>BSBN01000457.1:0-10000000 GCA_027924645.1 Cunninghamia lanceolata | reverse complement strand
ATTTTATATTATGTAGAAAATAAAATAAAACTAGCATATCTATATTTTAAAAATATATCTAAAATACGCCAGAGATATCCTTCTCACGTCTATTTTTTAATCAATTTACCACACATAGGTAGAATATGCGCCTCATAAGGATATCTCACAGCATATTTTAGATATGTTTTTTAAATATAGATATGCTAGTTCTAATTTAAATCTTGCATTGTGTTGACTATTAAATATTAATTGGCACGATGTTAGTTTATGACATATATTTCCTTATGCTCCATAAGATATAAAAAAATTACATGTCATTTTGAAAAATTAAAATTGAATGCAAATTTGATATATAATTGAAATTCTTCATAAATAGTATGAAATAGAAATGTCATGTATTAATAAGTAAAAAAAATAGATTTATTTATTTAGTTTTTACTAAATCTTTCATCACGAAAACTCCAATACTATTTTTAACTTTTCATATAACACTTAACAAAGTTATCAAAAAAAAAATATGACATATTTCCTTACTAATGCTCTATAAAATATATTAAAAAATATTACATGTCATTTAGAAAAATTATAATTAAATACAAATTTGATATATAATCAAAATTCTTTATAATATTAATTAGAAATAACATATTAATTGATTGTGGAGAAAATAAAACAAAACCTAATAAAATAATATATTTCTTTTTAAAATACAATTTATTTTTAAAAAATAAATATATTAAATTTATTATGCTGAAAAAAAATTAAATTGATGACTCTATAGTAAAATCTATAAAATATAATGTACTTACTATTGGAATAAGATTGTTGAATATACTTTGCTCCTTTTTATTTCATGTGATAAAACCCTAATAAAATATAGTTTAATAAAATTTAATTTAAATTTAATTTATTTATAAAAATAAAGTGTCACTATATTTTATTAGGGTTTGTTTTGTTTTAAAGAAAATTCAACAATCCAATAAGTTATGTTTTATAGATTTTACTATGGACGCATCAATTTTATTTTATTTTCTACATAATAAAATTTAATTTATTTCTTTTTCACTGGCTCATGTTTTATAAAAATAGTGTTGTAAAGTAATATATTGTTAAAATTTAGGGTTTAAAATTACTTGTAATTTTATTTTATAAATTTATGACTTCATAAATTTAGTGTTAAAAGTGAGGACGCATGAATTCTAAACCTAATAAATGATAGTGCCATAAATTTACAATAAATAATGTTTGATTGGTTTACTATGTGTATATATGTTTTGAGTGAATTCTAAAACTAAATTTATGGTAAATAATGTTTCATTGGTTTACTATTGTATAAGGGAGAGGGACCGGTGGTGGGTAGGGTAATATTGAGTGAGGGGTCCATGTCAACAACGTCCAAGTCAAATTATTTTTTTTGCCACGTCCCTTGATAGTCGAGCTGGCACCCCCATTTTTTTCCTGGCATTTTTAAGGACATTTATCAATGTTTACAGTGTGTTTTTCAAAAACTGCCAAAAAATACTAAAATGTGTCATCGACCGATATTGGACATGTGTAGGGTCCCTTTGTGGGTTGGCACCACGCCAATACTGGCTCATTTTACTACCAGTTAATGTGCATTAACAGCCCAACATCCTATCGTCGACAATCTTAATGCCTATCACCTCAACATGCACACCACTCACTTAGTCTTGCTTTAGCTTCTCAAATACACCATTCATGAGAATAATTTGCATTTGGAGTGGTTGCATTTAGGACCAGTCCTTGTCTGGATGGACACCGATGGTGGTGAGGCCATGGGTGAATACTGGTGATACATTTCTCAATCTTTTGGTGTTTATCAACACCACATTTGGCATAAGGAAACCATTTACCTTTTGGTTACATAGGTGAGGTTGTGTTCCAACCTCACACAGGCTGAAACTACGCATTGCAAGATTTTTTTCATATTTTCATTCAACCTTATTTTGTGTAAATAGCTTCAATGTACAAGTAATGATATGCTCATTTAATGAAGCTTTATTGCAGCTTTATCATGGCCACTTCTATGTGTATATATATGTATACAGATATATATATATGTGTGTGTGTGTATACATATATATACTCACAGAAACTGCGAACAAATGTTATTTTGTACCAATATTGCACCTATATTTTGGTCGACTGTGTGTATATGTGAGTATACAGATATATATATGCATATATATGGCCGACTATGTGTAGATGTGTGTATACACAAATATATATGCATATATATGTATATATGTAAATTACAATAGTTAAGAATGAATTTTCCTTTCTATATCCATTGAGTTGGAAGAAATGGATATTAGATTAGATTTATGTTTATGGTTGCTTATTTGGTTTCAATTTTTATGTTTGGGATTTTAGTTCCAATGACTGGAATTACAGTGTGCATCCATTGATTTGGAAATAACGGTTTCCTTTTCCTGTATCATCATTTTGGAAAGAATGGTAATAAGCTTGGGTGCAATTTATTTTTTGGTATTTCTCATTAGGGTTGTATTTTTAGTTTCAGTTTTTAGTTACATGACTAGAATTTTATGTGTTTATTTATTTGGAAAGAATGATTTTTTTTCTTATACATTGGTTTTTAACGAATAGTAATTAGCTTAACTGATTTATGTTCGTGGGCATTTCACAGTTGGGTTACATTTTAAACGTACAGGAATATTTTGTGTCCATTTGTTTAGAAGGAATGGTTTTCTTTTTTCGTTAGCAACTAATTTGGAAGAAATGATTAGAATAGAATAGAAGAGAAGGTTTCTAATGTCTGCAACGTCAAAGATAGCTCAAGGGATAGCTAAATCTTTCTGTATTGTCGATCTTCTGTTATTTATATTGATGATGAATTCCCATATTTTCTCAACCTACTTCTCTTTAAACAGATCCTGTAAAGAAACCATTGTTGAAGCATCCATGTGTTTGGCCCAAATGTCCTTGTAAGATTTGCCCAAATTCAGTAATGGAGGAATAAAAGGTAAGCATAAGAGAGCATTAAAATATTTAGAATAACTAGAAAATTTAGGAGCTCTTAAAAGAGTCGAAGAAGAAGACCTTCCAAATTAGGAAAGGGGTGCTTAACTAGACAAGACTAAGCAAGGCAATTGTCTGAAAAATGTAGTAAGATGTGTTAAGGGAAATTTGGTTAAATAATGAATATGCAATAAACAACATCAAATACCCATAACTCAATAGAATAGTGAAACTAAGAAGATTAAATGAAATGAAGCAATGAACAAAACAATGCAAACCTTCCTTAGATTGAAACTTCTATTGTTTGCCTATTAAAACCATCCTTGCTTGCATGAAGTAGGGCCCTCAGTGAGTGCACTCCTTTGCTGTGTTCAAGGATGTCGATAGTAAATGGCTGTGGTGATAAACGTGCAATGTAGATGAGCTCCAAAGCAAATGGTGATCTAAGCTAATGAATGGAAATGAGGGTGCCAAAGATGCGCTGGTAAATTCCTGCAAAGTAACAATACAATAGCCTGGATCCATAGAATGGAAGAATGAGGTTCCATTTATAGACTTGGGAGGATGAAGATCAATGGTTGAGACGAAATGAGCAGATCAATGGTTGAGAATGGTTGAGGAATGTGCAACAAATAGAAAGAGGACAAGTGTCCCACCTCCATCATGTAACAGGGTAGTTAACAAAATTGATTGAAGAGTTAAATAGAATGGATTGAGGAATTGACAGAATTGATTGATCAGTTACCCGAATAGATTGAGGAGATGACAAAATTGATTGATTAGTTAACAGTTTTGATTGAGGAGTTAACTAATTTTGATTAGAGGAGAAATAGGACATGTGGGTGAGAGAATATTAGCTAATTAAATATTTGAAATATTTAATTACATGTGCAACATGGTGAGGTGGAAAGGTGAGGTGGATTTGATGAGGTGGATTTATGAAATTAGGACTTAGGATAGAAGAATTTGGATTAATTAAATAATTTAGGATTATTTATTTATGTGAGACTTTTAGAAGAATTTAGGGAATTTAATCAAATAAATTGATTTTATTTAATTTCGACTTTAGAAGAAATAATTAAATATTTTGATATTTAATTAATTAAGAGGAATGTGAATCAAATAAATAAATTTGTTTATTTATTTATTGATAGAAGAATTGGAAGGGAATAAATATTAAGAATATTTATTTAGACTGAATCATGTCATTTTTAGGCGTATACATTTTGCCCCTCTTTGATGCAATGCAGTTTACTGCATTGCTTCAAAGAATAAAAACTCTGATGGTGATACATGCCCCAGTTTGCCCCTGGTACAGGTTATAACAATAGGATGCCCCCTCGGGAGATTGGACAGGAAAAAGGTAGAAGGCGTGAGATGGGCAGTCTCACGAAGATGAAGGGTTAACTTGGTTAGGATTGAAGAGAACAGGATGCGTTTCTGAGAAATAGGAAGAAAACCTGGAAGAAATTGACATGGGAAGTAGTTGTAGTCACCACCTAGCCAGATTAGGGTTTGCCTGTTATAAATAGGAGCTGGGTCCACAAGACAATTCATTTGCACACTTGTCTTGGTTTGATTCGCATTCGAGAGCTTAGAGCAATCAGAGCACAGAGCAGTCAGCACGAGGATGGACATTCCACGTGAGGAGCATCGATTCAAGCGCGTTCGTCAATTTGATCGGCCAGCAGAGGCGGGACCCCCGGTATGTAGCTCAAAAAACTTTCCCTAGGGTCGTGTTTGAGGGTCATAAATGCTAGGAGAAAATTAGGGAAAACAGATGCGCTAAAAGCCAGTGCGGTGCATATGTTGCGCCAAGCGGCGCATTTGTTGTTTTGCAGCACGTACATGCAATAGACTGGCGCATCTGTAGACTCAGCGCATATGTAAAATAAGTCAGCGCATACATAATGTTGCTACACATGTATGAGATGTAACATCACATACACCAGAGCGGTGCATGTGTAGCATAGGGCGGTGCATACATGTGTTTCTGCAGCGCATTTACCAGAAGTGGTGCATAGGTCAAGAAACGGCGCATTTACGGTGAAATGGTGCATTTACAGTGAAATGGTGCATTTACCACCTGTTGTGGTGCATATGACATAGATAAGAGAAAGACTTAGCAAATTGACTCGATAGGTGTTCTGCTTGACACGTCAATCGATAAGCTATCTTTGAGATTGCAGGAATCTAGTCAAGAGATGTAGTGTGCTGTTTTGATCAATTTGAAATGCTAAGTTAGTTGATTTGTTTCTATAGATATGTTGAGTATGAAACTTTGCAGTTTTGGATTGACGCCTTGCTTTGCGTGCTTGCAGGAGGATATACGAGATACACTTCAATCTAGGGAGCAGTTCCCTATGCCTATGCTGTAGAGATACATGCTGACGGAGATAGATAGAGAGGCACTCGGCGCTATGGGGCTCGACTATGAAGCAATCATAGTAGCGCCGACTGCCTCTCTATCTATCTCCGTCAGCATGTATCGCTGCAGCATAGGCAAAGGGAACTGCTCCCTAGATTGAAGCGTATCTCGTTTATCCTCCTGCAAGCACGCAAAGCAAGGCATCAATCCAAAACTGTAAAGTTCCATCCTCAACATATCTATAGAAACAAATCAACTAACTTAGCATTTCAAATTGATCAAAACAGCACACTACATCTCTTGACTAGATTCCTGCAATCTCAGAGATAGCTTATCGATTGACGTGTCAAGCAGAACACCAATCGAGTCAATTTGCTAAGTCTTTCACTTATCTATATCATATGCGCCACAATAGGTGGTAAATGCGCCGTTTCACCGTAAATGCGTCATTTCTTGACCTATGCGCCACTTCTGGTAAATGCGTTGCAGAAACACATGTATGTCCTGCCTTATGCTACACATGCACCGCTCTGGTGTATGCGATGTTACATCTTATGCATGCGTAGCAACATTATGTATGCGCTGACTTATTTTACATAGGCACCGATTCTACAGATGCACCAGTCTATTACATGTACGCACCACAAAACAACAAATGTGCCGCTTCGCGCAACATATGCGCTGCACTGGCTTTTAGCGCATCTGTTTTCCCTAATTTTCTCCTAGCATTTATGACCCTCAAACACGACCCTAGGGAAAGTTTTTTGAGCTACATATCGGGGGTCTCGCCTCTACTGGCTGATTGAATTGATGAACGCGTTCAAATCAATGCTCCTCGCGTGGAATGTCCATCCTTGTGCTGATTGCTCTGTGCTCTGATTGCTCTAAGCTCTCCAATCTGAATCAAACCAAGACAAGTGTGTAAATGAATTGTCTTGTGGACCCAGCTCCTATTTATAACAGGCAAACCCTAATCTGGCTAAGTGGTGACTACGACTACTTTCCATGCCGATTTCTTCCAGGTTTTCTTCCCGTTTCTCAGAAATGTGTCCTATTCTCTTCAATCCTAACCAAGTTAACCCTTCATCTTCGTGAGATTGCCCATCTCACGCCTTCTACCTTTTTCCCGTCCAATCTCCCGAGGGGGCATCCTATCGTTATAACCTGTATCAGGGGCAAACTGGGGCATGTATCACCATCAGACTTTTTATTCTTTGAAGCAACGCAGTAAACTGCATTGCATCAAAGAGGGGCAAAATATATACGCCTAAAAATGACACGATTCAGTCTAAATAAATATTCTTAATATTTATTCCCTTCCAATTCTTCTATCAATAAATAAATAAACAAATTTATTTATTTAATTCACATTCCTCTTAATTAATTAAATATCAAAATATTTAATTATTTCTTCTAAAGTTGAAATTAAATAAAATCAATTTATTTGATTAAATTCCCTAAATTCTTCTAAAAGTCTCACATAAATAAATAATCTTAAATTATTTAATTAATCCAAATTCTTCTATCCTAAGTCCTAATTTCATAAATCCACCTCATCAAATCCACCTCACCTTTCCACCTCACCATGTTGCACATGTAATTAAATATTTCAAATATTTAATTAGCTAATATTCTCTCACCCACATGTCCTATTTCTGCTCTAATCAAAATTAGTTAACTCCTCAATCAAAACTGTTAACTAATTAATCAATTTTGTCAGCTCCTCAATCTATTCGGGTAACTGATCAATCAACTTTGTCAATTCCTCAATCCATTCTATTTAACTCTTCAATCAATTTTGTTAACTACCCTATTACATGATGGAGGTGGGACACTTGTCCTCTTTCTATTTGTTGCACATTCCTCAACCATTCTCAACCATTGATCTACTCATTTTGTCTCAACCATTGATCTTCATCCTCCCAAGTCTATAAATGGAACCTCATTCTTCCATTCTATGGATCTAGGCTATTGTATTGTTACTCTGTAGGAATTTACCACCGCGCCTTTGGCACCCTCATTTCCATTCATTAGCTTGATATCACCATTTGCTTTGGAGCTCATCTACATTGCACGTTTAGCACCACAACCATTTACTATCGACATCCTTGAACACAGGAAAGTAGTGCACTCACTGAGGGCCCTACTTCATACAAGCAAGGACGGTTTTAATAGGCAAACAATAGAAGTTTCAATCTAAGGAAGGTTTGCATTGTTTTGTTCATTGCTTCATTTCATTTAATCTTCTTAGTTTCACTATTCTATTGAGTTATGGGTATTTGATGTTGTTTATTGCATATTCATTATTTAACCAAATTTCCCTTAACACATCTTACTACATTTTTCAGACAATTGCCTTGCTTAGTCTTGTCTAGTTAAGCACCCCTTTCCTAATTTGGAAGGTCTTCTTCTACTCTTTTAAGAGCTCCTAAATTTTCTAGTTATGCAAAATGTATACGCCTAAAAATGACACGATTCAATCTAAATAAATATTCTTAATATTTATTCCCTTCCAATTCTTCTATCAATAAATAAATAAACAAATTTATTTATTTGATTCACATTCCTCTTAATTAATTAAATATCAAAATATTTAATTATTTCTTCTAAAGTCAAAATTAAATAACATCAATTTATTTGATTAAATTCCCTAAATTCTTCTAAAAGTCTCACATAAATAAATAATCCTAAATTATTTAATTAATCCAAATTCTTTTATCCTAAGTCCTAATTTCATAAATCCACCTCATCAAATCCACCTCACCTTTCCACCTCACCATGTTGCACATGTAATTAAATATTTCAAATATTTAATTAGCTAATATTCTCTCACCCACATGTCCTATTTCTCCTCTAATCAAAATTAGTTAACTCCTCAATCAAAACTGTTAACTAATCAATCAATTTTGTCAGCTCCTTAATCTATTCAGGTAACTGATCAATCAATTCTGTCAATTCCTCAATCCATTCTATTTAACTCTTCAATCAATTTTGTTAACTACCTTGTTACATGATGGAGGTGGGACACTTGTCCTCTTTCTATTTGTTGCACATTCCTCAACCATTCTCAACCATTGATCTGCTCATTTCGTCTCAACCGTTGATCTTCATCCTCCCAAGTCTATAAATGCATATGATATAGATAAGCGAAAGACTTAGCAAATTGACTCGATTGGTGTTCTGCTTGACACATCAATCGATAAGCTATCTCTGAGATTGCAGGAATCTAGTCAAGAGATGTAGTGTGCTGTTTTGATCAATTTGAAACGCTAAGTTAGTTGATTTGTTTCTATAGATATGTTGAGTATGGAACTTTGCAATTTTGGATTGACGCCTTGCTTTGCGTGCTTGCAGGAGGATATACGAGATACACTTCAGTCTAGGGAGCAGTTCCCTATGCCTATGCTGCAGAGATACATGCTAACAGAGATAGATAGAGAGGCACTCGACGCTATGGGGCTCAACTATGTCTGCTTCATGCCCAAGGTTGGCAAATCGCGGATTGCTGACTGCTACAGTGGAGAGATTCCATAGTGAGGATGGGACCTTCCACCTCCCTACTGGCGAGATGACCATCACCTTGGAGGATGTTTATAGGATTCTTCACTTTCCTATTTAGGGTGACTTGGTGGAGTACGATTCACAGAGAGGCGCGGGACTCGCTGAGTGCAGGCGAGTGTTTGACAACCCTGAGCTAGCAGGGTAGGTTATCCCATGGCAGGATATCTACGAGTGCTATGACTACTTCCCCGGTATTGTAGCAGAACTGATCAGAGGTGTGGTATGCCTCGACAGGAGGTCGCACAGGTTCCCCATTGGATGGGGTAGGATCATGGAGAGGATGATTACAGAGGGGACTCAATATGCATGGGGGGTTTGTGTACTTGCTCATTTATACCACGATATGCACCAGGTGGTATATCACAGGAGTACGAGCCTATCTGCAGGCGTGTCACTTCTACAGTTTTGGCTATAGGAGCACATAGCAATCACTAGACCGGTTCATGTGTTCGAGAGACAGAGAGGAGAGCCATACAGCTATGGCTATGCAGGAGTGATTTCCTAGCATAGGCTGGGGAAGCTAGAGTACTGGTGACACACATTGGATGGAGTAGATGTGGTCGAGTGGCGACCATATCTAGACTGTGAGCCATGGGATGACGAGGCAGACGAGCTGCCTTACTGCTACTAGAGGCGGTGGCTAATAGGACAGACACGCTTTATCCTGGAGAGGCAGATAGTCAGCTAGGTGCAAAGGCAGTTTGGGAGGAGACAGGGCATGCCACAGGGGCATGCACGGTTTGCCAGGACACATGTAGAGAGGTACAGACGGGGGCCGATGGCATTCTATGAGGAGGCACTGGCTACATTTTGACAGATGCCATACATTGCCTAGGATATGAGGAGGATGATTGCAAATGCACGGGTGACACAGGATTACGAGGACTGGATTACTGCACACCCTTTCCCAAGATATTTAGGGCCTGGGATGTTGGTGCCTCGCATAGATGAGGTAGACTCAGACGACGAGGGCTAGGTTGGGCGGAGGAGGAGGAGGGGGAGAGGGAGAGGGAGAGGAGGACAAAGAGGTGGCAGAGATGGAGGAGATGACGGAGGAGGGGGAGGAGGTGGTGATGATGGAGGCTAACCTAGACAGAGGCGGAGGGTCGAGGAGGGACCAGAGGTCGCACAGCAATCACAGATGCCACCACCTCAGCAGGTGGCATAGCAACAGGGACCTCAGCCATAGGGGCAGAGATAGGTAGAGACAGCTTAGGGTCCAGCACAGTCAGATGTGCAGGAGAGGACTATAGCTACACTGAGGGGAGAGATTAGGCAGCTGCAGGCACAACTCAGGAGAGCTGACACTTGATGAGAGACAGATGCAGAGGTGATTGCGGGGTTGACTAGAGAGAGACACATGGCAGACACATTGATATGCATTATCCGTGTAGAGCGGGATACTGCATTAGCAGCCTTGGGGATAGACGTAGTGACCAATTTCTTGGTTGGGCAGGTGCAGCAGGCACAGGCATAGTTAGCACAGACACAGACACAACTAGCACAGGTGTAGGGTGAGCTTGCTAGAGCGCAGGCTCATGCTCAGTACTATCGGGGGTTGTATCATGGTGCCGTGCCAATGAGTCAGAGGGATTCTAGCTATAGGAGCCATTCTACGGCTTCCCAGAGAGCAGGTCCATCGAGGTCAGAAGCTTCTATGATGGGCCCACAGCAGTCAGGGGGTAGTAGAGGTGGAGACACTATTGGCAGTGGTGGCCCACAACAGCAGGGGTAGCAAAGACTTGATCTATGTACCTTTTGATGGCTCAGATAGCTGGACAGACTTGTACCACTTTTGTTTACTTTGAGACATGTATCATCATCTGTTGGGATGTATTTTTGTATATGACACTGATTCAGAGACAGATTTTTTTGATATTGTACATTTCGACACATTTTCATGATACATTTATATGATGATGCAGCTATGTGATTCTCTCTATATGTATGAGTTTATGATGCATTTCTATTGTATGATGCGATGTATGTGTTTATCTGATGCATGCTTAGATGCTTTTACTTGATGCTACGAGATGTTATCTAGATGCAGCTTTTGATATGATGTTATGTGATGCTATATGACCTAATGCAAACTTAGATGCTTTTTACATGACATGCTTCTAATGTGTGTGAGTGCAAATGGTATCGATATGTGATGCGCTTATCTATGTTTTTGGTTGTTTTCTATTTTGACACTATGTAATGATTGTATATGGATGACCTAATGTAATGACTATGTATGCAACAGATTTAATCATGTAAATGACTATCTCATGTGGTATGATATGCAACTAGATGTTATGTTTTTGTGATGTCCAAATGTACTCTATCAACACAGAAATGACAGAATGATAGATAGAAGATTGATTTGACAGAAGAATGACTCGATAGTGAGATTCACAAGCTTCACTCTGTATTGTTACGTTGCATTGTTTGGATCTTTTATTGCATGGGATATGGATGTATAATGGATGGATTTGTTTTTGACATCTTGACGGTGCAAGTATTTTGAAGTGATTTATTTCATCATTGGGCGATTTTTTGTGGTGCTTTTCTGAAATGTTCTAAGTTAACACAAGCATCTAGGTATAATTGAACCGAGATGACCTAAGTGTTTCTTACATGGATTTTGATTTAGCAAGATAATACAAGCCTCGAGGTATAATTGAACCAAGATGACCTGAGTATTTCTTGTGTATCAACAAATAAGGATTGCCCCCGTTCATGTTAGACCTTGGATGTCCTCGATGATCTTTTACTGATCATGTCCTTAGACCAGGCTTCACATTACTAAAGTTTAATCCACAAACAACAAACAAAGAAAATAATCATGCCCCCATCATAGCATCTCTAGCTTTTAGCATCCTTGAGTAGCATAGAAAGGCATGATAGCAGAAATCAAGACTCTGTAATTTTAACCTAACCAACACAAATCATTCTTGCATTTAGATGTGTTTGTTTCTTGCCATAATTTGAGTAAAATCATTTAGAAGGCCTTAGGTGTTTTTCTGCTTTGCTTTGGATAGGTTAAGTGCCTTGTGTCAAAATTTTTGCTTTGGGATCAGGTTCTACGTGCGCTTGCTTGCTTGGTGAGAAGATTTCACAATCCTTATTGGTGAGACGGACCCTAAGGGACTGACCTAGTGCCTCGGGGGCTCACTTCTAAATGGCCTTGCCTACATGATGATGCAGAGGCAACGTAGTTCGGGGTAAACCCTAATGGACCATGGATGGACTAGAAGAAAAGACAACAAGAAATGGGATGGATGGGACCGTGGGAGCCTCAGGGGCGCATTGAAAATGGCCTTGCCTACGTGACAACATAGAGGCAACGTAGTTCATGGACTAGGACCATGGATACCAACGAGAGACACTATGCTAGGCTGACACGATGGATACGATATGGGATAAAACCTTGGTTGACAAGGCCAACAAAGAGATAGAGTATCATGCCATGATAGGTTATTGTCAGGATTTTATATGGGACAGATATGGATCGAAAATGGGACACGAGTGAAGGAAGAATGGACATGAGGTGATTGGTTTCCCAAAGATGGAGAAGGCAGTTTATCACAAGTAACACCTGCTTACCAGGTTTTCACCACTTGCTTTCATTTGCACGAAGAAGCCAGAAAGTAAACATGACACCTATTTGCCAGGTTTTCATCATGATACCTATCCAAGGTGCCTGTTTGCCAGGTTTTCACCAAAGGACGATTTTTTTTTGTATTTTTCTAATTTTTTGATCTTTTTGTATTTTTTTGATTTTTTGATTTTTTTGTATTTTATGCCCCCCTTACAGTGGGGTTCTCCTAGGTATAGAACTTGCTAAGATGCATGCTATTGATTGGGTCATCGAATAACTCACCCTCTAATGTCGCCAACTGATATGCCCCTGATCTGTAAATAGATACAATTACATAAGGTCCAAGCCAGTTGGGTTCGAACTTGCCTTTCTTTTCTCTGTCTTGTTGGTTGCGAGGATTCTCCTTAAGAATGAGATCTCCAACTTTAAAGATTCTTGGGCGAACTCTGTTGTTATAGCTTCTTGACATCATTTGTTGATATGCTTTGAGATGATCAAAGGCTTTCTATCACCTCTCCTCTAGCAACTCTAGTTCTTGTAATCTGGAGACTCTGTACTCTTCATCTGATATGAGACCTTTTAACGACACCCTGAGAGATGATAATTTGACCTCAATGGGGAGGATAGCTTCTGAGCCATAGACAAGGGCATAAGGTGTAGCACCTGTGGGAGTGCGTATACTGGTTCTGTAGGCCCACAGATCAGGATTGAGTTGGATATGCCAATCACAGCTAGCATCGTTGACTGTCTTCTTGAGAAGTTTCAAGATGGTCTTGTTGGATGCTTCAGCTTGACCGTTACCTTGGGGGTAGTACGGAGTGGAGAAATGGTGTTGGATCTTGAAACATTCACAGAGTTCTTGGACATCCTAGTTTTTGAATGGTCTTCCATTATCCGTGATAATGGATGAAGGAATTCCGTATTTGCAGATGAGGTAATTCAGGATGAATGAGGAGATTTGCTTACCTGTGATGGTGGTGAGGGGAACGGCTTCAATCCACTTTGTAAAATACTCAGTGGCAGTTATGATGAATTTGTGGCCGTTAGATGAGGGTGGATGGATCTTTACCACAAGGTCAAGTCCCCATTGGTAAAAGGGCCAAGGTGTCATTAAAGGTCTCAACTCTTGAGCTAGTGCATGTATCAGGTTCCCATGTATTTGGCACTGCTTGCACTTCTTGACAAACTAATATGAATCCATTTCCATGTTTGGCTAGTAATAACCCAAGCGCATGAGTTTCTTGGCTAAGGAAGGACTGCTAGAGTGTGTTCCGCAGATCCCTTCGTGTACGTCTTGCAAAGCGATTATGGATTCTTCTCGTTCTAAACAACAGAGTAAAGTACCATCTCAACCACGTTGGTATAGGGTATCGACAATGATGGTATAGCGAGAGATTTGGCGTATAAAAGTTCATCGTTGGTTAGAAGATAGGTCAGGTGGGAGGATGTTGTCCTTGAGGCAAGTGTAAATCTTACTGTACCAAGGTGAATCAGATCCAACTAGAAGGCATATGGAATGGGTCTCAGGAAGATCATAAGCTGGTTGTCAGATAGTTTCCACTAAGAACTCGTACTGTGACTCATTTTGAGGTATCTCAAGGAGAGAGGCAATGGTTGCCATGGCATCTGCTGCTTTATTCTCAATCCCAAGTATCTGTTCAAAAGAGATGATTACAAAGTGTTCTTTGAAGTCATCGACCATCCGCTTGTATGGGACAAGCTTTTCATCTTTGGTTTGGTAATCATCGTTGACTTGATTGATTATAAGTTGAGAATCACCGTAGACATGTAGCTCTTGGATTTTCCACTCAGTTGCCATCTTGAGACCAATTACTAAGGCTTCATATTCTGCTATGTTATTGGTGCATGGGAATAACAAACGGTAAGACTTTGGAATTGTGTCGCCATGAGGAGTCACAAACAAGATTCCTGCCCCCGATCCATGATTTGTGTAGGACCCATCGAAGTAGAGTTTCTAGGAATATGTTGATACATTGAATAGGGATTCATCCGGAAACTCAAATTGCATCAGTGTGGTGTCCTGTAATGGTGCATCTGCTAGTTGATCAACAATGATCTGTCCCTTGATAGCTTTTCTGTCTACATACTCAATGTCGTATTCACTTAAGAGCATTACCCATTTAGCTAGGCGGCCCATGAGTGCTGCTTTGTTTAGTAGGTATTTCAGTGGATCTATTTTTTGAATGAGTTTAACTAGATGTGCAAGCATATAATGTCAGAGTTTTTGTGAAGCAAAAACTACCGTAAGACATGATCTTTCTATCTATGAGTATTGCAATTCATAGCGCACTAATGTTCGACTCATGTAGTAGACGACTCTTTCTTTATTCTCATAATCTTGTTGTGCCAGAAGAGCCCCAAGAGCTGTAGGTGTAGCAGATATGTAGAGTGTCAGTGGTTTCCCTTGGATAGGAGGCATGAGAGTGGATTCATAAGATATTCTTTCATCTTGTTGAATGCCTCTTCACACCTTTCGTCCCATCTGAATGGGATGTTCTTGTGCAGGAGGTGACTGAATGGTTGGCACTTGTTTGCCAGCTGGGATATGAATCTGTGGATTGCTTGTAGCTTGCCCTATAGTGATCTTAGTTGCGTAAGAGTCTTAGGTGGTGGCATATCCATAATAGCCTTGACTTTGGCGGGGTCCACCTCTATTCCATTTGCCGACACGATGAAGCCTAGTAGCTTGCCTAAAGTGACTCTGAACACACATTTCTTTGGGTTCAACTTGACTTTGAATTGGTTTAATCTCTGAAAGACTTTCTCTAACACATCTAGGTGTGATTCTCTTGTGAGCGACTTTGCTAAGATATCATCGACATAGTCCTATATTGTTACATGCATCATATCATGGAATATAGTCGTCATAGCACATTGATATGTGGCTCCTGCATTTTTTAGCTTGAATGGCATGACATTCCAGTAGAAAGTGCCCCATTGACAAGTAAAAGCTGTCTTGTGTTGGTCTTCTGGTGCTATTCAGATATGATTATATCCCGAGAATCCATCCATGAGAGATAACATGGTATGCCCTGCTGTTAAGTCGACTATGATATCTAAATTTGGCAACGAAAAATCATCCTTGCAGTAGGCTTTGTTTAGATCTCTAAAATCATTGCATAGTCTGACTCGGCCATCAGGTTTGGACACTGGTACAATGTTGGATATCCATTCTGGGTAGTCTATAGCTCTGATGAAACCTACATCCAGTAACTTCTTGAGTTCTTCTTTGACCAATAGCGCTATGTGTGGGTGCATCTTTCTAAGTTTCTGCTTCACTGGTTTTACTCCTAGATCTAATGGAAGATGATGTAGAATCAAGTTTGGGTCCAGACCTGGCATGTTTGCATATGACCAAGTGAAGCTACCCCTCTTTTTCTTGAAGAATGGTACAAACCTGGTCTTTTCTGGTGGTGTAAGAGATTTAGCAAAGTGAATGATCTTAGGCTGTTCCTCTGTATCAATATTAACAGGCTCTGTCGGTTCCACAACAATTTGGGACTTCCCCTGGTGCATGTCTATGGGGAGAGTGTCAAGCCTTCCATTGTCAGGTGCCATAGTTGGGTTTTCACCTTCAGATGCGTCCTTTCTTTTTATTGTTTTGGGATCTGACACTGCCGCAAAACAATTTTCACCGTCAGATCCAGTTTTTACCTTGATATTTTTGTGACTGGAAGGCTTGGCACCCTCTCTGAAGTAAGCCACAGTATTAAGTTCAATAGAGAAACCAACTTTATGATCTCCTTTGGGTAGGTGGTCCCTAAGTTCCATATAGTCAATGTAAGCATCATCGTTTTGGAACATATCTAGTTGGGGAGTTCCTCACAGATCCCAGTCAATAAGCTCAGGATGCACAAGGGGGAGGGAGTTGGAGGATATACCTGATTCATTGATAGTGTGAATGGATACGCTAGGAGTATAGGTAGGGGTGGTGTTTAGGATGGTACTTTCCTCCAAGTTGTTTATTGCGATGAAACTTGAACCTTCCTCGAAAGACATAATCTCAGAGATGGGCAAATCAGACTCTAGTGGTTTGTTTGGTAGCGTTTGTCCCTCATGGTAGGGGCTAAAAGTTTGGATGGTATCGACCTCTTGTCATCATAGGAATGCTCTGTTAGCTCATCCCACTCATATTCATTAGAATTTGTGTCGCTGTCCTCTTGAAGTGTATGGGTCATTTCCACAAGACAAGCATTTTCTTTGGCTTTGCCCTTACCTTTGTATCCTAGACCATTTGTATTTCTAGCCAGCGAGGATGAAGAAGGTTGAATAGGTTCTATGATTCCTTCTTTTTTGAGGCTGATGGGGCCTTGTCCTTCGTAACCCATTCTGTGCAGGATAGTTTCACCTCACCCATAGAGTTCTGTTGGAAGCCTAGGTGGTTCTTGCGATGTGCTCTCTTCTTCAGTATAAAGCCATTGTAAGATATCTCTTTCCTCTGTTTCATCAGACAAGGTCCCCCATTTTACAAAGGGAGTTGCGGGAGCTATAGGAGAAGCAAATGGCTTTGGAAAATGCTTGGGTTAGCCAAAAGATCGAGGAGACAAAGGCATCTTGGCTAGATTGAGGTTGTGCTCTATGGAGTATTCTCTCACTCCGCTTTCTTTTATGGTAATTTTCTACTCTTTGGGCCTTGATGAGGAAGCTTCAGCGGTATGATCATGGTGTGGGATAGGGGATGTATAAGCTCTATTATTTGGTATGATGTAATTAGGTTTTGCAAGGAAAGAGTTGCAATGTTGATAGGGGTCAGGGTCGCCTTGGATGGTGACTTGTTTGCCACCGTGCAGGAATTTTATGCATTGGTGATAGGTAGAGGGTACGACCTTCATGACATGAATCCATGGTCTCCATGGAAGGATGTTATAAGTGAGCTCCCTATCAAGGACTTGGCACATAACATCTTTTATTACTAGTCCCACTTGTATGGGTAGGACTACTGTTCCCTTTGTAGTTCGCTCTTCCTCATCATATGCTTTGATAGTAATCTTCTTCCTTGGATCAACTACCTTTTTAGAGAACCCCAATGCAAGGACTAGCTTTAACGTGCAAATATTTAAATCAGCCCCCCATCAATGAGAACCCTCTTGATGCGGTGCTCGTGGATGAAGGTGACAATATGTAGAGGGGTGTTATGAGGTTGAGACACAGAGAGGTCATCTTGCTCGGTAAATGATATGGAGCTTGAGGAGGTCAGATTACCTACCATGGTCTGAAACTTCTCTTGGGCCAAGTTAGTGGGGACAATGGTTTCCACTAAGGCTTTCTTGAGGATCTCCTTATGGGAAGAAGATAGACGCAACAACTCCAAGATAGAAATGTGGGCCAGAGTTTTTTGTAATTGGTCTATGACATTATACTGACAGAAGTTGGATTGAGAAGGTGTCAACCTTGGAGGGGTGGTATTGAGCGTGACCTTACCACTACGGGTAATGATACTACAACCAGTTTTGTTAGGTCCTGATTGTTGGATGGGTGTGATGACATTGATTTGCGGGACATGCTCAGAAATGCAATTTATGGTATAGTCAAATGGCACACTTGCATAGTTGGCATTACTATTCCCACTATTTTGATTTGGCCTGTTGCGATTGTTGTTGTTATTGCCATTGTTGTTATTGTTGTTATTGCCATTGTTGTTATTGTTGTTGTACGACCTTTTGTGATTTAGAAATGGATCTTTGTAAGCCACATGTGTCTCATTGGAGGTATGCTGTTGAGTTCCTCCTTGATTTTGATCAAGCACATCTTGGATAACATTTTTGAGATGGAACAATTGTTGGTTGTATGTCCCCTTCCTCTATGGTATTCACAATAGTCCGTGTCTTTCAAATAGGGAGGTTTGACTATAGGCTCATAATCACTTGTTGGCGTTAGAGAAATTTCATTGTTAGCCAATAACTTCCTTAATGCGGATTCTTGAGACTCACCCAACGGTGTGAACTTTCACCTTGGATTTGCACTAAACCACGGTCTTGGCTCCCGAGAGAATGGTTTGTTGGGTGTAACATTGTTTGCTTCTCCTTTGAGAGTGAGTATGGGTTGTTGCTTGGGAGCTGCCACCTTGGCATCCACTACCCCATCATTGACAGCATTCTTATTCTTGGTCCAAAACTTTGATTTGTCCGTCGTGTAGTTGGAGGTAGGTGTGTCCTTGTATAACTTGATTGCCCCTTTGGTGATCATAGCTTTTTCAATGAACAATCCCATTTCAATGACTTTTGAGAATGATGCAGGGCATTGTATTTGTATTTGATAGCTAAGATCGGTATTGAGGTTATGGACAAACATCTCCAATAGCTGCTTCTCAGGTATATCGTAAGAACACTTACTTGCTAGTTGTCTCCATCATTGTAGGTAGGTGGCGAATGACTCACCACTCTTTTGTTTGGTGTTGCATCAATCTAGCATAGATACTTCGTGTTTGATATTGTAAGAGAAGTGCGTGATAAATTTGTTGACTAGTCCATCAAAAGTTTTAATGCCCAGTGGAAGCTGTGAGAACCACTCCATAGCTTGGCTGCCTAGAGACCTAGGGAATAGTCTCATTAAGTAAGTCTCATTGTGAGCTACTTCTAGACATGCTGCGTTGAATTCCCTAATATGGTCTCTAGGGTCCCCTTTCCCTTTGTATTTGTCAAACTTAGGAACTTCGAATCGATAGGGAAATGGTTTCATGATCAAACTTTTATCAAAGGGGTACAGTGTAATATCTTCCAAGGAGTAGTTTTTGGTGTTTGTACCCATCTTGAGATCTGACATTTGTTGTGTTAGGCTCTCGAGTTGTTGCTTCATTTCTTCCATAGGAGTATTTTGGTCCATGGTTTGCTTTCCTTTATCATTTGCGTTTGGGTCTATGGCATTCTTTCCCTTTTTGTGATCATTTTCCATGTTTTCCAGTATTGAGCTTATATCAGAATCTGCGGGGAGTTTAATTCCAAGGCTAGCAAGGTGATAGAAATATTTATGAGGGTCTGCATGGAGCACCTTCTCTACTAGGTGTTGGAATTTCTGATCTTGGATGCTTCCTTGATAATCTTCATGAGAGATTTCTTCGTCACTATCATGAGGTGTGACGATGTGGTTGGATGAGCCGGCCATTTCAAGTTGCTTTTTGTATTGAGATCTAGTAAGAACCATACAAGGTGACGTGGGATGAAGTGGAATGGGACTAGAAATTTTGGCAAGGTGTCGACAGAGACTGCTATGAATAGGATACCTAGGACAAGATTTGGATAAAGGGCTTTCTCGCTCAATGATTTCAAGTAAGGCGGCAGATACAAGACGGTAGCCACTAGTAAGGGTACTCGATACCTGTCTTACTGTATAGGGACTTGTCATGTAATAAGATCACTAGCAAAGTTCTGTGACCTACTAGGTTTACTTGAATTCACAATGATATGAAAAAGGGACCTACGTCGATCTGATATGGGATACTCTGACCTTGGGACTACAAAAAACCTAATAGAAAGCGGGTGGGATGATTGACGAAAGAGAGACTTTTTTGACGAAATGGATGAAAATTGACTGCAAGGTAGAACCTAATTTCTGATCTTGGAGATAAACTGAAATGGGTACTCAGAACTGGTAAACTTTTTCCCATGAAATTGGTGCAAGTGCTCACTGTCGTGTATGCGCCAAAATAGATGCGCAGAAGAAATGGATAAATGCACAAGAAGTCACAATAGATGCACCGGACTGGTGAAAGATGTATGTGCAGCAACAGACAACAAAAGCATAGGAAGTCTCAACAAATGCACCACAGGTTGGCACAGATGCGTAGGAATAGAGGACAGATGCGTTGCTCTGGTTTTCTTCAGTGTTTTTACAATTTTTGGAATTTTTTTGATGTTTTTGGTACTTTGGTTGCAAAAAAAGGTCTTCTTGATTTGATTTTCTAAATTAATGGCAAGAAAACACAGTAAACACAAAGAAATTTTTATGGTTTTTTACTTTTTTTGTGATTTTTTTGACTCTATTTGGACTAAAAGAAAAAAAACAAGTACAAAATCTTAGGCTAGAAATGGATTATAAGGGTTTTTGGCCACTAGAACAAAAGGTATTTAATGAGGGCAATCGTTCGAGTGGTTACACATACGGAAACACTACTCTCTGTTATGGAGTCTCCCAGCCTGCAAGGGTTGCGCCTTGGAGGGTTTTGGGGGAGGTTGGCTGTCGGTGTAACACAACTGCACTCGTTGTTTGAAGCTTTTGCTCCAAACACAATTTATTTATAGTGGCTTGGAAGGGCTTGGCGTCTAACCTATTACCACTTAGGGTCATTCCTATTTGGATAAGCGGTATCCAAGAACAGGCCCCTCTAAAGGAAAAACACATGTGAAAATGATACTTCTGGCATTTTGGTCACCCAAGGTAGGGGAGAGCATAGGCCTGGTATCATTCCCCAAACACAGAATACAGTTGTTCTTTTCCCCTATTTAAAATAAAAAAAACTAGGTGAGCTATCTACTTGGGCAAGCACAGAACTTTGAAGTGATTTAGCAAGATAGCAATGGTTCAATTTTTAACCCAGAAAGCAATGGTGAGTTCAGTTTTAATCCACATAGCACGAATAGTTAACTTTGAAATGTTGGTCGATCGAGATAGCAGTGGTTCAGTTTTAACCAAGATATCAGTGATGAGTTCAATTTTTTTAACCACGATAGCACGAGTTGTTAACTTTGAAATGATGGTCAATCGAGATAGTAGTGGTTCAGTTTTAACCCAGAAAGCAATGATGAGTTCAATTTTATACTAGATAGCAATAACTTTGAAAAGATAGCAATGTTGCAATGCAAGATAAAAATGATCCAGTTACCTCTTTCCTAATTAAAAGCTATGTGAGATTTTACATGAACATCTGTTTTACTATCCCCTATAGAAAGTGATGTGTAAGCTATCAAAAATGCAACTATATGAAACTAAACCTGAACCTATCTTGCAAAACAGCTCCAAAGAATACCTGCAAAGGTGTCAGCATTAGCAAAATCTTCTTAGAAAAACCCTAAAATTACTGCCTACTATAGAAGTGCCACTTCAGTGACTAAATGCGCAGAAATAGTCAACAGAAGCGCAGTAACACATATGCGCCGTAACAGAGGTTAAAAGTGTCGTAAGAAAGAGCATATGCGCAGAAAGAACATATGCGCCATAACAGAGTTTAAAAGTGCAGTGAGAAAGATCATATGCGCAGAAATAACATATGCGCAGTGACAAGGGATATATGCACCGAAATAGTGGTTAAAAGCATAGTATGGTCATAGGCATTGGAACAGAGGACAGAAGTGCCGTGGAATTGTTCAGATGCGCCGGATTAGCCTGTGCAATGCCTGTACGGAACCTGTCTTCAAAAAAAGCTCAGATTTTGATTAGATAAAGGGGCAAGGCCCCATGGTGGGCGCCAAAAATGTTAAGGGAAATTTGGTTAAACAATGAATATGCAATAAACAACATCAAATACCCATAACTCAATAGAATAGTGAAACTAAGAAGATTAAATGAAATGAAGCAATGAACAAAATAATGCAAACCTTCCTTAGATTGAAACTTCTATTGTTTGCCTATTAAAACTGTCCTTAATTATATGAAGTAGGGCCCTCAGTGAGTGCACTCCTTTGCTATGTTCAGGGATGTCGATAGTAAATGGCTGTGGTGATAAACGTGCAATGAAGATGAGCTCCAAAGCAAATGGTGATCTCAAGCTAATGAATGGAAATGAGGGTGCCAAAGGCGCGCTGGTAAATTCTTGCAGAGTAACAATACAATAGCCTGGATCCATAGTATGGAAGAATGAGGTTCCATTTATAGACTTGGGAGGATGAAGATCAATGGTTGAGACGAAATGAGCAGATCAATGGTTGAGAATGGTTGAGGAATGTGCAACAAATAGAAAGAGGACAAGTGTCCCACTTCCATCATGTAATAGGGTAGTTAACAAAATTGATTGAAGAGTTAAATAGAATGGACTAAGGAATTGACAGAATTGATTGATCAGTTACCCGAATAGATTGAGGAGCTGACAAAATTGATTGATTAGTTAACAATTTTGATTGAGGAGTTAACTAATTTTGATTAGAGGAGAAATAGGACATGTGGGTGAGAGAATATTAGCTAATTAAATATTTGAAATATTTAATTACATGTGCAACATGGTGAGGTGGAAAGGTGAGGTGGATTTATGAAATTAGGACTTAGGATAGAAGAACTTGGATTAATTAAATAATTTAGGATTATTTATTTATGTGAGACTTTTAGAAGAATTTAGGGAATTTAATGAAATAAATTGATTTTATTTAATTTCAACTTTAGAAGAAATAATTAAATATTTTGATATTTAATTAATTAAATGGAATGTGAATTAAATAAATAAATTTGTTTATTTATTTATTGATAGAAGAATTGGAAGGGAATAAATATTAAGAATATTTATTTAGACTGAATCATGTCATTTTTAGGCGTATACAAGATGAATTCAGTGCATAGGTAATAACATAGTTGTCCAAGATACATTCAAGATGGTTAATGCATAAAATTCATCAGCTGAAGGTTCCAGTGCATAGGTTATTACTTGAACGGGTTCACCAGATAATTTTTTCTATTGAAAACACAATTATGAGCACACAGATTGATACTTCTCTAGTGTCAACTGCTGATATTTCAATCAAGATATCAAGTTTATAGATTTGCACTGTGACAAATACTACTATGGATACAATTCAAGGTCATATTCATTTCAATATTGTGCATTCAATAAGTGTGGACATGGTTAGTTCTCTTATGTGGATCCACCTCAGCTGCCAAGAAAGAGAGATAATGAATTTGACAGTGATGGAATTGATGGGCCATGTGTTCCATGACTAAAGATTGTGGTGCTTATCCAATGCAGTTGCCATTAATATTTTATGTTGACTTGACTATCTTGACTACTACTATGATAGTAGATCTTGTGAAGTTGATCAACAACACAATCTATGAGAGGTTCATGAAGGCCATGAGTAAGGAATAGTGGTACTACCTGGTAGAAGCAACAGGCAAGTCAGAAAAAACAATTATAGATAACTACCAATAGTGCCTTAGAGAGATTTTGTCTTCACAAATTTATGGGGTTACAGAATCAGATGAAAAGGCAACATGGGACATTATTTCATCTTAAAGAGCTTCAAGAGTTGTTGGATCCTACAGGACAAAGGTGGGTGTAGTTTAAAGGAGTGGATTTAGTTATGGCCTTGTAGATGGTTGCAATACAAGGGAGCTGAAATTAAATGTTGTATGTTTGTTGGCTAAACTAGAACTGTTTAGGGCAGATCTAAGGGTTGCATTAGAACATGAATTGAAGATAAAGAAGATGTATCCCAGCTCCTTGAGTTGTATTAAGAGGGATTTTGTTGATGTTTTGGGAGGTGCTGGGTTTGATAAAACCCCCAATTATGAGTGCAAGATGAAATAAGATTTGACAGAACCCACTACTTTTTTGAAGTTCTTTTAGGGGGAGTATATTCAAAAGCATATACTATGATAATAGTTTTTTGACTTCCAAATGATAGTTTACAAATATGTATTAAGTAAATGATAAATTTTGATCATGTCAGTACGTAGTTTCAACTTTCAAGTATCTGTGTAGTTTAGAACTACAATAATCGATCTTGTACTTTCTCATATCTAGAAATAAGGTTGATTTAGAGGGTTAGATGTATTCAGTTTAGGATAGATTCATTGATAGTATGCAATCATTTCCATTTTCCTGATTGATGCATCTCCTTTGTGTTTATCTTATGGTTTGAGTGTACAATAAGTTATTTCTTGTTCTATTTCTTTATGTTAATTGAGTAATGATTTTGATTTAAGTTACCATTTAGACTACAATGCTTAGTGCTTTTCAATGGAAATTGAATATTGATGATAAAACTAACAGATATAATGGGGGCTTAGATGGGTTTTATAGGAGTTGCTCAAATTAGAATTTAGGGTTAGAAACTTAGAAGGAATACATACCTTTTGGTTGTTGTTGGTCAATCCTATGAAACTTTACAAGAATGTTAGGCTGGGGACAAAAATGAGAAATATAATACCCTGTAAATAAAACAAAATCTTAAGATCAACCTGAAAGTTTTCTTTTACACTTTAAAAAAGGATCAAAACCCTCTCATAAGATGGAGTTAAAAATGTGTGAATGTAAGCAAACTTTTAATTTTGACATTGTCATAATGAGCTTGAGAGTTTTTTTTTTCATTTTTGTAGGTAAACTCACAAAAAGATTGGTGATTATGGACATGGCGGAACCAGTAGTTTGTAAAAAAAAGATGAGAAATGGAACATGTTTTAATGTATTTTGTTAAAATACATTTACATCTTGTTCAGTTGACAATGGCTTTTGTACATGTCAACTCACTCTGAATGCATGTCAACTCACTTTTAATGCAATAAGACATATATTTTGGATAAAAAATAAACCATTTGCAATAACCTTTTATTGGGAAGGTGGAAAAGATTATTCATAATGTGGAAATAAGTTTGTCCACTTGCATTCACTTAATATTGGGATGGTGGCAAATAAATGTCAAGTTGCATTCACCTAATATTGAGAAGGTGGTAAAAAAATAGTCTACCTATGATAGGACATATTTTGAATTTTATATGAACTTGTCCTATCGTATTAAAAAGCACATTTGAAATTTTTGCTGGCATTTTTATTGCCCAAAAGTGGACCCCAGGCTGTCACATGCTATACCCACCATATGTCCTATGCCCATGATTGGGCCCTCTCCCTTATATGTTTTGATTAATGCTAATATATTTTTTGCTTTCCATTTTTTCAAAGTTAGTTCTCTTACATATATTTTTTAAAGCATCTAAAAGTACAGAATATAGGGTTGAATATAGTGCCCTAAAATAATATTTTATAAATTAGGGTTTTACCTTTTAAGATTTTCATCACTATATATGTATGCATGTTTTGATTAATGCAAAATCTCCAAACCTTCGTGAAGATGGAAAATGTTATTTTATAAATAATTAAATTTATAACTATATTTTATTAGGGTTTCTTTACATAATAAGTACTTTGGTTTAGTTGTTTACATATATTTTTAAAATAATAAAGTCTTAATCTATAGTAAAAATGAAAGGATTAGTTAATAAAACCCTAGCTATATATGAAAAAAATTCAAACCCTACTAAATTAAATTGCATATTATACAACACAAAATTTTGATAAATAATTCTTTTAATAGTAACTAAAGTTTACAGAATACAAAATGAAATGCACAGATTTATTTTTTTAATATTTTAATAGTAACTAAAGTTGAAATGCACAGATTTATTTTTTTTAATATTTACCACCCATTTATGCAAACATGATTAACACCATTCCATACCTGTGATTTTCGTTTATTCTTGATTTTTATTTTCTACTTCTCGCTTCTGTATTTAGTGATTTTATTTTTGTTGTTTTTGGTATTAGAACTTTCAAAAAACATTTATGTTTTATATATGCTTTAATTATTAATGTTGTATTTGTCATCTTTTACTTTTTTAATGTTTATGATTATTTTTTTAATGTCAGCTATTTTTTCTTAACATGCTCACGCCATTTCACCCCCGTGCTACCACTGTAGGTTATGCCTCTCAGCGTAATAATTATTTTAAAACCTAATTAATTGAACCCTATTTATTTTAAACCGTAATCCTAATTATTTTATACCCTAATTATCCTAAATCATAATTATATAGTATAACATTAATTAATATAATAATAATATATTTATATTATTATTATATTATATTATAAGCCCTAATTAGTTTAAATCATAATTATTGTAAACCTTAATTAATTTTGAATTTGTATTTATTCTGCATAAAGATGTTAGATTGTTTCTAGTTTAATTTTTCTTTCACCTTTACTTGAATAGTTCTCTATTAAATTAATAATGTTGTGTCTTACTTTTATTTAATTTCCTTTGAAAAATCCATCTAGATAAATGTTGAAATGACTTATCCTTTGATATTTAATTGGTGTTACATGAATCAAAAGAATCAAGTGGGGAGTTAAGATGCCTCCTCCATGTAAGCACTTAAATGGAACATTTTCCATTTTTTCTTTATATTTTTGGAAGTCTAAAATTGTGGGCCTCATGCACAGAGTGAAATACAGGGATGCCTGAATAGACAGGCCCTAGCATGGATGGGTGTGGCATGGAAGGGGCAGGCATCCATGCCCTGGTGCAAATACGGGGCTGGATAGCCGTTGCCTAATGAGCATATAGGTTTGTTTTTGTAATATAGTTCATAGATTCTATAGATTGATCATTTAAGAGAGGTGATTTGAATTTAGGGCATGGAGTTGATGAAGGATTAGATGGTGGGGAGAGTAATGAAGGGCTTGATGGATTAGAAAGTGGAGGGACCAATGATTTAGGATTGGGAGTACATGGTGGTGTTGGTATAGGACTAGGAGGCTTTGGGATAGCCATTTGAGTGGATAGTGATAGAGGGTACTCATAGGATACATAAGCTAGATTGGTATCTCCCTTGTCAAAGGTAGAATTAGGACTTAAGGATGATTGATCTTGTTGCAAAGGGTAACTTGGACTCACATGTTCTTGTTGTGAAGGCACTTGATAGTCTTGTGAATGAATTTGGTGGTAAGGTGAAATGGCGAGATCTTGGGGTATGGATTGATATGGATGTTGGTTTATACTAGAAGAAGTAGGGTAAGGTGATGTAGAATTGACATGATATGTGGATGAATTGGGTTGATATGAAGTTGAGGGAGATGACTCATAGAATTTAGGTGGAAGTTGTTGATGTTGTATGGATGATGGTGGTGACTTGGATGAAGAGGCTAAGGTGGATGGATCAATATATGAGGTAGATGGTTGGGCCATGTCATTGATTGGGCAATAATGAGATTTGTGATATGGTCTTTTCCAACAAGCGACAATATTCAAAAGGATTTGGGTTAGTATAAATGGTAACCTCTTGGTCATTAAATAGAAATTTGATGCATTTGTGATAGGTGGAAAGAACAACTTGTTGATAACTGAGAGGGGGGGTGAATCAGTTATCCTAATTATTTCAATTTTCTGAACTTCCTTTATAATTAATGGAACATCAAATCAAATAAGCAAACATATTTATGAAAAGGAAATAACATCAATACACATGACAATGATTTTGACGTGGAAAACCTTGTTAAGGGAAAAACCACGGGGTGATTAACCCAAGATATTATTCTCTGTTAGAAGAATAGAAACAACAAGATGGCACTTGCCAATTAGGGCTCACTGCCCGAGTACACTGCTCACAAGAGGCTCACTACCTACAAGATATAGGAAGATAATACAATGTTTGAACTGATGACAAGCATCTATACATGCAAAAGGTTCAGTTTCAGTTAGGCTCAGTAAACTGATCTACTACACTTCATTCTTCCTCTTCCTTGAAGTTGCTGTCCTGTCACATTCTGGACCTGTAAAGTTACTTCCACATTGTTCCTCTACTTTTCTTTGCACAACACCACACAACAACAACCACATATCTAAATCCATCTGGTATATATATATCCGCACCAAATATTTCATCCTCTTTCAAGTTGGCATCCAGAATACTCAATATTTTCCTAGACTCTGATCTGTCGGCTGAATCTTTGCATATCAAGTAATGCGGATCAAAGAGATGCTAGTGGAAGTCATCAATCATGATGGCCAATCATGAATGATACCTTAGGAAACTTAATCATCATCAATATCACATCTGGGTTGAGGTCTGATGCTCTGCCGGTTAGGTCCTCTTCTGTCTACTCTGCCAAACAGAAACCCAATACTCAAATGCTCATGTCTCTTCACTCTTCCATCACTGGAGGCTCAATCCCTAGAATCTATTAGTCAAGGTACTCCTCTTGACTTTCCAAAATCTACATATTACCGAGATACTTCCTCTGAGAGATCTGAAGCTGTCTGTCGAACCTTGTTGCCTACTCTGTTCTTGCTTACCGAACCACAACACTTCTTCAATCTAACTTCTGATAAAGACACACCATGTCCTGCAGATGTGTGAGATGGACTTTGTTGCGATCAATGACAACATTCATGAAGCCACATAGTGTCTCTTGCCAACAATCTCCCCCTTTGGCATTGATGGCAACACTTAGTGAAAAATGACTAAGTGTCACACTATACTCCCCCTTGGCTGATGCTCTGTCCTTATGTATATTTTTCGGAGCTCCCCCTTAGCTAGATTCCTCATTTTTCACTGCTCCTCACTCCCCCTTTGACATCAATGGCAAAGGGTAGGATCCGCACACCAAAATTTTCAAAGCTCAATCTATACTTAGTCGCATACATATATTATCTAGTTATACTTTACATATACTTTAGTATATCTACAAAAGTGTTCTTTAATTGTACAACTTGTGTCATCCAACTTTGCTTCATCCTGTCCAAAATTGAGATGTGACCACTCAATAGGAATGCAAAAGCTTCTGCCCTCTTCAAATCTATCGGATCACTGGTCTGGGCTGTGGTTTGAGCATCATTTAGGGCCTCATGCATGGCCTCTAACTTAGGGATAATTATTCATCTAAGTTCTTTAACCTACTTATTCTATTTTTCTTTTCCTTCTCAAGCTTCTGAATTTCATTCAAGACTGCAATAGTCTGACATTCTTGATTAACTATGGACGAGGTAAGTGGATCAAAATTCTGAGATAGTTTTGTTAGTTTATCCTCCTGTTCTTTCACTTTCTTCTCAATCTCCACTGTTACTTTGGACCATGATAGACAAAATTTATACATTTCCCTGCCATCTTTGAGAGCATTTTCTAAGCTCTTTATCCCTATATCCATAACTTTCCTATCATTGGTTATTAGTCCTTGTACTTCAGAGAATCTCTTTTCTAAAAACTCCTTCCAGACTTTATCTTCTGCTGATTTCTCTAGGGAATCAAAATGTGTGCTAACACTATTAACTAGAGATTTGAGATTACTGGATGTAGAGGCTAAGAGATCCTTTTGGAAGGATGGCATTATCTTTTCCAACACACTGGATGTAACTTCTATAAGCTCACAGTCTTCCATGTGAGACTTCAGGAGTTTTTCTTTTGCCTTTGCTTGAGTGAAGGATGCTAGCTTCATGGTTTGAACCGGGGAGAGGGAATCAAAATTGAATGGACCTTGAAGCAGTTCCAGTTCATCAAATTCCATTATCTCTTTGGTTAAGAACTCTTTTACTACTTCTGCTGTGTCTCTTGCCGGAGACAGAGATTTCTCCCCTTTTATAACCTTATCACTGTCATTTGTGGCCTTCTCTGTTGGAGTTTTCTCTCCTTCTGCAGCCTTGCCGCTGTCATCTTCTTTTTCCTTCTTCTTTGTTCCTTGATTGATCTTCTCTTCTACCCTTTCTTCTTCTTTGGATTCAGAGACTGTAGGGGAACCCAGAGGAGTGATGCTTGCTTGTTTTCACCTATCTTCTTTACCTCTTCTGCCCCTGTCTCAGTAGATTATTCTTCAACAATTGTAGCTGAGGGATCATCACCCAAGTCCTCTATAACAGGAAGATTGAATCTTTTAAAAGCATTTCAGAGGATCTCTTCTATTTCTTTAGCCACTTTGTCTGTTTCTCCGAGCATAAGCTGGTTCATCCTAGCCTTGCTTCAGAACTTATCTTTGGAGTCTTTGAAGATTATGCTCATTTTCTTTGGAGTGATGGAGGGATAAAGCTAAATAGCTATTTGTTCTCAGATCTCCAGATCCTTGGCCTTTGCATTTTCCTTCCTCATTTCCAGTTCCTTCTCTAAACTTTTGGGAATCAGAGAGATGATTTCAATAAATGCTTTATTGTATATGTTCAAATACTTGACTGTGGCTTCCTCCAGAATCTTTCTATCTACATCATTATATGCATCATAGAATTCTGTTATTGGTTGCAGGTTCCCATCCATAGTAACTGCTTTAACTACATCATCAATAGATAAAGTAGGTTTCTCAACAAATTCTTATGTTACTTCTTCAGTGGAAGGTTCACCAGATCTTTTCCTTTTCTTCTTCATTTTCTTTACTTCCTCATCTGATCCTATTTCTTCTTCATCCTTTTGGCTTGTGTAAGACCTTGTTGCCTTTTTCTTGGTTCTTTTCTCTCCTTTTCCGGATGTCTGAGCTTCCAGTTTTGAGGCCTTTTGTCCCTTGGAAGTGGTAGATGCAGAGCTTTTGGTTGATCTGGTCCAGGAAGGTGCTTGCACCGGAGTACTTTCTTTTTCTGCTTCTTCCTTTCCTTTTTATGCTCTTTCCATCTTTTCTCTGCTGGCATCAAGTGCCTCTTTTGAAATGCCATAACTTTTGGCAATGTTCTCAACTTCTTTTCTCACTTTTCTCTTCATTTCTAGTTGACGTAGCTCCACATCGATTTTCACACTCAACTCTTCAAAGGTTCCAAACCTCTCTGCCTTAGGATCCTTTGGCCGACTTAGCATGTGTTGAACATGTAGCTCTACAATTTTCTCATCAACTTCATACCCCATAGGCATGATCTAGACTACTCTTGGCTCCACTGCCTCCATTAGGCACTAATCAGTTTCTACCATAAAGCAAACTGTATCTTTATACTTTTCAACTAGAGATTGGGGGATTCTCTCTCTGGCTTACATCATGTTCTGGAAGTTCTTGAAGTAGCCTGAGAGTGTAGTGTTTTGTGTCTTTTCATCACCAAGTCCATGCAATTAGTATCTGATTTGAACTGCTACTGGTCTGTCATTTTGCCATATCCACCCATTAGATCCGGGTAGCTCATTCATGTAGTAGAAGAATAGACAGAGTATCAGTCCACCATATTTGAAGGAATTCTTCTTATCCTTCTTTATCTTCTGCAGGTTCTCTAGAAGTTGATTTAGAAGGAGTTCACAAAGATCATAATCTGCATTCTTTCTCAACATTTCATAAGCAATGTAAATTATAGTTTCAGGTACTGAATTTTCCCTGCTAGAGTGATATAACTTGTAACCAATGATCATGGAGGCAAACTTGATATCCGGATCAGTGATATCTTCTATTGTCATCGCTCTCTTGTCAAACCTTGATTTGGTAGCCTCACTCATAGTTTGATTCTTGACTGATTTGAGAACAAGTAACCCTTTGGATGAGTGCAAACCGGTTACCACTTTAATAGCATCTTTTGTGATCTTGAATGGTTTATTCAGCCACATGAAGTTATCATGTACTCTACTCAAAACAAGGGAAATGAATGCACTGCCCAAAATGTTTTTCCCGGATGGCCTGATATTGGGGTTTAAGCTCAAATGATTCATTTATCAGTTCCTTGTGATATATATCCCTCAATTTGAATTCTCTAAATTCTTCAATGTTTGCGTGAATGTAAACCCTAATGTCTTCTATATGCAAAAATCCATGTGAAACACTAGAAAATGCCCCTAGGGGATCTACTTCCAGGGATTTGTAAGGATGTTTCTCTTACGCCTTTAAGGTTCACGGAATGAGCTAAGAAGATCGTCGAATGACTTGAATTCTGTGGTTGATCTTTAAGAGAGATGAAGCAAACTTGTTTGTAGAGCTCTTTTTCTTTTCCTTTCGAGTGCAAATGTGCAAATGTCAAGCAAATGAACCCTTTTATTTTTGAGAAAAACCCTAATTCTGCACTGCAATAAATGCACAACTTAAGTCATTCCGGTTGCCTTGTTCTTCTTAATTTGAGACAGATCATTTCTGGATCACTGAGATACACTTAAAGTTATTTCTTGGTGAGTAGTGACAATCTATCTTCATTTCCCTAATCATTTGATCTATCCGTAGATCAAGATTCAACAAATTTGGATCAAGCAGGATTTGACTGTGAGAAGCCTGTTCTTACTGGATGACTGTCAAACTAGATCAATCTTGGAGGATTAAACTCTTCAAATCTTCTTGCGGATCTTTCATGTTTTACCCAATTCTTCTTTTTGACATTCCTCTGAGAATCCTCTAATCCGCAACCTTTCGTGTGCCAATTTTAGGCACCTAATGACTGGCTGGGGGAATTTGTTTTTCTTAGTGACTCCCCCTGAGCCAAAGCTCATCTATTTAATTTCTGGAAGGATTATCAGCACCAGATTCTGGTGCAGATCCATCCCCAACATTCTCTGAGCTTCTCTTTACCCAAATCTTATTCATCTCTCTTTGAATTTCATCCACGTCCACTTTTCCTTTTCCTCTGTCTTGGTTATGATAATGCTATTCTGGACCCCTTTTGTCTTGATTCCTATTTCTACAGAATTTGGCAATATGACCGGATCTATTGCAATTGTAGTAAACAACATTTCTTTGCATATTTGACTGATATCCTCTTGATCTACACTGATTAGCCATATGACCCACTCTATTGCATGCAAAGCACCTATTATTGAATGAATTGTTCATTTGCATATTTCTACATTCATGAGATTTGTGACCATACCTTTTGCAGTTGAAGCACTGTCCGGAGAAGGATGAATTAGTCTGATTCATTCTCTTTCTGCACTGATTTGCTCTATGACCAAAGTTATTGCAATTATGGCAGTATCCATTGAAGGAAGGATATCTTTGAGCATTTGGTTGCCTTACCGGAGGTCTCCTAGGCCTATTTCTTAGATTTTTTGATCTGGAGTTCTTCTGATCGGATCCGGAGCTTTCACCTTTTTCATACCCCAAGCCTTGCTTGTCATCTACCCTCTTTTGGCTTTGAAGAAGAACTTCAAGTTGAGTAGAGCTTATCTTGAATTTCTCTTTGTATTCATTTGCTATTTGAAGATCCCTTTTAAGAGTGATAATCTGATTCTCAAGTTGATCTTCATTGTCTCTTGGTTCTTCAAGGTCAGATTTGAGATGTCTGATTATTCTATCCATTTTATGGCAGTCTTTTGATTTCTCCTTGAGAGATTGTCTTAGATCATCTTCAGTCTTTCTTTTTTCTTCAATTTCTTGAGTGAATTTCATAACTCCTGATTCCATTTCATGTCTTACCATAATAACCTCTTTTGATAACTTTTCACATAACTTGGTTTTCTCCTTCAGATCCTTGTTTGTATCATTGGCTTCACCTTGACTTGCCAATTGCTGAAGTAGTTCCTTTCTCTTTTTCATAGAGATACTCAGTTTCTCTTTTAGCTCATTTATGAAATCATCAGCCTATTTGAGTCTTTCCTTTAAGTTGTTGACTTTGAAATGAGATTGCTCAAGATCATCAAGGGCAGATTGAAGTTGTTCCCTCATACCATACATATCCATTTTGAGTTCCCAGATCTTCCTCAAGCTGTTAGGCTCTATTTGAAGAGGAACTTGGCTCTAATACCAATTGTTGATAACTGAGAGGGGGTGGGTGAATCAGTTATCCTAATTATTTCAGTTTTCTGAACTTCCTTTATAATTAATGGAACATCAAATCAAATAAGCAAACATATTTATGAAAAGGAAATAACATCAATACACATGACACAATGATTTTGACATGGAAAACCTTGTTAAGGGAAAAACCACGGGGTGATTAACCCAAGATATTATTCTCTGTTAGAAGAATAGAAAGAATAAGATGACACTTGCCAATTAGGGCTCACTGCCCGAGCACACTGCTCACAAGAGGCTCACTGCCTACAAGATATAGGAAGATAATACAATGTTTGAACTAATGACAAGCATCTATACATGCAAAAGGTTCAGTTTCAGTTAGGATCAGTAAACTAATCTACTACACTTCATTCTTCCTCTTCCTTGAAGTTGTTGTCCTGTCACATTCCAGACCTGTAAAGTTACTTCCACACTATTCCTCTTCTTTTCTTCACACAACACCACACAACAACAACCACATATCTAAATCCATCTGGTATATATATATCCACACCAAATATTTCATCCTCTTTCTAGTCAGCATCCGGAATACTCAATATTTTTCTAGACTCTAATCTGTCGGCTGAATCTTTGCATATAAAGTAATGCGGATCAAAGAGATGCTAGTGGAAGTCATCAATCATGATGGCCAATCATGAATGGTACCTTAGGAAACTTAATCATCATCAATATCACATCTGGGTTGAGGTCTGATGCTCTGCCAATTAGGTCCTCCTCTGTCTACTTAGCCAAACAGAAACCCAATACTCAAGTGCTCATGTCTCTTCACTCTTCCATCACTGGAGGCTCAATCCCTAGAATCTATTAGTCAAGGTACTCCTCTTGACTTCCCAAAATCTGCATATTACCAAGATAATTCCTCTGAGAGATCCAAACCTGTCTGTTAGACCTTGCTACCTACTCTATTCTTGCTTACCGGACCACAACACTTCTTCAATCTAACTTTCGGTAAAGACACACCATGTCCTGCGGATGTGTGAGATGGACTTTGTTGCCATCAATGACAACATTCATGAAGCCACACAGTGTCTCTTGCCAACACAACTCTCATGGCATGAATTCATGAGCATTCTAGGAGGATATTATATGGGAGATTGAGGTGTAGGATTTGCAAGTGATTTCCACTGGGGCTATACCTAATTTGATAGGCAATCGAATAGTACCTTCAGATCTCCTCTCAGTTTCATCATAGGTCTTAATAGTGATGGAATGGTAATTTTCAATAGCTATAGTGGAGTATCCCAATTGTTTAACACACCTTAGAGCGCACAAGTTTAACCTTGAACCACACTATATTAGGACCCTTTTGACTAAACACCTTTTGATTAAATGTTATGATTATGAAAGCACTTGAAGACACATCAACAAGCATAATATTATTCAAGTGGGTGTGACCAATAGGTCTTAGTCTAGGATGCACAAGTGATCTAAGGATGTCCCCAATATACACAAGGTACAAGGGGGCTAATTCTGTGAAATAAAAGTCAAATAATGCTACACAGTCGGGAGAAAGGGGTAACCTAGCCTTCACGTTCACTTCCCCAACGTATAAAGTTCTTGGGGGCTTAGCCTGAATGCTAAGATTTCAACTTCCAAGAGGGGTGTCTTTCGATTCACTCCTCTCTTTTTAGACTCCATCGAAATGCTAGAGTTGAGGTTGTCCCTTGGAGTGGTGTGTCTCTAAAGAGGCCTCCTAGGAAGGGTGACAAAAGAAAATTGATTGGGTGTTTTTGATCTCCAAGATCACCTTGTTGTTTGAAGAGAGAGATTCACACTCATAATGTTGATTTCCCCTTAGAAATTAAAATGTGTGTTGTGAAGAAGAATGGATGAAAGGATTTTTTTTATTCTCAAGTTCACGTGAAGTGCATGAGAAGAGCATACACACCCCCAATCACACTCAAATCCACAAAACAATGTAAGTACACATTCATTTTAAACCCAAATCCAAATGTGATTAGGAAGACACAAGTTCCTTTTAAGCTCAATTTCAAAGTGTTATTGCAAACAATTGTTCATTTTAAAGCCCAATTAGAAGTGTGATTGCAAACAATAGGTTGGACTTGGGGTCAACACAGGCTAGGTTGCAAAATAGCTAGACTTGATAGACTTGGTGTGTAGAAGTATTGATATTATAATAATAGTTGTTGACAGAGTTGTGTGTGGAAATATTGAGAAGATAATAACTGGCATGAGCCATACATTTAAAGCGGGTCAATTATAGCGAAGTAGGTGTGAGTGACACATTTAAAACTTGATAGATATTTCATGAGTGGACAAAATGAGAGGTTTTGCTTTGCTATAATTAATTGTAAGTGTTATCTTTTCATGCAATGGAATGGTTTTTTCTTAATATATTTAGTTTGGTAGACTTTTTAAATTATTGTTTGAGAAAAATATATTTTTCTCATGCCATTAGACTTTTCTACTTGTATAAATAATAGGGTGATGATTTATTACAATGATATCCTTTTATAGGGATGATTTAAATTAAAAATGTTATTTTTCCACACTTTTATAGTTGTGAAGGAAAATATAATTTCTCTAAGCGTAATGTAGACTAAACTAATAAGATGCATATAAATAAGAATATATTAACTTTATCTCTAATAAATGATTAGTTGTGGGCCAATGTATTTTGAAACAATATAATGCTAAAGTAATGGAAATAAATTTACACTAAATGTACTTAACTATGTGATCGAAGAATGAATGATCCATGTGAAAGTTATGGAACTTGTGATGTCTCAAGATTAGGAAAAGATTATGACAATTTGTAACTTGCCTCAAAATTAAAATATTATTTTTGAACTACCAAGGGTTGAGTCTAAACTCACAAAAATGTCATGCACTTGCAAAATGATCTAGTAATTTACACAAACTCTGCTTTTTATTTCACCTTATTTGCATCTAGTTCCTCCAATTTTTTTGATATCTAAAGACTAGCAATATTTAGAAATGCTTTAAAGGGTTATCATTGTATCATAAGGAGACATGTTCTTCTAGGTCAACCCACATAAATGTGTTTAAAATATCAAATACATTAGGCTAGGGAAATGTGTGTAAAAGATCAAACACAACATGCAAGAGCCCTAGAATGATTTATGCAAGTTTGTTACACCTTTTAGTGCACCAAAATCAAATGTTTTGGTATTGATTGCCCCTTTTTAATGCTTTAGGATGAGAGAGGATTTGTGGATTCTAAATATGTAAAATGAATGCTAATGAATGCCTTAAAATACTAGCACATAGCATCAAATTTCATTAGAAGTGTACTCGGCCAGCTTAGGATCTAGGAAAAAAAGGTGGCTAGTCGACCAAAAAAATAAATTTAGATTTAGAAGGGAAAGTGTCAAATTTGCAATTGAAAGGTTGATCTTATGACTACATAAATGACCATGGGTGGGTAAATATCCATATCCAAGCATATAATGGCTATATTGAGGATGAGTAGGTTTAAGTGTTTAAGTGTGAGGCTAGGGTGAATGTATTGGAATGTGTGTATAAGGATAAGGTAGGGATAATTGCATATGAATATGTGTGTATATAGATAGGTAAATGCTAGTGGAATGAACTTTACTTTTCATAAGATTGTGCCATTTGACAACATGTACATGTATCAAGACATTTCCTCAAAATAGACACAAAACAATATGGGAAACGACATGGTATGCTAATTTCACCATTTCAATAGTGTAGGGAATAAAACACCCCAGATACATAAATGAATATTATTTAAACCCTAGATAAATTAGGAGTTAAGAATAATAATTAAGTAATATGATATTAGAAGTGTAGTGCCCCGCCGTTTTCACTTTGGTTGTGCAGGTAGTCTGGCTAAGGAACCTAAAGATGAAGATGGAACATGAGCTTCTGTTAGTACTTTCGTGGGTATGATGTATATTGTTATGCAAAGATTTATTTGGATAGTCAGGTGATGTAGTAGTATGTTGTTAAGATAGGTGGAAAGAGCGGCATCGTACCATTGAATGTATGGGGGACATATGGGAATGAGATATGAATGTTAGAGTTCCTTTCCAAGTGCTTCGACTATTAAGAATATGTGCTCTAATTGGTATGCTTGAGTGAATAGGTACTAGGCTATGTCTCCACCTAAATTGGCAGGTCCGAGCATACCTTGAAACCCAATGGATCAGTTGATCGGAGATAGCACTTGGTCCCCTACCCTAGCCGTCATCCTTGAAGAGGATGCATACTTGGTTTGGCACCTTTTCAGTGTGGTCAGTATGTCATATGTCAATAAGGGTTGCTTGAAGTATATTAACCTTAACTTGCCTCATCTGGTATATTAACCAACCCTAACCTAAAACTTAATACCCAATTCCACTCTACTTGTCCTCTGTAGACTAATCTACATGTGCAATCCTATCCCTTAGAATGAAACACATGTGAATCCTCTTACTCTCCATTCAAATTTAAAATATCTTGCTTCCTGGGAAAACATTCTTGAAATGTGAATGTTGTCCCATTAGCTTGCACACAAGGGCTCTCAGACTAGTAGTTTAATACTAAAAAAAATCTAAATGATAGAGAAATTCTACAAAGATGGGATAACAAGAAAGTAAATAACGCAAAGGGGATTTTCACTAGGAATGAATTTTGTGTAATGGGCATGTAAAAAGGATAAAAATTATAATCAATCAAGGGTAAAACCAAAAATAGAATGTAGAGTGGAGACCTAGGCCTTGGGTACATGTATCTTCCAACCAAACAAATACATATATGGATTCTGTCATATTGCTATCTATGTTGTACAATATAGTTGACAAAAGATAAGAGCTCTATCTTATGGTTTACACTAACTTCATGTTATGAATCAAAAGGCCTTGGAATTATCCAACATGCCTATCCATGGAAGGGGATAAAATTCCATAAAGAAATGGTGTTCCAATACATGCATGTTGACCTAGAAGATTTGATGTTAATAACACCCAGCCCCCATGTGATGTGCTAGTGGCTTATATGTTGTTTGAAAATATACATAATGGTTCATCTGGGAGATGTTAACTAAAGATAATGGTAGTTGAAAGTTGTGAACATAGATTGGTCACTTGCATTAGAAGCATCACAAAAAGCCTACCCTAAAAAGAGGTCTTGTTTAGGGAATAGAGAAGAGAAATGCAACTCAATAATGTAAGAGATATATAGATTTTTAGAGAAGATAACATATAAAGTTGATAGGATTGGAGGTTGAGAATCAATGAAAGTGTCCACAAAGTTATAAGGAAATGGATAAAATCATGCATGACATTTCTTGACACACTAACTTCCTATGTGATAGTTTAATATTGTCCCAATTGTTCATGAGAGAGATCTAACAAGGGGTCTTTAGAGAGTGATTTTGGTGGGGAGGCAGAACCCAAGATAGGTCGCACCTCCTCCAAGAGAACTGGTGCCCTAATTCTATTATTAGGCATCAAGCATGGAGAGAAATTAGTTGGCTCCACACATCTTAATGTATAGATTAATTTAACAAGAAACGATTGGGAAGAGGGGGATGAAGAGGAAGGGCGATCCACTCTGTTTGCAAGCCATTGGCCTTACACCTTTCCTGGATCAATCAGCCCATCATCGACCAGATAGGGTGTCTTTCCATTCTCTAGGAATCCTACAGATTGAAGGACTTTCCATCAGCATCATTATTTTGAAGAGCAATTTGGCAGTGATCATCCTTGGCGCTCTCCAGCCACCATTCCATATTTGGCCCACTCTACCTTAACTCAGTCACACAGGGTTCTTTGGCCTGCGCAAATGAACGTAGTGGTATATCTATGTGTTAACCTCCTCTGCAATCTCCCTCTAGTAAGTTCTGTAGCCCTTGAAAACAAATCCATTGAAGTTTATTATCTGTAACCATTGCAGTTCATGCAAATATATTATTTTTGAGACCTTCTGTTGAGCACAAATGGCGGTGCATCTGTAGCATGTGCTGATTTATTTTTAGAAGATCCTTAAGGTTTGATTTAGCTCCATAGAAGGTGACAGCTCCTAGTATAAGTTTCTTAATTGCTAAGTCCATCCTTGCATCTGTAGTGGTATCAAAATTCATATAGCCTTTTCAACAAAACTTTTGTTCTAGCCCTTGTCTATCAATCAGATCACATCTTGTATTTGTTTGAAAGTCTTGAAAGTTTTTTTATTGAATCCATATTATGCATATCCTGTAATTATTGCAGTCCATAAGATCACACTTCTCTCAGGGTTTCTATAAATTAGTTCACGTGTTTTTCCTATGCCTCCACATTTCGTACACATGTCTACCAGAGCATTTCCAACTATGATATCTGACATAAATCTTATTTCATTATGCGTTGATGGTTATCCATACCCTCGTCTAAGGCTTCAATTTGTGCACGGTAAAGGAGGTTGTTGGTTGATGTTGTGGAGTTAGGCTTTACACCCGCTAGTTGCATGTGTGCAAAAGTTTCTAAGGTCTTCTCATCAAATGCATTCTGAACAATTCATGCATCACGACATTCCATAAGACTACATTTCTTTGAGGTAATTTGCCAAACAGTTCACACACATTGTCTACACTTCCACATTGTGCATACATGTCAACCAGGGCAATTGCACATCACCGTATGAGGGCCTCCTATTCACAGATTGTCTAGGTAGTTTTGTATCCACTTAATCTTGGAATTTATGGCTTCTGACACCTTGTATGCTCTATGTTGTTCAACTCTAATTTTGTGTAATTATCTACTTCTACTGATAGAAATAGGAGCCAGACACATATAGCCACAACAAAACAAAGCTCTAATCATGGAACATTATGAACCTCACAGAGACATAAATGCTTAGATCCTCGGTATTCCCTGTTAAATTAAATAAAGACAAATGTGAATGCTATTTGTACGGAGCGAAACTCCATTGAATAATTTTCCAACCCCATCTGTTGTTATTTGAGATCACTAAAGTTTCATAGAGACCATACCCATACTATCTCCCAACAAGCCCATAGAACATCTTCATGCACAAATAGAAATAGAACTGGACAACTCTCAGATTAATACCCAAGATATCCAATGTAATACAGGTCAAAGTTCTCCTCTCATAAGAGGTGTCCTATTGAACATCAAACCTCGCCTTGTGATTTAAGGATAAAATGGCTTGTGTGGCTGTCGCATCTGGTTTAAATGTATAAACAGATAACAACTACCACCTTGTTTATGATTCCATTGCTCTTAAATGTCTACGTAGTCTCACCCTTGCATGCAGTGATACAAACACTAGAATCAAAGTACATCAAAAGAGCAGTAGTGGATAGATGCACAACCCCAGGCCACATACCCTACATGTCGTTGTCTTGATATTTTCCAAAAATTGAAAGAAAATTTGATGCTTTTCTTACTTTCATTTTCTTTTTCTTCAATGTCTACGAAAGATCACTTTGAATTATTTGAGCCCAAAGACCTGGATCAATCACTTTCTTACTGAGGCAAAGTTCTTACTGATGCAAACATGATACAATATCTGTTGGTCACACTTTTCTTCTCAATGCCATTCACTTTGTCCCCCTTCAACCATATAAAAAAATTGCCCTAGGAAGTGCCGTTAGAATTTGTTGTATACGCACCTTGGTTCATCATTATAGAGGTTGATAATAAATTAATGTGTGGATTATTCTAGACTCAAAAGAAAGGATAGAGTGGATGTCTTTATGGACAAGATTCTCATATGGGTGACCAGAGCAAAATCCATTGAGATTTGTCTGCTTTAGACATGAAGAAGTTCGCTTGTCACCTAAAGTAGTTTAGATTAAGTAGAACCCACCACAAGACCAAGCTAAATAGTAAGTGAGAGAGAGAAAGGATTATGAAGTACTTGCTTGTAAAATGTTTATTGGTTAAACGTGTAAATTAGTAATAATAAAGATGAGCCTCTCTTCAAAAGTATGGAAACACATCTACTCCACTCTTACATTTCAATGCCATGCGGTATGAATTTAGATTCCAAGATCAAAGTATAGTTATTGTTTGAAGTTATTCAATTTATTAATTTATAATATGTTTATTCCAAATTATATACTTTGTTAAAATATATGTAAGTTTGGGGTTTGAATGATTAAATAGTATAGATATTATTTCTCTCATTGGTCCTTAATAAATTAGAGTAACCATGCTACTCTTTCAAGAGATTGTGACTTGGAAAATAATGAAATTTGTAGTAAAATCCTTAGTAGTATGATTTAGAATAAAAATAGGATAGATTAAATAAAGTGGATAGATTTATTGAATGTATAATTTTATCTATATTTTGTACTAGAGATGTTGGTTTAGACATTCAAGGGAATGTTTATCTTATGATGATTAAGGATGTTATGTTAGGAAGATGAGATAGGTTATTGTAATTAGATGTCACTAATAGGCAATATCTTAGGAGTGGGAGAGTTCCTTGTTGAAATTGTTGTAGATAGTAAATCTCTATTCTATCTTGATGACAAGGGTTTCAAGTTATGTTGAGTTAGGTTCATTAGTTTATAGGATTGATTATGTACAAGGTCTTCGAGGAAATTATGTCTAATGGTTTACTAAAAATTAATTTCTATAGATTAAACCAAAAATGAGGAACTGCTTTTATGATGTCGAGGCAATGATCTAAATTACCTCTAAAGGTGTTGTGTTGGAGTCATGCATTACCCGTGATTGTGTTAGTCTGTTGCTTCCTATCTATTTTTTGGATGTGGGACCTAGTGTTATCTCCTAGCACAAGGGTGGACCTCAAGGTTCAACATGGTCAAGAGGTTGGTGCTATTTCTCCATTGGGTACGCTTGTTGCATGTTTGTGTGTGGGAAGATTGCTCATTGCTTTGTGGACTCTAGTTCCTGTTCCAGTTGTGGTGACATCCTACTAGGTAATTGTATATTGGATTGTATCTCATCTTGCATCTCTTGGTATAATCTGATGTAATCTTTCTCGTGCACTAGGGAAAGCATTGCTATAATTATGGTAAAGATGTAACAATTGTTGATAATTTAATCTTGTAAAGAGTATTGTAAAGTAATGCATCTTTCATATTATAGTTAGTTAGAAAGTGATTAATAAGGGTTGAATATTAGTTGTCACAATATGGAAGTAAGTAATATCTAGGATTATTTATGTGGTGCTTTAAATTGAACCTTCCTTGTTATATCGTTCATGTTATTTTTTATCGTTGGTGAAATGTTCTAGTAACCTTGATGTTAGCCTTGTAAGTAGTGCAATCAGGGAACCCTAGAGGATCTAGGTTTATATTATCATGTTATGTTGTTCATTCTATTGTTATTTGTTCTAATAAAAAAAATTGTTCCAATAATTTGGCCAAGTTTAGAGTTGTCCTCTAGGATTCCTTGGCGGGGTGTTACAAGAAGTGGGTAGATTGAATTAACAAAGATGGAGCAAAGTTTACCTTGAAATTGATGCAATATTGAATTTGACTACTAAGATGTTGTAATAGGCTAAAGGCATAATAATGTGACCCACTTTTCAACATTATTGGGCCACCAAAATTAGCATTTTTAGCATTTAGCATATTTTATCAGTTATACTACATAAATTTTCAAGAATTTAAAGATGATGCTATCTAGTGTCTTGTGTCATTTTCTCTATAGGTTCAATTTATAATTTTTTGAATTAAAAAAACTACCATTTTTGGTTTGTTTTGATTTTTTTAAATTAATTTTCTATTATTTAAAGTGTGACATTTTACTATAATGCATAACATTTTCTTCAAATAAAAAATCTTTACAAGATTTCTTGGAATTAGATCATTAACTCCAATATCTAGTGTGCAAATATTTTTTGGTAATTTTTCATTGAATATTTTATTTATTGTCAACTTTCTAATTGGTACTAACAAAAATATAGACCTACATTTTACCATGATGCATTTATCTTTGTCTATTTATTGAAATTAATTTTTTATTGAAACAAAGACATAAATGCAATGTAATTTTTAAAATATTTTTGATCTAGTTTGCTTTTTTTTTTCTTGGTGTATAAAATGGAGCTTTTTATTTTATTTAATGGACCTATCTTGCTTATAAAATAAATAAAAAATATAATATTAAAAATCATATATTATAAATTAATCTTTTAAAAAAGATAATTCCTAGGGCTACATACTTGTATAATCTCATTTCTAGGTGATTCATTTGGCCCCTACATGCACACTGTGAAGTGCCTATTCTATTCTCTAAAATTTTAACATGTGGATAGGAGGTGAAAATGCTACCATGAGGGCACCACCTAATTAGGTTTAATTAAACCCCTTTGATATAACCCCCTTTCCACATTTTAAACACTATCAGGGTCCACCCTACATATATTGTTTTAAGGAGGGATCAATCTATTGGAGTATGATCAAATCTCATCCTACCATTGTATGCCATGTGATTGTTGATTAAGTTTCATCTAAGGGACATTGATTAGTGTAGATGAAAAAATGAATCAAGGTAAATAATAGAAGATAATGCAATATAACTTAATACCTCAACCTCCAATCACCCATTCACACTTGATAGAATGGATTAGAGTGCACCCTAGCTCTACTAGCTTTGTTCTTTTGATAATATAATGTATTGTAGACTACTCACAAAACCAACATAACCCAGGTATGACAATGGTAGTAATAAAGGCAAATGATAATTATAATGATGAATAATTCAACCGCATGTACTTGCATATGGCTCATGTGTTTTGATAATGATGTGAGAGGCTCATTTTATAGGGTGTTGAGTGATAGGATGGATGGCTATGATTAAGAGATAAAATGGATCACTAAGATTAAGTGAGAGGATTATAGGACATGGATAAGAATTTCTAGAGCATTCTTTTATGTGAATGGTTGAGATTAAAAGATGTAGTATGGTAATGGATGGTTGAGATGAAAAGTGAATTTAATTTTGGATCAATCATTTAATAGTTGTGGCAAGTGATAAGGATGAGGACATGTGCGAGGGTAAATTAATTAAATAATAATATTATTTAATTAATTTATGGAGAGGAAGTTGTTAGAAAATGATAAAATAATTAAATAAATAAAATCTATTAATTATTTTAAGAGGAAATGGTAAATTAAATAAATTTAAATAAATTTTATTTATTTTAATATGGGAAAATGAATTACTGAAAGAGGGATTAATTAAATAATAAATTATTTAATTAATTTAGAAGACATGTTAGGATGAAAGGTGGTGTTAGGACTATGTCAAAAATGATGATGAACACATGGTCATTTTTAGGTGTCTACATTTTGCCCTCTTTGATATGGCGTCCCGTCAAGGTGGTGTCGTGTCAAAGAATATGCCCTAGTCGATGATGAAAAGGGAATAATGGATAATGGATATAATGGATGCCCCTTGAGAGTTTAGTCAAAAATAAAAAAAATCAGGGTAAAATCTCAAAGGAAAGGATGGAGGAGTAAAAATAGGACACGGGGATGTCAAAAGGTGGATAGGATGGAAAAGAAGTGAAAATGAAGGTTTGGGGGTGAAAAGGGGAGGCCAGGGAAGAAAAATATGGTTTGGTGGGCCTATAAATAGTGTCAAGGGGGCCCATTTCTCCTCATTTGCACTCACAAGATTAGAAGAAAAAGAGAGAAGAAAAGAAAAAGCTATAGCGAACGTGGTGGTGATCCCTCATCACAAGCATCGCATATGATAGGTGAGTGAAAAAGAATGCTCTAGAATAGGATAGGAAAATGGATGAGTTATGGATGTAGATAATGGATAAAAAGGGTATGGTTATGCTAGTATAATATGTAGAGAAGTCCTTATTTAATATAGAAAAAGAATATTATGCACCAAGGAATAAGGAACTAGGGTGACTTTGTATCCTTTGCATGGACTTGATACTGCAAACAAAAAGGTGTACCTTATACCTACCCAACGTAATACAACCTTGTCTAAACGTGTGAGGAAGGAAACTTAGAGAAATAAAGTCCAAGTGCACAAAAGGTATGAAATGACCTTAGATGTAGAGGATGACTGGTATATAGAAAGATATTCCACCACACACAAGATATGAATATTAGCTAGAGTAATAAGAACATCCAACAAACACGCAAAATGCTATACCCCATTCTCTGCTAATCATAACAAACCAAGATATGAATGGATCTAGGTGGTCTTTAGGAAGCATGAGAAGTAGATAGAAAAGATAAAAATCAAAACAAAAGACCAAATGATGACACAAGTAGAATAGCCATTATATCTCTTGCCAAAGATTTGGATGATGTTTGGATAGGTGCATGTTACAAGAATGATATATGCCTAGATAAGGCTTGATGATGATGTTTGATATGAAATGATGTGACAATGGATAAAGTGACTGGTTATTGTTTCAAAATATGGAATAATGCTTGTGATTTTTGTTAAGGTACAAGTTATTGTATGATTGTTGTTTTGATTCAATTTCAAGTGTTTTATTATGGAATGGATGAAAAATGATAATTGGCATTTATTATGGATATGGTGTGGAAATTTTTTTATTAAGGGATGCATGAGACTTAAGTTGAAGACTTACTCTCCAATGTCTTATGAAAACTGGGAGAACAATCCAAACCATAACTAGGTGTAGGTAAGGTGCCCCAAGAGATATAAAAGAAAGGGATTTTACTATGGTATGCATGGATAGGTTATTATGGTAGGTATTTTGAATGGATAACTTACTATGGTGTAATAGGAAATGACACTAAGTGATAATTTCAAGCTGTGATAGGATGATGATATGGTAGATGGATGATAAAATGGATGAATGAGTGGAAAGTGGTTATCTAGTAGATGGTAAATGCAAGGCTACTACACATGGCACCTGTAAACAGGTTTTCACCGTGGTACTTATCCAAGGCACCACTAAAGTGGTTTTCACCATAGGATGGATTATTTCTCTTTACTATTTTGATTTTTTTAATGTACAATCTAGATACTATGTGGATTAAGCATTGAACTTCTTGAGGTGAATGATGTTGATAGGCTCCTCAAGGGGTTGTCCTTCAGGTGTAGAAAGATGATAGGCCCCATAACTATAACGACTAGTAGTGATAAAGGTTCCTAACCAATTCGGCTCAAATATCCCTTTTCTATCTTAGTCTTGAAGATTCCTTTGATTTTCTTTAAGTACAAAGTCGCCGACTTCAAATCTACGATCTTTTAATTTCTTGTTGTAGCTATGATGAAGATGATATTGATAATATTTGAGATGATTAAGAGAATGGAGATGCCTTTCATCTAGCAATTCCAATTCTTGTAATCGTGATACTCTATAGTCTTCCTCATCAATGAGATGTTGCAATGATACTCCTAAAGAGGGGAGATAAACCTTGATTGGTAAAATAAATTTTGATCCAAAGACAAGGGAATATGGAGTGGCTCTTGTAGGGGTACAAATGCTAGTGCAATATGTGCATAAAGTGGGATTTAGTTGTAAGTGCCAATCATGACCAACTTCATTGACTGTTTTCTTTAAAATCTTGAAGGTAGTTTTGTTTAAAGATTTAGCTTGACCATTTCTTTTGGGATAATATGGAGTGGAAAAGCAGTGTTGGATATTAAATTAATGGCAAATGTGGCAAACATCTTGGTTTTTGAAGGGCTTATCATTGTTAGTAACAATGGCTTGGGATAGACCATACTGACAAATAATGTAATGAAGGATAAGCTTGGAAATTTGTTTACTAGTAATGTAGGTGAGAGGGATGGCTTTGACCCACTTTGTAAAATGCTCCATGGTGGTGATAATGAATTTATGACCATTAGATGAGGGTGGATGAATTTTACCAACAATATCAAGTCCTCATTGCAAAAAAGGCAATGGAGTAGTAATTGCTTGCAATTCTTGAGCAAGCACATGAATTAAATTAATATTTTGTTGGCAAGGAAGACACTTCTTGACAAATTATTGTGCATTTTGTTCCATAGTAGGCCAATAATATACTATTCTCAGCAACTATTTAACTAAGGTTGGACCACTAGAGTGTGCACTGTAAATACCCTCATGTACCTCTCATAAAGTAGTTTGGACATCTTCCATGTTAAGACATCTAAGGAGGATTCCATCAAGTGTCCTTCAATAAAGTGTATCACCAAGAAGAGTATAATGGGATGAATGATGGATAAAGGTTTTGCATTGGGCTTGGGTGGTAAAATGTTATCATGGAGATAGGTATATACCTCATTGTACCAAGGTGTATTAACAAGTTTGTAAACAAGCTCAGATTTTGGAATGTCAAAAGTAGGATTAAAAATTTGCTCGACCAAGAATTCAGATTGCAAACTATTTAAAGGAATTTTGGATAGGTAAAAATCAGGTTAATAAGATCAAGCATGTAAATCAAAACCTAATCCTACCACCATCAAAGAATCTAATCTAGGTCAAATCAAATGCATGCAATTCAAGAACAAGATCACCTAGATTGTATGATTCTTTGTTTGGAGATGTGGACTGCTTCTCAATAATTAACAATCATGAAGATTAAAGCTGCCATGATGGATGGATGATGGTGATAATACACTCAACAGATGCTCAAATGCTCAATATTCTCAGGATGATAATGTAGACGCTATGATAATGCTGGATTCTAGATGGATTGTATGGAATGAGAGGGCGTTTATATAGAACTCAACCAAAATCAATCAACAGTGGAGATTTGGTGGCTATGTGAATGGTTAAGATTAAAAGATGGCATAGATGAATGTGTACAAGCCATGTGTCCATAGGTAAGAGCTATTTTAAATGTTTGTAGTTGGGTTGTTATTGATAATAAGATAAGTTTACTTAAAATAGAAAAAGGTTCTATTTTAGGAGCTTGATGATGAGGATAGCTGATTTTAAAACCAATTAAATTTTAATCTAGATCATTCCAATGAACAAGGCCGACTTGTGCACATAGAAGAAAGTGATAAGATAATATATGATTTTAAATGAGAGAAGAAATAAATTAAATAAATTAAAGATTTATTTAATTTATAGAGATGATGATAAGATAAATAAATAAAATATTGATTTTATTTATTTATGATAGAGGAAACCAATTAAATAAATTAAGAAATTTATTTAATTGTTTAGAAGAAAATATAAGAAATAATTAAATAATAAAAATTATTTAATTATAAGAAATAGAAGAAATTAGATGAAGAAATGATGGAAATTAATTAAATAAATATGATTTATTTAATTAATTAGAGAGATGGGTGATTTAGGTGTTTCAAAACAAGTGTGCTAGGACAAAGTTACCTAAATACCAATGCAAATGATGAAAATGCAATAAATTGACAAATGATGAAATGAGTCAATTTTGGGTGTCTACATTTTGCCCCTCTTTGATACAATGTTCGTTAGAACATTGTGTCAAAGAAGATAGGATGATTCGTTCGATAAAAAATATTATGCCCTAGTGTAACTGGCAGGTGATGCCTCTTCGAGAGGTAAGCCAGGCTAACCAGGAAGGGTTGGGTTGGCTCGTGATAAGATGAAAGGCTAGAAAAAAGGTTGACACGAAGAAAACGGGGATTGTGGGGGAGAAATTGGGATGGTTTAGAAGAAAATAGGCTTTGGGATAGAAGACTTAGGGTTTGGAAAGGGGCTATAAGTAGGTCCTTCAAGGGCAAATAGGCTCATTTGTGCTTGTTACTTGTAGAAATCTAAAGCTCTTGCGTGTTATTGTGCTTAGAGTGTTAGAGAGCTATTAGGATGGTGATTCCACGCATTGATTATCGTGCCAGGTGAGTGAGGACACATGGGCACCAACAGGAGCAAGCGTACCGATATGTATCAAAAACTTTTCCTAGTTGCATGATTTTTTAGTTTAAAAGCATCATAAATGCACACATGTCACCAGAAGAGAATAGTTTTAGGACAGGAGATTTAGGTCACTTTTAGATGAAAGGTAGTTGCTTATGGTAGGTTAGGTCACTTATAGGCTCGAACCAGTCGCTTATGGTAAAAGTAGGTCGCTTTTGGTCAACTAGGTCAAACAGGTAGGCGAAATGGTCGCTAATGGGCAAAAAGTGATCGCATGTGGTTATTTAGCTCACTTTTAAGCAACAATAGCGAGCATATGGTAGATAAGTCACTTTTGAGCGAGAACTATTCGCTTATAGTGAAATGGCTTGCTTATGAAGCAAAAACTTAATGCATATAGAAAATTGGGTCACTTTTAGTAAAGATAGGTAGTTTTAGCAATCAAAAGTCAATTCTAGCACAAGAAACTGATGTGGTGAGTTGAATGATGCAGGATATACTACCACCATTATTGTCGCGAGAGCCATACCCTAGGGATTTGTGATTGGTCAGGGTGCTAGATGCAGAGGAGCAACTGTTCTTAGATATCATTGGCTTAGAGCATGTGTCAAGATTGGAGCCAGTGCAGGCACATTGAGGGCTTATGACAGTGATGGTTGAGCGATGGAGGAGTGAGCATAGTTCATTCTTATTGCTGACTGGAGAGGCGACGATTACACTGGAGGATGTGTTCTAGATTCTGTGCATCCCAATTGATGGAGATAGAGTAGATTATGATCCTAACATGGGTCCAACTACATTCAGGCAATTGTTTGGGACTCCATACATTGGGGCTAAGGGATCAGAGATTCTGATGGCTAGGATGGAGGAGCTTTGTGATAGACTGCAGTGAGTAGTGGTGGCTATTATCAAATGGCTAGTTGGAGATAGACATGCTAGAGGATTTCTTGTTGGATAGGGGATAGTGATGGAGGGGATGTTCTCCTATGGGACCAGATATGCATGGGCTGAGTGTGTACTGTGGCAGTTGTATCCTTATTTGCATGATTGCGCATATATGTTTGGAGCTAGTATGTTGGCGGGAGTTACAGTGTTGTATGTATGGGCATATGAGCACATTCCAGTGACGAGGCCAAATGGATGGGTAGCTAGGGTAGCAGGAGAGCCATACACAAGGATGTATAGGGGAGCCCTCACCTATTAACAGTGTAGAGGTATAGTCTACTGGAGGAGGACACTGGATAAGCTTGACAAGTTTATATGGAGGCCATGGCTAGGGTGTGAGAGATGGGAGGAGGATGATAGAGAGCTTGTCTATGTGAGGCAGGTGAGATACATTTTTGGTCACAACATTTACATCATAGAATGCTATTTGCCTGAGAGGGTGTTGAGGCAGTTTAGAGTACCATAGGTAGTACCAGTAGGTGATGCCAATTTTGGGAGGACTCAATAGGAGGTGTTTGATTGGGGGCCAGAGATTGTGGTTGAGACAGCTTTGGCAGAGAGAGAGGGACTACAACCAGTTGTATGGCAGTGGGGATAGGGTCCTGCAGATCTTGGTACTCTTTTGGATTATGATGCATAATAGGTTACAGCTAGGCCGACTCAGTTGACGAGGCCTGGAGAGATAGGGGAGATTGGGATGGAGAGACCAGTCAGGAGGAGGTGACGAGGAGCTCCACCAATACAGGTAGTAGTACTAGCAGTTCTAGTGGCTCAAGGATAGGTTTAGGCTTAGCCACAGGTTCCTGTATAGCCACAGGTACAGGTGCTAGGAGGTGATGATGTTGGGATTCAGTAGTTGAGGTAGAGGATTAGGGAGGAGAGGAGACAGAGACAACAGGCTTAGTTTAGATTACGGAGGGTGGATATAGATAGACACCAGGTGGTTATAGCCATGCGGTGGGCTAGGGCACATGCCCAGGCTTATCATGCATAGTTGCATGCTAGAGTTTAGGGAGGTGGTGCAGATGATGCCAGTACACTTGCCAGAGTGACAGGAGAGAGAGATGCAGCATGACAGAGTGAGCATGTGATGAGGCTAGAGAGAGATACGGCCTTGCAGCAGGTTTAGGCTGTTACTATAGAGAGGGATGTTCTGAGGACTAAGAGAGATAGGGCAGTGGTTGCATTGGGCACGGATGGGGACACCATGTATATAGCTACCCAGTTGACACAGACCTAGGCAAAGCTAAGGAGAGCGTAGGGTGAGGTAGATTATTATAGAGGCTTGTACTATGGGGCAGTGCTTGTAGAGCAAAGGTAGCTGAGCTATAGGAGTAGATCAGTGGCTTCAGGCTCATGGAGGATAGGAGGATCATGATCTATAGCTTCAGTTATGGGGCCTCCTAGAGATGGTGGACCAGGTGCAAGACACAGTGGTGGTGGATAGGGTGAGGGAGCTACTAGTAGTCACTACATGGCTTCCTTGTTGTATATTATTGTATCATGATGAGGCCTATGAGCTGTTTGTACATGCATTTTTGATGGCTCGTGGATAGCCACTTTGTACTTGTAGACACTTGTATATTGACTCATGTGATATATATGATGATGATTTTGGTTTCTATGATGTTGTAATGATGAGGGATACACGTATGCTATGATATGATTTATTTTTTGTATTGTCATGGTTTATATGGATGTTTATGATAATGCAAATGCAAATGGTAATAATGTAAATGTATTGTGCTAATGATATGGTGGTGTATACACCTAAAAATAACACAACTCTATTTAAATAAATATTTATAATATTTATTTCATCTAAATTCCTCTATCAATAAATAAATAAACAAATTTGTTTATTTGATTCATATTCTTCCAACAATTAAATAAAATCAATTTATTTAATTAATTCCCTAAATTCTTCTAATGTCTTCCAATAATTAAATAAAATCATTTGTTTAATTAAGTTCCTCCAAATCCTCAAGTTCTTCTAAAAATCATTCTAAATTAAATAAAACCAATTATTTAATTGTTTCTTCCAATAATATCTTCTCTAAATTTAAATAAATCCAAATATTAATTTAAATTCTCCATTTCTTCTAAAAATTGAGTTATCCCTAAATATAATTCAATCCTTGTGCACATGCAATTGAATATTCCAAATATTTAATTGAGCTAAAATATCTTCTCACCCTCATGCAATTTCCATCTTCTAGTTCCAATCAGTTAACTAATTAATCTATTCTATTAATTGATTAACCTCTTTAATTAACTATTTTATTAACTCCTCTCATGCAAAATAGAGCAGGATAGATGTCCTCTTTCTATTCGCGCACATCCTCTCAAGTATCCTCAACCATTGATCTTCTTGTTCTTTCTAGACCGTTGATCTTCTCTCTCACAACTCTATAAGTACAACCGTTTTCCTACATTTCAATCATCCGATCACCCTTTTATCATTCCAATTGTGTTGAAGAATCTCTTCATTGCGAACCTATCATAGCCATTCCCACTTGACATCTTGGAAAATAGCAAGGAAGTCCACCTTCTGAGGGCCATATTCATACACAAGATCATTTGAGATAGGTGACCAATGGAAGCCACGAAGTAAAGAGGTTTGTAAGGTTTTGTTCTTTGTTGTTTAATCTTCTTTGTTTCTTATTTCATTGAGTTATTGGGTATTATTGATATTATTGATATTCATGCATGATTTCCCATAACATTTTTGGCGTCCATCGTGGGGCCTTGCCCCAATTTAACCTCAAAACTAAGTTTTTGTGCGTTAGGTTTTGTACACAGGGAGATTTTGCGCATCTGTTCAATCCTAACACGCATCCGTTCCTTGAATCAGTGAATTCATCCAAACAACGCATTCATCCAAAAAACGTGCATTCTCAAAGTCAAAATCAGGCAAAAAGAATAGAGTTGTGCATTTGTTCCATCTTGCTGCGCATCTATTTTCCATTGAATTTTTAGAACGTTGTTTATGCGCATTTGTTCAATCTTTCTACGCATTTGTTCATTCTTTCAATGCATCTGTTTCTGTGTATTTGTTCATTCTTTCAACACATATGTTTCTGCACATTTGTTCATTCTTTCTACGCATTTGTTCATTCTTTCAACGCATTTGTTTCTATGCATTTGTGCTCTGTAACTGCACATTCATAATTTGATGCATCTGTGTTCTATTTTTGCGCATCTATCCTCTGTAACTATGCATTTGTTCTGACAGTGATTTTAGAGTTATTTCTTGTGATTTTGCTAACGCTAACATCTCTTGCAGGAATATTCTTAGATCTACTTGCAGGTTAGGGGCTAGTTAGACATCTAGCTACATCGTTAACTCACATCATAGATCTAATTCACAAGGAAAGTAATTGGATTGCTCATGCAAATCTCATTTATATCTAACTAGGAAGATCGTAATTTGATCTTGTTGCATCAACAACTCAAACATAGTCCCTCCTAGAAGGATATTAAATTCAACCATTGCTATCTTACTTCTTTCAAAGTTAACAAAATCACGTGTGTGCCCAGGTAGCTTAACTCATTTAGTCTTTTTCATGTTTTAACTAGGAGAAAAGAACCATTGTTTATCGTGCTTTTGGAATGATAATAGGCCTAAGCTCTCCCCTATCTTGGGTGACCAAAATGCCAAACATATCATATCATATGTTTTTCCTTTAGAGAGGCCTACCCTTGGATATCCTTCTGTTCAAGTGGGAACGACCTTAAGTGGTAACAAGCTAAATCCAAGCTCTACCTAGCTACTATAAATAAATTGTGCTTGGAGTGAAAGCTTCATACAACGAGTCCTGATTAGTTATACCGACAACCAACCTCCTCCAAAACCCTTCAAGGCGCAACCCTTGAAGGCTAGGAGACTCCATAACGAAGAGTAGCACTGCCGCATGTATAACCACTCGAACGGTTTCCCTTACTACTTATCCATTGTATTAGAATCCAAAATCCCCTATTCGATGACATAGGAGGAAAACATTCTCTAGAGTTGTCCAACGTAATACACTCATTTAGTGTAGAGACAAAAAAGTTCAACTCTTCAGAGGAACTATAACTTGGTATGCGTGAGAAGTGTGTGCCGTGGAGAGGAGTTGGTGCTACCAATTTATTAGCTATCCACCTTTATGCAAGTGGCTGGTGTAAAAACCAAGTTGGAATTCATTGAATACTGTCCCTACCATCCTAGGATTTCTACCTGTTTCTAGTCAAAAAAGTCAAAAAATCTAAAAAAGATCAAAAATCATGAAAATATTCTGTGTTTGCTATGTCTTACTTGCCATAATTGAAAAATTAGATCAAAAAGACCAAATTTCAGCCAAAGAACCAAAAACATCAAAAAAATCAGTCAGAACTGTCAAAAAACACAGAGCTGCGCATGTATACTTTCCTACTGTGCATTTATCCTATTCTGCAGTGCATCTGTTCCTGCTGCACATATATTCCAACTTGTTGCACATTTGCCCATTTCTGTTGTGCATTTATATTTCACTAGAATCACGCATATATCACTTCGTGCAATGTTCTTGCACTTTTGAGTTTTCACCAGTCCTGTGCTTTTGTCCTATTCTGCTGCGCATTTACTTTCTATAACTACGCATTTGTTTCTACGCATCCATCATAGTGAGCACTTCCAGGTCTTTCATGAGAAAAGTATCAACCTTTCTGGGTACCCATTTCAGTCTTGTGTTAGTTTCTTCAAGGATATGACAAACCAATTAGAAGCACTTGTTCAAGAACTCCAAGCCATACAACAGCAACTGGCAATCTTAAAAACTCAATCTTCCAAAAAGCAATATTCACCACAGGGCATATCTCCTTATCCATCTGATAAAAGCTTTGCCAAGATACCTTCCCCTTATTTTTTTAATGTACCCAAATCTAGCTTAAGGCATGCAGACAAATAGCTTTGAGCTTATCCCTGATTTATTAAAGTGCTTGAGCTTTCTCTGATACACATAGTCTACTTCTTGCTTGAGCTGGTCAAAGAGAAGAAGATAGAAGATGAAAGAAGATGAGATGGCGTGGATCATATGTGCTTGCGTACTGGATACTTCCTTCATATTCCAGACTGTCTACATACCCTATATCCATAGGATCAAAGCACATTACGATGGTGATGAGACATGATTATATGTAGTTCTAGGCTTATTGATGATGTCAGTGATGAAGGATAGAAGAAAGGGAGATGAAAGATTAGAGGATGATTAGAAGAAAGTTGGATGATAGAAAAGGGTCTATCGCCTATGCCTAAATCAGAGTGCTTCCTTCGCATCTCAGATTGCCTACATACCTTGTATCCATGGGATCAAGGCTTTGAATGATAGAGATGAGATGTAGTTCTTGTTTATTGTGTTGGTGGTTGATGACAAAAGATCAACTTTATTGCTTGGATTTTTGTGGTGTTTTGATTTTTTTGGATTTTTGCTATGTTTTGATTTTTTTGGATTTTTTCTATGTTTTGATGATTAAGGTGATATGAGCTAGAGCTTTAAATATACACTTCCAAATAAGGCTCGACAAGTGCCCCCAGTGTGGGATGGAGCATATTAGGGAAATGCTGCGATGGATGTGTTTATGCAGATGGTATGCTAAGGTGCCAAATAATATCTTAACCTCAACAAAGTCCAAACTATGACAACTAACATGTCAAAGGTAAGGGTGAAAAAGGTTTTATTATGGATGGATAAAGGATATTGGATTGCGCTAGTTTAAATAGGATAGCTAGTGGATTATGATGTGGATTATGGAGGCAAGATAGTGGAGGATGTTATGGAAAGCTGTGCTCAAATGACTAAGCAAATGATGGAAGGTGATCTCTACACATAGCGCCTATTTGCTAGGTTTTCACTATGGTACTTATACAAGGCACTTGTATACCAGGTTTTCACCAGAGGACAGATTATTTATCTTTGCTATTTTTTTTGTCATCCAAAGTGCCACGAAGTGGTTTTCACTATTGGATGTGGTTTTTATTTTCTGGAATATGCTGAAACTCATGAATAGAACTTCTTTAAATGAACGATGTTGATAGGATCATCCAAAGGAATGTCTTCAGGTGTTGAGAGAGTGTATGTGCTTGATCCATAGACTGATGTGATGAGAAAAGGACCAAGCTAATTAGGTTCAAACTTGCCCTATTTCTCATGATGTTGCTAATTTCTTTGGTTCTCTTTAAGGATGAGATCTCCAACTTAAAACCTTCATTGTCTAATTTTCTTGTTGTAGCTACGGCATGAACAATTTTGATAAACTTGGAGATGGTTGAATACAGTAAGATGTCATTCATCTAATAGCATAGGGTCATTGAGTCTAGATACTATGTATTCTTCATCTGAAATTGTATGCTGTAGAAATACTCGCAATGAGGGAATCTCAACCTCAATAGGTAAAATAGCTTCAGTGCCATACACAAGGGCATAAGGTGTAGCACCAGTGGGAGTTCTATCACTTGTCCTATAAGCCCATAATGCATATTGAGTTGTAAATGCCAATCATGACCAGCTTCATTGACTGTCCTTTTAAGGATTTTGATGATTGTTTTGTTAGAAGCCTTAGCTTGGCCGTTGCTTTAAGGGTAGTAAGTGTTGATAACTGAGAGGGGGGGGTGAATCAGTTATCCTAATTGTTTCTTCTTTTGAACTTTCTTATTAATCAAAGCAGCTTAGAATTAAACAAACAAACATTATCATGAAATGAGAAACACATGACACAGTATTTTTGACGTGGAAACCCGGTTAAGGGAGAAAACCACGGGGTGATTAACCCAAAGATTATTCTGTTAGAAGAATAAGGAGTTACAAGAATGGCACTTGCCAATTAGGGCTCACTGCCCGAGCACACTGCTCACAAAGAGGCCCACTGCCTACAAGGAGACACACTATTTTCAAAGAATGTTATATAATACTTGAACTGATTGGAAGCACCTACATATGCTGGGGTTCAGTTCCGGTTAGGCTCAGTACACTGATCTGCTGCACTTCATCTTTCCTCTGTTCTTTATTCTGCTATCTTTTCACATACCAGATCTTTCTTACTACTTTTGCTCTGCTCTGTACTTATTCGCATACAGTATCACACTCTCACACTTTTCACAACTAAATCCATCCTCTATATATATCCGCACAAGTAATTTCATCACTTTTCTAGTCGGCATCCGGAATAGTCTAGTTTCTTACAAACTCTGTTCTGTCGGCTGAATCCTTGCTCACCAAGCAATGCGGATCAAGCATATACTTGTAGATATCATTAGTCATGTTGGCCAAACATGATTCATGCCTTCACAACCTTTACCATCAACAATAACATATCCGGAAAAGATTCTGATGCTCTGTCAGTCAGTTTTTCCTTCTGTTCTCATTGTCTTTCAGGAATCCGGTACTCAGCTATTCATATCTTTTTCTTTGTCCATCACCGGAGGCTAAATCCTTGGAATATACTACTCAAGGTAGTCCTCTTGACTTCCCCAAATCCGCACTACACCAAGACACTTCCTCTGAGAGGTCCGGACCAATCTGTCGGACCTTGCCACATGCTCTGTTCTTGTTCACCGGACCACAACAGTTCTTCATCCTGACTTCCGGTAGAGGCACACCATGACTTGCGGATATGTGGGATGACCTTTGTTGCCATCAATGACAACAACCATGAATCCATATAGTGTCTCTTGCCAACAGTAAGGTGTAGAGAACCTGTGTTGGATATCAAACTTGTTACAAAGATCTCTAAGTTCTTGGTTCTTGAAAGGATGACCGTGATCAGTGACAATGGCTTGCGAGACTCCATAGCGACAAATGATATAGTGTAAAATGAAATTAGATATTTGCTTACTTGTGATGTAGGTCATTGGGATTGCTTCCACCCACTTAGTAAAATACCTAGTGGCAGTAATGATAAACTTATGACCATTTGATGAGGGCAGATGTATTTTACCTATGAGGTCAAGTCCCCACTACAAGAATGGCTAAGGAGTGGTGATATGATGAAGTTCATGTGCTAGTGCATGTATCAGATCCCCATGTTTTTGACATTGTAGACATCTCTTTGCAAACTATTGTGCATCTTTCTCCATAGTTGGCCAATAGTATCCAGCTCGTAGAATTTTCTTAACAAGACCAGGGCTGGTGGAATGCAATCCACAGACACCTTCATGTACTTCATGTAAGGCAACCTTTGCTTCCTCAAAATCAATACATCTAAGAAGGATACCATCAAGACTCTGGCGATATAGGGTGTCTCCTAGGATGGTGTAGCGAGAGGCTCGACAGATAAAGGTTTTACGTTGTGTATTGGATAGTTGGAATGGTAGGGTTTGATTGCGAAGATACTCGTATATGTCCTCATACCAAGGTGAACTGGGACCAACAATCTCATATATAAGCTCAGATTGTGGTAATTCAAATGTTGGGATTAGAAGTTGTTCAACAAGAAACCCACACTTATGTGCATTAGATGGCATGTCTAAAAGTGAACCAATCATAGCCATAGCATCTGCTGCCTTGTTTTGAATCCTTGGAATTTGTTCAAAGGTGATTCTATCAAAATATTTCTTGAAATCGTCTACCATTAGCTTGTATGGAAGGAGCTTCTCATATTTTGTTTGATACTCGTCTAAGACCTATTTGATAACTAGTTGAGAATCACCAAAGACCTATAGCTGTTTGATAGCCCACTGCACTGCCATGCATAATCTTGTGATTAAAGCTTCATATTCTGCTAAATTATTGGTACAAGGAATGTAATCCTGTATGACTTCAGGATACAGTCTCCTTGAGGTGTGACAAATAATATTTCAGCTCCTGATCCATGTTGTGTATAAGATCCATCAAAGTATAGTTGCCGTAATGTTGGAGAGGTTAAATTGAACAACTCTTCATCAGGAAACTCTGGACGGACTGGATGAATATCAATGATGAGTGTTGTGGCTAACTAATCAACGATAACTTGTCCTTTGATGGCCTTTCGATCCACATATTGTATGTCAAATTCACTTAAGATCATAACCCATTTTTCTAGTCTTCTTGTAAGGATTGCTTTGGAGACAAGGTACTTGAGTGGATCAAAATTAGATATGAGCTTTGTTGTTTGGTTCAGCATGTAATGTCGCAACTTTTGGGAAGCAAACACTAATGCTAAACATGCTTTCTCCATGGATGAATAGTTAAGTTCATAGCCAACAAGAGTTCTACTAATGTAGTAAATGGCTTATTCCTTTCTTGAATTATCATGCTGAGCTAAAAGCGCACCCAATACTGCTGTTGTTGAAGATATGTAGAGTATTAATGGTCGATCAGGTATAGGAGGTACCAACATAGGAGGTTTTGCTAGATACTCCTTTATCTTGTCAAAAGCTTGTTGACATTTTTCATCCCACTTAAAAGGTTCACCTTTGCAAAGAAGATGTTGACAAGGATAACACTTATCTGCTAGCTGTGAGATAAAGGTCTGCGAATGGATTGTAACCTTGCCTGTAGACTACGAAGCTATTTCAGGTTTGATGGTGGAGAAATTTCCATGATGGCTTTTACTTTATTAGGATCCACTTCTATTCCTCATCAAGACACAATATATCCCAACAGCTTTCCAGATGTTAGACTAAATATGCATTTCTTTGGATTTAGCCTGACTTGATACTTCTCCAATCGATCAAAGATTTGTGTTAGTACCTCTAGATGTCCTTCTCTTGTTTTGGATTTGCCTAGAATGTCATCAACATAGTCTTCCATGATAGTTTGAAAAAGGTCATGAAACATAACTGTCATGGCTCGTTGGTATGTGGCTCCAGTGTTCTTAAGACAAAAAGGCATTACCACCCAGCAGTATGTACCCCATGGACAAATGAATGATGTTTTGTCTTGGTCTTCCTCTACTATTCTGATTTGGTTATACCCTGAGAATCCATCCATCAAGGATAGCATTTCATGTCCCGCTATAAGATCCACAATGTTGTCTATGCTTGGTAGTGGGAAGTCATCTTTTGGGCAAGCTTTGTTAAGGTAGCTGAAATTGTTGAGTACATGTGTCTCAAATTTATAGGTATCGGCAATAGTTGACCTTTGTCTTAGCAATCAGCAAGAGTCTCAGCGATCACATGAAAGTAGTGGGTTTTCCTTTGTATCGGCAAGACGTGAACTGTCGGTGTGATCTGAGAGACTATCACCGATGGTGTGTGTTACTCCGATGGTGGTTGGTGTTGGTGAGAGTCATTCCAACAGAGAAATGTCATCGGCATGAAAATCACTAGCAACCTGGTTTTGAAATGTCATTCTGATGTGTTGAGTCACTTCGATGTAGGTTTGGCGTCGGTGAGAGTTATTCCGACGATCGATGTGACAAGTGACATCGGTGTGGCTGGAAGATGTCTCTCTAGTACTTCATGTTACACCGACGAAGGATGAAGGCTTGGGTATCAGTAGGACAAGGAACCATTAGTGTGGATAGTGGAGAGGTCTCTGATGGCTTGGGCTATTCTGATGAGGCTTAGACTGGCATCGTCAGCAACAAAATTATCGACGATAGTCTTACTGAGTGGTCTTGTATATAAAGTGATCAAAGGATCACTGGCTAATGAATGTGCGATAATTAGATCTCATGAATATGAACAGTCGTGGAAACGGTTATGAGCTGGGACGCTAGGAATTCGTTTGACAGTGGTGACATGGCTCCTTGACACAACGGAAGGACAGAATAGCCAATGTTGTATTGGCAATGTATATCACGAATATTGTAAATTGAACGGTTGCCTTTTTTGTAACTATCTGGTCTATTATGGTAGTCGAACTAATTGTTCTCTTCTGTAATGTGACATGTTAAACGCATTGTAATAGAGGAGTGCGATAGAGAGGTAGACAGAGAGAGTTTAGACTGTTCTGTTCAGTTGGTCATTAGAGACGAAGAAGAGTAGTCTCGACACTCATGCATGGACATGTAGTTCTGAATGCTGGATGAGTGTGATACCTGGAACTGGGCAAGATAGATAGAGAGAAGAGGAGTGACTGTCAAATAATCTCTAGATGGAACAGGATGTTAATCTCCATGAAAGGCTTAGTTCCTGAATTGTATTGTAACTGTATTTTCTGTTGCTGAATAATACAATGGCGATCTGGGCTTTTGGAGTGTGGGGTTTTTACTCATAAGGGTTTCCCCACGTAAATCTGTGTTTTTGTTCTGTCTTTCATGTTTAATAGTTCTGCTGTTGAAACTAGTTAATGTTGCTTGTACTTTCCTCTAAGGGTTAATGTTGGAAATGAACTATGTTTGATTCCGCTTTGTGGCATAGTTGTGCATGTTTTTGAGGCAATCTAATGAAATTTAAATTTTTTCGAAGACACCACTGTTCTTAGAAATACGTTCTAAGATGCTCTCATTTCCTTACAAGTGGTATCAAAGCCTTCTGCGAGGATTTGTTTGTTCCTGGTGTTTCTGGTTCTGGGTATTTCTTCTGTAAAGATTTCTTAGCCTGGAAAGCTTGAGGAAATCTGAAGGAATTGACTGATGATTGATCCTTGTTTGAGTGTAAGTCTTGTAGTTGATCTTGTCTTGATGTTACAGTAGGCGCTTGAAGGATGGTGAAGATGGAGAAACTGGAGCTGGTCATATTGAAATGATGTGATTTGAGGCTCCTAGTTGGCAATGATATAATCCTGATGCATGGGATGGAATATTTTACTCTATGGTTGAGATGCAACAAATCTCTTTATTGGGTGTCTGTGTGAGAGGCTCCCTGATGATATGGAGAAGCTTGGGTTATTTTTCAGCTATGGAGAAATGTGCTTATGCTGGGTGTTTTGTCCTGGTATTGGAAGGCATAACTTTTTTTGTTACCCTGATTGCATGTTGGCTATGGAGTTGATCATTGGATGGTCTGAGAGCTTTTGAAGTAGCCTGTCTCCCTCAGTTGCATGTGCATGTTGGTGGTTGTGGAAATGGCCTACAAGTGGGCCTGAAGTTCCTAAACTGTTGTTTCCTTTAATGGATGCTTTGTACTTGCATGTCTCAAAATCATGTTCCTTGGTTTTGAGGGATTTCATAGTTTTTCCTAAAATCTATGGTTATGCATATTCATGATGATCCATTTTTCTAGTTTAACCGTTATGGTGTTTCTTGATTCATATTCTTGGTCTTCCAGATGTGAAGTGGGTATGGATGTGCATGGGTGTTTTTCAAACATAGTGGTTTTGTAGGTTTTACACGGTCAAGAGAAAAACTTATGGTTTTGTGAAGCTGCAGTTAAGCTATTTCTAGACCCTGGCTTTTGGGGTGTTGCTGGATGATATAGTTGCAATTTTCCATACTTCGTGCTTGGTGTGAGGAGGTGCTTTCTTTGCATGGGAGTGTTGGTATGTGATATGACACTCAACATTTCTGTGGTAATGCTTCTAGTTTTCTAGACTATGGTGCTCAGGTTGTGGACATGTTTGGCAAATCAGATTTGTATGTAATCTAGTGTTTGAGTCATGTTGTCTACATGATATTTTTATTCCTTGAGATCTCAGGTTTGCAGTTTCTAGTGCAATAGTGGGTTTGCATGTTTCAGTATATTGGATCTACAAGTTATATAATTTTTTAGGTGTGTACAGCCTATTGATTGCAATGGGATAACTTGGAAGTGGACGGTCTATATCCACAAGATTGATCATGTGATTATGCAGACTTGTTAGCTGGCCTTGTCCGTGGTCACTTGTGCATTGGTGTGACTGCTTTGGAATGAGAGGATGGATGTTGTAAAGTACCTAAATAGTCGGTTAAGGGGACTTGTAGCATGTGTATTGTGATATCATGAATAGCTTGGATACACATGTTTGTGTAATCTATTGACAGTGATAGTGTATTTCCTTGTTTTGGAGATCTTGGTGCCACTTGGTTTTATTGTCACATGGACATGTTAATGTGTGGACCTAGATGATTTTCAAATTAGGAGATGTTTGGTCATGATGCCTGAAAAGATTAGTTGCCATGGTTTAGTGGGAGCTTTAGCATTGACTGTGCATTCATCACTGAGTGGTGAATGATCTTCTTTAGTGTTGCAGATGTTACTAGGAGGAGCTCTTAGATCCAGTTGCTGTAGAAGGGTTCTTTCGCATTTGTAGGGGCACTATTTGAGGATGTGTAACATCTTGGAGTCATGAAGGATTCATGAAATACTTGGCTGAGGTGTTGGTGGTGCTTGATAGGTGATGTTGGTTTAGAGTTTGGTTTGTTTCATGTCATGATATTTTCTTGATTTCTATTTTTGCGTTTTGGCATGATACATTGCTCTTTGAGACCATGGTTATGTTCACCTAGAGCATGCAATCTCCAAAGGGGGATGGTAAGATCATGATGTCATGATAAGTTCTTGATTTAGATGATTGGAGCTTTGATAGTGGTCTGGTGATTCTCTGTTTGTTTCATGTCATGATATTTTCTTGATTTCTATTTTTGCATTTTGGCATGATACATTGCTCTTTGAGACCATGGTTATGTTCACCTGGAGCATAGAATCTCCAAAGGGGGATGGTAAGATCATGATGTCATGATAAGTTCTTGATTTATATGATTGGAGCTTTGATAGTGGTCTGGTGATTCTCTGTGTGTTGAGTGCATTGATCTTTTGCTTGATTACTTCATGTTGGTGTAGTGATGCATTTGGAGTTTAGCATGAAATGATTATTTGCAGATGCTCATGGGTACATGGAGAATAAGGTGAGGCTGTAATTCTCTTAAGATAAGAGAAGCGTTGTTGATGGTTACTCTTGATGAATATTTTAGTAGAAAGTTCGAGGAGCCTACACTTTGGTTGGACATGAGTTCAATAGAGACCTATGAGGAGATTGCTCTTGCAGGAGTCATGATGGATTGTATATCTTGGAGGGGCATTCTTATCTCCGCTCATGATCTACTCGGTAGTTTATTACTTGAGAGGTATTGCCCATTGTTTCTCTCATGTGTGTTATGCTTTCTTTCATAGACATGGATCTTCAACTACTCATAGATGGTTCTGGAGGATTCTTTGTGAGATGGATAGCATGATTAATCTCCTTGTGCATTTGAGTTTAAAGATATTATTCATTGATGAGGATTGTTAGGAGATGGTTTTATGGGCTGATTTCCTAAAATGGGAAATGGATTAGTTTGATCTTCTTTGGTTTCAGAGGCTTACATCCATGTTAGTTGCATGATTACATATGTTGAATTTGATCTCTTGAGATTGAATGTTTGTTTGGGTGTTGTTATGTTGTTCTCTTTGGGGTGTTTTGTAGGAGATCATACTTGACATAGTTGGCATTCAGAGGTGTGTGTAGAAGGATTGTCTACAGGTATATGATGTGCAGAGTTACTCTATATGGTCCTGGTTATCTTCCTAGATGGTTTGTTTCACACTACATTCGTTTGAGATTTGATTGGAGCTGAGGTGATCACTAGTTTGTGGTCATGTGTTTTCACTTATGTTCTTGAGTGATGACATGGAATTTTTGTTATCTCTTTCCTTTGTTGGGTGTGGAGAACTTGGGAGAGTTCTAGATTGGTGGTGAGGAGTTGTTATTTGATTACAGGTGTTGCGTATCATTGTGGATGTTTCCTTGGTACTATGATGTTTACACTTTCTATGTGATGCTATTGGTGGACTTTGTATGCCATGATCTTTTTTAGATCAGCATTACCCATGCAATGGGAGTTCTTGGATGTGTTTGGTCTTTTTCGACTGGTTGACACATGAAGATTGTATTTGCAGTTGATGGGTGTATATGTAGGTGGCATGAGTCTACTGAAATGAATACCTTCAAGGTATGAGTGATTGGATGGTTTAGCACTTGTTGTGTGTGCTATTTTTCAGTCAAGTGGGTTTTTTGTTCAGTTGGATGAGTGCAGTCAGTTTCTAATTATTGTTCTACTTGATGTTCTATCTTAATTCTGGAGGATGGTTTCATGGCTGTGATCTGGAAGCTTTGAAGTTGGTTATGTTGGAGCTTTTGTGTAGCTTGTGAGCATAGTGGAGTGGAGGTAGTATCATCTTTGGTTCTGTGACTTGGAGCGTTGATGGGTTCCTATAAATCCTTTGTCAAGTAGGAGAATGTTGAGTACATGTGTCTCTGATTTGCAGGCATCAGCAAGAGTTGACCTTTGTCTCAGCGATCGGTAAGAGTCTTAGTGATCACATGAAAGTAGTGGGTTGTCCTTTGTATCAGCAAGAAGTGACCTGTTGGTGTGATCTGAGAGACTATCACCGATCGTGTGTGTTACTTCGATGGTGGTTGGTGTCAGTGAGAGTCATTCCGATAGAGAAAGGTCATCGGCATGAAAATCACTATCGGCCCAGTTTTGAAATGTCATTCTAATGTGTTGAGTCACTCTGATGGAGGTTTGGCGTCGGTGAGAGTCATTCCGACGATCGGCGTGACAAGTGACATCAGTGTGGCTAGAAGATGTCTCTCTGGTACTTCATGTTACACCAACGAAGGATGAAGGCTTGGGTATCGGTGGGACAAGGAACCATCGGTTTGGATGGTGGAGTGGTCTCCGATGGCTTGGGCTATTTCAATGAGGCTTAGATTGGCATCGTCAGCAAAAAAATTGCCGACGATAGTCTTACTGAGTGGTCTTGTATATAAAGCGATCAAAGGATCATTGGCTGATGAATGTGGGATAATTAGATCTCACGAATATGAATAGTCGTGGAAACAGTTATGAGCTAGGATACTAGGAATTTGTTTGACAGTGGTGACGTGGCTCCTTGACATGGCAGAAGGACAGAATAGCCAATGTTGTATTGGCAATGTATATCACTAATATTGTAAATTGAATGGTTGCCTTTTTTGTAATTGTCTGGTCCATTATGGTAGTCGAACTGATTGTTCTCTTCTATAATGTGACATGTTAAACGTATTGTAATAGAGGAGTGTGATAGATAGGTAGACAGAGAGAGTTTAGACTGTTCTGTTCAGTTGGTCATTAGAGATGAAGAAGAGTAGTCTCAACACTCATGCATGGACATGTAGTTCTGAATGCTGGATGAGTGTGATACCTGGAACTGGGCAAGATAGATATAGAGAAGAGGAGTGACTGTCGAATAATCTCCAGATGGAATAGGATGTTAATCTCCATGAAAGGCTTAGTGCCTGAATTATATTGTAACTATATTTTCTATTGCTGAATAATACAATGGTGATCTAGGCTTTTGGAGTGTGGGGTTTTTTACCCATAAGGGTTTTCCCCATGTAAATCTGTGTTTTTGTTCTGTCTTTCATGTTTAATATTTCTGCTATTGAAACTGGTTAATATTGCTTGTACTTTCCTCTAAGGCTTAATCTTGGAAATGAACTATGTCTGATTCCGCTTTGTGGCATAGTTGTGCGTGTTTTTGAGGCAATCTAATGAAATTTAAATCTGTCAAAGACACCACTGTTCTTGGAAATACGTTCTGAGATGCTCTCATTTCCTTATAGAAATCTGTGCAGCAGCGGATATGTCCATAAGGTTTTTCCACGGGAACCAAGTTTAAAACCCATTCTGATTAATCAATAGGCTTTATGAACTTTACATCTAATAGTTTTTGAATCTCTGCCTTAACCAAAAGAGCTACTTGCAGATGAATCTTGTGCAACTTTTGTTTGACTGGTTTTGCATTAGGAGATACTTCTAGGTGATGTACCACAAGTGATGGATCTAGACTTGGCATGTCTACATAGGTCCATGCAAAGTTGATGTCTCTTTTCATGAATAATGTTGTGAAATTTCTTCTTTCTTGCTCTCATAGTGATGCTGCCAAAAATGTGATCTTTAAATTCTGCTCTGTGCCTAAGTTCATCTCTTGGGATTCCTCAACTAGCAATGTTGATTTTTTGTGATAATCTATGGTGATAAGAAGATCAAATCCCTCATCCTCGGGTGCCTCAGAGAGGTTTCACCTTTGGATATGTCCTTTATTTTTACTTTTTTGTAGTTAAGAGGTGCCTTTCAGTTTTCACCTAATGACCTATCTTTTTTAATCTTTTTATTTCACTTTTGCTATTGAAGGATTTGATGCTTCCACCAAAATATGCTAGTTTAGGGATATCCATCATGAAGCCTACTTTGTGATCACCCAATGGAATGCCTTGTCATAAACCCATGAATTTGGTAATAGCTTCATTATTTTCAAATGTGTCCAATATCGGTGCCCTATGTTGGTCCCAATCGACGAGGTCAGGAAATACGAGTGAAAGGGTGTTGGATAATGTGTTACAATTAGACGAAGTGGCAGAAATCATAAAGATGGAGGTTTCTTGGAAAAGGTTGGTGATATGAAGGGAAGAGTCATCGATGGTATCTGAATTAGAAGTCTCTCCTACTGAAGAAGGTCCAGCTTCCATATCAGAAATACACTTGATGTCTTTGGAAGGCAGTACCTCCGATTGATAGCCAAGGCCTTGCTTATTAAACTTCTTAGACACAACAATGGGTTCAATAGGTCCTTGTTCATGTGATCCCAATCCACCATGTCCTTTGTAACCCATGTTCTTAATGATATGGAACCCATTGTTATATCGTTCCACTTCAATTTGCACTTGGTCGTTCTCATCATAGAATATCCAAGAGTTAATGTCATTGATGTCTTCATCATCAAGGAATCCCCCTTTGATAAAAAATGTTGGTGGAGCTTTTATAAAACTGTGGATGAAGATGACTTGGACGTGGAAGCCTTACCATGGGATTTAGGAGATAACAGCAGAGTTCCAACACAACAAGATTCGTGCAATGTATATTCACCTGTACCTTTTTCAGTGTACTTGATACGAAGATTGGGAGTGGCTTTGATAGATGATGGCTTGAGTAATGCAGAGGGGTCAACATAGGATGAAGATGGATAGGCTTCTCTGTTGATGGGGATATGGTTAGGTCTTTGATATTTGTCTTGAAAGGCACAACAAAACTCAAATGGATTGGGATCAGCATGGATAGTGACCTCAACACCGTTATATCAAAATTTGAGGCATTGATGATATGTGGAAGGAATGACTTTAAGGGCATGCATCCATGGTCAGCCAAGGATGATGTTATAGGGAAGCTCGATATCAAGAACCTGACAATGGGTGTCAGTAGTGACAGGACCAACTTGAATAGGCAAATGAATGACTCCTTTAGTATCTCTCGCAGCATCATCATACGCTTTGATGGTAATGACCTTAGAAGTATCACTGTTTCTCTCAGAATATCCCAATTGTTTTATTAGTTTTAGAGAGCATATATTGAGACTAGCTCCACCATCCACTAGTATTCATTTGATATGGCGTCGGTTTACAAATACTTCTATTTGAAGGGCTTCGTTATGTGATGGGTTAACAAATGGTTGAAGATCTTTGTCAGACAAGGTAAGATGGCAAGGGGCTGCAATGCTAGCTATTATAGATTGAAATTGTGTGGTATCGATATTATTAGACACCAAAGACTCTTGCAATGCTTTATCGAGGATAGCTTTGTGATGGTATGCGTAACAGCTCTATGATGGAGATATGCGCGGGAGTTTTGCCAAGGTGATCAAGGCAATTATAACTAGAAGGGGGTTGAGGAGGATTAATAGGTGCTCCTTGAATGATAACATGGCCTCTTCTAGTAGTTACGATGATATCGGGTGCTTTACCTTGGATAGTGATGGTAGAAATGCGAGCATGGTCAATGCGGCCAATCGTAGATGACACATAGTTGTAATGGATAGCATTCCTAGTATGAGAGTTACTTGCCTTTTCATGAGATGAAATGGATTTTTGAAAGCATCTAGATCATAGTTCGAGGTTGGTTGATGTGTTGTTTGTGATGTTGGTGTTGTGATTTTAGCAAGACCCTAATTGATGCAATCTTGAATGACTTGTTTTAAGCGCATACAACCATTTGTGCTATGTCTTTTGACTCACTGGTATTCACAATATTTGTTCTCTTTGTACCGAGGAGATTTGAAAACAAGTTCTACATTTGGTGGTGCCTCAGGTAATGTGGTGTCTCCTGCTTGAATTAGTTTGCGAAGGACTACCTCAATGGGTTCCCCTAAAGGAGTAAATTGTTGTCTAGGTCTTGGATTGTTCTTGGTCGATTTCGTTGCAAAGGTGGATTGGTTCTAGATGTTGCTTGAATGTTAATGGGAGATTTCACTGTTTGTATGTTCTTTGCATCAATGATGCCGTCATTAATGACATTCTTGTTTTTGTTCCAAAAGAGGGATTTGTCATTTGAGGTTTGAGGATTGTCCTTGTTGTCTTTGAAAATTTTAATGGTGCCCTTAGCAATTAAGGCTCATTCAATGGTGCTTCCTTTGGATATAAGTTTGTCAAAGGTACTAGCACTTTGCAATTGCAATTGGAATGAGAGCTTAGGATGAAGATTTTGGACAAATATGTCAATTTGTTGTTTCTCAGGTATTTGCCATGATAATTTGCTAGCCATGTTACGCCATCGTTGGGTAAATGATGAGAACGTTTCACCATTTTGCTATTTGTTATTGACAAGATCATTCATGTTCACCTCATGTTCAATGTTAAAAGAGAAATGGGATTGAAATTTGTCTGCTAATTCCTCAAAAGTCTTGATTCCTGGAGGTAAGTGAGAGAACCATTCAAGAGCTTGTCCCGCTAAGCTTCGAGGAAATAGTCTCAAGAGATATGTATCATCATGTGCAACATCGAGACATGCAACATAGAAGGCTCTAAGGTGGTCATCTGGATTACCTTTCCCTTTGTATTTGTCAAATTGTGGGATCTCAAAATGTGGTGGAAAGGTGTCATGTGAAGTGATCTATCAAATGGGTAAGGGCATATGTCTCCCAAATAAAATGTCTTCTTATTTTGTCCCACTGCTTTGTTAACCATTTGTTCAATATCCGCTTGACATAATTGTTGTTGTTGCAAAGGGGGTTGATGATTTGGAGGTGGAATGTAGTATGATGTATATTGTTTCTACTATGGAATGTATGAGGGTATGACCATATGTTGAGGTTGAGTGCTCACATTATATGCCGAAGGATTGGTATACGACACGTGTGTTTGATGAATGATGTCCTTAAGATACAAGTGGTGGTTGGGTATATTGTGATGGATTAACTCCAAGATTTTGTATCACATGGGAACTAGAGGATGGAATGATGTTGATCAATGGTTGTGGGTTGGATGTTGGATTTGTATTAATAGTGGAAGTGGTAACATTACGGTAACCAATGGCAGGATTGGTGGATGAAAAAGGATGGACATTTGAGTGTACATTTTGGGCAACATGAGTACCTTGAGATGGATTGGTATAGGTCATATGTTGGGTGACAATGGGTATGCTTGGGTTGCATAACACGGATTGACATTTTGTGAAGGATTATATGGAGGTGAAGTAAGTGATGCAAGTTGATCAACATAAGGGAGAGTGGTACTATGATTGGCTTGTGATACAATAGGTTGATCACTCATGTCAGTGAGACTAGTATTGGGGTTATATGGTGTGTTGGATGCAATCATGGGAATCATGGAGACCATATTAGAAGTGGTAGGGATATTAGTTTGGTGTGTGGATTCCACATGTGATGCAATAGGAGTAGAAACTTGTAATGGTTATGAGGCTTGTCTGGCTTGTGGTGTTTGGATAGCTTGTGAAACTTGCAGAGTTTCTAGTATTGGGATAGCTTGTGAAACTTGTGGAGTTTACACTTCTGAGACATGGGCAGCTTGTGATACTTGAGGAGTTTGTGAGACTTGGGGCATGCATATGGTCATGGTAGGAGTGGGAGTATGTTGTGAGACATGGAAAGGTGGAAAGCTCAGATTTTGTGAAAGATATGGAAGTACCTCGGTGGGAGGTGTCAAAGATTCTAGAGTATACTCTGTTCGTGGTGGGCTTGGTGGTGTAGTCATAGGAAATGAAAGAGATGTATTAAAAGGCATGGATATGTCATGAGATGGTGTGGCTATAGTGGATGGTCACTTTGCGACAATGATAGGAGTGTTTGGATCTTGTTTATGACTGGCGGATATGTGAAAGTTGCTTGGTAACTTGGCTCCCATTTGGGCTAATTGCAAGAAATGGTGATCGAGATCATATAAAATGAGCCTATCAACTTCGTCCCATACATGTGTCTCTGGAAAGTCAGATAAATCATCTTGGGATGGCTCATAATAGGTTGGTGTAAATGGTTGAGGTTGCACTTGTCATGAAGATGATGGTCCAACGGTGTATCCTTCGCGTACAAACATGTGAGAAGGCATACCAGTTGTGAATTGTGTCACATCTTTGAGGGGTGTTGATCATGATTTTTTGCATTTTGCCTTCCATTTTAGCTCACAATTTAGCTTCCATTTCTACTCTATATTGGCTCCTAGTTTTAGGCAGGATGGTTGATGATGAAGATTGGACTAGTTTGTCAAGGTTGAGACCCAAAAAGTTGATGGTTTGTTGATTGCTTGTTGATGATTTGTTTTGCTAGTTTGTGAGTTGCTTATTTTGCTACTAGGTTGTTGTTGGTTTGCTGTTTGGTTGTTGGTTGGTTGCTTGGGTTGCTTAGGTTGTTGTTTGCTACAATTATTTTGTTGGTTGGATAAACTTCCCTAGAGGATAGCTCTCAAACTCAAGGGAAAATCTAATTGTTGATGTTGTTTGTGGGGGTTCCTAAGGCTGAGTGAAGCCAAAAGGATAATGTTTGCTATTGTTGGGTTGATTGCTTTGATGGTTGGGGGTCTCAAGAGGATGGAAAGCTCAAAAAGTCCAATGGTTTTGGTATTCTCAAAGCAGGAGATAATGTTCAGATGGTTGTTGCTGATCAGAGGAATGTTTGGAAGCTAACGACAGAGCTAAGGAAGTCTACAAATGCAACAGGTTGGGTTTGGCTAATGCAGATTGACACATTGGTATTTGTTCATTCTTTCAATGCATCTATTTTTTTGCATTTGTTCATTCTTTCTATGCATTTGTTCATTCCTTCAACTCATCTATTTATACACATTTGTTCATTCTTTCTATGCATTTGTTCATTATTTCAACGCATCTATTTCTGTGCATTTGTGCTCTCTAACTATGCATTCATAATTCTGCGCATCTGTGTTCTATTTTTTTTGCATCTATCCTCTGTAGCTGCACATTTATTCTGATAGTGATTTTAGAGTTATTTCTTGTGATTTTGCTAATGCTAACATCTCTCGCAGGAATATTCTCAGATCTACTTGTAGGTTAGGGGCTGGTTAGACATCTAGCTACATCGTTAACTCACATCATAGATCTAATTAGCAAGGAAAGAAATTGGATTGCTCATGCAAATCTTATTTAGATCTAACTAGGAGGATTGTAATTTGATCGTGTTACATCAACAACTCAAACATAGTCCATACTAGAAGGATATAAAATTGAAACATTGGTATCTTGCTTCTTTCAAAGTTAAGAAAATCACGTGTGTGCCTAAGTAGCTTAACTCATTTAGTCTTTTTCATTTTAACTAGGGGAAAAGAACCATTATTTATCGTGCTTTTGGAATGATACTAGGCCTATGCTCTCCCCTATCTTGGGTGACCAAAATGCCAAACATATCATTTCACATGTTTTTCTTTTAGAGAGGCCTGCCCTTGGATATCCTTACGTCCAAGTGGGAATGACCTTAAGTGGTAACAAGTTAAAGCCAAGCTCTACCTAGCCACTATAAATAAATTATGCTTGGAGTGAAAGCTTCATGCAACAAGTGCTAATTAGTTATACTGACAGCCAATCTCCCCCAAAACCCTTGAAGGCGCAACCCTTGAAGGCTGGGAGACTCCATAATGGAAAGTAGTGTTGTTGCACTCAAACAGTTGCCCTTACTACTTATCCATTGTATTAGAAGCCAAAATCCCCTATTCGATGACACAGGAGGAAAACATTCTCTAGAGCCATCCAACATAATACACTCATTTAGTGTAGAGACAGAAAAGTTCAACTCATCAGAGGAACTATAACTTGGTATGCGTGAGAAGTGTGTACCATGGAGAGGAGCTAGTGCTACCAAGTTATTAGTTGTCTACCTTTATGCAAGTAGCTGGTGTAAAAACCAAGTTGGAATTCATTGAATATTGTCCCTACCATCCTAGGATTTGTACCTATTTCTAGTAAAAAAAAGTCAAAAAAATCTCAAAAAGATTAAAAATCATGAAAATATTCTTTGTGTTTACTATGTCTTACTTGCCATAATTGAAAAATCAGATCAAAAACACCAATTTTTAGCCAAAGAACCAAAAATATCAAAAAAATAAGTCAAAACTGTCAAAAAACACAGAGCTGCGCATGTATACTTTCCTACTGTACATTTATCCTATTTTGCAGTGCATCTGTTCCTACTGCGCATATATTTTGACTTGCTGTGCATTTGCCCATTTCTGTTGTGCATCTATCATTCACCAGAATCGCGCATATATCACTTCCTGCAACGCATTTATTATCTGTTCCTGTGCTTTTGAGTTTTCACCAGTCCTGAGCTTTTATCCTGTTCTGCTGCGTATTTACCCTCTGTAACTGCATATTTGTTTCTGCGCATCCATCATAGTGAGCACTTACAGGTCTTTCGTGAGAAAAGTATCAACCTTTCTGGGTACCCATTTCAGTCTTGTGTTAGTTTCTGAGGATATGACAAACCAATTAGAAGCACTTGCTCAAGAACTCCAAGCCATACAAACTCTGGCAATCTTAAAAAATCAATCTTCCAAAAAGCAATATTCGCCATAGGGCATATCTCCTTATCCATCTGATAAAAGCTTGGCTAAGATACCTTCCCCTTATTTTTTTAATGTGCCCAAATCTGGCTTCAGGCATGCGGACAAATAGCTTTGAGCTTATCCCTGATTTATTAAAGTGCTTGAGCTTTCTCTAATACACAGTCTACTTCTTGCTTGAGTTGGTCAAAGAGAAAAAGATAGAAGATGAAAGAAGATGAGATGGGGTGGATCGTATGTGCTTGCGTACTGGATACTTCCTTCGTATTCTAGACTGCCTACACATCCTGTATCCACGGGATCAAAGCACATTACGATGGTGATGAGACATGATTAAATGTAGTTCTAGGCTTATTGATGATCTCAGTGATGAAGGATAGAAGAAATTGAGATGAAAGATTAGAGGATGATTAGAAGAAAGTTGGATGATAGAAAAGTGTCTATCGCTTATGCCTGAATCAGAGTGCTTCCTTCGCATCTCAGATTGCCTACATACCCTGTATCCACGAGATCAAGGCTTTGAACGATAGAGATGAGATGTAGTTCTTGTTTATTGTGTTGGTGGTTGATGACAAAAGATCAACTTTATTGCTTGGATTTTTGTGGTGTTTTGATTTTTTTGGATTTTTGCTATGTTTTGATTTTTTTGGATTTTTGCTATGTTTTGATGGTTGAGGTGATATGAGCTAGAGCTTTAAATATACACTTCCAAATAAGGCTTGACAAGTGCCCCCAATGTGGGATGGAGCTTATTAGGGAAATGTTGTGATGGATGTGTTTATGCGGATGGTATGCTAAAGTGCCAAATAATATCTTAACCTCAACAAAGTCCAAACTATGACAACTAACATGTCAAAGGTAAGGGCAAAAAAGGTTTTATTATGGATGGATAAAGGATACTAGATTGTGATGATTTAAATAGGATAGCTAGTGGATTATGATGTGGATTATGGAGGCAAGATAGTGGAGGATGTTATGGAAAGCTGTGCTTAAACAACTAAGCAAATGATGGAAGCCGATCTCTACAGATAGTGCTTGTTTGCCAGGTTTTCACTATGGTACTTATCTAAGGCACCTATTTACTAGGTTTTCACCAAAGGACAGACTATTTGTCTTCGCTATTTTGTTTGTCATCCAAAGCGCCATGAAGTGGTTTTCACTATTGGATGTGGTTTTTGTTCTTTTGGAATATGTTGAAACTCATGGATAGAACTTCTTTAAATGAATGTTGTTGACAGGATCATCCAAAGGAATGTCTTCAAGTGTTGAGAGAGTGTATGTGCTTGATCCATAGATTGATGTGATGACAAAAGGACCAAGCCAATTAGGTTCAAACTTGCCCTGTTTCTCACGATGTTGCTGATTTCTTTGGTTCTCTTTAAGGAAAAGATCTCCAACTTGAAACCTCCGTTGTCTGATTTTATTATTGTAGCTGCGACGTAAATGATTTTGATAAACTTGGAGATAGTTGAGTGCTGTAAGATGCTGTTCATCTAATAGCTCAAGTTCGTTGAGTCTAGATACTCTATATTCTTCATCTGAAATTGTATGCTATAGAGATACTCACAATGAGGGAATCTCAACCTCAATAGGTAAAATAGCTTTAGTGCCATACACAAGGGCATAAGGTGTAGCACCAATGGGAGTTCTGACACTTGTTCTATAAGCCCATAATGCATATTGAGTTGTAAATGCCAATCATGACCAGCTTCATTGACTGTCTTTTTAAGGATTTTGATGATTGTTTTGTTAGAAGCCTCACCTTGGCCGTTGCTTTGAGGGTAGTAAGGTGTAGAGAACCTGTGTTGGATATCGAACTTGTTACAAAGATCTCTAAGTTCTTGGTTCTTGAAAGGATGATCGTTATCAGTGACAATGGCTTGCAGGACTCCATAGCAGAAAATGATATAGTGCAAAATGAACTTAGATATTTGCTTACCTGTGATGTAGGTCATTGGGATTGCTTCCACCCACTTAGCAAAATACCTAATGGCAGTAATGATAAACTTATGACCATTTGATGAGGGCAGATGTATTTTACCTATGAGGTCAAGTCCCCACTGCGAGAATGGCCAAGGAGTGGTGATAGGCTAAAGTTCATGTGTTGGTACATGTATCAGATCCCCATGTTTTTGACATTGTAGACATCTCTTTGTAAACTATTGTGCATCTTTCTCCATAGTTGGCCAATAGTATCCAGCTCGTAGAAGTTTCTTAACAAGATCAGGGCCAGCGGAATGCGATCCACAGACACCTTCATATACTTCACATAAGGAAAGCTTCTCTTCCTTAGAATCAATACATCTAAGAAGGATACCATCAAGACTCTAGCGATATAGGGTGTCTCCTAGGATGGTGTAGCGAGAGGCTCGATGGATAAAGGTTTTATTTTGTGTATTAGATAGTTGGAATGGTAGGGCTTGATTGCAAAGATACTCGTATATTTCCACGTACCAAGGCAAATTGAGACCAACAATCTCATATATAAGCTTAGACTGTGGTACTTCAAATGTTGGGATCAGAAGCTGTTCAACAAGAAACCCACACTTATGCGCATTAGATGGCATGTCTAAATGTGAACCAATCATAGCCATAGCATCCACTGCCTTGTTTTGAATCCTTGGAATTTGTTCAAAGGTGATGCTAGCAAAATATTTCTTGAAATCATCCACCATTAGCTTGTATGGAAGGAGCTTCTCATCTTTTGTTTGATACTCATCTAAGACCTATTTGATAACTAGTTGAGAATCACCAAAGACCTGTAGCTATTTGATAGCCCATTGCACTGCCATGCGTAATCCTGTGATTAAAGATTCATATTCTACTAAATTATTGGTACGAGGAAATGCAATCTTGTATGACTTTAGGATACAGTCTCCTTGAGGTGTGACAAACAATATAAGATCCATCAAAGTATAGTTGCCATAATGTTGGAGAGGTTAAATTGAACAACTCTTCATCAGGAAACTCTGGACGGATTGGATGAATATCAATGATGGGTGCTGCGGCTAACTGATCAGCGATAACTTGTCCTTTGATGGCCTTTTGATCCACATATTGTATGTCACATTCACTTAAGATCATAACCCATTTTACTAGTCTTCCTGTAAGGATTGCTTTGGAGAGAAGGTACTTGAGTGGGTCAAAATTAGATATGAGCTTTGTTGTTTGGTTCAGCATGTAATGTCACAACTTTTGGGAAGCAAACACTAATGCTAAACATGCTTTCTCCATGGATGAATAGTTAAGTTCATAGCCAACAAGAGTTCTACTGATGTAGTAAATGGCTTGTACCTTTCCTGAATCATCATGCTGAGCTAAAAGGGCACCCAATGTTGTTGTTGTTGAAGATATGTAGAGTGATAATGGTCGATCAGTTATAGGAGGTACCAACACATGAGGTGTTGCTAGATACTCCTTTATCTTGTCGACATTTTTCATCCCACTTAAAAGGTTCACCTTTGCGAAGAAGATGTTGAAAAGGATGACACTTATTTGCTAGCTGTGAGATAAACCTGTGAATGGATTGCAACCTTCCCTGTAGACTATGAAGCTATTTCAGGTTTGATGGTGGAGACATTTCCATGATGGCTTTTACTTTATTAGGATCCACTTGTATTCCTCATCAAGACACAATGTATCCCAACAACTTTCCAGATGTTACACCGAATACGCATTTCTTTAGTTTTAGCCTAACTTGATACTTCTCTAATCGATCAAAGATTTGTGTTAGTACCTCTAGATGTCCTTCTCTTGTTTTGAATTTTCCTAGAATGTCATCAACATAGTCTTCCATGATAGTGTGAAAAAGGTCATGAAAGATAACTGTCATGGCTCGTTGGTATGTGGCTCCAGCGTTCTTAAGACCAAAAGGCATTACCACCCAGTAGTATGTACCCCATGGACAAATGAATGATATTTTGTCTTGGTCTTCCTTTGCTATTCTAATTTGGTTATACCCTGAGAATCTGTCTGTCAAGGATAGCATTTCATGTCTCGTTGTAAGATCCACAATGTTGTCTATGCTTTGTAGTGGGAAGTCATCTTTTGGGCAAGCTTTGTTGAGGTCTCTGAAATTTGTGTAGCAGTGGATACGTCCATAAGGTTTTTCCACAGGTACCAAGTTTGGAACCCATTCTGAATAATCAATAGGCTTTATGAACTTTGCATCTAATAGTTTTTGAATCTCTGCCTTAACCAAAAGAGCTACTTGCAGATGCATCTTGTGCAACTTTTGTTTGACTGGTTTTGCATTAGGAGATACTGCTAGGTGATGTACCACAAGTGATGGATCTAGACCCGGCATGTTTACATACGTCCATACAAAGTTGATGGCTCTTTTCATGAATAATGTTGTGAAATTTCTTCTTTCTTTCTCTGATAGTGATGCTACCAAAAATGTGATCTTCGAATTCTTCTCTGTGCCTAAGTTCATTTCATGGGATTCCTCAACTAGCATTTTTGATTTTTCATGATAATCTGTGGTGACAGGAAGATCAAATCCCTCATCCTTGAGTGCCTCAGAGAGGTTTTCACCTTCGGATACATCCTTTATTTTTACCTTTTTGCGGTCAAGAGGCACCTTTTAGTTTTCACCTAATGACCTATCTTTTTTGATTTTGTTTATTTCACTTTTGCGACTAAAGGATTTGATGCTTCCGCCAAAATATGCTAGTTTAGGGAGATCCATCATGAAGCCTACTTTGTGATCACCCAATGGAATGCCTTGTCATAAACCCATGAATTCAGTAATAGCTTCATCATTTTCAAATGTGTCCAATATCGGTGCCCCCTATTGGTCCCAATCGATGATGTCACGATATACGAGTGAAAGGGTGTTGGATAATGTGTTACAACTAGATGAAGTGGCAGAAATCATAAAGATGGAGGTTTCTTGGAAAGGGTTGGTGATATGAATGGAAGAGTCATTGATGGTATTTGAATTAGAAGTCTCTCCTACTGAAGAAGGTCTAGCTTCCATATCGGAAATACACTTGATGTCTTTGGAAGGCAATACCTCTGACTAATAGCCAAGGCCTTGCTTATTAAACTTCTTAGACACAACAATGGGTTCAATAGGTCCTTGTTCCTATGATCCCAATCCACCATGTCCTTTGTAACCCATGTTCTTAATGATACGAAACCCATTGTTATATCGTTCCACTTCAATTTGCACATGGTCATTCTGATCATAGAATATCCAAGAGTTAATGTCATCGATGTCTTCATCATCAAGGAATCCCCCTTTGATAAAAACTATTGGTGGAGATTTTATAACATCTGTGGATGAAGATGACTTGGATGTGGAAAGATTACCATGGGATTTGGGAGATAAAGGGAGAGTTCCAACACAACAAGATTTGTGCAATGTATATTCACCCATACCTTGTTCGGTGCACTTGATACAAAGATTGGGAGTGGCTTTGCTAGACGATGGCTTGAGTAATGTGGAGGGGTCAACATAGGATGAAGATGGATAGGCTTCTGTGTTGGTGGGGATACAGTTAGTGCTTTGATATTTGGCTTGAAAGGCATGACAAAACTCAAATGGATTGGGATTGGCATGGATAGTGACCTCAACACCGTTATATGGAAATTTGAGGCATTGATGGTATGTGGAAGGAATGGCTTTAAGGGCATGGATCCATGGTTGGCCAAGGATGATGTTATAGGGAAGCTCAATATCAAGAACCTGACAATAGGTGTCAGTAGTGACAGGACTAACTTGAATAGGCAAATGGATGACTCCTTCAGTATCTCTCTCAGCATCATCATATGCTTTGATGGTAATGACCTTAGAAGTATCAATGTTTCTCTCAAAATATCCCAATTGTTTTATTAGTTTTAGAGAGCATATATTGAGACCAGCTCCACCATCCACTAGTATTCGTTTGATACGGCGTTGGTTTACAAATACTTTTATTTGGAGGGCTTTGTTATGTGATGGGTTAACAGATGGTCAAAGATCTTGTTAGGAGAAGGTAAGATGGCAAGGGGCTACAATTCTAGCTATCATAGATTGAAATTGTGTGGTATCGATATTATTAGGCACCGAAGACTCTTTCAATTCTTTATCGAGGATAGCTTTGTGAGCGGGGGATATGTGTAACAGCTCTAGGATGGAGATGTGCGTGGGAGTTTTGCCAAGGTGATCAAGGATATTATAAATAGAAGGGGGTCGTGGAGGATTAATAGGTCCTCCTTGAATGGTAACATGGCCTCTTCTAGTAGTTATGGCAATATCGTGTGCTTTACCTTGGATAGTGATGGTAGAAATGTGAGCATGGTCAATGCAAGAAATCGTAGATGACTCATAGTTGTAATGGATAGCATTCCTAGTATGAGAGTTACTTGCCTTGTCATGAGATGGATATGGATTTTTGAAAGCATCTAGATCATAGTTCGAGGTTGGTTGATGTGTTGTTTTTGACATTGGTGTTGTGATTTTAGCAAGACCCTGATCGATGCAATCTTGAATGACATGTTTTAAGCGCATACAACCATTTGTCCTATGTCCTTTGACTTGATGGTATTCACAATATTTGTTCTCTTTGTACCAAGGAGCTTTGAAAATAGGTTCTGCATTTGGTGGTGCCTCAAATAATGTGATCTCTCCCGCTTGAATTAGTTTGCGAAGGACTACCTCAATGGGTTACCCTAAAGGAGTAAATTGTCATCTAGGTGTTGGATTTGTTCTTGGTCGATTTCGTTGCAAAGGTGGATTGGTTCTAGATGCTACTTGAATTTTAATGGGAGCTTTCACTATATGTATGTTCTTTTCATCAATGATGCCATCATTAACGACATTCTTGTTTTTTTTCCAAAAGCGAGATTTGTCATTTGAGGTTTGAGGATTGTCCTTGTTGTCTTTGATAATTTTAATGGTGCCTTAGCAATTAAGGCTCGTTCAATGGTGGTTCCTTTGGATATAAGTTCGTCAAAGGTGCTAGCACTTTGCAATTGTAATTGCAATTGGAATGAGATCTCAGGATGAAGATTTTGGACAAATATGCCAAGTTGTTGTTTCTCAGGTATTTTCCATGATAATTTGCTACCCATGTTATGCCATCGTTGGGTAAATGATGAGAAATTTTCACTATTTAGTTGTTTATTATTGACAAGATAATTCATGTTCACCTCATGTTCAATGTTAAAAGAGAAATGGGATCAAAATTTGTCCGCTAATTCATCAAAAGTCTTGATTCCTACAGGTAAGTGAGAGAACCATTCAAGAGCTTTTCTTGCTAAGCTTCAAGGAAATAGTCTCAAGAGATATGTATCATCATGTGCAACATCGAGACATGCAACATAGAAGGCTCTGAGGTGGTCATCCAGATTACCTTTCCCTTTGTATTTGTCAAATTGTGGGATCTCAAAATGTGGTGGAAAAGGAGTCATGTGAAGTGATCTGTCAAATGGGTAAGGGCATATATCTCCCAAATAAAATGTCTTCTTATTTTGTCCCACTGCTTTGTTAACCATTTGTCCAATATCCGCTTGAGATAATTGTTGTCGCTACAAAGGGGGTTGATGGTTTGGAGGTGGAATGTAGTATGATGTATATTGTTGCTTCTGTGGAATGTATGAGAGTATGACCATATGTTGAGGTTTAGTGCTCACATTATATGCCGAAGGATTGATGTACGACACATGTGTGTTTGATGAATGTTGTCCTTAACATACAAGTGGTGGTTGGGTATATTGTGATGGATTAACTCCAAGATTTTGCATCACATGGGAACTAGAGGATAGATTGATGTTGATCAATGGTTGTGGGTTGGATGTTGGATTTGTATTAATAGTGGAAGTGGTAACATTATGGTAACCAATGGTAGGATTGGTGGATGAAGAAGGATGGACATTTGGGTGTACATTTTGGGCAACATGAGTACCTTGAGATGGATTGGTATATGTCATATGTTGGGTGACAATGGGTAATACTTGGGTTGCATAAGACGGATTGATGTTTTGTGAAGGATTATATGGAGGTGAAGTAAGTGATGCAAGTTGATCAACATAAGGGAGAGTGGTACTAGGATTGGCTTGTGATACAATAGGTTGATCACTCATGTCAATGAGACTAGTATTGCGGTTATATGGTGTGTTGGATGCATTCGTGGAAATCATGGAGACCATATTAGAATTGGTAGGGATATTAGTTTGGGGTGTGGATTTCACATGTGATGCAATAGGAGTAGAAACTTGTAATGGCTGCGAGGCTTGTATGGCTTGTGGTGTTTGTATAGCTTGTGAAACTTGTGGAGTTTGTAGTATTGGGATAGCTTGTGAAACTTGCAGAGTTTGCACTTGTGAGACATGGACAACTTGTGATACTTGAGGAGTTTGTGAGACTTGGGACATGCATACGGTCATGGCGGGAAGCTTAGATTTTGTGAAAGATATGGAAGTACCTTGGTGGGAGTTATCAAAGATTCTAGAGTATACTCTGTTCGTGGTGGGCTTCATGGTACAGTAATAGGCAACAAAAGAGACGGATTAGAAGGCATGGATATGTCATGAGATGGTGTGGCTATAGTGGATGGTCCCTTTGCAACAATAATAGGAGTGTTTGGATCTTGTTTACGAATGGTGAATATGTCAAAGTCACTTGGTAACTTGGCTCCCATTCAAACTAATTGCAAGAAATGGCAATCGGGATCAAATAAAATGAGCCTATCAACTTGGTCCCATATGTGTGTCTCTTGAAAGTTAGATAAATCATGTTGGGATGGCTCATAATAGGTCTGTGTAAATGGTTGAGGTTGCACTTGTCACGAAGATGATGGTCCAACGGTGTATCCTTCGAGTACAAACATGTGAGAAGGCATACCAGTTGTGAATTATGTTGCATCTTTGAGGGGAGTTGATCGTGATTGTTGCATTTTGGCTTCCATTTCAGCTCTCAATTTAGCTTCCATTTCTACGCTATATTGGCTCCTAGTTTGAGGCATGATGGTTGATGATGAAGATTGGACTAGTTTGTCAAGGTTGAGACACAAAAAGTTGATGGTTTGTTGATTGCTTGTTGATGATATGTTTTCCTAGTTTGCGGGTTGCTTGGTTTGCTAATAGGTTGTTGTTGGTTGCTTGCTTGGGTTGCTTAGGTTGTTGTTTTCTAGGATTTTTTTGTTGGTTGGATAAACTTCCCTAGAGGATAGCTCACAAACTCAAGGGAAAATTTGATTGTTGACACTATTTCTAGGGGTTCCTAAGGCTGAGTGAAGCCAAAAGGATAATGTTTTCTATTGTTGGGTTGATTGCTTTGATGGTTGGTTGCTGGTTGGGGGTCTCAAGAGGATGGAAAGCTCAAAAAGTCCAATGGTTTTGGTATTCTCAAAGCAGGAGATAATGTTCAGATGGTTGTTGCTGATCAGAGGAATGTTTGGAAGCTAACGACAGAGCTAAGGAAGTCTACAAATGCAACAGGTTGGGTTTGGCTAATGCAGATTGATAATGTTTGATCGGAAGCAACCAATAATAGCTCAAAGTCAATTCAGAAAAGGCCAAAAGTGATGGATAATAGCTCAAAAGCGATTTGGAAAGTTTTAGCTAACAAACTGTAGAATTAACCAGAAGTGACTAGGTTTACCAGAGGTGACAAGTTTTAGCTTAAAAGTGATCTACTATTGTTTAAAAGCGATGCAATTTTGCCAGAGGTGAGCAACTATTGTTTAAAAGTGATTTGGGTTTGCCGAAAGTGAGTAGTTATAGTTCAAAGGTGATCTCTGTCTGACAGAGGATGTGTTTTGATGATGTTTTTGGCAAGAAAACAATGATTTCAGTCTCTCACACTCACAACATTCACAAGCTTGTACAACCTAAGCTAGGAAAGGATTGTATTTGTTGAATCCCCTTGTCGTGCCTATTCAAAGTGGATAGCTTCAAGATCTTGGTAGCACCGGCTCCCCTCCATGGTACTCACTTCTCACACATACCAAGTTCCAAGTTTCCCAAGGCTCACAAACCTTAGGATTGTCCCTGCTATCTCTACTAAGGTCTGACCTTGCATCAACAAATAGAGGGATTTTGGCTACTACACAAGGTTGCTAGTAAGGGCATCCATTCGGGTGGCTACACGTGCGGCGATTCACTTCATTAATGGAGGCTTCCCAGCCCAAAAAGGTTGCGCTTAATGGGGTTTTGGGGGAAACATTCATCGATGTAACACAAAAGCACCCATTATTTGTGGCTTTCGACACACACTTTTTTATATAGTGTCTTGGAAGAGCTTGGCTTTAGCTTGTTACTGCTTGGGTCGTACCCCTTCTCACACCGGGAAGGCAGACCCTCTAAAGATAATAACAAGTTCTCATGCACCCAAGATCCATTTGATAGGCAAGGGGAGAGGATACTTTTGTTATTAAATTTGGGTTACAATCATACACAATCAAGCAATCAAGAAAGATAAAACAAGAACGGAGCAAACAATGGTTCTTTTTAAGCACCAAATCCAAATGTTCCTAGATTAGTGATAAAAATGAAATGTCTTGGACCGATCGAAGCTGCAACAGATATGTTAGTAGTTTCACAACCTCCTTTTCTTGGACAAACAATAAGATGCTGCACAAATAGATGATTAGTAACCAAGAAAACCAAACTATGAATGACACAACCAGAAGTGAAACACAGTTATTAGAGGCGATCGACTGTTGATTAAAAGTGATATGATTTTGCTGAAAGTGACCAGTTACTGCTTAGAAGCGATGCAGAGAAACTAGAAGCGATCTCTTACTGCTCATAAGCAACTCGAATATGTCAGATGCATGAAAAATCACTGTTTCTGCAAAACTAGGGTTAGGATCATGGACAAAATGATTATCAGAGATTGCAAGCCCTAAAATATGAAATCCAATGGATGAAACATGATCAGATGACCACCCTGGAACCACAGATTGATCAATTGGAAACCTTAAGATGGCAATTTGATGAGATCTTGCAAAATCAAGGATGATAGCTTAATAAAATCAAGAACCCTAATCAAATTGACTAGAAAATAGTAATATGATGATTAGGATCCTGCAAAACACAAATTATAAGCCTTGATTGATGAATGAATATCCAGCATGATACCCTACAAAATCAAATGTTAACATAAAACTCCAAATTACTAAAAGCGACTGATACAGCCGAAAGTGACAAATTTCTGATCAAAAGTGATTCGCTGGAGATTGAAGGTGATCTCTGTTAGCTCAAAAGTGATCCAGAGAGAGCCGAAAGTGACTGGTTTGAGCTCAGAAGTGACGTAGAAAAACTAGAAGCGATCAATTTCTGTTCAAAAGTGATTGCAATTTGGCATAAGCGTTCCAAAAAATCTAAACTTCACAAAACAACTTCAAAATGCAAAGTTAATCAAGGATGTGGGTCACACCGGGCGTACCAGAATGTGGATAGGTAAAAATTAGGTTAATAAGATCAAGCATGTAAATCAAAACCTAATCCTACCTCCATTAAAGAATCTAATCTAAGTTAAATCAAATGCATGAAATTTAAGAAAAAGATCACCTAGATTATATGATTCCTTGTTTGGAGATGTGGATTGCTTCTCAACAATGAACAATCATGAAGATTAAAGCTGCCATGATGGATAGATGATGGTGATAATATGCTCAATGGATACTCAAATGCTCAATATGATTAGGATGATAATGTAGACGCTATGATAATGCTGGATTCTAGATGGATTGTATGGAATGAGAGGGCATTTATATAGAACTCAACCAAAATCAATCAATGGTGGAGATTTGGTGGCTATGTGAATGGTTGAGATTAAAAGATGGCATAGATGAATGTGTACAAGCCATGTGTCCATAGGTAAGAGCTATTTTAAATGTTTGTAGTTGGGTTGTTATTGATAATAAGATAAGTTTACTTAAAATAGAAAAAGGTTCTATTTTAGGAGCTTGATGATGAGGATAGCTTATTTTAAAACCAATTAAATTTTAATCTAGATCATTCCAATGAACAAGGCCGACTTGTACACATAGAAGAAAGTGATAAGATAAGATATGATTTTAAATGAGAGAAGAAATAAATTAAATAAATTAAAGATTTATTTAATTTATAGAGATGATGATAAGATAAATAAATAAAATATTGATTTTATTTATTTATGATAGAGGAAACCAATTAAATAAATTAAGAAATTTATTTAATTGTTTAGAAGAAAATATAAGAAATAATTAAATAATAAAAGTTATTTAATTAGAAGAAATAGAAGAAATTAGATGAAGAAATGATGGAAATTAATTAAATAAATATGATTTATTTAATTAATTGGAGAGATGGGTGATTTAGGTGTTTCAAGACAAGTGTGCTAGGACAAAGTTACCTAAATGCCAATGCAAATGGTGAAAATGCAATAAATTGACAAATGATGAAATGAGTCAATTTTGGGTGTCTACAAGAATATCAATTAATGAATCAATGGTTGCCATTACATCAACAACATTATTATTTATCCTTGGAATTTACTCAAATCAGATCCATAAAAATGACTGCTTGAAGGTGTCGGCCAATTTCTTATAGGGGAGAAGATTGTCATCATTGTTTGATATTCATCATTAACTTGGTGTATGACAAGTTGACAATCGCCATAAAGTTGAAGTTCTTTTAAGTTCCATTAGATATCCATTCTTTAACGTTTGATGAGTGCTTCATATTCTACAATGTTATTTGTATAAGGGAATGCAATGCTATAGGCTTTCGGTATGATGTCTCCTTGTGGTGTAATAAAGAGGATCCTAGATCTAGAACCATGCTGTGTGAAAGATCCATCGAAGTATAACTACCAATTTGTAGGAGGGTCAATGACAAAGACTGATTGATCTAGAAATTGTGAGATTAGTGGATGGTCTACTTCAAGTTGCACTTCTACTAATTGATCAACAATTTTACTTCTCCTTTTATAGATTTTTTATCCACATATTCGATATCAAATTCACTTAAGACCATGATCTATTTTGGCATTCGTCCTATTAGAGTAGCCTTAGATAAGAGATACTTTAGTGGATTAATTTTTGAAATGATCTTAGTTTGGTGATTAAACTCATAATGTTGAAGCTTTTGTGAAGCAAAGACAACAATAAGACATGCCTTCTCTATTGGAGTGTAATTCAGCTGATAGCCCACTAGAGTACGACTGATGTAGTAAATGGCTCTTTCTTTTCTAGTGTCATCATGTTGTGCAAATTGACAATACTGTGGATAATACTCCTCCTCTAGAAAGCACTGAGCATTGTGCCAAGGATAAAGAAGATGAAGGAGCATATGATGATAATGTACATACTAGTAATGATGAGAACAATTCCTCTCCAGAGAACCCAGAATCACATAATGTCATTGATTTAGGAGAGGAGAAAGTGAATACAGATGTAGGGAGCTCTGCTCATGACCCAACAGCCTCCCCAATTGAATCCATTAAATAATTCTTGGTACAATAATGACAAATTCAATCTGTTGCTTCTCCACAATTATTTTAGTTACCTATTATGTATGGACAAATTAATTTGTCCAATATCTCTTTTTTGCGAAAGCTTCAACTAGGAAATGTATTCCAAGCCATTGCTCAAGAAGAAATTTTGTAGTCTCAAGTAGAAGGAAATGAGCTTCTAGAAGAAGCAATGAGAGCCATTGAGAAAGTGGTGCTCGAAGCTAAGAGGGATGCTTCCCTATAACTTGTTCAACAAATGAAACAACTAGTGGAGTTATTTAACAACCACTCTGTGTTTTCAGAGAAATGAGATAAGAAAAAGGTATTGGAACAAATAAACAATAATAGATTGACAACTTTAACAAACAAATGTTTCAATGCATGTAATATGTAGGTAGACAGTGTAAAGAGCATTCAAAAAGTTTTAGAAGAAGCAAAAGTATTATATCAATTTTGCCTAACATGGCCTATGACAACAAAGGGTCTAAAAGACCAAATTAATGGCCTATAGTTGCAGATATCCAATATTTCTATAACATATGAACCATTAAAGGATAAAGATGGAGCATTAAGGGCTCAAATTGAAAAATCTCATGCACTCATTAAACAACTTCAGAGTCAAAATGAGCAGATCAAGGATCAAATAAGTCAGTTGAGAGATATTATTAGTTTGAGAATGGTAGCATTGACAGGAATGCTAATAGAAGCTAATAAGGTACTCCAGACGGTAGTTGCACCATCTTCAATAAAAGAAGTAGAAAAGTTCTATCTGTAGATCATTGGGCATGTGTAAATACTTACTTCCACTAATAAACATTGGGACTCCATGCTAGTACACCTAAAAGCCATCTACAATAACATTCTTCCTGCCAGCAAGTAAAGCTTACTCCTTTTTGTTTATTTCCTGATGCAATGTAAATAAGTGGAAGAATAAAAGATATCAATTTTGTGTACATAGATCCAATTCTAGAATGATATAAGATACTTCTTGGGGGGAGTATGTAAATATAAATGATAAGATCAATTTGAGATAGGGGAGAAGTTTTGTTATGCTTAGTGTATATAGTGCACCCTTTGCCCTTGATGTCAAAGGGAGAGAAGTTTTGGTATTTTTGGCATGTGTTGCCATCAATGACAAAGGGGGAGATTGTTGGCATTGATTGTCATTGATGTCAATAGTGTCTAGAGATTGCATTGGAGATTATCTATATTGTTTGTCATTGATGTCAACTATGTTTGAAGATTGATGGTATATGTTGTGTTTATGTCATGCCCAAGAAGAAGTGTTGTCATTAGACACAAGTATTGAACAGATGCTGCATTAATGTCATTGGAAGAAGAAGACTACTATATGTGCTCTCTCTTGCATTTTCAAGTTGTTGGGATGGGATCTAGTATACTTCAAAATATATTCTTAGTGTATTTTTGTAAGAGCTTTGGTTACTCTGGATCCATATTTTGCTCCGCACTTTACCATTATTGAATATATGGCTTTGCAGATTTGAGGACATGTAGATAATGGTATTGTTATCACCCAGATTTGCACCCTTGCTGCAAATGTGAAACTTTAGCAATCTGGAGTAACATGGGAATGATCTCGAAGTGTGGGACCTTGTGAAATGAGATCAGACCTCCGGAGAAGGCCGGCTTCCTTAACTGGTTATCACCTAAAACTACTAAATTGCAGAGGAAAAAGGAGAAGGAATGCTTTTAAATGAAAGATGACACAGAAAAACTTGAAAACAAAGGGTGATTCACCAAGTTTAATAAAAGAACCCTCACAGTACTGAGAAAATGCATAGCATAACCAAATACAACAAATAGACATACACAGATTCAACTGATCCTAGTAGAGGTGAGAAACAAGAGGATTTAAAGGAACAATATGTTCACACGCAATCATATGCAGATTCACACTAAACTAAAACTCAGTAAAAGAGGCAAAATAACTTGCATATATTCAGTGGGAAGGCACAGTTACAGTAGCAGAAAGCTTTGTTTGGAAATAGAAAAAGCCTGAATGCTAAAAATTTTCCAACCCTTATTACATCTCTTGAATGCATATATATAGCCTTTAATCTGACCTAAGTCAGTTACAAATATCGCTCAAAGAGCTGTATCAGAAAATATCTCTGAAGGGACATCCAACTACAAGAAGTTAAGGCATGAAAATATCTGGAACAGGGGCACGTGGGAGATATTCTGAGTCTTCAATGCAAGCTGCTGCATCATCGATTTGCACTCATAAATGCCACAAATATCTGCATTTGCGTCTGCAAAAATAGCCGCTGAAACGTCCAGTCGCTTAAACATGCAAAGCTAGATCCAAAATTGAAAGTGAGAAAAACCTGCTCAAAAACTTGTCAAATGAAAGAGGAGGCAAAAACAAGCATTTTTGCCTTTTGCAGCATGTCAAATTTGCCAGAATGGAGGAGATACAGACGGTCAAAGTTTCGGTCAACTGCCTGTGTATATCGCTTTGCATCTATGTATATATTGCTTTGCATCTGCCACCTGAATCAGCGTCTAAAATGGCCTTGAAGTGCCTTTGTATATGCATTTGAACATGCATGCGCCTGCATACAAACGCAGGTCTCTCTTTTGAATATTCAAATTACTTTGCATATACAAATGTATATCCCCTTCGTATATGCTTTTGAATCTGCCGCCCTTGCCACGTGACACCACCTGATTCGCCACCGCATGGAAGCTAGGACCTATCGCTGAACAACTGCATCCTCCTCCTGTATGTTGGCCTTGTATATCGTGATTGTATATCGCATATACAATCACAAGTATACATACAATGTGCGGACCCTAACACTGAATATGCCAAACTTGATCTCTGGGTCGGGTCCGCCTTGTATCTTTATTGTTGTATCTGACCCTTTGTTTTTCGCATATACAATGCAAAATATACAAGGAAAAACTGCATACAAACTCTTTGCATACAAACACTTCATTTCGGCATATGCAAAAAACTTTTGTATATTCGATTGTATGTGAAAACATACAATCGTAAATATACATACAACTGTGCAGACCTCAAATGATTTTTATAATTTTGCAATAGGTCCGACTTGTATCACTTCTCTTTATATTTTGGCATATACAATGCAATTATACATACAAGTTGTGGACCCCAAAATGACCATCAACTGCATTTGATTTCCCAGTCGGGTCCGCCTTGTATGTATTTTCCTTTGTATATTTCGTTGTATATCGCAATATACAATGCCCATATACATACAAGTCGCGGACTCAACGCTTGAATTTGCCAAAATTGACTTTTGGGTCGGGTCCGGCTTGTATGTTTTCTTTGCACCTTTGACTTGTATATTGCAATATACAATCGCAAATATACAATTGGCGGGCCCCACCAATTGTATCTTTTCTTGCGACCTTTCCTTGTATGTGCCCGACATACATTCCCCTTTGTATGTCGCCGATATGCAAAAGCCTTTGTATGTTTTCTTTTGCATCTCTTGTCGATGCATCCTTGTATCTTTTTTCCTTGTATATGCGGCCTTGTATGTCAACCTTGTATATCGGCAATGTATATTCCTATACATGTTATCCTTTGTATGTGCAATTGTATGTCTGAACATACAATGCGAACATACAAGCCACTGTTGCATCCTGCCAATGTACATTGCACTGTTCATTCACTCTTGCATGTATGACTTGCATCTTTTCTTTGTACCTGCGAATTGTATATGAGATACAATCACCTTTGTATGTGCGGACCCCACTTTCCCTTGCATCTTTTCTTTGTACCTGCGAATTGTATATGAGATACAATCACCTTTGTATGTGCGGACCCCACTTTCCCTTGCATATTTTCTTTGTACCTGCGATATACATTTGCCTTATGCATCTTTTGCTTGTATGTTCGGTCTTGCATATCGGCAATGTATATTGTGAACATACATTCTCCCTTGCATATTTGCCTTTGTACATTCCCCTGCATATTGCGATATACATTTGACTTTGTATATGGCCCTTGCATGTTTACTTCGTATATCGGCAATGTATATTGCACTTGTATATATAAATATACAATGGCAAATGTATATCCTTTATACATTCAAAATGCATACATAAATGCTAAACATGAAACTGAGAAATCCTTGCGATAGAAAAAACTTGAAGCTAAAAAGATTTATGGGTTTTTCTGGGTTTTCTGCAAAGATTCTCAAGGTGAGATTTTTGGGATTTTTTGACAAAGCATAGCATAAATATTTGAAGGGTTTAAGCCTGTAGGGTCATTTCTAAAGGATTTTCAAGGAAAATGCAAGGTGGACTGTTTAACTCTGGGCAAAGGAAAAATAGGTCAACAATTTGGTGACTTCTATGGGATGTTTGCCTACTAAACAATTAGATCAGTGGCCTTAAGCATCCATTGGGCATGGGGTCATTCATAGACTAAAATATATCTTTGACAAACAATCCTAACCTTAGCAACTCAGCATAATAGCAGTGAAGAACACTTGAGTACCAAAACTAGAACAATGCTAAAAGCAACTCCTCTAACTGTGCTAGACAACACTTAGGGAAAACAAAAAGGGATCTAAACTATTGTGCAGCAGCACTTATTGAAAGCAAGAAACCTAATCTACTAATTTACAAGGCACTCATACCTCAAAACACCTCTTTAGGTGTATCCCATTGACTGTGATAGGCAAATTTTGTCCATTCATATTTGATAACTGAAATGCATTGTGCTCATTGCATTCAGTAATAAGAAATGGGCCACTCCACATGTTGTCAAACTTGGAGTGCTTTCCTGGTCGGCTTTTCAACTCATCCCACTTGAGCACCATATCACCCTCCCTAAAGATTCTGGGAGTGGCCTTCTGATCAAAATTTGTTTTGGTCTGAAGCTGATGATACTCCATAGTTTTCATAGCCTTGTCTCTGATTTCTTCAAGCTCCATAAGCTGAGCATATCTGACAGCCATGGGATCCTCTGCTTCAAACATCTCTAGCTGATTCATGATATCAAGTGCTGGCAGCTCCATATATATAGGCAATCTTGCTTCTTTCCCATAAACTAACATATATGGGGAGTTCCCAATAGACCTCTTGGGAGTTATTCTGTTTGGCCATAAGGCATATTTCAGATTAGTGTGCCAGGTCCTTTGGTTGTCCTCCATTGATCTTTAAATAATCCTTATGAGATTTTTATTTGTAGAATCAGCCAAACCATTACCCTATGGGTAATAATTTGATGAAGTATTCAAATAGATCCCATTCTTAATAGCCCAATCAGTTGACTTTAATCCAACAAAGGCTAAAGCATTGTTTGAGATTATTGACTCAGGCACCCCAAATCTAGATACTAAATCTTGATAAAAATTCAAAACAATATTTTCATTGGATTCCTTCAGAGCCACTGCTTCAGTCCACCTTGTGAAATAGTCTGTAGTTATAAGTATCCACCTGTGGCCTGCACTTGATGGTGGGCTAATAGGACCTATAAAATCAATGCCCCACCTCATGAAGGGCTGTTCTACTTGAATTGGCTGCAGAGGTAAAGCTGTCAGCCTTTCTTTGCCTGCAAAAATGGCACATTTTACACATTTTCTAGCCCATGCATGGGCATCCTTGAATAAGCTGGGCCAGTAATATCCAGCTCTCATTATTTTCCAAGCAGTAGTCTTTGGGGCAAAATGACCCCCTGTTGTTCCATCATGAAACTCATGCAGTACCTTGTCAGTCTGATCATTATCAATGCATCTTAACAACACACCATTAAAATCCTTTCTGAAAAGGATGCCATTTATTAAAACATATGGAACAGACTACAGTCTAAAGTACCTTCTCTTGGTTCTATTTAAATCTGTTGGACATTTGCCAATTTGCAAAAATTGAGTCATGTCATTAACCCAACTTGTGCCCACTGCTGCTGTATCATTCTGATGCTTCTCTCCAATGGTCAGAAGCACCTCTTCTTCTTTTTCTATTTCTTTTTTAGAACTGGTAGCGAGTTGTTCACTGAGTCCTCTGCCTCTGACAAGCTTGGTTATCTTGATATCCATGTCATATTCCATGACCTTGGTAATCCAACCAGCCCTTTTCTCATTTACATCCTTACTTAATAGGAACTCTTTCACGCTAGGCTGAGTCACCATCAAATGTATCTTATTATTAGAAATAAGATGCCTAAACTTCTTGAGACTTCTCACCACTGCAAGGATGTGCTTCTCAATAAAGCTATACCTCTACTCATAGTCTTCCAGTCCCTGACTAAAGAAAGCAATTGGCTATTCAAAGTCATCACTCTGCTACTGTGCCAGAATCACAGAGATTGTGTCAAGACCGCCATAAGCATACAAGATGAAATCTTTGGAGAAATCAGGATTTACCAGGGTTGGTGCAGCTGATAATGCCTCTTTTATGGACTCAAAGCTGAGTTTGGCCACTCTTGTCCAACCGAAAACTATACTCTTCTTCAACATAGACGTCAAAGGCTTCAATAGATTTGCAATGTTAAGTATAAATCTTCACAGAAAATTAATTATGCCAATAAAGCTTTGGAGTCCTTTCTTGTGACTGGGTAAAGGCAACTCCAAAATAGCCTTTACTCTTTCAAGGTCAATGGTAATTCCCTCTTTTGACACAATGTGCCCTAACAGGTTGCCCTCATGCACAGTGAAAATGCATTTCTTGGGATTGAGAGATATACCAAACTGTTTACATCTCTCAAACACTTGTCTTAAGTGGGATAAATGCTCAGCTGCATTCTTAGACAAAACCGTGATGTTGTCAAGGTATACCAACACCAATTTATACAGCAAACCCTTAAAATCCATATCCATAGCTCTCTGAAAAGTAGAGCCAGCGTTTGATAGACCAAAAGGCATTCTCTTGTAGGCCACGGTGCCCCATTTGGTAGTAAAAGCGGTTTTAAACTGATCTTCCTCCTTGACTAACACCTGATTATAACTAGAAAATCCATCAAGCAAGGAAAATCGTTCTGAACCAGCCACTACTTGCAGAATTTGCTCCATTGAGGGTAGCGAGTAATGATCTTTTAGGGAGGCTCTATTGAGGTCTCTGAAGTCGACACACAGCCTAATCTCTCCATTCTTTTTTCTCACAGGGACAAGGTTAGAGACCGAAGAAGTATGCTTGATCAGGAAAATGATCTTCCCCTCGATCAACTTGGTTAGTTCTTTAATCATTAGAGGCTCAAGCTTTGGATTTAAAGGTCTTTGCTTCTACCTCATAGGTTTTGTACCTGGTTCTAAGTCTATAGTATGCTGGGCAATATGAGGGTCAAACCCTTTTAGGTCTGAGTAATCCCAAGAAAACACATCTTCAAACTCTTGACAAAGAGCAATAAAATCCCTTCTATCCTCAGGCGAACAGATTTTACCAATTCTGAGAAGCTTACCCTTGAATATTTCTAGCTCCTCGTAATGCTCCTCTTTAACTTGGATGCTAGTTTTACTTTTCTTTAGCTGATCATCAATCCCAAAAATAGATTCCAAGGTTACCAATCCCTTGGGCAGCTTATTTGTTCTCAACTAAATAACTTGACCATCCTCATATTATTGTTTGAGTTTATCATGATTCATCATAGAAAACTCATCCTCCTCTAACAGGAAACGCAGGATCTACTCATCACTCTCAAAAACCTGCCAATAAATGTTATTGTCAGGGATAGAAGGTCTATCAACTATTTTCACGTGAGGCTGCACCTTTTCTCATTGAATATCATTAGGGATGTCAAACTGGGCCCCAGTTGCAGCTAACCTATCTGCATGATAGTTCTAACTTCTTGGAATAGAGATCAGATTGAAAGCATCAAACTCTTCAATCATATCCCATACCCTATGTTTGTAGCATTTCAAAACATCATTTTTTGTGACATGCAACCCTCTCACCTGATTCACAATGAGTTCACTATCACCATAGACTTGTAAACAACCAATTTTCCTCTTTCTTGCCCACTGCAAACCTTGGATCAATCCCTCATACTCAGCAGTGTTATTTGTGCATGAAAAGGCAAAATGGAAAGAAGAATAATATTTTTCACCTTGTGGAGACAAAAGTATTGCACCACCACCAGATCCATTCCTGTTCCTTGAGCCATCAAAGTATATTTTCCACACCTCATTTTGCTGCTCTATTTGTTGTTCTGCATCTTTTACTAGGCTTGGAATTGATGTTTCAGGCTCATGCAGTATGTAAACCCCCATACTAGTTTCTTGGATGTGCCCCTTAGGGTCATCAACAACATTTTCTGAGGCCCCTACTTTCATCTTGTAGTTCTTGAGCACCAACAAGTTCAGGGTTATCAGAAATAATGCAATTTGCATTAACAACACTTGGTGTGTAAGGCTCTATGTGGTATTTGGCAAGTAATTTAGACTTTAAGGTCACTTTGGTGCCATATCTGGTCCTAAAAAACATGTGGGACCAGTCTGAGGATAAATATCCTCCTATCTTGGCTGTGAACTCTCTTGATAAACACATGGCAAAATAAGGAGGGAAATCTATGATGAACACCTCTTGGGAAATGGAAACATTTGGGCAGGTGTGCAGAGTGAGACCTAGGTCTTTTATCACACCTACAGTATTAACAGTTGTGCCATCTAGTTGGAGTACACCCTTCTCAAGGGGCTGGTATTTCAACCCTAATTGATCTGCAATCTGTTTTGGCATCACAGAACTACTTGCATCATTATCTACCATGCAATTATGTACTAATTTGTCTCCAATTATTAATGACACATAAAATGGGAGTGGTTTAGCATTTTTGTTTGGTTGTTTGCTGCTATCTTGGGGTGAATTGGTAAGGACAGCCCTAGTTGGGTCGACAGTTGTATCATTGGACACTTTTAAATTAGATAAGGCATATTGCAATATGTCCTTTTGGCCTGGGATGGCTAGGGAATCCCACATATACATTGTCACATTCATCTTTTTCATATTTTCAATGATATTGAAAGGTGGAGTGACAATTACCTTTTGTTGTGACTTTGTAGCAACAGTATCAGCCTACAAATAAGGCATTTCCCTTGCTATTGCTGAAGTATTTCTTAGTAAAATATGGGGAATATGGGATATAGAAGCATCAACATGTCCTTTTCCTTTGCTTGCTACTTGATCTACCTCATAACCCCTCTTTTTGGCTCTTGTATTTGCTGCAACTAGAGAATTATCCCTATTTACACCACAGAATTCACCTTCTTGCCAATTTATGAAGGCAGAATCATTTTGAGGTTGCTCCTGCTGTTGCACAGCCCCATCATGAGGTGTATTTGGCTGAGAGACTGCAACATTCTGCACCATTAGAGCCTGATTTATAACCACATTCGAGCAGGCTGCCTGATTGTGTGGCTGATTGCATGGAAAACATCATTCATATTCAGCTGCAAGGTTATTCTAAACAGGGACAAGGTCCTTAACAACATTAATGGGTGCCGGATTGTAAGGCTAGAAAGGCCTCTAATTCACATTTTGCTTGGCACCCTGGTAATTGCTTTGATAAGGTGGCATGTTAGCTTGATAAGGCTGGTTTTGTCCTTGATAAGGCTAATTTTGCCCTTGACTGAGTTACTGATAGGGCTGTCTGCTCTGGGACTGCTGCTTTTTGATGTTTACTAACTCATTCCTAAAGGTTTGCAGGATGTTTTCTATTTTCTGTTGGCTATTTTCAATATCTTTTAACTCTTGTGATGAGCTAGAAGCAGCAGTTTCAGAATTGTCAGTACTTGGCGACGCTGCTATAGTAGGTAAAGGGGCAAAATATGGGATTGACAAAGGCATTGAAGCCTGAATCTCAGGAAAGATGGGCATTGGTGGCCTAGGAGCTATTTTCCCAGCCTGAATCAAGCTATTCTTTGCTCTAATAGCTATTTCATATGCATCAGGTAAACTAGTACCTCCTAATGATTGTATCATCATTGAAATATCACTATTTAGGGCTTTCAAAAAAATATAAGAATGCATATTCAGTTGGAGGCCTTACCATGGCAGGAATTTTGTCCCATGTCTTCTGAAATTTGAAGTTGAAATCCATCATTTGCTCCTAGGGAGTTCTCTTTATCGTAGCCATCTGTTCAACCAATGACAAGTTGTTTGATTTATCTTGAAATTTCTTATTTAACTTATCACCTAGATCATCCCAGGTTGTAATGGTTTGCACTGGTAAACTCCTGAACCATTGTAATACCTTCCCTTTGAAAGAGGCAGCCAACAGCCTGATGGTAACATTCTCTTGGGTCACATGATGAACACCGCATAGAGAAGCTACATCTCTAATGTGCTCAATAGGGGTAGTTTGATTCTCCCCTATGAAATAGGGCAGACTCTTCAAAGATGCCATGGGTATAACATCATGTACTGTCAAATTCAATGGGCTACCCCCATCAAAAGCCACAAATGGCTGATTTCTTGCCATCTGAACAGCTGGGGGTAGATTTGATTGAGATGGTACAAGAACTGCAGGTGCAACTGGCTTGAAATTTGGTGGAGTTGATTGTATTCTTTTAGAGACCGGAGTCCTTACCACAGCCCTACTCTATCTTCTAGGTGGAGACAGCTGCAATTAATCGAATGAACTTGAACTCCTAGTTTGAATCTTTCTCATAAAATGTAATAGCAGAACTGATCTACTTGTCCTTCCTCAGTATGAGTCACCAGCTATGCAAGTTTTAACCCCTTACAGGTTTGAAAATCACTGGCTGCACATCAAAACTAGCAATAAGAGATAGCATTTGATTATTTTCTAACTCTTAGCTGTCCCACCGGGCATGCCAAAAGTTGTTATCACCTAGATTTGCACCCTTGCTACAGTTGTGAAACTTTAGCAATCTGGAGTAACATGGGAATGATCTTGAAGTGTGGGACCTTACGAAATGAGATCAGACCTCCGGAGAAGGCTGGCTTCCTTAACTGGTTATCACCTAAAACTACTAAATTGCAGAGGAAAAAGGAGAAGGAATGCTTTTAAATGAAAGACGACACAAAAAAACTTGAAAACAAAGGGTGATTCACCAAGTTTAATAAAAGAACCCTCACAGTACTGAGAAAATGCACAACATAACCAAATATAGCAAATAGACATACACAGATTCAACTGATCCTAGCATAGGTGAGAAACAAGAGGATAGAAAGGAACAATATGTTCACAGGGAATCATATGCAGATTCACACTAAACTAAAACTCAGTAAAAGAGGCAAAATAACTTGCATATATTCAGTGGGAGGGCACAGTTATAGTAGCAGAAAGCTCTGTTTGGAAACAGAAAAAGCCTGAATGATAAAAATTTTCCAACCCTTATTACATCTCTCGAATGCATATATATAGCCTTCAATCTGACCTAAGTCGGTTACAAAAATCGCTCAAAGAGCTGTATTAGAAAATATCTCTAAAGGGATGTCCAATTGCAAGAAGTTAAGGCATGAAAATATCTGGAACATGGGTAGGTGGGAGATATTCTGAGTCTTTAATCCAAGCTGCTGCATCATCGATCTGCACTCATAAATGCTACAAATATCTGCATTTACATCTGCAAAAATAGCCGCTGAAACGTCCAGAGGCTTAAACATGCAAAGCCAGATCCAAAATTGAAAGTGAGAAAAACCTACTCAAAAACCCATCAAATGAAAGAGGAGGCAAAAACAAGCATTTTTGCCTTTTACAGCATGTCAAAATTTTTTAGAATGGAGGAGATATAGGCAGTCAAAGGTTCGGTCAACTGCCTGTGTATATCGCTTTGCATTTGTGTATATATTGCTTTGCATCTGCCGCCTGAATCAGCATCTAAAATGGCCTTGAAGTGGCTTTGTATATGCATTTGAACATGCATGCGCCTGCATACAAACGCGGGTCTTTCTCTTTTGAATATTCAAATTACTTTGTATATACAAATGTATATCCCCTTTGTATATGCTTTTGAATCTGCCGCCCCTGCCACGTGGCACCCCCTGATTCACCGCCGCATGGAAGCTGGGACCTATCACTGAACAACTGCATCCTCCTCCTGTATGTTGGCCTTGTATATTGCAATTGTATATCGCATATACAATCGCAAGTATACATACAATGTGCGGACCCCAACACTGAATATGCCAAACTTGATCTTTGGGTCGGGTCCGCCTTGTATCTTTATTGTTGTATCTGACCCTTTGTTTTTCGCATATACAATGCAAAATATACAAGGAAAAACTGCATACAAACTCTTTGCATACAAACACTTCATTTCAGCATATGCAAAAAACTTTTGTATATTCGATTGTATGTGAAAACATACAATCGCAAATATACATACAACTACGCGAACCTCATATGATTTTTATAATTTTGCAACAGGTCCGGCTTGTATCACTTCTCTTTGTATTTCGGCATATACAATGCAATTATACATACAAGCCGTGGACCCCAAAATGACCATCAGCTGCATTTGATTTCCCAGTCGGGTCCGCCTTGTATGTATTTTCCTTTGTATATTTCATTGTATATCGCAATATACAATGCCCATATACATACAAGTCGCGGACTCAACGCTTGAATTTGCAAAAATTGACTTCTGGGTCAAGTCCGGCTTGTATGTTTTCTTTGCACCTTTGACTTGTATATTGCAATATACAATCGCAAATATACAATTGGCGGACCCCACCAATTGTATCTTTTCTTGCGACCTTTCCTTGTATGTGCCCGATATACATTCCCCTTTGTATGTTTTCTTTTGCATCTCTTGCCGATGCATCCTTGTATCTTTTTTCCTTGTATATGTGGCCTTGTATGTCGACCTTGTATATCGGCAATGTATATTCCTATACATGTTATCCTTTGTATGTGCGATTGTATGTCTGAACATACAATGCGAACATACAAGCCACTGTTGCATCCTGCCGATGTACATTGCACTGTTCATTCACTCTTGCATGTATGACTTGCATCTTTTCTTTGTACCTGCGAATTGTATATGAGATACAATCACCTTTGTATGTGCGGACCCCACTTTCCCTTGCATCTTTTCTTTGTACATGCGATATACATTTGCCTTATGCATCTTTTGCTTGTATGTTCGGTCTTGTATATCGGCAATGTATATTGCGAACATACATTCTCCCTTGCATATTTGCCTTTGTACATTCCCCTGCATATTGCGATATACATTTGACTTTGTATATGGCCCTTGCATGTTTACTTCGTATATCGGCAATGTATATTGCACTTGTATATATAAACATACAATGGCAAATGTATATCCTTTATACATTCAAAATGCATACATAAATGCTAAACATGAAACTGAGAAATCCTTGTGATAGAAAAAACTTGAAGCTAAAAAGATTTATGGGTTTTTCTGGGTTTTCTGCAAAGATTCTCAAGGTGAGATTTTTGGGATTTTTTGACAAAGCATAGCATAAATATTTGAAGGGTTTAAGCCTATAGGGTCATTTCTAAAGGATTTTCAAGAAAAATGCAAGGTGGACTGTTTAACTCTGGGCAGAGGAAAAATAGGTCAATAGGTATGATGAATGTATGTTTCAAATTTCATGTCATTTGGACTTGTAGAAGAGTGGTTTTAGTTTAGCAGTTTGGAAAACAAGGCTTCAGTGTTTAAACAATCATAAAGGAGAACGTATTCTGCTTCGCATTTCTTCAGACTTATAGATACAACTTTGTAGTTTCAATAGAAGGTATATACAAGTGTTTTATATGTTATATCTGAGTATCAAGTGTTTTGGATCTCTGAAAAATATTTTTGCAGCATTGAAAGGCAGAATAGTGTGTTCGACTCATTGTAAAGGAACAATTTTCAATGCTCTGTCAGTGGTTGTTGCATGGGCTTGTAACAAAGAAGTTTTGCTAATGCTTTCAAGGATTGTAATGATTATATCCTACTCTGCATGTTAATATTTTTCTCTCTTGCATCACTTCTCAATTTGAAGTCTTGGCTAATACATTGAGTGCTAGTGAAGCTGACATGATGAAGACTTGTGAGTATTGAGACAAAAGATTTGTTATGCGTGCCATCAAGATAACCTTTGAAAGTGTGTAGTAAGTCCAGTTAAGCAGTGAGATTGAATCGCTTAGGGAGATTTCACTCCTTCTCTACCACATAGCTCTTTGGAGGCCAACATGGCTTATTGATCACATGTTTCATCACTAGAACCTACCTTATTCATATTTGAATTAACCTGTTGAGGTGGGCACTAGTTGTAACTCATTGAAGATTGGAAATAGGTCCAGGCTAATGCATGGGATATATGACTTAAGGTAAAATCACTTATATGACTCTTCACACTAGACTTTGAATCCAACTAGTCACTACTTTTACATGCTTTATATTTAGAAACTTCAAAGGCCAACATAGATTTTGAAGATTGGATGAAGTGTGAAGCATATATATATGAAGAGAAATGTTTTTTTTATGAGTTGAATAATTAAACAATGCGAATGTGAATGTACAACAAGAGATGATATGTAGAATATGAAATCTGAACTGTAAAGGATGAAACAAAGCATGATGAAGAATGTGAATGATAGTTACATTGAGGAGACATATCAGTGATTGTGGATGTTTATGAAGAGATAGCTAAGATAAGTAGAAAAGGAAAAGCAAAGTAGTCAAGTTGAAAAGCAAAACATAGTAGAGAAGCAGAGTAGAAAAAGTTGCATCATTTTGTTGAAAATGTTGATGGTCATTGATGTGTTTAACAACCATCAGAGTTGATGAAATTGCAAGATAAGTTGGTGCTTTAACTATTCATTGAATTGATTTGTATTTAAGTGTTGTAGAACTTCAAGGTGTTGTAGCATCCTTTGGGTTGAAGCCCATAAAACCTTTTGTAGGGTGTTGGTGCATCCTTTGAGTTGAAGCTCATAAATCAGGGAGTTGTAGCTTCCTTTGGGCTGAATCCCATAATGTTAATATAATCATCTTTTATTTGTTAGGTTGGATTTGGATAGTAGATCCAAGTAGCTAGCTCACCGTGGTTTTTCCCTTTTAGGGTTTTCCACGTAAATTTGGTGTTATGTGTGTTGATCATACTGTTGCTTATTTATGTTTTGTTGTTGTTCCAATTATGATATGTTGTTGCAGATGTTTGGTTCTAATTGGTATAAGATAATGTTTTTGGGCATATACTAATTCACCTCCCTCTTAGTATATTTATGTTCAACATTTTACTATTCAGAAGTGGGAGAAGCCATCACAAGGGGTTCTTCATTCTAATTTGCTAGCGAGAATTTTCAAGGTGGAGGATGAAGATGTTGAAGAGGCCATCATTGATGTGTGTGGTAGAGAGGTTCTACAACTACCCTAGACAATATACTCGTCTTAGGTAGTTTCCCACTTTTTATCCAATGCCATGGATCTAATACAAAATTTTGAAATGGTTAAAACTTTGGCAATCAAATTTGTTCAAGATTTTTTGTTTTCAGAAGAAAAACTTGATGAGGCAATGGAAAATTATGACCCGCATCTTGGGTCGGCTCCAATTGGGGGTATATTCCTACATCGCGACATACTTCAATAACCTGCTTATCATTGTGCATTCAACATAGTCATTCATGGCCTCCAAAATGATTGTCTATTATAGTGAACAACTCTCTGTACTGTCACACAAACAAGCTGGGTCCTGAGTTGGTAGACAAAATTTGAGACACCTTCAATGCATGGTCCTTCTTGTTACACTTCCAACCTCCTGTGCAGATCAATGTTGTTGTTGTTGTTGATCATACTATGCTAGAACACCATGGATTTCTGATTGAAGACCTAAATGAGGAGAATCCTCTCCTCTAACTATCCATGTCTTAGCTTCTAATATATATAAATATATAGTACTTTGTCTTTATATATGTTACTGCAATCTTTTGTAAGCCCAAGCATGGAAATTTTGTATTTTTTGACATATAAGTTTGTAATTCCCCTCATGGGAATTCTAATTACTATATGAATATAAATATATGTTTAGGTGCTCTGCACCTTTGATCAAGCAGAAAAAATATTATTTATTTTTAAAAATACAAACATAATACACTAAAAAATCTACATTTTATTAGTTTACATCATTTTAAAATTTAAAACATATAACAAAATAATCAACAAATTCCTTCCTCCATCGAACCCCAAAAATAATAACAAAAGTAGTTCCAACAACGTTTACTATGATATTAGCCTTCCATATATGGCTAGTACTACTATTCCCACATTTCCCACTAACAATGTTACATTTAATTTGTGCAGTGTTGACATAGAAAACATGATAGACTCAAATTATCAGTGTATGCACTTCAATCAAGACCACCAATTGCAATTAGAGAAATATGGCATGAATGATGAGCTCATCATTGATGAATTCTCAACTAACCATCAATGCTCTAGTTCCACCACCAACAACCTAGGCACTCTTCTTGAGCAAATTTTACAAGAAACCACTTCAAAGATAATTGATATGGCTAGTTGAGAAGACTTTATTACAATGAAAAATGTTGTTTTCTCATCTATTTTAATTTTATTTATTAATGTTGGTACCTTGGAAGCAAAAATATAACACATTCTCAATGGATATGATTTAATAGATGATAATGAATTATTTTTGCAAATTGTAACAAAGAACAAAAGTTAACATTTATATTCAAGTACTTACTAAATGCATTCCATAATTGCAAGTTCCAATTGTTCGTTCCAATGCATTCATGTTTCACACTCTCAATACAATACAAATACAAACAAAAACATGAGGTGGGTACTAGCCAATACATATCACTTGTTTGATTGAAGAAGTGAATAATCTTCTCAAATAATATTTTTTTAGGAATCTAGTCGATAAGAAAACTATTTATTCTCATACTTTCAAAAAATAATGAAAATATAGAATTTTTCACCAATTCTATTCTAATCTTTATGTGGACAACCTGAGACAATTCAACATCTCTTCTGGTATTGCACCAGAGCCCAGCGACTCTGGGTATGGATTCATGATTTCTTTCACCCTTTCAGACTAGAGCCTTTATCTTGGCAAATTATCCTTCTGGGTGATTCTCCCAAGTTTCCTGAAAGATTTACTCGGATTTGGCATATTTTTAGGGTGGAGATTATTTTTACATTATGGAAAGATCACAATTCTTGTATATTTTCAGAATGCAAAATTGGAACATCTGTTTCTCTTTACATTAAAATAATTATCTGCTCTAATGTGCTTCTACAGATACAAATGCAAGCTAATAAAGTTGCTTTGGAAGTGGCTTACTTACAAGAGTTACTGGATCATTGGGGGAATGCTCCTTGTACTGTGGTAGGAGTTCCTCCCTCTCCTTCCTCTGTCAAAGCCTGTTCACCGCCACAGGGTCATAGACGAAGAAGTGGCTTGGCCAAAGACTCTTGGCCCTGCTCCCAGCTTGCCCAACGTCGTGGAGCTCACTGTCGCAGACACTCGGCCCCTCCACGACAGCGTGGATGGACCTCAGGCCATGCTGCAAGTGCTGCAGGGGATAATGCGGGTTGGCCCACTGGGGATAATGTTGGTTGGCCTACACTTGATAATGCGGGTTGGAATGCTCCTGGTACTTCAAATCCACCCACTGCTGGTTGGAACAATGCAAAAGTTTTTCCAAGGTTGAATTTAGCTATTTCATCTCAACACGAGGAGCCAAATGCACAGAATGAAGAACAAGAGAATGATGATCACTGGACTCTTCCTAATGACAAGCTGGACCCTGCAGGAATTTGGGGGAAACTGGATGACAGGGATTGGCCATCTACAGGGGTGGCATTAGTAGCTTGATTTATGTTTCTGTTATTTTTTCATATGGGTTGTGTATACCCTTTGATATTTTGATCTAAAACTTTCTGGGCTTGGCCCATTTGACTCTCGAGGGTGTGCCTTTGAACCACTCGCCTATTTTTTTGGAAGTGTTTTCATATTTTAATAGATAGTTGCATTTTCATCGAAAAAAAAAAAATCTTTAAATGATTGAAGAATTAAATAATCTTCACCTTTTTATTTTTTTAAAGTTTAATCAATGAATTTTTTTTTAATATTTATATGAAAATATGAAAAAATAACATTTACAATCAATTCTATTTAAAATTTATATGCAATTAAATCTTACAATTTTCTATAAAATTCATATGAATCGAAAAAAATATGTATTCCGCATTTTTATGAAAGTGTTTAAAAGAATAACATTTAAAATGTAAAATTCCAAATAATTAAATGAGAAGTCCTCTTTAGTCTGTAGTCTTCCCCGACAGGTCTTAAACAAATTTCTATCAAAGTCAAGTCAATAGAAAAGTGATGTCTTATCACATTACTATCAAAGTCTTTAAGTCCATTCAAACATCTCATCTTCGTTCTACTTTTCTACTTTATAAACACCTATGTTGACCACACCAAATTACCTGGTTTAAACGTATGGCTCACGCCTCTTATTATCTTCTCAATATTTCCACACGGCAAGCCTGGCAAGTCAACAGCTATCATTATCTTCTCAATATTTCCACACGCCAAGGCTGGCAAGTCTACGCTCTAGAAGCTGACGTTTTAAACGCATTACTCACGACTGTTTCGCAACAAAATAGCCTTTCTTGACTCTCCACCTCCTCTCCTTAATCTCTCTTCCTTAACTGTGCTACATCTTTTTGGGAATCAACTCATAGGAAGCATTCCCTCCTATCTCTATTCTCTCTTCTCTAATTGTCCTACATCTTAAGGAAAATCACTTGAGTGGTTGTATCCTAGATTCCTTGGGCAAACTCTCTTCACTACAAGTGATATCTTTGTCGTACAACCAACTAAATGGAACTTTTCCGTCCTCATTTTCAAGGCTTTCTTCCCTTGCATGTCTTAGTGCCGAAGGGAATCTATTCAACAAGAGTATTGCTTTCTAAGTGCTACCCACTTCACTTGAAGTGCTCACTTTCAGAGGCTTTCTTCCAAAACCTTAGCAAATTAGATTTTTTTTTCATTATTCAATTGTGTGCTTAATATCAACACCACTCAAGTTATTTCAGAGGATTTATTTCAAAAACTTAGCAAAGTAAAGTTTATGCTTTTATCCAATTTTGCACTTAATATTAGCACCACATGGATACCCTCCTTTTAGTTAACACAATTACATATAACATCATGTAAGATGGATGGTCCAATCCAATCATGGATTTCGACTCAATTCTCACTTGAAGTGTTGGAATTAGTTGACAATAATCTTGTTGGAGAAATTCTCTCTTAGCTACTGGATATGAACCTTGTGTACATCAATCTCACAATAAATCATTTGCAAGGTCGCTTTTGATAGATTCTTTAGCTTGAAAGGAAATACAGGTCATGTATGTGTCTAACAATGCAAATTATGTAGGCAGATACCACCAATTTGGTCCCCTAATTTATGAGCAATACTTCTCAATGATAATTTACTAACAAGAAATATTCCTCTAAGCTTGTAGGTTAGCTCTTCACTGGAAATATTAAATTTGGCAAATAACCATTGAATGGAATCATTTCTCCAAGCTTAGCCAATTATTTCTTACTTCAAATGTTGAATTTGGGGGATAATTATTTGGGAATAAGGAATACAGTCTAAGTTTGGTAAGCTAAATCAAATACAGTCACTAGTGATAAGGAATAACTAGCTAAGTGGAGCATTCCCTCCTTCAATATCAAATTGCACATATTTATAATTTCTTGATATTGGGCAAAACCTATTGAAAGGCCAAATACCAAAGTCAATAGCAAACATTTTAGAGCTTCAAGTGTTAATGAGAATAATAATTTTGAAGATAATATTCCTAGAGAAATTGGGCATTTGAAGTACCTCCGAATCGTAGACCTTTCTTCAAATTATCTATCAGGGTTTATACCATACATCATTTCAGTTTACAAGCAATGTTGATAGAACCACAATAGGGATTTATCATGGTTAAAATGCATGCTACATTCAATTTAACACCAATAAATTTCATGTATAAGGATGGATCGAATATGAATTCTAAAGTCAAGGATGAGCACTACCCATACATTTTCTCCACCATGGCATCCATACATCTTTCAGATAATCAATTGAATGGTGATCTTCCTTTTGATTTGGGAAAATTGAAAGGTCTAATGTTGCTCAACCTATCCATGAACAATCTCAATGGTGCAATTCCAAATAGTGTTGTACAAATGAGTTGGTTGGAATCATTAGATCTTTCTACAAATCATTTTTCTAGGGAAATTCTATGAGGTCTTGGATCTTTGAGTTACTTGGGAGTCCTCAACTTGTCTAATAACAATCTTGAACAAGGAGAATATCACAAAGACATATGGCAACATTTACAAAATCATCGTATGAAGGAAATCTAAATTTATGGGGATGTCTACTTCCAAAGAACTGATTTGGTTGAAGTTTACTCTTGCTGCTCCTCCCATTTATATATCTACCAGTGAAGAAGAGCAAAACAAGGAAAGTGTGTGGTATGAGATTTGAGTGGAATTGTCATGTGGAGTAGGTTTCAGAGTAGCAGTAGTGTCTATTGTACTCATACAGAAGTGGGGGCATAAATACTGAATTGATTTGGTCTTGAAATTTTTATTTTGACAATATGAAATTTTATATCTTTTGTTGAGGTAAGCCATACTTTAGCTATTAGCTTTTTTTGTTTTATTTATTTTGAAGGTTGTTTGTGTGTGTGTGTTTGTACAAATTTCAAAATTAGATTTGAACTTTGATGGTCTATGAATATTTTTTCAATTTTAAATCATATTTACATTTTAAAATGTATTGAACAAATATAATTGTACTATATTTTTATAAAACCATATATATGACACTTTAAATTAGTAGTAAATTATTAAAAAATATTGTAGAGAAATATATAATATATTTTAATTTATAATATATATTATTTATAAGAATTATAACTTTAGAAAAATATTTTTAAATTAGAATATTTCATATAGAAATATATATTATTTTAAAATAAATTTTTAACTCTTTTTTTTAACTTGACTATAAATTTGTAAATTTATGGTATTTATTTTGTGTGTAAGTTTAAAAGATAGCGAACCATATAATCATTGTTTTTCATTATTTTACAATTCTACTTCTATTTTTTTCACACTTACAAACTTAGAGTTACACAAAAATAATAAAAAAGGATTAGATGTAATTTGTAAATAATACAATAAATTTTTATTTATTTGTTTTTTAATGTATACATGCCAAAATATTTATTTTTCATTCTAAATAATGATTTATCTAATCAAATTCTTATTTAAATTATTTATTTATCTTTTGTCTGTGAAAGGTGCTTAGGTGCTTGTCTTTAAAAGATGTTTGGAGTTGAACTGTACACGATTCATTTGTTTATTTTTCCACGGTGGATTCAAAATTTTTGTTTATTTAATTATTTTACTTGTATTAGATAAAGAGAGAAACTCCATTCTCTTGTCTCTTTAAAAATTTCAAAAATCTAAGTGCATAGTTTTTATTTTTTCTAAGTGCTTAATGTATTCTAATAATAGTAATGATGTGTGTCATCCAAAAATAATAAGTGTATGCTATATGTATAATAAATATATGAGATTTGATTTTATTTGGTTAGTATATGTAGCTAATAACTATATGGTATAATTCTAGCATAATCATAAGAGTGTTGGTGTTGCATTTTATCTGTTTAAAATTTTCAAAAATTTGAGAGCATTCATGGTTTGTAAAATGTGAGACTAAAAAGTTTGATATATATAAAAGTACATTAAGATTTTTTTTAAAAAAACAAGCTAATTAATTTTCAGTTTAAATAAAAGCAAATTATATATTGAAGGTTTCCATTAGAATATTATAGCTTTTATTGCTCATTGATATTTTTAAAAAGTATTAACTTTTATTATAAATATTTATATTAATTCGAATTATAAATAATAAGTAAACTATTTACAATATTTCTATTATAATGTGCAAATAAACTTACCACAGAAGCAAATATAATGATAAAGTGTGGAAAGGATCAGTTCATGTGAAGTAATAATGTTGTAGAGGTGTTTATAGAAGTTGTGATGACTGAGAAGAGTTTCTGAAACTGTTTTGAAGTTGCGGAGGTTAGTATTGTAGTAGTGAAGAGGTGAAATAGTTGTGCATAGGTTGTAGAGGTCAGCAGAAGGTTGGAGTAGTCAGGGGTTGTGAAAGGAATGATTGAGTCAGATAAGTATTGTGTTGCAAAGGTTGAAGATTGTTTGTAAAAGTTGCAAGTGGTGTATTTGTTCAGGGAGTTGCAGCTTCCTTTGGGTTGTAGCCCATAAATGATAATGTAATCTTGTTTTATTTGTGAGGTTGAATTTGGACAGTAGATCCAAATAGCTTGTTCACCATGGTTTTTCCCCTCTAGGGTTTTCCACATAAATCTGGTGTTATGATTGTGTGCTTCTATGTTCTTGTGTTTCTTATGCTTTAAATGCTTATATTAGTTTGAATATTGTTGGAAGAAAAATAATTTTATTAAGTAATGATTCACCCCCCTCTTAGTACTTTTGTGTGTTCAACATAATTTTTTGTATATAAATAACACTAAGGGCTACATACTTACAAAATAACATTTCCAAATTACTTGATTTGGTCACCCAAAAGGTGAAGAAATTTTATTTTTTTGTCACCACTTTGATAGGTGCAAAAGAGAATCCATTGGATGTTTTATTTAAGCCTATGGGGTTTCTATTGAAGGGGGTTTGATCTAAAGGGATTTGATCTAATCCCCTTCAATAAAACCCCCTTAGATGGAACCCCACTAGGCTTAAATCATTGATTTAAAAAAATGTGATTTCAGGAAAAACAAGAACCCACAAGTGGGATAGACTATTGTGGGATTAGGATCAACTATAAAAATCATTTCCAAACTTTATTCAAAAATTCTAACACACATGCTCAATCTTAATTTATATTAGGAAAAGTTACTTAACATGCAACACTCTTTATTTCTCTTTTTTCAATATTGTTGAAATAATTGAGGGGCTTGAATACTAGCAAGGAAGTTAAACTTTCTTCCCTCTATTATAGAAAGTCCCACTATTGCTTCTTAGCACTTCAAAATTTTCCTTATGTAGATATCATCTAGGCAACTATATTATATATGTGATGAAGGTCTAGTTTTACCTAGGATGAAACTATACCATCAAGACAAAATCATGCCAAGTGGAAGATATCACAAGAACAATCTTATCGCATATCCTAAAATTCTCATGTTTCAATCATCTAAGGTGTCTAATACTATATCAAATTTTAGATTTTAAATATCAACTCTTTATTAGGTAGAAGCACAATAGTGAGTCCCACTTCTTGAAAGGAAGCTAGGTGTGCGGAAATCGCTTCCTACACTAATCTAATGAGGGGAGGGATATGCAAATTTAATTTAATCTTTACAATTGTGGCAACATGAAATATATAACAGAGATATTGCAGCAATACACATAGAACCAGAAAGAAGATAGAAGAAGAGAGACAAGATGTAATGTGGGGAAAACCCTTATCGGGTGAAAAACCCCACACTCGAAAACCTGCACAATGTATTATCAAAACTGAATATGATTTACAATACAATTGTAATGCAAGCTCTCAATAGTTTTCGACACTCATGTCTGGAGTCAATTCGGTAGCATAACAGTACTTGTCAATCACATAATACAACTCCTCCTCAAAGCACTTGTTTATATAGAAAATACAAGGCAAAATAGCCTCTATCTTGGAATGGGCGTCCAACTTGGCCTCATGGCCCAAAACCCATGCCTATGGACACTTGGTCAACATTGTAAGATGCATCTGACACTTGTCTACACACCCCATCCCAAAGAGGTCACCTATTTCCAAAATGGGCTATAACAGATGCTCTTACGACTCTTATGACTGTCATAGAATCTGTCATAGCTGTCATAACTTACAGTTGTAAGAGAATCTGTCATACACAAGCTATAAATAGCATATTCTCGTACAACATGTCATAGTCCACCTTGGGGTGCCCAAAGATGCCTTTTTCAAAAATGCTTCTCAACACGTCTTCACATGTCTTATAAGCTTCTATTTCTGACTCTTACATGTCATAACTTTGTCATAGGAATATGCCATGACCATTACGGTCAACATTCCCTTACACAACATCTAAGATTCTGACACATGGAAAAATATTCCTACCACTAAGTGGGATGCCTATCTCCTCATGTGAGGACAAAATTACATGTGGTCATATGCCATGTAGGATGACACATCACTGTGCCAATTCCCACAATATGACAACATATGATTTGCATTCAAATTATACGATAGGCAATAAATAAAAAAATATAATGATATAATACAAGGAATTACCAAGGTTGAAACACCTTAATTCCCAACATTATCCCACTTGTCGAACACCTTGTAAGAGCCAATAGAATAACAGGATTTAACTGCTATAGGCCAAGAGGCCCATAGACTTCGAACACCTTCTGAACTTCTTTGTGTCCACTGGCTTCGTCAATGCATCTGCAACATTCTTCAAAGTATCTACCTTTTCCAATTTTACCTTCCCATCCTCTAGCATGTCTCACATGAAGTGAAACTGTACATCAATATGCTTTGTTTTGGCATGGAAAGTTGGATTCTTTACAAGGCAAATCACACTTTGACTGTCACAACAAATCATAATTTGCCCTGCATCAACACCAATATCTGAACACAATCTCTTAAGCTAAATGGCTTCCTTACAAGCATGAGTTGTTTCCATGTACTCATCTTCTGTTGTGGACAAAGCAACCATAGGTTGTCGCTTACTCATCCAACTAATAGCACCACCAAACAATGTAAACATATAAGCATTGGTGGATCTCCTGCTGTCAATGTCACCTACCCAATTTGAATCCACAAATCCACGAATATCAACAGAATGCGAAGGTCCTATAGCATTACCATGATAGCATATGGAATACTTGGAAGTACCCCTCAAATATCTGAACACTCACTTAATTGCATTCCAATGTACCCATCCAGGATTAGCCATAAATCGACTAAGGACTCCCATTGCTTGGGCAATGTCTAGTCTTGTGCAGACTATAGCATACATTAAACTGCCAACAACACTAGCATAAAGTACTCTGCTCATGTCCTCCACCTCACTTGGAGATTTTGGACAATCACTAATAGACAAATTTGTCCCCAAAGAAATAGGAACACACAATGGTCTACAATCTGCCATGCTAAACCTATCCAACATGGTCTTCACATACTTACTCTAGCTTAACCAAAGTTTTATGTTAGTTCTGTCTCTTCTGATTTCCATTCCAAGAATGTACCTGGCTACCCCTAAATCTTTCATTTCAAACTGTGTTGCCAACTGAGACTTAAAATCAGAAATCATATTCTTACCCTTCCCAATGAGCAACATATCGTCAACATATAGTGCAACAATGAGAATATGATCACCATCATACTTATAATACACACAGTGATCCGATTTCGATCTCACAAATCTAATTGACAACATAAAGGCATCAAACTTCAAGTACCACATCCTAGGAGACTGCTTCAATCCATACAAAGACTTCTTTAACTTGCAAACCAAATTTTCTTTACCTTTCACCATGTAATGCTCTGGCTATGACATGTAAATCTCTTGCTCCAAATCACCATGAAGGAAAGTTGTCTTCACATCCATCTGCTCCACCTCTAAGTCATAAGTTGTTGCAAGAGATAACAAGAATTGAATGCATTTTACCTTTGCAATGGGAGAGAAGATCTCACCATAATCTATACCCTCCACTTGTGAATACCCCTTTGCAACCAATCTGACCTTATAGTTCTCAACACTGCCATCTGCACCAAATTTCTTCTTGAACACCCATTTGCTTCCAACGGTTTTCATCCAGGAGGCAAAGGCACCAAGTCCCAAGTTTGATTCTTTTCCAAAGAAGCCATCTCATCTTCCATGACCTCCTTCTAGGAACCTGCATCTTTCATATCCATAGCCTCTGACATAGTTCTAGGTTCATCACTGTTAGTAAGCAAAGCAAAAGCACACCTAGAATCAAGCAATATATAACCAAACCTCTCAGGTTGATTCTTGATTCGTGTGGACCTCCTCAAAGGCTGAGGTGAAGGTTCTACTTCATCTTCTAAACTTTCAAAGTTGCTAGAGCTCTCCTCATTTTCAGGTCCAACATTGTCTTTCTGTTCAGTCTTCTTAGGGGTAGAAGGAAACTAAACAACATCCTCTTTCTTTTCTTTTTCTTCTGGCTATAAAATAGTGGAAGAAAGTGTTAGCTCCCTGAAGATGATACTTCTTCTATACAATACTTTTTAGCCACAGGATCCCAAAGCTTGTATCCTTTCACACCGACACTATAGCCAATTAAGATACACTTAACAGCCTTGTTCTCCAATTTTGACCACTTCTCCCTAGGCACATGTGCATATGCCTCACAACCAAAAACACGAAGATGCCTTATTGAAGGCTTTCTACCAGACTACACCTCCATGGGTGTCTTACTAACAAGAGCTGACGTAGGAGATCTGTTTACTAGATAGCAAGTAGTGGCAACAGCTTCAGCCCAAAACTTTTGTTCTAGGCCAGCTCCACTAAGCATACTCATAGCCTTCTCCATCAGTGTCTTGTTCATCCTCTCTGCAACTCCATTTTGCTGTGGGGTATATGGAGTTGTCTTATGCCTTTCAATCCAAAATTCCTTGCAATATTTATCAAATTCTATAGAATAGAACTCACCACCATTTTCAGTTATCAAGCATTTAATCCTTTTACCAGTCTGATTTTCAACAAAGGCTTTAAACTCCTTAAACTTACTATAGACTTCTGATTTGCTTCTCAGAAAATAAATCCATGTCCTTCTACTGTAGTCATCTATGAAAGATATAAAATATATATATTTTGATAACGAAGGAACATTAACATGACCAAATACATCAAAATGAACAAGGTCCAACACACCAGAAGACTTATGAGAACTCAAATAAAACTGAATACAGTTTGTTTTCCATATATACAATGTTTGCAAAAGTCAAACTCAAGATTACAATCATCTTGTAACACCCAGTTTTGTTTTCACCCTAAAAACTAAGTTTTAACCAATGGTAATATATTTTTTTCTTTTTTTTTTTATGGTATAAAACAGAAAAGTAATTTGTTTTCTAATTACTATAAACAAATAATTCATCCATCGAATAAAAATAATCATGAAATTATAGCTCATACAAAAGGATATAATCATCTACAACATTTAAACAATATGTTGTCAAAAGTTACTTAGAACGATTCCAAAATAGGAACTTACCAATGTCACTGCATCTCGATTGTCAACCATCCAAATTCAAGTCTCGGCAATCCTCAAGAATTAAGAAGAGAAAGTATCTTCAAGGAGCTTAACCTTCAACTGCAAACCGTCGGTCTCCCGCACTCCTTCCTAACCGGAAGTGGCCCTACCCTACTCAAGAGGATAGACTTAGGATATCCAATGGTGTTTGCCATCTGAGCTATGGTGTTGTGACCTACGTGACTTGTTATCATGCAATCCCCTAGATACCCTCTAGTCAAGCATGACCACTCCACAAGCTATGCCATCCAGTCACAATGAACAATCAAAACACTTGAGGATCATGCATTACCTTGGCCAAAGGATTTAAATATAATTAGCATTGTATCAACGCATGTAATAAGTTCACCCACCCCACTTGACTTGAATTAATTGCAATCCTTCAGTTACCTATTTATAAGTTCTATATAAAAACCTTGATAACCTCAAGGTGTTTGAAATTCATCATGCATTAACACATGGCTTTGAGGTTTACTCTCTTTCTACAAGCTCATGGAAACCTCTCCGTCTTCATGATAAAAGAATGGTTTCCTAGCATATTGATTATTCAGATAACGCTACGCGTTGTTACAACGAACTCTATGTTAGCCCATTGTTTAAATTATCCACTCTTGAGCGGACACTAAACTCAACTCTGTTGTTTTGGAAGGGTTTCACTAAAATCCAATTTAAAGAATACAATGTTCGAAAACCCTACATTAAAATTTAACACTCACAATGTACTACTTCGACGTGTCGAAATATTTGACATAGCTTATTCTTGTCGATCTATACATTAGAAAACCTTGTCATATCGTTTCTTCTAGCAATTTAGATTGCATGTAAGTCTAAGCTTGAGACTTGACAAGAGGCTCATTACATTGTTTGTAAAAACTTCATAATAATAATTGGTATAACAATAAGGTCTTCTCTCAGAAAAATAATAGTTTAAATACTTCAATAGAAAAAGAATCACCTTCAAAAGCAAATAGTTTAAAGCTTGTTATTATTCGCAGCTAGGTTAATAATTTTTCCTTGGTTGACCAACCAGTTTTAAACTCAGAAAAAGAGGATAACAGTGAAGTCTTGCATGTTACGACTTGCACCTCTTCATTAATAATAATCCTCCGTCGATGGTTGACACGAACAAGTCTTTTACTCTAATACTAACTGACCTTTAAACTTGACAGAGCCAAGGTATTGTATTCGACTATCTAAAGAGATCTTATTCTCTGTCGACCAATGTTTTGCCATTGTGGTTTGTAATAGTGGTGAAATGTTTTATGACCAACACATACTCAAATTTGCACCCTACATATAACTATAAACCTTCTAAGGTTAAACCAATGACTATACAATTATTCTTGACCTTCGTCGGACAATACAACAAACTGTAGGTTTCACATCTTTGGTGCGGTGTAGTGCAGTGTTGAAGACATAAACATAGCTCTCGTTTTGATGTTGACAAAACACACAGGCTACAGTTATTAATAAATAACACTTTGTACCTTCAGGCAAATTCTTTGTTCCAACGAAATGCTAGTTAAGACATTACTCATAACAAGGAAACTATGACTACGTAGCGAAGAGAGGAAGAGAACCTATCAATAGTCTCTTTAGTTCGCTTACAAATTGGTCCATGACACTTGCTATTCTCTTAGCCATTCCCCCTTGATGCTCCTTGCTTAGTCTTGTTTCGCTTCTCCTTCGTGTTCCCTTCCTTTTTTTTCAAACTGACTCTTACTACTCTCTATATCTCCCCCATTCACTGCAAAGGAAAAACTGTCTCCTCCATTAACCCAACCATGCCTAATGATAAGGGAGTCTAACTGGTCATGCAAAAATGTTTTCCCACCTTATGCAACCTCCACTAGAAAATGGTTTGGCCACTCCCACAAATCGCGATCATTCTCCAAGATGGAACTCCACATAGGCAAGGTGGCAGTTACCATACTTAACAATCCGTCCCACTACTCAAAATAGTTAACAGTATAAAACAAATGCAAACATAATAATAAAGGCTAGGCCAACGACTATCTTGGGGTTTAAAGCATAAAAACAAAAGACTATTCGAAATAAAAGACCTCTTAATAAGAGCTAAAGTATGATCCTCTCGAGCTTCTGCCCGATTATGGACATCACTAAAGAATAAAGGAATTTATCTCAAAATGACACTAACAAAATATTACATGTTCTAATATCATACGACCAAGGGTACTACACACCATAGTCTATAGATTTAAACATTATTTAAACCCTTTAGTAATCGATAATAGCCCAAAAAGAACAATTCAACATCTGTCAAATTTTGCAAAGAGATGTTTACGTCATACACTCGTAGCACTTTATGATGATAATGATGAATTGAGTGCAAACGCAAAATAAGACTTGAGACCGACTTATGCACAACTTCTGACTTTTGCACCGAACAAATTACAAGACACGACTTACAACTCAACCATAAGTATATACATATAAACAATATATCAGTTGTTCATATTTGACGACACAATTCAGAGTATTGCGACACTGATGTTGATTTCCCATACTCAATACGACGACTTACGAAAAGAGAAAGACCTATTCTAACAGACGTCGATATCTCGACTAAAATTGACTTAGCCCGAACTCAAAGCATCTAGATTTGTCTACCTGATTTGTGTTTTTAGTGGCAAGCACCCATGGGTTGTTCCAAAGTCTATTCTCTCTTTCTCAAAGATACTTTCTCTTCTTCTTTCTTCCTGGCAAACATGTTCCATCTATTCCTATCATTGACAATCTCACATACAATTTTGTGGTCAAAGCACCAATATTCTACTCAAAACACATTTATATCAAATCATTTCATTTTCATATCGAAAAGACATTGTAATCCATAACATCATATTGATCATAATCAAATAGATTCCATAATTTCATAAAATTAACCTTCTCTATTCATATCATCAGTTCCTATGATGTAAAAACATATCCACATAATTGTACTATTTAAGAAAAAGTAAATAGTAATATTGAATCCAAAAAGGGGATGTAACATATCTTTCCCCTAAAGAATCATCGTCCCCGATGATTGAGTTTACCAAGCAAAATTTTTAACATAAAGCAAACTTTTATAGTTTAACATTAACATTCTTGAAAAGATAAGGAAATCTTTGGTAGATGTCTTTATAGTCTTCCCAAGTGGCGCTATCCTCGCCATATTGGTCCCACTGAATTTTGCATTGCAAAATCTCTCGATTACGTAAATGAAGTTTACGCATTTTGAGCACCTTGAGTGGCTTAATCACAACCACTCCTGGTTCTTGTATTTGTAAAGAATTCCATTTAAGAATGTGGTCATTACCTACAAAATATTTCTTTAGGTATGAAACATGAAAAACATTATGCATTTTGGACAAGACTGGAGGTAGAGCAACTTTGTAGGCCACTAGATTGATAATCTCAAGGACTTCAAAAGGTCCAACATATCGAGGAGCCAACTTTGATGATTTGCCAAATTTGATTAAGCTTTTATGGGGTTTTACTTGCAAAAGAACTTTCTCACCAACAAAGAAATGTCTAGGCACCTGTTTGCGATCTACATAACTTTTTTTGCCTGTCGTTGGCTTCTTCCAACCTCTTCCTAATCATTTTCACTTTTTCTTCCATATCCACAAGCATTTTAGGTCCAATGCTTATCCAATCTTCCAGCTTATCCCAACTTATAGGAGTTCTGCATTTCCTTCCATATAATGCTTCAAATGGTGCCATCTTAATGGCAGAATGATAGGAATTGTTATAGGCAAATTCAACAAGAGGTAAATATTCCTCCCATCTGTATTGCTAATCCATGCAATACATTCTTAAAAGATCTTCTAAGACCTGATTAACCCTTTCTATTTGTCCATCGGTTTCAGGATGATAAGCGGTACTCACATTGAGTTTAGTCCCTAGTACTGAAAATAAAGTTTGCCAAAACTGAGAGGTTAGTCAAGCATCTCTATCAGATATAATCTTTTCAGGTACCCCATGCAATATGAATATTTCTTGCACAAATTTCCAAGCCAAAATATGAGCTCCATCTGTCAAATTCCCCAGTATAAAATGTGTTACCTTGGTTAGTTTATCTACAACAACCAATATTACATCATGTCTATTCTTAGACATTGGTAACCCTTGAACAAAATCCATACTAACAACCTGCCATTTCCATTCTGGAATATCATGCGGGTATAACAATCCAGCAAGATGTTGGTGTTCTGCCTTCATTCTCTGACACTCCAAACAACTTGCCACAAACCTTGCAGCATCACTTTTCATTCCTTTCCAGAAATATAGCAGTTTGACATCAGCTAAAAGTTTTGTTACTCCTAGGTGTCCGGAATAAGGTGCATAATGAACTTCCTTCCAAACAAGGTTTCTAAGTTCTACTGAATTAGGAACGTAGATTCTTCCCTTAAATCTCATCAATCCATTTGACTCAAAACAGAATCTGTCATATCTTGGATCCTTAGGGTTTAGTTGCAGAGCTTGTTTCACCTACTCATAATATTCATCTCCAGATAAACTTTGAAATACTAAATCTCTAAAATTAGCATGAATAGAGATTATAGAAGCTATGTGTCTTCTTTTGCTTAATGCATCAGCTACTCAGTTTTCTTTACCTTTGATATAAGAAATCTCAAAGTCATAATCTGATATTAATTCTAACCATCTCCTTTGTCTTGCATTGAGATGGGGTTGTGTAAATATGTAACGAAGACTTTGATGATCTGATTTTAGTATAAAAGTTTTTCCCAACAAATAATGTCACCACATCTGAAGGGCGTGAATCACTGCTGCCAGTTCTAAGTCATGAGGAGCGTAATTCTACTCATAATTTTTCAACTTTCTTGATTCATAGGCTATTACACGCCCATCTTGCATAAGCACACCTCCTAACCCTTCTCCCGAGGAATCAGTAGTAACCTCAAATTATCCTTCAGGATCAGGGACTTTCAAGATTGGTGTTGTTGTTAACTTTTCTTTTAACAAATCAAATGCCTTTTGACATTCCTCAGTCCAAACAAACTATTTTCCTTTTCTTTGCAAAGAAGTAATTAGACTAGCAATACTTGAGAAATTCAAAACAAATTTTCTGTAATATCCAGCCAATCCCATAAAACTTCGTACCTCTGAAAGATTGGAAGGTACAGGCCATTCCATAATAGCCTTAATTTTAGCTGGGTCAACTGATATCCCTTCAGCTGATATTGTATGTCCCAAATACTGCACTTCTTTATGAAAGAAGGTACATTTGAAGAGTTTTGCCTACAATTTGTGTTCTCTTAATCGTTGTAAAACAATTTGAAGATGTTGTCTATGCTCCTCCTCATTTTTGGAATATATCAAAATATCATCTATGAAAACTAGGACAAATTTATCAAGGCAATCTCTGAAAACACTATTCATGAGATTCATGAAAGCGGCAGGTGCATTGGTTAATCCAAATGACAACACAATAAACTCATAATGACCATATCTTGTTCTAAATGCAGTCTTGTGAATATCTTCATCTTTCAACCTCAACTGATGGTATCCAGATCTCAAATCTATCTTAGAAAAGATTGATGCAACATGCATTTGGTCAAATAAATCATCAATATATGGCAGTGGATACTTATTCTTTATTGTTGCCTTATTTAGCATCCGATAATCTATACACAGTCTAAGGGTTCCGTCCTTCTTCTTGATGAAAATAACTAGAGCTCCCCATGGTGATACACTTGGCCTAATTAGATCTTTAGACAATAGCTCTTGCAATTGAGCCTTCAATTCCATAAGTTCAGTAGTGGTCATTCGATATGGAGCTTTAGATATTGGCTCAAATCCTGGTTTAATATCTATGGAAAAATCAAAGGTTCTTTTTGGAGGCAAGCCTGGCAGTTCCTCAGGAAATACATCACTGAAATTGCAAAGATATGGATATTTTTTCTCAAATGCTTGCTTCTCTAAGGCTTCCTGTACTAGGTCCATTTTGACTACAAAAAGTTGACATCCCTTACGCCTAGCTTGCTTTAATTGTTTTGAAGAAATAGATCTGATCCTTATTTCCCTTTGAATACCTTGAAAATTTACTGTATTTCCTTTATCATCCAGACACTCAATTATTTTATGAAAACAATCTACCTTGGCCCTATCTCTCCACAACCAATTCATTTCTAAGATGACATTGTAGGACCCTAAAGGTGCTACATATAAATTTACCTCAGTGGAAAAGTTTGAAATATCAATCTTAGCTTTGAACAAACATTGCTCTACCTGAGCCTTTGAGTGATTTGCATACTCAACTGTCCACATTTTTGACATAAAACCAGCTCTTCTAGGAAATTTACTTAAGACTCTAGATGACACAAATTTGTTTGTTGCACTAGTATCAAACAGAATAGAAACAGGAACTCCAAACAATGTACCTGTCATCTCAATGGGGGTAATCTGATACTCAACTTGTCGATTGTCAAGGGCGACATGAATCCTTTGTTGAAACGCTTCCTGCTGCGAAGGAAGTACCATATTCCTAGGCTGCTCGTTCTACTTTTTATTAGGACAACGGTTAGCATAATGATCTCCACCACAAGAAAAACATCCTCCAATTGGTCCTCTCTTCTCGGATGGTCTACTCATAGCATCATCATTCTTCTTAAAATTGTCATTTTTCTTATAGTCTTCATTTCTACGTTCATTACCAAATCCCCCTTTATTTTTCTGATTTCCTTTATCAAACCTCCTATTTTCATATCCTTTATCATTCTTCCTTTTATACGTCTGATCATTGAAGTTCTTATCAAATCTCTTACGTTTCTTTTCACGGTAAGCAGAAATGGATTTGATCTTCTGTTCCTGCTTAATTGCTTTCTCATACACTTGGTCCATTGTGTTTGGACCATGCACCTCCACCTCACCACCAATCTGAGGATTGAGTCCCACGATAGATTTTCTTATCTGAAATCTTTCATCCTTTTGATATTGAGGAACATAATTCAACAATCTAGTAAATTTTTCTGCATATTCAACCATAGACAGATCACCTTGCCTGAGGTTTTGGAAATCTGTTAGCTTTTGATCAAAATATAGCTATGGTAACCACCTATTTTGGAAAAGTTCTAGAAATTCATTCCATGTCACCTTCAAGGGACTTAATTCCAGTTCCATTTTCTTTTTCATCCACCAAGTGGATGCTTCTCCAGATAACTGATATGCTCCCCACACTGCCTTTGTAATCTCAGAATAATTTCTGATTTCAAAGTATTTCTCCATTTCTGTTAACCATGCTTCTGCTACATCACCTGTTTTTGTTCCATCAAATTTGGGAGGGATAATCTTTTTCATATCCTTAGATAGTTCCAGTGTAAGTTTGTCTTTTGTCTTCTTCTGGGTTTCACTATCATCTTGGTTTTCACTTGAGGTGCCATGATCCTATTGTTTACTTTTACTTGCATTATTAGAAAACTCATTTTCACCCTCCATATTCCCGGTTTCATTCACTTTCTTTTCCAATTTGCCCAACCTTTCCTTAGTTTCAGTGAGCATATTAAGAATTATGTCCAATTTATTGGTGGAGTTTTCCTAAGAGTTGTGACCTTCCCAATCTTCCCCCTCATTAAACTCTGATTGATCCATGATTGTTTGTTTTCTCACCTGCTTAAGCAAGTACTAATCAGTTATATGATTTATCATTTTGTATGTTATCAAAGCATAACAATTGCTCATAACCATAATTATTCTCAAACCAAAATTTGTCTTTATTATACTTTGCAAAACTGCATATACATTCTTTAAAGATAGACATATCTCATGTTTCACTGAGTATTTACAAGTGGGGTGTAACCTTCGGATTCATTGTCTAACACATATTCATGAGGTGTATAACCCTCAGACTCGCTATCAGATGAAAGTACAATGATTTCAGCTCTAGGTGGTATACGGGGATCCCTAGTGATCATTGGTACACTAATAGGTACATTGATAGGTACACTGATAGGGCAGCAATTGACCATGATTCAAGCTACCGTCCTAGCTATCTCTAGGAGTTCTTTTTCATTCATTTGAGTCGTGATAGAGTATTGGCAAAATTTTCCACATCATCTAGCCAAATGTCATTTTCATCATTCGTTTTCTCAATAGTCCTGATCATTGCAAGTCATTTTTGCTTAGCTTGCAGATAACGTTCCTTACCAGTGAAGGACTTCCTTGTGGTTTTCTTGATACGTGCCATCCTGGCATAGTAAATCAAATCATTAGCTACCCGCATAATGTTGATTCCTAATCAGGTTAGTAGACTCATCAGCCCTAGTGTTGAACTTGGTTAGCTCTGATACATATGTAACACCTAGTTTTGTTTTCACCCTAAAAACTAAGTTTTAACCAAAGGTAATATATATATATATATATATTTTGAAGGTATAAAACAAAAAAGTAATTTGTTTTCTAATTACTATAAACAAATAATTCATCCATCGACTAACAATAATCATGAAATTATAGCTCATACAAAAGGATATAATCATCTACAACATTTAAATAATAAGTTGTCAAAAGTTACTTAGAATGATTCCAAAATAGGAACTTACCAATGTCATTGCATCTCGATTGTTGACCATCCAAATTCAAGTCTCGACAATCCTCAAGAATTAAGAAGAGAAAGTATCTTCAAGGAGCTTAACCTCCAACTGCAGACCGTCAGTCTCCTGCACTCCTTCCTAACCAGAAGTGGCCCTACCCAACTCAAGAGGACAGACTTAGGATAACCAATAGTGTTTTCCATCTGAGCTCTGGTGTTGTGACCTATGTGACTTGTTATCATGCAATCCCCTAGATACCCTCTAGTCAAGCATGACCACTCCACAAGCTACGCCATCTAGTCACAGTGAACAATCAATGCACTTGAGGATCATGCATTACCTTGGCCAAAGGATTTAAATATAATTAGCATTATATCAATGCATGTAATAAGTTCACCCACCCCACTTGACTCGAATTAATCGCAATCCTACAGTTACCTATTTATAAGTTCTGTATAACAACCTCGATAACCTCAAGGTGTTTGAAATTCATCATGCATTAACGCATGGCTTTGAGGTTTACTCTCTTTCTACAAGCTCATGGAAACCTCTCCGTCTTCATGATAAAAGAATGGTTTCCTAGCATATTGATTATTCGGATAATGCTACGCGTTGTTACAATGAACTATATGTTAGCCCATTGTTTAAATTATCCACTCTTGAGTGAACACTAAACTCAACTTTGTTGTTTTGGAAGGGTTTCACTAAAAGCCAATTTAAAGAATACAATGTTCGAAAACCCTACGTTAAAATTTAACACTCACAATGTACTACTTCAACGTGTCGAAACCTTCGACATAACTTATTGTTGTCGATCTATACATTAGAAAACCTTTTCATATTGTTTCTTCTAGCAATTTAGATTGCATGTAAGTCTAATCTTGAGACTTGACAAGAGACTCATTACATTGTTTGTAAAAACTTCATTATAATAATTGGTATAACAATAAGGTCTTCTCTCAGAAAAATAATAGTTTAAATACTTCAATAGAAAAAGAATCACCTTCAAAAGCAAATAGTTTAAAGCTTGTTATTATTTGCAACTAGGTTAATAATTTTTCCTTGGTCGACCGACCAGTTTTAAACTCAGAAAAAGAGGATAACAGTGAAGTCTTGCATGTTATGACTTGCACCTCTTCACTAATAATAATCCTCCGTTGATGGTTGAAACAAACAAGTCTTTTACTCTAATACTAGCTGACCTTTAAACTTGACAGAGCCAAGGTATTCTATTTGACTATCCAAAGAGATCTTATTCTCTGTCGACCAATATTTTGCCGCTGCGGTTTGTAATAGTGGTGAAATGTTTTATGACCAACACATACTCAGATTTGCACCCTACACATAACTATAAACCTTCTAAGGTTAAACCAATGACTATACAATTATTCTTGACCTTCGTCGAACAATACAACAAACTGTAGGTTTCACATCTTTGGTGCGATGTAGTGCAGTGTTGAAGACATAAACATAGCTCTCGTTTTGATGATGACAAAACACATAGGCTATAGTTATTAACAAATAACACTTTGTACCTTCAAGCAATTTCTTTGTTCCAATGAAATGCTAGTTAAGACATTACTCATAACAAGGAAACTATGACTACGTAGTGAAGAGAGGAAGAGAACCTGTCAATAGTCTCTTCAGTTTGCTTACAAACTTGTCCACGACACTTGCTATTCTCTCAGCCGTTGCCCCTTGATACTCCTTGCTCAGTCTTGTTTCTCTTCTCCTTCGTGTTCCCTTCCCTTTTTTTCAAACTGACTCTTACTACTCTCTATATCTCCCACCGCAAAGGAAAAAATGTCTCCTCCACTAACCTGACCATGCCTAATGATAAGGGAGTCTAACCGGTCATGCAAAAATGTTTTCCCACATTATGCGACCTCCACCAGAAAATGGTTTGGCCACTCCCACAAATTGCAATCATTCTCCAAGATGGAGCTCCACATAGGCAAGGTGGCAGTTACCAGACTTAACAATCCATCCCACTACTCAAAATAGTTAATAGTATAAAACAAATGCAAACATAATAATAAAGGCTAGGCCAACGACTATCTTGGGGTTTAAAGAATGAAAATAAAAGACTATTCAAAATAAAAGACCTCTTAATAAGAGCTAAAGTATGATCCTATCGAGCTTCTGCCTGATTATTATCGACATCACTAAAGAATAAAGGAATTTATCTCAAAACGACACTAACAAAATATTACATGTTCTAATATCATACGACCAAGGGTACTACACACCATGGTCTCTAGATTTAAACATTATTTAAACCCTTTAGTAATCGATAATAGCCCAAAAACAAACAATTCAACATCCGTCAAATTTCGCAAGGAGATGTTTACGTCATATGCTTGTAGCGCTTTACAACAATAATGATGAATTGAGCACACACGCAGAACAAGACTTGAGATCGACTTACGCACAACTTCCAACTTTTGCGCTAAACAAATTACAAGACACGACTTACAACTTGACCATAAGTATATACGTATATTTACATATAAATAATATATCAGTCATTCATATTTGATGACACAATTCAGAGTATTATGACACTGATGTCGATTTCCCATACTCAATATGACGACTTATGAAAAGAGAAAGACCTATTCTAACAGACGTCGATATCTCGACTAAAATTGACTTAGCCTGAACTCAAAGCATCTAGGTATGTCTACCTGATTTACGTTTTCAGTGGCAAGCACCCATGGGTTATTCTAGAGTCTATTCTCTCTTTCTCAAAGATACTTTCTCTTCTTCTTTCTTCCTAGCAAACATGTTCCATCTATTCCTGTCATTGACAATCTCACATACAATTTTGTGGTCAAAGCACTAATATTCTACTCAAAACACATTTATATCAAATCATTTCATTTTCATATCGAAAAGACATTCTAATTCATAACATCATATTGATCATAATCAAATAGATTCCATAATTTCATAAAATTAACCTTCTCTATTCATATCATCAGTTCCTATGATCTAAAAACATATCCACATAACTGTACTATTTAAGAAAAAGTAAATAGTAATATTGAATCCAAAAAGGGGATGCAACACATCTAACCCCTCAATGAAGTTTTTATTTGTCAGGGTTCTAAGACCCTTCTCACCAATTTGGCCAAATCTCTTATGCCACAACATTGTCTTTTCAGCAGGAAGCTTAACTTCTAAAGCATGAATACAACCATCAGGACTAGATATAACGAATTTCTTCACTGCTGGTTCACATGGTGGGGATGAAGTGACTACTGCTCTCTTCCTTGAGTCAGAAGAACAATTGTATTGTGAAATGCATGCCTCCAGCTGAAACAGAGTACCTCTCCTAGTACCCTTAGCAAGCACCACAGCTCCTCTAGTCATTTTACATTCTTCTTTCGAAAAGACAACCTGCACATCTACATCATTCAACATACTTAAAAAAAGTTGGTTCTGTGCTAAGCCTAGGATGTGCATAACCCCAGAGATCCCCTTCACTCGTTCGTCAAGGAATCAGATAGAGACTCTTCCATGACCAACAATCTTCAGATGAGAGTCATCACCCAAGTACACCCTTCCACCATTGAACTCCTCATACTTAGTAAACTAGTCTCAATGTGAGCTCATGTGGAATGATGCACCAGAATCAATCAACCACACATCATCAGACGCATGGGTTGCTAGGGCTACGATGAAAGCATCACCATCATCTTGTGGCTTGTCAAAATCCAAATCTAGGTTCTTCTTTTTCTTTTCCTCTTTGCATTCCTTTCGGAAATGTCCAGTTTTGCCACAGTTCCAATAGAGAGCCTTGGACTTTCCAGGAGATTTGGATCTCCCACAGGATTTGGATCTACCCTTCTCAGCTTTCTTGTCCTTCTTTTTCCCTTTCTCCTTGGGTCTTCCACAAACTGTAACAGCCTCTTTGGCTGCCTCAGAAGACTTTCTCTGCATCTCTTTAGATAACAGCGAAGATACCCCTTCATCCATTGTGAAAGTGGATGTGGTGCTTCCAATAGCCATCAAGAGATGATCCCACCAGTCTGGCAAAGAACAAAGCAAGGTCATACAATGATCCTCCTCCTCCATCTTAACACCAACTGATGTCAATTGAGCAATTAACATGTTGAAAGCATTTAGGTGATCTACAACAGATCCTCCATCCTCCATCTTCAGAGAATACAACTTCTTTCTCAGAAAAAGCTTGTTCACCAAGGATTCAGCCTGATAAACATCACCCAACTTCTTCCAAAGATTTTTTGTGCTCTTCTCCTCATGGACATTTAACAGGACAAAATCAGCTAAACTAATTCTTATGAGACCCTTAGCCTTTTGATCTTTGAGATCCTAATTAGCTTGTGCCATAGCAGTTGGTTTTACATCGGATACAGTTTCCCATAGGTCATGATCAACAAGCATGTCTTCCATGGGATGCCTAGTCATGCAACCCTAGAGAGTTATGCTAACAGGGTAATAGAATACGAGATTTTTTTTTTTAACAAGTATTTGCATTAATCACTAGATACAACAACTAATTACATCATTTAGACTATATGATCAACTAACATCTCTAGGGAACATAATTGCATCAAATAATTATAAACAAAGTTCATTAGCAACATAATACATCACACATGTCCATATGCAATTTTGATGCATCATAAGAAGATTACACCTTTCAACTTACAAGATATGTACAAGTACAAATGAGATCAATACAGGATTACATAATTACAAGGCTTCTTGATTGATTACATCAAATTACAATATAATCAAGGCTATACAATTCTAGACGCATAATACAAATCTTAGGATGCAAATATAGGTTTGGAATTGGTAAAACACATCTGCCATGATCACGAACCAAGATGCCAAATAAATCTAATGGATTAAGCTCTTCCACCTGACGATGTGGAACCCTAAGGTCCACCCCCCGAGCTAGGAGATAATGATGAGGTTCCACTAAGTCAAAGATCAAAAGGTACAAATAAGAAGATACAAAATTGACACAGAAAACATGGATCAACAATGGCTAACACTACTCCAGAGGAAACGATAGAAGGTAACATAAGGGAAATAACTATACTGCAGTAGGAAGAGTGTCATCGCATGGTCTGAGCATGGGTTATCCAGACTATCTCTCTCTAGAAGTTGACCCCCATCTATGGTTATCCTGGCAGCCTCTCTCTAGGCACTGACCCCATAGGGTGACACATGTGGAATTGAGTTATCCTTTCATGAAGACAAGGAGGTCGATCATGCCAACCAGGCCTTATCATCCCATCCTTAGCCTGTGTGAGCACTATAGGCATGGGTGAGGCATTAGAATTATCTTATTATGTGTTTATCTACCCAAACCCACCTAGGTTAATTATTAGGTTATCACTTAGTTATAACTTTCATAGGGTTATCCAAGCAGCCACTTTGGGCACTAGCCCCACTATGAAAGCCACTCCCTTGCATGCAACTAGTACCCCTATCATGACAAAAAACAAAAAAAAATACTGCAAGGTATCACTCATCCTACAGACCAGTATCATAACAAGATTACAATAAATACCAATGCCCAATTAATAAACTTCCTCCTCTGAGAGGAAGGCATCAAAACAAATCAAAATCACAAGACAACTCTAACATCCTCTGGATTTGACAATACTAACAACCCACACTCAACTAGTTCAAGACCTACTAGAGAGAAATGGTCTAAAGAGGAACATCAACACCACTGCATATGATATATCATTCATTTGACACTATAATTGCTACACTAAAACATTCCATACAAGGCCTTAATAAAATAAAACTACAAGAATCGAAAATAAAATTAAGTGCAAGGGTAAGTGCAAGAAGATGGGGGGCCAAAAAGGGGTCTTAAGTGGCCACTTTTTTTCTAAAATCAGGAAATGCTAGCCTTGGATGAGAAGTTGAGCATAGTTACACTCAAAATTTGGAGATGCAACCAAAACAATGTGCGTAGTGCTGCGAGTCTACTTTCTAAATTACTAATTTTTTTTGAAAATGATATAGATTAAGGGGTTAAAAAGAGGGAGCCACAAAAATTGTTGTTTCTATCAAAAAAACATAACATAGCATGTTTTGTGGCTCCCTCAAAAGGTTAACTTTTTTTTGGTATTTTTAAAATCACTTCAATGAGAAATTAGCTAACAGCTTGTAGTTTATGCCCAATTTTTTTGATCATTTTTTGATGAATATTTAATTTTTTACTAATTTTCAAAGTGGACACATCCTAAAAAATAGAATTTTGGTCGTGCTACCCCTATAAATTTTGAAAACTAATTGAAAATCATTTTTTCTTTTTTTTTAATATGTGTAGAATGGAGTCTAGTTTCTAAATATGTAATTTTTTTGAAATTTCAATGAATGGTTAATTCACAATAAAAAAAAGACCAAATAGTGGGTTTTGCCCAAAACCAGAAACACAAACAAAAGAAATTAAAGATGAAAGGCTTAACATTGTCAAAATGTGAAAAAAATTGCATCGTTAAATAGCTAAGAGAAATCCTAACATACCCAGGTGTTTGATTTGTTTGACCTTGAAACATGTGCAAATCTGAGGGTTAGCACGAACAAAATTATGTGAAATCTTGAAGAATCTGCAAAAACACGTCTGTGGATGTTGAAAAGGCACTCCAAGCCTTTGGGTTGGAAATCCAAAGCAAATCCCAAGCCTAAGGATTGGGATTCCCAAAGCACAACATAATGCAAGCACGTTATGTTGTGCTTTTTTACTTTTTTGCATGTTTGCCGGTGTTTTCCCAGTTCGACATAACACAAGTGCGTTATAACGTGCTCACGTTATGTCTTCTTCTGAATGAGAAATGTTCAAATTTCATAGGTATGTTTCATGGATGTTTATATCTATTCTTGTAGGTATGTATGCATGCTTGTATGTATGTACATGTATGCATGCTTGTATGTATGCATCTTTGTATGTATGTATGTTTGTATGTATGCATGTATGTATGTAAGTGTTTTGGGTTTAGTGTATATAAGGACCTGATTATGTATAGTTTTGAGGGTTGAGGGTTGAGGGATTAGGGCTTAAGTAATAGGTAGAGGGTAGAGGGTTGAGGGTTACAGTTGAGGGTTAATATTCAAGTTGTTGAGTGTATAAGATTAAGTGTGTAAGGCACGGGGATTAGAGTTTAGGGTTTACGATATCGATTGAGGGTATATAAGGCATAGGGTGACTTGGGTTGAGAGCACATATGGTTTAGGTTTAATTTAAGTATAGGGTTGAGGCACAATATTCGAGGTTTAGGATATAAGTGTGAGGTTATATGGTCTAGGGATAAGGGTTTGATGGTGTAGGCTTCAAGTTTAAGGTATAGGGTTGATGATTGAGGTATTAGGGCTTAAGTATATTGTTGAGGGTATAGGGTTGAGGGTTTAGCGATAGGTTTTAGGGTTTAAGGTTTAAGGGTTAAGGCTTGAGGAATAGGGTTTAAGGTTTAGGGGTAAGGGATTAGGGTTTAAGGTATAGTGTCTTGGGTTGAGGGTATAGGAATAGGGATAGCATTTAGGGTTTAGGGATGAGGGATTAGGGTTGAGGATTGAGGGTTGAGGGATTAAGGTTTAAGGTATAACTTGTTGAGGGTTGAGTGTTTAACGATAGGGTTTAGGGTTTAGGGTTGAGGGATTAGGGTTTAGAGTTGAGGGATTAGGGTTTAAGGAATAGTGTTGAGGGTTGAGGGTTTAGGGATAGGGTTTAGGGTTGAGGGATTATGGTTTAGGGTTGATGGATTAGGGTTTAATGAATATTGTTGAGGGTTGAGGGTTTAGGATTAGGGTTTAGGGTTGACAGATTAGGGTTTAATGTTGAGAGTTGAGGGTTGAGGGTTTAGGGATAAGGTTGATGGTCAAGGGATTAGGGTTAAAGTAGAGTGTTGAGGGTAGAGGGATTAGGGATAGGGTTTAGGGTTGAATGTTTAATGATTGAGGGTTGAGGCTTTAGGGCTGAGGGTTAAGGGATTGGGGTTTAAAATATAGTGTTGAGCATCGAGGGTTTATGGATAGGTTTTAAGGTTTAAGTTTTAAGGGTTAAGGGTTGAGGGATAAGGTTTAGGGTTTAGGGATAAGGGATTAGGGTTTAAGGTATAGTGTTGAGGGTTGAGGGTTTAGGAATAGGGATAGCGTTTAGGGTGTAGGGATGAGGGATTAGGGTTGAGGGTTGAGAGATTAGGTTTTAGGGTTGATTGATTAGGGTTTAAGGTATAGTGTTGAGGGTTGAGGGTTTAGGGTTGACGGATTAGGGTTTAGGGTTGATGCATTAGCGTTTAATGTTGAGGTTAGGGTTAGAGTGTCAAGGGTAGAGGGATTAGGGATAGGGTTTAGGGTTGAAGGTTTAAGGATTGAGGGTTGAGGCTTTAGGGATGAGGGTTTAAGGCTTAAGATATAGTGTTGAGTATTGAGGGTGTAGGGATAGGGTTTAAGTTTTAAGGGTTAAGGGTTGAGGGATAGGGATTAGGGTTTAAGGTATAGTGTTGAGGGTTGATGGTTTAGGGATAGGGTTTAGGTTTGAGGTATTAGGGTTTAGGGTTGATGAATTAGGGTTTAATGTTGAGAGTTGAGGGTTGAGGGTTTAGAGATAGGGTTGATGGTCAAGGGATTAGGGTTAAAGTAGACTGTCGAGGGTAGACTGATTAGGGATAGGGTTTAGGGTTGAAGGTTTAAGGATTTAGGGTTGAGGCTTTAGGGATGAGGGTTAAGGGATTAGGGTTTAAGATATATTGTTGAGTGTCGAGGGTGTAGGGATAGGTTTTAGGGTTCAAGTTTTAAGTGTTAAGGGTTGAGGGATAGTATCGAGCCTATTGAGAGTTTAGGAATAGGGATAGTGTTTAGGGTTGAGGGTTGATGGATTAGGGTTTAGGGTTGATGGATTAGGGCTTAGGGATAGGGTTTAGGGTTGAGGGATTAGGGTTTAAGGTATAGTGTTGAGGGTTTAGGGATAGGATTTAGGGTTGAGAGATTAGATATAAGGGTTGAGGGATTAGGGTTTGACGTTGAGTGTTAAGGGTTGAGGTTTTAGGGTTGAGGGTTTAGGGATAGGGTTGAGGGTTGAGGGATTAGAGTTAAGGGTTGAGGGATTAGGGTTTGATGTTGAGGGTTGAGTACATTGAGGTTTCGAGGGTTGAGGGTTTCAGGATAGGGTTGAGGGTCGAGGGATTAGGGTTAAAGTAGAGTGTCAAGGTTATAAGGATTAGGGATAGGTTTGGAGGATTTATGGATAAGGGATTAGGGTTTAAGGTATAGTATCAAGCCCGTTGAGGGTTTAGGGATGAGGGATTAGAGTTGAGTGTTGAGGGATTAGTGTTTAAGGTATAGTGTTGAGGGTTTAGGGATAGGGTTTAGGGTTAAGGGATTAGAGTGAAGGGTTGAGGGATTAGGATTTGACGTTGAGGGTTGAGGGTTGAGGCTTTAGGTTTTAGGGTTTAGGGATAGGGTTGAGGGTTGAGGGATTAGAGTTAAGGGTTGAGGGATTAAGGTTTGACGTTGAGGGTTGAGGGTTGAGGGTTGAGATTCGAGGGTCGAGGGTTTAGGGATAGGGTTGAGGGTCGAGAGATTAGGGTTAAAGTAGAGTGTCGAGGGTATAAGGATTAGGGATAAGGTTGGAGGGTTTAGGGATAAGGGATTAGGGTTTAAGGTATAGTATCGAGCCCATTGAGGGTTTAGGAATAGGGATAGTGTTTAGGGTTTAGGGATAGGGTTTAGGGTTGAAGGATTAGAGTTAAGGGTTGAGGGATTAGGGTTTGACATTGAGTGTTAAGGTTTTAGGGTTCAGGGTTTAGGGATAGGGTTGAGGGTTGAGGGATCAGAGTTAAGGGTTGAGGGATTAGGGTTTGATGTTGAGGGTTGAGTACATTGAGGGTTTTGGGATAGGGTTAAGGGATTAGGGTTAAAGTAGAGTGTTGAGGGTATAAGGATTAGGGATAGGGTTCAAGGGTTTAGGGATAAGGGCTTAGGGTTTAAGGTATAGTATCATGCCTATTGAGGGTTTAGGAATAGGGATAGCATATAGGGTTTAGGGATGAGGGATTAGAGTTGAGGGTTAAGGGTTGAGGGATTAGGGTTTAGGGATAAGGTTTAGGGTTTAGGGTTGAGGTAGATAAGGAGTGACAGAGACATAGAGAGGGGAGAGGTAGAGAGGTGAGGGGGAGAGATAAGTTAGATATAGAACATGAGCTAGTGGAACTAGAGGTGAGATATTGTAAAGGTGCTATCAAAGGTGAGATAGGCACAAATATTAATGGATCAATCTATAGCAGGACAAAACACAAGCACGTAATAACATGAGCGCTTTATAACGCGCTCATTTTTTGTCCTACTATAGAAATGGTAAAAAAGTGTTGACCCCCATGATCCAAGCCCACATGCTCTATTTTCATGTTGATTATGCGCGTGTTCCAACAAAAAAGAAGTGGTTTCATGCTGTTGGGAAGTTCACATGCACATTTTACACATTCTACCACCTTTGCATGATCGTTCCACCACCTTTTCTGGTTTGCCAACTTGAGAAGGAGGAAATAACATAGTTTTCACACCAAGTTTGATATAGATCTATTCAAGTTTCAATTTTTGTAGCTTTGCAATGTTAATTGTGATTCAGTTTTAGGAATTTAACATTATAGATTGGTTAATAGTATTGTTGTTAGTAATTATATTTGAGTGTTATTCAATTTAACATTGAAAAGGAAGCAAGTGGTGAAAAACTCAAATTGTTGAGGAGTTTGATGCAAGAAAAAAAACACTACATAATTAGGTAATCTTTCCATTTGAATCTTCATTTTTTAGGTATGTCAAGTCTTTACATGCATTTTCTTTACATTTTCCTTAATTCTATTTGAATTACTTTATTATGATTTATCATACATGTTTAAAATAGACACATTCCCAATCAAGAAAGTAGCCTACAATCTCACATGATGCCATGTATATTTTCTACACTTGGTCTGTTTAATAATTATGTGTAATAAACAGACCTTAACATAGCATGATGTCAAACTATACAAGAATAAATCCTTAAAACATAATAAAAATACAACCCCACTATTATCTTGTCATATTAACAAGTTAAAATACAAATGAATAGGTGCCAAGATCATACAAGTATGCACATGACATGATGATTTGTATGCACATATCATGGGCTAGGACATTCCTTATGCACCTATTCATGATGATTTGTACATGCACATGACACAACAATTGTTGTCTATTCCTTCACAAGCCACCCAAATCCTAGTATCCCTAGTACCAACAAAACACCTTCTCAATTCCAAATCCTAGTAGCCATAGTAACAAAAAACATGTCAAATTGGGTCTGCCTCAACCTTTTCAAGCATGAAGTCCCATGTACTCTTTTCATGGCTGCAATAATTTGCTTTGTATGCTTTGTACCTATTTTGGTTGAGTGACATTTACTCTTTTACATGATGATTGTATGTACATTTACTATGAAGGGTTGAATGACATATATTTTAGTTATTTGCATGGATTCATTTCTTAGGAACTAATATTGGTCTCTTTATCATGCTACAAACAAATTCTCTATCATACTGAGGAAATGATCAAGAATTAAACCAACATAGGAAGAGATAGAAGCTAAGAATGCAAAGAAAGCAGTGGCTATGAGGGAACTTCGTGAGAAGAGGAAATTGGACACGATAAATGAAGACATGCCAATTGAAGAGGAACCACAACCATCACAAAGATATATGGTATTGGTGGCACAAAGAGAACGAGTGCAAAAACTTCGTACTATGAGATATTTGAATACCATAGTTGGAGACACGTCCTCTACTGCAAGTCAACATGTAGGGACACCATCTACCACATCTCAAGTTGAGAGTGCATCATCACTCACATGTGATAAAGGAGGTATGTCATCTATTCCATCTTCGATTGAAGGTATGCCATCTAGCCCATCTCATTTAAATATTGATGAAATTCCTAATGTTGAAATGAATTTACCTAACTTAACACCACCTAGAATTTTGCATAGAAAGCCAAAGTATTTGATTGATATTGATGAGAATATTTCGCAGCCAATGGAAGGTAAAATTCCAAAATGCACTTGTAGAAGATATGCTCATAGATTTGGAGATTGTTCTTTGAAAAGTTAAATGAGACTGCAAGATGTCAACTATTCATTGAAATGATGCAAAGTATAAAGTATAGGTCCATCATGAAGATTCTTGGGTTGAGAACATCAAAGGCTTCAAGTGAAAAATCTATTGTCAAGAATCTAATGAGTGCGTATGAGAGTGTGGGTAACACCTCATGCACAAAAGATAGTAATGCACTACGACGTATGATTACATCGACTATAGTAAGTAGTCAAACAAGGAAAGCTCGTCTCATTAGAAAGACAAGTCAAGAATTGAGAATTAATAGGAAAACTTTATCAAGAGCCATTGGAAGACGCCAAAGAATTGAGGACACTAATGCCAATGAATTATGGGCGTTCTTGGGGAGACTACCACGAAAAGATAAACTAATTGTTGAAACATTGAGATCACTAATTGAAGACTTTTGGAAGAATTACAAAAGGTATCTCCGAATCAAAGGGATGTGGTAAGAAGGAGAATTGGTAGTCAGAACCGTGAGCCACATCCAAAGCATTTTTTGGATGAGACTCAAACATAGTTTTATGGTAAATTTCTAGGGAAATATCCTAAAATTAAAATTTGTCAAAGATGTTTTGAAATGCTAAAACCTTTCTATGTCAAGATAAATCACACACACACTACTTGTTGTTGTAGATTACATATTGAATTTTCTAACCATTTTGATGTTTATAGGTCTATATGTTTAGATATGCATACTAACAATGTTTTGCAGGGTTGTGTCATATGTGCCCCACCAACATCTTCAAGAGACTTCATATCAAGAATTCTATGTGAAAGAGAGGAATGTAAAATATTCTACAAAAAATTATGCTTGGATGGCACATGTCATCATTACGGTGGCTTGCAACATTTGCCAATATGTGAACATATGCAAAGAACACATGTGGTTGGAAACAAACTAGTAGACTTTGGCAAGTATAAAACAATGGCATACAATACAAAAGATGGTAAAGAAGCAAAGAGGTGTGAATTGGTTATTGAAAAGATTCCAGTGTATCAGTTTATGCCTATATTTCATGACAACATAGTGTATGAGTATGCAAGACATGCCCATAGAGCTCAATGGTTGGACTTGCAATTCAAGTTATGCAAGGACACATTTCTGGTTAGTAGCATTGTTTTAGTCATCGACTTTGCAGAGAACTACAGTCTACAGCCACAACATGAGGTGCAATCATAATATTACAACTCCACACAAGTTTCTATATTTGTGCACATTGCATTCATTCATGTGAATGATAGTACAGAGGATGACAGAAAGATCATAAGGGAGTATAATTTCTATATTAGTGAAGATCACACGCATTCTATGGAGTTCATGCAAGGTTGCTTTCAGGTGTTCTACAATGATTTGGCTAGAAGAAGCATATCATTCAGTTAGCATATCATATGGTCAGATAACTATGCGTCATAATTCAAGAACTTGCAGAATTTCTATTGGCAGAGTAGGAGGCATAATTTTACAGGTATTCAGTATATGTGGAACTTTTGTGAGGCCGGACATGGAAATGGGGAGCATGATGGTGTAGGAGCATGTATCAAAAGAGCCATAGCATGAGAAGAGTTAAAGTATAAAGACAATACAAAGTTGACAGATGCAAAATTGATTGTCGAGTGGTGTAATACTTCCATGGGTCCAGGTAATGAAGGTAAGTCTTCAGTTCATAGATTTTTTTGGTTGATAGATGATACTAACATTGCACCATATGAGGACTGTTCTACACTGATAGGATCAAGTGAGATGCACTCCTTCAGAAGCTCAATTGTAGTTTCATGGAGTATCCATACACGAAATATGTCATGCTTTTGTTCCTCCTGTACAATTCAAGCCTGGGATGAGTGTGAGTCAAAGGAGTGGGTTGACGAATGGCAGTTAAGTTATCTTAGCCCACTTGACACATATCAACCCCTGACAGCACTAGAACTAACACAAATGGAATCGTCAGTTGACTTTGACCACATATCAGATCTAGTTCAACCAGGTAATATATCTATTTGCATAGTTTTTGAAATTCCTAATGTCATCTTACTTTGTAGTGTTTTTGTAATGTTGACTAATTTCATCTAATTTGCTACACATATCAATGTAGGGCACATATATGTAGTTATTACAGATGAAAATAATGAAGAGGGAATGGATTATTACTTATGTCATTGTGTTGAGGCCAAAAAGAAATTGGAGGCCCCAGTTACAGATGGAGAAAACACTGAATACCCTACAGGCTTAGTGGTTATTACTGGAACATGGCTTAGAAGGTACCCACATAAGAGTGTTAATGTTTGGTTGTTTCAGGACTTTGACACACATCGAAAGATTCTTCATTACTCAAACCTTGTTGTGTCATCCAATGTTCATTTGATATAGTATCGAGGTAGACCTTTGAACAAAAGCTTGTGGAAGGTGCGTGAGTCTGACTATGAAGCAATACTTGACACAATAAATAGTAGAGCAGACCTGGATGGTTCATTGGATTAATTTGTAAGTATTCACATTGATTTTGTAAAGTCATGTTACATTGAGTTGTAAGTATGCACATTAATTTGTAAGGTTTGTCTTTTTTTATTTCCTGCTGCATTTTTACACATATACATATTTTTACATCATCATGTTATGCTTCATGGGGTTAGACCTAAGTGATGGATGAAGTTGATCCTAAGAATAATGTATAAAATATAGGTGTCTCTAGGTGTCTTGGTTTCTAACTAGATAATAGGTGTCTCTAATTGTGTCTTATGTATATACGATATGTCAACTAGGTAGATAGAGACTAGAAAATAGGTGTCTTAGGTGTCCTACGTCTACTAGACTACATGTGTCTTAGGTCTTAGGTGAGGCCACATGAGCTTCCACCTTCACGTGGTTGGCCTTGTTAGTATAAAATATTTATATTTCTTGAAGCTAAGGGAAGCTCTTTTTCTTAATAGGAAAACTTTATCGACTTCAGTTGCACTAATGGTGCAGGGGCACCTAGGTTGTCATGCCTCCAAGAGGGGTCAAAAAATAATTTTTCTTTATCGAGTCAATTGTATGTAATAAGGTCTTCTAAGACCATTTCATTTGTTTTTAAGTCTCTTTGAGTCATTTGGGGTCAGTTTGAGTCTTTGAGTCTTGTTACAAAAAAGTGTCAATGTTGTAAAGTTACACAAAGTAACTTTTGCATTTTTGGTGTCCTGCTCCTGATGAGACCAAACTGATAGTTCCAACACATCTGGATGGGTACGTTTAGGCTAGGCATGGTTCTATTTTTCAACCAAACATGTCGAAACAGTCTGAGCTACATTGTACTGACGATATCCCTGAAGAGTCCAAAGTGCAAAAAGGCGGCAATCTTTGACAAGATGTTACTTGAAAATCATGTCACTTAGAAACATTCCGTCTAAGGCAACACAATCACATAGAGTACCTCTACAATAACCTCTCTCAATTTTTATATCTCTAAGGCATTTGCCCGTGGTGAAAGGTTTTCTGTTGCCCCAAAAATCGTCAGAAGGAGGCAGTGTAAAGTTGCAAAGGGGTGTAAATTTCGTCTTGCTCCTGATGCGACCAAACTGACTGTTCCAATGCATCCGGATGGGTACATTTACGCTAGGCATGGTCATGTTTTTCACCCAAACATGTGAAAACAGTCTGAGCTACATTGTACCGACGATATCCCTAAAGAGTCCAAAGTGTAAAAAGGTAGCAATCTTTGACGAGATGTTACTCAAAAATTGTGTCACTTAGAAACATTCCATCTAAGGTAAAACGATCATGTAAAGTGCCTCTACAATAACCTCTCTCAATTTTTTATATCTCTGAGGCATTTGCCCATGGTGAAAGGTTTTCTTCTGCCCCAAAAATCGTTAGAAGGAGGCAGTGTGAAGTTGCAAAGGGGTGTAACTTTTGTCCTGCTCCTGATGCGACCAAACTGACTATTTCAACGTGTCCGGATGAGTACATTTACACTAGGCATGGTCCTTTTTTTCACCCAAACATGTCGAAACAGTTTGAACTACATTGTGCCGATGATATTCCTAAAGAGTCCGAAGTGCAAAAAGGTAGCAATCTTTGATGAGATGTTACTCAAAAACCATGTCACTTAGAAACATTATGTCTAAGGCAACGCGATCATGTAGGGTTCCTCTACAATAAACTCTCTTAGTTTTTTATATCTTTGAGGTGTTTGCCCATGGTGAAAGGTTTTCTGCTACCCCAAAAATCGTCAGAAGGAGGTAGTGTAAAGTTGCAAAGGGGTGTAACTTTCATCCTACTCCTGATGCAACCAAAATGACTATTCCAACATGTCTGGATGGGTACATTTATGCTAGGCATGGTCCTATTTTTCACCCAAACATGCCGAAACAATCCGAGCTACATTGTACCAACGATATCCCTGAAGAGTCCAAAGTACAAAAAGGCAGCAATCTTTGACGAGATGTTATTTGAAAATCATGTCACTTAGAAACATTCTGTCTAAGGAAACATGATCATGTAGAGTCCCTCTACAATAACCTCTCTCAATTTTTTATATCTCTGAGGCGTTTGCCCATGGTGAAAGGTTTTCTGCTACCCCAAAAATCATTAGGAGGTAATGTAACGTTGCAAAGGGGTGTAACTTTCATCCTGCTCCTGATGCGACCAAACTGACTATTTAAACGCATCTGGATGGGTACATTTATGCTAGGTATGGTCCTATTTTTCACTCAAACATGTCGAAACAGTTTGAGTTACATTGTACTGACGATATTCCTGAAGAGTCTAAAGTGCAAAAAGGCAGAAATCTTTGACGAGATGTTACTCAAAAATTGTGTCACTTAGAAACATTCTGTCTATGACAACACAATCATATAGAGTCCCTCTACAATAACCTCTCTCAATTTTTTATATCTCTGAGGTGTTTGCCCGTGGTGAAAAGTTTTCTACTACCCCAAAAATTGTCAGGAGGCAGTGTAAAGTTGCAAAGGGGTGTAACTTTTGTTCTTCTCCTCGTGTGGCTAAAATGACAGTTCCAATGCATCTGGATGGGTACATTTAGGCTAGGCATGGTTTTGTTTTGCACCCAAACATGCCGAAACAGTCCAAGCTACATTGTACCAACAATATCCCTAAAGAGTCTAAAGTGCAAAAAGGTAGCAATCTTTGACGAGCTGTTATTCAGAAACTATGTCACTTAGATACATTTTGTCTTAGGCAAAGTGATCACATAGGGTCCCTCTACAATAACCTCTCTCAGTTTTTTATATCTCTAAGGCGTTTGCCCGTGGTGAAAGGTTTCCTGCTGCCCCAAAAATCATCAGAAGGAGGCAGTGTAAAATTGCAAAGGGGTGTAACTTTTGTTCTTCTCCTCGTGTGGCCAAACTGACAATTTCAACACATCTATATGGTTACATTTAGGCTAAGCATAGTCCTTTTTTGTACCCAAACATGCCAAAACAGTCTGAGCTACATTGTACCGGCGATATCCTTGAAGAGTCCCAAGTGCAAAAAGGCAGCAATCTTTGATGAGTTGTTACTCAGAAACCGTATCACTTAGATACATTATGTTTGAGAAAACATGATCACGTAGGGTCCCTCTACAATAACCTCTCTCAGTTTTTTATATCTCTGAGGTGTTTGCTCGTGGTGAAAGTTTTTCTGCTGCCCCAAAAATCGTCAAAAGGAGGCAGTGTAAAGTTGCAAAGGGGTGTAACTTTTGTTCTTCTCCTCGTGTGGCCAAACCAACAATTCCAACGCGTCTAGATAGGTACGTTTAGGCTAGGTATGGTCATGTTTTGCACCCAAACATTCCAAAACAATCCAAGCTACAAACACTAACTAGTCTTCAATCTTCAAACACTATAAATACCATGATATCCAGCATAAAGTTGTCTTTTATCCTTTTATAAAGGCATGCCCATCAAATTCAACCACATAGAGATGATTGTTTGTATTCTAAATTTTTTTTAAATACTGACCTTCCAATCCTTTTTCCTACCCTCATATCAATTAAATATGACCTTCGATTATGATATGGCACTCGAGCTTATGAGAGTTTACCAGAGACGCTGGTTGAGTTAGGTTAAAGGGCCGGTGAACTAATTACTTAAAGACCCTTTAGTAGGTTGATTTAAGTGATAGTAACTTCTAATTATAAGTCAATATTAAATTAAAACAAAAGTGCACTTTACACATGACAAGCAATTGAGGGTTTTAAAGTCTTAAGAAAAGTAGATTCTTTTTAGGGTTTAATGCCCAATATGCAAACCCTAACTATCAATAAGATTATGATTATGAAAGCTTGTGTCTTCTCTAACTTCTTATTGCAAGAACAAAACCACATCCACCATGAATATGAACCTTGCATCATATCAACGTTTCAAGATAGACCTTATCATGAAAACCATATTCACAACAAAACCTTGCATGAACAAAACCACATCCACATGAACATGAACCTTGCATCATATGAACGATGTTTGTCTTGTGTAACATCAACATGAATTGAGAGACCTTATCATGAAAACCATATTCACAACATCATGCACCTCATGACCATCACCTACCTTGAATCACTTATCACCTTATCAACATCATGGCATCAACCTTGACATCAATGACAAACAACCTTGACCCTTTTACTTCAATGACAACCTTGAACCTTGATTGTTGATGACTTGTGGAAGCCTATAGCCCCAATGTTATGTTGCATACTAAAATTAGGTAAGACTCAATGTAATCTCATAACCTCACCTTATATGCAAGAGGAATTACATTTAATAACCACAATGGTCATTAGGTGCTCATAAGCATGTGATTTTGACTATCTTATTCAAAACAACAAACATACTCTTTGCATCCCAATATGGTATAATAACAAGAAATTAAGAAATATTTTCAATTGACCAACTCATAAAGAATATGGATCAACATACTCATTTGAATATTTTCAATTGAGCAACTCATAAAGAATATGAATATTTTCTGTTCAACATGATGATTCATTTTTATTTTAAATACAACTTTTATCTTTTAGTTCCAAAATGAGGTTTAGGTGATACTTGAATAACAATAGCTAGCTTATTGGATCAACAAACATCCTATGTAATACAATTGGACTTTAAATATTTGAAGTAGCCATCTACAAATATCCATTCAAACATGGATTTATAATGCAAGTATGGACGCTATCAATAAAAAAGATTTATATTAACCAAATATCTGTATAGGCATACATCAATATCTGTCGATATAAGTATAACATATATACAAAATAGCCATATAGGCTTACAAGAATGCCATATAGGCATACGGTGTCAACTATATGCAATACAAAATATATGTCCACAAATGCCATACAGGCATACAACAAAGGAACACAATAAAAAGTCATTCCCCTCTGGCTGGTGAAGAGAATAGATAACGGGCAACCTTTGATCTTCTAGGGGATGGAGATGCATATGTGGGTGGTCTACTACGAACCCAAGGGTTGCTCCTCCTATTTAGCTCTTCCTGCATCTTTAGCTGTTACAATAAAAAGAATAGACATTAATATATAGAAATTACATGTTATAAAAAATGAAACATTTAACAAAATAATCACTTACCGCTACCATATAATATGTCTCCTCACTTGCCTCAGTAGCAGGAATAGGCAGTGGTGATGTCATGTCCTATAGAAACCATCTAGATAGAAATTAAACTTCAAATCAATAATCTTTTGATTTTTCAAAAATAAACAACTATAACAATGAATGTAAATTAAAATTTACTAATCTACCTCATACCCCTGTCAATGGCATGGCACTATGAATCGCAGAGGTCACACCATACTCCATTGCCCTATGAACATCGGGAGGTGTCTCTGTAGCTTATATCATCTAGAAATAAAACAACATTATTCAATTACGAATACTATAATAGTGATGCAAATCATGTCTCCTAACATACACACACATTCATCTAAACATGGAAGTACACACAATAAAGCACACAAGTCACATACAAAAATCTAGTAAGTACAATTCATTCATTAAACTATTTATTTTATTACATCTGTGAAGCTTTAAAGTCCACCACCGCTGACAGGTGTTGCCGTGAAATCTCTAATATTAACCTATTCAACATCCAAAATCAGATATTAGAATACCATTCATATAACGATGCTATTCACATGTAATATTTATAATTGTTTACTAGTTACATACCCCGATAGTAGATGATGTAGTGTAATATGTAGGTGGAGAACCACTGAAAAATGCATCGATGCTATGACCCTGAAATTTTATTAAAATCATCAAACTAAATTAGTTAATCTTGCATTTCAAAAATGAAATTTAATAAATTAAATTCAATAAACTTGCTAATATTTACCTGAGTATCAAGGTTGAAAGTCTCACTCAGGAGGGTATCTGTCATCACCATCTACTCAGCTGCAGATGTAGCCTGTGCACCTACATCCTGACTATCCATGGGGTCATAACCACAGGTTGACCTGCAAGTCTGACAAGCATGGGGTGGGACCCTACTCCTCGCACTATCTCCCAACCCATGCTATGCTGCAGGACTGGCATGCTCTATGATGCTTTGGGTCAAGGCACTAATGGACTAAGTGTCTTGACCTCAACACTCTCCTTCACAATGGAAGGAATAGAAACATGCTCATGAGCTGGTCTGCTGATTACTCGTCTCACTGGCCACTATGGGTCAACACATGCCCCTGGTCTATCTTGTGCTGACCCCCCACCTCTACCCTAGAAGTCCCGCATATCAAAATAGTTTGGCACTTTATTGAGGACAAACTCGCAGTAGAGTTTCCTCAAAAAGTATTGTGAGACCTCATTATTATTGCATGGAGGATGGTCAAAAACCATCCACCACCTCTGCCCAAAATTGTCCCTTATCGCTTGGTTGTTGCACCAATGGATAGGGAACCTCTTGCATGTAATGGGTGGAGGTTGATTTGTTTGTGGGTTTGTGAAAATGGAACACAAGTCTAATTTTGTAATTTGTAACTTTTTCACATCTTCATATGATAGCTTATCTACATAATAGTCTCTAAACTCTCTCCTCTTATCCGACCAACTGGATATTTTCTTACTAATTGAATCTACATTTGATAACATAGATTCAAGAGATTGAGCAAGCATGGACCTATGCAAGGTTGAAGTTGAAGGATCTTTCAACCTTGCAATTATGTCTTCAATTTCTTTTTTATTGTTTTCAATTTGCCCCATTAGATTTTCTTATGTTCCAGGGGCATGTCAAGGAATGGATGGAGGAGTTTGTTGTTCGGGTTGTTGTTCGGGTTGCTCTTCGGCAGGTATTTCCTCTTCAGGATTTTGTGGATTTTGAGGAGGAGGAGGAGGAGGTGCATTAACATTTCCTGACAATTAAGGAAATTTACATCAAAAATCAACTCAAACCTACCTATTTAGAAACAAATTCAAACAAATAAAACTCACTCCTTTGGCCTGCTCGACGTCGTGGCGGCATTTTGGTGATGAATCAGTAAGATTTTGGTGTTGAATTGAGTCTTCAAAAATGTGAGTGTGCTTCTTAGGGTTTGCAGGCCGTGGGTGTAGAGGAAGAAAAAGAAATGAAATGAGCAGAAATGCTCTTTATATATATATAGTCATAACGCGCTCGTGTTATAATGCGAGCGCGTTATGGTTTGGTTTTTCCGAGCCTTAGGCTCATCATTACCAAACCATAATGCGAGCGCGTTATAATGCACTTGTGTTATATATTAATTTTTTTTGAAAAAAATTTGGCCACTTTTTGGCCCCCCAACTTTTTGCACTTACCCGCAAGCAAACCACCTTCTTTAATGATGCACAAATGTTGCAATGTGATATGAACTTACAATATCTAGGGGTCAACTTCCAAATACGGTTATTGGCATAATTCAACTATAATCATATAAGTTTACCCATAACTTAAGTTGAAGAGGAGAACTATAGAACCCTATTACTTACCAAAATTCATACTTAAACTTACAAATTTAAACTAATGATCGAATCTTATCTGTTATGGAAATTTGATCGACAGTGTAGATCATTAGTAGAGATAAATTTTACAAATTTAATACCTAAGTTAGGACCGATATCAAATATTAGTCAACTTATAAACTAACATTCTATTTCTTATACTTTAAACTAGTATTCTATTCACTAACTACAAAAGCAATAATTAATTTATTGATATATCTATCATTCTTATTTATCTAGTAACCTTACTATCCTATGAATATTAATTTCCATACTATAACCATTTAAAACTTTTAAATATCATCAATATCCAAATTTCTAATAAATGTGATGATTATAAAGAAAGAATGATTTCTAATATTCTATTTAACTAATAGACTACTCTTGAATGAATTAAGAAACACTCTATTTAATTCATAGTTGCTAGTATACTATTTTATCAAACTTGCTATTTCTATTCGATTCAAGGTTTATCGAGAACAAGGAAAGATTTTCCCAAGCATTATTCAGAGGTTTCACGAATGCAAAAAGACAAACAGCCTGGCAGAGAGAGAGAAGACATCGAATGGAATTTTGCAGTGGTTTTCAATGAAACAAGTGGCGTATGGTTTGCCAGAGATGTGACCAAGAGATAAATAAATTGCAGAATAAAAGAAAACAAAGGCGTCACTTTCCCAGCAAGCTTAGGCAACTAAAAATAATGGAGAATTGCATAAGAAGGATCAGCCTAGGTAGAAATAATGTGCTATGAGAAGAAAAATGAATTGCAGAACAAAAGAAACGTGGGGACGTCGCTCATCACTAGATTAGGTGATATTTTTTATGGTAAAAAGTTACAACGATTAGCCTGAACATGTACAAATGGGGAAAAGATGCACAAAAAATGATTTATGATGTTGACCAAATGAAATGAAGTTGCAAATGATCTCAGCGCCTCATGTCATGGGCAGAGGTAGGTATAATTTTCTTTTCCAGTGAAGAACGATTTTAGGAATAAGGTTTAACTGAAATTCTTAAGTGAAGTCTGTAGATATTGGACCGAGAAGACAAATGCTGGCATTACGGTAGCCTCCTCTAGCACATCAAGAAATTGAAGCATAATCAACTACAGAGGATGCCCGGATGCTGATGCAAGGTCCTTCATTAAATCCAAATTGAATAGGACTAAGGAAACAACGCAACGACGATTCAAGGAATCATTGTCCAACTACAATAGAAGTTTGGAAAAGTGTTCATAATTTCACAATGAAAGCATAGAATGATACTAAGGATGCCAAGGGGTTTTGGTAGAGCAACAGACTGAGCAGTGCAAAACAATTGAAAGAAATGTGGCATTCAAAAGATTTGACCCCAGCCACAAGGAGTAGAGAAATAACATTTGTTTCTGTCTGAAAAATACTAAAGATTAATCACCCGATGACTTGCTTAAGATCATAACAAAGGCGAATGGTGGAGTCACAATATGAAATATAATAGATGGATGATAAAAGCCTCTAGAAAGGCATTGATTGCCAGATCTGCAAGGGAAAATTTTACTTTGACTACATACTTATTACTGATGTAAGGAAGGATGTATCTTGTTACACTCAATAGAGAGAAATAGGGGTGATGAAGCTTTAAAATGTTTTAGATAGCTTGCTATAGACAGAAGAGATTGTGTGAATATATAGGAATACAAATGGCGATAGGAAGACATGAACACTCACCAGAACATACTAATGGTAGAATAGAAGAAAATGCATCAAGCTAATAAGCATGCCAGTATGGTTTTCAGACAGTATAAAGCAACAGAAAAGAGGGAATGATTCATTTTCAAAGACACAATTAACATTCATTCAAACATACAGAAAACATACCCGAAATTTGATCCTTCAGCTTCAGAATCCACCTCCCATTCAATTTCTCTCCTTTTTCCTTAATTCTATCGCTTCTACAAAATTACCTTTCCAACTTCCCTCTCTGCCTTTCAAATAAATCCCCAAATTACAAAAATAGACAAAGCCAATTAATTTCCCCACTTCCCGTATCCGTTCCAGAAAATCCACTATCTCCCAAGATTTCAATGCAATAAATTTCTTCTTCTAGGGAGATTCTCAAATCAGAGAATTTATTGCTAGCCATTCACGACAAATATCTCAACACTAAATTATTAAATAATAATATATTACAGGCTAAACAATATACTAATTTAATCAACTAACATAATATTAATTACATATGACTATTATCATTATTACTAATTATCAAAGTTAATAATATAATTTTTTATTAAAATCACTTATCCAAAATTCTCCAATTTTCACATTATTTATTAACAACTAGATAAATACTAATATACCTAAACTTATTATTATTATAATTACTATAATAATTAATGCATCTACAACAATTACACATAGACTATAAACCAAAAGCTCAAACAATAACAATCACATACCAAATGACGACCAAAACCTAAGGGCAAGTACACACTGAGTGACATCTATACCCATGACCAAAAACTGAAGACAAAGACTAACATAGGGAACCCCATGTTATCTCCCATCCACATTATCCATTAGAGTAAAGGCATGCTCAGACCTGCTAAATCAAGTGGAGTTGATGCCTGGTACCTGCAACCTACATCAAAATAAGGTGTTGTATAGGAGTATATACATAAATAACAAACACACAGTGTCAGGGAGTCACAGCGTAGTAGGGTGCTCATAATGAGTAGTACTACAATGTCCCTACACCCAAAGCATGACATATAGCATAAATATATCTAACTATCAATTAGGTATCAACCAATCACATAAAGCATGATAACTCTACTCTGCATAAACATCTAACCATCAACTGATCATGTCAAACACATCATAAACTATAATATCAATAATGTCATCATAGTGATCATAACAAAATGTCAACAATCACATTAGTAATCCATAATCCATAATGAGCATAACTAAGCATAAACAAAAGTCTATCATCCACATGTCTCAAAAAATATCTAGATGTAACTAAAATACTATCACTGTTAGAAAGCCAAAAAGAGGGGCACTACATCCTCCCCCCTAGAATTAGGCTTACTCCTGGAAGCCTGTAAATAAGTAAGGGCATAACTCCCGCATCCTAGGTGCATCCTCCCAAGTAGCAAAAGTCTCATAATTAGGATCCCACTAGAGCCTTACCTGCTCCATGTCTCTACCCCTGAGAGCGAGTCTCTTGTGCTACATAATGCCTATGGGCTCCAAAGCTAGCTGCCCGTCCTCTACTTGTAGAGCATTCCAATCGAGAACATGAGCAATATATGGATAATAGGGCCTAAGTACAGAACATGAAACACATCATGGATGCGTGAAAGACTGGGTGGCAAAGCAAGACAATAAGCGATAGGACTGATCCTCTCCAACACCTCAAAAGGTCCAACAAAGCGTGGTGCGAGTTTAGAGCCTTTTCCGTAATGGATCAGACTCTTTTGCGGTTGCACGTGCAAGAACACTCGATCCCCAACTAAAAACTGTCGGTTGACCCTATGAGCATCTGCATACTTCTTCTACTTGTCCTGCGTTGCCACCAAATGCTCTCTAATCCACTCAAGCTGCTGCTTCATCTCTCTAAGCATATCCGGTCCTAGAAGAACTCTATCCTCAAGACGATCCCAACTTAGTGGGTTCTGACAAGGATGACCATACAAAGCCTGAAATGGAGACATGGCGATTGAGCTATGATATCCATTATTATATGCAAACCCCACCATGTACAAGTAGTCCTCCCAACAGCTCTACTGGTCCATAACATACATCCTAAGCATATCCTCGAGGACCTAGTTAACCCTCTCGGTCTGTCCATCAGTCTTCGGATGGTATGCTGAACTAAAGTTCAGCTTTGTCCCCAAGGCATGCTGCAGAGAAGTCCAAAGGGCTAAAGTAAACACTGGATCCCTATCGGAGATGATCCTACGAGGAATCCCATGTAATTTGACTATGTCCTGGGTGTTGCCACAATAATGGGTTACACTTTCTAGGACATCCTAATTTTTGCTGAAATCACATATTTTTAGAAAATATAATGATTTAAGCCTTGAAAGGTTCAATTTAAAGGATTTTAATTGAAGAGGGTTTGATCAAACCCCCTTGGATAGAACCCCGCTAGTTTTAAACCATACCTATAATGGAATCTCCTCTACGCCTATCAAAATGTTGATAAAAAACCAATTTTGATTTATCTTTTGAGGGATCAAATGAATTCATTTAAAATTTATGCTTTGTAAGTATGTAGTTGTTATTATAAGCTTCCCAAAAAATATAATTTTAAATATATTTAATTTGATTATTATATTTATTTTTTATTTCTTGTGAATGTATGTTTTTCACCGAACATCAAGTTCTCTATTCTACACACATCAAAAATTAGTAAATTACTGAAAAAAATTTCTAACAAATATCTATGCACTAGGTATTGATGTCTTTGTTTCAACAAAAGAAAAAAAATTGAATTTCGATACATACAGAAAAAGTTATGTTTTATGGAATACGCCTATGTCTAAATTATAATTTGTTTGACTTCAAAAATTAATAAAAAAATATATATTCAACAAAACATTATGAAACCAAATGCATACACTATATATTAGTGTTACCAATGTAAATTAAAAAGAATCAGAATTTTATCCTTTGTAGAAAAAAAATTATGTGCTACGGAGTACACATCACTTTAAAAAAATGTTTACTATTAAAAACTAGTTATCAAAGGAGATGCAAAAAAATTTACAATTTAAGTCCAATTTTTTTTTAAAAATATATATTTAGAATCTACAAACAAAATCTCACAAATCACTAGTTTGCATCATCTTCAAATTCCTAATGGTTTAACGGCTATAGGTGTCAGAACATGAAGATTTAGTTCAAAATATTGATTTCAATGTCAAGTTTGGCCAAAAAGTGCAACCCAATATTGTGGGATGACCCTCCTCCATAAATATTTTGGTCGCCGTAGAAGCATTATAAGATGAACAGATAGGAGAGAAGTGAGCTACCTTCATCAACCTGTCCACAGTGACCATAATAGCATCGTGTCAACGGGAGGATACCGACAATCCAATTATGAAGTCTAAAGAAATGATGTCCCATTTCCATTCTGTAACAAGATGGGGCTGCAAAGACCTACAGGGTGCTGGTGCTCTGCCTTCACCCTCTGACACTCAAGACATCTCGACACAAAATCAGCAATATCCCGCTTCATACCACTCCAAAAATATAGCTGACGAAGATCTACATGCATCTTCTTGACACTCGGATGAGGAGAATAGGGTGCCTGATGTGCCTGACATAATTAGGGTACGAAGAGCCTTAGAGCTAGGAACATAAATACGACCCAAATGTCTCAAAAGACCATCTGACTCAAGAGAGTATCTGACAAATCTACCCTCCAACAGTCTACTTGACTCAACCTCAAACTGTACCTCCTGATACCAATTGTCGATAGGAAGTGCTACAAGAATCTGACTTCTCAAATCAACTGTAAGAGTGACTGCTAAGATCTCATGCCTTTGATGACTAAGAGCATCTACCACAACATTCTCCTTACCCTAAATGTACTTTACCTCAAAGTCATACTCGCACAAGAACTCCATCCATCACCTCTGCCTCACATTCAAGTTTGGTTGAGTAAAAATGTACTGTAGACTATGACGATCACTGTGCAGCTCAAACTGATGCCCCAAAAGAAAATGCCTCCACCTCACCAAGGCATGCACAACTGTGGCTAACTCTAGATCATGTGTGGGATAGTTTAATTCGTGATCCTTGAGTTTGTGAGACTCATAGGCAATCACGTGACCATCCTACATCAGAACTACCCCTAAACCCTCTAAAGAAGCATCTATACACACAACAAAGTCCTTAGTAGGATCAGGAACTGCCAGAATAGGTGCACTAGTCAACCACTCCTTAAGGGTTTGAAAAGCTACCTGACACTGCTCTGACCAAACAAACTTCTTCCCTTTCCTTTGAAGAGAAGTAATAGGGTGAGCAATCCTCGAAAATCCCATAACAAAATGACGATAATAGCCTGGCAAACCCATAAAACTGCGGACCTCAGAAACATTAGTAGGTGCAAACCAATCCATAATAGTTTGGATCTTCGAAGGATCCATTGCAATACCCTCTCTAGAAATGACATGACCCAAATACTTCATCTTTGTTCAAAAGAATTCACATTTCGACAAATTAGCATACAGCTAATTTTCTCTTAGACACTGCAACACCTGACACAAATGCTCCTCATGCTCCTCCATAGTCCTCGAATAAATTAATATATCATCCAGAAATACAAGGACAAACCTGTCGAGATAAGTGTGAAATACACCATTCATCAGGCTCATGAATACTGAAGGTGCATTCGTCAACCCGAATGGTACAACTGTAAACTCATAATGTCCATAACGGGTACGAAATGCTGTCTTATGAATATTTGCCTCAAATATCCGCAACTGATGATATCCCGACTTAAGGTCAATTTTTGAAAACACCGTAGATCCCTTATTCTGATCAAATAGATCATCAATCAGTGGCAAGGGGTACCTATTCTTCACTGTCACCTTATTGAGCTGTCAATAATCTATACAGAGTCGTAGAGATTCATCCTTCTTTTTCACAAAGATCACAGGTGCTCCCCATGGAGAAACACTAGGCCGAATGAATCCTTTGGCTAACAACTCCTCCAACTGCAATCAAAGCTCCTTAAGCTCCTGAGTGGTCATCCTATATGGAGCTCGTGAGATAGGCTCTGCGTCGGGAACAAGATCAATTCTGAAGTTAATGTCACACTTAGGTGGCATCCCCGAAATCTCAGAAGGAAAAACATCAGCATACTCTCTCAAATGTGGGTGATTGTCAAGAGATGTCTCTCGACTCTCCTCCATCTCCAAGTCATTAACTATCATTGCAAAAAGCTGACAACCCTAATGCATACACCTCTTAAGTTGCATGGCAGAGATCATACGTAGGGAAATAGGTCTTTGGATACCAACTACCTTACTGACTTCTGACGACAATCTATCACTATTTGATGGGCATCTAACCAATCCATACCCAATAGTATATCATAAGAACCAAGGGGTAGGATGCAAAGATCTACTGTGGTAGATAGAGGGCCAATCCTCAACTCACAATCATGAACTAGAGACTCAATTGTGACCTTTGCCCCAGATGCTAACTCAACCTGCCACCTAACATCTAGCTTTGCCGCCACTAAACCACAACACACCACAAGAGAAAGAGAAATGAACAAATCAGAAGCACCGGAATCAAAGAGAACAGAAAAACCAATACCTCGCATAAATCCAGAAGTCTCCACCACGGTGCCTTGATGCTCTGCCTTGCAGTTATCAACCGTTGCAAAGACTTTGTGTGATCTGCCTGCATCACCTACCATCGGCTCTGAAGCTATCAGCCTATGTCCAAATCCTGAAGCATTCCTCTGAGGACACTGTCTAGAAATATGGCCCTGTTGGCCGCAAGAGAAACACCCTGTGCCTCTACCAAAACCATTGCCACCCTAAAAAGCATTAGATTGCTAGAAACTCCCTCTGCCCACTGCAGACTGTGTGCTCTGAGTGGGTTGATCAACATGATCATGTCTAGCTCACTGTCAACTCCAGTTCTTCTTATTCTAAAATTTGTTACCCTGCTGAGGCTGAGAATTCTTCGGTTTGGCCTAGGAGTACTGTTGCTGCTGTCCACCCTTTGAGGGTGCATGATATCCTCTATGAGATCCTGATCTGTTTGAATATGACCACCATAAGAACTAAATCCTGCAGAAGGTGCACTACCAATATGCACACCTGTATGTCCTCCAAGTGCCATATTCAAATTCTCCTCCACTAAATGGGCTTTCTCCATTGCTACCTCCATAGTCTTAGGTTCGAAGACACGAACCCCTCCACTGATTTGGGCATTCAAGCCCCTAATAAAAGGCTACACTAACATAGTCTCATCATCTCTGATTCTCGCATATTGCTTGAGCTCATAGAATCTACGCTCGTATTGCTCTACTAACATGGCCATCTGCCTCAACTCATGGAACTCATCTACGCGTCGCTACTTCCAATGATTTGACAGGAAATGAGCTTTGAATCTCTCTAAGAACAACTCCTAAGAAACATTGCTAATGTCCAAGTGCAACTTCTGCTGGACTTTAAATGCCACCAGGTAGAAACAAACCCTCTGAGATGCAAAATAGCACATCTAGCCTTAGTATTGCTACCATACGTATGCATGGAGAAACACCTTCCTATATCAAGTAACCAGGTCTTTGCCTCTAAGACACTACCAGATCCATCAAAGGTGGGAGGGTGTGCCCTCAGAAGATCTCTCATATGACTAGCTAAGGTGATGTCCTACTCAGCTGTCAAATCTTTCCTCCTAGGTGATCTCTCTCTTTCCCTAGGTTCTGGTTGATCTACCTCCTAACATCCTCTTGGATGCTCTACCTCCTGTCTAGGGCCTAGATGGGCAAGGGCCTCCTCAAATAACTGACGCAACTGGGCTCCCTCAGGTTGACCTTGTCCTTCCATATTCTGACCCCTGCCTTCATGGGCACTCTCATGAGGAGAACTGGGAGGAGGTGTACCGCCACCACCTCTCCCTCGTCCCCTACCTCTGCCATGACCTCGATCTCTACCTCTGGGCATCTACCTACAACACCAAAGGGTAATTCATTACACACAGAGAGGGAAACAACAGGGATATAATTTAATCTACAAAGTTTATGCACTAGGTTAAATAATGGGCTTAATTATAACTAGAGTACCTAGTGTTTAAACTTGGTTCTGATACCAAATGTGATGCCCCGTCATGCAACCCTAGAGAGTTATGCTAACAAGGTAATAGAATACGAGAATTTTTTTAAAAAAACAAGTATTTGTATTAATCACTATATACAACAACAACTAATTATAGGACAAAATCAACTAAACTGAGTCTTATGGGACCCTTAGCCTTTTGATCTTTGAGATCCCAATTAGCTTGTGCCATAGTAGTTGGTTTTACACCGGATACAATTTCCCATAGGTCATGATCAACAAGCATGTCTTCCATCTTGAGCTTCCACAGCTCAAAATTAGTGCCATTGAATTTCTCCACCTCTATCCTTCTGGATGTGCTTGCTATCTCCTTGCTGCAATAAGATTCAAAATACTCTGCACAGAATCCCACTCAACTTAAGATCAACTCAAAAAACCCCTACCCAACAACTAGGACCAAAGGTGATCAAGCTCTGATACCAACTGAAAGGAAGCTAGGTGTGCAGAAATTGCTTCTTACACTAATCTAATGAGGGGAGGGCTATGAAAATTTAATTTAATATTTACAAATACAGCAACATGAAACATATAACAGAGATATTGCAACAATACACATAGAACCAGAAAGAAGATAGAAGAAGAGAGACAAGATATAACGTGTGGAAAACCCTTATCGGGTGAAAAACCCCACACTCAAAAACCTACACAATGCATTATCAAAATTGAATATGGTTTACAATACACTTGTAATGCAAGCTCTCAATAGTCTTCGACACTCGTGTCTAGAGTCAATCCGGCAGCATAACAGTACTTGTCAATCACATAATACAACTCCTTCTTAAAGCACCTGTTTATATAGAAAATATAAGGCAAAATAGCCTCTATCTTGGAATGGGTGTCCAACTTGGCCTCATGGCCCAAAACCCAGGCCTATGGACACTTGGTCAGCATTGTAAGATGCATCTGACACTTGTCCACACACCCCATCCCAAAGAGGTTGCCTATTTCTAAAATGGGCTATAACAGATGCTCTTACAACTCTTACGACTGTTATAGAATCTGTCATAGTTGTCATATCTTACAGCTGTAAGAGAATCTATCATACACAGGCTATAAATAGCATATTCTCTTACAACATGTCATAGTCCACCTTGGGGCACCTAATTATGTCTTTTTCAAAGATGCTAGAATTGACACGTGTCTTCACTTGTCTTACAAGCTTCTATTTCTAACTCTTACATGTCATAACTTCGTCATAGGAATCTGTCATGACTGTTACGGTCAACATTCCCTTACACAACATCCAAAATGCCAACACATGGCAAAATATTCCTACCACTAAGTGGGACACCTGTCTCCATATGTGAGGACAAAATTACATGTGGTCATATGCCATGTAGGATGACACATCACCATGTCAATTCCCACAATATGACAACATGGGATACGCATCCAAATTATACAATAGGCAATAAATAAATAAATACAATGAAATAATACAAGGAATTACCAAGGTTGAGACACCTTAATTCCCAACACTTCTAAGCCACAATGAAAATGTAACCAAATTTCACACCCAAAATTGTTAGAGTTTGATCTAAGGGAGATTAAAAGTCCCTTAGATGAAACCTAATCACCAATCACATGGGATTGAATGATACCCCATGGCAAGATGGGTTTGATCAAACTCAATGAGATTGAACCCCCTTAAAAGGGTAAAAGCACAAATCTTTGTCACACTTTTAGCCGACTTATCAGCACAAGTGAATTTAAGTATTTCTAACTAAAAATTAATTTTGGTCAAACATATGATCTTATAAGATTCATTCTAGCTAAGTTAGATATGTCCACAACTTTTTCAACTAAAAATGTTGGCTAAATGCATATGTAACACCACTATGAGGCTAATTTACCAACAAAAAATTATTTTAAAAACTTGATATTTCAACAACTTCTAATCGTGTAAATAACATTTTAAAAAAAATATAAAAATACCCTTTTGTAGATCTATAAGTTTAGTTTTCAAATATATATATATATTAATAGTTTAATTATTATTTATACTTTCTTTTCTATTTTTACTAAAAGTAAGTTATTAGCACAAAATATTAGGTCGATTACCATTTCAAGGAAAAATAGTAAAACTTATTAAAAAAATTGCAAAAATATGATGCACTAGATAAGAGAATCTATATCAAGATGGTATAATTTCTTTTCTATTTTAGATAAATAGTTAATACGAAAGTCGACATTGAATGGAAACAACTTCGTTTTAATACACGCACATTTTATTATTTATTTAAAAATATATATTTATGAAAATTGGAAAAAAATATATCCATGCACTAAAGTTTCAAGTTATAAACACACAAAAAATTGAAGAAAAAAAAAATTACTATATAAAGATTGACGTCTCATGTAACTTCATTTTTTAGCATTTTATTAGCAACTAAATTATAATGTCAATTTATTAAAAACTATATTCAAATAATTTTTTAAATTTTTTTAAAAAATATAAACATAAAATATACTAAAAAATAAATATTTTATTAGTTTACATCATTCCAAAATTCAAAACATATATGTCACTTTTAGTGATTCAAGTTTAAAACTTGGATCAACGTTAGTTGTTTCCTTTATAAAGTGTGACACAACTTTGTGCTTTTACCCAAAACACTATATGTAGGGTGGAGGGGTAGTGTTTGAAATGTGGAAAGGGGGTTATATCAGAGAGGTTTGATTAGACCTACAAGTGAGTGTGAGATCATCATGGGCCAAACAATGGCAATGGAAGAAAAAAAATGCGTGAACTTGTGTTAGTCAAAATTGCAAAACACTTTTTTATCTTTGGATTTTGGCTTGGTAAGTGAAAATAAAATGGATATTAGCTTTTCCAAAATACATATCCATTTTGGAAATGGATATCTATTTTAAAGATCCTTTTTTTAAATTTTGATTGAGAATAAACGGATATCCATAATTTATAAGAAACAAATGTTTGTTTCTTAGAAATGGGCATCTATCTCATGAAAATAGATATTCATTTCTTAGAAATAGATATCTGTCTCTTGAAAATGGATATCCATTTCTTATAAATGAATAGCCATTTTGGTTTTAAAATTCCCTCCCCCCAAAATTGCATGGGAATTAGGCTTGGGATTCCAAGCCTATATTTTCCATGCAAATGAAGAGTTGGGATGTTTTCATAGATATTCTTCGACATCACCCTTGATGCTGATGAACTTATTTTTATCCAAATTAGATAAAATGAAAAGGGTATATTTAGCAAACTATCAAGATTCTAAAGATATAATCTATGCATGAATATAATTTTAATAGGTAATTATTAATAATTTTCTACATACACTATGTCTGAATTCTTGATAGACACATTGATTGAAAAACATCCATAACTTTCAAACCATTTCACCTTTTTCAAATCTAAAAGATGCATCACACTCTATACTTCACTAGCTGTAGGTCTAAAAAAAATGAATTTCATTTTTTTTTACCAAGTTAGGGTGGCCGAAAAATTATATTTTAATATAATTAAAAAGTTGTAAAAAATTCAAAACTAATTATTTACTTACAAAAAAGTCACAAAAATATGCATCACTTTTGGGCGTGTTTCCTTTACTTATATATAAGAACTTTAAAAATGTTTTTTGGCTCATACTTATGTTGGTCGGAATGACACCCATTTTTTATTTTTTCTAAGAATTTTTGTAGCGCCTTATTAAAATATCCAATTTTCACCAAATAAATTTAATTTAAAAAAAACAATGGCATGTAAACTACTTCAATTTTCTGCAACTTTTATTCCTACATATTTTTAAAATTATGTAGATAACCCATTCAAATTTTCATGTGAAGTTGTGTAAGTCTATTTTTGGCATTTTCATTACCATTTATAGGTATTGTTTGGCCTAGTATGATCTCACACTCACCCCTATGTATGTGGTGCCCTTATGATAGAATTTTCACCTCCTATCCACATGTGGAAATTTTAGAGGATAAAATAAACCACTTCAAGTTGTGAATGTAGGGGCCAAATGAAATGTCTTGGAGATGAGATTATAGTAGTATGTAGCCCTAGGAATTAGCTTTTTAAAAAGATTAATTTATAACATGTTTTTTAATATTATATTTTTTTATTTTATAAGAAAGATAGGTCCATTACAAAAAATAAAGACCTCCATTTTAGACACTAGAAAAAAGCAAACAAGGTCAAAAGGATTTTAAAAATTGCACTACACTTTGCATTAATGTCTTTTTTTCAATAATAAATAAAATCAATTTCAATAATAGGCAAAGAGAAATGCATTATATAAAATGTAGGTCTAAATTTTTGTTAATACAAATTAAAAAATTAATAATAGTAGACATGATATTTCCACAGTCCATGATAGATTATAGTATCGAGCTTTTGGGAACACTATGTGTAGCTTATTTTGGATCGACGTTTCAGATCACACTCCGTGATCCATCATCAGGGAAAAGAAGAGAAAACATTGAGTTGTAGTTGCCGAGATAGTAACTTAAAAAGAGAGAGGGGGAGGGGTGGGCACGGAGTTACTATCTTTGCAACTACAACTCAATGTTTTCTCTTCTTTTTCTTGATGATGGATCATGGAGTGTGATCCGAAATGTCGATCCAAAATAAGCTACACATAGTGTTCCCAAAAGCTCGATACGATAAATTAATAATAAATAAAATATTCAATAAAAAATTACCAAAAATGTTTGTACATTATAAATTTTAGCTAATGATCTAATTCCAAGAAATCTTGGAAAGGTTTTATTTGTAGTAAATGTTATGCATTACACTAAAATGTCACACTTTAAATTAATAGAATAATAATAAAAAATAAATAAAAAAACTTTCCAAAAATGGTAGATATTATTTTAATTAAAAACTACAAATTGAATCTGTGGGAGTGGAAGTCCAAGATCATGGAGTAGAAATCAAATACAAATGGGTAAATGGACAAAGTTGTGTCACACTTTCAGCCGACTTATCAGCACAAGTGAATTTAAGTATTTCTAACTAAAAATTAATTTTGGTCAACATATGATTTTGTAAGATTATTTCTAGCTAAGTTAGATATGTCCACAACTTTTCCAACTAAAATTGTTGGCTAAATGCATATGTAGCACCACTATGAGGCCAATTTACCAAAAAAATAAAATTATTTGAAAAACTTGATATTTCAACAACTTCTACTCGTGTAAATAACATTTTTTAAAAAATATAAAAATACCCTTTTGTAGATCTATAAGTTTAGTTTTCAAAAATATATATATTTTAATAGTTTAATTATTATTTATATTTTCCTTTCTTTTTTTACTAAAAGTAGGTTATCAGCATAAAATATTAGGTCGATTACCATGTCAAGGAAAATTAGTAAAACTTATTAAAAAAATTAAAAAAAATATGTTGCACTAGATAAAAGAATCTATATCAAGATGGTATAATTTTTTTCTATTTTAGATAAATAGTTAATATGAAAGTTGACGTTGAATGGAAACAACTATGTTTTAATACACACACATTTTATTATTTATTTAAAAATATATATTTATCAAAATTGGAAAAAAAATATATCCATGCACTAAAGTTTCAAGTTATAAATATACACAAAAAAAATTGAAGAAAAAAAAATTCTATATAAAGATTGATGTCTCATGTAATTTCATTTTCAATATTTTATCAGCAACTAAATTATAGTGTCAATTTATTGAAAACTATATTCAAATAATTTTTTAAATTTTTTCAAAAAATACAAACACAAAATATACTAAATTTTTTTTTTTATTAGTTTACATCATTTCAAAATTTAAAACACATATGTCACTTTTTAGTGATTCAAGTTTAAAAGTTGGAACAACGTTGGTCATTTCCTTTATAAAAGTGTGACACAGCTTTGTGATTTTACCCAAATGCAATTTATTGAAAATGAGCTAATTGATTTACAACCGAACAAGTATAAATAGGTGAAGCTTGAGGAATAAGTCTCCACGAGAATAGGAAAGGTGGCGAAATTGGAACCAAGAGAATAGCTCAAAGTTTAACCTCCCTCCAAAATAGCAGTGATGTGTGGAAGATGGATTGACACATTGACTAATGACTCAACAAGAGGACTTAGTCTTTCCACATGTGAGGAAAACCACTAATTATGATTAAGTTAGGTATAACTCATATGAGTTTATACACCAACACCCCCCCTTAAGCATAGCTTAGGTGAGTTTATGAAATATGAGTCCCAGCGGTGCGCCATTTTAGGTACTCATTTACAAAACATCTTTCATAAAATGGAGAAAGAAAGAAAACCCTATAGGAAAAAACTTTCCTCCTAAAGAGAGAAAACAAAGAGAGGACTTTAGATGGCCCCTCCAGATGATGATGATGATGATGTCGATTCTGATGCAGATATGTAGAACTCCTGAAGCATGTCGAAGTTGTAAAATTTGCCTTTCCCTTGATGTTAAGAGATTTTGGCAAATTGATTGAAGTAAGTAGTGTTTTAAAAGAAAAAGACCAGGATGAAGGTCTAAGAAATGTACAAAATCACTGAAGGAAGGATGTGCATATGTGCACATTCAAATGAGGTAGGAACCAATGCGATTCAAGTTGCAATGTTGCAATCTCCCCATTACACTTTATAGATAAGTGCTTACATTTTGCTTTTACACTCTCAATATCTTGACACTATATGAGTGTTTTCACATACTAAGAATTTAGGTAGAGTTCAATTTTTCCACTATATAGGACCAAATGCGCTGAGCCGAGAGTTGATACTAGTCTTTGAAGTTACATCATGATTGTCTTCTTCACCAGATGTGAAATGTGAAAAGATGAAGGCTGTACCATTACCTTTTGACTTTCTTTTAAGTGATGAAATGGTGCAATTTAAACTTTTTAATACTCAGTTTTGACTTTTTAAAGTGGTACTTTAGTGCAGTAAGAGTGGTTTTGTGCACTCTTCTTACTTATATACCCCCCCTTAAAGTGGCACTCTATAAGTAGTGCATGACATCGTACAACAATATTTTCCCTTGATTATTTGTAGTTTCCCCCCCAGATTGCTCAATTTATTAAAGAAGTGTTTTTGTCACTCTAAACTAACTGCACGGGCACTTTATAATAACAGTGTGTTGATATGCTAGAATGATAGAGGATGAAAAATTAGGCACTTTTGCCTTTTGAACGACTCGATTACGAGATTGTAAGCAAAAGTTATAGCCTTTACAATTTTTGCATATGCAAAAAATTACACCTTCAAAAAATATTTGCAATGTGCTTGAAAATAAAATGTTGTGCAAACTAATATATGAAGAAAAAAACTTGATAGGGAAAAAGATAAGCCCCCTGTGGTAGGGAGTGACCAGGGGCTTATTAATAAAAATTTTGTCCCCCCCTTTCTATTTTGCCTCTCTGCTTATGTCACCCCCCCAGTTTCTTATGTCAGCAAAATTGACATAAAATACAATGAATAGTGCTGCAAACACCCTCTTCAAAATTGACAGCCGTTGCTGTTCCCATAGCCTGCCTGACTTTTCGAAGTCATTTTCACTCTGATTTCCCGCCGATGAATGCAGCCTTGCCTCCACCTTTTGGCATCTTCGAAATAGCTATAGCCTTCGTGGCTGTGTAGACCCCATCGACTGAGGATATGTAGAAAAAATGCCACACACAGATGCTGTGACATGGCTTGAATGCCACTATAAGAGGCAGTGATGAGGACTAGAGGACTGGGCCTCTTGGAGATGCCAAAGAATGCAGTTTGGAGGGGCAAATTTGGCCTATGATATCAGGCCCGATTGGCACAAGGTTCGGCCTCTATGTGAGGCACACCTTAATAAAAATTGGCCTCTGTGTGAGGCACAACTACCACAAAAAAAATGCCTCTTTTGAGGCTTTCTCGGCTATGATTCAACCTCACTATGGTGAGAGTCGATGAGCTCTTCCAATGACAATTATGACCTGCAAAAAAAAACCCATTTCAAATGTGCTTTGAAACAAAATTTTACCTCCTCGATATGCAGTGATAGAAGGCCGGATTGAGCCTAGTGTACAAGAGAAGCTGCAGAGATTCACCAATGGAACTATGTAATCAACAAGCAAACGATTTGATGCTATTCCAACTGCTCTAATACCATGTGGGAGCGGAAGTCTAAGATCATGGAGCAGAAATCAAACACAAATGCAATGTATTAAAAATGAGCTAATTGATTTACAACCAAACAGGTATAAATAGGTGAAGATTGAGGAGCAAGTCTCCACGAGAATAGGAAAGGTGGCGAAATTGGAACCAAGAGAATAGCTCAAGGTTTAACCTCCCTCCAAAATAGTAGTGATGTGTCGAAGATGGATCGACACATCGACTAATGACTCAACAAGAGGACTTAGTCTTTCCACATGTGAGGAAAACCACTAACTATGATTAAGTTAGGTATAACTCGTATGAGTTTATACACCAACAGAATCTATAGAGAAAATTACACAAATACCTAGTTTACATCATCTTTAAATTCTTGAAAAATATGCTAAATGCTAATTTTGGTGGCCAATAATGTTGAAAAGTGGGACATACTATTATACCTTCTACCTATCATAATGCCTCAATAGTCAAAGTCAATATTTTATCAATTTCAAGCTAATCTATACTTTGTATTTGTTAATTCAATCTACTTCTAATATCATATTACTCAATTATCATTCTCAACCCCTAATTTATCTAGCGTTTGAATGATATATAAATTTGCATACCATGCCATTTCCCATGTAGTTTTGTGCCTATTTTGAGGAAATGTCTTGATACATGTACATGTTTTCAAATGGCACAATCCTATGCAAAGATGGGTTCACTCCAATAGCCTTTCAATACAATGACAACCCTTTAAGGTATTTATAAATATTTACAGTCTTTAAATATCATAAAATGTAGAGGAAGTAGAAGTAAATAAGGCAAAATAAAAAGCAAAGTTGTGCAAGTTACTAGATCATTTTTGTAAGTGCAAGATATTTCTATGAGTGTAGACACAACCCTCTCTAGTTTAGAGATATTATTCTAATTTTATGGTGAGTTACAAATTTGTTAGGAATAAGGTGACATTTACCTTGCAAATCTTATGAATATTTTTTCCTCCAACATTCTTGGAAAGTGCCCTTGGGTGCCTAGGATATAATTGGAAGAATTAATTCATAATTAGATTCCCTAGATTCTTGGCATTAGTTGTCATATGCATTCATGAAGGAAGTGGAGCACAACAGTTACTATTTTTGACTTTGGACTCATTATGACACTTTCCCAATTCTAGGTGCTAGGATTGAGGAAAGGAATCTTGTTATGAAGCATGAGTTGGCAACTCCATTTTGGAGCGCTACATTTGAGGATGTAGGAGCTACTTTATCATAGATGTTATAACAGTTAAAATTTCTAAATGGAAACTCATTGGTTGAGTTATTAGATTATTTACTATTTTTGGAAGATACTCTGTGAGTTGGGTGTGGGATTTTTGTAGCATACTGGATGGTTTTGGTACTTGTTTTGGTAAAACTATTTATGGTTTTGGCCTCTTCATTGCCTATATATTGAGAGTATGAGATAGTGGATTAGAGAGATTGTTTTCATAGGTACATAGGTGTTGCCAGAATGTTGTCATATTTTGGAGTGGTAGTGAGTGTATTGATATTGTATTATATACATTGAAGAATAATACATACTTGTCTTCTTTTCTTTGGTGGGGTTTTTTCCCAGAAGGGTTTCTCCATGTAAATCCTATGTTATGTGATGATTTTATGTGGTTTGTTGATTTTTATGTCATAAATTTGATTTTGGTATTCTACAATTAAGCACATTTGGTTGAATAGTTTCTCAATGAATAAGGAGTCTTAATTTCAGATTTACATAGAAATTTCAAATTTCCATTTTGTAGTAGTTTTCCTTTCTTTTCAACAAAATTGTCATAATCTTGAGACATCACAAGTTCCATAATATTCACATGGAATGTTCATTCTTTGATCACATAGTTAAGTACATTTGTTGTTCACCTTTGTTTCCATTACTTTAGCATTACATTGGTTCACCATATATTGGCCCACAATTAATCAATTATTAGATCTAAGTTAATATATGCTTATTTCTATGCATCTTATTAGTTTAGTCTAGATTACACTTAGAAAAATTATATTTTCCTTTACAACTATAAAAGTGTAGCAAAATAACATTTTTTAATAAATTATTACTATAAAAAGATATCATTTATAGTAAATCATTATCCCATTATTAGCCGATAGGTTTTTATATGTGAGCATTATAGTGCTCGGAAATGTCTCTTTGTTTTCTAAACTCGTTCTTATCGGGGTATTCCTTGAACCTCCTATGGGTACAAGTGCTAGTTTATATAATTGGACAAGTTAAACGTCATAAAACAAATATAATCTTCTCAAACAATAACTTAAATATCCACCAAACTAAATATATTAGAATGTGAAAAGATAACACTTACATTTAATTTAGTTCAAATATTAATTTGATTTAAAGTAATAATATAAAAAATATATTTTTTAAAAAATAATGAAAAATAAAATTAAAAATCATCCATTTAAATACATTTAAAAAAAATATTTACATTTAAATTCTAAATATTAAAGATTTTATTTGATTGAAAAAGTGAATAATATTCTCAAAATGATATTTTGTGAAAATCTGCCTAATAAAATGAGTGAAATCTTCTACACACCAAAGGAAGGGAAGTCTAGTGAACAGAAAGGTGATAGTCTTTTCTATGTTCTACATTTTATACGCATGGCTCACGCCTGTCTTGTCTACACGCCAAGTGTAGGCCTGTTTTGCATTGTATCAACACCTCGTCTTTGTTGGCCTTCTCCCTTAGTTGTTGCCCTTGATGTTCAAAAACACACATGGTTTTGTTGGTTTTGTGGACTCCTATGATGCTATTATGTTGGTGTTAAGATGTGTATTTTCATGTGGTTTTGTGGACTCCTATGGTGCTATTATGTTGGTGTTAAGATGTTGAGTTTCATGATCTTGCTTTTGCGGTTTATGATATACATGATATTGACTCATTTGTGATAGCTTGGCTTCTCTATTGCTCACACAAGGATAATTTATGGTGGCTATGGTGTACATGATATTGACTCATTTGTGACAGCTTGGCTTCTCTATTGATCACATGAGGATAATTGATGGTGGACAGCTTGATTATTTTTCAAACACATTTGTTGATGGTTTATTACAGTTTGCATAACATTTTGTTTGCTTAGGTTGGCTTCTTTTATAAGACATTTTTATGAGCACTAATGTCTTGATCAGTATATAGGTTGGCTTCTCTAATCCGACTCACATTCTATATGATGAAGCACTAATGTTGTGTCATTTGGCACACATGGCAACAATTTTGTTTCTACCTATGCGCTATGGTCTTTGGCTTGCAATGTTGTTCACCATGGTTGGGTGTATTTTGTAATATTTTCCTAGTAGCACTACATGTTACATATACTCTTCAGCGGCATACACTTAAACGTTGACCTCCCGAATAGGTTTATTAAGTTTTTCTTATGGCAAAATGCAAGTTAAAAGTCACTGGTCCTCCTAGGGTTACCTGCAGCTCCGGTTACATGATCTTTAGTGGGAAAAAGGCATTCTATGATTTTATTTCTTCATTTGATAAGGATTGAGCTTCGATTATACATTTTATATTTAGGGTTTCATACCCTACGTAGAAATGATGAGAAGAACAGGTTTGGATTCCATGATAATCAGGTTGACTTCAAGCAGTAGGTAATACTGTTATAATTTCCCTTCATTTTTTGTCAGCTATCTTTAACTGTGGTAGTTATGATTGCTCTTGCATATAGTTTTTATTTTGACAGTTATAAGCTGTCGTGGAAGAGGAAATGTGTTTTTGAGATATGTTTTTCTTTGTAAAGAATATATACTATTTTTCTTTTGCCGCTAGAAATTTGTGGTTTATGTAAAGGGAATCAGAGTTTCAACTCTGGTTAGGATTTCAAAACGGAAAGAAATTATTTTGAAATGGTTTAATGGTAGAGTTTTGAGGTTTAATGGTAGTGTTTTGTGGTTACGACCCTGGTTAGGGTTTTTGATAAAGTCACTCAATGTTTATCTTGTTCTGTTATGATCAATAACTGATGACAAAATGGGTTTTCGATAGCAAAACTGTGTGACAGTTATGGAACCTCCAAAAGTAGTTTTTCTTGTAAAACAGAGACACAAAAATATGTTATTGTACATGATATATAAATACATTACTCATATAGTATGAACTATGCAGTGTGTACAAGAGTTGTTTGTGCATTGTTGATACTATATTAGTAAGGTGTGTAGTGAAATAGAGTATCCCTCTTTATGTAATTTGTTTTTAAGACACTCTTGTTAAAAATGCCAGTGAGGCAATATTGTTAGTCAGTGAGGCCTGTAATTAGTGAGATTCTTTTCTAAGCCAGTGAGGCACTTTTTTTGAGTGGTTTTATGCCAGGGGCTTTCCACTCAGGACAAATCACTGTGTTTTTCATTTCTGTGGTATGCTTTCAATCTGTTGTTGAATATTTCAGTTTTCTATTTTCAATTATACAGTGTATTTCATCTTATGGGCATATAATCAATTTTGTTGAAAAATATCTTGTAAGTCAGAGTCTGCAATTGTGTCTACTAAAAGTAAAAATTATCTAGGATACTGATTCACCCCCCCTCTCAGTATCCTCACCACTCTAACAAGTGGTATCAGCGCCAAACCCTTTGTCTTTAAGGCCTAATTAGCCTAAGGGGATTCCTGGTTGACTGGTTAACCATGTCTTCTCAAGATGGTCTTTCCTCATCCAAGGCACCATTATTTGATGGTACAGATTATACTTTCTGGAAATATAGAATGACTCATCATATCAAAGCTTTAGGATATGATGTCTTGGAAGCCATTGAAACTAATTGTACTATCACAGGCAAACCATCCAATGCTAATGAAAAAAAGGCACTTGATTGTGACTCAAAAGCTGCTAGTCCTATTTGTTGTGGTTTGACCAATGAAGTCTTAAATAAAGTTATGGAATGCCAAATAGCTAAAAGTATCTGGGATAAACTTTCAAAAATTTATGAAGGAGATGAAAGCATTAAAGAGGCTAAGTTACAAGCTCTTAGGGAAAGATTTGAAAGAATGAGAATGAAAGATGATGAAAAGATAGCTGAATATCTTCAAAGAGTCCAAGAAACTGTCAACAATATTAGAGGTTTAGGAGAAAAATTAGAAGAGATAATTGTAGTTAAAAAGATCTTATGGACTCTAACTTCCAAATATGACTCCAAAACCTCTGTGGTTGAAGATAAAGATCCAAAAACTATAACTATTGATTCTATTCTATGAGTCTTTACTGCATATGAAATGAGAATGGAAAATGAAAACCCCAATAAAGAAGCTAAGGAAGCAGCTTTTAAAACTATGAAAAAGGAAACTGAAACTAGTCATGAAATTGAAAATATCAGTGAAGATGAATCCATTTTTGTTAGTAAACTCAGAAGAGGATCAGGTAGATATAAATGAAAATTATCTTTTAAATGCTTTAACTGTGGAAAAATAGGACATTATGCTGCAAAATGTCCTAATCTAGAACTTGACAGTGAACAAGAAGATAACAGGAAACAGTATAAGAAAAAGTCTTTAAATTTTAACAAGAAAAGTACTTTCAAGAAAAGAAGTCTAATTGCTGGAATAACAGATAGTGCGTCAGAGGAATCCTCTGATGAAATAGATGAAACACTCTTCATGGCAGCAATTATTGGTGTTCCAAAAGAAGAACAAGCAGAAATGTCTGAAAATGAGGTTGACTTAGAAGGAGAATTAAAATGTGCTTTTGGTGAAATTAGAAGATTTAAAAAAGAAAATGGAATGCAAAGCAGGTTAATATCTAATCAAGAAAAATAGATTTCTGATTTAAAAGTAAGTCTTGAAGAAAACAGAAAAATTCTCTCACATACTCAAGAACAGTTAAAATCTGAGGTTGAAATAGTTAAACTTAGAAGAGAACTTGAAATGTGTAACAACAGTGATAAACTTGTTGATATGCTAGGGAAACAAAAAGAGTATCACGACATGACTAGTCTAGGCTTTTCAAAAGGTCAATGCTCTAATGATAATCAGTTCAAAAGTAAAATGCCTTTTAGATTCACTGGGTATTGTTTTTATTGTTATCAGTATGGACATAGAGCAACTGAATGTAAGTTTGTTTTTAGAAGGCAGCCCAATTTTCTGAAAGATAGGACTTTTAATTTTCTAAACAAGATAAGATGTTTCAATTGCAAAAAACTTGGACATATTGCCAAGTTTTGTAAATCAGATATTGTCTCTTTTACTAAGCAACTCAAAATGAAATGGGTGCCCAAAAACAGCAAGGCTATGATAGTTGAAGTTGCATTTCATGCAAAGAAAAATGAAATTTGGGTTATAGACAGTGGATGTTCTCATCATATGACTAGGGATAGAAGTAAATTTACTTCATTTAAAAATTGCTCAAGTGGGTTAGTTAAATTTGGTGATGATTATTGTTTACAGATCACAGGAAAAGGTATAGTTCTTTTAGAAGATAACACATCTCTAGAAGATGTTTATTTTGTTGAAGGACTAACTCATAATCTGTTGAGTGTAAGTCAAATTTGTGATAGTGGTTTTGGTGTAGTTTTCACATCACAAGGCCGCAAGATCCTCAAAAATTCAAAACAGGTCATTGCTTCCGGTTTGAGAACTAAAGGTAATATTTATAATCTGCATTGATTTGCTAATGAATGCAAAAACAATTTATGCTTTATGAGTCAAATTGAAGAAAGTAAACTCTGGCATAGGAGGTTGGGGCATATAAACTATGATAACTTAGTTAAAATCAGTCACAACAAAAATGTTAGACATATGCTTGCTATTTCTAAGCCTGAAAATCTAATTTGTAAAGAATGTCAGCAAGGTAAACAAACAAGAAATGTTCATAAATCTAAAGAACAATTTGCTGCAAAACCTCTCCAGTTAGTTCACACTAACTTATGTGGTCCAACCAGAACAAAATCTTTGAATGGCGAAAGATACTTTATGTTATTTATAGATGATTACACAAGAATGACTTGGGTTACTTTTTTAAAGCATAAGTCTGAGGCTTTAGAAAAATTTAAGATCTTTAAAAGCATGGTAGAGAGAGAAACATATTCAAAACTGAAATGTTTAAGATCGGATAATGGAGGAGAATATACTTCCACTGCTTTTCTTGAATATTGTGAAAAACATGGTATAAGAAGACAGTTTGCAGCTCCTAGAACACCTCAACAAAATGGGGTGGCTGAAAGAAAGAATAGGACAGTAAAAGAGATGGCTAGAACTATGCTTCAAGATGCTGAACTATCAAATACTTTCTGGAAAGAAGTTGTTCATACAACAGTTTATATCTTAAACAGGGTTCAAATAAGAGTCAAAACTAGGTACACATCCTATGAACTTTGGTATGGTAATACGGCTAATGTATCTTATTTTAAAATCTTTGGCGGCAAATGTTATATAAGGAGAGAAGATCATCTAGGAAGTTTTGAATCTAGATGTGATGAAGGGATTTTTCTAGGATACTCTACTCATAGCAAGGCTTACAAATGTTATAATAAGAGGTTAAGGAGAATAGTTGAAAGCTCTAATGTTAAAGTGGTTGAGAATTTACAGCAAGAACAACAACCTCAGTTTCAACAAGTTGAAGAAATCATTCAAGAAGAGCCAAGTACAAAAGAAGAGTCAGAGAAATCTGAAGAAGAATCAGATCCTGAAGTTCCTCAAGGACAATCAGTAAGTCCTCAAACTAATACTCCTTCTAAATTTTCTATTTGTACTCCTAAAAGATTGTTACAAAAGAATCATCCAAGTGAACATGTTATTGGTGATTTAGATTCTGGCATACAAACTAGAAGAAAAACTGCACAAGCAAATCAATAGCTTCATATTTGTTTATTGTCTCAATTAGAACCTAAAACCTATGTTGAAGCTAGTCAAGATGACTTGTGGGTTCAGGCTATGTTAGATGAGTTAACACAGATAGAGAAAAATAACACTTGGGAACTTGTCCCAAGACCAAAAGATAAAAATGTTATTGGGGCTAAATGGGTTTTCAAGAACAAACTTGATGAAAATGGAGTTGTTGTTCGAAACAAAGCGAGACTGGTGTGTAAGGGTTATTCTCAGATAGAAGGTGTCAATTTTGATGAAACCTTTGCTCCTGCAGCTAGACTAGAAGCAATCAGACTATTTCTAGCATATCCTGTTTATAAAAATTTTAAGGTTTATCAAATGGATGTAAAAACAACTTTTCTAAATGGAGACTTAGAAGAGGAGGTATATATGGATCAGCCGGATGGTGTTGTTAGCAAGGGCAAACCCCATCATGTTTACAGATTGAAAAAGGTTCTTTATGGCCTCAAACAAGCTCCTAGAGCTTGGTATGCTAAACTTGACAACCATTTACAGTCACAAGGGTTCACTAGAGGTGGTATTGATAGTAATTTGTACTTTATGACCAAAAATGATTCCATCTTAATAGTGGTTGTCTATGTGGATGACATTATTTTTGGTAGTGATGATAATGAACTCAGTCTATATTTTCCATAGGTTATGACTGCAAAGTTTGAAATGTCAATGCTAGGTGAACTTTCCTTCTTTCTTGGTTTACAGGTTTCCCAACTCAAAGAAGGTATATTTCTTTCTCAAACAAAGTATGCAAAAGAAATGTTGAAACAGTTTCAGATGAATGAATGTAATCCTGTTAGTACACCTATGGAAACTTGTTGCAAACTAAGTGTTGATGTTGACAAACCTGATATTGATCACACTTTTTATAGATCTATGATAGGCAACTTGTTGTATTTGTCTGCCACTAGACCTGACATAATGCATGTGGTTTGTTTAGTAGCTAGATTTCAATCTGCTCCTAAGCAAGCTCATCTAAATGCAGTAAAAAGAATCTTTAGATATATACAAGGAACACTTGATTATGGACTTTGGTATTCTAGGCATTCAGATTTCACACTGATAGCATACACAGATACTGATTGGGTAGGCAGTCTTGATGATAGAAAAAGCACTTCAGGTGGTGCTTTCTTTCTTGGTGGAAGGCTAGTTGCTTGGCATAGCAAAAAGAAAGATTATGTTTCTCTGTCTACAACTGAGGCTGAATATATTACAGCCATGCCTTGCTGCACTCAGATTCTCTAGATGGTTCAGATTTTGAATGATTACAAAGTTACTGTTTGTAAGCCTGTCAAAATTCAATGTGACAATGTCAGTGCAATCCATATCTCTAAAAATCTTGTGATGCATTCTCGTACCAAGCATATTGATATTAGATATCATTTTCTTCATGATAAAGTTATCCTCAATGATGTCATATTGGACTATGTTTCTTCTGCTGATCAAGTGGCTGATATATTTACTAAGCCACTTCCCAGAGCTATTTTTGAGGGTCTCCGAGATACGCTTGGGGTTCTCTCTTTTTCTTCTCTGCATTAATGTCTCTCCATTCTTGGTTTCAGGGGGAGTTTCTTGCCTACTTTTGTGCCCTAATAGTTTTCAGCTTCATGTATCAGTTCTTTTGATCTCCTCAGTTGTTGTCTGTCTCTCCTTGCTATTATTTCTTTCTGGTACTGATTCTTGTTTCCAACCTTCTAGATCCTTCTTGGTGCTGTGCACGTCTTGGTATGGTTGCTCTATTTTTCTGTACTTTGCAGCCATCTATTCTTATGTCTTCCCTTTGTCCTGATGACAAAAAGAGGGAGAAGGATTGCTGTTGTTGCTGTGTGTTTTCTCATCATGGCCAAAGGGGGAGTATTGTTGGCCTTCTCCCTTAGTTGTTGTCCCTGATGTTAAAAAACACACATGGTTTTGTTGGTTTTGTGGACTCCTATGATGCTATTATGTTGGTGTTAAGATGTTGAGTTTCATGTGGTTTTGTGGACTCCTATGATGTTATTATGTTGGTGTTAAGATGTTGAGTTTCATGATCTTGCTTTTGCGGTTTATGATATACATGATATTGACTCATTTGTGACAGCTTGGCTTCTCTATTGCTCACACAAGGATAATTGATGGTGGCTATGGTATACATGATATTGACTCATTTGTGACAGCTTGGCTTCTCTATTGATCACACGAGGATAATTGATGGTGGACAACTTGATTATTTTTCAAACACATTTGTTGATGGTTTGTTACAGTTTGCATAACATTTTGTTTGCTCAGGTTGGCTTCTTTTATAAGACATTTTTATGAGCACTAATGTCTTGATCAGTATATAGGTTGGCTTTTGTAATCTGATTCACATTCTATATGATGAAGCACTAATGTTGTGTCATTTGGCACACACGGCAATAGTTTTATTTCTACCTATGTGCTATGGTCTTTGGCTTGTAATGTTGTTCACCATGGTTGGGTGTATTTTGTAATATTTTCCTAGTAGCACTACATGTTACATATACTCTTTAGCAACATGCACTTAAATGTTGATCTCCCGAATAGGTTTATTGAGTTTTTCTTATGTCAAAATGCAAGTTGAAAGTCACCGATCCTCCTAGGGTTACCTGCAGCTCCAGTTACATGATCTTTAGTGGGAAAAAGGCATTCTATGATTTTATTTCTTCATTTGATAAGGATTGAGCTTTGATTATACATTTTATATTTAGGGTTTCATACCCTACATAGAAATGATGAGGAGAACAGGTTTGGATTCCACGACAATCAAGTTGACTTCAGGCAGCAGGTGATACTGTTATAATTCCCTTCATTTTTTGTCAGCTATCTTTAACTGTGGCAGTTATGATTGCTCTTGCATATAGTTTTTATTTTGACAATTATAAGTTGTCGTGGAAGAGGAAATGTGTTTTTGAGATATGTTTTTCTTTGTAAAGAATATATACTATTTTTCTTTTGCCGCTAGAAATTTGTGGTTTATGTAAAGGGAATCAGAGTTTCAACTCTAGTTAGGGTTTCAAAATGGAAAGAAATTGTTTTGAAATGGTTTAGTGGCAGAGTTTTGAGGTTTAATGGTAGTGTTTTGTGGTTACGACCCTGGTTAGGGTTTTTGATAAAGTCACTCCATGTTTATCCTGTTCTGTTATGATCAATAACTGATGACAAAATGGGTTTTCGACAGCAAAACTGTGTGACAGTTATGGAACCTCCAAAAGCAGTATTTTCTTGTAAAACAAAGACACAAAAATATGTTATTGTACATGATATATAAATGCATTACTCATATAGTATGAACTATGCAGTGTGTACAAGAGTTGTTCATGCATTGTTGATACTATATTAGTAAGGTGTGCAGTGAAACAGGGTATCCCTCTGTATGTAATTTGTTTATAAGACAGTCTTGTTAAAAATGCCAGTGAGGCAATATTGTTAGCCAATGAGGCCTGTAATCAGTGAGATTCTTTTCTAAGCTAGTGAGGCACATTTTTGAGTGGTTTTATGCCAGGGGCTTTCCACTCAGGACAAATCACTATGTTTTTCATTTCTGTGGTATGCTTTCAAACTGTTGTTGAATATTTCAATTTTCTATTTTCAATTATACAGTGTATTTTATCTTATGGGCATATAATCAATTCGGTTGAAAAATATCTTGCAAGTCAGAGTCTGCAATTGTGTCTACTAAAAGTAAAAATTATCTAGGATACTGATTCAACCCCCCTCTCAGTATCCTCACCACTCTAACAGTCTTCGCCTTGCACAAATTGGAAAGTACCCAGAATATAATTGTATTTGTTAAGTAGTCCTACTTTTATAGAAAGCAGTGAGAAAATATGCCTTTCTTCACCCCGCTCGACACGCTAAGTCTAACAAGTTTTAAATGCTTGTTTCACTATAATTACCTGTATTCACCTCTTCTTCATTATAAATAATTCATTGCCCTCTCAATCTCATTACCCTGCTAAATCGCATGTGGATTTTACTCTCCGATGGCCAACCTACTTTTGTTTTCTATTATTACGTTGTTTCTTCTCTGCTTCTGCTGTGGATGTATTGAGAGGGAAGCCCATGCTCTTCTTCTCTTCCAAGCCGGCCTAAATCACTCTGCAAATGTACCAACTTTGTGGGAGAAGGGAACGGATTGCTATTTCTGGGAGACCATTTCCTGTGATTACACCACTCATCATGTAGTCTGTGTTGATTTTTTAAGATATCCCTTAATTGAAGGGGGAGTCATATCTAAGAGCTTGTGCACCATCACTTTTGTTGCATTCATATGCCTAATTGACATGGGATTAATAGGTACTCTTCCTCCCTGCTTCGAAAAACTCTCTTCTCTCACACTACTGGATTTATCTTATAATAGGTTGAGTGGGAATATTCCTCCTTATCTCTCTAATCTCTCTTCTCTAATTAAGCTATATCTTTCTGGGAATCAACTCACAGGAAGCATTCCCTCCTCTTTTTCTAATCTCTCTTCTCTAACTACCCTAGATCTTAGTGATAATCAACTCACAGGAAGCATTCCCTCCTTTCTCTCTAGTCTCTCTTCTCTAACTCGCCTACTTCTTAGTAAGAATCACTTTAGTACCTGTATCCCAGATTCCTTAAGCAATCTCTCTTCACTGCAAGATATAGATGTGTCACACAACCCACTGAATGGAACTCTTCCCTCCTCATTTTCAAGGCTCTCCTCCCTTATTAGCCTCTATGCTGATGGGAATGTATTCAACCAAAGTATTGCTTCTTCAGCACTACCCTCTTCACTTGAATATCTCGCTCTCTCACTAAACGACCATTAGATTATTTCAGAGGTTTTCTTTCAAAACCTTACCAAATTACGGTTATTGTCTTTATCTAATTGTATGTTTAATATCAACACCACCTGGATACCCTCCTAGTTAATAGAATTACAAATGATATCATGTAACATGGATGGTCCTGTTGGTTTTTCTTCTGAATCAGCATTAGGGTTTGCCAGTTCTAATGCACGGGCAGATTCAACCAACTAATACAGGAGGTTGCGTGAGCTCCTCCCCTTCACTTCTGGTTCTGCCACACCAAGGGGGGGTGTCCCTATTTTCTAAAGATGTGACCTTGACTAGCTCAATGACCGATAGATTTAGCTTGACAGCAATAGGCAGAATACTCTCATGTCTGGACCAAGATCTGCATGGTAGATCACAAGGTTGGCAACATTCTTGGACATATTTGTCTGGAGGATATGAGAGCATGCAGGGGGTTCCTAATCCTACTCCTACAAATAATAGGTTGAAGTGATGAAATGGGTGGACATGATGTCCTGGATGCAAGACATGGGGTTTTGGCTCATAACTACTAACCCAGAAGCAGACCGGTGTCTATCTCAGGGCAAGGAGTCAACTAGATGTATACAACAGATGGTTTACAACTAGCATTCAAGTTTCAAGGGGTTGGATTTGATGCTTACCTTACAAACATCACCCAAGGATGGGTATTTAGCTGCCTCTACTTACGAATATCCCTGCTGGCATGCAACCTTCTCCATACATTGACCTAAAATAGTTTAATCCACTCCTTGAATGGAAGTTACAGATCAAGCATGCAGTATAGATATCTATACCCTAGAATCTATGAAACCCTTAGCAACCAGATTCAAAAGAAGGATGACATGTAGCAAATGGAGACAAGCAGATAGACACATGCAATAAGCATTTTTCATATAAATCAACATGAAACTGAACATATGTGCAAAATACATTCATGCTGCAACACATAAACTCCAAAATGGGATAAAACAACCAGAATCATGCCTTGTCTTTCGTTATTTACACAAAAATGCCCCAGGCTTTCAACAACCTCTAAAAATGAGCAACATAGCCTGCTATATACAGCAAGGCAAGTACTTAGCATTAATCACTGGGTGACTCAAAAGTCTACCAGATACAGTTCATTCTAAGGAAATGGTGCTCAAACATTCAATGCAGTAGGTGGAAGAGGAGACAGGGAAAGGTCTCGAGCCTTGCGCCGCTGCCTGGGGATTCACTTCTTCAGTCAGGTACTAGATCCGTCCACGCCATCGCCGATACCCTGTAAGATTTGCCATTAATATCCACCTACTCGAGGCCTTGGGAAAAACATCATATTGTGCATCGCAACCATTTCCCACCAAGATTTATCACCCTGATATTTCAAATTTATGTGGGAACTAATTATCCCACATGCACCCCACGGTGACCCCTCTAATACTTTATAGCCTAGGTCATGAGCATATATGATGTCGGTGCTTTTGCTCCCGACGACACCAGTATAAACCTTATCATCATCCTCCATCGGCCAGACCGCTCCTCATTGGCAAACCACTTGCTTGTCCTCCCGACATCACATATCTTGCCGATGAACATCCTTCATCGAGAGGACCCAACATATCAGAGCGACACATTCCTAACACGCCAATGACCAAAGTCATGCCGACAACTCTTCGTGCACACATCCTCTGATATGCAAAATATCACTCTGATATTTCACATCACCCTGATGTGAAATATCACCCCGCAGGAAGTATCACCCTGCGGGAAAGCATATCCAGACCTCATCACCCAATAAAAATATCACCCTGACGTCAGCAACATATTGCAATATCACCCGCATGATAATTGCCTTCATCAACACAACCTAATGCATAGGAGGAAGATCCTCCTGCTTAGCCGATACCAAATGTCTAGCCGATGAAAAACCTGCATGTCCACAAAAATCCTAATGATGTCAGCATCATATCTGCATACCGCGCATCTCCACATATCCGGATGATGTCATCATCATATTCACAACATGAGGGGATCTCCATAAAATGACTGATGTTAAAATATGACCCCCCGGACCTTGATGACGTCACCACCACATTCATATATCGGCACTGGGGTGATATTCGTAAGATGACGCGATATTCAGAATATCACCTGATATTTAGAATATCACCCCCTTTTGGAAAAAAGATGATGCAGACGGGCAAATATCACCCCGATAAAAGAATGACGTCAGCAGCACCGAGCGATAAAGCAAACATGAAGTGATAAAGTAACATCAGGATGATCTTAACCAAGATCACCTGATGTTCAAATATGATGACCCCAACACAAAACGGGTCATACTTAGAACTTTTCAGCAACATCATCAGGATGATCTTAACTAAGATCAACCGATGTTAAAAATATCACCCCGCGGAAGATCATGCTAACAGAAAATATGATGATCCTCACAAAAAACATCAGGGTGATGTCCAGAAATATGATGATGATGACCTCCTCCAAAGAAAATATGATGATGACACTGAAAAATGCTGAGGAGGTCCAAGGACTTAGAACTTTTGGATTTTTTGGGAAGGTGCCTACATGGATATTTGCTTGAAAACTTGATTGCTCATGCAGGCACCAACAGGTCCAATCCCGTCATGGATTTCAACTCAATTCTCACTTGGATGGTTGAAATTAGTTAACTGTAATCTAGTTGGAGAAATTCCCTCTTGGCTACTCAATATGAGTCTATACTACATCAATCTCACAACAAATCATCTGCAAGGTTGCCTTTTGTTAAATACTTCAGCTTGGAATAGAATACAAGTAGTGGATGTGTCTAATAATGCATTGTCTGGCCAGATACCACCAATTTCGTCCCCTGATTTACAAGTATTTCTTCTCAACAATAATTCACTAACAGAAAATATTCCTCCAAGCTTGCAGCTTAGCTCTTCAGTGGAAGTGTTGGATTTGGCAAATAACCATTTGAATGGAATCATTCCTCCAAGCTTAGCCAATTGTTCCTCCCTTAAAATGTTGAATTTGGGGGATAATTATTTGGGAGGTATGATACCCTCAGAGTTTGGTAAGCTAAGTCAACTGCAATAATTAGTGATAAGGAATAACAAGCTGATTGGAGAATTCCCTCCTTCAATATCAAATTGCACAGAATTAAAATTTCTGGATATTGGGCAAAACCTATTGAAAGGCCAGATACCAAAGTCAATAGTAAACTTTTCAGAGCTACAAGTGTTAGCAGTGAGGAAGAATGATTTTGAAGGCTATATTCCTATAGAAATTGGGCAGCTGAAGAACCTCCAAATCTTGGACCTTTCTTCAAATATTCTATCAGGGTTTATACCACGTAGTATTTTTAGTTTACAAGCAATGTTGGTAGAACGACAAGAAGGATTTATCATGGTTCAAATAGACAATAGCTTTTATACAACATTTACATTGGGTGAAATTACAGGTTTCATGCATGAGGATGAATTGAATATGAATTCCAAAGGCAGAGATGAGCACTACCCATATATTTTCTCCACCATGGCATCCATCGACCTCTTCAACAATCAATTAATTGGCAATGTTCGTTCTGATTTAGGAAAGTTGAAAGGGCTGAAGCTGCTCAACCTATCCATGAACAATCTCAATGGTACAATTCCAAATAGTATTGTACAAATGAGTTGGCTGGAATCATTAGACTTTTCTGCAAATTATTTTTCTGGACAAATTCCAGACGACCTTGGGTCTTTGAGCTACTTGGAAGTCCTCAAGTTATCCAACAACAACCTTTCAGGCAGCATACCACAAGGAGGACACATGGCAACATTTACAAAATCTTCATACGAAGGAAATCCAAATTTATGGGGATGTCCCCTTCCAAAGAACTGCTCTTGGCTAGAATTTGCTCCTGCTCCTCCTCCCATTTATTCATCTACCAATGAAGAAGAACAAAGTGAGGAAAGTGTGGGGTATTGGATTGGAGTGGGACTATCATATGGAGTGGGTTTCGGAGTTGTGGTGCTCTCTATTGTATTAATAAAGAAGTGGGGAAATAAATACTTTGATGGAGTTGATATTGTTTTGAAATATTTATTTCCATGGCTTAAGAATTTGACAGTATGAAAGGTATATTTTTATATGAGCTATATTTTTGGCATTGTTTTATTTATTTGCTTTGTTAGGTTTGGAAGTTCATTCAATTTATTAATTATTTTTAAAAATATTATCTAATTCAATCTTTTAATTTGTGTGTTTTGCAGATCTTGGAGCAATTGGAAGATTTCTAATGGTGTGCTGATAATTTTTAAATAGACTGAATAAATTCATTGTGCTCTTATTATTATTGTAAAATTTTTACTATGGTTAGTTAACCATATTTATAAGTTTTGTTCCAAACGCTTGTATAAAAATGAAATTAGAAACAAAATATTTTTATACTTTAATTTGTACTAGTTTATATTTTTTCTTCAGTTAAATCTTTTCTATTTCTATAAATGTATGGTATTAAAAAACCAAACTTTATTTATTATACCTAAACATATTGTGTGGTATATGATAATTTTAAAAAAATAAATTAAATAGAGTTATGTTGAAGTTAATAGTATTAGTATGCAACAATGAATAAAATAATTCAAATGTTAAATTCTTTATGATAACCATTTGAAAGACAAAAATTTTAGTACCTTTATCCTAATATAAGGACATAAAAATTTTAGAACTAAGTATAACATATTATTCCTATTCAAACTCAGATTTTAAGTGCCATTTACTTAGTGATTCAATTCATTATATTCTCTAGTGTCTATGAGCAAAAGGACTTCACAATGTTATCACATTACCTATATTTTAAGAAATGAATAATGCTCTAATGCAAAAGGACTTCACAATGTAATTATATTACCTATATTTTAAGAAATAAATATATTATATTGATAATTCCTTTACCTCTAGGGCTGACCTAGATTTAAGGCTGAAATTTTAGAGCTTGATTGTGGTTGCATTTTTGTCACATTTTTTCTTTGTTTAAAATTTTCAATCCCTACACTCTTCTCCCTTCCATGAATCTACAAAATAATATTGGACCCAATAAAAAATTTTAATTATATTTTAACTTTTTTATCACTAAGAAATATCAAGCTTTTAGGAATCAAAATTTCATAACTGAAATTTGGATGTTCTTAAATTTTCTCAAATCTAGAGAAGGGTCTAGAGAAAGTGTCTAGAGAATGTACACTTGGTATAAGAGTAGCATAGTAAAGGCCCCTCTATTAAGATTGGGGGATAATTTCACATGCTATAAGCCACCTTTTAATGTTGGCAATGCACCAAACATTGTGGACCTCGAGAACGACATTTCCTTTTATTTAAGTGTATCAAATTACTTTACTCTCTAAGTCTCCAAGAATAATCTCAAAGTAAACATAAATATTAAAAATATTAAAAAATGTAATTTTGTAAACAATAAATAATTCAGAAACATAGATTTCTAGTGATCTAAAAATATGGTTAAAACCTTTTCCAGACAATTAGGGTCATGGTTTTTTATGTTTGTTGGTCATGGTTTTTTATGTTTGTTGGAATTGACAAGGAGTTAAGAGATGGAGTTATCCACTTCTTGGTTGGTATGTTGCAAAGAGGGGTTACATTGATAGTTGAGAATGATTAGAAATGGTATGGGGCATTTCTAGGAGTCTTCAAAAAAAGTTATAGAGCTCAAAATGACCTTGGAAATTTTTTTAACAAGTTCATTGATTTGAATAGGAAAGGAACTCACCAACTACAATGGTGAAATATTCTCTACCACAATGATTGTGTCAAATTCCATGGAGAATATGTCAAGTACTACAACAAATACATATTTTCCCCATACTAGAACCAATGATTTTGCTACATCTTATATAGAATTGGAATATGAATGGTTTTTGTTATTTCGTTTTCTAATCTATAATTTGATCTTCCGTTCTTCATGTATGGGAGGATGGAGGAATGACATATATTGCTTTCTGGTGACTTGTGTGGGGTTGGCTCTCATTGGTATGGTGGTTTTAATTCATCTCAAGATTGTTCTACAAGTGTTTTCTTAATCTATTCATATTGGGAGTGTCTAGTTGTATATATGTTTTTGGAGCTTCTAGATGTGTTGTAGCTCATTATTTGTGGCATTGTACAAACACTTGTACTCAACCCTTGCATAGGGGAATTGGGAGTGATTTGCTCTGCAAAACTAGACTTTTTCACCTAACATTGGATTTTCTCTGGGGCAACTTGTGTGTTGCATGTTAATAATGTTTCTTATCTATTCTTTCAATTTTATTGAGATGATGTATGTGTTTTCCTTGATATGTGTATTTCTAAATTTTTTTGACAATCATTAGAGGTGGTTTATGGTTTGTATTAAGGGTTTTATTGTAGACATTTCATTGTATACCAATTTCTAATGGCATTGTGAGGAATATTCTTCCTATTTTTAAATCATATAGATAAATGATCGATATTCCATATATACTCTTGTAAAGATCCAACTCCTGATCAAAATTTTTGAGATCTCATTCAGCCAAGTGATGATCATGATATTGCAAGGAAGGACGAATATTCAACTAGCTTGTAAACACATATATAATCAAACTCTGCAAAAGCACCATTATTAAAAAAATCATTGATTTAATTGGGCACTTATACAACCTTTGCTATAAAACCATTCAATTCTATACTAGAAAAACCACAGTCAAAATCAATGAAAGGATTGTTGCACAACATTAGTGTACTGAATAACATAAGGTAACCAATGAAGATCTAGAAAGTATTAGATTAGACATTATAGTGTAGTGTTCATAAATGAAAAGAACAATTTTGTATTAGACTTTTATCTCTCCTTGTTTCAAGGATAAGTGAATCTAAACATTAGTTTTAGCTAGTAATTGTGTATAGCTTTGATAAAAGTATCTATTTTTCTTTTTTACCTTTTCAAAGGACTTTGCATATTTTGTTTAATAAACATGTATATCATTTTAATGGATTATATGAAATTATTGAAAAAATTAGTTTTATAGTTGTTTATTAAAAATAGATATGAAATACAACTCTTTTAATTCATAAAATATGCTTTAACTTTAATGATGAAAAATCAACATATAACCAACTCTGTTAATTATCAAGAACACCGAGAGGGGGGGTGAATCAGTGTTCTAAAAATCTTTTCATGCACTTTAACTTTTAGTCATTTCCCAAAATTAATTAAACAAAAACACAATATGCATATGAACAACAACCATGAAAACATGACACATGAACACCAAGAATTTTACGTGGAAAACCCAAGAAGGGAAAAACCACAAAGAGGATTAGCTCTCAAATATATATTGCAATCTTAACAAAAATAATATTCAGGCTTGGTCACTCCACGGGCCTAGAACATGCCGGTTCACTGCCATGAAGTACAACTAGGTCTAGCAGGCTCACTGCCTCAACCCTAAACCTTGCAAGATTACAATAAGGACTGTTAAACCCTGAGGGCTATTAAACCCTGTTGAAGGCTCACTACCTTGATGATGAAAGCTTGCTTCCAATCAGATTGCACATGAAAACTGAACACTGCTTTAGCATTTGCCACTATGCCAGGTGCAGTCATTTAATAGCTAAATTTTGAATCCCGAGTCTTCATTCTCACTAAATTGTGTCACTGCTCTATTATTTGCATATTCACATCCTCTTCCACACCACACACATTCTCTACTCTGCTTTGTCTCAACTCTGCTTTGCCTCTTCTCTGCTCTGCCTTTTTAGACCTTTCTTATTATCTTTCCATCTTCACTCAAGGACATCTTTTCCATGAATCAACTACAAGCATTTATACACTTCAACAACCTTGGAATGATCATAAATGCCAACATTGCAATCATCAACCATTGGAACAATCTCCAAGGTCGGCATTACAAACATTTATAAAATAGGTCTTGACCTATTACAACATTATGCAAAGGGGATGAAGTAAAAATGTATACAGATCATGCCACGCTTTAGCTGGGACTCAAACACAATCTTCCATGCTTCATTATGCTTCCACAATCTTCTAGAGACCTCCGCAATCACTGGGATTAACCAGGTCGGCCAAAGATGGTTAGACAATATGCTACCCAGGAATAATCTTCAAACACCTTCACAATTCTTCCACGTAGACCAATGTAATGATAGGAACATGATCGGGAGGTATCCACAAGCACATTGTAATCATCAGGAACAACCGTACAAACCTTAACCACTTTAACAATAGGATCTTCACATCGGAACACATGAACTTCACTGTCTTCAACTGTCATAAAAGAAAGATAGCTTGTGGACAACTAGAATATGAACAATTGCAATTGTAGGCACCTATAATCATCCTAGACTTCCCTCTAAAACCGCAGAGCAAAATACTTTATTGCGGAGACATGCAGAGTAGAATACTTTCTCCCTGTCTCAACTGAACTTACAGAAAAAGTAGATTTCACTCTAGTGAACACAACTCACTCAGATCTTCATGTGGAGGGCTCAAACCCAGAATTTAGCATCCTCGGACATACCTCTAACTTACTTCCAATCCACAGACCAAGATCTTCATTCAGCAAGAAATACAGAGCAATCTACCAGACTGTTCTTTCAACATACAACTCACAGTCTATACTGCACTTTACTGTAACTCACTTGTTTCTTCCAGAGAGGCTAATTTTATCAATATCCTCAACATACAAAGCTTCTAAACAAGTAATAGAATAAGATAAAGTTGACACCAATAACAACAAAGATATGTTGACATCGATGACAACACCGATTAGGCACATGCTTGCAATAATCTCCCCCTTCGTCATTGATGGCAACATATGATGTGAAAAACTACAACAACCATCAAGATACAATTCTCCCCCTTTCTCTTTACACACCTGCACTCTTTCTTTCTACAAGATTCTCCCCCTTTCTCTTTACACATCTGCACTCTTTCTCTATCTAAGTTTTTCACATGACTTCTCTCCCCCTTTGACATCAATGACAAAGGGCACATACTTGCACTCTTCTGCTCTGATCCAATCTCTCTTCTCCCCCTTACTTAATGCTTTTCCTAACTGCAACTTTGGTTCTTCATGTGAAGTTCTCTCCTTCTTGGTCTGTCAATTCTCACCTTAGGATCTTGCTACTACTACATTGTTTCCTCTGTCAGCAACACTACAATACTTACTGCTCTTTATCAGAAACTCATATTAGCATCATCTACCTGCGTCCCCTGAGAGGTAAATTCATAATCCTCTTGACTTAAACAACCATCTCTTATTACTACCTGCACTGCTACACCTTTTTCCTTTTATTGCTCTGACTACTCCCCCTTAGGAGTAAACATCAGACCGTATCTAGCTCACGTTAGAACCTTCACATGCTATTACTTCTAGAGTAACATATCTTGTCTTCTCAAAGCTTTAGACTTGACTCTGTCTACAAGTTTTCTTTTGCAGGCTTCCCTTATCATCAGTCTAGTTGAAACAATGTCTTCTTTAACCTGGCATTCAAGCAGGCAGTCTTCACATCTAATTTGAATTCCTTATGTGCTACAAAGGCTAGAAGAAACTTAATAGCCTCCATTTGTGCCACCAGAGCAACATTTTCCACTTGTGAGTACCTTTTACACATAGCCTTGCCTTATTCCTCACCACTTCTCTATTCTCATGCAATTTAATCTCTAATCTCGAGACAATTTCCCAAGTTGGATTCTTCATATTCTGCATTAGTTCCTTTTTCCATTGCCTTGATTGAAAACTTATCCTTGCATACATCATTCATACATTCAACATAGATTTACTTGTTCATCTGCAATTCTTTTTCTTTGCCAATGCACCTTTGCTCTTTTTACCCAAGAACTGGTCTTCAATGTGGTACTTCTACACAATCTCTAGGGATCTCAAGAATTCTTTTCAGAACTTCTTCAACTTGACCATCTTTTTGCTTAACAGGTCCATTTGATTCATAGCTACTCAGATATAATATTCTTTCTCTGACTTCATCAACCTTCACATTAGCACTCTCAATGATCTTTCAAACTCTTATTGTAGCACTTTTGACTTGAACTCTGTTTTGAATGTAGATAGCAGTATGTATATCTTTTCTCCAATATACATCTGGTAGGTCAGCTTCTGTCATCATTGATCTAGAAGCATCTTAGACTGTCCTATACTTCCTTTCAACAACTTCATTCTACTGAGGAGTCCTAGCAGACAATTGTATCTTTATCCCTCGTTCTTTATAGAAAATATTGAATTCATTTGATGTGAAATCACCTCCTCTTTTAGACCTTAAGCATTAGATCCTGAGTTATATCTCATTCCCAATCATTGCCTTGAAAGCTCATCTAATTCATAATCATTCAACTGTGAGTTCATCTGCATATTTTCAAACCATTTCCAAGGAAAGTTGCTCTGTACTAAAAACAATCCTGAAATTTTGTTACTCATTATTCTCAAGCCAATTATCAAGATCAAACAAACTTATGGATGTAGATGTAATCACTGATCAATAACCATATGTCAGAACTGCAGAGCATTATCTTCAATAGTGGACCCAAGTAGACTAGAATACTAGATCCTTGTCATTTGATTTTATTAGTTAGATACAGACAAAATTCATGACTTGTCAACTTGTCCCTTGAGTACATACTTGACCAATTCATCTGTCACATCATAACTCCCAATGCAGACCAAAATACTTAGATGCTTTACACTGTTTCAAGCTTAACTCTATTCATCCGAACTTAGACAATTCACCATGTGACTTTCAGAGGAAGTTAGAACTTGAACATTGGAAAACATACCTGAACCACATATAATGATCTTCAACTACAAAGGCATACTAATCCAATCTCTGTCACTTACTTTGTATACTTCTCATACTTAGTCATTTTGGGCTTCTAGACCAGAATCCTTTTATGCCTTGATCTACAGAGTTCCTTTCAAGCAATCTACCATAAAAGTCTTCACATCATATCTTTGTGTCGAATCTCAGCACTAACTATCTGGCTAGGGGATTTAAAATTTTCAATACAGCTCCCCCTGAGCTAGAGTTCCCAGTTTACTTCCCAGAGGAAGTATTTGCTCCAGAATCTGGTGCAGACTCATCTCTGACTTCATTTACTTTTTTCTTGACCCAGACCTTGTTCATCTCCTTCTTGACTTCTATCGAATCAACCTTTTCCATTGATTTCTTTAATTCTTCTTGATTATCCTTCTTCATGTTCTTACTTATGGGCATGTGCAGGATCATGATGGGCCAAACTATACCTCTAAGTGGCAATGAAAATACAAAAAATCAGACTTTATCAAGTTCATGTGAAAATTTGAATGGATTATCTACACAATTTGAAAAAGATGTAAGAACAAAATTTGTAGACAATTGAATCTAGTTTATAGGCTACTATTTTTTTTTTTTAAAACTAAATTTGCTTAGTGAAAATTGAATATTTTAATGAACGGCTTTTAAATTTTTCAAAAAAAAATAAAAAGTGGGTGTCTGTCCAACCAACCTAAATATGAGTAAAATTATATATTTTTTTTTGAAAGTTTCAAAATAAGTAGAGGACTCATGTTCGGATGTGACGCATATTTATTTGAAATTTTTTTCCAATAAAATAATTAGTTATGATTTTTTTACTATGACTTTTTTTAAAAACTAAAAAGTAATTTTCCAGCCAACCTAACTCGATAAAAAAAATCAAAATTCAATTTTTTTTTTTAACCTATAGCCAGAAAAGCATAGAGTGTGACGCAGGTTTTAGATCTCAAAAAGGTGAAATGGTTTGAAAGTTATGGATGTTTTTCAATCAGTGTGTTCATCAAGATTTTAGAGACATGGTATATAGAAAATTATTAATAATTATTTAATAAAATGATAACCAAACAAATCTTATATTTTTAGAAAGCTAACAATTTTTTCTATAAACCCTTTTCGTTTTATCAATTTTGCATAAAAAAAGTCGTCAGCACGAAGGGTGAAGTTCGAAGAAGAGACTGAAACATGAAAACACGTTAGAATCCATGAAAAGTCAACAACCAAAATGGATATCTGTCTTGCTTTGTACCAAAGCAAGACGGATATCCGTTTTGCTTCGATAAAAGCAACTCAAAATGGATATCCGTTTCTAAAACGGATATCCGTTTCCTTGATCTATGAAATTTTTTTTACCATTGGTTTTGGATGAAGAGAAGCAACATATTCGAAACATCGAGCCAATAATACAAGAAGTTAAAGTTAGTTGGTCATTTATAGGTGTATCTATTGTTTCATATCACATTACACATAGAATTCTAATTAACAATCTAGTTTCCTCATTTGGGGGAACATTTTTTTATCCATTTCTAATGGAAATATTTAGTTAAAAATTGGTGGCTCCTTGTGAAAAGTATGGGCTCTTATCAAGAATGCATAACCAAGAAGGTTGATATCCATTTTTGTTACATGTTTGTTGATCACATCTTATGAATAGGATGTTGCTTGGTGATAGTTCTAGGTTTTGTGAACAATATTCTCAAGCTTATTGCAATTTTTACACTTGTGACCAAATTTGGTACCAAACCCTTTCACCTTTTCAATTAATCCTGATAGTGTCATCTCACTCCATGCAAATAAAACCAACATTAGGACCATGTGAATGAGATTAAGGATAGCCTTGAAATATGAATCTTTGTACTGTTGATTATCCTTTTAGCATGACAATCCTTTAGGATCATTGTACCCAGGTGCAACAATCCTTCAATCTTCTTTTATTTATATTTCTGTCCTCTTCATACACAAGATTCTCGTGCCTTGTAGTCATGACAATCCACAAATCACCTAACTATCCTTAGTGAGACTATATCTTATTTTGACAGTGATAGTCATCGTCCATTCACAAGTCTCCTCTTTAACATAGATACCCTTTGCACATGTTTTGACTTCATGATTTTCCTTTTGTATGTTGCATTATGGTATGAAAATACTATGGCCCCTTCTTCATCCTCTTGTATAATGAAATTGAAGGTCGACACTTACGGTTACTCTTCTTTATTACTTGGTGATAATGAATCCCTAATTTTTGATTGTCTTGAAGCCAAATTTACCACTGTTGAGACAGTTAGAGTTGATTCTTGATCATGAATATTGCGAATTACTTCAAATATCCATGGACAATTTCAATTGTGTTTCTTAAGACACCCATGCCGTGACTATCCCTTGATGTTGGTCATGATTGTGCTTGGATGGCACAATAGTTCATAGTTAGATTTTTGCCACTAAAGTTTTCCTTTGACAAAGTCGTATTTGTAGTCCACCTTTTGATGATGTTCAAACAATATAAATACTTATTCTTAACATAATCAATACATTTCTCGCAAATACCAATGCATTCTACTCTTAAGGTTCATGGCACCATGCCTAAAGGTATGATAGTCAGCAGTGTACTATTATGGCAGCCTATGGTTGGTTTGACAATCTATAATAGTGATAGCATTCATGCCTAACAGTCCTTATCGTTATTGTCATAATATATTTTACATTTGAGGCCTTGTCTACAACATACAAAGTTTACCTTTCTCACCTATACCTTCAGTATATAAAGGACATTGATTGGGAATTTTTAATTTCCACTTAGTCAGTGCAATCTAGGAGAGGATAGATTGTCTAAAGTTGTAATCTATTTCCATTTACACTGGCCATAACTACAAATGCTTAGTGTTTATTCTCAACCCCGGTATATGAATAAAATGTGACCTATTGTTCTAATAGGCCTATAGGGACAAAGAGGTGATAAAGCCTTTAATTTTAAACATGACATGGTTTTGATAACTTCCCATATTGGTAAGGTCCTGGATGACAATCCTTTGATGCACCTAATTGTAATAGGTGTTATGATAGTCCTTGGTATCTTTTCATTTCTTTCTTGAATGGCCTACAAATAAGACATAAGACCTATTAGATCCTTCATAGATAAGAATTCTCATACATTACATTTAAACTTAAACTCCCTAAACATCCATCAATCCATCCATTAATATCAAAATGCCATGAATATCCTATGATCAACCATTCTAATTCCTAGGATAGTCATATATTGCAATTTTGCTTCTCTATACTAAAATAGCCCAAGGAATATCTACCCTTGAATTTGTATTTTAACAATCTAATGTCTTTACGAATAACATTGAGCCTTCTTTTGGGACAACATTTTTGCCTTTAGAAGCTCCTCATTTGATGATAGCCTAAAATAGAATAAGTGGATAGTCATAACATTTTAGCATATAATGGGAAAACCCTAAAGTGTGATAAAGTCTATACATTATCTATTCCCATCCATGTCACGAAGCAACTATTCAAATGCTAGGCCAACATGATTTAAACAATCATAAGGGCCAACAATCCACTCCAAATGCACAGGAAAAGGACAACTCTTGGATCCCATATTAATCATGTTCACATGGCTGCTAGCATCTTCAAGTGAGTCAATACAAAAATTGAAAGCCTCAAACTCATACATTTCAGAAAAATATACCTAATTATAAATTTGATATGCATGAATAAGGAAGTCCTCATGCAATACAAACTAAAATGTGTCATATTTAGACATGTCATCAAGTTGAACTACATCATGTTGAGACTTGTGTTTACTTAAGCATTACAAGTCACTTGCCTCTTTGCATGCTTCAAAGTTCCAAACAAAGGACTCAACTTTAGGTGTAGCAGAGTCCTCATCAATGACTGATTTACATGGCCTTCAACAAACTAAAATTATATATCATCTTTATGCTTATATGGAGGCTATATCATCTTTACAATTGTATGTCCAGGCTCTTTAGGAGTCTTCACAAATGTGTCCAAAGTAAGATTACTCAAATCAAATAATGGCTTATATCCAGAGCTTTATTAAGTTGATACCTAGGTGGATTAGTGTGTAAACATTCATATTAGATGGTAATTCACAAGTTTATAGAACAATAAAATGAATTCCTAGTCTAGAATCCAAATGTACATAATAAAACAGATATCTATTTTGTAGTAGTGATATGGACATTGTAGAGTGTCCGTTGGCAAAGAATTGGGATTTAAGAAACGGATATCTATTTTGTAAATGCAGTAAAAAGACAAAAGGAATATTGTTGGGCCCGACATCCACAACCAGAGACCCTCTACTGTCGAAATACTCGTGATTTCTGGCTATGACAGTGAAAGGAATATTTTTATGCACTTTTGGAGACAATTTTCTTGTTACAATCATAAGGGTGATATTTTTGTTCCCCTAATGGGGAGCAACAGCCATCGTAAAGCAAAAAGGAGGAGGAAAGTTACATTGGAGGAAATTGAAGCAATTAGGGAAAAAGATAGGGAAAGGAAGAGGATTGGAAGAGTGGGTTTGGTGGATGCTCATCAAGGTGAATCTTCTTCTTTACCATCTAATGACATACAAATTGAAGGTGTTAATTTTGATTATAATGAAATGTTAGATAAGAATGAAATTCACCATGATATTGCAAATGAAAATATTGAAAAATGTTATGAAACACCTATTCATAATAGCAATACCATTGACAAAGAAGAAGAAGAAAAATGAAGACGTGCACTTGAAGAAAGTGGATATGAACATCATGATGTTAAAATTGCACTCCATAATCCATTTGTTGATAAAATTGATGAGGTTGATAACATGGATGAAACAAGAACAATCAATGTATCTCCAAATTTCATAAGAAGAGAAGACATTTGTCAAGAAGAGAATAACTGTGATGAAATTGGAAAACACCCAAGAACCCCAAAATGGTTACTTGAAATTGATGAGAACATAATGGAAAAACTTGAAGGCAAGAGGTCGTCATGAATGGTTCGGTTGTGGGCTACAAAACTCTTCAATGAATACTTTGAGAAGATAACATTAACTGAACAATGCCAACTTTTTGTGCAATTATTAAAGATGTACAAAATGAGACCTTTACTAAAGAAACTAAAGATTCGGTTAAACAAAGTGTCCGATCAGAATAAAATTATTGTTAGAAGCCTTTTCAATGCACTCAATTCTATTGGAAAGACTAGCAAGGAGAAAGATAAAAGAGCTGCTCATAGAGTAATAACAACCTCAATAGTAAGCAAACAATTAAGAAATGCTCGATTAATGAGGCAAACTTGTGTTGACTTAAGATTGAATCGTAAAACATTGTCAAAAGCACTAGCATTAAGATCAAGGCTAGATAGTCCTCTTGCCAATGATACTTGGGCTTTCAGTGGTAGGCTTCCACGAGTTGACAAGAAGCTAATTGATAGCACAAAGGAAGAAATTGAACAATTTTGGCACACTAACTCTAGGGTATCACCAAATGCAAAAGATGTTGTAAATTTAAGAATTGGTGATAAAGACGGCACACCACATCCTAAATATTACTTGGAATGTAGCCAAACAACATTGTACAAACAATATTGTGAAACTCACCCAGGTATGACAATCTCACAAAGAGCATTTGAATCTCTTAAGCCATTTTATTGTGTTCCTCTTAAAGTTTGTAATACATGTTGTTGCAAATACCATGTAGAGTTTTCTATGTACCATGAATTATTATGCAATATTCGTTCTACTTTGCACACTAATGAAATGTTAGAGGAGTGTGGTGCAATTCAACTACCAAAGTCATCTAGGGACTTATTGGATTTATTTCTATGTATTAGAGATGATGGTTGCATGTTCTACAAGAATGATTGTTTAAATCAAAAGTGTTTACAATGTGGTGGGTTATCAAAGTTTGTATCATTTTGTCATGAGGGCAACGGGCATGATTTTGGAAAGCGAATGGTTGAAAAAAAGAGATATGAGACAGTGAAATACAATTTGAAAAGTGGAGGTGAAGGTTCTAGATGTGAGTTGATTGTAAGAGAGGTAAGCATTTATGATTTTATTGATGATTTTAAGAAAAATCTTTTCTACAAGTATGTTAGACATAGCCACAGGTCTCGATGGTTAGATCAATAGTTCAGGATGTGTAAAGACTCTTTCCCGATTGGAACTATTGTCTCTGTAGTTGATTTTGTAGAAAACTATACATTGCAACCCCAAAATGAAGTTCAATCCCAGTACTACAATTTTATTCAGATTACTATTTTTGTTCACATCACATACAAACATGCCCCCGAGAGTACAGAAGAGAACAGGAAGATTGTCAGAGAATACCATTTTTACATGAGTGATGATCGATCTCATTCAGCAGAGTTTGTGCAATATTGTTTTCAACAATTTTATGGGTTCTTGCAAGAAAAAGATATTAGAATGGATCAACATCACATTTGGTCATATAATTGCACTGGTCACTTCAAGAATGCTCATAATTTCTATTGGTTGAGAAAAATGCATGTAGAGAAGGGTATACCTCATATTTGGAATTTTTTGAAGCCAGGCACGGAAAAGGTGAACATGATGGAGCAGGTGCATGCGTGAAGAGAGATCTTTTTAAAGAACAACTAAAGATTAGAGGTGGTGCTACATTCAGTGATGTAGATTCCATTGTTAAGTGGTGTAACTATGCATTGTCACGAGAAGTGGCTCTTGATTCTGAAGTGCACAAGTTCTTTTGGTTGGTTGATGATGGGATAGCAATAGAGAAATTGGAATGTCAGAGAATCAGTGAATCATCAAAGATGCATTCATTTCAAAGCCCAGATGCAAGTACATGGACTATTTGGACACGAGAATTAGCTTGTTTTTGTCAGAGTTGTATTAAATGTGATTGGAACAATTGTGAGTCAAGTGAGTGGGTAGATGCATGGATTCCACAATATTTAATCCCTTTATATGAAGGTCAATCATCTTCCGTCAATGACATGGAGAGCTCATTTGACTATGAACATCTTTCAGACCTTGTAAAGCCAGGTCATGTTTATGCAGTTGTTGCACCGCATGGAAATGAAGAGAGGTCAGACTATTGGTTGGCACGATGTGTACAGGAAAAACAAAAGCTAACACAACCTATGACAAATGATGATGGGTTCACATATCCTACAGGATCAGTTGTTATTGCTGGGACTTGGTTACGAACATATATGATTAAAAAGAATGGCATCCCGACCTTTGAAGACTTTGAGAAGCATAAAACCATATTGATGTATTCTCACCTAGTTGTAGCAACAAATTTCAAGTTACTAAAGCATCGTGGAAAACCAAAATTAAAAGAACTATGGACAATTAGTAATTCTGATCATGAAGCAATATTGGATACTTTGAAGGTAAGAGATGACCCCTCAGGTATGCTTGACTAGCATTTAAACTTCCAGATGGACAGGTATGACATTTTTTTATCTTAACTTGTTCTTGTTTCTTCTATTTTTTAGAATTGTTTTATTAAAAATCTTGTTACTTTAACTATAATGCATGCTTTTGACTATACAGGACTGTGAATAAAGTTATTTTACATGGCACCGTAGATTATTTTGCATGGCATCATCAATTATTTTGTATGGCATCGTAGGTTATTTTGACTATACTCGAGGTATGATTTTTAGTTCTCATTTGTATTTCTTAATATTGCACATTTGTACCTTTTTCTACATAAGGCATTCCATGAGATGACATGTATTTGATGTCTTTTGCCAAATAGTTCATGTGCCTTGTCTATGCTTTCACATATTACATACATGTGTCACATGGCAATTACAACTACAACATCTGACAAAATTCTCATTTCTTTGAGGTATTCCACCAAACAGTTCATGTGCCTTGCCTATGCTTCCTTACTTTGCATTCTTATAAAAGTCCTATAAAAGTCATAATTAATCTTCATACTAATCTTGATAGTAATCTTGCCATCATTGTATTCCATGAGATGACAGTCCTATAATAGTCCTATACATGTCTACTAGGATAGTTTTAACTACAACAGTCCTATAATAAGCGCAACATTTAATGTACATATTTATGATATTCATGTTTACTTAAATTTGCTTGTTCATGCTTCTCACAGGACGTCACCTCCCCTACCCATCCAACTCTACAGAAGAAGAGAGACAAGAAATGATCAAGAGGGATCACCAATTGGTGGTAAGTGATTGATTACTTACGTCATGTTATATATTCTGAATATTAAATTCTATATTAATGTGCATGTTGTTTGATTGTATTAATAGGTGGAAATTCAAAAATCTTTATCAAGGAGGTCTAGTCGATGAGCGATAGAGGATGAGTCATTGACTAGTTCACCATCTTCATGGCCTAGCAAGAGCCATAGATTATTTGATAGCAATCTGGATAGGAGATTTGATTTTGGGACATTTTGTTACATATGCCTATTTGGCTTTGTAAACATACTTTTGTATGTTATCGATGTATATCGTTGTATATACCCATATGGTTTTATTTGTACATGCCTATATGGCTTGATATATACACTATACATTATTTTCATGACATTATGCATATATGTATATATAAGATCCTAATTTGGCACAAGTAGGGAGAATGCTTGCAAAGGTTATGGAATTTGGTTTTAAACGTTCCAATTGTATTTGCTTCAAAGTTTCTAAAGCCTTTTCAAAAAATCCATTTTGTGCATATCTTGCAATCATTCCATGAGATAGCATCTCTTTGAGGTGTCATGCCAAACTATTCACATGCCTTGTCTATGCTTCCACACTTTGGATTTACACCCGCCAATTGCATTTTCTTAACATTTCCTTTCAATCCTTATCAAAAATTATGTTTTGTGCACATATTGCAAGCATTGCATTCCTTCATTTACGACACATGATTAAATAAGAAGATGCATATTTACAACACTTAAGAATATGTAGTAGTGTTGCTCATGTCACCAATACTTTGTTTACATCTTCACATACATGGCTTACAACATGTGACAATATGAATGATAGAGAATGTTTGCATCAACATGATGGCACAACATGAACAAATTGCATGTTTGCATCAATTTCATTGGTTCAATGATTGAGAATGTGTCAACTTGAACAATATTTTTTGTTCTTCTCATCAAGACCTTCATGAAATGATACATTGGTTTCTTGATATTCAATCATGCATTGGAGATCTTCAAAGTGTTAAAGAAGTTTGATGTGATGAGGAAACTTGTTATTTTGATGTATTTCAACTCCAAACTTCCGCCTAGAAGTGAAGGTGCTAATCCTTGATTAAACTAACCTAAAAGTACGCCTTGGTACTTAGGGCGCTAGATTATGATTGATCAACCTAAAATGTGCGCCTAAGGCTAGATAGTGAATTGGAAGGATAAAATGCATCATCAAAGGAGTTTATAGTTATTGAAGGCATCAAATGATGACTTGGGCGCACATCTACCTCTCTACACCATCAAATGTGCACCTAGATTAGTGAGGTGCCACTTCATATCTCTATGACTTTGGATATGCGCCTTGATAATGAATACAAGGTGCCAATTATTGAATAAACAACCTAGAATGAGTGCCTTACTATTTGAGGTGCTAGTTCATGCTTCTAGAACACCAAAAGTGTGCCTAGATGTTGAGGCGCTAGCTCTTGCTCAAGCAACCTTGAAAGTGCGCTTTCACAAGGAGGTTAAAATGTATTATCAAAGAATTAAGTTGAATCAAGGAATCATCATTAAAGACAAGTAAAACATGATTGTGAATGATGCACACTTTTCATCATCTCTAACCTCGCCTTCCATTGGAATCTCATATTGTACCTAAAGGAATGGTACTGAGATATCATCCATGTCAATGATTGAGAATGTGTCAACCGGGATAATATTTTTTGTTCTGCTCATTGTGGGGCCGAACGAACTGCGCCAACATGTCAGGGTGGATGGGTAAATGCCAGGGGAGGTCTCATTTTGTGCGCCAAGCGTCCCAGTGATTCTGGGCAACAGGCTACCGGCAAAGTCCCTTAAGATCCCTGAGACCAAAAAACTGCCAAACTTTGACAGAGTAGTTCTCAGAATTCGTGATAGCTGGAAATGTTTTGTTTGGACCTACAGGTGCACATGGGGTCCATCCACGATAACCTCTCTCATTTTTTATCAACTCCATTCCATTTGCCCGTGCCGAAATCAAACGCATTGTTTCAAAATGCTTCAATTTGATGCAGTGGAAAGGTGCTAGGTGTGACATTTTTCATTCCATAGCTCATGGGGTCGAACGGACTGCACCAACGCATCAGGGTGGGTGGGTAAATGCCATTAGAGGTCTCATTTTGTGCGCCAAGTGTCCCAGTGATTCTGGGCAAGAGGCTACCAACAAAGTCCCTTAAGATCCCTGAGACCAAAAAAATGCCAAACTTTGACGGAGCAGTTCTCAGAATTGGTGATAGCTGGGAATGTTCTGTTTGGACCTACAGGTGTACGTGGGGTCCATCCACAATAACCTCTCTCATTTTTGGTCAACTCCATTCCATTTGATCGTGCCGAAATCAAACGCATTGTTTCAAAATGCTTCAATTTGATGTAGTGGAAAGGTGCTAGGTATGACATTTTTCATTCCATAGCTCGTGGGGTCGAACAGATTGCGCCAATGTGTCGGGGTGGGTGGGTAAATGCCATTATAGGTCTCATTTGGTACGCCAAGTGTCCCAATGATTCCGCGCAAGAGGCTACCGGCAAAGTCCCTTAAGATCCCTGAGACCAAAAAACTACCAAACTTTGATGGAGCAGTTCTCAGAATTGGTGATAGATGGGAATGTTTTGTTTGGACCTACAGGTGCACGTGGAGTCTGTCCACAATAATCTCTCTCATTTTTGGTCAACTCCATTCCATTTGCCCATGCCGAAATCAAATGCATTGTTTCAAAACGCTTCAATTTGATGCGGTGGAAAGGTGCTAGGTGTGACATTTTTCATTCCATAGCTCGTGGGGTCGAAGGGACTGCGCCAACGCATTGGGGTGGGTGGGTAAATTCCATTAGAGGTCTCGTTTGATGCGCCAAGCGTCCCAGTGATTCCAGGCAAGAGGCTACCAACAAAGTCCCTTAAGATCCCTAAGACCAAAAAACTGCCAAACTTTGACGGAGCAATTCTCAGAATTTGTGATAGCTGGGAATGTTTTGTTTGGACCTACAGGTGTACGTGGAGTCCGTCCACAATAACCTCTCTCATTTTTGGTCAACTCTGTTCCATTTGACCGTGCCGAAATCAAACGCATTATTGCAAAATGCTTCAATTTGATGCAGTGGAAAGGTGCTAAGTGTGAGATTTTTCATTCCATAGCTCATGGGGTTGAATGGACCGTGCCAACGCGTCGAGGTGGGCGGCTAAATGCCATTGGAGGTCTTGTTTGGTGCACCAAGCGTCCCAGTCGTTCCAAGCTGTAAGCTACCGACAAAGTCAAAAGTTGCTAGGATTGAAATTTTGCATTCTACAGGTCTTGGGGCCAAACAGATTGTGCCAACACATCGGGGTGGGCGAGTAAATGCTAGGGGAGGTTCATTTTGTGTGCAAAGCATCCCAATCGTTTTGATAGCTCGGAAGGACTGGGATGCTTTGCACACAAAACGAGACCTCCCCTAGCATTTACTCGCCCACCCTGACGTGTTGGCACAATCTATTCGGCCCCAAGACCTGTAGAATGCAAAATTTCAATCCTAGCAACTTTTGACTTTGTTGGTAGCTTACAGCTCAGAACGACTGGGATGCTTGGTGCACCAAACGAGACCTCTAATGGCATTTACCTGCCCACCCCGACGCATTGGCATAGTCCATTCGACCCCACGAGCTATGGAATGAAAAATCTCACACCTAGCACCTTTCCACTGCATCAAATTGAAGCATTTTGCAACAATGCGTTTGATTTCGACATGGTCAAACGGAATGGAGTTGACCAAAAATGAGAGAAGTTATTGTGGACGGACTCCACGTGCACCTGTAGGTCCAAACAAAACATTCCCAGTTGTCATGAATTCAAAGAATTGCTCCGTCAAAGTTTGGCAGTTTTTTGGTCTCAGGGATCTTAAGGGACTTTGCCGGTAGCCTCTTGCCCAGAATCACTGGGATGCTTGGCGCACCAAAGGAGACCTCCAATGCCATTTACCTGCCCACCCCGATGCATTGGCATAGTCCCTTTGACCCCACAAGCTATGGAATGAAAAATGTCACACCTAGCACCTTTCCACTGCATCAAATTGAAGCATTTTGAAACAATGCGTTTGATTTCGTCACGGGAAAATAGAATGGAGTTGACCAAAAATGAGAGAGTTTATTGTGGATGAACTCCACATACACCTGTAGGTCCAAACAAAACATTCCCAGCTGTCACAAATTTTGAGAACTGCTCCGTCAAAGTTTGGCAGTTTTTGGTCTCAGGGATCTTAAGCGACTTTGCCAGTAGCCTCTTGCTCGGAATTACTGGGACGCTTGGCGCACCAAATGAGACCTCCAATGGCATTTACCCTCCCACCCCGATGCGTTGGTGCAGTCCGTTCGACCCCACAAGCTATGGAATGAAAAATGTCACACCTAGCACCTTTCCACTACATCAAATTAAAGCATTTTGAAACAATGCGTTTGATTTTGGCACGGTCAAATGGAACGGAGTTGACCAAAAATGAGAGAGGTTATTGTGGACGGACCCCACGTGCACCTGTAGGTCCAAACAAAACATTCCCAGCTATCACCAATTCTGAGAACTACTCCGTCAAAGTTTGGCAGTTTTTTGGTCTCAGGGATCTTAAGGGACTTTGCCGGTAGCCTCTTGCCTGAAATCACTGGGATGCTTGGCGCACAAAATGAGACCTCCAATGGCATTTACCTACCCACCCTAACACATTGGTGCAGTCTGTTCGACCCCACGAGCTATGGAATGAAAAATGTCACACCTAGCACCTTTCCACTGCATCAAATTGAAGCATTTTGAAACAATGCGTTTGATTTCGGCACGGGCAAACGGAATGGAGTTGACAAAAAATGAGAGAGGTTATTGTGGATGGACCCCATGTGCACCTGTAGGTCCAAACAAAACATTCCCAGCTATCGCAAATTCTGAGAACTACTCCGTCAAAGTTTGGCAATTTTTTGGTCTCAGGGATCTTAAGGGACTTTGCCGGTAGCCTCTTGCCTAGAATCACTAGGACGCTTGGCGCATAAAACAAGACCTCCCCTGGAATTTACCTACCCACCCCGATGTGTTGGCGCAGTTTGTTCCAGTTGACACATTCTCAATCATTGACATGGATGATATCTCAGTACCATGCCTTTAGGCACAATATGAGCTTCCAATGGAAGGCGCAATTGTGAGGTTAGAGATGATGAAAAGTGTGCGTCATTCACAATCATGTTTTACTTGTCTTCAATGATGATTCCTTGATTCAACTTAATCCTTTGATAATACATTTTAACCTCCTTATGAAAGCACCCTTTCAAGGTTGCTTGAGCAAGAGCTAGCGCCTCAACATCTAGGCGCACTTTTGGTGTTCTAGAAGCATGAACTAGCACCTCAAATAGTAAGGCATTCATTCTAGGTTGTTTATTCAATAATTGGTGCCTTATATTCATTATCAAGGCGCATATCCAAAGTCATAGAGATATGAAGTGGCACCTCACTAATCTAGGTGCACATTTGATGCAGGAAAATAGTAAAATCTACAAAAACAGAGTTTCTTGACATTAATTTCATTCAAACTTGTCTTCAATTCATCTTCAAAATGTTTTCAATACATCTCCAATGCCTTTTCCATGAAGGTTTATGCATATTTATACATGATTTGAGGGAAACCAATAGTCTCCAACTGACTTTTGAGTACTTGACTGTTCATCTTCCATACTTTTGCATTTTTTTTAAATTTTTCATATGACAACTTTGACATATTTACAAAATTTGACAAGATGAAGACTAAATACATGATGAAATGGTTTATCATGACTTTATTTAGATTTCAAGCTACTATGCTTGATTAGGGCATATAAGGAATTTTGTCATATTGATTCTATTGATCTGAAACCATTCTCAATGCTAAACATATCATCAATGGACTAAAGAACTATCATCATAATGTATGGCATCATGGGAAGTATCATGACATGCACATAAGGAATTTAAATTATATTGTATATCAAGGTGTATATATATTAAAATCTAGTCCATAATGGTAGACATATACAAAAATTTGGCAAATATGCCAACTCAACATTTTTTACAAAATGTGGCATATGCCATGTCTCAAAATCTATATACAATCTACATGCCAAATAGCTACATCAAATACTACAAGTCCACTTGACCCTCAATCTGTGATGGATCCTCAATTTGTGATGGATCCTGGAAAAGTGTCCTCTTTGTACCAAAATGTCTAGTAATTGATGGAGGCGAAGTTTCTTGCATTAACAAGTCAAAACACAAATTTGATTAATCTCTTCAATGGTAAATAAAAATAAGTTAAAGTTAGTAAATAGATTCATATCTACTACAATTAAGAACTTTCATTTATTAACATACATCTAAATCACTACAATAAACTATAAGACCGCTAGATAAACTATCAATTATTTAGAAAAAATCAATTCAATTACCTAGACTCTATTTTGTTGTTCAGACAATCGTTCTGCAAATGATTTTCTCTTAAGACAATTAGGTGTCCTAGTGAAGCATGATGGCAAAGGTGGCACATCACTCACATTCTCAAGAGACTACATAAAAGCAAAGTAACATTGAAATAAATTAATATATAATTATTAAACAAAATAGGAAATGCATACATTTAAAAAGGTTAGATGTGTTACACAAAAACAATCTAGAGTGCACTACACAAAAACTTATCTACTAGAAAACAAGCACATACCACCATCAAGGCCTCCTGCATCAATTGAGAAGGACTCTGAATTATCAAAATGACAAGAATGTAAGACTCTAAATGACTATAATCAAATATTTAAGTTTTTTAAATTATCAATTAAAGTACAATTCAATCAAATTATCTCCACCCTTTGTTGGCGTTGAGAAAGTCGTTCTGTAAATGATAGTCCCTTAGCTCGATCAGGAGTTTGAGAAAAGACTATTGGCAGAGATGCCACATCATTCACATTTTTGATTGACTATAAAATAAAATTAACATCAAGATATAAATTAATATATAATTACTCACAAAGAAATAAATGCATAAAAAAAAGTTGATGTGTACAACAAATTATACCAGGAAGTCCAAGCCAAATTGGATGGCAGACAAAGTTCCATGATGAACTTTTGTCAACTCCTCCTCTGTCATTAACTGTTATCCCACTTAGATACATTAGTATTAATAAATTTGTTTATATATTCAAATGGAATAGACCATAAAATTTAACTTTAATTTTTACCTACATAAAAGATTGCTCATGCATTTCTCCTTCTCTATGGTTCACTGATCCAGTAGCTTCTACTCTTGTCCTTGACCCCTCAGCTTGAGTTCTGGACCCCATTGCCTCATCTCGTGAATGGAGATCGTACTCTGATGTGTTCAACGGTGGCTCACTACTCTCTATAATAGGACCTAAGCATAAATGATTGCAAGAAATGCAATGATGGGGCACACATACATGTGTGGACGATGACGGTCTAGTAGAACCAGGTGATCCAATATCATCACCTTCATCATGTGCTTGTGCAAACTGAGATGTCTATATAATCAAATGCTTGGTCAAAGAGTGTATGGCACTAAGGCCCTGTTGTGTTGCGTTTGCAACAACGTCTGGGTGCTGCATTGGGGGTGGAGAAGGGATAGCAGGAGGGGGAATATAGGGACCTTGTACTTGTCTAATTGCCCCAGGTCTATCTTGAGGCATTCCTTTGCCCACTCCTTGAAACTCTCTAAAATCAAAATAATTAACATGTTGACCCATGACGAACTCTGCATAGAGTTTGCGAAGGAAATTCAAAGGTACATCCAAATTATTGTTGGGTGGTTTATCAAAAACTATCCACCAACGATCCCAAAAGTTCTAACTAATGCCCTCATGAATACACCATTTGATTGAAAACTTGGGCTTACGGACATCAACATGCAATCTGATTTTAGGATTGACAAAGTGTTGGGCTAACATAGTTTTTGTAATCTCTAATTCTTTGACTTCATCATATGACAACCCGTTAGCAAATTCGGCCCTCTTGGCTTCTCGCCATTGCCTAAATGATTCGTGTTGGGTTGACAAGGTTTGAACATGATTAATGATTCCCTCTAAATTCAATGTCATTGTAGACAATCGAGGGTGGCGATGATACATTTCTATGATCCTACTTATATGATCAATATTTCTTTGAATATTCTCTTCTATTGTTGGAGGGGAGGGTTTGGTGGTGGAGGGTTTGGGTTTTCATTTTGTGCATCCATTTTACCTAATTAAAAAAGGAAAACATACCCACTTAGCATAAAAAACCAAAGAATTTGCTTGAATATACAAAACAAACAAAAAAAATGCTAAAGATCTTACCTTTTTGGATCGGATATCCGTTCACCTCTGATATCCATTCTTCAAAGATGCCACTGCATTTTGTAAGCCACGGGTTTGCAAAAACATAGTGTCTTTTTTGCTTTTTATGTTTTTCAAAACGGATATCTGTTTTCTTTTTCTCAATTATTTTCATTGCTTTTTATTTTAGTGTTTTAGTATTTAGGCATTTTAGCTATAAAATACAATCCAAATTTTAGAAAGGTTGTATCATATGAAAGGAGAGATTTTGGACAAACTATCAAAATTTATATAGGATTATGATGATATATATATTTGATTTTTATATGATTTACTTATACTAAGATATCTCATAGTATTTCAAAGGCACTTTTGAATAGATAATTGTCATAAAAAAATTGTAAACACTAAACCCTAAACCTCTAAACCTTAACCCCTAAACCATAAACCCTAAACCCTAAATAATGCCCCTAAACCTTAACCCCTAACCCCTAAACCCTAAACCCTAAACGCGAGCAACCCTAAACCCTATCTCCTATCTCTCCCTTATCTCCCTATCTTTATCATCGGGCTCTACCTCTCAATCCTTCTCCCTATTTCTCTGGACATCTCACTCACTCTCTATCTCCCTATCTTTGCCCTTTGTCACCTCTATCTCTCCCTATCTGTCTCCTCTCTCTTTCTATCTAGCTATCTCCAAAACTGAGAAACCCTAAACCCAGGTACACCCTAAATCCAATCAACTCTAAACCTATCTCTCCCCTATCTCCCTATCTCTATCATCCCGCTACCTCTCTTGATCTCTCTCCCTATGTCCCTGGCCATGCGCCTCACTCTCTATCTCCTTATCTCTCTCCTCGGTCTCCTCTCTCTATCTCCCTATCATTCCTTTCTCTGTAAACCCTAAATCCAAAACCCTAAACCTCTAAACCTAACCCCTAACCCCTAAACAATTTAAATCCTAAACCCTAAATAATGCCCCTAAACCCTAACCCCTAACCCCTAAACCTGAGAAATCCTAAACCCCTAAACCCTAAACCCCAAACCTCTAAACCCTAAACCCAAGTAACCCTAAACCACTATCTCCCTATCTCTCCCCTATCTCCCTACCACCTTTGTCCCTCTACCTCTCAATCTCTCTCCCTATGTCTCTGGCCATGTCCCTCACTCTTTATCTCCCTATCTCTCCCCTCAGACTCCTCTATATCTCCCTATCATTCCTCTCTTTATAAACCCTAAATCCAAAACCCTATACCTCTAAACCTAACCCCTAACACCTAAATAATAAATCCTAAACCCTAAATTATAATGCCCCTAAACCCTAACCCCTAACCCCTAAACCTGAGAAACCCTAAACCCCAAACCCCTAAACCCTAGACCCAAGTAACCATAAACCACTATCTCCCTATCTCTCCCCTATCTCCCTATCACCTTTGTCCCTCTACCTCTCAATCTCTCTCGCTATGTCTCTTGCCATGTCCCTCACTCTTTATCTCCCTATCTCTCCCCTCGTACTCCTCTATATCTCCCTATTGGTCTGATGTAGAGCACACAATGGAAGCTCTCAAAACATGGTGAAATACCCATCAAAACCCATAGTTCAAATAGATTAAAGCTTAATCAGCTTTAAGAAACCTTCTCAAAGTCCCAAATAACATCGAATCATATACATTCTTCCTATCGGCAAGATAAACATTATCGGCCGACTCAGAAATTCTTATACCGATGCTCCGATCACTCCACTTTTGACAAGCCTTTGAACCTTTTGCTGTGACATATATCCATCGGCCCAACTTTAAACTAGTCTTCCGATCTCCCATCTCACGCTGAAATGCGTAACTACAACTTCACATATATATAACTTGACTTGCTGTGCCAGTTCTTTCTATCGTTTCTACCGGTCACTCCTTGTATCATTCGAAATGCACATTTTCAATGTATCTTCACAACATACATTTGCAACATACAAACCTGACATACAATTGTAGTATACACATGAAATATACTCACATACAATTGCGATATACACATGAAATGTTCTCGACATACAAATGCAGTATACACATAAAATGTGTATTCGCATACATTTGCGATAGACATAGGAAATGTTCTTCAACATACATAAGCTCTATATACATGAATTCTATACCTGATATACGTTAGCGATATACACATGAGATGTATCTTCTCATACATTTGCAGTATACACATGAAATGCATATTCAGTGACAAAACATAAGTATGCATATTCAGTGACAAAACACGAGTATAGATGGAACATGTGACTGAATATGCATTTCATGTGTATACTGCAAATGTATGAGAAGATACATCTCGTGTGTATATCGCTAACATATATCGGGTATACAATTCATGTATGTATTGCTTATGTGTGTTGAAGAACATTTCTTGTGTATATCGTAAATGTATGCGAATATGCATTCTATGTGTATATTGCATTTGTATGTCGAGAACATGAAATAGAGAGTGAGTGAGATGTCTAGAGAGATAGGGATAGAGATTGAGACCTGTGGAGGGACGATAGAGAGAGGGAGATAAGGGAGAGATAGGGAGATAGAGGTGGAGGGATATTAATTTTAATGACCTCCACATTTTCCATAAATTCTTCTCCACTAAACCCTAGACCATCACCCAAATCCTTACTTTCCTAATAAAAGCCCTTCCCCAAACATCATTTGATCATGTGACTCCTTCCATCACTAGACAGGTGCCCAGGCACTTTCCATTATTCATCTAATACTGTAATCCCAATGTCATAGCTCACATTCCCACACCTACATTCATAGACTCCGTTCCCCCTATTGACACCATTGTTGATAATCATTATATAAGGACACTCCCTTGAATAATAATTAAACCATGGATTATCCTGTATCCCCATCTTACACTTTCCTCACCTTTGAACCCTTAGAAGATGACATTTAGTTATCCCCACCATTACCAATCACACTTTCTAGCAATCCCACATAAGACATCTTACCCATCACTTCATCTAGGTCATCACCAATTAAATCACCTCATTACTCTATTCAACCATACCCATACCATCCATTTCTCACTCCACAACCTATAGTAACACATGATTAAACCTAACCACTAAACCCTAACCCATAACCCCTAACCCCTATTTCCTAACCCCTAAACCCTAAACTTGAGAAACCATAAACCCCTAAATCCTAAACACTAAACCCAAGAAACCCTAAACCTCTATCTCTCTATCTCCCTATCTCACTATCTCCCCATCACTATCATTCCTCTACCTCTCAATCTCTCTCCCTATGCTTTGGCTATGTCCCTCACTCTATATCTCCCTATTAGTCCTCTCTCTCTAAACACTAAATGCTAAACCTCTAAACCTTAACCCCTAAACCCTGAATAATGCCCCTAAACCTTAACCCCTAACCCCTAAACCCTAAACACGAGCAACCCTAAACCCTATCTCCTATCTCTCCCTTATCTCCCTATCTCTATCATCCCTCTACCTCTCAATCCTTCTCCCAATTTCTCTGGACATCTCGCTCACTCTCTATCTCCCTATCTCTCCCTATCTATCTCCTCTCTCTTTCTATCTAGCTATCTCCAAAATTGAGAAACCCTAAACCCAGGTACACCCTAAATCCAATCAACTCTAAACCTATCTCTCCCCTATCTCCCTATCTCTATCATCCCGCTACCTCTCTTGATCTCTCTCCCTATGTCCCTAGCCATGCGCCTCACTCTCTATCTCCTTATCTCTCTCCTCGGTCTCCTCTCTCTATCTCCCTATCATTCCTCTCTCTATAAACCCTAAATCCAAAACCCTAAACCTCTAAACCTAACCCCTAACCCCTAAACAATTTAAATCCTAAACCCTAAATAATGCCCCTAAACCCTAACCCCTAACCCCTAAACTTGAGAAACCCTAAACCCCAAACCCCTAAACCCTAAACCACTATCTCCCTATCTCTCCCCTATTTCCCTACCACCTTTGTCCCTCTACCTCTCAATCTCTCTCCCTATGTCTCTGGCCATGTCCCTCACTCTTTATCTCCCTATCTCTCCCCTCAGACTCCTCTATATCTCCCTATCATTCCTCTCTCTCTCTATAAACCCTAAATCCAAAACCCTAACCCCTAAATAATAAATCCTAAACCCTAAATTATAATGCCCCTAAACCCTAACCCCTAACCCCTAAACCTGAGAAACCCTAAACCCCAAACCCCTAAACCCTAAACCCAAGTAGCCATAAACCACTATCTCCCTATCTCTCCCCTATCTCCCTATCACCTTTGTCCCTCTACCTCTCAATCTCTCTTGCTATGTCTCTTGCCATGTCCCTCACTCTTTATCTCCCTATCTCTCCCCTCGGACTCCTCTATATCTCCCTATTGGTCCTTTATTTCTCTCTAAACCCTAAACCTCTAAACCTTAACCCCTAACCCCAAAACCCTAAACCCTAAATAATGCCCCCAAACCCAAGCAACCCTAAACCTCTATCTCCCTATCTCTATCATCCCTCTACCTCTCAATCTCTCTCTCTCTCTATGTCTCTGGACATGTCTCTCACTCTCTATCTCCCTATCTCTCTCCTCTGTCTCCTTTATCTCTCCCAAACTCTATTAGTCCCCTCTCTCTATCTCTCTTTAAACTGTAAACCCTAAACCCCTAAACCCAAGCAACCCTAAACCTCTAAACCCTAAATAATTCCCCTAACCAACCTCTAAACCACTTCTCTATATAGGTGCAACTAATACCACTTTTTCATTGTTTTTCACATTTAATTATATTATTTTCCATTTTCCAAGTCCTACATGTGTCCAAGTTGTATTGTTTGTCAAGTTTTTAGTCTAATTGTTAGTCCCAGCTCTCATGGTTATTAAAATGTTAGTATATAGTTAGATTTATCCTTCGGTAACATTAATTTACACATTGTTGCACAAACAACCACACTGAAACATAACCTTACCTAATTAAGGTTAACCTTTAAGGTTCTTTCATAAATGGCGAGCTTAACAGATCCAACTAGTTCAATGTTCTTATAGTCCATGCTTACCCTTCCAAGAGAGTTCATGCCATGTTAACTCTGCATTATGTCCTAACATATCACATGAAGGACATCATCATCACAAGGAATAACAATGTCATGAAGGATTAATGAAGGTGTAGCTTCACCACATAAAGCATCATTCATAATTTTATCACTAGAGGGTAAGGGTATATCATGTGTATCCTTCTCAAACCATGTAGAATGAATCAAATCATATGAAGGATTGGGTAAATCAATTTAGGGCATGAAATCCAAAACGCCCCGAAATACATCCCCTGCTGCCCCACCATTCCTATCCCCGAAATATTGGAACATAGTCTAAAAGTGATTATTTCACATGATGAACAAAATTGAATATTTTATTATTGATTATTTGAGTAATTCATTAGTGATGATTCTTAGTGTTTAACAAATCCTTATGGATCAATGTGTAAAGAAGCTACCAATGTTAATCTGCCCTCCTCCTTCACTAGAAACAGTCTTTAAGGAGGTTCATATATTGATGGGAGATCCAAGATTTAAGAGGTATATTTTCAAAAAGAGTAAAAAGCCTTTTTCCCAAAAATTTTAAGAAAACGGATATCCATTTTGGTTTGGTATCCAAACCAAAACAGATATCCGTTTCAAAGTCAAACTTTGCCAAGTCACGAATTTGCTAAGTAAAAACGCAATTTTTTTCCTATTGCCACTATTTGGCCCACGATGATCCTGCACATACCCTTATACAAAATCTTGCAATATGACCAAGCTTGTTGCAATTAAAGCACATAGTATTTTTATGACCATTGTTCCTTCCATTCGTCCTTGACCTGCATAGGTTAGCCTTATGCCCAAATTTATTGCATATATAACAGTAGCCATTGAAGGATTCAATTGTCCTATTCTTGCCATAGTCGTTTCTCACTTGACTTCTACACTCATTAGCCCTGTGTCCCATTTTATAACATGCACAACACCTAATAGAATTCTGACTCACTTTACTTCTGCATACAACAGCTCTATGACCAATTTTATTACATGTGAAACATTTACCTTTGAAAGATTGATCATTCCTTCCATTGTTGAAACCTTTTCTAACATGATTTCTATATTCATTTGCTCTATGACCAATTTTCTTGCAATTGAAACACTGATTAGAGAATGATGGAGCATTTTGATTCATTCTATTCCTACACTAAGTAGCCTTATGACCAAACTTATTGCATGAATTACAATAACCATTGAAAGATGGGTACCTTTGAGCATTTGATTTCTTGACTGGCGGTCTTCTAGGTCTTCTTCTTTGATTTCTGAACTGGTGTTCTTTGTTTTGCCTTGACTTAGTGCTTACTTGACCAGATTTTGAACTTTCTCCTTTCTCAAATCCCAAACCTTGTTTGTCATTAGGATGCTTTTGATAGATCAGCAATTTTTCTAGTTTTGTAGAGCTTATCTTAAACTTCTCTTCAAAACTCTTGGCCTTGTCCAAATCTACTTTTAATTTTTCAAGTTTGAAACAATCTTCTGTTTTGTTTTTCACAATTGAATTCAGATCTTCTTCTATTTGTTCTCTCTTTGTTTCCAAGAGATTTAGGGTTTCATTTGTTGATATTAATTGATCACTGACCTCCTTGTATTTGTCCTTGAATTTCTTGACTTGTCCCTTCAATCTTGCGATGCATTCATTAGCTTCTTGCAAGTTGTCCTTCAGATCCCTGATTTCTACCTTAGAGTTTTCAAGGTCCGCAAGAGCTACTTCTAGTTCTTTGTTTCTTTCATAATTTCCATACCTTCTTGCTGCCATGATCATACTATCCCAGATCTTCCTTAAGTTGTTAAACTTTTTACAAGGAACTTGGCTTTGATACCAATTGTTGATTGTCAGGAACACTACGAGGGGGGTGAATCAGTGTTCTAAAAAATCTTTTCATGCACTTTAACTTTCAGTTGTTTCCCAAAATTAATTAAACAAAAACACAATATGCATATGAACAGCAACCATGAAAACATGACACATGAACACCAAGATTTTTACATGGAAAACCCAAGAAGGGAAAAACCATGGAGAGGATTAGCTCTCAAATATATATTTCAATCTTTACAAAAATAATGTTTAGGCTTGGTCACTCCACGGGCCTAGAACATGTTGGCTCACTACCATGAAGTACAACTAGGTCTAGCAGGTTCACTGCCTCAACCCTAAACCTAGAAAGATTACAATAAGGGCTATTAAACCCTATTGAAGGCTCACTACCTTGATGATGAAAGCTTTCTTCCAATTAGATTGTACATGAAAACTAAACACTGCTTTAGCATCTACCACTATGCCAGGTGTAGTCATTTAATAGCTAAATTCTAAATCCCAAGTCTTCATTCTCACTGATCTATGTCACTGCTCTTTTATTTGCATATTTGCATCCTCTTCCACACCACACACATTCTCTACTCTACTCTGTCTCTACTCTGCTCTGCCTCTTCTCTGCTCTGCCTCTTCTCTGCTATGCCTTTTTGGACCTTTCTTATTATCTTTCCATCTTCGCTCAAGGACATCTTTTCCATGACTCAACTATTAGCCTTTAGACACTTCAACAATTTTGGAATGATCATCAAGGTTGACATTACAATCATCAACCATTGGAGCAATCTCCAAGGTCGACATTACGAACATTTACAAAATAGGTCTTGACCTATTACAACATTATGCAAAGGGGATGAAGTAAAAGTGTATGCGGATCATGCCACACCTTAGATGGGACTCAAACATAATCTTCCATGCTTCATTATGCTTCCACAATCTTCCAAAGATCTCCGCAATCACTGGGATTAACTAGGTCAGCCAAAGATGGTTACACAATATGCTATCTGAGAATAATCTTCAAACACCTTCACAATTCTTCCACATAGACCAATGTAATGATAGGAACATGATCAAGAGGTATCCAGAAGCACGTTGTAATCATCAGGAGCAACCACACAAACCTTAACCACTTTAACAATAGGATCTTCACACAGGAACACATGAACTTCACTGTCTTCAACTATCATAAAATAAAGATAGCTTGCGAACCACTAGAACATGAACCGTTGCAATTGTAGGTACCTATAATCATCCCAAACTTCCCTCTAGAACTGTAGAGCAAAATACTTTATTGCAGAGCAGAATACTTTCTCCCTGTCCCAACTGAACTTACAAAAAAAACAAGTTTCACTCTGGTGAACACAACACACTCAGATCTTCATGTGGAGGGCTCAAACCTAGAATTTATCATCCTCAAACATACCTCTAACTTTCTTCCAATCCATAGACCAAGATCTTCATTTAGCAAGAAATGCGGAGCAATCTACTGGACTGTTCTTTCAACATACAATTGACTGTCTATATTGCACTTTTTGTAACTCACTTGTTTCTTCTGAAGAGGCTAATTTTCTCAATATCCTCAACATACAAAGCTTCTAAACAAGTAATAGAATAAGATATAGTTGACACCAATGACAACAAAGATATGTTGACATCAATGACAACACCGATTAGGCACATACTTGCAACAAACTCAAGTCTATTCTATTTTTTTCTAATATACCTAGGTTAGGCACTTAGGGGCCTCAAACAAATAGTGTTTAAGCTCATATTTGGTAACAAGTATGTTCATCAGATCCATATAAACTTGATATATCTTTCTATTCAATTTTATCATTATTCCTAGCAATACTTGCAAGAGCCTAGTGCCAGGTATCTTGGGGTAGTAATCAAATAAAAATTATTGTGGACTTTGTGTCATTGTCATTCTCTGGCCATTAAAAAGTTCCAAAATATCCCCACCCCCATGGATTTCTCATGGTATTTGCAACCTCAATAATCTTTTCATACCTTCATAAAGCATTTGGCCCACATAAAGATTAGCCTCACCATTGAAAATCATGGAAGCCATTTGGCACAAAAAACCACAGTTGACAAAAAACACAGAAGATCAAAACTATTTCCATAATCATTGCTTCATATGAGACAATGTCATATCAGTCTTGACCATTTTTTTGCATGTAAACCTTCTTGTTCAACATTTGTCAAAAAACCCAAAATGATTTCCTACCAACCATAAACATCTTCCTAGTAAGCCCTTATTCTTACCATATTATCATATGTACATGAAGTGAGGACAAATTAGATCAGCCCTCACTTCACTAGAGTATTAAACAATTTGCATAGTCAAAAGATAAGGTGGTGGGGAAAATTATGAAGGCCCAACTAAACCCCCAGACATACCTAACATTTATTACACGTTTTAGACATCAAGGAAGTAGGAATTTCTACCAATTCATCCCCCATATCATCTTCAAAGCAAGAACTAGAACAATTGATTTTAACTCAAGCAAGAGATTTACCTTGAGTCTCATGGCTGGGCGGGTACAAAAAGTTGGGGGGCCAAAAAGTGGCCAACTTTTTAAAAACAAAATTTAAGCCATAACACGAGCGCATTATAACATGCTCGCATTATGGCTTGGTGATGTCGAGCCTAAGGCTCAGTAATACCAAGCCATAACGCGTTCACGTTATGCTCTGCTATAGAAAAATCCATATTATTCATTTCTCCATGTATTTATTCTATCTTTCACCTCTCTATCTCTCACCTATCTCTCCCCCTCACCTCTCTACCTCTCAACTATCTCTCCCCCTCACCTCTCTACCTCTCCCTCAACCTTAAACCTTAATCCCTCAACCCTAAACCTTAATCTCTCAACCCTCAACCCTAATTCCTTATCCCTAAACCCTAATCCCTTATCCCTAAACTCTAAACCCATCCCTAAACCCTCAACCCTCAACCTTAAACCCTAAACCCTTAACCCTTAACCCTAAACCTAAATCCATCAACCCTCAATCCTAATCTATTATCCTTAAACACTAAACCCTAATCCCTCAACCCTAAACACTAAATGCAATCCTTATTCCTAAACCCTCAACCCTAAACCTAAATCCATCAACCCTCAATCCTAATCTATTATCCTTAAACCCTAAACCCTAATCCCTCAACCCTAAACACTAAATGCAATCCTTATTCCTAAACCCTCAACCCTAAACCTTTAACCCTAAACCCTATCCCTAATCCCTCAACCCTCAACACTCTACCTTAACCCTAATCCCTCGATCCTCAACCCTAATCCCTCAACCTAAACCCTAATCCCTCAAGATCCTAAACCCTAATCCCTTATCCCTAAACTCTAAACCATATCCCTAAACCCTCAACAGTAATCCCTTAACCCTATTTATGCTATCCCTAAAGCCTCGTCCCTAAACCCTATTCCCTTAAGGTCCTAAACCCTAATCCCTTATCCCTAAACTCTAAACCCTATCCCTAAACCCTAAACCCTCTACCCTCTACCTTAAACCTTAATCCCTCAACCCTAAACCTTAATCCCTCAACCCTCAACCCTAATCACTTATCCTTAAACCCTAAACCCTAATTTCTCAACCCTAAACCCTAAATTCTATCCCTATTCCTAAACCGTCAACCCCTCGACACTATACCTTAAACCCTAATCCCTTAGCCCTAAACCCTCAACCCTAAACCCTAATCCATCAACCCTAAACCTTCAACCCTAAACCCTATCCCTAATCCCTCTACCCTCAACCCTAATCCCTCAACCCTCAACCCTGATCCCTCAACCCTAAACTCTATCCATAAAACCTCAACCCTAAACCCTAATCCCTCAAGGTCCTAAACCCTAATCCCTTATCCCTAAAATCTAAAACCTATCCCTAAACCCTCAACCCTCAACCCTCAACCTTAAACCTTAAACCTTAATCCCTTAACCCTAAACCTTAATCCCTCAACCCTCAACCCTAATCTCTTATCCCTAAACCCTAAACCCTAATCCCTCAAACCTAAGCCCTAAATGCTATCCCTATTCCTAAACCCTCAACCCTTGCCATTATACCTTAAACCCTAATCCCTTATCCTTAGACCCTCAACCCTAAACCCTAATCCCTCAACCCTAAACCCCATCCCTAATCCCTCTACCCTCAACACTCTACCTTAACCCCAATCCCTCAACCCTAAACTCTATTCCTAAAGCCTCAACCCTAAATGCTAATCCCTCAAGGTCCTAAACCCTAATCCCTTATTCCTAAACTCTAAACCTTATCCCTAAACTGTAAACCCTGAACCTTAAACCTTAATCCCTCAACCCTAAACCTTAATCCTTCAACCCTCAACCCTAATCTCTTATCCCTAAACCCTAAACCCTAATCCCTCAACCCTAAAACCTAAACAATATCCCTATTCCTAAACCCTCAACCCTTGACACTATATCTTAAACCCTAATCCCTTATCCCTAAACCCTCAACCCTAAACCCTAATCCCTCAATCCTAAACCTTCAACCCTAAACCCTATCCCTAATCCCTATACCCTCAACACTCTACCTTAACCCTAATCTCTCAACCCTAAATGATATCCCTAAAGCCTCAACCCTAAACCCTAATCCCTCAAGGTCCTAAACCCTAATCCCTTATCCCTAAACTCTAAACCCTATCCCTAAACCCTCAACCCTAATCCCTTAACCCTAAATGCTATCCCTAAAGCCTCAATCCTCAACCCTATTCCCTCAAGGTCCTAAACCATAATCTCTTATCCCTAAACTCTAAACCCTATCCCTAAACCCTCAACCTCAACCCTTAACCTTAAAACTTAATCCCTCAACCCTAAACCTTAATCCCTCAACCCTCAACCTTAATCCCTTATCCCTCAACCCTAAACCCTAAACCCTAATCCCTCAACCCTAAACCCTAAACGCTATCCCTACTCCTAAATCCTCAACCCTTGACACTATATCTTAAACCCTAATCCCTTATCCCTCAACCCTCAACCCTAAACTAATCCCTCAACCCTAAACCTTCAACCCTAAACCATATCCCTAATCCCTCTACCCTCAACACTCTACCTTAACCCTAATCCCTCAACCTCAACCCTAAACCCTAATCCCTCAAGGTCCTAAACCCTAATCCCTTATCCCTAAACTCTAAACCCTATCCCTAAACCCTCAACCCTCAACCCTAAACCCTTAAGCTTAAACCTTAAACCTTAATCCCTCAACCCTAAACCTTAATCCATCAACCCTCAACCCTAATCTCTTATCCCTAAACCCTAAACCCTAATCCCTCAACCCTAAACCCTCAACCCTTGACAGTATACCTTAAACCCTAATACCTTATCCCTAAACCCTCAACCCTAAACCCTAATCCCTCAACCCTAAACCCTATCCCTAATCCCTCTACCCTCAACACTCTACCTTAACCCTAATCCCTTGACCCTCAACCCTAAATGCTATCCCTTAAGCCTCAACCCTAAACCCTAATCCCTTATCCCTAAACTCTAAACCATATCCCTAAACCCTTAACCCTAATCCCTCAACCCTAAATGCTATCCCTAAAGCCTCAACCTGAAACCCTAATCCCTCAAGGTCCTAAACCCTGATTCGTTATCCCTAAACTCCAAACCATATCCCTAAACCCTCAACCCTAATTCCTAAACCCTAAATGCTATCCCTAAAGCCTCAACCCTAAACCCTATTCCCTCAAGGTCCTAAACCCTAATCCCTTATCTCTAAACTCTAAATCCTATCCCTAAACCCTTAACCCTCAACCCTAAACCTTAATCCCTCAACCCTCAACCCTAATCCCTTATCCTTAAACCCTAAACCCCAATCCATCAACCCTAAACCCTAAACTCTATCCCTATTCCTAAACCCTCAACCCTCAACACTATACCTTAAACCCTAATGCCTTATCCCTAAATCCTCAACCCTAAGCCCTAATCCCTCAACCCTAAACCTTATACCTAATCCTTCTACCCTCAACACTCTACCTTAACCCTAATCCCTCGACTCTCAACCCTAATCCCTCAACCCTAAATGTTATCCCTAAAGCCACAACCCTAAACCCTAATCCCTCAAGGTCCTAAACCCTAATCCCTTATCCCAAAACTCTAAATCCTATCCCTAAACCCTAAACCCTCTACCCTCAACCCTAAACCTTCAACATACATACATACATACAAACATGCATACATATATACATACATACAAGAATGCATATATACATACAACCATACATACATACATACATACAAGCATACATATATACATACAAGCATACATATATACATACATACATATAAGTATACATACATACATATAGGCATACATACATACATACATACAAGTATACATACATACATGCTTAATAACCTTGAACATTAAACATTCCAAGGGAGACATAACGCGAGCGCATTATAACGCAGTCATGTTATGTCAAACATGACAAACATCGAGCAAACTTTTGTAAAAAGGGAAAAAATGCAAAATGTAAAAAAATGCGAGTGTGTTATAACGCGCTCAAGTTATATTTTTCTTTGGGAATCCCAAGCCTTAGGCTTGGGATTTACTTTGGATTTCCAACCCAAAGGCCTGGAGTGCCTTCCCAACTTCCAAAGATGTGTTTTTGCATATTCTAAAGGATTTCACATAATTTCGTTCGTGCTAACCCTTAGATTTGCACGTGTTTCAAGGTCAAACAAATCAAACACCTAGGTAATGTTAGGATTTCTCTTAGCTATTTAATGATGTAATTTTTTCACATTTTAACAATGTTAAGCCTTTCATCTTTAATTTCTTTTGTTTGTGTGTCCATTTTTGGGCAAAAACCAATGTTTGGTCTTTTTTTCATTGTAAATTAACCGTTCATTAAAATTTCAAAAAAATTACATTTTTAGAAACTAGACTCCATTCTACACATTAAAAAAATTTTGATTTTCAATTAGTTTTCAAAATTTATAGGGACAGCACAGCCAAAATTCTATTTTTTAGGATGTGACCACTTTGAAAATTAGTAAAAAATCAAATATTCATTAAAAATTTATCAAAAACATCAAGCATAAACTACATGTTGTTATCTAATTTCTCACTGACGCAATTTTAAAAATACCAAAAAAAAAGTTAACCTTTTGAGGTAGCCACAAAACATGCTATGTTATGTTGTTTTGATAGAAACAACACTAATTTCTATGGCTCCCTCTTTTGAACCCCTTAATCTATACCATTTAAAAAAAATTAGTAGTTTAGAAAGTAGAGTCGGAGCACTACGAACATTTCTTTTGTTGCATCTTAAAATGTTGAGTGTAACTATGCTCAATTTCTCATCCAAGGCCAGCATTTCTTGATTTTAGAAAAAAGTGGCCACTTAAGACCCCTTTTTGGCCCCCCATCTTCTTGTACTTACCTGGCTAAGTCTTCCACCGCTTTTTGCAGCCAGAGAAGGTTCTCCTTCATGACATGGAAGTGTTCCAAGTGGTAGTTGTATCTAAGGCCTCAACTTGATTCTCCACCTCCTTAATTTAGGCAAGATATGTTTTGAGATCGTCAATAGCCTTCTGACAATCACTATCCCATTTAAAGGTAGATTCTTTCTTAAGTAGTTGTGTGAAAGGAAGAGTTCTATCTCAAGTTGTGAAAAAAATTGATGAATAGCCTGAATCTTCCCTTGTAAACTATGGAGTTGTGAAACATTCTTAGGAGATGCCATGTTAACAATGGCGTCAATCTTCTTGGTGTATACTTCAATACCACGATATGAAACAATGAATTCTAATAGCTTGCCTCTATCGACGCTAAAGATGCATTTATGAGGATTCAAGTGCATGTTGTATTTACGTATACGTTCAAAGGTTTGACAGAGAATTTTGACGTGATCCTCGTGCAAAATAGATTTGGCTAGAATATCATCAACATAATCTTCTAAGATGTTATGCATGAAATCATGAAAGATAAGTGGCATAGCTCATTAATAAGTCACACTAGTGTTCTTTAATCCAAATGACATGACAACCCAGATAATGTTCCCCAAGGAGTTATAAACGTTGTTTTATATTGATCCTGAGGATTGATGAATATTTGATTATAACTAGAGAAACCATCCATAAAGGAAAGTAATGCATGGCTAGCAATAGAATCGGCATTCATATCAATATTAGGAAGAAGAAAGTCATCCTTCAAAGATGTTTATTTAAATCTCAAAAATCATTACACATTCGAATACAGTTGTTGGATTTAGCAATAGACACAATATTCAAGATCCAAGGTGAGTAGGCAATAAGGCAGATAAAGCATGCTTGTAAAAGCTTCTCCATCTCAACTTCGACCAACAATGTAACCTTAGGACTCATCTTACATGTATCTTTTTCTAACCTACTTAGCATCAGGATGAATGACAATATTATGTGTTACCACCTAAGGATCGATGCCGTGCATATCAGAGTATGTCCAAGCAAAGAAGTTAGGATATTCATGTAAAAGAGATGTGATTTCTTGTTTTTCTTCTATATCTAGACAATTTCCAATAGGGATGACTTTTTTAGGATCATCCTTATCCATCAAAACATTGATAGTTTTCCCATTAATGAGAGTATTGTGGTCTTGCATGTCAGGAGGATGGAGGGATTCTATAGGCGACTCACGATTTACCAAGGTATCATTAGATAAACAAGCATCTTTCCCAAAGTATGCTTCTGCATTTAAACAATAAGGAAATCCACGATCATGATGGTAATGAGGAAAGTGATCATAAGCTCCTAAGAATTTAGCCAAAGGTTCATCTATTGAAAAAGTGTCCAAAGGAATATCTTGAAAATTAGAATCTATATCAATCAATTCTGGATATATCCATTTAAGTTTAGATGATGAAATTGTGTTGACATTTTGATTAGGATGATAAGCACTTTTGGAGGGCTCTAAAGGATGATATCCAAGTCCAAACAAAGAGTAATGTGCATTAGCCTCCAAAGGGACTTTAATACCTTGCTCCTTTATACCATAACCATTGTTGTTGTATCTGCATTAAGAGAGGATTTGAAAACCTTGACTATAGATAGATGCCATTTCCGAAGAGGAAGGAGGAAAACCATAGGTCTCACATTCAGTAGTATAAGAATAAGTGTTATCATCATTATTTTTCAAATAAAATTTAGGTGATGTAGCAGTAGAAATTGAATATACCTTAGAAATTTTCAGCTTTGATGGCGAGACTTTATACTCCCCTACAAAGGTAAGTGTAAAGTCTAACGAACCCCAATCATCGCCAAAGAGTGTATTCAAAGGTGAGTCAAATTATTATACAATAACCTCCTTAGGAGAGGGAGAAGAATTGATTTTAGAAAGAGAAGTGGGAGAAAAGGGATTGAAGTATTGATTATTTTTAACCTCGGTTTGTAAACAACTTTTCGTAGTCAGATCATCTTCAATTGTATGGAGTTGATTGTTGTGAACAAACTTTATTGATCGATGAAGGGTAGAAAAGACTGCCCCCATGGCATGAATCCAAGGTCTACCAAGAAGACGATTATATGAAAGAGAATTAGGCATGACATGGATAAGGGTAGGCAATGTCATGGGACCAACACTAAGAGGTAAGGTGATAGTACCCAATGATTGTCTACCCACGTTATCAAAGACACAAATGTTGAGTTTATCTAGTTTAATGAGAGAGGTATCAACATTGACTTTATGTAACAAGTCTATGCCACAAACATTAAGAGTTGATCCACCATCAATCATGGTATATTTAACTCTCATATTATGAATGAAGAAAAATATCATAAGAGGCTTATTTTGGTTTTGAACTTCTATGGGAAGTAATTCATGTGGTTGAAATACAATATCTGATTTAGTCACATGCATACAATCTAATAGAGCTGGTACATCATTCGACTAAATAGTAGGTGGAACAATCACCTTTTGTAAATCTTCTTGGAGCATTATGTGGTATGTAGGTGATGCTTGTATCAACTCCCATAGAGAGATCTTTACTGGAGTAGTTCAGAGCTACTCAACAAGATCATAATCTCTACCATTATGAGTAGGAAGATGAGGTGCTTGAGGAAGCATAGGTTGCGAAGGTGGAAGAGAAGCAGGAACAAATTGTTTTTGATTCTAGTGTTGTATGCATGAGCAACTTTGTGATGAATGGGTTGCTGCAACACATTTTAATTGAATGGACTATTTGTAGTGATCTATTTTATGTAACTGATGATATAACTAGGAGGTATAAGTGTTTTCATAGAACCTCCTATTGTGATAGGTGATTGAGAAGCACCGTTACAAAGATGCACAACAATTTTAGGCTTCTCAGATTCTTTTGAAGAACTGGAAACATAAATTGTATTGATGATTCTTTGAAATAGAGATGGTTTAAGATTTGTAGATGATGATTCCGTCAAGATGAAGTCATCCAAGGCTTCATCTAACATATCAAAATCATCACTACTAAATGGCTCATCAAATGCCTTAAAAATCTTGAATAAAGTAATCTGACATAGTTCATACCCTACTTTTCCAAACTTTATAGTGATGAAGTAAAGAACAAGGGATGAAATGAAGTATCTTTATGCAAAATATGAAATGTATTAAACTATGAACAATAAATATCTAAAACACACCCAAATATATCAATTTTCAAGCTAGAATTACTATAAAATGAAATTTTAGGTAATCCCAATCAATATATATGCATGAAAGTGAGATGTATGAATAAAGAATGTGTGTCAACCTTAGTTGTAATCAGATCTAACCATCATATCAGAAATCTCAACTGAATTACAATGATATCTAATTTCATGAAGCATAAACAATATCAAAAACAGTCTATTTTCCATCAAAAGCACATGCTAATTTTTCCAATTTCAAATGTCACATATGCAAAGCATGTACTAAAGATAAAGTATGATTAGGTACAACAAATAAATTCACTTTAATCAACCTAATTATACTAACAAGATCTAAAATAACACACTAATCTCCAAACCCTAGGTTTAAGACTAGATAGGTTTTTGAGAAATGCAAGGATTTTATAACCCTAATGATGAATTTGAATGCAAAATGTACTATATGCAATCAAATAAATGATGAACACACCTAATTTAAATCAGATCTCTAGCAGAAATCAATCTTTTTTAAAATGAGGAAGGATGCAAGAGTGTAGGAAGAATCAGGTTCACCAAAATGTTATGTAGAAAAGAGCGATCTAGCCTTAGGAGTTAAACTAGGTCAAAATCCTCTTCTACAAACATTAAGACACAAACTGAGCTTGGACTCTACCCTTGAGGGAGAGCCAAACTATAGGGGTTCTTCCTATTTGTCATTTAGATGAGTGTTAGACCAAATTCAGCCAATCTAGCTAGGGCACAAGATCAAACCCTAGTTGAGAATGATTAAACTACAGATGACTGTCGGAAGCGAGATCTAAGAAACTAATTGAATAATAGAGATAAAGAAACAACTCATAACCTATATCTGGTGACCAAAATGCACATGACTAGGGCGCTTGGGTGCCCTAAACCTCTTTTAGGGTTTATAAAAATTATCACTTTTGTCAGGTTTGTACCTATGATATCTTCTGTCTCTTAGATTGGTATCTCTCAAAACCTATTTGTCTACTCTACACACAAGAAAGAAGAGGAAAATGTTTGTGGCTATATAGGAGCTTGCCTCAGTTAAGCCCACATGTCAGTATTCCTACCTCACAGATAGCTAAGATTATATCTAGATGTCATGTGTGCTCAAAAGTCTTAAGTATGAGCAGTAACATGCAAGATCTAATCAAGTAAATAACAAACCCTAATCCTATATGACTCAAGCAAATAGGGAAGGATGTCTCACTCAAGGAAGCTCACAACTTTGTGTCAATAACAAAGATTCATGGAAGGTTAGTAGAATAAGAATGCGATGCAACCATACCCTTGACGAGTACTCAAGCCAAACTCAAGTTGGTTGTTCCAACCCTTCTCCCAATTATGCAAAGTGATTCAACCTAGGAGCCAATGAGATAGACTCAAGATCTCATCTCCTAGCTTTCATACAAATCTCTCCAAGAGTAAAGTAGAACTCCACTTGAACAAAAACCTACAATAACACAATTGCATAGAGAGCAAATAGCAATAGAGAGCTTTTCCACATTCAAAATCAATCTTGTCATCTAGTTTTAAAATGAGGTGAGTCACTGTTGGAGTCCAAGACAACACTGAGAGGGGGAGTGAATCAGTGTTGTGTAAACTTTTACAAATTTTTGTACCTTTTAAATTACAAGACAAAAAGAGATGATGACATCAATAATTTGTTAAACACATATGTACAAGTATGAATTAACACAAGATATGAGACCAAGACACAAAAGATTATACAAGAGGAAAACCCTCTCGGGGTAGAAAAACCTCTCAAAATTGCCTCACTGGCTTACTCAAAACCTCACTAGTTACAAGTAGGTCTCACTAACCAAAGAAGCTTCACTAGCTTTACAAAATGCCTCACTGGCATACACTGTACCTCACTGGCATACAAAGCGTCACTGGCAATAGAAAACAATCTCAAAATAATACAAGTAATACAGAGGGTTTCTCTATTTCAATACAAGCTCCTGAATCTACAATCATACTCAATTCAATCTTCATATTTCTTTGCAATCATACCACACTTCATTCTCATTATCTCTGCAAAAATTAATTCACTTGATTTAGATTATCTCTACACAAGTAATTGCAAATTGTCTTCACACTTGACATGGTTCAATCTGAAAGTTTATTGCATGATGTCTTCATACTATGTTTGATCCATTCCTACACAAACATGATCTCACATACAATATCATAATTCATCTAAAGAATCTTCACAAAAATATTTTCAACACTACATATTGGTCCACATCACAACAACACCAACCATCAATGCACCTGAAATGTCATTATATAAAATTTGAATGATCTTTCATGACCTTTCACATTATTCTTTTTCTCTGATTCATTTTCTCCTTCACAAAAAATAAACATAAAGCCCTTTAATCTTGCATTTTCATTGTCTTCAAAAATCCATTCTCTTTCATTGAATCCTGCATATAAAACAATATAAAATCTCTTCATCTTCCTACAAAAACAAAAATCCATTCACCTTGCAAAATATCCTTCATCCTCCACATCATTATGCTCTCATTTGTACAACTTGTAATTATAAAGACTTTTCACATTCTTCTCCTTTTTGCATATACATTTTCTTCTTTTAAAAATCCCCTTTAGAAATCTTCAATCTGCAAAAAAAACTTCAATAAAAAATTAATTCCAACTTCCAAAAAAAAGAAAACCCTTTCTCTTCTCTTTCATAAATAAATCCATCTCCGTTCATCTTCTTTACTTTGCATAAACAAATCATTCTCCTGCACAAAAAACTTTTCATAATCCCTTAAAACTTTTTCTTCATGGAGACCCAAAAATTAGAAAGAACAAAAAGAATAATATCTCCAAGAGAATTTACTTTCTTAAAAAATGATTTTATTATCACAAGAGACTCACTGAAGAATCTTAAAAATAGAACAAATCTTCCAAAGATAGCCTCTAAAACTCACAAAGAATTTGCCTTTTTAAAATGGCTAAAAATAGCCCTTTACCAAACCTTATCTGCATTTAAAAAGGCATCAGACATCCTAACACTTGTCAAAAGTGGATGTAAGGATGTGTGAGCACATATTTGAATGCTGACCTTTGATTTTACTCCACACGCTCATTCTATTTTAAAAACTAGCCTTTGCTTGCAGTTTTGGCGCCCATTCGCATTTAGCATAACCGAGGGTTTCAGTGAAAGCAATAGATGGGCCCAGTTCCCAAACATTCTTAACCCCTTTAAGACATAACTTAAGTTATGTCTAACCTGATACAATAGGTCACATTGAAAACAAAACAAAAAAGTGCATTTTATCAAATGACAGGTAGGGCACAAATAATGTGACTTAAGCATTTGTTTTAAAACTTAGGGATTTTGATATTTAACACTAATCTTGTTAGAATAAAGAACCTAACCCTTCATTACACAGGCATTACACTAATCTTTTGTCTCTAATGTAGAGATAGCCACCATTAGAAAATACGGTTATCTTTTGTCTTTAAACACTTTAAACATGATCATACTTTTGGTTTTGAAGTACCTATGCAAGAACTTAACACCCTTACCTTATACCATCAGGATCAACATTTGCAAGCTTTGAAGAAATGATAATTACTGACTTGGAGAGCATTGATATCAACAAATATAATCACTGTATTATAGAACATTCTTGACAATGAATGATCAATATGTAGCCATCAATCGTATACGAATGTGTGACCATTATACAAATGGTATACTCAACCAATTCTACAAGTCATGTGTGACCAACATTGTGACCAATATACTCTGCCAAGTTGTCATGATGTATCAACCTAATATGAAGATCAAAATAACTTTTCACATCTATTGTGCTTCTGAAGACATCAAGGACCATTGTAATTCACATGAATTAGACCGATACCAACTCATGAACAACTGCCTCCTGTGAACATCAAGAATGTAAGTCCAATACAAAAAATTTAGCATCAATATCTTGTGTGATCAAACTAAGCAAACAAGTCCTATGGACATGAAAGATGATTAATCAACGCAATACATCATAACACCATGATGAACATGATAACCCTATGATCAACATCATAAAACAAAACTGGGAACTCCAAGGACCTGCCATAAACATGATGATCAAATATGAACCAATATGAACACCAAACACCAACAACAAGAGAATTCATCCTAAGACAGGCATGATGAAAGATGATGATCAATCAACTCAATACCTTTTTGACATCAATGACAATCTACTTTCATCAATCTCCCCTTTGTCATTGATGGCACAACTACATGATGCATTCTTTCTCTCTCCTCCTTTTTGACATCGAATGACAAAGATTGAATTAAGTTCCCCTTGTTGTCTTTCCTTTGAACCTGTGATGATCTATGATGACAAGAATAACAATCCTAAAGCAAGCATATAACAAACCATGTTGACAATACCTGAAAACAACTCTTCAACTTGAGAGCAACAAATCACCATGAAGCACACATGTGAAGACATACATCCTAAAGCACAAAACTTGAGAACAACATTATGTGAGGCATACCAAACAAAGCATCAAACCACCTATTATAATCTACTCGTAGACTATACCATTGTATATCTCAACACAATATCACTTCTTATCACAACACCAATATGAATATGAAGATGAAAAACTGACATTATTGAGATCCTTTGTTCCCTTCTTTTGACAAGATGAAGGATGCCATATTTCTGCTATCAAAATACAAACTCCTGATGATCACTTGTGTTTGCAAAACAAACTTTTCATGACAAATCTTCAAGATCACCCAAAGCATAGAGAATGATGTATGATTATGAAGGCATAAAATTAACTCCTTTGATATGACTCATATGAACGTGAACTCCATGCAAAGATATCATAATCACACCAATATTTATGATGAACAATAATGCAGACTCAAAAATCATGAAGACTACTCATCACACTATTCACAACTCATGATGACATGATACTCACTCAAGAGATGACCTTGCCAATAATACCATGATAGTGACTACAAGATAGATAATCAACCTGCAACCAATTATCTTCTACACACACTTCTTGACATGATAAAGAATAAAGATAATCCTGTAAGGAATGAAGACTATCTTGATGAAGACCATCCTCCTATTCTTGCACATGACACTTTTTGCAACATAATGTCAAATACATCTGAAACAAACTGTAATCAACAAGAACTGATGCCTCTTGACTTTAACACTCAAATCAGCCCATCAAGTTTGCACATCAACAAACTAACTGGACCACCAAGTTCTTCCTACAACAACACTTCACATTCTCTCAAACATATCAAGCACACTTTGAATTGCAACATCATGATATAAACAAGATCTAAATAGGACCAAGTCACTCAACATCATCAAACATTTTGTGCATCTGAACCCTTGAATATCTTTTCAACATCTTGTATGCATAATGACAACATGAGCCACTGATCGCCTGTGTCATGCCCACATTTTCCTTGTGGTCACAACACACATCGCACGTGTCATAGCCACATCTGTCATGTGGTTATGACACGAGATATGAAAAACTTTTCTCACACCGTCCTAAAAACCCCTTTCGCATGCGTACGCATGCTCAACGGTGTTCTCTCATGGCGAAACACTATACTCATCGGCGGAATACAAGTACAATGGCGTGCAAACGGAAACATATAGATCAACAAGAGGGTCGCTACGACGCTGCTAACGTCATTGCAAGAGTGAGATTACCCAAGTTCTTAAATCGAACCCTCGGCAATGTTCGGTAGCAGAATGCCTTACGGCGTTAGTGGGAATTACGCTGCACTCATTTACGCACGTGGTTCGCTGATAGAGGAACCACTCCCTTCGACGCCTTGTTCCAACTAAACCGGCTAGTGATCTCCCTATTTAGTCATTTTTCAGCCAGGCACGGTTGTCTGTCTCCTCTCTTGTTTCCTGAAACATACCCATCCTATGACTTAGCATTTTCAACAAGGCGGTTTGGTTGCCCTCTCTTCCCTTTCCACAAGTTCTTAAGTTGGATTATATCTTTATCGCCCTTACCTTAACTATCTCTTAGTTCATTTAGTGTGTTTATATTTCGGTCTCTCTCTCTCTTTCATTTTCTATACTTTCTTTATGTGCATCCTGTCCTTTCTTCGTGATTTACGTCAATCAGGGTTATTACTGCAGCTATTGTTGATATTAAACCTAATTTCAGGATGATCTCGGTCACATAGGCTGGTTTACTATTTCGCTGGACTCGGTCTCCTAATCTTCCCCGATCTAGGTTCCTCCTCTTCGTAAATACTTAGTCTACTTGTTCCAAAGCACAATTGACAGAAGGGTCCGTCAACTTAGTTCTCTTATCCCGTGTGAGATATGTCGCGCATTTTCTCCTCTGTGTTTTCTAATGTTAGTTTTTCCTTCTTCGGAACCTCTTACAGGTTTACATATGAGATTGTTTGCTACAGTTGAGATTAATATGGCCACAAGGATCGTCAGTGGTGGCTTCTTAAGTTTATTTCCAGTGTTCTTTTGAGTAAGGAGTTGTGTAATTTTCCTCTTCATTTTCCGGGTGATTGTTAGTATGTTTTTAGTTGAAACTTCCGAGAATCTCTTTCCAGAGTATCACTGAATATTCCTAAACTCTCTTTACATTATAATTTTATTTTCTCTTGTTTAGAATTACTGTTGTTACTGTTACTCATAATTACGATTCATACACTGTTTGTAACTCGTATGACGTTGTCAACAGGTGTAGGTGGTTCACCACTTTATAAAACTCTGTTCAAGGTAATATAGCTTCTTTGGTAGTTGTGTTTGAAACTTAATAACATCTCCTGTGTGAATATAATGGTTATTTATATATATATATATATAATTTTTTTTTTTTCCATATCCATGAAACATAGTTATTAACGATTTTTAAACGAGGGCCCAATAAATATAAATATATATATATATATATATATATATATATATATACATAAAATATATTTATTTTAATATCTCAAAAATGAACAAATTGGTTTCCCACAACTTAAACCTTTATATATATATATATATATATATATATATATATATATATATATATATATATATATATATATATATATATATATATATATATATATATATATACAGATGTATCTAATCATTCTTATATTATATATATAGCTATATACATAGACATATATAATATATATATATATATGCCTATATATAGAGCTATATAAAAATAAACTGAATTTATTTACCAAATCACCCATTCATATGTTAGGGCCCAAGCCCTACATTTTTTTATGGCTTTCAACCCACAGCAGATGGCGGCCATGGGCGGCGGTGGCCGCAAAGCGGCGGACGGGGATCTGAGGTGGCCGCAGAGCGGCGGACGGGGATCTGAGGTGGCCGCAAAGCGGCAGCCAAAATCCGCGGGAGGCATAAGGGTATGGAGGAGGGGGGAGATGTGGAGTGGGGCGGAGCCCCACCCACATTCCCACGACGTGGGGTGTGGGTGGGGCTCCGCCCCACTCCACACCTCCAAATATGACGAAAAACCTGCGGTGGGGTTTTCTTCCCCACCGCCCATAGTAAATAACGACTGTGTAATTTGTTACCCGCGGCTTAATTTTTTTTTGACAGTCTTTCTCCGTTCGTTGATTATTATCAATAATAAAATATCTTCAAATATATATATATATATATATTTATATATTCATATATAAATATATATATATATATATATGTATATATATAACAACGATAATATATTTATATATATATATATTTCATATTTATATATATATATATATATATATATATATATATCCCCCCTTTTTTTTTATATATAACAATTATAATTACTTTCAATTTCTCTATTATTTTCTAAAATGATAATTACTCAAAATGAGAAATATATATATATCTCTATATATATATTTATAAAGTATTTAGAGAAAAATATTATTTTTGTATAATTCCAATTTCGACAATTTTTTTTTTTAATTCACTACTCTATGCATTTTCTCCAAATCAACATAGTATAAAGAAATTGTCATAACAATTAGATATAAATATTTATATATATATATATATATATATATATATATATATCCCAATTTCACCAAATGATAAATAGCTCTTCCCTTAGTATAAGTATAAATTTTTCCATTGTTATAAACATATAAGACTTGTAAATTTACAAACAGATTATATTTACATGCTAGAATTCCTCTAATTCTTCTAAATTAACAGAATCCATTATTATGGAGAAAACTCCAATATTTAAAAAACTGTCTTTTCCATTTCAACATTAAAAGGGAACTAGCATTTCAACTAAAGAAGCAATTCCAAACTTTCAAATGTAAACAACTCAGATTAAGTTGCAAAAACGAATTTATTTCTTTCAGTAATACTTGAAACACAAAAAGTGCTATTGAACAAAGGTTGTAAACATCAACTTAAAAATTTAAGCACATTCACATTACAGTTTCACAATCATGAATACCAACTTCCCAGATATGAACTTTCTCCTCCCAAACCGTATACAACTGAAAACTTATGACAACCAATAAAAGTCCAATAATAACAAGACCAGGGAGGTGATTTTCTTCACTCCCAGAATATCAGTAATTTACAACAATAACAAGAGAGGTGTTCCCTCTTCATCTCTATGAAATGAACCAGGCCTAATTCTCATGACAAGAAGATAATCTGTTTCTTCATAAATAGCCAACCAGAAGCTCCAAGAGAAAAACCTGCGTATCAAAGACAAACAAAGAAGACAATACCACTTGTCTAGCTCTCCTCCCTACCGTAGACCCGCAAGAGGGTCACCCCCGAGCTAGGGAGACCATACTCACACCTGGGTACTCAAACACTCCACTTCACAACAGAAACAACAACAATCCCAAAGCACACATACACCCGTGGCTATTTTACACATTACGGAAACTCAACTACAGTGAGTTTCATAAGGGGCAGGAGAGTGGATACACTCGACTCCAGAGTGTCACCCTGACAGATAAAAGAACTCATATAAATTTCTCTTGGTCTCAACCAAGTGTGATCACAATTTGTAAGAAATCTGTATTTGACTCTCAAGTCAAAATACAGTCACAGATACATGCCCTCAAGGCTTTCAACATCCCAAAAGATGGAACAGGTATGCACCCGAGGAGGATCTCTCCTCCCCTACCCCAAACTTGATGAGCATTTCTCCCAAGTGGGAGACGCTCTGTCAAACACCCGACAAGAACCCCACAGAAAACAAATTTAAACACATATTCCAAACACATTTCATACACATTTCAGTTCTACCAAAACAAAGGTAAAATTCAGACCAACCTTGCAAAGCCCTCCTGGAATGAAGTTGTTGCAGAGTCCACAGAGTTCACTTCCAAGCTTAGCCACCAACTCCCTCTCCCTTCTCTATCTTCCAAACTAACTTCTCTATTTTTGGTAAGGCCAAAGATGAAAGATTTTCCCCAAAATTCAACTAACTCCCTCTCATCCCAAAATTTGAAAATAAATAACCCAAAATTCTCTTTCTTTCTAATTTTGAGAAATGGGGAAGTGACACTTGTCACCTCCTCACCCTTCCCAAAAATCACTATTCTGTCCAGGTGGCTTATGTCACTCTCCATTCCCAAGGGTACTCCTTATTCCTTTCATGTGACTCCACTTTCTCATGGGAAAAATAAAAAAAAGAGTTAAATGGGAACAAGACAGGTGACCCATGCCTCTTTCTCCTTTCTTCACATGGGTGTCCCCATAGTACATGGGGGAATCTTACTAAAGAAGAGGTAACTTTTACTAATGGATGGCATCTCTTATCTAGGGTAAAGTAGAGGGGATGGGTTGAGTGTTGGTACAACCCATCATGTCCCCTCCTACCTCCAATTTTCGCCACTTAACTTCAGGGGAAGGTTAAGTTGACTAGATGGAGGTTACTCAAGGGTTACCCATGCCAAATGGGCCCCTGGACCCATGGGGTAGAACCCAGGGTCAATTTTAACCCAAACAAGACACCCCAGGTCAAGGTAAAGCACAAGAAAAAGGGCCTCATAATTTAAAGAAAAATAGAAATTTCAAATTCAATCTCTTAACAACACTTACTTTTAAAAATAATGATACATGAGGGTAACCTAACCCACTCGACCATACGAAAGACCACATTACATCAAGACATCAAACACAAAGAGATCTTGGTTCTTCGTGGAACCAGATCGGCTTAACAGGGAATAACAATTAACAAGGTGTGGAATGATCTCCGAAATCTGTGGTTTGATTAGTAGTCCCTGCACACTCAATTACAAGATCAGTAACCACATAAATTCATCATAGCCGAAGCAACTTAAATAACACATGCATTCTCATGCCTTAGTACAATTTAACATAATTAAAAAAATCATATTACAATTTTTCCATCATCCCTAATTCATTTTTCTGAAAAGTAACTTATCCAAACATCACCCAATTAGTTTTTCCGAAAACATAATAAAGTTAAATAGTCTGACAAATTCCGGGAATTGCTATCCCACAAATATGAAAGTAACAATAACAGTACTGTAAATAGTCATAACAATAGTAGTAGAAAGGGCGGTCCTCACAGCCTGCATCACTGACATATACTGAAGAGTAACATAGTTATCAACACCATTATGAACTTCATTTCACAAAATTGATATGAATAGCATCTTAGCAAAAATTATCAGACATGAATCCAAAAACAAAACAAGACCAAATAATCTCCTCCTGAAACTTCTTGGGGATAATTGATAGGACATGAACAACTCCCCCTTACTTCATGCTATCTATTATGCAATTGATGATGTAACTTGTGCAAGATGCACAAGTTTAGAATCTATCTTCTTTTGACTTTGTTTCAATCTCCAAGCTTTCACAGGTTCTTTCTTCCTCCAAATCTCTGCAGCTTCTTTCCTTTTCCACTTTTTCAAATTAGGTGATGCTTTTCTGCAACTGTGTGCTTTATGACCAAGAGAATTGCATATATAACAAACTATATTATAATCATAATAAAATGATTGATAATACCTTTTTGACATCTCTTGAGCATTTATGTTATGCTTCCATGCATGATCATACCTTCTATGCATTTTACAATTTCTTTGTATGTGACCAACATTATTGCACTCGTAACATACAAGATTAGTATTCCTTCTGCAATCAACTATTTTGTGTCCAAAATGATTACAGGTATAACAATAACCATTAAATGAATAATTATACCTGTACATATATGTTTGTCTTATTGAAGCAGATCTTCTGAAATTTCTTCTTTGATTATGCATTACAAACTCATGTCTTTGGTATTCATTTTAGCTTTTGACTTCTTTTTGCCTTTAGGAGCAACAACATGAGATCAATTTTCTTTCTAGGAGTTTCTTTGGCTTTGGAACACTCTCCTTCTTCAAATCTTAAACCAGTTGTGTTATTATGATGCTTCTATTTGCCCAGCATCTCATGCAACTTATTTGAGCTTTCTTCAAACTCCTGATATTTCTTGGATAGAATCTTGAGACGTTCATAATTTTTTCTCAAATTAATAATTTCACCCTCTAATTTCATATTTTCAATTCTTTTAACCTTAAGGTCAGATTTTGATACATTAGCTATCCTCTTAGCTTCCTCAACCTCTGTCTTTAGACTGATAATCATATTATCTGATTCATTAATTTGTGTCCTTAAATTTACAATCTGTTTTCTTGTCTCTTGAAGATTAGAGAGTGCTTTCTCTTTGAATTCTTTTTCTTGTTGTAGCTACAATTCTAATGTCTGGTTCTCCTTTTTATATTTCTTGAGTTCACTCAAAGCACATATGAGCTCTCCTTCAACATCAACCTCACATTCTTGTTCATCATCACTTATAATGTAATCTTCTTCTTCTGAATTTGATTGAGTCTCATCTCCTTCATGTGAATGACTTCCATCATTGTCACTCTTCTCAGATAACAAGTTGTCCTCTTCTTTATCATCACCTTGATAAATTATTATCAACTCCTTCCACATATCCTGAACTGTTTCACAATACATACCTTTGCAAGAAACTTAATTAGATAATCTAGATAAAATAGCCTTCTTTGCAGTGTCATTGTGTTCATAAGCCTCTTTATTACTTGTATCATCAGGTGATAGAGAGGAAATAAAATAACCATTCTTAACTAACATCCATACACCATATCCTAAAGAAAATAGATAGTCTTGCATCCTAAAACACCAAATAGAGAAATCTGAACCATCAAAGAAAGGAACATCTGAAAACTCATCTTCTAATTTAATACCAGATTCATTTCTATCAACTGATTGTATATCAGCATTTGAGTTTGATAAAGATGGTGCCTTTTGATCAATAGGAGACTTGACACTTTTCTTTTCTCTATTTCTTTTGCACTTACCCATGGTACTCCACACTCAGGACATTCCCAAGCCGATTAGACTTCTATAGGGAACCTATGCTTTGATACCACTTGTTGGAGTCCAGGACAACACTGAGAGGGGGGAGTGAATCAGTGTTGTGTAAACTTTTACAAATTTTTGTACCTTTTAAATTACAAGACAAAGAGAGATGAGGACATCAATAATTTGTTAAACACATATGTACAAGTATGAATTAACACAAGACATGAGACCAAGACACAAAAAATTATACAAGAGGAAAACCCTCCTGGGGTAGAAAAACCTCTCAAAATTGCCTCACTAGCTTATTCAAAACCTCACTGGTTACAAGTAGGTCTCATTGACCAAAGAAGCTTCACTAGCTTTACAAAATGCCTCACTGGCATACATTGTACTTCATTGGCATACAAAGCCTCACTGGCAACAGAAAACAATCTCAAAATAATACAAGTAATACATAGGGTTTCTATGTTTCAATACAAGCCCCTGAATCTACAATCATACTCAATTCAATCTTCATATTTCTTTGCAATCATATTGCACTTCATTCTCATTATCTCTACAAAAATTAATTCACCCGATTCAGATTATCTCTACACAAGTAATTGCAAATTATCTTCACACTTGACATGGTTCAATCTAAAATTTTATTGCATGATGTCTTCATACTATGTTTGATCCATTCCTGCACAAACATGATCTCACATACAATATCATAATTCATCTGTAGAATCTTCATAAAAATATTTTCAACACTACATATTGGTCCACATCACAACAACAACACCAACCATCAATGCACCTGAAATGTCATTATATAAAATTTGAATGATCTTTCATGACCTTTCACATTCTTCTTTTTCTCTGATTCATTTTCTGCTTCACAAAAAATAAACATAAAGCCCTTTAATCTTGCATTTTCATTGTCTTCAAAAATCCATTCTCTTTCATTGAATCCTACATATAAAATAATATAAAATCTCTTCATCTTCCTACAAAAATAAAAATCCATTCACCTTGCATAATATCCTTCATCCTCCACAACATTATGCTCTCATTTTTACAACTTGTAATTATAAGGACTTTTCACATTCCTCTCCTTTTTGCATATACATTTTCTTCTTTTAAAAATCCCCTTTAGAAATCTTTAACCTACAAAAAATCTTCAATAAAAAGTTAATTCCAACTTCCAAAAAAAGAAAACCCTTTCTCTTCTCTTTCATAAATAAATCCATCTCCTTTCATCTTCTTTACTATGCATAAACAAATCATTCTCCTGCACAAAAAACTTTTCATAATCTCTTAAAACCTTTTCTTCATGGAGACCCAAAAATTAGAAAGAATAATATCTCCAAGCGAATTTCCTTTCTTAAAAAAATGCTTTTATTATCACAAGAGGCTCACTAAAGAATCTTAAAAATAGAAACAAATCTTCCAAAGACAGCCTCTAAAACTCATAAAGAATTCACCTTTTTAGAATGGCTAAAAATAGCCTTTTACCAAACCTTATTTGCAGTTAAAAAGGCATCAGATGTTCTAACACCCGTCAAAAGTGGATGTAAGGATGTGAGAGCATATATTTGAATGCTGACCTTTGATTTTACTCCACACACTCATTCCATTTTAAAAACTAGCATTTGATTGCAGTTTTGGCACCCATTCACATATAGCATAACTGGGGGTTTCAATGGAAGGAATAGATGGGGCCAGTTCCCAAACATTCTCAACCCCTTTAAGACAACTTAAGTTATGTCTAACCTGATACAGTAGATCACATTTAAAACAAAACAAAAAGTGCATTTTATCAAATGACGAGCAGGGCACAAATAATCTGACTTAAGCATTTATTTTAAAACTTAGGGATTTTGATATTTAACACTAATCTTGTTAGAATAAAGAACCTAACCCTTCATTACACAGTCATTGCACTAGTCTTATGTCTCTAATACAGAGACAGCCACCATCAGAAAATACTGTTGTCTTTTGTCTTTGAACACTTTAAACATGATCATACTTTTGGTTTTGAAGTACCTATGCAAGAACTTAACACCCTTGCCTTATACCATCAGGATCAACATTTGCAAGATTTGAAGAAATGATAATTACTAACTTGGAGAGCATTGATATCAGCAAATATAATCACTATATTATAGAACATTCTTGATGATGAATGATCAATATGTAGTCATCAATAGCATATGAATGTGTGACCAAATTATACAAATGGTATACTCAACCAATTCTGCAACAAGTCACGTGTGACCAACATTGTGACCAATGTACTCTGCCAAGATGTCATGTTGTATCAACCTGATATGAAGATCAAAACAACTTTTGACATCTATTGTGATTTTGAAGACATCAAGGACCATTGTAATTCACATGAATTAGACCAATACCAACTCATGAACAACTGCCTCCCGTGAACATCAAGAATGTAAGTCCAATACAAACAAGTTAGCATCAATATCTTGTGTGATCAAACTGATCAAACAAGTCATGTGGACATGAAATATGATGATCAATCAACTCAATACATCATAACACCATGATCAACATGATAACCCTATGATCAACATCATAAAACAAAACTGGGAACTCCAAGGACCTGCCATAAACATGATGATCAAATATGAACCAATATGAACACCAAACACCAAGAACAAGAGAATCCATCCTGAGACAAGCATGATGAAAGATGATGATCAATCAACTCAATACCTTTTGACATCAATGACAATCTACTTTTATCAGTCACTTACTTTTATACAAGGCTATAGAAAAGAGTAATTAGGATTAAAATGCAAACACAATGCATAAAAAAGTAAATTTGAATTTAGGGTCAGCCTAAACAACATTAAAGCTGACTTGTAACCTTAAATTGCCTCCCTAAAAGTGGGAGGGACAAGGGCACTTGGGTGTCCTGGGCCCAAGGGAAAATTAAGGCTTAAGTTCACTCTTAATGCGGGGCTAACTCCAAATCTTGATTTATTTCTCAGGGTGATGACGAAACTTTAATCGAAATCACTAAATTCTCTATATACAAGACTGAAAGAGGGTTTTAAGGTGGACCTAAAAATGGACTAGGCTTGGGATCACTAAAGGGAGGAGCTAAACATAATGAAATTGTGTCTACACACAAGTGTACACAATTTACGAGATAACAAAACTATGTTTAACTAGACAAAATGAGGAGTTGGGAATGAAAACTAGAATAACATAAAATAGAGAAATAAATAATAGAAATGATGTATAGACAATGAAATAAAATAGACTAAGAACCTAGAAAGTGAAGTCAGAAACTCATTGGCATGGATGCTAGCATGCCAAAACTATTGTTTGATATGCGTGTTGTTGTTTGATTAATGTGTTGTCATCCCCAAGTAGTAGAAAATAAAGTCCACTTCAAGAACCTATATGGCCTACACACTAGAAGACAAGAACACAAAGCAAAATACCTTGTCAACATATAGAAAAACAAAAAAATGCAGAAAGCTAATCTAGGCTAACTATTCTTAAATGAATTATTGAAATGAAAAATAAGAAATGAAACTCAAACCTCTACGTGTTTGAAGTTCTTCCAACACATGATTCTAGGACAGAGAAAATTGTTGGGAGTGTAAAGGAGCTTGCCAAACATGGTTAGGCCCTTGGTTTAGCCTTTTTCTTCTATGAACAACAATGAAACAAGGGAAAATGGATTTTTGTGTAGACGCCTAGCCTATGTACGTCTAAGACTAAGAACAAAAAATTGGAATAAATCTATAAGTATTAAAAATTAGGTCTACAAATGATTAATACCCTAGTTTGTGTGAAAACAAAAGGGTGATGGACACCAAGGTGCCAAGAAAGTAGTGTATCAAATGTCTACAAACCCTTTTCAAAGAGGATGAGAAGGGGTGAATAATAAATTTGAAGGAGCGATAACGATAATATAATGCTATTAAGTAACAATATGAAAGAGAGATTATTCGAAAAGAACTAGCAAATAATACAAAGCTTGCACAATATCACTTGGATTAATAACAACAAAGGTTGCAATGACTGTGATTTCAATGCACACCCTAAAAAAATGAACCAATAGATGAGAAGACCACAAATGTCAATTTCAAGCTTGAAAAAGTGTTTTTCAAAGGATGTTGTTTCTTAAGAAAGTTACAAAAATGGTGTAGAATGCTTGTAAGTTCTTTGAAGAATGTTTTAGAATGCAAGATAGATTTCAAAAATCTATTTTAGGGAAGATGAAGAGGCATGCAAGGCAAGACTAGGTGTTGAGATTCATCTAACGGATCAAACAATCATTTTTCTTGCATGTTTAGAAGTGGAAAGGTGGTAATTTTGGTAAAAGGCAATCATCGTATGACAATATTGTCAAAGGATAGGAGAGCACCTATGCAGACATTTGTATGCTTGCACTGTCTTCCTAACACAACACAATAAAAAATGATGCAAAATGAATACATGATGCCAGAATGGCATAGAAAATATATACAATTATGTAGAAGACACTTGAATGCATAGAAACACCAAGTCCACATTGGCACCAATGGCAGGACAAAGGTTAGGATAAGGTTGTATGGTCCTAAAAACATGCTTCGAGAAGTGGATGTTGAAATTGAGGTGACCCTATAATATCAACCTTGTAGGGTTGTAATTTTTGACCTTACACATAGCTAAGTACATTTATTGTTTGCAGTTATTTCCATTACTTTAGCATTATATTGGAAAGCATTATATTGGTTTAGAATATATTAGCCCACAACTAATCATTTATTAGGTCTGAGTTAATCTATGTTTATTTGCATGTGTCTTGTTAATTTAGTCTAGATTATATGTAGAGAAATTATATTTTCCTTTACAACTATAAATGTGTGGAAAATTAACATTTTTAATAAATCATCACAATAAGAATATATCATTTGTAATAAATCATCACCCTATTATTTATGCGATTGGATAAGTTGAATGGTATAAGAAAAATATAATCTTTTCAAAGAACGACTTAAAAAAAATTCTAAACTAAATATAGTAGAAGAAAGCCACTCAATTGTATGTAAAGATAATACTTACAATTAATTTTTGGCAAGTATTTATATGCTTTAAAATATAATAACATAAAATATATATATTCTTAAATGATGAGAAATAGAGTTAGAAATCATCTAATTATATATACTATTAAATTCTAAGTATTAAAGACTATTTGATTGAAGAAGTGAATAATCTTCTCATATAATATTTTATAAAAATTTGATTATAGGAAAAATATATATGAAATTTACAACCAATTCTATTCTACTTTCCTACTTTGTCACACATGACTCACGGTTGTGTTGACCCCAAAACAACACAACTGTTTTAAACGCATGACTCACGGCTGTCTGTCAACAACTGTTATTATCTTCTCAATATTTTCTACACGCCAAATCTGGCAAATCTCTGGACTAGAAGCTCAAGTTTTAAACGCATCACTACCGCCTGTTTCGCAATGTCGATCCCAACTCAACACCTCATTTACTTGCCCTCTCATTTTCCTGCACAAACTGGAAAATAATTAGTCCCACTTTTATAGAAAGCCGTGAGAAAAATTTGCATCGCTCCCGCCTATTTCGCAAGTCTTTTCAATAGAGAAGTGATGTCTTATCAACATCTCATCAATATAACGCATCACTCACGCCTGTTTTGACTTGTCTCGAGACTGGAATATAATTAGCCGATAGGCTTTTATATGTGAGCATTATAGTGCTAGGAATTCTCTCACGCCGTAAAATTGACGTCGGAAAATTTTTCTAATTTCCCTGGGTGCAAGTGTTAGTAATTATTTGCCCTCTTATTTCCCTGCACGGACTAGAAAGTAATCAGAATATAATAATTAGTCCCACTTCTACAGAAGGTAGTGAGAAAACTATGCCTTCTTCGCCCCCACTCGACGTGCCAAGTCATTCACGTCACACATTGTTAAATAATGAGAGTAGATAAACAATTTAAGAAATCAGAAAAGAACAACACACAAGACATGAATTTACGTGGTTTACCAAAACTGGCTAAGTCTACGGGAGCAGGGGAAAATATATTTATTAATTATCATAGCAAAGTACATAGTTTTTCATCATCTATTACAATGAGCAAGTGAATAGTTTTATAGCTTGCACAAATGACTCTTCAAGGAGGCAATAGAAGGTTGTCACGGTCAATGTGACCGTTGAACTTCACACACCAACAATCTCCCACTTGAAGTCCAACCACTGCTGCGAAACGCTGCTCAAAGATGTTCCCACACTCCAGTCTCAATGTCACATCTTGACAATGCCGATAGAAGCCCTACAGAACTCAAACTTCTCTCTCAGTACTATCTTGGTCAATGCATCAGCTGGATTCACCTTTGTATCAATCTTTTCAACTTGCAACTTGCCTTATTCAATCACACTTCGGGTGAAGTGATACCGTAGCTTAATATGTTTGGTTCTATTATGAAAAGCAACATTCCTGGCCAAGTGAATAGCACTGTTGCTATCACAAAAGAGAGGAAAAACTTGTTGTTTGCAAACCAACTCTCCCAACAAGCGATGCAACCAAATCATTTCCTTCGCACTTTCGGTAAGAGCAATGTAATAAGCCTCAGTAGTGGAAAGGGCAACCACTTGTTGAAACCTTGAGACCCAACTGATCGCTGCCCTGACAAATATGAAAGCATAACCTGTTGTAGACCTCTGTTTGTCCAAGTCTCCTACCATATTAGAATCAACGAAGTCTTGTAGTTGTTCATCTTTCCTAACAAAACATAAAGCATAATTAGAAGTGCCTTTTAAATACCTCAATATCCACTTCACTGCTTCCCAATGAGTTTTACCCGGATTACTCATTAACCTGCTCACTACTCCCACTGCATGGGAAATGTTGGGACGGGTGCACACCATGGCATACATGAGACTTCCAACAACTAATGAATATGGAATGTCTTTCATGTAGTTTTGATCTTCATGGTTTTGGGGGACAATGCGGATGACAAACAAAAGTGATCAACAAGTGGAGTGCTCATAGGCTTAGCTCCCTTCATGTTAAATTTGTCCAAGACTTTGTGAACATACTTTTCTTGTGACAATCTAATTTCCCTCTTACGTCTATCCCAGATTATGGTCATACCAAGTATCCTTTTCACTGCCGCTAAATCCTTCATTGCAAACTTGTGAGCTAAGAGTTGCTTCAAATCATGAACAACTCTTATGCTAGTGTCAGTAACTAGCATATCATCGACATAGAGCAGCAATAAAACAAACTCACCATTGTCCAATACCTTGTAGTAGACACATAGATTAGATTCATAGCGTGTAAACTATTGCTCCATCATGAAAGAGTCAAACTTAAGATATCACTGCCTCGGGGCTTGTTTGAGCCCATACAAACTTCTCTTCAATTTGCAATACAAATCCTCATGTCCTTGTTTGACAAATCCTTCAGGCTAATGCATATACAACTCCTCCTCAATGTCGTCATGGAGGAATGCGGTTTTAACATCAAGTTGCTAAAGTTCAAGATCATATACTGCTGCCAATCCCAAAACTACTCGAATAGTGGTCATCTTCACAACTAGTGAGAAAATCTCATTGAAGTCTATCCCCTTTTGCTGATCATACCCTTTCACTACCAATATGGGCCTGTAGCATTTCCTACCTCCTTCCTCTTTCAATCTATAAACCCATCGATTCTTCAATGTTCTTCAATTGGGTGGAAGTTTGACCAAATCCCATGTATGATTGGCCATGAGTGAATCCATTTCCTCTTGCATTGCCTCCATCCATTTTGCACTATTTGTGTCTTTGCAGGTTTCTTTGAAGGTAGCTGGCTCTACTTGATCATAGATCAATAGCTGATAGTCTTCTAACCTTGCGGGAGGTTTTCTTTCCCTTGTAGACCTCCTCAATTAAGGAACTTGTTCCTGCAAATTATTGTCCAAATTTAATCTCTAGAATTGATGTTGAATACCTTCTATATCACACTGCAAATTAGTCCTATGTGTACCAAGATTACTATCTTCAGCATTACCAGTTTAGTACCAACATGATTTCTCTATATTTCCTGCAACTGGGATGCATTTGTTGAAGGTTGCATGGGATTAATACTTCCCACAATGTGTTGCAGGTCAGAAGGAGATGCATGCATGGGAATATTCAAAGAAGACTGTGTTTCATAATGCAAGGGTAGCGTTGGATTTTTAGAAGGATTTGTTAAAATCAAAAGAGACAAAGTCTTTTCCAACGGCTGTGACACAACTTCAAAAGGTTGCATAGACTTTCCAAAAGGCAGCAATGAAGTTTGAACATGTTGCATGGGATTTAGAGGGCGCACTCACACCAATTGTTGTGTAGAAGGTTGTGATGAAATTTCTAATTACTTCCTTGCACTTTGAAGAGGTTGCATGTGACCTGTAATAGCTTGCATATTAATATATGGCAGCAGACTTAGATCATTACCCTATGTATTATGCTGTGGCATATTAATATTTGGAAATGCATTAGACTGTGTTGTGTCTAAAGAGGGTTGTGTTGAAAATAGAGGAGGTAGAGTCAAACAGGGTTATATATTAGAGGATGAAGGTTGTGTAATATTTGATCTCCCTTGTGCAGTATATGAATGCAACTCACTTCCATTTTCAAAAAGATCAACATGCACATATTGTTTGTCTTGTGTCTCTGGTTTTTGTAGACCTAGGAACACCTTTTCATTAAAGACCACATCCTGATTGCAGACAATTTGTTGGGCAATCGGATCCCACAACCGATAGCCAAACTACTCCTCCCCATAACCAATGAAAATACACCATTTTGATTTGGGATCCAACTTCGTTCTCTTCTCCTTGGGAACATGAGCAAATGCTTCGTAGCCAAACATACGTATGTGATTGTAAGAAATCTGTCTTTCCAACCACTCCTCTAAAATGTCAAAGTCCAGCCAAGATGAAGGACTTCTATTGATCAAATACACTGTTGTATTGACTGCCTCTGCCCAAAATTCTTTGCCCAAACTTGCATTAGAGAGCATACTCTGACCTCTCTCTAAAATCATTCGATTCATCCTCTCAGCTACACCATTTTCTTGAGGGGTGAATGGAACAATTTTGATATGTTGGATATTGTTATCTACACAATAGTTATCAAACTCCAAAGAGCAAAACTCCACCATTGTCCATTTTCAAACATTTTATTTTATTCCTAATTTGATTCTCAACAATAGCCTTGACGAATTTGCTAAATACTTCTGATTTCTCATTTAGCATATAAACCCAAACTTTGTGGGTACAGTCATCAAGAAAGTAACAAAATGATTTGCCCTTCCAATGGAGCTTACATCCATAGGACCAAACACATCCGATTGCATGAGTTCCAAGGGCCTTGACTTCTTCTCATGTCCAATTTTTGAAAAGTTGATCTGCCTTTGTTTGCTATAAAGACAATACTCACAAAACTCTAAATCAATAGATTGCAAACCTGGAAGTTGACTCCTTTTGAGCAAAATTTCCATTCCTTTCTTGGTCATATGCCCAATCCTCTTGTGCCAAAGTTCCATCCCGCTTGTCCACAACCGCCATCGCAGCTCCCACTTCAGTGTGACACTCTAGCACATACAGAGTTCCCAATTTGTTGCCTCTTACAACTACCAAGGCTCCTTTGGTCACCCTCCAAATGTTTGATGAAAAGGTGATGCTACATCTTTGAGCATCAAGTTGTCCCGTAGAAATCAGATTTCTTTTTAGCTTTGGAACATGTCTCACATCTTTTAATAACCACTTATTTCCATTCTTCAATTGTAACATCACGTCACCTTTGCCAATTATCTCACATGGCTCATTGTTACCAAGATAGACTCTCCCAAATTTACCTTCTTGATAGTTTTTAAAAGCATCCCAACATGAGGTTGCATGAAATGAAGCACGAAAGTCCAACACCCATGAATCAGCTATAATTTTGCTTGTGAACAAAACTAATGCCCCTCCATCATCTTCATATGTGGTGTTAACTTCATTTTCTTTTAGTTGTTTTGTGCCTTCTTGTATGACCAACACTCGTTTTTGATATGTCCTTCCTTGCCACAAAACCAACAACCTTCTTTTCTTCCCCTAGACTTAGATCTCTTGGTAGATTTTGATTTTCTCCTATTGTGTTTTCCCCTTTCTTGGGATCTTCCCCTATTACCAAAAATCAAATCTTCTCTAGTTGTTTTGTTTTGCCCTCTTCTCATAGCTTCATTGAGAAGTGTTGTACCAACATCATCATATCTCAACATTGATTCTTTTTTCTTGTCATCAGATCCCCTTATTCTGGATATTGAATTGCTAATTGTCATTACCACATTATCCCAACTATCAGGAAGAGAGCACAAAAACAACATGGCTCTCATTTCATCTTCAAAGTTGATATCCACAGAGGCTAATTGGCTTATCACAATGTTGAATTCATTTAAATGTTTTGAGATGTTTCTACCCTATTTCATCTTCAAATTGAAAAAATTTCTTTAACAAGAAAACTCTATTTGTTGTTGAGGCCCTTTCATACATATCACACAGCTTATCCCATATTTGTTTTGATGTTGTTTTCATGGCAATGTTAAAAAGAATGTTGCTGGACAATGAAAGAATGATAGTTGCAGTTGTCTTTTGGTCCAAAACATCCCAGTCAGCAGTCAACATATTCTCTGGCTTCTTTGTCTTCCCTTGCAGTGTAATAGTGAGGTCCTTCTAAATTAGCAAGGCACGAATTTGAAGCTTCCACAAACCGATGTTTTGTCCCAAAATTTTTTTGATCTTCCATTTATCTGCCTCTTCCATATTTTTGGAAATTCATCACAAATTTCCAATCATCTCCTTTACCAAGCTCTAATACCAATTGTTAAATAATGAGAGCAGATAAAAAATTTAAGAAATCAGAAAAGAACAACACACAAGACACAAATTTACGTGGTTCACCAAAACTGGCTACGTCCACAGGAGCACGAGAAAATCTCTTTATTAATTGTCATAACAGAGTACATGGTTTTTCATCATCTATTACAATGAGAAAGTGAATAGTTTTATAGCTTGCACATATGACTATTCAAGGAGGAGGTAGCAGAAGATGAGGAGTCATGGTCAATGTGACCGTTGGGCCTCACACACCAACAAACACCTACTCTTCATTATAATTACTTGCCCTCAATCTCATTATATCCAAGTTGATACACCCCACCCAAACTCTCATTCTCCCATGGCCAACCTATTTTTGTTTTTTGTTATTACATTGTTTCTTTTCCACTTCTGTTGTGGATGTATTTAGAGGGAAGCCCATGCTCTTCTTCTCTTCAAAGCTGGTAAAAATCACTCTACAGATGTACTGAGTTTGTGGGACAAGGAAAGAGATTGCTGCCTCTAGGATGACATTTCATGTAGTTGATGTTCATATTGTGGGCTTAGATGGAGGGGCGTCATATCTAAGAGCTTCTGCACCCTCACTTTTGTTGCAACCATACGTCTATTTGACATCGGATTAACAAGTACTCTTCCTCACTACTTTGGAAAAATCTCTTCTCTCACAAAAGTAGATTTATCTTTGAATAGGTTAAGTGGGAACATTCTGCCTTCTCTCTCTAACCTTTCTTCTCTAACTAGCCTAGAGATTTCTGGAAATCAACTCACAAGAATCATTCCCTCCTCTCTCCCTAATCTCTCTTCTTTAACCGTGCTAGATCTTTCTAGGAATCAACTCACGGGAAGCATTCCCTCCTCTCTCCTTAATATCTCTTCTCTAACTAGCCTAGATCTTTCTTGGAATCAACTCACAGGTAGCATTCCCTCCCCTCTCTCTAATCTCTCTTCTCTAACTTGGCTAGCTCTTCCTAAGAATGAACTCACAAGAAGCATTCCCTCCTCTCTCTCTAATCTCTCCTCTCTGACTTGGCTAAATCTTTAAGAAAATCACTTGAGTGGCTATATCCTAGATTCCTTGAGCAATCACTCTTCACTGCAATATATGTTTTTGTCATACAACCAACTGAATGGAGCTCTTCCCTCCTCATTTTCAAGGCTCTCCTCCCTTACTTACCTCTATGCTGATGAGAATCCATGTAACCAGAGTTTTGCTTCCCTAGCGCTACCCTCTTCTCTTAAATGTCTCTCTATCTCACTAAACTACCATATAATTCCAGAGGCTTACTTTCAAAACCTTAGCAAATTAAATTTTTTGTCCTTATCCAATTGTTTACTTAACATCAACACCATATGGATTCCCTCATTTCAGTTAAGAGAGTTGTATATGACATCATGTAAGATAGATGGTCAAATCCCCTTGTGGATTTTGACTTCAGTTCTCACTTGAAGGGTTGCAATTAGCTGACAACAATCTTGTTGGAGAAATTCCCTCTTGGCTACTGGATATGAGTCTACACTACATCAATCTCACATCAAATCATCTACAAGGTCACCTTTTGCTAAACATTTTAGCTTTGAAGGAAATAAAGGTCTTTGATGTGTCTAACAATGCATTGTGCAGACATATACCACCAATTTGGCCCCCTAATCTACGATCATTACTTCTCAACGACAATTTACTGATAAGAAATATTCCTCCAACCATTCAAGCTAGCTCTTCACTGTGCATGTTAAATTTGGCAAATAACTATAGACACCTAAATTTGACCATATCTTATGACATTACCTTAACGACACCTTTTCTTCTAGCTCCCTTTTCATAACCCCTTTCATCACTCCCATTAGTTAAATAAATTATATTTATTTAACTAATTCCTCTTATCCATTTATCCTTCTTATTTAATTCCATTTGTCCTCCATTTGCACCAAATTAAATAAATCTTATTTATTCAATCCCATTTTCCTCCATAATCCAATTTAAATAAATTATATATTTATTTAAATGCTACATGTCTCTCATAATTTAAATAATTTTATTATTTAAATTATTTATTCCCACTCACATCCCTATTTTTAACCTCATTCATTGTGTGTCATAAGCGCTTTCTCTCCAAAATCAAATGAAAATCCCATTTATTCCCACTCCCCTCCTTATTGTAGTCACCTGTCATCCTCATTTATGGTGCATCATAAGCACTAAAATTAACTTTCAATCCTAGCCATCCACCTCATCCCTCACCCTTCTAATCCTAGCCATCTATTTGATCCCCTCTCCTATAAATTGAAACTCTTATTTCATTTCCAAACCCTCACACATTCTCGTCAACTTTCTATGCACATGCATATATATCAATTTTCATCTATCTCATATCATTTTCTATCAAGGTTATGTTGGTTGTGTAAGCATCCCACAAATCATCCAAAGGACAAATCAATGGAGCTTGGTTGCACTTCATTCTGTCCTATCCGAAGTCCGAATTTGTGCAAGGTTTGAAGGTATTTGTATTGTTTATCTTTATGTCATTTGTCTCACATGATTTTATGGGCTTCTATTTGGCATGCCTTGTTTTCTATTGATTCACTTCCCTTGATCTAGCTTGCTTTTTGCAAATTTTATTAACTTTGTGTTGCAGGTTTATGCCATTTTTGGACAAAACCATAGGTTTTAAACATTTCATCATATCTTCCAAATGGCTGCGATCTTTTCTACAAGATTTTTACCTAAGTTTTTTTATCATCTAAGGAAGCTATAGTAGAAAAATCATGTGTTTATCATCATTTTTGAATGAGTTATAGCAATTTTACATTTTTCTATAAATTCACATTTCTAGGCGCAAATCAGTGAGTTTTTTAGAAGAATTTACATTTCTAGAAATCTCTTGAAATTTTAATAGGGGTCTGCTCTTTACAGATTTACTTTTGAGGTCATATAAGGTGCAAAATAATCAAATCTTTGTCTACTATAGGTTTTTCATAAATCCACATTTCTAGAAGCAAATCAAGGAATTTTTCTAACTTTTTTATATTTCTGGAAAGGTCTCAAAAATTAATAGGGGTCATTTCTCTAAGTTTTTATTTTTCAGATCAAAAATGTTTCAAAATAATCAAATCTATGTTGACTATGTTAAAACAAAAAGGTATCTAAAATTGTAATATTCTGATGAACATATCTTCTTATGGCTGTATTAAAACATTATTTTCTGATTTTGCAAGGGTTTCATTATCATTTCTAATACACTTTCTTGCATCCAAACAAAGATTATCTTTTTCAATCTAACATACTTGTTTTGTAGCTTTCGCTTGCCAAAGATCAAAATCATTGAAACTAGTAACAAGTTGTTGCATATTCGCATGTCAAAGAAATCAATTTTTTATCACTAATCTAGGCACTTAGTTTAATCTAGGGAGATGGTAATTTAACACTATTTGCTTTGTCTTTAGATTTTGAAAAGGGTGTATGCTCTCTCCTCGCACCTTTTGGTGATCTTGGAGATCAAAAATCCCTTCATTATCCTTGTGTTTATTTGTTCAATCCTAGGGGCATTATCTCACGTATGCTCTCCCGTTGCGCTTCGTATGAGCTTGGGGACCAAAAGTGAATAATGTTCCTTCCCTTTAGGATGCCTGCTAGGGGATTTCATCATCCCTAGGGACAACTTCAACCACGTGTTCTGGCAGGGTATATCAAAGGGGGGAGAGTGAAAGTTGTACCTCAATATAGCTACGTAGTCATTGGGACAACCTTGGGGCCCCAGGTGATTCTAGACACAAGGTGAAGTGGTGTTTTATTAATCACTTATGCCACATCCCTTCAAGAGGCTAGTGTTCACAGATTTGGGCCTCATTATACCTTGCGTATTTAAGAGGACTCCCCTAGAAGGTTGTATAGCCTAGATAAGACCTTTTGGTTGTCATACCTTATGGTGTACCGCTGCAACAAGAGGGGAAGATAGCTCACCATACCTCCTTATTTGGGATAGGCATTACCTCTGGCAAGATGAAAGTCTCCTTGGTAAGGGGGTAAGGTGGTCTAGGACCTTACTTTCTCTATCTATCCAAACTAAGGCACAAAGATATTAGTGGGGTGGGAATCTTAGTTCACTTTGAGTTGAGATTGACCCACGACCACTTTGTGAGATCTACAAGGTATGATAATCCCACTTGAATAATTCTAGGTTTGTTCATGTGATTGGCATGCTTTCCTTGTGCAATACCAATAAAAGCCACTTTAGTCTCGAAGTAATTTGCATCAACTTCCTTGTTAAGTCAAGTCATCCATTGTATTCTCATGTTTGCTTTCTTGTGAAAAATCCCCAAAAATCCAAAATATCTCCAAAAATCAATCTTCCAACGTAATCTAGAATTCATCCTAATCATTCCCTTGTACCATTCATGCCCATATAATTACCCAATCATCCCTTTCAGCCAATCCAGTCCATTTTACCCTAATCATCCATATGGCACTTGAAGATCCTTATGGCTTTCACAAATGGTTTGATGAATTCAAAAGATTATATGTAGTCACTCCTACATCATCATCCCTACCTCCCATCAACAACCAATCCAACTTATCCATACCCTAAACTTACCCAACATCCACCTTACCCCAAACCTCACAAGTGCAAATTTCTAACCATGCTTCACCTTCACACATACCAAATCCCATTATCTCACAACTTCAACAACTACTAGACCAACAATAACAAGCCCTTCAACAACTTCAATAGCAACAACAAGCCTTTCAACAACAACAACAAGCCCTTCTTAAACAACTCTAAACCATCCAACAATCTCAAGCACAACAACCACAATATTTATCCTTTCAACAAACACAACCTTTATCCCATATGTCATCCTCATCAACTTCATACCAACCTAGTCCAGCCACATATCAAGCTAATCCTACCTCAAGCTATCCCACTTCTCCCAATATCAACCAATATCCACATCAATCCATACCCCAAGATCATCCCACTATTTCTATCCAACAACATTCACCTCAAGATCCTTTACAACAACAACATGCAAGTCCTAGTTATCCTTTGTGCTAAAATCCAACATCCATAAGTCCTCCTCATGCTATCTTTGACAAGGGAAACACCACTCCTAATTATGTATTCTATGGGTATCCTCCATCATCATCTAATCAAATGCCTATCCAAGATCCTACTAGTCCTATCCTAACACCACCATGTAATCCCAACCATTTGGTCCATCAACCTTCTAATCCATCAACTCCTTCATTTCCTTCACCATCATGTTCCTCCAATCCTCTACCAAAAGATGAGGCAGAGATACTTTTAGAAGAATTGATCCACACAAAATTGATTAAGCTACCACTAATACAACCCTTTGGAGAAAACCACATTAAACCCTATTGGTATAATGAAAATTATTATTGTGCATACCATAGGGTTAGGGGCCATAACACATTTGATTGTCCCACATTTAGGAGATTGGTCAAGAAGCTCATATATTTTGGTAAGATTGTGATAGATAATCCTAATCCATCCAAACCCATTATCCCTCCACCTAATCCTAATCCTAATCCTAATCCCAATCCATCCAATCCCATTATCCCTCCACCTAATCCCAATCCTAGTCCTAATCCATCCAATCCCATTATCCCTCCACCTAATCCTAATCCTAATCCTAATCCTAATCCATCCAATCCCATTATCCATCCATATAATCCTAATTATAAGCCTATAATATCCACCATCATTATCCACCCATTATATTGTCCATCTACCCATACACTTATGTAGGATGTGATCCAATGGATATTAGCAAGGAATCAACCACCTCCATGTAATCAAATACTTATCCTTGAACCTATCCAAGAACCTTCAAGCAATATGTCTATTCCTCCAAACACATCATGTAGTCCACAGCCTATCAAGCCTCTTTAATAATCTCTTACCATAAGTACAAGTCAATATCCATCATGTAGCCATGTTGTTGACCATCAAGAGCCTATTCCCTCCATCCATGAAACTTCTACTTACATCCAAGAAAACAAAAAGCTATGTTAAGAACCTAGTCCAAAGCATGTGGAAACACCAACCCCTCATCATAATCAAGATCTAAACATCCTATAGACAATCCCATCTATGATTCCATTCCATCATATGATCAACCTATCCATAAACTATATCTTTTCTATGATCAAGATATTGTCTACGATCAAGATCCTACCCATGAGCAAGTAGTCCAAGTTCATCCTATCCAAGCCCAATTTTTCGTTATCCATGATAATCCTCTATATGATCAAGATAAGGATCCAATTTCCCAAACCACCATCATCCATGATCAAGAGCCTTCCACCAAGCTTATCCATTATCCAACAACATCCACTTCCTTTGATGAGACACTTGGTTCCCAAGAAAATATAGACAATCAACTTCTTATTGAGCATAATGTTGATAAAGATCCTCATGACCCTTCACCATCCTCTATTGATCCCATTCCAAATACATCATCCTATCCTCTTGGATCCGACACCTTCATTTGTGGTGGCTCTCTTGTAGGAGATAAACAACTTCTATCCACCACTCCACCTTTCGCATCTAATAATGGACTCGCATCTTGTGTCCTAAACAATAAACATCCCATTGCACATCACATGTTGCAAAACATGAATTATCGTAGTAAAGGATTAGGCCTTCTTGAACAAGGTATTTTGGAGCCCATCAATGTCAAAGTTCCTCCACGATCACATGGCCTTGGCTATATAGCCCAAGGAAAACAATTCCAAGAAGTTGGTACCACCTTCATTCTTTCTAAATCCACTTCTTTTCATCCCAAACCCCATGCATCCTATCGCACCTCCAAATCATATGTTACCATCCCTCCTCCATTATCATACAAATTCCAAAAGCATGTGACCATACACCTTCCTCCATCTACTTTACCTCCACTTCTCCCAACTCCTAATATCCCCATCCACACATCCCCTTCTCCTTTTATTCACAAGTCCACTAGTCCCTCCATCCACACATCTTGTTCCCCTAAATCCCCTAAAATTCCTAATCATGATCGATGAATGCAAACATCGACCAAACATGAAGCTATCACAACCCCCATGGGATTCAAAAATAGAAATTTGGATGCCTCCCCATATAAAGGTGTTGTTCTCAAAATCAGCTACGCTCATTTTGTAGACAACCCCACGAAACTTGTCCGTTTCGTGAAACTACACTCTAAGATCGCAAATCGAGAAAAGATGTTCTTGTTCTCGTGCGAGGTCATTTGACGTTTTTACGACGCTCCCTTGAATTAATTTCTCAATGAAGGCGAGGAAAGTCCAAGTCGTAAATTGGTCAAGGTGTTAATTTTAGTCTTTTTTTTAGTTTGGTAAATTTTGACTCTTGATATGCAAGAGCGGCAAAATTTGCCGCTCTTACATATCCCTTGAGTCTATTTTTGTTTTTGATGTAAAGTCGGCTAAATTCGCCGCTATTACATCATTTTTAGTTAAAAGTGCGAAAGCGGCAAATTCCGCCGCTCTCGCATATGTCGAGTGACTATTTCCTGCATCGGCGGCCTTTTTTGCCGACTTCGCATGTAAGTCAACGGCGATGTTGTAGCGTCCGAAATCGCCGCCCGAACGAGATCTTCAGGATTTTGGTGTCGGACGCCATTAATGGCCACTCGTGCCAGGGGTTTCAACTCCAGCGTCGACCTTTAAAAAGCTTTTTCTTTCTTCCATTCGTCATTTCTTATCCACCAGACTTCTACGCGACTCGCTTGTTCGATCTCACCGTTCGCCGAATCGCCGACGGATCTATTCTTATAATTTCCACTTCAAACCCGGGTAAGTTTCTTCTTCCCACTCGTCGTTCAACTTTTCTTTCAAGTTTGTCATAGGTTTTTGCATTTGATTGGTTTTTTTTTGTTGTTTTTTATATACTTCGTGTTTAGGGTCTGGTGTTTTCGTTTTGTGTCGTCATTATCGTTGTCCACCTGCGTGCCCTAACTACTACCCTGAAAACCCTAGGGATTCCCTCGCCTTCGAATTCCCAAACCCTCAACACGAAATTCCCCTCATGTAGCATCGGTGAATTTTACCGAGCTCACCCGGACATAGCAAATTTTGTTGAGTGTTATAGCGGCGGACGTCGGCGTTTTACCGAGCTCGCCCGAACTTGCAGATGTTACCTCGCCATGTAATATCGGCGAAATTCGCCGCTCGCACATATAGGGAACCCCCATGTGGTGTCGGCAAAAATCGCCGACGGAACATTGAAAAGAAATGAAGTTGCTAGTCGTCAATGCAGTGTCGGCAAAAATCGCCGCCCGAACACAAAAACCTTTCGTTCCTATTTCCTGCAAAAGCGGCGAAAATTGCCGCTCTTACCAAACGTACCTCGGTTTGCCTATTTCCTGCATTGTCGGCAAATTTCGCCGCTCTAACCGTCTCACGATTCTTTCAAGCTGCACGGGCGGCGAATTTCGCCGCCGATGCACAAACATCAAACCCCTCACATGCAAGGGCGGCGAATTTTGCCGCCCATGCAAAAAATATCCCAAATTTTCCTAACACTGGAAAATTTTCAATTTCATTTTCCCGAACCCGCTTCTCCTCTGATCCTTGGCCAGCTCGCACTATAGCCCTTTTTCAAGCGCACTCCCATAGTCGTGATCGTCAACATGCAATTTTCCCAGATTGCCCATATTTTCCCTGATTGCATGATCATGATCTCTGTTGCAGTTTCTTCTGCGGAGCTCCTTTCGACGTCAAATTTCCTCTCAGTGAAAGATCGTCCAAATGACTGATTTGTCTCCAAAGAAGGCTAAAGCAATGAAGTATAAATACCAGGGTGTTTTCCCAATCACCTCAGTTCACTCTAATGTTGAAGATATTAGAGATACAGAGATTGGCCATGTTGATATGGCCGAGTTCGTAGAGAGAACCAAGTCGAGCAACCCCAGTGCTATGATGAGGAAAATAGTAGAAAGTAATGTTCATCTGGTATCCTCCTTCCCAGTGGCGGCTCACAATACAGAATTTGTTCTTCAGTGCGCCCATTTCTACAACAAAGATATCAGAGCTGTGGTGGACGCCAGTGGTAATGTAATAATCAGGTTGGACCCTGAGTTTATTGACAAGGTGTTCATGTGTCCTCCTGCAACAGAGGTGTTGAAGCTTGATTTCACCGATGCTCAAAAAGAATATGATAAGAATCTCAGATGAGGCATGGACAGTGGTTAATGGTTTTGGTTGCATGTTTTTGCAATTTCCATCTTTCTCCTACTTGAGGGTTGGCTTTTACCAAGGTTACCCTTATATGCTACCAAGGTTTCCTTCAGATAGATTGGTGTTGATGGAGTTGTGCAGGCAAATGATTGTCGTGCATAACAAGCAGATGGAACTCAAGAAGCCTGGCTTCAGATTTCCTGTAGAAATCGGCAGATACTCAGTATTGACTGCCGCAAAGGCAAGAGCTATGGAAACAGAGATGCAGATGGTCACCATGAAGCAATTTAAGAGGAGACCAAAGTTTGATTACCGGGGTGTAAGGGATAAAATCAAGAGGAAAACACAGTTCCATGAACCCATGGTGGAAGATGTCTGGATAGACTTGAGAACAGAGGAAGACATCCGAAAACTGGACTATAGCAGGCTGTCTCTAGAGCAAATTGAATACCTTGGACTTGCTGATATCCCAGAGGACCTTGTAGATGATGGAGAATTGGTTGATGCCAAGTATGAAACAGAACAGATAGCTGGTACTCCTCTACCGCCAATCCAATGGTCCCAAAAGGAGCTGACTTCCCTAAGGAAGAGATTTGAACCCATATTGGCCAACACCAATAAGTGGCTGGAAGATAAAGGAATTACGCTGAAGGAATTCTTCACTGGTTCAGAAACTGAAGTTCAAGAGCAAACTGGTAAGAAGGTTGAAAATAGAACGAAGAATAAGAGTGATGCTCCATCATCCTCTAAAACACATAAACCTAAAATCAGATTTGTGACAAAGAAAGCAAAGGTGGTTGAGAAGGAACCTGAAGCGAAGGATATGGAGATTGAAGAGCCAGCGGCCGAAGATCCAGCAACTGAAGAGCCAGCCACAGAAGAGATGGATGTCGGAGACAAGGGGTCAGAGGAACAAGAAAAAGAGGCTTTGTCTCCACAAGACAATACACCTGTTGCACCCCCTGTGCCTGCTTCCCCCATTATCATTCCTTCTTCTGAATCCCCCTCTCCTCCTAAGATAATCTTTGATAATCCCCAGGGCACTTTTGAAAATGTTCTTCATTCTTCTGACTCCATTCCTAGTTTGTCTTCTTCGTCATTTGATATAGGAGATACTTCTATGTTTGATCATTTTGTGATGAATACTGAGCAAATTTCAAGTGCCAATGTAACAGGTGCGGTTTTTACCAATACCCCGCCTATTGTTTCTACCACCGGCACAAGTACAGTCCCAGTAACACCAGTGGCGGAAATGGACTCCAATGTAAATACTTCTCTGCTGCCACCTTGGTTATCAGCTTACACGCCAAAGAGGAAAAAGCAAGTCATCTCCCCAGATGATTTTGATTTCACTAAGCTGACACCAGCAAAACCTAAGGCTCCGAAGAAACCAAAGATCCTGTCAAGGGTACTTGAAGAAAAAGGGCAGAAGGTTTTGGAGATAGCAAAACCCCCACAGGATGCAACTGTCGAAAATTTTGACATGAATGACTATTCTATTTCTAGGGTTGAATTGGGCAAAATCACCCATGAAAGCGCTAAAAATGATATGCAGTCAGCCATGGACATCCTGATCCAGAAATTCGACAGGGAAAAGGAAATGAAAGACTACTACAAGGCAAAGGCAGAACAGCTGACTGCAGTGGTAAGAAAGATCACGTTGAATTCAGAAGCAGTTACTCCGGAGGCCGTGTCTGTAGAAGACCCCGTCATCCTGAAAGCGGAAAAGACTCATCTCAGAGGAAAAGTACTTGAAGAGTACTTAGATAGGATGCGAGCTCAGGGAATCTCTTTGCTCAAGGAGGTATTTGAGAAAACGGATAAGATGAGGAAAGTAAGAGCAGAACTCAACGATCTCATCGATGCCATCTCTCATGATATTGAGCACACAGAGGATACTCATGATAAGTGGGTTGAAATGAGGAAGCTGAAAATGAGCACTTTAATATCCATTGGCGCCATTTCCAACAGGGATTCATATATAGAGACAAAGGAAGCTCTAACGTACAGGAGCAATGTGCTAAGAAATTTGATCAAGGATCTCGAAGCTGCCAAGGAAACCAGTGAAGAAAATGATGTTAACATTTTGCATAAGCTGGAGGAGTTGCCCTGTAAATTGGTATCACAGGATAACCAGTTTCTTTCTGCAGAAGAAATGGTCAAGGAATTTGAGGACATGTTTCAGCAGGAATTTGAAGACAAGGTATTCTCAATAACTTCTGTGGACAACATATTAGACAACCAGTTAACCTTGGACAATTTGAAAACCAGGTTAACCAATCACGCCAAGTCAATCACTACAGTAAGGGATGCCATAGTGAGTGCCAGGATGATTTTCAAGAACACATTCAAACCAGATAGCATTGAAATGCAGGCAACCTTCACTATGTATGATGACCACGTGAAAAAGGGCGGTGACACAAGTCGAAGCAGCTGATTTTTTTCCCTTAGTTTATTTTCTGATTTCATTATGTACTTTCAAAACAGTTTTGGACATTTTTACATGTACATTTTTGATATGCAATTACATGTAAAAAAAATAGGAAGTCCCAAGTCAATAAGGACTCCTATTTTTGAACAAGTCAAAGTAGTTGTAGATTTCCTAGATTTTCTCAAGGTCTTTCCCTATAAATAAAGGGGACCTCTTTTGTAAATATTATCTTTTATCTATTGCAAGAAAACTCTGGCGAATTGAAAAGCAAATCAAGACTTTGTGCTTATTGTGAAAATCAATATTCAAATATTCATCAATACAAGAAAGCAAGTTCAATTCCAATCTTTGTCTTGGGATTATTTGTGTTGTGATAATTTTGTTCTTATGTCTTGCTATCATAATCTTAATTGATAATAATTGAAAGGTGGAGTTTGTTTCAAGTGATTGAAGAGCGCTCTAGATTTGATTCTGATAAACTTTGTGTTATCAAATCGGTTGTGGGTTATATGTTCATGTTTGTGAAAATACAACAGTTTGAAGACTTTGTGCTGCAAGTTGTTATATTTGAATCATTTTTATCATATTGAAGGAGAGTGAAGACTTTGGGCTGCATTTTGCTTCAAACAAGTTCTGGTTACAAGTAGTGGGTGAGGTAACAGAAAACTTTGTGTTTCTGTGATATTGTGATAATTTATAAGTTTTATATTGAGAGTTTGAAATATAAACATCTATTCTGAAAAAAGAGAATGAGATGAGATGGAACCACCCCAAACATAGTTTTTAGTGTACATAAATTTGATAAGTGTTTGATTTACAAAAGTTAAGCAATTAGAGGGAACCTCCCCTTGCTGAGAGGAGAGACTTTGTCTCATCATAGCTGTGGCTGATATACCCATTTTGTCGTTAGCAAGTTAACGACAAAATATTCACCCAACAGTTTTTTGGCGACTCTGCTGGGGAAAGGAACGCGCAACTTGAAGCCTCACGCTTCGAGTTGAAGCATTTTTCAGTTCTTTTCCACTTTTCTTGCAAATATTGTGGTTAGTATAATACAGTCTGGCAGATTCCCGGTACACCAGAAGTAAGAGGGCTCAGGGTATTATTGATCCTGCATTTGAATTAATGCGGCAGAATAATTTTGGATTCTTAACTCCACGACCTCGTCTTCAACGCACCAGGAGTTTTCCCCCTACAAACACCAGGTCTCCAATACCAGGTGAAGTTTCTATTGCCAGTACTAATAGAGTTTTGGCTGTTCATACACCACCAAGGTTTACCATACCACCTTTCAACCGGCGTATCATGGCAGCCCAAGGCCCTTGGGGTAATACCTTTGGTCCTCTAAACTTGACCCCACCATTACATGAACTACCTCGTAGTTCAAGAAAGAATTTCCCCAAATTCTATGGTGACGGAAAAGTTCATCCTGATGAGCACATTGCGGCTTTCTGTATAGCTTGCGGTGTAATAGGTGTCGAGCACGAAGACGTGGCTGTGCGACTCTTTGTAGAAACACTACAAGGCGCTGCTGCAGACTGGTTCTATCACCTCCAAGCTCAGACCATAACAAACTGGGCTACTCTCAAAACTAAGTTCGAGGCCAGGTTCAAACCTGCGGAAGATGCTCATGCGTTGTTAGCACAGCTGACACAGATGAAAAAGGAACCTCAGGAACCAATGCGAGATTTCATCGCTAAGTTCAACAAATTGAGGAATAGGATTCCCGCTACTGCTGAGCCCACAGCGGAGAATCTCAAATGCTTCTTTATTAATACACAGCTTCCAGAGGTGAGTTTCCTATTGAGGCGAGCTGCTCCTATTGATCTTGCTGCGGCTCAGATTCTGGCAACAGAAGTAGAAGATGATCTTATCCTAGCAGGTAAGATAAGAAGGGATGCTAATAGAAACAAAAGCTCCTCTTCTACTGAAAACCATTCCACAAGCACCACGGATCCCATGGTGCAAAAGCTAGCGAATGAATTGCTGGCTCTCAAGAGACAAATGTCCCAAGGCGTATCTGCGTCTCCTTCTTACCGAGATATACCCAGGAGGACATTCCCAAACAATTCATATCAAGGCGCTGCTGCTAGGAATCAAGGACAGCAAAACCGTCTTCCTCCTACTCAGGGGAAGCTTGCTATTGAGGCAGCGCCGGTCAACTCTGCTGTTGGCTACTATGAAGCCGAGAATGAACTCTCTTTCCAACCTGAGTTGGAATATGAAAACGGTGCTAATCTCTTCACAGAAGGAGAAGAAGAGTTAGCTGGCGACTCTACCATCAGCTTTCTGAACTACCAGGACGAAGCTGAAAAGGGAGAAGTGAGTGAAGGAGCATATGCTGTTTTCACTAGGTCTCAAAATCAGTCAGCTCCTCAAGCTGATAAAGGGAAGGTGAGAGAAGAATCTCAACCGGCGATTTCAATCGCTAAACGGGGGGCTCCACTACCTTTCCAGTCAAAAGACCCAGTGGTAAATAAACAGGTAAGTGTTTCTAATGAATTTGCACCTTCCACTTCTAATCCTCAGACTAGTGCTGTTTCAACCAAAAATCAAAATGATGGTTTTTCTTCCTCCGTATCTAATTCTTTTCAGCAGTTCGACATAATAGACCATGCTAGGAGAACTAAGATACAAATGTCTGAAGTTGAATATTTACAGGCTAATCCTGAACAGTTTGATAGATTAGCCAAATATGTCAAAAATAAGACCGTCCCTGCAGGACAAGAGTTTCCCAAAGCTACTCATGACTCCTCTAAAAGTAAACCTACCCAAAACAATCTTGTTACTACTCCCCCTGAGGTTTCTGGAAAAATCGAACCCTTCTATGTTTCCCTATTTGTAAATGGCCATAAATTGAGCAATTGCGTAATAGATTCTGGAGCCTCAGACAATGTAATGCCTGCTAAGGTAGCAAATGCCCTTGGCCTCACCTTGACCAAAACTTTTGGAAGGTGTTTCTCTATGGAGAATAAGCAAGTTCCACTTTTGGGTCAAATCAAAGACGCCCAATTTGCATTTGCGGCTTTTCCGGATAAGAGAATCAAGATGACAGTCTTGGTAGCTGATGTTCCAGCTTCATACGGCATTCTCCTTGGACGTAATTTCTGCAAAGATGTGGGTGGTGAGTTGAACATGGATTTGTCTGAAGCTAGGATACCCGTTAAAGGTGTCATGCAGAAATTGCTTCCTGAGAAGGAAGCGAAATATATTGTTACTCAAACATCAAACCCCAAAGCTCAAATTTTGTTTGAATCCTCGGGAATGGGTAACTATTTTCTATCTACTGAAGATTGTTCCGATTCATCAGATGAGGCTACATCGGGTGATTGTTCCGATTCATCAGATGGAGACTCAGAGGAGTTTTCAGACGAAAGTTCAGGTAAAGATATAGCAATTCCAGATTCTTCCCTCACCGATGAAGAGGAATCTTCTGATCAGAGGAAGTCCAAGAAATCAAATTCTGATGGAGTCTGGATTTTAGAATTTGATGGTAGCTGTTCTTCTACCGGTTCTGGAGCCGGAGTGGTTTTGATATCGCCACAAGGTGATATTTTGCCTTTTTCATACAAGCTACAATTTGACAATACCAATAACACCGCCGAATACGAGTCCTTGTTGCTCGGATTGGAAGCGGCGCGTGCCAGAGGTGTTAAGATCCTTCATGCTCAAGGGGACGCCGAATTGGTGGTTTGTCAAGTAAGAAATTTGTACCAAACAAAAAATGAAAGGTTGAGACACTATCGCAATCGCGTATGGGATTGCATTGAAGATTTCAATGCTTTCAATATTTCAGCTGTGCCAAGAGAGTTCAATGACCGTGCAGATTCATTGGCTGTTTCCGCCACTCTCATGGTGCCTCACAAGGATTTCAAAGGAAATAAGTACACTATTGAACTGGTCTTCCGACCAAGTGTACCTGATAACTCTGACCATTGGCAGGTGTTCAATGGTGACAATCAGATCATTGCTTTCCTGGAAAAGATGGATAGTTTTGATGAGCTTTACTTTGAAGGAAGTGAATCACCACCTCGTGAATATGTTTCTGAGGTAGATTCGCAGACTGGCGAAGAATTTCTACAGTTGAAAGGAAATAAAATCCCAAAAGGATTGGTTTCCCTTGAGAGGCTCTTTGATAAACACGACAGGTATATCAAGCAGCGGCAACAACAGCAGGACTCGAATTCCTCCATGGAATTTGAACAGGTCAATTTGGGTACAGAAACAGATCCTAAGATGGTCAACATCAGAAAATGCTGCACGGCTGATGAAAGATTCAAATTCATTACCCTCCTCCGCCATTACATTGATGTTCTGGCTTACTCCTATGATGATCTGAAGTCTTTCAGGCCTAAGGAGGTTCGACACGAAATTCCCCTCAAAGCTAGATCGTTGCCTTACAAACAGAAGCAGAGGCAATACAATCCAAAGATATCAGGTACGATTCTTTCTGAAATTCAGAAGATGCTGAATGCGAGGATTATCTTTCCAATTCATCATTCCACATGGATTTCAAACATAGTACCTGTAAGGAAGAAGAACGGAGAAATCCGTATCTGTGTTGATTTCAGAAATCTCAACCAGTCTTCTTTGAAAGATAACTACCCTTTGCCCATCATGGACCAAGTATTGCAAACAGTGACAGGTTCAGAAATGCTATCTATGTTAGATGGTTTTTCAGGGTACAATCAAGTGGAGGTAAATGAAGCTGATCAATTCAAGACCGCCTTCACCACACCGCGGGGCACATTTGCATATCGCAGAATGCCTTTTGGACTGATCAACGCTGGTGCAACATTTCAGAGAGCGATGGATCTTGCTTTCAGAGATGAAATGGGTAAGTTCATCGTGGTGTATCTCGATGACTTAACTGTGTTCTCCAAAAACCGTCATGATCATGTACATCATTTGCGACAAGTGCTGGAGCGCTGTCGGCAAAATGGTATTTCACTCAATCCTAAGAAGTCAGTTTTTGGGGTAACGGAGGGCAAGCTTCTCGGACACATTGTATCCCGAGAAGGTACTAAGATCGACCCGGAGAGGGTCAAATCTATTCAAAGTCTCACTCTGCCAGCAAGTAAGACTGCTGTTCATTCTTTCTTTGGAAAGGTGAATTTTCTGCGAAGGTTCATCCCTGAGTTTGCAGAAAAAACCCGTCACATTGTTAATATGATGAAGGGTAAAGCCACTTTCCGTTGGACTGCGGAAGGTAAGGAAGCGTTCGAGGATATCAAGAGAGCTATTGCTCATGCTCCGGTTCTTGTCTGTCCTGACTACACCAAGGATTTCCTAGTCTATAGTTACGCTTCAGAACACACACTTTCAGCTATTCTGGTCCAGCAGAATGAGGAAGGCGTTGAATCCCCCATATCATTTATGAGTTGTCCTCTCAAAGCTCATGAATTGAAGTATTCGAATATGGAGAAACATGCCTACGCCGTAGTCAAAGCGGTTAAGCATTTCAGGTTCTATATTCTAAATTCACACACTGTTGTCATGGTGCCTGATACAACAGTCAAATCCATCCTAACTCAACAAGAGTTCGGAACGAAGAGAGGTAACTGGATCGCTAAAATTCAAGAATTCGATCTGGATATCAAGCCTACCAAGCTTGTGCGGGGTAAAGGTTTGTGTCAATTGATCGCAGACAACGTTCCAAAAGAGACAGGGGACGAAGAAGAAGAGGTTGTGGACACGCCAACTGTTCTTTTTGTTACTACAACTGACGAGTGGTATTCCAATATCGCTCATTTCCTTACCTATGGTGAGTGCCCTTCTCACTTGTCTTATAAGGAAAGGAGAACTGTCAAGTTAAAAGCTGCTAACTACGTCCTTTGGGACAATGGTTTGTACAAGAGAAGTCTTGACGGTGTATTTTTACGTTGCGTGGATAAAGCGCAACAAGGTAAGCTTTTGGAATCTTTCCACAATTTGGCTTGTGGTGGACATTTTTCAGCACCTGTAACGGCTCACAAGATATTGCGAGCTCGATACTATTGGCCCACACTATTCCAAGATGCGTATAATTGGGTACGCAGGTGTGAGTTATGCCAGCAGTTTGTTGGGAAACCAAAATTGGCAGCCTTACCTCTCAAACCAGTGGTGATTGAGGAGCCTTTTCAGCAATGGGGTATTGACTTCATTGGCGCAGTGAATCCATCATCAAGTGCCGGACACAACTATGTCCTCACAGCAACAGACTATTTTACCAAATGGGTGGAAGCTATTCCAGTCAAACACGCCACTTCAGAGGTGGTATGCAGTTTTCTTAAAGAAAACATTATTTCCAGGTTTGGAATCCCAAACAAGATTGTAGCAGACAATGCTACTTGTTTTTCCTCTTATGAGATCACTGAGTTTTGCTACGAGCATGGGATCACTCTTTCCCATTCTTCAGACTATTATCCGCAAGGGAATGGTCAAGCAGAATCAAGCAACAAGAATCTGGTCACTATCATCAGGAAGCTGGTTGATGAGAATCAGAGGACTTGGCATAAGGCGTTGTTCGATGCTTTATGGGCAGATAGAATTACACCCAAAAGAGCAATAGGCATGTCGCCATTTCAGCTTCTATATGGACTGAATGCGGAGATACCGATCACTTTGGAATTGCCAGCATTGAAGTTGGTAAAGGCATTGGAAGATAGAACTTTTGATAGTTCTATTGATAAAAGGATCATGTATTTGGCCGAACTTGAGGAGCAACGCACTGTTGTGGTGGACCGCATTGCTGAGCACCAAAATCAAGTAAAGAGACTCTTCGACAAGAAGGCAAAGGCTCGTGATTTTCAGGTTGGAGATCAAGTCTTGTTGTGGGACAAGAGGAGAGAACCAAAAGGAATGCACGGAAAGTTTGATTCCTTGTGGAGAGGTCCATTCACCATTCACCAGTTCTGTGGTGAAAACAGTTTCTTGCTGGAGTATCAAGATGGTACACCATTCTTGTTGCCTCACAGTGGACATCATCTGAAGCATTTCAATCCTTGAGGTTTCAGATAAGTTAAATTGTACATTTGTATAGTTTTTGTTTTATTTTTGTGTTTTCGTTTAGTCTTTGTGTCTTTTTCTTTTTAGCTTGACCCTATAGCCCAATGGCATGGATGAAGGCACTTAGAGACTGGATTCTACTCCCCTCAATCGTTTCAAAGTTCTATTGAAGGAAGTTCCCCAGTTAGAGCCAGCTGTTGTTCTCAAAATCAGCTACGCTCATTTTGTAGACAACCCCACGAAACTTGTCCGTTTCGTGAAACTACACTCTAAGATCGCAAATCGAGAAAAGATGTTCTTGTTCTCGTGCGAGGTCATTTGACGTTTTTACGACGCTCCCTTGAATTAATTTCTCAATGAAGGCGAGGAAAGTCCAAGTCGTAAATTGGTCAAGGTGTTAATTTTAGTCTTTTTTTTAGTTTGGTAAATTTTGACTCTTGATATGCAAGAGCGGCAAAATTTGCCGCTCTTACATATCCCTTGAGTCTATTTTTGTTTTTGATGTAAAGTCGGCTAAATTCGCCGCTATTACATCATTTTTAGTTAAAAGTGCGAAAGCGGCAAATTCCGCCGCTCTCGCATATGTCGAGTGACTATTTCCTGCATCGGCGGCCTTTTTTGCCGACTTCGCATGTAAGTCAACGGCGATGTTGTAGCGTCCGAAATCGCCGCCCGAACGAGATCTTCGGGATTTTGGTGTCGGACGCCATTAATGGCCACTCGTGCCAGGGGTTTCAACTCCAGCGTCGACCTTTAAAAAGCTTTTTCTTTCTTCCATTCGTCATTTCTTATCCACCAGACTTCTACGCGACTCGCTTGTTCGATCTCACCGTTCGCCGAATCGCCGACGGATCTATTCTTATAATTTCCACTTCAAACCCGGGTAAGTTTCTTCTTCCCACTCGTCGTTCAACTTTTCTTTCAAGTTTGTCATAGGTTTTTGCATTTGATTGGTTTTTTTTGTTGTTTTTTATATACTTCGTGTTTAGGGTCTGGTGTTTTCGTTTTGTGTCGTCATTATCGTTGTCCACCTGCGTGCCCTAACTACTACCCTGAAAACCCTAGGGATTCCCTCGCCTTCGAATTCCCAAACCCTCAACACGAAATTCCCCTCATGTAGCATCGGTGAATTTTACCGAGCTCACCCGGACATAGCAAATTTTGTTGAGTGTTATAGCGGCGGACGTCGGCGTTTTACCGAGCTCGCCCGAACTTGCAGATGTTACCTCGCCATGTAATATCGGCGAAATTCGCCGCTCGCACATATAGGGAACCCCCATGTGGTGTCGGCAAAAATCGCCGACGGAACATTGAAAAGAAATGAAGTTGCTAGTCGTCAATGCAGTGTCGGCAAAAATCGCCGCCCGAACACAAAAACCTTTCGTTCCTATTTCCTGCAAAAGCGGCGAAAATTGCCGCTCTTACCAAACGTACCTCGGTTTGCCTATTTCCTGCATTGTCGGCAAATTTCGCCGCTCTAACCGTCTCACGATTCTTTCAAGCTGCACGGGCGGCGAATTTCGCCGCCGATGCACAAACATCAAACCCCTCACATGCAAGGGCGGCGAATTTTGCCGCCCATGCAAAAAATATCCCAAATTTTCCTAACACTGGAAAATTTTCAATTTCATTTTCCCGAACCCGCTTCTCCTCTGATCCTTGGCCAGCTCGCACTATAGCCCTTTTTCAAGCGCACTCCCATAGTCGTGATCGTCAACATGCAATTTTCCCAGATTGCCCATATTTTCCCTGATTGCATGATCATGATCTCTGTTGCAGTTTCTTCTGCGGAGCTCCTTTCGACGTCAAATTTCCTCTCAGTGAAAGATCGTCCAAATGACTGATTTGTCTCCAAAGAAGGCTAAAGCAATGAAGTATAAATACCAGGGTGTTTTCCCAATCACCTCAGTTCACTCTAATGTTGAAGATATTAGAGATACAGAGATTGGCCATGTTGATATGGCCGAGTTCGTAGAGAGAACCAAGTCGAGCAACCCCAGTGCTATGATGAGGAAAATAGTAGAAAGTAATGTTCATCTGGTATCCTCCTTCCCAGTGGCGGCTCACAATACAGAATTTGTTCTTCAGTGCGCCCATTTCTACAACAAAGATATCAGAGCTGTGGTGGACGCCAGTGGTAATGTAATAATCAGGTTGGACCCTGAGTTTATTGACAAGGTGTTCATGTGTCCTCCTGCAACAGAGGTGTTGAAGCTTGATTTCACCGATGCTCAAAAAGAATATGATAAGAATCTCAGATGAGGCATGGACAGTGGTTAATGGTTTTGGTTGCATGTTTTTGCAATTTCCATCTTTCTCCTACTTGAGGGTTGGCTTTTACCAAGGTTACCCTTATATGCTACCAAGGTTTCCTTCAGATAGATTGGTGTTGATGGAGTTGTGCAGGCAAATGATTGTCGTGCATAACAAGCAGATGGAACTCAAGAAGCCTGGCTTCAGATTTCCTGTAGAAATCGGCAGATACTCAGTATTGACTGCCGCAAAGGCAAGAGCTATGGAAACGGAGATGCAGCTGGTCACCATGAAGCAATTTAAGAGGAGACCAAAGTTTGATTACCGGGGTGTAAGGGATAAAATCAAGAGGAAAACACAGTTCCATGAACCCATGGTGGAAGATGTCTGGATAGACTTGAGAACAGAGGAAGACATCCGAAAACTGGACTATAGCAGGCTGTCTCTAGAGCAAATTGAATACCTTGGACTTGCTGATATCCCAGAGGACCTTGTAGATGATGGAGAATTGGTTGATGCCAAGTATGAAACAGAACAGATAGCTGGTACTCCTCTACCGCCAATCCAATGGTCCCAAAAGGAGCTGACTTCCCTAAGGAAGAGATTTGAACCCATATTGGCCAACACCAATAAGTGGCTGGAAGATAAAGGAATTACGCTGAAGGAATTCTTCACTGGTTCAGAAACTGAAGTTCAAGAGCAAACTGGTAAGAAGGTTGAAAATAGAACGAAGAATAAGAGTGATGCTCCATCATCCTCTAAAACACATAAACCTAAAATCAGATTTGTGACAAAGAAAGCAAAGGTGGTTGAGAAGGAACCTGAAGCGAAGGATATGGAGATTGAAGAGCCAGCGGCCGAAGATCCAGCAACTGAAGAGCCAGCCACAGAAGAGATGGATGTCGGAGACAAGGGGTCAGAGGAACAAGAAAAAGAGGCTTTGTCTCCACAAGACAATACACCTGTTGCACCCCCTGTGCCTGCTTCCCCCATTATCATTCCTTCTTCTGAATCCCCCTCTCCTCCTAAGATAATCTTTGATAATCCCCAGGGCACTTTTGAAAATGTTCTTCATTCTTCTGACTCCATTCCTAGTTTGTCTTCTTCGTCATTTGATATAGGAGATACTTCTATGTTTGATCATTTTGTGATGAATACTGAGCAAATTTCAAGTGCCAATGTAACAGGTGCGGTTTTTACCAATACCCCGCCTATTGTTTCTACCACCGGCACAAGTACAGTCCCAGTAACACCAGTGGCGGAAATGGACTCCAATGTAAATACTTCTCTGCTGCCACCTTGGTTATCAGCTTACACGCCAAAGAGGAAAAAGCAAGTCATCTCCCCAGATGATTTTGATTTCACTAAGCTGACACCAGCAAAACCTAAGGCTCCGAAGAAACCAAAGATCCTGTCAAGGGTACTTGAAGAAAAAGGGCAGAAGGTTTTGGAGATAGCAAAACCCCCACAGGATGCAACTGTCGAAAATTTTGACATGAATGACTATTCTATTTCTAGGGTTGAATTGGGCAAAATCACCCATGAAAGCGCTAAAAATGATATGCAGTCAGCCATGGACATCCTGATCCAGAAATTCGACAGGGAAAAGGAAATGAAAGACTACTACAAGGCAAAGGCAGAACAGCTGACTGCAGTGGTAAGAAAGATCACGTTGAATTCAGAAGCAGTTACTCCGGAGGCCGTGTCTGTAGAAGACCCCGTCATCCTGAAAGCGGAAAAGACTCATCTCAGAGGAAAAGTACTTGAAGAGTACTTAGATAGGATGCGAGCTCAGGGAATCTCTTTGCTCAAGGAGGTATTTGAGAAAACGGATAAGATGAGGAAAGTAAGAGCAGAACTCAACGATCTCATCGATGCCATCTCTCATGATATTGAGCACACAGAGGATACTCATGATAAGTGGGTTGAAATGAGGAAGCTGAAAATGAGCACTTTAATATCCATTGGCGCCATTTCCAACAGGGATTCATATATAGAGACAAAGGAAGCTCTAACGTACAGGAGCAATGTGCTAAGAAATTTGATCAAGGATCTCGAAGCTGCCAAGGAAACCAGTGAAGAAAATGATGTTAACATTTTGCATAAGCTGGAGGAGTTGCCCTGTAAATTGGTATCACAGGATAACCAGTTTCTTTCTGCAGAAGAAATGGTCAAGGAATTTGAGGACATGTTTCAGCAGGAATTTGAAGACAAGGTATTCTCAATAACTTCTGTGGACAACATATTAGACAACCAGTTAACCTTGGACAATTTGAAAACCAGGTTAACCAATCACGCCAAGTCAATCACTACAGTAAGGGATGCCATAGTGAGTGCCAGGATGATTTTCAAGAACACATTCAAACCAGATAGCATTGAAATGCAGGCAACCTTCACTATGTATGATGACCACGTGAAAAAGGGCGGTGACACAAGTCGAAGCAGCTGATTTTTTTCCCTTAGTTTATTTTCTGATTTCATTATGTACTTTCAAAACAGTTTTGGACATTTTTACATGTACATTTTTGATATGCAATTACATGTAAAAAAATAGGAAGTCCCAAGTCAATAAGGACTCCTATTTTTGAACAAGTCAAAGTAGTTGTAGATTTCCTAGATTTTCTCAAGGTCTTTCCCTATAAATAAAGGGGACCTCTTTTGTAAATATTATCTTTTATCTATTGCAAGAAAACTCTGGCGAATTGAAAAGCAAATCAAGACTTTGTGCTTATTGTGAAAATCAATATTCAAATATTCATCAATACAAGAAAGCAAGTTCAATTCCAATCTTTGTCTTGGGATTATTTGTGTTGTGATAATTTTGTTCTTATGTCTTGCTATCATAATCTTAATTGATAATAATTGAAAGGTGGAGTTTGTTTCAAGTGATTGAAGAGCGCTCTAGATTTGATTCTGATAAACTTTGTGTTATCAAATTGGTTGTGGGTTATATGTTCATGTTTGTGAAAATACAACAGTTTGAAGACTTTGTGCTGCAAGTTGTTATATTTGAATCATTTTTATCATATTGAAGGAGAGTGAAGACTTTGGGCTGCATTTTGCTTCAAACAAGTTCTGGTTACAAGTAGTGGGTGAGGTAACAGAAAACTTTGTGTTTCTGTGATATTGTGATAATTTATAAGTTTTATATTGAGAGTTTGAAATATAAACATCTATTCTGAAAAAAGAGAATGAGATGAGATGGAACCACCCCAAACATAGTTTTTAGTGTACATAAATTTGATAAGTGTTTGATTTACAAAAGTTAAGCAATTAGAGGGAACCTCCCCTTGCTGAGAGGAGAGACTTTGTCTCATCATAGCTGTGGCTGATATACCCATTTTGTCGTTAGCAAGTTAACGACAAAATATTCACCCAACAAAAGGAAAAAATCCATTAAATCCTAAGAATGATCATGCCACAAGGCATCACTCTTTGACATCCAATAAAAATCTCACAACTCAAAAAGCAAAATAAAAATAAAAATGGTGTGGATCCCCAAGCAAAAAGCACTTAATCCAAATGAAGCATCCACAATTCAAAAATCCCAAAAATCCCATTCTCTATTAAAAATTTCTACAATTCCTAAGACCATTTGGGTCCCAAAATTACTAAATCGACCATCCCCTAAGAAAACATCTCCATTACTCCCAACTCCTCCTTCCATTCAAAAGCTTCAAAATCCAATTCGATGTGAACCATTGGTCTTGGTTCCTTTCCATTCTGCAACATTCCCACATTCCTCCATCTCCCCATCTTCTATCTACTATCTCGCATATTTCCCCCATCATATCCCTATGGTCCATGCTTTTGGATAATCCTTCCATCCATAATCCACATCATAATCTACTATCCATTCATACATATTCCACATCCTAATCCACCTCTGTCTCCCTCTCATGCAATCCTCTACCAACATGCACGCGCAAAATGACACTTGACATGATCCATGTACGACATCCCTCTATAATCAGAAATTATCATCTTTCATGGAACTAGACACTTGAGTACCCATCCTCTTCCAAATTCCTCCTATCTATATTCCCCTATCCCATCCAAAAATTAAAAAAAAAGATTAAAAAAAAGAAAAATTAAAATAGTAAAGAGAAATCCCTTCATCCAATGGTGAAAACCACCTTAGTGGTGCCTTGGATAAGTACCATGATGAAAACCTAACAAACATGCATCATGTGTAGATTCCTTGTCTGTGTCTTACACATGGGGGCATGTTGTCTCATATATCCGATCCTATTATTTTCCTCTTATCCTACCATCTTCATCCATCATATCCTCATACCTACCTATGCCATTTACATATCCACATATCCATCTTCCATTCCTCCTTTTGATCTTGATATAGACATGGGGGCAAAATGTTGAAACATTCTTTAGACATCTCTTGATCTACCTCATCGTTTCTATCCAATCCTATCATCCTATTGTCATAATCGTTGTCATGTAAAATCCTAAGCATTACACCTAGAATGGGGCATGTTATTCCTATGTGACATAGTCCTTGGAGATCACATCCTAAATTCTTCTGTCCATCTATCCTTTATGGATTTCCCTCCCATCCACTATCACCCATCCTTCTACGTATCCATCCATTTTACACTTCCTATCCCTCCCATCCACTATCACCCATCCGTCTACCTATTCATAATTTTCCCTTGTCATGGGTATCTAGCATCTAGGCTATCCAAACTGCAATCCAATGTCATCCCAAAATATTCAAAAAAATAAAAATATTTTTTAAAATCCAAAAACATCAAATATTCCAAAAAATCCAAAAACATCAAATATTCTAAAACTCCAAAAAATAAAAAAATCAAAACATTCTCAAAATTCAAAAAAATTACAATATTCCCACAAATACAAAAAAACACATCCAAAAAAATCCAAACAATAAATCCAAATGCAAGTCACCCTTAATCCATACCAATCTAGACAAAGCAATCTAGCCAAATCATCCATTCACACCCTTGGTCTTGATCCTAATCTTGCTATTAACCCAATCAATCAATCATCATCATCATCATCAAAGGGATATATCATTCCTGCATCCTTGTGTTGTTCTAGGGATATATTGTTCCCCACAATGACAACACTATCTCAATAAATCAATCAATTATCGGTTTACATCTTGACAGGGGCAATACCTTGTTTGTTTTTTAATCAAAACATTGTACCTTAATCAAAATCACTTATCCAATCACTTTATAAATTGCCACATCATTTTATCTCAAACAAACACCATCCAACCTCATCAAGGGATATATCGTTCCCATCATTAAGCGCATATTTAAGCATCACTTAAACTCTTTGACAAGAGATACAATGACTGTGTGACTTGTGTCATCATTTGGTCTTTTATTTTTTTGTCTTTTCTATCTCCTTCTTTTGCTTTATCAAATCCACCTAGATCCATTTATATCTTGGTGCATTACGATTAGCAAAGAAAGGGGCATAATGTTTTGTGTGTATGTTGGATATTCTTATCACTCCAACTAATATTCATATTTTGTATCTAGACAAGGTTGTATTACGCTGGGTATAGGGATACTCCTTTTGTTTGCAGTGTCAAGTCCATGCAAAGGATACAAAGTCACCTTGGTCCCTTATACCTTGGTGCATAATATCCTCTTGCTATATCAAATAAGGATTGCTTTACGCATTATACCAGCATAACCATCTCTTCTCTATCCACTATATCCATTATGATTCTTCACCTTTCAACCTATCTTTATCCACCATCTATTCCACCTATCTCTTTCAACTTAAAAATCCATCCTAACTATCCATTCCGAACCTTTAACCTTATCCATCCTTTCTCTTAAATCCATTTCTTTATCTAACCCCTTTCATCCATTTCGAGAGCATACATGTGTTCTCCTAACTCGCCTATCCTCTCGAGGGGGCATCCCATCCTTACATCATTCCTCCTTTTCACTCCTTCAAGTGTTTTGGGCATCCTTTTCCCTCTATCCATACCTTTTCTTCTTTGAAATGATGTTACTTCTCTTAGTCACAACATCATCTCAAAGAGGGGCAAAATGTAGACACCTGAATTTGACCTTATCTTATGGCATTACCTTAACGACACCTTTTCTTCTAGCTCCCTTTTCATAACCCCTTTCATTACTCCCATTAGTTAAATAAATTATATTTGTTTAACTAATTCCTCTTATCCATTTATCCTTCTTATTTAATTCCATTTGTCCTCCATTTGCACCAAATTAAATAAATCTTCTTTATTTAATTCCATTTTCCTCCATAATCCAATTTAAATAAATTAAATATTTATTTAAATGCCACATGTCTCTCATAATTTAAATAATTTTATTATTGAAATTATTTATTCCCACTCCCATCCCTATTTTTAACCTCATTCATTGTGCATCATAAGCACTTTCTCTCCAAAATCAAATGAAAATCCTATTTATTCCCACTTCCCTCCTTATTTTAGTCTCCTGTCATCCTCATTTATGGTGCGTCATAAGCACTAAAATTGACTTTCAATCCTAGCCATCCACCTCATCCCTCACCCTTCTAATCCTAGCCATCCATTTGATTCCCTCTCCTTCTATAAATTGAAACTCTTATTTCAATTCCAAACCCTCATACACTCTCATTAAATTTCTATACACATGCATATCTATCAATTTTCATCTATCTCATATCATTTTCTATCATGGTTATGTTGGTTGTGTGAGTAGCCCACAAACCATCCAAAGGAAAAATCAATGGAGCTTGGGTGCACTTCACTTCGTCCTATGCGAAGTCCAATTTTGTGCAAGGTTTGAAGGTATTTGCATTGTTTATCTTTATATTATTTATTTGCATGATTTTATGGGTTTCAATAACCATCTGAATGGAATCATCCCTCCAAGCTTAGCCAATTGTTCCTCGCTTCAAATTTTGAATTTGGGGGATAATAATTTTGGAGGTATGATATAGTTTGAGTTTGGTAAGCTAACTCAATTGAAGTCACTAGTGATAAAGAATAACCAATTGAGTAGAGCATTACCTCCCTCAATATCAAACTCCACAAATTTAAATGTTTTAGACATCAGGCAAAACCTATTGAAGGGCCAGATTCTAAAGTCAATAGGAAACCTTTTAGAACTGCAAGTGTTAGCAATGAGGAAGAATAATTTTGAAGGTAGTATTCCTACAGAAATTAGGTAGCTAAAGCACCTCCAAATCTTGAACCTTTCTTCAAATTGTCTATCAGGGTTTATACCACACAACATTTTCAATTTACAAGCAATGTTGGTAGAACTACAACATGGATTTATCATGTTTTCAACACAAGATTTAGTCAATAATGCATCAGATTTCATATATGAGGATGGATTGAATATGAATTCTAAAGGCAGAGATGAGCACTACCCATATATTTTCTCTACTGTGGCATCCATCAACCTCTCCGACAATCAATTGATTGGCAATGTTCCTTCTGATTTAGGAAACTTGAAAGGGTTGATGTTTCTCACCCTATGCATGAACAATCTCAATGGTACAATTCCAAATAGTATCATACAAATGAGTTGGCTAGAATCATTAGACCTTTCTACAAATCATTTTTCTAGACAAATTCCAGGGGACCTTGGATCTCTGAGTTACTTGGGAGTCCTCAACTTGTCCAACAACAACCTTTTGGGCAGCATACCACAAGAAAGACAAATGACAACATTCAAAAAATCTTCATACGAAGGAAATCTAAATTATGGGGATGTCCGCTACCAAAGAACTACTTTTGGCCATAATTTGCTCCTGCTCCCCCCATTTATACATCTACTAACAAAGAAGAGCAAAGTGAGGAAAGTGTGTGGTGTTGGATTCGAGTGGGATTTTCATATGGAGTGGGTTTTGGAGTTGTTGTGATGTCTATTGTACTAATAAAGAAGTGGGGACAAAAATACTTTGATGTAGTTGATATGGTCTTGAAATATTTATTTCCATGGTTTCACAATTTGACAATATGAAAATGTATTTTTTATTTGAGCTATCTTTTTGGCTTTGGTATTTAGGTTTGGAAGTTCATTCAATTTATTATTTATTTTTAAAAATATTATTTAATTTAATTTTTTAATTTGTGTGTTTTGTAGATCTTGGAGTAATTGGAAGATTTCTAATGGTGTGTTAATAATTTTTAGATAGATTGAACAAATTCATTGTGCTCATTATTATTATCGTAAAATTTTATTGTGGTTAGCCAATTATATTTATAACTTTTGTTCCAAACACTTGGTATAAAATGAAATTAGTAACATAAATATTTTTGTAACCTTTATTTACACTAATTTATAATTTTTCATTATTTAAATCTTTTCTATTTCTATAAATGTATGGTATTAAAAATTAAACTTTATTTGTTATATCTAAGCATATTGTATGTAGTAAAAGGATAAAATATATATTTTTTAAATTAACCAATTATGTTGAAGGTAGGATAAAGTTTTTTTTTCATAGTTAATACAATTTTATTTTGTAAACCAAAATCTTCTAAAATAGTGTCAGTATGCAACAATGAATAATGAATAATAGAATTTAAATGTTAAATATATGATAACCATTTGAAGGATCAAAGTTTTAGTACTTTTATGCTAATATAAGGTCACAAAAGATATATGCATGACAAATCAAATTTTAGAACTAAGTACATCATTTTATTCTTATTCAAACCCCAAGATCTAAAAGTGTGGTGTACAAAATTTAAATGCCATTTATGCCAATTGTCTTGCTATTTAAGGCAAAAAAAAAAGAATTCCCATAACTAAAAGTTAATATTACCTTGGATCAAAACCATTTTTTGCTAAACTCTAGTATAATTTTTTGATTAGTGAATATTCAATTCATTATATTATCTAGTGTCTTTGAACGAAAGGACTTCACAATATTATCACATTACCTATATTTTATGAAATGAATAATGTTATATTGATAATTCCTTTACATCTAGGCATAATCTAAATAAGGCCAAAATTTTAGAGCTTGATTGTGGTTGTAATTTTGCACATTTTTCAAACTATAATTTTTTTCAGCCTTCTTTGCCATGAAAAAACTAACTCAGCTATACCAAAACTATCTATCCCCATCCATAGTAAGAAACCTCTTTCTTCTACAACTAATTTTTAATCATTTTTCACCCACCCCTCATATCTAGGGTGAGATCATGTAGTACATATTTTTGTTTAAAATTTTCAATCCCTACACTCTTCTCCCTTTCACGAATCTTCAAAATAACATTAGACCCAATGAAAATTTTAATTATATTTTAACTTTTTATTCCTAAACTCTCTTCTCTAACAATCATTTATTTAATTAAATCATCCAAATTCTTCTAAAGTTGTTCTAAATTAAATAATATCAAATTATTTAATTAATTCTTCTAAATCCCAAAGTCTTCAATATCAAGTCATTCTCTATATTTAAATAAATCCAAATATTTGTTTAAATTGTCTATTTCCTCCAAAATTGAATTAATACCAAAAATAATTCAATTAGTCAATGTGCACGTGTAATTAAATATTTTAATATTTAATTAGCTAATATTCCCTCACCCACATGTCCTTTTTCTCCTCCAGTCAGATTAGTTAACTCATCAATCAAATTTGTTAACTAATTACTCAATTGAGTTCACTGGTCAATCTATTATGTTGACTCCCAATCAACCTAGTTAACTGATCAATCATCTCAGTTAACTCTTCAATTTATTATGTTATCTCCCATAACTCATGAAGAAGGCAGGACACTTATCCTCTCCCTATTCGCGCACATCCTCTCAAATTCTCTCAACTGTTGATCTTCTTATTCATTCTACACCATTGATCTTCTTTCTCACAAATCTATAAATACAACCTCTATTCCTCCATTCGATCCATCTAAGCTTTTTGTAAACTTACTCTGCAAGAATCACAGTGTGCCTTTGGCACAAGTCACTCCATAGCTTGAGGTCATATTGTCACACCATTATCATTGCATTTTGAAGATCCTCTTCATTTTAAAACCTATCAACAACCATTCTCCATTGCCATCTTGGAAAAAAGCAAGGAAGTGTACCTTCTGAGGGTTCTATATTCACATACAAGATCAATTCGAGATAGGTGACCAATGGAAGTCACAGAATAGAAAGGTTTGCAAGGTATTGTGTTCTTTGTGTTTGATCTTATTTGTTTCAATTTCATTGAGATTATTGGATTATATTGATATATTGATATCGACCACATTTTCCCGTAACAATAGTTACATTGAGGAGACATATCAGTGATTGTGGATGTTTATGAAGAAATAGCTGAGATGAGTAGAAAAGGAAAAGTAGAGCAGTCAAGTTGAAAAGAAGAACAGAGCAGAGAAGTAGAGTAGAAAAAGTTGCATCATTTTGTTGAAAATGTTGTGGTCATTGATGTGTTTAACAACCATCAAAGTTGATCAAATTGCAAGATAAGTTGGTGCTTTAACTATTCATTGAATTGATTTGTATTTAAGTGTTGTAGCATTCTTTGGCTTGAAGCCCATAAAACCTTTTGTAGGTTGTTGGTGCATCCTTTGACTTGAAGCTCATAAAATAGGGAGTTGCAGCTTCCTTTGGGTTGAAGCCCATAAATGTTAATGTAATCACTTTTTTTTGTGAGCTTGGATTTGGATAGTAGATCCAAGAAGCTAGCTCACTATGGTTTTTCCCTTCTAGGATTTTCCACATAAATCTAGTGTTATATGTGTTGATCATACTATTGCTTATTTATGTTTTTTTGTTGTTCTATTTATGATATGTTGTTGTAGATGTTTGAATAAGATGTTTGGCTCTAATTGGTATAAGATAATGTTTTTGGGCATATATTGATTCACCCCCCCTCTCAATATATTTGTGTTCAATATTTTACTATTCAAAAGTGGGAGAAGCCATCAGAAGGGGTTCTTCATTCTAATCTGCTACCGAGAATTTTTAAGGTGGAGGATGAAGATGTTGAAGAGGCCATCATTGATGTGTGTGGTAGAGAGGTTCTATAACTACCCTGGACAATATACCCCTCTTAGGTAATTTCCTACTTTTTATCCAATGCCATGGATCTAATACAAAATTTTGAAATGGTTAAAACTTTAGCAATCAAACTTGTTCAAGATTTTTTGTTTTCAAAAGAAAAACTTGATGAGATAGTGGAAAATTATGACCCGCATCTTGGGTCGGCTCCAATTGGGGGTATATTCCTACATCATGATGCACGTTGACAACCTACTTATCATTGTGCATTCAACATAGTCATTCATGGCCTCCAAAATAATTGTTCTGTTACAATGAACAACTCTCTGCACTGTCACACAAATAAGTCGGGTCTTAATTTGGCGGACAAAATTCAAGACACCTTCAATGTGTGGTCCTTCCTGTTACACTTCCAACCTCCTGTATAGATCAATGTTGTTGCTACTGATCCTACTGTGCTAGAACACCATGGATTTTTGATTGAAGACCTGAATGAGGAGAATCCTCTCCTCTAACTGTCCATGTCTTAGCTTTTGATATATATATATAGTACTTTGTCTTTATATATGTTACTGCTATCTTTTGTAACCCTAGTGGACTGGTTGTAATATGTGAAATTTTTTATAAGCCCAGACATGGAAATTTTGTATTTTCTGGCATATAACTCTGTAATCCCCTCATGGGAATTTTGATTACTATATTAATATAAATATGTGTTTAGGTGCTCTGCACCTTTGATCAAGCAAAAAAAAATATTATTTATTTTTAAAAATACAAACATAAAATACGCTAAAAAATCTACATTTTATTAGTTTACATCATTTTAAAATTTAAAATATATAATAAAATAACCAACAAGTTCCTTCCTCCATCGAACCCCAAAAACAATAACAAAAGTAGTGCCAACAACATTTACTATGATATTAACCTTCCATATATGGCTAGTACTACTATTCCCACATTTCCCACTAACAATGTTACATCTAATTTGTGTAGTGTTGACATACAAAACATGATATACTCAAATTATCAGTGTTTGCACTTCAATCAAGACCAGCAATTGCAATTAGAGAAATATAGAATGAATGATGAGCTCATCTTTGATGAATTCCTAGCTAACCATCAATGTTCCAGTTCCACCAACAACAACCTAGGCACTCTTCTTGAGAAAATTTTACAAGAAACCACTTCCAAGATAATTGATATGGCTAGTTGAGAAGACTTTATTACAATGAAAAATATTGTTTTCTCATCTATTTCAATTTTATTTATTAATGTTGGTACCTTGGAAGAATAAATATAACACGTTCTCAATGGCTATGATTTAATAGATGATAATGATTTATTTTTGCAAATTGTAACAAAGAACAAAAGTTAACATTTATATTCAAGTACTTACTAAATGCATTCCATAATTGCAAGTTCCAAATGTTTGTTCCAATGCATTCATGTTTCACACTCTCAATACGATACAAATACAAACAAAAACACTAGGCAGGTACTAGCCAATACATATCAATTGTTTGATTGAAGAAGTGAATAATCTTCTCAAATAATATTTTTTTAGCAATCTAGTCGATAGAAAAATTATTTATTCTCATACTTTCAAAAAATAATGAAAATATAGATTTTTTTGGCCAATTCTATTCTAATTTTTATGTGAGTGGAGAATTAAATAATCTTCACCTTTTTATTTTTTTAAAAGTTTAATCAATAATTTTTTTAAATCTTTATATGAAAATATGAAAAATAACATCTACAATCAAATACAATTTAAAATTTATATGCAATTAAATCTTACAACTTTGTATAAAATTCATATGAATCGAAAAAAATATGTATTCCACATTTTTATGATAGTGTTAAAAGAATAACATTTAAAATATAAAATTTCAAATAATTAAATGAGAAGTCTTCTTTAGTCTGTAGTCTTCCCCGACAGGTCTTGAACAAATTTCTATCAAAGTCAAGTCAATAGAAAAGTGATGTCTTATCACATTTCTATCAAAGTCTTTAAGTCCATTCAAACAGCTATCATTATCTTCTCAATATTTCCACACGGCAAGCCTTGCAAGTCAACAGCTATCATTATCTTCTCAATATTTCCACACGCCAAGGCTGGCAAGTCTACGCTCTAGAAGCTGACGTCTTAAACGCATCACTCACGACTGTTTCGCAACAAAATAGCCTTTCTTGACTCAACACCTCCTCTCTTTAATATCTCTTCCTTAACTGTGCTATACCTTTTTGGGAATCAACTCATAGGAAGCATTCCCTCCTATCTCTATTCTCTCTTCTCTAATTGTGCTATCTTTCTATGAAGCATTTTTTCCGCTCTCTCTTCTCTAATTGTCCTACATCTTAAGGAAAATCACTTGAGTGGTTGTATCCTAGATTCCTTGGGCAAACTCTCTTCACTACAAGTGATATCTTTGTCATACAACCAACTAAATGGAACTTTTCCCTCCTCATTTTCAAGGTTTTCCTTCCTTACATGTCTTAGTGCCGAAGGGAATGCATTCAACAAGAGTATTGCTTTCTAAGTGCTACCCACTTCACTTGAAGTGCTCACTCCCTCACTAAACAACATTAGATTATTTCAGAGGCTTTCTTCCAAAACCTTAGCAAATTAGATTTTTTTTTTGTCATTATTCAATTGTGTGCTTAATATCAACACCACTCAAGTTATTTCAGAGGATTTATTTCAAAAACTTAGCAAAGTAAAGTTTATGCTTTTATCCAATTCTGCACTTAATATTAACATCACATGGATACCCTCCTTTTAGTTAACACAATTACATATAACATCATGTAAGATGGATGGTCCAATCCAATCATGGATTTTGATTCAATTCTCACTTGAAGTGTTGGAATTAGTTGACAACAATCTTGTTGGAGAAATTCTCTCTTAGCTACTGGATATGAACCTTGTGTACATCAATCTCACAACAAATCATTTGCAAGGTCGCTTTTGATAGATTCTTTAGCTTGAAAGGAAATACAGGTCATGTATGTGTCTAACAATGCAAATTATGTAGGCAGATACCACCAATTTGGTCCCCTAATTTATGAGCAATACTTCTCAATGATAATTTACTAACAAGAAATATTCCTCCAAGCTTGTAGGTTAGCTCTTCACTACAAATATTAAATTTGGCAAATAACCATTGAATGGAATCATTTCTCCAAGCTTAGCCAATTATTTCTTACTTCAAATGTTGAATTTGGGGGATAATTATTTGGGAGGTATGATACCATCTAAGTTTGGTAAGCTAAGTCAAATACAGTCACTAGTGATAAGGAATACCTAGCTAAGTGGAGCATTCCCTCCTTCAATATCAAATTGCACAGATTTATAATTTCTTAATATTGGGCAAAACCTATTGAAAGGCCAAATACCAAAGTCAATAGGAAACATTTTAGAGCTTCAAGTGTTAATGAGAATAATAGTTTTGAAGATAATATTCCTAGAGAAATTGGGCATTTGAAGTGCCTCTGAATCTTGGACCTTTCTTCAAATTATCTATCAGGGTTTATACCATACATCATTTTAATTTACAAGCAATGTTGATAGAACCACAATAGGGATTTATCATGGTTAAAATGCATGCTACATTCAATTTAACACCAATAAATTTCATGTATAAGGATGGATCGAATATGAATTCTAAAGGCAAGGATGAGCACTACCCATACATTTTCTCCACCATGGCATTCATACATCTTTCAGATAATCAATTGAATGGTGATCTTCTTTTTGATTTGGGAAAATTGAAAGGTCTAATGTTGCTCAACCTATCCATGAACAATCTCAATGGTGCAATTCCAAATAGTGTTGTACAAATGAGTTGGTTGGAATCATTAGATCTTTCTACAAATCATTTTTCTAGGGAAATTCTATGAGGTCTTGGATCTTTCAGTTACTTGGGAGTCCTCAACTTGTCTAACAACAACCTTGAACAAGGAGAATATCACAAAGACATATGGCAACATTTACAAAATCCTTGTAATCTAAATTTATGGGGATGTCTACTTCCAAAGAACTAATTTGGCTAAAGTTTTCTCTTGTTGCTCCTCCCATTTATATATCTACCAGTGAAGAAGAGCAAAACAAGGAAAGTGTGGTATGAGATTTGAGTGGAATTGTCATGTGGAGTAGGTTTTAGAGTAGCAGTAGTGTTTATTGTACTCATAAAGAAGTGGGGGCATAAATACTGAATTGATTTGGTCTTGAAATTTTTATTTTGACAATATGAAATTTTATATTTTTTGTTGAGGTAAGCCATACTTTAGCTATTAGCTTTTTTTGTTTTATTTATTTTGAAGGTTGTTTGTGTGTGTGTGTTTGTACAAATTTCAAAATTAGATTTGAACTTTGATGGTCTATGAATATTTTTTCAATTTTAAATCATATTTACTTTTTAAAATGTATTGAACAAATATAATTGTACTCCATATTTTTATAAAACCATATATATGACACTTTAAATTAGTAGTAGATTATTAAAAAATATTGTAGAGAAATATATAATATATTTTAATTTATAATATATATTATTTATAAGAATTATAACTTTAGAAAAATATTTTTAAATTAGAATATTTCATATAGAAATATATATTATTTTAAAATAAATTTTTAACTCTTTTTTTTAACTTTACTATAAATTTGTAAATTTATGGTATTTATTATGTGTGTAGGTTTAAAAGATAGCGAACTATATAATCATTGTTTTTCATTATTTTACAATTCTAGTTCTATTTTTTTCACACTTACAAACTTAGAGTTACACAAAAATAATCAAGAAGGATTAGATGTAATTTGTAAATAATACAATAAATTTTTATTTATTTGTTTTTTAATGTATGCATGCCAAAATATTTATTTTTCATTCTAAATAATGATTTATCTAATCAAATTCTTATTTAAATTATTTATTTATCTTTTGTCTTTGAAAGGTGCTTAGGTGCTTGTCTTTAAAAGATGTTTGGAGTTGAACTGTACATCGATTCATTTGTTTATTTTGCCACGGTGGATTCAAAATTTTTGTTTATTTAATTATTTTATTTGTATTAGATAAACAGAGAGAAACTCCATTCTCTTGTCTCTTTAAAAATTTCAAAAATCTAAGTGCATAGTTTTTATTTTTTCTAAGTGCTTAATGTATTCCAATAATAGTAATGATGTGTGTCATCCAAAAATAATAAGTGTATGCTATATGTATAATAAATATATGAGATTTGATTTGATTTGGTCAGTATATGTAGTTAATAACTATATGGTATAATTCTAGCATAATCATGAGTGTTAGTGTTGCATTTTATCTGTTTAAATTTTTCAAAAATTTGAGAGCATTCATGGTTTGTAAAATGTGAGACTAAAAAGTTTGTTATATATAAAAGTACATTAAGATTTAAAAAAAAAACAAGCTAATTAATTTTGAGTTTAAATAAAAGCAAAATATATATTGAAGGTTTCTATTAGAATATTATAGTTTTTATTGGTCATTGATATTTTTAAAAATTATTAACTTTTATTATAAATATTTATATTAATTTGAATTATAAATAATAAGAAAATTATTTACAATATTTCTATTATAATGTGCAAATAAACTTACCACAGAAGCAAATATAATGATAAAGTGTGGAAAGGATCAGTTCATGTGAAGTAATAATGTTTCAGAGGTGTTTATAGAAGTTGTGATGACTGAGAAGAGTTTCTAAAATTGTTTTGAAGTTGTGGAGGTTAGTATTGTAGTAGTGAAGAGGTGAAATAGTTGTGCATAGGTTGTAGAGGTTAGCAGAAGGTTGGAGTAGTCAGGGGTTGTGAAAGGAACGATTGAGTCAGGTGAGTATTGTGTTGCAAAGGTTGAAGATTGTTTGTAAAAGTTGTAAGTGGTGTATTTGTTCAGGGAGTTGTAGCTTCCTTTGGGTTGTAGCGCATAAATGATAATGTAATCTTGTTTTATTTGTGAGGTTGAATTTGGACAATAGATCCAAATAGCTTGTTCACGATGGTTTTTCCCCTCTAGGGTTTTCCACATAAATATGGTGGTATGATTGTGTGCTTCTATGTTTTGTGTTTCTCATGCTTTAAATGCTTATATTAGTTTGAATATTGTTTGAAGAAAAAGAATTTTATTAAGTAATGATTCACCCCCCTCTTAGTACTTTTGTGTGTTCAACATAATTTTTTGTATAAATAACACTGAGGGCTACATACTTACAAAATAACATTTCCAAATTACTTGATTTGGTCACCCAAAAGGTGAAGAAAATTTATTTTTTTGTCACCACTTTGATAGGTGCAAAGGAGAATCCATTAGATGTTTTATTTAAGCCTAGGGGGTTTCTATTGAAGGGGGTTTGATCTAAAGGGATTTGATCTAATCCCCTTCAATAAAACCCCCTTAGATGGAACACCACTAGGCTTAAATCATTGATTTAAAAAAATGTGATTTTAAGAAAAACAGGAACCCATAAGTGGGATAGACTATTGTGGTATTAGGATCAACTATAAAAATAATTTTCAAACATTATTCAAAAATTCTAACACAAATGCTCAATCTGAATTTATATTAGGAAAAGTTACTTAACATGCAACACTCTTTATTTCTCTTTTTTCAATATTGTTGAAACAATTGAGGGGCTTGACTACTAGCAAGGAAGTTAAACTTTCTTCCCTCTATTATAGAAAGTCCCACTATTGCTTCTTAGCACCCCAAAATTTTCCTTATGTAGATATCATCTAGGCAACTATATTATATATGTGATGAAGGTCTAGTTTTACCTAGGATGAAACTATACCATCAAGACAAAATCATGCCAAGTGGAAGATATCACAAGAACAATCTTATCGCATATCCTAAAATTCTCATGTTTCAATCATCTAAGGTGTCTAATACTATATCAAGTTTTAGATTTTAAATATCAACTCTTTATTAGGTAGAAGCACAATAGTGAGTCCCACTTCTTGAAAGGAAGCTAGGTGTGCGGAAATTGCTTCCTACACTAATCTAATGAGGGGAGGGATATGCAAATTCAATTTAATCTTTACAATTGTAGCAACATGAAACATATAACAGAGATATTGCAACAATACACATAGAACCAGAAAGAAGACAGAAGAAGAGAGACAAGATATAATGTGGGGAAAACCCTTATCGGGTGAAAAACCCCACACTTGAAAACCTACACAATGTATTATCAAAACTGAATATGATTTACAATACACTTGTAATGCAAGCTCTCAATAGTCTTTGACACTCATGTCTAGAGTCAATCTGATAGCATAACAGTACTTGTCAATCACATAATACAACTCCTCCTCAAAGCACTTGTTTATATAGAAAATACAAGGCAAAATAGCCTCTATCTTGGAATGGGCGTCCAACTTGGCCTCATGGCCCAAAACCCACACCTATGGACACTTGGTCAACATTGTAAGATGAATCTAACACTTGTCTACACACCCCATCCCAAAGAGGTTGCCTATTTCCAAAATGGGCTATGACAAATGCTCTTACGACTCTTATGACTGTCATAGAATCTGTCATAGCTGTCATAACTTACAGTTGTAAGAGAATCTGTCATACATAGGCTATAAATAGCATATTCTCTTACAACATGTCATAGTCCACCTTGGGGCACCCAAAGATGCCTTTTTCAAAGATGCTTCTCGAAACATGTCTTCACCTATCTTACAAGCTTCAATTTCTGACTCTTACATGTCATAGCTTCGTCATAGGAATCTGTCATGACCGTTATAGTCAACATTCCCTTACACAAAATCCAAGATTTTGACACATGGCAAAATATTCCTACCACTAAGTGGGATTCCTATCTCCTTATGTGAGAAAAAAATTATGTGTGGTCATATGCCATGTAGGATGACACATCACTGTGCCAATTCCCACAATATGACAACATAGGATTTGCATCCAAATTATACAATAGGTAATAAATAAAAAAATACAATGAAATAATACAAGGAATTACCAAGGTTGAGACACCTTAATTCCTAACATTCTCCCACTTGTCGAACACCTTGTAAGAGCCAATAGAATAACATGATTTAACTGCTATAGGCCAAGAGGCCCATAGACTTCGAACACCTTCTGAACTTCTTTGTGTCCACTGGCTTCGTCAATGCATCTATAACATTCTTCAAAGTATCTACCTTCTCCAAATTTACCTTCCCATCCTCTACCATGTCTCACATGAAGTGAAACTGTACATCAATATGCTTTGTTCTGGCATGGAAAGTTAGATTCTTTGCAAGGCAAATCGCACTCTGACTGTCACAACAAATCGTAACCTGTCCTGCATCAACACCAATATCTAAACACAATCTCTTAAGCTAAATGGCTTCCTTACAAGCATGAGTTGTTTCCATGTACTTAGCTTCTGTCGTGGACAAAGCAACCATAGGTTATCACTTACTTATCCAACTAATAGCACCACCAAATAGTGTAAACACATAAGCATTGGTGGATCTCTTGCTGTCAATGTCACCTACCCAATCTGAATCCACAAATCCATGAATATCAATAGAATGCAGAGGTCTTGTAGCATTACCATGATATCAAATGGAATACTTGGAAGTACCCCTCAAATATCTGAACACTCACTTAACTGCATTCCAATGTACCCATCCAGGATTAGCCATAAATCGACTAAGGACTCCCACTGCTTGGGCAATGTCTAGTCTTGTCCAGACCATAGCATACATTAAACTACCGACAACATTAGCATAAAGTACTCTACTCATGTCCTCCACCTCACTAGGAGATTTTAGACAATCACTAACAGACAACTTTGTCCCCAAAGAAATAGGAACACATAATGGTCTACAATATGCCATGCTAAACCTATCCAACACGGTCTTCACATACTTACTCTGGCTTAACCAAAGTTTTTTGTTAGTTCTGTCTCTTCTGATTTTCATTCCAAGAATGTACCTGGTTGCTCCTAAATCTTTCATTTCAAACTATGTTGCCAATTGAGACTTAAAATCAGAAATCATATTCTTACCCTTCCCAATGAGCAATATATCATCAACATATACTGCAACAATGAGAATATGATCACCATCATACTTATACTACACACAGTGATCCGATTTCAATCTCACAAATCTAATTAACAACACAAAGGCATCAAACTTCAAGTACCACATCCTAGGAGACTGCTTCAATCCATACAAAGACTTATTTAACTTGCAAACCAAAATTTCTTTACCTTTCACCATCTAATGCTCTGGCTATGACATGTAAATCTCTTTCTCCAAATCACCATGAAGGAAAGTTGTCTTCATATCCATCTACTCCACCTCTAAGTCATAAGCTGTTGCAAGAGATAACAAGAATCAAATGGATGTCAGCTTTGCAATGGGAGAGAAGATCTCACCATAATCTATACCCTCCACTTGTGAATACCCCTTTGCAACCAATCTAACCTTATACTTCACAACACTGCCATCTACACCAAATTTCTTCTTGAACACCCATTTGCATCCAACGGTTTCCATCTAGGAGGCAAAGGCACCAAGTCCCAAGTTTGATTCTTTTCCAAAGAAGCCATCTCATCTTCCATGGCCTCCTTCCATGAATCTACATCTTTCATATCCATAGCCTCTGACACAGTTCTAGGTTCATCACTGTTAGTAAGCAAAGCAAAAGCATAACTAGAATCAAGCAATGTATAACCAAACCTCTCAGGTTGCTTCCTGATTCATGTGGACCTCCTCAAAGACTGAGGTGGAGGTTCTACTTCATCTTCTAAACTTTTAGAGCTACTAGAGCTCTCCTCATTTTCAGGTCCAACATTGTCTTTTTGTTCAATCTTTTCAGGGGTAGAAGGAAACTGCACAACATCCTCTTTATTTTCTTTTTCTTCTGGCTATAAAACAGTGGAAGAAGGTGTTAGCTCCCTGAAGATGACACTTCTTCTATACAACACTTTTTAAGCCACAAGATCCCAAAGCTTGTATCCTTTCACACCGACACTATAGCCAATGAAGATACACTTAACAACCTTGTTCTCTAATTTTGACCGCTTCTCCCTAGGCACATGTGCATATGCCTCAAAACCAAAAACACGAAGATGCCTTATTGAAGGCTTTCTACCAGACCACACCTCCATGGGTGTCTTACCAACAAGAGATGATGTAGGAGATCTGTTTACTAGATAGCAAGCAGTGGCAATAGCTTCAGCCCAAAACTTTTGTTCTAGGCCAGCTCCACTAAGCATACTCCTAGTCTTCTCCATCAGTGTCTTGTTCATCCTCTCTGCAACTCCATTTTGCTGTGGGGTGTATGGAGTTGTCTTATGCCTTTCAATCCCAAGTTCTTTGCAATATTTATTGAATTCTGTAGAATCAAACTCACCACCATTGTCATTTCTCAAGCATTTAATCCTTTTACCAGTCTAATTTTTAGCAAAGGCTTTAAACTCCTTAAACTTACTATAGACTTCAGATTTGCTTTTGAGAAAATAAATCCATATCCTTCTACTGTAGTCATCTATGAAAGATACAAAATATATAGATTTTGATAACAAAGGAACATTAACATGACCAAATACATCAGAACGAACAAGGTCCAACACACCAGAAGACTTATGAGAACTTGAATAAAATTGAACACGATTTGTTTTCCATATATGCAATGTTCGCAAAAGTCAAACTCAAGATTACAATCATCTAACCCCTCAACAAGGTTTTTAGTTTTTAGGGTTCTAAGACCCTTCTCACCAATGTGGCCAAATCTCTTATGCCATAACATTATCTTTTCAGTAGGAAGCTTAACTTCCAGAGCATGAATACAACCATCAGGACTAGTTACAACAAATTTCTTCACTGCTGGTTCAGATGGTGGGGATGAAGTGACTGCTGCCCTCTTCCTTGAGTCAGAAGAACTATTGCATTGTGAAATGCATGCCTCTAGCTGAAACAAAGTACCTCTCCTAGTACCCTTAGCAAGCACCATAGCTCCTCTAGTTATTTTACATCCTTCTTTTGAAAAGACAACCTGCACACCTACATCATTCAACATACTTACAAAAAGTAGGTTCCATGCTAAGCCTGGGATGTGCATAACCCCAGAGATCCCCTTCACTCATCCATCAGGGAATGGGATAGAGACTCTTCCATGACCAACAATCTTTAGATGAGAGTCATCACCCAGGTACACCCTTCCACTATCGAACTCCTCATACTTGGTAAACCAATCTCAATGCGAGGTCATGTGGAATGATGCACCAGAATCAATCAGCCACACATCATCAGATGCATGGGTTGCCAAGGCTACGATGAAAGCATCACCATCATCTTGTGACTTGTCAGAATCTGAATCTGGGTTCTTCTTCTTCTTTTTCTTTTCCTCTTTGCATTCCTTTCAGAAATGCTCAGTTTTGCCATAGTTCCAATAGAGAGCCTTGGATTTTCCAAGAGATTTGGATCTCCCACGGGATTTGGATCTACCCTTCTTAGCTTTCTTGTCCTTCTTTTTCCCTTTCTCCTTGGGTCTTCCACAAACTACAATATCCTCTTTGGCTGCCTCAAAAGACTTTCTCCGTATCTCTTCAGATAACAGTGAAGATACCACTTCATCCATTGTGAAAGTGGATGTGGTGCTTCCAATAGCCATCACAAGATGATCCCACAAGTTTGGCAAAGAACAAAGCAAGGTCATACAACGATCCTCCTCCTCCATCTGAACACCAACTGATGTTAATTGAGCAATTAACATGTTGAAAGCATTCAGGTGATCTGCAACAGATCCTTCATCCTCCATCTTCAGAGAATACAACTTCTTTCTAAGAAAAAAATTTGTTCACTAGGGATTTAGCCTGATAAACATCACCCAACTTCTTCCAAAGGTATTTTGTGCTCTTCTCCTCATGGAAATTTAACAGGATAGAATCAACTAAACTGAGTCTTATGAGACCCTTAGCCTTTTGATCTTTGAGATCCCAATCAGCTTGTGCCATAGCAGTTGGTTTTACATTGAATATAGTTTCCCATAAGTCATGATCAACAAGCATGTCTTCCATGGGATGCCTGGTCATGCAACCCTAGAGAGTTATGCTAACATGGTAATAGAATATGAGAATTTTTGTTTTAAACAAGTATTTGCATTAATCACTAGATACAACAATAACTAATTACATCATTTAGACTATATGATCAACTAACATCTCTAGGGAACATAACTGCATTAAATAATTATAAACAAAGTTCATTAGCAACATAATACATCACACATGTCCATATGCAATTTTGATACATTATAAGAAGATTACACCTTTCAACTTACAAGATATGTACAAGTACAAATGAGATCAATACAGGATTACATAATTACAAGGCTTCTTGACGGATTACATCAAATTACAATATAATCATGGCTATACAATTCTGGAGGCATAATACAATTCTTAGGATGCAAATACAGGTCTAGAACTAGTAAAACACATCTGCCACGATCATGAACCAAGATGCCAAATAAATCCAATGGATTAAGCTCTTCCACCCAACCATGTGGAACCCTGAGGTCCACCCCCCGAGCTAGGAGATAACGATGAGGTTCCACTAAGTCAAAGATCAAAAGGTACAAATAAGTAGATACAAAATTGACACAGAAAACACAGATCAACAATGGCTAACGCTACTCCAGAGGAAACGACAGAAGGTAACATAAGGGAAGTAACTATGCTACAGTAGGAAGAGTGTCATTGCATGGTCCTAGCATGGGTTATCCAGGCTATCTCTCTCTAGAAGTCGGCCCCCATCTATGGTTATCCTGGAAGCCTCTCTCTAGGCACTGGCCCCATAGGGTGACACATGCAGAATCGACTTATCCTTTCATGAAGACAAGGAGGTTGATCATGCCAACCAAGCCTTCTCATCGCATCCTTAGCCTATGAGAGCACTATAGGCATGGGTGAGGCATCAGAATTATCTTATTATGTGTTTATCTACCCAAACCCACCTAGGTTAATTATTAGGTTATCACTTAGTTATAACTTTCATAGGGTTATCCAGGCAGCCACTTTGGGCACCGGCCCCACTATGAAAGCCACTCCCCTGCATGCAACTAGTACCCCTATCATGACAAAAAATAAAAAAAATACTGCAAGGTATCACTCATCCTACAGACTGGTATCATAACAAGATTACAATAAATACCAATGCCCAATTAATAAACTTCCTCCTCTAAGAGGAAGGCATCAAAACAAATCATAATCACAAGACAACTCTAACATCCTCCGGAGTAAAAAATACTAACAACCCACACTCAACTAGTTCAAGACCCACTAGAGAGAAATGGTCTAAAGAGGAACATCAACACCACTGCAAACGATATATCATTCATTTGACACTATAATTGCTACACTAAAACACTCCATACAAGGCCTTAAGAAAATAAAACTACAAGAATCAGAAATAAAATTAAGTGCAAGCAAACCACCTTCTTTAATGATGCACAAATGTTGCAATGTGATAACAACTTACAATATCTAGGGGTCAACTTTCAAATACGGTTATTGGCATAATTCAACTATAATCATATAAATTTACCCATAACTTAAGTTGAAGAGGAGAACTATAGAACCCTATTACTTACCAAAATTCATACTTAAACTTACAAATTTAAACTAATGATCGAATCTTATCTGTTATGGAAATTTGATCAACAGTGTAGATCATTAGGAGAGATAAATTTTACAAATTTAATACCTAAGTTAGGACCGATATCAAATATTAGTCAACTTATAAACTAACATTCTATTTCTTATACTTTAAACTATTATTCTATTCACTAACTACAAAAGTAATAATTAATTTATTGATATATCTATCATTCTTATTTATCTAGTAACCTTACTATCCTATGAATATTAATTTCCATTCTATAACCATTTAAAACTTTTAAATATCATCAATATCCAAATTTCTAATAAATGTGATGATTATAAAGAAAGAATGATTTCTAATATTCTATTTAACTAATAGACTACTCCTAAATGAATTAAGAAACACTCTATTTAATTCATAGTTGCTAGTATACTATTTTATCAAACTTGCTATTTCTATTCGATTCAAGGTTTATCAAGAACAAGGAAAGATTTTCCCAAGCATTATTCAGAGGTTTCACGAATGCAAAAAGACAAACAGCCTGGTAGAGAGAGAGAAGATATCGAATGGAATTTTGTAGAGGTTTTCAATGAAACAAGTGGTGTACGGTCTGCCAGAGATGTGACCAAGAGAAGAAAAATGAATTGCAGAACAAAAGAAACGTGGGGACATTGCTCATCAGCTAGATTAGGTGATATTTTTTATGGTAAAAAGTTCCAACAATTAGCCTGAACATGTGCGAATGGAAAAAAGATGCATAGACAACGATTTATGATGTTGACCAAATTAAATGAAGTTGCAAATGATCTCAACACCTCATGTCATGGGTAGAGGTAGGTATAATTTTCTTTTCCAGTGAAGAACGATTTCAAGAATAAGGTTTAACTAAAATTCTTAAGTGAAGTCTGCAGATATTGGACTGAGAAGACAAAGGTTGGCATTAGGGTAGCCTCTTCTAGCACATCAAGAAATTGGAGCATAATCGACTACAGAGGATGCCCGGATGCTGATGCAAGGTCCTTCATTAAATCCAAATCGAATAGGACTAAGGAAACAATGCAACGACGATTCAAGGAATCATTGTCCAACTACAATAGAAGTTTGGAGAAGTGTTCATAATGTCACAAAGAAAGCATAGAAGGATACTAAGGATGCCAAGGGGTTTTGGTAGAGCAGCGGACTGAGCAGCACAAAACAATTGAAAGAAATGTGGAATTCAAACGATTTGACCCCGACCACAAAGAGTAGAGAAATAACATTTGTTTTTGTCTAAAAAATACTAAAGATTAATCACCCGATGACTTGCTTAAGATCATAACAAAGGTGAATGGTGGAGTCACAATATGAAATAGAATAGATGGATGATAAAAGCCTCTAGAAAGGCATTGATTGCAGATCTGCAAGGGAAAATTTTACTTTGACTACATACTTATTATTGATGTAAGGAAAGATGTATCTTGTTACACTCAATAGAGAGAAATAGGGGTGATGAATCTTTAAAATGTTTCAGATAGCTTTCTATAGACATTGTGTGAATATATAGGAATACAAATGGTGACAGGAAGACATGAACACTTACCAGAACATACTAATGGTAGAATAGAAGAAAATGCATCAGGCTAATAAGCATGCTAGTATGGTTTTCAGACAGTATAAAGCAACAGAATAGAGGGAATGATTCATTTTCAAAGACACAATTAACATTCATTCAAACATACAGAAAACATACCCAAAATTTGATCCTTCAGCTTTAGAATCCACCTCCCATTCAATTTCTCTCCCTTTTCCTCAATTCTACCGCTTCTGCAAAATTACCTTTCCAACTTCCCTCTCTGCCTTTCAAATAAATCCCCAAATTGCAAAAATAGACAAAGCCAATTAATTTCCCCACTTCCCGTATCTGTTCTAGAAAATCCACTATCTCCCAAGATTTAAATGCAATAAATTTCTTCTTCCAGGGAGATTCTCAAATCAGAGAATTTATTGCTAGCCATTCATGGCAAATCTCTCAACACTAAATTATTAAATAATAATATCTTGCAGGCTAAACAATATACTAATTTAATCAACTAACATAATATTAATTACATATGACTATTATCATTATTACTAATTATCAAAGTTAATAATTTAATTTTTTATTAAAATCACTTATCCAAAATTCTCCAATTTTCACATTATTTATTAACAACTAGATAAATACTAATATACCTAAACTTATTATTATTATAATTACTATAATAATTAATGCATCTACAACAATTACACATAGGCTATAAACCAAAAACTCAAACAATAACAATCACATACCAAATGACGACCAAAACCCAAGGGCAAGTACCCACTGAGTGACATATATACCCGTGACCAGAAACTAAAGATAAAGACTGACATAAGGAACCCCATGTTATCTCCCATCCACATTATCCATTAGAGTAAAGGCATGCTCAGACCTGCTAAATCAGGTGGAGTCGATGCCTGGTACCTGCAACCTGCATCAAAACGAGATGTTGTATATGAGTATATACATATATAACAAACACACAGTGTCAGGGAGTCACAACGTAGTAGGGTGCTCATAATGAGTAGTACTACAATGTCCCTACACCAAAAGCATGACATATAGCATAAATATCTCTAACTATCAGTCAAGTATCAACCAATCACATAAAGCATGATAACTCTACTCCACATAAACATCTAACCATCAACTGATCATGTCAAACACATCATAAACTATAATATCAATAATGTCATCATAGTGATCATAACAAAATATCAACAACCACATCAGTAATCCATAATCCACAATGAGCATAAGTAAGCATAAACAAAAGTCTATCATCCACATGTCTCAAAAAATGTCTAGATGTAACTAAAATACTATCACTGTCAGAAAGCCAAAATGAGGGGCACTACATCCTCCCCCCCAGAATCAGGCTTACTCCAAAAAGCCTGTAAATAAGTAAGGGTATAACTCCTGCATCCTAGGTGCATCCTCCTAAGTAGCAGAAGTCTCATCATTAGGATCCCATTGGACCCTAACCTGCTCCATGTCTCTGCCCCTGAGAGTGAGTCTCCTATGCTGTAGAATGCCTACAGGCTCCAAAGCTAGTTGCTCGTCCTCTACTTGTAGAGCATTCCAATCAAGAACATGAGCAATATCTGGATAATAGGGCCTAAGTACATAAACATGAAACACATCATGGATGCATGAAAGACTGGGTGGCAAAGCAAGACGATAAGCGACAAGACCAATCCTCTCTAACACATCAAAAGGTCCAAAAAAGCGTGGTGCGATTTGAGAGCCTTTTCCGTAACGGATCAGACTCTTTCGCAGTCGTACACGCAAGAACACTCGATCCCTAACTGAAAACTATCAGTCGACCCTATGAGCATCTACATACTTCTTCTATCTGTCCTGCGCTGCCACCAAATGCTCTCTAATCCGCTCAACCTACTGCTCCATCTCGCTAAGCATATCTAGTCCTAGAAGAACTCTATCCTCAAGACAATCCCAACTTAGTGGGGTTTGACAAGGACGACCATACAAAGCCTGAAATGGAGACATGCCGATCGAGCTATGATATCCATTATTATATGCAAACTCCACCAAGTACAAGTAGTCCTCCCAACGGCTCTGCTAGTCCATAACATACATCCTAAGCATATCCTTGAGGACCTGGTTAACCCTCTCAGTCTGTCCATCAGTCTCTCGATGGTATGCTGAACTAAAGTTCAGCTTTGTCCCCAAGGCATGCTATAGAGAAGTCCAAAGGGTTGAAGTAAACACTAGATTCCTATCAGAGATGATCCTACGAGGAATCCCATGCAATCTGACTATGTCCTCCATGAATATTTTGGCCACTATAAAACCATTATAAGATGAATGGATAGGAGAGAAGTGAGCTACCTTCATCAACCTATCCACAGTGACCTTAATAGCATCGTGTCGATGGGAGGATACCAGCAATCCAACTATGAAGTCTAAAGAAATGATGTCCCATTTCCATTCTGGAACAAGATGGGGCTACAAAGACCTGCAGGGTGCTAGTGCTCTGCCTTCACCCTTTGACAGTCAAGACATCTCGACACAAAATCAGCAATATCTCGCTTCATACCACTCCAAAAATATAGCTGACGAAGATCTACATGCATCTTCTTGACACCTGGATGAGGAGAATAGGGTGCCCAATGTGCCCCTAACATAATTAGGGTACGAAGAACCTCAGAGCTAGGAACATAAATATGACCCAAATGTCTCAAAAGACCATCTGACTCAAGAGAGTATCTGAAAAATCTACCCTCCAACGGTCTACCTAACTCAACCTTAGACTTTACCTCCTGATACCAATTGTCGGTAGGAAGTGCGACAAGAATCTGACTTCTCAAATCAACTGTAAGAGTGACTGCTAAGATCTCATGCCACTGACAACTAAGAGCATCTACCACAACATTCTCCTTACCCTAAATGTACTTTACCTCAAAGTCATACTTGCACAAGAACTCCATCCATCACCACTGCCTCACATTCAAGTTTGGTTGCGTAAAAATGTACTGTAAACTACGATGATCACTATGCAGCTCAAATTGATGCCCCAAAAGAAAATTCCTCCACCTCACCAAGGCATGCACAATTGTGGCTAACTCCAGATCATGTGTGAAATAGTTCAATTCGTTATCCTTGAGTTTATGAGACTCATAGGTAATCACGTGACCATCCTGTATCAAAACTGCCCCTAAACCCTCCAAAGAAGCATCTATACACACAACAAAGTCCCCGGTAGGATCAGGATTGCCAAAATAGGTGCACTAGTCAACCACTCCTTAAGCATCTAAAAATCTATCTGACACTGCTTTGACCAAACAAACTTCTTCCCTTTCCTTTGAAGAGAAGTAATAGAGTGAGCAATCCTCGAAAATCCCATAACAAAATGGCGATAATAGCCTACCAAATCCATAAAACTGCGGACCTTAGAAACATTAGTAGGTGTAGGCTAATCCATAATAGCTTGGATCTTGAAAGGATCCACTACAATACCCTCTCCAGAAATGACATGACCTAAATACTTCACCTCTGTCTGAAAGAATTCACATTTTGACAAATTAGAATACAACTGATTTTCTCTCAGACACTGCAAGACCTAACACAAATGCTCCTCCATAGTCTTCGAATAAATTAATATATCATCCAGAAATACAAGGACAACCTTGTCGAGATAAGTGTGAAATACACCATTCATCAGGCTCATGAATACTGAAGGTGCATTTGTCAACCTGAATGGTACAGCTGTAAACTCATAATATCTATAACGGGTACGAAATGTTGTCTTATGAATATCTACCTCAAATATCTGCAACTGATGATATCCTGACTTAAGGTCAATTTTTGAAAACACCTTAGATCTCTTAATTTGATCAAACAGATCATCAATCCTTGGCAAGGGGTACCTATTCTTCACTATCACCTTATTGAGCTGTCGATAGTCTATACACAGCCATAGAGATCCATCCTTCTTTTTCACAAAGATCACAAGTGCTGCCCATGGAGAAACACTAGGTCGAATGAATCCCTTGGCTAACAACTCCTCCAACTACAATCAAAGCTCCTTAAGCTCCTGAGTGGTCATCCAATAGGGAGCTCGTGAGATAGGCTTTGCCCGAGAACAAGATCAATTATGAACTTAATGTCACACATAGGTGGCATTCCCAGAATCTTAGAAGGAAAAACATCAGCATACTCTCTCAAATGTGGGTGATCGTCAAGAGATGTCTCTCGACTCTCGTCCATCTCCAAGTCATTAACTATCACTACAAAAAGCTAACAACCCTGATGCATACACCTCTTAAGCTGCATGGCAGAGATCATACGTAGGGAAATAGGTCTATGGATACCAACTACCTTACTGACTTCTGATGACAATCTATCACTGTCTGATGGGCATCTAACCAATCCATACCCAATACTATATCATAAGAACCAAGGGGTAGGATGCAAAGATCTACTGTGGTAGATAGAGGGCCAATCCTCAACTCACAATCATGAACTAGAGACTCAATTGCGACCTTTGCCCTAGATGCTAACTCAACCTGCCACCTAACATCCAGCTTTGCTACCACTAAACCACAACACACCACAAGAGAAGGAGAAATGAACGAATCAGAAGCACTGGAATCAAAGAGAACAGAAAAACCAATACCTCGCATAAATCTAGAAGTCTCCACCATGGTGCCCTGATGCTCTGCCTCATGGTTATCAACCACTACAAAGACTCTGTGTGATCTATCTGCATCACCTACTGTCAGCTCTGAAGCTATCGACCTATGTCCAAATCCTGAAGCATTCCTCTGAGGACACTATCTAGAAATATGGCCCTGTTGGTCGGAAGAGAAACACCCTATGCCTCTACCAAAACCGCTGCCACCCTGAAAAGCATTAGACTACTGGAAACTCCCTCTACTCATTGTAGACTGTGTGCTCTGAGCGAGTTGATCAACATGATCATGTCTAGCTCACTGCCAACTCTAGTTCTTCTTATTCTAAAATTTGTTACCCTGCTGAGGCTAAGAATTCTTCAGTTTGGCCTAGGAATACTGCTGCCGCTGTCCACCCTTTGAGGGTGCATGATATCCTCTATGAGATCCTGATCTGCCTGAGTATGACCACCACAAGAACTAAATCCTACAGAAGGTGCACTACCAATATGCACACATGTATGTCCTCCAAGTGCCATAGTCAAATTCTCCTCCACTAAATGGGCTTTCTCCACTACTACCTCCAGAGTCTTAGGTTCGAAGACATGAACCCCTCCACTGATTTGGGCATTCAAGCCCCTGATAAAAGGCTGCACTAACATAGTCTCATCATCTTCGATGCCCGCATATTGTTTGAGCTCATAGAATCTACGCTCATACTACTCTACTGACATGGCCATTTGCCTCAACTCATGGAACTCATCTGCTTGTCACAGCTTCCAATGATCTAACAAGAAATGAGCTCTAAATCTCTCTAAGAAAAACTCCCAAGAAACAGTACTAATGTTCAGGTGCAACTTCTGCTGGACTCTAAATGCCACCAGGTAGAAGCAAACCCTCTGATATGCAAAATAGCACATCTAGCCTTGGTGTTGCTACCATACGGATGCATGGCAAAACACCTTCCTATATCAAGTAACCAGGTCTTTGCCTCTAAGCCACTACCAGATCCATCAAAGGTGGGAGGGCGTACCCTCAGAAGATCTTTCATATGACTAGCTAAGGTGACCTCGTGCTCAGCTGTCAATTCTTTCCTCCTAGGTGATCTCTCTCTTTCCCTAGGTTCTGGTTAATCTACCCCCTGACCCCCTCTTGGATGCTCTACCTCCTGTCTAGGGCCTAGACGGGCAAGGGCCTCCTCAAATAACTGATGCAATTGGGCTCCCTCAGACTAACCATTTCCTTCCATATTCTGACCCCCACCTTCATGGGCACTCTCATGAGGAGAACTGGGAGGAGGTGTACCGCCACCACCTCTCCCTCGTCCCCTACCTCTGCCTTGACCTCGACCTCTACCTCTAGGCATTTACCTACAACACCAAAGGATAATTCATTACACACAAAGAGGGAAACAACGGGGATATAATTTAATCTACAGAGTTTATGCAATAGGTTACATAATGGGTGTATGCAGCCAACATAGATTTTAATAAAAGATTTGAAAATATATTTTGCAAAACCCTAAAATCTACATTAAGTGCACCAAAAGGATAATTGCAAACTATTGAAACTCAGAATATTAAATGTTACCGAAATCGATTAAATGTGGTTGCTCAGAATAGTAGCATAGCTTCAATGTAAATGTTGCCGGGGGTCATAAATGATGGATGAGCTTGATTTTTATAAAGTTTTGGAGACGGTTTCAAAAGTGGTTTGATCGGTTGAATGAGAAAAAGGTAGGTAAAAAGGTGGTTAGGGTTATGGTAACGGGTTTGTATCATTTTGGTGAAATAGATTTAGGTTAAAGTTGTAAATAATAAATTAAATTCATTGATTTTAATTTATTATTTATGAGAAAAATGGTAAAAATGAAAAGGGTTTAATTAATTAATTAAAATTAATTAAATCTTTAGGATAAGAAAAAATTATGATTTAGGGATCAATTTTTTATGTCTACATTTTGCCCCTCTTTGAGACGATGTCACGAAGCGATATCGTTTCAAAGAAAATCAAAACATAGGTTTTTGGATGCAATTTAGCAAACGGAGGGAAGGATGATGGAGTTATGCTGATTAAACTTTGAGCAACCTAATGTTTGATATAGCACCTGACATTATGCACCGAGATATAAAGACCAGGGTGACGATGTGTCAAATGCAGAAAGGAGGAAAGTCGCAAGCAAGCATATGCCTAATGGCACCATGATATGAAAGACCATGATGACGGTGTGGTAGGCATGTTGCAAGGACCAATAACAAACACAAAAAACATCAACGAGTCAGCACACGCAAACAAAACAAGCAAAACATGCATACACAATGTTGCCCCTAGACAAAAAAGAAAAAGAAGGATCAAAAGACTTAATCATGATAGAAGTAAGATGGGTAGTAAGATCTCAAGCCAAAGACTAACACGATAAATAGATAAGTGGCATGTTGTGGGAACGATATATCCCTGGATAAGATAAGGTAAATAAAGGATGGTTGGCTTGGGGGATCTACAACTTAGTTACTGCAATCAAGATCGAATCACTAGGTGTTCAAGCTCCATAATTTAGTCTAAGAGTTTTAAAGTGTTTTTGAGATATGGCTTGGAATGTGCGAGTGCCAAAAAAATTGGGTTGTGTTTGTTTTATTGGAAATTTTGTGTTTGCATGAAGTGAAATGATTGGATGGAGGAGAAGAATGAGGACATAGTGATGAAAAAATGTTATTACGGAATTGCATGAGACTGGAAAGGTAGACAAACTCAAGAGTCTATTATGAGGAACTCAAAGGTACCAAGACACATAGACCTACACAGGTGGACAAAAGAATACTAGGATGAGAGCAGGTGAAGGAATGGGAAAAGACTAATGGACAAGCTAGTGATAACGGAACGTAGAATAGCTGGCGAGACAATGCAATATGACCAGATGATACTGAGTAGATGCGTATGGCAAGATATGGATGGGAGCAAAAGGGAGGACATATTTTATTATGGATGGGAAATGGATGATGGCGAGATGGATGATGTGAAAAAGCTACCTAAAGGATGGTGGGGACAGCTTGAATTCTACACATGGCGCCTGCGAACAGGTTTTCACCATGGTACTTATCCAGGGCGCCACCGAAGTGGTTTTCACCATTGGACGAAATGATTTTTCTTTACTATTTTTTTTTATTTTTTTTTATTTTTAATTTTTAATTTTTATTTTTTTTTTACTTTTTTAACTGGGATACTCCGAGTCAGGTATAGAACCGTTTGAGATGGGCTATGTTGATAGGCTCTTCCAAAGGTTGACCTTCCGGAGTGGAAAGTTGGTAAGCTCCTGATCCATAGCTCTTGGTTACGACAAAAGGTCCCAACTAGTTAGGTTCAAACTTCCCTTTCTTTGCACGATCAGCCAGATTCCTTTGATTTTCTAGTAGAACAAGATCTCCAAGCTCAAATTTACGAGGCTTAATTTTCTTGTTGTAACCTCGGCGCAGGCGATTTTGATAAGCTTTTAGATGATTAAGAGTTGTAAGTTGCTTCTCGTCCAAGAATTCAAGCTCTTGTAGTCTTGATATCCTATACTCCTCATCTGAAATCAAGTGTTGTAAGGATACTCGCAAGGAAGGGAGCTTGATCTCAATGGGTAAAATAGCTTCTGAACCATATACCAAGGAATATGGTGTAGCACCAGTAGGAGTACGGATACTAGTTCGATAAGCCCAAAGAGCAGGATGAAGTTGCAAGTGCCAATCACGGCCAGCCTCGTTTACTGTTTTCTTCAAGATTTTCAAAAGAGTCTTATTAGTTGCTTCAGACTGGCCATTACTTTGCGGATAATAGGGGGTAGAAAAGTGATGTTGGATTTTGAATTTATTGCAAAGCTCTCTGACATCTTGATTCTTAAATGGGCGACCATTATCTGTGACTATGGCTTGAGGAATACCATAGCGGCAAATGATATAATGGAAAATGAACTTAGATATTTGCTTTCCGGTAATGTAAGTAAGAGGAATTGCTTCAACCCATTTAGTGAAGTACTCAGTAGCAGTGATAATAAATTTATGACCATCTGAGGAGGATGGATGTATTTTTCCAATGAGATCGAGCCCCCATTGTGAAAATGGCCATGGAGTAGTGATAGTTTTCAGTTCTTGTGCTGGTGCATGAATTAGATCACTATGTTGTTGACAAGGTACACATTTCTTAACAAATTCATGCGCATCCTGCTCCATAGTAGGCCAATAGTATCCTGTGCGAAGCATTTTCTTGACTAAGGATGAACCTCCAGAATGAGCACCACAGATGCCTTCGTGTATCTCATGCAAAGCAGTTTGGGCTTCTTCCGGGTTAAGACATTTAAGCAAAACACCATCTAGTGACCTTTTATAAAGCGTATCACCAAGGAGAACATATTGGGAAGAACGACGAATGAAGGAGCGATGTTGGGATTTGGAAAGATTTGGTGGAATGATTTGGCCATGAAGGTAATGGTAGATCTCATTGAACCAAGTGGAGTTAGGACCAACAATATCACATACCAACTCTGATTCTGGGATATCAAAAGCTGGTACAAACAACTTTTCTATTAGGAATTCAATTTTGTGATCATTCCCAGGTATCTCTATCATTGAACCAATTGTGGCCATAGCATCAACAGCTTTATTGTGAAGCCTTGAAATCTGTTCAAATGTGATCCTGTTGAAATATGTTTTGAATGTATCCACTAGTTTCTTGTATGGCTTCAACTTTTCATCCTTTGTCTGATATTCGTTGTTCACTTGCTTGATCACTAGTTGAGAATCCCCATGAACTTGTAAGTCTTTGATATTCCAGGTTATAGCCAATTTCAATCCTTTGATTAGTGCTTCATATTCGGCGATGTTGTTTGTACATGGAAATTGAATGTGAAATGATTTTGGTATATAATCGCCTTGAGGTGTAACAAAGAGTATTCCAGCTCCAGAGCCATGTTGAGTATGAGAACCATCAAAATATAATTGCCAAGAGGGGATAGTTTCTATGTCCAAGATTGATTCATCAGGAAATTCTGTTACCATGGGATGATCTAATTCTATGGGTGCTTCAGCCAATTGATCTGCTATTATTTGTCCTTTTATAGCTTTTCTATCAACATACTCAATGTCAAATTCACTAAGCATCATCACCCATTTTGCCATACGTCCAGTCAGGGCTGCTCTAGATAGTAGATATTTGAGAGGATCAATCTTTGATATAAGCTTAGTCTGATGACTCAACATGTAGTGCCTAAGCTTTTGTGATGCAAAGACGACTGCGAGACATGCCTTTTCGATAGGTGAATAATTTACTTCATAGCCCACCAAAGTTCTACTGATATAATAGATTGCTCGTTCTTTACCACTATCATCATTTTGTGCTAACAAAGCCCCTAATGCTGCTGATGTTGTTGAAATGTATAAAATAAGGGGTTTTCCATGAATAGGTGGTGCTAACACAGGAGGAGATCCCAAGTATTCTTTAAGTTTATTAAATGCTTCTTGGCAATTTTGATCCCAAATAAATTGTGTGTTTTTCTTCAACAAGTGAGTAAATGGTTGACACTTGTCAGCAAGCTGAGCAATAAACCTCCGTATGGATTGTAATTTTCCTTGCAAAGATCTAAGTTGTTTTAGATTTTGAGGAGGAGGCATTTCCATTATAGCTTTGACTTTTGCTAGATCAACTTCAATTCCTCTTCTGGAGACAATATAACCTAAGAGTTTTCCAGATGTTACTCCAAATACACACTTCTTAGGATTTAGTCTGACATTGTACTTTTCAAGACGATCAAAAATGTTTTCCAAAACATATAGGTGCCCCTCTCTGGTTTTTGATTTGGCAAGTATGTCATCTACATAATCTTCCATTTGTTTATGAAGCATATCATGAAAGATAACAGTCATTGCTCTTTGATATGTGGCTCCGGCATTTTTTAGACCAAAAGGCATGACAAGCCAACAATATGTTCCCCAGACACAAATGAAAGAAGTTTTATGTTGGTCTTCTTCAGCTATTCTAATTTGGTTATAACCAGAAAATCCATCCATCAATGATAACATCTCATGTCCTGCTGTCAGATCCACTATGATATCAATGTTTGGTAACGGAAAATCATCTTTTGGACAAGCTTTGTTGATGTCTCTGAAATCATTACAAACTCTGATGGTTCCATTTGGCTTGGCTACTGGTACAATGTTTGAGATCCACTCAGGATAATCTATCGGTTTGATGAAACCAACCGCCAAGAGCTTTTCTAACTCTGCCTTGACCATTAGAGCAATTTTGGGATGCATCTTTCTCAATTTTTGTTTGACTGGTTTTGTTCCAGGACGGACTGTTAAATGATGTACTATTAGTGATGGATCTAATCCTGGCATATGTGCATAGGACCAAGCAAAATTGATTTCTCATTTTTTGAAGAAAGAATTGAAATCCCGAGTCTCAAATTCTGATAATGACTTTGCTGCATATGTGATCTTGGGTTCTTCTGTAGTTCCAAGATTCATCTCTTGTGTCTGTTCTATGAGAATAGTGGACTTTTCTCGGTGTGCCCCCACTTTGGGAAGGTTAAATTCCTCATCCTCTAGCACCTCAGAAAGGTTTTCACCAGTGGATACGTCTTTTATTTTTATTTTTGCATCGTCCGAAAGTGCCACAAAGTGGTTTTCACTAGGGGACGTTATTTTTACATTTTCATTTTTTTGACTAAGGAATTTAACAGATTCCCCAAAGTAGGCATCGGAGTGTAGTTCAATAGAGTAACCAATCTTGTGATCTCCGATAGGTAGATGAGTACGAAGCCCCAGAAATTCACCAATAGCTTCATCATTTTCAAAGACATCAAGAACAGGAGGTCCGTGTTGGTCCCAGTCAATGAGATCTGGATAAACAAGGGATAATGAATGAGAGGAAGTGGACGGGGTGGATGAGGACGATGGTTGATCAAAGGAATAGGTGATGGTATAGATGGAATTATCCTCGAAGACATCGGCGGCCGCTTCAAAAGGATCTATGAAAGTGTCTCGATTAAAGGACTCAACTGCGGGAAAAGCTTTCGCCACTTCATCTAAGATAAACTCAACATCGGGTGACTCACGCTTGGTGGATCCAAACCCTAGCCCAGCATGCTTAGGTTGGCGATGAAATTCTAAAGGCTCTAAGATTCCTTGTTGCTGTTGCCCAAGCCGACCTTCTGTATAGCCCAACTTTTTAATGATAGGATAACCTCTGTGATATATACTCAATGGTAATTGTCTCTGTTCATCTTCATCACTATAGAGCCATTTAGAGATGTCATCTTCAATGGTTTCTTGACTTAATTGCCCCCAATATTTGAAGTCTTTCAACTGTGGATGAGTAATCAAGACATGATTAATCAGACGAGGTCGCCCATAGCTCTTAGGTGAAAGAGGAAGTTCATTGATATGAAACAGAGTGTACTCCCCCATGCCTGTAGCACTGATCTTAGCCTTGATCTCCGATCGAGAAGTGGATGGTGTGGAGGAAGAAGACGGGGTGAGGGTGGATGGGTCAATGTATTTGGATGATGGTTGGGCAACCTCATTAGTTGGGCAATAATTTTGATGTCGATAAGGACCCTCCAGTCGTCTACAGTATTGAAATGGGCGAGGGTCTGCTTGTATGGTAATCTCACGATCATTAAATGGGAATTTTATGCATTGGTGGTACGTGGAAGGGACGGCTCTCATGGCATGAATCCAAGGACACCCTAGGAGAATGTTATAGGGGAGATCAAGATCTAAGACCTGACATGTAGTTTCCATTGTAATAGGACCAACCTTGATTGGGAGTTTAATTGTACCTGCCGATTTTCTTTCTCCGTCATCATAAGCTTTGATCGTAATTTGATATTTCTCATTAATGTTCTCATCGGAGTATCCCAGTTGTTTTATTAATTTGAGGGTACATAAATTCAAAGCTGATCCACCATCTATTAGGACTCGTTTCACGAAATGTTGTTTGACAATAACCTCTAGATGAAGGGCTTCGTTATGGAAATGTTCTGGAGAGGAGTTTTCTGGTTCTGTGAAGATGAGGCGAGGAGTGGATGTAAGAGCCCCCACCATAGCTTGGAATTGATCTACGTCAAGATCACCTAGTACTTGAGATTCTATAAGGGCTTTATCCAAGATTTGTTTGTGTTGTGATAGAAATAACTGCCAAGTTTGAAAAATATACCAGTAAAGAATATGCTGAAAGTAATAACCAATGAGTTTTAAGGAATGGTGAACAATTTTTAAAAAAGCTGTAAAAAAAAGTATGCTGGTAAGAGCAATAGATGAGTTTAGAAAATTACCCAGCATGAATTTTCTTGCATTAACTAGAATTCAAGGATTACACAGATAGGAAATAACTGACGAGTTAAGAAAGTCTACCCAGCTACAACTTTCACACCCATAAGAGGTTCAGCAAACTTTCAGAAACAACCGATACTCTCAGAATACGCCGATAATGAAGCAACCAATGTAATTGCATCCATAGGAGTTTTAAGGAATACGCTGATTAGAAACAATGATTCCTTTTACACTTCAAGATATTCATGAAATACGCCAATACGAACAGCCATCTAGTTTGCGTGAGGACAACCAACGAGTTTAGTGAATTTCCAGTGAATTGTTTTGCATTTTATAGGAAGTTTGAAAAAAAAACACAATGATAAAAATGGCCAGAGTTTAATAAATTTTCCAGTGTGAAGTTTGTTTAGGGCGTGAGGCATCTAAGAACTATAATCTCACATATAAAAGGCTATCAGTTAAATATATCTGCAATAATCGCCTATTCTCTTGAATACGTAATTGTTAATGCTGACGGTTACACAAGACTTCACACGCATCATCAAAATAGAAAGTTGCAGCTATAATAACCCTAACCATCAACACCGGTGCCGATAAAGATCGAAGTTAACGGATAACAACGATTGATAACAATGTAAATAGCTACAGTTTACCAGAAAACATCACAAGATTGCTAGCAAACTTAATAGTTATGTTTGGAAACCGAAGCAATTAACAAGCACTAAGAAAATGTGTTATCCACAGAAATGATAAATTGAACTTTCTAATTTGTTTCAGAAACCTACACCCGCTATGTTATGACAAAATAAATAACAAACACGCCAAAACCTAATAACGGTTACGGAGACGGTAACATCCACACTAAAGAGAAATGTTAATGCTGCGAGATTTCAAAAGTAGAACCCATAGTTTTTAATTCAAGGCACTCAGAATTATTATTGAGAGAAATATTTAATCATGACATTCACAATGTAAAACTGGTGAATAAAGAAGATTTAATCCTGATAAACACCGTTACCACAACCACTAGCTGTTAGTGAGATAACCATCAAGGAGCTTCACCCAAAACTCCCTTTGTCCAATGAACAAAAATAAGATCCACCAGCTGAAGATAAAAGCCCCACGAGCTGCTTCAGATCTAATGGTGGAAGCAAATGCAAGCCAGGAGAAAACCTACATAAACTCACCAAAAATTCTTGCAAAGTGATAGATTAACAAAACACAAAAGGGCATATTCACGTCAGGTTCACCATTTGTATGCAGCCAACATAGATTTTAATAAAAGATTTGAAAATGTATTTTGCAAAACCCTAAAATCTACATTAAGTGCACCAAAAGGATAATTGCAAACTATTGAAACTCAGAAAATTAAATGTTACCGAAATCGATTAAATGTGGTTGCTCAGAATAGTAGCATAGCTCCAATGTAAATGTTGCCGGGGGTCATAAATGATGGATGAGCTTGATTTTTATAAAGTTTTGGAGACGGTTTCAAAAGTGGTTTGATCGGTTGAACGAGAAAAAGGTAGGTAAAAAGGTGGTTAGGGTTATGGTAACGGGTTTGTATCATTTTGGTGAAATAGATTTAGGTTAAAGTTGTAAATAATAAATTAAATTCATTGATTTTAATTTATTATTTATGAGAAAAATGGTAAAAATGAAAAGGGTTTAATTAATTAATTAAAATTAATTAAATCTTTAGGATAAGAAAAAATTATGATTTAGGGATCAATTTTTTATGTCTACAATGGGCTCAATTATAACTAGAGTACCCAGTGTTTAAACTTGGCTCTGACACCAAATGTGATGCCCCGTCATGCAACCCTAGAGAGTTATGCTAACAGGGTAATAGAATATAGGAATTTTTTTTAAAAAAAACAAGTATTTGCATTAATCACTAGATACAACAACAACTAATTATAGGACATATTCAACTAAACTGAGTCTTATGAGACCCTTAGCCTTTTGATCTTTGAGATCCTAATCAGCTTGTGCCATAGCATTTAGTTTTGCACCGAATACAGTTTCCCATAGGTCATGATCAACAAGCATGTCTTCCATCTTGAGCTTCCACAGCTCAAAATTAGTGCCATTGAATTTATCCACCTCTATCCTTCCGGATGTGCTTGCCATCTCCTTGCTACAATAAGATTCAGAATACTCTACAAAGAATCCCACTCAACTTAAGATCAACTCCAAAAACCCTACCCAACAACTAGGACCAAAGGTGATCAAGCTCTTATACCAACTAAAAGGAAGCTAGGTGTGCAGAAATCGCTTCCTACACTAATCTAATGAGGGGAGGGCTATGCAAATTTAATTTAATCTTTACAATTACAGCAACATGAAACATATAACAAAGATATTGCAGCAATACACATAGAACCAAAAAGAAGATAGAAGAAGAGAGACAAGATATAACATGGGGAAAACCCTTATCGGGTGAAAAACCCCACACTCGAAAACCTGCACAATGTATTATCAAAACTGAATATGGTTTACAATACACTTGCAATGCAAGCTCTCAATAGTCTTCAACACTCATGTCTGAAGTCAATCTGGCAGCATAATAATACCTGTCAATCACATAATACAACTCCTCCTTAAAGCACCTGTTTATATAGAAAATACAAGGCAAAATAGCCTCTATCTTGGAATGGGCGTCCAAATTGGCCTCATGGCCCAAAACCCACACCTATGGACACTTGGTCAACATTGTAAGATGCATCTGACACTTGTCCACACACCCCATCCCAAAGAGGTCACCTATTTCTAAAATGGGCTATGACAGAAGCTCTTACAACTCTTACGATTGTCATAGAATCTATCATAGCTGTCATAACTTACAGTTGTAAGAGAATCTATCATACATAGGCTATAAATAGCATATTCTCTTACATCATGTCATAGTCCACCTTGGGTTGCCCAAAGATGTCTTTTTCAAAGATGCTAGAATTGACACGTGTCTTCACCTATCTAATAAGCTTCTATTTCTGATCTTACATGTCATAACTTCATCATAGGAATATGTCATGACCGTTATAATCAACATTCCCTTACACAACATCCAAGATGCCGCCACATGGCAAAATATTCCTACCACTACGTGGGACACCTATCTCCTCATGTGAGGACAAAATTACATGTGGTCATATGCCATGTAGGATGACACATCACCGTGTCAATTCCCACAATATGACAACATAGGATATGCATCCAAATTATACAATAGGCAATAAATAAATAAATACAATGAAATAATACAAGGAATTACCAAGGTTGAGACACCTTAATTCCCAACACTTCTAAGCCACAATGAAAATGTAACCAAATTTCACACCCAAAATTGTTAGAGTTTGATCTAAGGGAGATTAAAAGTCCCTTAGATGAAACCTAATCAACAATCACATGGGATTGAATGACACCCCATGGCAAGATGGGTTTGATCAAACTCAATTAGATTGAACCCCCTTAAAAGGGTAAAAACACAAAGTTGTGTCACACTTTTAACCGACTTATCAGCACAAGTGAATTTAAGTATTTCTAACTAAAAATCAATTTTGGTCAAACATATGATCTTGTAAGATTCATTTTAGCTAAGTTAGATATGTCCACAACTTTTTCAACTAAAATTGTTGGCTAAATGCATATGCAGCACCACTATGAGGCCAATTTACCAAAAAAAAAAAACTATTTGAAAAACTTGATATTTCAACAACTTCTAATTGTATAAATAACATTTTTAAAAAAATATAAAAATACCCTTTTGTAGATCTATAAGTTTATTTTTCAAATATATATATATTAATATTTTAATTATTATTTATATTTTCCTTTCGATTTTTACTAAAAGTAGGTTATTAGCACAAAACATTAGGTCGATTATCATTTCAAGGAAAAATAGTAAAACTTATTAAAAAAATTTGAAAAAAATATGATGCACTAGATAAAAGAATCTATATCAAGATGGTATAATTTTTTTCTATTTTAGATAAATAGTTAATATGAAAGTCGACATCAAATAGAAACAACTATTATTTATTTAAAAATATATATTTATCAAAATTGGAAAAAAAATATCCATGCACTAAAGTTTCAAGTTATAAACACACACAAAAAAATTAAAGAAGAAAAATAAAATTTACTATATAAAGATTGACGTCTCATGTAACTTCATTTTTTAGCATTTTATCAGCAACTAAATTATAATGTCAATTTATTAAAAACTATATTCAAATAATTTTTTAAATTTTTTCAAAAAATATAAACATAAAATATACTAAAAAATAAATATTTTATTATTTTACATCATTTCAAAATTCAAAACATATATGTCACTTTTTAGTGATTCAAATTTAAAACTTGGATCAATGTTAGTCGTTTCCTTTATAAAGTGTGACACAACTTTGTGTTTTTACCCAAAACACTATATGTAGGGTGGACGGGTAGTGTTTGAAATGTGGAAAGGGGGTTATATCAGGGGGTTATATCAAAGAGGTTTGATTAGACCTACAAGTGAGTGTGAGATCATCATGGGCCAAACAATGGCAATGGAAGAAAAAATGCATGAACTTGTGTTAGTCAAAATTGAAAAACACTTTTTTATCTTTGGATTTTGGCTTGGTAAGTGAAAATAAAATGGATATTAGCTTTTCCAAGATACATATCCATTTTGGAAATGGATATCTATTTTAAAGATCCTTTTTTAAAATTTTGATTGAGAATAAACAGATATCCATTTATAAGAAACAAATGTTTGTTTCTTAGAAATGGGCATTTATCTCTTGAAAATAGATATTTGTTTCTTATAAATAGATATCTATCTCTTGAAAACGTATATCCATTTCTTATAAACGAATAGCCATTTTGGTTTTAAAATTCCCTCCCCCCAAAATTGCATGGGAATTAGGCTTGGGATTCCAAGCCTATATTTTCCATGCAAATGAAGAGTGGGGATGTTTTCATAGATATTCTTTGACATCACCCTTGATGATGATGAACTTATTTTTATCCAAATTAGATAAAATGAAAAGGGTATATTTAGAAAACTATCAAGATTCTACAGATATAATCTATGCATGAATATAATTTTAATAGGTACTTATTAATAATTTTCTATGTACACTATGTTTGAATTCTTGATAAACATATTGAATGAAAAATTCCCATAACTTTCAAACCATTTCACCTTTTTCAAATCTAAAAGATGCGTCACACTCTATACTTCACTAGTTGTAGGTTTAAAAAAAAATTGAATTTCATTTTTTTTTACCAAGTTAGGTTGGTCGGAAAATTATATTTTAATATTTTTAAAAAGTTGTAAAAAATTCAAAACTAATTATTTACTTACAAAAAAGTCACAAAAATATGCATCACTTTTGGGCGTGTTTCCTTTACTTATATATAAGAACTTTAAAAATGTTTTTTGCTCATACTTTTGTTGGTCAGAATGACACCCATTTTTTATTTTTTCTAAGAATTTTTGTAGTGCCTTATTAAAATATCCAATTTTCACCAAATAAATTTAATTTAAAAAAAACAGTAGCATGTAAACTACTTTAATTTTCTGCAACTTTTATTCCTACATATTTTTAAAATTATGTAGATAACCCATTCAAATTTTCATGTGAAGTTGTGTAAGTCTATTTTTGGCATTTTCATTACCATTTATAGGTATTGTTTGGCCTAGTATGATCTCACACTCACCCCTATGTATGTGGTGCCCTTATGATAGAATTTTCACCTCCTATCCGCATGTGGAAATTTTAGAGGATAAAATAAACCACTTCAAGTCATGCATGTAGGGGCCAAATGAAATGTCTTGGAGATGAGATTATATTAGTATGTAGCCCTAGGAATTAGCTTTTTAAAAAGATTAATTTATAACATGTTTTTTAATATTATATTTTTTTATTTTATACTAAAGATAGGTCCATTACAAAAAATAAAGACCTCCATTTTAGACACTAGAAAAAAGCAAACAAGGTCAAAAGGATTTTAAAAATTGCACTACACTTTGCATTAAGGTCTTTGTTTCAATAATAAATAAAATCAATTTCAATAGTAGGCAAAGAGAAATGCATTATATAAAATGTAGGTCTAAATTTTTGTTAGTACAAATTAAAAAATTAATAATAGTAGACATGATATTTCCACAGTCCAAGATAGATTATTGTATTGAGCTTTTGGGAACACCGTGTGTAGCTTATTTTGGATTGACGTTTCAGATCACACTCCGTGATCCATCATCAGGAAAAAGAAGAGAAAACAATGAGTTGTAGTTGCAGAGATAGTAACTTAAAAAGAGAGAGGGGGGAGGGGTGGGCACGGAGTTACTATCTCTGCAACTACAACTCAATGTTTTCTCTTCTTTTTCCTAATGATGGATCATGGAGTGTGATTCGAAATGTCAATCCAAAATAAGCTACACATAGTGTTCCCAAAAGCTCGATACGATAAATTAATAATAAATAAAATATTCAATAAAAATTTACCAAAAATGTTTGTACATTATAAATTGAAGCTAATGATCTAATTCCAAGAAATCTTGGAAAGGTTTTATTTGTAGTAAATGTTATGCATTACACTAAAATGTCACACTTTAAATTAATAGAATAATAATATAAAATAATAAAAAAACTTTCTAAAAATGGTAGCTATTATTTTAATTAAAAACTACAAATTGAATATGTGGGAGTGGAAGTCCAAGATCATAGAGCAGAAATCAAACACAAATGGGTAAATGCACAAAGTTCTGTCACACTTTCAGTCGACTTATCAGCACAAGTGAATTTAAGTATTTCTAACTAAAAATCAATTTTGGTCAAACATATGATTTTGTAAGATTATTTCTAGCTAAGTTAGATATGTCCACAACTTTTCCAACTAAAATTGTTGGCTAAATGAATATGTAGCACCACTATGATGCCAATTTACTAAAAAATAAAATTATTTAAAAAACTTGATATTTCAACAACTTCTATTCATGTAAATAACATTTTAAAAAAAATATAAAAATACCCTTTTGTAGATCTAAAGTTTAGTTTTCAAATATATATATATATATATTTTAATAGTTTAATTATTATTTATATTTTCCTTTCTTTTTTTACTAAAAGTACGTTATCAGCACAAAATATTAAGTCTATTAACATGTCAAGGAAAATTAGTAAAACTTATTAAAAAAATATAAAAAAATATGATGCACTAGATAAAAGAATCTATATCAAGATGGTATAATTTTTTTTATTTTAGATAAATAGTTAATATGAAAGTTGACGTTGAATGGAAACAACTACATTTTAATACACACGCATTTTATTATTTATTTAAAAATATATATTTATCAAAATTGGAAAAAAAATATATCCATGCACTGAAGTTTCAAGTTATAAATACACACAAAAAAATTGAAGAAAAAAAATTACTATATAAAGATTGACTTCTCATGTAACTTCATTTTCATCATTTTATCAACAACTAAATTATAGTATCAATTTATTAAAAACTATATTCAAATAATTTTTTAAATTTTTTCAAAAAATACAAACACAAAATATACTAAAAAATAAATATTTTATTAGTTTACATCATTTCAAAATTCAAAACACATATGTCACTTTTTAGTGATTCAAGTTTAAAAGTTGGATTAGCATTGGTCGTTTCCTTTATAAAAGTGTGACACAGCTTTGTGATTTTACCCAAATGCAATGTATTGAAAATGAGCTAATTGATTTAAAACCGCAAGTATAAATAGGTGAAGCTTGAGGAACAAGTCTCCACGAGAATAGGAAAGGTGGCGAAATTGGAACCAAGAGAATAGTTCAAGGTTTAACCTCCCTCCAAAATAGCAGTGATGTGTTGAAGATGGATCGACACATCGACTAATGACTCAACAAGAGGACTTAGTCTTTCCACATGTGAGGAAAACCACTAATTATGATTAAGTTAGGTATAACTCGTATGAGTTTATACACCAACACCCCCCCTTAAGCATAGCTTAGGTGGGTTTATGAAATATGAGTCCCGATTGTGCGCCATTTTAGGTACTCATTTACAAAACATCTCTCATAAAATGGAGAAAGAAAGAAAACCCTATGGGAAAAAACATTCCTCCTAAAGAGAGAAAACAAAGAGAGGACTTTAGATGGCCCCTCCAAATGATGATGATGCTGATGTCAATTCTGATGCAGATATGTAGAACTCCTAAAGCATGTTGAAGTTGTAAAATTTGCCTTTCCCTTGATGTTAAGAGATTTTGGCAAACTGATTGGAGTAAGTAGTGTTTTAAAATAAAAAGACTAGGATAAAGGTCTAAGAAATGTACAAAATGACTGAAGGAAGGATGTGCATATGCACACATTTGAATGAAGTAGGAACCAATGCAATTCAATTTGCAATGTTGCAATCTCCCCATTACACTTTATAGATTAGTGCTTACATTTCACTTTTACACTTTCAATATCTTGACACTATATGAGTGTTTTTACATACTAAGAATTTAGGTAGAGTTCAATTTTTCCACTATATAGAACCAAATGAGTTGAGCCAAGAGTTGATACTAGTCTCTGAAGTTGCATCATGATTGTCTTCTTCACCAGATGTGAAATACAAAAAGGTGAAGGCGGTACCATTACCTTTTGACTTTCTTTTAGGTGATGAAATGGTGCAATTTAAACTTCTTAATACTCAGTTTTGACTTTTTAAAGTGGTACTTTAGTGCAGTAAGAGTGGTTTTGTGCACTCTTCTTACTTATATACCCCACCTTAAAGTGGCACTTTATAAGTAGTGCATGACATCATACAACAATATTTTCCCTTGATTATTTGTAGTTTTCCCCTTAGATTGCTCAATTTATTAAAGAAGTGTTTTTGTCACTCTAAACTAACTTGCACAAGCACTTTATAATAATAGTGCATTGATAGGATAGAATGATAGAGGACAAAAAATTAGGCACTTTTGCCTTTTGAACGACTCGATTATGAGATCATATGCAAAAGTTATAGCCTTTATAATTTTTGCATATGCAAAAAATTACACCTTCAAAAAATATTTGCAATGTGCTTGAAAATAAAATTTTGTGCAAACTAATATATGGAGAAAAAAACTTGATAGGGAAAAAGATAAGCCCCCTGTGGTAGGGAGTGACTAGGGGCTTATTAATAAAATTTTTGTCCCCCCCATTTCTATTTTGCCTCTCTGCTTATGTCACCCCCCCTATAAAATACAATGAATAGTGCTACAAACACCCTCTTCAAAATTGACAGACGTCATTGTTCCCACGGCCCGCCTAGCTTTTCAAAGTCATTTTCGCTCTAATTTCCTGTCGATGAATGCGGCCTTGCCTCCACCTTTTGGCATCTTCAAAATAGCTATAGCCTTCGTGGTTGTGTAGACCCTGTCGACTGAGGATATGTAGCAAAAATGCCACACACAGATGCGACAACATGGCTTGAATGCCACTGTAAGAGGTAGTGATGAGGACGAGAGGATCGGGCCTCTTGGAGATGCCAAAGAATGTAGTTTGGAGGGGCAAATTTGGCTTGTGATATCATGCCCGATTGGCACAAGGTTCGACCTCTGTGTGAAGCACGCCTTAATAAAAATTGGCCTATGTGTGAGGCACAACTACCACAAAAAAAATACCTCTTTTGAGGCTTTCTCGGCTATGATTCGACCTCACTGTGGTGAGAGTCGATGAGCTCTTCCAATGACGATTATGACCTACAAAAAAAAACCCATTTCAAATGTGCTTTAAAACAAAATTTTGCCTCCTTGATATGCAGTGATAGAAGGCTAGATTGAGACTAGTGTACAAGAGAAGCTGCAGAGATTCACAAATGGAACTATGTAATCAATGAGCAAACAATTTGACGCTATTCCAACTACTCTTATACCACGTGGGAGCGGAAGTCCAAGATCATGGAGCAGAAATCAAACACAAATACAATGTATTGAAAACGAGCTAATTGATTTACAACCAAACAAGTATAAATAGGTGAAGCTTGAGGAACAAGTCTCCATGAGAATAGGAAAGGTGGCAAAATTGGAACTGTTGGTTTTTGCCCAGACTGGATGCTTATTCCTAGATTTCCCTACAAGGTAGCCATCAGTGATCAACAGGATCTCTGGGCCAGGGGCCAACAGTGTAGGAGATAGACTCTATATTTTATCTCCTCTTCTTCTTCAGGCTCTGCAAAACCTAGGGGGGTATTCCCTACTCAACATCCATGAGGATATGCATACAAAGGCTGGGATGCTGACAGAAAGCAGATAAGTCCTCCTGTAAGTAGACCAAAACTGAAAGATAAGAGCAAAGGGGCTAGCTTTGGGCCTATTTGCAGTTGTAGACAGAGGACTGAGGATCCTAAAACTAATTCTAATGTCCTAATGGTTGTTTTAGATTTTGATTTGGATTTTAAGTTTGGATGCAAAGCTGGACATGGTTGTAACACAAACACACAGCAAGATTGGTGCCTATCCAGGGCCTGGAGTCAGTAGACATACACCTGTGAATGATCAGCGTGAACAACTAAAACTGGATTTCAGGGGGATATATGTGATACCTGCCTTACAGATATCTCCCAATACAGAGTGTTAAGTTATCTCTACTTATGGCATCCCTGCTGTAGTATACCCTTCCCAATGTTCAACCTGAAAATAGTTTAATCTACCCCTTGAGCAGAAGTTAAAAGATCAGACATTCAACATAGGAATTCTATGCTCTAGAATCTAAACATTACCCAAATATCCAGATTCAGAAGAAGAATACATGCAATACTGGAGACAGAATTAACAAAACACATGCTAAGATAGCATTTCTCATATAAGATTAATCATGAAATCAGTGGGTTCATGCCAAAACATACAACAAGAGATACATAGACTCACAGGTTTAGCTATACAGAGCAACCAGATCAGCTTGTTTTGAATTACAGAGCCAAAAAATCTTCAACTTTCAACAACCCAAAAAATGAGTAACACTTCCTGCTTATATTGGCCAGAAAATGTACCTCTAGCATTAATTACATGGTTGACCAAAAATCCCGCCAGATACATAGTATCAGAAAAATGGCGCTCAACGCATTACCAGATTGGCGCCCAAACATGAATGCAGTAGGTAGGGGAGGAGACAGGAAGAAACCTCAAGCCCTGCGCCACTGTCCGTTGATGTACACCTTCAATCGGGTGCTAGATCCGTCCATACCTCTGCAACCTTCGCCATTAATGGCGCACCAACCCGCGGCCTCGGGAAAACGTCAAACAGTCGATCGCAACCATTTCCCACCAAAATACCTCATCGTCATATCTGAAAATATGCAGGCTATCAATTATCCCACATGCACCCTGTGGCGACCTTTTCAACACTTTATATACTATGTCATGAGCATATATGTTGTCGGTGCTTTTGCTCCTGATGACACTAGTATAAGACTTCATCATCATCATCATCCTTCAGCAGCATGATATCCGGTTGCATGAAATATCACCCTGACGTCAGCATCACATTGCAATATCATCTGCATGATAATCACCTTTATCGGCACAACCTGATACCCAAATGTCTGGCCGATGAAAAATCCTGATGACGTCACCGTCACATCCTGCTGACATCATCAGCATATCTGCCTATTGCGCACCTCCTCATATCCGGATGACATCATCATCATAAATGCAAATATCGGGGGGATCTCCACAAGATGATCAGTGTTAGAAGTATGACCCCCCGGACCTTGATGACGTCATCATCATATCGACATCAGGATGATATTCGGAAGATAACCAGATATTTGGGAATATCATCCTGATGCACAAATATCATGCTGCACTGTAGCTCCACTATAAGATCGGGTGATACATGAATATGTCGGATATTTGAAAAGATCACCCCCCACTGGACAATGCACGAAGCCAACAGGTGGATATCTCTCTTCGGAAATATCATGATGCAGACAGGCAGAAAAGTGGATATCACCCTGACGTAAGAATGACGTCAACATCATCAGGGTGATAAAACAAAGAACATGAAATGATACAACATCATCAGGATGATCTTAACCAAGATCATCCTGACGTTCAAAATATGATGACCACGATGAATATCGGGTCACACTTAGAACTTTACAGCAACATCATCAGGATGATCTTAACAAAGATCACCCGATGTTAAAATATCACCCCGCGAAAGATCATGCAGGCAGAAAATATGATGACCCTCGCAAGCAACACGGCGATAACTGGAAATATGATGATGATGATGATGACCCTTAAGAAAAAACAAGTAAGGTCGAACAACTCAGAAAATAACCCCTTCAGAAGATCGGGGTGACATCATCATCATAAATGGGCAAGGTGATATTTGGAAAATCACCAGATACTTGAAAAATCACCCCCGCAAGCAAATCAGGGCACACTGTAGCTCATCAGCAGGATCGGGATGATATCAAAACATCACCCGATATTGAAACATGATGATCTTGATGAAAAACAAGTCGACAGAAAACATGATGATGTTGACCATCATCGAAGACAATATGATGATGATGATCTCCTCCTCAAAGAAAATATGATGATGCAGCTGAAAAATGCTGAGGAGGTCCAATACTTAGAACATTTTTTGGATATTTAGGGAAGGTGCCATGCAGCAAAACCCTGAACATAAAATATCACCAACATTGGCTCCGATTGGGGACGTGCAGGTGCAAGACTGCAGCGAGAACCAGATCTCCGGGCAGACCAGACAAAAAGTCAAAAAGCACGAACTGTACAAGGCACTTACAATTTATACATAATTTTACACATGTGCACAGAGACAAGTCTTCTATGCAAAATAGAACTTAAGGAATTGGCCATGCACAGGCAATTCCAGAACTTCACCATCTAGGACCTGGAGGAAATAAGAATCCTCCCCATGAGCACTGCAAATCTGATATGGGCCCATCCATAAGGGTTCAAATTTACCATGTTTATCCTTTTCTTGACCTTTTGCATTCTAAATGAGCACCAGATCATTGACTTGAAACTTCCTTTTTATAGCTCTCCTGTCAAACTGATATTTCACATCTTGTTGTCTTTTGAGATTGATCTGGTGGGCTTTCCTTCTGTTTTCATCCAATGCAACCAGTTGGTTCACTCTTTCTGTCATGGAGTCTTCAATCTCCTCATCATTTTCCTGAATGAATCTGTAAACTGGTAGGAGATTGTTTATGGGCAATCTGGCTGATGCACCATATACTAGCTCAAAAGGTGACATCCCAATAGCCCTTTTTACTGTCACTCTGTCAGCCCATATTGCTAAGTTCAATTTTGAGTCCCAAGCTCTCTTATTCTTGTCCAGTATCCTCTTGATAATTTTCATGATGCTTTTATTGCTTGATTCTGCTTGACCATTCCCTTGTGGGTGATATGGTGATGTATATGATAGATTTATCCCATACCTGTTGCAAAAATCAACAAATTCACCTGATCTGAAGCACATAGCATTATCAGTGACTATCTTGAATGGTACTCCAAACCTGATGATAATATTTTCTAGCATGAAATCTGTCACCACCTTACTTGTAGCTCTCTTAGTTGGAATGGCCTCAATCCATTTGGTAAAGTAATCAGTTGCCACCAAGATCCAACTGTGTCCCCCACTTGATTTGTCTGCAATTTCCCCTATGAAGTCAATTCCCCATTGCTGAAATGGAGCATCCACAGTTACAGTTCTGAGGGGTAAAGCACCATCATATTTCAGCTTTCCTGAAAATCTTTGGCAAGGGTCACACTTACTAACTTTTGTGCATCTGAAAAGAGAGTGGGCCACCAATATCCTGCTCTGAGAATTTTATGAGCTGTTGTTTGGGCAGTATAATGTCCACCACACAATCCTTTATGCATATCAATCAAAACATTGTTAGCCATATCCTCATCCACACATCTCAGCAGCACACCATCAGGGTTTTTCCAGTATAGCTTACCTTGAACAATAACATACCTGATTGCATGTAACTTTAAAGTCCTCTTTTGACTGTCACTGAAATGGGAAGGACAATTCAGATTTTGCAAGTAGTAGATAATATCCTTGTACCATTCAGATCTTGATACATTTACACTCTCATTTTGGACTGCATTAACTTGGCATGCTTCCAAGTTTGACTGTGCCATCATCTTGGCTAATCCTTGTCCTCTTACCAACTTGGTAATCTGTATGTCTATGTTGAACTCTTGCAGTTTGTTTATCCATCTGCACCTTCTTCCAGTCACCTCCTGCTGAGTGAATATGTCTTTGACTGCTGCATGGGGTACATATGCAATTATATGTGATCCTACCAGGTAAGGTCTGAAACTTTTGATGGCTCTGACTAGTGCATATGCCTGTTTTTCCATAATATCATACTTCAACTCAGAGGCCTGCAAGGACATACTGAAGAAAGCTATGGGCTGTTCAAAACCATCTTCATTTTTCTGTAGCAAACAAGCAGCAACAGTATGAAAAGAAGCAAATGAAAATACTTGGAATGGCCTAGAAAAATTAGGAGATTTAAGAACAGGGGCCATCTTGATTGCCTCTTTGATACTCTGAAATGATTCTATTGCTTCACTTTCCCAGTGGACAGTTGCATCCTTCTTCATCATCTTGGAAATGTTCCTTGTGGTTTCTGCAAAGTTGGGAACAAATCTCCTAACAAAATTTATCTGTCCAAAGAAGGACTGAACTCCTTTTACAGTTTTTGGCATTTGAATTCTGTCAATAGCAGCCACTCTCTCTGGATCTATCCTGACTCCATCCTTGGAAACAATATGTCCCAGGAGCTTTCCTTCAACTACCCCAAAGGCACACTTCTTTGGATTTAAAGAAATACCATACTCTAGTGCTCTTATGAAAATCTGCTCCAGATGCAAACAATGCTGCTCTTCTTTCTTTGAGTAAGCAGTCAAGTCATCCTGATAAACAGCCAGGATTGAATCAATCAACCCTGCAAAAGCAACATCCATTGCTCTTTGAAATGTAGCACCTGCATTGGTTAGTCCGAAGGGCATTCTAACATACACATAAGTTCCCCATGAGTGGTAAAGGCGGTCTTATACTATTCTGATTCCTTTACCTTCACCTGATTATAACCTAAAAATCCATCCATCATGGATAAGAGTTCACAACCAGTCACTCTCTGCAACATAGCTTCCATATTAGGCAGTGGATAGTTATCCTTTAAAGAGGATACATTCAAGTTCCTGAAGTCAACACAAAGCCTAATATCACCATTCTTTTTTCTGACTGGGACAAGGTTAGACACCCAAGTTAAATGCTTGATTGGCACAATTATTCCAGCTTCCCTGAGCCTTTTGAGTTCTTCTTGCATCTTGGGAGCTAAGGTAGGATTAATAGGCCTTTGCTTTTGTCTAAATGGCTTAGCTCCAGGCTTCAATGGGATCTCATGCTGGAATAAATCTTCCCTATAGGCTTTTAGGTCCTCATATGACCAAGCAAAAACATGTTTATACTTTTTCAGTAATGCAATCAGCATACTCCTAATGTGTGGTTTGAGCTGTTTACCAATGTATACCTTCTGAGGGGCCTGAGATGTCCCCAAATTTATCTCTTCTAAATCTTCCTTATTTGTGGGAGATGTCCTTGTGACCAATTTATCTCTACTGTCAAAAGCTCTTTCCAAAGCTACCAACCCTCTAGGGATTTTATTAGTCTTCAATTGAATTATCTCTTTTCCCACAAGAGTTTCTTTTCCATCTATAGTCTCTACAAAAGCTTGGAAATCAATTTCTTGATTCTCATATTCATCTATGCAGTGCAAAAATTTCAACAAATCTCTATCATCATTAAACACTTGCCAACTGCATATATTTTCTGGTACTGCAGGCCTAATTTTAACTTCTACATTTGTAACATCTGACAGAGTGATGTCATCTGGCCTTATTGCAACATTGGCTAAGAAATTAGCCATAACATTCTTTGACCTCTCTACCCAGCCTATTGAAAATGCATCAAATAGTTCAATGGTATCCCAAACAGCATGCTTGTATTGTTTCAATCTTTTGTTTTTGAAGCATACTTATCTCTAATTTGGGATACAATCAGCTCAGAATCCCAAATACTCCTAACATTTTGATTCCATGTTTGAGAGCAATATTTAGGCCTAAGAGTAAAGCCTCATATGTCTACAATGTTGTTTGTGCAAACAAACCTCAGCAAGAAAGAGAATTTGAGGAGCTTACCAGTTGGAGACAGGAAAACAACTCCAGCTCAGAGCCTTCTTTTGCACAAGCTCCATCAAAAAACATGGTCCACAAACCTCGCTGATCCAATTCTTCAATGCAGGCATTTTTCTTTTTATCTTCTGTATCATCTGAGACAACCTTGAAGTTATCACAGTCAGTGTCTACAAAGCATACCTGTTCCTCTGCTTCTTGGTCTTCCACTGTCTCTGATGATCTTTGTTCTCTGATTAGCTTAACATCCCTGCCATTCATTGGAATCATGGCATATGACAGGTCCAGCTGCATACTTCCACCAATTAGTGCTGCCCATCTTCTTGACAACAACATACCATACTGTGGCTTGATGTCAACCACTGTTATATTCATTTTATATCTCTTTTCAGGAAATGCTACCAGTTTGAAATCTACATCCTTCATGATTCCAATAACTGGTACCTCTCTGGCATCCATAGCATAACATTTTCCACATGCCTTGTCAATTTTCAATCCAGCTTGTTGCATGATGGCCAAAGGCATGACATTTGTAGATGCTCCAGAGTCAAGCATACAATTTCTAATTATTTTTCCATTTATAACCAGGGAAACATAAAATGGTTCCACTTGTGAAGGACACTTTGTCATAGTCACTCCTAAATAGACTTCAGGAGCCTCATCTTCTTCATTACACATGACATGTTTCTCACCCTGGATCTGAACATTTTGTTTAGCTTGAAAGGGCACCCCTGAAATTAGGGATATTGTCCTATTCTTGATCTCTTCCACTTTCATGAGTTCCATAAGTGGAACAGAGACTTTTACCTGGGAGAGGACTTGAGCTATATCAAATGGAGCATAATTTTGTGTAACAGCTGTAGCTTGCTCCACAATCTTGTTTTTATTCTGAACTGATTTAGCTCTTACTTTCATAGTTCCCTGATCATCATTCTTGTCTTGGGAACCTTTACCTTGATCTTCAGCCTGAGGGATTCTATTTTCTGGTCCTTGGGATTCATGACCTGTTCTATGTCTAAAATTCTGTTTATTATTACCCCACTGCCTTTTTGTGATTCAATTCCTTTATGACCATGCACTGGCTGACTTGCAGAAACATCTTCCGACTGATATGGGCTGCTTACTTGATTTTTACCTCTGAGATTGTAGTTGCTCTTGACTTGAGCAACTGCTGCAGCTGTGAAGGCTCTAATTTCCTCATCAGAAGGTCATTGTAAGTTACTCAAAAAATTGTGTGAGTTCTGAGCATAGGCATAGTTAACTTCATCATCTTCATTACATGGGAACTGTTGGCAGCCCTGAGTTCCATCATTTGTACTCTCATCAACATCATAAAGAGTGTATCCATTGCTTATGGACATCATATTTACATCATCATCTTGCACATAATGTGGCTCATTGCATTCATTACAAGATGTAATATTATCACACAAGGACTGAGCAATCATACACTGTAACTGTGAATGTGGCATCTGGCAAATCATACACCATGGAGCATCATCAACAATATTTACAGCTTTCTTTAGAGGATCAGGAGTTTCTTTGACATGTTGAGCTCTTTGATTTGTGTTGTTGCGCGGGGAAATATAGGTTTACCATCATGCCAATTGGTATTATAAGGCATATCATGCAATGATGGCCTCTTTTCCTGCCTTTGATAGACTTGCCTATCACGACCTATCCCTTTTTCACTTCTAGCTAATCTATAGCTTAGGTCCTTAACAACATTTGCCAATTTGTCTATCTTATCTTCAGGGGCAGATGTATTACCTTGAGTGTTCTGAGGCTTGTTTGGATTCTGCAGAATTTTTATATCATCCCTTCTGTTTGTCTTGCCTGATGCTTTCCTGTTGTTCTCAATATTTACTGCAATCCTGAAAGCATCCCTGAGAGTGACAGGACTTTTATCTCTTAATCCATATGCAGTTTTTGCATCAAAGGCATTGATATACAATATTATGCACATTGGTTCATTTGGCCTCATATGATGTGGCAATTTGTTTAACACTTTAGTAAATCTTGCATTAAAATCTGCAACCTGCTCATTTGACCCTTTAGTGATGCTGGTAAACTCATTTACAAAAAAGCTAGGGTCAGTTTTGTCACCATATTGCTCCTTGAACATCCTTTTAAAATCATCCCATGATGAAATACTCCTGTCAGGCAGATTCTTATACCATTCTCTTGCCTCATCTACTAAAGATTGCATGAATGACTTCATGAAAACATCCTCATGTTCAACCTCAAAGTTATCCATGACATTTTGAAAATCTTTTAGATGATCTTCTCCTGACACTGTGTTGTTTCCTAAAAATTTAGGCACTTGCAGCCTCAGATGCTTATCAATGGGGTTAGGATACCCAGGAATACCATCAAACACCAGCTGCCTGAATCTATCTAACTGCATGGGCTGTCTGTTTAACTGATTAACATTGACATTTCTGTTTGCATTCTGGTTTCTTACATTGTTCAGTGGTATCCTAGTATCATTCACATTTTGTCTCTCATCATTATGCTGATGTTGCACTTCATTTCTTTACTGATGTCTCTGCACATTTGCATTCTCTAGGGTAGGAACTGAATCATTTTGGGCAGTTCTTAAGGCTTGCACTTTCTGCTTCATATCATCTCTGATTTTCATGGCTTGTAGATATTCTAGTTCTGCTCTTAGATTTCTGATTTCTTCAGCTAATTGTTCATCCTTAGGCATGGAGGTAGATGGTCTCATACCATTCTGGTCATCATCTTCATCATCCCTCAGAGACTCTGCCTCTTTAAACCTTTCACTAGGGTCTAGAAAAGGGCGTTCTTGGAACACCTCTGACCTCATTCTCATACTACCACCCTGTTGCCTCTCATATGCACCTTGGATATCAGCTTCTGCATTTGAAAAGTAAGGCACATGCTGTCCTGACGGCCTAGGGTTATCTTGCATATCATCACCTTTTCTGGGGGAACCCTCATGACTGACTGAGACAGCTCCCTTTCTTCTGTACATCATTCTTCTTGTTACTGGTAACTCTTTAAATAAAGGATTTTGTTGGGATCTTCTCCCCTGCATATAAATTTTACTTTGACCGGTTGGGAGATTACTTCGGAGTCGCCACCTATTACTAGGAACTGTTTTCTTTTGAAAACCAGGGTTCTTTCACAAATTCCCCAGTAGAGTCGCTAATTTCTGTTGGTTTTTGCCCAGACTGGATGCTTATTCCCAGATTTCCCTACAAGGTAGCCATCAGTGATCAACAGGATCTCTGGGCCAGGGGCCAACAGTGTAGGAGATAGACTCTATATTTTATCTCCTCTTCTTCTTCAGGCTTTGCAAAACCTAGGGGGGTATTCCCTACTCAACATCCATGAGGATATGCATACAAAGGCTGGGATGCTGACAGAAAGCAGATAAGTCCTCCTGTAAGTAGACCAAAACTGAAAGATAAGAGCAAAGGGGCTAGCTTTGGGCCTATTTGCAGTTGTAGACAGAGGACTGAGGATCCTAAAACTAATTCTAATGTCCTAATGGTTGTTTTAGATTTTGATTTGGATTTTAAGTTTGGATGCAAAGTTGGACATGGTTGTAACACAAACACACAGCAAGATTGGTGCCTATCCAGGGCCTGGAGTCAGTAGACATACACCTGTGAATGATCAGCATGAACAACTAAAACTAGATTTCAGGGGGATATATGTGATACCTGCCTTACAGATATCTCCCAATACAGAGTGTTAAGTTATCTCTACTTATGGCATCCCTGCTGCAGTATACCCTTCCCAATGTTCAACCTGAAAATAGTTTAATCTACCCCTTGAGCAGAAGTTAAAAGATCAGACATTCAACATAGGAATTCTATGCTCTAGAATCTAAACATTACCCAAATATCCAGATTCAGAAGAAGAATACATGCAATACTGGAGACAGAATTAACAAAACACATGCTAAGATAGCATTTCTCATATAAGATTAATCATGAAATCAGTGGGTTCATGCCAAAACATACAACAAGAGATACATAGACTCACAGGTTTGGCTATACAGAGCAACCAGATCAGCTTGTTTTGAATTACAGAGCCAAAAAATCTTCAACTTTCAACAACCCAAAAAATGAGTAACACTTCCTGCTTATATTGGCCAGAAAATGTACCTCTAGCATTAATTACATGGTTGACCAAAAATCCCGCCAGATACACAGTATCAGAAAAATGGCGCTCAACGCATTACCAGATTGGCGCCCAAACATGAATGCAGTAGGTAGGGGAGGAGACAGGAAGAAACCTCGAGCCCTGCGCCACTGTCCGTTGATGTACACCTTCAATCGGGTACCAGATCTGTCCATACCTCTGCAACCTTCGCCATTAATGGCGCACCAACCCGCGGCCTCGGGAAAACGTCAAACAGTCAATCGCAACCATTTCCCACCAAAATACCTCATCGTCATATCTGAAAATATGCAGGATATCAATTATCCCACATGCACCCCGCGGCGACCTTTTCAACACTTTATATACTATGTCATGAGCATATATGTTGTCGGTGCTTTTGCTCCTGATGACACTAGTATAAGACTTCATCATCATCATCATCCTTCAGCAGCATGATATCCGGTTGCATGAAATATCACCCTGACGTCAGCATCACATTGTAATATCATCTGCATGATAATCGCCTTTATCGGCACAACCTGATACCCAAATGTCTAGCCGATGAAAAATCCTGATGACGTCACCGTCACATCCTGCTGACATCATCAGCATATCTGCCTATTGCGCACCTCCTCATATCCGGATGACATCATCATCATAAATGCAAATATCGGGGGGATCTCCACAAGATGATCAGTGTTAGAAGTATGACCCCCCGGACCTTGATGACGTCATCATCATATCGACATCAGGATGATATTCGGAAGATAACCAGATATTTGGGAATATCATCCTGATGCACAAATATCATGCTGTACTGTAGCTCCACTATAAGATCGGGTGATACATGAATATGTCAGATATTTGAAAAGATCACCCCCCACTAGACAATGCACGAAGCCAACAGGTGGATATCTCTCTTCAGAAATATCATGATGCAGACAGGCAGAAAAGTGGATATCACCCTGACGTAAGAATGACGTCAACATCATCAGGGTGATAAAACAATGAACATGAAATGATACAACATCATCAGGATGATCTTAACCAAGATCATCTTGACGTTCAAAATATGATGACCACGATGAATATCGGGTCACACTTAGAACTTTACAGCAACATCATCAGGATGATCTTAACAAAGATCACCCGATGTTAAAATATCACCCCGCGAAAGATTATGCAGGTAGAAAATATGATGACCCTCGCAAGCAACACGGCGATAACTAGAAATATGATGATGATGATGATGACCCTTAAGAAAAAACAAGTAAGGTCGAACAACTCAGAAAATAACCCCTTCAGAAGATCGGGGTGACATCATCATCATAAATGGGCAAGGTGATATTTGGAAAATCACCAGATACTTAAAAAATCACCCCCGCAAGCAAATCAGGGCACACTGTAGCTCATCAACAGGATCGGGATGATATCAAAACATCACCCGATATTGAAACATGATGATCTTGATGAAAAACAAGTCGACAGAAAACATGATGATGCTGACCATCATCGAAGACAATATGATGATGATGATCTCCTCCTCAAAGAAAATATGATGATGCAGCTGAAAAATGCTGAGGAGGTCCAATACTTAGAACATTTTTTGGATATTTAGGGAAGGTGCCATGCAGCAAAACCCTGAACATAAAATATCACCAACAGGAACCAAGAGAATAGCTCAAGGTTTAACCTCCCTCCAAAATAGCAGTGATGTGTCGAAGATGGATCGACACATTGACTAATGACTCAATAAGAGGACTTAGTCTTTCCACATGTGAGGAAAACCACTAACTATGATTAAGTTAGATATAACTTGTATGAGTTTATACACCAACATAATCTATAGAGAAAATTACACAAATACCTAGTTTACATCATCTTTAAATTCTTGAAAAATATGCTAAATGCTAATTTTGGTGGCCAATAATGTTGAAAAGTGGGACATACTATTATACCTTCTACCTATCACAATGCCTCAGTAGTCAAAGTCAATATTTTATCAATTTCAAGGTAATCTATACTTTGTATTTGTTAATTCAATCTACTTCTAATATCATATTACTCAATTATCATTCTCAATTCCTAATTTATCTAGCGTTTGAATGATATATAAATTTGCATACCATGCCATTTCCCATGTAGTTTTGTGCCTATTTTGAGGAAATGTCTTGATACATGTACATGTTTTCAAATGGCACAATCTTATGCAAAGCTAGGTTCACTCCAATAGCCTTTCAATACAATGACAACCCTTTAAGGTATTTATAAATATTTATAGTCTTTAAATATCATAAAATGTAGAGGAAGTAGAAGTAAATAAGGCAAAATAAAAAGCAAAGTTGTGCAAGTTACTAGATCATTTTTGTAAGTGCAAGATATTTCTATGAGTGTAGACACAACCGTCTCTAGTTTAGACATATTATTCTAATTTTATGGTGAGTTACAAATCTATTAGGAATAAGGTGACATTTACCTTGCAAATCTTATGAATATTTTTTCCTCGAACATTCTTGGAAAGTGCCCTTGGGTGCCTAGGATGTAATTGGAAGAATTAATTCATAATTAGATTCCCTAGATTCTTGGTATTAGTTGTCATATGCATTCATGAAGGAAGTGGAGCACAACAGTTACTATTTTTGACTTTGGACTCATTATGACACTTTCCCAATTCTAGGTGCTAGGATTGAGGAAAGAAATCTTGTTATGAAGCATGAGTTGGCAACTCCATTTTGGAGCGCTACATTTGAGGATGTAGGAGCTACTTTGTCATAGATGTTATAACAGTTAAAATTTCTAAATGGAAACTCATTGGTTGAGTTATTAGATTATTTACTATTTTTGGAAGATACTCTATGAGTTGGGTGTGGGATTTTTGTAGCATACTGGATGGTTTTTGTACTTGTTGTTTTGGTAAAACTATTTATGGTTTTGGCCTCTTCATTGCCTATATATTGAGAGTATGAGATAGTGGATTAGAGAGATTGTTTTCATAGGTACATAGGTGTTGCCAGAATGTTGTCATATTTTGGAGTGGTAGTGAGTGTATTGATATTGTATTATGTACATTGAAGAATAATACATACTTATCTTCTTTTCTTTGGTGGGGTTTTTTCCCAGAAGGGTTTCTCCATGTAAATCCTATGTTATGTGATGATTTTATGTCATAAATCTGATTTTGGTATTCTATAATTAAGCACATTTGGTTGAATAGTTTTTCAATGAATAAGGAATCTTAATTTCAGATTTACATAGAAATTTCAAATTTCCATTTTGTAGTAGTTTACCTTTCTTTTCAACAAAATTGTCATAATCTTGAGACATCACAAGTTCCATAATATTCACATGGAATGTTCATTCTTTGATCACATAGTTAAGTACATTTGTTGTTCACATTTATTTCCATTACTTTAGCATTACATTGGTTCACGATATATTGGCCCACAACTAATCAATTATTAGATCTAAGTTAATATATGCTTTATTTCTATGCATCTTATTAGTTTAGTCTAGATTACACTTAGAAAAATTATATTTTCCTTTACAACTATAAAAGTGTAGAAAAATAACATTTTTTAATAAATTATTACTATAAAAAGATATCATTTGTAGTAAATCATTATCCCATTATTAGCCGATAGGCTTTTATATGTGAGCATTATAGTGCTCGGAAATGTCTCACTTTGTTTTCTAGACTCGTTCCTATCGGGGTATTCCTTGAACCTCCTATGGGTGCAAGTTAAATGTCATAAAACAAATATAAACTCCTCAAACAATAACTTAAAAATCCACCAAACTAAATATATTGGAATGTGAAAAGATAACACTTACATTTAATTTAGTTCAAATATTAATTTTATTTTGTTCAAATATTTATTTGATTTAAAGTAATAATATAAAAAATATATTTAAAAAAAAATGAAAAATAAAATTAAAAATCATCCATTTAAATACATTAAAAAAAATATTTACATTTAAATTCTAAATATTAAAGATTTTATTTGATTGAAAAAGTGAATAATCTTCTCAAAATGATATTTTGTGAAAATCTGCCTAATAAATCTTCTACCCGCCAACGGAAGGGAAGTCTAGTGAATAGAAAGGGTGATCTTTTCTATGTTCTACATTTTAAACGCTTGTCTTGTCTACACGCCAAGTGTAGGCCTGTTTTGCCTTGTATCAACACCTCGTCTTGGCCCTGCACAAATTGGAAAGTACCCAGAATATAATTGTATTTGTTAGTCCTGCTTTTATAGAAAGCAGTGAGAAAATATGCCTTTCTTCAATCCGCTCTTCACGCCGAGTAACAAGTTTTAAACGCCTGCTTCGCTGTAATTACCTGCATTCACCTCTTCTTCATTATAAATAATTCGTTGCCCTCTCAATCCCATTACCCTGCTAAATCGCAAGTTGATTTTACTCTCCCATGGCCAACCTACTGTTGTTTTCTGTTATTACACTGTTTCTTCTCCGCTTCTGCTGCGGATGTATTCACAGGGAAAAGGAAGCTCTTCTTCTCTTCAAAGCCCGCTTAAATCTGAGTTCGTGGGAGAAGGGAAGAGATTGCTGTTTCTGGGACGGCATTTCCTGTGATAACACCACTCATCATGTAGTCGGTGTTGAAATTGCGGGCTTAGGTGGAGGGGACGTCATATCTGAGAGCTTGTGCACCCTCACTTTTGTTGCAACCATAACCCTATTTGACATCGGATTAACAGGTACTCTTCCTCCCTGCTTCGGAAAACTCTCTTCTCTAACTAACCTAGATCTTTCTGATAATCAACTCACAGGAAGCATTCCCTCCTCTTTCTCTAATCTGTCTTCTCTAACTACCCTAGATCTTTCTGATAATCAATTCACAGGAAGCATTCCCTCCTCTTTCTCTAATCTGTCTTCTCTAAATACCCTAGATCTTTCTTGGAATCAACTCACAGGAAGCATTCCCTCCTCTCTCTCTAGTCTCTCTTCTCTAACTAACCTAGATCTTTCTGATAATCAACTCACAGGAAGCATTCCCTCCTCTTTCTCTAATCTTTCTTCTCTAACTGCCCTAGATCTTAGTAAGAATCACTTTAGTACCTGTATCCCAGATTCCTTGGGCAATCTCTCTTCACTGCAATATATGTGTTTGTCGTCCAACCAACTGAATGGAACTCTTCCCTCCTCATTTTCAAGGCTCTCCTCCCTTATTACCCTCTATGCTGATGGGAATGTATTCAACCAAAGTATTGCTTCTTCAGCACTACCCTCTTCACTTGAACATCTCGCTCTCTCACTAAACGGCCATCAGATTATTTCAGAGGTGTTCTTTCAAAACCTTACCAAATTACAGTTTTTGTCCTTATCCAATTGTATGTTTAATATCAACACCGCCTGGATACCCTCCTTCCAGTTAAGAGAATTATATATGATATCATGTAACATGGATGGTCCAATCCCGTCATGGATTTCGACTCAATTCTCACTTAGCTGGTTGAAATTAGCTAACTGCAATCTAGTTGGAGAAATTCCCTCTTGGCTACTCGATATGAGTCTATTCTACATCAATCTCACAGCAAATCATCTGCAAGGTCGCCTTTTGTTAAATACTTCAGCTTGGAATACAATATCGATAGTGGATGTGTCTAACAATGCATTGTCCGGCCAGATACCACCAATTTCGCCCCCTGATTTACAAGTATTGCTTCTCAACAATAATTCACTAACAGGAAATATTCCTCCAAGCTTGCAGCTTAGCTCTTCACTGAAAGTGTTAGATTTGGCAAATAACCATTTGAATGGAATCATTCCTCCAAGCTTAGCCAATTGTTCCTCCCTTAGAATGTTGAATTTGGGGGATAATTATTTGGCAGGTATGATACCCTCAGAGTTTAGTAAGCTAAGTCAACTGCAGTCATTAGTGATAAGGAATAACAAGCTGATTGGAGAATTCCCTCCTTCAATATCAAATTGCACAGAATTAAGATTTCTGGATATTGGGCAAAACCTATTGAAAGGCCAGATACCGAAGTCAATAGCAAACTTTTCAGAGCTACAAGTGTTAGCAATGAGGAAGAATGATTTTGAAGGCTGTATTCCTACAGAAATTGGGCAGCTGAAGAACCTCCAAATCTTGGACCTTTCTTCAAATAATCTATCAGGGTTTATACCACGCAGTATTTTCAGTTTACAAGCAATGTTGGTAGAACCACAAGAAGGATTTATCATGGTTCAAATATACATGGGCTTTTCTAGACCATCTGAATCAGGTGAAATTACAGATTTCATTCATGAGGATGAATTGAATATGAATTCTAAAGGCAGAGATGAGCACTACCCATATATTTTCTCCACCATGGCATCCATCGACCTCTCCAACAATCAATTGATTGGCAATGTTCCTTCTGATTTAGGAAAGTTGAAAGGGCTGAAGCTGCTCAACCTATCCATGAACAATCTCAATGGTACAATTCCAAATAGTATTGTACAAATGAGTTGGCTGGAATCATTAGACCTTTCTGCAAATCATTTTTCTGGACAAATTCCAGACGACCTTGGATCTTTGAGCTACTTGGGAGTCCTCAAGTTATCCAACAACAACCTTTCAGGCAGCATACCACAAGGAGGACACATGGCAACATTTACAAAATCTTCATACGAAGGCAATCCAAATTTATGGGGGTGTCCCCTTCCAAAAAACTGCTCTTGGCCGGAATTTGCTCCTGCTCCTCCTCCTCCCATTTCTTCATCTACCAATGAAGAAGAACAAAGTGAGGAAAGTGTGGGGTATTGGATTGGAGTGGGACTGTCATATGGAGTGGGTTTCGGAGTTGTGGTGCTCTCTATTGCATTAATAAAGAAGTGGGGAAATAAATACTTTGATGGAGTTGATATGGTTTTGAAATATTTATTTCCATGGCTTAGGAATTTGACAGTATGAAAGGTATATTTTTATATGAGCTATATTTTTGGCATTATTTATTTATTTATTTGTTTTATTTATTTATTTATTTGCTTAGTTAGGTTTGGAAGTTCATTCAATTTATTAATTATTTTTTAAAATATTATTTAATTCAATCTTTTAATTTGTGTGTTTCGCAGATCTTGGAGCAATTGGAAGATTTCTAATGGTGTGCTGATAATTTTTAAATAGATTGAATAAATTCATTGTGCACTTATTATTATTGTAAAATTTTTACTATGGTTAGTTAACCATATTTATAAGTTTTGTTCTAAACGCTTGTATAAAAATGAAATTAGAAAAAAAAAAAAATTATACTTTAATTTGCACTAGCTTTTTTTTTTTCTTGAGTTAAATCTTTTCTATTTCTATAAATGTATGCTATTAAAAAACCAAACTTTATTTATTATACCTAAACATATTGTGTGGTAAATGATAATTTTTAAAAAATAAATTAAATAGAGTTATGTTGAAGTTAATAGTATTAGTATGCAACAATGAATAACATAATTTAAAATGTTAAATTCTTTATGATAACCATTTGAAAGACAAAAATTTTAGTACCTTTATCTTAATATAAGGACATAAAAATTTTAGAACTAAGTATAACATTTTATTCCTATTCAAACTTAGATTTTAAGTGCCATTTACTTAGTGATTCAATTCATTATATTCTCTAGCGTCTATGAGCAAAAGGACTTCACAATGTTATCACATTACCTATATTTTAAGAAATGAATAATGCTCTAATGTCTATAAGCAAAGGACTTCACAATGTTATCATATTACCTATATTTTAAGAAACAAATATATAATATTGATAATTCCTTTACCTCGAGGGCTGACCTAGATTTAAGGTTGAAATTTTAGACCTAGAGTTAAGGCTGAAATTTTAGAGCTTGATTGTGGTTGCATTTTTGTCACATTTTTCTTTGTTTAAAATTTTCAATCCCTACACTCTTCTCCCTTCCATGAATCTACAAAATAATATTGGACCCAATAAAAATTTTTAATTATATTTTAACTTTTTTTATCACTAAGAAATATCAAGCTTTTAGGAATCAAAATTTCATAACTGAAATTTGGATGTTCTTAAAATTTGTCAAATCTAGAGAAGGGTCTAGAGAACGTGTCTAGAGAATGTACACTCGGTATAAGAGTAGCATAGTAAAGGCCCCTCTATTAAGATTGGGGGATAATTTCACATGCTATAAGCCACCTTTTAATGTTGGCAATGCACCAAACATTGTGGACCTCAAGAACGACATTTCCTTTTATTTAAGTGTATCAAATTACTTTACTCTCTAAGTCTTCAAGAATAATCTCAAAGTAAACATAAATATTAAAAATATTAAAAAATGCAATTTTGTAAACAATAAATAATATAGAAACAGAGATTTCTAGTGATCTAAAAATATGGTCAAAACCTTTTCCAGACAATTAGGGTCACGGTTTTTTATGTTTGTTGGTCATGGTTTTTTATGTTTGTTGGAATTGACAAGGAGTTAAGAGATGGAGTTATCCACTTATTGGTTGGTATGTTGCAAAAAGGGGTTATATTGATAGTTGAGAATGATTAGAAATGGTATGGGGCATTTCTAGGAGTCTTCAAAAAAAGTTATAGAGCTCAAAATGACCTTGGAAACTTTTTTAACAAGTTCATTGATTTGAATAGGAAATGAATTCACCAACTACAATGGTGAAATATTCTCTACCACGATGATTGTGTCAAATTCCATGGAGAATATTTCAAGTACTACAACAAATACATATTTTCCTAATACTAGAACCAATGATTTTGCTACATCTTAGATAGAATTGGAATATGAATGGTTTTTGTTATTTGGTTTTCCAATCTATAATTTGATCTTCCATTCTTCATGTATGGGAGGATGGAGGAATGACATATATTGGTTTCCGATGACTTGTGTGGGGTTGGCTCTCATTGGTATGGTGGTTTTAGTCCATCTCAAGATTGTTCTACAAGTGTTTTCTTAATCTATTCATATTGGGAGTGTCTAGTTGTATATATGTTTTTGGAGCTTCTAGATGTGTTGTAGCTCATTATTTGTGGCATTGTACAAACACTTGTACTCAACCTTTGCATAGGGGAATTGGGAGTGATTTGCTCTCCAAAACTAGAGTTTTCCACCTAACATTGGGTTTTCTCTGGGGCAACTTGTGTGTTGCATGTTAATAATGTTTCTTATCTATTCTTTCAATTTTGTTGAGATGATGTATGTGTTTTCCTTGATATGTGTATTTCTAAATTTATTTGACCATCATTAGAGGTGGTTTATGGTTTGTATTAAGGGTTTTGTTGTAGACATTTCATTGTATAGCAATTTCTAATGGCATTGTGAGGAATATTCTTCCTATTTTTAAATTGTATAGATAAATGATCGATAATCCATCTATACTCTTATAAAGATCCAACTCCTGATCAATTTTTTTGAGATCTCATTCACCCAAGTGATGATCATGATATTGCAAGGAAGGAAGAATATTCAACTAGCTTGTAAACACATATAATCAAACTCTGCAAAAGCACCATTATTAAAAATATCATTGATTTAATTGGGCACTCATACAACCTTTTCTATAAAAGCATTCAATTCTATACTAGAAAAACCACAGTCAAAATCAATGAAAGGATTGTTGCACAACATTAGTGTACTGAATAACATAAGGTAACCAATGAAGATCTAGAAAGTATTAGATTAGACATTATAGTGTAGTGTTCATAAATGAAAAGAACAATTTTGTATTAGACTTTTATCTCTTCTTGTTTCAAGGATAAGTGAATCTAAACATTAGTTTTAGCTAGTAATTGTGTATAGCTTTGATAGGAGTATCTATTTTTCTTTTTTACCTTTTCAAAGGACTTTGCATATTTTGTTTAATAAACATGTATATCATTTTAATGGATTATATGAAATTATTGAAAAAATTAGTTTTATAGTTGTTTATTCAAAATAGATATGAAATATAACTCTTTTAATTTATAAAATATGCTTTAACTTTAATGATAAAAAATTAACATATAACCAACTCTGTTAATTGTTAGGAACATTGAGAGGGGGGGGGGAAATCAGTGTTCTAAAAATCTTTTCATGTACTTTAACTTTTAGTCGTTTCCCAAAGTTAATTAAACAAAAACACAATATGCATATGAACAGCAACCATGAAAACATGATACATGAACACCAAGATTTTTACATGGATAACCCAAGAAGGGAAAAACCACGAAGAGGATTATCTCTCAAATATATATTGCAATCTTTACAAATATAATGTTTAGGCTTGGTCACTCCATGGGCCTAGAACATGCTGGCTCACTGCCATGAAGTACAACTAGGTCTAGCAGGCTCACTGCCTCAACCCTAAACCTAGCAAGATTACAATAAGGACTATTAAACCCTGAGGGCTATTAAACCATGTTGAGGGCTCACTACCTTGATGATGAAAGCTTGCTTCCAATCAAATTGCACATGAAAATTGAACACTACTTTAGCATCTGCAACTATGTCAGGTGCAGTCATTTAATAGCTAAATTTTGAATCCTGAGTCTTCATTCTCACTGAATTGTGTCACTGCTCTATTATTTACATATTCACATCCTCTTCCACAACACACACATTCTCTACTCTGCTCTGTCTCTACTCTACTTTGCCTCTTCTCTGCTCTGCCTCTTCTCTGCTATGCCTTTTTAGACCTTTCTTATTATCTTTTCATCTTCGCTCAAGGACATCTTTTCCATGACTCAACTACAATCATTTATACACTTCAACAACCTTGGAATTATCATCAAGGTCAGCATTACAATCATCAACCATTGGAGCAATCTCCAAGGTCGGCATTATAAACATTTACAAAATAGGTCTTGACCTATTACAACATTATGCAAAGGGGATGAAGTAAAAGTGTATGCGGATCATGCCATGACTTAGCTGGGACTCAAACACAATCTTCCACACTTCATTATGCTTCCACAATCTTCTAGAGGCCTCCGCAATCACTGGGACTAACCAGGTCAGCCAAAGATGCTTACACAATATGCTACCCAGGAATAATCTTCAAACACCTTCACAATTCTTCCACGCAAACCAATGTAATGATAGGAACATGATCAGGAGGTATCCACAAGCACATTGTAATCATTAGGAACAACCACACAAACCTTAACCACTTTAACAATAGGATCTTCACACCGGAACACATGAACTTCACTATCTTCAACTGTCATAAAACAAAGATAGCTTGCATACCACTAGAACATGAACAATTGCAATTGTAGGCACCTATAATCATCCCAGACTTCCCTCCAGAACTGCAGAGAAAAATACTTTATTGCGGAGACATGCGGAGCAGAATACTTTCTCCCTGTCTTAACTGAATTTATAGAAAAAAATAGGTTTCACTTTAGTGAACATAACTCACTCAAATCTTCATGTGGAGGGCTCAAACCTAGAATGTAGCATCCTCAGACACACCTCTAACTTACTTCCAATCCATAGACCAAGATCTTCATTTAGCAAGAAATACGAAGCAATCTACCAGACTGTTCTTTCAACATACAACTCACTGTCTATACTGCACTTTACTGTAACTCACTTGTTTCTTCTAGAGAGGCTAATTTTATCAATATCCTCAACATACAAAGCTTCTAAAAAAGTAATAGAATAAGATACAATTGACACTAATAACAACAAAGATATGTTGACATCAATGACAACATCGATTAGGCACATGCTTGCAACAATCTCCCCCTTCGACATTGATGGCAACATATGATGTGAAAAATTGCAACAAGCATCAAGATACAATTCTCCCCCTTCTCTTTACACTCTTGAACTCTTTCTTTCTACAAGATTCTCCCCCTTTCTCTTTACACATCTCCACTCTTTGTCTATCTAAGTTTTACACATGACTTCTCTCCCCCTTTGACATCAATGGCAAAGGGCACATACTTGCACTCTTCTGCTATGATCCAATCTCTCTTCTAAACTTTCTTCAACTGACTGCTCCCCCTTACTTGATGCTTTCCCTAACTGCAACTTTGGTTCTTCATGTGAAGTTCTCTCCTTCACTGTTTCCTCTGTCAGCAACACTGTAATACTTATTGCTCTTTATCAAAAACTCATATCAACATCATCTACCTGCTTCCCCTGAGAGGTAACTTCATAATCCTCTTGACTTAAACAACCATCTCTGATTACTACTTGCACTGCTACACCTTTTTCCTTTTATTGCTCTAACTACTCCCCCTTAGGAGTACACATCAGACCGTATCTAGCTTCTGTTAGAACCTTCACATGCTATCACTTCTAGAGTAACATATCTTGTCTTCTCAAAGCTTTAGACTTGACTTTGTCTGCAAGTTTTCTTCTGCAGGCTTCCCTTATCATCAGTCTAGTTGAAACAATGTCTTCTTTAACCTGGCATTCAAGCAGGTAGTCTTCACATCTGATTTGAAGTCCTTATGTGCTACAAAGGCTAGAAGCAACTTAATAGCCTCCATTTGTGCCACCGGAGCAACATTTTCCACTTGTGAGTACCTTTTACACATAACCTTGCCTTATTCCTCACCACTTCTCTATTCTCATCCAATTTAATCTCTAATCTTGAGACAATTTCCCAAGTTTGATTCTTCATATTCTGCATTAGTTCCTTTTTCCATTGCCTTGATTGAACACTTATCCTTGCATACCTCATTCATAGATTCAACATAGATTTACCTATTCATCTGCAATTATTTTTCTTTGCCAATGCACCTTTGCTCTTTTTACCCAATAACTGGTCTTCAATGTGGTAATTCTGCACAATCTCTAGGGATCTTAGGAATTCTTTTCAAAACTTCTTCTTCAACTTGACCATTTTCTTGTTTAACAGGTCCATTTGATTCATAGCTACTCAAATCTGGTATTCTTTCTCTAACTTCATCAACCTTCACATTAGCACTCTCAATGATCTTTCCCAGACACTTATTGTAGCACTTTTGACTTGAACTCTGTTTTGAATGTAGATAGTGTTGGTACCTGAATATGTATATGCAGGCATCTTCCCAAAAAATCCAAAAAATTCTAAGTGCATGGACCTCCTCAGCATGTTTCAGCATCAGCATCATATTTTCTTTGGAGAGGAGGTCATCATCATCATATTTCCATCACCTTGATTATTCTTGCGAGGGTCATTTTTCATACCAACCTAATCTTCTGCCCGGCGGGTGATATTTTAATATCGGGTGATCTTAGTTAAGATCATCCTAATGTTACTTTATCACTTCATGTTCTTTCATCACTCGATGCTACTGATGTCATATTCTTGTCAGGGTGATATCCGCTTATTTGTCGGCTTCATCATATTCCAAGGAAGGGGGTGATATTTTCAAGTATTAGTCATATTCATACATCACCCCGATCTTACAATGAAGCTACAGTGCACCCGAATATTTCTGTGGGGGGTGATATTCTAAAATATCAGGTGATCTTACGAATATCATCCTGGTGCCAATATGATGGTGACGTCATCTGGATATGAGGAGATGCGCGGTATGCATATATGATGGTGACATCATCAGGATTTTCATCAGCTAGACATATGGTATCGGCAAAGCAGGAGGATCTTCCTTCGATGCATCTGGTTGTGCCAATGAGGGTGAAATATCAGGGCAATATTTCACATGAAGGCAAGGTTTGTCATCAGGCTGATATTCATACATCAGGGTGATATCTTTTATCAGGTGATGCGGACAGATATACTTTCCCGTGGGGTGATATTTCCTGCGGGGTGATATTACACATCGATCGGGGTGATGTGAAATATCGGCATGATATTTTGCATACTGAAGGATGCATGCAAGGAAGGCCGTCAGCATGACTTTGGTCATCGACGTATTCGAAATGTGTTCTTCCGATGTGTTGGGTCTTCCTGATGAAGGTTTGGATGATGGGGGTGATATCTTTCCATCGGTGTGATATGTGATGTCGAGAGGACAAAGACGAGGTTTGCCGATGAGGAGGATCTGGCCGATGGGAATTATCATGTGGGAGGATGATGATGAGGTTTATACTGGTACCGTCGGGAGCAAAATCACCGACATCATATATGTTCACGGCCTAGTATATAAAGTATTGAGGAGGTTGCCGCGAGGTGCATGTGGGATAATTAGTTCCCACATATATTTAAAATATTAGGGTGATATATCTTGGCGGGAAAGTTTTAAAAGGCGTGATCTACTATATTTCCCAAGGCCGCGGGTTGGTATGCCATTAATGGTGGATGTTACAGGGTATGGGCGAAGACGTGGACAGATCAGGGACCCGCTTGAAGTTGTATATCCACGGGTGGTGACTCAAGGATCGAGACCTTTCCCTGTCTCCTCTTCCACCTGCTGCATTGAATGTTTGAGCACCATTTCCTTAGAATGAACTGTATCTGGTGAATTTTGAGTTTTCCTGGTGATTAATGCTGAGTACCTGCCTTGTTGTATATAGCAGGTTGTGTTGCTCATTTGTTGGTGGTTGAAGGCCTGGGCCATTTTATGTAAATAACGAAGAACAGGGCATGATCCTGGTTGTTCTCTCTTTGGAGTTTATGTGTTGCATCTATAGTGTATCTTGCACATATATTCAGTTTCTTGTCATTGTATATGAAAAATGCTTATTGCATGTGTTTAACTGTCGCTCTCCATTTGTTACATGCATTTTCTTCTTTTGAATCTAGTTGCTAAGGGTTTCTTAGGTTCTAGGGTATAGTTTTGTTGTATCACATGCTTGATCTGTGACTTCCATTCAAGGAGTGGATCAAACTGTTTTAGGTTGAGCATGGAGAAGATTGTATGTCAGCAGGGATATCTATAAGTAGAGGTAGTTAGATACCCATTCTTAGGTGATGTTTGTAAGGCAAGCATCAGTTCCAACCCCTTGAAACTTGAATGCCAGTTGCAAGCCACTCTTATGTATACGTCTAGTTGACTCCTTTCCCTGAGATAGGCACCGGTCTGCTCTTGGGTTAGTAGTTATGATCCAAAACCCCTTGTCTTGCATCCAAAACATCACTTCCATCCATTTAATAACTTCCACCCATTAGTTGTAGGAGTAGGATTAGGAACCTTGCATACTCTCATACCCAACCAGACAAATATGTCCAAGAATGTTGCCAACCTTGTGATCTACTATGCAGATCTTGGTCTAGACATGAGAGTATTCTGCCTATTGCTGTCAAGCTAAATCTATTAGTCATTGAGCAAGTCAAGGTCACATCTTTAGTTATAGGGACACCCCCCTTGGTGTGGCAGAACCAAAAGTGAAGGGGAGGAGCTCATGCAACCTCCTGTATTAGTTGGCTGAATCTGCCCGTGCATTAGAACTGGCAAACCCTAATGCTGATTCAGAAGAAAACACCAACAAAATGGTGACTCTGCTGGGGAGACAATGTCATATCCATAAAGCTTAAGTCTAAGAGATTGAAGAATTAGGCCTAGAAGTGCCTTGTTGTAGCAAATTTAAAGTTTTATGTGTGGCTCTGCTATTGGGGGACCCAGAAAGAAAGAAATGCATTTTCAGCTTCAGCTAGTTTGAAGCTCATTCTTCTGCCAAGGAGGTGGCGACTCTGTTGAATGAACCTATCAGCAGCTACAACATATCTAGGTATTTGCACAAGTTTTAAAAGATTCCCTATTTGGTGAAATAGCACTAGTTAAAAGGGAAACATCGGTGAAAGCAGAGCTTGCATGCTTTTGTTATAACCTAATCTGTATTTCAAAAGGGCATGCAATATTGTTCAAAAGACTCATATAGAGGACTTTAGGAAGGCTGAAATAGCAGTTTGTATTTTAAAGGCCTAAGGTCATACTGTAATTGAAAATCTGAGTAGAGAAGAGGGTTGCAAAAACATAAAAAGATGTATTATCAGCCCATGCACCCTTGTGAGGTGTCAAATGCAGTGATGTATAATAATCAGTCCCAACCATGCAATGGAAAAAGTTTCAGCATGCGGGCAGATTATTTTAGTGTTTTCAGCTGTGGTTGGGATTATTCATTTTGGAATCTGGCATTTGATAGGATAAGGTTATGGTTCTTCCTTTTTGGCTGCCTGGGGCCGCCAAAATAATATTTGAAAATAATGTGTTTGGTGATGCAGATCAATATAACTTCATGACTCTATTGCCCAATGGATAGGGGACTAGTCTGCATCCCAGAGATCTAAGGTTCTCGCCATGCCTACAAGAGGCATGCGTCCCCAGACAGAGCCTGTGTTGGTACTTGAATATGTATATTCAGGCACCTTCCCAAAAAATCCAAAAAATTCTAAGTACATGGACCTCCTCAGCATGTTTCAGCATCAGCATCATATTTTCTTCGAAGAGGAGGTCATCATCATCATATTTCCATCACCCTGATTATTCTTGTGAGGGTCATTTTTCATACCAACTTGATCTTCTGCCCGGCGGGTGATATTTTAATATCAGGTGATCTTAGTTAAGATCATCCTGATGTTACTTTATCACTTCATGTTCTTTCATCACTCGATGCTGCTGATGTCATATTCTTGTCAGGGTGATATCCGCTTATTTGTCGGCTTCATCATATTCCAAGGAAGGGGGTGATATTTTCAAGTATCAGTCATATTCATACATCACCCCGATCTTACAATGAAGCTACAATGCACCCTAATATTTCTGCGGGGGGTGATATTTCAAAATATCAGGTGATCTTACGAATATCACCCCGGCGCCAATATGATGGTGACGTCATCTGGATATGAGGAGATGCGCGGTATGTAGATATGATGGTGATGTCATCATGATTTTCATCAGCTAGACATATGGTATCAGCAAAGTAGGAGGATCTTCCTCCGATGCATCTGGTTGTGCCGATGAGGGTGAAATATCAAGGTGATATTTCACATGAAGGCAAGGTTGGTCATTAGGCTGATATTCATACATCAGGGTGATCTTTTATCAGGTGATGCGGACAGATATACTTTCTTGCGGGGTGATATTTCCCACAGGGTGATATTACACATCAGGGTGATGTGAAATATCAGCGTGATATTTTGTATACTGAAGGATGTATGCAAGGAAGGCCGTCGGAATGACTTTGGTCATCGGCATATTTGAAATGTATTCTTTCGATGTGTTGGGTCTTCCCGACGAAGGTTTGGATGATGGGGGTGATATCTTTCCATCGGCGTGATATGTGATGTCAGGAGGACAAAGATGAGGTTTGCCGATGAGGAGGATCTGGCCGATGGGAATTATCGTGCGGGAGGATGATGATGAGGTTTATACTGGTGCCGTCGAGAGCAAAATCACTGACATCATATATGTTCACGGCCTAGTATATAAAGTATTGAGGAGGTTGCCGCAGGGTGCATGTGGGATAATTAGTTCCCACATATATTTAAAATATCAGGGTGATATATCTTGGTGGGAAAGTTTCAAAAGGCATGATCTACTGTATTTCCCAAGGCCGCAGGTTGGTATGCCATTAATGGTGGATGTTATAGGGTATGGGCAAAGACGTTGACAGATCAGGTACCTGTTTGAAGTTGTACATCCACGGGCGGTGGCGCAAGGCTCGAGACCTTTCCCTGTCTCCTCTTCCACCTGCTGCATTGAATGTTTGAGCGCCATTTCCTCATAATGAACTGTATTTGGTGAATTTTGAGTTTGCCTAGTGATTAATGCTGAGTACCTGCCTTGCTATATATATCAGACTGTGTTACTCATTTGTTGGTGGTTGAAGGCTTGGGGCATTTTTGTGTAAATAACGAAGAACAGGACATGATCCAGGTCGTTCTATCTCTTTGGAGTTTATGAGTTGCATCTGTAGTGTATCTTGCACATATATTCAGTTTCTTGTCATTGTATATGAAAAATGCTTATTGCATGTGTTTAGCTGCCGCTCTCCATTTGTTGCATGCATTTTCTTCTTTTCAATCTGGTTGCTAAGGGTTTCTCAGATTCTAGGGTATAGTTTTGCTATATCACATGCTTGATCTGTGACTTCCATTCAAGGAGTGGATTAAACTATTTTAGGTTGAGCATGGAGAAGATTGTATGTTAGCAGGGATATCTGTAAGTAGAGGCAGTTAGATACCCATTCTTGGGTGATGTTTGTAAGGCAAGCATTAGTTCCAACCCCTTAAAACTTGAATGCCAGTTGCAAGCCACTCTTATGTATACGTCTAGTTGACTCCTTGCCCTAAGATAGGCACTAGTCTGCTCCTGGGTTAGTAGTTATGATCCAAAACCCCTTGTCTTCCATCCAAAACATCACTTCCATCCATTTCATAACTTCCACCCATTAGTTGTAGGAGTAGGATTAGGACCCCTGCATACTCTCATACCCAACTAGACAAATATGTCCAAGAATGTTGCCAACCTTGTGATCTACCATGCAGATCTTGGTCCAGACATGAGAGTATTCTGCCTATTACTGTCAAGCTAAATCTATCAGTCATTGAGCAAGTCAAGGTCACATCTTTAGTTATAGGGACACCCCCTTGGTGTGGCAAAACCAAAAGTGAAGGGGAGGAGCTCACGCAACCTCCTATATTAGTTGGCTGAATCTGCTCGTGCGTTAGAACTGGCAAACCCTAATGCTAATTCAGAAGAAAACACCAACAGATAGCAGTATGTATATCTTTTCTCTAGTATACATTCGGTAGGTCAGCTTCCTTCATCATTGATCTAGCAGCCTCTTGGACTGTCTTATACTTCCTTTCAACAACTTCATTCTACTGAGGAGTCCTAGCAGACAATTGTCTCTTTATCCCTTGTTCTTTATAGAAAATATTGAATTCATTTGATGTGAAATCACCTCCTCTATCAGACCTTAAGCAGTAGATCCTTAGTTATATCTCATTCCCAATCATTGCCTTGAAAGCTCATCTAATTCATAATCATTCAACTCTGAGTTCATCTGCAGATTTTCAAACCATTTCCAAGGAAAACTACTCTGTACTGAAAATAATCTTGAACTTCTATTACTCATTATTCTCAAGCCAATTATCAATATCAAACAAACTTATGGATGTAGATGTAATTATTGATCAATAACTATATGTCAAAACTGCAGAGTATTATCTTCAACAGCAGACCCAAGCGGACTAGAATACTAGATCCTTGTCATTTGATTTTATTAGTTAGATACAACCAAAATTCATGACCTGTTAGCTTGTCCCTTGAGTACATACTTGACGAATTCATCTGGCACATCATAACTCCCAATGCAGACCATATGAGACTCTAGAATTCATATCCAACAATCATCATTGACCTCTTAACATACCTTCAGAACCGCAAATCAAAATACTCAATAGCAGAAGAATGTAGACCAAAATACTTAGATGCAATTGAAACACTGATTAGAGAATGATACTTAGACCAAAATACTTAGACCAAAATACTCAATATTCATTTGCTCTATGACCAATTTTCTTGCAATTGAAACACTGATTAGAGAATGATGGAGCATTTTGATTCATTCTGTTCCTACACTGAGTAGCCTTATGACCAAACTTATTACATGAATTACAATAACCATTGAAAGATGGGTACCTTTGAGCATTTGGTTGCTTGACTGGTGGTCTTCTAAGTCTTCTTCTTTGATTTCTGAATTGGTGTTCTTTGTTTTTACCTTGACTTAGTGCTTACTTGACCAGATTTTGAACTTTCTCCTTTCTCAAATCCCAAACCTTGTTTGTCATTAGGATGCTTTTCATAGATCAGCAATTCTTCCAGTTTTGTAGAGCTTATCTTAAACTTCTCTTCAAAACACTTGGCCTTTTCCAAATTTGCTTTCAATTTTTCAATTTCTTTTTCAAGTTTGACACAATCTTCTATTTTGTTTTTCACAATTGAATTTAGATCTTCTATTTTTTTCTCTCTTTGCTTCCAAGAGATTCAGGATTTCATTTGCTGATATTAATTGATCGCTGACCTCCTTGTATTTGTCCTTGAATTTCTTGACTTGTCCCTTCAATCTTGTGATGCATTCACCAACTTCTTGCAAGTTGTCCTTCAGATCCCTGATTTCTATCTCAGCAAGAGTTGCTTCTAGTTCTTTGTTGCTTTCCTAATTTCCATACCTTCTTGCTACCATGATCATACTATCCCAGATCTTCCTTAAGCTGTTAAACTTTTTCCAAGGAACTTGGCTTTGATACCAATTGTTGATTGTCAGGAACACTGAGAGGGGGGGTGAATTAGTGTTCTAAAAATCTTTTCATGCACTTTAACTTTCAGTTGTTTCCCAAAATTAATTAAACAAAAACACAATATGCATATGAACAGAACCCATGAAAACACGACACATGAACACCAAGATTTTTACATGGAAAACCTAAGAAGGGAAAAACCATGGAGAGGATTAGCTCTCAAATATATATTGCATTCTTTACAAACATAATGTTTAGGCTTGGTCACTTCATGGGCCTAGAACATGCTGCCTCACTACCATGAAGTACAACTAGGTCTAGCAGGCTCACTGCCGCAACCCTAGACCTAGCAAGATTACTGTTGACCAATTTTTTCCTCTGACCAGAGCCAAACAGTCAACTTGGTATTTTCCTTGAGAATCCTTTGGAAAATGTTCCTATAAAGCTTAAAGTGCCAAATTTCCATGAAGTCTTGCCTAAAAAACCTTACCATTGGAAAGAGCTTGAAAAAATAGGCAGGTTTGAAAAAATAGGCAGGTTTGCTTTTTACATCAGCTTGAAATTCGGCCAAATAAAGAAGTTATTGATGGTCAAAGTTTCGGTCAACATACAGTTCAAATGTACATTTGGCAGGCTTGCAAATCCCTATCGGCCTTAGAAAATATTGAGAAAAGTGAGTTTTATACATTTTTTGAATGTATATCGAGCCAAGGAAATGCATATACAAAGGGGGAATCTTTCACAAATTCCTAGAATATTCCTGGTTTGTATATCCAGTTGCATAAAATTATACAAGGATGGAATGTATATTTGGCTTGTATATTCACATGTACAATTGAAAGATACAAAGAAATATGCATGGAATATATACAAGGCTGGCGGACATACATGTGCTACAGTGGAATGTATATTGGGTTTGTATATTCGCATATACAACCCAATATACAATGAAAAATATACAAGGCCGATCTATATGCATCAGGAACAGTGTAATGTATATTGGCAGGTGGCTACAGTGGCTTGTATATTTGTGCTTGTATGTTTGCACATACAAGCAAAATATACAAAGAAAAGATACAAGGAAATATATAAAAAAAGATATACAAGCCGGACCTGACCCAGCAGTAAAAGTGCTTCATAAACTTTTTGGGTCTGCCTTGTATATTTGGCATTTGTATATCGTGCGATATACAAAGTTGACATACGTTGCAACATCAGACTGGATTTCAAAGCAATCTTCAACCTACTTCATAAAATTTTTGGGTCCGCCTTGTATAAGCTACAATTGTATATTGCGATATACAAATAAAAGATACAAACAGATGCAGATGCAAGCCGGATTTCAAATGAATATCATTTTGGCTCATTCAAGCTTCAGGTCCGCCATGTTTGAAAGGTGTTTGTATGTTTCGACATATAAAGGAACAGATACAAAGACACATGCAAGCCGGATTTCAAAAATGCTTTCGATTTGCTTCATAAAAGGTTTGGAATCCGTGGCTTGCATGTATGCGGTGCTTGTATATTGCAATATACAAGTCAGAATATACATGAGAGGGTGATACAAGCTAGACTCGGCAAAACAATGAAATGCAGCTAATGGTGTTTTGAGGTCCGCAGCTTGTATTTTGCATATGCAGAAGAAGAGATACAAATGGTGGGGTCCACCAAGGCAGGCACTTTGTATATTTTTCTGCTTGTATGTTCGCTTGCACATTTCAAAGATGCAAGGCTAGATATAAGCTAACATACAAGTGGTAGGGCCTGCATATACGAGGGAGCTTGTATGTATATGCAATTTTGAAAATACAAAGGATATATAGGGGCCGATATGCAAAGAGCCATGCATATACAAAGAGGTCACAGAGAAGTTTTTGAATGTCGATTCAGGCGCCAAGATGCAGTGATATATACAGGCGGTTGACCGAAACTTTGACCGCCTGTATCTCCTCCATTTCAGTGAATTTTGACATGCTATAAGAGGAAAAGATGCATGTTTTTGACCCCTCTTTCTTTTGGCAGGGTTTTCAGGAGTTTTTGTCACTATCCATTTTAAGATCTAAATTTGTATGCCATGGACGACTAGACGTTTCAGCAGATGAAGATATTCTTGTGGCATTCATTGTTGCACCAAGATGAAGCAGCTCGCATTGATGATCAGAAATATCTTTCCACCGTCCTCTTTTAGATATTTTCATCTCTTCTACTACAGATTGATGAGTAAGCTGCATGCATTAAAGGCTCAAAATATCTTGTATCCGCCCAATGCCAGATTTTGACGCCATGACTGATGCAGCTGGATTGGCATTAATGTAGAAATTTTCTAAGACAGCTCTTAGAGCACATTTTTGTAACCAACTTAGGATAGTTTGGAATGCTATATATATGCATTTGAATGTTGTAAATAAGGTTGGAAATTTTTTGGCATCCTGGTCTTTCTGTTTCCAAACAGAGTTTTCATATGTTGTAACCTTGCCTCTCTGTCAAATATATGCAAGTTATTTTTACCTCTTTACTAATTTTTTCTGATTCTGTGTGAATCTACATATGGTTTGTTTGTGAATGTTGTATTCCTCTCAATCATATTGCTTCTCGCCTCTGCTAGAGTCATCTAACCTGTGTATGCCTACTTGCCATATTCTGATTGTGTTGTGCATCCTTTAGTTTTGTGGAAGTTTCTTTAAATTTGTCTGATGTATCACCCTTTTATGTTTTCAAGCTTTTATTCATTTTCATTACAAGCATTCTCTCTCCATTTTCCCCCAAAATTCAATAGTTTCAAGTGATAGCTAGACAAGGAAGCCGGCCTTCTCCGGAGGTTTGATCTCATTTAGCAAAGTCCCACACTTAGAGATCAATCCCATGTTATTCCAGTTTGCAGAGCTTTAACAACTTCATGCAAGGGTGCAAAACTGGGTGATAACAACTTTTGGCACACCCGGTGGGACGGACTGTGAAGTCAGGAATGCAACCCTTATTATTGGTGTTGGTATGTAGCAAATAATTTCAAACCTATAAGAGGCTAAACCTGCATATTTGGTGACTCACATTAAGGAAGGATAAGCAGACTAGTTCTGTTTTTACATTTTTATGAGCAAGATACAAACTAGGAGTTCAAGTTCAAGCTCGTTTGATTATCTATAGCTTTCTCCACCTAGGAGATAGAGCAGAGCTGCAACAAGGACTCCAGTCTCCAAAAGGAACCCATCAACCCCACCAAATTTCAGACCAGTTGCTCTTGTAGTTCCTGTAGCAACTTAAGCAAATCTACTTCCAACTATTCAGATGGCAAGAAATCAGCCATTTGTGGCTTTTGACGGGGGCAGCCCTGTTGGTAATCATTTATGTTTAGGGTTTTAAGCTAGGCCACTTCCCAAAAGTCCAAAAAATTCTAACACTTTTGGTCTTTGTAGTTGTAAAAAATGCAAAAAATCAGTTAAAGTGCAAGTGTCTTTGTATATACAAAGGTGTTTGTATGTACATATAGGTCAAAATGTACATTGGCAGGCTTGCAAAAGTCTCCATCGGCCTTCAAAATGGTGAAAAATGAGTTATATGCATTTTATATGCATATTAGGATTTGAATGTGCATATACAAAGGGGAATCTTTTGTAGATTCTCAGGAATATTCCCACTTTGTATATCAGGTTGCATGTGGAGATACAAAGGAAAAAATACAAGGGTTGGCGCAGATGCATTTGCTATAGTGGCAAGGGGGAGATACATTTGGTGGGCCCGTAGGTATATACAAACGAGTTTGTATGTTCAAACATACAAAGGTCATATACAAAGTGAAATATACAAGGAGGTGCAAATATACATTTGCTACAGTTGCGAAGCAGGGACCCACCACTTGTATATTTGCGGTTGTATATTTCGATATACAACCAAATATACATTCTTGAGATACAATTCGGGCTCGACGGAGAAATCAATTGCAGTGTATAAAATTTGAGGTCCGTTGTTTGTATATTTGGCTTGTATGTTTGCATTGTATATGTGACATACAAGCAAATATACAAGGGAGCAATGTACAAGCCAGATTTCAAAAGGAGGTGCATTCTGATGCATAATGTTTTAGGTCCACCTTGTATGTTGAGCAGTTGCATGTATATGCATCCTGCATATACAAAGATTTAAAAAGGGCGATTGTATATGCATTTGTTCATGCATATACAAGGGGTGAAAAGGCAAAAATGAAAGGATAAAAGGATAGCGATAGAAGGTCAAGGTGCCTGCATGGCACAATATTATTGGTTGGCAACTCTTCATGCATGTTTTGAGACCGTTGATCACAGCGATGGATTTTGGATCGATGGTCAGGTTTTGAACCCTCAGCGAAGGTTTTTCCTGTGAATTTGTAATCCTTTTTTGAGTGGGAAAACAACAGATACGTCCACTGTTACATTTCAAAGAGGTGCTTTGGGTGGTTGAACCATTAATGGCAGGATGCAGTTGGGCATGGGCTAGTGGTCGAATAGACAAGTACCTAGTTTATGACGGAGAGTCTTTCAACGGAAGCACAGGGCTCGAGCTCAACTACTCCTCGCCCTTCTCTTTCTCTTTCCCATTTTGTCCTCTGCTGCATTTATGATTTTGAGTGCCAATCTGATCATGCGCTGTATCTGGCAATTTTTTTTGAGTTGCCATGTAATTAATGTGTCGAGTACACTTCCTTGTTGTATAAGGGGGACTGTGTTACTCATTTTTCATGGTTGAAAATTGGACAAATTTTGGTGCTGCAGTAGGAATACAATCTTTTGGTGACTCTCTTTCAGGTGTCTTGAGAGTTTATGAATTGTATGTTGTATGTATTATGCACAAAATTATCAATTTCATGTTGATTTAAATGAGTAATACTTCATTGCATGTGTTTTATTATTTGTCTCCAGACTGAATGTGTTTTTTCTTCTGACTCTGAACATCTAAGGGGTGTTATAGATTCTAGAATATAGGTTTTCTATATTGAATACTTAGTCTCTTACCTCTGCTCAGGGAGTAGATTGAATGTTTTGGATTAAGTGTTAAGAAGAATACATTGCAGTAAGGATGTTTGCAAGTAGAAATAACTAAATACTCTCTCTTGGGTATTGTCTATAAGTCAGACATATTAGAAACCCCTTGAAATCTGATTGCCATTTTAAGTCTATGGTAAACATTCACATATATATGTCTACTAACTCCGAGCCCTGGACAAGCACCGATCTGGTCTGCTATCTCTGTGTAACCCAAAGTCCTAGTTTTGCACCCACACATAAAATTCAACTCAATCTTTAAATACAAACCTTTAGGACTTTATGATTAGTTTAGAATCTGAAAACCTATGTCTACAACTGAATATAGGCCCAAAGCTAGCCCCTTTGCACTTATCTGACAGTTTTGGTCTGCATAAGAGAGGATTTATCTGCTTTGTGTCAACATCCCAGCAAATACATAGATGTATTTTATAGATGTTGAGTAGGGAATACCCCCCTTGGTTCTGCATAGCCTAAAGAAGAAGAGGAGATATTTATAGAGTCTATCTCCTATACTGTTGGCCCCTAGCCCGGGAATCCTGTTGATCACTGATGGCTACCTTGTAGGGATAATTGGGAACAAGCATGCAGTCTGGGAAAATAACTAACAAATTTTGGCCACTCCACTGGGGAACATGAAATGAAAGTGATTATACCTTTGTAAGAACCTTGGTTTTAAAAGAAAAACAATTCCTAGTTATAGGTGGTAACTCCAAACCAATCTCCCAACTGGTAAAGTAAAAATTTGTATGCAAGGGAGAAGATCCCAACAAAATCCTTTGTTTGAAGAGTTACCCATAAAAATGATGTATAAGAAAAAAGGGACTATTCGAGCCAGTCAAGATGGTTCTCCTAGCTGCAAGAAAAATGAATTTATTCAGGACAATCCAAGATCTTCAGAGAGGACAGAGCCTTATTTTTCAAACACAGAAGCTGAAATCCAAAATGTATATGAAAGACAACAGGGTGGTAGTTTAAGAATAAGGTCAGAGGTGTTTCAAGAACACCCTTTCTTGGATCCCAGTGATAGATTTGAGGAGACTAAATCCCCAAGGGATGATGATGATGATCAGAATATAATGAAACCATCCTCTTCTATGCCTAAAGAGGAAAAACTAGCTGAAGAAATCAAGAGCTTAAGGGCAGAGTTAGAATATTTACAAGCTATGAAAATCAGAAATGACATGAGATAGAAAGTGCAAGCTCTGAGAGTTGCTCAAAATGATTTAGTTCCTACCCTTGAAAATGCAAATGCGATGGGAAATCGGCACAGAAATGAAGTGCAAGATCAGCATAATGATCAGAGACAGAATGCAAATAATGCTAAAGTACCATTAAATAATGTAAGAAATGAGAATGTAAATAGAAATTCCAATGTTAATCAGTTTGGTAGATAGCCTATGCAACTAGATAGATATAGACAACTTGTTTTTGATGGGATTCTTGGTCACCCAAATATTATTGACAAACATGTGAGGCTGCAAGTGCCTAAGTTTTCAGAAAATAGTACTGAGTCAGGTGAAGACCATTTAAAAACTTTTCAAAATATCATGGACAACTTTGAGGTTGAGCATGAGGATGTTTTCATGAAATCATTTATGCAATCCTTAGTTGATGAAGCCAAGGAATGGTACAAAGGTCTGCCTAATAGAAGTATTTCCTCATGGGATGACTTCAGGAGAATATTCAAAGAACAATATGGTGACAAAACTGATCCTAGCTTCTTTATTCATGAATTCACTGGCATTACCAAAGGATCAAATGAACAGGTTGTTGATTTCAATGCTAGATTCACGAAGGTACTGAACAAACTGCCGCATCACATGAGGCCTAATGAACCTATGTGCATTGTGTTGTACATAAATGCTTTTGATGCCAAAACTGCTTATGGATTAAGAGATAAGGGTCCTCATAGCCTCAGAGATGCTTTCAAAATTGCAACAAATATTGAAAATAATAGAAAAACATCTAGTAAGACATCTAGTAAGACAAACATAAGGGATGATGTGAAAATTCTGCAAAATCCAAATACTAAATCTCAGAGTGTTCAGGGCAATGCATCTACTTCTGAGGATAAATTAGACAAATTGACAACTATTGTCAAGGACCTGAGCTATAAAATGGATAAAAATGAAAAGTGAGGAGGTCCTGACAGACAAGTTTACCAGAGGCAAGAAAGAAGACCATCATTACATGATATGCCATATAATACCAATTGGCATAATGGTAAACCCATTCCTTCAAACAGTAACATAAATTCAAGGACTCAACATGTTAAGGAAACACCTGACCCTTTGAAGAAGGCTGTTAATATTGTTAATGACGCCCCATGGTGCATCATATGCCAAATGCCTCACTCATAGTCACAATGTCTGATTGCTCAATCTTTATACAACAATGTTGTTGCCTGTGATGAATGCAATGAGCCGCATTGCATGGAAAATGATGATGTCAATATGCTATCTACAAATAGGGAGTATCCCTTTCATGATGCTGATGCAAATGCATTTGATGAGGTTCAAGTCTAACAGTAATTTCCCCATGATGAAGACGAGGAAGATAATTATGCTTATGCTCAAGATTCATATAATTTTCTGAATAATTTGAGAAGACCATCTGATGAAGAAATCAGAGCCTTCATAGTGGCTCAAGTCAAAAGCAATTATAATCTTAGGGGTAAAGCTCAGGTGAGTAACTCACACCAACCAGAGAATACTTTTGTGAGCCAGCCAATGAATAGTCATAAGAGGGCTGATGCGCAAAAGAAGCAATGGGATAATAACAAGCAAAATTTTAAGCAAAAAATAGGTCATGGTTCTCAAAGACCAGAAAACAGAATCCCCTAGGTTGAGGATCAAAATAAAATTTCTCAAATTAAGATTGACAGTCAGAGAGCCATAAAAGTTAAAGCTGGATCATGCCAGAATAAAAATAAAACTGTAGATCAGGCTACAACTATTTTACAAAATTGTGCTCCATTTGACATAGCTCAGGTCTTGTCCCAGGTAAAGGTTTCTGTTCCACTGATGGAGCTGATGAAGGTGGAAGAGTTTAGAAATAGGGCAGTATCCTTGATCTCAGGAGTACCATGTCAAGCTGAGGAAAATGTTGAATCTCAGGGTAAAAAGTGGGCCCTATGCATTGATGGAGATGAAGTCCCTGAAGTATATCTGGGGATGACCATGACAAAATGCCCCTCACAAGTGGAACCATTTTATGTCTCCCTAGTTATAAATGGAAAAGTGATTAAGAATTGTATGCTTGACTTAGGAGCATCAACGAATATCATGCCTTTGGCCATCATGCAGCAAGTTGGGTTGAAAATAGATAAGGCATGTGGGAAATGTTATGCCATGGATGCTAGAGAAGTACCTGTCATTGGAATTATGAAAGATGTTAATTTCAGACTGGCAGCATATCCTGAGCTGACCTACAAAATGAACATAACAGTTGTTGATATCAAGCCACAGTATGGCATGTTGTTGTCAAGAAGATGGGCAGCGTTAATTGGTGGGAGTATGCAATTGGACCTGTCATATGCCATGATTCCAATGAATGGCAGGGATGTCAAACTAATCAGAGAAGAAAGGTCATTAGAGATAGTGGAGGATCAAGAATCAGAGGAGCATATATGTTTTGTGGATATTGACTGTGATAATTTCAGAGTTGTCTCAGATGATAGGGAACATAAAGGGAGAGACATGTGCATTCAAGAACCTAACCAATAGGGTCTCTGGACCATGTATTTCGATGGAGCTTGTTCAAGGGAAGGCTCTAGTGCTGGCATTGTATTTCTGTCTCCAACTGGTAGGCTTCTAAAATTTTCATTCTTACTGAAGTTTGCCTATACAAATAATATTGCAAAGTATGAAGCTCTATTGTTAGGATTGAATGTAGCTCTGAAGAATGGAATCAAGATGCTCAAAGTATTTGGGGATTCAGAGTTAGTTGTTTCCCAAGTCAAAGATAAGTATGCATAAAAAAATAAAATATTAAAATAGTATAAGCATGTTGTTTGGGATACAATTGAATTGTTTTATGCCTTTTCAATAAGCTGGATAGAGAGATCAAAAAATGTCAGGGTAGATTTTCTAGCTAATATAGCCATAAAGCCAAATGATATAACTCTATCAGATGTTACAAATGTTGAGGTCAAACTTAGACCTGCAGTGCCAGATAATGTATGCAGATGGCAAGTGTTTGATGACGACAAGGATTTACTGAGATTTTTGCACTGCATAGATGAGTATGAGAATCAAGAAATTGATTTTCAGAATTTTGTAGAAGTTATAGATGGAAAGGAAACTCTCCTAGGGAAAGAAATAATTCAACTCAAGACAAATAAGATCCCTAGAGGGCTGGTTGCTTTAGAAAGAGCTTTTGACAATAGGGACCAATTTGTTACTATGGCATCTCCAACAAACAAGAATGATTTAGAAGAGATAAACTTGGGGACATCTCATACCCCTAAGAGGGTATACATTGGCAAGCAGCTCAAGCCACATATCAGAACTATGCTTATTACATTATTGAGAAAGTATAAGCATATTTTTGCCTAGTCATATGAGGACTTGAAAGCTTATAGGGAGGATTTATTTCAACATGAAATCCCTTTGAATCTTGGAGCTAAACCATTTAGACAAAAACAATGGCCTATCAACCCAACTTTAGATCCTAAAATGCAAGAGGAACTTATGAAACTTAGGGAGGCTGGAATAATTATGCCTATCAGACATTCAACTTGGGTGTCTAACCTCATTCCAATTAGAAAAAAGAATGGTGATATCAGACTTTGTGTGGACTTTAGAAATTTGAATGTATCTTCTTTGAAAGATAATTATCCACTGCCTAACATGGAGGCCATGTTACAGAAGGTGACTGGCTATGAGCTTCTATCCATGATGGATGGATTTTCAAGGTACAATCAGGTGAAAGTAAAAGAATCAGAACAATTTAAGACTACTTTCACTACTCCATGGGGAACCTATGTATATGTGAGGATGCCATTTGGGCTGACAAATGTAGGTGCCACATTTCAGAGGGCAATGGATGTCACTTTTGCAGGATTAATTGATCAATCTTGGTCGTGTATCAGGATGATTTGATGGCTTACTCAAAAGGGGAGGAGCAACACTGTATGCACTTGGAGTAGATTTTTATTAGAGCATTAAAGTATGGCATCTCGCTCAACCCAAAGAAATGTGCTTTTGGGGTTGTTGAAGGAAAATTGCTTGGGCACATTGTTTCTAAAGATGGAGTCAGGATTGATATTGAGCGAGTAGCTACAATTGACAGAATTTAGATCCCTAAAATAGTAAAAGGAGTTCAGTCCTTCTTTGGATAAATTAACTTTGTTAGGAGATTTGTTCCTAACTTTGTAGAGATCACAAAAGATATCTCTAAAATGTTGAAGAAAGGTGCAATTGTCAAATGGGAAGATGAAGCAACCAAATCATTTCAAAACATAAAAGAGGCTATAAAGATGGCTCCTGTGCTAAAATCTCTTAATTTTTCTAAGCCATTTCAATTGTTTTCATTTGCTTCTTTCCACACTATTGCTGCATGCTTATTACAGAAAAATGCAGAAGGTTTTGAACAACCTATAGCTTTCTTTAGCAGGTCATTGCAGGCTGCTGAATTGAAATATGACATTATGGAGAAGCAAGCATATGCACTGGTTAGAGCAGTCAAAAGTTTCAAACCATATTTGGTGGGCTCTCAGATAGTTACATATGTTCCTCATGCAACTATCAAAGATATATTTACCCAACAGGAAGCAACTGGAAGAAGATGCAGATGGATAAATAAATTACAAGAGTTCAACATTGAAATACAGATCACAAAATTGGTAAGAGGACAAGGTTTGGCCAAACTGATGACAGTCAAATCTAGAGGCATGTCAAGTGAATGTAGTGCATAATGAAGTTATAAATATGTCAGATTCTGAATGGTACAAAGACATAGTACATTATTTAAAGAATTTGAATTGTCCCTCCCATCTCAGTGATAATCAGATGAGAACCTTGAAGCTACATGCTATTAAATACATCATTGTTTAGGGAGAGTTGTATTAGAAAAGTTCTGATGGTGTGCTACTCAGATGTGTAGATAAAAATCAGGCCAGAAATATTTTAAGTGAGATGCACAATGGAGTGTGTGGTGGACACTATGCTGCCTATACAACAGCCCACAGAATCCTTAGGGCAGGATATTGGTGGCCGACTCTTTTCTCAGATGCACAAAAGTTGGTGAGGAGATGTGATCCTTGCCAAAGGTTTTTAGGAAAGCTAAGGTATGATGGTGCATTACCCCTTAGGACTGTAACTGTAGAAGCTCCATTTTAGCAATGGGGGATTGATTTCATAGGGGAAATCTTTGAAAAATCTAGTGGAGGGCATAGTTGGATTCTTGTTGCCACTGATTACTTCACTAAATTAATTGAGGTTGTTCCAACTAAAAAGGCTAGAAGCAAAGTGGTGATGGATTTTATTCTAGAAAATATCATTATTAAATTTGGAGTTCTAGTCAAATTGGTCACAGATAATGCAATGTGCTTCAGGTCTGGTGAATTTATTGATTTTTGTAGCAATTATGGAATTGATTTGTCTCATACATCACCATACCATCCACAAGGAAATGGCCAGGCCAAGTCAAGCAACAGAAGCCTCATAAAAATCATCAAGAGAATGATAGACAAAAGCAAGAGAGCTTGGGATTCAAAGCTGAAGTTGGCATTATGGGTTGACAGAGTGACAATGAAAAAGGCAATTGGAAGGTCACCTTATGAATTAGTATATGGTGCAGTAGCTAAATTGCTTGTGAATAACCTCCTGCCAGTTTATAGGTTTATCCAAGGGAACGATGAGGAGATTGGAGACCCAATGACTAAAAGAATAAATTAGTTGGTTGAACTAGATGAAATCAGAAGAGAGGTATAGAAAATAAACATCAAGAAATAGCAAAGAGTGAAGTATCTATTTGATAAAAGGGCTATAGAGAGAAGGTTTCAGATAGGTGATCTGGTCCTTATGTGGAATACAAGGAGCCAGGATAAGGGCAAACATGGAAATTTTTGAGCCCTTGTGGATTGGCCTATATCAAATTAGCAATATCTATGGAGATGATTCCTATTTTCTCCAAGCCCTAAATGGTGAATTAATGGAATTACTAGTGCACAGTGAATTCCTTAAAACCTTTTTTGCATAAGTGAGTACCTTCTGTGCACACTGTAAATTAGTTGTAGATATTTTGTACATGTCTTGTATGGCCAGTCTTGTTTTGAGTTTTGTGTTTTGTCTGGTCTACCTCGAAGTAGTCTGGTCCTCGCTACAGTCTTGCGCCTGCACGTCCCCAATCCGAGCCTGTGTTGGTAATCATTTATGTTTAGGGTTTTAAGCTAGGCCCCTTCCCAAAAGTCCAAAAAATTCTAACACTTTTGGTCTCTGCAGTTGTAAAAAATGCAAAAAATTAGTTAAAGTGCAAGTGTCTTTGTATATACAAAGGTGTTTGTATGTACATATAGGTCAAAATGTACATTAGCAGGCTTGCAAAAGTCTCCATCGGCCTTCAAAAATGGTGAAAAATGAGTTATATGCATTTTATATGCATATCAAGATTTGAATGTGCATATACAAAGGGGAATCTTTTGTAGATTCTCAGGAATATTCCCACTTTGTATATCAGGTTGCATGTGGAGATACAAAGGAAAAATATACAAGGGTTGGTGTAGATGCATTTGCTACAGTGGCAAGGGGGAGATACATTTGGTGGGCCTGCAGGTATATACAAATGAGTTTGTATGTTCGGGCCTACAAAGGTCATATACAAAGTGAAATATACAAGGAGGTGCAAATATACATTTGCTACAGTTGCGAGGCAGGGACCCACCACTTGTATATTTGCGGTTGTATATTTCAATATACAACCAAATATACATTCCTGAGATACAATTCAGGCCTGACAGAGAAATCAATTGCAGTGTATAAAATTTGAGGTCCGTTGTTTGTATATTTGGCTTGTATGTTCACATTGTATATGCGACATACAAGCAAATATACAAGGGAGCAATGTACAAGCCGGATTTCAAAAGGAGGTGCATTCTGATGCATAATGTTTCAGGTCTGCCTTGTATGTTGAGCAGTTGCGTGTATATGCATCCTGCATATACAAAGATTTAAAAAGGGCGATTGTATATGCATTTGTTCATGCATATACAAGGGGCAAAAAGGAAAAAATGAAAGGATAAAAGGATAGCGATAGAAGGTCAAGGTGCCTACGTGGCGCAATATTATTGGCTGGCGACTCTTTATGCATGTTTTGAGACCGTTGATCACAGCGATGGATTTTGGATCGACGGTCGGGTTTTGAACCCTCAGCGAATGTTTTTCCTGTGAATTTGTAATCCTTTTTTGAGCAGGAAAATAGTAGATACGTCTACTGTTACATTTCAAAGAGGCGCTTTGGGTGGTTGAACCATTAATGGCGGGATGCAGTCGGGCATGGGCTAGTGGTTGAACGGACAAGTACCTGGTTTATGACAGAGAGTCTTTCAACAGCGGCACAGGGCTTGAGCTCAACTACTCCTCGCCCTTCTCTTGCTCTTTCCTGTTTTGTCCTCTGCTGCATTTATGATTTTGAGCGTCAATCTGATCATGCGCTGTATCTGGCAATTTTTTTTGAGTTGCCATGTAATTAATGTGTCGAGTACACTTCCTTGTTGTATAAGGGGGACTGTATTACTCATTTTTCGTGGTTGAAACTAGACAAATTTTGGTGCTACAGTAGGAGTACAATCTTCTGGTGACTCTGTTTCAGGTGTCTTAAGAGTTTATGAATTGTATGTTGTAAGTATTATGCACAGAATTATCAATTTCATGTTGATTTAAATGAGTAATGCTTCATTGCATGTGTTTTGTTATTTGTCTCCAGACTGAATGTGTTTTTTCTTCTGATTCTGAACATCTAAGGGGTGTTATAGATTCTAGAATATAGGTTTTCTATATTGAATACTTAGTCTCTTACCTCTGCTCAGGGAGTAGATTGAATGTTTTGGATTAAGTGTTAAGAAGAATACATTGCAGTAAGGATGTTTGTAAGAAGAAATAATTAAATACTCTCTCTTGGGTATTGTCTATAAGGCAGACATATTAGAAACCCCTTGAAATCTGATTGCCATTTTAAGTCTATGGTAAACATTCACATATATATGTCTACTGACTCTGAGCCCTAGACAAGTACCGATCTGGTCTATTATCTCTGTTGTAACCCAAAGTCCTTGTTTTGCACCCACACATAAAATTCAACTCAATCTTTAAATACAAACCTTTAGGACTTTAGGATTAGTTTAGAATCTGAAATCCCCTGTCTACAACTGAATATAGGCCCAAAGCTAGCCCCTTTGCACTTATCTGACAGTTTTGGTCTGCATAAGAGAGGATTTATCTGCTTTGTGTCAACATCCTAGCAAATACATAGATGCATTTTATAGATGTTGAGTAGGGAATACCCCCCTTGGTTTTGTGGAGCCTAAAGAAGAAGAGGAGATATTTATAGAGTCTATCTCCTATACTGTTGGCCCCTGGCCCGGGAATCCTGTTGATCACTAATGGCTACCTTGTAGGGATAACTGGGAACAAGCATCCAGTCTAGAAAAATAACCAACAAGCCCATTAAACCTAACAGTACATGATGTTATACCCATGGCAGCTTTGAAGAGTCTACCTTATTTCACAGAGGAAAATCAAACTACCCCTATTGAGCACATTAGAGACGTAGCATCTCTATGTGGGGTGCATCATGTCACCCAAGAAAATGTAGCAATCAGGCTGCTGGCCACCTCTTTCAAAGGGAAGGCATTGCAATGGTTCATGAGTGTACCAGTACAAACTATTACAACCTGGGATGATCTAGGTGAGAAGTTAAACAAGCAATTTCAAGACAAATTAGATAATCTATCATTGGTTGAACAAATGACCACCATAAAAAGAGCTCCCTAGGAGTAGATGATGGATTTCAACTTCAGATTTCAGAAGACATGGGACAGGATCCCTGCCATGGTAAGACCTCCAACTGAATATGCATTTCTATATTTTTTGAAAGCCTTAAATAGTGATGTTTTAGTAATGATTCAGTCACTAGGAGGAACTAGTTTACCAGATGCTTATGAAATAGCTATTAGGGCAAAGAATAATCTTATTCAGGCCAGAAAAATAGCACCTAGGCCACCCATGCCCATCTTCCTTGAAATTCAGGCCTCAATGCCATTGCCAATCCCATATTCTGCCCCTGTACCTACAGTGGCAGCATTACCTAATATTGCTAATTCTGAACCTACTACCTCTAGTTCATCTCAAGAGTTGAAAGAGATTAAAAATAGTCAACAAAAGATTGAGGGCATCCTTCAAACTTTTGGAAATGAACTGGTAAACATAAAGAAGCAACAATCCCAAAGGCCCTTTCAACCTTATCTGCAACCTAGTCCGGGGTAGAATCAACCATTTCAAGGCCATAATCAGCCTTACTAGGCCAACAGGCCTCCATATCAAGATAATTACCAAGGTGCCAGGTAAAATGTGAATCAAAGGCCTTTTTAGCCTTATAATCCAGTGCCTATTAATGCAGTAAGGGACCTTGTCCCTACTCAGAACAATCTTGCAGCTTAACACAAATGGTGTTTCCCATGTAATCAGCCACACAATCAGGAAACCTACTCAAACGGAGTCCTAAATCACGCTTTAATGGTGCAAAATTTTGCATCCCCATAGTTAAATACACCTAATGATGGAGTCGTGCAATAGCAAGAACAACCTCAGGGAGTTTCCACTTTCATAAATTGGCAAGAAGGTGAATTTTGTGGCATGAACAGTGATAACACCTCAGTTGCAACAAATACAAGAGCAAAGAAGAGGGGCTATGAGGTAGAACAAACAACAAATAAAGGAAAAGTGTCTGTTGATGTTCCTGCACCCCATATTCCCCATATTTTGCAAAGAAATGACCCAGCAAAAGCAAGGGAGATGCCTCTTTTGCAAGCAGAGGTTGCTGCTATGAGATCAAATCAGAAGGTGAGTGCCATTCCACCTTTCAATATTATTGAAAATATGAAAAAGATGAATCTGACAATGTCTATGTGGGATTCATTAGCCATCCCAGGCCAAAAAGACATATTGCAATCTGCCTTATCTAATTTAAAAGTGTCCAAAGATATAACTGTTGACCCAAATAAGGTTGTCCTTACCAATTCATCCGAGGATAACATTGAACAGCCCAACAAAATTGCCAAGCCACTCCCATTTTATGTATCATTGATAATTGGAGACAAATTAGTTCATAATTGCATGGTGGATAGTGGAGCAAGTAGTTCTGTGATGCCTAAACAAATTGCAGACCAATTAGGGCTCAAATACCGGCTTCTTGAGAAGGGTGTACTCTAATTAGATGGCACAGCTGTTAATACTGTGGGTGTAATAAAAGACTTAGGTCTTACTCTACATACCTGCCCAAATGTTTTCATTTCACAGGAGGTGTTCATCATTGATCTGCCTCCTTATTTTGCCATGTGCTTATCAAGAGAATTTACAGCCAAGATAGGAGGATATTTATCCTTAGACTAGTCCCACATGTTTTTTAGGACCAGATATGGCACCAAAGTAACTTTAAAATTTGAGTTGCTTTCAAATTATCACATAGAGCCTTACACACCAAGTGTTGTTAATGCAAATTGCATTATTTCTGGTGATCCTGAATTAGTTGCTGCTCAAGAACTACAAGCTGAAAGCATACCAGAAGTACTAATAAGGGAGTGGGCCTTTGAAAATAGTGTGGATGATCCTGAGGGACACATCTAAGAAACTGGTATGGGGGTCTATATACTTCATGAGCCTGAGGCAGCAATTCCAAGTATGGTAAAGGATGCAGAACAACAGACAGGGCAACATAATGGGGTGTGGAAAATGTATTTTGATGGCTCTAGGAGCAAGAATGGATCTGGTGGTGGTGTAATGCTGGTGTCACCACAAGGTGAAAAATATTTTTTTGCTTTCCGTTTTGCCTTTGCATGTACCAATAACACTGCTGAATATGAGGGGCTAATCCAGGGATTACAATGGGCAAGAAAGAGGAAAAATGGTTGTTTGCAAGTATTTGGGGATAGTGAACTAATTATAAATCAAGTAAGAGGATTGCATCTTACCAAAAATGATACCTTGAAGTGCTACAAACATAGGGTGTGGGACATGATTGAAGAATTTGATGCTTTTAACTTGATATCCATTCCAAGGAATCAGAACTCTCATGCTGATAGGTTAGCTACAATTGGGGCTCAGTTTGACATCCCCAGTGGCATTCAAAGGGAGAAGGTACAACCTCATGTAACAATAGTTGATAGGCCCTCTATCCCTGATAATAATATTCATTGGCAAGTCTTTGAAAGTGATGAACAAATCCTGCATTTCTTGTTGGAGGAAGATGAATTTTCTGTGATAAATCAGGATAAGCTTAAACAACAATATGGCAATGATCAAATAGTTCAGTTGAGAACAAACAAGCTACCCAAGGGATTGGTAACCTTGGAATCTATTTTTAGCACAGATGATCAGCTTAAGAAAAGCAAAACTAGCATGCAGGTTAAGGAAGAGCATTATGAGGAGCTAGAAATTTTCAAAGGTAAGCTCCTTAAAATTGGTAAAATCTGCTCAGTTGAGGACAGAAGAGCTTTTATTGCTCTCTGTCAAGAATTTAAAGATGTGTTTGCCTGGGATTACTCAGACCTAAAAGGGTTTCACCCTCAAATTGCCCAGCATACCATAGAGTTGGAACCAGGTACAAAGCCTATAAGGCAGAAGCAAAGACCCCTAAATCCAAAGCTAGAGCCCCTGATGATTAAAGAATTGACTAAGCTAATCGAGGGAAAGATCATTTTTCCCATCAAACATACTTCTTGTGTCTCTAACCTTGTCCCTATGAGGAAGAAAAAAAGAGAAATTAGGCTGTGCGTTGATTTCAGGGACCTAAATAGAGCCTCCCTAAAAGACCACTACCCACTTTCGTCAATGGAGTAGATTCTGCAGGTGGTAGCTGGCTCAGAAAGATTTTCTTTGCTTGATGGATTTTCTAGTTACAATCAGGTGTTAGTCAAGGAGGAGGATCAGTTCAAGACTGCTTTCACCACCAAGTGGGGCACCATGGCCTATAGAAGAATGCCTTTTGGTCTCTTTAACACTGGCTCAACTTTTCAAAGAGCCATGGATATGGCATTCAAGGGTTTGTTGTACAAACTGGTGCTGGTGTACTTAGATGATATAACATTTTTTTCTAAGAATGTATCTAAGCATTTATCCCACTTAAGGCAAGTTTTTGAGAGATGCCAAGAGTTTGGGATATCCTTTAATCCAAACAAATGCATTTTCACTGTCCATGAGGGCAAGCTGTTAGGACACGTTGATTCAAAGGAAGGCATTACCATTGATGCTGAAAGAGTAAGGGCCATTTTGGAGCTGCCCTTACCCAATCATACGAAGGGATTGCAAAGTTTTATTGGCAGAATTAATTTTCTGCGAAGATTCATCCCTGATATTGCGAACCTTTTGAAACCCTTGACAGCCATGTTGAAAAAGGATACAATTTTTAGCTGGACGAAGGAGGCCAGGCTAAGCTTTGAGTCTATAAAAGAAGCATTGTCAGCTGCACCAACTTTGGTAAACCCTGATTTCTCCAACGATTTTATTCTATATGCTTATGGCAGCCTAGATACAATCTCTACGATTTTGGTACAGCAACAGAGTAGCGGCTTTGAGTAGCCAATCACTTTTTTCAGTCAGGGGCTGGAAGAATATGAGCAAAAGTATAGCTTTGTTGAGAAGCATGTCCTTGCAGTGATAAGGAGCCTCAAGAAATTTTGGCATCTTGTTTCTAATAACAAGATATATTTGATGGTGGCTCATCCCAGCATGAAGGAGTTCCTGTTGAGCAAAGATATAAATGAGAAAAGAGCCGACTGGATCACCAAGGTCAAGGAATATGACATGGATATCTAGGTAACCAAACTTGTCAGAGGTAAGGGACTCAGCGAACAACTCGCTACCAGTTCCAACAAGGGGGATGAGATGCTTTTGACCATTGAGGATGCACCTCAAGATAATTCAGAGGTAGTGGGCACAAGTTGGGTTACTGATATGACTCAATTTTTGCAAACTGGCAAATGTCCAGCAGGTCTAGATAAAACTAGGAGAAGATATTATAGACTGCAGTCTGTTCCATATGTTTTGATTAATGACACTCTTTTTAGGAAAGATTTTAATGGTGTATTGCTAAGATGCATTGTTGAAGATCAGACTGATAAGGTATTGCATGAATTTCATGATGGAGTAGTAGGGGGTCTTTTCACCCCAAATACTACTACCTGGAAGATAATGAGAGCTGGATATTACTGGCCTAGCCTATTTAAGGATGCCCATGCATGGGTGAGGAAATGTATAAAGTGTGCCATTTTTACAGGAAAAGAGAGGCTACCAGCCTTACCTCTACGGCCAATTCAAATAGAACAACCCTTCATGAGATGGGGTGTTGACTTCATAGGACCCATTAATCCACCATCAAGTGCAGGCCACAAGTGGATTCTTACAGCTACAAATTTTTTCACAAGATGGATTGAAGTAGTGGCTCTAAAGGAATCAAATAAAAGTGTTGTTTTAAATTTTTATCATGATTTGATTTCCAGATTTGGAGTGCCTGAGTTGATAATTTCTAACAATGCTTTAGCCTTTGTTGGCCTAAAGATAACTAACTAGGCTGTTAAGAATGGGATTTATTTGAATACTTCTTCCAATTATTACCCACAGGGTAATGGTTTGGCTGCGTCTATGAACAAAAATCTCATAATAATTATTAAAAGATCAATGGAAGATAACCAGAGGACCTGGCACACTAATTTGAAGTATGCCTTATGGGCAAACAGAATAACTCCTAAGAGGTCCATTGGAAATTCTCCATACACGTTAGTATATGGGAAAGAAGCAAGATTGCCTATCTCTATAGAACTGCCAGCAATGGACATCATGAATCAGCTGGAGATGTTTGAAGAAGAGGATCCCATGGCTATCTAATATGCTCAGCTTATGGAGCTTGAAGAAATCAGAGACAAGGCTATGAAGACTATGGAATATCATCAGCTACAGACCAAAAGAAGTTTTGATCAAAAGATGACTCCCAGAATCTTTAGAGAAGGTGATATGGTACTCAAATGGGATGAATTGAAGAGCAGGCCTGGAAAGCACTCCAAATTTGACAACATGTGGAGTGGTCCTTTTCTCATTACTGAATGCAAGGAGCACAATGCATTTTAGTTATCAAATATGGATGGACAAAATCTGCCTATCCCAGTCAATGGGATACACCTAAAGAGGTGTTTTGAGGTATGAGTGCCTTGTCAATCAATAAATTAGGTCTCTATGCTTTCAATAAGTGCTGCTGCACATTAGTTTAGATCTTCTTTTTGCTTTCCCTAAGTGCTGTCTAGCACAGTTGAGTGATTGCTTGCAACATTTTGTCTTGTTTTGGTCTCTCTATTCCCCTCTGCTGTAATAAATTGTTAAAGTCAGAGAGCCTCTGTATATTTCTAGTCTCAATATAACTCTATGCCCAATAGATATATAAGGCCACTGATCTATCTGTTTAGCAGGCAAACATCCCATAGAAGTCACCAAATTGTTGACCCATTTTTTCCTCTGACCAAAGCCAAACAATCAACTTGGTATTTTCCTTGAGAATCCTTTGGAAAATGTTCCTATAAAGCTTAAAGTGCCAAATTTCCATGAAGTCTTGCCTAAAAAACCTTACCATTGGAAAGAGCTTGAAAAAATAGGTAGGTTTGTTTTTTACATCACCCTGAAATTTGGCCAAATAAAGAAGTTATTGAAGGTCAAAGTTTCGGTCAACATACAGTTCAAATGTACATTTGACGGGCTTGCAAATCCCTATCGGCCTTAGAAAATATTGAGAAAAGTGAGTTTTATACATTTTTTGAATGTATATCGAGCCAAGGAAATGCATATACAAAGGGGGAATCTTTCACAGATTCCTAGAATATTCCTGGTTTGTATATCCGGTTGCATAAAAATATACAAGGATGGAATGTATATTTGGCTTGTATATTCGCATGTACAAGTGAAAGATACAAAGAAATATGCATGGAATATATACAAGGCCAGCGGATATACATGTGCTACAATGGAATGTATATTGGGTTTGTATATTCGCATATACAACCCAATATACAATGAAAAATATACAAGGCCGATCTATATGCATCACGAACAGTGTAATGTATATTGGCAGGTGGCTACAGTGGCTTGTATATTTGCACTTGTATGTTTGTACATACAAGTGAAATATACAAAGAAAGATATACAAGCTGGACCCAACCCAGCAGTAAAAGTGCTTCATAAACTTTTCGGGTTTGCCTTGTATATTTGGCATTTGTATATCATGGGATATACAAAGTTGACATACGTTGCAACATCAAGCCAGATTTCAAAGCGGTCTTCAACCTGCTTCATAAATTTTTTGGGTCTGCCTTGTATAAGCTGCGATTGTATATTGCGATATACAAATAAAAGATACAAATAGATGCATATGCAAGCCAGATTTCAAATAAATATCATTCTGGCTCATTCAGGCTTCAGGTCCACCATGTTTGAAAGGTGTTTGTATGTTTCGACATACAAAGGAACAGATACAAAGACACATGCAAGCCGGATTTCAAAAATGCTTCCGATCTGCTTCATAAAAGGTTTGGAATCCGTGGCTTGCATGTATGCGGTGGTTGTATATTGCAATATACAAGTTAGAATATACATGAGAGGGTGATACAAGCTGGACCAGCAAAACAATGAAATGTAGCTAATGGTGTTTTGAGGTCCGCAGCTTGTATTTTGCATATCCGGAAGAAGAGATACAAATGGTGGGGTCCACCAAGGCAGGCACTTTGTATATATTTTTTTGCTTGTATGTTCGCTTGCACATTTCAAAGATGCAAGGCTAGATATAAGCTAACATACAAGTGGTAGGGCCTGCATATACGAGGGAGCTTGTATGTATATGCAATTTTGAAAATACAAAGGATATACAGGGGCCGATATGTAAAGCACCATGCATATACAAAGGGGTTGCAGAGAAGTTTTTGAATGCTGATTTAGGTGCCAAGATGCAGTGATATATACAGGTGGTTAACCAAAACTTTGACCTCCTATATCTCCTCCATTTCAGCAAATTTCGACATGCTGTAAGAGGCAAAGATGCATGTTTTGTCCCCTCTTTCTTTTGGCAGGGCTTTCAGGAGTTTTTGTCACTGTCCATTTTTAGATCTGAATTTGTATGCCATGGATGACTAGATGTTTCAGCAATGACTTTTAGTAGATGAAGATATTCTTGGGGCATTCATTGTTGCACCAAGATGAAGCAGCTCGCATTGATAATCAGAAAAATCTTTCCACCATCCTCTTTCAGATATTTTCATCTTTTCTACTACAGATCGATGAGTAAGCTGCCTGCATTAAAGGCTCAAAATATCTCATATCCACCCAATGCCAGATTTTGATGCCATGACTGATGTAGTTGGACTGGCATTAATGTAGATATTTTCTGAGACAGCTCTTAGGGTACATTTTTGTAACCAACTTAGGATGGTTTGGAATGCTATATATATGCATTCGAATGTTGTATATAAGGTTGGAAATTTTTTGGCATCCTGGTCTTTCTATTTCCAAACAGAGTTTTCATATACTGTAACGTTGCCTCTCTGTCAAATATATGCAAGTTATTTTTACCTCTTTACTGATTTTTCTGGTTCTCTGTGAATCTGCATATGGTTTGTCTATGAATTCTGTATTTCTCTCAATCATATTGCTTCTCGCCTTTGCTAGAGTCATCTAACCTGTGTATGCCTACTTGCCATATTCTGATTGTGTTATGCATCCTTCAGTTCTGTGGAAGTTTCTTTAAATTTGTCTGGTGTATCACCCTTTTATGTTTTCAAGCTTTTATTCATTTTCATTACAAGCATTCTCTCTCCATTTTCCCCCAAAATTCAGTAGTTTCAAGTGATAGCTAGACGAGGAAGTTGGCCTTCTCTGGAGGTTTGATCTCATTTAGCAAAGTCCCACACTTAGAGTTCAATCCCATGTTATTCCAGTTTGTAGAGCTTTAACAGCTTCATGCAAGGGTTCAAAACTGGGTGATAAGAATTACAATAAGGGCTGTTAAACCCTAAGGGCTATTAAACCCTATTGAAGGCTCACTATCGGCTCACTGCCTTGATGATAAAAGCTTTCTTCCAATTAGATTATACATGAAAACTAAACATTGCTTTAGCATTTGCCACTATGCTAGGTGCAGTCCTTTAATAGATAAATTCTAAATCCCAAGTCTTCATTCTCACTGATCTGTGTCACTACTCTATTATTTGCATATTTGCATCCTCTTCCACACCACACACATTCTCTACTCTGCTCTGCCTCTTCTTTGCTATGCCTCTTCTCTACTATGCCTTTTTGGACCTTTCTTATTATCTTTCCATCTTCGCTCAAGGACATCTTTTCCACGACTCAACTACAAGCCTTTATACACTTCAACAATTTTGGAATGATCATCAAGGTCAACATTATAGTCATCAACCATTGGAGCAATCTCCAAGGTCGGCATTACGGACATTTACAAAATAGGTCTTGACCTATTACAACATTATGCAAAGGGGATGAAGTAAAAGTGTACGTGGATCATGCCATGCCTTAGATGGGACTCAAACAGAATCTTCCATACTTCATTATGCTTCCACAATCTTCCAAAGATCTCTACAATCACTGGGATTAACTAGGTCGGCCAAAGATGGTTACACAATACGCTATCCAGGAATAATCTTCAAACACCTTCACAATTCATCCATGCAGATGAATGTAATGAAAGGAACATGATCAGGAGGTATCCAAAAGCACATTGTAATCATCAGGAGCAACCACACAAACCTTAACCACTTTAACAATAGGATCTTCACACAAGAACACATGAACTTCACTGTCTTCAACTGTCATAAAAGAAAGATAGCTTGCGGACCACTAGAACATGAACCATTGCAATTGTAGGTACCTATAATCATCTTAGACTTCCCTCTAGAACCACAGAGCAAAATACTTTATTGCAAAGAAATGTGAAGCAGAATACTTTCTCCCTGTCCCAACTGAACTTACTAAAAAAACAAGTTTCACTTTGGTGAACACAACACACTTAGATCTTCATGTGGAGGGCTCAAACCTAGAATGTAGCATCCTTAGACATACCTCTAACTTACTTCCAATCAACAGACCAAGATCTTCATTTAGCAAGAAATGCAGAGCAATCTACCGGACTGTTCTTTCAAGATACAACTGACTGTCTATACTGCACTTTAGTGTAACTCACTTGTTTCTTTTGAAGAGGCTAATTTTCTCAATATCCTCAACATACAAAGCTTCTAAACAAGTAATAGAATAAGATACAGTTGACACCAATGACAACAAAGATATGTTGACATCAATGACAACACTGATTAGGCACATACTTCCAACAAACTCAAGTCTATTCTATTTTTTCTAATATACCTAGGTTAGGCACCTAGGGGCCTCAAAAAAATAGTGTTTAAGCTCATATTTGGTAACAAATATGTCCATCATATCCATATAAACTTGATATATCTTTCTAGTCATTTTTATCATTATTCCTAGCAATACTTGCAAGAGCCTAGTGCCAGGGATCTTGCGGTAGTAATCAGATAAAAATCATTGTGGACTTTGTTTTATTGCCATTCTCTGGCCATTAAAAAGTTCCAAAATATCCCCACCCCCATGGGTTTCTCATGGTATTTACAACCTCAATAATCTTTTCATACCTTCATAAAGCATTTGGCCCACATAAAGATTAGCCTCACCATTGAAAATCATGGAAACCATTTGGCTCAAAAAACCACAGTTGACAAAAAACATAGAAGATCAAAACTATTTCCATAATCATTGCTTCATATGAGACAATGTCACATCAGTCTTGACCATTTTTTTGCATGTAAACCTTCTTGTTCAACATATATCAAAAAACCCAAAATGATATCCTACCAACCATAAACATCTTCCTAGTGAGCCCTTATTCCTACCATATTATCATATGTACATGAAGTGAGGACAAATTACATCAGCCCTCACTTCACCAGAGTATTAAACAATTTGCATAGTCAAAAGATAAGGTGGTGGGGAAAATTATGAAGGCCCAACTAAACCCCCAGACATACTGTAACATTTATTACACATTTTAGACATTAGGGAAGGAGGAATTTCTACTAATTCAACCACATATCATCTTCAAAGCAAGAACTAGAACAATTGATTTTAACTCAAGCAAGAGATTTACCTTGTGTCTCATGGCTGGGTGAGTACAAAAAGTTGGGGGTCCAAAAAGTGGCCAACTTTTTAAAAACAAAATTTAAGCCATAACACGAGCAAATTATAACATGCTCACGTTATGGCTTGGTGATGTCGAGCCTAAGGCTCAGTAATACCAAGCCATAACACATTCATGTTATGCTCTGCTATAGAAAAATCCATATTGTTCATTTCTCCATATATTTCTTCTATCTTTGACCTCTCTATCTCTCACCTATCTCTCCCCCTCACCTCTCTGCCTCTCCCTCAACCTTAAACCTTAATCCCTTAACCCTAAATCTTAATTGCTCAACCCTAATTCCTTATCCCTAAACCCTAAACCCTAAACCCTAATCCCTTATCCCTAAACTCTAAACCCTATCCCTAAACCCTCAACCTTAAACCTTAATCCCTCAACCCTCAATCCTAATCTATTATCCTTAAACCCTAAACCCTAATCTCTCAACCCTAAACCCTAAATGCTATCCCTATTCCTAAACCATCAACCCTCGACACTATACCTTAAACCCCAATCCCTTATCCCTAAGCCCTCAACCCTAAACCCTATCCCTAATCCCTCAACCCTCAACACTCTACATTAACCCTAATCCCTTGATCCTCAACCCTAAACGCTATCCCTAAAGCCTCAACCTAAACCTTAATCCCTCAAGGTCCTAAACCCTAATCCCTTATCCCTAAACTCTAAACCATATCCCTAAACCCTCAACACTAATCCCTCAACCCTATTTATGCTATCCCTAAAGCCTCAACCCTAAACCCTATTCCCTTAAGGTCCTAAACCCTAATCCCTTATCCCTAAACTCTAAACCATATCCCTAAACCTTAAACCCTCTACCCTCTACCTTAAGCCTTAATCCCTCAACCCTAAACCTTAATCCCTCAACCCTAATCCCTTATCCCTAAACGCTAAACCCTAATCCCTCAACCCTAAACCCTAAATGCTATCCCTATTCCTAAACCCTCAACCCTCAACACTATACCTTAAACCCTAAGGGTAAGTGCAAGAACATGGGGGGCCCAAAAGGGGTCTTAAGTGGCGACTTTTTTTCTGAAATAAGGAAATACTAGCCTTAGATGAGAAATCGAGCATAGTTACACTCAAAATTTGGAGATGCAAACAAAACAATGTTCATAGTGCTCCGAGTCTACTTTCTAAACTACTATTTTTTTTTTAAATGGCATAGATTAAGGGGTTCAAAAGAGGGAGCCACAGAAATTGGTGTTGTTTCTATCAAAAAAACATAACATAGCATGTTTTGTGGCTCCCTCAAAAGGTCAACTTTTTTTTGGTACTTTTAAAATCACTGTAGTGAGAAATTAGCTAATAGCATGTAGTTTATGCCCGATTTTTCTGATAATTTTTTGATGAATATTTGATTTTTTACTAATTTTCAAAGTGGACACATCCTAAAAAATAGAATTTTGGCTGTGCTACCCCTATAAATTTTGAAAACTAATTGAGAATCATTTTTTTCTTTTTTTAATATTTGTTGAATGGAGTCTTGTTTCTAAATATGTATTTTTTTTGAAATTTCAATGAATAGTTAATTTACAATGAAAAATAGACCAAACAGTGGTTTTTGCCCAAAAAAAGACACACAAACAAAAGAAATTAAAGATGAAAGGCTTAATATTGTTAAAATGTGAAAAAAATCACATCGTCAAATAGCTAAGATAAACCTAACATTACCTAGGTGTTTGATTTGTTTGACCTTGAAACACGTGCAAATCTGAGGGTTAGCATGAATGAAATTATGTGAAATCTTGAAGAATATGGAAAAACACGTCTGTGACTGTTCAAAAGGCACTCCAAGCCTTTGGGTTGGAAATCCAAAGCAAATCCCAAGCCCAAGGCTTGGGATTCCCAAAGAAAGATATAACGCAAGCACGTTATAACGTGCTCGCGTTATGTTCTGCTTTGCATTTTTCCCTTTCCGCAAGTCTGTTATTTGTCATGTTTGACATAACGCAAGCACGTTATAACGTGCTTGCTTTATGTTCCCCTTAGTTTTTTTCTCTTGAAGTCTATTAATCATGTATGTATGCCTATATGTATGTATGTATGTATCTATGTATGCCTATATATATGTATGTATGTATGTATCTATGTATGCCTATATGCATGTATGTATCTATGTATGACTATATTTATGTATGTATAGTGTCGAGGGCAGAGGAGGGTAGAGATGGGAGTGAGCCAGATAGGGGAGGAGAGGGGTGGATAAGGATTGAGTGATTAAGGTTTAAGGTTGAGGGTTGAGCATTTAGGGATAAGCGATTAGAGTTTAGGACCTTGAGGGATTAGGGTTTAGGGTTGAGGCTTTAGGGATAGCGTTTAGGGTTAAGGGTCGAGGTATTAGATTTAAGGTAGAGTGTTAAGGGTAGAGGGATTAGGGATAGGGTTTAGGGTTGAAAGTTTAGGGTTGATGGATTAGGGTTTAAGGTATAGTTTAGTAGTTCTTGTGGATAGAGCCAGTAAACAATGGGAGATTATTTGCCTATTTCATAACAATATACCTTCCCTAAGTGTGGGGTGGACAGCAAGAAACATAGATGTACCCCAATGAAATCTTTTCTCATAATGATCATCATTCTGATTTCAACTGTTAATTACTCACTGTGGATATACCATATGCAAATCTTTTCTCATAGGGTTTAAGGTATAGTGTTAAGGGTTGAGGGTTTATTCATAGTGTTTAGGGTTGAGGGTTGAGGGATTAGGTTTTAGGGTTGATGGATTAGGGTTTAAGGTATAGTGTTGAGGGTTGAGGGTTTAGGGTTGACAGAATAGCATTTAATGTCAAGGTTAGGGTTAGAGTGTCGAGGGTAGAGGGATTAGGTATAGGGTTTAGGGTTGAAGGTTTAAGGATTGAGGGTTGAGGCTTTAGGGATGAGGGTTTAAGGCTTAAGATATAGTGTCAAGGGTTGAGGGTGTAGGGATAGGGTTAAGTGTAAGGGTTAAGTGTTGAGGGATAGGGATTAGGGTTTAAAGTATAGTATTGAGGGTTGATGGTTTAGGGATAGGGTTTAGGTTTGAGGGATTAGGGTTTAGGGTTGATGAATTAGGGTTTAACATTGAGACTTGAAGGTTGAGGGTTGAGGGTTGAGGTTGAGGGATAGGGTTAATGGTCAAGGGATTAGGGTTAAATAAGAGTGTCGAGGGTAGAGGGATTGGGGATAGCGTTTAGGGTTGAAGGTTTAATGATTTATTGTTGAGGCTTTAGGGATGAGGGTTAAGGGATTAGGGTTTAATATATAGTGTCGAGTGTCGAGTGTGTAGGGATAGGTTTTAGGGTTCAAGTTTTAAAGGTGAAGGGTCGAGGGATCAGTGTTAAGGGTTGAGGGATTAGGGTTTGATGTTGAGGGTTCAGTACATTAAGGTTCGAGGGTTAAGGGTTTCGGGATAAGGTTGAGGGTCGAGGGATTAGGGTTAAGGGATAGGCTTGGAGGGTTTAGGGATAAGGGATTACGGTTAAGGTATAGTATCGAGTCAGTTGAGGGTTTAGGAATAGGGATAGCATTTAGGGTTTAGGGATGAGGGATTAGAGTTGAGGGATGACGGATTAGGGTTGAGGGTTGAGGGATTAGGGTTTAGGGATAAGGTTTAGGGCTGAGGGTTGAGGGATTAGGATTTAAGGTATAGTGTTGAGGGTTTAGGGATAGGGTTTAGGTTTGAGGGATTAGAGTGAAGGGTTGAGGGATTAGGATTTGATGTTGAGGGCTGAGGGTTGAGGGTTTAGGGTTTAGGGTTTAGGGATAGGGTTGAGGGTCGAGGGATAAGAGTTAAGGGTTGAGGGATTAGGGTTTGACGTTGAGGGTTGAGGGTTGAGGGTTAAGGTTCAAGGGTCAAGGGTTTAGGAATAGGGTTGAGGGTCAAGGCATTAGGGTTAAAGTAGAGTGTGGAGCATATAAGGATTAGGGATAGGGTTGGAGGGTTTAGGGATAAGGGATTAGGGTTTAAGGTATAGTATCGAGTCGGTTGAGGGTTTAGGAATAGGGATAACATTTAGGGTTTAGGGATGAGGGATTAGAGTTGAGGGATGACAGATTAGGGTTGAGGGTTGAGGGATTAGGGTTTAGGGATAAGGTTTAGGGTTGAGGGTTGAGGGATTAGGGTTTAAAGTATAGTGTTGAGGGTTTAGGGATAGGGTTTAGGGTTGAGGGATTAGAGTGAAGGGTTGAGGGATTAGGATTTGATGTTGAGGGTTGAGGGTTGAGGGTTGAGAGTTTAGGGTTTAGGGTTTAGGGATAGGGTTGAGGGTCGAGGGATAAGAGTTAAGGGTTGAGGGTTGAGGTTCGAGGGTCAAGGGTATAGGGATAGGGTTGAGGGTCGAGGGATTAGGGTTAAAGTAGAGTGTGGAGGGTTTAGGGATAAGGGATTAGGGTTTAGGAATAGGGATAGCATTTATGGTTTAGAGATGAGGGATTAGAGTTGAGGGATGACAAATTAGGGTTGAGGGTTGAGGGATTATGGTTTAGGGATAAGGTTTAGGGTTGAGGGTTGAGGGATTAGGGTTTAAGGTATAGTGTTGAGGGTTTAGGGTTGAGGGATTAGAGTGAAGGGTTGAGGGGTTAGGATTTGACGTTGAGGGTTGAGCATTGAGGGTTTAGGGTTTAGGGTTTAGGGATAGGGTTGAGGGTCGAGGGATAAGAGTTAAGGGTTGAAGGATTAGGCTTTGACGTTGAGGGTTGAGGATTGAGGTTCAAGGGTCAAGGGTTTAGGGATAGGGTTGAGGGTCGAGGGATTAGGGTTAAAGTAGAGTGTAGAGGGTATGAGGATTAGGGACAAGGTTGGAGGGTTTAGGGATAATGGATTAGGGTTTAAGGTATAGTATCGAGTCAGTTGAGGGTTTAGGAATAGGGATAGCATTTAGGGTTTAGGGATGAGGGATTAGAGTTGAGGGATGATGGATTAGGGTTGAGGGTTGAGGGATTAGGGTTTAGGGATAAGGTTTAGGGTTGAGGGTTGAGGGATTAGGGTTTAAGGTATAGTGTTGAGGGTTTAGGGTTGAGGGATTAGAGTGAAGGGTTGAGGGATTAGGATTTGACATTGAGGGTTGAGGGTTTAGGGTTTAGGGTTTAGGGATAGGGTTGAGGGTCAAGGGATAAGAGTTAAGGGTTGAGGGATTAGGGTTTGACATTAAGGGTTGAGGGTTGAGGTTCGAGGTTCAAGGGTTTGGGGATAGGGTTGAGGGTCGAGGGATTAGGGTTAAAGTAGAGTGTGGAGGCTATAAGGATTAGGGACAAGGTTGGAGGGTTTAAGGATAAGGGATTAGGGTTTAAGGTATAGTATCGAGTCAGTTGAGGGTTTAGGAATAGGGATAGCATTTAGGGTTTAGGGATGAGGGATGACGGATTAGGGTTGAGGGTTGAGGAATTAGGGTTTAGGGATAAGGTTTAGGGTTGAGGGTTGAGAGATTAGGGTTTAAGGTATAGTGTTGAGGGTTTAGGGATAGGGTTTAGCATTGAGGGATTAGAGTGAAGGGTTGAGGGATTAGGATTTGACGTTGAGGGTTGAGGGTTGAGGATTTAGGGTTTAGGGATAGGGTTGAGGGTCAAGGGATAGGAGTTAAGGGTTGAGGGATTAGGGTTTGACATTGAGGGTTGAGGGTTAAGGTTTGAGGTTCAAGGGTTTAGGGATAGGGTTTAGGGATAAGGTTTGGGGTTGAGGTTGAGGGATTAGGGTTTAAGGTATAGTGTTGAGGGTTTAGGGATAGGGTTTAGCGTTGAGGGATTAGAGTGAAGGGTTGAGGGATTAGGATTTGATGTTGAGGGTTTAGGGTTTAGAGTTTTGGGTTGAGGGTTGAGGGATAAGAGTTAAGGGTTGAGGGATTAGGGTTTGACGTTGAGGGTTGAGGGTTGAGGTTTAAGGTTCAAGGGTTTAGGGATAGGGTTTAGGGATAAGGTTTAGGGTTGAGGGTTGAGGGATTAGGGTTTAAGGTATAGTGTTGAGGGTTTAGGGATAGGGTTTAGCGTTGAGGGATTAGAGTGAAGGGTAGAGGGATTAGGATTTGATGTTGAGGGTTGAGGGTTTAGGGTTTAGGGATGGGGTTAAGGGTTGAGGGATAAGAGTTAAGGGTTGAGGGATTAGGGTTTGACGTTGAGGGTTGAGGGTTGAGGTTTGAGGTTCAAGGGTTTAGGGATAGGGTTTAGGGATAAGGTTTAGGGTTAAGGGTTGAGGGATTAGGGTTTAAGGTATAGTGTTGAGGGTTTAGGGATAGTGTTTAGCATTGAGGGATTAGAGTGAAGGGTTGAGGGATTAGGATTTGACGTTAAGGGTTAAGGGTTGAGGGTTTAGGGATAGGGTTGAGGGTCGAGGGATAAGAGTTAAGGGTTGAAGGGTTAGGGTTTGACGTTGAGGGGTGAGGGTTGAGGTTCAAGGTTCAAGGGTTTAGGGATAAGGTTTAGGGTTGAGGGTTAAGGGATTAGGGTTTAAGGTATAGTGTTGAGGGTTTAGGGATAGGGTTTAGCGTTGAGGGATTAGAGTGAAGGGTTAAGGGATTAGGATTTGACATTGAGGGTTTAGGGTTTAGGGATAGGGTTGAGGGTCGAGGGATAAGAGTTAAGGGTTAAGGGATTAGGGTTTGACGTTGAGGGTTGAGGGTTGAGGTTCAAGGTTTAAGGGTTTAGGGATAGGGTTGCGGGTTGAGGGATTAGGGTTAAAGTAGAGTGTGGAGGGTATAAGGATTAGGGATAGGGTTGGAGGGTTTAGGGATAAGGGATTAGGGTTTAAGGTATAGTATCGAGTCAGTTGCAGGTTTAGGAATAGGGACAGCGTTTAGGGTTTAGGGATGACGGATGACGGATTAGGGTTGAGGGTTGAGGGATTAGGGCTTAAGGTATAGTGTTGAGGGATTAGAGTGAAGGTTGAGGGATTAGAGTGAAGGGTTGAGGGATTAGGATTTGACATTAAGGGTTGAGGGTTTAGGGTTTAGGGTTTAGGGATAGGGTTGAGGGTCAAGGGATAAGAGTTAAGGGTTGAGGGATTAGGGTTTAACATTGAGGGTTGAGGGTTGAGGTTCGAGGTTTAAGGGTTTAGGGATAAGGTTTAGAGTTGAGGGTTGAGGGATTAGGGTTTAAGGTATATTGTTGAGGGTTTAGGGATAGGGTTTAGCATTGAGGGATTAGAGTGAAGGGTTGAGGGATTAGGATTTGACATTGAGGGTTGAGGGTTTAGGGATAGGGTTGAGGGTTGAGGGATAAGAGTTAAGGGTTGAGGGATTAGGGTTTGACATTGAGGGTTGAGGGTTTAGAGTCATCAAATGTAGATTTATGGTTTCGATTATATTGATTACCTCTCCAGTTTTGGGGTGTGGATGTTTTGGAATCAATCAGGAAGTCTTCAGGAGACATTGTGGAAGTGGATTGGCAATCGCTTGACAGAACCCTTGCTATTTATGCTTGGATAAGGATTTGTCACAAACTAGAACTTCTGGTAAGCTCTTGCAGGAAACAAGAAAAGTTCTCCCTCAAAAACCTTGTGGTGATTCAAGTCTGAAGGGGAAGGTTTGGAAAGAGAAATGCATAAGATGTGATCAACCTATAGCAGGACAAAATGCGAGCATGTTATAACACGAGCGCGTTTTGTCTTGCTATAGAAATAGTAAAAAAGTGTTGACCCCCATGATCCAGGCCCACATGCTCTATTTTGATACTGATTCTGTGCGTGCTCCGACAAAAAAGAAGTGCTTTCATGCTCTTGGGAAGTTCACATGCACATTTGACACATTGTACCACCTTTGCATGATCTTTCCACCACCTTTTCTACTTTGCCAACTTGAGGAGGAGGAAATAACATAGTTTTCACACCAAATTTGATATATATCTATTCAAGTTTCAATTTTTGTAGTGTTGCAATGTTAATTGTGATTCAATTTTAGGAATTTAACATTATAGATTGGTTAATAGTATTGTTGTTAGTAATTATATTTGAGTATTATTCAATTTAACATTGAAAAGGAAGCAAGTGGTGAAAAACTCAAATTATTGAGTTTGATGCAAGAAGAAAAAAACACTACATAATTGGCTACTCTCTCCATTCGAATCTTCATTTTTTAGGTATGTCAAGTCTTTACATGCATGTTCTTTACATTTTCCTTAATTTGGATTGAATTACTTTATCATGCTTTATCATACATGTTTAAAATAGACACATTCCCAATCAAGAAAGTAGCTTACAATCTCACATGATACCATTTATATTTTCTACACTTGGGCTCTTTAATAATTATGTGTAATAAACAGACCTTAACATACCATGATGTCATTTACTATACAAGAATAAATCCTTACAACATAATAAAAATACAATCCCACTATTATCTTGTATTCATTTCATAGGAAGTAATATTGGTCTCTTTATCATGCTATAGACAAATTCTCCGTCATGCCGAGGAAATGATCAAGAATTAAACCAACACAGGAAGAGATAGAAGCTAAGAATGTAAAGAAAGTAGTTGCTATGAGGGAACTTCGTGAGAAGAGGAAATTGGACATGATAAATGAAGACATACCAATTGAAGAGGAACCACAACCATCACAAAGAGATATGGTATTGGCGGCACAAAGAGGATGAATGCAAAAACTTCGTGCTACGAGAGATTTGAATACCATAGTTGGAGACACGTTCTCTACCACAAGTCAACATGTAGGGACACCATCTACCACATCTCAAGTTGAGAGTACATCATCACTCACATGTGATGAAGGAGGTATGCCATCATTCCTACCTCAACCTCAAGGTATGTCATCTATTCCATCTTCGATCGAAGGTATGCCATCTAGCCCATCTCATTTAAATATTGATGAAATTCCTAATGTTGAGATGAATTTACCTAACTTAACACCACCTAGAATTTTGCATAGAAAGCCAAAGTATTTGATTGAAATTGATGAGAATATTTTGCAGCCAATGGAAGGTAAGATTCCAAAATGCACTTGTAGAAGATATGCTCATAAGATTTGGAGATTGTTCTTTGAAAAGTTAAATGAGATTGCAAGATGTCAACTATTCATTGAAATGATGTGAAGTATAAAGTATAGGTCCATCATGAAGATTCTTGGGTTGAGAACATCAGAGGCTTCAAGTAAAAAATCTATTGTCAAGAATCTAATGAGTGCGTATGAGAGTGTGGGTAACACCTCACGCACAAAATATAGTAATACAACACGGCGTGTGATTACATCGACTATAGTAAGTAGTCAAATGAGGAAAGCTCGTCTCATTAGAAAGACGAGTCAAGAATTGAAAATTAATAGGAAAACTTTATCAAGAGTTGTTGGAAGATGCCAAAGAGTTGAGGACACTAATGCCAATGAATTATGGGCATTCTCAGGGAGACTACCACGAAAAGATAAACCAATTGTTGAAGCATTGAGATCACTAATTGAAGACTTTTGGAAGAATTACACAAGGGTATCTCTGAATCAAAGGGATGTGGTAAGAAGGAGAGTCGATAGTCAGAACCGTGAGCCACATCCAAAGAATTTTTTGGATGAGACTCAAACACAGTTTTATGGTAAATTTTTAGATAAGTATCCTCAAATTAAAATTTTTCAAAGATATTTTGAAATGTTAAAACCTTTCTATGTCAAGATAAATCACACACGCACTACTTGTTGTATATTACATATTGAATTTTGTAACCATTTTGATGCTTATAGGTCTATATGCTTAGATATGCATACTAACAATGTTTTGGAGGGTTGTGCCATACGTGCCCCACCAACATCTTCAAGAGACTTCATATCAAGAATTTTATGTGAAAGAGAGGAGGGTCAAATATTCTACAAGAAATTATGCTTGGATGGCACATGTCATCGTTGTGGTGGCTTGCAACATTTGCCAATATGTGAACATATGGAAAGAACACATCCGGTTGGAAATGAACTAGTAGAGTTTGGCAAGTATAAAACAGTGGCATACAATACAAAAGATGGTAAAGAAGCAAAGAGGTGTGAATTAGTTATTGAAAAGATTCCAGTGTATCAATTTATGCCTATATTTCATGACAGCATAGTGTATGAGTATGCAAGACATGCCCATAGAGCTTGATGGTTGGACTTGCAATTCAAGTTATGCAAGGACACATTTCTGGTTGGTAGCATTGTTTCAATCATTGACTTTGCAGAGAACTACAGTCTACAGCCATAGCATGAGGTGCAACATAATATTACAACTCCACATAGGTTTCTATATTTGTTCACATCGCATTCATTCATGCGAATGATAGTACAGAGGATGACAGAAAGATCATAAGGGAGTATAATTTCTATATTAGTGATGATTGCATGCATTCTACGGAGTTCGTGCAAGGTTGCTTTTAGGTGTTCTAAAATAATTTCGCTAGAAGGGGCATATCGTTCAGTCAGCATATCATATGGTCGGATAACTGTGCGTCACAATTCAAGAACTTGCAAAATTTCTATTGGCTGAGTAGGAGGCATAATTTTATAGGTATTCAGCATATGTGGAACTTTTGTGAGGCCAGGCATGGAAAGGGGGAGCATGATGGTGCAGGAGCATGTATCAAAAGAGCCATAGCACGGGAAGAGTTAAAGTATAAAGACAATGCAAAGTTGACAGATGCAAAATTGATTTTTGAGTGGTGTAATGCTTCCATCGGTCCAGGTAATGAAGGTAAGTCTTCAGTTCATAGATTTTTTTGGTTGATAGATGATACTAACATTGCACCATATGAGGACTGTTGTACACTGATAGGATCAAATGAGATGCACTCTTTTAGAAGCTCAATTGCAGGTTCATGGAGTATCCATACACGAAAGATGTCATGCTTTTATTCTTCCTGTACAGTTCAAGTCTGGGATGAGTACGAGTCAAAGGAGTGGGTTGACGAATGGTAGTTAAGTTATCCTAGCCCACTTGACATGTATCAACCCCCTGACGGCACTGGAACTAACACAGATGGAATCATCAGTTGACATTGACCACATATCAGATTTAGTTCAACCAGGTAATATAGGGCACATATATGCATCTAATTTCATTTAGTTCAACCAAGTAATGTCATCTTACTTTGTAGTGTTTTTGTAATGTTGACTAATTTCATCTAATTTGCTACACATATCAATGCAGGGCACGTATATGCAGTTATTGCAGATAAAGATAATGAAGAGGGAACATATTATTACTTATGTCATTGTGTTGAGGCCAAAAAGAAATTTGAGGCCCCTGTTACAGATGGAGAAAACATCGAATACCCTATAGGCTTAGTGGTTATTACTGGAACATGGCTTAAGGTACCCACATAAGAGTGTTAATGTTTGGTTGTTTCAGGACTTTGACACGCATCAGAAGATTCTTCATTACTCAAACCTTGTCATGGCATCCAATGTTCATTTGATAACGTATCGGGGTAGACCATTGAACAAAATCTTGTGGAAAGTGCGTGAGTCTGACCATGAAGCAATACTTGACACAATAAAGAGTAGAGCAGACCCAGATGGTTCATTGGATTAATTTGTAAGTATTCAGATTGATTTTTTAAAGTCATGTTACATTGAGTTGTAAGTATGCACATTAATTTGTAAGGTTTGTCTTTTTTTAATTTCCTGCTGCATTTTTACAATATACACACTTTTACATCATCATGTCATGCATTTTTGGTGTCCTACTCATGATGTGACCAAACTAACTATTCCAACGTGTCTGGATGGGTACATTTACGCTAGGCATGGTCCTGTTTTTTACCCAAACATGTCGAAACAATCCGAGCTACATTGTATCGATGATATCCCTAAAGAGTCCAAAGTGCAAAAAGGCAGCAATCTTTGATGAAATGTTACTCAAAAACCGTGTCACTTAGAAACATTCCATCTAAGGAAATGCAATCACATAGAGTGCCTCTATAATAACCTCTCTTAGTTTTTTATATCTCTGAGGCATTTACCCGTGGTGAAAGGTTTTCTGCTGCCCTAAAAATTGTCAGAAGGAGGTAGTGCAAAGTTGCAAAGGGGTGTAAATTTTGTCCTGCTAGTGATGTGACCAAACTGACTATTCCAACCCATCTAGATGGGTACATTTAGTCTATGCATGGTCCTATTTTTCACCCAAACATGTCAAAATAGTTCGAGCTACATTGTATCGACGATATCCCTAAAGAGTCCAAAGTGCAAAAAGGTAGCAATCTTTGATGAGATGTTACCCTAAATCTGTGTCACTTAAAAACATTTTGTCTGAGGTAACATGATCATGTAGAGTGCCTCTACAATAACCTCTCTCAGTTTTTTATATCTCTGAGGCATTTGCCCATGGTGAAAGGTTTTCTGCTGCCCCAAAAATCATCAGGAGGCAGTGTAAAGTTGGAAAGGGGTGTAACTTTCATCCTGCTCGTGATGTGACCAAACTGACTATTCCAATGCATCCATATGGGTACATTTACACTAGGCATGGTCCTGTTTTTCACCCAAACATGTTGAAACAGTCCGAGCTACATTATACCGATGATATCCTTGAAGAGTCTAAAGTGCAAAAAGGCAGCAATCTTTGACGAGATGTTACTCGAAAATAGTGTCACTTAGAAACATTCTGTCTAAGGCAACATGATTATGTAGAGTGCCTCTATAATAACCTCTCTTAGTTTTTATATCTCTGAGGCATTTACCCATGGTAAAAGGTTTTTTGCTGCCCCAAAAATCGTCAGAAGGACGCAGTGTAAAGTTGCAAAGGGGTGTAACTTTCATCCTGCTCATGATGTGACCAAAATGACTATTCCAACGCATCTGGATGGGTACATTTATGCTAGGTATGGTCCTTTTTTTCACCCAAACATGTCAAAACAGTCTGAGCTACATTGTACCGACGATATCCTTGAAGAGTCCAAAGCGCAAAAAGGTAGAAATCTTTGACAAGATGTTACTCAAAAACCATGTCACTTAGAAATATTCTGTCTAAGGCAACATGATCACATAGAGTGCCTCTACAATAACCTCTCTTAATTTTTTATATCTTTGAGGCATTTGCCTATGGTGAAAGGTTTTCTACTGCCCCAAAAATCATTAGAAGGAGGCAGTGTAAAGTTGCGAAGGGGTGTAACTTTTGTCCTGCTCATGATGTGACCAAACTGACTATTACAACATGTCTGGATGGGTACATTTACGCTAGGCATGGTCTTGTTTTTCACCCAAACATGTCGAAACAGTCCGAGCTACATTGTACCGACGATATCCCTGAAGAGTCTAAAGTGCAAAAAGGCAACAATCTTTGACAAGATGTTACTTGAAAACTGTGTCACTTAGAAATATTCTATCTAAGGAAACACGATCATGTAGAGTGCCTCTACAATAACCTCTCTCAGTTTTTTATATCTCTGAGGCATTTGCCCGTGGTGAAAGGTTTTCTGCTGCCCCAAAAATCGTCAGAAGGCAGTGTAAAGTTGCAAAGGGGTGTAACTTTTGTCCTTCTTGTGATGTGACCAAACTGACTATTCTAATGCATCTGGATGGGTACATTTACGCTAGGCATGGTCCTATTTTTCACCCAAACATGTCGAAACAGTTTGAGCTACATTGTACCGACGATATCCCTGAAGAGTCCAAAGTGCAAAAAGGTAGCAATCTTTGACGAGATGTTACTTGAAAACTGTGTCACTTAAAAACATTCTAAGGCAACACAATCACGTAGAGTGCCTCTACAATAACCTCTCTCAGTTTTTTATATCTCTCAGACATTTGCTCGTGGTGAAAGGTTTTTTGCTACCCCAAAATCCATCAGAAGGAGGCAATGTAAAGTTGCAACTTCTTCTTAGGTGCAAATGTAAGGGTACACAAGGGGAAAATGGTGCCTAGATGACTTAGTGCATTTCTATGACTTCATTCACATGTTTAAATGTTTTAGAAACTCTCCTTTACTAAGCGCTTGTCCTCATGTCAATGTTAAGCTTTATACCTTGTAGGTCCTCAATTAGGTGATGTCATTAGATACAACTTACCTTGTCATGTCCCTATTTCTGGCTTGATCATCAAGTGAAGAATGGATTAGCCTATTGCTCATTCCTAGAGGCTAATTTAGAATGATGAGGGAATGAATTAGTTTTTGACTAACTCAATCTCATTGTTTTGCAGGAACAAAGTCAGAAACTCAAAATTTGGCTAAGTCTAGAAAGCAGAAAGTTGACTCTTGGAGTCTAGGTGCCAATTTCACATCAAATTGTCCAAATGAGCACCCAAGGATGTGGAGTCTTCAATCAAGGTGCTCTGACAGGAAAAGTTGTTTGGCCTTCAAGATGAGGTTGCCTTAGTGAATTAAGTCAGGATGAAAGCCTATTCACTCTAGGCACCAATCTCAAGTTGCACAATCATGAATGGGCGCCTAGTGAAATAAGGCGCTACATCATGGTTCCAGGACCTTGAAATGGTGTCCAAGCATGTAGGAGGAATTTTCAAGGAGCCAGAATGTTTTTAAAACTCTAAGGAACTAATCCAAAGACTCTATGGCGCCATCTTGATACCATTGAGTCAACTTTCAAACTCAAACATATTGAAACAAGGTCTAGGAAGCTAGGTGCCATCTCTTGCCAGTTCAACCTCTCAGATGCGCCAACATTGGAAAGACTCTTAATGAGTGCCTAAGGTTGAATTGATCTTGTGATTGAAAGTTTGGTGATGTATTGGTACAATATGATCTTCATTTGAAGCAGTCTAAGTTCCAGGAAGGGTTTAGAAGTTATCAACCTCTTCACTAAGTTAGGCACACTTTACAAGCTTTCTTACCCAAGAGTTGCACGTCATTAAGACAAGGCACATCTTAACCTCTGGGACTTTTCATTAAGACTCTAAGAAAGAAGGCGCATTTCCATGGAGTAGCATACTCTAGATAGCGCCTAATGCCATCAAGGTGCAATTCCACCCTCACTTTGGTGGCCTATCATCAAGAAGGGGCATTGGGCATTCCTTGAATAGTTTTGAGCATTCTAGGTGCCATTTCCTATTGACTTATATACTCCTCCTCATGCTAGGGTGCCATAATGAAGTGGTTTAGACAATAGGTGCGCTTCACTTACTAGAGGCTTGTTCTCCTTCCACCTTAGGTGCACTTTTATGGTGGAACAGGTGTCAATGGGTGCCTTTTCTTAAATGAATGCTCTCTCTAAGTTGGGCACCCTTTTGAGGCTTTATGAGTTGCAAATTGCGCCTTAAACCTTCATGCTTGTTGCTCAATGTTTGAATGTTTAAGAAAGTGATGCAGAGCATGTGCCAACTGAAACGTGTGAACCAGTTCAACAAAACCTCTAGGAGCCCGCAAGACAGCCAAAAGAAACTCTGTCGGCAAGACCTTCGAATTGTCTCACCGAAAGAGACACACTCTTGTCTATCGGCAACACTTGGACTATCGGCCCAGCATTGAACTCTTTCACCAATACACCCCTCTCTCACCGATGACTTCTCTCTATTGGCGAGACCACTAATTGTCGGTGCCACCTTTCTTCTTTCTGCCGACGGTATAACTCACTCCGATGGGCTACCTAGACTCCCCAGAATATACAAACAAAATATACATGGCACTATTCACATACAAAGCACTGTGCGAGGTACAAGCGCTACATACAAGTGCCGGACCCGAAATCGTTATTGAACAAGGTTAAATCCTTGTATATGTGGACTTGTATATTGGCGATATACAATGACTTTATACAATGCCGGACTCGAAGGGATTATCAAATTGGATTTATTGCTTGTATATTTTGCATTTGTATGTCGCGATATACAAGGCAATATACATTGCGACATATACATGCGGAACTCAAAGCAAATTTGAATCCAATTAATTGCTTGTATATTGGCGATATACATAGGGTTTAAAGGCAAAGGGACTTAGCCGAATGAAAGACGGATGGACATCAACAACACTCAAGATCTTACGCTGATACACCTTCTCACGCTGATGGCTTTGGCCAATACTACCATCAGAGAGACTTTTGCCATCGGGTGAACACAGTTTCCTTTTGCCGATGCCTTGACTCTCGCCGATACTTCCTTCATCAGCGACACAAATGAGGACCTATACTGATGTCTTCAAACATACATTCTTGACTTGGTTTGAACCCCTACTTGGTTAACGATGTACATATGGATACAACTGACGAACAACACACAAACTCCAATGCTTCCTACAGCATACAAAAAAATGAACTTAAGAACACGGATACCATTCTTGTAGCAACATTATACACTGAGGAGGACTTTGGAGCGATCCAGTAATTTTAAATCAAACAAAATTGAACAAATGAAACTATCCTACAGATCCATTCCACTGATTTCACAGAAATCCACCAGTGGAATGGATTTATCTAGTTAATTCGACCACAGAGACACGAAACTATATTTTATACAGACTCTACATAGGAGAAACGTATACACGGAATATCTACACTGGATATTTTCACAGTATTTAGAATCCGAAAGGAAAATAAATTGCAGAACTTCTATTCCTCCTTGATGTTCAGAAATTTACATTTTACTCTGCAGAACCCAGACCCGAACCTATCACCTCTTGTCCCTCCTACCAAAGGTTTTCCTCTTTTTATCTTTCTCAATGCGAGGGACTGACATTCTCCTCTATTTCTGGGATTTTAAATTTTCAAAATTATAGGTGGAAACCCTTAATCTATTCCAAAGGACATCTATTTTGCCTAAGACAGTAAAACTCTTACAGCTAAGACACCTTGATTATCTTTCCCTTAATCCAAACTATCAGAAACTTCATACAGAAAATGCTAACATTATATGTTGCATTAGAAGGTGTTATAGATAACATGAAATGTCAAACTAATGTTAGTCTTCTTCTTCTTCTTCTTGTGCATGTTGGTCCTTTTGAAGGGGTGCCCCTGCACCAGAAAGTCTCCTTTAGGCGCTCATCTTAATGACTTTTTCTCAAGGTGCAATCATCCTAATGACTTGGATATTCATCCTAGTGTATAAGGATATCAAGCTACCAGACTTAGTCATTTTTAGGATCTCAAACATAAAGAATAACATGATGATTCATTTTTTTGTATTGCATATAGTTGACATTCTATGCTACTCATAAAGAATATTAATATTTTTTGTTCAACATGATGATTCATTTTTTTTTTTAAATACATCTTTTATCTTTTAGTTCCAAAATGAGGTTTAGGTGATACTTGAATAACAATAGCTAGCTTATTGGATCAACAAACATCCTATGTAATACAACTGGACTTTAAATATTTGAAGTAGCCATCTACAAATATCCATTCAAACGTGGATTTATAATGCAAGTATGGACGCCATCAATAAAAAAGATTTGTATTAACCAAATATCCATAAAGGCATACATCAATATCTGTTGATATAAGTATAACATATATACAAAATAGCCATATAGGCTTACAAGAATGCCATATAGGCATACAATGTCAACTATGTACAATACAAAATATGTGTCCACAAATGCCATATAGGCATACAACAAAGGAACACAATAAAAAGTCATTTCCCTCTAGCTGGTGAAGAGAATAAATCACCGGAAGCCTTTGATCTTCTAGGGGATGGAGACGCACATGTGGGTGGTCTACTACGAACCCGAGGGCTACTCCTCCTATTTAGTTCTTCCTGCATCTTTAGTTGTTACAATAAAAAGTATAGACATTAATATATAGAAATTACATGTTATAAAAAATGAAACATTTAACAAAATAATCACTTACCGCTAACATATAATATGTCTCCTCGCTTGCCTCAGTAGTAGGAATAGGCCCTAGTGATGTCAAGTCCTATAGAAGCCATCCAGATAGAAATTAAACTTCAAATCAATAATCTTTTGATTTTTCAAAAATGGACAACTATAACAATGAATGTAAATTAAAATTTACTAATCTACCTCATACCCCTATCAATGCCATGGAGCTATGAATTGCAGAGGCCACACCATGCTCCATTGCCCTCTGAACATGGGGAGGTGTCTCCACAGCCTGCATCATCTACAAATAAAACAACATTATTCAATTACGAAAACTATAATAGTGATGCAAATCATGGCTCCTAACATACACACACGTTCATCTAAACATGGAAGTACACACAATAAAGCACACAAGTCACATACAAAAATCTAGTAACTACAATTCATTCATTAAACTAGTTATTTTATTACCTCCGTAAAACTTTGAAGGCCACCACCGCTGGCAGGTGTTGCCATGAAATCTACAATATTAACCTATTCAACATCCAAAATCAGATATTAGAATACCATTCATATAACGATGCTATTCACATTTAATATTTATAATTGTTTACTAGTTACATACCTCACCAGTAGATGATCTAGTGTAAAATGCAGGTGGTGAACCACTAAAAACTGCATTGACGCTATGACACTAAAATTTCATTAAAATCATCAATTTAAATTAGTTAATCTTACATTTCAAAAATGAAATTTAATAAATTAAATTCAATAAACTTGCTAATATTTACCTGAGTATCAAGGCTGAAAGTCTCACTTAGGAGGGTATCTATCATCACCATCTGCTCAGCTGTAGATGTAGCTTGTGCACCTGCGTCCTAACTATCCATGGGGTCATAACCACAGGCTGACCCACAAGTCTAACAAGTATGGGGTGGGACCCTACTCCTCGCACTATCTCCCAACCCAGTCTGTGTTGTAGGACTGGCATGTGCTATGATGCTCTGGGTCAAGGCACTAATGGACTGAAGTGTATCAACCTCAACACTCTCCTTCACAATGGAAGGATAGAAACATGCTCGTGGGCTGGTCTGCTGATTACTCATCTCACTAGCCACTGTGGGTCAATACGTGCCCCTAGTCTATCTTGTGCTGACCCCCCACCTCTACCCTGGAAGTCCCGCATATCAAAATAGTTTGGCACTTTATTGAGGAAAAACTCACAGTAGGGTTTCCTCAAAAAGTATTGCGGGACCTCAATATTATTGCATGGAGGATGGTCAAAAACCATCCACCACCTCTGTCCAAAATTGTACCTTATCACTTGGTTGTTACACCAATGGATAGGGAACCTCTTGCATGTAATGGGTGGAGGTTGATTTGTTTGTGGGTTTGTGAAAATTGAACACAAGTCTAATTTTGTAATTTGCAATTTTTTCACATCTTGGTATGACAGGTTGTTTGCATAATAGTCTCTAAACTCTCTCCTCTTATTCGTCCAACTAGTTATTTGCTTGCTAATTGAATCTACATTTGATAAGATAGATTCAAGAGATTCAACAAGCGTGGACCTATGCAAGGTTGAAGTGGAAGGATCTTTCAACCTTGCAATTATATTTTCAATTTCTTTTTTGTTGTTTTCAATTTGCCCCATTATATTTTCTTGTGTTCTAGGGGCATGTCGAGGAATGGATGGAGGAGGTTGTTGTTCTGCAGGTATTCTCTCCTCAGGATTTTGTGGATTTTAAGGAGGAGGAGAAGGAGGAGGTGCATTAACATTTTCTGATAATTAATGAAATATACATCAAAAAATAACTCAAACCTACCTATTTAGAAGCAAATTCAAACAAAAAAATAAATAAAACTCACTCCTTTGGCATGCTCGATGTCGTGGTGGCATTTTGGTGACTAATCAGCGAGATTTTGGTGTTGAATTATCTTTTCCAAAATGCGAGCACGCTTCCTAGGGTTTGCAAGCCACAGGGATAGAGGAGAAAAATAGAAATGAAATGAAATGACAGCCCCTTTTTTTCATTTATAGTAATTCATAATGCGCTCGCGTTATGTATTTTTTTTTTTAAAAAACTATTTGGCCACTTTTTGGCCCCCCATCTTTTTGCACTTACCCTTAATCCCTTATCTCTAAACCCTCAATCCTAAACCCTAATCCATCAACCCTAAACCCTATCCCTAATCCCTCTACCCTCAACCCTAATCCCTCGACCCTCAACCCTAATCCCTCAACCCTAAATGCTATCCATAAAGCCTCAACCCTAAACCCTAATCCCTCAAGGTCCTAAACCCTAATCCCTTATCCCTAAACTCTAAAACCTATCCCTAAACCCTCAACCCTCAACCTTAAACCTTAAACCTTAATCCCTCAACCCTCAATCCTCAACCCTAATCTCTTATCCCTAAACCCTAAACCCTAATCCCTCAACCCTAAGCCCTAAATGTTATCCCTATTCCTAAACCCTCAACCCTTGACATTATACCTTAAACCCTAATCCCTTATTCTTAAACCCTCAACCCTAAACCCTAAACCCTAATCCCTAAACCCTAAACCCTATCCCTAATCCCTCTAACCTTAACACTCTACCTTAACCCCAATCCCTCAACCCTAAATGCTAATCCCTCAAGGTCCTAAACCCTAATCCCTTATTCCTAAACTCTAAACCTTATCCCTAAACTGTAAACCCTCAACCTTAAACCTTAACCTTAATCCCTCAACCCTAAACCTTAATCCATCAACCCTTAATCCTAATCTCTTATCCCTCAACCCTAAACGCTATCCCTATTCCTAAACCCTCAACCCTTGACACTATACCTTAAACCCTAATCCCTTATCCCTAAACCCTCAACCCTGAACCCTAATCCCTCAACCCTAAACCTTCAACCCTAAACCCTATACCCTCAACACTCTACCTTAACCCTAATCCCTTGATCCTCAACCCTAATCCCTCAAGGTCCTAAACCCTAATCCCTTCTCCCTAAACTCTAAACCCTATCCCTAAACCCTCAACCCTCAACCCTCAACCCTAAACCCTAATCCCTCAAGGTCCTAAACCCTAATCCCTTATCCCTAAACACTAAACCCTATCCCTAAACCCTCAACCCTAATCCCTTAACCCTAAATGCTATCCCTAAAGCCTTAACCCTCAACCCTATTCCCTCAAGGTCCTAAACCGTAATCTCTTATCCCTAAACTCTAAACCCTATCCCTAAAGCCTCAACCCTCAACCCTATTCCCTCAAGGTCCTAAACACTAATCTCTTATCCCTAAACTCTAAACCCGATCCCTAAACCCTCAACCCTCAACCCTCAACCTTAAACCTTAATCCCTCAACCCTAAACCTTAATCCCTCAACCCTCAACCTTAATCCCTTATCCCTAAACCCTAAACCCTCAACCCTCAACCCTAAACCCTAAATGCTATCCCTATTCCTAAACCATCAACCCTTGACACTATATCTTAAACCCTAATCACTTATCCCTAGACCCTCAACCCTCAACCCTAATCCCTCAACCCTAAACCTTCAACCCTAAACCATATCCCTAATCCCTCTACCCTCAACACTCTACCTTAACCCTAATCCCTCAACCTCAACCCTAAACCCTAATCCCTCAAGGTCCTAAACCCTAATCCCTTATCCCTAAACTCTAAACCCTATCCCTAAATCCTAAACTCTCAACCCTCAACCTTAAACCTTAAACCTTAATCCCTCAACCCTCAACCCTAATCTCTTATCCCTAAACCCTAAACCTTAATCCCTCAACCCTAAACCCTAAACACTATCCCTATTCCTAAACCCTCAACCCTTGACACTATACCTTAAACCCTAATCCCTTATCCCTAAACCCTCAACCCTAAACCTTCAACCCTAAACCCTATCCCTAATCCCTCTACCCTCAACACTCTACCTTAACCCTAATCCTTTGACCCTCAACCCTAAATGATATCCCTTAAGCCTTAACCCTAAACCCTAATCCCTCAAGGTCCTAAACCCTAATCCCTTATCCGTAAACTCTAAACCATATCCCTAAACCCTCAACCTTAATCCCTCAATCCTAAATGTTATCCCTAAAGCCTCAACCTGAAACCCTAATCCCTCAAGGTCCTAAACCCTGATCCCTTATCCCTAAACTCTAAACCATATCCCTAAACCCTCAACCCTAATCCCTGAACCCTAAATGCTATCCCTAAAGCCTCAACCCTAAACCTTATTCCCTCAAGGTCCTAAAGCCTAATCCTTTATCCCTAAACTCTAAACCCTATCCCTAAACCCTCAACCCTAAACCTTAATCCCTCAACCCTCAACCCTAATCCCTTATCCTAAAACCCTAAACCCCAATCCATCAACCCTAAACCCTAAACTCTATCCCTATTCCTAAACCCTCAAGCCTTGACACTATACCTTAAACCCTAATCCTTTATCCCTAAACCCTCAACCCTAAGCCCTAATCCCTCAACCCTAAACCATATCCCTAATCCTTCTACCCTCAAAACTCTACCTTAACCCTAATCACTCAACCCTCAACCCTAATCCCTCAACTCCAAATGTTATCCCTAAAGCCACAACCCTAAACCCTAATCCCTCAAGGTCCTAAACCCTAATCCCTTATCCCAAAACTTTAAATCCTATACCTAAACCCTAAACCCTCTACCCTCAACCCTAAATGCTATCCCTAAAGACTCAACCCTAAACCCTAATCCCTCAAGGTCCTAAACCCTAATCCCTTATCCCTAAACTCTAAACCCTATCCCTAAACCCTCAACCCTCAACCCTCAACCCGCAACCCTAAACCTTAATCCCTCAACCCTAAACCCTAAATGTTATCCCTATTCCTAAACCCTCAACCGTCGACACTAAACCTTAAACCCTAATCCCTTATCTCTAGACCCTCAACCCTAATCCCTCAACCCTAAACCTTCAACATACATACATACATACAAACATGCTATACATATATACATACATACAAGAATGCATACATACATACAACCATACATACATACAAGAATACATATATACATACAAGCATACATATATACATACATACATACATATAGGCATATATACATACATTAATACATACATACATACATACGTATAGGCATACATACATACATACATACATACATACAAGTATACATACATACATGCTTAATAACCTTGAACATTAAACATTCCAAGGGAGACATAACGTGAGCGCATTATAACACAATCATATTATGTAAAACATGACAAATTGTTGCAAGTATGGGCCTAACCGGTGTTGTCATTGATGTCAACATACTCATGTTGCATTGATAATAAAGATTGGATGAGCTGTATGCTAAGGATATTGAGAAAATTAGTTCTAATCAGGAACAGAGAAGAACAGTGAAGACAGTGAGCTAAAGATCCTAGCTAAGACAAGATCAGAATATACAGTTCAAAGGGTTTGTAGATATGTGTCTTAAGGTGTTCCAATAAAGATTTTAGAGCTCCACATGAAGATCTGAAGAAGTTGTGGCCGCTCAAGTAAAACCAGTTCCGACAGGTGTTCAGAGGTGATAGAGTGACATAGATAGGTCCGGCGAGATCCAGAAATGTAATATCCTATTCTGTGGATTTGAGGGACTGTTTAGGAAGTCCATGTGGAGTTACAACTCAAATGGTTCATGATCTGGAGGTCCGCAAGTATCTATTCCATTGTGATAGTGATGACAGACTGTGTTCTTGAGGTTCTGGATGAAGGAGAAAAAGATTTTAGTAAGCAGATGTAGTGTGGATGTTCTTGGTGATTCAGGCTAGCCTATGGAGATCTTTGGATTGTGTCCAGTTCTTGTTGGTGGTCCGCATTGGAGTTTGAGAACATAATTGAAGAATTACTTCTGGATGATGGTGTTCTTCCCAAGTCCAGCCGACTGGATGAGCTACACATCCTGCGGATGATCTTGAAGATGTTGTGTGAAGATTAGCGTGTTCCTAGAAGAAGTTTGAATTTTCATATTTGTGTGGCTAACAATGTGTTGATCCACGTGAAGTCTTTTGTAATTAGTCATGATGTATTTATGTATTGGCTCTGTAATGTTTGCCGACTTAGATGATCATTCCTAAGTCAATGTCTTGTATAAATAAGGAGCTGTAAAGTCATTTTAAAGTGTGTCATGAAGATGAGAGTGTGGTAGCGAGGAGAAGAATGAAAGGTAGAGTAGAAGCATTGGGCTTAAACGGAACTAACTCAAGCATGGTGAAGATGCTATTTACCAATTCAAGTATGTGATACTTATTATTTTGTAGATAGTGAGTCTCTTGTAGGCAGTGGGCCTCTTGTGAGTAGTGTGCTCAGGTAGTGAGCCCTAATTGGCATGTGCCATTTTGTTCTTTCTATTCTTCTAATAGAGAATACATTCTTGGGTAAGTCACCCCGTGGTTTTTCCCTTAACCGGGTTTTCCACGTCAAAATCTTGGTGTCTCATGTGTTAATGTGTTTCTTCTCTTGATTTAATGCATTGTGTTTTATAAAGTGGATTTAAGTGTTTAATTGGAAGAAAGTTTTGGACAACTGATTCACCCCCCCCTCAGTTGTCTGCCCTAAATCTAACACAAACATTAGACAAACTTTTGCGAAAAGAGAAAAAATGTAAAATGTAAAAAATTACAGGTGTGTTATAACATGCTCAAGTTATATTGTACTTTGGGAATCCCAAGCCTTAGGCTTGGGATTTGCTTTGGATTTCCAACCCAAAGGCCTGGAGTGCCTTCCCAACTTCCAAAGATGTGTTTTTGCATATTATAAAGGTTTTCACATAATTTTATTCGTGCTAACCCTCAAATTTGCACGTGTTTCAAGGTCAAACAAATCAAACACCTAGGTAATGTTAGGCTTTCTCTTAGCTATTTAATGATGTAATTTTTTTACATATTAACAATGTTAAGCCTTTCATCTTTAATTTCTTTTGTTTGTGTGTCCATTTTTGGGCAAAAACTAGTGTTTGGTCTTTTTTTCATTGTAAATTACCCATTCATTAAAATTTCAAAAAAATTACATTTTTAGAAACTAGACTTCATTCTACACATATTAAAAAAATTAATTTTTAATTAGTTTTCAAATTTTATACGGGTAACACAGCCAAAATTCTATTTTTCAGGATCTGACCACTTTGAAAATTAGTAAAAAATCAAATATTCATTAAAAATTTATCAGAAAAATCAGGCATAAACTACATGTTGTTATCTAATTTCTCACTAACACAATTTTAAAAATACCAAAAAAAAGTTAACCTTTTGAGGGAGCCACAAAACATGCTATGTTATGTTTTTTTGACAAAAACAACACTAATTTCTGTGGCTCCCTCTTTTAATCTATACCATTTAAAAAAAATAGTAGTTTAGAAAGTAGACTCAGAGCACTATGAACATTGCTTTTGTTGCATTTTTAAATGTTGAGTGTAACTATGCTCAATTTCTCATTCAAGGCCAGCATTTCTTGATTTAGAAAAAAAAAGTGGCCACTTAAGACCCCTTTTTGGGCCCCCATCTTCTTGCACTTACCCGGCTAAGTCTTCCACCACTTTGTGCAGCTGGAGAAGGTTCTCCTTCATGACATGGAAGTGTTCCAAGTGGTAGTTGTATCTAAGGCCTCAACTTGATTCTCCACCTCCTTAATATAGGCAAGATATGTTTTGAGATCATCAAAAGCCTTTTGACAATTGCTATCCCATTTAAAGGTAGATTCTTTCTTAAGTAGTTGTGTGAAAGGAAGAGTTCTATCTGTGAGTTGTGAAAAAAATTGACAAATAGCCTGAATCTTCCCTTGCAAACTATGGAGTTGTGAAACACTCTTAGGAGATGCCATGTTAACAATGGCGTCAATCTTCTTGGTGTCTACTTCAATACCACGATGTGAAACAATGAATCCTAATAGCTTGCCTCTATCAACGCCAAAGATGCATTTATGAGGCTTCAAGTGCATGTTGTATTTACGTATACGTTTAAAGGTTTAATGGAGAATTTTCACATGATCCTGGTGCAAAACAAATTTGGCTAGAATATCATCGACATAATCTTCTAAGATGTTATGCATGAAATCATGAAAGATAAGTGTCATAGCTCGTTGATAAGTCGCACTAGTATTCTTTAATCCAAATGGCATGACAACCCAACAAAATGTTCCCCAAGGCGTTATCAACATTATTTTATATTGATCCTGAGGATTGATGAATATTTGATTATAACTAGAGAAACCATCCATAAAGGAAAGTAATGCATGGTTAGCAATAGAATCAACAATCATATCAATATTAGGAAGAGGAAAGTCATCCTTCAAAGATGCTTTACTTAAATCTCAAAAATCATTACACATTTGAATATAGTTGTCAGATTTAGCGATAGCCACAATATTCAAGATCCAAGGTGAGTAGGCAATAAGGTAGATAAAGCCTGCTTGTAAAAGCTTCTCTATCTCAGCTTTGACCAACAATGTAACCTTAGGAATCATCTTACATGTATATTTTTTTAAACTGTTTAGCATCAGGATGAATGCCAATATTATGTGTTACCACCTGAGGATCGATGTCGGGCATATCAGAGTATGTCCAAGCAAAGAAGTTAAGATATTCATGTAAAAGAGATGTGATTTCTTGTTTTTCTTCTATATCTAGACAATTTCCAATACGGATGACTTTTTTAGGATCATCCGTATCCATCAAAACATTGATAGTTTTCCCATTAATGAGAGTATTGTGGTCTTGCATGTCAAGACGATGAAGGGATTCTATAAGCGACTCACGATTTACCAAGATATCATTAGATAAACAAGCATCCTTCCCAAAGTATGCTTCTACATTTAAACAATAAGGAAGTCCACAATCATGATGGTAAGGAGGAAAGTGATCATAAGCTCCTGAGAATTTAGCCAAAGCTTCATCTGTTGAAAAAGTTTCCAAAGGAATATCTTGAAAATCAAAATCTGTATCAATCAATTCTGGATATATCCATTTAAGTTTAGATGATGAAATTGTGTTGACATTTAGATTAGGATGATGAGCAACTTTGGAGGGATCTAAAGGATGATAGCCAAGTCCAAACAAAGAGTAATGTGCATTATCCTCCAAAGGGACTTTAATACCTTGCTCCTTTATACCACAACCATTGTTGTTGTATCTGCAATGAGAAAGGATTTGAAAACCTTGACTATAGATAGATGCCATTTCTGAAGAGGAAGGAGGAAGACCATAGGTCTCCCATTCAGTAGTATAAGAATAAGTGTTATCATCATTATTTTTCAAATAAAATTTAGGTGATGTAGAAGTAGAAATTGAATCTACCTTAGAAATTTTCATCTTTGATGGCGAGACTTTATACTCCCCTACAAAGGTAATTGTAAAGTCTAACAAACCCCAATCATCGCCAAAGAGTGTATTCAAAGGTGAGTCAAATTATTATATGATAACCTCCTTAGAAGAGGGAGAAGAATTGATTTTAGAAAGAGAAGTTAGAGAAAAGGGATTAAAGTATTGATTATTTTTAGCCTTAGTTTTTAAACAATTTTTTGTAGTCAGATCATCTTCAATTGTATGGAGTTGATTGTTATGAACAAACTTTATTGATCGATGAAGGGTAGACAAGAATTCCCCCATGACATGAATCCAAGCTCTACCAAGAAGAAGATTATATGAAAGAGAATTAGACATGACATGGATAAGAGTAGGAAATGTCACAGGACCAACACTAAGAGGTAAAGTGATAGTACCCAATGATTGTCTACCCACGTTATCAAAGACATGAATGTTGAGTTTATCTAGTTTAATGAGAGAGGTATCAACATTGACTTTATGTAACAAGTCTATGCCACAGACATTAAGACCTGATCCACCATCAATCATGGTATAATTAGCTCTCATATTATGAATGAAGAGGCTTATTTTGGTTTTGAACTTCTATGGGAAGTAACTCATGTGGTTGAAATACAATATCTGATTTAGTCACATGCATAAAATCTAATAGAGCTGGTACATCATTCGACTAAACAGTAGGTGGAACAATCACCTTTTGTAAAGCTTCTTGGAGCATTCTATGGTATGTAGGTGATGTTTGTATCAACTCACATAGAGAGATCTTTACTACAGTAGTTCAGATCTGCTCAACAAGATCATAATCTCTACCATTATGAGTAGGAAGACGAGGTGCTTGAAGAAGCATAGGTTGCGAAGGTGGAAGAGAAGCAGGAACAAATTGTATTTGTTTCTATTATTTATTATTTCTAGTGTGGTATGCATGAGCAACTTTGTAATGAATGGGTTGCTCAACACATTTTGATTGAATGGACTATTTGTAGCGATCTATTTTGTGTAATTGATGATATAACTAGGAGGTCTAATTGTTTTCGTAGAACCTCCTATTGTGATAGGTGATTGAGAAGCACCGTTACAAAGATGCACAACAATTTTAGGCTTCTCAGGTTCTTTTGAAGAACTGGAAACATAAATTGTATTGATGATTCTTTGAAATAGAGATGGTTTAAGAGTTGTAGATGATGATTCCATTGAGATGAAGTCATCCAAGGCTTCATCTAACATATCAAAATCATCACTACTAAACAGCTCATCAAATGCCTTAAAATCTTGAATAAAGTAATCTGACATAGTTGCATACCTTACTTTTCCAAACTTTATAGTGATGAAGTAAAGAACAAGGGATGAAATGAAGTATCTTTATGCAAAATATGAAATGTATTAAACTATGAACAATAAATATCTAAAACGCACCTAAATTTTATCAATTTTCAAGCTAGAATTACCATAAAATGAAATTTTAGGTAATCCCAATCAATATATATGCATGAAAGTGAGATGTATGACTAATAAATGTGTATCAACCTTAGTTGTAATCAGATCTAACCATCGTATCAGAAATCTCAACTTCATTACAATGATATCTAATTTCATGAAGCATAAACAATATCAAAAATAGTCTATTTTTCAAAAGCACATGCTAATTTTTCCAATTTCAAATGTCACATGTGCAAAGCATGTAATAAATATAAAGTATGATTAGGTACAAAAAATAAATTCACTTTAATCAACCTAATTATACTAACAAGATCTAAAACAACACACTAATCTCCAAACCCTAGGTTTAAGACTAGATAGGTTTTTGAGAAATGCAAGGATTTTATAACCCTATTGATGAATTTGAATGCAAAATGTACTATATGCAATCAAATAAATGATGAATGCACCTAATTTAAATCAGATCTATAGCAGAAATTAATCCTTTTTTATAAATGAGGAAGGATGCAAGAGTGTAGGAAGAGTCAGGTTCACCAAAATGTTATGTAGAAAAGAGCGATCTAGCCTTAGGAGCTAAACTAGGTCAAAACCCTCTTCTACAAACATTGAGACACAAACTGAGCTTGGCTTCTACCATTGAGGGAGAGCCAAAACTATAGGGGTTCTTCCTATTTGTCATATAGATGAGTGTAAGACCAAATTCAACCAATCTAGCTAGGGCACAAGATCAAATCCTAGGTGAGAACAATTGAACTATACATGATTGTCGGAAGTGAGATATGAGAAACTAATTGAACAATAGAGATAAAGAAACAACTCATAACCTATATCTGGTGACCAAAATGCACATGACTAGGGCTCTTGGGTGCCCTAAACTGCTTTTAGGGTTTACAAAAATTGTCACTTTTCTCAGGTTTGCACCTATGATATCTTCTATCTCTTAGATCAGTATCTCTCAAAACCTATTTGTCTACTCTGCACACAAGAAAGAAGAGGAAAATGTTTGTCACTATATAGGAGCTTGCCTTAGTGAAGCCCATGTTTCAGTATTCCTACCTCACAGATAGCTAAGATTAAATCTAGACATCATGTGTGCTCAAAAATCCTAAGTATGAGCAGTAACATGCAAGATCTAATCAAGTAAATAACAAACCATAATCCTATATGACTCAAGCAAATAGGGAAGGATGTCTCACTCAAGGAAGCTCACAACTTCGTGTCAATGACAAAGATTAATGGAAGGTTAGCAGAATAAGAAGGCGATGTAACCATACCCTTGACAAGTACTCAAGCCAAACTCAAGTTGGTTGTTCCAACCCTTTTCCCAATTATGCAAAGTGCTTCAACCTAGAAGCCAATGAGATAGACTCAAGATCTCATCTCCTAGCTTTCATACAAATCTCTCCAAGAGTAAAGTAGAACTCCACTTGAACAAAAACCTACAATAACACAATTGCATAGAGAGCAAATAGAAATAGAGAGCTTTTCCACATTCAAAATCAATCTTGTCATCTAGTTTTAAAATGAGGTAAGTCACTGGTGGAGTCTAGGACAACACTGATAGGGGGTGAATCAGTGTTGTGTAAACTTTTACAAATTTCTATACCTTTTAAATTATAAGACAAAGAGAGATGAGGACATCAATAATTTGTTAAACACATATGTACAAGTATGAATTAACACAAGACATCAGAGCAAGACACAAAAGTTTATACGAGAGGAAAACCCTCCCGGGGTAGAAAAACCTATCAAAATTGCCTCACTGGCTTATTCAAAACCTCACTAGTTACAAGTAGGTCTCACTGACCAAAGAAGTTTCACTAGCTTTACAAAATGCCTCATTGGCATACACTGTACCTCACTGGCATACAAAGCCTCACTGGCAACATAAAACAATCTCAAAACAATACAAGTAATACAGAGGGTTTCTCTATTTCAATACAATCTCCTGAATATGCAATCATACTCAATTAAATCTTCATATTTCTTTGCAGTCATACTGCACTTCATTCTCATTATCTCTGCAAAAATTAATTCACTTGATTCAGATTATCTCTACACAAGTAATTGCAAATTGTCTTCACATTTGACATGGTTCAATCTAAAATTTTATTGCATGATGTCTTCATACTATGTTTGATCCATTCCTGCACAAACATGATCTCACATACAATATCATAATTCATCTATAGAATCTTCACAAAAACATTTTCAACACTACATATTGGTCCACATCACAACAACAACACCAATTATCAATGCACCTGAAATGATATTATATAAAATTTGAATGATCTTTCATGACCTTTCACATTATTCTTTTTCTCTGATTCATTTTCTCCTTCACAAAAAATAAACATAAAGCCCTTTAATCTTGCATTTTCATTGTCTTCAAAAATCCATTCTCTTTCATTGAATCCTGCATATAAAATAATTTAAAATCTCTTCATCTTCCTACAAAAACAAAAATCCATTCACCTTGCAAAATATACTTCATCCTCCACATCATTATGCTCTCATTTTTACAAATTGTAATTATAAAGACTTTTCACATTCCTCTCCTTTTTGCATATACATTTTCTTCTTTTAAAAATCCCCTTCAGAATCTTCAATCTGAAAAAAAACTTCAATAAAAAATTAATTCCAACTTCTAAAAAAAATAAAACCCTTTCTCTTCTCTTTCATAAATAAATCCATCTCCTTTCATCTTCTTTACTCTGCATAAACAAATCATTCTCCTACACAAAAAACTTTTCATAATCCCTTAAAACCTTTTCTTCATGGAGACCCAAAAATTAGAAAGAATAAAAAGAATAATATCTCCAACCAAATTTCCTTTCTTAAAAAATGCTTTTATTATCACAAGAGTCTCACTGAAGAATCTTAAAAATAAAAAAAAACCCTTCCAAAGACAGCCTCTAAAATTCACAAAGAATTTGCCTTTTTAAAATGGCTAAAAATAGCCCTTTACCAAACCTTAGCTATGGTTAAAAAGGCATCAGACATTCTAACAATTGTCAAAAGTGGATGTAAGGATGTGAGAGTACATATTTGAATGCTGACCTTTGATTTTACTCCACACGCTCATTCCATTTTAAAAACTAGCCTTTGATTGCAGTTTTGGTGCCCGTTCACATTTAGCATAACTGAGGGTCTTAGTGGAAGGAATAGATGGGGCTGGTTCCCAAACGTTCTCAACCCCTTTAAGACATAACTTAAGTTATGTCTAACCTGATATAGTAGGTCACATTTAAAACCAAAAAAAATGCATTTTATCAAATGATGGGCAGGGCACAAATAATGTGACTTAAGCATTTGTTTTAAAACTTAGGGATTTTGATATTTAACACTAATCTTGTTAGAATAAATAACCTAACCCTTCATTACACAGTCATTACACTAGTCTTCTGTCTACAATGCGGAGATAGCCACCATCAGAAAATACTATTATCTTTTATCTTTGAACAGTTTAAATATGATCATACTTTTGGTTTTGAAGCACCTATGCAAGAACTTAACACCCTTGCCTTATACCATCAGGATCAACATTTGCAAGATTTGAAGAAATGATAATTACTGACTTGGAGAGCATTGATATCAACAAATATAATCACTATATTATAGAACATTCTTGACGATGAATGATCAATATGTAGTCATCAATAACATTTGAATGTGTGACCATTATACAAATGGTATACTCAACTAATTCTGCAACAAGTCATGTGTGACCAACATTGTGACCAATATACTCTGCCAAGCTGTCATGTTGTATCAACCTAATATGAAGATCAAAACAACTTTTGACATCTATTGTGCTTCTGAAGACATCAGGGACCATTGTAATTCACATGAATTAGACCAATACCAACTCATGAACAACTGCCTCCTGTGAACATCAAGAATGTAAGTCCAATACAAACAAGTTAGCATCAATATCTTGTGTGATCAAACTAATCAAACAAAGTCGTGTGGACATGAAAGATGATGATTAGTCAACTCAATACATCATAACACCATGATCAACATGATAACCCTATGATCAACATCATAAAACAAAACTGGGAACTCCAAGGACCTGCCATAAACATGATGATCAAATATGAACCAATATGAACACCAAACACCAAGAACAGGAGAATCCATCCTGAGATAGGCATGATGAAAGATGATGATCAATCAACTCAATACCTTTTTGACATCAATGACAATCTACTTTCATCAATCTGTCCTTTGTCATTGATGGCACAACTACATGATGCATTCTTTCTCTCACCCCCTTTTTGACATTGGATGACAAAGACTGAATTAACTTCCCCTTGTTGTCTTTCCTTTGAACCTGTAATGATCTATGATGACAAGAATAATAATCCTAAAGCAAGCATATAACAAACCATGTTGACAATACCTAAAAACAACTCTTCAACTTGAGAGCAACAAATCACCATGAAGCACACATTGGAAGACATACATCCCAAAGTACAAAACTTGAGAACATTATTTGAGGCATACCAAACAAAGCATCAAACCACCTATTATAATCTTCTCATAGACTATACCATTTTATATCTCAACACAATATCACTTCTTATCAAAACACCAATATGAATATGAAGATGAAAAACTGACATTATTGAGATCCTTTGTTCACTTCTTTTGACAAGATGAAGGTTGCCATATTTCTGCTATCAAAATAAAAACACCTGATGATCACTTGTGTTTGTAAAACAAACTTTTCATGACAAATCTTCAAGATCACCCAAAGCATAGAGAATGATGTATGATTATGAAGGCATAAAATTAACTCCTTTGATATGACTCATATGAACTTGAACTCCATGCAAAGATATCATAATCACACCAATACTTATGATGAACAATAATGCAGACTCAAAAATCATGAAGACTACTCATCAAACTATTCACAACTCATGATGACATGATACTCACTCAAGAGATGACCTTGCCAATAATACCATGATAGTGACTACAAGATAGACAATCAACCTGCAACCAATTATCTTCTGCACACACTTCTTGACATGATACAGAATGAAGATCATCCTGTAAGGAATGAAGACTATCTTGATGAAGACCATCCTCCTGTTCCTGCACATGACATTTTTTGCAACATAATGTCAAATACATCTGAAACAAAATGTAATCAACAAGAACTGATGAAATCAGCCCATCAAGTTTGCACATCAACAAACTAACTACACCACCAAGTTCTTCCTACAACAACACTTCACATTATCTCAAACATATCAAGCACACTTTGAACTACAACATCATGATATAAACAAGATCTAAATAGGACCAAGTCACTCAATATCATCAAACATTTTGTGCATATGAACCCTTGAATATCTTTTCAACATCTTGTATGCATAATGACAACATGAACCACTGATCACCTTCATCACTGACATATACCAAAGAGTAACATAGTTATCAACACCATTATGAACTTCATTTCAGAAAATTGATATGAATAGCATCTTAGCAAAAATTATTAGACATGAATCCAAAAACAAAACAAGACCAAATAATCTCCTCCTGAAACTTCTTGGGGATTATTGATAGGACATGAACAACTCCCCCTTACTTCATGCTATCTATTATGCAACTAATGATGTAACTTGTGCAAGATGCACAAGTTTAGAATCTATCTTCTTTTGACTTGGTTTCAATCTCCAAGCTTTTACAGGGTCTTTCTTCCTCCAAACCTCTGCAGCTTCTTTCCTTTTCCACTTTTTCAAATCAGGTGATGCTTTTCTGCAACTGTGTGCTTTATGACCAAGAGAGTTGCATATATAACAAACTATAATGTAATCATAATAAAATGATTGATAATACCTTTTTGACTTCTCTTGAGAATTTATGTTATGCTTCCATGCATGATCATACCTTCTATGCATTTTACAATTTATTTGTATGTGACCAACATTATTGCACTTGTAACATACAAGATTAGTATTCATTCTGCAATCACCTGCTTTGTGTCCAAAATGATTACAGGTATAACAATAACCATTAAATGAATATTTATACCTGTACATATATGTTTGTCTTACAGGAGCAGATCTTCTAAAATTTCTTCTTTGATTAAGCATTACAAACTCATCTTTGGTATTCATTTCAGTTTTTGACTTCTTTTTGCCTTCAGGAGCAACAACATGAAGATCAATTTTCTTTCTAGGAGTTTCTTTGGCTTTGGAACACTCTGCTTCTTCAAATCCTAAATTGTGTTCTTATGATGCTTCTATTTTCCCAACATCTCATGCAACTTATTTGAGCTTTCTTCAAACTCCTGATATTTCTTGGACAGAATCTTGAGACCTTAATAATTTTTTCTCAGAAAAATAATTTCGCCCTCTAATTTCATATTTTCAATTCTTTTAAACTCAAGGTCAAATTTTGATACATTAGCTATCCTCTTAGCTTCATCAACCTCTGTCTTCAGACTAATAATCATATTGTCCGATTCATTAATTTGTGTCCTTAAATTTGCAATCTGTGTTTCTTGTCTCTTGAAGATCAGAGAGTGCTTTCTCTTTGAAGTCTTTTTCTTGTTGTAGCTACAATTCTAATTTATGGCTCTCCTTTTTATATTTCTTGAGTTCACTCAAAGCACATATGAGCTCTCCTTCAACATCAACCTCACATTCTTGTTCATCATCACTTATAATGTAATCTTCTTCTTCTAAATTTGATTGAGTCTCATCTCCTTCATGTGAATGACTTCCATCATTGTCACTCTTCTCAGATAACAAGTTGTCCTCTTCTTTATCATCACCTTGATAAATTCTTATCAACTCCTTCCACATATCCTGAATTGTTTCACAATACATAACTTTGCAAGAAACTTCATTAGATAATCCAGATAAAATGGACTTCTTTGTAGTGTCATTTTATTCATAAGCCTCTTTATTACTTGTATCATCAGGTGATAGAGAGGAAATAAAATAATCATTCTCAACTAACATCCATACACCATATCCTAAAGAAAATAGATAGTCTTGCATCCTAAAACACTAAATAGAGAAATCTGAACCATCAAAGAAAGGAACATCTGAAAACTCATCTTCTAATTTAATACCAGATTTAATTCTATCAATTGATTGTATATCAACATTTGAGTTTGATAAAGATGGTGCCTTTTGATCAATAGGAGACTTGAAACTTTTCTTTTCTCTATTTCTTTTGCACTTACCTATGGTACTCCACACTCAGGACCTACCCAAGCCAATTAGACTTCTATAGGGAACCTATGTTTTGATACCACTTGTTGGAGTCTAGGACAACAATGAGAGGGGGGAGTGAATTAGTCTTGTGTAAACTTTTACAAATTTTTGTACCTTTTAAATTACAAGACAAAGAGAGATGAGGACATCAATAATTTGTTAAACACATATGTACAAGTATGAATTAACACAAGACATGAGACCAAGACACAAAAGATTATACAAGAGGAAAACCCTCCTGGGGTAGAAAAACCTCTCAAAATTGCCTCACTGGCTTATTCAAAACCTCACTGGTTACAAGTAGGTCTCATTGACCAAAGAAGCTTCACTAGCTTTACAAAATGCCTCATTGGCATACACTGTACTTCCCTGGCATACAAAGCCTCACTGGCAACAAAAAACAATCTCAAAACAATACATGTAATATAGAGGGTTTCTATGTTTCAATACAAGCCCCTGAATCTACAATCATACTCAATTCAATCTTCATATTTCTTTGCAATCATATTGCACTTCATTCTCATTATCTCTGCAAAAATTAATTCACCTGATTTAGATAATCTCTACACAAGTAATCGCAAATTGTCTTCACACTTGACATGGTTCAATCTGAAAGTTTATTGCATGATGTCTTCATACTATGTTTGATCCATTCTTGCACAAACATGATCTCACATGCAATATCATAATTCATCTATAGAATCTTCACAAAAATATTTTCAACATTGCATATTGGTCCACATCACAACAACAACACCAACCATCAATGCACTTGAAATGTCATTATATAAAATTTGAATGATCTTTCATGACCTTTCACATTATTCTTTTTCTCTAATTCATTTTCTCCTTCACAAAAAATAAACATAAAGCCCTTTAATCTTGCATTTTCATTATCTTCAAAAATCCATTCTCTTTCATTGAATCCTGCATATAAAATAATATAAAATCTCTTCATCTTCCTACAAAAACAAAAATCCATTCACCTTGCAAAATATCCTTCATCCTCCACATCATTATGCTCTCATTTTTACAACTTGTAATTATAAAGACTTTTCACATTCCTCTCCTTTTTGCATATACATTTTCTTCTTTTAAAAATCCCCTTCAAAAATGTTTAATCTAAAAAAAATCTTCAATAAAAAATTAATTACAACTTCCAAAAAAAATAAAACCCTTTCTCTTCTCTTTCATAAATAAATCCATCTCCTTTCATCTTCTTTACTCTACATAAACAAATCATTCTCTTGCACAAAAAACTTTTCATAATCCCTTAAGACCTTTTGTTCATGGAGACCCAAAAATTAGAAAGAATAAAAAGAATAATATCTCCAAGAGAATTTCCTTTCTTAAAAAAATGCTTTTATTATCACAAGAGTCTCACTGAAGAATCTTAAAAATAGAAACAAATCTTCCAAAGATAGCCTTTAAAACTCATAAAGAATTCACCTTTTTAAAATGGCTAAAAATAGCCTTTTACCAAACCTTATTTGTAGTTAAAAAGGCATCAGATGTTCTAACACCCATCAAAAGTGGATGTAAGGATGTGAGAGCACATATTTGAATGCTGGCATTTGATTTTACTCCACGCACTCATTCCATTTTAAAAACTAGCCTTTGATTACAGTTTTGGTGCCCATTCACATATAGCATAACCAGGGGTTTTGGTGGAAGGAATAGATGGGGCCAGTTCCTAAATGTTCTCAACCCCTTTAAGACATAACTTAAGTTATGTCTAACTTGATATAGTAGGTCACATTTAAAACAAAACGAAAAGTGCATTTTATCAAATGACGGGCAGGGCACAAATAATGTGACTTAAGCATTTGTTTTAAAACTTAGGGATTTTGATATTTAACACTAATCTTGTTAGAATAAAGAACCTAACCCTTCATTACACAATGATTACACTAGTCTTCTATCTCTGATGCAGAGATAGCCACCATCAGAAAATACTGTTATCTTTTGTCTTTGAACACTTTAAACATGATCATACTTTTGGTTTTGAAGTACCTATGCAAGAACTTAACACCCTTGCCTTATACCATCAGGATCAACATTTGCAAGCTTTAAAGAAATGATAATTACTGACTTGGAGAGCATTAATATCAGCAAATATAATCACTATATTAAAGAACATTCTTGACAATGAATGATCAATATGTAGTCATCAATAGCATATGAATGTGTGACCATTATACAAATGGTATACTCAACCAATTCTGCAACAAGTCATGTGTGACCAACATTGTGACCAATATACTCTACCAAAATGTCATGTTGTATCAACCTAATATGAAGATCAAAACAACTTTTGACATCTATTGTGATTTTGAAGACATCAAGGACCATTGTAATTCACATGAATTAGACCAATACCAACTCATGAACAACTGCCTCCTATGAACATCAAGAATGTAAGTTGAATACAAACAAGTTAGCATCAATATCTTGTGTGATCAAACTGATCAAACAAGTCCTGTGGACATGAAAGATGATGATCAATCAACTCAATACATCATAACACCATGATCAACATGATAACCCTATGATCAACATCATAAAACAAAACTGGGAACTCCAAGGACCTGCCATAAACATGATGATCAAATATGAACCAATATGAACACCAAACACCAATAACAAGAGAATCCATCCTGAGATAAGCATGATGAAAGATGATGATCTATCAACTCAATACCTTTTTGACATCAATGGCAATCTACTTTCATCAGTCACTTACTTTTATACAAGGCTATAGAAAAGAGTAATTAGGATTAAAATGTGAACACAGTGCTGTTGCAAGTATGAGGTGAGCCATTGTTGTCATTGATGTCAACATACTCATATTGCATTGACAAGAAGGATTTGATGAGCTGTGTGCTGAGGATATTGAGAAAATTAGCCTCAGTCAGGAACAGTGAAGAACAGTGATGAGAAGAAGGTAAATGTACTGTATAGGATGAGAACCGGAGGATGCGGATTAAAGGGTTAGTAGATATGAGTCTTTAGATGCTACAGTTAAGATTTCAGAGGTCCGCATGAAGATCTGAAGGAGTTGTGGCTGCCGGTATAGAACCGGGTCCGGCAAGTATCCAGAGGTGACAGAGGATCACAAAAAGGTCCGGTGAGGTCCGGAATTGTATCATCCTAATCTGCAGATTGGACGGAGTGTTTGGGATGTCCTAGTGATGTGTCATCCTGATTTGTGTATGATTTGGAGGTCCGGAAGTACCTCTTGCATTATGACAGTGGCGACAGACTGTGTTCTTGAAGTTCCGGATGAGGAAGACAAGAGATCCCAGTAAGTAGAGGAAGTGCGGATGTATCCGGATATTCAGATAGGCTTGTGAAGATCATGTTTAGGTTGTGTAGTTGGTCCGCATTGATGGTAGAGCCCGGAATTGAAGTTATTCTTCCGGATGAAGTTCTTGCTCTGTTTAGCCAACCGGATGAGTTGTTCATCCTGCGAATGTTCTTGTGATGGCCGACCGGATGTGTTATTCATTTTGCGGATACTCCTATGGTTGTTTGCCGACTTAGATGTTTGTTCCTAAGTCGATGTCTTGTATAAATAACGGTTTGTGAGTTCATTTCAAGGAGTAGCGGGTGGATGAGTGTGGCATAGCGAAGAAACGTGCGAAAGGTAGAGCAGAGAGTGTTGGGCTTAATTGGAACTGATCCGGACATGGTAGAGATGTCATTCTCCAGTTCAAGACTGTGATTTTCATCACTTTGTAGACAGTGTGTCTCCTTGTAGGCAGTGGGCCTCTTTGTGAGCAGTGTGCTCGGGCAGTGAGCCCTTATTGGCATGTGCAATTCATTTTTCTTTATTCTTCTAACAGAGAATAATTCTTGGGTTAATCACCCCGTGGTTTTTCCCTTAACCGGGTTTTCCACGTCAAAATCTTGGTGTTCAATGTGTTGATGCTTATCTACTCTTGTGTTTATGTATTATGCTTCCATGGATGAGTATTTGATATGCTGCTAACTAACAACAGAGAATTAAGTGTTTGAAAGAATAAGAAGTTTTATACAACTGATTCACCCCTCCCCTCTCAGTTGTATGCCCTAGATCCAACAATTGGTATCAGAGCTAAGTTCCTCTGATAGGAGCTTAACCGCTTGAGGAGATCCAGGATGTCGTCATACAAGAAGGATAGTCCGAAGTTCGATGGAACCAACTTCACTCTCTGGAAAGGTCGCATGAAGTGTCACTTGGAATGTATGGGAAAAGCATACTTGGCGATGATTTCAAAACCATATGTACCTCCACAAGGTGGTCCGACAACTCTGAATGAAATCACAGAAGCTGAAAACAATCTGCGGACCAAGGAAGCTCTTCTAAGCGCATTGAATGACTCAGATCTCTCGAATGTCATTGACCTACCAACTGCATATGAGATCCTAACTAAACTGGAACTTCTGTATGAAGGAGATGAGTTTGTCAAAAGTGCAAGGTTGCAAAGTCTGAAAGGGAAATTTGAAAGATTGAAAATGAGAGATGATGAAAACATCACTACCTTTATGCCAAGAGTAAATGAGATGGTATGTGGAATCAGAAATGCTGGTGGAACTTTAGATGAAAATGAGATCGTCTGCAAAATCCTAAGATCCCTTCCTGCTGCCTACAAGATCAAAGTTGCTGCCATTGATGAATTCAGAGCCCACACAACTGTCACAAGAGAACAACTGGCTGGCAAACTAGCTGCATTTGAAATGACCGAGTTTGGAGATGATCCTCCCAAGACTGAATCTGCTTTCAAAGCCAGTGCCTATGTGAAAGGCAAACAGAGATTTGATCCGGGTGAAAACTCATCAAGGAAAATGTCATGGTATGATCAAGCAAGAAGAGACATGGAAGAAGAAGAAGCAGAAACAGCTCAACTTGAAGCCCTCATTGCAAAGAGACTGCCAAGAGGATCCGGTAAGTATGAAGGAAAACTACCCTTTAAGTGTTTCAACTGCAATAAGATTGGTCATTTTGCCTCAAGATGTCCGGAGAGATCTGCAAGATCTAATACTCACAGACAAAGGTTTCAAAAGAATTGCTATTATGTTCATGAAGAAGATGACAATGAAGGAGTAACAGATGATGAATCAGAACTAGGAAGCAAATCCAGAAATGAGTGGGTGTTTATAGCCATCAAGGAAGAAGATTCAATACTCTCTGAATCTGTCAATCACAAACTTGTTGAAAAAGCCTTGGCTGCTCAAGTGGAAGAAAAGGATGATTGGGTTATTGACAGTGGATGTTCTCACCATATGACTGGTGACAAGAACAAGTTCTTAGATTTGGAAAGATATGAAGGAGGAATGGTAAAGTTTGGTGACAATTCTGCTGGCAGAATCAGAGGTAGGGGAACTATTTCCTTTGATGGTAAGAGCAAAATAGGAAATGTACTGTATGTTGAAGGATTGAAGCACAATCTTCTCAGTGTTGGTCAGTTAGTGGACAAAGGCTATGATCTCCGGTTCAAGAATGGAAAATGCAGAATCTTTACAAGCTCCGGAACTGAAATTGCATCCGGTACTCAGACAAGACGTAACATCTTTCATCTGGTTGGTTCAAATAAAAGTTGTTTGTTTGTTCAAATTGATCAGAGTTGGTTATGGCATAGAAGAATGTGTCATGTAAATTTTGATAACATCATCAAGATAAGCAATACTCAGGCTGTGAGAGATCTTCCAAAATTGATGAAACCTATAAATAGTGTGTGTAAAGAATGTCAGTTAGGTAAACAAAGCAGAGTCTCTTTCAAAAGCAAAGATCAGTCTTCTACCGGATTGTTGGAATTAGTACATACTGATCTATGTGGTCCGACAAGAATCAAGAGTCTGCAAGGTGATAGATATTTCATGTTGTTAATTGATGATCATTCCCGGATGATGTGGGTTACCTTTCTAAAAGAAAAATCAGAAGCTTTTGAGAAGTTCAAAATCTTCAAAGCTATGGTGGAGAATCAAACCGGATTGAAACTAAAGTGTCTAAGGTCTGATAGAGGTGGTGAATTTACATCTGGTGAATTCATTGACTTTTGTGAAAAACAGGGTATAAGGAGACAGTTGTCTGCTCCTAAGACTCCACAGCAGAATGGAGTAGTTGAGAGAAAGAACCGGACCATCCAGGAAGCTGCTAGGACAATGATGTTGGAAGCAAATGTTCCTCAAATGTTTTGGAAAGAAGCTATCAGCACTGCAGTCTACACTCTCAATCGAGTTCAAATCAGAAACAACACCGGTAAGACCCCCTATGAACTCTGGTTTGGCATCACTCCTACTGTGAAATATTTCAGAGTATTTGGTAGCAAGTGTTATATTAAAAGAGATGAAGATCTAGGAAAGTTTGATGCTAGAAGTGATGAAGGAATTTTCTTGGGCTACTCCACTCAAAGCAAAGCATACCGGTGTTACAATAAGAGATTCAGGAAGATGATAGAAAGCACCAATGTAAAGGTTGATGAAGGAATTGAGAAGCCTTCAAGATTTTATGAGTTTGATGAAGATGACCAAGACAGTGTTCAAGGACCTCAATCCTCTCCGGTGAGACAGAGTCAGCCTGATCCGGTAAATCAGGAAGAAGAGATAGGTTTGAATGAGCCTGATCAAGAAACAGCAGTGCTGGATACTCCCAAAATTCCAAGATATGTAAGACTGAATCACTCTGAAGATCAGATCATAGGTGACAGAAGCAAATGTGTACAAACTAGAAGGAATATTGCTCAAAATCAGAATGAATGTTGTCTGATTTCAAAGATTGAACCTAAAACAATAGATGAAGCCTGCAATGATGAAAACTGGACCAAAGCAATGGAAGATGAATTGATGCAAATTGAGAAAAATCATACTTGGGATCTTGTTCCCAGACCTAGAGACAGGAATGTAATTGGAACCAAGTGGGTCTTCCGGAACAAACTAAATGAAGCTGGTGAAGTAATCAGAAACAAAGCTAGATTGGTCTGCAAAGGCTACTCTCAAATAGAAGGAATTGACTTTGAAGAGACTTTTGCTCCGGTGACAAGAATTGAAGCAGTCAGATTACTTCTTGCATTTGCTGCCTTCAAAGACTTCAAGGTATATCAGATGGATGTCAAGTCTGCCTTCCTAAATGGTGATCTGGAAGAAGAAGTCTACATTGAACAACCGGATGGTTTTCAATTGTCTGATAATGATGATATGGTCTGCAAGCTGAAGAAAGCTTTGTATGGATTGAAGCAAGCCCCAAGAGCATGGTATGAAAGGTTGGATAAGCATCTTGTGCAGATTGGATTCAACAAAGGTACTGCTGACAGTAACTTATATTTCAAAATTGATCATGAAAATATTTTAATTGTTGAAGTGTTTGTGGATGACATCATTTTTGGAGGAAGAGATAGTATGTGCAAAACTTTTGCAAATCAGATGAAAAGTGAGTTTGAAATGTCTATGCTTGGTGAAATGAATTTCTTCTTGGGTCTGCAAATTACTCAAACAAAAGAAGGGATCTTCATTTCTCAGACCAAATATGTGAAAGAATTGTTAAGGAAATTTGGTATGGAAGACTCAAAGCCAATGAACACTCCTATGGCAACCGGATGTAAGTTAAGCAAAGATGATGATTCTCCAAAGGCAGATCAGACAAAGTATAGATCAATGATTGGTGGATTGTTGTATCTCACTCAAACTAGACCAGATATGGTGCAGGCTATTGGTCTTGTGGCAAGATTCCAGGCTGATCCTAGAGAATCTCATGTTATGGCAATTAAAAGAATTTTTAGATACTTGAAAGGAACAGTTGAGTATGGTCTATGGTACCCTAGAGATCCGGACTTCTCTCTTCATGCTTACACAGATGTAGATTGGGCAGGAGATGTGGATGATCGGAAAAGCACTAGTGGTGGAGCATTCTTTTTGGGGAAGAGATTGGTTTCTTGGCTAAGCAAGAAACAAGATGCAATATCTCTGTCTACAACTGAAGCAGAATACATTGCAGCAGCAGGTAGTTGCACTCAAATCTTATGGATGAAGCAGATGCTAAGAGACATCAAAGTTGAATATGAGGAGCCTATCACAATTTTCTGTGATAATTCAAGTGCAATTAATATTTCCAAGAATCCGGTATTGCATTCTAAGACTAAGCACATATCTATCAAATTTCACTTTTTGAGAGAACAAGTAAACAAGGAAGAAGTCAGATTGGAGTATGTTCCCTCCAAGGATCAGATTGCAGATATCTTTACAAAACCTCTTCCCAAGGACTCTTTTGAATATCTCCGGGAGAAGTTAGGGGTCATGGCCCCTCCGGTGATGAACTAAGATGCACTAATGTGCATCAGTCCGGTGGCTATCACAGTCATATCTTGTGATCCGGACTAATGGGGAGCTGCAACTAAGGGGGAGCAGCTGGTATGATTCTGATGTATGAGAATTGCAAGTATGAGCCCTTTGCCATTGATGTCAAAGGGGGAGAGAAGACATGTGAAAAACAAGTGGTTGATGATCAAAGGGGGAGCAGTAAAGGAAGAGAAGACATATGAAAAGTTGAAGTTCTTGTCTTAATGGTTTTTCACATCATATGTTGCCATCAATGACAAAGGGGGAGATTGTTGCAAGTATGAGGTGAGCCATTGTTGTCATTGATGTCAACATACTCATATTGCATTGACAAGCAGGATTTGATGAGCTGTGTGCTGAGGATATTGAGAAAATTAGCCTCAGTCAGGAACAGTGAAGAACAGTGATGAGAAGAAGGTAAATGTACTGTATAGGATGAGAACTGGAGGATGCGGATTAAAGGGTTAGTAGATATGAGTCTTTAGATGCTACAGTTAAGATTTTAGAGGTCCGCATGAAGATCTGAAGGAGTTGTGGCTGCCGGTATAGAACCGGGTCCGGCAAGTATCCAGAGGTGACAGAGGATCACAAAAAGGTCCGGTGAGGTCCGGAATTGTATCATCCTAATCTGCGGATTGGACGGAGTGTTTGGGATGTCCTAGTGATGTGTCATCCTGATTTGTGTATGATTTGGAGGTCCGGAAGTACCTCTTGCATTATGACAGTGGCGACAGACTGTGTTCTTGAAGTTTCGGATGAGGAAGACAAGAGATCCCAGTAAGTAGAGGAAGTGCGGATGTATCCGGATATTCAGATAGGCTTGTGAAGATCATGTTTAGGTTGTGTAGTTGGTCCGCATTGATGGTAGAGCCCGGAATTGAAGTTATTCTTCCGGATGAAGTTCTTGCTCTGTTTAGCCAACCGAATGAGTTGTTCATCCTGCGAATGTTCTTGTGATGGCCGACCGGATGTGTTATTCATTTTGCGGATACTCCTATGGTTGTTTGCCGACTTAGATGTTTGTTCCTAAGTCGATGTCTTGTATAAATAACGGTTTGTGAGTTCATTTCAAGGAGTAGCGGGTGGATGAGTGTGGCATAGCGAAGAAACATGCGAAAGGCAGAGCAGAGAGTGTTGGGCTTAATTGGAACTGATCCGGACATGGTAGAGATGTCATTCTCCAGTTCAAGACTGTGATTTTCATCACTTTGTAGACAGTGTGTCTCCTTGTAGGTAGTGGGCCTCTTTGTGAGCAGTGTGCTCGGGCAGTGAGCCCTTATTGGCATGTGCCATTCATTTTTCTTTATTCTTCTAACAGAGAATAATTCTTGGGTTAATCACCCCGTGGTTTTTCCCTTAACCGGGTTTTCCACGTCAAAATCTTGGTGTTCAATGTGTTGATGCTTATCTGCTCTTGTGTTTATGTATTATGCTTCCATGGATGAGTATTTGATATGCTGCTAACTAACAACAGAGAATTAAGTGTTTGAAAGAATAAGAAGTTTTATACAACTGATTCAACCCCCCCCCCCCTCTCAGTTGTATGCCCTAGATCCAACAAGTGCATCAAAAAGTAAATTTGAATTTAGGGTCAGCTTAAACAACATTAAAGCCAACTTGTAACCTTAAATTGCCTCCCTAAAAGCGGGAGGGACAAGGGCACTTGGGTGTCTTGGGCCCAAGGGAAAATTAAGGCTTAAGTTCACTCTTAATGCAGGGCTAACTCCAAACCTTGATCTATTTCTTGGGGTGATGACAAAACTTTAATCAGAATCACTAAATTCTTTTATACAGGACTGAAAGAGGGTTTTAAGGTGGACCTAAAAATGGACTAGGCTTGGGATCACTAAAGGGAGGAGCTAAACATAATGAAATTGTGTCTACACACAAGTGTACATAATTTACGAGATAACAAAACTATGTTTAACTAGACAAAATGAGGAGTTGGGAATGAAAACTAGAATAACATAAAATAGAGAAATAAATAATAGAAATGATGTATAGATAATGAAATAAAATAGACTAAGAACCTAGAAAGTGAAGTCAGAAACTCGTTGGCATGGATGCTAGCATGCCAAAACTATTGTTTGATATGCGTGTTGTTGTTTGACTAATGTGTTGTCATCCCCAAGTAGTAGAAAAATAAAGTCTACTTCAAGAACCTATATGGCCTACATGCTAGAAGACAAGAACACAAAGCAAAATACCTTGTCAACATATAGAAAAACAAAAAATGCAGAAATCTAATCTAGGCTAACTATTCTTAAATGAATTATTGAAATGTCAAACCTCTACGTGTTTGAAGTTCTTCTAACACTTGATTCTAGGACTGAGAAAATTGTTGGAAGTGTAAAGGAGCTTGCCAAACATGGTTAGGCCCTTGGTTTAGCCTTTTTCTTCTATGAACAACAATGAAACAAGGGAAAATGGATTTTTGTGTAGACGCCTAACCTATGTACGTCTAAGACTAAGAACAAAAAATTGGAATAAATCTATAAGTATTAAACTTTAGGTCTACAAATGATTAATACTCTAGTTTGTGTGAAAACAAAAGGGTGATGGACACCAACGTGCCAAGAAAGTAGTGTATCAAATGTCTATAAACCCTTTTCAAAGAGGATGAGAAGGGGTGAATAATTGTATGTAAAGATAATACTGACAATTAATTTTTGGCAAGTATTTATATGATTTAAAATATAATAACATGAAATATATATATTCTTAAATGATGAGAAATAGAGTTATCTTCTCAATATTTTCTACACGCCAAATCTGGTAGCTCAAGTTTTAAACACATCACTACCGCATGTTTCGCAATGTCGATCCCAAGTCATTTTCCTACACAAACTGGAAAGTAATCATAAAGTAATTAGTCCCACTTTTATAGAAAGCCGTGAGAAAAATATGCATCGCTCTCACCTGTTTCACAAGTCTACCTAGTGAATAGGAAGGCGATGTCTTTTCAATAGAAAAGTGATGTCTTATCAACATCTCACCAATATAATGCATCGCTCATGCCTATTTTGACTTGTATTGAGACTGGAATATAATTAGCTGATAGGCTTTATTTGTGAGCATTATAGTGCTAGGAATTATCTCACGCCGTAAAATTTACGTTGGAAAATTTTTGAACAGTGGGAAAATCTAAAAATGGTTGAAAGCAAATAATTCAGGTGGAGCTGAAGGGTCAAGACATGTCAGATTCTTTAATTTTGTAGATTTTTTAACTGCCAGAATTATTTGTGATTTCATTGCAATGGATCACAGCTGGAGAGATAAATCTAAAATAAAAAATCTTCCCTATCTAATCTGATCTGATTTTGAAAAATATCTTTTATCAAAATCTATAAATTCTATCACGGGCACTGACTCTGTAAAACATTTTTCTACCTGCACTCTCTGGTATTTGAAAGGAGTACAAGAGGTCTCTGAAAGCTATGACTTGCCTATCACCAAAGCCATTGACGATTGCTTTGACTACTTCATGGTGGAAGGGACAGAGGCTTTCTTCCAAAATCGCATTGAGAAATATAAGAGCACCATATTTAGCGTGGATATGCCACCTAGGCCACCTTTGTTTCTACCCAAATAATGTTATATTACATTCTTGCATTGTTCGTCATGTGGGCATACGAGCCAAGCTACTAGACGGAGCCACTCAACTTATGCCTATGTAGCTATATTTTCTAATTAAGATGCCCAAAATTAAGGGTTTTCGTGCACCTAGTAGGGTTTGTACTGAGATCAACATGAGCACCAAATCATGGTTGGAAGCCATGCTTTTGGCATGACAGTCTAACTCAAATGTTTCTAGCCTTACTTCTTCTCCTCATGCAATTTTTGTTAATTCATCGCCCATCAGAGGAGAAGACGGGTCTATTAGTGTTAAAGTTTGGCTGAGTAAAAGCCCAGTTGGCTCGACTGACACTAGAAAGTGACTAACAGTTCAGAAACTGTGACAAAGATTCTAGACCTGTGCCTTGATGATGCAGAGCCCCAAAAGAGTGAGACATGCAACCCACATTTGATAAAAGATCAGGGCTTTGAAAAATCCTTTGGATCCTGCACGAAAGCTACGGTAATCCATCATGCTTTTATTTTTATCTTAGTTTAATTTTCATTCGTGCTATCAAATTTTCAAATTGATGGGGTTTTGCCTAAGCTTTCTTAAAATTCTCATGTGCAGAAAAATCATGTAAGATTTCTGATACTCTTCGATGTGAGCAAAGTGGAAAAGAAGAATGTCTTCATGGGTGTTTACATGCCCAGCATAGACTTTACAAACAATTTTCTAAACTCATCGATTGTTCCTATCATCGTCTTCCTTGAACCTCCTATGGGTGCAAGTGCTAGTAATTATTTGCCCTCTTATTTCCCTGCACGGACTGGAAAGTAATCAGAATATAATAATTAGTCCCACTTCTACAGAAGGTAGTGAGAAAACTATGCCTTCTTCGCCCCCACTCTACACGCCGTGTTATTCACGTCAACATTGTTAAATAATGAGTAGATAAACAATTTAAGAAATCAGAAAAGAACAACACACAAGACATGATATTTTTGTGGTTCACCAAAACTGGCTATGTCTACGGGAGCAAGGGAAAATATATTTATTAATTGTCATAGAAAAGTACATAGTTTTTCATCATCTATTACAATAAGCAAGTGAATAGTTTTATAGCTTGGACAAATCACTCTTCAAGGAGGAGGCAGTAGAAGGTAAGAAGTCACGGTCAATGTGACCATTGAACTTCACACACCAACAATCTCCCACTTGAAGTCCAAGCACTACTGCGAAAAGTTGCTCAGAGATGTTCCCCCACTCTAGTCTCAATGTCACATCTTGACAATGTCAAGAGAAGCCCTACAGAACTCAAACTTCTCTCTTGGTACTCTCTTGGTCAATGCATCAGCTGGATTCACCTTTGTATCAATCTTTTCAACTTGCAACTTGCCTTATTCAATCATGCTTTAGATGAAGTGATACTGCAGCTTAATATGTTTGGTTCTATTATGAAATGCAACATTCCTGGCCAAGTGAATAGCACTATTGCTATCACAAAAGAGAGGAAAACCTTGTTGTTTGCAACCCAACTCTCCCAACAAGCGATGCAACCAAATCATTTCCTTCACACTTTTAGTAAGAGCAATGTACTAAGCCTTAGTAGTGGAAAGGGCAACCACTTGTTGAAACCTTGAGACCCAACCGATCGCTGTCCCAACAAATGTGAAAGCATAACCTATTGTAGACCTCCATTTGTCGAAGTCCCCTGCCATATTAGAATCAACGAAGTCTTGTAGCTATTCATCTTTCCTAACAAAACATAAAGCTAATCAGAAGTGCCTTTTAAATACCTCAATATCCACTTCACTGCTTCCCAATAAGTTTTATCCAGATTACTCATTAACCTGCTCACTACTCCCATTGCATGGGAAATGTCAGGACAGGTGTACACCATGGCATACATGATACTTCCAACAGCTAATCAATATGGAATGTCTTTCATGTAGTTTTGATCTTCATGGTTTTGGGGGACAATGCGGTTGACAAACAAAAGTGATCAAAAAGTGGAGTGCTCATAGGCTTAGCTCCCTTCATGTTAAATTTGTCCAAGACTTTGTGAACATACTTTTCTTGTGACAATCTAATTTCCCTCTTATGTCTATCCCAGATTATGGTCATACCAAGTATCCTTTTCACTACCCCTAAATCCTTCATTACAAACTTGTGAGCTAAGAGTTGCTTCAAATCATGAACAACTCTTATGCTAGTGCTAGTAACTAGCATATCATCAACATAGAGCAGCAATAAAATAAACTCACCATTGTCCAATACCTTGTAGTAGACACATAGATTAGATTCGCAACGTGTAAACTGTTGCTCCATCATGAAAGAGTCAAACTTAAGATACCACTGCCTCGGGGCTTGTTTGAGCCCATACAAACTTCTCTTCAATTTGCAATACAAATCCTCATGCCCTTGTTTGACAAATCCTTCGAGCTGATCAATATACAACTCCTCCTCAATATGGAGGAATGCATTTTTAACATCAAGTTGCTGAAGTTCAAGATCATATATTGTTGCCAATCCCAAAACCTCTCGAATAGTGGTCATCTTCACAACCGGTGAAAAAATCTCATTGAAGTCTATTCCCTTTTGCTGATCATACCGCTTCACTACCAATTTGGGCCTGTAGCATTTCCTACCTCCTTCCTCTTTCAATCTATACACCCATCGATTCTTCAATGCTCTTCAATTGGGCAGAAGTTTGACCAAATCCCATGTATGATTGACCATAAGTGAATCCATTTCCTCTTGCATTGCCTCCATCCATTTTGCACTATTTGTGTCTTTGCAGGTTTCTTTGAAGGTAGCTAGCTCTACTTGATCATAGATCAATAGTTGATAGTCTTTTAACCTTGCGGGAGGTTTTCTTTCCCTTATAGACCTCCTCAACTGAGGAACTTGTTCTTGCAAATTATTGTCCAAATTTAATCTCTGGAATTGATGTTGAATACCTTCTATATCACAATACAAATTAGTCCTCTATGTACCAAGATTACTATCTTCAGTGTTACCAGTTCAGTACCAACATGACTTCTCTGTATTTCTTGCAACTGGGATGCATTTGTTGAAGGCTGCATGGGATTAATACTTCCCACAATGTGTTTCTTGTGATGAATCAGCTATAATTTTGCTTGTGAACAAAACTAATGCCCCTCCATCATCTTCATATCTGGTGTTAACTTCATTTTCTTTTAGTTGTTTTATGCCTTCTTGTATGACCAACACTCTTTTTTGATATGTCCTTCCTTGCCACAAAACCAACAACCTTCTTTTCTTCCCGTAGGCTTAGATCTCTTGGTAGATTTTAATTTTCTCCTATTGTGTTTTCCCCTTTCTTGGGATCTTCCCCTATTACCAAAAATCAAAGCTTCTCTAGTTGTTTTGTTTTTCCCTCTTCTCATATCTTCATTGAGAAGTGTTGTAGCAACATCATCATATCTCAACATTGATTCTTTTTTCTTGTCATCAGATCCCCTTATTCTGTATACTAAATTGCTAATTGTCATTACCACACTATCCCACCTATCGGGAAGAGAGCACAAAAATAACATGGCTCTCATTTCATCTTCAAAGTTGATATCCACGGAGGCTAATTGGCTTATCACAATGTTGAATTCATTTAAATGGTTTGAGATGTTGTTACCCTATTTCATCTTCAAATTGAACAATTTCTTCAACAAGAAAACTCTATTTGTTGTTGAGGCCCTTTCATACATATCACAGCTTATCCCATATTTGTTTTGATGTTGTTTTCCTGGCAACATTAAAAAGAACGTTGCTGGACAATGAAAGAATGATAGTTGCAGCTATCTTTGGGTCCAAAACATCCCAGTCAGCATCCGACATATTCTCTGGCTTCTTTGTCTTCCCTTGCAGTGTAATAGTGAGGTCCGTTTGAATCAGCAAGGCACAAATTTGAAGCTTCCACAAACTGAAGTTTTGTCCCGAAATTTTTTTGATCTTCCATTTATCTGCCTCTTCCATATTTTTGGAAATTCATCACAAATTCCCAATCACCTCCTTTACCAAGCTCTGATACCAATTGTTAAATAATGAGAGTAGATAAACAATTTAAGAAATTAGAAAAGAACAACACACAAGACACAAATTTACGTGGTTCACCAAAACTGGCTACATCCACAGGAGCAGGGGAAAATCTCTTTATTAATTGTCATAACAGAGTACATGGTTTTTCATCATCTATTACAATGAGAAAGTGAATAGTTTTATAACTTGCACATATGACTCTTCAAGGAGGAGGTAGCAGAAGGTGAGGAGTCATGGTCAATGTGACCGTTGGACTTCACACACCAACAAACACCTACTCTTCATTATAATTACTTGCCCTCAATCTCATTATATCCAAGTTGATACACCCCACCCAAACTCTTTTTCTCCCATGGCCAACCTATTTTTGTTTTTTGTTATTACATTGTTTCTTTTCCACTTCTGTTGTGGATGTATTTAAAGGGAAGCCAATGCTCTTCTTCTCTTCAAAGTTGGCAAAAATCACTCTACAGATGTACTGAGTTTGTGGGACAAGGAAAGAGATTGCTACCTCTGGGATGACATTTCATGTAGCTGATGTTCATATTGTGGGCTTATATGAAGTGGTGTCATATCTAAGAGCTTCTACACCCTCACTTTTGTTGCAACCATACGTCTATGGGATTAATAGGTACTCTTCCTCACTACATCAAAAAAATCTCGTCTCTCACAAAAGTAGATTTATCTTTGAATAGGTTAAGTGGGAACATTTTGCCTTCTCTCTCTAACCTTTCTTCTCTAACTAGCCTAGAGATTTTTGGGAATCAACTCACAGGAAGCATTCCCTCCTCTCTCCCTAATCTCTCTTCCTTAACCGTGCTAGATCTTTCTAAGAATCAACTCACGGGAAGCATTCCATCCTCTCTCCTTAATCTCTCTTCTCTAACTAGCCTAGATCTTTCTTGGAATCAACTCACAGGGAGCATTCCCTCCTCTCTCTCTAATCTCTCTTCTCTAACTTGGCTATCTCTTCCTAAGAATGAACTCACAAGAAGCATTCCCTCCTCTCTCTCTAATCTCTCATCTCTGACTTGGCTAAATCTTTAAGAAAATCACTTGAGTGGCTATATCCCAGATTCCTTGAGCAATCACTCTTCACTACAATATATGTTTTTTTCATACAACCAACTGAATGGAGCTCTTCCCTCCTCATTTTCAAGGTTCTCCTCCCTTACTTCTATGCTGATGAGAATCCATTTAACCAGAGTTTTGCTTCCCCAGCACTACCCTCTTCTCTTAAACACCTCTCTATCTCACTAAACTACCATATAATTCCAGAGGCTTTCTTTCAAAACCTTAGCAAATTAAAATTTTTGTCCTTATCCAATTGTGTACTTAACATCAACACCATATTGATTCACTCATTTCAGTTAAGAGAGTTGTATATGACATCATGTAAGATAGATGGTCAAATCCCCTTGTGGATTTTGACTTCAGTTCTCACTTGAAGGGTTGCAATTAGCTGACAACAATCTTGTTGGAGAAATTCCCTCTTGGCTACTAGATATGAGTCTACACTACATCAATCTGACATCAAATCATCTACAAGGTCACCTTTTGCTAAACATTTCAGCTTTGAAGGAAGTTTTCAGCACCACACTCTCATCCTTCACGTCCATCCAATCATTCAAATTCATAAAAACACAAAAATTCAAACACAACAAACACAAACCATTTTTTGACGCTCGCACAATCCATGTCATATCTCAAAAACACTTTTGACACTCTTAGAAAATATTGTGCAACTCAACACCTAGCGATTTGATCTTGAACGTAGTAATCAAGTTGTGGATCCCTCATGCCAAACCATCCTTTACTTACCTTATCACATCCTTGCCTTATCTAGGGATATATCGTTCCCACAGCAAGCACTTATCCATTCATTGTGTTAATCTTTGGCTTGAGATCTCATTGTCTTCATTACTTCTATCATGATTAAGTTTTTTGGTTCTTCTTTTCTTTTCTGTCTAGGGGAAACATTGTGTATGCATGCTTTGCTTGTTTTGTTTGTGTGTGTTGACTCATTGTTGTTTTGTGTCTGTTATTGGTCCTTGCAACATATCTGCCACACCATCATCATGGTATTTCATATCATTGTGCCATTAGGCATATGCTTGCTTGCAACTTTACTTCTTTCTGCATTTGACACATCGTCACCCTAGTCTTTATACCTTGGTGCATCATGTCAGGTGCTATATGAAACATCAGGTTGCTCAAAGTTTAATCAACATAACTCCATCATCCTTCCCTCTATTTCCTTTTTCAAGATCATATTCATCTCCTTCATCCCTGCATATCCTCTTGAGGGGGCATCATCTACCAATCCTTCATTTTTATGAGCCCCATGTGAACCCTAGCCTATCCAAAAATTCAAATCCAAAAACCTATGTTTTAATCCTCTTTGAAATGACATCGCTTCGCAACATCATCTCAAAGAGGGGCAAAATGTAGACATAAAAAATTGACCTAAATCTTAATCCTTATATTTTGCATAAAATTTAATTAATTAATTAATTTTTCTTAATCTTTACCTTAGCATAAGATTTAATTAATTAAATCTCCACTTTACTCCTCTTTGCTTCATTTCCCATGAATAACAAATTAAACTTAATACTTTAATTTATTATTTACAAACCTAACCCAAAACTTTTTAATTTACCTAACTACCCAAACCACCTTTACCCAAACTTTTATAAAAATCATTTTCATTAATCATTTAACCCCCCAGCAAAATTGACATTGGAGTTATGCTAAATACAAACAACCACATTTCACATTCAAAATCATTCAGTAACATCTACATCAATACTTATTTTGTTTCAATAGTTTATCATTATCTTTATTTGGTGCATTTGATATGAATTTAGGGTTTTTGTTATATTGACGAATCTTTTAATTGAATTTTTATCTCTTGCATACAAGGAAATATTCCTCCAAGCTTGCATCTTAGCTCTTTAGTGGAAGTGTTGGATTTGGAAAATAACCATTTGAATGGAATCATTCCTCCAAGCTTAGCCAATTGTTCCTCCCTTAAAATGTTGAATTTGGGGGATAATTATTTGGGAGGTATGATACCCTTAGAGTTGGTAAACTAAGTCAATTGTAGTCATTAGTGATAAGGAATAACAAGCTGATTGGAGAATTACCTCCTTCAATATCAAATTGCATAGAATTAAAATTTTTGGATATTGGGCAAAACCTATTGAAAGGTCAGATACCAAAGTCAATAGTAAGCTTTTCAGAGCTACAAGTGTTAGCAATGAGGAAGAATGATTTTGAAGGCTATATTCCTATAGAAATTGGGTAGCTAAAGAACCTCCAAATCTTGGACCTTTCTTCAAATAATCTATCAGGGTTTATACCACATAGTATTTTCAGTTTACAAGCAATGTTGGTAGAAGCACAAGAAGGATTTATCATGATTCAAATAGACATTAGCTTTGATACAACATTTGCATTAGGTGAAATTATAGGTTTCATGCATGAGGATGGATTGAATATGAATTCTAAAGGCAGAGATGAGCACTACCCATATATTTTCTCCACCATGGCATCCATCGACCTCTCCAACAATCAATTGATTGGCAATGTTCCTTCAGATTTAGGAAAGTTGAAAGGGTTGAAGCTGCTCAACCTATCCATGGACAATCTCAATGGTACAATTCCAAATAGTATTGCACAAATGAGTTGGCTGAATCATTAGACCTTTCTGCAAATCATTTTTTTGGACAAATTCCAGACGACCTTGGATCTTTGAGCTACTTGGGAGTCCTCAAGTTATCCAACAACAACCTTTCAGGCAACATACCATAAGGAGGACACATGGCAACATTTAAAAAATCTTCATACGAAGGAAATCCAAATATATGGGGATGTCCCCTTCCAAAGAACTGCTCTTGGCTGGAATTTGCTCGTGCTCCTCTCATTTATTCATCTACCAATGAAGAAGAACAAAGTGAGGAAAGTGTGGGGTATTGGATTGGAGTGGGACTGTCATATGGAGTGGGTTTCAGAGTTGTGGTGCTCTCTATTGTATTAATAAATAAGTGGGGAAATAAATACTTTGATGGAGTTGATATGGTTTTGAAATATTTATTTACATGGCTTAGGAATTTGACAGTATGAAAGGTATATTTTTATATGAGCTATATTTTTGGCATTTATTTATTTATTTATTTATTTGCTTTGTTAGGTTTAGAAGTTCATTCAATTTATTAATTATTTTTAAAAATATTATATAATTCAATCTTTTAATTTGTGTCTTTTGTAGATCTTGGAGCAATTGGAAGATTTCTAATGGTGTGCTGATAATTTTTAAATAGATTGAATAAATTCATTGTGCTCTTATTATTATTGTAAAATTTTTACTATGGTTAGTTAACCATATTTATAAGTTTTGTTCCAAACGCTTGTATAAAAATGAAACTAGAAACAAAAAAATATTTTTATACTTTAATTTGCACTAGTTTATATTTTTTCTTGAGTTAAATCTTTTCTATTTCTACAAATGTATGGTATTAAAAAACTAAAATTTATTTATTATACCTAAACATATTGTGTGGTAAATGATAATTTTTAAAAAATAAATTAAATAGAGTTATATTGAAGTTAATGGTATTAGTATGCAACAATGAATAACATAATTTAAATATTAAATTCTTTATGATAACCATTTGAAAGACAAAAGTTTTAGTACCTTTATCCTAATATAAGGACATAAAAATTTTAGAACTAAGTATAACATTTTATTCCTATTCAAACTCAGATTTTAAGTGCCATTTACTTAGTGATTCAATTCATTATATTCTCTAGTGTCTATAAGCAAAAGGACTTCACAATGTTATCACATTACCTATATTTTAAGAAATGAATAATGCTCTAATGTCTATAAGCAAAAGGACTTCACAATGTTATCATATTACCTATATTTTAAGAAACAAATATATTATATTGATAATTCCTTTACCTCTAGGGCTGACCTAGATTTAAGGCTAAAATTTTAGAGCTTGATTATGGTTGCATTTTTGTCACATTTTTTCTTTGTTTAAAATTTTCAATCCCTACACTCTTCTCCCTTCCATGAATCTACAAAATAATATTGGACCCAATAAAAAAATTTAATTATATTTCAACTTTTTTATCACTAAGAAATATCAAGCTTTTAGGAATCAAAATTTCATAATTGAAATTTGGATGTTCTTAAATTTTCTCAAATCTAGAGAAGGGTCTAGAGAATGTACACTTGGTATAAGAGTAGCATAGTAAAGGCCCCTTTATTAAGATTGGGGGATAATTTCACATGCTATAAGCCACCTTTTAATGTTGGCAATGCACCAAACATTGTGGACCTCAAGAACAACATTTCATTTTATTTAAGTGTATCAAATTACTTTACTCTCTAAGTCTTCAAGAATAATCTCAAACTAAACATAAATATTAAAAATATTAAAAAATGCAATTTTGTAAACAATAAATAATTCAGAAACATAGATTTCTAGTGATCTAAAAATATGGTCAAAACCTTTTCCAGACAATTAGGGTCATGGTTTTTTATGTTTGTTGGAATTGACAAAGAGTTAAGAGATGGAGTTATCCACTTCTTGGTTAGTATGTTGAAAAAAGGCGTTATATTGATAGTTGAGAATGATTAGAAATGGTATGGGGCATTTCTAGGAGTCTTAAAAAAAGTTATAGAGCTCAAAATGACCTTGGAAACTTTTTTAACAAGTTCATTGATTTGAATAGGAAAGGAATTCACCAACTACAATGGTGAAGTATTCTCTACCACAATGATTGTGTGAAATTCCATGGAGAATATGTCAAGTACTAAAACAAATACATATTTTCCCCACACTAGAACCAATGATTTTGCTACATTTTAGATAGAATTGGAATATGAATGGTTTTTGTTATTTGGTTTTCCAATCTATAATTTGATCTTCCATTCTTCATGTATGGGAGGATGGAGGAATGACATATATTGCTTTCTGATGACTTGTGTGTGGTTGGCTCTCATTGGTATGGTGGTTTTAGTCCATCTCAAGATTGTTCTACAAGTGTTTTCTTAATCTATTCATATTGGGAGTGTCTAGTTGTATATATGGTTTTGGAGCTTCTAGATGTGTTGTAGCTCATTATTTGTGGCATTGTACAAACACTTGTACTCAAACTTTGCATAGGGGAATTGGGAGTGATTTTCTCTCCAAAACTAGATTTTTTCACTTAACATTGGGTTTTATCTGGGGCAACTTGTGTGTTGCATGTTAATAATGTTTCTTTTCTATTCTTTCAATTTTTTTGAGATGATGTATGTGTTTCCCTTGATATGTGTATTTCTAAATTTATTTGACAATCATTAGAGGTGGTTTATGGTTTGTATTAAGGGTTTTGTTGCAGACATTTCATTGTATACCAATTTCTAATGGCATTGTGAGGAATATTCTTCCTATTTTTAAATCATATAGATAAATTATAGATATTCCATCTATACTCTTGTAAAGATCCAACTCCTGATCAAAATTTTTGAGATTTCATTCACCCAAGCGATGATCATGATATTGCAAGGAAGGAAGAATATTCAACTAGCTTGTAAACACATAATCAAAATCTCCAAAAGCACCATTATTAAAAAAGTCATTGATTTAACTGGGCACTTATACAACCTTTGCTATAACACCATTCAATTCTATACTAGAAAAATCACAGTCAAAATCACTGAAACTATTGTTGCACAACATTAGTGTATTGAATAACATAAGGTAACCAATGAAGATCTAGAAAGTATTAGATTAGACATTATAGTGTAGTGTTCATAAATGAAAAGAACAATTTTGTATTAGACTTTTACTCTCCTTGTTTCAAGGATAAGTGAATCTAAACATTAGTTTTAGCTAGTAATTGTGTATAGCTTTGATAGGAGTATCTATTTTTCTTTTTTACCTTTTCAAAGGACTTTGCATATTTTGTTTAATAAACATGTATATCATTTTAATGGATTATATGAAATTATTGAAAAAATTAGTTTTATAGTTGTTTATTCAAAATAGATATGAAATATAACTCTTTTAATTTATAAAATATGCTTTAACTTTAATGATGAAAAATCAACATATAACCAACTCTATTAATTGTCAGGAACACTAAGAGGGGGGGGGTGAATCAATGTTCTAAAAATCTTTTCATGCACTTTAACTTTCAGTCGTTTCCCAAAATTAATTAAACAAAAACACAATATGCATATGAACAACAACCATGAAAACATGACACATGAACACCAAGATTTTTACGTGGAAAACCAAAGAAAGGAAAAACCACAGAGAAGATTAGCTCTCAAATATATATTGCAATCTTTAGAAAAATAATGTTCAGCCTTGGTCACTCCATGGGCCTAGAACATGCTGGCTTACTGCCATGAAGTACAACTAGGTCTAGCAGGCTCACTACTTCAACCCTTAACCTAGTAAGATTATAGTAAGGACTGTTAAACCCTGAGGAATATTAAACCCTATTGAAGGTTCATTGTCAGCTCACTGCCTTGATGATGAAATCTTGCTTTCAATCAGATTGCACATGAAAACTAAACACTGCTTTAGCATATGCCACTATTCCAAGTGCAGTCATTTAATAGATGAATTCTAAATCCCAAGTCTTCATTCTCATTGAATTGTGTCACTGCTCTATTATTTGCATATTCACATCCTCTTCCACACCACACACATTCTCTACTCTGCTTTGCCTCTTCTCTACTATGCCTCTTCTCTGCTCTGCCTTTTTAGACCTTTGTTATTATCTTTCCATCTTCACTAAAGGACATCTTTTCCATGACTCAACTACAAGCATTTATACACTTCAACAACCTTGGAATGATCATCAAGGTTGGCATAACAATCATCAACCATTGGAGCAATCTCCAAGGGTGGCATTACAAACATTTACAAAATAGGTCTTGACCTATTACAACATTATGCAAAGGGGATAAAGTAAATTTGTATGCGGATCATGCCACACCTTAGCTAGGACTCAAACACAATCTTCCACACTTCATTATGCTTCCAAAATTTTATAGAGACCTCCGTAATCACTAGAATTAACCAGGTCGATCAAAGCTAGTTACACAATATGCCACCCAGGAATAATCTTCAAACACCTTCACAATTCTTCCACGTAGACCAATGTAATGATAGGAACATGATTAGGAGGTATCCATAAGCACATTGTAATCATCAGGGACAACCGTACAAACCTTAACCACTTTAACAATAGGATCTTCACACCGGAACACATGAGCTTCACTATCTTCAACTGTCATAAAAGAAAGATAGCTTGTGAACCACTAGAACATGAACAATTGCAATTCTAGGCACCTATAATCATCCTAGACTTCCCTCTAGAACCGCATAGAAAAATACTTTATTGCGGAGACATGCGGAGCAGAATACTTTCTCCCTGTCTCAATTGAACTTACAGAAAAAGCAAGTTTCACTCTAGTGAACACAACACACTTAGATCTTCATGCAGAGGGCTCAAACCTAGAATGTAGCATCCTCAGACATACCTCTAACTTACTTCCAATACACAGACCAAGATCTTAATTCAGCAAGAAATGCAGAGCAATCTACCAGACTGTTCTTTCAACATACAACTCACTGTCTATACTGCACTTTACTGTAACTCACTTGTTTCTTCCAAAGAGGCTAATTTTCTCAATATCATCAACATACAAAGCTTCTAAACAAGTAATAGAATAAGATACAGTTGACACGAATAAAAACAAAGATATGTTGACATCAATGACAACACCGATTAGGAACATACTTGGAACAATCTCTCACTTTGTCATTGATGGCAACATGTGATGTGAAAAAATGCAATAGCCATCAAGATACAATTCTCCCCCTTTCTCTTTACACACCTACACTCTTTCTTTCTACAAGATTCTCCCCCTTCCTCTTTACACATCTACACTCTTTGTCTATCTAAGTTTTTCACATGACTTCTTTCCCCCTTTGACATCAATGGCAAAGGGCACATACTTGCACTCTTCTGCTCTGATCCAATCTCTGTTTTGAACTTTCTTTAATTGACTGCTCCCCCTTACTTGATGTTTTCCCTAACTGCAACTTTGGTTCTTCATGTGAAGTTCTCTCCTTCTTGGTTTGTCAATTCTCACCTTAGGATCTTGTTGCTACTGCACAATTTCCTCTGTCAGCAACACTGCAATACTTACTACTCTTTTTAAGAAACTCATATCAGCATCATCTACCTACTTTCCCTAAGAGGTAACTTCATAATCCTCTTGACTTAAACAACCATCTCTGATTACTACTTGCACTGCTACACCTTTTTCCTTTTATTGCTCTAACTACTCCCCCTTAGGAGTATACATCAGACTGTATCTAGCTCATGTTAGAACCTTCACATGCTATCACTTCCACAGTAACATATCTTGTCTTCTCAAAGCTTCAGACTTGACTCTATCTGCAAGCTTTCTTCTATAGGCTTCCCTTATCATCAGTCTAGTTGAAACAATATCTTCTTTAACCTGACATTCAAGCAGGCAATCTTCACATCTAATTTGAAGTCCTTATGTGCTACAAAGGCTAGAAGCAACTTAATAGCCTCCATTTGTGCCACCTGAGCAAAATTTTCCACTTGTGAGTACCTTTTACACATAGCCTTGCCTTATTCCTCACCACTTCTCTATTCTCATTCAATTTAATCTCTAATCTTGAGACAATTTCCCAAGTTTGATTCTTCATATTCTGCATTAGTTCCTTTTTCCATTGCCTTGATTGAAAACTTATCCTTGCATACCTCATTCATAGATTCAATAGAGATTTACTTGTTCATCTACAATTCTTTTTCTTTGCCAGTGCACCTTTGCTTTTTTTACCCAAGAACTGGTCTTCAATGTTGTACTTCTGCACAATCTCTAGGGATCTCAGGAATTCTTTCCAGAACTTCTTCTTCTTCAACTTGAGTGTCTTCTTGTTTAACAGGTCCATTTGATTCATAGCTACTCAGATCTGATATTCTTTCTTTGACTTCATCAACCTTCACATTAGCACTCTTAATGATCTTTCCCAGACTCTTATTGTAGCACTTTTGACTTGAACTCTATTTTGAATGTAGATAGTAGTATGTATATATTTTCTCTAGTATACATCTGGTAGGTCAGCTTCCTTCATCATTGATCTAGCAGCCTCTTGGACTGTCCTATACTTCCTTTCAACAACTTCATTCTACTAAGGAGTCCTAGCAGACAATTGTCTCTTTATCCCTTGTTCTTTACAGAAAATATTGAATTCATTTGATGTGAAATCACCTCCTTTATCAGACCTTAAGAATTAGATCCTTAGTTATATCTCATTCCCAATCATTGCCTTGAAACCTCATCTAATTCATATTCATTCAACTCTGAGTTCATCTACAGATTTTCAAACCATTTCCAAGGAAAACTGCTCTGTACTGAAAATAATCCTAAACTTCTGTTACTCATTATTTTCAAGCCAATTATCAAGATCAGACAAACTTATGGATGTAGATGTAATCATTGATCAATATCCAAATTCTAGAACTACAGAGCATTATATTCAACAGCAGACCCAAGTGAACTAGAATACCAAAGCCTTGTCATTTGATTTTATTAGTTAGATACTTAGCCAAAATTCATGACCTGTCAGCGTGTCCCTTGAGTACATACTTGACCAATTCATCTGTCACATCATAACTCCCAATGTGGACCATATGAGACTCTAGAATTCATATCCAACAATCATCATTGACCTCTTAACATACCTTTAAAACCACAAATCAAAATACTCCATAGCAGAAGAATGCGGACCAAAATGCTTAGATGCTTTACACTGTTTCAAGATTAACTCTATTCATCCTAACTTAGACAATTCACCATGTGACTTTCGAAGGAAGTTAGAACTTGAATACTAGAAAACATACCTGAACCACATATAATGATCTTCAACTACAAAGGCATACTAATCCAATCTCTATCACTTACTTTGTATACTGCTCATACTTAGTCATTTTGGGCTTCCGGACAAGAATCCTTTTATGCCTTGATCTACAGAGTTCCTTTCAAGCAATCTTCCATAAAAATCTTTACATCATATCTTTGTGTTGAATCTCAGCACTCACTATCTAGCTAGGGGATTTAGAATTTTCAATACAGCTCCCCCTGAGCCAGAGTTCCCAGTTTACTTCCCGGAGGAAGTATTTTCTCCAGAATTTGGTGTAGACTCATCTCTGACTTCATTTACTTCTTTCTTGACCCAGACCTTGTTCATCTCCTTCGTGAATTCTATCGGATCAACCTTTTCCATTGATTTCTTTAATTCTTCTTGATTATCCTTCTTCATGTTCTTACTTCTGCAAAATCTTGCAATATGACCAAGCTTGTTGCAATTAAAGCACATAGTATTTTTATGAACATTATTCCTTCCATTCGTCCTTGACCTGCATAGGTTAGCCTTATGCCCAAATTTATTGCATATATAATAGTAGCCACTGAAGGATTCAATTGTCCTATTCTTGCCATAGCCATTTCTCACTTGACTTCTACACTCATTAGCCATGTGTCCCATTTTATAACATGCATAGCACCTAATAGAATTCTGAGTCACTTTACTTCTGCATACAACAACTCTATGACCAATTTTATTGCATGTGAAACATTTACCTTTGAAAGATTGATCATTCCTTCCATTGTTGAAACCTTTTCTAACATGATTTCTATATTCATTTTCTCTATGACCAATTTTATTACAATTGAAACACTAATTAGAGAATGACGAAGCATTTTGATTCATTCTGTTCCTACACTGAGTAGCCTTATGACCAAACTTATTGCATGAATTACAATAACCATTGAAAGATGGGTACCTTTGAGCATTTGGTTGCTTGACTAGTGGTCTTCTAGGTCTTCTTCTTTGATTTCTAAACGGGTGTTCTTTGTTTTGCCATGACTCAGTGCTTACTTGACCAGATTTTGAACTTTCTCCTTTCTCAAATTCCAAACCTTGTTTGTCATCAGGATGCTTTTGACAGATCAACAATTCTTCCAGTTTTGTAGAGCTTATCTTAAACTTCTCTTCAAAACTCTTCACCTTTTTCAAATTTGCTTTCAATTTTTGAATTTCTTTTTCAAGTTTGACACAATCTTCTATTTTATTTTTCACAATTGGATTCAGATCTTCTTCTATTTTTGCTCTCTTTACTTCAAAGAGATTCAGGTTTTCATTTGCTAATATTAATTGATCATTGACTTCCTTGTATTTGTCCTTAAATTTCTTGACTTGTCCCTTCAATCTTGCGATGCATTCATTAGCTTCTTGCAAGTTGTCCTTCAGATCCCTATGTTGACCTATTTTCCTCTATCTAGAGCTAAATAGTTCACCTTGTATTTTCCTTGAAAAATCTTTAGAAAGTGACCCTACAAAGATTAAATCCTTCAAATATTCACACTGTACCTTGCAAAAATCCCAAAAATCCCACCTTGAGAATCCATGCAAAAAACCCAGAAAAACCCAGAAATCTTTTGTCTCCAATTGTTTTCTGTCGTAGAGATTTCTTAGTTTTATACTTAGCCATTTTTATGTGTATGATGATTATTGGAACTGGATATTTCCAGTCAATTTTTTCAAAAGATGCTTACCTTAATGACACCATAGAGTTGTGTCTGCAAACAAGAAAATTATCAGACTTTATCTTGGAATCTGATGATGATCTATTTTTGTGCAATCTAAATTGTGGATTACATGGCACACTAGATGAATCAAACAAACTTTGGTAATTTCTTGAAACATGAAATGCTTGAAGGCAATAGTGCTAGATGGTATGATCAGTTGCGTATAAAGAAAAATAAATCATGGCAATAATTTCATGAAGCATTTGACTTTTTTAAAAGCTGTTACATCCCGATTCCGATTCGGTAACTTAGATATTTATTTATTGAGATTGCATTTAAATGGAAGCCGGTAGCCATTTCACAGGGTGTAAAAGGTGGGTAGGGGTGAGCTTAGTCCCAAATGAGAAGCATGAAAGGCAAACAAAAATGATATTAACTAACCAGGTGTTCTGAACTAAAGACTAATTAAAAACTCAAAACTAGTATATGCTAACAACTGTCGATGCCAATATGTGTGCATAGGATAGCAACAAAATGTAACACACCTAGACATCTCCAAAATGGATCTCATATTGCCTAGGAAGTAACAACAATCCATTGCATGCATGCTATTCCACTTAAGTGATTGCTACCTGCACTTGGAAATAATCAATGAACTAATGTATTTTGAATAAATTGCCACTTCATGAAGCCATTAACAAGAAGAAATTTCAGTTGCAGAAGACTACCGAAAACACTTTAATAAAACCCAAGAAAAAGTAACAATCTGAAATATGATGGGGTTTTTAATTTGAAACAAGGTTCTCAGAAGCCAGATTGGATCTACAGAAAATTAGTTGTCTAAATATATTATGTCAGAGCTTTGAAAAAACCCAATTAATCATGGGAAAATGATTCTTTTTACCTTAACCTATGCAATATGCCTTGTAATATATACCAAAAAGAGTTAAAAAGCACCCATGCTCTACACTCAGACTCTTGATAACCAAATCTTACAATTGTCTTAATAGCTACACAATTAGTTTGCTGAGGAAGATGGCCACAATCATAGATCTAGGAATGGAAATTGAACTGCAAAGTATAAGCCTCTTTCTTGCTCTGCTTTTTGGTCAAACACTACCACATAATATACATTGACCTTGGAAGAAAAGTTTGTACGATTTCTTGATTAAGTGTAACTACACTAGCAATTAAAAGTAAAACAAATCATTTCCAAAATTCCAAGAGAGCTTCACGAGCATGTTTGCTTTCAATAAACAATTGGTAAGTCACATAAACTCAGTTCCCACAAACACTCTCAGAAAACTCTTATTTATGGAAGTTGATTATTTATTTAATGCACAGCATTCTCAACACGCTGAATTTTTTCCCCATACATTAAAAAAATAAAGAAGCTTGTGGGATGGATATTGTTAAATTTGAAGTGGAATCAAAAATATCTGGGATATTAAATTCCAAGAAAGGAAGACAAGAACCGCAATTAAAAGAGTGCATCGAAAAACCTTATGGCCGATCTGACAATGTGCCAGAATCATGAGATAAAATCCTTGAATCTTAACTCAAAAAAGACTTCCAAAGTTACTACAATAGCTCGTTCACTCTTATGAAAGTGCTTTCCGAATCTCTTCAGCAACATCCTTAGTAGGTTTCTCAGCATGAAGCTTATTAACAATGCCCTTTTGCACATAATAATCAATAACCTACAGTCCAAAAAGTAAGTGCATCAATTTCTCATAAAATTGAAATGACCATGAATTTAAATAATCATTTTTACATAGAATTTCTACAGGAAATGTAATTTTGATGACTATTTTTACAAAAGAGCATTTAAAAAAGAAAAAACATTTGGACTTGAATACATTTAAATACAACACACCAAAACTAGATTCATACTTCCTAACTACTCATATCTAAACAGACATTGATTGGCACACAGCAATTCATAACTGCTAGTTCAAAATGTACTCCAATAAAAATTCTAGTGAGGATTGTACACCCAAGTGGCAACTCTTAACATATAGTCAAGGTAAACAGCAGCGCATCAATATACTACTTAATTGAGGACTATGCAGTATTGCACCCATTCCCACACCAACATTTCGATGGAAATATATGATCACGCAGATGCTAGATCCCCTGAAACTCAAATTGTACATTTACATTGTGGGGTAGAGACTCTATATGACCTTTCCCTTGCAAGGTCAAGGGGCAGCATCTCACAAAGGACAAGACCAACTGTTCTTGAAAGTTGATAGAGTGCATCCATAACCATTCATCTACAGTAATGGTCCTTCTCTTTATGTGTCACCGATTGCATATCTACATGAATAGATTTGAGTTAGATAGACGAGAGAAAGACATTCATCCCCTTTGAGAGAATGTCGTTTTAGATTAATAAAATTCTATTATAGTTCTATAATTATCTTTTGGATTAATGCATTAATGTTGCTTCTGTTTTTGATTTCTTGTTTGTAATTCATTTTCATATGTTGTCAGAATTCAAGCAAGGAGTATTATCTACCATATACCTCCTGGGATTTAAAACAATTAACATCTGTGGAAGCTCTTCAGGCAAGAAGTCCCACAGAGAATAAGCTGGAACTTCCAGTTAGGTTTACAATATGAAATTGATCGTTATAAAAATCCTTACAATGTCAAAAGAACAACCCTTTAGCTCATATCAAGAGGGAAAGATTTTACTTTTTATCCTCTGTTCATTGGCCTTCTACCTTGGTCTAATAGTAAAATTCTACAAATTCAAACTGGAGGAAAAACTTATGGAAATATGTGCATGACCTTGTCTTAACAATGGATTGTGTTGCCGAAAAAAGTAAATGCAAACCTTGAATGACAGAAATACTATGCATCAGGAATGAATTCTCAGTTTAAGTGGTAGCAACGCAGAGCCTACCATTTATAATGTGTTGCCCTTAAGAAAAGTTGCTTGTACAAGAAGGTTGGTGCATGCTGATGTCTATTCCTAGATGGGTGTGCGTGTTATATGTCATAACTAAGTATTGCCAAACAAAATTGGTTAAAAACTTAAGACAACATTTATATTAGAGAGTGGAATTCAAGAATCTAATAGAATGTGCTTGGAATCATGTCTTTAAAAAAATATTGACAAAATATTTCAATATCATTTTGGACAACTTGTTTATACATGTGTAACTAAATTCCTGTGACCATTATTTGAATGCACAATGTGAACTTCTAGTATTATATGGAAATTCTTTTTTGGTCGTGGTTTGTAAAATTTGAGAAAAGACCTACCCAAGCCATACCAAACCTGGGCCTCTCAAAACAATGACTGATCTCCATACCTGAAGCTTGAGTTTTGAACCCATACATGTACCTGAGCCAATAACTTAGAGAAAAAAGGTATACATAAATTTGATCATCTTTTAATCTAGCCAGTTGTCTCGTAGATTGCTGCATGATATTCTGTTGTAGAAGTTCAATGAAGAGGAAATAATTCGAGTTCGTGAAGCTAGGCAAAATGAAATAGTTAGCCTTACTAGAGAAAAAGCCTTGTTATCACAAAGATTAGGTGAATTTGAAGCCACAACATCACGTCTAAAGTCTGAAATGAAGGCTGAGTTGGATCGTTTCTCACGGGAGAAAAAGGATCTCTATGAACAAATACGGGAAGCATAAACATCATTAAACTACAAAAGTAAAATAGAACGGTGAGTGAATATAACAAGATTAAAATGAGAATTGTTTTCACTCAGAGAGGAATTATTTTCCGGAAGATTTAACCTGATCCAACGAAAAAATTTTATATCTTCATCCTAAAAGAAGGGATTAATTCAAAAGGTAATAATTTTTACCTAGAAAATATTTTTAAAAAGAACATACAAAAGCTGATAAAAATTTCACCGAGGAGCAATAATCATATTTACCCAAATAAATACTTTTGTCCAATGTAAGTGAAAATATATGATGGTAAATATAAAGAAATGAAGAAAAGCTAATAAGGCATGAGATTAAATATTTTAATGACGAAGGTTAATTTAAATATTTAATTTGGCAAAGGCGAGTATTTTATTTTACCGAGAATAAATTAAATAAAGAGTTATACCAAAAAAACTGAGCAGCAACGAGTATATTTTGTGATTGGTAAAAGATTTATGTTAAAATTAATCAAACCTAAAGTCACGACAAAAGATTTGATTCAATTATTAAGAGCCTTAAAAGGAAACATCAACGCAAACTATTATTCACATTTGGGTATACAAAGTGACAATAAATTAAGATAAAATCAAATATTGTCACAGAGATGAAAACCCTAAATATAAATATAAGTGAGAAAATATACAACAGAAATAATACCTCACGACACAGGTCCTAAGGTCCACATTAATGAAAATTATATGTTTATATATTATTTATCTGACGATTAATTTGTTTTCTTTGCAGGATTAGGGTTGTATTGAATGCAATGAAGCGGCTCTCAATGGGAAGGTTAAATATTTTATTTCAGCCTGAAATGATCGTTAAAGTTTTTAAATCAAGTTATTTAATTTATGTAATAAAATATACCGTTTCTCATGGTTAGGTTCATCAACCGTCATGAATTTTGTAACGAGTCTGAGGCTTGTTGCATCTCTTTAAATAGAGATCCCAGGACCCGGAATAGAGAGTTAGAAAAAAGTCAGAATAGGGTTAGAATTAAGTTAGAAATAGAGATTCTTTACATAGACAAATTGAAGCCATTTTTGGATATCTGATGCAAGTTTATATGCAATTTCATTCTGAGAAAGGCTATGATGCATGATATGTTCTGAGGCAGCATTGGAGGATTCAAATTCGAGATACGTTGTGACGGTATCATCTGTTTGTTGTTTTAATTCAATCAATTTAATTATCTCCATATCATTCATTTTTTGATTATTCAATTTAAATGTGTCAAGGATAGGTTTAAATTGTCTGATTACAGTTGATAATTCAGTATAATTGATTTGATTGGTTTCTTAGAGAATTAAATCCTCTCTCATCAATTATAGTAATCTTAGAATGTTGAATGGATTATTAAGTACAATTAATTGATTAGGTTATTAATTTGTCTCCATAGTTGATCTAATTTGTTAATTTGCAAATCTAAATTGGTTCTTTTCGGAAAGATTAAAATCCTTTTAGTGTTTTGCATTTAATGTAATTATGTCCTTTGGATTATTAAGAATGAATTAATGATTTCTTCCTTGCACGTTTGTACAAGTTACAAACTATTATATGTGCCAATCAGATTGAAATATTACCTGATACAAGTATTTGTTTCTGACATCCTGACTCCGTTGCCCAAACAGACAAAGCACCAATCAAACTATTGATTTATTTTATGTTTAAAATCTTTACTCTGTTGTAGATTCATTTCATGTTATTTAATATTTATTTCTGTTTGAATTTAGGTTAAATCATTTGCTTTCCTTAGAAATAGTTTTCAGTATTTCATCTGGTTTACAAGTATGCCATTGTAATTGGATAAATTAGCAACAAACCAACATTGATTTAATCATACAACCTGCTTTAATAATCCAAGGTTCACCCGCCTAGGTTGTAGCAGGACCTAAAGCGCAGGGAGAAGCTGATCATTAAGGTCAAACTCCAGTCATTGGCTCAAAAACGTTGTAGATTTGACCATAGGGCTTGGCATCCCCTTAGAATCCACAACCTGCATTTTCGAGACCCAACAATGATGACATCATCCTTGTTTTGGGGTTTTCTATCATTTGTTCAATTTGCATCTCAGATACAATTTTTCCTTATATCTCGGCCATGTACAAAGGTGAATGTACATCGGGTCCCTTGTATGTATTGTTGTATGTATAATGAATATACAAAGGTAAACATACAAATGTTCTTTTTTTTTGTGTGACAATGACCATCGGCGGCTCAGTTTAAGGTCTCTCCGATCGGCCGATGCAGATGCAAGGGTCAGATGCAAGGTGATATACAAGTGAATATACAAAGGGTCATTGGCTAGACAGGCCTTATCGGTAGCCAAGCTAAGGATCTCCCCGACAGTCGATGCATGCAAACATACAAAGGGGGAGCTACAAAAGGTGGGGTCCGCTTTTGTGCAAAGGCGTTTGTATCTCATACACAAGTTGCATTGTATATGCGATATACAAGGCAATGATACAAAGGAAGCATACAAAGGATATACACAAGCAAGAGATACAAAGCCTAGGGCCCACCAATTGTATGAATATCCGATTGTATTTTGGTACATACAATCGCATATACAAGGGCATATACCTTCCTAATATACAAGTCCTGGACCTGAAATGAATATACATTCTAGTTGATAAAGGCATAAGTAATTGTATGTATCTTTTGTTTGTATATTCGTGTTGTATGTTTAGACATACAAGGGTCATATACAAAACAATATACAAGGGTCACATGTATATGCCGAGATGAAATGTTTGTATGCAAGCGATTGTATTACATCTTTTGTTTGTATATTTCACATTGTATATGTGATATACAAAGGTTAGATACAATGGTGATATACAAGGTGGACCTGACTTGAAAATCAAATTTAGCAAATTCAACATTGAGTTCCGCAGTTTGTATGTTGAAGTGCATGCATGTTCTGCATTTACAAAATTCATATATAACGACTTTCGGCAAGACAATATGTATCAACAGCTCATTTTAAGGTTTTTTTGATGGCTGATGGAGGATGCATTGTTCAGCGATGGTCTCAGGCTTAGCTCAGTGACCAATCAGATAGCACCATGTGTCAAGGCCGATTCAAATGCAGGTACAAAGAGGGAGATACAAAAGTAGGGGCCCGATTTTGTATATAGCCATTGTATGGTATATGCAAATACATATACAAATCAATATACAAAGGCGATTTCAAAGGCCGTTTAAATCCCAAAAGCAAAAGCACATACAATGAACATTTTGGTAAGACTCTGCATATCGGTGACTCAGCTGGAGGTTGCCTCAATAACCTGACACATACAGAGCAGTTTGCATATGCAAGAGTCAATTCAAAGGGTCTTTCAGATGGCGATTCAAGTCGCATATGCAAAGCGATATACAGATACAATATGCAGTTGACTGCAATTTTGACTGCCCGTATCTCCCTCATCCTGGCAAATTTCAACATGCTTCAATAGGCAAAAATGCTTACTTTTGCCTCCTCTTTCATCTGGCGGGTTTTGATGAGGATATCTTCACTTTCAAAATTTGGATCTGGATTTGTATGCTCAATCGACTGGACGTTTCAGCGACCAATTTGACATATGTAGATGTAGATATTTGTATGAATATCTGATTGTATTTTGGTACATACAATCGCATATACAAGGGCATATACCTTCCTGATATACAAGTCCTGGACCTGAAATGAATATGCATTCTGGTTGATAAAGGCACAAGTACTTGTATGTATCTTTTGTTTGTATATTCGCATTGTATGTTTAGACGTACAAGGGTCATATACAAAACAATATACAAGGGTCACATGTATATGCCGAGATGAAATGTTTGTATGCAAGCGATTGTATTGCATCTTTTGTTTGTATATTTTGCATTGTATACGTGATATACAAAGGTTAGATACAATGGTGATATACAAGGCGGACCTGACTTGAAAATCAAATTTGGCAAATTCAGCGTTGAATTCCACAGTTTGTATGTTGAAGTTCATGCATGTTCTGCATTTACAAAATTCATATACAATGACTTTCGGCAAGACAACATGTATCAGTAGCTCATTTTAAGGTTTTTCCAACAGTTGATGGAGGATGCATTGTTCAGCAATGGTCTCAGGCTTAGCTCAGTGACCAATCAGATAGCACCATGTGTCAAGGCCGATCCGAAGGCCAATTCAAATGCCAGTATAAAGAGGGAGATACAAAAGTAGGGGCCCGCTTTTGTATATAGCCATTGTATTGTATATGCAAATACATATACAAATCAATATACAAAGGCGATTTCAAAGGCCGTTTAAATCCCAAAAGCAAAAGCACATACAATGAACATTTCGGTAAGACTACATATTGGTGACTCAGCTAGAGGTCGCCTCGATAACCTGATACATACAGAGTAGTTTGCATATGCAAGAGCTGATTCAAAGGGTCTTTCAGATGGTGATTCAAGTCGCATATGCAAAGCAATATACAGATACAATATGCAGTTGACCATAATTTTGTCTGCCCGTATCTCCCTCATCCTAGCAAATTTCAACATGCTTCAATAGGCAAAAATGCTTACTTTTGCCTCCTCTTTCATCTGGCGGGTTTTGATGAGGATATCTTCACTTTCAAATTTTGGATCTAGATTTGTATGCTCAATTTGACATATGTAGATGCAGATATTTGTATGAATATCCGATTGTATTTTGGTACATACAATCGCATATACACGGGCATATACCTTCCTAATATACAAGTCCTGGACCCGAAATGAATATGCATTCTGGTTGATAAAGGCACAAGTAATTGTATGTATCTTTTGTTTGTATATTCGCATTGTATGTTTAGATATACAAGGGTCATATACAAAACAATATACAAGGGTCACATGTATATGCCAAGATGAAATGTTTGTATGCAAGCGATTGTATTGCATCTTTTGTTTGTATATTTCACATTGTATATGTGATATACAAAGGTTAGATACAATGGCGATATACAAGGCGGACCTGACTTGAAAATCAAATTTGGCAAATTCAGCATTGAGTTCCGCAGTTTCTATGTTGAAGTGCATGCATGTTCTGCATTTACTGTAAAATTCATATACAATGACTTTCGGCAAAACAATATGTATCGGCAGCTCATTTTAAGGTTTTTCTAATGGCCGATGGAGGATGCATTGTTCAGTGATGGTCTCAGGCTTAGCTCAGTGACCAATCAGATAGCACCATGTGTCAAGGTCGATCCGAAGGCCGATTCAAATGCAGGTACAAAGAGGGAGATACAAAAGTAGGGCCTCACTTTTGTATATAGCCATTGTATTGTATATGTAAATACATATACAAATCAATATACAAAGGCGATTTCAAAGGCCATTTAAATCCCAAAAGCAAAAGTACATACAATGAACATTTCAGTAAGACTCTGCATATCGGTGACTCAGTTGGAGGTCACCTCGATAACCTGATACATACAGAGCAGTTTGCATATACAAGAGTCGATTCAAAGGGTCTTTCAGATGGTGATTCAAGTCGCATATGCAAAGCGATATACAGATACAATATGCAGTTGACTGCAATTTTGACTACCCGTATCTCCCTCATCTTGGCAAATTTCAACATGCTTCAATAGGCAAAAATGCTTACTTTTGCCTCCTCTTTCATCTAGCGGGTTTTGATGAGGATATCTTCACTTTCAAATTTTGGATCTGGATTTGTATGCTCAATTGACTAGACGTTTCACCGACCAATTTGACATATGTAGATGCAGATATTTGTGGCATTTATGAGTACAGGTCAATGATTCAACAGCTCACATTGAAGATTCAAAATATCTGCCATCTACCCCTATTCTAGATATTTCACGCCATAACTTTTGTAGATGGACGTCCCTTCAGAAGCAGATATTTTTGACAGAGCCCATGGGGTGAATTTATTGTAATCGACTTAGGTCAATTTATAAGTGATATATATGCATTGGCATGAGAGGTAAAAAGAGTTGGAAATTTTTAGTATTTAGTCTTTTTGTTTCCAAACAAAGCTTTCTTCTACTGTAACCATGCCTTCTTATTGAATATATGCAAGTTATTTTACCTCTTTTACTAATTTTTTAGTTAAGTGTGAATCTGCATATGATTACCTGTGAACATTTTGTTCCTCTCAACCATTATGTTTCTCACCTCTGCTAGAATCATCTGAATCTATGTATGTCTACTTGTTGTATCTAGTTATGTTGTGCATTTTCTCAGTTCTGTGAGGGTTCTTTCATTCAACTTGGTGAATCACCCTTTATTTTCAAGTTTTTTTTTCTTTTCCATCTTTCATTTTTAAAAGCATTCCTTCTCCCTTTTCCTCTACAAATTTAGTAGATTTTAGGTGATAACCAGTTAAGGAAGCTGACCTTCTCTAGAGGTCTGATCTCAGTTCGTAAGGTCCCACACTTCAAGATCATTCCCATGTTTCTCTAGATTGCTAAGGTTTTACAACTACAGCAAGGGTGCAAATCTGAGAGACAATAATTTCTGGCATGCCCAATGGGACCTAAGACATAGAAATAGTTCAAATACTACCTTTTATTGTTGGTTTGATGTGCAGCCAGTGATTTTCAGACCTGTAAGAGGTTAAAACCTACATATCTGGCAACTCTGAACTTTGATCTAGCAAAATCAATATATTTCTGATGATGAGAGGAAACAGTTCTTCATCTTTTGAATATTTGCAATTATCCCCACTTAGGAGAAGAGGAATAATAGCTGAGAAACCCAAGAAGGCTTGTGTCTATTCTAGGAGAGCCAAGTCTACTCCTCCTGTAGTTGGAGCTCATATTATCCCAAGAATCCTAGTTACAATGATTCATGTAGTTAGAAATCAATTGTTTGTTGCATTCAACCAAGGCAACCCACTGAATCTAGCTCAACATGATGATATTCATGTCACTGCCTTGAAAAGTTTGCCATATTTTAATGGTGAAAATCAGACTACACCAGCTGAACACATAAAAGACATTGCAAACCTATGTGTTGTCCATCATGTGACAAAAGAGAATGTTGCAATCAGGTTATTAGCAGCTTCTCTCAAAGGGAAGGTTTTGCAGTGGTTCAGAAGCCTACTGGTGAACTCCATAGATTCATGGGATCATTTGGGAGAGGAGTTGTGCAGCTTCTTTGAAGACAGATTAGACCATCTGTCCTTAGTCAAACAACTGACTACAATAAAGAGAGCTCCCCAGGAGAATATGAGGGATTTCAATTTTTGGTTTCAGAAGACATGGAACAGAATTCCTGCCACGGTAAGGCCTTCATCAGAATTTGCATTTCTATATTTTTTGAAAGCTCTTAATAGTGACATTTCTTTAATGATACAATCAATGGGAGGTACAAATTTACCAGATGCATATGAAATAGCTATTAGAGTAGAAAATAGCTTGATTCAAGCTGGGAAAATAGCACCTAGACCACCAATGGCCATTTTTCCTGAGATTCAAGCCTCAATGCCTTTACCAATCCCATATTTTGCTCCTTTACCTGCTACAACAACATTGCCAAGTATTGTCAATTCTGAAACTGCTACTTCTAGCTCATCACAAGAGTTAAGAGAGATAAAAAGCAGCCAATAGAAAATAGAGAACATCCTGTAAACTTTTGGGAATGAGTTGGTAAATATAAAAAAGTAGCAGTCCTAAAATAGACAGCCTTATTAAGGGCAAAATCAGCCTTATCAAGGGCAAAACCAACCATATCAATCTAATAGACCTCCTTATCAAAGCAATTATGAGGGTGCTAGGCAGAATGTGAACCAGAGGCCTTTCTAGCCTTACAATCCTACACCCATTAATGTAGTTAGTGACCTTGACCCTATTCAGAACAACCTTGCAGCTGAGTATGAATGGTGCCTTCCATGTAATCAGCCACACAGTTAGGCAACTTGTCTAAATGGGGTGACAAATTAGGCTCTAATGGTACAAAATGCTATAGTTTGACAGCCAAACACACCTAATGATGGGATTGTACAGCAGCAAGAGCAGCCTCAAAATGATTTTGCCTTCCTAAACTAGCAGGAAGATGAATTCTGTGGCATAAACAGATATGATACTGCAGTTGCAGCAAATACCAGAGCTAAAAAAAGGAGTTATGACATAGATCAAGCAACAAATAAAGGAAAAGGACCTGCTGATCCTTCTGCATCCTAAATTCCCCATATTTTGCAAAGGAATACTCAAGCAACTGCCAGGGAACAGCCTCATTTGCAGGCTGATATTGCTATTGCAAAATCACATCTAAAGGTAAATGTCACTCCACCTTTTAAAATCATCAAAAATATGAAGAAGATGAATGTGACAATATCTATGTGGGATTCCCTAGCCATCCCAAGCCAAAAGGATATGTTACTATCTTCTTTGTCTGATTTAAAAGTGTCAAATGATGCAACTGTTGACCCAACTAGAACTGTTCTTACCAATTCATCCCAGGACAACAACAAATAGCCAAAAAAGAGTGCTAAACCACTTCCATTTTATGTGTCTTTAATAATTGGAGACAAGTTAGTACATAACTGCATGGTGGATAGTGGTGCAAGTAGTTCTGTAATGCTAAAACATATTGCAGACCAATTAGGATTGAAATACTAGCCCCTTGAGAAGGGTGTGCTCCAGCTAGATGGCACAGCTGTTAACACTGTAGGTGTGATAAAAGACCTAGGTCTCACTCTGCATACCTCTCCCAATGTTTCCATTTCCCTAGAGGTGTTCATCATAGATTTACCTCCTCACTTTGCTATGTGTTTGTCAAGAGAGTTCACAGCCAAGATAGGAGGATATTTATCCTTAGACTAGTCCCACATGTTCTTCAGGACCCGATATGGCACAAAAGTGACCCTATAATCCGAATTGCTTGCCAAATATCACATAGAGCCTTATGTCCTAAGAGTTGTTAATGCAAATTGCATTATTTCTGATGATCCTGAGCTTGTTGCTGCTCAAGAACTACAAGTTGAAAGTACACCAGAGGTGTTGTTAAAGGAGTAGGCCTTAGAAAATATTATATAAATGATCCTGAAGGACACATTGAAGAAATTAATATGGGGGTTTACATACTGCACGAACCTAAAACATAAATTCCAAACCTGGTAATGAATGCAAAACAACAGATAGAACAACAAAATGAAGTATGGAAAATGTACTTTGATGGCTCTAGGAATAGGAATGGATCTGTTGGTGGTGCAATGATTGTGTCTCCACAAGGTGACAGATATTATTCTGCTTTTTGTTTTGCTTTTTCATGTACAAATAACACCGTTGAATATGAAGGGTTGATTCAAGGTTTGCAGTGGGCAAGAAAGAGGAAAATTGGTTGTTTGTAGGTGTATGGGGACAGTGAACTTATTGTAAATCAAGTGAGGGGACTACATGTTACAAAGAATGATGTTTTGAAATGCTATAAACATAGGGTATGGGATATGATTGAGGAGTTTGATGCTTTCAATCTAATCTCTATTCTAAGAAGTAAGAACAATCACGTAGATATTTTGGCTGCGATTGGGGCTCAGTTCAATATCCCTAGTGATATTCAAAGAGAAAAGGTACAGCCTCATGTGAAAATAGTTGATAGGCCCTCTATCCCTGACAATAACATTCATTGGCAGGTTTTTGAGAGTGATGAGCAAGTTCTGCATTTCCTATTAGAAGAGGATGAGTTTTCTGTGATGAATCAGAACAAACTCAAACAGTAATATGATGATGACCAAGTTGTTCAGCTATGGACTAATAAGCTACCTAGAGGATTGGTAACCTTGGAATCCATTTTTGGTACTGATGATCAGCTGAAGAAGAGAAAAACCAGTATGTAGGTCAAAGAGGAACATTACGAGGAGCTAGAAATTTGTAAAGGTAGGCTTCTCAAAATTGGTAAAATCTATTCACTTGAGGATAGGAGAGCTTTTATTGCTCTTTGTCAAGAATTTGAAGATGTGTTTGCTTGGGAATACTCAGACTTAAGGAAGTTTGACCCTCATATTGCCTAGCATACTATAGAGTTAGAACTAGGTGCGAAACCTGTGAGGCAGAAACAAAGACCTTTAAATCCAAAACTTGAGCCTCTAATGATTAAAGAATTAACCAAGCTGATCAAGGGAAACATCATTTTTCTGATCAAGCACACGTCTTGGGTCTCGAATCTTGTTCCTGTGAGAAAAAAGAATGGAGAGATTAGGTTGTGCATTGATTTTAGAGACCTTAATAGAGCCTCCCTGAAGGACCACTACCCGCTACCCTCAATGGAGCAAATTCTGCAAGTAGTGGCTGGTTCAGAAAGATTCTCCTTACTTGATGAATATTCTGGTTATAATCAAGTGTTAGTCAAGGAGGAAGATCAGTTTAAAACCACTTTTACTATCAAATGGGGCACCATGGCCTAAAAAGGGTGCCTTTTGGTCTGTCAAATGCTGGCTCTACTTTTCAGAGAGCTATGGATATGGCTGTTAAGGGTTTGCTTTATAAATTGGTACTTATGTACCTTGATGACATTATAGTTTTCTCTAAAGATGCAGCTAAACATTTATTCCACTTGAGGCAAGTATTTGAGAGATGTAAAGAGTTTGAGATATCTCTCAATCCCAAGAAATGTATTTTTGCTATGCATGAAGGTAGGCTTTTAAGACACATTGTGTCAAAAGAGGGAGTTACCATTGATACAGAAATAGTAAGGGCTATTTTGAAGTTGCGTTTACCCAGTCACAAGAAAGGACTACAAAGTTTTATTGGCAAAATTAATTTTCTGCAAAGATTTATACCTGACATTGCAAATTTATTGAAGCCATTGACCTCTATGTTAAAGAAAAATATAGCTTTTAGTTGGACAAAAGAGGCCAAACTCAGCTTTGAGTCCATAAAAGAAACATTATTGGCTGCACCAACTCTGGTAAATCTTGATTTCTCAAAATATTTTATTTTGTATGCTTATGGCAATCTAGATACAATTTTTGCAATTCTGGTACAATAGCAAAGTGAAGGATTTGAGCAGCCAATCACTTTCTTTAGTGAAGGACTGGAGGAGTATGAATAGAGGTATACTTTCATTGAAAAGCATGTCCTTGTAGTGGTAAGAAGTCTCAAGAAGTTTATGCATCTTATTTCTAACAATAGGGTACATTTGATGGTTGCTCACCCTAGTGTGAAAGAGTTCCTGTTAGGTAAGGATGTTAATGAGAAAAGTGCTGGTTGGATTACCAAAGTCATGGAGTATGACGTAGATATCAAGATAACCAAGCTTATTAGAGGTAGAGGACTCAGCGAACAACTTGCTACTAGTTCTAAAAATGAAACAGATAAAGAAGAAGAGGTGCTTCTAACCATTGAAGATAAACATCAGATGATACACTAGCAGGAGGCACAGGTTGGGTTAATAACATAACTCATTTTTTGCAAACTGGTGAATGTCCAACAGGTTTAGATAGAACCAAGAGAAGATATTTTAGACTGCAGTCTATTCCATATGTTTTAATAAATGATATCCTTTTTAGAAAAGATTTTAATGGTGTGTTGTTAAGATGCATTGACAATACTCAAACTGACAAGGTGCTGCATGAGTTTCATGATGGAACAACAGGGGGTCATTTTGCCCCAAGGACTACTACTTGGAAAATAATGAGAGTTGGATATTACTAGCCTAGCTTATTCAAGGATGCTCATGCATGGGTCTAAAATTGTGTAAAATGTGTCATTTTTGCAAGCAAAGAAAGGGTGCCAGCTTTACCTTTGCAGCCAATTCAAGTAGAACAACCCTTCACGAGATGGGGCATTGATTTTATAGGTCCCATTAACCCACCATCAAGTGCAAGCCACAGGTGGATACTTACAGTAACAGACTATTTCATAAGGTGGATTGAAGCAGTGGCTTTGAAGGAATCCAATGAGAATGTTGTTTTGAACTTTTATCATGATTTGATATCTAGATTTGGAGTACCTGAGTCAATTATCTCAGACAATGCTTTAGCCTTTGTTGGATTGAAAATAACTGACTGGGCTGTTAAGAATGAAATCTATCTGAACACTTCAACAAATTATTACCCACAGGGTAATGGTTTGGCTGAATCCACAAATAAGAATCTCATAAGGATTATCAAAAGATCAATGGAGGACTACCAGAAGACTTGGCACACCAATCTGAAATCTACTTTATGGGTAGATAGAATAACTCTCAAGAGGTCTATCAGAAACTCCCCATATATGTTAGTTTATGGGAAAGAGGCAAGATTGCCTATATCTGTGGAGCTGCCAACACTGGATATCATGAATCAACTAGAAATGTTTGAAGAAGAAGACCCCATGGCTGTCAAATATGCTCAACTTATGGAGCTTGAAGAGATTAGAGATAAAGCTATGAAAGCTATGGAGTACCATCAGCTTCAGACAAAAAGAGTTTTTGATAAAAGAGCCACCCCCTAAATTTTTAGGGAGGGTGATTTGGTACTCAAATGGGATGAGTTGAAAAGCAAGCCAGGGAAGCACTCCAAGTTTGATAGCATGTGGACTAGCCCATTTATCATTACTGAATGCAAGGAGCACAATGCATTTCAGTTATCAAACATGGATGGAGAAAATTTGCCTATCCCAGTTAATGGGATACACCTAAAGAGGTGTTTTGAGGTATGAGTTGCCTTGTAAATCAGTAGATTAGGTTTCTTGCTTTCAATAAGTGCTACTGCACAATAGTTTAGATCCCTTTTTGTTTTCCCTAAGTGTTGTCTAGCACAGTTAGAGGAGTTGCTTTCAACATTTTTGTTTTGGTTTTGGTCTTCCAAGTGTTCTTCATTACTGATATGCTGAGTTACTAAGGTCAAGATTATTTGTCAAGGATATATTTTTAGTCTCTGTGTAACTCCATGCCCAATGGATGCTTAAGGCCACTGATGTAATTGTTTAGTAGGCAAACATCCCATAGAAGTTACCAAAATGTTGACCTATTTTCCTCTGTCTAGAGCTAAATCGTTCACCTTGTATTTTCCTTGAAAATTCTTTAGAAAGTGACCATGCAAAGCTTAAATCCTTCAAATATTCATTTGTCTCCAATTGTTTATGTCACAGGGATTTCTCAGTTTTATACTTAGCCATTTTTATGTATATGATAATGACGTCATCCTTGTTTTGGGGTTTTTCTATCATTTGGTCGATTTGCATCTCAAATACAATTTTTCCTTGTATCTCGGCCATGTACAAAGGTGAATGTACATCGGGTCCCTTGTATGTATTGTTGTATGTATAATGAATATACAAAGGTAGACATACAAAGGTTTTTTTTTTGGCATGGCAACAACCATCAGCGGCTCAATTTAAGGTCTCTTTGATCGGCCGATGCAGATGCAAGGGTCAAATGCAAGGCGATATACAAATGAATATACAAAGGGTCATCGGCCAAACAGGCCTTATCGATAGCCAAGCTAAGGATCTCCCCGACAGGCGATGCATGCAAACATACAAAGGGGGAGATACAAAAGGTGGGGTCTGCTTTTGTGCAAAGGCATTTGTATCTCATACACAAGTCGCATTGTATATGCGATATACAAGGCAATGATACAAAGGAAGCATACAAAGGCTATACACAAGCAAGAGATACAAAGCCTAGGGCCCACCAATTGTATGAATATGCAATTGTATTTTGGTACATACAATCGCATATACAAGGGCATATACCTTCCTGATATACAAGTCCCGAACCCAAAATGAATATGCATTCTGGTGTATAAAGGCACAAGTAATTGTATGTATCTTTTGTTTGTATGTTTGCGTTGTATGTTTAGACATACAAGGGTCATATACAAAACAATATACAAGGGTCACATGTATATGTCGAGATGAAATGTTTGTATGCAAGAGATTGTATTGCATCTTTTGTTTGTATATTTCGCATTGTATATGCGATATACAAAGGTTAGATACAATGGCAATATACAAGGCGGACCTGACTTGAAAATCAAATTTGGAAAATTCAGCGTTGAGTTCTATAGTTTGTATGTTGAAGTGCATGCATGTTCCGCATATACAAAAGTCATATACAAGGACTTTCGGCAAGACAATATGTATTGGCGGCTCATTTTAAGGTTTTTTTGATGGCCGATGGAGGATACATTGTTCAGCGATGGTCTCAGGTTCAGCTCAGTGACCAATCAGATAGTGTCACGTGTCAAGGCTGATCCAAAGGCCGATTCAAATGTAGGTACAAAGAGGGAGATACAAAAGTAGGGACCTGCTTTTGTATATAGCCGTTGTATTGTATATGCAAATGCATATACAAATCAATATACAAAGGTGATTTCAAAGGCTGTTTAAATGCCGAAAACAAGAGCACATACAATGAACATTTCAACAAGACTCTGCATATCGGTGACTCAGCTGGAGGTCACCCCGATAACCTGATACATACAAAGCATTTTGCATATGTAGAGCTAATTCAAAGGGTCTTTTAGATGGTGATTCAAGTTGCATATGCAAAGTGATATATAGATACAATATGCAGTTGACCGCAATTTTGACCGCCTGTATCTCCGTCATCCTGGCGAATTTCAACATGCTTCAAAAGGCAAAAATGCTTGTTTTTGCCTCCTCTTTCATGTGGTGGGTTTTGAGGAGGATATCTTCACTTTCAAAATTTGGATTTGGATTTGTATGCTCAATCGACTGGACATTTTAGCGACTAATTTGACATATGCAGATGCAGATATTTGTGGCATTTATAAGTGCAGGTCAATGATTCAATAGCTCACATTGAAGATTCAAAATATCTGACATCTACCCCTATTCCAGATATTTCATGCCATAACTTTTGCAGATGGATGTCCCTTCAGAAGCAAATATTTTTGACAGAGCCCATGGGGTGAATTTATTGTAATCGATTTAGGTCAATTTGTAAGTGATATATATGCATTGGCATGAGAGGTAAAAAAGGTTGGAAATTTTTAGTATTCAGTCTTTTTGTTTCCAAACAGAGCTTTCTTATACTATAACCATGCCTTCTTATTGAATATATGCAAGTTATTTTACCTTTTACTAATTTTTTAGTTTAGTGTGAATCTGCATATGATTGCCTGTGAACATTTTTTTTCTCTCAACCATTATGTTTCTCACCTCTGCTAGAATCATCTGAGTCTATGTATGTCTACTTGTTGTATCTGGTTATGTTGTGCATTTTCTTAGTTCTGTGAGGGTTCTTTTATTCAACTTGGTGAATCACCCTTTATTTTCAAGTTTTTTTTCTTTTTCATCTTTCATTTTTAAAAGCATCCATTCTCCCTTTTCCTCTGCAAATCCAGTAGATTTTAGGTGATAACTAGTTAAGGAAGCCAGCCTTCTCTAGAGGTCTGATCTTAGTTTACAAGGTCCCACACTTTGAGATCATTCCCATGTTTCTCCAGATTGCTAAGGTTTTACAACTGTAGCAAGGGTGCAAATCTGAGAGACAACACTCTGATTTCTACCTCAGAGTTTTCAAGGTTCGCAAGAGCTACTTGTAGTTCTTTGTTGCTTTCATAATTTCCATATCTTCTTGCTACCATGATCATACTATCCCAAATCTTCCTTAAGCTATTAAACTTTTTCCAAGGAACTTGGCTTTGATACCAATTGTTGATTGTCAGGAACATTCAAAGGGGGGGTGAATCGATGTTCTAAAAATCTTTTCATGTACTTTAACTTTCAGTTATTTCCCAAAATTAATTAAACATAAACACAATATGCATATGAATAACAACCATGAAAACATGACACATGAACACCAAGATTTTTACGTGGAAAACCCAAGAAGGGAAAAATGACGGAGAGGATTAGCTCTCAAATATATATTGCAATCTTTACAAAAATAATGTTCAAGCTTGGTCACTCCATGGGCCTAGAACATGCTAGCTCACTACCATGAAGTACAACTAGGTCTAGCAGGCTCACTACCTCAACCCTAAACCTAGCAAGATTACAATAAGGGTTGTTAAACCCTATTGAAGGCTCACTGCCTTGATGATGAAAGCTTTCTTCCAATCAGATTGCACATGAAAACTGAGCACTGCTTTAGCATCTACCACTATGCCAGGTGCAATCATTTAATGGCTAAATTCTAAATCCCAAGTCTTCATTCTCACTGATCTGTGTCACCACTTTGTTATTTGCATATTCACATCCTCTTCCACACCACACACATTCTCTGCTCTGCTCTGTCTCTTCTCTATTCTGCCTCTTCTCTACTCTGCCTCTTCTCTACTCTGCCTCTTCTCTGCTATGCCTTTTTGGACCTTTCTTATTATTTTTCCATCTTCATTCAAGGACATCTTTTCCACGACTCAACTAAAAGCCTTTACACACTTCAACAATTTTGGAATGATTGTACAGGTATTTACAATCATCAACCATTGGAGCAATCTCCAAGGTTGGCATTATGAACATTTACAAAATAAGTCTTGACCTATTACAACATTATGCAAAGGGGATGAAGTAAAAGTGTACGTGGATCATGCCATGCCTTAGATGGGACTCAAACACAATCTTCCACACTTCATTATGCTTCCACAATCTTCCAGAGATCTCTGCAATCATTGGGATTAACTAGGTCGGCCAAAGATGGTTACATAATACGCTATCCGGGAATAGTCTTCAAACACCCTCACAATTCTTCCACACAAACTAATGTAATGATAGGAACATGATCAGGAGGTATCCAGAAGTATGTTGTAATCATCAGGAGCAACTGCACAAACCTTAACCACTTTAACAATAGGATCTTCACATAGGAACACATGAACTTCACTGTCTTCAACTGTCATAAAAGAAAGATATCTTACGGACCACTAGAACATGAACCATTGCAATTGTAGGCACCTATAATCATCCCAGACTTCCCTCCAGAACTACAGAGGAAAATACTTTATTGCGGAGAAATGTAGAGAGGAATACTTTCTCCATGTCCCAACTGGACTTACATAAAAAATAGGTTTCACTCTGGTGAACGCAACTCACTGAGATCTTCATGCGGAGGGCTCAAACCTAAAATGTACCATCCTCAGACATACCTCTAACTTACTTCCAATCCACAGACCAAGATCTTCATTTAGCAAGAAATGCGGAGCAATCTACCTGACTGTTCTTTCAACATACAACTCACTGTCTATACTGCACTTTATTGTAACTCACTTGTTTCTTCTGGAGAGGCTAATTTTCTCAATATCCTCAACATACAAAGCTTCTAGACAAGTAATAGAATAAGATACAGTTGACACCAATGACAACAAAGATATGTTGACATCAATGACAACACCGATTAGGCATATACTTGCAACCAACTCAAGTCTATTCTATTTTTTCTAATATACCTAGGTTAGGCACCTAGGGGCCTCAAAAAAATAGTGTTTAAAAGCTCATATTTGGTAACAAATATGTTCATCAGATCCATATAAAATTGATATATCTTTCTAGTCAATTTTATCATTATTCCTAGAAATACTTGCAAGAGCCTAATGCCAGGGATCTTGGGGTAGTAATCAGATAAAAATCATTGTGGACTTTGTGTCATTGCCATTCTTTGGCCATTAAAAAGTTCCAAAATATCCCCACCCCCATGGAGTTCTCATGGTATTTGCAACCTCAATAATCTTTTCATACCTTCATAAAGCATTTGGCCCACATAAATATTAGCCCCACCATTCAAAATCATGGAAGCCATTTGGCTAAAAAAACCACAATTGACAAAAAACACAGAAGATCAAAACTATTTCCATAATCATTGCTTCATATGAGACAATGTCATATCAGTCTTGACCATTTTTTTTCACATGTAAACCTTGTTGTTCAACATATATTAAAAAACCCAAAATGATTTCCTACCAACCATAAACATCTTCCTAGTGAGCCCTTATTCCTACCATATTATCATATGTACATGAAGTGAGGACAAATTACGTCAGCCCTCACTTCACCAGAGTATTAAACAATTTGAATAGTCAAAAGATAAGGTGGTGGGGAAAATTATGAAGGCCCAACTAAATCCCCAGACATAACGTAACATTTATTACATGTTTTAGACATTAGGGAAGGAGGAATTTCTACCAATTCATCCCCCATATCATCTTCAAAGCAAGAACTAGAACAATTGATTTTAACTCAAGCAAGAGATTTACCTTGAGTCTCATGGCTGGGCTGGTACAAAAAGTTGGGGGGCCAAAAAGTGGTCAGCTTTTTAAAATCAAAATTTAAGCCATAACATGAGCACATTATAATACGTCCATGTTATGGCTTGGTGATGTCAAGCCTAAGGCTTAGCAACACCAAGCCAAAATGTGTTCATGTTATGCTCTTCTATAGAAAAATCCATATTATTCATTTCTCCATGTATTTCTTCTATCTTTTACCTCTCTATCTCTCACCTATCTCTCCCCCTCACCTCTCTACCTCTCCCTCAACCTTAAACCTTAATCCCTCAACCCTAAACCTTAATCCCTCAACCCTCGACCCTAATTCCTTATCCCTAAACCCTAAACCCTTATCCCTAAACCCTAAACCCTAATCCCTTATCCCTAAACTCTAAACTCTATCCCTAAAGCCTCAACCGTCAACCTTAAACCTTAATCACTCAACCCTAAAACTTAATCCCTCAACCCTCAACCCTAATCTATTATCCCTAAACCCTAAACAATAATCCCTCAACCCTAAACCCTAGATGCTATACCTATTCCTAAACCCTCAACCCTCAACACTATACCTTAAACACTAATCCGTTATCCCTAAGCCCTCAACCCTAAACCCTAATCCCTCAACCCTCAACACTCTACCTTAATGCTAATCCCTCGATCCTCAACCCTAATCCCTCAACCCTAAATGCTATCCCTAAACCCTCAACACTAATCTCTCGACCATATTTATGCTATCCCTAAAGCCTCAACCCTAAACCCTATTCCCTTAAGGTCCTAAACCCTAATCCCTTATCCCTAAACACTAAACCCTATCCCTAAACCCTAAACCCTCAACCCTCAACCCTAATCCCTTATCCCTAAACCCTAATCCCTAATCCCTCAACCCTAAACCCTAAATGCTATCACTATTCCTAAACCCTCAACCCTCGACACTATACCTTAAACCCTAATCCCTTATCCCTAAACCCTCAACCCTAAACCCTAATCCATAAACCCTAAACCTTCAACCCTAAACCCTATCCCTAATCCCTCTACCCTCAACCCTAATCCCTTGACCCTCAACTCTAATCTGTTAACCCTAAACGCTATCCATAAAGCCTCAACCCTAAACCCTAATCCCTCAAGGTCCTAAACCCTAATCCCTTATCCATAAAATCTAAAACCTATCCCTAAACCCTCAACCCTCAACCCTCAACCTTAAACCTTAAACCTTAATCCCTCAACCCTAAACCTTAATCCCTCAACCCTCAACCCTGATCTCTTATCCCTAAACCCTAAACCCTAATCCCTCAACCCTAAGCTCTAAATGCTATCCCTATTCCTAAACCCTTGACACTATACCTTAAACCCTAAGCCCTTGTCCTTAAACCCTAAACCCTAAACCCTATTACGTCAACCCTAAACCCTATCCCTAATCTCTCTACCCTTGACACTCTACCTTAACCCCAATCCCTCAACCCTCAACCCTAATTCCTCAACCCTAAACGCTATCCCTAAAGGCTCAACCCTGAATGCTAATCCCTCAAGGTCCTAAACCCTAATCCCTTATTCCTAAACTCTAAACCTTATCCCTAAAATGTCAACCCTTAACCTTAAACCTCAAACCTTAATCCCTCAACCCTAAACCTTAATCCCTCAACTTTCAACCCTAACCTCTTATCCCTAAACCCTAAACCCTAATCCCTCAACCCTAAACCCTAAATGCTATCCCTATTCCTAAACCCTCAACCCATGACACTATACCTTAAACCATAATCCCTTATCTCTAAACCCTAAACCCTAAACCCTAATCCCTCAACCCTAAACCCTATCTCTAATCCCTATACCCTCAACACTCTACCTTAACCCTAATCCCTCAACCCTCAACCCTAATCCCTTAACCCTAAATGTTATCCCTAAAGCCTCAACCCTAAACCCTAATCCCTCAAGGTCCTAAACCCTAATCCCTTATCCCTAAACTCTAAACCCTATCCCTAAACCCTCAACCCTCAACCCTAAATGCTATCCCTAAATCCTCAACCCTAAACCCTAATCCATCGATGTCCTCAACCCTAATCCCTTATCCCTAAATTCTAAACCCTATCCCTAAACCCTCAACCCTAATCCCTTCACCCTAAATGCTATCTCTAAAGCCTCAACCCTAAACCCTATTCCCTCAAGGTCCTAAACCCTATCCCTCAACCCTCAACCCTTAACCTTAAACCTTAATCCCTTAACCCTAAACCTTAATCCATCAACCCTCAACCCTTGACACTATATATTAAACCTTAATCCCTTATCCCTAAACCCTAATCCCTTAACCCTAAACCATATCCCTAATCCCTCTACCCTCAACACTCTACCTTAACCCTAATCCCTCAACCCTCAACCATAATCCCTCAACTCTAAAAGTTATCTATAAAGCCTCAACCCTAAACCCTAATCCCTCAAGGTCCTAAACCCTAATCCCTTATCCCTAAACTCTAAACCCTATCCCTAAACCCTCAACCCTCAACCCTCAACCTTAAACCTTAAACCTTAATCCCTCAACCCTAAACCTTAATCCCTCAACCCTCAAGCCTAATCTCTTATCCCTAAACCCTAAACCCTAAACACTATCCCTATTCCTAAACCCTCAACCCTTGACACTATACCTTAAACCCTAATCCCTTTTCCCTAAACCCTTAGCCCTAAACCCTAATCCCTCAACCCTAAACCTTCAACCCTAAACCCTATCCCTAATTCCTCTACCCTCAACACTCTACCTTAACCCTAATCCCTTGACCCTTAACCCTAAATTCTATCCATTAAGCCTCAACCCTAAACCCTAATCCCTCAAGGTCCTAAACCCTAATCCCTTATCTCTAAACTCTAAACCATATCCCTAAACCCTCAACCCTAATCCCTCAACCCTAAATGCTATCCTTAAAGCCTCAACCTGAAAACCTAATCCCTCAAGGTCTTAAACCCTAATCCCTTATCCCTAAACTCCAAACCATATCCCTAAACCATCAACCCTAATCCCTAAACCCTAAATGCTATCCCTAAAGCCTCAACCCTAAACCCTATTCTCTTAAGGTCCTAAACGCTAATCCCTTATCCCTAAACTCTAAACCCTATCATTTAACCCTCAACCCTAAACCTTAATCCCTCAAACCTCAAGCCTAATCCCTTATCCTTAAACCCTAAACCCTAATCCATCAACCATAAACCCTAAACTCTATCCCTAATCCTAAAATCTCGACCCTCGACACTATACCTTAAATCCTAATCCCTTATCCCTAAACACTCAACCCTAAGCCCTAATCCCTCAACCCTCAACCCTATCCCTAATCCTTCTACCCTCAACACTCTACCTTAACCCTAATCCCTCAATCCTCAACCCTAAATGTTATCCCTAAAGCTACAACCCTAAACTATAATCCCTTAAGGTCCTAAACCCTAATACCTTATCCCTAAACTCTAAATCCTATCCCTAAACCCTAAACCCTCAACCCTCAACCCTAAATGCTATCCCTAAAGACTCAACCCATAACCTAATCCCTTATCCCTAAGATCTAAACCCCATCCCTAAACCCTCAACCCTCAACGCTAAACCTTAATTCCTCAACCCTAAACCCTAATCCCTCAGTCCTAAATCATAATCCCTCAACCCTAAACCCTAAACACTATCCCTATTCCTAAACCCTCAACCCTCAACACTAAACCTTAAACCCTAATCCCTTATCTCTAGGCAATCAACCCTAAACCTTCAACATACATACAAACATGCATACATATATACATACATACATACATATAACCATACATACATACATACAAGCATACATATATACATACAAGCATACATACATATAAATATACATACATACATAGAGGCATACATACATACATCAATACATACATACATATAGGCATACATACATACTTACATACAAGTATACATACATAAATGCTTAATAACCTTGAACATTAAATAGTCCAAGGGAGACATAACGCAAGCACATTACAATGCAGTCATGTTATGTTAAACATGACAAACACTGGGCAAACTTTTGCGAAAAGGGAAAAAATGCAAAATGTAAAAAAATGTGAGTGTGTTATAACGCGCTCAAGTTATATTTTGCTTTGGGAATCCCAAGCCTTAGGCTTGGGCTTTGCTTTGGATTTCCAACCCAAAGAGCTGGAGTGCCTTCCCAACATCCAAAGATGTGTTTTTGCATATTCTAAAGGATTTCACATAATTCCGTTCGTGCTAACCCTCAGATTTGCACAAGTTTCAAGGTCAAACAAATCAAACACCTGGGTAATGTTAGGATTTCTCTTAGCTATTTAATTATGTAATTGTTTCACATTTTAACAATTTTAAGCCTTTCATCTTTAATTTCTTTTGTTTGTGTCTATTTTTGGGCAAAAACCAGTGTTTGGTCTTTTTTTCATTGTAAATTAACCATTCATTGAAATTTCAAAAAAATTACATTTTTAGAAACTAGACTCCATTCTACACATATTTTAAAAAAATGATTTTCAATTAGTTTTCAAAATTTATAGGGGTATCACAGCCAAAATTCTATTTTTCAGGATGTGTCCACTTTGAAAATTAGTAAAAAATTAATTATTCATTAAACATTTATCAGACAAGTTAGGCATAAACTACATGTTGTTATCTAATTTCTCATTGAAGCAATTTTAAAAATACAAAAAAAAGTTAACCTTTTGAGGGAGCCACAAAACATGCTATGTTATGTTTTTTTTGACATAAAGAACACTAATTAAAATGGCTCCCTCTTTTGAACCCCTTAATCTATACCATTTTTAAAAAAAATTAGTAGTTTAGAAAGTAGACTCGGAGCACTACGAACATTACTTTTCTTGCATCTTAAAATGTTGAGTGTAACTATGCTCAATTTCTCATCCAAGGCCAATATTTCTTGATTTCAAAAAAAAATGGCCACTTAAGACCCCTTTTTGGCCCCCCATCTTCTTGCACTTACTCAGCTAAGTCTTCCACCACTTTGTGCAGCCAGAGAAGGTTCTCCTTCATGACATGAAAGTGTTCCAAGTGGTAGTTTTATCTAAGGCCTCAACTTGATTCTCCACCTCCTTAATATAGGCAAGATATGTTTTGAGATTGTCAAAAGCCTTCTGACAATTGCTATCCCATTTAAAGGTAGATTCTTTCTTAAGTAGTTGTGTGAAAGGAAGAGTTCGATCTGCGAGTTGTGAAAAAAATTGACGAATAGCCTGAATCTTCCCTTGCAAACTATGGAGTTGTGAAACATTCTTAGGAGATGCCATGTTAACAATGGCGTCAATCTTCTTGGTGTCTACTTCAATACCACGATGTGAAACAATGAATCCTAATAGCTTGCCTCTATTGACACCAAAGATGCAGTTATGAGGATTCAAGTGCATCTATTTACGTATACGTTCAAAGGTTTGACAGAGAATTTTGACATGATCCTGGTACAAAACAAATTTGGCTAGAATATCATCGACATAATCTTCTAAGATGTTATGCACAAAATCATGAAAGATAAGTGTCATAGCTCGTTGATAATTACACTAGTGTTCTTAATCCAAATGGCATGACAACCCAACAAAATGTTCCCCAAGGAGTTATAAACGTTGTTTTATATTGATCCTGAGGATTGATGAATATTTGATTATAACCAGAGAAACCATCCATAAAGGAAAGTAATGCATGGCTAGCAATAGAATTGGCGATCATATCAATATTAGGAAGAGGAAAGTCATCCTTCAAAGATGCTTTATTTAAATCTCAAAGATCATTACACATTTGAATATAGTCGTCGGATTTAGCGATAGCCACAATATTCAAGATCCAAGGTGAGTAGGCAATAAGGAAGATAAAGCCTACTTGTAAAAGATTCTCTATCTCATCTTTGACCAATAATGTAACCTTAGGACTCATCTTACATGTATTTTTTTTTAACCCATTTAGCATGAGGATGAATGATAATATTATGTGTTACCATCTGAGGATCGATGCCAGGCATATCAGAGTATGTCCAAGCAAAGAAGTTAGGATATTCATGTAAAAGAGATGTGATTTCTTGTTTTTCTTCTATGTCTAGACAATTTCCAATAGGGATGAATTTTTTAGGATCATCCTTATCCATCAAAACATTGATAGTTTTCCTATTAATGAGAGTATTGTGGTCTTGAATGTCAGGAGGATGAAGGGATTCTATAGGCAACTCATGATTTATCAAGGTATCATTAGATAAAAAAGCATCCTTCTCAATGTATGATTCTACATTTAAACAATAAGGAAGTCCATGATCATGGTGGTAATGAGTAAAGTGATCATAAGCTCCTAAGAATTTAGCCAAAGCTTCATCTGTTGAAAAATTGTCCAAAGGAATATCTTTAAAATTAGAATCTGTATCAATCAATTCTGGATATATCCATTTAAGTTTAGATGATGAAATTGTGTTGACATTTAGATTAGGACAATGAGCAGCTTTGGATGGCTCTAAAGGATGATATCCAAGTCCAAACAAAGAGTAATGTGCATTAGCCTCCAAAGGGACTTTAATACCTTGCTCCTTTATACCACAACCATTGTTGTTGTATTTGCATTGACAGAGGATTTGAAAACCTTGACTATAGATAGATGTCATTTCCGAAGAGGAAGGATGTTCAAACCATAGGTCTCACATTTAGTAGAATAAGAATAAGTGTTATCATCATTATTTTTCAAATAATATTTAGGTGATGTAGTAGTAGAAATTGAATCTACCTTAGAAATTTTTAGCTTTGATGGCGAGAGTTTATACTCTCCTACAAAGGTAATTGTAAAGTCTAACAAACCCCAATCATCGCCAAAGAGTGTATTCAAAGGTGAGTCAAATTATTATATGATAACCTCCTTAGAAGAGGGAGAAGAATTGATTTTAGAAAGAGAAGTTAGAGAAAAGGGATTAAAGTATTGATTATTTTTAACCTTAGTTTTTAAACAATTTTTTGTAGTCAGATCATCTTCAATTGTATGGAGTTGATTGTTATGAACAAACTTTATTGATCGATGAAGGGTAGATGAGACTGCCCCTATGGCATGAATCCAAGCTCTACCAAGAAGAAGATTATATGAAAGAGAATTAGGCATGACATGGATAAGGTTACGCAATGTCATGGGACCAACACTAGGAGGTAAGGTGATAGTACCCAATGATTATCTATCCATGTTATCAAAGCCACAAATTTTGAGTTTATCTAGTTTAATGAGAGAGGTATCAACATTGACTTTATGTAACAAGTCTATGCCACAGACATTAAGACCTGATCCACCATCAATCATGGTATATTTAACTCTCATATTATGAATGAAGAAAAATATCATAAGAGGCTTATTTTGGTTTTAAACTTCTATGGGAAGTAATTCATGTGGTTGAAATACAATATCTGATTTAGTCACATGCATACAATCTAATAGAGTTGGTACATCATTCGACTAAATAGTAGGTGGAACAATCACCTTTTGTAAAGCTTCTTAGAGCATTCTGTGGTATATAGGTGATGTTTGTATCAACTCCCATAGACAGATCTTTACTGGAGTAGTTTAGAGCTGCTCAACAAGATCATAATCTCTACTATTATGAGTAGGAAGATGAGGTTCTTGAGGAAGCATAGGTTGCAAAGGTGGAAGAGAACTAGGAACAAATTGTGATTGTTTCTTTTATTTATTTTTTTCTAGTGTTCTATGCATGGACAACTTTGTGATGAATGGGTTGCCGTGACACATTTTGATTGAATGGACTATTTGTAGTGATATATTTCATGTAATTGGTGACATAAATAGGAGGTCTAAGTGTTTTTGTAGAACCTCCTATTGTGATAGGTGATTGAGAAGCACCGTTACAAAGATGCACAACAAATTTAGGCTTCTCAGGTTCTTTTGAAGAAATAGAAAAATAAATTGTATTGATGATTATTTGAAATAGAGATGGTTTAGGAGTTGTAGATGATGATTCCATTGAGATGAATTCATCCAAGTCTTCATCTAACATATCAAAATCATCACTACTAAATGGCTCATCAAATGCCTTATAATCTTGAATAAAGTAATTTGACATAGTTTCATACCCTACTTTGCCAAACTTTATAGTGATGAAGTGAAGAACAAGGGATGAAATGAAGTATATTTATGCAAAATATAAAATGTATTAAACTATGAACAATAAATAGCTAAAACACACCCAAATTTTATCAATTTTCAAGCTAGAATTACCATAAAATGAAATTTTAGGTAATCCCAATCAATATATATGCATGAAAGTGAGATGTATGACTAAAGAATGTGTATCAACCTTAGTTGTAATCAGATCTAACCATCATATCAGAAATCTCAACTACATTACAATGATATCTAATTTCATGAAGCATAAACAATATAAAAAACATAGGCTATTTTCCATCAAAAGCACATGCTAATTTTTCCAATTTCAAATGTCACATATACAAAGAATGTACTAAAGATAAAGTATGATTAGGTAAAACAAATAAATTCACTTTAATCAACCTAATTATACTAACAAGATCTAAAACACACACTAATCTCCAAACCCTAGGTTTAACACTAGATAGGTTTTTGAGAAATGCAAGGATTTTATAACCCTAATGATGAATTTGAATGCAAAATGTACTATATACAGTCAAATAAATAATGAATGCACCTAATTTAAATCTGATATATAGTAGAAATCAATCTTTTTTAGAAATGAGGAAGGATGCAAGAGTGTAGGAAGAGTCAAGTTCACCAAAATGTTATGTAGAAAAGAGCAATCTAGCCTTAGGAGTTAAACTGGTCAAAACCCTCTTCTACAAACATTGAGATAGAATCAAGCTTGGATTCTACTCTTGAGGGAGAGCCAAACTATAGGGGTTCTGCCTATTTGTCATATAGATGAGTGTTAGACTAAATTCAACCAATCTAGCTAGGGTACAAGATCAAATCCTAGTTGAGAACAATTAAACTATAGATGACTGTAAAAAGCGAGATCTAAGAAACTAATTGAGCAACAGAGATAAAGTAAGAATTCATAACATGTATCTGGTGACCAAAATGCACATGGCTAGGGTGCGTGGGTGCCCTAAAACTCTTTTAGGGTTTACAAAAATTATCACTTTTATCAGGTTTACACCTATGATATCTTCCGTCTTTTAGTTCGGTATCTCTCAAAACCTATTTGTTTACTCTACACACAAGAAAGAAGAGGAAAATGTTTGTGGCTATATAGGATCTTGCCTTAGTCAAGCCCATGTTTTAGTATTCCTAACTCACAGATATCCAAGATTAAATCTAGATGTCATGTGTGCTAAAAAATCCTAAGTATGAGCAGTAACATGCAAGATCTAATCAAATAAATAACAAACCCTAATCCTATATGACTCAAGCAAATAGGGAAGGATGTCTCACTCAAGGAAGCTCACAACATCTTGTCAATGACAAAGATTCATGGAAGGTTAGCAGAATAAGAAGGTGATGCAACCATACCCTTGACAAGTACTCAAGCCAAACTCAAGTTGGTTGTTCCAACCCTTCCTCCCAATTATGCAAAGTGCTTCAACCTAGGAGCCAATGAGATAGACTCAAGATCTCATCTCCTAGATTTCATACAAATCTCTCCAAGAGTAAAGCAGAACTCCACTTGAACAAAAGCATGTAATAACACAATTGCATAGAGAGAAAATAGCAATAGAGAGCTTTTCCACATTCAAAATCCATCTTGTCATCTAGTTCTAAAATGAGGTAAGTCATTGTTGGAGTCTAGGGCAACACTAAGAGGGCAGGTGAATTAGTGGTGTAAACTTTTACAAATTTTTGTACCTTTTAAATTACAAGACAAAGAGAGATGAGGACATCAATAATTTGTTAAACACATATGTACAAGTATGAATTAACACAAGACATGAGACCAAGGCAAAAAAGATTATACGAGAGGAAAACCCTCCTAGGGTAGAAAAACCTCTCAAAATTACCTCACTGGCTTATTCAAAACCTCACTAGTTACAAGTAGGTCTCATTGACCAAAGAAGCTTCACTAGCTTTACAAAATGCCTCACTGGCATACACTGTACCTCACTGGCATACAAAGCCTCACTGGCAATAGAAAAAAATCTCAAAACAATACAAGTAATACAGAAGGTTTCTTTGTTTCAATACAAGCCCCTGAATCTATACTCATACTCAATTAGCTCTACAAAAATTAATTCACCTGATTCAGATTATCTCTACACAAGTAATTGCAAATTGTCTTCACACTTGACATGGTTCAATCTGAAAGTTTATTGCATGATGTCTTCATACTTTGTTTGACCCATTCCTGCACAAACATGATCTCACACACAATATCATAATTCATCTATAGAATCTTCACAAAAATATTTTCAACACTCCATATTGGTCCACATCACAACAAAAACACCAACCATCAATGCACCTGAAATGTCATTATATAAAATTTGAATGATCTTTCATGACCTTTCACATTATTCTTTTTCTCTTATTCATTTTCTCCTTCACAAAATAATATAAAATCTCTTCATCTTCCTGCAAAAACAAAAATCCATTCACCTTGCAAGATATCCTTCATCCTCCACATCATTATGCTCTCATTTTTACAACTTGTAATTATAAAGACTTTTAACATTCCTCTGCCTTTTGCATATACATTTTCTTTTAAAATCTCCTTCATAAATCTTCAATCTACAAAAAATTCTACAATAAAAAATCAATTCCAACTTCCAAAAAAAATAAAACCCTTTCTCTTCTCTTTCAGAAATAAATCCATCTCCTTTCATCTTATTTACTTTGCATAAACAAATCATTCTCCTGCACAAAAACCTTTTCATAATCCCTTAAAACCTTTTCTTCATGGAGACCCAAAAATTAGAAAGAATAAAAAGAATAATATCTCCAAGCGAATTTCCTTTCTTAAAAAAATGCTTTTATTATTACAAGAGGCTCACTAAAGAATCTTAAAAATAGAAACAAATCTTCCAAAGACAGCCTCTAAAACTCATAAAGAATTCACCTTTTTAAAATGGCTAAAAATAGCCTTTTACCAAACCTTATCTACAGTTAAAAAGGCATCAGACATTCTAACACCCGTCAAAAGTGGATGTAAGGATGTGAGAGCACATATTTGAATGCTGACCTTTGATTTTACTCCACACACTCATTCCATTTTAAAAACTAGCCTTTGATTGCAATTTTGGCCCCTGTTCACATATAGCATAACTGATCAACATCAACTCAATACATCATAACACCATGATCAACATGATAACCCTATGATCAACATCATAAAACAAAACTAGAAACTCCTGTAGACACCCTAAAATGACCAAGTCGTCGCATCACTTGCATTTCGTCATTTCTTCCTAATCACCTGCATTTCAACGTTAATTAAATAATCTAATTATCTAATTAATTTCATCAAATTCTTCTAAATCACATACTTGCGACATTAATTAAATAAATTCCCTTTATTTAATTAATTAAATTAAATTCCTCTATTATTCTTCCACAATTAAATAATTTTAATTATTTAATTTGATCATTATCCTCTTTCCAAAAAATTAAGTCTACATTAATTAAATAAATCCCATTATTTAATTAATTCAACAAATTCCCTCTTATCTAAAATTAAATAATTCTTAAATTATTTAATTAAATCAAAATATGTTCTTCCAAAATCATGCACAACAATTAAATAAATTTATTTATTTAATTTGCTTTCAAATCTTCTAAATTAAATAATTCTAATTATTTAATTATTTCTTCCAATAATATCTTCTCTAAATTTAAATAAATCAATTATTTATTTAAATTGCTTTTTCTTCTAATTTGAGTTATCTCTAAAATAACTCAAGCTTTCTTGCTCATCAATTAAATATTTCTATATTTAATAAAGCAAAATATCTTCTTTTCTCATGCAAATCCCTTCTTCTTGTTTTAAATCACTTAACTGATTGCTTTATTTTTTTTAATTGATTTATCTCTTCAGTTAACTCATTCTTCTATTCTTGATAACTCCTCTCATGCAAAAGAAAGCAAGACACATGTCTTCTTCTCATTCGTTGCACATTCCTCAACTTATCTCCTCCGTTGATTCTTCTGAATTATCTGAACCGTTGATCGATCTTCAGTGAAATCTATATAAACCCCCCTCATCTCCTTCATTGAGCCTCTCTCTTCGATCGTATTCTTAGGCATACTTAACAGAGCTTTGAGCATACAAAATGCGTCGATTGAGCACTTTTACGATCTCTTAACATTGATCTTTGAGCACATTGAGCACACTACTTGCTTGTTGCAACCATTGTTTCGTAACTTCATTGAGCAATCCACACATCTCCAAAAGGGAACAATACAGGTTTTGGTAAGAGCTTTCATTTGTCTTTGATTTGTGATAATGGCTTTTACTTAGATTGGTTCGCTTTATGTGATTGGTTTTTGATTTTATTTAGTTTAGATTTAATCGAGTTTTCCTCATACACATTCTAGCACGCCCGGTGGGACCCACTAATCCCTTTGTTTCTTTGAGAAATTGTTTTTTTGAAGTCACAGTACGGCACAGCGCAAATGATATTGCACAGCGCTTTTGGCAGCATCTTTCAACGCTATTGGAGGCACAGTTCAGCGCCCTTGGGGGCACTGCAGTGCTTCTGGTGACCCAGAGCAGCGCTCTCGGTAACACAGAAAAGCGTGACCAGCAACCTTGTGAAGCGCTTCTGGCTTAATTAGGTTTTGACCGCATTCAGTATTTTTTTTTGTAGGGTTTTTCTCATTTCACATCAGGGGATTGGTTTGACAAGCTGTTGTATTTGTCTTTCCAAACCTGCTTTTGATACCTCCTAAGCTAATTTATTTAGGGGTATTTTTGGTAGTTGTGTTAATCTATTATATTGCTACACTTTTTGGGTTTTCTGGATTTCACTATTCAGATCTATCAGATATTATTGCTCAGAACAGCAGATTAAACATGAAATCCCATTTTGATCTAGTCCTATTGACAAAAGTTAATCTTTTCATGATTTGAGACCGTGCGGCACTTCCGGCATAACAGTACAGTGCTTCTGGTTATTTGTCAGCGCGTCTGGTGGTATCTTACAACGCTCCCTCTATTCACGACATCACTTTTGGCAAAACAGTGTCACGCTCTTGGCTACACAGTGCAGCGCTTCTAGTTATTTTGCTGCGCTTCTGGTAATATTCTGCAACGCTTCTGGTCTCTATTACAGCGCCCTTATAATAACAGTAAGTCGCTTCTGGTAAATTTGTGCAGCACTTTTGGTCAAAGTTGATTTTTGCTAAACTGGTGATTTTTTTGGTGGAACTAACTCACTTGTTGCAGCTTCTTATTACTCACACAGAGCCAATAGGTGTTTTCTTAACATGTTCATGTAGGACGAGCATTGAAGACCTCTTTGATTTATCTCACTAAGTCTTAGAAACACATTGCATGCTTAAAAGGATAATTGAACAAATCTTTTCTTGCAATCTAAGTCTTAGGAACATACTGCTTTTCTTAAGGGACAATGGACATGTATGAACAAACACCTCAATTTTCTAAAGGACAATGGACATGAATGCCAAACACTTCATTTCATAAGGGACAATTTACAACTACAAACATGTGTGTGCCTAGCTTAGTTGCACCTTATTTTTCTTATAACGGGACAATTGAACCTTTGTTTGACGTGCTTGCTCTTACTTTTTTTGTACTTCCTTTAGAAGGGCCTGCTTTTGGATTGCGATTCATCCAAAAGGGACGACTCTAAGCGGAGTTTTCCTTTGAACTACTATATAAGAGGGATAAGGCGAAAGCCAAGTCCTAACCGACGTCAGCCTTACCTTGTGGTGCCAAACTGAAAAGAGGTGTACTAGCTCTTTGTGGAAACGATTTTCACATTGAGCGAAGTGTTTGAAACTCTTAGTAGGATTGGTTAAAGCTTTTAGTAGCTTGTCGCATTGCTCGTAAGGCGTTGGTCCCTCAAAGTCACTAAGAACCATTTTAGATAGAGACTACCTGACCTACCTCTGAACATTGCGGTAATCATCAGTGCAAGGGAAATCAATTTAAACCCTTAAGATACTCACCATTGGCTCCCTTGAGAAGAGATAGTATTCCCTTGGACATAAAGCTCTTGTGACCTACTTGAGCTTTCCAAGGGGAGGGTGAGATATCCCTACCTATCGTCTCTCGCAAAGATACTAAATATCCGACACCTTTATGGAATGATATTTTTATCGACGGAGTATTAAGCTGTGAGCTGATCTACTGCAATGAAACCTTGTCTCTAGGGATAAAAAGTGATTGTTATTGATTGCAACGGTCTTAGACCTGTGGAAACATTGGGCTTGTTTGGAGCCTTGAACATACACTATCTATTGTGTCAGTCCTTGTGCCTTTTTTGACCACTTGTTTGCTGTGTTTTCTCTTGCCAAACCAATCCAATCAGAAACAGAAAAATCTTACCTTTTGAAAAACATCAGACACTACTTCAGCGCCCCTGGTATTACAGCAGCTCGCCTTTGGTAGTATAGTAGATCGCCTTTGGTCAGCAGTAACCCGCCTCTGGTAAAACTCTACTTCAGTGCCCTTGGAATAATAGTAGCTTGCTTTTGGTCACTGTAGCTCGCCTTTGGCATAGCAGTAACTCGCTATTGGTAGCTTAGTCCGTTGCCTCTGGTCCACAGTAGCACGCTTTTGGTAGTACAGTCCTGCGCCTCTGGTCAAACAGTATAGCGCTTTTGGTCCAGTACTTTGTGCATCAGAAGCTTGTCCGTTTCTTAAAGCATCTCACAGATTCCCAGCATTACATTGTGTTCTAGTGTATCCCATGGTCACCACTAGGCTACAGCAAACTATGAAATCTAGGCAAGTTGTCCCTAAGAAGCGCAAGTCGCCTCCTCACACACCACAATCAGGTCATCTCAACATTACTCCCAAGGTGACTCCTAGTACACCCACGGCAAAACCAAACAGCGTTCCGAACATGTCACACATAGATGAACCAAGCAATCCTCATGAGGATAGAACCCCTTTGATAAATGCGCCTCAGTATACCACAGGCTTGCCTCCGGATTTTGTCCCACAAGGTTATGTCGTAGATCAAATCCCATCTCAAGAAGAGTGACACTTTGAAATAGGTCAATCCTCTCAAGAAGATGGGCAAGATCTTGATGAATTTATACAAGATCCTAGAGCTATAGCTGCCTTTGATAAAATCCTTAGTGAGAACCAGGATCATTTCTTTCACTTGCTTGCAAAGCAAGGCGCCAAGTTACCTCAATATTTTGATGTGTCCACTCTCAAGGAGAGCAACAACACCCAAGAAGCCATACAAGTGGTGCAAACCATGTCCACGGTAACTACGCCCTTACCTACTCAAGGCTCGCAGTATAGGAATCCCCTTTTTCAAAATCCAACAGAGGAGAGGCCCATATCACTGCTTTTGACTCCTATGGAGATCTATCAAAACCAACAAGAAACTCTCCAACGTCAAGCAGAGTTAGCTAAGCAAGCCACCTTAGCTCGATCGAATGTGCAACCACCTCCTAAAGTGTCCACCCCAATCGCAAGTGGAATCTTGGTTACCCCATCACGCATAGGTTTCCCACCCAATTACAATCTGGGGAACACTTATGTGGCCATGCAACAAGGGTCTCAACAAATGCCACCTCCTATATCATCACACCTGCATGTCTCTCAACCAATTAGAGTCACGTAGCCCCAACCACAACATTCTTCTACTCTCGTCCTCAAGCAGCCCCAACCACAACATTCTTCTACTCTCATCCTCAATCAACCCCAACCATTGCAAATCACTTCTACCTATGTTCCTCCTCCACAACGTTCATCCTCGCTCAACTTCTTTCACACATTGCCTAGCCACTCTCAACATTCCCAACATCAGGTTTCCCAAAGCTATGTGCCACCATCACAACCTAATCAAACGCACTTTAGCTTTCCTCCCCCCAATACTTTTCTTCAACCATCGCAAAGCCAACATTCTTACCTAGCGTCACCTCCACCTCTGCCTAATCAAGGCCTCCAATTCCAACCCAATCTGAACCAATCGTACAATCCATATGATCCCAATCAATCTTACGACCCTTATAATACCAGTGCGCATGGCTTACACTATAATCTTCCATATGGGCAACACCAACCACTCTTTGGACAACAGGAGATGTTACCAACCCCTCCCACGACTATGGAGCTAAAGATCGCAGAAGTTCAACAGCAGCTATCCGATCTTACGTTTGGCCACACCAAAAAGACCTTCTCTTTAGAAGAAGTGTGTCCTTATCCTTTTGATCGGTCGTTACCAATGATCCCTTTTCCTCAAAATTTCACTATTCCCAAGTTCAATAAGTACAAAGGAAAAGGTGACCCTAAAGACCATCTTAGGGAATTCTATCTTGCTTGCTTCGAGGTCTCTCACAATGACACATATCTTATGCATCTCTTTCCTCGCAGTCTTGGAGGTCAAGCAATAGAATGGTTCTCACACTTACCTACGGGTATCAAGTCTTTCAACGAGCTAGCAGAGAAGTTTGCCACCCATTTTTCTTACAATGCAGAGCATGAGATTTCCATGACGGACCTATGCAACAATAAACAGAAAAATGGTGAAACTTTCATTTCTTTCCTTCAACGATGGAGACAAATGGCTAGTAAATTCCCTTTCAAGATTCTGGAGAAACGACTTGTTAGCATATTTGTGCAGAACCTCAACCAAGAGTTAGGTTTCCATTTGCAAATTCTTAGTGCTACAACCTTCGATGAAATCACATACAAGGGTATCAACATTGAGAAGGCCCTCATTGCTAAGGGTGTGGTCAAAATCTTTAAAGAGACGAAAGATAGTACTTCTCATCAACAGTCGAACGATAAACCCAAGTATTGGAACAAGAACAAAAATGTGGTCAACGATGGGGTGGTCGATACTAAGCATGTCCAAACATTGCAAACACCGCTGCAACTCTCCAAACCAAGTCAAGCTCCACCTCAACAACAGCAGCAACAAAGGCAGCCTTATCCCAACCAACAGCAATGACAACAAGAGCGGCCCCAACAAGATTACCCTCCGCGACGTCAATTCACTCCCTTGGGAGTGCCCATTGAATCGGTCTTACAGCAAGCTTTGCAGAAAGGGCTCATCACCTTACCTGATGCTCCCCCATATGGAGAACCTATCTACAAAACTGCACGTTACAGAGACAATGAGTATTGTGAGTTCCATAGGAGCAAAGGGCATAGAACTGCGTCTTGCATGAAGCTTAAGCACCTCATCCAAAACCTCATCGACGGTAATCAAATCACTTTTGAGGATGAATCACCAGCGCAACACACGAACAAGGATCTCAATATGTACAAGGAACCATTCCCACATCACGGTCCACCTCCTCCTCAGGATAGAGGTAAAGGTATCAATCACGCTTCCACGTCTTTCGATTCCATTGTAGGTCGTTTTGAAGAGAGTCAAGTGTCTACCCTCACCATCAAAGGCAAATCTACGGATTGTGCTGTTACTACTCGTCGAGGTCATGTCACCATCCGTGCACCTACACCTAGGCTTCCGGTTCAGTCTGATTATAACCTTGTCGAACATCTAGGGAGAACACCAGCACAGATCTCTATTTTAGACCTTCTACGGTCATCACCTGCACATAGAGTGGTGCTAGAAAAAGCCCTCCAAGAGTCTTCCGTTCCTAACAACATAGCAGTCGCAGATTTCTGAGCTATAGTGGGTAATATTGCTTCACCTTACAACGTGGTCTTCTCTGAGAAAGACCTCCCCTCCCACGATCCTTGTCACAACGATGCCCTTCATATTGAAGTTCTCATCCATAAGCGCAAAATCAAACGCATACTCATAGATGGTGGTACTGGTCTCAACATCTGTTCTTTAAAGTTACTAAAGCAATTGGGATACTTTGAGGATCACGTCAACACTGATCATAGTATTACAATCAAGGGGTATGATGATGCAGAACGCCGTTCAGAAGGTGTTATTCACTTGCCTATACAACTGGGCCCTGTCATGCTTGAAACTAGGTGCCAAGTTCTTGATATTGAGCTGCCTTACAACATTATCCTAGGCCGCCCATGGATCCATGCAATGAAAGCTGTTCCCTCCACGTACCATCAGTCCCTAAAGTTCCCATACAATGGTACGGAGATCACCATCCCAGGAGACCCTAATCCTTTTGAATTTTGCCGTGTCTTGCAAGGAAGCTATAAGAATTGCAACCAAGTGCCTAAAAATGACAAAGCCCTTGAATCCCCTCTCTATGTTGACCCTGAAACTCTCACGCAAGCCTCCACAAGTGAAGCTACACCCCTCCCCAAAATTACAGCTCGCGTCTGAGATATAGGCTTTGGCACTTATGATATCTCAGAATCTTGTTGTGTAGGGCGGATGCCTTTATCTCCAAAATCTTACGACAAACCACCCATTGCCAAAGTAACCAAAAAAGCAGCTATTCCTCCCCCAACATTCCTAACCCAATTCCAACATGGACGGTTATTAGAAGAGGAAACTATTGAGGACATCTCTTCTTGGCTCTACAAGGAGAAAGAACCAGTCACAATACCAGTCAAGCAATATGGCAATGGCTTAAGGATAGTAAAAAACATGGGCTATAAAGGCAAAGGTGGCCTCGGGAAACAGAATCAAGGCACTGTGGAGCCCATTGTGGTAACAAAGAAACTAGATAAGAAAGGATTAGGATTTGGTAAGAAGGTACCACGCGCCTCGAACATCGAGTATATCCTCGACGAGGTAGCTGACACTTTTCCCGCCGATACGACATCTACAGAAGATATCATCGATGACTCTGCCCTCCACATGACCAATCTATTCGCAGAATCCTCCATTTTTACACTATCCTCCGTATCCTTAACTTCCACCACCAGCACCCAGAATGTCACACTTGTCTACCCTGAACTTATCGATTGCGTCCAACAAGGGGCCCCCGTTATAGATGTATTTCAGAATGACGAAGCTCTAGTTGAGTTCATGGGACTTCGGGAAGGTATCCCTCTTGGCGATCACAAAGCAGGTTTTGTAATGGAACTAGAGCCCACGGCTTATTTTGGTGAGAATGCCAAATCCTCCAGTCGCAAAAGTGCAAATAAAGAAAGATCTCTAGGTGAAAACCACACGGTGGCACCTCCTGATCATAAAATAGTAAAAATAAAGGATGTATCCAAAGGTTAAAACCCAACTGTGGCACCTGAGGATGGAGGATTTGACCTTCCCTTACCATATAAGTATCAAGAGAAATCAGCTCTCCTAGTGGAAGATTCTACAGAGATCAACCTAGGTACAGAACAGAATCCAAAGACAACATTCCTAGCAGCATCCTTATCTGACACAGAGCATAGAAATCTTAACAGCTTCTTGCAACGAACCATCAACTTTGCATGGACCTATGCAGATATGCCAGGGCTAGACCCTAAGCTGGTAGTTCATTATCTCACAGTTGATCCCAAAGTGAAACCAATCAAGCAGAAGTTGAGAAAGATGCACCCACAGATAGCTCTCTTGGTGAAGGTGGAAATACAAAAGCTGTTAGACGCAAAGTTCATACGACCTATTGACTATTCAGATTGGGTCTCAAACATTGTACCTGTGTCTAAACCTAATGGGCGCATCCGCATGTGTAATGATTTCAGAGATCTCAATAAGGCATGTCCTAAAGATGACTTTCCACTACCAAACATTGACATTATAGTGGACTTAACAGTAGGTCACGAGATGCTTTCTCTCATGGACGGTTTCTCGGGTTATAATCAGATAAGGATAGCTGAAGAAGACCAACATAAAATAACCTTTACTTGTCCTTGGGGCAATTATTGTTGGTGTGTCATGCCGTTTGGTCTGAAGAATGCAGGAGCAACCTATCAGAGAGCAATGACAGTCATCTTCCACGATCTGTTTCATCACATCATGGAAGACTATGTTGATGATATATTGGCTAAATCTTCTAGAGTGGATCACATACAAGTTCTAGGACAGATCTTCGATAGGCTTGAAAAATACCAAGTAAGACTCAATCCAAAGAAGTGTGTATTCGGTGTAACATCAAGAAAGCTGTTGGGATACATTGTATCTCGTAAAGGCATCGAAGTAGATCCAGCGAAAGTAAAAGCTATAGTGGAGATGCCTCCACCAAAGAACCTAAAAGCATTAAGGAGCCTCCAAGGAAGGTTGCAGTCCATCAGGCGTTTCATCTCACAGCTAGCAGATAAATGTCAACCCTTTCAACACTTGCTCCGAAAGGATGTCTCATTTCGATGGGACAATAAGTGTCAAGCATCATTTGATCAACTTAAAGAGTATCTAGCTACACCTCCTGTATTGGTTCCACCAGTTGCGGACAAACCTTTGATCTTATACATCTCCACTACAAACTCGGCCCTAGGGGCCCTGCTAGCACAGAATGATGACATAGGAAAGGAGCATGCAATTTATTACATTAGTAGAACCTTGGTGGGATACGAGCTCAATTATTCACCAATGGAAAGGGCCTGTTTAGCAGTAGTGTTCGCCTCCCAAAAGTTGGGACATTACATGTTGAACCAACATACAAATCTGATAGCCAAGATTGATCCCTTGAAATATCTACTAGCAAAAGCAGCTCTCACAGGCAGACTAGCTAAATGGGTTATGATCCTTAGTGAGTTCGATATTGAGTACATGGATCGTAAGGCAATCAAAGGACAAGCCCTCGTGGATCAACTAACAGATGCACCTATGAAAGATACACATCCCATGGTAGCAGACTTTCCTAACAAGAATCTCTTCACTCTTGCTACCTCCATAATGTGGAAGTTGTACTTTGATGGTTCTTACACACAGCATGGATCAGGAGCCGGCATCTTATTTGTCACGCCTCAAAATGACTATATTCCAAAATCATATCAGCTTGCATTCCCTTGCACCAACAACATAGCCAAGTATGAAGCACTCCTTATAGGTCTCAATACAGCAGTTCAATGGGACATCACAGAATTACAAGTATATGGAGACTCATAGCTAGTCATTTGCCAAGTCACAGATGAATACCAAACAAAGGATGAAAAGTTGGTCCCCTACAAGCAACTAGTGGATGCCTACAAACCACACTTTTCTAGCATCACATTTGAGCAAATTCCAAGAGAGCATAACAAAGCTGCAAATTCTATGGCTTCTGTAGGGTCATTGATTGACATGCCTGCAAATACACAGAAGTGTGAATTCTTGATCAAGCAATTGTTGATACCAGCCGTCGACGTTCCAATTACTGAAATCATCTGCGAACTTGTTGCTCCCAATTCCCCATGGTATGAAGATATCTATGAATACCTCAAGAACAATACCTTTCCCCCTGACCTATCATCCACCCAACACAAAACCTTTATCCGTCGATCCTCCCGTTACATCATTCTGGGTGATACTCTATATCGCCGGAGTCTCGATGGTATCCTCTTACGATGTCTTAACACGGAAGAAACCGAAGCTACCTTACGAGACATACACGAAGGTGTCTGTGGCGCACATTCTACCGGTCCTAATCTTGCTAAGAAGATACCCAGAACAGGTTATTACTGGCCTACAATAGAGCAAGATGCTGCACAGTTTACTAAGAAGTGTCTACAATGTCAGCAGCATGGAGATTTGATTCACGCACCAGCTCATGAATTACAACCTGTGACAACTCCATGGCCTTTTTCTCAATGGGGTCTTGACCTCGTAGGACAAATCCACCCTTCCTCCTCCAATGGCCACAAGTTTATCATTACCGCCACTAAGTATTTCATGAAGTGGGTGGAAGCCATTCCTATGACCTATATCACCGGTAAGCAAATAGCCAAGTTTATTCTAAACTACCTCATATGCCGGTATGGTATTCCCCAAGCCATTGTCACTAATAATGGGAGACCATTCAAGAACCAAGATGTCCATGCCTTGTGCACACAATACAATATCCAACATCGCTTTTCAACTCCCTACTATCCGTAGAATAATGGCCAAGCTGAGGCTTCCAATAAAACCATTCTCAAGATCCTCAAGAAAACAGTCAATGAAGCTGGTCGTGATTGGCACTTGCAACTAAATCCCGCCCTATGGGCCTACCATACTAGTATCAAAACACCAACTGGTGCCACACCATATGCCTTGGTCTTTGGCTCTGAAGCCATCCTACCTATAGAGGTCGAGATCCCATCCCTCAGAGTATCCATGCAGGACCTGATCGGCGGAGATGAGTATCGCACTTCCAGATTAGCTGAGCTTGAACTACTAGATGAAAGGTGCCTTGCTGCACTTAATCATCTCCATGTCTATCAAAACTACCTCCGGCGTAATTACAACAAAAAGATCAAAGAAAGATGGTTTCAAGTTGGTGATCTTGTACTTAAGGAGAATCAGAGAAATCAAGCAGAGCGAGAGAAGAAGGGTAAGTTTGAGCCTAACTGGTTAGGTCCCTTCATTGTGACAGTAGCATATGGATCAGGAGCTTATACTTTAGCTACACTTGACGGCATTCCTCTAGATGAGCCACTTAACAGTGTCCATCTCAAGAAGTTCTATGCCTGATCCTCAGAGTATTCCAAAAAAAAAAAAAACATCCAAAAAAATATGTCCTCTGGTGAAAACCTGGCAAACAGGCGCCTTGGATAAGTACCATAGTGAAAACCTGGCAAACAGGCGCTATGCGTAGAGTCAGCATCCATCGTCTATCAAGTCATGTCCACTCCTTGTCCAGTTCGCAACAACACGCTTCATCCATCCATCCATAATAAAACCATTGACTTTGTTTGCATTTCCATCTCCCTATCCAGTATAGCTTGGAAATTTGTCAATGTCCTTCGTCGTCTTCCCATGTCTTGATCTGTGTCTATAGTTAGCACTGTCTTGTCCTAGGTCATGTCTTTCTGTGTCTTCTTCGGCGGTCACCCCTACAGTTTCCTCTACCAGAATGGGGGCAACTCTTTCCTTAGCTTCGGTCTAGGATAGGTTCCTTGTTCGTGGTTCGCAGCACATACTTCAATCTTGTCTCATTTCCACAGATAACACCCTTTAACGGACACATCACTCCTACGTTAAGGCTGTTATCTTCTCAACACTTTTTCCCCTGCATCACATCTACCAGAACTACATATTATCATCATTTCAGTCTTAAAGTACCTTGATCCCATGGATATGGGTATGTAGGCAGTCTAGAATACGAAGGACGTTTCCAGTACTCAGGTACATAAGATCTCCCCCTTTCACCTTGACCCATTTCATCACTCTATCCAGAACTACATATTTATCACGTTCATCTTCCATCGTCAGTGTGCCTTGATCCCGTGGATACAGGGTATGTAGGCAGTCTGGCATACGAAGGATGTATCCAGTACTCAGGCACACACAATCCATCATTCTCCACCCATCCCAATCCATTAGCATTCCATCCTTCTAGTCTTTCATTTTTCAAAATCCATTCGCCTCAACTTGACTAACTCAAGCAGCAAGCTAGTGCATCCTTTCAAAGAAAAAGTCCTTAACAAACCTGAAGCAAAGTGGCTTTCTTCCAGAGTCATCTACTGTCCTGCGTACCGATTGCCAACATCAGCTGAGTACCGCTTAACCAAGCCCTAGATCCACAAGCTTGTCTTCTGCGAAGTGTTCCATTGTCGAGACCAACACACGTGTCTCCAGCGACATGTGGCATTTCCCGCAGCAAGACATTGTCTTTTTAGGTAGATAGCACCCTTTAACGGACACAGAATTCCTACGATAAGGATGTTATTTTTCCTATCCAATCTATCCTGAGAAACCTCTTTGGCAAGAGAATATGTTGGCTGTATGTTTACTTTGTAGGTCAGTCAATTTGTGTTTATGGTTTATCTTTTGTTCCCTATTCCAATACCTATTCAAAGCTACCTTGATTTATCTATAATCTTGGTATGTTGCGATGCAGTACGGATTAGGGGCATAGTCATTGCTTTCTGTGTGCTGTGTTTGAGGAATGATCTCTAGTATCTTTCTTAGCATTCTATTTATCTTGTGTGTGTTACGCCCTAGCATCTTACATATTAATATTCTTCTAGCATTCGCATGTATGGAAGTTTATTTTATGTTCAAGACTACGGCTCATTCACACGTTCCAACAAGGTTATATTATGTCTAAAGGATCTAGGTTCAAACCGTTTGCTTGCAGAGTCAACGTCCACGCACTTGGATATTACTGCACCTTGGTCTTTTATACCTTGGTGGCGAACTATCCACATGCTATATCAAAATAAGGATTGCTCTTTATATACAAATGCAAAGCCATTGCAACAAGCTCACCTTTCATCCATTTCCACATCCTTTATATCGCTTTCATTGTAGTAATCGATCAACAGTCTCTGTCTTCATCTCCTCCTGTTCTTCTCTCTGGTGCATATCTGCAAAACCCACATGTCAGATATCACTAGTCATCACATCTATATCATCATATATCTCTATCATCATACATCGATAAGCATCATATACGTAATATATGTCATCACATGAATCCATAATCATACATACATATCATCACATCCATGACATCAAAGAATGCATACACAAAAGCATGAACAACTGTGAGTCGAACAAATCATCATATATATATATATATCATGTAATGGCCATCATAATACAAAGTGTCTGTGTCTACATCAATAATACAAAAATGTGTATACATCCAAATATACACCAATATAGTACATCAAGGCTATCATGAGCCCTCAAAATATACATCAGAATGCACACAGGCATCTGTCCAAAATGATACAATATGATACAATACTAATGAAGGTGCCCTAGTGGGTGGAGCTACCCTCCTGCTGTGGCCCCTGGCCTCCCCCTGTGCTCGATGGAGGTCCCCCTGATGGTCCTCCTCCTCCCCCTGGTGGCAAAAGTGGCCCTCTAACTGAGGACGCTAACTGCCCTGTCCTCCGGGATCTTGATGCCCCCGACCTACTCTTGTCTCTATAGCTCAGTGCCTGCTGAGCTGCGGGCACTGCTCCCACGTACAAGCCCCTGTAGTACTCTGCCTCCCTGCCGGCAGATACTAGCTCACCCTACACTCAGACGAGCTCGCTATATAAGGTCCTCTGGTCTACACCCAGTGCGCGGCGTGCCTCCTCTCTCTCCCGCCTCACTCTAAATAGTGTGGCCTCTGCTGTCAACCGCATCTGCACCTCTGCGTCTCGCTCTCTCCTAGCCTGTGCTAGCTCATCTGCGTCTACTGCTGGTGTGGCTAGCGGCTGCACCTGTACCTGTGCCTGTGCCTGTATCTGGGCATATAGCTGTCTGTATGCCTGCACCTGTGCCTGTAGCTGCGCCTGTACCTACGCCAGGGCTGTCTGTGCTGCTAAGGCTACCTGTGTCTGTGTCTAGACTGTGGCCTCTACCTGCCTCGCATCTGCCCGCGCTGCACCCCTGTCTCTCCTGAGTCGTGCCATCCGGAGCTCTAAACGAGTCCTCCAAGCTATCTCCTCCTGCAGTAGTCACTCTGCTCTCTGTAAGTCAGTCTCTACGACCGGGCCCACTGCCTCTGCCATCTCTACATCTGCCTGCTGGCCGCTACCCTCTCCACCTGCTTGCTGGCCCGCTGCCTGCTACCTGGTTGCCCTGGCCTGTCGCCTCATCCTCGCCTCCCCTCCAAGGACCAATACCTCTCCCACTGCCCCTGCTACACCTGGTGTAGTCAGTTTCATCGGCCTGTGTGTCTGCCAGTACTGGTCATACTCTGGCAGTGTCCCTGGGTTTGCTAGCCCAGAGTCCCAATCCCATCTCACGGGGATAAGTCCCCATACCTCCGTCAATGCTGTCGCCACTGGGATCTCGGCATCCCAGTCTCCAACCTCCCTCCGTGTCCTGGCATGGGTGGCCTCCCCCACTGGTAACCCCTGCGGCAATCCAAACTGCCTGAGAACTCGCTCGGGTAGGTACCTCTCTATCATATCTGTCCGTCTACCGAACAGATAGCGAGCCTGTCTATAGTACATGAGCTGCTCATGCTCGTCAGCCCACTCCTCGCATAGTAACCAGGGCCTCCATATAAATAGGTCCATCTCATCTATCTGTCGCCTCTAGTAGCTAACAGACCCCATCCTCTGATGTGTCATCACCCCGTCATATAAAAATGCATATGGCTCACCTCTGTCTCGGTGGCACTGCGCCATGGGTCGGATGACTGGAATGTGCTCCCACGCCCATACCTGTAACAAAGTCACACTTGCTGAGAGGCTCCTGCCTCTCCTGTACACACAATGGTGCATATCATGGTATAGTTGTCCTAGCACGCAGGGTCCCCACGCATACTGTCTACCATGGGTGAACATCCCTGATAGCACTGTACCCCAGCCCACTGATAATCCTCTAGATCTCCTATCCAGGCACAGGAAGCCGCCAATCAATGATGCAACGATCCATCTGATCCTATCACAGAGTCTCGGGACGTCTACCCATCAGATCTCCCTGTCCTCTATCCACAGGTCATCTGTGCAGAAGAACTCCTCCAAGCCTGCCTCACCCCGTGCCGGGTCAAAGTCAACTATCTCACCATCTATCTGGATCCTCAGGATACGGTACACATCCTCCAGTGTCACTGTCGCCTCCCCCGTCGGAAAGTGGAATGACGATGTCTCGCTGTGATACCTCTCCACGACTGCTGTCACTAGGGCGAGATTCACCCTAATGTGTGTCAAGTGGGCCACATGCCATAGTCCCGCATGCTCCAGGAATGCGTCCTCCTCCCATGTCAGCTGTACAACCTCGTGTGCGATCGCATGATGTCGCTCTCGCAACATCAGTGGTGGCAAAATCCTCTGCATCCATAAGCAGCACGCTTGTCAGTTTCTTTCCTAAATCCCTCAAATCCTACCTACCCATAGGCTATGCTAGGCAACCCCCGACCATCCCTTTTCCCTCTTGTCAACTAGGCTAGGTGTCCCTCTTCTAAGTCCCCCATTCTATTGCACCCTAACTTTCTATTTTGTCTAGCCAAAAGCGCTTTGTTCTATGCAACCGCGCTATGTCTCCCTGCCAACCGTGCCACATTGTTGGCGCACCCGCGCTGCGTTTTGTCTACCAAACGTGACTTGTTTCCCACAAAGCGCTTTAATCCCATACCAACCGCACCTTTCTGCACTACCAGAAGCGACGCATTTTTTTACCTCCCTGCCAATCGCGCTATCCTACCCGGCCAAGCGCGCTATACCCCTCTACCAAAAGCGCTGCGGCATTTTGCAAACGCGCTGCGATGCTATCAAAACTACCAAACGTGACTTGATTTTACCAAGTGCGCTGCGTGCGACTACCACCCGCGCTGCGGCACGCCAAAAGCACTGCAACCCTACACCATACGCACTGCGGCTTCCTAACGCGCCTTTGGCTGACTTGGCTAACTCTACCTAAACCTAGCCCTAAACGACCCTAAATGACAAATGCAAAGGGGGTTTTCAATCACTTACCGCTGCCGGAGCTCTTGCTGGCCGCCGGTAGGTCCGCACCAACTCCGCCCGATGACTGTGCACTAGAATCGACATCTCTCCTCGCTGGCTGCTCCACTCTCTCCAACTAGGTTTGCTTTCTCTCCTCTCTAAATTTAGAATCTCCAAGGGTGCAAATGAGGATTGTGGTCCCCATGGGACCTATTTATAGTGTCCCCCCCTTAGTTTTTCTTTCCCACCCCTTCTTCTGCTTTTTCTTCTTCCTGGTCGCGTCCTCTTCTGGTCGAGCGTCAACACCTTTCCTCTGTCGCTTCCCTATCTTCCCACTTGAGGGGGCATACACTGGGGCAGCTACCTACACTGGGGCATACACTGGGGCAGCTACCTACACTGGGGCATACAAAAAAATATAAAAAAATTGTATCATGTATTCAACTATCGATTTCTTTGACGCAACGCTACATGCTGCATTGCATCAAAGAGGGGCAAAATGTAGACACCCTAAAATGACCAAGTCGTCGCATCACTTGCATTTCGTCATTTCTTCCTAATCACCTGCATTTCAATGTTAATTAAATAATCTAATTATTTAATTAATTTCATCAAATTCTTCTAAATCACATACTTGCGACATTAATTAAATAAATTCCCTTTATTTAATTAATTAAATTAAATTCCTCTATTATTCTTCCACAATTAAATAATTTTAATTATTTAATTTGATCATTATCCTCTTTCCAAAAAATTAAGTCTACATTAATTAAATAAATCCCATTATTTAATTAATTCAACAAATTCCCTCTTATCTAAAATTAAATAATTCTTAAATTATTTAATTAAATCAAAATCTGTTCTTCCAAAATCATGCACAACAATTAAATAAATTTATTTATTTAATTTGCTTTCAAATCTTCTAAATTAAATAATTCTAATTATTTAATTATTTCTTCCAATAATATCTTCTCTAAATTTAAATAAATCAATTATTTATTTAAATTGCTTTTTCTTCTAATTTGAGTTATCTCTAAAATAACTCAAGCTTTCTTGCTCATCAATTAAATATTTCTATATTTAATAAAGCAAAATATCTTCTTTTCTCATGCAAATCCCTTCTTCTTGTTTTAAATCACTTAACTGATTGCTTTATTTTTTTAATTGATTTATCTCTTCAGTTAACTCATTCTTCTATTCTTGATAACTCCTCTCATGCAAAAGAAAGCAAGACACATGTCTTCTTCTCATTCGTTGCACATTCCTCAACTTATCTCCTCTGTTGATTCTTCTGAATTATCTGGACCGTTGATCGATCTTCAGTGAAATCTATATAAACCCCCCTCATCTCCTTCATTGAGCCTCTCTCTTTGATCGTATTCTCAGGCATACTTAACAGAGCTTTGAGCATACAAAATGCGTCGATTGAGCACTTTTACGATCTCTTAACATTGATCTTTGAGCACATTGAGCACACTACTTGCTTGTTGCAACCATGGTTTCGCAACTTCATTGAGCAATCTACACATCTCCAAAAGGGAACAATACAGGTTTTGGTAAGAGCTTTCATTTGTCTTTGATTTGTGATAATGGCTTTTACTTAGATTGGTTCGCTTTATGTGATTGGTTTTTGATTTTATTTAGTTTAGATTTAATCAAGTTTTCCTCATACACAACTCCAAGGACCTGCCATAAACATGATGATCAAATATGAACAAATATGAACACTAAACACCAGGGACAAGAGAATCCATCCTGAGACAAGCATGATGAAAGATGATGATCAATCAACTCAATACCTTTTTGACATCAGTGACAATCTACTTTAATCAATCTCCCCTTTGTCATTGATGGCAAAACTACATGATGCATTCTTTCTCTCTCCCCCTCTTTGACATCGAATGACAAAGACTGAATTAACTTCCCCTTGTTGTCCTTCCTTTGAACCTATGATGATCTATGATGACAAGAATAACAATCCTAAAGCAAGCATTTAACAAACCATGTTGATAGTACCTGAAAACAACTCTTCAACTTGAGAACGACAAATCACCATGAAGCACACATCTAAAGACATACATCCTAAAGCACAAAACTTGAGAACAACATTATGTGAGGCATACCAAAAAAAGCATCAAACCACCTATTAAAATCTGCCCTTAGACTGTACCATTCTATATCTCAGCACAATATCACTTCTTATCACAACACCAATATGAATATGAAGATAAAAAACTAACATTATTGAGATCCTTTGTTAACTTCTTTTGACAAGATGAAGGCTGCCATATTTCTACTATCAAAATACAAACTCCTAATGATCACTTGTGTTTGCAAAACAAACTTTTCATGACAAATCTTCAAGATCACCCAAAGCATAGAGAATGATGTATGATTATGAAGGCATAAAATTAACTCCTTTGATATGACTCATATGAACTTGAACTCCATGCAAAGATATCATAATCACACCAATACTTATGATGAACAATAATTCAGACTAAGAAATGATGAAGACTACTCATCACACTACTCACTACTCATGATGACATGATACTCACTCAAGATATGACCTTGCCAATAATACCATGATAGTGACTACAAGATAGACAATCATCCTGCAACCAATTAATGTCTACACACACTTCTTGACATGATAAAGAATGAAGATCATCCTGTAAGGAATGAAGACTATCTTGATGAAGACAATTCTCCTATTCCTGCACATGACACTTTTTGCAACATAATGTCAAATACATCTAAAACAAACTATAATCAACAAGAACTGATGCCTCTTGACTTTAACACTCAAATCAGCCCATCAAGTTTGCACATCAACAAACTAACTACACCACCAAGTTCTTCCTGCAACAACATTTCACATTCTCTCAAAAATATCAAGCACACTTTGAACTGTGACATCATGATATAAACACGACCTAAATAGGAGCAAGTCACTGAACATCATCAAACATTTTGTTCATATGAACCCTTGAATATCTTTTCAACATCTTGTATGCATAATGACAACATGAACCACTGATCACCTGCTCACTAACATATACTAAAGAGTAACATAGTTATCAACACCATTATGAACTTCAATTCACAAAACTGATATGAATAGCATTTTAGCAACTAAGGATTTAACTTGTGCAAGATGCACAAGTTTAGAATCTGTCTTCTTAAGACTTTGTTTCAATCTCCAATCTTCTATAGGTTCTTTCTTCCTCCAAACCTTTGCAGCTTCTTTCCTTTTCCACTTTTTCAAATCAGGTGATGCTTTTTTGCAACTATGTGCTTTATGACCAAGAGAGTTGCATATATAACAAACTATATTGTAATCATAATAAAATGATTGATAATACCTTTTTGACATCTCTTGAGCATTTATGTTATGCTTCCATGCATGATCATACCTTCTATGCATTTTACAATTTCTTTGTATGTGACCAACATTATTGCACTTGTAACATACAAGATTAGTATTCCTTCTGCAATCAACTGCTTTGTGTCCAAAATGATTACAGGTATAACAATAACCATTAAATGAATAATTATGCTTGTACATATATGTTTGTCTTACTGGAGCAGATCTTCTAAAATTTATTCTTTGATTATGCATTACAAACTCATCTTTGGTATTCATTTCAACTTCTAACTTCTTTTTGCCTTTAGGAGCAGCAACATGAAGATCAATTTTCTTTCTAGGAGTTTCTCTGGCTTTGGAACACTCTCCTTCTTCAAATCCTAAACTAGTTGTGTCCTTATGATGCTTCTATTTGCCCAACATCTCATGCAACTTGTTTGAGCTTTCTTCTATGCTTTTACTCCCGGTTAACCCGGGAGGGTGGGATTGAGTATGCTCCTAGGTCAATCACCAGTTAGGGGCTGTGACCGATCTGGAACACCTGGTCATGGATTTCAACCGAACGGAGGGAACTGGAACTATTGCTCCTATATCTTCCCAAACCTTATCACCGGGGCCCCCACTATTCCCACCCACCCGGCTCGTGCTCTCAACCTCAAAGTAATGCAACGGGCTAGGGCTCTCTGCGATGCTACCCCTGTCTCTACTACTAACTCAGATGTTCTTTCCCTCGCTGTCTCTAGTGCGCATCTAGCTCTGATGCCACTGGCTCCGCCTATGCCTTTCCCTCCCCCGCCCCTACCTCCACCTCTACCCATGCTTATGCCTTCCCCGTCCATGCCTATGCTCTTGCTAGGGGTGGGTGGGAGGAATAGTTGTGGGATAGGGCATGTTACGTATAGAATCTAGCGTACCGGTCAACTATCTATCTATCTATCTATCTGTGGTGCTATAGATAGATAGTCTGGCTCACATGACTGGAGAACTGACCCATGGGCAGGTGGGAGGAGATGATTCCCTACCCGATCTCTTTCTTGATCATTCGTCTGGCTCACATGACTGCCTCTAGTTTCAAAGGCCGACCCAACAACAACTATAGGTTTTGGTGGGGGGGGAATTTTCCCATGGGGATGGGCTCAATTCATTGAGAATAATGGATCACTAGCTCGTTCATATTCCCATTCCAGATAAAGAGATTCGGATGACCGATTGGCTATAGCACCAGTGGGGGATAGAGAGGCAGGTCGGAACTCAAACAAATAGGAACATCGAATCAAGAGACTCGGTCGACACCTATCTTCAGAGGAGCAAGATAGGTTACTACTCGAACCATTACAACTTTTTCTCCATGCACTTACCCATGGTACTCTACACTCGGGACCTACCCAAGCCGATTAAATTTCTATAGGGAACCTATGCTTTGATACTACTTGTTGGAGTCTAGGACAACACTGAGAGGGGGTAGTGAATCAGTGTTGTGTAAAATTTTACAAATTTATGTACCTTTTAAATTACAAGACAAAGAGAGATGAGGACATAAATAATTTGTTAAACACATATGCACAAGTATGAATTAACACAAGACATGAGACCAAGACACAAAAGATTATACAAGAGGAAAACCCTCCTGGGGTAGAAAAACCTCTCAAAATTGCCCCATTGGCTTATTCAAAACCTCACTGGTTACAAGTAGGTCTCATTGACCAAATAAGATTCACTAGCTTTACAAAATGCCTCACTGGCATACATTGTACCTCACTGGCATACAAAGCCTCACTGGTAACAGAAAACAATCTCAAAACAATACAAGTAACACAGAGGGTTTCTCTGTTTCAATACAAGCCCATGAATCTACAATCATACTCAATTCAATCTTCATATTTCTTTGCAATCATAATGCACTTCGTTCTCATTATCTCTACAAAAATTAATTCACCTGATTTAGATTATCTCTACACAAGTAATTGTAAATTGTCTTCACACTTGACATGGTTCAATCTAAAAGTTTATTGCATGAAGTCTTCATACTATGATCCATTCCTGCACAAACATGATCTCACATACAATATCATAATTCATCTGTAGAATCATCACAAAAATATTTTCAACACTGCATATTGGTCCGAATCACAACAACAACACCAACCATCAATGCACCTAAAATGTCATTATATAAAATTTGAATGATCTTTCATAACCTTTCACATTCTTCTTTTTCTCTGATTCATTTTCTCCTTCACAAAAAATAAACATAAAGCCCTTTAATCTTGTATTTTCATTGTCTTCAAAAATCCATTCTCTATCATTGAATCCTGCATATAAAATAATATAAAATCTCTTCATCTTCCTGCAACAACAAAAATCCATTCACCTTGCAAGATATCCTTCATCCTCCACATCATTATGCTCTCATTTTTACTTGTAATTATAAAGACTTTTCACATTCCTCTCCTTTTTGCATATACATTTTCTTCTTTTAAAAATCCCCTTCAGAAATTTCTAATTTGTAAAAAATCTTCAATAAAAAATTAATTCCAACATCCAAAAAAAATAAAACCCTTTCTCTTCTCTTTCATAAATAAATCCATCTCCTTTCATCTTCTTTACTCTACATAAACAAATCATTCTCCAGCACAAAAAACTTTTCATAATCCCTTAAAACCTTTTCTTCATGGAGACCCAAAAATTAGAAAGAATAAAAAGAATAATATCTCCAAGTGAATTTCCTTTCTTAAAAAAATGCTTTTATTATCACAAGAGGCTCACTGAAGAATCTTAAAAATAGACACAAATCTTCCAAAGATATCCTCTAAAACTCATAAAGAATTCACCTTTTTAAAATGGCTAAAAATAGCCTTTTACCAAACCTTATCTGCAGTTAAAAAGGCATCAGATGTTCTAACACCTGTCAAAAGTGGATGTAAGGATGTGAGAGCACATATTTGAATGTTGACCTTTGATTTTACTCCACACGCTCATTCCATTTTAAAAACTAGCCTTTGATTGCAGTTTTGGCACCCATTCACATATAGCATAACCGGGGGTTTCGGTGGAAGGAATAGATGGGGCCGGTTCCCAAACATTCTCAACCCCTTTAATACATAACTTAAGTTATGTCTAACCTGATACAATAGGTCACATTTAAAACAAAACAAAAAGTGCATTTTATCAAATGACGGGCAGGGCACAAATAATGTGACTTAAGCATTTGTTTTAAAACTTAGGGATTTTGATATTTAACACTAATCTTGTTAGAATAAAGAACCTAACCCTTCATTACACGGTCATTACACTAGTCTTCTATCTCTGCTGCAGAGATAGCCACCATCAAAAAATACTGTTGTCTTTTTTCATTGAACACTTTAAACATGATCATATTTTTGGTTTTGAAGTACCTATGCAAGAACTTAACACCCTTGCCTTATACCATCAAGATCAACATTTGCAAGCTTTAAAGAAATGATAATTACTGACTTGGAGAGCATTGATATCAGCAAATATAATCACTATATTATAGAACATTCTTGACGATGAATGATCACTATGTAGTCATCAATAGCATATGAATGTGTGACCATTATACAAATGGTATACTCAACCAATTGTGCAACAAGTCACGTGTGACAAACATTGTGACCAATATACTCTGCCAAGATGTCATGTTGTATCAACCTGACATGAAGATCAAAACAACTTTTGACATCTATTGTAATTTTGAAGACATCAAGGACCATTATAATTCACATGAATTAGACCAATACCAACTCATGAACAACTACCTCCTGTGAACATCAAGAATGTAAGTCCAATACAAACAAGTTAGCATCAATATGTTGTGTGATCAAACTGATCAAACAAGTTCTGCGGACATGAAAGATGATGAGCAATCAACTCAATACATCATAACACCATGATCAACATGATAACCCTATGATCAACATCATAAACCAAAACTGGGAACTCCAAGGACCTGCCACAAACATAATGATCAAATATGAACCAATTGAACACCAAACACCAAGAACAAGAGAATCCATCCTGAGACAAGCATGATGAAAGATGATGATCAATCAACTCAATACCTTTTTGACATCAATGAAAATCTACTTTCATCAATCACTTACTTTTATACAAGGCTATAGAAAAGAGTAATTAGGATTAAATTGCGAACACAGTGCATCAAATAGTAAATTTGAATTTAGGGTCAGCCTAAACAACATTAAAGCTGACTTGTAACCTTAAATTGCCTCCCTAAAAGTGGGAGGGACAAGGGCACTTGGGTGTCCTGGGCCCAAGGGAAAATTAAGGCTTAAGTTCACTCTTAATGCAGGGCTAACTCCAAATCTTGATTTATTTCTCAGGGTGATGACGAAACTTTAATTGGAATCACTAAATTCTCTATAAATGGGACTAAAAGAGGGTTTTAAGGTGGACCTAAAAATGGACTAGACTTGGGATCACTAAAGGGAGGAGCTAAACATAATGAAATTTTGTCTACACACAAGTTTACATAATTTACGAGATAATAAAACTATGTTTAACTAGACAAAATGAGGAGTTGGGAATGAAAACTAGAATAACATAAAATAGAGAAATAAATATTAGAAATGATATATAGACAATGAAATAAAATGGACTAAGAACCTAGAAAGTGAAGTCAGAAACTCATTGGCATGGATGCTAGCATGCCAAAACTATTGTTTGATATGCGTGTTGTTGTTTGACTGTCATCCCCAAGTAGTAGAAAAATAAAGTCTATTTCAAGAACCTATATGGCCTACACACTAGAAGACAAGAACACAAAGCAAAATACCTTGTCAACATATAGAAAAACAAAAAAATGTAGAAAGGTAATATAGGCTAACTATGTACATCTAAGACTAAGAACAAAAAATTGGAATAAATCTATAAGTATTAAACTTTAGGTCTACAAATGATTAATACCCTAGTTTGTGTGAAAACTAAAGGGCGATGGACACCAAGGTGCCAAGAAAGTAGTGTATCAAATGTCTACAAACGCTTTTCAAAGAGGATGAGAAGGGGTGAATAATAAAGTTGAAGGAGTGATAACAACGATAATATAATGCTATTAAGTAACAATATGAAAGAGAGATTATTCAAAAAGAACTAGCAAATAATACAAAGCTTGCACAATATCACTTGGATTAATAAAAACAAAGTTTGCAATGACTATGATTTCAATGCACACCCTAAAAAAATGAACCAATAGATGAGAAGATGACAAATGTCAATGTCAAGCTTGCAAAAGCGTTTTTCAAAGGATGTTGTTTCTTAAGAAAGTTGCAAAAATGGTGTAGAATGCTTGTAAGTTCTTCAAAGAATGTTTTAGAATGCAAGATAGATTTCAAAAATCTATTTTAGGGAAGATGAAGAGGCATGCAAGGCGAGACTAGGTGTTGAGATTCATCTAACGGATCAAACAATCATTTTTCTTGCATGTTTAGAAGTGGAAAGGTGGTAATTTTGGTAAAAGGCAATCATCGTATGACAATATTATCAAAGGATAGGAGAGCACTTATGCAGACATTTGCATGCTTGCACTGTCTTCCTAACACAACACAATAAAAAATGATGCAAAATGAATAAATGATGCCAGAATGGCATAAAAAATATATACAATTATGTAGAAGACACTTGAATGCATAGAAACACCAAGTCCACATTGGCACCAATGACAGGACAAAGGTTAGGATAATGTTGTATGGTCCTAAAAACATGCTTCGAGAAATGGATGTTGAAATTGAGGTGACCCTGCAATATCAACCTTGTAGGGTTGTAATTTTTGACCTTACACATAGCTAAGTACATTTATTGTTTGCAGTTTTTTCCATTACTTTAACATTATATTGGAAAGCATTATATTGGTTTAGAATATATTAGCCCACAACTAATCATTTATTAGGTCTAAGTTAATCTATGTTTATTTGCATGTGTCCTATTAAGTTAGTCTAGATTATATGTAGAGAAATTATATTTTCCTTTACAACTATAAATGTGTGGAAAATTAACATTTTTAATAAATCATCACAATAAGAATATATCATTTGTAATAAAGAATCACCCTATTATTTATGTGATTGGATAAGTTGAATGGTATAAGAAAAATATAATCTTTTCAAAGAACAACTTAAAAAAATTTCTAAACTAAATATAGTAGAAGAAAACCACTCAACTATATGTAAAGATAATACTTACAATTAATTTTTGGCAAGTATTTATATGATTTAAAATATCATAACATAAAATATATATATTCTTAAATGATGAGAAATAGAGTTAGAAATCATCCAATTATATATACTATTAAATTCTAAGTATTAAAGACTATTTGATTGAAGAAGTGAATAATCTATATATGAAATTTACAACCAATTCTATTCTACTTTCCTACTTTGTCACACATGACTCACGGTTGTGTTGACCCCAAAACTACACAACTGTTTTAAACGCATGACTCACGGTTGTCTGTCAACAATTGTTATTATCTTCTCAATACTTTCTACACGCCAAATCTGGCAAATATCTGGTCTAGTCCCAACTCTACACCTCATTTACTTGCCCTCTCATTTTCCTGCACAAACTGGAAAGTAATCAGAAAGTAATTAGTCCCACTTTTATCGAAAGCCGTTAGAAAAATATGCATCGCTCCCACCTATTTCACAAGTCTACCTAGTGAAAAGAAAGGCGATGTCTTTTCAATAGAAAAGTGATGTCTTATCAACATCTCATCAATATAATGCATCGCTCACGCCTGTTTTGACTTGTATCGAGACTGGAATATAATTATAGTGCGAAGAATTGTCTCACACCGTAAAATTGACGTTGGAAAATTTTTGAAAAGTGGGAAAATCTAAAAATGGTTGAAAGCAAATAACTCAGGGGGAGTTGAAGTGAAGGGTCAAGACATGTCGGATTATTTAATTTTCTTAGATTTTTTAACTGTCAAAATTATTTGTGATGTCATTGCAATGGGTCACAGTTGTAGAGATAAATCTGAAATAAAAAATCTTCTCTATCTGATCTGATTTGATTTTGAAAAATATCTTTTATCAAAATCTATAAATTCTATCACGGGCATCAACTCTATAAAACATTTTTCTACCTGCACTCTCTAGAATTTGAAAGGAGTACAAGAGGTCTTTGAAAGCTATGACTTGCCTATCACCAAAGTCGTTGACAATCTCTTTGACTACTTCATGGTGGAAGCGACAAAGGTTTTCTTCCAAAATTACATTGAGAAATATAAGAGCACCGTATTCAGAGTGAATATGCTGCCTGGGCCGCCTTTGTGTCTACCCAAATCATGTCATATTATATTCTGGTATCATTAGTCATGTGGGCATATGAGCCAAGCTACTAGAGGGAGCCACACAACTTATCTTGGTCAATGCATCAACTGGATTAACCTTTGTATCACTCTTTTCAACTTGCAACTTGCCTTATTCAATCACGCTTCGGATGAAGTGATACCGCAGCTTAATATGTTTGGTTCTATTATGAAAAGCAACATTCTTGGCCAAGTGAATAGCACTATTGTTATCACAAAAGAGAGGAAAACCTTGTTGTTTGTAACCCAACTCTCCCAACAAGCGATGCAACCAAATCATTTCCTTCACACTTTCAGTAAGAGCAATGTACTAAGCCTTAGTAGTGGAAAGGGAAACCACTTGTTGAAACCTTGAGACCCAGCTGATTGCTGCCCCAACAAATGTGAAAGCATAACCTGTTGTAGACCTCTGTTTGTCAAAGTCCCCTGCCATATTAGGATCAACAAAGTCTTGTAGTTGTTCATCTTTCCTAGCAAAACATAAAGCATAATCAAAAGTGCCTTTTAAATACCTCAATATCCACTTCACTGCTTCCCAATAAGTTCTACCTAGATTACTCATTAACCTGCTCACTACTCCCATTACATGGGAAATGTTAGGACAAGTGCACACCACGGCATACATGAGACTTCCAACAACTAATGAATATGGAATGTATTTCATGTAGTTTTGATCTTCATGGTTTTGGGGGACAATGCGGTTGACAAACGAAAGTGATCAACAAGTGGAGTGCTCATAGGCTTAGCTCCCTTCATGTTAAATCTGTCCAAGACTTTGTGAACATACTTTTCTTGTGACAATCTGATTTCCCTCTTACGTCTGTCCTAGATTATGGTCATACCAAGTATCCTTTTCACTTGCCCTAAATCCTTCATTACAAACTTGTGAGCTAAGAGTTGCTTCAAATCATGAACAACTCTTATGCTAGTGTCGATAACTAGCATATCATCGACATAGAGCAGCAATAAAACAAACTCACCATTGTCCAATACTTTGTAGTAGACACAAAGATTAGATTCGCAGCGTGTAAACTATTGCTCCATCATGAAAGAGTCAAACTTAAGATACCACTGCCTAGGGGCTTGTTTGAACCTATGTAAACTTCTCTTCAATTTGCAATACAAATCATCATTCCCTTGTTTGACAAATCCTTTGGGATGATGCATATACAACTCCTCCTCAATATGGAGGAATGTAGTTTTAACATCAAGTTGCCGAAGTTCAAGATCATATACTGCTGCCAATCCCAAAACCGCTTGAATAGTGGTCATCTTCACAACTGGTGAGAAAATCTCATTGAAGTCTATCCCCTTTTGCTGATCATACCCCTTCACTACCAATCTGGGCCTATAGCATTTCCTACCTCCTTCCTCTTTCAATCTATACACCCATCGATTCTTCAATGCCCTTCAATTGGGTGGAAGTTTGACCAAATCCTATGTATGATTGGCCATGAGTGAATCCATTTCCTCTTGCATTGCCTCCATCCATTTTGCACTATTTATGTCTTTGTAGGTTTCTTTGAAGGTAGCTAGCTCTACTTGATCATAGATCAATAGCCGATAGTCTTCTAACCTTGCGGGAGGTTTTCTTTCCCTTGTAGACCTCCTCAACTGAGGAACTTGTTCCTGAAAATTATTGTCCAAATTTAATCTCTAGAATTGATGTTGAATACCTTCTATATCACACTACAAATTAGTCCTCTGTGTACCAAGATTACTATCTTTAGCATTACCAGTTCAGTACTAACATGACTTCTCTATATTTCCTGCAACTGGGATGCATTTGTTGAAGGCTGCGTGGGATTAATACTTCCCACAATGTGTTGCAAGTCAGAAGGAGATGCATGCATGGGAATATTCAAAGAAGACTATATTTCATAATGTAAGGGCAGCGTTGGATTTTTAGAAGGATGTGTTGAAATCAAAAGAGGCAAAGTCTTTTCCAACAGTTGTGACACAACTTAAAAAGGTTGCATAGACTTTCCAAAAGGTAGCAGTGAAGTTTGAACATGTTGCATGGGATTTAGAGGGCGCACTAGCACCAATTGTTGTGTAGAAGGCTGTGATGAAATTTCTAATTACTTCCTTGCACTTTGAAGAGGTTGCGTGTGACCTGTAATAGCTTGCATATTAATATATGGCAATAGACTTAGATCATTACCCTGTGTATTATGTTGTGGCATATTAATATTTGGAAATGCATTAGACTATGTTGTGTCTAGAGAGGGTTGTGTTGAAAATAGAGGAGGTAGACTCAAACAGGGTTGTATATTAGAGGATGAAGGTTGTGTAATATTTGATCTCCCTTGTGCAGTATGTGAATGCAACTCACTTCCATTTTCAAAAAGATCAATAGACACATATTATTTGTCTTGTGTCTCTGGTTTTTGTAGACCTGGGAACACCTTTTCATTAAAGACCACATCCTAATTGCAGACAATTTGTTGGGCAATCGGATCCCACAATCGATAGCCAAACTACTCCTCCCCATAACCAATGAAAATACACCATTTTGATTTGGGATCCAATTTTGTTCTCTTCTCCTTGGGAACATGAGCAAACGCTTCGTAGCTAAAGACAAGTAGGTGATTGTAAGAAATATGTCTTTCCAACCACTCCTCTGAAATGTCAAAGTCCAGCCAAGATGAAGGACTTCTATTGATCAAAGACACTATTGTATTGACTGCCTCTACCCAAAATTCTTTTCCCAAACCTGCATTAGAGAGCATACTTCGAGCTCTCTCTAAAATTGTTCGATTCATCCTCTCAGCTACACCATTTTCTTGAGGGGTGAATGGAACAATTTTGATATGTTGGATACTGTTATCTGCACAATAGTTATCAAACTCCAAAGAGCAAAACTCTTCACCATTATCCATTTTCAAACATTTTATTTTATTCCTTATTTGATTCTCAACAATAGCCTTGAAGAATTTGCTAAATACTTCTGATTTCCTATTTAGCATATAAACCCAAACTTTCTAGGTACAGTCATCAAGAAAAGTAACAAAATGATTTGCCCTTCCAATGGAGCTTACATCCATAGGACCAAACACATCCGATTGCATGAGTTCCAAGGGCCTTGACTTCTTCTCATGTCTAGTTTTTGAAAAGTTGATCTGCCTTTGTTTGCCATAAAGACAATACTCACAAAACTATAAATCAATAGATTGCAAACCTGGAAGTTGACTCCTTTCGAGCAAACTTTTCATTCCTTTCTTGCTCATATACCCAAGCCTCTTGTGCCAAAGTTCCATCCTGCTATCCACAACCACCATTGCAGCTCCCACTTCAACGTGACACTCTAGCACATATAGAGTTCCCAATATGTTGCCTCTTACAACTACCAAGGCTCCTTTGGTCACCCTCCAAGTGTTTGATGAAAAGGTGATGCTACATCTTCGAGCATCAAGTTGTCCCATAGAAATAAGATTTCTTTTTAGCTTTGGAACATGTCTCACATCTTTTAATAACCACTTATTTCCATTCTTCAATTGTAACATCACGTCACCTTTGCCAATTATCTCACATGGCTCATTGTTACCAAGATAGACTCTCCCAAATTTACCTTCTTAATAGTTTTTAAAAGCATCCCAACATGAGGTTGGATGAAATGAAGCACCAAAGTCCAACACTGATGAATCAGCTATAATTTTGCTTGTGAACAAAAATAATGCCCCTCCATCATCTTCATACTTTATTTTCTTTCAATTGTTTTTGTGCCTTCTTGTATGACCAACACTCTTTTTTGATATGTCCTTCCTTACCACAAAACCAGCAACCTTCTTTTCTTCCCCTAGACTTAGATCTCTTGGTAGATTTTGATTTTCTCCTATTGTGTTTTCCCCTTTCTTGGGATCTTCCCCTATTACTGAAAATCAAAGCTTCTCTAGTTGTTTTGTTTTGCCCTCTTCTCATATCTTCATTGAGAAGTGTTGTAGCAACATCATCATATCTCAACATTGATTCTTTTTTCTTGTCATCAGATCCCCTTATTCTGGATATTGAATTGCTAATTATCATTACCACACTATCCCAACTATCAGGAAGAGAGCACAAAAACAACATGGCTCTCATTTCATCTTCAAAGTTGATATCCACGGAGCCTAATTGGCTTATCACAATGTTGAATTCATTTTAATGGTTTGAGATATTGTTACCCTATTTCATCTTCAAATTGAACAATTTCTTCAACAAGAAAACTCTATTTGTTGTTGAGGCCCTTTCATACATATCACACAGCTTATCCCATATTTGTTTTGATGTTGTTTTCCTGGTAACGTTAAAAAGTACGTTGCTGGACAATGAAAGAATGATAGTTGCAGCTATCTTTTGGTCCAAAACATCCTAGTCAGCATCTGACATATTCTTTGGCTTCATCTTCCCTTGTAGTGTAATAGTGAGGTCCTTCTGAATCAGCAAGGCATGAATTTGAAGCTTCCACAAACTGAAGTTTTGTCCCAAAATTTTTTTGATCTTCCATTTATCTACCTCTTCCATATTTTTGGAAATTCATCACAAATTCCCAATCAGCTCCTTTACCAAGCTCTGATACCAATTGTTAAATAATGAGAGTAGATAAACAATTTAAGAAATCAGAAAAGAACAACACACAAGACACAAATTTATGTGGTTCACCAAAACTGGCTACGTCCACAGGAGCAGGGGAAAATCTCTTTATTAATTGTCATAATAGAGTACATGGTTTTTCATCATCTATTACAATGAGAAAGTGAATGGTTTTATAGCTTGCACATATGACTCTTCAAGGAGGAGGTAGCAGAAGGTGACGAGTCATGGTCAATGTGACCGTTGGACTTCACACACTAATAAACACCTACTCTTCATTATAATTACTTGCCCTCAATCTCATTATATTCAAGTTGATACACCCCACCCAAACTCTCATTCTCCCAAGGCCAACCTATTTTTGTTTTTTGTTATTACATTGTTTCTTTTCCACTTATGTTGTGGATGTATTTAGAGGGAAGCCCATGCTCTTCTTCTCTTCAAGGCCGGCAAAAATCACTCTACAGATGTACTGAGTTTGTGGGACAAGGAAAGAGATTACTACCTCTGGGATGAAATTTCATGTAGCTAATGTTCATATTGTGGGCTTATATGAAGGGGTGTCATATCTAAGAGATTCTGTACCCTCACTTTTGTTGCAACCATACATCTATTTGACATGGGAATAATAGGTACTCTTCCTCACTACTTCGAAAAAATCTCTTCTCTCACAAAAGTAGATTTATCTTTGAATAGGTTAAGTGGGAACATTCCACCTTCTCTCTCTAACCTTTCTTCTCTAACTAGCCTAGAGATTTTTTGGAATCAACTCACAGGAAGCATTCCCTCCTCTCTCCCTAATCTCTCTTCTTTAACCGTGCTAGATCTTTCCAGGAATCACGGGAAGCATTCCTTCCTCTCTCCTTAATCTCTCTTCTCTAACTAGCCTAGATCTTTCTTGGAATCAACTCACAGGAAGCGTTCCCTCCTCTCTCTCTAATCTCTCTTCTCTAACTTGGCTAGCTCTTCCTAAGAATGAACTCACAAGAAGCATTCCCTCCTCTCTCTCTAATCTCTCCTCTCTGACTTGGCTAAATCTTTAAGAAAATCACTTGAGTGGCTATATCCCAGATTCCTTGAGCAATCACTCTTCACTGCAATATATGTTTTTGTCATAGAACCAACTAAATGGAGCTCTTCCCTCCTCATTTTCAAGGCCCTCCTCCCTTACTTCTACCCTTACTTCTATGCTGATGAAAATCCATTTAACCAGAGTTTTGCTTCCCCAGTGCTACCCTCTTCTCTTAAACACCTCTCTGTCTCACTAAACTACCATATAATTCCAAAGGCTTTCTTTCAAAACCTTAGCAAATTAAAAACTTTGTCCTTATCCAATTGTGTACTTAACATTAGCACCATATGGATTCCCTCATTTCATTTTAGAGAGTTGTATATGACATCATGTAAGATAGATGGTCAAATCCCCTTGTGGATTTTGACTTTAGTTCTCACTTGAAGGGTTGTAATTAGCTGACAACAATCTTGTTGGAGAAATTCCCTCTTGGCTACTGGATATGAGTCTACACTACATCAATCTCACATCAAATCATCTACAAGGTCACCTTTTGCTAAATATTTCATCTTTGAAGGAAGTTTTTAGCACCACACTCTCATCCTTCCCCTGCATCCAATCATTCAAATTCTTAAAAACACAAAAATTCAAACACAAACCAATTTTTGACACTCGTACAATCCAAGTCATAGCTCAAAAACACTTTTGACACTCTTAGACAATATTGTGCAACTCAACACCTAGCGATTTAATCTTGACTGCAGTAATCAAGTTGTGGATCCCTCTTGCCAAACCATCCTTTACTTACCTTATCACATCCTTGCCTTATCCAAGGATATATCATTCCCACAGCAAGCACTTATCCATTTATTGTGTTAATCTTTGGCTTGAGATCTCACTGTCTTCATTACTTTTGTAATGATTAAGTTTTTTGGTTCTTCTTTTGCTTTTCTATCTAGGGGAAACATTGTGTACGCATGCTTTGCTTGTTTTGTTTGTGTGTGTTGACTCATTTTTGTTTTGTGTCTGTTATTGGTCCTTGCAACATACCTACCACACCGTCATCATGGTCTTTCATATCATGGTGCCATTAGGCATATGCTTGCTTGCGACTTTACTCCTTTCTGCATTTGACACATCGTCACCCTGGTCTTTATACCTTGGTGCATCATGTCAGGTGCTATATCAAACATCAGGTTGCTCAAAGTTTAATTAACATAACTCCATCATCCTTCCCTCTGTTTCCTTTTCCAAGAGCATATTCATCTCCATCGTCCCTGCATATCCTCTTGAGGGGGCATCATCTACCAATCCTTCATTTTTATGAGCCCCATGTGAACCCTAGCCTATCCAAAAATCTGAATCCAAAAACCTATGTTTTAATCTTCTTTGAAACGACATCACTTCGCAACATCGTCTCAAAGAGGGGCAAAATGTAGACATAAAAAATTGACCTAAATCTTAATCCTTATATTTTGCATAAAATTTAATTAATTAATTAAAATTTCTTAATCCTTACCTTAGCATAAGATTTAATTAGTTAAATTAATTAAATCTCCACTTTACTCCTCTTTGCTTCATTTCCCGTAAATAACAAATTAAACTTAATACTTTAATTTATTATTTACAAACCTAACCCAAAACTCGTTAATTTACCTAAACCTGTTAATATACCTACCTTACCATTTACCTAACTACCCAAACCACCTTTACCCAAACTTTTATAAAAATCATTTTCATTCATCATTTAACTCCCCGGCAAAATTGACATTGGAGTTATGCTAAATACAAGCAACCACATTTCACATTCAAAATCGTTCGGTAACATCTATATCAATATTTTTTTTGTTTCAATAGTTTATCATTATCTTTATTTGGTGCATTTGATATGAATTTAGGGTTTTTGTTATATTGACGAATCTTCTATTCAAATTTTTATCTCTTGCATACAAGGAAATATTCCTCAAGCTTGCAGCTTAGCTCTTTAGTGGAAGTGTTGGATTTGGCAAATAACCATTTGAATGGAATCATTCCTCCAAGCTTAGCCAATTATTCTTCCCTGAAAATATTGAATTTGGGGGACAATTATTTGGGAAGTATGATACCCTCAGAGTTTGGTAAACTAAGTCAACTGTAGTCATTAGTGATAAGGAATAACAAGCTGATTGGAGAATAACCTCCTTCAGTATCAAATTGCACAGAATTAAAAATTTTGGATATTGGGCAAAACCTATTGAAAGGCCGGATACCAAAGTCAATAGTAAACTTTTAAGAGCTACAAGTATTAGCAATGAGGAAGAATGATTTTGAAGGCTGTATTCCTACAGAAATTGGGTAGTTGAAGAACCTCCAAATCTTGGGCCTTTATTCAAATAATCTATCAGGGTTTATACCACGCAATATTTTCAGTTTACAAGCAATGTTGGTAGAAGCACAAGAAGGGTTTATCATGATTCAAATAGACATTAGCCTTGATACAACATTTGCATTAGGTGAAATTACAGGTTTCATGCATGAGGATGGATTGAATATGAATTCTAAAGGCAGAGATGAGCACTACCCATATATTTTCTCCACCATGGCATCCACCGACCTCTCCAACAATCAATTGATTGGCAATGTTCCTTCTGATTTAGGAAAGTTGAAAGGGTTGAAGCTGCTCAACCTATCCATGAACAATCTCAATGGTGCAATTCCAAATAGTATTGTACAAATGAGTTGGCTGGAATCATTAGACCTTTCTGCAAATCATTTTTTTGGACAAATTCCAAATGACCTTGGATCTTTGAGCTACTTGGGAGTCCTCAAGTTATCCAACAACAACCTTTTAGGCAGCATACCACAAGGAGGACACATGGCAACATTTACAAAGTCTTCATATGAAGGAAATCCAAATTTATGGGGATGTCCCCTTCCAAAGAACTACTCTTGGCTAGAATTTGCTCTTGCTCCTCCTCCCATTTATTCATCTACCAATGAAGAAGAATAAAGTGAGGAAAATGTGGGGTATTGGATTGGAGTGGGACTGTCATATGGAGTGGGTTTCGGAGTTGTGGTGCTCTCTATTGTATTAATAAAGAAGTGGGGAAATAAATACTTTGATGGGGTTGATATGGTTTTGAAATATTTATTTACATGGCTTAGGAATTTGATAGTATGAAAGGTATATTTTTATATGAACTATATTTTTCGCATTTATTTATTTATTTATTTGCTTTGTTAGGTTTAGAAGATCATTCAATTTATTAATTATTTTTAAAAATATTATTTAATTCAATCTTTTAATTTGTGTGTTTTGCAGCTCTTGGAGCAATTGGAAGATTTGTAATGGTGTGCTGATAATTTTTAAATAGATTGAGTAAATTCATTGTGCTCTTATTATTATTGTAAAATTTTTACTATGGTTAGCTAACCATATTTACAAGTTTTGTTCCAAACGCTTGTATAAAAATGAAATTAGAAACAAAAAAATATTTTTATACTTTAATTTGCACTAGTTTATATTTTTTCTTCAGTTAAATCTTTTCTATTTCTATAAATGTATGGTATTAAAAAACCAAACTTTATTTATTATACCTAAACATAGTGTGTGGTAAATGATAGTTTTTTTAAAATAAATTAAATAGAGTTTTGTTGAAGTTAATGGTATTAGTATGCAACAATGAATAACATAATTTAAATGTTAAATTCTTTATGATAACCATTTGAAAGACAAAAGTTTTAGTACCTTTATCCTAATATAAGGACATAAAAATTTTAGAACTAAGTATAACATTTTATTCCTATTCAAACTCAGATTTTAAGTGCCATTTACTTAGTGATTCAATTCATTATATTCTCTAGTGTCTATAAGCAAAAGGACTTCACAATGTTATCATATTACCTATATTTTAAGAAATGAATAATGCTCTAATGTCTATAAGCAAAAGGACTTCACAATGTTATCATATTAACTATATTTTAAGAAATAAATATATTATATTGATAATTCCTTTACCTTTAAGGATGACCTAGATTTAAGGCTGAAATTTTAGAGCTTGATTGTGGTTGCATTTTTGTCACATTTTTTCTTTGTTTAAAATTTTCAATCCCTACACTCTTCTCCCTTCCATGAATCTATAAAATAATATTGGACCCAATAAAAAATTTTAATTATATTTCAACTTTTTTATCACTAAGAAATATCAAGCTTTTAGGAATCAAAATTTCATAACTGAAATTTGGATGTTCTTAAATTTTCTCAAATCTAGATAAGGGTCTAGAGAAAGTGTCTAGAGAATACACTTGGTATAAGAGTAGCATAGTAAAGGCCCCTCTATTAAAATTAGGGGATAATTTCACATTCTATAAGCCACCTTTTAATGTTGGCAATGCACTAAACATTGTGGACCTCAAGAACGACATTCCCTTTTATTGAAGTGTATCAAATTACTTTACTCTCTAAGTCTTCAAGAATAATCTCAAACTAAACATAAGTATTAAAAATATTAAAAAATGCAATTTTGTAAACAATAAATAATTTAGAAACATAGATTTCTAGTGATCTAAAAATATGGTCAAAACCTTTTCCAGACAATTAGGGTCATGGTTTTTTATGTTTGTTGGTCATAGTTTTTTATGTTTGTTGGAATTGACAAGGAGTTAAGAGATGGAGTTATCCACTTCTTGGTTGGTATGTTGCAAAAAGGGGTTATATTGATAGTTGAGAATGATTAGAAATGGTATGGGGCATTTCTAGGAGTCTTAAAAAAAAGTTATAGAACTCAAAATGACCTTGGAAACTTTTTTAACAAGTTCGTTGATTTGAATAGGAAAGGAATTCACTAACTACAATGGTGAAATATTCTCTACCATGATAATTGTATGAAATTCCATGGAGAATATGTCAAGTACTAAAATAAATACATATTTTCCCCATACTAGAACCAATGATTTTACTACATCTTAGATAGAATTCGAATATGAATGGTTGTTGTTATTTGGTTTTCTAATCTATAATTGGATCTTCCATTCTTCATGTATGGGAGGATGGAGGAATGACATATATTTCTTTCTGATGACTTGTGTGGGGTTGGCTCTCATTGGTATGGTGGTTTTAGTCCATCTCAAGATTGTTCTACAAGTGTTTTCTTAATCTATTCATATTGGGAGTGTCTAGTTGTATATATGTTCTTGGAGCTTCTAGATGTGTTGTAGCTCATTATTTGTGGCATTGTACAAACACTTGTACTTAACCTTTGCATAGGGGAATTGGGAGTTATTTTCTCTCTAAAACTAGAGTATTTCACCTAACATTGGGTTTTCTCCGGGGCAACTTGTGTGTTGCATGTTAATAATGCTTCTTTTCTATTCTTTCAATTTTGTTGAGATGATGTATGTGTTTTCCTTGATATGTGTATTTCTAAATTTATTTGACAATCATTAGAGGTGGTTTATGGTTTGTATTAAGGGTTTTGTTGTAGACATTTCTTTGTATACCAATTTCTAATGGCATTGTGAGGAATATTCTTCCTATTTTTAAATCATATGGATAAATGATTGATATTCCATCTATACTCTTGTAAAGATCCAACTCCTAATCAAAAATTTTGAGATCTCATTCACCCAAGTGATGATCATGATATTGCAAGGAAGGAAGAATATTCAACTAGCTTGTAAACACATTTAATCAAAATATGCAAAAGAACCCTTATTAAAAAAGTCATTGATTTAATTGGGCACTTATACAACCTTTGCTATAAAACCATTCAATTCTATACTAGAAAAACCACAATCAAAATCAATGAAAGGATTGTTGCACAACATTAGTGTACTGAATAACATAAGGTAACCAATGAAGATCTAGAAAGTATTAGATTAGACATTATAGTGTAGTGTTCATAAATGAAAAGAACAATTTTGTATTAGACTTTTTCTCTCCTTGTTTCAAGGACAAGTGAATCTAAACATTAGTTTTAGCTAGTAATTGTGTATAGCTTTGATAGGAGTATCTATTTTTATTTTTTACCTTTTCGAAGGACTTTGCATATTTTGTTTAATAAACATGTATATCATTTTAATGGATTATATGAAATTATTGTAAAAATTAGTTTTATAGTTGTTTATTCAAAATAGATATGAAATATAACTCTTTTAATTTATAAAATATGCTTTAACTTTAATGATGAAAAATCAACATATAACCAACTTTGTTAATTGTCAGGAACACTGAGAGGGGGGGTGAATCAATGTTCTAAAAATCTTTTCATGCACTTTAACTTTCAGTCATTTCCCAAAATTAATCAAACAAAAACACAATAGGCATATGAATAGCAACCATGAAAACATGACACATGAACACCAAGATTTTTACGTGGAAAACCCAAGAAGGGAAAAACCATGGAGAGGATTAGCTCTCAAGCATATATTGCAATATTTACAAAAATAATGTTTAGGCTTGGTCACTCCATGGGCCTAGAACATGTTGGCTCACTGCCATGAAGTACAACTAGGTCTAGCAGGCTCACTGCTTCAACCCTAAACCTAGTAAGATTACAGTAATGATTGTTAAACCCTGAGGGATATTAAACCCTATTGAAGGCTCACTGTCAGCTCACTGCCTTGATGATGAAATATTGCTTTCAATCAAATTGCACATGAAAACTAAACACTGCTTTAGCATCTGCCACTATGCCAAGTGTAGTCATTTAATAGATGAATTCTAAATCCCAAGTCTTCATTCTCATTGAATTGTGTCACTTCTCTATTATTTGCATATTCACATCCTCTTCCACACCACACTCATTCTCTACTCTACTCTGTCTCTACTCTGCTTTGCCTCTTCTATGCTCTGCTTCTTCTCTGCTCTGCCTTGTTAGACCTTTCTTATTATCTTTCCATATTTGCTCAAGGACATCTTTTCCATGACTCAACTACAAGAATTTATACACTTCAACAACCTTGGAATGATCATCAAGTTCGGCATTACAATCATCAACCATTGGAGCAATCTCCAATGTCCGCATTACAAACATTTACAAAATAGGTCTTGATCTATTACAACATTATGCAAAGGAGATGAAGTAAAAGTGTATGAGGATCATGCCACACCTTAGCTAGGACTCAAACATAATCTTCCATGCTTCATTATGCTTCCACAATCTTCTAGAGACCTCCGCAATCACTGGGATTAACCAGGTCGGCCAAAGCTAGTTACACAATATACTACCCGGGAATTATCTTCAAACACCTTCACAATTTTTCCATGTAGACCAATGTAATGATAGGAACATGATTAGGAGGTATCCACAAGCACATTGTAATCATCAGGAACAATCGTACAAACCTTAACCACTTTAACAATAGGATCTTCACACCAGAACACATGAACTTCATTGTCTTCAACTATCATAAAATAAAGATAGCTTGTGAACCACTAGAAAATGAACAATCGCAATTGTAGGCACCTATAATCATCCCAGACTTCCCTCCAGAATTGCAGAGAAAAATACCTTATTGCGGAGACATGTGGAGCAGAATACTTTCTCCCTGTCTCAACTGAACTTACAGAAAAAGTAGGTTTCACTCTAGTGAACACAACTCACTCATCTCTTCATGTAGAGGGCTCAAACCTAGAATGTAGCATCCTTAAACATACCTCTAACTTACTTCCAATCCATAGACCAAGATCTTCATTTAGCAAGAAATGCAGAGTAATCTACCAAACTATTCTTTCAACATACAACTCACTGTCTATACTGCACTTTACTGTAACTCATTTTTTTCTTCTAAAGAGGCTAATTTTCTCAATATCCTCAACATACAAAGCTTCCAAACAAGTAATAGAATAAGATACAATTGACACCAATAACAACAAAGATATGTTGACATCAATGACAACACTGATTAGGCACATACTTGCAACAATCTCCCCCTTTGTCATTGATGGCAACATATGATGTGAAAAACTACAACAGCCATCAAGATACAATTCCCCCCCTTTCTCTTTACACACCTACACTCTTTGTCTATCTAAGTTTTTCACATGACTTCTCTCCCCCTTTGACATCAATGGCAAAGGGCACATACTTGCACTATTCTGCTCTGATCCAATCTCTCTTTTGAACTTTCTTCAACTGACTACTTCCCCTTACTTGATGCTTTCCCTAACTGCAACTTTGGTTCTTCATGTGAAGTTCTCTCCTTCTTGGTTTGTCAATTCTCACCTTAGGATCTTGCTGCTACTACAATGTTTCCTCTGTCAGTAACACTGCAATACTTACTACTCTTTATCAGAAACTTAGATCAGCATCATCTACCTGCTTCCCCTGAGAGGTAACTTCGTAATCCTCTTGACTTAAATAACCATCTCTAATTACTACCTGCACTGCTACACCTTTTTCCTTTTATTGCTCTGACTACTCCCCCTTAGGAGTACACATCAGACCGTATCTAGCTCATGTTAGAACCTTCACATGCTATCACTTCCAAAGTAACATATCTTGTCTTCTCAAAGCTTCAGACTTGACTATGTCTACAAGTTTTCTTCTGTAGGCTTCCCTTATCATCAATCTAGTTGAAACAATGTCTTCTTTAACCTAGCATTCAAGCAGGTAGTCTTCACATCTGATTTGAAGTCCTTATGTGCTACAAAGGCTAGAAGTAACTTAATAGCCTCTATTTGTGCCACCGAAGCAACATTTTCCACTAGTGAGTACCTTTTACACACAGCCTTGCCTTATTCCTCACCACTTCTCTATTCTCATTCAATTTAATCTCTGATCTTGAGAAAATTTCCCAAGTTTGATTCTTCATATTCTAGATTAGTTCCTTTTTCCATTACCTTGATTGAAAACTTATCCTTGCATACCTCATTCATAGTTTCAATAGAGATTTACTTGTTCATATGCAATTCTTTTTCTTTACCAATGCACCTTTCTTCTTTTTACCCAAGAACTGGTCTTCAATGTGGTAATTCTGCACAATCTCTAGGGATCTCAGGAATTCTTTCAAGAACTTCTTCTTCTTCAACTTGACTGTCTTCTTGTTTAATAGGTCCATTTGATTCATAGCTACTCAGATCTGATATTCTTTCTCTGACTTCATCAACCTTCACATTAGCACTCTCAATGATCTTTCATAGACTCTTATTGTAGCACTTTTGACTTGAGCTCTATTTTGAATGTAGATAGCAGTATGTATATATTCTCTCCAGTATACATCTGGTAGGTCAGCTTCCTTGATCATTGATCTAGCAGCCTCTTGGACCATCCTATTCTTCCTTTCAACAACTTCATTCTACTGGGTCCTAGTAGACAATTGTCTCTTTATCCCTTGTTCTTTACAAAAAATATTGAATTCATTTGATGTGAAATCACCTCCTTTATTAGACCTTAAGCATTAGATCCTTAGTTATATCTCATTCCCAATCATTGCTTTGAAACCTCATCTAATTCATAATCATTCAACTCTAAGTTCATCTACAGATTTTCAAACCATTTCCACTGAAAACTGCTCTGTACTGAAAATAATCCTGAACTTCTGTTACTCATTATTGTCAAGCCAATTATCAAGATTAGACAAACTTATGGATGTAGATGTAATCACTAATCAATAACCAAATGCTAGAACTACAGAGCATTATCTTCAATAGAGGACCCAAGCGAACTAGAATACCGGAGCCTTGTGATTTGATTTTATCAGTTAGATACTTAGCCAAAATTCATGACCTGTCAGCTTGTCCCTTGAGTACATACTTGACCAATTCATCCGTCACATCATAACTCCCAATGTGGACCATATGAGACTCTAGAATTCATATCCAACAATCATCATTGACCTCTTCTCATACCTTCAGAATTGAAAATCAAAATACTTAATAGCAGAATAATGCGGACCGAAATGCTTAGATGATTTACACTATTTCAAGATTAACTCTATTTATCCGAACTTAGACAATTCACCATGTGACTTTCGAAGGAAGTTAGAACTTGAACACTGGAAAACATACCTGAACCACATATAATGATCTTCAACTACAAAGGCATACTAATCCAATCTCTATCACTTACTTTGTATACTGCTCATACTTAGTCATTTTGGGCTTCTAGACCAGAATCCTTTTATGCCTTGATCTACATAGTTCCTTTCAAGCAATCTACCATAAAAATCTTTACATGATATCTTTGTGCTGAATCTCAGCACTAACTATCTGGCTAGGGGATTTAAAATTTTCAATATAGCTCCCCCTGAGCTAGAGTTCCTAGTTTACTTCCTAGAGAAAGTATTTTCTCTAGAATCTGGTGTAGACTCATCTCTAACTTCATTTACTTCTTTCTTGACCTAGACCTTGTTCATCTCCTTCTTGACTTCTGCTAGATCAACCTTTTCCACTAATTTCTTTAATTCTTCTTGATTATCGTTCTTCATGTTCTTCTGCAAAATCTTGCAATATGACCAAGCTTGTTGTAATTAAAGCACATAGTATTTTTATGACCATTATTCCTTCCATTTGTCCTTGACCTGCATAGGTTAGCCTTATGCCCAAATTTATTGCATATATAATAGTAGCCACTAAAGGATTCAATTGTCCTATTCTTGCCATAGTCGTTTCTCACTTGACTTCTACACTCATTACCCCTGTGTCCCATTTTATAACATGCATAGCACCTAATAGAATTCTGACTCACTTTACTTCTGCATACAACTCTATGACCAATTTTATTTCATGTGAAACATTTACCTTTGAAAGATTGATCATTCCTTCCATTGTTGAAACCTTTTCTAACATGTTTCTATATTCATTTTCTCTATGACCAATTTTCTTACAATTGAAACACTGATTAGAGAATGACGGAGCATTTTGATTCATTCTATTCCTACACTGAGTAGCCTTATGACCAAACTTATTGCATGAATTACAATAACCATTGAAAGATGGGTACCTTTGAGTATTTGGTTGCTTAACTAGTGGTCTTCTAGGTCTTCTTCTTTGATTTTTGAACTAGTGTTCTTTGTTTTGCCCTGACTCAGTGGTTACTTGACCAGATTTTGAACTTTCTCCTTTCTCAAATCCCAAACCTTGTGTTGGTAAGAGACACTATATGTATTCATGAATGTTGTCATTGATGGAAACAAAGGTTATCCCACACATTTGCAAGACATGATGAGTCCCTATCGGAAGTCAGATTGAAGAAGTGCTATGATTAGGTAAGCAAGAATAGAGCAGTCAACAAGGTTCGACAGTTAGGTCCAGATCTCCCAGAGGAAGTATTTTAGTGAAGTACATATTTGGGGAAGTCAAGAGGAGTACCTTGACTAATAGATTCCAAGGATTTAGCCTCCGGTGATGGAAGGGTGAAGAGATATGAGCACTTGAGTGTTGGGTTCCTATTTGATAGAGTAGATAGAGGAAGAACTGTACCAGTAGAGTGTCAGATCCAAATCTGGAAGAGATATTGCTGATGACTAAGTTTCTTGAGGTATCATTCATGATTGGTCAACATGATTGATCACTTCTACAAGCATCTCCTAGATCTGCATCACTTGGTAAGCAAGGATCAAGCTGATAGATCAAAGCTTGGAAAATATTGACTATTCCAGATCTTAACTAGAAAGGTGATGAAATCACTTATGCAGATATATATACAAGATGGATTTAGATGTGAAGGTGTGTGTGGTGTATTGTGTGGTGCGAAGAAAAGTAGAAAAACAAAAGTGAAGACAGTAAGACAGGTCCTGAATGTGACAGTACAGCAGCATCAAAAGAGAGTAAGAATGAAGTGTAGAAGATTAGTTTATTGAGCTTAACCAGAACTGAACCTCAGCATGTGTGGATGCTTCTCATCAGTTCAAACATTGAGTTACCCCCCTTTCTTGTAGATAGTGAGTCTCTTGTAGGTAATGAGCCTCTTATGAGCAGTGTGCTCAGGCAGTGAGCCCTAATTGGCAAGTGCCATTTTTGTATCTTCTATTCTTCTAATAGAGAATAATATCTTGGGTTAATCACCCTGTGGTTTTTCCCTTAACTAGGTTTTCCACGTCAAAATCATTGTGTCATGTGTATTGGTGTTATTTCCATTTCATGGTTATGTTTGTTCTTTCGATTTAATATTGCATTAACTATTAAGGAAGTTCAAAAAGCTGAAGCAATCAAGATAACTGATTCACCCCCCCTCTCAGTTATCAACAATTGGTATCAGAGCTAAGTTCCTCCAAATAGAGCTTAACAGCTTGAGGAAGATTTGGGAATTCAATTGGATATGTATGGTATGAGACAACAATTTCAGTCTTCCCTGGATGATCTTGAGCAATCTAATTCTGAAGTCAATGAACTAAAGGAAAGACTCAAACAGGCTGATGATTTCATAAGTGAACTAAGAGGGAAACTAAGTCTGTCTATGAAAAAGAGAAAGGATCTACTTTAGCAATTGGCAAGTCAAGGTGAAGCCAAAGATACAAATGAAGATCTGAAGGAGAAAACCAAGCTATGTGAAAAGTTATCAAAAGAGACCATTATGATAAGACATGAAATGGAATCAGGAGTCATGAAATTCACCTAAGAAATTGAAGAGAAAAGAAAAATTGAAGATAATCTAAGACAATCTCTCAAGGAGAAATCTGAAGACTGCCACAATATGGATAGAATAATCAGGCATCTAGAATCTGATCTTGAAGAAGCTAAAGAAAAAGAAGAACAACTTGAGAAACAGATTGACACTCTCAAAAGGGATCTTCAAACAACAAATGAATATAAAGAGAAATTCAATGTAAGCTCTGCTCAAATTGAAGTTCTTCTTGAAATCCAAAAGAGGGTAGATGACAAGCGTGGCTTGGGATATGAAAAAGGTGAAAGTTCTAGATCCGGTTAGAAGAACTCCAGATCAGAAAATCCAAGAAACGGGCCTAGAAGACCTCCAGTAAGGCAACCAAATGTTCAAAGATATCCATCCTTCAATGGATACTGCCACAACTGCAATAACTTTGGTCATAAAGCAAATCAGTGCAGAAAAAGAATGAATCAAACTATTACATCCTTCTCCAGACAGTGTTTCAATTGCAAAAGGTATGGTCACAAATCCCATGAATGTAGATATAGGCAAATGAGTAATTCATTCAATGGTAGATGCTTTGCATGCAATAGAATGGGACATATGGCTAATCAGTGTAGATCAAGAGAATATCAATCAAATATGCAAAGAAATGTTGTTTGCTACAATTGCAATAGATCCGATCATATTGCCAAATTCTGTAGAAGCAAGAATCAGGACAAAAGGGGTCCGGTGCATCATAATCAGAATCAAGACAAAGGAAAAAGAAAAATGAATGCGGATGAAGTTCAAAGTGAGATGAACAAGATTTGAATGAAGAAAAGTACAGAGAATGTAATGGATGGATCCACACCAGAATCTAGTGCTGATATTCCTTCCAGAAATTGAATAGATGGGCTCTGGCTCAGGGGGTGTAACAAAAGAAAAACCAATTCCCCCAGCCAGTCAATTGGTGCCTGTAATCAGTACATGAAAGGCTATGGATCAAAGGGTTTTCAGAGAAACACCTAGATAAGCCATAGTGAAGAGTTGAATGATCTGCATGAAGATTTAAAGAGTCTAATCCCTTCAGATAGATCCAGTTTAACAGTCTTCTGGTAAAAGCAGGTTTCTTACAAGTCTGGTCCGGTGTGATTCTAAAATTAAGACATCTTGATCTGTGGATAAATCAAATGGTTGAGGAAAGTAAGAAAGCTCGTTGTTAATCACCAAGGATAACTCTAAGCATATTACAGTGATCCGGAAAGAGATCTATTTCAGAATAAAAAGAACAAAGCAACCGAAATAACTTAAGTTGCACATTTATTGCAGTATGAATTTAGGGTTTTTCTTGCAATTAAAAGGGTTCATGTGCTCGTCATTTTCACATTTGCATTCAAAAAGAAATAAAGGAGAGCTCTATAACAAATTGCTTCAAACTTCTCAAAGACCAACCGTTGGAGTTGACTCAATCAGCAAATCATTCAAGTTCACTCTACGAACCCTACAAGCGCAAAAGGCATTTTTTGTTATCAAATATCTCTCTGTAAAATCCTTGAATGATGGCTACTCTGAATATAGTGAAGATCACTGATAGGCCTCGCCCTAAATTCAAGAAACATCCCTACAAATCCTTGGAAGTAGATCCCCTAGGAGCATTTTCCAGTGTACCGCATGGTGTCTTACGTATAGAAGATATTAGGGTTTACATTCACGCAAACATTGAAGAATTTAGAGAGTTCAAATTGAGGGATATCTACCACAAACAACTAATAGATGATTCATTTGAGCTCAAACCCCAATTCAAGGCCCTCCGGGACAAGCACTTTGCACAATGCATACATTTCCCCTATTTTGCTGAGGATGAATGGGTCAGGTATATTTTGAACAGAATAGATGACAACTTCATGTGGTTAAATGGACCATTGAAGATCACAAAAGATGCCATTAGGGTAGTTACCAGATTGCACTCATCCGGTGGGAAACATGTTCTCAAATCTGTCAAAAACCAAACTATAAGTGAGGCTATCAGATCAAGGTTTGACAAAAGGGCAATGACAATAGAAGATATCATTGATCCAGATATCAAGTTTGCCTCCATGATCATCGGCTACAAGATATATCATTCTAGCAGGGAGAATTCAGTACTTGGAACTGCTATCTACACTGCCTATGAAATGTTGAGGAAAAATGTAGACTATGACATTTGTGAGCTCCTTCTAAACCAACTCTTGGAGAACCTGCAGAAGATAAAGAAGGATAAGAAGAATTCCTTCAAATTTGGTGGCCTAATACTCTGTCTATTCTTCTACTTTATGAATGAGCTACCCGGATCTAGTGGATGGGTATGGCAAAATGACAAACTGGTTGCCATACAAATTAGGGATTATTTGCATGGACTTGGTGATGACAAAGCACAAAACACAGCTCTCTGGGGTTTCTTCAAAAACTTTTAGAACATGATGCAAGCTAGAGAGAGAATTCCCCAATCTCTAGTTGAGAAATACAAAGACACAGTATGCTTTATGGTAGAGACTGATCAGTGTCTAATGGAGGCAATGGAACCAAGAACAGTGTGGATCATGCCAATGGGGTATGAGGTGGGTAAGAACATAGTAGAACTGCATGTTCAGCACATGTTGAGTCAACCAAAGGATCCCAAGGCAGAAAGGTTTGGAACCTTTGAAGAATTGAGTGTAAAGATCCATGTAGAACTTCAACAGCCTGAAATCAAGAGGAAAGTAAGAAGGGAAGTTGAAGAAGTTGCCAAGAGGCATGGAATCTCAAAAGAGGCACTTGATGCCCATAGAGAAAAGACAAAAGGAACATAAAAAGAAAAAGAAGAAGAAGAGGAAAGTGCTCTGGTAGAATCTTCCACCCAGACCAGATCATCAAAGAAATATGCACTTGCCACTGCTAAAAGCTCAAAGGCATCAAAACTGGAAGTAAAATCATCCAACAAAGGAGAGAAGAGAACTAAGACAAAAGCCACAAGATCTTATGCTAGTCAAAAGGATGAAGAAGAAACTGAATCTGATGAAGAAGTCAAGAAAATGAAGAAAAAGAAGAAAACATCTGGTAAACCCTCTACCGGTCAAGGCGAAGAAGAAAAGGTAGATGAATTTGTTGAAAAACCCACTCTTTGCATTGATGACATCATCAAATTAGTTACTGTGGATGGAAATCTTCAACCAATGGTTGAATTCTATGATGATTATGGTGAAGCTGATCAGAAGATATTGCAAGATGCCACAATCAGGTATCTAAACATCTACAACAAAGCATTCATTGAAATTATATCTCTGATCCCCAAAAGCTTAGAGAAGGAACTTGAAATAAGAAAGAACAATGCCCAAGCCAAAGATCTAAAAATTCGGGAGCAGATAGCTATTCAACTCTATCCTTCAATCACTTAGAAACAAATGTATATGATCTTCAAAGATTGCAAGGATGAGTTCCAGAGCAAAGCTAGAATGAATCAGCTCATGCTTGGAGAAACTGATAAAGTGGCAAACGAAACAAAAGAGATCCTCCTGAATGCCTTCAAAAGATTCAATCTTCCTATTATAGAGGACTTAGGTGTTGATCCCTCAGCTACTGGTGTTGAAGAAGGATCTACTGAGGCAATGACAGAAGAAGTAATGGACACCGGTGAAGATAAGGGCTTGGAATCCTCTGCTCTGGAAGAGGTGGCCCATGAACAAACAAACATCACTCCTTTGGTTTCCCCTACTAACTCCAGATCCAAAGGAGAAGAAAGAATAGAGGAGAAAGAAAAAGAAGTGAAAGGAAAAGAAGATGACAGCTCTAAGACTGCAGAAGAAAAGAAAACTATGCCTCTAGCAAGAGACACTGCAAAAACTGTCAAGAATTTCTTAACCAAAGAAATGTTAGAATTTGATGAACTGGAACTTCTTCAAGGTCCATTCAATTTTGATTCCCCTTCTCCGGTTCAGACCATGAAGCTAGCTTCCTTCACTCAAGCAAAGGCCAAAGAAAAACTCCTGAAGTCTCACATGGAAGACTATGAGCTTATAGAAGCTGCTGTTGGCAAGAGACACTATATGGATTCATGGTTGTTGTCATTGATGGCAACAAAGGTCATCCCACATATCCGCAAGTCATGATGTGTCTCTACCGGAAGTCAGAATAAAGAATGTTGTGGTCCGGTGAAGAAGAACAGAGCATGTGGCAAGGTCCGACAGATTGGTCCGGACCTCTCAGTGGAAGTGTCTTGGTACAGTGCGGATTTGGGGAAGTCAAGAGGACTACCTTGAGTGGTATATTCCAAGGATTTAGCCTCCGGTGATGGACAAGGAAAAAGATATGAATGGTTGAGTACCGGATTCCTGAGAGACAATGAAAACAGAGGAAGAACTGACTGGCAGAGTATCAGACTACTTTCCGGATGAGTTACTATTGATGACAGAGGTTGTGAAGGCATGAATCATGTTTGGCTGACATGATTAATGATATCTACAAGTATATGCTTGATCCGCATTGCTTGGTGAGGAAGGATTCAGCCGACAGAATGAAAGTTTATAAGAAACTAGACTGTTCCGGATGCCGACTAGAAAGGTGATGAAATTACTTGTGCAGATATATATAGAGGATGGATTTAGTTGTGAAGTGAGAAGTGAGTGTAGAGAGATATGCGAATAAGTCCAGAGAAAGAGCAGAGGTAGCAAAAAGGATCCGGTATGTGAAAGATAGCAGAATAAAGAACAGAGGAAAGATGAAGTGCAGCAGATCAGTGTACTGAGCCTAACCGGAACTGAACTCCAGCATATGCAGATGCTTCCAATCAGTGCAAGACTGTGATTCTCATCACTTTGTAGACAGTGTGTCTTTTTGTAGGCAGTGGGCCTCTTGTGAGCAGTGTGCTCGGGCAGTGAGCCCTAATTGGCAAGTGCCATTTTTGTAATTTCCTATTCTTCTAACAGAGAATAATTCTTGGGTTGATCACCCCGTGGTTTTCTCCCTTAACAGGGTTTCCACGTCAAAAATACTGTGTCATGTGTTTCTTATTTCATGGTTAATGTTTTTGTGTTTGATTTTATGCTACATCAATTAAAAGAAAAGTTCAATAAGGGAAATAATTAGGATAACTGATTCACCCCCCCCTCTCAGTTATCAACAGCTGCATCTGGTGTACTTGAAAAGATCATGCCATCTTTTTAGAAGGATCCCTTAGTGTCCTCATCCGGTAATCTCAAATCTCTAGTCAATAGTGTTAGCACACATTTTGATTCCCTAGAGAAGTCAGCAAAAGAAAAGGTCCGGAAGGAATTTTTGGCAAAAAGATTATCAGAGGTACAAGGGTTAATAACTAATGATAGGAGGAATATGAATATTGGGATAAAGAGCTTAGAAAATGCTCTTAAAGATGGTAGGGAAATGTACAAATTTTTTTTATCATGGTCCAAAGTAACATTGGATATTAAGAAGAAAGTTAAAGAACAGGAGGACAAACTAAGAAATCTATCTAAGAATTTTGATCCTCTCTCATCTTCCATAATAAATCAAGAATGTCAGACTATTGTAGTCATGAATGAAATCAAGAAGCTTGAGAAGGAAAAGAAAAATAGAATAAGTAGGTTGGGTGAACTTAGAGGGATAATTATCCCTAAGTTAGAGGCCATGCATGAGGCCATAAAAGAAGCTTAGACCACAGCCCGGACTAGTGATCTGACAGATCTAAAAAGGGCAGACGCATTTGCATTCCTGTTGAGTGGTCACATCTCAATTTTGGACAGGATGAAGCAAAGTTGGGCAATAGAATTTGTCCAATTGAAGACAACTTTTGCAGACATACTTCAGTATATGTAAGTATGCTATATGTATATACTTATGCGTCTAAGTATAGTTGAAATTTTGGAAAATTTTGGTGTGCGGACCCTACCCTTTGCCATTGATGTCAAAGGGGGAGTGATGAGCAGTGAAAAATGAGGAATCCATCAAAGGGAGAGCTTTGGAAAATGTACATAGAGACAAAGCATCAGCCAAGGGGGAGTATAGTGTGACACTTATTCATTTTTCACTAAGTGTTGCCATCAATGCCAAAGGGGGAGATTGTTGGCAAGAGACACTATATGGATTCATGAATGTTGTCATTGATGGCAACAAAGGTTATCCCACACATTCGCAAGACATGATGAGTCCCTACCGGAAGTCAGATTGAAGAAGCGCTATGATCCAGTAAGCAAGAACAAAGTAGTCAGCAAGGTCTGACAGTCAGGTCTGGATCTCTCAGAGGAAGTATTTTAGTGAAGTGCAGATTTGGGGAAGTTAAGAGGAGTACCTTGACTAATAGATTCCAAGGATTTAGCCTCTGGTCATAGAAGGGTGAAGAGATATGAGCACTTGAGTGTTGGGTTCCTGTTTGACAGAGTAGATAGAGGAAGAACTGTATTGGCAGAGTGTCAGATCCAAATTCGGAAGAGATATTGCTGATGACTAAGTTTCTTGAGGTATCATTCATGATTGGCCAACATGATTGATCACTTCTACAAGCATCTCCTAGATCCGTATCACTTGGTAAGCAAGGATCTAGTTGACAGATCAAAGCTTGGAAAATATTGACTACCTTGGATGCCGACTAGACAGGTGATGAAATCACTTATGCAGATATATATACAAGATGGATTTAGATGTGAAGGTGTGTGTGGTGCAAAGAAAAGTAGAAAAACAAAAGTGAAGACAGTAAGACAGGTCCGGAATGTGACAGTACATCAGCATCAAAAGAGAGTAAGAATGAAGTGCAGCAGATTAGTGTAATGAGCTTAATCGGAACTAAACCTTAGCATGTGTGGATGCTTCTCATCAGTTCAAACATTGAGTTACCTCCCTTTCTTGTAGATAGTGAGTCTCTTGTAGGTAGTGAGCCTCTTGTGAGTAGTGTGCTTGGGCAGTGAGCCCTAATTAGCAAGTGCCATTTTTGTATCTTCTATTCTTCTAACAGAGAATAATATCTTGGGTTAATCACCCCGTGGTTTTTCCCTTAACCAAGTTTTCCACGTCAAAATCATTGTGTCATGTGTATTGGTGTTATTTCCATTTCATGGTTATGTTTGTTCATTTGATTAAATATTGCATTAACTGTTAAGGAAGTTCAAAAAGCTAAAGCAATCCAAATAACTGATTCACCCCCCCCTCTCAGTTATCAACACCTTGTTTGTCATCAGGATGCTTTTGACAGATCAGCAATTCTTCCATTTTTGTAGAGCTTATCTTAAACTTCTCTTCAAAACTCTTGGCCTTTTCCAAATCTGCTTTCAATTTTTCAATTTCTTTTTCAAGTTTGACACAATCTTCTATTTTGTTTTTCACAATTGAATTTGGATCTTCTTCTATTTTTTCTCTCTACTTCCAAGAGATTCAGGTTTTCATTTTATGCTATTAATTGATCATTGGCCTCCTTGTATTTGTCCTTGAATTTCTTGACTTGTCCCTTCAATCTTGTGATGCATTCATCAGCTTCTTGCAAGTTATCCTTTAGATCCCTGATTTCTACCTCAGAGTTTTCAAGGTCCGCAAGAGCTGCTTCTAGTTCTTTGTTGCTTTCATAGTTTCCATATCTTCTTGCTGCCATGATCATACTATCCCAGATCTTCCTTAAGCTGTTAAACTTTTTCGAAGGAACTTGGCTTTGATACCAATTGTTGATTGTTAGGAACACTATGAGGGGGGGTGAATTGATGTTCTAAAAATCTTTTCATGCACTTTATCTTTCAGTTGTTTCCCAAAATTAATTAAACAAAAACACAATATGCATATGAACAGCAACCACAAAAACATGACACATGAACACCAAGATTTTTACGTGGAAAACCCAAGAAGGGAAGAACCACGGAGAGGATTAGCTCTCAAATATATATTGCAATCTATACAAAAATAATGTTTAGTCTTGGTCACTCCATGGGCCTAGAACATGCTGGCTCACTACCATGGAGTATAACTACGTCTAGCAGGCTCACTGCCTCAACCCTAAACCTAGCAAGATTACAATAAGGGTTGTTAAACCCTATTGAAGGCTCACTGTCAGCTCACTGCCTTGACTTCCAATCAGATTGCACATGAAAATTGAACACTACTTTAGAATCTGCCACTATGCCAGGTGCAATCATTTAATGGCTGAAATCTAAATCCCAAGTCTTCATTCTCACTGATCTATGTCACTGCTTTGTTACTTGCACATTTGCATCCTCTTCCACACCACACACATTCTCTGCTCTGCTCTATCTCTTCTCTACTCTGCCTCTTCTCTGGTCTGCCTCTTCTTTGCTCTGCCTCTTCTCGACTATGCCTTTTTGGACCTTTCTTATTATCTTTCAATCTTTGCTCAAGGACATCTTTTCCACGACTCAACTAAAAGCCTTTACACACTTCAACAATTTTGGAATGATCATAAAGGTCGGCATTACAATCATCAACCATTGGAGCAATCTCCAAGGTCGGCATTACAAACATTTACAAAATAGGTCTTGACCTATTACAACATTATGCAAAGGGGATGAAGTAAAAGTGTGCGCGGATCATGCCACACCTTAGATGGGACTCAAATAGAACTTCCACACTTCATTATACTTCCACAATCTTCCAGAGATCTCTGCAATCACTGGGATTAACTAGGTCAACCAAAGATGGTTACATAATACACTATCTGAGAATAATCTTCAAACACCTTCACAATTCTTCCACGCAAACTAATGTAATGATAGGAACATGATCAGGAGGTATCTAGAAGTATGTTGTAATCATCAGGAACAACCGCACAAACCTTAACCACTTTAACAATAGGTTCTTCACATAGGAACACATGAACTTCACTGTCTTTAACTGTCATAAAAGAAGGATAGCTTGCGGACCACTAGAATATGAACCATTACAATTATAGGCACCTATAATCATCCCAAACTTCCCTCCAGAACTGCAGAGAAAAATTACTTTATTGCAAAGAAATACGGAGTGGAATACTTTCTCCCTATCCCAACTGAACTTACATAAAAAATAGGTTTCACTCTGGTGAATGCAACTCACTAAGATCTTCATGCAGAGGCTCAAACCTGAAATGTAGCATCGTCAGACATACCTCTAACTTACTTCCAATCTGTAGACCAAGATCTTCATTTAGCAAGAAATGCAGAGCAATCTACCGGACTATTCTTTCAACATACAACTCACTGTCTATACTGTACTTTAGTGTAACTCACTTGTTTCTTTTGGAGAGGCTAATTTTCTCAATATCCTCAACATACAAAGCTTCTAAACAAGTAATAGAATAAGATACAATTGACACCAATGACAACAAATATATGTTGATATCAATGACAACACTGATTAGGCACATACTTGCAACAAACTCAAGTCTATTCTATTTTTTCTAATATACCTAGGTTAGGCACCTAGGGGCCTCAAAAAAATGGTGTTTAAAAGCTTATATTTGGTAACAAATATGTTCATCAGATCCATATAAACTTGATATATCTTTTTAGTCAATTTTATCATTATACCTAGAAATACTTGCAAGAACCTAGTGCCAGGGATCTTGGGGTAGTAATCAGATAAAAATCATTGTGGACTTTGTGTCATTGCCATTCTCTGGCCATTAAAAAGTTCCAAAATATCCCCACCCCCATGGATTTCTCATGGTATTTGCAACCTCAATAATCTTTTCATAACTTCATAAAGCATTTGGCCCACATAAATATTAACCTCACCATTGAAAATCATGGAAGCCATTTGGCTCAAAAAACCACAGTTGACAAAAAACATAAAAAATCAAAACTATTTCCATAATCATTGCTTCATATGAGACAATGTCATATCAGTCTTGACCATTTTTATTCACATGTAAACCTTGTTGTTCAACATATATCAAAAAACCCAAAATGATTTCCTACCAACCATAAACATCTTCCTAGTGAGCCCTCATTCCTACCATATTATCATATGTACATGAAGTGAGGACAAATTACATCAGCCCTCACTTCCCCAGAGTATTAAACAATTTGAATATTCAAAAGATAAGGTGGTGGGGAAAATTACGAAGGACTAACGAAACCCCCAGACATACCGTAACATTTATTACACGTTTTAGACATTAGGGAAGGAGGAATTTCTACCAATTCATCCCCCATATCATCTTCAAAGCAAGAACTAGAACAATTGATTTTAACTCAAGCAAGAGATTTACCTTGAGTCTCATGGTTGCGCAAGTACAAAAAGTTGGGGGGCCAAAAAGTGGCCAAATTTTTAAAAACAAAATTTAAGCCATAACACAAGCGCATTATAATGCGCTCACATTATGGCTTGGTGATGTCAAGCCTAAGGCTTAGCAACACCAAGCCATAATGCGTTCATGTTATGCTCTACTATAGAAAAATCCATATTATTCATTTCTCCATGTATTTCTTCTATCTTTTACCTCTCTATCTCTCACCTATCTCTCCCCCTCACCTCTCTACCTCTCCCTTCTACCTCTCCCTCAACCTTAAACCTTAATCCCTCAACCCTAAACCTTAATCCCTCAACCCTCAATCCTAATTCCTTATCCCTAAACCATAAACCCTGATCCCTAAACCCTAAGCCCTAATCCCTTATCCCTAAACTCTAAACCCTATCCATAAACCCTCAACCCTCAACCTTAAACCTTAATCCCTCAACCCTAAACCTTAATCCCTCAACCCTCAATCCTAATCTATTAACCCTAAACCCTAAACCCTAAATGCTATACCTATTCCTAAACCCTCAACCCTCGACACTATACCTTAAATACTAATCCCTTATCCCTAAGCCCTCAACCCTAAACCCTAATCACTCAACCCTAAACTCTATCCCTAATCCCTCAACCCTCAACACTCTACCTTAACCCTAATCCCTCAATCCTCAACCCTAATCCCTAAACCCTAAACCCTATGCCTAAAGCCTCAACCTAAACCCTAATCCCTTAAGGTCCTAAACCCTAATCCCTTATCCCTAAACTCTAAATGATATACCTAAACCCTCAACACTAATCTCTCAACCATATTTATGCTATCCCTAAAGCCTCAACCCTAAACCCTATTCCCTTAAGGTCCTAAATCCTAATCCCTTATCCCTAAACTCTAAACTGTATCCCTAAACCCTAAACCCTCAACCCTCAACCTTAAACCTTAATCCCTCAACCTTAATCCCTCAACCCTCAACCCTAATCCCTTATCCCTAAACCCTAAACCCTAATCCCTCAATCCTAAACCCTAAATGCTATCCCTATTCCTAAACCCTCAACCCTTGATAATATACATTAAACCCTAATCCCTTATCCATAAACCCTCAACCCTAAACCCTAATCCATAAACCCTAAACCTTCAACCCTAAACCCTACCCCTAATCCCTCTACCCTCAACCCTAATCTATCGACCCTCAACTCTAATCCATCAACCCTAAATGCTATCCATAAAGCCTCAACCCTAAACCCTAATCCCTCAAGGTCCTAAACTCTAATCCCTTATCCATAAACTCTAAGACCTATCCCTAAACCCTCAACCCTGATCTCTTATCCCTAAACCCTAAACCCTAATCCCTCAACCCTAAGCCCTAAATGCTATCCCTATTCCTAAACCCTCAACCCTAAACCCTAATCCCTCTACCCTCGACTATCCCTCAACCCTCAACCCTCAACCTTAAACCTTAATCCCTTAACCCTAAACCTTAATCCCTCAACCCTCAACCCTAATCCCTTATCCCTAAACCCTAATCTCTAATCCCTCAACCCTAAACCCTAAATGCTATCCATATTCCTAAATCCTCAACCCTTGACCCTATATCTGAAACCCTAATCCCTTATCCCTAATCCCTCAACCCTAAACCCTAATCCCTCAACCCTAAACCTTCAACCCTAAACCATATCCCTAATCTCTCTACCCTCAACACTCTACCTTAACCCTAATCCCTCATCCCTCAATGCTAATCCCTCAACTCTAAATGTTATCTGTAAATCCTCAACCCTAAACCCGAATCCCTCAAGGTCCTAAACCCTAATCCCTTATCCCTAAACTCTAAACCCTATCCCGAAACCCTCAACCCTCAACCCTCAACCTTAAACCTTAAACCTTAATCCCTCAACCCTAAACCTTAATCCCTCAACCCTCAACCCTAATCTCTTATCCCTAAACCCTAAACCCTAATCCCTCAACCCTAAACCCTAAACACTATCCCTATTCCTAAACCCTAACCCTTGACACTATACCTTAAAACCTAATCCCTTATCCCTAAACCTTAAACCCTAATCCCTCAACCCTAAACCTTCAACCCTAAACCCTATCCCTAATTCCTCTACCCTCAACACTCTAACTTAACCCTAATCCCTTGACCCTCAACCCTAAATGCTATCCCTTAAGCCTCAACCCTAAACCTTAATCCCTCAAGGTCCTAAACCCTAATCCCTTATCCCTAAACTCTAAACCATATGCCTAAACCCTCAACCCTAAATGTTATACCTAAAGGTTCAACCTGAAATCATAATCCCTCAAGGTCCTAAACCCTAATCCCTTATCCCTAAACTCTAAACCATATCCCTAAACCCTCAACCCTAATCCCTAAACCCTAAATGATATCCCTAAAGCCTCAACCCTAAACCCTATTCCCTTGAGGTCCTAAACCCTAATCCCTAATCCCTAAACTCTAAACCCTATCCTTCAACCCTCAACCCTAAACCTTAATCCCTCAAACCTCAACCCTAATCCCTTATCCTTAAACCCTAAACCCCAATCCATCAACCCTAAACCCTAAACTCTATCCTTATTCCTAAATCCTCAACCCTTGACACTATACCTTAAACCCTAATCCCTTATCCCTAAACACTCAACCCTAAGCCCTAATACCTCAACCCTAAACCCTATCCCCAATCCTTCTACCCTCAACACTCTACCTTAATCCTAATCCCTCAACCCTAAATGTTATCCCTAAAGCTACAACCCTAACCTGTAATCCCTCAAGGTCCTAAACCCTAATCCCTTATCTCTAAACTCTAAATCCTATCCCTAAACCCTAAACCCTCAACCCTCAACCCTAAATGCTATCCCTAAAGACTCAACACTAAACCCTAATCCCTCAAGGTCCTAAACCCTAATCCCTTATCCCTAAACTCTAAACCCCATCCCTAAACCCTCAACCCTCAACCCTAAACCTTAATCCGTCAACCCTAAACCCTAATCCCTCAACCCTAAATCATAGTCCCTCAACCCTAAACACTAAGCACTATCACTATTCCTAAACCCTCAACCCTCGACACCAAACCTTAAACCCTAATCCCTTATCTCTAGGCACTCAACCCTAAACCTTCAACATACATACATACATATAATAATGCATACATACATACATACATACAAACATACATATATACATACAAGCATACATATATACATACATACATATAAATATACATACATACATATAGGCATACATACATACATACATACATACAAATATACATACATACATGCTTAATAACCTTGAACATTAAATAGTCCAAGGGAGACCTAACGCGAGCATATTATAACGTAGTCATGTTATGTCAAACATGACAAACATCAGGCAAACTTTTGCGAAAGGGAAAAAATGCAAAATGTAAAAAAATGTGAGTGTGTTATAACGTGCTCAAGTTATATTTTTCTTTGGGAACCCCAAGCCTTAGGCTTGGGATTTGCTTTGGATTTCCAACCCAAAGTCCTGGAGTGCCTTCCCAACATCCAAAGATGTGTTTTTGCATATTCTAAAGGATTTCACATAATTTCGTTTGTGCTAACCCTCATATTTGCACGTGTTTCAAGGTTAAACAAATCAAACACCTAGGTAATGTTAGGCTTTCTCTTAGCTATTTAATGATGTAATTTTTTCACATTTTAACAATGTTAAGCCTTTCATCTTTAATTTCTTTTGTTTGTGTGTCCATTTTTGGGCAAAAACCAATGTTTGGTTTTTTTTCATTGTAAATTAAGCGTTCATTGAAATTTCAAAAAAATTACATTTTTAGAAACTAGACTCTATTCTACACATATTAAAAAAAATGATTTTCAATTAGTTTTCAAAATTTATGGGGGTATCACAGCCAAAATTCTATTTTTCAGGATGTGTCCACTTTGAAAATTAGTAAAAAATCAATTATTCATTAAAAATTTATCAGAAAAGTTAGGCATAAACTACATGTTATCTAATTTCTCACTGAAGTAATTTTAAAAATACAAAAAAAAAAAGTTTACCTTTTGAGGGAGCCACAAAACATGCTATGTTATGTTTTTTTTGATAGAAACAACACTAATTTCTGTGGCTCCCTCTTTTGAACCCCTTAATCTATACCATTTTTTAAAAAAAATTAGTAGTTTAGAGAGTAGACTCGGAGCACTACGAACATTGCTTTTGTTTCATCTTAAAATGTTGAGTGTAACTATGCTCAATTTCTCATCCAAGGCTAGTATTTCTTGATTTTAGAAGAAAATGGCCACTTAAGACCCCTTTTTGGCCCACCATCTTCTTGCACTTACCCAGCTAAGTCTTCCACCACTTTGTGCAGCCAGAGAAGGTTCTCCTTCATGACATGAAAGTGTTCCAAGTGGTAGTTGTATCTAAGGCCTCAACTTGATTCTCCACCTCCTTAATATAGGCAAGATATGTTTTGAGGTCGTCAAAAGCCTTCTGACAATTGCTATCCCATTTAAAGGCAGATTCTTTCTTAAGTAGTTGTGTGAAAGGAAGAGTTCGATCTACGAGTTGTGAAAAAAATTGATGAATAGCCTGAATCTTCCCTTGCAAACTATGGAGTTGTGAAACATTCTTAGGAGATGCCATGTTAACAATGGCATCAATCTTCTTGGTGTCTACTTCAATACCATGATGTGAAACAATGAATCCTAATAGCTTGCCTCTACCGACGCCAAAGATGCATTTATGATGATTCAAGCACATGTTGTATTTACATATACGTTCAAAGGTTTGACGGAGAATTTTGACGTGATCCTAGTGCAAAATAGATTTGGCTAGAATATCATCGATATAATCTTCTAAGATGTTATGCACGAAATCATTAAAGATAAGTTTCATAGCTCGTTGATAAGTCACACTAGTGTTCTTAATCCAAATGGCAGGATAACCCAACAAAATGTTCCCCAAGGAGTTATAAATGTTGTTTTATATTGATCTTGAGGATTGATGAATATTTGATTATAACCAGAGAAACCATCCATAAAGAAAAGTAATGGATGGCTAGCAATAGAATCGGCGATCATATGAATATTAGGAAGAGGAAAGTCATCCTTCAAAGATGCTTTATTTAAATCTCAAAGATCATTACACATTTGAATACAATTGTCAGATTTAGCGATAGCCACAATATTCAAGATCCAAGGTGAGTAGGCAATAAGGCAGATAAAGCCTGCTTGTAAAAGCTTCTCTATCTCAGCTTTGAGCAACAATGTAACCTTAGGACTCATCTTACATGTATCTTTTTTTAACTGGTTTAGCATCAAGATGAATGACAATATTATGTGTTACCACCTGAGGATCGATGTCGGGCATATCATAGTATGTCCAAGCAAAGAAGTTAGGATATTCATGTAAAAGAGATGTGATTTCTTATTTTTCTTCTATGTCTAGACAATAGAGATGACTTTTTTAGGATCATCCTTATCCATCAAAACATTGATAGTTTTCCCATTAATGAGAGTATTGTGGTCCTGAATGTCAGGAGGATGAAGGGATTCTATAGGCAACTCACGATTTACCAAGGTATCATTAGATAAACAAGCATCCTTCCCAAAGTATGATTCTGCATTTAAACAATAAGGAAGTCCATGATCATGATGGTAATGAGTAAAGTGATCATAAGCTCCTAATAATTTAGCCAAAGCTTCATCTGTTGAAAAAGTGTCCAAAGGAATATCTTGAAAATTAGAATCTGTATCAATCAATTCTGGATATATCCATTTAAGTTTAGATGATGAAATTGTGTTGACATTTAGATTAGGACGATGAGTAGCTTTGGATGGCTCTAAAGGATGATATCCAAGTCCAAACAAAGAGTAATGTGCATTAGCCTCCAAAGGGACTTTAATACCTTACTCCTTTATACCACAACCATTGTTGTTGTATTTGCATTGAGAGAGGATTTGAAAACCTTGACTATAGATAGATGCTATTTCCGAAGAGGAAGGAGGTTCAAACCATAGGTCTCACATTCAATAGTATAAGAATAAGTGTATTAATCATTATTTTTCAAATAATATTTAGGTGATGTAGGAGTAGAAATTGAATCTACCTTAGAAATTTTCAGCTTTGATGGCGAGACTTTATACTCTCTTACAAAGGTAATTGTAAATTCTAACAAACCCCAATCATCGTCAAAGAGTGTATTCAAAGGTGAGTCAAATTATTATACAATAACCTCCTTAGGAGAGGGAGAAGAATTGATTTTAGAAAGAGAAGTGAGAGAAAAGGGATTAAAGTATTGATTATTTTAAACCTTAGTTTGTAAACAACTTTTCGTAGTTAGATCATCTTCAATTGTATGGAGTTGATTGTTGTGAACAAACTTTATTGATCAATGAAGGGTAGATGAGACTACCCCTATGGCATGAATCCAAGGTCTACCAAGAAGAAGATTATATGAAAGAGAATTAGGCATGACATGGATAAGGGTAGGCAATGTCACGGGACCAACACTAAGAGGTGAGGTGATAGTACCCAATGATTGTCTATCCACGTTATCAAAGCCACGAATGTTGAGTTTATCTAGTTTAATGAGAGAGGTATCAACATTGACTTTATGTAACAAGTCTATGCCATAGACATTAAGACCTGATCCACCATCAACCATGGTATATTTAACTCTCATATTATGAATGAAGAAAAATATCATAAGAGGCTTATTCTGGTTTTAAACTTCTATGGGAAGTAATTCATGTGGTTGAAATACAATATCTGATTTAGTCACATGCATACAATCTAATAGAGTTGGTACATCATTCAACTAAACAGTAGGTGGAACAATCACCTTTTGTAAAGCTTCTTGGAGCATTCTGTGGTATGTAGGTGATGTTTGTATCAACTCCCATAGAGAGATCTTTACTGGAGTAGTTCAGAGCTGCTCAACAAGATCATAATCTCTACCATTATGAGTAGGAAGATGGGGTACTTGAGGAAGCATAGGTTGCGAAGGTGGAAGAGAAGCAGGAACAAATTGTGATTGTTTCTTTTATTTTTTTTTTCTAGTGTTGTATGCATGAGCAACTTTGTGATGAATGGGTTGCTGCAACATAGTTTGATTGAATGGACTATTTGTAGTGATCTATTTTGTGTAATTGGTGATATAACTAGGAGGTCTAAGTGTTTTTGTAGAACCTCCTATTGTGATAGGTGATTGAGAAGCACCGTTACAAAGATGCACAACAAATTTAGGCTTCTCAGGTTCTTTTGAAGAAATGGAAACATAAATTGTATTGATGATTCTTTGAAATAGAGATGGTTTAGGAGTTGTAGATGATGATTCCATTGAGATGAAGTCATCCAAGGCTTCATCTAACATATCAAAATCATCACTACTAAACGGCTCATCAAATGCCTTATAATCTTGAATAAAGTAATCTGACATAGTTGCATACCCTACTTTTCCAAACTTTATAGTGATGAAGTAAAGAACAAGGGATTAAATGAAGTATCTTTATGCAAAATATGAAATGTATTAAACTATGAACAATAAATAGCTAAAACACACCCAAATTTTATCAATTTTCAAGATAGAATTACCATAAAATGAAATTTTAGGTAATCCCAATCAATATATATGCATGAAAGTGAGATGTATGACTAAAGAATGTGTATCAACCTTAGTTGTAATCAGATCTAACCATCATATCATAAATCTCAACTACATTACAATGATATCTAATTTCATGAAGCATAAACAATATCAAAAACATAGGCTATTTTCCATCAAAAGCACATGCTAATTTTTCCAATTTCAAATGTCACATATGCAAAGCATGTCCTAAAGATAAAGTATGATTAGGTACAACAAATAAATTCACTTTAATCAACCTAATTATACTAACAAGATCTAAAACACACACTAATCTCCAAACCCTAGGTTTAAGAATAGATAGGTTTTTGAGAAATGCAAGGATTTTATAACCCTAATGATGAATTTGAATGCAAAATGTACTATATACAATCAAAGAAATAATGAATGCAACTAATTCAAATCAAATCTATAGCAGAAATCAATCTTTTTTAGAAATGAGGAAGGATGCAAGAGTGTAGGAAGAGTCAGGTTCACCAAAATGTTATGTAGAAAAGAGCGCTCTAGCCTTAGGAGTTAAACTAGGTCAAAACCCTCTTCTACAAACATTGAGACACAATCAAGATTGGATTCTACCCTAGAGGGAGAGCCAAACTATAGGGGTTCTGCCTATTTGTCATATAGATGAGTGTTAGACTAAATTCAACCAATCTAGCTAGGGCACAAGATCAAATCCTAGTTGAGAACAATTAAACTACAGATGACTATCAGAAGCGAGATCTGAGAAACTAATTGAACAATAGAGATAAAGTAACAATTCATGACATGTATCTAGTGACCAAAATGCACATGGCTAGGGCGCGTGGGTGCCCTAAACCTCTTTTAGGGTTTACAAAAATTGTTACTTTTGTCAGGTCTGCACCTATGGTATCTTTCGTCTCTTAGTTCGGTATCTCTCAAAACCTATTTGTCTACTCTGCACACAAGAAAGAAGAGGAAAATGTTTGTGGCTATGTAGGATCTTGCCTTAGTCAAGCCCATGTTTTAGTATTCCTACCTCACAGATAGCCAAGATTAAATCTAGATGTCATGTGTGCTAAAAAATCCTAAGTATGAGCAGTAACATGCAAGATCTAATCAAATAAATAACAAACCCTAATCCTATATGACTCAAGAAAATAGGGAAGGATGTCTCACTTAAGGAAGCTCACAACATCGTGTCAATGACAAAGATTCATGGAAGGTTAGCAGAACAAGAAGGTGATGTAACCATACCCTTGACGAGTACTCAAGCCAAACTCAAGTTGGTTGTTCCAACCCTTCCTCCCAATTATGCAAAGTGCTTCAACCTAGGAGCCAATGAAATAGACTCAAGATCTCATCTCCTAGATTTCATACAAATCTCTCCAAGAGTAAAGTAGAACTCCACTTGAACAAAAACATGCAATAACACTTTTGCACAGAGAGAAAATAGCAATAGAGAGATTTTCCACATTCAAAATCAATCTTGTCATCTAGTTCTAAAATGAGGTAAGTCACTGTTGGAGTCTAGGACAACACTGAGAGGGGGGATGAATCAGTGTTGTGTAAACTTTTACAAATTTTTGTACCTTTTAAATTACAAGACAAAGAGAGATGAGGACATCAATAATTTGTTAAACACATATGTACAAGTATGAATTAACACAAGACATGAGACCAAGGCAAAAAAGATTATACGAGAGGAAAACCCTCTTAGGGTAGAAAAACCTCTCAAAATTGCCCCACTGGCTTATTCAAAACCTCACTAGTTACAAGTAGGTCTCATTGACAAAAGAAGCTTCACTAGATTTACAAAATGCCTCACTGGCATACACTGTACCTCACTGGCATACAAAGCCTGACTGGCAATAGAAAACAATCTCAAAACAATACAAGTAATACAAAGGGTTTCTCTGTTTCAATACAAGCCCCTGAATCTATACTCATACTCAATTATCTCTGCAAAAATTAATTCATCTGATTCAAATTATCTCTACACAAGTAATTGCAAATTGTCTTCACACTTGACATGGCTCAATCTGAAAGTTTATTGCATGATGTCTTCATACTATGTTTTATCCATTCCTGCACAAACATGATCTCACATTCAATATCATAATTCATCTATAGAATCTTCACAAAAATATTTTCAATATTGCATATTGGTCCACATCACAACAACACCAACCATCAATGCACCTGAAATGTTATTATATAAAATTTGAATGATCTTTCATGACCTTTCACATTATTCTTTTTCTCTGATTCATTTTCTCCTTCACAGAAAATAAACATAAAGCCCTTTAATCTTGCATTTTCATTGTCTTCACAAATCCATTCTCTTTCATTGAATCCTGCATATAAAATAATATAAAATCTCTTCATCTTCCTGCAAAAACAAAAATCCATTCACCGTGCAAGATATCCTTCATCCTCCACATCATTATGCTCTCATTTTTACAACTTGTAATTATAAATACTTTGCACATTCCTCTCCCTTTTGCATATACATATTCTTCTTTTAAAAATCCCCTTCAGAAATCTTCAATCTACAAAAAAATCTTCAATAAAAATTTAATTCCAACTTCCAAAAAAACTAAAACCCTTTCTCTTCTCTTTCATAAATAAATCCATCTCCTTTCATCTTATTTACTCTGCATAAACAAATCATTCTCATGCACAAAAACCTTTTCATAATCCCTTAAAACCTTTTCTTCATGGAGACCCAAAAATTAGAAAGAATAAAAAGAATAATATCTCCAAGCGAATTTCCTTTCTTAAAAAAATGATTTTATTATCACAAGAGGCTCACTAAAGAATCTTAAAAATAGAAACAAATCTTCCAAAGACAGCATCTAAAACTCACAAAGAATTCATCTTTTTAAAATGGCTAAAAATAGCCTTTTACCGAACCTTATCTGCAGTTAAAAAGGCATTAGACATTCTAACACTCGTAAAAAGTGGATGTAAGGATGTGAGAGCACATATTTGAATGCCGACCTTTGATTTTACTCCACATGCTCATTCCATTTTAAAAACTAGCCTTTGATTGTAGTTTTGGCACCCGTTCACATATAGCATAACTGAGGGTTTCAGTGGAAGGAATAGATGGGGCCGGTTCCCAAATGTTCTCAACCCCTTTAAGACATAACTTAAGTTATGTCTAACCTGATACAACAGGTCACATTTAAAACAAAACAAAAAGTGCATTTTATCAAATGATGGGCAGGGCACAAATAATGTGACTTAAGCATTTGTTTTAAAACTTAGGGATTTTGATATTTAACACTAATCTTGTTAGACTAAAGAACCTAACCCTTCATTACACCATCATTAGACTAGTCTTCTATCTTTGATGCAGAGATAGCCACCATCAGAAAATATTGTTATCTTTTGTCTTTGAACACTTTAAACATGATCTTACTTTTGGTTTTGAAGTACCTATGCAAAAACTTAACACCCTTGCCTTATACCATCAGGATCAACATTTGCAAGCTTTGAAGAAATTATAATTACTGACTTGTAGAGCATTGATATCAACAAATATAATCATTGTATTATAGAACATTCTTGACGATGAATGATCAATATGTAGTCATCAATAGCATACAAATGTGTGACCATTATACAAATGGTATACTCGACCAATTTGCAACAAGTCATGTGTGACCAATATTCTCTGCCAAGTATCATGCTGTATCAAGCTGATATGAAGATCAAAACAACTTTTGACATCTATTGTGATTCTAAAGACATCAATGACCATTGTAATTCACATGAATTAGACCAATACCAACTCATGAACAACTGCCTCCTGTGAACATCAAGAATGTAAGTCCAATACAAACAAAGTAGCATCAATATCTTGTGTGATCAAACAAGTCCCGTGGACATGAAAGATGATGATCAATCAACTCAATACATCATAACACCATGATCAACATGATAACCCTATGAACAACATCATAAAACAAAACTGGGAACTCCAAGGACCTGCCATAAACATGCTGATCAAATATGAACCAATATGAACACTAAACACCAAGAACAAGAGAATCCATCTTGAGACAAGCATCATGAAACATGATGATCAATCAACTCAATACCTTTTTGACATCAATGACAATCTACTTTCATCAATCTCCCCTTTTTCATTAATGGCAGAACTACATGATGCATTCTCTCTCTCTCCCCCTTTTTGACATCAGATGACAAAGACTGAATTAACTTCCCCTTGTTGTCCTTCCTTTGAACCTGTGATGATCTATGATGACAAGAATAACAATCATAAAGCAAGCATATAACAAACCATGTTGACAATACCTGAAAACAACTCTTCAACTTGAGAGCAACAAATCACCATGAAGCACACATCTGAAGACATACATCCTAAAGCACAAAACTTGAGAACAACATTATGTGAGGCATACCAAACAAAGCATCAAACCACCTATTATAATCTGCCCATAGACTGTACCATTCTATATCTTAGCACAATATCACTTCTTATCACAACACCAATATGAATATGAAGATGAAAAACTGACATTATTGAGATCCTTTGTTAACTTCTTTTGACAAGATGAAGGCTGCCATATTTCTGCTATCAAAATACAAACTCCTAATGATCACTTGTGTTTGTAAAACAAACTTTTCATGACAAATCTTCAAGATCACCCAAAGCATAGAGAATGATGTATGATTCTGAAGGCATAAAATTAACTCCTTTGATATGACTCATATGAACTTGAACTCCATGCAAAGATATCATAATCACACCAATGCTTACGATGAACAATAATTTAGACTCATAAATCATGAAGACTACTCATCACACTACTCACAACTCATGATGACATGATACTCACCCAAGAGATGACCTTGCCAATAATACCATGATAGTGACTACAAGATAGACAATCAACTTGCAACCAATTAACTTCTGCACACACTTCTTTACATGATAAAGAATGAAGATCATCCTATAAGGAATGAAGACTATCTTGATGAAGACAATCCTCTTGTTCCTACACATGACACTTTTTGCAACATAATCTCAAATACATCTGAAACAAACTATAATCGACAAGAACTGATGCTTCTTGACTTTAACACTCAAATCAGCCCATCAAGTTTGCACATCAACAAACTAACTACACCAAGTTCTTCCTGCAACAACATTTCACATTCTCTCAAACATATCAAGCACACTTTGAACTGCAACATCATGATATAAACAAGATCTAAATAGGACCAAGTCACTCAACATCATCAAATATTTTGTGCATATGAACCCTTGAATATCTTTTCAACATCTTGTATGCATAATGACAACATGAACCACTGATCACCTGCATCACTAACATATACTAAAGAGTAACATAGTTATCAACACCATTATGAACTTCATTTCACAAAATTGATATGAATAGCATTTTAGCAAAAATTATCAGACATGAATCCAAAAACAAAACAAGACCAAATAATCTCCTCCTGAAACTTCTTGGGGATAATTGATAGTGTTGGGACTGAAATTCCCAAGATATTTTTGCTAAAGTTTTATCCAATTTTAGGGTAAAAATTTTAGGTCCTCATGTGTGAAATCAATTGCAGAGCTGCAAATGCTGCTAAGATACAAGTAATGTTGCATGTTTAGATCCTTTTTTGAAAGAAAATAGAACCATTTTGCTTTCATCACTCAGGATGACCTATATTATCTCAAGCAACTGATGCAGGCTAGAAAGGAGGATGTTGATGCTATTCTAAGGAGTCCTTGAGGCCTTATAGCAGTATGAATGTTGAAAGGACATTTCTATGAGGGACTTAACAAATAATGATATATATTGTGTGTGCTCCAGTCATAGTTATAAAACCTACATTTTCAGGGAAGCATTTTTACAAAGAAAAGAAGTCCAATCTTTTATCGCCCATAGACAATTTTCATTTGCTGCACATTTACGTGTATGTCAAGTGTAGAAGTTTTGGCACATACTCACAAAATGTTGGACCACATGAAAGAATGAGACATTGTCTCATGGAATACGATTATCACAGCTTAAAAAAAAAAAAACATGCTGCTTCTCATAAGGCAGTCACACTGTTTTACCATATACAGCAAACAGGTTTCCAGCCCGATTAGTGCACATTTGCCAGCATCCTCCTAGCTTGTTCAAACGTGAGAACTCTGAAATAAGATTGCCCTAACAAGGATGTTGTCAAGTGAAACGTGATACACAAAATAAGTGTAAGATGAAATTACTCAGAAGCAAAAATATTCAATGTCTAATAAAGGGCTATTTCGGATGTATTCACAACAAGAAACCATGGCGAGCACTGAAGTGCTATATGGCCTTGAAAGCAAATGGTAGATGCTTTACGCAAACTCTCCAGAATATACACTGCCATCAATAGACATTCATACCATTTCTCTTCCAGAGGAGACATCGAACATGATTCTTAGCTAGAGAAAATCAATTACATCATTTTTGATTATGAGCAATGGAGGAAATTCTGTAAGTGGTATAAACGGAGGCCATGTGCTCAATCTCAAATCTAGCTGAGGGCTGTATTTCCAGTACGAAAGGAATCAAATTTGCTTTAATAGTGATTTGTAAGACATACAGTATTTGATTAATCAATTTCGTCTATGGAACAGCGGTGGGATTAGATCCCCAAAAATCTTGGGAAGATTTTTTGACAGTAATGATGATGATATTATCTCGATGAAGGTGCACATAAAAGGCATTTTTCCCAATGATATGGTAAATATTCTGCCAAATATAAGTGAGTTTGGATACCATGAGATGAGTGAAGATGGAAAGAAGTGGTGACGCAACATCCGCAAGTGGATCTTCCTCAAAAAATTTGTGAAGTATGGAAGCTGCTGCCCACAAACAATATTGCCAGGTACAAAAAGCACACCACAACCCATTGAACTGACGGAAGAGCTCATTCCAACACTATGGAGAATATCATGGAGGAATTAAGATCTCAAGGTTTATTTCAAAAGGTTTTGACCTACTGATTTGCAAACATACAGTTAAAATTCTGTGGCTTGCTCACATTTTTTACAAGATACTAGTGGTGTTTGCAATCCTTCACATATAGCCATTTGAATGTGGAGACTGGGTAGATTTTGATGGGTGTCCTTGCAACATAGAGTTTGAGAATCTCAAATATCTGCAGGTGGGAGATACAAATGTTTTTCCTTTTGGTGATATTACTATACTGAAGAAGCTAGCAGTTTTCCATAATCGATCAAAGCCAGGAATCGATTTGTGTCAACTTCCGAACTATCTCAAGGAAATAGCTTATCATGTAAGACAACTGGATGCGACTACAAGACTTCCAGAAGGGTTGAAACTTCCTTCACTTCTCCGACATCTACGATTAAGTAACTTTGAACTGGTACCACAAACATTGAGCCACCTCAATGCTCTTGAGGAGCTAACCTTTTATAACTACGGCATGGAATTTATGCCTCCGGGATTCCAACAACTTACTAAACTGAAGACTTTAAGCTTGAAGGACTGCACAAATCTGACTTCCCTTCCTCCAGGATTTGGTTCTATGGCTTCATTGACTTCTATAAATCTAAGAGGATGCACCCATCTACAAGAGCTGCCTGTTGACTTTGGAATGTTAAGTGCATTGAAAGATCTCTACCTAACAAAATGCTCGAATTTAACAGCACTGCCTGAAAACATGGATGGCTTAACTTCTCTGCAAGAGTTAGATATAGATCACTGCTCCAGGCTGCAGCGATTGCCACAAATATTTGGAAGGCTTTCCTTACCGAGACTTCACCTACAATACCTGGATCATTTAGAGGAGCTTCCAGAAACTATTGGAGAGTTATCATGTCTGAAGTCCTTGAAAATAAATAATTGCCCCTCACTAACCAGTCTCCTCGATAGCTTTGTGAAGCTGCAAATTTTGGATACTTTGCGCATAGACACCTGCATAAAACTTGGTGGTCTGCCGAAAAGATTTGGGCGGTTAACTTCTTTAGAGAAGATATTTGTGCGCAATTGCCCTAGCCTGAAGGAATTGTCTCACGGATTTGAAGCACTTACAGCCTTGAAAGAGTTGAAATTGGTAATTTGCAGAAAGCTAGTGAGCCTTCCCGCGTGCTTAGAACAGCTCGCATGTTTGGAAGAGTTGGTATTGGAAGGCGTGTTCTGCTCGACTCTTCCAAATGATATGGAAAAGCTTAAAAAGCTAAAGCGGCTATTCATAAAGTCTTGCCCAAAATTGCAAACTTTCCCAGATGATTTCTAAAAGATGGCATCTTTGGAGAAAGTAACTATCCAAGGCTGTGAAATGATGGAAGGGTCAACAATGGAGAGAATAGTGAAATTGCAGTAATGCTATTCCATTGACATAAGCGAAATTCCAAAATTAATTGAACGGTGGAAAGAAATGCAGCAGGAAGAAGAAGACTATCTCTTCAAGGTCACTACTTCGAGTAAACGGAGAACCGATAACTCCAAACAGGATGATTCTTAGTGGAAAGAAGCAGAAAAAACTAGGCAAAAACCCTAAATGTCATCGGCAACAAAATAGCTATCGGAGTGAAATTTTTTAAATGTGCCGATCTTATGCTTCTGGCCGATGGACTCTTTTTCAGGGAGACAATTACTATTGGCAGAGACTATTTAGATCACACCGATCTTATACCTCTTGCCGATGGAGCCCCGTAAGGTACTATTAAAGAAAAAGTAAATATTTTCAAAAGGTACCAGCAAAAATGATAATATGTGGTAAAGGGGAATTTCACGTTATTTCAAGGGCAGAATATTTTCTAGAAAAGTTAGGAGGGTGATTATTTTAAAATACATATAACGTATTTTCACCTAAGAAATTAGAGAATGGTCAATTATTTTCACTCGGATGGAATTTTTGTCAAACAAAAGTGAAAAGCACAAACAAATAAAATTCGAAGCAAATTATTTGCAAACCAAACCTTAAAGGAATATTATGCCATGGAATATTTTTCACCGAGAAAGTAAAGACACGGATGATGATTTTCACTCAAATAAATATCCTTGTGAGATAACAGTGGAAAACATGCTGGGAAATATAATCAAGAAATAAATAGAGATTAAACTATTATGTGAAGATCAAAAGGCCAGATTAAATATTTAACTATTGCCAAAGGCAATTAAATAAACGAAAGGTATACCAAAGGTTACAACGGAAAAAATAAAGGGTTGTAACCCTAGAGTCCAAAGGATATTTATCAGAGAAGAAGAATCAAGCAGGAAAGGACATCAGTAGATTAGGATCAAGAGTAGATTAGGAAAAACATCAGTTAGATAACTGGATGGATTGACCAGTTGCCAAAACAAAATATTATGTTGTACATTGTAAAATCTTTCGAAGCTGTATAGTGGAGAAAATGTATGAATAAATGATTTAATATTGGTGTCTATTGTTTGTTGAGCTGAGCAATTATTTGGTTGTCTCCATACTGTTATTTCTTTGTTATTTGAACCTGAGTTTCCAAGTTGATATTTCAGTTTCATCGAGACACACTTGTTGTTTTCGTGTAATCAAATTAATTGGTTTCCATTACAGATATAAAATCCTTTTGATTGATTACAGTAACCTGGAGGTAGCATTTGGATAGGTAAGAGCAGCCCTATAATTGTCAAGATTGCCATACTGTCTCCAACTCGATATTGTCTTGTTATTCAAAATGAGCATCAATTCCATTTGTCAATACACGTTTGCTGTCATTGTGTGATTCTTTTGATCGGTTCCTTCAAGCAAGGATTAAAAAAAATCCTTTCAATAAGTCACAGTAACCTGGTAAGATTTGAGTGGATCACTAAGTAGAATTTGTCAGTCACATTCTTGCACGTTTATACAAGCTATAAACAAACACATGTGCCAAACAATTAGGAATGTAACCTATAAGTAAATCATATATCATATACACCTTGACTCCATTAGCCCAACAGAAATAGGCACTGGTCATACCAATTCCATTTTAGGATTCCATAAAATCTCATTCAAACAATTACATCTCAAATCTTAGTATTAGGAGTAGGAGTAGTTTAGAAGCTTGCATCTATTACATTTTATGCCATTGTGATAGATTTACTAATCCAATCAAGTCATATAGTGTTAAGTATGCTTTAGTTACAAAGGTACACTCGCCTAGGTTTGCAGGACCTGAAGTGTAGGGAGCTAATAGCTCTGTCAATTGGTCCAAAAATGTTGCAAATCCAAACATAGAGTCTGGCATCCTCTTAGGGTTAGCAACTTGCATTTTTGGGAACCAACAGATAGGACATGAACAACTCCCTCTTACTTCATGCTATCTGTTGTGCAACTAAGGATGTAACTTGTGCAAGATGCACAAGTTTAGAATCTGTCTTCTTTTGACTTTGTTTCAATCTCCAGTCTTCCATAGGTTCTTTCTTCCTCTAAACCTTTGTAGCTTCTTTCCTTTTCCACTTTTTCAAATCAGGTGATGCTTTTTTGCAACTGTGTGCTTTATGACCAAGAGAGTTGCATATATAACAAACTATATTGTAATCATAATAAAATAATTGATAATACCTTTTTGACATCTCTTGAGCATTTATGATATGCTTCCATGCAAGATCATACCTTCTATGCATTTTATAATTTCTTTGTATGTGACCAACATTATTGCACTTGTAATATACAAGATTAGTATTCCTTCTGCAATCAACTGCTTTGTGTCCAAAATGATTACAAGTATAACAATAACCATTAAATGAATAATTATACTTGTACATATATGTTTGTCTCACTGGAGCAGATCTTCTAAAATTTCTTCTTTGATTATGCATTACAAACTCATCTTTGGTATTCATTTCAACTTCTGACTTATTTTTGCCTTCAGGAGCAGCAACATGAAGATCAATTTTCTTTCTAGGAGTTTCTATGGCTTTGGAACACTCTCCTTCTTCAAATCCTAAACCAGTTGTGTTCTTATGATGCTTCTATTTGCCCAACATCTCATGCAACTTGTTTGAGCTTTCTTCAAACTCTTGATATTTCTTGGACAAAATCTTGAGACCTTCATGATTTTTTCTCAGATTAATAATTTCACCCTCTAATTTCATATTTTCAATTCTTTTAACCTCGAGGTCAGATTTTGATACATTAGCTATCTTCTTAGCTTCCTCAACCTCTATCTTCAAATTGATAATCAAATTGGCTAATTCATTAATTTGTGTCCTTAAATTTACAATCTATTTTCTTGTCTCTTCAAGATCAGAGAGTGCTTTGTCTTTGAAGTCTTTTTCTTGTTGTAGCTGCAATTCTAATTTCTGGTTCTCCTTTTTATATTTCTTGAGTTCACTCAGAGCACATATGAGCTCTCCTTTAACATCAACCTCACATTCTTGTTCATCATCACTTATAATGTAATCTTCTTCTTCTAAATTTGATTGAGTCTCATCTCCTTCATGTGAATGACTTCCATCATTGTCACTCTTCTCAGCTAACAAGTTGTCCTCTTCTTTAGCATCACATTGATAAATTCTTATCAACTCCTTCCACATATCCTAAACTATTTCACAATACATAACTTTGCAAGAAACTTCATTAGATAATCCAAATAAAATAGCCTTCTTTCTAGTATCATTGTATTCATAAGCCTCTTTATTACTTGTATCATCAGGTGATAGAGAGGAAATAAAATAACCATTCTCAATTGACATCCATACACCATATCCTAAAGAAAATAGATAGTCTTGCATCCTAAAACACCAAATAGAGAAATCTAAACCATCAAAGAAAGGAACATCTAAAAACTCATCTTCTAATTTAATACCAAATTCATTTCTATCAACTAATTGTGTATCAACATTTGAGTTTCTTGACACTTTTCTTTTCTCTATTTCTTTTTCACTTACCCATGGTACTCTACACTTAGGACCTACCCAAGCCAATTAGACTTGTATAGGGAACCTATGCTTTGATACCACTTGTTAGAGTCTAGGACAACACTGAGAGGGGGGAATGAATTAGTGTTGTGTAAACTTTTACAAATTTATGTACCTTTTAAATTACAAGACAAAAAGAGATGAGGACATCAATAATTTGTTAAACACATATGTATAAGTATGAATTAACACAAGACATGAGACCAAGACACAAAAGATTATACAAGAGGAAAACCCTCCTAGGGTAGAAAAACCTCTCAAAATTGCCTCACTGGCTTATTCAAAACCTCATTGGTTACAAGTAGGTCTCACTGACCAAAGAAGCTTCACTAGCTTTACAAAATGCCTCACTGGCATACATTGTACTTCACTGGCATACAAAGCCTCACTGGAAACAGAAAACAATCTCAAAACAATACAAGTAATACAAAGGGTTTCTCTATTTCAATACAAGCCCCTGAATCCACAATCATACTCAATTCAATCTTCATATTTCTTTCCAATCATACTGCACTTCATTCTCATTATCTCTGCAAAAATTAATTCACCTGATTCAGATTATCTCTACATAAGTAATTACAAATTGTCTTCACACTTGACATGGTTCAATCTGAAAGTTTATTGTATGATGTCTTCATACTATGTTTGATCCATTCCTGCACAAACATGATCTCACATACAATATCATAATTCATCTGTAGAATCATCACAAAAATATTTTCAACACTGCATATTGGTTTACATCACAACAACTACACCAACCATCAATGCACCTAAAATGTCATTACATAAAATTTGAATGATCTTTCATAACCTTTCACATTCTTCTTTTTCTCTTATTCATTTTCTCCTTCACAAAAAATAAACATAAAGCCCTTTAATCTTGCATTTTCATTGTCTTCACAAATCCATTCTCTATCATTGAATCCTGCATATAAAATAATATAAAATCTCTTCATCTTCCTGCGAAATCAAAAATACATTCACCTTGCAAAATATCCTTCATCCTCCACATCATTATGCTCTCATTTTTACAACTTGTAATTATAAAGACTCTTCACATTCCTCTCCTTTTTGCATCTACATTTTCTTCTTTTAAAAATCCCCTTCAGAAATCTTCAATCTGTAAAAAAATCTTCAATAAAAAATTAATTCCAACTTCCAAAAAAAATAAAACCCTTTCTCTTCTCTTTCGTAAATAAATCCATCTCCTTTCATCTTCTTTACTCTGCATAAACAAATCATTCTCCTACAAAAAAAACTTTTCATAATCCCTTAAAACCTTTTCTTCATGGAGACCCAAAAATTAGAAAGAATAAAAAGAATAATATCTCCAAGCGAATTTCCTTTCTAAAAAAAATGCTTTTATTATCACAAGAGGCTCACTGAAGAATCTTAAAAATAGAAACAAATCTTCTAAAGATAGCCTCTAAAACTCATAAAGAATTCACCTTTTTAAAATGGCTAAAAATATCCTTTTACCAAACCTTATCTGCGGTTAAAAAGGTATCAGATGTTCTAACACCTATCAAAAGTGGATGTAAGGATGTGAGAGCACATATTTGAATGTTGACCTTTGATTTTACTCCACACGCTCATTCCATTTTAAAAACTAGCCTTTGATTGTAGTTTTGGCGCCTGTTCACATATAGCATAACCGGGGGTTTCAGTGGAAGGAATAGATGGGGCCGGTTCCCAAATGTTCTCAACCCCTTTAAGACATAACTTAAGTTATGTCTAACCTAATACAGTAGGTCACATTTAAAACAAAACAAAAAGTGTATTTTATCAAATGACGGGTAGGGCAAAAATAATGTGACTTAAGCATTTGTTCCAAAACTTAGGGATTTTGATATTTAACACTAATCTTGTTAGAATAAAGAACCTAACCCTTCATTACACAATCATTACACTAGTCTTCTGTCTTTGATGCAGAGATAGCCACCATCAGAAAATACCATTGTCTTTTGTCTTTGAACACTTTAAACATGATCATATTTTTGGTTTTGAAGTACCTATGCAAGAACTTAACACCCTTGCCTTATACCATCAGGATCAACATTTGCAAGCTTTGAAGAAAAGATAATTACTGACTTGGAGAGCATTGATATCAGCAAATATAATCACTATATTATAGAACATTCTTGACGATGAATGATCAATATGTAGTCATCAATAGCATATGAATGTGTGACCATTATACAAATGGTATACTCAACCAATTGTGCAACAAGTCATGTGTGACCAATATACTCTACCAAGATGTCATGTTGTATCAACATGATATGAAGATCAAAACAACTTTTGACATCTATTGTGATTTTGAAGACATCAAGGACCATTGTAATTCACATGAATTAGATCAATACCAACTCATGAACAACTGCCTCCTGTGAACATCAAGAATGTAAGTCCAATACAAACAAGTTAGCATCAATATCTTGTGTGATCAAACTAATCAAACAAGTCCTATGGACATGAAAGATGATCAATCAGCTCAATACATCATAACACCATGATCAACATGATAACCCTATGATCAACATCATAAAACAAAACTGGGAACTCCAAGGACCTGCCATAAACATGATGATCAAATATGAATCAATATGATCAGTTACTTAGTTCTATACAAGGCTATAGAAAAGAGTAATTAGGATTAAAATGCGAACACAATGCATCAAAAAGTAAATTTGAATTTAGGGTCAGCCTAAACAACATTAAAGCTGACTTGTAACCTTAAATTGCCTCCCTAAAAGTGGGAGGGACAAGGGCACTTGGGTGTCCTGGGCCCAAGGGAAAATTAAGGCTTAATTTCACTCTTAATGCGGGGCTAACTCCAAATCTTGATTTATTTGTCGGGGTGATGATGAAACATTAATCAGAATCACTAAATTCTCTATATACAGGACTGAAAGAGGGTTTTAAGGTGGACCTAAAAATGGACTAGGCTTGGGATCACTAAAGGGAGGAGCTAAACATAATGAAATTGTGTCTACACACAAGTGTACACAATTTATGAGATAACAAAACTATGTTTAACTAGACAAAATGAGGAGTTGGGAATGAAAACTAGAATAACATAAAATAGAGAAATAAATAATAGAAATGATGTATAGACAATGAAATAAAATGGACTAAGAACCTAGAAAGTGAAGTCAGAAACTCATTGGCATGGATGCTAGCACGCCAAAACTATTGTTTGATATGTGTGTTGTTATTTGACTACTGTGTTGTCATCCCCAAGTAGTAGAAAAATAAAGTCTACTTCAAGAACCTATAAGGCCTACACACTAGAAGACAAGAACACAAAGCAAAATACCTTGTTAACATCTAGAAAAACAAAAAATGTAGAAAGCTAATCTAGGCTAACTATTCTTAAATGAATTATTGAAATGAAAAATAAGAAATGAAACTCAAACCTCTACGTGTTTGAAGTTCTTCTAACACATGATTCTAGGACAGAGAAAATTGTTGGGAGTGTAAAGGAGCTTGCCAAACAGGGTTAGGCCCATGGTTTAGCCTTTTTCTTCTATGAACAACAATGAAACAAGGGAAAATGGATTTTTGTGTGGACGCCTAGCCTATGTACGTCTAAGACTAAGAACAAAAAATTGGAATAAATCTATAAGTATTAAACTTTAGGTCTACAAATGATTAATACCCTAGTTTGTGTGAAAACAAAAGGGTGATGGACACCAAGGTGCCAAGAAAGTAGTGTATCAAATGTCTACAAACCCTTTTCAAAGAGGATGAGAAGGGGTGAATAATAAAGTTGAAGGAGTGATAACAACGATAATATAATGCTATTAAGTAACAATATGAAAGAGAGATTATTCAAAAAGAACTAGCAAATAATGCAAAGCTTGCACAATATCATTTGGATTAATAACAACAAAGGTTGCAATGACTATGATTTCAATGCACACCCTAAAAAAATGAACCAATAGATGAGAAGACCACAAATGTCAATGTCAAGCTTGCAAAAGTGTTTTTCAAAGGATGTTATTTCTTAAGAAAGTTGCAAAAATGGTGTAGAATGCTTGTAAGTTCTTCAAGAATGTTTTAGAATGCAAGATAGATTTCAAAAATCTATTATAGGGAAGATGAAGAGGCATGCAAGGCGAGACTAGGTGTTGAGATTCGTCTAACAGATCAAACAATCATTTTTCTTGCATGTTTAGAAGTGGAAAGGTGGTAATTTTGGTAAAAGGCGGTCATCGTATGACAATATTGTCAAAGGATAGGAGAGCACCTATGCAGACATTTGCATTCTTGCACTGTCTTCCTAACACAACACAATAAAAAATGATGCAAAATGAATACATGATGCCAGAATGGCATATAAAATATATACAATTATTTAGAAGACACTTGAATGCATAGAAACACCAAGTCCACATTGGCACCAATGGCAGGACAAAGGTTAGGATAAGGTTGTATGGTCCTAAAAACATGCTTCAAGAAGTGGATGTTGAAATTGAGGTGACCCTGTAATATCAACCTTGTAGGGTTGTAATTTTTGACCTTACAGATAGCTAAGTACGTTTATTGTTTGCAGTTATTTCCATTACTTTAGCATTATATTGGAAAGCATTATATTGGTTTAGAATATATTAGCCCACAACTAATCATTTATTAGGTCTAAGTTAATCTATGTTTATTTGCATGTGTCTTATTAATTTAGTCTAGATTATATGTAGAGAAATTATATTTTCCTTTACAACTATAAATGTGTGGAAAATTAACATTTTTAATAAATCATCACAATAAGAATATATCATTTGTAATAAATCATCACCCTGTTATTTATGTGATTGGATAAGTTGAATGGTATAGGAAAAATATAATCTTTTCAAAGAACGACTTAAAAAAATTCTAAACTAAATATAGTAGAAGAAAGCCACTCAATTGTATGTAAAGATAATACTTACAATTAATTTTTGGCAAGTATTTATATGATTTAAAATATAATAACATAAAATATATATATTCTTAAATGATGAGAAATAGAGTTAGAAATCATCCAATTATATATACTATTAAATTCTAAGTATTAAAGACTATTTGATTGAAGAAGTGAATAATCTTCTCATATAATATTTTATAAAAATTTGCTTAAAGGAAAAATATATATGAAATTTACAACCAATTCTATTCTACTTTACTACTTTGTCACACATGACTCACGGTTGTGTTGACCCCAAAACAACACAACTGTTTTAAACGCATGACTCACGGCTGTCTGTCAACAACTGTTATTATCTTCTCAATATTTTCTACACGCCAAATCTGGCAAATCTCTGGACTAGAAGCTCAAGTTTTAAACGCATCACTACCCGCCTGTTTCGCAATGTCGATCCCAACTCAACACCTCATTTACTTGCCCTCTCATTTTCCTGCACAAACTGGAAAATAATTAGTCCCACTTTTATAGAAAGCCGTGAGAAAAATTTGCATCGCTCCCGCCTATTTCGCAAGTCTACCTAGTGAATAGGAAGGCCATGTCTTTTCAATAGAGAAGTGATGTCTTATCAACATCTCATCAATATAACGCATCACTCACGCCTGTTTTGACTTGTCTCGAGACTGGAATATAATTAGCCGATAGGCTTTTATATGTGAGCATTATAGTGCTAGGAATTCTCTCACGCCGTAAAATTGACGTCAGAAAATTTTTCTAATTTCCCTGGGTGCAAGTGTTAGTAATTATTTGCCCTCTTATTTCCCTGCACGGACTAGAAAGTAATCAGAATATAATAATTAGTCCCACTTCTACAGAAGGTAGTGAGAAAACTATGCCTTCTTCGCCCCCACTCTACGCGCCAAGTCATTCACGTCACACATTGTTAAATAATGAGAGTAGATAAACAATTTAAGAAATCAGAAAAGAACAACACATAAGACATGAATTTACGTGGTTCACCAAAACTGGCTAAGTCTACGGGAGCAGGGGAAAATATATTTATTAATTATCATAGCAAAGTACATAGTTTTTCATCATCTATTACAATGAGCAAGTGAATAGTTTTATAGCTTGCACAGATGACTCTTCAAGGAGGCAATAGAGGGTAGTCACGGTCAATGTGACCGTTGAACTTCACACACCAACAATCTCTCACTTGAAGTCCAACCACTGCTGCGAAATGCTGCTCAAAGATGTTCCCACACTCCAGTCTCAATGTCACATCTTGACAATGCCGATAGAAGCCCTACAGAACTCAAACTTCTCTCTCAGTACTATCTTGGTCAATGCATCAGCTGGATTCACCTTTGTATCAATCTTTTCAACTTGCAACTTGCCTTATTCAATCACACTTCGGGTGAAGTGATACCGTAGCTTAATATGTTTGGTTCTATTATGAAAAGCAACATTCCTGGCCAAGTGAATAGCACTGTTGCTATCACAAAAGAGAGGAAAAACTTGTTGTTTGCAACCCAACTCTCCCAACAAGCGATGCAACCAAATCATTTCCTTCGCACTTTCGGTAAGAGCAATGTAATAAGCCTCAGTAGTGGAAAGGGCAACCACTTGTTGAAACCTTGAGACCCAACTGATCGCTGCCCCGACAAATGTGAAAGCATAACCTGTTGTAGACCTTTGTTTGTCCAAGTCTCCTACCATATTAGAATCAACGAAGTCTTGTAGTTGTTCATCTTTCCTAACAAAACATAAAGCATAATTAGAAGTGCCTTTTAAATACCTCAATATCCACTTCACTGCTTCCCAATGAATTTTACCCGGATTACTCATTAACCTGCTCACTACTCCCACTGCATGGGAAATGTTGGGACGGGTGCACACCATGGCATACATGAGACTTCCAACAACTAATGAATATGGAATGTCTTTCATGTAGTTTTGATCTTCATGGTTTTGGGGGACAATGCGGATGACAAACAAAAGTGATCAACAAGTGGAGTGCTCATAGGCTTAGCTCCCTTCATGTTAAATTTGTCCAAGACTTTGTGAACATACTTTTCTTGTGACAATCTAATTTCCCTCTTACGTCTGTCCCAGATTATGGTCATACCAAGTATCCTTTTCACTGCCCCTAAATCCTTCATTGCAAACTTGTGAGCTAAGAGTTGCTTCAAATCATGAACAACTCTTATGCTAGTGTCAGTAACTAGCATATCATCGACATAGAGCAGCAATAAAACAAACTCACCATTGTCCAATACCTTGTAGTAGACACATAGATTAGATTCATAGCGTGTAAACTATTGCTCCATCATGAAAGAGTCAAACTTAAGATACCACTGCCTCGGGGCTTGTTTGAGCCCATACAAACTTCTCTTCAATTTGCAATACAAATCCTCATGTCCTTGTTTGACAAATCCTTCAGGCTAATGCATATACAACTCCTCCTCAATGTCGCCATGGAGGAATGCGGTTTTAACATCAAGTTGCTAAAGTTCAAGATCATATACTACTGCCAATCCCAAAACTACTCGAATAGTGGTCATCTTCACAACTAGTGAGAAAATCTCATTGAAGTCTATCCCCTTTCGCTGATCATACCCTTTCACTACCAATATGGGCCTGTAGCATTTCCTACCTCCTTCCTCTTTCAATCTATACACCCATCGATTCTTCAATGTTCTTCAATTGGGTGGAAGTTTGACCAAATCCCATGTATGATTGGCCATGAGTGAATCCATTTCCTCTTGCATTGCCTCCATCCATTTTGCACTATTTGTGTCTTTGCAGGTTTCTTTGAAGGTAGCTGGCTCTACTTGATCATAGATCAATAGCTGATAGTCTTCTAACCTTGTGGGAGGTTTTCTTTCCCTTGTAGACCTCCTCAATTGAGGAACTTGTTCCTGCAAATTATTGTCCAAATTTAATCTCTAGAATTGATGTTGAATACCTTCTATATCACACTGCAAATTAGTCCTATGTGTACCAAGATTACTATCTTCAGCATTACCAGTTTAGTACCAACATGATTTCTCTATATTTCGTGCAACTGGGATGCATTTGTTGAAGGTTGCGTGGGATTAATACTTCCCACAATGTGTTGCAGGTCAAAAGGAGATGCATGCATGGGAATATTCAAAGAAGACTATGTTTCATAATGCAAGGGTAGCGTTGGATTTTTAGAAGGATTTGTTAAAATCAAAAGAGACAAAGTCTTTTCCAACGGCTGTGACACAACTTCAAAAGGTTGCATAGACTTTCCAAAAGGCAGCAATGAAGTTTGAACATGTTGCATGGGATTTAGAGGGCACACTCACACCAATTGTTGTGTAGAAGGTTGTGATGAAATTTCTAATTACTTCCTTGCACTTTGAAGAGGTTGCATGTGACCTGTAATAGCTTGCATATTAATATATGGCAGCAGACTTAGATCATTACCCTATGTATTATGCTGTGGCATATTAATATTTGGAAATGCATTAGACTGTGTTGTGTCTAAAGAGGGTTGTGTTGAAAATAGAGGAGGTAGAGTCAAACAGGGTTATATATTAGAGGATGAAGGTTGTGTAATATTTGATCTCCCTTGTGCAGTATATGAATGCAACTCACTTCCATTTTCAAAAAGATCAACATGCACATATTGTTTGTCTTGTGTCTCTGGTTTTTGTAGACCTAGGAACACCTTTTCATTAAAGACCACATCCTGATTGCAGACAATTTGTTGGGCAATCGGATCCCACAACCGATAGCCAAACTACTCCTCCCCATAACCAATGAAAATACACCATTTTGATTTGGGATCCAACTTCGTTCTCTTCTCCTTGGGAACATGAGCAAATGCTTCGTAGCCAAACATACGTAGGTGATTGTAAGAAATCTGTCTTTCCAACCACTCCTCTAAAATGTCAAAGTCCAACCAAGATGAAGGACTTCTATTGATCAAATACACTGTTGTATTGACTGCCTCTGCCCAAAATTCTTTGCCCAAACTTGCATTAGAGAGCATACTCTGACCTCTCTCTAAAATCATTTGATTCATCCTCTCAGCTGCACCATTTTCTTGAGGGGTGAATGGAACAATTTTGATATGTTGGATACTGTTATCTGCACAATAGTTATCAAACTCCAAAGAGCAAAACTCTCCACCATTGTCCATTTTCAAACATTTTATTTTATTCCTAATTTGATTCTCAACAATAGCCTTGACGAATTTGCTAAATACTTCTGATTTCTCATTTAGCATATAAACCCAAACTTTGTGGGTACAGTCATCAAGAAAGTAACAAAATGATTTGCCCTTCCAATGGAGCTTACATCCATAGGACCAAACACATCCGATTGCACGAGTTCCAAGGGCCTTGACTTCTTCTCATGTCCAATTTTTGAAAAGTTGATCTGCCTTTGTTTGCTATAAAGACAATACTCACAAAACTCTAAATCAATAGATTGCAAACCTGGAAGTTGACTCCTTTTGAGCAAAATTTCCATTCCTTTCTTGGTCATATGCCCAAGCCTCTTGTGCCAAAGTTCCATCCCGCTTGTCCACAACCACCATCGCAGCTCCCACTTCAGCGTGACACTCTAGCACATACAGAGTTCCCATTTGTTGCCTCTTACAACTACCAAGGCTCCTTTGGTCACCCTCCAAATGTTTGATGAAAAGGTGATGCTACATCTTTGAGCATCAAGTTGTCCCATAGAAATCAGATTTCTTTTTAGCTTTGGAACATGTCTCACATCTTTTAATAACCACTTATTTCCATTCTTCAATTGTAACATCACGTCACCTTTGCCAATTATCTCACATGGCTCATTGTTACCAAGATAGACTCTCCCAAATTTACCTTCTTGATAGTTTTTAAAAGCATCCCAACATGAGGTTGCATGAAATGAAGCACGAAAGTCCAACACCCATGAATCAGCTATAATTTTGCTTGTGAACAAAACTAATGCCCCTCCATCATCTTCATATGTGGTGTTAACTTCATTTTCTTTTAGTTGTTTTTGTGCCTTCTTGTATGACCAACACTCTTTTTTGATATGTCCTTCCTTGCCACAAAACCAACAATCTTCTTTTCTTCCCCTAGACTTAGATCTCTTGGTAGATTTTGATTTTCTCCTATTGTGTTTTCCCCTTTCTTGGGATCTTCCCCTATTACCAAAAATCAAAGCTTCTCTAGTTGTTTTGTTTTGCCCTCTTCTCATAGCTTCATTGAGAAGTGTTGTACCAACATCATCATATCTCAACATTGATTCTTTTTTCTTGTCATCAGATCCCCTTATTCTAGATATTGAATTGCTAATTGTCATTACCACATTATCCCAACTATCGGGAAGAGAGCACAAAAACAACATGGCTCTCATTTCATCTTCAAAGTTGATATCCACAGAGGCTAATTGGCTTATCACAATGTTGAATTCATTTAAATGTTTTGAGATGTTGCTACCCTATTTCATCTTCAAATTGAAAAAATTTCTTTAACAAGAAAACTCTATTTGTTGTTGAGGCCCTTTCATACATATCACACAGCTTATCCCATATTTGTTTTGATGTTGTTTTCATGGCAACGTTAAAAAGAATGTTGCTGGACAATGAAAGAATGATAGTTGCAGTTGTCTTTTGGTCCAAAACATCCCAGTCAGCAGTCAACATATTCTCTGGCTTCTTTGTCTTCCCTTGCAGTGTAATAGTGAGGTCCTTCTAAATTAGCAAGGCACGAATTTGAAGCTTCCACAAACCGATGTTTTGTCCCAAAATTTTTTTGATCTTCCATTTATCTGCCTCTTCCATATTTTTGGAAATTCATCACAAATTTCCAATCATCTCCTTTACCAAGCTCTGATACCAATTGTTAAATAATGAGAGCAGATAAAAAATTTAAGAAATCAGAAAAGAACAACACACAAGACACAAATTTACGTGGTTCACCAAAACTGGCTACGTCCACAGGAGCACGAGAAAATCTCTTTATTAATTGTCATAATAGAGTACATGGTTTTTCATCATTTATTACAATGAGAAAGTGAATAGTTTTATAGCTTGCACATATGACTATTCAAGGAGGAGGTAGCAGAAGATGAGGAGTCATGGTCAATGTGACCGTTGGGCCTCACACACCAACAAACACCTACTCTTCATTATAATTACTTGCCCTCAATCTCATTATATCCAAGTTGATACACCCCACCCAAACTCTCATTCTCCCATGGCCAACCTATTTTTGTTTTTTGTTATTACATTGTTTCTTTTCCACTTCTGTTGTGGATGTATTTAGAGGGAAGCCCATGCTCTTCTTCTCTTCAAAGCTGGTAAAAATCACTCTACAGATGTACTGAGTTTGTGGGACAAGGAAAGAGATTGCTGCCTCTGGGACGACATTTCATGTAGCTGATGTTCATATTGTGGGCTTATATGGAGGGGCGTCATATCTAAGAGCTTCTGCACCCTCACTTTTGTTGCAACCATACGTCTATTTGACATGGGATTAACAAGTACTCTTCCTCACTACTTTGGAAAAATCTCTTCTCTCACAAAAGTAGATTTATCTTTGAATAGGTTAAGTGGGAACATTCTGCCTTCTCTCTCTAACCTTTCTTCTCTAACTAGCCTAGAGATTTCTGGAAATTAACTCACAAGAAGCATTCCCTCCTCTCTCCCTAATCTCTCTTCTTTAACCGTGCTAGATCTTTCTAGGAATCAACTCACGGGAAGCATTCCCTCCTCTCTCCTTAATATCTCTTCTCTAACTAGCCTAGATCTTTCTTGGAATCAACTCACAGGTAGCATTCCCTCCCCTCTCTCTAATCTCTCTTCTCTAACTTGGCTAGCTCTTCCTAAGAATGAACTCACAAGAAGCATTCCCTCCTCTCTCTCTAATCTCTCCTCTCTGACTTGGCTAAATCTTTAAGAAAATCACTTGAGTGGCTATATCCTAGATTCCTTGAGCAATCACTCTTCACTGCAATATATGTTTTTGTCATACAACCAACTGAATGGAGCTCTTCCCTCCTCATTTTCAAGGCTCTCCTCCCTTACTTACCTCTATGCTGATGAGAATCCATGTAACTAGAGTTTTGCTTCCCTAGCGCTACCCTCTTCTCTTAAATGTCTCTCTATCTCACTAAACTACCATATAATTCCAGAGGCTTACTTTCAAAACCTTAGCAAATTAAATTTTTTGTCCTTATCCAATTGTGTACTTAACATCAACACCATATGGATTCCCTCATTTCAGTTAAGAGAGTTGTATATGACATCATGTAAGATAGATGGTCAAATCCCCTTGTGGATTTTGACTTCAGTTCTCACTTGAAGGGTTGCAATTAGCTGACAACTATCTTGTTGGAGAAATTCCCTCTTGGCTACTGGATATGAGTCTACACTACATCAATCTCACATCAAATCATCTACAAGGTCACCTTTTGCTAAACATTTCAGCTTTGAAGGAAATAAAGGTCTTTGATGTGTCTAACAATGCATTGTGCGGACATATACCACCAATTTGGCCCCCTAATCTACGATCATTACTTCTCAACGACAATTTACTGATAAGAAATATTCCTCCAACCATTCAAGCTAGCTCTTCACTGTGCATGTTAAATTTGGCAAATAACTATAGACACCTAAATTTGACCATATCTTATGACATTACCTTAATGACACCTTTTCTTCTAGCTCCCTTTTCATAACCCCTTTCATCACTCCCATTAGTTAAATAAATTATATTTATTTAACTAATTCCTCTTATCCATTTATCCTTCTTATTTAATTCCATTTGTCCTCCATTTGCACCAAATTAAATAAATCTTATTTATTCAATCCCATTTTCCTCCATAATCCAATTTAAATAAATTAAATATTTATTTAAATGCTACATGTCTCTCATAATTTAAATAATTTTATTATTTAAATTATTTATTCCCACTCACATCCCTATTTTTAACCTCATTCATTGTGTGTCATAAGCACTTTCTCTCCAAAATCAAATGAAAATCCCATTTATTCCCACTCCCCTCCTTATTTTAGTCACCTGTTATCCTCATTTATGGTGCATCATAAGCACTAAAATTAACTTTCAATCCTAGCCATCCACCTCATCCCTCACCCTTCTAATCCTAGCCATCTATTTGATCCCCTCTCCTATAAATTGAAACTCTTATTTCATTTCCAAACCCTCACACATTCTCGTCAACTTTCTATGCACATGCATATATATCAATTTTCATCTATCTCATATCATTTTCTATCAAGGTTATGTTGGTTGTGTAAGCATCCCACAAATCATCCAAAGGACAAATCAATGGAGCTTGGTTGCACTTCATTCTGTCCTATCCGAAGTCCGAATTTGTGCAAGGTTTGAAGGTATTTGTATTGTTTATCTTTATGTCATTTGTCTCACATGATTTTATGGGCTTCTATTTGGCATGCCTTGTTTTCTATTGATTCACTTCCCTTGATCTAGCTTGCTTTTTGCAAATTTTATTAACTTTGTGTTGCAGGTTTATGCCATTTTTGGACAAAACCATAGGTTTTAAACATTTCATCATATCTTCCAAATGGCTGCGATCTTTTCTACAAGATTTTTACCTAAGTTTTTTTATCATCTAAGGAAGCTATAGTAGAAAAATCATGTGTTTATCATCATTTTTGAATGAGTTATAGCAATTTTACATTTTTCTATAAATTCACATTTCTAGGCGCAAATCAGTGAGTTTTTTAGAAGAATTTACATTTCTAGAAATCTCTTGAAATTTTAATAGGGGTCTGCTCTTTACAGATTTACTTTTGAGGTCATATAAGGTGCAAAATAATCAAATCTTTGTCTACTATAGGTTTTTCATAAATCCACATTTCTAGAAGCAAATCAAGGAATTTTTCTAACTTTTTTATATTTCTGGAAAGGTCTCAAAAATTAATAGGGGTCATTTCTCTACGTTTTTATTTTTCAGATCAAAAATGTTTCAAAATAATCAAATCTATGTTGACTATGTTAAAACAAAAAGGTATCTAAAATTGTAATATTCTGATGAACATATCTTTTTATGGCTGTATTAAAACATTATTTTCTAATTTTGCAAGAGTTTCATTATCATTTCTAATACACTTTCTTGCATCCAAACAAAGATTATCTTTTTCAATCTAACATACTTGTTTTGTAGCTTTCGCTTGCCAAAGATCAAAATCATTGAAACTAGTAACAAGTTGTTGCATATTCGCATGTCAAAGAAATCAATTTTTTATCACTAATCTAGGCACTTAGTTTAATCTAGGGAGATGGTAATTTAACACTATTTGCTTTGTCTTTAGATTTTGAAAAGGGTGTATGCTCTCTCCTCGCACCTTTTGGTGATCTTGGAGATCAAAAACCCCTTCATTATCCTTGTGTTTATTTGTTCAATCCTAGGGGCATTATCTCACGTATGCTCTCCCGTTGCGCTTCGTATGAGCTTGGGGACCAAAAGTGAATAATGTTCCTTCCCTTTAGGAGGCCTGCTAGGGGATTTCATCATCCCTAGGGACAACTTCAACCACGTGTTCTGGCAGGGTATATCAAAGGGGGGAGAGTGAAAGTTGTACCTCAATATAGCTACGTAGTCATTGGGACAACCTTGGGGCCCCAGGTGATTCTAGACACAAGGTGAAGTGGTGTTTTATTAATCACTTATGCCACATCCCTTCAAGAGGCTAGTGTTCACAGATTTGGGCCTCATTATACCTTGCGTATTTAAGAGGACTCCCCTAGAAGTTTGTATAGCCTAGATAAGACCTTTTGGTTGTCATACCTTATGGTGTACCGCTGCAACAAGAGGGGAAGATAGCTCACCATACCTCCTTATTTGGGATAGGCATTACCTTGGGCAAGATGAAAGTCTCCTTGGTAAGGGGGTAAGGTGGTCTAGGACCTTACTTTCTCTATCTATCCAAACTAAGGCACAAAGATATTAGTGGGGTGGGAATCTTAGTTCACTTTGAGTTGAGATTGACCCATGACCACTTTGTGAGATCTACAAGGTATGATAATCCCACTTGAATAATTCTAGGTTTGTTCATGTGATTGGCATGCTTTCCTTGTGCAATACCAATAAAAGCCACTTTAGTCTCGAAGTAATTTGCATCAACTTCCTTGTTAAGTCAAGTCATCCATTGTGTTCTCATGTTTGTTTTCTTGTGAAAAATCCCCAAAAATCCAAAATATCTCCAAAAATCAATCTTCCAACCTAATCTAGAATTCATCCTAATCATTCCCTTGTACCATTCATGCCCATATAATTACCCAATCATCCCTTTCAGCCAATCCAATCCATTTTACCCTAATCATCCATATGGCACTTGAAGATCCTTATGGCTTTCACAAATGGTTTGACGAATTCAAAAGATTATATGTAGTCACTCCTACATCATCATCCCTACCTCCCATCAACAACCAATCCAACTTATCCATACCCTAAACTTACCCAACATCCACCTTACCCCAAACCTCACAAGTGCAAATTTCTAACCATGCTTCACCTTCACACATACCAAATCCCATTATCTCACAACTTCAACAACTCCTAGACCAACAATAACAAGCCCTTCAACAACTTCAATAGCAACAACAAGCCTTTCAACAACAACAACAAGCCTTTCAACAACAACAACAAGCCCTTCTTAAACAACTCTAAACCATCCAACAATCTCAAGCACAACAACCACAATATTTATCCTTTCAACAAACACAACCTTTATCCCATATGTCATCCTCATCAACTTCATACCAACCTAGTCCAGCCACATATCAAGCTAATCCTACCTCAAGCTATCCCACTTCTCCCAATATCAACCAATATCCACATCAATCCATACCCCAAGATCATCCCACTATTTATATCCAACAACATTCACCTCAAGATCCTTTACAACAACAACATGCAAGTCCTAGTTATCCTTTGTGCTAAAATCCAACATCCATAAGTCCTCCTCATGCTATCTTTGACAAGGGAAACACCACTCCTAATTATGTATTCTATGGGTATCCTCCATCATCATCTAATCAAATGCCTATCCAAGATCCTACTAGTCCTATCCCAACACCACCATGTAATCCCAACCATTTGGTCCATCAACCTTCTAATCCATCAACTCCTTCATTTCCTTCACCATCATGTTCCTCCAATCCTCTACCAAAAGATGAGGCAGAGATACTTTTAGAAGAATTGATCCACACAAAATTGATTAAGCTACCACTAATACAACCCTTTGGAGAAAACCACATTAAACCCTATTGGTATAATGAAAATTATTATTGTGCATACCATAGGGTTAGGGGCCATAACACATTTGATTGTCCCACATTTAGGAGATTGGTCAAGAAGCTCATATATTTTGGTAATATTGTGATAGATAATCCTAATCCATCCAAACCCATTATCCCTCCACCTAATCCTAATCCTAATCCTAATCCCAATCCATCCAATCCCATTATCCCTCCACCTAATCCCAATCCTAGTCCTAATCCATCCAATCCCATTATCCCTCCACCTAATCCTAATCCTAATCCTAATCCATCCAATCCCATTATCCATCCATATAATCCTAATTATAAGCCTATAATATCCACCATCATTATCCACCCATTATATTGTCCATCTACCCATACACTTATGTAGGATGTGATCCAATGGATATTAGCAAGGAATCAACCACCTCCATGTAATCAAATACTTATCCTTGAACCTATCCAAGAACCTTCAAGCAATATGTCTATTCCTCCAAACACATCATGTAGTCCACAGCCTATCAAGCCTCTTTAATAATCTCTTACCATAAGTACAAGTCAATATCCATCATGTAGCCATGTTGTTGACCATCAAGAGCCTATTCCCTCCATCCATGAAACTTCTACTTACATCCAAGAAAACAAAAAGCTATGTCAAGAACCTAGTCCAAAGCATGTGGAAACACCAACCCCTCATCATAATCAAGATCTAAACATCCTATAGACAATCCCATCTATGATTCCATTCCATCATATGATCAACCTATCCATAAACTATATCTTTTCTATGATCAAGATATTGTCTACGATCAAGATCCTACCCATGAGCAAGTAGTCCAAGTTCATCCTATCCAAGCCCAATATTTCGTTATCCATGATAATCCTCTATATGATCAAGATAAGGATCCAATTTCCCAAACCACCATCATCCATGATCAAGAGCCTTCCACCAAGCTTATCCATTATCCAACAACATCCACTTCCTTTGATGAGACACTTGGTTCCCAAGAAAATATAGACAATCAACTTCTTATTGAGCATAATGTTGATAAAGATCCTCATGACCCTTCACCATCCTCTATTGATCCCATTCCAAATACATCATCCTATCCTCTTGGATCCGACACCTTCATTTGTGGTGGCTCTCTTGTAGGAGATAAACAACTTCTATCCACCACTCCACCTTTCGCATCTAATAATGGACTCGCATCTTGTGTCCTAAACAATAAACATCCCATTGCACATCACATGTTGCAAAACATGAATTATCATGGTAAAGGATTAGGCCTTCATGAACAAGGTATTTTGGAGCCCATCAATGTCAAAGTTCCTCCACGATCGCATGGCCTTGGCTATATAGCCCAAGGAAAACAATTCCAAGAAGTTGGTACCACCTTCATTCTTTCTAAATCCACTTCTTTTCATCCCAAACCCCATGCATCCTATCGCACCTCCAAATCATATGTTACCATCCCTCCTCCATTATCATACAAATTCCAAAAGCATGTGACCATACACCTTCCTCCATCTACTTTACCTCCACTTCTCCCAACTCCTAATATCCCCATCCACACATCCCCTTCTCCTTTTATTCACAAGTCCACTAGTCCCTCCATCCACACATCTTGTTCCCCTAAATCCCCTAAAATTCCTAATCATGATCAATGAATGCAAACATCGACCAAACATGAAGCTATCACAACCCCCATGGGATTCAAAAATAGAAATTTGGATGCCTCCCCATATAAAGGAAAAAATCCATTAAATCCTAAGAATGATCATGCCACAAGGCATCACTCTTTGACATCCAATAAAAATCTCACAACTCAAAAAGCAAAAGTAAAAATAAAAATGGTGTGGATCCCCAAGCAAAAAGCACTTAATCCAAATGAAGCATCCTCAATTCAAAAATCCCATTCTCTATCAAAAATTTCTACAATTCCTAAGACCATTTGGGTCCCAAAATTACTAAATCGACCATCCCCTAAGAAAACATCTCCATTACTCCCAACTCCTCCTTCCATTCAAAAGCTTCAAAATCCAATTCGATGTGAACCATTGGTCTTGGTTCCTTTCCATTCTGCAACATTCCCACATTCCTCCATCTCCCCATCTTCTATCTACTATCCCGCATATTTCCCCCATCATATCCCTATGGTCCATGCTTTTGGATAATCCTTCCATCCATAATCCACATCATAATCTACTATCCATTCATACATATTCCACATCCTAATCCACCTCTGTCTCCGTCTCATGCAATCCTCTACCAACATGCACGCGCAAAATGACACTTGACATGATCCATGTACGACATCCCTCTATAATCAGAAATTATCATCTTTCATGGAACTAGACACTTGAGTACCCATCCTCTTCCAAATTCCTCCTATCTATATTCCCCTATCCCATCCAAAAATTAAAAAAAAAGATTAAAAAAAAGAAAAATTAAAATAGTAAAGAGAAATCCCTTCATCCAATGGTGAAAACCACCTTAGTGGTGCCTTGGATAAGTACCATGATGAAACCTAACAAACATGCATCATGTGTAGATTCCTTGTCTGTGTCTTACACATGGGGGCATGTTGTCTCATATATCCGATCCTATTATTTTCCTCTTATCCTACCATCTTCATCCATCATATCCTCATACCTACCTATGCCATTTACATATCCACATATCCATCTTCCATTCCTCCTTTTGATCTTGATATAGACATGGGGGCAAAATGTTGAAACATTCTTTAGACATCTCTTGATCTACCTCATCGTTTCTATCCAATCCTATCATCCTATTGTCATAATCGTTGTCATGTAAAATCCTAAGCATTACACCTAGAATGGGGCATGTTATTCCTATGTGACATAGTCCTTGGAGATCACATCCTAAATTCTTCTGTCCATCTATCCTTTATGGATTTCCCTCCCATCCACTATCACCCATCCTTCTACCTATCCATCCATTTTACACTTCCTATCCCTCCCATCCACTATCACCCATCCGTCTACCTATTCATAATTTTCCCTTGTCATGGGTATCTAGCATCTAGGCTATCCAAACTGCAATCCAATGTCATCCCAAAATATCCAAAAAAATCAAAATATTTTTTAAAATCCAAAAACATCAAATATTCCAAAAAATCCAAAAACATCAAATATTCTAAAACTCCAAAAAATAAAAAAATCAAAACATTCTCAAAATTCAAAAAAATTACAATATTCCCACAAATACAAAAAAACACATCCAAAAAAATCCAAACAATAAATCCAAATGCAAGTCACCCTTAATCCATACCAATCTAGACAAAGCAATCTAGCCAAATCATCCAATCACACCCTTGGTCTTGATCCTAATCTTGCTATTAACCCAATCAATCAATGATCATCATCATCATCAAAGGGATATATCGTTCCTGCATCCTTGTGTTGTTCTAGGGATATATTGTTCCCCACAATGACAACACTATCTCAATAAATCAATCAATTATCGGTTTACATCTTGACAGGGGCAATACCTTGTTTGTTTTTTAATCAAAACATTGTACCTTAATCAAAATCACTTATCCAATCACTTTATAAATTGCCACATCATTTTATCTCAAACAAACACCATCCAACCTCATCAAGGGATATATCGTTCCCATCATTAAGCGCATATTTAAGCATCACTTAAACTCTTTGACAAGAGATACAATGACTGTGTGACTTGTGTCATCATTTGGTCTTTTATTTTTTTGTCTTTTCTATCTCCTTCTTTTGCTTTATCAAATCCACCTAGATCCATTTATATCTTGGTGCATTACGATTAGCAAAGAAAGGGGCATAATGTTTTGTGTGTATGTTGGATATTCTTATCACTCCAACTAATATTCATATTTTGTATCTAGACAAGGTTGTATTACGCTGGGTATAGGGATACTCCTTTTGTTTGCAGTGTCAAGTCCATGCAAAGGATACAAAGTCACCTCGGTCCCTTATACCTTGGTGCATAATATCCTCTTGCTATATCAAATAAGGATTGCTTTACGCATTATACCAGCATAACCATCTCTTCTCTATCCACTATATCCATTATGATTCTTCACCTTTCAACCTATCTTTATCCACCATCTATTCCACCTATCTCTTTCAACTTAAAAATCCATCCTAACTATCCATTCCGAACCTTTAACCTTATCCGTCCTTTCTCTTAAATCCATTTCTTTATCTAACCCCTTTCATCCATTTCGAGAGCATACATGTGTTCTCCTAACTCGCCTATCCTCTCGAGGGGGCATCCCATCCTTACATCATTCCTCCTTTTCACTCCTTCAAGTGTTTGGGGCATCCTTTTCCCTCTATCCATACCTTTTCTTCTTTGAAATGATGTTACTTCTCTTAGTCACAACATCATCTCAAAGAGGGGCAAAATGTAGACACCTGAATTTGACCTTATCTTATGGCATTACCTTAACGACACCTTTTCTTCTAGCTCCCTTTTCATAACCCCTTTCATTACTCCCATTAGTTAAATAAATTATATTTGTTTAACTAATTCCTCTTATCCATTTATCCTTCTTATTTAATTCCATTTGTCCTCTATTTGCACCAAATTAAATAAATCTTCTTTATTTAATTCCATTTTCCTCCATCATCCAATTTAAATAAATTAAATATTTATTTAAATGCCACATGTCTCTCATAATTTAAATAATTTTATTATTGAAATTATTTATTCCCACTCCCATCCCTATTTTTAACCTCATTCATTGTGCATCATAAGCACTTTCTCTCCAAAATCAAATGAAAATCCTATTTATTCCCACTTCCCTCCTTATTTAAGTCTCCTGTCATCCTCATTTATGGTGCGTCATAAGCACTAAAATTGACTTTCAATCCTAACCATCCACCTCATCCCTCACCCTTCTAATCCTAGCCATCCATTTGATTCCCTCTCCTTCTATAAATTGAAACTCTTATTTCAATTCCAAACCCTCATACACTCTCATTAAATTTCTATACACATGCATATCTATCAATTTTCATCTATCTCATATCATTTTCTATCATGGTTATGTTGGTTGTGTGAGTAGCCCACAAATCATCCAAAGGAAAAATCAATGGAGCTTGGGTGCACTTCACTCCGTCATATGCGAAGTCCAATTTTGTGCAAGGTTTGAAGGTATTTACATTGTTTATCTTTATATTATTTATTTGCATGATTTTATGGGTTTCAATAACCATCTGAATGGAATCATCCCTCCAAGCTTAGCCAATTGTTCCTCGCTTCAAATTTTGAATTTGGGGGATAATAATTTTGGAGCTATGATATAGTTTGAGTTTGGTAAGCTAACTCAATTGAAGTCACTAGTGATAAAGAATAACCAATTGAGTAGAGCATTACCTCCCTCAATATCAAACTCCACAAATTTAAATGTTTTAGACATCAGGCAAAACCTATTGAAGGGCCAGATTCTAAAGTCAATAGGAAACCTTTTAGAACTGCAAGTGTTAGCAATGAGGAAGAATAATTTTGAAGGTAGTATTCCTACAGAAATTAGGTAGCTAAAGCACCTCCAAATCTAGAACCTTTCTTCAAATTGTCTATCAGGGTTTATACCACACAACATTTTCAATTTACAAGCAATGTTGGTAGAACTACAACATGGATTTATCATGTTTTCAACACAAGATTTAGTCAATAATGCATCAGATTTCATATATGAGGATGGATTGAATATGAATTCTAAAGGCAGAGATGAGCACTACCCATATATTTTCTCTACTGTGGCATCCATCAACCTCTCCGACAATCAATTGATTGGCAATGTTCCTTCTGATTTAGGAAACTTGAAAGGGTTGATGTTTCTCACCCTATGCATGAACAATCTCAATGGTACAATTCCAAATAGTATCATACAAATGAGTTGGCTAGAATCATTAGACCTTTCTACAAATCATTTTTCTAGACAAATTCCAGGGGACCTTGGATCTCTGAGTTACTTGGGAGTCCTCAACTTGTCCAACAACAACCTTTTGGGCAGCATACCACAAGAAAGACAAATGACAACATTCAAAAAATCTTCATACGAAGGAAATCTAAATTATGGGGATGTCCGCTACCAAAGAACTACTTTTGGCCATAATTTGCTCCTGCTCCTCCCATTTATACATCTACTAACAAAGAAGAGCAAAGTGAGGAAAGTGTGTGGTGTTGGATTCGAGTGGGATTTTCATATGGAGTGGGTTTTGGAGTTGTTGTGATGTCTATTGTACTAATAAAGAAGTGGGGACAAAAATACTTTGATGTAGTTGATATGGTCTTGAAATATTTATTTCCATGGTTTCACAATTTGACAATATGAAAATGTATTTTTTATTTGAGCTATCTTTTTGGCTTTGGTATTTAGGTTTGGAAGTTCATTCAATTTATTATTTATTTTTAAAAATATTATTTAATTTAATTTTTTAATTTGTGTGTTTTGTAGATCTTGGAGTAATTGGAAGATTTCTAATGGTGTGTTAATAATTTTTAGATAGATTGAACAAATTCATTGCGCTCATTATTATTATCGTAAAATTTTATTGTGGTTAGCCAATTATATTTATAACTTTTGTTCCAAACACTTGGTATAAAATGAAATTAGTAACATAAATATTTTTGTAACCTTTATTTACACTAATTTATAATTTTTCATTATTTAAATCTTTTCTATTTCTATAAATGTATGGTATTAAAAATTAAACTTTATTTGTTATATCTAAGCATATTGTATGTAGTAAAAGGATAAAATATATATTTTTTAAATTAACCAATTATGTTGAAGGTAGGATAAAGTTTTTTTTTCATAGTTAATACAATTTTATTTTGTAAACCAAAATCTTCTAAAATAGTGTCAGTATGCAACAATGAATAATGAATAATAGAATTTAAATGTTAAATATATGATAACCATTTGAAGGATCAAAGTTTTAGTACTTTTATGCTAATATAAGGTCACAAAAGATATATGCATGACAAATCAAATTTTAGAACTAAGTACATCATTTTATTCTTATTCAAACCCCAAGATCTAAAAGTGTGATGTACAAAATTTAAATGCCATTTATGCCAATTGTCTTGCTATTTAAGGCAAAAAAAAAAGAATTCCCATAACTAAAAGTTAATATTACCTTGGATCAAAACCATTTTTTGCTAAACTCTAGTATAATTTTTTGATTAGTGAATATTCAATTCATTATATTATCTAGTGTCTTTGAACGAAAGGACTTCACAATATTATCACATTACCTATATTTTATGAAATGAATAATGTTATATTGATAATTCCTTTACATCTAGGCATAATCTAAATAAGGCCAAAATTTTAGAGCTTGATTGTGGTTGTAATTTTGCACATTTTTCAAACTATAATTTTTTTCAGCCTTCTTTGCAATGAAAAAACTAACTCAGCTATACCAAAACTATCTATCCCCATCCATAGTAAGAAACCTCTTTCTTCTACAACTAATTTTTAATCATTTTTCACCCACCCCTCATATCTAGGGTGAGATCATGTAGTACATATTTTTGTTTAAAATTTTCAATCCCTACACTCTTCTCCCTTTCACGAATCTTCAAAATAACATTAGACCCAATGAAAATTTTAATTATATTTTAACTTTTTATTCCTAAACTCTCTTCTCTAACAATCATTTATTTAATTAAATCATCCAAATTCTTCTAAAGTTGTTCTAAATTAAATAATATCAAATTATTTAATTAATTCTTCTAAATCCCAAAGTCTTCAATATCAAGTCATTCTCTATATTTAAATAAATCCAAATATTTGTTTAAATTGTCTATTTCCTCCAAAATTGAATTAATACCAAAAATAATTCAATTAGTCAATGTGCACGTGTAATTAAATATTTTAATATTTAATTAGCTAATATTCCCTCACCCACATGTCCTTTTTCTCCTCCAGTCAGATTAGTTAACTCATCAATCAAATCTGTTAACTAATTACTCAATTGAGTTCACTGGTCAATCTATTATGTTGACTCCCAATCAACCTTGTTAACTGATCAATCATCTCAGTTAACTCTTCAATATATTATGTTATCTCCCATAACTCATGAAGAAGGCAGGACACTTATCCTCTCCCTATTTGCGCACATCCTCTCAAATTCTCTCAACTGTTGATCTTCTTATTCATTCTACACCTTCTTATTCATTCTACACCATTGATCTTCTTTCTCACAAATCTATAAATACAACCTCTATTCCTCCATTCGATCCATCTAAGCTTTTTGTAAACTTACTCTGCAAGAATCACAGTGTGCCTTTGGCACAAGTCACTCCATAGCTTGAGGTCATATTGTCACACCATTATCATTGCATTTTGAAGATCCTCTTCATTTTAAAACCTATCAACAACCATTCTCCATTGCCATCTTGGAAAAAAGCAAGGAAGTGTACCTTCTGAGGGTTCTATATTCACATACAAGATCAATTCGAGATAGGTGACCAATGGAAGTCACAGAATAGAAAGGTTTGCAAGGTATTGTGTTCTTTGTGTTTGATCTTATTTGTTTCAATTTCATTGAGATTATTGGATTATATTGATATATTGATATCGACCACATTTTCCCGTAACAATAGTTACATTGAGGAGACATATCAGTGATTGTGGATGTTTATGAAGAAATAGCTGAGATGAGTAGAAAAGGAAAAGTAGAGCAGTCAAGTTGAAAAGAAGAACAGAGCAAAGAAGTAGAATAGAAAAAGTTGCATCATTTTGTTGAAAATGTTGTGGTCATTGATGTGTTTAACAACCATCAAAGTTGATCAAATTGCAAGATAAGTTGGTGCTTTAACTATTCATTGAATTGATTTGTATTTAAGTGTTGTAGCATTCTTTGGCTTGAAGCCCATAAAACCTTTTGTAGGTTGTTGGTGCATCCTTTGAGTTGAAGCTCATAAAACAGGGAGTTGCAGCTTCCTTTGGGTTGAAGCCCATAAATGTTAATGTAATCACTTTTTTTTGTGAGCTTGGATTTGGATAGTAGATCCAAGAAGCTAGCTCACTATGGTTTTTCCCTTCTAGGATTTTCCACATAAATCTAGTGTTATATGTGTTGATCATACTGTTGCTTATTTATGTTTTTTTGTTGTTCTATTTATGATATGTTGTTGCAGATGTTTGAATGAGATGTTTGGCTCTAATTGGTATAAGATAATGTTTTTGGGCATATATTGATTCACCCCCCCTCTCAATATATTTGTGTTCAATATTTTACTATTCAAAAGTGGGAGAAGCCATCAGAAGGGGTTCTTCATTCTAATCTGCTACCGAGAATTTTTAAGGTGGAGGATGAAGATGTTGAAGAGGCCATCATTGATGTGTGTGGTAGAGAGGTTCTATAACTACCCTGGACAATATACCCCTCTTAGGTAATTTCCCACTTTTTATCCAATGCCATGGATCTAATACAAAATTTTGAAATGGTTAAAACTTTAGCAATCAAACTTGTTCAAGATTTTTTGTTTTCAAAAGAAAAACTTGATGAGATAGTGGAAAATTATGACCCGCATCTTGGGTCGGCTCCAATTGGGGGTATATTCCTACATCATGATGCACGTCGACAACCTACTTATCATTGTGCATTCAACATAGTCATTCATGGCCTCCAAAATAATTGTTCTGTTACAATGAACAACTCTCTACACTGTCACACAAATAAGTCGGGTCTTAATTTGGCGGACAAAATTCAAGACACCTTCAATGTGTGGTCCTTCCTGTTACACTTCCAACCTCCTATATAGATCAATGTTGTTGCTACTGATCCTACTGTGCTAGAACACCATGGATTTTTGATTGAAGACCTGAATGAGGAGAATCCTCTCCTCTAACTGTCCATGTCTTAGCTTTTGATATATATATATAGTACTTTGTCTTTATATATGTTACTGCTATCTTTTGTAACCCTAGTGGACTGGTTGTAATATGTGAAATTTTTTATAAGCCCAGACATGGAAATTTTGTATTTTCTGGCATATAACTCTGTAATCCCCTCATGGGAATTTTGATTACTATATTAATATAAATATGTGTTTAGGCGCTCTGCACCTTTGATCAAGCAAAAAAAAATATTATTTATTTTTAAAAATACAAACATAAAATACGCTAAAAAATCTACATTTTATTAGTTTACATCATTTTAAAATTTAAAATATATAATAAAATAACCAACAAGTTCCTTCCTCCATCGAACCCCAAAAACAATAACAAAAGTAGTGCCAACAACATTTACTATGATATTAACCTTCCATATATGGCTAGTACTACTATTCCCACATTTCCCACTAACAATGTTACATCTAATTTGTGCAGTGTTGACATACAAAACATGATATACTCAAATTATCAGTGTTTGCACTTCAATCAAGACCAGCAATTGCAATTAGAGAAATATAGAATGAATGATGAGCTCATCTTTGATGAATTCCTAGCTAACCATCAATGTTCCAGTTCCACCAACAACAACCTAGGCACTCTTCTTGAGAAAATTTTACAAGAAACCACTTCAAAGATAAATGATATGGCTAGTTGAGAAGACTTTATTACAATGAAAAATATTGTTTTCTCATCTATTTCAATTTTATTTATTAATGTTGGTACCTTGGAAGAATAAATATAACACGTTCTCAATGGCTATGATTTAATAGATGATAATGATTTATTTTTGCAAATTGTAACAAAGAACAAAAGTTAACATTTATATTCAAGTACTTACTAAATGCATTCCATAATTGCAAGTTCCAAATGTTTGTTCCAATGCATTCATGTTTCACACTCTCAATACGATACAAATACAAACAAAAACACTAGGCAGGGACTAGCCAATACATATCAATTGTTTGATTGAAGAAGTGAATAATCTTCTCAAATAATATTTTTTTAGCAATCTAGTCGATAGAAAAATTATTTATTCTCATACTTTCAAAAAATAATGAAAATATAGATTTTTTTGGCCAATTCTATTCTAATTTTTATGTGAGTGGAGAATTAAATAATCTTCACCTTTTTATTTTTTTAAAAGTTTAATCAATAATTTTTTTAAATCTTTATATGAAAATATGAAAAATAACATCTACAATCAAATACAATTTAAAATTTATATGCAATTAAATCTTACAACTTTGTATAAAATTCATATGAATCGAAAAAAATATGTATTCCGCATTTTTATGATAGTGTTAAAAGAATAACATTTAAAATATAAAATTCCAAATAATTAAATGAGAAGTCTTCTTTAGTCTGTAGTCTTCCCCGACAGGTCTTGAACAAATTTCTATCAAAGTCAAGTCAATAGAAAAGTGATGTCTTATCACATTTCTATCAAAGTCTTTAAGTCCATTCAAACAGCTATCATTATCTTCTCAATATTTCCACACGGCAAGCCTTGCAAGTCAACAGCTATCATTATCTTCTCAATATTTCCACACGGCAAGCCTTGCAAGTCAACAGCTATCATTATCTTCTCAATATTTCCACACGCCAAGGCTGGCAAGTCTACGCTCTAGAAGCTGACGTTTTAAACGCATTACTCACGACTGTTTCGCAACAAAATAGCCTTTCTTGACTCTCCACCTCCTCTCTTTAATCTCTCTTCCTTAACTGTGCTATACCTTTTTGCGAATCAACTCATAGGAAGCATTCCCTCCTATCTCTATTCTCTCTTCTCTAATTGTGCTATCTTTCTATGAAGCATTTTTTCCGCTCTCTCTAATCTCTCTTCTCTAATTGTCCTACATCTTAAGGAAAATCACTTGAGTGGTTGTATCCTAGATTCCTTGGGCAAACTCTCTTCACTACAAGTGATATCTTTGTCATACAACCAACTAAATGGAACTTTTCCCTCCTCATTTTCAAGGTTTTCCTTCCTTACATGTCTTAGTGCCGAAGGGAATGCATTCAACAAGAGTATTGCTTTCTAAGTGCTACCCACTTCACTTGAAGTGCTCACTCCCTCACTAAACAACATTAGATTATTTCAGAGGCTTTCTTCCAAAACCTTAGCAAATTAGATTTTTTTTTTTGTCATTATTCAATTGTGTGCTTAATATCAACATCACTCAAGTTATTTCAGAGGATTTATTTCAAAAACTTAGCAAAGTAAAGTTTATGCTTTTATCCAATTTTGCACTTAATATTAACATCACATGGATACCCTCCTTTTAGTTAACACAATTACATATAACATCATGTAAGATGAATGGTCCAATCCAATCATGGATTTTGATTCAATTCTCACTTGAAGTGTTGGAATTAGTTGACAACAATCTTGTTGGAGAAATTCTCTCTTAGCTACTGGATATGAACCTTGTGTACATCAATCTCACAACAAATCATTTGCAAGGTTGCTTTTGATAGATTCTTTAGCTTGAAAGGAAATACAGGTCATGTATGTGTCTAACAATGCAAATTATGTAGGTAGATACCACCAATTTGGTCCCCTAATTTATGAGCAATACTTCTCAATGATAATTTACTAACAAGAAATATTCCTCCAAGCTTGTAGGTTAGCTCTTCACTGGAAATATTAAATTTGGCAAATAACCATTGAATGGAATCATTTCTCCAAGCTTAGCCAATTATTTCTTACTTCAAATGTTGAATTTGGGGGATAATTATTTGGGAGGTATGATACCATCTAAGTTTGGTAAGCTAAGTCAAATATAGTCACTAGTGATTAGGAATACCTAGCTAAGTGGAGCATTCCCTCCTTCAATATCAAATTGCACAGATTTATAATTTCTTAATATTGGGCAAAACCTATTGAAAGGCCAAATACCAAAGTCAATAGGAAACATTTTAGAGCTTCAAGTGTTAATGAGAATAATAGTTTTGAAGATAATATTCCTAGAGAAATTGGGCTTTTGAAGTGCCTCTGAATCTTGGACCTTTCTTCAAATTATCTATCAGGGTTTATACCATACATCATTTTAATTTACAAGCAATGTTGATAGAACCACAATAGGGATTTATCATGGTTAAAATGTGTAATGTCCCTGCGGGTGGGTGATGGACCCCGCCGCCACGTGTCCGTAGTGGTAGGGAGATGTGCCCCGTTCGCCCTCGGACGCTCCAGTGGGGAAGTCTAGCCTCCACCCTTAACGCCTGGGTATGCCACCCTCATTTCCAGGCCGGTCTTTTGGTGTAGTGGTTGGGCCTATGTGGTATCAGAGCCGAGGTCTCGAGGTCGAGCCCTGCGGAGCGTGGTGGGTTGTAATGTCCCTGCGGGCGGGTGATGGACCCCGCCGCCACGTGTCCGTAGTGGTAGGGAGATGTGCCCCGTTCGCCCTCGGACGCTCTGGTGGGGAAGTCTAGCCTCCACCCTTAACGCCTGGGTATGCCACCCTCATTTCCAGGGCGGTCTTTTGGTGTAGTGGTTGGGCCTATGTCACTAAAATATACCAAGCCAATTTTTTCACTTTTCCAATTACAACAAGCAGAGCAATACACAATCGTTGAAGTTAGCAATTAAACCAAACGATGCGGAATTCAACTCTAACCAAGAATGTACACCAGGATGGCGTGATCATATGGTCAGAGGATCTCTATGCAATGGCTGATAAGGGAACTCTAACCAAGAATGCGCCTGATGATGATGAGCATATGGTCAGAGGGTCTTGATGCAATGCTGATATAAAGAACTCTAACCAAGAATGCGCCAAATGTCGACGAGCATGTGGTCAGAGGATCCCTACCAACTATTATGCTGAAATAACTCGACGTCAAGAATGTGCTTTCCAACCCGAAGTGGAATTGGAGCTACCATATGACGGAGATGCAAAGTATTATAAAGCAAATATGAGAAGAAGTATGAAGTGCTGACAGTACTACTGTTCAGCTTACAATAATTAGAGACTTCCAACCCAACTCAAATGATAGAAGTTAGCAAACTGAAATGACGGATCAGCAACTTTGGAAAAACCAAACCAGCAACATAAACCCTACAAAAATGCTCACACCTCACTCATTTCTCAACCAAATGAACTCAAATCTGATGCAATGCACTCCTATGATAATGGTGACTAAGCTACACACTAGAGACCACTCTTAAAGCCAAGTATTTATTTAGCACGCTTTCTAATGCACTTCAAAGAGGGCAGCCTGGCAAGAAGGGCAATTTCCTTCTAGAAAATCAGATTCTTCATAATAAATTCTACAAATTGGCACAATGGGAAGCCCAACATAGACAAAAAGAAATATGAAATACCCAGAACAAATGCCTTTTTATTTTCAGATTTATGAATGAAACTACAGATTCAGCCCTGTTATCAGCAACTCCAAAAAATGACATAAAATGCAAATAACTCAACTACAACAGAACTCAAGCTACAATGCAAACCTCACTACAAAATCACTACTATCAGCAAACCTCTCCCTAGGTGCTATCTCTCAAGCATGAAGTGAGCCCAGGCTAGGAGGCATTCATTCCTCGAAGCAGTCCCAAAACCATTACGGCAGCATAACATTATCAAGATTTCGGATGCCCAAATGAGAGCACTCTTCCTCCTTTTATACTTTTCCAACTGGGAGTCTCTAAAATCCTCTTGCATATGGGATAAAACATGAGAGGGAAAATAATATAATCCTCTTCAATTCTTTTTCAACCTCACCCTTAAAGTCCCCTCTTTTAAAACAACATTAATATTAAATAATAATGTTTAATTTACGGACTTTAAAACGGAGGCCAAGATGATGTCAGAAATCAATGATCTATAGCTCGTTGGAAAGGTCTTGACAAGACGAATCCAACCCCACTCTCAAAATCCCGTTCTAGTGCCAATCCTGAACTTACTAAAAATAGCCGTAACCAACAGGGACTAAGGAGAACAACCCCGGAAAGAAACCGCCAACCCAACCACAATCCACGAACAAAAGCAACCACCAAAACATGAAACCCCAATTTCAACCTCTGAGTAGCCTACGGGTCTCCGGAATAGGCCAACGGTCAACTGTAAAAGATCAAGCTAGAAAACGGGACATTACAGTCCGCCCTTCCCAAGATAATCTTTCCCTGATCTGCCTATATGTCTTGAAGAACCCTTGATGACCAGTAAGTGGAATGTCATGAAAGGTCAACAAAATCTTCTTTTTGAGCTTAGAATCAGCCACCACAAAGATTCTACCCTTGTAGTGTATCAGCCCTTCGACCACTTTGTACCTTTCGTCAAGAAAAGTACCCTCAATGATGCTGGTTGCAAACTAATTTTTGGCATAATCAGCAAGCAACATGTCCCTCCAATCAGCTGTAAGCTCACACAATGAGCTCAAATGAGGTCTCCTAGATAGAGCATCAGCCACAATATTATTTTTTCCTTTGACATATTCGATGTCAAAATCGTAAGCTTGAAGCTTACTCACCCACTTTTGTTGCCTCTCGTTCAAATCTTTTTGATGCATGAAGTGCTTGAGGCTATTGTGATCAGTCTTGACCACAAACTTGCTCCCTACCAAGTACTGTCTGAACTTAGCTAATGCATGCATAATGGCAAGCATCTCCTTGTCGTAGATGGAGTAGGTCCTTTCAACACCTCTTAATTTTCTGCTTTCAAACACAATGGGATGTTTGTCTTGCATCAAAACAGCCCCAACTCCTTCACCAGATGCATCGCACTGTAACTCGAATGGCTTGGAGAAGTCTGGGATAGCTAAAACCGGACAAGAGCTCATGATCCCCTTAAATTTATCAAAAGTAGTTTGAGCCTTTTCTGACCAACAAAAGGCACCCTTTTTTGTGAGGTCAGTAAGAGGAGCAGCATTCTGAGAGTAGCCCTTCACAAATCTTCTATATTGTTGTAATGTCCCGTTTTCTAGCTTGATCTTTTACAGTTGACCGTTGGCCTATTCTGGAGACCCGTAGGCTACTCGGAGGTTGAAATTGGGGTTTCATGTTTTGGTGGTTGCTTTTGTTCGTGGATTATGGTTGGGTTGGCAGTTTTTTTCCGAGGTTGTTCTCCTTAGTCCCTGTTGGTTACGGCTATTTTTAGTAAGTTCAGGATTGGCACTAGAACGGGATTTTGAGAGTGGGGTTGGATTCGTCTTGTCAAGACCTTTCCAACGAGCTATAGATCATTGATTTCTGACATCATCTTGGCCTCCGTTTTAAAGTCCGTAAATTAAACATTATTATTTAATATTAATGTTGTTTTAAAAGAGGGGACTTTAAGGGTGAGGTTGAAAAAGAATTGAAGAGGATTATATTATTTTCCCTCTCATGTTTTATCCCATATGCAAGAGGATTTTAGGGACTCCCAGTTGGAAGAGTATAAAAGGAGGAAGAGTGCTCTCATTTGGGCATCCGAAATCTTGATAATGTTATGCTGCCGTAATGGTTTTGGGACTGCTTCGAGGAATGAATGCCTCCTAGCCTGGGCTCACTTCGTGCTTGAGAGATAGCACCTAGGGAGAGGTTTGCTGATAGTAGTGATTTTGTAGTGAGGTTTGCATTGTAGCTTGAGTTCTGTTGTAGTTGAGTTATTTGCATTTTATGTCATTTTTTGGAGTTGCTGATAACAGGGCTGAATCTGTAGTTTCATTCATAAATCTAAAAATAAAAGGGCATTTGTTCTGGGTATTTCATATTTCTTTTTGTCTATGTTGGGCTTCCCATTGTGCCAATTTGTAGAATTTATTATGAAGAATCTAATTTTATAGAAGGAAATTGCCCTTCTTGCCAGGCTGCCCTCTTTGAAGTGCATTAGAAAGCGTGCTAAATAAATACTTGGCTTTAAGAGTGGTCTCTAGTGTGTAGCTTGGTCACCATTATCATAGGAGTGCATTGCATCAGATTTGAGTTCATTTGGTTGAGAAATGAGTGAGGTGTGAGCATTTTTGTAGGGTTTATGTTGCTGGTTTGGTTTTTCCAAAGTTGCTGATCCGTCATTTCAGTTTGCTAACTTCTATCATTTGAGTTGGGTTGGAAGTCTCTAATTATTGTAAGCTGAACAGTAGTACTGTCAGCACTTCATACTTCTTCTCATATTTGCTTTATAATACTTTGCATCTCCGTCATATGGTAGCTCCAATTCCACTTCGGGTTGGAAAGCACATTCTTGACGTCGAGTTATTTCAGCATAATAGTTGGTAGGGATCCTCTGACCACATGCTCGTCGACATTCGGCGCATTCTTGGTTAGAGTTCTTTATATCAGTATTGCATCAAGACCCTCTGACCATATGCTCGTCATCATCAGGCGCATTCTTGGTTAGAGTTCCCTTATCAGCCATTGCATAGAGATCCTCTGACCATATGATCACGCCATCCTGGTGTACATTCTTGGTTAGAGTTGAATTCCGCATCGTTTGGTTTAATTGCTAACTTCAACGATTGTGTATTGCTCTGCTTGTTGTAATTGGAAAAGTGAAAAAATTGGCTTGGTATATTTCAGTGGTATCAGAGCCACGCATCCTGCCATCCTGTGAAAGCAAACCTTCTATGAGTGACAAAGAACAGAGGTACTTAGCAAGAGAATACAAGAAGGCTACCAATCAGTTTCATTGGCATCAGGCCCCAGAAGGTCAGACAGCTTCAGAGGTATTAAGAGCCAATTGTGAGTCTTCTCCTGAAGGAGAAATGGGGGATAATGAGAGGACGTCAAGAAGTAACAGAGATGATAGAGGGAAAGGAAGAGAAAGATCATTAAGTCCGGCAAAGAGGTTCGAGAGGAAGATGGATACCTTAATGGATATGATATCTCTCATGATGGGGAGAATGGGTTAGAACCAATCTCCACTAAACAATTCAGGACATAGTGGAGAACACAGTGCCACCAACCAGCATAATGGACATGCTGCTCAGCCTGCTTCAAATAGCACATACATTTCTTCCAGGCCATTCAAACCCACTTTCTTGGCACCAGTAAAACCTCATCTTGATCTAGAAGAAAATGTGTCATTTGTTGAACAGTTGAGACTCGGCCGTGCTGAGTATGATTCTCTACCTGATGAAATTAAGGCAGATATGTCTTATAATGATTTTATGGATCATAAAAGGAAGGATAGAGGACAAGGAAGACATTATGAACAAAGGAGGACAATAGTTCATGGGGATTTGCATCAAGCTATCAACAAGGTTATGCTTCCACATTTTGATGGGAGTGACAATAGTTCAGCCAGAGCCTGGATACAGAAGTTAGACAACTATCTAGCTCTTAGACCCATGGAGGAGGAGGAGGCGATTAAGTTCGCTACGCTACACTTGGATGGGGTGGCGCACGAGTGGTGGTACCATGGTCTAGTCACCTTGGGTCATCGGTCTATCACTACCTATGATGAGTTTACCAATAAGCTCATAGAGAGATTTGAGAAAAAAGATCCAGAAGTGTATTTCAGAGAATTGGCACAACTTAAGCAATATGGTACAGTTGATGCCTACATAGCTGAGTTTCAAAGGCTTTCAGTCATGGTCACAGGAGTCACTGAGAGGCGCTTGGTGATCCTATTCAGTGAAGGATTGGCGGAGCCACTCAAGGGTTGGATTAAAGCTTTTGATCCACCCTCTCTACAAGAGGCAATGAAGAAGGCAAGAAACATGGAGTGGGCTGCTCCTAAAGCAAAGTTTCAACCCAAGCCATCATTTCACAAAAGAGATAAAGGAAAAAGACCTCAGCATAAGGAGTTCAAACAGCATCAACCTCATGTCACAAGGTTGGATCCTGAGACACTTAATGAACTCAGAAGAAAAGGGTTATGTTTCCGGTGTAGAGAAAAATGGTCCCAAGATCATGTTTGCCCAAAAGGAGGCAAATTTCATCAAATTGAATACTATTCAGCTGAAGAAAGTAATTCTGATTTGTCAGACCAGCAGTCTGATTCTGAAGACAGTGAAGTGGAAAAAGTCCCAGAGGAATCCGAAGATGAAAAGGGAAGTGGAGGCACTTTGGCTCAACTTTCGAGCTTTCAAAGGAATGAATCCTTCAAAGTTCGAGGGATGATTAAGGGGCAACGCATAGTTGCTTTGATTGACACTAGAGCAACGCATAACTTCATTGACAAAGTTGTGGTGGCAAAGAAGGGGCTGCAAACAGAAGAGTTTGAAGGCTTCAAGGTTATGGTTGCTGATGGTTTTCACATCACCTGCACCAAGAAGATCTCAAACATGACCATGCAAGTGGGAAACTATGAGGTCAAGGACAACTTCTATGTAGTCAAAATTGGAGATACGGATGCTGTCCTAGGCATTCAATGGCTGCATTCACTTGGGGAGATCACTCTAAATCCGCAAACCATGGAGCTCAAGTTTCAATCCGAAGGGAAGAATGTAGTGATAAGAGGAATGTCCAATGGTGGTCCTCGGATTGTGTCATTCAAGAGGATGGCGAGGCTGATTCGTCATGATCAAGTTGAGTGGGCTGCAGAGTGTATGATTCTTCCTGCTAGTCCGGTTGAAACAAAGAGAGACTACCCTCCTGATATTCAGTCTTTACTCAAAAAGAAGAGCAAGGTGTTTGCTGATTTACCTCCTGGACCACCTCCTGATCGAGGTTCGGAGCATATCATAGAGCTCAAGGAAGGAGCTAAACCAGTTATTACAACTCCTTATCGGTATCCTAAGAAGCAAAAGGATGAGATTGAGAAAAACATTCGGGAACTCTTGGAGATGGGCTTCATTCATCCAAGCAAGAGCCCCTTTGCTTCAGCAGTTGTCCTGGTGAAGAAGAAGGATGGTACCATCCGCATGTGTGTGGACTATCGTGCTTTGAATCAAAGCACCATCAAAAATCGATATCCCATCCCGAGGATAGATGAGCTCATTGATGAGCTACATGGAGCCAAGTTCTTTTCAAAGATCGATTTGAGATCGGGTTATTACCAGATTCGGATGAGAGGATCCGATGTTGAGAAGACAGCATTTAGATGTCACTATGGCCACTTCGAGTTTCTAGTCATGCCATTTGGGTTGACTAATGCTCCTGCTACCTTCCAGTCATGTATGAACAAAATCTTTCAGAAGCAGTTGAGGAAGTTTGTATTGATATTTTTTGATGACATCCTAATCTACAGCAAGACATGGGAAGAACATCTCAAGCACTTGGAGGAAGTGCTTAGCATCCTAGAATCAGAGAGTTTGTTTGCCAAAGAATCCAAATGTGAATTTGGAATGAGGGAGTTACTTTACCTTGGCCATATAATCAGTGCTGAAGGAGTGAAGGTTGATCCTGAAAAGATCAAGGCAATTGTTGATTGGCCACCTCCTGAGAATTTGACTCATCTGAAAGGATTTTTGGGTCTTTGTGGATTTTATAGAAGATTTGTGAAGGGCTACTCTCAGAATCCTGCTCCTCTTACTGACCTCACAAAAAAGGGTGCCTTTTGTTGGTCAGAAAAGGCTCAAACTACTTTTGATAAATTTAAGGGGATCATGAGCTCTTGTCCGATTTTAGCTATCCCAGACTTCTCCAAGCCATTCGAGTTACAGTGTGATGCATCTGGTGAAGGAGTTGGGGCTGTTTTGATGCAAGACAAACATCCCATTGTGTTTGAAAGCAGAAAATTAAGAGGTGTTGAAAGGACCTACTCCATCTACGACAAGGAGATGCTTGCCATTATGCATGCATTAGCTAAGTTCAGACAGTACTTGGTAGGGAGCAAGTTTGTGGTCAAGACTGATCACAATAGCCTCAAGCACTTCATGCATCAAAAAGATTTGAACGAGAGGCAACAAAAGTGGGTGAGTAAGCTTCAAGCTTACGATTTTGACATCGAATATGTCAAAGGAAAAAACAATATTGTGGCTGATGCTCTATCTAGGAGACCTCATTTGAGCTCATTGTGTGAGCTTACAGCTGATTGGAGGGACATGTTGCTTGCTGATTATGCCAAAAATCAGTTTGCAACCAGCATCATTGAGGGTACTTTTCTTGACGAAAGGTACAAAGTGGTCGAAGGGCTGATACACTACAAGGGTAGAATCTTTGTGGTGGCTGATTCTAAGCTCAAAAAGAAGATTTTGTTGACCTTTCATGACATTCCACTTGCTGGTCATCAAGGGTTCTTCAAGACATATAGGCAGATCAGGGAAAGATTTTCTTGGAAAGGGCTGAAAGGGGAGGTTCAACGTTACATTCAAGAGTGTCCCACTTGTCAGATGAACAAAAATGAGCATACTTTACCAGCTGGTCTTCTGCAACCTCTTCCCATTCCCAATCAAAAATGGGAAAGCATATCAATGGACTTCATCACAGGGTTGCCCAAGGTTCAAGGTAAAGACTGTATCTATGTTGTAGTGGACAGATTAACAAAATTTGCTCACTTCTTCGCCATTGCCAGCTCTTTTTCAGCAGCCCAAGTTGCAGATTTGTTTTTTCATGAGGTGTTTAGATTACATGGGTTGCCAAAAAATATTGTGAGTGATAGGGACAACAAGTTCCTAAGCACTTTTTGGCAAGAGGTTTTCAGAATGAGTGGTACAGTGCTTACTCCAAGCACTAGTTATCACCCTCAAACCGATGGACAGACAGAGATAGTGAACAAGTGGTTGGAAGGTTACCTGAGAAACTATGTTTCGGAGCAGCAAAGAGCTTGGGTGAAGTGGCTTCACATGGGCGAGTATTGTTATAATTCTACTTTTCATATGTCAATAAGGATGTCACCTTTCATGGCTCTTTACGGTTATGAGGCTCCTAGCTTTGCTGATTTGGTGTTTGGTGATAGCAAAGCCCCTCAGGCCAAAGATTTGTTGCAGCAGAGTCAAGATATCTTGAACTCATTGAAGAACAATCTTCAGATTGCACAGAATCAGCAGAAGATGTACGCTGATCAGCGGCGTGTTGAGCGCTCTTTTGAAGTTGGAGATATGGTTTATCTTCGACTACAACCTTATAGACAGTCCACTCTCAAGAAAAGTGGAGCTGAGAAGCTCAAACCACGTTTTTATGGGCCGTTCAAGGTCACTAGGAAGGTGGGGGCAGTAGCTTATGAGTTGGAGCTACCTTCGAATAGCAGAGTGCACAATGTATTCCACGTGTCTCGCCTCAAGAAGGCACTTGGACACAATGTTGTTGCTTCATCACAGATGCCACCCTTGGATGAAGAAGGACAGTTAGTTTTGATTCCAGAAGAGATTCTTGATTCCAGGGAGCGTTCCTTGAGGAAAAGAACTATCAGAGAGTATTTGGTGAAGTGGAAGAACTTGCCTATGGAGGATGCTACTTGGGAGAATGATGAGATTCTGCAGCATCCAGGCTTACAATTGCTTGAGGACAAGCAATCTTGGGAAGGGCGGACTGTAATGTCCCGTTTTCTAGCTTGATCTTTTACAGTTGACCGTTGGCCTATTCCGGAGACCCGTAGGCTACTCGGAGGTTGAAATTGGGGTTTCATGTTTTGGTGGTTGCTTTTGTTCGTGGATTGTGGTTGGGTTGGCAGTTTTTTTCCGGGGTTGTTCTCCTTAGTCCCTGTTGGTTACGGCTATTTTTAGCAAGTTTAGGATTGGCACTAGAATGGGATTTTGAGAGTCGGGTTGGATTCGTCTTGTCAAGACCTTTCCAACGAGCTATAGATTATTGATTTCTGACATCATCTTGGCCTCCGTTTTAAAGTCCGTAAATTAAATATTATTATTTAATATTAATGTTGTTTTAAAAGAGGGGACTTTAAGGGTGAGGTTGAAAAAGAATTGAAGAGGATTATATTATTTTCCCTCTCATGTTTTATCCCATATGCAAGAGGATTTTAGAGACTCCCAGTTGGAAAAGTATAAAAGGAGGAAGAGTGCTCTCATTTGGGCATCCAAAATCTTGATAATGTTATGCTGCCGTAATGGTTTTGGGACTGCTTCGAGGAATGAATGCCTCCTAGCCTGGGCTCACTTCGTGCTTGAGAGATAGCACCTAGGGAGAGGTTTGCTGATAGTAGTGATTTTGTAGTGAGGTTTGCATTGTAGCTTGAGTTCTATTGTAGTTGAGTTATTTGCATTTTATGTCATTTTTTGGAGTTGCTGATAACAGGGCTGAATCTGTAGTTTCATTCATAAATCTAAAAATAAAAAGGCATTTGTTCTGGGTATTTCATATTTCTTTTTGTCTATGTTGGGCTTCCCATTGTGCCAATTTGTAGAATTTATTATGAAGAATCTGATTTTCTAGAAGGAAATTGCCCTTCTTGCCAGGCTGCCCTCTTTGAAGTGCATTAAAAAGCGTGCTAAATAAATACTTGGCTTTAAGAGTGGTCTCTAGTGTGTAGCTTGGTCACCATTATCATAGGAGTGCATTGCATCAGATTTGAGTTCATTTGGTTGAGAAATGAGTGAGGTGTGAGCATTTTTGTAGGGTTTATGTTGCTGGTTTGGTTTTTCCAAAGTTGTTGATCTGTCATTTCAGTTTGCTAACTTCTATCATTTAAGTTGGGTTGGAAGTCTCTAATTATTGTAAGCTGAACAGTAGTACTGTCAACACTTCATACTTCTTCTCATATTTGCTTTATAATACTTTGCATCTCCGTCATATGGTAGCTCCAATTCCACTTCGGGTTGGAAAGCACATTCTTGACGTCGAGTTATTTCAGCATAATAGTTGGTAGGGATCCTCTGACCACATGCTCGTCGACATTCAACGCATTCTTGGTTAGAGTTCTTTATATCAGCATTGCATCAAGACCCTTTGACCATATGCTCGTCATCATCAGACGCATTCTTGGTTAGAGTTCCCTTATCAGCCATTGCATAGAGATCCTCTGACCATATGATCACACCATCCTGGTGTACATTCTTGGTTAGAGTTGAATTCCGCATCGTTTGGTTTAATTGCTAACTTCAACGATTGTGTATTGCTCTGCTTGTTGTAATTGGAAAAGTGAAAAAATTGGCTTGGTATATTTCAAAATGCATGCTACATTCAATTTAACACCAATAAATTTCATGTATAAGGATGGATCGAATATGAATTCTAAAGGCAAGGATGAGCACTACCCATACATTTTCTCCACCATGGCATTCATACATCTTTTAGATAATCAATTGAATGGTGATCTTCTTTTTGATTTGGGAAAATTGAAAGGTCTAATGTTGCTCAACCTATCCATGAACAATCTCAATGGTGCAATTCCAAATAGTGTTGTACAAATGAGTTGGTTGGAATCATTAGATCTTTCTATAAATCATTTTTCTAGGGAAATTCTATGAGGTCTTGAATCTTTGAGTTAATTGGGAGTCCTCAACTTGTCTAACAACAACCTTGAACAAGGAGAATATCACAAAGACATATGGCAACATTTACAAAATCCTCGTAATCTAAATTTATGGGATGTCTACTTCCAAAGAACTAATTTGGCTAAAGTTTTCTCTTGCTGCTCCTCCCATTTATATATCTACCAGTGAAGAAGAGCAAAACAAGGAAAGTGTGTGGTATGAGATTTGAGTGGAATTGTCATGTGGAGTAGGTTTTAGAGTAGCAGTAGTGTTTATTGTACTCATAAAGAAGTGGGGGCATAAATACTGAATTGATTTGGTCTTGAAATTTTTATTTTGACAATATGAAATTTTATATCTTTTGTTGAGGTAAGCCATACTTTAGCTATTAGCTTTTTTTGTTTTATTTATTTTGAAGGTTGTTTGTGTGTGTGTGTTTGTACAAATTTCAAAATTAGATTTGAACTTTGATGGTCTATGAATATTTTTTCAATTTTAAATCATATTTACTTTTTAAAATGTATTGAACAAATATAATTGTACTCTATATTTTTATAAAACCATATATATGACACTTTAAATTAGTAGTAGATTATTAAAAATTATTGTAGAGAAATATATAATATATTTTAATTTATAATATATATTATTTATAAGAATTATAACTTTAGAAAAATATTTTTAAATTAGAATATTTCATATAGAAATATATATTATTTTAAAATAAAATTTTAACTCTTTTTTTTAACTTTACTATAAATTTGTAAATTTATGGTATTTATTATGTGTGTAAGTTTAAAAGATAGCGAACTATATAATCATTGTTTTTCATTATTTTACAATTCTAGTTCTATTTTTTTCACACTTACAAACTTAGATTTACACAAAAATAATCAAGAAGGATTAGATGTAATTTGTAAATAATACAATAAATTTTTATTTATTTGTTTTTTAATGTATGCATGCCAAAATATTTATTTTTCATTCTAAATAATGATTTATCTAATCAAATTCTTATTTAAATTATTTATTTATCTTTTGTCTTTGAAAGGTGCTTAGGTGCTTGTCTTTAAAAGATGTTTGGAGTTGAACTGTACATCGATTCATTTGTTTATTTTGCCATGGTGGATTCAAAATTTTTGTTTATTTAATTATTTTATTTGTATTAGATAAACAGAGAGAAACTCCATTCTCTTGTCTCTTTAAAAATTTCAAAAATCTAAGTGCATAGTTTTTATTTTTTCGAAGTGCTTAATGTATTCTAATAATAGTAATGATGTGTGTCATCCAAAAATAATAAGTGTATGCTATATGTATAATAAATATATGAGATTTGATTTGATTTGGTCAGTGTATGTAGTTAATAACTATATGGTATAATTCTAGTATAATCATGAGTGTTAGTGTTGCATTTTATCTGTTTAAATTTTTCAAAAATTTGAGAGCATTCATGGTTTGTAAAATGTGAGACTAAAAAGTTTGTTATATATAAAAGTACATTAAGATTTTAAAAAAAAAAACAAGCTAATTAATTTTGAGTTTAAATAAAAGCAAAATATATATTGAAGGTTTCTATTAGAATATTATAGTTTTTATTGGTCATTGATATTTTTAAAAATTATTAACTTTTATTATAAATATTTATATTAATTTGAATTATAAATAATAAGAAAACTATTTACAATATTTCTATTATAATGTGCAAATAAACTTACCACAGAAGCAAATATAATGATAAAGTGTGGAAAGGATCAGTTCATGTGAAGTAATAATGTTTCAGAGGTGTTTATAGAAGTTGTGATGACTGAGAAGAGTTTCTAAAATTGTTTTGAAGTTGTGGAGGTTAGTATTGTAGTAGTGAAGAGGTGAAATAGTTGTGCATAGGTTGTAGAGGTCAGCAGAAGGTTGGAGTAGTCAAGGGTTGTGAAAGGAACAATTGAGTCAGGTGAGTATTGTGTTGCAAAGGTTGAAGATTGTTTGTAAAAGTTGTAAGTGGTGTATTTGTTCAGGGAGTTGCAGCTTCCTTTGGGTTGTAGCGCATAAATGATAATGTAATCTTGTTTTATTTGTGAGGTTGAATTTGGACAGTAGATCCAAATAGCTTGTTCACGATGGTTTTTCCCCTCTAGGGTTTTCCACATAAATATGGTGTTATGATTGTGTGCTTCTATGTTCTTGTGTTTCTCATGCTTTAAATGCTTATATTAGTTTGAATATTGTTTGAAGAAAAAGAATTTTATTAAGTAATGATTCACCCCCCTCTTAGTACTTTTGTGTGTTCAACATAATTTTTTGTATAAATAACACTGAGGGCTACATACTTACAAAATAACATTTCCAAATTACTTGATTTGGTCACCCAAAAGGTGAAGAAAATTTATTTTTTTGTCACCACTTTGATAGGTGCAAAGGAGAATCCATTGGATGTTTTATTTAAGCCTAGGGGGTTTCTATTGAAGGGGGTTTGATCTAATCCCCTTCAATAAACCCCCCTTAGATGGAACCCCACTAGGCTTAAATCATTGATTTAAAAAAATGTGATTTTAAGAAAAACAGGAACCCATAAGTGGGATAGACTATTGTGGTATTAGGATCAACTATAAAAATAATTTTCAAACATTATTCAAAAATTCTAACACACATGCTCAATCTTAATTTATATTAGGAAAAGTTACTTAACATGCAACACTCTTTATTTCTCTTTTTTCAATATTGTTGAAACAATTGAGGGGCTTGACTACTAGCAAGGAAGTTAAACTTTCTTCCCTCTATTATAGAAAGTCCCACTATTGCTTCTTAGCACCCCAAAATTTTCCTTATGTAGATATCATCTAGGCAACTATATTATATATGTGATGAAGGTCTAGTTTTACCTAGGATGAAACTATACCATCAAGACAAAATCATGCCAAGTGGAAGATATCACAAGAACAATCTTATCACATATCCTAAAATTCTCATGTTTCAATCATCTAAGGTGTCTAATACTATATCAAGTTTTAGATTTTAAATATCAACTCTTTATTAGGTAGAAGCACAATAGTGAGTCCCACTTCTTGAAAGGAAGCTAGGTGTGCAGAAATCGCTTCCTACACTAATCTAATGAGGGGAGGGATATGCAAATTCAATTTAATCTTTACAATTGTAGCAACATGAAACATATAACAGAGATATTGCAACAATACACATAGAACCAGAAAGAAGACAGAAGAAGAGAGACAAGATATAATGTGGGGAAAACCCTTATCGGGTGAAAATCCCCACACTTGAAAACCTGCACAATGTATTATCAAAACTGAATATGATTTACAATACACTTGTAATGCAAGCTCTCAATAGTCTTTGACACTCATGTCTGGAGTCAATCTAATAGCATAACAGTACTTGTCAATCACATAATACAACTCCTCCTCAAAGCACTTGTTTATATAGAAAATACAAGGCAAAATAGCCTCTATCTTGGAATGGGCGTCCAACTTGGCCTCATGGCCCAAAACCCACACCTATGGACACTTAGTCAACATTGTAAGATGAATCTAACACTTGTCTACACACCCCATCCCAAAGAGGTTGCCTATTTCCAAAATGGGCTATGACAAATGCTCTTACGACTCTTATGACTGTCATAGAATCTGTCATAGCTGTCATAACTTGCAGCTGTAAGAGAATCTGTCATACACAGGCTATAAATAGCATATTCTCTTACAACATGTCATAGTCCACCTTGGGGCACCCAAAGATGCCTTTTTCAAAGATGCTTCTCGAAACATGTCTTCACCTATCTTACAAGCTTCAATTTCTGACTCTTACATGTCATAACTTTGTCATAGGAATCTGTCATGACCGTTATAGTCAACATTCCCTTACACAACATCCAAGATACTGACACATGGCAAAATATTCCTACCACTAAGTGGGATTCCTATCTCCTCATGTGAGGAAAAAATTATGTGTGGTCATATGCCATGTAGGATGACACATCACTGTGCCAATTCCCACAATATGACAACATAAGATTTGCATCCAAATTATACAATAGGTAATAAATAAAAAAATACAATGAAATAATACAAGGAATTACCAAGGTTGAGACACCTTAATTCCTAACATTCTCCCACTTGTCGAACACCTTGTAAGAGCCAATAGAATAACATGATTTAACTGTTGTAGGCTGAGAGGCCCATAGACTCTAAACACCATCTGAACTTTGTTGTGCCCACTGGCTTCATCAATGCATCTGTAACATTCTTCAAAGTATCTACCTTCTCCAAATTTACCTTCCCATCCTCTACCATGTCTCACATGAAGTGAAACTATACATCAATATGCTTTGTTCTGGCATGGAAAGTTAGATTCTTTGCAAGGCAAATTGCACTCTGACTGTCACAACAAATCGTAACCTGTCCTGCATCAACACCAATATCTGAACACAATCTCTTAAGCCAAATGGCTTCCTTACAAGCATGAGTTGTTTCCATGTACTTAGCTTCTGTCGTGGACAAAGAAACCATAGGTTATCACTTACTCATCCAACTAATAGCACCACCAAACAGTGTAAACACATAAGCATTGGTGGATCTCCTGCTGTCAATGTCACCTACCCAATCTGAATCCACAAATCCATGAATATCAACAGAATGTAGAGGTCTTGTAGCATTACCATGATATCAAATGGAATACTTGGAAGTACCCCTCAAATATCTAAACACTCACTTAACTGCATTCCAATGTACCCGTCCAGGATTAGCCATAAATCAACTAAGGACTCCCACTGCTTGGGCAATGTCTAGTCTTGTCCAGACCATAGCATACATTAAACTACCAACAACATTAGCATAAAGTACTCTACTCATGTCCTCCACCTCACTAGGAGATTTTAGACAATCACTAACAGACAACTTTGTCCCCAAAGAAATAGGAACACACAATGGTCTACAATCTGCCATGCTAAACCTATCCAACACGGTCTTCACATACTTACTCTGGCTTAACCAAAGTTTTTTGTTAGTTCTGTCTCTTCTGATTTTCATTCCAAGAATGTACCTGGTTGCTCCTAAATCTTTCATTTCAAACTATGTTGCCAACTGAGACTTAAAATCAGAAATCATATTCTTACCCTTCCCAATGAGCAACATATCATCAACATATAGTGCAACAATGAGAATATGATCACCATCATACTTATAATACACACAGTGATCTGATTTCAATCTCACAAATCTAATTGACAACACAAAGGCATCAAACTTCAAGTACCGCATCCTAGGAGACTGCTTCAATCCATACAAAGACTTATTTAACTTGCAAACCAAAATTTCTTTACCTTTCACCATCTAATGCTCTGGCTATGACATGTAAATCTCTTTCCCCAAATCACCATGAAGGAAAGTTGTCTTCATATCCATCTACTCCACCTCTAAGTCATAAGTTGTTGCAAGAGATAACAAGAATCAAATGGATGTCAGCTTTGCAATGGGAGAGAAGATCTCACCATAATCTATACCCTCCACTTGTGAATACCCCTTTGCAACCAATCTAACCTTATACTTCACAACACTGCCATCTACACCAAATTTCTTCTTGAACACCCATTTGCATCCAACAGTTTCCATCCAGGAGGCAAAGGCACCTAGTCCCAAGTTTGATTCTTTTCCAAAGAAGCCATCTCATCTTCCATGGCCTCCTTCCAGGAACCTACATCTTTCATATCCATAGCCTCTGACACAGTTCTAGGTTCATCACTGTTAGTAAGCAAAGCAAAAGCACAACTAGAATCAAGCAATGTATAACCAAACCTCTCAGGGTGCTTCCTGATTCGTGTGGACCTCCTCAAAGACTGAGGTGGAGGTTCTACTTCATCTTCTAAACTTTTAGAGCTCCTAGAGCTCTCCTCATTTTCAGGTCCAACATTGTCTTTTTGTTCAATCTTCTTAGGGGTAGAAGGAAACTGCACAACATCCTCTTTATTTTCTTTTTCTTCTGGCTATAAAACAATGGAAGAAGGTGTTAGCTCCCTGAAGATGACACTTCTTCTATACAACACTTTTTAAGCCACAAGATCCCAAAGCTTGTATCCTTTCACACCGACACTATAGCCAATGAAGATACACTTAACAGCCTTGTTCTCTAATTTTGACCGCTTCTCCCTAGGCACATGTGCATATGCCTCACAACCAAAAACACGAAGATGCCTTATTGAAGGCTTTCTACCAGACCACACCTCCATGGGTGTCTTACCAACATGAGCTGATATAGGAGATCTGTTTACTAGATAGCAAGCAGTGGCAACAGCTTCAGCCCAAAACTTTTGTTCTAGGCCAGCTCCACTAAGCATACTCCTAGTCTTCTCCATCAGTGTCTTGTTCATCCTCTCTGCAACTCCATTTTGTTGTGGGGTGTATGGAGTTGTCTTATGCCTTTCAATCCCAAGTTCCTTGCAATATTTATCGAATTTTGTAGAATCGAACTCACCACCATTGTCATTTCTCAGGCATTTAATCCTTTTACCAGTCTAATTTTTAGCAAAGGCTTTAAACTCCTTAAACTTAGTATAGACTTCAGATTTGCTTTTGAGAAAATAAATCCATATCCTTCTACTGTAGTCATCTATGAAAGATACAAAATATATAGATTTTGATAACAAAGGAACATTAACATGACCAAATACATCAGAATGAACAAGGTCCAACACACCAGAAGACTTATGAGAACTTGAATAAAACTGAACATGATTTGTTCTCCATATATGCAATGTTTGCAAAAGTCAAACTCAAGATTACAATCATCTAACCCCTCAACAAGGTTTTTATTTTTTAGGGTTCTAAGACCCTTCTCACCAATGTGGCCAAATCTCTTATGCCATAACATTGTCTTTTCAGCAGGAAGCTTAACTTCTAGAGCATGAATACAACCATCAGGACTAGTTACAACAAATTTCTTTACTGCTGGTTCAGATGGTGGGGATGAAGTGACTGCTGCCCTCTTCCTTGAGTCAGAAGAACTATTGCATTGTGAAATGCATGCCTCTAGCTGAAACAAAGTACCTCTCCTAGTACCCTTAGCAAGCACCATAGCTCCTCTAGTTATTTTACATCCTTCTTTCGAAAAGACAACCTACACACCTACATCATTCAACATACTTACAAAAAGTAGGTTCCATGCTAAGCCTGGGATGTGCATAACCCCAGAGATCCCCTTCACTCGTCCATCAGGGAATGGAATAGAGACTCTTCCATGACCAACAATCTTTAGATGAGAGTCATCACCCAGGTACACCCTTCCACTATCGAACTCCTCATACTTGGTAAACCAATCTCAATGCGAGGTCATGTGGAATGATGCACCAGAATCAATCAGCCACACATCATTAGATGCATGGGTTGTTAAGGCTACGATGAAAGCATCACCATCATCTTGTGACTTGTCAGAATCTGAATCTAGGTTCTTCTTCTTCTTTTTCTTTTCCTCTTTGCATTCCTTTCAGAAATGCTCAGTTTTGCCATAGTTCCAATAGAAAGCCTTGGACTTTCCAAGATATTTGGATCTCCCACGGGATTTGGATCTACCCTTCTTAGCTTTCTTGTCCTTCTTTTTCCCTTTCTCCTTGGGTCTTCCACAAACTGCAATATCCTCTTTGGCGGCCTCAAAAGACTTTCTCTGTATCTCTTCAAATAACAGTGAAGATACCACTTCATCCATTGTGAAAGTGGATGTGGTGCTTCCAATAGCCATCACAAGATGATCCCACAATTCTGGCAAAGAACAAAGCAAGGTCATACAATGATCCTCCTCCTCCATTTGAACACCAACTGATGTTAATTGAGCAATTAACATGTTGAAAGCATTCAGGTGATCTGCAACAGATCCTCCATCCTCCATCTTCAGAGAATACAACTTCTTTCTCAGAAAAAATTTGTTCACTAGGGATTTAGCCTGATAAACATCACCCAACTTCTTCCAAAGGTATTTTGTGCTCTTCTCCTCATGGAAATTTAACAGGATAGAATCAGCTAAACTGAGTCTTATGAGACCCTTAGCCTTTTGATCTTTGAGATCCCAATCAGCTTGTGCCATAGCAGTTGGTTTTACATCGAATACAATTTCCCATAGGTCATGATCAACAAGCATGTCTTCCATGGGATGCCTAGTCATGCAACCCTAGAGAGTTATGCTAACATGGTAATAGAATATGAGAATTTTTGTTTTAAACAAGTATTTGCATTAATCACTAGATACAACAATAACTAATGACATCATTTAGACTATATGATCAACTAACATCTCTAGGGAACATAACTGCATTAAATAATTATAAACAAAGTTCATTAGCAACATAATACATCACACATGTCCATATGCAATTTTGATACATCATAAGAAGATTACACCTTTCAACTTACAAGATATGTACAAGTACAAATGAGATCAATACAGGATTACATAATTACAAGGCTTCTTGACGGATTACATCAAATTACAATATAATCATGGCTATACAATTCTGGAGGCATAATACAATTCTTAGGATGCAAATACAGGTCTAGAACTGGTAAAACACATCTGCCATGATCATGAACCAAGATGCCAAATAAATCCAATGGATTAAGCTCTTCCACCCAACCATGTGGAACCCTGAGGTCCACCCCCCGAGCTAGGAGATAACGATGAGGTTCCACTAAGTCAAAGATCAAAAGGTACAAATAAGTAGATACAAAATTGACACAGAAAACACAGATCAACAATGGCTAACGCTACTCCAGAGGAAACGACAGAAGGTAACATAAGGGAAGTAACTATGCTGCAGTAGGAAGAGTGTCATTGCATGGTCCTAGCATGGGTTATCCAGGCTATCTCTCTCTAGAAGTCGGCCCCCATCTATGGTTATCCTGGCAGCCTCTCTCTAGGCACCGGCCCCATAGGGTGACACATGCAGAATCGACTTATCCTTTCATGAAGACAAGGAGGTTGATCATGCCAACCAAGCCTTCTCATCCCATCCTTAGCCTATGAGAGCACTATAGGCATGGGTGAGGCATCAGAATTATCTTATTATGTGTTTATCTACCCAAACCCACCTAGGTTAATTATTAGGTTATCACTTAGTTATAACTTTCATAGGGTTATCCAGGCAGCCACTTTGGGCGCCGGCCCCACTATGAAAGCCACTCCCCTGCATGCAACTAGTACCCCTATCATGACAAAAAATAAAAAAAATACTGCAAGGTATCACTCATCCTATAGACTGGTATCATAACAAGATTACAATAAATACCAATGCCCAATTAATAAACTTCCTCCTCTAAGAGGAAGGCATCAAAACAAATCATAATCACATGACAACTCTAACATCCTCTGGAGTAAAAAATACTAACAACCCACACTCAACTAGTTCAAGACCCACTAGAGAGAAATGGTCTAAAGAGGAACATCAACACCACTGCATACGATATATCATTCATTTGACACTATAATTGCTACACTAAAACACTCCATACAAGGCCTTAAGAAAATAAAACTACAAGAATCAGAAATAAAATTAAGTGCAAGCAAACCACCTTCTTTAATGATGCACAAATGTTGCAATGTGATAACAACTTACAATATCTAGGGGTCAACTTTCAAATACGGTTATTGGCATAATTCAACTATAATCATATAAATTTACCCATAACTTAAGTTGAAGAGGAGAACTATAGAACCCTATTACTTACCAAAATTCATACTTAAACTTACAAATTTAAACTAATGATCGAATCTTATCTGTTATGGAAATTTGATCAATAGTGTAGATCATTAGGAGAGATAAATTTTACAAATTTAATACCTAAGTTAGGACCGATATCAAATATTAGTCAACTTATAAACTAACATTCTATTTCTTATACTTTAAACTATTATTCTATTCACTAACTACAAAAGTAATAATTAATTTATTGATATATCTATCATTCTTATTTATCTAGTAACCTTACTATCCTATGAATATTAATTTCCATACTATAACCATTTAAAACTTTTAAATATCATCAATATCCAAATTTCTAATAAATGTGATGATTATAAAGAAAGAATGATTTCTAATATTCTATTTAACTAATAGACTACTCCTAAATGAATTAAGAAACACTCTATTTAATTCATAGTTGCTAGTATACTATTTTATCAAACTTGCTATTTCTATTCGATTCAAGGTTTATCAAGAACAAGGAAAGATTTTCCCAAGCATTATTCAAAGGTTTCACGAATGCAAAAAGACAAACGGCCTGGTAGAGTGAGAGAAGATATCGAATGGAATTTTGTAGAGGTTTTCAATGAAACAAGTGGCGTACGGTCTGCTAGAGATGTGACCAAGAGAAGAAAAATGAATTGCAAAACAAAAGAAACGTGGGGACGTTGCTCATCAGCTAGATTAGGTGATATTTTTTATGGTAAAAAGTTACAACAATTAGCCTGAACATGTGCGAATGGAAAAAAGATGCATAGACAACAATTTATGATGTTGACCAAATTAAATGAAGTTGCAAATGATCTCAGCGCCTCATGTCATGGGTAGAGGTAGGTATAATTTTCTTTTCCAGTGAAGAACGATTTCAGGAATAAGGTTTAACTAAAATTCTTAAGTGAAGTCTACAGATATTGGACTGAGAAGACAAAGGCTGGCATTAGGGTAGCCTCTTCTAGCACATCAAGAAATTGGAGCATAATCGACTACAGAGGATGCCCGGATGCTAATGCAAGGTCCTTCATTAAATCCAAATCGAATAGGACTAAGGAAACAATGCAACGACGATTCAAGGAATCATTGTCCAACTACAATAGAAGTTTGGAGAAGTGTTCATAATGTCACAAAGAAAGCATAGAAGGATACTAAGGATGCCAAGGGGTTTTGGTAGACCAGCGGACTGAGCAGCACAAAATAATTGAAAGAAATGTGGCGTTCAAACGATTTGACCCCGGCCACAAAGAGTAGAGAAATAACATTTGTTTTTGTCTAAAAAATACTAAAGATTAATCACCCGACGACTTGCTTAAGATCATAACAAAGGTGAATGGTGGAGTCACAATATGAAATAGAATAGATGGATGATAAAAGCCTCCAGAAAGGCATTGATTGCCAGATCTGCAAGGGAAAATTTTACTTTGACTACATACTTATTATTGATGTAAGGAAAGATGTATCTTGTTACACTCAATAGAGAGAAATAGGGGTGATGAATCTTTAAAATGTTTCAGATAGCTTTCTATAGACATTGTGTGAATATATAGGAATACAAATGGTGACAGGAAGACATGAACACTCACCAGAACATACTAATGGTAGAATAGAAGAAAATGCATCAGGCTAATAAGCATGCCAGTATGGTTTTCAGACAGTATAAAGTAACAGAAAAGAGGGAATGATTCATTTTCAAAGACACAATTAACATTCATTCAAACATACAGAAAACATACCCAAAATTTGATCCTTCAGCTTCAGAATCCACCTCCCATTCAATTTCTCTCCCTTTTCCTCAATTCTACCGCTTCTGCAAAATTACCTTTCCAACTTCGCTCTCTGCCTTTCAAATAAATCCCCAAATTGCAAAAATAGACAAAGCCAATTAATTTCCCCACTTCCCGTATCCGTTCCAGAAAATCCACTATCTCCCAAGATTTAAATGCAATAAATTTCTTCTTCCAGGGAGATTCTCAAATTAGAGAATTTATTGCTAGCCATTCATGGCAAATCTCTCAACACTAAATTATTAAATAATAATATCTTGCAGGCTAAACAATATACTAATTTAATCAACTAACATAATATTAATTACATATGACTATTATCATTATTACTAATTATCAAAGTTAATAATTTAATTTTTTATTAAAATCACTTATCCAAAATTCTCCAATTTTCACATTATTTATTAACAACTAGATAAATACTAATATACCTAAACTTATTATTATTATAATTACTATAATAATTAATGCATCTACAACAATTACACATAGGCTATAAACCAAAAGCTCAAACAATAACAATCACATACCAAATGACGACCAAAACCCAAGGGCAAGTACCCACTGAGTGACATCTATACCCGTGACCAGAAACTAAAGATAAAGACTGACATAAGGAACCTCATGTTATCTCCCATCCACATTATCCATTAGAGTAAAGGCATGCTCAGACCTGCTAAATCAGGTGGAGTCGATGCCTGGTACCTGTAACCTGCATCAAAACGAGGTGTTCTATATGAGTATATACATATATAACAAACACACAGTGTCAGGGAGTCGCAGCGTAGTAGGGTGCTCATAATGAGTAGTACTACAATGTCCCTACACCAAAAGCATGACATATAGCATAAATATCTCTAACTATCAGTCAAGTATCAACCAATCACATAAAGCATGATAACTCTACTCCGCATAAACATCTAACCATCAACTGATCATGTCAAACACATCATAAACTATAATATCAATAATGTCATCATAGTGATCATAACAAAATATCAACAACCACATCAGTAATCCATAATCCATAATGAGCATAAGTAAGCATAAACAAAAGTCTATCATCCACATGTCTCAAAAAATGTCTAGATGTAACTAAAATACTATCACTGTCAGAAAGCCAAAATGAGGGGCACTACATCCTCCCCCCCAGAATCAGGCTTACTCCAAAAAGCCTGTAAATAAGTAAGGGTATAACTCTTGCATCCTAGGTGCATCCTCCTAAGTAGCAGAAGTCTCATCATTAGGATCCCATTGGACCCTAACCTGCTCCATGTCTCTGCCCCTGAGAGTGAGTCTCTTGTGCTGTAGAATGCCTACAGGCTCCAAAGCTAGTTGCTCGTCCTCTACTTGTAGAGCATTCCAATCAAGAACATGAGCAATATTTGGATAATAGGGCCTAAGTACATAAACATGAAACACATCATGGATACATGAAAGACTGGGTGGCAAAGCAAGACGATAAGCGACAGGACCAATCCTCTCTAACACATCAAAAGGTCCAACAAAGCGTGGTGCGATTTGAGAGCCTTTTCCGTAATGGATCAGACTCTTTCACAGTCGTACACGCAAGAACACTTGATCCCCAACTGAAAACTATCAGTCGACCCTATGAGCATCTACATACTTCTTCTATCTGTCCTGCGTTGCCACCAAATGCTCTCTAATCCGCTCAACCTACTGCTCCATCTCGCTAAGCATATCTAGTCCTAGAAGAACTCTATCCTCGAGACAATCCCAACTTAGTGGGGTCTGACAAGGATGACCATACAAAGCCTGAAATGGAGACATGCCGATCAAGCTATGATATCCATTATTATATGCAAACTCCACCAAGTACAAGTAGTCCTCCCAACGGCTCTGTTAGTCCATAACATACATCCTAAGCATATCCTCGAGGACCTGGTTAACCCTCTCAGTCTATCCATCAGTCTCTCGATGGTATGCTGAACTAAAGTTCAGCTTTGTCCCCAAGGCATGCTGCAGAGAAGTCTAAAGGGCTGAAGTAAACACTAGATCCCTATCAGAGATGATCCTACGAGGAATCCCATGCAATCTGACTATGTCCTCCATGAATATTTTGGCCACTATAAAAGCATTATAAGATGAATGGATAGGAGAGAAGTGAGCTACCTTCATCAACCTGTCCACAGTGACCATAATAGTATCATGTCGATGGGAGGATACCAGCAATCCAACTATGAAGTCTAAAGAAATGATGTCCCATTTCCATTCTGGAACAAGATGGGGCTACAAAGACCTGCAGGGTGCTAGTGCTCTGCCTTCACCCTCTGACACTCAAGACATCTTGACACAAAATCAGCAATATCTCACTTCATACCACTCCAAAAATATAGCTGACGAAGATCTACATGCATCTTCTTGACACCTGGATGAGGAGAATAGGATGCCCAATGTGCCTCTGACATAATTAGGGTATGAAGACCCTCAGAGCTAGGAACATAAATATGACCCAAATGTCTCAAAAGACTATCTGACTCAAGAGAGTATCTAAAAAATCTACCCTCCAACGGTCTACCTAACTCAACCTTAGACTTTACCTCCTGATACCAATTGTCGGTAGGAAGTGCGGCAAGAATCTGACTTCTCAAATCAACTGTAAGAGTGACTGCTAAGATCTCATGCCTCTGACAACTAAGAGCATCTACCACAACATTCTCCTTACCCTAAATGTACTTTACCTCAAAGTCATACTCACACAAGAACTCCATCCATCACCACTGCCTCACATTCAAGTTTGGCTGCGTAAAAATGTACTATAAACTACGATGATCACTATGCAGCTCAAATTGATGCCCCAAAAGAAAATGCCTCCACCTCACCAAGGCATGCACAATTGTGGCTAACTCCAGATCATGTGTGAGATAGTTCAATTCATTATCCTTGAGTTTGCGAGACTCATAGGTAATCACGCGACCATCCTGCATCAGAACTGCCCCTAAACCCTCCAAAGAAGCATTTATACACACAACAAAGTCCCCGGTAGGATCAGGATTGCCAGAATAGGTGCACTAGTCAACCACTCCTTAAGCATCTGAAAAGCTATCTGACATTGCTCTGACCAAACAAACTTCTTCCCTTTCCTTTGAAGAGAAGTAATAGGGTGAGCAATCCTCGAAAATCCCATAACAAAATGGTGATAATAGCCTGCCAAATCCATAAAACTGCAGACCTCAGAAACATTAGTAGGTGCAGGCCAATCCATAATAGCTTGGATCTTTGAAGGATCCACTGCAATACCCTCTCCATAAATGACATGACCTAAATACTTCACCTCTGTCTGAAAGAATTCACATTTTGACAAATTAGAATACAACTGATTTTCTCTCAGACACTGCAAGACCTAACACAAATGCTCCTCCATAGTCTTCGAATAAATTAATATATCATCCAAAAATACAAGGACAAACCTGTCGAGATAAGTGTGAAATACACCATTCATCAGGCTCATGAATACTGAAGGTGCATTTGTCAACCTGAATGGTACAACTATAAACTCATAATGTCTATAACGGGTACGAAATGTTGTCTTATGAATATCTGCCTCAAATATCTACAACTGATGATATCCTGACTTAAGGTCAATTTTTGAAAACACCTTAGATCTCTTAATTTGATCAAACAGATCATCAATCCGTGGCAAGGGGTACTTATTCTTCACTATCACCTTATTGAGCTGTCGATAGTCTATACACAGCCGTAGAGATCCATCCTTCTTTTTCACAAAGATCACAAGTGCTGCCCATGGAGAAACACTAGGTCGAATGAATCCCTTGGCTAACAACTCCTCCAACTACAATCAAAGCTCCTTAAGCTCCTGAGTGGTCATCCAATATGGAGCTCGTGAGATAGGCTTTGCACCGAGAACAAGATCAATTATGAAGTTAATGTCACGCATAGGTGGCATTCCCAGAATCTCAGAAGGAAAACATCAGCATACTCTCTCAAATGTGGGTGATCGTCAAGAGATGTCTCTCGACTCTCGTCCATCTCCAAGTCATTAACTATCACTACAAAAAGCTAACAACCCTGACGCATACACCTCTTAAGCTGCATGGCAGAGATCATACGTAGGGAAATAGGTCTCTAGATACCAACTACCTTACTGACTTCTAATGACAATCTATCACTGTCTGATGGGCATCTAACCAATCCATACCCAATACTATATCATAAGAACCAAGGGGTAGGATGCAAAGATCTACTGTGGTAGATAGAGGGCCAATCCTCAACTCACAATCATGAACTAGAGACTCAATTGCGACCTTTGCCCTAGATGCTAACTCAACCTGCCACCTAACATCTAGCTTTGCTGCCACTAAACCACAACACACCACAAGAGAAGGAGAAATGAACGAATCAGAAGCATCGGAATCAAAGAGAACAGAAAAACCAATACCTCGCATAAATCCAGAAGTCTCCACCATGGTGCCCTGATGCTCTGCCTCGTGGTTATCAACCACTACAAAGACTCCGTGTGATCTATCTGCATCACCTACGGTCAGCTCTGAAGCTATCGACCTATGTCCAAATCCTGAAGCATTCCTCTGAGGACACTATTTAGAAATATGGCCATGTTGGCCGCAAGAGAAACACCCTATGCCTCTACCAAAACCACTGCCACCCTGAAAAGCATTAGAGTACTCGAAACTCCCTCTACTCACTACAGACTACATGCTCTGAGCGAGTTGATCAACATGATCATGTCTAGCTCACTGCCAACTCTAGTTCTTCTTATTCTAAAATTTGTTACCCTGCTGAGGCTAAGAATTCTTCAGTTTGGCCTAGGAATACTGCTGCTGCTGTCCACCCTTTGAGGGTGCATGATATCCTCTATGAGATCCTGATCTGCTTGAGTATGACCACCACAAGAACTAAATCCTGCAGAAGGTGCACTACCAATATGCACACATGTATGTCCTCCAAGTGCCATAGTCAAATTCTCCTCCACTAAACAGGCTTTCTCCACTACTACCTCCAGAGTCTTAGGTTCGAAGACATGAACCCCTCCACTGATTTGGGCATTCAAGCCCCTGATAAAAGGCTGCACTAACATATTCTCATCATCTCCGATGCCTGCATATTATTTGAGCTCATAGAATCTACGCTCGTACTACTCTACTGACATGGCCATTTGCCTCAGCTCATGGAACTCATCTGCGTGTTGCAGCTTCCAATGATCTAACAGGAAATGAGCTCTAAATCTCTCTAAGAAAAACTCCCAAGAAACAGTACTAATGTTTAGGTGCAACTTCTGCTGGACTCTAAATGCCACCAGGTAGAAGCAAACCCTCTGATATGCAAAATAGCACATCTAGCCTTGGTGTTGCTACCATACGGACACATGGCGAAACACCTTCCTATATCAAGTAACCAGGTCTTTGCCTCTAAGCCACTACCAGATCCATCAAAGGTGGGAGGGCGTACCCTCAGAAGATCTTTCATATGACTAGCTAAGGTGACCTCGTGCTCAGCTGTCAATTCTTTCCTCCTAAGTGATCTCTCTCTTTCACTAGGTTCTGGCTAATCTACCTCTTGACCCCCTCTTGGATGCTCTACCTCCTGTCTAGGGCCTAGATGGGCAAGAGCCTCCTCAAATAATTAACGTAATTGGGCTCCCTCAGACTAACCCTTTCCTTCCATATTCTGACCCCCACCTTCATGGGCACTCTCATGAGGAGAACTGGGAGGAGGTGTACCACCACCACCTCTCCCTCGTCCCCTACCTCTGCCATGACCTCGACCTCTACCTCTAGGCATTTACCTACAACACCAAAGGATAATTCATTACACACAAAGAGGGAAACAACGGGGATATAATTTAATCTACAGAGTTTATGCACTAGGTTACATAATGGGCTCAATTATAACTAAAGTACCCAGTGTTTAAACTTGGCTCTGACACCAAATGTGATGCCCCGTCATGCAACCCTAGAGAGTTATGCTAACAGGGTAATAGAATATGGGAATTTTTTTTTTTAAAAACAAGTATTTGCATTAATCACTAGATACAACAACAACTAATTATAGGACATAATCAACTAAACTGAGTCTTATGAGACCCTTAGCCTTTTGATCTTTGAGATCCTAATCAGCTTGTGCCATAGCATTTGGTTTTGCACCGAATACAGTTTCCCATAGGTCATGATCAACAAGCATGTCTTCCATCTTGAGCTTCCACAGCTCAAAATTAGTGCCATTGAATTTATCCACCTCTATCCTTCCGGATGTGCTTGCCATCTCCTTGCTACAATAAGATTCAGAATACTCTACAAAGAATCCCACTCAACTTAAGATCAGCTCAAAAAACCCTACCCAACAACTAGGACCAAAGGTGATCAAGCTCTTATACCAACTGAAAGGAAGCTAGGTGTGCGAAAATCGCTTCCTACACTAATCTAATGAGGGCAGGGCTATGCAAATTTAATTTAATCTTTACAATTACAGCAACATGAAACATATAACAAAGATATTGCAGCAATACACATAGAACCAGAAAGAAGATAGAAGAAGAGAGACAAGATATAACATGGGAAAAACCCTTATCGGGTGAAAAACCCCACACTCGAAAACCTGCACAATGTATTATCAAAACTGAATATGGTTTACAATACACTTGCAATGTAAGCTCTCAATAGTCTTCAACACTCGTGTCTGGAGTCAATCCGGCAGCATAATAATACCTGTCAATCACATAATACAACTCCTCCTTAAAGCACCTGTTTATATAGAAAATACAAGGCAAAATAGCCTCTATCTTGGAATGGGCGTCCAACTTGGCCTCATGGCCCAAAACCCACACCTATGGACACTTGGTCAACATTGTAAGATGCATCTGACACTTGTCTACACACCCCATCCCAAAGAGGTCACCTATTTCTAAAATGGGCTATGACAGAAGCTCTTACAACTCTTACGATTGTCATAGAATCTATCATAGCTGTCATAACTTACAGTTGTAAGAGAATCTATCATACATAGGCTATAAATAGCATATTCTCTTACAACATGTCATAGTCCACCTTGGGCCGCCCAAAGATGTCTTTTTTAAAGATGCTAGAATCGACACGTGTCTTCACCTATCTGATAAGCTTCTATTTCCGATCTTACATGTCATAACTTCATCATAGGAATATGTCATGACCGTTATAATCAACATTCCCTTACACAACATCTAAGATGCCAACATATGGCAAAATATTCCTACCACTACGTGGGACACCTATCTCCTCATGTGAGGACAAAATTACATGTGGTCATATGCCATGTAGGATGACACATCACCGTGTCAATTCCCACAATATGGCAACATAGGATATGCATCCAAATTATACAATAGGCAATAAATAAATAAATACAATGAAATAATACAAGGAATTACCAAGGCTGAGACACCTTAATTCCCAACACTTCTAAGCCACAATGAAAATGTAACCAAATTTCACACCCAAAATTGTTAAGAGTTTGATCTAAGGGAGATTAAAAGTCCCTTAGATGAAACCTAATCAACAATCACATGGGATTGAATGACACCCCATGGCAAGATGGGTTTGATCAAACTCAATTAGATTGAACCCCTTAAAAGGGTAAACACACAAAGTTGTGTCACACTTTTAACCGACTTATCAGCACAAGTGAATTTAAGTATTTCTAACTAAAAATCAATTTTGGTCAAACATATGATCTTGTAAGATTCATTCTAGCTAAGTTAGATATGTCCACAACTTTTTCAACTAAAATTGTTGGCTAAATGCATATGTAGCACCACTATGAGGCCAATTTACCAAAAAAATAAAATTATTTGAAAAACTTGATATTTCAACAACTTCTAATCGTGTAAATAACATTTTTAAAAAAATATAAAAATACCCTTTTGTAGATCTATAAGTTTATTTTTCAAAAATATATATATTTTAATATTTTAATTATTATTTATATTTTCCTTTCTATTTTTACTAAAAGTAGGTTATTAGCACAAAACATTAGGTCGATTATCATTTCAAGGAAAAATAGTAAAACTTATTAAAAAAATTTGAAAAAAATATGATGCACTAGATAAAAGAATCTATATCAAGATGGTATAATTTTTTTTCTATTTTAGATAAATAGTTAATACGAAAGTCGACATCAAATAGAAACAACTATTATTTATTTAAAAATATATATTTATCAAAATTAGAAAAAAATATATCCATGCACTAAAGTTTCAAGTTATAAACACACACAAAAAAATTAAAGAAGAAAAATAAAATTTACTATATAAAGATTGACGTCTCATGTAACTTTATTTTTTAGCATTTTATCAGCAACTAAATTATAATGTCAATTTATTAAAAACTATATTCAAATAATTTTTTTAATTTTTTCAAAAAATATAAACATAAAATATACTAAAAAATAAATATTTTATTATTTTACATCATTTCAAAATTCAAAACATATATGTCACTTTTTAGTGATTCAAATTTAAAACTTGGATCAACGTTAGTCGTTTCCTTTATAAAGTGTGACACAACTTTGTGTTTTTACCCAAAACACTATATGTAGGGTGGACGGGTAGTGTTTGAAATGTGGAAAGGGGGTTATATCAAAGAGGTTTGATTAGACCTACAAGTGAGTGTGAGATCATCATGGGCCAAACAATGGCAATGGAAGAAAAAATGCGTGAACTTGTGTTAGTCAAAATTGAAAAACACTTTTTTATCTTTGGATTTTGGCTTGGTAAGTGAAAATAAAATGGATATTAGCTTTTCCAAGATACATATCCATTTTGGAAATGGATATCTATTTTAAAGATCCTTTTTTAAAATTTTGATTGAGAATAAACAGATATCCATTTATAAGAAACAAATGTTTGTTTCTTAGAAATGGGCATTTATCTCTTGAAAATAGATATTCGTTTCTTATAAATAGATATTTATCTCTTGAAAACGTATATCCATTTCTTATAAATGAATAGCCATTTTGGTTTTAAAATTCCCTCCCCCCAAAATTGCATGGGAATTAGGCTTGGGATTCCAAGCCTATATTTTCCATGCAAATGAAGAGTGGGGATGTTTTCATAGATATTCTTCGACATCACCCTTGATGATGATGAACTTATTTTTATCCAAATTAGATAAAATGAAAAGGGTATATTTAGAAAACTATCAAGATTCTAAAGATATAATCTATGCATGAATATAATTTTAATAGGTACTTATTAATAATTTTCTATGTACACTATGTCTGAATTCTTGATAAACACATTTGATTGAAGAATTTTCATAACTTTCAAACCATTTCTACTTTTTCAAATCTAAAAGATGCATCACACTCTATACTTCACTAGTTGTAGGTTTAAAAAAAATTGAATTTCATTTTTTTTACCAAGTTAGGTTGGTCGGAAAATTATATTTTAATATTTTTAAAAAGTTGTAAAAAATTCAAAACTAATTATTTACTTACAAAAAAGTCGCAAAAATATGCATCACTTTTGGGCGTGTTTCCTTTACTTATATATAAGAACTTTAAAAATGTTTTTTTGCTCATACTTATGTTGGTCAGAATGACACCCATTTTTTATTTTTTCTAAGAATTTTTGTAATGCCTTATTAAAATATCCAATTTTCACCAAATAAATTTAATTTTAAAAAAATAGTAGCATGTAAACTACTTCAATTTTCTGCAACTTTTATTCCTACATATTTTTAAAATTATGTAGATAACCCATTCAAATTTTCATGTGAAGTTGTGTAAGTCTATTTTTGGCATTTTCATTACCATTTATAGCTATTGTTTGGCCTAGTATGATCTCACACTCACCCCTATGTATGTGGTGCCCTTATGATAGAATTTTCACCTCCTATCCACATGTGGAAATTTTAGAGGATAAAATAAACCACTTCAAGTCGTGCATGTAGGGGCCAAATGAAATGTCTTGGAGATGAGATTATATTAGTATGTAGCCCTAGGAATTAGCTTTTTAAAAAGATTAATTTATAACATGTTTTTTAATATTATATTTTTTTATTTTATAAGAAAGATAGGTCCATTACAAAAAATAAAGACCTCCATTTTAGACACTAGAAAGAAGCAAACAAGGTCAAAAGGATTTTAAAAATTGCACTACACTTTGCATTAATGTCTTTGTTTCAATAATAAATAAAATCAATTTCAATAATAGGCAAAGAGAAATGCATTATATAAAATGTAGGTCTAAATTTTTGTTAGTACAAATTAAAAAATTAATAATAGTAGACATGATATTTCCACAGTCCATGATAGATTATCGTATTGAGCTTTTGGGAACACCGTGTGTAGCTTATTTTGGATCAACGTTTCAGATCACACTCCGTGATCCATCATCAGGAAAAAGAAGAGAAAACAATGAGTTGTAGTTGCAGAGATAGTAACTTAAAAAGAGAGAGGGGGGAGGGGTGGGCACGGAGTTACTATCTCTGCAACTACAACTCAATGTTTTCTCTTCTTTTTTCTAACGATGGATCATGGAGTGTGATTTGAAATGTCAATCCAAAATAAGCTACACATAGTGTTCCCAAAAGCTCGATACGATAAATTAATAATAAATAAAATATTCAATAAAAATTTACCAAAAATGTTTGTACATTATAAATTGAAGCTAATGATCTAATTCCAAGAAATCTTGGAAAGGTTTTATTTGTAGTAAATGTTATGCATTACACTAAAATGTCACACTTTAAATTAATAGAATAATAATATAAAATAATAAAAAAACTTTCCAAAAATGGTAGCTATTATTTTAATTAAAAACTAGAAATTGAATATGTGGGAGTGGAAGTCCAAGATCATGGAGCAGAAATCAAACACAAATGGGTAAATGCACAAAGTTGTGTCACACTTTCAGTCGACTTATCAGCACAAGTGAATTTAAGTATTTCTAACTAAAAATCAATTTTGGTCAAACATATGATTTTGTAAGATTATTTCTAGCTAAGTTAGATATGTCCACAACTTTTCCAACTAAAATTGTTGGCTAAATGCATATGTAGCACCACTATGATGCCAATTTACTAAAAAATAAAATTATTTAAAAAACTTGATATTTCAACAACTTCTATTCATGTAAATGACATTTTTTTAAAAATATAAAAATACCCTTTTGTAGATCTATAAGTTTAGTTTTCAAAAATATATATATTTTAATAGTTTAATTATTATTTATATTTTCCTTTCTTTTTTTACTAAAAGTACGTTATCAGCACAAAATATTAGGTCTATTAACATGTCAAGGAAAATTAGTAAAACTTATTAAAAAAATTTAAAAAAATATGATGCACTAGATAAAAGAATCTATATCAAGATGGTATAATTTTTTTATTTTAGATAAATAGTTAATATGAAAGTTGACGTCGAATGGAAACAACTACATTTTAATACACACGCATTTTATTATTTATTTAAAAATATATATTTATCAAAATTGGAAAAAAATATATCCATGCACTGAAGTTTCAAGTTATAAATACACACAAAAAAATTGAAGAAAAAAAATTACTATATAAAGATTGACTTCTCATGTAACTTCATTTTCATCATTTTATCAGCAACTAAATTATAGTATCAATTTATTAAAAACTATATTCAAATAATTTTTTAAATTTTTTCAAAAAATACAAACACAAAATATACTAAAAAATAAATATTTTATTAGTTTACATCATTTCAAAATTCAAAACACATATGTCACTTTTTAGTGATTCAAGTTTAAAAGTTGGATTAGCATTGGTCGTTTCCTTTATAAAAGTGTGACACAGCTTTGTGATTTTACCCAAATGCGATGTATTGAAAATGAGCTAATTGATTTAAAACCGCAAGTATAAATAGGTGAAGCTTGAGAAACAAGTCTCCACGAGAATAGGAAAGGTGGCGAAATTGGAACCAAGAGAATAGTTCAAGGTTTAACCTCCCTCCAAAATAGCAGTGATGTGTTGAAGATGGATCGACACATCGACTAATGACTCAACAAGAGGACTTAGTCTTTCCACATGTGAGGAAAACCACTAATTATGATTAAGTTAGGTATAACTCGTATGAGTTTATACACCAACACCCCCCCTTAAGCATAGCTTAGGTGGGTTTATGAAATATGAGTCCCGATTGTGCGCCATTTTAGGTACTCATTTACAAAACATCTCTCATAAAATGGAGAAAGAAAGAAAACCCTATGGGAAAAAACATTCCTCCTAAAGAGAGAAAACAAAGAGAGGACTTTAGATGGCCCCTCCAAATGATGATGATGCTAATGTCGATTCTGATGCAGATATGTAGAACTCCTAAAGCATGTTGAAGTTGTAAAATTTGCCTTTCCCTTGATGTTAAGAGATTTTGGCAAACTGATTGGAGTAAGTAGTGTTTTAAAATAAAAAGACTAGGATAAAGGTCTAAGAAATGTACAAAATGACTGAAGGAAGGATGTGCATATGCAAACATTTGAATGAAGTAGGAACCAATGCAATTCAAGTTGCAATGTTGCAATCTCCCCATTACACTTTATAGATTAGTGCTTACATTTCACTTTTACACTTTCAATATCTTGACACTATATGAGTGTTTTTACATACTAAGAATTTAGGTAGAGTTCAATTTTTCCACTATATAGAACCAAATGAGTTGAGCCAAGAGTTGATACTAGTCTCTGAAGTTGCATCATGATTGTCTTCTTCACCAGATGTGAAATACGAAAAGGTGAAGGCGGTACCATTACCTTTTGACTTTCTTTTAGGTGATGAAATGGTGCAATTAAACTTCTTAATACTCAATTTTGACTTTTTAAAGTGGTACTTTAGTGCAGTAAGAGTGGTTTTGTGCACTCTTCTTACTTATATACCCCACCTTAAAGTGGCACTTTATAAGTAGTGCATGACATCATACAACAATATTTTCCCTTGATTATTTGTAGTTTTCCCCTTAGATTGCTCAATTTATTAAAGAAGTGTTTTTGTCACTCTAAACTAACTTGCACGGGCACTTTATAATAATAGTGCATTGATAGGATAGAATGATAGAGGACAAAAAATTAGGCACTTTTGCCTTTTGAACGACTCGATTATGAGATCGTATGCAAAAGTTATAGCCTTTATAATTTTTGCATATGCAAAAAATTACACCTTCAAAAAATATTTGCAATGTGCTTGAAAATAAAATTTTGTGCAAACTAATATATGGAGAAAAAAACTTGATAGGGAAAAAGATAAGCCCCCTGTGGTAGGGAGTGACCAGGGGCTTATTAATAAAATTTTTGTCCCCCCCATTTCTATTTTGCCTCTCTACTTATGTCACCCCCCCTATAAAATACAATGAATAGTGCTACAAACACCCTCTTCAAAATTGACAGTCGTCATTGTTCCCACGGCCCGCCTGGCTTTTCAAAGTCATTTTCGCTCTAATTTCCTACCGATGAATGCGGCCTTGCCTCCACCTTTTGGCATCTTCAAAATAGCTATAGCCTTCGTGGTTGTGTAGACCCTGTCGACTGAGGATATGTAGCAAAAATTCCACACACAGATGCGACAACATGGCTTGAATGCCACTGTAAGAGGCAGTGATGAGGACGAGAGGATCGGGCCTCTTGGAGATGCCAAAGAATGTAGTTTGGAGGGGCAAATTTGGCCTGTGATATCATGCCCGATTGGCACAAGGTTCGACCTCTGTGTGAAGCATGCCTTAATAAAAATTGGCCTATGTGTGAGGCACAACTACCACAAAAAAATGCCTCTTTTGAGGCTTTCTCGGCTATGATTCGACCTCACTGTGGTGAGAGTCGATGAGCTCTTCCAATGACGATTATGACCTACAAAAAAAAACCCATTTCAAATGTGCTTTGAAACAAAATTTTGCCTCCTTGATATGCAGTGATAGAAGGCCGGATTGAGACTAGTGTACAAGAGAAGCTGCAAAGATTCGCAAATGGAACTATGTAATCAACGAGCAAACAATTTGACACTATTCCAACTACTCTGATACCACGTGGGAGTGGAAGTCCAAGATCATGGAGCAGAAATCAAACACAAATACAATGTATTGAAAATGAGCTAATTGATTTACAACCAAACAAGTATAAATAGGTGAAGCTTGAGGAACAAGTCTCCACGAGAATAGGAAAGGTGGCAAAATTGGAACCAAGAGAATAGCTCAAGGTTTAACCTCCCTCCAAAATAGCAGTGATGTGTCGAAGATGGATCGACACATTGATTAATGACTCAACAAGAGGACTTAGTCTTTCCACATGTGAGGAAAACCACTAACTATGATTAAGTTAGATATAACTTGTATGAGTTTATACACCAACAGAATCTATAGAGAAAATTACACAAATACCTAGTTTACATCATCTTTAAATTCTTGAAAAATATGCTAAATGCTAATTTTGGTGGCCAATAATGTTGAAAAGTGGGACATACTATTATACCTTCTACCTATCACAATGCCTCAGTAGTCAAAGTCAATATTTTATCAATTTCAAGGTAATCTATACTTTGTATTTGTTAATTCAATCTACTTCTAATATCATATTACTCAATTATCATTCTCAACTCCTAATTTATCTAGCGTTTGAATGATATATAAATTTGCATACCATGCCATTTCCCATGTAGTTTTGTGCCTATTTTGAGGAAATGTCTTGATACATGTACATGTTTTCAAATGGCACAATCCTATGCAAAGCTAGGTTCACTCCAATAGCCTTTCAATACAATGACAACCCTTTAAGGTATTTATAAATATTTATAGTCTTTAAATATCATAAAATGTAGAGGAAGTAGAAGTAAATAAGGCAAAATAAAAAGCAAAGTTGTGCAAGTTACTAGATCATTTTTGTAAGTGCAAGATATTTCTATGAGTGTAGACACAACCCTCTCTAGTTTAGACATATTATTCTAATTTTATGGTGAGTTACAAATCTATTAGGAATAAGGTGACATTTACCTTGCAAATCTTATGAATATTTTTTCCTCGAACATTCTTGGAAAGTGCCCTTGGGTGCCTAGGATGTAATTGGAAGAATTAATTCATAATTAGATTCCCTAGATTCTTGGTATTAGTTGTCATATGCATTCATGAAGGAAGTGGAGCACAACAGTTACTATTTTTGACTTTGGACTCATTATGACACTTTCCCAATTCTAGGTGCTAGGATTGAGGAAAGAAATCTTGTTATGAAGCATGAGTTGGCAACTCCATTTTGGAGCGCTACATTTGAGGATGTAGGAGCTACTTTGTCATAGTTGTTATAACAGTTAAAATTTCTAAATGGAAACTCATTGGTTGAGTTATTAGATTATTTACTATTTTTGGAAGATACTTTGTGAGTTGGGTGTGGGATTTTTGTAGCATACTAGATGGTTTTGGTACTTGTTGTTTTGGTAAAACTATTTATGGTTTTGGCCTCTTCATTGCCTATATATTGAGAGTATGAGATAGTGGATTAGAGAGATTGTTTTCACAGGTACATAGGTGTTGCCAGAATGTTGTCATAGTTTGGAGTGGTGGTGAGTGTATTGATATTGTATTATATACATTGAAGAATAATACATACTTGTCTTCTTTTCTTTGGTGGGGTTTTTTCCCAGAAGGGTTTCTCCATGTAAATCCTATGTTATGTGATGATTTTATGTGGTTTGTTGATTTTTATGTCATAAATTTGATTTTGGTATTCTACAATTAAGCACATTTGGTTGAATAGTTTTTCAATGAATAAGGAGTCTTAATTTCATATTTACATAGAAATTTCAAATTTCCATTTTGTAGTAGTTTACCTTTCTTTTCAACAAAATTGTCACAATCTTGAGACATCACAAGTTCCATAATATTCACAGGGAATGTTCATTCTTTGATCACATAGTTAAGTACATTTGTTGTTCACATTTATTTCCATTACTTTAGCATTAGATTGGTTCACCATATATTGGCCCACAACTAATCAATTATTAGATCTAAGTTAATATATGCTTATTTCTATGCATCTTATTAGTTTAGTCTAGATTACACTTAGAAAAATTATATTTTCCTTTGCAACTATAAAAGTGTAGAAAAATAACATTTTTTAATAAATCATTACTATAAAAAGATATCATTTGTAGTAAATCATTATCCCATTATTAGCCGATAGGCTTTTATATGTGAGCATTATAGTGCTCTGAAATGTCTCACTTTGTTTTCTAAACTCGTTCCTATCGGGGTATTCCTTGAACCTCCTATGGGTGCAAGTGCTAGTTTATATAATTGGACAAGTTAAATGTCATAAAACAAATATAATCTTCTCAAACAATAACTTAAAAATCCACCAAACTAATATATTAGAATGTGAAAAGATAACACTTACATTTAATTTAGTTCAAATATTAATTTTATTTTGTTAAAATATTTATTTGATTTAAAGTAATAATATAAAAAATATATTTTTTTAAAAATAATGAAAAATAAAATTAAAAATCATCCATTTAAATACATTAAAAAAAAATTATTTACATTTAAATTCTAAATATTAAAGATTTTATTTGATTGAAAAAGTGAATAATCTTCTCAAAATGATATTTTGTGAAAATCTGCTTAATAAAATGAGTGAAATCTTCTGCACGCCAATGGAAGGGAAGTCTAGTGAATAGAAAGGTGATGTCTTTTCTATGTTCTACATTTTAAACGCCTGTCTTGTCTACACGCCAAGTGTAGGCCTGTTTTGCCTTGTATCAACACCTCGTCTTCGCCCTGCACAAATTGGAAAGTACCCAGAATATAATTGTATTTGTTAGTCCTGCTTTTATAGAAAGCAGTGAGAAAATATGCCTTTCTTCACCCCGCTCTTCACGCCGAGTAACAAGTTTTAAACGCCTGCTTCGCTGTAATTACCTGCATTCACCTCTTCTTCATTATAAATAATTCGTTGCCCTCTCAATCCCATTACCCTGCTAAATCGCAAGTTGATTTTACTCTCCCATGGCCAACCTACTGTTGTTTTCTGTTATTACACTGTTTCTTCTCCGCTTCTGCTGCGGATGTATTCACAGGGAAAAGGAAGCTCTTCTTCTCTTCAAAGCCCGCTTAAATCTGAGTTCGTGGGAGAAGGGAAGAGATTGCTGTTTCTGGGACGGCATTTCCTGTGATAACACCACTCATCATGTAGTCGGTGTTGAAATTGGGGGCTTACGTGGAGGGGACGTCATACTTGAGAGCTTGTGCACCCTCACTTTTGTTGCAACCATACGCCTATCTAGAATGGTATTAACAGGTACTCTTCCTCCCTGCTTCGGAAAACTCTCTTCTCTAACTAACCTAGATCTTTCTGATAATCAACTCACAGGAAGCATTCCCTCCTCTTTCTCTAATCTCTCTTCTCTAACTACCCTAGATCTTTCTTGGAATCAACTCACAGGAAGCATTCCCTCCTCTCTCTCTAGTCTCTCTTCTCTAACTAACCTAGATCTTTCTGATAATCAACTCACAGGAAGCATTCCCTCCTCTTTCTCTAATCTTTCTTCTCTAACTGCCCTAGATCTTAGTAAGAATCACTTTAGTACCTGTATCCCAGATTCCTTGGGCAATCTCTCTTCACTGCAATATATGTGTTTGTCGTCCAACCAACTGAATGGAACTCTTCCCTCCTCATTTTCAAGGCTCTCCTCCCTTATTACCCTCTATGCTGCTGGGAATGTATTCAACCAAAGTATTGCTTCTTCAGCACTACCCTCTTCACTTGAATATCTCGCTCTCTCACTAAACGGCCATCAGATTATTTCAGAGGTGTTCTTTCAAAACCTTACCAAATTACAGTTTTTGTCCTTATCCAATTGTATGTTTAATATCAACACCGCCTGGATACCCTCCTTCCAGTTAATACAATTACATATGATATCATGTAACATGGATGGTCCAATCCCGTCATGGATTTCGACTCAATTCTCACTTAGCTGGTTGAAATTAGCTAACTGCAATCTAGTTGGAGAAATTCCCTCTTGGCTACTCGATATGAGTCTATTCTACATCAATCTCACAGCAAATCATCTGCAAGGTCGCCTTTTGTTAAATACTTCAGCTTGGAATACAATATGGATAGTGGATGTGTCTAACAATGCATTGTCCGGCCAGATACCACCAATTTCGTCCCCTGATTTACAAGTATTGCTTCTCAACAATAATTCACTAACAGGAAATATTCCTCCAAGCTTGCAGCTTAGCTCTTCACTGATAGTGTTAGATTTGGCAAATAACCATTTGAATGGAATCATTCCTCCAAGCTTAGCCAATTGTTCCTCCCTTAAAATATTGAATTTGGGGGATAATTATTTGGCAGGTATGATACCCTCAGAGTTTAGTAAGCTAAGTCAACTGCAGTCATTAGTGATAAGGAATAACAAGCTGATTGGAGAATTCCCTCCTTCAATATCAAATTGCACAGAATTAAGATTTCTGGATATTGGGCAAAACCTATTGAAAGGCCAGATACCGAAGTCAATAGCAAACTTTTCAGAGCTACAAGTGTTAGCAATGAGGAAGAATGATTTTGAAGGCTGTATTCCTACAGAAATTGGGCAGCTGAAGAACCTCCAAATCTTGGACCTTTCTTCAAATAATCTATCAGGGTTTATACCACGCAGTATTTTCAGTTTACAAGCAATGTTGGTAGAACCACAAGAAGGATTTATCATGGTTCAAATATTGATTGTCTTTTCAAGACCATCTGAATCAGGTGAAATTACAGAATTCATGCATGAGGATGAATTGAATATGAATTCTAAAGTCAGAGATGAGCACTACCCATATATTTTCTCCACCATGGCATCCATCGACATCTCCAACAATCAATTGATTGGCAATGTTCCTTCTGATTTAGGAAAGTTGAAAGGGCTGAAGCTGCTCAACCTATCCATGAACAATCTCAATGGTACAATTCCAAATAGTATTGTACAAATGAGTTGGCTGGAATCATTAGACCTTTCTGCAAATCATTTTTCTGGACAAATTCCAGACGGCCTTGGATCTTTGAGCTACTTGGGAGTCCTCAAGTTATCCAACAACAACCTTTCAGGCAGCATACCACAAGGAGGACACATGGCAACATTTACAAAATCTTCATACGAAGGAAATCCAAATTTATGGGGGTGTCCCCTTCCAAAAAACTGCTCTTGGCCGGAATTTGCTCCTGCTCCTCCTCCTCCCATTTCTTCATCTACCAATGAAGAAGAACAAAGTGAGGAAAGTGTGGCGTATTGGATTGGAGTGGGACTGTCATATGGAGTGGGTTTCGGAGTTGTGGTGCTCTCTATTGCATTAATAAAGAAGTGGGGAAATAAATACTTTGATGGAGTTGATATGGTTTTGAAATATTTATTTCCATGGCTTAGGAATTTGACAGTATGAAAGGTATATTTTTATATGAGCTGTATTTTTGGCATTGTTTTATTTATTTATTTATTTATTTGTTTTGTTAGGTTTGGAAGTTCATTTAATTTATTAATTATTTTTAAAAATATTATTTAATTCAATCTTTTAATTTGTGTGTTTTGCAGATCTTGGAGCAATTGGAAGATTTCTAATGGTGTGCTGATAATTTTTAAATAGATTGAATAAATTTATTGTGCTCTTATTATTATTGTAAAATTTTTACTATGGTTAGTTAACCATATTTATAAGTTTTGTTCCAAATGCTTGTATAAAAATGAAATTAGAAACAAAATATTTTTATAAGTTTTGTTAACCATAGTTATAAGTTTTGTTCCAAACGCTTGTATAAAAATGAAATTAGAAACAAAATATTTTTATAAGTTTTGTTCCATTCTTCATGTATGGGAGGATGGAGGAATGACATATATTGCTCTCATTGGTATGGTGGTTTTAGTCCATCTCAAGATTGTTCTACAAGTGTTTTCTTAATCTATTCATATTGGGAGTGTCTAGTTGTATATATGTTTTTGGAGCTTCTAGATGTGTTGTAGCTCATTATTTGTGGCATTGTACAAACACTTGTACTCAACCTTTGCATAGGGGAATTGGGAGTGATTTGCTCTCCAAAACTAGATTTTTTCACCTAACATTGGGTTTTCTCTGGGGCAACTTGTGTGTTGCATGTTAATAATGTTTCTTATCTATTCTTTCAATTTTGTTGAGATGATGTATGTGTTTTCCTTGATATGTGTATTTCTAAATTTATTTGACAATCATTAAAGGTGGTTTATGGTTTGTATTAAGGGTTTTGTTGTAGACATTTCATTGTATATCAATTTCTAATGGCATTGTGAGGAATATTCTTCCTATTTTTTAATCATATAGATAAATGATCAATATTCCATCTATACTCTTGTAAAGATCCAACTCTTGATCAAATTTTTTGAGATCTCATTCACCCAAGCGATGATCATGATATTGCAAGGAAGCAAGACTATTCAACTAGCTTGTAAACACATATAATCAAACTCTACAAAAACACCATTATTAAAAAAATCATTGATTTAATTGGGTACTTATACAACCTTTGCTATAAAACCATTCAATTCTATACTAGAAAAACCATAATCAAAATCAATGAAAGGATTGTTGCACAACATTAGTGTACTGAATAACATAAGGTAACCAATGAAGATCTAGAAAATATTAGATTAGACATTATAGTGTAGTGTTCATAAATGAAAAGAACAATTTTGTATTAGACTTTTTTCTCTCCTTGTTTCAAGGATAAGTGAATCTAAACATTAGTTTTAGCTAGTAATTGTGTATAGCTTTGATAGGAGTGTCTATTTTTTTTTTTTACCTTTTCAAAGGACTTTGCATATTTTGTTTAATAAACATGTATATCATTTTGATGGATTATATGAAATTATTGAAAAAAATAGTTTTATAGTTGTTTATTCAAAATATATATGAAATATAACTCTTTTAATTTATAAAATATGCTTTAACGTTAATGATGAAAAATCAACATATAATCAACTCAAGTCTATTCTATTTTTTTTCTAATATACCTAGGTTAGGCACCTAGGGGCCTCAAAAAAAGAGTGTTTAAGCTCATATTTTGGTAACAAATATGTTCATAATATCCATCTAAATTTGATATATCTTTCTAGTTAATTTCATCATTATTCCTAGCAATACTTGCAAGAGCCTAGTGTTGCAAAATCGGGTTTAGTGGAAACAAAATGGTATTACATCATGGGATGTAAGATGTATGAGGACATTCGGATCAGCTACACTGATGTGCTAAGTGTGGGATCATTAACAACCTTGTTTGAGGAGGAGAGGGTAGTTTGAGTGACAGATTACCTATGCAAGATTCATAACAGAAGAAAGAGGATCTATAGTGAAATGGAGAGCAACTAGGAGTAACAGGGGGGCTACCTATGGTTCCTTTATTTCCTTGCTTGATGCGGCCTATTTTACCTCTAGGTCCCATAGATTTTGGTCTCTAGATGTCATTAAAAACTTTCATTCATTCATTCAAAGAATAATTTGAAAATCTACCAAACTAAATATATTAGAAGAAAACCACTCACTTGTGTGCAAAGATAACACTTACAATTAATTTTTGGTAAGTATTCATATGATTTAAAATATAATAACATAAAATGTATATTTTTGTTAAATGATGAGAAATAGAATTAGAATTCATCCAATTAAATAGATGAAAAAACATTATTTACAATTAAAATCCAAGTATTAAACACTTTATTTGATTGAAGAAGTGAATAAATCTTCTTATATTCTAATTTGTAGAAATTTGATTAAATAGGAAAAATATGAAATTTACAACCAATTCTATCCTACTTTTCTAACATGACTCATAGTTGTGTTGACCCCAAAACTACAACTGTTTTGAATGCATGACTCATGGTTGTCTATGAACAACTGTTATTATCTTCTCAATATTTTCTACAAGACAAATCTGGAAAATCTTTGGTCTAGAAGCTCAAATTTTAAACACATAACTTGCGCCTATTTCACAATGTTGATCCCAACTCATCTTCATCATAATTACTTTCCCTCTCAATTTCCTACACAAACTAGAAAGTAATCAGAATGTAATAATTAACCTGGAGAGGGACTGATGGTGGGTAGGGCAATGTTGAGCGAGGGGTCCACGTCAGCAGCATCTGAATTGGATTTTTTTCACCACATCCCTTGATAGTTGAGCTGGCACCCCCCCATTTTTTTCCTAGCATTTTAAAGCAATTTATCAATGTTTACGGTGCGTTTTTCAAAAATCACCAAAAAATCACTAAAAGCTGTCATCGACTGATATTAGACATGTGTAGGGTCCCTTCGTGGGTTGGCACCATGCTAGGACTAGGTCATTTTACCACCAATTAATGCGCATTAACTGCCCAACATCCTATCGCTGATGGTCTTAATTCCTACCACCTCGGCATGCACACCATTCACTTAGTCTTGCTTTAGCTTCTCGAATACTCCATTCATGAGAACAATTTGCATTTGGAGTGGTTACATTTAGGACCAGTCCTGGTTCAGATAGACATCGATGGTGGTGAGGCCATGGGCGAATACTGGTGATACATTTCTCAAACTTTCTATGTTTATCAATGTTGAGTACATGTGTCTCAGATTTATAGGCATCGGCAAGAGTTGACCTTTGTCTCAGCGATCGGCAAGAGTCTTAGTAATCACATTGTTCATAGTGGGTTGTTCTTTGTATTGACAAGACGTGAACTATCGGTGTGATCTGAGAGACTATCATCGATGGTGTTGTGTTACTTCGACAGTTGAACATTGGCGTGACAAATCTTATCGGCATGCTGTGGATATCTCTTTCTAATGTTAACTGTCACTCTGATGAAGGGTTGGCATATGTAAGAGTCTCTCCGATGAAGGTTGTCCATCGGCTTGACTAACGTTGTCGGCCGTGTCTTAAGTTTTCTCTCTGATTGCCTTGCATTACTCTGATGAACTATTGAAGGTTGGCGTTAGCAAGACCTCTTCAATCGGTGCAGTGTTGAGATGTCACTCTGACTGTTATGTGTGTTACCGATGGAGGTTTGGTATCAGTGGGACAAATGCTATCGGCCTTTGGTGGAATTCTTACTCCGATGAGCTTGGTCTATCTGATGGTGTTTGGCATCGGCAGGAGGAACCTTGTTGGTGAAGAAAGATGAAGTCACACCGAAGGTCTTGGTCACTCCGATGGTTCGTTGATATTTGACTGACTGGGGTCGTCAGTGGCAAAAGCGCCGACGATAAACTTACCGTGTGTTCATGGATATAAACTACTGCTGTGTTTGTCAACTAATGCATGTGGGACTATTTAGTCCTCATGAATACAAACGGTTGCGAATGGTTAAAAATGAACTATCGACCTTTTGGAAGTTGTAACGGTTTGAGATATGAACCGAATGCTCTCTTTTGTAATGTGACATGTTAAACACATTGTAACAGAGGAGTGAGAGTGAGAGGAAAAAGAACAAAGTTTGGGTGTAGGGTGATGTCTTGTACTATGTGCTATTTGTGGCATGATAACAGTATGAAGGACTAACCCGAGTGCTAGAGAACTTTGTGCAGGGGTTATGCTATCAATTATTCTTCCAGAGGAGCAAGATGTAAATCTCCATGAAAGACTTAGTGCTAGATTTGTATTGTAACTGTATTTTCTGTTGTTGAATAATACAATGGTGATTTGGGCTTTTGGAGTGTGGCATTTTTTACCTGTAAGGGTTTTCCCCCCATGTATATCTGTGTCTTCTATTCTATCCTTTGTGTTAGCATTTCTATTGTTGAAATTAGATCTTGTTGCTTGTATTTCCTCAAAGGGTCAATGTTGATAGTGTTCTATGTTTGTTTCTGCTTTGTGGCATAGTTGTGCATGTTTTTGAAGCAAATGAAAAGATTTTAAATCTGTCAAAGACACCATTGTTCTTAGAAATACGTTATGAGATGCTCTCATTTCCTTACAAGTGGTATAAGAGCCTTCTTCTAGGATCTGCTTTGTTGCTCACATATGTACATTTGTGTGCTGGATGTGTTTGCATGTAAGAGTTCCTGGTGTATAAGGTCTGGGTATTCCTTCTGTGATGATTTCTTAGTGTGATAGGCTTGAGGAAATCTAAAGGAATTGTCTAATGTTTTGATCCTTGTTTTGAGTGAAGTCTAGCAGTTGATCTTGTCTTCATGGTACAATAGGTGCTTGAAGGATGGTGAAGGTGGAGAAATTGGAGCTGATCATATTGAAATGATGTGATTTGAGGCTCCTAGTTGGCAGCGATATAATCCTGATGCATGGGGTGGAATATTTTACTCTATGGTTGAGATGCAACAAATCTCTATATTGGGTGTCTGTGTGAGAGGCTCCCTGATGATATGTAGAAGCTTGGGTTGTTTTTCAGCTATGGAGAAATGTGCTTATGTTGGGTGTTTTGTCCTGGTATTGGAAGACATAACTTTTTGTTACCCTAATTGCATGTAGGCTATGGAGTTGATCATTGGATGGTCTGAGAGCTTCTAAAATAGCATATCTCCCTCGGATGCATGTGCATGTTGGTTGTTGTGGAATTGGCCTACAAGTGGGCCTGAAGTTCCTGAACTGTTGTTTCTTTTAGTGGATGTTTTGTACTTGCATGTCTCAGAATCATGTTCCTTGGTTTTGAGGGGTTTCATAGTTTTCCTAAAATCTATGGTTATGCATATTCATGATGATCCATTTTTCTAGTTTAACCGTTATGGTGTCTCTTGATTCATATTCTTGGTCTTCCATATGTGAAGTGGGTATGGATGTGCATGGGTGTTTTTCAAACACAGTGGTTTTGCAGGTTTTACATGGTCAAGAGAAAAACTTGTGGTTTTGTGAAGCTGCAGTTAAGCTATTTCTAGACCCTGGCTTTTGGGGTGTTGCTAGATGATATAGTTGCAGTTGTGCATGCATGCTTCGTGCATGATGTGAGGAGGTGAAATGCTTTCTCTGCATGGGAGTGCTGGTAAGTGATATGTCACTCAGTATTTCTGTGGTAATGCTTCTAGTTTTCTATACTATGGTGCTCAGGTTGTGGACATGTGTGGCGAATTAGATTTGTAAGTAATCTGATGCTTGAGTCATGTTATCTACATTGTTATCTATTCCTTGAGATCTCAGTTTTGTAGTTTCCAGCGTGATAGTGAGTTTGCATGATACATTGGTTGGATCTACGAGTTATGTAGTTTTGTGGGCTGATCACCTATTAAGCTACAGTGAGATGACTTGGATGTGGACTATCTTTATCCACCAGATTGTTTCAGTGTTAATGCAGATTTGTTAGCTAGCCTAGTCTGTTGTCACTTGTGCATTGGTGTGACTATTTCGGGATGAGAGGATGGATGTTGTAAAGTACCTAAATAGTCAGTTAAGGGGACTTGCAGAATTTGTATCACAATGTCGTGAATAGCTTGGATTCATAGGTTTGTGTAAGCTATTGACAGTGATGTTGTATTTTCTTGGTTTGGAGATCTTGGTGCCACTTGGTTTTATTGTCACATGGACATGTTAATGTGTGGACCTGGAGGATTTTCAGATTAGGAGATGTTTGGTCATGATGCTTGAAAAGATCAGTTGTTACAGTTTAGTGGGAGCTTTAGCAATGACTACAGATTCATCACTTAGTGGTGAATGATCTTCTTTAGTGTTGTAGATGTTACTAGGAGGAGCTCTTAGATCCTGTTGCTGTAGAAGAGTTCTTTCGCATTTGCAAGGGCACTATTTAAGGATGTGTAACATCTTGGGGTCATGAAGGATTCATCAAATCCTTGGTTGAGGTGTTGGTGCTTGACAGGTGATGTTGGTTAGAGTTTGGTTTGTTTCATGCCATGATATTTTCTTGATTTCTATTTTTTGAGTTTTGGCATGGTACATTGCTCTTGAGACCATGGTTATGTTCACCTGGAGCATGCAATCTCCTAAGGGGGATGGTAAGATCATGATGTTATGGTAAGTTCCTGATTCAGATGATTGGAGCTTTGACAGTGGTCTGGTGATTCTCTGTGTGTTGGGTGCATTGATTTTTTGCTTGATTACTTCATGTTGGTGCAGTGATGCATTTGGAGTTTAACATGATATGATTATTTGTAGATGCCCATGGGTACATGGAGAATAAGGTGAGGCTATACTTCTCTTAAGATAAGAGAAGTGTTGTTGATGGCTACTCTTGATGAAGATTTCAGCAGAAAGTCCGAGAAGCCTACACCTTGGTTGGACGTGAGTTCAACAGAGACCTATGAGGAGATTGCTCTTGGAGGAGTCATGATGGCTTGTATATCTTGGAGGAGCATTCTTGTCCCCGCTCATAGTCTACTCGGCAGTTTATTACTTGAGAGGTATTGCCCATTGTTTCTCTCAGGTGTTTTATGCTTTCTTTCATAGACATGGATCTTGAACTGCTCATAGATGGTTCTGGAGGATTCATTGTGAGAGATGGATAGCATGTTTATCTCCTTTTGCATTTGATTTTAAAGTATCATTCATTGATGAGAATTGTTAGGAGATGGTTTTATGGGCTGATTTCCTAAAATGGGAAATGGATTAGTTTGATCTTCTTTGGTTTGAGAGGCTTACATCCATGTTAGTTGCATGATTACATATGTTGAATTTGATCTCTTGAGATTGAATGTTTGTTGGGTGTTGTTATGATGTTCTCTCTAGGATGTTTTGAAAGAGATCATACTTGACACAGTTGGCATTCAGAAGTGTATGTAGAAGGATTGTCTACAAGTATATGATGTGCAAAGTTACTCTCTGTGGTCCTGGTTATCTTCCTGGATGGTTTGTTTCACACTACATTGGTTTGAGATTTGATTGGAGCTGAGGTGATCACTAGTTTGTGGTCATGTGTTTTCACTTATGTTCTTGGGTGATGACATGGAAGTTCTGTTATCTCTTTCCTTTGTTAGATGTGGAGAACTTAGGAGAGTTCTGGACTAGTGGTGAGGAATTGTTATTTGATTACAGGTGTTGCGTATCATTATGGATGTTTCCTTGGTACTACATGATGTTTACACTTTCTATGTAATGCTATTGGTGGACTTTGTATGCCATGATCTTCTTCAGATCTGCATTACCCATGCAGTGGGAGTTCTTGGATGTGTTTGGTCTTTTTTGACTAGTTAACACATGGAGCTTGTATTTGTAATTGATGGGTATATACGTAGGTGGCATGAGTCTGCTGATATGAATACCATTAAGGTATGGATGATTGGATGGATTAGCGCTGTTATTTTTAGTCAAGTGGGTTTTTTGTTCAGTTGGATAGAAGCAGTCAGTTTTCTAATTGTTGTTCTAGCCGATGTTCTATCTTGTTTCTGGAGGATGACTTCATGGTTATGTTCAGAATGAAGCTTTGAAGTTGATGTTGTGATGCTTTTATGTAGCTTGTGAGCACAGTGGAGTGGAGGTAGTATCACCTTTGGTTCTACAACTTTGAGCATTGATGGAATCTTGTAAATCCTTTGTCAAGTGGGAGAATGTTGAGTACATGTGTCTCAGATTTATAGGCATCAGCAAGAGTTGACCTTTGTCTCAGCGATTAGCAAGAGTCTCAGTGATCATGTTGTTCATAGTGGTTTGTTCTTTGTATTGGCAAGATGTGAACTATTGGTGTGATTTGAGAGACTATCACCGATGGTGTTGTGTTACTCTTACAGTTGAACATCAGCGTGACAAATCTTAGCAGCGTGTTGTGGATATCTCTTTCTGATGTTAACTGTCACTCCGATGAAGGGTTGGCATCTGTAAGAGTCTCTCTGATGAAGGTTGTCCATCGGCTTGACTAACGATGTTGGTCTTGTCTTAAGTTTTCTCTCTGATTGCCTTGCATTACTCCGATGAACTGTTGAAGGTTGGCGTCGGCAAGACCTCTTTGATTGGTGTAGTGTTGAGATGTCACTCTGACTGTTATGTGTGTTACTGATGGAGGTTTGGTATCAGCGGGACAAACGCTATCGGCCTTCGGTGGAATTCTTACTCCTATGAGCTTGGTCTGTCCGATGGTGTTTGGCATTGGCAGGAGGAACCTTGTCGGTGAAGAAGGATGAAGTCACACCGAAGGTCTTGGTCACTTCGATGGTTCATTGATATTTGACTGGCTGGGGTCATCGACGGTAAAAGCACTGACGATAAACTTACCGTGTGTTCGTGGATATAAACTACTATTGTGTTTGTCAACTAATGCATGTGGGACTATTTAGTCCTCATGAATACGAATAGTTGTGAATGGTTAAAAATGAACTATCGACCTTTTGGAAGTTGTAACGGTCTGAGATATGAACCGAATGCTCTCTTTTGTAATGTGACATGTTAAACGCATTGTAATAGAGGAGTGAGAGTGAGAGGAAAAAGAATAGAGTTCGGGTGTAGGGTGATGTCCTACACTGTGTGCTATTTGTGGCATGATAACAGTATGAAGGACTAACCCGAGTGCTGGAGAACTTTGTGTAGGGGTTTTGCTGTCAGTTATTCTTCTAGAGGAGCAAGATGTAAATCTCCATGAAAGGCTTAGTGCCAGATTTGTATTGTAACTATATTTTCTGTTGTTGAATAATACAATGGCGATATGGGCTTTTGGAGTGTGGGGTTTTTTACCCGTAAGGGTTTTCCCCACGTATATCCGTGTCTTCTATTCTATCCTTTGTGTTAGCATTTTTGTTGTTGAAATTAGATCTTGTTGCTTGTATTTCCTCTAAGGGTCAATGTTGGAAATGTTCTATGTTTGTTTCTGCTTTGTGGCATAGTTGTGCATGTTTTTGAAGCAAATGAAAAGATTTTAAATCTGTCGAAGACACCACTGTTCTTAGAAATACATTCTGAGAAGCTCTCATTTCCTTAAAATAAACACCACATTTGGCATAAGGAAGCCATTTAGCTTCCGGTTACGTAGGTGAGGTTGTGTTCCAACCTCACACAGGCAGTAACTATGCATTACAAGATGTTTTTCATATTTTCATGCAATCTTTTTTTGTGTAAATAGCTTCAGTGTACAAGTAATGATATGCTTATTTTATGAAGCTTTATTGCAGCTTTAACATGGCCTCTTCTGTGTGTGTCTATGTATACATAGACACACACAGAAGAGGCCATGTTAAAGCTGCAATAAAGCTTCATAAAATGAGCATATCATTATATATATACACACACACAGAAACGATGAACAAATGTTATTTTGCAGCAATATTGCACCTATATTTTGGCTGATTATGTGTATATGTGAGTATACAAATATATATATGCATATATATGGCTAACTGTGTGTATATGTGAGTATAGAAATATATATATATATATATGCATATATATGGCCGACTATGTGTATATGTGTGTGTGTGCACGAGCGCGTGTGTGTACACATATACACACAGTCAGCCATAATATAGCCCTTTCTTTTCATTTCTGTGTATGTATAGTGGCAGTATTCAAAGTTATTAAACACTTTTTCCATACTGCATTATCTGTTAAGGGTTTCATGTACCTATTCTTTGGCCAACTGTGTGTATACATATACATACCATTGAAGGGTTTCAACAACTCGACTATTAAGGGTTTCATACACCTGTAGTTTTGCCGACTATTTCCACCACTGTCGTGAATACCTCACTCAACAATTCCCATCCCCCATCGTCCTCTCAGCCCTGTCCATAGAAGAATTGCCTCATTTAGAATGGTTGAATTCTTGTGAATAGTTCATATGTATATTTATGATTTTTATGGTCAATTTCATAATCATTTTAGTTCTTTAATTGACATAACATTTTAATAGTATTAACAACATATTAATATAATATTTAACAAATTAATATATTAATAAACATTATAATAATATGTATGTATCATACACACATACATACATAATTTAATATGTATGTATGTATGTATGTATGTATGTATGTATGCATGCATGTGTGTCTACTATACATACATACATACATACATACATACATATGGGAGTTCATATACACATACATACATTTGTATGAACTGCCATATGTATGTATGTATGTAGAGTATACACACATACATACATATTATGGATACATACATACATATGGTAGTTCATATGTATGTATGTATGTAGGTCATGCAGGTACCCATACATATGACATTCATATGTAACATACATACATTATTTTACTATGATGTATGTATGTATGTATGTATGGAACCAATCATACATACATACATACATTTGGCCAAAAGATAGATGCATGGCACCCTCAACTATGGAGTGTATGATAATGTTCCAATATTGTCAATATAAGTATGCAACTTGCATAATCATATTGTTGTTTTAAGTTATATATGAGTATCATAATGCTGGTTGAAGTTATATATGAGTATCATAATGTTGTATCAATTGGTTGTTTTGAGTTATTCTTCAAAATCATGATGTTGTATCAGAAAATGGCTCCAAATATTACTGTCCAATTACTCTCAATCTTAGATGTCTGAATTAATTATTTTAGTTTCTATCATTCTTTGATATATACGAGTTAGAATTAGGGATGTGATAGAATAACATGCATTTTCTGTTTCATTGCACACACACCCTTGATCTTTTGCAATCAACTCAATTAAATGCATGGTTAGTATGTTCTTCAATTACACTCACTCTTACATGTATGAATTTATTGTTTTAGTTTGTATCATTCTTTGATTTGTGAGAGTTAGCATTGGGGATGTGATAGTATAACATGCATTTTTTGTTTCATTGCACACACACCCTTGATCATTTGTGAAAAACTCAATAAGATGCATGGTTAGTTTGTTCTTCAATTACAATCACTCTTACATGTATGAATTTTTTGTTTCAGTTTGTATCATTCTTTTAATTGTACAAGTTAGAATTGGGGATGTGATAGTATACCATGCATTTTTTGTTTCACTGCACACACACCCTTGGTCATTTTCAATCAACTCAATTAGATGCATGGTTACTTTGTTCTTCAATTACTCTCACTCTTATTACAAAAGAAGGGTTCATTCCTATTTACTTAAGACTCCTTTCAATGTATATCAATGTATATCATTGATTTTCATGCAAATATATATATATATATATATGTATGTATGTATGTATGTATGTATGTATGTATGTATGTATGTATGTATGTATGTATGTGCATATCATAATACATATGCAGCATATGCATATGCATATTGCATTACATAATTTGAATTGGTAGCAAGTGGAGAATTTTGAATTATGTATATACATATGGATATGCATATGCATATGCATTATATATATGCATAAATGCATAGTAATGTCATAATGCATATGCATAATTGACCATGCATATGCATATCCATATGCATAATACATTATGTATATACATATGCATATGCATTATGATATGTGTTGCAAGTATGTGCCTAATCAGTGTTGTCATTGATGTCAATATATCTTTGTTGTCATTGGTGTCAACTATATCCTATTTTGTTATTTGTTTAGAAGCTTTATATGTTGAGGATATTAAGAAAATTTGCCTCTCTGGAAGAAACTGTGAGTTGTAGTGAATTGCAGTGAAGACAGTGAGTTGCAAGCTGAAGAATAGTCTAGAAGATTGCTCCGCATTTATTTTTGATTGAAGATCTTGTTCTATGTATTGGAAGTTATTCAGAGGCATGTCTGAAGATGCTAAATCTTGAGTTTGAGCCTTCGGTGTGAAGAATTGAGTGAGTTACATTCATCAGAGTAAATACTATTTTTTTGATTATTCACTCATTCCGAGAGAAAGTATTCTATTCTAAATTCCTTTGCATTGAAGTATTTTTCTTTGCAGTTCTAGACGGAAGTTTGGAATGATGATAAGTGCCTACAATTTCAATGGTTCATGTTTTGGTGATCTACAAGTTATCTTTCTTTTATGAAAGTTGAAGACAGTGAAGTTCATGTGCTCCGGTGTGAAGAATCTCATGGATAAAGTGGTTTGAGTTTGTGTGGTTGCTCCTGGTGATTTCAATGTGCTTGTGGATACCTCATGATCATGTTCTTACCTTTACATTGGTCTACGTTAAGGAATTGAGATCATGTTTGAAGATTATTCCCAGATAACATAGCGTGTAACCAGTCTTAGCCGACTTGGTTGATTCCAATGATTGTGGAGATCCCTTGAAGATTATAGAAGTGTGTTGTGGCATGGAAGATCGTGTTTGAGTCCCAGCTAAGGCATGGCATGATCCGCATACATCTATACTACATTTCCATAGCATAATTTTGTATTAGGTCAAGACCTATTTTGTAAATGTTTGTAATGCCAACCTTGGAGATTGTTCCAATGGTTGACGATTGTAATGCCAACCTTGATGATCATTCCAAGGTTGATGTAGTGTGTAAATACTTGAAATTGAGTCATGGAAAAGATGTCCTTGTGAGAAGATGCAAATATAAGGAAAAAGGTGAAAAGACAAAGCAGAGTAGAGGAATTATTGTACTTCAATGAATTAATCTCAAACATGAAGAAGATACTGATCTTGGCAGTGAGCCACCGGTAGGGTTTAATAGCCCTTAGGGTTTAACCAGCCTCATTGTAATCTTTCTAGGTTTAGGGTTGAGGCAGTGAGCCTGCTAGACCTAGTTGTACTTCATGGCAGTGAGCCAGCATGTTCTAGGCCCGTGGAGTGACCAAGCCTAAACATCATTATTCAAAGATTGCAATATATATTGAGAGATAATCCTCTATGTGGTTTTACCCTTAATAGGGTTTTCCATGTAAAAATCTGGTGTCTGTAATGTTTGATGTTGCATTTGTGTTAAGTTTCTAGTTTCATGCATTCATTGTTTAATCATAATAATTGTGGACAAGTGATTAATGTTAAAGTGCAGAAGTGGTTGAGTTTTTGTGACAACTGATTCACTCCCCTCTCAGTTGTCTGGCACATTTCAACAATTGGTATTAGAGCCACGTCCCTTCAGAAATAGTTTAACAACTCAATGAAGATCCTAAATGGAGCTTCAAGAAAAACAACTACATATTGATGCACTCAAATGCTCATCAAAAGATAATAAAGATGGTTTGTCCAAGGAAGCATTTTATGAAGATAAGAGTGTCAACAATCTAAGGTGTTCTGATATAGAGGTATGCACTAGCAATGAAGCTATGTTTTAAGATGAGAACTATTGGGTTATTGATAGTAGTTGTTCAAATCACATGACTGGTGACAAAGTAAGTTTGTAAGTTTGGAAAGATATAATAGAGGGCTGGTTAGGTTTGGAGATGACTACACTACTAAAATATGTGGAAAAAGATCAATCAATCTTGGCAATAGACAAATTATTGATGATGTTTTTTATGTTAAAAATCTAAAGGAAAGTCTCTTAAGCATTGGATAGTTATGCAAAAAGGGATTTAGTCTTGTATTTGAGAATGATACTTTTGAAATCAAAGAGAATTTTGGAGCTACAATGGCCATTGGAAAAAGGATAGAAAAGAATCTTTATCATCTTAGAAAAGGTGACATTCTTGGGCTCACAACTTAGACCAATGAAAGCTAGGTTTGGCATAGAAGACCGTGTCATGTAAATCTTGATGATGCTCTGTTCAAATTGTAAAAGATCTGCCAGAAATTGATTGCTCAGATAACATCATTTAAAGGAAATGTCAAGATAAAAGGGTGTCAAGAAGAGTACTACAAAAATCCTCCACTGAACGATTGGAATTGATCCATGCAAACCTTTGTGGTCCTACAAGAATATGAAGCCTTCATGATGATAGGTACTTTATGCTTTTCATTGATGATTATTCTAGAATAACTTCAGTAAGCTTTTTCAAAGATAAATCAAAAACTCTAGATGCACTCAAAGATTTTAAAGCAATGGTTGAAAATGAACTAAGCATGAAAATCAAGTGTTTGAGGATTGGTAATGAAGAAGAGTTTCCCTCCAACAATTTCAATATGTTCTGTGAAACCCAAAGGATAGAGAAACAACTCTCTGTGAAGAATAAGATAATGGAAGAAGAAAGTATGACTATTCAGGAAACCGCAAAATTAATGATGGAAGAGGCAAATCTGTCAGAAGCATTTTGGAAGGAGGAAATTCAAACTATTGTCTACACACTAAACAGAGTTCAGGTAAAAGCCAAAAATGAAAAGACTCCCTTTGAATTATGGTATGTAACAATACCCACTATGAAGTACTTCAAAATATTTGGAAGCAAGTGCCTTATCAAGATGGAAAAGAATGATAGTAAGTATGAGGGGGGCATCTTTCTTGGATATTCATCTTGGAACAAAGCCTACCACTACTACAACAAAAGATTGGGAAAGGTTGTTGAAAGTACAAATGTCAAAGTTAATGAGAACACTCAAAGGTACTCTGACTCAACCAATGAGGAACTACAAAATGAAGCACAAGAAGGCTCCCAAACCATCAGTGATAAAACAAAATGTGATGTATGCATGATTGCCAATATTGAATCTAAAATAGCTGATAGTGACAGCAAAGGGCACCAAATTGCTTCGAAAAACATTAAGAACTTTGAGGAAGGAAACTTGGACTCAAAAGGAAATATGGTAGAAGTAAATGGTTGCATCCAAGAGCTAAGTAAGGAAATCAAGGAACTCCAACAAAGCCTTAAAAGGAAAAGTAAAGAATTGAGTCTAGCAAATGAAGATAAAACAAGAATAGAGGATCATCTGAGCCAAGTTGTGAAATCTAAGTCAGAAGAATGTGAGAAATGGGTGGAAGAAATTGCACTTTTGAAGTTTGATCTAGAGGCAACCAATAGCTACAGAGAAAAATTCAAAATAAGCTCTGCAAAACTTGATGGGTTGCTAGTGAATCAAAAGTATCCAGATGATAAACAAGGCTTGGGATTTGAAAAGGGAGAAAGTTCAAATTTAGGGCAAGACAGATCTAAAGAAAGAAGAGGCAGAGACCATCTGGTAAAGAATCAAAGAAGAAGACCTAAAGGACCTTTGGTCAGGCAACCAAATGCTCAAAGGTACCCATCTTTCAATGGTTACTATTTTAAATGCAATAAGTATGGTCATAGGGCTATCCAGTGTAGAAGCAAAATAAATCAAAATGTTCCATCCTTCTCTGGTCAATGTTTCAACTGGAAGAAAATAGGTCATAAAGCAATTCAATGCAGAAGTGTGTCAAGAAGTTATCCAAACAATTCAAGGATTAGTCAATCTTTCAACGGACATTGTTTTGCATGCAATAGATTTGGGCATATGGAAAATTAGTGCAGATCAAGGCCAATTCCAAATTACAGAAGAAATCAAGGTCAGATAAATGTTGTATGTTTCAATTGCAACAAGTCTAGACATTTTGCTAAATTCTACAAAAGCATAAATGTAAAAAGAAACCATCCTACAGAGAAAGGAAAAATAGAGCAGAGAAATGACAAGGGCAAGAACAAGGCTAATCTAGTAGAAATTAAGAATGAGATGAGAAAGATCTAGATTAGAAAGGGTGTCAATGAAATCAAGGATGGATCCGCACTAGCATCTGGTGCAAATACATCCTCCAGGAAGTAAATTGAGAGCTCTGTCTCAGGGGGAGCAATGTCAAAAATCCAAATCTCCCATCCAAAAAGTTGGTGCTGGAATCCAGCATAGAGATATATAGTTGAATTTGACAAGACAAATCCTATGAAATAAAAACTAGAAGAGGATAAGCTAATTTAGAACATTGTGAAGAAATTTCAAATGACTGTATCTACGAAGAAGGGTAGTCAGAATAAACTAGACAAGGATAGAGAGTCATCTTTTGCTGATGTAAAGGAGGATGATGATAATGACAATGATGATGCCATTGTTTTCTTTGGAAAGAAGAAGGCGAGAGGTAAGAAAAAATGTAGAAGATGGAGAAGGAGGTAAATCAGTGGATGATTCTACATCAGAGGAAAAACATGAGGACAACAAAGTGGATGATGTGATTCAATTTATAAAAAAAGGGGAGAAAGGTAAAAAGACAAAGAAGATAGTAGAAGGCAATGCCAATGCTGATGCAAATAATGATGTGTTCATGATTGATGAGGGTGAAAAGAAAGAAGGATCTACAATTCAGCTACATCTAAGAAACAGAAGAAGAAAAGTGGAAGAGCTGTCCAGGAGGAGGAGGACCTAGATAAGATTTTGACTGAGCTATGTCAAGGTACAAAATTGTCCAAGACTATGGACCATTGAATCTAAACCTACAAAAATAGAAATATTACCAGATGAAGTTGGTGTTGAACCTAAAGGACCTAGGGAATCCGTAGCAAAAGAGAAAGAGAAGAAGGCAACAGTTGCAACTACTGAAGAGAAGGGAGAGGCAGATACCAAAGAGGAAAAACCCAAGGAGATTAAAGGAAAGGTTCTAAACAAAAAGGAAATGTAGGGAAGGTTGACAAGATTGAAAGAGGAGGAAGAGTAGCGTAAGAGGTCAAGCACAAGAAGAAAGAACAAAAAAAGGGGGAAAATCTTCAGAAGAAGAAGGCAGGGGAAAATTACGAACTGGCAAGCATAAGTAAGAAGCTCGCAGGTTGGCTTTAATGAGAGAGAAGTTCCTTGCCCAAAAGTTAGGGGTTATCACCCTTCCTACTCTAAACTTAGATACACAAAAGTGTATTAATCTGGTGGTGCTCAGATTCCCTCGTCTAGATCTGAATTGATGCTTTTAGGGCTACTTCTTAGGGGGAGTAGTCAGAGAGTCCATAAGAGAGATTGATCAGAGAAGAAGAATGCAAGTATGTGTGGGCTTTGCCATTGATGTCAAAGGGGGAGAGAAAGAGTGTAGATGTGTAAAGAGATAGGGGGAAAATCTTGTCTTGATGGCTGTTGCAATTTTTCACATCATATGTTGCCATCAATGAGAAAGGGGGAGATTATTACAAGTATGTGCCCAATCGGTGTTGTCATTGATGTCAACATATCTTTGTTGTCATTGGTGTCAATTGTATCCTATTTTGTTCTTTGTTTAGAATCTTTATATATTGAGGGTATTAAGAAAATTTTCCTCTCCAGAAGAAATTGTGAGTTGCAGTGAAGACAGTGAGTTGCATGCTGAAGAACAGTCCAAAAAATTGCTCCGCATTTCTTACCGATTGAAGATCTTGGTTTGTGGATTGGAAGTTATTTAGAGGCATGTATGAAGATGCTAAATCCTGATTTTGAGCCTTTGGTGTGAAGAATTGAGTTACATTCACCAAAGTAAAAACTGCTTTTTCTGATTATTCACTAGTGCTAGAGAGAAAGTATTTTTCTCCGCATTCTTCTGCATTGAAGTATTTTTCTCTGCAGTTCTAGAGTGAAGTCTGGGATGATGGTAAGTACCTATAATTGCAATGGTTCATTTTTTGGTGATCCGCAATCTTTCTTTTTTTTATGACAGTTGAAGACAGTGAAGTTCATGTGCTCTGGTGTGAAGAATCTCATGGATAAAGTGGTTTGAGTTTGTGCGGTTGCTCCTGGTGATTTCAACGTGCTTGTGGATGCCTCTTGATCATGTTCCTACCTTTACATTGATCCATGTTAAGGAATTGAGATTATGTTTGAAGATTATTCCTAGATAACATAGCGTGTAACCAGTCTTAGCCGACTTGGTTAATTCCAGTGATTGCAGAGATCCCTTGAAGATTATAGAAGCATGTTGTGGCTTGGAAGATCATGTTTGAGTCCCAGCTAAGGCATGGCATGATCCACATACATCTATACTACATTTCCTTAGCGTAATTTTGTATTAGGTCAAGACCTATTTTGTAAATGTTTGTAATGCCGACCTTGGAGATTGTTCCAATGGTTGATGATTGTAATGCTGACCTTGATGATCATTCCAAGGTTGATGTAGTGTATAAATACCTGAAATTGAGTCATGGAAAAGATGTCCTTGTGCGAAGATAAGGAAAAAGGTGAAAAGGTAGAGTAGAGTAGAGGAATTATTGTACTTCAATGAATTAATCTCAAACATGAAGAAGATATTGATCTTGGCACTAAGCCTGGTAGTGAGCCACCAATAGGGTTTAACAGCCCTTAGGGTTTAACAACACTCATTGTAATCTTTCTAGGTTTAAGGTTAAGGCAGTGAACCTGCTAGACCTAGTTGTACTTCATGGTAGTGAGCCAGCATGTTCTAGACCCATGGAGTGACCAAGCCTGAACATCATTATTCAAAGATTGTAATATATATTGAGAGCTAATCCTATATGTGGTTTTTCCCTTAACAGGGTTTTCCACGTAAAAATCTGGTGTCTCTTGTGTTTGTTGTTGCATATGTGTTTAAGTTTCTAGTTTCATGCATTCATTGTTTAATCATAATAAATGTGGAGAAGTGATTGATGTTTAAAGTGTAGAAGTGGTTGAGTTTTTGTGACAACTGATTCACCCCCCCCCCCACTCTTAGTTGTCTGGTGTATTTGAACAGATATGCACATGCATAATAATGCATAATGCATATGCATATGCATTATTGCTTATGCATATTGCATATATGTATTTATATAATGCATATACATATATGTAATATGCATATGCATATACATATGCATATGGATAGATATAATTCAGAATTCTCCACTTGCTACCTATTCAAATTCTATCAACCTATTTATTTATACAAGCAATGCTCAATTATACGATGCAAGCTATTTATTCATAAATTCAAATTTCTTACTTTGTGCTCGATACAACTGATTGACAATGAGCTCCTCCAAAGTAATGTAGTCTCCTCCTTCAACTTTTACGGTAAGACTCAAACCTACCTCCAGTTTTTCTTATGCATTCATGTATGATTTCGTTACTTTCAAATGCCTTGTTCATTTACATTTAAATGAATCAAATTTGTTGTTTCATAGCCCATGTTTATGCTATCACATTCTATACCTCTGAGACAACCCCAACCAAATATCGACCACTCTCCCTTAAAGCTAACTATGTTATTTTTATTTAACTTCAAATTGCAGTATGGTACAAATATTTCCAACCCTTTCTAATACAACGTTATGATATATATATTGTAGAGATACATAGATACGTATGTTTCCTATAGCCTTGTTCATTTTCATTAAACTTATGCATTTATCTATCTTTGCAATGTATATCTATCTCTTGACATTTGAGTTTTTGAGTAGTAAAATGTATCATCGACTGATATTGGACATGTGTATTATCATTTTGTTGTCAATGAGGATTGCACCCTTATGCAAATCTGTGACACTCTGCAATCCTTTGAAACATGGGGACAAAATCAGGCTGTGGGTGACCTATAGTGAGTTTAAACCTCCAGATTGTGGGTTGGTTCCCTTAAAATATTCTATTTTGAAACTATGATTTTTTGTTTTGGAAAAGGGTAAGAAGGAAACTATAAGGAAATAAAACTGTAAAATTTGGTGATGCACCTAGTAAGGATGGAAAATTTGCAATCTAGTTCACAATAGAATTTAGAAATCTGACCCACACAATCCAATCTTGGCATAAATATCACAAAAAATATTTTTAAGGAAGGCTAGAAAATTAACTCGTTACGAAGGAAAAAGATTTTTCACAACATAAAAAAATTATTTTCTGTAACACAACCTAAGACCTGTAATATCACTATGCTTAATACTATAAGTAAGAATGAGGCAATAGTTTTAAAGCTTTTGATAATTAAACACAGTAAAACTTCATCAAATCACCTCATACAATTAGTATTAAATGGAAAGGCAACTACTTGATTCCAAAAAATAAAGGAAATATTGCAAGAGAGACAAAAATGGAACTTGTAACCTGCTGTAATCTCTATAAAACTGTCAAAAATGAGCTACAAAACCTTCTCTCTCAAAGTGTATAAGAGCAAAAAGGCAAGAACTAGTAAAAACCAAGTTTTTCTTTACAATATATAGCTTGCTCTCACTAAGAGGCATGCAAAAAATGAACTGCAGCTAACTGCCTCTAAAAATAAGCCCTCTAAAATGATCCACAAGAAAACTCAAAAATCCCTAAAAATAAGGGCTCAAACTACCACAAATTGAGCAAAAATAGCTCCAATTTGGTCTTCTCCATATGCTTGACCAAGAAGTTGACCAACATCCCTCAAATCACTCCTCAAATAATGCAAAAATCCCCTAGATAGCCTAGTTAACTCAACTCATCAATTTGCATGATTTTGCAATTGCAAAATTGATTGAGTAAATAATAAAGTAATTAAAATAATTACTATATTATTAGTTACAACTTGTACTATTTCTGATTTTACAATTTGTGAAAAATAATAAAGTAATTTAAAGAATATTACTTTATTATTTATTTACATTTGATTTATTTGCCAAATCATGCATGAAAAGAAAAATAAATCTCCTTATCTCTCCAAATCCATTTGCCTAATTTGCATGATTTGAGAAAAAATAGGACTTAGAAGAGAATAAAAATCCCTTTATAGTCCCTTGTGAAAAAATATATCCATTTGCATGCCAATATGACTCAAGGAAAAATGTATCCTTATCTCTCCAAATACATCATAAAAATGCATGAAAAAAACTAAGGCATCACATTACAAACCCTTATGACTCCAATTTGCACATAAAGAAAACAAATCTTCAATTCCGCCTTATCTCTCCATTTCCAATGCAAAAAAATGGCCTTACTGCCACATATTTTTACCATGCAAGATAAAAACCCTAAGTCACTATATCAATTTGTCACATGCATCATCATGCAAAATATATTCTCTTGTTCTCCATTATCTTCTTCATGCAAAAATATATTCTCTCTGCCACCTTATCTGCCACCTTGTAAACTCAATTTGTCTTCATGCATCATTTTGACTTTGACTTTGAATGATGACTTTGCAACAAATAAGGAATACTCTCCTTGACCACATTCGGTCACTTTACATCAATCAATGATTACAAGGAAGTCATGTTAAACAAAAGCTTGCTTGGAAAAGGAATCCAATCTTCGACCATGTGATATGAGCATTATTCGACTATAATAGTCACCATAAGGTAATGAGTATTGTTTGAATGTTTGCAAAGTATAATACTCACCATATGCTGTCGACCACCATTTGACTTTCAAGGAAATGCAAGAGATACATTATGTCAGCCCTTCCTAACCATGATTACTAAGAGATACATCACATAAGGTTTTGACCCCCTTCGGCATTTTAGATAAGGCAATGATTTAAGTTTTTACAAAGTCAAAAAATACAATGAAGAAAAGAATCTTCGAACAAAAGCGAGAAGAAAACCTAATCACTAAGTCATTTTCATTTTGTTCTTTCACCCGGCCACCACTCTGCAACTCTCTATGGCACTAGGGTTTTATGGCAGTTATCTGAGCCTATCCTTGGCTCTCTATGCTCAAACTCCATGATCTCTTCACATTTGCTAAGTGAAATGAGGTGGTGGATAATGGTGAGTGTTGTATCTTTGTATTTGACTGGCATTTCCTTTATCATTTTTGTGTGGTTTCTTTAACAATGGCCACGGCCATCACATGATTTCTTTCTCCTTTTGTAGCATTTCTTTGACCATACCTTTGTTTTGTGTGTTGAAATCCTCTTGCAAAATGTGAGAAAAACTGATAAAAAAAAGAAAACCCTCCTAAAGGAGGCTGCGACCATGGTATTCTTCTTCTCTATGCTACTTGAAGGTAACTCTACCTTTCTCTGTTGTAGATGTTCGATTTTCTTTGTAAATGCAAAAAGAATATAAGGGTTTCAACCTTTATCATCTGGGTATTGATTCTTTCTCTCCTTTTTAATATGGTCAAGGCAATTGTCACTTTCTGTAGCATATTCATTGGTTTTTTGACATAAAACTGAAGATTTCAATTTTTTGTCATGAGGGTTTCTTTTAGAAATGCACAAAAATGTGTTATATAAACACGACCATCACATGATTTCTTTCTCCTTAACTATTCTTGCAAAAAATGAGAAAAAGGTTTCAAACCTACAACTAAGGTTTTCTCTCAAATGTATAATATCTAGCATTTTATGGCACAACCATGATAAAAATGAACTGTATTTCCATTCTTTTCTTGAAACTACAAAAAATTATGTTAGGGTTTCACAAAAAACCCATATGGGTATCTTAGAAAAACACTCATTCAGGGATGGCTATGATGTAAAAACACTTCTATATAACTTCTCTTTTCATTGTGCACATAAGATGAAAACTTAGAATCTCATGAAAATGAGGGTTTTGATTTTACATGAGGGCATCTTCTTTCAGGCATAAAAACTCATTTCCTCTTCATAGCCATGGCAAACAAATACCTTGTGTTGATTCTTTTCACTGTATTTAAGAAATGTGTTAGGGTTTCAAACCCTCTTCAAGTGTTTACATTTTAAGAAGTTCCACTACAACATTCATGGTATTTATTTTCTTTTTTGAGCATTCTCCTTCATTTTTGTACATGAAAACAAGATTCTGTTCAGAAAAACTAGAACTAGGGTTTTAACTTTTATAATACAGAAATATTTTATGTCATCTTTGAGACTTAATCTTTTAAACTTGTAGCTTCTTTGACTATCTCTGGACATTTTTTGAGTGATATTTAATGTCATTTTTGTACTTTGAGCAATAGTATGTATTCTTTTTCTATGAAGAGATATTGAAACAATGTTGTATACATGAATATTTTTTCTGAGCATGGAATTTTAACTTGGCATTTCATTTTGTATTGACTGGTCAACTATTAAATGCTCCTCATTATGAATATGTTTTCTGTAGCATGTCTAACCTATCAATGATTCTTTACCTGTCCTTCATCATGGCATATGCCTATCATAACTGTATCAATCAGAAATAATGATATATGAATAATGAATACTTGTCTTGCATCTCTGTCAACAGTACCACTGTAGCATATAGTATATCATGAGTCTACTACTATTTCACTTCCATCATTATAACAATTACCGGCTATAAAAAACTTGACTGTCACCAGTCAGAGGTATTACTACCTTATTGTTTTGATCTCTCTTGTGTATCAGATATCTGTAGAGATTTTTACCATTATGTCAGAAATAATGATACTTGTACTTGATCTCTATAAACACCTGTATCTGATCATTTTAAATTATACTTCTGATCATAATCAGATAATGCTTTTCATGTTTATATCATGTAACTCATGAAAATAATACACAAATTCTGTCTCCTGTAAGCACTCTTTTGTAACCTTAAGTTCATCAGGTAGCAATGTACACACTTATATGACTGATAATCTCAATCACATACATAAGTGTGATTTTGTGACTTGTCTTCAACTGTAACATCATATGTATGAACAATGAACGCTACTGTAGCATATCTTCACATTGTAGCTGCATTTATCATTTGTTCATGATACTTAATCACTTTTCGATGAAATAAATACCTGTTGTACTTTAAGATGGCTCTTGTAGCCTGTTCTTTCTATCTAATATGCATTTGAGACTTGATTGACATATGTGTCTTTATCTGATTTGTTTCAATCAACTGCAATTAATGTCATGATGACACACTTTTTCTGTAAGTTGATTAAATGATGCATGATGTACTTTGAATGATGCATCGTGTCTTTTTCTGATACTCCTTTTTAAATGAATAAAAAGGAAACATGTTGGGCTCAACCCTTGTGGGAGCCATATTTTCTCCACATGTTTATTTGTCTTAAAATCAGCAACATTACTTTTCCTATACCTACACAGTGAACAAACAAGTTAGCATAAAAACATACCTGATGGTATTGATTGATCCTTTTCATGATATTCTGGTTTATAACACATGTCTAATTTGATCTTTCATGTGAAATGCATGATGTGACAAGTTGATATGTCTACTGATAAAAGCATATGATAACATTAAATATCCGGAGCTCTTACGGGACTTTCCTCAATTTTTTGCAGGTTCAACTGATACAATTGGAGTTGAAGATGAGGACTGAAGATCAACTATCCAACTATTCAACAACCTTCTTGCTCAGGCAATGATGGATATTTAGTTTTATCATGTGTTCTTCATTATTTCTTTTATCATCAGATGTATGGCTTGCAAATGTCTGCATTGCTCAGTTTAGTTACTCCCACGACTTGTGTGGGACACATTTGAACACTTCTTTTAAACATGATTAGTTAATTTATCTTATGCACTTGATGTATGTATATTTATTTTTCAATCAATGCATAGGATAAAGTAATATATACTGAATTGTATGTTCAAAATATGACATGAAATAACAGTTCAAATAAATACCTTTCTTTCTTTCTTTCAAATATGATGAACTGAATAATCAATATGTCTTATAACTCTTGAAAGATAACACTATGTTAGATCAACTGTATTTCTTGAATGATTGATCCCTTGACATCATGATTCACTTGTTATGATGATTCATTAGTCCTGATTATTCTGATGGGTTATCCTGACAACTGAATATCTATCTCTCCTTTGTCAAGACATCAACTGTTCATTAAATGCAATAATCTTAAAGTTTTCTTTTATTCTTCCTGAAACAACTGCACTTAGGTCTAAATAAATTTAGTGTGAACAAAATTTATTAACATTTCTAGTGACCTGTCAGGGGTGTTTGCCTGCTAAACAACTTAGAACTAGTAGCCTTGCAATTCCATTCAGCATGGAGTCTTTTTCGGTAACTCAAAACTGACTGAAACTCTATAGCAACAACAAAACTACAATTGAAACTAAATTGACTTGCTTAAAACAAAGCCAAAAACATGTGCAACATCACTTCTTGGAAAACAAAAAAATAACTGAACTAAATGTGCAAAAGCACTTATTTGCAGCATAAGGCTGCTTCTCTAATAGCATAACTTAAGGTGAATCCCATTAACTAGGATTGGTAACACCTCTCCATCTAACTTAGCAAGATGGAATGCATTGTGTTTCTTGCATCCTGTTATTGTGTATGGTCCATCCCATATTGCATCAAACTTTGTATGCTAACTAGGTTTGCTCTTTAACTCATTCCATTTGAAAACCATATCTCCTTCTTTAAAGACTCTTGGGACTGCTCTTTTATCAAATGTCCTTTTCATTTGGGCCTGGTGTATTTCCAATGTTTTCAAGGCCTCTTTTCTGATTTCTTCAAGTTCTATCAATTGTACAAGCCTGACTTCCATTGGTTGTTCTTCAAGTAACTCTAGCTCTTTTATGTAACTAAGTGTTGGAAACTCCATTGATATTGGTAACTTGACTTCTTTTCCATATGTAAGCACATAGGGTGAATTACCTATTGCTCTTTTAGGTGTAATTCTATCAGGCCATAAGGCTCACTTTAACTTATCATGCCAAGACCTCTGATTTTCATCAACTATTTCCTTTATGATTTTAATTAGATTTTTGTTAGTTGATTCAGCCTATCCATTACCTTGAGGGTAATAATTTGATGAAGTATTCAGAAATATGTTATTTTTGACAGACCAATCAAATACTCTTAATCCAATAAATGCTAAAGCATTATCTAAAATAATAGAGTTGGGAGTACCAAACTTGGACACTAGATCTTGATAAAAATTTAGGACTGATGTTTCATTAGCTTCTTTCAAGGCAACTGCTTCAGTCCATTTAGTGAAATAATCAGTAGCAGTCAAAATCCACTTGTGTCCTTGGTTGGAAGGTGGATTAATTGGGACCAATAAAGTCTAATCCCCACTTGCCAAATGGCTGCTCCACTTGAATTGGATGTAAGGGCATGGATGCAAGTCTCTGTTTGCCTGCAAAAACTAAACATTTTAAACATTTCTTTACTCATTCATGTGCATCCTTGAACATGTTAGGCCAATAGTAACCAGCTCTCATAATTTTTAGAGCTATTGTTCTAGCTGCAAAATGACCTCCAGAAGGTCCATCATGAAATTCCTCTAGAATCTTTTGAATCTAATTTGGTTGCACACACCTTAGTAAAACATTATTACAGTCCCTTTTGTATAAGATTCCATCAATCACAACATAGGGAATTGCCTGCAATCTATAATATCTTCTCTTAGATCTATCCAAGCCTTGAGGACAATCACCAGTGTGTAGATAATGGATCATATCATGTACCCAACTTGTAGGGGAATCTGGGACAACAGTTGCTTCACCATTCTATAGCACTGTCTTAGGTTCTCCTTCAAGTTCCTTGCTGTATTTTTCATGATCTGCAAACTGTTCACATAGTCCTTTGCCTTAGACCAGCTTGGTAACTTTAATTTGGATGTCATACTCCATAACATTTGTTATCCACCCTGCTCTCTTATCAGTTAAATCCTTACTAAGCAAGAATTCTTTCACTGTAGCATGGGCAACCATTAACTGAATTCTATTATTTGAAAGCATATGTTTAAACTTCTATAGGCTCCTGATAACAGACAATACATGCTTTTCAACAAAAGAATATCTTACCTCATAGTCATGCAGAACTTGGCTGAAAAATGCCACGGGTTATTTCAATCTTTCATCATTCTACTGATAAAGCATAGCTAATATAGTATCCACACTGCCAAATGCATATAAAATGAAGTCTATCAAAATTTGGATTTATCAAAGTTGGAGCAGCAGCAAGTGCCTCCTTTATCTCTTCAAAGCTCTACTTTCCTTCCTTGGTCCAGCTGAAATCAACATTGTTGTCAGAGGTTGTAAAAGTGCTACTATTTTAGGAATAAACCTTCTTACAAAGTTAATTCTTCTTAGAAAGCTCTGTAAGCCTATCTTGTGTGTAGGAAGAGGTAATGCCAATATTGCAATGATCCTTTCAGGATCAATGGATATCCCATCTTTAGACACTATGTGTCCTAATAGTTTACCTTCATGAATAGAAAAAATACTCTTCTTTGGGTTAAGTGATACCCCAAACTCTCTACATCTCTCAAAAATCAATCTTAAATGATGAAAATGCTCTTCAGCTTTTTTAGAAAAAATAGTCACATCATCTAAGTATACAAGCACAAACTTATTAATCAGACCTTGAAAGGCCATGTCCATTGCTCTCTGAAATGTTGCTCCTACATTTGATAAGCCAAATGGCATCTTTCTATATGCTAGTGTGCCCCATTTTGTGGTAAAAGTTGTCTTGTATTGATCTTCCTCCTTTACAAGAATTTGGTTATAACCTAAATAACCATCCAACAAAGAGAATCTTTCTAATCCAGAAACAACCTACAATATCTGTTTCATAGATGGTAAAGGATAATGATCCTTTAAAGATGCTCTATTTAAATCATGAAAATCAACACATAATCTAATTTCTCCATTCTTTTTTCTGATAGGAACCAAGTTAGAAACCCATGAAATATGTTTGATAGGAAAAATGATATTACCTTCAATGAGTTTATTGAGTTCAGTCTTCATAAGCACTTCCAACTTTGGTTTGAGTGGCCTTTGTTTCTGTTTGACAGGTTTTGACTTGGGTTCAAGCTCAATTGTATGCTGAGCCAACTCTGGGTTGAAACCTTTTAGATCTCCATATTCCCATGCAAATATATCACTAAACTCTTGACAAAGCTAGATGAATGCTTGTTGTTCTTCCTTTGTACATATCTCTCCAAGCTTGAGTAACTTCCCTTTAAAGATCTCAATAGGTTCATAGTGCTCATGTTTCACTAACAAGCTGGCCTTATCCTTTCTTAGTTGATCATCAGTATTAAAGATTTATTCTAAGGTCACTAAGCCCTTAGGTAGCTTTTTTGATCTTAACTAAAGTATTTGATCATCATATTGCTGCAAAAATTTCTGTTGATTACCTGCAAAAAATTCAGCCTCTTCCATTAAGAAATTTACAATATGTTCATCACTATCAAACACTTGCTAGCTGATATTATTATCTGGGACTAATGGTCTTACAACAATGTTGACATATAAAGGAGAATGAATATTCTTCATTTCTACAGGAATATTATATTCAACTCCTATAGTGGCTAGCTTGTCAACCTATTTATTATCAGTTCTAGGTATAGATATCAGACTAAATGCATCAAATTCTTCTATCATGTCCCAAACTCTATGCTTATATAATTTTAGCAAGTCATTTTTTGTAGCAGCAAGGCTTTTGACTTGTTTAACAACTTATTCACTGTCTCCAAAGACCTTTAAACATTTGATTTTTCTTTTCCTTGCCTATTCTAGTCCATGAACTAAAGCTTCATACTCAGCTGAGTTGTTAGAACAGCTGAAAGCAAATCTAAAAGATGAACAGTATTTCTCACCTATGGGAGAAACTAAAACAACCCCTCCTCCAGTACCAATCTTGCTTCTAGAACCATCAAAATAAAGTTCCCAAACATCATTTTCAGCTTCAATAGCTTGGTGTTTTTCTCCTTTAATCAGGTTTGGAATGATTGTATTTTTCTCCTGGATCATATACACACCAATGACTATCTCATCCATATGCTCAAATGGTTTCATGGTTCTTTGCTGCCCACTGGTCTAAAACCAGATCAGGAATTCCCTCTAATGGTGTACTTGGGTCTTGAACAGGAATCAGATCTTCTTGATCAAAAATCAAAAGGTTGGCATTTATTGAACTGGGTGTATAAGGTTCAAGGTGATCTTTGGCTAATGGATCAAATTTGACTGTAACCTTGGTTCCATATCTAGTTCTGAAGAACAAATGCATCCAATCAAAAGACAAATAACCTCCTAACCTTGCTGTAAAATCTCTGGATAAGAAAATAGCAAAGGTAGGTGGTAGATCAATGACATAAATATCCTGATATATAGCAAAGTTTGGATAGGCATGCAAAGTAAGGCCTAAATTTTTTAACATCCCAACTATATTGACCTCAGTTCCATCTATTTGTACAACACCCCTAACAATAGGTTCATATTTCAAGCCTAACTTATCAGCTAGTTGTTTTGGCATAACTGAGTTGCTAGCTCCTGAGTCTATCATCCAATTATGTACTAAATGGTCACCTACAATCATAGTGACATAGAATGGTGGAGGTTTGCCTACTGGTTTAGGTTGTTCTACTCTTTTTTCTACCTCATTTGTAAACATAACTTGAGGTTGATGTGATTTTTGTACTTCATTTGACAAAGACAACTGAGACAATGCATCTTGTAATAAATCTTTTTGTCCTGGAATATGTAAAGCATCTAAAATAGACATGCTTACTCTTGCCTTTTTCATATGATCCAAAACATTGAAAATAGGACCACTAACCTTTTGCTGTATTTTAGGGACAATAACCTCTGGTTGGTCTTTGGTTGGCTGTTTATTTGTTGGTTGTCTTCTTGACAAAATATGTAGATCATTATATGTAGAAGATTGATTCTACCCTTGTTGGCTTGTAGAAACTGTACTTTTACCTTTATCTACTTGCTGTTGTTACTATTTACCAATATCAGCTTGCTGATTTGTAGTTCCAGCTTGTTGTTGCAAGTCAACAACTCTCTTTTTTGATCTTGTGTTTGCTACAATATTAGTAAAGGACTACTTTTGACCTGGTACCTGAGTTACACCACAAAATTCATTAGCTTGCCAATTCATTAAAGCTACATCAAGATTAACATATTGAGTCTGAGTATCCAGTTGGTTATTCACATCACCTGCTAAATTTTCAGTAGCAGCATAGTAATTCTATACCATTAAAGCTTGACCTACTATCCCACTCAAGCAAGTGGCCTAGTTATGAGGTTGATTACATGGGTAACACCATGCATAATCTTGAACCATGTTATTCTGTATAGGCATTATTTCTTTTGATGTACTAACAACATTTGGATTATATTGTTGATTTGGCCTATTGTTGTAATTTCTCCTTTGACCCTGATAATCTGCCTAATAACCAGGTCTATTTGCTTGGTATGGGGCTTGGTAAGGCATGTTATTCTAGTTTGCTTGAATTTTCAGACTTACTAGATCGTTGCTTACAGTCTTCAATATTTTTTCTATACTTTGTTGGTTTTCTTTCAACTCTTGAAACTCGAAATGAATGGGATCTGCACTATTTTTTGCATTTGCTTGATAACCAAAAGATGGTATTGGTGAAATATGTGGGGCTGAAATTAGAATTAAAGGCTGTATATCTAGGAAAATTAGCATTGGTGGTCTATGTACTATTTTACCAGCCTGTATTAAATTATTTTATGCTCTTATTGCAATTTCAAAAGTAGCTATTAAGGTTACTGTTGTATTTAGGACAGACAACTAAGAGGGGTGGTGAATCAGTTGTTTCCAAAATCTATTCTTTATTTACTTTAATCCTTCTTATATTTCAACATCATATCAAAGATTCAATCAAGGAAGCATAATGCAATGAAAAACAAATTCAACACATCTAACACCAAGATTTTGATGTGGAAAACCCAGTTAAGGGAAAAACCACGGGGTGACTAACCCAAGATTGTATTATCTGTTAGAAGAATAAAGATGAATAAAATGGCACTTGCCAGTTAGGGCTCACTACCTGAGCACACTTCTCACAAGAGGCTCACTACCTACAGGAGACACACTGTCAAAAAAACAATATGAGTATTACATACTTGAATTGGAGATTAACATCTTCACTATGCTTGAGTCAGTTCCATTTAAGCTCAACACCTCTGCTCTGCTTTTTGCTCCTCTTCACTATCACCTTCTCATCATGATTACAAGGATATATTTGAATGAATTTGTAACTCTTATTTATACATGTCATCGACTTTGGAATGATCATCAAAGTCAGCACAATATACACTTATTTTATTATAGAGCAATTAGAAAAATACAACCTAACTTATTACAAAAACTTCGGGCGCATCACTACACTGTCGGCCACACATAGCTGGGACTTCAATCTTCTTCGAGGAACACGCCATGCTTCGCAAAACATCTTTAAGATCATCCGCAACATGTGTAAATCATCTTGTTGGCCAAGACTAGGAAGAACACCATCACCCAAAGGTAGATCTTCAATTATGAGCTTAATCTTCAATGCAAACTGCCAACATGAACTGGACACAATCTAGAGACCCCCACAAGATTTCTTGAAACACCAAGAACATCTGTACCACTTTTGCTTGCTGTAATCATTCACATCTTCATTTAGAACCTCAAGAACACAGTTGCCCATCACTGTCACAACAGAAGGATTGCTTGTGGACCTCCAAACCACGAACCAATTAAGTTGTCAATTCACATTAGCTTCCAAAACATTCCACCAGATCCACAGAACATGATATTCTATTTCTAGATCTCACCAAACCTATTTGTGTCACCCTGTCACCTCTGAACAGTTGCCAGAACCAGTTTTACTCTCATGGCCATAACTCCTCCATAATTTCACGCAGACCTCTCAAATCTTGACTGAATCATCTTCAGACACATATCTGCAAACCCTTTGATGCGCATTCTTTGATCTTCATCTAGCTGGGATCTTCACTTCATAGAGCTTCACTGATCTTCTCTATTTCTGATAGGACTAATTTTCTCAATATCCTCAGCACACAACTTATCCAATCCTTGATATCAATGCAACAAGAGTATGTTGACATCAATGACAACACTGGTTAGGCCCATACTTGAAACAGTTACCCCACCCATAGATTGTATTATAACCGCAATATCAAAATTTAATGCCCTCAAATAATACAAAAAAGCATGTTCTAGTGATGGTTTCAATGTTTCAGGAATTCTATTCCATGTTTTCTAAAATCTAAAATTAAAATATGACATTTGCTCTTGTGGATCTCTCTTAATTGTGGTCATTTGTTCAACTAATGATAAATGATCAGATTTATCCTAAAATTGCCTATTCAAAGCATCACCTAATTCATCCCAAGATCTAATTGAATTTACTATTAAGCCTATAAACCATTGAAGAGATTTACCTTCTAGTGATGCTGCCAATAACTTGATTGCTATGTTCTCTTCGGTAATGTGATGAACAGAACACAAAGAAGCCACATCTCTGATATGCTCAATAGGTGTAGTCCCATCTTCTCCTGTGAAACTTGGTAAACTCTTCAATGCAGCCATTGGTATGTCATCATGCTGATTTAGATTCAAAGGGCTGCCTCCATTAAATGTAACAAAAGGTTGATTTCAAGGTGGTGGTGGGTTTCTTCCACCTCCTCCTCCACCGGGAGATGGTATTCCTCCTATTCCTCCTCCAGGAGGTGTAATAGGACCTCCACCTCCTCCTCCTCCGAGTAGAGACATTAGAGTAGATGGTATTTGAGCTAGTACTTGGATTGGAACTACTTCAAATATTTCTTGTAACACAGGTTCTTCTTTTACAAGCTCTAAAGAAGTTCCTCTTGGAAAATAGGAATCTACTCTCTTGGGCTTGCTGGTGGAGAAATATGAAATTTTGATGATGAACTTGCAAATAATAGATTCTGGTGAGAAGAAAACTCTAGATGTGAACTTGGTAGATCTAAAACAACTGTTGAATATGCTAATTTGATTACTTTATCTGCTTTTATTCTCCTCTTTGGTGGAGATAACTGGATGTGCTTCTTCTCAGAATCTTTATTTGACCTTGTTTGATATTTTTTCATAAGCTGCAAGATCTGATCTATAAAACCAAAGTATTAGAGTCACCAGGTACTTGAAAATGAACCTCTAAAAAAGGCTAATAAATCTGCTATTCGTACCAAAATAGCAAATTGATAAGTTCTTTTTTAAACTGAAAATCAATTCAAATGGCCCACCGGGCGTACCAAAAACTGTTGTCGATGAGGATTGCACCCTTATGCAAAGCTGTGACACTCTGCAATCCTTCGAAGCATGGGGACAAACTTAGGCTATGGGTGATCTATAGTGACTTTGAACCTCTAGATTGTGGGCTAGTTCCCTTAAAATATTCTATTTTGAAACTATGATTTTCTATTTTGGAAAAGGGTAAGAAGGAAACTATAAGGAAATAAAACTGTAAAATTTGGTGATGCACCTAGTAAGGATGGAAACTTTGCAATTTGGTTCACAACAGAATTTAAAAATTTGACCCACACAATCCAATCTTGGCATAAATATCACAAAAAGTATTTCTGAGGAAGGCCAGAAAATTAACTCCTTATGAAGGAAAATGAATTTTCACAACATAAAAGGACTATTTTCTGTAACACAACCTAAGACTTGTAATATCAGTATGCTTAATACTATAAGTAAGAATGATACAATATTTTTAAAGGTTTTAATGATTAAACACAGTAAAACTTCATCAAATCACCTCATACAATTAGTATTAAATGGAAAGGCAACTACTTGATTCCAAAAAATAAAGGAAATATTACAAGAGAGATAAAAATAGAACCTATAACTTACTGTAATCTCTATAAAACTGTCAAAATGAGCTACAAAACCTTCTTCTCTCTCAAAGTGTATAAGAGCAAAAAGACAAGAACTAGCAAAAACCAAGTTTTTCTTTACAATATATAGCTTGCTCTCACTAAGAGGCATGCAAAAAATGAACTACAACTAACTGCCTCTAAAAATAAGCCCTCCAAAGTGATCCATGAGAAAACTCAAATATCCCTAAAAATAAGGGCTCAAACTGCTACAAATCGAGTAAAAATAGCTTCAATTTAGTCTTCTCCATATGCTTGACGAAGAAGTTGACCAAGATCCCTCAAATCATGCAAAAAGCCCCTAGATGGCCTAGTTAACTCAACTCATCAATTTGCATGATTTTGAATTTGCAAAATTGATTATGACTAGATAATAAAGTAATTAAAATAATTACTATATTATTAGTTACAACTTGTACTATTTCTGATTTTACAATTTGTGAAAAATAATAAAGTAATTTGAAGAATATTACTTTATTATTTATTTACATTTGATTTATTTGCCAAATCATGCATGAAAAGAAAAATAAATCTCCTTATCTCTCCAAATACATTTGCCTAATTTGCATGATTTGAGCAAAAATAGGACTTAGAAGAGAATAAAAATCCCTTTATAGTCCCTTGTGAAAAAATATATCCATTTGCATGCCAATATGCCTCAAGGAAAAATATATCCTTATCTCTCCAAATACATCATAAAAATGCATGAAAAAACTAAGGCATCACATTACAAACCCTTATGACTCCAATTTGCACATAAAGAAAACAAAATATTCAATTTTGCCTTATCTCTCCATTTCTAATGCAAAAAATGGCCTTGCTACCATATATTTTTACCATGAAAGATAAAAACCCTAAGTCACTATATCACTTTGTCACATGCATCATCATGCAGAATATATTCTCTTGTTCTCCATTATCTTCTTCATGCAAAAATATATTCTCCCTACCACCTTATCTGCCACCTTGTAAACTCAATTTGTCTTCATTCATCATTTTGACTTTCACTTTGAATGATGACTTTGCAAGAAATAAGGAATACTCTCCTTGACCACATTCGATCACTTTGCATCAATCAATGATTACAAGGAAGTCATGTTAAACAAAAGCTTGCTTGGAAAAGGAATCCAATCTTCGACCATGTGATATGAGCATTATTCGACTATAATAGTCGCCATAAGGTAATGAGTATTGTTTGAATGTTTGCAAAGTATAATACTCACCATCTGCTGTCAACCACCATTTGACTTTCAAGGAAATGCAAGAGATACATTCTGTCGGCCCTTCCTAACCATGATTACTAGGAGATACATCACATTAGGTTTTGACCCCCTTTAGCATTTTAGATAAGGCAATGATTTAAGTTTTTACAAAGTCAGAAAATACAATGAAGAAAAGAATCTTCGAACAAAATCGAGAAGAAAACCTAATCACTAAGTCATTTTCATTTTGTTCTTTCTCCCGACCACCGTTTTGCAACTCTCTCTGGCACTAGGGTTTGATGGTGGTTATCTGAGCCTCTCCTTAGCTCTCTATGCTCAAACTTCATGATATCTTTGCATTTCCTGAGTGAAATGAGGCAGCGACTAATGGTGAGTTTTGTATCTTTCTATTTGACTAGCATTTCCTTTATCATTTTTTGTGTGGTTTCTTTAACAATGGTCACAGCCATCACATGATTTCTTTCTCCTTCTGTAGCATTTCTTTGACCATACCGTTGTTCTGTGTGTTGAAATCCTCTTGCAAAATGTGAGAAAAACTGATAAAGAAAAGGAAACCCTCCTAAAGGAGGCCATGGCCATGGCATTCTTCTTCTCTCTGCTACTTGAAGGTAACTCTACCTTTCTCTGCTGTAGATGTTCGACTTTCTTTGTAAATGCAAAAAGAATATAAGGGTTTCAACCTTTATCATCTAGGTATTGATTCTTTCTCTCCTTTTTCATATGGTTGTGGCCATTGTCACTTTATGTAGCATATTCACTAGTTTTTTTGGCATGAAACTAAAGATTTCAATTTTTTGTCATGAGGGTTTCTTTCAGAAATCACAAAAATGCATTATATAAACATGACCATCACATGATTTCTTTCTCCTTGACTATTCTTGCAAAAAATGAGAAAAAGGTTTCAAACCTACAACTAGGGTTTTCTCTCAAATGTGTAATATATCTAGCATTTTATGGCACAACCATGATAAAAATGAATTGTATTTCCATTCTTTTCTTGAAACTACAAAAAATTGTGTTAGGGTTTCACAAAAAACCCATATGGGTATCTCAGAAAAACACTCATTCAAGAACGACTATGATGTAAAAACACTTCTCTGTAACTTCTCCTTTCACTATGCACATAAGATAAAAACTTAGGGTCTCATGAAAATGAGGGTTTTTATTTTACATGAGGGCATCTTCTTTCAGGCATAAAAACACATTTCCTCTTCATGGCCATGACAAACAAATACCTTGTGTTGATTATTTTCACTGTATGCAAGAAATGTGTTAGGGTTTCAAACCCTCTTCAAGTGTTTACATTTTAAGAAGTTCAATTACAACATTCATGGTATTTTTTTTTTTTTGAGCATTCTCCTTCATTTCTATGCATGAAAACAAGACTCTGTTCAGAACAATTGGAATTGGGTTTCTAACTTTTATAATATAGAAATATTTTCTGTCATCTTTGAGACTTAATCTTTTAAACCTGTAGCTTCTTTGACTATCTCTGGACACTTCTTGAGTGATATTTAATGTCATTTCTATACTCTGAGCAATAGTATGTATTCTTTTTCTGTGAAGAGATATTAAAACATTGTTGTATACATGAATATATTTTCTGAGCATGGAATTTTAACTTGGCATTTCATTTTGTATTGACTGGTCAATTGTTAAATGCTCCTCATTATGAATATGGTTTCTGTAGCATGTCTAACCTGTCAATGATTCTTTACCTATCCTTCGTCATGGCATATGCCTATCATAACTGTATCAATCAGAAATAATGATATATGAATAATGAATACTTGTCTTGCATCTCTGTCAACAATACCACTGTAGCATATAGCATATCATGAGTCTTCTACTATTTCACTTCCATCATTATAACAATTAGTAGCTATAAAAAACTTGACTGTCACCAGTCAGAGGTATTACTGCCCTGTTTTGATCTCTCTTGTGTATTAGATATCTATAGAGATTTTTACCATTATGTCAGAAATAATGATACCTGTACTTGATCTCTATGAACACCTGTATCTGATCATTTTAAAGTATCCTTCTGATCATAATCAGATAATTCTTTTCATGTTTATATCCTGTAACTCATGTAAATGATACACAAATTATGTCTCCTGTAAGCACTATTTTGTAACCTTAACTTCATCAAGTAGCAATGTACACACTTATATGACTGATAATCTCAATCACATACATAAGTGTGATTTTGTGACTTGTCTTCAACTGTAACATCATATGTATGAACAATGAACACTACTATAGCATATCTTCACATTGTAGCTGCATTTATCATTTGTTCATGATACTTAATCACTTTGAGATGAAATAAATACCTGTTATACTTTAAGATGGCTCCTGTAGCCTGTTCTTTCTATCTGATATGCATTTGAGACTTGATTGACATATGTGTCTTTATCTGATTTGTTTGAATCAACTGCTATTAATGTCATGATGACACACTTTCTCTATAAGTTGATTAAATGATGCATGATGTACTTTGAATGATGCATCCTATCTAATTCTGATACTCCTTTTTAAATGAATAAAAAGGAAACACGTTGGGCTCAACCCTTGTGAGAGCCACATTTTCTCCATGTGTTTATTTGTCTTCAAATCAGCAACATTACTTTTCCTATACTTGCACAGTGAACAAACAAGTTAACATAAAAACATACCTAATGGTATTGATTGATCCTTTTCATGATATTCTGGTTTATAGCACATGTCTAATTTGATCTTTCATATGAAATGCATGATGTGACAAGTTGATATGTCTGCTGATAAAAGTATATGATAACATTAAATATCCGAAGCTCTTATGGGACTTTCCCCAATTTTTTGCACATTCAACTGATACAACTGGAGCTGAAGATGAGGATTGAAGATCAACTATCCAACTACTCAACAACCTCCTTACTCAGGCAATGATGGATATTTAGTTTTATCATGTGTTCTTCCTTATTTCTTTTATCATCATATCATAGCTTGCAAATGTCTGCATTGCTCAGTTTAGTTACTCCCATGACTTGTGTGGGACACATTTGAACACTTCTTTTAAACATGATCAGTTAATTTATCTTATGCACTTGATGTATGTATACTTATTTTTCAATCAATGCATAGGATAAAGTAATAGATACTGAATTGTATGTTCCAAATATGACATGAAATAACAATTCGAATAAATACCTTTCTTTCAAATATGATCAATTGAATAATCAATCTGTCTTATAACTCCTGAAAGATAACACTATGTTAGATCAACTGTATTTCTTGAATGATTGATCCCTTGATATCATGATTCACTTGTTATGATGATTCATCAGTCCTGATTAGACTGATGGGTTATCCTGACAACTAAATATCTATCTCTTCTTTGTCAAGACATCAACTATTCATTAAATGCAATAACCTCAAAGTTTTCTTTTATTCTTCTTGAAACAACTACACTTAGGTCTAACTAAATTTAGTGTGAAAAAAAATTAGTAACACCTTCATGGGTTGGCGCAACATGCCAGTACTAGCTCTATTTACTACTACTGGTTAATGCGCATTAACTTCCCAACATTCTATCATCGTGGGTCTTAGTGCCTACCACCTCAACATGCACACCATTTGCTTAGTCTTGCTTTAGCTTCACGAAAACTCCAATCATGAGAACAATTATATATGAGTATCATAATGTTGTATCAGTTGGTTCTTCAATTACTCTCACTCTTACATTATGAATTTGTTGTTTCAATTTGTATCATTCTTTTTTTTGTAAGAGTTAGAATTGGGGATATGATAGTATAACATGCATTTTTTGTTTCATTGCACATGCACCCTTGATCATTTGCAAACTCAATAAGATGCATGGTTAGTTTGTTTTTCAATTACTCTCACTCTTATTACAAAAGAAGGGCTCATTTCTATTAAGTTAAGACTCTTTTCAATCTATATATTTTGTAGAGATAGATAGATACATAAGTTTACTATACCCTTCTTCATTTACATTCAACTTAATTAGATGTATGCTTTGTTCTTCAATTAATGTAACATGTATGGTAACCATTTCTAAAGTTCAACATTATGAAACATTTACATAACTTTAAACAACAGTATGATAGTAATATTTCAAACCCTTTCCTGTAACAGTATGAATGTAAAAGCTCAGAAAATATAGATAGATATAGCTAAGTTAGATATATATAGATAGATAAACTGATGTATAGATATAGTCATTTATATAGATAGATATATAGATATAGTTTGAGTTAGATATATAGATAGATATTGCTGAGAAGTTTTCATATAGCTGAGTCAAATATATATATATAGGGGGTGCCAGCTCAACTATCAAGGGATGTGGCAAAACAAATTTTCTGACTCAGCCACTACTGACGTGGACCTCTTGCTGAACATCGCCCTACCCACCACTGCTCTCTCTCCCTTACATAAGTTTTCTATACATAAGTTTCCTATCTAGATATAGTTTCCTATAACAGGCTATCACACTATACCCACCATATGTCATATGTCACATACTAAAGAGGCCCAGTCCTTGTATAGTATTTACATTTAACTTAATTAGATGTATGCTTTGTTTGTTCTTCAATTAAAGTGACTGTAAATATCGGCCCCTCTCCCTTACAACCAACTATGATAGTGGTTGATTCCTACTTATGTTATGACCATCTATTAAACAACATATATAACTTGAAACAACAATATTATATTATAATATAATACTGTTGTTTCAAGTTATATATGTTGTTTAATAGATGGTCATAACATAAGTAGGAGTCAACCACTATCACAGTTGGCTATATATATATATATATATATTGCGGAGATAGATAGATACATTCAAGTTAATTAGATGTGTGCTTTGTTTGTTCTTCAATTACTATAAAATGTATGGTAACTATTTTTGAAACAACATTATGAAACATTTACATAACTTGAAACAATAGTATGATAGAAATATTTCAAACTCTTTCCTATATCATACTACTCTTTCAAGTTATTTCATATTGTTGTTTTAAGCTTTATCTGTATCATACCGTTATTTGAAGTTTATATATATTTGTATCATTGTGTTGTTGGAGGAAGGGTTTAACATGATCACCCAAGTGTTTATAAAAGGTAGAATTGGGGATATGATAGTATACCATGCATTGCTTGTTTCATTGTTGACAGTTGAGCTGGAACCCCCCCCCCATTTTTTTCCTGGCATTTTTAAGCACGTTTATCAATGTTTACAGTGCATTTTTCAAAAACTACCAAAAATCACTAAAATGTATCTTCAATTATACTCACTCTTACATGTATGAATTTGTTGTTTCAGTTTGTATCATTCTTTTAATTGTAACAGTTAGAATTGTATGTTGTTTACTAATCACTGATTTGGTTCAATGCTCATTAAGTTGGTTCAATGCGGAGGAAGAATTTGAAATGATATTAAAAAAAATGCATTTCTAACCAGTTTTAATATTTTGTTTTTATTATTTTAATTTTATATTTGTTTGGAATAATAGTATAATAATTATGTGCTTTGTTGAAAAATTGTAATGCATAGTGAGCCTGAGATTTTTTTTTTTCCATTTTTTAGGTAAATTCACAAAAAGATTAGTGATTATGAACATGGTGGAACCAATAATTTGTAAAAAAAAAAAAGATGAGAAATGGAACATGTTTTAATCTATTTTGTTAAAATATATTTACATCTTGGTTAGGTGACATTAACTTCTATACATGTCAACTCACTTTTAATGCAATAAGACATATTTTGGATAAAAAAAATACCATTTGCAATAACCTTTTATTGGGAAGGTGGCAAAGATTATTTATATTGTGGAAATAAGTTTATCCATTTGCATTCACTTAATATTGGGATGGTGGAAAATAAATGTCAAGTTGCATTCACCTAATATTGAGAAGGTGGTAAAAAAATAGTCTACCTATGATAGGACATATTTTAAATTTTATAAGAACTTGTCCTATCATATTAAAAGGCACATTTGGAATTTTAGCTGGCATTTTTATTGCCCAAAAGTGGGCCCCATGCTATCACATACTATACCCATGATAGGTCCTATGCCCATGATTTAGCCCTCTCCCTTAGTCCCACTTTTATAGAAAGTAGTGAGAAAAGTATGCAAAAGTATAATGCATTGCTCACGCCTATTTATGCAAGTCTAGTGAATAGGAAGGTGATGTCTTATCAAACATCTCATCTTTGTTCTACTTTTCTCCTTTAGAAAAACTTGTTTTAAATGCATGGCTGACGCTTGTTTTGACTTGTACGACACTAGAATATAATAATTAGTTTCTCTCTCATTTCCCTACACAAACTCGAAAGTAATCACAATATACTTAGGTTGAAAGCCTTCCCTATGTGAGCAACACATAATGGATTATATAGATGAAGGGCCTAAATTAAAAGGACTACCAGGAAATCAATCATCTTTTTGCAAGTCTTATCAAACATCTCATCTTTGTTCTGCTTTTCTCCTTTAAAAAAGCTTGTTTTAAATGCATGGCTAACGCCTATTTTGACTTGTGTGACACTGGAATATAATAATTAATTCCCCTCTCATTTCATTGCACAAACGGGAAAGTAATCACAAATTACAATATAATAATAATAATCCCACATTTATAGAAATCAGTGAGATAGGTATGCCTTTTTTAACCCCATGCTACATACTAATTATGGCAGGTTTTAAATGCATCACTCCTACCTGATTCGCTGTAATTACCTCTGTTCACCGCGAGTCAAAACCTCCTCTTCATTATGATTACTTGTGACATCATGTTGTCATATAATGACATCTTTGGGTTTGGAGTACCAATGGAATATTTTTCTTAGTTTTTTTGGATGAGAAGAGGTTAAGTAGTATAGCTTTTTAATATTTTACAAATGCTTACACTTTTATTGCAAAATTATTTTCTTTGAGAGTCTTATTTGGCAATGCCTAACTTGATTTATCAAATGAGAATTATTATTATTAACTAATGCTCTTGAGTTGAAATCAAATCTATAATCATAGAGTTTGCAAGATGCTACATTGATCTATGATTGTGATTTAAAAAAAAATAGCAAAGATCTTTTAACTATTAAACTATAAAAAATTATCTTTAACTATTCAACTAAATATACAATAAGAAAATCCCTTAAAATACCACTAAAATAAATACTTATGCAACATAATTTGAAAGAGATAGATTGTTGGATTGGTGAAATTGAAGTTCCAACTTACTCTTTGGCTTTAAGCTTTAAACACCTATCCAAACAAACAAATCAAACCTGACATTTCAATTGCCATAATTTCTTCATTCCTAAATACAAGAAATTTCTTTCTTAGATCCACATATATATATAATAATTAAAAAGAGTAAATCAAAACACTAAAAATATAAAAATATTATTGAGTTAAATGTTACTTACAAGTTACGCACATCTTTGTCATTTGTAAATTTGTACTCTATTTGATATATATATCAATGAATAACAAGTAACAATAATTAATTTTAGACAAAGCAAAAATTTGTTTCTAAATCGATTTAAAAAAAATATTGACAATAAACATTTTTTAAAAATCATTCTAAATCAATTTTAAAAATTGTTCAAGATAAACATTTTAAAAGAAAATACCATTTATATTAATTTTTAAAATATTTTAAATTAATATATATTTCTATAACAAAATATTATAAAACAAGAGCTGCAAGGTAGTGACGGTCCCTGCTAAATGTTGGAAGGGAGTGAGTGGCTTTAAAGGGGTGAAGGAAGCACAATTCAAATTAGCTTGTTAGAGTTATCTATAGATTTGTGTATATGTGATTGAGGGGATATGTAAGTAGTACACCAACTAAATGCATGCCATGTCAGTCCACATGGAAATGTTTGTTCAAGAAATGCATAAACTAAATCAATATGACTACCATATGTGACATGTCCACAGAAGTTGTTTCAATTTCTAGATTGTACTAGTGCATTTAGATTATTGCATCTTGTGAACATTTTAAGCATTGCCCATTCCATAGAGTGATAGTAAAGGACTTCAGAATTATCATAATAGATCAGTAAAGATGACAAGGAATGTAAAAGTGCTAAAATTAAAGGAGATATTTAATTGGTGAAGAATGACATGTAACTCAATATCATTATCATATGTCACATATCCACAAAAATGACTTCAATTTTATAAATATGCAAGTCTTAGATCGAGGTCTTTACATTGGCCATAACATAATAAAGGGATCTTTTTCATGCAACATGGAACATAAGGTGTAGGCAGATCATTCTCATTTTCAGTAGTTACAGTAACCTCTTTTTCCTCAACTAAAGACTTGAATGTTTCAATGACCAGTTGGGTATGTTTCTGTTGCAAGCACTGTAGCAGAAATATTTTCTTGTTCAACAAGGACAGAGTGTCTTTTCACTACCAACAAAAGAAGAAATCCCCAAAAAAATGCAAACTGCACAAATCATCCTAGAACTACAATAGGCACTGCAAGAGATTTGCAATAACATAATGCTAGGTTTACCCATTGTGCTTATATGAAAACAACAATAATAATTTATGAAGTAGATAGACATGCATTTTAAAGCCTAATAGAAAAATTCATATCAGTTGCAGTAATTTATTTGTTGGGTTGATACTAAATATTTATAGTATTTGACAAATAAACCAATATATACCTCTAGACTCGGAAGGCCTCTTCTCAATATATATCTGATGCCCATCGATTGTAAGAGGATATTCCTATTAATAAAACATTTGTAAAATCATTAAAGTATGTTAAAGAAAAAACAAAAAAAGAAAGACTAAATTAGTAGTTTTTAATATATTTAGGGGTTTGTATATAGCTTGGAAAGTTTATACTTTCAATAGAAAATTAGTTAATAGGCTACAAACAAACTCATAGAAGCTATAAAACACAAATATATTGATTCCAAAAAAAATTCTAATACCTTTATGGCACTCTAAATAGAAGTTGATGGCTAAAACTATATAAAACCATAACAAAATAGTCCTTGAAAAAAAATAGTGTATGAGACTGCTTTGTACATGTCCACAAGTGGATTTGTGTACTTTTATCTTAGGTATTAATCAAACTTCTAGTTTTGATGTCATTATCAAGCTCAGGAGTAAACATGACTTTGGTAATCTACCTGGATGAATTTAAGATGCCCATACAAATAAATCTAGGAATGTCTTCAGTTCCAGTAATACCTGTTGTGGATGCAAAATATTAAACATGTCACAACTCTTTGCATTTAAACTCCTGAACTTGTCTTTTCACTATCAACAAAGGAATAAATCTCCTCAAACAGAAATGCAATCTGCACAAATCACCCACAACCCACAAACAACATCCATAAGAAAATCTAGAATTGCAGTAGTTGATATTGGGCATCAAATGTAACTGATATTGGAATTCATTTTTTTATTTGTTGTTCACCTAATTCTACAAGGCGTTGCAAGAGATCTGCAATTACATAATGCTAGACTTATCCATTGTGCTTATCTAAAAACAACAATAATAATTTATGAAGTAGATAGCCATGCATTTTAAACCCTAACAGAAAATTTCATATATTAGCTACAATAATTTAAGTGTTGGGTTGCTACTAAATATTTATAGTATTTGACAAATAAACCAATATATACCTCTAGACTAGGAAGGCCTCTTCTTCTCAATATATATCTGATGCCCATGGATTATAAGAGGGGATTCCTATTAATAAAACATTTATAAAAGCATTAAAGTATGTTAAATAAGAAACAAAACAAAAAAGAAAGACTAAATTGGTAGTTTTCAATATATTCATTGGTTTGTATATAGCTTGGAAAGTTTATACTTGCAATAGAAAATTAGTTAATAGGCTATGAACAAACTCATAGAAGATATAAAACACAAATTTAATGATTTCAAATAATTTGCTAATACCTTTATGGCACTTTGAATAGAAGTTGATGACTTAACTATATAAAACCATAACAGAATAATCATTCTTGTATTAAAAATTTAAAGCATTAGGAAAACCATAATCTACACATAGTGGGAAAAATAGTTAACAAAACTTATAACCAGAAGAATCTTATATCTAATGGATACCTCATTTCTTCTAAGTTGAATCCCGTTAAAAATGTATAGAATCAATCTTAGCACTTAGGGATAGATGTAAATCTAGGTTTGGGATATAACAGAAATGCAAATGATAATATTTACCCATCTATGCTTGAAGTAAACCATGCTCAAGTGAAAAATAGAAGCAAGGCTATTTAACTTTGAACAACCATCAGTTGCAAAAAGAAGACTAAACACAACTAAGATCCATTTGTAAACTCAAAGTAGATTGATAATGTACAAGCAATGAGCATGTCAGATTTGTAGGCCATGGAATTCACTGGATCCAAGCATAGCTATATTGGAATTCAATGTTGTTGGAGTACTTGGTAACACTGAGAGGGGGGGTGAATTAGTGTTACAGAAAACAAATCAAATTTTCACACTTTATTATAGATTTGAACATCAGACATGATTGCTATTTTCAATACTCAATAATGCATGAACCAGTGTGTTAAAGAAAAAAGTGATCATTTACTATGAACATCTAAATCAAATAGAAAATAAGAAGCAAAGGAAAAATAGCATAACACAGAGATTTTAGGAGTGGAAACCCTCTAGGGTAGAAAACCACTCAATGAAAATGCCTCACTATCTTATATAATGAACTTGCCTCACTGGCTACAATTATTTCTGCCTCACTGGGTATTTATGTGCCTCACTAGCTTTTTATGGGCCTCACTGGCTTATAAATGAATCTCACTAATTACAAGCCTCACTGGCATATCCCAATCAACACCACAAATAGTGTAAATCAATTTCAGAGGGACACTCTATTTCTATAAAGTCCAATCCTTGAATATCTCGTTAATTGAGATTCAAGTATCAATACAACTCTGCTCTAACATTAATGATAATGCAATAAAAATATTTATCCTCAACAATCATATAATTTCCTATCTCTCTTTTACAGGACCATCAAGTACACAAAATGATATGACAACACAAGAGCTTTTAATCATAGTAAGAATTTGAACCTTGAGAACACTCTTATATCACTCTCTTGTCACAAGCAACCAGTTGAATTATCATCAAAACAAAACACCTGATACTAGCTCCCTTACTGCCTTTTGTAATCAAAGACTTTCTTATCACACTCTGAACTGATCATTTGACAAGTACAATCTCCCTACAAAGCTCACTGAATCAAAAACTATCAGATCATTTTTTGTTTACATACACAAGATCATCTTCATACATAGTCAAGAACTTCTCAACAAACTTCATTTCTTGATCACAAGGAATGAATTTAAACACCTGATCCCTCAAACCTCCATACTAAACATATACTATATATCCTTATGACTCTTGGATCTCTTATAAACTATTTCTCTCTATTTTTTGTCAAGAATGCAAATCAAAAAGTGACATACCTCTTTATTTCCCTGCAAGAGAAATACTCATCCTTGCTCTGCAACTCCTTATACAACCCTACCTGATCAAAAATATCTTTCAAATACTACATATTCTTCAAGCCCTCCACAAGCCACTATTTTCTTACAAAGATAGACAATGCATACATTGAAGGACTCATCTTACACCAATAAACATCATACATCAATACAAAACACACTAGATATCTCAAACTTCCCATATATAATTCTCCTGGCCTTCCATGAATGCTTGAAAAATAGTTCCTAAGGCAATTAAACTACCAGGCTACATCGAACTTGTCAAACTTAAGGATTTGTTATAATTTGAATATAGTTTGAATTTACCTTGTTGATTTTGATCTCCCACTCCCAAGATCAAAGGTTTTGATTCGATCTTGTGGTCATTTAAAAACTAACTTGAGAGCATCGGTAAGCATAGGGTTTGGGGTCAGTTTCCATATGTTTGAAAACCCTTGAATAAGTCATCTTAAGTGATTTGACCTATAAACAATAGTCACTTTACAAACATAACAAAAAGGTAAATGTTTTAGTGACGGTCTGCATAGACTTGAAAAGTTTCTAGGGTTTAGTTTAGTCTTTAGGAATTTAGATTCCATCTGACATCCAAGACAATCTAATATCCTACATAACAAACACCATATTTATCCACATCTTGAAACCTGAGATCTTAAAGTATAGCATGAAGCCAATACATGAAGCACTGAAAACACAAGCATCATGATCTTATTATGAAAACTCTGATATTGACATTTTCTTGAGCATCTGTGTATAGCCTTTGAAGAGTAAACTAAAACACTGAAGCAATTGTGGATCCAACACAAATGTGAAAACTTTCTTAACACCAAATAATGAAGAAATATACATGATAAACATGAACATATCATAAACCAACCATAATATGAGATCATTGTTCTGTCCTAAGATTATGATGTCTTGAGATCAATGACAACCTGATGACCATTTATCATTTTCTCAAGGTCCTTGCTATCCTACTGTCCTTTATGATCATTTGGCATGATGAACAAACTCACAAGTAACTGTCACCTCCTTTCATCTTGATACCTTCTTGTTATCTTGTAATCCTACACTTTTCACATCAATGACAAACCTCTCAACAAATGTTACTGCACTACATTAGTGTAATGTGCTTTTCTTGGATTTAGCTTATCAAAAAAAAATTATCATTTTATGTCAAAGCAAACTTTTGGGACTACTATTTGATTATTATCAATTATGTACTTGTGCCATTTTTTCCCTTATGCATTTATGTTTTAACATTATTGATTGGAAAATGTATTTTTCTAATTTTTATTTAATTTGAAGTTTTTTTATTGAAAAATTAAAGACAAGTGGAGGGATGTCTGACCAGTCCCAGGACAATCAAGGGACATCTGAGATGTCCCCTACCATCTCCAGGATGTATATTCAACTTCCCTATGGACAAGGGGTGCTCAGGGGACATCCACTATTGTCTCGTTGTCCTAGGGACACTAGGGTGCAGAGATGCAATTTGGGAGGAGGGGAGGGGAAGGAAGGGGAGGGGAAGTGAGGTGAATGTGTCCCTATGTTAAACATCATTTAGATGAATGGATACATAAGTTAATGAATGTAATCTACAAGTTACAAACAGGAAGCTGAACCAAACATACTAGGCATACAGACTTAATCAATGAATTTGCTATAGTTACACTTGCAAAACTTCACTGGACCATTTTTCCTTAGAGGATAGTGCTCTATCATACAACAATTTATAGTTTTGAATTGGACAAGGCAAATTTTTCTCATCTTTGAGGAATACATTGTATATACATATGGAGTACAAAGTACAAACAAAGAATGTTGTTACAATATAATATTCTACCACATCAAATTAAATTGATAACATTCAATTTGTGAGTTGGTATTCTTAAGTTGTTGATTCTTCCAAACTTACAAAGAGACAGCTAAAAAAATAATACGATGTGTGTATTGCAACTTATGGAATTTGACCCTAACAGCTGTTGATTAAAGAGGGCAAAAATCTACACTTTACCATGATGATAGCCTCAGGGACAAATTAATGGGTTGACTACCTACACAACATGGACTAATAATACAGTGATTATGCTATTATAATTGTCAAGCACATGGAGTAATAATATGATAATGTTGCTATTATCATTGTAAACTATGTAAGTTTTCAACTATAAAAAAAGCACTAGAGCTAAGATCTGTTATATCCAACAAATGCTGTGAGAACATTAAAAAATCAGTGGAAGTTGTGTGAATCAAACCTTCAACCTCCTATTAGAAAATTTCAAAATCTGTTTTATCCAACTTAAGGCAGGAAAAACATTAAAAGAAGACACTGGAAACCATGAGAATGAAACCTGGGACATCCTATTACAAAGTCAGTGTCTAGGAGGATTGAGTCGATGACCTCAAGTAACCAAGAAAAAGATAAAACACATAATGGTTGTCCATAGAGATTAAAAAAGTTTTGAACTCCTCCAAACCTCTAACTTTTCTATTTAAAAATAATTATTATGTCATATTCAGAGTTACAATCTATCATGGGTGCACAAGGCATAGAAGTGTAGATAAAGCGCATGAAATACTTTGAAGAAAAGTGTTCTTCATCATTATTGCAAGCTATACATAGAATGGATTTTATTTGAATGTGTTGGAAACCTTGGAGAAAATGCAAATGGCCTCTATATGACCAAATCCCATAACTCACACCTGCATCTTTCCTTGCTTGCACCAAAAATGGAGATTGAAACAGGGTATGGATATTCAACAAAGCATAATGGAAGGGAGTGTTTTGTCAAATATTCTAGTTAGAAATGTGTTGGTAGACATGAATCGAATGTTGCCCCTCAGTTGTTGTCCCTAATGACTATGACATCATGTTGTTGGCACAAGTTTCACATTATTGGTTTAGTTGATTGTTGATTGTTGGCACATGCTCATAGTGCTCATAGTTGGCATAAGTTGTTTATGTAGTATTGATGGTATGACAACTCTCATGATATGATAGTCATGAACTCATGATCTCCTGATGTTTTTACTTTGGCTCATGATATTCATTGTTGTATTCATTGTTGGCTCAGTTGAAGTTGATCTCAGATCTATGCCAGTTAATATGTTCATAATCTCCTCATGATATATCTCCTGATGACATACTTGGCATATGGCATATGATATCATGTTACATTTCTATGTTATGATATTAGTAACAGGTGGCAGATGATATGGTGTTATGATTAGTATAGTTGATCATAGATGGGTTGTTGTGACACTTGACTCTACAATGATGTTAATGCATGAGCATCCAGTGGTGTAAGAGCAATCTTGCATCATCCAAAAAAAGATGTGTTTCAAAATTGTTGATGTTCTTTCCATTTATTTTCAAAATTTGTGGTTCTGGTTCCATAATCGCTTGAATAATGATGTAGAACTTTCAGTTTTTCTAAACTGCTAAAAATAGTAACCTGCTATTTTTAGAAAGTTTGCATTTGGGCACATATTGAAGTGAAAATTTATAGGAAGCTTCATAACTGAAAAATAAGACCTTTGCTGAAGGAATCACATAAAGATCATTTGTGAGCTGAAAGATATTAAAGTTTTCGTTTCCCGAAAAACACCTGAAAATTATTCAAACTCAGGTTTGAGGCACTAAACGGCCCGTACAGGCCTAAAAATGGTTGGAACTGGTAGAGCGGGTTTTCTACATGTAGAGCGCTCCACAAGCTTTCCGATGCATAAAATTGTTCATCAATCGGACACCCGAATCAAAAGTTATGGCTCCCAGATGTTGACCTATTTTTGGAGGGAGATGCAAATTTCAAAATTAGGTTTTTGGCCACCAAAAAGGCTATTAATAACCATTTTTGGGAACACTTGGCAGTAGTAAAGTAAAAGGGGGGAAGTGTAGAGTCAAGAATAGGTGGGAAAACAGAAACCCTAGCTGATTTGGGGTTATAGAAGGCAGATGATTCCAGAGTCTTGTGATAGGAAGCTGTAATGTGTTGCAGCTGGTGGAGGGTTGATTCCTTTGTTTGTATTTGAGCTTCTATAATGTAATAAGTTGTCCAAAATCAATAAAGAAAGTTCCATTTTCTATGTGCAATTTCTTTTGTTGTGTTTTTTATGATTTACCCCCTTCATCAAGTGGTATTAGAGCAAGGGTTCCTGAGTGTGTAGACAGATTGCCGATCGTGAGGCAGTTTACACCAAGACTTGAGGTTGTGGGTTTGTTGCGAAGATCAAGATGCCTCCGTGAAGAAATCATATTAGGAGGAATGCTTTGACAGAAGAGGGTTTTAGAGCCCTACAAAGGCAGATCGATGCATTGCAAGAGGAGCTACAGAGAGGGTTTGATTCGAGAACAAGAGAAGAAAGCGAGGATGAAGATGAAGAAGAGCTATTTGAGGAAGAACAAGAAGCTGCAGGAGATCCTACAGAAGTTAGGTTGTTAAGGGCCATTTCAAAGATTGGAAAGAGGCCCAGGATCGAAGTTTCTACATATTCTGGAGATTTGAATCTGGAATAGCTTATTGATTGGATTAATGACATGGAGGAATATTTTGAGTATAAGGATGTGGAGGACCTAGATCGGGTCAAGTTTGCAAAAACAAAGTTGAAGGGCCATGCAAATATTTGGTGGAAGGAGGTCCAATTAGAGAGGAATAGAAGAGGAAAAGGAAAGATCACTAGATGGGATTAGATGGTGGAGAAACTGAAGAAGCAGTTCATTTTTGTGGACTATGAGATGGAGCTATTGAAGAAGCTGCAAGGACTAAAGCAAGGTAACAAGTCTGTTAAGGAGTATACAAAAGAGTTTTATAAGATTACTATTAGGATAGACCATGCAGAGGCCAACAAGGAGAAGGTAGCCCGTTACATTAATGGGTTGAGGCCAAGTATTCAAGAAGAGCTGAGCCTGATTAGAATGACCACCATAGAAGATGCGTACCAATTTTCCCTAAAGGTGGAAGAGAAGCTAAATAAAATATTTGATAGCAAGCAAAGGGGAAGAGGTCAAGGCGGAAGGAGTGGTGGAAGACCCTATAGAGGCCGTAATGAAGATCAAAAGAAAAGTGAAGAACCTGGCACCGGTCAAAATCAGAGAGGGGATAATGCCTACTGCCCTCGTGACCAAAATAATGGTGAGCAAAGAGGAAGAGGAAGAGGTAGACCTGGGCAAGGACCTAGAAGAGGAGGTTTCAGAGGAACCTGTTTCCAATGTGGAGAAGAAGGGTATCGAGCATACTAGTGTCCACAACATCAAGGAAGGACAAATAGAAGACCTGAAGGTAATGTATGAGTTGAACATGTCGATGAAGATGCACAATCTAAGTGCTTTGAAGATGCTGAAAGGGGAGAAACCCAAGTTGTCAGAAGAACTTTGTTGAATGAGGAGAAAGAACCCAATTAGAGGAAGAGTTTATTTCACACAAGGTGCAAATGTGAAGGTAAGCATTGTGATATTATTATTGATAGTGGAAGCACTAATAATCTTGTTTTAGAGGAGATGGTTGACAAGTTGAAGTTGACAAGAAGAAAGCATCCGCATCCATATCGGATTGCATGGTTGCAGAAGGACCATAGAGCTTTGGTCAATGAGCAATCTTTAGTGAAGTTCAAGATTGGTGACTACCATGATGAGGTGTTGTGTGACATCATACCGATGGATGCATGTCATATGTTATTGGGGAGGTCGTGGAAGTATGATAGGAGTGCTGTCCATGATGGCCATGCAAACACATACTCCCTAACAAAGGATGGCGCTTGTCATAAGTTGAAGCCCTTAAAGGAGGTAGAAGAAAAGGTATGTAGTACTGCCAGAATTTGCTTGGTAGATGGTAGGAAATTTTTGAAGGTATGAAGCATGAGCGTCATTACTTTGCATTGATTCCTAAGATCAGTCAAGAGAAATGTGATGTACCAGTAGAAGTTTTAGATATGTTGGAAGAATTTTAGGACATTGTCTCTAATAATGTACCAGAAGGTTTACCACTGGTGAGGAAGACAAGTCATCAAATGGACTTGATACCAAGATCCAATTTGCCAAATAAGGCAGCCCATAGAATGACCCCTACAAAGAGTGAAGAGATAAACAGACAAGTTCAAGAGCTATTAAGGAAGGGGCTGATAAGAGAGAGCCTAAATCTATGTGCAGTACCTGAAGTACTAGCATCGAAGAAAGATGGAGAGTGGAGAATGTGTACAGATTCTCAAGCCATCAACAAGATCACGATCAAGTACAGATTTCCATTACCCAGAATGGATGACATAATGGATTGTTTGAGTGGAGCCAAGTACTTCATGAAGATTGATCTGAAGAGTGGGTATCACTAGATCTGAATCAGAGAAGGAGATGAATGAAAGACAACCTTCAAGACAAAGGAGGGTTTGTATGAGTGGTTAGTCATGCCATTTAGGCTAACCAATGCACCGAGCACATTCATGTGGCTCATGAACCAGGTATTGAAAGAATTTTTGGGAAGTTTTGTTATTGTTTATTTAGATGATATTTTGATTTTTCAGTAAGACTTGGGATGAGCATATGATGCATATCAGAAGAGTTTTGGAGAAGCTGAGGGAGGAGAAGTTGTTGATCAATCTGAAGAAATGTAGCTTTGCAAAGAAGGAGTTGGTATACCTGGGATTTGTTGTCTAAGAGGAAGGTATTAAGATGGACCTAGAGAAGGTGAGGGCTATCATTGAATGGCCTACACCAAAGAGTGCTTTCGAGGTAAGATCTTTTCATGGTTTGGCAAGTTTTTATAGAAAGTTTATCAGGAATTTTAGTAGCATTTGTGCACCCCTAACTGAGACAATGAGAGGGGATAGAAAAAAGTTTAGATGGACTAAAGGAGCAGATAAAAGCTTTGATATATTAAAGCAGAAAGTCACAGAGCAACCTATTTTGGCACTTCTAGATTTCAATAAGGTATTTCAGGTAGATTGTCATGCTAGTGGCAGTGCTATAGGAGTTGTTTTTAGCCAAGAAGGTAAGCCCATTGCCTATTTTAGTGAGAAGCTTAATGATGCCAAGAAAAAATATTTTATTTATGATTAGGAATTTTATGCAATAGTTTAGGCTTTGAAGAAATGGAGACATTATTTGTTGCCAAAAGAGTTTGTTTTATATACTAATCATCAGGCTTTGTAATATCTTAATAGTCAAGGGAAGTTGAACCAAAGGCACTTAAAATGGGTTGAGTTTTTGCAGAGCTAAACTTTTGTTTTGAAGCACAGGAGTCGGAAGTCCAATAGAGTTGCAGATGCCTTGAGCAGAAGGCAAAATGTGTTGACAGAAATGAAGATAGAGGTTGTTGGGTTTGATGAGCTCAAAAGTTTGTATCCTAAAGATCCAGATTTTGCAGAGGCTTTGAAAGCTTGTTTGGAACCTGTTACTTTGGATAGGATAAAATGGTTGGATTTCATAATCCAAGAGGGAATGTTGTTTAAAGGAAGGCAGTTGTGCATTCCAAGGAGTTCCATGAGAGAGAACTTGATTAAGGAGAAGCATAGAGGAGGATTGGCCGAACACTTTGGTCAAGATAAGACCATTGCTATTGTTAGTGAAAATTATTATTGGCCACAGTTGCAGCAGGATGTGAGGAAATTTGTACAGAGTTGCAGAGTATGTTAGATGGTGAAAGGAGCAAGTCAGAATACAGGTCTATATCAGCCACTACATGTACCAGAGAAGCCATGGGATGATATTAGTATGGATTTTGTTCTTGGTTTACCAAGGACATAGAGAGGACATGATTCCATTTTTGTGGTGGTGGACAGATTCTCAAAGATGGCACATTTTATTCCTTGCAAGAAGACTAATGCTGCTGTTCATATTGCTGAATTATTTTTCAGGGAGGTGGTGAGATTACACGGTCTACCAAAGAGTATAGTTTTAGATCAAGATACCAATTTTGTTGGTTATTTTTGGAGGACATTGTGGAAGAAGTTGAAGACAGATTTAAAGTTTAGTTCTACACACCATCCATAGACTGATGGACAAACTGAAGTGGTGAATAGGAGTTTGGGTAACCTGCTATGATGCTTAGTAGGAGATAAGCCCAAGGGATGGGATTTGATTTTACCATAGGCTGAATTTGCTTACAACAATTCTGTCAATAGGAGTACTAGTAAATCACCATTCTAGATTGTATATGGCAATAGCCCAAGAAATGCTTCTGAGTTAAGAAAGCTGGACAAAGGAGAAAAGACAAGTGTTGAAGCTGAAGACTTTGCAAAACATCTGAAGAATTTGCATGAAGAGGTGAGAAAGCACATTAATCAGATGAATATTCAGTACAAGGCTAAGGCAGATCAGAAGAGGAGATATAAGGAATTCCAGGTAGGAGATGAAGTCATGGTTCACTTGAGAAAAGAAAGGTTCCCAATTGCAACATACAATAAGCTGAAAATGAAGAAATTTAGACCATGCAAAATTTTGAAGAAACATGATTCAGGAAATGCATATGAGGTAGAGCCGCTGAGTGGGATCAACATTTCCCCTATTTTCAACATTGTTGATTTATTAGAATATCATGAAGTTCCAACGGAGGATGGACCAACAGAAGAATAGTAGAGTATTCTGGCATCTACTTCAATAGAGGATATAGAAGAGATCTTAGATAGCCGTGTGGGAAGAAGTACTCAGAACAAGAAATATGAAGAATATCTGGTGAAATGGAAAGGAAGGTCTATTGAAGAATCTTCTTGGTTGTCTAAGGCAGATGTTGACCATTTGGGTTTTCCTCGCATAAACACCTGAGACGTGATAGGGTCACTTCTCAAATTACCCTGGGTGTCTAATGCAGGAGCATCCAGTGGTGTAAGGGCAATCTTGTATCACCCAAAAAAAAGAAGTGTTTCAAAATTGTTGATGTTCTTTCCATTTCTTTTCAAAATTTGTGGTTCTGGTTCCATAATCGCTTAAATAATGATGTAGAACTTTTAATTTTTTTAAACTACTAAAAATAGCAACCTGTTATTTTTGAAAGTTTGCATTTGGGTACAGATTGAAGTGAAAATTTACAGGAAGCTTCATAACTAAAAAATGAGACCTTTAGCGAAGGAATCATGCAAAGATCATTTGCAAGCTGAAAGATATTAAAGTTTCTATTTCCTGAAAAATGCCTCAAAATTATTCAAACTCAGCTTTGAGGCACTAAATGGCCCCATACAGGCCCAAAAATGGCCAGAATCAGAAGAGTGGGTTCTTAGCGCATAGAGAACTCCACGATCTTTCTGACGCATAAAATGGTTCATCAATTAGACACCCAGATCAAAAGTTATGGCTCCCGGAAGTTGACCTATTTTTGGAGGGAGATGCAAATTTTGAAATTAGGTTGTCAGCCACCAAAAAGGCTATTAATAACCATTTTTGGGAACCCTGGGCAGTAGTAGAGTAAAAAGGGGAAGTGTAGAGTCAAGAATAGGTGGGAAAATAGAAACTCTAACTAATTTGGGGTTACAGAAGGCAGATGATTCCAGAGTCTTGTGATAGGAAGTTGTAATGTGTTGCAACCGATGGAGGGTTGATTCCTCTGATTGTATTTGAGCTTCTATAATGTAATAAGTTGTGCAAAATCAATAAAGAAAGTTCTATTTTCTGTGTGCAATTTATGTTGTGTTTTATGATTTACCCCCTTCATCAGATGTTTGAGACACTTTTCCACAGATGCATGTTGACTATTCTATAGGTGCATATTCTATAGGTGCATGTTGAATATTCTATAGATGCTTGTTGACTATGGTATCATTGTGATAATCTTAATTTGCAATAATAGTGATCTCTTTTGGTGTTATGATATCATTGGCATTATGAGATAGTTTAGTCTCAAGGTCTTTAAGTGCTATACTGTTGCATTTTGATTCACATTCACATGGAATCATGATAGTTGGCATGGTACTAACAACATGGTATCAATGGTAATATGGATATAGCATTGCTATGGACATAGCATTGTTATGGACACATTGCTATGGACACATACCACTTATCATGGTGATATGGCAACATAACTCTCAGGGTATCTTGGTATAGATATGCATTGTACGTATTGACAATGGCATCCTCAGTTGTTTGGTATGGACATCCATGGAAAGTTCATCATGGTGACATGAACACATTGTAAAAACATTGATATCTTATGGTGATGGCACATTGATAACATATGACATCTTTTGTTTGGTAATTGATCATGGCATCTTCAATTACTATGCTAGTACTATGTTACTACAAAAGGTATGATCACCTTTAAAGGGGATACAAATATGAATTGTTTCATCTAAAGTTTAATATTGACAAAGATGCTTAATTGTTTCCCTTGAGCCTATATGTAAACAAAGTCATATTAAAAAAGGGTGTTTCAACCGGCTTAGCAGGTTTCGGTATTTACAATAGGTAAACAGTGTTTAATGTTTAAATGTTTTTAACCGGGCCTTTTAGGGCACACCGGCATCATAGGTTGTTATGATTATCATTGGGCAAACAACATAGAGAATGAATCATTTCTCAAAGTTGAACTTAGGATATGAGAGCTAGGGTTTGACATTTTATGATCATCATTGAAAATCATTGAAGATTATCATTGAATCCTTGTGGTTTTTGAAGGAGATTCGTGGTGATTTGACAAAGCTGAAGGGTTTGGCAGTTAAGATATTCAAAACGACTGTTGTTTCAGGTGACATTTTTCCTTGTTTCTTTTCTCTCATTGTTTGTTGAATGTTGTGAATTTCTTGAGACAATGACAATCATATTTAGTTATTCTAGTGCTAATATGGTTAAGGGTTTACAAAAAGATTGTGACAGTTTATTTTTGTAAACGAAAAATCAAACTCTTGAACTTGTGATTAAAATGTAGAACAGTTTGTATACTCTTTGTAAACTGTGGTTACATGATGTTGAAAATAGTTTGAAATGGGTTTTGTTTAGTTGTGATTAAGATTTTGCTTAGCTTTGCACAATCAGAGGGTTACATAACCTTGGTTGTTCAAAATATTACATAGTTCATTTATTAGAATTGGAAGCCCTATTGAAGATTCAACTTTAGTCATGATAGTTTCTGTGACAGTTGTAAACTGTCTCAGACAGTTGCACAATTACAGTTATATGTTTAAACTGTTCAGTGAAAGAAAGAAAGACATTTTTGAGAAAGTATAAAAGATAGATTATACTCTATTGGGTTTGATTGCTCTGAGTAGTCATTGCAAAATCAAACAAAAGCAATAGATTATAATAGAATATCACACTGTTTTCAGTTGTATGTGTGCACAAATTGTTGTATTTCTTGGAATCTCAAATATTCAATGAGATATTCAAGAATAGGGCTTTAAGAGAAACAAGTAATCCTCTGTATTGACTCAAATTATTCATTGTATTGTTGTATTTAAGATGTGCTAGTGAGGCAGGATAAAAGGCCAGTGAGGCAAGAAAAATTGTCAGTGAGACTGTATGATTGGGATTTTGATATTAAGCCAGTGAGGCAGAAATGATTGTAGCCAATGAGGTAAGTTTGTTCATAATCTAGTGAGGCACTTTTACTAAGTGGTTTTCTACCCCAGAGGGTTTCCACTCCTAAAAATATTTGTGTTATTGTGCCTGCCATTTGTTTTTATTTGTCATCTATCATATGATGCTATTTGTCATTTTTTACATATCCACATGGAACTTGTTTACTTGTCTCTTTAATGCTCTAACACATGCACTAATAAGCATTTAAGTCACCATGCATATCTAATGTCTAAACCTATAATTATAGTGTGTAAATTTGTCAAATTTGTCTTGTTCTTTGTAACACTGATTCACCCCCCCCCTCTTAGTGTTACCAAGTACTCCAACAAGTGGTATCAAAGCCAGACCCTTGTCCAATAGGTCTAATCAACCTTAGGGTTTCTTTGTAAGACTACTTGTCATGGCTAAGTGCAAAAGAAACAGAGGTCAAAAGAAAAACACTAGTGTCAATCAAAAGAATAATCAAACGATTCCTATCAAGTCTAATGAAGTCTTGTCTCAAGAAAAGTTATTGTCAGTTGATTTAATAAGTGATAATAAGAACAATCCTGTAGAAGAAAAGATGTGTAATATAGACCTAGATGAATTCGTGGTAAATATGAATGAATCAGATATAGAAGAGTGTGTTAGTGACCCTAAAGGAGTTGTTGATTTTGAAGGAGAGCTTGTTTCTTCTCTAAATGTGATTAGGGATCTTGAAAGAGAAAATTAGAAACTCAAGATACAAATTGAAGAAAGAGAAAGTATTGAAAAGGAAAGGGAAGTCAAGTTGAAAGAAAAAGAAGAAATGTGTAAAAAGTTAGAGGATGAACTCGATTCTTTGAAAAAGAGTGTAAAACAGAATTCTTTGTTAAGAGCTAATTTAAATAACATGATCTTAAATCTGAAAACAGAGATAGAGGAGACTAAGAAAATAGTAGAAGTCACTAAATATACCTTAGATACCAAAACCTTTGAGTGCCATAAACTTGAAGAAGAGCTTGTTTCTTTAAAGAAAGATCTTGAAAATCATAAATTCAGTTAGAGAAATATAAGAAGTTTGAGAAAAGTATTAATGCACTGGATGATATACTATGTAGACAAAAATATTCTAGCGATCTTATTGGCTTAGGGTATGAGGAAGGACAAGCATCTTCAAGTGGAACAGAATAAAAAATTGAAATAGTTTTTGTATCTACAAATGGGAAAGGATAGAGTTTTAAAGTAAAAAATGCTCCAAGGATGAAGATAGAATTGGATCATCATGTTGCTGCTCCTATAGATAAGACTGAAGATAAATGTGTTGATGAAGGCAGAAGGACAAGCTTATCAAGATCTTCACCTTTCAGACAAAATCAATCAACAAGGTACAATATATTTTCTAGCTATTGCTATGTATGTCATAAGTATGGTCATAGAGCTAGAGATTGTTGTTATTATGGGTTATCAAATCAAAACTATAATGGTGTTTGCTATAACTGCAATAAAGTTGGGCACATGAAAAAATACTGTTGGATACATGGAAAGAAAATGGATTATAATAAGAACTTTGAATGGTCAAACAAGAGAAACAAGATCATGTACTATAGGTTTGGATATGTTGCTAGGTTTTGCAAGAATGATCAAATGAGATCAGTCAATTACTGTAAGATGATAGGTGTAAAGATGATTTGGAGAAGAAAGAAAAACCAGGAGATGGTTGAGTCTAATCATGTGTATATTGTACAAAACATGTGCATGACAGTTTAAAAAGAAAAGCATAAAGATAGGGGGAGATGTCAAACATCTCATGTCTTAAACCCCAAAGAAGTTTAGTAGGTGTATCAATAGTTTGGTTGATCATATTGTGGTGTTTTTGCATCTAAAAATGATTGGTGGTAGGAACTTATTATTATCTTGGCAACAATAATTTTAGTATGTCCTTCCTGAGAACTTTGGAATGGTAGTGACATTGTTTGGAGTTCTACTCACATTCCACTAATGCTATGTACTCTTGAAAGGACTTGAATGCATGATCATGACAAACCTTGGAGATAGGAGTAATCAAGATGTCAAGATGTTCATTCTTGTTAATCAATAATAGTGTTGGTACATAGTTTTCGGTACTTGTGCTTTGACACAATTTTCTGACAGTTCTTTCAAGGTCATAAAATGTCTTTCTCTCATGAACATTTGTTGGTGTATTTGTGGTCAGTGGTAAGTACAGTGGTTATTGTTTTGACAGCAATTGGCAATGTGGTTCTATGACAGATAAGATAAAGGCCTAATATAGTTGCAGGTAAATGTTGACAACCCATTATAGAAATTGTAGGCTTAAATGACAATGGCTAGTTGACTATTGCAGGACAAGTCATTGGTTCTTGATACTTGCATTCTATTTCATTGAATGGGTCTACAATTGAATAGTACTCTTGGGATAGTATGGGAAGTCTTGGATGTTTTGAACATTTAATGGAGCGAACGAATAGATTCAGGACATTTGGTAAGATTGGTAACAGTTTGGTAATATTTATTGACAATACCTTAGTGTTTTCCTTGGATCATGCTAAGTTGATTGATACCTCAAACTCTTGCCTGAGATATTGGTTCTTTGACAATGTTTTGTTTCTTTGATGTAGTTGACAAATGAAAAGGCTTTCAATATTGTAATAACAAGTTCTTAACAATGTCAGTACTTGTGTATTGTAAGAGGAAATCCTTCAACGGACAGTGATTAGTTTAATGATAGTGGTTTAATGATTGTCTTGATTGATGATAGTGATGACAGTGCTTCAATCTTGACAACATTTGCTTGAATAGTGTGGAGTTTGCCCTTTTCAATAGTAAAGTATTTAAACATGACAATTTTGGTACTTTCACTGTGTATTTGTAATGCATATATTGACAGTGATATGCAGAGATATGGGAGTGATGTTGCCTCTAACACACTGCTATTAGTTGTTTCACATAGTGCATTATATTCAGACAACTATCACATTTCAAGCAGGGATAGTTAAGGTTAGTATCATAAATCTATATATGGAAGGTAGACAAACTGTAAAAGATTGTTTTTAATGTAACCGATATTATAAATAGTGATTGTTTGCATCAATAATCAGTTGAGAGAAAAGGTTTGAAACAAAGCAATGATCATGATCATCATTTTGTAGTACATCTATTAGAGCATTGTGGAGATGATTATTTAAATTTGTGCTCTTCAAATTAGAATGATTCATGTAGTGCAACAGTCATTACTTGGCTCTATCTTGTCAAATATGTTGCTTGTGCTTGGATGTATCTTTCTCATGGGTGGTATTCTTCATCATAAGAAAAAGAAAAGGTTTAACAAAGCTGTTGTTGTTGGCAACTCAGGAATGCTATTGATGGCAGTCATGGGCCTACTTTTCTCAACTGTGCTACACTTTACAAACACAAAGTTACATTTTGGAAGATCTAAATTAGCCCTTTTTTAGATTTAGCATCTATATTATGCTTGTGGCATATGTATTTTACCTCATATTCTAGCTGAAGAGTCATAAAAATCTTTATGATCCCATAGATAGTGATCCATGTCTTACTTCATGTCTTGGGTTCAAAATTCAATAAGTTCTTTAATAATAGTGATCAACTCAGTGTTTTTGTTGAACAATGGTGTGTTTGAACATTGGCAATAGTTGCTATTGCTTGATGTTAGTTGCTTGGACAGTGTACTTGCAGCCCTTAATCTTGTTGACAATGGAAGTGATAACAGTACTTGTTGAATCTAAGAGAGAGGCAGTGACTTTCTACTCTTTTCAAGTGCTATGTAAAGCCATTCTTTTTACAAATATATAATGCTTAAACATTATTTGCAACTAGTCTTTATTTTTTTCTTCGCCCTTTGTCTTGATGCCAAAAAGGGGGAGAGGAAGTTGTGTTTTGCCATCATGGACAAAGGGGGAGTTTGTTTCCCCTCGGTTGTTGTCCCTGATGACAAATCCACAACTTGGTATACTGTGGTATAGTTGATATATGACTGTGGCATCATGTTGCTAGCACAAGTTTCACATTGTTGGTTCATTTGATTGTTGATTGTTGGCACATGCTCATAGTGCTCATAGCTGGCACAAGTTTTTTATGCAGTATTGATGGTATGACAGCTCTCATGATATGATAGTCATGAACTCATGATCTCTTGATGTTTTCACTTTGGCTCATGATATTCATTATTGTATTCATTGTTGGCTCAGTTGAAGTTGATCTAAGATCTATGCCAGTTAATATGTTCATAATCTTTTGATGACATACTTGACATATGGCATATGATATCATGTTACATTTCTATGTTATGATATTTGTAATAGGTGGCAGATGATATGGTGTTATGATTAGTATGGTTGATCACAGATGGGTTATTGTGGCACTTGACTCTACCATGATGTTTGAGACACTTTTCTATAGATGCATGTTGAATATTCTACAGATGCATGTTGAATATTCTACAAGTGCTTGTTGATTATGGTATCATTATGATATTCTTAGTTTGCAATAACAATGAGCTCTTTTGGTGTTATGATATCATTGGCATTATGAGATAGTTTGGTCTCAAGGTCTTTAAGTGCTATACTGTTGCATTTTGATATTACATTCACATGGAATCATGATAGTTGGCATGGTACTAACAACATGGTATCAATGGTCATTTGGATATAACATTGCTATGGACATAGCATTGTTATGGACACATACCACTTATCATCGTGATATGGTGACATAACTCTTAGGGTATCTTGGTATAGATATGCATTGTAAGTATTGACAATGTAATCCTCAGTTGTTTGGTATGGACATCCATGGCAAGTTCATCATGGTGACATGAACACATTGTAAAAACATTGATATCTTATGGTGATAGCACATTGATAACATATGGCATCTTTAGTTTGGTAATTGATCATGGCATCTTCAGTTACTGTGCTAGTACTGTGTTACTACAAAGGTGTGATCAACTTTAAAGGGGATACAAATACGAATTGTTTCAACTAAAGTTTAATGTTGACAAAGATGCTTAGTTGTGTCCCTTGAGCCTATATGTAAACAAAGTCATATTAAAAAAAGGGTGTTTCAACTGGCCCAACAAGTTTCGGTATTTACAATAGGTAAACGGTGTTTGATGTTTAAAGGTTTTTAACTGGGCATTTTAGGGCACACCAGCATCATAGGTTGATGTGGTTTCCATCAGGCAAACAACATAGAGAATGAATCATTTCTCAAAGTTGAACTTAGGGTATGAGAGCTAGGGTTTGACATTTTATGATCATCATTGAAAATCATTGAAGATTATCATCGAATCATCTTGGTTTTTGGCAGTTAAGATATTCAAAATGACTGTTGTTTTAGGTGACATTTTTCCTTGTTTCCATTCTTTCTTATTGTTTGTTGAATGTTGTGAAGTTCTTGAGACAACGACAGTCATTTGCAGTTATTCTAGTTCTAATATGGTTAAGGGTTTACAAAAATATTGTGACAGTAATTGTGGTTACATGATGTTGAAAATAGTTTGAAATGGGTTTTGTTCAGTTGTGATTAAGATTTTTCTTTGCTTTGCATGATCAAAATATTACATGGTTCATTTATTATAATTGGAATCCCTATTGAAGATTCAGCTTCAGTCATGACAGTTTGTGTGGCAGACAGATAGTTGCACAATTACAGTTATATGTTTAAATTGTTTAGTGAAAGTGTTGGTGCCTACTACAAGTTTAGATTTCAAACATTCATCTATAGGTCCCTTTATAAAAACCCAAAAATTCTAAGTCCTTTGGCCTATGAGTTGTATGCATGTATCTTTGTATATACATTGTTGTTTGTATGTACATTTGGATGTGCAAGCACGAATGTACATTGGCGAGCCCAAAAAATAAGTCAAATCGGCTTCAAAAGGTGAAAAAATGGTTGTATGCATATCGGGCTTGTATGTGCAATTCCGGGCATACAAAGGTTGTTGTATATCGCATATTCCATTGAAGATTTTGTGCTTGTATGTAAGGGTTTGCATGTATATTTTGTTTGTATGTTCAAATATACAAGCACACATGCAAAGTAAAAGATGCAAGGGTCATATACATTCGCCACATATAAGGAGGATATGCAAAAGGATCATCGGTGAAACAATATGCATCGGCAGCTCAACTAATAGTCTTTCTGATGGCCGATGATGCAAAGAGGAAGTCCATGCAAGCAGATATACAAAGCAAATGATACATTGGCAGCAACATACAAAGGAAATATGCAAAGTTAATGTGCAAAGGTCAAATACTAAGATGGGGTCCACCAATTACATGTATATGTGATTGTGTCTTTGCACATACAATCGCATATGCAAGGGGCATATACATTTCTTAGATACAAGGCCCAGGCCTAAAGTGAATATGTAGTTTAGTTGATAAAGACAAGTATTTGTTTGCATATTTGTTTGTATGTCCGCGTTGTATGTTTGCACATACAAGGGTTATATACAAGAGAAAACATACAATCCGGACCTGACTGGAGAATCAAATGCAATGAATAATCATTTTGGGGTCCGCGGCTTGTATAATAAAGTGTTTGTATATGCCAAATACAAGGAAGAAGAGATACAACTCGGACACGAAAGGAGAATATGTTATGGTGGATAAGTGGCTGGAGTCTGTGGGTTGTATGTTGCGCATTGTATATGCGATATACAACAGGAGATACAAGCCAGATTTCAAAGGTAATTTCAATCCAATTGACAACTATGCTGGAATCCGTGTTGTATGTGTATGCAATGTACAAGGTAAGATGCAAAGAATGAAGATACAACGCTGGACCCGAATGCAATTTCAATTTGATTCATAACAATTTGGGGTCCGCGCCTTGTATGAAGGTTGATTGTATGCATATACAATCTCATATACAACTGCATTATACAAGGATTTGAAGGCGAAAAGGGCAGAAATTTGTATGTATATGCTTTTGCATATACAAGAATTTGAATATGAAATGGGCGAAAAGGCAAAATGCAAGTCAGCGATGGAAAAAGGGCACCTACGTGGCGCGATCTCGTTGGTTGTGGACCAATCAACATGATTTGTAGCCGCAGATCTCGGTGGGAGAAGGGAAACCGACAGCCAGTTTTTAAATTTTTAGTAAGCGAAGGATTTCCTGTGTTCGCAAATGCATTCCAAGCGGAAAGAGTTCCAGACATTCAAACTACTACAAATTTTGAGATAAGGAAGCCACAGGTAGGTTGGCATTTATGGCAGGTTTGCAAGAGGTATGGGTCGAAATGACAGACCAGCTACCATATTCAAGGGCAAAAATCTTCAAGAGACCGCACGACTCTCGATCTCACCTGCTCTTTCCTCTGTTTCTCATGGCTGCATTGAATGTTTTGGGTGCCATTCTGATGGTGCATTGTATCTGGCAAAATTTTGAGTTGACCATGTAATTATTGCTAGGTACACGTTCTTGCTGTATAAGGAGAACTGTGTTACTCATTTTTTGGTTGTTGAAGACTTGGGCATTTTTTGGAAAGAATAATGAAAAATAGAACATTTCCTTGCTGTTCTATCTTATTTTGGAGTTTATGAGTTGCATTTGAATGCACGTTGCACATATGTTCAGTTTCATGTTATTTTTATATGAAAAATACTTTGTTGCATGTGTTTAGTTGTCTATCTCCATTTGTTGTATGCATCCCTTCTTTTGAATCTGGTTGCCAAGGGTTCCTTAGATTCTAGAATATAGATTTTCTATATTGCATGGTTGATCTTTAACTTCCATTCAAGGAGTGGATTAAACTATTTTAGGTTAAGTATGAAGAAGAATGTATGTCAGCAGGGATATGTGTAAGTAGAGGCAGCTAAATACTCAGTCTTGGGTGCTGTTTGTAAGGCAAATACCAGTTCCAACCCCTTGAAACTTGAATGCCAGTGCAAATCATTCTCTTGTATACGTCTAGTTGATTCCTTGCCCTGAGATAGGCACCAGTCTGCCCTTGTGTAGTAGTTATGACCCAAAACCCCCTGTCTTGCATCCAAAAATTAAAATAAATCATTTCATACTTCAAACCTGTTAGTTGTAGGAGTAGAAATAGGACCCCTGCATACTCTCATACTCAACTAGTTAGATATGTCCAAGAACACTACCAAATTCATGACTTATCATGCAAATCTTGGTCCAAACATGAGAGTATTATGTCTGTTGTTGTAAAGCTAAATCTTTCTGTCATTGGGTGAGTCAAGGTTAAATCTTTAGCAATAGGGATACCCCCCTTGGTGCGGTAGAACTAGAAGTGAAGGGGAGGCAGCTCACACAACCTCCCGTATTTGTTGGAGATCCGACAGAAAGAAAGAAAGACATTTTTGAGAAAGTATAAAAGATAGATTATACTCTATTGGGTTTGATTGATTTGAGCAGTCATTGCAAAATCAAACAAAAACAATACAATGTATTCAATTGCATGTGTAAAAAGCCAGTGGGGCAAAGTTGTATAAAGCCAGTGAGGCAAGAAGTCAGTGAGACTGTATGATTGAGATTTTGATATTAAGCTATTAAGCTAGTGAGGCATAAATGATTGTAGCTAGTGAGGCAAGTTTTTTTTTTTTTAAAGATAATGCACCTGATAAACTTTTTAACGTGACCGGTGACACTGGCGTGACATGCCCTCCGAATCCACACTAACGCTTTTGCCCGGAGCGATGAAACGGTGAGGCCACAACACGGGGGACCTCATCCCCAAGAAGGAACACTTCAAACCCGCGAGCTCATTGGCCCAGCGAATAGTGAGGCAAGTTTATTACATAAGCCAGTGAGGCACTTTTATTGAGTGGTTTCTACCCTAGAGGGTTTTCACTCCTAAAAATATCTGTGTTATGGTGCCATATCTTATGATTCTATTTGTCATTTGTTACATATGCATATGGAACTTGTTTACTTGTCTCTTTAATGCCCTAACACATGCACTAATAAGCATTTAAGTCACCATGCATACGCAATTATAGTGTGTAAATTTATCAAATTATCGTGTTCTCTGTAACACTCAGTGTTACCAAGTACTCCAACATAGAAAATGTGGGAACAACAATAAAACATGTGAACTATTTTTAAAAATGTCTTAAAGAGAAATGGCCTCATAGAATGCAATGTTTACAGATCCATTTGAAGGCATTGGAAACCTACAAGTAAATACAAATGACACGTGCAAAAAAAAGATAGGAAGACCATTGCTAGCATCCTTTCAGCCTATGCCCAAATAGGATACATATAAAATGGTATGGACATTCATCAAATCATGATTGAAAGAAGAATTTTTGTCAAATATTATAGTTGGAAGTGTTGTGGTATAGGTGTGAAGCCAACAACATGATGTGAAATTTATGCAACAATTTTCCCTAATGTCAAGGGAGGCACGCAATGGTCACAATATTATCTTTGATCCTTCCTATGATACATTTGGAGAAAATGTTGTTGGGTATATCTTAAGCTACGCTGAGATTAGCATCATATTTGTTCAAGATATAAAGATTCTTGAATTGCTCAAGTCCATGCATAAGGATCCTGAACAAGTAAAGACTTAGGTTGTCCATAGGAATTGAACCTGTGGTCAATACAAAAATATGAAACGGGTGTGGATAAGAATCAAATCCATACCTCAAACTAACAAGACAAAACAAAACAAAATGTGCATCAAAGATAACTAAACCTTTGGCCTCCTATTATGTGTAATGGTTGTCCATAGTGATCAAATATGTAACCTCAAAGCAACCCAAAATACATAATAGAGATACATATTGTAACAAAATTGCTACGGTGAAGTTTAATTTTTTTTTAAACTATTTCATAACATCAAACTCTACATATTGAAGGAAAGACTGAGAACCTTTATTAATGCAGAGGAAAATCTTTAAGTTTCAGCTAAATAATCGATTAGCAGATGAACATTGAGATGGAATCCAATGCAATACTATGACGACCAATTTATAGAGGGAGCCATAAATTGCAACAGACTCCTGAAATAGGCATTGTAATGAAAAAAACCTTGCTTGGGTTAAACAGAACAAATCTATAGCAAACTCTTCAAACCTTTCAAGCTTACCACTTTCAAACAAATGCTCACGACTAAGAGAAGTCTTACAGCATGGTATTCGAAGATCCAAACAAGAAGCAAAGCTTTTGAGAGCTCATTAATATAGTTTTTTTCACAAATCTGAATACCAAAAAATTGTTATAAGGACTCGAATAGTTATCAGAAGACAACCCTTGTAATGCCAAAACTTACCATTTTGAGCCACAAATGGTTTCATTGAAAGAATATTGTTCAATAATACTCTTAAGAAAAACAAGAAGTCAAAATACTATCTATTACAACACAGACCTTTCACTAATTTGTGTTTAGAAAGTTCTACAACAAAAATAGAAGAATCCCATTGAAATCCCAGCAATGAACCATGAATCAGTGACTAGCATAGAAAGAATTCCTTGCTCCTTCTTTCATTTAAGCATAGAAGTACTTTGTTAATTGGTCGAGAATTTAGTGATAAATTGGAGGAGATTTTGGTGTTGTAGAAGGGGAGGAGAAGTTAGTCTAGAGATGGAGATGGTTGTGGCGAAGGGAAGAGAAATTATTGCGGAGGTGGAGGCAGCTATGAAGGAGGTCGTAGAGGAGGATGCAAGAGATCCGCAGTGGAGATGTAGCAGCGAAGCCATGGAGGGAAAAACCCTCTGCGAGAAACACGACTTGAAGTTCCAACTATAGATGTTACTTGGTTGATTTGAACTTGAATCTCCATCTTGAGAACCTTATGACTTTGCCATTAAGTCCAACCCCTTTCATATATATATATATATATATATTAAAAGAAAATATTATTTTATATTAATTTTAAAAATATTTTAAATTAATATATATTTCTATAACAAAATATTATAAAATAATATATAATATTATAAATAAGAATATATATTATATTTTCTTATAATAGAATTTTATGGTTAAGAATAATTTAAAATACATTATGTAAAAATTTAGCATGTTAAGTTATAGGGTCTAATAAATTTTAAACATTATACAGTCTAATAAATTTTAAGTTGTACAATACAATCTAAAATTTTAAAAAAAATCAAATAAACCACCAAATTCCAAGCCTGCACCCAAACTCTCAATCTCCCATGGCCAACGTATTTTTGTCTTCTATTATCAGACCGTTTCTTCTCCGCTTCTGCTGCGGACGTATTCAAATTTCAGATGGAAGTCCACTAATGAAATATTCGTCACAGTTTTAAACACGTCACTCACGCCTTGTATTATCTTGTCAATATTTCCACACGGGAGTCTGTCAACAGCTATTATTATAATCTCAATATTTCTACACGCCGAGTCTGTCAAGTCTACGCTCTAAAAGCTCGAGTTTTAACCGCGTCACTCACGGCAGTTTTAAACGTATGGCTCACGCCTTGTATTATCTTGTCAATATTTCCACACGGCTAGTCTGTCAACAGCTATTATTATCTTCTCAATATTTCTACACGCCAAGTCTAGCAAGTCCACGCTCTAGAAGCTCAAATTTACAGACCCGCAAGTCAGCACCTCTTCTTCATTATAAAGTATAAACTAGCAATCGTATATTGGTGTGTAATGGGTACGCCGAATAGTTGGGGAAGTTGAATAGCCATGTCTTTAAGTGAATGATGATTGTCTTGTATTCCTATGGTCCAATTAATTTTTGGTTTCTCAAGCGCTGTGAATTAATTTGCATAGTCTTAATGGATGTTATCTATTTCAAATGTGAGCTTTCATGTTTGGTGTGTAGGCGCTATTTGCATGCATCATCTTTCTAAATTCTTGTTCATGTAGTAGACCTAGACTCGCTTGGTAGCCAGAAAGTGGAACAAAGAGAGACAGAGAGAGCAAGAGAGAGAGGGAAAACAAGATAAAGAGAGATATAGCAAGAGAGAAGGGGAGAGAGTGAGAGAGAGAGAGAGGACAAAAGAAGGGGAGATAGAGACAGAGGGATAGAGAGAGAGGGAGAGGGAGATAGATTCAGAGAGAGAGAGAGAGCACCTCAGTTCCTAACTACTTATTATCATGGAAGAAGAGATAAAGGAGAGAAAAAGAGAGAAGAAGAGGACTATCTCTAGAGGCTTTTTAATGTTTGCACAAGATCAATGGTAGGAGTTACTTTAAAATGGTCATGAACCTATAATTTATTAATTATTGTAATCCCTCTTTTGTATGAAGTGGTGTGAATTGAAAGCAAATTTTTAATTTTGTGTGTTTCACCTCATTTCCATTACAAATAGTTATTCTAACATTTCCAGTCGCTCATTCATTTCATCTCATTTCATCTCATTTCGGTTACAAATAGTTATTCCAATGCTTCACTTAAAGTCTGCGTTAAAATTGAATTTATTATTGACACCTTGTATCAAAGCGCACTCAATCTAATTTTAAAAAAAGTACTAGTGATATTAATAAACATGGTACAACTAGTATTTTTAAGCATGATGTTTTTTTAAAATATCTTTTTGCAATTGAATTTATTATTGACGCGTCATATCAAAGCGTACTCAATCTAATTTTTTATAAAAAAAAGTACTGGTGATATTAATAAACATGGTACAACCAATATTTTTAAGCATGATGTTTTTTTTAAATATCTTTTTGTATATTAAGATCTAATTTTTATTCATAAAAGACTGACAAAAAGTAAATAAAAACATTTATATGAGTTGGGAAGTCATGTAAAAGTTGGTGGGAATGTTTATACATGTTGGGAAATGAGGTGTCTCAACCTTGCATATTTCCCGTAAATAGTTATTTTCATTTAATATTTTCCTATAGTTGTTATGTGTTGTCAGTACATTGAAAATTGGTTTATTAGGTGTCAAACGATGCCCACATGGTGGTACATTATGTTAGGCCTATTTTTAGGCATATTATGACAGATTCTATGACATTTGTAAGGGTCAAAAATAGGGGATTTCATTTTGGACATGAGAGCTTATTTTGGGACTAGAATCTTGGCTGAGAAGCTTAGCACATGGTTTTGTAAAACCATAGATGGTTTCTTGTATAGCCAAAAGTCTATAAATTGGAGGCTTGAGGAGTAGTTTATATAGTGTGAGTTTGCAGGTATTGTCATGCTGTCAAAATGCTACCGGAATTCTTCCAAAGTTGTTTACTGGTGATACTCCTGTAATAAACTTGCTTTGCAAGTGTATGTAATCTTGTTATTGGATTTGGAATACATTGAACAGGCTTTTGGAGTGGGGTTTTTCACCCGAAAGGGTTTTCCCCACATATATCTGGTGTTTTGTGTTTTATTGTTTATTTCATGTTTTTAAATGTGCTTCCGAATTATCTGTAACTGTTAGATCAGTTTTTAAAAGTTTTGCATAATATCTCTCCTCAAGATTGGCGTAGGAAGTTGTTTCCGCTACTTTAACTTCCTTACAAGTGGTATCAGAGCCTGATCACCTTTGGTTTCAGTTGTGGGTTGTTGGGTTTTCTGTGCTAATCAAGGTTTGAGTGGGAGCTTGTGTAGAAGATACTTTGTGATCTTGTTGCAGGCTTTTTCAGATGGCGAGCACATCTGGGAGAATGGAGGTTAAAAATTTTTCTGGCACAAACTTTGAAATGTGGAAGTTGAAGATGGAAGATCTGTTAATTGATCAGGATCTATGGAATGCGGTGGATGAAAATGTCCAGAGGCCTACGGATCCACCTTTCACTGCAAAATATGATATAATGGACAGAAAAGCTAAAGGTCTCATAAGACTGTGTCTTGCAGACTCGATTTTGATAAATATCCACAAAGAATCCACTTTGAAGAAGCTTTGGAAGAAGTTGGGTGAGATATACCAAGCTAAATCTTTAGTAAATAAAATTTTCTTGAGGAAGAAGTTGTATTCCTTGAGAATGGAAGATGGTGGATGAATTTTTGAGCATCTGGAAACATTCAATATGTTGGTGACTCAATTGACCTCATTTGGGGTGAAAATGGATGAAGAGGAAAGGTGCCAAACTTTGCTATGTTCGCTGCTAGACTCATGGGAAAGCCTAGTCATGGCCATTGGGAGCACTTCAATCACTCTGAAGATGGAGAATGTTGTTGCTTCTCTACTCTGTGAAGAGATGAGAAGGAAGGCCTCCCTGAATGCCAAAGAGGCTTTGAGTGTTTGAGGAAGACCAAAAGAACGAGGCAAAGATGAGAAGTAGTGTGGCCATTCTAAGTCCAAGAATAAGGGGAGATCAAAATCTCCCAGTAAGTCCAAGGCAATATGTTGGAACTGTGGCAAATCCAGACACTTCCGAAAGGATTGTAAAGAAGAGAAGAAAAAGAAGAAGAAGAAACAAGATTCTGAGTCTGAGTTTGAAAAGGAAGATGGAGATGCCTTTATTGCAGCCTTGGCCACTCGTGCAGGTGATAATACATGGTTGATAGACTTAGGTGCATCTTTCCACATGACTCCTAATAGAAACTGGTTTAGTAAGTATGAAAACTATGATGGTGGTAAGGTGTATTTGGGTGATAATTCTTTTCTTGACATTGTTGGCCGTGGTAGTATTCATGTGAAATTTTCTGATGATAGAGTTAGAAGATTTGATGGTGTCTTGCACATCCCAAGACTAGCAAGAAATTTGTTATCTATTAGCAAGCTAATAGATGCAAGTGTGCATGTATAGTTTTCTAAAGCAAGTGTCAAAATGGTGAGAGGTGCTATGGTGATAGCAAGAGGAAGCAGATTGGGTACATTGTACCAGCTTGATGCATGCATGGTTGAGTGCAATAGCACTTCTGATAAAATTAAGCCAGAAACTACTTCGCTAAAAAAAGAGATGGTTTCCTCTTCTATGGATGGTCGTGGCTTCTAGGTACCCAAGGGTGCTGTGTCTACCGAATCAAAGTTGCCTGCAGAGAAGACCATGTTATGGCACCAGAGACTTGGCCACATTGGAGAGAACAGTATGAAAGCCCTGAAAAATAAGAACCTTGTTGAAGGTTTTAATGATTACAATCTAGAGTTTGATTTTTGTGAATGCTGTATTTATGGCAAATAGGACCGCGTTCAGTTTTACTCATCTTCTCATAAGTCTTCATATATTTTGGATCTAATCCATTCAGATGTATTTGGTCCTGTTGATGTTTCTTCTATTGGTAAATTAGTTTATTATGTTACTTTCATTGATGATTTCAGTAGGAGAACATGGGTATATTTTTTAAAGAGTAAATCTAAAGTTTTCAGTCATTTTAAGGAGTTTAAGGCTATGGTAGAAACTCAGACTGGAAAGAAAATTAAATGTTTGAGGACTGACAATGGCGGTGAGTACTGTTCTATAGATTTTGACAAATTCTGTACAGATTGTGGGATTAAAAGATAAAAGACAACTCCGTATTCTCCTCAGCAGAATGGATTTGCAGAAAGAATGAACAGAACATTGATGGAGAAGGCTATGAGCATGTTGAGTGGAGCTGGTCTAGAACAAAAGTTTTGGGTTGAAGCTATTGCCACTACTTGTTATTTGATAAATAGATCTCCTACATCAGCACTTGTTGATAAAACGCCTATCGAGGCATGGTCAGGAAAAAAGTCTTCACTTAGACATCTAAGAGTTTTTTGTTGTGAGGCATATGCACATGTGTCTAAGGAGAAGAGAACAAAGTTGGATTCTAAGGATGTCAAATGTATCTTTTGTTAGATTTAGGGAAGACAACTGAGAGGGGGGGTGAGTCAGTTGTCCAAAACTTTCTTGCAATTTACACACTTAAATCCACTTTGTAATACAACAGCATAATAATAATTTAATCATGGAAACACAGTGCATTAAACCAAGAGCAGAAACACATTAACACATAAAACACCAAGATTTTGACGTGGAAAACCTAGTTAAGGGAAAAACCATGGGGTGATTAACCCAAGATTGTATTCTCTGTTAGAAGAATAGAAAGAACAAAATGGCACATGCCAATTAGGGCTCACTGTCCGAGCACACTGCTCACAAGAGGCTCACTACCTACAAGAGACACATTGTCTACAAAATAGTAAGTATCACATACATGAACTAGAGAATAGCATCTTCACCATGCTTGATTCAGTTCCATTAAAGCATAATACTTCTGCTCTACATTTCACTCTCCTCCTTGCTACCACACACTCATCTCCACAAGTCCCACTCTGAAATGACTTCACAATTCCTTATTTATACAAGACATCAACTTAGGAATAATCATCTAAGTCAGCAAACATCTACAAGAACATCCGCAGGATGAGCAACTCATCCGGTCAGCTAGTCTAAGGAAGAACACCTTCATCCAGAAGTATTTCTTCAAAAGTGAACTTAAACTCTGATGTGGACCACCAACATGAACTGGACACGATCCAAAGACCTCCACAAGCTTGCATGAATCATCACGAACATCCACACTTCATCTGCATACAGAAATCCTTCTCTCCTCCATCTGGAACCTCAAGAACACAGTCTGTCATCACTATCACAAAGGAATAGATGCTTGCAGACCTTCAAACCATGAACCAACCGAGTTGACACTTCACAAAGACTTCCTGAACACTTCCTCAAATCCACAGAATAGGATAAAGCATTTCTGGATCTCACCGGACCTGTCTGTATCACTCTGTCACCTCTAAACACCTACCGGAACTAGTTTTACTTGAGCGGCCACAACTTCTTCAGATCTTCATGTGTACCTCTAAAATATTTACAGGATCACCTTAAGACACATATCTTCAAACCCTTTAAACCGCATCCTCTGATCCTCACATTAACTTGGACTTTTACCTTACTATCTTCACTGTTCATCACTGTGACCAATTTTCTCAATATCCTCAGCAAGTAGATCATCCAATCCTTAGCATAAATGCAACATGAGTATGTTGACATCAATGAAAACACTGGTTATGCCCATACTTGCAACAATCTCCCCCTTTGTCATTGATGGCAACATATGATGTGAAAAACTGTTTTGACTATTAAGACAAGAACTTCTCCTTACTGTCACAACTCCCCCTATCAGCAACAACCATTCACATGTCTTCTCTTTCTTTCCTACTCCCCCTTTGATCAGCAACCACTTGTTTTTCACATTTCTTCTCTCCCCCTTTGACATCAATGGCAAAGGGCACATACTTGCAATTCCACTACTTCAGAATCATACCAGTTACTCTCCCTGAGTGGCAGCTTCCCATCATCAATCTGGACCACAAGATATGACTGTGATATCCACTGGACTTATGCACATCAGTGCACCTTAGTTCATCACTGGAGGGGCAATAACCCCTAACTTCTCCCTGAGAAACTCAAAAGAGTCCTTAGGAAGAGGTTTAGTAAAGATGTTTGTAATCTGATCCTTGGAAGGCACAAACTCCAATCTGACTTCATTCTTGTTCACTTACTCTCTCAACAATTAAAACTTGATGGATATATGTTTAGTCTTTGAATGCAACATCGGATTCTTGGATATATTTATTGCACTTGAATTATCACAGAAGATTGTGATAGGCTCCTCATACTCCACTCTTATGTCTCTTAGCATTTGCTTCATCCACAAAACTTGAGTGCAACTACTTGCTGCTGCAATATATTCTACTTCTGCAGTGGACAGAGATATTGCCTCTTGTTTCTTTCTTATTTAAGAAACCAATCTCTTCCCCAAAAAGAATGCTCCACCACTGGTACTCTTACGGTCATCCACATCTCCTACCCAATCCGCATCTGTATATGCATGAAGAGAGAAATCATGATCTCTGGGATACCACAATCCATACTCAACTGTCCCTTTTAAATATCTAAAAATCCTCTTGATTGCCATGACATGAGATTCTCTAGGATCAGCCTGGAATCTAGCAACAAGACCAACAACCTGCATAATGTCTGGTGTAGTTTGAGTAAGATACAACAGTCCTCCAATCATTGACCTATACTTTTTCTGATCAGCCTTAGGTGAGTCATCATCTTTGTTTAATTTACATCCGGTTGCCATGGGAGTATTCATTAGCTTTGAGTCTTCCATCCCAAACTTCTTCAACAGTTCTTTCACATATTTGGACTGAGAAATGAAGATTCCTTTCTTTGTTTGAGTGATTTGTAGACCCAGAAAGAAATTCATTTCCCCAAGCATGGACATCTCAAATTCACTTTTCATTTGATTTGCAAAAGTTTTGCACATACTATCTCTTCCTCCAAAAATGATATCATCAACAAACACTTCAACAATCAAGATATTTTCATGATCAATTTTGAAATATAGATTACTGTTAGCAATACCTTTGTTGAAACCAATTTTCAAAAGATGCTTATCTAATCTTTCATTCCAGGCTCTTGGGGCTTGCTTGAGTCCATATAGTGCTTTCTTCAACTTGCAGACCATATCACCATGATCAGACAATTGAAATCCATCTGATTGCTCAATGTATACTTCTTCTTGCAAGTCACCATTCAGGAAAGCAGACTTGACATCCATCTGATATACTTTGAAATCCTTGAAGGCAGCAAATGCAAGAAATAATCTGACTGCTTCAATTCTTGCCACCAGAGCAAAAGTTTCTTCAAAATCAACTTTTTCTATTTGAGAATAGCCCTTGCAAACCAATCTGGCTTTATTTCTGATTACTTCACCAACTTCATTCAGTTTATTCCAAAAGACCCATTTGGTTCCAATCACATTCTTGTTTCTAGGTCTGGGAACAAGATCCCAAGTGTGATTTTTCTCAATTTTCATCAGTTCTTCCTCCATTGCTTTAGTTCAGTTTTCATTAGTGCAAGCTTCATTGACTATCTTAGGTTCAATCTTTGAAATCAAACAATACTTATCTAAATCTTGAGCAATTCTTCTTCTAGTTTGTACTCCTTTGCTTTTGTCACCTATGATCTGATCTTTAGAGTGATTCAATCTTACATACCTTAGATCTTTGGGAGTTTCTTGCACTTCTAATTCTTGATCAAGCTCATTAAAACTCATCTCTTCTTCCTGATTTACCAGATCAGTTTGAATCTAAATTTCAGAAGGGGCTTGGGCTCCTTGAATCATAACACCATTCTGATCATCTTCATCATATTCATAAAACCTTGAGGGTTTTTCAATTCCTTCATCAACCTTTACATTAGTACTTTCTATAATCTTTCTCAGTCTCTTGTTATAATACCAGTATGCTTTGCTTTGAGTAGAGTAACCCAAGAATATTCCTTCATCACGTCTAGCATCAAACTTGCATAGATCTTCATCTCTTTTAATGTAACACTTGCTACCAAAGACTCTGAAATATCTTACAGTAGGAGTGATACCAAACCAAAGTTCATAAGGAGTCTTACCAGTATTGCTTCTGATTTGTACTCGATCGAGAGTATAGACTGCAGTGTTGAAAGCTTCTCTCCAATAGATCTGAGGAACATTTGCTTCCATCATCATTGTCCTAGATGCTTCCTGGATGGTCCGGTTTTTTCTCTCAACTACTCCTTTCTACTGTGGAGTCCTAGGAGCAGACAACTCTCTCTTTATTCCTTGTTTCTCACAGAAATCTATGAACTCACCAGATGTGAATTCTCCACCTCTATCAGACCTTAGACATTTCAATTTTAATCCGGTTTCATTCTCTACCATAGCCTTGAATATTTTGAATTTCTCAAGAGCTTCTGATTTCTCTTTCAGAAAAGTTACCCACATCATCCGAGAATAGTCATCGATTAGTAACATGAAGTATCTATCGCCTTGCACACTCCTGATTCTTGTCGGACCACATAAATCAATATGAACTAAGTCTAATAATCTGGTAGAGGATTGTTCTTTGCTTTTAAATGAGACTCTGCCTTGTTTTCCCAACTGACATTCTTTGCATAAACTATTTGTAGGTTTCACCAATTTTGGAAGATCTCTTACAGCCTGAGTATTGCTTATCTTGATGATATTATCAAAATTCACTTGACAGATTCTCCTATGCCACAACCAACTCTGATCAACTTGCACAAATAAACAACTTTTACCAGTACCAACTAAATGGAAGATGTTACCTTTTGTTTGGGTACTGGATGCAATCTCTGTCCCAGAACTCTCAAAGATCTTGCATTTTCTATTCTTGAATATGAGATCATAGCCTTTGTCCACCAACTATGCAACACTAAGAAGATTGTGCTTCAATTCTTCAACATACAGTACATTACCGGTTTTGTTCCTTCCATCAAAAGAAATAGTTCCTCTACCTCTGATTCTACCAGCAGGATTATCACCAAATTTTACCACTCCTCCTTCATACCTTTCCAAATTTATGAACTTGTTTTTGTCACCTATCATGTGGTGAGAGCATCCACTGTCAATGACCTAATCATCCTTTTCTTCAACTTGGGCAGCCAGAGCTCTTTTTACAACTTTATGATTGACAGATTCAGAGGGCATTGGATCTTCTTCCTTGATGGCAATGAACACCCAGTCACTTCCAGATTTGTCTCATGTCTCTGATTCATCATCTGTTACTCCTTCATCATCTCCTTCATCAACATAGTAACAATTCTTTTGGAACCTTGATCTGTTAGGATTTGGCCTTGAAAATCTTTCTGGACATCTTGAGGCAAAATGACCAATCTTATTACAGTTAAAACACTTAAAAGGCAATTTCCCTTCATACTTACCGGATCCTCTTGGCAATCTTTTTGCAATAAGAGCTTCAAGGTGAGCAGTTTCAGCTTCTTCTTCTTCCAAGTCTTTTCTTGCTTTTTCATACCATGATAGTTTCCTTGAAGAGTTCTCTCCCAGATCAAACCTTTGTTTACCTTTTACAGAGGCACTAGCTTTGAATGCAGATTCAGTCTTTGGGGGGTCATCTCCAAACTCGGTCATTTCAAATGCAGCCAATTTACCAACCAATTGATCTCTTGTGACAGTTCTATGGGCTCTGAATTCTTCAATGGCAGTAGCTTTGATTTTATAAGAAGCAGGAAGGGATCTGAGAACTTTTCTAACAATCTCATCTTCATCCAAGACTGCACCAGCATTTCTAATGCCACAGATAATCTCATTTACTCTTGTCATAAAAGTAGTGATATTTTCATCATCTCTCATCTTCAGATTTTCAAATTTCCCTTTCAGACTCTGTAACCTTGCACATTTAACATACTTGTCTCCTTCATGTAGAAGTTCTAGTTTTTTCCAAATCTCAAAAGTAGTTGGTAGATCAACAACATTTGAAAGCTCTGAATCAGATAATGTGCTTAGAAGAGCCTCTATGGTCCGCAAATTGTTTTCATCATCGTGATTTCATTTGGGGCTTTCAGACCACCCTGAGGAGGAGTATACTTTGTTGAAGCCATGTTCCAATACTACATTCTCATACATTGCAAGTGACATTTCATGCGACTTTTCCAAAGATTAAAATTGATTCCATCAAACTTCAGACTATCCTTCTTGTAGGACGACATCCTGGATCTCCTCAAGCTGCTAAGCTCCTTTTAAAGGAACTTGGCTCTGATACCAATTGTTAGATTCAGGGCATACAACTGAGAGGGGGGCGTGAATCAGTTGTCCAAAACTTTCTTGCAATTTACACACTTAAATCCACTTTGTAATACAACAACATAATAATAATTCAATCATGGAAACACAATGCATTAAACCAAGAGCAGAAACACATTAACACATAAAACACCAAGATTTTGACATGAAAAACTCGGTTAAGGGAAAAACCACTGGGTGATTAACCCAAGATTGTATTCTCTGTTAGAAGAATAGAAAGAACAAAATGTCACATGCCAATTAGGGCTCACTACCCGAGCACACTGCTCACAAGAGGCTCACTGCCTACAAGAGACACACTGTCTACAAAATAGTAAGTATCACATACATGAACTAGAGAATAGCATCTTCACCATGCTTGATTCAGTTCCATTAAAGCCCAATACTTCTGCTCTGCCTTTCACTCTCGTCCTCGCTACCACACACTCATCTTCACAAGTCCCACTCTGAAATGACTTCACAATTCCTTATTTATACAAGACATCGACTTAGGAATAATCATCTAAGTCAGAAAACATCTACAAGAACATCTGTAGGATGAGCAACTCATCTAGTCGGCCAGTCTAAGGAAGAACACCTTCATCTGAAAGTATTTCTTCAAAAGTGATCTTAAAGTCTGATGCGGACCACCAACACAAACTAGACATGATCCAAAGACCTCCACAAGCTTGCATGAATCATCACAAACATCCACACTTCATCTGCTTACAGAAATCCTTCTCTCCTCCATCCGGAACCTCAAGAACACAGTATATCATCACTATCACAAAGGAATAAATGCTTGCAAACCTTCAAACCATGAACCAAACGAGTTGACACTTCACAAAGACTTCCTAAACACTTCCTCAAATCCGCAGAACATGATAAAGCATTTCTGGAGCTCATCGGACCTGTCTGTAACACTTTGTCACCTCTGAACACCTGCCAGAACCAGTTTTACTTGAGCAGCCACAACTTCTTCAGATCTTCATGCGGACCTCTGAAATCTTTATTGGATCACCTTAAGACACATATCTTCAAACCCTTTAAACCGCATCCTCTGATCCTCACATTAACTTGGACTTTTACCTTACTGTCTTCACTGTTCTTCACTGTGACCAATTTTCTCAATATCCTCAGCAAGAAGATCATCCAATCCTTAGCATAAATGCAACAGGAGTATGTTGACATCAATGAAAACACTGGTTAGGCCCATACTTGCAACATCTTCATCAGCTACGGCTATGGTGTGAAAGGATACAAGCTTTGGGATCTTGTTGCACATAAGGTAATTTATTCCAAAAGTGTTGTTTCTAGAGAGACTAAATCTTCTCCTGTTACTTTTCAGCTAGAATAGAAAAAGGATGTGATTCAACTTCCTTCTATGCCTGAGAATGTTGAATCAAGACCCCAAGATAGACAAGAAGTTGAGGAGAGCTCATCAAGCTCTAAATCTTCAGAAGAGGGTGAAGAGGAGGAAGAAGTGGAAGAACCTCCACCTCATCTTGTTCGAAGGTATACAAGGCATAGGCAACCACCTGAAAGGTATGGGTATTCACCTGATGATTCGAAGTGTATATTTGCTTTGAATACTAACATTGATGAACAGAGATTTGTGCAAGAGGCTTTGGGTATGAATGATGTAGAGTCCTGGAAAGTTGCCATGGATGAAGAGATGACAACCCTTGAAAGAAATGATACATGGGACCTTGTACCTTTTTCTGAAGGACGCAAACCTGTTGGATGTAAATCGGTGTTCAAGAAAAAGATTGGTTCAGATGGAAATGTTGAAAAGTATAAGGCACGGTTGGTTGCAAAGGGATACTCTCAGGTTGAGGGTATTGATTATGGTGAGATTTTTTCTCTTGTTGCTAAAATGACATCCATTCATTTTTTATTATCTATTGCATCAGCTTATGACCTAGAGGTCGAACAAATGGATGTGAAAACCGCTTTCCTTCATGGTGATTTGAAGGAAGAAATTTGTTGGCAAGAGACAATATATGGATTCATGAATGTTGTCATTGATGGAAACAAAGGTTATCCCACACATCCACAAGACATGATGAGTCTCTACCGGAAGTCAGATTGAAGAAGTGCTATGATCTGGTAAGCAAGAATAGAGCAGTCAGGAAGGTCCAACAGTCAGGTCTGAATCTCTCAAAGGAAGTATTTTAGTGAAGTGTGGATTTGGGGAAGTCAAGAGGAGTACCTTGACTAATAGATTACAAGGATTTAGCCTCCGGTGATGAAAGGGTGAAGAGATATGAGCACTTGAGTGTTGGGTTCCTATTTGACAGAGTAGACAGAGGAAGAACTATACTGGCAGAGTGTCAGATCCAAATCCGGAAGAGATATTGCTAATGACCAAGTTTCTTGAGGTATCATTCATGATTGGCCGACATGATTGAAGACTTCTACAAGCATATCCTTGATTTGCATTACTTGGTATGCAAGGATTCAGCCGACAGACCAGAGTTTGGGATAATATTGACTATTCCGGATGCCGACTAGAAAAGTGTTGAAATCACTTGTGCGGATATATATACAAGATGGATTTAGATGTGAAGTGTGTGTGTATGGTGTGGTACGAAGAAAAGAAGAAAAGTAGAGTGAAAACAGTAAGACAGGTCTGGAATGTGACAGTACAGCAGCATCAAAAGAGAGTAAGAATGAAGTGCAGTAGATCAGTTTATTGAGCTCATCTGGAACTAAACCTCAGCATGAGTAGATGCTTCTCATCAGTTCAAACATTGAGTTACCTTCCTTTCTTGTAGACAGTGAGTCCCTTGTAGGCAGTGAACCTCTTGTGAGTAGTGTGCTCGGGCAGTGAGCCTCTTGTGAGCAGTGTGCTCGGGCAGTGAGCCCTAATTGGCAAGTGCCATTTTGTTCTATCTATTCTTCTAACAAAGAATAATATCTTGGGTTAATCACCCCATGGTTTTTTCCCTTAACAGGGTTTCCACGTCAAAATCATTGTGTCATGTTTATTGGTGTTATTTCCATTTCATGATTATGCTTGCTTATTTGATTTGATGTTGGATTAACTGTTAAGAAAGTTTAGAAAGTTGAAATATTAGGATAACTGATTCACCCCCCCTCTCAGTTATCAACAATTGGTATCAGATCCAAGTTCCTCTAAACAGAGCCTAGTAGCTTGAGGAAGATTTGGAAATTCAAATGGATATATATGGTTTGAGGGAACAACTTCAGTCTGCCCAAGATGATCTTGAACATTCCAACTCTGAAGTCAATGAATTGAAGGAAAGACTTAAACAGGCTGATGATTTCATAACTGAATTAAAAGAGAAACTAAGCATCTCTATGAAGAAGAGAAAGGAACTACTTCAGCAATTAGCAAGTCAAGGTGAAGCAAATGATACAAATGAAGACCTGAAGGAGAAAACTAAGTTATGTGAAAAATTGTCAAAAGAGGTCATTATGGTAAGACATGAAATGGAATCAGGTGTTATGAAATTCACCCAAGAAATTGAAGAAAAAAGGAAGACTGAAGATGATCTAAGACAATCTCTCAAGGAGAAATCAGAAGATTACCACAAGATGGATAGAATAATCAAACATCTTGAATTTGATCTTGAAGATGCTAGAGATAATGAAGAAAAACTTTAGGATCAAATTGACACTCTTAAAAAGGATCTTCAAACAACAAATGAATACAAAGAGAAATTCAAGATAAGTTCTGCTCAACTTGAAGTTCTTCTTGAAAGCCAAACGAGGGTAGATGACAAGCGTGGTTTAGGATATGAGAAAGGTGAAAGCTCCGGATCCAGTCAGAAGAATTTTGGATCAGGAAATCTAAGGGACAAGCCTAGAAGACCTCCGGTAAGGCAACCCAATGCTCAAAGATATCCATCCTTCAATGGATACTACCACAACTGCAATGACTTTGGTCAAAAAGCTAATCAATGCAGAAAGAGAATGAATCAAACTAATTCGTCCTTCTCTGGATAGTGCTTTAACTGCAAAAGGTATGGTCACAAATCTCATGAATGTAGAAATATGCAAATGAACATTTCATTCAATGGAAGAGGCTATGCATGCAATAGAGTAGGTCATATGGCTAATCAATGTAGATCAAAAGGATATCAGTCAAATATGCAAAGAAATGTTGTTTGCTACAATTGCAATAGATCTGGTCATATTGTCAAATTCTGTAGAAGCAAGAATCAGGATAGAAGGGGTTCGGTGCATCATAATCAAAATCAAGACAAAGGAAAAGGAAAAGTGAATACAGATGAAGTTAAAAGTGAGATGAATAAAATTTGGTGAAGAAAAGTATAGAGAATGTAGCAGATGGATCCGCACCAAAATCTGGTGCTGATATTCCTTCCAGAAATTGAATAGATGGGCTCTAGCTCAGGGGGAGTAACAAAAGAAAAACCAATTCCCCCAGCCAGTCAATTGGTGCCTGTAATCGGCACATGAAAGGCTGCAGATCAAAGGGTTTTCAGAGAAACACCTAGATAAGCCATGGTAAAGATTTGAAAGATCCACATGAAGATTTAAAGAGTCTAATCCCTTCAGATAGATCCAGTTTAAGAGACTTCTGGTAAAAGCAGGTTTCTTACAAGTTTGGTCCGGTGTGATTCTAAAATTGAGACATCTTGATCTGTGGATAAATCAAATGGTTGAGGAAAGTAAGAAAGCTCGTTGTTAATCACCAAGGATAACTCTAAGCATATTACAGTGATCCGAAAAGAGATCTACTTCAGAATAAGAAGAACAGAGCAACCAGAATAACTTAAGTTGCACATTTATTACAGTATGTATTTAGGGTTTTACTTGCAATTAAAAGGGTTCATGTGCTCGTCATTTGTACATTTGCATTCGAAAAGAAAGAAAGGAGAGCTCTACAACAAATTGCTTCAAACTTCTCAAAGACCAACCTTTGGAGTTGATTCAATCAGCAAATCATTCAAGTTCACTCCGCGAACCCTATAAGCGCAAAAGGTATTTTCCATTATCAAATATCTCTCTGTTAAATCCTTGAATGATGACTACTCCGAATATAGTGAAGATCACTGATAGGCCTCACCCCAAATTCAAGAAACATCCCTACAAGTCCTTGGAAGTAGATTCCCTAGGAGCATTTTCCAGTGTACAGTATGGTGTATTGCATACAGAAGATATTAGGGTTTACATTCACGCAAACATTGATAAATTTAGAGAGTTCAAATTGAGGGATATCTACCACAAACAACTAATAGATGATTCATTTGAGCTCAAACCCCAATTCAAGGTCCTCCAGGACAAGCACTTTGCACAATGCATACATTTCCCCTGTTTTGCTGAGGGTGAATGGGTCAGGTATATTTTGAACAGAATACATGACAACTTCATATGGTTAAATGGACCATTCAAGATCACAAAAGATGCCATTAGGGAAGTTACTGGATTGCACTCATCCGGTGGGATTCCTGTTCTTAAATCTGTCAAGAATCAAACTGTGAGTGAGGCTACCGGATCAAAGTTTGACAAAAGAGCAATGACAGTAGATGACATCACTGATCCGGATCAACATCAAGTAGCCACTTCAACTTATCGCAGGCAATCAACAGTGCCAAAATGGCATCTGTCAGAAAAGTACACTGCATCATAATTACAATGTCCTTAAGCAGCCACCTCCAATTGCCAAAAGAGATCGGTAGTGCCAAGTTGGCATTCACAATGTGATGTGGCATTGTTGAAAAGTCATCTCTTTTTCAATTAACTCCCCTATAGCAAGGGGGATATTATTGTATTGGTGCCAACATCACCAATTTTCAAACTACTGACCATGATTGGCAAGAGCATCAGTAACTTCATTCCCCTCTCTATAGATGTGAGAAATCCACCCTAGTAATACTATGAATAAGAATTTGAATATCAGAAATGATATCCTTAAGCTGCCACCCACACACCAAAACCTTGGTAACATCATCAATTATGAGTTTAGAGTCTCCCTCTATATGCAAATTCTGAATACCCAACGTGATTGCCAGTTTAACACCCCATAAAAGTGTTGAGGCCTTAGAAAAATTATTACTTTGGAGACCTAATCCTCCATTATAGACAACAACAAGCTCCTCTCTATCATTCCTGATAACCCCACCACCACTAGCCTTACCATTAGATTTTGAAGCCCCATCAAAATTTAGTTTGAGCCAACCAGACTTTGGGGGGGTCGACCTAGTATTTAACCTCAGGAGCTACTTTGAGTTGTCAAAGGTAGGGATTTGATTGAGTATCCCCCAATTAGAAACCATACTTTCCTCTTGTTGGGTAAGAGATTGTCAACAATTTTGACATGAGAATTAGTAACACTTTCAATAAGGATCTTAGAGAAAGATTGGTAAACTTGAGAACAATCTTTGACAACCTTTCTAAAAATTTTGTTATTCCTTTCCTTCCACAAGGTCCAACCAATAAAGGGAAGGGTTTGGTTCCAAATCTCCACTAACTAGGGTTGTGCGACTGGAGGAATCCAGTTTGTAATGACTTCCTTAATATCTATGATTATCCCAATCTTGCCATTTTGAACCCAATCTTGCCAATTTTGACTCTACGATTATCCCATGAAAGGGCACACTGCACAGAAAGGTTTTCATCATGCCCATTAAGGCATTCAAGGAAAGGAATAATGCCTCCTTCCTTACAATAGTGTCACACTACTGCATTATCCTTGAATTCACTGCAAGAGATGGGTTCAATGTGAATTCTATCCCCCCTCATGATCGCCTTTCCTTCAAAACCACACAGCAGAAGAAAATAACAAGTAGGAAAATCGTAGCATCTTTCACTTTCTTCAAAATGCCTTCGAGTATTATCTCCATTGGTGTTAAGAAGCATGAATGTGAAAAAGATGAGGAAATTATTTGGCATCCTTAAGTCATTATTACACAGATACACCTCCTCATTCTCCAATCGTTGCAAGTCCTTCCCATGCTCCAAAATTTTAGGAAGTTGTCTCACCTCATGTAGTGAAAATATGTGTACTCAACTTTATGAGATGCCTCTTTCATTTTGGCTTGCCACTTTCCCTCAAACATGTCATGTGAGTTAGACAAGTGTTGCATACTTGTAGGGGTAGTTAGTAGTTGATTCCTACCTTCCTACCTCATCTACCTTGCCCTTATATGCAAGGTCTCTATTGCACTTTTGCATGCTCCATATTAATGATTTTTGTTGATAGTTATTTGTCTTTCTTTGTGGAAGTGATCTTGAGTTTGTAAGTGATCTTGGCTGCTCCAACATGGTATCCCTTCCCATTTTTTCTTGAATCCAGCACTCAACCCTATCACTAGAGCATCATGGTGCCAAACAGACCTCACTATTGCATTCAGAAGGTCCAAATCAATTAAGATCAATTGTCACATCATCAAAATCAGTGCTAGGTGTTTCTGGGGAAAAATATTTTTGCCAGGGAAGCTTTACGACCTCTCTAGCATACAGTCCAAGGTGAAAATTATTCAAAAAACAATTCTTTCTTTAATTTTTTTCCTTTCCAAAAAAGAGACATTTTGTATTAAAAACTATGGCAGGTTTTTGTTGTAGAAGTTTTTTAAACAAAAAAAAGTTGCAAAACAAAAAAATATCATTTTGAATACCTGCGTAGTACCATACTGTGCAGGCCCTTGCCAAAAAGGCTATTGCAGGGTACCTTAGGGCCCCACACCCCTCTGGGGCTATGGTCCCTTAAGGGGCCCGCGAATCCCTTTTGGGGCCATGGAGGCTAGGAAACCCCCTTAATGGGGCCATGGGGTGGCTATCACCCCTACTCCAATGTTCATAATTTTTTTAAAAAGTTTTTTAATAATGTTTTTCTTTAATGTTTTTTTCATTAAAATAAAAAACATGCCCAACATCTCTACACCCTGTACTATTTTTCGTTCTCCTCCTCGACACATGTGCCCACCATTGGTGGTTTTTTAGCATTGGCTCTATATTTGGTAGTTTCTTTTCTAAATTTAGCAGAGGGTTATTTTACTTGGCAAATCACTATTTTTGGCAGTTTCTCCAAATCTAGCAGTGTCACCAAATCTAGAAGAATTCCTCTAAATTTGGCAGAGGTGGATTTTTTTGCTAAGTCTACCCCCTCACCTTTGACAGTTTCACTTTTGCACCTGATCTTCAAATGGCGATATCTTGGCCATACAGAAGTATTTTTCAATGTAATGTTTTTTGAAACAAGGTAGAATTTCATGATCTTTGCAGTGGTGTAGATGATTTTTAGTTTAAATCTCTAGTTTTTTCCATATTTATGTTTTCTCAATACTATTGCAATGCAATTCTCATTTTGGGATCTTTGACAAGCCATATCTTTGGTGTACTGACTCTTTTTTGGGTCCCATTTTTTAAAAAGTGCATGTTTTTCATGTACTTCACCATGGTGCCATTAGTTTCTTCCTTTTCTATCAGATAATTGTATTTTTAGCATGTGGTCCTTTTTGTACATTTGTAAGAACTCCAAATAGTATATTTGTTTGTAAGCACTATTTGCTTTGTAAATGCACTAAAATAAAGTGCCAAAAACTAATTTTGTGTTCCTTTTTGGGGGAATTTTTGCACATCATATTGTGTCTCTTTTGTACATGCACAAATTTTTAAAGTGCCATGGGGGATTGTGGTCAGAGACTTGTTATTTGTCATCGCAATCTTATCTAATCAGAGTGCCTCCATGAAAACAATCTAGCCTCATGCGAGTGTGCCTTGTTTTTGTACACGCTTCACATTTTCTAGTTGCTTGTACAATCATATTGGACTTGATGTTGTATCTCTATCTACTTGCACATATTTTAGTGTATCTACTAGTACCTCTTCCTATCAGTATTATGGGGGTATCACATCGTTTTGTTAATGCTTCTTGGTTTCAGTGAAGTATTGGATATATTACTCTCATTTTCAGTTGATCTGTGTTTATGAGACTTTGGTATCTTTGTAGAGAACCACTTGCACCTTTGAATAGTGTTGATCATGTCACTCGTGTAGTGTTATTTGTTTCTCTTTGATCATTGTACCATATGTACTTTCAGCTTCACAGATTATTTTGCCTTTGTTGCCATTTGTGCTATATAGTTGAGAGTGTCATTGAGGGCACTTGTGCATATTTTTGTGTCTCTCTCTCATCTTGATCTACATTCTTGGAGGGTTCATTGATTCTAGCAGACACTAGAGCTTCTTCAATAGAGTTTACATCTTCGACATGCTTCAAGAGTTCAACATGTTCCTATCTTTCAGGGACATCCTTGAGGAGGTTTATTTCCCCTTATCAGTCTCTTTTGGAGAGGATTCTTAGTTCCCATTGGGTTTTATCCTTTTCTCCATTTGTGAGAGGTCCTTTATTGTACATGGGTACATCATTAGACCTTGTTTCCGGGACCTATCATCTTTTATGTTCTCTCTAAGTATCACTTAATAGGGGTGTTAGTGTAAATAGTGGCTTTATCTAACTAGTTAGTTTCTAGTCTACATAGTCAAAGTCCTATTCACACATAATCTTAAGTTTACTTTGCTTTATAGGAAGTTGTCTCACCTCATGTGGTGAAGACATGTGTACTCACCTTTATGAGACACCTCTTTCATTTAGTTTGTCACTTTCCCTCACACATATCATGTGAGTTAGACAAGTGTTGCATACTTGTAGGGTTAGTCATTAGTTGATTCCTACCTTCCTACCTCCTCTACATTGCCTTTATATGCAAGGTCTCTATTGTACTTTTGCATGCCCCATATTCATGCTTTTTGTTGATAGTTATTTGGCTTTCTTTGTGCGCATATTCTTTGTGGAAGTGATCTTGGTTGCTCCAATAGAAGGGACATGTATCATCCTCTTATTGGCTCTCTAGATTGGTCGTGTAGGTGGTTAAAATGGTTTTTGCCACTTTCTGGGTGCTTTCAAGTGGTGAGATAGAAAAACTTGACCCATTGGGATATTTCGTGATTTCAAGAGTCATCGACATATTGTGGGATTTTAGGGGTATTGACATATTGCAAGATTTCAAGGATCATCGGCATATTGCAAGATTTCAAGGGCCCTCGGGATAAATCCCATAGGGGTCAAAAGTCTCACATATCCTATTGCAAACCAAAGTTCCACCCAAGCATAACTTACTCTAATTTTATTAGAACTTCTCCAAATTTGAACTGTAGACACCCATTTGGCTCCTCTTCAAGGTGAAGTCATCAGTTGGCCTTAAACCAACTGGAATTCTCAAAAATTTGATCACCAACTCCTATAACAAAAACAAGAAAGAAAAATAACAAACAAGGAAATTATTTTGGTTGATGAGGATTACCCATGGGCTTGAATACTCCTACATCATGTTCTAGCAACAAATGATATTTTTTGTTCAACTAGTAGGGATTCCATGATAAAGTTTTGGTCAAGTCTTTAAAAATTCATTTTAAGGACACTTCTCACTAGACATGCTAATGTGGAGAGTTGCATGATGAGTCACACCTCCAAACCTTAGGTGTAGATAGATAAGAGTGCATATTACATTTCTAAAAAAAATGGCTCTGTCCTATTATATTCCATGTAATCACTACATGGTCGCAAAGTAAGCCTGCATGACTACTAGCCTCTCTCCCCTATCATATAACTAAATAGTATTGTGTAACATTTTTAATTCCTTATTGAAGCTTTATCCCTTCACCACCATTCTCATTTGAATGATACATTAAGATAGAAAATGCAAATTATGTTAAGAATAGGGAAAATAAAGAGCATTGATTGCAATCATTGTCTCTAAGTTGATGGGTATGTGCAGGATTCTGATGGGCCAAATAGTGGCAATGGAGAAAAAATCATGTGAAAGTGTTAGCCAAATTTGTGGAACACTTTTTTAGGCTTGGAATGTTTTCTCAAAATTGATATTTGTTTTGTAGAAACGGATATTTGTTTTTAAAAAAAGCATTTTTTAAATATTTTTTCAAAAAATGGATATCCGTTTTGGAAACAGATATTTGTTTCTCGAAATGGATATCCGTTTTCCCAAAATGGATATCCGTTATGGAAATAGATATCTGTTTCTTAAAAATAGATATCGGTTTCTTGAAAATGGATATATGTTTCTTCTATTTTGATTTAAAAGGTTTTCCGCCCAAAATTTAGGCTTGGGAATCCAAACCTGGCTTTTCAACATGAATGAAGAATTCATATATTTTTACAGATTTTTCTTGACTTCACCCTTGATGCTAATAGACTTTTTTTAATCCAAATTTGATAAAATCAAAAGTGTATATTTGGGACATTGTCAAGATTCTAAAAATATAATATATGCTTGATTATAATTTTAATAGGTAATTATTAATAATTTTCTACCTACACTATGTCTAAATTCCTGAGAGAAAGTTGCTACACACTCTACACTTCATTAGCTATAGGTCTAGAACAATTTTGAATTTCATATTTTTTTGACCAAGTTAGGCTGGCTAGAAAATTACTTTTTAATATTTTTAAAAAGTTGTAGTAAAAAATTCATAACTAATTATTTACTTCCAAAAAAAATCATAAAAATATGGATTGAACATCCGGGCATGTGTCCTCTACTTGTATCTAAAATTTAAAAAAATATATATTTTTTTTCTCATACTTAAGTTGGCTAGAATGACACCTACTTTTTTTTTTCAAAAATTTAAGTAGTGCCTCATTGAATTATCCAATTTTCACCAAATAAATTTATTTTTTTCAAATTATGTAGGTAACCCATTCGAATTTTCTCGTGAAGTTACCTAAGTTTGTTTTTTTAGTATTTTCATATATATCCCATAAATTATGCTACTACTACCAATATGCATAGTATAAGAAATAGACAAGTTAATGTTTCTTTAAAAAAATTAAGAATAATGCATTTTTATGTGCCTTATTGCATTATGTATCATTTAGGTGTCTTATTGCATTATATTATGTTATTTTTGGAATAACAAATAACTTAAAATAAGATTATAAATTTATCCAAGTTCTTATGATTAATACTAATTATGTCACTCTTGTCTAAAAATGCTATCAAGTGGCTCATAAACATATATTTATAGCCTTCTTCAACATGTACTAAATATAATAACTTTGCCAAAAAATAAAATGTACACTATTTAACAATATGGATATAAATATGTGTGTCTATCAAGAGGGAAATTAGTGTAATATCCAACAAAAATATAACAATAAAAATAATAATAATTACTATAAAAGAGGAGTAATTTTTTTGAACTAATTTTATCAAACTCTTTCACATCATTTTGAAAGCAATAATCAATCAATGATGCAATAAGGATTGATAACTCACCTTGAAATACATTCAGGACTTAGACCTTCAAAACCAACATAGCCTTATAAGCTCCTATAAGAGTACCATGTAATACAACATCATTTACATTTACATTACTAATTCAGGGTCACACTTCCTAAAACCATACACAAAATCTGCAAAGGAGAAGAAGAGGGAGAGAGCATCATCGAGGTGATATCCATCCTACCATGAAGCATTAAGCTTCCTTGTGCTACCCCACTAGAGAAGCTCGACTCATCACAAAGGATCTAACAATATGTGGCAACATGCATGAAGGAATTTGGTGCACTAGGTGAATCTCTGACAATCTAGCAAATCTATATACTCATGAAACATATATCTAATGCACATGTCCAATGATAAACATATTATGGAAGAGAATATAAATTAAGCAAAGTATCACACTTATGTTTGATTTCAAGCAATAACATCTTTTCCATATCTACAAAACAACCTACCTTCTCATAGTTCTCATAAAAGGTACCCATCCATAATCATCTCTCAAGTAACAACCAAATTGTACTAAATAGACTAGATCTCAACAAACAAAATTTTAATAGATCTATAAAATTCTACAATATAACTAATGGAAATCAATGCTAATAGCTTAAGAATGTCCTATCATCTCACCATAATATCTCAACATTCAACGAGATGGATAAAATATCTAGAGGACAAAGTCTGTATATGACATTCAATCCTTTAAATATAGTTCACAACCATAATCTTTCTCAAAGTAATAATCTATGTACTATGAAGGCTAATCCATAACACAATCATAAACATAGAATAATAATGTCCTAATCATCTTTCAATGATATCTTGATATTCGATCAAAAGGAAATATCCAATCACTAATAATAGAAAAACACACCAAGTAAGGTGCTACCCATTCCTTTCAAGAAAAAAAAAAATCTATTTCGTAGAGGTCCAACTAAAACATCTCGTAACCATCTTTCTAGGTCCCTTTACACCTAACCACTAGATTGTTCCAATATGGAACATCATCTTATCATTTTGATATCACCATACCTTAGGTAATCACCTAGGAATTTCTTAGAATAAAACTCCAAATAACCAATTGTAATGTCAGAAAATATCCCCTTGAGGGCTTTTCCCTCATAAGGTTTAGCTCCCAGGTCTTTTATCTGCATTTAAGACATCTTGCATCATATTTTTGTTGGCAAGAGATACTGCTTCGCATGACAGTTTTTGTCATTGATGGAAACTAAGACTATTCTACACATCCACATAACATAATTTGTTCATACCGGAAGTGAGAATCATAATTTATCCAAGTCCGAGTAGCCAGAAACAGAGCATGTGACAGGGTCCGGTATCTTGGTCCAGATCTGTCCTGTGGTAAATCAGAGTATGCTACATGGATCTAAACGAGTCATAAGAATAGTCAGGGCAATCTAAATATAGAATTTTAATCTCTGGTGATAAAGGATTCAAAAGTTATTTGCATCTGAGTATGGGGTTACAGTTTGACAGTGTAGATAACAGAAGAACAGGATGACCTTGTAATTGATCTTAGTTCTAGATAAATGGAAGTTGTTAGCTGGATGATTTGTGATGATCAGTGATAGTGGCCAACATGATTGATGATTTACAAATGCAAGTTTTGGTCTACATTACAAGGTATACATGGATTTAGCCGACAGAGAAGAGTCTTTAACAAAGTTCTAAGTGTTCATGAAGCTGACTGAAAAGTGATTGAATATCATGATGTGGATATATATAGAAGATGGATTTAAGTGATTAGTGTGTGTGTACATGTGATGTGACTATGGAATAAGTGTGAAAGGAGTAGAGATCTAAGGTTCAGATGTTAGCAGAGCAGTAAATAGGGCAAAGTGAAGATGAAGTGTGTCAATTCAGTATTCTGTGCTTAACCAAAACTGAATCCTTGCATTGATAGGATGCTAATCATTAGTTCAAACTCATTATAATATTCTTTTGTAGGCAGTAAGCCTTCTTTTGAGTAATGAGCTCTAGGTAGTGAGCCTGAATGCATGTGCATTCCCAATTGTAATACTTTTAACAAAGTATAATCTCTATGGGTTAACCCCCACCATGGTTTTTCCCTTAACCAGGTTTCCACATCAAAAATCATTGTGTCATGTGCGTTTATTTGTTTCTACTCATTTGTTGATTCATGCTTTGAATCTTTTAATTAGTTCCAAGTGATATTGTTCCAAATGATAAAGTGTTTGAGACAACTGATTCACCCCCCCTCTCAATTGTCTAGCCTATTTCTAACAATTGGTATTAGAGCAAGGTTCCTTTGAAAAGTTTAACAGCTTGAGGAAGATCTTGGAAGGCAGTAAAATGGATGAATACAACCTTCAAGGACAACTTAATCTCACTTTAGAAGATCTTGAGCAGTCCAGAGCAGAAGTTGGAGAGCTACAAGAGAACCTTAAAAATGTTGAAGACTTCATTGAGATTTTAAAAGGAAAATTGAGCAAATCTAATGAAAAGAGGAAGGAGCAACCTCTTCAAATGGAAGACAAGGCCCTGAAAGAGAAGACAAAGGAATGTGAGAAGTTAGCCAAAGAAGTTGTTGTCCTAAAACATGAGATGGAATCTGGGGTGATGAGGCTAACCAAGGAAATTGAAGATAGGAAGAAAACTAAAGAAGAGATGAATCAAAATCTGAAAGAGAGAACTGAGGAATGCTGTAGATTGGATGGAATAGCTAGCCTCCTAGAATCTAATCTACAAGAAAACAGAGACAATGAGAGACAAATTATCACTCTCAAACATGACCTAGAAGTTGCAAATGAATATAAGGAGAAGTTCAAGATAAGCTCAGCAAAACTTGAAGCACTGCTTGAAGGATAGAGAAAGGTTGATGACAAGCATGGTCTTGGATATGAGAAAGGTGAAAGATCCGGATCTGGACAAAGAAATTTTCAAACAAAGAATGGGAGAAATAGACCTAGAAAACTTTCAGTAAGACAACCTAATGCTCAAAGATATCTAGCATTCAATGGAAATTATTTTAATTGCAATAAATTTGGTCATAGAGTTATTCAGTGCAGAAGTAGAGTAAATCAAAATGGTCCATCCTTCTCTGATCAATGCTTCAAGTGTAAGAGGTATGGTCATAGATCAAATGAATGCAGAAGTATGATAGTGAATAACTCTAACAATAGAGGAATTGGCAATTCTTTCAATGGCTACTACTTTACTTGCAATGGATATTGACACATGGCTAATCAGTGCAGATCAAGAGGAAATCAAGCATATAAGCAAAGAAATGTTGTTTGCTTTAATTGCAATAGATCTGGTCATATTGCAAGATTATGCAGAAGTAGGAATAATGAAAGAAGAGGTCTGACAAACAGAAAATTAGATGAGTAGAGAAAAGACAAAGGCAAAGGAAAAATTGATGTGAATGAGATCTAGAATGAAATGAGAAAGACATGGGTTAAGAAAACAATTGAGAACAATAGTAATGAGTCTGCACTAGAATCCAGTGCTGATAATTCCTCTAAGAATTGAATTTGGAGCTCTGGCTTAGGGGGAACTGCATTGAAAATCAAATTCCCCCAGCTAGTAAGTAGGTGCCTGGACCTAGCACAATGAGAGAAGATATTTTGAATTGTTTTAGAACTTTTGGAAGGATTTCTAGAAGAAAAGATGTTGATATGAGAATTTACAGAGTGATTCTTGAAGAACTATTCAAGAAACTAAGTAACCAGATGAAGTTAGGGTAGAACATTTATTACAAAGGGAAATTAGGTTTTGCAAAGCATAAAAATGTGTTGACTCCTCATTTGAATCAATTTAGACTCAAAGAAAGCAAGAAGAATAGTGTCTGAGCTAAGATTACAAGGAATTGAAGTGCGACTGGTGAATTTATCCATCAACCCTAATCTCATGAAAAAGGTATTTATCTGCAAAGCTTTGAACTTATAATCTTTTTGCAGTGGCTACACCTCTGGTCATTGACATTACTAAAAGGCCTCGACCCAAATTTAAGAAACATCCACACAAATCTATAGAAGTCGACCCATTAAGTGCATTTTCAAGTGTTTCATATGGTGTATTACATATTGAAGATATTAGGGTTTATATTCATGCGAACATACATGAATTTGGGGACTCAAGGTTTGTAGATTTCTTTGAGAGTCAACTAATGGATGAAAATCATGATCTTAAACAAGAGTATAAGGAACTGCATGATAAACACTTTATTCAGATTATGGGGTTTCCAACATTTGATGAAGATGAATGGGTCTAGTATGTTTTGAGTCAGATGCATGATGAATTCATGTATGGTTGTTAAAACCATTCAAGATTACCAAGGATGTTATCAGAATTGTGATTGGGTTAAACTCAACTAGTGGATTACCCATGTTAAAATCTATGAAAAACCAAACTGTTACTGATACAACAGGTGCTAAATTTGATAGGAGGGCTATGACCATAAATGACATTATAGAACCGGATGTGAAGTTTGCTTCCATGGTGATTGGCTACAAGATATATCACTCTAGCAGGGAGAATTCTGTCTCTGTAACTGCCATATATGCAGCATATCAAATGTTGAAGGAGAATGTAGATTATGACCTTTGTGAGCTATTACACATCCAACTGATTGAGAATTTGAACAAAATGAAGAAAGATAAGAAAAACACTTTTAAATATGGTACATTGGTTCTATGCTTATTTTTCTACTATAGGAATGAAATACCTGGAGTAAAGGGTGTTCACTGGACTAATGATGAGCCAGTTGCCATTCAGATCAGAGATCATCTTCGCATCATTGGTGATTTTAAAGCTCAGAAAACTGCAATATGGGGATACTTCAAGAATTTTTAGAGTATGATGCATTTAAGGGAAAGAATCCCTAAATCAATTGTTGAGAAGTACAAAAATGAAATATGTTTTATGGTTAACACTGATCAGTGCTTAATGGAAGTAGTGGAACCCAGAACTGTTTGGATCATGCCCATGGGGTGTGAAGTAGATGGAAAAATATTGAATATGTATGCTCAACATCTTCTAAGCAAGCCTAAAGACACAATCGTTGAAAGATTTGGGACATATGAGGAGCTAAGTTTAAAACTGCATACTTAGCTCAAAGAACCTGAAACCAACAAAAAAGTAAGAAAAGAAGTTGAGCAGTTGGCCGAGAATCTTGGTCTCACAAAGGAAGCTGTGAGGCAATTCAGGGAAAGAATTGAAGAAGCTGAGAAGGAGAAGCAGGATAAGAAACAAGGAAGTGCTCCAGTAGGATCCTCCTCCACATCAAGCATGACTAGAAGCTCTGCTACTGCCCCTGTTCCTCCAAAACCTACCAATCCTAAGATACCTGAAGGTAAATCATCTAGAAAAGAAGGAAACAAAGTGAAAACAAAGGCCACAAGAACGTATAAGAGCACAAAAGTTGATGAAGAAGAAACAAATTCTGATGCTAAGGTAAAGGAGTTGAAAGCCTCTGGAACAAAAGTTACCAAAGTGACTAAGGAGAAGCCCCCCAAAAACAAAAAGGCAAGCAAAAGATAGAAGATAGATACATATGTTGAGAAGCCCACAATCTCTGTGGAAGATTGATGCAAAGGTAAAGGTAGTGGATATAGAAGTTCACTAAATGAACTCGGTTGTCAAAGCTTCCTTCCTAATGTTTCCAAAGGTGGATTGTCTATAAGCCTACACAAGGCTTTGTTCAGGTGATTGATCTAGCCTAGGACCACACCTAAGTCCTCCACATAGGCTACTCAACACTCACCTTGGGGAGTCACTACTCTACCCAAACAATCAACACATTCACCTTCAAGGACAGCATTCCACTCCTAACACCTTTGCTAGCAGGATCTCCATACACAATTTGACATAGGATTGTTTAAGACATGGAGGATAAAAAGGTCTCTGACCAAAATACTAGTTTCTACACTCTCTAAGGCAATGAACAACAACAACAACAGAAGGACTGTCCTAGAATAGTGTTTGAAGAAGGCTTAGATCTTGTAGAATTGGTTCACTCAACTTCTTAAGGCCTCAAATGACCCCCAACACTCAATGTATACTAAATACTCCATGTAAAAACAACCATTTACTCCCATGCATTAACCATACTGTGCTATGCAGGGTAGAGGACAGTAATAGCAACTTGACTGTCCTATGATAGTACTAAAATGACAGTTATATCTTGTAGCCTATAAGAACAGCAAACTAGCATTAACTCCTCTACCATGAAGGGTCTAAACACCACATGCATTCACAAATGATAGGGTCCACTTGAGGTTTCTGATCCAGCATCTCACCTCAGTACCTTCTCTGACAGAAATAGTGATGCCGATGTGACTGTCCTCAAGAAACAGTCATAAAATGAAGTTAACTTTGTAAACAAAGAGAGCCTTTACACACCATTAAACACTCCCAACTCACAATGACCATCTACAATCAATGCATCATCTAATTACATATAGGAAACATATACTCTTCCTCCAGCATGCAGCCGTACTGTACCACCACGTGCAGGGACAGCAAACTGTATTTCTGTCAATAACTGTGGTTTCTTTTCTTCTAAAAGTCAGTCTCTTTGAGATTATAGGAAAGATGTGTATCAAGGATCCCTTGCCTGGATTAATGGGGCTCTTGTGCAGGCCTACCTTCTTCCAAAATATAGAGATCAATCACCATTTGAACAATATAAGACTGTTCTTGCACTTTCCTATCTTCTGCCTCTTCTAAAACTAACTAGTCACTATCTTTTTTGACTAGTTAACAGCATACCAACCACCATGGAGGAAGGAGAACCAACATGCAAGCATCAAAAACATAAAAACTACTTTGTCTTCCTCCATCCCACCAAGAAATGGGCGACCACCTTCAGAGGACAGAGGAAGAATGGAGCATCTTGTCCAAACCCTAGCTGTGGAGGGTTAGAAAACCATTTTGCAAATAATGAAATCAAACAAGACAATAAAAATGTTTCAAGAGCTCCAAATAGGTGCAAATGAAAGGTAACTAGATCTCCAACAATAATTCTCAGACCATGGACCTTCTACAGTCCGTACCTAGCCGTACAAGAAGACTGTTTTCAGCAAAAACACAAAAAAGATAGCTTTTTCCTTAAAAAACTCCTTCTCTCCATTCATATATGGCATGTTAAAACAAAAACCAAGTTTATAGGAAGTTTCCATCCTTTGCACTTCCTCTTCTATCCGTACAACTGCCCATGAAGGCAGTAAATCGATGGAAAATAGAGTTTCTTACAAAAAACTCCAAATTTCAAAAAGATAACTCCTAGAAAATAGGCCTAGATTAACTCCATAGTGGACTAATCAATCAAATGACTAAGTCTTTATTTCAACACATCAAAATGGCTTTCAAAGCCTTAGGTAAACAAATAACATGAAAATTAACTAGGAAAAACAACACAATGATTAAACTGTGGAGCTCCTGCACCAAAGATGTAATAAAATCAGTCACTGTGGATGGAAATTTGAGACCCATGACTGAATTTTATGATGAATACAATGACACAGATAAGAGGGTATTAGAGGAAGCAACTGTTAGATATCTGAATATCTATAATAAGGCCCTGATTGAAATAATTTATGAGATCCCTTCAAGTCTTGCAAACATTTTGGAGTTGAGGAAAGAAAATGCAAAAAGCAAGGATATGGAGCTTAGAGAGTAGGTATTGATAAAACTATGCCCTCAAATGACTCAAATTCAAATGAATATGATATTCAAAGAAGTGAAGGATTGATGAATTCAGGAGCAAGAAGAGAATGAACAAACTAATGCTTAGAGAATTGGACCAAATAGTTAAAGAAACACAAGAAATACGTCTGAGTGCATTGAAGAGACACAATCTTCCATTTGTTGAGGAGGAGACTAACAATGGGATTAATTCATCAATCCCAGATATTGAAAAGATGAAAAATGATGAGCAACAAACCAAGGTTGATGACTCCTATGCTCCAGAAGAGGAACAAATAATCAAAGACGATACAGAGATGGTGGATCAAACTGATGATGTAGGAGATACTCTAACATCTCCTAATCAATCCAGAAAAGAAGATAATGTTGAGAATACTACTGCTACACAATATCCTTAGGAACAGATTGCAAATAGTGAAGTCAAAGGAAAAAATCTGGCTACAAATAACACAGAGAAAGGTCAAGAAGAAGAAGATGGTGCAAATGTTGTTAGTTCTGATACTGAGAAAGCTCAAGAAAAGGGAAGTGGCCTAGAAATGGTGGCAAGAGACACTATAGATGCAGTGAAAAGTTTTCTGAGTAAAGAGATGCTAGAATTTGATGAACCTGAACTGATTCAAGGACCAATCAACTTGGATACTCTCTCTCTGGTCCAAATGATGAAGATAGCATCCTTCACACAAGCAAAAGCAAGTGAAAAGATATTGAAATCACACATAGAGGACAATGAGCTGCTAGGGCTTGCATCAGGGATATTGGAGAAGATAATGCCAACTTTCCAAAAGAATCCATCTAATTCTCCCTCTGGTAATATGAAGAACCTTGTGGGACAGGGGCCCTAGCTCGATTGGCTAAAAAATTCCTATTGCGGTAAAGAAGGTCATGAGGTTAGTCTCCCCCCCGTCCCCATGGTACTGGAGGGCGTGTTATGCTAGCATCACCGGTCACGTGAAAAAAGTTTACCCGGTGCACTACAGTTTATAGTGGGGCTACCTAATTCCTGTAGTCTTAAAAAAAATCTGAAGAACCTTGTAAATTTTGTAAGTACACACTTTGAATCATTTGAAAAATTTATAGAAGTTAAAGTTTAGAATGAATTTAATAGCAAAAGATTCAATGCACTTAAAGGCATGATTGGGATAGATAGAATGGTGCTAGATAATAGTATAAAGAGTATTCAAAGTGCTCTTTCAGAAGGGGGCAATATATACTTGAGTTCTGTTTATCTACTCTGAAAGTCATAGAGGATATAGAAAATAAAACAAAGGACTCCAAACAAAAATTGTCAAGTTTGTCCCAAGGTTTTGATCCGCTAACAGTATCAATGGAAAGCAAGGAGTGTCAACCAATCAACCTAATAAAAGAAATAAGGAAATTGACAAGAGAAAAGGAGAACATTGAACCAAGAATGGGTGATCTCTGGGGACTGATTTCCTCTAAAATAGAAGCAATGTTCAATGTTGTGACAGAAGCCCAAACTATTGCACAAACAAGTGATCCCATTGATCTCCCGAAGGCTGAAGCACAAGCATTTTTGTTAAATGGCCACATTTCAACCTTGAATAGTATGAAGAAAAGTTGGGATTCAAAGTTGGCCCTACTGAAGAATATTTTTGGAGATATACTTAAATACATGTAAATATAACTTAAGGACTGGTTTTACATATGCGACATTGTATACAGAATTTTTGGGTGAATTTTGGTTTACAGATCCCACCCTTTGTCATTGATGTCAAAGAGGGAGTGAAGAGTAGTGAAAAATGAGGAATCCAACAAATGGGAAGCCTAGGAAACAATGGAGAAAGCAAGTGTACAGAGTAAGGGGGAGGAACACTTAGTCATTTTTCACTAAGTGTTGCCATCAATGCCAAAGGGGGAGATTGTTTGCAAGAGACATTGCTTTGCATGATAGGTGTTGTCATTGATGGCAACTAAGACTATTCCACACATCCGCATAACATAATTTGTTCTTACTAGAAGTCAGAATAAGAATTTATCTAAGTCCGGGTAGCCAAAAACAGAGCATGTGACAAGGTCCAGTATCTTGGTTCAGATCTCTTTGGTGGTAAACTAGAGTATGCTGCATGGATCTGAATGAGTCATAAAGATAGTCAGGGCAATCTAAATCCAAAATTTTAACCTTTGGTGATAAAGGATTCAAAATTTATTTGCATCTGAGTATGGGGTTACAGTTTGACAGTGCAGACAATAGAAGAACAGGCTGACCTTGTAATTGATCTTGGTTCCAGATAAATGGAAGTTGTCAGTTGGATGATTTGTGATGATAAGTGATAGTGGCCGACATGATTGATGATTCATGAATGCAATTTTTGGTCCATGTTACAAGGTATGCATGGATTTAGCTGACAAAGTAGAGTCTTTAACAAAGTTCTAAGTGTTCGTGAAGTTGAATGAAAAGTGATTGAATATCATGATGTAGATATACATAGCCGATGGATTTAAGTGATTGGTGTGTGTGTGTGATGCGACTATGGAATAAGTGTGAAAGGAGCAGAGATCTAAGTTTTAGATGTTAGCAGAGCAGTAAATAGGGCAAACTGAAGATGAGGTGTGTCAAGTCAGTATTCTGTGCTTAACTAGAACTGAATCCTTGCATTGATAGCTGCTAATCATCAGTTCAAACTCATTATAATATTCTTTTGTAGGCAGTGAGCTCTGGACAGTGAGCCTGAATGCATGTGCATTCCCAATTGTAATACTTTTAATAGAGTATAATCTTTGTGGGTTAACCCCCATTGTGGTTTTTCCCTTAACCGGGTTTCCACGTCAAAAATCATTGTGTCATGTGTGTTTATTTGTTTCTACTCATGTGTTGATTCATGCTTTGAATGTTTTAATCAATTCCAAGTGATATTGTTGCAAATGATAAAGTTTTTGAGACAACTGATTCACCCCCACTCTCAGCTGTCTAGCCTATTTCTAACAATGTTAACATCCCAATGAAATGAACCCTAGGTTTTATGACAAATGGGACCTAGGGGGATCCCTTGAACCTAACCCTAACTAAAAGAGGCGGGAGGACTTGGGTGCCCGCACCCTAGTCCTACCCTATTTTGGGTCAGGCCCAAATTTTAAATGTTGGCTTGTGACCATTAATTAGGTCCTATGCCGACATGGTAAGTTTTCATTGACAAAATTCTTGGCAAGAATGTTTGTAGTTGCATATAGAAGCATGTTTAGGCATTCATTTGTAAACTAGATGGCAATTTGGATTCATGAGCATTTTAGAAGTGATTCAAGGAATTCATTATGTAGCAAGAGTAGAATTTGTGTTGTTTATGTGTTTGTATTTGCAGATTTGAGCAATCATCTCCTCATGGCATGAAGAGCTTATTCCTTCCATGAGATCTTCACTACAAGGTAACATCATTTGTGTTTTTGAGCATTTATCATTTGGCTTTTACATCTACCTCCCAAGGGCATGCACTCTTTATCTGACAATGGTGTTTGGAAGACTTGAATGTCTCTCTGGGGCTTGACTAAGACAAGCCTCTAAACACCACAACCCCCTCCCAAAGTTTTCATGATTACAGGTTATAGGTCAAAGATACAAGAAAAGTGAAGTTGTAGGAGGGTATCATAGAGTGTCAGACTTGCAAATCAAAGCCAAAAATATCACCTTGGACTAGGGTTCCCTCTCATTAGTCCTCCAGATTCCATGGTGGGAAAATCTCTGATAGCAGGAACAAGTTGTAGATCAAGTTTGCAGATCCTGACAAAAACTTGGGCATTGGACTTGGGCGCCTGCTCTTTAGTCCCCAACTATTCCACTTCTGAACCCCAAAAATAGGTGCACTTTCATTTGTCATTTTACATCTTGATGTAGTAGCATTCTGAATAATTTGTCTGTTTACTATCGTATTTGCATAATTAGGGTTTTGAGGTATAATTGAGCATAATCAAACATAACTGACAATCAAATCATAAAAATCCAAGCTTCCCTGCATTCCTAAGTGACCAAGGGCCTGATAGTGCATTGCCACTTGACTCAAGGTCCTTGAATGTAATTGGTGAAAGGAGGATAGGCCCTAAACAAACTAAATAAACCATCTAATCAAACCCTATCCAAATTTTACCCTTTACACCACTTAATGGCCTTTAGATTCTAAGGCTAATTAATAAATTGAATGATTAATGTTGATGTTGCATTCTAAAAAGGACCAACTCCACTTAACCACTTAATGGCCTTTAGATTCTAAGGCTAATTAATAATTTGAATGACTAATGTTGATGTTGGATTATAAATAAGACCAACTCCACTTAACCTCTTAATAGCCTCTAGATTCTAAGTCTAATTAAAAATTTGAATGACTAATGTTGATGTTGGATTCTAAATAGGACCTTTGGCTAAACAAAACTGAAATATAACAAGGTATCATATTACTAAAAAAAGAGTGTCATAATGTCACCAACTTAAGTATAATAAAATGATATAATGAGATTGGCTTAACACCATATCCCTCTAATTAGCCATAAAGTAATAATAATTGTCTCGAAGTACTTTTCATACAACTAGTTATCATATAATCTAGTGAGTATAATAATTTCACATGATAAGATACATTTGTTGGTTAGTTAGATTTTGCTCATTGGTAACTTTTATAATCAATCATAAGGAGAAAAACCTTCACTAAAACTAAAATGCTCTATCCAAACCAAACTAAAATCTTTTCTTCATTAAAAATGACTAATATTCCCTATGGAAAATCTACATTATGTAATGTATAGGAAGCATACTACGAGAAACACAAATACAGTAGCAACTAAGTAAAATACCATATGCTCACTCAACAATCAGTCAAGATCATTATATACACACTCTTGATTATAGGAAAATGAACCCATCTCCAATAAGATAAGTGTTGGGAATTAAGGTGTCTCAACCTTGGTAATTCCTTGTATTATTACATTGTATTTATTCATTTATTGCCTATTGTATTAATTGGATGCAAATCCTATGTTGTCATATTGTGGGAGTTGGCACAGCAATGTGTCATCCTACACGGCATATGACCACATGTAATTTTGTCCTCACATGAGGAGATAGGCATCCCACTTAGTGGTAGGAATATTTTTCCATGTGTCAGCATCTTGGAATGTGTGTAAGGGAATATTGACCGAAACGGTCATGACAGATTCCTATGACAAAGTTATGACATGTAAGAGTCAGAAATAGGAGATTCTATGACTGGTGAAGACATGTGTCGAAGAACATCTTTTAAAAAGGCATCTTTGGGCACCCCAAGGTGGACTATGAAATGTTGTAAGAGAATATGCTATTTATAGACTGTGTATGACAGATTCTCTTACAATTGTAAGTTATGACAGCTATGACAGATTCTATGATGGTTGTAAGAGTCGTAAGAGCATCTGTCATAGCCCATTTTGGAAATAGGTGACCTCCTTGGGATGGGGTGACTTGACAAGTGTCAGGAGCATCCTACAGTATTGGACAAGTGTCCATAGGCATGGGTTTTGGGCCGTGAGGCTATGTTGGATGCCCATCCCAATGTGGAGCCATTTTTGCCTTGTATTTGTTATATAAACAAGTGCTTTGGAGAGGAGATGTATTACAGGTTTGACAGGTACTGTTATGCTACCGGTTTGTCTCTAGATACGAGTGTCAAAGACTCCTAAGAATTTGCATTGTAAGTGTATTGTAAACCATTTCAGTTTTGATAATACATTGTGCAGGTTTTGGAGTGTGAGGTTTTTAATCGGATAAGGGTTTTCTCCATGTATATCTTGTGTCTCTCTATTATGTCTCATTTCTGTGTGAATGTGTTTTGCTGCAATATCTCCATTGTTGTTGTTAACATTATGTAATTGTAAAAATAAAATTGAATTTACACTCTCCTCCCCTCATAAGATTAGTGTAGGAAGTAATTTCCGCACACCAAGCTTCCTTTCAGTTGGTATCAGAGCCTAGCCAGTTTTGGTTCTAGCTGTTGGGTAGGGGTTTTTTGAGCTAATCTTAGGTTGAGTGGGAGTTTGTGTAGAGTATTCTGTATCTTTTTCTAGGAAGGAGATGGCAACCACATCTGAAAGAGTAGATGTGGATAAGTTCAATGGCACAAATTTTGAGTTCTGGAAACTCAAGATGGAAGACCTACTTGTTGATCGTGACCTATGGGAAACCGTTGATGGAACAAACCCCGCGACAATGCCACAAGTTGATTGGGACCTCAAAGATTGGAAGGATAAGGGTCTCATAAGACTCTGTCTAGCTGACTCTGTCCTGTTGAATGTCCATGAGGAGAAGACTGCTAAAGAACTTTGGAAGAAGCTGGGATCTATTTATCAGGCCAAGTCCCTGGTGAACAAGATCTTTCTGAAAAAGAAGTTGTTTTCTCTAAAGATGGAAGATGGAGGATCTATTGCAGACCATTTAAACACTTTTAACATGGTTGTTGCACAGTTGACATCTATGGGTGTGAAAATGGAGGAGGATCAATGTATGACCCTGCTTTGTTCTTTGCTGGATTCATGGGATCATCTTGTCTTGTCTATCAAAAGCACTACAACCACCTTCACGATGGATGAAGTAGTATCTTCACTGTTATCTGAATAAATGTAGAGAAAGACATCTGAGTCAACCAAAGAGGCTATGGGCATGAAAGATGTAGGTTCCTCGAAGGAGGCCATGGAAGATGAAATAGCTTCTTTAGAAAAGAATAAAACATGGAACTTGGTGCCTTTGCCTGATGGACAGAAACCCATTGGATGAAAATGGGTGTTCAAGAAGAAATTTAGTGCAGATGATAGTGTTGAAAAGTACAAGGCTAGATTGGTTGCGAAGGGGTACTCACAAGTGGAGGGAATTGATTATGGTGAAATTTTCTCTCACATTGCAAAGCTAACATCCATTTGATTCCTATTATCTCTTGTAGCTACTTATGACTTAGAGATGGAGCAGATGGATGTGAAGATAGCTTTCCTTCATGGTGATTTGGAGGAAGAAATCTACATGTCACAGCCAGAGCATTACATAGAGAAAGATAAATAAAATTTGGTTTGCAAGTTAAAGAAGTCTTTGTATGGTTTGAAGCAGTCTCCTAGGATGTGGTACTTGAATTTTGATGCCTTTGTGTTGTTGATTGGATATCTGAGATCAAAATCAGATAATTGTATGTATTAAAAATTTGACAATGATCGCATTCTCATTATTGCATTGTATGTTGACGATATGTTGTTGATTGGGAATGGTAAGAATATGATTTTTGATTTGAAGTCCCAGTTGTCAGCATAGTTTGAGATGAAAAATATTGGGGTAGACAGGCACATTCTTAGAATGGAAATCAGAAGAGACAGAGCAAACATAAAACTTTGGTTAAGCTAGAGTAAGTATGTGAAGACCGTGTTGGATAGGTTCAGCATGGCAGATTGTAGACCATTGTGTGTTCCTATTTCATTGGGGACAAAGTTGTCTATTAATGATTGTCCAAAATCTCCTAGTGAGGTGGAGGACATGAGCAGAGTACCTTATGCTAGTGTTGCTAGCAGTTTGATGTATGCTATGGTCTACACAAGACCATACATTGCCCAAGTAGTGGGAGTCCCTAATTGATTTATGGCTAATCCTGGATGGGTACATTGGGATGTAGTGAAGCGAGTGTTCAGATATTTAAGGGGTACTTATGAGTATTCCATATGTTATCATGGTAATGTTATAGAACCTCCGCATTCAGTTTGTTTTCATGGATTTGTGAGTTTTGATTGGGCAGGTGACATTGATAGCAAGAGATCCACTAGTCCATATGTGTTCACAATGTTTGGTGGTGCAATTAGTTGGATGAGTAAGTGACAACCTGTGGCTGCTTTGTCCACAACAGAAGCTGAGTATATGGAAGCAACTCATGCTTGCAAGGAAGTCATTTGGATTAAGAGATTGTGTTTAGATATTGGTTTTGATGTAGGACATATTACTATTTGTTGTGACAGTCAGAATGCTATTTACCTTGCGAAGAATCCAATTTTCCATGCCAGAACAAAGCATATTGATGTATAGTTTCACTTCGTGCGAGACATGGTAGAGGATGGGAAGGTAAATTTAGAGAAGGTAGATACTTTGAAGAATGTTGCAAATGCATTGACGAAGCCAGTGGACACAAAGAAGTTTAGATGGTGTTTGGAGTCTATGTGCCTCTGGCCTATAGTAGTTAAATCATGTTATTTCTATTGGCTCTTACAAGGTGTTCGACAAGTGGGAGAATGTTGGCAATTAAGGTGTCTCAACCTTGGTAATTCCTTGTATTATTACATTATATCTATTCATTTATTGCCTATTGTATTAATTGGATGCAAATCCTATGTTGTCACATTGTGGGAGTTGGCATGGTGATGTGTCATCCTACATGGAATATGATCACATGTAATTTTGTCCTCACATGAGGAGATAGGCATCCCACTTAGTGGTAGGAATATTTTTCCATGTGTCGGCATCTTGGAATGTGTGTAACGGAATATTGACCAAAATGGTCATGACAGATTCCTATGACAAAGTTATGACATGTAAGAATCATAAATAGGAGATTCTATGACAGGTGAAGACATGTGTCGAAGAGCATCTTTGAAAAAGGCATCTCTGGGCTCCCCAAGGTGGACTATGACATGTTGTAAGAGAATATGCTATTTATAGCCTATGTACATGACAGATTCTCTTACAACTGTAAGTTATGACAGCTATGATAGATTCTATGACGGTTGTAAGAGTCATAAGAGCATCTGTCATAGCCCATTTTGGAAATAGGTGAACTCCTTGTGATGGGGTGACTTGACAAGTGTTAGGAGCATCCTACAGTGTTGGACAAGTGTCGATAGACATGGGTTTTGGGCCATGAGGCCATGTTGGACGCCCATCCCAATGTGGAGCCATTTTTGCCTTGTATTTGTTATATAAATAGGTGCTTTGGAGAGGAGATGTATTACAGGTTTGACAGGTACTATTATGCTGGTGGTTTGTCTCCAGATACAAGTGTCGAAGACTACTGAGAACTTGCATTGTAAGTGTATTGTAAACCATTTCAGTTTTGATAATACATTGTGCAGGTTTTGGAGTGTGAGGTTTTTCACCCGATAAGGGTTTTCCCCATGTATATCTTGTGTCTCTCTCTTATGTCTCATTTCTCTGTGAATGTGTTTTTCTGCAATATCTCCATTGTTGTTAACATTTTGTAATTGTAAAGATAAAATTGAATTTGCACTCTCCTCCCCTTATTAGATTAGTGTAGGAAGCGATTTTCGCACACCTAGCTTCCTTTCAATAAGGTCCTATAAGTAAATAAATACAATGTTCATAATATTCAATGAGTTTCCACTCTAGTCGCCAAAATATCAAGCCATCTCAATCCCCGTAGGAAGAAAAATTAACCCAATAGTTATTATATAATCACATCCTTCACCATAAGAATTGGTCAAAAAAGATATAAGGACATTGTGTAAAATATGTCTCTCCTTAAATGTCATCCACTTCCATAGCTAGCATTGAGTCAATGCTAATGTGGAAGTGGCCCTTTGCTCCTCTCCTCCATTCTGTCGCCCATTCCTTCCACCAATTTTAACCTTAACCGGTAAAGCCTTCCCTAATCACTTTGATGATCAAACTTTCAAATTCTCCCCCATTAAATTTAGATTTTTCTATAACAGGTAGCAAATTTGTTGGATCGGATCATCACTAACCATGTTTTTTTTTTCTCTTCATTTACCCTACTACCTGTTATTCTCTTCATCATAGTTCACATTTCTTGTTTTCTCTTTGTTTAGTAGGAAAAGGAGGAAAGAGGGTTGATTTGGTTCGATGGGTTTTTATCCTCCTTTCACTACAAATATTTAAGGACATATCAACCGAGTTAAATCTCTACTAAGCAAGAGCAATCACCTAACAAGTTGGGCTGTCACTTGGAATGATGTGGAAGCTCATATGTTATCAATCAATATCTCAATGTACTACTCAAGTACTCTAAAAACCCTAAATATGCAAAATAGTAAGCAAATTGATGAATTACGACAAATCCTTGCAGACTAAGATGAAGGACAAAGATTAATAACTCATCATTTTTTGAAGTTTGGGATGTGTAACAATCGAGGACACCTCCACTAGTGTCCTTGTCTAAGGTATTATTTTCTATACAGAATATGGATCTCCTCTCAACACTGATCTTCACTGTTTCTTATGTTTTTGCCCTGGAAGATGTAGACGACACCTCCAGCAATGCCCTAGTCCAGTGCCAGATGTTCTTTAGGATGTCAGAAGCTCTTTGAATGCTGATTATCACTGTCCAATTTGTTTCTATGTTCGCAACTCTGGAGGACACTACTACTAGTGCCCGTGTCCTAAAATGTTCAACTCTGTCTTCTTTCTTTCAGATCCTAAATCCTTATCCTCTGCAACCTCCTTCAACTCCACTCTGCAAAAATTTGTACCTGTAACCTACAATCACAAAAGAGTGTGGTTGGGGTTGTGGTGTTTAGAGGCTTGCATCGATCAAGCCCTAGAGAGACATTCAAGTCTTCAGAACACTATTGTTAGATAAAGAGTGCATATCCCTATAGGATAGAGGTAAAATCTAAATGATAAATGATTAAAAACATAATAGATGTCACCTTGAAGTGTAGATCTCATGGAAGGAAGAAGCTCTTTCATGCCATGAGGAGATGGAGTCAAATCTGCAATCACAAACACAATAACAACAAAGTACTGCTCTACAACACAATGAATGCCTTGAATCACTTTAGCATAAAGTCACAAGTTTACAATGTCCATCTAATTTTCAAATGAAAACCTAAAAATGTTTATATATGCAACTACAAACATTCTCTCTAAGAATTTCGTAATTCAAACTTGAGATGTCGACATAGGACCTAAATAATAGTCATAAATCTAACATTTAAATTTAGGGATGACCCAAAATAGGGTAGGACTAGGGCACTAGCACCCAAGTCCACCCTCCAATTTTTATTTAGGGGACATAAAAACAACACCCCTTAGGTCCTATTTTCCATAAGACTTTAGGGTTTTCTCATTGGGATTCATAATTAACATGCAAGATGCTCTAAATGCATTCTAAGGACCTGGGAGCTAAACCTTAATAGGGAAAAGCCGCCAAGGGGACTCTTTCTGACATAACATTTAGCTCGCACTTTAATGTATGTATAAACACAAGGCCAATACATGCATTAAAGTACGGTCAACAAATACAACAAACACGCCAACCACGATGAAGACATGCCAAACACATTGAAAACACTAACAGACACACAAAACTAGAGAAGACAATTACAGTCACGCAAAACATGGAGAATATGGTATTAAAGACACAAAACACAGTGAATATAGTGAATGCAATGATTATTTATTTTTTCATTTTCTCATATATGAATGTAAATACAAGTACAAGGAAAGTAAACACACAACCCAAATGCAGGAGGAGCTCATCGCCACCAGTCTTGAAACTACATAAGAGGCAACAGAAATGCAATAAAAATCTTAGAGTGTAGTAGGAGCTTATCACCACTAGTCTTGAAACTACATTTGAGAACAAACACGCCATACAAATCCCAAAGCATAGGTGGAGCTCATCGCCAACGATCTTGAAACTATGCTTGGGAACAAACATGCCATACACACACACACATGGAAGACATGGAGAAAACATGACAAACAAGTGATGGAAGAAACCTACTGCTAGGTTCACAACCATCTCAGACACATTACAGACACACACCGATGATTTGGCTTTGCCACAACAATCACCTAAGACATGGTTAAGGGTAGGATAGTCTCAGATCTGCCCCACCTTCTTGAAGGACTTTTAGAAAATGACAAGATGTGCAATCTCCTTGAGAAATACACCATCTCTGCCTTCGCAGATGGCTTAAGATAAAAAGGATATGCATGATATCCCACCTCCATAGAGGGATTAATGATTGCAATATAGAATAAAGATGTACAGTCGCTTGGAGATACAACATCATGCCTCCATAGAAGGCTTACAAACACACTTTGTTAGTATCAAAATCATCAGACAACTTACCTTATATATGCCCCCACCTTAAGGTAGTTGATATCATGTACCAATATCAAGTACATTAAGGTAGGAAGAAAACACTCAAGGGAACACGAGCTCTCGCAAAGCCCATGCCCCCTAGAAGTGACATGTACTTTACAATTGCTAAATGTTCCCACAAACACACAATTTCCTATAAGAAAAGGTGTTAGCATCCATATAATCATGATAAACAATGATGCAAGGTGAGATCCAAGATAAACAAAGTGCATAGAGTAGCATTATTGTTATGTTTTGTAAGTGCAATAAGACAACATCAAAATATCACATGGAGTGATTCTACTAGCCAAGCGTCGGATAATATATATCAACCCTGTTGTAATGTGTGGACTAGGTCTATTTTTGACTTCTCGCTGAAGGGACACTAGGTCCGTATCAGTATTATATGTTTTTCATCATTTGCTAGCTAGATAGAACCACTAGAGGAAGGTAAACAATAAATCAAGAGAGGAGAAACAAGTATCCTAGGGTAGTCACATAGGAAGGTGCCCCTAGGTCACCAACCACAAAACTATCCCCCTAGGACACAACACATTAATGAAAATAGAGGAGAAGCAATATAGAAGAATGATGATACAAATAGAAGAAGGGTCACAATAGAGGTGGTCTCCCGGTATCCTTGACCTTACTAGAGAATCAAGGGTCTTCCTAGGAGGCCTAAACAACACATAAAACATTATGGGGGAAACACAACACTAAGGTAAAGTGTAAGAAATACTTACATGCAAGAGGTTCATGCTAGAGGTTATCAACAATCAAATCATCCTCTTCACAATCCCGAATGCTAGAAGAAAGAGGTTTATAAGGTACCTACCATAGCCCAACTTTTCTTCTTGTCTTCAAATTGTTCAGTGTTAGGTTCGTCTAAGTTTGATTCAATATTAGGTTGAATGTTTTCTTGTTTAGTTGCATTAGTATACTTATTCGTTATGCTCTTAAGAGATGGAAGAAGTGATTTGTTCTAAGTGATTTCAACATCCATCCATGAGGGTTTTAATGTAGGAGACCTTTCCTCATCCACTAGTGCTACATCTTTTGAAGAAAGAGCATAGGAATGAGGAGAAGGTAAGGTGTTGTGAGGGTAATTGTTAAAGTTTGTATCTTTAGTGATGTTCAAAGAATATGCAACCAACGGAGAGATAGTTAATGTTTTTAATGTTTTATTGGTATCCAAATGACTTGAGTATTACATCAAAGGAGGATGATTAAGGTTCTTCTCTTCCTTAGTGATATCCAAAGTGTGCGAACAATCAACTTGTTTAGGGTTAAAAGTGAAGATAATGGATTTTAATGGTTTGTGTTGATCCTCCTTTCACCACTAAACATTCAAGGACATTCAATCAAGTAGAAAGTCTATTTTAGACCTCTTATCACTTGGAACATAGGGGAAGATTGGAATTGTGTGAATTTGTTGTTCAATTAAGTCCAATTATGCTCAAAACCCTAATTATGCAAATTCGTGAACAAACAGACAAATTATGGAGAATGATTACACACAAAGATATCAAATGACAATAAATTGCATACCAGATTTCAAAGTTCAAAATACAAAAAAGTTAGGGACTAATGAGTGGGTGCCCTAGTCTAGTGCCACAATTTTTGTCAAGTTCTGAGAATCTTGTCTGTAACATGTTCCTGTTGTTTTAGAGATTTTCCTATTGCAGGATCTAGAGGACTAATGAACAGGCACCTGAGTCCAGGTCCCTATTTTCTTCTCTGATCTGTAATTCTGACAATCTGCACTACTCTCTTACAACTCCACTTCTTCTTTCACAACTGTAACCTGCAATCATGGAAAAATGGGTTGGGGGTTGTGGTGTTTAGAGGCTTGCCTCAGTCAAGCCCCAAAGAGACATTCAAGTCTTCCGAATACCATTGTCAGATAAAAAGTGCATATCCCTACAAGATAGAGGCAAAATCTAAATGATAAATGATCAAAAACACAAATGATATCACCTTGTAGTGAAGATCTCATGGAAGGAATATGCTCTTCATGCCATGAGGAGATGGATGCAAAATCTACAAATACAAACACAAAAACAACCAAGTACTGCTCTGCAACAAAATGATAGCTTTGAATCACTTTCACAAAATCACAATGCTCACCAAATTTCCCATCTAGTTTACAAATGATAACCTAATCATGCTTATATATGCAACTACAACCATTCTCGCTAATAATTTCATAATTCAAACTTAGTGTGGCGGCCTAGGACCTAAATAATGGTCATAAACTGACACTTTGAAATTGGTCCTGACCTAAAATAGGGCAGGACTAGTGCACAGGCACCCAAGTCCTCCCCCCATTTCAAGTAGATTTATCATAAATGCATCCCTTGAGTCCAAATTGCCATGAAACCTCAAGGTTTTCTCATCGACAGTAATCAAAATCATGCAAGATGCTCTAAATGCATTATAAAGGACCCAGGAGCTAAACCTTAAGAGGATAAAGCCACCAAGGTTACTTTTTCTGACATAACATTTACCCCCCACTTTAATGTATGTATAAACATAAGGCCAATACATGCATTAAAATACGGTCAACAAACACAACAAACATGCTAAGCATGGAGAAGACATGCTAATCACAGAGAAGACAGTAACAAGCACACAAAACATAAAGAAGATAGTTACAGTCACATAAAACATGGAGAAGACAATATTGAAGACATGCAAAACACAGTGAATGTAGTGAAGATAGTGATTATTTTCTTTTTCTTTTTCTTTTCATATATATGAAATGTAGATGCAAGTACAAGGAAAGTAAACACACCACTCATAATGCAGGAGGGACTCATCGCCACCAGTCTTTAAACTACATGTGGGGCAACAGACATGCAATACAAATCAAGCACACCATACAAATGAAGTATGCCATACAAATCCCAAATCATAGGAGGGACTTGTCACCACCGGTCTTTAAACTATGCTTGGGAACAAACACACAATACACACACACTTGGAAGACACAGAGAAAACATGGTAGACAAGCGATGGAGTGTTCCTATTTCTAGGTTCATCACCATCTTAGGCACATTACAGGCACACAACGATGATTGGGCTTTGCCACAACAATCACTGAAGATAGGCTTAAGGGTTGAGTTAGTCACAGAACCGCTCCCCACCTCCATAGAGCACTTTTTGAAAATGACAAGATTTGCACTCTCCACGAGAAATACACTATCCCCACCTTCAAAGAGGGCTTAAGATAAAAAGGATATACATGATATCCCACCTTTGCAGAGGCTTAAATGATTTCAACAGATTTCAAACAAATCTCAGAGTGTAGGGGGGACTCATCACCACCAGTCTTTAAATTGCACTTTAGAACAAACACTTTGCTAGCATCTACAACAAACATCTTTAACAATTAGTGTAGCATCAAATCATACAAGCAAACATAACCATGAAAATAGAAATAATATTAATACACATGACACAATGATTTTGACGTGGAAAACCCTGTTAAGGGAAAAATCATGGGGTGACTAACCCAAGATTGTATTCTCTATTAAAAGAATAAGATAGTACAAAATGGCACTTGCCAATTAGGGCTCACTGCCCGAGCACACTGCTCACAAGAGGCTCACTGTCTACAAGAGACTCACTGTCTACAAGGTATAAGGAAAGTAACAAGATACTTGAACTAATGAGAAGCATCCACACATGCTGAGGTTCAGTTCCAGTTAGGCTCAATACACTGATCTGCTGCACTTCATTCTTCCTCTTCTTTGGTGCTGCTGTCCAGTCACATATTGGACCTGTATAACTACTTCCAAATAGTTCTTTGCTTTTCTTCATAGTTTACAACACACCACACACACCTTCATACCGAAATCAATTTGGTATATATATATGCACCGAGGATTTCATCCACTTTCTAGTCGGCATCCAGAATACATAATATCTTCCCAAACTTTGGTCTGTCGACTGAATCCTTGCTTGCTAAGTGATGAGTATCAAAAGGATAGTTATAGAAGTCATCAATCATGTCGGCCAATCATGAATGATACCTCAAGAAGCTTGATCACCATCAATATCTCATCCGGATTAAGGTCTGATGCTCTGTCGGTCAGGTCTTCCTTAGACTATGCTAAATAGGAACCCAATACTTAGGTTCCTATAACTTTTCACTCTTTCATCAATGGAGGCTCAATCTCTGGAATATATCAATCATGATACTCCTCTTAACTCTCCCAAGTGCACACTTTGCTGAGATACTTCCTCTGAGAGATCTGGACTTGATTGTCAGACCTTGCTGCATGCTCTGTTCTTGCTTATCGGATCATAACACTCTTCAATCTGACTTTCGGTAGAGACACACAATATCCTGCAGATGTGTGGGAAGGACTTTGTTGCCATCAATGACAACAATCATGAAGCCACACAATGTCTCTTTCCAACAATATCCCCCTTTGTCATTGATGGAAACACTTAGTGAAAAATGACTAAGTGTCACACTATACTCCCCCTTGGGTGAGGCTCTGTTCTAATGTACATTTTTCTGGAGCTCCCCCTTAGCTGGATTCCCCATTTTTCACTACTCCTTACTCCCCCTTTGACATCAATGACAAAGTTTAGAATCCGCACACCAAAATTCCCAAAATTTAACTATACTTAGCCGCATAAGTATATATACATGTTATACATACATATACTGAAGTATATCTGCAAAAGTTGTCTTCAAGTAGACAAATTCTGCTGCCCAACTCTGCTTCATCCTGTCCAAAATTGAGATGTGACCACTCAAAAGGAATGCAAAAGCTTCTACCTTCTTAAGATCTATCGGATCGCTGGTCCGGGCTGTGGCCTGAGCATCAGTTAGGGCCTCATACATGGCCTCTAATCTAGGGATAATGATCCCTCTAAGTTCACCCATCCTGCTTATTATGTTCTTCCTTTCCTTTTCAAGTTTCTTTAGTTCATTTAGAATGACAATAGTCTAACATTCTTGGTTTATTATGGATGTGGTGAGAGGATCAAAATTCTGAGATAGTCTTGATAGTTTATCCTCTTGTTCTTTCACTTTCTTCTCAATATCCATTGTCACTTTGGAATAGGATAAACAAAATTTATACATTTCTCTGCCATCTTTAAGAGCATTTTCTAAGCTCTTTATCCCAATATCCATAATTTTCCTATCATTTGTTATTAGCCCTTGTACTTCAGAGAATCTTTTTCCCAAAAACTCCTTCCGGACCTTTTCTTTAGCTGACTTCTCTAAGGAATCAAAATATGTATTGACAAAATTTACAAGAGATTTTAGATTACCGGAAGAGGAGGCCGAAAGATCCTTTTGGAAGGATGGCATGATTTTCTCCAATGCACCGGATGCAATCTCTATTAGCTCACAGTCTTCCATGTGAGACTTCAAAAGTTTTTCTTTTGTCTTTGCTTGGGTAAAGGATGCTATCTTCATAGTCTAAACCAGGGAGAGGGAATCAAAATTGAATGGTGCTTGAAGTAGCTCCAGTTCAGCTAATGCCATCATTTCTTTTGTCAGAAAATCTTTGACTGCTTCTATAGTGTCTCTTGCCAGAGACAGTCTTCTCTCCTTCTGCAGCCTCAGCACTGTCACTTGGAGTCTTCTCTATTTGATCTTCTTCTCTTCCCTTTACCTCTTCTTCTTGACTAATTTTCTCCTCTATTCTCTCTTCTCCTTTTGATCTGGAGTCTGCTAGGGAAACCAGAGGAGAGATGTTTGCTTCTTCATGGACTTCCTCTTCCGGAGAAGAGGAATCCAAATCCTTAGTTTTCTCCTCACCTACCTCCTTTGATTCTTCTGTATTTTTCTCTGTAGGATCACCTAAGTCCTCTATAATGTGAATATTGAATCTTTTATAGGCATTTTGTAGGATCTCTTCAGTCTCTTTTGCCACTTTGTCAGTTTCTCCAAGCATAAACTGATTCATTCTAGCTTTGCTTCGGAACTCATCCTTGCAATCTTTGAAGATCATATTCATTTGTTTCAGGGTGATTGAAGGATAGAGATGAATAGCTATCTGTTCCCAGATCTCAAGATCCTTTGCCTTAGCATTGTTCTTTCTTATTTCTAGTTCCTTCTCTAGGCTTTTGGGAATTAGAGATATGATTTCAATAAATGCCTTATTATAGATATTCAGATACCTGACTGTAGCTTCTTGCAAGATCTTCTGGTCAGCTTCATTATATTCATCATAGAACTCAGTCATTGGTTTTAGGTTCCCATCCATAGTGATTGATTTGATGATATCATCAATGTAGAGAGTAGGTTTTTCAACAAATTCTTCTGTCTTTTCTTGCTTGTCTTGACCAGTAGAGGATTCACCAGATGTTTTCTTCTTCTTCTTCATTTTCTTTACTTCCTCATTTGTCTCTGTCTCTTCATCATCCTTGAGACTTGTATAGGATCTTGTTTCCTTTTTCTTTGTTCTTTTCTCTACCTTTCCAGATGTCTGGTCTTCTGGTTTTGATGCCTTTTGGCTCTTGGAGGTGGCAGGTGCAGAGCTTTTGGAGGATCTGGTCCGGGAGGGGGCTTGGACTGGAGCACTTTCTTTTTCTGCATCTTGTTTCTCTTTCTCTGCCCTTTCCATCTTCTCTCTGTTGGCATCAACTGCCTCCTTTGAAATTCCATGTCTCTTGGAAAATTCGTCCACTTCTCTTCTCACTTTCCTTTTAATTTCATGATGTCTCAGTTCAACATGAACTTTTACACTCAGCTCTTGAAATGTTCCATACCTTTCTGCCTTAAGGTTCTTGGGCTGACTTAGCATGTGTTGAACATGTAGCTCAACAATTTTCTCATCTACTTCATACCCCATTGGCATGATCCAGACTGTCCTTGGTTCCACTGCCTCCATTAGGCATTAATCAGTGTCTACCATAAAGCACACTGTATCCTTTTATTTCTCAACCAATGATTGAGGGATTCTTTCTCTGGCCTGCATCAAGCTTTGGAAGTTTTTGAAGTAACCCCACAGTGCTGTATTTTGAGCCTTGGCATCACCAAGCTGATACAAGTAATCCCTGATTTGTATGGCAACAGGTCTGTCATTTTGCCATATCCAACCACTAGATCCGGGTAGCCCATTCATGTAATAGAAGAACAGACAGAGTATCAAGCCACCGTATTTGAAAGAGTTCTTCTTATCCTTCTTTATCTTCCGTAGATTCTCCAAAAGTTGGTTCAGAAGGAGCTCACAGAGATCATAGTCAGCATTCTTTCTTAACATTTCATAAGCAGTGTAAATTGTTGTTCCGAATATAGAATTCTCTCTACTGGAGTGATATATCTTGTAGCCAATTATCATGGCGGCAAACTTGATATCCAGATCTATGATATCCTCAATTGTCATTTCTCTTTTATCAAATTTGGATCTAGTAGCCTCACTCACAGTTTGGTTTTTGACAGATTTGAGAGTAGGTAACCCACCGGATGAGTGCAATCCAGTCACCACCCTAATGGCATCCCTTGTGATCTTGAATGGCCTCATTAACCATATGAAGTTGTCATGCACTCTACTCAGAATATACCAGACCCATTCATCTTCTGCAAAATAGGGAAATGAATGCACTATCCAAAATGCTTGTCTTAGATGGCTTTGTACTGAGGTTTGAGTTCAAATGATTCATCTATTAGCTACTTATGATATATATCCATCAGCTTGGATTCTCTGAATTCCTCAATATTCACATGAATGTATTCCCTAACATCTTCAACATGCAAAACCCCATGCAGAATGCTAGAAAACGCACCTAGGGGATCAACTTCTAGGGATTTGTATGGATGTTTCTTGAATTTTAGATGCGGCCTATCAATGATCTTCACAACATTTAGAGTAGCCATCTTTCAAAAGATTCAGAGATGGATTTCAAGAATGAAAAATACCTTTTACACTTTTAGGGTTCACGAAATGAGTCGGATCAAATTGCTGGATAAATCGATTTCTGTGGTTGATCTTCGAGAGCTTTGAGACAATTTGTTGCAGAGCTCCTTCTCTCTTCTTCTCGAATGCAAATGTGCAAATGATGAACAAGGGAACCTTTATATTTCTGTGTAAACCCTAATTTCACATTGTAATAAATGCACAACTTAAGTTGTTCCGGTTGCTTTGTTCTCCTTGTCCTGAGAGATTTCTTTGAATCACTGAGATGCACTTAGAGTTATTCTCAGTGAATATTAGCAATCTAACTACCTTTCACAATCATTCCATTTATCCGCAAATCAAGATACCTCAAATTTGAATCATACTAGATCGAATTGTGAAAATCCTATTCTTACCAGATGACTGTTGAACCGGATCAATCTTGGAAGATTAATCTCTTCAGAATTTCTTGCAGATCTTCCATATCTTTACCAAGACTTATTTAGATGTTTCTCTGAGAACCCTTTAATCCACAACTTTCCATGTGCCAATTTCAGGCACCAATTGACTGGATGGGGGAACAAGTTTTCTTTTGTGACTCCCCCTGAGCCAGAGCTCATCTATTTAGTTTCTGGAAGGAATATCAGCACCAGATTCTACTGCAGATCCATCCCCAACATTTTTTGTACTTCTCTTCACCCAAATCTTGTTCATCTCCCTTTAAATTTCATCCACATTCACTTTTCCTTTTCCTTTGTCTTGTTTTTGATTATGATGCACTGGACCCCTTTTATCCTGATTCTTACTTGTACAGAATTTGGTAATATGACCAGATCTATTGCAATTGTAGCAAATAATATTTCTTTGCATATTTGACTGATAACTTCTAGATCTACATTGATTGGCCATATGTCCCATTCTATTGTATGTAAAGCATCTACCATTGAATGAATTGTTCATTTGCATATTTCTACACTCATGAGATTTGTGACCATACCTTTTGCAGATAAAACACTGTCCAGAGAAGGATGGATTAGTTTGATTCATTCTTCTTCTACACTGATTTGCTTTATGACCAAAGTTATTGCAATTGTGGTAGTATCCATTGAAGGATGGATATCTTTGAGCATTTGGTTGCCTTACCGGAGGTCTTCTAGGCCTATTCCTTGGATTTCCTGATCCAGAGTTCTTCTAACCAGACCTAGAGCTTTCACCTTTTTCATACGCCAAGCCTTGCTTGTCATCTACCCTCTTTTGGCTTTGAAGAAGAACTTCAAGTTGAGCAGAGCTTATCTTGAATTTCTCTTTGTATTCATTTGTTGTTTGAAGATCCCTTTTAAGAGTGTCAATCTGATTCTCAAGTTGTTCTTCATTAGCTCTAGCTTCTTCAAGATCAGATTCTAGATGCCTGATTATTCTATCCATTTTGTGGCAGTCTTCTGACTTCTCCTTGAGAGATTGTCTTAGATCATCTTTAATTTTTCTTTTCTCTTCAATTTCTTGGGTGAATTTCATAACCCTTGATTCCATTTCATGTCTTACCATAATGACCTCTTTTGATATCTTCTCACATAACTTGTTCTTCTCATTCAGATCTTCATCAGTATTATTGGCTTCACTTTGACTTGCTAGTTGTTGAAGTAGTTCCTTTCTCTTTTTCATAGAGATACTCAGTTTCTCTTTTAGTTCATTTATGAAATCATTAGCCTCTTTGAGTCTTTCCTTCAAGTTATTGACTTTGGAGTGAGATTGTTCAAGATCATCTAGGGCAGACTGAAGTTGTTCCCTCATACCATACATATCCATTGAGATTCTGAGATCTTCCTCAAGCTGTTAGGCTCTATTTGGAGGAACTTAACTCTAATACCAATTGTTGATAATTGAGAGGGGGGGGGGTGAATCAGTTATCTTGATTACTTTAACTTTCTGTTCTTCTTTAACAATTAGTGCAGCATCAAATCATACAAGCAAACATAACCATGAAAACATAAATAACATTAATACACATGACACAATGATTTTGACATGGAAAACCCTGTTAAGGGAAAAACCATGGGGTGACTAACCTAAGATTGTATTCTCTATTAAAAGAATAAGATAGTACAAAATGGCACTTTCCAATTACGGCTCACTGCCCAAGCACACTGCTCACAAGTGGCTCACTGCCTACAAGAGACTCACTGTCTACAAGGTATAAGGAAAGTAACAAGATACTTGAACTGATGAGAAGCATCCACACATGCTGAGGTTCAATTCTGGTTAGGCTCAATACACTGATCTACTGCACTTCATTCTTCCTCTTCTTTGGTGCTGCTGTCCAATCACATATCAGACCTGTATAACTGCTTCCAAATAGTTCTCTGCTTTTCTTCACACTTCACAACACACCACACACACCTTCATACCAAAATTAATCTGGTATATATATCTGCACCAAGGATTTCATCCACTTTCTAGTCAGCATCCAGAATACCTAATATCTTCCCAAACTTTGGTCTGTTGACTGAATCCTTGCTTGCTAAGTGATGCATATCAAAAGTATAGTTATAGAAGTCATCAATCATGTCGACCAATCATGAATGATACCTCAAGAAGCTTGATCACCATCAATATCTCATCTGGATTAAGGTTTGATGCTCTGCCGGTCAAGTCTTCCTCAGACTACTTTGCCAAACAAGAACCCAATACTCAGGTGCCTATAACTTTTCACTCTTTCATCACCGGAGGCTCAATCTCTGGAATATATCAGTCACGATACTCCTCTTGGCTCTCCCAAGTCTGTACTTTTCTAAGATACTTCCTCTGAGAGATCTGGACCTGATTGTTGGACCTTGTTGCATGCTCTGTTCTTGCTTACCAAACCACAACACTCTTCAATCTAACTTCTGGTATAGACACACAATGTCCTATGAATGTGTGGTAAGGACTTTGTAACCATCAATGACAATAATCATGAAGCCGTACAGTGTCTCTTGCCAACAATTTATGCCCCCACCTTAAGGTGGTTGATGTCATGTATCGATATCAAGCATGCTAATGTAGGAAGAAAACACACAAGGGAACACAGACTCTCGCAAAGCCCATGCCCTCGGAGGTGACATGTACTTTACGATCACCAAATGTTCCCACAAACATATTCCTACAAGAAAAGTGTTAGTGTCTGTATAATCATGATAAACAACAATGCATATGATCATTCACACAAAGAGCCTAGGTTATACTATGGATTCAGAGACTGAGTATAATGGTGGGTCTATACCACAGAAATCTCAAAACTGATTGTAACCAAGGTGAGATTCAAAGATAATCAAAGTGCACGTAGAGAAAATATTGTTATGGTTTGTAAGTGTGATAAGACAACATCAAGATCACATGGATTGATTCTACTAGCCAAGTGTTAGATAGTATATATCAACCCCATCGTCATGTATGGACTTGGTCCATTTATTGATTTCTTGCTGAAGGGACACGAGGTCCGTATCAGTATAATATTTTTTTTTATCATATGCTCACTAGATAGAAACACTAGAGGAAGGGAAACAATAAATCAAGAGAGGAGAAACAAGTGCCTTAGGGACAGTCACGTAGGAGGGTGCCCCTAAGTCACCAACCGTAATGCTATGCCCATAAGACAACACACAATAGTGAAAAATAGAGGAGAAGCAATATAGAAGAATGATGATACAAATAGAAGAAGGATCATAACAAAGGTGGCCTCCTAGTATCTTGGACCTTACAAGAGAATCAAGGGTCATCCCAGGAGGCCTAAACTACACATAACACATCATAGGGGAAACACAACACAAGAGGTAAAGGGTTAGAAATACTTACCTATAGGGACAACCTAAATAAGGGTTGTCATTGAGAAAATCATCATCATCTTCCCACTCCTAAAAGTTAGAGGAAAGTGGGACATAAGGTACCATAGTCCAACTCTTATTCTTTTCTTCAAATTGTCCATTCTTAAGATCTTCTTTGTTTGATTCAATGTTAGGTGAGGTATTTTCTTATTGAGATGCATTTCGTTGGGCATGAGCTTGTCATCTCCTCCTCCTTTCTCTTGCTTGTCTATTTATTTTTTTCTTGCTACTTATCTCTTGTAAGATAGTGTTTGGCTCTTCCATAGGTTTTTGTGTTTTAGAGGAGGAAGCACTAGGATCAAATCTCATTTGTCTAGGTGGAATGTTTTTCTATCAATGAATACCTCCTGATCCTTATAAATATGGTCGGGGAGGAACCTTAGCATAGGGTCATTTTCCTTTCAGTCTAGGAAGTTGTTCAAATGCGGGTTGTTCGTCTCTTCCGACCACTTGATGTAATAGTTTTGTTTTGTAGTTTCTATAGCTCAAGAAGTTAAAATATGTCTGTGGCTCTGGTTCTAATTTAGATCTTTCCCAAAGGTAACCAAGGGTAAAGTGTTGTCTTGTAACCAAAGGTTTATACTTATTGTGAGGAATAGTATACACTTGTCCATTCAAAGGAAATTTTACATAGTTATGAATTGTTGAAGGGACAACTTTCATAGTATTTAACCATGGATATCCTAATTTTATGTGAAAAAAGATAAAAAATGGGGACAACATCAAAAAATTGTTCTACGGATTTTTCAAATACAGTGACCAATAAAGATATCTTCCCATAAGTGTTTATAAAGGTTCCCTTATGTGTCTTAATCATCATATCTGAAGGGTCATAAAAGCCTTGCATCAATCCATGTGAATAGAGTAACTCTTCCTTTGCCACATTAGTCATGAAATTAGGATCAATAAGGGTTCCATCCACAGGATTTCCCATTATTTTCATAGTGATATAAAGAGGTGATTCAATGTCTCCAATTGTTCTATCATGAGGTGTAAACATAATTTCAAGTTCAGGGACCTTTCTTTTCATGTAAGGCCTAGGAGGGAACCTATTGTTATTGTTGTGAGTAGAAGCCATGTGTATGAGTTTTTAAATCAACATGAAATCATATTTTATAATCTTTTCAAAAGTTATGCCAAAGACAGGTGCAAAACTATGTGTAAATATGACCTAAAATGCTTGATTTTTCAACTTTTTCCAATGCAAATAAGTGAAAGAAAAGGTGTTGTAAGGAAATAAATGAAGTGAAGAAAGTAATATTTATGATATAAGTCTAGTAAATCAACAATATCCTTCACAACACACCTTTGACGCAAACCTAGAGTGATGACAAGTCAAAACCTAGTGAAAATACGCTAAAATATGTAATTTTTCACAAGTTTTCAATGCAAAGACATAATAAAAAGGGTGTTATAAATAATTTTAGGAGGTGAAGAATATTATAGAAATAATATCAATCACCTAAATCCATAAAATCCATCACAACATGCTTGGAGTGCAAATCTAAGTCAAACCTTAGTGAAAATATAGCCAAAATATGTGATTTTTCACCAATTTTCAATGCAAAGGCCTAATAGGAAGGGTGTTGTAAATAATTTGAGAAGGAGAAGAAGATAATAACCCTAATAACATCCAATTAATACAAAAATATTCTTCACAACACACCTATGATGCAAATCTAGAGAGATGATAAGGCCAAAATCTAGTGAAAAAACAATGTTTTCAAACCCTAAGCATGAAATTGTGCAAGAAAACCACTATGATGAAACACTATAGTTATAAATAAGTCCTAATGAGTGTTTTAAAATGGTATTAAAGTCTGAAACAAGATTTTGACTACAAACCCTAGCTAATGCAAAACTAGGTTATATGAAAAAATGTACAATCTCAAGTAATTTTCATCAATTTGAGCATGAAAATGCAATCTAAATAAATTATGAATGAAAAAGTTTTGTATTTTAAATTAGATCTAATGATAATGACAGAAATTTATTGAAATTAATGCAAGCTAATTCAAATTACTTGAAAATGCAAGCTAAAATGCCAATTTTTTTCAATTTTTTCATTTTTTTTTGTAATTTTTTGAATGCAATAAGATGAAAAATGATATGAATGAATGAAATGATTGTAAATCTGAAGTACAATACTCAACAAGGTGCAAAATTCAAAAGAACATGGGTTCACTAAAATGTTTAGGGTTAAAAATGAAGATAATGGATTTTAATGGTTTGTGTTGATCCTCCTTTCACCACTAAACATTCAAGGACATTCAAATGAGTAGAAAGTCTACTGCAGATCCTGTCACTTGGAACATAGGGGAAGATTGGAAATGTGTGAATTTGTTGTTCAATTAAGTCCAATTATGCTCGAAACCCTAATTATACAAATTCATGAACAAATGAACAAATTATGGAGAATGATCACACACAGAGATATCAAATGACAATCAAATACGTACCAAAATTTGAAGTTCAGAATACAAAAAAGTTGGGGACTAATGAGTGGGTACTCTAGTCCAGTGCCACAGTTTTTGTCGAGATCCAGGAATCTTGTCTGTAACCTATTCCTGTTGTTTCATATATTTTCCTATTGTGGGATCCGGAGGACTAATGAACAGGCACCCGAGTCCAATTCCCTATTTTATTCTCCGATCTACAATTTTGATAGTTTACACTACTCTCCTACAACTCCACTTCTTCTTCTTTCACAACCTGTAACCTGCAATGATGGAAAAATGGGTTGGTGATTGTGGTTTTTAGATGCTTACCTCAATCAAGCCCTAGAGAGACATTCAAGTCTTTTGAACACCATTGTCAGATACAGATTGTGTATCCTTGCAGGATAGAGTCAAAATCTAAGTGATAAATGATCAAAAACACAAATGATATCACCTTGCAGTGAAGATCTCATGGAAGGAAGATGCTCTTCATGCCATGAGGAGATGGATGCCAAATATGCAAGTACAAACACAAAAACAACCAAGTACTACTCTGCAACATAATGATAGCTTTGAATCACTTTCACAAAATCATAATGCTCACCAAATTTCCCATCTAGTTTACAAATGATAACCTAATCATGCTTATATATGCAACTACAAATATTCCCACTAAGAATTTTGTAATTCAAACTTACCGTGTCGGCATAGGACCTAAATAACAGTCATAAACTGACACTTTAAAATTGGTCCTAACCTAAAATAGGGCAAGACTAGGGTACGAGTGCCCAAATCCTCCCCTGTATTTTAGGTAGGATTTATCATAAATCCATCCCCTGAATCCAAATTGCCATGAAACCTCAGGGTTTTCTCATCGAGAGTCATTAAAATCATGCAAAATTCTCTAAATGCATTATAAAGGACCCAGGATTTAAACCTTAAGAGGATAAATCCCCCAAGGTTACTTTTTTCAACATAACATTTAGCCCTCACTTTAATGTATGTATAAACACAAGGCTAATACATGCATTCAATTATAGTCAACAAACACAACAAAAATGCCAAGCACGGAGAAGACATGCCAATCACAGAGAAGATAGTAACAGGCACACCAAACACGGAGAAGATAGTTAGAATCATGCAAAACATGGAGAAGACAGTATTGAAGACATGCAAAACTGGTGCAGTCACGGTAGGAGAGTTAACATAATGAACTATCTGGACCATACAACAAGAGTAAACATAATAGAAACAACTCAAGGAAATGGAACAAATGCAGATTTAGTCATTCAGTATATCATAGAATTCAAATACAATCTGGCCGGCAACATGCTGGCTTACAACTAGGCTCAAAGGCCTGATTACATACATGTACAAGATAAAGCTTTGAAGCTCCTTCGCACAAAATCTAAACTATCAGATCTTTCTTATGTGAGTAACTTAATCACTACTTTACTAAGGATCTATTACATCAATATATATCTAATCCAGATCAATAGATTCCTCCGCGTCAGCCAAGGAAGGTCACAAACTCCAATGAAGATTTGTAGCATGTTCACAGATAGGTCAGACCTAAATGCATAGAACACTTCCTCAAATGAATGGAACAAACGTGTGGACCCTTGGGGAAGGTTGGCCATGAACCAAAGGACATTGAATGATGTGTCATTGAGATCTGCAAGTCAAGGAATGATCCGCAAGTCTTCTTCTTTAGCTGCTTGTCAGGAACTATTAGAATGCTCTGCTCTGAGAAAATAGTCAACTTTTGATAGCAATGAATTTCTGGTAACTAATCTAAATGCTTTGAATTCTTGATATGATGTAGCTGAATGAATGTAGGTGCTAAGTCTAGATCCACAAGATGTGAAATGCCAAAACTAAACCATACGCTAAAACTGCTTCTAACTAAACTGCCTAAACTAAATTGGAAAATGAAAGAACTGAAATGCAAATGTTTTTGGTTGATGTAAGATTACTCTTGAACCAGGGATGCTCCTGCATCAGACATCCAGGGTTATTGAAAAAGTGAGTACCTCACTTTGCTAGGGCTAGGGGACAACCAAGACAATCCACCTCAGCCTGAGAAATCCATGATGAATCTTCTTCCGGTCTACCTTTCCACTTCACAAGATATTCTTTGTATTGGAATTTCCTCTAGTGTTGTGTCCAATTTTGCTGTCCTAAATGTCTTCAATATGTTCATGTGCTTTGTGTGGTAATTACTTCTTCAAGTCTTCTTCCATTCTATCAATGAACTCTGCTTCATGATACTGATATAGATCTGCAATATTAAAAATAGGTGAAATACCCAATGTCTCTAGTAGCTCCACTTCATATGCATTTCCTGAATCAAGTTTCCTTAGTATCTTATAAGGTCCAAACTTCTTCATCTTCAACTTGTTATATGTCCCAAGTGGTAATCTTTCTTTTCTCAAGTACACCATTACTTCATCTCCCACTTCAAATTGCTTATGTCTTCTCTTCTCATTAGCCTTCTCTTTATACTTACTATTCATAGCTTCCAAATGCTTCTTCACCTGGTTATGCATTATCTTCATATGGTCTATAAATTCTTCTACTTTTGCACTTCTCTTTTCTTTTGTACTGATGTCTCTCAATTCTACAACTCTTTTAGGATTCACTCTGGTCATAATCTCAAAAGGTGTTATTCTGGTACTCCTATTTACTGAATTATTGTATGCAAACTCTGCTTGTGAAAGAATCAAATCCCAACTTCCGGCTTTCTCTCCAACCAAACATCTCAACAAGTTTCCTAAGCTCCTATTCACTACCTCTATCTATCCATCTATCTATGGATGAAAACTTGAACTGAACTACAAATTTGTCTTCATCTTTTTCCAAAGTGTCTTCTAAAAGTAACCAACAAACTTTATATCTCTGTCTGAAACTATACTCCTGGGTAATCCATCCAGTTTCACAATCTCCTTGAAAAATAGGTCAGCTACATGCACTGCATCAATTGTCTTCTTACAAGGTATGATATGAGCTATTTTTGAAAATCTGTCCACCACTACAAATATTGAATCATGTCCTCTCTGTCTCTTAGGCAATCCCATTACAAAATCCATGCTTATGTCTTCCCAAGGTCTCTCCGGTACTATCAAAGGTTTATACAATCCAGTGTTCTGAATACTCCCTTTTGCAACTTGACAAACTCTACAACTTTGTACAAATCTCTGAACATCCTTATGTATCTGAGGCCAAAAGTAATTTTCACTTACTAAAGCCACTGTCTTATCAATGCCAAAATGTCCTGCCAATCCACCACCAAGCTTCTCCTTGATCAAATTATCCCTCACTGAATTTCTAGGTATGCACAACTGACTTCCTTTGAACAACATATCTTCTTGAATGGAATAGTCCAACCACTTACTCCTATCTATCACAACAGGTTCCTTACATGCTTTCCAAGGTTATTCAAAATCAGTGTCTCCCTCATACATGTTCTTCAATTCATCAAAACCCAACACTTCCACTCTCATCTCGGTCAACAAGTTTCTTCTTCTACTCAATGCATCAGCAACTTTGTTTGATTTTCCACTCCTATGCTTCAACACAAAAGTATAACTCTGCATGAACTCTACCCATCTCATATGTCTCTTATTCAACTTACCTTGACTGTTCAAATATTGCAAAGCTTGATGATCTATATACAACACAAATTCCTTAGGCAACAAATAATGTCTCCACTTCTTCAAGGCTTGAATTATGGCATAGAACTCTTGATCATAAACGAAATATCTCTTTCTTGCATCATTCAACTTCTCACTAAAATAAGCTATAGGTCTACCTTCTTGACTTAATACTACTCCAATCATATTTCCACTTGCATCACAATCAACTTGAAATACATTATTGAAATTTGGTAATGCCAAAATAGGTTGCTCTGTCACTTTCTGCTTCAACAACTCAAAAATTTTATCTACTCCTGATGTCCACTTGAAATCTTTTCTGTCACCTCTCATTGTCTCTATCATAGGGTTACAAACTAAACTAAAATTTATGATGAACTTCTGGTAGAAACTAGCCAAACCATAAAATGATCTAACTTTTCCAATGCTCTCTAGTGTAGGCCATTCAATAATTGCTCTCACTTTCTTAGGGTCCATCTTTAATCCTTCCACAGAAATCACAAATCCCAAATATACCAACTCTTCTTTCATGAAACTACACTTCTTGATATTTATTAGTAATTTCTCTTCTCTCAACCTCTGCAAAACTTGTCTAATATGCCACAAATGTTCTTCTTTTGTCTTACTAAAAATAAGAATATTATCCAAGTATACAATCACAAACTTACGCAAGAATTTCTTTAGAACTTCATTCATCAATCTGATGAAAGCACTCGGTGCATTTGTCAATCCAAAAGGCATCACTAACCACTCATACAATCCCTCATTTGTCTTAAAAGTAGTCTTCCATTCATCACCTTCTCTGATTCTGATCTGATGGTATCCACTCTTCAAATCTATCTTTGTGAAATATCTTGCTCCACTCAAATGATCCATGATATCATCCATCCTAGGTAAAGGAAATCTATACTTAATTGTGATCTTGTTTATTGCTCTAGAGTCAGTACACATTCTCCATTCTCCATCCATCTTTGGTGCTAACACTATAGGTACTACACAAGGATTTAAACTTTCTCTGATCAAACCTTTCCTCAACAATTCTTGTATCTATCTATTCAGTTCTTCATTCTCTGCCGGTGTCATTCTATTTGCTGCTTTGTTAGGTAAACTTGCTCCCAGTATAAGATTTATGTGATGACTGATACTCCTTATAGGAGGTAATCCTTTAGGTACATTATCTGATATGATGTCTTCATACTTTGTTAGCAACTCTCTTATCTCCTCTGGTTCAGTCTCTCTCTTCAATATTTCAAGATTTTTAGGAATCAAGGCATAACACATACTTTCCTATTTCAAACCATCCAAAAATTTCCTTCCATCTACCAAACAGATTCTAGCATTCCCACATATCACATCTTTAGTATCATCCTCTAAAGGAATCAAAGTAATTCTCTTTCCATTTGTTGTTATAGTATATGTATTCTTTCTCCCATCATGTATATTTTTTTTATCATATTGCCAAGGTTTACCCAACAAGATATGACAAACATCCATAGGCATAATATCACACAAGACTTCATCATGATAAGATCCAATATGAAATTTCACCAAACATTGTTCACTCACTAGTACCTTATGATAATCCTGAATTCATGCTATCTGATAGGGCTTAGGGTGTTTCAATCTTTCCAACTTTAGCTTAGTCACCATCTCCTCTGAAACTAGGTTATCTGAATTACCACTATCAATTACAACTTTACAACACTTACCTCCGGATTTGCATCTAGTTTTGAACAAACTTTTCCTTTGTGATGGTTTCTCATTTGCCTCTATTTGAAATAGTGCTCTCCTCATTACCAATGATTCTCCTTTCTCAGGTTTACCAATAGAACAAGGGTCATCTAACTCAACAAGTTCTTCTTCAACATAGGCTGCTCTTCTACTATTTTCTATCCTCTTACTTGTACTACCCTGATTACACTCAAATGCTCTATGTCCTTCACCTCCACACTTGAAACAAGTACCTATGAATGTCTTCTTATCAAATCCTCTTCCTTCTCTCCTGTATCCTTCATTCTGGTATGCACTAGGGTTTCCTCTCTGGTAAAAAATTCTATCATCTCTCTAGTAAGCATTGTTATCTCTGTCATCCTTCTTAAATGGGCTATCAAACTTGTTTTGCTCTAAAAATGGTTGATCATATCTGGAATATGTTCTTCCTCTCTGAAATTTACCTCCTCTACCTCTCTGTCTCTGATCATGTCTCTTATTCAGCTTCTCTTCAACTTTTAGGGCAAACTGATATGCTTCTTCCAAAGATGTCATCCTTACCAGACTTAGTTCTTCTTGAATGTTCAATCTCAGTCCATTGATGTATCTAGCCACTTTCTCCTTGCTTGCTTCATTACGTCCTATCCTTATGATCATTTTATGAAATTCTTCAGTGTACTCCACAGATTTCTCCTTCTATCTTAAGTTTTGCAATCTTTTCAACAACTCCAACTCATAGTCAGTAGGTATAAACTAATTCTTCAACTTTGTCACCGTCCTATCCCATTTTGTAATCTTTTCTTTTCCTCTTCTTTTTCTTTCCAACTAAACTTCTTTCCACCATATAGCAGCATGTCCTTTCAACTTTGTCTTTGCAAATTTCACCTTCTTCAGATCTTCAATTTCGTCATATTCAAAGTATTCTTCCATGTCGTTTATCCAGTCAATCAATTCTTCAGGGTTCAAATTACCAGTATAGTTTGGTACATCAACTCTAGGTCTCTTTCCAATATTTGAAATAGCTCGCAACATCTTTATCTGATCTGATTCTTCTTCTTCATTACCTTCTAGGGTTTCTCTAGTTTGTTCAACAGATTGAATTTCCTCTCCATCATCACTTTCAACATTTGGTCTCAGTGTCAATCCTCTTCGCCTATCTTCTTCAATAGCATCCAAACAGATTTGCATTGTTCTCATCAATTCCATCATTTCATCCATTCTATTAGCCATAGTACCAATAGGAAGAACTCTCTGCAATGGCATTCTTCCTCGGATCAAGTGCAAACTCCCTCAAATTCAGAAATTGGGCTACGAGTGACAACTGCCTCACAATTAGCGATCGGTTATGCATAAGTAACCTGTCTCAGATCGGCGATCTGTTCACAACAAGATCTTACGGAATCGCCTTCGTCACTTCACTCCAAAGAATTGAACTTTCACTCTGATACCACTTGGTGCAGTCACGGTAGGAGGGTTCACAGAATGAACTATTTGAACCATGCAGCAAGAGTAAACTCAATGGAAACAACTCAAGGAAATGGAACAAATGCAGATTCAGTCATTCAGTATATCATAGAATTCAAATACAATCTGGCTGGCAAGATGTGGGCTTACAACTGGGCTTAAAGGCTTGATTACATACATGCGCAAGATAAAGCTTTGAAGCTCCTTCGCACAAAATCTAAACTATCAGATCTTTCTTATGTGAGTAACTTGATCACTACTTTCCTAAGGATCTATTACATCAATATATATCTAATCCGGATCAATAGATTCCTCCGCATCAGCCAAGGAAGGTCACAAACTCCAATGAAGAGCTATAGCGTGTTTACATATAGGTCAGACCTAAATGCATAGAACACTTCCTCAAATGAATGGAACAAACATGTGGACCCTTGGGGAAGGTCAGCCACAAACCAAAGGACATTGAATGATGTGTCATTGAGATCTGCAAGTCAGGGAATGATCTGTAAGTCTTCTTTATTTGATTGTCAGGAACTATTAGAATGCTCTACTCTGAGAAAACAATCAACTTCTGATAGCGATGACTTTCTGTAACTGATCCAAATGCTCTAAATTCTTGATATGATGTAGATGAATGCATGTAGGTGCTAAGTCTAGATCTGTAAGATGTGAAATGCCAAAACTGGACCATAAGCTAAAACTGCTTCTGACTAAACTGAACTGGAAAATGAAAGAACTGAAATATAAATGTTTTTGGTTGATGCAAGATTGCTCTTGAACCAGGGATGCTCCTGCATCAAAAACATAGTGAATGCAGTGAAGACAGTGATGATTTTCTTTTTCTTTTTCTTTTCATATATATGAAATGTAGATGCAAGTGTAAGGAAAGTAAACACACCACCCATAATGTAGGAGGGACTCATCGCCACTGGTCTTTAAACTACCTATGGGGAAACATACATTTAATACAAAGCAGGCACACCATACAAATGAAGCATGCCATACAAATCCCAAAACATAGGAGGGACTCATCACCACTGGTCTTTAAACTATGCTTGGGAACAAACACATAATACACACACACTTGGAAGACATGGAGAAAACATGGCAGACAAGCGATGGAGTGTTCCTATTTCTAGATTCATCACCATCTCAGGCACATTACAGGCACACACCGATGACTGGGCTTTGCCACAACAATCACCAAAGACACACTTAAGGATTGAGTTAGTCACAGAACCACTCCCCTCCTCCACAGAGGACTTTTTAAAAATGACAACATGTGCGGTCTCCATTAGAAATACAACATCCCAGCCTTCGTAGAGGGCTTAAGATAAAAAGGATATACACGATATCCCACCTCCATAGAGGGCTTAGATGATTGCAATAGATTTCAAACAAATCTCAGAGTGCATGAGGGACTCATCACCACCAGTCTTTAATCTAGACTTTAGAACAAACACTTTGCTAGCATCTACAACAAACATCTTACCTTATATGTGCCCCCACCTTAAGGTGGTTGATGTCATGTATCGATATCAAGCACATTAAGGTAGGAAGAAAACACATAAGGGAACACAAACTCTCACAAAGTCCATGCCCCTGGAGGTGACATGTACTTTACGATCGCCAAATGTTCCCACAAACACATTCCTACAAGAAAAGTGTTAGTGTCCATATAGTCATGATAAACAACAATGCATATGATCATTCACACAAAGAGCCTAGGTTATACTACGGATTCAGAGACTGAGTATAACTGTGGGGCTATATCAGAGAAATCTCAAAACTAAGTGTAACCAAGGTGAGATTCAAAGATAATCAAAGTGTACGGAGTGACAGTATTGTTATGGTTTGTAAGTGTGATAAGACGACATCAAGAACACACGAAGTGATTCTACTAGCCAAGCAATGCTATATCCATAAGACACAACACACAACAGTAAAAAATAGAGGAGAAGAAATATAGAAGAATGATGATACAAATAGAAAAAGGGTCACAACAAAGGTGGTATCCCAGTATCTTGGACTTTTCAAAAGAATCAAGGGTCATCTCAGGAGGCCTAAACAACACATAACACATCACAGGGGAAACACAACACAAGAGGTAAAGGGTTAGAAATACTTACCTATAGGGACAACCTAACTAAGGGTTGTCATCGAGCAAATCATCATCATCTTCCCACTCCTGAATGTTAGAGGAAAGTGGGACATAAGGTACCATAGTTAAACCTTAAGAGGAAAAAGCCCCCAAGGTTACTTTTTTCGACATAACACAACTAAAGGGAAGTCGATAGGATGATCCAAAGAGGTTTCATGCACTATAGTAGGGGTATGATTGCTTATATTGTTAAATGAATGCTCACTATCTATCCATGGAACATTCTTTGTTAAAGGGAGCTCTTCATTCATTAATGCTTCATCTTGGCTGGGGAGAGCATTGGAATGGAAAAGTGGTGGTGTCTCTTCATTCGCTAATGCTTCATCTTGGCCAAAGAGAGCATTAGAATGAAGAGTTTGTGATATGATGTTAAGGGATGTGTTAATGAATTCATCCTTTTTTTCCAAAGTGTCCTCATTAGTGAGAACAACATTGGGAGAGAGATCATAAGGTAGAACTAAGTTGTCACATGTTTTAGCAATAGGAGTCCTAGTGAAATGTTCAATAGAGATAAAGTCATCTAAGGTTACATCTAACATATTAAAGTCATCACTACTAAATGTATTTTTGGCTATGAATTTAATGAGATGATCCAATATCGAAGGATATATTGCCATGAGAGTTGTGAAGCTATTGAAATCAAATATATAATAAAGGGCTTCATATGTGGAGCATATAAGAGGATCAACATCATGTATGTATGCTATTTGTTCCAAGACTTGAGGATATTCATGAGTAAATTTAGAAAAATGATCAATGTCTACGATGTATGGAAATAGAGCTTCCAAATAAGTATCCATGATATATGCAAGAAAATGAATGCACAACTATGTATGAATATGACTTAAAATGCTTGATTTTTCAACTTTTTTAAACGCAAATGAGTTAAAGAAAAGGTGTTGTAAATAATTTAAAGAGGGGAAGAAAATAATATGGCCTAATATTAATCCAATGATACAGTAATATCCTTCACAACACGCCTTTGATGCAACTCTAGGGTGATGACAAGTCAAAACCTAGTGAAAATACACCTAAAATATGCAAATTTTCACCAATTTTCAATGTAGAAGCCTAATAGAAAGGGTGTTGTAAAGAATTTGAGGAGGGGAAGTAGATTATAACCCTAATATTAGTCAAATAATACAGAAAAACCCCTCACAGCATGCTTATATTGCAATTCTAGAGAGACGATAAGGCCAAAATCTAGTGAAAATGCAAGGTTTCCAAACCCTAGACATGAAATTTTGCAAGAGTGACACTATGATGCAAAACTAAAATTAGAAATCAGTCATAAATGAGTGTTTAAAAAGGGTATAAAATATGAAACAAGATTTTGACTACAAACCCTAGCTAATACAAAACTAGGTTTTTATGAAAAATGCATAGTTTCAAGAAATTTTTAACAATTGAAGCATGAAAATGCAATGCAAGTGATGCAGCACACAACATACACTCAATAGAATTGTGCCATTAAACATATGAGAGATAAAGATTTGGAAGCTGGAACATAAAAAAACTTCTATTCATCAACTCTACCGCTACAATGAGAGAAAACTCTCTTATCTCTAAGAAAACCAAAAAAACAAAAAATTACCTTTTTTGGCAGATTTGAACAATTGTCAGATTTTGCCATTTTAGGTAATTTTACAATCATATCTTGAGAATCCAATTTTTTCCCAAAACACTCATAAAGCTAAGGTAGGACGAAAAACCAACTAACATCCTAAATTCGAAACATGAGTTTCGAGTTATTAAAAAAAGCAACTTTTAAAAAACTAGAAAAAAACACTAATTTGCCATTTTGAGGGCCAAGATGAAAGTTTCAAGCCCCGAAAAAGTGCCAAGACAAGGTCCAACCAACTAAGGTGGGTTGGGAAACCACTGGCCACCTCATAATGCATCCACCTGTAAAATTTCGTAGAAAACCCACATCCGAGTCAAAAGTTATGACCTCCGGAAGTCCCTGCATCATTCTCCTCGTGTTGAAAAGAACGCAGCTCCTGCAAGTGAGTGTCTTCAAACTGCTACCATTTGACTAGATCTAACCTCTGCACTTCCCACTCTGTAATCCACGTGCTATCTGTTGGTGGCAATCCTTCCCACTGTACTAAATACTTGTTGTAACGCCCTTGCCGAGTGTAGATAGTGTTCTTATCAAGAACCTGTGCAATCTTTTCCTTCTTCTTATGGGAAATGTGATTGTGCCATGCCACCTCTGGTTGACTATCTTTAGCATCATCCTCACCATGGAATGCATATAAATCAAAAATATTAAACATAGGAGAAATATCGAGATCATCTGGTAAACTGACCTCATATGCATTATCATTGATCTTCTTTGTAATTCTGCAAGGACCAATTTTCCTGTACTTCAACTTGTGATATGTTCCAGTAGGAAACCGCTCTTTTCTCAAATATACCATCACTAAGTCACCTTCACTGAATGTCTAATGTCACCTACTAGTATCCACTGAATTCTTGTACCTCTCATTATTGTCCTGCAACTTCTGTCTCACTTCTTTCTACAACTGTTGAAGGTGTTCTGCAAATGCTTCCCCATCATTACTGACCCTATCTTTCATTGGTAGCTGTACCAAATCTAGAATACCCTGAGGATTCCTGCCATACACAATCTAGAAAGGGGACTTTCCTGTTGATCTGTTAACAAAACTATTATAGGCAAATTCGGCCTGGGGTAATGCCAAATCCCATTATTTTGGCTTTTCGCCAACAATACACCACAACAAATTTCCCAGACTCCGATTGACTACCTTTGTTTGCCCATCTATTTGAGGATGATAGGCACTACTAAACTGTAACTTGGTCCCCATCTTCTTCCATAAAGTCTTCCAGAAATGACTGAGGAATTTGGTATCCCTGTCAGAGGTAATAGTCTTTGGAACACCATATACTCAAACAACTTCTGAAAAAAATAACTCTGCGACCCTCATTGCATCATTAGTTTTCTTACAGGCAATAAAATGAACCATCTTGGAGAACCTATCAACAACTACAAAAATGGAGTCATTACCTCATTGAGTATGTGGAAGTCCCAACATAAAGTCCATGCTCAAATCTGTCCATGGTGCAGCTGGTACTGGTAAAGGCATATACAACCCTGTATTCTATGAATGTCCCTTAGCCACTTGGCAGATTGTACACCTTGTTACATACTTAGTTATATCCCTTTTCATCTTTCGCCAATAATATTTATCTTCTATCAAGGCTATTGTCTTGTCCTTGCCAAAATGTCCAGCCAACCCACTACTATGAAATTCTCTGAGAATGTTTTCCCTCATAGAGCCAGCTGGTATGCATAGGTGTTTCCCTTTAAATAAATACCCATCTTGCATAAAATATTCACCCCTAAAGTGATCCAAATTACCAGATACTAGTGCTTTCAGTTGTTCCACAATCTCCCAAAAGTCATCATCAAACTCATACAAATTTTTGATGGCATCAAAACCAATCACCTTAGTTTCCATTGTGGTCAAAAGTGCAACACGCCTACTTAACGCATCTGCAACCTGATTTTGTTTTCCAGACTTATGCTTCAACACAAAGTTGTAACCCTACAAGAAAGAGACCCACTTGGCATGCCTACTATTCAACTTTTTCTGTGTGTTCAAGTATCTCAATGCAATATGATCTGTAAATAATACAAACTCCTGGGGAACTAGAGAATGTCTCCAATGCCTCAATGCTTGAACAATTGCATAAAATTCCAAATCATAAGTAGAATAATTCTTTCTCACTGCATTCAACTTTTCACTAAAGAAAGCTATAGGTTTGCCAGCTTGGCTAAGCACAGCACCTATTCCCACATGGGAGGCATCACATTCAACTTCAAATACCTTATCAAAATTTGGCAATGCAAGTATAGGTGCTTCTGTTACCTTTTTCTTCAAGTACTTAAAGCTCTCCTCAGCATCCTTGGTCCATACAAACTCCCTCCCTTTGGTGCAATCTGTTATAGGAGCTACAATACTACTGAAATTTTGAATGAACTTTCGATAGAAAGTGGCCAAGCCATGAAAACTTTTTACCCCTGTGATGCTACTTGGACTAGGTCATTCTAGAATTGCCCTGACCTTTTCTGGATCCATTCTGACACCATCTGTAGAAATGAGAAAGCCTAAAAAAACCAAACTGTCCTGCATGAACCTACACTTTTTCAAATTGGCATAGAGCTCCTCCTTCCTTAACACACCAAAGATGATCCTCAAGTGTTGTAGGTTCTCTTCTTTGCTATTACTAAGTACTAAAATGTCATCAAAATAAACTACCACAAACTTACCAATGTAAGGGCGTAGTATAGTGTTCATCAATCTCATAAATGTGCTAGGTGCATTTGATAACCTGAATGGCATAACCATCCACTCATATAATCCATCTCTAGTCTTAAAGGCTGTCTTCCACTCATCCCCTTCTCGAATCCGGATTTGGTGGTAGCCACTTCGTAGGTCGATCTTGTTGAAATATTTAGCCCCTGCAAGGACATCCATCATGTCCTCCATACAAGGTATAGGAAACTGATACTTGATGGTAATCTTATTAATTGCTCTACTATCAGTGCACATCCTCCATGTTCCATATTTTTTTGGGGTTAACAATGCAGGTACAACACATGGGCTCATGCTCTCTCTCACCACACCTTTACTTATGAGTTCTGTTACTTGCTTATTCATCTCTGCATGTTGTGTTGGATTCATCCTATAAGCTGCTTGGTTGGGTAGAGTTGCTCCTAGAATCAAATCAATATAATGTTGAATATCTCTCTTTGGTGGTAGACCATCAGGCAATTCATTAGGTAAAACATCAACAAATTTTTTCAATAGCTCTGCTACTTCTGGGGGAACTGAAATGTCTTCCTCGTCACCTTTTTTCACTACTAATGCATAGCAACACCCTGTCACCTTCATTTCTTTAACAAGATCTCTTTCAGACAACATGGTCTCACCTTTTCCTTCATCCTTGAGAGGCAATAAAATCAACTTAGAGCCATCTTTCCAAAAGGTGTATGTGTTTTTCTCTCCATCATGCATAACTTTTCTATCATACTACCATAGCCTTCCCAATAACACATGACAGGCATCCATTAGGACAACATCACACCATATCTCATCCTGATAGATCTTCCCTATGCTAAACTTAATTAGGCATCTTTTATCAACAGTGACTTCATTTCCCTTTTTAAACCATGCAATGCGATACGGATGAGGATGTTTTTCACAGTGTAAATTCAATTTTTCTACCATTTCTTTAGAAACCATATTTTCACAACTACCTCCATCAACAATGACTTGACATACCTTGCCACCCAAAGTGCATCTGGTTTTGAAGATATTGGTTCAAAGCCATGAACCATCAGAGCTTTTGGCTTGTATTTTCTCCTTCTCTGGAATCACCATTGCTCTTCTCATCATGAGACTTTCTCCCACATCTTGTGGAACCTCCAGTTCTATCCCTTCCACTTCATGCTGCATTTGAATCATGTTCACCCTAGGTTGTCCTCCTTGATTTCTTTCTTGCATGTTATAATTTGAGCATTCAAATGCCCTATGACCTTCTCCACATCTGAAACAAGTGAAAGGCCTTCTCTGGTTTTCCCATCCTCTACCGCTACCATAACCTCTACCTCTTTGAAATCCCTTTCCTCATTCTTGATTCAGAGGATCTTGTCGAGTGTCTACTTGTTTTTCCAAACCATGGGATGACTCTCCCCTACCATAATTTGAACCTCCTCGAAATGGGGTTGATGTACCCCTTCTTCCTCCTCTATTCCTCTGATGGTACTATCTATTTTGTTTTTCTTCAGCCTTTAGAGCCAATTGGTAAGCCTCTTCCATATTGTTGAGTTGATGCATGCTCAATAAATCTTGAATAGAGAATTTTAGGCCATTCACATATCTAGCAGCCATCTGTTCATCAGTTTCTTGATGCTCTATACGTATAGACAGTGTATAAAACTCATTTGTATAATCTTGTACAGAAGAGAGGTTTTCTTTTCAGTTTTGAAACCTACGAAAAAGGGTTTGCATATAATCTATGGGCAAAATTTTTTCTCTCAACTTCTTCTCCATTTTATTCCATGTCCTAATCTTATCCTTACCTTTCTGTGTTCATTCCTTTTGAAGATGATCCCACCAAATCATTGCATGACCCTTTAATTTGGTGCATGCAAATTTTACCTTCTTCTCCTCTGTCATGGATTTCCATTCAAAAAAATTTCTCATGTCATTCAACTAGTCTATCAACTCCTCTGGTTTAAGACTACCTGTATAATCTGAAACATCTACCTTGATCCCTTCATTTTTCCCTTCTAAAGCCCTGGGCATCCTCTCTTCAAAACTCATGCCTTCTAATTCTTCTTCTTCATGTTATGTATCTTGATTTACACCTCCTCGACCTATCTCTTCATCAGATTCATCTCCTCCTCTACCCAGTCTTTGGTTTTCCATCCGTGTTGTAAGTTCTGCTATTTGCCTTTGCAGATTTTGCATTTCTTTATGTATCTGGGCAAGACTACCTCTTCCTCTTCCTCTCCCAGCCATCTTCCTACTTTGATACCAGATGATGCAACACACAACATACACTCAATAGAATTGTGCCATTAAACATATGAGAGACAAAGATTTGGAAGCTGGAACATAAAAAAATTCTATTCATCAACTTTGCCACTACAATGAGAGAAAACTCTCTTATATCTAAGAAAACAAAAAAAAAAAAAATTACCTTTTTTGGCAGATTTCGACAATTGTCAGATTTTTGCCATTTTAGGTAATTTTACAATCATATCTTGAGAATCCAGTTTTTTCCCAAAAAACTCATAAAGCTAAGGTAGGATGAAAAACCAACTAACATCCTAAATTTGAAACATGGGTTTCGAGTTATTAAAAAAAGAAACTTTTAAAAAACTAGAAAAAAAACACTAATTTGCCATTTTGAAGGCCAAGATAAAAGTTTCAAGCCCTGAAAAAGTGCCAAGATGAGGTCCAACTGACTAGGGTGGGTTGGGAAACCACTGGCCACCTCATAATGGATCCACCTGTAAAATTTCGTAGAAAACCCACATCCGAGTCAAAAGTTATGACCTCCAGAAGTCCCTGCATTAGCAAGTGAATACTAAATGATGAATTTCTATAATTCAAATCAGATATAATGAAAATAATAGAAAATAAATGAAAATAAATGTTAGTTAATTCAAATTATGCTAAAATACAAGCCTAAGATGCCAATTTTTTCAAAATTTTCAAATTTTTTTTTTTTTTTTGTAATTTTTCAAATGCAATACAATGAATGAATGAAAATCTATCACACAACACTCAGAAAGGTGTAAAAATTCAAAACACGGGTTCACCAAAATTTTAGTAGGAAAAGGAGGAAAGAGAGTTGATTTGGTTCAATGGGTTTAGATCCTCCTTTCACTACAAACATTAAAGGACATATCAACTGAGTTGAATATCTACTAAGAGGGAGCATTCACTTAACAGCTTGGGCTATCACTTGGAATGATATGGAAGCTCAGATGTTATCAATCAATATCTCAATTTAATGCTCAAGTACTCTTAAAACCCTAAATATGCAAAACAATAAGCAAATTGATGAATTATGACAAATCTTTGTAGACTAAGATGAAGGATAGAGATTAATAACTGATAGTTTTTTGAAGTTTGAGATGTAGAATAGTTGGCGACACCTCCACTAGCACTCCTATCCAAGGTACTATTTTCTATATAGAATCTAGATCTCCTCCTGACACTGATCTTCATTGCATCTTCTATTTCTACCCCGGAAGATGTGGAGGACAACTCCATTAGTGCCCTAGTCCAGTGCCAGATGTTCTTTAGGATGTTGGAAGCTCTTCAGATGCTAATTATCACTGTATAATTTGTTTCTATGTTTACAACTTTGGAGGACACTACCACTTGCACCCATGTCCCAAAATGTTCAACTCTATCTTCTTTCTTTCAGATCCTGAATCTTGAATCCTTATCCTCTACAACCTCCTTTTGTAACTCTACTCCATAAAACTTGGTACCTGTAAGCTACAAACAAAGGAGTGTGGTTGGGGGTTGTGGTGTTTAGAGACTTACCTCGGTCAAGCCCTAGAGAGACATTCAAGTCTTCTAAACACTATTGTTAGATAAAGAGTGCATATCCCTATGGGATAGAGGTGAAATCCAAATGAAAAATGATTTAAAACACAATAGATATCACCTTGAAGTGTATATCTCATGAAAGCAAGAAGATCTTTCATACCATGAGGAGATGGAGTCAAATTTGCAATCATAAACAATAACATCAAAATACTACTCTACAACACAATGAATGCCTTGAATCACTTTAGCATAATTTCACAAGTTCACAATGTCCATCTAGTTTTCAAATGACAACCTAAACATGCTTATATATGCAACTACAAACATTCCCGCTAAGAATTTCGTAATTCAAAATTGAGATGTCGGCATAGGACCTAAATAAGGATCATAAAACCGATATTTAAATTTAGGCTAACCCAAAATAGCATAGGGCTAGGGCACTAGTGCCCAAGTCCACCCTCCCATTTTTATTCAAGGGACATCAAAATAGCACCCCTTAGGTCCTAATTGCCATAAGGCTTCAGGGTTTTCTCATTAGGATTCATAATTAACATGCAAGATGCTCTAAATGTATTCTAAGGACCCAGGAGCTAAACCTTAAGAGGGAAAAGCCCCCAAGGGGACATTTTCCAACATAACACTCTTCATCGCTAGTTTCTGTTTCAGGGTAAGCTTTATTGAATTTTAGATTTCTTGGTCATTTTGGATTTCTTGTTGTAAATAATAGAATATTAAGTTTGATAAGACTAGTTTTTTAAGGAAAGCCATTAACTTCTATGGTGGAATCATAACTTCCTTCAAGCGGTAGAATTTGATAGTTAGACACAATGCCATATGATGTCTAAATGGATGTCTATAATATGTTGTAAGCAATCCTACCCATGTCAACCATGTATATCGATTGTATTGAGCCTACCTCTTAGCACAGGCACCATGGATTATACAAAAGCATCCGAACAATGAATCCTAAAGTTTCAAAATTTGTTTGTCCACTTGGTTCTTAACTGAAGGCTTACGTTAAAGATTGTAAGTTCCTAGTCTTACAAATTGATTTAAGGAGTTTGGTGCCATATACAAATGTTTGCAGGAGTTTGCACAATGACTATACAAATTAAAATATCCATTTAAATTTGAGAATCAATACTATATATGAAGAAGCATGACATGAAAGTCTTGTTATTAACTTAGTTTGAATTACAGGAGTAAGTTTGCATTTATAAGGAGATATCAAAGTATCAAAATATTGAGTTGGGCTAAACCATGGGAAGACCATCACGACTTATGAGGAAACTGAATATATGGAATAATTTGTAGTTTTGAAACTCACTATTATATCTATAACAATCTATATGTAAATCATGACTAGGATTATACTTGGTTCTTTTGTTGTAAAAACAATCTTTCTCTTAACTTTTATGGCATGTAGGAAATTGATCACACAAGACCTAATCAAAAAATGACAGCAAAATTTGAGACTTGTAAAATGAATTTAAATGCTATCATAACAAAATGAACATGTTTAGATTCTACTTATTACCTTGAATCATCTTAATAGCCTTTTCTCCATTTATAAAAGTATACAAAGGCTACTCCATAGTAAATATGTTAGAACAATTCCTTGCAATCCCTTTTAGATAAGGCTTTAGCAAAAATCTCCATAGTTTCTAGAGTTTCATTTAAAAGTAGCACAATCTTAAACAATTTTAACACTTAATTGTATAAATGTATGTTTCATATCATTTTGTAATTATGTGAAAATAAAATTAGTTCTTAGCTAAACAAAAGAGCTTATAAAATTATTGTGGCTAACGTAATAGTTTTGTACATGGAGATGCATGAGAACTTATACAACCATCGTGGTTAACTTGTATATGGTTAACTTGGAGATGGTTAATCTATTAAGGTAAAGTTTGATGTTGTTTGGCACACACTAGGCAATATTAATCAATATTGGTTATGAATGACTTGAATCATTTGATCATAGTGACCTGGAATAATCTTTTGGTGAGCCTATGATATTAAAATTCTATTTGACAAGACACTACTATTGTAGTAAGAAAGTAGGGTTATAATTTGTTGACAAGAATAATTGTAAATATATATGACTTATTCTAGTTCATGTCACTTATTAGTGCACCATTTACTAATTTCACACATATACTTTCACATTGCAAGTCTCACATATATTACCAATTTCATAGGTATACAATATATACTTTACATTTCTAAATGCATTATGGTAGAAGCTTTATCAAAATGATCTATTGTCTTGTAGGAGCACATAACTAGAAATGATATGAGATGGATGATGTGGACAATGATAACACTTGGATGAAAGAGATATTCAATCAATCATCACACATTGTATGTATTTAAATATTGAGTCACTTTCTTGTTGTAAATTGATATTTTATGAGAAATATGGACAATCCATTAAAAATGCTTTTTATTTTGTCACATGACACACAACTAAACAATTCTTAGTCATTGGATAGAAATAAAGTGCATGTTGTGGGCATGAGAATGATAGAAGACATTGATTAATGTGGTAGAACAATTCATCCTCCTATGCATAAATAAGTGTAGGCCAATTTTTTTAGAAAACTTGTTCATTTACAAGCACTAAATTTTTCTTTTTCATTTACAAACACTGAACTACTAATCTCTAATATAATAATTTTTATATCTAATAATATGTAGGATAATAGTAAATTGAATGAACTTGCATACAAGAATTCAAAAAATAAAACAAGTAACAAGCTTTCAGAATGCAACAAGTCTAAGATCCTTCCATGCTTAATTATAATTAGCAAAATAAAGAGGTTGAATTCTCCTATAATTTATAGCCAACAACAAAAAAAGATATGGATATCAAGGCATCAAGATGAAGAGTCATTATTTAAAAAAGTGACTAACCATTAAACAAAACAAAAGTAGCTTTGAAGATAAATGTATATCTAAAAAGAATCTTGATAGTTTTTGCCCCTAAATTAAGATGTTTCACTCCTATTCTTTTCACATGTTGCTACTCTATCTAAATCATCATACCAATTATGCTTCTTGTTGTTCTTTGAACAAGATGGACTAGGAAACACAACTAAACCTTAAGAGATGATTTCACATCTCCTAATATTCATTATTTCAATCATGTCTCTCTTTCTACAAAGTGTAGTGCTATGACCATCCATGACATGCTTGAATGGTTGCAAAGTGGGGTGTTGTAGTCCAATCTGACTAGATAGTGCCATGACTCTACCCCTATTTATTAAGTCTTCTAACTCCTTTTCCAAAAATGCTATTGTTCCATCATCATCTATGCTTTGTAAGAAATCTTCAAGCATGTAACGAACCTTCCAATCCATTAAATAAATTTCCATATCTAATTTCATCTAGCACTTGTTCATATATATATATATATATATATATATATATATATATATATATATATATATATATATATATATATATATATATATATATATATATATATATATATATATATATATATATATATATATATATATATATATATATATATATATATTGGTATTGAAAAACATAGTCATACATCATAATGTATCCATGTAATATATTCGTTATCCTTGAACAAAACTTTGAGATAAAATATACATCACATGATTTCATAAATTATACATTTTCCTTAATGCATAAAAACTCCTATCTTTTAGATAGAATTTCAAATTTACCAATGAATAACATCATTATTTCTATCAGACAACCATCTAATTACAATAAAATATCAATCAGTCATGTTTAACTCTGTCAAATGCAAGACATCGACAACTGATCTTCTATGAATGAGAGCATCACCAGAGTGATTTTCCACCCAACCATGAAGCTTTCACTTCCTTGATATTCTTCTAACTAGAAGAACTAACCTATTGTGAGAAAAGAAGATAAGTACGTTCCTTCTGGAAACATACCATCTGAGAACTAGTGATGTGCTTTTACATACAATTAGTTATACAACTAAAAAAAACTTCAAATTGAGTACAACATTCTAACTAAAATGTAATCTAAGACATAATGATTCAATGATGCATGCAATCAATGCATTACTTTGGACAAAGATTCATACATAGAACATAATCCATATTAGATATATGTGTTGATCTATCACAAACACCTCTTTCACTAACTTGTCTATAGAGTTTTCTATGTTTTTATTCTGACTTTCTAAGTTGTCTTTCACTCAAGTGATGACTTCACTATAAGAAAACAAAAGTACATATAGATATATATTGTGGAAGAATAGATGATCTTTAATCTGAAACTCTTTGTTTATAATTCTTTTCAACATGCCTTTAAACACAAAGAACACATTTCTAAATTTTATTATCTACACAACTTCTATAATTTTCATATTTGTTATGCTTATTGAGACATAAAGGAGTAATATATAACTGTATTTCCCAAAAGATATTTATTCTCTTTTAAATAAATTAAGAGTTCGTTCATGCTTTAACATCGTATACATCTAATTATAAATGTATAACTCTTCTATACATTTGTGGTTTTATGTGTAGTTGCATATTAATAATAACAGCATGCTAATATAGTAAATGATACAAAGATTTTGCTCACATTTTAATAACTATATAAACAACCAATTACTAAATTTATACTACACAGAAGAAAAGATTTCTTATAACATTAAACTATTCTTTTCAAACCGTATCGTGTTTCTCAACTATGTTTAGCTCTATTTTAAACAAAGCCTATATCATATCATTGCAATCATTTGACTAAGTTTGCCTTGGTTTAATACTATTTTTATATCATATCTGATTGTAAATTGTGGTCTTTAATGAAACTAAGCTTTCTAACTATAAGGCTATCATGCCAATATATATGACCTCATGACACTATAAAAGACACCAAAACATGTTGTTTGATCCCCTTTGGGATCAACCAAGCATGCTAATTCATCCCATATTGGGTCAACCTAGTATGTTGGGTTGATTCCCCCTATGGAATCACCCTTTCTATAGACCCTAAGCAGTCTTAATACAACAATAAATCTCATCTTTTCAATCAGCAAGGTTTTACCAAACAAACTCTAACTTGTTGGCCATCTTTTAATGGTGAAAAGAAAATACTTAAAGTTTGCCAATGGCATACAAATCCTATCACTATTTATTATTGTTTTCAAATGGGGAAATCAAATACAAATAGTTTTTATTGGCATACAAAGTTATACAAAACCCTATCATTATTTTTGAAATATTGTATCATATGAAAGCTCATTCGACTCATACTGAGAAATAAATTATTCACTTACAAAAGTCTTTCATAAACATTCTTTCAAATCATATACTCAATAAATCATAAAGACATACCGATTTTAGCCAATACTACTATTGCAAGAATAAAGTTGGATTTATTTCTAGTCAAGCAAACTTTACTTCCCTTCTTTTTTCTCTGCAAATTATTTTTTCCCTGCACTTGTCACCCCCAATTTCTCATCCAAAACCAATGCATTTTTAATCTACTTAAATCTTTTCCTATTTCACCCAATTTCTGGCATTAAACTTCCATTTGCATGCCTTTCCAAAATTGAATTTGAGAGTCCTCTACCCTCACTCCAATTGGAGTTTAAGTTTCATTTAATTTCCACACTTTTGAGTGTCAGTTAGGAGCCACCTCTATGTGTGTGTGTGTGTGTGTGTGTGTGTGTGTGTGTGTTCTTTAAATGTAGTCCACTACATGGATTTTCCATTCTCTTTATTACCATGCAACTTAGTGATTCAAAATTGAATCAACATGTTATTCATAAGATTTGAAATCACAATATTATTATTAATCATAAGAATTGGAAATTATAAAATTATCATTAATATTAATAGTGATAATATTAAAAAACTTATGTTATTAATATTATCATTATAATATTATTAATAATCATTCTCATATAAAGATTTAATCAAATAGATTTTTCATTTAATTTTACCAACTATTATTATTCACTAATAATAATAATATTCGTTAATATCGACTATTAATGATATAATCCCTATTGACATATCCTATGTTAATAGAAATAATATCATTAACGTCAATAGTCAAGGTAAGAATCATACATCAAAGATAACTTGTTAAACTCACCTTTGCAAACATGATCACATTACATTCACAAAGAAAGCACAGATCAAAAGATCAATCCTTAAAAAGATAATATAACCATTCAAAACAATTATAAGCTATATACTATATCAGTGTGTGAAACACTATTCTTTGTAGCGGCAATTCAATGATCGCTAATGATTCGCTGGGAACATTAATTAGGGTTGGGTGGGCCCCTACTATTTTAAGGGCCAATGGAAAATTGGGTGGATGGGAATAGTAGCCATTTTGGGAGGTGAAAATGGGAGGGAGGGACTCTTAGTTCACCAAACCTAATTTGGAAGAGAAATGGCACCGATATCACCCCAGGCTATAGATCAAGGTGGGAGGGACCCTACTATTCTAAGGTAGTTCACGGGTATTCCTTAAATCAAACCTACAATAAGTGTTCAATCATCTACCGATCTCTTGTCTTGGCTGCGTGGGGGGAAGGATAATCCAAGTCGGGCGGAAGGATTATTCTCAACCATTAACCAGCCCATCCCTCTAAGTATGACAAATCAAGGGGGGTCCTACTCTCGTTAGGGCTTCCCCAACCTAGATCCCCCATAATGCCCATCCATCAAAGTGAGCTCCCTACTATTCTATGGGCCACTTCATCTTCTCAGGGAACTATGATTCCAACTATAATTAGAAGGGGGTAGCAGGTTTATTAATTTAACCACTTAATTAATGAGTAAATTAATCAATGAATTAATAAACCTGCTAGAATATGCTAGAATAAGAAATAGTTGCTCCAACAGAGAGCAGTCCACTCAGCTCGAACAAAGAGTAGTGGACCTACTATATAAGCGATAGACCAACAAGAGTAGTAGTAGTTGCAAGATTCTACCAATAGGAAGGAGCATCCAAATAGACACTACTCTCACCCAATACCCCCAATCTTCCATCCAACTGCACCACCTCCAACAATTCCAGTCCTACACCCACCACTCCTCCAACCACTACAACTCCACAAATAGACATAGCTCCACAACTACACTCCATCAGGCCCAACACCCACCACTACTCCATCCATCACCCACCTAACTCATACCCTACCTAAACACACACATTGACAAACACTCAACAACACACTCATACCTAAAATAACAAAACAACCGATACCCTATCTTCCGCCTGCCCACCCCAATTAATGGTGCCTGCTAGAGTACAGATGGGTGGATGATGGTTGGTTCTAGGGAGCCCCTCTGCATATATTATTATTGGAAATCAATATCCTAAAAACTATAGGGGCATTAGATCGAAACAACTGCCCCTACCTTTATTGTTCTGATTGTTCACCTCATTTAATGCACTACCTCCTCAGAGATCATAGTTCCATTAGAATCTTGTGTTGATCTACAATTCTCTCCCTACTAATACTCTCCTTCAACTACAAGAGGGTACCCTATACTCCTGCATACACCTTACATCAGATAAAGGTAGTTAGTCTAAATCTTGTTAATTCGAATGAGATTAAAACATCAAATTTAAACACAATTTTTCATGAATAAATTAATTTTCAACTATCTCTATGACATTTATCATACACATGCATTCTCATGTAAACAAACATGGAATCATAAACTTTAATCAAATTCTAATCATGAAAAACATAATTAATCTATTTCCTTTGCAATCTTGCATCATTAAATAGGAAAATAATTTAAACAAAAACATGTTTCAATTGTCTACAAAAGTGGGGTGTAACAAAGCAACTTTTGTAGCCTCATCTTTGAACTTATTGTGCCTTATCCATCTTCTTGTGCTGAAATCTAAACATTAATCAATAAAAGATATTAGTAGAATAAACACAAAAGCAATGGACATGTATAACATGAGTGTTTTAAAGAACATTACATTTGAGTGACATTGGTTCTCCTCCTCAACATCATCAAGTGAATGTAATGTAGATAGTAGGTCTAATCCATTTGCATATAAATAATTAGTAAGGGAACAATGACCATCTAAATTGAAATAGAATGTAGCCAAAGTATGCAAAAAACACAAAAAGACACAAGGTGATTTAATATATCAATGCTAGTGGCATATCCATGAACCCATGTGCTCACAATAGAAGTGGCATCAAAAACTTAGGAATGCCATTTCTATTGGTGTGACCAATTGTTTCTCTCATCATGTTTACCTTGAATATATGCTTACATGTGTAACCCTAAGTTGAAAAGTTGCATGAACACATAGACAAACTTGACATTGATCTATACACTTGGTAACAAATTTTGTGATTTCTTTGACTTTGAAGCCATGCAATATGACTATTGGGGGGATCAAATTTCACATGATCATCAAGAATATCCAAGGCACACACCCAAGACACATTCTCAACTATTTCCAAACTATTTTTTTTATAGAAACCATTTTCTTTGCTGATTTGCATCCAACAATAATATGTGTATACATCCATAGTCAATTAGTTAACCAACCAATCCACTCTTCTATGTGATGCATGTCAAATCATGGTTTTAAAAAAATATTTCTTCAAATGTGAGTGATATGATTCAATTGCACCATTTGTTTCTTGACTAACATTCTTAAGGGTATGACAACATCTAGACCACATCCCCATCCTATGGATCCACCACTCATGAAAATAGTCAACAAATTTTTTATGCATGTCTCAAAAATCATGTACAAATAACCAAGCATCTTTAATAATTGTTTCCTCATATAGAGAGTGATGCATGATGGATCCCAACATATAAAACATTTGTCTTGTAAAAAAGTCATCCTTTACCTTGGCTATCAAGTTCTTCAACCATGCCTTCCTGACATGTCAACTACAAAGATATATTTCACAACCAAAAACCTCTCTACAAGGCCACAATATTACTATGATTAGCATCCCAATTATATAGGTGAATATTAACAATACATTACTTACATAAATAAAAATCACCTCAATAAATCTTTAATTGGGAGCAAAATGGAGCAGAAAGTACAAATTTTGGCAAGTGATGCAAATGACAACTGAAATCAGGGAACCTACAAATTCCAACTAAAGCATATCAAGTTGGCAACAGGTGCGAACTCCATTCAAATTGGACAAAGGAAAGGAACATAGAAAAATCACAACCAAGAAGAGCACCAAAAAGTAGATGAATGAAGCAAGGAGAAAACCATGGAGGAGGAAGAAGCATACCAGGAAAGCAAGGAAAATATTGAAATTGATGTATCTACAAATGTGGATAAGGATGCCCTAACCCTGAGTCAAACATCTTTGTTCGGAAGAGTAATGGGAAAACTATAGAAAAAAAGAGCAAATTAAGGTAAGGTAAAAGAAAATTGGAAATCTGTGGTAGTAGTCAACTTTCTCCCAAAACAAATTTTCTTGGTCGATTTTGAAAACAAGGAAATTAGGGATGAAATTTTGGAAAGACTTCCATGAAGAATGGGCATGGACTATATATTCACACAAAAATGGAATCCAAATTTCAACCCTAGGGATACGAATCCATATTTGGAGCTAAAGTGGATAAGGTTATACAACCTTCCATTTGAATACTGGTTGGGTAACTGTTTATACCATATTGGTGATAGCTTGGGAAATGCAATTGATCTAGACATGGCAGATGGAGACTCAATTTTCTATGTAAGTATTAATCTCATAGAAATAAGGGAAATACCCCAAACAATCAAGCTCAAAATAGCTACAAGGATCTAGATGCAAAAAATTGAAATTGAAGAGAATAAGTTTTTTTGCATGAGATGTAGAAGCTGAAGGCATAAGGAGGGAAACTACCACATAAAGCCCAAGGAAAGAGAAATGTCATGAATAGGCAATGCAAAGGTAACAGGAAAGCCACAAGAGAATGGATTAAAAGCATCAAAAATTAAGACAAGAAAAAGAGGAAGCAGTGGTGACCAACATCCAATCCAGAATAAAGAGGGAGAGGAACATGCGATCGACGAAGACCAAAAGGAGAAGAAGGAGGAGGTGGAATGCAAAATAGACAGGGAGAATGAACCACCAGAGATAGTGGTGCCCATGGAAATAAACCACCAACTGATCCTCCTCCTCACATGTAAAGAAATGGGAGACATGTAACAAGTGAAAGAAGGGAATTCAAATCCTATTGTCAATAGAATTGAGTGCACCCCTATAAAAACTAGAATAGAGATAGGGAGAGCACCCTTTTTGCCTAGGAGGAGCAAGAAAGATTGGAGGAAATAGCATTCTATGAAGAGGGAATTGAAGATGAAATGTTGGACCTAGAGGAGCCATTAGATGATCAACTAGGGATTGTGGAAACTAGAAATATAAGCCAGATGGTACTAGATTGCAGAAATATGGATAGTTCCTACCTCAAGAAATTTGGTAGGAAGACCAACAGGCAAAAGAGGGAAGAGACTGCAAGGGAGCAAGGGCTCTACAAGATCAAAGATTATTTACTTAGGTCTAAGGGAGGAGTGCCCTCCCTTAGCCATCAATGAAGATTGTCACATGAAATATTAGGGGCTTGAATGCCCCTAACAAAAGGTGCTTAGTCAAGCACCAAATAGAACTAGCAAATGCAGATATTTTTTGCTTGCAGGAATCAAAACTTGACTCAATAGAATCTTCCCTCTTTATAACACACTATAGAGGCTAGGAAGGGGCCTATGTGGAAGCTCATGGAAGTTGTGGTGGATTAATAACTCTATGGAATCAAAGGAGAGTATCACTAAAAATAGTAGGAAGTGATCACTGTTGGTTAAGAAGCAAGGTAAGGGAGAACAATTCAGATGACTCCTATACTTTGATCAATATCTATGGGCCGATCAAACCAGAAGAAACAACCCAACTTTGGAACACACTATCCACACAAATAGAGCAGGACATAGAGGAGAAATTCATGCTTGGAAGAGGTTTCAATGCAATCTAGAACCTCAAGGAAAAGAGCGGGGGCTTAAAATTAGAAAATAATGTGATCAAGGAGTTTAGGGCTTTCATTGAGAAGAATGGTCTACTTGATGCGGAAACAAAAAATGGAGTGCACACTTTGATGAATTGAAGACTTGGGCTCACAAATTTAGTGGAGAGGTTAGACAGATTTCTCATGACAACGAATTGGCTAACTTCACATTCACTATGGGAAGCTTCAATTCTCTTGATCATTATCCTATCAGGCTAAGTATAAAAAAAAAATCAAAAGCCAATATGAAGTAGCTTCAACTTCAAATAGATGACGTTTTGAAACATAGAACTAATCCAACTTTTAGAGGAATTGTGGAAAAACTCTAAAGCAAAGGTGCGAACAAAGAGTTTTGTGTTTGCGGAAAAACTAGATGAGATTAAAAGGAAATTAGTTGAATGGAATAAAACCTTGTTTAAGAACATCTTTGAGGAGAAAGATAGAATTTCAGCAGAGCTACAGGACTTAATAAAATAGTAATCACCAATGGTATGACAAACAAGGAATATGAAGAGGAAAAAAGATTGCTAGCATAACATGTAGAAATATTGGTGAGGGAGGAGATCTTTTGGCAAAGCAAATCCAAAGAAGTATGGTTGATGGAAGGAGACCAAATGATGCAGGAGCATCCAATGGTGTAAGGGAAATCTTACATCACCCAGAAAAACATGATATTTTAAAATCATTGATGTTGTTTCCATTTATTTTCAAAATTAGTATTTCTGATTCCATAATCACTTGAATAATGATGTAGAACTTTCAATTTTTCCAAACTAATAAAAATAGAAAATTGCCATTTTAGGAAAGTTTGCATTTGGGCGTGGATTGAAGTGCAAATTTACAGGAAGCTTCGTAAATGAAAAATAATACCTTTGGGGAAGGAATCATAGAAAGATCATTTGTGAGCTGAAAGATATTAAAGTTTCTATTTCCCAAAAGACACTTGAAAATTATTCAAATTCAGGTTTGAGGCAATAAATGGTCCTGTACATGCCCGAAAATGGCTAGAACTGGTAGAGAAAATTTAATCATGTAGAGGACTCCTCAATCTTTCCAACACTTCAAATGACGCGTCAATTAGACACCCAAATTAAAAGTTATGGCTCCCAAAAGTTGACCTATTTTTGGAGGGAGATGCAAAATTCAAAATTTGGCTATTGGTTACCAAAAGGGGCTATTTATGACTATTTTTGGGAACCTTGGCCAGTAGTGGAGATAAGGGGGAAAGTATAGAATCAAGAAAAGGAGGAAAAATAGAAACCCTAAATGATTTGGGGTTACAGAAGGCAGAAGATTCTAGAGCCTAGTGATGGGTAGCTATAATAGGTTGCAACTATTAAGAAAAGTGTCTCAACCTTGCAACTTCAAAAGATTACTATTCTTCCCAGTTTTGGTCTTTTTGAATACCCTTTATCTTGGATAATGGTCTGGAACCTTCAAAGTTTCCAAAAGTTTCTAAGATAACTAAAAATAGCGAGACTTACTATTTTTAGTAAGTTCTTCAATTGAGCTCGGATTGACCTAAAATTTTTCCCAAAAGGTGCGGAACAACTAAGTGAACATCTCAGGTGAGTTTCATCTCAAGATCATATCTGGATCATGAGATATTAAAGTTTATGGTTTTTAAAACTGCTAGAAAAAGTCTTTGAACTCAATTACCAGAATCAAAACTTCTCTAAATGTCCCAAAAATTGGGATAATTGGCGTAGCAGGTTATAGGGTGATATATCTCTTCATGAGCTTTCTGACACATTAAATGGTTCTTCAATCAGACACTTGGATCAAAAGTTATGGCCTCCAGAAGTTGGACCTTTTGTTTTAGGAAATGTAAAAATGTGTTGGACACATAAAAGAGCTATAAAGGGGAGAGTTACATGTGTTTGTGCATGGTTTGGCACATCACATGGCATCTTTGATTGAAGATAATTTTAGTGCTACTTTTTGGGTGGTTTTAGCTCATGGTTTTGTAATTACCGTTGGCGTTGTATTGTATCTCCTATATATTAGGAACTTGAGATGAAGGTTGCATGTAAGAATCTTATAAATAGAAGGCATGAGTTTTCCATAGTCCATAATAGTAAATTCAAGAGTGTTTCTAGATTCAACTATGTATAAGATTCATATATATAATAGTAAATTTATATGCCTTTCCTTTATTCATATATATATATATATATGAATAAAGGAAAGGCATATAAATTTTGTCTAGTTTTCTTCTTTATATGGGCACCTATTTTTTTGTCTTTGCATGTTATATTTTTATTTTATATTTTGCTTCATTGTATATGCATCTTTTTATTTGTTTTTATTTTCCATCTTTTTGGCATATATATATATATATATACATATTAGTATTGTCTCATGTTTTATTTGTTTCATTTTGCTCTCTTTGTTTAAACTTTTTCTTTTATTGGCTATGTTTTGTAACCTATTGTTTATTAGCTTCTTATGTGTATTTTTAGCTTTGTTTTTGTTCTCGTTTGCACTTATTTTCCATCGATATTGAATTGTATCAATATCGTAGATATATTTAACTATTCATTATTGCATTTTAACCTATTTTTATGTAACTATGCCTTTTCTTGCAAACTTGTTTTATACATTTTCTAAGCATAGGGAGGCTTATTTTTATATGTTCTTTTTTAGTTTTTGTTGCTTTAATGGGTTGCTCTTCTAATATTTTTGACCTTGTGTTACTTATCTCCTTCATGGTCCATTCTTGTCTTTTTTGTTGTTATTATTCCTGATCATGAGATTTATTTATTTTCATTTACTTTGTTCTTTGTAATTTTGTTAATTTCCCTCACTTGTGCTTTTGTTTTGGTTTTTGTAATTTTAATAATTTTAAGTTTTATTGATTTTTATATCTTTTTTCACTTCCTCTTTTTTATGCTTCTCTCTTAAAACTTCATCCCTCTTAGTTTTCATGCCCTTCTGCCCCTCTCACTACTTTATAAGATCAAGTCTATGATCTAATCTTCCACTCTCCTCTTCCTGATGATGGATCATTGAGTATGATCTGAAATGTCAAATTAATTTTTTTTGATACAAAAAGATATACAATTGAATCCAGAAACACTCTTGAATTTAATCTTATAGATGTCAAATAACCTCCTGGATCTCTGGTTGGATATACTCCTGTAAAATATTTCTCTGCAAGTATATTATAATCTTTGTGATTCCTGAATAATATATTGGGCTGCTTTGGAGTGAGGTTTTTTACCTGAAAGGGTTTTCCCCACATATATCTTGCATTGTGAGTTTTGTGTTTGCATTTGGAAGTTGTTATTATCTCTCTGTTAATGTGCATCTTAATTTGTAACTGTAAAAGGAAAACATTTCATAAATCTCTCCTCATTAGATCAATGTAGGAAGTGTTTTCCACATAACTTGCTTCGTTTTAGCAACCTGTGGAGGATTGATTCCTTTGATTGTATTTTAGATTCTATAATGTAATGAGTTGCCCAAAAATCAATAAAAGAATATTCTATTTTCTTTGTGCAATTTCTTTTGTTGTTTGTTTTGTGATTTACCCCCTTCATCAAGTGGTATTAGAGCTAGGGTTCTTGAGTGTGTAGACAGATCACCGATTGTGAGGTAGTTTGCACTAGGACCTATGATAGGGAGGGACTCTAGAATGTCAATTCTACCTATCTTGAATCAATTCAAGACTCTGGACAACTCTAGCCTCTCTACCAATTCAAGTGCTCATGACATCTTTCTACACAAAAATGTCAGCTAAATTCCTCAACTCTTTGCAGAGATGGAAAATTCTATCACTCTACTTGGTGTGGGACACATACCTTATCCTCACTGCTTCCAAGATACTGCCTCAATGGCACATAACTTTTCTGAGCCCGTTGTCCACCCTTCTCTCTCTGTTCAAGGGTCTTGACTACTTGGTGCTCACTTTCTTCCTCTCTGTTTTCCACCTCTGCAAGTCTATTCTCCTACTTGTCTATCTAGCCGGACTCCTTACTGAGCTCGCCTAAAACAAGCATGCATTGCCTCTAGTCGACAATCCGACCACCCCACAAAAGAAAAAAACAAACAAAAAGCATGACTCTGCTTGATGGCCTCCATACTATATAGAGGAACTTGAGGAACATCAATACAGAGTCATGGTTTGCAAAAGAGAACAAAATTTTAGAAAAGGAAATGACTACTCTACCTTAGAATAACAAACTAAAAACTGTACAAGAATACACAAATTGGTCGAACTGATGAGTTGGATTTTTATTCAACACTGTTTCTTACATCAAAATGCTTCTCAACCCCAAAATCTTTCTCCTGGAACCCCTTACAGAAAGAATGTTGCATCATATAGATTATCGCATGTCTGTTATAGGACGGTTTAGTTCCCAGACCAGTTCGTATTCCAACTGTCCCGGTTTAACTCTGTGCTATCGGCAAGATAACTATCATCGGAAAGCCTTTCATAAATCTTACCGCAGACCAGTCTCATACCGACATGTCCCCGACACCTTTTTCGCCAATATCGGCAAGATAATTTAGATGTCTCACCGAAACAAACATATGGGGAGGGACTCTAGAATGTCAATTCTACCTATCTTGAATCAATTCAAGACTCTGGACAACTCTAGCCTCTCTACCAATTCAAGTGCTCATGACATCTTTCTACACAAAAATGTCAGCTAAATTCCTCAACTCTTTGCAGAGATGGAAAATTCTATCACTCTACTTGGTGTGGGACACATACCTTATCCTCACTACTTCCAAGATACTGCCTTAATGGCACATAACTTTTCTGAGCCCGTTGTCCACCCTTCTCTCTCTGTTCAAGGGTCTTGACTGCTTGGTGCTCACTTTCTTCCTCTCTGTTTTCCACCTCTGCACGTCTATTCTCCTACTTGTCTATCTACTCGGACTCCTTATTGAGCTCGCTTAAAACAAGCATGCATTGCCTCTAGTTGACAATCTGACCACCCCACAAAAGAAAAAAACAAACAAAAAGCATGACTCTGCTTGATGGCCTCCATACTGTATAGAGGAACTTGAGGAACATCAATTTAGAGTCATGGTTTGCAAAAGAGAACAAAATTTTAGAAAAGGAAATGACTACTCTACCTCAGAATAACAAACTGAAAACTATACAAGAATACACAAATTGGTCGAACTGATGAGTTGGACTTTTATTCAAAACTGTTTCTTACATCAAAATGCTTCTCAACCCCAAAATCTTTCTCCTGGAACCCCTTACAGAAAGAATGCTACATCATATAGATTATCGCATGTCTGTTACAGGACAGTTTAGTTCCCAGACCGGTTCGTATTCCAACTACCCTGGTTCAACTCTGTGCTATCGACAAGATAACTGTCATCGGAAAGCCTTTCATAAATCTTACCATAGATTAGTCTCATACTGACGTGTCCCCAACACCTTTTTCACCAATATAGGCAAGATAATTTAGATGTCTCACCAAAACAAACATATGCTTTCCTATCAGCAAGACCCTACCCTATCGGCAAGTCTAAATCTTCATTGGCCGATAGTATTAGTTTGGCCGATATCGCCTTTGACTCCGTATGACCTCCATCGGCAAAGCATGTATTATCGGCCACACATTATTCCCTTCTTCCGATATGCTTGGTCACATCGATGACTATCATCCACGCTAGGCTTTGGCTTCACTCATCGGCAAGACTTTACTATCGTCCTCCCGAAATACTCCATTGGCAAGACTGCCTCTATCAGCAGTGTCTCCCTTTCTCTCTTTGACACGTTAGTCACTCCGATGAGACTCCAAACCGCTTTCATCCATTTGCCTATCGGCAAGACTCCGTCCGTCGGCGAACACCTTGCATCTTCTGCCGATACTCCCTCTCAACCTGATGCCTTAAGTCAAGGCAAACATCGGTGAGACTTTCACCGTCGGGCCAACTGATTTCGTTTCCTCCGATGATGATACTTTCTCTGATATGCTTAACACCACTTCACCGTCAGTAAGACTTCCATCTTCGTAATAACATTTACTCCTTCGGCTGATAATGCTTCTCTCACCGATGGATATTGCCGATATATTGTTTTATCGGTGGGACTGCTCCATGACCTAGGCCAATGAAAAGGGAAACACTTCCCACCAAGGCTTTATTGAAAAAAACTAAAAAGCTTCAAAAAAAAACAACATGCTGCTATGTATAGGGCTGCATTGAGCCCTTGGTGCTCCTGCACCATACTCCCCCTGTGCAAAAAGAAGCTATGTCACCTCCGGTGACAATGAGGCAAAATCAATGCTCCTCTTTTTGAATTCTGATTCTACAACCCAAGTAGCTTCTACTTCAGGCAACTGCTTCCATTTGACCAAATGCTCCATGTAGACACCATGTCTGGTTTGCTTCTGTACTCTTGAATCCAGTATTCTCTCTGCCTGTAGTTTGGGTTTTAGTGGCAAAGTCACATCTTTGACTATCTGTTCCATCTCTGAAATGGATCCATTTGCTGCTGACTGAGGACCCCTATATTGCACCAGGTCTTGAACATTAAATACTGGTGAGATTGCCAGGTCTTCTGGCAATTCAATCCTGTATGCATTGTTACCATACTTGTTCAGGATTCTGCAAGGACCAATTCTTCGCATTTGCAGTTTTGGTTGGCATTCCCTTCTGCAGTCTGGCTTTGTTCAGGTGCACCATAACGAGATCACCAACTTCAAACTAGATGTCCTTCCTATGGGCATCTACTTTGTCCTTGATCTTCTGTGTGTTTTCTGTCAAGGTTTTCTTCACCTGTTCATGTACTTCTTTCATGGATTGTGCAAAATCCTCTACATGACCACTTCTGTTCTCCATGTTTCCCATATTCCTGAGCTCACATAGACCTCTGGGGTGCATTCCATAGACTAGTTCAAATGGACTCTTACCAGTAGTCCTATTCACACTGTCATTATAGGCAAATTCTGCCTGATGAATGACTTGATCCCAGCTCTGCCCATATTCCTTGGTTATACATCTTAATAGGTTATCCAGTGTCCTGTTTACCACCTCTGTCTGACCATCTATTTGTGGATGGTATGTTGAGCTGAAAGATAAATTTGTCCCTAATCTCTGCCACAAAGTTTTCCAAAAATGCCCCATGAACTTAACATCTCTGTCAGACACAATGCTTGCTGGAAGTCCATGAATCCTTATGACTTCTCTGAAAAACAAGTGTGCTATATGACTGGCATCATGAGTCACTTTATAAGGATTGAAATGACTCATCTTGCTAAACCTGTACACAACTACATATATGCTATCATAACCAGTCTTAGTCTTAGGCAAACCAACTACAAAATCCATACTTACACATTCCCATGGCCTGGAAGGAATGGGCAAGGGTTGGTACAGTCCTGCATTTGAAGTGGTTCCCTTGGCCTTCTGACATATGATACACTGCTCTACATACCTTCTGCTGTCTCTGTGCATCCTCGGCCAATAATAGAACCTTTGGACTAGCTCCAGTGTTTTGTTCAGACCAAAATGGCCACTCAGACTGCCATTGTGCTTTTCCTGTATGAGATTTTCTCTCATAGATCCCCTTGGCACACATAATTGTCCACCTTTGAATAGCAATCCCTACTGTAAGGTGAAATTTGCAAACTCACTGTGAAAGTGATTCTCAAAATCTTGACATACCTTGTATGCCTCAGCAAAGTCTTCATCATCTCTATAGAGATCCTTGAAGTCTTCAACTCCAATGCTCTTCAACTACACTTCCTGTACTATGAGAAACCTCCTGCTCAAAGCATCTGCAACTTTGTTGAGCTGCCCCTTCTTATGCTTAATTATAAAAGTGTAGGATTGCAGGTACTCCATCCACTTGATATGTCTGCTACTCAACTTATCCTATGAGTTCAGAAAACTCAGGGCTTGGTTATCTGTGTAGACAACAAATTCCTTAGGTAGGAGATAATGTCTCCACTTCCTAAGTGCTTGGACTAGAGCATACAACTCTAAGTCATACGAAGAGTACTTACTCTTTGCTTCATTTAGCCTCTCACTGAAAAAGGCTACAAGTCTGTCCTCTTGATTTAACACTGCTCCTACAGCTATGTTACTTGCATCACATTCAATAGTAAATAGCTTATCAAAACTAGGCAGTGATAGTATAGGTTGTGTTGCTACCTCTTTCTTCAACCATTCAAAACTTCTGTCTGCAGCTGGTGTCCATCTGAATTTTGCTTTCATTCCACCCTTACTTGTATCTAACATGGGTGCACATATCCCACTGAAATTTCTGATAAACTTTTTGTAAAACTGGGCTAAGCCATGGAAACTTCTCACCTCTGTGGCTGCTCTGGGAGTAGGCCAGCTCAAGATTGCCTCTACCTTTAACTTGTCCATCTTCAATTCTCCCTGGGACACCACAAAACCAAGGTATACCAATTCCTGCTTCATGAATTCACACTTCTCCAGATTGATGGTTAGTTGTTCATCATGTAATTTTTGCAAAACAATATTTACATGTTCTAGATGTTCTTCCTTGGTCTGACTAAAAATTAGAACATCATCTAGAAAAACAACTAGGAATTTACCAATATAATCCTTTAGGACTTCATTCATGAGTCTCATAAAGGTGCTGGGTGCATTTGATAGACCAAATGGCATAACAAGCCATTCATACAATCCTTCTGTGGTCTTGAAGGCTATCTTCCACTCATCACCTTCCTTGATTCTTATTTGGTGGTAACCACTCTTCAGGTCTATCTTAGTAAAGTACTTTGCTTTTCCAATACAGTCCATGAGATCTTCAATTCTAGGAATTGGAAATCTATACCTTATAGTTATTTTGTTTATGGCTCTGGCATCTGTGCATAATCTCCATGATCCTCATTTCTTCGGTGCCAACACTGTGGGTATTGCACAAGGACTAATACTCTTCCTGATCAATCCCTGATCGAGTAACTCTTGCACTTGTCTAGCAATTTCTTTGTGCTGGTCTGGAGTCATCTTGTAAGGAGCCTTGTTTGGTAAATATGCTCCTAGAATTAGGTCTATCTGATGGCTTATTGCTCTCTGTGGAGGCAATGTGGCTGGTGTACCATCACTGATTATGTCCTTATACTTCTCCAGTATAGTCTGCATCTCCTTGGGAATCACTATCTTCTTATCCTGTTGTTCTTCTTTTGGTTTTACTATGATGGCATAACCAATACCATCCTCCTTAAGAGTATTCAAAAACTCTTTTCCACTCACAACCAAGATATTGGGTCTCTTTGTCTGAACTACATCCTCATCCTCCAATGACTGAATCTTATAGGTGACACCATCCTTCTAAAAAGAATAGGCATTCTTCTCACCATCATGTATTGCCTTTTGGTCATACTGCCATGGTCTGCCCAATAAGAGATGGCATGCATCCATGGGTAGTATATCACATAATACCTTATCCTTATAGCCACCTATACTAAACTCTACCCAACTTTGTTCATTCACTACCACATGTTGACCCTTATTCAACCATGTGACTCTATATGGGTTTGCATGAGTTATTCTTTTCAAATTCAGTTTCTTAACCGCCTCATCAGAAATAATATTATCAATAGATCCTGAGTCTATGATAATTTTACATACCTTATTTAAAATCTTGCATTTGATTCTGGATAGTGCTCTCCTTTGGCTTAGTTCAGACTTTACTGGTTCCTTCATCAAGGTTCTCCTTATCATCAGGTTCTCTCCATCTTCTGAGTTCAGACTGACCTCAGGTGACTGGCTGCTGGATGCATTATCTTGGACATAGTGATTTCTCTTATCACCTCCTTGAGAAGAGGATGTGGCCTTTTCTGGACACCTATACGCTGGATGACCTAGATTACCATAGTTGTAACACTTCATGGTGGTGAAATAGGATCCTCTGCCTGATCCTCCTGACCTTCCTCTGTTAGATCCTCTTCCTCTGTGGTTTCCTCTACCACTCGACTCTCCACTCTGCTCTGTGAGTTTTGATTTTGCTTGGGATCTATTGTTAGTATTCCTTCCACCAAAACTTCCTCTATGTCCTCTGTTATCTTTGCCTCTTCCTCTTCCTCTACTATTTGAGTCTTGTTTCCTCTTGTTCTTTTCCTCCACTTTCAGTGCCAGCTGATAGCATTTGTGCACTGTCGTAGGACACAACAAACTGATTTCTTCTTGTATATTCCACTTCAGACTGTTAAGGTACCTTGCTACCTTTATGCTTTCATCCTGCATCACTTTGGACCTTAAGCATAGATTTTGGAATTCTTCAGTGTATGCACTGACATCTAATTCCTTTTGTCTCAGATTCTATCTCTTCCTGTGTAGTTGTATTTTATAATCTTCTGGCATATATGCTTCTTTGATTTTAGCTACCATTCCCTTCCAATTAGCTATGGGCTTCTTATCTTCTTTCGCTCTTTTAGTCTGCACAAATTTCCACCAGGTTAAGGCAGCTCCCCTGAGTCTAGATTTGGCCACCTTTACTTTCTGTGCCTCACTTACACCATCACATTCAAACTGATTTTCAAGTCCTTCTATCCACTCCATGACCAAATCTGGGTCCATTTTCCCACTGAAAAGTGGTACTCCTTCCAATGTTTTACCACTCATTGCTTTCAAAGCTTTCAAGAATGGTTCTTCTTCCAACTTAGGATCAGGTGTGGGCTCTTCATCTTCTATAGACACACCTTTTTCCTTGTTTACTTTTTGCCTGACTTCTTCAGTCTTCTCCATCATTATACCCAGTCTACTTTCCATTGCTGCCAATCTTTCTTGTAGGAGCCTATTCTCCTCTTCTTGATCCTCAACCTTCTTTGCTAACTCTGCATTAGTCACCATCGTCTTTACTAAATTCACAGATTCACTAGTTGATGACATACAACTCTTCTATTCCAATCTAGGAATAACCCAAATCTTACTGCTCTGATACCAATTTGATAGGGAGGGACTCTAGAATGTCAATTCTACCTATCTTGAATCAATTCAAGACTCTGGACAACTCTAGCCTCTCTACCAATTCAAGTGCTCATGACATCTTTCTACACAAAAATGTCAGCTAAATTCCTCAACTCTTTGCAGAGATGGAAAATTCTATCACTCTACTTGGTGTGGGACACATACCTTATCCTCACTACTTCCAAGATACTGCCTCAATGGCACACAACTTTTTTGAGCCCGTTGTCCACCCTTCTATCTCTGTTCAAGGGTCTTGACTGCTTGGTGCTCACTTTCTTCCTCTCTGTTTTCCACCTCTGCAAGTCTATTCTCCTACTTGTCTATCTAGCCAGACTCCTTACTGAGCTCGCCTAAAACAAGCATGCATTGCCTCTAGTCAACAATCCGACCACCCCACAAAAGAAAAAAACAAACAAAAAGCATGACTCTGCTTGATGGCCTCCATACTGTATAGAGGAACTTGAGGAACATCAATACAGAGTCATGGTTTGCAAAAGAGAACAAAATTTTAGAAAAGGAAATGACTACTCTACCTCAGAATAACAAACTGAAAACTGTACAAGAATACACAAATTGGTCAAACTGATGAGTTGGATTTTTATTCAAAACTGTTTCTTACATCAAAATGCTTCTCAACCCCAAAATCTTTCTCCTGGAACCCCTTACAAAAAGAATGCTACATCATATAGATTATCGCATGTCCGTTACAGGACAGTTTAGTTCCCAGACCGGTTCGTATTCCAACTGCCCCGGTTCAACTTTGTGCTATCGGCAAGATAACTATCATCAGAAAGCCCTTCATAAATCTTACCGCGGACCAGTCTCATACCGACGTGTCCCCGACACCTTTTTCACCAATATTGGAAAGATAATTTAGATGTCTCACCGAAACAAACATATGCTTTCCTATCGGCAAGACCCTACCCTGTCGGCAAGTCTAAATCTTCATTGGCTGATAGTATTAGTTTGGCTGATATCGCCTTTGACTCTATTTGACCTCCATCGGCAAAGCATGTATTATCGGCCACACATTATTCCCTTCTTCCGATATGCTTGGTCACATCGATGACTATCATCCACGCTAGGCTTTGGCTTCGCTCATTGGCAAGACTTTACTATCGTCCTCCCGAAATACTCCATCGGCAAGACTGCCTCTATCAGCAGTGTCTCCCTTTCTCTCTCTGACACGTTAGTCACTCTGATGAGACTCCAAACTGCTTTCATCCATTTGCCTATCAGCAAGACTCCGTCCGTTGGCGAACACCTTGCATCTTCCGCCGATACTCCCTCTCAACCCGATGCCTTAAGTCAAGGCAAACATCGGTGAGACTTTCACCGTCGGGCCAACTAATTTCATTTCCTCCGATGATGATACTTTCACTGATATGCTTAACACCACTTCACCGTCTGTAAGACTTCCATCTTTGGCATAACATTTATTCCTTCGGCCGATAATGCTTCTCTCACCGATGGATATTGCCGATATATTGTTTTATCGGTGGGACTGCTCCATGACCTAGGCCGATGAAAAGGGAAACACTTCCCACCAAGGCTTTATTGAAAAAAACTAAAAAGCTTCAAAACAAAACAACATGCTGCTATGTATAGGGCTGCATTGAGCCCTTAGTGCTCCTGCACCAACCTGAGGTTGTGGGTTTGCTGCAGAGATCAAGATGCCTCCATGAATAAATCGTATTGGGAGGAATGCTTTGATAGAAGAGGGTTTTAGAGCCCCGCAAAGGCAAACCAATGCATTGTAAGAGGAGCTATGAAGAGGGTTTGAGGTAATAACAAAAGAAGAAAATGAAGATGAAGCTGAAGAAGAGCTATCTGAGAAGAACAAGAAGTTGCAGTAGATTCTACATAAGTTAGGATTTTAAGGGCCATTTTGAAGATTAGAAAGAGGCCCAAGATCGAAGTTTCTACCTATTCTGGAGATTTGAATCTGGAACAACTTATTAACCAGATCAATGATATGGAAGAATATTTTGAGTATGAAAATGTGGAGGACCCACATCGAGTCAAAGTTGCAAAATCAAAGGTGAAGGGCCATGTTAGTATTTGGTGGAAGGAGGTCTAGTTAGAGAGGAATAAAAGAGGAAAAGGAAAGATTACCAGATGGGATTAGATGGTGGAAAAACTAAAGAAGCAGTTCATTCCTATGGACTATGAAATGGAGTTGCTAAAGAGTCTACAAGGATTGAAGCAAGGTAACAAGTATGTTAAGGAGTATACAGAATATTTTTATAAGATTACTATTAGGACAGGCCATGCAAAGGCCAACAAAGAGAAGGTAGCCCGTTACATTAATGGGTTGAGGCCAAGTATTCAAGAGGAAATGAGCCTGGTCAGAATGATCACCATAGAAGATGTGTACCAATTTTCCTTGGAGGTGGAAGAGAAGCTAAATAAAAGATTTGAAAGCAAGCAGAAGGGAAGAGTTCAAGGTGGAAGGACTAGTGGAAGATCCCATGGAGGCCAAAATTAAGATCCAAAAAAAGTGAAGAAACTGGCACCAGTCAAAATCAAAGAGGAGATAATGCATACCGCCCTCATGACTAGAATAATGGCAAGCAAAGAGGAAGAGGAAGAGGCCGACCTGGGCAAGGACCTCGAAGAGGAGGTTTTAGAGGAACTTGTTTCCAATATGGAGAAGAAGGGAATCAAGCAAACGAGTGTCTGTAACATCAAGGAAGGACGAATAGAAGACCTGAAGGTAATCCATGAGTTATACATGTAGATGAAGATGCACAACCTGAGCATTCTAAAGATACTGAAAGGGTATAGACCCTAGTTGTTAGAAGAACCTTGTTGAATGAGGAGAAAGAAACAAATCAAAGGAAGAGTTTATCTGCACAAGATGCAAGTGTGAAGGTAAGTGTTGTAATATTATTATTGATAGTGGAAGCACTGACAATCTTGTTTTAGAGGAGATGGTTAACAAGTTGAAGTTGATAAGAAGAAAGCATCCACATCCATATCGGATCATATGGTTATAGAAAGACCATAGAGATTTGGTCAATGAGCAGTGTTTAGTCAAATTCAAGATTGGCAACTACTATGACGAGGTGTTGTGTGGCATCATACCAATGGATGCATGTCATATGTTATTAGGAAGTTGTGGCAGTATGATAGGTGTGCTATCCATGATGGTCATGCAAACACATATTCCCTAACAAAGGATGGAGTTCATCATAAGTTGAAGCCCTTGAAAGAGGTGGAAGAAAAGATATGTAGTACTACCCAAATTTGCTTGGTAGATGGTAGGAAATTTTTGGAAGGTATGAAGCATGAGTGTCATTGCTTTGCATTGATTCCTAAGATTAGTCAAGAGAAATGTGAAGATGTACCAGCAAAAGTCTCAGATTTGTTAGAAGAATTTCAAGATATTATCTCTGATAATGTACCAGAAGGTTTACCACTAGTGAGGAAGATAAGTCACCAAATGGATTTGATACCAGGAGCTAGTTTGCTAAATAAGGCAGCCCATAGAATGACTCCTGTAGAGAATGAAGAGTTGAACAGACAAGTTCACTAACTATTAAAGAAGGGATTGATAAGGGAGAGCCTAAGTCCATGTGCAGTACCTACAATACTAGCATCGAAGAAAGATGGAGAGTGGAGAATGTGTATAGATTCTCAAGCCATCAATAAGATCATGATCAAGTACAAATTTCCATTGCCAAGAATGGATGACATAATGAATTGTTTGAGTGGATCCAAGTACTTCACAAAGATTTACCTAAAGATTGGGTATCACCAGATCCGCATCAGAGAAGAAGATGAATGAAAGATAGCCTTTAAGACAAAGGAAGGTTTGTATGAGTGGTTAGTCATTCCATTTGGGCTAACCAATGCACTGAGCACATTCATGCAGCTCATGAACAAGGTATTGAAAGAATTTTTGGGAAGTTTTGTTATTGTTTATTTATATGATATTTTGATTTTTAGTGAGACTTGGGATGAGCATCTGATGCATATCAAAAGAGTTTTAGAGAAGCTGAGGAAGGAGAATTTACTAATTAATCTAAAAAAATGTAGTTTTGCAAAGAAGGAGTTGGTATACCTAAGATTTGTTGTCTCAGAGGAAGGTCTTAAGATGGACCTAGAAAAAGTAAGGGCTATCATTGAATGGACTACACCAAGGAGTGCTACAAACATATGATCTTTTCATGGTTTAGCAAGTTTTTATAGAAATTTTATCAGGAATTTTAGTAGCATTTGTGCACCCCTAACTGAGACAATGAGAGGGGATAGAAAAGATTTTAGATGGACTACAGGAGCAAGCAAGAGTTTTGATACATTGAAGCAGAAAGTCACAGAGCAAACTATATTGGCACTTCCAGAGTTCAATAAGGTATTTCAGGTAGATTGTGATGCTAGTGGCAGTGCTATAGGAGCTATTTTGAGTCAAGAAGGTAAGCCCATTACCTATTTTAGTGAAAAGCTTAATGATGCCAAGAAAAAGTATTCTATTTATGATCTAGAATTTTATGCAATAGTTTAGGTTTTGAAGAAATGGAGACATTATTCATTGCCAAAAGAGTTTGTTTTATATACTAGTCATTGGGCTTTATAGTATCTTAATAGTCAAGGAAAGTTGAACCAGAGGCACTTAAAATGGGTTGTGTTTTTGCAGAGCTATACCTTTGTTTTAAAGCACAGGAATGGGAAGTCCAATAGAGTTGTAGATGCCTTAAGCAAAAGGCAAAATTTGTTGACAAAAATGAAAATAGAGGTTGTTGGGTTCGATGAACTCAAAAGTTTGTATCCTAAAGATCCAGATTTTACAGAGGCTTGGAAAGCTTGTTCGGAACCTATTACTTTGGATAGAATAAAATGGTTGAATTTCATAATCCAAGATGGCATGTTGTTTAGGGGAATCCAGTTGTGCATTCTGAGGAGTTCCATGAGAGAGAATCTAATTAAGGAGAAGCATAGTGGGGGATTAGCTAGACACTTTAATCGAGATAAGACCATTGCTATTGTTGGTGAGCATTATTATTGGCCACAGTTATAGTAGGATGTGAGTAAATTTGTGCAAAGTTACAGAATGTGTCGGATGGAAAAAGGAGCAAGTCAAAATATAGGACTATATTAGGCATTACCTATGCCAGAGAAGCCATGGGATGATATTAGTATGGATTTTGTTTTTGGTTTACCAAGGACACGGAGAAGACATGATTCAATTTTTGTGGTGGTAGACAGATTCTCAAAGATGGTACATTTTATTCCTTGTAAGAAGACTAATGATGATGTTCATATTATAGAGTTATTTTTTAGAGAGGTGGTAAGACTACATGGTCTACCTAAGAGAATAGTTTCAGATTGAGATACTAAGTTTGTTGGTTATTTTTGGAAGACATCGTGGAAGAAGTTGAAGATAGATTTGAAGTTCAGTTCTGCACACCATCTACAAAGTGATGGACAAACAAAAGTGGTGAATAAGAGTTTGGGTAACCTGCTATGATGCTTAGTAGGAGATAAGCCCAAGGGATGGGATTTGATTTTACCATAGGAAGAATTTGCTTACAACAATTCTGTCAATAGGAGTACTGGTAAATCACCATTCCAGATTGTATATGGAAATAGTCCAAGAAATGCTTCAGAATTAAGGAAGCTAGACAAGGGAGAACAGACAAGTGCCAAAGCTAAAGACTTTGCAGAACACCTGAAGAATTTACATGAAGAGGTGAGAAAGCACATTAATAAGATGAATATTCAGTATAGGGCTAAGACAGATCAAAAGAGGAGATATAAGGAATTCCAAGTAGGAGATGAAGTCATGGTTCACTTAGAAAAGAAAGGTTTTCAATTGGAACATATAATAATTTGAAAATGAAGAAGTTTAGACCATGAAGAATTTTGAAAAAGCATGACTCATGAAATGCATATGAGGTAGAGCTACCGAGTGGGATCAACATTTTCCCCATTTTCAACATTACTAATTTATGATAATATCATGAAGGTGGAACAGAGGATAGACCAATAGAAGAACAATGGAGTATTCCTGCATCTACTTCAAAGAAGGAGATAGAAGAAATCTTTGATAGCCATGTGGGAAGGAGTACTTAGAATAGGAAATATGAAGAATATGTGGTGAAATGAAAAGGAGGCCTATTGAAGATTATTCTTGGTTGTTTAAGGAAGAGGTTGACTACTTGGGTTTTCCTCAAACACCTTAGATGTGACAAGGTCACTTCTCAAAAATTACCCTAGGTGTCTCATGCAGGAGCATCCAATGGTGTAAGGGAAATCTTACATCACTCAAAAAAAGGATGATGTTTCAAAATCATTGATGTTGTTTCCATTTCTTTTCAAAATTAGTATTTTTGGTTCCATAATCGCTTAAATAATAATGTAAACTTATAGTTTTTCCAAACCGCTAAAAATAGAAAACTGCCCTTTTAGGAAAGTTTGCATTTGGGCACGATTGAAGCAAAAATTTATAGGAATCTTCATAAATGAAAAATAAGACCTCTAGTGAAGGAAACACGTAAAGATAATTTGTGAGCTGAAAGATATTAAAGTTTATGTTTCCCAAAAAATGCCTAAAAATTATTCAAATTCAGGTTTGAGGCACTAAACCATTCCGTGCAGGCCCTAAAATGGTCAGAACCGATAAAGTAGGTACTTAGCATGTAGAAAACTCTATGATATTTCTAATGCTTCAAACAACGTGTCAATCAGACAATGGGATCAAAAGTTATGGCTCCTAAAAGTTGACCTATTTTTGGAGGGAGATGCAAAATTCTAAATTTGGCTATTGGCCACCAAAAAGGGGCTATATACGACTATTTTTGGGAACATTGGGCAGTAGTGGAGATAAGGGGGAAAGTATAGAATCAAGAAAAGGTGTGAAAATAGAAACCCTAGCTAATTTGGCATTACAAAAGGTAGAGGATTCCAAAGCCTAGTGATGGGTAGTTATAATGGGTTACAACCTGTGGAGGATTGATTCCTCTGATTATATTTCAGCTTCTATAATGTAATGAGTTGTCCAAAAATCAATAAAAGAACATTCTATTTTTTTGTGTACAATTTTTGTTGTTTGTTTTGTGATTTACCCCCTTCATCAAGTGGTATCAGAGCTAGGGTTCCTGAGTATGTAGACAAATCCCTGACTGTGAGGCAGTTTGCACTAGGACCTGACTATGGAGATCAAGATGCCTCCACAAAGAAATCATATTGGGAGGAATACTTTGACAAAATAGGGTTTTAGAGCCCTGCAAAAGAAAATCAATGCATTGCAAGAGGAGTTGGGAAGAGGGTTTGAGTCAACAACAAGAGAAGAAAGCGAAGATGAAGTTGAAGAAGAGCTATCTAAGGAAGAAATTTTTTTTGCAAGAGATCCTACAGAAGTTAGGTTGTTAAGGTCCATTTTGAAGATTGGAAAGAGGCTCAAGATCGAAGTTTCTACCTATTTTGGAGATTTGAATCCGGAACAGTTTATTGACTATATCAATGATATGGAAGAATATTTCAAGTATGAAGATGTGGAGGACCCAAATTAGGCCAAGTTTGTAAAAATAAAGTTGAAGGGCCATGCCAGTATTTGGTGGAAGGAGGTCCAATTAGAGAGGAATAGAAGAGGAAAAGGAAAGATTACTAGATGGGATCAGATGGTGGAAAAACTAAAGAACCAGTTCATTCCTATGGACTATGAAATGGAGTTGTTGAAGAGGCTACAACAATTGAAGCAAGGTAACAAGTCTGTTAAGGAGTATACATAAGATTTTTATAAGATTACTATCAGGACAGGCCATGCAGAGGCCAACAAGGAGAAGGTAGCCCATTACATTAATGGGTTGAGGCAAAGTATTCATGAGGAGCTGAGCTTGGTCAGAATGACCACCATAGAAGATGCGTACTAGTTTTTCTTGAAGGTGGAAGAGAAGCTTAATAAAATATTTGAAAGAAAGTAGAAGGAAAGAGGTCAAGGTGGAAGGACTAGTGGAAGATCCTATGGAGGACGAAATGAATATTCAAAGAAAAGTGAAGAAGCTGGCACCAATCGAAATCAGAGAGGAGATAATACATACTGCCCTCATGATCAGAACAATGGTGAGCAAAGAGGAAGAGGAAGAGGCCGACTCGGGAAAGGATTTGGAAGAGGAGGCTTCAGACGAACCTACTTCCAATGTGGAAAAGAATGGCATTGAGCATACAAGTGTCCGTAACATCAAGGAAGGACGATAGAAGACCTAAAGATAATGAATGAGTTGCACATGTAGATGAAGATGTGCAGTCTAAGCATTTTGAAGATGCTAAAAGGGGAGAGACCCTAGTTGTCAGAAGAACCTTGTTTGAATGAGGAGAAAGAACCAAATCAAAGGAAGAGTTTATTCCATACAAGACACAAGTATGAAGGTAAGTGTTGTGATATTATTATTGACAATGGCAGCACTAACAATCTTATTTTAGAGGAGATGGTTAACAAGCTAAAGTTGACAAGAAGAAAGCATCCACATCTATATCAGATTGCATGGTTGCAAAAAGATCATAGAGCTTTGGTCAATGAGCAATATTAGTCAAGTTCAAGATTGGTGACTACAATGATGAGGTGTTGTGTGACATCATACAGATGGATGCATGTCATATGTTATTGGGAAGGCCATGGCAGTATGATAGGTGCACTATCCATGATGGCCATGCAAACACATTTTCCCTAACAAAGGATGGTGTTTGTTAGAAGTTGAATCCCTTGAAGGAGGTGGAAGAAAAGGTATGTAGTACTACTTGAATTTGCTTGGTAGTGTTAGTGCCTGAATTGACTATCAGTTTTCAAGCAATTTTTCATGCAGGCACCTTCCCAAAAAATCCAAAAAATTTCTAAGTTTTGGGGCCTCCTTTGCATGTTTCAGCATCAGCATCATATACCGATGGAGTTTGCATCAGTGTGATATTACATATCGGGCAGACCAGGGAGAGTTGATCCGATAGGGTTGGTCTGGCTGATGGGGTCGAGACTGGCTGTAGAGAGTCAAAATTGTGTATGACATCGACGTCGACATGACTAGAGGCATCAGGCTGAGGGAATTACATTAGGCCGACGGTATAAGGTTTCATCGATCGGGGTGACTATTGTGAAGTATCACCGATGAAGAGTTATCAGTGTAATGTTGGCTATCAGCGAAGGATTTTAAAGTTGGGCTGACAGTGGGAGGTCTGGCCGACGGTGGAGTTGGCGTTCAACATATCAGGGTGACAATGGAGATTGTCTTGGTGACAGGGAGACCATCAGCGTAACATTGCGTATAGGCCCAGCTGATGGAGGATCTTTCAATGTGTTCGATCTGGCCGATGGGGTTGCCATCGGCGTAGCTTGGTATATCAGCAGAGCTATTTTGAGTTCCGCCGACGGAAGGGGGTCACCCCGATGGAGGATGCCATCGAAATAACATCGCTCATCAATGCAGCAATTGGTTTATGCTCTAATGTGGTTTGTCTCACCGATGGAGGCCAGTTTGTGGTTTTGAAGGTGTCTATCAGCGTAACATTGCATATCAGGCTAGCCGATGGAGGTCATTCTGACGGTTTGTATCTGGCCGATGGGGATGTTCATCGGCAGGAGTAGTGATGTCGGTAGGAGAGTTTTCAGGCTCGCCGATGGTTTATGGTCTCACCGACAAAGGTTTGGTATTGGTGAGAGTTAAGCGATGGAATGGTGACCGCTAGCTGTGGGTTCATGGGTCGAGCAGGGTAAAACGCTCGACACTTAGTGTTTATGCAGCCATGCTTTTAAAGTAACAAGGAGGTCTTCGCGGGGTGCGTGTGGGACAAATGCTTCCTGCATGATTTGAAATATCTACATAATGCATTTTGGTGGGAAGTGTCTAAGGCACAGTTGCTACATTTTTTAGTGGCCGCGGGTGGTTGAAGCCTTTAATGATGGTTGTGCAGAGGTGTGAGCGATGGCGTGAATGACCAGACTGCCCGATCACAGATGAGGATTTCCAGGTGGCGGTGCAAGGCTCGAGGCCTCCCTTGTCTCTTCCCATGCTTGCTACATTTACTTTTGATAAGTGTCATTCTTCTCATGTGTACTGTATCTGGTGAATTTTGAATAGCCATGTAATTAATTGCTAGGTACGCTTCCCTATGGTATTATAGGGACTCTGTAACTCATTTCTGGGGTTGTTGAAAACTGGACATATCTGGCTTTGTAATAGATACAACTAGTTTTGGTTGCTCTGTGCAGGAGATCTTGTGAGTTTATGTATCTCTTGTTGTATGTCTCATGCATGAATCTACTGATTTCACGATTGGTTTTATATGAGTAATGTTGTATGTGCATGTGTTTTGTTATTCTGTCTCCAATATTGCATGTGTTCTTCTAAATCTAGATATCTAAGGGATGTCTGGGATTCTAGAATATAGATTTGCTGTATTGAATGCTTGATCTGCTCAAGGGGTAGATTAAAATGTTTTCAGATTAAGTGTTGGGAAGGATATACTGCAATAGGGATACCATAAGTAGAGATAACTTAACACTCTGTTCTGGGAGGTATTTGTAAGGCAGATACCACAACATCCCCTTGAAATCCAGTTTTAGTGTGTTCATGCTGATCATTCACAGGTGTATGTCTACTGACTCCAAGCCCTGGATAGGCGCCAGTCTAGCTCTGTTTTGAGGTTATACACCAGGTCCAGGTTTGCATCCAAACATAAATCAAATTCAAACTTCTAAAACAACCATTAGGACTGTAGAAGTAGTTTAGGACCAAGATCCTCTGATTCACAACTAAACATAAGCCCAAAGCTAGCCCCTTTGCACTTATCTCACAGTTTTGGTCTTCACACAGGAGGATTTATCTACTTTATGTCAACATCCCAAGCCAACCAACAAGCATGTTCTCATGGGTGTTGAATAGGAAATACCCCCTTAGGTTTTGCAAAGCCTGAAGAAGAAGAGGAGATAAAAATAGAGTCTATCTCCTATACTGTTGGCCCCTGGCCCAGAGATCTTGTTGATCACTGATGGCTACCTTGTAGGGAAATTTGGGAATGAGCATCCAGTCAGGGAAAAAACCAACAGGTAGATGGTAGCAAATTTTGGGAAGGTATGAAGCATGAGCATCATTGCTTTGCATTGATTCCTAAGATTAGTCAAGAGAAATGTGAAGATGCACCAACAGAAGTCTCATATTTGTTGGAAGAATTTCAGGATATTGTCTCTAATAATGTACCAGAAGGTTTACCACTGGTGAGGAAGATAAGTCACCAAATAGATTTGATACCAGGAGCTAGTTTGCCAAATAAGGCAGCCTACAGAATGACTCCTGTAGAGAACAAAGAGCTAAACAAACAAGTTCACTAATTGTTAAAGAAGGTACTGATAAGGGAGAGCCTAAGTCCATGTGCGGTACCTATAGTACTAGCATCAAAGAAAGATGGAGAGTGGAGAATGTGTATAGATTCTCAGGCCATCTATAAGATCATGATCAAGTATAGATTTCCATTGCCAAGAATGGATGACATAATGGATTGTTTGAGTGGAGCCAAGTACTTCGTGAAGATTGACCTAAGGAGTGGGTATCACTAGATCTGCATCAGAGAAGGAGATGAGTGGAAGATAGCCTTTAAGACAAAGGAAGGTTTGTATGAGTGGTTAGTCATGCCATTTGGGCTAACCAATGTACAAAGCACATTCATGCAACTCATGAACGAGGTATTGAAAGAATTTTTGGGAAGTTTTGTTATTTCTTATTTAGATGATATTTTGATTTTTAGTAAGAATTGGGATGAGCATCTGATGCATATCAGAAGAGTTTTAGAGAAGCTAAGGAAGGAAAATTTACTGATTAATCTGAAGAAATGTAGTTTTGCAAAGGAGTTGGTATACTTGGGATTGATTATCTCAGAGGAAGGTGTTGATAACTAAGAGGGGGGGTGAATCAGTTATCTAAATTACTTCAACTTTCTAATTTTCCTTAACAATTAATGGAGCATCAAATCATTCAAACAAACATAATCATGAAATAGAAATAACATCAATACACACGACACAATGATTTTGACGTGGAAAACCCTGTTAAGGGAAAAACCATGGGGTGATTAACCCAAGATTGTATTCTCTGTTAAAAGAATAAGATAGTACAAAATGACACTTGCCAATTAGGGCTCACTGCCCAAGCACACTACTCACAAGAGGCTCATTGCCTACGAGAGAGTCACTGTCTACAAAGTATAAGGTAACAAGATACTTGAACTGATAAAAACATCCACACATGCTAAGGTTCAGTTCTGGTTAGGCTCAATACACTAATCTGCTGCACTTCATTCTTCCTCTTCTTAGGCACTGCTGTCCAGTCACATACCGGACCTGAATTACTGCTTCCAAATAGTTCTCTACTTTTCTTCGCACTTCACAATGCACCACTCACACCTTAACATCCAAATCCATCTGGTATATATATCTGCACCAATGATTTCAACACCTTTCTAGTCGGCATCTGGAATAGTCAATATTTTCCCAAACTCTGATCTGTCAGCTGAATCCTTACTTATCAAGTGATGCATATCAAAGAGATGCTTATAGAAATCATCAATCATGTTGGCCAATCATGAATGATACCTTAAGAAACTTGATCACCATTAATAATTGATCCGGATTAAGGTCTGATGCTCTGTCGGTTAGCTCTCTCTCTCTGTCAGCTCTGCTAAATAGGAACCCAACACTTAGGTGCTCATATATCTTCACTCTTTCATCACCAGAGGCTCAATCTTTGGAATGTATTAGTCAAGGTACACCTCTTGACTTCCCCAAGTCTGTACTTTACTAAGATACTTCCTCTAATAGATCCGGACCTAACTGTCAGACCTTGCCACATGCTCTGTTCTTGCTTACCGGACCACAATATTCTTCAATCTGACTTCCAGTATAGTCACACTATGTCTTGTGGATGGGTGGGAAGAACTTTGTTTCCATTAATGACAACACTCATGAAGCTACATTGTCTCTTGCCAACAATCTCCCCCTTTGGCATTGATGGCAACACTTAGTGAAAAATGACTAAGTGTCACACTACACTCCCCCTTGGCTGATGCTCCATTCTAATGTACACTTTACCGGAGCTCCCCCTTAGCTAGATTCCACATTTTTTACTCCTCCTCACTCCCCCTTTCAAATCAATGGCAAAGGGTAGGGTCTGTACACCAAAATTTTCAAGAAAAATAATCTATACATATCCGCATAAGTATATATACTATTTGTACTTACATATACTTAAGTATGTCTGTAAACATATTCTTCAACTGTACAACTTCTGTCACCAACTCTGTTTCATCCTATCCAAAATTGAGATGTGACCACTCAACAGGAATGCAAATGCTTCTGCCTTAAGATCTATCGGATCATTGGTCCGGGCTGTGGTCTGAGCATCAGTTAGGGCCTCATGCATGGCCTCTAACTTAGGGATAATGATCCCTCTAAGTTCACTTAACCTATTTATTCTATTTTTCTTCTCCTTCTCAAGCTTCTTTATTTCATCTATGACTACAATAGTCTGACACTCTTGATTTACTATGGAGGAGGAGAGAGGATCAAAACTTTGAGATAAACTTAACAGTTTATCCTCTTGCTCTTTTACTTTCTTCTCAATATCCTTGGTCACTTTAGGCTAGGATAAACAAAATTTATAGATATCTCTGCCATCTTTAAGAGCATTTTCTAAGCTCTTTATTCCAATATCCATAACTCTCCTATCATTTTTTATTAGACCTTGTACTTCAGAGAGTGTCTTTTCCAAAAACTCCTTCCAGACCTTTTCTTCTGCTGACTTTTCTAAGGAATCAAAATGTGAATGAATAGAATTTACAAGAGACTTTAGATTATTGGATGTGGAGGCTGAAGGATTCTTTTGAAAGGATGACATGATCTTCTCCAATAGACCGGATGCAGTTTCTATGAGCTTGCAGTCTTCCATGTGAGACTTCAGAAGTTTTTCTTTTGCCTTTGCTTGAGTAAAGGATGCTAGCTTCATGGTTTGAATTGAGGAGAGGGAGTCAAAATTGAACGGTCCTTGAAGAAGTTCTGGTTCATCAAATTCCATCATCTCTTTGGTTAAGAAATCTTTGATTGCTTCTGCTGTGTCTCTTGTCGGTGACAGGGTTTTCTCCCCTTCTGCAGCCTTAGCACTATCATCTAAGATTTTCTCTGTTTGACCTTTTTCTTTTTCTTGTACTTCTTCTCCTTGATAGGTTTTCTCCTTTATTCTTTCTTCTCCTTTAGATCCGGAGTCTGTAGGGGAAACTAGAGGAGAGATGTTTGCTTGTTCATGAACTTCCTCTTCCGGAGCAGAGGAATCTAAGTCCTTAGTTTTCTCTTCACTTGTCTCCTTTTCCTCTTCTCCATTTTTTATAGTAGATTCTTCTTCTTCATCCATGGCAGAGGGTTCATTACCTAGGTCCTCTATAATAGGAATATTGAATCTTTTAAAAACATTCTGAAGGATATCTTCTGTTTCTTTTGCCACTTTGTCAGTTTCTCCAAGCATGAGCTGATTCATTCTAGCCTTACTCTGGAACTCATCCTTGCAATATTTGAAGATCATATCCATTTGTTTCGGAGTAATTGAAGGATAGAGATGAATGGCTATCTGTTCTCTAATTTTGAAGTCATTTGCCTTGGCATTTTCCTTTCTCATTTCAAGTTCTTTCTCTAAACTTTTGGGAATTAGAGAGATGATTTCAATAAATGCTTTATTGTATATGTTCAAATACTTAACTGTGGCTTCCTCCAAAGTCTTTTTATCTGCATCATTATACTCATCATAGAATTATGTTATTGGTTGCAGATTCCCATCCATAGTGATTGCTTTGACTACATCATCAATGGATAGAGTAGGCTTCTCAACAAGCTCTTCTGTCCCTTCTTCAATAGAGGGTTCACTGGATGTTTTCTTTTTCTTCTTCATTTTCTTTACTTCTTCATCTGATTCTATCTCTTCATCATCCTTTTGGCTTGTATAAGACCTTTTTGCCTTTTTCTTGGTTCTCTTTTCTCTTTTTTCGAATGTCTGAGCTTCTGATTTTGAGGCTTTTTGACTCTTGGAAGTGGCAGGTGTAGAGCTTTTGGATGATCTGGTCCGAGAGGGGGCTTGTACCAGAGCACCTTCTTTTTCTATCTCTTGCCTTTCATTTTCTACCCTTTCCATCTTCTCTCTATTGGCATCAAGTGCCTCCTTTGATATACCATGCCTCTTGGTGAATTCTTCTACTTCCCTCCTCACTTTTTTTTTCATTTCTAGTTGTCTTAGTTCCACATGGATCTTCACACTCAACTATTCAAAGGTTCCAAACCTTTCTGCCTTAGGATCCTTAGGTTGACTAAGCATGTGTTGAACATGCAGCTCTACAATTTTCTCATCTACTTCATATCCCATTGGCATGATCCAGACTGTCCTTGGTTCTACTGCCTCCATTAGGCATTGATCAGTTTCTACCATAAAGCATACTGTATCCTTATATTTTTCAACTAAAGATTGGGGAATTCTCTCTCTTGCTTGCATCATACTCTGAAAGTTCTTGAAATAGCCCCAGAGTGCTGTATTCTGTGCCTTGGCATCACCAAGCCCATGTATATAATCTCTAATTTGAATGGCTACTGGTCTATCATTCTACCATACCCAACCACTGGATCTAGGAAGCTCATTCATGAAGTAAAAGAACAAACATAATATCAGCCCACCATACTTGAATGAATTCTTCTTGTCCTTTTTGATCTTTTGTAGGTTCTCCAACAGTTGGTTTAGAAGTTCACAAAGATCATAGTCAGCATTTTCTTTTAGCATCTGATAAGCTGTGTAAATTGTAGTTCCGGGTACTAAATTTTCCTTGCTGGAGTGATATATCTTGTAACCAATTATCATGGATACAAATTTGATATCCGGATCAGTGATATCTTCAATTTTTATGGCTCTCTTATCAAATTTTGATCTGGTTGCCTCACTCACTATCTGATTCTTAATAGATTTGAGAGCAGGTTCCACCGGATGAGTGCAATCTGGTAACTGCCCTAATGGCATCCTTGGTTATCTTGAATAGCCTCATCAACCATATAATGTTATCATGCATTCTACTTAGAACATACTGGACCCATTCATCTTCTGCAAAATAGGGGAAATGAATGCACTATGCAAAATGTTTATCTCGGATAGCCTTATACTGAGGTTTGAGTTCAAAAGAGTCATCTATTAACTGATTGTGATAGATATCTATCAGCTTGGATTCTCCAAATTCTTTAATGTTCACATGAATGTATGCCCTAGCGTCTTCAACATGCAAAACCCCATGTAGAATGCTGGAAAATGCACCTAAGGGATCCACTTCTAGAGATTTGTAGGGATGTTTCTTAAATTTAGGGTGTGGCCTATCAAAAATCTTCACAACATTCGGAGTAGCCATCTTAAAGATTTAGAGAGAGTTTGATCAAGAGCAGAAAATATCTTTTTATGCTTCTAGGTTTCACGGAATGAGCTGGATCAGATTGCTGGAAGAGTTGACTTCTATGGTTGATCCTTGAGAGACTTGAGACAATTTGTTTGCAGAGCACTTTTTCTTCTTCTTCTTGAATACAAATGTACAAATTATGAACAAAAGAACCCTTTTATTTCTTTGCAAACCTAATTCCGTTTGCAATAAATGCATACCTTAAGTTATTCTAGTTGCTCTACTCTCTTTATCCTGAGAGATTTTTTAGGATCACTAAGATGCCCTTTAAAGTTATTCTTGGTGGATATTAACAATCTATCTACCTTTCACAATCATTCCATTTATCTGCAGATCTAGATACCTCAAATTCAAATCATATCGGATCTAACTGCGAAAGTCATGTTCTTACCAGATGACTATTGAACTAGATCAATCTTGGAAGATTAATCTTTTTCAAAACTTCTTCTAGATCTTTCATATCTTTTACCATGGCTTATTTAGATATTTCTTTGAGAACCTCTTTGATCCACAACCTTTCATGTGCCAATTTCAGGCACCTATTGACTGATTGGGGGAAAAAGTTTTTCTTTTGTTACTTCCCCTGAGCCAGAGCTCATCTATTTAGTTTTCAGAAGGAATATTAGCACTAGATTCTGGTGCGGATCCATCTTCAACATTATCTGTACTCCTCTTCACCCAAATCTTGTTCATCTCCCTTTGAATTTCATCTGCATTCATTTTTCCTTTTCCTTTGTCTTGGTTTTGATTATGATGTACCGGACCTTTATTGTTCTAATTCATACTTCTGCAGAATTTGGCAATATGATAGGATCTATTGCAATTATAGCAAACAACATTTCTTTCCATATTTGACTGACATCCTTTTGATCTACACTGATTAGCCATATGTCCCATTCTATTGCATGCAAAGCATCTTCCATTGAATGAATTGTTCATTTGCATATTTCTACACTCATGAGATTTGTGACCATACCTTTTGCAATTGAAACACTATCCGGAGAAGGATGAATTAGTCTGGTTCATTCTTCTTCTGCATTGATTTGCTTTATGACCAAAGTTGTTGCAGTTGTGGTAGTATCCATTGAAAGATGGATATCTTTGAGCATTTGGTTGCCTTACTGGAGGTCTTCTAGGTCTGTTCCTTGGATTTCCTAGTCCAGAGTTCTTCTGACCGGATCCGGAGCTTTCACCTTTCTCATAGCCCAAGCCTTGTTTGTCATCTACTCTTTTCTAGCTTTGAAGAAGAACTTCAAGTTGAGCAGAGCTTATCTTGAATTTCTCTTTGTATTAATTTGTTATTGAAAGATCCCTTTTAAGAGTGTCAATCTGATTCTCAAGTTGTTCTTCATTATCTCTAGCTTCTTCAAGATCAGATTCTAGATGCCTGATTATTCTATCCATTTTGTGGCAGTCTTCTGATTTCTCCTTGAGAGATTGTCTTAGATCATCTTTAATTTTTCTTTTCTCTTCAATTTCTTGGGTGAATTTCATAACTCCTGATTCCATTTCATGTCTTACCATAATGACCTCTTTTGATAACTTTTCACATAACTTGGTTTTCTCCTTTAGATCTTCATTTGAATCATTTTCTTCACCTTGACTTGCTAACTGATAAAGAAGTTCCTTTCTCTTCTTCATAGAGATACTCAGCTTCTATTTTAGTTCATTTATGAAATCATCAGCCTGTTTGAGTCTTTCCTTCAAGTTGTTGACTTTGGAGTGAGATTTCTCAAGATCATCTAGGGCAAACTGAAGTTGTTCCCTCATACCATACATATCTATTGAGATTCCCACATCTTCCTCAAGCTATTAGGCTCTGTTTGGAGGAACTTGGCTCTGATACCAATTGTTGATAACTAAGAGGGGGGGTGAATTAGTTATCTAAATTACTTCAACTTTCTAATTTTCCTTAACAATTAATGGAGCATCAAATCATTCAAGCAAAAATAATCACGAAATAGAAATAACATTAATACACATGACACAATGATTTTGATGTGGAAAACCCTGTTAAGGGAAAAACCACAGGGTGATTAACCCAAGATTGTATCCTCTGTTAAAAGAATAAGATAGTACAAAATGGCACTTGCCAATTAGGGCTCACTGCCTGAGCACACTGCTCACAAGAGGCTCACTGCCTATGAGAGACCCACTGTCTACAAAGGATAAGGTAACAAAATACTTAAATTGATAAAAATATCCACACATGCTGAGGTTCAGTTCCGGTTAGGCTCAATACACTGATCTATTATACTTTATTCTTCCTCTTCTTAGACACTGTTGTCCAGTCACATACTGGACCTGAATTACTGTTTCCAAATAGTTCTCTACTTTTCTTCGCACTTCACAATGCACCACTCACACCTTCACATCCAAATCCATTTGGTATATATATCTGCACCAATGATTTCATCACCTTTCTAGTCGGCATCCGAAATAGTCAATGTTTTCCCAAACTCTAATCTGTCAGCTGAATCCTTACTTATCAAGTGATGCGTATCAAAGAGATGCTTATAGAAATCATCAATCATGTCAGCCAATCATGAATGATACCTTAGGAAACTTGATCACCATTAATAACTGATCTGGATTAAGGTCTGATGCTCTGTCGATCAGTTCTCTCTCTGTCAGCTCTGCTAAACAGGAACCCAACACTTAGGTGCTCATATCTCTTCACTCTTTCACCACCGAAGGCTCAATCTCTGGAATGCATTAGTCAAGGTACACCTCTTGACTTCCCCAAGTTCAGACTTTACTAAGATACTTCCTCTAAGAGATCCAGACCTGATTGTCAGACCTTGCCACATGCTTTGTTCTTGCTTACTAGACCACAACATTCTTCAATCTAACTTCCGGTAAAGGCACACTATGTCCTACGGATGGGTGGGAAGAACTTTGTTGCCATCAATGACAACACTCATGAAGCTACACTGTGTCTCTTGCCAACAAAAGGTCTTAAGATGGATCTAGAAAAAGTAAGGGCTATCATTGAATGACCTACACCAAAGAGTGCTACAGAGGTATGATCTTTTCATGGTTTTGTAAGTTTTTATAGAAACTTTATTAGGAATTTTAGTAGAATTTGTGCACCCCTAACTAAGACAATGAGAAGGGATAGAAAAGAGTTTAGATGGACTACAGGAGCAATCAAGAGTTTTAATTTATTGAAGCAGAAAGTCACAAAGCAACTTGTATTGGAACTTCTAGATTTCAATAAGGTATTTCAAGTAGGTTGCGATGCTAATGGCAATGCTATAGGAGATATTTTAAGTCAAGAAGGTAAGCCCATTGCCTATTTTAGTGAGAAGCTTAATGATGCCAAGAAAAATTATTATGTTTATGATTAGGAATTTTATGCAATAGTTTAGGTTTTGAAGAAATGGAGACATTATTTGTTGCCAAAAGAGTTTGTTTTATATACTAATCATCAAGATTTGCTATATCTTAATAGTCAAGGAAAGTTGAACTAGAGGCACTTAAAATGGGTTCAGTTTTTGCAGATCTATATTTTTGTTTTGAAGCACAATTGTTGAGATAAATAAAGATAGAGGTTGTTAGGTTCGATGAACTCAAAAGTTTGTATCCTGAAGATCTAGATTTTGCAAAGGCTCAAAAATCTTGTTTGGAACCTATTACTTTGGATAGGACAAAATGGTTGGATTTCATAATCTAAGATGGCATGTTGTTTAGGGGAAGCCGGATGTGCATTTCAAGGAGTTCTATGAGTCGAGAGAACCTAATTAAGGAGAACCATAGTGGGGGATTAGCTAGACATTTTGGTCGAGATAAGCCATTTCTATTGTTGGTGAGCATTATTAGTGGCCATAGTTATAGCAGGATGTGAGGAAATTTGTGTAGGGTTGTAGAGTGTGTCAGATGGAAAAAGGAGCAAGTCAAAATATAGGGCTATATCAGCCATTACCTATGCCAGAGAAGCCATGGGATGATATTATTATAGATTTTGTTCTTGGTTTACCAAGGACACAAAAAGGACATGATTCCATTTTTGTGGTGGTAGATAGATTCTTGAGATGGCACATTTTATTCCTTGTATGAAAACTAATGATGTTCTTCATATTGTAGAGTTATTTTTTAGAGAGTTGGTAAGACTACATGGTCTACCTAAGAGCATAGTTTTAGATCGAGATACCAAGTTTGTTGGTTATTTTTGGAGGACATTGTGGAAGAAGCTGAAGACAGATTTGAAGTTCAGTTCTGCACACCATCCACAAACTGATGGACAAATAGAAGTGGTGAATAGGAGTTTGGTTAACCAGCTACGATGCTTAGTAGAAGATAAGCCCAAGGGATGGGATTTAATTTTACCATAGGCAAAATTTGCTTACAACAATTCTATCAATAGTAGTACTAGTAAATCGCCATTCTAGATTGTATATGGAAATAGTCCAAGAAATGCTTCAGAGTTAAGGAAGCTAGACAAAGGAGAAAAGACAAGTGTGAAAGTTGAAGACTTTTCAGAACACCTAAAGAATTTACATGAAGAGGTGAGAAAGCACATTAATAAGATGAATATTCAATACAAGGCTAAGGTAGATCAGAAGAGGAGATATAAGGAATTCTAGGTAGGAGATGAAGTCATGGTTCACTTGAGAAAAGAAAGGTTTGCAGTTGGAACATATAATAAGTTGAAAATGAAGAAGTTTGGACCATGCAGAATTTTGAAGAAGCATGACTCAGGAAATGCATATGAGGTAGAGCTACCGATTGGGATCAACATTTCGCTTGTTTTCAACATTACTGATTTATCAGAATATCATGAAGATGGAACAAAGGACGGGCCAACAAAAGAACAGTGGAGTATTCTAGCATCTACTTCAAAGGAGATAGAAGAGATCTTGGATAGCCATGTGGGAAGGAGTACTCAAAATAGGCAATATGAAGAATATTTGGTGAAATGGAAAGGAAGGCCTATTGAAGATTCTTCTTAGTTGTCTAAGGTAGAGGTTGACCATTTGGGTTTTCCTCAAACACCTGAGATGTGACAAGGTCACTTCTCAAAAATTACCCTGGGTGTTTGATGCAGGAGCATCCAGTGGTGTACGAGTAATCTTACATCACCCAAAAAAAGATGATGTTTCAAAATCATTGATGTTGTTTCCATTTCTTTTCAAAATTAGTATTTTTAGTTTCGTAATCACTTGAATAATGATGTAGAACTTTCAGTTTTTCCAAACTGCTAAAAATAGAAAACTACCATTTTAGGAAAGTTTGCATTTGGGCATGGATTGAAACAAAAATTTATAGGAAGCTTCATAAATGAAAAATAAGACCTTTGGCGAAGGAATCACACAAAGATCATTTGTGAGTTGAAAGATATTAAAGTTTATGTTTCCTTTAAAATGCTTAAAAATTATTCAAATTCAAGTTTGAGGTACTAAACGGTCTTGTACGAGCCAAAAAATGGCCAGAACTAGCTAAGCTAATTTTTACCATGTAGAGTGCTCTACGAGCTTTCCAACGCTTCAAATGATAGATCTGTAGACACCTAAAATTGACTTGCTCTGCAAATCAATTTCCCGTACCTTTACACTAAGGTATCCCTCCTATTAATTAAATAAATTTATTTTATTTTCTTCTATCAATTAAATAAATATTATAAGTTTATTTGATTGCTTCATTGTCCCATAATTAAATAAAATTATTTTATTTAATTAAATTCCCTAAATTCTTCTAATGTCTCACATAAATTAAATAATCCTACATTATTTAATTAATCATAAATCCCTCTATCCTAAGTCCTAAATCCACCTCACAAAATCCACCTCATCAATCCACCTCATCTTTCCACCTCAACTTTTTCCACCTCACCATGTTGCACATATAATTAAATATTTTTAATATTTAATTAGATAATATCCTCCACTCCTCAAAAATGAATCTTTAATTCATTTTTGTCCTCTACTAATTGAATTAAAAATTCAATTTATCCTCCACTCCCCAAAAATAAATATTTAATTCATTTTTATCCTCCACTAATTGAATTAAAAATTCAATTTATCCTCCACTCCCCAAAAATAAATATTTAATTCATTTTTTATCCTCCACTAATTGAATTAAAATTCAATTTATCCTCCACTCCCCAAAAATGAATCTTTAATTCATTTTTGTCCTTCACTAATTGAATTAAAAAATTCAATTTATCCTCCACTCCCCAAAAAATGAATATTTAATTCATTTTGTCCTCCACTAATTGAATTAAAAAATTCAATTTATCCTCCACTCCCCAAAAAATGAATCTTTAATTCATTTTTGTCCTCCACTAGTTGAATTAAAAATTCAACTTGTCATAATCCACTCTTCCCAAAAATGAATCTTTAATTCATTTTGTCTTCACATGTGAATTTAAAATTCACAAAAAAATGAGAACCCTCCAATCCCATTGACCAAGCTTCAACCCTTAATCTTCCTCATGTACCCTCCTTGTGACACTTGTCACAAGGCTATGGCTCCAATCCTAACCCTAACTCTCATTCATTTCTAGCCCTTGATCTCATCTTTTAATCCTCACCCTCCATCATTTTTTCAAAAATCTATAAATAAAACCCTCACCCAAGCCATTCATAACAACTTCTTCTTGCATCAAGACCATGTTCAAATTTCTCTAATCTATCTATTCTCTAATCCTTCATCTACATTTGTGTTGAAAGCAAGAGCAATCCACATTTGAATCAAATAGGGTTATCTAATCTAGGAGCTCTTGGGTGCAAGCTTCCTCCTCCCTTGATGAGATTGGGTCTTCATGTGAGGTCTAACTTTGTGTTTTATGCATTTAGTTTGTGTTTTCACTTCATTTTGTTTTCCTAATCTACATTGGCATGCCCGATGGGACCCACAAGGTCTGAATCTAATCCTTTTTTTGTGAGTTTTTGATGTGAGTTATGTGTTTTTGCAGGTGTAGTGCCATCCACCCTACGCAGTGGTGCTATCTCTGGCAGATATTAGCGCTATCCACTATTTTAGTGCCATCCCTGCGGAGCATTCTCTATTCTAACTTCCACTCACATGTCTTCTCTTTAACAATCTTCCCGCTGCTTTTTGTGCCTAAAATGCTCTTTGTTTTGCAAGAAAATTAGAAAATACAAGGGGAGGTTATGCCGAAATTTTTCTAAAATCCAAGCATATTTTTCGGTTTTAGCACTATTTTTGAAACTGATATTAGTCTACCCCAAACAAAGAAAAACATCCATTTGTGCAACCAAAAATCTAGATCCTACCTAAGCTCAATTTGTTGACCATCAAAATCCTCCATATCAAACATTAAAATCAAACATCAACAATCTCGTCAAAACAAACGTCATCCATCACCTATCTTTTGGTCCAAAATTGTGTAGAAAATCAATATCGTCCACTCATACCACCCTTAGATTGAAAACTCTAGAAAGACATAACGATCTTCCACCACATCTTCTCTTCTACTCCATCTCACTACCACGTTCATCTTTCGGTCCAACAAATTCATCCAAATCCTCTAAGGTCTCCATCCCCATCTCACTCTACTTCTAATCAAACCCATACGTGTGCATGCCCATCACAAGATCACAACACAAAAAGAATCAAAAGATGGAAGAATCTTGGCCATTTGGCATGCCTAACACCAACAACAACAACATACCCATCTATCAAACATACAACCCACCTACATACTCTTACATCCCCCCATATGGCCCCAACGAACTTACAACAAGTACAACCATCACCACCACCACCACCACCAATACAAAACATCTCCAACATTTCCCAAGATGATCTAGATGTCTTGAGCTTTACACAAGATGCCGATAACATGGACCTACTAGATAAAATCCTAAGGTTGGACCCAAGTAGATATCTAGATTATCTTCTCAAAATTGGTGCTCAACTCCCCATCATGACATCATCAAAACCATCCACCTCTACAATCGTTCCTTCCACATCAAATACCCAAGCATCCACATCAAACATCCAAAACACCACCTCTCAAACATCAACACCCACCGTATCTACCGCCGACACAACCTCTACTGCTACCACATCTACCATTTCCACAAGTACCTCCAACCCTACCACCTCCCAACCCGTTACCACATCCACTACCACAACCACCATAAACCCTTCCATGCCATAAATCACCTTGGGTATACAAGGCAACATCACGCATGCAAGTACATCCACAAGTGTGCCTCCGCCCAACCCCCACACCATTGCATACCTATGACAACTATTCTCACAACCACCTCACAATATGTCCAACCCATCCAATGTACACCTATCCAACGTCAACCCGTCCACTGTCACATATCCACATAACCCCATAACATCATCTACACAACATCAAACTAATCCCCAAATACCACCACATCTTCTCCAACAAATCCACACATATCAACAACATCAATCACCAATCAACCAAAACACCAACTCGCAGTACCAACACCTCAATCAAACAAATCCCCAACATCAATCCCCACCCCATCTCCAACATCTCACCAATCAACAGGCCTACACAATCCAACCACAACCACCACAAGATCTCACAAATGTTGTATAGGTCTTGATCCAAAGGGTGGATGACCTACAAACTAGGGGCAAGCGAAAACACTATTCCTTGAGGACATTTGCCCCTATCCATTCGATCGCACATTGTATATGCCCCCTTTCCCCAAGAACTTCGAGACACCTAAATTCAACAAATACAAGGGAAAGGGAGACCCTAGAGATCACCTTAGGGAGTTTTACATTGCTTGCTTAGAGGTCTCACATAACAACACATATTTTATGAGACTATTTCAAAGAAGCTTCGGTGGACAAGCTGTCAAATGGTTCGCACATCTTCCCCCAGGCATTAGGACATTACCTGAGCTTGCGGAGAAATTTGTAAACCATTTCTCCTACAACTTTGAACATGAAATGTCTATGACAAACCTTTGCAACACCAAACAAAAGAACGAAGAAGCCTTCGCTTCTTTCTTACAAAGGTGGAGAAGCTTAGCAGGCAAACTCCCATGGCCAATTCTTGAAAAACAACTCGTCACCATGTTTGTGACCAATCTCAATCAGGAACTAGGGTTCCATCTACAAATCCTTTGTGCATCTACCTTTGAAGAGGTCATCGACAAAGGCACCACCATCGAACAAGCTCTCATTCCCAAGGGCTCCATCAAACTGTATGACTACAAATCCAACAACAACAACAACAACTACAAATCTAATAACAACACCCCCAATACAAACAACAATGCCAACATGCAATCAAATGACAAATCATGCTATTGGGGGAAGAACAAGCACAATCTGAACTATGGCGTCACGGATGTGAAAGCCATCCAACATATACAAAACCAAACACCTACGCATACATATGCCACAAATGTAAATAACCAGATGGGTCAAACTAAACCACGCAAACCTTGTAGACAATTTACACCCTTAGGGGAACCCATCGAAGATATCCTCGACAGATGTCTCAAGCAAAGTTTGATCATGCTCCCACCCATTAGACCCCGTCAGGAGAATGAACTCAAAGCAGCATGGTTCAATGAAAATGATTACTGCGAATACCACCGCATTGCGGGTCATAAAACAATTGACTGCATGCAACTAAAACATTGCATCCAAGACCTTATAGACCAAAACCTAGTCGGCCTTGATCAAACTACCCAACCATCACCAAACGCCAACCTCGGGGCTTACAAGGATCCTCTACCTAACCATAATAAAGCCTCCTCATCCAACCAAGCATACAACGTCACCCCACCACCCGAATCCTATGACTCCATCGTAGGGCGGATAGAACCATCATCCCACCATGTCAACACAGTCACCATTCGAGCACAAGCACCCGATTGCGCTGTTACAACCCGTCGTGGCTGTGTATCCATCTGCACAGCCCCTCCCACTGAACAAACACCTACATCCACATCTGATCTCCTACCTCCTCGTCCAACCACACGTCCATCACCTACCCACCAGTATAACCTCCTAGAACATCTAGGAAAGACACCCGCACAAATCTCCATACTTGAGTTACTCCATACATCACCCCTTCATAAGGATGTCCTTGACAAAGCACTTTTGTAGACTCAAGTCCCTGCCAACTTGAATGTAACTCAATTCCAAGCCATGGTAGGACACATCGCCGCACCCCACCATCTCACCTTTTCAGAAAAGGACCTGCCCGCCTCTGAACACATACATAATGATGCCCTACACATCAAAGTCCGTATCCACAAGCACACCATTAAAAGAGTCTTGATAGATGGTGGCTCCAGCCTCAACATATGCACTCTAAAAATGCTAAAACACTTGGGGTACTCCGATGTGGTTGTCAACACCAGTGAGTGCATCACAATCAAAGGCTATGATGACACCAAACGCCTCTCTGAAGGCACTATCAAGCTTCCCATTCAAGTGGGACAGAAAATATTGGAAACAAAATGTCAGGTTCTTGATCTCGACTTCCCCTACAACATCCTTCTCGACAGACCATGGATCCATGCCATGCAAGCCGTCCCATCCACCTTCCATCAATGCCTCAAATTCCCTCACAATGGCATAGAAGTCACAGTCTATGCTGATCCTCGCCCCTTCCAATATTACAGTTTTCTAGAAGGCCACAACCAAACCTTCTGCCCATACAATAAAGCCACCACTAAAGCTAATCCAATAGCATCAAACTCATATGTTGACCCTGTTGCAAGTATGAGGTGAGCCAGTGTTGTCATTGATGTCAACATACTCATATTGCATTGACAAGAAGGATTTGATGAGCTGTGTGCTGAGGATATTGAGAAAATTAGCCTCAGTCAGGAACAGTGAAGAACAGTGATGAGAAGAAGGCAAATGTATTGTATAGGTTGAGAACCGGAGGATGCGGATTAAAGGGTTTGTAGATATGAGTCTTGAGATGCTTCAGTTAAGATTTCAGAGGTTCGCATGAAGATCTGAAGGAGTTGTGGCTGTCGGTGTAGAACTGGTTCCGGCAAGTATTCAGAGGTGACAGAGGATCACAAAAAGGTCCGGTGAGGTCCGGAATTGTATTATCCTAATTTGCGGATTGGAAGGAGTGTTTGGGATGTCCTTGTGATGTGTCATCCTGATTTGTGTATGATTTGGAGGTCCGGAAGTACCTCTTGCATTATGACAGTGGCGACAAACAGTGTTCTTGAAGTTCCGGATAAGGAAGAGAAGAGATTCCAGTAAGTAAAGAAAGTGCGGATGTACCTGGTCATTCAAGCAGGCTTGTGAAGGTTCTTGGATCATGTTGAGGTTGTGTTGTTGGTCCGCATTGATAGTAGAGCCCAGAATTGAAGTTATTCTTCCGGATGAAGTTCTTGCTCTGTTTAGCCGACCGGATGAGTTGTTCATCCTGCGAATGTTCTTGTGGTGGCCGACCGGATGTGTTATTCATCTTACGGATAGTCTTATGGTTGTTTGCCGACTTAGATGTTTGTTCCTAAGTCGATGTCTTGTATAAATAACGGTTTGTGAGTTCATTTCAAAGTGTGGATTGTGTGGATGAGTGTGGCATAGCAAAGAGAAGTACGAAAGGCAGAGCAGAGGTTTTTGGGCTTAAATGGAACTGATCTGGACATGGTAGAGATGTCATTCTCCAGTTCAAGACTATGATTCTTATCACTTTGTAGACAATGTGTCTCCTTGTAGGCAGTGGGCCTCTTTGTGAGCAGTGTGCTCGGGCAGTGAGCCCTAATTGGCAAGTGCCATTCTTTTTCTTATTCTTCTAATAGAGAATAATCCTTGGGTTAATCACCCCGTGGTTTTTCACTTAACCAGGTTTTCCACGTCAAAATCTTGGTGTTCAATGTGTTGATGTTTATCTGCTCTTGTGTTTATGTATTATGCTTTCATGGATGATTAATTGATATGCTGTTAACTAACAACGAAGAATCAAGTGTTTGAAAGAACAAGAAGTTTTATACAACTGATTCACCCCCCCCCTCTCAGTTGTATGCCTTAAATCCAACAATTGGTATCAGAGCCACGTTCCTGAAAGGAGCTTAACCGCTTGAGGAGATCCAGGACGTCGTCATACAAGAAGGATAGTCCGAAGTTCGATGGAACCAACTTCACTCTCTGGAAAGGTCGCATGAAGTGTCACTTGGAATGTATGGGAAAAGCATACTTGGCTATGGTCTCAAAACCATATGTACCTCCACAAGGTGGTCCGACAACTCTGAATGAGATTATAGATGCTGAAAATAATCTGCGGACCAAGGAAGCCCTACTAAGCACATTGAATGATTCAGATCTCTCAAATGTTATTGACCTACCAACTGCATATGAGATCCTGACTAAACTAGAACTTCTATATGAAGGAGATGAGTTTGTCAAAAGTGCAAGGTTGCAAAGTCTGAAAGGGAAATTTGAAAGATTGAAGATGAGAGATGATGAAAACATCACTACCTTTATGCCAAGAGTGAATGAGCTGGTATGTGGAATTAGAAATGCTGGTGGAACTCTAGATGAAAATGAGATTGTCTGCAAAATCCTAAGATCCCTTCCTGCTACCTACAAAATCAAGGTTGCTGCCATTGATGAATTCAGAGCCCACACAACTGTCACAAGAGAACAACTGGCTGGCAAACTAGCTGCATTTGAAATGACCGAGTTTGGAGATGATCCTCCCAAGACTGAATCTGCTTTCAAAGCCAGTGCCTATGTGAAAGGCAAACAGAGACTTGATCCGGGAGAAAACTCATCAAGGAAAATGTCATGGTATGATCAAGCAAGAAGAGACATGGAAGAAGAAGAAGCAGAAACAGCTCAACTTGAAGCCCTCATTGCAAAGAGACTGCCAAGAGGATCCGGTAAGTATGAAGGAAAACTACCCTTTAAGTGTTTCAACTACAATAAGATTGGCCATTTTGCTTCAAGATGTCCGGAAAGATCTGCAAGGTCTAATACTAACAGACAAAGGTTTCAAAAGAATTGCTATTATGTTCATGAAGAAGATGACAATGAAGGAGTAACAGATGATGAATCAGAACTAGGAAGCAAATCCGGAAATGAGTGGGTGTTTATTGCCATCAAGGAAGAAGATTCAATACTCTCTGAATCTGTCAATCACAAAGTTGTTGAAAAAGCTTTGGCTGCTCAAGTGGAAGAAAAGGATGATTGGGTTATTGACAGTGGATGTTCTCACCATATGACTGGTGACAAGAATAAGTTCTTGAATTTGGAAAGGTATGAAGGAGGAATGGTAAAGTTTGGTGACAATTCTGCTGGCAGAATCAGAGGCAGGGGAACTATTTCCTTTGATGGAAAGAGCAAAATAGGTAACGTACTATATGTTGAAGGATTGAAGCACAATCTTCTCAGTGTTGGTCAGTTAGTGGACAAAGGCTATGATCTCCGGTTCAAGAATGGAAAATGCAGAATCTTTACAAGCTCCGGAACTGAAATTGCATCCGGTACTCAGACAAAAGGTAATATCTTTCATCTGGTTGGTTCAAATAAAAGTTGTTTGTTTGTTCAAATTGATCAGAGTTGGTTATGGCATAGAAGAATGTGTCATGTAAATTTTGATAACATCATCAAGATAAGCAATACTCAGGCTGTAAGAGATCTTCCAAAATTGATGAAACCTACAAATAGTTTGTGCAAAAAATGTCAGCTAGGTAAACAAAGCAGAGTCTCTTTCAAAAGCCAAGATCAGTCTTCTACCGGATTGTTGGAATTAGTACATACTGATCTCTGTGGTCTGACAAGAATCAAGAGTCTGCAAGGTGATAGATATTTCATGTTGTTAATTGATGATCATTCCCGGATGATGTGGGTTACCTTTCTAAAAGAAAAATCAGAAGCATTTGAGAAGTTCAAAATCTTCAAAGCTATGGTAGAGAATCAAATCGGATTGAAACTAAAGTGTCTAAGGTCTGATAGAGGTGGTGAATTTACATCTGGTGAGTTCATTGACTTTTGTGAGAAGTAGGTTATAAGGAGACAGTTGTCTGCTCCTAGGACTCCACAGCAGAATGGAGTAGTTAAGAGAAAGAACCGGACCATCCAGGAAGCTGCCAGGACAATGATGTTGGAAGCAAATGTTCCTCAAATGTTTTGGAAAGAAGCTATCAGCACTGCAGTCTACACTCTCAATCAAGTTCAAATCAGAAACAACACCGGTAAGACCCCCTATGAACTCTGGTTTGGCATCACTCCTACTGTGAAATATTTCAGAGTATTTGGTAGCAAGTGTTATATTAAAAGAGATGAAGATCTAGGAAAGTTTGATGCTAGAAGTGATGAAGGAATTTTATTGGGTTACTCCACTCAAAGCAAAGCATACCGGTGTTACAATAAGAGATTGAGGAAGATGATAGAAAGCACCAATGTGAAAGTTGATGAAGGAATTGAGAAGCCTTCAAGATTTTATGAGTTTGATGAAGATGACCAAGACAGTGTTCAAGGAACTCAATCCTCTCCAGTAAGATAGAGTCAACCTGATCCGGTAAATCAGGAAGAAGAGATAGGTTTGAATGAGCCTGATCAAGAAGCAGCAGTGCAGGATACTCCCAAAATTCCAAGGTATGTAAGACTGAACCACTCTGAAGATCAGATCATAGGTGACAGAAGCAAAGGTGTACAAACTAGAAGGAATGTTGCTCAAAATCAGGATGAATGTTGTCTGATTTCAAAGATTGAACCTAAAACAATAAATGAAGCCTGCAATGATGAAAACTGGACCAAAGCAATGGAAGATGAATTGATGCAAATTGAGAAAAATCATACTTGGGATCTTGTTCCCAGACCTAGAGACAGGAATGTAATTGGAACCAAGTGGGTCTTCCGGAACAAACTAAATGAAGCCGGTGAAGTAATCAGAAACAAAGCTAGATTGGTCTGCAAAGGCTACTCTCAAATAGAAGGAATTGACTTTGAAGAGACTTTTGCTTCGGTGGCAAGAATTGAAGCAGTCAGATTACTTCTTGCATTTGCTGCCTTCAAAGACTTCAAGGTATATCAGATGGATGTCAAGTCTGCCTTCCTAAATGGTGATCTAGAAGAAGAAGTCTACATTGAACAACCGGATGGATTTCAATTGTCTGATAATGATGATATGGTCTGCAAGTTGAAGAAAGCTTTGTATGGATTGAAGCAAGCCCCAAGAGCATGGTATGAAAGGTTGGATAAGCATCTTGTGTAGATTGGATTCAACAAAGGTACTGTTGACAGTAACTTATATTTCAAAATTGATCATGAAAACATTTTGATTGTTGAAGTGTTTGTGGATGATATCATTTTTGGAGGAAGAGATAGTATGTGCAAAACTTTTGCAAATCAAATGAAAAGTGAGTTTGAAATGTCTATGCTTGGTGAGATGAATTTCTTCTTGGGTCTGCAAATTACTCAAACAAAAGAAGGGATCTTCATTTCTCAGACCAAATATGTGAAAGAATTGTTGAGGAAATTTGGTATGGAAGACTCAAAGCCAATGAACACTCCTATGGCAACCGGATGTAAGTTAAGCAAAGATGATGATTCTCCAAAGGCAGATCAGACAAAGTATAGATCAATGATTGGTGGATTGTTGTATCTCACTCAAACTAGACCAGATATAATGCAGGCTGTTGGTCTTGTGGCAAGATTCCAGGCTGATCCTAGAGAATCTCATGTTATGGCAATCAAAAGAATTTTTAGGTACTTGAAAGGAACAGTTGAGTATGGTCTATGGTACCCTAGAGATCTGGATTTCTCTCTTCATGCTTACACAGATGCAGATTGGGCAGGAGATGTGGATGACCGAAAGAGCACTAGTGGTGGAGCATTCTTTTTGGGGAAGAGATTGGTTTCTTGGCTAAGCAAGAAACAAGATGCAATATCTCTGTCTACAACTGAAGCAGAATACATTGCAGCAACAGGTAGTTGCACTCAAATCTTATGGATGACGCAGATGCTAAGAGACATTAAAGTTGAATATGAGGAGCCTATCACAATTTTCTGTGATAATTCAAGTGCAATTAATATTTCTAAGAATCCGGTATTGCATTCTAAGACTAAGCACATATCTATCAAGTTTCACTTTTTGAGAGAACAAGTAAACAAGGAAGAAGTCAGATTGGAGTATGTTCCCTCCAAGGATCAGATTGCAGATATCTTTACTAAACCTCTTCCCAAGGATTCTTTTGAATATCTCCGGGAGAAGTTAGGGGTCATGGCCCCTCCGATGATGAACTAGGATGCACTGATGTGCATCAGTCCGGTGGATATCACAGTCATATCTTGTGATCCGGATTGATGATGGGGAGCTGCTACTAAGGGGGAGCAGCTGGTATGATTCTGATGTATTAGAATTGCAAGTATGAGCCCTTTGCCATTGATGTCAAAGGGGGAGAGAAGACATGTGAAAAACAAGTGGTTGATGATCAAAGGGGGAGCGGTAAAGGAAGAGAAGACATGTGAAAAGTTGTTGTTGATAGGGGGAGCTGTGACAGAAAGGAGAAGTTCTTGTCTTGATGGTTTTTCACATCATATGTTGCCATCAATGACAAAGGGGGAGATTGTTGCAAGTATGAGGTGAGCCAGTGTTGTCATTGATGTCAACATACTCATATTGCATTGACAAGAAGGATTTGATGAGCTGTGTGCTGAGGATATTGAGAAAATTAGCCTCAGTCACGAACAGTGAAGAACAGTGATGAGAAGAAGGCAAATGTATTGTATAGGTTGAGAACCGGAGGATGCAGATTAAAGGGTTTGTAGATATGAGTCTTGAGATGCTTCAGTTAAGATTTCAGAGGTTCGCATGAAGATCTGAAGGAGTTGTGGCTGTCGGTGTAGAACCGGTTCCGGCAAGTATTCAGAGGTGACAGAGGATCACAAAAAGGTCCGGTGAGGTCCGGAATTGTATTATCCTAATCTGCGGATTGGAAGGAGTGTTTGGGATGTCCTTGTGATGTGTCATCCTGATTTGTGTATGATTTGGAGGTCTGGAAGTACCTCTTGCATTATGACAGTGGCAACAGACAGTGTTCTTGAAGTTCCGGATAAGGAAGAGAAGAGATTCCAGTAAGTAAAGAAAGTGCGGATGTACCTGGTCATTCAGGCAGGCTTGTGAAGGTTCTTGGATCATGTTGAGGTTGTGTTGTTGGTCCGCATTGATAGTAGAGCCCGAAATTGAAGTTATTCTTCCGGATGAAGTTCTTGCTCTGTTTAGCCGACCGGATGAGTTGTTCATCCTGCGAATGTTCTTGTGGTGGTCGACCAGATGTGTTATTCATCTTGCGGATACTCTTATGGTTGTTTGCCGACTTAGATGTTTGTTCCTAAGTCGATGTCTTGTATAAATAACGGTTTGTGAGTTCATTTCGAAGTGTGGATTGTGTGGATGAGTGTGGCATAGCAAAGAGAAGTGCGAAAGGCAGAGCAGAGGTTTTTGGGCTTAAATGGAACTGATCCGGACATGGTAGAGATGTCATTCTCCAGTTCAAGACTGTGATTCTTATCACTTTGTAGACAGTGTGTCTCCTTGTAGGCAGTGGGCCTCTTTGTGAGCAGTGTGCTCGGGCAGTGAGCCCTAATTGGCAAGTGCCATTCTTTTTCTTATTCTTCTAACAGAGAATAATCCTTGGGTTAATCACCCCGTGGTTTTTCCCTTAACCGGGTTTTCCACGTCAAAATCTTGGTGTTCAATGTGTTGATGTTTATCTGCTCTTGTGTTTATGTATTATGCTTTCATGGATGATTAATTGATATGCTGTTAACTAACAACGAAGAATCAAGTGTTTGAAAGAACAAGAAGTTTTATACAACTGATTCACCCCTCCTCTCAGTTGTATGCCTTAAATCCAACAGACCCCACAAACATTGCCACCACGTCATCCCAAGAACCTCCACCACCCGAGGTCAAGTTCAAGCTAACCGACATGGGATGTGGGGAATATGACCTGCACGGCACCTTTTGTGTGGGTACATTACCCAATCCTAAGACATTTGGCATCCCAAAAACAAAGGCAGCCAACATAGTCATCATCAAGTGTAAACCCTCACCCATCTTTGAGAAGAAACACCTTCTAGATCAGGATGTACTCGAAGATATCTCTTCTTGGCTATACAAGGATGAAGAACCTGAGCAAGAAGCCCCCACAATCCCAACAGAAATCTACGGCAAAGGCTCTGAAATTGTCAAAAGCATGGGCTATAAAGGACAAGGTGGTATTGGCCTTCATGAACAGGGAATCATAGAACCACTGCAAGCAACAAAGAATCCCTATACTCAAGGGTTAGGGTACGATCAACCACAACGCATCCTCACTACCAGTGAATGTATCTTAGCTGAGGTCGCTACGGTCTCCTTAGACGTCGATAATGTTAACAAAATGAGCCTTCAAGACTCCTTTAGTGACTTTGCCAATTTCTTCGACTCATCCATTTGTACCATCTACTCAGTCACCACTCTCACTTCACCCTCCAATGACTTACCACTAGTTTAGCCCGACCTCATTGATTGGGACCAACGGGGACCTCCTGTCTTTGACATCGCACCTAACGATGAGGCCATCACTGAAATGATGGGGGGTAAGAGATCACTTCCCTTTGGGAGATCACAGAGTTGGATACATCATGGAACTCAATTCGGATGCCTATTTTAGGGAGACAACCCCTGCTTCCAGTCATAAAAACATAAAAATAAAAGATGGATCTGATGGTGAAAACCGTTCCGCGGCAGTATCAGATCCTACAAAAATAAAAACAAAAGACGTATCTCTTGGTGAAAACCTCCATGAGGCGCTAGGAGATGGAAGCATGGGCCTTCCCGAGGTAGACAAAGTATATCCAGATAGATCACCCATCTTGGTAGAACCAGCTCAGGAAATGAATCTTGGGACAGCGGATGAGCCGAAAATCACATACAGAGTAGAATCTCTCAGCATACAGGAAGAGGAGAACTGCTTGTCCTTCTTCACATGTAGAAATCATAATTTTGTGTGGACCTATGTAGACATGCCAGGGCTAGATCCCGCCTTGGTTGTTCATCATCTTGCAGTACGTCCTGATGCGAAACCAGTCAAGCAAAAGCTCTGAAAAATAAATCCTCAGGTCACTCTCTTAGTCAAGGCAGAACTAAAAAAGTTACTAGATTTTAGGTTCATTCACCCAATTGATTATCCTGAATGGGTTTCAAACCTAGTACCAGTTGCTAAACTGAATGGCCGAATCCGCTGTTGTACCAATTTCAAAGATCTCAACAAGGCCTGCCCAAAAGATGACTTCCCACTACCAAATATTGACATGATAGTGGATCTCACAATAGGACATGAGATGCTATCCATCATGGATGGTTTTTTAGGATATAACCAAATAAAAATTGCTGAAGCGGATCAGCACAAAACAGCCTTCATATGCCCATGGGGAACATACTACTGGGTGGTAATGCCATTTGGCTTGAAGAATGTAGGAGCTACCTATCAAAGAGCTATGACCATCATCTTTCATGACCTTTTTCACCACATCATGGAAGACTACGTCAACGACTTACTAGGCAAATCAAAGACAAGAGAAGAACATCTGGAAGTATTGGCCAAAATCTTTGATAGGTTAGAGCAATACAATGTCCATCTGAATCCAAAAAAGTGTCTTCGGGGTGACCTCTGGCAAACTCTTGGGATACATAGTCTCTAGAAGAGGAATTGAAGTTGATCCCGCAAAGGTCAAGGCCATCACCGAAATGCCTTCTCCAAAAACACTGAAACAACTAAGAAGTCTGCAAGGAAAACTCCAATCTATCCGACGATTCATTGCCCAACTTGCTAATAAGTGCCAACCATTCCAGCATCTCCTCAGAAAAGATAGCTTTTGTCTGGAACACTCAGTGTCAAGATGCCTTTGACCAACTAAAAGAATACCTAGCTAATCCTCCTGTGCTAACTCCACCAAGGCAAGGCGAACCCCTCCTGCTTTACATCTCCGTAATAGAGACAACTATCAGAGCCTTGCTAGCACAACACGATGAGCACGGAAAGGAAAGAGCCATCTACTACATCAGTCACACCTTGATCTCATATGAGCTCAACTACACACAAATTGAACGAGCATGTCTAGCCCTCATCTTTACTACACAAAACTTAAGGCACTACATGCTCAATCATACAACTAAGCTGATCGCCAAGATTGATCCCTTGAAATATCTGCTAAACAAAGCTGCTCTTACAGGGAGAATGGCAAAGTGGTCATGATTCTAACCGAATTTGACATTGAATACACGGATAGAAAGGCCAGTAAAGGACAGGTTATAGCTGATCAACTGGTTGAAGCACCTATTCCGGTAGAACATCCTACACTAGCAGATTTTCTTGACGAAGCTATCTAACAATCACACCAACCACAGACACATGGACGATGTACTTTGATGGATCGTACACACACAGAGGCTCAGGGGCAGGTGTCCTGTTTGTTACCCCTCAGGGAGACACCATCCCTAAATCCTTCAAAATCACATTCCCATGTACCAATAATGTGGCAGAATGTGAGGCCCTCATCACAGGTCTCCGCATGGCAATAAAATGGAAAATTGAGAGCCTGATTGTGTATGGAGATTCTCATGTCGTCATCAGATAGGTAAATAATGAATACAAGACCAAGGATGATAAGCTCCTTCCCTATAAGAAGATGGTCGATGATTTCAAAGACTACTTCGATGACATCCACTTCGAGCAAATCCCAAGGATCAATAACAAGGCTGCAGATGCCATGGCCACCATCGGATCTCTGGTTGACATGAAGAAGGACAACAAGAAATGTGAGTTCCTAATAGAAGAGTTCCCCATCCCAGCATATGATGTACCTCAATCCGAACTAGTGTGCGAAGTCGTTGGTCCCTTATCCCTGTGGTATCAGGAAACCTACCTATACCTTCATGATAATATCCTCCCCCTAACCTATCCACATCACAGTGCAAATAATTCATCCGTCGAGCCTCCTGTTTCATGCTTGTAAGCGACACCCTGTACAAAAGGAGTCTTGATGGCATGCTTCTCCGATGTTTAGAATCTAGGGAAGCTGAGGTAGCCTTGGAAGAGGTACACGCAGGTATTTGTGGGGCGCATTCAAGTGAACCCACTCTTTCCAAAAAGATCCTCAGGACTGGATATTATTGGCCAACAATGGAACAAGATTCCTATAGATTTATCAAGAAATGCCTCCCATGTCAACAGCATGGCGATCTCATCCACGTACCAGCACAGGAGCTACAACCCATCACAACGTCGTGGCCTTTTTCACAGTGGGGACTCAACCTCGTAGGGAAAATACATGCCCCGTCCTCAAATGGCCATAAGTTCATAATCACTGCTACCGAATACTTCACAAAGTGGGTGGAAGCAATTCCACTTACCTTCACCACTGGCACCCAAATCTCCAAATTCATCCTCCACTACATCATCTGTCATTATGGTATCCCTCATTCCATTGTCACCGACAATGGAAAGCCATTCAAGAACCAAGAAGTTTGCACCTTGTGTAAAAAATTTGACATCAAACACCATTTCTCCACGTCGTATTACCCTCAAGGAAATGGTCAAGCCAAGGCTTCGAATAAAACCATCCTCTGCATTCTCAAGAAAATAGTTAATGAAGCTGGCTGCGACTAGTACCTCCAACTCAACCCTGCCCTATGGGCTTACCGCACAAGCATCTGTACTCCCACAGGAGCCACCCCATTTTCCCTAGTATTCGGATCTGAAGCCATTTTACCTATTGAGGTTGAGCTCCCATCTCTGCGAGTATCCCTGCAAAACATCATCTCTGATGAGGACTACAGAGTCACAAGGTTGCATCAACTGGAACTACTGGATGAGAAACACCTGAATGCATTGAACCACCTATAGGCATATCAGAACCGCCTCTGAAGAAGCTACAACAAGAGGATCATAACCTGAAAATTTGAAGTAGGCAACCTTGTCCTAATGGAAAATTAGAAGAACCTACAAGAACGTCCTAAGCAAGGAAAGTTTGAACCCAATTGGCTAGGACCCTATGTCGTCATAGCCGACTATGGATCAGGAGCCTATCAGCTTGCAACACCTGAGGGGCAGCCTCTAGATGAGCCGATGAACATCCTACATCTCAAGAAATTTTATGCATAACCCATCTGGTACCCCAAGTCAAAAAAAATCAAAAAAATCAAAAAATCAAAAACACCAAAAAAATTAGAAAATCAAGAAAAAATTAGAGTGCAATAAAAACTTCCAATGGTAAAAATCACTTCGGTGACGCCATGGATAAGTACCATGATAAAAACCTATTTAAGGAGCCATGCGTAGTGGCTGGTTCTACTATCTAATAAGTCCTCTCCCTTCGCATCACTCCATATCACACACATCCCATGGCTTGGAAATCCGAAACATCAAAGTCCTATCACCCATTCCGCACTATCTCACCCAAGCCCAACCCATGGAATGAGGATCCTTGTAAGCTTCCCCTTGTACAGCTCAAAAGCCAAAAATCCAAAAACATCAAAAAATCAAAAATCCAAAAACATCGTAAAATCAAAAATACAAAAACAATACAAAATCATCAAAAATACAAAAACAAGTGCAACATCACCCTCACACATCGATCATTCCAATCCATCAATCCCCATCACATCGCATCCATACCAAACCATTCCCACATCATTTAGTCATACTAGAACTACATATTCATTTCGCCCGCATCTTGAAAGTACCTTGATCCCGTGGATACAGGGTATGTAGGCAGTCTGGAATACGAAGGAAGTTTCCAGTACTCAGGTACATAAGATGCACCCATCCCACCCATTTGGGTGGTCCCCATTCTCTGAGCTTTCTAGATCTAATAAATGATACACACACTACGTATACACTTGAAACATGGTCCCTACTGCAAAAATCATCAATCAACATACCAACTATAATCTTACACCTAGCCGGACTGTTCTTTTGCCCATCTTCCAAAAAAAAAAACATTTCCAATCAAAACCAATTGATCTGCGTCCTAGGATATATCTTTCCTATAACAGACAAAAATCTATCTTTCTATCATCATGTTTCTTGGCAAGAGCACACAAAGGCTATTTGTATCTTTTCGTTGGTCTTTTTGATTCTTGATTTTTATCTTTTTGTCTTGCTCTAAGTCATCTCCAAAGTTACCTTGATCTCATTATATCATGGTAAGTAGCGGACAACACCTAGAGTAGACATGGTCAATTGTTTCTGTATGCTGTGCTTGTGGGTTGATTTCATTACTCCAAGCTAGTATTCATATCTTGTTGATCATAGGGTCGGTTCTAGCAAATTGATCTCCTTATGCATCTAAGGTTCATCATACCTTTTGTGTACTAAGGACTTATGCTATGAGTCCCCTTCCCTCGTCTAGACAAGGTTGTACTATCTTGGGCATGCATGGGATCATCCCTTTGTTTGCGTGTCTAGTCCATGCAAATGTTGGATACACATCATCACCCTGGTCTTCTATACCTTGGTGAAAATATCCACTTTGCTATATCAAACCTAGGATTGCTCTAAATCATTTTCAGTACAATGATCATCCACCAATCAATCTCCCAACATTATCACACTTTCATCTCTCCCCTTATCCTCCAACCACATCTACCAATCTGTTCCATCCATTTCGAGAGCACACCCGTGTTCTTGCAACCCACCTATCCTCTCGAGGGGGCATCACCCTTACCAATTATCCCCAAACCTTACCCTATTCTTCTAAGCCAAAATCTTTTTTCTATCCAATCCAACTCTATGTTTTAACTTCTTTGAAATGATGTTACTTAGCCGCAACACCATCTCAAAGAGGGGCAAATTAGACACCTAAAATTGACTTGCTCTGCAAATCAATTTCCCGTACCTTTACACTAAGGTATCCCTCCTATTAATTAAATAAATTCATTTTATTTTCTTCTGTCAATTAAATAAATATTATAAGTTTATTTGATTGCTTCATTGTCCCATAATTAAATAAAATCATTTTATTTAATTAAATTCCCTAAATTCTTCTAATGTCTCACATAAATTAAATAATCCTACATTATTTAATTAATCATAAATCCCTCTATCCTAAGTCATAAATCCACCTCACCAAATCCACCTCATCAATCCACCTCATCTTTCCACCTCAACTTTTCCACCTCACCATGTTGCACATATAATTAAATATTTTTAATATTTAATTAGATAATATCCTCCACTCCTCAAAAATGAATCTTTAATTCATTTTTGTCCTCCACTAATTGAATTAAAAATTCAATTTATCCTCCACTCCCCAAAAATAAATATTTAATTCATTTTTATCCTCCACTAATTGAATTAAAAATTCAATTTATCCTCCACTCCCCAAAAATGAATATTTAATTCATTTTTTATCCTCCACTAATTGAATTAAAAATTCAATTTATCCTCCACTCCCCAAAAATGAATCTTTAATTCATTTTTGTCCTCCACTAATTGAATTAAAAAATTCAATTTATCCTCCACTCCCCAAAAAATGAATATTTAATTCATTTTATCCTCCACCAATTGAATTAAAAAATTCAATTTATCCTCCACTCCCCAAAAAATAAATCTTTAATTCATTTTTGTCCTCCACTAGTTGAATTAAAAATTTAACTTGTCATAATCCACTCTTCCCAAAAATGAATCTTTAATTCATTTTTGTCTTCACATGTGAATTTAAAATTTACAAAAAAATGAGAACCCTCCAATCCCATTGACCAAGCTTCAACCCTTGATCTTCCTCATCCACCCTCCTTGTGACACTTGTCACAAGGCTATGGCTCCAATCCTAACCCTAACTCTCATTCATTTCTAGCCCTTGATCTCATCTTTTAATCCTCACCCTCCATCCCTTTTTCAAAAATCTATAAATGAAACCCTCACCCAAGCCATTCATAACAACTTCTTCTTGCATCAAAACCATGCTCAAATTTCTCTAATCTATCTATCCTCTAATCCTTCATCTACATTTGTGTTGAAAGCAAGAGCAATCCACATTTGAATCAAATAGGGTTATCTAATCTAGGAGCTCTTGGGTGCAAGCTTCCTCCTCCCTTGATGAGATTGGGTCTTCATGTGAGGTATAACTTTGTGTTTTTATGCATTTAGTTTGTGTTTTCACTTCATTTTATTTTCCTAATCTACAAGATTAATCGAACACCCAGATCAAAAGTTATGGCTCCTAGAAGTTGACCTATTTTTGGAGGGAGATGCAAAATTGAAAATTTGGGTATTAGCTACCAAAAAGGGGCTATTTGTGACTATTTTTGGGAACCCTAGGCAGTAGCAGAGATAAGGGGGAAAGTATAGAATCAAGAAAAGGTGAGAAAACAAAAACCCTAGTTGATTTGGGGTTACAGAAGGTAGAAGATTCTAGAGCCTAGTGATGGGTAGCTGTAATGGATTCTAGCCTGTGAAGGATTGATAATAGATTTGGTAGAGCAATCGAATAATAAACTTCATTATGAGATGGGTTTATATACATGTGATGTCGGTGATAAAGTACATTAAAATAGCACTCACAAGGTTCACAACAAAAAACAAATTATCACACATATCAAAACAAACCCAAACAATCAAACAAATAATTACAAATCAACAAACCATACGGGTAAATGATGGAATACGCCAACATTCCCCCCTTATTACATCATTTCTTTAAAGTACTGATAAGAGAATCTTAAAATGTTTCAAACTTCACATGTGCAAGAGGCTTGGTTAAGATGTCAGCACGTTGTCCCTGAGTAGAGCATAATTGAAGTTGAATATTATTTTGTTGAACATGTTCTTGTATGAAGTGGCAATCAACTTCAACATGCTTGGTCCATTCATGAAATATTGGATTACGAAAAAGCTTGATAACACTCTGATTGTCACAATAGAGGATGCTAGGATGGTTTTGAGGTACCCCCAAACCTTCCAATAGGCGACACAACCAAACTACTTCACAAACTACTACACTTACTGCACGATATTCTGTTTTGATTGAGGAATGAGAAACTGTGGCTTGTTTCTTACTTCCCCAAGAAATAGGACCTGAACCTAAGAAGAAAACAAATCCAGATGTGGATTTCCTATCATCAACTGAACCTACATAATTGACATCTGTATACCCTATCAAGAAAAATTGATCATTCCTTTTATATTCCAAACCATGATTCACTGTACCCTGGATGTACCTTAGTACCCATTTTGCTACTTTCCAATGACACATCTTTGGTTCTTGCATGAATCTTGAAAGATAATTAACAAAAAAACTAATATCTAGTCTAGTATAAGTCAAGTAAATCAAACCTCCAATCATTTGTCGATAGAGAGTTGCATTCACCTAATAAGATGAATCAGAAATAGATAACTGCAAACCTGATTCCATAGGTGTAGACATGGGTTTGGAATCCATCATTCTGAATTTCTCGAGCAATGTCTTAGCATATTTTCCTTGTGATACAAAGATATGGTGATTTGTCTGCCATACCTCTAAACTGATACAATAGTGAAGTAGCCCGAGATCTGTCATATCAAAGGCCTTCTTGAAATCATTCTTGATTGTCTCAATCATTGTTTATGAGCTGCCTGTGATAACTAAGTCATCAACATGTACATTGATTATCACAATATCCCCCCCTTAATCCTTGAGGTAGAGATTTGGATCATATGGATGCCTAGTAAAACCATGTTTTAGCAAATGTTCATCAATTTTAATATACCAAGTTCTTTGAGCTTGTTTGAGACCATATAGGGACTTAACAAGTTTGCATACCTTTTCTTCTTTACCAGGTGCAATATATCCCTCTAGTTGGGTCATATAGACCTCTTTCTTAAGGTCTCCATTGAGAAATGCACTTTTTACATCCATTTGATACAGTTTCCATCCAAATTGTGCAGCTAAAGCAAAAATCATTCTAATGGTTTTGATCTTTTCTATGGGAGAAAATGTTTCCTCATAATCAATCCCTTCTTTCTGGGCATATCCCTTAGCTACAAGTCTAGCCTTATACTTTTTTTATACTACCATCTACCTTATACTTAGTTCTAAATATCCATTTACATCCAATTGCTTTCTTACCGAGTGGTAGATCAACAAGTGCCCAAGTTTTGTTTTTCATGAGGGATTGATACTCTACATCCATAGCCTCCTTCCAAGGCTTTGATTCTAGTGCTTCCTGAACATTAGATGGTTCAAAATTATCAACAACTGAACTCATTAATGCTAGGTTTACCTCATTACGAGCCATGTTGCGAGTCCTTGGACCTGAAGTGGAAGTGTTTGGGACTCCATCTAGATTTGCATCGCAAATGGTACTAGTATACCACTTAAGTCTTATGACATTTGTGGGTGTTGAATTAGATTGACTATCAACATTCCCATCATTTTTCCCATCCTTGTTGAATATAGGAGCACTATTGTTATAAATGAAAGCAACACTACTTCAATGGAAATCTGATTTGAATAAATTTCAGCAATCTTTAAGTGTGCATTAACAATGGAGATTGTAACAAAACATAAAACCCACTAGAGAAAATATGTCAAACATGAAGAACTCAACATAATGACACAGTGTTTAAGTGGAGAAAACCCTTGTGGGTAAAAAACTCCACCAATAAAGAGGCACAAGTTTGTATTGATCTATAAAAGATATGCACAATACATCAACTACAAAACTCTCTCCACAAGTCTTTAATCCAACAACATTCCAGCAACACCTGAGTACCTAAAATCTATATTGCAGCAACAAATACATGGAAAAAATTTATAGAAATGTTTTCCACTCATCCTAGGCACTCACCCTCCTAAGATTCTCCAACATGTAAACATTAATTACCATCTTACAAGCATCTTACACTTGTCCAAAAAATAGCCATGCAAAGGTTGGGGGCCCAAGACTAAATTTGGCCTCTTATAGCATCTTATGATGTGTCATAACCATCATAGAGTCCACAAAAAGAGTATCTTTCCAAGATATGAACCTTGGGCTAAATATAGCAAATATACAACTAATTACATATCCGTCATATGCGTCATAGAATCTCATAATCTTATGACAACTTGCATCTGTCAAAGATTCACTTACCAAACATTATGACAATTGTCATACATGCCAAAATAGTATATTCTCCAAGGGAGCATGCCTACCCTCATTTACTTTGAGTTTTTTAATTTGCCAATAGTAAAAGTCCCTCCGTAATTACCTATGGTTACTCTGAAATTACCCCTGCCAATGAAACTAGTACATCTTCTCATGGATAATTACAGATTACATATAATAAATGGAATAAATACAATATTGGAATTTACAATGTTAATGGCACCTTATCCCAACATTCTCCCACTTGACATTATACATTGTAAATCAACCCATAGGAAATTAAATGAAAATAATCAGGCACTAGAAACAAGGCCCATGGCCTGTCTACACCATACGAACTTCTCTATGCTCACAGGCTTAGTTAATGAATCTGCAACATTCTCTTGAGTGTCTATCTTCTTCAGCTCAATCTCTCCAATTGCAACCATCTCTCGAACAAAGTGATACTGAACATCAACATGCTTAGTCTGAGCATGATACATGGGATTCTTGGCTAAACAGATAGCACTCTAGCTATCACAACCAATCTGAATGAACCTACAATCAAATCCAATAGCTATACACAGTCTCCTCAACTAAACTACCTCCTTATAGACATGAGTAGCAGCCATATACTCTACTTCTGTGGTGGACAAAGCAACTGTGGCCTGCCTCTTACTCATCCAACTCACTGCACCTCCAAATAGAGTAAACACATAGCCACTAGTGGACCTTTGACTATCCAAGTGACCTGCCCAATTTGCATCAACAAAACCATGTATGTCTAAAGATTTATCAGCACTATCAGTACTAGAATAAACCAAACAATGATCAGGAGTACCTGTAAGATATTTAAACACCCTCTTCATATAGTTCCAATGTTGTCTACTAGGGTTAGACATAAATATGCTCAAAACTCCCACTGCTTGGGCAATATCTGGTCTAGTGCAAACCATTGCATAAATCAAACTCCCTACAGCACTAGCATATGGCACATTAGACATATCCTCATTATCATCCTCAATCTTTGGACACATATCTAATGAAATCTTAGTACCAATGGGTAAAGGAACTCTAACTAGGTTACAGTCCTGTAAACTAAACCTCTGTAAAATAGTATTCACATACTTACTTTGTGACAACCAAAGCTTTTTGTTAACTCTGTCCCTCCTTATCTCCATTCCCAAAATATACCTTGCAGCACCAAGATCCTTCATCTCAAATGCACCTAAAAGTTGGGCTTTAAGTGCACTGATCATACCCTTAGTATTGTTGAAAAATAACATGTCATCAACATATAAAGCAATAACCAGTATAAAATCATCAACACAATAAATGTAAACACAGTGATCCTCCTCGCTTCTAACAAAACCCAATTTCAAAACAAATGAGTCAAAATTTTGATACCACATTCTGGAGGACTATTTCAAACCATAAAGAGACCTCTTTAACATGCAAACCTAATGTTCTTTTCCTTTTACCTCAAAACCTGTAGGCTATTGCATATAAATTTCTTCTTCAAGATCTCTATGCAAGAATGCAGTCTTAACATCCATTTGCTCAATCTCCCAATCATAAGTTGCAGCAATGGATAAGATAAATCTAATAGAAGTCAGTTTAGCAACAGGAGAGAATATCTCACCAAAATCAACACCCTGTCTCTGGGAGTAGCCCTTGGCTACCAATCTAGCCTTGTACTTTTCCAATGACCCATCTGCTCCAAACTTCTTGAAGACCCACTTACAACCTATGTCCTTTCTTCCTTTAGGCAAACAAACAAGATCCCATGTGTTACAAGAGTCTAAAGCCATCATCTCCTCCTGGATGGCTAGATGTGAAGGCTCACTATCATCTGTAGAAATAGCTTCCCTGTAGGATCTAGGTTCATCGTTAGTACTCAATAAAGCATATACACAATAGAAATCTAGTGGTATATATCCATAAACTGGATTCCATTGTCTTGTGGATCTCCTCAAGGGTGGAGTAAGAGACTCTACTTGTTCTTCTGCATGATCATCTACACCAACTTCTTCTGTAACAATAGATTCATCTTCAACAAAACTACTTGAATTTTCTTCTTCTTCTTCAGCCCCCAATCCATCATTCTATTCTTCCTGAGGTACATCTTGCTGCTCTAAATCAAAGTGCACCTTCTTTACCTTTTCTTCTTTCTCTTTTGGCTTCTCAGGTTCATAAATAGCTCTAAGTTCCCTGAAAATAACATCTTTAGAAAAGATAATATTGCGGGTTAGTGGATTCGAAAGCTTATAACCTTTGACATTATCACCATATCCAATGAATGTACACTTTTCATCCTTTGGATCTAACTTAGATCAGTTTTCCTTAGGCACATGAACAAAAACCTCATAGCCAAAAACCATTAAATGTGAAATAGAAGGTTTCTTACCTATCCACACTTCATAAGGTGTCGAATCAAGAGCCTTACAAGGAGATCTATTTATCAAGTAGCAAGCAGTACACACAACCTCTAGCCAAAAGCATTTATCCAACTATGCATCACTCAGCATACTTCTGGCTCTTTCCATAATTGTTCGGTTCATCCTTTCTACAACAGTGTCATTTTTCTATGGTGGATATGGAGTTGTCTTTTGTCTGATTATACCTGTATGGTTGCAAAACTCATTAAATTCCTTAAATCAATATTCCTTAAAGCAAACGAACAAGATCCCATGTGTTACAAGAGTCTAAAGCCATCATCTCCTTCTGGATGGCTAGCTGTGAAGGCTCACTAGCATCTGCAGAAATAGCCTCCATGTAGGATCTAAGTTCATCGTTAGTACTCAATAAAGCATATACACAAAATAAATCTAGTGGGATATATCCATAAACTAGATTCCATTGTCTTGTGGATCTCCTCAAGGGTGGAGTAAGAGACTCTACTTGTTCTTCTACATGATCATCTGCACCAACTTCTTCTGTAACAATAGATTCATCTTCAACAAAACTACTTAAATTTTCTTCTTCTTCTTCAGCCCCCAATCCATCATTCTATTCTTCATGAGGTACATCTTGCTGCTCTAAATCAAAGTGCACCTTCTTTACCTTTTCTTCTTTCTCTTTTGGCTTCTCAGGTTAATAAATAGCTCTAAGTTCCCTAAAAATAACATCTTTAGAAAAGATAATATTGCAGGTTAGTGGATTCGAAAGCTTATAACCTTTGACATTATCACCATATCCAATGAATGTACACTTTTCATCCTTTGGATCTAACTTAGATCAGTTTTCCTTAGGCACATGAACAAAAACCTCATAGCCAAAAACCCTTAAATGTGAAACAGAAGGTTTCTTACCTATCCACACTTCATAAGGTGTCGAATCAAGAGCCTTACAAGGAGATCTATTTATCAAGTAGCAAGTAGTACACACAACCTCTGGCCAAAAGCATTTATCCAACTATGCATCACTCAGCATACTTCTGGCTCTTTCCATAATTGTTTGGTTCATCCTTTCTGCAATAGTGCCATTTTGCTATGGTGTATATGGAGTTGTCTTTTGTCTGATTATACTTGTATGGTTGCAAAACTCATCAAATTCCTTAAAGCAATATTCCCCTCCATTATCAGATCTTAATATTTTTATCTTTAGAACTAATTGGTTCTTTACTAAGACTTTGAATTCCTTAAACTTAGTTGAAACTTCATATTTACGCTTCATAAAATAAATCCATGTAAATCTAGATACATCATCAATGAAGGTTACAAAATAACAAGATTTTCTGATAGATTCATTATCCATAGGTCCAAACACATCTGTGTGAATAATTTCTAACTTCTCTTTTTCTCTATTGCTTCCTGAAGGAAATGATTTTATATTTTGTTTACCAAACACACAATGCTCACAAAAATCAAAGTGTTCATCAAACTAGGAGAAACCATCCAACAAATTTTTATTCTTAATAGTTTTAAATATATTATTACTTATGTGGCCCAATCTATGGTGCCACAACATACATGTATTTTTAGTAGTTGCCTCAGATACATAGGAGGCATTACAAACTATAGTGGCTTCAAGCTTAAACAAGTTCACGAATCTCTTCCCTTTTGCTACAACTAAGTTCCCTCTCACCAATCTGCAGCCATGCTTGTCAAATGTCACATGCATTCCCAAATCATTCAACTTTGAAATTGAAATCAGATTTCTAGCTAATCTAGGAACATACAAAACACCAAGGAGGGTTTTAATCCTCCCAACACTGAAACACAATACCTTTCCTTTCCCGACAATCGAATATGAAGAGTTGTCACCAAGGTAGATATTACCTCCATCATATTCTTCATATGTGGAAAACCATTCCTTATGTGGGGTCATATGAAATGAGCATCCCGAATCAACCAACCAGTGATCATTAGAAACAACATTACATGCAGAATGTAAAACTTCTTCACCTGCATTCAAGGACTTATCCCACTGTTTCTTAGGGTTTTTGTACTTCTTCACATGTCCCCTTTTACCACAATTCCAACACTTAACTCTGTTCTTTTTACCAGGAGTCTTAGACTGACCCTTAGACTTATCGTTAGACCATTTCTAATCTCCTTTTGGTCCCCTTTCCTTAGACCTTCCCTTGACACTGAGAGCATCCCCTGAACTATCCAAACTCTTCTTCCTCAATTCCTATGACAGTAGCACTAAAACAAGAGCATCCAAATTTGGATCCATGAGGTTAGCAGTGATAGAAAGGATAACATTCTCCTAAGACATGGGTAAAGAACAAAGAAGGTACATTTATCTTCCTTACTAACTTCAACATCTACTGAAGCAAGCTGACTCAACAACAAATTAAAAGAATTTAAATTCTCTGCAACTAACTCACCCTCTTTCATTTTCAAATAAAACAACTTCCTTTTTAAATAAAGTTTATTTACCATACTCTTGGCTTGGTAGATCTCACCCAACTGATTCCACAATTTGTATGTGGTCTCCTCCTTTGCAATATTTAATAGGACAGAGTCTGAAAAACAAAACCGGATGGGTCCCTATGCCTTCTTATCTAGTCTATCCCACTCATTTTGAGAGACATCATCAGGTTTCTTCTCTTTTTGGACAGCCAACCGTTGGTTTCTTTCTTCCAACAATTCTTCCATTTTCAGCTTCCACAACCCATACCCTATTTCGTTGAACTTCTCAATGTCCAATCAAGAGATTGATGCAGTGGTGGATGCAGCCATAATATCAACACAAGATCTGCAAAACAAACGAAACCAAATCTCCCACTATAGCTACAACTTCCACACTACCACCCAAGAGTCAAAGCTATCCAGGCTCTGATACCAAATGTTAGAAATGAAAGCAACACTACTTCAATGGAAATCTGATTTGAATAAATTTTAGAAATCTTTAAGTGTGCATTAATAATGGAGATTGTAACAAAACATAAAACCCACTATAGAAAAGATGTCAAACATGAAGAACTCAACACAATGATAGTGTTTACGTCGATAAAACCCTTGCGGGTAAAAAAATCCACCAAGAAAAAGGAACAAGTCTGTATTAATCTATAAAAGATTTGTACAATACATCAACTACGCAACTCTCTCCACAAGTCTTCAATCCGACAGCATTCCGGCAGCACCTGAGTACCTAAAATTTATATTGTAGCAACAAATACATGGAAAAAATTTATAGAAATGTTTTCCACTCATCCTAGGCATTCATCTTCTCTCTCCTAAGATTCTCCAACTTGTAAACATTAATTACCATCTTACAAGCATCTTACACTTGTCCAAAAAATAGCATTCAAAGGTTGGGGGCCCAAGACTAAATTTGGCCTCTTACAACATCTTATGATGCATCATAACCATCATATATTCCAAAAAAAAGAGTATTTTTCCAAGATAGGAACCTTGGGCTAAATATAGCAAATATACAACTAACATATCTGTCATATGCGTCATAGAATCTTAGAATCTTATGACAACTTGCAGCTGTCATAGATTCACTTACCAAACATTACGACAATTGTCATACATGCCAAAAATAATATATTCTCTAAGGGAGCATGTCTACCCTCATTTACTTTGAGTTTTTACATTTGCCAACAGTAAAAGTCACTCCGTAATTACCTCTGGTTACCCTAAAATTACCCTTGCCAGTGAAACTAGTACATCTCCTCATGGATAATTACAAATTATATATAATAAATGGAATAAATACAATATTGGGATTTACAAGGTTAATGGCACCTTATCCCAACAACTATATATATCAAGTGATAATGTGGAAGGTGAACTTGAATCACTCATCTCATCAAAAATTACATCTCTACTAATATTTATCTTCATTGTGTTAGGATCCATAAGACGATATACCTTAGACTCATTACTATAACCAAGAAGAATACATTTTGTGGATTTTTCATCAATCTTCTTTCTTTGTTGTTTAGGAATGTGCATGTATGTTGTGCAACCAAATACACAAAGATGAGAAATAGATGGTTTTACCCCTATCCATGCTTCTTCTAGTGTGATTCCATCAAGTGCTTTGGTTGGTGCATGATTCAGAAGGTAAATTATTGTATGGATAGCTTCAACCCAATAAGCATGTCCCAGTTGAGAATCCTTCAACATGCTACAAACCATCTCCATGATGATGCAATTTCTTCGTTCAGTAACTCCATTTTGCTGAGGTGTGTAAGCTATAGTCAATTGATGTTGAATTCCATTTTCCTTCAAGTAGGTGCAGAATTCTATGTTGGTGTATTGATGAATGGAGTAAATCATTAAAATACTCAGTAATAGAAATTGTAAATAGAAAATGGAATGTTCTTTTATTGATTTGGACAACTCATTACATTATAGAAGCTCAAATACAATCAAAGGAATCAATCCTCTATAGGTTGCAACACACTATAGCTTCCCTATCTCCAGACTCTAGAATCATCTGCCTTCTGTAACCCCAAATTAGCTAGGGTTTCTATTTTCCTACTTATTCTTGACTCTACACTTCCCCCTTATCTCTACTATTACCCAGGGTTCCCAAAAATAGTCATAAATAGCACTTTTGGTGGCCTCCAACTAAATTTCAAAATTTGCAACTCCCTCCAAAAGTAGGTCAACTTCCAGGAAGCATAACTTTTGATCCGAGTGTCTGATTGATGAATTGTTTGAAGCATCAAAAAGATCGTGAAGTGAACTATCACACCAGAAATGCATAAATAGATTTCTATCAATGTTTCAGGAGGTTATGGGATGTTTTAGTGCCTCATATCGAGTTTCAAAAATTTTCAGGGGGTTTTCAAAAAACTGAAACTTTAATATCTTTCAGCTCACAAATGATCTTTTCCTGATTCCTTCACCAAAGGTCTTATATTTAATTTATGAAGATTCCTATAAATTTTCACTTCCATCCATGCCCAAATGCAAACTTTCCTAAAATGGCAGTTAAACTGTCCAAAACTGACAATTTGCTGTTTTTAGTAGTTTAGAAAAACTAAAAGTCCTACATAATTATTCAAGAGATTATGGAACCAGAAACACTACTTATAGAAATAAATGAAAACAATTGCGATGATTTTGAATCAAATTTTTTATGGGTGATGCAAGATTGCCCTTACACCACTAGATGCTCCTGCATCATGTATTTCCCCCCTCAATCTAAGCAGAGGACATAAATATAATGATTCATATCTTTCTCCAGAAGAGTGTGAAACTCTTTGAAGTAGGAAAAGGCTTCATCTTTACTCTGCAAGCAATATACCCACATTTGTCTTGTGTGATCATCAACAAAGAAATGAAAACACCTGAAACCATTGTGACTAGGTGCCATGGGTCCACATAGATTAGTATGTACCAGCTGCAAATGTTGGTTTGCACAATGCTCACTAGGATAGAAAGGTGCTCTATGTTGTTTTCCAGCAATACAGCTAGAACAAATGGCACTCGACTTCTCAAGTGAGGGAAGCCCTTTGACCAGGCTTTTCTTGCTAAGTGTAAGCAAGTAACAAGTGCTTAAATGACCAAATCTATGATGCCATAGCATAGCAAGATCACTATCCTTTGTCACTAAATCTTGATTATTGGCAATTGTATCAAGCCTAAACATCTTACGAATTCCAATGGCACTTACAACAATCTTTTCCTTTTTAGACTTATCTCGAATGAGACATACCTTTTTAACATCACTTTTATCAAATTCAATCCTCAAGTTGTTATCAAGAAATTGATTAACAGATAGGAGATTTTTGGTTAGTCTTGGCACATACAAAACTTTAGTGAGCCTGCAATGATGTATGCCAAGCTACAAAGAGATATCACCAATACCTTGAATGTCATTTGTGGTATCATCTCCAAGCAAGACTTTACCATGATGGGGTTTCAATGTGAGAAACCACTCCTTCTGTCCAGTCATGTTCTTTGTAGCACATGAGTCCACATACCATATGGAATTGGATTGTGAACTATCTTTTGAAGTGTGGGCTAAAAATACACACTCCTCTTCAACTTCTGAAGAGTCTTCTTCTTCACCAATGTTGCCATGTTGTTTCTATTTGGTCTTCTACTGCCATTGAGTATTACCACTTTGAAATGGCTTCTTTTGATGTAATTTATTGGATGATCCTTTGTTCAAGGAATTGTACCAATAATTTTTCACATCATGTCCAATCCTTTCACATACTGGACACTTCTTCTGGGATTTGGATGAGTTACCAAATTTGGGTGGTCCATCGAACTGCTTCATAGGCTTCTTGCCTTTATGACAAGTGGTCATGGCATGATCCTCCTCACCATGATCTTGGATTATAGACTCTTCTTTCTGAAGTAGATTTACCATCTTCTCAAAACTGGGAGATTGTTCAGTGACATTCAAAGTTGTCACGAACACTTTGTATCTGGAAGGCAATGCTCATAGAACAATAGGCACTAGAGTAGCATCCTCAACTTTTTCACCTAAATATTGTACTAAAGCTTTCAACTCAGTAATCCTTTTGAGAAAGGATTCCAATTGTTCTCCATTCATCATCTCCAGGCTATGTAGCTTGATGGTAAGTTTGTCATTGATGTCAAAAGGTGTGAATGGTCTTCTTATGCTTTGATCATGCTTTGATCATGTATATGCCAAGAATTGTAGGAGGTAGGATGTCCTTGGATGTTATTGTTGCACATGTCTCACATGTTATGGAGTTTGTGGTTTTAGGAAGTTATAATTAGGAGTTCATGTTGTTTATGAAGATCTCAGTCATTTGGTTGATGTTTACCATTAGCAGGAGATATGTTTGTTGGTTGAGAATATAAGGTCTTCATCATGCTTTGCCATTGTGAGGCTTGCTAGACTTCATCATGTTGCAGGACTTCATCATCATAGGAATGGAATTAGGCTACTATTGAAATGTCAAGGAGAGGTAAATGATGTTTTTTCTTCAAGATACTTTCATGGAAAGTAGTGTTCAACATGATGTTGAGGATACCTTCATTTAGCATGGTGTTCAAGATATCTTCATAGTGTTCAGGATGTTTTCATGATGATGATTCTCATAGTGTACAAAATCTCAGGAGGAGTTTGATCTTCATATCTCATGCCTCATAAACATGGTAATGGTACTCATAGTCAGGTGATGTTATTGATACCAAGGTTGTATTTCAAGGTTGTTGTAAAACTTCCTCTTATTCAGATTGTTAGTATTACACATGTTGATAAGTTTTCATACTCAAGATCAGAGGTTGAGATCTTTCAAGATGTTGCAATAGTTATGTTATCATCAATATGTTGATCATATCATGTTCTTGCTTACTCATGAAGATGCCATGTCAATGTTATGTGATGACTCAATGAGTTAAGAAGTCATTGATGCCATTATCTTATTGGTCCTCAAAGCAAGGTGTGAAAAAGATCTTGGTTGATACATTGTTGTGTGCTTAAGAATTAGGGTTTTATGGGTTCAAGGCTTCAATAACCCTAGAAACTCTTTTATAACCCTAAGTATATCCTATTCTATCTAAACCATCAACAAAAAGCATTCACTTTTGTTATATTCTAACATTGACTTATAATTGTGGGTAAAATCACTTAAGGCCACCTGTTTAAGGGTCTTCGAACACATGATGACTGGTCCCTTGTTGCTAGAGACACTGGTGCTTTAGGTTGAATGTATGTGTTATGAGCGGGTAAAAGATATCAAGGGTTGTCATTAAATGTTGCTTGGGCACGAGATCTAAAATCAAAGGTTGAAGTTTAAAACAATTTAAATTCCAATGGTTGATCTTCTACATTGAATTTGATGGTTGATTTGTATAATCTTGCCCTAATTGCTTGTAACTATATCTTAAATGAACATGGAGGCCAAAGAAATTTATAAAATGGGCTCTGCATAATGTTAAGACGTGTGTATTGGTAATATGTGGACTCTAAAGAAAGATCTTCATGCCAGTATTCAATTTGGAAGAAATGGTAAAGAAAAATAATGTGATGAGTTTGATGGTAGGTTTTGAGAGAAAAGAGTCATGAATAAATATCTTAGCAAGATCTTGAATGGGATTCATTGTAGACAAAATCATGAAAGATTTTTGAAGGTTTGTTTAAGCAGAAGAGAGGCAGATATGGCGATGATAGCAGGTAAAAGATATTATCCCTCTATTTACACTGTTAATATCATGACACAAACTTTGCTTATTTATGTAAAAGAAGTTGTATTCAGATGTTATAGTTTTATGGTATCACTATTATAAGGAGTTCATTGTAATCCTGTCCAAGGAGAGATAAGGTGTTGAAATGGTTTGTAGAGGAGATATTGAAGCATTGCATTATGTTGTGTAATTATTCATATGTTTGAGAGGGTTATGTTATTTGATGTTTTGTAAAGAATCAAGGAAACCCCCTGAATTACCTTTCATTGTTTATGTTATTGGATTTGTCAGTGAGACAGGTGTATGCTAGTAAGGCATTCTATGTCAATGAGACATTTTTAAGAGTCAGTGAGACATTTCTAAGCCTGTGAGGCATTCTATGTCAATAAGACATTTCAAAAGTAAGTGAGACATTTCTAAGCTAGTGAGGTTCTGTAATTGTGATTGATTTGATCAAGACAATGAGGCAATTTTTTTGAGTGGTTTTTGTAATCAATGAAATCAGAATGAAGATAATAACTAATCCAATGCATAAATACATGATTATACCTTCATGAAGACCTCACAAATCCATGCGGGAAGGAGCTTGCACCCAATAGAGCTCCTCAGATGTTTCCCTTGATTAGAATGTAGATGTGGATTGCTCAAGTGCTCACAACACAATGTAGATGCGGTTTGATAGGATTAGGAGATTGTGGACTGATTTTGATAGAGTTCTGATGCATGAAGTGGTCTCCCCAAATGGCTTAGAGAAGGTCCAATTTATAGAATTTCTAAAAATAGAATGGAGGGTGAGGATTAACAGATGAGATCAATGGCTAGGAATAAAAGTGAATCTTTAATTCATAAGGGGTGAATTAAAAATCTTTTATTTGAAAATAGTGGATTATGACAATTGAATTAAATATTCAATTGTTGGTAAGAGTGGGGAACATTTGAATTAAAAATTCAATTGTTGGGAAGAGTGGAGGATAATGGGGAACATTTGAATTAAAAATTCAATTGTAGGGAAGAGTGGAGAATAATGGGGAGCATTTGAATTAAAAATTCAATTGTTGGGAAGAGTGGGGAACATTTGAATTTTAAATTTAGTTTAGTGGATGAGTGGGATACAAGGTTAATTAAGTGTTATCTTAATTAACTTAAGCCTAGGTTAATCAGATAAATAGGATTTATCTAATTAACAGTGATTAGGGAAATGGATAAATCATCTAAATGAATATTAGGAATATTCATTTAATTGATAGGATAGGGTTGTAAGGTTAAATGGATCAATTAAGTGAATTAATTGATCATCAGGGATATGCAGATTGGGGGAGTAGATGAGTGCAGAGGTACAAAAAATTGGTTTGCAGATCAGTCCAATTTTAGGTGTCTACAGTTTTTATTCCCCAAGAGGGTTTTCCACTCCTAAAATATCTGTCATTTCTCTTTTGTGGGCTTTATAATTTTTGTTATGATTATGGTATTTCATGATACTTTCACAGTTGTGATTAATGAATGTTCCATACAAACACATATTTCTGATTTATAACTTAGTACATAAAAAGTTTTCTAATTTCAAAAGTGAAAAAGTTTGTTAGAACACTGATTCACCCCCCCTCTCAGTGTTCTCTGTACTCCAACAAGTGGTATGAGTGCTAGACCCTTATAGGAATTTTAACCAACTTAAGGGTTCCTAGTAATGGAGTACAATGGGTAAGAATAAAAACAAGGCCTCAAATAGAGAAAAGAAAGATGTTGAGCAAAAGGTTGAACATCAAACCTAAGTCATGTCATGTGATGTTTTGTTGCATGAGTCCCCCTTGAATGATGATAAAGAAGAAGACTTCTTTATGGATGAATATGGACAAGAGTTTGATGATAATGATTGTGAAGTTGATGTTGAAGGAGAGCTCTTGTGTGCCCTAGATCAAATCAAGTAACTTAGAAAGGAGAATCAAAGATTAAAAGATCAACTTCAACAAGAAGAAGATTCCAAAAATAAGGTATGTGCAGATTTTGCAAAAGTTTCTTTAGAATTTGAAGAGGCTAGAAATCAGATCACAAACTTAAAGAGTCATGTTGAAGAATCTAATAAATTGATTATAAGTCTAAAAACCGAGTTTGAGGAAACCAAAAGAATAATAGATGTGACTAAATCTGATCTTGAAGTAAAAAGAATAGAATGTCTAAAGTTAGAGACATAAATAGTCAGTTTGAGAACAGATTATGAAGGTCTCAAGGTTTTGTCCAAGAAATATCAAGAGTTTGAAGAAAGCACAAACAAGTTGAATGACATGTTGAGCAAAAAAAAACATTACAAGGACACAAATGGTCTAGGTTATGAAGAAGGAGAGTGTTCCAAATCAAGAAATGAACCTAAAAGGAAGATAGACTTGAGTTATCATGCTATTACCCTAAAAGATCAAGGAGGAAGGTCAATCAAGTCCACAAGATCTCTACCCACCAAGCAAACAATGAGGTACAATTATTGTAAATTTCACTGTTATTGTTATTGTTGTCATGCTTATGGCCATAGAGCTAGGAATTGTAAAAATTAAGAAAGTTATTGTTTAGAGTGGAATAAGACTAAAGGTTGTAGTAAGTATTCAAATAAGAGTTACAAGATTGTGTGTTACAAATGCAATCAAGCCAGTCACATAGAAAGAAATTATTGGTTGTCAAGAGAATATGCTTTTGTTCCTTCTAGTGGGCCTAAAATCAGATGCTATAGGTGTTATAAGTTTGGACATAAAGAAATGTTTTGTAAAACTAATATGGTGAAACCATTTAGCCATCATAAGAAAACAAGGACCATAGCAGTTTGAAGAAAGAAACAACAAAAAGAAAAGAAAGAATCTAAGCTTGTGCATAATGCACAAGTGATCTCTATTAGTGCATAAAGAGGAGCTTGAAGATAGGGGGAGTTGTCAAATGATTCATCTCCAAAACCCCAAGGAAGTTCAGTAGATGTATTGATTGATTTTGTTAGCAGCCCTACATTATATCTCAGAGATAGTTGTTTCATGTTAATGATGATCAGTGATGCAGCAGATCATATATTTTGCCTTGTTTGGCAGGTGCAAGTGTTTTTGAAGTTCTTAGATGCCAACTCATTTGTATTTGTAGGTTTGTGATGCAGAGCAAGGTACCAAAGATCAAACTCAATCAATCCTCAAACAAAGTGATTTTCTTCACAATCTTCCGCTATGCCTTGTGGGACAACAAAAGGGTTATTTTTGACATAATTTGAAGGAAACAACTCAAACCCATGAACTAAAAAATTGTTTTGGATACCCATTATCCTCTTACACAACATACTTCAAATGCAAATGGGGGTGTTTTGTAACATGAGGGTCAAAATAGGACTGTTATGCTGCAATTTAGGCCCAATTACGCTTGTTTAACTAGGTCAATATGAGGGTTTTGATCTCCAGTCTTCAACTCTTCATGCCAATGGCTTAGACCCACCATATAATGTCTCACCAACCTTTTCCAAGAAAATTTAATCACTACCTAAGAGTTTTTCCTCAAACCCTAACCCCTCTACATCTTATTTGCCTAAAACATGAGGTTTTTTAGCCTAGGGCAACAACAAATCTTCACCAATCTTCCTCCCCTACTCCTGTAAACACCCAAAACATTAAAAACAAGATACCTACATCCATTCCACTAATTCTCAGGCCTTTTCACTGGTGGAATGGACCAAAAAAGCATTTTTTCCCAATCAAATCCTTAAATCTAGGTTTTCAAACTAGTCTTCAGTAATTTGGCTCTAAAACACTCAAATCTCAATGAAATTCAATGGGACAAAGTGAAATAGAAAGTATACTCACTTCCACATCACCCTCAATTTGTTTCACATCACCACTTGACTATACAAGAGTATAAAATTCACTACAACAGAAAAAATATAGTAGAAAATGTAGAAATAGAGTATTTTTATTGATTTTTCTCCAAAATAACCAGCCATCAACCTTGGGCTTGACTTCCCAAATATTATTTAGACTGATTTTCCACCCAATACAATCATCTCTAACTATCTTTTGAGTTTGTAACCTGTTGGTTTTTTCCCTGATTGGATGCTCATTCCCAGATTTCCCTACAAGGTAGCCATCAGTGATCAACAGGATCTCTGGGCCAGGGGCCAACAGTGTAGGAGATAGACTCTATTTTTATCTCCTCTTCTTCTTCAGGCTCTACAAAACCTAGGGGGTATTCTCTACTCAACATCCATGAGATATGCTTATGGGTAACTGGGATGTTGACACAAAGCAGATAAATCCTCCTGTATGAAGACCAAAACTGTGAGATAAGTGCAAAGGGGCTAGCTTTGGGCTTATGTTTAGTTGTGAATCAAAGGATCTTGGTCCTAAACTACTTCTAAGGTCCTAATGGTTTGATTTGGAAGTATGAGTTTGATTTATGTGTTTGGATGCAAAACTAGGACCTGGTATGTAATCTCAATGCAGAGCTAGATTGGTGCCTATCCAGGGCTTGGAGTCAGTAGACATACACCTGTGAATGATCAGCATGAACACTAAAACTAGATTTCAAGGGGATGTTGTGGTATCTGCCTTACAAATACCTCCCAGAACAGAGTGTTAAGTCATCTCTACTTGTGGCATCCCTATTGCAGTATATCTTTCCCAACACTTAATTAGAAAACAATTTAATCTACCCCTTGAGCAGAAGTTGAAAGATCAAGCATTCAATACAGGAATTCTATATTCTAGAATACCAGACATCCCTTAGATATCTAGATTCAGAAGAAGGATACATGCAATACTGGAGACAGAATAACAAAACACATGCAAATACAGCATTACTCATATAAAACCAATCATGAAATCAGTAAATTCATGCATGAGATATACAACAAGAGATACATAAACTCACAAGGTCACCTACACAAAGCAACCAGAACCAGTTGTATCTTATTACAGAGCCAGATATGTCTAGTTTTCAACAACCAACAAATGAGAAATACAGCCTGCTATATACAGCAAGGTAGGTACTCAGCATTAATTACATGGCAGATCAAAATTTGCTAGATACAGTACATTAAGAAAATGGCGCTCAACGCATTCAATGCAGCAGGTAGGGGAGGAGACAGGGGAAGTCTCAAGCCTTGCACCGCCATGGGGGATCCACATCTTCAATCAGGCGGTTTGACCATTCACACCATCGCCCATACCTCTGCAACAACCACCATTAATGGCGTACCAACCCGCGGCCTTGGGAAATGCAGAATACTGTGCATCACAAACCTTTTCCACCAAAATGAATCATCCTGATATTTTAAAATATGTAGGATATCAATTATCCCACATGCACCCCGCGGCAATCTCCTCATCACTTTATATACTAGGTCGTGAGCATATATGATGTCGATGCTTTTGCTCTCGACGACACTAGCATAAGCCTTCATCATCATCATCCTCTAGTATGATATCCTGATACTTGAAATATCACCCTAACGTCAGCATCATCATCCGCATGAGTTCACCCTGATAATTCACATCACCCCGATGTAAAATATCACCCCGCAGAAAATATCACCCTACGGGAAAGTATCATGCCGTCCGCATCACCAGATAAAATATATCACCCTGATGTTTGAATATCAGCCTGATGACCAACCTTACCTTCTCGTGAAATATCAACCTGATATTCACCCTCATCGGCACAACCTGATGCATCGGAGGAAGATCCTCCTGCTTAGCCGATACCAAATGTCTGGCCGATGAACATCCTGCATGTCCACAAAAATCCTGATGACGTCACCGTCATATCCTGCTGACGTCATCAACATATCTGCCTATCGTGCACCTCCTCATATCCAGATGACGTCATCATCATATTTGCAAATATCAGGGAATCTCCACAAGATGACTAGTGTTAGAAATATGACCCCCTAGATCCTGATGACGTCACCACCATATTCATACATCGGGTGATATTCGGATATGAAAATATCACCCCCCCTTCAGAAATATCATGATGCAGATAGGCAGAAAAGTGAATATCACCGTCATAAGAATGACGTCAGCATCACATCACAATGTCGGGTCAGATTGAAAACTTGAAGTATGACCCCATCAAGCCTGGATGACGTCATCATCATGTTGGCATGAGGATGATATTTGGAAGATAACCGGATAAGTGGAAATATCACCCCCATGCACAAATATCATGCTGCACTGTAGCTCCATTGTAACATCAGGGTGATGTATGAATATGACTGATACTTGAAAATATCACCCCCTTCCTTGGAATATGATGAAGCCAACAGGTGGATATCTCCCTGACGTCAGCATCATCATGATGTTGGAACAAACATAAGGTGATAAAAAACATTAGGGTGATCTTAAAAAAGGTCACCCAATATTCAAATATGATGACCCCAATGAAAAGTGGGTCATACTTAGAAATTTCATAGCGCCAACATCAGGATGATCTTGACTAAGATCACCTAATGTTAAAATATCACCCCGCGGGCAGAAGATCAGGCCGGCAGAAAATATGATGATGACCCCCGCGAGAAACAATAGGGTGATGACTGGAAATATGATGATGATGATGACCTCCTCGAAGAAAATATGATGCTGCAGTTGAAAAATGCTGAGGAGGCTGAAGACTTAGGACTTCTTTGGATTTTCAGGGAAGGTTCCTGCATGTTCAAATGCTTGAAAACTGACTGCTCATGCAGGCACCAACATAACCATTCAACTTCTCATTTACAACCAATGACCCTTCATATTCCTTGATTTTGCATTTTTGCAATAAAGACAACATTTGTAAAATTGAACAATTAGATCCCACAAACTACCTAGAAAACTAACAAGGACTCAAACTTACATGAAATGGTCTTAAATGACCTTATTACATCAAAGACACAAAAATAAAACAAAAAATGACAAAATTGTCTCATAGAGGCATGAAATCAACTAGGTGCTCTTGCACCATACTCCCTGAGAAAAATGAACTCAAGTCCCCTTGAGGACAGTGTTGTGGTAGTATACTCATGTTTGATCTTGTTCTTCTCTAGCCTCCAAGTGCTTTCTTCATCTGGTAAACCCTTCCAATTGACCAAAAACTAGAAATAGGCATTGTCTTTTGGCTTTGACGTATTGTTCACTTGAGAATGTTGCTCTTCACTTGATGGATGAGCTTTGATCTATGCTTCACCTAAGAATTCTATTAAATATACATCTTTACCTGCTACTATATCTCCTTCTTCCTTTTAATGAACCTCCTTATTCTTCATTTAAGGTGTGTGCTTGGTCTTGTCCACATTCCTTTGCAATTTCTCCTTAACCTCTTCACCTTTATCTCCCATCTCTTCCATCTATTGTGGTACCCCTATAACTGATACTTGATCAGGTAAATCAACCTCTATCTTGAAAGAAGTAGAATGACTAACATCCCCTTGTGCAAGCAATGAATGTAACACTTCTACTATCCTCATAGCAACATACTTCTTAAGCCAATCTTGAATTTCCAAAATCAATTCATCCTTCATGTCTACTATCATAACATTTCTAGGTTTTGGAGTGGCTGCAAGATCCATGTGCTCCTCTTCTTCTATCTTTATGAACTCCTTTCTACCTACCATCATCACATTAGATCCCTTTGTTTGTCCTTTATCCTCCTCTTTCAATTGTGTCAAGGTATAAGAGGTTCCATCTTTGTCTATCTCATAAGTATTTCTCCTTCCATCATACATAACATACCTATCAAAACGCCAAGGCCTCCCTAGCAGAAAATGGCATACATCCATAGGTAATATATTACACAAAATTATGTCCCCATACCCTCCTATGCTAAACTCCACCCATCTTTGTTCATTCACCAAAACATATTGACCCTCATTCAACCAAGAAACTTTATAAGGAGTAGCATGTGGTATCCTAGGCAACTTGTTTTAATCAACCATCTCAACTGAAACCATGTTATCTATGCTTCCTGAATCAATTACAACTTTACATACCTTACCCAAACACTTACAAGTTGTCTTGAAGAGAGTGCTTCTTTGTGGTGGCCCCTTTTCCTCTGATGCTTTGATGAGGGTTCTCCTAGCCATGAGTGATTCTCCAACTTCTGAAGTAGCTTGCTGTGATGGAGAGTTTACACTCTCATTGTCCTCTTCTTGAACCAATTGGGTCCTTCTTTCTCCTCCATGTGAAGTAGAAGCTTGACCTTGATTGCATTGCCATGCTTGATGTCCAAACTTGTTGCATTGGTAACATCTTCCTGTGAATCCTTGTGAACCTATCCCTTGACCTCCAAATCTGCATCTAAAGCCTGATCTACCTCCTCTAAATCCACCTCTCTGATCATCAACTTGTTCTTGCACCTTACTTGTATCTTCTTGACTCTCATGTGACTGCCTTGGAGTAGAAAATGAACCTCTTCCTTTAGTAGTGTTGCCTTTGCCCCTGGTTTGTTTATCTTGCCTTCTCTTTAACTTTTCTTATGCCCTTATTACCAATTGAAAACATTTCACTATCATCCTTGGCTTATGCAAACTCAACTCATCTTGAAAGTTAAACCTTAACCCACTGAGATATCTAGCCACCTTCTCCACATCATCCTCCATGTGACTGCTCTTATACTTAGCTTATAAAACTCATCAGTATAAGCTTTGACATTCATCTCTCTTTGTTTCAAACCTTGAAGCTTCTTATACATTTGAATCACATAATCAGCCATTAAGAACTTACCCTTAAGCTTAGCCACCATTCTGTCACAAGAAATAATTTTTGACTTACCTTTCTTCCTCCTTTCAGTTTGCTCATAATCCCACCATAATAGTGCATGCCCCTTCAATTTTGTTTTTGCTATCTTGACCCTTTGTTCCTCAGGTACATCCTCACATTCAAAATGATTGTCAATTACTTCAATCTAGTCTAAAATCTCTTTATCATTCAAATTACCTCCATACATAGGTAAATCAATCTTTACCTTATGTTTATCTTCCTTGACTGCTCTCAGTAGCTTGGCAAACTTCTGTTCATCAGGATCCAATTCCTCTTCTTCTTCTTGGGGATTCTCCTTTTCCCCTTCCTCTTCTTGGTCACTCTCATCATATATGACCACACCTCTCCTCTGACTAGTTTCAATAGCCTCAAGCCTAGCTACCAACATGTCTTATAGCTCCTTCAATTTCCTAATCTCTCTTTCAGTCTTCTCTTTCATTTCATTCATTTCTCTAGCCATAATGTTACTTTTTGGAGGCATCTTGTTCTCTTTTTCTTCACACTTTCTCTCCCTTACAGACCTACCTATGCCCTAATACCAATTTGATGCAGAGAAGGGTATCAAAGATCAAACTCACTTAATCAATCGTCAAACAAAGTGATTTTCTTCACAATCTTCCACTATGCCTTGTAAGACAACAAAAGGGGTATTTTTGACATAATTTGAAGGAAACAACTCAAACCCATGAACTAAAAATTGTTTTGGATACCCATCATCCTCTTACACAACATACTTCAAATGCAAATGGGGGTGTTTTGTAACACAAGGGTTAAAATAGGACTGTTACACTATAATTTAGGCCTAATTAGGCTTGTTTAACTAGGTCAGTATGAGGGTTTTGATCTCCAGGCTTCAAATCTTCATGCCAATGGCTCAGAACCACCATATATTACCAACCTGTTCCAATCAAATTCAATCACTACCTAAGAGTTTCTCCTCAAACCCTAACCCCTATACATCTTAGTTGCCTAAAACATGAGGTTTTTCAACCTAGGGCAACAACAAATCTTCACCAATCTTCCTCCCCCACTTTATCAAATCTAGGAATCTTTCAAGAATAGCATTATCAAGTCAGGATACTATGTAGACTGAAGGAGCTTTGCATCTCATGCAGTGAAATTCATAGTGGTTGGTGTTGTTGATCAGTACTTGTTTGGTAAGCTATGATATGCTTTTAATTATGTTTTCATTTGGCAAGTTGTGTGCATATATCATGTTTGCAATGTCAATGCAATGATGAAGCATTTAAATTTGGCAATGATTTATCATATAGAAGACAAGATAGTTTGTTTTTTGATCAGGAAATGAAGAATCAGACCTTGTTGATAATGGCATCGGACCTTTGTGGTTTATGACAATACTGCTTCCTAATAGTATTCATTAGTTTATTCTTTAATGAGGTGATGCTCTGCAAATCAGTGTGTAGCTCAACTATTAATGACAAGCTTGCTAAGGTGCTCTCTCAGTGCATTTCATGTTAATGTGTTTCATAAGACAATGGCATCAGTGTTTTGGACTATGCAAAATCAATCTCTACATCTTATGTCAGCATTCTTTAGAGTATTGGAAGAGTATTGCATCATCTCAGTATAAAGATAGGAATTGTTATCAAATGTTGCATACTATTTGAAGATAACAGTGGAGTTTAGTTAGTGTTCTTGTCAGGACAATGGGGTGAAGTGAAGTATATTGCTAATAGTGATGATATGGCACAAAATAGTCTTTACAGCCTTGGTCAGAATATAGTCAGTAAGATTGGTTTCTACTTCATATGGTTCTTTATGTTATTATTGGATGTCTTTGGAGAAGCCTTTTTTTTTATATTCAAAGTGGTACACTAGATTAATCTTAATTCATGCTTCATATTGCTTCAAGTGCCTAATTATGCTTCGAGTCAAATTGCACTGAGATAGTAGTGATTGTGATTCTTTCATTGTAAGTAGATGTGATGTGAAATACAGTGCAAGGAGTTGCTAGTGGATTTGGTATGATAAAGACTGTGATCCAAAATATGTGAAAAGACATTGTCTTTCTTTGTTGTTGATGTATTACAGAGTGTGTCTTCTAGTTGTCAAGTGTTTTGTTCATGGTTTTGTGAAAAATTTATTTTGAAGAACTTGATGTTGTGACAGGTAGCATGATAAGTAGCAGGAACAATAAGTGTGTGTAACATGCTTAATCATGATGAAAGTAGCATATTTGTGTTTGAGATTGCTGTGTTGAGAGTGCAGGGTCTATAGTGATGACAGTATGGCAGGTTCACTCCATTATTATCTTCATTAGCAGACTGAGTTGTATTGTTGATCTAGAGAGTTGGCATTTTTCATAGTACTTCTTGTTGAATATAGTATCTTGTTCTGTGATTAGACAATGATGTTTAAATGATACTTATGGTGCAGTCACTGTTTTCAAGTGTAATGGTCAAATTGTATTCTTCTTGATTTGGCAGTACGTAAGTGAAGGTGGAGCAAAATTATTTGGTATGTGAAATCTCATACTCTACACTATTTGTGATGCATGGGTATAGCAATGGCAATTATGATATGCTTGTCTTGGGAGTAGTAGACTTCTCAGTCAGTGAGCATGATAGTATATCAAATAATTTGTCCCTCTTGTCATTTATGATTGTTATCACTCTTTATAGTTTTATCCTTGATGATGTCACTCTTGGGTGTTAGTTTTGTAATTAAGATACAAGACATGGTTGTTGCAGCCTCTTTGTTGAATGCATTTGTTGCAAGACTTCGAAAAACTTTGTTGTATACTATTGATGTTCCCATACATGTTGGCAGTGTTACTACAAAGCAATGTTGTATCATATTTTGATGGTAGTCCTCATGGTTCTTCACAAGACTTGTCTTGATGGTTCTTTTGTAGTATTGTTGTAAATCTCTTTGTTGTAGTTCTTTGTTGGTGTTGATGGGTGCAAACTCTATTGAGATTTGCAGTGTAGCAGACAGTGATAAGTATTATTATCCATGACTCCTGATAAGCTTAAGTGCAAGTCTATAATAGTGAAATTTTAGTTTGACACAAAATAATGTAGGCTCTATATTGCACTATGTTGTTATTCTCCCTCTGTTAGTTTTATCTCTAACAATGTCTTGGATAGTGGCATTAAGAAAGATAAAGCATGGTAATGATATGAGAGCATAATTGTCATCATAAGGGTCTTTGAGGAGTTCAAGGAGTGATAAAAACTATTACTTCAATGAAGTATGGATGCAAGGGTAGTGACTCTTCATTTCAAGTCCAATATCAAGGTGTCACAATGGTTCTTATTGGTACTAGTTGCAATGGTTTTAGAGCTACATGTTTTTTTTATCTAACATGTTTTTGACATCAAAAAGCATGATGACATATTTTTTGACCACCCATAACAATAAATGAATTTGTGATGAATACTTTAGTAGACAGATTGAATAATGAATTGTATCAGGTAAGTTGTATTGAGTTGCAAAGTAGTATGTGATGGTGTTCATTAGGTCCCATGATGGTAGATCTTGTATTTTTTTTGTATTAGATAGAGATAGGGGGAGCATCCTATAAACATAATGTACAGTGTTATCTCTTTATCATATGATGTCAAAAAGGAGGAGAAGAGCAATTGGAGTGATGTAATTTTGCCATCAGTGACAAAGGGGGAGATTGATGGTGTTGGGACCTAAAATTTTGTACCAATTTTTGCATAAATTTCAGGATCCCGTGATGAAAAAATCAATTTCAGTACTCAGAAATGCACCTGCACAAGATGCTCAAGTGGCCTACTTTGAAGCATTATAATTTGAAACTTGCTTGGTTTTATGCAAAATCACTTGGCAAGCATACTTTCCTATCATATGTGAGTGCACATGTCTGATTTCAGCTTCCTATGACAAGATTTGACTGAGTTTTGAGGAGTCAATTTGAAGGGTTTTGGAAAAGTTTTATTGTTTGCACAATGTAAAATCAGTCTCAGAGGCCAACTTGGGAGGCTAATATCTTGTAGATGGATAATGTTCATAATGAACCGATTGGTGTTCCTAATTCACCTTATCAAAATCTACTTCTATGTTCAGTTTCAAGGTCCTAGCACATCGTTTGCTATTTTTTCAAAACCAAAAGCAAATGCAATATATCCTGATTACACAAATTGCATTTACAGAGGTCAACTTTGACCCTCAGTATTTTGTGATCAGAGATGATTGGTGAGAAAATCCCTTGCACATGCTCTCATCAAGCCTAAATGAACTAAATCTTCTAGTTACAACTTCCAGGGAAGAGATTTGATGGTTTTTCAAAATTGCAAGTTGGTGAGCTCTAATCAGGTTTTGACAAGTGCAGTTTCAAGAAGGTTACGTTGGAGGCTAATATCTAGCAGTTGGTTGATGTTCATAAAAAATAAATTGATGCCCTAAATTCTTCCCATATTAATGTGTTTTCATGCCAATTCTCAAAATCTCAGCTCTTCAGTTCATATTTTTTCAAAATCAAAACAAAATGGATTTTACACAGTTTTGTAACTGCAATTCCCAGGCAGCTTCAGAAAGGTCAACTTTGACACCTGATATCTTATGAAGGAAGAGGAATGATGAAAAATCCTTTTGCACACATGTTCATTTGACCTAAATTAACTAATCTCCAGGATGGCAGCTCCTCAAAAACAACTTTGATATTTTTTCAAAGAGGCAAGTTGGCAAGTTTCAGTTGAGTTTAACAAGCAAAAAAACATGCTGAATGAGCTAATTTGATTGTGGCAGCTTTTAATCCTAATAACTACACACCAAACCATTTTGCAACCATACTCCCCTATCATAACTCAACATACTGGTGCATTTTCGTGGCTCTGGGAGAAGTTTTGATCAGTTTCCCAGACTGATTCCAAAGGCTACTTGGCTTGTTTTACTCACAATAACAAAATGCCAAAAAGAGGACTATTGATGAATACCCAGTTCAAATTTTCACCTCAAAAACATGGTTGAAGTGATCCCAAAGGGTAAATCATTTAATTGAAATTTTATCAAGGAGAGAAAATAATATCGGCAAAACAAAATGACGAGTCCCTCCAACACAATACCTCCCCGCCAATGCAAGTGAATATTAATGCAAGTGAATATTAAATAAAATCTATCAGGAGGAATAATGAATATCGGGAAGACCCCAAAATCAATCTCTTCAATAGAACAAAAATGGAGAATGCATGAATTGCATAAAGTGCAAAGAAGAAATAATCAAGGTGAATTTAATGTTACTTTGGGAGGTATTATTTTAATAATACAATTGCAAATGTTTCCCGAGAAGTAAAACATTTTTATCCCAAAAATTAAGAGAGCATAAAATTTTTGGGGTAGGTAGTTATTTTGCCCAAAGAACATTTTAGGGTAAAAATACATACTAATAAATATGAAGTGAAATAGCCAGCAAAAGGACGGATAATAATTATCATTAAAATGTGGCTTAAATGCATTTAATTGCATGTGTAACATGCTCTTCATAATACTACTTGCTTATCCTTCTCCGCTGTAAAGTTGTTATTTCGTGCATATTAACTGTTTCATGATGTCATTTGCTTTGTGATCTCTTTTCATAGCAAGGAAATCTACACTGATTCATATTCCTCAGTACTTCACTTCAGATTTTTGGTTTATGACGTCATTTGAGAGGACTTATAATGATGTTGTGCCTTAATTATCTAATCTCCTCAGATTATTTAGTCTCATTCAACACTTGGTTCATTCACTCGTTATTTCTAAGTGCAAAATGGAGATACAATTGAATCGTCGACTTCACTTCCCTGTGCAGAAATGGGAAACGACCTTTTTTGGCAATGTGAATGCAGAGGGACTAGCCTCTATGTTTGCTATTGATAATCAAGACATTGAAGAGGTGGTACGAAGGTGGTAGGGAATGATTTATTGGACTCCCGTGCGCGTTCTCTTTACCCTTCTCAGATTCTGTCAATGTTTGCTTCTAATGTGATGGATATGGTCCAGGATACCTCTGTGGTAAGACAGTTAATTTCAAAGTTTGTTCACCATTTTCTATATTCAGAGGAGTTGTTGCTTGAGGCTTTTCAGAATTATAACTTGTTTAAGTTAGGAGCTCTAATTGGTGGTTTATTTACTAAATGTAATATTCTCCATTCTCCTGCACATAATTACACTTTCAATGCCTTCGGTTTGGCCATTCGGCTCAAGAATGAGGATCTTTTAAATATATCTCTTCATGCTCTTAAAGCTGAGCTGGGTGAATCAGGTGGAAGAGAAATTTCATGCAATGCTTTTTTTGGTTCAGTTTCATCCTCAGATTTCTCCTCCTCCTGGGTCACTAATCGAATTGGAAGTTGCCGAGGGTAATGCCATGTTGCAAGATCTTAATGTTTCAGTTGATGGTTAAAATGTTCACTTGTATTTAGTCTCTGGTTTTGTGAATTTTTGGCAAAGGCTTCTCCTTCAAAGTTATGTTCAGTTCTGTGGAGCCTTGTATTACAGCAATTTTGCTCTTCGACAGCTGTTGTTTCGAGGAATATTTTCAAACTCCTTTTCCTTTTTTTGTGAGGAGTTTTTGGGAGATGTTGTAATTGGCAAAGTCCAAGGACTGTAATTTCTTTTTGTATTGTTCTATTTCCTCCCACTCCTGTTGATGTAATTCCTATATGGAAAATTCTATATTTTGAGCTACAACTGGAAGTTTTCTTACTGGTTCTTTCCTATCGGTATGCTCTTTGAACCAGTTTTTTGTAACTTTTATTAATAAATATATATAATTATAGTGGTTCGCCACTTTTGTTTTAAAAAAAAATAATTATCATTAAAATTAATTTGCACAGGATGTCAAGATAAAGGAAGATTAGGGGAGAGGAGCCGGAACGTGCTCACCCAAAATTCAATGGTCCACGTGGAGTATCACGTGGACCAGTAAAAAAAATTTGCAACTTATTTACATAATTTATTTAATAATAAACCATAAAAAACTATTTTTTTAAAAAAAATTATGTTTTGACACGTGGGAGGATGGGATTTGTCAGTCCGAATAAAAAAATACAATTTTGGTCATGCGACCAAAACATAGGCAGTTGGAGTGCTAGTTGGTGTGTGGCACTGCGTCCAAAGTGGAAAGCCCTGCCACATCGCCGCATGCCACTCCGCCACCCAAAAACTCCACTGCATCGCATTGATGTCTTGCTGCCCATTCCAATTCTCTCCATCACACCTCATTTACTTCTCATCCCCTCTTCCTTCATCCACGCCATCCCACGTAAATTTTGATAGGACAAGAATTCAATGCTTGCAGTGCCTCACACAACTCGCCAACTTTAGAGCCTTTCAATCTACCAAGTTCTCAAGTTTTCCTTACTTTTCCACCAGAAGGTGCTCAGTTCAGCTCGCTGCAACTTTCATCCCGCCACCACAACATGCTATGGTCTGACTCTATTGAATGCAATTCTTGGCACTGGTTATCAAACGGGAAATGCAGCAGGAACTCAGCCATACCTCCTTCCGAGTTTGGCAATGCCATGGAGGTGAAAAAAATATTTAACTGTATGCATTCTTTTCATTGCTTGCCCATTTATGAAAGAAGATAAAGTGTTTAACCTAGTTTAAATGCAGGTGAGGAAGCTTCATAACGGCATGCTCAGCAACGTTCGCGGGAGCTATTCATTTGACCCAGGTGAGCATGCTCACTAAGGTTTCCATTATTTAGTTTTGTTTCCTCTTTCTATCTTTGCGTTTGTTTTCTTTTTACTTTGCTTGTTGCAGATTCCTTCGTCATATCAAGGTTTCATGTTTTTGAACACTATGCAATCTGTGTTCATCAATACACAAATTATATGGAAATTATTCTTCTGTTTAAGCATCAGTGTCTTTAAAATTTTTGTTTTTTTACTTTATGGTAGAAAAAATTGTGGGGTTGTTTTTATTTTCATTACAGTAACATATTATTGTTTGTTGTCGTTTGGCGTCATACAAAAATTTGGGTTTGTTTTTATTTTCATTACAGTAACAAATAATATTGTTTGTTGTTTCTGAGTCCTACAAAAATCTGGGTTGTTTTTATTTACATTACAGTAACAACTAATATTGTTTGTTGTTTCTGTGTCAGAAAAATCTAGGGTTGTTTTTATTTTCATAATAGTAACCAATAATATTGTTGCTTGTTTCGGTGCCATAGATAAATCTGGGGTTGTTTTTATTTTCATTACAATAACAAACAATATTGTTGGTTGTTTCGGTCTCATAGATAAATCTATGGTGGTTTATTTTTCATTACAGTAACAAACACTATTCCTGCTTGTTTCGGTTCCATTGATAAATCTTTGGTTGTTTCTTTTTCAATTAGGTTTTCTCTTTTATTTAGGTTTATTCCATCTTTGTTAAAGGTTATTTCATGGGTTATCACTGTTTATTTGTCATAAATCTTTTTCTTTCTCTGTATCTTATAAACAATATATTGCAAATATTACAGCCATAGGTTCGCGTTTGTGTTTCGGTATGATTTATATTGCAAATATTACAGTCATAGTTTAGCATTTCTATTTTCTCAGGGTTTATATTGCAAATATTACCCTCATAGTTTAGCATTTGTGTTTCCTTACAGTTTAAATTCTAAATAGTAGTCATAGTTTAGCAGTTGTGTTTCCCTAGGGTTTATATTGCAAATATTACATTCATATTTTAGCATTTGTGTTTCATAGGTTCTGCATTATCATTCAAACATATATAAATCTACAGTTGTTTTAATTTTCATAATAGTAACAAATAATTTATTGTTGCTTGTTTTGGTGCCATTTATTAATCTTGGGTTGTTTGTTTTTTAGTTAGATTATCTCTTTTTAATTAGGTTTTTCTTTCATCTTTTTCAAAGGTTATTTCATTGGTTATCACTATTTAATTGTCATAAATCTATTTCATTGTCTATATCTCATAATCAATAAAGTGCAAATATTGCAGTCATAGGTTACCATTTGTGTTTCCCTAGGATTTATATTGCAATTTGAACATGCATATTTTAGCATTTGTGTTTCAAAGGTTCTGCATATCATTCACTCTAGTTATCTTACTCTCATAGGTTTTGCATTATTATTCAGTTAGGTTTTCTTCAATTCTAGTAATAGATTTGGGGGTGTCTCTTATTAAGTTTTTATTAGGTTTTTGTTTCATCTTTTTAACAAGTTATTTCATACATTATCACTATTTATTAGGAATCTATGTGGTTCTCTATGGTTTATATTGCAAATATTACAGTCATAGTTTACCATTTCTATTTTCCTTAGCTTTAAATTGCAGATATTACAGTCATTGATTAGCATTCCTATTTCCCTAGGGTTTTTATTTGTTGTCAATTTTAACTTTATCATAACTACAGATGCAGCATTACTATTTTGATTTGTAATGTTTTCTGATCAGATTGCATTTTGTGTTGTATTTATGCTTATTGTTTCCACCTATGTTCAATTGAAAGTTTCTCATTTTGAATTATTATTTTTTATTGAATTTGCTATCATTCACTCTGGTCATCCTATTCTCATAGGTTCTGCATTATCAAATAGTTAGGTTTTCTATGTGAGATTCATTAAACTCTTACTGTTTTCCATTTGTAAGCTTTATAATGTTCTTCATTAAGCCATTATACTCATAGGTTAGCAGTTGTGTTTCCCTACGGTTTATATTACAATCACTAGCCATAGTTTAACAGTTTATATTGGTTTCTTTGGTGCAATAATTGTATTAATTCAGTAACTCAAGATAGTTTTTTGTGGTGCCTTAGATAAATTAGGGGTGTCTCCTTTTTCATAGGTTCAGCTTCACCAATACAGTCATGCAACTATTGTATCTTTTTTTGGTGTCTTACATACATTTTCCATTAGTGCCATAGATTAATTTGGGGGTGTTCTCCTTTCCATAGCTTGTGGTTCATCAATTTAGTCCTCAAACTAATCTACCTTTCTTAGCTAGCCAAACAACTGTAAGTGTTTTCAAATTGTATCTAACATAGGGGAGAGAAGCTAGAACGTGTGCACCCAATATTTGACGGTCCACGTTTAATGCCATGTGGACCAGTAAAAAAAATGCAACTTATTCATAGGTTACACATTTTTTCTTTCATAAAAAAGCACTTTAAGCACAAACATAAATTAGATATCAAATGTGCATTTTATAGTATAATGTTGTCAACATAACATTACAAATATAGCAGCCAAAAATGTTATCTTGTTTTCAACTTGTATCAAACATATCAGCCTATGGTAGGAACTTTAAACTTAAAACAACATTAACATAGAACTTTGCACCCTTCGCCATTAACATTATAAATAGAATTGTCGCACCAATCCAAGCATCACTTCTAAACTTGGTCCCAACTACACAACTATAGAACAATGTCACCTTAGCACAATTCAAACCCATCTATCCCATTTTTTACTCAAGTGCTAACCCATTACAACAATTTTTCCCACCGTAGCATAACCCAAACAACACGGCAATGCATCGACTTGTCTCATCAAACATGAGACATGCAACATGTATCAACAGGAGTCTCTCCCATCTCACCAAGTAGGGTGCGCACGTACTGGCTCCTTCCTCTAAAAACCCACCTGCATCTTAAAATACAAGCTACTGCCATTATTCATATAAAAATTTATGGAAACAAATGCAAATGATACACCAAACCAATCAACTAAAGAATTAATGGCCCAAATCAATCAAATCAACAATTCATATCACCCAGAATTCAAATTCGAAAAAAGACAGGGATTTAATTTGCCACACCAAAGAAGCATCAATCAGATTAAACTAATTCCCAATTCAAATAGCCTTTGATGTGTGTTCTTCACATTGATGCCAGAATGTATCGGCTTAAGGTCCTTGTAACTTCAATCCCGCCACCACTACATGTTACACTTGGACTCTGGTGTCCCTTCCAGCTTCTTTATATATATGTATATGCATATGTATAAACACATACATATACAAATACATATGTATATGCATATGTATAAACACATACATAGAGAAATACATATACATATGTATATACATATACATATGTATAAACATATACATATACATATACATACCAATATACATATACTACTTCCATGACATCTTGTGTAAACTTTGAGCCAACCTGCATTCAATGATCCCAGTGCCTCGCACATCTTGCCAACTTTAGAGCCTTTCAATTTACATCAATTCATTCATGGCAACTTTAGAGCCTTTCAATCTACCATGTTCTCAAATATTATTCACATTGATGGTAGAATGTGTTTGGGGATGTTCTCTAATGCTTAGGTTCTACTTCATCAATTCAGTCTTTAACTATTTTATTGTTTTTAGGTGCCATTGATTGAATTGGGGGTGTTAGCTTTTTTATAGGTTCTGCTACATCAATTCAGTCATGTCATTGATTAATTTGGGGGTGTTATCTTTTGCATAGTTCCATTATCATCAATCAAGTCCTGCAACTATTGTATGCTTTGTAGGTGCCATTGCATTGATTTGGGGGTCTTATATTTTTAATAGGTTCTACTACATCAATTTAGTCATGCAGCTATTCTAGATTTCTTAGGTCCCATTGATTAATTTGGGGGTGTTGTCTTTTGCATAGGTTCAATATCATCAATCTAGTCCTGCAACTATTGTATTCTTCTTAGGTGCCATTGATTGATTTGGAGGTGTTATCTTTTTTATAAGTTTTGCTACATCAATTAACTTATGCAGCTATTCTAGCTTTCAGTCATGCCATTAATTAATTTGGGGGTGTTGTCTTCTGTATAGTTTCATTACCATCAATCAAGTCCTGCAACTAGTGTATACTTTGTAGGTGCCATTGCATTGATTTGGGGGTCTTATCTTTTTTTATAGGTTCTGCTACATCAATTCAGTCATGCAGCTATTCTAGCTTTCTTAGGTCCCACTGATTAATTTGGGGGTGTTGTCTTTTGCATAGGTTCAATATCATCAATCTAGTCCTGCAACTATTGTATTCTTCTTAGGTGCCATTGCATTGATTTGGGGGTGTTATCTTTTTTATAAGTTCTGCTACATCAATTAACTTATGCAACTATTCTAGCTTTCTTAGGTGCCATTGATTAATTTGGGGGTGTTGTCTTCTGTAGATATTCATTACCATCAATCAAGTCCTGCAACTATTGTATGCTTTGTAGGTGCCATTGCATTGATTTGGGGATCTTATCTTTTTTTATAGGTTCTGCTACATCAATTCACTTGTGCAACTATTCTGGCTTTCATATGTGCAATTGATTAATTCAGGGTTGTTCTTTTTTTCATAGCTTACCATTCTTCAATTCAATCCTCTAACTTTTGTATCTTTTTTAGCTTAGCCTTCTTCAAGTCATTCCTGGAAGTATTGTTTGTTCATCAAATAGTAGTAGACCTTGAAGGATGTATATCTACTCAAGATATACGTGATGTACCCTTGGATGTTTTGATCCATCGACATCATGTATATCTTGAATAGATAATACTTCTTCCAAGTTGTTCATCATTGCACATTAACTTTAATATTTGTATGGTTGGAAGTTAAAAGTGTTTTTGATGGAGTATAAGTTGGCCACCCTTTCACTCCACTGCCTTGCATTAATCTCTCACCACCCCTGCCAATTCTTCTGTATAGTCCTCTTTAATTACTCAATTGAACAATTACTAAAATCCATTCATCCATGTTACAACCCTAGATTTATCTATGGAACTGAAACAACCAACAATATTATTTGTTACTGTAATGAAAACAAAAACAACCCCGTATTTATTTATGGCATGCATACATTGGTTACTTGCATTATTATGCTTACATTAGACAAACGAACATTATTTATATGTCTAAATAAATATTAACAGCAATATAAATATGTGTACAAACATATATATAAATATTCATATATATGTATGTGTATATATGTGTATACATATTTACATGACTGAATTGGTGAAGCAGAACCTATGAAAAAGAGAACACCCCCAAATTAATCAATGGTACCTAAAAAGGATACAATAGTTGCAGGACCGAATTGAAGAACACCAAGAAAATAGATATATGTACATGTATACTTATATGTGTATACATATACATATATGTATATGTATACTTATATGTATATGTACACACACACACATACTATGTATACTTATATATATATCTATGTGTGTGTGTGTGTCTATGATATACATATACTTACATATGTATAAGTCTATATATATGAATATGTATATACATATACATATGTATATGTATATACCACATGCATAAACATATACATATATGTATATGTAACAATAAAAACAAGCTCAGATTGACATTGGAGTCCAAGCGTAGCATGTTGTGGTGGTCGGATGGAAGTTATAGAGACTTGAACCAAGCACCTTATGGTGGAAAAGTAAGGAAATTTTGAGAACTTGGTAGATTGAAATTCTCTAAAGTTGGCAAGTTGTACGAGGCACTACAAGCATTGAATTCCCTTTGTATCAAAATTTACATGGGATGTCATGGATGAAGGAAGAGGAGACAGGAAGTAAATGAGGTGTGACTGACATAATTAGAATGGGTGGCGAGACATTAATGTGATGCAGTGGAGTTTTTGGGTGGCGGAGTGGCATGCGGCAACATGGCAGGGCTTTCCACTTTGTACACCATGCCACGCACCAACTGGCACTTCAACTGCCTACGTTTCAGTCGCATGACCAAAATTGTATTTTTTTATTTGGATTGATGAATCCTATCCTCCCACGTGTCAAAACATAAAAAATTAAAATTGTGACTGTAATATTTGTAATATAAACCGTAGGGAAACACAAATGCTAACCTATGACTATAATATTTGCAATATAAACCCTAGGGAAACACATTTTTGACAAGTGAAAAAGGAAATAGATTTATGACAAATAAACAGTGATAACCTATGAAATGACCTATGCAAACCTAACTGATATATAATGCAGAACCTATGAGAATAAGATAACCAGAGTGAATGATAATTTCAAACTGTCAATTGAACATGGGTGGAACAAGAAGCATATATACAACACACATTATAATCTGATCAGAAAACATTGCAAATCAATATAATAATGCTGCATCTGTAGTTATCAAAAATTTCAAACTGTCAACAAGAAGGGTTCAATTGTAGATATGAAAACTAAATAACTGTCGAAAACATCAAGTGCATATGAAATCCAATTAAGGCTACATCTAGCTGCTGTGATAGAGAAATGGTGGTTGGCTACTCAGAGTGCCACTGGCCAAGTTCTCATCCCCTTCCACTCCATGAGGAGTGTTTCTTACATGACTGGGAGATGGATTGGAAAACTAGGTGCAAGTGACATGTGTTAGGGGCAGTGGTGTAGACATCTGTACATCACAAGTGCTAGTGTAATTTGAAATTTGGGTGCACCTGAAGTCAAATTGGGAGATGGTTGAATAATTCATTGCCATGGAGAATTGAGGGATATTGATGTTGAGAATATTATGGAATACTCCATTACTTTGAGACAAGGGATTAGCCTGGGCCCTTAACTGCCTTTCTAATTGTAAAGCCCTCTGCGCATCCTCAATCTCTTTTTCCTTTCGGTCCTATTCCTTTTGAAGCATGTCTAGCACCTTTTGGCATCTCTATCCTTCTTTTGTTGTATTTTCTGCTGCTCTTTTTCTTTACATTGTATATCCCTCTCTATTTTGGCCTACTCCTTTGCCACTTTATTTGCTACCTTTTTTTCCTCATTCTCCTACTTCTTTCAGACTTTTAACTCCTCAACCTCTTTTTTCCTTTTCTCTTTCTCCATTAACAACTTCATGTAGTCATCTGTTATCAGCAGTTGAGACTATCTACTCAACTAAATTGCACCACCTTTTGATTCTTTTATGGATAGTGTGGATAGACAGCTTGAGGAATTTGCTGATGTGTGGAACTGTTTCAATTTGTTCTGTTTGATCCAACTATGACAAAATGTTCTCCTCCACTACCTATGAGCCCTTAGTGAAATCTTGATCACCTCCTAAATCTGAAGTGCAAGAAGGAGCATAGTAATGCACAACTTCAGATAGCTCGATTGCAGGTGGTGGTGATGGAAAAGTAAAAGTACCCTGCATTTCTAGGACATGCAAATCAATGCCTTGATTCATTGCCCCCTCCACCAACTAGGATGGTGCAATTCATTCTGATGGAAGAGCTAAGCTATCATTGAATTGGTCAACGGGGCTATCTGCCACCAGTTCTGCAACTAAATCAACATGACAACTATCAGGGGACTATTGCGATTCTGTCACAGTTTGCAATTATTCATTTGGAAGAGTGGACTATAATTGTGCACCATCCTCTCTTGACACAAGTCCTAAAAGACTTAGAATGTTTTCCGCTGCAGAAGCATCCTTGGCAACCTGAAATGTGTCACTGGGATGCATGTCTTCCGCGAGTGCATCTAGATTGAGTGGCCAAATCCAGTCCTTTTAAATCCTGCCTTGATGTTGTCAACTGTTAGAGCTCTAATGAGTGCTTTACTGCCTAACATTGCAAGTGCTGTCCTCCTCACTTCAATGTTGGGAAATTTTTCCATAAATTATGCACGTTCTAATTTGAAGTAAGTTTTAAAAGGCAAAAAGACACTCACATCTAACGGTTGTAGCTTATGTGATGTGTGTGACGACAATGTCAGTAAATCTACACCCAACACTCTTGCTTCTTGGATGATTTCAACTACTACATGGCTTCCATGCCAGTCAAAAATGAGCAAGTGTCTGTCAGTGGGAAACACACTGCCTGGAACTGAGTTCTTGAAGTGGGTCAACCAATCTATGAACAAATCTTTAGTCATTCATGCATGGGGCTAGCCTAACATGCAAGCACCTAGTTCACAGTCTACAATGTAGTTATCTATGTTTTGTTTCCCCTTAAACAAGTAAAATCTTGGAATGCTCTACCCGGTAGCATTGACACAACATGAAATAGTTATCCATTCACGACTCTTTGGAATGATGTAAGACACATTTCTGCTAACTTTTCTGGCCAGCACTTTCATGGACCCATTCCTGCTAGCCTGGATGCCAGTTTCATCGCAATTCCAAATGTGATGAGGACCATATGGTAATGCTTCATATGCTGTAAACAAAGTATTGTAGAAAGCTGCTACAATAGCAAGCCTAAGGTTGAGTGCCCTATCTTTGTCTAGGCCTTCAGTAGTCTGCAATGCACGCTCAAGATGTCTGTTCTTGAAACCTATACACCATGACTTCCCGAGGAACCCATTGGTGAAAGGGGTTGGCCTATTTTGACAGATTTGAGCAACCTCTGCCTTAAGATTGACTATCTCAAGCCATGGCCAACATCAGCCATTTCTTGCACCATTCAACAATCAAATGTTCTTCCTCAGCAGTGAGGACTATTGGTGGACCTTTCTTGGACGTTGTTGTTATACCGCCAAGCCATTTGGAGAGTGTGGCTATTAGGATTTTCCACTTCTTCGAAGCTCCCCTTATTGACATGTCATTTTCCTCCATGTCATATAGTGCCCCTTTCATGTCCTCCGAAGACCACAGACCTTGTTTCATTGTTTCTTTCTGTGGTATTCGAGGTGTAAGAACCTCATTCTGCAGTATTCGAGGTGTAGCAACCTCATTCTATGGTACTTGAGGAGTAGAAATCTTGTCTACTGCTGCAATAGGATCATCTTTTGGGGGAAAAAACAACCTCGTTTGTGGGAGGGCAACCTTGTTGTGGCTCTTTTGTTTCTTTTCATTCCTCTATGGGTCACCATTGCATTGCCCTTTGCCATCTGCACAAAATAAGTATAGTCAAAACAAAGAAGGGAAAACAACATATATTTACTTGTTGTGACAAAAATATTTTCATATTCAATGACAGTTATGTTTAAGTATGAAGACAATGATGCTTGAACAGAAGATTAATTAGTTTATGTATGTGTTTTTTCTTTTTAGTTTGTTGCTTTAATATTTTGAAATACTGTTAAATATAGATGTACATTTATTCTTTAGTGAGCGACATAAGGAAAAGAGGAGTGACAAGCACAAAATTACACAACTGATAACCTATGAATGGCAATATAAACCATAGGGGAACATAATTGTTTAACTATGACTGTAATGGTTGCAATATAAACAATAGGGTCACAAAGTATAAAGCTTATGAATGAAAAACAGTAAGAGTTTAACAACTTTTACATCTTTTGTGCATGACCAAATCAAAAAATAGGCATAAATTCATTCACAGGAATTATTAGTATTTAAGAGTGTAAATGATGTAATATTTTGAATGATTGAATTGATGAAACATATCCTTATGAAAAAGATGAAACAGAGACCTAATAAAAAGAGAAACCCCCACTTTTATTACTGGGATTGAAGAAAACCTAACTGAATGATAATGTAGAACCTATGAGAATAAGATAACCAGAGTGAATGACAATGAAAACCTATGACAATAAGTTAACCAGGGAGCGATAATGCAGAACCTATGAGAATAAGATAACCAAAGTGAATGAAAATGTAGAACCTATGAAAATTAGACAAGCAGAGTGAATGATATTGCAGAACCTAGGAGAATACGATAAGTAGAGTTAATGATAATGCAGAATGTATGAGAATAAGATAAGCAGAGTGAATGATAATGCAGAACCTATGAAACACAAATGCTAAACTATGACTGCAATTTTTGCAAGATAAACCTAGGGAAATAGAAATGCTAGGGAAACACAAATGCTAAACTATGAATGTAATATTTTCAAGATAAACCCTAGGGAAATGGAAATGCTAAACTATGACTGTAATATTTGCAATATGGAAGCTGGTGTATAGGTTAGCATTTATGTTTCATTATAAAACAATAGGGAAAGACAAATGCTAAACTATGACTATAATTTTTGCAAGATAAACTCTAGGGAAACACAAATGCTAAACTATGACTATAATATTGAACAGATAAACCCTAGGGAAACAAAAATTCTAAACTATGACTGTAATATTTGCAATATGGAAGCTAGTGTATAGGTTGGCATTTCTGTTTCAATATAAAACAATAGGGAAAGACAAATGCTAAACTATGACTGTAATTTTTGCAAGATAAACCCTAGGGAAATAGAAGTGCTAGGGAAAGCACTTTAAGATAAACTATGACTGTAATATTTGCAAGATAAACCCTAGGGAAATAGAAATGCTAAACTATGACATATGTGTTTCAATATAAAACATAGGGAAAGACAAATGCTAACCTATGACTTTCATCTTCTGTAATGAAGAACAATATAAAGCTTACGAATGGAAAAAACTAAGGGAAATACCTGGAACAATATGGATGCTGCTGAACTGGAATCTGTGTTTTTCACTCCTCCGTTTCTTATGTCTCTCACTGCAGAATAAGTGAATACATCAAGGATTTCACAGCTATTGAATTGGGAATTTTTTGAATTTTATTGATGGGTGTTTGGTGTGGCGAATTAAATCCTTATCCTATTTCAAATTTGAATTATGGGTGATATGAATTGCAGCTTTGATTGATTTAGGCCATTAATTCTTGAGTTGATTGGTTTGGTGTATTGTTTGCATTTGTTTCCATAAATTTTTTACGAATAATGGTGGTCTTACAACTTAAAAATTTTGATGCAGGGGGGTTTTTAGAGGCAGGAGCCAGTACGTGCGCACCCTACTTGGTGAGATGGGACAGACTCCTGTTGATACGTGTTTTAGGTCTCATGTCTGATGAGATAGGATGATGCATTGGCGTGTGGTTGGGGTTATGCTACGGTGGGACAAATCATTGTAATGGGTTAGCACTTGAGTCAAAAATGGGATAGATGGGTTTGAATTGTGCTAAGGTGACATTGTTCTATAGTTGTGTAGTTGGGAGCAAGTTCAGAAGTGATGCCTGGATTGGTGTGACAGTTCTCTTTATAATGTTTATGGGGAAGGGTGCAAAGCTCTATGTTAATGCGATTTAAGTTTAAAGTTCCTACCATAGGTTGATATGTCAAATACAAGTTGAAAACAAGATTACGTGTTTGGCTGCTATATTTTTAATGTTATGTTGACAATATTATACTATAAAATGTGCATTTCATATCTAATTTATGTTTGAGCTTAAAGTGATTTTTTATGAAAGAAGAAATGTGACACTTTCGAGGGCTGATGCGTACGTGTGGGCCCTAATGTGCACCAGTCCTATCGCATGTTAGGGTCCCCGCACATGTTCTGGCTCCCCTCCCCTAAATCTTTGCTGAAGATAAAATATGAGCAGCATATTTTGCATGGGAAAATATGTCAAATATTCTGCAATTGAAACAAGGTGAAAAATGTATTCATGAAAAGATGAAATAGAAATGCAAAAAAGATTAAACATTTGTGAATAATATTTCAAAGGTGAGTTTTATGAAAGAAGTGAATTCACACAAATGATAAATGGTTTCACTATGAGTAAAAAGTTCTAAAGTGAAATATTAAAAGTGTGGGTTTTTAATATTTTAATTCTTAAGAGGTGACATTTATTATTTACCTTCGAGAAGCATTGCAAACTAGAGAAATGATATTAAATTGGCAACTAAGAGGATAACACTGAAAATGAGTTAGCATATGCTCCAGAACTACCAACATTGGCCACCTTTTCCTGGTGGGATAAACTTTGGCAATGCATGAGCATTTAAATGAAAGTAGCATGGCTTATAAATTAAATGACATTAGTTTTAAGATTAACAAAAAAAAACCAACATCAAACAGAGCTATTTCAATGAAACATGGCACTGTCAAAAGGTATAGTATGGGCATATTTCAATTAAAGATGGCATAGCATGAAAATGTATGATGCAGCACTAAACCATAACACAAGCCAAATGTAGAGGGTGTTGTATATTAGAAAGATGCTCATCATAACAAAACACTTAGACATTTAAAAGTTTCAAATGCACCATCAAATAACAAAGTTTAGCCTAGAAATATCACACAACCTTAGTCAAACCAAAGGCATAGCGTTGCCAGTTCATAAAGATACCCGCGCCAAGAGCCATGAAGTAATGTTTCATCAAAGAAAGAGGTTCACACTACCAATAAAAATTGGCGTTCAGAATCAATGTATGCCATAAATTATGAATGGAGTGGTTTCTTGAAGCAAAGGCTCAATAGTGAAATGGAAATGCAGCCATGGGAAGATTATGGTACAACTTTGAGCAAATGGTGAGATATATACAAAGGCACAACATAGAAAGTCAAAGCATTAGCCATTTAATATGAGAGATGCAGCATAGAATGGAGAATGTAAATAAATACAAGATGATTTAGCCGCATAAGAAGCATGGCATCATATCAAAATGGAACACAAGTTTTAATTTTCCAATTAAAAAAGATAGGCAGTGTGAAGATCTACAACCACTGCCAATGCAAAACAGATCCAACAATAGCCACACTTTGGGGGAGCAAATATAAGTTATTAGTTGAGAGGAACGGCAGACCAACACGTCACCTCATGGCACCAATGGCACACTTTGTATGATTCATCATTATTATTGCTTTCCAAAAGGAGCAGTTTTATTCCATGTGGAAAGGCATGAAAAGTATTGAAAACCTAATATCGGCCAGACATAAGCTTATCGGTGGGCAATTTTTGAGTCCTCCCGACTTGCCGATGAAGTGAACTATAATGAATATTATTGAAAATACTATATTTGTTCTGCCCGAAACTAGCATGAACATTAGCAAAAGGTGTAAATAAATATTAATAAGGAGGTGGGAAATTATTAAAAATATTTTTTGAAAGTGAAATCTTTCCTTGAAAGAATCACTTGAAGGGGCAATTATTTTACTTAAAATATTTTAAACATGTAGAATGCCTATATTTTTCCAACAAACGTGACTGAGTATGAACCTTGCAAGTAAAGGAGAGATAATAAATCTTCACAAGAATATCAAGGGCAGGAAGATTAATATTGGAAATAATTAAGAAGGGAGATGACACAGTAGAAGATTAAGGAACTTAAGCATTCTTTGAAGATTGAATTCCAGCTTATACATGCACTGTGTTTCTTGAAATTTGGTTTTCACCGAATGTGATGAACAAGTCTCTCATCTACAATTTCTGCCAGAATCTTCTATACCAGTGTTGAAACATGAGCATTGGAACAAATAAAGGAACACAGATTGAAAACTCTGTAGAAACCCTAAAAAAACATGAAACACTATTCATCGACAAAAGAAATAAAGTCAGAATGAAAATCTCAGATCACACCGACCTCATATCTTGTGCCGATGGGCATTTTATTTTCTTAATGATGGTACATGTCAACCTGATAAAGCATAAAACAAAGTATAGAAAAAGGGTTTTTTCAAAAAATGGAGACAAAATTGCAAGTAAAAGATCAAATGAGGTATAATAAATGCAAATTGCATATTTTTTACCCTAAAAATATAAGGTGGGTAGTTGTTTTATGAGTAAGATCACATACAATGTTACTAGAAGAGATTGATACTGTGGCAAAATTATTCCCCGTGAAGAAATTATTTGGGTAATATATAAAATGTCAAATGAAGATTTATTTAATTAAAGTGAGTAAGGCAAAATGATAAAGATTTGGAGGACTGTAATCTATATGCCCCGAATGAAATTATAAAATAAATATGCAAAGTGAAAATTTTATACAGATGTAAAAGATTTTCACTAGGGGAAAGGATAAGAGAATATTTCAACTATATAAGAAGGGAATATGATTAAAAGGAAGATTATTTCCAACAACGGTAAAAATGAGCAGGAAGATAAAACTAATAAAAAGAATAAAGAATAAAGTATTGAGAAGCATTTTATCAAAGAAGTTGAAATAATTAATTGAAGACAACTTATTTAGTGAGGAGCTACACAGGATGGCAAGCGAAGGGTCACAACCCTAAAAATATGCAGTATATATGCCAGATGAAATAAAATGGAAGATCATCATCAGTAGGTAGTAGGTTAAAAGACTACCAGTAGTAGATAGGTCCATCCATCTCGCCATCCATCTCATTCATATCAGAAGCTATTGTAATGCACAATGTTCAAAGCAATATAATGGAGTAGAATGTTCTAATCTGGTGATTTACTTTCAGTGTTCAACTATTGTGTCAGGATTAAATTTTATATGTTATTGTACTATCTCCAAAGTGGTTTTTCCTTATTATTCAAATTAACATAATTTGGCACAATACATTTGCTATTGGTGTGTGATCAATTTAGTTGGTTTTTGAAGAGAAGTTGATTTAAGTCCTCCCAAGTAAGTTTATGTTCATTGGTCTCTGCCTAGAGTTAAAAACCTTTAAACAAACTATCTTGGTTAGGTTTCCTTCTTATCAGGATTAAAATTCCTTTCAATTGCTCGCAATAGTTTAGGGGAATATCACTGGGATTTGGTAAGAAGAGTATAGTAAATTACAAACTTGCACATATGCATAAGGTGCAAACATATAAAAGGTGCCCAACAGTTAGAGTTAAGATAAGAAGTAAACCAACCAATCCTATGCATTTGTCTCCATAATCATCATTTATCCACTAACTCTATCACCCAATACATTAGGCACTGATCCATTTTAGAACTCTTTATAGAAATTTAATTCACATCCATAATATTTCAAGCTTTTATTAGCAGTTAGTTAGTAAACTCTGCAATTATCTCATGTCTGTGTGCCATAGTGAGTTGAATTGCCTGAATTAGAATCCACTTAGATTTTAAATCTACCTTATCATTTAGGTACGCCCACCTAGGTCTAGCAGAACCTAAAGAGTAGGGGTTTCCAACTACATAAACCCTGTCTTGTTGACCAAAAACATATCAAGAGACTAACACCCTCTTGTGGTCTAAAAACCTACATTTTTGAGAAGCAACAGATGGCAAGTTTGTCATTGATGTCAAAAGGTGTGAATGGTCTTCTTATGCTTTGATCATGTTTATGCCAAGAAATACAGGAGGTAGGATGTCCTTGGATGTTATTGTTGCACATGTCTCACATGTTATGGAGTTTGTGGTTTCAGGAAGTTCATGTTGTTTATGAAGATCTTAGTCATATGGTTGATGTTTACCATCAACAGGAGATATGTTTGTTGGTTGAGAATATAAGGTCTTCATCATGCTTTGCCATTGTGATGCAGACCAAAAGGCCAACTCAACTCCTTACTAGCATATTGCTCAACAATGGGTTTCAATCCATTTGATAGTACAAGTTCACAAGAGGACTTCACCATGCAATGGCCTCTACTCAAGCATATTTGGATTGCCAATTACTCTGACCCAAACAGGATCTTAGTTGTCTTTCTTAACCAAAGGGAACCTTAACTCAATCAAAACAAACGATCACCAAGGTTTGTTCTTTCATCTATTAGTCTTTCCTTAATTGACTGCCCTAATTCCTAGTAGCCCTATTTTAGGGACTGTCAGTACATTACTTTCAATGTAGACCTCCATTCAAGACTGTCTAAGACTTTTGAGATACCCATTATCCTTATTATCAACATACCAGAAGATCAACATAGCTTACTTTGGAAAGTATTGCTAAACAAAGGACTGTCATCGAACCAATTAGGTCTCAATAGGCTTGATCTCCACAAGGGCTTATTGGTTCTATAGGTTTCAGACCCTAACTCTCATCACCAACCTTTGGAACATGTTATATTGTACCTTACCAAGCTATTAATAACACCAAAAGTCCATTCACAGGGATATCTATACAAACCCTAAGACTTACTTTCTTGACTGCCCTGTATTTTGATTGTACCCAGAAATCACATGTCATGCCCACATTTTCCATGCGGTCACAACACTCATCACACGTGTCATACCCACATCTGTCATGTGGTTATGACATGAAACATCAAAAAAAATTTCTCACGCTTCCCTAGAAACCCCCTCGCATGCGTAAGCATGCTCGGTGGTGTACGCTCAAGGTGAAAACACTACAGTTGTCAGCGGGGTACAAAGTACAATTGCGTTCATCCGGATGCACACAGTCCAACAAGGGGGTCTCTGCGATGCCGTTAACGTTGCTTCAAGGTTTATATTATCAAGGTTTCAAACCCTAAATCTCGACAGATTTCAATAGCATAACGCCTTACGGCGTAAGTGGGAATTACTCAACACTATACTTCTTACGGGGTTCCCTGATAGATTAACAACTTCCCACGACGCCTTGTTCCTACTAAACTGACTCGTGATCTCCCTATTGGGACATTTTTCAACAAAGCATGATTGACTGCCTCTTTTCTCGTTTCCTGAAATATACTCCTACTTCGAACTTAGCATTCTCAACAAGACAGTTCGTTTGCCCTCTCTTCCGTTTCTCTCGATCTTAATTTTGCTTGTATTTCTATCGCGCTCACCTTAACTATTTCTCTAAAATTTAGTTTTTTTATATTTCGGTCTCTCTCTTTTGGTTCCTACATTTTCTTTATGTTTATCCTGTCCTTTCTTCATATTCTACGTCAATCAGAGTTATCACTGTATCTACTTTTAACTTTATTCCTAACTTCCGGATGGTCCAGATCACATAGGCTGGTTTACTACTTCGCTGGACTCAGTCTCCTAGTTTTCTCCGATTGAGGATTCACCTTTACGTTTGTATTAATTAAACTTGTTCCTAAACAAAATTTGCGGAAGGGTACATCTACTTAGTTCTCTTATCCCAGGTGGGAAATGCCGCGCATTTTCTCCTCTGTGTTTTCCAATGTTAGTTTTTCTTCTTCTTTCTCTCTTTCATGTTTTCTCCATTGGACGTTTACTAACTACAATTGAGATTAAAATGGCCTCACATGGAATGTCTGTGATGGCTTCTTTAAGTTTATTTCCAGTGTCCTTTATAATAGGAGACGTCTAATTTTCCTCTTCATTTTCCTGGTTACTCATTTGCGTTGATGGTTGAAACTTCCGAGAAACTCTTCCGTAATTAAAATACTCGTTCATCCAAACGTTCCCCCTCTTTTTTTTTTATCTCTTGTAAAACAAAATCTCCTTCTATAATTTCTGTATATATATATATTTTTTAAATCATTATAACCCCTCTTTTACACAACTCTTATTTTACGAAATTTTATCAATGATTAATATATATACATATAAAGTTGTATATAAAATATTTATATACCAATCTATATATATATATTATTAATAAAAGAAATTACAAGTTTTATTTTTAGAGAAATTAACATATTTATATATATATATATATGTAGATATATATATATCAATATATTAATATTCTTCTCTTTTTATTTTTTTATTATTTATATCATACTCCATTTAAAATCCAACCCAAAGCAATATTATGCAAACCCTAAAGATATGTGAGGTGTTTTTTTTTTGTAGCAGGTTTTGGGCATGGCGGCGCCGAACGAGAGGTCGCAGGGGAGAGTGGAGTGGACCGGGAGTGGAGGTGGGGCGCGGGTAGAAGGACAGACAGTGGGCGGAGTGGTGGAGGGCGGCGTATGGGCCACGGCGGAGGTGGCAGGGTCGTGGCGGCACGGCGGCCGCAGAGGCAATGGCGGAGCGGCGAAGTGTGGTGGCACAGCGGCCGCGTAGGGGAAGGCTGAGGGTTCACAGCTTAAGCCGTCTGCGGTGTTCGTTTGGTGGCGGGGGTGTAGCGACATGCTGGCCGCGGGGTGTAGAGTGGCGGCCGGGGTTTTCGTGGGTAGCGGGGGTGTGGGGAGGGGCGGAGCCCCCACCCACATCCCACTACGTGGGGTGTGGGTGGGGGCTCCGCCCCTCCCACACCCAATACAACACTTGCGGTGGGGGTTAAACCCCCACCCCTCTTAATTTCTTTTTAATTCTTTAGATTATTTAATTTATTTTCCCTCTCTGTATAATTTTTTTTTTTTAAAAAAAAAATAGAGAATACAATATTCTATTTCTTGCATATGTATTTTCCATTCCACAAACAATGCAATTAAATTTCATTTTTTTTTTTAAAACAATTTATAATTTATTAAAAACATATATATATATATATATAATCACCATTTCTCCCATTTAATCTCCTAATTAAGGTTAGTAAAATTACAATATTATTAATGGTAACAAACAAATAATTTTGTAGGTTAAATAATGATTTAACTGTATATGCAATTGCCATATCAATGCATCACTAAAATGAATCAATCTATAGTAATCTCTATTTAACGAACTAAATTTTCAATAAATTTTATATACAATCGAATATTCTATGCATCACCCAATTTTAACAATCTTTACTAATCTTCATACAAGGAATAATTTAAGTTTGTTTTTCCTTCCTGATCTGATTTAATCTAAAGCAACAAGTAGGAGATAAACTACAGTTATACTTCTAAAATTTCTTTTTATCCCAATTTTCATTTCCATAAAATAGCAAAGTTACATCTTCATAAATTTACAAAGAACTAATATTTTCACTAATTTATCTAATAACCCAAATTTGATTTTTTTCAACTTGATAATATAACTTGGTAATAAGTTACAACTTGATAATATAATTGCAAAACCATACACAACAACAATACTGAAGGGAAGAATTTCTCTCCTTCCCAGACAATAATTTGTTACAACTTCAGAGGGAGAGAATCCCTCCATAATGAACTTAAACAGGATGTAGCTCAATGAACTAAACTCTTCTTATAGCAAGGATGAAATGCATTCTCCCTAAATACAGCACTCCTCCAATTCCAACCATAAGCTTCAAGAGGAAACCTGCGTATCAAAGACAAACAAAGAAGAAAACACCACTCATCTAGCTCTCCTCCCTTCCGTAGACCCGCAAGAGGGTCACCCCCGAGCTAGGGAGACCATACTCACACCTGGGTAACTCAAGCAATCCACTTCACAACAGGGAACAACAACAAACCCAAAACACACAGACACCCATAGGTAAATTACACAACACGAAAGCTCAACTACAGTGAGCTTCACAAGGGGCAGGAGAGTGGACTCACTCGACTCCAGAGTGTCACCCTTACAGATAATATAACCAACACAATTTCTCTTGGCCTCAAACCAAGTTTGATCACAAAATTTTCCAAGGAATTCTGTATTTGACTCTCAAGCCAAAGATCCAGTCACAAATACATGCCCTCAAGGCTTTCAACATCCCAAAAGAAGAAACCAGGTATGCACCCGAGGAGGATCACTCCTCCCCTACCCCAAACTTGATGAGCATTTCTCCCAAGTGGGAGAAGCTCTGTCAACAACCCGACAACAGTTCCCACAAAAACAAAACAAAAACATAGCAAATAGACAACTTAAACACACTTTTCATACAACAACCAGATATACGAAAGAAAGGTAAAACCAAACCAACCTTACAAAGCCCTTCAAGGATGAAGCTATTGTAGAGATCCACTGAGATCTTCTCCAACCTAAGCCACCAACTCCCTCTTCCTTTTCCTCTCCCCAAAAGCTAACTTTCTTATTTTGGCAATAAAAATAAAACTCTCCCAAAATTCAACTAACTCCCCTCCCATCCCAAAAATGGAATTCAAATAACCCAAATCCTTTTTCAGTTTAGAGGAATGGGGAGGTGACACTTGTCACCTCCTCACTCTTCCCAAAACCACTATTATGTCCCAAGGGATGAGTGTTGGCTTATGTCACTCACCTATCCCTAGAGTACTCCTTATCCCTCTCCTCATATCATTTCTCTTACGCATGGGAGAAATAAAAGGAGTTAAAGGAGGAAAAGATAGGTGACCCATGCCTCTTCTTCCTTCCTTCATTATGGATGACCCCACAACTCATGGGGAATCTCACTAATGGTGAGGGTGACGTCAAGTCAATTCCTCTATAATGGATGGGTTTGTAGTCATCTCTTACCTTGGGGATTGAAGAGGGATGGGTTGGGTGTTGGTACAACCCATCATGTCCCCCCCATACCTCCAATTTTCGCCACTTAACTTCAAGGGGAAGTTAAGATGAACTGATGGAGGTTACTCAAGGGTTACCCATGCCAAATGGGGCCCTGGACCCATGGGGTATAACCCAGGGTCAACTTTAACCTATTCAGGACACCTAGGGTCATGTTAAAATACAAGAAAAGGCCTCAAGAATTTAAATAAAAGAAAAGAAATTCAAATTCAATCTTTTTACAACACAAATCATAATGTAGTGTTACAAGAGGGTAGACCAACCCATTCGACCTTATGAAAGACCACATTACAACACCACATCAAACACAGAGTGATCTTGGTTCCTCGTGGAACCAGATCGGCTTAACAGGGATTAACAATAACAAGGTGCGGAATGATCTCTGAAATCTGTGGTTTGATTAGTAAATTCCTGCACACTAAATTGCAAGATCAGTTTCACATATAATCATCATAGCTGAAGCAACTTAAAAAACATGCATTATCATGACATAGTTCTAAATAGCATAAATGAAATCATATTACAATTTTCCATCATCACCTAATTAACTTTTCTGAAATGTAAACTCATCCAAACATCACCCAATTAGTTTTTCCGTAATCATAATAAAGTTTAATAGTTTGACAAATCTGGGAACTACTATCCCACAATTATAAAAAGTATCAATAATAGTAATGTAAATAGTCACAAGAACAGAAGTAAAAAGGGTGGTCCTCACATCACAGTCCTTTATCATTCACAAAAACTATTAACAAAGTACCTTTCTTTGGTCTGTACCTTTTCTATGGGTTGAAAACATTTAGAACAACTCCTTCCACACCCTTCTAGGGTTTACAAACCTTATTGGAACACAAAATAGCCTCATAACCAGTCATGACTGTGACTATCAAACTTAGTCTTGACATGATAGACTTCATTAAGGGTGTCGACCTTCATCCATTTGTCTATTTTAACTTGTAGAACATGAAAATATTTCACTTACTTCCTTTACCAAACCAATACCACCATGGGGAGTGTTCAATCCACAAGTAAACAATCAAAACCTTTAAGCTTTTTGCCTTTTACCAGTCTGTGGTAGACAAAACAGACCTAGAGCATTATCAAATTCAGTGTAAACCTCGACCATCTGGTCTAAACAATTGTCATAAGAAAATATGGTTTATTTCACAACATTGCATTCATGTATGGACTCATTACCATATAAAAATACCCAAGAAACGTCATTAATACTGCTGACTATTACCCTAGATCAGGGTTTTAACCACTTTTAGAAAAGTTACAACAACTAACTCAAAACAAAACCAAAATGCATGGGACAAGAAGAAAATGGAAGGTGATTGAATGCACTACCACTTACAATCAATTAGACATCATTTCCCATCCGTACCAGGCCATACAACAACTGAAAACAAAAAATTTCTAATGAAATATACAAGAAACAATGGTTTTCTTTATTGAACTTTCATTTCTTCAATCACCCACCAATTTATCTGATGGTTACAAGGCCTTTTAAAGGCATTCCAACTTGACTCTTCAGTTCCTAACTTCCTTGGAATGAACTAAGAGCCAAAAGACTCTTCACCTTCCCTCATTTTACATCTTTTGAAATTTTACATTTTGTATGACAACTTGTCAAAAATGGACATAAGACTTAAACATTAAACCCCTCCTAGGACCTTAACACATGAAAGATGACTCAAATAACCTTATTACAATGTTGAACCATTAAAATTTAATCAAACTCCAAAGATTGATCTAGGAAAACATTAATTTGTCAAGGTGCTCCTGCACCACATTGTGAGGCTTGTAGAACTTCATCATGTTGTAGGGCTTCATCATCATATGAATGGAATTAGGCTTCTATTGAAATGTCAAGGAGAGTCAAGGAGAGTTAAATGATGTTTTTTCTTTAGGATACTTTCATGGAAAGTAGTGTTTAGCGTGATGTTGAGGATACCTTCATTTAGCATGGTGTTCAAGATATCATCATAGTGTTTAGGATGTTTTCATGATCATGATTCTCACAGTGTAGAAAATCTCAAGAGGAGTTTGATATTCATATCTCATGCCTCATAAACATGGTAATGGTACTCATAGTTAGGTGATGTTGCCGATACCAAGGTTGTATTTCAAGGTTGTTGCAATACTTCCTCTTGTTCAGATTGTTGTTATTACACATGTTGATAAGTTCTCATACTCAAGATCAGAGGTTGAGACCTTTTAGGATGTTGTAATAGTTATGTTATCATCAATATGTTTATCATATCATGTGCTTGCTTACTCATGATGATGCCATGTCAATGTTATGTGATGATTCCATGAGTTAAGAAGTCATTGATGCCATTATCTTGTTGGTCCTCAAAGCAAGGTGTGAAAAAGATCTTGGTTGATACATTGTTGTGTGCTTAAGAATTAGGGTTTTATGGGTTCAAGGCTTCAATAACCCCAGAAACACTTTTATAACCCTAAGTATCTCCTATTCTATCTAAACCATCAACAAAAAGTATTCACTTTTGTTATATTCTAACATTGACTTATAATTGTGGGTAAAATCACTTAAGGCTACCCATTGAAGGGTCTTAGAACACATGATGACTAGTCCCTTGTTGCTAGAGACATCGACTCTTCAGGTTGAATGTATATGTTATGAGTGGGTAAAAGATATCAAGGGTTGTCATTAAATGTTGCTTGGGAGTGAGATCTAAAATTGAAGGTTGAAGTTTAAAAATGATTTAAATTCCAACGTTTGATCTTATGCATTGAATTTAACAGTTGATTTGTATAATCTTGCCCTAACTGCTTGTAACTGTATCTTAAATAAGCCTAGAGGCTAGAGAAATTTGTAAAAGGGGCTCTACATAATGTTAAGATGTGTGTATTGGTAATTTGTGGACTCTGAAGAAAGATCTTCATGCCAATATGCAATTTGGAAGAAATGGTGAAGAAAAATAATGTGATGGGTTTGATGGCAAGTTTTGAGAGAGAAGAATCTTGAATAAAGATCTCAACAAGATCTTGAATGGGATTCATTGTAGACAAAATCATGAAATATATTTGAAGGTTTGTTTGAGAAGAATAGAGGCAAATATGGTGGTGATAGCAGGTAAATGATATTATCCCTCTATTTGCATTGTTAATATCAAGACATATACTTTGCTTGTTCATGTAAAAGAAGAAATTCTATTCAGATGTTATAGTTTTATGGTATCATTGTTATAAGGAGTTCATTGTAATCTTGTCCAAGGAGAGATAAGGTGTTGAAATGGTTTGCAGAGGGGATATTGAAGCATTGCATTGTGTTGTGTAATTATTCATATGTTGGAGAGGGTTATTTTATTTGATGTTTTTTAAAGAATCAGGGAAACCCCCTGAATTACCTTTCCTTGTTTATGTTATTAGATTTGTTAGTGAGACATGTGTATGCCAGTAAGGCATTCTATGTCAATGAGACATTTTAAAGAATCAGTGAGACATTTCTAAGCCAGTGAGGCATTCTATGTCAGTAAGACATTTCAAAAGTGAGTGAGACATTTCTAAGCCAGTGAGGTTCTATAATTGAGATTGATTTGATCAAGCCAATGAGGCAATTTGTTTGAGTGGTTTTTATTTCCCAAGAGGGTTTTCCACTCCTGAAATCTCTGTGTCGTTTCTCTTCTGTGGGCTTTATAATTTTTGTTATGATTATGGTATTTCATGATACTTTCACAGTTGTGATTTTATGAATGTTCCATACAAACACATATTTCTGATTTATAACTTAGTACATAAAAAGTTTTCTAATTTCAAAAGTGAAAAAGTTTGTTAGAACACTGATTCACCCCCCCTCTCAGTGTTCTCTGTACTCCAACAAGTGGTATGAGTGCTAGACCCTTATAGGAATTTTAACCAACTTAAGGGTTCCTAGTAATGGAGTACAATGGGTAAGAATAAAAACAAGGCCTCAAATAGAGAAAAGAAAGATGTTGAGCAAAAGGTTGAACATCAAACCTAAGTCATGTCATGTGATGTTTTGTTGCATGAGTCCCCCTTGAATGATGATAAAGAAGAAGACTTCTTTATGGATGAATATGGACAAGAGTTTGATGATAATGATTGTGAAGTTGATGTTGAAGGAGAGCTCTTGTGTGCCCTAGATCAAATCAAGTAACTTAGAAAGGAGAATCAAAGATTAAAAGATCAACTTCAACAAGATACATCAAATCAATAATGCTTTACACGAACAATTGATAAAGGTACCACTACCTTTAAATTCTACATGACCTCTTATTTGGTGTATATAGCGACTTCTATGAGGATCTTTCCAGGTCTAACATCAGAAGGAGATAGGAGGGTAATCCCTGTGTACCAATACTATTCTCAGTTAACATTGAAGGGTTCTATTCATCATTATAGGAGAGTAATGATGCTTTCTTTGTAGTATTCTTGTGTCTTTTTGACCCCCAACTAGAATAGAGAAGAGTATCAGATGAGGCTTGGACAGTGGTAAATGATTTTGGGTGCATGTTCTTACAGTTCCCTACTTTCTCATACCTAAGGGTTAGCTTTTTCCAAGGTCATCCCTATATGCTTCCAAGATTCCCCTCACACAAACTGTTCTTAATGGAGTTATGCAAAAAAATGATCCTCGTGCATAATAAACAAATGGAACTCAAGAAGCCTGGTTTTAGGTTCCCAGTTGAAATTGGCAAGTATTCAATATCAACTGCTGCAAAGGCCAGGGCCATGGAGACTGAGATGCAACTTGTTACTATGAAGCAATTCAAGAGAAGACCAAAGTTTGACTACAGGGGCGTGAAGGACAAAATCAAAAGGAAAACCCAATTTCATGAACCTATGGTTGAAGATGTTTGGGTAGATTTGAGAACAAAAGAAGATGTCAGGAAGTTGGACTACAACAGGTTATCTCTTGAGCAGATCAAATATCTGGGACTTGCTGATATTCCTGAGGATCTAGTGGATGATCGAGAATTGGTCGATGACAGATACAACACTGAATAGATTGCTAACACCCCTCTCCCTGCAATCCAATGGTCTCAAAAAGAGTTGACCTCTTTGAGGAAAAGATTTGAGGCTATATTGGAAAACACCAATAATTGGCTAGTAGATAAAGGAATTACTCTGAAAGAATTCCTCACAGGATCAGAGACGAAGATCCAAGAGCAAACTAGTAAAAAGGTGGAAAATAGAACGAAGAACAAGAGTGATGTTCCCTCATCCTCTAAAACACATAAGCCTAGAATCAAGTTTGTGACGAAGAAATCGAAGACTGTGGAGAAAGAGACTGAAATAAAAGATATGGAAGCTGAGGAGCCAGCCACTGAAGAGATGGAGGTTGAAGATAGGATCTCAGATCCACAAGAGGAGGAAGCTTTGTCCCCGCAAGAGAATGTACAACAGGAAATGGGAGTCTCTTCTCCTTTGCCTGATACACCTGTTGCAACTCCTGTGTCTGTTTCCCTATTGATATTCCCTCTTCTGAATCTCCCTCCCCTTACAACATAATTTTTGACAATCCCCAAAACACTTTTGAAGATGTTCTCTGTTCTTCAAGGTCTATTCCTAGTTTGTCTTCTTCATCTTTTGATATTGGGGATGCCTCTATTTTTTATCATTTTGTAATGAATACTAAGCAAGTCTCTAGTGTAAATATAATAGGTGCCGTTTTCACTAACACTCCACCTATTGTTTCCACTACCAATGCAAGTACAGTTCCAGCAACACCAAAAATGGGAATGGATCCCAATGTGAGTACTTCTTTGCTTCCACCTTGGTTATCAGCTTATACACCAAAAAGGAAAAAACAAGCCATCTCCCCAGATGACTTTGATTTTAGTAAGCTGGTGCCTGCAAAAGCCAAGGCCCCGAAGAAACCAAAAATTCTTTCAAGAATGCTTGAGGACAAGGGACATAAATTTCAAGAGATTGCAAAACCTCCATAGGATGCAACCATGGAAATTTTGATATGAATGATTATTCTATCTCTAGAGTTGAATTGGGCAAGATAACTCATGAAAGTGCCAAGAATGATATGCAGTCAGCCATGGACATCCTGATTCAAAAATTTGACAGGGAGAAAGAAATGAAAGATCACTACAAAGCAATGGTGGAACAGTTGACTGCAGTGGTGAGGAAATCACTCTGAATTCAGAAGAAGTAACTCCTGAAGCCATTTCTGTAGAAGACCCTGTTATCCAGAAATAAGAAAGGACTCATCTCAAAGGAATAGTGCTTGAAGAGTATCTAGACAGGATGCACACACAAGGAATATATCTGCTCACAGAACTATATGAGAAGACAGATAAAATGGAGAAAATAAGAACAGAACTAGATGATCTCATTGATGTTATTTCTCAAGATATTGAGCGCATAGAAAAGAATCATGATAAATGGGTGGAGATGAGAAAACTAAAAAATAAACACTCTAATATCAATTGGTGCCATTTCTAATAGGGATTCTTATACAGAAACAAAAGAGGCATTGACCTACAAGAGCCGTGTGCTTAAGGATTTGATCAATGACCTTGAGACTGTGAGGAAACTCAGTGAACAAAGTGATGTTAGTCTGTTGCATAAATTAGAGGAATTACCCTACAAGCTCATATCACAGGATAACCAATTTCTCTCTGCAAAGGAAATGGTTCAGGAATTTGAAGATATGTTCCAGAAAGAGTTTGAAGATAAAACATTTTCAATGGCCTCTGTGGACAATATTCTAGACAATCAGTTAACTTTGGATAATCTGAAAACCAAGTTAACTAGTCATGCAAAATCAATCACTAAAATCAGAGATGCCATTGTGAGAGCTAAGATGATTTTCAGGAACACGGTCAGTCCAGATAGTATCAGGATGCAAGAAACTTTCACTATGTATGGTGGTCACATGAAGAAAGATGGAGATACAAGTTGAAGCAGTTTTTCCCAATACTTAGTTTATTTTTTTTCTTTTTAGATGTACTTTTGAAATAGTTTTGGACATATTTAGATGTACTTTTTCCATATGTAATTACATGTAAAAACATAGGAAGTCCCAAGTCAAAAAGTACTCCTTTGTTGAATAAGTCAAAGTAGTTGTAAATTTCCTATTTTTGCTCCAAGCTCCTCCCTATAAATAAAGAGGGCCTCTATTGTAAATATCATCTTTTATCTATTGTAGCAAAACTCTGCCAAATTGAAAAGCAAGTTGAGACTTTGTGCTTATTTGTGTAAATCAATTTTCAAATATTTATCAATATAAGAGAGCAAGTTAAATTCCAATCTTTGTCTTGGAGTGATTTGTTTTATGATAGAATTGTTCTTATGTCTTTGCTATCATATTATCTTCGATAAGTAATTGAAGTGTGAGAGTTTATTTCAAGTGATTAAGGAGTATTCTAAATCTGATTTTAATAGAATTTGAGCTATAAAATCATTTGTGAGAATTGTGTTGTGTTTATGAATGAGAAGTAACTGGAAGACTTTGAGCTGCAAGTTATTGTTCGTGATCGTGTTAGCTTACATCGACATATAGTGAAGACTTTGGGCTGCACTCTATTCCGAAATCGTTTAGTTATAAATCAGCAAAAGAAGCAACGATAGACTTTGTGCTCTCGTGGGTTTCGTGGTAATTCATAGTTCTTTGCATTGTATTAGTTTTGTTGAAATCATTATCTTAAAGTGTGAACATATATTCTAAAAAAATTGAATATGATGGAATGGAATCACCCCAAATATAGTTCTTAGTATAAATAAGCTTTATCAGTTATTAGTTTGCAATAGCTAGTAATCAGAGGGAACCTCCCCTTGCTGAGAGGAGAGATTTATCTCATCATAGTTGTGGCTGATATACCCATTTTGCCGTTAGTGAGTTAACAACAAAATATTCACCCAACAGTTTTTTGGCAACTGTACTGGGGAAGGAACGTGCAACTTGATGCCTCACGCTCTGAGTTGAAGCATTTCAATTCTTTTCCATTTGTTTCAAAAAAAATTTGAGTACATTACATTTTGGCAGATTCATGGTATACAAGAAGCAAGAGAGCTCAAGGTATTATTGATCCTGTATTTGAATTGATGCAGCAAAATAACTTTGGTCTTTTGCCTCTGCAACCTCGACTTCAGCGAACTAGGAGTTTTCCTCCTACCAACGCCAGGTCTCCAATACCAAGTGAAGCTTTTAGTTCTAGTTCTAGCAGAGTTTTGACTATTCATACTCCACAAAGGTTTGTTATCCTGCCTTTTAATCAGCGCATCATGGCAACCCAAGGCCCTTGGGGTAACACTTTTGGTCCTCTAAATTTAACCCCACCATTGCATGAACTACCTCATAGTTCGAGAAAGAATTTTCTCAAATTCTATGGTGACGGGAAAGTTCACCCTGATGAACACATTGTAGCTTTCTGCATAGCTTGTGGTGTGATAGGTGTTGAGCATGAAGATGTAGCAGTAAGGCTTTTTGTGGAAACACTGCAAGGTGCTGCTGTAGATTGATTTTATCGTCTTCAAGCTCAGACTATAACCAACTGGAACACTCTCAAGACCAAGTTTGAGGCTAGGTTCAAACCTGCAGAAGATGCACACGCCTTGTTGGCTCAACTTACACAATTAAAGAAAGAGCCTCATGAACCTATGCGGGACTTCATCGCTAAGTTCAATAAGTTGAGAAACATGATTCCTGCAAATGCTCAACCAACAGCGGAGAATCTTAAGTGTTTCTTTATCAATACTCAACTTCCTGAAGTGAGTTTTCTGTTAAGGTGGGCTGGTCCTACAGATCTTCCTACAACTCAAATTTTGGCTACTAAAGTGGAAGATGATCTTATCCTTGCTAGTAAGATAAGGAGAGATTATAACAAAAATAAAGGTCCCTCTTCTACTGAGAATTCTTCCACAAGCACCATGGACCCTATGGTTCAAAAGTTAGCAAATGAATTGCTAGCTCTGAAAAAGCAAATGTCCCAAGGTATGTCTGCCCCTCCTTCTTATCGGGATATACCAAGAAGGACATTTCCCAACAAGTCATATCAAGGCAACGCTGCTAAAAATCAAGGGCAACAAAATCATCTTCCACCTACTCAGGTGAAGCTTGCCATTGAAGCAATGCTGGTCAACTCAACAGTTGGCTATTATGAAGTAGAACATGATCATTCTTTCCAACCTGAGTTGGACTAAGAGAATGATGCTAATCTCTTTGCAGAAGGAGAAGATGAATTAGCTGGTGACTCTACCATTGGCTTTCTGAATTACCAAGATGAAGCCGAAAGAGAAGGAGAAGTGTATGATGGAGCATATGTTGTGTTTACTAGGTCCCAAAATCAGTCAACTCAACAAGTTGATAAGGGAAAAGTAAGAGAAGAACCTCAACCAGTGATCTCAATTGCTAAATGAGGAACTCCGTTGCCTTTCCAATCAAAGGACCCGATGGGCAATAAGCAAGTAAGTACGTCTAACAGTCCTGTACCTTTTGCTTTTGTCCCTCAGACCAGTACTACCTCAAATAAAAATTAGAATGATGGATTTCCTTCCTCTATTTCTAGCTCATTCTAGTTATTTGATATAATAGATCATGCTAGGAAGACTAAAATTCAGATGTCCGAAGTTGAGTATTTACAAGCTAATCCTGAATAGTTTGATAGGTTAGCCAAATACGTCAAAAACAAGACCATCCCTACGGGACAAGATTTTCCAAAAGTTGCTCATGATTCCTCAAAAAGCAAACCTATCCAAAATAATCTTGTCACTACTCCCCTTGTTGCCTTTGGAAAAATAGAACCTTTCTATGTTTCCTTATTGGTAAATGGTCACAAGTTGAGCAACTACATAATAGATTCTGGAGCCTCTGATAATGTTATGCCCGCCAAGGTAGCAGACTCCCTTGGCCTCACCTTAACTAAGACTTTTGGGAGATGTTTTTTCTATGGAGAACAAGCAAGTACCACTTTTGGGTCAAATTAAAGATGCCCAATTTGCACTTGCAGCCTTTCTAGACAAGAGGATTAAAATGACCGTCCTAGTAGCTGATGTTCCAGCTTCTTATGGCATCTTGCTTGGGCGTAATTTTTGCAAGGATGTAGGTGGGGAATTGAACATGGATCTATATGAAGCAAGGATACCTGTTAAAGGTGTCATGCAGAAGTTGCTTCCTGAGAAAGAAACAAAATACATTGTTACCCAAACATCAAATCCCAAAGCTCAAATTTTGTTTGAGTCCTCGGGAATGGGTAATTATTTCCTATCTACCGAAGATGTTTCTAGTTAATCATATCATGTGTTCTTTCTATTGTCATATCACAGCTTGTTACATTAGGATGTCAGTGATAATAGATTCTCAAGTTTGAGTTACATCAGGATGTCAATGATGTGTTTCAGGATGTTAATAATATAGGAGCTCAAATGGGTTACATTCATGTTCATATTCTGGATTGATCAGGATATCTTCAAAGTTGTTTCAGGATGGTTTCTCATGTTTAGTATTTGTTTATATTTGATCTGAATATCACTAACAAGGAGATGCAGATATGAGTTGGAACTATGAATATAATGATAAGGTTCAAAACTCAGATTGATACAGAGTATGTGTATACACATGTTTTTGACATGGTTGACATGGTTTTATAGAATGGCAGTTAACAGTAACATTGGTAAGTTCATTAGTTGATCATTGTTGCAACAAAGAGTTCATGCTAAGTTCATGCTAAGTTTCATTATCAGGATCATGTCATTATTTCAAGTTTTGTTAATGCCATATTCCTGTCAGAAATGAAATGTTCAATGACACCAAGGTATAGAGCATTGATGTGAGCATTTGTATATATCATCATATCAAAGATATTAGTGATCTTGTTTGATATTGATAAGAGGTACTCAAGGTGGCCTGTGATTATCTCTAAAAGGCAGAATTATTCATTACTAGATATCATTAAGTTATGATGAGCATCTCTTTGTTTTCAATGTGTTTGATGATCATGTTTCAAATCAGAAGTGGCAGATTGAAGTTCAAAGTTAGCTCTATTTGAATGTTGAAAGTTAGGTTCAAATTGAACAAACGTCATACTTTTTGTTCTATTTGAATGTTGACCGGTTCTAAAGGTAAAACATAACTTAAGTGATGGCTTAAAGGGTCTTTGCATCGTATGGGCACCGGCCCCTTTGGTTCTTTCCACCGCTAGCAGCGGTCACATCTATTGGCGCGATGGCGCCTTTATGAAATCAACGGTCACATTTAAAATGTCTTTGGGCGTGCGATTAAAAATTGATGGCTACGGTTTAAATTGAGCCCTTTACTCATTGCATACAGTTTGATGTGCTGATAACCGTCATCATGCTTTTTTTTGACAGCAGATAAGTTTTCTTTAAAGCTAATTTTTAGCTATTGAAGTGGGAGTTTTTGGTGAAGTTTCTAAAAGAAAAATTTTGAAGTTTCTTTTTGCTTATGTTTTTAATACTTCGTGACAAGTGAATATTGAAGAGGAAGTCATAGTGAATGTGCCTTTTAAGGCCATATTTAGCATTTTTTTTATGGCAATTTTTGTGAGATTGAAAGGGGATTTTTTTAAGTATTCTTTTTAAAAGGATTTCCTTTCTTATTTGGAAGTGTTAAAGGCAGCAAATGCAGAATACTTGTTATGAGAAGAAGATTAAAAGTCTTTTTGCAGGTGTATGATTCCATTGGAAGCTTAAGAGTTTTTTTTTGGACCTTTGCAAAGGTTTTTGCATGGAAGAAGAATGTGAATAGAACCAAGGAGTTGAAGATTTTTTTTAGAGAGAAAACAAAATGAAAAGTCATATACAATGTTTTTGCAGGAATATTGTATGTATGGTTTTTGTATGTTTCAATATGCAGGGTTGAAGAATATCTTGATGGGAATGAAATGTATTTTCTTCAAATGAATATGAAGAGACTTTTTGAAGATAATCAAAGAGATTTTATTCTCTTCTACAAGGGAAGATTAAAAATATTGTTGTTGAAGACAATACAGAAAAAGATTTGCAGAAGATGAATTTGAACAGGCAGATTGAAAGAGTAGAGAAGAATTGAATGTGAAAGGATATATAATGACTCTACAAGTGTTTTGAGAAGTTGTAGTTGATTGTGCAGATCAATGATGAACTGACAGGAATCAAATACAGGTACAGAGACTGACAAGGTGATCAAAAAGACAATATGCAATTGCAATGATAATCAGGTGAAATTGATTGAATGGCTAGTAAGGTAGAGATGAAACATACAGAGAAAAGTAGTGTTGTTAAGCATATTAGAATACAGGATTGATATGCAATGTTGTTGTATGGAGGATTGATATGCAGTGTTGTTGTATGGAGGATTAGAATACAGGATTGATATGCAGTGTTGTTGAATGGATCAGAATACAGGATTAATTTGCAGAGAAAATTGTTTATAGAGATTTGTATATGGAGCTTGTTTGCAAAAGAAAATGGTCCTGATTTGAAAATCAAACAGAAGGTATAAGGTTGTAAACAATGGTGCAAATCCGATTGAACAGCAATCATGTCTTGCACACAAAGATTGATGTTTTGTTAATAGGCATTGTATTAGCCAGTGAGGCTTATAGGTCAGTGTGACCTTAATATTTGTCAGTGAGACAATTTGTATTGCCAGTGAGGCATGTTTTTCAGTTAAGCCAGTGAGGCACTTCATGAGTGGTTTTTCTACCCCTGAGGGTTTTCCACTCGGTAAAAAGGTTGTGTCTTAATTTCTTCTATGTGTGTGCATATTATTGGTTTGATCATGTTTTGTTTACATCTGTTATTGTAAGTCTTGTGCATATAAACTCAACAAATCATTAATGTATTCCTTTCCATCTGTTCTGTAAGAGAAAGCTTTCAAAAAGTTGTAAAATGTTTGAAAATTAATACAACACTGATTCACCCCCCCTCTCAGTGTTGTCCGGACTCCTACAAGTTCATCAGGTGACAGCTCAGACAATTCAGACGGAGAATCAGAAGAGTTTTTAGATGAAAGTTCAAGTGAAGGTATAGTAATGCCAGATTCTTTCCTCATTGATGAAGAGTAATCTTCTGATCAAAGAAATTCCAAAAAATTAAATTCTAATGAAGTCTGGGTTTTAGAATTTGATGGCAGTTGTTCTTCTACTAGTTTTGGAGCCGGAGTGGTCTTGATATCTCCTCAAGGTGATATGCTACCTTTTTCATACAAGTTACAATTTGACAACACCAACAACACCGCCGAATACGAGTCATTGTTGCTCGGATTGGAAGCTGCTCATGCTAGAGGTGTTAAAATTCTTCATGCTTAAGGAGATGCCGAATTAGTGGATTGTCAAGTGAGAAATTTGTATCAAACCAAGAATGAAAGATTGAGACACTATTGCAATCACGTATGGGATTGCATTGAAGGTTTTGATGCTTTCAACATTTTTGCAGTGCCTAGAGAGTTTAATGATCATGCAAATGCATTAGTTGTCTCTGCAAATCTTATGGTTCCCCATAAGGATTTTAAAGGAAACAAGTACACTATTGAGCTGGTCTTTCAACCAAGTGTACCTGATAATGCTAACCATTGGCAGGTGTTCAATGGTGATAACCAAATCATTGCTTTCTTGGAAAAGATGGATAGCTTTAACAAACTCTATTTTGAAGGCAGTAAATCTCCACCGTGGGAATATGTTTCTGAGATAGATTCACAAATCGGCAAAGAGTTTCTTCAATTGAAAGGGAATAAGATTCCAAAAGGTTTGGTTTCCCTTGAGAAGTTATTTGATAAGCATGACAGGTATATCAAGCAGCAGCAACAACAGGATTCAAGTTCCTCTATGGAATTTGAGCAGGTAAATTTGAGTTCGGAGGCAAATCCCAAAATGGTCAATATTGGGAAATGTTGCACTGCCGATGAAAAGTTCAAATTCATCACACTCCTTCACCATTACATTGATGTTTTGGCGTACTCCTATGATGATCTGAAGTCCTTCAGGCCAAAGGAAATTCAGCATGAAATTCCCCTCAAAGCTAGATCATTGCCTCACAAGCAGAAGCAGAGGCAATACAACCCCAAAATATCAGGTACGATCCTTTCTAAGATTCAGAAGATGCTGAATACAAGGATAACTTTTCCAATTCATCATTCCACCTAGATCGCGAACATAGTTCCCGTAAGGAAGAAGAACGGAGAAATCCGTATCTGTGTTGATTTCAGGAATCTCAACCAGTCTTCCCTAAAAGATAACTACCCCCTACCCATCATGGACCAAGTGTTGTAAACAGTAACTAGTTTAGAAATGTTGTCTATGCTAGATGGTTTTTTTGGGTATAATCAAGTGGAAGTCAATGAAGCCGATTAGTTCAAAACTACTTTCACTACACCATGGGGCACATTTGCATATCGTAGAATGCCTTTTGGTCTGATCAATGTTGGCGCCACGTTCCAGAGAGCAATGGACCTTGCCTTCAGAGATGAGATGGGAAATTTCATCATGGTGTATCTTGATGACTTGACTATTTTCTCCAAACACCGTCATGATCATGCGCACCATTTACGACAAGTGCTAGAACGATGTTGGCAAAATGGTATCTCTCTCAACCCTAAGAAGTTAGTTTTTGGGGTTACAGAAGGTAAACTTCTCGGACACATTGTATCTCAGGAAGGCACTAAAATTGACTCAGAAAGAGTCAAATCTATTCAAAGTCTTACTCTGCCTGCTAGTAAGACTGCAGTTCATTCTTTCTTCGGAAAGGTGAATTTTTTGCGAAGGTTCATTCCTGAGTTTGTAGAGAAAACCTGTCACATCATCAACATGATGAAGGGTAAGGCTACTTTCCGTTGGACTATGGAAGGCAAAGCAGCATTTGAGGATATCAAGAGGGCTATTGTTGATGCTCCAGTCCTTGTTTGTCCTAACTATACCAAAGATTTCATAGTTTACAGCTACGCTTTAGAACATACACTTTCAGCTATTCTGGTTCAGCAGAATGAAGAAGGTGTGGAATCCCCCATATCATTTATGAGTTGTCCTCTCAAAGATCATGAATTGAAATATTCTAATATGGAGAAGCATGCTTATGCCATGGTCAAAGCGATGAATCATTTCAGGTTCTATATTTTGAATTCACACACTATTGTTTTAGTGCCTGATACAACAGTCAATTCTATTCTGACTCAACAGGAGTTCGAAACAAAGAGAGGTAATTGGATTGCTAAGATCCAAGAGTTTGATCTGGATATCAAGCCTACCAAGCTTGTGCATGGAAAAGGTTTGTGTTAATTGATCGCTGATAATATACCAAAGGAGACAAGGGATGAAGAAGAAGTTGAAGATACACCAACTGTTCTTTTTGTCACTACTACTGATGAGTGGTATTCAAATATCACTCATTTTCTTACCTATGGTGAGTGTCCTACCCATCTATCTTATAAGGAGAAAAGAACTGTTAAGTTGAAGGCAGCTAACTATGTCCTTTGGGACAATGGTTTGTACAAAAGAAGCCTTGATGGGGTATTTCTCTGTTGTGTGGATAAAGCGCAACAAAGTAGACTTTTGGAGTCTTTCCACAATCTAGCTTGTGGAGGACATTTTTCTGCACCTGTGACAACTCACAAGATTCTACGAGCTAGATACTATTGGCCCACACTATTTCAAGATGCGTACAATTGGGTACGTAGGTGTGAGTTGTGTCAATAGTTTGTTGGGAAACCTAAGTTGGACGCACTACCTCTCAAACCAGTGGTGATTGAAGAACCTTTTCAGTAATGGGGCATTGACTTCATTGGCGCTGTGAATCCACCATCAAGTGTGGGACACAACTATTTTCTCACCACGACAGATTATTTTACCAAGTGGGTGGAAGCCATCCCAGTTAAGCATGCTACTTCTGAAGTGGTATCAATTTCCTTAAGGAGAACATTATTTCTAGGTTTGGAGTTCCAAACAAGATAGTAGCAGATAATGCTACTTGTTTTTCTTCCCATGAGATTACTAAATTTTGCTACGGGCTTGGGATAATTCTTTCTCATTCTTCATACTATTATCCGCAAGGAAATGGTCAAGCAGAATCAAGTAATAAGAATCTGGTTACTATTATCAGGAAACTGGTAGACGAGAATCAGAGAATTTGGCATAAAGCATTGTTTGATGCTTTATGGGCAGATAGGATTACCCCCAAAAGGGCGATAGGCATGTCACCATTTCAACTTCTGTATGGTCTGAATGCAGAGATACCAATTACCTTGGAATTGCTAGCATTAAAGTTGGTAAAGGCATTGGAAGATAGAACTTTTGATAGTTCTATTGGTAAACGGATCATGTACCTAACTGAACTTGAGGAACCACAGACTATGGTAGTGGATCATATCACTGAGCACCAAAGTCAGGTAAAGAAATTCTTTGACAAGAAGGCAAGGACTCGTGAGTTTCAGATTGGAGATCAAGTCTTGTTGTGGGACAAGAGGAGAGAACCAAAGGGAATGCATGGAAAATTTGATTCCTTGTGGAGAGGTCCATTCACCATTCATCAGTTTTGTGGTGAGAATAGCTTCTTGCTGGAGTATCAGGATGGGACACCATTCTTGCTACCTCATAGTGGACAACATCTGAAGCACTTCAATCCTTGAAGTATCAGAGTTCATTTGTATATTTGTACAGTTTTGTGTTTTTGTTTAGTCTTTTGTGTCTTTTTCTTTTTTAGCTTGACTCTATAGCCCAATGGCATGGATGAAGGCACTTAGAGACTTGAAGTCCCCCAGTTAGAGCCAACTGTTGTTCTCAAAATCAGCTACACTCGATTTTGTAAACATCCCCTATGCAACTTGTCCATTTCGTAATCTACACTCTAAGTTCACAAATCGAGACAAGATTCTCTTGATCCCATGTGAGGTTGTATGATATCCTAAACTTGTTTACAACATTCCCTCTAATCAACTCCTCGAAGTTTGTGCAAATCAATTAGGTTGTAAACTAACCAAAATATCAATTTTGGTTGTTTTTTGGGTGTTAGTCAAATTTTGAGTCTTGATATGCAAAGTCAGCTAAATTCACCGCTTTCGCATGTTTTTTTTGTTGTTGTTTATGTAGTGTCGGTGATTTCCACCGCTTCTACATAGTTTTTCTCTTCCAACATGTCCGAGTGGTATTTTTTACCGTCATAACATGTTCTCGTTGAAAGTTTAATTTGCACATGCACAGTCGGTGATTTTTGCCGCCTTTGCATTTTTGTGGAACACGTGTAAGGTCGGCCGAAATCACCGCCTGAGAAAAATCTCTGAGATCTTGGACTTTGAGTGCATTAATGGCTATTCATGCGAAGTATTAAGTGTTTGTTTTTGAGTTGTTAAATATGTCTTTTCATTTTTCTTTTGTCATTTCCTTTCTTACTTCCTAGTCGCTCATTGGACTCCCCTCGCACCATTCGGCTGTATCATTTTGGATTCAACCGAACTCACTGTTGTTGAACTTAGGGTTTTTCTAACTCGACAGGTGAGTCTTTTTCAACCGCTTTCATTTTCTTTTTATGGTTTTCGTTAGTATAATGATTTGAATGGCTTTATTTGTTTGAATTCATTATAAAATTTTGTCGGATGTTGTGCGTTCTTGTTTGTTATGGTCGTCTTGATCTTGATCTTGGTTCATTTTTCCAAACATGCGTTAGGTATGTCTTTAGGTAGGGCTTATCGTTTTGTGCCCTAGAATGTAAATAGACAATTCCAAACGGTGAAAATCATTGATCAATCTCTGTGCTAGGTTTTATACCAACATGTGTCATCAGTTGTTTTTGCCGACCAAGCCACTAAACTAATTCACAGTTCATTCCTTGTATGGGTGTATTGCGGTATCGGTTGTTTGAGCCACTTTTATATGTTTCTTCTCATGAATGAGTTAAATGCACAATCGGCAAATTTGGTTGCTTAAACCTTTCAATACCTATCAAAACACAAGGTGTATCGACAGCAAAATCTGCCACCCTTACACGAAGACTATAATTCGTATCATCTGTAGGATCAACGTTTTTAACCGCTTGGACATTTGTGAATTCCCCCATATGCAATGTCGGCATTTTTTGCCGATCAAATATCCAACTTGCAATTTTTCCCATATGCATTGTCAGTGTTTTCTACCACTGATGCACATCAAATTTGCAACTCCCTGGACCACGTAGTAGCGGCGAATTTTGCCGCCAATGCAATAACACAATATCCCTCATATGCAAGGGTAGCAAATTTTGCCACCCATGCAAACATTCTCCCAAATTTTCCTAACTCTGGGAAATTTTTAGTTTTGATTTTTCGAGCCCACTTTCCTCTAATTTTTGGCCTGCTCGCACTCTAACCCTTTTAAGCGCGTCTCCATAGTCATGATCGTCAACATGCAATTTTCCCAGATTGCCAGTATTTCCCCTAATTGCATGATCATGACTTTTTGCTGCAGTTTCTTTTGTGGATCTTCATTCTTCATCAGCATCTTCTAGTGATAGCTCATTCAGATGACTGAGTTCTCCCCGAAGAAATCAAAAGCGATGAAGTACAAATATCAAGGTGTTTTTCCAATCACCTCAGTCACTTCTAATGTTGATGACATTAGAGATACAGAGATTGGCCATGTGGACATGGCTGAGTTTGTAGAAAGAACCAAGTCAAGCAATCCCAGTGCTGCAATGAAGAAGATAATTGATAGTAACATCCATTTGGTGTTGTCTTTCCCAGTGGCGGCTCACAACACAGAATTTGTTCTTCAGTGTGCTCAATTCTATAACAGAGATACTAGAGCTGTAGTGGATGCAAGTGGCAATGTAATAATCAGAGTCGATCCTAAGTTCATTGATAAGGTGTTTATGTGCCCTCCTGCAATAGAAGTGTTAAAGCTTGATTTTGTTGAAGCACAAAAGGAATATGGAAAAAATCCTGAGAAGGCAAAGAAAGTAATCAACAATAAATGGCTGAAGACTGCAAGGTCAAATTTGTCAAGGTGGCCATGTAGTTTCCCTCGAAGTGACTTTGTAGAAGAAGTTGGTGATCTGATAACTCTTCTTAGCAGGATAAGAGATTTGTCCTCTTCTTCACAGTTTCATGAATGGATGTATCCTTTCATTAAGGTAATACTCCAAGGCAAACAAATCATCTTCTGGGTGGAGCAAATCAGCAATGCTTTGCATGAACAATTGATAAAGGTACCCACTACCTTTAAAATCTACATGACCTCTTATCTGGTGTATATAGCAGCTTCTATGAGGATCTTTCAAGGTCTAACATCAGAAGGAGATAGGAGGGTAATCCCTGTGTACCAATACTATTCTCAGTTAACATTGAAGGGTTCTATTCATCATTATAGGAGAGTAAATGATGCTTTCTTTGTAGTATTCTTGTGTCTTTTTGACCCCCAACTAGAACAGAGAAGAGTATCAGATGAGGCTTGGACAGTGGTAAATGATTTTGGGTGCATGTTCTTACAGTTCCATACTTTCTCATACCTGAGGGTTGGCTTTTTCCAAGGTCATCGCTATATGCTTCCAAGATTCCTCTCAGACAAACTGGTCTTAATGGAGTTATGCAGACAAATGATCATCATGCATAATAAACAAATGGAACTCAAGAAGCCTAGTTTCAGGTTCCCAGTTGAAATTGGCAGGTATTCAGTATCAACTGCTACAAAGGCCAAGGCCATGGAGACTGAGATGCAACTTGTTACTATGAAGCAATTCAAGAGAAGACCAAAGTTTGACTACAGGGGCGTGAAGGACAAAATCAAAAGGAAAACCCAATTTCATGAATCTATGGTTGAAGATGTTTGTGTAGATTTGAGAATAGAAGAAGATGTCAGGAAGTTGGACTACAGTAGGTTATCTCTTGAGTAGATTGAATATCGAGGACTTGCTAATATTCCTAAGGATCTAGTGGATGATCAAGAATTGGTCGATGACAGATACAACACTGAATAGATTGCTAACACCCCTCTCCCTCCAATCTGATGGTCTCAAAAAGAGTTGGCCTCTTTGAGGAAAAGATTTGAGCCTATATTGGCAAACACCAATAATTGGCTAGCAGATAAAGGAATTACTCTAAAAGAATTCCTCACAGGATCAGAGACTAAGATCCAAGAGCAAACTGGTAAAAAGGTGGAAAATAGAATGAAGAATAAGAGTGATGTTCCCTCATCCTCTAAAACACATAAGCCTAGAATCAAGTTTGTGACGAAGAAATCGAAGACTGTGGAGAAAGAGTGTGAAATAAAAGATATGGAAGCTGAAGAACCAGCTACTAAGGAGCCTGCTACTGAGGAGCCAGCTACTAAAGAGATGGAGGTTGAAGATAGGATTTTAGATCCACAAGAGGAGGAAGCTTTGTCCCCGAAGGAGAATGTACAACAAGAAATGGGAGTCTCTTCTCCTTTGCCTAATACACCTGTTGCAGCTCCTGTGTCTGTTTCCCCTATTGATATTCCCTCTTCTGAATCTCCCTCCCCTTCCAAAATAATTTTTGACAATCCCCAAAACACTTTTGAAGATGTTCTCCGTTCTTCAGGGTCTATTCCTAGTTTGTCTTCTTCATCTTTTGATATTGGGGATGCCTCTATTTTTTATCATTTTGTAATGAATACTGAGCAAGTCTCTAGTGTAAATATAACAGGTGCAGTTTTCACTAACAGTCCACCTATTGCTTCCACTACCAATGCAAGTACAGTTCCGGCAACACCAACAATGGGAATGGATCCCAATGTGAGTACTTCTTTGCTTCCACCTTGGTTATCATCTTATACACCAAAAAGGAAAAAACAAGCCATCTCCCCAGATGACTTTGATTTTAGTAAGCTGGTGCCTGCAAAAGCCAAGGCCCCGAAGAAACCAAAAATTCTTTCAAGAATGCTTGAGGACAAGGGACATAAATTTCTAGAGATTGCAAAACCTCCATAGGATGCAACCATGGAAAATTTTGATATGAATGATTATTCTATCTCTAGAGTTGAACTGGGCAAGATAACTCATGAAAGTGCCAAGAATGATATGCAGTCAACCATGGACATCCTGCTTCAAAAATTTGATAGGGAGAAAGAAATGAAAGATCACTACAAAGCAATGTTGGAACAGTTGAGTGTAGTGATAAGGAAAATCACTCTGAATTCAGAAGCAGTAACTCCTAAAGTTGTTTCTGTAGAAGACCCTATTATCCAGAAAGAAGAAAGGACTCATCTCAAAGGAAAAGTGCTTGAAGAGTATCTAGACATGATGCGCACACAAGGAATATCTCTGCTCACAGAACTATCTGAGAAGACAGATAAAATGGAGAAAATAAGAACAGAACTGGATGATCTCATTGATGTTATTTCTCAAGATATTGAGCACATAGAAAAGAATCATGATAAATGGGTGGAGATGAGAAAACTGAAAATAAGCACTCTAATATCAATTGGTGCCATTTCTAATAGGGATTCTTATACAGAAACAAAAGAGGCATTGACCTATAGGAGCTATGTGCTTAAGGATTTGTTTAATGACCTTGAGACTGCGAGGAAACTCAGTGAACAAAGTGATGTTAGTCTGTTGCATAAATTGGAGGAGTTACCCTACAAGCTCATATCACAGGATAACCAATTTCTCTCTGCAAAGGAAATGGTTCAGGAATTTGAAGATATGTTCTAGAAAGAGTTTGAAGATAAAACATTTTCAATGGCCTCTGTGGACAATATTTTGGACAATCAGTTAACTTTGGATAATTTGAAAACCAAGTTAACTGGTCATGCAAAATCAGTCACTACAGTCAGAGATGCCATTGTGAGAGCTAAGATGATTTTCAGGAACATGGTCAGTCCAAATAGTATCGGGATGCAAGCAGCTTTCACTATGTATGGTGGCCACATGAAGAAAGATGGAGATACAATTTGAAGTAGTTTTTCCCAATACTTAGTTTATTTTTCTGCTTTTTAGATGTACTTTTGAAACAGTTTTGGACATATTTACATGTACTTTTTCCATATGTAATTACATGTAAAAACATAGGAAGTCCCAAGTCAAAAAGTACTCCTTTGTTGAATAAGTCAAAGTAGTTGTAAATTTCCTATTTTTGCTTCAAGCTCCTCCCTATAAATAAAGAGGGCCTCTATTGTAAATATCATCTTTTATCTATTGTAGCAAAACTCTGCCAAATTGACAAGCAAGTTGAGACTTTGTGCTTATTTGTGTAAATCAATTTTCAAATATTTATCAATACAAGAGAGCAAGTTAAATTCCAATCTTTGTCTTGGAGTGATTTGTTTTATGATAGAATTGTTCTTATGTCTTTGCTATCATATTATCTTCGATAAGTAATTGAAGTGTGAGAGTTTATTTCAAGTGATTAAGGAGTATTCTAAATCTGATTTTAATAGACTTTGAGCTATAAAATTATTTGTGAGAATTGTGTTGTGTTTATGAATGAGAAGTAACTGGAAAACTTTGAGCTGCAAGTTATTTTTCGTGATTGTGTTATCTTACATTGGCATATAGTGAAGACTTTGGGCTGCTCTCTATTCCGAAATCATTTAGTTATAAATCAGCAAAAGAAGCAATGATAGACTTTGTGCTCTCATGGGTTTCATGGTAATTCATAGTTCTTTGCATTGTATTAGTTTTGCTGAAATCATTATCTTAAAGTGTAAACATATATTCTGAAAAAAGAGAATATGATGGAATGGAATCACCCCAAATATAGTTCTTAGTATAAATAAACTTTATCGGTTATTAGTTTGCAATAGCTAGTAATCAGATGGAACATCCCCTTGCTAAGAGGAGAGATTTATCTCATCATAGCTATGGCCAATATACCCATTTTGCCGTTAGTGAGTTAACGACAAATTATTCACCCAACAGTATTTCAGGTAGATTGTGATGCTAGTGGCAGTGCTATATGAGCTATTTTGAGTCAAGAAGGTAAGCCCATTTCCTATTTTAGTGAGAAGCTTAATGATGCCAAGAAAAAGTATTCTATTTATGATCAGGAATTTTATGCAATAGTTCAGGCTTTGAAGAAATGGAGACATTATTTGTTGCCAAACAAGTTTGTTTTATATACTAATCATCAAGCTTTGTAGTATCTTAATAGTCAAGGAAAGTTGAACTAGAGGTGCTTGAAATGGGTTGAGTTTTTTATAGAGCTATACTTTTGTTTTGAAGAATAGGAGTGGGAAGTCAAACAGACTTGCAGATGCCTTGAGCAGAAGGCAAAATTTGTTGAGAGAAATGAAGATAGAGGTTGTTGGGTTTGATGAACTCAAAAGTTTGTATCCTGAGGATCCAGATTTTGTAGAGGCTTGGAAAGCTTTCTTAGAACCTGTTACTTTGGATAGGACAAAATGGTTGGATTTCATAATCCAAGATGGCATGTTGTTTAGGGGAAGCTAGTTGTGTATTCCAAAGAGTTCCATGAGAGATAACTTGATTAAGAAGAAGTATAGTGGGGGATTAGCTAGACATTTTGGTTGAGATAACACCATTGCTATTGTTGGTGAGCTTTATTATTGGCAACAATTATAGCAGGATGTGAGGAAATTTGTTCTGAGTTGCAGAGTGTGTAAAATGGCAAAAGGAGCAAGTCAAAATACTGGGCTATATCAGCCATTACATGTGCCAGAGAAGCCATGTGATGATATTAGTATGGATTTTGTTCTTGGTTTACCAAGGACACAGAGAGGACATGGTTCCATTTTGTGGTGGTAGACAGATTCTCAAAGATGGCACATTTTATTCCTTATAAGAAGACTAATAATGATGTTCATATTGCAGAGTTATTTTTCAAAGAGGTGGTAAGACTACATGGTCTACCTAAGAGCATAGTTTCAGATCAAGATACCAAGTTTGTTGGTTATTTCTAGAGGACATTGTGGAAGAAGTTGAAGATAGATTTAAAGTTTCATTCTACACATCATCCATAGACTGATGGACAGATAGAAGTGGTGAATAGGATTTTGGGTAACCTACTATGATGCTTAGTATGAGATAAGCCCAAGGGATGGGATTTGATTTTACCATAGATAGAATTTGCTTACAACAATTCTATCAATAGAAATACTAGTAAATCACTATTCTAGATTGTATATGGAAATAGTCTAAGAAATGCTTCAGAGTTAAGAAAGCTATAGAAGGGAGAAAAGACAAGTGCCAAAGTTGAAGACTTTACATAACACTTGAAGAATTTACATGAAAAGGTTAGAAAGCACATTAATAAGATGAATATTCAGTATGAGGCTAAAGTAGATTAGAAGAGGAGATATAAGGAATTCTAGGTAGGAGATGAAGTCATTGGTCACTTTAGAAAAGAAAGGTTTGCAGTTGGAACATATAATGAGTTGAAAATGAATAAGTTTTGACCATACAAAATTTTGAAGAAGCATGAATCAGGAAATGCATATGAGATAGAGCTGCCGAGTTGGATCAACATTTCCCCTATTTTCAACATTACTGATTTATCAGAATATCATGAAGGTGTAAAAGAGGACGGACCAACAGAAGAATAATGGAGTATTCCGCCATCTACTTCAAAGGAGGAGATAGAAGAGATATTGGATATCCGTGTGGGAAGTAGTACTTGGAATAGGCAATATGAAGAATATATGGTGAAATGGAAAGGAAGGCCTATTAAAGATTCTTATTGATTGTATAAGGTAGAGGTTGACCATTTGGGTTTTCCTCAAACACTTGAGCTGTGACAAGGTCACTTCTCAAAAATTACCCTAGGTGTCTGATTCAAGAGCATCCAAAGGTGTAAGGGCAATCTTGCATCACCCCCAAAAAGATGTGTTTCAAAATTGTTGATGTTGTTTCAATTTCTTTTCAAAATTAGTATTTTTGGTTCCATAATCACTTGAATAATGATGTAGAACTTTCAATTTTTCCAAACTGCTAAAGATAGAAAATTGCCATTTTAGGAAAGTTTACATTTGGGAAAGAATTGAAGCAAAAATTTATAGGAAGCTTCATAAACGAAAAATAAGACCTTTGGCAAAGGAATCACACAAATATCATTTGTGAGATGAAAGATACTAAAGTTTTTGTTTCCCGAAAAATGCCTGAAAATCATTCAAATTCAGGTTTGAGGCACTAAACGGTCATACAACGCATCAAACAAACACCTGGATTAAAAGTTATGGCTCCCGGAAGTTGACCTACCTTTGGAGGGAGATGTAAAATTCAAAATTTGGCTATTGGCCACCAAAAAAGGGCTATTTATGACTATTTTTGGGAGCCCTGGGCAATAGTGGAGATAAGGGAGAAAGTATAAAATCAAGAAAAGGTAGGAAAACACAAACCCTAGCTAATTTAGGGTTAAAGAAGGCAGAAGATTCCAGAGCCTAGTGATGGGTAGCTGTAATGCATTGCAGCCTATGGAGGAATGATTCCTCTTATTGTATTTGAGTTCTATAATGTAATGAGTTCTCCAAAAATTAATAAAAGAACATTTTATTTTCTGTGTGCAATTTTTGTTGTTATTTGTTTTGTGATTTACCCCCCTTCATCACCAAAACACAAAATTTTTTCACAATACAACCAAAGAAAAGTAGATTAGAAAAAGAATAGAAATTATCTGATCGATGGATGGGAAGGTGTTTAGGGTAAAATTTGGTAGTTTTGTCTCAACTAGGTCAAGTACTACCATTTCACCACTAAGCATTGGGGGGACAAGGATTGAGTATGAGGTCAATCTACGAGTTGCTTGCCTACCCCTTTATGCTCACAATATCTAATTTCAAGAGCCTAACTAAGGTTCTATTAATTGTTTTTTTCATAAACCAAGAAAACCCTAATTATGCCTTAAATTAGAGATATTCAAAAATTGATAATGAAACAGGTAAGACTGATCATAGAAATGCAGAGAAAGAGTCTTAGAGATTGTGCACCTAGATTTTGAGGACTGACTGGACTAGGGTGCTCGCTCCTTAGTTCTGAAAGTTCCTAAAATTGGAAATCCTCTGTGCAGGCTTTCTGACACTCCCAAATGGCTTACAGATCCCAGAAATTGCCCCCAATTGGACTAGGGCACCTGCTCTTTAGTCCTGTAAGTATAAAAATCCAAAAACACAAAAGTTTGTGACAGTTGTACCTACAATATCCTCCTTTCTGTAGCTTCTTTCCACTAGAACTTGCAAAATATGATCTACACCTACAAAAGGAGAAAGATGTTGTGGCTATATAGGAGTTTTCCTTGATCAAGCCCCATCTTTGGTATTTCTACCTCAACAATAGCAAAAGATAAAGATTTGTAGAAGTGTGTGCAAAGATAACAATGTGTATGTAGAAATATCAAACCCTAGATGTATCAATCAAGGGTAGATCAACAACTTGCTTTGAATCAATAAACACATATAATTTCACCTCAAGGAGATGAAAACAAATGAAGACTTGCATGAACAAGAAGGCAAATCAGCTATGTCTATGAAGGATCTCCAAGCTCAATGTTGGAGGTTTCAACCCTTCTCTCGATCATGTAAAGGGTATACAAACCTAGGAAGAGAAAGATAGTCTCAAGATCTTGATTCCTAATCATTATCCATTGTCTCCATGATAGAAAATGTGAAATACTTTCAAAAGCTTCAACAAGTCACTGATCTTTAATGGTAATTTTGGTAGAGTTTTAGCATCTTGCATAAAAATTGTGTGTGATAAAGTGATTTTCAAATGTCTTTTTATATCTAGCTTTAGGAAAATTCAAATTTTGAAATAATGTCTCGATATCGTGCGAAAACTAAGAATTTCAAAACAGAATCCCGAGGCATATGATGGGAGCTGACACATCGCCAAAATTTAAAATCCTAGGAAATAGGGGAGGACTAGGGTGCGGGCATCTAAGTCCAAGCCCCCAATTTCCACTCAGATCTACTTTTTGGGGGTCCCAAGAACCTGTAATTCAAACTCCCTTTTCGGGTTCCATCAAAAGGTTACCCCAAAAAGTGAACATTTTGCAACTAGACTTAGTAAATCAGGGTTTTGAGAAGGTTAGAAAGAAATAGGTTGAGGGGTCACCCAAAGCGAGGAGCTAAACCAAGGGAAATTGTACCATACCATGTAGGAGGACAATTTTTTATGTTACTGTGATTAGTGAAAACAGAATGAGATGAAAAACACAAAATAAAAGCATAAAACAAGCATTATACCTCACTAAGATTCACCAATCCAAGATAGGGTGGTAGAAGCATGCACTCAAGAGCTCCTTGATATACCCCAGATGATAGATTCAATGTGAAATGCTCAATCTAAATGCAACTCACAAACTAACTCAAGAGAATTTTTGGCATGATAACATTACTTAGAAATTGGATGCTAAAATGGCTTGGAGGATGTTGTATTTATAGGCATTTTGGAGAGATTTTGATCCAATGGTTGAGATTGATTTGAGAGATCAATGGTGGAGGATGAAGATGATGTGGAGGGCCAAGATTTCATCTTGGAGAATGGAAGGCTAGGAATAAAGATAAATTTTTAATTCATCTTGGGAAGAGGGGTTCATAAATGAGGTCGAGTGTAATGGATTATTTGTGAATTAAAAATTCACATGGGGAAGGGTAAAATAAATTTAAAATTCATTTGGGGAAGAGTGGATATTAATGAGTTATGACATGTGTAAGGGGTGTAAGAGGTATTAAATGAGGATTATGACACATGTATAAAAAATTAGTTTATATGGGATATATTTCAATTTTTTATTTGTAGGATGTGGGGAAGGGTGTTAATCAAGGTTTGACCATTTTAATTGGGGTGATTAGCCTAATTAATTTGGCTGGAAAAAATTAGAGAATAGGTTAATGGGAGGTTTAGATTAATTAAATAAGGTTTTATTTAATTAATCCTAGGCCTAGGGTCATGTAGCATAGGCTAGGTAATTAAATAATAGATAATTAATTAACTAGGGTAGGGATAGGTTGATTAATAGGATAAATTAATTAGATAAATATGATTTACCTAATTAATTGGATTTAGTGGACAAGGGGAATTAACCAAATAAATATTGCATGTTTATTTAATTAATAGGCTAAGGTTGGGCTATTGAATTAATCAAACTAATCCAATTGTAGGGGATAAAATGATGAAAGATTAGGTGATGAGAGGATAATTAATTAAATAAAAATTTAATTAATTGTTTAGAAGGGAAATAGGTATGTTTAGGGAGGTTAGAAGTCGATTTGATGATAAAGACATTTTTAGGTGTCTACATTTGCCCCTCTTTGATGTGGCATCAAGACCTAGCAAGGAAGTGGCGTCAGGTCAAACAAAACTATGCCCCAGCTACCAGAAAAGAGTAGAATGAGTGAGGGATGCCCCCTAGAGAGGTTAGTGAAAAATAAAAATAAATTTAGGTGATATCTCGAAAGGACGCAACATGAGTGAAATTTGGATAGTGGATAGGAAATCGGGTTGATAGGAAGAAGAATGGGATAAAATGGTTGTGATCTGCACCCTAGGGGAGGAAAAACTGTGTGGAGGGATGACATGGCCTACTATATTTAGAATAGTGGGCTGTATGAGTGCCACATTTGCACAGAAGAAGGAGTGAAGAGGAGATGTTGGACTACAATCCCATGTTCCCGTGATACACACACATTTCTGAGCATTTCTGAGTGTACAGACAGGCACTAGAAGCTAGACCCCAGGTAGGCCTTAACCCTAGCTTTGTCATTTTTTGATTTTATCACATTTTTTATATTGGGAATTGGGATTTTGGGGTTTTGGCGCTATCGCAAGATCGTGCAATGCAAAAAGGGGAGCGGATTAGCGCTATCCTCTGGATTGGCACTATCTATTAGGGTGGAAAAGGGACAGATTGGCACCAAATGCGTATCATTTTGGAGCCATCCTCTATTTTAGCGCAATGTTGTGCAGGGGTATGAATTTCGTGCATTGGTGCCAAATGGGTCTGGAGATAGCGCTATCTTATTGATTAGTGCTATGTTGCAAAGTAGCACCATCCTTAGGATTGGTGCTTTGTTGGTTATTAGCGTGATCCTCTACATTGGTGCTTTTTGGAATAGTGGCGCCATTTCATAAATTGGCACCAAATGGTATTGTGGCGCTATATTATGGCATAGCGCAAAAAGGTGGTGTAGTGGTGCTATCTTTTGGATTAGCGCCATGCGAGGGAAGAGTAGCGCCAATTTTAGGATTGGCGCAAAAGGTTGCTTGTTGTGGCACCAAAAATGTTTTGGATTTCAACAGTAGAAGAAGAGGGTGGATTTTGGAAGACTAGGTAGGTTTTGATAAGAAATTTGTGGATGCAGGATACGAGGTCATTTATAGTGTCCTCGCGAGAGCGACGTGTGCCAGTTGTGATGGAGTTATTTGATCACTTCAGCGATGTCACCCAGGCTCGATTAGTGAGGTTAGGGCTTTTGACACATGTATCTATGCCAGTTCTGCGAGCTCATAGAGCTCTAATTACAGCTATTGTAGAGCAATATCACCCAGAGACTTGTTTATTTTTGCTTCCTACTGGTGAGATCACCATCACTCTTGAGGATGTTTATCATATCCTTAAGATACCGATTCATAGTCAGCGGGTGACATATTACATGACAAGGGGACGGAGGGCCTCACTTAGAGTATTTGGCCATGATCACATTGTTTTATCAATGGATATGAGGGAGATGAGCTATGAGGGGACACTAGCGATGGGTGCAAATCATTTTGCTTTATTCTTGTGTGCATTGATCAGGAGCATAGTGATGCCAGATAAGAGAGGCAGGGGATTTCCGGTTGGATGGGGGGAGGTCATTGAGGGGATGGTCTGACATGAGACAATGTATACTTGGGGACCGATGATGTTAGCGCAGATTTATCATGAGATGCATACAATTGTTTATCATTGTGATTCAACTCTATCAGCCGGAGTTACTTTGCTTCATGTATGGATTTGGGAGCATATTCTGATCACTCGACCGAGATGTGGGTACTATCACCGTCGTTTTGAGGCCTATATTTTTTTGTATTAGGATACAGAGTATACATACACTGGGCAGGTTTGATATTGGAGATGAGTTTTGGATGACGTGATTCAGGTTACCTGGCAACCCTACATTAGAGTGGAGCCTTGGCCAGATGATGATGTTCATATGCCCTACACATTCCAGTAGCGCTACCTGATAGGTCAGGGTGACCATACTATTGATATGTATCTGTCGTCATGAGTTATGCAGCAGTTTGGACTATGGCAGTATGCTTTGCAGCTGATGGCAATTTTTGTACAGACCCGTCGAGATGCACATTTGTGGCCCCCAACCATACATCCCCAAGTTACATTAAAGGATTTTGCAGCTTTGGAACCATTGATATGGGATTGGTAGAGCGAGGTTAGGGATATAGGCACTACTCCTGCCTATGAGATGTGGTAGTCTACGCTATTCACAGATCATACAGAGGAGGTAGTCCTCCTAGAGGAGGATGGGGATGAGTATTCTAATGGGGATGATTATTTCTTAGAGGAGGGGGAGGAGATTATTGCAGATTACCTTGTGGAGGTTGGAGGAGATGGGGAGGAGGGGGAGGTTAGAGGAGATGGGGAGCTGATGGATGTGTTGGCAGTAGCAACAGCTAGGCCGGTTGGGCTTGGAGGAGAGGGGCAAGCAGGTGGTGGTCCGTAGTTGCCCTAGTTGCAGGTACCTGTGTAGTAGGTACCTGTACAACAGGTTTAAATAGGAGAGGTGCTGAGGCAGAGGGTACCTTGACAGTTTGGGGGACAGTAGAGGACAAATAGGGAGTTTCTACCCCCACCACAGGTACCACAGCAGCACAGTGGTGGCAGGAAGTTACAGCAGGACAACAAGTTCCTAGTTCAGAGGCAGGCACTTCAGCGGCAAGTGGAGTTTAGGGGCCTCGAGAGCATTCATCTCGTTAGCGGCCTCAGAGTGCAGAGGAAGAGGAGATCGAGACCTTGTAGGGATAGGTTGCCAACCTATAGGAGGGTTTACAAAGCCGTGATGCTGAGCTAGTGCAGTTGCGGGGCATGGCTGCACTACTGGATGGGGCAGATGGACAGGTGGGTGTGTTGCAGGCATAGTTAGCCCAGGCATAGGGTGAGATAGCCACTCTGATGGGTGAACAAGATGCTATAGTCTTGAGAGCTCGGCAGACAGAGGATATGGTGGCCAGTTTACAGGGGGTGGTCTCCAGTGCCGGTATGGGACTAGTTTTGACACTAATGGAGACACAGTTATCTCAGGTATAAGGATAGATGCTAGAGGCTAGAGGATGGGCTGATTATTATCAGGCTGCATATCAGGCGGTAGTGCCTACAAAGTAGCACTTGCCGAGATACAGTCAGTGCAGCGAGTCTTGAATGTCTAGGTCACACAAATCTAGATTGGTTTAGTCAGTTCAACAGCGGATGGGTCCCCCATCATAGGTGCCATAGCAAGTTCTACAGGTACAACCTCATCCACAGCCACAGCCAAGACCAGGATCCCCTACTGAGTCAAGCAGAGGCTCCTCTATCTAGGGTTGATAGTTGTATCATTTTAGACCTTGGAGGCATTGTATCATGACATATTTTTTGATGTATATATGAGCGACGTACATTTTTTGCGATGATGATTTTTTGATGGCCTACATCTGTTATATGATTATGATGATGCTTATGTTGATGGATGCAGTATTGTTTTATGGATTATGCATATTATGATGATGTGATGATTTTATGAGATGCTATGGATGTGTTGTGTTTATGAGGTGTGTTATGTTGATGTTATGGATGTACTACTAATGTAATATGATAGATGTATGGTTTACTTATGTTGATATATGCATGTTTGTGATTATGGATTATGATGTGGATGTAAAATGCGAATAAATGTTCAGATTAATAAACATTTATTATGGATGCAAAATGTAATTAAATGAACATATATGCTTATCTTAATAAACACATATTTCATATGCCAATGGGAATATAAATGTGCAACTAAATGATTATGAAAATGCAACTAAATTATTATCATTATGAAAATACAACTAATGATTATGAAAATGCAACTAATGATTATCATTATGGAAATGCAAATATATGATTATGAAAATGCAACTAATGTATGCAATGTAATGCTATATGCAATGATCAAGTCATGATACACATGATGTTTTTTGTTCAACCCTGGGTGGTGGGGTTTAGTAGTAGGGGAATAGGTGGGGAGAGGATGAGGGTTTATGGACTAGGTAAGGTTAGGATTGGTTTTGGATAGATTGGGGGAGGGAGTGGGATGGGGGATGAGGAAATTGTTAGGTCATGAGACACCACATCATTGAGGGGGGATTTATTTTGGTTTAGGATGTGTTAAGTGGGAATAAGTGGGATAGGTGGGGTTAGTGAGAAGATTAGGGGGGGCTAAATTAGATGGTGGGAGATAAAAGATCTTCGCCCATATAGTATGGCTGGATGAGTGATAGGAAGATGATTTGAGCTAGTAATAGTAGTTGCATAAAGTTAATTGAGAGCATTTCTTAGTTTATTATAGCAATACAAGATACATTCCACAAAGGTATGAGATGACCTAAGTGTTGATGTATATATCCCACGATTGCATGGTCTAGACCCACAAACAATAGGTTGATGTCATGGATGCCCAAGGTAGTATAACCTTGCCTAGCCAAGGAAGGGGACTCATAGCCATTAATGCTCACAGTACATATAAGGTATTGCTACCTGTATATGTAAATGAGGCACGCCATGCTAGAACCGACCCAGGATTCAAGATATGAATACTATTCTTGGAGTAATTAAACCAACCCACAAGCACAGCATACAAAAATAATGACTATGTCCACTCCAAGTGCTATCCGCCACGTACTATGATATAATGAGATCAAGGTAGCTTTGGAAGTGACTAGGAGAAAGACAAAAAATAAAAATCAATAATCAAAAAGACCAATAAAAAGATACAGACAGCCATTGTGTTCTCTTGCCAAGATAAGTGTTGATAAGATGACAGATTTTTGTCCATTGTAGGAACGATATATCCTAGGACACGAATTGGTTGGATGTTGTTGAATAATTTTTGGAAGATGGGAAAAAATATAGTCAGGCCATGTGTTGACTTATAGTTGGTATGTTGATTGATGATTTTTGCATTAGGCACCATGTTTCAAGCATATCACTAGCATGTGTATCATTTGTTGGGTCTAGCAAGCTTAGTAAATAGGGACCATCCAAACGGGTTGGATGGGTGCATCTTATATACCTAATTACTGGATACTTCCTTCGTATTCTAGATTGCCTACATACCCTGTATCCATGGGATCAAGGTACTTTCAAGATGCGGGCGAGATGAATATGTAGTTCTGGCAAGACTTGATGATGTGGGAATGGTTTAAGATGGATATTAATGAGGAGGTGATGATTGTGGGTGATTGTGAGTATGTTTGAAATCGTGATGATGGCGTGAGATTGAATTTTTTGGATTTTTTTATTTTCTATTATTTTTTGGATTTTTTTATTTTCTATTGTTTTTGGATTTTTTGATTTTCTATTATTTTTTGGATTTTTTGATTTTCTATTGTTTTTAGATTTTTTTATTTTCTATTGTTTTTAGATTTTTTTGATTTTCTATTATTTTTGGATTTTTTTGATTTTCTATTGTTTTTGGATTTTTTTTATTTTAGTTGTATAAAAGGAAGCTTACAAGGATCTTTATACTGTGATGATAGCCTTGGGTGGGGAGATGTAGGTTGCATGACTGATGTTTCCAAATTCTAAGCCATGGAAGGTGATTTTGGTGTGGGGTGTTTGTGATGGAAAGAGGACTTATGAGATGGTAGAACCAACCACTACACATGGCGCCTAAAATAGGTTTGCACCATGGTACCAATCCAAGGCATCACCGAAGTGATTTTCACCATAAGAAGTCTTTATTGCACTCAGATTTTTCTTGATTTTTTTATTTTTTGATTTTTTTTGTTTTTTTGCTTGGGATACTCGATGGGTTATGCATAGAATTTCTTCAAATGCATAATGTTCATAGGTTCATCTAGAGGCTACCCCTCAGGTGTTGCCAGCTGGTATGCTCTTGACCCGTAGCTGGTTGTGATGACATAAGGCCCTAACCAATTGGGTTCAAATTTTCCTTTCTTAGGGCACTCCTGCAAATTTTTTTAGTTTTCCATAAGGACAAGGTCACCTACTTCAAATTTTTGGTTCTTGATTTTCTTGTGATAGCTTCTTCTGAGGTGATTTGGGTAGGCTTGCAGATGGTTCAATGCATCCAGATGTTTCTCATCTAGTAATTCTAGGTCATGCAGCCTTGCGACTTGGTATTCCTCATCAGTGATTATATTTTGTAGAGATACTCTTAGGGATGGGAGCTCAACCTCAATAGGTAAAATGGCTTTGGATCCGAATACAAGGGAGTATAGAGTGGCTCTTGTGGGTGTACAGATGCTTGTGCGATAGGCCCATAGGGTGGGATTGAGCTAGAGGTGCCAATCATGGCTAGCTTCATTGACTATCTTCTTTAGAATGCGAAGGATGGTTTTATTGAATCTTCTACTTGACCATTGTCTTGAGGGTAATATGGAGTGGCGAAGTGGTGTTGGATTTGGAATTTCTTGCACAAGGTGTGAACTTCTTAGTTCTTGAATGGTTTTCTATTATCGGTGATGATGGAATGGGGGATGTCGTAACGACATATGATATAATGGAGGATGAACTTGGATATTTGCATTGTGGTGGTGAAAGTGAGTGGTATTGCTTCCACCCACTTAGTGAAGTATTTGATAGTAGTGATTATGAATTTATGGCCATTGGATGATGGTGGATGGATTTTCCCTACGAGGTCAGGCCCCTATTGTGAGAAAGGCCATGATGTCTTGATTGGCTTCAATTCTTGTGCTAGTGTTTGAATGAGATCTCCATGCTGTTGACATGGTAGGCACTTCTTTACAAATCGGTAGGCGTCACATTCCATGGTTGGCCAATAGTAACCAGTCCTCAAGATCTTCTTAGCTAGAGTAGGTCCACTTGAATGTGCCCCATAGATGCCTTCATGTACCTCTTGCAAGGCCACTTCAGCTTCCCTAGAGTCTAAACATCGTAAAAGCGTGCCATCAAGACTCCTTTTGTATAGGGTATCTCCTACAATGGTTAAGTGGGAGGCTTGGTGGATGAAATTTTTTCATTGGGAGGTGGATAGGTTAGGAGGGATGATGTTATTGTGGAGGTATAGATAAGTCTCTTGATACCACAGGGATAAGGGACCAACGATTTCGCACACTAGCTCTGATTGGGGAACATCATATGCTAGAATAGGGTGCTCTTCGATCAGGAATTTGCACTTCTTGCTATCTTTATTCATGTCGACCAGGGATCTGATTATTGCCATGGCGTCTACAACTTTGTTGTTTAGCCTTAGCATTTCTTCAAAGTGGATATCATCAAAATAGTCTTTAAAGTCATCAGCCATCTTTTTATAAGGTATGAGTTTATCATCCTTTGTCTTGTAATCATTGTTTACTTGTCAGATGACCAGTTGGGAGTCGCCATACACTATCAGCTTCTCAATTTTCCATTTGATTGTCATTCAGAGACCTGTGATGAGGACCTCATACTCTTCCACATTGTTGGTACTGTTAGGTCTCAAAAATGCAAATTGCTAATCCTAAGAGGATGCCAGGCTCTATATTTGGATTTGCAATGTTTTTGAACTAACTTGACGAAATCAACCTTCAAGGTTTGATGATTTCCTACACTTTAGGTCCTGCTACACCTAGGTGGGTGAACCTTGAAATTTTAGAGCAGTCTGAGTGTGGATGAATGGATTAACTAGGTCTATCTACAATGGCATAGGATGTAGGATAGATGACAAAGCTGACTAATTAATTCTATGTGTAATGTTTAATAAGTGATTGGCAGAAATTGTATAAGCAATATAAAAAAGGTTTTAATTAATGAGTTGAATGAGACCAGTGCCTTGTTGGGTAACAGAGTCAATTTGAAGGACTAAGAATAGTAATTTCTAAATGGTAATAATTCTAGATATTTGGCACAGTTCTGGTTTATAACTTGTATAAACGTGCAAGTAAGTGACTGACAGACTCTTCTTGATAATCCAACCAAATAAAATCAGATATCCTATAATCCACCAGAAGGTATTTTAATCCTTACTTGAAGGAACCAAATGAAATGAATATACAAGATTGACAGATAATATTTTACTGGAGACAGTGTATCAATCCTAACTATATGGCTCTACTTAGTAATCCCAACTTACTACTTCCAGGTTACTGTGAATAAATCAGAAGGGTTTAATTCCTTAGGATGGACACCAACCGAATTAATCACACAGATACAGCGAATGTGTATTGACAAATTAAATATATACTTGATAGTTTAATCTGAATAACAGGGAAATGCAGAAATGGAGACAGCCACACAATTGAATAATTTCAACAAATAACTGATACCAGAATAGAAATACTGAATTAGAGAACTTCAAATTTCTTCTTCAAAATAAAATATGCAACATGGTCATTTTGGAATATTATGTATATGTATATATGAATATCTACTACCGCTGATCCTTTTTTCAGCATAGATTGTTTGAACTTATATAGATATTTTCATGAAGAGATACAACTCTTCAATAAGTCTCTTGGGGTTTTAACCAATACAAACAATAATTACATAAGCTTAATTAGGCTCTGTTTAGCCATAAATAGACTTTTGTCAGATGATCTAAGTACTCCTGTGCACGGTGAGAATCAGTAAGCTCGACTGCACTCCTGGTGATTATATCAAGGGTGATCATTTCCTCTAGTTGCTTGCAAACTTCTGTAGATACAGAGGCTTTATCTTTTAGAGCTCCTGTGGCTTTATGCAATATAACTTGACAATCAACAGTCCACTCTTCTTTGCTCTTTACCTCTCCATTATCTTTGAATATCCTGGGCACCCCTGCGTCTGATGCATCAGTCCCTTCTTTAGCATCAGCTTTGAGTTTATCATAATAATTCTGATGCCATTTGAGCAATGCTCTTGCATCAGAGATATCTGTGCTATCAGTGGCACCTCTGTTTTGCAACTCGATCACCTTTTCTTGTATCCTCTGATCAAGCCTTTCATGTTCTTTGACTGCTTTATGATTTTCCGAGTAGTTATCCCAAAACTGGTTTAACCACCGTACCATGTTTGCATACCTGCTCTGCAGTATTGTAACAAATGCATCTATTTGAATTTGTTTAGCTTGATCATGGGATATCTCTTGACTACTTTGTGAACTCTCACCTTGAGTTATTCTCTTCGTAGATTGGCCAAAGGTGCTCTTAACAGCGTCCTTCAAGTAGTCATTCTCTTTTGTTAATCTTTCACAATTCAGCTTATAAGCATCTCTTTCCTTGATTAACATCTGAGCTTGTGCCTTATTCAATTTTGCAACATTGATACCAATGTCTGCAGTAATTATGGGGTCAGTTTCACCTGCTCTGAAAGTCATAACATGGCCAAAAGTTTTTTCAGTGTCTATGATGGCCGTCTTCTTATGGGGAGGATACAATGCCCATATCATTAAAGAATTTTCATCATTATTATATCTTGTTCCCATATAGACTTCATTAACTCCTTCTGGAGTAAGCTTATACTTATCATCAGCATTATTCAAAAAACTATCAAAAACCAGAGCAGAATTTAAATCCAAACCAGGAAAAATCATAACCCCTGCATCTTTAAGCAGCTGTCTGCCTCTGCTCGGTGTCATGTCCTGCATTTCCTTGTCCACTGTCTCCTTTAACATCTCTAATAACTGTTTTTCATTGTCAGCAGAAACATTATCTACTGACTCTCTTATTTCTTTTCCCTTGTATTTATACAGGAATGATTTAAATTCCTTCGAATGAATGAATGTATCATCTGACACAAAAGAATCATAAGCCTTTTGGCGTGGATCTTCATCAGCAGACCCCTCCTCATCATGTATCACAACTGGAGGCTGATATTGTTGCATTTTTCTTTTAGACATTTCTATTGTCTTATCTTGTGGCTGTTCAGTCAATTCTTCCTCTTCAGAGGACACCACTTCAACTTCTGCCAACTGCTTTTTCTTTTCATTCAAATCTCTGTTATATTTCTCCACCACCAAGTCGACTTCAGCCTCTTCCAAATTTCTAATGACATCATCATGTGGATAATGTATGTGCATGTATCCACTGAGATTTTGTTTTCTTCTTGCATAGTCAATGAAACCCTCAGGGTCAAACCCTTTCCTCACCTCAGCAGTCACCATGTTATAATGCATTAGTTTATCCAAAATGAGATTGTATCCTTCTTTTGAAACCACAGTAAAATCTCCAAAACACAGAGTACTGGGCATGAATGATTGTTTATCATGCGAACTTAGATGCATGACATTTGAACAATGCATTTGCCTAATTATTTCCAAATATGCAATTCTGTCAGGGACGGTTTTAGGCAATATAAATGGAGCATCCTCAAAACCATACACTCTGATCATAGTGGCATCCTCAAAACAATACCAATCTCCCCAATTATGAGTGACAGTAGGGGGGCCACCAAAATCTTTTGGTCTGAGGAATCTTTTTATTTCATCTGAAATTGAATATTCACAGGGGTGGTTGAAATACCTATATAGCACTTTAACACAATGCTCTTCAAATTGAGCATAGCTGGAGTTAGCATACCTGCTATCCTAGATTCTGGTCCACATTTGCACAGGTATCTTCTCCCCTTTCTTATCCGCAGCAACAATTTGAAACTCATTTGGCCACAATCCTACCTCCTGGCCATAGTATAAGACCATATGCATGAGCATCGAGTAATGCTCAAAAGAGCATGCTGGAGCATTGTTTCTTATTGCAGATAGACCAGAGTCTATTCTAGTAGCAACATAGGAGGCATAATCAAATTGTCTGGCATTGTGACATTGAATGTCAGAGGTTATGACCATTAGAGGAATAGTCATGAACTCAGGGACCTCTGAGCCAAGGACTTGGCCTACAGAATAGTAAGTATATTGAATGTATGGTTCAAAAATGGACACATGAAAGGGAGGGCCATCATTCTCAGTCAAGGGTATCACTTCTCCTTCAATCCTGGGTCTATGAATGGGTAACCTCCATCCATTGTAGGTTGTATCCATTCTCCAGTATTCTTTATCCAAATCTTCATAAACAATGGGGACAGTGCACAAATCATCCAAATCATACACCTCACAAATAGCATTTTTTGATAGGTGTACAATTGGTTCTCCTTGAGGGTTGCATATAGCTTTCAGGCCTGAATTGTAATGCCTGGCTAACAGTTGCAGGAGTTCTACATTCAAGAATACATTAGGCACAACCAGTTTGCCTAAATTAATGTGCCATGGGTTTGACACAGGAGCATTTCTAAATCTTCTGTTGTAGTGGAATCTGAAGAGTTCATATCCCCTAATTGGGGTCCAAATATCTCCCAGGCACTTATGTTTGTCTTCCAATTTCTCTACTTCTGCCCTGAGTTGGGCAGACCTCCTGGCCTTGGGAGTTGACCCAGGCAACTGATCAATCAAGTCCTGATTTAGTTTTCTGTCTTTGACTTTTTCTTCAGGGGTTTGATCAGTTTTTTGCTTCTTTGGTTTACTGGTTTCCCCTTGTGATTTTCTTCCTTTTCCTTTCCCCGGAGTTTCCATTTTTGAAAAATTTGGCAGGAAATTCAAATACAGGCAATATAGTGGTTTGTGTATGTGTACCTATCGTTCGACGGCTGGAATTGGAAGCCTTTTCTTTTGCCCTGAGAATTCTCCTGTATTCTGCTCTCGGACAGTTTTTTGCAATTACAATGATCGTATGAACTTCGTAGCCGTTTTGTATTAATTATCTGATCAATTCAATGTTCATCGCTGTGAAGTGTCACATCGCCATAACTCTTCTTATCGGCGTGATTTTTGAAATGTCTGGGCGACCTCAACGTTCTTTCTATGGTGCGGACAGTCAATCGGCGTGACCCCTCAACTGTATCCCCGACGCCATGTGGTATCATATTTCAAGTGGGTGCGACCATCGGCATGACTTCCTTCATCGCCAAGGGTTTTAGATCTCTCCGCGATATGGCAAGTCCCACCGATACGCTTTGCTTATCGGGAAGATTGAGACCATCGGGATACTAAAATTATGTTTCCCCGATCTTTATTGTCTTACCGATAGTCTATGTATGAACTTTTATCTTTATCGGAATGACATTCACTATCGGGATAACTTTCTCAATATATCCCGATCCATATCATCTCCCCGATGTCCTTTGTTATATCCTTCATCGGGCAAAGTTTAGTAAAGTGTTACCGACACCTTTTGATCGCCGTGACTTATGAATCGGCAAGACTTATTTCTTTTGTTCCGATATGTCAAGTTATACCGATAGAAGTGCATCGCTGTGAGTCTTGCCGATGGCTTTCTTATCGCCAGGACTCTTGATCGTCGGAGACTTACTTGTTTTCTATTCCGATGGTTCATTTCTCACCGATGACTATTGCTTTGTTACCCTCGCATGCTGTTCGGTGAAACTCTTGCCGAAAGTGCTTCATCAGTATGATATATACCGTCGGGGCAACTTCTAAAAGATCATCCGATAGATATTTGTCATATCGATCGGCATGACCACTTGCCTTTCTTGCCGATGTAAAGTCATCGGTGTTGCTTACTCCATCGGTGAGCTCCATAATTCTTCTTCCGATCTTTATTTTCACGCCGATGGTTGTTTTCAAACAATTCCTTGTGTATCGGTGTAAGCCACACGACCTCTTGCCGATGGATTGATTTTGATGAAATTTGACACCGTTCATCCCTGGACATTTTATGAGATACAAAAAATTTTATATTGTGGTCCTTTTGGGATATTCCTTAGGGTTTATTCAAATATGATGGAGTAAGGAAATAGTAAAATTTTGAAAATTTTACTGTGCTAACAGTGGCTCTGTCTGGGATGTATACTCCCTGTGAATATACAAGGATCCAGATCTCCTGGGGAAGTAGACCACATCTTTTATTTTTGGGGTGAGGTTTTATGAAACTGGAAAAAGGAAAGGAACAAATGATGGGGAGCGGGAATGATTCCTAGACTACTGTGCATGGAATAAGATATTTTTGAGAATTATTTGAATGTTGTCCATGCACTGGCAACACTCAATTCTCTTTGTACATGTTTATGAAAAGAACTGCTTCAAGTATTGCCCATGTACTGGCAATTCCTGCTCCTCTCCTGACATATTCTGTACATAGTAAGAATCATCACCTCCCTTGCCAGTGATAACAAAAGGACCCAACCACAGGGCTTCAAATTTTCCATGTTTTCCTTTGTCTTGACATCTTGCATTCCACATTAGTACCAGATCATTTATTTCAAACTTTCTTTCTTTGGCCTTTTTGTCAAAGAGATATTTTACCTGTGATTGTAATTTAATATTCTGTTTCTGAGCCATTCTTCTTGTTTCATCAAGCTCTGCCAATTGTTCCAACCTTTCCTCCATTGGTTCAGGGATATTCAAGTCTTCCTGGAGAATGAATTTGTATACTGGTATAAGATTTTCTAATGGTAATCTTGCTTGGGTTCCATATACCAATTCATAAGGGGATCTCCCAATTGCCCTTTTTATGGTAATCCTGTCAGCCCATACTGCCATTCTTAATTTTGAATCCCAAGCCTTCTTATTTCTATCCAACATTCTTTTTATGATTTTCAACAGACTCTTATTACTTGATTCAGCTTGTCCATTGGCCTGTGGATGGTAAGGAGCAGCATAAGAAACAGTGATACCATGTGTGCTGCAAAAACCTTTGAATTCATCAGATCTAAAGCACATCCCATTATCAGTAATCAGTCTTACAGGAGTACCAAATCTGCATATAATGTTATCCATTAGAAAATTTATCACAACTTTACTAGTAGCCTGTCTGGTTGGGATTGCTTCCACCCATTTTGTAAAGTAATCAGTAGCTACTAAAATCCATCGGTGCCTCCCACTTGATTTCTCTGAAATTTCACCTATAAAATCAATACCCCACTGATAAAATGGAGCCTCAACTTGCATAGGTTTTAAAGGTAGTGCTCCATGATACTTTAACTTCCCTGAGAACTTTTGGCATGCTTCACATTTTCTAGTGTACTGGTATGAATCGTTAAAGACTTTAGGCCAATAGTACCCTGCTCTCAAAATTTTGTGGGCTGTGGTTTTTGCTGAGAAATGTCCTCCGCACATGCCTTCATGCAATTCCTTCATAATATGTTTTGATTGATATTCATCCAAACATAAAAGTAGAACCCCATCTCTATTTTTCCAATAGAGATCTCCACCAATGAGTACATATTTTGAAGCTTGTAGTTTGAGTGTCCTTCTTTTGTTATCATCATATCCTTCAGGACTCTTCATATGTGTTAGATAATATACTATATCAGTATACCATGGAGTACGTTCAATACTGGTATTTGCATCAACATTACATATATGGGAAGCTTCTAGATTATTTTCAGTCATCAATTTGGCAAGACCCTGTCCTCTTACTAATTTAGTGATTTGGATTTCAATATTGAATTCCTGAATCCTATTGATCCACCTACATCTCCTACCGGTGACCTCAGTTTGGATCAGTACTTCCTTGACTGCAGCATTAGGAACATATGCTATGATTTTAGCCCCTACCAAATATGGTCTAAAGTTTTTTACTGCTTTTACCAATGCATATGCCTGTTTTTCAATAATGTCATACTTCAACTCTGCATTCTGAAGGGACTTGCTAAAGAAAGAGATTGGCTGTTCATATCCATCATTGTTTTTCTGCAACAACACTGCTGCCACTGTATGATAGGAAGCAAATGAAAAAAGTTGGAAAGGTTTGCCGAAGTCAGGGGATATTAAGACTGGAGCTTGTTTGATGGCCTCCTTAATGTTACCAAATGCTTCCATTGCTTCTGTTGTCCATTTCATATCTGAGTTCTTCTTCAGCATTCTTGATATAGGACAAACAATCTCTGCGAAATTTGGTATAAATCTTCTGACAAAATTTATCTGACCAAAAAATGATTGTATAGCTTTTACATTTTTTGGAATAGGGACCTGATCAATTGCTTCCACCCTTTCAGGATCTATTTTAACTCCTTCCTTCGAGACTATATGGCCAAGCAATTTTCCTTCTGTTACTGCAAATTGGCATTTTTTAGGATTTAATGATATTCCATATTCTAGGGCTTTGACAAATATCTGTTCTAGATGTGTGCAATGATCTTCAGCCTTTTTTGAATATGCTGTTAAATCATCTTGATAGACTATCATAATCTTATTGATCAATTCAGCAAAAGCTACATCCATCGCTCTTTGAAATGTTGCCCCAGCATTAGTTAATCCAAATGGCATTCTCAAGTATACATATGTTCCCCACGGAGTGGTGAATGCGGTCTTGAATTGTTCAGACTCCTTAACCTTTACCTGATTGTAGCCGGAGAAACCATCCATCATGGATAGTAATTCACATCCAGTAACTTTCTGTAATATTGCCTCCATATTGGGAAGAGGATAATTATCTTTGAGAGAAGATTTATTCAGGTTTCTGAAATCCACACACAGTCTAATGTCACCATTCTTTTTCCTGACAGGTACTAAGTTTGAGACCCAGGAAGAATGTCTAATAGGCTTGATTATAGCTCCATCCCTTAACTTTGTAAGTTCCTCCAGCATTTTCGGAGCCAATGTAGGATTAATCGGCCTTTGTTTCTGTCTGAATGGTTTTGCATCTGGTTTGAGTGGTATCTCATGTTGAAATAGATCCTCTCTATATGCCTTTAAGTCATCATATGACCAAGCAAACACATGCCTATACTTCCTAAGTAGATTGATAATTCTACTTCTGATTTTCTGGTCCAGATTCCTCCCAATATATACATTTTTTGGGGTTGTCTGAGTCCCCAAGTTCACTTCCTCAAGATTCTCAGGTATCACTGGTGTTTCTTTCTTCTTGTATCTATCATGCCCATCAAATGCTTTTTCTAATGCAATAAGCCCTTTGGGTATCTTATTTGTCTTCAGTTGAACCACTTCTTGGCCAAATAGGGTTTCTTTCCCATCGTGCTTCTCCACAAATGCACTGAAATCAATTTCTTGATTTTCATAATAATCAGCACAATGTAAGAAATTGATCATATCAGCATCGCTGTCAAACACCTACCAGTTCTGTATATTATCAGGGATGGTAGGTCTAGTTTTAAATTCTACTTCTGTGATCCCTCCTAATGTTAGATCATCTCTCTTTAATGCAATGTTTGCTAAAAAGTCTGCCATGATGTTTTTAGACCTATCAACCCAGCTGATTGAAAAAGCATCAAATAATTCAACACTATCCCAAACTACATTCCTGTACTGTCTTAATCTTTTATTCTTAGATAAATATTTTTCTCTTACTTGGGAGATGACCAATTCAGAATCACCATAGACAGCCAACTTTTTTATTTTGTATTTGGTGGCTATGTCTAGGCCAATGAGTAGGGCTTCATACTCAGCTACGTTATTGGTGCATTCAAATGTCAGTAAGAAAGAGTATTTGAATGTTTTACCTCCTGGTGAGATAAAAACTACTCCGGCCCCATTTCCTATCTTGCTGCATGCACCATCGAAATACATTTTCCACAAATCATTTTCTCTTTTCATAGATTCAGTGTGTATTGGATCAGTGTTATGGAATTCTGGGGTAGTTTCTCCAACTTTGAAAACCCCTAAATCTGTGTCACAAAAGAAATTCACCTGATGCCGGTCCATTCTTTCTATAATATTGTCATACCTTGGTTCTCTGCACAACTTGATTTCCTTGTCACCTACTGGTATGGTGGCATATGATAGATCTAATTGAACATTGCCTCCTGCCATTGCAGCCCACTGCCTTGATAACAGCATTCCATAATACGGTGGGATATCAACCACAGTGATGTCAATGTTATATGTTGCCTTAGGATACGAAGCAAGTTTTATTTCTACATCTTTCATAATACCAACTACTGGAATAGATCTGTTATCCATTGCATAACATTGGCCATACGTAGTATCAACCCACATCCCTAATTCTTTCATCACTGCTATAGGCATGATATTCATAGCAGCACCTGAATCAATCATACAATTCCTGACTATTCTGTTCTTGATTACAAGTGTAGTATAGAATGGATCTACTTGTGAGGGATTTTTTGTAAGCGTATCACCAAGGTAAACCTCAGGCATCTTAAAATTTTCCTGATGTACATTATTTGTTGTTTTTTCAAATCCTTTATGTTTTGGATTAGGTGTATCAGAAATCATCTTGACAACTGTACTCCTATATTTATCTATTTTCATCATCTGTAGGAGTGGGACTGATATTTTCACCTGAGACACTGCCTGTGCAATGTCAAAAGAAGGGGTTATGATATGGTCATTCTTTTCTGTTTTTGTATTCTCTTTTTCTATATTTTCTTTCGTTTTATTTTTATCCCCCTTTTCTGGTTCTTTAGGTGATGATTTTGTATTATTCCCTTTGTTATTCTGGTCTTTTATGAATACACTCCCAGGAGTTCCTTGCCCAGTATTTGTTGTTCTATTCCTTAAGTTATAAGTGTTTCGAGCTTGAGCCACTACAGCTACTGTGAGAGCTTCTTTTTCATCCTCAGTAGGTTTTCTCCATTGACCATATGGTTTATTGTCATAAATATCTTCCTGGTCTGAGAATACTTGCTGTTCTCCCATGTTAACATGATATTTTTGGTTCCCTACATCATACTCATACCCTTCTTCCTCTGAAGAAGAATAATCTTCTATTACCACACATGGTGTATCCTGCATCATATTGATGGTGTGATTATCCCTATTATAGTTGTATAGCATTTCCTCTTGCTGTATTGATTTAGCTACCTCACAGTATTCAGGTGAATGTGGCAAGTTACATACAGAACACCAAGGTTTATTTTCTGCCATATGTGCCATGTTTCTCTTCAATGGATCAGGAGTATCCTTTCCATATGGCTGCTTTCTGTTGTTGTCAATAGGTCTTCCATCCTTCCAATTTGTATTGTAAGGCATATCATGTAACCTAGGTCTATCCTGCCTATGCTGACCCTCTGGTTTAATCTGTTGGGCATTTGGATTCTGAAGATTTCTATGATTTTCCCTTTTACTGACCATTCCTGCAGCTTTTCTATTATTTTCAATAGTTATGGCTATTTTCTGTGCTTCAGCCAACGTTGTAGGGCACCGGTTTCTGAGTTCATATCCTGTTTTGGGATCAAATGCCTTCATATAGATACTCAGTGCTGCCTGGTCAGATAACTTGGCTCCATGTGGTACCTTATTATGTAACTTGGAAAACTTTAGGTTGAAATCAAATACTGATTCATTTTGATACTTCTGTATACTTATTAGTTCATGTAGTGCAAACTCAGGAGCGTATTGGTTACCATACTGATCCTTAAACTGGTTATGGAAATTAGTCATTGAATTGATTGATGCATCGGGCAAGCTATTAAACCAATCTCTGGCATCTTCAGTGAGGGACATCATAAATAACCTCATTCTAATGTCTTCCCAGTCCATACCTATATCCTGTACAAAAGCATTAAAACTTCTGATATGATCTTCTGCAGATACTGCATTGTTTCCAGTAAACTTGGGAACCATGTTTCTCCAAGTACTATCCATAGGATATGGATATAACTGATATCCAGTCAAATCAAATTGACTGCATATATTAGCAAGGTTTTGGGGAGGAAAATTGAGATGTGGTGGATTGGGATAGTAATTATATCCACCTGGTGGCTGATGATATGCATATTGTTGATGTTGGTTCATATGGGGATTTATGTGTTGATTTTGTGGCCTATAATATTGTTGACCAGGGGGTGGGTAATTATTTGCCATATGTAAGGATACATTACGTATGGGAGGTGGTCTGGGGATTTGGGGAATAGTGTTCTGATGACTTCCAGAAGCATGTGAGTTTTGAGCACTATTTGTATTTTGTTGTGTATTTCTTGAAATATTCCCTCTATGCGGGGGTACATATTTAGGGGGAGCTGTTTTGGCTTTATTTCTCCTCTGTTGAATTTCTTGCTGCAATAACTCCTTCTCCTCTTGTATTTTGTACCTTTCGAGTTCCTTCCTGAGCATGAGTATTTCCTGTTTCTCATCACTCATGTCTTGATTATTTATTTCCTGATATTCTGGATTGTCATTCATTCCCTGATTTGACAATTCATATCCTATCTCCTCTCCCTGGTCAAACGAGACCTTGAAATCATGTTCAGCTTGGTTTCTATCAATATCCCTCATGACCTTTGCATCATGATCCCGCTGTTCTTGAGGAGTGGGTCTGTACCTTGCCAAAATATCATCAGTTGCTCCACTGAGGTTCTCGTTTGAATCATGCAGAGGTGTGAATTTGTTGTGAATTGCAATATTTTGTTCTAAATCATTCTCCTGGATGTCTAGATTATTATCTTGATGGGAATATTTTGGATTCACATTTCTTTTGGAGATGTTTCTAAGTGGTGGAGATGACTGCAAGTTTCTGCCTTCCATCCTGGATCTCCTACCATCCATTTGAAATTTTTGTTATAATTGTAACTAGAGTCGCCACCTATTGAATAGGAAAAGTTTATATTTTATCTGTAAGGTTCTTTGTCACCAGCAGAGTTACCAAAAAGAAATTTTAAATGACTCTATGAGAGAAAGGATTAATTTCTAAGGTCTTTTTTTTTTTTTTACTAATTCCCCAGCAGAGTCGCCAATTTGTTAGGTCTCAAAAATGCAAATTGCTAATCCTAAGAGGATGACAGGCTCTATATTTGGATTTGCAATGTTTTTGAACTAACTTGACGAAATCAACCTTCAAGGTTTGATGATTTCCTACACTTTAGGTCCTGCTACACCTAGGTGGGTGAACCTTGAAATTTTAGAGCAGTCTGAGTGTGGATGAATGGATTAACTAGGTCTATCTACAATGGCATAGGATGTAGGATAGATGACAAAGCTGACTAATTAATTCTATGTGTAATGTTTAATAAGTGATTGGCAGAAATTGTATAAGCAATATAAAAAAGGTTTTAATTAATGAGTTGAATGAGACCAGTGCCTTGTTGGGTAACAGAGTCAATTTGAAGGACTAAGAACAGTAATTTCTAAATGGTAATAATTCTAGATATTTGGCACAGTTCTGGTTTATAACTTGTATAAACGTGCAAATAAGTGACTGACAGACTCTTCTTGATAATCCAACCAAATAAAATCAGATATCCTATAATCCACCAGAAGGTATTTTAATCCTTACTTGAAGGAACCAAATGAAATGAATATACAAGATTGACAGATAATATTTTACTGGAGACAGTGTATCAATCCTAACTATATGGCTCTACTTAGTAATCCCAACTTACTACTTCCAGGTTACTGTGAATAAATCAGAAGGGTTTAATTCCTTAGGATGGACACCAACCGAATTAATCACACAGATACAGCGAATGTGTATTGACAAATTAAATATATACTTGATAGTTTAATCTGAATAACAGGGAAATGCAGAAATGGAGACAGCCACACAATTGAATAATTTCAACAAATAACTGATACCAGAATAGAAATACTGAATTAGAGAACTTCAAATTTCTTCTTCAAAATAAAATATGCAACATGGTCATTTTGGAATATTATGTATATGTATATATGAATATCTACTACCGCTGATCCTTTTTTTAGCATAGATTGTTTGAACTTATATAGATATTTTCATGAAGAGATACAACTCTTCAATAAGTCTCTTGGGGTTTTAACCAATACAAACAATAATTACATAAGCTTAATTAGGCTCTGTTTAGCCATAAATAGACTTTTGTCAGATGATCTAAGTACTCCTGTGCACGGTGAGAATCAGTAAGCTTGACTGCACTCCTGGTGATTATATCAAGGGTGATCATTTCCTCCAGTTGCTTGCAAACTTCTGTAGATACAGAGGCTTTATCTTTTAGAGCTCATGTGGCTTTATGCAATATAACTTGACAATCAACAGTCCACTCTTCTTTGCTCTTTACCTCTCCATTATCTTTGAATATCCTGGGCACCCCTGCGTCTGATGCATCAGTCCCTTCTTTAGCATCAGCTTTGAGTTTATCATAATAATTCTGATGCCATTTGAGCAATGCTCTTGCATCAGAGATATCTGTGCTATCAGTGGCACCTCTGTTTTGCAACTCGATCACCTTTTCTTGTATCCTCTGATCAAGCCTTTCATGTTCTTTGACTGCTTTATGATTTTCCGAGTAGTTATCCCAAAACTGGTTTAACCACCGTACCATGTTTGCATACCTGCTCTGCAGTATTGTAACAAATGCATCTATTTGAATTTGTTTAGCTTGATCATGGGATATCTCTTGACTACTTTGTGAACTCTCACCTTGAGTTATTCTCTTCGTAGATTGGCCAAAGGTGCTCTTAACAGCGTCCTTCAAGTAGTCATTCTCTTTTGTTAATCTTTCACAATTCAGCTTATAAGCATCTCTTTCCTTGATTAACATCTGAGCTTGTGCCTTATTCAATTTTGCAACATTGATACCAATGTCTGCAGTAATTATGGGGTCAGTTTCACCTGCTCTGAAAGTCATAACATGGCCAAAAGTTTTTTCAGTGTCTATGATGGCCGTCTTCTTATGGGGAGGATACAATGCCCATATCATTAAAGAATTTTCATCATTATTATATCTTGTTCCCATATAGACTTCATTAACTCCTTCTGGAGTAAGCTTATACTTATCATCAGCATTATTCAAAAAACTATCAAAAACCAGAGCAGAATTTAAATCCAAACCAGGAAAAATCATAACCCCTGCATCTTTAAGCAGCTGTCTGCCTCTGCTCGGTGTCATGTCCTGCATTTCCTTGTCCACTGTCTCCTTTAACATCTCTAATAACTGTTTTTCATTGTCAGCAGAAACATTATCTACTGACTCTCTTATTTCTTTTCCCTTGTATTTATACAGGAATGATTTAAATTCCTTCGAATGAATGAATGTATCATCTGACACAAAAGAATCATAAGCCTTTTGGCGTGGATCTTCATCAGCAGACCCCTCCTCATCATGTATCACAACTGGAGGCTGATATTGTTGCATTTTTCTTTTAGACATTTCTATTGTCTTATCTTGTGGCTGTTCAGTCAATTCTTCCTCTTCAGAGGACACCACTTCAACTTCTGCCAACTGCTTTTTCTTTTCATTCAAATCTCTGTTATATTTCTCCACCACCAAGTCGACTTCAGCCTCTTCCAAATTTATAATGACATCATCATGTGGATAATGTATGTGCATGTATCCACTGAGATTTTGTTTTCTTCTTGCATAGTCAATGAAACCCTCAGGGTCAAACCCTTTCCTCACCTCAGCAGTCACCATGTTATAATGCATTAGTTTATCCAAAATGAGATTGTATCCTTCTTTTGAAACCACAGTAAAATCTCCAAAACACAGAGTACTGGGCATGAATGATTGTTTATCATGCGAACTTAGATGCATGACATTTGAACAATGCATTTGCCTAATTATTTCCAAATATGCAATTCTGTCAGGGACGGTTTTAGGCAATATAAATGGAGCATCCTCAAAACCATACACTCTGATCATAGTGGCATCCTCAAAACAATACCAATCTCCCCAATTATGAGTGACAGTAGGGGGGCCACCAAAATCTTTTGGTCTGAGGAATCTTTTTATTTCATCTGAAATTGAATATTCACAGGGGTGGTTGAAATACCTATATAGCACTTTAACACAATGCTCTTCAAATTGAGCATAGCTGGAGTTAGCATACCTGCTATCCCAGATTCTGGTCCACATTTGCACAGGTATCTTCTCCCCTTTCTTATCCGCAGCAACAATTTGAAACTCATTTGGCCACAATCCTACCTCCTGGCCATAGTATAAGACCATATGCATGAGCATCGAGTAATGCTCAAAAGAGCATGCTGGAGCATTGTTTCTTATTGCAGATAGACCAGAGTCTATTCTAGTAGCAACATAGGAGGCATAATCAAATTGTCTGGCATTGTGACATTGAATGTCAGAGGTTATGACCATTAGAGGAATAGTCATGAACTCAGGGACCTCTGAGCCAAGGACTTGGCCTACAGAATAGTAAGTATATTGAATGTATGGTTCAAAAATGGACACATGAAAGGGAGGGCCATCATTCTCAGTCAAGGGTATCACTTCTCCTTCAATCCTGGGTCTATGAATGGGTAACCTCCATCCATTGTAGGTTGTATCCATTCTCCAGTATTCTTTATCCAAATCTTCATAAACAATGGGGACAGTGCACAAATCATCCAAATCATACACCTCACAAATAGCATTTTTTGATAGGTGTACAATTGGTTCTCCTTGAGGGTTGCATATAGCTTTCAGGCCTGAATTGTAATGCCTGGCTAACAGTTGCAGGAGTTCTACATTCAAGAATACATTAGGCACAACCAGTTTGCCTAAATTCATGTGCCATGGGTTTGACACAGGAGCATTTCTAAATCTTCTATTGTAGTGGAATCTGAAGAGTTCATATCCCCTAATTGGGGTCCAAATATCTCCCAGGCGCTTATGTTTGTCTTCCAATTTCTCTACTTCTGCCCTAAGTTGGGCAGACCTCCTGGCCTTGGGAGTTGACCCAGGCAACTGATCAATCAAGTCCTGATTTAGTTTTCTGTCTTTGACTTTTTCTTCAGGGGTTTGATCAGTTTTTTGCTTCTTTGGTTTACTGGTTTCCCCTTGTGATTTTCTTCCTTTTCCTTTCCCCGGAGTTTCCATTTTTGAAAAATTTGGTAGGAAATTCAAATACAGGCAATATAGTGGTTTGTGTATGTGTACCTGTCGTTCGACGGCTGGAATTGGAAGCCTTTTCTTTTGCCCTGAGAATTCTCCTGTATTCTGCTCTCGGACGGTTTTTTGCAATTACAATGATCGTATGAACTTCGTAGCCGTTTTGTATTAATTATCTGATCAATTCAATGTTCATCGCTGTGAAGTGTCACATCGCCATAACTCTTCTTATCGGCGTGATTTTTGAAATGTCTGGGCGACCTCAACGTTCTTTCTATGGCGCGGACAGTCAATCGGCGTGACCCCTCAACTGTATCCCCGACGCCATGTGGTATCATATTTCAAGTGGGTGCGACCATCGGCATGACTTCCTTCATCGCCAAGGGTTTTAGATCTCTCCGCGATATGGCAAGTCCCACCGATACGCTTTGCTTATCGGGAAGATTGAGACCATCGGGATACTAAAATTATGTTTCCCTGATCTTTATTGTCTTACCGATAGTCTATGTATGAACTTTTATCTTTATCGGAATGACATTCACTATCGGGATAACTTTCTCAATATATCCCGATCCATATCATCTCCCCGATGTCCTTTGTTATATCCTTCATCGGGCAAAGTTTAGTAAAGTGTTACCGACACCTTTTGATCGCCGTGACTTATGAATCGGCAAGACTTATTTCTTTTGTTCCAATATGTCAAGTTATACCGATAGAAGTGCATCGCTGTGAGTCTTGCCGATGGCTTTCTTATCGCCAGGACTCTTGATCGTCGGAGACTTACTTGTTTTCTATTCCGATGGTTCATTTCTCACTGATGACTATTGCTTTGTTACCCTCGCATGCTGTTCGGTGAAACTCTTGCCGAAAGTGCTTCATCGGTATGATATATACCGTCGGGGCAACTTCTAAAAGATCATCCGATAGATATTTGTCATACCGATCGGCATGACCACTTGCCTTTCTTGCCGATGTAAAGTCATCGGTGTTGCTTACTCCATCGGTGAGCTCCATAATTCTTCTTCCGATCTTTATTTTCACGCCGATGGTTGTTTTCAAACAATTCCTTGTGTATCGGTGTAAGCCACACGACCTCTTGCCGATGGATTGATTTTGATGAAATTTGACACTGTTCATCCCTGGACATTTTATGAGATACAAAAAATTTTATATTGTGGTCCTTTTGGGATATTCCTTAGGGTTTATTCAAATATGATGGAGTAAGGAAATAGTAAAATTTTGAAAATTTTACTGTGCTAACAGGTACATGGAAATGTAATTTTGAATGACTTAGGGATGGTGTCACCTTGAGGGGTAACAAACAAGACTCCTGCCCCTAACCCTCTATGTGTATATGACCCATCAAAGTACATTTTCCATGTTTCTATTGCTGATGCTATTGTCAAGATGGCTTCATCAGGGAACTCTGCCAGTGTAGAATATTCTGCAGGAATAGGTACTTCAGCCAGCTGATCAGCGATAACCTATCCTTTGGTATCCTTTCTTTTGGTATATTCAATGTCAAATTTACTGAGGATCATGACCCATTTTGCCATTCTTCTAGTAAGAGAAGCTCTATTTAACAGATATTTTAGTGGATCAATCTTGGCGATGAGCTTAGTTTTGTGATTGATCATGTAGTGTCTTGACTTTTGTGAAGTAACAACCACAGCTAGGCATGCTCGTTCAATTGATGTATAATTCAGCTCATAGGTTACCAAGGTGTGGCTGATGTAATATATAGCTCTTTCCTTCTCTTGTTCATCATGTTGTGCTAATGAGGCCCCTATAGATATTTCTGTTGCTAAAATGTATAACAGGAGGGGCCCTCCTTGCCTTGGCAGAGTCAAAACAAGGGGATTAGCTAGGTATTCTTTCAACTGGTTGAAGGTGGCCTGACACTAATTATCCCAAACAAAAGCTGTATTCTTTCTAAGTAGATGCTAAAAAGGTTGACACTTATCGACAAGTTGAGCAATAAACTGGTGGATGGACTGGAGTTTCCCTTGCAGACTTTGTAGCTATTTTAGTGTCTTTGGAGGAGGCATCTCAATGATGGCTTTGAATTTTGCAAGATCTACCTCAATTCCCCTTCTAGAGACTATGTATCCCAAAATCTTTCTGAAGGTAACCCTAAAGACACATTGCTTTGTATTTAGCCACACATTATATTGCTCTAATCAGTCGAAGATCTTTGCTAACACATCTAGGTGTTCCTCTCTTGTCTTTGACTTTCCTAGTAAGTCATCCACATAATCTTCCATGATGTGGTGGAAAAGATCATGGAAGATAATAGTCATAGCTTGTTGATAAGTAGCTCCGGCATTTTTCAGGCCAAATGGCATCACCACCCAACAGTATGTCCCCCATGGGCATATAAAGGTCATCTTATGCTAATCCTCTTTAGGGATCCTGATTTGATTATACCCTAAAAATCCATCCATCAGGGATAACATCTCATGTCCTACCGTAAGATCCACTATCATGTCAATGTTTGGTAAAGGGAAGTCATCCTTTAGGCAGGCTTTGTTAAGGTCTCAGAAATCGGTTCAGCAATGGATTCGACCATCTAGTTTGGCTACTAGCACTAGGTTGGAAACCCACTCAAGATAGTCAATTAGTCAGATGAACCACACATCCAGTAGTTTCTTCAATTCTACTTTGACTAGGAGTGCAACTTGAGGGCTCATCTTTCTTAGCTTCTGTTTCACTGGTTTTGCATCAAGCCGCACTACAAGGTGATGGACAACCAAGGCAGGGTCTAGCCCTGGCATATCTACATAGGTCCATGCAAAGTTGTGGTTTCTATGTTTGAAGAAGGCTAAGAAGTTTTCCTGCTCTGTTGCATTGAGAGATTTTGCCTTGAAGGTGATTTTTGGCTCTTCTTCTGTCCCAAGATTCATTTCTTGAGCTAGCTCCACAAGGATGGGTGATCTATCGAGATATACCTTCTCCATCGTGGGAAGGCCCATGCTTCCATCTCCTAGCACCTCGTGGAGGTTTTCACTAGTAGATACGTCCTTTATTTTTATTTTTTTGGGATCTAACACTGCCACGGAGTGGTTTTCACCATCAAATCCATGTTTGATTTTTTATCATGGGTTGTCTCCCCAAAATAGGTAGCCATAACAAGTTCCATAATGTATACAACTCTATGATCTCCCAGGGGGAAGTGATCTCTAACCCCCATCGTTTCAGCAATTGCTTCATCATTTTGTGCTACGTCAAGGACAGGAGGTCCATGTTGGTCCCAGTTTATGAGGTTCGGGTATACAAGGGGTAGGTCATTGGATGAAGATGCTAGGGTGGTGACTGTGTATATGGTGCATATGGATGATTCAAAGAATTTGGTGAAGTCACTAAAGGATTCTTGATGGCCTACTTCGTTGATGTTATTGACTTCAGGGGAAACCGTAGTGACCTTGGCTAAGATACATTCACCACTAGTGAGGATACGTTGTCATTGTCCATATCCTAGCCCTTGAGTGTAGGGATTCCTCGTTTCTTGAACCAGTTTTATGATCCCTTGTTCATGAAGGCCAATACCACCTTGTCCTTTGTAGCCCATGTTTTTGACAATTTTCAACCCTTTGCCATAGATTTCAGATGGTATGGTAGGGGTTTCTTGCTTTATTTCTTCATCTTTATACAACCATGATGATATGTCTTCAAGCACATCTTGGTCAAGAAGGTACTTCTTCTCAAAGGTCAGAGATGGCTTACATTTGATAACCACTGTGGAGACTTCTCCCTCTTTCAGGGCACCGAACATCTTAGGATTGGGTAATGTCCCTACACAAAAGGTGCCATGTATGTCATATTCTCCACATCCCATATCACTGATCTTGACCTTAACCTTGGGTGGCAGGGTTGCTAGGGATGAAGTGGAAGCAATATTGGAAGGGTCGATATAAGAGGTGGATGTTGTAGGGTTAGTTGGTGAGATAGTTTTTGTGATAGCCTTGTTGTATGGGGAGAAGGTGTGGTCATGTCCTTCCAAGAAATTACAGTATTGGAAGGGGCGGGGGTCAACATAGATGGTTACTTCCATGCCATTGTGAGGGAACTTTAGACATTGGTGGAATGTAGAGGGGATGGCTTGCATGGCATGGATCCATGGTCGACCGAGAAGAATGTTGTAGGGGAGGTCAAGATCCAGAACCTGACATTTAGTTTCCATTATCTTTTGCCCTACTTGGATGGGGAGTTTGATAGTGCCCTTGGACAATCTCTTAGTGTCATCATATCCCTTGATGGTTATGCATTCACTAGTGTCTACAACCACATCCAAGTATCCCAAGTGTTTTAATAATTTTAGAGTGCACAAGTTTAGGCTAGAGCCACCATCTATTAAGACTTTTTTGATGATATGTTTATGGATGCAGACTTCAATATGTAAGGAGTCATTATGTAGATTGTTGGAGGTGGAGAGATCCTTTTCAGAGAAAGTGAGATGATGGGGTGAAGTGATGTGGCCCACCATGGCTTGGAATTGGTCCACATTCAGGTTGGTTGGAACTCGGGTTTCCAAGAGAGCCTTGTCAAGGACTTCTTTGTGGAGAGGTGATGTACAAAGCAGCTCGAGTATGGAAATTTGTGTAGGGGTCTTTCCTAGATGATCTAGGAGGTTGTACTTATTGGTAGATGCTGGGTGAACGAACGGATGATTGGGTTGAGAGTTTGATGTGGATGGAGGCATTTGATCGGTGGTAGGGGCTGTGTGGATGGATACACGGCCATGACGGGTTGCGACGGCACAATCAGGTGCTTAAGCCCGAATAGTGATTGTGTTGATATAGTTGGATGATGGTTCTATATGACCTACGATAGAATCATAAGAAGCAGGAGGTGGCGTGATATTGTAGGCTTGATTGGAAGATGAGGATTTGTTGTGATTAGGTAGTGGATCCTTGTAATCTCCCAAATTGGTGTTGGGCGATGGTTGCATGGTTTGTTTGAGATTGACTTTCTTTTAATCTATGAGGTCTTGTATACAATGTTTCAATTTCATGCAATCGAATGTCTTATGGCCCACAATGTGGTGGTAATCACAATAGTCATTTTCATTGTACCACGCGGCTTTAAGTTCACTTTCATGGTGAGGCTTAATGGGTGGGAGAGTTACTAAACCATTCTTTAGACATCTATCGAGGATATCTTCAATTGGTTCCCCTAGGGGTGTAAATTGTCTCCAAGGTTTGTTTTTCTTAGGTTAACCTTTTGGAATATTTACATTGGCAGTATATGTACTTGGGGGTGCTTGATTTTGTACATGTTGGATGGCCTTTACATTGGTGACACCGTCATTGAGGGTGTTTTTGTTCTTTCCCCAAAAGCATGATTTCTCATTTGATTGCGTGTTGTTATTGTTTGTATTGGGAACATTTATGTTGACCTTGTTGTTGTTGTTGTTATTGGTGTAGGGTTTGTTGTCGTATAGTTTGATCGAACCCTTGGCAATAAGGGCACTTTTAATGGTAGTACCCTTGTCAATGACTTCTTTGAAGGTAGATGCGCAAAGGATTTATATATGGAACCCCATTTCTTGGTTTAGATTAGTCATGAACATGGTGACTAATTGCTTCTCGGGAATTAGCCAAGGGAGTTTGCTTGCTAAGGCTCTCCACCTTCATAAGAACAAAGAAAAAGACTCTCCGTTCTTTTGTTTAGTATTGCAAAGGTCCATCATGGATATTTCATGTTTGAAATTGTAGGAGAAGTGGTTGACAAATTTCTCCATGAGCTCAAGAAAATACCTAATGCCCGGGGGAAGATGTGCAAACCATTCAGCAGCTTGACTGCCGAGGCTCCTAGGAAAAAGTCTCATTAGATATGTGTCGTTGTTTGAGACTTTGAGGAAAGCAAGGTAGAACTCCATAAGGTGATCCCTAGGGTCTCCCTTTCCCTTATACTTGTCAAATTTGGGTGTTTCAAAATTTTTGGGAAAGGGGGGCATGTATAGTGTTTGATCAAATGGATAGGGACAAATATCCTCAAAAGAATAATGTTTGCACTTGCCCCCATTTTGCAAATCATCTACCTTTTGGATCAAAGCTTGTACTATGCTTCTTAGGTCCAAGGTTGGTGGTGGTTGTGGGGTGTAGGTTTGTTGATTGATGAGATGTTGGAGGTTGGGCAGGATTTGGTGTTGGTTTGTTTGATTCAGATTTTGGTAGGTAGGGTTGTGATTTTGGGGGATCATGTTTTGATATTGTGGGATGGTGTTTTGGTTTTGTTGGGCAAGGTATTGTTGGTAAATGTGGATTTGTTGAAGAACGTGGGGTGGTAATTGAGGATTGGGATTATGTTGTGTTGATGATACCATGGGGTTTGGTACATACGTGAGATGGGATGAGTTGACATTGGATGGGTTGACGTTGGATGGGTTGGTTGTGTTGTGAGGTGGTTGTGAAAAGAATTGTCTCATGTAGGTTATGGTTTCAGGGTTGAGTTGAGGAACGCTTGTGGAAGCACTCACGTGGGTGGGGTTTCTTTGGATGCCCAAGGTGATTTAGGGAATGGAAGAGTTTACGTTGGTTATGGTAGTGGATGTGATGATGGGTTGGGAGATGGTAGGATTGGAGACATTAGAGGCAATGGATATGTTAGTGGGAATTGTAGATGTGGTAACATTAGAGTTTATGGGAATGGTGGATGCGGCAACATTAGAGTTTCTGGGAGTGGTGGGTATGGTGGGGGTTGAAGTTTGAGAGACGGTAGGTTGGGTGTTTGATGTAGATTGTTGAGAGGATGTCGTGGGATTGTTGTTAGATGTGGATGGTTAGGAGGATGTCATGTTGTGGGGTGTTCGGGCACCAATTTTGAGGAGGTAATCAAGATATCTATTTAGATCTGACCTTAAGACTTTGTCAAGCATATCCATGCTATCAGAGTCTTGTGTGAAGCTTAGGACATCTTGATCTATTTGGTTGATGGTGGGGGTGTTTTGGATGGAAGGTTGTGGAGATTGTGGTCGTTGTGTTTGCAAGAAGTGGAAGGGGTTTTCATGAGGACCACATGTTGGCATTTGGAAAACTAAGGGTATGTTGTATGCTTGTTGTCCAATTGGTATATTGTTCTCATTGGTTTGAGGCATCCTTTGCCGCCATTGTATCCAAAGTTTTCCATCTCTTGATTCTTCTTGTGTTGGGATCTAGTTATGGGCATACAAGTGTATGGATTTTGATTTTGAGGTGGATGAAATGTGGAGACCTTAGATAATTTGGATTGATTTGTTGGACCCAAAGAGGATGTGGTGATGAAATGTGATGGGATTTAGAGATAAGAGGGTGTGCTTCTTACAATCTAAAGGTAGAAGGAAATTATGATGGGGTTTAGAGAGATTTTCACTTTTAAGAGATGAGTCTCAAAAGAGTGTCAACCTAAGGATGGTAAGAGTGGATGATATTGATTTTTACAAAAATTTGGACAAAAATTATGGAAGATAAAATGAGGTTTGTTTGGGCATGATTTGATGGAAGAGATTTTTTATGTTGATTTGGGGGATGAAACCTTAGATGAACTAGATGTTTGGTATGAGAGATTTGGGTGATGTTTTTGAAAAGGGAATTGGAAGTCAACAAATGAGCTCAAGGAAGATCTAGTTTTGTGTTGCACAAATGGATGTTTCTCTTTGTTCGGGGTAGACTTATGACCTTACACAAAGAGGGATGATTATTCTACTTGAAAGGTAGACTAATGACTTATCAAGCAAAATATGATGTGAAGGATGAAATCTAGATCTAGCTTTAGCTCAAGGATTGATGAAGTTTGGATGTTGGTTGATGGCTTTGATGGATGCTTAGATTTAGAAGATTTTGGATATGTTTTTGATGGAACAAGGAAATGGATTTTTGGGATGATTTTGTAAAAGGATGTTTTTTGGTCCAAAAAGTATACAAAGATCAATGAGGATGAGAAGATATGGAAATGAGTGGAGCAAGAGGTCCAATAATGATAATGATTAATTCTTTAAGGTCAAAATGGAGGTATGATTGGAAAACTTTAGATCAAAATGGATGGGGTATTGAGGTATTTTGGGGAAGGTGATTATGGATTATGGCTAGGTAGGTCCTAAAGATCACAAGGCAATTCTACCACATTTTAGATAGGTCAGTCTATAAATAGTGCCAAAACGCAAGCAAAATGGCCCTAAAATAGACAGAGATAGTGCTAAAACAAGTCAATGTTGGTCGAAGGTATGAAAAAGATGGATTTTGATGACAAATTTGGATTTTAATGGGTATGAAGTTTGATCAAATGATTTTTGTTGTTTCTTGGCAAGTTTTTTGAAAACACTTCAAACACAATAGAACACAATAGCCAAAGATTTGTTTGTGAAAAGATGTAAAGATTTTAACAAGCACTTTGCACAACCTAAGGCGAAGATAGGACAATACTTGTCGGATCCCCTAACCGTGCCTATTTAAAGCAAATAGCTTCAGGATCTTGGTAGCACTAGTTCCCCTCCACAGCACTCACTTCTCACGCATACCAAGATCTAGGTTTCCCAAGGCTTGTACCCCCACCAAACCTTAGGATTGTCCCTACTATCTCTACTAAGAACCACGTGAATCGGGGTGGCTTCAAAGGTCCCACCTTTTGCACCAACAAGTAGAAGGATTTGGGCTACTAAAACAAAAGTTCGTAGTGGGGGAACATCCAGGGGATTGGCACGATACAAGCATCTGACAAACCACTTAAGTTTTTTAGTAGCTCTACTAGGGATTTCATATACACAAGGTACTACTCCCTTTCAAGCATAGCATCGAATGGTATATGCTAATACCAATTTGTTCTTGGCTTTCACCTTATCCTAATTTACATATAGCAGACCAGATGAAAGTACCGCTCGAGGTCGCTAGTGAGTTCTCCTTTCGGATGTGTCTCAAAAGCAGGCCCACGGCCTAGAAAAAGAAAGAGTGTTAGAACCATTTATCTTACACCTAAAATCCTTTTTCAAGGTGAGGGGAGAGGTTACTTCTATTCTAAACCCTTTGGGAAAACACAACGTACAAGCGCACCAATCACGATAAACACTTACTAAGTGTCTTTTTAAGCCCAAAATTGAAATGTTCCTAAATTTGTTGGCAAGCACTTGTTAATTTTAGAGCACCAAAATCAAATGTTTTCTACACTAAGGCACACAAGAATTCATTTTATGAGCACCAATTGAAGTGTTTGTTTGTTGTTTGTTTGATCAATTTTAGTGCACCAATTGAAATGTTGTTTACACTAATATCCAAGGGTTCTTTTTATGAGCACCAATTGAAGTGTTTGTTTAATTTAAAGAAAAAACCTTGGAAAAATTTTTAGTTGTTTCAGAATAATGGTCTTGGACAGACGATGATGACCTGCAAAACAGACAGGACCTGCACAGAACCCAATGTTAGCAGACAAAATAGCGATAAAATAGATCACATATGGCATTGCTTTGACTTGAAATGGTACTTCTGCCAACACCCCAGATAGAATCTAACCACCCTAGACAATAGTGCTAATAATACATACAAATAGCGCTGAATTACAAGATAGCGCTTAAATGGACTACAAACTGCGTTGAATACAAAAATAGTGCTACAAGATAATACAGAATGTGCTAAAACTAATGATTGCACTAATATATGTTGGCAAGAGACATAGTGTAGCTTCATGAGTGCTGTCATTGATGGCAACAAAGTTCTTCCCACCCATCCGCAGGACATAGTGTGCCTATACCAGAAGTCAGATTGAAGAGTGTTCTGGTCCGGTAAGCAAGAAAAGAGCATGTGGCAAGGTCTAACAGTCAGGTTCAGATCTCTCAAAGGAAGTATCTTAGTAAAGTGCAGACTTGGGGAAGTCAAGAGCAGTACCATGACTAATAGATTCCAGGGATTGAGCCTTCGGTGATGAAAGAGTGAAGAGATATGAGCATCTGAGTATTGAGTTCTTGTTTAGTAGAATGGACTGAGGAACACCTGACTGACAAAGCATCAGACCTCAATCCGGATCAATTATTAATGGTGATCAAGTTTCTTAAGGTATCATTCATGATTGGCCAACATGATTGATGACTTCTATAAGCATCTCTTTGATACGCATCACTTGATAAGTAAGGATTCAACTGACAGATCAGAGTTTGGGAAAATATTGACTATTCTGGATGCTGACTAGAAAGGTGTTGAAATCATAGGTGTGGATATATATACCAGATGGATTTGGATGTGAAGGTGTGTGTGGTGCATTGTGAAGTGCAAAAAAAGGTAGAGAACTATTTGGAAGTAGTAATTCAGGTCCGGTATGTGACTGGATAGCAGTGCCTAAGAAGCAAAAGAATTAAGTGCAGCAGATCAGTGTATTGAGCCTAATCGAAATTGAACCTCAGCATGTGTGGATGCTTTTATTAGTTCAAGTATCTTGTTACATTATACTTTGTAGATAGTGAGTCTCTTATAGGCAGTGAGCCTCTTGTAAGCAGTGTGCTTGGGCAGTGAGCCCTAATTGGCAAGTGCCATTTTGTACTATCTTATTCTTTTAACAGAGAATACAATCTTGGGTTAATCACCCCGTGGTTTTTCCCTTAATAGGGTTTTCCATGTCAAAATCATTGTGTCATGTGTATTGATGTTATTTCTATTTCATGATTATGTTTTCTTGAATGATTTGATGCTCCATTAATTGTTAAGGAAAATTAGAAAGTTGAAGTAATTAAGATAACTGATTCACCCCCCTCTCAGTTATCAACAATTGGTATCAGAGCCAAGTTCCTCTAAACATAGCCTAACAACTTGAGGAAGATCTAGGAATCTCAATGGATACCTATGGTATCAGGGAACAACTTCAGTCTGCCCTAAATGATCTTGAGCAATCTCACTCCGAAGTCAACAACTTGAAGGAAAGACTTAAACAGGCTGATGATTTCATAAAAGAACTAAAAGAGAAATTGAGTATCTCTATGAAGAAAAGAGAGCAACTTCTTCAACAATTGCCAAGTCAAGGTGAAGCAAACGATTCAAATGAAGATCTGAAGGAGAAAACCAAGTTATGTGAAAAGTTATCAAAAGAGGTCATTATGGTAAGACATGAAATGGACTCAGGAGTTATGAAATTCACCCAAGAAATTGAAGAGAAAAGAAAAACTGAAGATGATCTAAGACAATCTCTCAAGGAGAAATCAAAAGACTGCCACAAAATGGATAGAATAATCAGGCATCTAGAATCTGATCTTGAAGAAGCTAGAGATAATGAAGAACAACTTGAGAATTAGATTGACACTCTTAAAAGGGATCTTTCAACAGTAAATGAATACAAAGAGAAATTAAAGATAAGCTCTGCTCAACTTGAAGTTCTTCTTCAAAGCCAAAAAAGAGTAGATGACAAACAAGGCTTGGGGTATGAGAAAGGTCAAAGCTCCAGATCTGGTCAGAAGAACTCTGGATCAGGAAATCCAAGGAATAGACCTAGAAGACGTCCGGTAAGGCAACCAAATGCTCAAAGACATCCATCTTTCAATGGATACTGCCACAACTAGAACAACTTTGGTCATAAAGCAAATTAGTGTAGAAGAAGAATGAATCAGATTAATTCATCCTTCTCTGGATAGTGTTTCAATTGCAAAAGGTATGGTCACAAATCTCTTGAGTATAGAAATATGCAAATGAACAATTCATTCAATGAAAGATGCTTTGCATGCAATAGAATGGGACATATGGCTAGTGTAGATCAAAAGGATATCAGTCAAATATGCAAAGAAATGTTGTTTGCTACAATTGTAATAGATCCGGTCATATAGCCAAATTCTGCAGAAGAAAGAATCAGAACAATAAAGGTCCAGTACATCATAATCAAAACCAAGACAAAGGAAAAGGAAAAATGAATGCGGATGAAATTCAAAGGGAGATGAACAAGATTTGGGTGAAGAGGAGTACAGATAATGTTGAAGATGGATCCGCACCAGAATCTGGTGCTGATATTCCTTTCGGAAACTAAATAGATGAGCTCTGGCTTAGGGGGAGTAACAAAAGAAAAACTCTTTCCCCCAGCTAGTCAATAGGTGCCTGAAATTGGCACATGAAAGGTTGTGGATCAAAGAGGTTCTTAAAGAAATATCTAAATAAGCCATGGTAAAAGATATGAAAGATCTGGAAGAAGTTTTGAAAAAGATTAATCTTCCAAGATTGATCCGATTCAATAGTCATCCGGTAAGAATAGGACTTTCACTGTTAGATCCGGTATGATTTGAATTTGAGGTATCATGATCTGCAGATAAATGGAATGATTGTGAAAGGTAGATAAATTGTTAATATCCACCAAGAATAACTTTAAAGGGCATCTTAGTGATCTAGAAAAATCTCTCAGGACAAAGAGAATAGAGAAACCGAAATAACTTAAGGTATGCATTTATTGCAAACAAAATTAGGGTTTGCACAGAAATAAAAGGGTTCTTTTGTTCATCATTTGTACATTTGAACTCAAGAAGAAGAAGAAAAAGAGCTTTGCAAACAAATTGTCTCAAGTCTCTCAAAGATCAACCACAGAAGTCAACTCTTCTAGCAATCCGATCCAGCTCATTCTGTGAAACCTAGAAGCGTAAAAAGGTATTTTCTGGTCTTGATCAAACTCTCTCTGAATCTTTAAGATGTCTACTCCAAATGTTGTGAAGATTACTTTTAGGCCACGCCCTAAATTTAAGAAACATCCCTACAAATCTCTAGAAGTGGATCCCTTAGGTGCATTTTCTAGCATTTCGCATGGGGTTTTGCATGTTGAAGATGTTAGGGCATAAATTCATGCGAACATTGAAGAATTTGGAGAATCCAAGATGATAGATATCTATCACAATTAGTTAATAGACGATTCTTTTGAACTCAAACCTCAGTATAAGGCTATCTGAGATAAACATTTTGCACAGTGCATTCATTTCCCTTATTTTGCAGAAGATGAATGGGTCCGGTATGTTCTAAGTAGAATGCATGATAACTTTATATGGTTGATGAGGCCATTCAAGATAACCAAGGATGCCATTTGGGCAGTTATCAGATTGCACTCATCTAGTCGGATACGTGCTCTCAAATCTGTCAAGAATCAGACAGTGAGTGAGGCAACCAGATCAAAATTTGACAAGAGAGCCATGACAATTGAAGATATCACTGATCTGGATATCAAATTTGCATCCATAATAATTGGTTACAAGATATATCACTCTAGCAAGGAAAATTCAGTACCCGAAACTGTAATTTACACAGCTTATCAGATGCTAAAAGAAAATGCTGACTATGATCTTTGTGACTTCTTCTAAACCAACTAATGGAGAACCTACAAAAGATCAAAAAGGACAAGAAGAATTCATTCAAGTATGGTGGGCTGATATTATGTTTGTTCTTTTACTTCATGAATGAGCTTCCCGGATCTAGAGGTTGGGTATGGCAAAATGATAGACCAGTAGTCATTCAAATAAGAGATTATATACATGGGCTAGGTGATGCCAAGGCACAAAATACAACACTCTAGGGGTATTTCAAGAACTTTCAAAGTATGATGCAAGCAAGAGAGAGAATTCCCCAATCTCTAGTTCAAAAGTATAAGGATACAGTTTGCTTTATGGTAGAAACTGATCAGTGCCTAATGGAGGCAGTGGAGCCAAGCACAGTCTGGATCATGCCAATGGGATATGAAGTAGATGAGAAAATTGTAAAGCTACATGTTCAACACCTGCTTAGTCAACCCAAGGATCCTAAGGTAGAAAGGTTTGGAACCTTTTGAAGAATTGAGTGTGAAGATCCATGTGGATCTAAGACAACCAGAAATGAAAAGAAAAGTGAGGAGGGAAGTAGAAGAATTCACCAAGAGGCATGGGATATCAAAGGAGGCACTTGATGCCAATAGAGAGAAGATGGAAAGGGAAGAAAAAGAAAGGCAAGAGACAAAAAAAGAAGGTGCCCCAGTACAAGTGCCCTCCTAGACTAGATCATCCAAAAGCTCTGCACCTGCCACTTCCAAGAGTCAAAAAGCCTCAAAACTGGAAGCTCAGACATCCGAAAAAGGAGAAAAGAGAATGAAGAAAAAGGCAACAAGGTCTTATACAAGCCAAAAGGATGATGAAGAGACAGAATCAGATGAGGAAGTAAAGAAAATGAAGAAGAAAAAGAAAACATCCAGTGAACCCTCTATTCAAGAAGGGACAGAAGAATTTGTTGAGAAGCCTACTCTATCCATTGATGATGTAGTCAAAGTAGTCACTATGGATGGGAATCTGCAACCAATAAGAAAATTATATAATGAGTATAATGATGCAGATAAAAAGACTTTGGAGGAAGCCACAGTTAAGTATTTGAACATATACAATAAAACATTTATTGAAATCATCTCTCTAATTCCCAAAAGTTTAGAGAAAGAACTTGAAATGAGAAAGGAAAACGCCAAGGCAAAGGACTTAGAAATTAGAGAACAGATAGCCATTCAGCTCTATCCTTCAATTACTTCAGAACAAATGGATATGATCTTCAAAGATTGCAAGGATGAGTTCCAGAGTAAGGCTAGAATGAATTAGCTCATGCTTGGAGAAGCTGACAAAGTGGCAAAAGATACAGAAGATATCCTTCGAAATGCTTTTAAAAGATTCAATATTCCTGTTATAGAGGACCTAGGTAATGAACCCTCTGCCGTGGATGAAGAAGAAGAATCTATTGTAAAAAATGGAGAAGAGGAAAAGGAGACAAGTGAAGAGAAAACTAAGGACTTAGATTCCTCTGCTCCGAAAGAGGAAGTTCATGAACAAGCAAACATCTCTCCTCCAGTTTCCCCTGCAGACTCTGGATCTAAAGGAGAAGAAAGAATAAAGGAGAAAACTAGTCAAGGAGAAGAAGTACAAGAAAAAGAAAAAGGTCAAACAGAAAAAACCTCAGATGATAGTGCTAAGGCTGCAGAAGGGGAGAAAACCCTGACATCGGCAAGAGACATAGCAGAAGTAGTCAAAGATTTCTTAACCAAAGAGATGATGGAATTTGATGAATTGGAACTTCTTCAAGGATTGTTCAATTTTGACTCCCTCTCCCTAGTTCAAACCATGAAGCTAGCATCCTTTACCCAAGCAAAGGCAAAAAAAAAACTCCTGAAGTCTCACATGGAAGACTATGAGCTCATAGAAACTGCATCTGGTGTATTGGAAAAGATCATGACATCCTTCCAAAAGGATCCTTCAGCCTCCACATCCGATAATCTAAAGTCTCTTGTAAATTCTATTCATACGCATTTTGATTCCTTAGAGAAGTCAGCAGAAGAAAAGGTCTGGAAGGATATTTTGGAAAAGAGATTCTTTGAAGTACAAGGATTAATAACAAATGATAGGAGAGTTATGGATATTGGAATAAAGAGCTTAGAAAATGCTCTTAAAGATGGCAGAGATATATATAAATTTTGTTTATCCTGGCCTAAAGTGACCAAGAACATTAAGAAGAAAATAAAAGAGCAAGAGGATAAACTGTTAATTTTATCTCAAAGTTTTGATCCTCTCTCCTCTTCCATAATCAATCAAGAGTGTCAAACTATTGCAATCACAAATGAAATAAAGAAGCTTGAGAAGGAGAAGAAAAATAGAATAAACAGATTAAGTGAACTTAGAGGGATCATTATCCCTAAGTTAGAGTCCATGCATGAGGCCCTAACTGATGCTCAGACCACAGCCCAGACCAATGATCCGACAGATCTTAAGAAGGCAGAAGCTTTTGCATTCTTGTTGAGTGGTCACATCTCAATTTTGGACAAGATGAAGTAGAGTTGGGCGACAGAAGTTGTACACTTGAAGAATACTTTTGGTGACATACTTAAGTATATGTAAGTACAACTTGTATATATACTTATGTAGATATGTATAGATTGTTTTTCTTGAAAATTTTGGTGTGCGGACCCTACCCTTTGTCATTGATGTCAAAGGGGGAGTGAGGAGCAGTGAACAATGTGGCATCTAGCTAAGGGGGAGCTCCGGTAAAGTGTACATTAGAATGGAGCATCAGCCAAGGGGGAGTGTAGTGTGACACTTAGTCATTTTTCACTAAGTGTTGCCATCAATGCCAAAGGGGGAGATTGTTGGCAAGATACATAGTGTAGCTTCATGAGTGTTGTCATTGATGGCAACAAAGTTCTTCCCACCCATCCGCAGGACATAGTGTGCCTATACCAGAAGTCAGATTGAAGAGTGTTGTAGTCCGGTAAGCAAGAACAGAGAATATGGCAAGGTCCGACAATCAGGTCCGTATCTCTCAAACAAAGTATCTTAGTAAAGTCTGAACTTGGGGAAGTCAAGAGTAGTTATTTGACTGATAGATTCTAGGGATTGAGCCTTCTGTGATGATAGAGTGAAGAGATATGAGCATCTGAGTATTGAGTTCCTATTTGGCAGAATGGGCTGAGGAAGACCTGACTGACAGAGCATCAGACCTCAATCCGGATCAATTATTAATGGTGATCAAGTTTCTTAAGGTATCATTCATGATTGGTCGACATGATTGATGACTTCTATAAGCATCTCTTTGATATGCATCACTTGATAAGTAAGGATTCAGCCAACAGATTAGAGTTTGGGAAAATATTGACTATTCCGGATGCCGACTAGAAAGGTGTTGAAATCATAGGTGCAGATATATATACTAGATGGATTTGGATGTGAAGGTGTCTGTGGTGCATTATGAAGTGTGAAAAAAGGTAGAGAACTATTTGGAAGTAGTAATTCAGGTACGGTATGTGACTGGACAACAATACCTAAGAAGAGAAAGAATGAAGTGCAACATATCAGTGTATTGAGCCTAACCGAAACTGAACCTCAGCATGTGTGGATGCTTTTATCAGTTTAAGTATCTTGTTACCTTATACTTTGTAGACAGTGAGTTTCTTGTAGGCAGTGAGCCATAATTGGCAAGTGCCATTTTGTACTATCTTATTCTTTTAACAGAGAATACAATCTTGGGTTAATCACCCTGCGGTTTTTCCCTTAACAGGGTTTTCCACATCAAAATCATTGTGTCATGTGTATTGATGTTATTTCTATTCATGATTATGTTTACTTGAATGATTTGATGGTCCATTAATTGTTAAGGAAAATCAAAAAATTGAAGTAATTAAGATAACTGATTCACCCCCCTCTTAGTTATCAACAATTGGTATCAGAGCCAAGTTCCTCCAAACAAAGCCTAACAGCTTGAGGAAGATCTAGGAATCTCAATGGATACGTATGGTATGAGGGAACAACTTCAATCTACCCTAGATGATCTTGAGCAATCTCACTCTGAAGTCAAAGACTCAAACAGGCTGATGATTTCATAAATGAACTAAAAGAGAAATTGAGTATCTCTATGTTGAAGAGAAAGGAACTTCTTCAACAATTAGCAAGTCAAGGTGAAGCAAATGATTCAAATTAAGATCTAAAGGAGAAAACCAAGTTATGTGAAAAGTTATCAAAAGAGGTCATTATAGTAAGACATGAAATGGAATCAGGAGTTATGAAATTCACCCAAGAAATTGAAGAGAAAAGAAAAACTAAAGATGGTCTAAGACAATCTCTTAAGGAGAAATCAGAAGGCTGCCACAAAATGGATAGAATAACCAGGCATCTAGAATCTAATCTTGAAGAAGCTAGAGATAATGAAGAACAACTTGAGAATCAGATTGAAACTTTTAAAAGGGATCTTTCAATAGCAAATGAATACAAAGAGAAATTCAAGATAAGCTCTGCTCAACTTGAAGTTCTTCTTCAAAGCCAAAAAAGAGTAGATGACAAACAAGGCTTGGGGTATGAGAAAGGTCAAAGCTCCAGATCCGGTCAGAAGAACTCTGGATCAGGAAATCCAAGGAACAGACATAAAAGACTTCTGGTAAGGCAACCAAATGCTCAAAGACATCCATCTTTCAATGGATACTGCCACAACTACAACAACTTTGGTCATAAAGCAAATCAGTGCAGAAGAAGAATGAACCAGACTAATCCATCCTTCTCTGGACAGTGTTTTAATTGCAAAAGGTATGGTCACAAATCTCTTGAGTGTAGAAATATGCAAATGAACAATTCATTCAATGGAAGATGCTTTGCATGCAATATAATGGGACATATGGCTAATCAGTGTAGATCAAAAGGATATCAGTCAAATATGCAAAGAAATGTTGTTTGCTACAATTGCAATAGATCCGGTCATATAGCCAAATTCTATAGAAGCAAGAATCAAAACAATAAAGGTCTGGTGCATCATAATCAAAACCAAGACAAAGGAAAAGGAAAAATGAATGTGGATGAAATTCAAAGGGAGATGAACAATATTTGGGTGAAGAGGAGTACAAATAATGTTGAAGATGGATCCGCACCAAAATCAGGTGTTGATATTCCTTCCGAAAACTAAATAGATGAGCTCTGGCTTAGGGGGAGTAACAAAAGAAAAACTTTTTCCCCCAGCCAGTCAATAGGTGCCTAAAATTGGCACATGAAAGGTTGTGGATCAAAGAGGTTCTCAAAGAAATATCTAAATAAGCCATGGTAAAAGATATGAAAGATCTAGAAGAAGTTTTGAAAAAGATTAATCTTCCAAGATTGATCCGGTTCAATAGTCATCCGGTAAGAATAGGACTTTCATAGTTAGATCCGGTATGATTTGAATTTGAGGTATCTTGATCTGCGGATAAATGGAATGATTGTGAAAGGTAGATAAATTGTTAATATCCACCAAGAATAACTTTAAAGGGCATCTTAGTGATCCAAAAAAATCTCTCAGGACAAAGAGAACAAAGCAACCATAATAACTTAAGGTATGCATTTATTGCAAACAAAATTAGGGTTTGCACAGAAATAAAAGGGTTCTTTTGTTCATCATTTGTACATTTGAACTCGAGAAGAAGAAGAAAAAGAGCTTTGCAAACAAATTGTCTCAAGTCTCTCAAAGATCAACCACAGAAGTCAACTCTTCCAGCAATCTGATCCAGCTCATTTCGTAAAACCTAGAAGCATAAAAAGGTATTTTCTGCTTTTGATCAAACTCTCTCTGAATCTTTAAGATGTCTACTCTGAATGTTGTGAAGATTTCTAATAGGTTGTGCCCTAAATTTAAGAAACATCCCTACAAATCTCTAGAAGTGGATCCCTTAGGTGCATTTTCCAACATTCTGCACAGGGTTTTGCATGTTGAAGATGTTAGGGCATACATTCATGCGAACATTGAAGAATTTGGAGAATCCAAGCTAATAGATATCTATCACAATCAGTTAATAGATGACTCTTTTGAACTCAAACCTCAGTATATGGCTATCTAAGATAAACATTTTACACAGTGTATTCATTTCCCCTGTTTTACAGAAGATGAATGGGTCTGGTATGTTCTAAGTAGAATGCATGATAACTTTATATGGTTGATGAGGCCATTCAAGATAACCAAGGATGCCATTAGGTTAGTTACCAGATTGCACTTATCTGGTGGGATACCTGCTCTCAAATCTGTCAAGAATCAGATAGTGAGTGAGGCAACTGGATCAAAATTTGACAAGAGAGCCATGACAATTGAAGATATCACTGATCCGGATATCAAATTTGCATCCATAATAATTGGTTACAAGATATATCACTCTAGTAGGGAAAATTTAGTACCCAAAACTACAATTTACACAGCTTATCAGATGCTAAAAGAAAATGCTAACTATGATCTTCATGAACTTCTTCTAAACCAACTGTTGGAGAACCTACAAAAGATCAAAAAGGACAAGAAGAATTCATTCAAGTATGGTGGTCTGATATTATGTTTGTTCTTTTACTTCATGAATGAGCTTCCTGGATCCAGAGGTTGGGTATGGCAGAATGATAGACCAGTAGCCATTCAAATTAGAGATTATATACATGGGCTTGGTGATGCCAAGGCACAAAATACAACACTCTAGGGGTATTTCAAGAACTTTCAAAGTATGATGCAAGCAAGAGAGAGAATTCCACAATCTCTAGTTCAAAAGTATAAGGATACAGTTTGCTTTATGGTAGAAACTGATCAGTGCCTAATGGAGGCAGTGGAGCCAAGCACAGTCTGGATCATGCCAATGGGATATGAAGTAGATGAGAAAATTGTAGAGCTACATGTTTAACACATGCTTAGTCAACCCAAGGATCCTAAGGCAGAAAGGTTTGGAACCTTTGAAGAATTGAGTGTGAAGATCCATGTGGAACTAAGACAACCAGAAATGAAAAGAAAAGTGAGGAGGGAAGTAGAAGAATTCACCAAGAGGCATGGGATATCAAAAGAGGCACTTGATGCCAACAGAGAGAAGATGGAAAGGGAAGAAAAAGAAAGGCAAGAGACAAAAAAAGGTGACCTAGTACAAGTCCCCTCTTAGACCAGATCATCCAAAAGCTCTGCACCTGCCACTTCAAAGAGTCAAAAAGCCTCAAAACTGAAAGCTCAGACATCTAGAAAAGGAGAAAAGAGAATGAAGAAAAAGGCAACAAGGTCTTATACAAGCCAAAAGGATGATGAAGAGACAGAATCAGATGAGGAAGTAAAGAAAATGAAGAAGAAAAAGAAAACATCCAGTGAACCCTCTATTGAAGAAGGGACAAAAGAATTTGTTGAGAACCCTACTCTATCCATTGATGATGTAGTCAAAGAAGTCACTATGGATGAGAATCTGCAACCAATAACAGAATTCTATGATGAGTATAATGATGCAGATAAAAAGACTTTGGAGGAAGCGACAATTAAGTATTTGAACATATACAACAAAGCATTTATTGAAATCATCTCTCTAATTCCCAAAAGTTTAGAGAAAGAACTTGAAATGAGAAAGGAAAAATCTAAGGTAAAGGACTTAGAAATTAGAGAACAAATAGCCATTCAGCTCTATCCTTCAATTACTCTGAAACAAATGGATATGATCTTCAAAGATTGCAAGGATGAGTTCCGAAGTAAGGATAGAATGAATTAGCTCATGCTTGGAGAAATTAACAAAGTGGCAAAAGATACAGAAGATATCCTCCAAAATACTTTTAAAAGATTCAATATTCCTATTATAGAGTACCTAGGTAATGAACCCTCTGCCATGGATGAAGAAGACGAATCTATTGTAAAAAATGGAGAAGAGGAAAAGGAGACAAGTGAAGAGAAAACTAAGGACTTAGATTCCTCTACTCCAGAAGAGGAAGTTCATGAACAAGCAAACATCTCTCCTCCGGTTTCCCCTGCAGACTCCGGGTCTAAAGGAGAAGAAAGAATAAAGGAGAAAACCAATCAAGGAGAAGAAGTACAAGAAAAAGAAAAAGGTCAAGCAGAGAAAACCTCAGATGATAGTGCTAAGGCTGCAAAAGGGGAGAAAAGCCTGTCACCAGCAAGAGACACAGTAGAAGCAGTCAAAGATTTCTTAACCAAAGAGATGATGGAATTTGATGAACCGGAACTTCTTTAAGGACTGTTTAATTTTGACTCCCTCTCCCCAGTTCAAACCATAAAGCTAGCATCCTTAACCCAAGCAAAGGCAAAAGAAAAACTCTTGAAGTCTCACATGAAAGACTGTGAGATCATAGAAGTTGCATCTGGTGTATTGGAAAAGATCATGCCATCCTTCCAAAAGGATCCTTTGGCCTCCACATCCGGTAATCTAAAGTCTCTTGTAAATTCTATTCATACGCATTTTGATTCCTTAGAGAAGTTAGCAGAAGAAAAGGTCTGGAAGGAGTTTTTGGAAAAGAGATTCTCTGAAGTACAAGGATTAATAACAAATGATAGGAGAGTTATGGTTGTTGGAATAAAGAGCTTAGAAAATGTTCTTAAAGATGGCGGAGATATATATAAATTTTGTTTATCCTGGCGTAAAGTGACCAAGGACATTGAGAAGAAAGTAAAAGAGCAAGAGGATAAACTGTTAAGTTTATCTCAAAGTTTTGATCCTCTCTCCTCTTCCATAATCAATCAAGAGTGTCAGACTATTGCAGTCACAAATGAAATAAAGAAGCTTGAGAAGGAGAAGAAAAATAGAATAAATAGATTAAGTGAACTTAGAGGGATCATTATCCCTAAGTTAGAGGCCATGTATGAGGCCCCTGGACCAATGATCCGACAGATCTTAAGAAGGTAGAAGATTTTGCATTCCTATTGAGTGGTCACATCTCAATTTTGGACAAGATGAAGCAGAGTTGGGCAATAGAAGTTGTACAGTTGAAGAATACTTTTGCCAACATACTTAAGTATATGTAAGTACAACTTGTATATATACTTATGCAGATATGTATAGATTGTTTTTCTTGAAAATTTTGGTGTACGGACCCTACCCTTTGTCATTGATGTCAAAGGGGGAGTGAGGAACACTAAAAAATGTGGCATCCATCTAAGGGGGAGCTCCGGTAAAGTGTACATTAGAACGGAGCATCAACCAAGGGGGAGTGTAGTGTGACACTTAGTCATTTTTCACTAAGTGTTGCCATCAATGCCAAAGGGGGAGATTGTTGGCAAGAGACATAGTGTAGCTTCATGAGTGTTGTCATTGATGGCAACAAAGTTCTTCCCACCCATCCGCAGGACATAGTGTGCCTATACTAGAAGTTAGATTGAAGAGTGTTGTGGTCTAGTAAGCAAGAACAGAGCATGTGGCAAGGTCTGACAATCAGGTCCGTATCTCTCAAATGAAGTATCTTAGTAAAGTGTAGACTTGGGGAAGTCAAGAGCAGTACCTTGACTGATAGATTCCAGGGATTAAGCATCCGGTGATAAAAGAGTGAAGAGATATGAGCATCTGGGTATTGAGTTCCTGTTTGGCAGAATGGACTGAGGAAGACCTGACTAACAGAGCATCAGACCTCAATCCGGATCAATTATTAATGGTGATCAAGTTTCTTAAGCTATCATTCATGATTGGCTGACATGATTGATGACTTCTATAAGCATCTCTTTGATATGCATCACTTGATAAGTAAGGATTCAACCGATAGATCAGAGTTTGGGAAAATATTGACTATTCCAGACGCCGACTAGAAAGGTGTTGAAATCATAGGTGTGGATATATATACTAGATGGATTTGGATGTGAAGGTGTGTGTGGTGCATTTTGAAGTGTGAAAAAAGGTAGAGAACTATTTGGAAGTAGTAATTTAGGTCCGATATGTGACTGGACAACAGTACCTAAGAAGAGAAAGAATGAAGTACAACAGATCAGTGTATTGAGCCTAACCAGAACTGAACCTCAGCATTTGTGGATGCTTTTATCAGTTCAAGTATCTTGTTACCTTATACTTTGTAGACAGTGAGTCTCTTGTAGGCAGTGAGCCTCTTGTGAGTAGTGTGCTCAGGCAGTGAGCCCTAATTGGCAAGTGCCATTTTGTACTATCTTATTCTTTTAACAAAGAATACAATCTTGGGTTAATCACCCTGTGGTTTTTCCCTTAACAGGGTTTTCCACATCAAAATCATTGTGTCATGTGTATTGATGTTATTTATATTTCATGATTATGTTTGCTTGAATGATTTGATGCTCCATTAATTGTTAAGGAAAATCAGAAAGTTGAAGTAATTAAGATAACTAATTCACCCCCCCTCTCAGTTATCAACAATATAGACTAATTATAGTGCTACTATGCATGAGTTTGAACTGTCTGGTCAACTGTGGAATATGGTGTTGTTCTGGGTCTCGATGGCATTGATACAGGGTTAAACTAGTCAAACCTGCAAAACATAAGTTCTCTTGACCAAATAAGGGATTAGATTGAGTCCAAGGGGTCTTGTTAGTCCTCCATGATGATAAAGAGACAAATTCTATCAATAAAACAGCCTAGTCAATAAAAACCTACACAAGATGAAAACAAAGAATGTAAGTTGGATTTTAAGGCTATTTTGGTAGAATCTCCCCTTATCCTTGCATCAATCCTACAAAAAATGAGGTAAAAAAAAAATAAACACCTGCCAAAAGATCAACAAAAGACACAAGTGTGAGTTAAATAAAAATCAAAAGGCCATGTGAAAAAGGTGCCAATATAGTCTGCAAATGGCATCAAAATGCACGTGAAATGGTGCTACTACACAAGAAGATAGCGCTAGTCCTGAAAAAACATGTCTAAACACAACAAAAACTCATACAAGATGTTAGATTGAGACCTTGTCAATCCCACAGAGCATGCCAAATGTGATTAGTGAAAATAGAATGATATGAAAAACATAAAATAAAAGCATAAAACAAGCCTTATACCTCACTAGGATTCACCAATCCAAGATAGGGCGGTAGAAGCATGCACCTAAGAGCTCCTAGATATACCCTAGATAATAGATTTAATGTGAAATGCTCAATCTAAATGCAACTCACAAACTAACTCAAGAGAATTTTTGGCATGATAACATTACTTAGAAATCGGATGCTAAAATGGCTTGGAGGATGTTGTATTTGTAGGCATTTTGGAGAGATTTTGATCCAATGGTTGAGATTGATTTGAGAGATCAATGGTGGAGGATGAAGATGATGTGGAGGGCCAAGATTTCATCTTGGAGAATGGAGGGCTAGGAATAAATATGAATTTTTAATTCATCTTGGGAAGAGGAGTTCATAAATCAGGTGGAGTGTAATGGATTATTTGTGAATTAAAAATTCACATTGGGAAGGGTAAAATAAATTTAAAATTCATTTGGGGAAGAGTGGATATTAATGAGTTATGACATGTGTAAGGGGTGTAAGAGGTATTAAATGAGGATTATGACACGTGTATAAAAATTGGTTTATATGGGATATATTTCAATTTTTTATTTGTAGGATGTGGGGAAGGGTGTTAATCAAGGTTTGACCATTTTAATTAGGGTGATTAGCCTAATTTATATGGCTGGAAAAATTAGGGAATAGGTTAATGGGAGGTTTAGATTAATTAAATAAGGTTTTATTTAATTAATCCTAGGTCTAGGGTTATTTATATTTCATGATTATGTTTGCTTGAATGATTTGATGCTCCATTAATTGTTAAGGAAAATCAGAAAGTTGAAGTAATTAAGATAACTAATTCACCCCCCCTCTCAGTTATCAACAATATAGACTAATTATAGTGCTACTATGCATGAGTTTGAACTGTCTGGTCAACTGTGGAATATGGTGTTGTTCTGGGTCTCGATGGCATTGATACAGGGTTAAACTAGTCAAACCTGCAAAACATAAGTTCTCTTGACCAAATAAGGGATTAGATTGAGTCCAAGGGGTCTTGTTAGTCCTCCATGATGATAAAGAGACAAATTCTATCAATAAAACAGCCTAGTCAATAAAAACCTACACAAGATGAAAACAAAGAATGTAAGTTGGATTTTAAGGCTATTTTGGTAGAATCTCCCCTTATCCTTGCATCAATCCTACAAAAAATGAGGTAAAAAAAAAATAAACACCTGCCAAAAGATCAACAAAAGACACAAGTGTGAGTTAAATAAAAATCAAAAGGCCATGTGAAAAAGGTGCCAATATAGTCTGCAAATGGCATCAAAATGCACGTGAAATGGTGCTACTACACAAGAAGATAGCGCTAGTCCTGAAAAAACATGTCTAAACACAACAAAAACTCATACAAGATGTTAGATTGAGACCTTGTCAATCCCACAGAGCATGCCAAATGTGATTAGTGAAAATAGAATGATATGAAAAACATAAAATAAAAGCATAAAACAAGCCTTATACCTCACTAGGATTCACCAATCCAAGATAGGGCGGTAGAAGCATGCACCTAAGAGCTCCTAGATATACCCTAGATAATAGATTTAATGTGAAATGCTCAATCTAAATGCAACTCACAAACTAACTCAAGAGAATTTTTGGCATGATAACATTACTTAGAAATCGGATGCTAAAATGGCTTGGAGGATGTTGTATTTGTAGGCATTTTGGAGAGATTTTGATCCAATGGTTGAGATTGATTTGAGAGATCAATGGTGGAGGATGAAGATGATGTGGAGGGCCAAGATTTCATCTTGGAGAATGGAGGGCTAGGAATAAATATGAATTTTTAATTCATCTTGGGAAGAGGAGTTCATAAATCAGGTGGAGTGTAATGGATTATTTGTGAATTAAAAATTCACATTGGGAAGGGTAAAATAAATTTAAAATTCATTTGGGGAAGAGTGGATATTAATGAGTTATGACATGTGTAAGGGGTGTAAGAGGTATTAAATGAGGATTATGACACGTGTATAAAAATTGGTTTATATGGGATATATTTCAATTTTTTATTTGTAGGATGTGGGGAAGGGTGTTAATCAAGGTTTGACCATTTTAATTAGGGTGATTAGCCTAATTTATATGGCTGGAAAAATTAGGGAATAGGTTAATGGGAGGTTTAGATTAATTAAATAAGGTTTTATTTAATTAATCCTAGGTCTAGGGTTATTTATATTTCATGATTATGTTTGCTTGAATGATTTGATGCTCCATTAATTGTTAAGGAAAATCAGAAAGTTGAAGTAATTAAGATAACTAATTCACCCCCCCTCTCAGTTATCAACAATATAGACTAATTATAGTGCTACTATGCATGAGTTTGAACTGTCTGGTCAACTGTGGAATATGGTGTTGTTCTGGGTCTCGATGGCATTGATACAGGGTTAAACTAGTCAAACCTGCAAAACATAAGTTCTCTTGACCAAATAAGGGATTAGATTGAGTCCAAGGGGTCTTGTTAGTCCTCCATGATGATAAAGAGACAAATTCTATCAATAAAACAGCCTAGTCAATAAAAACCTACACAAGATGAAAACAAAGAATGTAAGTTGGATTTTAAGGCTATTTTGGTAGAATCTCCCCTTATCCTTGCATCAATCCTACAAAAAATGAGGTAAAAAAAAAATAAACACCTGCCAAAAGATCAACAAAAGACACAAGTGTGAGTTAAATAAAAATCAAAAGGCCATGTGAAAAAGGTGCCAATATAGTCTGCAAATGGCATCAAAATGCACGTGAAATGGTGCTACTACACAAGAAGATAGCGCTAGTCCTGAAAAAACATGTCTAAACACAACAAAAACTCATACAAGATGTTAGATTGAGACCTTGTCAATCCCACAGAGCATGCCAAATGTGATTAGTGAAAATAGAATGATATGAAAAACATAAAATAAAAGCATAAAACAAGCCTTATACCTCACTAGGATTCACCAATCCAAGATAGGGCGGTAGAAGCATGCACCTAAGAGCTCCTAGATATACCCTAGATAATAGATTTAATGTGAAATGCTCAATCTAAATGCAACTCACAAACTAACTCAAGAGAATTTTTGGCATGATAACATTACTTAGAAATCGGATGCTAAAATGGCTTGGAGGATGTTGTATTTGTAGGCATTTTGGAGAGATTTTGATCCAATGGTTGAGATTGATTTGAGAGATCAATGGTGGAGGATGAAGATGATGTGGAGGGCCAAGATTTCATCTTGGAGAATGGAGGGCTAGGAATAAATATGAATTTTTAATTCATCTTGGGAAGAGGAGTTCATAAATCAGGTGGAGTGTAATGGATTATTTGTGAATTAAAAATTCACATTGGGAAGGGTAAAATAAATTTAAAATTCATTTGGGGAAGAGTGGATATTAATGAGTTATGACATGTGTAAGGGGTGTAAGAGGTATTAAATGAGGATTATGACACGTGTATAAAAATTGGTTTATATGGGATATATTTCAATTTTTTATTTGTAGGATGTGGGGAAGGGTGTTAATCAAGGTTTGACCATTTTAATTAGGGTGATTAGCCTAATTTATATGGCTGGAAAAATTAGGGAATAGGTTAATGGGAGGTTTAGATTAATTAAATAAGGTTTTATTTAATTAATCCTAGGTCTAGGGTCATGTAGGACAGGCTAGGTAATTAAATAATAGATATTTAATTAACTAGGGTAGGGATAGGTTGATTAATAGGATAAATTAATTAGATAAATATTATTTACCTAATTAATTGGATTTAGTGGACAAGGGGAATTAACCAAATAAATATTGCATATTCATTTAATTAATAGGCTAAGGTTTGGCTATTGAATTAATCAAATTAATCCAATTGTAGGGGATAAAATGATGAAAGATTAGGTGATGAGAGGATAATTAATTAAATAAAAATTTAATTAATTATTTAGAAGGGAAATAGGTATGTTTAGGGAGGTTGGGAGTCGATTTGATAATAAATACATTTTTAGGTGTGTATACTTACATCTAGCCCCCACTTTAGTGGCCATATGACACTATGTGTATATGCAACTGAAGGAAAGTAAATACATCAATCATGAAAAGGATACCCAAAAGGATATTGTAAAGGATGCCGAAGTGTTGTCACTGAGAAGATAGGAGCTCCCAAGTCTATAATCCTGCAAGACCACAAAGTTAGGAACCGCAACCTGCAAAGGAACACTTGTCAGAAAATCAAAACCAAATCAACCTGCAACCACCACCAATGAGTCAGTACCAAAAAACACTAAGGGGGTTGGGTGATGAGACATGATGAAGGAGGAAATCAAGGGAGATATATGTCCCCCTTGTTTCTTCTTACTTAGTTTGAGAGTAGAAACAAGGAGATACCTACTACACACATCGATTTTGAGGAAAACTTGATGAGAAATGTGTTATGGGAGTACTTTGAAGAAACAATGCTCAAACACAACACATTGGATAAGAAAGAGAGTGGAACCAAGATTCCAATGCAACAAATGGTGCAAAAATCAGAGTTTGATAGCTCAAGGTAAGGGCTCAAGAGTAAAAGAGATCAATCTTGCACCTAGTTAGGGATAGGAATTCTCACTCATTTACTTTATGCAAAGGGGAGTTGTCACTTATCACTTACTCATTCTTATTTCTTGTCATTGTAGAAAAGTAGAGGAGAGAGAGAAGGAGAATAGGAGGACAATCATGCAGAACCGATGCCTGTATCAGCCACCACGACTAGAGATGCTCTGAGCCTGAGTAGTGGAGAGGCATTTTGAGGCCGAGGTAGGGTCCTAATCTTGTGCTTCTGTCATCTTTCAATTTACTTTTTGTTATGACTTTATCATTTACTATGTCAAGAGGGAGGAATGGACAAGGGTCCCTGAGAGGGGCGCCTAGGTCTACCTAGGGCACCAAAGTCTCTCTAGGGCACCCTAGTCCCATAGGGGTGCCTGTGTCCCTTTAGGGCACCCTAGTCTTCCTGGAGTGCCTGGGTCCACAGAGGACACGGGCCCTAGGCATAGGCACTCTTTTTCTGCCTTTGATAGTTGCTTTTGATTTCTAAGGAGATTTTGATGTTCTTTCTTACTTTTCAACCTATAAGACATCCTTGAGTTACATGAGCACACAGGCGGCTGCCTAATGGCACTTCTACGAGAGCGTGCCAGTTCATTGTCTACTATAGAGAGAGATAACTTGTAGATGGTGGGCCTATGGTGGGTGTTTGATATGCCCACAATTAGATTCCACTGCGCTATGTTGATGGCACTGATGGAGAGGTGGGATACAAATACATCCACATTCCACTTACCTACAGGTGAGATGACCATCACACTAGAGGATGTTCACTGGATACTTCGACTTCCCATCTGAGGAGAGATAGTGAGGATAGTAGGACATCGTTCAGTGAGGTACACCCACGAGAGTCAGCTATATTGCTTGGGTCTCACTATTTCTCAGGTAGAGCAAGGACACATTAGGCTCCGACTGCTAGAGCAGGGATGTGGTGACATTCCCTTGTTGTGGAGGATTATGATAGTCATAGTCACACTAGCCATCGTACTAGATGGATAAGGCACTCACCTACACGGGGGTCTCATTCACACCATTAGGGAGATGGAGGAGCATCATATAGTCTATGCATGGGGGTGCAGTATGCTTGCGCACCTTTACCACAACTTGGGGTGATATGTCCACTATGAGATGCATAGTCTAATGATCTACAAATTACTATAGGTTTGGGCTTTTGAGCACATCAGGTGCACATGACTGGTGGGTTATCCTATAGATGCAGCATTCACCCATCCACATGTTTACACCTATCCATTGATCAGGTGTTGGAGGCGTGGAATCTACTATACTGGAGAGTTGTTTTTGATAGATTATAGCCCCGTGACATCATTTGGAGACCATACCATAGCTACATCAGATGGCCTGGCTAGAAGAGGTAGTTAGCAAGGATGCAAAGGAATTAGTTGATGGATGGTTGCCTTAATCATGTCATGGCTTGGTTCTATTTTGATAGGGTGGCACAGCAGTTTAGACAGATATAGGATGTTCCCATAGGTTGTCTAAGCTATGCACCTGTTGTGCACAGTGTAGTTAGGGCTAATACTATCCGACAGCTAATAGCAGTAGACGTGCCACGTAGTAATGAGGAGAGTCCTGAGGATGTAGAGCTAGTGTCAGATGTAGATGATGTTAGTTGTACCTGAGCATATTGGACCTAGTGGCATACAGAACATCCTACTCCTATCATTCCACCTAGTCACCCTACAGGTGATGCTCATCCTTCGGCCGGTCATGCTAGTGACATAGGGGTAGAGGATGATGTTAGTGATTTTGTTGGATATTATGATCTTGATGAAGATGAGTCAAAGGAGGTCCCACCATAGTACGTCTTCAGAGCAAGACCGCGATAGGGCCAGCAGGAGGTAGACGTTGACGAGGAGATCCAGTTGAGACCGCGGTCTAGGGCTCATGGTCCTATACCTACAAGAGATGCGAGACCTAGTCTAAGAGAGTGGGGGGAATGTAGTAGGTCTATGCCCCCAGCTATAGATTAGATTGCAAATCTCATTACACCTTTGGCAATCTGAGATCCAGGTTAGGTTTGATTTATTATTGTGATGTTTTTTATAGTTTATTATTTGTGATATTTATATGGGATTCTAATATCCATCCTATCTTTTGTTTTATAGTTGGGACGGATGCTTGGTGAGACTTTGTGAGTCATGTCATAGCAGACATAGTACCTACAGATGTCTCAAAGCAGTGAGTGTAGGCAAGTTATTCACCACAATCATCTGATGGGCAACATGTAGAGATACTTATGTATTTTGTCTGGTATAGGACTGCTACGGAGGCTATGCTAGAGTAGTTTGCACAAGAGAGAGAGAGAGAGGAGTTTTGATAGAGAGCTGAGTGCGCTGAAGCTGAGCTTAGGGTGCAATGAGAGCAGATGGTAGCGGTGCCTACATCAAAGGGAGAGCTAGTTGTTAGTGAGTTCTTACTACATGAGGTTCTTCAGGTGAGAGCTGATAGAGATAGGGTTCAGTCTGAGAGAGAATAGTACCGAGGATGTACCAGGAGGCACATGAGTAGATGATAGAGATGAGAGGCGAGATCAGGGGGTTAGAATCACGAAGCATCTCTAGGAGTCATTCACGATCCATAGCCACACATGGTCAGGCTTCTGTCACTTGCACACCACGAGGGCTTGAGGGTACTGGCAATCAAGGATCAACTATGTGATGTATTTATTTAGGCACTATGACATCCTATTTTTTCCTGAGGGATAGTCAACTCAGATGTATATTTAAAACTAAGGATATATATATATATGATGTTTATTTCTTTTCATTGAGATAGATCCTTTCCCACAGATCTTACTAGTTGTATCATCTCCAAACCTAACCAGTCCACCATCATATCTTTCCAAACTCACAAACTTACTTTTGTCACCAGTCATGTGGTGAGAGCAACCACTATCAATAACCCATTCATCCTTGTCCTTAATGACCTGAGCAGCCAAAGCACTTTCCACTGGTTTTTCTTCCTTCACACAACTAGTAGAATTAGTAGACACCGGATCTTTCTTAATAGCAATAAACAAGAATTCATTTCTAGAGGAACTAGCCTTATTTGGTTCACCATTATCTGATACTCCATCATCATCAAAGTCGTCAACATAATAACACTTCTTTTGGGTCCTAGGCCTGTTTTCATATCTTCTTCTATTTCTTTCAATTCTTTCAGGACATCTGGAAGCAAAATGACCTACTTTACCACAAGAAAAACATTTGAAAGGTAATTTTCCTTTATACTTACTGGATCCTCTTTGCATTATGTCCACGAAGTTGGCTTCAACTTCATCAAACTCATCATCGGATGCTACCTTGTATTTTTCTGATCTGGAAGTACTTCCCAGAGTGTTGGCTTTGAAGGCCATCTCAACTTTTAGCAGAGCATCACCAAAATCTCTCATTTCAAATGTAGTAAGCTTACCAAGTAGTTGATCCTTGTCAACCTTTTTAACTTGAATGAATTCTTCAATTGCAGCTACTTTGTGATAGTAGGACTTGGGCAGGGATCTTAGAATTTTCATAACAACTTCCTTTTTGTCAAGAGTTTTGTCCATGGCTTTTATCCCTATAACAAGTTCATCAACTCTTTGCATAAAGGCTAAATGTTTTCATCACCATTCATCTTCAAACTTTCATATTTTACTTTCAAGCTTTGTAACTTGGCTTCCTTCATAGAATCATCTCCTTCATACAGATTTTTCAACTTTTCCCATACCTTATTTGCAGTTTCAAGATCCACAACTTTCATCAATATTGAGTCGGATAAAGAGCTTAGTAGAGCATCCTTTGCCTTGACATCTATCTCATATTCTTTGATTTCTTCTTCATTCGTCAGACCATTTTGAGGTATGGTGTATTCTATTTTTGTAGCTTTCCATACTTTGTAACCAAGACTAAGAAGATGGCTTTTCATCTGAGCCTTCTAGAGAACATAATTTGTTCCATCAAAATGCAGCGCTTCCTTCTTGTAAGACATTTTGGATCTTCCTCAAGCTATTAAAATTTCTTTAGAGGAACTTGGCTCTAATACCAAATGTTGATATGTGTCAAACAACTGAGAGGGTGGGTGAATTAGTTCTCTCAAAAACTTAAACACTTTCTACAATTAAACATTCATCACTTATCTACAATTATTATAATTTAACGAGTGCATGAAATCAGAAACTTAAACACAAATACAACATCAAACACAAGAGACACCAGATTTTACGTGAAAAGTCCCAAGGTGGGGAAAAACCACGGAGAGGATTAGCTCTCAATATATATTTCAATCTTGAAATAATGATGTTCAGGCTTGGTCACTCCACGGGCCTAAACATACTAGCTTACTACCATGAAGAACAACTAGGTCTAGCAGGCTCACTGCCTCAACCCTAAATCTAGCAAGATTACAATAAGGGCTATTAAACCCTACTGGCGGCTCATTGCCAGACCCACTGTCGCAATCAACACCTTTCTATATTTGTAACTGAAGTATAATCATTCCTTTGCTCTGCTCTACCTCTACTTTGTTCCTCCTCTTCTTTCCTCTGCCACTTCTCTGCTCTTCCTTTTTGGACCTTTCTTAATATATTTTCATTTCCACTCAAGGACAACTTCTCACAACTCAACTACAAGTATTTATACACTACAATAACCTTGGAATGATCATCAAGGTCAATATCACAATCATCAACCATTGGAACAATCTCCATGGTCGGCATTACAAACATTTACAAAATAGGTCTTGGCCTATTACAACATTAAAGTTGTACACAGACCATGCCATGCCTTAGCTGGGACTCAAACACAATCTTCCATGCTTTAACATGCTTCCACAATCTTCAAGGGATCTTTGCAATCACTGGGATTAACCAGGTCGACTAAGACTGGTTACACACTACATTATCTAGGAACAATCTTCAAACACAATCTCAATTTCTTAATGCAGACTAAAATCTAGATATGAACATGATTAGCAGACATCCACAAGCACATTGTAATCATCAGGAGCAACCGCACAACCTTTAACCACTTTACCCATAAGTATCTTCTCACTAGAACACATGAACTTCACTGTCTTCGACTGTTATAAAAGAAAGATAGCTTGCAGACCACCAAACCATGAACCATTACAACTATAGGCACTTATCAGATCATCCCAAACTTCCTTCTAGAACTCCAGAGCAAAATACTTTATTGCAGAGGAATGCGGAGCATAATACTTTCTCCCTATCCCAACTGAACTCACTAAAAAAGTAGGTTTCTCTCTGGTGAACACAATTCACTCAGATCTTCATGTAGAGGGCTCAAATCCGCAATGTAGTATCCTTAATCATACCTCTAAATTACTTCCAATCTGCATACCACAATCTTTAAGAAAAAACAAATGTGAAGCAGTTTACTGGACTGTTCTTCAGCATACAACTCACTGTCTATACTACACTTCTCTATAACTCACTTATTTCTTCCAGAGAGGCTACTTTTCTCAATATCCTCAACATACAAGTCTTCTAAACAAGTAATAGAATAAGATACAATTGACACCAATGGCAACAATGATATGTTGACATCAATGACAACACCATTTAGGCACATACTTGCAACACAAAAGGTTACCTCAAAAAGTGAACATTTTACAACTAGACTTAGTCAATCAAGGTTTTGGGAAGGTCATAAATATAAAGGTTGAGGCGTCACCCAAAGTGAGGAGCTAAACCAAGGGAAATTGTACCATACCATGTAGGAGGACAATTTCTAATGTTATAGAAGGAGCTTAATGTAAACTCAAAGATTCAGGTAGAGGGATTAGAATTTTTCAAACAACTATTAACACCTGTGAAAGTAGCATATCCTCTAGTAATGAATGTGGAAGAAATAATCCCCAGGGTGGTCACACAAGAAGATAACGATGCACTGATGGCGCCATTCACTCTAGAGGAAGTAAAGAAGGCTACTTTCGAATTACATCTAGAAAAAGCACCGAGGGTGGATGACTTTCCAACAATTTTTTACCAAAAGTGTTGGCACTTCATGGGGAAGGATATTGTAATGCCCAAGGTTTTCACCCAAAGCATTAGCTAAACAAACACTGAACCAACAATTTTTTTGTATTTGCAAGTGCGACATTTACATGTCACATTGCACTCACGCACACACAATATGTCACAACAAGCACAACAACACCTAAAATGACATCACCATTGCACAATGCAAGGTGGTACAAGCGGAAGACTTCACCCATTGTGTGACAACTCACAACAATGACCAAGCAAGAGGTGGAGCTCACTCCATGATGAGGATTAGATACACCTCCATGACCTCGCTCCCTCACAGACACATGGAGTAGGATAAGGGTGACATCCACCTCAATCCATTCCATGACTACACAAGACATCCCAACACACAAGGGTAATGCTCACTCACGGGATGGTCCAACCAGGAGGTACAATTCCTTAACCAACTAGAATGGTCACTAGTCAAACTTGTGCAAAGGCACACTTCCCAAAGCAAATGAGGGAATAATCAAAGAGTACATATCACATCATGGAAATGACACAAAACCACCTACAGGGCCTAAAACACTAATCAACATCAAAGAGGATTCATTTTAACCAAAAACATTAAGGTCTTGAACTAGAAATGTCCACATGCCAAAAAGGACAAAAGCGATACAAATGGCTACACATGTTCAACACCTACGTCGACACATGCTAAAAGAAAAGATAGGATCCTCATCGCCTATGTGGCATGAATATGATCCAACACAAACATATCCATAAACATAAAATAAAACATCAAATAAATGAGTCTAAACATGCTAACATAGATAGATTCTAACATGTAAAATCTATCAAAACATGCCAATGTCCTCACAAACCAAGGCGTGGAAAAATACAAGACAATATCCAATAATTACAATATTTGAAGGGCTTCATCCTAAACATAGATGAATTATAGCCAACTTCATAAATCAACTCATATCATTAATTAAATCTTATTACAAGGGCCTCAAAAGACATACATTACAAAGGTTACAATAATCAATAATGATAATATAATAAGTGCTTAAACCATCCAAAAACCAACACACTCTCCAAAGAGTAATAAGACATGAAGGATGACATAATCAACCCACAAGAAGATAAGGGAACTATCCAACACCTGAAGATCATCATGAAGGACCAATGAGGAAATGTTGCTCACATCCCTACCATATTGCCATCGTCAAGTGCAATAGATGTCTACGCAACTCTAGGCAACCCCTAAGCTATGGAGAAGGTGCTCATGGAAAACTCGCTAAGAGTATCTCACACATCCAGGGTATATATATTAACATATTTCATACATGCCAATCAATACACATAACACACATGGCACAACTGCCAATAAAATGCATATAAACAACACATGGTATAACTACCATCCAACTGCAATCAAGTAACATATGACACACTTTCCAAAGGATACTAAAATGAAATCAGAACATTCAAGTATAAGGAAAATAATCACACCTTCAATGCACACCAAATGGGGCATAAATCATAGTCCATCATAGACACATACAAGCATGAATCATACATCACAATGCACATGCAATCACATGGTAAACATCACATGTTGAGTCAAACTCCAACGGTGGAAGAAGGAAGAGAGACCTAGGTAGTTAGGACAAGGAGTGTCAAACAAGGGAAATACTCACTTCATGGTAGAACATGAGAGAATAACCTTCTCATAGAAACCAGACAATACACCAATGTTTGCTCTTTACACCTAAACCTAAGCAAGCTGGACACTTCACTAGGACATGTAGTTTGGTGTAGATGATCTTATTATTAAATTTTATTACCCAATGTGTTTAAATGTTATTGTTGATTAAAACTTCCATTTGCTAATTTCCAATGACCTCTTTGGGCTGTGGTGCATGATAGAAGCCACTCCTTTCCTTACCCCTAGACCTCTTCCTAAACACCCAAAGCTCTAATTTTACTAATTGGGCTTGGCAAGATTTACGAGGTAACAAAATCCCAATTTGACAAAAATACAACATTTTCTAAAAAGCTATAAAACATCATTTCCCATTGGAGGGAACTCATCCCACATTAGAATTAATAAAAGAAATGATTTAAAATTAAATTTTCATTTTTTTCTATTTGTATGGAAAAACCATAAAAACCCAAATTCTCCATTGTTGAAAGCTTGGCTACATTGAGCAATTTTCTAACTCACATGTTTCAAACTCAAATAGAAATTTGACAACTACCCATTATTGATTATAGGAACAACACCCCAATTATGAAATAAAAATAAGGTGGGCATTTCTAAATAAAATTTGGCATGACTTTCTTTGTTTTAGCATATTTCCCAAATGAAGAACACAACAACAATTTTTTAACTTTTGTTTAACAAGGACTATGGATAATCTGACAACTACCCATCATAACTAACATTCCCAACAACCAATATATGTAAAAAAATGAGGGGGATTTCTGCAAAAAATGTGTTAGGGTTTTGTATGTATTTCTATGTTTCCAAAATGGAAAATACATGAAATAAATAAATAACTAGCTGAAATAAATTTTCTAAGTTTCCTACAACTAAGAAAAGCCATCTTCAACCATTGTAGATGGTGCGGCATGAAGGAAATAGAATAAAACAATTCATATGAGTAGATTGAAGAACTTACCTTTCAATCCAAGAAAAAATCAAAGGAAGAAAAGGATGTTGAATGTTAGATTTGATCCACACACACCAAGCAAACACCAAACTCTTGAATCCAAACCAAACTCCAAGAGAATCCAAGCAAATATCCCTTCCAAGCAATCAAAAATCCATTTTGCAAGCAAGAGGGTTTCAAGCAAAGGAGAGCAAATTTTGGAGAGAAAAAGAATCATTCAAAATACATGTCTTTTTTTTTTCTTTTTATGCCTCCAAAGACACTATTCCTTTTTTTCATAATAAAATATTCCTCTTAAGTGATTTAATAAATCAAATCAAAATTATAGCCTTTGTAGAATTAAATCATTTAATTCATTAATTTCAAATAATAAATAATTACAATATTTCATTTGAAATCACATAAGCACTTAATCAAAATGCATTAATATTTCAATTTTCCTTGAAAACACCCAAATAATTCACTAAGAATAACAAGGAAGTAGTTAGTCAAACAAAATCAACTATTCCAAATAGGTTATTGTCATTTAAATCAGTCTCATTCCAAAAAGTACAAACATGCCATACTAGACATTTAGTTTTCTCATTTAATGCAATTTCTACCTTTTTACGGAAAAATATCAAATTTCAAAATTAAACCAAAACCAATTAAATTTGTTCCACAAGCATATAATGATGTAACAAACATTTTCTCTAAAGAATAAATAGCGATTTCCAAATTAAAATTATTAATTTAATCTAAAAACATGGAAAACAAGTTTTTCAAACTATTTTAAAATAGTGCAAGAATGCTAAGGAAATACATGTAAATGATTCCAAAACACACACATCACAAGTTTCCACAGCACAAGGATAAGGGTGAGATGGTTTAGCGTCCCATGTCAACCTTCTCCACATTTTCCACACTAGTTAACACCTGCAATTACCTACACACTCAAGTCAACCATCAGGAGTACCTACTCCACATATAATAGCCGAAGCAACATAATCACTCCAACATCATATAATCACACATGATATAAAATAATCACATCCACTATGATCATCTATGACTAGTATGATCCAGGAACATGATGCATAAACATAAATATTTCACAATGCAGGAATAATACGGTAATCACAACTATAATAAGTATAGTGAAAACAATGAAGTTGAAGCACTAGAATAATCTAACATGCACAATCACAACGTATGCATCCTATAATACATAGTTGGAAACCAAATAACAAAGCACAACCCCATCGGAAACACCTTGATGGTCATGAAAAATACCCCTCATACCCCATCAATGGTACCATAGACCTCATCTACAAGTTCGATACAATGCATCAAAGCATAATAATCACATAATACATTGATATAACACTGATAACAACATATAACACATGATTCAAAAAGCACACCAGGAACAAATCTAGGGTGGGCATGACATCCTCCCCCACTAGCATTAGGCTTACTCCTAGAAGCCTACAAAAACACAAGGATGAAGTACCCTCAGTACATAATCCTTTACAACACAATCGATCTCAAAAGACCAATCCTCCTAACCAAAGCTAGGTCAAGGTCTCAAAACAACAAAATAAATCTCCAAAGGTACACCAACTAGGTCAAAACCACCCATCGTGCATACAACTTCTCTAAGACTATACCACTCCATCCTCCAACTGCCACTACAATGAGAAGAGGCTCTAGCCAAAAGGTGCAACAAACCACAAGCAAGTCAAGTTCATAAAACTTAGGACCACAACTATGCTGGGATAACCTCTCAAGCTCTCTACTAAGTCTAGGGAAAGTCACAAGGCTACTATCCACAACAAAAGAACTCAAGGATCAGGGAAAGCTAACTCAAAAAGGTTATCAATGCCACAACAGTACCTTCACCCTAACCCAAAGCATGCCTCAACTCTAGACATGGTTTCCCTACATGATGTACTTCATCACATTCCACTCCTAAAAGAGAGTGTTTCTCTAACACTCCATCTCTACACCACCAAAACTAGGATGACCCAAATAGGTTCTCAGAGGGAAGAATCTAAACCACATGCTCTAGCAACATAAGCAATTCCATCAAGCAAGGCTTAGCAAACCGTTACTCACTAGGAACACATCTAAGGTGGCCACTACACACAAACAAGGTGCAAGACTACTCACAACACCACTTTGACTCTTAACTAAGCTAGACCAAAAAGGTCAAACAACACAACACGATCGCAATGATTGACTAGGCAACACAAGGCTTCCTCATGGCCTAAACACCAAGTATCCATAAAATGGAATACATAAGATAGCAACCTCTTCATACAAGAGATGTATCCCTTTTAGCATTACGCTAGGAAACCTCCAAAACACTAGGGAGAAACTCTTGAAGAAGCCAAATTCCCAAGGTTGGCAACTCAACAAGAGCAAGAAGACAACTATAATACCATAAATATATAAATAATATGTGCTCATGCACTAACTAAGGCTCCATCATACCGTACACTATTTCAAAACATAAGTGTAGTTATGGAACTCACATCAAAAGGACACAACATCATACACTCCATGAATGCCGAAACAGTAGGAGCATGGCATCACGTCCAAGACTAACAGGAACAAGACAAGTAAGAACAACTATAGTTGGTGGACTAAGTCAACATTCAACCAAGTGCAATTACTATAAGAAAGATTCAATCCAAACGAGTTCTCTACATATCTCATTCACATAGACACAGTCAAGAATCAACATTTAATATCATACAAGAATTCAATTCACATCAAGTGATCCATAGAAACACAAAACCATTTCAGAAATTTCTCAACACTTCATACAATATTCACTTGTATCTAACAACAAACCAAGGAATTCAATCTACCATAGTTCTAGTAACACACACACACACCAATAACTAGTATATTCTCCACATTCTACTCCCTTATACAATCCATCAGAGGCCCATCATGGACATGATAGAGAACATAACATGATACATGGCTAGCAGTTTAAAACATTAAAGCATAGCCACCAATAATAAATATATAAATAAAATACCAAAGTGGAATAAAATCCAACAATAAGGTATAAAACGAGCTCAATTTCAATAGTAAATCAAACATGACCATAAAGATCACAAGATAAATAAATATCAAACTTTGATGGCTATACTTATTCATAAACAAGAATAAAAATTCAATGTTGGCCCTTACAACATTTAGTGAATTCACCAAAGTCAAATAAATAAAGTATCAAAACTCAAAAATTCCACATTAGATGAACTACATGACTAATTCTAGTCACAAGAGAGGGAGTACAATGCTATACTACACCTGGATTACAAAATCCAAGGCAAGTAAGAAAACACATTCAATCACGCTAAGCAAGAAAATCTTCCATGACTACAATCATGTCAAAACATGAGATCATTTCTACTTAACCAAACAAACATCACTCAAGATGCCCAACAACAAAGGTTGCATCCCATTCAAGGGAACCACAATCACCATGCATTGACACACAAAGTCACACACTAGCAAACATCTAGTAACCAAGATTAAGCTAGGACAAAATTGGGTTCAAAAACCAAGATATCTAAACGTGCCACTCTCACAACAAGAGTGGTAAACATTTCTCACCAAACAAGGATTCACCAAGCATATGGATAATCCATTAATGCAACATTCACATACAACACAAATCAAAACATGAGGAAGAATTAGGTTGGGGATCAAGTACTTACCCAACGTTCCATTCACACGATGCTAAATTTCTCCACAACATGATGACAAGCATACTAAATGCACACATTACAATATGGGAAACACAACTCAGAAATACAAGATACAGGGTTTGCTACTTCACTCATGATTATAACACCTCAAACATCACAAGGACTATGCAAATGACCCTTTTCACAACCCCTTTTCTCTTTATCTCTTCAAATAATGCAATGCAATAATTACACCTAGGTTCCCACATGAATCCTAGGGAATAATGCAATTTGGGGACATAAGTCATTACCCAAATGATCTATTATAGAAATGCAAAGGAACACTATCTTTCTTACAACTGCATAATTAATCCACACATAGGAACATGGTCTCAAGAATACAATGCAATATATATTTCAGGCAAGCATTTCCAATCACAATACAGAGGCAATTAATAAACAAATATGACTTGAGCATTATTAGGATACGCTACTCTTGTAACAAGCATACACACAACAAGGTGCACAATGCAAGGTTCATTTAAACTAGCATTACCACAACAATATTCTTCACATATCATGCATATGATCAAAACATCTCCTCTTTCACATAAAACTGCATAACTCTTAAAAGAGTAAACCAAGTTCAATCACACTCAAGAACATGGTATTTCCTTTCACAAAAAGGTTCTCATAACTCCGCTATCAAAAGTGGTCACACAAGAACTAACATGACCTTACAAAGGTCACTCAAGCACTTTGATATAAGGAAGACATATTGAAAGAAAGAACATACTACTCATGGCACGTAAACACACAAGGACCCCACATATGCTCAAACTAGCTAAGTAGAACACACACCCTAGAGCTCCCAATGATGCAACATGAGATTTGATACCAAGTGTAATGCCCCCAAGTTTTCACCCAAAGTATTAGCCAAACAAACACTAAACCAACAATTTTTTTGCATTTGCAAGTGCAACATTTACATGTCACATTGCACTCACACACACACAAGCTATCACAACAAGCACAACAACACCTAAAACAACATCACAATTGCACAATTCAAGGTGGCACAAGTGGAAGACTTCACCCATCGTGTGACAACTCACCATGATGACTAAGAAGGTGGTGGAGCTCACTCCATGACGAGGATCAGATACACATCCACGACCTCACTCCCTCGCGAACACATGGAGTAGGATGAGGATGACATCCACCTCAGTCCATTCCATGACCACATGAGAAATCCCAAACACAAGGGAATGCTCACTCATGGGATGGTCCAACCAGGAGGTACTATTCCTTAACCAACTGGAATGGTCACTAGTCAAACTCATGCAAAGGCACACTTCCCAAAGAAAATGAGGGAATAATTCAAGAGTGCATACCACATCATGGAAATGACACCAAACCACCTACAGGGCCTAAAACATTAATCAACATCAAAGAGGATTCATTTTAACCAAAAACATTAAGGTGTTGAACTACAAATATCCACATGCCAAAAAGGACAAAAGCTATACAAATGGATACGCATGTTCAACACCAATGTTGACACATGCCAAAAGTAAAGATAAGATACTCACCACCTATGTTGGATGAATATGATCCAACACAAATCCATAAACATTAAATACAACATCAAATAACTTATTATAAACATATAACATAGATAGATTCTAACATGTAAAATCTATCAAAACATGCCAACGTCCTCTCAACCGAGGCGTGGAAAAATACAAGATTATATCCAATAATTACAATATTCGAAGGGCTTCATCCTAAACATAGATGGATCATAGCCAACATCATAAATCAACTCATAGCATTAATTACATTTTATTACAAGGGCCTCAAAAGACCTACATTACAAACGTTACAATAATCAATAATGATAATATAACAAGTGCTTAAACCATCCAAAAACCAACATGCTCTCCAAGGTGAAACAAGACATGAAGCATGATATAATCAACCTACAAGAAGATAAGGGAACCTTCCAACACCTGAAGATCATCATGAAGGACAATGGGGAAATGTGTCTTGCCTCCCAACCATATTGCCATCATCAAGTGCAATAGTTGTCTACGTAACTCTAGGCAACCCCTGACCTACGGAGAAGGTGATCATGGCAAACCTACTTAGAGCATCTCACACATCCAGGGTATACATATTAATATATGGCATACATGCTAATCAATACACATAACACACATGGCACAACTGCCAATACAATGCGTATAAACAACACATGGTACAACTATCATCCAATTGCATTCAAGTAACATATGGCACACTTGCAAAAGCATAATAGAATGACATCACAACATTCAAGCATAAGGGAAATAATCACACCTTCAATGCATGCCAAAAGAGGCATAAATCATAGTCCATCATAGACACATACAAGCATGAATCATACATCACAATGCACATGCAATCACATGGTAAACATCACACGTCGAGTCAAACTCTAATGGTGGAGGAAGAAGGAAGAGAGACATAGGACATAGTTAGGACAAGGAGTGTCAAACGAGGGCAATACTCACCTCGTGGTAGAACATGAGGGCATAACCTCCTCATAGCAACCGGACAATACACCAAAGATTACTATTTACACCTAAACCCAACCAAGATGGACACTTCACTAGGACATACAGTTTGGTGTAGATAATCTTATTATTAATTTTTATTACCTAATGTGTTTAAATTTTATTCTTGATTAAAACTTCCATTCGCTACATTCTAATGAGCTCTTTGGGCCATGGTGCACAATGGAAGCCACTCCTTTCATTACCCCTAGACCTCTTCCTAAACACCCAAAGCTCCAATATTACTAATTGGGCTTGGCATGATTTATGAGGTAACAAAATCCCAATTTGACAAAAATACAACATTTTCTAAAAACTTATAAAACATCATTTCTCATGGGAGGGAACTCAACCCACATTAAAATTCATAAAAAAAATGGTTTAAAATTGAAATTTCATTTTTTTCTATTTGTATGGAAAAACCATGAAAACCCAAATTCTCCATTGTTGAAAGCTTGGCTACGTTGAGCAATTTTCTAACTCACATGTTTCAAACTCAAATGGAAATTTACAACTACCCATTGTTGATTATATGAACAACACCCCACTTATGAAATAAAGACAAGGTGGGCATTTCTAAATAAAATTTGGCATGACTTTCTTTGTTTCAGCATGTTTCCCAAATGTAGAACACAACAATTTTCTAACTTTTGTTTAACAAAGGCTATGGATAATCTGACAACTACCCATCATAAGTAACATGCCCAACAACCAATATATGCAATAAAAATGACTTGGGGATTTCCACAGAAAATTTGCCAGGGTTTTGTTTGTATTTCTATGTTTCCAAAATAGAAAATACATGAAATAAATAAACTATTGCAAGTATGGGCATAACCGGTGTTGTCATTGATGTCAACATAATCCTGTTGCATTAATGTCAAGGATTGGATGAGCTATGTGCTGAGGATATTAAGAAAATTAGTCCTATCAAGAACAGAGAAGAACAATGAAGACAGTGGAGCTCTATGAAGTGAAGATCCCAGCTAGATGAAGATCAGAGAATGTGCATCAAAGGGTTTGTAGATATGTGTCTAAAGATGATCCAGTCAAGATTTGAGAGGTCTGCATGAAGATTTGGAGAATTTATGGCCATATGAGTAAAACTAGTTTTGGTAGCTGTTCAGAGGTGACAGAGTGACACAAATAAGTCCGGTGAGATCCACAAATGCAATATCTTGTTCTGCAGATTTGGTAGAATGTATAGGAAGCCAATGTAAATTGACAACTCAATTGGTTCATGGTTTGGAGGTCTGCAAGCATTTATTCTAATGTGACAGTGATGATAGACTGTGTTCTTGAGGTTTTGGATGAAGATGCAAATGATTTCAATAAGCAGAAGTGGTGTGGATGTTCTTGGTGATTCAGACAAGCTTGTGGGGGTCTCTAGATTATGTCCAATTCATGTTGGCGATTCGTATTGAGGATTGAGCTTGTAATTGAAGATTTACTCTCGGGTGATGGTGTTCTTCCTAATCATGGCCGACCAGATGTTTTACACATCTTTTGGATGATCTTGAAGATGTTCTGCAAAGCATGGTGTGTTCCTCAAAGAAGATTGAAGTCCCAAATATGTGTGGCTGACAGTGTAGTGATACGCATGAAATCTTTGTAACAAATTAAGTTATTTTTTTATAACTGCTTTGTAATAAAGTATGTTGTGCTGACTTTGATGATTATCCCAAAGTCGATGTCTTGTATAAATATGATTTATGAAGTCATTTCAAAGCATCCTTGGTTGAGATGAGAAAGTGGTAGAGAGGAGAAGAGAGAAAACCAGAATAGAAGTGTTGAGCTTAAATGGAACCGTCTCAAGCATGGTGAAGATGCTAATCTCCAGTTCAAGTATGTAATATTTATATTATTCTATAGACAATGTGTCTCCTATAGGCAGTGGGCCTCTTGTGAGCAGTGTGCTCAGGCAGTGAGCCCTAATTGGCAAGTGCCATTTGTTCTTCTTATTCTTTTAATAGAGAATACATTCTTGGGTTAGTCACCCCATGGTTTTTCCCTTAACCAGGTTTTCCATGTTAAAATCTTGGTGTCATATGTGTTAATGTGTTTCTGCTCTTAAGTTATTGCATTGTGCTTCCATGATTGAATCATAATTATGCTGTAGAAATATAAGAAGGATTTAAATATTTTAAGAAAATAAAGTTTTGGTGACAACTGATTCACCCCCCCCCCCTCTCAGTTGTTTGTCCTAAATCCAACATAAACACCTAGCTGAAATAAAAAAAATTAAGTTTCCTACAACTAAGAAAAGCCATCTTAAACCATTGTAGATGGTGTGGCATGAAGGAAATAGAATAAAACAATTCATATGGGCATATTGAAGAGCTTACCTTTCAATCCAAGGAAGAAAAAGGACGTTGAATGTTAGATTTGATCCACACACACCAAGCAAACACCAAGCTCCTGAATCCAATCCAAACTCCAAGAAAATCCAAGAAAATCTCCCTTCCAAGCAATCAAAAAATCATTTTGCAAGAAAGAGTGTTTCGAGAGAGCAAATTTTGGGGACCAAAAAGAATCATTCAAAATACATGTCTTTTTTTCCTTTTATTCCTCCAAAGACACTATTCCTTTTTTTCATAATAAAATATTCCTCTTAAGTGATTTAATAAATCAAATCAAAACTATAGCCTTTGCATAATTAAATCATTTAATTCATTAATTCTGAACAATAAATAATTACAATATTTCATTTGAAATCGTATAAGCATTTAATCAAAATGCATTAATATTTCAATTTTCCTTGAAAACACCCAAATAATTCACTAATAATAATAAGAAAATAGTTAGTCAAACAAAATAAACTATTCCAAATAGGTTATTTTCATTTAACTCAATCTCATTATAAAAAGCACAAACATGCCATACTAGACATTTAGTTTTCTCATTTAATGCAATTTCTACCTTTTTACAGAAAAATATCAAATTTCAAAATTAAACCAAAATCACTTAAATTTGTTCCACAAGCATATAATGATGTAACAAACATTTTCTCTAAAGAATAAATAGCGATTTCCAAATTAAAATTATTAATTTAATCCAAAAACATAGAAAATATGTTTTTCAAACCATTTTAAAATAAAGTGCAAGAATGCTAAGGAAATACATGCAAATGATTTCAAAACATACATCACGGGTTTCCACAACACAAGGATAAGGGTGAGATGGCTTAGCGTCCCATGTTAACCTTCTCCACATTTCCCACATTAGTTAACACCTGTAATTATCTACACACTCAAGTCAACCATCGAGAGTACCTGCTCCACATATAATAGCCAAAGCAACATAATCCACTCCAACGTGGTATAATCACACATGATATAAAATAATCACATCCACTATAATCATCTATGACTAGAATGATCTAGAAAAATGATGCATAAATAGAAATATTTCACAATGCAGGAATAATATGACAATCACAACTATAAAAAGTATAGTGAAAATAGTGAAGCTGAAGCACTGGAATAATCTAACATACACAATCACAATGTATGCATCCTATAATGCATAGTTGGAAACCAAATACCAAAGTACAAACCCATTGGAAACACTTTGATGGTCATACAAAATACCCCTCATACCCCATCAATGGTACCATAGACCTCATTGACAAGTTTGGTGCAATGCATCAAAGCATAATAATCACATAATACACTGATAAACACTCATAACAACATATAACACATGAATCAAAAAGCACACCAGGAACAAACTAGGGTGGGCATGATAGATATAATGGAGGTTGTAGAAGACTACAGGAAGAAGCAAAAAATATATAAGAAGCTAAATAACACCCTTATAGCCTAATTCAAAAAAGTAAGAATATGAGTCCTTTATCAATTATAGACCTATCTCATTGTGCAACACAATTTATAAATTTATATCTAAATCGATGGTAGATAGGCTAAAGAAATTACTTCCCCAACTTATATCGCAAGAATAGACCAATTTCACTCACAACAACAAATCCCTATGATTAGCTCCCTTTTTTGCTCCATTTTTTGCTTCCACCAACTATTTTAATATATTTTTCTTGAATTTTTTGAAAAAATCGGCTATTTATCGGGATGGCGCTATTTTTGGTATTTTTTGCATTGATCAGATCAATTAGGCACTAATTCAAATGCTAATTAGCACCTACTTGAGCACCTAATTTACCACTCAATGTAGTGCCTAATTTAGCGCCTATTTTTAGCACCTAATATAGAACCTGATTTAGCGCCTAACTTAGCGCATAGTTTAGTTTCTAATGTAGTGCCTAATTTAGCACCTAATTTATGGTTACTTGGGTTTAAGCATATTATTTAGGGTTTAGGGTTTATGGTTTTGGGGTTAGGGGTTAAGGTGTTTAGGGTTTAGGGTTTAGAGAGAGATAGAGGACCAATAGGGAGATATAGAGGAGATCGAGGGGAGAGATAGGGAGATAGAGAGTGAGGCATATGGCTAGAGAGATAGGGAGAGAGATTGAGAGGTAGAGGGACAAAGGCGATAGGGAGAGAGGGGAGAGATAGGGAGATAGAGGTTTATGGTTACTTGGGTTTAGGGTTTAGGGGTTTAGGGTTTCTCCGGTTTAGGGGTTAGGATTTAGGGGCATTATAAGTTAGGGTTTAGGGTTTATTGTTTAGGGGTTAGGGGTTTAGGTTTAGAGGTTTAGGGTTTAGGGTTTATAGAGAGAGAGGAATGATAGGGAGATATAGAGGAGACTGTGGAGAGAGATAGGGAGATAGAGGTTTAGAGTTGCTTGGATTTAGGGTTTAGGGGTTTGGGGTTTAAGGTTGCTTAGATGGTTTGGAGATAGTTAGATAAAGAGAGAGAGAGAGAGAGGAGACATATAGGTAGAGATAGAGGAGACGTAGATGGGAGAGATAGGGAGATAGAGAGTGAATGAGATATCTAGAGAGATAAGGATAAGGATTGAGAGGTAGAGGGACGATAGAGATAGGGAGATAGGGGTTTAGGGTTTCTCAGGTTTAGGGTTTAGGGGTTAGGGGTTAAGGTTTAGGAGCATTATTTAGGGTTTACAATTAATTAGTGTTAGAGGTTTAAGGTTTAGTGTTTAGAGAGAGGACCAATAGGGAGATATAAAGAGTGAGGTACATGGCCAGAGATAGCCAAAAGATATAGGGATATGGAGAGAGAGAGGGACATGGCTAGAGACATAAGGAGAGAGATTGAGAGGTAGAGGAATGATAGAGATAAGGAGATAGGGAGATAGAGGTTTAGGGTTCCTTGGGTTTAGTATTTAGGGTTTAGGTGTTTTTCAGGGTTTAGGATTTCTTAGGTTTAGGGTTTAGGGGTTAGGGCTCAGGGCTTAGGGGCATTATTTAGGGTTTATATATGTTTTAGGGGTTAGGGGTTAGGGTTTAGGGTTTAGGGGCATTATTTAATTTTTAGAGGTTTAGGGTTGCTCAGGTTTAGGGTTTAGGGGCATTATTCAAGGTTTACAGTTGCATGTCAAAATAAGTCTCTCTCTCTCTCTGAATCCCTCAACCTTAAATAATGCCCCTAACCCCTAACCCCTAACCCCTAAACAACCTGAGCAACCCTAAACCTCGATCTCTCTATCTCTCCCTTATCTCCCTCAACTCTCTATCATCCCTCTACATCTCAATCTCTCTCCCTATCTCTCTAGACATCTCACTCACTCTCTATTTCCCTATCTCTCCCTTTGTCTCCTCTATCTCTCCCAATCTATCTCCTCTCTAGTCTCTCTACCTATCTATCTCTCCCTATCTCTTGCTTCTCTCTCCCCTATCGTTCCTCTATTTCCCTACCTCTCTAGACATCTCTCCAGCTAGTCACTCTCTATCTCCCTATCTCTCCCCTCTATCTCCTCTATCTCTCCCTATATGTCTCCTCTCTATCTCTCTCTACCTAGCTATCTTTGCCTATCTCTCTATCTCTTATCTCTCTCCCCCTATCATTTGACCTATATATATCTTCCTATCTCTCCCTTATCAATGAAGGAAATGAACAAGAAAACTAGGACTCTCTCTCTCTCTAGTCTCTTCCTCTTTGTCTCTATCCATCTCCCTTATCAATAAAGAAAATGGAAACAAGAAAACTAGGACATGAAAAGAGGGATGAGGATATAAATTGGTAGGATGAAATGGAAAGAAGATCAAACTAAAGTTCAATGGATGGGAAGAATGATGAGAAGAGAGGTGGAAAATAGTAAAATAGGGAAAAGTTGGTAGGATATAAAGGGAAATTGGAAAGGAAAAGGAAAAATAGCTAGGAAAGCTAGGAAAAGGATTTAACTAGGAGGTAGAATATAGCTCAGAGAGAGAGAGAGAGAGCATTTTTTTTTCATAATGCATTAGTTAATCACACACTTCACATTTGACATCATGCTAAAAAGATCAAATAAGTTTTGTATTTCTTCTCAACTATTTCATTTCTCTATCTTAATTACTTAATATCTCAATATTTTATTCTACTCTCAACTCCTTGTACTTTAAAGTTTAATTAAATCTAGGATTGGACTTAAATCTTCTATTATAGGGTATAATTTATTTCCCTACTTTTTTTGAACTCACAATTTTCATGCCTATGTTTAGGATAAAAAAAAGATTGATTTTTTAATTTTGAGATTTTTGTGGTTTGCATTTGTTGGAAACAACCCAATGCCTTTAATTTTACATTCCTAAGAAACATCTAGGATCCTTGATCTTGTATATATTTTCAAAATCCAATTTTATTTTTCTATTTTAGGAGTAGGATTTAAAGATTTATAGAAAACATTAATCCATTGTTATGTTCTTGTGTTGACCATTTGTTGCCGGTTGTCGATCCTTTAAGTCACAACCCTAAGTCTTGATGTCCATGGGTTGACCAGCCCCTTAGCCTAGTCGTTACCTATTCCTGCTGGTAATTCGTAAAGTCTTATAAAATGAAAATCGCACCGTCGCGGAGCATGTTAGGATGACGTCATACCCAGCCGCGACATCGTGATAGGCCACCACCTATCCGTGTAACCTTTGCCTACAAAGTGTCTGCCTCAGCCAATTAGATCCAATGGTTACGCACCACTGTAGGGGAATCTTTTTGGAAGGAATATTCACCACAAGATGGTGAGATAGTGACACGTGGCATCCACCAATTAAAAAGTAAGTGTCATAAAGGCGTATGGGTGCTATGTTGCACCATCACATGGTAGGTATATGGTGGGCCCTCCTGGACTGCAATGCCACACAGAGGTGACATGTGTCAAGTCTGTACTGAAGACTTGGCTCATTCCCATTGAACGATGGCTTGTCAACTAAGATGACTGAGATTGCCAAATCTAGTTAGTGAATCAAAGCTGTAGATTTCAGGAAAGGTAACGAAAGATCAACGGTCCAAATTCAAAAATTCAAACAATGAATATTTTCAAATGACTGTGGCACGAGTAAAGTTATGGTTGTTGTGACCTCCATTAATATATAGAATTCGATGTTATAACAACATAATTCAAGTTATTTCCTGTCATTCTTCAAGAAGAAATTATATTTAGAGCTAGAGAATCATCAAAACAAGGAAAGAGAAGCAATTCAAAGCCTATGCGATGTCCAAAACTAGTAAGTCATTATCTCTCCCCTGCACATAGTTTTCTATCTGTAAGAATTCTATGAAACATTTAGGGCAGCCGTTAATTTCATAAACCCTATGTTGCCTGCATAAAATACAAAATGAGTCAGTCCGGTGAGGATTTGACCTCCAAACGAAGCCTTGATGAAGACATCATGATTCAGTGTCCTAGCTCATCTAAAAGACCTTTGACAAATTTAGGAGAGGTTGGTAGAAATGATAAAATATACGACCTTTGTGTAGATTGTAGAGATGCTAGGCTCCTTGTGTCTTCTTGGAGTCTGTTTGAGCATTGGTACAAATGAAGTGACTACAGAGCCTTGGTCTACCATGCTTGGACATTAGATTTGGCCAAATTGATATGCCCTAATGTCTTCATAAACATAGACTTAGTGAGAGTTGTAGCAACTAGGTATGACCCTAAGACCATGTCTATCTTGTCTGGAAATGGTAGTGTTATCATTAGATTCACAAACACCTACATTGCTACTATCTTCAATCTTAATTCTACTACTGGTATACCTATAGACTTGAATTATTTTAGAGAAAAATACAAAGGTCTTAAGTATGCATATAGATCTTACAACTTGGCCAAGCATAGATTGAAAGGGGTTGATGTAGCTCTTATCAAAATCCCTGTCACAGAAGAGGAACCTCTCCGATGCATCCTGTTCATGGAATATTTTGTTAAAACTTATCATAGCTTGTGTCATGTGCTCAGGATAGATGCATCATATAGAATGTTGGTGCTTCTAATGATGATGGAAATATATATCCAAGATTATGAAGCTGACAAGCCATATGATTATACAGGGTACTTGTCAAAGAAGATGCATGAATAGATGATGGCCATTAAGAACAATATGTATACTCTAGGCCCCCATGTAAAGTTCAATTGGTATTCATTAATGTGCCACATGATTCTGTTTTCTCTGTTTGGCCATTGGGGCAAGGAATTGCATTTGAGAATGATTAATGGACCTGCATGCTAGACATGCACTTCAAATATGCTAGTTATGTCACCTTTGAGGAGCATTTTGTGAGGAAAGTATTGGGATTCTTGGAGCCTTCTACAAAAAGGATACCAAAGGAAATTAAGGACTTTCTAAGACCAATGGAGAGAACCCCCCATCTGAATATCAATCACAATTGGGGAGATTGGTTTTTACATGAAAATACAACCTGTATCAAAATTTATGGGTGTGAGGCTCCACCCTATTCCTTACCAAAATTTGTACCTACAAGAATAGGATTTATGGAGATCATCAGACAGCTAAATGCAATAGATAAGGAACATTTTAGAAAGCATAATAAAGGATCTCTTATGCCAACATCTCTGAAGCTTCATGATTTTATTACAATTGAAAAGAATGGTTTAGACCAGATCAGTTTCATGTTGCAATGTTATAGGATGAATATGGAGGCAATAAGGCTCTTTGATCCTAAAGGCTTTATTCATGACAAAAGGCATAAAATCAACATGCCTAAATATCCACACCATGTCCTAGTTGATGAGGATACTATCATAAATTGTGAATCAATACAGCAAGTATTTTTCTTGAGAAATAAATGGAAATTGATAATGGATGCAGAGAAAAGGAAGAAAAATGCCAACTCTGCATATCAAGGGGCATTCATTGAAATTCAAGACCCCATTCAAAGAATCAAAATGTTGTTTGAAAAGGGAGATGAATCGATTGTTGAGGCCCCTGCCCCAAAAAGAGCAAAGATAATTGATCTTGAGACAGAAGAAAAAATGGAAGTTGTGAATTTGGAGGAAGAGGTGGCAAAGGAACAACATCCACAGCCCCCACATCAACTACATTCTCTCCCAAGGATAGCACCATATGTCTCCCCAGAGAATAGGTTGATAAGGTCCACAGTCAACAATGAGGTGGACACCGAAGATGTGAGGGAAGTGGTATGCAATCAATTTATCTCTAATGATGCATTCATTGCCACCCTAGAATTCAAATCCTTTGTGTTGAGAATGAGGAGTGAAGAGTTCCAGAGAAGAATAGAAGAAGCAAAAAGTGGTGCAAACCCTTCAGAATATGATGCTATCACAAGGAGGGTTTTGGGTGAGGTGAGTAAGGATATCAGTGCCATGACTCCTAAAGAAGGGAGAGAACTTGTGAAGAAAAGCAAAATATTACTATTGTCACACTGGACATTATTAGATGCTATCGCATTTGACACCATTACCAGGGATGATGCAGATGTAAGTGGAGAACAGGCCAAGAGAGCGTTGCAGGGTGCTATCTTTGACCCTAAATTTGATACCTTGGCTATCTGGGCATTGGCCCCAAATGATAAGAAACCAAAGGTAGGCTTGGAGGAATTAACTGGTAATGTGATCATCAAGAGGGTGTCAAAAACCCCTACTCCTCAGGCAGCCAACTTGAATGTACAGACAACACATTTTGTAGAGGCAATAACACTTAAACTGCAGAAAGATTACAATGAATTATTGGGGAAATACATAGAGGCAATGGCTAGGCTTAGTGTCTATGAGAGTCAACCTTAATTGGAAGCCGATCCATCCCAAACTCCCCCAATCATACAAACTACAAAATAATTGCCAGCGGACACACAACCCCTGCTTCAAGAGATAAAGGAATTGAAAGAAGAGAATAAGAAGTTGAATGAAGGAATGGAAGGTAAAACGAAGGATGTGGCCACAAATTTAGTTAAGTATAGAGTTAACAAGATATTGGCCAAGTTGGAGGAGACCCATAAGTCTTACTCCCTGTTAAGGATAGCATGTGAAAAACATGAGTCAGACAAACAAAGGCTATCAGCTATGAAGACCAAGTGGTTGCCAAGGACTGGGAAAATTAGTGAATTTCTCAGGTGTTCTAGATATGATTTAGAGGCTCCTCATGAGATGCAGTTGGTAGCAGGAATGCTAGAAAATTTTGAGGAGGTGGCTACTTATCAACAAAGATTGGATACAATATTAAAGGATAAAATGTAGGCAGTTGAAAAGTTGGACATAAAATGGTTGCCTCATATTTTAGAAGCTGGTGGGACTACAAAAGACTTGAATAAGTGGAGGAAGGAAATCATTGATAATGGTAATTAGTTAATTCCAACTTGTTATGATAAAGGAGACCTAGCTCAGCATGTGTTAAGTTGAACACTTGAAAGACTGTACATGGTAGACATTACATTTGAATTATTTGGTAAAAGTGTCAAAGGTATCCTAGATGCACAGTATGTCAACCACAATGGTAAGATAGAAGAAATCATCTCATTTCCTTGGCTGGCTAAAAGAACATACAGTGGGTGGGAGGACAGATATGGATCTAAACAATGACAACTTGGCTATCATCTTCCAACCACAACAATGCAGATCCCTAGGCAGATCCTCATGTTTCTCAAGGCCAACCACTCATTCCTTTATGTTTCCTTTAGTGCAATTAATGTTTCTCCAATGCCTTTAGGCACTTCTTTATATTCATTGAATTTGAAAGACAATGTATTAATTGTTGAGGGTACACATTCCTGTTATATAATGGAACTGTATCACTCATTTCTTGTTGTTGAAGACTTGGAAAATTTTGAAGAATTAAGGAAAAAGCAAAGCTTTCTGGGCTGTTCTATTCTCTTTGCTGTGAGTTTATGAGTTGTATGTTCATTTCTCTATCTTAATTACTTAATATCTCAATATTTTATTCTAATGATGAAGAAGAATATTATGATCATGATGTCTTTATTAAAAGTGTTGAAAATGAATTGAAACATGAGATTGTTGATAAATTGAAATATTTGTGCAATCAATTAGCTAATATAGATGATAATATGTCCACTTCATTTTTCATTGATGGTCTTACTCAAGTACTTATCACAATTAGATAACATTGCATAGATACAATTAAGGATATATATGAAAAATAATTAAAGATAAACAAACTCCTCATGTGGCAGGCATCGGTCATTCTCTTTTGAAAATCATTCCCTTGTATATATTTTCAAAATCTATTTTTGTTTTTCTATTTTAGGAGTAGGGTTTAAATTTTTATAGAAAACATTAATCCAAATCATATTCCATATTTGGTTAAGTGAAGTGGATGAATTAATTGACAAAATTACAAAAGCTCCTTAATTTGTTCTGAAGTCACCATCAAACTTGAAAGTAAATTGTCATTGGTGAAACAAGGTAACACCCACCTAGGCTTGAACAGAGCCTAAAGTGTAGATAATTTTGATTAATCTAAGTAATTCTATTAGTTGGCCAAATTCACATATAAAACCTAATCATAAGATTTGGCATATCTTTAGGGTAGCATACATTAGTAACAGAAGTAGCTGCTCTCAATGTTCATACTGTTATGTTTACTCATGCTGCAGTGAAGAAGTTAGAACAAAGGCTGCAAGATTATGAGAAAACTTAGAAAGTAATGAATGATGAAGTAAACAAATTATATTTTGAAAATGTGAAATTAAAGAAACAATTGCAAGCTAGAAATGGATAAGAAATAACTCAAATGAAAGTGGATTATGCTTGATTTCTCCTATGATATCCTTTGATTACTAGGGGTAATGCATCAACTTTACTTTGCATCTCATCAATTTTTGTAAGGATGACATCTATGTTAGAAGGATGAACATTAGGAGTTATGATTAAAATGGGAGTGGAAGTGGTAACATGAGATAATACATGAAGTGTATTTGTGTAGTAACATTATTGCTCAAATTCGTAAAGGTTTGATATAAGTATTTGTGTAGTAAGATTCGTGTCTTGCCTATCCATATGTGCAACATGTGCATCATGATGAAAAACATCTTCCCCATTAAAATATGTAGTAGTCATCAAATCTTCAATCATAACTTCCTTGCAAAATAAGGATTAGGTTGAGACCTTGATATTCAAGCAAAATATAAAGCAATGAAAAGGAAATTGCATCCATGTAATCCTAATTTTTTCTACCAGCAATTCATACCAAAGATTGAACAATTTAAGGATATTGCAATAGGTAATTTGTATCAACACAAATAATATTACTGAAGCATTTCAAAGTTTAGGCCATAAGAATCATCCTTTTTTAAACATGGATTGTAAATAATTCTAAAAATTTAGAAGTCTTGGTCATTAACATTATTGTCTACTACAATGTTAGCCAGTGTATCATTGTCAATGTTCATATGTTCTTTCAAGTATTTAATATTATCATCATCCTCATCTTGACCTGCATCATCTTCATCATCATTGAAATCTGACTGTAGACCATCTATATTGTTACCAGATGTATTTGGATCATCATTTTGTATACCATCCATATTTTTGTCTTCCATAACATCATCCAACTCTGGATTGTTGTCTTCTTGTGCTTGAACATAACAATATTCAACATCATCATGGATGTCAATTTCTTCGATGTTCTCTAATCAATCTCTCATTTTGTTGGCCATCATTATTTTGCTCAGTATCCACTAATGCATCATCAAATACATGCCTTAATCTTGGATCATAACGTATAACAAATATCCATTTCGGGTCCAAAATATCTTCATAGAAAAATACCTACACATGAACAACATACATATATTAGACGTATGGTATAACAATTTTATTGATTAATAAACACATGTATATATTCGCAATAAACTATGAATTAATAGATTAATGATCACTATTGCTTCTTGTTTGAGTTAAAGAAATACCTACTCACAATGAATTGGTAGAACATAAGGCTCCTTATCCTCTGGTAGGAAACATGAGGAATCTATAGAAAACAATCAACTATGGGTATCATGTCTTCGTGTCCTCTCAAATGCTTCATACCATCTACACTTAAAAATATAAAATTTAAAAGAGTGGTAATCCAACTCAATAATTTATTGTATTTTCCCAACATATTGTAAATTCCCTTCAATTATATTCTTATCTTTTGAGCTTGATTGATTGGATTTCTTGAAGTCAACCATGATGCCACAATCGAAGGATCATCTCTTTACATCTACACTTTCTACATGATAATGTCAACCATATGCCCACATTGCTAGATATTTCCTCACCTGTGAAAGACCATTTATTTTAGTGAAAACAAATATAATGATAAATATTAAAATAGTTAATAGTGTCAAAACTGTAAGGAAACAACATTTTGTAAAATTCCAACTGTACCTTTCTTTCACATCCTCTAGACATGCTGATTTCATCTTCTGTTATGTTTGAATCTATACCTGCATCTTCTATTTGATTTTTAATTTGTTGAGTAACCCATTCTAGTGTGCAATCTTTGCCCCATTCTCAAAGCAAATCAGTGGGAAGTGGAGTATTCCCTGGGTTCAATCTCTTAAATTATCTCCTTGCTTCTAACACTTCTTCTCTCTTTTTATCATAGAGATCAATCCATTTGTTCATAAAGTCCATGTTGTATAGAATGAACTTGTCAAGTATAGCACTTTCGTCTACACCTATTACATGTCAACATGTTTATTTCAAACTCCAAATGTCATGTTGTTAATTTGACAAATAAATTACAGAGTAAATTAATTATTGCAAGAAAAAAAACCACACTGATCATGAATTTACTTACTAATTTCTAATTGAACATCATTAGATTGTGGTTTTTCTCCATCAATAATATCTGATGCTCGTTCTTCATCCCAGAAGTGTGGCCCATCTTCAAAATCCTTACTAAGGAATTCACACAGGAAGAAAAATGCTTCATTCAATACATACCCTTCAACCATGCAACCCTTTGGATGTGCCTTTTGTCGAACATATGTTTATAGAGTTTTCATATACCTCTCAAAGAAAAGCATCCACCTCATTGATATGACACCCGCCAATTCAATGTCATCAACTAGGTGTATAAGTAAATGGACTTGTAGGTCCATGAAACTTGTAAGGAGCTCCTTCTCAAATGCACATACAATTTCTGCAATTTCCTTCTTCCATTTTGGCATTTCACATTCGTGGATCTCCTTGGAGTTCACCCACCTAATATAAGATTAGTAAATTAGTATGAACCTTTAGTCAAAAATTAAAATGCAATATAATATCTCTATGTCTCTCACACATGAACATTTCATATAACCACATACCTTGTAAATGCTGACAATCGACATATGGCATTCCTTAGGTCAACTGTAAGACATGAATCCCCCCTAATTGCCAATGGCATGATATGCTATATCAAACACGTTTATGAAAAGGTCATTAGTAATTTTTTCTCACACAACAAAATATCAAAATATATTTAGTACTTAGTCAATGTTACAAGTAAATGTTAAATGATGATATATAATACCTTCATAAAATAATTACAATCATGTGTTTTAAATCATGTGATATGTCCATCAACTGTAAAAGATTTAGCCAATGATGACCCATATCCAGTAGGTGTCCTTATTGAATGGATGACATTTTTTAGTTGGTCTAGCTCTTTCTTTTTCAAAATCCATGGAGCTTCTGCATATGTTTCATTTTCCCTGTTTGGTCACAAATGTTTTCTATCAATTTTGGTATGTGAAAGAGCAATATCTCTCCTCGAAGACAAGGTGTCCTCTTTGCTTGATATATGTCAAAATATAGAATCTGGGACATTTTTTAAGATGTTCATAGGATCTAATAGGTGAGATAATAATAGATCCCTCCAGTAAGGGAGCTCATAAAATATGAATTTTATTTTCATTCCTTCTAGCATATTAACTATAACTTGTTCTGGTTCTTCAATTGAATCACCCTGATCAAAAAATCCTCCCAACCTTTCAATTCAACATCTTCATACTTCTTAAGCCAATCACATAGACCCATAATCATGGGAGGGCCTCTATTTTAAACTTTTCTATCAAATTGATTCTTCAGGCGATTTCTAAACTTATGATCTAGTGGTAGAAAAACCCTATTGTTTGCGTAAATAAACTTATGTAGATCTTTAGAATATTGCCCTTAAAATTGTTCTACACATCTTGGACATGCAAATATCCCCTTTGTTTGAAGCCATGCAATTCAATAAGTAATGTTAATAACATAAAAAAAATAGTATAAAACTAAGTATGAAAGTTGGGATCAAAATAAATTATGAGTGTAAATACGTAAATATTTTATCTTACCAAAACAAACACCAAGTCCTGGAAAATCATGAATAGTCCAACATAGCACACCATACAAAATGAAGGACCTATTTGATGGGGGACATGATATGTCATACATTCTTCTTCCTTTCCATAGTAGTTGCATCTCATCAATAAAAGGTGCAAGATAAACATCCATGTTTTTAACTTGATGTTTTCCTAGAACAATGAGAGTCAACATAAGATGCTCCTTTCTAACACTCATCTATGGGGAAATATTGTATACTATCAATCCTACTAGCCAAACACTATAATTTGAGCTCAAGAAAGAAAATAGGCACACTCCATCAATTGCAAGACCAAACATGATACTACGGGGTTCACCTTTGAATTTTCTTGGCCATTTTTCCTCTATGTGTTTCATTGCTTTGGAGTCAGCTAGAATTCACATGAATCCATCTTTACTCATGTTCTTTGCATGCTAGGCCATCAATTGTGCAAGTGACTTGCAACGAAACATTTGTTGAAGTCTAGGTATAATTGGCATGTGACGTAAAACCTTCTTTCGAACTGTAGGACCTTGTACATCTGTACAATATCTCTTCTCTTTGCATATAGGGCATTCTACCTTGTTTTGGTATTCATCTCTATATAAATTGCAATCATTTTTACATGAATGAATTTGCTTATATTCAATCCCCAACTCAACCAACAACAGACGCGCCTCTCTGCAAGTTGATGGCAACACATTCTCTTCAGGGAATATTTTAGTTTTTAGTGCCCTGTGAGATTGCCAAAGATTAAATCAATTGAATATTTGACTTATTATGAACATGTTTGATATGTCAATCTATACTAGGACTATTTATATACAATATATGGTTTTAAAATCCCCTTAAAGAAATATAAACGAAGTTGATGAATGTTTATGAACTATGTACACCAATTGGCAATTGCAAAGTAAGAAATAGATTTCAACTCCCTTTAGTAGGGTAGTGAATCCTTTGTATGACCAACCAAATAGTGACTTGATTTCTAATAATATTAATGTGCATGCCAGTTTTGAGGTTCTACTTGAACCCAATTTGAACACAGGTGTCTTCGTTGCTTTCTTGATGGAGTCTTTTAGGTTGTTATCATCAACATTATGCTGGTGGTAATTACCCCTGCTATCATCGTTATTGTCAACCATATGATCATTATTGTCATCATTGTTTTCATCCCCAAAGAAATCTATAAACATTTCATTCAATCCTTCTCCATGCACTACATTTTCACTATCATGATCATCATCATTAAGGCTAGGTGGCATGTCATCAGTGTATGCGGATCTCATCAGCTCTTCAAATTTCTCAGCTGGTAGTATTTTCTTCAATAATGCTCTTTTCACCCTGGTATTGTTTAAAGGATGGTTTGGATCATCCCGTCCAAATCTTAATAACCCAGTTCGATCTTGGGTATTAGTATGTGTTTCATCAACATCTTCTACCAATCAAAAAATGCAAGCATTATTTAATGTTTGGAAACAATTAGATAAATCATAAATGTATCAATTTCAAAGAAATATCATCAAATATGGCTTAAAAAATAAAAATATAAATTGTATGAACATATATACGTCAATTGAATAATGGAACATTATTTTATAGACTACCTTTTTATCAATAATTTAAATAAAACACAATTTTGACAACATAGTTTATAAAACATCAGTCCACACTCATTTATTATTCTTTGGTTTTCTACCCTTAAGAACATCCTTAGGGAGACCTTGTTCTTCCCTCTTCTTTCCCACAGGAGTGCGTTTTAAGAAGGGGTAATCAATCAATAATTTATCCCCAATGGTAAGGTCCATAGAAGCCTCAACTATTATCAATCTATCAACCTCTCTTTCCATATCTCCATCTTTATCATTTATAACCTCAACAAATTGACAATTTGGTCTTACAGTAGGGTCCCTTCCCTTACTACTATTTATAAATCCTGCAATATTTTTGTGTGTATGCACACCCATGTATATACATAAGATGACCTCTATTCATTATTTTACACTTTCCAATTGGAGACGATGTGTATACATATTCGAATTTAGACCATATGCTGACATGCTAGGCTTATATTTTGCTAGCCTTCTCCATTCACCACTATAATATGATGGACCATTTATATATGGCACTAATCTCTAGTGGTTTGTTCTGAATTGTTTCTATGTTTAGATCCCAAATGTACATTTTGGAAAATAAAGAGGCCTAGATTCGCTCCATAAATATTGGAGGGTCGTATCATGTAGCTGTATCCCCAAAATTGAAACACCTCGTACACTCTAGGTAGCTATTGATCACTAGGCCAAGTGCAATATAGTCGACGATCAAATGTCTCTTTGTAAATTAATCTCAAACTCAAGGGCAAGTCGTCATCTCCATCACATTTATTCTCATAGGGTATGTAGTCCACCTTCCCCTTGTCTTTAAGCAAATTATACATCTTTAAACCAATTCTTGTTTTGTTGCTTGTTTTTGTATACACCTAAAAATGACATGACTCTGTCTAAATAAATATTTTAAATATTTATTTCATCTTAATATTCCTCTATCAATAAATAAATAAATCAATTTATTTATTTGATTCATATTCTTCCAAAAATTAAATAAAATCACTTATTTAATTAGTTTCATCAAATTATTCCAAATCCTCTTATTTACAATTAAATAATTGTAATTATTTAATTAAATCAAATCATTTCTCCAAATTTAAATAAATCAATCAAATTTATTTAAATTCTCTCAATCTCTAAAAATAAAATATAATCAAATATTTAATTTATTCTTCCAAAACATGCACAAATAATTAAATAAATTTATTTATTTAATTTTCTTTCTTATCATCAAATTTCTCAAAAATATTCCAAATCTTCTAAAAATAAACCTTCTTCTTCATGCACACAAAATTAAATAATTTATTATTTAATTTCTCTCAAATCATGCAAAAAGAAAATTACAAGTTGAGTTAATTGATTCAATCAACCTTGTTTTTATCAACAACTCTTAAATTAGAAAAAAATTTCTAATTTATGAAATCAAATCTTATCTTTATAAAAGAAAGCAGTTAACTCAAACAAAGCAGCTTTTTGTGTGACAATTGTCTTCTTTCTATTTGCACACATCTTCTCAACCTTTCTATACCATTGATCTTATTATTTCTATATCGTAGATCTTCCTTCTCACAAGTCTATAAGTACAACTCTGTTCTTCCATTTCTATCATCCAAGCTTTTAGTACCCTTACTCTACAGGAATTACAGTGCACCTTTGGCACCAAGTTCCTCCATTGCTTGCGATCAACTTGTTATCTTAGTACCATTACCATTGTTGTGAAGCTCATCTTCATGGCAAGAACTATCATAGCCGTTCTCCATTGACATCTTGAAGAAAAAGCAAGGAAGTGCACTTTCTAAGGACTTCATTCATTACAAAAGATCGATTGAGATATGCGACCAATGGAAGCTATGATGTATTAAGGTTTGCAAGGTCTATCTTTGTTTGTTTAATCTTGATTATTTCCTTTTCCATTGAGTTATTGGGTATTATTGATATTCATTCCAATTTTCCCTTAACATTTTTGGCGCCCACCGTGGGGCACTGCCCCAATTTAACCTCAAAACTGAGTTTTTATGCGTTAGGTTCCATACACAAGAGGATTATGTGCATCTAATCATTTATAACACACATATGAGCTCTATTCCCACACATTTGACAGATCAGTGCATCCATACTCTATTTCAATGCATTTGACCTCTATAATAATGCATTTACTTAAACTGCGCATATACTCTCTGATTCTGTGCTTTTGACTTCTATCTCAGCGCATTTGTAATCCTACGCATATGATTTATGTTTCTGTGCATATGATCTCCGTAGCTACACATCTATTCTAACAGTGACTTTTGAGTCTTTTCTTGTGATTTCGCTAACGCTAACTTGTCTCGCAGGAATATTCTCTGATCTACTTGTAAGTTAGGGGCTGGTTTAGTCATATAGTTGCATTTGTTAACTCATCTTTAGATTTAATTATCCAAGGAAAGTAAATGGTTTATTCGTGCAAAATCTCATTTAGATCTAACTAGGAGGATTGTAATTTGATCTTGTTGCATCAACAACTTGAATATAGTCCCAATGCTAGGAGGATAAAATTGAATCATTACTATCTTGCTTCTTTGAAAGTTAACAAATCGCGTGTGTGCCCAAGTAGCATAATTCATTTAGTCTTTTTCATTTTAATTAGGGGAAAAGAACCATTGTCCTCCATGTATTTGGAATGATACTAGGCCTATGCTCTCCCCTATCTTGGGTGACCAAAATGCCAAACATATCATTTCACATGTTTTTCCTTTAGAGAGGCCTGCCCTTGGATATCCTTCTGTCCAAGTGGGAACGACCTTAAGTGGTAACAAGCTAAAGCCAAGCTCTGCCTAGCTACTATAAATAAATTTTGTTTGGATCAAAAGCTTCAAACAACAAGTATTGTTAAGTTATACCGACAGCCAACCTCCCCTAAAACCCTCCAAGGCGTAACCCTTGAAGGCTGGGAGATTTCATAATGGAGAGTAGCATTGCCGCATGTATAACCACTCGAATGGTTGCACATACTAATCATCCTTTGTTTTAGAAGCTAAAATCCCCTATAAACCAGTGTTGGAAAGGGCGATTATCACCTCCCAAAGATGCCTCATGTAACAGTGAGAATTCGGTTTATATTTGTTAGACTTAGAGCACACAAGTGAGAGGGGGTGAATCAGTTGTGAAAAAACTTACTCCAATTTACACACTTAAATCCTCTTAGTGATTAGCAGCATATTAAACTTGAAACATAATGCATTCAAATCAAAAGCAGGAATTCATCAACACATAAGACACCAAGATTTTGAAGTGGAAAACCCAGTTAAGGGAAAAAAACATGGGGTGATTAACCCAAGAAAGTATTCTCTATTAGAAGAATAGAAAGAACAAAATGGCACATGCTAATTAGGGCCCACTACCTGAGTACACTTCTCACAAGAGGCTCACTGCCTACAAGAGACACATTGTCTACAAAGAGATAAGTATCACATACATGAACTGGAGAATAGCATCTTCACCATGCTTGAATCAGTTCCATTAAGCTTAATACTTCTGCTCTCCCTTTCGCTCTCCTCTTCTCTACCACACACTCATCTCCACAAGCACACCTTTAAAATGATTTTGCAATCCTTTATTTATACAAGACATTAACTTAGGAACAATCATCTAAGTTGGGAAATATCCATAAGAACATCCGCAAGATGTATAACTCATCCGGTCGGCCAGTCACAAGAAGAACACCAACATCCAGAAGTTACTCTTCAATTGCGGGCTCCAACTCTAATGCAGACCACCAACACGAACTGGACACGATCCAAAGACTTCCACAAGCTTACCTGAATCACCACGAACATCCACACCTCATCTGCTTACTGAAATCCTTCTCTCCTTCATCCGGAACCTCAAGAACATAGACTGTCATCACTATCATAAAAGAATAGATGCTTCTGGACCTTCAAACCACACACAAATAGAGGTGATATACCACAAAGACTTCCTCAGTACTCCCTTAAATCCACAGAACAGCAAACTTCATTTTCGGATCTCACTGGACCTTTCTTGTTACACTCTGTCACCTCTGAACATCTACCGAAACTGGTTTTACTTGAGCAGCCACAACTTCTTCATATCTTCATGTGGACCTCTAAAATCTCTACTAGATCACCTAAAGACACATATCTATAAACCCTTTAATCCGCATCCTCTAATCATCATCCTATCTTGGACTTTTGTCTTACAATCATCACTGTTCTTCACTGTTCTTGATTGAGACTAATTTTCTCAATATCCTTAGCTCATGGCTCATCCAGACCTTTTCATTAATGCAACAGGAGTATGTTGACATCAATGACAACACCAGTTAGGCCCATACTTGCAACAATCTCCCCCTTTGTCATTGATGGCAACATATAATGTGAAAAACCATCAAGACAAGAACTTCTCCTTACTGTCACAACTCCCCCTATCAACAACTATTCACATGTCTTCTCTCTTTATTGTTCCCCCTTTGATTAGAAACCACTTATTTTTCACATGTCTTCTCTCCCCCTTTGACATCAATGGAAAAGGGCACATGCTTGCAATTTCACCATTTTAGAATCATACCTGTTGCTCCCCCTGAGTAGGAGCTCCCATCAATTTAGATCACAAGATATGATTGTGATATCCACCAGACTGATGCACCTTAGTGCACCTTAGTTCATCACTGGAGGGGCAATAACCCCTAACTTCTCCCTGAGATACTCAAAAGAGTCCTTAGGCAGAGGTTTAGTAAAGATGTCTGCAATCTGATCCTTGGATGACACAAACTCTAATTTAACTTCATTTTTGTTCACTTGCTCTCTCAGAAAGTGGAACTTGATAGATATATGCTTGGTCTTTGAATGCAACACCGGATTCTTAGATATACTTATAGCACTTGAATTATCACAGAAGATTGTGATAGGTTCCTCATACTCCACTTTGATATCTCTTAGCATCCGTTTCATCCACAAAACTTGAGTGCAACTACCTACTGCTGCAATATATTCTGCTTCGGTTGTAGATAGAGATATTGCCTCTTGTTTCTTGCTTAGCCAAGAAACCAATCTCTTTCCCAAAAAGAATGCGCCACCACTGGTAGTCTTCCGGTCATCCACATCTCCTGCCCAATCAGCATCTGTATATGTATGAAGAGAGAAATCATGATCTCTAGGATACCACAGACCATACTCAACCATCCCTTTTAGATATCTAAAAATCCTCTTGATTGCCATGACATGGGATTCTCTATGATCAACTTGGAATCTAGCAACAAGACCAACAACTTGCATAATATCTAGTCTAGTTTGAGTGAGATACAACAATCCTCCAATCATTAATCTATACTTTGTCTGGTCTACCTTAGGAGAGTCATCATCTTTGTTCAACTTACATCCGGTTGCCATGGGAGTATTCATTGGCTTTGAATCTTCCATCCCAAATTTCCTCAACAATTCTTTTACATATTTGGTCTGAGAAATAAAGATTCCTTTCTTTATTTGAGTAATTTGCAGACCCAAGAAGAAATTCATTTCACCAAGCATAGACATCTCAAACTCACTTTTCATTTGATTTGCAAAAGCTTTACACATACTATCTCTTCCCCCAAAGATGATATCATCAACAAATACTTCAACAATCAAGATGTTTTCATGATCAATTTTGAAATATAAGTTGCTATCAGCAGTACCTTTGTTGAAACCAATCTTCAAAAGATGCTTGTCCAATATTTCATACCAGGCTCTTGGGGCTTGCTTTAATCCATACAGTGCCTTCTTCAACTTGCAGACCATATCACAATGATCAGACAACTGAAATCCATCCAGTTGCTCTATATACACTTCCTCTTCTAAGTTACCATTTAGAAAGGTAGACTTGACATCCATCTGATATACCTTGAAATCCTTGAAGGCAGCAAAGGCAAGGAATAATCTGACTGCTTCAATTCTTGCCACTAGAGCAAAAGTTTCTTCAAAATCAATTCCTTCTATTTGAGAGTAGCCCTTGTAGACCAATCTAGCTTTATTTTTGATTACTTCACCAACTTCATTTAGTTTGTTCCGGAAGACCCATTTGGTTCCAATCACATTCTTGTTTCTAGGTCTGGGAACAAGATCCCAAGTGTGATTTTCCTCAATTTGCATCAACTCTTCCTCCATTGCTTTGGTCCAGTTTTCATCATTGCAGGCTTCATTTATTGTCTTAGGTTCAATCTTTGAAATCAGACAATATTCATCTAAATTTTGAGCAATTTTCCTTCTAGTTTGCACACCTTTGCTTTTGTCACCTATGATCTAATCTTCAGAGTGGTTCAGTCTTATATACCTTGGAACTTTGGGAGCTTCTTGCACTTCTACTTCTTGATCAAGCTCATTCAGACCTATCTCTTCTTCCTGATTTACTGAATCAGTTTGAGTCTAATTTTTAGAAGAGGATTGAACTTCTTGAACCAGAACACCATTCTAATCATCTTCATCATATTCATAAAACCTTGAGGGTTTCTCTATTCCCTCACCAACCTTCATATTTGTACTTTCTATCATCTTTCTTAGTCTCTTGTTATAACACCAATATGCTTTGCTTTGAGTAGAGTAACCCAAGAATATTCTTTCATCACTTCTAGCATCAAACTTGCCTAGATCTTCATTTCTTTTGATGTAACATTTGCTACCAAAGACTGAAATATCTTATAGTAGAAGTAATGCCAAACCAAAGTTCATAAGGGGTCTTACTGGTATTGCTTCTGATTTGAACTCAATTGAGAGCATAGACTGCAGTGCTGACAGCTTCTCTCCAATAGATCTGAGGAACATTTGCTTCCATCATCATAGTCCTAGATGCTTCCTGGATGGTCTGGTTCTTTCTCTCCACTACTCCATTCTGCTGTGGAGTCCTAGGAGCAGACAATTGTCTCTTAATTCCATGTTTCTCACAGAACTCTATGAACTCACTGGATGTGAATTCTCCACCTCTATCAGACCTCAGACATTTCAACTTTAATCCTGTTTCATTCTCTACCATAGCCTTGAATATTTTGAATTTCTTAAGAGCTTCTGATTTCTCCTTTAGAAAGGTTACCCACATCATCCGAGAATAGTCATCAATTAGCAGCATGAAGTATCTATCACCTTGAATACTCCTGGTTCTTGCCAGACCACAAAGATCAGTGTGAACTAAGTCCAATAATCCGGTAGAGGATAGTTTCTTGCTTTTGAATGAGACTCTGCTCAGCTTACTCAACTGACATTCCTTGCACAAGTTGTTAGTAGGTTTCACCAATTTTGGAAGATCTCTTACAGCCTGAGTATTGCTTATCTTGATGATATTATCAAAATTCACATGACACATCCTTCTATGCCATAACCAACTTTGATCAACTTGAACAAATAAGCAGCTTTTACCAGTACCAACCAAGTGGAAGATATTACCTTTAGTTTGCCTACCAGATGCAATCTCTATTCTAGATCTTTCAAAGATTTTACATTTTCCATCCTTGAATCAAAGATCATAGCCTTTGTTCACCAACTGTCCAAGACTAAGAAGATTGTGCTTCAAACCTTCAACATACAATACATTACCAGTTTTGTTTCTTCCATCAAAAGAAATAGTCCCTCTTCCTCTGATTCTACCAGTAGAATTATCACCAAATTTTACCACTCCTCCTTCATACCTTTCCAAATCTACAAACTTATTTTTGTCACCTGTCATATGGTGAGAGCATCCACTGCCAATGACCCAATCATCCTTCTCTTCAATTTGGGCAGCCAGAGCCCTTTCCACAGTCTTAAGATTGACAGATACAGAGGGCATTAGATCTTCTTCCTTGATGGCAATGAACACCCATTCATTTCTAGATTTGTTTCCTATCTTTGATTCATCATCTATTACTCCTTCATTATCATCATCTTCATGTACATAGTAACAGTTCTTTTGGAACCTTGGCTTGTTAGGATTTTGCCTTGAAAATTTTTTCGGACACCTTGAGGCAAAATGACCAATCTTATTGCAGTTAAAACACTTAAAAGGTAATTTTCCTTCATACTTACCAGATCCTCTTGGCAGCCTCTTTGCAATAAGGGCTTCAAGTTGAGCAGTTTCTACTTCTTCTTCTTTCAGATCTTTTCTTGCTTTTTCATACCATGACAATTTCCTTGAAGAATTCTCTGCTGGATCAAACCTTTGTTTACCTTTAACAGAGGCACTGGCTTTGAATGCAGATTCAGTCTTGGGAGGGTCATCTCCAAACTCTGTCATTTCAAATGCAGCCAATTTCCCAGCCAATTGATCTCTTGTGACAGTTGTATGGGCTCTGAATTCTTCAATGGCAGCAGCCTTGATTTTGTAAGAAGCAGGAAGGGATCTGAGAATTTTACCAACAATCTCATTTTCATCCAAGACTCCACCAACATTTCTAATTCCACAAACCAACTCATTCACTCTTGGCATAAAAGTGGTTATATTTTCATCATCTCTCATCTTCAATTTTTCAAATTTCTCTTTTAGACTCTGTAACCTTGCACATTTAACATACTGGTCTCCTTCATGCAAAAGTTCCAGTTTATTCCAAATCTCAAAGGCAGTTGGTAGGTCAATAACATTTGAGAGCTGTGAGTTAGATAATGCACTTAAAAGAGCCTCTTTGGTCCACAGATTGTTTTCAGCATCTATGATTTCATTTAGGGTTGTCGGACCACCTTGTGGAGGTATATACGGCTTTGTAACCATGGACCAGTACACAAATCCCATACACTGCAAGTGACATTTCATGCGACCTTTCCAAAGAGCAAAGTTGGTTCCATCAAACTTTAGACTATCCTTCTTGTAAGACGACATCCTGGATCTCCTCAAGCGGTTAAGCTCCTTTTAGAGGAACTTAGCTCTGATACCAATTGTTAGACTTAGAGCACACAACTGAGAGGGGGGGTGAATCAGTTGTGAAAAAACTTACTCCAATTTACACACTTAAATCCTCTTAGTGATTAGCAGCATATTAAACTTGAAACATAATGCATTCAAATCAAAAGCAAGAATTCATCAACACATAAGACACCAAGATTTTGACGTGGAAAACCCGGTTAAGGGAAAAAACCATGGGGTGATTAACCCAAGAAAGTATTCTCTGTTAGAAGAATAGAAAGAACAAAATGGCACATGCCAATTAGGGCTCATTGCTCGAGCACACTGCTCACAAGAGGCTCACTACCTACAAGAGACACACTGTCTACAAAGAGATAAGTATCACATACATGAACTGGAGAATAGCATCTTCACCATGTTTGAATCAGTTCCATTAAGCTCAATACTTCTGCTCTCCCTTTCGCTCTCCTCTTCACTACCACACACTCATCTCCACAAACACACCTTTAAAATGACTTTGCAATCCTTATTTATACAAGACATCAACTTAGGAACAATCATTTAAGTCAGCAAACATCCACAAGAACATCTGCAAGATGTATAACTCATCCGGTCGGCCAGTCACAAGAAGAACACCAACATCCGGAAGTTACTCTTCAATTGTATGCTCCAACTCTAATGCGGACTACCAACATGAACTAGACACGATCCAAAGACTTCCACAAGCTTGCCTGAATCACCACGAACATCCACACCTCATCTGCTTACTGAAATCCTTATCTCCTTCATCCAGAACCTTAAGAACACAGACTGTCATCACTGTCATAAAAGAATAGATTCTTCTGGACCTTCAAACCACGTACAAATAGAGTTGATATACCACAAAGACTTCCTCAGCACTCCCTTAAATCCGCAGAATAGGAAACTTCATTTCCGGATCTCACCGGACCTTTCTTGTTACACTCTGTCACCTTTGAACATCTACCGGAACTGATTTTACTTGGGCAGCCACAACTTCTTCATATCTTCATGCAGACCTCTGAAATCTCTATTGGATCACCTAAAGACACATATCTATAAACCCTTTAATCCGCATCCTCTGATCATCATCCTATCTTGGACTTTTGACTTACAGTCATCATTGTTCTTCACTATTCCTGATTGAGACTAATTTTCTCAATATCCTCAGTTCACAGCTCATCCAGACCTTTTCATTAATGCAATAGGAGTATGTTGACATCAATGACAACACTGGTTAGGCCCATACAACAATATTGTCCCTGCCATCCTAGGATTTGTACTTGTTTTTAGTCAAAAAAGTCCAAAAATTACAAAAAAAATTAAAATCATGAAAATATTCTTTGTGTTTGTTGTGTCTTCTTGCCATAATTGAAGAAATCATATCAAAAAAGACCAACTTTCAGCCAAGAAACCAAAAACATCAAAAAACATGCCAAAAACATTGCAAAATTAGTCAAAAACATAAAGCTACGCATTTGTCTCGTAGAGCTGCTCATACATTTCGACCTGCTGTGCATATACTTCAACTTTTCGTGCATTTATCATCTGTTCCTGTGCTTTTGTTATTTACTAGAGCTACGCATATATTCTAACTGGTGACGCTTTTACCTTCTGTTTCAGTGCATTTATTGCTGTGCATTGATGACAGTGAGCATTTCCCAGTCTTTTGAGAAAAAATTTCAACCTTTCTGAGTACCCATTTCAGCCTAGTATCAGTTTCTGTGGATATGACAAATCAATTAGAAGCACTTTCTCAAGAACTCCAAACCATAGAACAACAACTAGCAATCTTACGAATAAAATCTTCATGTATACGCCTAAAAATGACACGATTCATCCTAAATAAATATTCTAAATATTTATTCCATTCTTCTATGAATTAAATAAATATTCTAAATTTATTTAATCGGTTCACTATTCTATAATTAAATAAAATCAATTTATTTAATTAAATTCCCTAAATTCTTCTAATGTCCTACGCAATTAAATAATCCTAAATTATTTAATTAATCCAAATTCCTCTATCCTAAGTTCTAAATTCTAAAAATCCACCTCACACTTACACCTCACTTTTCCACGTCACCTTGTCCACCTCATCGGGTTGCACATGTAATTAAATATATAAAATATTTAATTACCTATTTTCCCCCTCACCCACATGTCCTATTTCTTCTCAAATCAAAAGTTAGTTAACTAATCAATCAAAAGTGTTAACTAACCAGTCAATTGAGTTAATCCCTCAATCAATTCAGTCAATTCCATAATTCATTCTTCCAACTGACTAATCAAGTTTGTTAACTGATCAGTTAAAGGAGTTAACTCTCCAATCAATGTTGTCAAATCCCCTCTTTCATGATGGAATTGAGACACTTGTCATATTTCTACTGGTTGCACATTCCTCAACCACTCTCAATCGCTGATCATCATACTTCTCCTCAACCCTTGATTCCCATGCCTCTGAGTCTATAAAAGAAGCTTCATCCTCCCATTTTATTCATCCAGGTTATTTGTATTGTTACTCTGCAGAAATTCACCAGCGTGTCTTTGGCACCCCCAATACAACCTACTTGAGATCACCATTTTCTTTGAAGCTCTCTTCACAGCATTATCTATCAACATAGCCATTTACTACTGACATCCTACAACATAGCAGAAAGAGTGCACTCTCTGAGGGCCTACTTCATATCAGCGAGGACAATTTTAATAGGCAAACAATAGAAGCTTTGATTCAAGGAAGGTTTGCACTGTGTTATTCATTGCTTCATTCCATTCAATCTTTCTCGATTTCATTATTCTATTGATGTTTGGGTTTATTATTGTTAAGTTGATTAATCCACATTTTACCCTAACATTTTTGGCACCCACCATGGGGCCTTTGCCCCTTTATCTCATCAAAATCTAAGCTTTTTTGAAGACAGGTTCTGTACAGGTCACGCACAGGCTACTTCGGTGCATTTGAACATTTCTGCAGTGCATATATCTATTTCTGCAGTGCATTTGTCATTCCTGTGCATCTGTTCATTCTTGCTGCGCATTTGTGCACTGTTACGATGCATTTGTCATTCCTGTGCATCTGTTCATTCTTGTTGCGCATTTGTGCACTGTTACGGTGCATTTGTCATTCCTGCGCATCTGTGATATATTACTGCGCATTTGTCATTTTTGTGCTTATGTGTATTCTTGTTGCACTTTTACGCACTGTTGCGGCGCATTTGTTATTGCTGCACTTCTGTTGACTATCTCTGCGCATTTAGTCACTGAAGTTGCGCATCTGTAATAAGCAATGGTTTTAGTACTTTTCTAGGAAAGTTTGCTAACGTTAACCTTTTCACAGGTGTTCTTTGGAGCTGTTTTGCAGGATAGGTTCGGGTTTAGTTCCATATAGCTGCATTCTGATAGTTCACACTTCATTTTCTAAGGGATAGTAAAACTGATATTTATTCAAATCCTCACCTATCTCTAATTAGGAAAGAAGTAACTGGATCATTTGTTTCTTGCATTGCAACACTTTCCAAGTTATTGCTATCTGGGATTAAAACTGAACTCATCATTGATTTCTAGGTTAAAATTGAACTACTGCTATCTCGTTGGACCAAAACTTCAAAGTTAACTATTTCGTGCTATGAGAATTAAAATTGAACTCACCATTGATTTCTAGGTTAAATTTGAATTACTGCTATCTCATTGGACCAAAACTTTAAAGTTAACTATTTCATGCTACGAGGATTAAAACTGAACTCACCATTGCTTTCTGGGGTTAAAACTGAACCAATGCTATCTTGCTAAAATCACTTCAAAGTTCTGTGCTTGCCCAAGTAGATTAACCCATTTAGTTTTTCTACTTTTAAATAGGTTGGATTAATCAGTGTCTTCTATGCTTGACGAATGACAATAGGCTTATGCTCTCCCCTTTACTGGGTGATCAGAGTGCCAAACTTGTTATTCCATTTGTTTAACCTTTAAGAGGGGCCTGCCCTTGGATGCACGCTTGTCCAAGTGGGAACGACCCTGAGTGGAAACAGGCTAGAAGCCAAGCCCTACCAATCCACTTAAAATAAAAGTGCTTGAGGTGAAAACTTCCTGCAACAAGTGCTGCTATGTTACACCGACGGCCAACCTCCCCCAAAACCCTCTAAGGTGCAACTCTTTGAGGCTGGGAGACTCCACAACAGAGAGTAGTGCCGCCGCATGTGTAACCACTTGAACGGTTGCCCGCATTAAATACCTCTTGTTCTAGTGGCCAAAAACCCTTGTAAACCATTTCTAGCCTAGGATCTTTGTGCTTGCTTTTGTTCAATCCAAAATAGAGTCAGAAAAACCACAAAAATAATGAAAAATTACAAAATATTATTTGTGCTTGTTGTGTTTTCTTGCTGTTAAATCATAAAATTAGATCAAGAAGGCCTTTTTCCAGCCAAAAATACCAAAAACAATAGAAAAAACTCTAGCTGCATATATATGCATTTTTGTTGCGCATTTGTGTCGACTTGCTACGCATGCGTGTAGACTTGCTGCACATATGCACACTGTTACTGTGCATTTATACTTTACCAGTGCTGCGCATATACTATGACTTTCGGCGCATACGTTCATTTCTGCTGTGCATTTGTTTCAGTGCATCCACGACAGTAAGTACCTGCACTATTTTTGAGAAAATATTTTTACCTGTTTAGAGCACCCATTTCAGCCTAGCTTCACATTCTGAGATTAGATTCAACCTTGCAGTCAGTCTTCATCCGTTTCGCCCAAAGTGTCTCTCTTTCATCAATCACCCATTCACCTCCTGTCAAAGTGTAAGTCAGTTTATTCCATACCAGTTCAACATAGGTCCTTTTTTCGTATCCTTAGTGAATTCACGTAAGCCTAGTAGGTCACAAAACATTTGCTAGTAGTCTTGTTGAACGACTAGTCTCTACACAGTAAGACAAGTATCGACTACCCTTACTAGTGGCTACCATCGTGTGTCAACCGTCTTACTTGAAATCATTGAGCGAGAAAATCCTTCGTCCAAGTCTTGTCCTAGGTACCCCATTCACAACAGTCTCAATTGGCACCTTACCAAAATTTCTAGTCCCAATCCACGTCATCTCGTGTCACCTTGCATGGTTCTTACTAGGTCTCAGTACCAAAAGCAACTTGAAATGGCTAGCTCGTCCAATCACATCTTTACACCTCATGATAGTGACGAGGAGATCTCTCTTGACAATTATGAAGGAAGCGTCCAAGATCGGAAATTTCAACATTTAGTGGAGAAAGTACTCCACGCGAACCCCTGTAAGTACTTCTATCATCTTGCTAGTCTCGGAATTAAACTCCCCATAGACTTTGATATAAGTAAAATCATGGAAAATGTAGACAATGATCATGAGAGGGGTACGAATGACACAGACCCACGCACTAATGAAAGAGAAAAGAATGCTATAGACCCGCATGCACATGATAGAGGAAAGAAACCCATGGATCAAAATGCTCCCATGGAAGAAATGAGGAAGCAACTTGAGAGCCTCACACAAAAAATATCCGATCTTAAGATGGGTACAAGTACCAAGAACTACTCCTTGGAAGTTATAGCACCGTACCCCTTTGACAAAAGTCTGGACATGAGACCATTCCCCTACAGGTTCGAGGTTCCAAAGTTTGACAAATACAAAGGAAAAGGGGACCCTAGAGATCATATCAGGGAATTCAATGCAGCATGTTTAGAAGTAGCTCACAACGAGACCTACTTGATGAGACTATTCCCAAGATCTTTAGGTGGTCAAGCTATGGAGTGGTTCTCACGTGTCCCCCCAGGAATCAGAACTTTTGATGAACTTGTCAATAAATTTATCACGCACTTCTCTTACAACATCGAACACGAGGTATCTATGCTAGATCTATGCAACACCAAACAAAAGAGTGGTGAGTCATTCGCCACTTTCTTACAATGATGGAGACAACTAGCTAGTAAGTGTTCTTATGATATGCCTGAGAAGCAGCTATTGGAGATGTTTGTCCACAACCTAAATCCTGATCTTAGCTATCAAATACTGATACAATGCCCTACATCATTCTCAAAGGTCATTGAAATGGGCTTATTCATTGAAAAGGCTATGATCACTAAAGGAGCTATCAAGCTATATAAGGACACACCCACATCCAATTACACAACGGATAAATCAAAGTTTTGGACCAAGAACAAGAATGTGGTCAATGATGGGGTGGTAGATGCCAAGGCAGCAGCTCCCAAGCAACAACCCATATTCACTCTCAAGGGAGAAACAAACAATGGTATGCTCCACAAACCATCCTCTTAGGAGCCCAAACCTTGGTTCAGTTCAAATCCAAGGAGAAAGTTCACGCCATTGGGAGAGTCTCAAGAGTCTGCGCTAAGGAAGTTGTTGGCTAACAACGAAATTTATCTACCGCCAACAAGTGATTACGAGCCTATAGTCAAACCTCCTTACTGGAAGGACACAGACTATTGTGAATACCATTGAGGAAGGGGGCATACAACTAACAACTACATCCACCTTAAAAATGTCATACAAGATGTGCTAGATCAGAACCAGGGGGAAGCACAACAACACACCTCCAATGAAACTCATGTGGCCTATAGGGATCCACTTCTAAATCACAACAGGCCATATAACAACAACAACGACAACAATTACAATGGCAATCACAACAATGACAACAACAACAATAATCGCAACTAGCCAAATCAGAACAGTAGGACTAGTAATGCCAACTATGCAAGTGTGCCATTTGATTATACCATAAATTGCCTTTTCGAGCAAATCCCGCAGGTCAATGCCATCTCACCCAACCAACAATCAAGACCTAACAGAACTAGTTGTAGTATAATTACCCGCAGTGGTAAAGTCACGCTCAATACCGCCCCTCCAAGGTCATCACCATCTCCATCCAACTTCCGTCAGTACAATGTCATTGACCAGTTACAGAAAACTCCGGCTCACATTTCTATATTGGAGTTATTGCGTCTATCTCCTTCTCATAAGGAGATCCTTGAAAAATCCTTAGTGGAAACCACAGTCCCCACTAACTTGGCCCAAGAGAAATTCCAAACCATGGTAGGCAACCTGACATCCTCCAACTCCATATCATTTTCTGAGCAAGATGACTTCTCTGTATCCCAACCCCATAACACCCCCTGCACATTGTCGCATTCATACACAAGCACCGCATCAAGAGGGTTCTCATTGATGGAGGTGCTGGTTTAAATATTTGCACATTAAAGCTAGTCCTTGCACTGGGATTCTCTAAAAATGCAGTTGATCTGTGGAGGAAGATTACCATCAAAGCATATGATGAGGAAGAAAGAACCACAAAGGGAATAGTGATCCTACCCATATAGGTAGGGCCGGTGATGAAAGATGTCTGTCAAGTCCTTGATCGGGAGCTCGTTTATAATATCCTACTAGGGAGACTGTGGATTCACGCCATGAAGGTTGTCCCTTCAACCTATCATCAATGCATTAAATTCCCGCACAATGGAAAGCAAGTTACTATTCAAGGCGACCCCGACCCCTACCAACATTGCAATTCTTTCCGTGCAAAACCCGAGTGTATCATACCCAACAACAGAGTATACATTTTCCCTACTCCATATCCGGACCATATCGCTGAAGCTTCCTCCTCAAGATCCAAAGAATAGAAGATTACCATAAAAGATATTGGAGTGGGAGAATATTCAATTGAGCACAGTCTAAATCTTGCCACATTGCCTTTATCCCCTAAATCTTTTGGCCGACCTTGACATTTTCTAAAGCCATCTGCTCCTCCTATCACTCCTGCAACTCCCTTTGTAAAATGGGGGACATTATCTGACGAAATAGAGGAAAGAGATCTCCTGCAATGGCTTTATGTTGAAGAAGAAAACACACCCCAAGATCCGCCTAGACTCCCAACAGAACTCTATGGGCAAGGTGAGACTATTCTATACAGAATGGGGTATGAAGGACAAGGCCCCATCGGCCTCAGAAAAGAAGGAATCATCGAACCGATTCAACCTTCTTCATCCTCATTGGCTAGAAACACAAGCGGCCTAGGATACAAAGGCAAGGGTAAAGCCAAGGAAAATGCTTGCCTTGTGGAAACGATCCAAACACTCCAAGTGGACAGCGACATAGATTCAAATGAGTATGAGTGGGATGAGCTAATAGAGCACTCCTATGATGACAAAGAGGTCGACACCATCCAAACTCTTAGCCCCTACCGTGAGGGATAAACGCTTTCGAATAGACCACTAGAGTCTGATTTGCCCATCCTTGAGATTATGGCTTTCGAGGAAAGTTTAAATTCCATTACAATAAACAACTTGGAAGAAAGTACCATCCCGACCACTACCCCCACCAATTCTCCTAACATTTCCATTCATACCATCAATGAATCAGGTCTATCATCCAACTCCCTCCCCCTCGTGCACCCTGAGCTTATTGATTGGGATTTACGAGGAACTCCTCAACTAGATATGTTCCAAAATGACGATGCTTACATTGATTATATGGAACTTAGGGACCACTTACCCAGGGGAGATCATAAAGTTGGTTTTGCTATAGAACTAAATACCGTGGCTTACTTCGGGGAGGGTGCCAAGCCTTCCAGTCACAAAAATATCAAGATCAAAAATGGATCTACCAGTGAAAACCGCCTTGCGGCAGTGTCAGATCCCAAAACAGTAAAAAGAAAGGATGCATCCGAAGGTGAAAACCCAATTGTGGCACCTGACGATGGAAAGCTTGACACTCTCCCTAGTGATATGTATCAGGAAAGGTCATAGATTGTTGTAGAACTGACAGAGCTCGTGAATATTGGAACAAAAGAACAACCCAAGATCATCCACTTCACCAAATCTCTCACACCACCAAAGAAAACCAGGTTTATACCATTCTTTAAGAAGAAGAGAGGCAGCTTTGCTTGGTCGTATGCAGACATGCCGGGTCTAGACCCAAACTTAATTGCCATTGGATCCAGGAGTCAAACCAGTAAAGCAGAAGCTGAGAAAGATGCATCCTCACATAGAACTTTTGGTCAAAGAAGAACTCAAGAAATTGCTGGATGTGGGGTTCATTAGAGCCATAGATCACCCAGAATGGATATCCAACATTGTGCCAGTGTCTAAACCAGATGGTCGAGTTTGACTATGCAATGATTTTTGAGACTTAAACAAAGCATGCCGCAAGGATGGTTTTCCATTGCCAAACATCGATATCATAGTCGACCTAACTGTAGGACATACAATGCTATCACTCATGGACGGATTCTCAGGGTATAATCAAATCAAAATAGCACCGGAGGATCAACACAAGACAGCTTTTACTTGCCCATGGGGCACCTTTTGCTAGAATGTCATGCCATTTGGGCTGAAAAATGTAGGTGCTACATATTAGCAAGCTATGACAACTATTTTCCATGACATGATGCATGTAACAATGGAGGACTATGTCGACGACATCCTGGCAAAATCCCTCACAAGGGACTTACACCTGGATGTGCTAGAAAAAGTCTTTCAAAGATTGGACCAATTCCAAGTCAAGCTGAACCCAAAGAAATGTGTGTTTGGGGTAACTTCAGGCAAGCTGCTAGGCTTCATCGTATCGGCAAACGGAATAGAGGTAGACCCAGCCAAGGTCAAAGCTATAATGGACATGCCACCGCCCAAGACTCTAACTCAGTTAAGATCACTATAGGGTAAGCTGTAGGCCATCCGCAGATTCATATCGCAGTTGGTAGACAAGTGCCAACCATTCAGTCATCTCCTGCACAAGAACATTCCATTTAAGTGGGATGAGCGGTGTGAGGAGGCATTCAACAAACTAAAAGAATACCTTACAAATCCCCCCATTCTCATGCCTCCAATCCAAGGGAAACATCTAATTCTCTACATATCTGCTACACCTACTACTCTTGGGGCTCTTCTAGCACAGTAAGATTATGAGAACAAGGAAAGAGCTGTCTACTACATCAGTCGAACCTTAGTAGGCTATGAGTTACAATACTCCCAAGTAGAAAGATCATGTCTCGCGGTAGTTTTTGCTTCACAAAAACTTTGACATTACATGCTTGCACATCCAGTAAAACTCATTGGAAAAATTGACCCACTGAAGTATCTCCTCAGCAAAGCAACTCTCACAGGTCGCCTAGCAAAATGGGTAATGCTTCTCAGTGAGTATGACATCGAATATGTAGATAGAAAAGCCATCAAGGGACAAATCATAGCTGATCAACTAGCAGATGCACCGTTACAAGACACCAAGCCAATGCAATTTGAGTTTCCAGACTAATCCCTATTCAACGTGTCCACATCTTCATGGAAACTCTACTTTGACAGGTCTTACACAAACCATGGATTGGGGGCAGGTATCCTATTTATAACTCCTTAAGGCGACACAATTCTGAAGTCTTACCGTTTGTTATTTCCATGCACCAATAACATAACGGAGTATGAGGCCTTGGTCATCGCTCTCAAGATGGCAAATGAATGGAAAATCCAAGAACTGCATGTCTACGGTGATTCTCAGCTTATAATCAATCAGGTCAACGATGAGTACCAAACCAAAGATAAAAAGTTCATCCCATACAAACGCATGGTCGATGACTTCAAAGAGCACTTTGGGACCATCTCCTTCGAGCAAATACCCAGGATCGAGAATAAAGCAGCAGATGCAATGGCCACCATCGCCTCTCTTCTAGAAATACCTGAAAATGAGTCACGATATGAGTTCTTAGTGGAAACCATCCAGCAACCAGCTTATGATCTTCCTGAGACCCACTCCATATGCCTCCTAGTTGGATCTAATTCACCTTGGTATGGTAAGACTTACGCTTACCTCAAGGACAACACTCTCCAACCTGACCTCTCTTCCAACCAAAAATGAATTTTTATACGACAAACCTCTTGCTACACCATCATAGCCGATACCTTATACCAACGTGGTCTCGATGGTACTTTGCTCCATTGTTTAGAACAAGAGGAATCCATAACTGCCTTGCAGGACATACACGAAGGGATTTGCGGAACACACTCTAGCGGTCCTTCCTTAGCCAAGAAACTCATGCATTTGGGTTATTACTGGCCAAACATGGAAATGGATTCATATCAATTCGTCAAAAAATGCAAACAGTGCCAAATACACGGGAACCTGATCCATGCACCTGCTCAAGAGTTGAGACCTTTAACGACACCTTGGCCCTTTTGCCAGAGGGGACTTGACCTTGTGAGAAAAATTCACCCACCCTCTTCCAACGGCCACAAATTCATCATAACCGCCACTGAGTATTTCACAAAGTGGATTGAAGCCATTCCCCTAACCACCGTCACAGGTAAGGAAATTTCATCTTTCATCCTGAATTACATTATCTGCAAATATGGCATTCCTTCATCCATCATAACAGATAACGGAAGACCGTTCAAAAATTAGGATGTCCAAGAACTCTGTGAGCATTTCAAAATCCAACACCGTTTCTCCACTCCATACTACCCCCAAGCTAACGGCCAAGTTGAGGCATCGAATAAAACCATTCTAAAAATCCTAAAGAAAACTGTCAATGATGCTGGTCGTGATTAGCATGTCCAACTCAATCCCGCTCTGTGGGCTTACAGAACCAGTATACGCACTCCCACAGGTGCTACACCATACACCCTTTTCTATGGTTCAGAAGCCATCCTTCCTATTGAAGTTGAATTACCATCCCTTAGGGTGTCGGTAAAGGGTCTCATATCAGATGAGGAATACAGGGTCTCCAGGTTACAAGAACTAGAGTTACTAGAAGAAAGGCAACAGAAAGCCTTCGATCATCTCAAAGCTTATCAACAGATGATGTCAAGAAGCTATAACCATAGGGTTCGTCCAAGAATCTTTAAGGTTGGGGACCTCGTTCTCAAAGAAAACCCTCGCAATCAACAAGACAGAGAAAAGAAAGGCAAGTTTGAACCAAACTAGCTTGGGCCCTATGTGATTGTAACAGCTTACGGATCGAGGGCATATCAGTTGGCAACGTCAGAGGGAGAGTTGCTCGATGACCCAATCAATAGCATGCATCTTCGTCAGTTATATACCTAGGAGAATCCCAGTGCAAAGGGGGCACAAAAATTACAAAAAAAGAGACAAAAAAAGAGACAAAAAAATACAAAAAAAAATATAAAAATTTGAAAAAGGGAAAAATACAAAAAAATCACAAAAATAGAAAAGTACAAAAAGAATCATCCTTTGGTGAAAACCTGGAAAACAGGTGCCTTGGATAGGTATCATGATGAAAACCTGGCAAACAGGCGTCATGTTTACTTTCTAGCTTCTCGTGCAAATAAAAACAAGTAATGAAAACCTGGTAAATAGGCGTTACTTGTGATAAACCGCCTTCTCCATCTCTGAGAATCTAGTCACTTTGAGTCCACTTCTTCCTTCACTCACTTCCCATTCAACCCGCATCTATCCCATAATAAACACCTAGCAGTTACCTATCATGGCTTGATAACTCTCCCTCTTTGTGGCCTTGTCAACCAAGGTTCTATCCCATATTGTCTCTTCAATGTGAGCCTAGCATAGTGTCTCTCGTCAGTTTCCATGGTCCACGCCCATGAACTACGTTGCCTCTGTGTCGTCACGTAGGCAAGGCCATTATCCCAATGCACCCCTGAGGCTTTCCATTGTCCCATCCGTTCCATATCTTGTCCTTCTATCCAGTTGAGTCCGCCTCCACTTTCTCTCGCATAGGTCTTAGGTCCGTTAGGGTTTACCCCGAACTACGTTGCCTCTGCGTCGTCATGTAGGCAAGGCCATTTAGCAATGCGTCCCCGAGGCACTAGGTCAGTCCCTTAGGGTTCGTCTCACCAATGAGGATTGCAAGAATCTCTTCTCACCAAGCAAGCAGGTGCAAGCAGAATCTGCGCTCCAAGCAAAGAACCCAGACTTTACGCAGCTTAACCTATTCAAACACAAGGCAAAATACCCAAGGCCTTCTAAATGATTTTACTTGAATTACAACAAGAAATAAACACATCTAAATGCAAGAATGTTTTGCGGATTGAAATCATGGTTAAGTTACAGAGTCTTGATTTTTGTTATCATGTCCTCCTATGCTACTCAAGGATGCCAAAAGCTAGAGATGCTATGATGGGGGCATGATCATTTTCTTTGTTTGCCATCTGTGGATTATGCTTTCGTAATGTAACGCCTTGTCTAAGGACATGATCGGCAAAAGATCATCGAGGACATCAAAGGTCTAACATGAATGGGGGCAATCCTTGTTTGTTGAAATGCAAGAGGTACTTAGGTCATCTAGATTCAATTTTGACTAGATGCTTGTATTACCTTGCTAAATCAAAACCCATGTAAGCAATACTCAGGTCATCTCGGTTCAATTATACCTAGATGCTTGTATTCACTTACAACATTTTAGAAAATGTACCAAAAATAAAATGCTCAATGATGAAATAAAGCACTCTAAAAGCAAAGCATCCATCCTATATCCATACATACATCCATATCCCATACAATCGTTAGTACCCGAACTATGCAGAGTAACAATATCAAGTGAAACTTCTAAGTATTTCTACATCCAATCAATTCTTCTATCTATCATCCTGTCATTCTTCTGTCGATACGGTACATTTGGACATCACAAAAACAAACAAAGCATATAGGTGCATATCATATCACATTTAGAGTTAGTCATAAACATGATTAAATGAGTTACATACATAACACAAGGCATTAGGTCACCCATACATCATCATCATATCGCATCAAATAACAAAGAAATCAAAAACATAGTTAAGTGCATCACATACATAGTCGCATAATCATATAGAAATCATGTTGCATTTGCATACATTCCAAGCATATCAGATCAAACACTCACATCACATAGCATCATATCAAAAGCATCTCAAATAACATCAAGTACAACATCTAAATCTGCACATGCGTCACATCATACAATAGAAGTGCATCATCATAAGTTTCATAAATGCATAGCACAAATCATAAAGCTGCATCATCATATATACATCATAAAGAGTAAGTCCAAATGTACAATATCATAATGTTTGTCTCTGAATCAGTGTCATATACAAAATACATCTGAAAGGATGGTGATACATGTCCCAAACAATACAAAATCTAGTACAAGTCTACCCTTGCTGCTGTGGGCCACCACTGCCAGCCCCTGACTGCTGGGGACCCATCACGGAAGCCCCTGACCGCGATGGACCTGCTCTCTGCGAAGCCCCAGACTGACTCCTAAAACTTGAGGCCCTCTGGTTCGCTGGCACTACCCCATGGCATAGACCCCAGTAGTACTGTGCCTGTGCCTGTGCTCTGGCAAGCTCTACCTGCACCTATGCTAACTGTGTCTACAACTGGCCTACCTGTGCCTGTGCCTGCTGCACCTACCCAACCAAAAAGGAACTGGCTGTGTCTGTCCCCATAGCTACCACTGCAGTGTCCCGCTCTACACGGATCATGCGTACCTGCGCGTCTGCCATATCTCTCTCACGGGTCAGCCCTGCGATGACCGCTGCATCTGTCTCTTGTCGACCATCGACCCTCCTAAGCTGTGCCTGCAGCTCTTGCACCTGTCCCCTCAGGTTGGCTATGGCCCTCTCATATACCTCTACCTGCACCGGCCCCTATGAGGCCTCTGCTTGTCCTAGCCCCTGTGGCTGGGGCACCTGCTACTGTGCCACCTGCTGGGGTGGCGGGATCTGTGCCTACTGCAGTATCTGCTGCTGTGCAGCCTGTACTGGCACTACTTGCTCAGCCTGAGCTACCCTCCTCCATTGTCTCAGCCTCTCTCCATCTCCACCACCCCGTCCTCCTCGACCCCATCCTCCTCTACCTCCCCTCCACCCCTAGCCAACCTGGCCCTCCTTCTCTGAATCTTCCTCGTCAATGCGAGGCACCAACATGCCAGGCCCTGAGTATCTCAGAAAAGGATGTGTAGTAATCCAATCCTCGTACTCCTGTGTGATCCCTGCGTCATCTATCTCCGTCCACATATCCAAGGCCATGTATGGAGTCTATCAGAACTCTGCCAGGGCCTCCTCGTATGAAGCCATCGGCCCCCATCAGACCCTCTCTGCATGTGTTCGCGTAAATAGCGCCTGTCCCTGTGGCATACCCTGCCTCCTGCCAAATTGTCTCAGCACCCAGCCCACCATCTGTCTCTCTAGTATATGTCGTGTTCAGCCTATTAGCCACCGCATCTGAAAGAAGTACGGTAGCTCGTCTCCCTCATCGTCCCAGGGCTCACAATCTAGATATGGTCGCCAGACGACCACATCTACACCATCCAGGGTGTGCCTCCAGTACTCTAGCTTCCCCAGCCTGTGCTGGGAAATCACTCCTGCGTAGCCATAACTGTATGGCTCCCCTCACTGCCTTGCGAACACACATATCAGCCTCGTCACCGCTATGTGCTCCCACAGCCAAAACTGTAGCAGTAGTACCCCAGCTGATAGACTTGTGCTGCGGTGATACACCACCTGGTGCATGTCATGGTACAGGTCAGACAGTACACAGACTCCCCATGCATACCGGGTGCCCCCAGTCAGCATCCGCTCCATAATCTGGCCCCATCCAATGGGGAACCCATGCAATCTCCTATTGGGGCATACAATGCCTCTGATCAATCCAGCCGCGATCCCAAGGAAGTAGTCATAATAGTCATATCTATCGTGCCAGGGGATGACCTGTCCAACTAGCTCGGATCATCAAACACTCGGCTGCACTCGGGGAGTCCCGCATCCCGCTGCGCGTCATACTCTACCAACTCACCCTGAATGGGCAAGTGTAGTATCTTGTAGACATCCTCTAGGGTCACGGTCATCTCTCCAGTTGGAAAGTGGAAGGTCCCATCCTCACTGTGGAATCTCTCCATGGTAGCTGTCAACAATCCACGGTTCACCCGTACCTCGGGCATGAAGCAAACGTAGTCCAAACCCATGGTACCAAGTGCCTCTCTATCGATCTCCGTCAGCATGTATCTCTGCAATAGGGGCATAGGGAATGTCTCCCTAGATTGTAGTGTCTCTCGTATCTCCTCCTGCAAGCACACAAAACAAGGTGTCAATCTAAAGTCGCATATACCATACTCAACATATCTACTGAACTATATCAACTAACCTTAGCAATTCAAATTGATCAAAATAGCACACTACATCTCTTGACTAGATTCCTGCAATCTCAGAGATAGCTCATCGATTGGTACGTCAAACAGGACACTCATCGAGTCAATTTTGCTAAGAAATTTGCTATCTGAAGCAAATGTGCCACTACAGGTGGTAAAAGCGCCATTTCTTTACAGATGTGCCGCTTCTGGTATATGCGCTGCTACAATCGACAAAAGCGCCGCAAAATAATGTATGCGCCGTTACATTGCACATATGCGCAAGTCCAACATATGCGCCACAACATTCCACAGATGCGCCACCAAATTATGAATGCACCGCCAAAACCCATGCATGCACAGCTATAACAAATGCACAGCCAAACTAAACATATGCGCTGCGAAATGATGAATGTGCCATTTTGCGCTACATATGCACCGTTCTGTACTTCAGCGCATCTATTTGACCTATTTTCTACTTGCATTTATGACACCCTAATGCGACTCTAGGGAAAAATTTTTGAAGCACATACCGGGGGTCCTACCTCTGCTGGCTGCCCGAATCGATGGACTCACTCGAATCGATGCTCCTCGCGTGGAATATCAGCTGCTCTGGCGGCCATGCTGCTCCAAGTTTTCTCTAAGCTCTCTATCTCCAATCCAAATCAAACAAGTGTACAAGTGACTAATCTTGTGGACCCAGCTCCTATTTATAACCTACAAACCCTAATTCTGGCTAGGTGATGACTATGACTACTTCCCGCGCCTATTTTCCCTCTAGTTTTCTTCCTGTTTCCCTGAAACGAGTCCTTTTTCCTCCAACCTAACCTAACCCCTTCGTCTTCGTGAGATTGTTTGTCTCCAAATCTTTTGCCCTTTTTCCATCCAATCTCCCGAGGGGGCATCCTATTGTCATTAAACTTGTACCAGGGGCAAACTGGGCAATGTATCACTGTCAGACTATAGATTTCTTTGAAGCAACACTGTAAACTGCATTGCATCAAAGAGGGGCAAAATGTATATGCCTAAAAATGAAAGGATTCATCCTAAATAAATATTCTAAATATTTATTCCATTCTTCTATGAATTAAATAAATATTCTAAATTTATTTAATCACTTCACTATTCTATAATTAAATAAAATCAATTTATTTAATTAAATTCCCTAAATTCTTCTAATGTCCTACGCAATTAAATAATCCTAAATTATTTAATTAATCCAAATTCCTCTATCCTAAGTTCTAAATTCCAAAAATCCACCTCACACTTACACCTCACTTTTCCACCTCACCTTGTCCACCTCATCAGGTTGCACATGTAATTAAATATATAAAATATTTAATTACCTATTTTCCCCCTCACCCACATGTCCTATTTCTTCTCAAATCAAAAGTTAGTTAACTAATCAATCAAAAGTGTTAACTAACCAGTCAATTGAGTTAATCCCTCAATCAATTCAGTCAATTCCATAATTCATTCTTCCAACTGACTAATCAAGTTTGTTAACCGATTAATTAAAGGAGTTAACTCTCCAATCAATGTTGTCAAATCCCCTCTTTCATGATGGAGCTGAGACACTTTTCATATTTCTACTGGTTGCACATTCCTCAACCACTCTCAACCGCTGATCATCATACTTCTCCTCAACCGTTGATTCCCATTCCTCTGAGTCTATAAAAGAAGCTTCATCCTCCCATTCTATTCATCCAGGTTATTTGTATTGTTACTCTACAGAAATTCACCAGCGCGCCTTTTGCACCCCCAATACAACCTACTTGAGATCACCATTTGCTTTGAAGCTCTCTTCACATCATTATCTATCAACATAGCCATTTACTACCGACATCCTACAACATAGCAGAAAGAGTGCACTCTCTGAGGGCCTACTTCATATCAGCAAGGACGGTTTTAATAGGCAAACAATAGAAGCTTTGATTCAAAGAAGGTTTGCACTGTGTTATTCATTGCTTCATTCCATTCAATCTTTCTTGATTTTATTATTCTATTGATGTTTGGGTTTATTATTGTTAAGTTGATTAATCCACATTTTACCCTAACACTTCCAAAATGCAATATTCTCTAGGGGGAATATCTCCTTATCCATCTGATAAAATCTTGACCAAAATACCTTCCCTTTCTATTTTTAATATGCCCAAGTCTGAAATAGATTATCCACGTGTACCAAATCCCTCCGAACATGAGCATGTCATTACTAGCTACACCTCGCACCAAGATCATACATTCTTTACGCCTCTTAATGATACTCTTGACAAGTGAAGCACAACCTTAAGTTGTAAATCATGTACCAACCCATCTACTAGTCCTCCTTCACCATCCCCTAGAATGCATACCCCAAAGCATATCAGTTCTACACCAACACCACCATCAAGTTCCCCATGCTCTAATCTGTCAACCAAGGAGTCCTTCAATGATTTCATGGAAAGACTCTTTGTAAAATTTAAAAGAAAAAGAAAAGATATGGAGAGCTCAAAATCCACTCATCCATTACCTCATTCATGTACCCATACACCTACAAATGATGTGATCCAAGGGCTATTAGTAGGCAATCAACCATGTCCCCAAATTCCTACCCTTGAACTTACAAAAGATTCTTCCAATGCCATGTCAAATTCTACATCCCCTTCATATAATCCGCAACCCCTTGAACCTATTGAAGAGTCTTCTACCATGAGTCCAAGTCAAGATCCATTCTACCCTCATGTTGTTAATCATCTAGAACCTATCGAGCTTAACCAAGAGTCGCACACTTCAATCTAATAAAATCAAGAGTTATGTCAAGAGTACACTTTAGAGAATGTGGAAACTTCCACTCTTTATGTAAATCAAGATCAAGACACCTCCATCCAACCCATCCATAACCTATATCTTTTCCATGATCAAGATATTCCCTATGAAGAAGATATCCAGGAGCAACTTGATCCTATACCCACACATGAAGAAGAAATCTGAATCCAACCCATCCATAACCTATATCTATTCTATGATCAAGATATTATCGTTGATGAAGAACCTATACACAAGCACATTGATCCCATCATGCTTAATCCTATCTATGACCAAGATCCCATCTACGATCAAGAGCCTATCTATAATCAAGAAAACCATGATGATTCTCTTAGCCAACTTTATGCATTCCATGGTCATGAGCTTATTACCCCATCTAGTCCTATCCATGATCCAACAACACATACTTTCCTTGATGAGACACTTGCCTCCCAAGTGCACATAGATGATCAAACCAATAACTTGGATCTTAATAAGCATAATGATAATCAAGATCCTAATGATCCTCCACCATCCATTATTGACCATGTTGCAAATCTATTATCCTATCCCCTTGGTCTCACTACCTTCATGCATAAATTTTCTTCCTTAGGAGAACAGCAACCGTTATCTACCTCTTCACCTTCCTCATCCAATAAGGAGATTGCTGCTAGTGTCTAAAGCACCCATAATCCCATTGTCCACCACATACTCCAAAATATGAACTATCAAGGTAAAGGCTTAGACCTTCATGAACAAGGTATTTTGGAGCCTATCCATGTCAAAGTTCCTCCACCCTCTTATGGCCTTGGTTATATCTCCCAAGAAAAGCAATCTCACAATGTTGATACTTCCTCCATGCCTTCCAAATCCACCACTTTCCATCGCAAATCCTATCATATCCCCAAAACATATGTCGTCATTCCACCTCCCTTGTCATATACATCCCAAAAGCATGTGACCATACACCTTCCACCATCCAATTTACCTCTGCTACTTCCAACTCCTAAAAATCCCAATCATGGCCAACAAATGCACATGTTGTCTAAACAATGAGCTTCCACCAACCCCACTTCCACCATCCTAAGAGAATTCAACAACAAAAATTTGGATGCCTCTACCTATAAAATCAAAAATCCTAAAGGTCCTCATGCCTTCAGATACAAAAGCCAAGGATCAAAGAATTATCCATCTCAAAAGCTGCATACACCCACACACCTCATAGCAAAACTAAAAAAGGTGTGGGTCCCCAAGCAACTAGTAATTACCTCAGAAGCTGTACAAAAGCTGCATATACCCAAGCCCATACCTAAACAAGAAAAGTATACAAGCAAAATGGTTTAGGTACCTAAGCAAAGAGCCATCAAGTTAAAAGAGGCATCCACCTCTCATGAATCCCAACCATCTGCCTTCTCCTTTTCCATCCAAAAATCCCATTCCATCCAAAAGTCTCCAATTCTTCCATCCCACATGATAAGCACAAATCAAAAAAATACTCAGTCTATGTGGGTCCCTAAATACCTAAATCACACATCCACCAAGAAAAAATCTCCATTGCTTCCTAGACCACCTTCCTATCATAATCTTCAATGTTTATCGCAGTATGTGCAACCGCTGATCATGGTTCCCTTCCATTCCACAACACTTCCACATAACTCCATCTCCCCTTCCTTCCACTATTATCCTATATATCTTCCCCATCCTATTCCTATGGTCCATGCTTTTGCATAAGCCTTCCCTCCATCCTTGCATAAGTCCTCCATATTCCACATCATCATCCACTATCGCACCCTCCATAATCCACCTCTACATTCTCCATCTCACTTTCATGCAATCCCCTACAAACATCTATGAGGACACTTGACATAGTCCATATAGCAACATCCATCTAGTAGGACTATCACCTTTCATGGAACCATACACTTGGGTCCCTTTCATCCATATCCACCTTCTCCCATCCAAATATTTTTTTTTTTAAAAGGTAAAGAAAAATCCCTTCGTTCAACGATGAAAATCTGGTAAACAGGCACCTTGGATAAGTACCATGATGGAAACATGGCAAACAGGCATCGTGTGTAAGTTGATCTTCCATGTCATTTACCCTTGGGAGCATGTTGTCTCATTGACCCTATCATTTTCCATCCTATCTTACCATACCCTCCTATCATCCATATCCTGCATATACCTATCCTATTGAGTCCATTCATCCTCCATTCCTTTTTTGATCTTGATAAAGGTATGGGGGCAAATTGTCGAAACATGCTTTAAAAAAACTCTTGATATACCTTGTCTTTTTCAAAACAATCCAATTCTCTCATCCTCCTTTGGCATAAGCATTGTCATGAAAAATCCTAAGTATCCTACCTACAATGGGGCATGTTATTCCTATGCAACTTAGTCCTTAGCAATCACATCCTTCCACTTTTCTGCGTGCATTCCTTCTATCTACTATTTCCCATCCTCATACCTACCCATCCATTATCCACTATCACCCATCCATTTACCTATCCATGGTGTTCCCTTGTCATCGGCATCTAGCATTTAGGCTATTCCAAATCTAGCAAAAATCCCAAAAAATGTCAAAACATTAGCAAAATCTAGAAAATCCCAAAAATAACAAATCACCTGCAATCCCATCCTTAGTACCATTCTTGAATTATGTCACCTCTACGTTATCATGTAGGCAAGGCCATTATCAATGCACCCCTGAGGCTCTCTCGCTCCTTTCCCATCTGTTCCATACCCCTTTTCACCCATCCGCTGGTCCGTCTGTATCCGCACCAGTTTCCCATCTCCTAGGTCATAGGTCCACCAAGTTCACCCCAAACTATGTTGCCTTTGCATCATCACGTAGGTAAGGCCATTTAGCAATGAGCTCCTGAGGCACTAGGTCAGTCCTTTAGGGCCCATTTCTTCATGCATGTTTTTCAATTCATCCATACTAAGTCGATCCTTTGTCTAAAATGGGGGCAACTACTCGACCTGGTTGTAGAATTGGATTCTTGAATGCCACATGTTCTAAGAGGACACCAATCAGGATGTGATACCTTTCACTAAGACAAACATGCGCAACAAAGCCCGCTTCCAAAGTAGAAATTTTGACACAAGACTTCAACCTATCCAAAGCAAAAACAAACAAGTACCTAAACACTCAAAAGGATTTTATCTAAATTATGGCAAGAAAACACTTCTAATGCAAGAATGTTTTGTGTTTTTGGGCAGGTTAACTTACAGAGTCTTGATTTTTGTTATTATGTCTTTCTATGCTACTCGAGGATGTCAAAAACTAGAGATGCTATGATGGGGGCATAATCATTTTCTTTGTCTATTGTTTGTGGATCAATCTTTAGTAATGTGGTAACTTTTGTCTATTGACATGATCATCAAAAGATCATCGAGGACTTCAGAGGTCTAAACATGAAAAGGGGCAATCCTTGTCTATTGAAATGCAAGAAATACTCAGGTCATCTAGATTCAATTTTGACTAGATGCTTATATTAACTTGCTATATCAAAATCCATGTTAGTGATACTTAGGTCATCTCAGTTCAATTATACCTAGATGCTTGTATTTTCTTACAACATTTCAAAACAAAAAAGAAAAAGAAAGCCCAATGATGAAATAAGCACTTCAAAATACTTGCAATATCAAGATGACATATATCCGCATCCATATCCGCATCCATTTACATTTCACATACCATCCATGAATAAAGATTTGGTTTGCAGTGTCAGTGTTTACAACAGCTTGTGATTCCTTCATTCACTTTTCTTCTATCAATCCAGTTTCTATCTATCAACGTGTCTTTCATCAAGTCTCTTCTACAATGATCAAAGTGCAAGTTCATTCTTAATCCATACCAATCAAGTTAATCAACCTTGTCAAATTATCCAATTGCAACCGAGGGTCTTAATCCAAATCTCATCTTAAACCAAACTAATCTATCATCATTGACTATGGGATGTATCTTTCCCATATCTTTGTGTTGATCTAGGGATATATCATTCCTAACAATGACAACACTATCGTCATCAATCATTATCGATCTACCACCGGTTTATGGTTAGACGGGGGCAATACCTTGTTGGTTCTTATATCATTTGTGCATACTTGCTTACTTGCTTGTGTGTGTTATCATTTTATCTTGCATCGCACGTCCTTTAGCTCTTTCTTCAACCGTTTTCTTCATCCTAACTTGTTTTTCACCTTCTTCATTGTGAGATTGTCCGTCTCATGTCTTTCTGCCCTTCTTCCCATCCAATCTCCCAAGTAGCCATCCTATTGTCGATGATGATAGATTGATTTGGTTTAAGACAAGATTAGGATTAAGACCCTCGGTTGTGATTGGATAATTTGAGCTTGATAGACTAGATTGCTTGAAGTCAACCATGATGCCACAATCGAAGGATCGTCTCTTTACATCTACACTTTCTACACAATAATGTCAACCATATGCCCACATTGCTAGATATTTCCTCACCTATGAAAGACCATTTATTTCAGTGAAAACAAATATAATGATAAATATTAAAATAGTTAATAGTGTCAAAACTATAAGGAAACAACATTTTGTAAAATTCCAATTGTACCTTTCTTTCACATCCTCTAAACATGTTGATTTCATCTTTTGTTATGTTTGAATCTATACTTGCATCTTCTTTTTGATTTTCAATATGTTCAGTAACCCATTTTAGTGTGCAATCTTTTCCCCATTCCCCAAGCAAATCAGTGGGAAGTGGAGTATTCCTTGGGTTCGATCTCTTAAATTGTCTCCTTGCTTCTAACACTTCTTCTCTCTTTTTATCATACAGATCAATCCATTTGTTCATAAAGTCCATGTGGTACAGAATGAACTTGTCAAGTATAGCACTTTCGTCTACACCTATTACATGTCAACATGTTTATTTCAAATTCTAAATGTCATGCTATTAATTTGACAAATAAATTAAAAAGTAAATTAATGATTGCAAGAAAAAAAACCACACTGATCATGAATTTACTTACTAATTTCTACTTGAACACCATTAGATTGTGGTTTTTCTCCATCAATAATATCTAATGCTCGTTCTTCGTCTCAGAAGTGTGGCCCATATTCAAAATCCTTACCAAGGAATTCACATAAGAAGAAAAATGCTTCATTCAATACATACCCTTCAGCCATGCAACCCTTTAGATGTGCCTTTTGTTGGACATATGTTTTTAGATTTTTCATATACCTCTTAAAGAAAAACATCCACCTCGTTGATATGACACCTGCTAATTCAATGTCATCGACTAGGTGTATAAGTAAAAGGACTTGTAGGTCCATGTAACTTGTAGGGAGCTCCTTCTCAAATACACATACAATTTCTGTAATTTCCTTCTTCCATTTTGGTACTTCACATTCATGGATCTCCTTGGAGGTCACCCACCTAATATAAGAATAGTAAATTAGTATGAACCTTTAGTCAAAAATTAAAATGCAATATAATATCTCTATGTCTCTCACACATGAACATTTCATATAACCACATACCTTGTAAATGCTGACAATCAACTTATGGCATTCCTTAGGTCAATTGTAAGATAGGAATCCCCCCTAATTGCCAATGGCATGATATGCTATATCAAACACATTTGAGAAAAGGTCATTACTAATTTTTTCTCACACAACAAAATATCAAAATATATTTAGTACTTAATCAATGTTACCAGTAAATGTTAAATGATGATATATAATACCTTCATAAAATTATGAAAATCATTTGTTTTAAATCCTGTGATATGTCCATCAATTGTTAAAGATTTAGCCAATGATGACCCATAGCCAGTAGGTGTCCTTATTGAACGGGTGACATTTTTTAGTTGGTCTAACTTCTTTTTTTTTTCAAAATCCATGGAGCTTCTGCATATGTTTTATTTTCCCTATTTGGCGACAAATGTTTTCTATCAATTTTGGTACGCGAAAGAGCAATATCTCTCCTCGAAGACAAGGTGTCCTCTTTGCCTGATATATGTTGAAATATAGAATCTGGGACATTTTTTAAGACATACATAGGATCTAATAGGTGAGATATTAATAGATCCTTCCAGTAAGGGAGCTCATAAAATATGGATTTCATTTTCATTCCTTTTGGCATATTAACTACAACTTGTTCTGGTTCTTCAATTGAATCACCCCAATCAAAAAAATCCTCCCAACCTTTCAATTCAACATCTTCATACTTCTTAAGCCAATCACTTGGACCCATAATCATGGGAGGGCCTCTATTTTTAACTTTTCCATCAAATTGATTCTTTAGGTGATTTCTAAACTTATGATCTAGTGGTAGAAAAACCCTGTTGTTTGCATAAATAAATTTATGTAGATTTTTATAATACCACCCTTGAAATTGTTCTGCACATCTTGGACATGCAAATATCCCCTTTGTTTGAATACATGCAATTCAATAAGTAATGTTAATAACATAAAAAAAAAGTATAAAACTAAGTATGAAAGTTGGGATGAAAATAAATTATGAGTGTAATTACGTAAATATTTTATCTTACCAGAACAAACACCAAGTCCTAGGAAATCACGAATAGTCCAACATAGCACACCATACAACATGAAGGACTTATTTGATGGGGGGAGTGATATGTCATACATTCTTATGCCTTTCCATAGCAGTTGCATCTCATCAATAAAAGGCACAAGATAAACGTCCATGTTTTTAACTTGATGTTTTCCTGGAACAATGAGAGTCAGCATAAGGTGCTCCTTTCTAAGACTCATCCATGAGGGGATATTGTATTCTATCAATCCGACTGGCCAAACACTATAATTTGAGCTCAGGAAAGAGAATGGGCACACTCCATCAATTGCAAGACCAAACCTGATACTACGAGGTTCATCTTTGAATTTTCTTGGCCATTTTTCCTCTATGTGTTTCATTGCTTTGGAGTCGGCTGGAATTTGAATGAATCCATCTTTACTCATGTTCTTTGCATGCTAGTCCATTAATTGTGCAAGTGACTTGCAACGAAACATTTGTTGGAGTCTAGGTATAATTGGCATGTGACATAAAACCTTCTTTCAAACTATAGGACCTTGTACATCTGTATGATATCTCTTCTCTTTGCATATAGGGCATTCTACCTTGTTTTGATATTCATCTCTATATAAATTGTAATCATTTTTACATGAATGAATTTGCTTATATTCAATCCCCAACTCAACCAACAACAGACGCGCCTCTCTGCAAGTTGATGGCAACACATTCTCTTCGAGGAATATTTTAGTTTTTAGTGCTCTGTGAGATTGCCAGAGATTAAAACAATTGAATGTTTGACTTATGATGAACATGTTTGATATGTCAATCTATACTAGGACTATTTATATACAATATATGGTTTTAAAATCCCCTTAAAGAAATATAAACGAAGTTGATGAATGTTTACAAATTATGTACACCAATTGGTAATTAAAAAGTAAGAAACAGATTTCAACTCATTTCAGTAGGGTAGTGAATCCTTTGTCTGACCAACCAAATAGTGACTTGATTTTTAATAATATTAATGTGCATGCTAGTTTTGAGGTTCTACTTGCACCCAATTTCAACACGGGTGTCTTCGTTGCTTGCTTAATGGAGTCTTTCAGGTTGTTACCATCATTATTACGTTGGTGGTAATTACCCTTGCTATCATCGTTATTGTCAACCATATGATCATTATTGTCATCATTGTTTTCATCCTCAAATAAATATGTAAGCATTTCATTCAATCCTTCTTCATGCACTACATTTTCACTATCATGATCATCATCATTAAGGCTAGGTGGCATGTCATCAGTGTATGCGGATCTCATCAGCTCTTCAAATTTCTCAGCTAGTAGTATTCTCTTCAATAATGCTCTTTTCACCTTGGTATTGTTTAAAGGATGGTTTGGATCATCTCATCCTAATCTTAATAACCCAGTTTGATCTTGGGTATTAGTATATGTTTCATCAACATCTTCTACCTATCAACAAATGCAAGCATTATTTAATGTTTGGCAACAATTAGAAAAATCATAAATGTATCAATTTCAAAGAAATATCATCAAATATGGCTTAAAAAATATAAATATAAATTGTATGAACATGTATACATCAATTGAATAATGGAACATTATTTTATAGACTACCTTTTTATACAATAATTTAAATAAAACACAATTTTGACAACATAGTTTATAAAACATCAGTCCACACTCATTTATTATTCTTTGGTTTTCTACCCTTAAGAACATCCTTAGGGAGACCTTGTTCTTCCCTCTTCTTTCGCGCAGGAGTGCATTTTAAGAAGGGGTAATCAATCAATAATTCATCCCCAATGGTAAGGTCCATATTAGCCTCAACCATTATCAATCTATCAACCTCTCTTTCCATATCTCTATCTTTATCATTTATAACCTCAACAAATTGATAATTCAGTCCTATAGTAGGGTCCCTTCCCTTACTACTATTTATAAATCCTGTAATATTTTTGTGTGTGTATACATGCCCATCTATATACATAAGATGACCTCTATACATTTCTTTTCCATTTTCCAATTGGAGACGATGTGTATATGTGAGGCCTACCTTTTCACTCCTTTATATTGATCATTTTATATTACTGTTGGAGACATATTTTAGACTTTTGGGACTGTTGATCCTGATATGCAGGACTATTAGACTATATGCTTTTACTTGGATTTATTATGTTAGCATGATGGTGATGAGACTAGATCTTGATTTGATTCACTGACGATGATTTGACATATGATTTGCATTATGATGTTATTGAGATACTAATTATGTGATTATGTGATGGATTTATTATGCGACGTTATCTTGAGATGGATTATATGAAATGCAAATTATGAATTTATTTTGATGTGATTTTATGATGTTTTATATGATCATGCGATGATGTGAGTGTATGTTTTACTTTGCTTCGGCTATGATATACATGTTGGATTAATCTTTTGTTTAAGTGCGCAGGTGTTCTAACTAAGCCATAGATAATCAGAGATTATCCCACACACTTTTGTGAATTCCCATGTTAAGCCGATCTGGTTCCAAGAGGAACCAAAATCAACTATGTTATGCGTGATGAAATTTTGTAATGTTATTGTGTGATGTTGTTTGGGATAGGTCTACCCCTTTTCTATTTGATTGTATTTTGGTGTTGTAAAAGTGTAATGTTCATTTGAATTTTATTTTTGAGTTTATATTTTTGAGACCCTTTTTTATGTGATTTTACTCACCCTATGGTGCTCAAAATGAGTTAAAAGTGACTCTGGGTTGTACCCCTAGGGTCTAGGGACCTTTTGAGCTTGTCTAACCTTAGGTAAACTCCCATTTGGTCACTTAAACTTCACCCTAGTGTAAAGTGACGAAAATAGAAGTTTGGGAAGGAGTGGAAGGGTGGCTCAAACACTCAACCTCATCCACTCCTCTTTCCAAGGTTGGGGGAGTCTTCAAGACCCCTAAATTGTGGAGGACTCAACTCCACGCCTCTCCCACAATTGGTGAGGGTACCATGGGGTTGTGTGGGCTTTCTTAGGAGGAGATGATTGGGGCACTTGTAGTACCCACTCCTTCTTTGGCTCCACTTTTCTCTTCCACATGTGTGAGAGAGCACAAGTGGATGGGGGCAAGACTTGGTGGAATGGGTGAGTGACAAGTGTCACCACCCCATTCCATGAAGCTTGCAAGTGGTTGTGTGGAGGAGTGAGGAGGTGACAAGTGTCACCTCCCCATTCCTCAAGGCTCATGAGAAGAGCTTATTTTAATCCCTCTTGAAGAGAGGGAGGGGTTTGTTGATTTTTTTTCAATTTTTGAATTTTAATTGATTTTGGGGAGAGAGTTGGAGGATTTTTGGAGGCTCATTTGGAGGAGGATTTGGAGGTGGAGTTGGAAGGGCTCTTCTCAACTATCTTCCTTTTGGGCTATTAAAGGTAGGATTCAAGGCAAATGCCTTTCCTTATGTATTTTCATTTCATGTGTGATGCTTGTGTGTTGTGTTTTCATAGTTTGTTGTTGTGGGGAAATTTTATTATGGGTGTTGTGAGAGCCTCTCCACTTGGAGAAAATGCTCAACATGTGTGGGGTGGGGGAGGAGTGAACCTCCTTGAGGTCACATCCTAGTTTTGTGGTATTTTAACCTTGAAGGCAAGATGAAAAAATGAGTATTTTGAATGGCTTGAGAGCCATGAGAAAATTATGAGAAAATTAGTTTTTATGTGATGGCTTGAGGCCTTGTGAAATTTGGTTTTGGGAGTTATTTGGAGTGGCACTCTTGAGTTGAGTGATGTCCACTCCCCTACACTAGTAAACTCATTTTTGGTGAGTTTTTTTTGGGTGAAATCCATGGGGGTCTTCTTGCTTTCGTGTTTGAGTGTTTTGTTGCAAAGTGGTGTGTGTGTTCCTTGAGTGAGGATGACCTCCAAGCTTAGGGGTGACTCATGAGTGAGTCTATGGTAGGGAGGAGAATAGTTTTTGTGGCTTTTGTCCCTTTTTCCATGTGTGTTGAAATGCAGGTTTTATTGGTGATCTTTGGAGCTTGGAAGAAAAGACTATTTCTCCTTAAGTTTTTCATTTTGGCTCTTGAGTGAGCTATGGCCAAGTTTGGCCTTGTGTAATTGTTCAAGTTAATAGAGAGAAGAACTCCTTCTCTTGGAATGTAAAGATAAATGTTTCATCGAGTTGTATGAATTTTATTGTTTATTTCAAAATTGAAAATGTATGTTGCTGCTGATTTTATTTTCATGAGAATGAGAAAATGAGTAATGAAAGAAAAAAGTTGCTCATGTAACCTTATTCTTGATGGTTGCTTCAAAAAAAAATTTAATTATCTTGCTGTTTTTTTTAGTGGTATCAAAAAATAGAAATAGATATGGTTGTTTGCATTCTAGATTTACAAAAAAAAAAAAAAGGAAAAGGGTTGATTTATCTTTGTTTACAAAAAAAAGAATATATATGTTAAGGGATAGTGTTTTTGTTTATATAATTACATGGTTAAAATAAGCATATTTGCTTTTTATACAAAAAAGAAAATGAGTAAAATTGCATGATGTATTTTATTCTTTTACAAAATAATCTATCTACTTGGAAAGTGGGCAAAACATTTGTGTTATGTGTGTGTGTGTGTGTGTGTGTATATATATATATATATATATATATATATATATATATATATATATATATATATATATATATATATATATATATATATATATATATATATATATATATAATAAATAAAAATTTTAGTTTGTTGGATAAATTGGTTTAATAGGGAAAACTGAGTATATATATATATTGAGGACTGTGTATACACAGAAAATATAGCTTAAAACCCGTAATAAAATTTTAGATCTGAAACTTAGGAACAGCGGCATTTTTTTTAAAAGAGTTTAACTGTTGGAAATGTGGTTGGAGGTGGGGGGAGGTTGAATCCACGCCACCGCTGTAGCTGTTATAGTGATTGTGTGCTGGAGTGTGGGGAGGGGGTCAAACCCCCACCCACACTCCACCGTAGTGGGGTGTGGGTGGGGTTTGGCCCCCTCCCCACAGCGCCTTCCATTTTTTTTATTTCAAGCAAAACAAATACTTAAACAAAAGAAACACAGGCCATTTTCAGCTGCCAATCAGACCGCCACCCTCAAACTCCGCCTTTCGGCCATTAAAATATGCATACCTCTTTTAAATATCATTGCAATATATACATTATATATATAATTTCTGTGTTTACATCCAATGCTATTTATGACAAAAAAGAAACCCTCTAGTTTAAAAGACCAATATATATATATATAGAAAGAAAAAAAAAAGACATGTATACTAAATAAGTATACCTCCGAGGAATCCATGGAAGCCCTCTTCCAAACCTGCAACACAAAAAAAAAGAGAAGAAGAATGAGAGAAATGGAGAGAAAAACAAAATGAAAAGGAGAGAGATGAAAATGGAGGCTAGGGTTGTGTTTTCTTTGATAAGGAAATTAATATTTTAATTGGAGAACTTTTAGGGCTTTCTTTTTTGGAGTTTGATTTTTTTTTTTGCCTTTTCCCCTATTTTGGTGCACGGATTTATTCTTACTTTTTTTTCTTTTCTTCCTCTTTGATTTTTAATTTAATGAGGGGATAAGGGAGGAGATTTAAGTGGGTTTTCATTTATAGTTTAATTAAATAGTGAAAATTCTCTTTTTTACATTGACTTTTATATTTTATTTTAACTTTATTTTAATTTTAATCTAGAGGTAATAGGGAAAGAGGGTGAAATTATTACACCTAAGACCCTATCTTTGGGGGAATTATATTTTACTTTATGAGTAAATTTAATTGTTTGGGTTATCTTTATTAGTTGGTCTACATTATTTTGGGATTAATTAATAATTTAATTGTTTTAATTAATTTAACTTTATTTTACTTTATTAGTAAATTTAATTATTTTGGATTATTTTTATTAGTTGGTCTATATTATTTTGGGATTAATTAATTATTTAATTTAATTTTTGTTTAAATGGAGAGTTAATTTTATAACGTTATTAATTGATTTTAATTTAACCTTTGTTTTAATTTTTTTCCTCATAAATGTTGATGAGAAACCTTTTTAAAATTTATAATTTTAATGCTAATAAGGCGTTATGCTGCCAGATTTTTCCAAAAATTTATGCATGACATTTGGTATCAGAGCCTAAGTTTAAACACTGGGCTTGTTTGGGAACGTTACTTATTCCATAATTTTGATTAATTTGTGACTACCTTGTTCTTGTAGGATGCCACCTAGAATGAGGCCAGCGCATTCACGCCGCACCAAGTCCGTAGAGGTGCATAGTGACTCATCAGCCAAGGGTCAGGGACCACCAACACCGCAGGCACCACCCTCACCTAATATAGGACCACAGATCTTACAGGCCTTATAGGTAGTGCTAGATAGGTTACCACCGGCCGCAGTTGAGCCACGTGTCGAGCCCAACATTGATTCACAAGAGGAGCCACGTGAGGAGCCACATGCAGAGTCATGTGTAGAGCCTCGCATCGAGCCACGAGTGGCACCACGAGTAGAGACTTATGTGGAGATACCTGATACGACAATGGAAGAGGTTCGCATTATGCTAGGCGAGAGGAGGTGGTGAGAGTGGAGCAAGGTTTTCACAGGGCTTATGGTTATGGTGTGGATGAGCCTATCTGAGGACACAGAGACTGTGGGGACCCCATCAGAGATTTACTGAGGCTAAATCCACCTACCTTCGCTGGGACCACAGAGGAAGCTGAGGCAGAGGTGTGGCTTATCAGTTTAGATAGGTGCTTTGCGTTGCGTCCTTACAAGGGCAACACGAAGGCACGCTTGGCAGTTCACCTGTTGAGAGACGCAGCAATGACTTGGTGGCGCACTGAGGAGTGTAAGCGCCACTTATCGTTGGATACACTTTCATGGGACACATTCATTGAGAGCTTTCATGTGCAATATCTGTTAGACCATTAGAGGCAATGTCGTATCGATGAGTTCCATGATTTGCAGCAGAGAGGACTTACGGGTTGTGCAGTATGAGGGCAAATTCACAGAGCTGTCACATTATGTGGAGTATATACATGATGAAAAGCTTATAGTTCACAAGTTTATCAGAGGTTTGAATAAGGGGATATCAGGACCTATGCGCATGGTAGACCCCCAGACCTTGAGTGAGGCTGCCGAGAAGGCAAATATAGCAGAGGAGATCTAGGGATGAGGTCAGAGTTCACGCCCTCAGTTTCAGGATCGTAGCCAGCAGTAGCAGTAGAATTTTCGTAGACCACCACCACCACCACATAGAGGAGGATTTAGTTCTCCATCTTTACCTCCTAAGCCTCCACAACAGTAGCAGTAGTATCAGCAGAGGTCTAGACCCCAACAGAGGGCACAGGGAGGACAGTATTGAGGTTGGCAGTAGAAGGGCCCGCGTAAGGATCAGAGACAACAGGGACCACCTGCAGGACCCACAAGATCACAACAGTCTTATAGGGGTTCTCAAGGGTCCATAGGACAGACTAGACAACAACAGAGTAGTAAGACTCAGACTGGACATGTACAGGCTAGGGGCCCATGCTACATTTGTGGTGGGGTAGGACATTTAGCTAGAGAGTGCCCACAAGGTTTTATAACAGGGGACAGCCTTGTGCAGGAGGGTTAGAGAAAATAGTTGGTGATGTGGGTAGATCCCATTTTATGTTTGCAATGGTTGATAACCGCTAGGCTAACTTCCAGGCCTCAGTGATTGAGACAGCAGGTATGATTGGGGATGTCCCCATTTCTATTTTATTTGACTCTGGCGCTACTAATTCATTTATATCTACATCGTTATTGGAGTGTTACAAGTTGGTGGTCTCTAGGCAGGACGTTAGGTGGGAGGTTGAGTTGGCCACTGGGGCCAGGATGTCAGTAGATGCTTTGGTTCGGGATTGTGAGATCTTTTTGGGGGCCTTCACTACATTATGTGACCATAGGGTTATGCCTTTAGGATCATATGGTGTAGTTTTAGGCATGGATTGGCTTGCATCTCATAAAGCCAAGCTAGATTGTCACCAAAAGGTGATTAGATGTTTAGATTATCATGGCACGTCAGTCGATGTAGTGGGCATTCATAAGCCCATGGCAACTCATATGATATCCACTCAACAGCTTAAGCACTGCATGTGGAAGGGATGTCAGTTGTTTTCCATCACGATTAGCGACAAATTAGAGGATGAGCTGGAGGCGTCATCAGATGACCATCCTATTTTGAGGGAGTTTGCCAATGTCTTTCCACCAGAGCTACCAGGTATGCCTCCATGCAGAGAGGTAGACTTCCACATCGATCTGGTGCCAAGTGCAGAGCCAGTGTCTTGTGTACCCTATAGGATGACCACACATGAGCTCATGAAGCTCAAGTTGGAGTTAGAAGAGTTTCTTGAGAAGGGGCACATCTAACCTAGTGTTTCACCATGGGGTGCACTAGTTATCTTCGTGAAGAAGAAGGATGGGTCTCTTCATTTGTGCATGGACTACATGAAGCTTAATAAGGTGATGGTGAAGAACCATTATCCTTTGCCTAGGATTGACGACCTTTCTGATCAGATGTAGGGAGCCAACCAACCATCTGTGTAAGGTCGTGAAAGAGTGAGTCATTATTGAGCTAATCATAAGAGAAGCATGAAGTAAAATTGCTATAATGGAAACAAGATATAGTTACTTATTATAAGGACAATCCAAATTTGGTGAGGTTACTTTTTTATCACCTTCCAAGCAAAATACATCATTTTGCACTGATTGGTGCTAAATTAGGCACACTTTGCACTGTCTTTTGCGCCCCAAAAAAATTACATTTAGGCCTAAAAGTCGGTGCTAAAGTAGGCGGTAACTGCTTTGACTATAGTGCTGACTACTGGATCAAAAAAATTTAAAAATTCCCACCTGCACATACTCTAAAACAAAAAAAAAACAAAACAAAACTTAATTGATTTTTGGTGTTCATTTTTTATTTGGAGATCAAGTGTTTGGGTTTTCTATGTTCACCCTTATTTTGGCAATGGCGGGACCTGTAAATCAAAAATTTAAAAAAATAAATAAATAAAAACTTCTCTCCTGAATTATATGAGAAATTGATAATTACAGCATAAAAACACCATGTGAATTAGAGGAGAAAAAAGTAGGAAAACACCATGTGAAGAGAGGAGAAAAAAGGGAAAAACAAGCAAGTAGATGACAAATTCGATTAGGTTTGTGACACCATAGGTAAGGTTACAATTACAATAAAAAAATTTCATTCCCAAAAATATTTTTGTTTCGATTAAATGGAGAGGATTCTGAAGAAAGGGTTGTGAATATTATTTTGTTTACAGGTGAATCATTCAAGTCTCATGTGGTTGCAAAGGAGGAGGGTAAAATTGTAGACATTGCATTATTTCCTCTATATCCGAGAGCAATAAACGCATTTTTCAAACCCCAATGCCTAGGTTCACTTATCATTTCCATCAATACCTTTCACTAAAGACAACTTTCTCACTTCCTTCCTAAAAAAGTAGTCGAGTGCTTTAAGACAAGTTGATTGTGAGCAAACTAAAATTAGGGCTTTTGAGACGAGGGTGAGAAAACTAAAATAGAGGTTGGTCAAGACAATACGAGGAGATAGGTCTTTTGAGATGAGGGTGAGAAAACTAAAATTAGGCCCAAAACTATAGATTCCCTCCCAAGGCACCAATTGATTCATAGGAAAACAACTTCATGATTTGCTCTACAAAGTAAAGGTCAAAAACTGTGAGGAATATAGAAAAACTGGACGAAAACTTTCATTCCTGGCAATGTGTACGTCATTTACCTCCACAAACTAAATGAAAATAATTTGCCCTAGGTTGCCTCAAAATGTCAAGCAATAGAGGGAAGAGAGCAAAGGGAGTAGACTCTGGCCACAATGAGGTAATTCATTTTAAATTTATAGATTTGTAAATGTTTCCATTGTTTCTTTGATTTTTAGTTTTTAGTTTTTTATTTGTAAATTTAAAAGAAGAAATTTATTTTATATATATAGGAACATGAGACTGATAAAGATAAAGAGGCATTGGATTCCATATTGGGGGTAGAGGCAGTGAACAAATTGGATGGTGTGGACTTGACAATGCTTGCCAGATACATAGAAAAATGATCTGGTAAAGCCCCTAAAACATTACAACCAAATCAACAGTGTCAAAGGGAATCAATTGATTCCCCAACCAGTCCTAGATCGAGCAAAAGATCTAGGAGGAAATCAATAACAATAAACTCTAAGAATGTGGAATAGGGAATAGAGGCTTCCAATATCCCACCCACTCCTGGGACACAAACTTCTTTGACCACCACGCCATGTTTTGCATCTTGCATTGGTACCAATGATACCAAGATAGAATACAATGTGGTTTTAGGGGAAGTCCGAATGACAGATGCTGAAAAAACATTTGTGAATAGGTTGAAGGAATCATGCCTTCAACAGTTCAAAGACCATCTACATTTGTCATTCTCAAAGATACCCATGCACCTGCAAAAAGAAGTTATCCATGACATGGAGATTGAATTTGGCATAGGTTGGTCTGTAAAGAAGATAAAGCTACGAATGTCTCAAAACTTCAAGAGATTTTGGTGCAACCAAACAAAGAAGATAAAAAACTCCCTCCTGAGCCAAGGCTCAAAAAAAGGCCAATTGATGTAAGTGTGAAAGTATGGAAAGAGCTTATAAAAGCATATGAGAAGCCTGATGCACAGAGGAAGTCCGGTGAGGAGAGTACACGGGTATTTGAATTTGGTCATAAGATTATATCAAATTTATTAAATGATTTTTAAATTTTATTTGTGCATAGTTAAATTGAATTAGTATATGTTTTAGGACAAGGCCTCCAAGGCTAGGCTTGACAAACTTCGTGCCACGCATCATAGTGGATAGAAATATTTACAAGCCTTGATCTATACATTTGTAAGTATATTTAATATGTTAAATGATATTTTTTTTATTTCCTAGGAAAAAGTAAATGATTGCATATTAATTACTTTAACTAGTCCATGTGCCATGTTTTGACAGGAGGAGAAATATGGCCGGTATCCAACGCAATTTGAAAATGAAATGTTACAAAGCAAAAAGTGGATCCATTTTGTAATCTGGATGGAGAATGAGGTATCAATAGTTGACTTTCATTCAATAACTTACTTGGATAATGTTGTGTTAATATGTCAATATGCATTTCTTGTGTTGAGTTATTTATTGATGCATAGGATGAGTTCTGAAGTGCTTCTCTGTTGGCCCTAGTGCCCTTAAATGTAAGATTTCTCTTAGATGACAAATGATTACTGTTATATTTTCCTATAATAAATACTCACAGTTTACTAAAGTGACATATATAGGTATATAAAAATACAATAAACCACCAAACAAAAATCAGAGTTGTAAAACACAAAACAAGCCACATGCTATCAAATTCCACTCGTTAAGTGGCATACTGGCATGCCATTTATTTTTTATATTTAGTGTTAAAGAAGTAGCCCGCTCTCTTGCATGACAAACAGTTAACTGCCATTAATCTAAACCAAACCAAATGATTATACGACAATTTTTATTTATATCATCCTCCTGAGTTCTAACTAACACTAATGTGATCAAATTCTAGCTAAGATTCATATATAAATGAAAAAAGCTTGCAGCTAAGATTCACTTAGTATGAACCAGAAAAAGATTCACAGTGAATCATCAGAAACATACATGCTTCACAAGCGTTGGTCATGCACAGCTTAGAAAATACAACAATGTTTTTTGCTTTTTTTTTTAAAGTTATCAGAGTCGATAAAAACAATGGCTACCAGGCTATAAATCAAAGTAGAATTTGGAAAGAAACCAAATATCCCATTTAGAGGGTTTTGTTTAAAAGCCTTGTGTCATTGACCTAATATTTATTTGTGGCAAGGATCCCAATAGTCTAAAGATTACAAATTGTTGTCAAGAAGGGACTGTCATAGTTAAGTGTGGTACAGTGATAAAATTTCATCTTGGTTGAGTATTGTATAAATCTCAAGCTATTTAGAATGCATGGGGTATTAGGGAGTGGAATCACTATATAGGTAACCATCAAGTGATTTCTTCAACCCAATTTTGGCCTATATAGTACCCAGTGTGAAGAGCAAGATAGTGTTGTCCAAGAACCTTGTTACGATCACAAATGAGGTAAGTCTTAGCTATTGTAACCATAGTTGGAATCCCTTGTTGTTACCATAACATACATGACCTAAAACCATGACTCTATGAGTATGATTTGTTTGAAAGATAAATTCCACAACCTTTGCCAGCATCCTCCCTGCATGTGTCAAAATGGGAGCTTTGGAATAGTGTATGGACATCCATCAATACATAAAGGACAAAGGAATTTTGTTAGATGTTGTAGTTGCAACTGTCATGTTAGACATGTATGCAAAATGTGGAAGCATAGACAAGGCACGTGAACTATTTAACATAATGCCTCAAAGAAATGTGGTCTCAAGGACTGCAATGACTGCAGGATATGCACAAAATGGATTTGTTCAAAAGGCTTCAGAAATTTTAAAGCAAATGCAACTGGCTGGTGTAAAGCCAAATTCCAAAACCTTTATAACCATCTCCCCTGCCTATGTCAAAATGGGAGCTTTGGAATAGGGTATGGACATCCATCAATACATAAAGGATAGAGGAATTTAGTCAAATGTTGTAGTTACAACTGCCCTGTTAGACATGTATGTAAAATGTGGAAGCATAGATAAGGTACGTGAACTATTTGATAGAATGCCTCAAAGAAATGTAGTCTCATGGACTGCAATGACTGCAGGATATGTACAAAATGGATTTGTTGAAAAGGCTTCAGAAATTTTAAAGCAAATGCAATTAGCTGGTGTAAAGCCAAATTCCACAACGTTTGCCAGTATCCTCCCTACCTGTGTCAAAATGGGAGCTTTGGAATAGGGTATGGATATCTATCAATACATCAAGGATAGAGGAATTTAGTCAGAAGTTGTAGTTGCAACTACCCTATTAGACATGTATGCAAAATATGGAAGCATAGACAAGGCACATGAACTGTTTGACAGAATTCCTTAAAGAAATGTGGTCTTAAGGACTGCAATGACTGCAGGATATGTACAAAATGGATTTGTTGAAAAGGCTTCAAAAATCTTAAAGCAAATGCAATTGGTTGGTGTAAATCCAAATTCCACAACCTTTGCCACCATCGTCCCTGCCTATGTCAAAATGGGAGCTTTGGAATAGGGTATGGACATCCATCAATACATAAAGGATAGAGGAATTTAGTCAGATGTTGCCCTGTTAGACATGTATGCAAAATGTGGAAGCATAGACAAGGCACGTGAACTGTTTAATAGAATGCCTCAAAGAAATGTGGTCTCATAGACTGCAATGACTGCAGGAGACAAATTAAACATACCCTTGATATATTAATTTGAACTGATTTAAGAAACATTCTAGAGACAACCACACAGCTCATAAACATGAAATTCCACACAACAATTAAACACCAAAAATATAATCCACCAAATAACTTCTACTCCTTTGCATTAAATTATAAGTTGAGAGTGTTGAAAATATGTGTCTAAGTGGTGTTGTCATTGATGTCAACATATCTTTGTTTCCATTGGTGTCAACTATATCCTATTTTGTTACCTATATAGAAGACTGGATTGTTGAGGATATTGAGAAAATTAATGAGGATCAATATATATGGACCATATGGATGAGTAGAGGGTTGTCTGAAGAAGCTCCAGTTAAGTTTTGAAGGGTTCACATGAAGATTTAAAGAAGCTATGGCCATCTGAGTTGAACCAGTTTTGCAGTGTTCAGAAGAGACAGAGTGACAGGAAAGAGGTCTGGATTGTTCTAGATATGTCAAATGATGATCTGTGGATCTAGAGGCATATTTGGGAAGTTAGTGTGTATCATCCATTCAATTGGTTTGTGGTTTGGAGGTTCGTAAGCAATCTTTCTAAGATGACAGTCATGATAGATAATATTCTTAAGGTTCCAGATGAAGATGCAAGTGATTCTAATGATTTGGAGAAGTGCGGATGTTTTTGTTGAATTCATTGTGCTTGTGGAGGTCTCTAGATCATGTGACTGCTATGTTGGAGGTTCACATTGAAGTTTGAGCTTGTTGGTGAAGATTTCCTTCTTGGTGCTGTTGTTCTTCCCAGTTCTAGCTGACCAGATGATTCGAGCATATTGCAGATGTTCTAGAAGCAATTCTCTGGAGTGTGGTGTGTTGTTGAAAGAAGATTCAAGTCTTAGCAATGTTTGACCGATAGCTCAGTGATTCGCATTAAGATGTTTGGTGTGCCGACCTTGATGTTTATTCCAAGGTTGATGAAGCATATAAAGGAGTGTAGTGGAGTTGTTGAAAATCATCCTTGAGTGAAAATAATAAATCCAAAGAAAGGATCAGGAGCAGAGCAAAGAAGAGGAGGAGCAAAAGAGAAAAAGTAGAATAGAGTGAAAAGTTAGTGAAGAAGAGTTTGGAAGCAGAACAAAAGTTTTATGAGCATTCAATGAAACTAAACCAGGCATGAAGTAGATGTTATTTCTCAGTTAATTCTTTCTGTGTTAAACTTAAATTTCTTGTAGACAGTGAGCCTCTCTTTTGAGTAGTGAGCTTTAGGCAGTGAGCCTGAAGGCAAGTGCCTTCCCATTCTTTTTAAGTACTTTTAACAGGGTATGAATCTTGTGGGTTAACACCCACCGTGGTTTTTCTCTTAACTGAGTTTCCACGTCAAAAATCTTTGTGTCAAATGTGTTGATTATATTTCTACTTATGAGATGTTGTTTCATGCTTTAATGTTTACATCATTAATCAATTAGTAAATTGTGAAAGAAGATTAAAAAGAAGAAAAGGTTAATTTTGGGACAACTGATTCACCCCCCTCTTAGTTGTTTGGTCTATTTCCAACAATTTGTATTAGAGTCAAGTACATCTAAAAGAAGCATAACGCTTGAGGAGATCCAAGATGTCGTCTTATAAGAAGGAAAGTCCAAGATTTGATGGAACAAATTACTCCCTCTGGAACGTACGCATGCAGTGTCATTTGGAATGTATGGGTGATGTCTTTTGGTTGATAACCAAGAATGAGTATAAGATTATGAACAATGGACCTTCAACTATAGATGAACTCAGAGATGTTGAACACAATATTCAAGCCAAAGAAGCATTGTTGAGTGCCCTGTCTGATACCGAATTGGAAAATGTCCTGAATTTGAAAACTACTCATGAAATCTGGAATAAGTTGAAAAATTTGTATGAAGGTGACAAATATGTTAAATGTGTCAAGCTACAAAGCTTGAAGGGTAAATATGAAAGATTGGTAATGAGTGAAGATGAAAACATTACTTCCTACATGCATAAAGTAAATGAACTTGTGACCGGTATCAGAAATGCAAGTGGAGTATTGGAAGAATCAAAAATTGTTGCCAAATTACTCAGATCCTTACCTACAGCATACAAGCATAAAGCTGCAGCCATTGAAGAAATTAAGACAATAACAACTATCATAAGGGATCAGTTAGTTGGTAAGCTTTCAGCATTTGAAATGAGTGAGTTTGGTGATTCTCTCCCTAAGTCTAAATCTACATTTAAGGCCAGTGTGTATGGAAAGCAAAGATATGATCCAGGTAAAAGTTCTTAAGGAAGAACAAATAGATTTGTGAAGACAAGGAAGGATCTTGAAGCTCTTATTGCCAAAAGAATGCCAAGAGGATCCAATAAGTATGAAGGAAAGTTGCCACTCAAATGTTTTGCTTGTAATAAGATTGGGCATTTTGCCTCAAGATGTCCAGAGAGGTTTTCAAAACCAAACCCTAACAGATATAAAGGTCAGAAAAAATGTTACTATGTCCAAGAAGCTGGAGAAGGAGTCACAGATGATGAATCTAATCATGGACGTTCCACTGAAGATGATTGGGTATTCATTGATATCAAGGAAGAAGATCTGGTGTCTATTGAATCTGCTAGCTATGCAAATATGGAAAGTGCCTTAGCTACTCAGGTTATTGAAAAGGATGAATGGGTGATCAATAGTGGATGTTCTCATCATATGACTGGAGATAAAAGTAAGTTTGTAAGCTTTAAAAATTATGAAGGTGGGTTTGTAAAATTTGGAGACAACTTAGCTAGTAGAATCTATGGCAGAGGATCCATCTCTTTTGATGGAAAGAATAACACGAATGATGTTCTATATGTGGAAGGACTGAAGCATAAACTTCTCAGTGTTGGATAGATGGTTGACAAGGGTTATGATCTGCAATTCAAGGATGGAAAATGTAGAATCTTGGAAAGCACCGAAACTAAAATTGCATCTAGTACTCAAACTAGAGGTAACATCTTTCATTTAAGTAGTTCTAGAAAAAGTTGTTTGATTTCTCAATCAGATCAAAGCTGGTTATGGCATAGGAGGATGTGTCATGTAAATTTTGATAACATTGTCAAGATAAGTTCTACTTAGGCTATAAGAGATCTTCCAAAACTTATGAAACCTAATAACATGTGTACAGAATTTCAATTGGGTAAACAAAATAAAATTTCATTCAAAAGTAAAGATCAATTTTCAAGTGAACAGTTGGAACTTATGCATACTGACCTTTGTGGCCCTTCTAGAATTAGGAGTGTACAAGGAGATAGATATTTTATGTTGTTGATTGATGATTACTCCCGGATGATGTGGGTAACCTTCTTAAAAGAAAAATCAGAAGATCTTGACAAATTCAAGGTATTCAAGGTTATGGTAGAAAATGAGATTGGTGTGAAGATAAAGTGTCTAAGATCCAAAAGAGGTGGAGAATTTATCTCCAGTGAGTTTGATTCATTTTGTGAAAAGCATGGAATTAAAAAGATAGTTATCTGCTCCTAGGACTCCCCAACAAAATGGAGTTGTGGAAAGAAAGAACCAAACCATTCAAGAAGCTGCCAGGACCATGATGCTGGAAGTAAATGTTCCTCAAGTCTATTGGAGAGAAGCTGTAAGTACTGCTGTCTACACTCTTAACTGGGTGCAGATCAAAGGTGATGTTGGTAAGACACCTTATGAACTATGGTTTGGTCATCTTCCTACTGTAATATATTTCAAAATTTTTGGTAGTAAATTCTATATCAAGAGAGATGAGGATGTAGGCAAGTTTGAAGCAAGAAGTGATGAAAGAATTTTTCTGGGTTACTCTACTCAAAGCAAAGCATACCGGTGCTTTAACAAGAGGTTGAAAAAGATTGTTGAAAGTTCTATTGTCAAAGTTGATGAGAGCAAAGGACATTCCAGGTCATGTGGATATGATATAGAATCAAGATGAAAATCCATGTCAATAAAGGCAAGTGCAAACTTAGATCCAGATCCAGATTGATCTAGAAAATCCAGTAATTCAAGAGGATAGTACAGAAGTTGAGGAACAAGTTCAAGAAACTCAAACAACTCCCAAAACTCCCAGGTATGTAAGGATGAATCATCTTGAAGATCAAATTATAGGAGATAGAAATAAAAGTGTTCAAACTAGAAGAAGAATTACTGAAGATCAAGAAGAGATTTGTCTGATCTCAAAGATTAAACCAAAAATAGTAAGTGAAGCCTGCAAAGCTGAAAAGTGGGTAAAGGCAATAAAAGAAGAATTAATACAAATTGAAAAGAATCACACTTAGGATCTTGTTTCTAGACTTGAGGACAAAAATGTGATTGGAACTAAATGGGTCTTTCGGAACAAGCTAAATGAAGAAGGTGAAGTTGTAAAAAATAAAGCAGGATTGGTATGCAAAGGATATTCTCAAGTGGAAGGAATTGATTTTGAAGAAACTTTTGCTCCGATGGAAAGAATGGAGGCAGTCAGATTGTTTCTTGCTTTCGCTACTTATAAAGATTTTAAAGTCTATCAGATGGATGTCAAGTCAGTATTTCTAAATGGAGAGTTAGAAGAAGTCTACATTGAGCAACTGGAAGTATTTCAGTTGTCTGATCAAGGAGACATGGTCTATAGATTAAGGAAAGCATTGTATGGACTCAAACAAGCCCCAAGAGCCTGGTATGCAAGATTAGATAAGTATTTGCTAAAGCTAGGTTATAGAAAAGGCACTACTGATAGTAATCTCTACTTCAAGATCGATCATGAGAACATTCTGATTCTTGAGGTATTTGTTGATGATATCATTTTTGGTGGAAATGAGAGTATGTGCAAAACATTTGCTGATCAGATGCAAAGTGAATTTGAGATGTCCATGTTTGGTGAAATGAACTTATTCTTAGTGTTAGGGGAAATTTGGATCAATCAATGGATATACAATGATAAACAATATCAAATATCCAAAACTCAATAGAATAGTGAACTAAGAAGATTAAATCAAACAAGCAATGAATCAACAAAGCAAACCTTCCTTAGATCAAAACTTCCATTGTTGCCTATCAAAAATCATCCTTGTGTGTATGAAATAGGCCATCAGAGAGTGCACTTCTTTGCTTTGTCAAGAATGTCGATTATGAATGGATGTGGTAATGTCGTAATGAAGAGAAGCTTCACAACGATGGTAGTGCGTAGTAACAAAAACGTGATCACAAGCAATGAAGGAATGACGTGGGTGCCAAAGGCACGCTATAATTCCTACAGAGTAACAATACTTAAAGCTTGGATGATAGAATGGAAGAATGAGGTTCAATTTATAGACTTGGGAGAGAAGAGATCAATAGTATAGAAGACTTGAGAAGATCAACGGTATAGAACAGTTGAGGAACGTGCAACGAATAAGAAGAAGACATGTGTCTTGCTTTCTTTTGCATGAGAGGAGTTATCAAGAATAGAAGAATGAGTTAAAGCAATTAAAAGAATATAACAATCAGTTAAGTGATTTAAAACAAGAAGAAGGGATTTGCATGAGAATAAGAAGATATTTTGCTTTATTAAATATTAGGAATATTTAATTGCATGTGCAAGAAAGCTTGAATTATATTTAGAGATAACTCAATTTAGAAGAAAAAGCAACTCAAATAAATAATTGATTTATTTAAATTTAGAGAAGATATTATTGGAAGAAGCAATTAAATAATTGATATTATTTAATTTAGAAGATAAGAAAGCAAATTAAATAAATAAATTTATTTAATTGTTGTGCATGATTTTGGAAGAATAACTAAAATATTTGATTGTATTTTATTTTTGGAGATTGAGAGGATTTAAATAAATTTGATTTGATTTATTCAAATTTGGAAGAATAATTTTGATTTAATTAAATAATTGGGAATTATTTAATTGTTTGGAAGAATTTGATTAAATAAAAGATTTTATTTAATTTTGACTTTAGAAGAGATAATTAAATATTTTGATATTTAATTAACTTAGAAGAATGTGAATCGTGTCATTTTTAGTCGTATACAGTTTGCCCCTCTTTGATGTAATGCAGTTTACGACGTTGCTTCAAAGAATAAGTTTTCTGATAACAATACATGCCCCAGTTTGCCCCTAGTATAGGTTTGATGACGACAGGATGCCCCCTCGGGAGATTGGACAGGAAGAAGGCAGAAGACGTGAGACGAACAATCTCATGAAGATGAAGGGAAAACTTGGTTGGGTTTGAAGGAAATAGGATGCGTTTCAGAGAAATGGGAAAGAAAACTGGAAGAAACGGATGAGGGAAGTAGTGGTAGTCACCACATAGCCAAATTAGGCTTTGCAAGCTATAAATAGGAGCTGGGTCCACAAGACAATTCATTTGCACACTTATCTTAGTTTGATTTGCTTTAGAGAGCCTAGAGCAGCATGGCAGCCAGAGAGGTGGATATTCCACATGAGGAGCATCGATTCAAGCGCGTTCATTGATTTGACTGGCCAGCAGAGGCAGGACCCCCGATATGTATCCTGAAAAACTTCTCCCAGGGTCGATTTAGGTAGCAATAAATGCTAGAAGAAATTAGGGTAGATAGAAGCACAGAAATGCAGAGTAGCGCATATGTAGCGTGAAACGGCGCATATGTGTTTCTGCGGTGCATATGTAGGAAAAAGTAGTACATCTGTGAAATCAGCGTAGATGTAGAAAAGTGCGACGCATGCATGTGTTTTTGCAGTGCATTTGCCAAAAGTGGCGCATAGGTCAAGAAACGGTACTTTTGTGAAAAAATGGCGCATTTACCACATGTTGTGGCACATATGTCATAGATAGGTAGATTACTTAGCGAAATTGACTCGATTGGTGTCATGTTTGACACGTCAATCGATAAGCTATCTCTGAGATTGCAGGAATCTAGTCAAGAGATGTAGTTTGTTGTTTTGATCAATTTGAAATGCTAGGTTAGTTGACATGTTTCTAGATATGTTGAGTATGGTATTTTGCAGCTTTAGGTTGATGCTTTGCTTTACGTGCTTGCAGGAGGAGATATGGGATATGCTGCAGTCTAGGGAGCAGTTCCCTATGCCCTTGTTACAGAGATATATGCTGACTGAGATAGACAAAGAGGCACTTGGCGCTATGGGACTGGATTACATATGCTTCATGCCTGAGGTGTGGGCGAACCATGGCTTGCTGACTGCTACTGTGGAGAGATTCCACAGTGAGGATGGGACTTTTCACTTCCCCACTGGCGAGATGACTGTGACCCTGGAGGACGTATACAAGATTTTGCATTTACTGATTGATGGCGAGCTTGTGGAGTATGATCCACAGAGAGATGCGGGACTCGCTGAGTGCAGGCAAGTATTTGATGACCCAGAGCTGGTTGGACAGGTCATCCCTTGGCAGGATATTCATGATTACTATGACTACTTCCCAGGGATTGTAGTAGGACTTGCCCCGACAGGAGATCACATGGGTTCCCCATTGGGTGGGGTAGGACCATGGAGAGGATGGTGATAGAGGGCACTCGATATGCTTGGGGTGTTTGCGTGCTTTCCCATTTATACCACGATATGCATCAGGTGGTGAATCACAAGAGCACGAGCCTTTCTGCAGGCGTGTCACTATTACAGTTTTGGCTATGGGAGCATATAGCGATCACGAGACCGATATGTGTTTTTTCAAGACAAAGGGGAGAGCCATACAGCTATGGTTAGGTAGGGGTGATTTCCCAGCATAGGCTGGGGAAGCTGGAGTATTGGAGACATGCCTTGGATGGGGTAGATGTGGTCATCTGGCGACCATATCTAGACTGTGAGCCATGGGATGATGAGGCAGACGAGCTACCTTACTGCTTTCAGACGAGATGGCTGATAGGGCGGACCCACCACATTCTAGAGAGGTAGATTGTTGGTAGAGTACTAAGACAGTTCAGTAGGAGGTAGGGCATGCCACAGGGGTAGGCTTGGTTTGCACAGACACATATGAAGAGGGTCATATGGGGATCGATGGCATCCTACGAGGAGGCCCTGGCAAATTTTTGACAAACACCTTATGTCACCTGGGACATGAGGAGGGAGATAGCAGACGCCAGGACGTCACATGATTATGAGGATTAGTTCGCTGAGCATCTATTCCTGAGATATTCAGGACCTGGGGTGCTAGTGCCTCACATAGATGAGGCAAACTCAGACGATGAGGGCCAGGTTGGCCAGAGGAGGAGGGGGAGAGGGAGAGGAGGACAGAGAGGGGGCAGAGATGGAGGAGATGACAGAGGAGAGGGAGGAGGTGGTGATGATGGAGGTTGAGGGTCAGGGAGGGACCAGAGGTTGCACAGTAGGTACCACAGGAGGTACCACTAATACAACTAGGATAGATGCCACCACCTCAGCAGGTGGCATAGCAGCAGGTGGCACAGCAGTAGGTGCCACAAGGTCCAGCATAGGCAGATGTCCATGAGAGGACTATAGCGACATTGAGAGGGCAAGTTAGACAACTGCAGGCCCAGCTCAGGAGAGTTGAGGCCCGACGAGAGACAGATGCAGAGTACATTGCAGGTCTGACTAGAGAGAGGGACATGGCAGATGCTCGGATACAAGTTATCCGAGTGGAGAGGGATACCGCAGTGGCAGCCCTGGGGACAGATGCGACAAGTAGCTTTTTGGTTGGACAGGTGTAGTAGGCACAGGTGTAGACTAGCATAGGTACAGGGAGAGTTGGCACAGGTGCGAGGGCAGCTAGCACAGGTATAGGGAGAGCTTGCGAGAGCGCAGGCCTAGACACAGTATTATCACAGATTATACCATGGTGTAGTGCCGATTAGTCAGAGGGCTCTGAGCTATAGGAGTCAGTCTATGGCTTCACAAAGAGTAGGTCCATTAAGGTCAGGGGGCTCTGTGATGGGCCCATAGCAGCCTGAGGCCAGCAGAGGAGGGGGAGACACTGCTGGGAGTAGTGATCCACATCAGCAGGGGTAGCAGTGACATGCAGACTTTTTTGGATCTTATCCACTTTTTGATGGCTCAGATAGACTTGTACCACTTTTGTATATTGAGACATGTATCACCATCTATTGGGATGTATTTATTGTATGTGACATTGATTCAGAGACAGACATTTTGATATTTGTACATTTGGACACCTTTTATGATATTTATATGATGATGCAGCTATTTTGATTCTCTCTATATGGATGAGTCTATGATGCACTTTTTATTGCATGATGCGATGTATGTGTTTATCTGATGCAGACTTAGATGTTTTACTTGAGTTATGAAGTGTTATCTGATGCAGATTTTTGATATGATGCTATGTGATGCTATATGACCTAATGCAGACTTAGATGTTTTTTACTTGATATGTTTCTAACGTGTGTGAATGCAAAATGATATCTATATGATTATGCAACTTATGTGATGCACTTTATCTATGTTTTTGATTTTTTCTGTTTCGACACTATATGATGATTGTATATGGATGACCTAATGCACTCTATTATGTATGCAATTAATTTAATCATGTAAATGACTATCTCATGTGATATGATATGCAACTATATGTTCTTTTTTGTGATGTCCAAATGTACTCTATCGACACAGAAATGACAGGATAATAGATAGAAGATTGATTGAAAGACTGATTTGGTAGAAAGGTTCACAAGCTTCAATTTGTATTGTTGCTTTGCATTGATTGGATCTTTTATTGCATGGGCTATGAATGGATGGATGTGTAAATGGATGTATAATGGATGGATTTGATTTTGACATCTTGACGATGCAGGTATTTTGAAGTGCTTATTTCATCATTGGGCAATTTTTTTTTGGGTACTTTTTCTGAAATGTTGTAAGTTAATACAAGCATCTAGGTATAATTGAACCGAGATGACCTGAGCACTTCTTACATGGATTTTGATTTAGTAAGTTAATACAATCATCAAGGTATAATTGAACCGAGATGACCTGAGGATTTCTTGCGTATCAACAAACAAGGATTGCCCCCATTCATGTTAGACCTTAGATGTCCTCGATGATCTTTTGCCGATCATGTCCTTAGACAAGGCGTCACATTACTAAAGTTTAATCCACAAACAACAAACAAAGAAAGTAATCATGCCCCCATCATCGCATCTCTAGCTTTTGGCATCCTCAGTAGTATAGGAAGGCATGATAGCATAAATCAAGACTCGATGTTTTAACCATGTTTCCAATCCACAAAACATTTTTGCATTTAGATGTGTTTATTTCTTGCCATAATTTGAGTGAAAATCATTTAGAAGGCCTTAGGTGTTTTTCTGCTTTGCTATGGATAGGTTAAGGTGTTGCGTCAAAATTTTTGCTTGAAGAGCAGTTCTACTTGCACTTGCCTGTTTGGTGAGAGTATTCCACAATCCTTATTGGTGAGACGGACCCTAAGGGACTGACCTAGTGCCTCGGGGGCTCATTGCTAAATGTCCTTGCCTACGTGATGATGCAGAGGCAATGTAGTTCAGGGTAAACCCTAAATGGACCATGGATGGACTAGGACAAAGATGACAAGAAATGGGATGGACAAGGAAGCCTCAGGGGTGCATTAGAATAATGGCCTTGCTTATGTGACGATGCAGAGGCAACGTAGTTCACGGACTTGGACCATGCACACCAACGAGAGACACTATGCTAGGTTAACACGAAGGATACGGTATAAGATAAAACCTTGTTGACAAGGCCAACAAAGAGATACAGTATCAAGCCATGATAGGTTACCGTCAGGATTTTATTATGGGATAGGTACGGGCCGAATGGGACACAAGGAAGAATGGACTCAAGATGATTGGTTTCCCAAAGATGGAGAAGGTGGTTCGTCACAAGTAACACCTATTTACCAAGTTTTCATCACTTGCTTTTATTTGCACAAAAAGCTAGAAAGTATACATGACGCCTGATTGCCAGGTTTTCATCATGATACCTATCCAAGGTGCCTGTTTGCCAGGTTTTCACCAAAGGATGATTTTTTTGTACTTTTCTATTTTTTTGATTTTTTTGTATTTTTCTGATTTTTTTATTTTTTTGTATTTTTCTGCCCCCTTACATTGGGGTTCTCCTAGGTATAGAACTTGCGAAGATGCATCTGTTGATTGGGTCATCAAATAGCTCACCTCTGATGTTGCTAACTGATATGCCCCCAATCCATAAGTAGCTACAATTACATAAGGCCCAAGCCAGTTGGGTTCGAACTTGCCCTTCTTTTCCCTATCCTGTTGATTGTGGGGATTTTCCTTAAGGACCAAATCTCCAACCTTGAAGACTCTTGGGTGAACTCTATGGTTATAGCTTCTTGACATCATTTGTTGGTATGCTTTGAGATGGTCAAAGGCTTTCTATCTCCTTTCCTCTAGCAACTCTAGTTCTTGCAATCTGGAGACTCTGTACTCTTCATCTGATATGAGACCTTTTAACGACACCTTGAGAGATGGTAATTCAACCTCAATGGGAAGGATAGCTTCTGAGCCATAGACAAGGACGTAATCTATAGCACCTGTGGGAGTCAGTATACTGGTTCTGTAGGCCCACAAAGTGGGATTCAGTTAGATGTGCCAATCACAGCCAACATCATTGACTGTCTTCTTGAGGAGTTTCAAGATGGTCTTATTAGATGCTTCAGCTTGACCATTGCCTTGGGGGTAATAGGGTGAGGAGAAACGGTGTTGGATTTTGAATCGGTCACAGAGTTCTTAGACATCCTAGTTTTTGAATGGTCTTCTGTTATCTGTGATAATGGATGAAGGAATTTCGTATCTGCAGATGAGGTAATTCAGGATGAATGAGGAGATTTGCTTACCTGTGATGGTGGTGAGGGGAATGGCTTCAATCCACTTGGTAAAGTACTCAGTGGTGGTTATGATGAATTTATGGTTGTTGGATGAGGGTGGATGAATCTTTCCCACAAGGTCAAGTCCCCATTGGCAAAAGGGCCAAGGTGTCGTTAAAGGTCTCAACTCTTGAGCTGGTGCATGTATCAAGTTCCCATGTATTTGGCACTGCTTGCACTTCTTGACAAATTGATATGAATCTATTTCTATGTTTGGCCAGTAATAACCCAAACGCATGCGTTTCTTGGCTAAGGAAGGACTGCTAGAGTGTGTTTCGTAGATTCCTTCATGCACGTCTTGTAAGGTGGTTAGGGATTCTTCTCATTCTAAACAACGAAGTAAAGTACCATCTAGACCACATCGGTATAGGGTATCGACAATAATGGTATAGCGAGAGGTTTGGCATATAAAGGTTCATCATTGGTTTGAAGATAGGTCAAGTGGGATGGTGTTTTCCTTGAGGTAAGTGTAAATCTTACCGTACCAAGGTGAATCAAATCCAACTTAAAGGCATATGGTATGGTTTTCTTGAAGATCATAAGCTGGTTGTCGAATAGTTTCTACTAAGAACTCATACCGTGACTCATTCTCTGGTATCTCAAGAAGAGAGGCAATGTTTGCCATGGCATCTGCTCAAAAGAGATGATCACAAAGTGTTCCTTAAAGTCATCGACCATCCGTTTGTAAGGGACAAGCTTTTCATCTTTGGTTTGGTAATCATCATTGACCTAATTTATCACTAGTTGAGAATCACCATAGACATGTAGCTCTTTGATTCTCCACTTTGTTGCCATCTTGATACTAATGACTAGGGCTTCATATTCAGCTATGTTGTTGGTGCATGGGAATAACAAATGGTAAGACTTCAGAATGGTGTCGCCATGAGGAGTTACAAACAAGATTCCTGCCCCTGATCCATGGTTTGTGTAGGACCCATCAAAGTAGAGTTTCCAGGAATGTGTTGAGATGTTGAATAAGGATTCATTTGGAAAGTCAAATTGCATTGGTGTGGAGTCTTGCAGGGGTGCATCTGCTAACTGGTCAACAATGACTTGCCCTTTGATAGCTTTTCTGTCTACATATTCAATGTCGTATTCACTTAGGAGCATTACCCATTTGGCTAGGCGACCTGTGAGAGTTGCTTTGCTTTGTAGGTATTTCAGTGGATCTATTTTTGCAATGAGTTTGACTGGATGTGCAAGCATATAATGCCAAAGTTTTTGGGAAGCAAAAACTACCGCAAGTCATGATCTTTCTATCTGAGAGTATTGCAACTCATAGCCCACTAATGTTTGACTGATATAGTAGATGACTCTTTCTTTATTCTCATAGTCTTGTTGTGCTAGAAGAGCCCCAAGAGCTGTAGGTCTAGCAGATATGTATAGTATTAATGGTTTCCCTTGGATAGGAGGCATGAGAATAGGTGGATTCATAAGGTACTCCTTCAGTTTGTTGAATGCCTCTTCACATTTCTCATCCCATCTGAATGGAATGTTCTTGTGCAGGAGATGAATAAATGGTTGACACTTGTCTACCAGCTATGATATGAATCTACGGATTGCTTGTAGCTTGCCTTGTAGCGATCTTTTTTGTGTGAGAGTCTTGGGTGGTGGCATGTCCATGATAGCCTTGACTTTGGTGGGGTCCACCTCTATTCCATTTACTGATACAATAAAGCCTAGAAGCTTGCTTGAGGTGACTCCAAACACACATTTCTTTGGGTTCAACCTGACTTTGAATTGCTCTAATCTCTGAAAGACATTCTCTAACACATCCAAATGTGATTCCCTTGTGAGTGACTTTGCTAGGATATCATCTACATAATCTTTCATGGTTACATGCATCATGTCATGAAATATAGTGGTCATAGCACACTGATATGCGGCTCCTGCATTCTTTAGCCCAAATGGCATGACATTCCAACACAAAGTGCCCCATGGACAAGTAAAATTTGTCTTGTGTTGGTCTTCTGGTGCTATCCTGATCTGATTATATCTTGAGAATCCATCCATGAGAGACAACATGGTATGCCCCGCTGTTAAGTTGACTATGATATCTATATTTGGCAATGGAAAATCATCCTTGTGGCAAGATTTGTTTAGATCTCTAAAGTCATTGCATAGTCTGACTCTGCCATCTGGTTTGGATACTGGTACAATGTTAGATATCCACTATGGGTAGTCTATTTCTCTGATAAATCCTACATCCAACAACTTCTTCAGTTCTTCTTTGACCAATAGTGCTATGTGCGGATGCATCTTTCTAAGCTTTTGTTTGACTGGTTTAACCCCTGGATCTAATGGAAGATGATGTAGAATCAAGTTTGGGTCTAGACCTGGTATGTCTGCATATGACCAAGCGAAGTTACCTCTCTTTTTCTTGAAGAATGGTATAAACTTGGTCTTTTCTGGTGGAGTAAGAGATTTAGCAAAGTGAATGATCTTAGGTTGTTCCTCTATTCTAATGTTAACCAGCTCTATGGGTTCCATGACTATCTGAGACTTTTCGTGGTGCATGTCATTAGGGAGAGTGTCAAGCCTTCCATCGTCAGGTGCCACAGTTGGGTTTTCACCTTCGGATGCATCCTTTCTTTTTACTATTTTGGGATCTGACACTGCCACAGAACAGTTTTCACCGTTAGATCTAGTTTTTATTTTGATATTTTTGTGACTGGAAGGCTTGGCACCCTCTCCAAAATAAGCCATGGTATTAAGTTCAATAGCAAAACCAGCTTTATGATCTCCTTTGGGTAGGTGGTCCCTAAGTTCCATGTAGTCAATATAAGCATCGTTGTTTTGGAACATATCTAGTTGAGGGGTTCCTCATAGATCCCAATCAATAAGTTCAGGATGCACAAGGGGGAGGGAGTCAGAGGATAGATCTGATTCGTTGATGGTTTGAATGGATATATTAGGCATATTGGTAGGGGGAGTGTTCGAGATGGTACTTTCCTCTAAATTATTTATTTCAATAGAACTCGAACCTTCCTCGAAAGTCGTATTCTCAGAGATAGGCAAATCAGACTCTAGTGGTCTATTCGGTAGCATTTGTCCCTCAGGGTAGGGACTATAAGTTTGAATGGTATCACATTCTTTGTCATTGTAGGAATGCTCTTTCAGCTCATCCCACTCATATTCATTAGAATCTGTGTCACTGTCCACTTGAAGTGTATGTATCATTTCCACTAAACAAGCATTTTCTTTAGCTTTGCCCTTGCCTTTGTATTTCTAGCCAATGAGGATGAAGAAGGTTGAATGGGTTCTATGATTCCTTCTTTTCTTAGGCCTATGGGGCCTTGTCCTTCGTAACCCATTATGTGTAGGATAGCTTCACCTCGCCCATAGAGTTCTGTTGGGAGCCTAGGTGGTTCTTGTTGTGTGCCCTCTTCTTCTTCGGTATAAAGCCATTGTAGGACATCTCTTTCTTCTGTTTCATAGGATAAGGTCCCCCATTTGACAAAGGGAGCTGTGGGAGGAGCAGATGGCTTTGGAAAATGCTTGGGTCGACCAAAGGATCTAGGAGATAAATGCATCTTGGCTAGATTGAGGTTGTGCTCTATGGAGTATTCCCCAACTCTGGTTTCTTTGATAGTAATTTTCTGCTCTTTGGGCCTTGATGAGGAAGCTTCAGAGGTATGGTCTTGCTGTGGGGTAGGGGATGTAGATGCTCTGTTGTTTGGTATGAAGCAATCGGGTTTTGAAAGGATAGAGTTGCAATGCTGGAAGGGGTCAAGGTCTCCTTGGATGGTAACTTGCTTGCCATTATGTGGAAATTTTATGCATTGATGATAGGTAGAGGGCACAGCGTTCATGGCATGGATCCATGGTGTCCCTAGGAGAATATTATAGGTGAGCTCCCTATCTAGGACTTGGCACACAACATCTTTTATGATAGGTCCCACTTGTATGGGTAATACTACTATTCCCTTCATAGTTCTCTCCTCTTCATCATAGGCTTTGATAGTAATCTTCTTTCTTGGATCCACTGCGTTCTCAAAGAACCCCAATGTAAGGACTAGCTTTAATGTGCAAATATTTAAACCGGCTCCACCATCAATGAGGACCCTCTTGATGCAGTGCTTATGGATGAAGGAAACAATATGTAGAGGGGTGTTATGGGGTTAAGACACAGAGAGGACATCCTGCTCGGTAAATGATATGGTGCTTGAGGAGGTTAGATTACCTACCATGGCCTGAAACTTCTCTTGGGCCAAGTTAGTGGGGACGGTGATTTCCACTAAGGCTTTATTGAGAATCTCCTTATGAGAAGGAGATAGATGCAACAACTCCAAGATAGAAATGTGGGCCAGAGTATTCTGTAGTTAGTCTATGACATTATATTGACGGAAGTTGGACTGAGAAGGTGATGACCTTGGAGGGGCAGTATTCAACATGAATTTACCACTGCGGGTAATGATACTACAACCAATTCTGATTGTTGATTGGACGTGACCACATTGATTTGTGGGACATACTTGGATAGGCAATTGATGGTATAGTCGAATGGCACACTTGCATAGTTGGTATTATTATTCCCACTGTTCTGATTTGGCCTGTTGCGGTTGTTGTTGTTTCCATGGTTGTTGTTGCCATTGTTGTTATTTCCCTAGTTGTTATTGTCGTTGTTATTATTTCCCTGGTTGTTATTGTTGTTGTATGGCCTGTCGTGATTGAGAAGTGGATCCCTATAAGCCACATGTGTCTCATTGGAGGTATGTTGTTGGGTTCCTCCTTGATTTTGATCAAGCACATCTTGGATAACATGTTTGAGATGAATACAATTGTTGGTTGTATGTCCCCTTACTCTATGATATTCACAATAGTCAGTGTCTTTCCAATAGGGAGGTTTGACTATGGCCCCATAGTCACTTGTTGGCGGTAGAGAGATTTCATTGTTAGCCAATAACTTTCGTAATGCAGATTCTTGAGACTCACCCAACGGTGTGAACTTTCACCTTGGATTTGCACTGAACCATGGTCTTGGTTCCTGAGAGAACTGTTTGTTGGGCGTAACATTGCTTGCTTCTCCTTTGAGAGTGAATATGGGTTGTTTCTTGGGAGCTGCCACCTTGGCGTCAACCACTCCATCGTTGACAACATTCTTATTCTTGGTCCAAGACTTTGATTTGTCAGTCGTATAGTTGGAGGTAGGTGTGTCCTTGTATAACTTGATTTGCCCCTTGGTGATCATAGCTTTTTCGATAAACAATCCCATTTCAATGACTTTAGAGAATGATGTAGGGCATTGTATTTGTATTTGACAGCCAAGATCTGTGTTGAGGTTATGGACAAACATCTCCATGAGTTGCTTCTCAGGTACATTGTATGAGCACTTGCTTGCTAGTTGTCTCCATCATTGTAGGAAGGTGGAAAATGATTTACCACCTTTTTGTTTGGTGTTGCATAGATCAAGTATAGAGACCTTGTGTTCAATGTTGTAAGAGAAGTGGGTGATAAACTTGTTGACTAGCTCATCAAAAGTTTTGATGCCCAGTGGAAGCCGTGAGAACCACTCCATAGCTTGACTGCCTAGAGATCTAGGGAATAGTCTCATTAAGTAAGTCTCATTGTGAGCTACCTCTAAACATGCTATGTTGAATTCCCTAATGTGATCTCTAGGGTCCCTTTTCCCTTTGTACTTGTCAAACTTAGGAACTTCGAATCGATAGGGAAATGGTTTCATGACCAAGTTTTTATCAAATGGGTATGGTGCAATATCTTCCAAGGAGTAGTTTTTGGTGTTTGTACCCGTCTTGAGATCTGACATTTGTTTCTTTAGACCCTCGAGTTCTTTCCTCATTTCTTCCATGGGAGTACTTTGGTCTATGGTTTTCTTTCCTTTATCTTCCGCATTTGTGTCTAGGGTTTTCTTTCCCTTTTCACGATCATCCTCTATGTTTTCTAGGATTGAGTTTATATCAAAATCTGCGGGCAGTTTAATTCCAAGACTAGCAAGATGATAGAAATACTTGTGAGGGTTGTCATGGAACACTTTCTCTACTAAGCATTGGAATTTCCAATCTTGGATGCTTCCTTGATAGTCTTCATTAGAGATTTCATCATCACTATCGTGAGGTGAGAAGATGTGGTTGGATGACCCGGCCATTTCAAGTTGTTTCTTGTATTGAGATTTAGTAAGAACCATGCAAGGTGACGTGGGACGAGGTGGGATGGGACTAGAGATTTTGGTGAGGTGTCGATGGAGACTGCTGAGAATAGGATACTTGTGACAAGATTTGGAAAAAGGACTTTCTCGATCAATGATTCCAAGTAAGATGGCCGATACAAGATGGTAGCCACTAGTAAGGGTACTCGATACCTATCTTACTGTGTAGGGACTAACCATGCACCAAAACCACTAGCAAGGTTCTATGACCTACTAGGTTTAATTGAATGCAAAGTGATACGAAAAAGGGGCCTATGTTGACCTGATATGGGATAGTTTTGACCTTGGGCTAGAAAAGACCTGATAGAAGACGGATGGGATGACTAATGAAAGAGAGATTTTGATGTGAAATGGATGGAAAACTTACTGCAAGGTGGAATCTGATCTCTGATTTTGAGACTAAATTAAAATGGGTACCCAGAACTGGTGAAATTTTTCTCTTGAAAACTGTGCAAGTGCTCATTGTCGTGTATGCGATGAAATAGATGCACTGCAGAAATGGACAAATGCGTCAGAAGTCAGAATATATGCGTCGGACTGGTAAAATGTATATGCACAGGAACAATATGTAAAAGCACGGAAAGTCACTGCAAATGCGTCGAAAGTCGGCACAGATGCGCAGGAACAGAGGACAGATGCACCACTCTGGCTTTTCTCAGTGTTTTTGAATTTTTTTTGGAATTTTTCGGTGTTTTTGGTACTTTGGTTTGCAAGAAGGTTTTTCTGATCTAATTTTCATGGCAAGAAAACACAGCAAACACAAAGAATATTTTTATGGCTTTTTTATTTTTTTGTGATTTTTTTGACTCTATTTGGACTAAAAGGAAAAACAAGTACAAAATCCTAGGCTCAAAATGGATTATAAGGGTTTTTGGCCACTAGAACAAAAAGGTGTTTAATGAGGGCAACCGTTTGAGTGGTTACACATGTGGTAGCACTACTCTCCGTTATGGAGTCTCCCAGCCTGCAAGGGTTGTACCTTGGAGGGTTTTGGGGGAGGTTGGCTATCAGTGTAACACAACTTCACTCATTGTTTGAAGCTTTCGCTCCAAACACAATTTATTTATAGTGGCTTGGAAGGGCTTGGTGTCTAGCCTATTACCACTTAGGGTTGTTCCTACTTGGATAAGCGGTATCCAAGAGCAGGCCCCTCTAAAGGGAAAACACATATGAAAATGATACTTTTGGCATTTTGGTCACCCAAGATAGGGGAGAGCATAGGCTTGGTATCATTCCCAAAAGCACAGCATACAGTGGTTCTTTTTCCCCTTTTAAAATAGAAAAAACTAGATGAGTTATCTACTTGGGCAAGCACAGAACTTTGAAGTGATTAGCAAGATAGCAATAGTCTAGTTTTAACCAAGATAGCAATGGTGAGTTCAATTTTAATCCACATAGCATGAATAGTTAACTTTGAAATGTTGGTCAATCGAGATAGCAGTGGTTCAGTTTTAACCCAGATAGCAATAGTGAGTTCAGTTTTAATCCATGATAGCACGAATTGTTAACTTTGAAATTTTGGTCAATCAAGATAGCAGTGGTTCAGTTTTAACCCAGATAGCAATAGTGAGTTCAGTTTTAATCCAGATAGAAATAACTTTGAAAAGATAGCAATGTTGCAATGCAAGATAGCAAAGGTTTCGTTACCACTTTCCTAGTTAGACTATGTGAGACTTTGCATGAACATCTATTTTACTTTCCCATTTTATAAATCAAAGTGTGATCTAGCAAATGCAACTATATGAATCTAAACCAGTGCCTAGCCTACAAAACTGATAAGAGAATTCCTGCAAAGATGTCAGCGTTAGCAAAATCTTCCTAGAAAACCCTAAAATAACTGCCTACAACAGAAGTGCAGCTTCACAGACTGAATGCGCAGAAATAGTCAACAGAAGCATAGTAATACAGATGCACTGAAACAGTCAGTAAATGCACCAAAATAAACAGTAAATGCGCCAATCCAATGTATGCACCGTCTCCAGGGGTAAAAGCGCAGGAATAGTGTATGTATGCGTAGCTTCAACAGATGCACCGTGAAAGTTGGTATATGCGCTAGAATAGTGTATGTATGCACAACTTCAACAGATGCACCGTGACAGTTGGTATTTGCGCTGGAACAGTGAATGTATGTGTTGCGTTAATAGATGCACCGTGACAGGTAACAGATGTGTGTTAGAAATTGATGTATGTGTTGTTTCCTCTTGTGTACGGCTTTCTAAACACAAAAACTTAGTTTTTGGTTAAATTTGTGGCTGGACCCCACGGTGGGTGCCAAAAATGTTAGGGGAAATTTGGATCAATCAATGAATATGCAATGATAAACAATATCAAATACCCAAAACTCAATAGAATAGTGAACTAAGAAGATTAAATCAAACAAGCAATGAATCAACAAAGCAAACCTTCCTTAGATCTAAACTTCCATTGTTACCTATCAAGAATCATCCTTGTGTGTATGAAATAGGCCCTCAGAGAGTGCACTTCTTTTCTTTGTCAAGATTGTCGATTATGAATGGCTGTGGTAATGTCATAATGAAGAGAAGCTTCACAACGATGGTAGTGCGTAGTGCATAGTAACAAAAATGTTATCACAAGCAATGAAGGAATGACATGGGTGCCAAAGATGTGCTATAATTCCTATAGAGTAACAATACTTAAAGCTTGGATGATAGAATGGAAGAATGAGGTTCAATTTATAGAGTTGGAAGAGAAGAGATCAATGGTATAGAAGACTTGAGAAGATCAAAGGTATAGAATAGTTGAGGAACGTCCAACAAATAAGAAGAAGACATGTGTCTTGCTTTCTTTTGTATGAGAGGAGTTATCAAGAATAGAAGAATGAGTTAAAGCAATTAAAAGAATATAACAATCAGTTAAGTGATTTAAAACAAGAAGAAGGGATTTTCATGAGAATAAGAAGATATTTTTTTTAATTAAATATTAGGAATATTTAATTGCATGTGCAAGAAAGCTTGAATTATATTTAGAGATAACTCAATTGAGAAGAAAAAGTAACTTAAATAAATAATTGATTTATTTAAATTTAGAGAAGATATTCTTGGAAGAAGTAATTAAATAATTGGTATTATTTAATTTAGAAGATAAGAAAACAAATTAAATAAATAAATTTATTTAATTGTTGTGCATGATTTTGGAAGAATAACTAAAATATTTGATTGTATTTTATTTTTGGAGATTGAGAGGATTTAAATAAATTTGATTTGATTTATTCAAATTTGGAAGAATAATTTTGATTTAATTAAATAATTGGGAATTATTTAATTGTTTGGAAGAATTTGATTAAATAAAAGATTTTATTTAATTTTGACTTTAGAAGAGATAATTAAATATTTTGATATTTAATTAACTTAGAAGAATGTGAATCATGTCATTTTTAGGCGTATACACTTAGGTCTGCAAATCAATCAGTTAGATAAAGGATCTTTATATCTCAATCTAAGTATGTGAAAGAATTGTTGAAGAAGTTTGGAATGGAAGATTCAAAGCCAGTAGGTATGCCTATGGTAACCAAATGTAAGTTGAGTAAAGATGATGACTCCCCTAAGGGAAATCAGAAAAAGTATTGATCAATGATTAGAGGACTGCTCTATCTGACTCAGACCAGACCTGATATCATGAATGCAGTTGGGCTTGTTGCTAGATTCCAAGATGATCCTAAAGAATCCCATGTTGTAGCAGTTAAGAGAATTTTTTAGATATCTCAAAGGGACAATTGATTATGGATTATGGTATCCAAAGGATAATGACTTCACTCTTCATGCATATACAGATGCTAATTGGGTAGGAGATGTGGATGACAGAAAAAGTACTAGTAGTGGTGCATTCTTCTTGGGAAGTAGATTGGTTTCTTGGCTGAGTAAAAAGTAGGAGGCAATTTCCCTATCTACAATAGAGAATAAGTATATAGTAGCAACAAATAATTGTACTTAAGTCCTGTGGATGAAGCAAATGTTGAAAGACATCAGAATTGTGTTTGAGGAGCTTGTCACAATCTTCTGTGATAATTCAAGTGCAATAAGTATCTCAAAGAATATGGTGTTGCATTCAAAGACAAAGCATATATCCATCAAGTATCATTTCTTGAGAGAGAAGGTAAATGAGAATGAAGTCAAGTTGGAGGTTGTGTCTTCAAAGGATCAGATTGTAGATATTTTCACTAAGCATCTTCCCAAGGATACTTTTGGGTATCTCAGAGAGAAGTTAGGGGTTATTACCCCTCCTTATCAGAATTAAGATACACTAGAGTGCATCAGTCTGGTGGAATTCTTGTCATATCTTGTGATCCAAATTGATGTTAAGAAAGCACTACTCAGGGGGAGTAGTCTATGTGCAACTTTTGAGTTTTGATCTGAAACAAAACTAAGGAGAAAAGAATACAAATATGTGTCCTTTGCCATTGATGTCAAAGGGGGAGAGAAGTCATGTGAAAATCTAGTTGCTGGTGAAAGGGGGAGTAGTGAAGATAGTGGTTGCAGAAGTGATAAGAGAAAGGGGGAGAAGGTCTTGTCTTGATGGTCAAATAAGTTTTTCACATCATATGTTGCCATCAATGACAAAGGGGGATATTGTTGCAAATATGTGTCTAAGCGGTGTTTTCATTGATGTCAACATATCCTTGTTGCCATTGGTGTCAACTGTATCCTATTTTGTTGCCTGTATAGAAGACTGGATTGTTGAGGATATTGAGAAAATTAATGAGGATCAATATATGCGGACCATATGGATGAGTATAGGATTGTCCAAAGAAGCTCCAATTAATTTTTGAAGGGTTCACATGAAGATTTGAAGAAGCTATGGCCATCTGAGTTGAACCAATTTTGCAGTGTTCAGAAGAGACGGAGTGACAGGAAAGAGGTCTGGATTGTTCCAGATATGTCAAATTATGATCTACAGATCTAGAGGCATATTTGAGAAGTCAGTGTGTATCATCCATTCAAGTGGTTTGTGGTTTGGAGGTCCACAAGCAATCTTTCTAAGATGACAGTCATGGCAGATAATATTCTTGAGGTTCCAGATGAAGATGCAAGTGATTCTGATGATTTGGAGGAGTGTGGATGTTTTTGTTGAATTCATTATGCTTGTGGAGGTCTTTGCATTGTGTGACTATTGTGTTGGAGATTCACGTTGAAGTTTGAGCTTGTTGGTGAAGATTTCCTTCTTGGTGTTATTGTTCTTCCCAGTTCTGGCCGACCAGATGATTCAAGCATATTGCGGATGTTCCAGAAGCAATTCTCTAGAGTGTAGTGTATTGTTGAAACAAGATTCAAGTCTTAGCAATGTTTGGCTAACAGCTCAGTGATTCACATTAAGTAAGATGTTTGGTGTGCCGACCTTGATGTTTATTCCAAGGTTGATGAAGCATATAAAGGAGTGTAGTTGAGTTGTTGAAAATCATCCTTGAGCAAAAATAATAAATCTGAAGAAAGGATCAAGAGTAGAGAAAAGAAGAGGAGGAGCAGAAGAGTAAAAGCATAATAGACTAAAAAGTTAGTGAATAAGAGTTTGGAAGTAGAACAAAAGTTTTATGAGCATTCAATGAAACTGAACCAGGCATGAAGTAGATGCTATTTCTTAGTTAATTCTTTTTGTGTTAAACTTAAATTTCTTGTAGGCAGTGAGCCTCTCTTTTGAGCAGTGAGCTCTGGGCAGTGAGCTTGAAGGAAGGTGCCTTCCCATTCTTTTTAAGTACTTTTAATAGGGCATAAATCTTGTGGGTTAACACCCACCGTGGTTTTTCCCTTAACCGGGTTTCCATATCAAAAATCTTGGTGTCAAATGTGTTGATTATGTTTCTACTTATGTGATGTTGTTTCAAGCTTTAATGTTTACGTCATTAATCAATTAGAAAATTATGAAAGAAGATTAAAAAGAAGAAAAGGTTAAATTTTGGGACAACTGATTCACCCCCCCTCTCAATTGTCCAGTCTATTTCAAAAATAGAGCACATGAGAATATAACATAACATAAGTATTATAGGTTTTAGATTTGCATATATATATTAAAGAGTCTTGTAATTGTTCTCATAATTTGAAGCGGCCTTGGTATCCCTTACTTATGGGATACAAAACAAGATTCAAGCTGAAAGGACATGCCTTTTCATAAACATACTCCTAACTAATGCAATGATTAAGGAAATAAGAAAATAATTTACAGCTACGCAAGGTGATCAATACTGTGCTTGGTTATTCATCAGAGGTAGACTTGTGACCCATAGGTCTAGCAAAGTCATCTCTTCAAGATCAGTTTTGACATGTCCAAGCTATTTACTCAAAAATGTATCTCTGCACTCCTATATATTCACTATGCTCTGGATATAAACATGTTTACTTTGGCTAGGTGATTAGTGTACTCTTGTTCAACACATGTATCTAAAGCAATTATATCACTTATAGTAAATTCTAGGGTGAACAGCTTCTCGAGGCACTAATAGATATTATCCAATACTTTTTCTTCATCATTCACCTTATCTAGGAGTGGTTGCAGCATTTGGCTCATTTCCCTTACCCAGTCATCCTTATCTCGAAGATCACTTCCAGAAAAGAAGTTTGGAAATGTTAACTCAAGGTTTTGATCAAAATCATTTAGGTCATCAGTCAATGTAGTGTATATACTTTTCATGCGTGACAATTAAGTTGTTATATTCCTCAAGTATTTGACCCTCGAGACTTGACTTAGCACTTAATTCTTCTTTCGTTTCTAATAGCCTCAAATGAAGCATTTTATGCTTTTGATGTGCAAGATATGTCCTTTTATGCATACTCCAGGTTTGGTCACTGAACTTCATTATTTTATCAAATCTTCTTTTGATAAATGTTGAGGCCATGTGGTATTTGATTGATTTTATCTCGACCTCAAGTTGTTCACTTTTCTTTTGAAACTTTTCTGCTTTGTTCTTCCAGTAATTTGAATCGACTTTTGCTTCAAGGATCTTTTGATCTTTTTTCCAAGTAGGGTGAATAAGAACTTGAAGACAATCTATCCTTGTAAGTGGCCACCTCTTGTCTTAGTTTTGCATTCTCAGCCATATAAGCATTATTTTTCTTTATCAACTACTCAATCTGAGCCTTAGTAAATCTTGCCACATTGATATTGAGGTCAGCAGTTTCAAGAGGGTCTATGTCCTCAACTCTCTAGATCAACAAATGGCTAAATGCTTCATCAGGATTATTTATAACCTGAGGTTTCTTATGTGAAGGATAGAGGGACCATATTAGAAATACCTTTTTATCAAGGTCATAGCCTGATCCATTCTTAATATTATCCAATGCCTCAATACTAAGCTACATTTTCTTTTCTTGATTATTTCTGAAGGTATCAAAAACAATGGCTGAAGTCATGTCCCACCTAGGGACCAATACCACTCCTATTTCTTTAAGTAATTGTCTACCTTTTTCTGGTGTCATGTCATTCATGGAATTGTCTATTTCTAACTGAAGTTCTTGTAGAAATTCCTCTTGAACTTCAAGAGTAATGTCCTTCATCCTTTCCCTAGCCTATTTTCCTTTGTACTCATAAAGGAAGGCTTTGAATTCTGAGGTTTTAATGAAATCAGCATCTGCAATGAATTTCTGATTGGCCAAATATCTCACATCATCTATTAATTCATCAAAGGTTTCTATTCTGACTTCCTCTCTATCCACAGGGGGCTTATATTCCTCAATAAGTGAAGAGGATGCTTACAAGTCTTTATTTTTCCCCTCTTCACTTTCTTCTTCAAAAGAAATTTCTAGATTTTGTTGAGGAGATAATTAGCAAATAGGAATCTCATCTTCTACTTCAGTTCCTTTAATAGCTTTTCCTTTTCTTTCAAAAACATAGGAAGGGACATTTTGAATCAAATCTATAGCATTTATTATGAATATATCTAGCCTTTCAACAGGATCATTCACATCCTTAAAGGCTCCACTATAAGTGGGGTTTTTGGCTACCCTCCAAGCCTCAACAAGTGTTATCTTATAATACAAATCTCTTCTTTCAATTGTAGCTTGCTCATCATAGTTTCTAACCAGGTCATCATCAATAAATAAAACATGGTCATATCGTCTAAGCTTTTGTTTTGTCTTGACATTGTTTATGAAACCTTTTGGATCAAAGCTTTCTCTGCAACTCCCTAATGGTAGCCTATAATGTTCCAATTTTTTGTCAATTAATTAGTACCCCTTGTCAGACATAACTGTGAAATCACCAAAACATAGAGTGCCTGGCATAAAAGACTACTTATTATGTATTTTTAAGTGCATAAAATTAGAAAGAGCAAGTTGTCTTACAATCTCCAGATAAGCCACCCTATCAGGACAAGTTTTTGGTAGTAGCAGAGGAGACCCTTCAAACCCAAACACTCTTATTTTTGTATAGTCAGTGTAAGAATACAAATCTCCCCAATTATGAGCAAATTTTCTAGTCTCATACTTGTCCTTTGGTCTCAAAAACTTCTAAATTTTAGGTGATAGGTTGTAATTGTAAGGATGCCCTAAGTGTTTATACACTGGTTTCACGAAGTACTCTTCAAAATATATATAATGGGATTTGTCACACCTACTGTCCCATATGGCAATCCATCTTTGGATGGGCTTCACATCTCCATTTATATCCAAGTCCCTTACTCCTAGGCATTTGTCCCACAATCCCAAGTTTTGGCCTTCATACGAAACGAGATGCATTAATAGGGAGTAATGCCTAAATTTACTACCTCCTCCCTTGATGGAAACTAGTTCATTGTGAAGGGTACTAGCTAAGAACTCAGTATAATCAAAATGCAGGGCATGTTGGCTTTGGATATCAGCTGTTAAAACCATGGGAGCTACTTCCATAAACATTAAGGCCTCCACTCCTAACAATTGGCATATAGAGTAATAAGTATACTAAAAGTATTCTTCAAATAGTTCAATGGAAAATGGGGGATCCTCTACAACTGAAAAAACCCTTAATTTCTTGTTTCAATCACAAGGTTGGTGCATAGACAACCTCCATCTTTTGTAATTGTTACTCAAGTTATAATATTCACCAATTAAATACCTAATTCTGAGTTTCACATCAAAGCTACTATCTAGTTGGAACACCATTAAAATGTAGTCCCGGGTGATAGGGAAAAATCTTGTACCATCCTTCAATTCAATCATGCAGTCCTGCGGGTTGTAGCTTTCAGTTAACATTTTTAGGAATTCCACATTCACAAAAACATTTGGCACTACCAACTTTCCTAAATTCAGCCACCATGGGTTTGACACAGGGGAACACCTATGCATTTTCTTGTAGTGGTAGATGAAAATATCATACCCCCTTACGGGAGTCCACACATCTCCTACTTCTTTGTATTCATCCTCTAATTTCTCTATGTTTGGATATAATTGGGCATTCCTCTGGGATTTTTGCCCTGATTTTGGACATTGGTCTATTAAGTCCTTGTTTAGGTGTCTTTCATTTAACTTTTTCCTTTTAGCCTTAGGGTTATCATATGTTTCTTCCATGATGGAATGCAAGAGATTTTTCTTAGATGCAATTCTGAATCAGAAAGCTTAAGCTTCAGAATACTTACTTGGAAAACCAAACTGTATTAGTTGCAGATGCTTTCCTTAGCTCCTGTGCTTGCGTACTAGACCAAATATTTCAATATATCTCCTTTTACTCTACTCTGATCATTAATGGCAACTTTCAAAGTATCGGGGAAACATTAAAATTTTGCAACATATCACCTCCTATCACCTCTCCAAAATAATCATTTTGTTTGAAGGATTTATTATTTCTTTATTTATCAAGACCTCGTTATAGCTCAAATGGTGGTCTTGCTAAAATCCCTTCCTTTCGATATATGTCCCTTTCCTTAATGTTTTCTTAATTATCGGCATGTTCATTTTTTCAGTGAGACTAAATATGGACTCCCTTCGACACTTTGAAATATCGGTCATTCGGCAAGACATATCTCTAAGTCACCCCATCATGCCAAAATGGAATGTTACTTCTATATTTTGAAATCTCATTGATAGGTTCCTTTTGGGCCAAAATGTCGAAGAGACCTCAGAAAGATTCATCCCGACACTCTGATATCTTTGTCTCTTCAAACTCGAAATGTCAACTCAAAATACTTGTCAAGTATTCATGTATATGGATATTGATTTAATCATTTTATTGGTGTGACACATTAAAGGTGTCACACTGACCTCTCGATCACCTTTTAACATTTTTTAGTGTGTCGAAGTGACTTTCAAAGAAGTACTACCGATATGTCGAAGGTTCTTCCATAAAGACTAAGGCTTTGACATGCCGTATATGAATTTTTGGTGGGTCGAAGACGGATATGGTGGGGACGCTGATTAAATAAATGAAAAGTACATGGCGGGAAATGGATCTTATGGGTGAATTCTTTAGGGATCAAATTTTTTTCCCAACACATCCATCAATACATAAAGTATGGAGGAATTTTGTCAGATGTTGTAGTTGCAACTGCCCTGTTAGACATGTATGCAAAATGTGGAAGCATAAACAAGGCATGTAAATTGTTTGACAAAATACCTCAAAGAAATGTTTTTTTTGTAAACACTACTCGGTATGGGTAGCTCCCTATATTAAAATATCAAAAAAAAAGTTACATAGAAATAGAAAGCTGAGGCATTACATCTAGTGATATATATAACATATGCCTTCAGCAATATCCACCATCCTAGCTATTACATTTTCATCAATTAGACTCAGGTTGGCTTCTAGGAATTTCAAAAACTCTCCTATGTTATTTTCTTTCTCCACATCCTTTTTGTAGAGGGCCCAGGCTTTGTGCAGCTTCACCTTCTTCTTCTCCTCGTTCAGGTTGAGGGTGGCAAGAGAAAATCCCTATTCAGACTCCACTGCCACACCATCCCTGGTAGTCTTGACCATGTCCATCAGATCTTCCCTCACTAATCTCATCACAACTCTTAGCCCCCATAGCCTTTCTCCCACAACCTGTACATAGTTCTGGAAAAAACGTTCCAGCACTTCTCCATCATGTGTGTGCCCTCCTGACCAGAAACTAGCCCCGATCACTTTCAAGATGGCCACTTTTTCTTCATCGAAGGCTTTGTTGAACAAGTATGCAATTTGTTGCCCTCCAATTTCATCCTCCTTGCAGTGGCACTCCACTCTGAAATGCTGAGGCATCACTTCATTTGGACCATTCTTGAGAACAAATAGCATAATCTGCTTCAATCTCGCCTTAGCTTAAAAAGAATCTTGTGGGCAAGTCTCCCTTGACCTCCAATCCTGAGCATCACCATTCCATGCACAGGATTTTGCCACCTATGAGAAGGTGGTACATTCGCATCATTTGGACAGCCTCCATTTGTAGGTTCGTTCTTAGAGTTTGCCATCATATCCTGCTTGAGGATTCTCCTACTTCTCCTATGGTGGCCTCTTGTTTTATAGAAGCCTTGAGAGGCTTCATCAAAGCCTGCAGATCCCAAGGCTAGAAAATGAGTAGATGGACTATGTCGAGCCTGCAACTAATTTGCACTTTAGCAGTACTTCTATGCTCATAATTCCAACCACCTCCATTCAGACTCACTTCCATCCTTGCCTTCAAGAGATTGATGTGTGACAAACCTTGCACTAGTAATTGATAGGAACATCCTTTCACTTTTGCAGTAGTGGACAATTTCATGAGTCTCATGACATGTGGTGCAATCAGGTATCTGTTGAACAAGAGGGAAGTATATGTCATTAATAGCTTGACCTCCCACCACTAGATAGTTTGTAGTTGTATGCCCCTTAGTGTGGCACTTTGTTCATCATAAACAAAAAAGGATAGGGGAATTTTGTCAGATGTTGTAGTTGCAACTGCCCTATTAGAAATGTATGCAAAATGTGGAAGAACAGACAAGGCACGTGAACTTTTTGACAAAATGCCTCAAAGAAATATGGTCTCATGGATTGCAATGATTGCAGGATATGCACAAAATATGGAATCATAAACAAAAAACATGAACTATTTGATAGAATTCCTCAAAGAGATGTCATCTCATGGAATGCAATGATTGCAGGATATGCACAAAATGGATTTTGTAAGGACACTCTCAAAATCTTTGAATTAATTAAGCACTCTAGAACATATCCTAACATTGTAAGCTTTGCTTGTATTCTAGGTGCATGTAGCCATGCAGGTTTAGTGGATGAGAGCTATACATACTTCAATCACATTTGTAACCCTTATTGTATTACACCTACAGTTGATCATTATGTGTGCATGGTTGACCTCCTTTCCCATGTTGGCTATCTTGAAGACACCATAAACTTTATCTTTCTTTCTAAATCTCCAAATTTTCCCTATTCCCACTCACATTGAAGACCTGTGAGCAGGAATAGGGCTAACATTTTTTCTTTCTAAAATCGGCTGGATAAAGCCATATTGCTAACTTCATTTTTTTTTTCAAACAAAATAGACCTTTATCTTAAGGTTACTCATGAACCTTAAGATAAATAATTATTGAAAAAAAAACTATGCATTCCTTAATGACATGTAAGAGAATTTAATCAATTGCTATTTAAAAAATCTTTAATGTTTCTATCTAATGCAGGTTATTAGATTAATAGTGAAAAAGAACATACATGGACCAAGCAATTTGTGGCACTTAATGTTATGTAATAGAATTTACAGTTGATAGTTAAATTTATAACAAATTTTTTTATGATCTTTACTAATGTTTATTAGAATTGTTGCATGTTTTACATCATTCGAATGACATATTAGCCGTAACTTTTTTAAACTTTTATTATGGTATGTGCACTTTGATATGACGTAATATGATTATGATTTCATTTCATGTGTTTTAATATTAGATATATAATAGAAAAAATAAATTATTGCATGAAATAAATAATAACTTTTCATTTTAAATATTTTTTTTTTGTAGAACACGGATCTTCCAGAAGATCAAGATGATCCTCATGATAGAGATCTAGATTATGTTGGTTATGGTACAGATCAAATGGCAGATGATGATGATGCAGATACAGAAGACAATGAGACCAATGACGATGATGATGACGATGACGATGATGATGATCATCATCATGATGGTGATGATGATGATGAGGCAGTTGTTGGTAGTAGCCAGTGACATTCATGATCATATAGATTGCATCATGGATCATTGTTGATATATCATTATGATGCCTATTTTCATGGTCACTATCATATGTATCATTTTCAAGGCTTGCAGTACCATATTAATGAGTTGTATCATAAATTTATGTATCATTTTGACTCATATCATTTGGACATGTATCATCTTGACTTGTATCATTTTAAGTTAACATAATTTATCATTTGTACATGTATCATTTTGACATGTTATTGATCTACTAGCATATTTGACTTACACTTGTTATAGTTATATATTATGACTATCTTATCAGTATTGACTTGTCAATTTATATATATTGACAGTGGTCGATGATTTTTGGATGGATATTTATTACATATGATGATTTTAATTTACTGCTCAGGATGGATGTTGTCAAATTCAATTAAATTATAGATATTTGACTCACTTGTTTTAATTATAGATGATGATCATGTTATAATAATTATCTTGTTCTTTAATCATATGAGTTAAATAATTAAATTACTTACTCTATAATCATATGAGTTATTTAAGAGGCATGATATATTTAACTAATTAAATTGAAATAAAACATATTAAATTAATAAATGTAATCAAAATAAGAAGCATTTTTAGAAGCAAAAAAGGAAGCAACAATGGAAGCCAAACTAGAAGAAACCCAGAAGCAATCTTGGAAGTAAAACTTGGCATTATCTAGGAAGTAAAAATAGAAGCAATTCAGGTAGTAAACAAAGAAGTAATAATGGAAGAAATTTTAGAAGCAACAAAAGATGCAATAATAGTAGCCATATTAGAAGCAACAAAAGATGCAAAAATAGAAGCAAAACCGGAAGCAAAATTGGAAGCAACAGTGGAAGCAAAACTGGAAGCAAAATTGGAAGAAAAATCGGAAGCAAAATTGGAAGCCAAACTGGAAGTAAAACCAGAAGCAAAACCAGAAGCAAAATTGGAAGCGAAACTAGAAGCAAAATTTGAAGCAAAACCAGAAGCAAAAGTGGAAGCAAAAGTGGAAGCAAAACCAGTAGCAAAACTGGAAGCAAAACCGGTAGCAAAACTGGAAGCAACACTGAAAGCAAAAGTGGAAGCAAAATTGGAAGCAAAATCAAAAGCAAACCTGGAAGCAAAAATGGAAGCAAAACTAGAAGCAAAACTGGAAGAAAAACTAGAAGCAAAAATGGAAGCAAAACCAGAAGCCATCTTGGAAGCAAAACCGGAAGTAAACCTAGAAGAAAAGCTAGAAGCAAAACTGGAGGCAAAATTGGAAGAAAAACTAGAAGCAAAACTAGAAGCAAAACTGGAAGCAAAATTGAAAGCCAACCTGGAAGCAAAACCAGAAGCAAAACTAGAAGTACAACTAGAAGCAAAACTAGAAGTAAAACTAGAAGAAAAATTGGAAGCAAAATTGAAAGCAAACTTGGAAGCAAAACCAAAAGCAAAATTGGAAGCCAAACTAGAAGCAACAAAATCTAGTGCTAAATTCATCGCTAAACCTAGCACAAATACCCGGTGCTAAACCTGGCATTATAACTGGCGCTAAATCTAGCGCAAAAGTGAGATGCAATTAGGCACTGAGTTTGGCGCTGGCAAAAGTGTCTAATTCATGGACTCAAATGCACTAAATCCCAGCTCTATTTTAGGTGCTAATTGCCTGTTTTGGTGTAGTGACTCTAGGAAGAGACATATATGAGGGCATTATAATTGCCAATGAGGTAATACACTCAGTAAACAAGTCCAAATCCAAAACCATGATCTTGAAGCTAGACATTGGAAAGGCATACAATAGAGTAAATTTGCAATTCCTCATGAAAGTTTTGCATGCCTTTGGGTTTGGAGAGCAATGGTTGGAATGGGTTCATGGATATATATCCACAACTAGGTATCTGGTGATAGTAAACAGATCCACATGTGGCTTCTTTGAAAGTAGTAGAGTATTGTAGAAAGGCGATCCACTCTCTCCTTTCCTTTTTGTCCTTATGGTAGAAGCGCTTAGCAGAAAAGCAAGAAAAAAGGTAGAGGAGGGAAGATGGAGAGGAGTTAAGATTGCAAGGAACATTCTACCCATAACCCACCAGTTGTTTACAGATGACACGGTCCTATTTGGTGAGGCTACAATGGAAGAGGCAACAGAGATTAAAAGAACAATGTAAATCTATGTTGCCATGTTCAGCCAGGTAATAAATATTGAAAAGTCAAGTATTTTCTTTTGGAAGATGTACACAAACCCAGAATCCTTATGGAGTAAAATACTAAGGACCAAATATTTAGACAGTGAAGCACCAAACAGGATCTTAACGGTAGAAAACCCTCCTAGTGGCTTGCACATCTAGAAGTTTATGTTGATTATCAGAAACACTAAGAGGGGGAGTAAATCAGTGTTCCATAAAACCTTTCATTCACTTTCACTTTTAACCATTTTCCAAAATTGATTAAACAAAAGCACTATATGCAAATGAATAGCAACCACAAAAACATAACACATGAACACTAGGATTTTTACGTGGTAAACCCCAAGGTGGGCAAAAACCATAGAGAGGATTATCTCTCAATATATATTGCAATCTTTGAATAATGATGCTCAGGCTTGGGCACTCCATGGGCCTAGAACATGTTGGTTCACTGCCATGAAGTACAACTAGGTCTAGCAAGCTCACTTCCTCAACCCTAAACCTAGAAAGATTATAATGAGGGCTGTTAAACCCCACTGGATGCTCACTACTGGGCTCACTACCTTGTTTAAGATTGCTCTCTATTAAATACAAGTGAAATTGTATATGAAGAATGAATACTACATAAGCATATGTCCATATGCCAGGGAGCAGTCATTTAGCAACTGAATACTATATCCTCAGTCTTCATCCTTACTGATCTTCTACCTATGCTCTACTATCCTCATTCTTGCATCATAACCCTTCACATTCACATCACACTCTCCAAACACCAAACTCAATCCCTTATATATATCACCAACACTTAAGATCTTCATATTAGGTCGGCATACTCAGATTGAGCGTATAGTTGATAAACTTGTAGCTTGTTGACCAAATTCATTCATCAAAATATATTGTGAACCCTAATAATATTTGAAACATCTTCTCATATGTCAGCTCCAACTATAGAAACACTTAGGATAAATTTCTAATCAATAGAACTTACCGCATACAAGTTGAATTATCATGACAACCTCAAACACAAATTGCCTCTAGTTTCGTTCATCTGTCAGACTACAACTTTTACTGTAGACCATAAGAAACTTCCAAAATCATATCAAAGACTCTTCACACATCCCCAATCTTACCTTCAGAACTGCAAAGTATGATATCAACTTGCGGTGAAATGTAGACCATCTGAACTCAAACTCTGTCACAGTCACTTTGTCAAACACTATGGCGATACTCAACAACTTGTAACTATCTTTCCGGTAGACTTCAAATATCACATCTCTAGATTTAGACACTTCATACAAGTGTTTACAACACCTTATAACTGCATAACAAAATATTCACTTGCGGAGGAATGCGGACTATTTTACTCTGCATTATACACTATTCCTATCTTAACACTATCCACTCGGACTTAGACTTTTCACCAGATGACTTCTGGAGCAAGTTAGATCTTGATCACTGGGATATAATAGAAATAGGGGGCTATAAACATCATACCTAAACCACATCTACAAGTCTTCAATTGTGGAGGCATACTGATTCACATTCTGTCCCTTACTCAAAATACTTCCCATGCTTAGCCATTTTGGGCTTTCAGACCAAAATAATTTGTGCCTTGTTGCCAACTCAAGATTGTCTTCCAGAGTAGTGTCTCCTTATCATGCTAATGGATTCTCTTTGCCTTGTTTCCATCAATGACAACACATAGATTATCTCTAGAGCAGTGTCTCTTGCCAACAATCTCCCCCTTTGGCATTGATGGCAACACTTGGTAAAAAATGCTACCTAGACTACTCCCCGTTTCTATATACACTTCTATATTCCTTCTCCCCCTAAGATGTTTTCTCATTTTCACTAACCTTCTCCCCCCCTTTGACATCAATGGAAAAGGGTGTGGCTTCAAACCAAATTGGTCAAAAATGTTCAAAAATGTTATATTCTACCGCATATATACAGATACACATTTTTATCTTAATTTGTCATTGAAGGTAGAATATCATTATAGATAGTTTTTATCAGAGTTATCTCTCTATTCCATTTATTCCTTGCACTTTCTAGGATATGGATGTGGCCATTCATCAGAAATACTAACTTCTCTACCCTCTGCACATTTGAAGGTGTATCAACTAGTGCATGTAATTTCAAGGCTTCATCTGCCAGATTGGTCATGGAATCAATTTTTGGACTTATCAATCCCCTTAGCTAGCACAACCTATCTCTAATTTCTCCCCTTTTCTTCATCAGAGTGCTTAAATCACTGTGAATGTTTGCAACTTGAGCTTCTTTGGCATTTATTAACTCAACTACTAGATTATATGTCTCAGAGATATTAAGTAGATTGAGTTCCAAATCTCTAATTTTATCTTCTAATTCCTTCATAACTTTTGGCTAAGATAGGAAAATTTTATATACTTTACAAGCTTCTTCAATGGCACTTTCTATGCCTTTTATTCCATTTTCTAATGTAGTTTTATCTTTTTCTATCATAGCCTTTAACTCAATCAATCTCTTTTCATCGAATTCTTTTCTAACTTTTGCTACTGTAGATTTTTCAAAGACTCAAAATGTGTACTTATAGAGTTTAATAGCCCTTTGAGATGATCAGCGGAGGATAGTGAGGTATCCTTTTGAATAGTTGGCATCATATTTTCTAGAACACTGGATGCATCATTGATCAATTTACTGTCTTGGTCATGAGATTTCAGCATTTCTTCCTGTGTCTTGGCTTGGACAATACACACTAATCTGAATTTCTACACAGGTGACAATGAGGCCAAGTTGATTGGTCCTTGAAGAAGTTCAGACTCATCTGTCTTGATGTCTTCCAAAACCAATTGAGACATCTGTAGTGTCTCTTGCTCTCCCAGATACTTCTTCTTGATTGCATTCTAGAAGATCCATGTCTATATTTTCTTGTTGATCAATGTTTTGTTCTGGTGCAAGGCTCCTTATCTGTTTCTTAGGAGGAAGATCAGTTTTAGTTTTGCCTTGATCTGACATATCCAATGTGTTTTTGTCAAGTACTTTGATGCAGTCAAGGTAGGAGGGTCCGATGAGGGACTATCCAACCTTGCAACCTTAATCAACAAACACCACGATCACAATAGATATGCAATGAAAGCTAACAACTAATCATCTGAAAGATAAGAGATATTCATGAACACATAACACAAGATATATCCTGGGAAAACCCTAACAGGGAAAAAACCTATCCTTCAAAGCTCATTCCTCATATATATTATACTTCAAATCAAATTACACATGCCTCAAGGGCTTTATAGATGTTAGGACACATCTCAGGGATTACAAAACATTCATATAACAACACTCTTTCATGGTCTCCTTTGTCTACTTCTCAGATCTCTGCTCTGCAACTTATTCTATCTCTGCTCTACACACTACTTCACTTCTGCTCCTTCTTTGGATTAAACACTTATGAATTTGCTTCATCTCTTTGCTTACTTGTTCATTTCCTCCACTGGTGTCTTGTAACAAATCTCTATCCTTCCTTTATATCCTCTGCAAGCCTTCAAATCCTCATCAAGTTAGCCTAATTGCAACAGCTAGTTAGGTAACGTGTCGACATAGATAGGTTGGGTCTAAACATATGGCATTGCTCCGCAGGTACATAGAACTTTGTGTGGATCACCATGAAGGTCAACCAGGTCCTATGCTTCATTGAATAATGTTCCTTTATGCTCTGCAAGTCACAAATTCGCTCCGCAAGCTGATTAGACTTCACTAAACAATGTCAACTCTGCTATGTGAAAATAGGTAAGAACAACTAATCTTTTGATAGTGATATCTCTCTGGAATCTAACCCAAATGACCTAAATTTTGGATATGTTGTAAATGACAATGTCAAGATGTTAATTCCAGCTCCACAACCTCTGATATGCAAATGCATTAAAATGTGGTATTCTCCAAGGTTGCTCTCTCGATACTCTACAACCTCTCTGTCAACTATCTCAATTGTTCTAAATTCTTTCGGATGCTCTTGCATCAGACTCTTGAGTTTATTTGAAAAGTGAGCCTCATCACTTGGATCTGTATTATGTCAAAATCAACTAGGTTTAATGATCTATCTTCAAGTACTTGCAACTACCTCTAAGTCGGTGATTTGTTCAAGTCCACCTTGCAAAACTGCCTCAAGATCTTCTAAGTTTGGTGTTCTACCTGCAAGCCTTGCACTGCCTCAATGATCGGTGGTTTGAGCAAGTCTTCTTTGCAAGTTTCCTCCAATTCTTCTTTGTCTATGATGATCTAGGTTCAACGGTCTACTTGCAATCCTTCCACTACCTCAATGATCAACGATCTAAGCAAGTCTTCTCCGCAAGTTGCCTCGAGTCAATACCAATTTCAATCAATACCAATATGCATCCTCTGGAACAATAATGTCACTTTCTGATACATTCTTGAATTCTTCTCTATAACTCTGTCTAAGTCCAAGTTCCTATCATAATTTCCTCTGCACTCATCAAAATCTCATAGTTTCCTCTCTGTACACACTTTCCTTTTACTCATCTATGTTTCTTTATCCATATTTACTTCATTCCAATACATAAAATTTCTCCTCTAGTAGAATATCTTGTGATTCTCTATTATTCTTTACACTTGTCCACACAAACTTTCCCTTGCACTATTTCAGGTGATGATTTGTTGGCATTTCAATTCGTACCTCTAGAATGCGAGTTGGAAACAGACAGCTATGCACAGATAAACTGCTCTCCTATTGGAAGGGGGAGTTCCCTTTTTGCTGATGTTTGCTGAAAAGATAACTTAAATGAAACTTTGCCCATCTTCTTTTTGATTCTCAGCTGCGAGCACAAGGTTATAAAACTCTAAACGTTGCAGAAGAAGTTTTTTCCTTTTTATAAAACTTCTACTACAACTAGCATAGACTAACGACGCTTTTAATCTCCTAAGTAAATTTAGAGCAAAGGAAACTAAAAGTGAACAAGAAATGATTTTTTAACACAAAAAATTAAGTGATTTTTTTCCAGATTAACACCACAAGACTTATAGTACTTTAATGATGGAAGCTAAAATGAAAGCTACAAAAGCTACACATCTGACGAAAAAAACTTGATGAATCGAGATAGAATATCAGAGCAAAATAGGCATGAGACTTCTATTCAATATCACAAATTTGGCACAACTCTAGGACAGCAATACTGTAGCAAAAGTTAGGCATACAATAAGTGATCAAACACTAGAGAACAGATTACACAAAGTGAACAGATACTTGGAATAACAAGATCTGCATGCTAGAATAGGCACAACAAATTTGCTATCACAATTACCATTACATACAATGGGCAAGGATGCCCTTATTTATACTAAAATCAAAGGAGTAGGGAACCCTAAAATCTCCTTGATTAACCCTAACTTGCCAACTCACAAGCTTTATTACTATTCTAAGACAAAGATACAATAAACAAATGCTTTAAAGCAAAGAAGATTCCAACTATCACAAAGTGATTTCTTTCTAAATAAAGAATGGATGAGCTTAGGATGAAAGAAAATTCTTTAAAACAAAAAGCATCTATTTTAAAAGCTGCTTTCTCTTGAAATGCATCCTCATCAATATTCTATCTTTTTTGGTGATGTCATTCGTTGATATCCTAGGAAACAATATCTTCTAAAAAGTGAGTGACTGCATCTCTGCAAGGAACACTGATACTCTCTAGAATGATATTCTGGTTCTCTAACATTTCTTCACCACTGGCAACCATCTGAAGAAATTCGTGAACTTCACCTACAGCCTTGTCAAACTTCACTGTCATTACGGCAAAATGACCCATCTTGTCAGCACTGATATCATCATTAAAATTGTTGCAGACAAGAGTCTGGAACTCTGCTTGCACTTCCCTGAGATCATACAAGGTACCATCTTCTCTTTCATATGAACACGAGATCTGAGAAACAAAAGATTTGACAAACTTGAGGATGTTGACTACCTTTTCTTTCCATTCTGTCAACTCTGAAATTATACTGTCATAAGTTTTTACTATGAAAAGATATTGTGCTTTCCAAGTAGAAAATGTCTTCTTATCCTCAACTGAATCAACAAAATCAAGTGCAATCTTCAAATCAGAGATAATGATCTCAAACACCGGTCTATTTTCTGCCATGGTCTGTTACAATCCCTGAATGCCTTGGCGTAAATCATGAGTGTTGTACTTCAATTGATAAAACTCTGAAAGTACAACTCTCCCTTTAGTCACAAATTCTTCCACCCAACTATTCATGTGTCTCCCATAGAGGACCAACTGACTAAACTGTCGTTGATCGGCTAGTGATTCTAGATTCAGTGGAAGCAATAAATTAGTCTATGATGCGCCATGGAAAAGGTTGAAAATATACTGTCGTAGGTGTCTAACTTTAGCCTTGAGAGTTGCTTTGTCTTCTCCATTTTTCAACACTCTTTCCTTCAAATTATCTGCTGCAACCTCGAAGAGATTTACATCTGTATGTCAGGTACTTCTACAAAGGTTAGCTTTGACAACCGTGAAGTCATCAACTTCGACATCATCAACACTTCTATTTTCTGGCAGTGTTGCAGTTTCAAGGATTATTTCTCCATCCGTATTCTTCTCAATGCGAACCTGCTTCTTCAGCTTCTTGTCTAGTGTGTCTTGGTAGATGTTTTTAAGCTCTGTTAAATCCAACTGATATGAGAGCTTTCTCCTCTTCCTTCCTAGAATGTTTTCAAGCCAGGATGAACCTTCTTCTCTTGGAAACTCGGTTCTAACCTCATCAGCTCTTGATGAATCAATGTGCGCATCAGAGTTGCGAACAGGTGAATCTGGCTCTGAATCTATGTGAATAGGAGAAGTGATCGGTGAAAAAGGTGGAGAAACATGCTCTAAAGGTAACACTTCAACATGCAGTGTTGGTTCAATAGGAACTTCTGATTCAACTGTTGGGTTCCTACTGGACATGAGGTGGAGACTCATCCTTTTTCCTCTTTAACTTAGCCATTTTTGTTCCCTTTGGAAGAACACTCATAGCTTTTACCCTTCATTTTGGTTTGGAAGTGGAAGGCTCTAATGGTTGCACAACTGGCAGCTCTGCTAATGGAATATCATCCTTCCGCTTAGTCTTCAAGAATATTAAACTATTTTTAACCACTTGACTTGTTCTCTCTTCAATGGAAGTGCTCTCTTTTACTGACCAATTAATTGGTGGCAAAGGTTGTTGCTCAATTTGGTCTCTAAAATACGTGGGAAGTAGAACTTCACCACTCTCTATCAAACCTTCTATATCTTCTGATAGGATATCAAACATCTGCTGAAGAGTGAACCTGTTGTAACTATGTTCTTGCACTTCAAACTCATTAGCACAATTAGCCCAAAAGTCTTCAACCGCATGCTTGTGCATACAATTCTGACCAAGATGTGATACAAAAACACCACAGGGATCATATGAAGACCTCCTGTCAAAAAACTTAAGACCATATATAGATGATTCATTACCAATTGCCTTGGCATCTACTCCAGATCTGCATCTGTAAATACTCATCCCAAGTGGAAAATTGAAAGTTGCCTTATGTCTGCTACGCAAAAGTGTATGAACTTCATAGGCTTGCCTCAAAAATTCCATAAATGCTATTTCATCTATAGGATATCTTAGCAACATGGCTGGATCTCCTGAGAAGCCATATACTCTGATGTAGGAAAAAGTGGGAGACTGGATAAACCAATCAGCCCATTCTACCATTGCTATTCTAGCAACTGTTGAAAACCGTATATACAACTCTTTATCGATATCTCACACTACATGCATCAGGAATGCATCATTCACCCACCTGTAATGTTGTTCAGCTTGAGAGATTTCTAACTGTAGGAAATGATGATACACATGCTGAGTACCCAGAGTTCCAACAACATTCAAACCTCTGAATTGACCTTGAAAAGCCATCAAATACACAAGGTATGAAATCATGTGGAATTCATGAGCCCTTTGAAAATTAATTATCTATTGGTGGAGACTATGACTAATGAGTGTCGACCAATCATAGAATTTGGCTCCATCAACAATCTGGGACATGATGTAAAACATCCAAGACTGGAACTGTTAGCATCTTCTTGACCCGTAATCCAACTTAGCAGAGTAATCATTATTGCATATTCCTCCTTGAATTCTCCATGTCCAACATTCTTTGGCATGACGTTCTGCTTCTTTTTCAACCACCTCTGACCAATTTTTTTCTGGTATTTTTCCTTATCATTGTTCCAAACCCTCTTGCATTCTTCAAGTGAAACAATTAAGTTTTCTCTCCAAATTGGTATTGTAAAACACTTTTCAATGTCGTTTGGCCTTAAACTGCAAAGCACATGTCCATCTCTTGACTGAATTTCTCTTGTGACCGAATTGTAATGCGTTATGCAAGCAATTACAAACTCGATACTTTGCACTGTGATAGGAAAGGATGCCATTGCAAGCAAACCGGAGTGTCCTAGATTCCTGATAGAATTATTTCCTGCATCCTCCAAGGAGTGTAAATTAATTACTAGAAGTACTTTATGCAAGTTTTTTTCACAAGTTCTCAGGTAATCGTGAACCAATATCATTTTGTGCCTGATTTGTGTTGGAGAGTACTGCATACTGGAAGATTTGAAAATTGACTGTGAACATGCCTATGTCGGGAAAAATATTGGACAAATGGCTGAAAATTACTTGCTAATTTTTAGAAAAAAGCAGAATGTGAGCAAAAAAGCTGGCACATGGGTTTTGTAGGCAGTTCTGTTTTGAAGCAACCCAGATCGTCAGATTTTGAAAAAGCAAAGATTTTCTCGAAAAAGTAGGAAAAAAGCAGATTCCTAAAAAAAGCACAACTCCCAATCTTCAAGAGGATGATATTCTAGATGGACCCATCTCGATAAAAATTGAAAAAGCTTCGGTTGAAATTTTGAATAATGATCCCCTTGAAACAAGGACCCTGAAAAAGTGAGCCTCCTTGCTTCCTCAACCTGAAACTATGAAGAACACCGAAAAAGAATTTCGTTTGGGTCTTCGAATCTTCATTCAAAGAAAAATAAAAATCTTTCCTCTGGATGCAACCTGCAAAAGATAATGAAATAAAGAAGCCAAATGCTTGTCTTTATAAATCTTTTGGGCGAAAAAGCATCTTTATTTGTGTGAGAATAAAACTTGGACCTCATCCATGAAGAAAGCAACTTTTAAAGCATAAATCCCTATTTTGTAGCTTCCTATGGCTTCATGTGTAAGATGACAAAAAAATCTTCTTTTGATGATGTCATCGAACACGCGAGTCGAAAGAAGTGCTAACTAATTTTTCTTCGTTTTCGACACTTCAACACTCATTTTGACTTAAATATGGCCTGTCTCCAACTTCAACAAGGTGGAAAAATGTCACTATTGACTAAAAAATCTGACTGATCCTAACATTCTGGAGACCTATCAACTGAGATTCCATCCCCTGCCTCTGACTAACGATCTGGCATCATTTGACCAAGTTTGACCTCCTGAAAACTACCAACGGGTGAAGATTGGTAACAAAACATGTCAGAAAACACTGTAAATCAAGAAAAATTCTATCTCTGCTCAAGTTGGGTGCCCCAAGTCACCTGGGGTGCCTGGTTTCACCAGACTTAGCCATTTTTTCAATTTTTGCAACTTCTTCAATTTCTCAATTTACGTGCGAGTTCCGGTGGCGAAGGACCCATGTTTGGCTGTTGATTTCTTCCTATCAGGACAAAACTAAGTCTGATGATCTGCAAATAGGCAAGCTTGATGAAAAATGAGCTGATTGTACTCTATGTCTGCCTTGAGAAATGTGCCAAACTGATCAACTCTGAACCGGACAGGGCCGACGAAAGGAGATTCACATTTTTCAAGAAAAACTTCAAAAATAATCTAATACTGATGAGTTTGGGTGCCCCAAGTCACCTAGGGTGCCTATCTTGCCATGCCTTAGAAAATTTTCTGAAAAATTCAAAATTTGTACCTTTTCTTGTTTCTTGTGCCCACAATGCTTGTTTGATCTTCGATTTCAGTCGTTCTAACAATTGTCAAGGCGAGATGGAGGGTGATCTGAGTAGTCTGAACATATTTGTGATGAAATCCTAGCTTTGACTGACTTTTGACCAAGTTTGACCAACTGGGAAAGAGCTGACAGAAGCATTTTCAACGTTTCTCAAAAAACATGAAAAAAATCTAACACTTGAAAGGTTGGGTGCCCCAAGTCACTTGGGGCACCTGGATTCTCAACACTTAGTCAAATTTATGATTTTCTAACCTTTCATTCCACCTTGGATCCATCTTGCGTCATTTTGCATGCATTGTCGAGTCGACGACTGTTCGTCGATTCTGCGTCATTGGAACAACATTAAAAACTCGTTGACGAGCTCTGGCAAATGAACTTTCTCTGTTGATGACTTCAGAGCTCATGCTTCACCTTCTAAAAAAGAAAAAATGATCGAGTACAAAAAATTTGATCGTTTGAAGATTTCGTCTAAACCACGACGATCGTGAAGCAAAATCAACCAATGAGAATCGAGCATAACACCTGATTTGGAGATTCTATTTTTAGAAACTTTTTATTTTTAGAAATTTTTGCCAACATCTATATCTCAAGAAACCCAAAAAACCTAACTCGATGTCTATTTTTAGAAATTTTGCTTTTTTGACTTTTTGACGAAACTTTTTCTAGACTTGTTCAAAATGCCTTAATGAAGCAAAAATTTTGATTAGGTACAACATGATTCTATAACAAAATTCTTCTCAAGATTAATGCTTCACCTTCTTCTGGTTCCTCTATCAAATCTAATGTGTCAAAAGGTTCCCCTTCCTCTGCATAAACTATCTCTGGATTAATAGGCTCTTCTTCCTCTGCAAAAATTATCTCTGAAATATTTATCACTTCTCCTTCATTAGCTTCTTTAGTAATAGGTTCTTGATGACATTCACTATTTGATTCTTTTCTCCTCCAAATTTGAAAACAGGTTCCTCTGAATGGTCTTCTATCAAATCCTCTTTCATCTCTTTTGTATCCTTTAATGTGATAAGAATTGTGATTCCTGTCATTTCTCCCTCTACAGTTCGAATTACTGTCCTTGTTCTACTTTGCAGAAGGTCTTCTTTCTCTGCATCCTGATCCAACACATGAATACTTCAGTCTATACCTCCCTCTGAACATACAAGTAACATGTTTCCATTCCTATCCATCAATCCATCCATAATTCTTTTGTATGCAACCTGTCATAGGCTTTCTCCTCCTCATCTTGTTCCAACACAACTTTTCAGAATGTGTCCTCAATACACAGATTCCACAAGGGTAAAGATCCCAACACAACTTCTTATGTCCATGTCTATTACAATGTGAACAAAACATACCTCTTCTTCCCTGATTTGATTTGTTTGAATTTACAACAACATCCTTACATCTGTCATACCCAAGGCCTTCATTTCTTGATCTGATTACTGGTTCAATAGGTTCTGTAATTCCTTGCTAACACTTTCCCAATCCTTGTCCTTCATATCCCATTCTTTGTGTGATTTTGAAACCAATACCATCACCAACAATTGCAGGTTTAGTCACACTATCATCTTCAATCTCACTATCTAAAGAAACTTCTACATCATCACACAAATCATTAGTATCACAAGAAACATCACAAATTTTAGGCTTAGATCTCAAACTTTTATTCTCTTCTCTGCATACTACAAGTGACTGCTCCAACTAATTAACATGTTCCTTCAATTCAGATATCTCCTTCTTCTGTAGATTGTTCTCCCCTTTCAACTCTTCCAAACTTTCTTCAAGATCTCTGTTTCTCTTTTCCACTTTCCCAAACAACTTGAATCCTTCTTCCAATTCTTCAAATCTCTTTTCAACATCCTCAAACAACTTCAGCTTTGCCTCTAAGTCTTCATTCCTCCTCTTTACATTTTTTAGTTCTTCTTCAAGAGAATTATATCTATCTTCTCCTAGTTCTCTTATCCTTTCTTACAATTCTGAATTACACCTTTTAATTTTGCATAATTCTTCTTCTAAGATATCCTTTTCGCATATTAGGGTTTCATTTTCTTTCTTCATCCTTTTTCCAATTTTCCCCATCGAAACAAATCAAATGAACAGCTTAATTTGAAAATCTTACCAAATCTTCCTTGCCTTGATCTTCTTCAATGATGACAATTGTTACTTCTAGGGTTTCACACTTCTTTCAACACTTTCACTTTCCAAACAGATTTGCCACCTTCCTAGCAGATTCGCAACCTTCCCAACAGATTCGTAACCTTCCTAGCAGATTTGCAACCATCTTTGATACCACTTGATGTAGTCAAGGTAGGAGGGTTTGGTGAGGGATTGTCCAACCTTGCAGCCTTAATCAACAAACACCACGATCACAACAAAAATGCAATGGAATCTAACAACTAATCATCTGAAAGATAAGAGATATTCATGAACACATAACACAAGATATATCCTAGGAAAACCCTAACAAGGAAAAAACCCAGCCTTCAAAGCTCATTCCTCATACATATTATCCTTCAAATCAAATTACACATGCCTCAAGGGATTTACAAATGTTAGGTTGTAGCTGAGGGATTACAAAACATTCATATAACAACACTCTTTCATAATCTCCTTTGTCTACTTCTCAGATCTCTACTCTGCAACTTATTCTATCTCTACTCTGCACTCTGCTTCACTTTTACTCCTTCAGATTAAACACTTATGAATTTGCTTCATGTCTTCGCTTACTTGTTCATTTCCTCCACTAGTGTCTTGTAACAAATCTCTATCCTTCCTTTATATCGTTTGTAAGCCTTCAAATCATTATCAAGTCAGCCTAATTGCAACGGCTAGTCAGGTAATGTGTAGACACAGATAGGTGGGGTCTAAACATAAGGCATTGCTTCGTATGTACATAGAACTTTGTGTGGATCACCATGAAGGTCGGCCAAGTCCTATACTTCATTGAATAATGTTCCTTTAGCTCCATAAGTCATGGATTTGCTCTGCAGGCCGATTAGACTTCACTGAACACTGTCAACTATGCTCTGTGAAAATAGGTAAGAATAGCTAATCTTCTGATAGCAATATCTCTCTGGAATCGAACCCAAATGACCTAAATTTCAGATATGTTGTAGATGACTATGTCAAGATGTTAATTCTAGCTCCACAATCTCTGATATGCAAATGCGGTAAAATGCAGTATTCTCCAAGGTTGCTCTCTCGATACTCTACAACCTCTCTGTCAACTATCTCAATTGTTATGAATGCTTCCAGATGCTCCTGTATTAGACTTGATCATTCTATTCTAGTCCTTGATCCTGGCTTATCTCTGGTAGAGATGTGTCTTCATCTTTTGTTCCTTCATTGTCATAGGTAGTAGGAAAATTGTATTTCTCTAGTATTTTCAAAATGATCTCTATTTCCTTGGCAACTTTATCAGTTTCTCCTATCATCAGTGCATTCATTCTTTTCTTTGATCTAAACTCATTGTTAAGTGCTTTGGAGATTTTGGCCTTTTCTTCTAGACATAATTTTATCAATGTGTGTTCTCTGAGCTCAATATCCTTAGCCATAGCAGTTTCCTTTCTGACTGATAAAATACTACCCAAGGTATCTGGGAGATCACCAATAATCTCAATGAGAGCTATATGTAGATGTTCAGATACTTTATAGTAGCTTCTTCTAAGATCTTTGTGTCTACATCATTGTAATCATCATAGAATTTGGCCATATTGTAACTGCTTTTAGAATGTCTTCTAGTTTTAGTGTGGCTTTTTCAGTCTGTGGCTCATCTTTCCTTTATCTTTTCTTAGGTTTATCCCTTTCAAAGGGCTTCTCCTTACTTCTTCTGGAGGTTTTAGTAGTCTCAGCTTTCATCTTTTTCACTTCTTCATCAGACTCTGTCTCTTGTTCTTTAGTTTTTCTTATACTATCATACTTCCTACTTCCTTTCATTTTCTATCTCTTTGTCCCTTTGTCAGTGGATTTCTTGGACTGTTGTTCCATACTTGCAGATGGTGTGGAAATAGAGAAGGTAGGAGACCTTCTTGTAGACCTCTATGTTGCTTCATACTTCTCTTGTTTTCTTCTAGGTTCCTTTGGACCCTTAGCCGGTTCACTTTCTTTCTTTTCTCTTGCTTCCCTTTCTGCTTGACTCTTTTCTCTTACTTCTTTGACTTGTTCCTTGGTGAAACCATTTTTCAATGCAACTTCTTCTACATCCTTCCTCACCTTCCTAGAAATTTTAGGTTGTCTAAGTTCAATATGGAGTTTCACAGATAACTCTTCATACATTCCAAACCTTTCTTCTTTGTTGTCCTTAGGTTTGCTCAGCATGTGTTGAGAATACTTATCGAATATTTGTCCATCCACTTCATAACCCATTGGCATTATCCAGATTGTCCTAGGCTTAATAGCCTCCATCAAGCATTGATCTTTTGTAACCATAAAACATATAGTATCCTTGTACTTCTCAACAATTTTCTCAGGAATTCTTTCTCTTGAGTGCATCATGCTTTGAAAATTTTTGAAATACCCCCATAAGGCTGCCTTTTGCTCATCAGGGCTTCCAATGCTACTTAAAAGATTTCTAATTTGGACAACTACCAGTTTGCTAGTTAACCATAATAGATTCTTCATCTTTGGTAACTCATTCATAAAATAGAAGAATAGATAGATGATCAACGTACCGAATTTGAATGGATAGTTTTTGCTTTCCTTGATCTTCTTTAGATTCACTAGTAGTTGGATTCTCAGCAACTCACACAAATCATACTCAATATTCTCTTTGACCATTTGATATGTGGTGTATATTGCAGTATCGGAGGCAGAGTTCTCTCAGTTTGAGAAATAGATTTTGTAGCCTATGACCATAGAAGCAAATCTTACCACATGGTCTATGATGTCATTTATGGTTAATGCCCTCTTCTCAAATTGGGCTCCGGTCGCCTCTGTAACAATTTGATTCTTCACAGCTTTCAGAAAGGGCACACTTCCGGTGGAATTTAACCCTGTTAGTGCCCTAATCACCTCCTTGGTTATTTTGAAGGGCTGCCCTAACCACATAAATTCATCGTGAATTTGACTTAGAATATACCGAACCCATTCATCCTCTGTGAATATAGGAAAGTCTACATACTGAATGAATTTTGTTGGGATAAGATGTCATTAACCTTGTAAATCCTATTATTGTATTATTCCATTTATTATATGTAATTACCCATAAGGGATGTACAAGTTTCACCGACAGTGGTAAAAATTATATATTGTCCACAGTAATTATGGAGTTACTACACGGTAAGTCCCAGAGTTACCAGTGGTAGTTACAGGGTGTCATTTACTATGATAAATGGTAATTGGTCAAAGTGGGGTGCACATGTGGTATGACACACATCATAGATGTTGTAAGGTGTAAGAGATTCTATGACAACTGTAAGTTGTCATAAGAATCTATGACACTTATAATAGCATATGACACGTCATAAGATGTTGTAAGTGGCTATTTTTGGCCCCAAGGCATTCAAGCTTGCATGGGCACATTTTTCCAAGTGTAGGATGCATGTATGATAGCAGTTATGACCCCGTAAGAGCCTATTCTTGACCATGGACGCCCAAGGTTATTTTGTTGACTCTTGACAAGTGTTATGGGCTTGTAAGAAGTCATTAAATGCCTTGAGGTTGTGTAAATTCTATATAAACTATAGCATAGTAGATGAGATGCATAACAGTTTATAGGTACCCAGGTTCTTCTGGAGTGAAGGTTGAAGGACAGAGGAAGTGAATGTATTTGTAATCTCCTTTTGTGAAGATAATACAACTTGGCCTCTTTTCTTCGTAGAGTTTTTTACCCGCAAGGGTTTTCTCTATGTTAAGCACTTGTGTTATGTGCTTCATTTTGCTTCTGGTATATTTTTGTATTGTGTGTTTATGTTTTGATTACAATCTCCATTATTAATGCACGCTTAAAAGATTGTTGAAATTTAGGGTAAGTGCAAGAAGATGAGTTCACTTTTTGGCCAAAAAGTGGAAGTGTTTTTCCTATTTTTCAAATTTTGTCATACTTGCAGTGATAATTTGAAGCACTTGCACATAAAATATTAATATGATGTAAAAATAAGAAATGTAGGATTTTATTTCTAGTTTTCAAATATGTAATTTTTTCTAATAACCAGATGATGCAAGTTGGTTTTTTATCGGATGTACAAAAAGTGGCTTTTTAAAAGTCCCATGTTTTTTGCAAAAGCATGCATGTGTACGGCCAACATAATTTGACCTAAATTAATGTATTTTTCTAATTCCTTTTGTGGAAAGATTCTCAGAATGTTGAATTTTGGTTAGGATTTTTTTTGTAATTTTTTGATAAATATTTTTTTTATTAATTTTTTAATGGCCCTAATTAGTGTTTTTTAAAACCCTTCGTGTACGGCCAACATAATTTGAGCTAAACTAATCAATTCACTAAAAAAAAAAATTCATCATGTAGAGAATGATGTCTAGTTTGGTCAGACAATTTTTTTTCCAAGAAACTTTCAAAATCAAAAGTTATTAAAAAAATAGTAACCTATGTTATTTCAAGTTTATGAGTTACTTTGTTTGGAAATAAATAATAAATAGAAAATTATGTTCAATAGCAAAAAAAATTACATATTTAAAAACTAGACTTTGAGATCTATAATGGGTTTTAATTTCGTTAAAATATTCTGAAAAAAAATTCGTCAGCCATAGTGGTGAAACTAGTTTTTTCTCTTGTTGTTTTCATGGTCTCCTAGTTGCAAGTCCAAAGCTAAGGCTTGGGTTTCCAAGCCTAAAACCAATGCAAATTGGCAGGTTTGAATTTTCAAATTTTTAGAAACGAGTACCCGTTATAAACAGGTACCCGTTTTAAAAATAACGGGTACCCGTTTCTAAAAAATAAAAAAATTAGCAATAGGCATGTTAAAAAAAAAAACTTTTTGAAAACGGGTACCCATTTTCAATAAGTTTTTTTTTTGTTTTTATATGCATATGGCTATTTTTTTTTTTTGAAAACGGCTACCCGTTTTGCTTTGGGTGCCCGATCCTAAATGGGTATCCGTTCCAAGTGGCATTTTTCATCTGCGGGAGATTTCCGCAAAATGTATACTCATCTTTGTGCTTTCACCCTTTAATCGAACTAGATTTCCATTGAAGTAGTATTGCTTTCATTTCTAACATTTGGTATTAGAGCCTGGCCATCTTGGACTCTTGGGTGGTAGTGTGGAAGTTGTAGCTGCAGTGGGAGATTTGGTTGTGTTTGTTTTGCAAATCTTATGTTGTTATTATGGCTGCATCCACCGTTGCATCAACCTCTCGATTAGACATTGAGAAGTTCAACGGAATGGGGTATGAGTTGTGGAAGCTGAAAATGGAAGATTTGTTGGAAGAAAGAAACCAATGGTTGGTTGTCCAAAAAGAGAAGTAACTTGACGATGTCTCTCAAGATGAGTGGGATAGATTGCATAAGAAGGCACGGGGAACCATCCAGTTGTGTCTTTCAGACTCTAACTTGTTAAATGTCACAAAGGAGACCACATACAAATTGTGGAATCATTTGGGTGAGATCTACCAAGCCAAGAGTATGGTAAATAAACTTTATTTAAAAAGGAAGTTGTTTTCTTTGAAAATGAAAGAGGGTGAGTCAGTTGCAGAGCATTTAAATTCATTTAATTTGTTGTTGAGTCAACTTGCTTCGGTAGATGTTGAAGTTAGTGAGGAAGATAAATGTATCTTACTTCTTTGTTCTTAACCCGAGTCTTGGGAGAATGTTATCCTTTCTATCACTGCTAACCTTGTGGATCCAAAGTTGGATGCTCTTGTTTTAGTGCTACTGTTATAGGAATTGAGGAAGAAGAGTTTGGATAGTTCATGGGATGCTCTCAGTGTTAGGGGAAGGTCAAAGGAAAGGGGACCAAAAGGAGATCAGAAAGGGGCTAAGGACAAATCCAAGGGTTGGTCTAAGACTCCTGGTAAAAAGAATAGAGTTAAGTGTTGGAATTGTGGTAAAAGAGGACATGTGAAGGAGTGTAGAAACCCCAAGAAACAGTGGGAGAGTGCTTCGAATAAGTCCTCGAATGTAGGTGAAGAAGTTTTACTTTCTGCATGTAATGTTGTTTTTAATGGTCACTGGATGCTCGTTTCATATGACCCTACATAAGGAATGGTTCTCCACATATAAAGAATATGATGGAGGTAATATCTACCTTGGTGACAACTCTACATATCCGATTGTCAGGAAAGGAAAGGTATTGTTGTGTTTCAGTGATGGGAGAATTAAAACCCTCCTTGGTGTTTTGCATGTTCTTGGATTAGCTAAACATCTATTTTCAGTTTTGAAGTTGAATTATTTGGGAATGCATGTGACATTTGACAAGCATGGCTACAGATTGGTGAGAGGGAACTTGGTGGCTACAGTTTGTAATGCCTTCTATGTATTTGAGGCTACTACTGAAAATACATGTATGTTGTGGCATCGTAGATTGGGCCACACAAGCAATAATGTATTAAAAACTATTAAGAATAAAAATTTGTTGGATGGTTTCTCCTATTCTGATGAGCACTTTGATTTTTGTGAGCATTGTGTGTTTGGTAAACAAAATAAAAAATCATTTCCTTCAAGAAGCAATAGAGCAAAAGAGAAATTAGAAATTATTCATACGGATGTATTTGGGCCTGTGGCTAATGAATCTATTGGAAAATCTTGTTATTTTGTCACCTTCATTGATGATGTATCTAGATATACATGGATTTATTTTATGAAGCATAAATCTAAAGTTTTCACTAAGTTTAAGGAATTCAAAGTCTTAATAGAGAACCAATCAGGTTTAAAGATAAAAATATTGAGATCTAGCAATGGAGGAGAATATTGCTCTAAGGAATTTGATGGGTTTTGCAAGCATGCAAGTATAATCAGACAAAAGACAACTCCATATACACCACAATAGAATGGTGTTGCAAAAAGGATGAACTGAACAATTATGGAAAGAGCCAGAAGTATGCTTAGTGATGCACAGTTAGATAAATGCTTTTGGGTAGAGGCTATGTGTACTTCTTGCTACTTGATAAATAGATCTCCTTGTAAGGCTCCTGATTTGACACCTTATGAAGTGTGGACAGGTAAGAAACCTTTTGTTTCACATTTAAGGGTTTTTGGTAGTGAGGCTTTTGTTCATTTTCCTAAAGAAAAGCGATCAAAGTTGGATCTAAAGGCTGAAAAGTGTACATTAATTGGATATGGTGATAATGTCAAAGGTTATAAGGTTTGGAATCCACTAACCTGCAAGATTATCTTTTCTAGAGATGTTATTTTTAGGTAACTTAGAGCTATTTCTAAACTTGAGCAACCAAAAGAAAAAGAAGAAAAGGTAAAGAAGGTGTACTTTAATTTAGAGCAGCAAGATGCACCTAAGGAAGACTAGAATGATGGATTGGGGGGTGAAGAAGAAGAAGAAGATTCAAGTAGTTCTGATGAAGATGAGTCTGTTGTTACAAAAGAAGTTGGTGCAGATGATCATGCAGAAGAACAAGTAAATTCTCTTACTCTACCCTTGAGGAGATCCACAAGGCAATAGAATTTAGTTGATAGGTATAGCCCACTAGATTTACATTGTGTATGCACTTTATTGAGTACTAACAATGAACCTAGACCCTACAGGGAAGCTATTTATGCAGATGCTAGTGAGTCTTGGCAGCTAGACATGCAAGAGGAGATGATGGTTTTAGACTCTAATAACACTTGGGATCTTGTTCGTTTGCCCAAAGGAAGAAAGGCCATAGGTTGTAAGTGGGTCTTCAAGAAGAATTTTGGAGTAGATGGGTCATTGGAGAAGTACAAGGCTAGACTGGTAGCCAAGGGCTACTCCTAGAGAGAGGGAGTTGATTTTGGTGAGATATTCTCTCCTGTTGCTAAATTAACTTCTATTGGATTTCTCTTATCCATTGCTGCATCTTATGATTGGGAGATTGAGCAAATGGATGTTAAGACTGCATTCTTGCATGGAGATCTTGAAGACGAAATTTATATGCAATAGCCTACATGTTTTGAGGTAAAAGGAAAAGAACATTGGGTTTGCAGGTTAAAGAGGTCTCTTTATGGTCTGAAACAGTCCCCCAGAATGTGGTATCAAAAGTTTGACTCATTTGTTTTGAAATTGGGTTTTTTTAGAAGCTAGGAGGATCACTGGTTTTACATTTATTATGTTGATGATTCTATTCTTCTCATTGCTTTGTATGTTGATGACTTGTTTTTCAGCAATACTAAGGGTATGATCAATGAGCTTAAAGCCCAACTTTCAAGTGCATTTGAGATGAAAGATCTTGGTGCTGCAAAGTATATTTTGGGAATGGAGATCAGGAGGGACAGAGTTAGCAGAAAGCTTTGGTTGTCACAAATTAAGTATGTGAATACTATTTTGTAGGACTGTAACCCAGTTAGAGTTCCTTTACCCATTGGTACTAAGATTTCATTAGATATGTGTCCAAAGACTGAGGATGATCTTGAGGATATGTCTAATGTGCCAAATGCTAGTGCAGTAGGGAGTTTGATTTATACAATGGTTTGCACTAGACTAGATATTGCCCAAGCAGTGGGAGTTTTGAGTAGATTTATGTCTAACCCTGGTAGACAGCATTAGAACTATGCAAAGGGGGTGTTTAAATATCTTACAGGTACTCCTGACCATTGTTTGGTTTATTCTGGTATTGATAGTGCTGATAAATCTTTAGACATTGTTGGGTGAATATTTTGTCATTAACTGACTAATGACAAAATGGTTATATCAGCCACAACTATGATGAGACAAAGTCTCTCCTCTCAGCAAGGGGGGTTCCCTCTAGTTTCTTAACTATTACAAACAAATGGCTTATAAAACTTATGTACACTAAATACTATATTTGTGGTGATTCCATTTCGTCCTATTCTCTTTTTTCAAAATAGATGCTTATACTTCACTATGATGATTTCAATGAAACTAATATTAAAGAGCCTACAAACTATCACAAAACCACAGAAACATAATGTCTTATGTCGCTTCACTTACTAATTGCAAATAGAACTATTTGAAGTTAAATACAGCCCAAAGTCTCCACTCTTCTCCAAGATAGTATAAGTAAATTGAATATAACAACTTGCATCACAAAGTCTTCAAGCTATTTTACTCTCACGAACATTAACACAATCCTCACAAATAATTTGATAACACAAAGTCTATCACAATCAAATTAAGAATGCTCTTCAATCACTTAAAATAATCTCCACACCTCAATTATTATCGAAGAAGATTATGATAGAAAGACGTAAGAACAATGCTATCATAACACAAATAATCCCAAGACAAAGATTGAAATTGAACTTGCTTTCTTGTATTGATAAATATTTGATAATTGATTTTCACAAAAAGCACAAAGTCTTAATTTGCTTCTCAATTCGCCAGAGTTTTCTTGTAATAGATAACAGATAAACAATTACATAGAGGCCCCCTTTATTTATAGGGTGAGGCCAAGAGCTAATCTAGGAAAAAGTCTAACTACTTTGACTTATTCAACAAAAAGAGTCCTTTTTGACTTAGGACCTCCTTTGTTTTTACATGTAATTACATACAAGAAAAGTACATGTAAATATGTCCAAAACTACAAACAAAAGACATTAAAACATAGAATAAACTAAGTTATGAAAAGATGCATCAACTTGTACTACAATTTCTCTTCAAATGGGTATCATACATGGTAAATATTGCTTGCATCCCCAAACTATCTGGACTAACAGTATTCTTGAAAATCATCCATCCTGTAATCACTGCATCCCTCACTGTTATGATTGCCTTGGCATAACTAGTTAACTTAGCCTTTAGGTTATCTAAAGTTAATTGGTTGTCCAGAATGTTATCCATAGAATAAACTGAAAAGGTTTTATCTTCAAACTCCTTCTAGAACATATTTTCAAACTCTCAGATCATCTCGTCTGCATGGAGAAATTGATGATCCTCATATACCAAATTACACAGAAGCTCCTCCAATTTATGTAAGAGACTAATGTCACTTTGGTCACTCAGCTCCTTGGCACTTTCCAAATCCTTGATCAAGTCTTTTAAGACATTGCTTCGATAAGTCAATGCTTCCTTAGTCTCCACATATGAATCATGATTTGGGATGACACCAATTGTAATCAAAGTATTGATCTTCAGCTTCTTCATTTCTATCCATTTCTCATAGCTTTCATCCAAATACTTAATATCCTAAGAAATAGTATCAACCAAGTCATCAAGATCTACTCTGATCTTCTCCATTTGACCTATCTTTTTAGTTGTCTCTATAAGAAGAGACACTCCTTACACACGTATCTTCTCCAAATACTCTTCAACCACTTTTCCTTTGAGGTGAGTCTTCTGAGCTTTCTAAATGTCAGGGTCTTCTACAGAAACAACTTTAGGAGTTATTGATTCTGAAGTCAAAGTGATCTTCCCCACCACTGCAATCAATTATTCTGCTATTGCCTTGTAATGATCCTTCATTTCCTTTTCCCTATCAAACTTCTGAATTAAAGAATCTAGTGCAGATTGCATATCATCTTTTGCACTTTCATGCGTGATCTTTCCAAGTTCAATTCTAGAAACGGAGTAATCATTCATACGAAGGTTGAGCAATTTCAACATATTTGTGACCCTTATCTTCCAGCAACCAAGAAAGTGTTTTGGCCTTCTTTTGAGTTTTGGTCTTCACTGGCATTAACTTACTAAAATCAAAGTCATCTGGAGAGATGGCTTGTTTCTTTCTCTTGGGTCTATATGCTGAAAGCCATGGAGGTAGCACCAATGTACTAACATTCAGATCAGGACCCATTGTTGGTGTAGAAGGAACTGTACCCACACTTGAAGTAGTAATGATAGGAGGAGTATTAGTGAACACTGCATCTAGCATATCCACATTTGAAACTTGCTCAGTACCCAAAACAAAATGATCAAAGATTGTAGAGTCCCCAATGTCAAAAGAGGATGAAGACAAACTAGGAATTGATCCAGAAGAATGAAGAACATTGTCAAAGGCAACTTGGGGATTATCAAAAATTGTCTTTGAGGATGATGGTGACTCAGAAGATGGAATATTGATGGGTGAATTGGGGTAGTAGGAAGAAAAGACAAAGGAACTGAGATAGATACATCCTGTAAATCTTCATGACTTTCTCCTTCCTCTTTCTCTTGTTCATCTATTTTCTCCCTTGAAGACTTATCTTCAATCTCCATTTCCTCAATGGCTTGCTCATCATCACCCTATTCTTCAACCTCCATTTCTTTAACCTCCATCTCTTCCTCTGTGACTTTAACCTTTTTCCCTTTGGACACAAATTTGATCCTAGGTTTGGAAACCTTAGATGTGCTTGGAGTATCACTTTTATTCTTTGTTCTCAATTCAACCTTCTTACATGTTTGCTCTAAAACCTCCTCTTTAGGTCCAGTAATAAAATCCTTCAAAGGAATACCTTTACTCTGAAGCCATAGATTGGTATTAGCCAGAATAGGCTCAAACCTTTTCCTCAAAGAAGTTAATTCCTTCTTTGACTAGTGTATAGAAGACAAGGGAGAGTTTGCAATATTTTGATTGACATAACTTGAATTGAGAACCTCTTCATCATCTACCATATCCTCTGGAATATCAGCTAGACCCAAATATTCAATTTGATTTAGAGTCAACCGGTTGTAATCCAGCTTTCTAATCTCCTCCTCTATCCTTAAATCAACATGTTGTTATATGGAGCCTAATCATACTCGGAGGTTAAATTTACCCCACTTTTATTGGTGCAGTTTTCCCCCAAATTCCTATAGGGTCAAGGGGCAGCACCCCTTGCAAGGTTGAGGGGCAGCGCCCTCGCGGGGGCTTGGGGGCAGTGCCCTCAAAGCCTCACACAGTTTTTTATTATTTTATTAGGGTGTTGAGAGTTATTTTTATCTTCAACCATTGGCTCATGTAACTGAGTCCTTCTCTTTATTCTGTCCTTTACCCCCCTATAATCAAAATAGAATCTCTTCTTGACCATTTTTATTGTGACCATATGCATTTATGTTTCCATTTCCTTGGCCTTAATAGTAGTTGCCACAGAATATCTACCAATCTCAATAGGAAACCTAAACCTAGGCTTTTTCAATTCCATCTATTTGTTATGGATAACAATCATTTGTCAGCACAACTCCATCAGGATAAGTCTATTAGAGGGAAATTTTGGAAGCATATAAGGCTAACCTTGATAAAAGCCAACTCTGAGATATGTAAAAGTTGAAAATTGAAGAAACAAACAACCATAACCATTTACCACTGACCAGGCTTCATCTGAAACTCTTCTCTACTCCAACTAAGGGTCAAAAAGGCACAAGACAATAGCAAAGAAGGCATCATTCACCCTTCTGAAATGATGAATCAAACCTTTCAAAGTGAGCTAAGGATAGTACTGATAAACAAGTACAACTCTCCTATCTCCGTCAGATGTTAACCCTGGAAAACTCCTCATAGAAGCTGCTATGTACACTAGGTAAGAAGTCATGTAGAACTTCAAAGTAGTTGACAGTTTAGTTAACTGCTCATGAAGAGCATTACTACTTTGTTCTCCCCAAAAGATATTCCGCTTACCTTGGAGTATGATCTTGATGTACGGATACATCCATTCATGAAAAGTTGATGATGAAGAAAGACCCCTAACTCTACTGAGATGAGTTATCAAGTCACCCACTTCCTCTACAAATTCACTTATAACAAAACTTCTTGGCCATCTAGACAAATTTGGTCTAGAGGTCTTGAGCCACTTAGTGTTTATCACCTTTTTAGCCTTTTCTACATCCTTATTATACTCTCCTTGGGCAATTGAAAAGTCCAATTCTATAACATCTTCAGCTGCTAGACACATGAACACCTTAGCTATGAATTTTGGATCAAGCCTTATAATCACATTTCGTGGGCATCAACCACTGCCCTAGTATCTCTGTTGTAGTAATGAGAACATTGAAGAACAAACTCTATATTGTGTGCTGCCACTAGAAATGAAGCCACTAGATGTATATTGCTCTTGACAATCTTCTGCATATGGGGACTAGGTTTATCTGACTTTGTTCTTTCTACAAATTTAGCCATGTCCACATGGTCAATCTTTGTATCTCGTATCTCATCAACATTTGAAGTAATAGATGTGATGGGAAACACCCCTTGGTATTTATACTTCATTTCTTTAGCCTTCTTCAGAGATGGTTCGGTCATTTAGAAAAATGAACACCTTTGACAAAGATGAGCAACTTGTCAACCTTACAAGAGCAACTGTAACAAGAAGAAGCATGATTTACAGTGTTAGGGAAAAATGTAGCATATTGGGAAATAGTAATGTGGAAATTATGGTGAACAACATGAGCTTGTAGGGGCTAGGGAGCATTTGAAGCAAGAAACGAGACACAAGCAGGCTAGGTCGAGCAAATGCAGAATTTTTCCAATGTTAGAAAAATGTGAGATACTGAGTGCACGGGCGACAAATTTTGCCACCCCTGCATGTAGGAAAAGCTTCTTTCATGTCTGAGCAGCAAAATTTGCTAACTTAGCACATTGGGAAATTTTGCAAGGTTTATGTAAGAGTAGCAAATTTTGCTGACTCTACACAAGAAGAAATTTTGCTAGTAAGCACTTGAGTGGTGAAATCTGCTGACATTGCATATGAAAATTCATTAGTTTGCTTTGTGTAATGGTGGCAAATTTTGCCACCCATACACCTTGGGATGGAAATTTCAAAAGTGCACAAGTGGAAAAATTGATCGCCTGTGCATCTATGATATTGTAATATCTTAAGTGTACCAATCAGGAATTCATGCACTAATGGCGATTTTTGCCAACATAACACTTGATAAAACCTTTACAAATATCTGTGTATCAATGGTAATATTTTCTACTTTTACATGAAGGGACCATCAAGATCACATGTTTGAGCGGTAAATCTTCCCGACTCAACATGTGATGGAAGTTCAAAGTTTTCATGTTTAAGCAGTAAAATTTACTACTATCTCATATGTTTGGGAAGTTCAAAGTTTTCATGGCAAGATCGGTAAAATTTACCGCTATCACAAAGGACTTTAAAACGAAAAACAAGAATGTTAAATCTAAACAAGCAAATGAAAACTCAGAACTCATGATACAATAAAATAAAAAACATAAAAAGAAAACCTAAAATGAAGATAAAAACCTAGACAATCAATCCAAAAAACCAGAACATCTAGGTTTTTGAAACATGAAAACATAGAAAGATAAACAACAAAAATGATGAATTTAATCATACTTTATCCATTTATAAAAACTCTAAGCATGAAATGACTAGGAAAGAAAGAAAAAGAAACTAACCTGATCAGAATGAATGGAAATAATACAATCAAACTCTGACGAAGAATGCCTCCACAATCTGCTTTCAACAAGTCGAACCGATAGCTTGACACACCCGGAGCAAGAAATGAAGGCAAGATAGAAAGAAAAACATAATAAAAATTATTTAAAAGACCCTTAAAAACCTAAAACTAAAACTAAAAGAACATAATTAATTTCACATGAGTTAACTCAGTGTGACATTAATTAGGTGTATCGGTGACCATTTTTACCGCTAAAACACATAAAAGGAGATAAAATGCAATAGCAGTAAACTTTACTACTGACGCATATTAAAGAGGAAACAACATGCTAGGGTGGTGAAATTCATCACCCTTGCATGCAAAAAGGAAATAACTTAAAAACATGCATAAGTGGTGATTTTGACCACCCTAGCATGTGAGTAATGAAAATTTTCTAACTAGAAATCATTAGTTTTCTACAGTCCATGATGTTGTATGTGAATGCTTCTGGATTTGATTGTGTTACTTCTTTTTACTCAATGTTTCAGATCACGCTTAGTGATCCATCATTAGGAGAATGAGAGAAAGAGATGGGAAAAACAAATGATAAATTACAGACCAAAGCACCATAAAAAGAGGGAAGTGGAGGGGATATGGATGCCAAGGGATGTCTCGGGGAAGGGGAGAACAACCAACTCATCTGGAGAAACAAAGAAAAGAGAAGACAGTGAAGAGAGAAAATACAAAAGGCCATCGAGAGCTCTATGAACACATTAAGATAAAAGAATAAAACTAAAAAAACAAGAATTAAAATTCCACCTAATATAAACAACTAGTTAAGGAGATAAAACCAATAATGAGAAAAGATAATATTGTCTCATTATTGGTTTTGTCTCCTTAACTAGTTCATATTAGGTGGAATTTTAATTCTTGTTTTTTCAGTTTTATTCTTTTATGTTAATGTGTTCATAGAGCTCTCGGTGGCCTTTTGTATTTTCTCTCTCTCTTGTCTTCTCTTTTCTTTGTTTCTCAGGATGAGTTGGTTGTTCTCCCCTTCCCCAAGACATCCCTTGGCATCCGTGTCCCATCCACCTCCCTCTTTTTATGGTGCTTTGGTCTGCAATTTATCATTTGTTTTTTCTCATCTCTTGCTCTCATTCTCTTAATGATGGATCACTGAGTGTGATCCAAAACGTTGAGTAAAAAGAAGTAACATAGTCAAATCTAGAAGCATTCACAATTTTCTAACTCCCAAAAAGGTCAAAATTAATATTTTAACAAGCTTGTAACCTAGTTGATTTTCATGAATTTCTTAGGTGTCAAAGGACTACACACAAGGTCAAAAAGACTCGCTTCGAAATGCGTACTTAGAGTGTAGGCTATGGATCAGACAAGTTTTGTAGGGGTCATCCCACAAAAAAAGCGTAGCGAATTTTGAGGACAATAGACATACATGGTTTTGTTGATGCAGATTGGGTAGGTTACTTGGATAGTCAAAGGACCACTAGTGGCTATGTGTTTACTCTGTTTGGAGGTGCAGTGAGTTGGATGAGTAAGAGGTAGCCCACAGTTGCTTTGTCCACCATAGAAGTAGATTATATGGCTGCTACCCATGTCTCTAAGGAGGCATTTTGGTTGAGGAGACTATGTATAGGTATTGCTTTTGATTGTAGGATCATTTAGATTGGTTGTGATAGCTAAAGTACTATCTGTTTGGCCAAGAATCCCATTTATCATGCTCAGACTAAGCATGTTGATGTTCAGTATCACTTTGTTCAAGAGTTGGTTGCAAATGGAGAGATTGAGCTGAAGAAGATAGACACTCAGGAGAATGTTGTAGATTCATTGACCAAGCCTATGAGCACAGAAGAGTTCGTGTGGTACAGAGAGGCCATGGGCCTTTTTTCTAGTGCTTGATTATTTTTCATTTGATTTCCTATGGGTTGATTTATAATGTATAATGTCAAGTGGGAGAATGTTGGGATAAGGTGACATTAACCTTGTAAATCCTATTATTGTATTATTCCATTTATTATTTGTAATTACCCATAAGGGATGTACAAATTTCACTCGCAATGGTAAAAATTATTTACTGTCCACGATAATTATGGAGTTATTGCATGATAAGTCCCAGAGTTACCAGCGGTAGTTATGGGATGTCATTTACTATGGTAAATGGTAATTGGTCAAAGTAAGGTGCACATGTGGAGGAATAATCTATTTTTAGTGTTATGACGCACGTCATAGATGTTGTAAGAAGGTGTAAGAGATTCTATGACAATTGTAAGTTGTCATAAGAATCTATGACACTTATAATAGCATATAACGGGTCATAAGATGTTGTAAGTGGCTATTTTTGGCCTCAAGGCGTTCAAGCTTGCATGGGCACATTTTTCTAAGTGTAGGTTGCATGTATGATAGCATTTATGACCTTATAAGAGCCTATTCTTGGCCATGCACGCCCAAGGTTGTATTGTTGACTCTTGACAAGTGCTATGGCCTTGTAAGTGTAATGTCAAAAAATGTCCCCTTGGGGGCTTTTCCCTCTTTAGGTTTAGCTTCCGGGTCTTTAGTGTGCATTTAGGACATCTTGCATCATAATTTGGCATCCCAATGGAATGAACCTTGGGTATCATGACAAATGGGACCTAGGGGGACCCCTTGAGCTTAACCCTACCCAAAATAGGGGGGGAGGACTTGGGCACCTATGCCCTAGTCCTGCCCTATTTTGGGTCAGGCCCAAATTTTGAGTATCAGTTTATGACCGTTATTTGGTCCCTAGGCCGACATGGTAAGTTTGAATTTACGAAATCTTGGCAAGAATGTTTGTAGTCGCATATAAAAGCATGTTTAGGCATTCATTTGTAAACTAGAGGATCGTTAGATTGTTATTGTGAACTTTATGCATTCTCAAGGTGATTCAAGGCTTTCATTGTGTTGCAAGAGCATATTTGTGTTGTCTATGTGTTTGTGTTTGTAGATTTGAGCATCCATTTCCTTGTGGAATGAAGAGCTTCTTCCTCTCATGAGATCTTCACTACAAGGTGACATTCATTGTGTTTGTGATCATTATTTCATTTGGATTTTGCCTCTACCTCACAAGGGCATGCACTCTCTATCTGACAAAGCTATTTGGAAGACTTAAGTGACCTTCTAGGGATTGACTGAGGCAAGCTCCTAAACACCACAACCCCCTCCCAAAGTTTTCATGGTTGCAGGTTACAAGTTGATGATGCAGACAAAGTAAAGTTATAGGAGGGCATATTGGAGTGTCAGAATTGCAAATTAGAGAAGAAAATAGCTCCCTGGACTAGGGTGCCTGCTCATTAGTCCCCAAAGTTCTGCAACAAGAAAATCTCTGGAACAACAGAAACAAGTTGCAGACTAAGTTTCCAGATCCCGACAAAAAGCAGGGCCTTGGACTTGGGTGCCCGCTCCTTTGTCCCTAACTTTTCTGCCTTGGAACCCCAAAAATAGGTGCACTTTTATTTGTCATTTTACATCTTTCTACAGAAGCATTTTCTGTAATTCATCTATTTACTGTCGTATTTGCATAATTAGGGTTTTGATGTGTAATGGGACATAAAAGAAGGAAAATTGATAATCAAATACACTAATCCAAGCTTCCCTACATTAATAAGTGACCAAGGACCTGATAGTGCTCTTCCACTCGATCCGAGGGTCCTTGAAAGTAATTAGTGAAAGGAGGATTCAAACACTAAACTAAAACAATCCAAAGATTACACCATTAAATTTTGGTTAACTCATTTTTTTATTGAATTTGGCACCTTGCTGATTGTTTTTCTTCAGATTTGGGTTGATTTCATTCATTCATATAGTCATTCATCTTATTGCATTGAGAAAATTTCAAAAAAAAATTGAAAATTTTAAAAAACTTGAAAAAAATTGCATTTTAGGGTTTCTATTTTGCATCAATTCATTCTAATTTTTTATAATTTTTGATTTTTGCATTATATCTGAGATAAACTATAGAAAATTGCAAAAATTCAATAATTTCATTGCATTTTCATCATACAATTTCTAGGGTTTGACAATTTTCATATAACCTAGTAATTCCAAAATCTAGGGTTAGTAGGCAAAATCTTCTTTCATATTTTTCTACTGATTTTAGAGACTCATTCAAATTTTCATTTGATTGCAGTCTTATATTTTAGTGTAAATTTTCATTTAGATTTCAAATATTTGCATTTTTGCATAGAAAATTTCAACAAAAAACTAGCAATTTTCATACATGTTCATTAGATTTGCACTTGCATTTTGTATCTTAGGGTTTGGAAATCACTTTTAGATCTGAGTATATTTAATTTTCATCATAAATCAGATTTCAAAACATTCATATAGAATTTTGTGTCAAGATCTCAAACCTAGGGCTTCAAAAACCTTGATTTTCACTAAATTTGGCCTTATTGACTCTCTAAATTTGCACCATAGGTGTATTGTGAAGGGTACTTTTACACTAATTGGTTGTTATCAGGGTAATTCTTTTCTTCCCCTCCTAAAAATCTTCACAACACCTTTTTATTGGCCTCTTGTATTGAAAATTTGGTGAAAAACTACACATTTTTTGCTTATTTTGCCCTAGGGTTTAGCATGGTTTGCACTCCAAGTTTGTTGTGACAAATTTTATGGATTGAAGTGACTAATATAATTTCTATTATTTTCTTCACCTCCTAAAATTCTTTACAACACCCCTTTTGCTAGGTATTGGAGTTGAAAAATCATGAAAAAATGCATATTTTGTTATATGTTCACTAGGGTTTGACCTTGAGTGGCACTATAAGTGTGTTGTGATGGATATTAAGTTTCTGTTATTACTCATATAATTTTTTTCCATCATCATTTTCCTCACAACACCCTTTGTCTTGCTCTTTTGCATTGAAATTTGGTGAAAAATTGCATATTTTCACTACATTTGGACTTGTCGTCACCTTAGATTTGCATCAAGAGTGTGTTGTAAAGGATCTTATTTCTATATTGGACTGATATCAGACATATAATTTTCTTCCCCTAATCAAAATACTTACAACACCTTTTGTTTCATTTATTTGCATTAAAAAAGTACAAAAAATCAAGCATTGTTGGCTTTCAAACATATCATTCTCTTAGGGTTTGTTCTCTTAGTTTGTGAATTGTGTAGTGTGTGATTTTGTATAAGCTTTATGACCTGCTGTCCTAAAAATAATATCCCTTTAAGAAGAAGTAAAAGGTTAATGGGATCTAGTGCTCTTGAAGGAAACAACATTCCTACCTCTGACAATCCTTTGAACACCTTTACAAAGGGAGAAACTCATATTGTGCAAGATATTATACATCCTCCAACCACTATGGAAGATCAAATATTTCATGATGTTGAGGATGCTATTGAGGTATTAGGGCATGTACCTATGGAACAAGTCAATAATCTTGATAAAGACCTTCCTGAATTTCAAGAATATGTGCAAACTGAGAGGATAGTTGAAAAGGCCTTATCTGTGATCCACCATGTAAGAGAATTGATAAAAGAAGGACAAGATGGAATTAATGTTATTTGTGGTTTAACACATATTATGCAAACTAATTTAATTCTGGTGAGTGAATGTGCAAAAGTTATTAACAACATGTCATTACCGTCGCATACTCAAGTTTCAGCACCTATGCCGACTACAGGAATATCCACCTTTACATCAACAATCTTAAAAACTAATGTGAATACTTATAGTAATGCTACCACTGGTATTGGAGTATCTAATGGCACCAATTACAAAGCTATGGGATTTGATTATCATAACTTGGTCCATAATGTGACCGTTCCTATGAATAATTGTTCTCAACCTCCCATCACATATAGTTATTCCCAACCATTTTCCACCTACGTGTATGTCCAACCACCATTGACCTATTCTCAGCCTCTGCCTATCACATCTAAATTTTAATCACCTCCTCACTTTGGTTCCAATTCCTCGCAACAAACCGCATCTCAAAATGATGCCATCCTAAACCAACTTTTACAAGGCATGACTGCTTTACAACAAAAGGTAACAAATTGACAAATTCTTCACAGCCTAATCTACCAACATATCATGCACGTAATCCCTTATCCTATGTAATCTTGAGAACCCCTATACCTGAGAGGTTTGAGACTCCCCGCTTTGAAAAATATGGTAGAAAAGGTGATCCCAATATTCATGTGGCAGCATTTACATCTATGTGTAGTGATTTCTATTTTGAAGAAGATTTGTTGGCAAAACTTTTCCCGTGATGTCTCAAAGATATTGCTTTAGAATAGTTTTGCTCTTTGCCTCTGAATTCAATGCACTCCTTTTCACAGTTTATTGATCAATTTTTACAACATTTTCAAGCAAATATCAGACCCCAAGTCACTCTAATTGACTTGGTTCAATGCAAACAAGGTCCGAAAGAGAAGTTGACTAAATTCATTGTCGGTACCAAGGGCTTTATGCACAGATTCAGTATCAGATGAAAGATGATGATGTTTAGAAGATATTTATTACCAATCTATGGCCTAATATTCGTGATAAGATCCTCTTGATGAAGTAAAACTCCTTTCAACATTTATGCACTGCTCTTCGTGATTATCAAATTTTGTCTAGTCAGTATGAAAACCAAACCTCATCAGCTCAAGTTGGTCAATCCATGGGTGGATAATAACAAAACAAATTTACTAGGAACAATAATAATAGGAGCTTCATCAAGGTTAATGGACCGAATACGAACAACTTTTTGAATGTTTCAGCTATCACTAATCCAAAGAAAGCATCATATCAACCAAGAAAGTTTACTCTGATATCTGAGTCTTATCATTCCATCATGAACCAAGCTTTGAGTAATAACATTCTGAAGCTTCCCCCGATCAAGCCTATTGATCCTAGTAAAATTGGACCTTACTTCGATGCTAATGCCTTTTGTCATTATCATCGAATGCAAGGACATGACATTGCATGATGTATGCATCTTAAACATGAGATACATGACCTTATTTATTCAAATGTCATCTAGGTATCAAGTGTGAATGATAATAGAAACAAGTCAGTTGCTCCACTGAATCAAAACTTACAAATCTTCACTAATCCTTTCCCTAAGAATAATGAAACCAATATGTTGGAACAGGGTTTAGTGGAAGTAGATGAGGATGATTACTTGGACTATGATAACATCATAGAAATGACTGAAGTGGATAAGAAACAAGTGAACAACCCACCTCGTCCATGAAGGAATGGAATTTATGCTGAGATTCCTCCTCCATTATCCTTATATGGATTAGGAGATAATCAAAATGCATCAGAAAAGAAAGAACAACAACCGATATAGATGAGTGAGATGGTACAGGATGATTCCTGTTATCGTGCTAGAAAGATTCAACAATGAAAACTTGATAAAAATTAGAAAAGAGTTAGACAACTGTCAGCAGTTGGAGAAAATAGTGGTTCCCATCCTCATAAGCAACAAAACGTTATATTTACACAAGGAGTTACAAAGCAAGTATCACATAATAATAAGAACCACTCAAATTTTGCACTCAACATGATTGAGTACCTCTCCAAGAGGTTTACAAGTTCCAAAATCTGATACAAGAGATCGATACAGGTAAGTATCTCTAACCCTTTATCTCTCTCGTGACATGTTTCCCCCATGATGTGTTATGTGTTGTTTAGGCCTCCTGGGATGACCCCTGATTCTCTTGTAAGGTCTGATATACCAGGAGACCACCTCTATTGTGACATTCTATTTGTATCATCATTCTTCTATATTGCCTCTCTCTGATTTCATCGTTGTGTGTTGTGTCTTACGGACATAGCGTTGTAGTTGGTGACTTGGGGGCACCCTCCTACGTGACTTTCCCTAAGACATTTTTTTCTCCTCTCTGATTTACTGTCTCCCTTCCTCTAGTGTTTCTATCTAGTGAGCGGATGACAAAAAACATTTATACTAATGCGGACCTAGTGTCCCTTTCGAGAGCAATCAAAAAAAATGAACTTAGTTCCCAATATGACAATGGGGTTGTAATAAATTATTCAATGCTTGGCTAGTAGAACTCATGCTTTATACGTAGTGATTTTGATGGTATGCTATCTCATTTACAAACCTTAACAATACTACTACTCTATACACCTTTGTTTGTCTTTGAATCTAGCCTTGGTGGTACTCAATTCAAAGAGCTTCGTGATGTAGCCCCATGGTTATCCTCAAACTCTGAACTCGTAGTATAACCTTGGCTCTTTGTGTGGTTAATCATATGCATTGATGTTGTCGTTTATCATGACACTAACATGTTTCTTGCAGGGATGTGTTTGAAGGAACATTTGAAGATCATAAAGTACATGTCACCTCCAGGGGGCATGGGCTTTGTGAGAGTCTGTGTCCCTTGTGTGTTATCTTCCTACCTTAACGTGCTTGATATCAATACCTAATATCAACCACCTTAAGGTGGGGGCATATATAAGGTAAGCTACATGTTGTAGATGTTAACAATGTGTTTGTCCTCAGGTGCAGTTTAAAGACCTGCGTGATGAATGCATCCTGCATCTTGAGTTTGTTTGCAATCAATCAATCATGTAAGCCCTCTATGGAGGTGGGATATCATGTATATCCTTTTTATCTTAAGCCCTCTATAGAGGCGGGGATGGTGTATTTCTCAGAGCAGATTGCATCATCATGTTATTTTCAAAAGTCCTCTGTGAAGGTGGGGAGCGGTTCTATGACTAACGTAACCCTTAAGCATGTCTTTGATGATTGTTGTGGTGAATCCCAATCGTCAGTGTGTTCTTGTAATGTGCCTGAGATGGTGTTGAGCCTAGAAATAGGAACACTCCATCGCTTGTCTGCCATGTTTTCTCTATGTCTTCAAAGTGTGTGTGTTTGGCATGCTTGCCTTGTGTGGTGTGTTTGTTTCCCCATATGCAGTTTAAAGACCTACACGATGAGTGCTTACTACATTTGGGAGGTTTTGCATGTCTTGTGTGTGTGTTGCCCCATATATACAATTTAAAGACCTGCACGATGAGTGGAGCCTGCATTATGGGAGATTTGTGTACTTTCCAATACTTGCATCTACATTTCATATATATGAGAAAAAGAAAAGAAAAGAATCATGCATGTCTTCCATGCATTAGTGTGTCTTCTATGCATTTACTGTATTCTCTGTGTTTTGCATGACTATAACTGTCTTCTCCATGTTATACATGCCTATTATTGTCTTCTATGTGATTAGTGTGTCTTCTCTGTGCTTAGTATGTTTGTTGTGTTTGTGATCATACTTTAATGCATATATTGACCTCGCATTTATACATACATTAAAGTGGCGGCTAAATGTAACATCAGAAAATGTCCCCTTGGGGGCTTTTCCCTCTTTAGGTTTAGCTCCCAGGTCTTTAGTGTGCATTTAGGACATCTTGCATCATAATTTGGCATCCCAATGGAATGAACACTAGGTATCATGACAAATGGAGCCTAGGGGGACCCCTTGAGCTTAACCATGCCCAAAATAGGGGGGAGGACTTAGGCGCCCACACCCTAGTCCTGCCCTATTTTGGGTCAGGCCCAAATTTTAAGTGTTAGTTTATGATCGTTATTTGGTCCCTAGGCCGAAAAAGTAAGTTTGAATTTACAAAATCTTGGAGAGAATGTTTGTAGTCACATATAAAAGCATGTTTAGGCATTCATTTGTAAACTAGAGGATCATTAGATTGTCATTGTGAACTTTATGCATTCTCAAGATGATTCAAGGCTTTCATTGTGATGCAAGAGTAGATGTGTGTTTTCTATGGGTTTGTTTTGCAGATTTGAGCATCCATTTCCTCATGGAATGAAGAGCTTCTTCCTCTCATGAGATCTTCACTACAAGGTGACATTCATTATGTTTGTGGTCATTATTTCATTTTGCCCCTACCTCACAAGGGCATGCACTCTCTATCTAACAAAGGTGTTTGGAAGACTTAAGTGTCCTTCTGGGGCTTGATTGAGGCAAGATCCTAAACACCACAACCCCCTCCCAAATGTTTCATGGTTGTAGGTTACAGGTTGATGATGTAGACAAAGTAAAGTTGTAGGAGGGCATATTGGAGTGTCAGAATTGAAGATCAGAGAAGAAAATATCTCCATGGACAAGGGTACTTGCGCATTAGTCCCTGAAGTTTCACAACAGGAAAATCTCCAGAACAGCAGAAACAAGTTGTAGACTAAGTTTCTAGATCCTAACAAAAAGTAGTGCCTTGGACTTGGGCACCCACTCCTTTGTCCCTGAGTTTTCTGCCTCAGAACCCTGAAAATAGGTGCACTATTATTTGTCATTTTACATCTTTTTTCAGAAGCATTTTCTGTAATTCATCTCTTTACTATTGTATTTACATAATTAGGGTTTTGATGTGTAATGAGGCATAAAAGAAGGAAATTTGATAATTAAATACCCTAATCCAAGCTTCCCTACATTCATAAGTGACCAAGGACCTGATAGTGCTCTACCACTCGATCCGAAGGTCCTTGAATGTAATTGGTGAAAGGAGGATTCAAACACTAAACTAAAGCAATCCAAATATTACGCCATTACAGTAAGAAGTCATTTAATGCCTTGAGGTTGTGTAAATTCTAAATAAACCATAGCATAGTAGATGAGATGCATAAAAATTTATAGGTACCCAGGTTCTGTCAGAGTGAAGGTTGAAGGACAGAGGAAGTGAATGTATTTGTAATCTCCTTTTGTGAAGATAATACAACTTGGCCTCTTTTCTTGGTGGAATTTTTTACCCACAAGGGTTTTCTCCATGTTAAACACTTGTGTTATGTGCTTCATTCTACTTCTGGTATATTTCTGTATTTTGGGTTTATGTTTTGATTACAATCTCCATTGTTAATGCACGTTTAAAATACTACTGAAATTTATTCGAATCAGATTTCCATTGAAGTAGTGTTGCTTTCACTTCTAACAAATTTCTTCTCCTTTAAGGCTTTATATTCTTCCTTTAGATCAAATTGATCATTACTTAAATGCTTCAGGAATAGCTCTGGGAATTTGTCACCATCGAGCTCATCTAGGGAAACATGGATATAAGCCCTAACATCTTCCACATACAAAACTTTGTATGGTATTCTTGAAAATGCACCCATTGGATCAACTTTAATTGCTTTGTAAGGGTGTTTCTTGAATTTTGGTTGAGGTCTTTCAATGATATCAACAACTTGTGGGGTTGCCATTTTAGAATTTTAATAGATTCATGAATGGGGTTTTGATGAAAATACCTTATTCCACCGAGCTAGGGTTTCCTTTATCTAAATCACTCTAAATCCTTTAGATCTTGGTTGTTGTCGCTCAAGTTTCACCTTAGTCTCTCCTGGATGTCTAATATCTTGAATGCGAAGTGATTTTGAAATCAAACAAGTCCCTTTTTATCCTCCACATGACTTGACCTAAATCATCATAAATGCTCATTCAAAAAGTTGCATGACTTCTTCGATGGATACAATCAATCAAGATTGCTTCACAATGTGCCGCATTGACTTCTTTTCTTCCTATTTTTCTTTTGATAGATTTTTCACATCAAGTTCCATTATATACCTTCGTGACAGATTCTGGTACCTACTTTCTGGCTGGGGTTTTGGATTTTCAACACTACTCCCCTTGAGCTAAAGCACCAAATTTACTTATCGTAGGAAGTATCTACGTCAGATGCTAATGCGGATCTATCCTCTTATTTACTTACTTTTTTCTTGACCCAAATCTTGTCCATTTCCTTCTTGGTTTCAACCGGATCAATCTTTTCTTTTCCCTTATCATGCCTCTACTCTATTTTTCTTTCTTTAGCATAGTAATTTCTCTTCACATTCTTGCTTCTATAGAATCTTGAAACATGTCCAAATTTGTTGCAATTGAAACACACAATGTTTCCTTGTCCTTGGTTCCTTCCTCTAAATGAATTCATGCTTGATTTGCATTGATTAGCCATGTGTCCAAATCTATTGCATGTGAAACACTTTCCATTGAATGATTGATTATTTTTTGCATTGTAAGACCCATTTCTTACCAAATTTCTACATTCATTTGATTTGTGACCAATTTTCTTGCAATTGAAGCATTGACCAGAGAATGATGAAATATTTTGATTTACTCTACTCCTGCATTGAGTACCTTTATAACCAAACTTATTACAATTAAAACAGTGGCCATTAAACGATGGATACCTCTAAGCATTTGGCTGTCTAACTAGAGGTCTTCTAGGTCTTCATCTTTGATTATTGAACTAGTTTCCTTTGTTTTTCCTTGACTCAGTGTTTGTTTGACCAAATTTTAAACTTTCTCCTTTCTCAAATCCCAAACCTTGCTTGTCATCAGCACTCTTTTGGCTAGAAATCATTTCATCAAGCTTGGCCATACTTATCTTGAATTTTTCTTCAAAACTCTTGGCCTTTTCTAGGTCTATTTTTAGACTTACAATTTCTTTTTCAAGTTTGGCACAATCTTCTGATCTGCTCTTCACAATTAAATTCAGATCATCTTTTGCTTTTGTTCTTTCTATAACTTCTACTTCCAAATCATTCAGGGCTTCATTTGCTAATATCAATTGATCATTAACTTCTTTGTATTTGTCTTTGGATTTCTTGACTTGTTCTTTTAGCTTTGAGATACATACATCATCTTGTTGCAAGTTTTCCTTCAGATCCCTGACTTCTACTTCAAATTTTTCAAGATCCATAAGGGCTACTTCTAGTTCCTTTTTGCTTTCATAATTTCCAAATCTTCTTGTTGCCATGATCACACTATCCCAGATCTTCCTTAAGCTGTTAGGCTTCTTCCAAGGAACCTTGCTCTAATACCAATTGTTGAATATCAGGAACACTGAGAGGGGAGTGAATTAGTATTCCATAAAACCGTTCATTCACTTTCACTTTTAACCATTTTCCAAAATTGATTAAACAAAAGCATAATATGTAAATGAATAGTGATGCAGAGGTAGGGGAGGCTCCCTTGAATAACATTCAAAAGGTTTTATAAGATTGCTTGGCTGACTGTCCCTATATGGTCGGTTGTCCCTTTGACTAGCATGGTTAGCAATGTTGATATATGCACAAATGGTGGATAGATAACTTGTTGGAATTAGGCTAGACAACTGAGAGGGGGGGTGAATTAGTTGTCCAAAAACTTTATCACTTGCAACAATTAATTCTTCTTTACCACTTAAAACTGATTAATGATGTAAACATTAAAGTGTGAATCATCAACACATGAGCATAAACATTTACAAACATAACACCAGGATTTTAATGTGGAAACCCAGTCAAAAGTACTTAGAAAAAGATTAGTACCTTGTTAAAAGTACTTAGAAAAAGAGAAAGCAAATGCATTCAGGTGCACTTCCTAGAGCTCACTGCTTAAAAGAGGCTCACTACCTACAGGAGGCTCACTGCCTACAAGAAATTAAGTTTAACATAGAGATAATGAACTGAGAAATAGCATCTTCTTCATGCCTGGTTCAGTCCCTTTGAAGGTTCACAATTTCTACTTTGTTTCCCAACCACTTCTTTGTTATATCTTCATCCTTTACTACTCTTGATCCTCTGCACTTCTTCCTCTATGCTCTGCTTCTATACCTTTCTTAGGATTTCATCATTTTGCACAAGGACAACTTTCCACAACTCATCAACAAGTATTTATATGCTTCATCAACCTTGGAATAAACATCAAGGTCAGCTTGACTTAATGTGGATCACTATACTGTCAACCAAACATAGTTAAGACTTGCATCTTCTTCGAAACTCTAGGGAAATACTCATAGATCATCTGCAACATGCTTGAATCATCTGGTCGGCCAAGACTGGGATGAACAGCAACACTAAGAAAGAAATCTTCACCAATGAGCTCAATCTTCAATGCGGACCTCCAACATAGTAGTCACACGATCCAGAGATTTCCAGAAGCACATTGAATTCAACAAAAACATCTGCACTCCTCCAAATCATTAGAATCACTTGCATCTTCATCCAGAACCTCAAGAACACTTTCTACCATGATTGTCACACCAGAAAGATTGCTTGCAGACCTCCAAACCACGAACCACTTGAGTTGATGATACACACTGACTTCCTAAACATGCCTTTAGATCCATAGATCATAATATTTCAATGCGGAGCAATCCAGACCAATTTACTGTCACTCTATTTCTTCTTAACATAGCAAAACCTGGTTCTACTCATATGGACATAGCTTCTTCAAATCTTCATGCAGACCTCTCAAATCTTAACTGGAGCTACTTTAGATAATCCTTTACTCAGCCATATGGTTTGCATACATTGATCTTTATTAATTTTCTCAATATCCTATGTTGGAATTAGGTCAGACAACTGAGAGGGGGGTGAATTAATTGTCCCACAGAATTAAACTTTCTTTTCTTTTAATCTTCTTTCATAACTTGCAAATAGATTAACAATGTAAAACATTAAAGCATGAAACAATAACACATGAGCAGAAACATAATTAACACACTTGAAACCAAGATTTTTGACATGGAAACCCAGTTAAGGGAAAAACCACAGTGGTCGTTAACCCACAAGGATTATACTTTGTTAAAAGTATTACAATTGAGAATGCACATGCATTCAGGCTCACTACCCAAAGCTCACTACTCAAAAGAAGGCTCACTGGCTACAAAAGGAACATTACAATGAGTTTGAACTAATAATTAGCATCTACCAATGCAAGGATTCAGTTCTAGTTAAGCACAGAATACTGACTTGATACACTTCATCCTCACTTTGCCCTATTTACTGTTCTGTTAACATCTAATCCTTAGATTTCTGCCCTTTTCGCACTTCTTCCATAGTCTCATCACTCACTCACCCAAATCACTTAAGTCCATCGGCTATATATATCCACATCATGATATTCAACCACTTTTCAGTCAGCTTCAAGAACATTTAGAACTTTGTTAAAGATTCTGCTTTGTCGACTAAATCCATGCATAACTTGTAATGCAGATCAAAACTTGCATTCAAAAATCATCAATCATGTCAACCACTATCACTAATCATCACAAATCATCCAACTGACAACTTCCATTTATCCGGAACTAAGATCAATTACAAGGTCGGCCTGTTCTTCTACTATCTGCACTGTCAAACTGTAACCCTATACTCAGATATAAATAACTTTTGAATCCTTCATCACCGGAGGTTAAGATTCTAGATTTAGATTGCCCTAACTATCCTTATGACTTGTTTAGATCTGTAGCATAGTCTGATTTACCATCAGAGAGATCTAGACCAAGATACCAGATCCTGTCACATGCTCTATTTCTGGCTACCCGAACTTAGATAAATTCTGATTCTGACTTCCAGTATGAACAAATTATGTTATGCAGATGTGTGGAATAGTCTTAGTTTCCATCAATGACAACACCTATCATGTGAAATAGTCTCTCTTTCCAACATCCTCAACATTCTAGTCTTCTAACCAGGCAACAAAATGGGATACAGTTGACATCAATGCAACAAGGATATGTTGACATCAATGACAACATCGCTTAGGCACATATTTGCAACATGACTTACCCAACTTGTAGATCTTCCTACACACCTTAGATCACTCTAGTTTGACAAACTAAGACCATTCTAGGTCATAAAAGTTCATGGCTCCATGCCCACCTAACTGTTTGCTCACAACTAGCCCTATGTGCTTATAGCCCTTGAAATGGAGTTTTCCAATCATAAATTGCAAACTACTTAGAAAAATAGAGAACCAATTGACTTTTTAGATACCCATTTGGCTCCTACATAACATATCAAACATGTACCCTAGGTTGTTTTGGACCAAATGCCCCTAAAATTGACTATACCTGTTGTTCTAGGCCTAATTAGGCCTCTTTTACAAAGCAAGTATCAGGCAAACTTGTTCCCAACTCTTCTAACCTATTCTAGGGCTTCAATAAGGTTTCACATAGATGGATTTTACTATTTTCAAGGTTCTTGGGCCACTACACATCACACATGCATCAAATCTCAACTCTACCTATTCAAGAAAACCTAATACATGAAGATATTAGGCTACACAAGTTGCAACAGCTGCTCCAAGCTCATCCCCTGCTTCTGCTATGAAAACCCATTTAAAAATCAACCAAATTAACCTCATTCCATCCATTTTTAGTTGATGATGCAGATGGAATGGGTCAAAAACCCATCGATCTCCTTAAACCCTCAAAACTAGGGGTTTTAGAGCAGTTTTCACAAAATTGACTATAAGATGCCTAAACAATGATGGGAAACCACAAAATCACCTAAAAATCAAAGTTAGGTCACTATTCTACAACATTCTAATCATGGTAATCCTTGATGGTACAATACAGTATTGTACAACAGCTGGGAACAGTTAAAAAAATAGTGAAAAATGTAGAAAACAAAGAGGAAAACTTGTATTTCTTCAATCCCAATCACATCACCTCAACTCCTTCGCATGAAATGGCATAAGTAATATGCCTACAACCCAAAATCCATGACTCCATAACTCCCATCATGGGAAAAATCAAGAAAGAGGCTAAAATTAGCCTTCCCACTAAGGTTGCAGTCAAAAAGCATGCCTACAAATAAGGCCAAAAATTAGACTTCCACCATCTCCACTACATAGACATGCCTCTAGTGGGATTATTAAAACATTTAAAACTAAAATTTCACCTAGGCTATAAATTGAGCTCAAAAAAATCAAAATTTGACTAAATGCTTAGGTGCTCCTGCACCATACACCCAAGGAGAAAGGATCTCAATCTCCACCTGAGATCAAGTCAGGGACTGTAGTGCCATGTTTTGCAATGTCTTCAGCTATCATCCAAGTTGCATCTTCATGGGGTAGCCCTTGCCACTTCACTAGATACTAATTATAGACCTTATGCCTTGTCCTCTTGACTTCTTTGGTGTCTAGAATGGCTTCAATTTTGACTGGTACAGCAGGAGGAAGATCTCCGATCCAATCAATATCAACACATTCATGAGCATCTGTACCTGCATCCAAAGATTGCTTGAAAGGATTTAAGTCATCAATGTTAAAGATTGGTGAGATAGCAACTCCAGGAGGGAGTTCTATCTCATATGCATTTTCACCAAACTTGTAGACCACCTTGCATGGCCCAATCTTCTTCATCAGCAACTTAGTGTATCTGCCCTTAGGTAACCTCTCTTTTCTGAGATGTACAAGTACTAAATCTCCAACTTTGAACTGAACATTCCTCCTTTTCAAATCTGCATGCTTCTTGTAAGTTTCCACACTCTTCTTGAGGTTTTCTCTAACTTGATCATGGATATCCTTCATAGCCATTGCAAACTTCTCTCCTTCAGTACTTCTCTTCTCTAATCCTCTCAAATCTCTTAGTTCATGTATACCTCTTGGGTTCAATCCATACACTACTTCAAAAGGACTCTTCCCTATTCTCCTGTTAATGTAATCATTATAAGCATATTCTGCCTGTGGAAGAACAAGATCCCATTGTTGTCCATGTTCTTTTGTAAGACATCTAAGCAAGTTTCCCAATGATCTATTAACTAATTTAGTCTGCCCATCTACTTGTGGGTGATAGGCAGAGATGAAAGTCAAATTGGTTCCTAGTTTCTTCCATAAGGTCCTCCAAAAGTGACCTATAAACTTTGAGTCTCTGTCTAAAACAATAGTGAGGGGCAGTCCATGAATTCTAACTATCTCCTTGAAGAATAAACTTGCAATGTTTGATGCATCACTTGTGCATTTGCAAAGACCAAAGTGTGCCATCTTGCTAAATCTATCCACAACTACAAAGACATTGTCTACTCCCCTCTAAGTTTTTGGTAGGCCTAATACAAAATCCATACTAAGATGCTCCCAAGGTCTGCTAGGGATTGAGAGAGGCTGATATAGGCCTGCATTGGAACTAGAGCCCTTGGCTCTTTGACAAACTCTACAAGATTCAATAATTTTTCTGATATCAGCTTGCATTTTAGGCCAAAAATAAAATCTTCTTACCTGATCTAGTGTCTTGTCAATCCCAAAATGTCCTCCAAGACTCCCACAATGCTTCTCCCTTATGAGATTTATCCTCATAGAGCACTTAGGGATGCATAACTGAGCTCCCTTGAATAACAATCCATCTTACAATAAAAAATTAGAAAATTGATCATGGAAAGTACCTTCAAACTATTGGCCAATAGAGTATACCTCTTTGAAGTCTGCATTAGCAGCATACATGTCTTTCAATGCTTCCAATCCCACACTTTGGAGTTGAATTTCATGCACTAGGACTGATCTACTGCTTAAGGCATCTGCTACCTTATTAGCTTGGCCTTTCTTGTACTTGATGGTGAATGTATAACTTTGCAAGTACTCAACCCACTTTACATGCTTATGATTTAACTTGTCTTGGCTATTCAAGAAAATCAGACCATGGTTATCTATGAAGACTATAAATTCCTTGGGAAAGAGGTAATGTCTCCATTTTCTTAGGGCCTGCACTAATGCATAGAGTTCTAGGTCATATGAAGAGTATTTTCTCTTGGCTTCATTTAGCTTCTCACTAAAGAAAGCTATTGGTCTGCCCTCTTGGCTCAAGACTGCACCTACCACAGATCCACTTGCATCACACTCCACTATGAAGATCTTGTTAAAGTCAACTAAAGAAAGGATCGGTTGTTGTGCTACTCTCTTTTTTAGATATTCAAAGCTTTTTGCTGCCTCCTCAGTCCACTGAAATTTCCTCTTCTTATCCCCTTTGATGGTGTCAAGGATGGGAAAAAAAATATGACTAAAATTCTTAATAAATTTCCTATAGAAGGTAGCTAAACCATGAAAACTTCATACATCTCCTATTGATTTTGGAGCTGGCCAACTGAGAATGGCTTCAACCTTGGAAGGATCCATCTTCAATGTGCCTTTTGAGATCACAAAACTAAGGTATACTAGTTCTTCCTTCATAAACTCACACTTTTTGAGGTTGATCATCAACTTCTCCTCATTTGATCTCTGCAAAACCATGTCAATATGCTGCAAGTGCTCCTCCTTTGTCTTGCTAAACACAAGAATATCATTCAGATAAAAAACAACAAATTTGCTAATAAAAGGTTTCAAAACCTCATTCATTAACCTCATAAATGTACTAGGAGCATTTGATAGTCCAAAGGGCATTACCATCCATTCATACAGTCCTTCATTGGTCTTGAAGGTAGTTTTCCATTCATCTCCTTCCCTTATCCTGATTTGGTGATATCCACTTTTGAGATCAATCTTTGAGAAGTAACATGCACCCCCCAAATAGTCCATTAGGTCCTCCATTCTAGGTATTGGGAACCTATATCTAATTGTGATTTTGTTTATTTCCCTTGAGTTAGTACACATCCTCTACTCTCCACCTTTCTTGGGTGCTAAAACAGTAGGGACAACACATGGACTTAAGCTTTCTCTAATGAGACCCTTATCTAACAATTCTTGGATTTGTGCTTTGATTTCTTCATTCTGTTGTGGGGTTATCTTGTATGCAGCCTTATTAGGCAAATTGGCTCCAGTGATGAGGTATATGTGATGGTTGATATCTCTCATGGGAGGTAGGGAACTTGGAAAATCATCTACCACTATATCCTTGTACTTGTCCAACAAAGACTGCACTTCACGAGGTATGTCTCCCACCTTATTTGTTGCTACATCAGACTTGGTCTTAGGTCTGATTACTACTGCAAATCCATGTCCTTCCTCCTTCATTGTTTGCAAAAATTCTCTCCTACTACCATGATGCTAGACCCAACTTGTTTATCAGGTTCTTCCTCTGGAAGGGGTGTTAAAGAGAATGAGACTCCATCCTTCTCTATCACATAAATGTTCTTCTAACCATCATGCTTGCTCTTTCTATCATGTTTCGAGGGTCTTCCTAGCAGCAGGTGATAAACATCCATAGGAATGATGTCACAAAGGATATTATCTTTATAACCCCCAATGTTAAACTCTACCCATGACTGTTCATTTACCAAGACTTGTTGACCCTTGTTTAACCATGACACTTTATAGGGTGTGGGGTGAGGAATTCTCTTTAGGTTCAACTTCTCTACCATTTCCAAAGAAACTAGATTGTCAGTGGAACCAGAATCAACAACTACTTTGCATACCTTTCCATGTGACTTGCAAGTTGTCCTAAACAATGACTTCCTTTGTAAAGGCTTCTTGGTTGTTGGCACCTTGAGGAGTATCCTCCTTATCATTAGTGTATCACCTACCTCAGGAGCAACAGGCTGAAGTGGTGAACTTTCATTGTCCTTTTCATGCACTATTTGGGTCCTGCGTTCACCTCCATGAGAACTTGATGCTTGCTTGTCTGGGCATTTGAATGCAGGATGTCCAAACTGATTACAATTGTAACATTTGTACGAGAAGGTGCTTGACCCTCTTCCTTGGCCACCAAATCTTCCTCTAGTGTTGGGCCTTGTGCCTCTAAAACTGCCCCTATCACTTGATTCCCCTTTTTGCTCTTGTTGTCCACTTGATTCTCCTTGTTGTTTTTGAAATTGTGTCCTTTCCCCAAAGTTACCTCTACCTCTATTATTCTTTCCTCTGCCCCTAAGCTGTTGTTCTTTTCTCCTTTTTATCTTCTCTTCTACCCTCACTGCCAATTGGAAACATTCTTTTACATTTCTAGGGGTGGCAAGGCTTATTTCATCCTAAATATTGAGCCTAAGCCCATTGATATATCTAACATTTTTTTCAATCTCATCTTCATTATGCCCTGTCCTCATGGTCAGCTTGTGGAATTCTTCAGTATAGGCCATAACATCCATGTCTTTTTGTTTTAAATTCTGCAACCTTCTAAAGGTTTGAATTGCATAATCCTTTGGAAGGAATTGGCTCTTCACTTTGGACATCATCTGGTCCCATGAACTGATTTTTGCTTTTCCTTTCCTCAACCTCTCTGATTGAACATAGTTTCACCATGTCAATGTTGGCCCCTTCAACTTGGTCTTAGCCAATTTGACCTTTTGCTCTTCTGGCATCTCCTTGTACTCAAAGTAGTTATCTAAGGCATCAATCCAATCTAATACTTTATCACTATTCATTTTTCCTTCATACATGGGTAACTCCATTTTGACATCAGTGCTTTCTCCTTTCACAATCTGCGGCATCTTCATAAACCTTCTATCATCTAGATCCATCTCTTCCACATTAGATCCCTCTTGAGGGCCTAAATTTTCACCCTCATTCTCTTGGTCACTCTCTTCCTCAATGACCCCACCTCTTCTTAGGTTTGCTTCTATGGCTGCAAGTCTGGCTAGGACTCCATCTTGGGATTCCTTTATTATTCTTACTTCTCTAGTGAGGACTGGATTATTTCTAGGAGGCATCTTGCACTATTCCTCCTTCACACTTCAACTTTCTTCTTTCTTCCCAATTAGAACTTGAACCTAGGCTCTGATACCACTTGATGCAAAGGTAGGGGAGACTCCCTTGAATAACATTCAAAAGGTTTCATAAGATTGCTTGGTTGACTATCCCTATATGGTTGACTGTCCCTTTGACTAGCATGGTTAGCAATGTTGATATATGCACAAATGGTGGATAGATGACTTACCCAACTTGTAGACCTTCATACACACCTTGGATCACTCTATTTTGATAGACTAAGACCATTCTAGATTATAAAATTTCATGGCTCCATGCCCACCTAACCGTTTGCTCACAACTAGCCCTATGTGCTTGTTGCCCTTAAAATGGAGTTTTTCAGTCATAACTTGCAAAGAAATTGGAAAAACAGAACACAAATTGACTTTTTAGGTACCCATTTGGCTCCTACACAACATATCAAACATGCACCCTAGGTTGTTTCAGACCAAATGCCCCTAAAATTGACTGTACCTGTTGTTCTAGGCCTAATTAGGCCTCTTTTACAAAGCAAGTATGAGGAAAATTTGCTCCCAACTCTTATAACCTATTCTAGGGCTTCAATAAGGTTGCACATAGGTGAATTTTACTGGTTTCAAGGTTTTTGGGCCACTACACATCACACATGCATCAAATTTCAACTCTACCTATTCAAGAAAACCTAATACATGAAGATATTAGGCTACACAAGTTGCAACAACTGCTCCAAGCTCATCCCCTACTCCTTCTATGAAAACCCATTTAAGAACCAACCAAATTAACCTCATTACATCCATTTTTAGTTGATGATGTAGATGAAATGGGTCAAAAACCCATTGATCTCCTTAAACCCTCAAAACTAGGGGTTTTAGAGCAGTTTTCACAAAATCGACTATAAGATGCCTAAACAATGATGAGAAATCACAAAATCACCTGAAAATAAAAGGTAGGTCACTACTCTACAATATTCTGATCATGAGAGTCATTGATGGTATAGTACCATACCATATAGCAGCTAGGAACAGTGAAAAATGTAGAAAATAGAGTGGAAAACTTGTATTTCTTCAATACCAATCACATAACCTCCAAATCCTTCACATGAAATGGCATAAGTAATATGCCTACAACCCAAACTCCATGATTTCATAACTGCCAACATGGGAAAAATCAAGAAAGAGGCTAAAATTAGCCTTCCCACTAAGGCTACAGTCAAAAAGCATCCCTACAAATAAGGCCAAAAATCAAACTTCCACCATCTCAACTACATAAACATGCCTCTAGTGGCCTTATTACAACATTTAAAACCAAAATTTCACCTAGGCTCTAAATTGAGCTCAAAAAAATTCAAAATTTGACTAAATGCTTAGGTGCTCTTGCACCAAATAGCAACCACAAAAACATAACACATGAACACCAGGATTTTTACGTGGAAAACCCCAAGGTGGGGAAAAACTATAGAGAGGATTATCTCTCAATATATATTGAAATCTTTGAATAATTATGCTCAGGCTTGGTCACTCCACGGGCCTAGAACATGTTGGCTCACTACCATGAAGTACAACTAGATCTAGCAGGCTCACTGCCTCAACCCTAAACCTAGAAAGATTAAAATGAGGGTTGTTAAACCCTACTGGATGCTCACTACCAGGCTCACTGCCTTGTTGAAGATGGCTCTCTACCAAATACAATTGAAATTGAATATGAAGAATGAATACTGCATATGCATCTGTCCATATGCCAGGGAGTAGTCATTTAGCAACTGAATACTATATCCTCAGTCTTCATCCTTACTAATCTTCTACCTTTGCTTTTCTATTCTCACGCCCACATCAATACCCTTCACATTCACATCACACTCTCGAAACACCAAACTCAATCACTTAGATATATTGGCAACACTTAAGATCTTCATATTAGGTCGGCATACTCAAATGAAGCATATAGTTGATAAACTTGTATCTTGTCAGCCAAATCCATTCATCAAAATATATTGCGGACCCTAATAATATTTGAAACATATTCTCATATGTTAGCTCCAACTATAGAACCACTTAGGATAAAGTTCTAATCAATAGAACTTACCGCATACAAGTCGAATTATCATGACAGCCTCAAATAGAGACTGCCTTTGGTTTTGTTCATCTGTCAGACTACAACTTTTACTGCGGACCATAAGACACTTCCAAAATCATATTGAAGACTCTTCACATATCCCCAATCTTACCTTCAGAACCGCAAAGCATGATATCAACTTGTAGCAAAATGCGGACCATTTGAACTCAAACTCTGTCATAGTCACTCTATCAAACACTGTGGCGACACTCAGCAGCTTGCAACTATCTTTTTAATAGACTTCAAATCTCAGAGCTCTGGATTTATACACTTCATACAAGTATTTACAACACCTTATAATCGCATAACAAAATATTCACTTGCAGAGAAATGTGGACTATTTTAGTCTATAATGTACACTATTCCTGTCTTAACACTATCCACCCGGACTTAGACTTTTCACCAGATGAATTCTGAAGGAAGTTAGATCTTGATCACTGGAATATAATAGAAATAGGTGGCTATAAACATCATACCTGAACTACATCTACAAGTCTTCCATGGTGGAGGCATACTAATTCACTTTATGTCCCTTACTCAAAATACTTCCCATACTTAGCCATTTTGGGCTTCTAGACCAAAATACTTTGTGCCTTGTTACCAACTCAAGATTGTCTTTCAGAGAAGTGTCTCTTTATCATGCTAATGGATTCTCTTTGCCTTGTTTCCATCAATGACAAGACACAGATTATCTCTAGAGTAGTGTCTCTTGCCAACAATTTATGTGTGAGTGCTGATAGGTAATCACAAAACATTTAACCTAGCAAGTCAACGATGGAGCCTTAGCCAAGTTTTGGATGATCTCATGGAATGGTTACAAATTGTTATTTGAAATCAACTAGTTGGAAGAATATGCACAACTTATTGGAGAGTGGAAAGAAAAAAATATTCAATAATATATTATAGAAGGACAAGATCTTGGGCCTCCCATGTGGAACTGGGAACTTCTAAAAAATGATAATGTGAGCGAGGAGGTCTTTGAAGGGCTAAAAAGAATTAGAAGGAAAACCATACTTTCAGGAAAGGTGGATAGGATCATCTAGTGTGGGGCCAGTTTAGGGGAGTACTCAGTTAAACTCATATACCAAATCCAAAAGGTCTCACAGAAAGGTAGCTAGCCAGCTAATCTTTGCTCGAACAAAGAAGTGCTACCTAAGGTGGGAGCCTTCAACTAGATGGCACTCCACAAAAAATCCCTCACTGGTGATCGACTAAAATCAATTGGGATTGAAGGCCCAAGTCATGGTGTAATGTGCCAAGTAGTGGAAGAAACTGTAGATCATCTCCTTTTTAACTGCCCCTTTACATTAATATGTCGGGACTGGCTTACCTAGCACTTAAATTGGTCTAGCCCTAGACAACAAAACTTATTTGATTGGTTTAAAAGTTGGCCTCTACTAAAAAAGAAAGTGACATGGAAGGATTTATGGATGGTCAGTCCCTCAATAATAATTTGGCATATATGGAAAGAATGTAATCAAAGAATCTTCCAAAATGAAGAAAAGGAATTGCAATGGGTTCTTAACCAGATAGAAGTCACCATTACGGAGCTACTAAATTCACAAATAAAAAACAAGAAAGAATGGACATTCACTTCTTTTGATGAAGATTTGATTAAGGCTTGGAAAGGACCATGGCTCCTAAAAAATGGACCACTGATAAATAAAATCTCTAACAAAAAGAGGAAAGAGGCAAAATGGTCACAACTCGCGGAAGGTAGAGTTAAACTAAACTTTGACGAAGCATCTAGAGGAAATCTAGGGGTAGCAAGTTTTGAGTGTATTATTAAGGATCCCACAAGGAGGCTAATTAGAGCTCAATCATCTAAACTACAAGAAAGTATGAACAACGAAGCTAAGTTCGCAGCCTTGGACACCGGTATCAAGTTGTGCCTCAAAAATGGTTGCAATGACGTTAAGATTGAAGGAGACTCTTTACTATGTATAAATGCAATACAGAATAAGAAGAGTATCACATGGACACTAAAAGGATGGATTGATGTCATATGGTCAAAAGTTAATCAATTACAAAACTTCATGCTAAAGGATATATACAAGGAATCTAATAAAGTTACATATTACTTGGCAAACAAAGGAGTGGAAGGACATAGCATTATTTCAACAGATGTGAAGGAATGGATGAATCTTAAGGATATTCTTCATAGAGATATGGAATAGGAAAGAGAAGTGCAAGAATGGATAGTTCTATAAGATTAAGGAATAAAAATAGCAGTTTTTGCCACCTCTAGATATGAAATCTATGACTCTCTCTGACAAAGATAGTGAGACAAGAAAAGGAAGGAAAATGGAGAACTAGACTTTTGGCTCACTATATAGGTATAGGAAAGGGAAGCATCAACAAGCAATAGAAGCAACAATGGCAGATAGGTTGCATTTCCCTTACTACTGCATCTGCAAAAAAATTAGATGATGAGGTGAGATCCAAGGAGGAGGAGGGAGATAATAACAGCTCTATTGGCAGTGATAATAGTGAGAGAGAAAATGACCCTCGTGAAATAGAGCATGATGAAGAGGAAGAGGAGGTAGAATCATATGATGATCAAATCAAACATATCTTTGTGGCTTGAGATGGTGAAATAGTGGAGGTAATCAAAAAGGTGATCAAAGGCCACATTTTTAATGGGAATCATGTGTATGATGGCACACTTTATGAGGAATTCCTACGGTACGCGAACCATTCTGTGGAGGATCATTCTTCTTTGAAGCCATGATCTAATACTGCATTCCCATACATTGCAAGTGGCATTCCACGCGACTTTTCCAAAGAGTGAAATTGGTTCCATCAAACCTCAGACTATCCTTTTTGTAGGATGACATCCTGGATCTCCTCAAGTGGTTAAGCTCTTTTTAGAGGAACCTAGCTCTGATACCAATTGTTAGATTTAGGACAGACAACTAAGAGGGGGGTGAATCAGTTGTCGAAAACTTTCTTGCAATTAATCACTTAAATCCTTTTCTTAATTCAATAGCATAATGATAAATCAATCATGGAAACATAATGCAACAATTCAAGAGCAGAAACACATTAACATATATGACACCAAGATTTTTAACGTGGAAAACTGGGTTAAGGGAAAAACCATGGGGTGACTAACCCAAGATTGTATTCTCTATTAAAAGAATAGAAAGAACAAAATGGCACATGCCAATTAGGGCTCACTACCTGAGCACATTGCTCGCAAGAGGCCCACTGCCTATAGGAGACACGCTGTCTACAAAATAATAGATATTACATGCTTGAACTAAAGAATAGCATCTTCACCATGCTTGAGTCAGTTCCATTTAAGCCCAAAACTTCTGCTCTACCTTTCGCTCATCTGCTCTCTACCACACTCTCCACATCTTCAGATACTTTTGAAATGACTTTACAATTCCTTATTTATACAAGACATCGACTTAGGGATAATCATCTAAGTCAGCATACATTAAAGAGAAAATACATAAATACAACATGACTAATTACAAAAAGACTTCATGCGGATGAACACATTGTCGGCCACACAGATCTGAGACTTCAATCTTCTTTTAGGAACATGCTAATCTTCACAGAACATCTTCAAGATCATCCATAGGATGTGTAACTCATCCGATCAGCCTGACTTGGGAAGAACATCATCATCCGGAAGTAATTCTTCAATTATGAGCTCAATCCTCAATGCAGACCACCAACATGAACTAGACACAATCCAAAGACCTCCATAAGCTTGCCTGAATCACCAAGAACATCCACACTACTTCTGCTTACTGAAATCATTCTCTCCTTCATCCAGAACCTCAAGAACACAGTCTGCCATCACTTTCATATTGGAATCGATGCTTGCTAACCTCCAGACCATGAACCAATTGAGTTGTCAATTCACATTGACTTCCTAAACACTCCATCAAATCTACAGAACAAGATATTTCATTTCTGGATCTCACCAGACCTATCTGTATCACTCTGTCACCTCTAAATGTCTACCAGAACCAGTTTTACTTAAGTGGTCATAACTTCTTTAGATCTTCATGCAGACCTTTGAAATGTTTACTAGATCAACTTAAGACACATATATGCAAACCCTTTGATGTGCATCCTCTGATCTTCATCTTATCCAGAATCTTTACCTTACTGTCTTCACTGTTCTCCATTGATCCTGGTAGGACTAATTTTCTCAATATCCTCAGCATACAACTCATTCAATCATTATCATCAATGCAACATGAGTATGTTGACATCAATGACAATACCAGTTAGGCCTATACTTGCAACAAGGGAAGCATCAACAAGCAATAGAAGCAACAATGGCGGATAGGTTGCATTTCCCTTGCTATTGCATCTACAAAAAATTAGATGATGAGGTGAGATCCAAGGAGGAGGAGGGAGATAATAATAGCTCTGCTGGCAGTGATAATAGTGAGAGAGAAAATGACCCTCGTGAAATAGAGCATGATGAAGAGGAAGAGGAGGCAGAATCATATGATGATCAAATCAAACAAATCTTTGTGGCTTGAGATGGTGAAACAGTGGAGGTAATCAAAAAGGTGATCAGAGGCCACATTTTTAATGGGAATCCTGTGTACGATGGCACACTTTATGAGGAATTCCTAATGACAACTACCCTCATCTTTAGAAGGAATCAAAGCAGTAAGCTACTAGCTTATCACTACATCCTGCCTCAGCTACAGGAAACAGCTAGTGTTGACATCTTAGTCTTTAACAAGAAGCTGAGCTATGGAACAATGGGGGATTTTTTGATGCAGTGGTGGTAAGAAGGAATCAGGTGACTGCACAGGCCTAGTTTGTGTTCCAAAAAGGAATAAGAGGCGATAATATGCAAACCTTCAACTACCTCCTTATGTAATATGGAGATTTGTTGTCCCCGAAGCAAATCAATAGATCTTTTGAACTCTTAGAGGGTCTGAGATATATCTGGCATCACTAAATGCCCCTTGTAATGACATTACCTAATAGCAAGCAATAGGCATATGTATGATTAGGCATGCTCATTGAGAAATAGCCCTACTATATATTTTCTATTATAATATATATAAAAGGGAGCTACCCCTAGGTAGCACTTAATGATCAAAAAAATAAAATAAAATAAAAAAATTAGCTAATAGCATTAATTTCTACTATAACATCATCTACCATAAATGCATTGATTTTCCACTTGATCTTCTTTAAGAGAACTCTTTGCAGAAGAATTTGCATCCAATATGCTAAGTCATATGTACATGATCTAGACATTATTATCCATGCAACTGGTCGGACATCAAAAGCAAACAATGTGATGAGATTTATTGTTGTGTTAAGACTACTTAGGGTCTATAGAAAGGGTGATTCCATAGGGGGAATCAGTCCAGCATACTAGGTTGACCCAATATGGGATAACTTAGCATGCTTGGTTGATCCCAAAGGGGATCAAACACCATGCTTTTGTGCCTTTTATAGTGAAAGGAAGCTAGGTGTGCAGAAATCGATTCCTACACTAATCTAATGAGGAGAGGGCTATGCAAATTCAAATTAATCCTTACAACTACAGTAACATAGAACATCTAAAAAAGATATTGCAACAATACACATGAACCAGAAAGAAGACAGAAGAAGAGAGACAAATATATAACATGGGGAAAACCCTTATCAGGTGAAAACCCCCACACTCAGAAACCTACACAATGTATTATCAAAACTGAATGTTGTTTACAATACACTTGTAATGCAAGCTTCAATGGTCTTTGACACTCATATCTGGAGTCAATCCGGCAGCATAACAGTACATGTCAATCCTGTAATAATTCTCCTCCTTCAAGCACCTATTTATATAGAATATACAAGGCAATATTGGTCATATCTTGGAATGGGCATCCAACTTGGCCTCATGGCCCAAAACCCATGCCTAAGAACACTTGGTCAACATTGCAGAATGTACCTGACACTTGTCCATAGCTCCCATCCCAAAGAGGTCACCTATTTCCAAAATGGGCTATGACAGATGCTCTTACGACACTTACGACCGTCATAGAATCTGTCATAGCGGTTACAACTTACAGTTGTAAGAGAATTTGTCATACACAGGCTCTAAATAGCATATTCTCTTACAACATGTCATAGTCCACCTTGGGGTGCCCAAACATGCCTTTTTCAAAGATGCTTCATGACACATGTCTTCACCTATCTTACAAGCTTCTATTTCTGACTCTTACATGTCATAGATTCTGTCATAGGAATCCATCAGAACCGTTTCGGTCAATATTCCCTTACACAACATCCAAGATGCCAAAACATGGCAAAATGCTCCTACCATAAAGTGGGATGCCTATCTCCTCATGTGAGGACAAAATTACAAGTTGTCATCTTCCATGTAGGATGACACATCACCGTGCCACATCCCATAATATGACAATATGGAATTTACAATTAATTTACAACATAGGAAATGAATTAATAAATACAAACATAAATAATGCAAGGAATTACCAAGGTTGAGACACCTTAATTCCCAACATTCTCCCACTTGTCAAACACCTTGTAAGAGCCAATAGAATAATAAGATTTAACTGCTATAGGCTGAGAGGCCCATACACTCCGAACACCATCTGAACTTCTCTATGCCCACTGGTTTCGTCAATGCATCTATAACATTCTTCAAATTATCTACTTTCTCCAAATTTACCTTCCCATCCTGTACCATGTCTCTCACAAAGTGAAATTGAACATCAATGTGCTTTGTTCTGGCATGGAAAGTTGGATTCTTCGCAAGGCAAATCACACTCTGACTATCACAACTGATCGTTATTTGACCTGCATCAACACCAATATCTGAACACAATCTCTTAAGCCAAATGGCTTCCTTACAAGCATGAGTTGCTGCCATATACTCAGCTTCTATCATGGACAAAGCAACCACAGGTTGTTGCTTACTCATCCAACTAATAGCACCACTGAACAATGTAAACACATAAACACTGGTGGATTTCCTGCTGTCAATGTCACCTGCCCAATCTAAATCCACAAATCCATGAATATCAACAAAATGTAGAGGTCCTATAGCATTACCATGATATCATATGGAATGCTCGAAAGTACCCCTCAAATGTCTAAACACTCACTTAACTGCATCTCAATGAACTCGTCTAGGATTAGCCATAAATTGACTAAGGACTCCCACTGCTTGGGCAATGTCTGGTCTTGTGCAGACCATAGCATACATCAAACTACCAACAACACTAGCATAAGGTACTTTGCTCATGTCCTCTACCTCACTAGGAGATTTTGGACAATCCTCAATAGACAACTTTTTCCCCAAAGAAAAAGGAACACACAATAGTCTACAATCTGCCATACTGAACCTATCCAACACGGTCTTCACATACTTACTCTGGATTAACCAAAGTTTTCTGTTGGTTCTATTTCTTTTGATTTCCATTTCTAGAATGTACCTGGATGCCCCTAAATCTTTCATTTCAAACTATGCTGACAACTAAGATTTAAAATCAGAAATCATATTCTTACTCTTCCCAATGAGCAACATATCATCAACATATAGTGCAATAATGAGAATACAATCACCATCAAACTTATAATGCACACAGTGATCCAATTTTGATCTCACAAATCCAATTGACAACACAAAGGCATCAAACTTCAAGTACCATCTCCTAGGGGATTGCTTCAAACCATACAAAGACTTCTTAAGCTTGCAAACCAAATTTTCTTTACCTTTCACCATGTAATGCTCTATCTGTGACATGTAGATTTATTCCTCCAAATCACCATGGAGGAAAGTTGTCTTCACATCCATCTATTTTACCTCTAAGTCATAAGCTGTTACAAGAGACAACAAGAATCGAATGGATGCCAGCTTTGCAACGGGAGAGAAGATCTCACCATAATCTATACCCTCCACTTGTGAATACCCCTTTGCAACCAATCTAGCCTTATACTTCTCAACACTGCCATCTGCACCAAATTTCTTCTTGAACACCCATTTGCATCCAACAGGTTTCCATCCACGAGGCAAAGGCACCAAGTCCCAAGTTTGATTCTTTTCCAAAGAAGCCATCTCATCCTCCATGGCCTCCTTCTAGGAACCTACATCTTTTATGTCCATAGCCTTTGATAGAGTTCTAGGTTCATCACCGTTAGTAAGCAAAGAAAAAGCACAACTAGAATCAAGCAATGTAAAACTAAACCTTTCAGGTTGCTTTCTTATCCGTGTAGACCTCCTCAAGGGATGAGGTTGAGGTTCAGCTTCTTCATCTGAGCTTTCAGAGCTGCAAGATCTCTCTTCATCATGTTGTCCAACATTGTCTTTTTGTTCAGTCTTCTCAGGGGTAGCAAGAAACTAAACAACATCCTCTTTCTTTTCTTTTTCTTCTGGCTATAAAACAATGGAAGAAGGTGTAAGCTCTCTGAAGATGACACTTCTGCTATACAAGACTTTTTCAGCCATAGGGGTCCCAAAGCTTGTATCCTTTCACACTGACACCATAGCCAATGAAGATGCACTTAACAGCCTTGTTCTCTAATTTTGAGCGCTTCTCCCTAGGCACATGTGCATATGCCTCACAACCAAAAACATGAAGATGCCTTATTGAAGGCTTTCTACCAGACCACACCTCCATGGGTGTCTTTCCAACAAGAGCTGATGTAGGAGATCTATTTACAAGATAGAAAGCAGTGGTAATAGCTTCAACCCAAAACTTTTGTTCTAGGCCAGCTCCACTAAGCATACTCCTAACCTTCTCCATCAGTGTCCTGTTCATCCTTTCTGCAACTCCATTTTGCTGTAGGGTGTATGGAGTTGTCTTATGTATTTCAATCCCAAGTTCCTTGCAATATTTATCAAATTATGTAGAACAAAACTCACCACCATTGTCAATTCTCAAACACTTAATCTTTTTACCAGTCTAATTTCTAGAAAAGGCCTTAAACTCCTTAAACTTACTATAGACTTCAGATTTGCTTCTGAGAAAATAAATCCATGTCCTATTGTAATCATCTATGAAAGAGACAAAATATATAGATTTTTATAATGAAGGAACATTAATAGGACCAAATACATCGGAATGAACAAGGTCCAACACACCAGAAGACTTATGAGAACTCGAATAAAACTGAACACGGTTTTGGTTGCCATATATGTAATGTTTGCAAAAGTCAAACTCAAGATTACAATCATCTAACCCCTCAAAGAGGTTTTTATTTTTCAGGGTACGCAAACCCTTCTCACCAATGTGGCCAAATCTCTTATGCCATAACATTGTCTTTTCAATAGGAAGCTTAACTTCCAAGGCATGATTACGACCATCAGAATTAGAAACAATAGATTTCTTCACTACTCGTTCAGATGGTGGGGATGAAGTGATTGCTGCCCTCTTCCCTGAATCAGAAGAACTATTGCATTGTGAAATGCATGCCTCTAGCTAAAACATAGTACCTCTCCTAGTACCCTTAGCAAGCACCATAGCTCCTCTAGTCATCTTGCATCCTTCTTTCAAAAAGACAACCTATACACCTGCATCATTCAACATACTTACAAAAAGTAGGTTCTGTGCTAAGCCTTTGATGTGCATAACCCCAGAGATCCCCTTCACTCATCCACCAAGGAATAGGATAGAGACTCTTCCACAACCAACTATCTTTAGATGAGAGTCGTCACCCAAGTACACCTTTCCACCATCGAACTCCTCATACCTAGAGTCAATTAGCCAAACATCATCAAATGCATGGGTTTCTAGGGCTACGATGAAAGCATCACCATCATCTTGTGACTTGTCAAAATCTAAATTTGGGGTCTTCTTCTTGTTTTTCTTTTCTTCTTTGCATTCCTTTCTGAAATGCCTAGATTTACCATAGTTCCAACAGATAGCCTTGGACTTTCTAGGAGATTTGGATCTCCCATGGGATTTGGATCTACCCTTCTCAACTTTCTTGTCCTTCTTTTTCCCTTTCTCCTTGGATCTTCCATGAACTACAAGAGCCTCTTTGGTTGCATTAGAAGACTTTCTTCGCATCTCTTCAAATAACAGTGAAGAAACCACTTCATCCATTTTGAATGTGGATGTGGTGCTTCCAATAGCCATGACAAGGTGATCCCACGAGTCTGGCAAAGAAAAAGCAAGGTCATACATTGATCCTCCTCCTCTATCTTCACACCAATAGATGTCAATTGTGCAACCAACATGTTAAAAGCATTCATATGTTCAGCAATGGATCCTCCATCCTCCATTCTAAGGGAATACAACTTCTTTCTCAGAAAAAGTTTGTTAACCAGGGATTTGGCTTGATACACATCTCCCAACTTCTTCCAAAGCAAGTTTGCAATTTTCTCCTCATGGAGATTTAACAGGACAGAATCAACAAGACTAAGTCTTATGAGACCCTTAGCCTTCTGATCCTTGAGATCCCAATTAGCTTGTTGCATTGTAGTTGGTTTACTTCCATTAACAGTTTCCCAAAGGTCTCGATCAACAAGCATGTCTTCCATCTTGAGCTTCCATAGATCAAAATTAGTGCCATTGAATTTCTCCACTTCAATCCTTCTAGATGTGCTTTCCATCACCTTGCTACAATAGAATTTACAATACTCTACACAGACTCCCACTCAAATTTAAGATCAGCTCAAAAAACCCCTACCCAACAGCTAAAACCAAAACTAGCCAGGCTCTGATACCAACTGAAAGGAAGTTAGGTGTGCAGAAATTGCTTCCTACACTAATCTAATGAGGAGAGGGCTATGCAAATTAAAATTAATCCTTGCAACTATAGAAACATAGAGCATCTAATAGAGATATTGCAGCAATATACATGAACCAGAAAGAAGACAGAAGAAGAGAGACAAAGATATAATGTGGGGAAGCCCTTATCGGGTGAAAAACCCCACACTCAAAAACTTGCACAATGTATTATCAAAACTGAATGTTGTTTACAATACACTTGCAATGCAAGCTTCAATGGTCTTCAACACTCATATCTAGAGATAATCCAATAGCATAATAGTACCTGTCAATCCTGTAATAATTCTCCTCCTCCAAGCACCCGTTTATATAGAATATACAAGGCAATATTGGTCCTATCTTGGAATGGGCGTCCAACCTGGCCTCATGTCCCAAAACCCATGCCTAAGGACACTTGGTCAACATTGTAGAATGTGCCTAATACTTGTCCACAGCTCCCATCCCAAACAGGTCACCTATTTTCAAAATGGGCTATGACAGATGCTCTTACGACACTTACAACCATCATAAAATCTGTCATAGCGGTTACAACTTACAGCGGTAAGAGAATCTATCATACACAGGCTATAAATAGCATATTATCTTAACATATGTCATAGTCCACCTTGGGGCACCCAAATATGCCTTTTTCAAAGATGCTTCATGACACTTGTCTTCACCTATCTTACAAGCTTCTATTTTTGACTCTTACATGTCATAGATTTTGTCATAGGAATCCATCATAACTGTTTTGGTCAATATTCCCTTACACAACATCCAAGATGCTGACACATGGAAAAATGCTCCTACCACAAAGTGGGATGCATATCTCCTCATGTGAGGATAAAATTATAAGTTGTCATCTTCCATGTAGGATGACACATCACTGTGCCACATCCCACAATATGACAATATGGAACTGACAATTAATTTACAACATAGGAAATGAATTAATAAATACAAACATAAATAATGCAAGGAATTACCAAGGTTGAGACACCTTAATTCCCAACATATAGTATCATGAGGTCATATATATTGGCATGACAGTCTTATAGTTATAAAACTTAGTTTCATTAAAGACCACAATTTACAATTAGATATGATATAAAAATGGTATTAAACCAAGGCAAACTTAGTCAAATTATTGCAATGATATGATATAGGCTTTGTTTAAAACAAAGGTAAACATAGTCGAGAAACATGATACAATTTGAAAAGAATAGTTTAATGTTATAAGAAATATTATCTTCTGTACAGTATAAATTTAGTAATTGGTTGTTTCTACAGTTATAAACTGTTGATAACTGAGAGGGGGGTGAATCAATTATCTTGATTACTTCAACTTTCTGATCTTCTTTAACAATTATTGCAGCATCAAATCATATAAGCAAACATAACCATGAAAATAGAAATAACATCAATACACATGACACAATGATTTTGACATGGAAAACCTTGTTAAGGGAAAAACCACGAGGTGACTAACCCAAGATTGTATTCTCTGTTAAAAGAATAAGATATTACAAAATGGCACTTGCCAATTAGGGCTCACTGCCCTAGCACACTGCTCACAAGAGGCTCACTGCCTACAAGAGACTCACTATCTACAAGGTATAGAGAAAGTAACAAGATACTTGAACTGATGAGAAGCATTCACACATGTTGAGTTTCAGTTCCGGTTAGGCTCAATACACTGATCTGCTGCACTTCATTCTTCCTCTTCTTTGATGTTGTTGTCCAGTCACATACCGGACCTGTATAATTGCTTCCAAATAGTTCTCTACTTTTCTTCACACTTCACAACACACCACACACACCTTCATATTGAAATCAATCTAGTATATATATCCACACCAAGGATTTCATCCACTTTCTAGTCGGCATCCAAAATACTTAATATCTTCTCAAACTTTGGTCTGTCGGCTGAATCCTTGCTTGCTAAGTGATGCGTATCAAAAGGATAGTTATAGAAGTCATCAATCATGTCGGCCAATCATTAATGATACCTCAAGAAGCTTGATCAGCATCAATATCTCATCTAGATTAAGGTCTGATGCTCTGCCGACCAGGTCTTCCTCAGACTACTCTACCAAACAGGAACCCAATACTCAAGTGCCTATAACTTTTCACTCTTTCATCACCGGAGGCTCAATCTCTGGAGAATATCAGTCATGATACTCCTCTTGATTCTCCCAAATCTGTACTTTGCTAAGATACTTCCTCTGAGAGATCCGGACCTGATTGTCAGACCTTGTTGCATGCTTTGTTCTTGCTTACCGAACCACAACACTCTTTAATCTGACTTCCGATAGAGACACACAATGTCCTGCGGATGTGTGGGAAGGACTTTGTTGCCATCAATGACAACAATCATGAAGCCACACAGTGTCTCTTGCCAACAATCTCCCCCTTTGTCATTGATGGTAACACTTAGTGAAAAATGACTAAGTGTCACACTATACTCCCCCTTGGCTGATGCTCTATTCTAATGTACATTTTTCTGGAGCTCCCCCTTAGCTGGATTCCCCATTTTTCACTGCTCCTCACTCTCCCTTTAACATCAATGACAAAGGGTAGAATTCGCACACCAAAATTCCCAAAATTCAACTATACTTAGCTGCATATGTATATATACATGTTATACTTACATGTACTGAAGTATATCTGCAAAAGTTGTCTTCAAATGGACAAATTCTGCTGCCCAACTCTGCTTCATCCTATCCAAAATTGAGATATGACCACTCAACAGGAATGCAAAAGCCTCTGCCCTTTTTAGATATGTCGGATCACTGGTCCAAGCTGTGGTCTAAGCATCAGTTAGGGCCTCATGCATGGCCTCTAATTTAGGGATAATTATCCCTCTAAGTTCTCTTAACCTGCTTAATCTATTTTTCTTCTCCTTCTCAAGTTTCTTTATGTCATTTATGACTGCAATAGTCTGACATTCTTGATTTATTATGGAAGAGGTGAGAGGATCAAAATTCTGAGAAAAACTTGACAGTTTATCCTCTTGTTCTTTCACTTTCTTCTCAATATCCTTTGAACTTTAGACTAGGATAAACAAAATTTATATATTTCTCTGCCATATTTAAGAGCATTTTCTAAGCTCTTTATCCCAATATCCATATTTCTCCTATCATTTGTTATTATCCCTTGTACTTCAGAGAATCTCTTTCCCAAAAATTCTTTCCAGACTTTATCTTCAGCTGACTTCTCCAAAGAATCAAAATGTGTGCTAATTGAATTAACAAGAGATTTTAAGTTACCGAATGATGATGCCGAAGGATCCTTCTGGAAGGATGGCATGATTGTCTCCAATGCACTGGATGTAATTTCTATTAGCTCACAGTCTTCCATGTGAGACTTTAAAATTTTTTCTTTTGCCTTTGCTTGGGTAAAGGATGCTATTTTCATAGTCTGAACTGGGGAGAAGGAATCAAAATTGAATGGTGCTTGAAGTAGCTCCGAGTCATCTAATTCCATCATTTCTTTTTTCAAAAAATCTTTGACTGTTTCTGCAGTGTCTCTTGCCACAGGGTTTTCTTTCCTTCTATAGCCTCAGTACTGTCCCCTGTGATCTTCTCTATTTGATCTTCTTCTCCTCCCTTCAGTTCTTCTTCTTGACTGATTTTTTCTTCTTTTCTTTCTTCTCCTTCAATTTCAGAGTCTACTGGGGGATCCGGAAGAGAGATGTCTACTTCTTCATGGATTTCCTCTTCCGATGCATAGGAATCTAAGTCCTTAGTCTTCTCTTCACTTGTCTCCTTTGTCTCTTCTGCAACTTTCTTAGTACTTGATCCTTTGACATCCATGGCAGAGGGTTCATCACTTATATCCTCTACAATAGGGAGATTAAATCTTTTATAGGCATTCCAGAGGATGTCCTCAGTCTCTTTAGCCACCTGATCAGTTTCTCCGAGCATAAGCTTGTTCATTCTGGCTTTGCTCTGGAACTCATCCTTGCAATCTTTGAAAATCATGTTCATTTGCTTTGGAGTGATAGAGGGATAGAGCTGAATAGCTATTTGTTCCCGGATCTCCATATCTTTTTCTTTGGCATTATCTTTTCTGAGTTCAAGAACTTGCTCTAAACTCTTGGGGATTTGAGAAATGATTTCAATGAATGCCTTATTATATATGTTTAGGTATTTACTGTGGCTTCTTCTAATATCCTTTTATCTACATCATTGTATTCATCATAGAATTCTTGGTTGCAAATTTCCATCTACAGTAACTGCCTTGACTACATCATCAATGCACAGAGTAGGCCTTTCAACAAACTCTTTTGCCTCTTCTTCCTTGCCTTGACCAGTAGAGGATTCACCAAATGCTTTCTTCTTCTTCTTCATTTTCTTGACCTCCTCATCTGACTCAGTCTCTTCATCATCCTTTTGACTAGTGTAAGACCTTGTGGCCTTTGTCTTAATTCTCTTCTCTCCTATTCCAGAAGTCCTGACTTTTGGTTTTGATGCCTTTTGGCTCTTAGAGGTGGCAGGTGCAGAGCTTTTGGAAGATCTGGTCTGGGAGGGGGCTTGCACCAGATCACTTTCCTTTTCTGTATCTTGTTTCTCTTTCTTTGCCTTTTCTAGTTTTTCTCTATTTGCATCAAGTGCTTCTTTTGAAATGCCATATTTTTTGGCAACATTCTCTACTTCTTTTCTTACTTTTCTTTTCATCTCCAGTTGTCTAAGCTCCACATGAATCTTCACACTTAACTCTTCAAAGGTTCCAAACCTTTCTGCCTCAAGGTCCTTGGGCTGACTCAAAAGGTGTTGAATGTGCAACTCTAGGATTTTCTCATCAGCCTTATACCCCATTAGCATGATCCACACTATTCTTGGTTCCACTACCTCCATTAGGCATTGATCAGAATCCACCATAAAGCACACTGTATCCTTGTACTTCTCAACCAATGATTTGGGGATTCTTTCTCTGGCTTGCATCATACTTTAAATTTTTTTGAAATAGCCCCAGAGTGCTATATTATGTGCCTTGGCATCACCAATTCCATGCAAATAATCCCTGATTGGTATGCAAACAGGTCTGTCATTTTGCCATACCCAACCACTAGATCCAAGTAGCTCATTCATAAAGTAAAAGAACAAACACAATATTAGTCCACCATACTTGAACGAGTTCTTCTTGTCCTTCTTGATCTTTTGTAGGTTTTCCAACAGTTGGCTTAGAAGAAGCTCACAAAGATCATAGTCTGCATTATGCCTTAACATCTGATAAGCAACATAGATAGTAGTTCTGGATATAGAATTCTCCCTGCTAGAGTGATATATCTTATAGCCAATTATCATAGATGCAAACGTGATATCCAGATCATTAATGTCTTCAATTGTCATTGCTCTCTTATCAAATTTTGATCCAGTTGCCTCACTCACTGTCTGATTCTTGACCGATTTGAGAGCAGGTAGCCCACCGGATGAGTGCAATCCGGTAACTGCCCTAATAGCATCTTTTGTGATTTTGAATGGCCTTAATAACCACATGAAGTTATCATGCACTCTGCTCAAAACATACCAAACCCATTCATCTTCTGCAAAACAGGGGAAATGAATGCAATGTCCAAAATGTTTATCTCGGATGGCCTTGTACTGAGGTTTGAGTTCAAAAGAATCATCTATCAACTGGTTGTGGTAGATATCCATCATCTTGGATTCCCCAAATTCTTCAATGTTTGCATGAATATATGCCCTAACATCTTCTACATGCAAAACCCCATGCAGAATGCTTGAAAAGGTGCCTAGGGGATCAACTTCTAGGGATTTGTATGGATGTTTCTCAAATTTAGGACGCGGCCTATCAGTGATCTTCACAACATTCAGAGTGGCCATCTTTCAAAAGATTTAGAGAGGGATTTCAAGAATGAAAAATACCTTTTACGCTTTTAGGGTTCACGAAATGAGCCATATCGAATTGCTGGATAAATCAATTTTTGTGGTTGATCTTCGAGAGCTTTGAGACAATTTGTTGCAGATCTCCTTCTCTCTTCTTCTTGAATGCAAATGTGCAAATGATGAACAAGGGAACCTTTATATTTCTGCGTAAACCCTAATTTTGCATTGTAATAAATGCACAACTTAAGTTGTTCCGGTTGCTTTGTTCTCCTTGTCCTGAGAGATTTTTCTGGATCACTGAGATGCACTTAGAGTTATTCTTGGTGAATATTAGAAATCTAACTACCTTTCACAATCATTCCATTTATCTGTAGATCAAGATACCTCAAATTTGAATCATACCAGATCTAACTGTGAAAATCCTATTCTTACCGAATTACTGTTGAACCAGATCAATCTTGGAAGATTAATCTCTTCAAAATTTCTTACGGATCTTCCATATCTTTACCAAGGCTTATTTAGATGTTTCTCTGAGAACCCTTTAATCCACAACTTTCCATGTGCCAATTTTAGGCACCAATTGACTGGTTGGGGGAATAAGTTTTTCTTTTGTGAATCCCCCTGAGCTAGAGCTCATCTATTTAGTTTCTGGAAGGAATATTAGCAATAGATTCTGGTGCGGATCCATCCCCAACATTTTCTATACTTCTCTTCACCCAAATCTTGTTCATCTCCCTTTGAATTTCATCCGCATTCACTTTTCCTTTTCCTTTCTCTTGGTTTTGATTATGATGCACTGGACCCCTTTTGTTTTGATTCTTACTTCTGTAGAATTTGGCAATATGACCGGATCTATTGCAATTGAAGCAAACAACATTTCTTTGCATATTTGACTGGTATCCTCTTGATCTACATTGATTACCCATATGTCCCATTCTATTACATGCAAAGCATCTACTATTGAATGAATTGCTTATTTGCAAATTTCTACATTCATGAGATTTGTGACCATACCTTTTGCAGTTAAAACACTATCTAGAGAAGGATGGATTAGTCTGATTCATTCTTCTTCTACACTAATTTGCTTTATGACCAAAGTTATTGCAATTATGGCAGTATCCATTGAAGGATGGATATCTTTGAGCATTTGGTTGCCTTACCGGAGGTCTTCTAGGCTTGTTCCTTGGATTTCCTGATCCAGAGTTCTTTTGACCAGATCCAGAGCTTTCACCTTTCTCATACCCCAAGCCTTGCTTTTCATCTACCCTCTTTTGGCTTTGAAGAAGAACTTCAAGTTGAGCAGAGCTTATCTTGAATTTATCTTTGTATTCATTTGTTGTTTGAAGATCCCTTTTAAGAGTGTCAATCTGATTCTCAAGTTGTTCTTTATTATCTCTAGCTTCTTCAAGATCAGATTCTAGATGCTTGATTATTCTATCATTTTTGTGGCAGTCTTCTGACTTCTCCTTTAGAGATTGTCTTATATCATCTTCAATTTTTCTTTTCTCTTCAATTTCTTGGGTAAATTTCATAACCCCTGATTCCATTTCATGTCTTACCATAATGACCTCTTTTGATAGCTTCTCACATAACTTGTTCTTCTCATTTAGATCTTCATCAGTATTATTGGCTTCACTTTGACTTGCTAGTTGTTGAAGTAGTTCCTTTCTCTTTTTCATAGAGATACTCAGTTTCTCTTTTAGTTCATTTATGAAATCATCAGCCTGTTTGAGTCTTTCATTCAAGTTATTGACTTCGGAGTGAGATTTTTCAAGATCATCTAGGACAGACTGAAGTTGTTCCCTCATACCATACATATCCATTGAGATTCCCAAGTATTCCTCAAGCTGTTAGGCTCTGTTTAGAGGAATTTAGCTCTGATACCAATTGTTGATAACTGAGAGGGAGGGGGTGAGTCAGTTATCTTGATTACTTCAACTTTTTGATCTTCTTTAACAATTAGTGCAGCATCAAATCATATAAGTAAACATAACCATGAAAATAGAAATAACATCAATACACATGACACAATGATTTTGACGTGGAAAACCCTGTTAAGGGAAAAACTATGGGGTGACTAACCCAAGATTGTATTCTCTGTTAAAAAAATAAGATAGTACAAAATGACACTTGCCAATTAGGACTCACTGCCCGAGCACACTGCTCAAAAGAGGCTCACTACCTACAAGAGACTCACTATCTACAAGGTATAAAGAAAGTAACAAGATACTTAAACTAATGAGAAGCATCCACACATGCTGAGGTTCAGTTCCAGTTATGCTCAATACACTGATCTGTTGCACTTCAATCTTCCTCTTCTTTGATGCTGCTATCCAGTCACGTACCGGACCTTTATAATTGCTTCCAAATAGTTCTCTACTTTTCTTCACACTTCACAACACCACACACACCTTCATACCAAAATCAATCTAGTATATATATCTGCACCAAGGATTTCATCCACTTTCTAGTCGGCATCCAGAATACTTAATATTTTCCCAAACTTTGGTCTGTCGGCTGAATCCTTGCTTACTAAGTAATACGTATCAAAAGGATAGTTATAGAAGTCATCAATCATGTTGGCCAATCATGAATGATACCTTAAGAAGCTTGATCACCATCAATTTCTCATCTAGATTAAGGTCTGATGCTCTGTCGGTCAGGTCTTCCTCAGACTACTCTGCCAAACAGGAACCCAATACTCAGGTGCCTATAACTTTTCACTCTTTCATCACCAAAGACTCAATCTCTAGAATATATCAGTCATGATACTCCTCTTGACTCTCCCAAGTCTACACTTTGCTGAGATACTTCATCTGAGAGATCCGAAGTTGATTGTCAGACCTTGCTGCATGCGCTGTTCTTGCTTACCGGACCACAACACTCTTCAATCTCACTTCCGGTAGAGACACACAATGTCCTACAGATATTTGGGAAGGACTTTGTTTCCATCAATGACAACAATCATGAAGCCACACAATGTCTCTTGCCAACATAAACATGTGAGAAAAATCTTCGTATCATTTACTGTATTAGCATGATGTTATTATTAATATGCAACTACACATAAAACCGCAAATGTATAAAATAGTTATACATTTACAATTAGATGTATAAGTTGTTACAACATGAATGAACTCTTGATTTATTTAAAAGAGAATAAGTATATTCTTTTCAGAAATAGATTTATATATTACTCATTTAGGTCTCAATGAGCATAACAAATATAAAAATTATAGAAGCTATGAGTAGATAAAAAAATGTAGAAATTTGTTCTTTGTGTTAAAGGCATTTTGAAAAGAATTATAAATGAAGAGTTTTAGATGCAGGATCATCTATTCTTCCATAATATATATCTATGTGTAGCTTTGTTTGCTTATAGTGAAGTCATCACTTGAGTGAAAGAAAACTTAAAAAGTCACAATAGAAACATAGAAAACTCTATATACAAGATTGCAAAAGAGGTGTTTGTGATAGATTGACACATATATCTAATATGGATTATGTTCTATATATGAATCTTTGGCCAAAGTAATGCATTGACTGTGTGCATCGTTGAATCACTATGTCATAGATTACATTTCAGTCATAATGTTATTCTTAGTTTGAAGCATTCTTTAGTTGTATAACTGATTGTATGTAAGAGAACATCACTAGTTCTCAAATGGTGTGGTTCTAGAAGGAATTTCCTTATCTACTTTTCTTATGATGAGTCGGTTCTTATAGTTAGAAGAATATTGATGTAGGAGCATCTAGTGGTGTAAGGGCAATCTTGCATCACCCAAAAAAGAAGTTAATTCAAAATCATTGTAGTTGTTTTCATTTCTTTCCATAATTAGTGTTTCTGGTTCCATAATATCCAAAATAATGATGTAGGACTTTCAGTTTTTCCAAAACTACTAAAAATAGCGACCTGCCTGTTTTGGAAAGTGTACCTGCCATTTTAGGAAAGTTTGCATTTGGGCATGGAATGAAGTGAAAACTTAAAGAAAGTTACATAATGGAAATATAAGACCTTTGGCGAAGGAATCAGGCAAATATCATTTGTGAGCTGAAAGATATTAAAGTTTTTGTTTTCTAAAAAGCCCCTGAAAATTTCTAGAACGAGATATGAGGCACTAAAACATCCCATAACATCTGAAAAAGTTGAGAGAAATCTATTTACAAATTTTTGGCATAATAGTTCACATCACGAGCTTTTTGGTGCTTAAAACAGTTCGTCAATCACACACCCGGATCAAAAGTTATGCTTCTCGGAAGTTGACCTACTCTTGGAGGGAGTTCTAAATTTTGAAATTTAGCTGGAGGCCACCAAAAAGTGCTATTTATGGCTATTTTGGGAACCCTGGGCAGTAGTAGAGTTAAGGGGGTGAGTGTCGAGTCAAGAATAGGAGGGAAAATAGAAACCCTATCTGATTTGGGGTTACAGAAGGCTGAAGATTCTAGAGTCTTGAGGTTGGGAAAGCTGTAATGTGTTGCAGCCAGTAGGGGATTCATCCTCTAATTGTAATTGAGCTTCTGTAATGTAATGAGTTGCCCAGATCAATAAAAGAAAGTTCTATTTTCTGTGTTCAATTTCTTTTGTTGTGTGTTTTATGATTTACCCCCTTCATCAAGTGGTATCAGAGCAAGGGTTCCTCAGTGTGTAGACAGATCACCGACCATGAGGCAGTTTGCACCAAGACCTGAGGTTGTGGGTTTGCTGTGGAGATCAAGATGCCTCCACAAAAAAATTGTATTGGGAGAAATGCTTTGACAGAAGAGAGTTTTAGAGCCCTACAAAGGTAGATCGATGCATTGCAAGAGGAGCTGCGAAGAGGGTTTGCTCCGAGAGCAAGAGAAGAAAGCGAGGATAAAGCTAAAGAAGAGCTATCCGAGGAAGAACAAGAAGCTGTAGGAGATCCTGCAGAAGTTACGTTGTTGAGGGCCATTTCGAAGATCAAAAAGAGGCCTAGGATCAAGGTTTCTACATATTCTAGAGATTTGAATCTGGAACAGCTTATTGATTGGATTAATGACATGGAGGAATATTTTGAGTATGAAGATGTAGAAGACCCAGATCGGGTCAAGTTTGTAAAAATAAAATTGAAGGGCCATACCAATATTTGGTGGAAGGAGGCCCAATTAGAGAGGAATGGAAGAGGAAAAGGAAAGATCACCAAATGGGATCGGATGGTGGAGAAACTGAAGAAGCAGTTCATTCCTGTGGGCTATGAGATGGAGTTGTTGAAGAAGCTGCAAGGACTAAAGCAAGGTAACAAGTCTGTCAAGGAGTATACAGAAGAGTTTTATAAGATTACTATCAGGACAGGCCATGCAGAGCCCAACAAGGAGAAGGTAGCCCGTTACATTAATGGGTTGAGGGTAAGTATTCAAGAGGAGTTGAGCCTAGTCAGAATGACCACCATAGAAGATGCATACCAATTTTCCCTGAAGGTGGAAGAGAAGCTGAATAAAAGATTTGATAGTAAGCAAAGGGGAAGAGGTCAAGACAGAAGGACTAGTGGAAGACCCTATGGGGGCCGAAAAGAAGATGCAAAGAAAAGTGAAGAAGTTGGCACCAGTTGAAATCAGAGAAGAGATAATACGTACCGCCCTCATGACCAGAACAATGGTGAGCAAAGAGGAAGAGGAAGAGGCAGACCTGGGCAAGGACCTGGAAGAGGAGGTTTTAGAGGAACCTGTTTCCAATGTGGAGAAGAAGGGCATCAAGCATATGAGTGTCCGCAACATCAAGGAAGGACAAATACAAAACCTGAAGGTAATGCACGAGTTGCACATGTAGATGAAGATGCACATTCTGAGAATTCTGAAGATGCTGAAAGGGGAGAAACCCTAGTTGTCAGAAGAACCTTGCTAAATGAGGAGAAATAACCCAATCAGATGAAGAGTTTATTCCCCACAAGGTGCAAATGTGAAGGTAAGTATTGTCATATTATTATTGATAGTGGAAGCACTGATAATCTTGTTTCAGAGGAGATGGTTGACAAGTTGAAGTTGACAAGAAGAAAGCCTCCACATCCATATCGAATTGCATGGTTGTAAAAGGACCATAGAGTATTGGTCAATGAGCAGTGTTTAGTGAAGTTCAAGATTGGTGACTACCATGATGAGGTGTTGTGTGATATCATACCAATGGATGCATGTCATATGCTATTGGGGACACTGTGGTAGTATGATAGGAGCGCTGTCCATGATGGCTGCGCAAACACATATTTCCTAACAAAGGATGGATTTTGTCATAAGTTGAAGCCCTTGAAGGAGGTGGAAGAAAAGGTATGTAGTACTGCTAGAATTTGCCTAGTAGATGGTAGGAAATTTTTGGAGGGTATGAAGCATGAGCGTCATTGCTTTGCATTGATTCCTAAGATTAGTCAAGAGAACTGTGAAAATGTACCAGCAGAAGTTTCCAATATGTTGGAAGAGTTCCAGGATATTATCTCTGATAATGTACCAGAAGGTTTACCACCAGTAAGGAAGATAAGTCATCAAATGGATTTGATAGCAGGAGCCAGTTTGCCAAACAAGGCAACCCACAGAATGACCCCTGCAGAGAATGAAGAGATGAATAGACAAGTTTAGGAGTTGTTGAGGAAGGGACTAATAAGGGAGAGCCTAAGTCCATGTGCGGTACCTACAACTTACTAGCAACAAAGAAGGATGGAGAATGGAGGATGTGTACATACTCTTAAGCCATCAATAAGATCACAATCAAGTACAAATTTCCATTGCCCAGAATGGATGACATAATGGACTGTTTGAGTGGAGCCAAGTACTTCACAAAGATTGACCTGAAGAGTGGGTATAACAAGATCCGTATCAGAGAAGGAGATGAAAGGAAGACAACCTTCAAGACAAAGGAAGGTTTGTATGAGTGGTTAGTCATGCCATTTGGGCTAACCAATGCACCGAGCACATTCATGCGGCTCATGAATGAGGTACTGAAAGAATTTTTGGGAAGTTTTGTTATTGTTTATTTAGATGATATTTTGATTTTTAGTAAGACTTGGGATGAGCATCTAATGCATATCAGAAGAGTTTTAGAGAAGCAAAGGGAGGAGAAGTTGTTGATTAATCTGAAGAAATGTAGTTTTGCAAAGAAGGAGTTGATATACCTGGGATTTGTTGTCTCAGAGGAAGGTCTTAAGATGGACCCAGAGAAGGTGAGGGCTATCATTGAATGGCCTACACCGAAGAGTGCTTCTGAGGTAAGATCTTTTCATGGTTTGGCAAGTTTTTACAGAAAGTTTATCAAGAATTTTAGTAGCATTTGTGCACCCCTAACTGAGACAATGAGAGGGGATATAAAAGAGTTTAGATGGACTAAAGGAGCAGACAAGAGCTTTGATACATTGAAGCAGAAAGTCGTAGAACAACTTGTTTTGGCACTTCTAGATTTTAATAAGGTATTTCAGGTAGATTGTGATGCTAGTGGTAGTGGTATAGGAGTTGTTTTGAGCCAAGAAGGTAAGCCCATTGCCTATTTTAGTGAGAAGCTTAATGATGCCAAGAAAAAATATTATGTTTATGATCAGGAATTTTATGCAATAGTTCAGGCTTTGAAGAAATGGAGACATTATTTGTTGCCAAAAGAATTTATTTTATATATTGATCATCAGGCTTTGCAGTATCTTAATAGACAAGGGAAGTTGAACCAAAGGCACATAAAATGGGTTGAGTTTTTGCAGAGCTATACTTTTGTTTTGAAGCATAGGAGTGGGAAGTCCAATAGAGTTGCAGATGCCTTGAGCAAAAGGCAAAATTTGTTGACAGAAATAAAGATAGAGGTTGTTGGGTTCAATGAGCTCAAAAGTTTGTATCCTGAAGATCCATATTTTGCAGAGGCCTGGAAAGCTTGTTTGGAACCTGTTACTTTGGACAGGACAAAATGGTTGGATTTCATAATCCAAGATGGCATGTTGTTTAGAGGAAGCCAGTTGTGCATTCCAAGGAGTTCCATGAGAGAGAACCTGATTAAGGAGAAGCATAGTGGAGGATTGGCTGGACACTTTGGTCGAGATAAGACCATTGCTATTGTTGGTGAAAATTATTATTGGCCACAATTGCAGTAGGATGTGAAGAAATTTGTGCAGAGTTGTAGAGTATGTTAAATGGCCAAAGGAACAAGTCAAAATATAGGGCTATATCAGCCATTACCTGTACCAGAGAAACCATGGGATGATCTCAGTATGGATTTTGTTCTTGGTTTACCAAGGACACAGAGAGGACATGATTCCATTTTTGTGGTGGTGGACAGATTCTCAAAGATGGCACATTTTATTCCTTGCAAGAAGACTAATGATGTTGTTCATATTGCAGAGTTATTTTTCAGGGAGGTGGTGAGATTACACGGTCTACCAAAGAGCATAGTTTCAGATCAAGATACCAAGTTTGTTGGTTATTTCTGGAGGACATTGTGGAAGAAGTTGAAAACAGATTTGAAGTTTAGTTCTGCACACCATCCATAGACTGATGGATAGACAGAAGTGGTGAATAGGAGTTTGGGTAACCTGCTATGATGCTTAGTAGGAGATAAGCCCAAGGGATGGGATTTGATTTTACCATAGGCAGAATTTGCTTACAACAATTCTATCAACAGGAGTACTGGTAAATCACCATTCCAGATTGTATATGGCAATAGCCTGAGAAATGCTTCTGAGTTAAGGAAGATGGACAAAGGAGAAAAGACAAGTGTTGAAGCTGAAGACCTTCCAGAACATCTGAAGAATTTGCATGAAGAGGTGAGAAAGCACATTAATAAGATGAATATTTAGTACAAGGCTAAGGTAGATTAGAAGAGGAGGTATAAGGAGTTTCAGGTAGGAGATGAAGTCATGCTTCACTTGAGAAAAGAAAGGTTCCCAATTGGAACATACAATAAGTTAAAAATGAAGAAATTTGGACCATGCAGAATCCTCAAGAAGCATGATTCAAGAAATGCATATGAGGTAGAGCTGCCGAGTGGGATCAATATTTCCCTTGTTTTCAACATTGTTGATTTATCAGAATATCATGAAGGTGGAACAAAGGATGGACCAACTGAAGTGTAGTGGAGTATTCTAGCATCCACTTCAATGGAGGAGATAGAAGAGATCTTGGATAGCCGTGTAGGAAGAAGTACTCAGAACAAACAATATGAAGAATATATGGTAAAATGGAAAGGAAAGCCTGTTGAAGATTCTTCTTGGTTGTCAAAGGTAGAGGTTGACCGTTTGGGTTTTCCTCACACAAACATTTGAGACGTGACAGGGTCACTTCTTAAATTACCCTGGGTGTCTGATGCAGGAGTATCTAGTGGTGTAACGGCAATCTTGCATCACCCAAAAAAGAAGTTAATTCAAAATCATTGTAGTTGTTTTCATTTCTTTCCATAATTAGTGTTTCTGGTTCCATAATATCTAGAATAATGATGTAGGACTTTTAGTTTTTCCAAAACTGCTAAAAATAGCAACCTACCTGTTTTGGAAAGTGTACCTATCATTTTAGGAAAGTTTGCATTTAGGCATGAAATGAAGCAAAAACTTACAGAAAGTTACATAATGGAAATATAAGACCTTTGGTGAAGGAATCAAGCAAAGATCATTTGTGAGCTGAAATATATTAAAGTTTTTGTTTTCTGAAAAGCCTCTAAAAATTTTTAAAATGAGATATGAGGCACCAAAACATCCCATAACATCCCAAAAAGTTTATAGAAATCTATTTACATATCTCCAGCATGATAGCTCACATCACAAGCTTTTCAGCGCTTAAAACGGTTCGTCAATCGGACACCCGGATCAAAAGTTATGCTTCCCAGAAGTTGACCTACTTTTGGAGGGAGTTGTAAATTTCGAAATTTAGCTAGAGGCCGCCAAAAAGTGCTATTTATGGCTATTTTGGGAACCCTGGGCAGTAGTAGAGTTAAGGGGGCGAGTGTAGAGTTAAGAATAGGTGGGAAAACAGAAACCCTAGCTGATTTAGGGTTATAGAAGGCTGAAGATTCTAGAGTCTTGAGGTTGGGAAAGTTGTAATGTGTTGCAGCCAGTAGGGGATTCATCCTCTGATTGTAATTGAGCTTCTGTAATGTAATGAGATGCCCAGATCAATAAAAGAAAGTTCTATTTTCTGTGTTCAATTTCTATTATTGTGTGTTTTGTGATTTACCCCCTTCATCAAATATCGAGGAAGCAAATGCTTCATGGTTGGGTGGAAAATCACTCTGGTGATGCTCTCCCTCATAGCAGATCAGTTGTCGATGTCTTTAATTTGACAAAGTTAAACATGATTAATTGATATTATATTGTAATCAAATGGTTGTCTTCTTCTTCTTTTTCTTTTATTCTTTGCATTCCTTTTTGAAATGCCCAGATTTACCACAATTCCAATAGATAACCTTGGACTTTCTAGGAGATTTAGATCTCCCATGGGATTTGGATCTACCCTTCTCAGCTTTCTTGTCCTTCTTTTTCCCTTTCTCCTTGGGTCTTCCACGAACTACAAGAGCCTCTTTGGCTGCATTAGAAGACTTTCTTCGCATCTCTTCAGATAACAGCGAAGAAACCACTTCATCCATTTTGAATGTGGATGTGGTGCTTCCAATAGCCATGACAAGGTGATCGCATGAGTCTAGCAAAGAAAAAGCAAGGTCATACATCAATCCTCCTCCTCCATGTTCACACCAATAGATGTCAATTGTGCAACCAACATGTTAAAAGCATTCATATGTTCAGCAACAGATCCTTCGTCCTTCATTATAAGGGAATACAACTTCTTTCTCAGAAAAATTTTGTTAACCAAGGATTTGGCTTGATACACATCTCCCAACTTCTTCCAAAGCAAGTTTGTAGTTTTCTCCTCATGGACATTTTGTTGGTGTGAACAGGGTTATCACCTAACCGGTTTGCCCTAGTGTGGATAATTCATCTTATTTAACTATTTACTAGTTAAATAATATTCACACATCACATAATAATCACACATATTAAGTTGACTTAGTGAGTCTTCTAGATGTCTAGTTGTGTCTAGTTGTGTCTAGTTGTGTGTTAAGTTGTTGATAGTTGGAGTGAGTTGTCTTATCCTCCACATGTGCAATTAGTTATCATCCTCTAATTGGCACATGTTTTTGGAATATCTCCACTTTCCACTCCACTTTCCTCTCCACCTTCTAGCTCTCACCTTGCCTTTATAAGCAAGGCTCTCTTCATGTATTATGTAATCTAAACAACAATCTTTCTTTTGCATTCAATGATAGAATAGCATCATTCTTTCATTTGATCTCTCTTGTGCTTTCATGAAGTCCTAGATCTTGGGTGGCTCCAATCATAGCCAACTCTAACACATTTAACAGGACAAAATCAGCAAGACTAAGTCTTATGAGACCCTTAGCCTCTAATCCTTGAGATCCCAATCAGCTTGTTGCATTACTGCTGGTTTACTTCCAATAACAATTTCCTGAAGGTCTCGATCAACAAGCATGTCTTCCATCTTGAGCTTCCATAGCTTGAAATTAGTGCCATTGAATTTCTCCACTTCAATCCTTCTGGATGTGCTTGCCATCTCCTTGCTACAATAGAATTTACAATACTCTACATAGACTCCTACTCAAACTTAAGATCAGCTCAAAAAACCCCTACCCAATAGCTAAGACCAAAACTGGCCAGGCTCTGATACCAACTAAAAGGAAGCTAGGAGTGCAAAAATCACTTCCTACACTAATCTAATGAGGAGAGGGCTATGCAAATTCAAATTAATCCTTACAACTACAGCAACATAGAACATATAACAGAGATATTGCAGCAATACACATGAACCAGAAAGAAGACAGAAGAAGAGAGACAAAGATATAACATGGGGAAAACCCTTATCAGGTGAAAAACCCCACACTCAGAAACCTGCATAATGTATTATCAAAACTAAATGTTGTTTACAATACACTTGCAATGCAAGCTTCAATGGTCTTTAACACTTATATCTGGAGATAATCCAATAGCATAATAGTATTTGTCAATCCTATAATAATTCTCCTCCTCCAAGCACCCGTTTATATAGAATATACAAGGCAATATTGGTCCTATCTTGGAATGGGCGTCCAACTTGGCCTCATGGCCTAAAACCCATGCCTAAGGACACTTGGTCAACATTGTAGAATGTGCCTGACACTTGTCCACAGTTCCCATCCCAAAGAGGTCACCTATTTTCAAAATGGGCTATGACAAATGCTCTTACGACACTTACAACCATCATAAAATCTATCATAGCGGTTACAACTTACATCTGTAAGAGAATCTGTCATACACAAGCTATAAATAGCATATTCTCTTACAACATGTCATAGTCCACCTTGGGGAACCCAAATATTCCTTTTTCAAAGATGCTTCATGACACCTGTCTTCACCTATCTTACAAGCTTCTATTTCTGACTCTTACATGTCATAGATTCTGTCATAGGAATCTGTCATAACTGTTTCGGTCAATATTCCCTTACACAACATCCAAGATGCTGACACATGGCAAAATGCTCCTACCACAAAGTGGGACGCCTATCTCCTCATGTGAGGATAAAATTATAAGTTGTCATCTTCCATGTAGGATGACACATCACCGTGCCACATCCCAAAATATGACAATATAGAATTTACAATTAATTTACAACATAGGCAATGAATTAATAAATACAAACATAAATAATGGAATGAATTACCAAGGTTGAGACACCTTAATTCCCAACATATATTATCATGAGGCCATATATATTGGCATGACAGTATTATAGTTATAAAACTTGGTTTCATTAAAGACCACAATTTACAATCAGATATGATATAAAAATGGTATTAAACCAAGGCAAACTTAGTCAAATTATTGCACTAATATGATATAGGCTTTGTTTAAAACAAAAGGTAAACATAGTTGAGAAACATGATACAATTTGAAAAGAATAGTTTAATGTTATAAGAAATATTATCTTCTGTGCAATATAAATTTAGTAATTGGTTGTTGCTACAGTTATAAACATGTGAGAAAAATCTGTGTATCATTTATTATATTAGCATGATGTTATTATTAATATGTAACTACACATAAAACCGCAAATGTATAAAATAGTTATACATTTACAATTAGATGCATAAGTTGTTAAAGCATGAATGAACTCTTGATTTATTTAAAAGAGAATAAGTATATTCTTTTCAGAAATAGAGTTATATATTACTCATTTAGGTCTCAATGAGCATAACAAATATAAAAATTATAGAAGCTATGTGTAGATAACAAAATGTAGAAATTTGTTCTTTGTGTTTAAAGGTATTTTGAAAAGAATTATAAATGAAGAGTTTTAGATGTAGGATCATCTATTCTTCCATAATATGTATCTATGTGTACTTTTGTTTGCTTATAGTGAAATCATCACTTGAGCGAAAGAAGACTTAGAAAGTCACAATAGAAACAAAGAAAACTCTATATACAAGATTGTGAAAGAGGTGTTTGTGATAGATCGACACATATATCTAATATGGATTATGTTCTATATATGAATCTTTGGCCAAAGTAATGCATTGACTATGTGCATCGTTGAATCACTGTCTTAGATTACATTTTAGTTAGAATGTTATTCTTAGTTTGAAGCATTCTTTAGTTGTATAACTAATTGTATGTAAAAGAACATCACTAGTTCCCAGATGGTGTGGTTCTAGAAGGAATTTCCTTATCTGCTTTTCTTACGATGAGTCAGTTCTTATAGTTAGAAGAATATTGATGCAGGAGCATCCAGTGGTGTAAGGGCAATCTTGCATCACCCAAAAAAGAAGTTAATTCAAAACCATTATAGTTGTTTTCATTTATTTCCATAATTAGTGTTTCTGGTTCCATAATATCCAGAATAATGATGTATGACTTTCAGTTTTTCCAAAACTGCTAAAAATAGTGACCTGCCTATTTTGGAAAGTGTGCCTACCATTTTAGGAAAGTTTGTATTTGGGCACGGAATGAATCAAAAACTTACAGAAAGTTACATAATAGAAATATAAGACCTTTGGCGAAGGAATCAGGCAAAGATCATTTGTGAGCTGAAAGATATTAAAGTTTTTGTTTTCTGAAAAGCCCTTAAAAATTTCTACAACGAGATATGAGGCACTAAAACATCCCATAACGTCCCAAAAAGTTGATGAAAATCCATTTATGAATTTCTGGTATGATAGTTCACATCATGAACTTTTTGGCGCTTAAAACGGTTTGTCAATCGGACACCCGGATCAAAAATTATGCTTCTCGAAAGTTGACCTACTTTTGGAGAGAGTTGTAAATTTTGAAATTTAGCTAGAGGCCGCCAAAAAGTGCTATTTATGGCTATTTTGGGAACCCTGGGCAGTAGTAGAGTTAAGGGGACGAGTGTAGAGTCAAGAATAGGTGGGAAAATAGAAACCCTAGCTAATTTAGGGTTACAGAAGGTTGAAGATTCTAGAGTCTTGAGGTTGGGAAAGCTGTAATGTGTTGCAGCCAGTAGGGGATTCATCCTCTAATTGTAATTGAGCTTCTATAATGTAATGAGTTGCCCAGATCAATAAAAGAAAGTTCTATTTTCTGTGTTCAATTTCTATTGTTGTGTGTTTTATGATTTACCCCCTTCATCAAGTGGTATCAGAGCAAGGGTTCCTGAGTGTGTAGATAGATCATCGCCGATAGTGAGGCAATTTGCACCAGGACCTGAGGTTGTGGGTTTGCTGTAGAGATCAAGATGCCTCCACAAAGAAACTGTATTGGGAGAAATGCTTTGACGAAAGAGGGTTTTAGAGCCCTATAAAGGCAGATTGATACATTGCAAGAGGACCTGCGAAGAGGGTTTGATCCAAGAGCAAGAGAAGAAGGTGAGGATGAAGCTGAAGAAGAGCTATCTGAGGAAGAACAAGAAGCTACAGGAGATCCTACAGATGTTAGGTTGTTGATGGCCATTTCAAAGATTGGAAAGAGGCCCAAGATTGAAGTTGTTGCAAGTATGGGCCTAATCGGTGTTGTCATTGATGTCAACATACTCCTGTTGCATTAATGATAAGGATTGGATGATCTGGTTGCTAAGGATATTGAGAAAATTGGTCACAGTGAAGAACAATGAAGACAGTAAGGTAAAAGTCCAAGTTAATGTAAGGATCAGAGGATGCGGTTTAAAGGGTTTGTATATATGTGTCTTAAGGTGATCCAGTAAATCTTTCAGAGGTCTGCATGAAGATCTGAAGAAGTTGTGGCCGCTCAAGTAAAACTAGTTCCAACATGTGTTCAGAGGTGACAGAGTGGTAAAGATAGGTCCGATGAGATCTGGAAATGCATTATCCTATTATGCAGATTTTAGGGAGTGTTCAGGAAATCTTTATGAAGTGTCAACTCATTTGGTTCATGGTTTGAAGGTCCGCAAGCATCTATTCCTTTGTGACAGTGATGACAGACTGTGTTCTTGAGGTTCTGGATGAAGGAGAGAAGGATTTCAGTAAGCAGATGAAGTGTGGATGTTCTTGGTGATTCAGGCAAGCTTGTGGAGGTCTTTGTATCATGTCCAGTTCATGTTGGTGGTCCGCATTGAAGTTTAAGCTCGCATTTGAAGAATTACTTCCAGATGAAGATGTTCTTCCTAAGACTGGTCGACCGAATGAGTTACTCGTCATGCAGATGTTCTTGTAGATGTTTTCCAATTTAGATGATTATTCCTAAGTCGATGTCTTGTATAAATAAGGAATTGTGAAGTCATTTCAAAGTGTGACTTGTGGAGATGAGTGTGTGGTAGCGAGGAGGAGAACAAAAGGCAGAGCATAAGTATTGGGCATAAATGGAACTGATTCAAGCATGGTGAAGATGTTATTCTCCAGTTCATGTATGTGATACTTATTTCTTGTAGACAGTGTGTCTCTTGTAGGTAGTGAGCCTCTTGTGAGCAGTGTGCACGGGCAGTGAGCCCTAATTGGCATGTGCCATTTTGTTCTTTCTATTCTTCTAACAGAGAATACAATCTTGGGTTAATCACCCCATGGTTTTTCCCTTAACTAAGTTTTCCATGTCAAAATCTTGGTGTCTTATGTGTTGATGTGTTATTGCTCTTGGTTTAAATGCATTGTGTTTCCATGATTGAATTGTTGTTATACTACTGAATTACAAAGTGGACTTAAGTATCTAAATTGGAAGAAAGTTTTGGACAATTGATTCACCCCCCCTCTCAGTTGTCTTCCCTAAATCTAACAATTGGTATCAGAGCCAAGTTCCTCTAAAAGGAGCTTAACCACTTGAGGAGATCTAGGATGTTGTCCTCCAAGAAGGATAGTCTGAAGTTTGATGGAACCAATTTTAATATTTGGAAAAGTCACATGAAATGTCACTTGCGATGTATGGGAATGCAGTACTGGAACATGGATTCAACAAAGTATACTCCTCCATAGGGTGGTCTAAAAGCCCTAAATAAAATCACAGATGCTAAAAATAATCTGCGGACTATTGAAGCTCTTCTAAGTGCATTATCTGATTCAAAGCTTTCAAATGTTGGTGATCTAACAACTGCTTTTAAGATTTGGCAAAAACTGGAACTTCTGCATGAAGGAGACAAGTATGTTAAATGTGCAAGGTTACAGAGTCTGAAAGGGAAATTTGAAAATCTAAAGATGAGAGATGATGAAAGTATCACTACTTTTATGACAAGAGTAAATGAGATTATCTGTGGCATTAGAAATGCTGGTGGAGTCTTGGATGAAGATGAGATTATTGGCAAAGTTCTTAGATCCCTTCCTGCTTCTTATAAAATCAAAGCTTCTACCATTGAAGAATTCAGAGCCCATACAACCGTCAGAAGAGATCAATTGGTTGGTAAATTGGTTGCATTTGAAATGACAGAGTTTGGTGATGACCCCCCAAATATTGAATCTGCATTCAAAGCCAGTGCCTTTGTAAAAGGGAAGCAAAGGTTTGATCCGAGAGAGAACTCTTCAAGGAAACTATCATGGTATGAAAAAGCAAGAAAAGACCTAGAAGAAGAAGAAGCAGAAACTGCTCAACTTGAAGCTCTTATTGCAAAAAGGCTGCCAAGAGGATCTGGTAAGTATGAAGGAAAACTACCTTCTAAGTGTTTTAACTGCAATAAGATTGGTCATTTTGCCTCAAGATGTCCGGAAAGATTTTCAAGGCCAAATCCTAACAGATCAAGATTCCAAAAGAATTGTTACTATGCTCATGAAGGAGATGATGAAGGAGTAACAGATGATGAATCAGAGACAGGAGACAAATCCGGAAGTGACTGGGTGTTCATTGCCATCAAGGAAGAAGATCCGATGCGCTCTGAATCTGTCAATCATAAAGTTGTAGAAAGAGCTCTGGCTGCCCAAGTTGAAGAAAAGGATGATTGGGTCATTGACAGTGGATGCTCTCACCATATGATAGGTGACAAAAATAAGTTCATAGATTTGGAAAGGTATGAAGGAGGAGTGGTAAAGTTTGGTGATAATTCTACTGGTAGAATCAGAGGTAGAGGAACTATTTCTTTTGATGGAAAGAACAAAACCGGTAATGTATTGTATGTTGAAGGATTGAAGCACAATCTTCTCAGTGTTGGACAATTGGTGGACAAAGGCTATGATCTCTGATTCAAGAATGGAAAATGCAAGATCTTTGAAAGTTCTGGAATATAGATTGCATCTGGTACTCAAACTAAAGGTAATATCTTCCACTTGGTTGGTACTGGTAAAAGTTGTTTATTTGTTCAAGTTGATCAGAGTTGGTTATGGCATAGGAGAATGTGTCATGTAAATTTTGATAATATCATCAAGATAAGCAATACTCAGGCTGTAAGAGATCTTCCAAAACTGGTCAAACCTACAAATAGTTTGTGCAAAGAATTTTAGTTGGGAAAACAAAGCAGAGTCTCATTTAAAAGTAAGGAACAATCTTCTACCAGATTATTGGACTTAGTTCATACTGATCTTTGTGGTCTAGCAAGAATCAGGAGTGTGCAAGGTGATAGATACTTCATGTTACTAATTGATGACTATTCCCGGATGATGTGGGTAACTTTTCTGAAAGAGAAATCAGAAGCTCTTGAGAAATTCAAAATATTCAAGGCTATGGTAGAGAATGAAACCAGATTAAAATTGAAATGTCTGAGGTTTGATAGAGGTGGAGAATTCACATCCGGTGAGTTCATAGATTTCTGTGAGAAACATGGAATAAAGAGACAGTTGTCTGCTCCTAGGACTCCACAGCAAAATAGAGTAGTTGAGAGAAAGAACCGGACCATCCAGGAAGCATCTAGGACAATGATGATGGAAGCAAATGTTCCTCAGATCTATTGGAGAGAAGTTGTCAGCACTATAGTCTATACTCTCAATTGAGTACAAATCAAAAGCAATACGGGTAAGACTCCTTATGAACTTTGGTTTGGTATCACTCCTACTATAAGATATTTTAGAGTCTTTGGTAGCAAGTGTTACATTAAAAGAGATGAAGATCTAGGCAAGTTTGATACTAGAAGTGATGAAGGAATATTATTGGGTTACTCTACTCAAAGCAAAGCATACCGGTGTTATAATAAGAGACTAAGAAAGATTATAGAAAGTACAAATGTGAAGGTTGATGAAGGAATTGAAAAACCCTCAAGGTTTTATGAATATGATGAAGATGATCAGAATGGTGTTATGATTCAAGGAGCCCAAGCCCCTTCTAAAGTTTAGATTCAAACTGATCTGGTAAATTAGGAAGAAGAGATGAGTTTTAATGAGCCTGATCAAGAATCAGAAGTGCAAGAAACTTTTTAAAGTTCTAAGGTATGCAAGACTGAATCACTCTGAAGATCAGATCATAGGTGACAAAAGCAAAGGTGTACAAACTAGAAGAAGAATTACTCAAGATTCAGATGAGTATTGTCTGATTTCAAAGATTAAACCTAAGACAGTTAATGAAGCTTGCAATGATGAAAACTAGACTAAAGCAATGGAGGAAGATGATGAAAATTGAGAAAAATCACACTTGAGATCTTGTTCCCAGACCTAGAAACAAGAATGTGATTGGAACCAAATGGGTCTTCCGAAACAAACTGAATGAAGTTGGTGAAGTAATCAGAAATAAAGCCAGATTGGTCTGCAAGGGTTATTCTCAAATAGAAGGAGTTGATTTTGAAGAAACTTTTTCTCTGGTAGCTAGAATTGAAGAAGTCAAATTATTTCTTACATTTGCTACCTTCAAAGATTTTAAAGTGTATCAGATGGATGTCAAGTCTGCCTTCCTAAATGGTGACTTGGAAGAAGAAGTGTACATTGAGCAACCAGATGGATTTCAATTGTCTGATCATGGTGATATGGTCTGCAAGTTGAAGAAAGCATTGTATGGACTCAAGCAAGCCCCAAGAGCTTGGTATGAAAGATTAGATAAGCATCTTTTGAAGATTGGTTTCAACAAAGGTACTGCTAACAGTAATTTGTATTTCAAAATTGATCATGAAAACATCTTGATTGTTGAAGTGTTTGTTGATGATATCATTTTTGGAGGAAGAGATAGTATGTGTAAAACCTTTACAAATCAAATGAAAAGTGAATTTGAGATGTCCATGCTTGGGGAAATGAATTTCTTTTTGGGTCTACAAATCACTCAAATAAAGAAAGGAATCTTCATTTCTCAGTCCAAATGTGTGAAAGAATTGTTGAAGAAGTTTGGGATGGAAGACTCAAAGCCAATGAATACTCCCATGGCAACCGGATGCAAATTAAGCAAAGATGATGACTCACCTAAGGCTAATCAAAAAAAGTATAGGTCAATGATTGGAGGACTGTTGTATCTTACTCAAACTAGACTAGATATTATGCAAGTTGTTGGTCTTGTTGCTAGATTCCAGGCTGATCCTAGAGAATCTCATGTCATGGCAATCAAGAGGATTTTTAGATATTTAAAAGGGACAGTTGAGTATGGATTGTGGTATCCTAGAGATCATGATTTCTCTCTTCATGCATATACAGATGCGGATTGGGTAGGAGATGTGGATGACCGGAAGAGTACCAGTGGTGGAGCATTCTTTTCGGGGAAGAGATTGGTTTCTTGGATAAGAAAGAATTAAGAGGCAATATCTCTGTCCACTACAGAAGTAGAATATATTGCAACAACATGTAGTTGCACTCAAGTTTTGTGGATGAAGCAAATGCTAAGAGACATAAGAGTGGAGTATGAGGAGCCTATAACAATCTTCTATGATAATTCAAGTGCAATAAATATATCCAAGAATCCGGTGTTGCATTCAAAGACTAAACATATATCCATCAAGTTTCACTTTTTGAGAGAGAAAGTGAACAAGAATGAAGTCAAATTGGAGTTTGTGCCTTCCAAGGATCAGATTATAGACATCCATACTAAACCTCTTCCTAAGGACTCTTTTGAGTTTCTCAGGGAGAAGTTAGGGGTTATTTCCCCTCTGGTGATGAACTAAGGTGCACTGATGTGCATCAGTCTGGTGGATATCACAGTCATATCTTGTGGTCCAGATTGATGATGGGAAGCTACAACTCAGGGGGAGCAGCTGGTATGATTCTGAAGTAGTGAAATTTTTCAAGTATGTGCCCTTTGCCATTGATGTCAAAGGGAGAGAGAAGACATGTGAAAAACAAGTGGTTGCTGATCAAAGGGGGATCAGGAAAGAAAGAGAAGACATGTGAATGGTTGTTGCTGATAGGGGTAGTTGTGATAGTGAGGAGAAGTTCTTGTCTTGATGGTCAAAATAGTTTTTCACATCATATGTTTCCATTAATGACAAAGGGGGAGATTGTTGCAAGTATGGGCCTAACCGGTGTTATCATTGATGTCAACATACTCTTGTTTCATTAATGATAAGGATTGGATGATCTGCTTGCTAAGGATATTGAGAAAATTGGTCATAGTGAAGAACAATGAAGACAGTAAGGTAAAAGTCCAAGTTAATGTAAGGATCAGAGGATGTGGTTTACAAGGTTTGTAGATGTGTCTTAAGGTGATCCAATAAAGCTTTCAGAGGTCCGCATGAAGATCTGAAGAAGTTGTGGCCACTCAAGTAAAACCGGTTCTGGCAGGTGTTCAGAGGTGACAGAGTGGTAAAGATAGGTCCGGTGAGATCTAGAAATGCATTATCCTATTCTGCAGATTTTAGGGAGTGTTCAAGAAATCTTTGTGAAGTGTCAACTCATTTGGTTCATGTTTTGAAGGTCCACAAGCATCTATTCCTTTGTGACAATGATGACAGACTGTGTTCTTGAGGTTCTGGATGGAGAGAATGATTTTAGTAAGCAAATGAAGTGTGGATGTTCTTGGTGATTCAAGCAAGCTTGTGGAGGTCTTTGTATCATGTCCAATTTGTGTTGGTGGTCCGCATTGAAGTTTAAGCTCGCATTTGAAGAATTACTTCCATATGAAGATGTTCTTCCTTAGACTGGCCGACCGGATGAGTTACTCATCCTGAGGATGTTCTTGTAGATGTTTGCCGACTTAGATGATTGTTCCTAAGTCAATGTCTTGTATAAATAAGGAATTGTGAAGTCATTTCAAAGTGTGACTTATGGAGATGAGTGTGTGGTAGTGAGGAGAATGAAAGGTAGAGCATAAGTATTGGGCGTAAATGGAATTGATTCAAGCATGGTGAAGATGCTATTCTCCTGTTCATGTATATGATACTTATTTCTTGTAGATAGTGTGTCTCTTGTAGGTAGTGAACCTCTTGTGAGCAGTGTGCTCGGGAAGTGAGCCCTAATTGGCATGTGCCATTTTGTTCTTTCTATTCTTCTAACAAAGAATACAATCTTGGGTTAATCACCCTGTGGTTTTTCCCTTAACAGGGTTTTCCACGTCAAAATCTTGGTGTCTTATGTGTTGATGTGTTATTGCTCTTGGTTTCAATGCATTGTGTTTCCATGATTGAATTGTTGGTATACTATTGAATTACAAAGTGGACTTAAGTATCTAAATTGGAAGAAAGTTTTGGACAACTGATTCACACCCCCTCTCAGTTGTCTGCCTTCAATCTAACAGAAGTTTCTACATATTCTAAAGATTTGAATCTGGAACAGCTTATTGATTGGATTAATGACATGGAGGAATATTTTGAGTATGAAGATGTAGAAGACATAGATTGGGTCAAGTTTGCAAAAACAATTTTGAAGGGCCATGCCAATATTTGGTGGAAGGAGGTCCAGTTAGAGAGGAATGGAAGAGGAAAAGGAAAGATCATGAGATGGGATCGAATGGAGGAGAAACTGAAGAAGTAGTTCATTCCTATGGACTATAAGATGGAGTTGTTGAAGAAGCTACAAGGACTAAAGCAAGGTAACAAGTCTGTCAAGGAGTATATAGAAGAGTTTATAAGATTACTATCAGGACATGCCATGCAGAGCCCAACAAGGAGAAGGTATCCCGTTACATTAATGGGTTGAGGCCAAGTATTCAAGAGGAGCTGAGCTTGGTCAGAATGACCACCATAGAAGATGCATACCAGTTTTCCCTGAAGGTGGAAGAGAAGCTGAATAAAAGATTTGATAGTAAGCAAAGGGGAAGAGGTCAAGGCGGAAGGATTGGTGGAAGACCCTATGGGGGCTTAAATGAAGATGCAAAGAAAATTGAAGAAGTTGGCACCAGTCAAAATTAGAGAAGAGATAATACCTACCGCCCTCAGGACCAGAACAATGGTGAGTAAAGAGGAAGAGGAAGAGGCAGACCTGGGCAAGGACCTGGAAGAGGAGGTTTCAGAGGAACCTATTTCCAATGTGGAGAAGAAGGGTATCGAGCATATGAGTATTCGCAACATCAAGGAAGGACAAATAGAAATCTTGAAGGTAATGCACGAGTTGCACATGTAGATGAAGATGCACATTCTGAGCATTCTGAAGATGCTAAAAGGGGAGAAACCCTAGTTGTCAGAAGAACCTTGCTGAATGAGGAGAAAGAACCCAATCAAAGGAAGAGTTTATTCTGCACAAGGTGCAAATGTGAAGGTAAGTGTTGTGATATTATTATTGATAGTGGAAGCACTGATAATCTTGTTTTGATAGGAGATGGTTGACAAGTTGTAGTTGACAAGAAGAAAGCATCTGCATCCATATCGGATTGCATGGTTGCAAAAGGACCATAGAGCTTTGGTTAATGAGCAGTGTTTAGTGAAGTTCAAGATTGGTGACTACCATGATGAGGTGTTGTGTGATATCATACTGATGGATGCATATCATATGCTATTGGGGACGCCATGGCAGTATGATAGGAGCGATGTCCATGATAGCCATGCAAACACATATTCCCTAACAAAGGATGGAGTTCATCATAAATTGAAGCCCTTGAAGGCAGTGGAAGAAAAGGTATGTAGTACTGTGAGAATTTGCCTGGTAGATGGTAGGAAATTTTTTGAGGGTATGAAGCATGAGCGTCATTGCTTTGCATTGATTCCTAAGATTAGTCAAGAGAACTGCGAAGATGTACCAGCAGAAGTTTCAAATATGTTGGAAAAGTTCCAGGACATTATCTCTGATAATGTACTAGAAGGTTTACCAACAGTAAGGAAGATAAGTCATCAAATAGATTTGATAGCAGGAACTAGTTTTCCAAACAAGGCAGCCCACAGAATGACCCCTACAGAGAATGAAGAGCTAAATAGACAAGTTCAGGAGTTGTTGAGGAAGGGACTGATAAGGGTGAGCTTAAGTCCATGTGTGGTACCTGTAGTACTAGAACCAAAGAAGGATGGAGAATGGAGGATGTGTACAGACTCTCGAGTCATCAATAAGATCACAATCAAATACAGATTTCCATTGCCCAAAATGGATGACATAATGGACTATTTGAGTGGAGCCAAGTACTTCAAAAAGATTGACCTGAAGAGTGGGTATCACTAGATCTGTATCAGAGAAGGAGATGAATGGAAGACAGCCTTCAAGACAAAGGAAGGTTTGTATGAGTGGTTAGTCATGCCATTTGGGCTAACCAATGCACCGAGCACATTCATGTGGCTCATGAATGAGGTACTAAAAGAATTTTTGGGAAGTTTTGTTATTGTTTATTGAGATGATATTTTGATTTTCAGTAAGACTTGGGATGAGCATCTGATGCATATTAGAAGAGTTTTAGAGAAGCTAAGGGAGGAGAAGTTGTTGATTAATCTAAAGAAATGTAGTTTTACAAAGAAGGAGTTGGTATACTTGGGATTTGTTGTCTCAGAGGAAGGTCTTAAGATGGACCCAGAGAAGGTGAGGGCTATCATTGAATGGCCTACACTGAAGAGTGCTTCCGAGGTAAGATCTTTTCATGGTTTGGTAAGTTTTTACAGAAAGTTTATCAAGAATTTTAGTAGCATTTGTGTACCCCTAACTGAGACTATGAGAGGGGATAGAAAAGAGTTTAGATGGACTAAAGGAGCAGACAAGAGCTTTCATACATTGAAGCAGAAAGTCGTAGAACAACCTATTTTGGCACTTCCAGATTTTAATAAGGTATTTCAAGTAGATTGTGATGCTAGTGGTAGTGGTATAGGAGCTGTTTTGAGCCAAGAAGGTAAGCCCATTGCCTATTTTAGTGAGAAGCTTAATGATGCCAAGAAAAAATATTATGTTTATGATCAGGAATTTTATGCAATAGTTCAGGCTTTGAAGAAATGGAGACATTATTTGTTACCAAAAGAGTTTGTTTTATATACTGATCATCAGGCTTTGCAATATCTTAATAGTTAAGGGAAGTTGATCTAAAGGCACTTAAAATGGGTTGAGTCTTTGCAGAGCTATACTTTTGTTTTGAAGCATAGGAGTGGGAAGTCCAACAGAGTTGCAAATGCCTTGAGCAGAAGGAAAAATTTGTTGACAGAAATAAAGATAGAGGTTGTTGGGTTCAATGAGCTCAAAAGTTTGTATCCTGAAGATCCATATTTTGTAGAGGCCTGGAAAGCTTGTTTGGAACCTGTTACTTTGGACAGAACAAAATGGTTGGATTTCATAATCCAAGATGGCATGTTGTTTAGAGGAAGCCAGTTGTGCATTCCATGGAGTTCCATGAGAGAGAACCTTATTAAGGAGAAGCATAGTGGAGGATTGGCTGGACACTTTGGTCGAGATAAGACCATTGCTATTGTTGGTGAAAATTATTATTGGCCACAATTGCAACAGGATGTGAAGAAATTTTTGCAGAGTTTTAGAGTATGTTAGATGGCCAAAGGAACAAGTCAGAATACAGGGCTATATCAACCATTACCTATACCAGAGAAGCCATGGGAAGATATCAGTATGGATTTTGTTCTTGGTTTACCAAGGACACAAAGAGGACATGATTCCATTTTTGTGGTGGTGGACAGATTCTCAAAGATGGCACATTTTATTCCTTGCAAGAAGACTAATGATGTTGTTCATATTGCAGAGTTATTTTTCAGGGAGGTGTTGAGATTACACGGTCTACCAAAGAGCATAGTTTCAGATCGAGATACCAAGTTTGTCGGTTATTTCTGGAGGACATTGTGGAAGAAGTTGAAGACAGATTTGAAGTTCAATTCTGCACACCATCCATAGACTGATGGACAGACAGAAGTAGTGGATAGGAGTTTGGGTAACCTACTACAATGCTTATTAGGAGATACGCCCAAGGGATGGGATTTGATTTTACCACAGGCAGAATTAGCTTACAACAATTCTGTCAATAGGAGTACTGGTAAATCACCATTCCAGATTGTATATGGCAATAGCCTGAAAAATACTTCTGAGTTAAGGAAGATGGACAAAGGAGAAAAGATAAGTGTTGAAGCCGAAGACCTTCCAGAACATCTGAAGAATTTGCATGAAGAGGTGAGAAAGCACATTAATAAGATGAATATTTAGTACAAGGCTAAGGTAGATCAGAAGAGGAGGTATAAGGAGTTTCAGGTAGGAGATGAAGTCATGCTTCACTTGAGAAAAGAAAGGTTCCCAATTGGAACATACAATAAGTTGAAAATGAAGAAATTTGGACCATGCAGAATCCTCAAGAAGCATGATTCAGGAAATGCATATGAGGTAGAGCTGCTGAGTGGGATCAATATTTCCCCTATTTTCAACATTGCTGATTTATCAGAATATCATGAAGGTGGAATAGAGGATGGACCAACAGAAGTGCAGTGGAGTATTCCGGCATCCACTTCAATGGAGGAGATAGAAGAGATCTTGGATAGCCGTGTAGGAAGAAGTACTCAGAACAAGCAATATGAAGAAAATTTGGTAAAATGGAAAGGAAGGCCTGTTGAAGATTCTTCTTGGTTGTCTAAGGTAGAGGTTGACCATTTGGGTTTTCCTCACACAAACATCTGAGACGTGACAGGGTCACTTCTCAAATTACCCTGGGTGTCTGATGGAGGAGCATCCAGTGGTGTAAGGGCAATCTTGCATCACCCAAAAAAGAAGTTAATTCAAAATCATTGTAGTTGTTTTCATTTCTTTCCATAATTAGTGTTTCTGGTTCCATAATATCCAGAATAATGATGTAGGACTTTCAGTTTTTCCAAAACTGCTAAAAATAGTGACCTGCCTATTTTGGAAAGTGTACCTGCCATTTTAGGAAAGTTTGCATTTGGGCATGGAATGAAGCAAAAAACTTACAAAAAGTTACATAATGGAAATATAATACATTTGGCAAAGGAATCAGGCAAAGATCATTTATGAGCTAAAAGATATTAAAGATTTTGTTTTATGAAAAGCCCCTGAAATTTTTGGAACGAGATATGAGGCACTAAAACATCCCATAACATCCCAAAAAGTTGAAATAAATCTATTACATATCTCCAGCATGATATTTCACATCACAAGCTTTTCAGCACTTAAAATGGTTTGTCAATCAGACACCCAGATCAAAAGTTATGCTTCTCATAAGTTGACCTACTTTTGGAGGGAGTTGTAAATTTCAAAATTTAGTTGGAGGCCACCAAAAAGTGCTATTTATGGCTATTTTGGGAACCCTGGGCAGTAGTAGAGTTAAGGGGGTGATTGTAGAGTCAAGAATAGGTGGGAAAATAGAAACCCTAGCTGATTTGGGGTTACAGAAGGCTAAAGATTCTAGAGTCTTGAGGTTGGGAAAGCTGTAATGTGTTGCAACCAGTAGGGGATTCATCCTCTGATTGTAATTGAGCTTCTGTAATGTAATGAGTTGCCCAGATCAATAAAAGAAAGTTCTATTTTCTGTGTTCAATTTCTGTTGTTGTGTGTTTTGTGATTTACCCCCTTCATCAAATATCGAGGAAGTAAATGCTTCATGGTTGGGTGGAAAATCACTCTGGTGATGCTCTCCCTCATAGCAGATCAGTTGTCGATGTCTTGAATTTGAAAATTTTAAACATGATTAATTGATATTATGTTGTAATCATATGGTTGTTTGATAGAAATAATGATGTTATTCATTGGTAAATTTGAAATTCTATCTAAAAGATAGGAGTTTTTATTCATTAAGGAAAATGTATAATTCATGAAATCGTGTGATATATATTGTATGGCAAAATTTTGGTCAATGATAATGAATATATTACATGGATACATTATGATGTATGACTATGTTTTTCAATACCAATATTAAATTAAAAATATATATTTGAACAAGTGCTAGATGAAATTAGATATGGAAATTTATTTAATGGATTAGAAGGTTCATTACATGCTTGAAGATTTCTTACAAAGCATAGATGATGATGGAACAATAGCCTTTTTGGAAAAGGGTTTAAAAGACTTGATAAATAGGGATAGAGGCATGGCACTATCTAGTCAAATTGGACTACAACACCCCACTTTACAATCATTCAAGCATGTTGTGGATGGTCATAGCACTACACTTCGTAGAAAGAGAAACTTAATTGAAATAATGAATATTAGGAGATGTCCAACCATCTCTCAAGGTTTAGTTGTGTTTCCTAGTCCATCTTGTTCAAAGAACAAGTAGAAGCATACTTGGTATGATGATTTGGATAGAGTAGCAACACGTGATAAGCATAGGAGTGAAACATCTTAATTTAGGGGTAGACACTATTAAGATTCTTTTTAGATATACATTTATCATCAAAGCTACTTTTGTTTTATTTAATGGTTAGTCACTTTTTGAAATAATGACTCTTCATCTTGATGTCTTGATATCCATATATTTTTTTTGTCATTGGCTATAAATTATAGGAGAATTCAACCTCTTTATTTTGTTAATATCTAAGCATGGAAGGATCTTAGGCTTGTTGCATTCTAAAAGCTTATTACTTGTTTTCTTTTTTGAATTCTTGTAAGCAAGTTCATTCAATTTACTATTATGCTACATATTATCAGATCTAAAAATTATTAGATTTGAGTTTAGTGGTTCAATGTTTGTAAATGAAAAGGAACAATTCAGTGCTTGTAAATGAACAAGTTTTCCAAAAAAAATGGCCTACACTTATTTATGCATAGGAGGATGAATTGTTCTACCACATTAATCAATGTCTGCTATCATGCTCATGCCCACAACTTGCACTTTATTTCTATCCAATGACTAAGTATTGTTTTGTTGTGTGCCATGTGACAAAATAAAAGGTATTTTTAATGGATTGCCCATATTTCTCATAAAATATCAATTTACAACAATGAAGTGACTTAGTCTTTAAATACATACAATGTGTGATGACTGATTGAATATCTCTTTCATCAAAGTGTTATCGTTGCCCACATCATCCATCTCATATCATTTCTAGTTATGTGCTCCTACAAGACAATAGATCATTTTGATAAAGCTTCTACTCTAATGCATTTAGTAATGTAAAGTATATATTGTATACCTATGAAATTGGTAATATATGTGAAACTTGCAATGTGAAAGTATATGTGTGAAATTAGTAAATGGGGCACTAATAAGTGATGTGAACTAGAATAAGTCATATATATTTACAATTATTCTTGTCAACAATTTATACCCTTACTTTCTTACTACAATAGTAGTGTCTTGTCATTGAATAGAATTTTTTGTTGGCAAGAGACACTGCTCTGGTATAAATGAGTATGTTGTCATTGATGGCAACAAGGATCACGGATCTCTTCAACATGTTAGATAGACACATCTCTAGAAAATCACATCAGAATTCAGGTCCGACTGACAAGTCTGGTTGGAAGAAATGGCTAAGTATGGATGTGCACAGAATAGAGAACAATAAGTTGGACAGTATGCCTCCGTAGATGACGATCTGGTAATACGGTTCAAGTATGATGTTCTCAATTGTTTGATGGTATTGTGCTTTAGAGATTAAGTCTTGACTTCCTCTGGAAGTCACCTTGAAGAAATGTCTAAGTTCAGGTAAGCAAAGATACAGTAGAAACAGTTAATAGGGTATAGTGCAATGGTCTGCATTCCTCCGCAGATAAGTATTTTGTTATGCATTTCTAAGATGGTGTAAACACATATATGAGGTGTCTAAATCTAGATTTGTGAATCTTGAAGATCACCAGATAGATAGTTGAGAGCTGCTGAGTATCGACATAGCATCTTGGTAGAATCTGACTATGATAGAGTCCAAGTTCTAATGGTTCGCATTTCTCCGCAAGCTGATATCATGCCTTGTGGTTCTAAGTGTAAGTTTGAGAAGGTGTAAAGAGTCCTTGATATGGTTTTGGAGGTGTTTGGTGATTCACGGTAAAAGTTGTAAGTCAGCAGATGAACCTGCTAAGCATGCTCTTAAGGAACAGGTCGACCAGTATGATAAATCATTGTACAAAGAAGAGATAGTGTGTGAAGGACCTATCTAAGTGTTTGAATGATTAGAGTTGACCTATATGAACACATTTGGGAAAAGATTTGGGTCCGCATAATATATAGTGCATTGGATTGTGCCAACAAGCTACACCTTTCTATGAACATGTTTCATTTCTTGGATGCCGGCCTAATTATGGATTAAATCCTGTTGCCAATTTAAAAAGGTAATGAATTTCAATTGTGAGTGTGTGTAGGTGTGTGTGATTGATGTGAGCATGCAAATTGTAGAGAAAGTTAAAAGATTAGTAGTGATGAAGACTTGGGATTTAGAATTTAGTTGCTAAATGACTGCACCCTGGCATAGTGACATATGCTTATGTAGTATTCAGTTTTCATGTGCAATTTGCTTTGTACTTGGAAGTGACTTATTCATCAAGGCAATAGTAAAGTGACTTAGTCTTTAAATACATACAATGTGTGATGACTGATTGAATATCTCTTTCATCAAAGTGTTATCGTTGCCCACATCATCCATCTCATATCATTTCTAGTTATGTGCTCCTACGAGACAATAGATCATTTTGATAAAGCTTCTACTATAATGCATTTAGTAATGTAAAGTATATATTGTATACCTATGAAATTGGTAATATATGTGAGACTTACAATGTGAAATTAAATGTGTGAAATTAGTAAATGGGGCACTAATAAGTGATGTGAACTAGAATAAGTCATATATATTTACAATTATTCTTGTCAACAATTTATATCCCTACTTTCTTACTACAATAGTAGTGTCTTGTCATTGAATAGAATTTTTTGTTGGCAAGAGACACTACTCTGATATAAATGAATATGTTTTCATTGATGGCAACAACGCTCAGGGATCTCTTCAGCATGTCAAATAGATACATCTCTAAAAAATCACATCAGAATTCAGGTCCGACTGACAAGTCCAGTTGGAAGAAATGGCTAAGTATGGATATGCATAGAATAGAGAACAGTAAGTTGGATAGTATGCCTCCGCAGATGATGATATGGTAATGCAGTTCATGTATGATGTTCTCAATTGTTTGATGGTATTGTGCTTTAGAGATTAAGTCCTAACTTCCTCTGGAAGTCACCTTGAAGAAATGTCTAAGTCTGGGTAAGCAAAGATATAGTAGAAATAGTGAATAGGGTATAGTACAGTGGTCTACATTCCTCTGTAGATAAGTATTTTTTTATGTGGTTCTAAGATGGTGTAAACACATATATGAGGTGTCTAAATCTAGATTTGTGAAGCTTGAAGATCACCGGATAGATAGTTGAGAGCTGCTGAGTATCGACATAGCATCTTGGTAGAGTCTGACTATGACAGAGTCCAAGTTATGATGATCTGCATTTCTCCACAAGATGTTATCATGCCTTGTGGTTCTAAGCGTAAGTTTGAGAAGGTTTAAAGAGTCCTTGATATGGTTTTGGAGGTGTTTGGTGATTCATGGTAAAAGTTGTAAGTCAACAGATGAACCTGCTAAGCATGCTCTTAAGAAACAGGCCAACTAGTATGATAAATCATTGTACAGAGAAGAGATAGTGTGTGAAGGATCTATCTAAGTGTTTGAATGATTAGAGTTGACCTATATGAACACATTTGGGAAAAGATTTGGGTCTGCATAATATATAGTGCATTGGATTTTTCCAACAAGCTACACCTTTTTATGAACATGTTTCATTTCTTAGATGCCGACCTGATTGTAGATTAAATCATGATGCCGATATAAAAAGGCGATCAATTTCAGTTGTGATTGTGTGTAGGTGTGTTTGATTGATGTGAGCATGTGAATAGTAGAGTAGAGTTAAAAGATTAGTAGTGATGAAGACTTGGGATTCAGAATTCAGTTGCTAAATGACTGCACCCTAGCATAGTGACATATGTTGATGCAGTATTTAGTTTTCATGTGCAATTTGCTTTGTACTTGGCAATGAGTTTTATTCATCAAGGCAACGGTAAAGTGACTTAGTCTTTAAATACATACAATGTGTGATGACTGATTGAATATCTCTTTCATCAAAGTGTTATCATTGCCCACATCATTCATCTTATATCATTTCTAGTTATGTGCTCCTACAAGACAATAGATCATTTTGATAAAGCTTCTACTCTAATGCATTTAGTAATGTAACGTATATATTGTATACCTATGAAATTGGTAATATATGTGAGACTTCCAATGTGAAATTATATGTGTGAAATTAGTAAATGGGGCACTAATAAGTGATGTGAACTAGAATAAGTCATATATATTTACAATTATTCTTGTCAGCAATTTATGCCCGTACTTTCTTACTACAATAGTAGTGTCTTGTCATTGAATAGAATTTTTGTTTGCAAGAGACACTACTTCTATATAAACGAGTATGTTGTCATTGATGGAAACAAGGCTCAAGGATCTCTTCAGTATGTCAGATAGACACATCTCCAAAAAATCACATCAGAATTCAGGTTCGGCTGACAAGTCCGGTTGGAAGAAATGGCTAAGTATGGATGTGCACAGAATAGAGAACAATAAGTTGGACAGTATGCCTCCGCAGATGATGATTTGGTAATACGGTTCAGGTATGATGTTCTCAATTGTTTGATGGTATTATGTTTTAGAGATTAAGTCTTGACTTCCTCTAGAAGTCACCTTGAAGAAATGTCTAAGTCTAGGTAAGCAAAGATACAGTAGAAACAGTGAACAGGGTATAGTGCAGTGGTCCGCATTCCTCCGCAGATAAGTATTTTGTTATGCAGTTCTAAGATGGTGTAAACACATATATGAGGTGTCTAAATATAGATTTATGAGGCTTTAAGATCACTGGATAGATAGTTGAGAGCTACTGAGTGTCGACATAGCATCTTGGTAGAGTCTGACTATGACAGAGTCCAAGTTTTGATGGTCTGTATTTCTCTGCAAGATGATATCATGCCTTGCAGTTCTAAGCATAAGTTTGGGAAGGTGTAAAGAGTCCTTGATATGGTTTTGGAGTTGTTTGGTGATTCACAGTACTTTTGGAAAAACTTTTAAAATCTAATATTGCATTGGTTTGAAAACATATATCATGGATACTTCCTTAGAAGCTCTATTTGCATACATCATAGACATTGATCATTTCTCTAAATTCACTGATAAACATCCTCAAGTATTGGAACAAATAGCACACATTCATGATGTTGACCTCTCTATGTGCTCTACATATGAAATCCTTTGTTATATATCTTATTTTGATAGCTTCACAAACTTCATGGGAATATACCCTTGGATATTGGATGATCTCACTAAATTCATGATCAATAATATATATACTAGTGATGACTTCAAGATGTTATATGAAGCCTTAGATGACTTTATGGAACATTCCACTTTGGCACCTATTGCTAAAACATGTGATAATAATTTTGGTTTACCTTATGATCCCTCTCCCAAGGTTGTTCGTCCTCATGAGGACACTGTTGGTGCCTGCATAAAATTTAGGTTTCAAACATTTAAATCTGTAGGCCCCTTCATAAAAATCCAAAAATTCTAAGTCCCTCGGCATTTTGTTGAGTTGCATGTATGTTGGTATATGCATTGCTATTTGTATGTACATTTGAATGTACAAGTGCATATGTACATTGGTCGGGCCCAAAAGCATGTTCAATTGGCTTCAAAAAAGTGCAAAAATTGGTTGTATGCATCTTTGTATGCATATCGGGCTTGTATGTGCAATTCCGGGTGAAAATCTGTATGTACATTGCACGCATATTCCATCACAGATTTCGTGCTTGTATGTAGAGGTTTGCATGTTGTTGTTGTATATTCGCATATACAATGGGTAGATACAAGTGGCAGACATCAAAAGGGCTCAAATCAGGTTGAAAATGGTGGTCGGGTCCGCAGGTATGTGCAAAGGAGATTGCATGTATGTTCCGTTTGTATGTTTGAATATACAAGGCCCGATGCATATACAAGGCTGACATACAAGGCCAACATACAAGGGAAATATGCAAGAGGATCATCGGTGAAGCAATATGCATTGGCAGCTCAACTAGTTGTCTTTTTGATGGGCAATGTGCAAAGGTCAAATACCAAGCATGGGGCCCACCAGTTGCATGCAAAGGTGATTGTATGTTTGCACATGCAATCAAACATACAAAGGGAATATACAATCAAGAGATGCAAAGCCTGGACTCGAAATGAATATACATCCTAGTTGATAAAGGCAGAGGTCCAGATTGTTTGTATGTATGTTTTGTATATCCGCGTTGTATGTTTGCAATATACAAGGTAAAGATACAAAGGTGGCCGATACAACCCGAATTTCAAAGGTTTTTTCCAATCTGACTGATAAATGCCATAGATTCTGCATTGTATGTATGTTTCATATTGTATATATGCAATGTAAAAAGCGATATGCAAAAGAGGGAGATACAAGCTGGACCCAGATGAAATTTCAAATTTGTTCATAATGTTTTGGGGTACGCGCCTTATATGAAGGGCGATTGTATATATATACAATCTTATATACAACTGCATTATACAAGGATTTGAAATGTGCAAGTGGTTGTATGTATATACATTTGCATATACAAAGGCAAAATAGGCGAAAAAAGCAAAAATGTTTGTTCGCACCGTGAAAAGTATGTGATGGCAAAAGGGTGCCTACGTGGCACGATTTGATTGGCTATGGACTTTTCAATGTGAACCGTGGCCATTGATCTTAGCGCTGGAAATAGAATCGACAGCCCTGTTTTGAATGCCTGAGTAGGAGGGATTTCTTTGTATCTGCTGCGTCATTTCAGGCAGGAAAAGTTCCTGAGCATGCAAACTACTGCTGCATTTCCAGAAAATGTGTAGGCTGGACATTTATGACAAATTTACAAAGGTATGGGTCTGAAGGGATGGGCCAGCTACCATTTTTCAAGAAAAATTTCCAAACAGCAGCACATTCCCCAATCTCACCTGCTCGTTCCTCTTCTACTCACGGCTGCATTCAATGTTAGAGGCGCCATTCTAGAGATGCAGTGTATCTGGCAGAATTTTGAAAGACCATGTAGCTCGATTGCTGAGTACACATTCTGGGTATAACAGAATTGTGTCACTCATTGTTCTGTGGTTGAAGACTTGGGCATTTTTTGGAGAAAATAACAAAAAACAAAGCCTTTCTGGGTTGTTCTATCTCTGTTGGAGTTTATGAGTTGCATTTCAAATGTATGTTGTACACATGTTCAGTTTCATGTCATTTTTATATGAGAAATGCTTTATTGCATGTGTTTAGTTGTCTTTCTCCATTGTTGTATGCATCGCTTCTTCTAAATCTGGTTGCTAAGGGTTTCTCATATTCTAGAATATAGACTTTCTGTATTGCATGCTTGATCTGTGACTTCCATTCAAGGAGTAGATTAAATTGTTTTAGGTTAAGTATGGAGAAGAATGTATGTCAGCAGGGATGTTTTTAAGTAGAGGCAGCTAAATACTCAGTCTTGGGTGGTATTTGTAAGGCAAATACCAGTCCTAACCCCTTGAAACTTGAGTTCTAGTGCAAATCATTCACTTGTATATGTCTAGTTGACTCCTTGCCCTGAGATAGGCACCAGTCTGCTCCCTATGTAGTAGTTATGATCCAAAACCCCTTGTCTTGCATCCAAAACATCAAAACAAATCCTTTCATAGTTCTGACCTGTTAGTTTGTAGGATTGGGAATAGGACCCCTACATACTCTCATCCTCAACTAGTTAGATATGTCCAAGAACATTGCCAACCTTGTGATCTATCATCCAAATCTTGGTCCATACATGAGAGTATTCTGCCTGTTGTTATAAAGCTAAATCTTTCTATCATTGGGTGAGTCAAAAGTTAAATTTTTAGCTATAGGGATACCCCCCTTGGTGCGGCAGAACCAGAAGTGAAGGGGAGGCAACTTACACAACCTCCTGTATTTGTTGGCTGAATCTGCCCGTGCATTGGAACTGGCAAACCCTCTGTTTGATTCAAAGAGAAAGACCCAACAGACACTTTGATGAAAGAGGATGATTTCATTGACAAATCTCTTAACATCATACCACCAAATCTTCATTCTAATTCTCACTCTAGCCAAGATGAAGCATTAGCAAATGAAGAGCCATCACCACTTTGTCATTCCAATGCTCTCCCTGGCCAAGAGGAAGCATTAGTGAATGAAGAACTCCCTTCAACAAAGAACAATCCATGGGTAGACAATGAGCTTTCATCTAACAACAATAAAAACTCTATTATAGTGCATGAAACCTCTATGGATCATCTTACCAACCTTGCTTCTATAGTTGATTGTTCACATACCTTGGATATCGCTAAGTAAGAGAAGACCTTTAATGTCCCTCGTTTGTTTAAATATTCAAGTCATTTGGACATCACTAAGGATGTAGCCCTAGTGGATGAGGAGAAGTCTCTCACATTAAATCTCTCAAGGATGGATGTTGAGATCACTCAAAATAATTTACTTCTCCCACCACCTAAGAGGATAGTGAATAAGTATACTAATGAACTTCAACAAAAACACATTCCACCTAACATTGAGTCAAACCAAGAAGCATTTAAGAATGAACAAAAGAATAATGACAAAGACTTGACAATTGTGCCTTATGTTTACAATTGGAAAGAGAATGATTTGATTGTTGATAACTTCTAGCATGGACCTCTCTACAGGTACGTATTTCTAACCCTTTATCTCTCTTGTGATGTGCTTCCTCTGTCATGTGTTATGTGTTGTCTAGGCCTCCTTGGATGACCCTTGATTCTCTTGTAAGGTCTGGGATACCAGGAGACCACCTTTGTTGTGATGTTTTTCTATTTGTATCATCATTCTTCTATATTGCCTCTCTCTCTGATTTCATTGTTGTGTGTTGTACCTTACGGACATAGCATTGCAATTGGTGACTTGGGGGCACCCTCCTACATGAAAGACCCTAAGACACTTGTTTCTCCAATTTTATTTATTGTTTCCCTTCCTCTAGTGTTTCTATCTAATGAGCAGATGACGAAAAACATTTATACTGATGCGGACCTAGTGTCCCTTTTGAGAGCAATCAAAATTGGACTTAGTTCCTAATATGATGATGGGGTTGTAATAAATTATCTGATGCTTGGCTAGTACAAGCACTCATGCTTTATGTGTAGTGATTTTGATGGTATGCTATCTCATTTAAAAAGATTAAAAATATTGTTGCTCTATGCACCTTTGTTTGTCTTTGAATCTAGCCTTGGTGATACTCGATTTGGAGAGCTTCATGATATAGCCCCACGGTTATCCTTGAATTCCGAATTCGTTGTATAACCTTGGCTCTTTGTGTGGTTAATCATATGCATTAATGTTGTTGTTTATCATGATGTTGTAGTCACTAACATGTTTCTTGTAGGGATGTGTTTGTGGGAACATTTGGTGATCATAAAGTACATGTCACCTCTAAGGGGCATGGGCTTTGCAAGAGCTTGTGTTCCCTTGTGTGTTTTCTTCCTACCTTAACGTGCTTGATATCGATACCTGATATCAACCACCTTAAGGTGGGGGCATATATAAGGAAAACTATATGTTGTAGATGTTAGCAATGTGCTTGTCCTCAGATGCAGTTTAAAGACTAGCGTGATGAGTGCTTCCTGCATCCTGAGTTTGTATGCAATCAATCAATCAATCATTTAAGCCCACTGCAGAGGCGGGATATTACGTATATCCTTTTTATCTTAAGCCCTCTATGGAGATGGAAATGTTGTATTTCTTGGAGTAGATTGCTTCAAATTTAGGTTGATTTCATTCATTCATATAGTCATTCATCTTATTGCATTGAGAAAATTTCAAAAAAATTGAAAACTTTAAAAAAATTGAAAAAATTTGCATTTTAGGGTTACTATTTTGCATCAATTCATTCTAATTTCATCTAATTTCTGATTTTTGCATTATATCTAAGATAAATTATAGAAAATTATAAAAAATCAATAATTTGCATTGCATTTTCATCATACAATTGCTAGGGTTTTGTAGATATTTTGACAATTTTCATATAACCTAATAATTCCAAAATCTAGGGTTAGTAGGCAAAATCTTCTTTCAAATTTTTCTACTAATTTTAGAAACTCATTCAAACTTGCATTTGGTTGTAGTCTTGCATTTTGGTGTAAATTTGCATTTAGATTTCAAATATTTGCATTTTTACATAGAAAATTTCAACAAAAAACTAGCAATTTTCATGCAACTACAAACATTCCCGCCAAGATTTTGTAAATTCAAACTTACCGTGTCGGCCTAGGGACCAAATAATGGTCATAAACTGACACTATAAATTTGGGTCCGACCCAAAATAGGGAAAGACTAGGGTGCGTGCGCCCAAGTCCTCCCCCCTATTTTGGGTAGGGTTAAGCTCAAAGGGTACCCCTAGGCCCCATTTGTCATGATACCTAGGGTTCATTCCATCGGGATGCCAAATTATGATGTAAGATGTCCTAAATGTACACTAAAGACCCGGGAGCTAAACCTTAAGAGGGAAAATCTCCCAAGGGGACATCTTCTAACATTACATTTAGCCCCCACTTTAATGTATGTATAAACACAAGGCCAATACATGCATTAAAGTACGGTCACAAACACAGCAAACACACCAAGCATAGAGAAGACATGCCAATCACATAGAAGACAGTAACAGGCATGCAAAACATAGAGAAGATAGTTATAGTCACGCAAAACAGGGAGATTACAGTAAATGCATAGAATACACATTAATGCATAGAAGACAGGAATGATTTATTTTCTTTTCTTTTTTTTCTCATATATATGAAATGCAGATGCAAGTACTAGAAAGTAAACAAACCTTCCATAATGTAGGAAGCACTCATTATGTTGGTCTTTAAACTTCATATATGGGGCAACACACATGCAAGACACGCAAAACCTCCAAAAATGCAAGAAGTACTCATTGCACTAGTCTTTAGACTACTTATGGGGCAACAGACATGCCAAACAAAGAAAGCACGCCAAACACACACACTTTGAAGACATAGAGAAAACACAGCAAACAAGCAATGGAGTGTTCCTATTTCAAGGTTCATCACCATCTCAAACACATTACAGGCATACACCAACAATTGTGCTTCGCCAAAGCAATCGTCGAAAACATGCTTAAGGGTTGAGTTAGTCACATAACCACTCCCTACCTCCGTAGAGGACTTTTGAAAATGACAGGATGATGCAATCTGCTCCAAGAAATACACCATACCCGCCTCCACAAAGGGATTAAGATAAAAAGGATATACGTGATATCCCACCTCTGCAGACGGCTTACATAATTGATTGATTGATTGCAAACAAACTCAGGATGCAAGAAGCACTCATCGTGCTGGTCTTTAAACTGCATCTGAGGACAAGCATATTGCTAACATCTACAAAAGATAGCTTACCTTATATATTCCCCCACCTTAATGTGGTTGATATCAGGTGTTGATATCAAGCACGTTAAGGTAGGAAGAAAACACACAAGGGAACACAAGTTCTCGCAAAACCCATGCCCCCCAGAGGTGACATGTACTTTACGATCACCAAATGTTCCCACAAACACATCCCTGCAAGTAACATGTTAGTGTCTACAAAATCATTATAAACAACAACATCAATGCATATGATTAACCACACAAAGAGCCAATGTTATACAATGAATTTGGAGTTTGAGGATAACCATGGGGCTATATCACGAACTTCTCTTAATCGAGTACCACCAAGGCTAGATTCAAAGACAAATAAAGGTGCAAAGAGCAGTAGTATTGTTAAGGTTTGTAAATGAGTTAGCATACCATCAAAATCACTATGCAGAAAGGACAAGTGTTTCTACTAGCCAAGCATCGGATAATTTATACAACCCCATCGTCATATTAGGAACTATGTTCATTTTTTTTAATTGCTCTCGAAAGGGACACTAGGTCTACATCAGTATAAATGGTTTTCCTCATCCACCCGCTAGATATAAACACTAGAGGAAGGGAAATAATAAATCAGAGAAGAGAAACAAGTGTCTTAGGGACAGTCATGTAGGAGGGTACCCCCAAGTCACCAATCACAACGCTATGTCCGTAAGACACAACACACAACAATGAAATCAAAGAAAGAGGTAAAATAGAAGAATGATGATACAAATAGAAGGTCACAATAGAGGTGGTATCCTAGTATCTCGAACCTTATGGGAGAATTCGAGGTCATCCCAGGAGGCCTAAACAACACATAACACATCACGGGGAAGCACATCATGAGAGAGATAACAGGTTAGAGATACTTACCTGTAGGGCCCTGTCAGGCTAGTGGGTATCATCAAGCAAATCATCGTCATCCTCCCACTCCCTAATGTTAGAGGAAAGTGGGACATAAGGTACCATAGCCCAATTATTGTCTTTCTCATCATGTTGTTCATTGTTAAGATCATCTTTGTTTGGTTGAATATTAGGATCAATGTTTTCTCATTGAGATGCAAGGTTTATAGAATAAGCTTGTCTTCTTCTTCTTTCTCTTGATTTTCTATTTCATTTTCTTTTACCACTTATCTCTTGTAAGATAGGGCTCTTCTCTTTCATATGTTTGTGTAATTTAGAAGATGAAGCACCAAGATCAAACCTCCTTTGTCACGGTGGAATATTTTGTTGTTGACAATGACCTCCCAATCCTTGTAAGGATTTCAAGGGAGGAACATCAACATAGGGACCTTGTCCTCTCGATCTAATGTTCTCTTCACATGCGGGTTGTTTATCTTTTGTCATCTCTTGCATAGAAGGACCGGGTATTGGGTGTAAAAGTTTTGCTTTGTAGTTTCTATAGCTCAAAAAGATAAAGTCTGTTCATAGCTCTAGTTCTTGTTTAAATTTATCCCAAAAGTAATCCAATATATAATGTTTTTTCTCAACCAAGGGTTTATATTTATTGCAAGAGATAGTAATCACACATCCATCAAAAGGGAATTTTAGACAATGGTGAATTGTTGAAGGAATAGCTTTCATTTCCTTTAACCAAGGGTGTCCCAATTTAATACAAAAGAGATTAGAAATAGGGACAACATCAAACCATTGTTTGACATGTTTTTCACATAGTGTTACCAACAATGATATCTTGCCCAAAGGCTTGATAAAGGTTCCTTTATGTGTTTTTATCATCGTGTTCAAAGGGTCATAAGAACCTTGCAGTAATTGATGTAAAAAAAGGATCTCTTCAGTGGAAAATTTAGTCATGTAATTAGGATCAATAAGAGTTCCATCCATAGGGTTTCCCATTATTCTCACAGTGATATAAAGAGGCCCTTCAGAGTCTCCAATTGTTCTATCATGAGGTGTAAACACGATTTCAAGTTTAGTGGCCTTTCTTTTCATGTAAGGCCTAGGAGGGAACCTATTGTTGTTGTTGCGATTAGAGTCCATGTTTATATGCTCAAATCAATGCAAAATCAGAATTTGCAAGCTTTTCAAAATTGGTGCAAAAGACAAATGCAAAACTATATGTAAAAATGGCCTTAAATGCTTTATTTTTTGTACTTTTTCAATGCAAATGAATGAAACAAAGGGTACTGTAAGGATTTTGATCAAGGACAGAAAATTATATGTATTATATCAGTCCAAAAAATTAATAGTATCCTTTACAACACACTCTTGATGCAAATCTAAGATGACGATAAGTCAAAATATAATGAAAATATGTCAAAATAGGCAAATTTTTCACCAAATCTCGATGCAAAAGAGCATGAAAAAGGGTGTTGTGAGGAAAATGATGATGTAAAACAAACTATATTAGTAATAACAGACACTTAGTGTCAAAATATCCATCACAACATGCTTTTAGTGCCACTCAAGGTCAAACCTTAGTGAAAATATAGCAAAAATGGACTATTTTTCACAGTTTTTCAACTCCAATACCTAGAAAAAAGTGTGTTGTAATGAATTTTAGGAGGTGAATAAAATAAAATCAATGATATCATTCATCTCAATCCATAAAATTTGTCACAACACGCTTGGAGTGCAAACTAGGCCAAACCCTAGGGCAAAAATAGCAAAAATGTGTAGTTTTTCACCAAATTTTCAATACAAGAGGCCAATAAAAGGGTGTTGTGAAAATTTTTAGGAGGGGAAGAAAATAATTACCCTAATAATAACTAATTAGTTCAAAAATACCCTTCACAACATGCCTATGGTGCAAATTTAGAGAGTCGATAAGGCCAAATCTAGTGAAAATCAATGTTTTTGAAACCCTAGGTTTGAGATCTTGACACAAAATGCTATATGAATGTTTTGAAATCTAATTTATGATGAAAATTAAATATAATCAGAAATTAAAATTAATTCCACACCCTAGGATGCAAAATGTGAGTGCAAATCTAATGAAAATGCATGAAAATTGCTAGTTTTTTGTTGAAATTTTATATGCAAAATTGCAAATATTTGAAATCTAAATAAAAATTTACACTAGAATGCAAGACTACAACCAAATGTAAATTTTAATGAGTCTCTAAAATCAGTATAAAAATCTTAAGGAAGATTTTGCCTACTAACCCTAGATTTTGGAATTACTAGGTTATATGAAAATGGTCAAAATTTGTACAAAACCCTAGCAATTGTATGATGGAAATGCAATGCAAATTATTGATTTTTTGTAATTTTCTGTAATTTATCTTAGATCTAATGAAAAAATCAGAAATTATATGAAATTAGAATGAATTGATGCAAAATAGTAACCTAAAATGCAATTTTTTTACAAAATTTTCAAAATTTTCAATTTTTTTTGAAATTTTCTCAATGCAATAAGATGAACGACTATATGAATGAATGAAATTAACCCAAATCTGAAGTAAAACAATCAACAAGGTGTCAAATTAAATAAAAACATGGGTTCACCAAAATGTAAAGGATAAAATTTAGATTGTATAATGTTTTGTTTGAATCCTCCTTTCACCAATTACATTCAAGGACCTTCGGATCAAGTGGTAGAGCACTATCAGGTCCTTGGTCACTTACAAATGTAGGGAAGCTTGGATTAGGGTGTTTCATTACCAATTTTCCTTCTTTAATGTCCAATTACACATCAAAACCCTAATTATGCAAATATGGCAGTAAATAATTTAATTACAGAAAATGCTTCTGTAGAAAGATAAAAAATGACAAATAACAGTGCACCTATTTTCGGGGTTCTGAGGCAGAAAAGTCAAGGACAAAGGAGCAAGCACCCAAGTCCAAGGCCCTATTTTTTGTCAAGATTTAGAAACAAGGTCTGTAACCTATATCTATTGTACCAGAGGTTTTCTCGTCATGGAACTTTGAGGACTAATGAGTGGGTACCCTAGTCCAGGGTGCTCTTTTTCCTTTTGTTCTGCAATTTCAACACTCCAAGATGCCCTCCTATAACTTCACTTTATCTGCATCATCAACCTATAACCTGCAACCATGAAAACTTTGGGAGAGGGTTGTGGTGTTTAGGATCTTGCCTCATTCAAGCCCCGGAAGGACACTTAAGTCTTCCAAACACCTTTGTCAGATAGAGAGTGCATGCCCTTATGAGGTAGAGGCAAAATCCAAATGAAATAATGATCACAAACATAATATGATGTCACCTTGTAGTGAAGATCTCATGAGAGGAAGATTCTCTTCATTCCATGAGGAAATGGATGCTCAAATCTACAAACACAAACATATAGACAACACAAATCTGCTCTTGCAACACAATGAAAGCCTTGAATCACCTTGAGAATGCATAAAGTTCACAATTGCCATCTAGTTCCTGAATGAATGTAAAGGATAAATTTGGATTTGTTTTAGTTTTGTGTTTGAATCCTCCTTTCACCAATTACATTCAAGGACCTTAGTGTTGGTATGTGGCGACTAATCATGCAAGTACTATACACAAGTTATGTATCCTTGCCAGGGTTCGAGGGCGCAACCCTTGAAAAAAAAAATCCCTCTTTTTTGCATGATCGGAGTCGATTGTTAATTTTTGTTAACCGACAAAAGAAAAATGAAATTGTAAAACCCTAATTCTATAAGCTTCTAAAAATCTTGTTATAAGCGGCTGGAATGTATGGTACAGCTATGTATTCGTGAGATTATAATTTGTTTTGCACTGGATAATAAAATCATTAGATGGCTGAGTTTCTGTGGATGTAGCCCATATTGGGTGAACCATGTTAAATTTCTGTGTTGATCTCTTTTGTGTTGTTCTTCATTATTATATTTGCGTTATTTAATCTGCATATAATTGTTAGTGTTTATTGCTTGATCTGCCCTAACCCTAACACTTAGGATGGAGTGGGAGAGCACTATCAGGTCCTTGGTCACTTACGAATGTAGAGAAGCTTGGATTAAGGTGTTTGATTACCAATTTTCCTTCTTTTATGTCCAATTAAACATCAAAACCCTAATTATGCAAATATGGTAGCAAACAAATGAATTACAGAAAATGCTTCTGTAGAAAGATGTAAAATTACAAATAACAGTGCACCTGTTTTTAGGGTTTTTGAGGAGGAAAAGTCAGGGACAAAAGAGTGGGTGCCCAAGTCCAAGGCCCTGCTTTTTATTGGGATCTGGAAACTCAGTCTGTAACTTGTTTCTATTGTTTCAGAGATTTTCATGTCACAGAACTTCGGGGACTAAGGAGTGGGCACCCTAGTCCAGGGAGCTATTTTCTTCTCTGAGCTACAATTTTGACACTCCAATATGCCCTCCTGTAACCTGTAACCATGAAAACTTTGGGAGGGGGTTGTGGTGTTTAGGAGCTTGCCTCAGTCAAGCCGTAGAAGGACACTTAAGTCTTCCAAATACTATTGTTAGATAGAGAGTGTGTGCCCTTGTGAGGCAGAGGCAAAATATAAATGAAATAATGATCACAAACATAATGAATGTCACCTTGTAGTGAAGATCTCATGGGAGGAAGATGCTCTTCATTCCATGAGGAAGTGGATACTCAAATCTACAAACACAAACACATAGACAACACAAATCTACTCTTGCAACACAATGAAAGCCTTGAATTGCCTTGAGAATGCATAAAGTTCACTATTGCCATCTAGTTTCTCAATGAATGCCTAAACATGCTTTATATGCAACCACAAACATTCCTGCCAAAATTTCGTAAATTCAAACTGTAACGTCAGAAAATGTCCCCTTAGGGGCTTTTCCCTCATAAGGTTTAGCTCTTGAGTCTTTAGTGTGCATTTAGGACATCTTACTTCATAATTTGGCATCCCGATGGAATGAACCCTAGGTATCATGACAAATTGGACCTAGGGGGACCCCTTGAGCTTAACCCTGCCCAAAATAGGGGGGATGACTTGGGCACCCGCGCCCTAGTCCTGCCCTATTTTGGGTCAGGCCCAAATTTCTAGTGTCAGTTTATGACCATTATTTGGTCCCTAGGCCGACACGGTAAGTTTGAATTTATGAAATCTTGGTGGGAGTGCTTGTAGTTGCATATAAAAGCATGTTTAGGCATTCATTTGTAAACTAGATGATCATTAGATGGAAATTATTATATTTATGCATTCTCAAGGGGATTCAAGGCTTTCATTATGTTGCAAGAGCAGATTTGTGTTGTCTATGTGTTTGTGTTTATAGATTTGAGCATCCATTTCCTCATGGAATGAAGAGCATCTTCCTCCCATGAGATCTTCACTACAAGGTGACATTCATTGTGTTTGTGATCATTATTTCATTTGGATTTTGCCTTTACCTCACAAGGGCACGCACTCTCTATCTGACAACGGTGTTTAGAGACTTAAGTGTCCTCTAGGGCTTGACTGAGGCAAGCCTCTAAACAGCACAACCCCCTCCCAATGTTTTCATGGTTGCAGGTTACAGGTTGAGGAGCTAGACAAAGTGAAGTTGCAGGAAGACATCTTGGAGTGTCAAAATTACAGAATAGAAGGAAAAACTACCCCTGGACTTGGGTGCCTGCTCATTAGTCCTTGAAGTTTTGCAACAGGAAAATCTCCTGGACAGTTGACACAGGTTGCAGACTGAGTTTCCATATCTCAGCAAAAAGTAGGGCCTTGGACTTGGGTGCCTTCTCTTTAGTCGCTGACTTTTTTGCCTCAAAACCCTGAAAATAGGTACTCTGTGATTTGTCATTTTACATCCCTTTGCAAGAGCATTTTCTGTAATTCATCAATTTACTATCGCATTTACATAATTAGGGTTTTGATGGTTAATTAGACATAAGAGAAGAAAAATTGATAACCAAACACCCTAATCCAAGTACCCCTACATCTCGTAGTGACCAAGGGTCTGATAGTGCTTTGCCACTCGATCCTAAGGTCCTTGAATGTAAAGGGTGAAAGGAGGATTCAAACACTAAACTAAAAAATCCAAATTTTACCCTAAACATTTTGGTGAACCCATGTTTTTGGACTTAACTACAACTTGTTGAGTGTTTGTCTTCAGATTTGGATTTATTTCATTCATTCATATAGTCATTCATCTTATTGCATTGAGAAAAATTCAAAAAAAAAATGAAAATTTTGATAAATTTGAAAAAATGGCAATTTAGGGTTACTAATTTGCATCAATTCATTCTAATTTTCCCTCATTTATGATTTTTGCATCAGATCTGATATAAAATATATAAAAATACAAAAATTCAATAGTTTGCATTGCATTTTCATCATATAATTGCTAGGGTTTTGTAGAAATTTTGACAATTTTCACATAACCTAGTAATTCCAAAATCTAGGGTTAGTAGGCAAAATATTCTTTCTACTGATTTTATAGACTCATTAAAACTTACATTTGGCTGTAGTCTTGCAATTTAGTGTAAATTTACATTTAGATTTCAAATATTTGCATTTTTGCATAGAAAATTTCAACAAAAAACTAGCAATTTTCATACATTTTCATTAAATTTGCACTTGTATTTTGCATCTTAGAGCTTGGAATTCATTTTTAGATCTGAGTATACTTAATTTTCATCTTAAATCAGACTTCAAAACATTCATATAGCATTTTGTGTCAAGATCTCAAACCTAGGGCTTCAAAAACATTGATTTTCACTGAATTTGGGCTTATCAACTCTCTAAATTTGCACCATAGGTGTGTCGTGAAGAGTATTTTTTGAGCTAATTGGATGTTATTAGGGTAATTATTTTCTTCCCCTCCTAAAAATCTTCACAACACCTTTTTATTGGCCTCTTGTATTGAAAATTTGGTGAAAAACTACACATTTTTGCTATTTTTGCTCTAGGGTTTGGCCTAGTTTACACTCCAAGTGTGTTGTGACAAATTTTATGGATTGAGGTGACTAATATCAATGCTATTATTTGTTTCACCTACAAAAATTCATTACAACGCCCCTTTTTCTAGGTCTTGGAGTTGAAAAACCGTGAAAAATAGCTTATTTTTGCTATATTTTCACTAGGGTTTAACCTTAAGTGGCACTAAAAGCATGTTGTGATGGACATTTTAACATTAAGTGGCTGTTATTACTGATATGATTTTATTTCCATCATAATTTTCCTCACAACACCCTTTGTCATGCTCTTTGCATCAAGATTTGGTGAAAAAATTACATATTTTGGCATATTTTCACAATATTTTGACTTATCGACATTTTAGATTTGCATCAAGAGTGTGTTGTGAAGGATCTTATTGCTGTTTTGGACTGATATCAGAAATATAATTTGCTTCCTCTGATCAAAATCCTTACAACACCCTTCATTTCATTCATTTACATTGAAAAAGTACAAAATTTCAAGCTTTCAAACATATCATTCTCTTAGGGTTTGTCATCTTAGTTTGTGCATTGAGTATTGTGTGCTTTTGTATAAGCTTTATGACCCACTGTCCTAAAAACAATATCCCTTTGAGAAGTAAAAGGTTAATTGGATCTAGTGCTCTTGATGAAAATGACATCCCTATCTCTGATAATCCTTTGCACACCTTCTTTACAAAGGGAGAAACTCAAATTGTGCAAGATATTATACATCCTCCAAACACTATGGAAGATCAAATATTTCATGATGTTGAGGATGTTATTGAGATAGTAGGGTGTGTACCTATGGAACAATTCAATAAGCTCGATAAAGACCTTGCCAAATTTCAAGAATATGTGCAAACTGAGAGGATAGCTGAGGAGGCTTTACCTATGATTTACCGTGTGAGAGAATTGATAAAAGAAGGACAAGATGGAATTAATGTTATTCGTGGTTTAACACATATCGTGCAAACTAATGCAATGCCAGTGAGTGAATGTGCAAAATTTATTAACATGCCATCACTGTCACATACTTAAGTTTCGGCACCTATACCGACTACAGAATATCCACCTTTACATCAACAATCTTAACAATTTATGCAAATGCTTGTAGTAATGTTACCACTGGTATTGGAGTATCTAATGGCACCAATTATAAAGATATGGTATTTGATTATCAAAACTTGGTCCATAATGTGACTGTTCCTATGAATAATTGTTCTCAACCTCCCATCACACATAGTTATTCCCAACCATCTTCCACCTACCAGTATGTCCAACTACCATTGACCTATTCCTAGCCTCCACTTGTCACATATTAGTTTCAATCACCTCCTCACGTTGGTTCCAATTCCTCACAACAAACCGTATCTCCAAATGATGTCATCCTAAACCAATTTTTACAGGGCATGAATGCTTTACAACAAAAGGTAACAAATTTTTGACAAATTCTTCGCAACCTAGTCTACGAACATATCATGCTCGAAACCCTCTTTTCTATGAAATCTTGAGAACTCCTATGCCTGAGAGGTTTAAGACTCCTCGCTTTGAAAAATATAGTGGAAAAGATGATCCTAATATTCATGTGGCAGCATTTACAGCTATGTGTAGTGATTTTTATTTTGAAGAGGATTTGTTTGCAAAACTTTTCCCGCAATCTCTCAAAGATATAGCTTTAGAATGGTTTTGCTCTTTGCCTCCAAATTCAATACACTCCTTTTCATAGTTGATTGATCAATTTTTACAATATTTTCAAGCAAATATTAGACCCCAAGTCACTCTAATTGACTTGGTTCAATGCAAACAAGGTTTGAAAGAGAAGTTGCCTAAATTCATTAGTCGGTATCAAAGGCTTTATGCACATATTTAGTATCAAATGAAAGATGATGATGTTTAGAAGATATTTATTACAAACCTACAATCTAATATTCTTGATAAGATACTCTTGATGAAGTATAACTCCTTTCAACACTTATGCACCGCCCTTCGTGATTATCAACTTTCGTCTAGTCAGTATGAAAACCAAAACTCATCAGCTCAGGTTGTTCAATCCACGGGTGGATCATCACAAAACAAATTTAAGAGGAACAATAATAACAGGAGCTTCATCAAGGTTAATGGACCGAATATAACCAACTTTTTGAATGTTCCAGCTATCACTAATCCAAAGAAAGCATCATATCAACCATGAAAGTTCACTCCAATATCTAAGTCTTATCATTCCATCATGAACCAAGCTGTGAGTAATAACATTTTGAAGCTTCCCCCGATCAACCCTGTTGATCCTAGTAAGCAAGGACCTTACTTCGATGCTAATGCCTTTTGTCATTATTATCAAACGCAAGGACATGACACTGAACAATGTATGCATCCTAAACATGAGATACATGACCTTATTGATTCAAATGTCATCCAGGTATCGGGTGTGAATGATAATGGAAATAAGTCAGTTGCTCTGCCAAATCAAAACTTACAAATCTTCATTAATCCTTTCCCTAAGCATACTGAAACCAATATGTTGGAACAGGGTCTAGTGGAAGTAGACGAGGATTATTACTTAGACTATGATAACATCGTAGGAATGATTGAAGTGGATAAGAAACAAGTGAACAACCCACCTCATCCACGAAGGAATGGAATTTATGTTGAGGTTCCTCCTCCATTATCCTTATATTGATCGGGAGATAATCAAAATACATCAGAAAAGAAAGAACAACAACCAATAAAAATGAGTGAGATGGTACAGGATGATTCCCATTACCATGCTAGAAAGACTCAACAATGAAAACTCGATAAAAATCAGAAAAGAGTTAGATGACTATCAACAATTAGAGAAAACAGTGGTTCCCCTCCTCATAAGCAAAAAAAGGTTATATTTACACAAGGAGTTACAAAGCAAGTATCATATGATAATAAAAAAAACTCTCATAAGAACCATTCAAATTTTGCACTAAACATAATAGAGTACCTCTCCAAGAGGTTTGCAAGTTCCAAAATCTGATATAAAGATCCTATAGGTAAGTATCTCTGACTCTTTATTTCTCTCGTGATGTACTTCCCCTATGATGTGTTATTGTTGTTTAGGCCTCCTGGGATGACCTCGGATTCTCTCGTAAGGTCTGGGACAGCATGAGACCGCCTTTGTTGTGACCTTCTTCTATTTGTGTCATCATTCTTCTATATTGCCTCTCTCTTTAATTTCATTGTTGTGTGTTGTGTCTTCCGAACATAGTGTTGTGGTTGGTGACTTGGGGGCACCCTCCTACATGAGTACTGATGCGAACCTAGTGTCCCTTTTGAGAGCTATCAAAAAATAGACTTAGTTCCTAATATGACAATGGGGTTGTAATAAATTATCCAATGCTTAGCTAGTAGAAGCACTCGTGCTTTCTACATAGTGATTTTGATGGTATGCTATCTCATTTACAAACCTTAACAATACTGTTGCTCTGTGCACCTTTGTTTGTCTTTGAATCTAGCCTTGGTGGCACTCGATTTGGAGAGCTTCATGATATAGCCCCATGGTTATCCTCAAACTCCAAATTCATTGTATAACCTTGGCTCTTTATGTGGTTAATAATATGTATTGATGTTGTTGTTTATCATGATTTTGTAGACACTAACATGTTTCTTGCAGGGATGTGTTTGTGGGAACATTTGGCGATCGTAAAGTACATGTCACCTCCAGGGGGCATGGGATTTGTGAGAGCTTGTGTTCCCTTGTGTCTTTTCTTCCTACCTTAACGTGCTTGATATCGATACCTGATATCAACCACCTTAAGGTGGGGGCATTTATAAGGTAAGTTGGTTGTTGTAGATGTTAGCTATGTGCTTGTCCTCAGATGCAGTTTAAAGACTTGCTCGATGAGTGCATCCTGCATCCTTAGTTTGTTTGAAATCAATCAATCAATCATGTAAGCCCTCTACGGAGGTGGGATATTGTGTATATCCTTTTTATCTTAAGCCCTCTGTGGAGGCAAGGATAGTGTATTTCTTGGAGCAGATTGCATCATCCTATCATTTTCAAAAGTCCTCTACAAAGGCAAGGAAAGGTTATGTGACTAACTCAACCCTTAAGTGTGTTTTCTATGATTTTTGTGGTGAAGCTTAATCATCGGTGTGTGCCTATAATGTGCCTAAGATGGTAATGAGCCTAGAAATAGGGAACACACCATCGCTTGTTTGTCATGTTTTCTTTGTCTTCAAAATGTGTGTGTTTGGCTTGCTTGCTTTGTTTGGCATGTTTGTTGTTGCATATGCAGTCTAAAGACTAGCTCGATGAGTGCTTCCTACATTTTGGGAGGTTTTGTGTGTCTTGCATGTGTGTTGGCCCATATATACACTATAAAGACTTGTGCAGTGAGTGTATCCTGTATTATGGGAGGTTTGTTTACTTTCTAGTACTTGCATCTGTATTTCATATATATAAAGAAAAAGAAAAGAAAAGAAAAGAATCATGTGTGTCTTCCATGCATTAATATGTCTTCCATGCATGTATTGTATTCTCCATTTTTTGCGTGACTGTAACTATCTTCTCCGTGTTTTAGGTGCCTATTACTGTCTTCTATGCGATGGCGTGTCTTCTCTGTGCTTGGTGTGTTTGTTGTGTTTGTGACCATACTTTAATGCATGTATTGGCCTCACATTTATACATACATTAAAGTGGGGGCTAAATGTAACGTCAAAAAATGTCCCCTTGGGGGCTTTTCCCTCATAAGGTTTAGCTCCCGGGTCTTTAGTGTGCATTTAGGACATCTTACTTCATAATTTGGCATCCTGATGGAATGAACCCTAGGTATCATGACAAATTAGACCTAGGGGGACGCCTTGAGCTTAATCCTACCCAAAATACAGGGGGAGGACTTGGGTATCCGTGCCCTAGTCCTGCCTTATTTCCGGTAAGGCCCAAATTTCTAGTGTCAGTTTATGACCATTATTTGATCCCTAGGCCGACACGGTAAGTTTGAATTTATGAAATCTTGGCAGGAGTACTTGTAGTTGCATATAAAAGCATGTTTAGGCATTCATTTGTAAACTAGATGATCATTAGATGGCAATTGTTATGTTTATGCATTCTCAAGGAGATTCAAGGCTTTCATTGTGTTGCAAGAGTAGATTTGTGTTGTCTATGTGTTTGTGTTTGCAAATTTAAGCATCCATTTCCTCATGGAATGAAGAGCATCTTCCTCCCATGAGATCTTCACTACAAGGAGACATTCATTGTGTTTGTGATCATTATTTCATTTGGATTTTGCCTCTACTTCACAAGGGCACACACTCTCTATCTAACAATGGTGTTCGTGTTAGGGTTAGATGGCAGAAGATATCAATTAAATGCAAATAAAGATCAAATAGAGGAATGAAAATACATAGAAATAATAACAGCGAAAGACAATTTTAATGTGGTTCACCCAAACTTGGGCTACATCCACCAACAGAGAGTTGAATATTATTATCTAGTAAATCAAATCAATTACAACCAGCAATCCGTGCAACTCAATACCATTACAAAATGCTACAATACAATATCAATAGAAACCCTAACCCTTAGCCATTTTTATCATGACTTTTGTCAGTTACAAAATAGGGTTTTTTTATGCTGCCCCTTGACCCCGTAGGAATTTGGGGGGAAACTGCACTGATAAAAGTGGGGTAAATTTAACTTCTGAGTTTGATTAGGCTCCATATAACAACAATCTCCCACTTGGAGACTAATCAGACTCCACACCATATCATCTCCCACTTGGAGACTTATCATAACATCATTGACCCTGTAGCTCCCACTTGAATTAAGCACCCTAGACTCTGCTATTCTATTTTTGTTGTTTTCATTCTTGAAGACCAACCGAAGCTAAAGAGGAGATCAGATTCTCCCTTGTCACTACCTTTGTAAACATATCCGCTGGATTTTCATCTATATGTATCTTTTCCAGTCGTAACTATCCATCATCCAACACCAATCGAATGAAGTGATACCTCAACTATGTGTGTTTGGTCTTTGAATGCAAGGCAGAATTCTTTGCAAGATGTATGGTACTCTGGCTGTCCATAAACAAATAATTGTTATCTTGTTGTTTGCCTAATTCTTCCATGAAAGATTACATCCATATCATCTCCTTGCTTGCCTCTATTGCAGCTACATACTCTGCCTCCATGGTAGATAAAGCAACCACCTTTTGCAACCTAGAGATCCAACTCACTATTGTCCCACCTATAGTAAAGACATAACCTGTAGTACTCCACCTAGTATCAATATCTCTTGCCAAATATGAGTCCACATAGCCTGCTAAATTAGTATTAGAGACACTAAAATATAAATTTTTATTGGATGTACCTCTCAAATATATGAGAATCCATTTTACTACATTCCAATGCTCCAATCCGGGATGACTCATATACCTGGTTACGACTCCTACAGTATGTGTAATATCTGGTCTGGTTCATATCATGGCATATATTAAACTTACTATAGCTGAAGCATATGGTACCTTGGACATTTTTTCTTCCTCCTCTTGTGTCTTTGGACACATCTCCTTAGTCAATTTCAAATGATAGGGCAAAGGTGTGCTGATAGCTTTTGCATTCTCCATCTGAAATCGCAGCAACACCTTTTCAACATAATCAACCTGAGATAGAGTCAATTTTCTGTTCTTCCTATCTCTGCAAATTTTTATACCAAGGATTTGTTTTACTGCCCCCAAATCCTTCATAGCAAATGATTGTGCTAACTGCTATTTTAACTCTCTTATGTGATCCATGTTAGACCCCGCTACAAGCATGTCATCAACATATAAACATAAAATAATGTAGTTGTCATTATCCAACCTCTTAAAATAAACACAATGGTCAAAATTACACCGGTTGTAGCCTTGCTCAGCCATAAAACTATCAAATTTTAAATACCATTGTCGAGGTGCTTGTTTCAAGCCATACAAACTCTTCTTCAATCTACACACCAATTTCTCCTTACTTGTGACCTCAGATCCTTGGGGTTGTTCCATATATATCTCCTCCTCCAAATCACCATGGAGAAAGGCAATTTTCACATCTAGCTGTTCTAAATTGAAATCTTCAGTAGCCACAATACTTAAAATAGTATGAATAGAAGTCATCTTAACAACCAGAGAAAAAATCTCATCAAAATCAATGCCCTTTTTCTTTGCAAATCCTTATACAACTAACCTGGCTTTAAATATTTTCTTACCTCCATCTTCCTCTTTCAACCTATAAACCCATTTCTTTGGTCCTTTTTACCTGTAGGCAACTTACATAATTCATGAGTCTGATTTTCAGCAAGGAGTCCATTTCTTCTTTGATTGCAAGCTTCCATTGAACTTTTGTATCCATCTGCATAGCTTCACCACACCCTTCTAGTTCACCAGCATCTGTTAACAAAATAGAATACAAAGAGGGAGGAAACCTTTTAGGAGGTCTACTTAGCCTTGTTGACCGTCTAACATTCACTGGAGTTTGTGGTATTTCTTGTTGCTGTTGCGGAGCTGGATATTTTTCTTTCTTCTCATGCTGCTACAACTGATCTTCGTACAACACCTTCTCATTGAATACAACATCTCTGCTTCTCACAATTTTCTGATTTTCAAAATCCCAAAGCCTATAACCAAATTCATCAATGCCATATCCAACGAAGATACATTTTTTTGATTTTGCATCCATCTTGGTTCTATTTTCAAAATCTACATGTGTAAATGCTTCACATCCAAAGGTTTTGAGAAAATAATAACTCACCTTCTTACCTGTCCATGCTTCCTCTGGAATACCACAGCCCAAAGGAACTGAAGGACCTCTATTAATTAAATATATAGCAATGTTGATAGCATGTGCCCACATGTTTAAAGGCAGCCCAGCATGCACTCTCATGGTCCTTGCACGCTCCATTATTGTCCTATTCATGGTTTCAGCCACTCCATTCTCCTATGGAGTCCCTGGAACTATTTTCTGCCTACAAATTCTATTAAAGGAACAATAATCCTCAAATTCTTTGCTGCAATACTCACCACCATTATCAGATCTGAGACATATTAATCTTTTACCTATCTCATTCTCAACCAAACTTCTCCATTTCTTAAATGTTTCAAATACATCAGATTTCTGCCTGAGAAAATAAATCCAAACCTTCCTAGTTGCATCATCTATGAATGTAACATAATACCGAGAGCCATTAAGAGAAGATACCTGGGCTAGTCCCCATACATCTGTATGGACAAGCTCCAACTTTTCATCTTTCTTTTGCTTCCCATCCTTGAGAAATTTGACTCTCTTTTGTTTGCCATACACACAACTTTCACAGAAATCCATATTAATACATTTTAGACCTGGTAGAACTTTCTTAGAATGAAGTACCTTCATACCTTTTTCACTCATATGCCCAAGCCTATTATACCACAGCATTGTCTTAGAACCTGCAGCAACTATTTCAATCTTTTCCTGTGAACCTACAGCAATTGTTCCTAAACCTGTTTGGTTTTTCTCTACAACAACTAAAGTAGAAGGAACAGTATGACCTGTACAAAGATATAAGGTGCCTACTTTCACACCCTTTACTACTACTAAGGCACCTCTTATAACCTTCTAATTTTTATCAGTAAATGTAACAATGCAACCTTCATTAGCTAGCTGCCCTGCTAAAATTAAATTCCTACTCAGCCTTGGAACATGCCTTACCTCTTCTAGTAGCCAATGATTCCCATTATGCAACTTAATCTTGATTCTTCCCTTTCCAACAATCCAACAAGGTTTGTTATCTCCCAAATAAACCAACCCAAAATCCCCTTAGACATAATCAAGAAAATAACTTCTATGGGGCATACATGAAATGAGGCCCCTAAATCTAAAACCCATGAATTATCAGCATTATCTAGGGAAAGAATCAAAGCATCATCTTCAAATTTATTTTTTACCACATTTGCCTCCTTATTGCCTTCTTGTGTGTCTCCTTTATTGTTCTGAGAAAAGCAATCTTTCTTCAGATGACCTGGTTTCCCACAATACCAGCAATCTTTTTGTCCTCTAGATTGGGACTTCTTGTCCTTTGATTTTCCTCGTGACTTCTCATGACCTCTAGAACCTTTTCCTCTCTCCTTTGATCTACCCCTGCTTTATGCATTCAAAACACTACCTGATGTGGACCCTCCTGAGCTTTTCTGTCACATTTCCTCGCTAAGGATAACACCAACAACATCATCAAATTTCAAGGTGTTTTAACCAGAGACAGAGTTACTTACAGCCATTACCAAGTTATTCCAACTTTCTCACAAAGAACATAAAACCAAGAGAGCCCTCACCTCTTCATCAAATTTTACTTTTACAGAAGTTAATAGACTAACAATCGTATTAAACTCATTTAAATGATCTATCACAGATCCACCTTCAATCATTTTCAAATTAAACAAATGCTTCATGAGAAATACCTTATTTGAGGCTGAGGGTTTTTCATACAATTTAGCCAAAGCTTTCATCAGTTCACTCGTCGTCTTCACTTTTATTATATTGAATGTCACAGACGATGCCAGGCACAATCGAATGGTTCCTAGTGCCTTTCTGTCTAGAAGTTCCCAATCCTTATCTATCATTCCTATCAGTTTCTTGGATATTCCTTCCAACAGCCTCCATAAATCTTTCTGATAGAGATAATCCTCCATCTGCATCTTCCATAATTGATAGTTCTACCCATTGAAGTTATCTACCTTCAATTTACCCTCATCTACCATTACTCCCACTCAACTGTGAGACTCCCACTCAACTATGAGACCTTCCTATAGACGATAATCAAACACAACCCGCTCTGATACCACTTGTTAGGGTTAGATGGTAGAAGATATCAATTAAATGCAAATAAAGATTAAACATAGGAATGAAAATACATAGAAATAATGACAGCGAGAGAATATTTTAACGTGGTTCACCCAAACTCAGGCTACATCCACCAATAGAGAGTCCAATATTATTATCTAGTAAATCAAATCGATTACAACTAGCAATCCCTGCAACTCAATACCATTGCAAAATGCTACAATACAATATCAACGGAAACCCTAACCCTTAGCCATTTTTATCATGACTTTTGTCGGTTATAAAATAGGGTTTTTGTATGCTTCCCCTTGACCCCATATTGGGGGTGCTGCCCCCAAACCCCCGCAAGGGGCACTGCCCCTTGACCCCGTACAAATTTGGGGGGAAATCGCACTGATAAAAGTGGGGTAAATTTAACCTCCGAGTGTGATTAGGCTCCATATAACAATAATTCAAAGACTTAAGTGTCCTCTGGGGCTTGACTGAGGCAAGCCTCTAAACACCACAACCCCCTTCCAAAGTTTTCATGGTTGCAGGTTACAGGTTGAGGAGCTAGACAAATTAAAGTTGTAGGAAGACATCTTGGAGTGTCAGAATTGCAGAACAGAAGGAAAAACTACCCCCTGGACTTGGGCACCTGCTCATTAGTCCTTGAAGTTCCACAACCAAAAAATCTCTTGGATAGTAGACACAGGTTGCAGAGTGAGTTTCTAGATCTCGACAAAAAGTAGGGCCTTGGACTTGGGCTCCCACTCTTTAGTCCCCAACTTTTCTACCTCAGAACCCCGAAAATAGGTACTCTGTGATTTGTCATTTTACATCCCTCTACAAGAGCATTTTCCATGATTCATTAGTTTACTGTCGCATTTGCATAATTAGGGTTTTGATGGTTAATTAGATATAAGAGAAGAAAAATTGATAATCAAACACCCTAATCCAAGTTTCCCTACATCTCGCAGTGACCAAGGGTCTGATAGTGCTTTGCCACTCAATCCTAAGGTCCTTAAATGTAAAGGGTGAAAGGAGGATTCAAACACTAAACTAAACAATCTAAATTTTACCCTAAACAGAAGCTTACCATGTCGGCCTAGGGACCAAAAAACGGTCATAAATTGACACTTAAAATTTGGGCCTAACCCAAAATAGGGTAGGAATAGGGTGCAGGCGCCCAAGTCCTCCCCCTATTTTGGGTAGGGTTAAGCTCAAGGGTTCCCCCTAGGCCCCATTTGTCATGATACCTAGGGCTCATTCCATCGGGATGCCAAATTATGATATAAGATGTCCTAAATGCACACTAAAGACCCGGGAGCTAAACCTTATCAGGGAAAAGCCCCCAAGGGGACATTTTTTGATGTTACATTTATCCCCCACTTTATTATATGTATAAATGCAAGGCCAATACATGCATTAAAGTATAGTCACAAGCACAACAAACACGCCAAGCACGAAGAAGATATGCCAATCACATAGAAGATAGTAACACACATGCAAAACATGGAGAAGATAGCAGATGCAAAGAAGACATGTATTAATGCATAGAAGATAGGCATGATTTCATTTTTTTTCTTGTTCTCATATATATGAAATGCAGATGCAAGTACAAGAAATTAAACAAACTCCCATAATGCAGGAAGCACTCATCGTGCTGGTCTTTAAACTACATATATGGGGCAACACACACGCAAGACATGCAAAACCTCCCAAAATGCAGGAAACACTCATCGCGCTAGTCTTTAGACTACATATGGGGTAACAGACACTCCAAACAAAGCAAGCACGCCAAACACACACACTTGAAGACATGGAGAAAACACAGCAGACAAGCGATGGAGTTTTCCTATTTCTAGGTTCATCACCATCTTAGGCACATTACAAGCACACACTGATGATTGGACTTCACCACAACAATCACCAAAAACATGCTTAAGGGTTGAGTTAGTCATAGAACTGCTCCCTACCTCCGTAAAGGACTTTTGAAAATGACAGGATGATGCAATCTACTCCAAGAAATACACCATCCCCGCCTCCACAGAGGGCTTAAGATAAAAAGGATATATGTGATATCTTGCCTCCATAGAGGTCTTAAATGATTGCTTGATTGATTGCAAACAAACTCAGGATGCAAGAAGCACTCATCATGTTGGTCTTTAAATTGCATCTGAGTACAAGTACATTGCTAACATCTACAACAGATAGCCTATCTTATATATGCCCCCACCTTAAGGTGGTTGATATCAGGTATCAATATCCAGTGCATTAAGGTAGGAAGAAAACACACAAGGGAACACAATCTCTCACAAATCCCATGCCCCCTGGAGGTGACATGTACTTTACGATCACCAAATGTTCCCACAAACACATCCCTGCAAGAAACATTTTAGTGTCTAAAACATCATGATAAACAATAACATTAATGCATATGATTAATTACACAAAGAGCCAAGGTTATAAAATGAATTCAGAGTTCAAGGATAACCGTGGGGCTACATCACGAAGCTCTCTGAATCGAGTACCACCAAGGCTAGATTCAAAGACAAACGAAGGTACATAGAGCAATAGTATTGTTAATGTTTGTAAATGAGATAGCATACCATCAAAATCACTACGCAGACAGCACAGAGTGCTTCTACTAGCCAAGCATTGGATAATTTATTACAACCCCATCGTCATATTAGGAACTAAGTCCATTTTTTGATTGCTCTCAAAAGGGACACTAGGTCCACATCAATATAAATGTTTTTCATCATCTGCCCACTAGATAGAAACACTAGAGGAAGGGAAACACTAAATCAAAGAGGAGAAACAAGTGTCTTAAAGACATTCATGTAGGAGGGTGCCCCCAAGTCACCAACCACAACGTTGTGCCCATAAGACACAACACACAACAATGAAATCAGAGAAATAGGCAATATAGAAAAATAATGATACAAATAGAAGGTCACAATAGAGGCAGTCTCCTGGTATCCGGGACCTTAAAAGAGAATCAAGGGTCATCCCAGGAGGCCTAAACAACACATAACACATTACAGGGGAAGCACATCAAGAGAGAGATAAAGGGTTAGAGATACTTACCTATAGGGTCTTTGTGCTAGAAGTCATCAACAATTAAATCATTCTCTTTCCAATTGCAAACATAAGGTACCATTGCCAAGTCTTTATAATTATTTTTTTATTCATTCTTAAATGCTTCAAGGTTTGACTCAATGTTAGGTGGAATGTTTTCTTGTTGAAGTTCATTATTACACATATTCACTATCCTCTTAGGTGGTGGGAGAAGCAAATTATTTTGAGTGATCTCAACATCCATCCTTCAAGGATTTAATGTGAGAGACTTCTCCTCATCCACTAGTGCTACATCCTTAGTGATGTCCAAATGACTTGAATAATCAAACAAAGGAGGGACCTTAAAGGTCTTCTCTTCCTTAGTGAAATCCAAGGTGTGTGAACAATCAACTAAAGGAAGAAGGTTGGTGGGATGATCCACAGATGTAGGAATTTGACTATTGTTAAATGAATGCTCATTTTCTAGCCATAGAATGTTCTTTGTTAAAGGAAGTTCTTCATTCACTAATGCTTCCTCTTGGCCAGGGAGAGCATTGGAATGGCAAAGTGGTGATGGCTCTTCATTTGGTAATGCTTCATCTTGGCCAGAGTGAGAATAAGAATGCAGATTTGGTGGTATGATGTTAAGAGATGTGTCAATGATATCATCCTCTTGCATCCAAGTGTCCTCTTGAGGAGGAACAACCTTGGGAGAAGGATCATAGGATATTGTATACACCTAAAAATGACACGACTCTATCTAAATAAATATTTTAAATATTTATTTCATTCCTCTATCAATAAATAAATAAATCAATTTATTTATTTGATTCACATTCCTCCACAAAATTAACTAAAATCATTTATTTAATTAAAGTCTTCCAAAATTCTTTTAAAATCAGTCTAAATTAAATAATACCAAATTATTTAATTAAATTCTTCTAAACTCAAGTCATCCTCTATATTTAAATAAATCCAAATATTTATTTATATTGTCTATTTTCTCCAAAATTGAATTAAATACCAAAAATAATTCAATTAGTCCATGTTCATACTTAATTAAATATTTTAATATTTAATTAATTGTTCCCTCACCCACATGTCCTTTTTATCCTCTAGTCCAATTAGTTAACTCATAAATCAAATCAGTTAACTAGTTAGTCAATTCTATTAACTCCCCAATCTATTCACTTAACTAATTGGTCTATCCTGTTAAATCTTCATTCTATTATGTTAACTCCTCTTGTTGCATGAAGGAACAAGACACTTGTCCTTGTTAGACTTAGGGCACACAACTGAGAGGGGGGGTGAATCAGTTGTGCAAAACTTTCTCCAATAAAACACTTAAATCTTTTTAGTGATTAGCAGTATTTTAATGATGAACCATATTGCATTCAAATCAAGAGCAGAAACACATCAACACATAAGACACCAAGATTTTGACATGGAAAACCCAGTTAAGGGAAAAACCACAGGTTGATTAACCAAGATTGTATTCTTTGTTAGAAGAATAAAAAGAACAAATGGCACATGCCAATTAGGGCTTACTGCTCGAGCACATTGCTCACAAGAGGCTCACTGCCTACAAGAGACACACTGTCTATAAAGAAATAAATATCACATACATAAACTGGAGAATAGCATCTTCACCATGCTTGAATCAGTTCCATTTAAGCCTAATACTTCTACTCTGCCTTTCGCTCTCCTCCTCACTACAACACTCTCATCACCACAAGGACAACTTTGAAATGACTTTGCAACCCCTTATTTATACAAGACATCAACTTAGGAATAATCATCTAAGTCAGCAAACATCTACCAGAACATCCACAAGAAGTGTAACTTATCTAGTCGGCTAGTCTTAGGAAGAACATCATCATTTGGAGGTTAATCTTCAATAGCGATATCCAACTCCAATGCGGACCACTAACACATGCTGGACATAATCTAGAGTCCTTCACAAGATTTCCTAAATCACCAAGAACATCCGCACTTCATCTGCATACTGAAATCCTTCTCTCTTTCATCTAGAGCTTCAAGAACATAGTCTGTCACCACTGTCACCAAAGAATGGATACTTCCAAACCTCCCATTCATAAACCAATCAAGTTGACACATCATAAGGACTTCCTTAATACTTCCTCAAATCCGTAGAGCATGAAACTTCATTTCTTAATCTCACCGGACCTTTCTTGTTACACTCAGTCACCTCTGAACACCTACCGGAACCAGTTTTACTTGAGCAGCCACAATTTCTTCATATCTTCATGCGGACCTCTAAAATCTCTACTAGATCATCTAAAGACACATATCTAAAAACCCTTTAATCCGCATCCTCTGATCCTCATCCTATCTTGGACTTTTGCCTTATAGTCATCACTGTTCTTCATTGTTCTTGATTGAGACTAATTTTCTCAATAGCCTTAGCTCACGGCTCATCCAAACCTTATCATTAATGCAACAGGAGTATGTTGACATCAATGACAACACCAGTTAGGCCCATACTTGCAACAGTCCTCTCCCTATTCGCACACACCCTCTCAACCTTCCTTGACCATTGATCTTCTTATTCATTCTATATCATTGATCTTCTCTCTCACAAATCTATAAGTACAACCCTTTTCCTCCATTTGAAGGATCCAAGATTTTAGTAAACTTACTCTACAGGAATCACAGCGTGCCTTTGGTACCCAACCACTCCATATCTTGATATCACCATTATCATTGTATTGAAGATCATCTTCATTGCAAGAACTATCATAGCTATTCTCTATTGTCATCTTGAAGAAAAAAGCAAGGAAGTGCATCTTTTGAGGGCTTCATTCACACATGAAATCGATTTGAGATAGGTGACCAATGGAAGCTGCGAAGTAATAAGGTTTGCAAGGTATTGTTTCTTTGTGTTTGAATCTTGTTTATTTCAATTCTATTGAGTTATTGGATTATTATTGATATATTGATATTGCTCCACATTTTCTAATAACATTTTTGGCACCCATCATGGGGCCTTGCCCCAATTTAACCTCAAAATTGAGTTTTTGTGTGTTGGAATCCATACATAGGGCATTTATGTGCATCCGTTACATTCTACAATGCATAGACTCTCTATTTCTATGCATCCATCCGATCTGCACATTCACTTCCTGTTTCAGCGCAATTACTCTTTGTTTCTACACATCCATCTGATCTACACATTCACTTCCTATTTCAATGCATTTACTCTCTATTTCAGTGCATCCATCAGATCTACGCATTTACTCTATGTTTCTGCGCATTCATTTTGCTAGGCTTTTTGAGTTGTTTCTTGAGAAATCTCTAACGCTAACATCATTTGCAGGAATATTCTCAGATCCACCTTACAGGTTAAGAGTTGGTTAGGCATATAGTTGTATTGTTAACTCACATTTAGATCTAATTAGCCAAGGAAGTAATTGAACTTGTTCATGCAAATTTTACTTAGATCTAAATAGGAGGGAAGTAACTTGAACTTGTTGCATCACAACTTGAGCATTGTCCCAACTAGGAGGATTAAAATCAAACAATTGCTTTCAAAGTTAACAAATATTGTGTGCCCAAATAGAGTAACTCATTTAGTTTTTCTCTTTTTAACTAGGAGGAAAGAACCAATGTTTTTCATGAATTTGGAATGATGATAGGACAATGCTCTCCCCTTAACTGGGTAAACAAAATGCCAAAATCATCATTCGCATGTGTTTCCTTTAGAGAGGTCTGCCCTTAGAAATCCTTCCTTCCAAGTGGGATGACCCTAAGTGGTAACGAGCTAATGCCAAGCTCTTTCGACCCACTATAAATAAACTATGTTTGAGGTGAAAGCTTCAAGCAACGAGTGCCAATTAGTTATACCGACAGCCAACCTCCCCATAAACCTAGCAAGGCGCAACCCTTGCAGGCTAGGAGACTCCATAATGGAGAGTAGTGCTACCACACATATAACCACTCGAACGGTTGCCATTACTACATATCCATTGTTTTTAGAAGCCAAAATCCTCTATTTGGTGACACGAGAGGAAAACATTCTCCAGAGCCGTCCAACGTCATACACTCATTTAGTGTAGAGATAGAAAATTTCAACTCTTTGGAGGAACTATAATTTGGTATGCATGAGAAGTGTGTGCCATGGAGAGGAGCCAGTGCTACCAAGTTATTAGTTGTCCGCCTTTATACAAGTGGCTAGTGTAAAACCAAGTTGGAATTCATTAAATATTACCCTTACCATCCTAGGATTTGTACTTGCTTTTTGTCAAAAAATCAAAAAAATCAATCATGAAAATACTCTTTGTGTGTGATGTGTCTTTCTTTCCATAATTGAAGAAACCAATCAGACAAAGCAGCATTCAAGCAAAGAAATCAAAATACATTGAAAAATGTGCTTTTCCAAGTCAAAAATCAATCAAAAACAAGCCAGATAGATAGATCTGCGCATTTGCTCTGCCTTGCTGCGCATTTGCTCCTTTTTGTTGCTCATCTATTTTCTATTGCACATTTTCTCAATCCTACTGTGCTTTTGCACTATTCTATTGTGCATATATTTTTTCACCAGTCCTACACATATACACCCTGTTATTGCGCATTTGTCCTCTGTTCTGGCTCATCTACTTTTCACCAAATCTACACTTTTATTTCCTGTTGCTGTGCATTTGCACTCTGTTCCTACGCATCTGTCACAGTGAGCACTTTCGTACAGTTTCAGAGAAAAACATCTACATTTTTAAGCACCCATTTCAGTCTTGTTTTAGTTTTTGAGATCAGATTTATCGTGCAATCACTCATCCCATTCATTCCCTGAACATACCCACTTTTCCAAAAATCACCTCATCCAAAACTTCCCGAAACTTCCCAAAACCAAGTCAAAACTATCCAAACCAAGTTACAACAAAGCAATTTTAGATCATATCAGACTCAAACAATCACTAGTGATCTCCACTAACAGGATCTATCATCCTTCTCTCTCGGAGCTTCACTAGTTGTGTTGGTGCAAAACTAGTCTCTATCAAGTAATCAGATTCCAAACATTCTTATTTGTGGCTACCATTTTGTATCGACTAATTCATTTGAAACCATTGTTCAAAGAAAAACCTTGTTCACATCTTGTCACCCCAAGTATCCCCTTCACTACAACATCCAAACACATCTTGTCAAAGCACCCAATTTCACTCCACCCCATCCCAAATCACATTGCATGGTCCTAACTAGATCACAAAAACAAAAACAACTTGAAATGACAGGCACATCCGATAAAATTATCCCATCCCCTCATGATAGTGATGAGGAGATATCTCAAGAGGACATACAAGAAGCTCTACAAGATAGAAAATTTCAACGCATGATGGACAAAGTACTCAACCAAGACCCTAGCAAATTCTTTCTCCACCTAACAACCCAAGGAGTTAAGCTCCCCAAAGACTTTGACATCACTATGTTAAAGGAAACTGAAGAAGAAAGAATCCATGAGGATAGCACACGTGAGGAAAGAACCATTGGCATGGACAAAGGAAAGAAAACTATAGATTCAACCATGCCTCTAGACATGTTGACCAAATAAGTTAAAACCCAACAACAACAATAAGTGGACCTCCAAATAGGGACGTCCACTAAACACTATTCGTTGGAGGATATATCACCATATCCCTTCAATAAGAGCTTGAACATGATCCCCTTTCCCCTTAGATTTGAAGTGCCAAAATTTGACAAATATAGAGGAAAGGGTTGTTGGGAATTAAGGTGTCTCAACCTTGGTAATTCCTTGCATTATTTTTTATTGTATTTATTTATTCATTGCCTATGATGTAAATTAATTGTAAATTCCATATTATCATCTTGTGGGATGTGGCACAGTGATGTGTCATCCTACATGGAAGATGACAACTTGTAATTTTGTCCTCACATGAGGAGATAGGCATCCCACTTTGTGGTAGCAATATTTTGCCATGTGTCAGCATCTTGAATGTTGTGTAAGGGAATATTGACCATAATAGTCATGACAGATTCCTATGACGAAGTTATGACATGTAAGAGTCAGAAATAGGAGATTCTATGATAGGTGAAGACATGTGTCAAAGAGCATCTTTGAAAAAGGCATCTTTGGGTGCCCCAAGGTGGACTATGACATATTGTAAGAGAATATGTTATTTATAGCCTATGTATGATAGATTCTTTTATAGCTATAAGTTGTAAGTGCTATGATAGATTCTATGACGGTCGTAAGAGTCGAAAGAGCATTTGTCATAGCCCATTTTGGAAATTGGCAACCTCTTTGGGATGGGGTCTTTGGAAAAGTGTTGGAAGCATCTTACAATGTTGACCAAGTGTCCATAGGCGTGGGTTTCGGTCCATGAGGCCAAGTTGGACGCCCATTCCAAGATAGAGGCAATTTTACCTTGTATTTTCTATATAAACATGTGCTTGGAGGAGAAGATGTACTACAAGCTATTGTTATGCTATCGGATCATCTCCAAATACGAGTGTCGAAGACTCCTGCAAGAGCATTGGCTCTGATTTGTATTGTAACCTCTTTGTTTACGTAATACAGTTGAGCAGTGTTTTGGTGTGTAGGGTTTTTCACCTGTAAGGGTTTTCCCCACGTATATCTTGTGTCTCTCTTCTTCTGTCATTCTTTCTTCCTTATATGTTTGCTACAATATCTCATGTTAATGGCTTAATTTTACTGTAATAGGTAGGATAAAATTGAATTTGCACTCTCCTCCCCTCATTAGATTAGTGTAGGAAGTGATTTCTGCACACCTAGCTTCCTTTCAGATGGTATCAGAGTGTGGCCAGTTTTTCGTTCTAGCTACCGGGGAGGGGCTTTTTGAGCTAATATTAGCTTGAGTGGGAGTCTTGTGTAGAGCATTATGTATCTTATTTCAGCAAGGAGATGGAAACCACATCCGGAAGGTTAGAGGTTGAGAAATTCAATGGCACTAATTTTGAGTTGTGGAAACTCAAGATGGAGGACCTACTTGTTGATCGTGACCTATGGGAAATTGTTGATGGCACTAAACCTGTGGCAATGTCACAAGATGATTGGGATCTCAAAGATCAGAAGGCTAAGGGTCTCATTAGACTCTATTTAGCTGACTCTGTTCTATTGAATATCCATGAGGAGAAGACCATGAAAACTCTTTGGAAGAAGCTAGGAGATGTTTATCAGGCCAAGTCCTTGGTGAACAAGCTCTTTCTAAAAAAGAAGTTGTTTTCTCTGAAGATGGAAGATGGAGGATTTGTTGTGCACCATATGAATGCTTTCAACATGATCGTTGCACAGTTGACATCCACGGGTGTGAAGATGGAGGAGGAGGATCGGTGTATGACCCTACTTTGTTCTTTGCCAGATTCGTGGGATCATCTTGTGATGTCTATTGGAAGCACCACATCCACATTCACAATGGAAGAAGTGGTATCTTTGTTGTTATTTGAAGAGATGCAGAGAAAGTCTTATGAGGCAGCCAAAGAGGCTCTTGTGGTTCATGGAAGATCCAAAGAGAAAGGAAAGAAGAAGGACAAGAAAAGTAATAAGGGCATATCCAAATCTCCTGGAAAGTCCAAGGCTCTATGTTGGAACTGTGGTAAAACTAGGCATTTCTGAAAGGAATGCAAAGAGGAAAAGAAAAAGAAGAAAGCTCCTGATTCAGATTCTGACAAGTCATAAGATCATGGTGATGCCTTCATCACAGTGCAGGCCACCCATGCATCTGATGATGTGTGGTTGATTGATTCTGGTGCATCATTCCACATGACCTCACATCGAGACTGGTTCACGAAGTATGAAGTGTTTGATGGTGGAAGAGTGTACCTAGGTGACGATTCTCATCTGAAGATTGTTGGTTGTAGAAGAGTCTCAATTTGATTTCCTGATGGAGGAATGAAGGGAATCACTAGAGTTATGCACATTCCATGCCTTGCACAGAACCTGCTTTCTATAAGTATGTTGAATGATGTAGGTGTGCAGGTTGTCTTTTCAAAGGATGGATGCAAGATGACAAGAGGATCTATGGTGCTTGCAAAGGGTACTCGGAGGGGTACTTTGTTTCAGCTAGAGGCATGCACTTCATAGTGCAATAGTTCTTCTGACTCAAAGAAATGAGTTGTAGTCACTTCATCCCCACCATCTAAATGAGCAGTGAAGAAATTTGTTGTAACAGGTTCTTATGATAGTGCACATGCCATGGAAGCCAAGCTTCCTACTGAAAAGACTATGTTATGGCATTTGAGATATGGCCACATTGGTGAGAAGTGTTTGCATACCCTAAAAAATAAAAACCTCATTGAGGGGTTAAAAGATTGTAATCTCGAGTTCAACTTTTGCAAACATTGCATTTATGGAAAGTAAAATCGTGTTTAGTTTTACAAGTCTTTTGGTGTATTAGAACTAATTCATTCTGATGTGTTTGGTCCTGTGAATGTTCCTTCGATTTCAAAATCTGTATACTTTGTATCTTTCATAGATGATTACAATAGAAGGACATGGGTTTATTTTATTAGAAGCAAGACTGAAGTCTTTAGTCGACTTAAGGAGTTTAAAACCTTTGCTAAAAATCAGACTAGTAAAAAGATTAAGTGTTTGAGAATTGACAACGGTGGTGAGTTTTGTTCGGCAGAGTTCGATAAGTTCTGCAAAGATCAAGGGATTGAAAGGCATAAGACAACTCCATACACCCCGTAGGAAAATAGAGTTGCAGAGAGGATGAATAGGACACTAATGGAGAAGGCTAGGAGTATGCTTAGTGGAGCAAGCCTCAAACAAAAGTTTTGGGCTAAAGTTGTTGCCACTACTTGCTATCTGGTAAATAGATCTCCTACATCAGCTCTTGTTGGCAAAACACCTATGGAGGTGTGGTCTAGTAAGAAGCCTTCAGTAAGGCATCTTCATGTTTTTGGTTGTGAGGCATATGCACATGTGATTACAGAGAAATGGTCTAAGTTGGAGAACAAGGCTGCTAAATGTATTTTCATTGGCTATTGTGTCGGTGTGAAAGGATACAAGCTTTGGGATCCCGTGACTGAGAAAGTGTTGTATGGTAGAAGTGTTATCTTTAGAAACCTAATACCTTCTTCCATTATTCTACAGCCAGAACAGACAGAAAAGAAAGAAGATGCAGTTTAGTTTTCTTCTACTCCGAGAAGACTGAACCGACAGACACTGTGAGGCCTGATGATGAGGAGAGCTCTAGCAGCTCTAGAAGTGAAGAAGAAGAAGCAGAACCTCAACCTCATCCATTAAGGAGGTCTACATAAACAAGAAAGCAACCTGATAGGTTTGGTTATTCATTACTTGATTCTAGTTATGCTTTTGCTTTACTTTCTAACACTGATGAGCCTAGAACTGTGAAAGAGGCTATAGGCATGAAAGATGCAGGTTCCTGGAAGGAGGCCATGGAGGATGAGATGGCTTCTTTGGAAAAGAAAAAAACATTGGACTTGGTGCCTTTACCTAATGGATGGAAACCAATTGGTTGTAAATGGGTGTTCAAGAAGAAATTCGGTGCAGATGGCAGTGTTGAAAAGTACAAGGCTAGATTGGTTGCGAAGGGGTACTCACAAGTGGAGGGAATTGATTATGGTGAAATTTTCTCTCCCATTGCAAAGCTGACATCCATTAGATTTTTGTTATCTCTTGCAGCTGCTTATGATTTAGAGATAGAACAAATGGATGTGAAGATAGCTTTCCTTCATGGTGATTTGGAGGAAGAAATCTACATGTCACAGCCAGAACATTACATAGAGAAAGGTAAAGAAAATTTGGTTTGCAAGCTTAAGAAGTCTTTGTATGGTTTGAAGCAGTCTCCTAGGATGTGGTACTTAAATTTTGATGCCTTTGTGTTGTCAATTGGTTATCTGAGATCAAAATCATATCACTATGTGTATTATAAGTATGATGGTGATCGTATTCTCATTGTTGAATTATATGTTGATGATATGTTGCTCATTAAGAAAGGTAAGAATATGATTTCTGATTTTAAGTCTCAGTTGGCAACACAGTTTGAAATGAAAGATTTAGGGGCAGCCAGGTACATTCATGGAATGTAAATTAGAAGAGACAGAACTAACAAAAAACTTTGGTTAAGCCAGAGTAAGTATGTGAAGACCATGTTGGACAGATTCAACATGGCAAATTGTAGACCAGTGAATGTTTATGTTTCATTGGGGACAAAGTTGTCTATTAGTGATTGTCTAAAATCTCCTAGTGAAGTGGAGGACATGAGCATAGTACCTTATGCTAGTGTTGTTGGCAGTTTGATGTATGCTATGGTCTGCACAAGACCAAACATTGCCCAAGCAGTGGGAGTCCTTAGTCGGTTTATGGCTAATCCTAGACGGGTACATTGGGATGTAGTTAAGAGAGTGTTTCGATATTTGAGGGGTACTTTCAAGTATTCCATATGTTATCATGGTAATGCTACAGGACCTCGGCATTCAGTTTGTATTCGTGGATTTGTGGATTCTGATTGGGTGGGTGACATTGACGCAGGAGATCCACCAGTGCATTTGTGTTCACAATGTTTGGTGGTGCAATTAGTTGGATGAGTAAGCGACAACCTATGGTTGATCTGTCCACTACAGAAGCTAAGTATATGGCTACAACTCATGCTTATAAGGAAGCCATTTGGATTAAGAGATTGTGTTCAGATATTGGTGTTGATGCAGGTCAAATTATGATTAGTTGTGACAGTCAGAGTGCAATTTACCTTGAGAAGAATCCAACTTTCCATGCCAGAACAAAGCATATTGATGTACAGTTTCACTTCATGCGAGACATGGTAGAGGATGGGAAGGTAAATTTGGAGAAGGTACATACTTTGAAGAATGTTACAGATTCATTAATGAAGCCAGTAGGCACAGAGAAGTTTAGATGGTGTTCAGAGTCTATGGGCCTCTCGGCCTATAGCAGTTAAATCTTATTATTCTATTGGCTCTTACAAGGTGTTTGACAAGTGGGAGAATGTTGGGAATTAAGGTGTCTCAACCTTGGTAATTCCTATCATTATTTTTATTGTATTTATTTATTCATTGCCTATGATGTAAATTAATTGTAAATTCCATATTGTCATCTTGTGGGATGTGGCACGGTGATGTGTCATCCTACATGGAAGATGACAACTTTTAATTTTGTCCTCGCACGAGGAGATAGGTGTCCCACTTTGTGGTAGGAATATTTTTCCATGTGTCAGCATCTTGGATGTTGTGTAAGGGAATATTGACCGTAATGCTCATGACAAATTCCTATGACAAAGATATGACATGTAAGAGTCAAAAATAGGAGATTCTATGATAGGTGAAGACATGTGTCAAAGAGCATCTTTGAAAAAGGCATCTTTGGGCACCCCAAGGTGGAATATGACATGTTGTAAGAGAATATGCTATTTATAGCCTGTGTATGACAAATTCTCTTTAGCTATAAGTTGTAACTGCTATGACAGATTCTATGACGGTCGTAAGAGTCGTAAGAGCATCTGTCATAGCCCATTTTGGAAATTGGCAACGTCTTTGGGATGGGGTCTATGGACAAGTGACAGAAGCATCTTACAATGTTGAGTAAGTGTCCATAGGTGTGGGTTTTGGGCCATGAGGCCAAGTTGGATGCCCATTCCAAGATAGAGGCAATTTTGCCTTGTATTTTCTATATAAACAGGTGCTTGGAGGAGATGTACTACAAGTTTTATAGGTACTATTATGCTACCAGATCATCTCTAGATATGAGTGTCGAAGACTCTTGCAAGAGAATTGGCTCTAATTTGTATTGTAACCTCTTTGTTTATGTAATACAGTTGAGCAGTATTTTGGAATGTGGGGTTTTTCACCCGTAAGGGTTTTCCCCAAGTATATCTTGTGTCTCTCTTCTTCTATCATTCTTTCTTCGTTATGTGTTTGCTGTAATATCTCATGTTAATGGTTTAATGTTGTTGTAATAGTTAGGATAAAATTGAATTTGTACTCTCCACCCCTCATTAGATTAGTGTAGGAAGCGATTTCCGCACACCTAGCTTCCTTTCAAGGGTGACCCTAGAGACCATATCTGAGAATTCAGCACCGGATGTCTAGAGGTTGCCCATAATGAAACCTTCCTCATGACACTCTTCCCTATATCTCTAGGAGGGAAAGCCATGTAATGGTTTTCTTGACTACCCCTGGGTATCCGTACCTTTAATGAGTTAGTAAACAAATTTGTCATGCATTTCTCATATAACATCGAACATGAGGTATCCATGCTTGACCTTTGCAACTCAAAATAAAAGAGTGGTGAATCATTCACCACTTTCTTACAAAGGTGGAGACAACTCACGAGTAAGTGATTGTATCATGTCCCCAAGAAACAAATGACAGAGATGTTTTTCCGTAATCTCAATCCTGATCTAAGCTACCAAATTCAAATCCAATGCCCTACCTCATTCACAAAAGTAATTGAGATGGGGTTATTCATCAAAAAATCTATGATCGCAAAAGGAAAAATATGATTGTTCAAAGACACTCCTAACTCTAACTATACCACGGATAAGTTGAAATTCTAGACCAAAAACAAAAACATAGTCAACGATGGAGTGGTTGATGATAAAGTAGCGACTCCTAAACAACCAATTTTAAATCTCAAAGGAGAGTCAAAAAATGCAACACCAAGCAAACCTTCGCCCAATGAACCAAGACAACCATACAACTTCCTTCCTAGATGAAAATTTACACCGCTAGGGGAGTCATATGAGTCTGCTTTGAGGAAGTTACTAGCAAACACTTAGATCACCCTTCCCATCTCAAAAGACTATGAACCGACAGTCAAACCACCTTGGTGGAAGGATACTGATTTTTGTGAGTACTGTAGGGGAAAAAGACATAAAGCAAATGATTGTATTCATTTGAAAAATCTCATACAAGACTTGTTAGACCAAAATCATGTCAACACAAAAGACTATCCATCTAATGAATCACATGTGGTGTACAAGGATCCGCTCCTTAACCATGATAGGCAGAACAATCACAACAACAACAACCACAACAACAACAACAACTGACAAAATTGCAATAATAGGAACAATGATGCTAATTACAAAAACATGCCATTCAAGTACATCGTTAATTACATATCAAAGCATATCCCGTAGATCAATGTGCTCACGTTTAACAAACAATTAGATCCCAACACCAAATATGATTACAACATCACCACCCGTAGTGAAAAAGTCACCTTGCACACACTCCCTCCAAGGTCTTCATCCTCACCATCTACCCACCACCAATACAATGTCATAGACCAACTATGAAAGACTCTGGCCCATATATCCATACTGGAGTTGTTGCATCTATCGCCATCCCATAAAGAGATTCTTGATAAAGCCCTAGTGAAAACCACCATGCCCACCAACTTGGCCCAAGAGAAGTTTCAAGCCATGGTAGGTCATCTTACCTCACCTAACATCCTATCATTCACTGAGAAAGATGATCTATCTGTATCCCAACCCCATAACACATCATTGCATATTGAGGCCTTCATTAATCGACATCGCATCAAAAGGGTTCTCATTGATGGAGGAGCAGGTTTGAATATTTGCACATTGAAATTAATCCTTACATTGGGGTTCTCAGAAAATGTAGTGGATCCAAGGAAAAAGATCACAATTAAAGCCTATGATGAAGAAGAATAGACAACCAAGGGAACGGTGGTGTTACTGTTAAAAATTGGACTAGTCGAGAAAGAGGTTGTTTGCCAAGTCCTTGACAAGGAGCTCTCCTACAACATTCTCCTTGGTAGACCTTGGATACATGCCATGAAAGCAGTGCCTTCCACATACCACTAATGCATCAAGTTCCCTCACAACAGCTGAGAGATCACCATCCAAGGGGACCCTGATCCTTTTCAACACTGTAACACTATCTAATCAAAGCCCAAAACTATCATCCCAAACAATAGAGCTTCCACATCTTCCACCTCCCAACATGATCTCAGCTCCCAAGCTTCCACATCAAAGGCCAAAGAGTAGAAAGTCAAGATTACAGAAACTAAGATAGGAGAGTACTCCCTCGAGCATTCCCTTTGTTTAGCCAAAATGCCTTTATCTCTGAAGACCTTTGGGCGACCTACACCCCCAAAACCATCTGCTCCTCTTGAACCTCCCATAGCTCCCTTTGTTAAATGGGAAACCCTATCAGATGAGAGTGAGGAAAAGATGTTCTAAAATGGCTCTACATAGATGAAGATAACACACCACGAGACCAACAACCAAAGCTCCCAATAGAAATCTATGGGTGTGGTCAGTCTATATTACACATAATAGGTTATGAAGGATAGGGTCCCATTAGCCTGAGAAAGGAAGGAATAATTGAACCCATTCAACCCTCTTCATCCTCATCAGCCTCTACTTGTTTTGTGGAACAGATCCATAACCTCCAAGAGGATAGTGATATAGATTCTAATGAACATGAATGGGATGAACTTTCAGAACATTCCTATGAGGATAAAGGAATCGATATTGTTCGCACCTATAGCCCCTACCGTGAGGGACAAACGCTAAGGCCTAGACCAATAGAGTGTGATTTGCCCATTTCAGAGAGAACTACTTACAAGGAAGGTCGAAGTTCACATGAGATAAACAATCTTGAGAAAAGTACCATCATAGACCTTGTTCCTATCACTCCCCATCTTGATCGTGTGTCCATTCTTACCATCACACCTACTGAATCAGATCAACCTATCAACCCCATCCCCATAGTACATCCTGAACAAATTGATTGGGATCTACGAGGAACCCCCCAACTAGACATGTTCCAAAATGATGATGCTTGCATTGATTACATGGAACTAAGAGACCACCTACCCATGGGAGATCATAAAGTTGGCTTCGCCATATAACTCAATACCATGGCTTATTTTGGAGAGGGTGCCAAGCCTTCCAGTTGGAAAATATAAAAAATCAAACATGAATCTGATAGTGAAAACCACTCTGCGGTAGTGTCAGATCCTAAAAAAGTAAAAATAAATGACACGTCTGATGGTGAAAACCTCTCTGAGGTGCTAGACGATGGAAGGCTTGACACTCTCCCCAATAACATGTATCAAGAGATTCTCAAATTATGGCAGAACCTATAGAACCTATCGACATTAGCACATAAGGTAATCCAAAGATCATACACTTTGCCAAGTCTCTATCTCAGCTGAAAAAGATGAAATTTGTACCCTTCTTCAAAAATAAATAGGTCAACTTTGCTTGGTCCTAAGCAGATATGCCCAGGTTAGATCTAGACTTGATCTTGCATCATCTACCACTCGATCCTAGAGTTAAACTTGTTAAGTAAAAACTCAGGAAAATGCATCCACATGTCGCATTGCTAGTCAAGGAGGAACTCAAGAAATTGTTGGATGTAGGGTTCATCAGAGCGATCGATTACCCTGAGTGGGTGTCAAACATCATACCAGTTTCAAAGCCCAATGGAAGAGTTAGATTGTGTAATGATTTCTAAGATCTCAACAAGGCATGTTGCAAAGATGATTTCCCATTGCCCAACATTGACATCATCGTAGACTTGACAACTAGACACACTATGCTCTCTCTTATGGATGGTTTTTCTAGATACAACCAAATTAGAATAGCACCAAAGGATCAGTATAAGATGGCATTCACTTTTCCATGGGGTACCTTCTGCTAGAACTTCATGCCATTTGGGTTGAAGAATGCAGGAGCAACGTACCAACATGCAATGACTACTATCTTCCATGACATGATGCATGTGACCATGGAAGACTATGTGGATGACATCCTTGCCAAGTCACTTACAAGGGAATCTCACCTAGATGTCCTAGAGAATGTCTTTCAGTGGCTGGAACAATTCAAGGTCTGATTAAATCTAAAAAAGTGTATGTTTGGGGTCAGCTTTGGCAAACTCTTGGGTTTCATAGTATCTGCAAATGGGATTGAGGTAGATCCCGCAAAGGTCAAAGCTATCATGGAGATGCCACCACCAAGGAACATTACCCAACTGCAGTCATTACAAGGTAAATTACAGGCAATCCGTCGGTTTATCTCACAACTAGCAGACAAGTGTCAACCTTTCACTCATCTCTTGCATAAGAAAATCCCATTTAGATGGGATGAGAAGTGTGAAGAAGGATTTCACAAATTGAAGGAGTATCTCATGAAACCAACTATCCTGATGCCACTGATCTAGGGCAAGCCACTATATATTTACATATCTACTACACCAATAGCTCTTGGAGCCCTTTTAGCACAACAAGACCATGAAGGCAAGGAATGGGCAATCTATTACATTAGTCGCACATTGGTGGGGTATGAATTGCAGTATTCTCAAATCGAAAGATCTTTTCTTGCTGTGGTTTTTGCTACCCAAAAACTCTGCCATTACATGATTGCACATTCCACCAAGCTAATTGGAAAGATAGATCCACTCAAATACTTGTTAAGAAAAGCAACTCTCATAGGTCGCCTAGCTAAATGGGTAATGCTACTAAGTGAGTATGACATAGAATATGTGGAAAGGAAAGCTATCAAAGGTCATATCATCGTTGATCAGTTAGCAGAGGCACCATTACATGATACCGCTCTGATGACATTTGAGTTTCCCAATGAATCAATGTTTAGTGTGACACCACATTCATGGACACTCTACTTTGATGGGTCGTATACAAACCATGGATCGGTGGTAGGAATCTTATTAGTCACTCCTCAAGGTGACACAATACCTAAGTCCTATCATCTTCTTTTTCTTTACACAAACAACATAGCAAAATATGAGACCTTGGTCATTGGTCTTAAGATGGTCATAGAGTGGAAAGTAAAAGAGCTACATATCTGTGGTGATTCGTAACTCATCATCAATTAGGTAAATGATGACTATCAGATAAAGGATGACAAGCTCATACCATACAAGCATATGGTGGATGAATTTAAAGGGTACTTTGTGATAATCTCCTTTGAGCAAATTCCTCGCATTGAGAACAAAGCAGCAGATGCCATGGAAACCATCGCCTCGCTTCTCAATATACCAGAGAATGAGTCATGATTTGAGTTCTTGGTGGAGACAGTCATGCAACCAGCTTATGATATCCCTAAAACCTATTCCATTTGCCTCCGAGTGGGATCTGATTCACCCTTGTATGGTAAAATTTACACTTACCTCAAGGATAACACCTTACCAACCAACTTATCCAACAACCAATGCCAAACCTTTATTCTCCAAACATCCTATTATACCATTATCACTGACACCCTCTACCGTCGAGGTTTGAATGGTACTCTACTCAAATGTCTTGAATGCGACAAATCTCAAACCACCTTACGAGAAGCACATGAAGAAATCTGCGGAACACACTCTAGTGGTCCTACCTTAGCTAAGAAGCTCATGCATTTGGGATACTATTAGCTGAACATGGAGACAGACTCATATCATTATGTCAAGAAATGCAAACAGTGTCAGATTCATGGTAACCTCATACATGCACCAGCTCAGGAACAACAACCTTTAATGACACCTTAGCTCTTTTATCAGTGGAGACTCGACCTTGTGGGAAAAATCCACCCTCCCTCATCCAATGGCCACAAGTTCATCATAATTGCCATTGAGTATTTTACCAAGTGAATCAAAGTCATCCCACTCACTAATGTCACAAGCAAACAAATTACCTCTTTCATCCTTAATTACCTCATTTGTCGATACAAAATTCCCTCATCCATAGTCATGGATAATGGAAGACCCTTCAAAAACTAGGATGTCCAAGAGCTCTGTGACAAGTTCCAAATCCAACACCACTTATCTACCCTGTATTACCCACAAAGCAACGGTCAGGCAGAGGCATCCAACAAAACCATCTTGAAAATCTTCAAGAAAACTATCAACGACGCCGGCCGTGATTGGCACATGCAACTAAATCCCACTCTGTGGGACTATCGAACCAGCATACACACTCCCATAGGTGCCACACCATATGCCCTTGTCTATGGTTTCGAAGCCATTTTTCCCATTGAGGTCGAGTTACCATCTTTGAGGGTGTCGTTAAAAGGTCTTATAACTGATGAGGATTACAGAGTTTCCAGACTGCAAGAGTTAGAATTGTTGGAGGAGAAACGACAGAACGATTTCAACCATCTCAAAGCCTACCAACAAAGAATGTCATGAAGCTATAACCATAGAGTCTATCCAAGGGTGTTCAATTTTGGTGATCTAGTGCTCAAAGAAAATCCCCACAATCAGCAGGATCGGGAGAAGAAACGAAAGTTTGAACCCAATAGCTTGGTCCTTATGTAATCATTACTACCTATGGACCAGGAGTGTACCAGTTAGCTACATCAGAGGGTGAGTTGTTCGATGACCCAATCAACATTATGCATCTTCACCAGTTCTATACCTAGAGAACCACAATGTAAGGGGGGCAAAAAAGCAAAAAAGCAAAAAAAATAGAAGAGCAAAACAAAAAAAAAAGACAAAAATATTGCAATAAAAGAAAAATAGTGAAAACCTAGCAAACAGGCACTCTTTATGATGCAAACCACTTCCTCCATCTTTGGGAAACCAGTCACCTTGTGTCCATTCCTCCTACCATCATCCATCATTCGATCGTATCTATTTCACAATAAAAACCTAATGATAACCTATCATGGCTTGATACTCTAATCACCATTATCGCCTTATTACCTAAGGTTTGTCAACAATCCTATCCATAGTGTGAGCCTATCATAGGGTCCATCACCAGTATCTGGTCATCTTGAATTATGTTGCCTTTGTGTCATCACGTAGGTAAGTACATTTATCAATGAGCCCCTGAGGCACTAGGTCAGTCTCGTAGGGCCCGTCCCATTGAGTCTACCATGCACATCTCACAGTTTTTCATCTTTGATAACCTAACACCTCTACTTGATTGGGGGCAATTCCTTGACTTGGTTATGGAGTGGGATTCTACATTGCCACATGTTCTAAGAGGACACCGATAAGGATTGTGATACCTTTCACTAGACACGCAAGTGCAGCAATGCCCGCTTCTAAAAATAAATTTTTGACATAAGACATCAACCTATCCGAAGAAAAGCAAACAAGGACCTAAGACACTCTTAATGATTTCATCTAAATTATGGAAAGAAGATACATCTAATGCAAGAAAGTTTTGTTTTGATTGATTGTGCCTTAAAATTTTAAACTTTTGTTATCATGTTTCCTACGATACTCAAGGATGCCTAAAAACTAGAGATGCTATGATGGAGGCATGATTATTTTCTTTGTTTGTTGCTTATGGGTTTATCTTTAGTAATGTGACACCTTGTCTAAAGACATGATCAACACAATGATCATCGAGGACATCAACGGACTAGCATGAAACAGGTGTAATCCTTGTCTATTGATACGCAAGAAATACTCAGGTCATCTTGGTTCAATTATACTTAGATGATTGTATTAACTTGCTAAATCAAGAATCCATGTAAGCAATACTCAGGTCATCTCAGTTTAATTATACCTAGATGCTTGTATTTTCTTACAACATATTAAAAACACAAAAATAACAAAAAAATCACCCAATGATGAAACAAGCACTTCAAAATACTTGCAATATCAAGATGACAAATGTTCGCATCCATAGCATGCCCATTTGCATTTCATATACCATCTATCAATTAAGATTTTGTTCGCAGTAATAGTGTTCGCCAATAAAATCTTGTAATTCCTTCAATCAAATTTATGTCTCTCATTGTGTCTTTCATCGAGTCTCTTCTACGTTGACTGAGTACACTTGGACATAATAAAAAAACATGTAATCATTTTGCATTAAGCAAAATAGTCATTAATTTGATTAGATCATTTGCATTCATATAAGTGCATTAAATCATCCGTGTGTAAACACTTTGCATTTCGTATTAAGTGAAATAGTCATTAAATTGATCAAATCATTTGCATACATCTAGATGCATAAGTCAACATAACATTTCATTAACCAAAAAACTCACAAAAACATAGCTATAATCACAATGTCTACATTAGATCATCATAGAATGTGAACATATAGGTGCATTTTAGATCATCCATATACATTTGTGTCAACATAACATAGATACATACATAATATCCCATCAGAAAACCATCAAAAAAATAGTTGTCATAATCATCAAATATCATTTCACTTGCATAAACATGTGATGCTTATTAGATATCATAAACATTTGCATAATGAATAAAAACATCAAAAATAGACTGCATCCATGGTCGTCATATAAAATCATGCATGTAGGCCATCATTACTGCATAATAAATATCATAAGCATTTGCATAACGAATAAAAACATAAAAAATAAAATGCATCAATGATCATCGCATAACAACATACATATGGGTCAATCATAGCTGCATCATCACATATATAATCATAAAAATCATAACAATGTCCAATGTGTACAAAATCAATCTATCGTCCATGAGTCACATCATAAAAGGTATATACATACATACAAAGTGATAATGATACATGTCTCGATAGTTGTATAGAATAAACAGTGATATATGTACATATACAGGCTATCCATGAGCCATAAAAAAAATGTATGTACAAGTACAAAAGTATATACACAAGGTCGTAGCTAGCCCTGCTATTGTGGGATGCTACTCCCAGCACTATCCCCTCCTCTTCCTCCTCCACGGGCTTTCCCTAACTGTTGTGGGCCCATGCCCAAAGTCACTGACTGTGAGCCACTTGCCCTCTGTGAGGACACTCCCACTAACTAGCGCCTACAGCTAGGTGCCCTCTAGTCTGTTGGCACCACCCCGTGGTACAATCCTCTATAATATTGTGTTTGTGTCTGAGCTCTGGCCAGCTCTCCCATCGCTTGTGTCAACTGCGCCTGAGCCTGTGTCAGCTGTGTCACTAGAAAACTATAGCTACATCTGTGCCCAGGGTAGCTATCGCCACATCCCTCTTTGTTGTTAAGGCATGTACTCTAGCAAGGGTTGCATCCTGCTCTGCGGTGATGCCAACAATCACCTCTGCATCTCCCTATATCCGAGCCTCCCCAGCTCTCAACTATGCTTTAACCTGTCGTAGCTGGCTGCAAAGCATGCCAACTACATCCCCATGTACCTTTTGTTGTGGGGTAGGCTGATCAGGTGCCTATGGCACCTGAGATACCTGTGGAACTATTATTTCTACTACCTGTACCTAGGGTGCCACCTGTTGTAGTGGAACCTAAACCTGTTGTACCACCTACTGAGGTGGAACCTGTTGTACCACCTGCTGAGGTGGAACCTTTTGTACCACCTACTGATGTGGAACTGTTGGCAAGAGACACTGTGTGGCTTTAAGAGTGTTGTCATTGATGGCAACAAAGTCTATCCCACACATCCGCAGTACACAATATGCCTATACCAAAAGTTAGATTGAAGATTGCTTTGGTCCGGTGAATAAGAATAGAGTATGCAACAAGGTCTGACAATCAGGTCTGGATCTCTCAGATGGTGTAACTAAGCAAGTTGTGGACATGGATAAGTCAAGAGGAGTATCATGACAACTATATTCCAAAGATTCATCCTCCGCTGATAAAGCATGAAAACAATATGAGCATCTGAGTGTTAGGTTCTAGACAGGCAGAGAAGATAGAGAAAGAACTGACCAGCAGATCATCAGACATCAATCCAGATGAGTAAAAGGTGTTGATCAAAAAGTTTGGGGATTATACATTGTTGGTCGACATGATTAAAGACTTCTATGCCTATGCTTTTGATATGCATCACAAATCAAGCATGGATTCAGCTGAAAGATCAGTAACTTGTAAATATCTTGAGTGTTCCTATTGCTGACTAGAAAGTTGATGAAATCCTTGATGCGGATATATATACTAGATGAATTATAGTATGTAGGTGAGTGTGAAAAATAAGCAATGCAATAAGTACAAAGAAAAGTAGGGACATGTGTGAAAGAAGTAGATCAAGTCCGATATGTGACAGAGTAATAGTATCAAAATAGAGGAAGAATGAAGTGCATCAAATCAATGTATTGTGCCTAATTGGAACTGAACTCTTACATTTGTAGATGCTTCTCATCAGTTCAAACATCTGATTACCTTCTATAAGTTCTTGTAGGCAGTGTGCCTCTTGTGAGCAGTGTGCTCAGGTAGTGAGCCCTAATTGGCAAGTGCCATATTGTACTCCTTTATTCTTTTAACAAAGAATACAATCTTGGGTTAGTCACCCCGTGGTTTTTCCCTTAATAGGGTTTTCCACATAAAAATCCTTGTGTTATGTGTGTTGATTTTATTTCTACTTTTATATTCACATATGCTTGTATGAGTTAATACTGCACTGATTATTAAGATAACAAAAGAAAAGAAAGTTAAGGAAATTTTAAGATAACTGATTCACCCCCCCTCTTAGTTATCTGCCTTGTTTCCAACATTTGGTATCAGAGCTAATTTCCTCTAAATAGAGCCTAACAGCTTGAGGAAGATCTATGAATCTCAATGGATATGTATGGTATGAAGGAACAACTTCATTCTGCCCTAGATGATCTTGAACAGTCTCACTCTAAAGTCAATAACTTGAGAGAAAGACTCAAACAAGCTGATGATTTCATAAATGACCTAAAAGAAAAACTGAGTATCTCTGTGAAGAAGAGAAAGGAACTACTTCAAAAATTAGCAAATCAGAGTGAAGCCAATGATACTAATGAAGATCTGGACGAGAAAAATAAGCTATGTGAGAAGCTATCAAAAGAAGTCATTATGGTAAGGCATAAGATGGAATCAGGGGTTATGAGATTCACCCAAGAAATTGAAGAAAAAAGGAAAATTGAAGATAATCTAAAACAACCCCTCAAGGAGAAGATAGAGGACCACCACAAAATAGACAGAATAATCAAGCATCTTGAATCTGATCTTGAAGAAGCTAGAGATAATGAAGAACAACTTGAGAATTAGATAGACACCCTTAAACAAGATCTTCAAACAACAAATGAATATAAAGAGAATTTCAAGATAAGCTCAGCCCAACTTGAAGTTCTTCTTGAAAGCCAAAAGAGGGTAGATGATAAGCGTGGCTTGGGATATGAGAAAGGTGAAAGCTCTGGATCCAGTCAGAAGAATTTTGGATCAGGAAATCAAAGAAACAGGCCTAGAAGACCTTCAGTAAGGCAACCAAATGCTCAAAGATATCCATCCTTCAATGGATATTGCTTCAATTGCAACAATTTCGGTCATAAAGTAACTCAGTGTAGAAGGAGAATGAATCAAACTAGTCCATCCTTCTCCAGACAATGCTTCAACTGCAAAAGGTATGGTCACAAATCTCATGAATGTAGAAATATGCAAATAAACAATTCATTCAATGGTAGATGCTTTTCATGCAATAGAATGGGACATATGGCTAATCAATGCAGATCAAGAGGATATCAATCAAATATGCAAAGGAATGTTGTTTGTTACAATTGCAATAGATACAATCATATTGCCAAATTCTACAGAGGTAAAAATCAGGATAAAAAGGGTCTAGTGCATCATAATCAAAAATAAGATAAGGGTAAAGGCAAAGTGAATGCGGATGAAGTTCAAAGGGAGATGAGCAAGATTTGGGTGAAGAAGAGTACAGAAAATATTGGGGATGGATCCGCACTGGAATCCGGTGCTGATATTCCTTCCAAAAACTAAACAGATGATCTCTAGCTCAGGGGGAGTCATAGAGAAAAATAAATTCCCCCAGCCAGTCAATTAGTGCCTAAATTGGCACGTGGAATGCTGTGGATTAAAGGGTTCTCAGAAAAATATCTAAATAACCCTCAGTAAAAATTTGAAAGATCCGCTTGGAACTTTGCAAGAGTTTAATCATCTAAGATTGATCCGATTTGACAGCCATCCGGTAAAGTAGGATTTTCACAAATAGATCCGGTATGATTCAAAATTGAAATACTTTGATCTGTGGATTCATGGCATGATTGAAGAAAAGAAGATACACTGTCAATCCTCACTTAAAATGATTCTAAGTGCAACACAGTGATTCGAGAAGATCTCTCTCAGAACAGGGCAACCAGATGACTTAAGTTGTGAATTTATTACAAAAGCAAATTAGGGTTTATACAAGGTTAAAAGGGTTCAATCACTTATTATTTGCACATTTGCATTCGAGAAGTAGAAAAGAAGAGCTCTGCATCAAATCTTCTACAACTTACTCAAAGATCAACTGCAAAATTGAATTCAACCAACGATTTGTTCCGGCTCTTATTTCAAACCCTAAAGCATAAAAAGGTACTTCCATTATGAAAATATTTCTCTGAATCTCTTGCAAAATGGCTACTCCAATGGTTGTTAAGATCACTGATAGGCCACGCCCAAAATTCAAGAAACACCCCTATAAATCTCTAGAAGTTGATCCTCTAGGCGCATTTTCTAGCATTCCGCATGGGGTTTTGCATGTAGAAGATATTAGGGTCTACATCCATGCCAACATTGAGGAATTTGGAGACTCTAAATTGATGGACCTCTACCACAAACAACTAATAGATGAGAGTTTTGAAATCAAACCTCAATACAAGGCCCTCTTAGATAAACACTTCGAACATTGCATTCACTTCCCCTATTTTACAGAAGATGATTGCGTCCGGTATGTCCTAAATAGGATGCATGATAATTTCATGTGGTTAATGAGGCCCTTCAAGATAACAAAAGATGCTATTTGGGTAGTAACTGGACTACACTCATCTGGTGGGCTACCTGCACTTAAATTTGTCAAGAACCAGACAGTAACTGAGGTCACCGGATCTAAGTTTGACAAAAGAGCAATGACCATAGATGACATCACAGATCCGGATGTCAAGTTTGCTTTAATGATAATTGGGTACAAGATCTATCATTCTAGTAGGGAGAATTCTGTGTCTGGGACTGCAATATATACAGTATATCAGATGTTAAGGGAAAATGCAAACTATGACCTATGTGACCTTCTCTTAAATCAACTATTAGAAAACATGTAGAAGATCAAAAAGGATAAGAAGAACTCCTTCAAATATGGTTGCCTAATACTGTGTCTATTCTTTTATTACATGAATGAGCTACCCGGGTCAACTGGTTGGGTATGGCAAAATGACAAACTGGTTTCCATACATATTAGAGACTATATGTATGGACTTGGTGATGCTCAAGCCCAAAACACAGCTCTCTAGGGTTACTTCAAGAACTTTCAGAGCATGATACAAGCTAGAGAAAGAATTCCTCAATCTATAGTGGAGAAATACGAGGATACAGTGTGCTTCATGGTTGACACTGATCAATGCCTAATGGAGGCAATTGAGCCTAGAACAGTGTGGATAATGCCAATGGGTTACAAGGTAGATGAGAAAATCTTGGAGCTACATGTTCAACACCTGTTGAGCCAACCTAAGGACCCTGAGGTAGAAAGGTTTGGAACCTTTCAAGAACTAAGTGTGAAAATACATGTTGAGCGAAGACAACCAGAGATAAAGAGGAAAGTTAGAAGAGAAGTTGAGGAAATTGCCAAAATATTTGGCATATCAAAAGAGGTAGTAGATGCAAATAGAGAAAAAAAGGAGAAGGCTAAGAAAGAACAACAAGAAGCAAAGAAAGGAGAGGTTCCGGCACAAGCCTCCTCCTGGACTAGATCCTCCAAGAGCTCTGCACCTGCCACTCCTAAAAGCTCAAGGGCCACCAAACCGAAAGTCAAGACATCTAGAAAAGGAGAAAAGAGGACAAAGACCAAAGCCACAAGGTCATATACAAGCCTCAAAGATGATGAAGAAATAGAATCTGATGAGGAAATTAAGAAAATGAAGAAGAAGAAAACATCCAGAGAATACTCTACCAGTAAAAATAAGGAAGAAAAGGTAGAAGAATTTGTTGAAAGCCTACTCTTTCCATTGATGATATCATCAAGGCAGTCACTGTGGATGGGAACCTGCAGCCAGTAATAGAGTTCTATGATGAATACAGTGATACTGACAAGAGAATTCTAGAAGAAGTTACTGTCAGGTACCTGAATATTTACAATAAATCTTTTATTGAAATTATATCCTTAATTCCTAAAAGTCTAGAAGAAGTACTTGAACTAAGAAAAGAAAATGCAAAAGCAAAAGACTTAGAGATCTGGGAATAGATAGCAATTCAGCTTTATCCTTCCATCACCCCAAAACAAATGCACATGATCTTTAAGGACTGTAAGGATGAACAAGAATGAATAAACTTATGCTTGGAGAAACTGACCAAGTAGCAAAAGAAACAAAAGACATCCTCCAGAATGCTTTCAAAAGATTCAATCTTCCTGTTGTAGAGGAAATAGATGAAGAACCTTCTACCAAGGATGTTGAAGGATTAAAAGTAACCGATGAAGAATCCTCTGAAAAAGATGTAGAAGGATCAAAAGAGCTAGATGAAGAGAAGTCTAAGGACTTGGATTCCTCTTTTTTAGAAGAGGAAACTCATGAATAAATAAACACCGGTGACATATCTCCTCTGGATCCCACTGCTGACATTTTGGATTTTGAAGTTGAAAGAGAAGGAAGAAAAGAGGAGACAGTAAATCAAGAAGAAGAGGTTAAAGGAAAAGAGGAAGAACAAGCAGAAGAGACTAATGTTGACTCTTCTAATATCCCAAAAGAAATGAAGTCTCAATCATCGGCAAGAGACACTGCAAAGACAGTACAGGACTTTTTGAACAAAGAGATGATGGAGATAGATGAACCTGAGTTATTTCAAGGGCCACTAAATTTTGACTCTCTCTCTCCAGTCCAGACAATGAAAATACCATCTTTTGCTCAAGCCAAAGCAAAAGAAAAACTCCAGAAATCCCACATGGAAGATTGTGAACTGTTGGAGATGGCATCTGGGATGCTGGAGAAGATCATGCCATCATTCCAAAACAATCCTTTGGCCTCTCCATCCAGTAACTTGAAATCTCTGGTAAATTTTTTTAGCACTCACTTTGAATCTTTAGAGAAATCGGGAGAAGCCAAGGTCCGGAAGGAGTTTTTGGGAAAAAGATTCACTGAAGTACAGGGACTCATTGCTAATGATAGGAGGACCCTGAACATTAGAATAAAGAGCCTTGAAAATGCTCTTAAAGATGGTGGGTATTTGTACAAATTTTGTCTATCTTGGCCCAAAGTAACAGAGGATATTGAAAAGAAGGTGAAAGAACAAGAAGGTAAACTATCAAGTTTATCTCAGAGTTTTGATCCCCTCACTACATCATTAATGAATCAAGAATGCCAGGCCATTGTCATCATAAAGGAAATAAAGAGGTTGTACAAAGAAAAGAAGGATATAATAAATAGGATGAGTGAACTCAGAGGGATAATTATCCCTAAGTTAGAGGCAATGCATGAGGCCTTAATAGATGCTCAGACCACAGCCTGGACCAGTGATCTGATAGATCTAAGAAGGGCAGAAGCATATGCATTTTTGTTGAGTGGTCACATCTCCATTTTGGATAGGATGAAGCAGAGCTGGGCCACAGAGTTTGTACAGTTGAAGGCCACTTTTGCGGATATACTTAAGTATGTGTAAGTATAACATGTATATATACTTATGCGGCCATGTATAGATTAATTTTTGCAAAATTTTGATGTGCAGATTCTGCCCTTTACCATTGATATCAAAGGGGGAGTGAGGAGTAGTGAAAAATGTGGAATCCAGCTAAGGGGGAGCTCCGGTAAAACAATACAAAAGACAGAGCATTAGCAAAGGGGGAGTTTACTGCGACACTTAGCCATTTTTTCACTAAGTGTTGCCATCAATGCCAAAGGAGGATATTGTTGGCAAGAGACACTATGTGGCTTCATGAGTGTTGTCATTGATGGAAACAAAGTCTATCCCACACATCCACAATACACAATATGCCTATACCAAAAGTCAGATTGAAGATTGCTTTGGTCCGGTGAACAAGAACAGAGTATGCAACAAGGTCCGACAATCAGGTCTGGATCTCTTAGATGGTGTAACTCAGCAAGTTACGAACTTGGATAAGTCAAAAGGAGTATCATGACAACTATATTCCATATATTTAGCCTCCGGTGATAAAGCATGAAAATGATATGAGCATCTGAGTGTTGGGTTCCAGACAGGTAGAGCAGACAAAGAAAGAACTAACCGACAGAGCATCAGACTTCAATCTGGATGAGTAAATTGTGTTGATCAAGAAGTTTGGGGATTATACATTGTTGGCCAACATGATTAAAGACTTCTATGCCTATGCTTTTGATACACATCATAAATCAAGCATGGATTCAGCCGACAGATCAGTAACTTGTAAATATCTTGAGTGTTCCTATTTTTGACTAGAAAGTTGACGAAATCCTTGATGCGGATATATATACCAGATGGATTACAGTATGTAGGTGAGTGTGAAAAATAAGCAATGTAATAAGTGTGAAGAAAAGCAGGGACAGGTGTGAAAGCAGTAGATCAAGTCTGGTATGTGATAGAGTAATAGTATCAAAACAAAGGAAGAATGAAGTGCATCAAATCAGTGTATTGTGCCTAACCAGAATTGAACTCTTGCATTTGTAGATGCTTCTCATCAGTTCAAACATCTGATTACCTTTTGTAAGTTCTTGTAGGTAGTGTGCCTCTTGTGAGCAGTGTGCTCGAGCAGTGAGCCCTAATTGGCAAGTGCCATATTATACTCCTTTATTCTTTTAATAGAGAATACAATCTTGGATTAGTCACCCCGTGGTTTTTTCCTTAACAGGGTTTTCCACGTAAAAATCCTTATGTTATGTGTGTTGATTTTATTTCTACTTTTATATTCACATATGCTCGTATGAGTTAATACTACACTGATTATTAAGATAACAAAAGAAAAGAAAGTTAAGGAAATTTTAAGATAACTGATTCACCCCCCTCTTAGTTATCTGCCTTGTTTCCAATAGGAACCTGTTGTGCTACGTGCTGGGGTGGGACCTACCCCATTCTCTACCACTATCACAGCCTGTCCTCACCTCCATCATCTCCCCCACCTCCTTCATCATCCCCTCCTCCTCCACCGCCTCCATCATCTCCCCCTCTATCATGACCTCCTCTCCTCCTCCTCCATCTCCTCCTCCGCCTACCTCCATCATCCTCCTCCTCTGACTTAGCCTCCTCCAGGCGAGGAGCCAGCTCTCACAGTCCCGAGTATCTGGGGAACGGGTGTACCCTCCTCATCAGCCATGCCTGATAAGGAATCTACAAAAAGTCTGTATGAGCCTCCTCATATGAGGCCACGGGTCCCCATCGCCTCCGCTCTGCCCAAGTCCTCGCAAAAAGGGCCTGCCCCTGTGGCATACCCTGAACCCATCCAAACTGCCGCATAACATGGGTGACTATGTGCCTCTCCAAAATATGTGGAGTCTGACCAATCAACCACCATGTCTAAAACATGTATGGCAGCTTGTCATCCTCATCATCCCAAACCTCACACTCTATGTAAGGTCACCAAACAACTGCATCCATGTTATCCAACTCATGACGCCAATACTCCAACTTACCCAACCTATGCTGGGTAAGTACACCTGCATACCTGTATGAGTATGGCTCACCCATCTATCTGTGAAAAGTGCAAATGGGCCATGTCACTACGATGTGCTCCCACGCCTGGAACTGAAGCAACGAAACCCCTGCCAACAGATTGGAAGCTCCATGGTACACCACCTAATGCATGTCATGGTAGAGGTGGGCAAGAACATAGACACCCAAGGAAGCAAAGTGGGTGCCCTCAGTGAGCATCCTCTCCAATGTCTGACCCTAGCCAATAGAGAAACCATGAGATCTCTAATCGAGGCATACCACGCCTCTGATCAAGCCAACCATAATACCTAGAAAGTAGTCATAGTAGTCGTACATATCCTGTCAGTTGATAATTGACCCCGCTATGTCAGGATCATCGAACATCCACCTGCACTTGTCCAGCCCAGCGTCGCACTGCGAGTCACACTCTACCTGCTCCCCTACTATAGGAAGGTGTAGGATCCTATAGACATCTTCCAAAGTAACTATGATCTCACCAGTGGGGAGGTGGAAGGTCCCATCCTCACTGTGGAAATGCTCCACCAAAGCAGTCAGCAGACCAAGGTTCACCTGAACCTCGGGCATGAAACACACATAGTCCAAACCAAGAGCACTGAGCACTAGCCAATCTAACTATATCAACATGTATTGTCGCAACATCGTGATAGGGAACTGCTCCCGCAACATGAGGATGTCAGATATATCCTCCTATAATTACCAAAGCAGTGCGTCAACCATAACTGTATCAATGTAAACCTGCTCAATTATCAAACCTATCGAACTCACTTACTTAACATATCAAATTGATCAAAACAAAGCATATCATCTATTATCTAGATTCTATCAATCTCAGAGATAGCTTATCAATTGTCGCATCGATCAAGATGCCAATTGAGTCAATTTCACTAAGTAAATTATGTATCCTAAGAAAATGTACCGTTTCAAGTAGCATTTGAGCCGCATCAGAGCAAATGCACAGTTCATTAACAAATGCACCATAGCAAGTAACATATGCGTAGAACCTAGCAGATGTGTAGCCAAAACAAGCAAATGCGTAGTTTCAAAACATATGCGTAGCCCTGCGCCATAGATGTTTCGCTGCAAGAAAACTTAAATGCGCAGAACCATAACAAAAGCACATGAAGACATAACAAATGCGCAGAAATTAGCAAATGTGCTGAAACATGACCTAAATGCGTTGAACTAAAATGTATGCACGGCTTTGGGCAGCAAATGTGCTGAAACACAAATCGGTGCATATACTCACCTAACTTTAATGAGCATTTATTACACTCATAAATGCCCCTAGCCTAGAAATTTTGAAGTACGTACTGGGGGTCTTGCCTCTGCTGGCCATCTGAATCATCGAGCCCACTCAAACCGGTGCTCCACGTGTGGAATATCCATATCTCTGCTGCCTGCTTTGGCTCCTTCGCTCTACAAAGCTCCTAGGATCTCTCTCAAAATGACAAGTGTGCAAATGACTAGGATTGTGGACCCAGCTTCTAAATATAGACATGCCAACCTGCCTAGCTGTGTGGCGACCGTGCCTGCTCTCCAGATCCTTTCTCCGCTTTCTTTCTCAAGACGTAGCCCATTTTCTCCATCGTTTCATGTATCCTTTCACCTTCTTCATCGTGAGATTGTCCGTCTCACACCCTCCAAATCTTTTGCCCATCCAATCTGTCGAGGGGGCATCCTAGCGTCATAAACCTGAACCAGGGGTAGACTGGGGCATGTATCATTATCATAAATTATTATTCTTTGAAGCAACACTGTAAACTACATTGCATCAAAGAGGGGCAAAATGTATACACCTAAAAATGACACGACTCTATCTAAATAAATATTTTAAATATTTATTTCATTCCTCTATCAATAAATAAATAAATGAATTTATTTATTTGATTCACATTCCTCCACAAAATTAAATAAAATCATTTATTTAATTAAAGTCTTCCAAAATTCTTCTAAAATCAGTCTAAATTAAATAATACCAAATTATTTAATTAAATTCTTCTAAACTGAAGTCATCCTCTATATTTAAATAAATCCAAATATTTATTTAAATTGTCTATTTTCTCCAAAATTGAATTAAATACCAAAAATAATTTAATTAGTCCATGTGCACACTTAATTAAATATTTTAATATTTAATTAATTGTTCCCTCACCCACATGTCCTTTTTATCCTCTAGTCCAATTAGTTAACTCATAAATCTGTATGTTAGGGTAAAATTGCAAATTAGGGCAAATGAATAAACAGCAATGATAAAAACCCTAGCAATGCACAATGAAGCACAAGACAACATGAAAATCAAAATAATAAATGTAAATGCAAACCGATCTCCATGCTATGCTTGATTTATCTCCATTGCTCTTCTCCACCTCGCATGAGCATGCAAGATTTTGAAGGATTATTGTTGGAGGAATGTTGGATGCTCACTTCTACAGCATAACATTAAGATGAAGATGATATGAGGATGATAGTTGAAGGATGCAAAGGCTCTAATGATATTTCAACAGCATGTGGATACTTGAGGATCCCTGCATTATAGAAAATTTGGCAGAATAATGGTACTTGAAGCTCAATGCATGCTAATGGCTTGTGAGGGGTTTGATTTATAGGAAAGGCTTGGTTTCAATGGATGGTTGAGATTAAAAAGCTAATTGATTGATGTGGACGGCTAGGATTGATTCGGTTATCCCACTCTTCAAGGGAGTTGTAGTCATTTGACAAGTGTCAAGGAGGATAAGGCTCATGTGTGCTTGTGTACATAAAAAGTACTACATATAAAAGATATTAAATAAAACGCTGTAGTACCACTTATCCTTTTTAAATGAAAGAGGCACACATGTCGGCTTAATGATAAGATAAATTAATTAAATAAATAAAATTTATTTAATTAATTGGAAGGTCGGCTTATGATGAGAACTTAATTCAAATAAAATATTTGAATTAGTTGGGTTATGAGTTGGATATTAATTAAATAAATAAATTTATTTAATTAATTGGCTAAGTAGGATAAGGATGGGATTGAATGGGATTTTAATTAAATAAATAAAATTTATTTAATTAATTGGCTAATGGAATAAGTGGGGTTAAGAGTGGGATTTAGGACAAAATGCTACATGATGTCTAAGTGATGTTTTTGACAAGGTGTTGCTAGACATAGACAAATTTGGGACAATTTTGGGTGTCTACAAAATCAAATCAGTTAACTAGTTAGTCAATTATGTTAACTCCCCAATCAATTCACTTAACTGATTGGTCTATCATGTTAACTCTTCATTCTATTCTGTTAACTCTTCTTGTTGCATAAAGGAACAAGACATTTGTCCTCTCCCTATTTGTGCACACCCTCTCAACCTTCCTCAACCATTGATCTTCTCTCTCACAAATCTATAAGTACAACCCTTTTCCTCCATTTGAAGGATCCAAGCTTTTAGTAAACTTACTCTGTACTATGTAGGAATCACAGCACACCTTTGGCACCCAACCACTCCATAGCTTGAGATCACCATTATCATTGTATTGAAGATCGTCTTCATTGCAAGAACTATCATAGCCGTTCTCTATTGTCATCTTAAAGAAAAAAGCATGGAAGTGCATCTTCTGAGGGCTTCATTCACACACGAGATCGATTTGAGATAGGCGACCAATGGAAGCTATGAAGTAATAAGGTTTGCAAGGTATTGTTTCTTTGTGTTTGACTCTTATTTATTTAAATTCTATTGAGTTATTGGGTTGTTATTGATATATTGATATTGCTCCACATTTTCTGATAACAGATACCACTAAGTTATCATCACATGTTTTAACAACAGCTGTTGAATTGTAATGTTCCATAAAATCATCTAAGGCTTCATCTAACATTTTAAGATCATCACTAGTATATATATTATTGATCATAAATTTAGTGAGATCATCTAATATCAAAGGGTATATTCCCAAGAGATTTGTGAAGCTATCAAAATCAGATATATAACAAAAGATTTCATATGTAGAGAACATAGAGAGATCAACATCATGAATGTGTGCTATTTGTTCCAAAACTTGAGGATGTTTATCAATGAATTTAGAGAAATGATCAATATCTACGATGTATGCAAACAACAATTCTAAGGAATTATCCATGGTATATGTTTTCAAATCAATGCAATATCAGATTTTAAAATCTTTCCAAAAGTATGTCAAAGACAAGTGCAAAACTATATGCCAAAATGACCTAAATGATTGATTTTTTGTACTTTTTCAATGCAAATGAATGAAACAAAAGGTGTTGTAAGGATTTTGATCAAGGGAAGAAAATTATATGTCTGATATTAGTCCAATACAGCAATAAGATCCTTTCCAATTCACTCCTGATGCAAATCTAAGGTGACGACAAGTCCGAATGTTGCAAAAATATGCTAAAATATGCAATTTTTTCACCAAATCTCAACGCAAAAGAGCATGACAAAGGGTGTTGTGAGGAAATTGATGATGGAAAGCAAATTATATTAGTAATAGCAGCCTCTTAATGCCAAAATATCCATCGTAACACACTTGTAGTGCCACTCAAGGTCAAACCCTAGTGAAAATATACCAAAAATAGGCTATTTTTTACGATTTTTCAACTCCAATACCTAGCAAAAGGGGTGTTGTAAAGAATTTTGGGAGGTGCAGAAAATAATAGCAATGATATCAGTCACCTCAATCCTTCAAATTTGTCACAACACACTTGGAGTGCAAACTAGGCCAAACCCAAGGGCAAAAATAACAAAAAATGTGTATTTTTTCACCAAATTTTCAATACAAGAGGCCAATAAAAGGGTGTTGTGAAGCTTTTTAGGAGGGGAAAAAATAATTACCTTGATGAAAATCAATTAGTGTAAAAATACCCTTCACAACACGCCTATGGTGCAAATTTAGAGAGTCGATAAGGCCAAATCTAGTGAAAATCAATGTCTTTGAAACCCTAGGTTTGAGATCTTGACACAAAATGGTATATGAATGTTTTGAAATATGTTTTATGATGAAAATGAAATATAATTAGATCTTAAAATGAATTCTAAGCTTTAATATGCAAAATGCAAGTGCAAATCTAATGAAAATGCATGAAATTTTCTAGTTTTTAGTTGAAATTTTCTATGCAAAAATGCAAATATTTGAAATTTAAATGCAAATTTACACCAAAATGCAAGACTATAGACAAATGTAAATTTGAATGAATCTCTAAAATTAGTAGAAAAATCAGAAGGAAGATTTTGCCTACTAACCCTAGATTTTGGAATTACTAGGTTATATGAAAATTGTCAAAATTTCTACAAAAACCTAGCAATTGTATGATGAAAATGCAATGTAAATTATTGATTTTTTGTAATTTTATGCAATTTATCTTAGATATAATTCAAAAATTAGAATTTAGATGAAATTAGAATGAATTGATGCAAAATAGTAACCCTAAAATGCAATTTTTTCTAATTTTTTTGAAATTTTCAATTTTTTTTGAAATTTTCTCAATGCAATAAGATGAATGACTATATGAATGAATGAAATCAACCCAAATATGAAGTAAAACAATCAAAAAGGTGCCAAATTCAATAAAAACATGGGTTCACCAAAATGTAATGTAGTAAAATTTGGATTTGTTTTAGTTTTGTGTTTGAATCCTCCTTTCACCAATTACATTCAAGGACCTTAGGATTGAGTGGTAGAGCACTATCAGGTCCTTGGTCACTTATGAATGTAAGGAATCTTGGATTAGGGTGTTTGATTACCAATTTTCCTTCTTTTATGTCCAATTACACATCAAAATCCTAATTATGCAAATACGGTAGCAAACAGATGAATTGCGAAAAATGCTTCTACAGAAAGATGTAAAATGACAAATAACAGTGCACCTATTTTTAGGGTTCTAAGGTAGAAAAGTAAAGAACAAAATAGCAGGCACCCAATTCCAAGGCCCTACTTTTTTTCGGGATCTGGAAACTCAGTCTGTAACTTATTTCTACTATTTCAGAGATTTTCCTATCATAGAATTTTGAGGACTAAGGAGTGGGCGCCCTAATTGAGGGTGCTATTTTCTTCTCTGATCTACAATTCTAACACTCCAATATGCCCTCCTACAACTTCACTTTGTCTGCATCATCAACCTATAACCTGCAACCATGAAAACTTTGGGAGGGGGTTATGGTGTTTAGGAGCTTGCCTCAGTCAAGCCCCAAAAGGACACTTAAGTCTTCCAAACACCATTGTCAGAAAGAGAGTGTGTGCCCTTGTGTGGCAGAGGCAAAATCTAAATGAAATAATGATCACAACCATAATGAATGTCACCTTGTAGTGAATATCTCACGGGAGGAAGATGCTCTTCATTCCATGAGGAAATGGATGCTCAAATATGTAAACACAAACACATAGACAACACAAATCTTCTCTTGCAACACAATGAAAGCCTTGAATCGCCTTGAGAATGCATAAAGTTCACTATTGCCATCTAGTTTCTAAATGAATGCCTAAACATGCTTTTATATGCAACTACAAACATTCCTGCTAAGATTTTATAAATTCAAACTTACCGTGTCGGTCTAGGGACCAAATAACAGTCATAAAATGACACTTAAAATTTAGGCCTAACCCAAAATAGGGCAGGACTAGGGCATGGGTGCCCAAGTCCTCCCCCCCTATTTTGGGTAGGGTTAAGCTCAATGGGTCCCTCTAGGCCCCATTTGTCATGATACCTAGGGTTCATTCCATTGGGATACCAAATTATGATGTAAGATGTCCTAAATGCACACTAAAGACTCAGGAGCTAAACCTTATGAGGGAAAAGCCCCCAAGGGAATATTTTCTGACGTTACATTTAGACCCCACTTTATTGTATGTATAAATGCAAGGCCAATACATGCATTAAAGTATGGTCACAAACATAGAAAACACGCCAAGCATGGAGAAGACATGCCAATCACATAGAAGATAATAACAGGCATGTAAAACATGGAGAAGATAGTTACAGTCACGCAAAACATGGAGAAGACAATAGATGCATAGAAGACACATTAATGCATAGAAGACAGACATGATTTCTTTTCTTTTCTTTTTCTCATATATATGAAATGCAGATGCAAGTATAGGAAAGTAAACAAACCTCCCATAATACAGGAAGCACTCATCGTGCTAGTCTTTAAACTGCATATATGGGGCAACACACATGCAAGACACACAAAACCCCCCAAAATGCAGGAAGCACTCATCGATCTAGTCTTTAGATTACATATGGGGTAACAGACACACCAAATAAAGCAAGCACGCCAAACACACACACTTGAAGACACGAAGATAAACACGGCAGACAAGTGATGGAGTGTTCCTATTTCTAGGTTCATCACCATCTCAGGCACATTATAGGCACACACCGATGATTGCGCTTCATCACAACAATCACTAGAAACACGCTTAAGGGTTGAGTCAATCACAGAACTGCCCCTAACTCAGTAGAGGACTTTTTGGAAATGATAAGATGATGCAATCTACTCCGAGAAATACACCATCCCCACCTATACAAAGGGCTTAAGATAAAAAGGATATACACGATATCCCACCTCCGCAAAGGGCTTAAATGATTTATTGATTAATTGCAAACAAACTCAGGATGTAGGAAGCATTCATTGCACTAGTCTTTAAACTGCATCTGAGGACAAGCACATTGCTAACATCTACAACAGACAGCTTACCTTATATCCCCATGTTATTGGGCTTATTTGCACCTTGTTGAGTGTTTTGGTTTAGATTTGTATTGATTTTTATTCATTCATATAGTCATTCATCTTATTGCATTGGAAAACTTACAAAAAAAATGAAAATTTTGAAAAATTAGAAAAAAATCGCATGCTAGGGTTTTGCATGTTGCATTAATTAAATTCAATTTCATCAAATTTCTGATTTTTCCATTAGATCTGATTTAATTTACAGAAAATTACAAAAATTTATTAACTTGCATTGCATTTTCATCATAAAATTGCTAGGGTTTTGTAGAAATTTTGACAATTTTCATATAACCTAGAAATTCCAAAATCTAGGGTTAGTAGGCAAAATCTTCTTTCAGATTTTTCTACTGATTTTAGAGACTCATTCAAAATTTAATTTGTCTATAGTCTTGCATTTTAGTGTAAATTTACATTTAGATTTCAAATATTTGCATTTTTCCATAGAAAATTTTAACAAAAAACTAGCAATTTTCATGCATTTTCATTAGATTTGCACTTGCATTTCACATCTTAGAGCTTGAAATTCATTTTGAGATCTGAGTACATTTAATTTTCATAATAAATCAAATTTCAAAACATTAATATAGCCTTTTACATCAAGATCTCAAACCTAGGGCTTGAAAAACATTGATTTTCACTAGATTTGGCCTTATCGACTCTCTAAATTTGCGCCATACGCGTGTATTGAAGCGTATTTTTCCACAAATTAGTTGTTGTGAGTGTAATTATTTTTTTCCCCTCATAAAAATATTCACAACACCTTTTTATTGGCCTCTTGCATTGAAAATTTGGTGAAGAACTACACATTTTTGCTATTTTTGCCCTAGGGTTTGCCCTAGTTTGCACTCCAAGTGTGTTGTGACAAATTTTATGGATTGAGGTGACTAAAATCATTGCTATTATTTTTTTCACCTCCCAAAATTCTTTACAACATCCCTTTTTCTAGGTATTGGAGTTGAAAAACTGTGAAAAATAGCCTATTTTTGCTATATTTTAACTAGAGTTTGACCTTAATTGGTACTAAAGGCATGTTGTGATGGATATTTTGGCATTAAGTGGCTGTTATTACTGATATAATTTTTTTTCCATCATCATTCTCCTCACAACCCCCTTTTTCATGCTCTTTTACATTGAGATTTGGTGAAAAAATCAGATATTTTAGTGCATTTTCACTTTATCTTGACTTGTCATCTTAGATTTGCATCAAGAGTGTGTTTTGAAGGATCTTATTGCTGTATTTTACTGATATTAGACATATAATTTTCTGCCCCTAATCAATTTCCTTACAACACCCTTTGTTTCATTCATTTGCATTGAAAAAAGTACAAAAAACCAAGCATTTTAAGCCATGTTTGCACTTGTCTTCGACATACTTTTGGAAAAACTTTTAAAATCTGATATTGCATTGGTTTGGAAACATATATAATGGATACTTCCTTAGAATCTCTATTTCCATACATCATAGACATTGATCATTTCTCTAAATTCACTGATAAACATCCTCAAGTCTTGGAACAAATAGCACACATTCATGATGTTGACCTCTCTATGTGCTTTACATATGAAATCTTTTGTTATATATCTAATTTTGATAGCTTCAAAAACTTCATGGGAATATACCCTTGGATATTGGATGATCTCACTAAATTCATGATCAATAATATATATACTATTGATGACCTCAAGATGTTAGATGAAGCCTTAGATGACTCTATGGAACATTCCACTACGACACCTATTGCTAAAACATGTGATGATAACTTTGGTTTACCTTATGATCCCTCTCCCAAGGCTGTTCCTCCTCATGAGGACACTTTGATGAAAGAGGATGATGTCATTGACAAATCTCTTAAAATTATACCACCAAATCTTCATTCTAATGCTCACTCTAGCCAAGATGAAGCATCAGCAAATGAAGAGCCATCGCCACTTTGTCATTCCAATCTCTCCCTAGCCAAGAGGAAGCATTAGTGAATGAAGAAATCCCTTCAACAAAGAACAATCCATGGGTAGACAATGAGCTTTCATCTAAGAACAATAAAAAGTCTATTATAGTGCATGAAACCTCTATGGATCATCCTACCAACCTTGTTCCTATAGTTGATTGTTCACACACCTTGGATATTGCTAAGGAAGAGAAGACCTTTAATGTCCCTCCTTTGTTTGAATATTCAAGTTATTTGGACATCACTAAGGATGTAGCGCTAGTGGATGAGGAGAAGTCTCTCACATTAAATCCCTCAAGGATGGATATTGAGATCACTCAAAATAATTTGCTTCTCCCACCACCTAAGAGGATAGTGAATAAGTATACTAATGAACTTCAACAAGAACACATTCCACCTAACATTGAGTCAAACCAAGAAGCATTTAAGAATGAACAAAATAATAATGACAAAGACTTGACAATTGTACCTTATGTTTGTGATTGGAAAAAGAATGATTTGATTGTTGATAACTTCTAGCATGGACCTCTCTACAGGTAAGTATTTCTAACCCTTTATCTCTCTCATGATGTGCTTCCTGTATGATGTGTTATGTGTTTTTTAGGCCTCCTGTGATGACCCTTGATTCTCTTGTAAGGTCTGGGATACCAGGAGACCACCTTTGTTGTGACCTTCTATTTGTATCATCATTCTTCTATATTGCCTCTCTATGATTTCTTTGTTGTCTGTTGTGCCTTACGGACATAGCATTGCAGTTGGTGAATTGGGGGCACCCTCCTACGTGAATGTCCCTAAGACACTTGTTTCTCCTCTATTATTTATTGTTTCCCTTCCTCTAGTGTTTCTATCTAGCGAGCGGATGATGAAAAAACATTTACATTGATGCAAACCTAGTGTCCCTTTCGAGAGCAATAAAAAAAATGGACTTAGTTCGTAATATGACGATGGGGTTCTAATAATTTATCTGATGCTTGGCTAGTAGAAGCATTCGTGCTTTCTGCATAGTGATTTTGATGGTATGCTATCTCATTTACAAACCTTAACAATACTTCTACTCTATGCACCTTTTTTTGTCTTTGAATCTAGTCTTGGTGGTACACAATTCAGAGAGCTTCATGATATAGCCCCATGGTTATCCTTGAACTCTGAATTCATTATATAACCTTGGCTCTTTGTGTGGTTAATCATATGCATTAATATTGTTGTTTATCATGATGTTGTAGACACTAACATGTTTCTTGCAAGGATGTAATTGTGGGAACATTTGGTGATCGTAAAGTACATGTCACCTCCGGGGGACATGGGCTTTGTGAGAGCTTGTGTTCCCTTATGTGTTTTCTTCCTACCTTAACATGCTTGATATCAATACCTGATATAAACCACCTTAAGGTGGGGGCATATTTAAGGTAAGCTATCTGTTGTAGATGTTAGCAATGTGCTTGTCCTCAAATGCAGTTTAAAGACCAATGCGATGAGTGCTTCCTACATCCTGAGTTTGTTTGCAATCAATCAATCAATCATTTAAGCCCTCTGTGGAGGTGGGATATCATGTATATCCTTTTTATCTTAAGCCCTCTACGGAGAGGGGGATGGTGTATTTCTCAGAGTAGATGCATCATCATGTTATTTTCAAAAGTCCTCTGCAAAGGCGGGGAGCAGTTATGTGACTAACTCAACCCTTAAGCATGTTTTCAATGATTGTTGTGGCAAAGCCCAATCATCAATTTGTGCTTATAATGTGAATGAGATGGTGATGAACCTAGAAATAGGAACACTCCATTGCTTGTCTCCCATGTTTTCTCCATGTCTTCAAGTGTGTGTGTTTCGCGTGTTGGCTTTGTTTGGCATGTCTATTGCCCCATATGTAGTCTAAAAACTAGTGCGATGAGTGCTTCCTGCATTTTGAAATGTTTTGCGTGTCTTACGTGTGTGTTGCCCCATATATGTAGTTTAAAGACCAGCGGGATGAGTGCTTCCTGCATTATGGGAGGTTTGTTTACTTTCCAGTACTTGCATCTACATTTCATATATATAAGAAAAAGAAAAGAAAAGAATCATGCTTGTCTTCTACGCATTTACTGTATTCTTCGTGTTTTGTGTGACTGTAACTATCTTCTCTATATTTTGCATGCCTTCTACTATCTTCTATGTGATTGGCGTGTCTTCTTTGTGCTTGGCATGTTTGTTGTGTTTGTGACTGTAATTTAATGCATGTATCGGCCTTGCGTTTATGCATACATTAAAGTGGGGGCTAAATGTAACGTCAGAAAATGTCCCCTTGGGGGCTTTTCCCTCATAAGGTTTAGCTCCCGAGTCTTTAGTGTGCATTTAGGACATCTTACATCATAATTTGGCTTCCCGATGAATGAACCCTAAGTATCATGACATATGGGGCCTAGGGGGATCCCTTGAGCTTAACCCTACCCAAAATAGGGGGAGGACTTGGGCGACCGCACCCTAGTCCAGCCCTATTTTGAGTCAGGCCCAAATTTTAAGTGTCAGTTTATGACCATTATTTGGTCCCTAGGACGACACGGTAAGTTTGAATTTATGAAATCTTGGCGGGAGTGTTTGTAGTTGCATATAAAATCATGTTTAGGCATTCATTTAGAAACTAGATTGTTGTGGTGAACTTTATGCATTCTCAAGGTGATTCAAGGCTTTCATTGTGTTGCAAGAGCATATTTGTGTTGTCTATCTATTTGTGTTTGTAGATTTGAGCATCCATTTCCTCATGGAATGAAGAGCATCTTCCTCCCGTGAGATCTTCACTACAAGGTGACATTCATTGTGTTTGTGATCATTATTTCATTTGGATTTTTCCTCTACCTCACAAGGGCACACACTCTCTATCTGACAAAGGTGTTTGGAAGACTTAAGTATCCTTCCGGAGCTTGACTGAGGAAAGCTCCTAAACACCACAACCCCCTCCCAAAGTTTTCATGGTTGCAGGTTACAGGTTGATGATGCAGAAAAAGTAAAGTTGGAGGGCATATTGAAGTGTCAGAATTGTAGGTCAGAGAAGAAAATAGCTCCCTAGACTAGGGTGCCTGCTCCCTAGTCCCTAAAGTTCTGTAATACGAAAATCTCTAAAACATCATAAACAAGTTGCAAACTGAGTTTCCAGATCCTGACAAAAAGTAGGGCCTTGGACTTGGGTGCTTGCTCCTTTGTCCCTGAATTTTCCACCTCGGAACCCTGAAAACAGGTGCATAGTTATTTATCATTTACATCTTTCTATAGAATCATTTTCCATAATTCATCTGTTTACTATCGTATTTGTATAAATAGGGTTTTCATGGATAATTGAGCATAAGAGAAGGAAAATTGATAATCAAATACCCTAATCCAAGCTTCCCTACATTTGTAAGTGACCAAGGACCTGATAGTACTCTGTCACTCAATCCTAAGGTCCTTAAATGTAATTGGTGAAAGGAGGATTCAAACACTAAATGTAACATCAGAAAATGTCCCCTTGGGGACTTTCCCCTCTTTAGGTTTAGCTCCCAGGTCTTTAGTGTGCATTTAGGACATCTTACATCATAATTTGGCATCCCGATGGAATGAACCCTAGGTATCATGACAGATGGGGCCTAGGGGGACCCCTTGAGCTTAACCCTACCCAAAATAGGGGGGAGGACTTGGGCACCCGCACCCTAGTCCTGCCCTATTTTGGGTCAGGCCTAGATTTTAAGTGTCAGTTTATGACCGTTATTTGGTCCCTAGACCGACACAGTAAGTTTGAATTTATGAAATCTTGGTGGGAATGTTTTTAGTTGCATATAAAAGCATGTTTAGGTATTCATTTAGAAACTAGATGGCAATGGTGAATTTTATACATTCTCAAGGTTACAGGTTGATGATGTAGACAAAGTGAAGTTGCAGGAGGGTATATTGGAGTGTCAAAATTGTAGATCAGAGAAGAGAAGAGCACCTTGGACTAGGGCACCCACTCATTAGTTCTTAAAGTTTTGTAATAGAAAAATATTTGGTACAACAGATACAGGTTGCAAACCTTGTTTCCATATCCTGACAAAAAGTAGGACCTTGGACTTGGGCACCCACTCCTTTGTTCTTGACTTTTCAACCTCAAAACCCTGAAAATAGGTGCACATTTATTTGTCATTTTACATCTTTCTGTAGAAGCATTTTCCGTTATTCATCTATTTACTGTCATATTTGCATAATTAGGTTTTTGGTGTGTAATTAGACATAAAAGAAGGAAAATTGGTAATAAAACACCCTAATCCAAGCCTTCCTACATTTTTAAGTGACCAAGGACGTGAAGTGCTCTGCCACTCGATCCTAAGGTCCTCGAATGTAATTGGTGAAAGGAGGATTTAAACACTAAACTAAAACAATCTAAATTTTACTACATTACATTTTGGTGAACCCATGTTTTTATTGAATTTGGTACCTTTCTGATTGTTTTACTTCAGATTTGCTTTGATTTCATTCATTCATATAGTCATTCATCTTATTGCATTGAGAAAATTACAAAAAAATTAAAAATTTTGAAAAACTTAAAAATTCCATTTTAAAATTTCTATTTTGCATCAATTCATTCTAATTTTTTCTAATTTCAGATTTTTGTATTAGATCTGAGATCAACCTCAGAAAATTACAAAAATTCAATAATTTGCATTGCATTTTCATCATACAATTGCTAGGGTTTTCTAGAAATTTTAGCAATTTTCATATAACTTAGTAATTCCAAAATCTAGGGTTTGTGGGTAAAATCTTCTTTTTGATTTTTCTACTGATTTCAGAAACTCATTCAAATTTTCATTTGGCTTTAGTCTTGCATTTTAGTGTAAATTTGCATTTAGATTTCAAATATTTCCATGTTTGCATAGAAAATTTCAACAAAAAACTAGCAATTTTCATGCATTTTCATTAGATTTGCGCTTGCATTTTGCATCTTAGAGTGTGGAATTTATTTTCAGATCTGATAATATTTCATTTTCATCATAAATTAGATTTCAAAACATTCATATAGCATTTTGTGTCAAGATCTAAAACCTAGGGCTTCAAAAACATTGATTTTCACTAGATTTGGTCTTATCGACTCTCAAAATTTACACCATAGGCATGTTGTGAAGGGTGTTTTTGCACTAATGGGTTATTATCAGGGTAAATATTTGCTTCCCCTCCTAATTATTTTCTATCCATCATCATTTTCCTCACAACACCCTTTGTCATGATCTTTTGCATCGATATTTGGTGAAAAAAATTGCATATTTTAACATGTTTTCACTATATTTTGACTTGTCATCATCTTATATTTGCATCAAGAGTGTGTTGTAAAGGATCCTATTGCTGTATTGGATTGATATCAGACATATAATTTTCTGTCCCTGATCAAAATCCTTACAACACCCCTTTGTTTCATTCACTTGCATTGAAAAAGTACAAAAAAACAAGCATTTTAGGCCATTTTTGCATATAGTCTTGCTCTTGACTTTTGCATAAAGTTAGAAAAGATTTTCAAAATCTGATCTTACATTGAAATGGCACCATCATGTCATTTTTCAATGGTATCTTGGTATGCATTTATCAAAGATCTTGATTTTGACCAATTTTTAACCCTCATGAGTGAATATCCTATGATATTAGAAAGCTTAACTAAGTTCTTCTCCATGAGTAGCAATGAAAAAGATGATGGTGATAGCACTTCTCCCATGCATTCAATACCAACTCCATGTGATGATGACATAAACTTGTCCTCTATTCATTCTTTCAAATATACTTCTTCCCATGAGGGTATGTTGGTCCAAAATGATGAAATCAACGACACAAAAGAAAAAACACAACTTTTACAAGACATCATGCCTCCTACAACTACAATAGAAGAACAAATCTCTCATGATGTTGAGAATCCTATTGATGAGATAATATATGTAACTAAGGAGGAAAGAGAGAAACTTGATAAAGATTTAGTTGAATTCCAAGAATATGTGCAAACCGAGAGGATAGCTAAAGAACCTATACCTGTGATTCACAACATAAGAAAATTAATAAAAGACAGACAAGATGGTATTAATGTTCTTCAAGGATTAATGCATCTCATACAAATTAATTTCATGCCTTGATATGATTTTGAAAACTATCTTAATGAAACTTATGATGATGAAGATGAATATCTAAAATATGATGCAATAGTTGGTTTAATAGAAGTAGACAATGAAAAAGTTAAGAATTCACCTAATCCATGGAAAAATGGCATTGATTTAATTGTTGACAAAGGTTAGATATGAAGATCCTACAGGTAAGTATTTCTAAACCTTTATCTCTCTCATGATGTGTTGTGTGTTGTTTAGGCCTCCTGGGATGACCCCTGATTCTCCCGTAAGGTCTGGGATACTAGGAGACTGCCTCTATTGTGACCTTCTTCTATTTGTATCATCATTCTTCTATATTTCCTCTCTCTAATTTCATCATTGTGTGTTGTGTCTTATGGACATAGCGTTGTGGTTGGTGACTTGGGGGCACCCTCCTACGTGACTATCCCTAAGACACTCATTTCCCCTCTTATTTATTGTTTCCCATCCTCTAGTGTTTCTATCTAGCGGGCGGATGACAAAAAACATTTATACTGATGTGGACCTAGTGTCCCTTTCGAGAGAAATCAAAAAATGGACTTAGTTCCCAATATGACAATGGGGTTGTAATAATTTATCTGACACTTGGCTAGTAGAAGCACTTGTGTTTTCTGCATAGTGATTTTGATAGTATGCTATCTCATTTACAAACCTTAACAATACTACTGCTCTATACACCTTTGTTTGTCTTTGAATCTAGCCTTGGTGGTGCTTGATTTAAAGAGCTTTATGATATAGCCCCATGGTTATCCTCAAACTCCAAATTCATTGTCTAAACTTGGCTCTTTGTGTGGTTAATCATATGCATTGATGTTGTTGTTTATCATAATTTTGTAGACACTAGCATGTTTCTTGCAGGGATGTGTTTGTGGGAACATTCAGCGATCATAAAGGACATGTCACCTCCAGGGGGCATGGGCTTTGCGAGAGCTTGTGTTCCTTTGTGTGTTTTCTTCCTACCTTAACATGCTTGATATTGATACATGATATCAACCACCTTAAGGTGGGGGCATATATAAGGTAAGTTGTTTGTTGTAGATGTTAGCAATGTGCTTGTCCTTAGATGTAGTTTAAAGACTAGCGCGATGAGTGCTTCCTACATCTTGAGTTTGTTTGCAATCAATCAATCAATCATTTAAGCCCTCTGTAGAGGTGGGATATCATGTATATCTTTTTTATCTTAAGCCCTCTACGGAGGCGAGGATGGTGTATTTATTGGAGCAGATTGCATCATCCTATCATTTTCAAAAGTCCTCTATAGAGGTGGGGAATGGTTATTTGACTAACTCAACCCTTAAGCATGTTTTTGGTGATGGTTGTGGCAAATCCCAATCATCGATGTGTGCCTATAATGTGCCTGAGATGGTGATGAACCCAGAAATAGGAACACTCCATCGCTTGTCTATCATGTTTTCTCTGTGTCTTCAAGTGTGTGTGTTTGGCGTGCTTGCTTTTTTTGGCATGTCTGTTGCCCCATATGCAGTCTAAAGACACGTGATGAGTGCTTCCTACATTTTGGGAGGTTTTGCATGTCTTGTGTGTGTGTTGCCCCATATATGCAATTTAAAGACCAACACGATGAGTGCTTCCTACATTATGGGAGGTTTGTTTACTTTTATGTACTTGCATATGTATTTCATATATATGAGAAAAACAAAAGAAAAGAAATCATGCCTGTCTTCTATGCATTAATGTGTCTTCTATGCATATGTTGTCTTCTCTATGTTTTGTGTGCCTGTTACTGTCTTCTATGTGATTGGCGTGTCTTCTCCGTTCTTGGCGTGTTTGCTATGTTTGTGACCATACTTTAATGCATGTATTGGCCTCATGTTTATACATACGTTAAAGTGGGGGATAAATGTAACATCAAAAAATGTCCACTTGGGGGCTTTTCCCTCTTTAGGTTTAGCTCCCAGGTCTTTAGTGTGCATTTAGGACATCTTACATCATAATTTGGCATCCTGATGGAATGAACCCTAGGTATCATGACAAATGGGGCCTAGGGGTACCCCTTGAGCTTAACCTTACCTAAAATATGGGGGAGAACTTGGGCGCTCGCGCTCTAGTCCTGCCCTATTTTGGGTTAGGCCCAAATTTTAAGTGTCAGTTTATGACCGTTATTTGGTCCCTAGGCCGACACGGCAAGTTTGAATTTATAAAATCTTGGTGGGAATGTTTGTAGTTGCATATAAAAGCATGTTTAGACATTCATTTAGAAACTAGGTGGCAATGGTGAACTTTATGCATTCTCAAGGTTACAGGTTGATGGTGCAGACAAAGTGAAGTTGCAGGAGGGCATATTAGAGTGTCAAAATTGTAGAATAGAGAAGAAAAGAGCACCCTGGATTAGGGTGCCTGCTCATTAGTCCTTGAAGTTCTATAATGAGAAAATCTTTGGTACAACAGATATAGGTTGCAGACCTTGTTTCCAGATCTCGACAAAAAGCAGGACCTTGGACTTGGGTGCCCGCTCCTTTGTCCCCAACTTTTCTACCTCGGAACCCTGAAAATAGGTGCACAGTTATTTGTCATTTTACACCTTTCTGCAGAAGCATTTTCCATTATTCATATGTTTACTGTCATATTTGCATAATTAGGGTTCTGATGTGTAATTAGACATAAAAGAAGGAAAATTGGTAATCAAACACCCTAATCCAAGCTTCCCTACATTTGTGAGTGACCAAGGACATGATAGTGCTCTGCCACTTGATCCTAAGGTCCCTTAATGTAATTGGTGAAAGGAGGATTCAAACACTAAACTAAAACAATCTAAATTTTACTACATTATTTCCTAATATAACTATGGGACTGTTTTAATTTAATGTTTGAATCCTCCTTTCACCAATTACATTCAAGGACCTTCGGATCAAGTGGAAAAGCACTATCAGGTCCTTGGTCACTTATGAATGTAGGGAATCTTGGATTAGGGTGTTTGATTATAAATTTTCCTTCTCTTATGCCTAATTATCCATCAAAACCCTAATTATGCAAATATGGAAATAAACAGATGAATTACGAAAAATGCTTCTGCAGAAAGATGTGAAATGACAAATAACAGTGTAGCTATTTTTGAGGTTCTGAGGTGGAAAAGTCAGGGACTAAAGAGTGGGTGCGCAAGTCCAAGGCCCTACTTTTTGTCAAGATGTAGAAACTCAGTCTGCAATCTGTATCTGTTATACCAAAGATTTTCCTGTTGTGGAACTTGGAGGACTAATGAGTGGGCACCCTAGTCTAGGGCACTCTTTTCTTCTCTTATCTGCAATTCTGACACTTCAATATGCCCTACTGCAACTTTACTTTGTCTGCATCATTAACCTGTAACCATCAACCATGAAAAATTTGAGAGGGGGTTGTGGTGTTTAGGAGCTTGCCTCAGTCAAGCCCCAGAAGGACACTTAAGTCTTCCTAACACCATTATCAGATAGAGAGTGCATGCCCTTGTGAGGTAGAGGCAAAATCCAAATGAAATAATGATCACAAACACAATGAATGTCACCTTGTAGTGAAGATCTCACAAAAGGAAGATGCTCTTCATTCCATGAGGAAATGGATGCTCAAATCTGCAAACACAAACACATAGACAACACAAATCTTCTCTTGCCACACAATGAAATCCTTGAATCACCTTGAGAATACATAAAGTTTACCATAACATTCTAATGATCTTCTCGTTTCTAAATGAATGCCTAAACATGCTTTTATATGCAACTACAAACATTTTCGCCAAGATTTTTTAAATTCAAACTTACCATGTTAGCCTAGGGACCAAATAACGGTCATAAACCAACACTTAAAATTTGGGCCTAACCCAAAATAGGGCAGGACTAGGGCATGAGTGCCCAAGTACTCCCCCCTATTTTGGGCAGGGTTAAGCTCAAGGGGTCCCCGTAGGCCCCATTTGTCATGATACCTAGGGTTCATTCCATTGGGATGCCAAATTATGATGCAAGATGTCAGTTAAATGCACACTAAAGACCCGGGAGCTAAACCTTATGAGGGAAAAAGCCCTCAAGGGGACATTTTCTGACGTTACATTTAGCCCTCACTTTAATGTATGTATAAATGCAAGGCCAATACATGCATTAAAGTATGGTCATAAACACAAAAAACACGCTAAGCATGAAGAAGACACACCAATCATATAGAAGACAGTAACAAGCACGCAAAACACGGAGAAGATAGTTACAGTCACACAAAACATGGAGAAGACAATAGATGCATAGAAGACACATTAATGCATAGAAGACAGGCATGATTTCTTTTCTTTGCTTTTTCTCATATATATGAAATGCAAATGCAAGTACAGGAAAGTAAACAAACCTCCCATAATGTAGGAAGCACTCATCGCGTTGGTCTTTAAACTGCATATATGTGGCAACACACACGTAAGACATGCAAAACCTCCCAAAATGCAGGAAGCACTCATCATGCTAGTCTTTAGACTGCATATGGGGCAACAAACACGCCAAACAAAGCAAGCACGCCAAACACACACACTTGAAGACACAGAGAAAACATGGTAGACAAGTGATGGAGTGTTCCTATTTCTAGGTTCATCACCATCTCAGGCACATTATAGGCACACACCAACGATTGGGCTTCACCACAACAATTGTCAAAAACACACTTAAGGGCTCTGCAGAGGACTTTTGAAAATTATAGCATGATGTAATCTACTCTAAGAAATACACCATCCCTGCCTCCGCAGAGGGCTTAAGATAAAAAGGATATACGCAAACATCCACTTGTCATGATGAGACACATGGCCCTCAAGCAAGCATAGAAGATCAAACAAATAAATTAGATCTTAGTGAGCCAATGAACATAATCAAGATCCTAATGATCCTTCATCCACATCCACTATCAACCCCATTTCAAATCCACCATCATACCCACTTGGCCTTACCACCTTCATCCATGAGTGTTCTTCCTTAGGACAACAACAACCTTTATCTTCCACTTCACCTTCTCCATCCAATAATGAACTCAAGTCTAATGTTCAAACTACACCTAGTCCCATTGTCCGTCGCATCCTCCAAAACATGAACTACCAAAGTAAAGGCCTAGGCCTTTATGAACAAGGTACTTTGGAGCCTATCCATGTCAAGGTCCCCCCACACTCATTTGGCCTTGGATACACACCCCAAGGTAAACAATCTAATGATGTTGGTAATTCCTCCATCCCTTCTAAGTCCACTTATCATCATAAATCCTATCACATTCCCAAAACATATGTGGGCATTCCACCTCCAAATATCCCTCCATCCACTTTACCTCCACTTCTACCAATGCCTAATTATCCACTTATCCATAAATCCCCTCAATATCCCAATCATGACCAACAAATGCACATATTGTCTAAACATGAAGCTTCCACTCATTCCACCCAACCCATGGGATTCCAAAATAAATATTTGGATGCCTCTACCTATAGAGCCAAAAATCCTATCAAAAATCCTAGAGATCCTCATGCCTTAAGGCACAAATATGAAAAGTCAAAGCAAAGTCCATTCAAAAAGCAACTCAAACCCATACCTCCACAAGAAAAAGCCAAAACCAAAATGGTTTGGGTCCCTAAGCAAAGAGCAAGAAAATAAAATGAGGCATCCTCATCCACATCTCAAAAATCCCAACCATCCACTTCCATCTCAAATCCCCATTCCATTCAAAAATCCTAAAAATCCCACAAGAAAAGCAAAAATCATAAAAGTACTAAGTCTATGTGGGTCCCTAAATCACTCAATCACCCATATCCTAAGAAAACATCACCATTTCTTCCTACACCACCTTCCAATCAAAAGTTTCAATGTTTATCACGCTGTGTGCAACTGTTGGCCATGGTTCCATTCCATTCTGCAACATTTCCACATAACTCCATCTCTCCATCCTTCATCCATTATCCTACATATCCCCCCAATCACCTTCCTATGGTCCATGCTTTTGCATAAGTATTTCATCCATCCTTTTCCATAAGCCCTACATAATCAACATCATAATCCATTATCTTTCCTCCATAATCCACATCATAATCCACTAGCTTTTTATCCACTATCCCCTACAACACCATCCACCCTCTTGCATAAACCTTTCATAATCCACTATCCACCTAATCCATCTCCCATTCATGCAATCTCTTACCAACATCTATGAGCACACTTGACATGGTCCATATGATGACGTCCTTCTCTATTGGGACACTTTCAACCTTCATGGAACTAGACACTTGAGTGCCTCCTATCCATTACCATGGTGAAAACCTACTCGTAGGAGCCATGTGTAATTGTCATGCTATCCCATTTCAAAAAATTAATAAAAAAAGACAAAAAAATCAAAAAAGTAAAGAGAAATCCCTTCGTCCAACTGTGAAAACTTAGTAAACAGGCGCCCTGGATAAGTACCATGATGAAAACCTAGTAAATAAGCATCATGTGTAGGTTGATCTTCTTTGTCACTTACACTTGGGGGCACATTGTCTCATCCATCTTGTCATTTCCAACCTATCATTTTTCATCTTATCATGTCCTATCTTGCCATATCCTATCCTACCATCCTTAGCCATTACACCCACATACCTATCATATTGATTATATTCATCCTCCCTTCCTCTTGATCTTGATGAAAACATAAGGGCAAAAATGTTGAAATATGCTTTGGATATCTCTTAGTATACCTCACCCTTTCCAAACAATCCTATCATTATCCACCTATCATAAGCCTTGTCATGTAAAATCCATCATGTCTTCCTTTCCTCATAAGCCTTGTCATGCAAAATCCTAAGTCTACTACCTAGAATGGGGCATATTATTCCTATGCGACATAGTCTTTGGAGATCACATCCTAGCTCCATTATGAGGCATACATCCATCCACTATAACCTATCCTCTATCATGAGTCTTCCATCCTATCCATTATCACCCATCCTTTTATCCATCCAATCCCATTTACCTCCTTGCACCTAGACTTGGTTTTTTCCCTTGTCATTGGTATCTGACACAAAGGCTACTCAAATTGTAAATCCATTGACATTCAAAATATTTTCAAAAACACAAAAAATATCAAAAAATATCAAAAAAAATCAAAATATTCCAAAAATCTAAAAAAATCAAATATGCAACAAAAATCCAAGCAATAAAATCAAATCATTATCAAACAATCCATCACATCAATCCATCAAAACAAATCCAATCAAATCTTCAAATCAAGTCAATCTACCAATCAATCAAAATCACATCAATCCAATCTATATCATCTCATCAATAACATCATATATCATCAAACATCCAATCAATCAATCAATCCATAACCCAATCGATCCATCCACTTTCTTCACCATCACCATCACCATAAATCAGAACTACATCTCATCTTTATCGTTAAGTACCTTGATCCTGTGGCTATAGGGTATGTAGGCAATCTAGGATACGAAGGAAGTGCCTAGATTCAGGCATAGATGATAGACAAATTCTTCCATCTTTCATCTTTCATCCAATCGTCATATCCTTACATCATCATCTTCATCCATCTCTCATTTCTTCTATGATCTATCTTCCACATCATCAATAAACACCTAAAATCCAATCAATCACATTCAATCATTTTTAATTCATATCAATCTAATTTAATCCAATCAATCATTCAAATCAATTATTCAAATCACTTCCTCAAATCATCAATCCATCACTTCATCCAATCATCCAATCAATCTAATCATTCCAAGAAACTATCCAAATGTAAGCTCATCCTTAATCCATACCAATCAAGTCAAAATTATCTAATCACATCAATGGTCTTGATCCTAATCTTGTCATAAACCAAATCATTAATTAATCAATCAATCAATTAATCAATCATCCTTGTGTCGATCTATGGATATATCGTTCCCCACAATGACAACACTAGTATTATCATCTTTCATTATCATCAATCAATCAATCATTGGTTTACGGCTTGATAGGGGCAATGCCTTGTTTGTTTTTGTATAATTTGTGCATGCTTGCTTGCTTGCTTGTGTGTGTTATCTTTTTATCTTGCATTTGTATCAAATTCGTATCTTTCTAGCTAATATTCATATCTTGTGTATGTTGGAATAGATTTTTGCATTATCCTTTGCATCTAAAGTCACATCATACCTTTTGTGCATTATGACTTCAATGCTCTAAGTTTTCTTCCTCATACGTTAGACAAGGTTGTATTATGCTAGGTGCACAAGACACATTGTCACCCTAGTCCTTATACCTTGGTGCATAATGTTTAGTGCTTTATCAAACATCATGGTTGCTCACCTTCATTGCACCATAATGCATCTTTTATTTCTTCTATCCATTCCCTTATCTTTCTTCCTTGACCAATCCCTTTCATTTCAAGAGCCTACCTGTGTTTTTCAAACCCCGCCTATCCTCTCGAGGGGGCATCCTCATCCTACCTTTCTATCATCATCCTATCCTTTTCCTCTATCCATACCTTAGCTTCTTTGAAATGATGTTGCTCAACATAAATCTCATTATCTCAAACATCATCTCAAAGAGGGGCAAAATGTAGACACCAAAAATTGTCCCAAAATTGTCCATGTCTTGCAACACCTAGTCAATACATTACTAAGACATCATGTAGCATTTTGTCCTAATTCCCACTCTTAATCCCACTTATCCCACTTTCTAATTAATTAAATTCCCATCTTAATCCCATCCTTATTCCACTTAGCCAATTAATTAAATAAATTTTATTTATTTATTTAATTTCCCACTCTTAATCCCATCCTTATCCCACTTAGCCAATTAATTAAATAAATTTTATTTATTTAATTAATTTCACATTCACAATCCCACTTTCTAATTAATTGAATAAATCTTATTTATTTAATTAATTTTCCAACACATTATCCAACTAATTCAAATAAAATATTTGAATTAGGTCCTCACCTCTCACCACATTCCAACACTTGTCCACCTCTCATTTCAATCATGTGTGATAGTACAACTTTTATTTAATATCCTTCACATGTACAACTAATAAGAGTTTTTATGTACACAATCACAAATGTACTAGTTTTTGTGTACACGGTCACACATGAGCTTTATCTTCCTTTGTACACTTGTCACATGACTACAACTCCCTTGAAGAGTGGGAATAACTAATCAATTCTAGCCGTCCACATCAATCATTTAGCCTTTTAATCTCAACCATCCATTTGAACCAAGCTTTGCCTATAAATCAACCCCCTCATAAACCATTTTCATCCACCTTTCAAATATCCTTACTCTATCAAATTTTCTCCTCAAATCTCTCATCCATCATCTTCATCTATCTATCTTGCATCATTCATCCATTATCTTCCATCTATCAATCTCCATCTTAATGTTATGCTACCGAATTGAGCAATCAACATATCAAATCATTGAATCAATCAAGCTATCTTGCATCTATTCGAGGTATTGAAGATTTGGATTAGGTGATGCATTTGTATTGTTTTATCATTTTTATTTTATCCAAATTTTTCTATACACCGAAATTGATGAAGATTACCACAAGATGTGAAACCCTAATTGGAGTAGATGCTCAAGATCATGCACCAAAAAGGAGAGAGATGGAGAAGGCTTGAAACTTCCTTCAAGACCTGCAAACAAACTTCATAACATCCACAATTAGATAGCAATTCCAAGCATGAAGACCACTTTAGCATAGAAGATCAAAACATGTGAGCAAACTCTAATTTTGCATGAGGCATCTTAGTGTAAAATGAATTGTAAAACTCCTTTATATATGCATTCCCACTCACAAACAATGAATAAAACCAAATGGGGCCAACATGTACAAACCAAGGAGGTGTTCCAAGTAAACACCACAAGAGAGGGGCTAAGGGACCCATCTGGGACTAGGGCGTTCAGGCACCCTGGTCCTTTAGCCCCTAAAACTCTGGGGAGTGTCTAATGTCATTGGCTTAGGCTAGTCCTAAGTTTATTCTATTAGGTTTACTCATCAAGATCAAGATTTTATTGTTTGATGGTGTTAAAATAGGTCCTAATTAACAAAGGTAACATTTTAGGTCCAACCCAGTGCTACACTAGGTGTAAAATGCTAGGGTACACATTTTACTCCATAACACTATGTTCAGTTGCAACAAGACTTTATACTACTTTTCTCTTGGTTCTCACCAGAGTCCCTTGACTAAAATAATAAACACAGTCTTTAGGTTATCCTATGTTAGGAAATTACCAGGTTGATAAAACCATTTCCTACATAACCATATGAGAGATAATGATGCATACAAGCTTGCAGAATAACCTTAATGCAAAGATCAATAGATAAGCCACAAGATAACACAAGTTATATTCTGAGAAAACCCTCAAGAGGGTAAAACCTAGCCTCCAAAAGCATCCATGTACTCTATGTATTATTCAGTAATAAAATATTGCAATGCACTTACAGAGTCTCATGAATACTTATAAAACATCAAGCTCTTCCAACGCATCCTCCATTTGTCCAAGCATGTAACCACACATCACATTCCATGCTTCACATATGCACTCACAAGAGAAACTCAATACAATGATAGTCCACTCAACCAGCCAACCCAAACCACTAACCACATGTTTTCTCTTATAGACTCAAGGTCACACAAATATGTAACTTGTGGTATTGGGAAAACCATTTGTCTCAAAACCATGAGTAAACAAAGCCATTGACCCCTCATTTAATTCTTGCTACTAAGTTTCCATTTTATGATACTAAGTTTTCCATGTAATTAATTAATTATTCTATATCTCCCACACATAAAATAAATAACCCAATGTTACATACAACTTTACAAGTGGACCCAAATAAATAATTAATGTGGCTAAATACATCCCCTAAGACGTACCACAAATAAATATTTATTTTACATAATTAAAATATTTCATTTTTATGCAAGGTGTAGAACACACCCTTTTCATAACATTCTCCCAATTGTTGTATACATTGCATAAGGATCAATCAATGAAATACATCATCATAACCATACATGAAACCACGTAAATCCCTAGCATGTTCTCATGCTCCATTAAGATACCTACAATAAATCCAAGGTAACCACCATCTCAAGCAAGAACTCCTCTCATCCTCCAACATGCCACCTATGAAACAAAAGGAACATGCCGAGGTGAAGATGCATGAATCCAAAGAACACTAGAATCAAATCCAAGTGATAACATAGGATCCAAACTATTGTCATAGGTAAAAAACCCACATGATTGGAAATAGTACCCACAAAAAATGCTAATACATCCAACCATCCATACCTCCTAGGTATCAAAAACATAAGTAAACTCATGCCAACAATATGTCCAACCCATATATTGCAATCACAAGCTCACTGTATAAAACATGTCAATGAAGAAAATACATATCCAGGAACTCCCACTACATGGGTAGTTTTGAATCTACAAATAGATCAAGGCATACTAATTCTACCAATTAACACTTAACTAAGGTATGGATAATGATCAAAATATGTAGTACCAAGAACAATCATAATGATCCACACATGCAACATAAATAGCTGCATACTCTCTCACATGTCACCATAACTCTTCCAAGTCAAGCCATATGAACATGAACCTCTCCAAAGTAGCCATAGAACAAAGAGAGACATATAAATCACATCATGTCCTTCTACCAACACCTCAATTTCTAAGTTGTGTCAAGTTTGATCTCCTTTACAACCCCAAATGAAAATCCTTAACATCAACCAACCTTTCAATCTCATGCATCAAATGAAACATATGTATCATGTAAAGCCAACATGGATGTAAGCCTCTCTAACTAAGGAAGATCAAACTCAAATATCCATTCCCATAACTAAGAATAAGCCCAATCACATCTCCTAAATCCTCATAAATGATATCATAAATCAAACTCATATGCACAAGGAGATAACCATGCTAACACCCCTCAAATGAGCTCTCCAAAACCAACAACCATAGTTCAACATCCATATCCATGAGAAGATAAATCATAAAGAAAAGTGCATCTAAATGCTAGGAAATACCTCTTATCTATGATAATCCATCGAGTAGACCAAGAGTGGGGAATGAAAATGCTCCTCCAAGATACACCAAGCCACAACGATTCTCTCCAAGAACAATCTCATCTTAGGTCCATGAAATCACATCCATATCCAGGTGAAGCGTTCCTTGATCTTCCTATTGAAATCTCCAAAGAGTAACTGAATCAACAAATGTCTCTAATCTTAAGACAACACCAACCTCACCCAAGTCTCTAAGTAATCATGAGCAACTACAATCGATCAATCCATGATAAGCTCCAAATGCAACACCACACTATCATGAAGCTTACAAGCACATGACCAATATACTCAATACCAAGAGAACCAACAAGATCATTGTCAAAGCTCCAACTACATAATCAAGAACCCAAGCATGACATCATAATTTAACATCTCCTCCTAGGACATCACATTCTCTAATGAACATATCCTGGTATCAACAGAACCTGTATCATGCCAACACTCTAATCTAGAATCAAGATTCCACCAATACACAATACCAATCATACTCTAAACCAAGGATCAAAATCTCCAATCACATGAAGACAACCATCTCCTAACAATAGAACTCAAGATGTCAAAGCACTCATACTGCATAAAATAATCATAATCCAAGAGCTTGTCCATGACACCTAACTACTATAGAAGATCATCCATCACTAGGTGATGAATCCACATCACTACTAAAGCTCCAACTAAACTATGATATGAGCTACACATGGCATCATGATAACCATCTCCTAAATAAAGATCACCCATGGTCCACACACACTCAACTATAATACCAATAAATCCAAAATAGAACCAAGATCTCCAAAGCCAAAAATATAAACCGTCATTGTCAAAAGCTCACACTAAATCAAGTAACAAAGCTACCATGACATTATAATAAACATGCTACAATTCCCAAAAATTGACTATCCAGGCATTCTATTCATCCATCCTCTCATCCCAATGCACAAATGACCACAGACAAGGCCAATTAACAAAGTTTACATCAACATTGAATTGATCTTGTGGATATAGATAGTCCACATATGAGTCATCCCACTATAGCCAATGGGTAGCTAATCTACAAAATTGCATAACTCAAAGATCCCAACCAATGAAACATGCAAACTCATCATCACATTAGTAACCTGCAAACCAAGTTATCAAAGAGGATAACCTATAGCTAATACACAAGTGGCCAAAGCTGCAATGAACACATCACCATCTTCCTTTCTAGACTTGGAATCAAATTCAAATTTATTCTTTTCCTTATTTTCACTTTTTATGGAAGTTTCTAGGCTTACTGCAATTCCAACAAATAACTTAAAACTTTTCAAGAGATTTGGATCTCTCCTTGGACTTGGATTTGTCATGCTTCTTGCTCTTCTTGCATTTTCTTTAGATATTCCATGAACATTTAGGGACTCTTTGGCATTGATGGATACCTTCTTCCTCATCTCTTCAAAAAGCAAATAACCCACAACATCTTCAACTTTCAAGACAATAGAAGTACTCCCAATAACCATAACAAAATAATCCCATGAATCAGACAAAGAACAAAGTAGGATCTAACATCTCTCCTCATTCATTTTTACACCAATTGATGCCAATTGAGCCACCAACATATTGAATGCTTCCAGATGGTTTGCAATTCATCCACCCTCTTCCATTCTCAAGGAATACAACTTCTTCCTCAAGAAAATCTTGTTCACCAAAGTTTTGGCTTGATATACCTCACCAGGTTTCTTCCATAGTTTCTTCGCAAAGGACTCTTCATGGACATTGATTAAAATAGGGTTTGCTTGGCACAATTTGATTAGACCCTTAGATTTATAGTCCATAACATTGTATTAAGAAACCAAAGTAGCATTTGTAGGCTTTGAACATGCTTATCAATAACATCCCACAAATCTTGATCAATTAACAGATCTCCCATCTTTAGCTTCTACGTTGTTGGGTAAATATTTTGTTTCACTAACGGCAAAATGGTTATATCAGCCACAGCTATGATGAGACAAAGTCTCTCCTCTTAGCAAGGGAAGGTTCCCTTTATCACAAAGTAAACTTTTCTTATACTAAATTATGTAGATGATGGTTTCATATCACAATATTCTCTTTTTCAGAATATGTTCTCGTTCTTCACAACAATAACTTGCACAAAATATCACTAATTTGAGGGAAAATGAATTACCATGAACTTCATGAAAACCCAAATTTTTTCATAACTCCTTCCACTTGAATAACTATAAACTGATTTGAAATAAAATGAAGTGCAAAGTCTTCACCTTATATCAACTATGAAATATAACCAAGTTGAAGACAACAATTAATAGCACAAAGTCTCAAATCTGTATCTCCTTCACTAACTAAACACAATCTCCTTTATATTATAGCACAAAGACTATTAAAATCATAATCAGAACACTCTCTCAATTGATTGATAAAATCCCCACGATTTAAATAACTATCCAATATAATGCAATTATAATGACATAAGAACATCAATATCACAATACAATTTGATTCAACACAAAGTTTGATACTCAAAATGCCTTCTTATATTAATAATTGCTTGAATAATTGATAAACACAATAAAGCTCAAAGTCTTGACATGCTCTTCAATTCGGCAGAGTTTACTTGCAATAGATAAAAGATAAAAATTACAATAGAGGCCCTCTTTATTTATAGTGAGAGGCCATGAGATAATCTAGGAAAAATTTAACAGCTTTGACTTATTCAACACAGGGGTCCTTATTGATTTGGGACTTCCTATGTTTTAACATGTAATTACATATGAGAAAAGTACATGTAAAAATGTCCATAACTATAAAGAAAATACATATAAAAATATAAAAAATAAACTAAGGTATGAAAATTCCATCAACTTGCACCGCCACCTTTCTTCAAGTGAACATCGTACATTGTGAATGTGGCTTGCATCCCACAACTGTCTGAACCAATAGTATTCTTAAAGATCATTCAAGCCCTGATCACTGCATCTTTTATTGTTGTGGCTGCCTTTGCATGACTAGCTAACCTAGATTTCAGGTTATCCAATGTTAATTGATTATCCAAAATATTGTCCAGAGAGGAAACTAAGAAAGCTTTATCTTCAAACTCCCTTTGGAACATATTTTTGAATTCCTTAATGATCTCATCAACAGGGAGAAAGTGGTGATCTTCAAATGTCAATTTGCATGGGAGCTCTTCCAATTTGTGCAAAAGACTAACATTAACTCCTTAGCGCTTTCCAAATCTTTGATCAAGTCCTTTAAAACATTAATTCGGTAAAGCAATGATTCTTTAGTTTCCACATAGGACTCAAGATTTGGAATAACACCGAGTAAGATTAGAGTGTTTACCTTTAGCTTTTTCATCTCAACCCACTTATCATAGATTCAATCTAGATACTTGATGTCTTAAGAAATCATATCAACTATATTATCCAACTCAGCTCTAATCTTCTCCATCCTACTTTTCTTCTCAGCTGTCTCTGTAAGAAGAGACACTCCTTGTTCATGCATCCTTTCTAGGTATTCATCAACCACTTTACCTTTGACGTGAATCTTTTCAACTCTTTGAATAATTAGATCTTCCATAGTTATCTTCTCACGTGTTATAGATTCAAATGTCAAAGTAATTTTCCTCACCACCACAGCCAACTGCTCTGCCATTGCTTTATAGTGCTCCTTCATTTCCTTTTCATGATCAAACTTTTGAATCAAGGAATTAAGGGTAGATTGAACATCAGCTTTGGCGCTTTCATGAGTAATCTTCCCAAGTTTAATTCTAGAAATGGAATAGTCACTCATACTAAAATTTTCAATAGTTGCATCCAACGATGGTTGAGCAATCTCCACATATTTGTGGCCTTTATCTTCTAGAAGTTGAGAAAGATTTTTAGGCTTCTTTTGGGTTTTCACCTTCACTGGCATCAACTTTTCAAAATCAAAGTCATCTGGAGAGATGGCTTGTTTCTTCCTTTTAGGTGTATATGTTGAAATCCATGGAGGAAGCACTGATGTACTAACATTCGGATTAGACCCCATTGTTGGTGCAGAAGGAAATGTGCTCACACTCATAGTAGTGATGATGGGAGGAGTATTTTTAAACACAGCACCTGGTACATCCACATTAGCAACTTGCTCAGCACCTAAAACAAACTATTCAAAAATTCTAGAGTCACTAATGTCATAATAGGGTGAAGACAAACTAGGAATTGATCTTGAGGAACGAAGAACATTATCAAAGGCAACTTTAGGATTATCAAAAATTATTCTTGAGGATGATGGTGACTTAGATGACTGAATATCAATGGGTTAAATTATGGTTGTAGGAGGAATAGACAAGGAAACTCAAATAGATACACTAGGTTGAGGAGAAGGGACTTCAGTTTCTTGTGACACATCTCTTTGTGGAGACATGGTTGTGTCCTATAGATTATCCTAACCATCTCCTTCTTCTTTCTCCTGTTCATCTTCTTTCTCTCCTAAAGACTAGTCTTCAATATCCATTTCTTCTGTAGCTGGTTCTTCAACACCTTGTTCTTCAACTTCCATTTCCTTGGTAGCATATTCCTCCTCTGTCACTTTGGCCTTACTTCCTTTTGACACAAATTTAATACTAGTCTTGGGAGCCTTGGATGTACTAGGAGTATCACTTCTATTCTTGGTTCTCAACTCAGCCTTTTTCCCTGCTTGCTCTAAGGCTTCCTCTTTAGAACTAGTTATTCCTTCAAGGATATACCTTTGCTTTGAAGCCACATATTGGTTTTTGCTAGAATTGGCTCAAACCTCTTTCTCAAAGAAGTTAACTCCTTCTTTGACCATTGCACAACAGGCAAAGGAGAATTCTCAATTTGTTCATTGACATATCTCGGACTAACCACATCTTCATTGTCCACCATCCCTTCTGGAATATCAGACAAGCCCAAATATTCAATTTTATTTAGAGTCAACCTACTGTAATCCAACTTCCTGATATCCTTTTCTATTCTCAAGTCAGCCCAAATATCTTCTACTATCAGCTCGTGAAATTGAGTCTTTCTTTTTATCTTATCCTTCACTCCCTGATAATCAAATTTGGGTCTTCTTTTGAATAACTTCATGGTGACCATCTGCATTTCAGTTTCCATTACTTTGGCTTTCACAACAAGTTACAATAGAATATCTACCAATCTCAACAAGAAACCTAAATCTAAGCTTTTTTAGTTCCATTTATTTGTTATGAATGACAATCATCTACCGACACAACTCCATCAGGATAATTTTATTAGAAGGGAACTTTGGCAACATATAGGGACACCCCTGATAATAGCAAACTCTTAGATATGTTAAAGTTAAGAATTGAAGAAACAAGCAACCAAAACCATTCACCACTGCCCAAGCTTCATAAAAAATTCTCCTCTGCTCCAACTGGGGGTCAAAAAGGCACAAGAAAATAGCAAAGAAGGCATCACTAGCCCTTCTAAAATGATGAATTTAGCCTTTCAAAGTGAGTTGAGGATAATAATGATAAATTGGTACAACCCTCCTATCTCCATCAGATGTTAAACCTGGGAAGTTTCTCATTGAAGCTGCTACATATACAAGGTATGAGGTCATGTAGAATTTTGAAGTAGTCGACACCTTAATTAGCTTCTCATGAAGAGAATTACCAATCTGTTCTCCCCATAATATATTTTGCCTACCTAAAAGTATGATTTTGATGTATGGGTACATCTATTCATGGAAAGTAGAAGATGAAGCTAGACATCTAACTCTACTCAGAAGAGTTATTAAGTCACTCTCTTCCTCCACAAATTCACTTCTAGCGAAACTCTTGGGCCATCAAGACAAATCTGGTCTAGCAGTCTTGATCCATTTAGTATTGATCACCCTTTTCACCTTTTCAACATCTTTGTCATACTCTCCTTGAGCAATTGAGAAATCTAACTCTGCAACATCTTCTACTCCAGGACACATGAAAACCTTATTTATAAATTCTGCATCAAGTCTCATGATCACATTGCCGTGGGTATCTACCACTGTCCTGTTGTCTTTATTGTAAAAATGAGAAACTTGGAGAACAAACTCAGTGTTGTGTGCAGCAACAAGGAATGAAGCTACCAGATGAATATTGCTTTTGATAACCTTCTGCATATAAGGGCTGGGTTTATCTGACTTTGTTCTCTCCATAAATTTGGTCATATCAACATGACTGATCTCTGTATCCCATATCTCATCAACATTTGATGTGACTGATGTTACAGGGAAGACACCTTGATACTTATACTTCATTGATTTTTCCTTCTTAGGAGATGGGTCAGTCATTTGAAAAGAAGACCTCTTCAGATGAATTGATGATCTTGGTAGCTTACAGAAAAAACTACAACAAAAATTCATGATCTTGCAGTTAGGGGAAAAAATGACAATTTGGGAAACTACATGTTGATGATCATGATCATAGGAATGAGCTTGAAAGGGCTAAAGACAGAGCAAGTTGAAAAAATGGATGAAAGCGGGCTAAGGATAGCAATTTGGAAAATTCCCCAGAGTTAGAAAAATTCTAGAGAGTGAGTGCATGGGTGGCAATTTTTGCCACCCTTGCATGTTGGGGGGAATTACTTGTGTCAGGGCAGAAAATTTTGTCACTCTTGCATGTGGGAGTAAGCATTTGCAAATAGTGCTTAAGCAGCGAAAAATACCGCTAATGCATGAGAGAGTTAGGCAAATGTTCAAGTGTCTGAGCGGCAAAAAGCTCGCTTGTGCATTGGGACTCTTTCATGAGTTACTTCATATTATAAGCTTCGTGTAGGGGTGGTGATTTTTGCTGCCCTTACACTCAGGGTAGACATGGAAAATGAAGGTATGGGTAGTGAAAATTGCCACCTTTACACTCAAGTAATACATGAACAAAAGTCATGGGCGGTGAATTTCACTGCCCATGCATTTCTTTACAAAGGGACAACATAGATGCATTGACAGTGAAATTCACCGCCGATACACATGGGAAAACAAACACATATGGGCAGCAAAAATCACCACCCTCACATACCTAAGGAAAAATCTCTAAGTTTTTGAAACACAGGCAATGAAAATCACCATACAACGAGTGACGAATCAAAACCAAAACTAGGGTTTTCTTTTATATACAGCAAATGATGATAAATATTGCTACTTTATAGACAAACATTTTTTTTCAAACTAAGATAAAAACCAAAACAATAAACCCTAGTTTCTAAAAACAAAAGAAGAAAACATAAAATCCACAAACAATTTCACAGTTTTAAACAACAAGAATAAAAACCAATAACGTCTAACTGGAAGAAAAACAATTTAGAAGGAGAAAATATGAAAAAGAAAACATGGAAATAACTCACCTGGAAGTGACGAAAACCAAACGTTCTCAACAAAACAACTTCGATTCAAGAATCGCACGGTAAAAGCATTGAAAATCAACTCAAGGGTTTCATCTAACCAAGGAGAGTAGAGAAAATAAGATAACAAAAATAAAATAAAAATAAAAAGAGTTTTAAACATATAAATATCTTGTACAAACATACACATGGAGTGCATTTAATGCACACGAGTTAGAACTTGGAGATAACTGGGAGATGCTTTGGTGATAAAGTTTACCGCTCAAGCACATAGGAAAGACATTATGCATGGGCGGCAATTTTTGTCGCCCCTGCACTTAAGATGATGAGCAACATGCTTGGGTGGCGATTTTCACCGCCCTTGCATATTACAAGAACTCAAGCATGCATTGGCAGAAAAAAATGCCACCCTTGCATGAAAACAAAAAAAAATTCTAACTCCCTGAAAATTGCTAAAATCTCTAGTTTGATAACTTGTGTAAATTTCAAGAAACCAATACAAGAAGATACTCGAATGGATTCTCAGGAGTGAGAGGACTATGCACGAGGGTGAAATGACTTGCCTCGATTTGTGGGCTTAGAGTGTAGGCTATGAAATGGATAAGTTTCATAGGGGTCATCCTACAAAATGAGCACAGCTGATTTTGAGGACAACACATATCTCAAAATTGTTACCAAAAAAATTATCTACCTTTATTCTCCCTTATGTGCTTACCATCTAAAAATTCCTGCAACAAGATCACAAAGTATCTTATGCACAAGCTCCCACTCAAAATTGGATTAGTTTAAAAAATCCAATAATCCATAACTAAAACCAAAGGTGATCAAGTTCTGATACCAGTTGTAAAGAAGCTAAGGTAGTGGAACAATTTCCTACACTAATCTTGAGAGGAGGGTTATGCAAAAAAGTTTAGATCTTTACAACGGTTGCATAAATTATACACAAATAAACATAAATAGAAATAATACCATAACACAATGATTTACATGGGGAAAACCCTTTCGAGAGAAAAACCCCACTCCAAAAGCAACCCAATATATTATTCAAAATCAACACGATTACAATATACTTGCAGAGAAATCCTTCACATGAGTATCACCAACAAAGTTCTGGAGGCAACTTAACAACATATATAAGACTCTTACACATAACCTACATCTCAAGCACCTAATATATAAAAGATACAATGCATGAAACTATCAAATGGTAATTACAAAACCATGAGCCAAAACTACCCAAAAGTGGTACCCAAATCCTTAGGGTTCCATTATCTATAATCAAAGATGCCTTATGATATGTCGTAGCATGCATCAACACATGTGACTCTCCCTTACATCTCTTTTCTGTGTCTAACACATTTTTACATTTTCCAATATGAGATGCCCAACTTCTGAAGGCCATTTAACTTTTGATCTGGTAGGCTGATTGGGCCCATTTTTTTAAATTATACATAATAAAGAGATCTACGCATTGGGCACCTCTGTAGGTGGTTCCAAACAACCTAAAATTTTTATTTTGGTCAAAAACCAACTTTATAGCCCAAAAATTAAGTTTACTCAATATTATAATAAAAAAAAATTACACTTTTTGTAATTGCAAGATTGAGACACCTTTCCTAACACATAATTTAGTGTAAATGGCCTTTTTTCCCCTTACAAAAGGGTTTTAAGTGATATTTATTTATTTTATCGTTTATCGTGGGAGTTGAGCCCAAGTCAACATTTGCCCATGGTTGAAAATAAATTTAAAAAAATAGAGAGAATAAACTACAGTAAATTTTTTTACATTTTATTAGTTTACATGATTCCAAAATTCAAAGCATATGTATATCCCTTCCAAGTGCTTCAATTTAAAAAGATGGTCCAATGTTGTTGAGTTCTTTTATTTTATAAAAGTGTGATGTGTTAGAAATGAAGGTGAACAACTATAGAATGAAATCTAATTTCAACTGCTATAATAATCCAATACATAACCAAATGGAGATTATAGAAAATCAAATTAGCAATACAAAGAAATAAAGGAACAAAAGAACTGAACACATAACATAATATTTATGTGGAGAAACCCTTTTGGGAAAAATTCCACCCAAGAAGAGATGCACTAGTATGTATTAACTTCAATAGAGTTTGCAATACATCACTAATGATCTCCTCTTCAGTCTTCAATCTAGCAACACCTATTTTTTAGTCTCAACTCTCTACCACAATACAATTGTAATACAATGCCCTCGTTAAAAGAGTGTTGCAATATAGGGAAAAAAACCCTAACCTTACTTCTACCTTTAGATTTGTGACCTAATGATAAACAATCTAGATTGACTACGAAATTACAATATTTTACAAGGCAATTTTATAGGAAAAAATTGTCTTCAGAGGCGTTGCCCCCAAAACCCCACCAAGTACTAGGATCCAAATGCAGCTAAAACAAGACTACTTCTTCGTGAATACATCTTCCCTTATGAAAATTTACAATTAACATGGAGTAAATAATTATATAGGATTTACAAGGTTGATGGCACCTTAATCCTAACATGATGCAAATTTATTCTTGTACCCATATGATCTTTTCAATTTTATTGTATCGACATTCAACTTTTTTCAAACAATCCTCGATACACATATATATTCAAACTAGATTCATTAGAAATCAATGCATGGTTTACATCATACCACCTTATTTCATTGTAATGTATAAAGGTAACTACTCCTAAATAACTTGGGGGCTAGGCAACTCATGGGGCTCAAATGAAATCTTAGATCGATTCGTGTACATGGGCTCAAGTATGGTTGATACTTCGATATGATTAATATTAGATGGAGCAATGATATTTTCTAAATCATTTTAAAAACATTTTAAAATAAAATGAAATAAATTCTTAAGTTTGTCTTTGATTAAATTGTGTCCTTTATGTGTTCCTTTTGTGACCTTAGGTGGAGTGGGCAACACTAGAGTACTAAATGGAAAAACTAATCAATTAGATGCAACTTTTTGACCTCTAGCTATTTATTGATAAGTATGACCAACTATGTGTGTAGTATGTAATACAAGCTTGGACTGATTAGGTATAATGTTTTTCCCTTTAGTCATCTATTGACACTAGTAATCTACTACATGATAATTCAATAAACTAGAGGCCCTATGGAATGTAGGTTGGACTAGAGGGGAATCATGTATAGTCTCAACAACAACTTTAGGTCCCATAGGAGTAGAAATAAAATCATTCATATGTGTTGAAAAGAGAAATACAACTGAGAGGGGGGGTGAATTAGTTATAGCCAATATTTCAAAACCATTAAAACATCAACCAATCAACACTGCATTTGTAATTTAATCATGAAAGCATGAAACAGGAACTTAAACATATTTACACATTCAACACAGGAGACACCTGACTTTTATGTGGAAAACCCCAGAGGGGAAAAACCACGGTGAGTGTTATCTCAAAAAATAAATATGTTACAGCAATATCAAAAATCAAAGGCTCACTGCCTAAAATTCTCACTGCAAAAGTAAGGGCTCACTATTAAGATTGGCTCACTACCAAGGGGTGGCTCACTACTAAAGGTTTGTGAATTGATTTGATAGCATCTACTCCATGCTTGAGTTTAGTTCCATTGAAGCGCAATTTATTTTCTCTGCTATGCTCTGCCTTTACACTTCACACTTATCTTCACATCTTCACACTTTGATACATTTTCATGATTTCATTACAAGTATTTATACAATTCATCAACCTTGGAATGATCATCAAGGTCGGCATTACAATCATCAACCATTGGAACAATCTCCAAGGTCAGCATTACAAACATTACAAACATACATTAGAATTGGTCTAGACCTAAATCATGTTGTGGAGGAAAAGGATGAATGTGGATAACATAACTCCTTAGCTAGGACTCAATTACAATCTTCCACGCTACAACATGCTTTCACAATCTTCAATGCATCTCTGCAAGTAGTGAAAATAACCAGGTCAGCCAAGACTTGGAGTTAACACTAAGTCTTGTAGGAATAGTCTTCATCTACGATCCAAATTACTCTTTGCAGACCAATTAGAAGGTAGGAACATGGTCAAGAGACATCTACAAGCACATTGTAATCATAAGGAACAACCACACAACCTCTAACCACTCTGTCAAGAAGATTCTTCAAACTAGAGTACATAAACAACATTGTTAGCTATTGTCATAAAGAAAAGATCACTTGTAGACCACCAAATCATGAAACATTTGAGTTGAAGGCACATAACATCATCCCAAACTTAACTCTAGAACCATAGACCAAAATACTTCAATGCGGACGAATGCGGAGCAAAATACTTTCTCCCTATCACCACTGAATGCACAGAAAAAATAGTTTTTACTTTGGTGAACATAACTTACTCATATCTTCATACCAGAATTTCAAACTTGGAACATAGCATATTTAGACATGCTTCTAACTGAATTCCAAGCCATAGACAAATATATTCATTCTGCAAGAAATGTGGAGCAAACCACTGGATTGTTCATCATCAAACCAAGATACTCTATAACACACTATTTCCACTAGGAGAGCAAATTTTCTCAAAAGCACTTGGAAATTCAATATCAAAAACATATTTTTATGATCATTAGGACTTATGTAAATCAATATTCATCACAAAAAAGTAACAAGATAAGAGCACAATGGACGCCAATGACAACACCAGTTAGGCACATACTTGCAACAATCTTCCTCTTTGTCATTGATGGAAACATATGATGTGAAAAATAATAAAGACAATCAAGACAAGATTCTGCATTGATTACCTTCTCCCCCTTTCTCTTTATACATCTGCACTCTTAATTTTTTCATATGATTTCTCTCCCCTTTGAAATCAATGGCAAAGGGCACATACTTGCACTCGACTGCTCTGATCAAACTAATCTTTCATCAATACTGTAACACTTCCTGCTTTTTGTCAAGAACACTTGCTACTCCTCCTAAGAGGTAGTTGTCAAAACATCAATCCAGATCAAAGAATGAGGCTTTGGACACCACTGGATTGATGCATTCCTATGCATCTTAGTTTAGAGCACGAGGGGTAATGACCCCTAGCTTTTCTCTAAGATACTCAAAAGTATCCTTAGGTAGAGGCTTGGTAAAAATGTCTACAATATGATCCTTTGTAGACACATATTCCATCTTTACTTCATTCTATGTCACTTTCTCTCTCAAAAAATGATACCTTATAGATATATGCTTTGTTCTTGAGTGCATCACTAGATTCTTTGAAATGTTTATAGCACTTGTGTTATTACAAAGGATTGAGATTGGTTCTTTACACACAACTCCTATATCCTTCAATGTTTGCTTCATCCATAACACTTGAGTGCAACAACCTGTTGCTGCAATGTATTCAACTTCTATAGTAGACAAAGAGATTGAATCTTGTTTTTTTCTCAACCATGAAGCCAATCTATTACCCAAGAAGAAAGCACCACCACTTGTAATTTTTCTATCATCGACATCTCTAGCCCAGTCTACATATGTATAAGCACTAAGAGTGAAATCATTATCCTTTGGATACCATAGCCCATGATCTACTATACCTTTCAAATATCTCATGATTCTCTTAACTGCCATCACATGTGACTCTCGAGGATCTTCTTGAAATCTTGCCACATGACAAGCTACATGCATTATATCTAGTCTGGTATGGGTTAGGTAAAGAAATCCTCCAATCATGGATCTATACATTTTCTAATCTGTTTTGGGTGAATAATCACTCTTGCTTAATTTACATCTAGTCACCAAGGGAGTACATACAGGTTTAGATTCTTCCATTCCAAATTTCTTCAATAGCTCTCTTGCATACTTGGACTGAGAAATGAAGATTCCTTTATCTGATTGAGTAATCTGTAGACCTAGGAAGAAATTCATTTTACCAAACATGGACATCTCAAACTCCTTTTGCATTTCCTCTACAAAGTTATTACACATACCTTCATTGCCTCCAAAGATAATATCATCAACAAAAACTTCAACAATCAAAATTTGATCACCATTAATTTTGAAATAGAGATTGCTGTCAGCAGTACCTTTACTGAACCCTAATTGTAACAAATACTTGTCCAATCTTTCATACCAAGCTGTAGGGGCTTTCCTGAGTCCATACAAAGCTTTCTTTAATTTGCACACCATGTCACCTTGATTTGATAACTGAAATCTTTATGGTTGTTCAATGTAAACTTTTGCTTCCAACTCACCATTCAAGAATGCAGATTTCACATCCATCTGATACACGTTGAAATCTTTATGTGCTGTAAATGCTAGAAACATTATGATTTATTCAATCCTTTCCATAGGAGCATAGGTCTCCTCAAAATCTATTCCTTCAACTTGAGAATATCCTTTGCATACCAGCCTTGCTTTGTTTCTAACTACTTCTCCATTCTCATTCAGTTTATTCTTGAAAACCCATTTAGTTCTAATCACATTCTTATCAGCAGGTCTAGGAACCAATTCCCAAGTTTGATTCTTCTCTATCTGCATTAGCTCTTCTTTCATGGCTTTTACCAAATTTTCATCATTGCATGCTTCACTAACATTTTTAGGTTCAATTTTAGAAAGAAAGCAGTAGTTCACCTATTCTTCTGCAGCTCTTTTCCTTGTTAGTACCCCTTTGCTTTTGTCACCTATAATCTGATCTTCAAAATGATTAATCCTTACATACTTGGGAGTTTTAGCAATACTTTCTAGAGCCTTTTCTTCTTCATCTTGACTGCCTTCTTGTTCAATTTTTTCTTCAGTCACTGTAGCCATAGGTTCATCTGATTCATAGCTACTCAAATATGATATTCTTTCTTTGTCTTCATCCACCTTCACATTAGCACTCTTAACAATCCTTTTTAGTCTCTTATTGTAGCACCAGTAGGCCTTTCTCTTGGTAGAGTAACCAATAAATATTCCTTCATCACATCTAGCATCAAACTTGCCTAGATCTTCTTCTCTTCTGATATAGTATTTGCTTCCAAAAACCTTGAAATATTTTACTGTAGGAACTTTTTCATACCATAATTGATAAGGAGTTTTAGTGTCATTACCTTTAACATGAACTCTAGTTTGAATGTAGCCAACAGTATGTATGGCTTCTCTCCAATACACTTTCGGTACGTTAGCCTCCTTCATCATAATCCTAGTAGCTTATTGAACTGTTCTTTTCTTTCTTTCAACAACTCCATTTTGTTGAGGAGTCCTAGGAGTAGATAACTGTCTTTTTTTTCCTTGTTCTTCATAGAAAGTGTTGAATTCATTTGATGTAAACTCACCTCCTCTATCAGACCTTAAGCATTTGATTCTCAATTCTAGCTCATTTTCAACCATTGCCTTGAAGTACTTGAGGGCTTCTAATTTATCTCTTAGAAAAGTGACCCATGCCATCCTAGAATAATCATCAATAAGCAACATAAAGTACTTGTCTCCTTGCAAACTTCTTATCCTTGTAGGACCACACAAATCTGTATGCACCAGATCCAGCAATATGACATAAAATTGTTCTTTTCTTTTGAAACTTGTTTTTGTCTGCTTTCCCAACTGACATTCCTTGCAAACTGTATTATCAGGCTTTACAAGCTTAGGTAAATCTCTCACAGCCTGTACTGAACTTATCTTCACCAAGTTGTCAAAATTAATATGACACATCCTTCTATGCCATAGCTAACTCTCATCTATCTGAGCCAACAAATAGTAATCATTAGTTTCTCTTAATTGATAAATATTACCTCTGGTATTCTTACTAGTAGCAATCACTATTTCAAAGCTTTCCATCATCTTACATCCATTATCCTTGAATCTCAAATCATATCCTTTGTCACACATCTGACGAAAACTTAAAAGATTATGCTTTAAACCCTTCACATATAGGACATCATCAGTATTATGCTTTCCATCAAAAGGAATAAATCCTTTTCCACAAATCTTACCAGCTGCATTATCTCCAAACCTAACCAGTCCTCCATCATACTTTTCCAAACTTACAAACTTACTTTTGTCACTGGTCATGTGATGTGAGCATTTGTTGTCAATAATCCATTCATCCTTATCTTTCTCCACTTGAACATACAAAGTACTTTATTCCATTGGTTTTTCTTCCTTCACACAGCTAGCAGGATTAGTAGATACAGGTTCTTCCTTAATAGCAATAAACAAGCATTCATTTGCAATAATACTAGCATCATCAAACTCATCATCAGTTACACCATCATTTCAAGATCTCTGACAATATAACATTTCTTTGTAACCCTAGGTTTACTTTCAAATTTCTTTTTACCTCTTTCAATTCTCTCCAGACATATAGATCCATAGTGACCAATCTTACATGAAAAGCATTTGAATGGTAGTTTACCTTTGTACTTATTAGAACCTCTTTGCATTCTATCTACAAAGTTTGCTTCAACCTCATCTAGGTCATCATCAAATTCCATGGCATATTTCTAATCTCTTGAAGTCTTTTCTAAAGTATTGGCTTTGAAATTAGTCTCAATATTTGGCAGAGCATCACCAAATTCTCTCATTTCAAAAGCTGTAAGTTTCCCAAGAAACTGATCCTTTGAAACCTTTTACACACTCATAAGCTCTTCAATTGCTATCACCTTGTGACTATAGGATTTATGCAATAACCTTATAATCTTCATCACAACCTCATCCTCCTTTGTAGTACCTCCAAGACCTTTGATTCCATTGACAATTTCATCAACTTTTTGCATGTACATAGTTATGTTTTCATCTTCATTATCTTCAGGGCTTCATACTTTGCCTTCAAGTTTTGTAGTTTGGTACTTTTTACAGAGTCATCTCCTTCATATAAACTTTTTAACTTATCCCAGATCTCATGAGCAGTCTCCAAATCCATAACTTTCACCAATTCATTGTTAGATAAGGCATTTAATAAAGCATCTCTAGCCTTTCCATTAATTTCATACTATTCAACTTCATCATCATTTGATGGACCATTTTCAAGGATAGTATAGTTGTTCTCTATTATCTTTCAAACATTATAACCAAGAGAGATAAGATAAATTTTCATCCATACCTTCAAAAGGGCATAATTTGTTCCATCAAATTGCGGTGACTCCCTCCTGTACGACATATCTGATCTACCTCAAGTTATTAGACTCTTTACTGAGGAACCTCCACTCTGATACCAATTGTTGAAAAGAGAAATACATCTGAGAGGGGGGGTGAATTAGTTGTAGACAATATTTCAAAACTATTAAAACATCAAACAATCAACACTGCATTTGTAATTTAATCATGAAAGCATGAAACATGAACTTAAACATATTTACACATTCAACATAGGAGACACCAAGTTTTTATGTAGAAAACACCAGAGGTGAAAAACCATAGTGAGTTAGGCTCATTGCCCAAAATGGTCACTACAAAAATTAGGGCTCGCTGCCAAGATCGACTCACTGCCAAGGGGTGGCTCACTGCCGAAAGTTTGTGAACTGATTTGATAGCATCTACTCCATGCCTAAGTTTAGTTCCATTGAAGCACAATTTATTTTCTCTGCTCTGCTCTGCATTTACACTTCACACTTATCTTTGCATCTTCACACTTCGATAAATTTTCAATATTTCATTACAAGTATTTATACAATTCATCAACCTTGGAATGATCATCAAGGTCAGTATTACAATCATCCACCATTGGAACAATCTCGAAAGGTTGGCATTACAAACATACATTAGAATAGGCCTGGACCTAAATCATGTTACAAAGGAAAATGGTGAATGTGGATCACATAACTCCTTAGCTGGGACTCAATTGCAATCTTCTATGCTACAACATGCTTTCACAATCTTCAATGCATCTCCGCAAGTAGTGAAAACAACCAGATCCACCAAGACTTGGAGTTAACACTAAGTCTTTTAGGAATAGTCTTCATCCACGATCCAAATTACTCTTTGTGGAATGATCAAAAGGTAGGAACATGATTAGGAGACATCCACAAGCACATTGTAATCATCAGGAACAACTGAACAACCTCTAACCCCTCTGTCAAGAAGATTCTTCAAACTGGAGCACATAAACAACACTGTCAACTACTATCATAAAGAAAAGATTGCTTGAGGACCACCAAATCACAAACCATTTGAGTTGAAGGCACATAACATCATCCTAGACTTAACTATTGAATCGTAGACCAAAATACTTCAATGTGGAGGAATGTGGAGCAAAATACTTTCTCCCTATCACCACTGAATGCACAAAAAAAAGTTTTTACTCTGGTGAACATAACTTACTCACATCTTCATATCGGAGGCTCAAACTTGGAACATAGAATATTTAGACATTCTTCTAACTGACTTCCGATCCATAGACAAAGATATTCATTTTGCAAGAAATGTGGAGCAAACCACTGGACTGTTCATCACCAAACCAAGATACTCTATAACATATTGTTTCCACTAGGAGAGCAAATTTTCTCAAAAGCACTTGGAAACTCAATATTAGAAACATATTCTTATGATCTTTAGGACTTTTGCAAAGCGATATTCATCACAAGCAAGTAACAAAATAAGAGCACAGTTGACACCAATGACAACACAGATATGTTGACATCAATGACAACACTGGTTAGGCACATACTTGCAACAATATGAAAATCAAAGGAAGGGGGTGGACAATGATCAAAAGATACGTAACTAGGAAATTGTGACAATTCTAAACCATCCTTGGGCTTGCCAAGATAATACAAATATGCTATAAGATCATGTGTTAATGCGATAAATGAATGATAAAATATACACGGGGAATCAAACTAATGTAAGGATCTCGTTGGGACCACATTGTATATTTTACATGTTTTACACCCCTAATGAGTTGTACGCTTATCCACATGATGCAAGAGCATCTAGAGGCATAAGAACAATCTTGCATCACCAAAAAAAATATGTTGTTTTATTTTTAGTAAAAGGCTAAAAATAATAACCTGCTATATTTAAGAAATTTGCATTCGAGCACGTATGGACCTGAAAATTTATCCAGAGCTCCAAAATTGTAAAGTTAGCCTATGGTTAAAAAATTAGATAAATATCATTTGCATATGGTGAGATATTAAATTTTCAATGTCTAAAAATCCTATAAAAAATATTAAAATTGAATTTTAGAACTTTAAATGATCGAACGGGGCTCTGAGTAATGTTTAATCAATTTTTGATCCCGTAAAAGCACCATGTAGATCTCTTCACAAGATTTCTAATGCATCAAACAATTTGTCAATGGGTGCTTAGATCAAAAGTTATGGCCTCCAGAATTTGGGCCTCCTGTATTGGAAAATGTGTTAGACACAGAAAAGAGTTGTAAGAGGGAGTTACACATGTTGGTGTGTGTTTTGACACATCATAAGACATCCTTGATTGTAGATAATTTGGGCAATACTTTTGAGTGATTTAGCTCATGGTTTTGTAATTACCATTTGACAATTTCATGTATTGTATCTCCTATATATCAGGTGCTTGAGATGGAGGTTGAGTGTCAGAGTATTAAAGATGTGGAGTTTCCTTCGGATCTCTAGTTGGTGATACTCTTGTGAAAAGCTTGCTTTGTGAGTATATTATAATCTTGTTGAGATTTCTAAATAATATATTGAGTTATTTTCGAGTATGGGTTTTTTCTTCTGAAAGGGTTTTCCCCATGTAGTTCGATATGTTTTACCCATGAGTTCATGTTCTCATTGATTTGAAGTTTATAATTTACTGTGTGAGTGTGCTGGGTGGAGTACACCCTTATCAAGTGGTACCAAAGTTAGGTTATCTTGAGTGTGCAAACAAATCTCCAAATAGTGAGGCAATTTGTGTCAAGACCTTGAGATCATGTGTTTGAAGGTGGAAGTAGAATCGTTGATTTGAGGGAGGTTTGCACTAAGGAAATTTTACATTAAGTGTAAGAGAAGTAGGAAGAAAATCAAGATGCCTCCACAAAGAAATCATGGTGGTAGAAATGTTGTTGTGATAGAAGAAGTGTTTAGAGTTCTATAGAGGTAGATTAATGCAATCCATGAGGAACTGAGAAGAGGGCTTGAATCGAGAATGAGAGATGAAAGTGAAGATGAAGATGATGCAGTCCAAGATGATGCTTGTATATAAATAAAATGAGGTAGAACTGGAACCTAAACAATTTATATTGTTTAAGGACATAACAAAATTTGGAAAAGGCCAAAGATAGATATATCCACATATTCTGGTAGTATCAATCTAGAAGAATTGGTATATTGGATCAATGATATGGAGAAATATTTTGAATATGAAGAAATAGAAGATCTTGAGAGGGTCAAGTTTGCCAAGGCCAAGCTCAAAGGTCATGCTAGAATTTGGTAGAAGGAGGTGCAGTTAGAACGAAATTGAAAAGGAAAAGAGATGATCACTAGATGGGATAGAATGGTGGAAAAATTGAAGAGATAATTTATTCGTTTGGATTATTAAAATTTTGAATAAAATTCAAGGTCTGGGACCAATGAACAAGATAATCAAAGAATATACTAAAGATTTTTACAAAGTTATCATCAAAGAAAGTCATGCACATAGGCTAATAAAGAGAAGGTAGCTAGGTATAGCAATGGATTGAAACACAATACCCAAGAATAATTAAGCCTGGTCAGATTGACAACTATTGAAGATGCATATTAGTTTGCAATGAAGGCAGAAGAAAGATTGAACAGAAAAATTAAGAATAAACAAAGAGGAAGAGGTCATGGTGGAAGAACTAGTGGAAGATCATATGGAGGCCATGGGTAACAAGATGATCAAAAGAAGAATGAAGATGTAGGCACCAAACAAAATAACAAAGGTGAAAATGCATACTACCTCGAGGATAGAATGATGGGTATCAGAGAGGAAGACGTAGATTTAGAAGAGGACTTGGAAGAGGAGGATTTAGAGGAACTAGTTTTAGATGCAGTGAAGAATGGCATAGAGCATATGGTTGTCAACAAAATCAAGGAGGAAAAAAATAGAAGACTAGAGGGTAATGCTAGAGTTGCCCATGTTGATGAGGAGGGTAGATTTCAACATTTAGAAGATACAAAAAGAGGAGAAGATCATGTTATAAAAAGAGCCTTGCTAAAAGAAGAGGGAAAAGAAGAACCAACAGAAAGAAAGAGCTTATTTCAAACAAGGTGTAAATCAGGAGGTAAGTGTTGTGATGTGATTATTGATAGTGGAAGTACATATAATCTAGTCTCTAAATATATGGTTAGAAAGTTAAATTTGAAGAGAATAAAGCATCCACACCCCTGTAGGATTTCTTGGTTGCAAAAAGATCATAACTTTGGTTAATGAATAGTGTTTGGTAAAGTTTAAGATTAGAGATTATCACGACGAGGTGTTATGTGATATTATACCAATGGATGTATGTCACTTGTTATTGGGAAAGTTGTGGTAGTATGATAGATGTTCTATCCATGATGGTCATGCTAACACACATTCTCTAAAAAAAGATGGAGTAATACATAAGCTGAAACTTTTGAGAGAAGCAAAGGAAAAGGTATGTAGTAATGCTAGAATTTGTTTGGTAAATAGTAGAAATTTTTTAGATGGAATGAAGCACGAACATATGTGCTTTGCCTTGATTCCTAAAATCAATAAAGAGGAAGGAGAAAATGTACCTACATAATTTATAGATATGTTGGATGAATTCAAAGATATTGTTTCAAGTAATGTACCTAAAGGTTTGCCACCAGTGAGAAGCATAAGTCATCACATGGATTTGATACTAGGTGCTAGTTTCCCTATCAAGGAAACCCATAGAATGACTCCTATAGAAAATGAGGAGTTAAACAAACAAGTTCAAGAATTGTTGAAAAAGGAGCTAATCAGAGAGAGTCTGAGTCCATGTGTAGTACATGCAGTACTAGCACCTAAAAATGATGGATAATGGAGGATGTGTATCGATTCCAGAGCCATCAACAAAATCACAATCAAGTATAAATTTCCTTTGCCAAGGATGGATGATATCATGGACTTCCTAAGTGGAGCGAAGTACTTTACAAAGATAGATTTGAAGAGCAGGTATCACCAAATTAGGCTACAGGAAGGTGATGAATGGAAGACAACATTCGAGACAAAATGGTTGTATGAGTGGTTAGTAATTCCATTCAAACTAACCAAGGCACCAAGCAATTTCATGAGGCTCATGAATGAGGTACTCATAAATTTTGGGTAAGTTTGTTATTGTTTATTTAGATTATATTATGATTTTTAGTAAAACCTTGGAGGAACATTTTTTGCATGTTCATAAAGCTTTTGAGAGGTTGAAGAAAGAGATTATTGATAAATTTGAAGAAGTGCAACTTTGCGAAGGAGTTAGTGTACATGGGATTTGTGATCTTAGCTAAGGTTCTTAAGATTAATCTAGAGAAAGTAAGGGATACCATAGATTGGCATACACTGAGGAGTATCACCAAGGTAAGATCATTTCATGGATTGACTAGTTTTTACGAAAAGTTCATTAGAAATTTTAGCAGCATATGTGCACCTTTAACTGAAACAATGAGGGCATATATAAAAATATTTAAATGGATGGTAGGGGCAGCCAAGAGTTTTAATTTGTTGAAGCAAAAAGTTATAGAGCAACCTATTTTAGCAGTTCCATATTTTAATAATGTATTTCAGGTAGATTGTGATGCTAATGGCACTATCATAGGAGCTGTATTAAGTCAAGAAGGAAGACCCATTGCATATTTTATTGAAAATTTTAACGATGCTATGAAGAAGTATTATGTTTATAATTAGGAATTTTATGCTATTGTTTAAGCATTAAAGAAACGGAGATATTATCTTTTGCCTAAGGAATTTATTTTGTACATTGATCATCAAGCCTTACAATATTTGAATAGCCAAGTGAAGTTGAATCAAAGACATTTGAAATGGGTTGAATTTTTGCAAAGCTATACATTTGTGTTGAAGCATATTAGTGGTAAGTCTAACAAAGTTGAATATGCCTTGAGTAGGAGGCAAAATTTATTGGTAGAGATGAGAATTGAAGTTGTTAGGTTTGAAGAACTCAAGAACTTGTATCCAAAAGATCCAAATTTTTCAAAGGCATGGAAAGCTTGCCTAGATCTTGTCACCATGGACAAAACATAATGGTTGGATTGCATAATCCAAGATGGCATGTTATTTAAAGGATGTCAATTATGCATTCCAAGAAGTTCCATGAGGGAAAATTTGATAAAAGAAAAGCATGTGGGGGATTAGCAAGACATTTTGGGAGAGATATGACAATTGAATTAGTCAATAAGAACTATTATTGGCTATAGTTGTATCAAGATGTGAAAAAGTTTGTATAGAGTTGTAGGGTATGTCAAATTGCTAAGAGAGTGAATCAAAATATCAGTTTATATCAACCTTTACTTGTACTTGAAAGACCATGGTAAGACATTAGAATAAATTTTGTACTTGGTTTACCAAGCACTTGGAGAGGGCATGATTCCTTTTTTTGGGTGGTTGACAGATTTTCCAAGATGGCACATTTCATTCCTTACCAGAAGATAAATGATGCAATTCATATTGTAGAGATATATTTCAAGGAAGTGGTTAGACTGCATGGTCTACTAAAGAGTATTGTTTTAGACAAAGATACAAATTTTGTTGGATATTTTTTGAGGATATTATGGAATAAGCTGAAGATAGATTTGAAGTTTAGTTCCACACATCATCCACAAATTGATGGTCAGACAGAAATGGTAAACAAAAGTTTGGGCAACCTTTTGAGACGTTTGGTAGGAGAAAAGCCAAAGGGATGGGACTTGAATTTTCCATAGGCCCAGTTTGCATATAGTAACTTAGTTAATAGGAGTGCAAGAAAATTATCATTCCATATTGTATATGGGAGTAGTCCTAGAAATGTTTTAGAGTCGAGGAAGATGGATATGGATGAGAAGAGGAGTGCAGATGTAGAAAATTCTACAAAACACATGAAGAATCTACATGAGGAGGTAAGCAAACATATCCATAAAATGAATAATTAGTATAAGGAGAAGGTAGATCATAAAACATGATTCAAAGAGTTCAATGTTGGAGATGAAGTCATGGTCCACCTTAGGAAGGAAAGGTTCATATTGTCACAAAGAATTGCACCCTTCTTGGAGAGAATCCAAGCATTCTAATGACACAATGAGAATAATCTCGAAAGTGTGGGACTTTGCAAATTGAGATAAGACCTCTAGAGAAGGTTGGTTCCTCATTCTAAGCCTAATGCTTAGAGAAATAGATCTAAACCTAGTGCTAATACTTGCAGAGAGAAAGGGTTAGAAGGAAACTGAAAAGGAAAGGGGTGATACACTAGGTTGAATTAAAGAGCCCTCACAAGACTGAGAAGATGCACAAAATGACTAAATACAACTAATAAACATACACAGATCAAACTGATTTTAATAGAGGCAAAGAGAAAGAAATGATTAGAAGGAATTAAGCATTCACAAACACATCATTCTTAGATCACACTCACTCAAAATTAGCATGAAGAGGTAAAATAACTAGCATGTATTTAATCAGAAGGCAAGGTTACAGTAGAGGAATGCTCTGTTTGGAATCAGAAGCATAGATTACTAAATCTTCCAACCTTTTTTACATCTCATGTTTATGAATATATAGCATTTTGCATTTGACCTAAGTCAATTACAATGAATTCACCCCATGGGCTCTGTCAGAAAATATCTAAATCTGAAGGGAGTGCCGACCTACAAGAATTCATGGCATAAAATATCTGGAATAGAGGTAGATGGAAGATATTTTGAATCTTCAATGTGAGTTGTTGAATCATCGACCTGCACCCATAAATGCAACAAATATCTGCATTGAAGGACCTCTACGAAACTTAATTTGGCTGATGAGATGTCCTGTCGCCAAAACTGCATATGCATTTTCTGAGTCAGCGGCCATTCTAATACCTAGATGTGCATATTCAAACTAATTTTTCAAAGTGGGAATATTCCCTCAGAAAGCCCACCAGATGAAAGAGGAGGCAAAAATAAGCACTTTTTCCATTTGGAGCATGCAGAAATTTGCCAAAATGCGGAAGATATCAACGGTCAAAGCTTTGGTCAACTGCATCTTGCACTTGTATATTGCTTTGCATCTTCCATTGTATTTGATCATGCATATGTAATTGTATATGCACTTTACACTACAAGGTTCACTTTATGCATTTATGCAATCTTCCTTCCTTTGGCTTTTTGCATATTCAAATCGCTTTGCATATGCAATTGTATGTGCCTTTGTATCTTCTTTTGTATATGCAAATGGATATACAATACAATTGCCAACATACAAAATTGAGCCTTGACTTTTGTATCACCTTTTGCATATGCATTGAATCGGACTTAAATATCCCTGACACGTGTCATCATTCCATTGGATCTTCAACTGCGGCCCCACCACTACAAAATAGTTTGATGAAAAACTGGAACCCACCGCTGCACAATAGACCAGCAAAAAACCCCAAACAGGCTTTGTATATGCCTTTGCATATACAAAACATACAAATATACAAAAGCAAACTTCAACATTTTATGAAGTGGATTGGAATTGGAATTGGATCTGTCTTTTGTATCTCACCTTTCTTTTGCATATCACATATACATGCATCTCAATATACACTTGCAGACCCCAACGCTAAGTTTACCAAGCTTAATTTTTAGTTGCGTCCGGATTGTATCTTCGCCCTTTTAAATATTGCATATACATGCAATTTGATATACAACATATAAGGGTGGAACTGAACTGCTATCAAATATAGCATGAAGGAATGGTCGGGTCTAGAATTGCATCTACCTCCTTGCATATCACTTTTGCATATTGCATACACAATGCAATATACAAACAAAACCGCATACATATGCCTTCGCCTTCTCAAACTGATTGCATTTTTCCTTCGGGTCCAGACTTGCATCTCCACCTGCATGTATCTACTTTTGTATATCCTTTGCATCCTTGACATACAAATACAAAAGTGGATCTGAACCACTATCAAATATATATCATGAAAATGCGATCAGGTTCAAATTGTATCTGCACCTTTGTATCCCGCCTTGTATATGCAAATACATCGGGCTGTCGGGGAGACCTTGAGCTGAGTCATGCCGATGTGCAAATCTCCCGCCGATGTGTTTTTGTATCTCCCCCTTTTGTATCTTCCTTTGTATATGCACTTGTACATATAAAAAAATGCATACAAAGAGACCCGATACAAATGAAAATGTATATGAGATACAAATTCGACTAATAAAAAAACCCAAAACAGAGGATGACATCACCCTCATATGCATAAAATGACTAATTATGAAGACTGAGAAATCTCTGCAATGGGAGGCACTTGAAGACAAAGGGTTTCTAGGTTTTTCTACAAGGATTATCCAGACAAGTTTTTGGGAAATTTTGCAAGGCACAACATGGGGAAATGCAGGATGAGACCTCCCTCCTTATATTTAGGCTTTCTCTGATCAAACTTCTTTGATAGGAGGAGGGGAACAGGAATATTTTGGGGCCAGGCAAAATATGACAATAGTTCCCTTTAGGAACATATAACAAGTTGAAGATGAAATTTAGACCTTGTAAGATTTTGAAGAAGCACGAATCAAGGAATGCTTATGAAGTTGAGTTATCAATATTTCACCTATGTTCAATATTGTTGATTTGATATATTATCATGAAGGATGTATAAACATGGACAATTAGAAGGACAATGAGATATCCCAATACCTATTTCAAAGAGGGAATGAATTGAATAAATCCTAGATACTCATGTGGGAAGGAGTACAAGGAACATGTAATATGAAGAATACTTGGACAAATGGAAAGGAAGACCTATTGAAGATTCATCATAGTTATGCAAAGAAGAGGTTGACTACCTTGGTCTCCCTCAAACAATGGATATCTGACAAGGTCACTTCTAAAACAACCATGGGTGTTAATGCATGAGCATCTAGAGGTGTAAGAGCAATCTTGCATCACCCCCAAAAAAATTACGTTGTTTTATTTTTAATAAAGGATAAAATAATATCCTACTATTTTTAGAATGTTTGCGTTTGAGAACATATGGACCTAAAAATTTACCCAGAGACCTGCAATTTTAAAGTTAGCCTATGGTAAAAAATAGCTAAAGATCATTTGCAAATAGTGATACATTAAAGTTTCAAGGCCCAAAAATCCTATAAAAAATATTAAAATTGAATTTTAAATTGTTAAATGATTGAATGGGGCTATGATCAATGTCTAATCAATTCTTGATCTTGGAAAATCACCACGCAGATCTCTTTACGACCTTTCCAATGTATCAAATGGTTTGTCAATCGGGTACCCTAATAAAAAGTTATGGCCTTAAGAAGTTGGGCCTCTTGTATTGGAAAATGTGAAAATGTGTTGGACACATAAAAGAGTTGTAAGAGAGAGTTACACGTTTTGGTGTGTATTTTGACACATCATAAGGCATCTTTGATTGGAGATAATTTGGGTGCCACTTTTGGGTGGTTTTAGCTCATGGTTTTGTAAGTATTGTTTAACAGTTTCATGTATTGTATCTCCTATATATTAGGTGCTTGAGATGGAGGTTGTGTGTCAAAGTATTATTGATGTGGAGTTGCCTCCCAATCTCTAGTTGGTGATACTCTTGTGAAAATCTTGCTTTGCAAGTATATTGTAATCCTGTTGAGATTTTTAAATAATATATTGTGTTATTTTCAAGTGTGGGTTTTTTCTTTTAAAAGGGTTTTCCCCATGTAAATTGCTATGTTTTACCCATGAGTTCATGTTCTCATTGATTTGAAGTTTATAATTTATTGTTGTGAGTATGTTAGGTGGAGTACACAGTCATAACCACAATATGTCCATTGTCTTATAGTACCACTCAGTGGTTTCCTATAGTGATGTGCCTATAAATAAATGCACATAGATTAGGGTTATTATGGGAAGTGTTAGTATGAACAAGTGTGTTTTCATATCCGGTTTAACCCTTTGTAGTGTGCAAAATGTAGTTTAACTAACTAGTCTCAATTAGGACCTATTCACACATGTTCGCATGTTAAGTTGACTTAGGTAGTTGTCACTTTTAATATGTGTGTCATCTAGAAATCTTATCCTCTAGTTGTCATTTAATATTTGTGGCACTAGTTGTCTCATGTTATAGCATTAAGACACTTGTCATCTTACAAGTTTTTCTTATATGCATTTATTAGTGGTGTTTAGGTGCATTTATTGTTTGTGTCATCTAGTTTGTTTTTCCACTATGTCAACCTTATGCCTTTTATCTCTTTCTTGCCTATTGTTGGTTAACAGATTTGTCACCTAACTCTATATACTCTCACCCGGACAAGTGACAAATGTAATCAACAGTTGAGCCTATTATATTGGTATTTATAAAGGCTCTATGCTTCTTTGACAAGGCACAACTACCTTTGAAAGATATTCTAATGAGTGAAAATTAGAATTGCTTTTAACAAGACAACAAAAACAAATGCAAAGCTTTTGACCAGAAAGTAATAAAGGTAAATTTACAACCAAACTATAAGAAGCTCAAAAACTTCCACCAACATTACATCTACGAATTAATACAAACTGATATTATACACCATATTTTCACCACCTCAAATGATATATCAAAAGATAAATAATTCGCAACAGTGAGCAAGAGCCATAGATATCCAACCACCGAGATACACAAATATCATTAACTCTAGCAGCAACACATTCAACATAAACAGAATATGAATTAAAATAACCACAACACAAAGTCCATGATCATTCAAAACTCCACTGTATTAATTCTTATTGCATGCATCAAAGCAGTTGAAACCAAATTTACTATCACCCTTGCAAAATAAAGTTTGTCAAAATATCCATAATTTGACTAGCTACCCAGAATATATAGCTAAGCTGAAAAGTAACTATCTTTAAAAACCATAATGACTTCTTGAAACAGTTGACTTAAAATATGTTTAAACAATAATTATAATAAAGGGCCCTCCAAAGCCAATAGTTTTAGAGCAAATATCAAAAAATAACTAAAGAATGAAATTAAAATTAATTGAGGATTTGCAAATCCTTTTCGCTGTTGTCCACCTCGTCCATCATTTCCTCTTTCTTCATCTATTCACCTTCCCTTGTGACACTTTTTCCTACCTGAGGTACCTGTGCCTACAACCTTGCCTTGTATGCCCTATATTTGTTGATAACAGGTGTCAAAGACATCCCAGGTGGAGTTCCTGTCATGCTAATCTAACACTTCTTCTTCATTATTGCTCTATCAATGTCCACCACCTTTTGATGCACCTCATCAAACTCATTTCTAACAGTGTTAATGCAGGCCACCATTTTCGCAAGTCTCCCCAATGATTCTCCCATTATTACATCACAATTTACTACTTCCTCAGTTACCACCTAACAAGGGTCGTTGGTCCTCGGCATTTAATCATATTTTCATGTGTCAAATCCAGGGTTGTGTCCTTGGCTATCTACAATTAGGAATCCTATAGTTGCCAGTTCATTTAACTAACTCTATTGGTCTCTATTGATTGAAGAAACTAATGCTACTGATCTATCTGCTATGAAAATGAATTCTAGGAATATTGGAAACAAAGCTGAAACAATGAATTGCTAATGTAGATCTATACTATTCCATACAATTGAAACATACATTTGTCTATGAGAAAATAGTAACTATCTCCCTAAACAGAATCTAAAACAGAATAACAAAACAAACAATACTAGCCTTCTGCCTTGGTGGTGGGAGTGGGTCCTTTCTCCACACCCTCAGGGTTGAAGACTAAGGTAATGAATCAGCACAAGCAGATAATATCACAATTCACTTTCAGTCCAATTCCATCAATACCCTTTTGTATTCAGAAAAGTATCTATATCAAAATGAGATTGTATATCGAAAAATTTGGATTTCTAAATGGAAATGATTCAAACAATGGAATGCATAACCTAAACCCAAATCATTCAATACCTCGAAGATGCAAGATGAGCTCGATTGATTGATCGCTTTGTTGTGTTGATTGCTCGATTCCGCAGCATAACGTTGATAAGGAGATAGATGATGGATGCTTGATGCAAGCTAAATGGATGAAAGATTGTGGATAATGGCTTGAGATGAAAATTCAGCAGAGTGAGGTTACATGAAGAAGATCCTCCATTCTCCCTAATCTCTTCTCTAATCTCCTCTCTAATCTCTTCTCTAATGTCTCAAAAGAGGCTTGCTTTATAGGATTGGCTTGGTTCCAATGGATGGCTAGGATCAATTAGGGCTTTAGATGAAATGGATGGATAGGATTAAGTTAGGTTTCCTTGCACATTAAGAAATTGTAGTCAATTGATATGTGGCAAGGGAAGATAAGGCTTAGGTGTGCTTGTGTAGATAAATACTAAAATTAGGTCCCATTAGTTGTGCATGTGAAAGATTTGAATGAAAGTTGTAATACAACACATGATTGAATAGACAAGTGTTGGAATGTGATAAAAGATGAGGACTTAATTCAAATAAAATATTTGAATTAGTTGTGATATGAGTTGGATATTAATTAAATAAATAAGATTTATTTAATTAATAGGGTAGATGAATAGGATGTGATGTGGAAATTAATTAAATAAATAAAATTTATTTAATTAATTGGGATGAGGATAGGATAAATGGGATTATACATGTGAAATTAATTAAATAAATAAAATTTATTTAATTAATTGGCTAAGTAGGATGAGGATGGGATTGAATGGGATTTTAATTAAATAAATAAAATTTATTTAATTAATTGGCTTAATGGGATAAGTGGGGTTAAGAGTGGGATTTAAGACAAAATGCTACAAGATGTCTAGGATAATGTTTTTAGCTAGGTGTTGCTAGACATGGACAAAGTTGGGACAATTTTGGGTGTCTACATTTTGCCCCTCTTTGAGATGATGTTCGAGATGATGAGATTTATGTCGAGTAACATCATTTCAAAGAAGTTAAGGTGTGGATAGAGGAAAAGGATATGGGATGATGATGTAAGGATATGATGATAATGATGGAAAGATAGGATGAAATGGGATGATGATGCCCCCTCGAGAGGATAGGCGGGTTGGACAAACACAGGTAGGCTCTCGAAAAGAAATGGCTTGGCTGTAAAAGAAAGATAAGGGGATAGATAGAAGAAATGAAGGATGCGTTATGCTGCAATGGAAGGTGAGCAACCATGATGTTTGATATAGCACTAGACGTTATGCACCAAGGTATAAGGATCCAGGGTGACGTTGTGTCTCGTGCCCCAGCGTAATACAACCTTGTCTGACGTATGAGGAAGAAAACTTAGAGCATTGAAGTCCTAATACACAAAAGGTATGATATGACCTTAGATGCAAAGGATAGTGCAAAAAGCTATTCCAACATACATAAGATATGAATATTAGCTGGAATGATATCGATGTGATACAAATGCAAGATAAAATGATAACACACACAAGCAAGCAAGAAAGCATGCACAAATGATTCAAAAACAAACAAGGTATTGCCCCTATCAAACTGTAAACCAATGATTAATTGTTTGATGATGATAGTGTTGAGAGTGTTGTCATTATGGGGAAAGCTATATCCCTAGATCAACACAAGATTGTTTGTTGAGTTGGTTGGCTGGTTGGCTGATTGATTTGGCTTACAACAAGGCTAGGATCAAGACCATGGATTGCGATTGGATAACTTGGCTTGATTGATTAACTTGATTGGTATAGCTTTAAGGATGGGCTTGCATTTGGATCATTGTTTGGATTGATTTGATGATTGAAGGATGATGATTGATGAAGGAGCAAAAGAAGTGATGATTGATTGAATGATAGAGTGATTGGAAGAAGTTGTTTATGGATGATGTAGAGATAGATGATAGAAGAAATGATAAGAGGAGAAAGAGGAAAATCACCTGTGCCTGAATCTGGGCACTTCCTTCATACTCCAGACTGCCTACATACCCTGTATCCACGGGATCAAGGCACTTAACAATGGAAATTAGATGTAGTTCTGATTGTTTTATTGATGAGATGATGAAAAATGGATTGAATTGATCAAGTTATGGATTGATGAAATGTTGATGATGGGATGATATGTGGTGGATTGAGCTGCTTTTGATTTGTTGGAGTAGCTGGATTTATTTTGATGGTTGGCTTGATGTGCTTGAGTTGATTTTCTTTGGTGTTGATACTGATGATTGATAGGATTTGTTTTGATGGTTGGCTTGATGTGCTTTGGTTGTGATGTTTGCTTGGATTTTTTATTGGATATTTAATTTTTTTGGATTTTTTGACATATTTTGATTTTTTTTAGGAATGTTTTGGGATGTCAATGGATTTACAATTGGGTAGCCTTTGTGCTTGATACCAATGACAAGGGAAAACCAAGTCTAGGTGCATGGAGGTAGATGGGTTTGGACAAAAGGATGAGTGATAGTAAATGGGATGGAAGGCTCATGATATATGAATGGATAAAAAGGATAGGCCATAAAAGGGAAAGCTTATGATAAACGGATGGGGATAAGCTATAATATGGAAAGCTCATGATAAGGATATGCCATAGTGGATGGATCATAAGGGAGCTAGGATGTGATCTTCAAAGGCTATGTTGCATAGGAAGAATAACTTGCCCCATTCTAGGTGGTAATGCTTAGGATTCTTTGCATGACAAAGTTCATGACCAAGGGATGACATGCTTGGATTTTACATGACAAGGCTTATGATAGGTGGATAATGATAAGATGGATTGATTAGGAAGGTATGAGTTATACCAAGAGATATCCGAAGCATATTTCAATATATTTCCCCTATGTCTTCATCAAGATCAAAAGGAAGAAGGATGGATAAATGGGTTCAATAGGATAGGCATGTTTATGTAATGGCTAAGGATGGTAGGCTAGGATAGTATGGTAGGATGGAAAATGATATAATGGGATGGATAGTTTAGAAATGGATAGGTTGGATGAGACAATGTACCCCCAAGTGTAAGTGACATAGAAGATCAACCTACACATGACGCCTGTTTGCCAGGTTTTCATCATGGTACTTATCCAAGGCGCCTATTTACCAGGTTTTTACCGTTGGACGAAGGGATTTCTCTTTACTTTTTTTGATTTTTTTTTCTTTTGATTTTTTTTTCTTTTTTTAGATGGGCTGACAATTACACATGGCGCCTGTTTGCCAGGTTTTCACCATGGTAATGGATAGGAGGGACTCAAGTGGCTAGTTTGATGGATGTCATCGCATGGACCATGTCATTATGCTCATAGATGTTGATAAGGGATTGCGTGGATGGGAGATGGATTAGGTAGATAATGGATTATAATGTGGAATTACGGTAGGGTAGGCTAGTGGCTTATGGTGTGGATTTATATAGGCTTATGGAATGAAGATGGATGAAAAGTTTATGCCAAAGCATGGACCATAGGGATAGCATGGGGGAGATATGTAGGATAATGGATGGAAGATGGGTAGATGTAGTTATGTGGAGGTGCTTCGAAGTGGAAGGGAACCATGACCAACGGTTGCACACACCATGTTAAACATTGAAGCTTGTGATTGGATGGTGGTGTAGGAAGAAATGGAGATGTTTTCTTAGGAAATGGTTGATGAAGTGATTTAGGAACCCACATAGATTTAATATTTTTAGTGCTTTTGTTTTTCTTGTGGGATTTTTGAAGGCAATGGAAGTTTTGGATGGAAGTAGGCTTTTGGATGGAGATAGGTGATTGGGATTCTTGAGATGTGGATAAGGATGCCTCATTTGCTTTGCTAGCTATTTGCTTAGGAACCCAAACCATTTTGCTTTTAGGCTTTGCTTTTGAAGGTATGGGCTTGGATAGCTTGGTGAGTGTACTTTGCTTAGAAGATGGATGATTTAGAGACTTTTCACATTGATGGCCTAAGGCATGAGGGTCCTTAGGAGATTTAGTTGGATTTTTGGCTTTATAGATAAAGCCATCCAAATGTTTATTTTAGAATCCCATGGGTTTGGTGGAAGTGGGGTTGGTGGAATGATTGGAAGTTTTATGTTTAAACGATGTGTGCTTTTGTTGGCCATGATTAGAGATGTAAGGATATTGATGAATGATAGGTATGTTAGGTGTTGGAAGTAATGGTGGCAAGGTTGATGGAGGGATATTTGGAGTTGGAAGTAATGGAGGCAAAGTGGATGGCGGAAGGTGTACAGTCACATGCTTTTGACATTTATAGGATGATGGAGGTGGAATGGCTACATATGTTTTGGGTAGATGATGGGGGGTGTGATAGAAAGTGGTAGGTTTAGGATACATGAAGGGATTACCAACATCTTGGCCTTGTTTACCTTGGGGTGTGTATCCAAGGCCATATGAGCATGGAGGGATCTTGACATGGTTTGGCTCCAAAATACCTTTTTCATAAAGGCCTAGAACTTTGCCTTGGTAGTTCATGTTTTGGAGTATGCGATGGATTATAGGACTAGGTGTGGTTTGAACACTAGACTTAAGCTCATTATTTGATGAAGAAGGTGAAGTGGATAAAGGTCGTTGTTGTCCTAAAGAAGAACACTCATGTATAAGGGTGGTAAGACCAATAGGACATGATGGTGAACTTGAAGTGGGATCAATGGTAGATGTGGAGGGAGGATCATTAGGATCTTGATTAGCATTGTGTTCACTAAGATCCAAGTTATTTGTTTGATCTTTTATGCTTACTTGGGGGACAAGTATCTCATCATGACAAGTGGATGTTTGCTCATTATGGATGGGGCTAGATGGCTGATGACTAGGAGCAATTTTGATATCTTGCTCATGGATGGATATAAGATTATGGATAGGATCAAGGTGCTCATGGATAGCTTCTTCATAGGTATCATCTTGATCATGGAAAAGATACATGTTATGGATGGGTTGCATAAAAGTGTTTTGATCTTGAGTTGGACTAGGGCTTAATGTTTCCACATGATTAGGATTAAACCTTTGACATACCTCTTGACTTTGGATGAAAGTGGAAGGCTCTAGAGTAGACTTGATAGACTCTTGATGGTTATTGACATGAGGGCATGATGGCTTTTGACTTAGGCTTATGGTTGGAGACTCTTGAATATACTTGTTGGCTTGTAGGTCACATGATGGGCTCAAAGGGATAGGTATGTTAATGGAAGGCTCTTTGATAGGCTCAAGGATAGGTGAACCACATGATGAGATTATAGGATTGGACATGACCTTTGGAAGTTCTTTGGTAGGCTCATGAATGGATCTTTGACATGGGGGTTGTTTATTCCTAGCTAGTAGCCAATGAATCACATCCTTTGCAAGTGCATGTGTAGATGGGCAATATAATGGATGAACAATAATAGTGGATGATGTTGTAGGCTTATGATTAGGACTTTGATTGGATGGAAAGATAATAGAGCTTGATAGGCTAAGATTTGGATTAGATGGGGGTGATACATGGGATTGGGATGATGTGGCATGATTTCCCATTATAGGTAGGTACACCTTGTAAACAATTGGAACAAATATTAGGCATTGATTTGTATTGTGGCCTTTGGTCCTATGGTATGCACAATAATCATGTTCATCGTATGGACTTTCTTCACATGGTTTGACTTCAGGAAGTTCAATGAGTTTTGCTTCAAGCATTCTTTGTAAAACTCTCTCAGCCGCATCCTTTGGTGAACGATTAGAATGACATGGTGATGAAGGTAATGGAGGGCTTTGTGGTTTGGAAGATGGAGGGATCAATGGACTAGGAATGGGATCACATGGTGGTGTTGGGATAGGATTAGTTGGCTCATGTGTTAACATGTGATTGGATGGTGGAGGCAACTCTAGATTGGTATCTCCCTTGTCAAAGGTTATTAGATCTTGCATAGGATAACTTAGGCTTGTTTGATTTATGTACAAGGGATTACTTGGACTTGGATGTGCTTCTTGTTGCAAAGGTGGACTTAGGTCTATCAATGGTGCTTGGTGGTCTTGTTGAAAAGGTGTACTTGGACCTAATTGATTTATGTACAAAGGGCTATTTGGACTTGCATGTTGTTCTTGTGATATCACTTGATTGCTTTGTGGATAGGCTTGGTAGTGCATTGGAACGGTGGCATGAGGGATTGGATAAACTTGAGGTGGATGTTCATAGGTTGGAGGTGGAATTTGTTGAGGTTGGGATGGTGTTTGGACTTCTTGTTGTGATATGATTTGTTGTTGATGTTGGTAAATGTGTTGATGTGATGATGATGGAGGGGCTGCATAGGATAATGATTGTTGTGATATGGATTGATATGGATAAGGGTTATGATAGGTTGATAAAGGGCTGATATGACATGTGGATGAATTTGGTTGAGATGAAGTGGGATAAGTTGATGCAGAATTGATTTGATGTGTGGATGGATTAGATTGGTATGAAGTGGGATAAGTTGATGTGGAATTGATTTGATGTGTGGATGGATTGGGTTTTGGACTTGTCTCATCCTCATCAATAAAGAGATAGCCTCCTCAAAGTATAAACTTGGTCTTAGGAGGAGAGGCTCCTTTAATTGTGATCTTGGGCTTTGGTTCGCTTTCATGATTTGGATTAGGAGGATAGCCACCTTTAATTGTGACCTTGGGTCTTGGTTTATCCTCATGATTTGGATTAGGAAGAGGGGCTCCTCTAATTGTGACCTTAGGTCTTGGTTTATCCTCATGATTTGGATTAGGAGGATAGCCACCTTTAATTGTGATCTTGGGCTTTGGTTTTATTTCATTGTTTGAATTAGAGGGGTAGCCTCCTTGAATTGTGATTATAGGCTTAGGTCTTGTCTCATGATTATAAGGATAACCCCCTTGAATTGTCACCTTAGGCTTGGGATTTGTCTCATGATTAGAGGGATAGCCCCCTTGAATGATTACGACCATCTTGACAAGTGTTGACTAGGACTAGGTTGATGATGACGTGGAGATGATTTGGAATGAGTATGGATATGACTAGGATGAATGTTTAGATTGATTTGTTTATGTGTTTGGTGTTTATAGCTTGATTTGAAAATGTTCAAATAAATGATTATGCATATACACACATGAATCACTCACACAAGACACATAAGCAAGTTTTTGACTTTGAAAATGAAATGTGATGATTATGCAAGCACACATGGAAGACACATCAACAAGCCTAGTGTCTAGTCAAGTGGGTATGGCCAATTAGGTCTTAGGCTAGATTGCACAAGGTTGACTAAGGAATTGAAAGTGAAATCCTGCCACACAGCCAGGAGAAAGGGGTAACCCACCCTTCACATTCACTTCCCAAAGGTATAAAGTTCTTTGGGGCTTAGCCAAGAGTGACAAGATTCTAACTCCCAATGAGGGTGTCTTTTGATTCAGCCTCGATTGAGGTCGTCCCTTGGAGTGGTGTGTCTCTAAGCAGGCCTCCTAAGAAGGGTATGACAAAAGCAAACCAAGTGAGCTGTCACTTGATTCACACTCGCACTTGTTAATTGACCCTTAGAAATGAAATGTTTGGAAGACAATTCAAGCACTTGTTTGTTTTAGATCCAAATCCAAATGTGTTGGAGGACAATGGTTTGTTTTATGCCCACTTTCAATATGTGATAGCAAACAATGTTCGTTTTAATCCCAAAGTCCAATTGTGTGATCAAACAAGATTAAGAGATGAAAGATTAGAATGAGTGCACCTAATACAATCACTTTCCAATTTGTTGTAGATGTTGATGCCAATGCTGCTCCAGCTCCTTAGATGCCCTTACAAGTCACCAATTCCAAAAAGAAACAAGTAAACTTGCATAGAAGAAAGCTATGTGAAAAAGATGAAATCTAAAAATTCTAATGAAAATGGTCTGATACAAGAGAATGGTTTGCATAAATAGAAAGTTCAGGAGATTCTAAGCAATTTGAAAAAATGTTTCGCTGAAAAACAATCAAAATTGCTCAAGTTATGCTCAAATGAAGTTTGCAATGAACTAGAACTTTGACTAATAAAAAAGCCTAAAAAATGGTATAGTCACCTGATAAAAGTAGTACAGTTGTGAAGTTTGTCCTCCCATCTTTCCAATGAGTCCTTGTTTGTGTGATTTGGCCACCGTATGTGAAAGTTATGATAGAAACACCAAGATGCACAATGACAGCAACCAAAAGCAAGTTACAGTTGCCAGATGCGATTTACTGTTGATTAGAAGCGATCTGAATTTTGCCATAGGCGGGATTCATACGTGATGCACTATTGATCACAAGTGATCTCAATATGTTTGCAGGTGAGCCGTTATATCATAGATGTGAATCTGATAATACCATATGCGGATTGTTTCGGCTTACAAGTGATCTGTTCCTACAAAACAACAGTTGCAACAAAAACCCTATTCTGCTAAAGGCGAGCACTGTCAAACCTAAAGCGACACCGTTATTGCAAAAGCGGCTACTGTCCATTCAAAAGCGATGCGGATCAGTTTAAAAGCGATCACTGAGGCGATCACTGTCGATGTAAAGGCGATCTAGAAAGCGATATAAGCGGCCGATCCCAATGTAAAAGCGACGTAGAGATACAAAAAGTGGCAGATTTTTGCTCAAAAGTATGCAAAAATGGATGAAGGCGGTAGGTAATAGCTCATATGTGAATAAGAAAAGGCAAAAAGCAACTAACAATAGCCCAAAAGCGATCTGGAAAGTTTCAGGTGAGAGATTGCAGAGATTAACCATATGCGACCAAGTTTACCAGATGCGATCAGTTTTTGTTCAAAAGCGAGCTGAATTTTACCAAAAGCTTATCACTATTTGTTTAAAAGTGAGCCAAATTTGACCATAAGTGACTGCTATTTGATCAAAGGCAAGCTGATTTAGCCCAGGCGACTGCTGTTTGATCAGAGGCGACCTAAATTACCAAAGGCGGATTTCTGCAGACCGGTTGTTGTTTTCTTCACCAAACGCTCCATTTTTCATCAAATTTAGGCAAATTTGTACTCAAAATTTATGGAAATGGCCTCCTGGATGCAATGGTGAGGTTATATTTGGGCTAAGAGATCATCTACATATATTTTTAGCCAAATCTTTACAAACTAGGGTTAGAAAAATGCAAATTTTTGCTACAAAAGCTTGCAAAAATGAAAGATTGGCACTCCAAGAGATCTAAACTTCATAAAAACAACTCAAACAAGAGAAGTTAATCAAGGATGTGGGTCCCACTGGGCGTGCCAGAATGTATATCGAAAAATTTAGATTTATAAATGGAAATAATTCAAATAATGAAATGCATAACCTAAACCCAAATCATTCAATACCTCGAAGATGCAAGATAAGCTTGATTGATTGATCACTTTGTTGTGTTGATTGCTTGATTCCGTAGCATAACGTTGATAAGGAGATAGATGATGGATGCTTGATGCAAGCTAAATGGATGAAAGATGGTGGATAATGGCTTGAGATGAAAATTCAGCAGAGTGAGGTTGCATGAAGAAGATCCTCCATTCTCCCTAATCTCTTCTCTAATCTCCTCTCTAATCTCTTCTCTAATGTCTCAAAAAAGGCTTGCTTTATAGGCTTGGATTGGTTCCAATGGATGGCTAGGATCAATTAGGGCTTTAGATGAAATGGATGGATAGGATTAAGTTAGGTTTCCTTGCACATTAAGAAATTGTAGTCAATTGACATGTGGCAAGGGAAGATAAGGCTTAGGTGTGCTTGTGTAGATAAATACTAAAATTAGGTCCCATTAGTTGTGCATGTGAAAGATTTGAATGAAAGTTGTAATACAACACATGATTGACTGGACAAGTGTTGGAATGTGATAAAAAATGAGGACTTAATTCAAATAAAATATTTGAATTAGTTGTGATATGAGTTGGATATTAATTAAATAAATAAGATTTATTTAATTAATAGGGTAGATGAATAGGATGTGATGTGGAAATTAATTAAATAAATAAAATTTATTTAATTAATTGGGATGAGGATAGGATAAATGGGATTATACATGTGAAATTAATTAAATAAATAAAATTTAATTAATTAATTGGCTAAGTAGGATGAGGATGGGATTGAATGGGATTTTAATTAAATAAATAAAATTTATTTAATTAATTGGCTTAATGGGATAAGTGGGGTTAAGAGTGGGATTTAGGACAAAATGCTACAAGATGTCTAGGATAATGTTTTTAGCTAGGTGTTGCTAGACATGGACAAAGTTGGAACAATTTTGGGTGTCTACAGAGATTACAACAATAATAATTCATCCACTATATTCTTCTGCTGCTACTTTGTAAATTTATATCTAATCCAGTGATGAGGTATCACTTACCCTAACTACTAATTCATCTGTGAGATAGTATCAATCTCTTATTCTACCAATTGTTTAACTATAGAGTAAAAATTTATGCAATTAAAATAGATTTTAGTGGAATAGCAGTCTCACTAAATTTGAGTCTTAGTTTCAAATACAACTGGGCAGCGAGGCCCTGAAATATAGGTACTTTAATCAATTTGTTGAGAACTCATGCAAAATAAAAGAGAGATAAAACTTCCAGCAGTTAACTAGGGTCTTCATTCAATTACTCAAGTGTTGATTGAGTAATATCTAGAGCACCTCGATTACCACTGGAAGTGTTGACTGGTAAAAGTACTGGAAATCTGCATTTGTATTAAGGAGGCTCTGAAGATGTATGCTTCTGTCTGCAACTCTAGAGATATGCTTATGACTTTATGTTCTACTCCAGAGATATTCTCATGACTTCAGTCCAGCTCCAGAGATGATTCACCCCCTTATCTCAAAATCTCTTCAATCATATTGGAAAATATTGGAGACTAGTGTGGTATCCTTATGTTAGCTCCAGAGATTATTAGGACCACCTTCGAAGATGCTCAAAATTGTCTTTTCCTGAACACCTATACCTATTGATTCAAAAATAGAGGATTTCTACATATTTCCATTAATTCAATGCACATTAGTCCTTCAATCAAAAATCATGATTTTAAGTAATTCATCACTCATTAATCATAATGAGAACAATCTTGTTAATCTACTTTGGTGCAGTCATCAGGACAATGGAATAAGAAGGAAGAAAAAGAGGGGTAAAAAGGTGTATTATCATGGGTGCTACCTAGCACTCATCAACCCCATGTACTTAAAGGTTAGCTGGTCCTCCTACTTTTCACAATTTGGACTTATTCAGGTGGAATATTCTATCAGTCAAATTGTAGTCATCTACATAAGTAGGCCAAGTAGTGCGGTCTATATTACCATTTCCTCTGAACTAATCAACCCGCTTCATCCATTCCTGAAATCTGTCATCTTCCATTTGTTTAGCCCAGATAGGTAGTGGCTCAATGATGAGAGGAGGTCTGAAACGGCCACCTATCCACTCTAGTTGGTATTTATCCATCATTTTGGACATTGTCCTGGTCTTCCTCATAAACAACCTTAGGTTGGCAGGGGACACCACTTCTCTCGTCTTTTGTTTTGTAGTTAAAATGTTCCACCTTTTCTTTTCCATTGGAAGCATTTGATTAGATAAACTATTTATGAGGAGACCAAAATCAATGGAACATTCCTGCAGATGTTTTAGATATAAAGGCAAAATCTTGGTCTTACCGTCTGGGGAGTAAATGTTTGTCCTAAAATGGATCTTAAAAGCATTGGGATCTAGACATTCTCTTCTGATAAAAAGGCTTGTTTCTACATCCTTCTTTATATAAGCCTCCATCCTTTCATTCCAAATTTGATGATTTCTCATCAGTGACACGAATGCTCTGAGTTGGCATTCTCCTACAAAATAGTTGATAACGATGGTATGATCATCGATGCTGAAACCATGCAAATATAGCTCACAAAGAAAATCTTTATCCTCATTAGGACTTCTCATGTATGCCTCCATGAACCCTATCCCTGTCTCTATGTCCTCAATCAAATCAGACATAACCAAATATATCTTTCTCTGTAGGATTCTTTCTTGTAGAAACAAAGCATAACTTCCACTAGCGGATCTACAAGATAGGATCTCAAATGAAATGGAAGTTACCTGAAGGACCTTTTTCTCCAAAGTTTGTACTCTTTGTGACATGGTAGTCACTTCCCTTTGTAATTGTAGCATGGGTTTAGAAGCCTCATATTACCTATATCTTCTTTCCCGATGAAACAGGGCCTTAGGGATATCTATTGGAATTGGTCCTAAGTATGGATCTGTTTGCATCCCCTGTTCCATGGTTGCTACTGGACCAATCAACTCCTGAATGTATTCTTCTTGATCATCTATTTTGTGCATGTTAATTATTTGTCTTGACTTTGTACTTTCTCAACAAGTGCTGCAATTATTGTGAGACTATTATCTCAAGCCTTTGTAAGATTAGAAATATTTTGTGCTGCCTCTACCTCCTTTTCCTTGATACTTTGGGTTGCCTCTGTTTCTTTGTCTCTCATTTCTGCCTCTTTCTCTTGAATTATTTTCTGTTTGTCCTAGAGCTCTGCTTGTAGTCCCTCAATCATCTATTTTTGTTTCATTTATTTTTCCTTCATGACCTTCTTGAGGTCAATAATAATTAAGTTTTTCCCCCATAATAATCTCTTCATATTATCAATTTCCTCTAGCAGTAGTTGTTCCCTTGGAATCTCAACATCCTCTTGATCAGAGGGGTGAGAATAAGTCCATGTTTCTTCTTCTATTTGTTCCACTTTAGGGTTTTTCACAGCTCTTTGCCCTTCACTGTCAGTTGCATCCACTTGCCCTTTTTTAACTTCCCCTACAATCTCCTTATCCTGAGCTTCCTCTTGATTTCTCTCTACAATTATTAGTGTTGATGAAGGTCCAGCCTCATCTACAGAAGTCCTGAAAGCCAAGAGAACTTCAGCCAAGAGAGCAATATCTTTTTCAGCTTGAGTGAGTTGTCTTTTTCTCTTGCTTGTCCATAGCACAGGTGGAGTAGGTGCCTCTGTAGTAGGTACATTATCCTCAAAGTCTGAGGAAATAGTGAAAGTGTCTCTCTGTTCTGTCTCCAGAGCAGGGGAATGTTGTGGAGTTGGACTATGAGAACCTAGATGAACATATGGTTCTAGGGAAGTGTTGGGTGAATATTTTGTCTTCAACTAACTGAAGGAAAAATGGTTATATCAACCACAGTGTAATGAGATAAATCTCTCCTCTCAACAAGGGGATGTTCCCTATCAACTATTACAAACATAGTTATACTAAAAACTAATTTTGAGGTGAAACCATGTCATCCATTTCTCTTTTTTTAGAAATGATGTTTACAATATAAAATATCACTTTCACAATACAAATCAAAATAACCAAAAACCCACGAGAGCACAAAGTCTATCATTGCTCTTTTCACTTATTTCCAATTTATAACCTAGTAGGATAAGGTGCAGCTCAAAGTCTTCACCAAATACTATGACAAAACATACAATCACAAAAGATAATAGTAGCTCAAAGTCTTTCCAATATCTTTTACTTCAAAACATAAAATCACAAGCTAAAGATAATTGTTGTAGCACAAAGTCTCCAAAATCAGCTTTAGAACATCTCCCAAATTATTCACATTCACACTACAATTTGATCAAGTAGATAAGATAACATAAGCAAAAGGACATAAGAACAATTTCCAATGCCTCACAAGTTATTCCAATGCAAAGATTGAAAGATCGCTTGCTTTTCTATTCACTTGATAAAATATGATTTACAATTTGAACACAAAGTCTCAAAATGCTCTTCAATTTGGCAGAGTTTCACTTCAATAACTAAAAGATAGATAATTACAATGGGGGTCCTCTTTATTTATAGGAGAAACCAAGAGCAAAAATAGGAAAATCCTAACTACTTTGACTTATTCAAACAAAAGAGTCCTATTTGACTTATGACTTCTTTTGTCTCATATGCAATTACATTTTGGAAAATTACACATGAATATGTCCATAACAAAATTCAAATTACATATACAAGAATAAAATAAACTAAGGTATCAAAAGGAACTTCAACTTCCTCCATCATTCTTCTTTAGAAAGTCCCGATACATGGCCTATATAGCTGTCATTTCACATGCATCTAGCTTTGCTGTATTTTTTGAGATAGTGCGGGCCTAGAGAACCACATCTTTCACTGCTTTATTGCCTTCTCATGCTTGTCAAGGTTGTCCTTTAGGTTCTCAAAAATTGAATGCTGATCATAGAGGCTGTCCATAGAAAAAACTGAGGGCACTTCATCTTTGAATTTCCATTGAACCGTCTTTTTGAAGAATCTTATCATTTCATCTGCTGAAAGGAACTTATGATCTTCACCTGTGAGGGTTCATGGGAGTTCCTCCAACCTATGTAGAAGCGTGACATCGTTGTCTTCACTATTTTCACGAGCTTGGCATAAGTCATCAAGTAAGCCTTTTACTATATGGATACGATGAACAAGAGACTCCTTAGTCTTAAGATATGATTCTCGATTTGAGATGACCCCAATGGTAATCAGATTCTTTATATTAATCTTTTTCATCTCTATCTACTCCTCCAAGCTCTCTTCTTGATCCTGCAGTTCTTGGGAAAGTAAGTCAACCATGTTATCAAGTTCAACTTTGGCTTTATCCATCTTTTCTTTTCTTTCTACGGTGGTCTTCAGTAGAATTCACCCTTGGGCTAGCAAATGTTCCACAATATCTCCTACCACTCTTCCTCTGGCCTGAGCTTTTTCCACCTCCTGAATTAGAGGATCTTCTATAGTTACTGCCATGGGTTCCACAATTTTAGATGACTTTACTATTTTTTGAAGAATAGTGGAAAGTTGTTCTGCTTTAGCTTTATACTGTTCTTTCTCCTTCTTAACTTCATCATATTTTTTGAGCAAGGTGCTGGCAGTAGTTTGAAAATCTGCCTTAATGTCTTCATGAGTTAACTTACCTAACTCAACCCTTGAGACGACATAATCATTCATATCAAAATTGTCGATAGTAGCATCCTCTGGTGGCTTGGCAATTTCTGCATATCTAATCCCCTTTTCATTGATAAGCCTAGAAACAGTCTTAGGCTTTTTCTTCAGAGTTTTTGACTTCAAAGGCAACAACTTCTCTATATCAATTTCATCTGGTGAAATTGCTTGCTTTTTCCTTTTCAGGTATATGCAGACAACTAAGGAGGAAGTATAGAAGCACCCACATTAGGAGAAGAAGAATTAATCACTTGCTTTGCCAGGTCCATGTTTATTCCTGTTATTGTAACAATAGGACTGGTAGGAGTAAAAATAGCAGTAGTATCAACAACCTTTTCAGAACTATCTAAAAAATGTTCTAGCATAGTTTGTTCACCGATATCAAAAGATGGAGAAGACAAACTAGGAATGGACCTAGATGAATCAAACACTATTTCGAAACTTGTTCTTAAAGAGGGGGGAGTATTATCCGAGGAAACAACCAAAATAGGAGAAATAGGAGTATTTGAAACTGCAGGAAAAACACTAGAAATAGGAACATGAAGCTGAGATTTAGAAACTTGGGATTCTGATGGAAGGTCCCTCTGTGGGGAAAGTTGTGAATCACCAACTTGTTCCTATTCTACATTCTCATCTTTATCTTGTTCTATTTCATCTTCCTCAGCAGGCTTTTTCAGATATTTCTGCTTGCTGGATATCCTTAGCTTTCTCAATATTTTGTTGTTCAATTTCAACATCCTCAACCTCCATTTTCTCAACATCAATGTCTTCAATACCAGATTTAGTAACATTAGAGGTCTTTGTGATCTCCTTCTTCTACCCTCCCTTAGATACAAACTTAATTTTTGGCTTACATGTTTTGGAGGAAGAATGGGTGTCACTCTTATTCTTGGTCCTATTTTCAACTTTCTTACCTATTTCCTCTTGAGTTTTAGTCTCTAACCCTGTAAGAAATTCTTTCAAGCTGATCCCTTTGCTTTCCAACCATATGTTTGTGTTAGCCAAGATCAGCTGAAATCTTTTCCTTATAGAAGTCTCCTCTTTGACTGACCATTTTACTTCTGGAAGAGGTGAGACTTCAACATTCTTAGCATTATATTTGGGATCTAGAACATCCCCATCATTTTCCATTCCATCTGGAATATCTGCAAGGTCCAACTCTTCTATCTAACTCAAATGAAGTCTGCAATAGTCTAACTTCCTGATCTCATTTTATGTCCTGAGGTCAGCCCAAATATCTTCCACCATTGGCATATGGAAAGTTGACTTTCTTTTGATTTTATCTTGTACCCTCCTGAAGTTAAAATGGTCCCATTTCTTGAAAGTTTTCATGGTGACCAGTTGCAATTCAGAATCAACTATTTTTGCCTTGGTAGCTGACTAAACTCAGTACCTTCCAATTTCTATAGGAAACTTTATCCCTGACTTTTTTAGCTCCATTTGTTTATTATTTACACAATCCGCTGCCTACATAATTCCATGAGAACAATCCAGTCACTGGGATATCATGGAAGTATATAAGGGTAACCAGGATAATACCCTACTTTGAGATATGTGAAAGTAGGAAACTGTAAGAACAAGCAGCCAAAAGAATTTACAACTTCCTAAGCTTCATATGAAACCCTCTTCTAAACAAGCTCATTGTCCCATAAGCACATAAACACTGAAAAGAAAGCATAATTAACCCTATGGAAATGATGGATTGATCCTTTTAGTGTAATTTGAGGATAATACTCATACATGGGAACCAACCTTTTGTCACCAACCTGAGTAAGACCAAGAAAACTTCTCATGCTTGCGACAGCATATACAAGATATGAGGTCATATAAAATTTGAATTTTGTGTTGACTCTCACCAACTGCTCATGCAAAGCATTGTTGCAAGTATGGGTCTAACCGGTGTTGTCATTGATGTCAACATACTCATGTTGCATTGATGAGAAGGATTGGATGAGCAGAGAGGAGCAATGGAGACAGTGAAGTGGAGATCCCAGCTAAGATGCAGATCAGAGGTTGCAGTTCAAAGGGTTTGTAGATATGAGTCTTGAGATGATCCAGTCAAGTTTTTAGAGGTCCGCATGATGATCTGAAGAAGTTATGGCTGCTCAAGTAGAACCAGCTCCGATAGGTGTTTAGAGGTGACAGAGTGACACAGAAAGGTCCGGTGAGATCCGAAAATGCATTATCCCATTCTATGGATTTGAGGGAGTGTTGAGGGTATCCTTGTGAAGTATCAACTCTATTGGTTTGGGGTTTGAAGGTCCAGAAGCGCCTATTCCTTTGTGACAATAATAACAGACTGTGTTCTTAAAGCTCCGGATGAAGGAGAGAAGAATTCCAGCAAGCAGATGAAGTGTGGATGTTCTTGGTGATTCGAGAAAGGTTGTGGTGATCTTTGGATCATGTCCAGTTCATGTTGGTGGTCCGCATTGAATTTAGAGTGCGCATTTGAAGAATAACCACTGGATGATGGTGTTCTTCCTGAGACTGGCCGACCGGATGTATTACACGTCTTGCAGATGTTCTAGTAGATGTTTGCCGACTTAGATGATTATTCCTAAGTTGATGCCTTGTATAAATAAGGGATTGTGAAGTCTTTCTAAAGTGTGTCCTTGTGGTGATGAGAGTGTTGTAGCAAGGAGGAGAGCGAAAGGCAGAGCAGAAGTATTGGGCTTAAATGGAACTGATTCAAGCATGGTGAAGATGCTATTCTCCAGTTCATGTATGTGATATTTATTTCTTTATAGACAGTGTGTCTCTTGTAGGTAGTGAGCCTCTTGTGAGCAGTGTGCTCGGGCAGTGAGCCCTAATTGGCATGTGCCATTTGTTCTTTCTATTCTTCTAACAGAGAATACAATCTTAGGTTAATCACCCCGTGGTTTTTCCCTTAACCGGGTTTTCCACGTCAAAATCTTGGTGTCTTATGTGTTGATATGTTTCTGCTCTTGATTTGAATGCATTATGGTTCATTATTAATACACTGCTAATCACTAAGAAGATTTAAGTATTTTATTGGAGAAAGTTTTATACAACTGATTCACCCCCCTCTCAGTTGTATGCCCTAAGTCTAACACTTGGTATCAGAGCTAAGTTACTCTAAAAGAGCTTAACCGCTTGAGGAGATCCAGGATGTCGTCCTACAAGAAGGATAGCCCAAAGTTTGATGGAGCAAATTTTAATCTTTGGAAAGGTCGCATGAAGTGTCACTTGCAATGCATGGTATGGCATACTGGACCATGGTTACAACACAGTATGTACTTCCACAGGGTGGTCCAAAAGCTCAAAATGAAATCACAGATGCTAAAAACAATCTGCGGACTATAGAAGCTCTTCTAAGTGCATTATCTGATTTAGAGCTCTCAAATGTTATTGACCTACCATCTGCTTTTGAGATTTAGAAAAAATTGGAACTTTTGCATGAAGGAGACTAGTATGTTAAATGCGCAAGGTTACAAAGTCTGAAAGGGAAATTTGAAAACCTGAAGATTGGAGATATGAAAATATTACTACTTTTATGTCAAGAGTAAATGAGCTTGTTTGTGGAATTAGAAATGCTAGTGGAGTCTTGGATGAAAATGAGATTGTTGGCAAAATTCTCAGATCCCTTCCCGCTTCTTACAAAATCAAGGTTGTTGCCATTGATGAATTTAGAGCCCATACAACTGTCACAAGAGATCAATTGGCTGGCAAATTGGCTGCATTTGAAATGACCAAGTTTGGAAATGATCCCCCCAAGACTGAATCTGCATTCAAAGCCAGTGCCTCTATAAAAGGTAAACAAAGGTTTGATCCAGGAGAGAACTCATCAAGGAAACTGTCATAGTATGAAAAAGCAAGAAAAGACCTAGAAGAAGAAGAAGTAGAAACTGCTCAACTTGAAGCCCTCATTGCAAAGAGACTACCAAGAGGATCTGGTAAGTATGAAGGAAAATTGCCTTTTAAGTGTTTTAACTGCAATAAGATTGGTCATTTTGCCTCAAGATGTCCGGAAAGATTTTCAAGGTAAAATCCTAATAGATCAAGGTTCCAAAAGAATTGTTACTATGTTCATGAAGAAGATGATAATGAAGGAGTAACAGATGATGAATCAGAGATAGGAAACAAATCTAGAAGTGAATGGGTGTTTATTGCCATCATGGAAGAACCAACATCCTCTATATCTTTCAATCATAAAGTTGTAGAAAGAGCTCTGGCTGCCCAAGTTGAAGAAAAGGATGATTGGGTCTTTGACAGTGGTTGCTCTCACCATATGACAGGTGACAAAAATAAGTTCATAGATTTGGAAAGGTATGAAGGAGGAGTGGTGAAGTTTGGTGATAATTATGCTGGTAGAATCAGAGGAAGAGGAACTATTTCTTTTGATGGAAGGAACAAAACCGGTAATGTTCTATATGTTGAAGGCTTGAAGCATAATCTTCTCAGTGTTGGACAGTTGGTGGACAAAGGCTATGATCTTCGGTTCAAGAATGGAAAATGCAAGATCTTTGAAAGCTTAGGAATAGAGATTGCATCCGGTACCCAAACTAAAGGTAATATCTTCCACTTGGTTGGCACTGGTAAAAGTTGCTTATTTGTTCAAGTTGATCAGAGTTGGTTATGGCATAGGAGAATGTGTCATGTGAATTTTGATAATATCATCAAGATAAGCAATACTCATGCTGTAAGAGATCTTCCAAAATTGGTGAAACCTACAAATAGCCTGTGCAAAGAATGTCAGTTGGGCAAGCTGAGAAGAATCACATTCAAGAGTAAGGAACTATCTTCTACCAGGTTATTGGACTTAGTTCATACTGACCTTTGTGGCCCGGCAAGAATCAGGAGTATGCAAGGTGATAGATACTTCATGTTACTAATTAATGACTATTCCCAGATGATGTGGGTAACTTTTCTGAAAGAGAAATCAGAAGCTTTTAAGAAATTCAAAATATTCAAGGCTATGGTAGAAAATGAAACCGGATTGAAATTGAAATGTCTGAGGTCTGATAGAGGTTGAGAATTCACATCCGGTGAGTTCATAGAATTCTGTGAGAAACATGGAATAAAGAGAGAGTTGTCTTCTCCTAGGACTCCATAGTAGAATGGAGTAGTGGAAAGAAAGAACCGGACCATACAGGAAGCATCTAGGACCATGATGATGGAAGCAAATGTTCCTCACATCTATTGGAGAGAAGCTGTCAGCACTGCAGTCTATACTCTCAATCGAGTTCAAATCAGAAGCAATACTGGTAAGACTCCTTATGAACTTTGGTTTGGCATCACTCCTACTATGAGGTATTTCAAAGTTTTTGGTAGCAAATGTTACATTAAAAGAGATGAAGATCTAAGAAAGTTTGATGCTAGAAGTGATGAAGGAATATTCTTGGGTTACTCTACTCAAAGCAAAGCTTACCAGTGTTATAACAAAAGACTGAGAAAGATGATAGAAAGTACAAATGTGAAGGTTGATGAGGGAATTGAGAAACCCTCAAGGTTTTATGAATATGATGAAGATGATCAGAATGGTGTTCTGACTCAAGAAGCCCAAGCCTCATCTGTTAGTCAGATACAAGCTAATCCGGTAAACCAGGAAGAAGAAATGAGTTTCAATGAGCCTAATCAAGAATCAGAAGTGCAAGAAATTCCTAAAGTTCCTAGTTATGTAAGACTAAACCACTCTAAAGATCAGATCATAGGTGATAAAAGCAAAGGAGTACTAACAAGAAGGAGAATTGCGCAAGATTCAGAAAAGTATTGTTTGATTTCAAAGATTAAACTTAAGACAGTGAATGAAGCTTGCAATGATGAAAATTGGACTAAAGCAATGGAGGAAGAGCTGGTGCAAATAGAGAAAAATCACACTTGGGATCTTGTTCCCAGACCTAGAAAGAAGAATGTGATTGGAACCAAATGGGTCTTCTGGAACAAACTAAATGAAGTTGGTGAAGTAATCAGAAATAAAGCCAGATTTGTCTGCAAAGTCTACTCTCAAATAGAAGGAATTTATTTTGAAGAAACTTTTTCTCCGGTGGAAAGAATTGAAGCAGTCAGATTAATTCTTGCCTTTGCTGCCTTCAAGGATTTCAAGGTATATCAGATGGATGTCAAGTCTGCCTTTCTAAACGGTGACTTGGAAGAAGAAGTGTATATAGAGCAACCGGATGGATTTCAATTGTCTGATCATGGTGATATGGTTTGCAAGTTGAAGAATGCACTGTATGGATTGAAGCAAGCCCCAAGAGCTTGGTATGAAAGATTGGATAAGCATCTTTTGAAGATTGGTTTCAACAAAGGTACTACTGACAGTAACTTATATTTCAAAATTGATCAGGAAAACATCTTGATTGTTGAAGTATTTGTTGGTGATATCATCTTTGGAGGAAGAGATAGTATGTGTAAAACTTTTGCAAATCAAATGAAAAGTGAGTTTAAGATGTCTATGCTTGGTGAAATGAATTTCTTCTTGGGTCTACAAATTACTCAAACAAAGAAAGGAATCTTCATTTCTTAGACCAAATATGTGAAAGAATTGTTGAGGAAATTTGGGATGGAATATTCAAAGCTAATGAATACTCCCATGGCAACCAAATGTAAGTTGAGAAAAGATGATGACTCTCCTAAGGCAGACCAGACAAAGTACATATCAATGATTGGAGGATTGTTGTATCTCACTCAAACTAGACTAGATATTATGCAAGTTGTTGGTATTGTTGCTAGATTCTAAGCTGATCCTAGAGAATCCCATGTCATGGCAATCAAGAGGATCTTTAGATATCTAAAAGGGATGGTTGAGTATGGTCTGTGGTATCCTAGAGATCATGATTTCTCTCTTCATGCATATACAGATGCTGATTGAGCAGGAGATATGGATGACCGAAAGAGTACCAGTGGTGGAGCATTCTTTTTGGGGAAGAGATTGGTCTCTTGGCTAAGCAAGAAACAAGAGGCAATATCTCTGTCTACAACTGAAGCAGAATATATTGCAGCAGTAGGTAGTTGCACTCAAGTTTTGTGGACGAAGCAGATGCTAAGAGATATCAAAGTGGAGTATGAGGAACCTATCACAATCTTCTGTGATAATTCAAGTGCTATAAATATATCTAAGAATCTGGTGTTGCATTCAAAGACTAAACACATATCCATCAAGTTTCACTTTTTGAGAGAGCAAGTGAACAAGAATGAAGTCAAATTGGAGTTTGTGCCCTCTAAGGATTAGATTGCAGATATCTTTACTAAACCTCTACCTAAGGACTCTTTTGAGTATCTCAGGGAGAAGTTAGGGCTTATTGCCCCTCCGGTGATGAACTAAGGTGCATTGAGGTGCATCAGTTCGGTGGATATCACAGTCATATCTTCTGATCCGGATTGATGGGAGTTGTTACTTAGGGGGAGCAGTAGGTATGATTCTAAAGTGTTGGAGTTGCAAGTATGAGCCCTTTGCCATTGATGTCAAAGGGGGAGAGAAGATATGTGAAAAATAAGTGGTTGATGATCAAAGGGGGAGCAGTAAAGGAAGAGAAGACATGTGAATAGTTTTTGCTGATAGGGGGAGTTGTGACAGTAAGGAGAAGTTCTTGTCTTGATGGTTTATCACATCATATATTGCCATCAATGACAAAGGGGGAGATAGTTGCAAGTATGGGTCTAACCAGTGTTGTCATTGATGTCAACATACTCATGTTGCATTGATTAGAAGGATTGGATGAGCAGAGAGGTGCAATGGAGACAGTGAAGTGGAGATCCCAGCTAAGATGTAGATCAAAGGTTGTGGTTCAAAGGGTTTGTAGATATGAGTCTTGAGATGATCCAGTCAAGTTTTCAGAGGTCCACATGAAGATTTGAAGAAGTTATGGTCACTCAAGTAGAACCAGCTCTGGCAGGTGTTCAGAGGTGACAGAGTGACATAGAAAGGTCCGGTGAGATCTAGAAATGCATTATCCCATTCTACAGATTTGAGGGAGTGTTGAGGACGTCCTTGTGAAGTATCAACTCTATTGGTTCAGGGTTTGAAGGTCCGGAAGTGCCTATTCCTTTGTGACAGTAATAACAGACTGTGTTCTTAAAGCTCCGGATGAAGGAGAGAAGAATTCCAGCAAGCAGATGAAATGTGGATGTTCTTGGTGATTCGAGAAAGGTTGTGGTGATCTTTGGATCGTGTCCAGTTCATGTTGGTGGTCCCCATTGAAGTTAGAGTGCGCATTTGAAGAATAACCACCGGATGATGGTGTTCTTCCTGAGACTGGCCGACTGGATGTATTACACGTCTTGCGGATGTTCTAGTAGATGTTTGCTGACTTAGATGATTATTCCTAAGTCGATGTCTTGTATAAATAAGGGATTGTGAAGTCTTTCCAAAGTGTGTCCTTGTGGTGATGAGAGTGTTGTCGCAAGGAGGAGAGCGAAAGGCAGAGCAGAAGTATTGGGCTTAAGTGGAACTGATTCAAGCATGGTGAAGATGCTATTCTCCAGTTCATGTATGTGATATTTATTTCTTTATAGATAGTGTGTCTCTTGTAGGTAGTGAGCCTCTTGTGAGCAGTGTGCTTGGGCAGTGAGCCGTAATTGGCATGTGCCACTTGTTCTTTCTATTCTTCTAACAGAGAATACAATCTTGGGTTAATCACCCCGTGGTTTTTCCCTTAACGGGGTTTTCCACGTCAAAATCTTGGTGTCTTATGTGTTGATGTGTTTCTGCTCTTGATTTGAATGCATTATGGTTCATTATTAATATACTACTAATCACTAAGAAGATTTAAGTGTTTTATTGGAGAAAGTTTTATGCAACTGATTCACCCCCCCTCTTAGTTGTATGCCCTAAGTCTAACAAGCATTACTAATCTATTCTCCCCAGAAGATTTTTTGTGTGCCCCGGAGAATCACCTTAATGTATGTATACATCCATTCCTGAAACTTGGAGGAAGAAGGGAGTCCTCTAATACGACTCAAAAGTGTGATCAAGTCACAAACCTCCTCTACAAAGTCACTCCTAGGGAGATCCTTCGGCCATCTGGTCAGATTACTCTGAGGAATCTTCAACCTTTTACTGTTTATGCATCTTCTTGCGACTTCCACATCTGCATCATAGTCTCTTTTCCCTTGAGAAAAATCAATTTGTCCAATATTTTCAATAGGAGGATACATGAAGATTGTATCAAGAAACTCTGCATCCAACCTCATAATCACATTCCCTTGGGAATCTGTCACAACTCTAGTATCCCTGTTGTAATGGCTAGCCACCTGAAGAACAAACTCAGGATTATGGGCAGAAACTAGAAAAGAGGCAACCAAGTGAGCATTGATGTCAATGATCTTCTGCATATGTCTGGAAGGATTTGTCTGTTTAGTTCTGTCCACGAACTCTATCATATCTACATCCCTATCTCCATATCTCTGATTTCATCAACATTAGACTGTACTGAAGCAATAGGGAAGACCCCTTGGTATTTGTACTTCATGATTTTGGCTTTGGATGGAGACAACTCTGATATCAGTTTTGAAGAGGAAACTGGAAACAGCGTCTACCATAGATGTTTGTCGAAAACTACAAAAATCCATGATCTCATAGTTAGGGGAAAAATGGGTAAATTGGGATTACTGCAATTCGATGATCATGAAAAGGGAAGCATTCGTTGAAGGGCTTGAGTGCACGTAAATTAAGGTAAAAGGTGAAAGCAGGTTAACAGGTCTTGAAAGGCAAATTTTCCCCAGTGTTAGAAAAATTTAGGAAAATGTGCATGGGTGGTCAAAATGACCGCTCCTACACATGGGATCATTCACGTATCATGCAAAGTCAGTCATTTTGACCGCTATTGCACATGTTTGGGAAGATTTATATTTTTGATGTAGAGGCGGTGAAATTGACCACCCTTACATGTGATGGAAAAAATCAAGTTTAAGGCACATTCAAAAGCGGTGAAAGGTCCAAGGGTGCCTGTTGAATGGAAAAAACTTCAAGTTTGATCTGTATGTGCATAAGCAGAAAATTTGCCCACTAATGCATACGAGAAAAAAGGTTTGAAGTGTTGAGTCGATCGAAAGGACCGCTTATACAGGTACTCCTGAAACTCTAGGTCAGATATGCAATAGCGGGAGTTTCAGTCGCTCTAACATGTAAGGGGTAATACAAAGTTTGTGTAAGGGTGGTGGTTTTAACCACCCTTACATGTGGGGTAGTTCGAAAGTAAGGTGTATATGTCAGTCATTTCACCGACCATACATACAATGAAAAAGATTCCTAAGACACCGTCGGCGGAAAATACTGACTACACACAGGTAAAATGAAAACCTAAGTTCTTGTAAGGCAATAAAATCTTCAACAAAATGAAAATGCACTAAAAACCCAAAACTATTAAAACCTAGGGTTTAATAGAAACATATGAATTTAAAATAAAACTAGGGTTTTAAAAAGATAACCAGAGGATGATTTTGAACAATGATACGAACACTATTTATCATTAACAAAACCTCAAACACAAAGAAGAAATAAAATAAACTTACCTGTATGAACACGAAGAAGAAACATGGGAGCTTTAGTAAGATTGAATCCGTGGAAGCTAGAAAGCGTCAGCTTCAAGTTCTCTCCAAGGCTTAGGTAAGATGGATAACTGAAAGTAAAACAAGATACTAATTGAAAATCATTTAAATCAACTCAAAGATTTCCCAAATCCAAAAATTAAAGGTGCAATAAATACACATGAGTTAATATAAATGCAAGGAAAAAGATGCACTGTTGACCAAAAATGCCGCTCTCGCATGAAAGAGGGAAGAGGATGTAAGGGCGGGTAAAACCACCGCTCTTACATCTTTACAAGGGAGAACTGACATGCATGAGCGGCAATTTGTGCCGCCCATACATATTACTCAAAAACATGCATGTAAAAGTGGCCAAATGGGCCGACATTACACTTTGAAACATCAAGGATATGCAAGAGCGGTATTTTTAACCGCTTATGCACATGAAGACTAAAAAACCTACTAACACCCTAAAATGATCAAAATTGATATTGTGATCGATTTGCAACCTAATCGATTTGCATGAATTTCGAGCAATCGACTTAAGGGAATGCCGCAAACTATTCTAGGATGTCAGATGACTTCACATGAGGCCAAGAGTACTTGTCTCGATTTGCGAACTTAGAGTGTAGGCTACAAAATAGATTAGTTTCGTAGGGGTTGTCTACAAAAATGAGTGTAGTTGATTTTGAGAACAACAGCTGGTTCTAACTGGGGAACTTCCTTTGATCAAACTTTGAAATGATCAAAGGGAGAAGAATCTAGTCTCTAAGTGCCTTCATCCATGCCATTGGGCCATAGAGTCAAGCTACCAAAAAGAAAAAGACACAAAAGACTAAACAAAAACACAAAAAATAAAAACATGAAACTATACAAATGTACAAATGAACTTATCTGATACTTCAAGGATTGAAGTGCTTCAGATGTTGCCACTATGAGGCAGCAAGAATGGTGTTCCATCAAGATACTCCAACAAGAAGCTATTTTTACCAAAAAGTTGATGAATGATGAATGGGCCTCTCCATAGGGAATCAAACTTCCCATGCATTCCTTTTGGTTCTCTCCTCTTGTCCCATAACAAGACTTGATCTCTAATTTGAAAATCACGAGCCTTTGCCTTCTTGTCAAAGAGCTTCTTCACCTGACTTTGATGTTCAACAATATGGTCTACTACCATAGCTTGATGTTCTTCAAGTTCAGTGAGGTACATGATTCTTTTGTCAATAGAACTTTCAAAAGTTCTATCTTCTACTACCTTTGCCAACTTCAATGTCGGTAATTCCAAAGTAATAGGTATTTTTGCATTCAAACCATACAGAAGCTAAAATGGTGACATACCTATCGCCCTCTTGGGGGTAATCATGTCTTCCCATAAAGCATCAAACAATGCTTTATGCCAAGTTCTTTGATTATCTTCCACCAATTTCCTGATAATAGTAACTAGATTTTTGTTACTAGATTCTGCTTGACCATTTCCTTGCAGATAATAGTCTGAAGAGTGAGAAAGAATGATCCCATGTTCATAGCAAAAGACAATAATCTCGTTGGAAGAGAAACAAGTAGCATTATCTGCTACAACTTTGTTTGGAACTCCAAACTGGGAAATAATATTTTCCTTAAGAAAATTACATACAACTTCACAAGTAGCGTGCTTTACTGGGATGGCCTCCCCCCACTTGGAAAAATAATTAGTTGTGGTGAGAACAAACTTGTGTCCCGCACTTGACAGTGGGTTCACAGCACCAATGAAGTCAATTCCCCATTGCTGAAAAGGTTCTTCAATTACAACTAGCTGGAGAGGTAATGCAGCCAACTTAGGCCTTCCAACAAACTGTTGACATAACTCATACCTACGTACCCAATTGTACGCATCCTGAAATAGTATAGGGAAATAGTACCTAGCCCGCAAAATCTTATGAGCCGTCACAAGCATAGAAAAATGTCCTCCACAAGCTAAATTGTGAAAAGACTCCAAAAGTCTATTTTGTTGTGTTTTATCCACACAACGGAGAAAAACTCCATCAAGGCTTCTTTTATACAAACCATTGTCCCATAGGACATAGTTAGCAGCCTTCAATTTGATAGTTCTTTTCTCCTTATAGGATAGATGAGAAGGACACTCACCATAGGTAAGAAAATGAGCAATATTTGAATACCACTCATCCGTAGTAGTGACAAAAAGAATAGTTGGAATATCCTCAACTTCTTCTTCTTCATCTCCTATCTCTTTTGGTACATTATCTGCAATCAACTGACATAAACCTCTGCCATGCACAAGCTTGGTAGGTTTGATATCAAGATCAAACTCTTGAATCTTGGCAATCCAATTGCCTCTTTTGGTTCCGAACTCCTGTTGAGTCAGGATCGACTTCACTGTTGTGTCTAGCACTAAAACAACAGTATGTGAATTCAAAATATAGAACCAGAAATGCTTTACCGCCTTGACCATGGCATAAGCATGTTTCTCCATATTTGAATATTTCAATTCATGAGCCTTCAGAGGACAACTCATAAATGAAATGGGAGATTCCACACCTTCTTCATTCTGCTGAACAAGAATGGTTGAAAGTATATGCTCGGAAGCATAACTGTATACTATGAAATCCTTGGTATAATCAGGACAAACAAGAATCAGAGCATGAGCTATGGCCTTCTTGATGTCCTCAAATGCTACTTTACCTTCCACACTCCAACGAAAAGTAGTCTTACCCTTCATCATGTTGACAATATGACGAGTTTTCTCCGTGAATTCCAGAATGAATCTCTACAGAAAATTTACCTTTCTAAAGAAAGAGTGAATTGCAGTCTTACTAGCAGGCAGAGTAAGACTTTGGATGGACTTGACTCTTTCTGAGCTAATTTTAGTGCCTTCTCGGGACACAATATGATCGAGAAGCTTACCTTCTGTAACCCCAAAAACTGATTTCTTAGGGTTAAGAGAAATACCATTTTGTCAACATCTTTCCAGCACTTGTCGAAAATGATATGCATGATCATGACGTTGTTTAGAGAAAATATTTAAATCATCAAGATATACCACAATGAATTTCCCCATCTCATCTATGAAAGCGAGGTCCATTTCTCTCTGGAAAGTAGCACAAGCATTGATTAAACCAAACGGCATCTTGCGATATGCAAATGTGCCCCAAGGTGTCGTGAAAGGAGTCTTATACTGATCTGCTTCACAAACTTCTACTTGATTATATCCCAAGAAACCATCTAGCATAGACAGCATCTCCAAACCAATCATAGTTTGCAACACTTGATCCATGATGGGTAGGGGGTAATTATCCTTTAGAGAAGACTAGTTGAGATTCCTAAAATCAACGCAAATACAGATTTCTCCATTCTTCTTTCTTACAAGAACAATATTTGCAAACCAGGTAGAATGATGAATCAGAAAAATTATTCTTGCATTCAACATTTTCTGAATCTCAAAAAGAATAGTACATGATATTTTGGCCTTTGTTTCTGCTTGTGATGCAATGACCCAACTTTGAAAGGAATTTCATGTTGAATCTTCTTAGGCCTGAAGGACTTCAGATCATCATAAGAATATGCTAGAACATCGATGTAATGGTGAAGAAGTGTAGTGAATTTAAATTTCTCATCGGCAGTGCAACACTTCCCAATGTTGACCATTTTGGGATCTGCCTCAGAACTCAAATTTACTTGTTCAAATTCCATAGATGAACTTGAATCAAGTTGTTGCTACTGTTTAATGTATCTATCATGCTTATCAGATAGATTTTCTAGGGAAACCAAACCTTTTGGAATATTATTCCCTTTTAGTTGAAGAAACTCCTCACTATTTTGTGAATCTACTACGAAAACATATTCCCGTGGTGGAGATTCACTACCTTCAAAATAGAGCTCATCAAAGCTATCCATCTTTTCCAAGAAAGCTATGATTTGATTATCACCATTGAACACCTGCCAATGGTCAGCATTATCTGGTACACTTGGTCATAAAACCAACTCAATTATGTACTTGTTACCTTTGAAGTCCTTATGGGGAACCATGAGGGTGGCAGAGACAGTTAATGAATTAGCACGATCATTAAACTCTCTCGGTACTGCAAAAATGTCAAAAGCATCAAAACCTTCGATGCAATCCCAAACATGGTTGCGATAATGCCTCAACCTTTCATTTTTGGTCTGATATAAATTTCTCACTTGGCAAACAACTAATTTGGCATCTCCTTGAGCATGAAGGTTTTTAACACCTTTAGCATGAGTAGCCTCCAATCTGAGCAACAATGACTCGTATTTAGCAGTGTTATTGGTATTGTCAAATTACAGCTTGTATGAGAAAGGAAAAATATCACCTTGTGCAGATATCAAAACAATTCTGGCTCCAAAACCAGTAGAGGAACAACTACCATCAAATTCTAAAACCCAAACATCATTCGAATTTCTTACTTTGATGTTTTTGTTACTAGTAGATTCTTCTTCATCAGAAAGAGAAGATTTCAGCATCACTATGCTCTCATCTGAACTTTCATCTAATTTACTAGAACTATCATCTGATTCTGCATCTGAAATGTTAGAGCTCTCATCTAATGAACTAGAAGTATCTTCAGTAGACAAGAAATAATTACCCATTCCCGAGGACTCAAACAAAATTTGGGCTTTGGGATTTGCCGTTTGGGTAACAATATATTTTGCTTCTTTCTCAGGAAGCAACTTTTGCATGACACCTTTAATAGGTATCCTTGCTTCAGATAGGTCCATGTTCAGTTCTCCACCCACATCTTTACAAAAATTACACCTGAGCAGAATGCCATCAGAGGCTGGAACATCAGCCACTAGGACGGTCATCTTAATCCTCTTGTCTGGAAAGGCTACAAATGCAAATTGGGCATCTTTGATTTGGCCCAACAATGGCACTTACTTATTTTCCATGGAGAAACATCTCCCAAAGGTCCTGGTTAAGGTGAGACCAAGGGCGTCTACCACTTTGGAAAGCATGACATTATCGGAGGCCCCATAATCTATTATGCAATTGCTCAACTTATGACCATTTACCAATAGAGAAACATAGAAAGGTTCTATTTTTCTTGGGGCAACAAGGGGAGTAGTGAGAAGATTATTTTGGGTGGATTTTTTCTTTGAGGAATCATGAGCAACTTTGGGTAGGTCTTGTCCTGTAGGGACAGTCTTGTTTTTAATGTATTTAGCCAACCTATCGAACTGTTCGGGATTAGCTTGTAAATACTCAACCTCAGACATTTGGATTTTGGTCTTCCTAGCATGATCTATTATATCAAATAGCTAAAATAAACTAGATACAGAGGAAGGAAATCCATCATTCTAAGTTTTATTAGGGGTAGTACTGGTCTGAGGGACAAAAGTAGAAGACACAGAATTGTTAGATGTACTTACTTGCTTATCGCCAACTGGATCCTTTGATTGAAAAGGTAACAGAGTTCCCTGTTCGGCAATTGAGATCAATGGTTGAGGTTCCTCTCTTCCCTTTCCTTTATTAGCTTGTTGATTTGACTAATTTTGGGACCTAGTAAAAACAACATATGCTCCATCATATACTTCTCCTTCTCTTTCGGCTTCATCTTGGTAATTCAGAAATCCAATGGTAGAGTCACTAGCTAATTCTTCTTCTCCTTCTATAAAAAGATTAGCATCATTCTCCTGATCCAACTCGGGTTGGAAAGAATGGTCATGTTCTGCCTCATAATAGCCAACTGTTGAGTTGACTGGCGTTGCTTCAATGGTGAGCTTCCCCTATGTGGGTTGAAGATGATTTTGTTGCCCTTGATTTCTAGCAGCATTATTGTGATATGAATTGTTAGCAAATGTTCTCCTTGGTATATCCCTATAAGGAGGAGCGAACATACCTTGTGACATTTGTATTTTCAAAGATAGCAACTCATTTGTTAACTTTTGCACAATAGGATATGTAGTGCTTGTGGAAGGATTATCAGTAGAGGATTGACCTCTATTCCTATTGGAATCTCTTCTTATCTTACCCGCAAGGATAAGATCATCTTCAACTTCCGTAGCCAAAATTTCAGCTGCGGGAAGATTGGTAGGACCAACCCGTTTTAGCAGAAATCTTACCTCAGGAAGCTGAGTATTGATGAAAAAACACTTAGGATTCTTTGTTGTTGGCTGAGCAATTGTAGGAATCATGTTTGTCAGCTTATTGAACTTAGCGATGAAGTCTCGCATGGGTTCATGTGGCTCTTTCTTCATCTATGTTAGCTGTGCTAACAAGGCATGTGCATCTTCCGAAGGTTTGAACCTAGCTTCGAACTTAGTCTTGAGAGTGTTCCAACTCGTTATAGTTTGAGCTCGAAGATGGTAAAACCAATCTGCAGTAGCACCTTGTAGTGTTTCCACAAAAAGTCTTACTGCTACATCTTCATGTTCCACACCTAATACGCCACAAGCTATGCAGAAAGCTACAATGTGTTCATCCGGGTGGACTTTCCCATTGCCATAGAACTTAGGAAAATTCTTCCTCGAACTACGAGGTAGTTCATGCAATGTGGAGTTAAATTCAAAGGACCAAAAGTGTTACCCTAAGGGCCTTGAGCTGCCATGGTGCACTGATTAAAGGGTGGGATAACAAACCTTTGTGGGATACGAACAGAAAAAACTCTATTAGTACTAGAACTAGAAGCTTCACCTAGTATCTGAGACTTGGCGTTAGTAGGAGGAAAACTCCTAGTTCGCTGAAGTTGAGGTTGTGGAGGCAAAAGACCAAAGTTATTTTGCTGCATCTACTCAAATACAGGATAAATAATACCTTGAGCTCTCTTGCTTCTTGTATAGCGCGTGTTTGCCAGAATGCAATGTACTCAACAAAATTTTGAAAATTGAAACGATGGAAAAGAATTGTAGTACTTCAACTCAGAGCATGAGGCTTCAAGTTGCACGTTCCTTCCCCAGTAGAGTCACCAAAAACTATTGGGTGAATATTTTGTCTTCAACTAACTGAAGGCAAAATGGTTATATCAACCACAGTGTAATGAGATAAATCTCTCCTCTCAGCAAGGGGAGGTTCCCTATCAACTATTACAAACTTATTTATAATAAAAACTAATTTCAGGGTGAAACCATGTCATCCATTTCTCTTTTTTTAGAAATGATGTTTACAATATAAAATATCACTTTCACAATACAAATCAAAATAACCAAAAACCCAAAAAGCACAAAGTCGATCATTGCTCTTTTCACTTATTTCCAATTTATAACCCAGTAGGATAAGGTGCAGCTCAAAGTCTTCACCGATTACTACGACAAAACATACGATCACAAAAGATAATAGTAGCTCAAATTATTTCCAATATCTTTTACTTCAAAACATAAAATCACAAGCTAAAGATAATTGTTGTAGCACAAAGTCTCCAAAATCAACTTTAGAACATCTCCCAGATTATTCACATTCACACTACAATTTGATCAAGTAGATAAGATAACATAAGCAAAAGGACATAAAAACAATTTCCAATGCCTCACAAGTTATTCCAGTGCAGAGATTGAAAGATCGCTTGCTTTTCTATTCACTTGATAAAATATGATTTACAATTTGAACACAAAGTCTCAAAATGCTCTTCAATTTGGCAGAGTTTCGCTTTAATAACTAAAACATAGATAATTACAATGGGGATCCTCTTTATTTATAGGAGAAACCGAGAGCAAAAATAGGAAAATCCTAACTACTTTGACTTATTCAAACAAAAGAGTCCTATTTGACTTATGACTTCTTTTGTCTCGTATGCAATTACATTTTGGAAAATTAAACATGAATATGTCCATAACAAAATTCAAATTACATATACAAGAATAAAATAAACTAAGGTATCAAAAGGAACTTCAGCTTCCTCCATCATTCTTCTTTAGAAAGTCCCGATACATGGCCTGTATAGCTGCCATTTCACATGCATCTGGCTTTGCTATATTTTCTAAGATAGTGCGGGCCCGGAGAACTGCATCTTTCACTGCCTTTATTGCCTTCTCATGATTGTCAAGGTCATCCTCAGGTTCTCAAAAGTTGAATGCTAATCATAGAGGCTGTCCTAAAACTATAGAAAATTGGCCATCACATGTAAAATATTTCATCAACCACAATGCTACAGACTTCCATGGGTGTGGAAGTGAAGACCTAACAATTCCTTTAACCTCATTTTTGCTTAAATGTAATTATATTGCAGGTTCACCTTCTTTAGAGAAATTTTTAATTAAATCATCATATAGGGTTTTTAAATGGTAGAACCTCTCACCTTGTTCTAGTAATCCTAAGATATGACTGATGATGGTGGAAGAGATATTGACATGAACCCCTCTCACAATTGTTTGATTATCTTTCAGGTTGTGTAGGAAATCATCAACAATATCCTCCTGAAACCCTTCAAATTTCTCCAAAAATTCTAACCACCCTACATTCCTTAAAATGTCTTCTACAGCTTGATCCTGCAGAAGGCTTGTTATATTCTCTGGCTTTGACTTGTTTTTCACTCTCATCTCTCTGTCCTATTCCACCTTCTGTGGCTAAAGTTCTTCTTGATTCCCTCTGTGTTCTATTTTTTCTCTTTTCACTCTGGAGGACCATGTCAGCAGACTTGAATTTTATACTCAAAGATTTTTAGAGAAATTTGCAATATTTGAATGAGGGTTGATGTGTCATTTTGTTTTACTGCTTGGATTATGTGAAAGAAGCTTAAGAATGGTTTAGTGTGGATATGCAGTCATAATTGCAGGGGAGTGATGGGACACTCCGTCGACAGGTCGACAGTGTGGCAAATATGGTGGCATGCATGAGTTAAGAAGGGAAATAATGGTAGGGAGATGTGTCACAATAACGGTACCTAAAAATAGAATTGACAAGACAGTTACTAATTAAGTTAATTAAAGTGAATTACCTAAATCAATCTTAATGATGACGATTTGATGTACTTGGTTGCAACACCGTGGCTTTGATGAGATTTGATGTGACCCGGCACGTGAGTAGCTCCCACACGGTTTTAAACTAGCATCAGCATCCTTGTTGTCACATATTCTGCAATTATTCTCGCTGAGTGGTCTGGGAATGACATGTTGTCAAGTGAAATCGGTACATCAATTTTTGATGACTTGCACATGCGAGAGTGATGGCTTTTTTGATTGTTGACGATATGCATGCTAACTTCATCACTGTTTTTGTCATAGAGTGGAGGATGAGTCATTTTGACCTCATTGAATTACATCTTCACTTTATTACTTGGAGAGGTGGTTCCCCTCCTTATTTTTTTATATTTTAAAATGGCTCTTTATTGGTGGAGTGTCGGAGGTGCTCCTAGTTTGTGAAGCGCTAGAGGTGCTCCTAGTTTGTGAGTGTCAGAGGTGCTCCTAGTTTGTTAGAGAGATGTGTTTTAGTAACTCTTGGCACCTAATTACCTCCATAGCTTGATTATTACAATCTGGCAAGAAGAAGGGAACCGCCATTTACTGGTTTTCAATCCCCTTGGTCGAGAAAGACAACCATTTACTGGTTTTCCATCCTTCTCTCTTTTTTTTCTTTTTTTTTTAAATTTTTTAAAAAGGCCACCATTTGTTGGTTTTCAACTTTTTTTTAGTCCTAATATGTGACAAAGGATGTGTCCCTTGTAACCAAACACAAATCCTTGATAAATTCCTCCTTAGTTGATGGCCTTTTATAGAAACAAATTTTGTGGCCATTCACTAAGAATGTATCTGTCCTTCCATCAATGGGTTCTAGCAAAACTATTCTGTTCTCAAAAACTTCCTTATCTTATAAAGACCCATCCAATGAGTTTGTAGCTTTCCCTTGAACTCCTTGAACTTAGAATCATATAGAAGAATCCAATCACCCTACTGAAATGTCCTCCTTTTGATGTGTTGGTCACACCATTATTTCCATTGATATTGAACAAGTTCTATTTGTTGTATGGCTTCTATGTGGATTTCATCCAACTCATTGAGCTGAAGAATCCTATTATGTTGTGTTATAGACAATGGTGGACTAATATCTAATGAAGTTTTGAGTGTCTGTAGTTTAAATTCTATAGACAGAATGGGTTTCTTCCCATAAACTAATTCATATGGTGAGAATTTGGTCGTGGACTTCCAAGTGGTATTGTAAGCCCAAACTACTTCAGGTAATCTATTAGCCCAATCCTTTCTATTCATGGCCACTGTCCTTGTCAGGATATTCTCCAATTCCCTATTAGTCACATCTACTTGCCCATTGGCTTGGGGATGGTAAGGTGAAGATTCCCTATGCTTAACTTGATATAAGTTTGTGAATGCTCTAATTACCTGGGAAGTAAATTGAGGTTCTCTGTCTAAAACTATTGATCTCGGGGCTCTAAACCTTAAGAAAATATTGTTATAAAGGAAATCAACAACTTTCTCTTCTCTTGCAAATTACAATGCCTGAACTTCAGCCCATTTAGTTACATAGTCTATGCATACCAGAATGTACTCTTTGCCTGATGATGGTGGAGAAATTGGTCCCACAAAGTCTAAACCCCATTTCTCAAATGGTTCCATCATTACTTGAGGATGAAGTGACATTTCCTGGGTGAAGGTTGGTTATCCCATCCTTTGGCACTAATCACACTGTTGCACATACTTCTTGGTATCCTTATGAATAGAGGGCCAGTAGTAACTAGCTCCCAAAATTTTGTGGATGGTTCTATGTGAAGAATAATGCCCACCAGATGGTTCCTCATGACATACCCTTAGGACATAAAAAATTTTATCATCTTTTAGACACCTATGTAAAATGAAATCAGGACTACATTTAAATAGTAAACCATTTAACCATTTGTAAGATAAGCTTTCCTTAAGTAAGTGTTTCTTTTGTTTCGAGGTAAAATGGGATGAAAACAACCCTGTAGCTAAGAGATTAGCAATGTTTACAAACCAAGGTGCAGTAGAGATAGCAAAAAGATGTTCATCTAGAAATCTGTTCTCCACTGGTTTGTTCTCTCCACCTGTATGCAATTTTGACAGAAAGTCAGCAACCAAATTGAATTTTCCTAGATTATCAACTATGGTAATGTCAAATTCCTGCAATAGCAATAACCACCTAATTATCCTTACACCCACTACTATCTTATTCATTAAGTATTTGATGGCTACATGATCAGTATGTACAAATATTTTGTATCTAGTGATATAATGCCTGAATTTTTTTATAGCATAAATGACTGCCAAGAATTCTTTTTCAGTTGTGGTATAGTTTCTTTCTACAGAGGTAAGGTTTTTACTGATGTAATAGATGGCATGCATACTATTAGTGTACACATTTCATTTGGCTTTCATTTGGCCTCATTTGGAAGCCTCATTTTATGCACATGGCATAAGACACCTCAGCTGGGTGTGTTCTAGTTATGAAGAGTCTTTCAAACTCTCACTCTAAATTTGTGATTAGCATTCATCTTATAGATCCTGTAAATTCTAACATGGTATCAGAGCTTCAGATTTGTAGCTTCCTATTCGTCTTCTGAGGGATTCAAGCCTTGAAAGAGTATTTTAGTGCATCTTGAGTCATTTTTTATCCCACCATTGCATTCAAAGTGCTAGAAATAGTGAAGATTGGCCTTTGTTTCATCAATTTTGGACTCACGGGCTCAGATATGTAAGGGTTACTGAGGGTGCTTTTTTTCTCAGATCTAGAGAGTACCTATATTTTTTAAGCATTTTCAGCCCGAACGGACCTCACTGTTGCGTTTGGAGTAGCCCAAAACCTATAAATTGACTATAAATTTGTCAAATTTGACCTCCATGACCTCTGAGGTAATTTTTTTTGCTAAGCAGGGCGTATGGCCTGCCCAACACACAATACGAGGTGATTTTTAAAAAAAAAATTAAATATATATATATATATATATATATATATATATATATATATATCAAAAAAGGCATTGTATTTGGCAGTTTTTTAATTGTAAAATCTATTGAAAAGATTTTGAAGTTAACAAAAAAGGTAGATTACAATTTGGTACCGGGTACCTGTACTGCACAGGCCCCATACCTACAACATTTCCTCCTCTAGTCTGACTGCATGAAAGTCTACCCATTTTCAATGGCATGGGCTATTAATGGTGTGGGCTATTAATGTTGCCTCCCCCCTTTAAAAATGGCATGGGCTTTATTTTTAAAGCCTTGAATTTTTTTTATTAAAAAAAATCAAAACCTTTTTTTAAAATAAAAAACAAATCCACCAAAAAGTGCATGTACCTAATGTGCCTGTGCCATTTTTTGGCCATTTTTTTGTCTTTTCCACCATTTTTGGTAGAGCTGCTATTTCTAAAGGAGGCTCTGCTAAATCTAGTAGTAGGAGAGGATCATTTTTTTTTCCCTACAAAGGTTTAATATGGTATCAGAGCTTGTTTAAGCTCATTGCTAGTTCTGTTTGGAGTCAAAGGTATAAGTTTTTTGGTCTGGTTGTTGTTTGCCTGTTCATCCATTGTTTGGATTCTTACTTCTTGTTCCTCCTTGGTGAGCAAGTAATCTGGTCGCTCTCTATTGCAAGGATGACCCTACTAGGTTTTGGAGGCAGGCCGTGAGGCATTTTCTGCCTTGTTGAGCCTATGACAGGATGTTTTCCACATTGATTTTGCTGGTTCAAAAGCCCTTTTCACCAAGCAAAGGCAGGCATTTTGACACCTCGATTTTTCTCTGTCTAGCGTGATTTGGTGTTGTGGTTGCTGGCTGATGTTGACTCTGCCCTTCCACGCCTTGTTGAATGGATTCAATCTGCCAGTGAGGCACCCTAGATGGATGGTTTGAATCTTTGTTTACCTTCATTCCAACGCAAAGATGAAAAATGCCTCAGCAAAAATGCCTTTGAAGGGCATGTGAAGGCCACTCGACACGATAAAGGGTTGACAGGGAGGTCTAGGACACTCACAAAAGGCCTGCGACGACCAAGCAAAGGCGGCTCACATGCTTAGGATGGATCAGTAGGGCCAAGGAGCTAAATTTGGACGCCTACACGCGACGTCTCAGTAGGAACGACGCTCCAACACTATCATTCAACAGTTCTTTACCCTATTCTCTGCAAATTCCACTGCCATAACCCTGTTTTTCCTAGCTTGGCCGCTCCATTTTCCCTTTGTTGGATTGAAAAGGACCTGAAGGTGATGCCAAGCTTGACCGACGAGTTGAGAAAGGCAGATCTATGATTTTTTGTATGCCTTTATCTGGCCGCCCCTGTTTCTTTTGCATTTTCTGCCTTATTCTGCCCTAAAAATTTGGGCTTGAAATCTCAAACTAATGCCCTAATTTTGTTTTCTGAAAGCATTTAAAATTATGGCTTTTCAAAATTTTATCAAAATAGGTTTTTTTTGTGTGTGTTAAAACAGAGGTAGGGACTTTTAAAACTTTGGGGCAAATTGATTTCAAGGAATTGTGGTTTTTAAAAACCCTTGTATTTTCGCTTGTCGAAGACGAAGAGTGAGGCCCGAGTTAGTAGGAGGCCAATTCTCCCTCACAAAATTAAACCATTCTATTCTTCATTCTTTTCTGAATCCAATGATTCGTTGGAAGGCTAGTTTCCCTCTTGTCATGGGCATTTTTTTTGCTAATTAGTGCCAATTTATTAAAATAGGTCTATTTTGTGGAAACTTCTTTTTGTGATAACTTTTGCTCGGTAGCTTGAAATTGAGCACCGTTTTTTGCAAAAGTGAACATTTTCACATTTCCCACGCATCTAACCTATTTATATTGTAATAACACACTAAGTTATAAAGTTCCACAAATCTGGGGAGTTGCCTAATCTTAAATCTGGGGGGGTGTATAGAATGTGCCTTGAACATTTTAGAGTTGTGCCAAAGAGCATTTCCATATAATCATGTCAAGAGCACTTCATTGAGTCATGTCTAGAACACTTCCACACCTTCTTTCCATTTTTTTAGTTATGGGGGTTATTCATGCACTAATTTATATAGTGCCGCAAATAATATTGGGATAAAAATATTGAATTATGGGGGGTTTATATAGGTGTGTCGAGTGCATTTCCAAGTTGTGCCAAGAGCACTTCCACAAAGATATGTCAAGATCACTTCCACTACTCCATCATTCTTTAACATTTTTCCTGCATTGTATTGAGATGTGTCACGAACACTTCCACTACAACATCATCGTCAACTGTTGCCACATCAGAGTTCAAAGTTGCTTCACAAAAGGCTTCCAGAGATTCTTCACAGCAGGATTATCACCTTCGGGTTATTTGTAAAGTGTCTAGTACACTTTCTTATTTTTTCTATTTTGGGGGGTAGTTTTTTCCCATTGGGTTTTCTACCTTTCTCCACTTATGAGAGTTTTTCTATACATGGCTACCTTATCAAGCCTTGTTGTTGGGACCCATCTTTTACACCCACCTAAGTTGTGCTTAAGGGGGGGTATTAGTGTACACATTTCATTTGGCTTTCATTTGGCCTCATTTGGAAGCCTCATTTTATGCACATGGCATAAGACACCTCAGCTGGGTGTGTTGCAGTTATGAAGAGTCTTTGAAACTCTTTCACTCCAAATTTATGATTAGCATTCATCTTATAGATCTTGCAAATTCTAATACATATCTTCTCCCTCCTCTTTCTGTCCTAAGACTACTCCAGTAGACTTATTTGAAGCATCAGTTTGTATGTGAAATGGTAGAGTCCAATTGGGTCCTCTTAAAATAGGTGTGACAGTAAGTTTCTCCTTAAGGGTTTCAAATGTTGATTGACAATCCTCTGTCCATAAGAATTATGTGTCTTTGTTAAGCAGGGTAAACAAAGGAGTAGCTATTCTGCTGAAATTTTCTATAAATCTCCTATAGAAGCCTGCATGACCTAGAAAACTTATAACATCTGTCTGATTTTTAGGTGAAGGTAACTGTTTGATCACTTCTATTTTGTTTTGGTCCACTTTGATCCCATTTTCTGAAATGTGGTGTCCCAATACAATTCCTTCCTCTACCATCATGAAGCACTTTTCATGGCTCAGGGATAGTTAATTTTTTTAATAGCATTTTAGTACTTTCTCTAGGTTTATGAGAGCTTCTTCAAAGTTGTCCCCATACACAGTAAAGTCATCCATATAGACTTTCATGCACTCATTAGCTAGTTCAACAAAAATGGCTAAAACAAGCCTCTGAAATGTAGATACAACATTACATAGTCCAAATGGAAGAACTTTGTAGGAAAAAGTCCCCCAAGAACAAGTGAAAATGGTTTTATCCTGATCTTCAGGTGCTACTTGGATTTGGTTATATCCACTGAACCCATCTAGGAAAGAAAAATACTTCCTCCCTACAAGGTTGTCTAGCACTTGGTCAATGAATGGTAAGGGAAAGTAGTCCTTTTTTGTGGCTTTGTTTAGCTCTATATAGTCACTACACACTCTCCACTTCGCATTCTTTTTAGGTACTATGACTAAGGGTGAGACCCATTGATTGTCTAAGATTGGATATATAAACCCTGCTTGCAACATTTTTTCTATTTTAGTCTTAACAATATCTTTTAAAGCAGGATTCAATCTTCTCTGGGGTTGTCTGGCAGGTTTGACATCTTCAGTGTATATATGATGAGTACAGATCTCAAGAGGGATGCCCTTCATATCTTGGTATTCCCAAGCAAAAGTTGCTGAATGGGAAATTAGAAGTTTGATAAGTGCTTCTTCTTGTTTTTCTGCTAACTGGGTGTTGATATTCAGTGTTTTCCCAAGTAAAATCATGACCTATTTTGTGACCTAATCCATATATGTATTCAATCCATATCCTGGAGTCATGGCATTAAGGGGGCAAGAATGTGGAAGCAACATGTGGAATGTGGCTAAGTCTCTGTAAAAGGTCTCTCCAAAAGGAATGATATTTGCTAGGGTACAATGAGCAGAAGTGAGAAATTCTCTCCTTGAATCTTAGGCTAGCCCCATATATCCTCATTAATAAGAATGTGGGTGATATCTTCCATTGTATCATAGTGGATTTCTTCTTCTAACTCACCCAAATGTTCTTTGATGGTAACCATAGCTACTGAGGCACTATTTTCCATGTTATCTGGCTCATCTACCCATACTCTTCTTGAATAATGTATTGATGGTTTAGTTGGAGGATACAAAGATATTTTCTTCAAATCTATTCCATTAGAAATGACCATATCCCTAGTTCGACAATCAATAGATGCTGCTATTGTAGCCAGCCATGGTCTTCCCAGTATCAATGAATATGCATTTTGCTAGTTTCTAGGTTCTAATATGAGGAAGTCTACTAGGAATTCCCATGATTCTATCACAACTGGAACATCAGTTATCACCCCTCTTGGAATAGCTACCGACTGGTTAGCAAGTTGAAGGATTGTGGATGTGGACTGGATACTTGTTAGGACTAATTTGTCCATTGTATGAACTATCATTACATCTATTGTTGCTCCCAAATCAATTAAAACATTTAATATTTCTACCCCTGAGATGTAAACAGTCATGACAAGATTCCTAGGATCTCCATATTTTGAGAGGAGCATTTCTCCCATTAGGAGGTCTACTACTTTTCCTTCCACCTGAATGGTGGAAGGAAAGTTTTTCTTCTTGCCCTGGGTCTTAACATAATGTTGTTTGATGAATTGGTTCAGTTCAAGCACATCCCTAATTGATTGTAGGAGTGGAATTTCAATATTCAATTGTCTAATTTCTTGTAAAAGTTCTGATTCTAGGGTAGATTGGACTTGTTTTTGTAAGACCTTTTTCTGGGGGACATGTTGTTTAAGTCGTTCTGGGTATGGTGCTAGTTTTTCTATCTCTGGAGTTCTTATCAGAAATGTTTTCATGGGTATTCTCCGGAGTCATTCTTTTAGGAGGAACTCCAGAGTTATCCAAGGATGGTTCTTTTAGCACTATTTCTATAGTAATCTCCTCTGGAAGCTGAGTGGATGGATTTTTAGGTTCCTCATCATTGGTTACTTCAACTATAGTTGGAGGAGATGGTCTTGGAAGTGCTTTCCTAGAACGCAACTAGAGATTATTAGAATATATGGCATTAATACCAGCCATGTTTTTGTGTTCTATCATGTAAATAGTTGTTCCCTACTTATTTCGTGGGTTTGGTATAGGTTGAGCTGGTAAGGGTGGTTGGCTAGCTGGTTCGTTTTGTGATTGCTCTTATGTGTTGGGGGGTCCAGTTAGCAATGCTTATTGTTGAGGTTGGAAACGTTGAGGTTGTCCTTAGTATTGTTGATTATATCCCTGTTGAGGACCCTAATGAGGCTGCATGTTTTGTGACCCAAACTATTATGGCCATTATTGATTCCTCCAGGGATGATTTTGCTAATGTTGGTTCTACCATTGTTGGTTTGGCCAATATTGTGGTCCCCAAGGAGGATTATTCTGAGGCCCATGCCAAGTTGGATTCCATTGATTATTTCCCCAATTAGAAGGACCCCTATAAGAAGCCTAATTTGGATACTGATTATAAGGGAAATTCCTAGCTTGTTTTTGTCTTACATAGTTTAACTCCTCTATAATGGCATTCTTTTTACTTAGCCTTTTTAAGGCTAGGAATTGATCGCACTGACTGGTAGGATGTTCCCTGTCATAGATCTGACAAATCTCTAATTTATCTAAAGGGTATTCTCTCAACATATGTTTATTTCTACACCTAGGACAATAGATGGAGAGTGGTTCAGTTGTTCTACCTTGATCAGTTGTTTTAGTTTTTGCCTGAATCCCATCTAATGTGGTATTCAGTTGGACTAGAATATTTGTTTTAAGATTTGTAATCTCCTCCATTAACTGTCCTATTTCATTCTTCCCTTTGAATTATTTGGGTGTTCTCACTCCATTTTGGGTTCTAGAATAGTTCCTGCAGAGTTCTTCTATAGCAGGCATATCCATTTTATTGATATTCCCTTTTCCCATTAGATCCGGTGCCTGTTTTAATTATTTGTCTAATCCTTTTACAAATAGGGTTATGGCCAAAGAGTGATTTATTGGGTTGCCATACCTTCTATAAGTGAAGTTGAACCTATCCACATAGTCCTCTAAGGTTTCTTCCTCTCTTTGTTTAATTTTGAACAATTCCTCATTTTTATCACTGACTCTACAATAATCTTGGTATTTTCCTAAAAACTCTATTTCCATCTGTTCTCAGGAATGGATGGAGTTTTGGGTCAAACCCACGAACCATCTCATTACAGAATCCTTCAGGGTTGAGGGAAACAATTTGAGTTTTTGATTATCTGATCCATAATCGTAAGTCTGACATACCACTTTGAATTCAAACAAAAATTGATCTGGATCCTCAGAAGCAAGATCCCTAAAATTTGGCAAGTGTGCAAGTGAAATATTTTTCATAGGGGCGTTATCTCCAGTAGCTAGAACAATGGGATATGAGAAGGTTCTTGGAGCCTGATTATCCTCCTCTTCATGATTATCATCCATGTCTGATACTAGTTCTTCTCCTTGAGATTCAGTGTGAAGTTCTGAGGAATTAGTTTCTGTCAAAGGATCTACCTGGAATTTCTATTGCAATTCTTGGATATATTCAGCGAGTGGAGGACTTGGAGGATTTAAGGGATTATTGAATTGAGGTGCAATTTCCAAGGTAGGTTCTAGGTGTCTCTCTTCAACAAGATATTGTGCCACCCCATTGTTTTCTCCTATAGTTTGTTGATGGGGTGTCTATTTTATGTATCTTCCTTTTGAATCCCTGGCTCTAACCATACAGATTCAATCTATCCTAAAACTATTTAACTAAATTTCCCTAATTAACACAGAGTCCCCGGCAACGGTGCCAAAAATGACAAGGGTCTCGACATTTAATCATATTTTCATGTGTCAAATCCAGGGCTGTGTCCTTGGCTATCTGTAATTAGGAATACTATAGTTTCCAATTCATTTAACTAACTGTAATGGTCTCTATTGATTGAAGAAACTAACGCTGCTGATCTATCTGCTATGAAAATGAATTCTAGGAATATTGGAAACAAAGCTAAAATAATAAATTGCTAATGTAGATCTATACTATTCTATACAATTGAAACATACATTTATCTATGAGAAAAAAGTAACTATCTCCCTAAACAGAATCTGAAACAGAATAACAAAACAAACAATACTAGCCTTCTACCTTGGTGGTGGGAGTGGGCCCTTGCTCCACACCCTCAGGGCTGAAGACCAAGGTAATGAATCAGCACAAGAAGATAATATCACAATTCGCTTTCATTCCAATTCCATCAGTACCCTTTTGGATTCAAAAAAGTATCTATATCAAAATGAGATTACAATAATAATAATTCATCCGCTATATTCTTCTGTTGCTACTTTGTAAATTTATATCTAATCCAGTGATGAGATATCACTTACCCTAATTACTAGTTCATCTGTGAGATAGTATCAATCTATTATTCTACCAACTATTTAACTACAAAGTAAAAATTCATGCAATTAAAATAGATTTTAGTGGAACAACAATCTCACTAAATCTAAGTCTTAGTTTCAAATACAACTGGGCAGCGAGGCCTTGAAATATAGGTACTTAATCAGTTTGTCGAGAACTCATGCAAAATCAAAAAGAGAGATAAAACTTCTAGCAATTAACTAGGGTCTTCATTCAATTACTTAGGCATTGATTGAGTAATATCTGGAGCACCCCGATTACCACTGAAAGTGTTGACTGGCAGTGGTGTTGGAAATCTGCATTTGTATTAAGGAGGCTTCGGAGATGTATGCTTCTGTCTGCAGCTCCAGAGATATGCTTATGACTTTCTGTTCAGCTCTAGAGATATGCTCATGACTTCAGTCCAGCTCCAGAGATGAGTCACCCCCTTATCTCAAAATCTCTTCAATCATATTGGAAAATATTGGAGACTAGTGGTATCCTTATGTTGGCTCCAGAGATTATTAGGACCACCTCCGGAGATGCTCAAAATTGTGTTTACCTGAACACCTGCATCTATTGATTCAAAAAGAGAGGATTTCTGCATATTTCCATTAATTCAATGCACATTAGTCCTTCAAGCAAAAATCATGATTTTAAGTAATTCATCTCTCATTAATCATAATTAGAACAATCTTGTTAATCTACTTTGGTGCAGTCATCAGGATAATGGAATAATAAGGAAGAAAAAGAGGGGTAAAAAGGTGTATTATCATGGGTGCTACTTGGCACTCATCACCACCCTTTTGAAATTCTATTTTATTACTTTGACGTCCAGGAGCTTCTCATCATCAGACCTGTTAGCCTCCACCTCTAGAGCAGCAAAGTCCCTTTTAATTTTCATCATTTCTCTGTAATAGACTGCAATTGCTTTCCTCATTTCATCTTCTATTACGATTATGAGATAGAGTTTCCATTCAACTGCATCGGCCCACATAGGTGTGTGTAGTTCTCTAGAATCAATTATCACTTCTTCGGCTACTAAGATACCAGGATCCATATCGGCCATCTCTTGTATCTCTTTAGAGGCTAGAGATAGACTATGATGATCACTTCTAGCCTTTTCAAACTTTACTATTAAAGGTTCCCTCTTCACATATATGGAATCAAAAAAATTTACTACCTCTTCTATAAACACAAGACCATAAAAAACAACTTTTTCGACCCACTGATCCATATCATTTCTCAAAGATTAAGATGTTTTGACTTGTTGAAGTAAATTAGGATGCAGAGGTTAGCATTTGAGGGAGCTTCATCTGTGGGTGTTATTATTGTAGCAACTGAATTGACAAAAGATGACAAAGAACTTACATGGGCTAGTAACTTTGAATTTTCCTCTTGTAGCCCCTTTACCCTTTTAGATATATTAATGACTGAATATTTGACATGGTAAGGTCACCTTCTGCAGTAGAAGGTACCAAATGCACCCTGCTCATTATGAAGTCAGCTTCCATCACTTCATCCTCATTCTTATCCACAACCAGATCTGCAATTTCTAGAAATTAGTTTCCTAAGGCAGGCTCAGTCACCATTCTCAACATCCTTTTAGCACATTTGGGCTTAGGAGTGCTTTGCAGAAAATTAGCTACAATATTAATGTCTTCATCTATAGGTGGAGTATACCTCTTTTTCCTTTGGACCACTTTCTTCAACCAATTAGGAGATGAGGCCGAAACATTAGCAGCATCAAGAGTAGCAACTAGAGGCATAGGTTCAGAATTCTATTTTTGGGGTTCATTTTGATGGGGGGAACTTGGCGGACTTAACAAAGATTGCAACAAACTGTCTTCTCCAATCTAAGAGAAAATGAAAGAATCACTATCACTTACATGGTTATTAATAGGTGGCACATGGTCCGCCTTTGATGAAGAAGCAACCATTCTGGTATTTCCTTTCGTTGGTTGAGTGTCTTGGTCACACGTCGTTTTCACCTTTCCAGTCTCCTTAGGAGGCCTATCATCACCACCATTTGATTGTGAGCTGACTCTCTGAAGAGCCGGGTCCAAACTAGAAGACCTTCTATATGAGTGGGTAGTTTGAGTCCTATTTTGGTTTTGAGAGGCCAAATCCTTTGGCATCATAGAACTAGCACATTTCTTTACCTTCCCCTTTAACCATTTCTCCATTCTCCTCAACACATGAAGAGAAAGTAGCTTAACATATGTAACTTTATTTTCAAACCATTTCACAGGAGGCAGGGGTTCCATTGATGTGGCATGGTAACCTTCATCCATTATGTCTGAGTTATCATCAACCACGTCGGGAACTTGGAGATTTAGCTTGAAAGCTCAAACCTGATCCATAGTTAGTCTCATCCACTTTCTTCTCTGCATCTCTCTTTCACCTACACAGTCTTCCCAAAAATCCTCGAGTTGAGGTTGATGTAGATAAGAACCACCCCCATGCATATTTTCTTTTATGAAATTCTTATTGTCAAATGCTGCTTAGGGTGATAAACTGTGGAGACTAAATTCTTATAGTAGCTTGTCAACATTTTGTTAGGGTTAGCCGGCAGAAGATATCAATTGAATGCAAATAAAGATTAAATAGAGAAATGGAAATACACATAAATAATAACAACGAGAGACAAGTTTTAACGTGGTTCACCCAAACTTGGGCTACATCCACCAAACAGAGAGTCTAATGTTATTATCCAGTAAATCAAACTGATTACAATCAGCAATCCCTGCAACTCAATACCGCTGCAAAATGCTACAATACAATATCAAAACCCTAACCCTTAGCCGCTTTTTATCAAGCTTTTTGTCGGTTACAAAATAGGGTTTTCTTATGTCGTTCAATGAAAAATTAACTCCCGGTGCATTATGAAATAATAAAAAACCGTGTGAGGTTTCGGAGGCGTTGCCCCCGAGCCCCCACGGGGGCACTGCCCCTTGACCCCGCCCTGTATCGCGACAGGGAACGCGCCAGGGGCACTGCCCCTTGACCTCGTAGGAATTTGGGGGGGGGGAAACCGCGCCGATAAAAGTGGGGTAAATATAACCTCCGATTCTGATTAGGCTCCATATAACAACACATTTTTGGCCCCATCATTACTCTTGCAAAAATAGAAGGACAAGGTCACAGGGAAAGAGTACCCCTTCTTCATAGCTTGATATTTTACATTCACCACCACCATCTGACGACATAATTCCAGCAACACCAGATAATCAGATGGGTACTGTGGCAATTTCAATGGGACATTTTCATAACCCTGAATTCTTAAATAAGAAAAACAATCAAACTGTATATAAAAACTACCAAATTTCATGACCAGAGTGGACGTGTCAACTAAGAACCTTCGCTCTATCGAGCCATCAATCTTCTTGGCTAACATAGAAAAAGCATCATTTACTCACCTAAAATCTTTCATACCTTTTGCTTTCTACAATTGAGGGAAAATTTGGTACATAGGCGTACTTGCTGCAAGATTTCCTTGAATCCTCAAACCAAGCCAAGCAGCCTCTCTGGGCCAACACATACACTAGCTGGGAACACATGTGGAAACTCACATTTCTTGTGAAGTTCATCAACTGTTCATGCAAACATTCACTAATAATCTTTGCCCAATCAATGCAGTGGTCTCCACAAATCAGCAAAATGAATATGCACATCCAAAACTTAAACGTATCTGATTTTGGGCTCCCAACTACTTTGTTCAACAAGCTTATCATATATAAAATCTCCTCCTTAAAATGGCTCCTTTTTAGATTGGCAGGAAGTCGTGATTTCCCAGTCTTTTCAATTTCTAACCAACTCTTAGCAATGTGAGTATGACACCAATCTTTTCTTTCATTATAATAATTCCAGGCAGAATACATAGAAACATCAGCATTGTCTTCGTGTTATTCCAAATTCAAAGCTAGGACAATAGATTCAGAATCAATTTTTGCCATGATAGCGCCATTAGAGGTTCTTATCTCCTGGGATTCCAGAAAGTAGCCATTGGCAAATGCAACTATCAATTCAAGACAACGCATTGCAGGTAGAAAACCTCCAACTTTATCCAAACCACTACTAATAACCTTTCCCGCCAAAGGAGTTCAATTTTTAAACTGTATCCTTCTCTAGAAATTTTTGAAATCAACATGGCCCAAATTGGTGTCTCTTACCCTAGACAACCCGTTCTCCATGATAGATGCCATAGGGACTCCTTGGAATTTGAAATTCATCTTCATGTACTTGAGGAACCAAACAACCAGAGACTCTGAAACATATACAGACAACACAGGGTAATGCAAGGCACTAACATGAAGTTCTTTATGCAGATACATGGAAATGGAAATTTTCTAACTCCCAAAGAAATTGTTATGCTTTTATAATAGGGTAAAACAAGAAAGTGATGGATTTGCTAATCGTGTTGACCTATGAGAATGAAATTATGTTGATGTCCCGCACGTAACAAGCTAGCCGTTTATCACTCTGCAATGCATTCCCTTTGTGAAATTACACAACCTTAGGCAAGATGGAGAATTTATCAACGTCACTTCACATAAATTCATTGGTGGGGAATATTAATTTCTGGTGGTGAATTTATCTCTAAAACTCATTAATACATGCCTCAAGTTTCCCTTTGAAGATTATGCCACTGTGTTCTCACACACTTCTAATTAAATGCGAAGTGACAAGTGTCATTCCTTTACATCATACACCAGCATAGAAAAAACACCATATGAAGGAACAAACTCTTCATAGTCTACAAGTTGGGTAGAAATTGAAGCTTTGAACTCCAAATCGAAAGTTCATAAGCTCAAAGAACTTCTGACCTCCTCACAACAAAGAAAACTTCACAATACCGAGATGCAAAGGGAGACTCAAGACATTGGACTTCGCAGGCAAGTCAACAAGTTGGACGGTTCAAGAACTTTTGAACTTGCCGACTTTAGTTCAAGAATGCAAAGGATCACCGATGACTCAAAATATAACTAAGTAAAGTTGGGCTTGGGAAAAAGCAAAGAAGTGGCACACATAAGATGAATAAAAGGCTAAGGCATGAACACTTTAGTACATTTTTTAAAAAAATGGGACAACGCCTATAGATATAAGGAATTTATCTCATTGTACATTTGATCATATCATAATGCAAGTGTATAATTCATTGTTGCACCAATTCAATACCATTCTCTTGTAGCTCTCTTGTGGAAGATATTTTGTTTGTAGGTGTTCTTGGATTCATGAGTCCATTGGAGACTCTTACAGAAAGGAACATCTTATTGTATGGTTAAGCTACCAAATTGACTCTAGAAGATATAATTGAAGATATCTTGTATCTCCTATTGAGAGCACCAAAAATCTACAATATATTGTAATCCTATTATTGAGATTAATACACCAACTGTACTTTGGAGCTTGGGTTTTTTCTTGTAAGGATTTTTCCAAGAAAATCTCATGTTATCTCTTAGATAGTATTCTACTAAAATTTGTATAGACTTGTTCTTAGTTGCATTGTTTCTCTCATAGGATTATTATGGATCTTGTCTAGTTTCTTTTTAATTCCATCATTTAAAGTGATTCCAAATTCACTTATGAGCAAGGTATCATCTAAATGTACACATAGTTAGCACACACAAATGAATTCACATGTAAAGATGCATCAATAGAACCATCATAGTCATAGCTAGAATAAGTCCTTGCCAAGAGCATAAACACAATCATGTAATGTAGGATAAAGTAATGATTCTTCATGAATTGCTAAAGAATCAACATGAGATGTTGAGGCACTAGCCTTATAAAGTGCAACATAAACATCATATAATGAAACACACTACAATGTAGAAGTACGAGACGATAAAGTAATATCATCATGAGGCACAACGTTATCATGTATAAAAAAGGCTTACATGAAGCACTATCCATAGGATCCTCACAAGGTGCCACAACAAAAGAACATGAACCAAAAGATATAGAGGTGGGGTCACAAGTCTCAATAACATCATGGGTAGGTAAAGAAGGTGTACCCTCATCACATAAAGCATCATCCCTAGATGTATTAGATGAGTATAAAGCAGAAGAAAGAGGTAGGTCATTAACACAAGACACAAAAGAGGTAGCATAATCATAAAGTATGGCGGCACAAGGAGTGTCCTTGGTTGTAAAAGAGGAAAAATATCCATGATAAAGATCTAGAAATGAAAAGTACGATCAAAGAGCGGGGAAGGGAGAGTAGAGATCAAATAGAGTTAAAAAAACAAAAAGTTTAGAAACACTATGCAAAATAGAACATAGAAGCACAAGGAAGGGTGGAACCAAACCCTAAGAAAAAATGAAATAAAGATATAGCAATTATAACTATCATATTTGAAAACTTGAAAAAGAATGAAATCAAAACCCCAAGGTAAAACTTTAGAAAGACTCAAATATTGAGTTCACTAAAATTTATAAAGAAATAAATAACATCTCTACATAAATGTCCTAGGGTAAGTTTATTAATAAACATTGATACACAAACAACCCTAGGAACAAGAGCTAAGGTAGTAACTATCTTGAATAATGTACTGAAATAATCATAGAATTTAAATAAAAATGACACCTAATTCTTGGTTCGATGTTGATTTGAATTTGCCATATGTTTTTAATTGATTTGCGCTTGCACCAAAAAATTAGGAGATGTTAGACAATTAGATACGAATCAACAAATTTTCTATTTGATTGTGTGGGTTGTGCTTTCACAATGTGTGAAAATCCCTGCCTAGCTACAAAATCAATTATTTGAACTACATATCTAACTCTTTTGCATGGACCTGAACTTTAATTACACAAATGAGTTTTTTTTTAAATCTTGGATCTAAAACTCGCTTGTTATGATTTTTGTAACATGCATAAAAACTTATGCATTTACACATAAAATGTGAAATGTGTGAAGGCGCCGAAATACAGCGTGATGCCAAGCCTCCTGATGTGGGCGATGGTGTGCAAATTCGGCATTCCGGCACGAAGGAGACGGAACCATCCAAAAGCAAGAAGGGTGCAATATGCAAAAAGAAGAAGGGCGATGGTGTTGTGGGGGATGGGAGGTCACAGTACACCCTTCACTTCGCCAGCTCTCAGAAACCTGTGGGCTCTCCTTCCTCTCTACCTCCCGCTCGAAGCTTTGATCCCCTGGGCACTAGCTTTGGTGCGAAGGAAAATCCATTATCGGCAGAGTCTTCGGCTCAGACCTTGGACTCCATGGTGAATTGCAAAAACAAGGCAAATTCATTTCACGAATGCAGTGCTTTTTTCTTGGAATAGATTTGGTGGCAAAACCCTAACCCTAACCTGTCTTCTCCCAAATCATCTACAATTCCTGATGCCCCTCCTGTTGACCCTCCCAAAACAGATCAGGTTCAGTGCACAATGGGCTCCTCTTGTTTTGTTGGCGATGCGGAAGTTGTCTTCATTAACGAACTAGTGGACCTCCTAATCTCAGATGATTGCATCAATGAGGTTTCTTCAAACATTGGTACCCATTCTTTGATCTTGAGATTTATGGGTCAGTGATCGTCCTTTGCCTCAGTTTTGGAATGCGTAAAGAACACCTAGAACAATATCCCCACTCCAAAGGTAGAATCTCTGGATTTTGGTTTTTTTTTTTTGTTTTCTTTCACCTAGGTTGATGACTATAATTTCGTGATGCACAATGACCCTTGGTTTTTTGGGAATTCTAGAGTCTTTCTATCTCCCTAGACACCTTTTTTTGACCCTGCTACTGCCAAGGTCACTGAAATTCCCACGTGGTTCATGCTTTACAACTTGCCTCTTGTCATGCGATCTTCTGAGCTAATAAAAATCTGATTAATCAAGTGGGTGTTTTTGTTAAGCTTGATTCGGATGGGAGTGCTACCTCTCATAGGTTTATCAGGGTTTGTGCATTGATGGACATTTCCCTTCCTCTTCCCCACTTCATTCAGATTCATTCTTCCAAAGGTACTTGGACACAATTTTTGAACTTTGAAGGGCTTCTCTTAAGTGTTTTCGCTGCAACAACTTGGGCCACAAAGTTGAGGCATGTACTGCGTAGCGATTTCATGGCTCGAGATGTATTAGTCTCAAAAAATGGATTAAAAAAGCAGAAGGCCCTGATGCTGATTTTATCTGGCAGAATCATGGAAAGTTCTTTTCCTCTGTCTTTGCTCTTGAGCCTGTGCCTGAGTCTCCCGTGAAGCCCACTTCATCTCCATCTGTTGCACTGACGGACAACATTGATGTGGATCATATACTTTAACTGACTCAAACGATGACAATTCAGATTTAGTGGGCACTTACCCTTGTTGGGAATTAAGGTGTCTCAACCTTGGTAGTTCCTTACATTTGTAATGTTTACATTTATTATTTAATTGCCTATGTTGTAAATATTTGTAAATTCCATATTGTCATATTGTGGGATGTGGCACGGTGATGTGTCAATCCTACATGGAATATGACAACTTGTAATTTTGTCCTCCCGTGAGAAGATAGGCATCCCACTTTGTGGTAGGATCATTTTGCCATGTGTCAGCATCTTCCATGTTGTGTAAGGGAATGTTTGACCGAAACAGTTATGACGGATTCCTATGACAAATCTATGACATGTAAGAGTCATAAATAGAAGGTTGTAAGACAGGTGATGACATGTGTCATGAAGCATCTTTGAATAAGGCATATTTGGGCACCCCAAGGTGGAATATGACATGTTGTAAGAGAATATGCTATTTATAGCATGTGTATGACAGATTCTCTTACAACTGTAAGTTGTAACCGCTATGACAGATTCTATGACGGTCGTAAGTGTCATAAGAGCATCTGTCATAGCCCATTTTGGAAATAGGTGACCTCTTTGGGATGGGAGATGTGGACAAGTGTCAGGCACATTCTACAATGTTGACCAAGTGTCCTTAGGCGTGGATTTTGGTCCATGAAGCCATGTTGGATGCCCATTCCAAGATAGCTCCAATATTACCTTATATTTCCTATATAAACAAGTGCTTGGAGATGGAGTTAGTATCACAAGTTTATAGGTACTATTATGATGCCGGATTGACTCCAGACATGAGTGTCAAAGACCATTGAAGCTTGCATTGCAAGTGTATTGTAAACAACTTTCAGATTTGTTAATACATTGTGTAGGTTTCTGAGTGTGGGGTTTTCCACCCGATAAGGGTTTTCCCCACCGTAAATCTTTGTCTCTCTTCTTCTGTCTTCTTTCTGGTTCTTGTGTATCATTGTAGTAACTCTATTAGATGTTGTATGTTGCTATAATGATAAGGAATAAATTGAATTTGTATAGCTCTCCTCTCATTAGATTAGTGTAGGAAGCGATTTTCGCACACCTAGCTTCCTTTCAGTTGGTATCAGAGCCTGGCCAATTTTGGTCTTAGCTGTTGGGTAGGGATTTTTTGATCTGATCTTAAGTTGAGTGGGAGTCTGTGCAAAGTATTCTATTTTCTATTTTAGCAAGGAGATGGCAAGCACATCAGGAAGGTTTGAAGTGGAGAAGTTTAACGGCAGTAATTTCAAGCTGTGGAAGCTCAAGATGGAAGACATGCTTGTTGACCGAGACCTTTAAGAAAGTGTGAATGGAACTAAACCAGTTGCAATGTCACAAGATGAGTGGGATCTTAAGGATCATAAAGCTAAGGGTCTCATAAGACTTAGTCTTGCCGATTTTGTGTCGTTAAATGTCCATGAGGAGACTACTGCAAAACTACTTTGGAAGAAGTTGGGAGATGTGTATCAAGCAAAATCCCTGGTTAATAAACTTTTTCTGAGAAAGAAGTTGTATTCTCTTCAAATGGAGGACGGAGGATCCGTTGTTGAACATATGAATGCTTTCAACATGCTGGTTGCACAATTGACATCTATTGGTGTAAAGATGGAGGAGGAGGATCGGTGTATGACCCTACTTTGTTCTCTACCAGACTCATGGGATCATCTTGTCATGGCAATCAGAAGCACCACATCCACATTCAAAATGGAAGAAGTGGTTTCTTTGATGTTGTCTGAAGAGATGCGGAGAAAGTCTTCTGAGGTAGCCAAAGAGGCCCTTGCAGTTCGTGGAAGACCCAAGGAGAAAGGGAAGAAGAAGGATAAGAAAGCTGAGAAGTGTAGATCTAAATCCCGTGGGAGATCCAAATCTCCTGGAAAGTCCAAGGCTCTTTGTTGGAACTATGGCAAAACTGGCATTTCTGAAAGGAATGCAAAGAGGAGAAGAAGAAGAAAAAAGCTCCTGATTCAGATTCTGACAAGTCACAAGATGACGGTGATGCTTTCATCGCAGCCCTGGCAACCCATGCATCTAACAATGTGTGGCTAATTGACTCTGGTGCATCATTCCACATGACCTCACATTGAAACTGGTTCAATAAGTATGAGGAGTTCAATGGTGGAAAGGTGTATCTGGGTGATGACTCTCATCTAAAGATTGTTGGTTGTGGAAGAGTCTCTATCCGATTCCCTGATGGTCGAGTGAAGGAGATCTCTGGGGTTATACACATCCCAGGCTTAGCACAGAACCTGCTTTCTGTAAGTAGTTTGAAGGATGCAGGTGTACAGGTTGTTTTTTCGAAAGAAGGATGCAAGATGACTAGAGGAGCTATGGTGCTTGCTAAGGGTACTCGGAGAGGTACTCTATTTCAACTGGAAGCATGCATTTCACAATGCAATAGTTCTTCTGACTCAAGGAAGAGGGCAGCAGTCACTTCATCCCCACCATCTGAACGAGCAGTGAAGAAATCTGTTGTTTCTAGTCTCGATGGTTGTAATAATGCATTGGAAGTTAAACTTCCTGTTGAAAAGACAATGTTATGGCATAAGAGATTTGGCCACATTGGTGAGAAGGGTCTGCGTACCCTAAAAAATAAGAACCTCATTGAGAGGTTAGATGATTGTAATCTTGAGTTTGACTTTTGCGAACATTGCATTTATGGAAAACAAAACTGTGTTTAGTTTTACTCGAGTTCTCATAAGTCTTCTGGTGTGTTGGACCTTATTCATTCTGATGTGTTTGGTCCTGTTAATGTTCCTTCGTTATCAAAATATGTATACTTTGTATCTTTTATAGATGATTACAGTAGAAGGACATGGATTTATTTTTTCAGAAGCAAATCTGAAGTCTATAGCAAGTTTAAGGAGTTTAAAGCCTTTTCTAAAAATCAGACTAGTAAAAAGATTAAATGTTTGAGAACTAACAATGGTGGTGAGTTCTGTTCTACAGAATTCGATAAGTATTGCAAGGAACTTGGGATTGAAAGGCATAAGACAACTCCATACACCCCGCAGCAAAATGGAGTTGCAGAGAGGATGAACAGGACACTAATGGAGAAGGCTAGGAGTATGCTTAGTGGAGTTAGCCTAGAATAACAGTTTTGGGCTGAAGTTGTTGCCACTGCTTGCTATTTGGTAAACAAATCTCCTACATCAACTCTTGTTGGAAAGACACCCATGGAGGTGTGGTCTGGTAGAAAGCCTTCAATAAGGCATCTTCATGTTATTGGTTGTGAGGCATATGCACATGTGCTTAGGAAGAAGTGGTCAAAGTTGGAAAACAAAGCTGTTAAGTGTATCTTCATTGGCTATGGTGTTGGTGTGAAAGGATACAAGCTTTGGGACCCTGTGGCTAAAAAAATGTTGTATAGCAAAAGTGTCATCTTCAGAGAGCTTACACCTTCTTCTACTGTTTTGCAGCCAGAAGAAAAAGAAAAGAAAGAGGATGTTGTTCAATTTCCTCTCACCCCTGAGAAGACTGAATAGAAAGACAATGTTGGACCTGATGATGAGGAGAGCTCTAGCAACTTTGAATGCTTAGATGAAGATGTTGAACCTCAACCTTAGCTCTTGAGGAGGTCTACACGGATAAGAAAGCAACCTGAAAGGTTTGGTTTTACATTGCTTGATTCTAGTTGTGCTTTTGCTTTTCTTACTAATAGCGATGAACCTAGAACTTTATCAGAGGCTATGGACATGAAAGATGCAGGTTTTTGGAAGGAGGCCATGGAGGATGAAATGGCTTCTTTGGAAAAGAATCAAACTTGGGACTTGGTGCCTTTGCCTCCTGGACGGAAACCTGTTGGATGCAAATGGGTGTTCAAGAAGAAATTTGGTGCAGATGGTAGTGTTGAGAAGTATAAGGCCAGATTGGTTGCGAAGGGGTATTCACAAGTGGAGGGTATAGATTATGGTGAGATCTTCTCTCCTGTTGCAAAGTTGACATCCATTCGATTCCTATTGTCTCTCGCAACAGCTTATGACTTGGAGGTAGAACAGATGGATGTGAAGACAACTTTCCTTCACAGTGACTTGGAGGAAGAAATCTATATGTCACAGCCAGAGCATTACATGGTGAAAGGTAAAGAAAATATGGTTTGCAAACTTAAGAAGTCTATATAGTTTGAAGCAATCCCCTAGGAGATGGTACTTGAAGTTTGATGCCTTTGTGTTGTCAATTAGATTTGTGAGATCAAAATCGGATCACTGTGTGTACTTTAAGTTTGATGGTGATCATATTCTCATTGTTGCACTGTATGTTGATGATATGCTGCTCATTGGGAAGGGTAGGAATATGATTTCTAATTTTAAATCTCAGTTGTCAGCACAATTTGAAATGAAAGATTAGGGGCAGCCAGGTACATTCTAGGAATGGAAATCATAAGAGACAAAATCAACAAAAAACTTTGGTTAAGCCAAAGTAAGTATGTGAAGACCGTGTTGGACAGGTTCAACATGGCAGATTGTAGACCGTTGTGTGTTCCCATTTCTTTGGGGACAAAGTTGTCTGTTGAGAATTGTCCAAAATCACCTAGTGAGGTGGAGGACATGAGCAGAGTACCTTATGCTAGTGCTATTGGTAGTTTGATGTATGCTATGGTCTGCACAAGACCAGACATTGCCCAAGTAGTGGGAGTCCTTAGTCGATTTATGGCTAATCCTGGACGGGTTCATTGGAATGTAGTTAAGCGAGTGTTCAGATATTTGAGGGGTACTTCCAAGTATTTCATTTGTTATCATGGTAATGTTACAAGACCCCCCGCATTCCGTTGACATTCATGGATTTGTGGATTCAGATTGGGCAGGTGACATTAATAGTAGGAGATCCACCAGTGCTTATGTGTTTACACTATTTGGTGGTGCTATTAGTTGGATGAGTAAGCGACAACCTGTTGTTGCTTTGTCCACGACAGAAGTTGAGTATATGGTAGCAACTCATGCTTGTAAGGAATCCATTTGGCTTAAGAGATTGTGTTCAGATATTGGTGTTGATGCAGGTCAGATCATGATCAGTTGTGACAGTTAGAGTGCAATTTGCCCTGCAAAGAATCTAACTTTCCATGCTAGAACCAAGCACATTGATGTTTAGTTTCACTTCGTGTGAGACATAGTTGAGGATGGAAATGTAAATTTGGAGAAGGTAGATACTTTGAAGAATGTTGTAGATGCATTGACGAAACCAGTGAGCACAGAGAAGTTCAGACGGTCTTCGGAGTCTATGGGCCTCTCAGCCTATAGCAGTTGAATCCTATTTTTCTATTGGCTCTTACAAGGTGTTCAACAAGTGGGAGAATGTTAGGAATTAAGGTGTCTCAACCTTGGTAGTTCCTTACATTTGTAATGTTTGCATTTATTATTTAATTGCCAATGTTGTAAATATTTGTAAATTCCATATTGTCATATTGTGGGATGTGGCACGGTGATGTGTCAATCCTACATGGAATATGGCAACTTGTAATTTTGTCCTCACATGAGGAGATAGGCATCCCACTTTGTGGTAAGATCATTTTGCCATGTATCGGCATCTTCCATGTTGTGTAAGGGAATGTTTGACCGAAACAGTTATGACCGATTCCTATGACGAATCTATGACATGTAAGAGTCAGAAATAGAAGGTTGTAAGATAGGTGATGACATGTGTCATGAAGCATCTTTGAATAAGGCATATTTGGGCGCCCCAAGGTGGAATATGACATGTTGTAAGAGAATATGCTATTTATAGCATGTGTATGACAGATTCTCTTACAGCTGTAAGTTGTAACCGCTATGACAGATTCTATGTCGGTCGTAAGTGTCGTAAGAGCATCTGTCATAGCCCATTTTGGAAATAGGTGACCTCTTCGGGATGGGAGCTATGGACAAGTGTCAGGCACATTCTACAATGTTGACCAAGTGTCCTTAGGTGTGGATTTTGGTCCATGAAGCCATGTTGGACGCCCATTCCAAGATAGGTCTAATATTGCCTTGTATTTCCTAGATAAACAGGTGCTTGGAGATGGAGTTGGTATCACAGGTTTACAGGTACTGTTATGCTGCCGGATTGACTCTAGACACGAGTGTCGAAGACCATTGAAGCTTGCATTGCAAGTGTATTGTAAACAACTTTTAGATTTGTTAATACATTGTGTAGGTTTCTGAGTGTGGGGTTTTTCACCCGATAAGGGTTTTCCCCACCGTAAATCTTTGTCTCTCTTCTTCTGTCTTCTTTCTAGTTCTTGTGTATTGCCGTAGTAACTCTGTTAGATGTTGTATGTTTCTGTAATGATAAGGAATAAATTGAATTTGTATAGCTCTCCTCTCATTAGATTAGTGTAGGAAGCGATTTCCGCACACCTAACTTCCTTTCAACCCTTTCATGGAAGATTTGGAAGACAACTTCGAACTCTTCAAACCTGACTTGTTTTTGGCTCCTCCTTGGATATTCGGGATTGCTCAAAAGGATAGCAGTAAAACTAAACCAAATTACGAGACTGCTAGGAAAAAAGGTTGAAAAAGCGATGCGGAGAAACTCCGTATGGAAGGAATGGAGGCGGTGGAAGGAGGCTCACACTGGACTATGGAGGCCCTCCTTTCACGGTATGGGAAGAAGTCCTAGTTTCTCTACGAGTTTGGGTTGAATGCCTTGTGGGCTTTGTTTCTGGTTTCTTTTGATACTTTCAGAAAGATATGTATTTCTTCCTCTTCTTAGTCTTCCTAGGCTCTTCTCCCCCTCTCTTGCGTCTCTTCTATCTCTTTCTTCTTCATTATTCTTAGCTTGTTTTGGCCCTGATGTTCCTTATTTTTTATGATGATTATATAAAAATTCCTATTACGAAGCAAAAAAAAACATGCATAAAAAATTTGGTGTGGATAAAGGAGTTATAATGATCCATAATATTTCTTCGATGTTGATTCAACAACTTGGTACATTGTGTAGACACCTAAAATTGGCTTGCTCTGCAAACCGGTTTCCCATACCTCTACACCAATTTATCCCTAACCATCTGTCTATTCCTTGTGATCAATTAATTCACTTAATTTATCACTAGACCTTACAACACTATCCTCATCAATTAAATAAATATTTCTAATATTTATTTAGTTACCTTTTGTCCATTTCCCTAACCCCTGTTAATTAGATAAATCATGCTTATCTAATTGATCTATCCTATTGATCAATCTACCCTAGCCTACTATCCCCTAGACCTAGGTTAATTAAGCTAAACACTCAATTAACCTTGCTTATCCCCTTCTTCCATACACCTTTAAATAAAAATCAATCTTTTATTCAAATGGTCAAATCCCCCTTATCCCTCATTTATCATTCTCTTACACATGTAAGAGTACCATCTTCACATTCCCACATAAAAGTGAATTTTTAATTCACACTCCCCCATGAGTTGAATTAAAAATTCACTTGTCCTATCCACTCTTCCCCAAAATGAATTCTTAATTCATTTCTCATTCCCCAAATTCATTTCACATTCTTTCACACCCATACCTCATTTATCACCCCTCTTCCCAAAAATGAATAAAAGATTCACTTTTATTCATAGCCCTTGATCTCATTTTTCAATCCTCACCCTCCATCCTCCTCTCATAAAATCTATAAATGAAACCCTCTCCAAGCCATTTGGGAGAGACTCTTTCATGCATCAAACCTCTGCCAAAATCACTCCACAATCTCTTTATCATGCCACCATAATGCCAAAATCTTGCCTCATCTCCATCTAATCTATCTGAATCCACTTGCCTCTCATCTACATTTGTGTTGAAAAGCCTTGAGCAATCCACATTAGTCATTCTAATCATGGGTAAAATCTGAGGAGCTCGTGGGTGCAACTCCTTCCCTCTTGGATTTGTGAGTCAAAAGGAAGGTATAATCGTGTATTTTTGCATTTGATTAGTTGTAATCTTCATTTTGATTTCGCTTATTACACATTGATCAAAGACAACAATCATTTTGGCAATTCACTTGATGTTCCAAATGAATTATTGTTCATACTTACATACATCACCTTAGCATGCAATTCAAATGTTTTGCACTTTAAAAGTCAACTCATAATGACTAAATGGAGGGAAAAGTTTGGACCCAAAATTTAAATTTAAAATTTGAAAATTTGGGTTCATTTTTGCAAACTATGGAACTAACCTAGGTCAGTTATGCAATTCATGAATTTGAACCAAGGTGATGAAGGGATAAACTAAGGATTAGGTCTAGACACTAAGAATGAATGCAGATGGAGACAAACTAGGATCATGTTATTTGACAACTTCCATACAAAATTCATTGTTTTACACACTAGTGGTTGCATTAAGGACAATATATTCAAAAGGAATAACAAATGAAAGAAAAAAGTACAAAGTACACAAATTTCATCACTACAATTATTACATGTCAAAGAATCTATTATCAATAATTAAGAACCTACAGAATAAAGCTATTTTACTTTTTGAAAATTGAACACTATTTAAATAATATAATAAAAATATGAAGAGTAAATACTACCTATTACAAATAATCAAAATAATACATAAAGAATATTCCTTTAATGACAAATTTAGTTAAAAAATCATAGCTTTTTTTTCCACCTAAATAATAAATTGTCAATTATATCTAAAATTATAAGAATCATATGCATATAAAAATTCTTAAAAACTGGGAAGATAGGACCTGCATTTTCTGCAGCAAAAGAGCGGTTGAAACTAAACAACACTTTATTAAGGATTGTGATGCGTACAAGGATATATGTATACAACATGAGAACAACTTGAACATGGGCAGTCGTAGTGAGCTATTTGAGGAAAAGAGGCTTCACAACACGACCTATCTCTTAGTCAAGATTCATAGAAGAAGAGAGGACATTGAAAGGAGCATGAAAATGTCTTAGTGTTGTGGCTTTTGGTCCCTTACACTGCTTGGTCTCGTGGATATCATTAAAAACCATTCATTCATTCATTGAGACGGCATCCTTCAATTTATAAGATGTCACCGGGAAAATTAACTTACATCGAATGACTTGCAAGTGGAAGGTCCCAACCCACACATCCTTTAATTTTTAAATAAATAAATGACTCTATTCCTTTCCACCACATTCTTAATTCCATCGATTGACATTCCCTCATATTACAAATTCAGTAGCCCCACCAAATAAAATTCAGTCACCATCATATAATAACGACAAAGAGCTTTTTATCGGCACTTCAAATTCCGCGCTCTAAAAAAATCTTTATTCTTTTCGTTTGTTTTGAATGAGGGTTTGATTCATGGCGGGAATTAACTCAATACTGGCGGCGAGCTCAGGAGATACAATTAAAATTTTCGATGTATCAGACAATACAGGAGATCCTTGCATTTTACACTACACGCCTACGCCTGGAAAAAAGGTCCTCCAAGTCAAATGGAATCATACAAGTAAGTTCTTCATTTTTTTTCTTCCAATATTTTTTTAGCCTAATTAGCGGCTATAGATTTTTTTGTTACAGAGAATTTGAATTTGAATGGACTCCTTGTATATATGCACTGCTCTATCATTACACCACGCTTGTGTTGGCTACAAGACTTATTATTGCGTATGAATTGAAATTTTATTATCGGAGAGCATCTTAATGTTGATATCAAAAGATTTACATTAAGTACAACGGATGGATTTATGCTAAAAGATCCGCTGGTTGGTGTGTGGGGGCCAAGGCTAGCATAGGATTTTTGAATTTAAGCAAATGTTTTAAAATCACCATCATGAGACAGCTCAGAGAAAAAACTGCATGGTAGATTTTTCAAACATTTTAGTAATTTTTTCACCTGCATTTGAGTCTTCTACAAGATCCATTATCAGGATATATGAGTAGAGATTATTAAGGGTAAGTGGAAACATCAATGGGTTCAGAGTGGTTCTAGGGATGAACAGGCCCTAGTCCTGGACATGTTACTACACACGCATGGACCGGATTGTGGGTTGCCTTATTGTGATGGGAGCTTTGAACTCTGAGTCACTTTCTTCGCGAATGCACCCTTTACAATTACACCACAGCCTCTTAGACAAAGAGAGGGCCGAAATGTCGATGCCAAAAAAATCTCCGCACACAAATTTTTCTTAAAGCTATTTTCCTAACTATTATGGATTGCCGAAGTTTGAAATCTCAAAAAGATTATTACTATTTTGGCCTATAAATAGTGCTCGATATTGGTTTTGATCTTCTTTGCCGTTTCCTAGAAGAATTTGACATTTTGGATGGTGATTTTTTTTGGAGGGACTTTGAAGTGTGTCATGCAATTAGGTAAAATTTGAGCTGTTTTCAATGCAAATTACGCACTTTGATCTTCTGTAACGTCTTTTGGGAAGAATTTGCTGTTTCAGGTCTTGAATTTGAAATAAACTGTGTGCGTTAGTTTAAATTTGAGCTCAATTGCAAATGAATAATGTATTAGGATGGCTATCACTTAATTTGGAGTCTAGAGTCTTTTATCAGACTTCAAAATTATGGACAATAATTATTCCTAGATGTTTCTTTTGATCTTCTGTATTATTTCCTTGAATAATTTGTCATCCTGGGTCGTGTATTTTTTTAAATTGAGGGAATTTGAAGCAACTTATGCGCATTAGGTTAACTTTGAGCTGATTTCAATTTGAATTATGCACTTCGATATAATGTCCTGTCTTTGCAGAGAATGTGGTGCTGGGAGTCTTGTTTTTTAATTTAATATTTGAGAGATTTTTAAATGAATTCTGTGCACTACTTTAAATTTGAACTGATTTGCATTCAAATTATATGCAAGAAATTGCTGTTCTGTGTGTTGATATTTTTTCCATTTTGGCCTAAGTTTTAAAAATTTGCAGGAATTTGAAATGGTTGTATGCATTAGGTTAAAATTTGCCTTCTAGTCTTGTGTATTCTTTGCTACAAGAATATCTTGCTCTACTTTTTGAATTATTTAATTTGAAATGACACATTTTGGGGAACTTGAAGTGAAACATAATGCGTTAGGATTGACTATTTTTCATTTAATCAGAGGTCTATACAGCTGTCAATTTGTCAAATTGTGGCCAATAATTGTTTCTAACTATACCATGATATTATTTGTGGTGATTGCCAACATTACTGTTGTTCTACCCATTTCATTTTTTTTTGAAAAAATGCGGTATATTCCACTGCTTGAGGATTTGTTCCATTATATTATGTATGTATCTTTACCATAGTTCGAAAACTTGGTCTTGGCAAAAACTCAGCAGACCCAAATTTGACTCGTACTCGGTGACTTGGCAAAAACTTGACAAAACTCAGCACCTTCAAAAAATACTTAAATTCCTTAATAAACATAAATTTTATGCAAAATATAGTTACAAAATGTATCAAATGAGTTTGTAAAATGTTGGGGAAGTGTTTTGTATTAGATAGGAGTACAAAAAGAGTACAATATTGCATCATCATGCGAATACAACAATGGCCAACTGATAAATATGATATGTATTATGATGATTGTCATCGAAAAAATCATCATAAAAAATTACATATCCAGGCAAGTTACAACAATTTACATTTTCCTTTTCCCCATATAAATTCTAGTGAAAGCTTGGGGCCCACTCCTTGTAGTTGGATGTGGTTCCATTCTCATACTAGAAAGTTGTGACTCCACCCTAGAACTAGATGATAGTGATTCCTTTGCCTCAAGTTCAACATAATTTGCATTGATGTCATCCAAACCAATGTCTCCTCCTTTTGTTGCACCTTACTTTACTTGCCTCTCGAAATAAGCAATCTCCTCTTTTGTAAGCATGGGCTTGTTCTCATCCCATGCATTAAAAATGAGATATGAAGTAGAGCCAAAAGGTCAAATACATTAATCAATTGGTCATCTTCAACTATCATGTCCCCTTTTTTTAGAACTAAAAATCAATAATATTGGGCCTGGTCACTTTATATTATTATAGGTTCTATGTAATGTTTTAACAAGTGTTTTTAACACTATATTCAAATGTAATTCAAAAAGGGGACCTATGGATGTAATTAAAAAAGTATTTATAAATACTTGGAGGGAAAATAAAAATAAAATAAATGGAGGGCTCGAAAAAGACAACTAAAAAAAAGGACAAAGGCATCACGCAAATCATTTGATTATGTCATTCACTTCTCTTTCCAGTTTGGAGTTCAAAGCATTCAAGGAAGAAAACCCTTAGTGTGTAGGTGATTGGAGGACAAAAACCCTTTGGTTTCCATTATGAGCTTGAGGACGAAAACCCTCTTGCTCATCGGAGACGGTTCTACTCAGGGATTGCATTTGAGCTTATTGTTGGTAGTTGTTCGATTTCGATTTGCAAGAAAATTTTCATATCAACGTTGTAGTTGAAGAATTTTGATTTTTACTTGGTATTGTATGCATGAATTAATAGAATTTAGCATTGTAATTTATGAGGATATATTCATATATATTTATAAGGGACTTCACATACTTATAAAGTGGTTGTTGCACATTTTACTTGCTGTTCATTATATTTTTTTAATTGTTTGGTGGGCCATACTTATGTGTCGTACAACAGGCTAGATAGTGGTTCTATTTCAATGAATAGTTCTGAAGTTTGAAGGGAATAACATTGCTGCACCTTTTGAAAGTGTTTGTCTTATTCTGGTCGACCATATCTTGAAGTTGTTATATAGAAAAGAGAGATTACCTCAATAGATCAAACTAGGTCAAACCCTCTTCTACAAAACATTCGGGGCACAAACCGAGCTTGGCTTCTACCTTAGAAGGAGAGCCAAACTACAACGGTTCTGCTCTTTTGTTGTATTTAGAAGGAATTAACCAAATCCAATCAATCAAGCTAGAGTGAAGACATGAAACCCTAGTTGACGAAGATCGGAGCATAACAGACAAACAGAGACAATTCGAAAGAAGTATATAGATCATCGAACAAAGGAGAACCTGATTCTAGAGGTCAAAATACTAAGGACAAGGGCGCTTGGGTGCCCTGGACCCTAATTAGGGTTAGCAGAAATTGATTTCGTAGTTGGGTTTGTAACAACAACCTTAGTCTTCTTCCTGGATGTCACCTTTCGAAACTTGCTCGTCTGACCTGCACGCACGAAAAGAGGGAAAAGGTTGGGTGCTATTTAGGAGCTTGCCTCAGTCAAGCCCCGTGAATGGTGTTTCCACCTCCACAATAGCAAAGATGATAGATAGAGAGTGCATGCCCTAGGAGAGCAGAGGCAAATCTGAAGTAGAACGGAATGCTAACACAAAGCATGGAGGAAAGAAGTCACCATGAGCATGGGAACCCTTGTATGCTTGTAGACGACGTCACAACTTGACTCAAGAAGTTGGTGTAGCCCAAAGATCTTCACAAGACTTGCAATATGTTAGTGCCGCAACAATAATCCAAAAGAGAGAGCTATAAAGAGCATGAGAGAGAAAGAGAGAGAGTGCAAGGGTGTCAAGATTTCGCTAGAGTTAGATGTTCAAATCATAGCAGCAAAAATCTTTTGGGAAAAAAATCAGCAAATCAAAAGTATAAGGTTTTTTCAAAAAATCATGAAAAAATCAAGAAAAAATTGTGAAAAAATCAGATTTCCAAAAAACGTAGAAAAATACAAGAAAAATGAAAATCTATTGTTTTCAATTTTATGGGATTGGGTTTGTTATATATATTTATATATAATATATCATAATATAAATAGAATAATAAATATCAATAATATATTATATATTAATTATTATATTAGAATATATTAATAATATAAATATTATAATAGAATAATATATATTAATAATATATTATATAAATATAATAATATTATTACTATTTATTATTCTATTAAATATAATAATATAAATATTATATTTTAATAGTATAATATAACTATTAATGATATAATATATAAAGTATGGCGATTTCAATTCTCTCGAATTCTGCTCAAACCCTAAGCCAAACACCAAAAACATCCCTGCGGATTGCTCCTTCAAAGGGTGGCTCTTTTTGTTGGAAATGGTGGGAAAAAATCATCGAAGGCACAGTGTTATATTCAAAGCACAAATCTACCAAGGTTGTGGTTATGGACTTGCATTTAGGCGGGCATGACGGTTATGTGGAGGGTTCGGGACTGGTTAAATCATTCCTATTGCACAGGGCAGAGAACATACCCCCATGGTGGATCTTGGAGAGGGATCTTCTGAAGAAGAGGAACTCAACAAAAGGCATACACTTATCTGCCGTTTCCATAATTTATGGCCTAACCTGATAGGCTTAAGTGATTGGATTTTAAAGCACTGGCAACCCTTACTGGAGGGAGAACTCTGTATAGGCCCTTGCGCAAAAGGGTTCTTTTATGTTACTGTTACCTAAATTTCACTACGGTTCATTCAGGTAGAGTTTTGATTCAAAACTTGTAAGGTACATCTCATTTGGTCCTTCATATATTACATTCAAGTGCATAAATGAAATAATTCAGGAGATTATGTTTACTAGTTTACTGCATTTATCCAAGTGCATGTAACATAAGAAGGGTTTATCCAAAATCCTTTCCAAAAAATAAATAATCTTTATTGAATGTAAAATGTTCATCATCTCACACAAGCCGTGAGGTTAACTGCCTTATTCAATGAAATAGAAGAACAATCTATACATGAATAAGTAAATAAAGTAATGTGCATGTACGGTCAGAGGTTAGTCATTGCCTGAAAATGACTGGTTCTAGTTCTGGCGTGTTGTCCTGTCGTCCCGAGTTGTCTTTGTCCTTCCTAGCTTCATGTTGTCCCTGGTTCCTGCATCTGGCAACAACGGTGTTAGAGCAATGCTCTAAGCAATGAATGGTCCCAAATCATACATGAACAAGATACCATACATGTATAAACTGTTCCTCAATTGCATTAAACAAGAAATGTATACCTTGGATGTCCTAGAGAACAATCAGTCATCAAACACATCCAAAACATGCATTTATTTTCTAACAAGTTTTCTTCATGTGTAGATACAGGTGTAATTATGTTTCTGTTTGATTTATCAGGTTACATTATGAGTGGAGGAAATGTGGCTCCCACAAGGGTTGAGCCCAGCTCATAGTCCTTACAGAACAAAAGAGAATGCAACATACAAATGCAAAAGCACAGTCCAAGGAGCATATTCGGAAGGCAATCACATGCATAGCCATGATAAAGACAGTCGTGAAGGAAAAGAGAGATCTTATGATAGCCTTTCAGATGATGAAATATATCCAATTAAAGATCATTTTGCAAATTCATCAATTGAAAATGTTTATGAGTACATGACAACACCTTTGTACTGATGAAAAGTGCATTATCCTGTGCCAACATGGTAGTTTTGGTCTAACACATACAGTCGTATGGAGCAGCAATAAGTGCAAGGGAGATTGACAAACAGTTTGGAACAACGATCATGTAGTATAAAGAAACAACATGCAGAAGTTTCAGGGAGCAGTAGAATAGCATGAGGAATAGTTTATCATAGGTTATCACATGATACAGTCATCATTCAAAGATGATAATCAGCAGCAGTTTCTGAGATGATAAAGAAGACAGTCTTTTCATAAGCAGTAAAGGCACCTAATGAAAGGTAGTGGCAGGCACTAATCACAAGGAGAAACAGTTATCAAAGGTCGAATGCCATGTGCCAAGGAGATACAGGATTGTTTTCAATCATATATAAAAGCATAGTGGCAGCCTAATACATGTCATGCCACTTCACAAGACCAAGGTCTCATCAAAAGAAGGATTGAATATCACAAAATAGGACAGGAGCTATCATTTTTGTTGTGCATGAAGAACATATGTAGATGGACAGTCATATAAAAGTGACTCATATGCTACAGAACAGTCAAGCATAATCCAGAAGAACAATAATTTTCTGCCAGGCATGGGACAACATTGAAGAAGGTGGAGCTCTATAATGGTCAAAATGCTATTGTGGCTGTCAATGTTCATTATGGATATGACCAGGAAGACTCTCTAGTTTTAAACCATGCCTCAATAGATCGAGGGCTGTTTTGAACCATGCATTTTCATACATTCACATCAGAGACAGACCATGATGACAACAACAGAAAATGCAATCCAAGATTTTCATTGGTCCCACATACTATCAGAGACTCATACATATGGCAGAAGACAAGTTAAAATATTGGAATCAAGGTCCTGTTCATCCTTTAACTCGACAGCCAGTTGTTGATAGAAAACGACACGGAAGTAAACATTCAGGAAGATGATGCAGCATGGGAAAATATTTAGGATCATGCAGAAAGACCCGAAATTGAAGGTGAACCAGGAAAAATTTCTGTCGGAAAGAGAAGTAAACAAAGAAAATTAAATCTCTATAAAAACGCGACCAAATCGGCCCGTATCAACAACAAAAGTTCAAAATCTTAGAAAGAATACAACTTACCTTGCATTTTTCCTCAGAAAATCAGCCAGAATCCTCTGAGAATCGATAGAAATCGTGCATTTTGGCCCACAAACCCTACAGGCATGGTGGCGACCAAGCTCGAACAGCAGAAAGGTGAAATGCAAATGAAATGTTTTGTCATTCTTTTGTGCCTTTTGTTTTTAGGGTTCGCATTTCCCATATAGGTCGACGTGCCTTTGGCATTCTTTGTTCAAACTTTAAAAAAGAAAAAATGATATATGATTTATTCGATCTTGTGGGCTAAGACTTTAAGTCTTATGCTTTGTATTTGATGTCCCTCTTCATAAACCTTGTTACCCTTTTCCCATATAGGTCGAGTGCCTTATGTGTTAGAAGGCATGTCTTGGTATAACCACAAGGTGGATCATAATGATAGATATGAAATCGTGGTGATGTGTGTTGGGAGATATAAGGTGTTATAAAAGGTAAATGATGAATAAAAAACATTTGATGGGAGCTATAAGGTAGTGTTGAGGTATGATGCTTTTAATGCATAGGGAGATATAAGGGTCATTTTAAAATGTATTGCTTTGAACCTTGTAGGCATGACATGTGATATGTATGCATGTAGGAATGGCTAGGGGTTATAAGATGCTTTGATATAGCCTTGTGACACAAGTGAATATGCAAGTGTATGGGTAGTCGTGTTATTTTTGCCTAGGAGCTATGAAGATACTGTTTTGTCGATTTTGCATAATCTAGAAATAGATTAAATGTTGTAAAAAAACGATAAAGTAATTAGTTATGAATTACTTTATCATTTGTAATAAAATGCAAAGAGACAATATTGGGTAGATTTATCACACACGACAAAGTAAGTCTTGTCGATTACTTTGTCATTCCTTCACAATATTTAATTTGTCCCTAAATCATGCAAAATCGAGAAATTAAATATTTGTGTCCTAAATGCCATTATTTTGTGCATGGAATCGTAATAAATTTGGAATGTAATGTTGATAACTGAGAGGGGGGGGGGTGAATCAGTTATCCTAATTATTTCCCTTATTGAACTTTCCTTTTAATTGAAGCAGCATAAAATCAAACACAAAACATTAACCATGAAATAAGAAACACATGACACAGTATTTTTGACGTGGAAACCCTGTTAAGGGAGAAAACCACGGGGTGATTAACCCAAGAATTATTCTCTGTTAGAAGAATAGGAAATTACAAAAATGGCACTTGCCAATTAGGGCTCACTGCCCGAGCACACTGCTCACAAGAGGCTCACTGCCTACAAGAAGACACACTGTCTTACAAAGTGATAAGAATCACAGTCTTGAACTGATTGGAAGCATCTGCATATGCTGGAGTTCAGTTCCGGTTAGGTTCAGTATACTGATCTGCTGCACTTCATCTTTCCTCTGTTCTTTAGTCTGTTATCTTTTCACATACCGGATCTTTCTTGCTACTTCTGCTCTACTCTGGACTTGTTCGCATATCCTTTCTCACATTTCACACACTTTACAACTAAATCCATCCTCTATATATATCCGCACAAGTAATTTCATCACCTTTCTAGTCGGCATCCGGAACAGTCTAGTTTCTTACAAACTTAGTTCTGTCGGCTGAATCCTTGCTCACCAAGCAATGCGGATCAAGCATATACTTGTAGATATCATCAATTATGTCGGCCAAACATGATTCATGCCTCCGCAACCTTTATCATCATCTGTAACACATCCGGAAAGTAGTCTGATACTCTGTCAGTCAGTTCTTCCTCTGTTTTCACTGTCTCTCAGGAATCCGGTACTCAACTATTCATATCTTTTTCCTTGTCCAACTCCGGAGGCTAAATCCTTGGAATATACCACTCAAGATAGTCCTCTTGACTTCCCCAGATCCGCACTGCACCAAGACACTTCCTCTGAGAGATCCGGACCAATCTGTCGGACCTTGCCACATGCTCTGTTCTTGTTCACCGGACCACAACAATCTTCAATCTGACTTCCGGTAGAGACATATCATGACTTGCGGATATGTGGGATGACCTTTGTTGCCATCAATGACAACAACCATGAATCCATATAGTGTCTCTTGCCAACAATCTCCCCCTTTGGCATTGATGGCAACACTTAGTGAAAAATGACTAAGTGTTTACACTATGCTCCCCCTTTGCTGATGCTCTGTCTTTATATACAATTTCCGGAACTCCCCCTGAGTTGGATTCCTCATTTTTCACTGCTCCTCACTCCCCCTTTGACATCAATGGCAAAGGGTAGGGTCCGCACACCAAAATTTTCAAAAATTTTCTATATATAGCCGCATATTTACATACTCACATATACTGCAGAATGTCTGCAAAGGATGTCTGCAGTTGAACCATTTCAGTAGCCCAACTTAGCTTCATTCTGTCCAAGATTGAAATGTGACCACTCAACAAAAATGCAAAAGCTTCTGCCCGCCTGAGATCTGTCGGATCTTTTGTATGGGCGGTGGTCTGGGCATCACTGATGGCCTCATGCATAGTTTCCAACTTAGGGACTATAATCCTTCTAAGTTCTCCCATCCGGTTGGTAATGTTCTTCCTCTCCTTCTCAAGATTCTTTATTTCATTCAAGACTGCAATAGTCTGACATTCTTGATTTATTATAGAGGAAGAGAGAGGATCAAAACTTTGAGATAAGCTTTGAAGCTTGTCCTGTTCCTCTTTTATTTTCTTGTCAATTGCTGCTGTTGCCTTTGACCAAGATATACAAAATTTGTAGATGTCACCGCCATCCTTAAGAGCATTTTCTAAGCTCTTTATTCCAATGCTTACAATCTTCCTATCCTTAGAGATTAATTCTAATATTTCAGAAAATCTCTTATCCAAAAATTCCTTCCGGACCTTTTCTTCAGCTGATTTTTCTAGAGAATTAAAATGTGTATCAATACTGCTGACTAAGGTTTTTAGATTACCGGAAGTGGAGGCTGTCGGATCTATCTGGATTGATGGCATGATCTTTACAAGTACTCCGGAAGCAGCCTCTATCAACTCACAGTCTTCCATATGAGACTTCAGGAGCTTTTCATTTGCCTTGGCATTTGCAAATGAAGCTATCTTCATTGTTTGTACCGGAGAGAGAGAGTCAAAATCAAATGGACCTTTTAGAAGCTCCGGTTCATCAATCTCTAGAGTTTCTTTGCTCAAAAATTGTTGAACAGTTTGTGCAGTGTCTCTTGCCGGAGACAGATGTTTCTTTTCTTCTGCAGTCTTAGAACTGTCAACCTCTTTGTCTGTCACCACTGCTTCCTTCTCCTGCAATTGCTCTTCTTCTTTGGATCCGGAGACTGTAGGGGAAACCGGAGGAGAGATGCTTGCTTGTTCATGGGCCACTTCTTCTGGGGCAGAGGGTCCCAAGTCCTCACTTGTCTGTTCAGGGCTCACTTCTTCCGGAACAGAAGATTCCAAATCGGCAGCTGTTTCTGCACCTAAGTCCTCTACAACAGGAAGATTGAACCTTTTGAAGGCCTTCCGGAGGATCTCTTCTGTCTCTTGTGCCACTTTGTCAGTCTCACCAAGCATGAGCTGATTCATCCTGGCTTTACTTCTGAACTCATCTTTGCAGTCCTTGAAGATCATGTTCATTGTCTTGGGATCAATTTGAGGATATAGCTGAATAGCTATCTGCTCCCGGATCTCAAGATCTTTAGCATGAGCATTATTTTTCCTCACTTCCATTTCCTTTTCTAGGCTTTTAGGAATAAGAGATATTATTTCAATGAAAGCCTTATTATATATGTTAAGATATTTCACTGTGGCCTCCTGCAGAGTCTTTTGGTCTGCCTCACTGAAGTCATCATAGGATTCAGTCATTGGTTGAAGGTTTCCATCCACCGTGACCGACTTGATTATGCTCTCTAGTGACAGAGTGGGCTTTTCAACAGTTACCTCTGCCATTTCCTCCTTGTCTTGTCCTGTGGAGGGCTTACCGGATCCTTTCTTTTTCTGTTTCTTTACTTCTCTTACTCCCTCATCTGATTCTGTTTCCTCTTCATCCTTTTGGCTTCCATAAGCCCTTGTGGCTTTTGCCTTTGATCTCTTACCGGATGCCTGGACTTCCGGTTTTGAACTTTTGGTTGAAGGAGGTGCAGATCTCTTTGTTGATCTGGTCCGGGTGGGAGCTCCAACCGGAGCACTTTCTTTGCTTTTCTCTTCTTCCTCGGCCTTTCTCCTCTTTTCCCGGCTGGCATCAAGTGCCTCTTTTGAGATGCCTAGGCCTTGAGCAATGTGCTCTACTTCTTTTCTCACTTTTCTCTTAATCTCAGGTTCCCTGAGTTCTACATGTAATTTCACACTCAGCTCCTCAAAGGTTCCAAACCTTTCTGCCTTAGGATCTTTGGGCTGACTTAGCATGTGTTGAACATGCAGCTCTACTATCTGTTCATCAACTTCATACCCCATGGGCATGATCCAGACAGTCCTTGGCTCCACTGCCTCCATTAGGCACTGATCAGTGTCAACCATAAAGCATACTGAGTCCTTGTATTTCTCAATGAGAGACTGGGGAATTCTCTCTCTTGCTTGCATCATGCTCTGAAAGTTTTTGAAGTATCCCCATAGAGCTGTATTTCTCGCTTTTGCATCCCCAAGTCCATGCAAATAGTCTCTTATCTGGACTGCAACAGGTTTGTCATTCTGCCATACCCATCCACTTGTTCCGGGTAGCTCATTCATGAAGTAAAAGAATAGACATACAATGAGAGTACCATACTTAAAGGAGTTCTTCTTGTCTTTCTTGATTTTCTGTACATTTTCCATTAATTGGCTTAGTAGTAGTTCACAAAGATCATAATCTGCATTCTTTCTTAGCATTTCATATGCTGTGTATATTGCAGTTCCGGATACAGAATTCTCCCTGCTGGAGTGATAGATCTTGTATCCTATTATCATTGATGCATATTTGATATCCGGATCCGAAATATCTTCAATGGTCATTGCCCTCTTATCATATTTTGATCCGGTGGCCTCAGTTACAACGTTGTTCTTGACAGATTTGAGGATAGGTACCCCCCCGGAAGAGTATAGACCAGTTACTGCTCTAATTGCTTCTTTTGTGATCTTACAGGGTCTATCTAGCCAAAGGAAGTTGTCATGCATCCTGCTCAGTACATACCGGACCCATTCATCTTCTTCAAAGCTAGGGAAATGAATGAATTGCTCAAATTGTTTCTTCTGGATACCCTTATACTCTGGTTTGAGCTCAAACGCATTGTCTATCAGTTGCTTGTGATAGAGGTCTCTTAATTTGAATTCCCCAAATTCCTCAATGTTTGCGTGTATGTAAACCCTAATATCTTCAGTATGTAAGACTCCGTGGGGAACACTAGAGAAGGCTCCTAGTGGATCTACCTCCAATGATTTGTAGGGATGTTTCTTGAATGAGGGGCGAGGTCTATCAGAGATCTTAACTATGTTTGGAGTAGCCATTCTTCAAAGATTTGCAGTGAGGCAATGAAAAACGAAGAATACCTTATGCGCCTTCGGTTTGCACGGAGTGGTTGGATTGATTTCTTTATGCAATAGCTTCGGCAGGAGATCCTTGGTGTGCTTGATGAACCTTGTTGCAGAGCTCCACTATTCGCTTCTTCTCAAGTGTAGAATGAGCAGATAACTTTTGAGAAATCCCTTATATTGCTTCGCAAACCCTAATATCTGTCTGCAATAAATGCTTCACCTGCATTATTCCGGTTAACCATGTCTGGACAGCTTGGAGTATCCCGGATTAGTCCTGATCACTGAATATCATCCGGATCTTTAAATCATGAATAAATCTAGGTAACATATTACAAGAACATCCCAAACACTCTGTCCAATCCGCAAGACAAGATCGTGCACTTCCGGATCTCTCCGGACCTTTTTGTAATCCTTTATCATACCGGAGCACCTCCCTGAACAGGTCTAACTTAATCGAACACAGCTTCTTCATAACTCCATGCGGACCTCTGAAAACTTGACTGAAGCATCTCAGGACTTATATCTACAAACCCTTTAATCCGCATCTTGTGCCACATCCGGCACAACTTGTTTGGCTGGGGGAACAGAATCTTCTTTGAGTCTCCCCCTGAGCCTGAGCTCACTTTTTAATTTCCGGAAGAAATATCAGCACCAGAATCTGGTGCGGATCCAACCTCTGCATTCTCTGAGCTTTTCTTCACCCAAATCTTGCTCATCTGATTCCTAACTTCATCCGCATTCATCTTTTGTTTACCCTTGTCTTGATTCTGATCATACACCGGACCTCTTTTGTCCTGATTCTTGTTTCTGCAGACTTTAGCATTATGACCGGACCTATTGCAGATTTGGCAAATAACATTTCTTTGCATATTTAACTGATATCCCCTTGATCTGCATTGATTAGCCATATGACCTACTCTATTGCATGTAAAGCATCTACCTTTGAATGATTTGTTTACTTGCATAATTCTGCATTCATGGGATTTGTGTCCATACCTTTTGCAGTTGAAGCACTGTCCGGAGAAGGATGAATTAATCTGATTCATTCTCATTCTGCACTGATTAGCTTTGTGACCAAAATGGTTGCAGCTGTGGCAGTATCCATTGAAGGATGGATATTTTTGAGCATTTGGCTGTCTTACCGGAGGTCTTCTAGGCCTGCTCCTTGGATTTTCTGATCCAAGATTCCTCTGACCGGATCCGGAGCTTTCTCCTTTCTCATATCCCAAACCATACTTGTCATCAGTCCTCTTTTGACTTCCAAGAAGAACTTCAAGTTGAGCAGAACTTATCTTGAATTTCTCTTTATATTCATTTGCTGTTTGAAGATCTCTTTTGAGAGAGGTAATTTGATCCTCAAGTTTTTCTTCATTATCTTTGGCATCTTCAAGATCAGATTCAAGATGTCTGATAATCCTGTCCATCTGGTGGCATTCTTCTGATTTTTCCTTAAGAGATTGTCTTAGATTGTCTTCAGCCTTTCTTTTTTCTTCAATCTCTTGAGTGAACTTTATAGTTCCTGATTCCATTTCATGTCTCAACATAATGACTTCTTTTGATAATTTTTCACATAACTTGGTTTGCTCAGTCAATTCTTCATTTGTATTGCTTTCTTCACTTTGTCTTGCCAACTGTTGGAGCAGCTCCTTTCTCTTTTTCATAGAGAGACTTAATTTGTCTTTTAATTCCCTCATGAATTCATCAGCCTGTTTGAGTCTTTCTCTTAATTCACTGACTTCAGAATTTGACTGTTCAAGATCCTCAAGGGCAGTCTTGAGTTGCTCCTTTAAACCATATGCATCCATTTGAAATCCCAGATCTTCCTCAAGCTGTTAGGCTCTATTAGGAGGAACTTGGCTCTGATACCAATTGTTGATAACTGAGAGGGGGGGGGGTGAATCAGTTATCCTAATTATTTCCCTTATTGAACTTTCCTTTTAATTGAAGCAGCATAAAATCAAACACAAAACATTAACCATGAAATAAGAAACACATGACACAGTATTTTTGACGTGGAAACCCTGTTAAGGGAGAAAACCACGGGGTGATTAACCCAAGAATTATTCTCTGTTAGAAGAATAGGAAATTACAAAAATGGCACTTGCCAATTAGGGCTCACTGCCCGAGCACACTGCTCACAAGAGGCTCACTGCCTACAAGAAGACACACTGTCTTACAAAGTGATAAGAATCACAGTCTTGAACTGATTGGAAGCATCTGCATATGCTGGAGTTCAGTTCCGGTTAGGTTCAGTATACTGATCTGCTGCACTTCATCTTTCCTCTGTTCTTTAGTCTGTTATCTTTTCACATACCGGATCTTTCTTGCTACTTCTGCTCTACTCTGGACTTGTTCGCATATCCTTTCTCACATTTCACACACTTTACAACTAAATCCATCCTCTATATATATCCGCACAAGTAATTTCATCACCTTTCTAGTCGGCATCCGGAACAGTCTAGTTTCTTACAAACTTAGTTCTGTCGGCTGAATCCTTGCTCACCAAGCAATGCGGATCAAGCATATACTTGTAGATATCATCAATTATGTCGGCCAAACATGATTCATGCCTCCGCAACCTTTATCATCATCTGTAACACATCCGGAAAGTAGTCTGATACTCTGTCAGTCAGTTCTTCCTCTGTTTTCACTGTCTCTCAGGAATCCGGTACTCAACTATTCATATCTTTTTCCTTGTCCAACTCCGGAGGCTAAATCCTTGGAATATACCACTCAAGATAGTCCTCTTGACTTCCCCAGATCCGCACTGCACCAAGACACTTCCTCTGAGAGATCCGGACCAATCTGTCGGACCTTGCCACATGCTCTGTTCTTGTTCACCGGACCACAACAATCTTCAATCTGACTTCCGGTAGAGACATATCATGACTTGCGGATATGTGGGATGACCTTTGTTGCCATCAATGACAACAACCATGAATCCATATAGTGTCTCTTGCCAACATGTAAAACATTAACTAAGTGGTGTAATTATAAACCTTTTAGTCAAATGTTAATTAAATGTAGAAATAATGAGTATTTATGTCATTTATTGTGAAAATATCAGACATTTATGATGCTGCAGGGTGAGTTTGACAAACAGGTTGAGGAGTTATTGAGAGGTTTGACTTGTTTTCAGTGGCCTTAAAGAGCATTGAAAGACATTTTCAGGTGCTTTTATGATTATTGATGACATGCCTTGACTATTTTTGCAGTGGAAACCCATTTTGGAAGACTTTGGGCAGATATTTTAAGGGCATTTATGAGATGCACGAAAATGGAGGTGGCTCATGCTTATCTTGTTACAAGCTGTTTGGGAAGTATTTAGTCTTCTTCCTTATTCATTATTAAAAAGTTCTTGCTATTCACTACTCTGTATATTGTAATTTTCTGAGTTCTTTTGCAGAAGTGAACAGTCTTGTAACCCATTTTCAGAGATATATAGCACTGTAACACCCTTTTTTAGCAGTAATAAGTAGTTTATACCTTCCCATTTTCTTCTGATATTGTGTGTCCTTAGTGTTAGTATAGATCTTTGTGATGTTCTTTGTCCTCGGAGCTGTATTTCATGTTGGTGCCTTTATGCAGGGATACATATGTTTTTGTAGGTTGTGAGATGTGCAAGGAATAACAGTCAGTTTTGAGTGGTGAGAAAACATCCTTCTCCTTTACAGAATTGTTGTTATTTAGCCTCCTTACAAATTAATTATGCAAAGATTATGATTTGTTGGGTTGTGTAGGAGAGCCTTATTATTACTGGTTCTGTAGTGTGTCAGTTCTGTGTAGTCTCAGATGATCTTTTGGTGCATCACCTTAGACAGTAGGTTTCATTTTAATGCAATCCTTCTTACCCTTTTCTCTGCAAAGACTTTAGTACAAGCAGTATAGGTGGAGTATCAATAGGAAGCCGGCCTTCTCCGGAGGTTCTTTCCATCACAGGTGACCCACAGACTTGGAAAGATCCCATGTTTCTCCAGATTGCCAAGTTTTTATAACTCAGCAAGGGTGCAAATCTGAGAGACAACAGTTACTTGTGCATTACCAGAGGACAGAGCAATATTGCTACAGAAAGGACCTTGGATATGGAATAAATCTTATCTGGGATTAAAGCCATGGTTCCTTGATTTCAATCCTTTTACTAAAACTTTCTCTGTCACACCGGTTTGGGTGCAAGAACCAAATTTGCCTCTACATTTTTTGGGTTCCTCGTGTCTACGTTCCTTCAGCAACTCCATTGGGAAATTTATTTCAGGTTCGAGGTCTTCAAAAAATCATTCAGCATTCACTCTTCGCTCTTCCTTCACATTTGCTCGAATCCTTGTGGAAATGGATTTGGTTGTTCCCCTTCTTGCATAGGTAAAAATCAGAACTGGTTCTAAGATTTGGACTCAGATGTTAGATTACGAAGGTGTACTTTTAGGTGCAGACATTGCTATGCAACAAGACATAAAGTAGAAGAATGCTCAAAGCCTTCATCTTCAACAACTTCTGTGAACTCAAGGAAGTAGGCTACCTGATGGAAAGGGGCAAAACTACATCATTGGTATATTCTTCCTTTGGCACAGGTGGATGTTGAAGTCGATGCCTTGGTTGAATATGATTTTCCCAGCAAGACAGATTCGGTTGTGGAGGAAAGGGGATGCCCTCTCCAAGCAAATCTAATATAGTGGAACCCGTGGTTACAAATAGTTCGGTTGTGGACAACAAGGCTTCCAATGGTGTTGAAACTTCAACAAGTTTTGAGAAGGCCACTTTGGTTCTTAGTGGTGAGCAGAATGTCAATACAATTGTGACCTATGGAGTTGAACTTCCCTTGGAAGAGATAGATCCTTCCAAGGATGAATGGACTACTGTTAAGCGGGGGAAAAAGTTAAAACCGTCTTTTCCGGTGACTCTTCGCTCACATGATAAATTGGGCAAGCAGGTTCCGAGAGCGAAATCAATTTTTTTATGTTAGGCATAAGTTAGAATAATTCCAAGGTTTTTCTGATTTATTGGTAAGCTCGACCATTTAGTTGAGCCTTAAATGTTACACTCTTTTGTTGTATTTTGTTCATATTAATACAATGGGAGTTGTCCCCAAGACAACAATTTATGGATAAAAAAAATATAATATATAAATATAATAATATTTATAATATTATTTTATATATATCATATTAATAATATACTATATTGATGTATAAAATATTAATAATATAGTAATATATTGTATATTATATATAATATATATGATATTAATAATATAATATATTAATGTATAAAATATTATAAATATAATAATATATTATACAAATTCCTTGGCGAGCATTCCTTCCTGTTCAAGGTCGAGATTGAAACCCTTCCTCCTTCGCGATCCAACATGCAATGTCCGAGTCTATCGTCCATCGTTTCCTACTGTGGCAGAAACAAAAACACCCTTTTCTATGGCCCCAAATGTTGCAATAACTTTGTCATCCATGTGAAATGGCACATCATTTGAGCCAATTGAGATAGAAATGATGTCGACGCCATCAGCAATGGCTTGTTCCATGGCAGCAACCGTGTCTGTGTCATAGCAATCGTCTGCCCAGTAGGCTTTGTAGATGGCCAGCTTGGCTTGAGGAGCCATCCCTTTGACCGTCTCGTTGGCAAAGTTGAAGTAACTGGTCCTGGGAATTGTAGCCCCAACAATAGTGGAAGTTGTATGGCTAGAATGCCCATCGTCGTCTCTTGGTGATTTGTATTCCAAGGTTTCGTTAATGGACACAAAACGAACACAAAACGAAACAGGAAGAAGGTTGAATGGACACAAAACGAATGCTATGTCTGCTCGACGGAGGAAGAAGGTCTGAATCTGCACAATTTAATGAAAAACGGGATTTATACTAGGGTAAAAATCGGGGTTCCTCCCGATTCGTGATTTTTTGAAAAAATTGCATTTTTTAAAAGATTTCTGCTTCTATGGAATGAGTTAACTTACTTTTATATGCATTCTCGTTGATTTTCAGAGAGTTAAACCACATAAGGTCGACATTAGGAATGTTTTAAGGGGGCTAAGCCGACAAGGCCACTGTTTAGGGCAGGGCAAGGAGGGCCCAAGGCGTTTGGGCGCCCCTGGTCCTTTAGCCACACACCTCTCAAAAAAGGGCACTTAGAGTATGCTTAGCCCTGCCTTATGATTCTTTTCTGGGTTTCGTGCATCAGGATCAAGTATTACACGCTTAATGCTCAAAAAGATATTAAAATAGGTCCTAATAAACAAGTGTAAATATTTGAGGCCCATCTAGGAGCTAAACTAAGGGTAAAATGGTGGTGTACACATTTTACGACTCAACATTTAGCCCCCACTTTAGTGTGGGTATGAACTTACGTTCGAACTCATACTAAAGGATGGAGAAGACAAAATTCAAATGCAACAACATAGAAACTAAAGAATGACACTAAAATTGAAGGGTGGCCAAGCCCCCAAGTTTAGGATTCTAGGAGTCTATGATGATTGGCATACACAAAAGACACATGACATACATGAAGCAGTTAGAAGACAAGGCATACGGAAGGCATACACAAGGCATACACTTGAGAAATCACAACGCATACACACAATACACAAAGTATACACGAAGAATACACATATAAGGCACAAAGTATACATAGAATACACATAGAATACACATAGAGAATAAGAATACACATAATGCGAAAGACCTTGAGTCAACACGATAAAGGAGACCTCGATCGAAGTGATGTCTGGATCATCATGCATCATTCCCCAAGATGCAATAAAGAAGAATGCTAAGGGGTTAGTTAGAAAAGAGAAGCATAAGAGAAGACAAACACATCAAACACACCATCTCTATGGAAAGTGTTTCCACTCAAGGGAATACACCAAGCTACCTCCCATAAGAGGAATTATGCGAAGCCTTGCATAATAAGAAAGCGAAGCGACCTTACTACCAAACTCTAGTTGGTGGTGCAACCCTTCTCCCAAACATGCAAGGAGCTTCAACTTAGGAAAACAAGATAGACTCGAGGTCTTGCTTCCAAGTTTCAACCTAGGAGAAAAAGATAGACTCAAGATCTTGTTTCCAAGATTTTCGTAATCCTTTTCAAGAGAGTGTAGATTTGATAACCAATAAGTGATTAGATAGAATGAAGAGAGTAAGGCTCCTAGCACGATATATGTCCCCACCTTAAAGTGATTGCTAACTCCATCAGGGAGCAATTGCCTTTAAGGTAGAGTGAGAGAGAAACATAATACAAGCACAAGAGCCTTCTAAAAGCACATGCCTACATGGCTTGTCTTCTCCAAAAGCTACATCGCAACAAGGGGTTGCCCCCAAGAAGAGGAAACCAAGGCGATGCTTACAAGCATGATACACAATGGCTTGTGTAATCATGGTATGAGGCCGAGCATTGCTCCAAGGTGCCACATAGACGGAAGAAAGGTCACACGCACATAAATTGAAACAACATGAAAAAGGATGAAGTTACACATCACGACATATAGAAGAATGAATATATGCAAAGAGGAATGACACAATGCGTTCTAACTCCTTGTAGCTTTGTGCTAACAAGGGTGCCAAGGGAGAACAGATCATCACAATACGGGGATAACCATACATATAAACATAACACAAATGAGAAGAAGGGACCACTCTTGCGAGTCAATCTAACAAATTATCCTCCCCCAACTTGATTATAAAATGGACGGAGGACAAGGTGCTCTAGGGACTGCATGAAGCATGGTGAGAAGTGCTAGAGCCAAACCTTGTTCTAAGTTGTTGAATTTAGTCACCCAAGACCCGACATTTGTTAGTGGAATGGCCAAGTGCTTGATGATATGCACAATAATGTGTTGAATTGTTATTTTGTTGAATCTTTTTGTGTTTTAGAGGAGGAAGAGTGATTAAACGGGCTTTGAGTAAACTCGGCAACATACACTCTTGTTGAGATAAAAGAGAAGATATAGGGGGAGTAGGAAGCAAACCTTTTTGTTGAGACAGAAGAGAAGATTTATTTGGAGAAGGAAGTAATCCTTTTTCTTGAGAACATGGTGGAGAGAACGTAGGAGAAGGTCGGAAACCCTAACCAACTTTAGACATGTGCGGTGTTTGGTTCCACAAGCTTCATAATTCCTTGTTCTTTACATCCTAACCCATTTCCATTGTATTCTTGTTTTGAAAGAATTTTGAATCCACGCCCATAACGCTTCTCTAAGACCGAAGGATGAAGAGAGGACATATGGCTAGCTTTGTTATTTTGATAAGTGTGATTATATGTTGAAGAAGAAGGATCATTCCTTATATATAAACCTTGTGTCAACAAGCCCGTGGGGGTTGACATCAAAAGAGACCACTTCATTACCAAGACCTGTATTAGAATTAGATGATTCTTTATCACAAATGGCCGCCATTCTTGTAGGAGAAGGCAGATCTTCATCTATTTTAAAGGTTCCATCATCATTAGATTTAAGTTTAAACTTTGTAGGAGTATAAGATTGTGTTGAAGAAATTGTATTTATCTTCGAGGTTTTTGAGTGTGGAGGTGAGATTTTATATTCACCCACAAAAGAGGGTGTAAAATCTAACGATCCCCAATCATCACCAAAAAATGCATTCGAAGAATTAGCACCATCCTTACCAAAACTGTTGTTAGCAGTGAAGGGTAATGTTGAAGAAGGGATCAAACTACTTAAAGGAGTATGATGTCTCGCTTCTATTTTCATGCAACTATCCGGAGTTGGATCGGCTTCAATTGTATGTACTTTGTTTTCAAAGATGAACTCTATTGAATGATGAAGGGTAGATAGAACCGCCCTCATGGCATGAATCCACGGTCTACCAAGAAGAAGATTGCATGGCATGGATAAGGGTAGGCACTGTCTTAGGTCTAGCCTTAATATCTAAGGTTATGGTACCCAATGATTGTCTACCAATATTATCAAAGCCACGAAGGACGAGATTATTTGGTTTAATTAAAGATTTATCAACATTGATTTTATCTAGCAAATCTATTCCACAAACATTAAGACCTGATCCACCATCAATCATAGTGCGTCTTACCCTCATTCTATTAATAATGACATATCATAAGAGGCTCATTTTGGTTTTGAACTTCTATGGGAAGTAATTCGTGCTGTTGAAATGATATATCAGACGCTGTTGCCTGCATACAATCTATCAAAGATGCTACATCATTCGGATGGACAACAGGTGGAACACTTACCTTCTGTAGAGCCTCTTGGAGCATTTTGTGGTATATAGGCGATGTTTGTATTAAATCCCAGAGAGAGATCTTAGCTGGAGTAGCGCGGAGCTGCTCGACAAGATCATATTCTTTACCAATATGAGTAGGAAGATGAGGTGCTTGAGGTAGTATAGGTTGAGAAGGTGGAAGAGAGATAGGCACATGCGGTGCTTGCTTACTTAGCTTGTTATTATGGGTGTTATATGTGTGAGCAATCGTGTGATGCTGCGACCCATCTTGAACACCTTGAGTGATTTGTTTTGCATAATTGAGAATGTGACCCGGGGGTCGAGGTGGTGTTGGAGCACCTTAAACCGTAATCAACGGTTTGAAGCAAGGAGGTGGATTAGGTGCCTTATGCACAATGATCTTAGGAACATTAGTACACTTATCCACTATCCCCATAGCGGGCGAAATGAGTCTATTAATGATGATTGAATTAACATTGTTTTTATTTTGATTAAGCTCAACATCTATCCTCAAGGGATTTAATGTGTGAGACCTCTCCTCATCCACTAATGCTTCATCCTATGAAGGGAGAGCATTGGAATGAAGGGAGGGTAAAGTTTTGTTGAGAAAAGTGTTGATGATTGTATGTTCAGTAATGTCCAAGGGGTTTGATCGTCCAACCAAAGGACTAACATGCGAGGTCTTCACATCCTTAGTGATATCCAAGGTACTTGAATACTCAACCAAAGGACGAGGATCAAGGGTCTTTGCATCCTTAGTGATATCTATGGTACTTGAACATTCAACCAAAGGCGAAAGATCCATATGATGAGCCATAGAGACCTCATATACTATTTCATCCTCTTGCGCCAAGATCTCTTCATAAACATGAGAAATCTTAGGAGACTGATCAAATGAATACAAGGGTGTGTGAAGTGTTCTATTTTTACCATATTTAAAGAATGGGACATCAATTTCACAAACCTTTCGAGTAAAGTTGGAAAATGATGAAAGAAAAGCCATGCTTGTTTATGTTTTTACTTTCAAATTTCAAAGAGAAGACAAATGCTTGAATGCTCTTGCTTTCTAAATTGACAAATTTGATTAATATGATGAAGTAGAACAATGCAAAATCAGATCTAACAATTATTTCACAAAGCAAAGATTTCAAATGCAAGACTAGCTAGGGTTTTACTATCAAACCCTAGATTTTAAATGCTTCCTAAACCACAATTTTCTCGATGCAAGCCTTATTTTTGAACACAAATGAAACTTATGAAATAATATAGTAATGCAAGATCAGATTTACAATGTTTATAACAGCCACGAGGTCTGAAACAATCTTTAATTACAAACCCTAGGTTTTGAATTTGACTAGGTTTTTCGAAAATTTAACTTTTTTGACAAAACCCTTGCAAGTGAGAGCTTTAAATGCAAGATGCAACACCATGAAATGATTATCTACCGTAATATGATTCAGGTCTGATGCAAAAATCGCAGATTTAAACTTTTCTATGATGATCTACAACATATGCAAAGAAAACAATGCATCAATATGACTTTTTGCAAGCCTAAAATGCTTAATTTTTTTTCTTTTTTCAATGCAAATATTCAAAATAAGACTTACAACAACAAGGACGATAAGGTACAACAACTTAAAACCCTTTAATCAATCCAATAATGCAATAAGATCTGCAACAACATGTCGATCTACAAACCCTAGGTTGAAGATTAGCTAGATACCCTAAAATGGCAAGGTTTTTTCAAACCCTAACAATGAAACAATGCAAAATTAAGCTATATAATTATGCAAAACGATGAACGAATTGAATCTAATCATATCTAAGGGAGAAAATAGCTCAGATCTGAAGCAAGAAGGATGCCAAAATGTAAGAAACGGCGGGTTCACCAAAATGTTATGTAGAAAAGAGAGACTAGCTCAATAGATCAAACTAGGTCAAACCCTCTTCTACAAAACATTCTGGGCACAAACCGAGCTTGGCTTCTACCTTAGAAGGAGAGCCAAACTACAGGGGTTTTGCCCTTTTGTTGTATTTAGAAGGAATTAACCAAATCCAATCAATCAAGCTAGAGTGAAGACATGAAACCCTAGTTGACGAAGATCAGAGCATAACAGACAAACAGAGATAGATACGGACAATCCGAAAGAAGCATAGAGATTAGTGAATAGAGGAGAACTTGATTCCGGAGGTCAAAATACCAAGGACAAGGGCGCTTGGGCGCCCTAGACCCTAATTAGGGTTAGCAAAAACTGATTTCGCAGTCGGGTCTGTAAAACAACCTTAGTCTTCTTCTCGGATGTCACCTTCCGAAACTTGCCCATCTGATTTGCACACACGAAAAGAGGGAAAAGTTTGGGTGCTATTTAGGAGCTTGCCTCAATCAAGCTCTGTGAATGGTGTTTCCACCTCCACAATAGCAAAGATGATAGATAGAGAGTGCATGCCCTAGGAGGGCAGAGGCAAATCTGAAGTAGAATGGAATGCTAACACAAAGCATGAAGGAAAGAAGTCACCATGAGCATGGGAACCCTTGTATGCTTGTAGAGGGTGTCACAACTTGACTCAAGAAGTTGGTGTAGCCCAAAGATCTTCACAAGACTTGCAATATGTTAGTGCCGCAACAATAATCCACAAGAGAGAGCTGTAGAGCGCATGAGAGAGAAAGAGAGAGTGCAAGAGTGCCAAGATTTTGCTAGAGAGAGTTAGATGTTCAAATGAATGAGTTAACTTACTTTTATATGCATTCTCGTTGATATTCGGAGAGTTAAACCACACAAAGCCAACATTAGGAATGTTTTAAGAGGCCTAAGCCGACAAGGCCACTATTTAGGCCAGGGCTAGAGGAGGGCCGAGGGTGCTTCGGCGCCCTAGTCCTTTAGCCACACACCTCCCAAAAAAGGGCACTTAGAGTATGCTTAGCCCCGCCTTATGATTCTTTTCTGGGTTTCGTGCATCGGGATCAAGTATTACACGCTTAATGCTCAAAAAGATATTAAAATAGGTCCTAATAAACAAGTGTAAATATTTGAGGCCCATCTAGGAGCTAAACTAAGGGTAAAATGGTGGTGTACACATTTTACGACTCAACAGAAGCAATCGTATTGTTTTTGTCAAAGATGTTTGTTGATTGCCTTGATTAATATTTTATCTATCATTTGAAATATTATATTTAAGACTGGAACCACTTTTTAGAGTTTAGGAGAATCCTGGGAATTCTTATTTCAATTTTGGGCGCAACATTGGGACTACTGTAGCTGGTCAAGTTGGGGCCGATTCCTTGTTATTTGGTTCTTGCTTAATATTGTGGGCCCCCAATCATCATTATTTGTAACCAAATACAATTGCACTTGAACTTCCAAGAATTCGCCACTAGAGATAAGACTATCTTAAGGGGTTGATTGTTGAGTCATTAAAGATTGGTCAGTCCTTGTCTACTAATTACTTTACACTATAAATTGTAGTCATGAGGAGGAAGTAATTCTAATAAGATCTGCCGCATATTTGAAGAAGGTATTTTAATATTGTTGAGGGGTTGCATCACATATTGACCATATATTAATTGCATCGTACTTCCTTTCTGGCAAAGGTTTACAAAGTGTTTTCCATTTGTTCACTGCCTACACGCAGTTGTAGTTTACATAAGCTGCCACACAAATTTAGTGGGCATTTGTTCCTATTTGGAGCAGCTGTATCTTGATGTGAGCCTATATTTATTGTTGCAGCATCTTCCAATTTCATTTATTGCTATTGATGATTGTGGGTGACAACTGTACCATCTTTGGGATAATCTAGCAGCTATTGTTTATGTCACCTAATGCATTTGGGAGTTGTTGATGTTGCTAGTGTTTGATTAAATGACTGAATGTTGCAATGGGTTGCAAGACAATTTTTGAAACTGTACAATCATATTAAAATAATATATAGTATTTGCATTGAGTTCAAGGACTGATATTAGTAGTTCTAGTGTCAAGGGCAATCAACAATTTGTCTGATTCAGACAATAATCTTCTGGTAACCAATCAACATATTTGTGTTGATAGTTCATATCAGTTTGTGTTACATTAATATTATATCTGGGGATCATGTTATATCCTTCATTGCATCAATATTGCAGCAATAATAGTTGTTCATATTGTAGTTTGGTATGGGTGTTTAGCATTTGATATTTTGATTTTGTATTAATGCAAATATTGTTAAAGCAGGGAAATATAAAAATAGCATATTTATGAAAATTCCTAGTTGGGGACATTACAGTGGTATTAGAGATTAGATCTTGCCAGCTTGCAGAATTAGATATAACATTTTTGATGCAACAAAATGAGAACTCAAAGAGGAAGATCTACAGATCAAATTGTGGACACCATTTGTGACTTTTTGGAACCATAGAGAAGAAAGTAGAATGGAGTATGGAAGCCTATGAAGCTATTGGGGAGAAAGGCAAGGAACAAAAAGAAGAACCTTTTGAACATCACCCAAGAAATGACATGGACAGGTATGATGAAGAATATAATGCTCTAAGTCAAACAATTTGTAATGATTTGTCTTTTGATGAGTACTATGAATTAAAGACGAAGAGGAGGCCAAGAAGAGGAAGGTGAAAGGGGTTGATGAAGAAAGAAGAAGAGGCTAAGAAAGAAATCGGGAAGCAAGAAGAACAGTCAAAATTAGAGCCACAAGACATCATTGAGTAGGAACAAAAGGGACCCAACATGCAAGTTGAAGGTAAAGATTCTTTGATAGTTGAAGATGTTTTATTGACTTCTAATGATTGCATGTGTTAGCAAAATGTTGATGAAGTCAAGGCGAAAGGGGCTTCATTTGTTGGATGTGAAGAGTTCAAGATGAAGGAAGATGCACCAAATCATGTACTATCCTTCAAACTTCCAAATGGTGAGCCATTGATTGATATTCAGAGTAGCATTATGGATGGATATACTGTAATGTCCCCTTTTTCGGAGTGATCATTAGTGTTGACCTAATGACCTAATTTTCACACTTCGGGATTTTTGGAAGGCATTTTGAGTATTGGAGATGACTTGTCATATTTTTCTTATGTCTTTGATGCATTTATCTTGAATAAAATAATTTGTCTACACACGGAGCGAACATATTGGAGATGAGAGGAGTGTGGAAATTGGTCTTTTGAGGGATAATTGGGTGAAGGTGAATTTGATTTCATTTCATATATTTTGTTGCTCGCCTTGAAGAAGATAAATGGAATTCATAAAATACTTGTACACGAGAGAGGATGATCGGCCTAGTTGAAAAAGGGAGGTAAAATTACCTAGGTCGGCCTAGGAAAACAAATAGGAAAACAAATCTTTAATTTGTTGTTGTTTGAACGCCCATAATTCCTAAAGGCAGGTCAGCCCAAGTTGAAGGAAATTAAAGGTAGGTCGGCCAAGATAAAGATGAAGGGTAGGTCGGTCCTCTTGAGAGAGGAAAAAATAAAATAAAACAAAAAGTTTATTTGGCTTAGGTCGGCCAAAGTTTTAATTGTGAGTGCCAATATTTGCTAGGTCGGTCATATTTGAATGAGAAATTAATAAAATAAAAGATAAAACTGCGTAGGTTGGCCCTCTTATGGAAAAGGAAGAAATCATGTATAAATAGATGGTAATTGGAATCATTTCAAACATCATTGCAACTTATATCATTTTTATCTTCCCTTGTGGATTTGAAACTTTGTTTGCATTTATTTTCCAAGGACGAAAACCTTGTGAAAATAAGGTGAATTGGACGAAAACCTAATTCATCTTTGTGGAGGTTTCATGATGGGAACCTATTTGCACTTCATTGGAATTTGGAGGTTAGTGAAGAAGAAGAGCAGAAAATTAATATTCAGATTTGCAGATCAGAATTGGAGCAGCATCTATTGGCAAGTTTGAGTTGATATTAACCTAGGATTTTCATCCTAGTTTGTAGTGCCACCATTTGAGAGAAGGGCGATTTTTATTAGAGGGCGAATTTGGAGCTTGGAGCAGATTTCACATTGATTGGAGTTCCATTTTCAAATCAGTTTTGGAGCAGCAGATTTGTGGCATCTCGTGCATCAATTTGACCTAGGGCTTAACCCTAGCTTGGAACGCCACTTTGAGGAGAGAAACAATTTTATTGTGAAGGGCGAATTGGGAGCTAGAGGGCAGATTTCAACTCTGATTTATTGCAGCAGACATAAGTGCCACCTTGGAGAGGGTTTTGAAGCTTCAAACATCATCATTTACCTTTGTTTTGTCATCATAACCGAGTTCGTGTAATTTTCCCAGCTAGGGCTTGCTTTGGAACATCTCATTCATTGTAATTTGGTATGTATTGACCTTTTTCAGAGGTATGATTTGTAACAGCAGAGATCTGATTTTGTGTTGGGCATGTTTGCCCTAGATATTTGGATGTAATTTGCATATTTAGAATTCTGATTTTGTAGCAGCAGAGTTTCAGTTCAGAAAATCAGATTCGTATTGTCCATTTGATTGCCCTACATTGTGTAATTCATGTTTATGATGAGTATTGATGTGTAGTATCATTTGCCATCAATTTAGCCATGTTTGGATGTGTTTCATGCTTGCTGGGATTAATTGTTTAAGAGCAGAAAATTGGATCAAAATTTAGGGTTTCAGCAGAAATCTTAAAGAACAGAAATTTAGGGCAAATATTCGTTTGGGATATTACAGTGGTACCGGAGCAGCGTATCTTGCCGAGCTTGTTTGGGTTGTGAATCATGGCTTCTGAATTTTTTGATGATGTAATGGTTGCTTATGATGAGTACCATACACTTCCACAGGAGATTAGAAACGAACTTACCTTCAATCAATATATGAAACAGCGAAAGGACAAGAAGAGGGTAAAACAGGAATGAAGACTAAAGAAGCATCATGAGAGTCCTAGGAGACATGAGCAGCCAAGTGTTGAAAACATCTTGCAGCAAATGATGCAAAGTTTTATGCAGTCACCACAACATTTGCTTACATCCATTGGTCAAATGTCAAACATGAGGATAAATCAGCCTAATGCAGAAAAGGATGACAAATTGAACAAGGAAGGTGAAACAATGAATCTGAATGAAGAAGAAGCCACAAAATCCAAAGGGAATTGCATTCTTAAAAAATCAGAAGTACTTGTTTGTGACTTGCAGCCTACAAGTAGTCATATGGAAGACAAAAGTCAGTCAACATGCATTGAAGTTTGGACTCCTAGCCCTATGAGGACAAGGACAAAGGAGAGCCACCTATTGAAGCCACAAGTGAAGAGTACATGACACTTCAAGATGACTACAAGATTGAAGGAGATACCACCATGGAGATTGCCAAACCAATCATGTTGGATCAGCTACAAGAAGGTATGAGTTCGTTTGATATTCCTTTAATTGAGCCTAGATGCTTCATCACCTTTACCTCATTTTGGCAAGGAATCAAATTGTGGTTTAAGTGTCTTTGAGATGGATGTTGTTCATACATATGAGAGCAATTCAGAAATTTCAGTATGTAGTGAACAAAGTGAATTGGATAAGATTGATTTGATATTGCAAGATTTGAAGGATCCCTTGGTGGTTAAGGAGGTCATAGTGGTACATAAACTTTCTAGATCAGCCATTGAAGAAAAGCATGAAGTTGAAGATTCTACTCACTATTTTGATGGAGATCCTTTGATTGAGCTTGATGATGACCTAGCTTTCACACATGGGTGTAATGAAGAAAATGTCATGGAGAAAGCCGAATTAGACATGCATGATCATGAAGATCGATCAGAAATGTGGCATGAAGACATTGGGTCCCATAAGGCACATCATTTGGGAGGGCAACTAATGGTAAATGAAGGTATGATTGTGGCAGCTGTAAATCATTTTGACAATGTTCATAAGATGATGGCAGATTTGTGTTGGAAGACTCAAGAGAGACATGAAGGCTTTGAAGGAGGTCTATCTCTTGCCGACTTTAAGGAACTCAAGGAGGCCTTGATTGTGGTGAAGACAAACTACCTACACCCACTTGCGGATAGAGATCATCTCCTCACGCTTGGTGAGATATATGTTGATGCATTAGGAAGAAAGGAAGATGAAGCGGATAAGCTCACCTTTGAGCATAAGGATACCATGGATTCTTTGAAGAGCACTCAAAGGGCCCTTCAAGAATCGGAAGATCATGTGGATAAGCATTGTTGGGAGTTGAGCATGGCACACTCTTCATCATACACAACATAATTTCAGTCTTCTATGGCAGACGCATCCAAAGAAGAACAATGCAACACGGAGATTGCAAATAGTAAACAAATGGAGGAAGAACTTGAAGGATCCTATTATGAAGTCATGAAGATGGAAGAGACATATGCTCATGAAGACATAGCTTGCAGCCTTGGGACAGAAATTTTGACACATGATACACTTGATTTTCCATTGAATACATCCCTTGGACCTGCACTTGTAGATGATCATCCACTCATGGAAGAAGAGGAGGTTAAGGTCTACGAAGACATCACTCAAGGGCATGAACATGCAACAATGAAGGAGAAGTTTGAGGCGGTTGAAGACACAAAGAAAAGGTATGACAGCAGTTATGATTTTCTGATTTGGAACATCAGTCTTTTACTTTTGTATAATCATAAGATGGCGGCCCTTACACATGAAAACAAGAGCGGGAAGACTTCTATGGTTGGCACTCGATTGGGAGTCAAACATGAGATCTTTGTGGTATGCCCAAGACACAAGATGACTAATTTGATACACCATGACACAGAAGAGGTGAGGAAGATTCAAAACATGTGGCATATGAAGAATAAGCATTGTATGGTAGCCAAGCAAGTGGAGCAATCAGATTTGTACGGTGAGAGGTACCATTCAGAATTCTTTGTTTGTTCACCTAGCTTGCTTCATGAGGAATTGGTGTCACATTTTTTGGAGAGCCATTTGGAGGCTCACATCATAGATTTGGATGGCATTATGGATCATACACTTTGTGGATCAGCCACTAGTGTTATGATCACATATGTAGATGGAGATATGAGTGATGCAGATTTGGTTGGGCCCTTGGTTATTCATGGAGAGATTGAAGAGTTTGCTTGTGATGAGTCACATCATGTTGATGACTCTTTGGTAGAGTTTGCAGCTGCCCTACTTTAGGGATTTGTGACACATACCATGGTGACTCTTGCCTTTTGTTGGCATACACTTGGGAGGATGGAGTTGCAGCTGAACTATGACACAAGGTATGGAGGTATTGCTGTGATGTTTGATTTTGAGTCACTAATGCTTGTGTTTCAGTTGGGTCATGGCATAGGGTTTGGAGGCGAGCAAGAAGACCTTGATGTTCCAGCCCAAATTCATGGGGTTCTACTCCATACTTTGATAGGAGATGGCTGTTCTACTTCGTGGAACATGGATTTTTTACATAACTCTTGGAGGACAGCGGCTCTTCGAGAGTTTGGAGGAGAGTTGCATCATCTTCTCATCATGGGAGGGTGGCATATGGATGATACTCTATCATCATATGTCATTGGCGGTGTTATTTGTATCCACATTAGTCTGATTTTCAGTTGGGAGATTGTTGTTCTATTCTACATCAGCAACCTAGGAGGAAATGTTATACATTTTCTTGCACTACTCAGCTAAATTCAGAGGCTGAGTGAGACAAGTACATTTGATTTGAATTGGCTAACACTTAAACACGAATGCCAAGGTTAAATTGGATATAGGACTGGACAAAGCCACAACTCATATATTCAACTTCATTTACAACACAAAGTTTGCAAATTCATAAAATGACTTCTCCTTGGGCATAGATAACGAAACATTTTATTAAACATTTACTAGCGAAAGAAGGCATAATAGATGTTTATCGAACGAACAATAGAAACACAGATTGAACAATAGATAATTAACAACTCCAGCGTAATGAAGGCATGAGAATTGCCATTTTCACTAATTGATCAAAATATAACACTGAATACTGAACACTTGAATACTGAATACTGAAAAAGCTAAGTTGTTGGTTCTGGTACGGGTTTGGGTATGTTGGTTTGGTTTGTGGATTCGACAAAAAAAAAATTAGGGTTGGGTTCGTTTTTGTGTTCATTTGTACTATATATATTATAAATAGTATAAATATTATAATATAATAATAATATGTATAATATTATATTATATGTATATTATTAATATATTATAATATGATATATTGTTATATTATATTATATGTATATAATAAAATTAATATGTCTAATAATATATTATATTATAATATGATAATACATAATTTATAAATATAATATTATAATATTAATATTATACATGTAATAATTAATAAATATTATAATATAATAATACTATGTATAATATTATAATTTATATTATATGTATATTATTAATATATTATAATATGATATATTATTATGTTATATTTTATTTATACATAATATAATAATATATTAATAATATACATACTATAAATATTATAATATATAAATATAACATTATAAAGTATAATAATAATATATCATATAATAATTAGCTGATAGGCTTTTATATGTGAGCATTATAGTGCTTCGAAAATTATCTCACGCCATAGAAAAAATTCACGTCAAAAAGTTTTTTGAACTCGTCGGTTGTTCCTATCGGTGTATTCCTTGAACTGATATATTCGCGGCCGAGCAACTGTAATGCAGTGGAAAATTGAAATATATACAGTTGATGTCTTGTCAATCATAAAATAATGAAAAATGAAAATAAATATTTAAAAAACGTTGTTCTCCTATCTGATCCTCCTTGGTTTGCCCTGGTCCGCCCCCGGGTTCGGTCATGATGAACCTATCACGATTTTCCCGCACCCTGCTCGCACCCATATGTGAACCGAACCGGATTTGAACCGGATCGGGATTCGGCCACAAACCTGGCAAATCCGGTAACATAGTGAAAAAGCTAATTGCTAAAAAGCTTTGAAAAAAGCTAAATAACAATGAAGTTGAATTCTAAAATCTCTATCTATCCACTTTCTATGTGCACAAAGCACTTATTTATACACTTTGCAAAGCAATTGCATGAAAACCAACTAAACTTCCTAACTCAACTCTAACTGATTGCATGAAATGCAATTTTATTACAAATATATTTGCTCTAATGAGACTAAAACTAAAACATGCAACTGAAACTTAAAAGATGATTTAAAACATGCAAAATTCCATTGGAAATTGCGACTTCGTGCTCTCCTCCTCTGCATGGTCGAACAGGGATTGACATCAGGTCAAATGCTTAAAAATAGCACCGCTAAGCAAATTTTGAATGTGCTTTGTTTTTCTTCTTGATGTCAAATTGGGTGTTGAACTTCTTTTTCATTGGTGTTTCCTTATGTATGATGCGTTGAATGTAGATGTGAGGTGCTTGGAACTCTATTTGTAGATGCGTAGGAAATCCTCATAGGTATTTGATCTGAAATAACTTGGGCCGCTTCCTCATCATAAATCTATACAACTAAATGCTGTGTAGCAAGATCTTCAACCTCGAACTCAAAATGTTCATTCCAGATAGGGTTTAATTCATTGTTTATGGTCTTGCTTTTCTTCATTCGCTCTCTTAATGGCCTGATGTATAGTATTGCAAAAGGATTGGATTTCCCTATGAAGTCTTTGTTAAGCAAATCCCTTGCTTGCGCAAGTTTTACTTGTGGAATTCCAACAGTGTGCAACGCTAGATCATTGTAATCTCCAGGCAAAATGGGTACCACCTTACACACTGGCCACAACAATGAATCTTCAACCGCATCTTTTATTGTTTCCTCTACGGCAACAAACACCCTTGGAATAGATGTCATATCCCCTGCAACAACTTTCAAACAATTTTAACTCCCATGAATTGTGGTGTGACAGTACCAAGAGTAAGCTTTGAGAAAGTGAGAGAAGCCAAAAATGGTTGGTCTACATTGCTCTAAGATTGGTTCTACTATTGTTTTGATCATTTGAGATGTTGCCTTATCAACATATGGCCAGACCGCCATTAGCTTATGGTTTAGCCAGTTTAACTTTTGAAGGTGGAACAAAAAAAACCCATGGTGGGAAGAATTCTTTTGGAACTATCCTTCTTAAGTTTGAATCCTCTGTATGGGCGCATGAGAAAGAAGCTGAAGGCGTTTGATGACTTTGATCTGCGCTTTGGAGGTGTGTTTAGAAGACAAGCTGCACGTTTTCTATCCCCCTTTGATGCGATTGACCTTTTGTAGGCATGTTCTTTCTTGTGACGTAGTTTTTTGGCGCGTTTTTTGCCCTCTTTGGAGCTCTCACTCCTCCTTGGCCGCGCTTCAACCTGTAGGCGTAATTTCTTTCTTGATTTTGAGGCGTGTATCTTCATCTTCAGCCTTTTATTCTCCTTTGGTGCGTTCGAGCTCCTGCATTCATCTAATGTTGACGCGTTCTCTTGCTGATTTGGGCGTCTGAAAATTGTGTGAGGCACGTTTCAGAGGAGCGTGCGGTTTTGCTTCTTGAAGCGCTTCAAAGTGTATGAAATTTTTTATTTATTTGTTTGACTTCTTTGTATAATGGAGCGCTTAAATTTTTGATTTTATTTTATGAGGCACCTTTGTAAAGGCGTGTTCATTTCAATGAAGCACTTCTTTTTTTATATGCTTTTCTTCTTTATAAAGCGCGACCTATTTTTGAGTTACATTTTGTTTTGTAAAGCTTTTGAACTTTTATAAGACGTATGATATAAGCGCTTCTAGCACTTTGTTTTATTTTTAACATTTGTTTTTTGATTTCTTTTTTATTTTTAAATTTTAAATTTTTATGATTTTTTAAAGATTTGACAATAACAATAACGATTGCATGAATTTTAATATTAATTATTAATTAATAATCATTAAAATTAACTATTAACTAGCAATTAACAATTTAAAATTAACACAAATTTATTAACAAGAATTAAAACATTAATATTGTCAATAAGCAATTAATAATAAATTATTAATTATATATCAATCAATTAAAATTTACGGACAACGATGACGTTTAAACGATTTACAGACAAATAATTACTAAAACAATACTTAATTTTAATATTAATTAATTAAATAATTAATAATTAAATTATCAATTATAAATTAATATATTAAATTTAAGATTTTACGAACAAAAACATGAACATTTGACAATTTAGAGTTCATGGAAAAACGACGTTTACGACATGACCAATTTAACGATATGGCTTAGACAAAACGATACTTGGACTCAGACACAACAACCCAAAAATTTGGCATTAGACTTGACATTTGGATATTTGATGACTTGAAGACACAAACTACTGATTACAAACGACTAATACGCACAAAAACAAGGATCTGCGTATTGTAATCCGAGTTTCGGATTGGGTGCAACACACTTCAAGTGAGTTTTTTATACAGACTTGCAGAGTTGTGGCCAAGTAGTCTACGATTTTTTGATGGAAACTCGGCGGAAACTTGGTGTGGCCAAATCGGTGAGTAAAATGGCGAGTCACTCGTTTTGTTGGGAAACGTGCGAGTACTCAATGAGTTTGCAATCTATGGGAAAAACAATGTTTTTTAATTCTTTTGACTTTTCCAAATCAAATCCCAAGTTATTGAATTACATTTATACTTTTGGTTTGTTGAGTCAATCCCTATTCTAAGTAATGCTCCTATGGTTGTAGTGGCATTTGCAGACTTGTCTAAGATACAAGCACAAGACTCTACATAGAGCTAGTGATGTTGGGCTGAGTGATACAAGCTCCTCTCTACCATAGTTCATGACTCCATATTGTGATTTTTGCTTTGATATCATAAATATCATAATCCATGAGTTTTGTTCACCTAAAACACTTGAGAATATTTATATATTTAAAAATGATGTTCCCTTCAATTCAAATCTGCTTTTGTACTCATTTGATTGATTTATACTTGTGTATGTGATAAAAGTAGCTTCTAGTTGATAAGTTTATTATGTCTTTAAAGTTGATTTATTGAAGGGTGCATAGTAAAAGCTTTAAATCCTTAAAAAATCTCTATATTTCATGGCTTTTCGATTTGCCGAGTTAGAGTCTAAGTCAAAATCACCTTGCTGAGTCCAAGTTGAGTCCAAGTCTTGTAACCAGGGGTATAACAAATGGGCTTTGTAAAGCAAATGCCTTAATGTATAGAAAGGGCACATGAAGAAAAGCATATGATGTGTTGTCTCTAATTCAGTAGATGTAGCTTAGAAAAATGCCATTGGTATCCTTCTTTTTAGGAAAACAACATTGAACCTTATATGACACTAGCTGGTCCTTGTACAAGCTCTATAAAGCTTTGAGAATTTGTCATAATTTATGATATAATATATTTAAGTAATATTTCATGATAATTTTATTGATAGTTCCTTATGTCCTCCACTCCTGTCCTCCAAAAAATAATATAATAGCATTTGGATGCAGATCTAGTTGTTGCAAGTGCTGGAGAAGATAACAAAATATCTCTTTGGAAAGCGAGTGGGCAGAGCTTGGGAGTAGTGCCACAATCTGGAAATGATGTTGTGGGTAATATTGATGTAAGTTTTTGAAACCTTTGAAATTGAGAGCACATATTGCTTTATATGTGTAGAAACATTGTCAGTAGACTGCCATTTCTTGGTCCATTATTTTAGCATTTTAGCTATCTTGATTGTAAATGGTGTGCCATTCTTTTATTTTCATATCCACTCTTTGCATTTGACATAAATTGTTGCTTTAACACATAATACATTATTATATTAAAGAAGGATGACCTCTTCTATTTGTTCAATGTTTTGGATTTAGGAGCAAAAAAGCTGGTTCTTTATTAACAAAAGTACTTAATTTATTGAGTATCAAAGTTTTATGAGCATGCTCATTGTTGAAAATCAATTGGCTCTACATGCGTTTTAGGTGATGGGTGATGACCTTTGGTTTGGGGTGCCTGGAAGGCACCAATAATGACATTATCATATGACTGTAAATTTGGAATTTTCATAAATGGAAAGACCACTTGCATATCATTTATTTGCTGCAAATTTGGGCCTTAGGATTTGGCTAGTTTGTTTTATTTTTTAGCTTGTGGTATCTCTGTAAAACCCTTTTTTATTGAGCAAAAAAATGATATAAGTTTCAATAAAATTATCCCATTAATATGATCCTAACATGTTCAAATTATATTTCTAAAAGCTGGCACCCTCCAACAATCCTACGACTTCTTATGCATTTAGATGCATAGGTCTTTCATGTTTGAAAGATCCATACAAATTATTTTATTTGTACAATATAGCATAAAATGATTTCATTGTAAGAAAATTTCATGATTTTTTTACTTCTGCTCTCATCTATGCTCTGGTTTGATAAAATCACAATATAAATGAGAAATATTGTTATAGCTTTCTAGAATGGGGAAAAAATATTATTATTATTATTATGATATTTTTTTTTGATACACAAATGAGGGAAGTGGGTCCCTCTCCCCTTATATCAACTTCAAAAACAAAGCATATACATAAACCATGCTCATCAACCTACCACAACCAAGCCCTTGTTAAACGGTCCTATTATTGTTGGAAATATTGTCATTGACGTCAAAGGAGAAGCCCACATTGTATGAATCAGCATATGTATGAATCAGTCTGGAGATCACAGCTAGACACAAATCAAAAGCTCAGAAGGAGCTTTCTTTGTTTAAGATAAAGAACCTTGGTGATACATGCAAGAAAACCATCTAGATTGAGTGCAAAGGAAAACATACGACCATTGTAATACTGATCAAGTTAAGATTTGAGAGACTGTTGGATATGGAGATGTTGATAACAGGAATCAGATTGCTCTCATGGTTCATGACAGTTCTCAATATATGTCACAACAGCTCACTGTTTTAGCAGATTTGGATAAAGGCAAAAGAGAAGCTTTCACCAGTAAAGATTGTCAATGGTCACTGCATATTATTGACTATGCACCAATTTGATCTTACTTCCATTTGTTAACAAGTTGTTTAGCACCTAGTCCATGTTATGAAAGTTTAAAAATCAATGTTTCAAGGATACTTACTTATATCGATTTCAAATGTATGGATCTAGCTTTTGAAGCACTGTGCCAAAGACTTTGTGATCTGTAATCTCATCAAAACTTGCTTATAGAAATTAAGAATCAACACTATCATGGATTGTGCTACTTGTATTCAAAATAATTAACATTTAGGAAGGAAAGAATGCCATGAAAGAGAAGTGAACACAGATTTTATCTTGGAAACCCATCAAAAGGGTAAAACCAGCTGTGGTAATAGCAAATGCACTGTTACTGAGTTATTATTAGAAGTTACACAAGTACAATGAGATTCAAAATATTGTGGATAGAATTTGCTCCTTGCTTCATTTGCTTACATACCCACTGTCAAGTTTATGGCACAAATTACGATGTATTCTACTTCTCAATGTTCTACAACACTCAAATCTACCTACATGATATAATCCAACTCCCTCTTGTGCATAGATGGGTGTTGAGATGTCCTCCTTGTGCACTAGGAGTTCCCAAAAGCAAAATTGGAAGGAGAAACATTGAATTCTTTGTTTCAAATTTTGTTTGCTGGTGTCACAACAAAACTACCGCTCTTAGGTAGTTGGTGGTTATGAAGCTGTTCTGTGTTGTGGGAACTGATGATTTTGTTTTGCTGCAAGTTTTGGGTCATTTTTGAGAGCTGTGACTATTGAAAGTAATTTTTCTGACAAGTTTTGATTTTGTTGATTTTGTTCCCACAAAACCCCAATCTTGAAATATGGGAGAATTTCTCCCTCCATCTCTAAAACTTCCGTCCATGTGCTCGGTGTGTCTTGGAACAAGATTTCCTCACATCTCATTGCCCATACTCCAAGTTGATTCTCAACACTTAGGTGCTTTGAGGTAGACGGTATTGGTGTTCTAGCACATTGTGAAACTTGCAACTGCAATTGAATTAGAGTTCCTTGGTGTTCTTGCCATGATCATCTCAATAGTGGTCACTTGCTTTTCCAACTTCTGTTACTAGTTGAAACTTATCCATGCTACAACCTCTTGTGATGCTCAAGACATGCTACAATGGTTGCCATGGGTTAGAAAACATACCACAACAATGCTATGATGGTTTCTTGCTATACAAAACAAGTGGTATTAGTTTCCTTTCATTGTTATATGTTACTGTAATGTACCCTTTTTGTTTAGTTGAGCCATTGTTGCACAGTGACTTGGAGAAAGGCAAGTCGACTTAGATATTTGGAAAGTTAAGTTGAGTACTTTATAAAGTGACTTAGATATTTGGAAAGTTGGTTAAGTGAAACTTGGAGATTTGGAAAGTCAATTTATAAAAGGGAAAAATAAAATATAATAAAATCACAAAATAAAATATTATTTTATTAATCAAGTGGGCCGACCCATTTGAAGGAAAAGTGAAATAAAATAATATTTTAATCCCAAGTTATGGCGGTGGACATGAAAATTATATAAAATATTGCAAGTTTGGGCGCTTCACTTGAAGGTTATAAAAGAAGGTGTTGGGAGGTCATTTCATCATTGTGTATTTTGTCATTGTCATTTTGGATATTTTCCTTCGAGCTGCAACATTGGTTTAGCCATTTTCTGAGGATGATAACCCCTGGAAAATTTGTGGATTGGACAAAAATCCAATTCCACTTTGAGAGGTGAATCCATACGGGGTTTACCATTGAGTTTATTGCAGGTTTTTGGCATGGATTTGGAGCTAGGGTTTTGTTGTGATGTTTTCACACATTGCCCCATGGCAAATGGCGACCTCCCCTTTTTTTGCCTTAAGGTTTTAGGTTGTCTATGAGTTTGTAGGTTTGGTAGTATAGATTTGCCTGTCTCTCGCCAAGTTCTTGCTCAAATCCATGAAGTGGTTGAAGAAATTGCCTAAGGGATGTATATTTCACTAAGGAGTCCATATGGCTTCACCCTGACGCATGTCCTTGAAATCTTGAAATTGGCTAAGTCTGATGTCCTGAAACCCTGAAAAACTAAGTCTGAAATTTGGTGCATGTTAAATCCCATGGATACGGGACCTATCTCAAACATCCTGACAGTATATTTCAAATATTTAAAGTATAAGTTTATCAATATCTAAACATATACTTAAATATATTTTGAAATATATGTCAGGCAGGGACCTTCAAAATCTGGCGAAAAAATTGTGAAATTCCTAAGAAAAATTCCATGACTTTGCCAAACTTGTGACTAGAACTTGTTCCTGAACTCCCAAAATGTGCGGCTTTTCTTGTTCCTGACACCCCCAAAAGCCTGCCGAGAAGTTTGTGAATGAACATTAAAAAAGTGTGCTTAGGAAATTGTTCTTGAGTCACTAAGATTTGCGCCCAAGGAGTTGTGAATGACTATAAGGAAAGTGCGCCCAAGATCAAATTTGTGAAAGGACTAATAAAAAATGCGATTTTTCATTTGTCAAAGACTTCTTGTAAAGTACAAATTGCAAGAACAAGTAAGAGGTGTGCTAAGAATTTGTGAACAATCCCATGAGATATGCGCTCAACATTGAAAGGCTTCATGAAAGATGCGATGCTCAAATTTGTGAAAGAGTCAAGGAAATCTACGACTTGCATTTGTTCTTCACTCACTCAGTCATGCAATTTGAATTTGTTCACAAGGCATAGTGGAGTGCGCCTAAACTTATCCATGAACTCACAAAAGGTGCAATTCCAATTGTGAAAGAACACCTCAAACTTGTGACGGGAATTTGTCCAAAGCATGCTAGAAATTGCAAAATTCCAAAGGGAGTAAAATGTACGACTTGGAAAATCCTCAACATGTTTGAAAGTGCGAAATCTAAGGCAAGGTGAAAAGTTGATGAAGGAATTTATCCAAGAGTTCATGAAAAATGCGAAATTCCTTAACTTCCTAAGATGTGTGCTCAAGGATGGAATTTATCCAAAAGGTAAGGAGGAACTTGCGCTAAGGAATGAATTCACAAGGCACTAAAACATCTAACAAGAAATTTTCCAAGAGGAGGTAAAATGTGCGACAAAGATTATCCTTGTCCAGTAGAAAGTTGCGCCTAAAGAATTTATCCTTGACATCATAGAAAATGCGACTGAGGAGAAAGAATTCCAAGACTTAGTGAAAATCTCGCCCAAAGATGCAACGAATCCATGACTTGTTCAAATTTGTGACAAAGTATTTATCCATGACTGTAAGGAATTTGTGACATGAAATAATCCAAGGGTTTGATGTGTGACTAAGGAATTTATCCCTGACATCTGAAAAATGCGACCTAGGAGAAATTCTTGATCAAACTAGAAATGCGCCTAGACTAGGAAGAATTCCTTGACAAATTTGCAAAAATCCTTAACTTCGGAATGAAATTCCTTATCACAATTTAAGAGTTGAAGTCCTGGAATTCCTGAGTGAAAATACACCTAGACATGAAAAATGCACTCTAGTAGGAAAAAATCCATGATGAACATAAAAGTGCACCTGGAGTGCTTAGCCGACTTGAATACATAAATGTTGAAATTCAATGAAAATCTATGTAAAATTGTGAAATTCCTCACTTAGGTCGGCCTAGTTTGGATTAATTGCAAGGAAAATGAAGAAAATCTTTTATTTATTCAGTAATTTATGAATGAAATTGATCAAAATTATGTATTTTTCTTGAATCATGCAAGGTTATTTACGTTTTCTTAGTATTGCATTACATTAAAGGATTTTATTCGCCTTTGCTATTCAAGGTTTTCCCTAATTTTGTAGGAATTGAGGACAAGGATAAGTTCCATGAAGAAAATGTTCAATGATGATCCAAGACGTTCAAGATGCATGCAAAGGAGTTCTAATGCCGGAAAAGGAGATTACTTCTAGTGACAAGGGGACTTCACAAAGTTCAGATGAAGATGAAGAAAGTTCAAGACTTCAATAACACAAGGAGAGAGCTAGCATCAAAAGGAGAAGATACACTTCAAGTTCCAACATCAAGAATTCCAATTCCGGAAAAGAAGAACAATCCTTGGAAATCCAAAAACAAGAATCTAGTTCTTCATACATCAAGAGAATCGAGATCAATATCAGGAAGTCAAGAATTACACCAAGAAATCAAAGCCAATGCAAGAAATTTAAAGGAAGTCCAACACAACACAAAGTTCCCAAGTTCAAGGAACATTCAAAAGATAATCATGCTGAGGTGGCATTCAGTCATCGTCAACAAATCAAATTGTGCCATCGACATGTCTAGATACATTGAACTTGGTCACCCAAGATAGAGATAAGGATGGAACCTTTCTAGAAGATCAAGTTGTTGATATCTCATTGGTCGAAAGTGATAGTAGTTGTAAATACCTTCTATTATGACATGTTGTCTTAATCTTGGCCATTGATTCTAGAATCAATTTGGGCCCTTGGTTGTATTTTTGAGCTCTATATAAGGCTCATTCTCTTCATTTGTAAAGAGATTAGATTCTTAAGTGGTTGGATGTAAGTTAGATATTAGAGTAGAAGCTTTTGGAGAGTTGAAGAGACTTTGGCAAATTGTTGTAAAGATACTACTAGAATCAATACATTCTCATTGAAGATTGGTGATATTGTGTTGTTTTGGGATGTTAGCATGGTTTCCAATTTCTTGAAGATGATTCAAAGCACGTTAGATAGATTTTAGATACAGTTCATTGATATGATGAATTAATGTGAAGATATTTGATGAATTCCTTGGTTCATACTTTTTGTGGATTGCCGATGGTAATTTGCAATGCAAAGTTAGCCTGAACCCCCATTATGCAATAGTTCGATTGTGGATATTCATTCAAGTTGCGCTAGCTGTGGGTATTTGAATGCATATTTACAATATGAAAATCTTTCATTTCCTTTGAAGATTGCACTAGTTTTGTGTAGTTGTTCTCATGGCGAAGCGAAGCTTGGTTTGAAGGAGTTTGTCTATCGAAGCACCATTCATTATTTCATTGTCCTTAGAGTAGATTAGATTTCTCTTAACCCCTCCCTTTTTATATTTCTTTTTAGATAGATTGAAGAAGTTTCCATTCATTCACAAGTGCGAGGAGTAATTAATTTCATCCATGTCCATGAAGAAGGAGCAATTTAGCGTAAGTCCCTTTGTGATTACCAGCAAGATCACATCATTTCACTGAGTCTATCCATGTGCACGTCAAGACCTGACATTCAAGGAACCTTGGAGTAGCCTCACTCGATCACATAGTTCAGCGTTTGAGATACTTTGTTCAAGAGAGGATAGAATACTCGGTATTTTATTCTAACGTTGTTGCTGTCATAAAAAACACATCAACAGGTTTGAAATGACATTATCATTTATGCTAGAGTTTGGCATTGGCGCTAGGGTTTGATGTTTATATGCAGATCGTGGGCGAATGTATGCAGATCGTGAGCTTTTCTTGATGTATTTTCATCTACATTCCATCGCCTAGGGTTTGAAGGAGTTGGCGCTACATTTTGGAGAGATCGCAGGAGTTTAACATCATCAAATTGCAATCAGATTTCACCCAGATTTCTGCAGGTACATCAGCTTGACAGAATTAAGGATTTGGAGGCAGATTTCTCATTCATTTGGCACCTATCAGCACCTAGGGTTGAGCGCTCCCATTAAGGATCTAGCGCTATCACTCGGAGGAGGTTCGTGGCATGCAAAGAGAATATATCAGATATTTTGAAATCAGAAGATTGTGCATCAAATCAGTCCTATGTCAGAGCTGCATATCAGTCATCTATTTGATTGTATGATTTCATATTGTGCCTAGAAGAAGTGCCATTCAATCGGGTATGTTGTAAATGAATTCCATATTCAAATCTTTAATTTGAATAGGCTTTGCAAACATTTCTTATAGGTATAATCAGTCTGATATACTCTGTATCAGACCTGATTATCAGTGTAATCAGACCTGTAACAACAATAAATAAAGCATGATTGGGTGTTGAATCATTGATATTTGTATATGCAAGCAATTGGTTATCTTTTCTATGTATTTGCATTGAACATCATTCAAACAAACATCACAAAACAAACAAACACTCAGAAATCAAAATTTAGTCATCTTGCATGACAAGTGTTTGACAAAATGTCAAACCACTCAAACTGAAAATTCATGGGCAGAACTACTAAGGGTTCTTACAGTTACACCCAATCCAAAAATCCAAAACTTGCTTGTGTTGTTAAGTTACTTGTTTTTTGTTGTCAATTTATTGATCATTTGTGTCGAAGTTAAAATCAGAAATAGTAGTTTCTGGTCAAGTCATAGGTTGTCCTATCAAAGTCCATAATTTTAGATATTCAAATCCTTGCGACTTGTCTGTCATTTTTAATTATAATTAGAAAAATTATTATGCTGAGAGGCATTCTATAGTGGTAACGAGGAGTCCCATGTCGTGACCATGTACATAAAAACCCTTTAACTTAAATTTGACAACCATTTACACGTCAAATAATTAATATTTAATAATAAACATAATATTAACATTAATAAACATTATAGATATCTTGTTGGTGTGAACAGGGTTATTACCTATCCTGTTTACCCCTTGTGTGAATAATTCATATTATTTAACTATTTATTAGTTAAATAATATTCACACACATATTCACATGTTAAGTTGACTTAGTGAGCCTTTTAAATGTTTTTAGTTGTTGATAGTTGTCTTATAGTTGTATTATCAACTAGTTGGCATCTTATTCTCTAGTTGTCACATGTCATAGGAATATGACACTTGTCACATGACTACAACATCCTCTACATCTCATCTTTGCCTTTATAAGCAAGTCATATCATGTACATTTGTAACAATCTTTTTGCATTCATTGATAGAATATAATTATTCTCTCATTTGATCTCTTTTGTGCTTTCATGAAGTCCTAGATCTTGGGTGGCTACTATCATAGCGATTTTGATCTTTGAATAGGCAGTTTCACGACAACAAAGGTGGTTTTCTGAAATCCATAAGTGGTTTTGCAATTGGGAAGAATATTTTGTCACCGAAGGAGAATATTCCGTCACTGTACTGTTGATGTCAACACCACATCAGCAATGACATCATCATTTTTGCCCCTCTTGGCCAGCCCCCCTCTCATTAAGCTTTTCATTTTGATAGTCCAACTTCAAATGCCTGTATCTTGTTCATCTTTGCTTTGTTTTTCAAGCAATTTTTTTTGATTTGGACTAGAATTTCACAGGCTTTGCAGTGGTGCAATTAGATTTGGAAGATATAAAACATTGGGCTGACCAAACTGAATATCTACATCAAGGTCTTCATGCTCACCTCAAAACCCTAAGTCATAGTCCATCTAAAACACAAATGTTAGTGACTCAAAACACAACATCACCTCAATACCTCCATACCTTATGCTATAGATCAGCCCGAACTCAAAAGTATGCCAAACAAAAGCAAATGTCTCCATGGTATGGGTCACAAATCTCTGAAATAGGGCAGCCTCCAATCCTACCAAGGAATCATGAGAGGTTTGCACCTTATTACAAATCAACTCTTCATCATCTCCATGAATAACCAAAGGCTCCTTCAAAATTGAATCTCTTATGACTCCTTCATGTGAAGACAAGGCACTAGTGGCTGATCCACTAAGTGTGTGCTCCAACACTCCATCCATGTCTATGACTTGAGCCTTCGAAGGGCTCTCCAAAAGATATGACACCAAATCCTTATGGAGCAAGCTATGTGAACAAATAAAAATTTTCTGAATCATACCTCACACTATGCAAATCTGATTGCTTCATTTGCTTGGCCACCGTACAATGCTCCTCCTTCATATGCCACATTTTCAAATCTTCCTTGCCTCTTCCATGTCATGGTGTTCTAACTTGGTCCTCTTGTGTCTTGGACACACAAATAAGGTCTCATGTTTGACTCCCAAATGAGTACCAACAATAGAAGGAGTCTTCACACTAACTTCCTTATGTGTCAGGGCTGCCAACTCATGACTATGCAAAAACAAGACTGTTGTTACAAATTAGAAAATCAGAACTGCTGCCATACCTTTCCATAGTGTCTTCACCCATCTCAAACATCTCCTTCCTCTTTGTTGCATGCTCTCCATCAAGTGTCGATCCAACATAAGTCTCTCCATGAAAATCACAAGCCTCAAGGCTGATCCTTTTGGCTGTTATGTCATGATGATGTGAAGACAAGGGACTGCTGTTACACATCAGAAAATCAGTCCTTGCCTTATGCCTTTGAGTGATGTCCTTGTAGAACTTAACCCCCTCTTCTTCCATGAGTGGATGATCCTCAACTAGGGCAGGGCCAAAGGATGTCTTCAATGCAAAATCAAGTGTGTCATGTGCTCCAACTTCTGTCCCATGGCTGCAAGCTGAATCTTCATGTGTATGTCTCTTCTATCTTCATGACTTCAGTCCTTGCCTTATGCCTTTGAGTGATGTCCTTGTAGAACTTAATCCCCTCTTCTTCCATGAGTGGATGATCCTCAACTAGGGCAGGTCCAAAGGATGTCTTCAATGCAAAATCAAGTGTGTCATGTGCTCCAACTTCTGTCCCATGGCTGCAAGCTGAATCTTCATGTGTATATGTCTCTTCTATCTTCATGACTTCATCATAGGGTCCTCTAAGTCCTTCCTCCATGTCTCCACTCTTCGCAATCTTCATGTTGCATTGTTCTTCATCGGATGTGGCTGCCATTGAAGTCTGAAATTCTGCCGTGTATGATGAATAGTGTACCATGCTCAACTCCCCACAAAGCTTATCCACCTCATCTTCTTTTCTTCTCAAAGCATCAAAGTATATCTCACCAAGTGTGAAGAGATGATCTCTATCCGCAAGTAAGTGTAGGTAGTTGGACTTCACTACTACCAAGTCTTCCTTGAGTTCGTGCAAGTCAGATAGAGAAAAACCTTCATGTTGCCCTAGAGCCTTCCAACACAAACCTGCCATCATCTTATGAACATGGTCAAAATGAGTTAGGGCTGCCACAATCATACCTTCATTTACCCTTAGTTGACCCTCCAAAGGATGTGACTTATGCGACCCAAGGTCTTTATGCAACATTTCTGATCGGTCATCATGATCATGCCTCTCCAAATCAACTTCTTCCTTGGCATCTTCTCCATTACACCCATGTGTGAGAGCTAAGTATTCATTATGCTCGATCCAAGGATCACCATCAAATTAGTGGGTAGAATCTTCTACATCATGATCTTCCTCAATGTCTGATCTAGAAAGTGTGTGCACCGCTATGACCTCCCTAATCACCAAGTGATCCTTCACATCTTGCAATGTCAAATCAGTCTTATCCAAACCTCTTTGTTCACTACATACTGAAATTTCTGAATTGCCATCATATGTATGAACAACCTCTTCCTCAAGATCTCCCAAAGTACAAATGGATTCCTTGCCAACATGATGTGAAGGTGATAAAGCAATGATTGGCTCAATGAAAGGATTCTCAAAGAACTCATACCTTCTTGTAGCTGATGCAACATGGTTGGTTTGGCCATCTCCATGGTGGCAACTTCTTCAACCGTGTAGTCATCACGAAGTTCCACGTTCTCTTCACTTTTGGCCTCAATAGGTGATTCTCGTTTGTCCCTTTCCTCAGAGAGCTGAAGTGAACTCTTGGCTTTATCTTCTCTAGGGCTTGGAGTCCAATCTTCAATGCATGTTGACTGATTTCTACCTTCCTCATGATCACTTGTAGGCTGCAAGCCACAAACAAGTGATTCTTCTTTCTTCTCCAACCTTTCTCCAAAGGGTACTTCTGATTTTTCTTTCTCTTCTCTCAATTCTTTGATGTAGGCATATAGACTTTCCTTTCCCGGATTCCCATCTTCATGTACCTTCAAGAAAAATTCAAAAGGAGTTGCTAACCTGAAATCAAGTGATGAAGCATTGTATTCTTCAATGATTTGTGTGGCCTCTTGTTCATGCAACCATCGATCAAGCTCCTTCAATTCAACTTGGCTTTGTCTAATAGATTCAAATGATTCCATCTCTTTGTCTTCCATGAAAAGACCTTTGTAACCCTTCAATCTTTCATGTATAATCAAATCCTCTAGGCTGGCAAGATCATAGCTCCGATACCACTGTAATATCCCAAATGGGGATATTTTCTCCTATTTTGAATTCCTGGGCTTTCCAAATGAGTCTTATTTGGAATGTCTGATTTTTCTAACTTTGAAATCTGCCCTAATTTCTGTACTTTAGATTTCTGCTCTTAAACATGCAATCATAACGCACAAATATGCATCCAAACATAGCACATAATGATGGCAAATGATACTAAACATTATAATTCACATCTCCCATGAATTACACCATGAAATACACATTTTAGGGCAATCAAAACCAACATCCAAGTCTGATTAAACTATGCTGCTACAACTGAAAGTTCTGATCTGAATTTTCATTGGATCCTAGGGCATAAACAAACCAAACATTGCCTAGAATTTCTGCCATACAAATCAGTCCTATAACATATGAAAGTACATACCAATGTTATGCCGCAATAGGAAGCCAAGTGATAAACCCTAGCTGGGCGAATTACATCAGCTATGCATAGATGTCCAAACCAGAGTTCTGGGATTCGCCTGGATTTGCCCGGACTCGGCGAGTCCTGGGTCGAGTCACCCCTGTCGAGTCCAGGCGACAACATTTTAAAGGGGAAAAAACATAAAATTAAACATAAAATTTAAGTTAACTTTTTTACTTGTATTTCTTCTACATCCCTAAAAGCAACTTCATTTCATTTTGTTGGCAAAATAGGAGGAGAAAAGAGAGTTGTGAGGAAAAATAAGAGTGCATTGTAGGGCAACCAGCAAGGAGGTAGACCCAGAATCTGAGTGGATCACTGAGGCTACAGATCCTGTCTTTAGTGACGAGGACCTTGATTGGGTTGACCAAGCAAATAGAGAGGTTGGGGCTGTAGCCATGGCAGAGGAGGAGAATAGAGCATGAGCAGACACATGCACAACTGATGTTGGTGAGGGTGGCATGGAGTCACAGGTAGAGATTTTATGGCTGCTGCATCATCCAGGACCTACCATTTACGCATTCGTAGGAAGTCGAAGGATGCAGGCTCTTTTGAGCCATAGACTTCGAGTTATTGTTTTGATATTTCATATTTGTTTGGAACATTTGATGTCATAGATTTCATATTCCATGAGTTTTGTATATATTTGACTATATTTATATATCTAAGTGTGCTATTTCCTTTAGTAGCTCAGCTACAATTTGCGTTTATACTTATGTGATCGATCTATACTTGTGTATGTGATCAAATTAGCTTCTATTTGATGATGTTATTGTGTCTTTAAGGTTTATTTAATAAAGGGTGCATGAAACAAGTTTTAAATCCTTAAAAATCTCTAAATTTCTTGGGTTTTTCACTTTGTTGAGTCTGCACCGATTCTCGAGTCAAGTCACCCCTACTAAGTCTGAGTCTTGGAACTATGGTCCAAACACATACAAATGAATATGAATGATGCTCAACGACCTCTCCATGGATGGCACTCCAAAGTAGGGTTAAACCCTAAGCCAAGTGATGCCAAAACCACCAAATAAATCTCCTCCAACAAGGGTGAAACAGGCCTGTAGTTTTGCTGTTCCAAATCTTCAATGTCTTCAAACCCTAACCAGCAAAATCGCCTCCAACAACCCACAACTATGATTCTCCAAAGTGGTGCTCAATTACTCCTTCAAAAGATGATTTATCTCTGTTCAAAGAGGATAACAACTTGCTGCTCCAATCTGCCCAATGAGATCTTCTATGCTGCTCCAATGTGAAGACAAATTTCTGCTATTAAATAATTAGTTTTCTGCTCCGAAGAATATTAGAATTCTGCTCCAAATGTATTCGATTTCTGTTCCAAAAGATAATGAAAGTACTGCTCCAACTTCGTAATCCTCCAATGAAGTGCTAGTAGACCTCCGTTATGAAGTCTTCCCAAAATGAACTAGGTTTTCGTTTAATTCACCATGTATCCTCAAGGGTTTTTGTCCTTGGAATATGCTGCTCTAAAGTGCAGTCCAAAAGGAATAAAAATGACAAGTTGAATGATGTGTAAATGATCACAAAATACCTTCTATTTATACATGTTTTTCTTGCCCTTCTCAAATCCTGCTGACCTTGGGTAATTTTCCTTTTTTTTTTTTAATTTCTTTCAAGGAAGGCCGACCTCCCTTAGGCACTTGGCGCCCAAACTTTCCTAGGCTAACCTAGGTACTTAACTTTCCTCTTAGGCCGTGTTGTGACCTAATCACACATCGCCCCATTGCAAATGGGGACCCCCTTTTTTTCGAGCTCCAATGCTTTTCTTTAGTCTTGGATGATGTCTTAGATTTATTTCATGATGAAGTCAGTAGTGTTTGAGTCTATAGCTTCGTGGTAGAAACCATAATATCTTGATGTTCTGAGATCCTGAAAATCCTGAAAATTGGCTAAGTCTGAAATTTGGTGGATCCCCCAAATTGTAGAATTTGCATGTTAAATCCCATGGATCCGATACCTATCTCAAACATCCTAGAAGGTATATTGAAAAATATTTAAAGTATAAACTTATACTAAAATATATTTTTCAATATACCTAACCTTGGGGACTTCTATTTCGTAGGCGCAGATTTGCTCTAAGTAGTTAGGCGCATTTTCTCACCTCTGCAAACTCAAATATGTGCCTAAGATTGAGACTCAAATATGCGCCTAAAGTAGAGACATCATATTGCGCCTAGAGAACAAGCTTTAAAACACTTCAAATTGTGGTGCCCTGATAGGAATTAACATTTTGATCCTCAACAAGTGTTTAACTTAGAAAATTTTGTGAGAAACTGACCCTAGAGTCTAAGGCGCAAATCTGCTCTTGTAGAGTCACCTATGAGTGCCTTAACATGAAGTGAATGTTTTAAACTATAGAAAATTGTGCCTTGAGGAGTATGACCTTCATGGAGTTTCTAAAGTTGATCAAGTACACTAAATGCATATCAGGCGCAATTCCATGTCTCTACCACCACCTTTTGGCGCCTTGGAAGGAGAATAAGCATTTTGGCAGTGAGGCGCATTTTTCTATCAGCACAACCCCATTTTGGCGCCTAGGGAGAAATCAACTTGAATTTACAAGTTTTGAAGGTGGTTGGCTTTGGTGAAGTCTTTAAGAGCATCTACAATGCTTCAAACACATGGAAAGTGGAGGAAATACTCATCTAGGTCTAGGCGCATTTTTCCATCTGTACAACCTTAGTTTGGCGCGTAAGTGAAAAGAGCTTGAAATCTTGAAATCTAGCATGTGAGTGATAAGAAGATCTCTTGGAAGTTTAGATGAATGATTGAAGGTGTTAGAAAGCCAAACAACAAGTTAAGTGCAGCTAGGCGCACATTCTTACCTATGCAATCTAATTTCAGCGCCTAGCCTTGAAAGGTGATTCATTATCAACTCCTTCAACTTCAAATCAGTGCCTCATTGGAAAGAACATCAAATTTAAGGGTAGCGCCTAAAGAGAAGAAGAGTTTCCTAAATGTTAAGCATGAAGTTGAAGTCGCTAAGTGCCAAACAACAGGTTAAGAATCTAAGGTGCAGATTTCAACTCCTAAGACCTCAAGTATGCGCCTAACTTGAAGAAGAACACTCATTTTGTCAAGGCGCTGATTTATATCAGTACAACCATCAATATGCGCCTTGATTGGGAGAGGCATTTGAATCATTGAGAATTAGAAGGAAAACTACTAAGGAGGTCTAAGCGTTGATTTCACCCCTAACATTCATAAAGTGCGCCTAGCAGTCAACAAGCTCTAAAAACTTCAAATCTGTGCCTCATTAAAGAAGAACATTCATCCAATTTTAGGCGCCACTTCACACTTGTATGACTCCCAAACTGCGCCTAGGGTCATAGAGGTTTTTGGAGTTTAAAAATATGTTTGAAATCATTAAAAAATAGCCTATAAGCTTGGGCGCACTTTCACCTATTTGCAAACCCAAATTAGTGCCTAAGCTTGGAAAGGGCTAAAAGTGTTCAAAATGATTCCTATTTGCTATGAGATTTAATATTTATCAATGGTTTAATTGTTACTTCCTCTATGTTGTAGGAGAATGGATGGAGCTAGGAAGTCATTCAAGGAGCCAGATGCTTGGAGTTACCTTCATACAAAGAGGAGTGAGGCTAGAAGGCCATTACTAAGAAAGAGACATCATGTAGCTGCTCCAAAGGATCACTTCAAGTATACTTCATCATCTGCATTGTAGAAGACATTCATCTATCAAACTTCAAGTTTCCAAGACAAGTCTTCTACTCTATACTATGAAGCATCATCATCATCTACACTACTCTTTATGAAGATGCATTCAAAGAAGATCAACATACATCCTACAAGAGAAGAAGACACAGAGTTAGTCAAATGAGACACAAGTATCATATACATTCAACTTACAACAAGGCAAGATCCACAAGGATACATTCCCAAACATACAAGTTCATCAAGGCAATCATGTTCGAATACACCACACAGATGATGCAATTTGGGAATATGTTGAGATGGCACCTACGTGGCAGATACACATCATCAAGCCAATCATGTTGTGCCACATCATTTCACTACAAGCTTATCATCTTGGAAAGCGTGTCTTCATTGCCTCTCTTATGTACTAAAAATAACAAATTGTTGTAACTACTTGCTGAGATGGCATAATTTGGGCCCTTCTCTACTTGAATTGATCCAGGCCATTCATTGTAATTCTGGAACTCTATATAAAGGCCTTGTTGCCTCTTTTGTAAAGGGAGTTAGTTCAGTTGGTAGGAAAGTAGAGTAGGGTAGGAAGAGACTCTCGAAGTTCTCTGAAAGTACTTGAAGATTGTTGTAAATATTTCTCAAGATTAATGCAAAGACATTAGAGTTCATTTGGTGTTAAGTGTTGTCTTGTGGAATGACATGGTTTCTTGTATCTTGATGAAATGGAGAGATGTTTCCAAGTAGAGTAGAAGTAGATTAGTAGCTCATTGATGTAATGCATGTTTGTGTTGAATATTTGATCAACTCCTAGCTCATGCTTTTGACATTCATCGTTGGTGAAGTGTTGTGTAAAGCTAGTCTGAGCTTCATTTGCTTAAGTTCGATTGTGGATACTTGTTTGAGCTGCGCCGTTTAATGGGTGCTTATATAAGCTTTCATGATTTGAAAACCTTTCGCTATTTTTAGGAGATTGCACCAACTTCATGTAGTTGTAGGCACTCTTGGCGAAGTGGAGTTAGTTTGATTAAGGAGTTTGTCTATTCTTGTATCATCATTGCTTCATTGACCTTAGATTAGTTTCTCTGAACCCTCATCTTTTTCCTTTTCTTTATTATTGAAGCATTGTACATATATCATCCACACTGAAAGGAGAAATAAGCTGAATGAAGTAAGAAGAAGTCTGTGTAAGTCCCTTTGTGATTACCAGCAAGATCACATCAAATCACTGAGTTTATCCACTGCAATCACGAATAAGGAACCTTGAAGTTGTCTCATTGGATCACATAGCTTAGCCCTTGAGAGACTTTATTCAAGAGGGAATAGGATACTTAGTGTTTTATTCTATTGTTGTATTGTCTAAAAACAATCATCAACAGGCCGACCACCATCTCTCAAATGGCAATGTTTTATCATTCCATTTATCTTCTTCTCCTCAAGTAGTCCATCCTAAGCGCCCATTAGGAAATATTTGAATTGGTATCTCTTTTCCTCATTGGTCGATCGTTTCAACATGAAACTCATACCTCATTGTTCAATTACCACTTTATCATCTCTGAGACAAACATCAAGCATAGGAAAAAACATCAAATTCACCTTCTCTAAAATATCCTTCAAAGCACCACTTTCCACACTCCTACCAAACCCAAGATGGTTCACTCCATGTGTAACAAATTATTTTATTCAAAATAAATGTATCAAAGGCATCAGAAAAATATGACAAGTCATCTCCAACACTCGAAATGCCCTCAACAAATCTCGAAGTGTGGAAAATAGAACATTAGGTCAACACTAGTGATCACTCCGAAAATGGGGACATTACAGTGGGCCTTCTAGATGTTTTTAGTTGTTGATAGTTGCCTTATAGTTGTATTATCAACTAGGTGGCACCTTATCCTCTGGTTGTCACATGTCATAGGAATATGATATTTGTCACATGACTACAACATCCTACATCTCATCCTTGCCTTTATAAGCAAGGCATATCATGTACATTGTAACAATCTTTTTGCATTCATTGATAGATAGAATTATTCTCTCATTTGATCTCTCGTGTGCTTTTATGAAGTCTTAGATCTTGGGTGGCTACCATCATAGCCAACTCTAATATATCTTAAATACATCTATCTAAAAAACGGCAAAAATATTTTATTTTATGTATGTATAGACAAAATTTACTTAATTTTAATTGAAGAGCTATTTTATTTTTCAATAGTAATGCCATGAATCATAGAAACCATGCCCAAATTTAAAAAAGTTAAGCCAAAACAAATTATTTGCTTTTAACTTTTACCTCGAGTTATTTTTTTTCTATATAAATATTATTTTTAATATTGATTTAAAGTACTTATAGATTCATGAACACATAAATAAGTAGATAGATAAGAAAGGACAAATGCTATTTAAACATTTAGTCAAGAACTAAAAGTATACAATCACTAATATAGCTAACATAATTAAAAAGTGACATATAAGTATATAATATTTACTAACTTCTCAAAGTAAAAACAAAACAAAGGAATTACCAAAAAAATGAATGGTGGCTTTTCCAAAAGTAAAAAGTTACATATAATAGTAAAACAAGTGTATTACCAAAAAATAAAACAAACAATTTGGATACAATAAAATTTATTGCCCATGTTGTAATAACCAACCTTGATTTGTTTTTTGAAGTATGAAATGCTATGGTAGTACTGAATGATAGTTAACTCACATTTACAACATACCCAATGGACCAAACTGTTGTTTTAGAGTGATTTGAAGATAAATATAGAGAATACAATCAAATAGAACAATATGCGACACTACCCAGTTAAGCAAATCACCGTTGTTTCATGAATGCGAAATACCCATAAGCTGCATATGTTATTTCAGATCTGCTACAAGTTTACACAACATTATTTTCATAGTTTGGGCAATACCCAGATTGATATATCAATTCTATGACAATTTTAAACATATCCAGCTGATAAAAACAAGTTATAACACTAGTACAAACATACCCATTTGTTGCTGATGCAAAACATGTCTGATGTAATTTTGTTGCAGCAAACTAGAGCCCCAAAGTGGTGTCAAAACTCCAACAAACCCTAACTTCTCCAACCGCAAAGTATTAGATTTCAATAGCTTGCAATGAGGCACCTCCAAAAACATCAAAAAGACTCCAAAAACCTAGGCGCTCGGCTCTAGGGTTCCCATGCCCAGAAGGAACAACTGTACGACCTATATGGAGGGTTCAAATCTGCTTAAAACCTGCACCAAAACTCACCTAAAATGCTTGCCAAACAATCTCCTAGTCCAAAATAAGATAATCTTCAACCTAAGAGGAGGCCCAACAATTGTCAAAATGTCCCAAAATCACATAATCTTGTACGACCTGCATGGGAATGGTACGACCAAAATGGAGGTAGAAATCTGCAATAAATCTCTTCGAAACCAACAAAACTCTCCTTCAAAATCTTCTACAATCTCACTCTCAAAATATCATTCGTAGAATCTCGATATTTTGCCATTAAAACCTCTCCGCAACAAATCTGCAAACCCCACAATAAGCACCAACATAGTCTCTAAATGAAACTATTAGCAATCACTCTGGATAGATCTCTCGCCACTGAGAATGATATTCTCTATGAGGGTTTTCGTCCTCACAAAGTCCCTAGAAAAAACCAACAACATAACATTTCTTCTCATCAACGCATAAACTAAAATAAGCTTCAAAAAACACTTTTATTCTTCTTCCCAAACCCTCACACCACCATGGGAAAATAAAATATCACTTTATTAAAATTTCCCTTATGTCTCCCAAGTTGAGCATCCCCTCATTAAAAATATAAATTTTAACTCACTTTTAATATTTCCTTATATCTCCCTAGGCGCCCCACATTAAGTCACTTTATAACATTTAATAACCCTAAAGTTAAATATTTAATTTAACTTTATAATATTAGAGTTAATTAAAATAACCCCAAGATAAATACCAAACGGTCACCGAATGAAAGGGCCAACCCTATCAGAGTGAAACAACTACCACGTGATGAAGTTGGTGCCGACACAGTGACTTACTAAAAATAGGTACGAGCTCCTAAAAAGGTGGAACGCCAACCAAGCGTTCGAAATAGTATCCGAAAGTGTCATTGTGAACCTTTGCCATCTAAGCTCAATTCCAACAAGAGAAATGCCACATAAGCATCTCCCACACGTCTCCAAGAATTGTGGAGCTCCCTAACCATCTAGTGTTAGCCTAGGGGAACCTGAGTGATAGGCCAACTCTCAACAAACTGCCAGTGCTTAGGAAGGGGACATTACAGTCCTCCCTCCCCAAATTTGCTTGTCCTCAAGCAATTGTAACTTTGGATGCTGTAAAATTTGCTCACTCTCCCAAGTAGCATCCTCTATTGGCAAGTTCTTCCACTTCACTAGGTATTCTTTAATAGTCCTCCTCCTGAGTGTACGTTCCCTAGAATCAATGATAACCTTTGGAATAAGTATAAGCTTCCCCTCCTCATCTAAAGGCGGCAGCTCTGCAGAAGGAACCACATTGTGACCAAGTGCCTTTTTGAGGCGAGATATTTGGAAGACATTGTGCACTCTACTGGAAGCCGGTAACTCCAACTCGTAAGCCACTTCCCCAATCCGCTTGGAGATCTTGAAAGGGTTGTAAAAACGTGGCTTAAGCTTCACCAACCCAGTCTTTTTGAGAGTGGACTGCCTGTAAGGTTGCAGCCTCAAGTATACCATTTCACCAACCTCAAATGTACGCTCGATGCGATGCTGATCTACGTACAACTTTTGCTGATTTTGAGTTTGCTGCAAGTTTTCTTTCAAAGATTTCATTATGTATTGACTTTCCTGCAACAAATCCCTGGCATTAGGTACTCTGCTATCTCCAAACAACAAGTCAAGGATGATGAGCACACGGTTATACTGAGAGGGGGGGGTGAATTAGTATATATTAAAACTTTCACTTTTCAAATTTTAACCAATCACAATAAATCACACATGTAAGATCTAGCAATTATGAACACAGAGAGAACACATGATTTTATGTGGAAACCCTTGTGAGAGAAAACCATGGCAAAATATTGCTTATATATATTGATTCTTCTTTTGTAGGCACCAGCCTACTCTTACAATTCTTCTTTTGTGAGCATCAACCCATTGGAGACACCAATCCCCGCTTGTAGAATCTATAGGCACTAACCCTCACGACTGAGCACTAACTCAGTAAGAGACACCGATCTCTAGGCACCAACCTACGGATTCTTCAATGGATGATATCGTTCTTCTTTACTCACAATCTGATTACCACTTTGGATTCTGAATGATGTAAGTCTTATCTTTGCAAATCAGATTTACTCGCATACACTGCTCTTCCTTCACAAAACAATATGCACTTTTCTTTCTCAAATCTGATCACACACTTTCTTCCCTTCAAGTCTGATTCAAATCATGCACAACTTCTTTACATAAAACTGATCATAACATGGCAATATCTTCACATAAATTTGTGCTCATATTATCTTCATATTATTACACACACTTCCTTTCAAAACAAATCAGATTTGCACTTCATACTTTTGCCCCTTCTCTTCCTTTATTTCTGTTCTTAACTCAGAAAATAATTCATTGATTGCTTGCTTTTAAATTCATCTTTCACTCACCTTTTATTGTTCTTCAAGGGAGGCAACCCATATGAGTTGATATATCTTTTGTCAAAAGACACAACTTCAAATAAAATCGCACCTCTTCCAAATCAAATCGCTGCCTTTAAAACTTATTGCTGATCGCCACTTTTTCATATTAATCGCTGCACATTTATATCATTAAAATAAAACATTTTGTCTTATTTAAGTGACACTAATAGGGAGAGTCGGCCATAAAGTTTTTTATTTGTTTCAACCTCCATGGAAATTGGCGCTTTGGGAGTCGGCCACCATATAAGTTTAAAATTTGAATTTCACTCGTTTTCCTCTTGATCGGACCTCTTCATAACTTTTAAACATGAGACATTTTCTTTAATACATAATGCTGCATATGGAGGAGATCAGCCTCACTAAGGATCTCTCTTTAAATTTGAAATCTGATCTTTATCTCCTTTTAGAGTTGCCTCTCATTCTTAGTCATTTCAAACTACTTTCAAATGTCATCGCTGCCTTAAATAATTGCATCTCTTTACATCTCATGATCTCACCTTTTCTTGTCTGCTAATCGCACCACTTCCCCACTAATTAATAAGGCATTTTGTCTTGTATCATTTAGAAGGAGGTCGACCTTTATTAAAATAACGTTTATTATCTCCATCTTCTAATCTCCATCGTCAGCAACTATTATAGTAATTGTTTAGTTCTTTAATTTAAACATTACAATCAATCTCTTCAACATGATGATAGTCAAATACAATGGGAACATTGATCTTGACGGTTACGGTGTGATCACCTTCGAAGACCATTGGACTGATTTCCACACTTTATGATTTTTGGTGGGCAATTTGAATGCACGGGATGACCTGTCATATTTTTTTGATGTCTTTGATGCATTTATCTTGAATAAAATAAATTTTCTACACATGGGGCGAACCATCTTGGAGATGGTAGGATTGTGGAAATCGATCTTTTGAAGGATTTTTGGAGAAGGTGGATTTGATGTCTTTTCCTATGCTTTGATATTTGCCTTGGAGGAGGTAATATTGAAGGAATTGTTGTGACCAAATCACACATCACCCCATTAGAAATAGGGACCCCCTTTTTCTTAGAGCTCTCTGCTTTCAATGAGATTTTGATGATATCCCGAGTTATCTTCCTTTGACGATCCAATAATGATTTCCTCTTCTATGATCTTTGGTTTATGATTAGGAGGCAGATGAACTTGCAGTGATGAAGAATTTTGGTCAAATCCCATCTAGATAATGAACATTGAGATCAATCCTGAAGTATGTTTGAGATCCTGAAAAGACTAAGTCTGGAGCCTGAAATCCTGAAAATTCTGAAAATGGCTAAGTCTGAAATCTGGTGAATCCTCCAAATTCTAGATTTTGCATGTTAAATCCGGTGGATTCGAGACCTATCTCAAACATCCTGAAAGGTATATTGAAAAATATTTAAAGTATAAGTTCTCAACTTATACTTAAATATATTTTTCAATATACCTTTATCCTCACGACCCTGAAAAACGCCTGACTCTTCCAGCGGATTCAAAAAGTTCATCTAGTGCGACGGGGCATCTAAGTGGCGCAAAATCATGATGAAAAAAGCGCTTTCAATTACAAAACAAGATGAGGATTTCCAAATCATCATCCAATGCGCCCATCTAAAGCATAAAGGGAGACGAAAATGTTAAAGGATTTCAATCAATTAAGTGATGTGCCCAAACTAAAACATCGTGGTGAAGGAAAAAGACTTCAAAACACTTAAACCAATGCGAAAATCAAAAGTCAAGACTTGGAGCGAATTTTAGAGGAAATTAAAGATGATAAGTGTCTAGAGGATCCTCTATACCTCAACCAATGCGCTAGGATAGAGGAATTAATTCCGAAATGTAAATTTTTGAAGAGAATCTAGAAGATTTGGAATGCCCCATCCAGTGCGCCACTTGAAGAAAAGGAGAAGTCTTAAAGTTTTGAAGTTTTGAAGGCTCTAGCTAGAAGATTTCGAGGTCTTAAACCAATCCGCCAAAAGTAAATCCAGAGGATTTCTAATACCTATCTAATGTGACCTAAGGAGGAGGGATTTTAGTTGAGATTTGTTACACATTAAGGTTTTTTTTTTTTGAGGATCTCCAATCCTTCAACTAATGCGACATCATGGAGGAAGATTCCAAGCGCTTGGAAGGAGGTTCATCATAAGGTTTAAATCGATTTTCAGAAGATTCTAATGTGATGAACTAGTGCGCCAAAATTTAGCAAGGAAGATCCTTTGCGTTCGTAGACAAGGGCAAGAGGTTTCAATGTAAAATCCAGAGGATTCTTAAATCCTTATCCAAGGCGAAATTTTAGAGGATTCCCTATTCCCCATCCAATGCGCCATACAAGGAAGAAATTTAAGGTGTCAACCAATAGGGAAATTCTAGACATCCAACCACGGCAAGCACTCCAAAATCCAAGGTCGAGTTTTAGAGGCAAGTTTAGAAGATTTCAAAGTCCTTATCCCAAGCGCCAACATCAAGCATGATTTCGCTAAAGATAGAAGAAGGAAAAGTTCATCTAATGCATCTAAGTTTTGAAGATTCCAACATAGGCAAGTGATGCGCCACTTCAAGGATCCTTTGTCTTCTAATCCCTATGCTCAAACGACGAAGAAATCAATAGTAGTAACCAATGCGCCACACATGAGGAGGAGTATAAGGTTTGTTTTGGAGATTTCAAATTAGCAATCCAAAGCGCTTAAGGAAAGGAGGAATCCAAGCATGAACTAATATACATATTATCCTTCACCCCTTCAACTGGAGCGCTTGACCTAGGAGTTGTCACAAACTTAATCCATGTTGCCAAAGTAAGAGGAATTCAAATTGCATAACCTATGCACTAAAGGTGGAAGAAGGTAACATAGTTCAAAAAACACCACTTTGTAGAGGATCTTAGCACCTTGAAGTGATGCACCACTCTCTTGTAAGTGAAAACAAGTTCAACCAAAGCAAATTTCAAGGAGATGCAAAGAGGTTTTGAGAAGACTTCAACATGCTCATCTAATGCGAAATGCAAGAAGAAATTCAAACACTTGATTCAACTTGATCCATTCAAACACTTAATTCAAGGAATGCAAGGAAGATCTAGAAGATGTCATCCAATCAAGAGGATCTTAATTCTTTATCCAATGCGATTTGTAGAGGAGAGTAAAATGGAGTTGTGAAGGGAGAACTTAAGGAGGATTCATTTACCTCAAACCAATGCGCCCCTTAAGGGAATTCGATATCAACATCCAATGAGAAGTGGTGAAAGAAGTCATCATGCTAGTCCAACAAGAAGAAGATCTCCAAAGCACCTATCTAGAAGTGCTCAACCTAGAAGATCGTGGAAACCTCGACCAATGCGCCAATCAAAGGAAAGTTCATAAACATTTAATTGTTTTTGCCTTGAAGAACGTGGAAATTGCATTATATTAAATGAAGATCAAACAAAATTAAATGTTTTTCACTATATTAAAGAGGGTCGGCCTAGGTTATGGAGTAAAGTTTTAAAGCAAATTCTGTATATATACCTCCTCTCCTTTTCATTTTTATCATTTTCAAAAGGAGCAAATTTGTCTTCAAGAAGCAGAAATAAGAAGGTTTTATAAGAGTGCAGATTCGATTTTGTCAATCCAAGCAAGTGTTGGATCAGATTTCAAGGTATCAATTTAAGGTAGCTTATCAAGTAAGTCTGATCTGAACATTTTCTGATCTGATTTTCTTCCTTTTACTTCATTAGATGCATTAAAAGTTGTCTAAGTTTTGGTAAGAATTAAGAATATAAGTAGAGTCTAATAGATTCCTTGAACCTAGATGATAATATTTTGGCAAAAGTTCATAATTTAATGCACTTAAGTAGCTGAAGTAGAGTCTAGATTGTGTTTGAAATTACTTATTCGCGTCAAGTTTGCAGGACCATGGCAATGACTTCCAAGGAGAGACAAGCGAAGATCCGGATGGATGCTAAGGGGAAAATTCCCGAATCAAAGCTCGTTTCAAGGTGGATAAATGTAGGAGACACGAATATGGGCAACAGCAACTTAGAAGATATCAAGTCAGTCCTTGAGGAACCCAACGGAGGTAGTCTTGCAAGAGCCATCATGAGGAGTGGAGCTATTGAAGCTGCTTGTTTTCCGCCAGCTTTGCCGTGTTCAGAGATGATTATTGAATGTGTCAAGAAGTATGACGTAGATACAAGACAAATTATAGCCATAGATGGAACAATATTAGCTTATTTGCAAAAGGAGGCAGTTGGAGAGACTTTCAACATTCCAACTAGGGAGAGGATGATTAGTATTTCGATACAACAAGGTCAGCAGGAATACAATGTTGATTCAAAGACAAAGTTGCAGGAAATAAAGAGAGAATGGATGGCCAATCCATCTATGAAGTTCAATATGAATAATTCTCCGCAGTTTCACAAGTCAGATTTTCATCCTGAAATTGGATACTTGATTACGTTTCTCAATAGGATGACAGGTATGCCGCAATCTGCTACCTTTCAACCTTGGATGTACTCTTTCATCAAGTCAGTTCTCAAAGGGAAGATGATTGATTGGGCTGGGCTCATCAGTCAGAGTATACATGAGCAGTTCATCAATTTTGCTAAGACCAAGACTTTTTATATGAGTTCCTATGTGGTGTACCTTCTCGCAAGAAATGAAGTCTATTCAGGTTTGACCAAAAGAGGAGAAGTTGGAATTGGGCCTAATAAGTACTTATCGCATCAGTGTTACCCTCAGTTACACCTCAAGAGTATCAATCATTATACAAGGTTCAATGATGCGTTTGCTATGTTCATAATGAAGAAACTAAGAGGAGAATTTCATAAAAGGTTGTCAAATGCAGCGAGAGAGTTCATTTCAACATATGGACACTGGTATACTCAGCATGAAAGGTACACTTACATAAGGATCCAAGGGTTTACATCATATCCATACAGATTACCAAGATATCCAACCAACAGGATGGTGATGTTAGAGCTTACAAGGCAACTCCTGGAACTCATCAGGTTGCAAAAGTTGAAGAAGAAAGGAGGGATCCAGTTTCCACTTCTTCTTGGACAAAATCTGGAGTGTCCATCATTGGCAGCAGCTGAATATTCTGAGATAGAGCTTCAGGCATATCATTTGCAAACTCATGGCACCAAGAGGCTTAACTTTGATCCTTTTCAAGTTTGTTGGAAATATAACAGAGAATTTAAGCATGTCAAGCAATTGGAAGACCACTGGGCCAGTGCCCAAGATGAAGATGATCTTCGAACACTTCAAAGTTCGAGACTCACCTGGGATTTAGTTAGAGCTTCCAAAGTATTCAGGATACCAGACCAGTTCTCTGAAGATGATACTATGTTGATAGATGAATTTGATAAGATAAAGGATTTGCCTTATACAGTTGATTGGTCAAAAAGGGTTGTGTCCGAAGAAGAATTGATAAAGCTAGTCTTGGCCATGACACAAGTATGTATAAATCAACTACTGCAAGAGATGAATGATGAAGGTCGAGTTCTTACTTACAATAAGATGGATGAAGGAGAACCAGGACAACATAGTACACATAGCAAACCACAACACAGTGGAAATGATCAAAGTGATAATCCAGCTAGAAAGAGGAAAAGACCTAGTCAAGATCAAGGAGAATCAAGCCGGAGACCTCAAAAGAAGAATAATCCATCTACTTCATCTAATCCACAGGAAGGTGCTTCAGATGTTCAGAATCCAATACAAGAGATAGAAGTTATAGAAGTTGCCTTGATTCCATCCGAGGAGATTCATTCAAGTCCCACTGTCATAATTGAGGAAAATGATGTTCTTGATCAAGATGAAGTAGGTCAAGTAGAATCTGATGAGGAAGTAGCTCGTGTACAACACAGTCAAGTTCAAAGACAGCAAGATCTTTCTGCTTTTCCGCCTTGGTTGAGGCAAAGGATTGAGGAAAGTACAGTTGTAGAAACTTATCAGCCTGCTCCAGTTGAGGAATTGCTTGTAGATGCACAGAAGAATAATCAGAAGAAGAAAGCAACAGTCTTTTCCAAAATCACTCAAGATACTGCTGGAAATAGAGAGGTACATGTAGCCGTTCGTAGAGTTGACAAGGATTTAGAAGATATGGCACCTGAGGATTACAATATGACTACTATTGGCATGGGTCCAATCACAAGGGAACAAGTAGAGGAGGAACTACAAGAGTCAGTGAATAGTGTAAGAATCATGTTAAAGCAAGAAAGAGAAGCTAGGTTAAAGGTTGAACAAGATTTTAATACATTGAAGCACTACATTCAGCAAGTCATGCAACCTATCCAACAGAAGGAAGCTACTCCAATTCCTCTGTCTATTCTTCACAAGAAACAGTATCCCAAGTTGAAAATATGAGGACTTCATCTCAGGTGATGAAAGGATGGATAGAAAAGACAGAAGAGAAGGCATATACTCACCTTGAAGAAATTGTGCAAGTTTATGATAGAGTCATTAATCTTAAGGATCGAGTTCAAGTTTTATTAAAACATTGTGCTGAGTTCAAACCTATCAAGGAGCAATACATGCCACAGCTCAAGAGCTTAATGGAAGCTCCATTAGAAGATCTAATTCATGATAAGGTGATTAATCAGGATACTCCACATGACCTCATCATTTGGTATTTTTCCTTTCACAACAAGGGGCAACTGGTTGATAAAATTGAGGTCGATATGTCCAGAATAAGAAGTGTTCTGCTAAGAACAGAGAATCATATATACACTGCATTGACAACAATATGTAATCCTTATGGAAATGTTACTATTGAAAACATGAAGCAACAAGTTAAGGCATTCTATTTTCAGTATGATGGACTTGATGAGGGTCAGCTGGATAGTATATTCACACTTGCATTTCATCTTGGAGCAAATAAGTCTTGGATAAATGACTGGGAGAAGACACTTGGCGTCTATGAGTCAGATGTGGCAGTGGCAGAAGGATCCATTAATGCGGCGACAAGTGTACCAATGGAGGATGTTGCTCAAGTTGTGTCTAGATTCATTGCATCTCATAGTACTACTACATAAAAGGCACATGATGTGGCTTCCTTATCTTCTTGGAAAGCGTGCCTTTGTTCCCTCCTTCATAGCTTCTTTCATTTAATAAAGATAACCTCCTTCATTTAATAAAGTGAGCCTCTTTCATTTAATAAAGGAGAGTTTGTTACAACTACTTGTGATGTGGCTTGATCTGGTCCATTGGCTTGGCCGACCGATCTTGACCCTTCATTCCTTTGAGGTCTATAAAAGGGCTCCTATTGCTCTCATTTGTACGGTTGAAATTTCTGAAATTGTTGCAAGAGCTCTCTGAGATAATAAAAGATTCATTGCTTTGGTGATTCTATTTGTGTTTCTGAGTGTTACATGGTTTAGATTTTCAAGCGAATATTAAGTTATAAGTTTTCTTTAAGTTTATGTTAGTTAATGGAAGGTTTCTTTATTGCTTTGTGGTGAAATCTATAAGTTCATACCATTTGTAGTTTGTGGTTTGCAAATTGCAGTGCATGGTTAGTCTGAACAAAATTGGACATCAATTTGATCTTTATGTTTGTTGAAATTTTCATGAGCACAAGTGATTTAAACATCTTGTACACCTTAGAAGATTGCACCTATCTTGTGTAGTTGTCTATCTTGGCAAAGCAGGATCTGGTTAGATTTCACCTAGAGTAGTAATCATCCTTACATCTAGGATTAGATTAGTGTTTCTAAACCTTACACCTTTTGTCCTTTTTTATCCATTGCGTTAGAATTAGAACCAAGAACATCAATTGCCAAATCATACGCCATCGTTTGTAGTACTGAGACTCTCCAGTATCCGCTTTCGTAATCATTGAAACAACAAGTTTACTTGAACAATTGCGTAAGTCCCTTTGTGTGTTAAACAGCAAAATCATACTTAGTCACTGAGCTGTCTCTTACCAAATCATCAGAAAGGAACCTTGGAGTCATCTTGTTTGATCACATAGTTCAGCATCCGAGAGGCTTTGCTCAGGAGGGAGTCAGATACTTAGTATTTCACTCTAATTGTTGACTTGTCCAAAAACAATCATCAACAGGAATGATTTCAAATCTTTAATTTGAAATTAGGCGCCAATGGGAAAAGGAATAAAGATGATATGGTCGGCCTAGTTTGAGGAGTTAAATACAATGAAATAAACTATTTTTGGGTGCCAAAATTTCATAAGGGAGGTCGGTCTTCTTTGAAGGAAAATATTTAAATAAGTGAAAATTCTGTCTGGGTCGGCCTAGGAGGGAGAAAATAAGGTTTAAAACAAATATTTATTTTATTTATGTGAGCGCCTAAACAAGGTCGGCCAAAATGAAAAAAAGAAGGTAGGTCGGTCATATTTGAATATGAAAATAATCAAATACCTTGGTCGGCCTCTAGAGAGAGGAAAAAATAATAAAATAATAATCATTTTTGCATAGGTCGGCCAGCATGGAGAAAACAGGGAAAATAGGCATAAATATAAGATGTGGTGTGGCATTTCAAAAACATCAAAGGAATCGGTTTGTTTCTTATTTGCCTTTTTGTGGATTTGCAACTTTGTTTGCAACTATTCCAAGGACAAAAACCCTTGCAGATATTCGGTGAGTTGGACAAAAACCTAGCTCATCTTGTGGAGAGTTTGTGATGGAGCTCTAATTGCACTTTATTGGAGAATTTGAAGAATCTCTTGAGCATTTCAAGCCATATCCCTTGGATCAGATTTGGGCGACTTGTTGGAGATTAGTTTTCATCATCTTGGAGCACCTACTTGAAGAAGTTTGTATGCAGATTTTATACCAGCCTTGAGCGCCGACCTTGGAAGACTATTTCAGACTTTGAGCGGCCATCTTGGAGGGTTCTTGGGTGAAGATTCCAGATCAGACGTTGCTGGTATATCATTTGTGGAGTGGCTGATCAGCATTGAGGGTAATTGACACCATTGTGGAGTGGCCGAACAGCATAGAGGACATTTTGACATCATTTTGGAGTGACGACCAGCATTGAAGACATTTAGACATCATTTGTGGAGCGCCGATTTCCATTGAGGGCATTTTGACATTACTTGTACGACCAGCACTTCATCATTATAGGGTTTCATGATTGCATCAGCGTTGGTGCAGATCTGATCGCCTTGCTTGGAGCAGCATTTTGGCGTTGGGAGTTCATTGGTATGAGGGTTTTCAAACCTTAATCTGAGCGCCACTTCTTGAAGGGCGATTCCATCAATTTGAAGGTCAATTTGGCATGTACTTGACTCCATATCTCTGATTTTTATGACAGCAGATTTCTGATTTGATTTGTCCATCAATTTGCTATCATTTTGGTGTTGGATCTATGTGTAATTCATTGTGTAATTCATCTAGGGTTTGAGTACATATTTTGGTATGATAATTATGATGTATTTGACATGTTAAGTGGATGATCAGATCTGAAACAATAAATTAAAAAATCAGAACTAGGGTTTCAAATCAAATTTTGGAAAAATCAGAAATTTTGGCAAATACTCTAGGTGGGATATTTCAATCCCTTAGCCTATGGGAAATAAGAAATAGGCTATGGGTCTCCCAATCACTTTAATTATAAAAACGGGACATGACATGGATACAATCTTCCCCTTGCTATTCTTGGTTACATACCCATAGTCAAGTGTATGGTCTTAATTACAATGGAATTCTACTTGTCAATATTCTAAAACACTCAAATCTTCCTCCCATGATACAATCCAACTCCCTCTTGGCTATTTTTAAGTGCTGGGATGGCCTCCTTGTGCAGTAGGACGTGCCAAAAGTGGGATTGGAAGGAGATTCGTCGGATTGTTCATTTCAACTTTTGTTTGCTGCATTTTGTTTGTGATTTATCATGATAAAATCATCAAAAACTTGCTCCAAACCAATCAAATCATGATTTTGACCATTCTAACCATAACCCTAAAGAGACTTAATGTCTCAAGTTACTGCTTGAACCTCATTCTTTCCTTGGTCATCGGCCACACTGAAGCTATCGACAGACCTTGGTAATGTTATACCGACAGTTATGTTCACACCGATGTAGAGTTAGTGATCGGGCAGACTTCTTGTATCGGTAGGAGTGAGGAGCACTTGGCCGATCTGCGAGGTCTCATCGACGGAGGCTAGTGGTTGGGTAGCCTAACACTATCGGCGTATCTTTGTTAACCTTTACCGATGACTTTGTGTTACTCCGATAGGAGTTGGCGATGAAGTTCGATCGGCGTGAGATAGATCATCGACACAATGCAAAGTGTTTGGACCGATGGCGAAGGTCTGTCCGATGAAGAATGGAGGACTTGGGCATCGCTGAGACATGGACTATCGGTGTAGGAAGTGAAGTGATCTCCGATGGTGTAAGCTGCTCCGATGAGCCTTTGACTGTCATCGTCGGCAACAAAATTGCCAACGATATTCTTACTGATCGCTTATGGTTATAAACCGGAAGTTGTCTGCGACCTGGTGCATGTGGGACTAATGGTCTCGCGAGAATGTGAATAGTTATGATTGTTGAAAGGTAGCGACGCCGGGGAAATTAGATCGAATAGTTAGGGCAAACGTTGAATAACAGTTTTGCTCTTGAAGACTGAAAATAAATAGAGATCTGTTGGTGTCGTTGATTGTTGTTGAAGAGATTTAATTATATAGTTTATTCTGTAGATGTGCAGAGGAAATAAATAGTTGTGTATAATTGTAAGAGAATCGATACCTAAGCAAAAAAGAGCTGGGATCTTTATTGTAACTATTCAGTTTACTGTAATGAAGATAGTCTCTCTTGTGGTGGTGGGTTTTTTACTTGAAAGGGTATTCCCATGTAAATCTGGTGTCATTCTTTGTTCTCTTGAATGTTCATTCTGTTTTTCTGGTGTGTTTATCTGTGAATTTGAATTGAAAGTTACCTATTTGCATTATCCCCTTTGAATTGACATTAGGGAAGCTGTATTCCGCACCTCTGCTTTCCTTACAAGTGGTATCAGAGCCTGGCCAGTTGTGTTATCCTTGTTGGTAGGTTGGGTTTTTTGTGTTAGTTCTGGGAGTGAGTTTTGTAGAGGTCTATTTTATTAAATCAGATGGCAAGTACATCAGGAAAAATAGACATTGAAAAGTTCAATGGCACAAACTTTGAGTTGTGGAAACTTAAAGTTGAAGATATGCTGGTCGACAGAGATCTTTGGGTTGCTGTGTCTGGGGTTAAACCTGCAAGCATGAAGCAAGAAGATTGGGACCTAGCAGATAGGAAAGCTAGAGGACTGATAAGATTAAGTTTAGCGGATTCTGTTTTATTGAACGTCCATGAGGAGAAGTCAGCCAAAGATTTGTGGAAGAAGTTGGGAGATATTTACCAGGGCAAATCCTTGGTGAATAAACTATTCCTCAGAAAAAAGTTGTATTCTCTGAAGATGGATGAAGGAGCATCTGTAGCAGACCATCTGAACACATTTAATACAATTGTTGCTCAGTTGACTTTTGTAGGTGTCAAAATAGAAGAAGAGGATCGCTGTATGCTTCTGTTATGTTCCTTACCTAACTCTTGGGATCATTTTGTGATGGCTATTGGAAGTACAACAACTACGTTTACAACTGAAGCTGTTGTTGCCTTGCTGTTATCTGAAGAGATGCGGAGGAAATCTTCTGAGACGGCCAAAGAGGCCTTGTCTGTTCGAGGTAGATCAAAGGAAAGAGACAAGAAGAAGGACAAGAAGTCTAAGTCCAAATCAGAGGGGAGATCAAAATCTCCTGGCAAAAAGTCCAAGGTGAAATACTGGAATTGTGGGCAGAAAGGACACATCAGAAAAGACTGCAAAGAGGAGAAAAAGAAGAAGAAGAAGAACTTCTCTGACACTGATTCTTCTCAGAGTGATGCTGATGCCTTCATTGTTGCCTTGGCAACGCCTGCATCTGAAGATGTGTGGATGGTGGATTCAGGAGCATCTTTTCATATGACATCTCACAGAGAATGGTTCACAAAGTATGAACCGTATGCTGGTGGGAAGGTGTTCCTGGCAAGTGATTCGACACTGGAAATTGTTGGCCGAGGAAGTCAGAATCCAGTTCCCGGATGGCAGAATAAAGGGAATGAATGGAGTACTACACATACCAGGTCTGGCTTGAAATTTACTTTCTGTTAGTAAGCTTAATGATGTTGGAGTGCAAGTTACTTTTGTGAATGGTGGCTGTAAGATGACTAGAGGTTCTATTGTTCTGGCGAAGGGTGAACGCATTGGAACTTTGTATAGGTTAGATGCTAAACCAGTGTGCTGTAATAATGTCTCTGTAAAATCTGAAAAAGCTACTATTGTAACACATGATGCAAACTCTATGGAAGTTAAACTTCCTGCAGAGAAAACAATGCTCTGGCATCATAGACTTGGTCACATAGGTGAAAAAGGTTTAAAAACCTTGAAGAACAAAAACCTGGTAGATGGGCTGATTGATTGTAATCTGGAATTTGATTTCTGCGAACATTGTATATATGGAAAACAGAACCGTGTTTCTTTTTACTCTAGTTCTCATAAATCTTCTGGTGTTCTGGACTATGTACATTCTGATGTTTTTGGTCCAGTTGATGTTCCTTCTCTGTCTAAATCAAGATACTATGTGTCGTTTATTGATGATTATTCAAGGAGGGCATTTGTATATTTTTTGAAAAATAAATCAGAAGTGTTCAGTCAATTTAAAGAATTTAAAACTCTTGTGGAAAATCAGACTGGTAGAAAAATAAAATGCTTGAGAACAGATAACGGTGGTGAATATTGCAATGTGGATTTTGATAAGTATTGTGTAGACCATGGAATTAAAAGGCATAAGACTACACCTTATACTCCACAGCAAAATGGAGTTGCTGAAAGGTTAAATCGATCGTTGATGGAGAAAGCAAGAAGTATGTTGAGTTATGCTGGTCTTGAACAAAGGTTCTGGGCTGAGGCAGTTGCTACAGCTTGTTACTTACTGAATCGTTCTCCTACTTCGGCATTGGTTGATAAGACGCCTATGGAAGCGTGGTCTAGAAAGAAGCCCTCTTTAAGACATCTTCGTGTCTTTGGCTGTGAGGCATATGCTCATATTCCTGAGGTAAAAAGATCTAAGCTGGATTACAAGGCAGACAAATGTATCTTTATTGGCTATGGAGTCGGTGTTAAAGGGTACAAGCTTTGGAATCCTGAAACTGGAAAAGTAATTTACAGCAGGAATGTAATTTTCAGAGAACTGAAACCTTTGGTTATTAATTCTTAGCCAGAGAAGATAGAAGAGAAGAAAGAAAAGAGTGTTGTTAATATTCCTCTGACTCCTGTAAAAGAGGAACAACAAACACCAAGTGTAGATGGTTCAGAAGTGAGTTCGAGTAGCTCCGAAGATTCAGATCCAGAGCAAGAACCTGAACCTGCACCTCAGCCATTAAGGTGATCTACACGTGAAAGAAGACAACCAGATAGGTATGGATTTTCAGTACTTGATTCAAGTTGTGCCTATGCTTTGCTTACTGATACTGATGAACCTAGGACTCTGAAAGAAGCTATTAGTTTACCTGATTCAGATTCTTGGTTGGAAGCCATGGATAGCAAAATGTCATCGTTGGAGAAAAATGGAACCTGGGATCTGGTGCCCTTGCCTGAAGGTAGAAAACCTGTGGGCTGTAAGTGGGTATTTAAAAAGAAATATGGTCCAGATGGTAGTATTGAAAAGTACAAGGCAAGACTGGTTGCTAAGGGGTATTCCCAAAAGGAAGGTATAGATTATGGAGAAATCTTTTCTCCTGTAGCTAAGCTGACATCCATTAGATTTCTGTTGTCATTTGCAGCAGCGTATGACTTTGAAATTGAGTAGATGGATGTGACGATAACATTTCTTCATGGGGACCTTGAAGAAGAAATTTATATGTCCCAGCTAGAGCATTTTGTGGAAAAAGGTAAAGAACATCTGGTATGTAAACTTAAGAAGTCTCTTTATGGTTTGAAGCAATCTCCCAGAATGTGGTATCAGAAATTCGATACGTATGTTTTATCTTTGAGATATGTGAGATCTAAATCTGATCATTGTGTCTATTATAAAACTGATGATGATCGGATTCTTATAATTGCACTGTATGTGGATGACATGTTGTTCATTGGCAATGGTAAGGGAATGATCTCAGAATTAAAATCTCAGTTTTCCTTGAAATTTGAAATGACGAATCTGGGGGCAGCAAAGTACATTCTGGGAATGGAAATCAAAAGGGACAGATCTAAGAGAAAGCTTTGGCTCAGCCAGAGCAAGTACATTACCAATGTTCTTGATAAGTTTAATATGTTTGATTCTAAACAGTTAGTTGTTCCAGTTTTGCAGGGAACAAAACTATCTGTTGAAGATTGTCCAGAATCTTCGAATGATATTGATGACATGAAAAGAGTGCCTTATGCAAGTGTTGTTGGCAGTTTGATGTATGCAATGGTCTGTACCAGACCAGACATTGCCCAAGCAGTGGGAGTTTTGAGCCGGTTTATGGCGAATCCAGGCAGATCACATTGGGATGCTGTGAAAAGAGTTGAGGTATTTGAAGGGAACTTTTGACTATGCTATCTGCTATCATGGAAATTCAGTTGGATCTCAGAGATCTATCAGCATTCAGGGATATGTTGATTCTGATTGGGCAGGGGACGTTGACAGTAGAAGATCCACCAGTGGATATGTATTCACGTTAAATGGTGGTGCTATAAGTTGGATGAGCAAGCGGCAGGCTGTAGTCGCTTTGTCCACAACAGAGGCAGAGTACATGGCAGCTACTCGTGCATGCCAAGAAGCAGTTTGGTTGAAGAGGTTGTGTTCTGATGTTGGTTTTAATGCAGGGCAGATACAAATACACTGTGACAGTCAAAGTGCTATATGTTTGGCGAAGAACCCTACGTTTCATTCTAGGACAAAACATATTGATGTCCAATATCACTTTGTTCGTGATATGGTGGAAGACAGGAAGGTGAAGCTGGAAAAGATTGACACTTTGGAAAATGTCGCTGATGCCTTAACTAAACCAGTGAGCACGACCAAGTTCAAATGGTGTTCAGATGGAATGGGTCTTCGGGCCCATAATTCTCAGTAGTCGTCTGCGGATTAAGAGGTAGCAGTAATTTCTTCGACAAGTGGGAGATTGAAGAGACTTAATGTCTCAAGTTACTGCTTGAACCTCATTCTTTCCTTGGTCATCGGCCACACTGAAGCTATCGACAGACCTTGGTAATGTTATACCGACAGTTATGTTCACACCGATGTAGAGTTAGTGATCGGACAGACTTCTTGTATCGGCAGGAGTGAGGAGCACTTGGCCGATCTGCGAGGTCTCATCGACGGAGGCTAGTGGTCGGGCAGCCTAACATTATCGGCGTATCTTTGTTAACCTTTACCGATGACTTTGTGTTACTTCGATAGGAGTTGGCGATGAAGTTCGATCGGCGTGAGATAGATCATCGGCACAATGCAAAGTGTTTGGACCGATGGCAAAGGTCTGTCCGATGAAGAATGGAGGACTTGGGCATCTCTGAGACATGGACTATCGGTGTAGGATGTCACATCCCTAAATTTTGACTTGAAATTACTTTATACTTTTATGTAAATAGAAGTGAATTCCATGGATAAATGATTTGGCATTAAGGTAAAATGTCGGGATAAATCGTTAGTTTCCTAGATTCTAGTCCTGTGAATAAATGCATGAGATGTAATGATTTCATAAGTGTACTTTTGAATTGGATATTCGTAAGGTTATCAATGGACTCATGTTACGCTAATCCCATTTACATGATTGCAAGTTACTTTTAGGAAAACAGGTTTCTGCCTCTTCGAGAAAGGGAGGGAGAGCATCATCGGAGAGAAGGGAATAGATACAAGGAAAAGAATGGTTGCTGCCATCTGAAGTCTTGTGTTGGTGCAAATGGTGAACCTAGTTGAGTCGGGTAAGTGATACTAGACCCTTTTGGTCTATGTTTGTTTTTCGACAACTTGTCGGTGTCGTTTAGAATCTTTTTAAATGTCATTAGACGTTAACCTAGTCATTTAGGGGAAAAACAACCTCATCAAGTTGGTGAGTTGGGTTTGACCAAACCAGCTTAAGTTAGGTGTTGATTCAACAGTCATCGATTTGTTAAAGACCCAATAAGATTATGTTTTGTCATATACCAAGTCAGGTAGTTTAACTATCGACACGGACATAGTTGATAGTCATTAGACCTAGTTTGGCATGAATATAGATATATTCAAGGGATGATATTATTAAATAGTTAAATATCTCATAATTGGTAATTTGCGGTTGAAATTACATAAGGTCATACTATCTTTTTGATTTTGATGTTTTCGCAAGATTGCGAGGGGGAGAGTACCTCGACCCCATTCACACATCTTGTCGAATGAATTATAACAATGTTAGTAAACGTCGTATATGCAAACATTACGATGATATCGGTTATATATTTAATTTGTATTAAGGTGATGTATGAGTTTAACTTATTCTATTTTTTGTGAGCCCTCAAGAGAGCATGTCATGCTTGAAAGTTAATGCAAACAACTCTCCTTGAAATGTGGAGCTCGACTCCTTAGTTTAAGATGGTTTGGAGAGAGTGGGGAAGCCGGTTGAGAAGTGGTACTTTATTACCCACCCTCTCCTCTAGTTGTATGCTTGAGCCAGAGCATTTAGGGGCCTCTTTAGAGGAGGTATTCACAATGGTGGAGAACCTTCTATCAACTTGTTAGCAGAGTCATAACATTTGTTATCTTAGTGGAAGAATCCATGGCCTTGGAAAAAAAAGATGTTTAGCAACATTGAGTGGAGGAACTTTGTGTAAGGAATCTTTTTTTGGACTCCGTAGGAAAGCGGACTAGTTCGTTTTGACCACGTACCCCATGTTTCCCTCAAATTCGTGCATACTTAATTAAGAGCCTTGGCAAGCTAATTGGGGGGAGAAGCCCACGGCTTGTGGGAAGTTAGTTTTAACAAACTTGTAAGCAGTTGAAAACGGTTTCTTGTGTTCGTTGCAACCATTGCTTCCTTTTTATATGCATGCCTTTGTGGAAGTTAAGGGGGGTATGGTGGCGAGGTGCTTCGGGGAATAAAAGATTTAAAAAGCTGAGGAAGGTCCGCGGATGAGGGGGGAGAGATGGCAAGCTCGAAAGAGCAGTTCTTCGCTTTGTAGTGATCTGGCGCCCTCTTGTAGGGCTGGCTGAGACACGTGTGGAGACATGTCCAGACCTCAGCGAAGCAGATGGCCATTTCAACATCACAGTGATGCACCTGGTCGATGCCCGTCGACTGACAGAATGGGGGCTATTCTTAATGGTTGAAAGGACCAAGTTAAGGTTATCTCGTCGATGGGAAAGCAATGTAGTGACAAGTATTATCTGTTGAACCATTTATCAGATTCTCTGCTTGACGTTGCAAGGGGTAAGTGCACCGATGGCTTTTGGGATAACTCTCATCGCCGGTAATGAAGGAGATGTCCCCGATGACAGTGAGTGACTATATGTGCTATAGACTTTGAGGGTCTTGGAAGTTCTTGAGCAATGTGAACAAGAGGTTATGCTTCTCTCTATTTTCAATTTAGTATGGAGAGATAACAATAGCAATCACATGAGGAAAGAGAGGTCCGCAAACTAACGAGCCGAGAGGAAAGAATTAGCACATTCCTTAAGAAAGAAAGATTGTTGGCATTCGACACCCTTGGAGAGAGAATTCTGCAGAAGGAGTATGTTGTTATTTATTTGTAGTTTGACATAAAAGAGGTATGGCCATTCATCTTACTTTTATTCTATACTTTGACTGCGAACCAGCAAAAGCTTATACACCTAAAACCTCTATTCCATTATTAATCTCCGTAAAAAGTATATCAGCTTCATACCTGCAATAAAACATTCCTTTATGAGGCCGAAATACCTTACTGTCAATTATGAGCAAATTGAGCCAACCAATTTTATAATGGCAACGGCCAAAATAGCTTTACATCATTTTGTTTATGATGATTGAATGGTGATGTTATCGTCATTTGATATAGGCAGAATAATTTGTCATCTAGGCATGTAAGTCTATGAACTTGTTGTTGCTATGTTTTGGTAGGGTTGAGAAGCTTTAAAATCCATGTAAGCATGAAATCAATTTGGGTTGTTTTCCTTGGGTAAGTAAACATGCATGAGTTTGAAAGATTTTAGGTATCCAAGTGAGGGTATAAATCCTAATACCTCTATTTTATGAGCAATTTAAAATGTGACTGGTATCATTGAGTTATTACTGGTGATAGCAGTCGAGGACCTATGAGCCTAGGAAGAAATTATTTATAACTCAGAGTTATTTATTGTAACCATAACTTTTGTGATTGATAGCCTCTCAATAAGAGCAAAAAGAAATACCTTGCTATCATGATTATAATCCAAGGTCGATCATAGGTCAGATCTTTTGGTATTTTAAAAATTATTATACTCAATGGGCTTCATCCAAGAGTTCATACCCTATTCTATAATGAAGGACATTGAACACTAGAAAGTCTTTAAGATTATAAGTGTTGTATTGTGTTCAAAACCAAGTGAAAAATGAGATTGATCTTAGTCAAGTATATTTATATTATCAATGGTTAATTCGTATGCTTTATGAGTAATAAGGAGGGTACAACATGAGTAATGATTGCCTCATGTGAAATAGAATACTCTCTTGTCATTTTTGTAATTTATATCGAGAGAAGCAGGTGACACAAGAATGTAGAAACCTAGATAACTTATAATAGTAACTATTACTTATGTCATGATATCTCGAGAGAGAGTGAATAAACTAAGATATGCTAAGACATTGATCTCATAGGTTATGTTCAATAAATCTTAATTTAATGCTAACAGAATAGAGGGCAAAGTTAGCCCAAGGTCAAGCATCACGAAAGAGATTTACTCTAAGTGGGGTATGATGGAGGATTTGAGTCTCATTTCCATATGATTGTTATACTTAAAACTATTGATATAGGTTGATTGACATGCACTCAAAGGATGTAAATTTCTTAGGAGTCTATAACCTACCATAATGGAGAGTCAATAGACTTAATGTAGACCAAGAGATTGAAAATATTTTTTTTATCATAATGACTCAAACCTAGAGGGGTTGATATAATGATCTCAGTCAAAGGACTAGATTCGAAAAGTGTTAGTATCCATCAAGATATCATATGGACGAAGTCATACATCACATACTATGCTTATTCATGTTATGTGTATTGTGATTTTGAACCATGTCAAGTGGTCTAGGGAAGACTAGAGGTATCTAATCCCATGTTTTGTTATATTTATATTATTATCTTTGGAAGAACAAAGATGTTTGATAATCCCATGTATTGGATAGAGAAGCTAAACCCTAGTTTTTAAACAAGGAGGATTTCGAAAACCTATAACCCTTAAGTCGGCTATGACATTGCTTATATATATAGGTCGACATCGAAAGGACAAGAAAATCATAATGGTCGACAGTGAAAGGTCGAGAAAAACTAGAGAGCAAGACAAGAAGAGTCTTTGTAGTACTTTTACAAATTTAAGTGATTCTATGTTAGAGTCGAAACATGTTATAACGCATCAAGGATGATTGATATTTGAAAAAAAGTGACAGAAGGTCATAGATCATAGATATTGCAAGTATGCAAAGAGGGAATCTCTGAAAGGATAGAAATTACCTAATCAATATATATATATTGCATGTATAACCTAGATCAAAAATTATTTCTAAATCAGATTGACTAGAATGAGTTTTCAGTGAAGACAAGTTTGTGTCTAGAGTTACTAAATGATGAAAGTCAACGGTAAAATGAGATAGTCTCTAAGTCGAGTCAGAGGTGTGTGTCTAGACGGCATGACCAATCAGTATGATCATACTTGGCTAGAGGGAATCTAGAGTTGTATGGTCGATTGAAGTTATGTAAGACACATCTCACTAGGCCTCAGATGGAAAAACTTGATACTTCCTTATATCTATACCCTTCGTGAAGGGTAGGGCCACTTCCTATGTGGAAGATGTGTGGGAGACTGCCGGTCTGTGGTTGGTGGTAAATCACTCGGATGATGCTCTCCCTGTGAAGCAGAAGACTTGTTGTGGCTCATGAAGACATATATCTACATTCCATATATAGTGTACTCCATGCTATGATTTGCGACAGTCAAATTTATGAGGTAAAACTCTTCCTTATGCCAAGTGTATTTTATGTATGTAAATGTTAAGTGAAAGTATTTCACTATGATTCTAGCTTCGATTATGTTATAAATTCCAAAGTTGAAATTATATAGAAAGTTGTACTTAATTTCTTGTGATTATGGAAATGTTATTGAAAGAAAAAAAAAAATTATCTCTTGTGTTTACCAAGTTTATTTACTTTCTTGAAATTTCTTGAATTTACTTGAGTTTTAAGAGGAGGGTTGTTACATAGGAAGTGAAGTGATCTCCGATGGTGTAAGCTGCTCCGATGAGCCTTTGACTATCATCGTCGGCAACAAAATTGCCGACGATATTCTTACTGATCGCTTGTGGTTATAAACCGGAACTTGTCTGCGACCTGGTGCATGTGGGACTAATGGTCTCGCGAGAATGTGAACAGTCACGACTGTTGAAAGGCAGCAATGCTGGGGAAGTTAGATCGAACAGTTAGGGTAAACGTTGAATAACGGTTTTGCTCTTGAAGACTGAAAATAAATAGAGATCTGCCGGTGTCGTTGATTGTTGTTGAAGAGATTTAATTATACAATTTATTCTGTAGATGTGCAGAGGAAATAAACAGTTGTGTATAATTGTAAGAGAATCGATCCCTGAGCAAAAAAGAGCTAGGATCTTTATTGTAACTATTCAGTTTACTGTAATAAAGATAGTCTCTCTTGTGGTGGTGGGTTTTTTACCTGAAAGGGTTTTCCCACGTAAATCTGGTGTCATTCTTTGTTGTCTTGAATGTTCATTCTGTTTTTTTGGTGTGTTTATCTGTGAATTTGAATTGAAAGTTACCTGTTTGCATTATCCCCTTTGAATTGACATTACGGAAGTTGTATTCCGCACCTCTGCTTTCCTTACAAGAACCCTAGTTGTTTTGGAATTTTTTGCTCGCTTGCACTTATTTTCTTCGAAAACCCTAACTCTAAATCAATTTTTTCCCAATTAAATTGCTATTTTTTGAAAAAATCTTTATCTTTTGGTTTGCCAATTTATTCCCGAGAACAATTTTTGCTACTATGGTTTGTATCATTTATGTTTAATCTATAGAGGTCTTAATATGACCGAGTGCCATCATGAAAATTGCAACGTTCAAGCCAGCAGAGATACTCAGACCTATAAATTGAACACTCTTTCCAATCTAAAACAAAGATATATCAAAACATCATTTGACATATTCAACAAGAAATAAGTGTTATACAAGTATGGTTAGGTATGTTTATTTAAATTGTGTTCTTATACTCTTCATGTCACACACTATCTCTACTTAGCTATTGTTTAACTCCTTTGTTTTGGCTAGACTGAACCAGGTATTCCAAGACATGATATATGTAATATGCTCATTTCCGGCATGATCACCCAACAGAAGTTTGGGTTAGCCTATCCTCATTCCTGCAGGCTAATTCCTCAAACAAGGGAATAATTTTGGTTGAGCTAAGGCTTGGAGAATATAACATTGTTTAGAGGCTTGTAGAATGGAAAGTTATTTCATCAAGCTTAGCCAACGTCCGAGAAAGTGGAAAATGAATTAATGTAATTTTACATTAATTATCAAAAGATAAAAATAGTAAAATAATGGCTTGTAGAATTGGGCGAATCATTTGGAGGTTGTGAAAATAAAATAATATTATGATTTTGACATCAAGCACCCACCTTGGAGAAAAAAGAAATTAAATAATAATATTTTATTATTATTTAATGTGAGCGCCCAAGAGGAAAAAAGAGAAAAAATAAATTAAATAATATTATTTAATTGAGCGGCCAAGATTGGAGAAAAATATAATAATTTATTATTGCCTAGTGGAGCGCTCATCTTGGAGAAGGAGAAAATAAATAATAAAATAATATTTTGAATTTGGGCGGCCACTTTGGAGAATTAAAAATAATAAAATATTGGCTTTTGGCCGACAAGGAGGGAAAATGTAATTCAAATCTTTAATTTGAATTTGTCGGCTTCAACAATGGAAAAAGAAGATCCAAGTATAAAAGAAGGTTGAAGCAGCTCATTTGATCATCACGAATACTTTGGCAACTTTTGCATTTTTGCTTGGCAATTGTATTGCAGGACTTTCCAAGGACGAAAACCCTTGTGGAGGTGGTGTGTTGGATGAAAACCCAATCACATCTTGGCCGTGGATTCATACGGAGTTCACATTTGCGCTTCATTGGAGATTTGGAGTTGATTGAGCATTCAAGCATTATCCTTAATTGCAGATTTGAGTTCATTGAAGATCTTGACATCATTGAAGGCTTGCATCATCTAGGAGCACCGATATCAAAGACATTGAAGATCTCCTTGTATTGCATGCACATTGAGTGCCACTTTTTGAAGAGAATTTGCAGATTTTGTAACAGCAACTCACTTGCAGCTGAAACCCTAGCCGCCGCTTACGATTTGAAGGTAGTTTGCATTACAAATTGGAGCTCTGGGTCTTGGAGGAGTTTGGCCTTGTGTTGAGACTGCATTTTGGGCCTAGACATCACAATTAAGGAAGGACAGACTGTTGCAGATCTGTTGGAGGCAGCGATCAGTATCGTTGCATTCATAGAACATCCTAATAGCAGCGATCAGCCTTGGAGTAGAGCCATCAGCATTGAAGGGTTTTTGGGCATTGCATCCATCATCTTACATCTTGAAGACTCACATTGGAGGCCAATTTGGCTGTGACGAGATCCAGCCACTTGTTGTTCATTTGGCATCTTTTTGGTATGTAGAATTCATCATCTATCTCTGATTTGTAACAGCAGTTCATGCTTGTGTTTTGACTGTCATATAGCCATGAGAATGATGTCATTGAAGACTTGAAAAGACTGATTTATGTGACAGCAAGATCTGATTTAGTTCATCATCCTTTGTTATCAATATGATGTGTAAATCATGATGTAATTCATAGTAAAGGAGGCTGCATATGTTTGTTTCTTTTGCCATCAATTTTGCACATGTTAGTCTTTATTTCATGCTTGGTGAAGTCAAATAGAGAGGTGCAGAAATACAAATCAGAACTCAATTCTAGGGTTTGAATTGAAAATTTGCAAGTTCAGAAATTTGGTATAAAACCCTAGTTCGGCACATTACAATATCTCACTGTACGACAATACAAATCTCTTCCACATGGTTGTAACATCACGAAACAGATAACATTCTTAAGGAGAACAAATGTCCTGAAGGCCCAGGTTTGTGATGACCTTTTCCAACCCATATCTGATTGTTTAAGAACATACACTATATTCTCTGTTTATTTAAGAGCAATACTTGTATAAGAAAGAAGCAAACCAGTATCATTTAAGCAATCTACAGTAGCATAAGAACCAAGTACAGAGTTTCCACAAAAGGGACCGAGTACTTGGGTTGTGGAACATCTATCAGGGTACAATCACATTTTACAGACAGTAAATTTAATGAAAATTGTTCTGAAATGTTGCCAATTGGTGAATCTGGTTTTTGAAAAATTAAAAACAAATTAGCCAATTAGAGAAAAATAGTTCACAAAAATTACAATGGAAGCAATCATGAGATACATAATAAATATGTCATCTTTTGGCTTTTGCAGGAGTCAATACTTGGAATTTGTTTTAGCAGTAAAAGCTCCAGATATCTTTGTTCTGGTGGAACAGGGAAGGTTGTTAGGGTATGGGATTTGCAACGCCAAAGATGCATTAAGTGGTTGAAAGGTCACACAGACTCAATTGCAGGCATCACATACAACTGTAAAGATGAATATTTGGCTTCCATCAGTTATAATGGAAATCTGCTTCTTCATAATCTTGCTTCTGCAACACGAGCTACAGAACTTAAAGATCCACATGCACAGGTGTGTATAGATGCTCTACATAGGAATGTGATAATTAGATAGTCATACGGATACCAACTTATTGATAGTAAGTTGAAGATGTTACTGCCATAGATTAACTCTATGTAAACAGATACACATATTTGCTTTATGGTTTGTTATATTTAACACTGTCACCTCTATAAGATATCATCGACTTAGAAGACTTTTACATATGACATCTGGTTTCTGTTGGCAAAAGGTCCTAAGGGTACTTGATTATTCTCGAACAAGCAGGCATGTTTTTGTGACATCAGGAGATGAAGGGTCAGTACATCTCTGGGATACAACTGCTCGCAGTCCAAAGGTGATTGTTACATTTCTACTTTTATAGTCTTATATTAATATTATAGGTTTACTTCTTAAATACCAAATCTTGTTACAACTATCTATACAATCTAACTTGGTGTATGATTAGGTCTTATTTCATCCAATATTGCTTTTTTGGGCCTTTAAAAAGCTTCATACCGGGATGCAAAAATGTTGATTGATTATCAGTGAATGTCAATCAATGCTATTATCACCATACTCTCCTCCAGTCCATGATTTAGAAACAATAATTGTTGCAGCCCTATTCCTGTTACATTTGAAATTCAGATAGGCGATGGATTCTGAATTTTCTTTATTGTTCATTCTGTTTGTAATTTTATTCTGTATACATGTCATAAAGAAAGAAATTATATTAGTTTCCTTGAATAACCAAAATAGGTGATAAAAAGGAAACACATTTTGGATTGTATACTCTTATTTTAACAACTATTACTTGTACATGTTTATTCGTGTGCTTCATTTGGGATATCAAAGGATAGACATCCTCTATTTACATGTCAATGCATCACATGCTTATATATTGGAGGTCCAAATTTTTTAATGAAAACTTAACTCATCTTGAGAAACAAAAATATTTTGACCTGCCCAATTTGTTTTTATGCCAGGTTTCATGGACCAAACAACATTCAGCACCCACCACAGGTGTCTGCTTTTGCCCCAGTAATGACAAGGTTTGTGCAACATAGGTCATGCGTATCTTATTTTTCAGGAAACAGTGACTTTGCTTTTTGGAAATCATGTTAGAATGCTCAGATTTAGAAGGAATAAAATTTGAAGAATGTTTTGATCTCTCTTTCCTCACCAGGTTTTCTGAATTTCATTTACACAATTGCCATGTACAGAAATTTTTGATGTCATGTCAAATTGTTTGCTATGAAGTGGGGTAGAAAAAGCAAAAGGTTTCTTTTTTAAAAATTTAATTGTCATATATTCAAGTCCTCTTATTGTTCTTAATGCAGATGATTGTCAGTGTTGGCTTCGATAAAAAACTGTATGCTTTTGATTCAACATTGAAAAAGCCAGTATTTTGTATTCCTTGTGAAGCATCTTTCACTTCGCTGGCCTTCAAAGATGATGGATTGATACTAGCTGCAGGAACATACAGTGGCCGTGTTGCGTTTTATGATGTCCGTGGTGCACTGCATCCTTTAACTATTCTTCGAGCTTATGGTTCTTCTGAGGTAGGATCTTTTATGTAAATTTAATGTTGTGTGTTGGGTTTTAACCATTTTCGGTTTCCTTATTTACTTAGTTTCTTTCCTTTTGCTTTGTATTCTTGTGTTTAGTTACTTTCATAGCCTAGGGTCTTCTTACCCAATTTGTTCTCTATTGTAATTGGTTATGCTTTTGAGTGCCAGTAACCTACTTTGATTATTTGTGGACATTGATACATCTTTCTTTCTTTCTTAAACTTTCAAGTACTAATGAATTTTACATGTTTGCTATGTCATACTATACTTATTTTTCATTGGTATGACATGCTTTTCACTATTTGATACGGGCCTTTTCCTCATGGATAGTAGAAGAGCATCTTGAACAGTAAATACTAAAGTTTAAAGCTGGTAGGATTAAGTTTTCTCAGTAATTACAGATTACTGTGCTGCTTAAGACAACTTTTAGCTAAATCAATTGGCTCAACGTGATTGTGCGTTCCAGCATCAACAACCTTCACTATGTACAATTAAAAAATAAAATCTAAATCACAGTTTAAAAAATCAATGCTTATCATATGGTAAAGGACAAAATATCAAGTTACAAATTTACTCAACTTTGAAATTTTATGAAAACAATTTATACCACTAAATTACCTTTATCGCCTCCAACATCTATAAATCTCTAAATCTGACTTGAGACATTTGATAATATGAACATCTGAATGTTGTTGTCCTTTTTATAGGTTTCCTAGTCCACTCAATTTTGCCTATATTGGTGATATTCAGATTGAATGAATGGACTGCAGGAGGCGTCGAAAAAATGTAGTCATTTACAGGTACCATTATGAGTGATGGCTTTAAGTTTGAACAAGATTATGTGTGCCTACTGACTCAATTACCTTGATATGGATGCTGGCAATATATTGTGCATCTGACTTACCCCATAAAAATCAACATCTCCTAAGAGTATCACTCTTTGAGGAATATTGCAATAAAAATGATCGACGACCTACTTTTGCAGTCTTTCCATCCATTGGAAATGGTAAAAATTACTGTTTCTTTCCACAAACCCCTGATATGAAGTAAGACCCTCTCCACATTTTCCTTACCCAATAATGTGGTTCTTGCCCCTTAACAACAATGGATTTTGTACCCTTTTGTGCTTCATTAATCTCACTTGCACTTTCCTTCCAAAATGGGCATCTCACGAGTACATTGCACCACCAACTATAAAATGCTCTTCCTTGCTTCTATTTTCTAAGACCTTTGCAAGGGGAACATCTCTTTCATTCTCTTCTATGTAGTGTCTAATACTCTTTTGGGGTTTCATTAATGTCTGTCAAAATCTCCTTCCACCACCACACGGAGTAGGGCCAAGGTTAATTGACTGGTTGTCTAATACTACTAGCACTAACATTCGATGCCTTACTTTACTATAGAATGATAAGGAGATCAAACTAGGAGAGTAGTTCTTCAAAGAAAGTTAAGGAGAAATTATCAGAGAAAGAAAGAAATTATATTAATGTCCACAGATGACCAAGAATAGGTCAAAGGGATTGGAATGCACATCAATTATAATATCAAAGAACTAGGGCAAAAGGGGACCATAGACTTGAAGCAAATACAATCAAGCAAGAAAAGCAGGAAAAACAAAGAACTAAACACACAGAGATTAATCTTAAAAAATGGCAACCCCTAAACAAGTACAAGTATAGGTCAATGTGCAAAGTGAGGGCTAAAATATTTGTTGTTAGGAATGGAATTAGTAAGAAAGAATAAAGGAAAAAGCTCAAGTGCTAAATCCTAGGTTAAGCAGTGCAACTGTGTTTTCACGAGCATAGGAGAAATAAGATGATTGAGATTATTTACATGCTACCTAGAGAAATAGTCTTCTAAGGAGACCTTGGAGGATAGATCCCAGTAGTGGCAATCACATATCATTGGGCTTACAATTATAGTAAGGTTAAGGTAATGGGAGGCTAATGCGAGGATCTGGAAGATGGCAAAAATTAAACTAAATTTTCCTTTCTTGCTTTGTGATTTAAGCTATGTTTTTCTGTAGGAGTTCAGGACAACACTGAGAGGGGGGGGTGAATCAGTGTTGTATAAATTTTAACCTTTTGCAAATTTAACTTTCAATATATGAAGAAAGTAATATATCATTTGTTACACACATGTGCACATAACTGAGAATGAATGATGAAATTAAAATCTCATGAATAAATCATACACACAGACAGAGAAAAAAAACAATATAAATCAAGACACAAGAATTGCACGAGTGGAAAACCCTCCAGGGGTAGAAAAACCACTCCAGAACTGCCTCACTGGCTTAACTGAAAAACATGCCTCACTGGCTACAAAGAAGCCTCACTGGCTACAATATGTGTCTCACTAACAATTGTTAAGGTCTCACTGACCATAAGCCTCACTGGCATACTGTGCCTCTCTGGCTTTTCTCAATTAATCAAAAACAAAAAACTCGTGTGCAAGAATTGATTGCTTATTCAATCTGATTTGCACCATTATATTACTTGTCTTCCCTTTTGCATATCTCTGTTCAATTACACTCAATCTGATCTGCATATTAATCTCATGATCTCTGCACAATCAATTCCCCTGATACACAATTAATTCACACTTGTCTAGATTATCTCTCTGCATGATTATCAATACACCTGATTACTTCTACATAAGAATTCACTTGATGCAATCAAATCATATTGTCTTTCTGATGATCTATATATACTCTGTATCTGTGATGTTATTTAATATTAGATGACCTTTCACATTCTGCACAGTCATCTTCATTTTCTCTCATTGAAGATCATTTTTGCCCTTTTATCTTCTCCTTTCATGTCTTCAAAAACAATACATCTTATTAAGTCACCTGCAAAAAATAAAAACATATATCTAATCCAAAACCTTTCACATTCTTCAGATTCACAAAAAAAATTATATTTCCTTTTAAAGATGAAAGAATATTTTTTCATCTTTGAGACCCTTCATTTCAATTTCTTCATCTCTCTGCAAATAAACTCTTTATCTGATTATCTGCAAATTCCTCCAAACAAATTTTCATTATTTTCTTCAAATTCTTCTCCAAAATAATATCTTCAAAAACATTTTCCAAATTATTCAAAAACATCTTCAAGCTATATAAAAATGGCTCCCATTAAAAAACAATCCTCTCAAAATAATTCTCAAAAAAAATCTTCTCAATCTGTCTTAAAAAAAATACCTTCATTGATTCCAATCTCACCATTAAAAAAAAAACTCCTCATAAAGATTTTCCTCTCATTTAGAAAAGGCAAAAATAATCTCCTTATAAAAACTCAGATATAAGGGACCGATCAAAAGAATTTTAAAGAAAGTTTCTAAGTTTCAAAAAAAACTAATTGTCATTTTTCTTGGGCTCTCCAAATTCCACAAAAAATCCTTTATACTTAGTTTCAACTTCCACTTTGAAGGAAACATTCTAAAACATAACACAAAAAAAAAACGTCCACCGGAACGTCAACGTTAAGGGCGTAGGAATCGGGCTAAAAGTTTAAATGACAGCCGTTTGATAAACCCCGCGCGCTCTTTGCAAGTTTAAACTCCACCTTAGATTACATTTTACCGCCCAAGCACCGAAAGTTGGACCGACTGAGTCGGTAGCAATAGGAAAGGAGGGCCGGTTTGTATATGTTATCGATACCCTCAAGTGATGACTTAAGTCATCCTTTAACCTGTGCTCCAAGTCACCGTAGAAATAAGACATAAAGTGCATGGCAACTTAAATGAATGCTTTGAAATATGTTTCACAAATTTTTTAGGTCACATTAATATCCTTAGAGTTTGCCTTGATATGTACAAAACCTCTGCCCTAATAATAGAGACCTTTTGCCTATTGAAAACTTATAACCATACAGATCAACAGTATAAAAATTAGCATTCAACTCCGAACTTGAACCTTGTGAAAACTTGAGAGATTTATTGTTTTGAATAACCATATGAAGTGCTCTGCCATCTGCCGTTTGTAATACAAAACTTAACACATCTGCCATATGTAATACACAACATCTATCCTCTTGTGAAGATACCTGATGATGATGACAACTTTAAGCAAGATCATTAGAACTTCTACGTAATATGAGACATTGGATTCTTGTATGATCAACATTTGAAGCACAAGACTATCCTCAACACATCACTGATAATTATGACATCAAATAACATCAAGTATTGTTCAACTGAGATCCAATTGAGATTCTCTTATCTAACCTTTGATTTTTTTTCACATCATAACTTATATCAGAGCACATAGTACCTGACGACATCACCTTGAAGAAACTTGCATCACCTTGAAGAAACTTGCATGAAATCCAACTGATATCTGCATCTGTAAACTTAGTGGTATGACAACTCTTATGATCACTTCTATCAATCCTTGATATAGAGTATGCCACACAAAATGAAACCAATCCTTATTGTAGAGAAAGTCAGACAACATGATGAAGGCTACTGAGATCAAATTACCAGGTCACTACCACTACAAGTCATCTGTAAAGATCATGACAAAAACAACACACAAGATGATGTGATGATATAAACTCTATACAGGATGATGTGAACTCTTTGCTCCTCCTGATCCTTTAACAAATATGTATCTCTACACAAGGAACATAAGGCCAAACTTGATCAACCAAGTCCTGATGACATCAAACTAATTGAGGACACCTTTTTGACATCAATGACAACCTGACTCCATCATTTTCTTGAAGACTCTGTGCAATAAATATCACACTTTGACTGTGTCATTTATATATTTGCTATAAAGAAATAAGCATAAGATACCACAAAGTGAAGATGGAATCCTGTAAGTACCCTGTGTATATAGTTAAAGCAAGTTAAAAGTAAATGGACATTCTTGTCTCATTATGGAGACAATTTTGTATGCTTATTATTGAAGATTAATATAAGAATTGAATTTAAGTGAAATCTAAAAGCAAAGTGATTAAACCCTCGTGTTTATTTAATGCTTGATAGATCAATGCAATTCATTTAAGTTTGCTATCTTTCCTTTTCATCTTTCCATTTGATGTTTTTTAGAATCTTGTTTATTCTTGGTTAATGGGTTTGGATACAATGCTTTTTGTAATTACTAATGTCACCTGTTTGAACAGGAAGTTACTAGCTTATGCTGGCAGCGGTCAAACCCTGCTCTTGTGGATAAGTCCAATTGCACAGATGAGGCTGTTCTTTTAGGACATTCTGGAGAAGATAGCATCCTTATGCCAGATCCACTACCCACTTCAGCTTCTCTACCCCACTTTTCCACATTCATGACACAACCTACATCTCTTTCTGGTCAGATTGGTTCTGCTACTGCAGATGGTTCTCCAATCTCTATAAGTGGTATAAGTGCAGCATCATATGGTTTGCATCTATCATCAGGAGAACAGACTCCGGGTGGGAATCATTTACGGGTAAGCGGGATCATGTCAAGGCTGTATGCTTCCCATAATGATTTCAGTTTTAAGGATGACATGTCTGTGTTCTCTCCTTTAGTTGATGTTCAGCCTATTTCTTCACTATCTATGGACAACCATGGGGATATGGATAAAGAATCTGTAGTTGATGAGACATATAAAAAGCTGGGATGGACTCCATTACATTCAGGTGACAGCAGGAGGTTACCCTCAATTGAAGAAATAAAGTCTGAAGCTTTATTAAATTTTGAGAATAAATTAGTCTCAAAAAAGGTATTTTTTCCATTTCATATTTCCTGAGAAAGTAATTTGTATTTAATACTCAGACTATATAATGGCATGACATGTCCCCGTGTGAAACTATCTTTTACCTAGACTACATTAACCATTGTAGAGTTTTAGACTACTGCTGTGGTTAACATATTTTGGAAATGCAATATTTTTAATGTAGTTAATTTCAACCATTAGAAGTGGCATATGATTACCGTATCAATCCATTGATGGAAATATGCTGATAATAGCAGAAACATCATACATGCAAAATATATGGAGGTTATCATTGTATCCAAATATTCAATATGCTCAAGAGACTACCCTTATACCATACAAAGACCCTTAAGGATTCACTCAAAAATATCTCCCACTATGAGAGCAGAGTGGAACGAAATACATCATCTCATATCTCACATAATGCCAATGAAATAATTTTTGAATATCTTCTACATAGTTTCTAATCTTATAACATTAGGGCCAGGGTACATCTTAACCTACAAGTTACCCATTCTATCCAAGATAATGAACCTCGGGTAAATCTTAATCCACATGTTATGCATTTCTTCATTCCAATATACATCATAATATCACAGGCCTATGCGATCCACAATTAGCTCGGTTAGACTGATGTCTAATTTATTAACATGAATCTTATCTAGTCGTATAACCATTAACTGGAATTTTGTGCAGAAATAGTACTATGCCTAGACACATTTGTTCCTAAGAGTGGTCATATTTCATGAATTACATGAAAAAATAAGATTTGAACGAACAAATAGGGAAAGAAAATAAAGCCAAGACACACACGAGTAAATACAAATTCCTGGAGAAACACAGTTTGAAAAAATATAGCAACTGGGGCTGTTCTTCCAATCCACTATCAACATGAAATGCTCACAGGGCATTGGCATACAACCGAATCCTTGTTTTGTATCTCAAATACTCTGTTTTTTTATGTCATTCCTTTCTATCTACTTTGCAACCTATTTCTAACTATCTGAATGTCTGAATTGTTTGTTGATTTTCATCTTCCTCCCTAGGCTCTGTTTTAACTAACATATACAAAGTTCACCACAGAAGGCTCCAATTGACCAGGTAACACAATGTACAGCATCCCAAACAACTCACATTACAACCTAGGCAGTTTGTTTCATCCACAGTGTTGAGACTGCCAGTACTGATGAGATGGGGGCTGAGGCACTCTCAGCAAGTACTCATGAGGCTAATTGAGTCTGCTAAAATTCCAGGAAAAAAGAAAAAAAAATAGAATAAAATAACAAATAAATTATTATTTGCAATATTTTTCAAAAAATGTCTAGTGTTTGCCAACTTTTGGCTGAGTCAAAGTCCGAGTTAAAAATTGGCTTGCTGAGTCTGAGTCTCAACACTATGGTTTCGTCCTTTTTCTCATACAGGACAAAATTGGACCAGGATGAACATTGTTGGGCCAAGTTGAGTCATGAAAGAATATATTCCTGTTATTACAAGTTTTTGTGACGAATTTGTAAGAGAACAAGCTTTTGTCAGCATGAACTTATCTCTGTAAGATGTTGTTTCAAATCTGATTTTCAGAGACCTTCAACAGAGCTCCCTGATCATTGTTAAAAGATTTTCAGAGCTCTATAGATTGTTCCAAGTACATGTAGATAACTGTCTTAGCTAATTACAAGCCTTGGAACACCACATTTATATGCAGTTTGATGTTTATAAGGGTCATAAAATCTCAAGGAGCAATCACGTTAGCATGCAACATAATTGATAATGAGTTTACATTAAAACTGATCCAATTTAGATCACTAAGTTCTTAACATGGTAAAACAAGTTTTATTAATTTGTTTGACAGCTTTCTGCATACATAGCAATCAGTGGAAAGGTTACTATATTTTAGCTTCCCAGTTCCTTAATTTTACACTCTTTTAGTGAAACACACGAATTGATTCTACTATTCCTAAAATATTGTAATCATTAATTTTTTTTGCACTAATAATGGTTACCTAACTTATTTCATCGCCTTAATTAACTTCCCCTTTTGGTGGTCTTCTACAACATGGTTGCCCAAGATCACATCTCTTCTGTTACTTAAGATCTATGTAAGAAAGGATGATTCTGTCCAAGGCTTGTTGGTTTATTCTTTAACTATCCACAGTCCTTTCTGTTAGTGTTGATCTTGTGATCGACGGTCATGTTAGTTATAATCTTGCAACTAGTATGTTGTACCCATATGGAATTTTTGTATTGTGTCAAGTTTTGAGCTAAAATTTATTGTTTTTCCAAGCCCAATTCATTTTTCAAACCTTGTCTTGTTTTCTTTATCTTGTGTGGGTGTCGTCTTTGTTGTCCTTGTTTGAATCTTCACAGGATCGTGGACAAAGCTTTTGAAACCATTTGTCACAGCAGAGAAAGGAAGTCGTTGTTGGAGAAATTTGGTAAGCCTGGAGACTAGGTGCGCACCTGATATAGGAGAATGGACTTAGGTTTCCAATTGTCTGATTTACTTCATGAGTGCACACTTGTACAAAGAGGAATTTCAATTTTTTTTTTAAAGTGAACATATGAAGAGGTGTGTACACCTGACAGGGAATTGAGGTCAGAGAATTACAAAGGATGTGCTTATATACACTGGAGCACACTTTGATAAAGGAAATTCCATCTCCAAATTGTGAAATGCTTTTCATGTTGCTAGGAGAGCACTTCAACATGGTATTTTGTTTTCAAACTTCAAAATAGAATTTTTCATTCACAGGTGCACGCTCAAGTAAGGGAGTTTTAACTTCAAAAATTGGTAATCAGCTTTCGTGAAGACAGGCACACGCCTGATAAGAGGTTCAAAGCCAGATAAGGGGATTTTCAAATCCAATGAACAATTTGCTTTCATAGGCTTACATGCTTAGACAAAAGAGAATTTTGTTTACAGAAATCAAAGTAAAACTGCTATGGAGCGCGTGTACTTGAAAGGTTCTTAGTCCAAATTTGAAACTAATTTTTGTGATAACAAGCATGCACTTGATTGAAGAGAATGTGCGTTCGACTTTAGAGTCTTGTTTTGATATGTGAGGCACATGTGATAAGGCAAATGAGGTTCCATGTTTTCCAGAGGTGATTTCAGTGATGCATGCGCCTAATAATGGAAATCCAAGTCAAAAATTGAAAACATTCAAATGCATGTACAGGGGTATGGTGGAATCAGAAGTATGCAAAGTCAAGGTCTAGAAATTTCAAACACTATAACAGGTGCGTGCTCAACAATAGTTATTGGCATTGTGACCTTAAGGGATCTCTTGAGGGGTGCCTATGAATGGAGGCCAACAGGCTCGAGTAAGAAAAAATGAAAATCACTTGCTAATATATGTCTAACTGGCCGACCAACAATGCTTGTTAAGGGATGCGCCCATTTATGCAGTTATGACTCTTCAAACTCAAGCAATCAGCTATTAATAAAAGACAGGCATCTATAATCAACTTGTCTTTTTATAGCAGGAGAGCAGTGATATTTTTAGAAGACTTAAGTGCCAGTTTTGGAATAGAATACTGTTTGAATATAACTTCAATTGATGCTAAAACAGCAGGTTGCCACAGCAGAATTCAAAAAAAAAAAACTGAGCAGAATTTAAGAACAGCAGTGTCTTTTGTCAGCAATTCCAGAATATTCAGCACAATAAAACAGGGTTTTGACAGTCTTTTTCAACATAGCAGAACATCAATTTCAAAGAAAAACCCGTCATTTCAGCTTGTCATAACAGTCATAACAGTAGTTCATTTTCTTTGAAAACTCCCTTTCTTCTATCATTCATCAGCAAAAATCAGAATATTGAGGCATTTTGAAGGGAATTTTTTCTTCTAGGTTTTTGCCTGATACAGTGCTGTTTGTGGCCGAGGTCCCGATATAATAGTAAAATGTTTTCAGATTTTATATATTCAAACAAGACTAATCAGTTAGTTCTAAACTTTTCATACATGTACCTTTTGTACTCATCCACAATTTTCCAAAGGTGCAGGAAACTGACTTATGCCATGTTAGTGTGGAGGGTTTGAATCAAGAAAAAAAGATAAAAAATGGGAATAAGGTGGCTCATAAATTAATAGACAGTGGTCTTGTTCAAGCAGATTTATTCCCTCTTTTTTGCACAATGTCTTGAATTTATTCTAGCTTGTGTTGAGCATTATGACCCAGAAAAGAAAGAGATCAAATCAGTAGATGGGCAAGTTCGTTGCAAGCTTAGTTAAGATGAGATCAAGATGGCCTTTTCCATGCTTGCATATGAAGAATCACTTGAAGTGGACCTTGACGAATGTGAGAAAGCTTGGGAGAATATCTTGTTGGAGTGTCAAAAGTAGAATGAAAGGAAGAGGTTGAGAAAGAAAAGAAAACAAATATACCAAACAAATTGATTAGAGGTGAATTCAAGGATAAGTTCTCAATTATGATTACATTGCTCAACCAGGTCATAGGACAAGAGGAAGCTTGGAGTTTCAAATAGCGGATGTTTTACATCATGAGTACTATATTTATTAGTATTTTTTTCTATGTCGGCCTGATTTTGTTTTAGTTAATGCTCATCTATGTCGGCAGTTTTCTATTTTTAGAAAACTTGCCTCTTGAACATTGTATATATTGAGCATTTTTGCTCATTTGTAAATATCAATTCATCAACCAATTCATTTGCATTTTTCAAATCTTTATGGTATCAGAGCCAAGTTAATTTCTTCGTCTTCCTGTGATTCGCGTTTTTTCCTTTTGCCTTTACGGCTTCTGCATTTGTGCAGTCCCGGGTCGCCGTTTGTTTCTTGAAGGCTTCTTTGTTTCTGGAAAATCGCGTTTTGTTGGGGGCTATTCCTGATTGGCGTCTAAACTTCTGGTGTTTTTTTTTTTGATTCCATACCTTGGCTAAATCGCGGTTTCTGAGACTCGCGTTTCTGGTATTTGTTGGTTGCGTTTTGCAGTACGGTTGTGTTTCAAACGCGTTTTCTTTCTCCATCGAAGTCTCGTTCGGCACTTGTCTAAAGCGCAACTTTCCGAATCCGGTGGGCGCGATCTTAAGCTCTCTGAGGTCGTGGTTTGTTCTGTTGAAAAATCACGATTTTATGCATCTCCGTTTGGCGCGAATTCTCTGCGACTTTATCCGCGATTTATCTTGGCCGGCGATTTGTCTTTTGGCGGATTTTCGTGGTTGTTGGCATCACCGTTTATGGTCGTGGTTCCTCTGCAGACTTCTGTGGTCGCATTTTAGATGGTTTATGGTCTGAAACCCTTTTATTTCTGAGGTCGCGTTTTTGGTTGCTGTCTGCCCGCGGGACCTCGGTTCTTCCCTGTTGGGTGCCATTCCTCTGACACCTGCGCGACCCTCTAAACGGGATCATAGTTGCTCGCGTCCTATAAAGGCATCGTCCGCCATTGTCTGCTCATGACGGCTCCACTCGGCTAGGGTTCCATTTTTTTGAAAAATTTCTGAGTGCCTAGGGCACGGAAATTTTTCGTCTAGGGTTTTGAACCCTCAGCATTTGACGAAAGTTTTTTTCGAACACATATTCCTTCTGGGTTTTTCGAGACCTTTTGTGGGTACCTGTCAGATTTTTTCCGTACCTCGAAGTTCGTGCCTCGTTTTCCGTGCAACCGTACATGTCTCGGATTTTGTACCTGATCTTGTTCTGCTCCTCAGTTAAACTTTGTTCAGTTTTCTGTCGTTTTCCTGCATTGGGAGACGTGCAAATGGCATCTTTGACCAACTTGATGCTGGAGGGCAGTCAGCGATTTAATGGCAGAAACTATAATATCTGGAAGAAGCGTATGATGACTATTTTTGAGTATCGCCGCCTTGATGAATTGGTTTTGGAAAAAGAAACTCGTCCTCCCACTGCTGGTGCTGATCAGGACAAGTTTGATGATCGTAACAGAGAGGCTGTCATGCTTCTTAAGCTTTCTGTTACAGATGACCAGTTGCCGCAGATTCCTTCAGGCAAGACAGCTGCTGAGATTTGGAAGCACCTGAAGGAGCTTCATGAGACCTTTGATAAAAGCTGGGCTTTCTTTTTGAAGAATCAGCTATTCTCCATCATGATGGACGAACGTATGTCCTTACAGGAGCATCTCACGAAGATTAAGGACATTTGAGATCAACTTGAGGCTATTGGTCGCAAAATGGAGGAAGAGGATATGGTAGTCATCACCCTCAAAAGTCTACCTAAATCCTACGAGCACTTTGTCGAGACTCTCAACATTACGTCTACGAATGTTGATTTGAAGTTTCTTGAATTATGCAACAAACCCCTGCAGCAGGATCGCTGGAAACAACAGTTTGGTAGCAGTGCTTCCTTGTCCTCTTCCGAACAGGCATTCGTAGCTAAATCCTTTCAGAAGGATAACAACAAATTTCAGTCATCTCAGTCATCACAGCCTAAAGGTTCAAATCAACCTCTGGGCAACCCTAAGAAGAAGAATGTGCAGTGTAATTACTGTCACAAATTCGGCCATATGAAGAAAGATTGCCGTCAGAGGATAGCTTCTGAACAGAAGAAGCAGGGAGGGTCACACCAGAAGGCGCATGTTACTGAACTTTCTGAGCAAAAGGAGTCTGCCTTTTACGCTTTTATGGCTAAAAGGTCTTCAGATCCTGTCAAGACTTCTGCTTGGTACATTGATTCTGGTGTGTCACGTCACTTTACTCATAGGCGTGATTGGTTTACCGACTTTTCTCCCTTCAGTGATTCAGTTATCTTTGGCAGAGGTGAGGAGTACACAGTTGTTGGCAGAGGCACTGTTCAGATACAGTCTGGTGGAAGGAACCTTATCTTCCTCAATGTGTACTACGTTCCTGGTATGGAACTCAATCTGCTTTCAGTTATGTTTGCATAAGTTATGTTTGGCCGACGTAATTGATGACTTCTACAAGTATATGCTTGATCCGCATTACTTGGTGTGCAAGGATTCAGCCGACAGATCAGAGTTTGAGGAGATTATTAACTGTTCCGGATGCCGACTAGAAAGGTGATGAAATCACTTGTGCAGATATATATATATATATATATATATATATATATATATATATATATATATATATATATAGGATTGATTTAGATGTGAGAGGGAGTGTGGTGAATTGCGTAGTGCAAAGAAAAGCAGAAGAGCAGAGTGAAGATAGTAGAAGAGGTCTGGAATGTGACAGTACAACTGCATCAAGAGAGAGTAAGAATGAAGTGTAGCAGATCAGTTTACTAAGCTTAACCGGAACTGAACCTCAGCATGTGTGGATGCTTCTCATCAGTTCAAACATTTTGTTATCTTCCTTTCTTGTAGACAGTGTGTCTCCTGTAGGCAGCGAGCCTCTTGTGAGCAGTGTGCTCGGGCAGTAAGCCCTAATTGGCAAGTGCCATTTTGTATTTCCATTCTTCTAACAGAGAATACAATCTTAGGTTAATCACCCCATGGTTTTTTTTCCCTTAACAGGGTTTCCACGTCAAAAATATTGTGTCATGTGTATTTCCATTTTATGGTTATGTTTACTTAATTGAATTAATGCTGCATTGATTATTAAGAAAGTTCAGAAAGCAGAAATAATTAGGATAACTGATTCACCCCCCTCCCCTCTCAGTTATCAACAAATAGTTGTTCGAAAAAGGAAACCACCTTCATATCAAATCAATTTTGCCACCTCAACACATGGATTGAGGATTAAAAAGAGAAGTAATCGAAGTGGCAATCCAGGGTAAAGTAAACTATTGAGGGTAATTTGATCGCTGAGACAACTATTCCTCTAGAGAATAGGACTATTTAGAGTATTGAACTTGTTGATTTTCAAATTGTTAGAATAGATTTGGGGGTGAGCAAACATCATGGCGATGTTTGTTGGAATGCACAGGACAACTGAGAGGGGGGGGGCGTGAATCAGTTGTGTATTAAAACATTAAACCCTCAAAGCAATTCCAAACATCAAGCTCTTAATATGCATTAGCAGAATGTAAACATATGAAGCATTAATGCAAACACATTCAAACACATAAGAACACCAGGTTTATGTGGAAAACCCAAGAAGGGAAAAACCACGGTGAGGATTAGCTCAAATATATATGAATAGCAACATAGAAAACAAATAGGCTCACTGCCCAGAAGAAAGGCTCACTGCCAAAAGAAAGGCTCACTTCCAAGGGCTCACTGCTCAGAAGGACTCACTGTCCAAAAGAGAGAAGGAAGAAGACTGTTACATAGAGATTCACCATCTCAAAGCAATAGGAGAGATCCACCACTGCCACTTCTTGCTATCTGCAACCTTTGGCTCACTGCCTCCAGCAACTTCAAGCAAACTGCAAATGTAGACACCTTTTGCTCACTGCATCCGGGAGCCATAAGTATTTAAGCTCGCACTCAATTCACCACCCTTGATTCACATTCGCATCTTCTCAACCTTGCTTCACTCAACTTCATCTTGCATTTATACCATCTACAACCAAGACCTATCTCAATTAGTTTGGTCTTAAAGAAGCATGTGCACCTCAAACATGCAACACTAATTAGGTCGACACTAAACACTTCCGTGGTGGAAAGAAGTGAAAGTGGACCATGTCAAGGGCTAACTAGGACTCAAATCTGTATCACCAAGCTGTTCATCACATCCACAATCCACGAGGTACCTCCACAAATGGCGCTAGTAAGCCAGGTCATCCAAACCTGAGCTAATGACCACATCCATGCTTCTCCATGCCCAAAAACATCATGCGGACCACAAGGAACCATTCTACAACATCCAAACACCTTACCAAAATATTCACCATCATCAGAATCTTCTACAACACTACCGCAACCAATTGAAACAAAGATGTCTTGATTATGCACATTAGGACACACTGCTATTGATCACCAACACAAGAGTTGAACTTGTAGAGCACCCCAACACTAGAAACTTCAAAAGAAGGTAGATACAGACAATATAAGCACTCTCCCAGATCCGCAAACCAAGAGACCTCAATGCGAACAAATGCGGAGCAATCTCATTTCTCCCAGACAGCCTTCTATACAGGCAAACACTCTGTCAAACACATCTTCTACTTCCGCATGATCTAGAACTTGAAACTCTGATATAACACCTCTGAACATCTCTGATCATCACTTCCAAACCGCACAAGCATATCTTCAACTATGAAGAAATGCGGAGCACAACACTGAACACATCTCTGTCTCACTGCACGCCTTTTTATTCAAATTTTCTCAAAAGCACTTGGAAACCACGTAAATCATCTGTTGGAGGTTGACATCAATGACAACACCAGCAAGTTTCCAACAATGTTAATGTGTTGGAAGTCGTGATGGAAAATATCAAAGAAAGGGACATAAAAGATGGTGAAGACAAGCCAACCTTGAAGTTTGAAATCAAATAGCTTTGAGAGTGTTGGCATCTGCCTCAAATTACAAAGTTTTATGTCATTTAGAAGGTTCTTCACTTTTCCTTTTACTTTCCCTTCAACCACCACTGCCAGTAGCTATCTCTTTGATTAAAAGCTCATTCTCAAAGAAGTCCTCAAAGCTAGACTTTGACCCGGATTCAGACCCAGTTTTATTCCAACTACTAACGGAATCTGATCAAGCCAAAAGTGTTGATTGCTTGTGGATCTGATCGTGCCAAACCGAGCTATGAATGAATGTAATTGGTTTGGTAGTAAACCTTCCAAAACTTTACTATTGGATGCTCATGAAATGCAAACTATCTGATGGTACTACCATCTAGATTTACAACAATATATTGAATGCATTGTAAAAGATTATATTGATAATGAAACTAGTTGAGACACACTAAAATATTATGCTAATAAGCAAATGACACTGCTGCAACACAAATAGCTAGCCCAGAAAAGATTTGCAAATGAATTAACTCTATTATCAATATAAAATGAAGGTATATTGCTGTTCTGACAGATGAACTAATCATTTGCAATTACTAGGTGACTTGCAAGACTCTCAAACATTGCAGAAACACAACACCTAGAACTATACGACCTTCCCAACACCTCAAAAATACCCCCAACAAAAGGTACGACCTGCACAAATCTCATCAAACACTACTGTATATATATTTAGACATGTACGGCGTAAAAAAACTATTGAAATCTCCCATTATAGACCATACAACCCACTAATGAAGTAGTACGATTTGTCCAAAATACTTTAGATTGTTGCAGATCAAAAAGTAGAATAGTACGATCAGAAAATCAGGTTGTACGCCTCCCCAAAATCTGCAAGTTTCATTGCAAACTTTCAAAAGATGGTATGAATTACTTAAGTTTGGTACAACAGCTAGTACCAATGGTACTGTAGGGACAATAAAGTCAATATGCAGTCAAACATGGTAGTGACTCATTCAGGAAAGCTCACGCCTTATCCAACAAGTGTACGACCTGCACTAGGATCATATATCAATCACAAGACAAAGTATGACTCAATTGTTGATGGTACGTGTTGTGACCTAATCACACATCGCCCCATTGCAAATGGGGGCCCCCCAAGTTTTCGCTTTGCTTTCTAGTTTTAGGGTTTTATTTGAGTCTTGTTCAATCTCCCTACAAATGAAGGATTTTTTGCCAGACAGTTGGGGAGCGCTAAGGTCAACCCGGGCAAGTGAAGTAATGTGGCTTCGTCAATTCGTGTAACAAAGAGGATCAAACCTTGCAAATTTGACTAAGTCTGGGAAATGCAAAGTGGGAAAAATGTTCTCACAGGTGCAATTTGCGCCCTAGCTAGAGGATGATGCAAAGTGAGGAAATTGTTTTGGGCTTTGCAAAATGCGCCCCAGGGTGAATTGGTGATTGTGAGGTCAAAACAACTAAGTGTTAAAGTGCCAAATGAAAGAAAATTCCCATGAGCAAGGAAAATGTGCTCTAGGGTAAAGGGGAGTTTTGACAAGGAAATCATGATTATCATTTTGTAACTTGAAGATGGAAAGCCCTTTTCTCCTAATGAAGATTGTTCAAACACTTAGAAACATTTTGCAAAGTCTCAAAGTTGTAAGGTCGGAAATTGTTCTGCCTCATGCAAAACCCGCCCTAGGAGGTCCCAAGCTGGTAACAAGGAAATTTGACTAAGTGTGAAACATTCTAAGAAGTCATCCTTGTTTTGAAGATTCCAAGTGAAAGTCATGATTGAGTTGAAAATGGAGGAAAATGTTCTACTCCATGCAATTTCCGCCCGAGGTAGTCATGAAGAAGTTGAACTAAGTGAGAAGTATCTTGAAAACTCTAGTCTTGTTTTGAAGCTCCAAGTAGAAGGTGTTTGAGGTATGCTAAAATGATTCAACTTCATAAGTTTGAAAGAGAAGTTTCCAACATCATTCGCCAAGGAAAAAGGATTGAATTGGATAAAACTTCAAGAATTGAGTAAGTATGGTGGATGCAAAATGGGGAAAATGTTCTACCCCTTGCATTTTGTGCCCTAGTTGGAGATGAGTTGCAAAGTGAGGAAATTGTTCTAGAACCTATAATTTGCGCCCAAGGTTTGCACTAAGAAACTTGTCAAATGTAAGATATATCACAAATTTAAGCTCACCATGAGGAAGTTTGAAGTGCAATTTGATGATAAGTCAAGGTTCAACAAATGAGAATGAAGTGGAAGGAATTGAAAAGTAACAATGAAAACGCCTAAGGGAGGAGTGTTGAAAAGAAGCTAAGTGTAAAGAAAGACCAGGCGCATAATGTTATGGGCCAAGGATTTTGTGCCCTAGGAAGAAATTGACTAAGTAGTGATCAAGTGCAAAGGCACAAATTTCCTATAAGCATGCAATATGCACCCTTGGAAAATTCTCATAGACATGCATCATGCGCTCATGTGGACTTAGTGAGTTTGAGGTCAAAATGATGAGAATACAAGTGAAGAACATGATGAATTGCTTGATGAAGTTGGGAAAATGTTGAAGTTTGGTGAAGTAAGGAAAGTGTTGAAGTTGCAAAATGAGCAAAATGTTCTAGAGCATACATAATGCGTTCAAGGTTGGAGTGAAGGTTTGTCAAGAGTTGATGCAAAGCATGGAAAATGCGTAGACAAGAGGAAAGTGCGCCCTAGGAATTTCATGATAAATGCATGAAGTGTGAAGGATGTTGAAACTCAATCCATGTTTAAGGCAATAAAGGAAGTCCAAGGTAAAAGATTCAATCGACATTTGAAATTTGAAGGAAAAACCTAAGTGCCAAATGAAGGAAAATGCTTTGGAACATGCAAAATCCGCCCTTCCTTCTCATGCAAGTTAACAACCTTGAAGATTTCTTGTAGCAATTGTCAATTTCAAGAAAAAGGGAGCAAGTGGAGTTGAAGAATTACAAACCTAAAATTTTTTCAAGGAGGAGCGCAAATTGTTCTGGAGCTTGCAATTTGCGCCCATGTTAGAAAGAAGAAAATTCGCCCAAACAAGATTTGTTCAAACATCAATGAGATCCAATACCACAATTCAAGTTCACCATGAGGAAGTTTGAAGTTGGAAGGAGTTAATGTTTGAAGTGATGATCAAGAGCAAGAGCGCATAATGCTCTTAACCATGAAAAATCTGCCCTTTCCCTCTAGTTCAAATTGAAGACCTTGAAGAGGAACTGAAGAACTTGAAAAATGATTTCAATGAAGATGCAAAGGAAAGATTTAGGAATTTGGACGATTCAAAGTTCAAGAAATCATGACTCCAAGGAAAAGATGGAAAATCCTCATCAATGAGGAATATGCGCCCTTGCGTAAGGAGTGGTTTCAGGGAGATCCAATGGTTAAGAGGTTGAAAATTTCACTAAGGCATGAGTAGAGTTCAAAGGAAGGCCAATGTTCACAAGTTCAAGTGAAAAAAAGGAAAATCCTTGTACAGAAGCATTATGCGCTCTAGATGGAAGTTTACAAAATTGCTTGAATGTTGAAGGAAGATTGCAAGGTCGGCAATTTCTCATGCCTATGGAATATGCGCCCTTGTAGAGGAGTACAAAATCAACTTACACAAACTTTGTTCAACAAATTTCTCATTGCAATGCAACTCCAAGGACAAATGCAAAATTGAATGTAAGATCATTGACATTGAGGGAGAATTCACTAAAAGGAGAAGCAAAACTTGAAGGAGAAAATGAAGAAAATAATCTAAGTTTCAAGGCTTGCAAATGAAAAAAGGGAAATGTTTTACATCCTGCAAAACCCGCCCATTCTAGGGCGCAAAATGTTCTACTACTTGCAAAATCCGCCCAAAAATATCCTTGCATATAATCCAGATCCGCTCCAACATGAGATTAGGTTGGCCAAAGGGAGGAAATTATGAGTTTTTAACAAAGAAAATTGCCTTAAAGCTGGCCGACCTGCCTAGAATAGGAGGGTGATTCGCCTATATAAAGAGGTGTTTAAGTTTTCATTTTGCATTCAACTTCAAAACAAAAGGGGCAGAGATAAAGTGCAGAGCAGCAGCAATGAAGAGCAGAATTTTGTCAAGGAGAAGAAAGATTTCATCAAATGAGTCAAGTTAGTTCATAAGGCAAGAGGTTGGTGAGTGAATGCTTCAAAGGAGAGACTAGCATTTTCATTCCACATCTAGATTTAAAGTGGAAAAATCAGAAAAAAATCAGACACAGCAAGAAATTCCTCATGAAAAGAGTAAAATAGTGAAAATTAGCTAAGTTTCTTATGTTCTCCTTACATGCAATTTCAATAGTTTCGGATAAATAGATGTATAAAATTGTTTCACAATGATGATTTGTCCCACAATGGCGAGGAGAATGAATTTTATCATATTTTGCTCTTTATATCAAGTATCATGTTAATATGCTAATGTGAGGTATTTTTACTTGTAGGTTGATGATACATGTTCAAGGAGCGTGGATGTTGAAGGGAAATGAAGATGAAGATGAAGATGAAGATTTCATCAAAGAAGGCGTAGTCATCAAAATGGAAGAAGAATGCTACACTTTATCGATGCATCATCAAGTCTGCCATCATCCAACTTCCAGAGGAAAATTTCAACGAAGAGACAAGAACTTCATCATTAGTTTGCAAGCCTAATCATCCAAAAGTGAAGAATATCATTCTACCTTGCATGTTCATCAACAATTCAAGTTTATCATCACACTTCCATTGAAGAACTTCATCAAGTCCACTTACAAGATCCTGCACAAGAATTCAAGAATACCAATCAATTACAATATCACAAGAGTGACAAATTTCCTGAAGACCTCAAATTCACTTGTACAGGAATTCAAGCAGAGGCATCCTCTATTTCATGAAATTTACTCCAAGAATACAAGTACATAATATCTTCCTGCATCATCCATAGTTGAAGCCTGCACAGGAAACAAGAAATTGCATAAAATTGACCAATGATTGTCAAGAAATCAAGATTATCAAGTAATTTGTAAGTTTCACTAAGGCATGAAGAATGACTTGAAGAATTTCGAAATTCCCAAATTTGCAAGTTCGAAATATGTAAAGTTCCAGAGTTGAAAATTCAAAATCAAAGAATTCAAAAAAATCCACAATTTGGGAAACATTTCAATCAGTACGAACGCGGATAAAAGCAAACTAGTTCGCTCCAGGCTGAGGTGGCATGTACACATCATCCATCCTATTACAGTTTGCCACATCGCCTGACTACATTCAATGCATTTACAATAAGCAAGAAGCCAAAGAGGACGCCCATGTGGAAGATGCTCTAAAGATTCCATTTCATCCTTATCTTCTTGGGAAATGTGCCTTCATTGCCTCTCTTATGTACTAAAAATAGCAATTTGTTGTAACTAATTGTCAATGTGGCATAATCTAGGCCATTGGCTTTGCCAATTGATCCTAGCCTTTCATGTATTTTTGAGGACTATATAAGGGCCTCATTTGCTCTCATTTGTAAGTTTGAGACTTTGGAGAATTGTTGCAAGAACTCTCTGAGATAATACAAGACTCATTGATTTGGTGATATTGTTTTTGTTTCAAGTGTTGCATGGTTTCTAATTCCTCAAGCGTAGATTAAGTTTAGAATAAGTTTTATTTTCAAGTGTTATGTTAGTTGATGGAAATAATTGTTTATTGTTTCGTGGTGAAATCCTTATGTTCATACCATTTGTAATTTGTGGCTTACAAGTTGCAGTGCATGGTTAGACTGAACCCAAATGAGCTTAACTTCAATTATTTGTGTTTGTTGATATTTCATGAATGTGAGTAATTTGAACATCTTACATCACCTTAGAAGATTGCATCAATTTTGCGTAGTTGTTTGATTTGGCGAAGCAAAGTTAGTTGATTTCACCTGATCAATAATCGTTTCTTGCATTTAGGATTAGAATAGTCTCTCTAAACCTACATCTTTTGCACTTTTCTATCAACAGTTGTTAGAAATTAGGATCAAGAACGCCATTGCAATATCATATGCAATAAGTTGTAGTACTTAGAAATTCCAAAATGTCTTCCTTTTGCAAGTGAAACAAGAAAGTTGTTTGAATAATTGTGTAAGTCCCTTTGTGATTACCGGCAAGATCACATCCATTCACTGAGTTTATCCACGTACAAATCAAGACCTGACATCAAAGGAACCTTGAAGCGTTCTTGTTTGATCATATAATTCAGCATTCAGGAAGCTTTGATCAAGAGAGGATAGGATACTCAGTATTTTTGAAAGATCTCTAATGGATATTGGACTGAAATTTTAAAGCTCTAATACCACTGAAAGATCCCCTACCAATTCTGATCTGATTTTTATATTTTGATTCACAAACAGATGTTGTGCAAACTAATGAATTCTGATTTTCTAACTGCTGTTCTGATTTTTTGAGTATGTTATCTGATGTTTGTGTGGATATGAAACGGTTTTGATTGCAATATTCACATACCGAATGAAGAGAAATATACCCAACAAATAAACATTGCAATACCACACTAAAATAAGCTTTATATCTCATTAAACATAAATCTGATTACAATTTCAGAGGTCTGATTTCCACTAAATCAGACTGTAATAACACTATTAAACCCAATACATTCGAAATAATTGAATACCCAATATGGTAAACACATACCCGGAAGCCAACGCTTAATTTATGGAACATTTAGTTGTTGAAATCCTAATTCCCAGCTAGGATTTGACTGAAAATGACTCCTATTTTGAACAACCAGCTGGTAAAGGTACTGAAATGAGAATATATGTTGATAAGAAGACCCAATCTGCCATTATACCCTAATTATCCACTGCTGCAATCACTCCAACAACAATATCAACCTGAAATGAAGTCCAATGAAGCCCAAATGGAAACCCAGTGTAGATTTCCCTGTTTTGTGAACTGGGTTTTCGTCCAATCCACTGTCCTCTAAGGGGTTTCGTCCTCAGAAGAGCTGCAATCTGCTGAAAACTCTATCCAGAGCTCCAAACCTAAATTTGCGTTTTTATAAAATGATGATTGAATACCAAAAGAGAGCTCAATACATTGTTTTATAGCCTCCATCCTCCTTAATGGGATGTCCACCTTAATAAAATATTTCACCTCCATAATGGGATGCCCACCTTCTCAAACAACAATAAAATATTCTCCATAATGGGATGCTCACCTTAATAAAATATTCCACCTCCATAATGGGATGCCCACCTTCTCAAACAACAATAAAATATTCTCCATAATGGGATGCCCACCTTAATAAAATATTCCACCTCCATAATGGGATGACCACCTTGAGGGTCTCTAGGATGGGGACATTTTCACTTTTACTCCTCACTTTTCACTCTTCACTTTTTACTATTCATTTTTCACTATTCAGTTTTACTATTCACTTTTACTATTTATTTTTCACTATTCTGTTACTATTCACTATTCACTATTCACATTAAGGCAAACTTTTAATATTCTCAATTTAACTCCTGTATTCATCATCTAACATCAAACTGAAGGCTCGAAAGACTCCCAACAAAGCTCCATTGCCCCTGGATAGGTCCCCTAACCACTCGCTGACCTACGGGAACCCTGGTAATAGGCCAACCACTGCTCATCTATGTGCCGTCTAGGAAGGGGACATTACAATCCTCCCTTCCCGGGATTGCTTGCCCTCAAGCAATAACAAATCTGCATATTGAAAATTATTGCCCAATGACAAGAGTCTCCATCCAATCATGACCCAAGTGGTTCCACATGTCAACCACACAATATAGATGAACAAATGACAAAAGATGTCATCTCAAAAATGTGTCCATCCTACCAACATACCCGCTGCTCCACTCTGATGAAACCAATATCGTACCACAAGCCATGAAACAACTTTGATGAAATCCATGTGAAGTAATGCACCAATCAAATCAATACCTGGATTCCATACAAAAATATAGAACCTGTTGTAAAAGATGAAGAAGAGATATCTCATCCTATCACCATGAAGAATCCATCCATGAAGAATGTCCAGCAAAAAGATGTATAAATGAACTGTCACATGCCAATACATCAACACATGAAGTCTCTCAACATCGCTGATGTAACCCAGGCCAGCGATAAGAATGATATCATAGGTGTCACCAAACTAATGAAAACCAAAGAAATCTATCTCATACTCCATGTCCATCCAAAAGACATACCTCCACACACTCCTAGACTGCTGAATCGCTGATGTAAACCATGAAAAATCAGGAAGTGCTATATGATTCCAACTGGGACAACCACTAATCCATAAGGAGTCTATGAATATGAAGTCACTAATCAACAAATAGATTGCTGCCATGTCATGAGAAATAGGTGACAAACCCAAGGGTGTAGCATAGATGCCATCAACACTCCTCAAAGACAACTCAGTAGCTGTTGCAGACCATGCTAAATCCGAAAGTGAAATGGAAACCCAAATAGGACAACCACTTACCAATGAAGAATCCATGAAGATTATGCTGCCATCATACCAATGAACAACTATCATATCATTGGGAATATGTGACAACTCTAAAGATATATCGTAGATGCCTTCATCACTAACCAAAGATAACTCATGAGTGGCTGATCCACTATAAATGTCATCAATAAAATCAACATCTCCATCAACGAAATGATCAACATCAACTGCAATTTCAGAACTAGAAGACCTTTGCTTATCATCTTCCATGGAGTGGTGAGTGTCACTAACTTGTTGAAGATAAAACTTGGCTTGTTGTGCTATCAATTTAGCTTCCCTTGCCTTGTCAAGCCATCCTTCAATCATTTCTTGGGACTGTTTTATCTCAGTTTCTCCAAAGTGTCTAAGATCAGTCCTATAATGAGATGCATCATATAAAATACCATGACCCATGCATGCATCTTTTGTACCAATCAAAGTAGAATCAATATCACTCATTTCCCAATAATTAGCAGCTGCAATATCATGAGAAAGTGAGGATATACCACTCCTATTTAAAATCAGAAAATTAGAGTTGTTACCATACCATTTTGTAGTCCTTTTATCTTTCTCAAAGACCTTCATGTTCCATGATGCATGCTCTTCATCAAATGCTGGTCCTACGTGAGTCTCTCCATGAAATGTCTTAATGTTGATCCTCTTCACTACCATATCATGGTGTGGCATAGGGCTGTCATTATGCCTCAGAAAGTCAGACACGTCCTCATACTCAAGTGAGTTACCCTTCACCAATTTAATCATATCTTCTCCTATGAAAGGATGGTTATCAACAGGGGCTGATCCACAAGTTGAATCATGTGTACCATGTGTCATCAATGCTGTCCTAGGGCTGCCAATTGAATTATCATGCACATGTGTCCCTATTATCTGGGAGTCTTCATCATAGGTGTCTTTATTATGAATGATCAAGGAGTCATCATATTCTGAATTCCCTATGTCTTCCTCTTCAAGTGAAATCCTAATGATTGTGGCTGATTCACAAAGTGTTCGCTCAAATTTTCCTTCCATCTTCATTACTTGAATCCTTGAAGCATTTTCGAACAAAGACAAACCATGATCCTTATGATACAAATCAGGTGTACCAAAATTTTCAAACTTGTACCTTTGTTCTTGCTTATCTAAATCTGCATCTCTGTCTTGCTTGCTTGCTTCCATGCACTCTTCCTTTGGAAGGAACAAAGATCTCAAGTGTGCTTCCCTTTGCCTTCTTGCTTGCTCTAGTTGTTCACGTTTTGCCTTGACCTCTTGAAGGTGCTGTCTCGCTTGGGTAGCCACTGATTTTGCTTCTCTTGCTCTTTGTACCCAGTAGTTACACAAGACTTGTGTCTTCTTCACATCTGTCCAGGTCTGATGCACAAAATCAGAACTGTTATAGCGTGAATTCTTCCCAAACGTACCACCTTTAGTGCCCAAATTATGAGTGCCAACAGTAGAGGGTCCTTCCACCTTCTTCTCACCATGTATGTTAGCTGCCATCTCAGGAATCTCATTCCATTGAGTGAAGTCAACATTAGGCTTGGACAAGGGGTCTCCATCAAAGTAGTGAGTGGAGTCTACTACTCCCATGTGTGACTGAACTTCAATAAGTCTTGCTTCTTCTCCTTCCATAGGAGTAGCTTTGATGGATGGAATGTCCAACATATCTTGATCACTTCCCTTTTTATGAACCAAGTCCATCTCAAGGATACCTATCCCATTATTTGATTCCATGCCAATATGATGTAGAGGGAATGAAACAATATTATCTAATGAACTCATACCTTGATGAACGATAACCTCCGTGGTGGCATGTTCTTCGTCCATATGATCATGGTGAATGTGATTCTCCAATGAAACTTCTTCATCACTAAATGTCACAAGGCTGCAAGGTACCTCATTGTATGATTCTTCAATCCTTTTCTCAATTTGTTCAACTCCTACACCATTTGCCTTGTCATCTTGTACCCAAGGAGTAGCTGCTATAAAGGACTGATTTTCTGAATTATGCAAGGAATTATTGGACATACTCAAAAGAAGACAATGATCAACAATCTCTCTATCTTTTTCTTTCACCAACTTGACAGCCATGTCTCTATCTCTAAGCAATTGCAAGTAGTTATCTTCCTTCACCATTGAATAGTCTTGCAAATCTTCCCAAACCAAAGGCTTTTGTTCCAAATATCCTTGGTTGCCAAAGTCTGATTTTTCATCATGTAATGTTCCGTTTTCTAGCTTGATCTTTTACAGTTGACCATTGGCCTATTCCGGAGACCCGTAGGCTACTCGGAGGTTGAAATTGGGGTTTCATGTTTTGGTGGTTGCTTTTGTTCATGGATTGTGGTTTGGTTGGCGGTTTCTTTCCGGGTTGTTCTCCTTAGTCCCTGTTGGTTACGGCTATTTTTAGTAAGTTCAGGATTGGCACCAGAACAGGATTTTGAGAGTGGGGTTGGATTTGTCTTGTCAAGACCTTTCCAACGAGCTATAGATCATTGAATTCCGACATCATCTTGGCCTCCGTTTTAAAGTCCGTAAATTAAACATTATTTAATATTAATGTTGTTTTAAAAGAGGGGACTTTAAGGGTGAGGTTGAAAAAGAATTGAAGAGGATTATATTATTTTCCCTCTCATGTTTTATCCCATATGCAAGAGGATTTTAGAGACTCCCAGTTGGAAAAGTATAAAAGGAGGAAGAGTGCTCTCATTTGGGCATTCGAAAACTTGATAATGTTATGCTGCCGGATTGGCTTTGGGATTGCTTCGAGGAATGTAAGCCTCCTAGTTAGGCATTGCTTCTCGCTTGAAAGATAGCGACTAGTAGTGAATTAGTTTAGTTTTGTGAGTTGCATTGGGGATTTGAGCATTGTATTCAGCTTGTGCCTTGTTAGTTCAGTTTTGCATATTAGAGGTTTTCCAGAAATTGCATTTTAGCTACAGCAGATTGTTGTTTTTATTCGTAAATCAAAAAATACAAAAATATTGCTTCTGGGTATTGTTTCATTCTCTCTGTCTGTAAGGGGCGACCCTATTCCCAAAGTTATAGATTTTATTTTGAAGGCTGTGATTTTTAAAAGGAAATTGCCCCTCTTGCTGGGCCGTACCATTTGCCTTTCTTGGGAATTGTGCCATTAATTCATATCAGCTTTTTGAGTCAGTTTCTTGTGCCAATCTTGGGTGCCATCATCTTAGAGTCATATTGCATTCTGTTTCGTGAGATTTAAGTGACTCTGGAGGTAGTTGTGAATGGATTTGTGAGTTACAGGGCTGCTGTTCGTGCACGGAAAAACAGGACTGTCATAAATCAGATTTCGAGGTTGGTCTGTTTAGTGCAATTTCAGATCTAAGCTTTATTACTCAGTAAAGGAAACTCATTTATATTGTTGCAGCTCTATTTATATGTTGATTCACTTTGATAGCAAGACATTATCTTTCATATTGTAAGCTGGCAGTAGTACTGACAGTAGTGATTAGTCTTGCTTATCATAATTTGTAATGCTCAGCTTTCCGTTCAGTAATTGCAACTGTATTTCCTTTATCTCCGCCCTATGGTAGCTCTTTTCCCATCCCGGGTTAGAAAGCACATTCTGGGTGTCGAGTACTTTCAACATTTTAGCTTACTTCTCTTTCCAGCATTGTAATTTCAGTTATCTCCGCCATATGGTCGCCTCATTTCCGTATCGGATTGAGCAGCACATACTTGGTGTCGAGTGTGCTTTCAGTATATTAGATTGTAGGGATCCTCTGACCAATGCTCACACCTTGCCCACATCGGGATCCTGGTGTACATTCTGGTTAGAGTTGCTTCAGCATCGTTTTGGTTTAGCTGCTAACCGTAACGGGTGCATTGGTTTGTAAACTGTTATTGAAAATTCAAAAAAAAATTGGCTCGGAATATTTCACATCATGTGTAGGTGATGTGACATTATGGGAATCAACTATCACACTATAAGATGCCTTATGATCACCCAAAAAATCCATACCATTGGTATCCAAATCGCTGACAAGATCTATGCTAGCTTCTAATGTAGAAGCCTCTTGTGAAACCTCTTGCAAGGATGACGTAGACAAATCATTACCCAAGGCTGTCCTAATGTCTTCTTGAGTCAAATTAGCATGTCTATCAAATTCATAATATAAATTTTTGCATATCTTATTGGAACTTGAAGACACTAAATCATTCTCATGAAGAGTTGTATCACCCATATGTGAAGATTCTCTATCCATTCCATGTATAAACAGTCCATAAGCTATAGTGTGATATTTTTTCCTTGCTTGCTCAGTTTTGTGACAAAGTTTGGGATGCATATCCATATGGTCCTTGAAAGGAAAATTCTCCTTAACCTGTTGAGGAAGAATGCTATACTCCTCAAATATGCTGAGCACTACCGCTTCCTTTTCTTGTGGTGTTGGACCTTTGCTTGTAGAAAGTGAAGATGATCCTTTAGAGAGTCCAAACTTTGAAAGTGAATCATCTAAACGCTGCAATTTACGTAAGATCTTGTGTTGTGTTTGTTCAAATTCCTTCCCTGCCTGTTTATTGCTGAACAACTTTGCCATGATGACCTTTTTCACTGTCCTAAACTAAGAACCAAATCCAAACTGACTTGTGCACAACTGATTTCACATCAATTGAATGCAATCATTACCCAACAGGCTGGCAGGATTATAGCTCTGATACCACTGAAAGATCCCTAATGGATATTGGACTGAAATTTTAAAGCTCTAATATCACTGAAAGATCCCCTACCAATTCTGATCTGATTTTTATATTGTGATTCACAAATAGATGTTGTGCAAACTAATGAATTCTGATTTTCTAACTGTTGTTCTGATTTTCTGAGTATGTTATCTGATGTTTGTGTGGATATGAAACGGTTTTGATTGCAATATTCACATACCGAATGAAGAGAAATATACCCTACAAATAAACATTGCAATACCACACCAAAATAAGCTTTATGTCTCACTAAACATAAATCTGATTATAGTTTCAGAGGTCTGATTTCCACTAAATCAGACTGTAATAACACTATTAAATCCAATACATACGAAATAATTGAATACCCAATATGGTAAACACATACCCGGAAGCCAACGCTTAATTTATGGAACATTTAGTTGCTGAAATCTTAATTCCCAGCTAGGATTTGACTGAAAATGACTCCTATTTTGAACAGCCAGCTGGTAAAGGTACTGAAATGAGAATATATGTTGATAAGAAGACCTAATCTGCCATTATACCCTAATTATCCACTGCTGCAATCACTCCAACAGCAATATCAACCTGAAATGAAGTCCAATGAAGCCCAAATGGAAACCTAGAGTAGATTTCCCTGTTTTGTGAACTGGGTTTTCGTCCAATCCACTGTCCTCTAAGGCGTTTCGTCCTCAGAAGAGCTGCAATCTGCTGAAAACTCTATCCAGAGCTCCAAACCTGAATTTGTGTTTTTATAAAATGATGATTGAATACCAAAAGAGAGCCCAATACATTGTTTTATAGCCTCCATCCTCCTTAATGGAATGCCCACCTTAATAAAATATTCCCTCCATAATGGGATGCCCACCTTAATAAAATATTCCACCTCCATAATGGGATGCCCACCTTCTCAAACAACAATAAAACATTCTCCATAATGGGATGCCCACCTTAATAAAATATACCACCTCCATAATGGGATGCCCACCTTCCCAAACAACAATAAAATATTCTCCATAATGGGATGCCCACCTTAATAAAATATTCCACCTCCATAATGGGATGCCCACCTTGAGGGTCTCTAGGATGGGGACATTTTCACTTTTACTTCTCACTTTTCACTCTTCACTTTTTACTATTCATTTTTCACTATTCAGTTTTACTATTCACATTTACTATTTATTTTTCACTATTCTGTTACTATTCACTATTCACTATTCACATTAAGGCAAACTTTTAATATTCTCAATTTAACTCCTATATTCATCATCTAACATCAAATTGAAGGCTTGAAAGACTCCCAACAAAGCTCCACTGCCCCTGGATAGGTCCCCTAACCACTCGCTGACCTACGGGAACCTTGGTAATAGGCCAACCACTGCTCATCTATGTGCCGTCTAGGAAGGGGACATTACAATTTTATTCTATTGTTTTGTTGTCACAAAAACATCAACATTTTTGGCGCTAGCAGGAGGGCCATTGCACAACAAGTTGTTTCATTTCAAGGATTGGTGAAAGAAGTACACGCTGCATCGAATCATTTCCTTTTCACCGGAAAGACATCAAAGAATTCTAAGGTCTACACCGGGAGCATCCAAGGAGTTGACAGAATTGGAATTTCCTTCTAAGTCAAGGAAAGGAAGGAAAACAACTTCATCAAGCCAAGGATCTCCAAGTAGAGGAGATATTTCAAATTTGTTCCAAACTCCACCTCCACAAAATCAAACTCAAGGAGTTGCTCAACCAAGTAGTACACAAGCAGTCAACCAAGCAATTCCACTTCAGCTAGGAGTTACTCAAGTAGGTCCGTTACCACAAGCAAACGTTCCAATGGCCTGGCCGCTGGCAAATGTGTCTCCTCTTGGAGCTTTCGCAAACTACAATGACATGCCTAAGCATCCTAAACACTTCTGCTCCAAATTCCACATCAATGATGTAAATTGAAAAGCGGAGGAGCATATCAAGATTTTTGAAGACGCTTTCTCAAACAGAAGGATTGAACATGAGGATGTAGCCTGCAGGTTGTTTCCCTACTCACTTGAAGGAGATGCTATCTTCTGGTATGTCAATCTACCTGCTGGTTCCATCACCAATTGGCAACAGATGAAGGACGCTTTCTTGGCAAAATTCCGGATTCCTATCACGTCGTCAAAACTGTACAAGCAGTTTGTTGAAGTAAGAAGACAAGATCATGAACCCATTGGTTCTTTCGACAATAGGTTTCATAAAGCCTATTCAAGATTGCAAACTTCGTATAATATTAATGATGCAATGGCGAAAGAAGCTTACTATGCAATGCTGGATCGTCTCACCTCCATGTTTGTGAAAAGGGCGACTAATCCGCCAAACACTTTAATAGAAACATATGCTGAAGCTGTCAAGGTCAAGACTGATTTGGGGATGAACAGTCAAGGGCCACTCAATCATATGAGATATCTGACAATGTCGAATCAAATTTAAGGAATTAATCAAGCTTTGGCACATCACACGCCAGTAATGAATCCCGTTCTTGCTCCTACCAATCAGCTGGTGTTGCATCCTGGAGCACCTATTTCACAAGCTTCGCCTGCACAACCTGTGTATCTGCAAGGATCATCATCTTCCGCGAAAACACAAGAAGAAAGCAACGAAATGAAAGAGCTAATTGAGCAAGTCAAGAGATTGTCTACCGAAGTAACTCAATTGCGAAACCAAAATAATCAAATTCAAAGCATGCAAAGGGGATATCAAGGGCAATCTGGGAATTTTCAGCATAGCTATCAAGGAAATTCAAGAAATCAAGGCAATGCAGGAAATCAAGGAAATTATCAAGGATATAATCAAGGTTTCCGAGAGAATAATCAAGGTTTTCAAAGGCAAAATCGAACATGGAACATAGCACCCAATAATGGAAGTGTGCCTTCACCCTTGGATAATCCGCCAACTTCTGAGAATAAGCCAGCTGATAAAGTATTCTTGGCTGAAGTAGCATTGTCAACATGGTGCAAGTTGCACAATACAAACCAACATTCTGAGCTACAGTGTCCTGAGTTCAAGATTGCAGTTGATATATTTCAAAAGGAAATGCACGGTTCACAAGCACCGGAGAATCCTCTTGTCACTGGGTATGAGATTGTACCGACGACAAGATATGACCAAGCCTTAATTATTGAAGATTTCGTATTTCCTCCTATGATGGAATATGATACGATGGAGTACAATGGAAGATTTCCTCCGGCGTCTGCAAATGGACCTGTTGAAGACTCATGCTACTATCCCCCATTCAATAATGATTTCCAAGCTGAGGCAATTGGTGAAGTACAAGCATTTCAACAATCATCAGGAAATGCACCTCAAAGGGTCTATCAACGAAATTATCGAGCGCAAGATCCCATGACTACGTCAATTTCTCCTAATAACCTCCAAACTCCGCCAAATCCAAATGCAAGCAATAATCCAAGTTACCTGTTGATGATGTTTTCTTGACAACAACATTAGAATAAAATACCAAGTGCTCTATACTCTCTTGAACAAAGTGTCTCGAATGCTAAACTACGTGATCAAACAAAAACGCTCCAAGGTTCCTTGTACGTGATTTGCAACAGATAGCCTCGGTGGTATGATGTGATAATGCTGTTTACACAAAGGGACTTACGTAGAATTTATTCATCACTCCATTCAAATATGTACTCTTTCTTTGTGAAATGGAACTTCTTCTAATCAACTACAAAAAGAAAAGGCAAAAGGCAAGGGTTTAGAGAAACTAATCTAAGGTCAATGAGGCAATGATGCTGCATGAATAGACAAACTCTTTAATAACCTAACTCCATTTCGCTAAGAATGCCTACAACTACATGGAGTAGGTGCAATCTCCTAAGGTTAGCGAATGGTTTTCAAATCATGAAAGCTCATATAAGCACCCATTGGACGGCGCAGCTCAAACAAGCATCCACAACCGAACTTAAGCAAATTATGATGAAGCTCAGACTAGCTTTACACAACACTACACTAGCGATGGATGTCAAAAGCATGAGCTAGGAGTTGATCAAATATTCAATACATACGTGCATCACATCAGTGAACTTCTAATCTATCAACTAAGCTACTTTGGAAACAATTCTTAACCATCTTGGAGACAGTGAAGACCATGCTAACATTCCAAAATCACAAGATCACCATGAAACGTTGAACAATGAGCTTGCATTAATTTTGAAGTGTATCTTTACAACAATCTCTCAATATCTCTTCAATGACTTCGAAGAGCCTCCTCTACTCTACTCCTTTCTAATCTAATGTATATCATCTAATCCTCTAATGTCTCTTGTATTGTCCATATTCTTACAAATGACAGTAGTGAGTCTTATATAGAGCTCAAGAATTACAATGAATGGCCCAGATTGATTTAGCAATCAACGGTCAAGATTGAGACAACAAGGTAGTTTGTTACAAAATTTGCTATTTTAGAACATGAAAGAGGCAATGAAGGCACGTTTCCCAATGTGATAAGCATCATTGGAGCATTTTTATGGTGGGCCCTCTTGAATGAATGACATGGCAGAATGTGATTGGCCTGATGACATGCATGTGCCACCTCAACATCTTCAAGCAAGTTGGTTTGGTTCACCTCATGTTCACTTAGAATATTTTCTTCTTGTTATCTTGATGTAACTCATGGATCGCTTTGATGATCATGCTCATCTCTCATCTTGTGACGTCCTTGTGCTTGTGCAGGATTATGCCTCTGGACAGTTGCATGGACTCATGGAGTAGACGGGCGCATGATGAGAGTTCTTCTTGTCTGGCGCATGAAATGTGAGCTTCTGGATGATGACCTCCTTCAAAATGTGCATGGTGAAGTGACAACCTTCCACTGATCCTCGCCTCGTACAGATGATGCTCTTGATGATGAACTGCACTTGTAACCTTGATCATCTTAGACTAGCTCCCCTCCGTATGGCGTTGATGTCTTCCTCATCCAGACATACGAAGTCTTCGAAGTAAGATAAACTTGATGTAAGAGCTCTCCTCCATGTCGATGTGACCCAAGTTAGTGTCGCTCATGTTCCTCCACTTGGACATGATCTTCGTCTCCGACATGACTCCTTGCTTATCACTCTTGATCAAAGCTTGTCTTTCCTTGGCGTTCATCATCCACCTCCTCCTACAAGAGAAGACAACACATGTTAGAAGGCTGATGTGACACTTGATATACGGATTCTCCTAACATCTAACTCATCTCCTCATGCATGTGGGACAAAAACAATACATTTAAAAACAACATACCTTAGAAAAATCAAGTTTTATGAATAAAATCAGAATTTTGGAAGACTTGACTCTTAAAGGACACTTGAATTTGTTGATTTCTCCTCTTAAAAATCTGCTGCTCCTAGCTGCTGTAGGTCTGCTCTGCTGCAGATCAGAATTGAATTTGTTTTGTTTTTGATGAAATTTGCAAAAATGAACCTTCTTATATACCGAACGCTGCCCTACTTCAAGTCAAGTCGGCCTATGAGGAGTAAATTAAATGTTTTTTGAAAGTTTCCACCCTCACATGCTTGGAGAGCTCACCTTGGGCGGGTTTAGATGGCTTAGGTGGAGAGTGTGTTGTGGGACAAGACCTTGTCCGGATGAAGGGCTCAAGGCAGCCTAGCGTGAGCGGGTTTGGAGGAGGTGTAAGGATTTTTCATGACTTAGACAATTTTTAGCTTGGTTTTGACAACATAAGACATCTTCACTTGCTTCCTTGATAAATTAACCTCCTTGAATGAGATGGACAACCTTGGGAAGAAGGGCGGACTTGAAGAGAGTGCATGGAGAATGTGTTGTGGAGGAGGTGATGTTGTCCAAGTGAAATGCTCAAGGCCGCCTAGGAAGGGTGGGTTTGAAGGTGAGGTAAGGAATTTTAGACTTAGACAATTTTTGGCTTCATCTAAATGACTCCTCCTTCTCTCTTGACATGACTTAGTATCTTGGAGTACTTGTGCAAACTTAGCAGGCAAGTTTGGAATGCGAATGAAGGACAATTCTTTTGACATAGTGAAATCCGCTCAAGCTAGGCGGCCTAGAGGGTGTTGTGTGGAAGGATCTTCATAACATTTCAAAACTTGTCTCATTTCCTTTAATCAACTTCCACCTTCCTTCATTGATTGTTCTTGCCACTTACCCCAGTGGATGGGCAGATTAGGAGTTATGTGGAGTAATCACTACCTAATCCAAGCTCACACCAAAACGCTGCCCAGGAAGGGCGGATTTGAGAGGGAGTCTTTGATTTTTTCTCAGTCTTGTTCTTTTTTGCCTCTAAATGAACTCCCTACTCCTCCTAACTTGCAACTTTTTGTAAGGGTTTCCCTGGGTGGGTTTGAGGTCTTTGTCTGGAGAGACTCATGTGAACGACGTGGAATCCATGCTCAAGTGAAATTTCCGCCCAAGCTAGGCAGGTTTAGAAGGTGTGCTTGGAATGCAAGTCTTGTCGCCATATTGGAAATGTCCTGAATGGAAGTATATTGAAAATATGTTTAAGTATAAGAAATTTCTTATACTTTAAATATTTATCAATATACTTCCAAGATGTTTGAGATGGGTCTCGGATCCATAGGATTTAATATGCAAATTCTAGATTTTGGAGGATCCACCAGATTTCAGACTTAGCCAATTTTCAAGATTTCAGGACATCAGGCTTAGTGATTTTTTATCATTCTTTCCAATTAATTCATCCTTGTTGGGAGTAGTTTAAGTAATGCTTGGTGTCATCTTCATCATTCTCATCAAGTAAACTTGCAACTTATGCCACCTTCATCCTTGGGCGGTTCTGGAAGGAGATAGAATCCATGAGGACCTCTTGAGGCCGCCCAAGTAGGGTGGCTTTGGAGGTGACCCTTGGATTCTTCTATGAAATGCATTTGATTGCTTTAATCTTATAAACTTTGCTTAGAATTTCATCATATCCTTGTCTTTGTGCTTAGAACATCTTGTAAGCTTGATCACTTTCCTCCTTGGACGGGTTTAGAGGAAGTGTCTGGAGAGAGTCTCCTGATGATAACATTGTCCATCACTGCTTTGTGAGGCCGCCCAGGCTGGGCGGGTTGGGAAGTGATGGTTGGAATCTACCTTGTGATGCCTCAAACTCATGAGTTTCCTTGGAATTTCATCATTTCCACGTCTTTAGTGCTCAAAACCTTGTAAATTTGACGACTTTTTCCTTGGGCGGATTTGAGGGTTCTGTCTCGACAAGTGCATGTGCATGAGATTGAGTCCATGACCTTATGCCAAAGCCACCCAGTCTGGGCAGGTTTGGAGGCGAGGCATGGAATTTTCATCAAAATCTTAGTTTTCGACTCCATCATCACTTCCTAACTCTCTTCAATTGACAAAAGCTCGTGAAAATATCCCAACTTTCCCTGGGCGAGTTTGGAGGTTCTGTGTGGAGAGTTTGTCCTGGTGAAGACCTTGTCCATGACTACCTTGTGAGGCCGCCCAAGCTCGGCGGGTTTGGTAGGTGTGCATGGAATTTTTTGCCTTAGTCAAAATTTGGATTTTTTCGAATGGAAGTATATTGAAAATATGTTTAAGTTCTTATACTTTAAATATTTATCAATATACTTCCGAGATGTTTGAGATAGGTCTTGGATCCATAGGATTTAGCATGTAGATTCTAGATTTATGAGGATCCACCAGATTTCAGACTTAGTCATTTTTTCAGGATTTTTAGGATATCAGACTTAGTCATTTTCAGGGTCTCAGTGACATGCATCAAGATGAAGGCATAGAGACCTCTTGGCAAGAAATTGTTGAGACTTGGATACACAACACTATCAAAATCCTACAAGCTCAGAGAAAATCTAAACCCTAAAGCAAAACAAGGACAGAAAGCAAGAAAAAAGAGGGGGTCCCTATTTTCAATGGGGCGATGTGTGATTACATCACAACATTACCCAAAAGATTCGCTGAAGTATAGACAGAGGAATACTGCTCAAGGAATCACTCCTTCACGAGATGTTCAATTGCAGAATGCTGCTACAAGGGTCGATCCTTCAAGAAAAGAGGCTCCTAAAGATGATTTGAAGAGGTTAAGTCAATATGTGGTAGAAGAACTCAAGAAAGTGAAATTAATTTTGCCATTGACAGAATTGATGAGAGTGCCTGAAATAAGAGAAGCTTTATTGGGGAGTTTCAGCGATACTGCTGCAAAGAGTGGAACTCAGAATATGCAAATTGCTTTAGGTTCATCAAATCCATCCACATCCAGTGCACCTCAAACAAATGTTGTTCAGAGTACAGATGTAGTTCAATCAGTACCTCCTCATCCGCAAGGACAATCAAATGCAATTTATGTGGCACAGGATTCATCCAGCACCATCGAAGATAAATAGGTTAAGAGAAAGGAGAAACTTGCAGAAGACAACATTACAATAAACAGTCATGATCTTAAGGGAGATTTGGAATCAACGAATAATTCAAATTACAATGTTTCAAAGAAGAAATCAGTGGTTTTTTACCAAGGGAAAGATGAACAACCACCATTTCTTTTGTCAGTTCGAATATTTGGAAAGCTTTTGCATAATTGTCGAATGGATTCAGGAGCGTCAAGTAATGTTATGCCACTAGGTGTTTGCAAGAAATTAGGTCTGGTTCCAAAACAGACCTCCAAGAAGGTTACGCAATTGGATAAAACTGAAGTTCCAGTCGTAGGAGAATTACATAACATCCACATGCAGTGGGCAGCCGATCCCAGGATTCAACATTATATTGATATTTTAGTTGTAGACATTCCTGAAGGATATGGAATTCTATTGAGTAGAGATTGGTTGAGAAAGTTGAATGGATATGTTTCTACCGATTTTTCGCATAGGTGGTTGTCATGGAAAGGATTGCCAAATCAAATCAGAATAGATAGCACTCCTCGACTGAAACTGATGATCATCGAGTATGGGGAAGACAATGAAATTCTTTTTGTAGAGACATATCTCAGTGTTTATAAGCCCAAAGTCGAAGAAGTTCTAATGTTACACAATCCGACAGGAATTATTGTAGAAAATGATCGAGGATCTTCTGATGAAGAAGGTGAAAGCATTTTTGAAAATTTCAGGAATTTCGTTTTGAAGCATGTGAAGCAGGTTGTAGAATTGGGAAGCCACGCCAAAATTCAAGATTTACTATTACCCAATTGGTGTAGAATTCACAATGCATTCCATTTTGAGTTTTCTTGTGCAATGTGCGAAGTAGCTTTGGAGCAAGTTCAAAAGAAGATTCCAGAAGCAATGGGCTTAGAAATCCCAAAAATATCAAAGCTAGAGGAACTTGTTTCAAGTGAAGTTTTTATAGAAGAAACAAGTTCATCAGTCCCAGCAGAGAAGGTTACTCAAGAAGCATGCGAGGAAAGGAAAGATGATAATATACAAAGTTCAAAGCAAGAAGCTGGTCAAGTGTGGACATTAAGGTTTGATGGATCCAAATCCAAGCAAGGATCTGGAGCCGGCTTTGAATTAATCAGTCCAGTTGGAGAGGCCTATTTGTCAACATTGAGGTTGCAGTTCCCTTGTACAAACAATGTTGTAGAATATGAAGCTTTGGTGCACGGATTGCTCCCCGCTATTAAGAAGAAAGCAAAGATCCTGCATGTTTTTGGAGATTCAGAAGTAGTTATTAGACAAATTAGAAAGCATTATGTATGCCATGATAAAAGATTGAAGAAGTAGAGGAACCGAGTATGGGACCTCATCGAGGATTTTGATGCTTTCAACATTCAGTCAATTTGCAAGTCAAAGAATTAGGTCGCAAACACCTTAGCTCAAGCAACAGGTTCCCTCGAGCCCTTGACAATGGAAGGGTTAAAGAAGTTCACGGTTGAGTTAACATCAGTACCTTTAGCGCCAAATAACATCACAAATTTCCAGGTATTTGAAGATGACAAGCATATATTGGATTTTTTAACAAATTCAGGGATTTTCACTGCACAGGTTATTGTTGAAGGTGAAATGGAAGAAGCCGAGTTTGATCCTGATGGGATTTTGAATTTGAAGAACAACACCATCCCAAAAGGAATGATAGAACTTGAAAGACTTTTTGATTCAGACAAATTAAGCACTCTTCAATATCGCAGTGAAGATGGAAATAAATGTGACAGTCAATTTGGGAACAGAAGAGGATGTAAAGAATGTCTTCATAGGAAAGGTCTGTACACCGGAAGAAAGAGAAAATATAATCAAGAGTATGAAGGAATTTCAAGATGTGATTGCATGAGGATATGAAGATTTGAAGACATATGACACTTCCATTATCACGCATACAAATAAACTGGAATTCAAAACACATCAAAATTCTCCATGATATCGAAAACTAGAAAAACTGGAACTTCAAAATCTCTCTATCAACACAAAGGTGATTTTTTGATGAAATCACACAACTAGCTAGGAGGGGTTTCGTCTTTGAAATTTGATTCACCAAAGTGTTTTCGTCCTTAGGCAAATGGAAGAACTCATGTTCATTCATAGAGCAAATTGAAAAATGAATTGACAGTAACTCTTTAATGAAGACATAATTCAGCCTTTTATAACTTTTGAGAGAATAAAATAATATTATCTCCTCTTTCCCTCAATATTCTCCTCGAAAATATAAAAACATAATAAAGTTTCTTGATGACTACCTTTTTGTACTTTGAGCCTGGCGACACTTTAGCTGCACAACTTAAAAACTACCTTTTTGAATAATTAAATATAAGTTGTCAATTAAAAATATAACTCAAAGCACTTTTTGACAACTTAATTTAATTATTTAACTATTTTCCCTTTTACCATCACGCTAGTGGCCTGTGGGAAAATTTCAAAAAATAGGTTGAGGGTCTCCCATAGTTTATGCTGGAGAGAGAGACATTACAGTCCTCCTGCCACAAAATTATTTGTCCTCAAGCAATTGCAACTCAGGATGCTCCAAAATCTACACTCCTTCCCAAGTAGCATCCTCCATTGGAAGATTCTTCTATTTGTAATATCCTTGTCTCGATTATACCTCTAAACTATGAAATTCTGATTTCTATAATGTTAACATTTTGTCAAATACTTGGCCTCATGGAGCTGCACTAATTTTTTCTGAGTTAGTTTATGTGACAACTGATTGATGTTTGTACAGTATATGTCTATTGCATAAACATTCTTGAATCCAAGCTGTGAAATTTGAGATGAAAGGTTGTAACATACACCCTTATGTATATGTTTGCCTCTGACTGATTTTTTTTTGTGTTTGTATGTTTTGGGGTTTAGGTTTTCATTGCATGTTTTTGCATGTGTTGATATTGCAGGAAATACATAGAATATAAACGATATATTGCAAACCCAGAAAAACAAATGCATAAATCAATAAACTAAAGAAGACCCAGATTGTATTTAGCTGAAATATGAATTATAGTGACATATCCATTTTGAGTTTTCCAACTTCATATATGTGCCGAACTGGACCAGCAGTACATAGTAATGATAACTCCTCTAGAAGTCTCAAAAGACAATTGTTATTATGCTTTTAATGTCACAGCAGCATTACAAGACCCTAGACTCCATAAGTAAATAGAAAGACAGCTACAAAGACTAAATGAAATGCTCCCAGCAATCCACGTTTTGCTACAGCAGCTGTACAGCCCCTAGTGATGAATCCCAATCACAAACTCATTGAAAACTATCACCAAGAACTCTGTTTTATATCAGAAATCTCTGCAGCAGTGAGGCGACTAGATTGATGAAGAATACACAAAGAAATCACTCCATAAAACTCCACAAATTGTTGTTAATAGAGGTATGGCCCTAGCTGTGGGTGTACGACCTGCACATGGGTCTGTGATTAGCTTCGATAACACCTCAAACTGGCATAAAATCTGCAAGTAATCCCTCAGTATCAGTTGCACATGAAAACTCCATCAAATACATCCATTATACATTCAAATCTTCCTCAAAATATGTTTTCTGAAAGCCCAAATGAATCCTCTGAATGAAGACTCCAATAACCCCTTCCTGATGCACTCTTTCATACACAAGGAACGGCGAATCTGCAAAGGTTTTCGTCTCTGCAAATCGATATTTGAACACAAGAGCCAAGCTCAAACCCTAAGCACGGGTAAAAATCAATATGAGAGCAAAATATCATAAACCACGCATGACCAAATGAAGTTCTCTTTTGCTCTTTTATTTCCTCCAAGACTCAACGCCCAAGAAGTGAGGGAAATTGCTTTATTTTGCATTTTAAAATATTATTTTTGAGTACCATGGGCGCTCATCCCTAGAGGGGCCACTTTTTAAGTCACAACTTAAAGTTTATAAAGTGACGTTATAACATAACTTCATATTATGTCGATCTCATAAATATGAATTAAATCTTTAATTTAATTCATTTCGCACCAATTGAAGTTTCTAGTTGTATCGAGATCTTAAATTCTCAGGCCCTGTCCATCCCTGCTTGCCCTGCTAAAAATAGAAACCCCAGCTCTCGACTTACTAAAAATAGTAAGTTACTGAAATGATTCCCTACACATCTATTAGTCTACAGGAGTTGATTATAGGCTAATCCCAAACCTTTGATGTAGTGAGGTAAATGGGGGACATTACAGTCCGCCCTCCCCAAGATTGCTTGCCCTCAAGCAACCTCAACTCTAGATGCTGCAATATCTGCTCACTCTCCCACGTGGCATCCTCAACTGGCAGATTCTTCCACTTAACCAAGTACTCTCTGATAACCCGTTTCCTTAGATGTCTCTCCCGGGTGTCAATGATAGCCTCTAGTACTAAGATCAACTTACCTTCCTCATCTAACGGTGGAAGCTCTGCAGATGGAACTATATTGTGGCCAAGAGCTTTCTTCAGCCTAGAAACATGAAACACATTATGCACCCTGCTATTTGATGGAAGCTCAAGCTCATAAGCCACCTCACCCACTCGTCTGATAATCTTGAAAGGACCATAAAATTTGGGTTTTGACTTCTCTGATCCACTCTTCTTGTGAGTGGACTGCCTATAGGGTTGGAGCCTCAAATACACTATGTCTCCAACCTCAAAACTCCTCTCCACTTGATGCTGATCAGCATACAACTTCTGCTGATTTTGTGCCTGCTGTATGTTCTCCTTAAGCTCCTTGAGAATGTCTTGGCTATCCTGTAGAAGATCCTTAGCCTTAGACACCCGACTGTCACCAAGCAAGAGATCTGTGAAGCAAGGGGCATCATAATTGTAGAGTGCTCTAAAAGGACTCATCTGAATGGACATGTGGTGTGTAGTATTATAACAATACTCCCCCAGGTGTAACCATCTGATCCATGCCTTTTGCTGCCCCAAAACATAATTTCGTAGGTACCCCTCCAACCATTTATTTACCACCTCTGTTTGTCCATCTGTCTGTGGGTGTTAACTAGTGCTAGGAGTCAACTCTGTACCACACAACTTGAACAACTCCTGCCAAAATATACTCAGGAACCTACTGTCCCTGTCACTGACTATGCTCTTGGGTACCCCATGTAACCTAAATATCTCCCTAAAGAATAAATCAGCCACCTGAGCAGCTGTATAGGTTGCTGAAATGGCAAAGAAATGTGCAAATTTGGTGAGTCTATCGACCACCACATATTTGCAGTCCTTCCCCTGTACCTTCCGCAACCCTATAATGAAGTCCATGGAGATACATTCCCATTTTTGATCGGGAATGGGTAATGGTTGTAGTAGTCCCGCAGGAAAGGTATGCTCATGCTTATTCTGTTCGCAAATGGGACACTCACGAACATACTTCTGCACTTCGTCCTTAAGTCCTTTCCATGTAAACCTCTCCCGAATCTGTTTATATGTCTTGTAGAATCCAGGATGGCCAGCCATTGGTGTGTCATGGAAAGTTTTGATAATCTTCTGCTTAAACTGTGAATTAGGCACCAAAAATATTATGTCTTTGTACATAATCAAATCACTCACCACAGAATATTTCTCATCTCTAACTGTGCCCTCAATGACTCCCGCAGCCCAAGAGTCCTTAACATACTATGCCATGATCTCCTTTTTCCAATTAGCGGAGATCTCTCCAACTAAACACAAGTGAGGTCGTCTAGACAAGGCATTTGCAACTACATTTTTCTTCCCTTTGACATACTCAATGTCAAAGTCATAAGCTTGTAGCCTGCTGACCCACTTTTGTTGTCTGTCATTCAGGTCTTTCTGGTTCATGAAGTATTTGATGCTGTTATGATCTGTCCTGATTATGAATCTACCCCCAACGAGATATTGCCTGAATTTGGCCAATGCATGCATAATGGCCAACATCTCTCGGTCATATATCGAGTAGCTCCTCTCCACACCCCGAAGCTTTTTGCTCTCAAAAGCTATCAAGGGCTTCTCCTGCCTAAGCACAGCCTCGATCCCCTCTCCAGAAGCATCACACTGTAACTCAAACGGTTTAGCAAAGTCAGGGATTGCTAAAACGGGGCATGTAGACATCAAGTGCTTGAACCTGTCGAAGCACTGCTAGGCTGTGTCACTCCACTCAAAGGCTTCCTTCTTTGTCAGATCAGTCAGTGGTGCTGCAATCTGTGAGAACCCCTTAACAAACCGTCTGTAAAACCCACAAAGCCCAAAAAACCCCTTAAGCTGTGTAAGGTTTGTGGGTGGAGGCCAATCAATTATTGCCTTTATTTTCTCTGGATCCACTCTGACTCCATCTGCACTGATAATATGGCCAAGGTAAAGTAATTCTGTCATCCCAAAATCACATTTAGATTCCTTGGCATAGAGTGAATTACTCTCCAAGATGCTCAAAACCTCCTCTAGATGTCTTAAGTGGTCCTCCCAAGTCCTGCTGAATATCAGAATATCATCAAAGAAGATCAAAACAAATTTCCTGAGCTGCTGCCTAAAAATTTGATTCATACAACTCTGGAAAGTAGCAGGTGCATTAGTTAAACCAAAAGGCATGACTAGGAACTCGAAGTGACCATAGTGGCATCTAAAAGCAATCTTCTCAATGTCCTTTGCCCGCATCCTGATCTGATGGTATCCAGATCTCAAGTCAATCTTAGAAAAGTAACAGGCACCATGTAGCTCATCTATCAATTCATCTATTCTGGGAATTGGATACCTGTTTTTTATAGTTTTCTTGTTTAAGGCCCTGTAATCAATACACATTCTGATTGTCCCATCCTTCTTCTTGACCAATACAACTACAGAAGCAAATGGGCTTTTGCTAGGCCTAATATGTCCCATCTCTAGAAGCTCCTTAATGGTTTTCTCAATCTCATCCTTAAGCCTCTTTGGATGGCGGTATGGTGTGATCATGATGGGCTTAGTCCCATCCTCCAACTCGATGACATGCTCTATGCCTCTATCAGGAGGCACTCTAGGTGGTATATCCCCAAACACCTTACTATGCTTGGTTAGCAACTTTTGAATATTAGGATGATAGCTATCCTTCTGACATGGTGGGGACTCTGGCATAATAAGGCACTCTGCTGCCCACTCAACCTGATCACGTCTCAAGAGCCTCTCTATTCTCTTCAGTGATACAACTCGAGGTCCACCATCTGAGATACCCCTAAGGCATATTTTCCTCCCATTATACTCAAATCTCATCTCCATTTTCTTAAGATTTATGGTGAACTCCTCCAACTGGCTCATCCAATGCATGCTAAGCACTAGATCTGTTTCCCCTATGCCAACCGCATAGAAGTCATCAACTAGCTCATAATCACCCATGATGATTTTCAGCCCTGATATCTTCGTAGTGCAATGCCACCATCACCTTAAAGCCTTCGAATTCCTCTGTTTTCAGCCCCCTGCGAGCAACTAAACCCTCATCAATAAAATTATGAGTGGCTCCCATATCAATAAGGGTGATAATACACTGCCCACCTAGTACACCCTGTACCTTGAAAAAGCCAACTTTTTGAAAACTCGACAACTGGGCAATAGCACCTCCACTATCAACACTGTGATGTGAAGCTCTCTCATCCCCACTGTCACTGTGTTCTGAATGCTGATCTGACTTTGTATCTGATCCCCCTGAATGTGACTCCTCAGCTGAATAGTACTCAATTAGTTTTGCCTTAGCCTTATGTGAGCACTTGTGCGAAGGGTCCCATGGTTCTTTGTAGTGAAAGCACAATTTCTTCGTCCTGTATTTATTCAACTGATCATCTGTTAACCTGTTGGACCTATCCTTGTGCTGATCAACATCTCGGTGAAATGGTTTCCTCTCCTTCTCCTTGTCCCTCCTGTGAGAAAACCCCTTAGACTAGAATTTACTCCTCCACACTGATGACTCCATCTCTCGGGCCTTTTTCATGGCTTTCTGGAGTATAGCAGGGTCAAAACCCTTAACCTAACCATGAAGTGGGTCAGATAAACCATCGATGAAGAGAATCACTAATCTGCGCTCAGATAAATCTGGGACCATAATAGACAGGTCCTGAAACTCAGAGATGTAGGAGTCTAATGATCCACTTTGCCTTAGCTGTGCTAACCCCTTAAACTGAAGTTCCGGATCCTTTTGATCAAATCTGTCGATTAGACGGGCTGTAAACTCAACATACGAAGTAATCTGATCATGCCGCAGTGTGACCTTCCCATTACTCCACCACTTGTGTGCCACTCCATCCAGATGTAATGCAGCATAAGTGATGGCATCCTCCTCCAGCATAGGACTGATCTGCAGGTAACTATCCAACTTCTGCACCCAAGCCCTAGCAGTGGTCTTTCCTGATCCGTCAAAATAGGGAAGTGTCCTCTTACTCACCTTCTTTTGTAACTCCTGGTTCGGAGGTCTACCTCCCCTGCGAGGTCTATTCTTCATCCTAATATCATAGTACTCTGCAAAAGTCATCCCTGCCCTGAACTCTGCACTAGATGCTCTCCAATCCCTCAGAATCTCCTCCTGAAACTCGGCCTGTGTGGGATCTTGTTCAGGAACTTGGTTCCTGGGAGCGAATGTAGGGATGCCAGGTTTGTCACCGGCTGTAAGCTGTGAAGCCCTCCTATGAGTCACTGAGGTCTCATCCTCATCATCCCTGAACCTGTATCTATCACCATTATGGTTTCTATCTCCATTATTCCTGTCCCCCTGATTCCTATCGCCATTATGTCTATCACCCACATTATGCCTGTTCCTGTCTCCGTCATTGTTCCGTTTCCTGCCACCATTATTGTTTCTCTATCTATCACCGTCATTGTTTCTATTCCTATCACCATTGTACCTATTCCTGTCACGATGATTTTCTCTGTTATTCAACCCATCAAGCAACTGTGCAAGGGAATGTCCTATCTCAGCCTATGTCTCCATCATCTCCCGCCGAGAATCCCTCAACTCTCTCTCTATTGCCATTGAGCTCCTGGTGAGCACATTCAGGATCTCTCGTAAACTAGGCTCCTCAACCTCCTGGTCACCCATTTCTTCTGTGTGTTCTGTAACTGGTGGTAACTCTTCTGAAAAAGGGTCTGTGCGTGAAACTAAGGAATCTTTGTCAGTAGCTGCAACCACTATCTCTTCCTCAAATGGATCAACAATAGGTACTGGTTGTTCAAGTTCTACTAATTGTGGTATTTCTCTTTCTTGTGTTCCTTGGCTTGCCCTAGTATTTCTAAAAGGATATCTGTCTGTCGGTCGCATGTCTCATTTTTTCAACTGCATGTCATACTAACCCCACAGGATGGCAAGATTTTCTACTCTGATACCACTGTAACATACACCCTTATGTATATGTTTGCCTCTGACTGATTTTTTTTGTGTTTGTATGTTTTGGGGTTTAGGTTTTCATTGCATGTTTTTGCATGTATTGATATTGCAGGAAATACATAGAATATAATCGATATATTGCAAACCCAGAAAAACTAATGCATAAATCAATAAACTAAAGAAGAACCAGATCGTATTTAGCTAAAATATGAATTATAGTGACATATCCATTTTGAGTTTTCCAACTTCATATATGTGCCGAACTGGACCAGCAGTACATAGCAATGGTAACTCCTCTAGAAGTCTCAAAAGACAATTGTTATTATGCTTTTAATGTCATAGCAGCATTACAAGACCCTAGACGTCATAAGTCAATAGAAAGACAGCTACAAAGACTAAATGAAATGCTCCCAGCAATCCACGTTTTTTTACAGCAGCTGTACGGCCCCTAGTGATGAATCCCAGTCACAAACTCATTGAAAACTATCACCAATAACTCTGTTTTATATCAAAAATCTCTGCAGCAGTGAGGTGACTAGATTGATGAAGAATACACAAAGAAATCACTCCATAAAACTCCACAAATTGTTGTTAATAGAGGTACGGCCCTAGCTTTGGGTGTACGGCCTGCACATGGGTCTGTGATCAGCTTCAATAACACCTCAAACTGGCATAAAATCTGCAAGTAATCCCTCAGTATCAGCTGCACATGAAAACTCCATCAAATACGTCCATTATACATTCAAATCTTCCTCAAAATATGTTTCCTGAAAGCCCAAATGAATCCTCTGAATGAAGACTCCAATAACCCCTTTCTGATGCACTCTTTCATACACAAGGAACGGCGAATCTGCAAAGGTTTTCGTCTCTGCAAATCGATATTTGAACACAAGAGCCAAGCTCAAACCCTAAGCACGGGTAAAACTCAATATGAGAGCAAAATATCATAAACCAAGCATGACCAAATGAAGTTCTCTTTTGCTCTTTTATTTCCTCCAAGACTCAACGCCCAAGAAGTGAGGGAAATTGCTTTATTTTGCATTTTAAAATATTATTTTTGAGTACCATGGGCGCTCATCCCTAGAGGGGCCACTTTTTAAGTCACAACTTAAAGTTTATAAAGTGACGTTATAACATAACTTCATATTATGTCGATCTCATAAATATGAATTAAATCTTTAATTTAATTCATTTCGCACCAAATGAAGTTTCTAGTTGTATCGAGATCTTGAATTCTCAAGCTCTATCCATCCCTGCCGGCCTTGCTAAAAATAGAAACCCCGGCTCTCGACTTACTAAAAATAGTAAGTCATTGAAATGACTCCCTACACATATCTATTAGCCTACGGGAGTCGATTATAGGCTAATCCCAAACCTTTGATGTAGTGAGCTAAATGCGGGACATTACAAAGGTTGACTGTTGATGACTCTGCCCAGGCCTTACAATCAATATTGCAATACAAGGCTGATTATCGCACTGCTGTTGGCTGATCAGAATCCTTTGATTATAAATGCAATGCCAAAAGCTTCAGTAGATGGTTGCTGGTTCTTGATTGCTGCCACAATGGATGCGTCTGGACTTTCATTGTATCTTAGCTATTCAAACAATGATTGGAATTCCTTATACTAGACTCATGTTGTTTGAGATACTTCTTCATGAAACACTGTCTTCCTTTAATTCTCAAAGAAATCTGCAATTTCCTTTTTTGAAAGCTCGACTACCTTCAACAATGATCATATATTCCCACGATCAATTTCCAGCGATCCTCCTTATATTGATAACGATCAGCCTATACGACTATTGAATGCTTTATATGTGTGGAATTATTATCATGAGGCTGCGTATGAGTTATAGAAGAAGCTGCGCTTTCACATCCAAGACTCACGATTTCCAAATCCACGGTTACTTTTACTATCTCCTTTATAAACTTCAAGACGATCAATGAATCTCTTGAACACTACAACCACGATTCCTTTTAAGAGTTTATAGCTTTTCTCTCTTATGATGGATCGCCCAAATGATATATTTCATCTATTCTTTCCACGCGATATTTTGGAACTCTAGCGTTCTATGCTAAAATCCACGTCTTCATATACTGGAAACTGCGTATCAATGAATGGGTCCCCGATTTGTATGTCCATGCGGCACCATCAGTCAATAAAATCAATACCTTAAATATTACAACTTTTCCTCACATTTATGGCGATCAAATGTTTTGGAGGCGCTCCTTTTTTGATTCCCCACACGATCTACTTCAAATTTCAGAAGTATGATGAGGCGCCGAATATATATATATCTTTCAGACTTTAACATAATCCCTTTGGCGGCATACAAAATCCTCACGATTTCAATCACAAGACTTTATCTTTTAATAATTATAAAATAAACAATTCACAACTATGAATGGATTGATGCAGGTGGCCCACAAATGCAAATTTTTCTTTGAAATCAATATTTAAACATATAGCTGTAGACTAAGATGATCTGTCAAATTTTTTCCCCTTACTGGCAGCGATTCATATATTATAATCTTCTGATAGCTCCAAATCTAAACAATATACTGCTAATTTTTAACTTGTACGGTTTCCTTTGAAATTGGGTTCTTAATCCATAATGCAAAATATCTTCATGAAAAAGCTACGGCTAGGGTTAGTGAAACCCTCAATCAATTATCCACATAAACTGAAGAACAAACCCTTACTAATTCCAAATCGAAATCACCGAATTTATATTTGCGAAGCAAATCAGTAAATTTGGAAAATATACCCAGCTGGAGCAAATTCATCAAATCTATATGTCGTCAAATCTACAAATCTGCATTACTTCCAAAAACAATACCAAAACACCAAAATCCTAATGGCACAAATCTTTGAAGCCTAATTGTGAATTCTGAAGCAAATTCACCTCAATGATGAAATTGCATTTTCATCATATCTTCAAGGGATCATCTCCTTGAATTCAAGCTGAAACAAGTTACAGCCAGGAAGAAATATTTTCAAATCAGAAACAACATAAACTCAATGATGATCAAATGATTCCCAGCTACTCCTTTTAAAACCTTCTCCAAATAGGTCTGACCTAATTTTATTAAATGAAGGTTTTTATGTACACAATCACTTTGAACTTTATTAAATAATACTTTTTGTGTACACAATGACACTTTATTTCTTAAAGTGTTTTTGAGCTGACTTAAGTAACTTTATAAAAATACTTTTATAAAGTAATTGAAAATTAGAATACTTTATAAAATTCATTTAAAAGTAGAACCACTTAAGTTACTTTTACTTCTTGTTCTAGCCAATTATTCCCTTGGAATGTGATAGCCATATCAAATATGACCATTACGGAAATGCGAACATCACACTATTGGACCAAATGCTCTTTTATGCTTTTGTTTCTTAATTTACGCTCTCTGAAATCAATAATTGCTTTAGAAATTAAAATCAACTTCCCTTCTTCATTCAATGGAGGTAGCTCAATAGAAGCAACGACATTATGGCCAAGTGCCTCCTTAAGGTGAGAAACACGAAACACGTTGTGCACCTTACTACTTTATGACAGCTCCAACTCATACGCCACTTCCCCAACTCTTCGTTTGACCCTAAATGGGTCATAAATCATGGCTTAAGCTTCTTTGCTCTAGTCTTTTTGAGAGAGGTTTGCATGTAGGGCTGCAACCTTAAGTAAACCATGTCACCAACCTCAAATGAACGTTCAATATGATGTTGATCTACATATAATTCCTGCTTGTTTTGAGCATGTTGGAGGTTGTCTTTGAGGGATTTCAGGATGTCTCGGCTTTGTTGAAGTAAATCTTTTGCTCTTGGTACCATGCTATCACACAAATAGGATCAATGAGACTTGGAGTTTCAACCATACAAAGCCATAAATGGTGACATTTTTATGTGTTTTTTATGCACATGCAAACTCAGAATAAAATACTAAGTATTCTATCCTCTCTTGAACAAAGTCTCTCGAATGCTAAACAATATGATCAATCGAGACAACTCCAAGGTTCCTTAACAGCAGTTCTTGACTTTCAAATTGGATAGACTTAGTAGTATTGATGTGATATTGCTGTTACTCACAAAGGGACTTGCGCTGAATTGACTCCTTACTCCACTCAAATATGTTATTCTCCTTCTTTATGGAATGAAACTCCTTCTAATCGGCTACAAAAGAAAAGGCAAAAGATAAGGGTTAAGAGATCTATTCTAAGGACAATGAAGTAATGAACATGCTATGATAGACAAACTCCTCACGAAACCAAACTCCGCTTCACCATGAGAACCAACAATTACACGAAGTCGGTGCAATCTTCTAAGGTAACCCAATGATTTTCATATTGTGAAACAGTCATCCAAACACCCACAGCTGGCGTAGCTTGAACAATCTTCACAATTGAACTAGAGCACATGCAGGTTCAAGCTAACTTTGCAAAGTGGGTTGCCCTCAACAATCCACAAAAAGTATGAACCAAAAAGGAATTCATCAAATAGCTTAACACATTAACATTACATCAATGGGCTTTTATTCTAATTCTACTCTACTTGGAAACGATTCTTAATCATCTTGGAGACAATGGAAATCATGCTAACATTCCAAAATCACAAGATCACCATGAAACATTCAACAATGAGTTTGCATTAATCTTGAAGGGTATCTTTACAACAATCTCTCAAAGTTTCTCTTTGACAATCTTCAAAGAGTCTCCTCTATTCTATTTGCTATCCTACTCTCCTACAACAACTCTAATTCTAATCTCTCCTTCCTCTTTTACAAATGAGTAGAATGAGCTTTATATAGAGCTCAAGAATTACAATGGAGGGCTCAAATTGATTGTGGAATCAATGGCCAAGATTTAGACAACACAAGGTAGTTACAACATCTTGTTATTTTTAGAATATGAGAGAGGGAACAAAGGCACATTTCCCAATGTGATAAGCTTGAAATGGAATCTTTGAGAATCTCCAACATGGGCGTCCTCTTTGACCTCTTGCTTGATGTACATGTGTTGAACTTAGATGGGTGAAGTGGCAAAATGTGATTGGATCCATGGCGTGCACATGCCACCTTAGCATTGAGCAAACTAGCTTGATTTTCTTTGCGTTCACATTGCTGGGAATATTTTCCAAATTGTTGGATTTTCAACTATGGAACTTAGTTGCTTCGAACTTGAAAATTTGGGAATTTTGGATTTCCTCATGTTGTCTTTCATGCCTTAGTGAAATTTATGAATTTCTTGACGTTTTTTGCTCATTTTCAATTTTGCAAAATTTTTGTCTCTTGTGCAAGCTTCAACGCTGGATGATGTAGGAAGATGTCATGTACGTGCATCCTTGGACTAGACTTCATGATGCTTGCTCTTGATCTTTCTGGCGCATGAAATAGATGATGGATGATCTTGGAGCTTGGATGTGGAACTTGACTCTTGAACTTCCTGGATCATGAAGCGTGCAAGGTGAAGTGGTGTTCCTCCGTTTTTGAATGATTGAACTTGCAAGATGATGGCGAACTTGATGATGTTTCAATGAAGTATAGTGTTCTTCTTCCACTCTGATGGCGACGCATCCTTTGAATGTAAGGTGAATGAGCTTGAGGATACTTCAATCTTTTGGATGCTCCTCTGGATACCTTGCCTCGGAATGCTTTGATCTTTCCTCTTGATCTCATCCACATAGACTCGTGCCAAGCTAGTGTCGCTCTGCTTCAACACTTGACACTCTTTTAACATATATCATCAACCTACAAGCGAAAACACCTCAAGTCAGCATATTAACATGATACTTGATATAAAGGGAATTCAATAACCAATTCTGCCTTCCTCATGAATGTGGGATAAAACATCATCATGAATAAAACTCAATTTCAACACAATTTCATCCAAAACCACTCAAATTGAATGCAAGAAAAGCACAAAAATCTTTAACTATTTCTTTCTAAATTCAATCTTTTATCAAAAATACCACTAAGTCTGATTTATTTCTGGCTCAAATTTAGTGAAGGTGAAGTGATTGTCTTCTTCCTTTGGAGTGCTAGCTTTTTCTTGCAAATTCGCCTTCTTCCTTCGATGAAATCTGCCCTTCTTGTGAATTTCTGCTCTTCTTTTAATTCGCTGCCCTGCTTATTAGTTTTGAATTTAAATGAAGAGAATGAGGACTTGATCTCTCCTTTATAGCATCTTACTCCATCTTCTAGGGAGGTCGGCCAACTTTGACAATGAAAAACCTTAATTCTCTTTCCTTAGGCCGACTTGCCTCTAGCTTGATCACACTTGACACCATGGGCGGATTTTGCAAGCTTATGAACATTTTGCGCCCAACTTCTTGATGAGCATTTTCACCTTATGTCTTTGATCATGCTTTATGTATTCACTTGAAGTTTCAAGACAAGGTCGGATTTTCAAGATGCTTCTTACTTAAACAAATTTCCTCATGAGAATTTTGGGTGGGTTTTGCATGTTAAGGAACATTTTGCGCCCTTATAAGGCGGATTTTGCATGCTTGTCAACATTTTCCACCTTTTGGACTTATCTTTAACTTGAACATTTCTTCCTTGAAACTTCAAACTCCATCATTTGGCGCTTTGAACTAAATTCTCCTTGAAGGTTATATGTTAATGGTTTTTGTTGTAATGCATTTTATCCTGGGCGGATTTTCCTTGCCCATGAACATTTTGCGCTCCTCTTGGCATTGCACTCAAAGGAAGGGCGCATATTGCTTGCCCATGAACATTTTCCACATTTTAGTACCTTGGCACTTCATCAAAATTTTGCGTTTCTTCCAACTTTTGCAAGCAATTTGCCATGTTCTTTCATGTATTCTTATGAATTTGTCTAAGGCAATCAATGTTTTATCATGTTCACTCCAAAGGGGAGACCTCCAATAAGGGCGCATATTGTTCATGTATGAGCATTTTCCTCCATGTTATCACCATTTTTGATCAGCCCTCAACAAATTGCTTCATTGCATTCTCTATAAGTTTTACCTTCATGCAAATTGGGAGTGCCACTTCAATTTCTAGGCCAATGAATTCATTTCTTCCTAGGGCGCATAATGCACCTTGATGAACATTTTCCCCATTTTGAATTTTGCAAATTTTCAAAGTCAAAACAATCTTCAACATGCTATCCAGTGTTTCATAGAATGAAGGCTCAAGATGATAATTCTTACAACAATCATTATTTCCTTTGTCAAAATTTCCTTTCACCCTAGAGCGCAAATTGTTCATTGGTGAACAATTTCCCCACTTTGCATCTATCACACTTAGCCAAATTTTCAAGTCCTGATCTCGGGCACATATTGTTCATGCATGAGGAATTTCTGCTCATGGTGGTCGTGAAATTTTTCTAAGTGTGATCTTCTTTGCAACGAATTTCCAATGGTTTTTAAGGATCAAGTCTTCATCACTTATGCATGTTTCATGTCTAGATGACTCCACTCCCAGGGCGCATTATGCTCATAATCATGGATTTTCCACTCATCTTGGGCGCATTGTGCTCATAGGCATGGATTTTCCGCCCAAGGTCCAAGACTTAAATATTTTTGTCCGATTTTGAAGTGTCCTGGGTGGAAGTATATTTAAAAATATATTTAATTCCTATACTTTTGAAATATACTTCCAGGATGTTTGAGATAGGTCCTGGATCCATAGGATTTAACATGCAGATTCTAGATTTTTTAGGATCCACCAGAGTTCAAACTTAGTCAATTTCAAGAGTTCAGAACATACTTTGCCTTCATTTGCTTCTTGATTGAATCACTTGATAAATTCATGTTGTCCAAGAAAAAACACTGTCCAATTTTGTGAAGGAGAGTTGATCTAATGACAAGCTCGAAATTGCGAAGAAAAAGGGGGTCCCCATTTGCAATGGGGTGATGTGTGATTAGGTCACAACAGGACATATGATAAGTAGTATTATAACAATGCTTCCCCAAGTGGAACCATCTAATCCAAGCCTTTTGTTGTCCAGAAACATAATTTCTCAAGTATCCTTCGACCCATTTGTTGACAATTTCAGTTTGTCCATTAGTTTGAGGGTGGTAACTTCTGCTTGGAGTAAGCTCAATCTCTAATAAATGAAACAATTCTTGCCAAAAAAACCTTAGGAACCTGTTGTCCCTATTACTTACAATATTTTTTGGCAATCTGTGAAGTCTAAGCACTTCTCTAAAAAACAAATCAGCAACTTGTGGTGCTTTAATATCTGAGGAAATTGCAAAGAAGTGTGCAAATTTCGTAAGTCTGTCAACAACATAGATGCAATCTTTACCTTGAACCTTTGGCAACCCGGTGGTGAGGTCCATTGATATACTCTCCCATTTTTGATTTGGAATGGGCAGGGGCTGCGACAAACCAACAAGGAAAGTATGCTTATTTTTATTTTGTTGACAAACCACATATTCTCTAATGTGCTTAAGGACATCATCCTTAAGCCCCTTCCAAGTGAACCTCTCCCAAATTTGTTTATAGGTCTTAAAATACCCTTGGTGACCAACCAAAGGAGTATCACGAATAACTCTTAAATTGTTTTCTTTCAGTTTGGATCCGGGTACTAAAAAGATTCTATCTTTGTATAGAATCAGCTCATTAACCACAACATACTTGTCATCCTGCAAATTACCTTCCAAGATGTTAGTGGCAAAAGTATTCTTAGCATATTTTGATAAATTTTGGACTTTCCAATCTGTTGTAATCTCCATCATAAACCATAAGTTTTGTCTTCTAGACAATGCATCAGTCACTATGTTCTTTTTTTCTTTCACATATTCAATGTCAAAATCGTAAGATTGAAACTTACCAACCCATTTTTGCTGTCTCTGTAATGTCCCCTTTTAGGATATTCCTTATTTCTTCACTTACACATAATAATATCACAAGATTACTCTTGCCTTTTAGAACTCTGCTGTATCTTATCTTTCAGATCTGCTCCCAAGTCTGCCTTTCCAACTCAGAATTATTCTTGCTGATCTGTATATATCTCAGACCCTTTTTTCTCTACCTTTTATGCTATCCTTCATTTAATGTAACTTCTCACAATTCTATCATAAATTTCTCTTCTTAAAACTGCATATAGTCTTCTTTTAAATCTGCATATATTCTCTTACAAATCTGTTATAAAACTCCTCTTCAATGATCTTCTTTCTATATCTTCATGTGCAGATCTGTAGGTGTGAATCTCCCTTTTTTTTATTCCTTCGATTTCCTTATAACATTATATATATTTTAAGAGGTCTGCTCCAAATCCCATCATATTGTCTTGTAATTCTTCTCCTTTAAATACCAACCTAAATGCCTCTTCTCAAGGGATGCGATTCTTCATTGAGTGATGTCTTTTATGTAGGAAAGTAACTCTCTTAATACAATTACCTCTTCAACGTACCATATCATAAATAACTCATATCACTTATTACCTCTAATACAACATGGTGTGAATTGTCTTTATTAAATGAGACAACTGTTTTATGTGGTCGCTACTGCAAATCGTACCCATAGTATTTATTAATTGCTGCATAAATAAGACCTATATTCCTCCCTTTGAAGTCATCGCTGCACTTCATCTAATCGTTGTTTATTCTAACTGCATATCTCCTTCTATATCTGCCGATTCTCCAATCTGAATGTATGTTTCTTTTCCAATCTGAATGTATGTATTTTTCCTTTTCTTTCTTGTTATGCTCATAAATATGTATATCTTCCCTATATATAAATATATATCTCTTCTTCCTTTTAATCAGATGTATTCTTTTCTATATTTTGGACTGTCTTATTTCTTTTCCTTCCTTTTTCTCCTTATTGAATATGTATTCCTTATTCTCCTAAAAATTGTCCCTTCTCTCCTTCACACCAATCCACTCTTATACCTTAAATCCTCTATGAAGAGAGATGAACCCCCTTTAAAAGACATATCTCTTTAGTTTTGTTTAATATTAAATTACCCTTAATTCATATCATATTCTATTTAGATACTTTGTATCTTTGATCGCTATATTTTTCTGCTTGATCGCAGCACCTTATAACGTATAATTCATATCTATTGATATTACTGGCTGCTTGTATTAAATCGCACCTCTGCATATACTCATGCCCCTTTTACTAACTGTTGCCTTTTATAAGCTACATCCTTAGACATTCGTATCATTATAGTATGTTATCTTTTATTAACTTATATCGCTGCCTTTTATTTGGTATAAAGTTACTTTTATAATTCTAAACATTTTTTTTTTTGTTTCGTAAGCGTTGGAGGTCATAAGGGGGACCTCCTCCCTATCAACATATTCACTTAATCAACTTAAACCACTTAGAAGCCACATAGAAACCACATGTTACTTGGGGGATTCGAACTTGGTTCTCCATTGTGAGAACCACTGGCCTTTGCCATTCAAGCACAACCCCGTTCACATAATTCTAAACATATTTATTTATATATTAGTTTTATAATTATAATAACATTTAATTGTTAATATTTATTTTAATATTTATATTTATATTTATAATATAAGATAGTTATAATAATATTTGTAATTATATTATTAGATATATTTATAATATATTATTAAATATATTTATAGTATATATTATTATTATTTATATTTGTTATTTATAAATATAATAATAATATATCTTGTTAATTGTTTTAAATAAATATTATTTAAATATATTAAATATATTCGATTTACATTATCATTCATATCTTTAATTTGAATGAATAATACATAATCAATTCAATTATAAATTACTAATATAGGGACATGACAGTCTCTCATTGAGATCCTTTTGATTTAAGAAATATTTTAGACTGTTATGATTAGTTTTAATTACAAACTTACCACCAACAAGATATTGTTTGAATTTAGCCAAAACATGCATAATGGTAAGCATTTCTTTGTCATAGATTGAGAATCCTCTCTCAATCCCTTTCAACTTCTAACTCTCAAATGCAATTGGATGCTTCTTCTGCATCAAAAAAACACCAATCCCTTCCCCAAAAGCATAAACATTCAATTTCAAAAGGAAGAGAGAAGTCTAGGATGGCTAGTACAGGGCAAGAAATCATTACTTTCTTGAGTTGAACAAATGCTTGTTGCGTTGTGGTAGACCATAAAAATGCCCCCTTCTTCATCAAATCTGTTAGTGGGGAGTCAGCTATGAAAAACTTTTCACAAACCTTTTGTAGCAAAGACCAAAAATACCTCTCAATTGTGTTAAGGTTTTGGTGGTGGCCAATCCAAGATGGCCATGATCTTTTTTTGCTCAACTCTCACTCCTTGTGAGTTGATCACATGCCCCAAATAAAGAATTTCAGTTATGCCAAATTCACATTTTGACTCTTTGGCAAACAAAGACTGTTCCTCCAAAATACCTAACACTTCATCCAAGTGTTTTAGGTGCTCTTTCCAAGTTTTACTATACATGAGAATTTCATCAAAAAACACCAACACAAACTTCCGTAGTTGTTGATTGAAGACTTGATTTATGTAGGACTGAAAAGTAGTAGGAGCATTAGTCAAGCCAAATGGCATGACTAAGAATTTGTAATGTTCATAATGACATCTAAATGCTGTTTTTTTTGACATCTTCCTCATGAACTCTAATCTAGTGATATCTGGATCTCAAGTCTATTTTGGAGAAATAGACTGCAGCATGTAACTCATCAATGCGTTCATCAATTCGAGGAATGGGATATCGGTTCTTGATGGTTTTCTTGTTAAGAGCTTGATATTCTATACGTATCCTCATGGTTCCATCCTTCTTCTTCACCAAAGCAATTGAAGAAGCAAAGGGACTTTTACTTGGTCTTATGTGACCCATTTCAAAGAGATCCTTTATTGCCTTCTCTATTTCCTCCTTATACCTTTTGTGATGGCGATAAGGAGTGGTAATCATAGGTTTGACTCCTAATTCAATAACATTCTCTATTCCTCTATCTAGTGGCCTTCTAGGAGGTATACCACTGAAAACCTTGCTATGCTTATCCAATAAGGATTGAATATCAACATGGTACTTTCTTTTACCTTTTGAAGAAGTGGTAGGCATAATCAAACATTGGGCTGCCCATCAACTTGATGATGATGAAACATCCTTTCCATTCTCTTTGCTGAAACAACTCGTGGAGTACCATTGGACATTCCACATAACACTACCTTCTTGCCATCAACATGAAACTTAAGTTCCATTGTTGGAAGTTTTGAGTGATTTCTCCCAAAGAGTGCAGCTATTGAACACCCAAAACAACATCAGTGTAATGTGCCGTACCTGTTTGTATATTTTTAAAGTCTTTTTATGTGTTATTTTTAATTTTTTAGAATGGTCTTTCAGATAGACAGAAGATGCAGAAGGGGTTTTCAGTTTTCTTGCAGATGTGTTGTTGGAGCATACAATATAGAGCATAGAGGGAAAATCCAGAAAATATACAATGAATATGAAAAACTATCAACTACCCAGATAGTAAAATGACCAATAAACAATTACTATGACATACCCATATGGATTTTTGCAACTTGTTACATATGCTGAGACTACACCCGCAAGTGGGTATGGCTGGAAATGTATCAAATCTCAATGGACTGATATTGAATGTGCATACAAATGATATCAGCAGAGGAATAAGCCTTAAACGCCTCACAATGGCCAAGAATGAAGCTGCAATGAGAGAGAGAGAGACTCTAAAGGATCCACGTCCAAGCTAATGCAAGTACGACCATGGCTGGAAATGATAATCAACAACAAACACTCCAAATGCCCTCTGTTCAGCGTTGCAATCAGATTGCACACATATTATCAAGCAGGGCGACCAAGATGGGATGTCCAAAATGCAAGGAAACTCACGAAACAAGCCCCCACAAGGAGTATGGCGTGGCTGGAGTGGTACGGCCAACAGCTGCTATAAAACTCAATCCCAAACAGTATGAAATCTGCTTCTGTCTTCCATGCAAACTGATCTCTCCTTCCTCAAATGCAGAACACAATGAATATGCAATAGGAAAAGCCATGTTCTTCCTCAAACCCTCAAATCATAGACTCCATTAAAGCACTATAGTGAACACTGTATGCATTCACCACGAATGGCACCTTTGGGTGATCTTCCACACCTGTAGAATGCTGTTACTCATGGAGGTTTCCATCTCCAAGATGGGAGTTGGGTTTAGCAGGGAATTTAGACACTTCAAAACTTCTTTTATTTCCCTAGGGGTGGGCGCCCAAGGTCACAACTTAACTTATGTCTTCATTTTCCCATTAAGTAACTTTTCCCTCAAATATTATAAAGTCCATATTAAATATAACATTAATAATCTTCGGACTTTAAAATAAACATGAAGATGGTGTCGGAATGAAATGATCTATAGCTCGTCGGAAAGCCCTCGACGAGACGAATCTGACCCCACTTTGAAAATCCTGGACCGACACTGAACCCGGACTTATAAAGTCCATATTAAATATAACATTAATAATCTTCGGACTTTAAAATAAACATGAAAATGGTGTCAGAATGAAATGATCTGTAGCTCGTCGGAAAGCCCTTGACGAGACGAATCTGACCCCACTCTAAAAATCCTGGACCGACACTGAACCCGGACTTACTAAAAATAGTAAGTAACGACCAAAAGCAAACTGGGCCAACTCTGAGGGTGCCAACTAGATCCACTGAATGCGAACCATCTCTCCATCACTGACAAATACCTTTAAGCCAAACTAACTCCAGTTCCCTAACCAAACTGCTAGTCCACAGGAACTAAGTGATGGACTAACCATGTAACCAGAAGGGGACATTACAATCAGTATCTCCTATGCTAACAACATAGAAGTCATCCTTAACCTCGTAATTTTCCAACATAAGACTCATCTTGGGAATCCTTCTTGAGCATTGGATGTTGAAGCCATTAGCTACCAGCACATTAAAGCCTTCAAATTTTTCAATTTTCAGCTTTCTTCTTGCAACCACCCCTTCATCAATAAAATTATGTGTAGCTCCATAATCAATAAGCACAGTAATTCTTTGGCCACAAATAACTCCACGAATCTTGAAGGGATCATACTTAGGAGTACTTGAAAGTTTTGCCAGAGTACTTCTTGAAACATTCTTCTGTAATGTCCCCTTTTTGAGCTAAGTGACTTCAAGCTTGGAAAAAGGAAAGTCGGCAAATAACTTAAAGCTTGGAGAATGGAAAGTGGGTTTTTAGTGGCAGAAATGATTTTTCCTCGGCAAAATGAAGTTTGGAGATGATTTTTTATATTTTAATAATATTTGTGGAAAAATCAAAATTAATTAAATATTTAGCAAAGGAGAAAAACAAAAATTAATTAAATATTATGCCAAGAGATGGGAGAAATAAAAAATAACTTAAAGATGGAAAATGGGAATGTTGGAGGTGAAAGAGTAAATATAATATTTTATTATTATATTTTTTATTATTTCCCATGGAAAATCGTTGCCCAAGGAGGAATTAGAAAAATAATATTTTATTTGCATTTACTCTCTCCTAGCTGCCGCCCTTGGAAGAAAAAGGAGAAATAAATTATATGAAAATAAATAAATAATATTTTATTATGGCGGTGGACTTCAAAAATAATAAAATATTGGTTTATTGGATTGCCCAACTTGGGGAGAATAAAAGGACATCAATTGATATTATTTTCATATCATTGATCATTTGGCTTTTGCATTTTAGAGTGTTTCTCTTGGATGTAACGGAGTTTCAGCGGTGTTCAAGGACGAAAACCTTTGGATAAAAGTGATTTGGATGAAAACCCAATTCACTATGGGAGATGGATTCACTTAGAATTCATCATTGAGCTTATTTGCAGGTATTTGAAGAGATAATGGCTTCATATCAGCTAGGTTTGGAATGGAATTCATTACATCAGCTAGGGTTTGAAGCATTTTGCAGATTGAAGACTTTGATATTCAGATTTGAGGATGTTCTTGGCATATTTTTATCAATAAGCTCTTGACAGGGTTTCTAGGTGGAGCGCTTGGCTTGAGAAGGCACTTTGGGTGATTTTTATCACTCATCCATATTCTGATTTTTATGACAGCAGACTGGAAATTCATATCAGTTGCAGATCGGATGACATTTTAGCATGTTTTGTTGATATAAGGGTATATTTTGCATGCTGGGCAAAATCACCTCACTCCTAGGCATAGCGGCTACACTTTGGAGGTATTTTTGGCATATTCTAGCTAGGGTTTTGACATCTGATTTTACATCAGCAGCTATAGATTTCATGATCAGACTTCTTGATTGGCATTTGGCTTGAGTTTTCATCAGGTTTCATCATCTATGTGTTGGCATGTGATGTTACATCATTGGAGGATCATTCATATCTCTATTTGATCAACTTAGAGTATCATCTACATGTTTATGCAAGTCTGATTTTCATATCTGACCTTTCTGTTTTGTATTCAGCCAACTACATTTCAATAAAGAAGCCAATCTTTTCATCCGGGTATGTTTTGTTATGTTTGCATTGATTTTGGATATATATGTGAGCTGATATAATTACATTTCAGTCATCTTTTAGTAGTATTTGTTTGTCATATTGCAACCTTTCCATCTTCATTACATTGCAAAGATATTGGTGAAAACAAAATTTGAAAACTCTAAGCAAATTGAAAGAAAAACAAATCAGAAAATTTAGATCAGTAGGGTTAATTTCAAGACAGAAATAGACAGGGTTCTTACAGTGGTATCAGAGCTCATTTCTGCTTAGTTAAAAATAATAAAAAATTGTGGTTTTGAACAAGAATCTGGTTAAGGGTTCTTACATCTTCTCTTCTTGGTCTTTTGGCATTTGTTGTTGTTGTTGTTCTTCAACTTCAGCTTGTTGTTCCAAACTTTCAGCCTCTGATTTTTCATTTGAAACCACTTCAATATACAAACTTGCTCCTTTCCGAGACAACTATGACCAGGGACCCAAGGTTCTTTGCAAATAAAGCAAAGTTTCCTCCTTAACTCATTCTTAGCCTCTTCATTAATTTTTGGAGGCAAACTCTAATGCTGATTGAAATTTTTCTGAAATGGTTTCTTGGAGGGGAAAGTCTTTTTTTGAAATTTATTCTTGGGAAGTGAAGACTCAAGTGCCAAGGCTCTTTTGATAGCCTCTTGAAGAGATGGAGGATTAAAAGCTTTGACCAAGCCTTGTAGAAATTCTAACAAACCTCAACAAACAACATAACCAATCTTCTCTTAGTAATATTAGGTACCATAACTGAAAGTTTTTGGAAATCAACAATATAACTCTCAACATTCCCATATTGCTTGAGCTGAGCTAGCTCTCGGAAGTGCACTTCAAAATCCTTTCTGTCAAATTTCTCAATAAGTCTTCTATTGAACTCATCATAGGTGTTGATGAGGCTATGTCCTTGTGTAATTAGTAGGAACTTGGAACTTGTTGGAGGTTCTATAGGTTCTCAGAACCTATGAGCACTTCGACGCTTTCATCTTCTTTCTTTTGTTTTCTTGTAACTTCTCAAGATACCCAACTTTATGTGAGTTCCAAGTTTGCTCTTGTTCAATTTTTCAGAGGTTTGCTGAGTATCGAGAACTAAGCATCGTCTTGGAACTTTTCGAAGGTTCCATAGGTTCTTGGAACCTATGAACCTCTCGACAACTTCATCTTCTTTTTCTTTATGAACTTCCTTTGACTTTGAAATAAAAAGAGAATGTCGCTTTGCCTTTCGGATCTTTCGATAGTATCGGGAACTAAAGGATGATTAGGAACTTTGCGAGAGTTCCTTTAGTTCTTGGTAGCAGAGGATTTTTCGATAACCTTGAAAGTGTCAATATCTTCATAAAAGGTGTAAAGAACAAAAAGAAATAAAGTTCCTAATGCCTTAGGAACCTTTGACAAAGGAGTTCTTGGTGGTCACAAAAGCTGCAATAAGTTCTTGATAGGGGCTAAAGCTCCGACAAAGGAGAAAATACTAAGGAAATCCTCAAGAATTTTGGGAAATGACTTGGAAACTTGGATATTTCACACAAAGGTAAGGCAATATATGACATCACGACACAAAAGTTTGAAAAATGAAGACTTTAGGGACTTAAACAAAGATTGAGGTAACAAACCCTAACCGAGCGCTACTTTATTTTCAAAGTTTTTATATTAATAAATTATTAAATAATAATTTTTAAAATTTTACTAACCCCTAAGCCCAACCCTAAACTAATTTTTTGGTTTAGGGCCTCTTTTTTCCAACTCTAACCCTAATCCTAAACCATATTTTGGGTTTAAGGTTGGGGTTAGGGCATTTTAAAGTCTTTCAGGTAACTCTAGTGGCTGTTCCTATGCATTGTTTTGCTGGTTTTAACTAATTGTGCTTTGTGAAAGGGATTCTGCATGGATCTACCTAATTCTAAAAAATAAAAAAATGCAAATATTGTGGAGTTGATGCAATGGGGCTGCTCACAATTTCAAATGACATATATCAAACCTGCCCCATTGATGTCATCTATTAAGTTTGTTATCTCTTGAGGCTTATGTGGAGAACAAAACTAAGAAGGCAAGGGCTGCCCTTGAATCATCTTCTATTGAGTCAAGAGTTAGATCTTTGGAAATAGATGAACCAACACAAGAGCCTTTTGCAATACTTCTAAACCTTCTTGTGCATCAAAAAAACTTCACATATATAGGGGCAATATGAATGCCTTTTTGCGCTTCGTACCACATATGGAGCTCAGCCATCTTTGGAGAGCATGAGATAGAAGAGGATTAATTGTGAGTAGGCTGAACAAGGCTATTGCCAACTTCTATTATTATTCTAGCATCATTCAGTATTGCTAGGTCTCCATATTGGTAAGGGATAGTTGATGCAATTGTAATTGTGGGGCCTGGTTCCAAAGCTCCCTCATAAGAGAGCTTGAGGATTTATATGTTGAGAGATGCAGTGTAAGATGTAGTGATGTACTTGCTGAGCACTGGAGTGGGCAAAGACAAGGTATATGATTATGTTAGATGGGCACAAATGGTGAAATATCCCTAATAGGATCTGCCCTAGAATTTTGAATTTCTGCCCTAATTTTCTGATTTAGTTTTCTGCTCAAACCCTAGGTCTGCATTCTGATTTTTATTTCAGAAGTATAAACACTTATGGGCAGTGAATAAATATGTGCCAAACATTCACATAAATATGCTAAACATGTAGATAACATCAACCATGATTCCAACCATGTATAACAACCATCCAAATGCCAAATATATGACAAACAAATCTGATTTCTGAATAAACAAGTCTACTGATCCAAATTTGAATATGCTCATTTGGAATTACATCAAATTCATGGGCTCAAATATGCCGAACATTGCCCAGATTTTTGCTCATACAAGTCTGACCTAAATTAGGTTTATACATACCACAAATGCGTGAATCCTCCATTGTGTGCGCTTAGGGCTTGGTGCTCCAAAATGATGAAGTCGCCTTCCTTGGGAAGTGGCGTTCAACCTAGGGCAGAAACCCTAGTCAATCTTCGTCCAAATTCCCTCCAAAATAGGCACTCAAATCTGCTCCAAAGAAAATGGCATGAAAGCTCAAGAACTCCTCAAAAATCTCTAATGAAGTGCAAGTGTGAACGCCATATGAATCCACCTCAAGATGAGTTAGGTTTTTGTCCAACCCACCAAATATTCCTAAGGGTTTTCATCCTTGGAATATGCTGAACTAAAAGTGCAGACAAGAGTAAAAACTCCAATCAATAAATCAGATGTGAATGAATGATGAAATGACCTCCAAAAGACTTTCTTTTTTAGCCAATACTTGCCCAAACCAAACCTGGCCGACCTCCTTGAGCGCTCCTCTTTTCTTTTATTTTCTCGCAGGTCGCTCACCTCCTTAGCAATTTTCTTTATTTTATTTTTCTTCATGAAGAGGCTTATAAAATACTAGAAGAGTCATTTCACATCTCAATTTGGCCCATAAAAATTAGTTAAATATAGTATTTAACCAATTAGGTTATTCCCTAGCCCTTCCGACAGCCTACGGAAATGGAATAGGCTAACCAACTTTGTCAGGTGATCACTCGGAAAAAGGGGACATTACAGATGGGAGGAATTGAATATTGATCAATTTCCTGCGGCATTAGAGAGTGGCACGGTTTTTCCTAGATCGTTGGAATTTCTTGTCTAATTGGTATTGGATTTCTTGTAATAATCAATAAATTAGGTTTTGTGTTGGAAGGCCATGTACTATTGTATATGATGGAGACAGCCAGTAGCAATAATATAGTACCTTAGACTAATTATTACTAGCTTTTTTTCATTGTTCAGAGAATAATTTCTGGGAAAGGGTTTTCTAAGTAACATGTATGTATCTTGAAAACAAAACAGTGAAGCGTGGCCCACTTTGTGAAATACCAAGCTGTAATTAACAACAAAACAAAAATGAATATTGCAGTCTAATAGATGTTTAGCTTATCTATAAAGACTTTTTCTAGTGAATGGACAAACTTTCTTCTGTCTTTTCCACAATTTTCCTCTTTTGTTATATGAGGTGTATTTTTGTTGTATCATGTTTAGCTGTCATTGATACTATTTTATTTTCACTTCACATTATTGTTTTTATTTCTTGTTACTTGCATTATATCTGTAACTACCAGTGAGTTGGTGTGCTTGGAACTGTGGTCTTAAATGTTAGTTCTGTGGATTCTCTAATTTTTTTAAAACTATAATATGCCTACATTCTTGGCAGGATGATGCATTGTCTAGGCACAGTTCTTTATGGCAGGATACTCCACCCAGCAGATCCTTCAAACATGATCTAACTGAATTTGCTACACCACCAGAAGCTTGGGGAGGAGATGGACCAACAACAACATTCGATTTCTGGCCTAATAAATCAAGATTTGCTTCTTCTGCATGTATGGATTCTCAAGAAATTTTATCCAGTTCAGTCTTTTCTCGCTTACAAAATTCAGCTGTATCTACTGTTCCTACCACACCTTGTCACTCTACAAAAGGTAGTACAAATGCCCGATCTGCTCGACTTGTAGGAGATGATTTTTTAAAATCAGGGAACTCATCTATTATTTCAGAACCTTTACCTATGCATGGTACAAATAATAGTGCAAGTTCCATAGGATCAACAATGAAAGCAGAGAAACTAAATACGGACATGTGTGGGTCAGCATTAATGGGATTACCAAAGAAACACATGGCATACATTGAAAGAAGAGCAAGTAGTGGTTTATCCATGGATTTTACCTCAGTAGATGACGGGGCATTGCCAAATGTTGAATCACCTAAACAAAAGAGATTTGTTTCAGAGAAGAGAGAAGAGCAAAGTGGTACTGCTAGTAATTTTACAGAGATAAGAAACTCTGAAAAAAGTTCATTCATGAAAGCAGATAATGTCATTCCTTCAATGGCTTCTTCTTTTCCTGCTAGTGTAAGTATCTCTTTTCTATTTTGCTGAAAATCATATTATATGTATTATGCAATGTCAATGGGATTCTTTCTGAATACGCACTGTATGCTGGTTGCGGTAGCTAGTGTTTTAACTGTTAAGATATAATCAATTTCTTTATTAAAAAGTGCATGTTAATTTTTCCCTTTTCTATGTATTTGATTTTCACATCCATACATTTTTGTAGAAGCATAATAATCACATTGAAATCAATTCTGTGACATAGAAAGGTTAAATGCTTCCTGCCTGGTTATACATAACTGCTAGTAAACCTCTGATTACAAGTTTTCTCTACCAGCTGGCTATATATAGAACTGTGAATTACTAAAGTATTCTTAAGTGCAAGAAATTGCAACAGAACTGTTGGTCCAGGGATTGTAATCAAAACAACTGCTGTAAAATTTCTTGAGATTTGGTCAGACATCTGCCAATTGATATGCTGATAAAAAGGATGATAAGAATGTAAAACGTACAATAGTTTCTGGACAACATTCTTCTATGAACTCCAATTAAGTGCCTGGAAAATATTAAGGGCACAACAGATAGAAATTGTAGATTCCACCCATTCAAAATATAGTTGTCATCCTCTGGACTGCATTCTTTGAGAAGATGAAGCACATCCATAACATTTGAGCTTGGTTTCAAGGTTGCACACTGCCAAACTTGTTCATGACTTTATCAGCAGTGTCTTGTGTCATTCTGTGAGCTGGTTGGTGGAGGGAGTAGAATCAATATGGATGAGCATGCAGAAATGGAAAAATATGAATGTTTTTGTAATGTCCCCATTTTCCATTTTCGGAGTGATCACCTGGTGGAGTTGGCTAGCCTATTTCCATTCCCGTAGGCTAAGCCTGAGGGCTCTTAGAATGACCTATTTGGAAAGTTTTCATACTTAGGCATTTTTGTAGGGCAAAATGAGCATGGAAGATAACTTGGCATATTTTTATGGTATTTTTGATGAAGTCATCACTAATAAAATAATTTGCCCTAAGGTGGAGCGACCTAGTTGGTGATGGAAAATAGAAGAAAATATGAAATTTACCTTTGGAAAGATAAAGAATAATTTATGGTATTTTTCCTTAAGGAGGATGACTTCAATTGAGGTCAAATTTATGATGTCTCATAGGCCTAAGTGGTTCGCCCTTAGAGAGTGGAAAGAAAGAATTAAAAAAAGAAATAAAATAAAATGCTTTTCCTTATGTTTTGGCGCCAAAGGGAGGTCGGCCTAGGAGAGAAGAAACAAAAAGAAAATAAAAAGAAATATTTCTATGTGGTTGGCCTAGGAAGGAGAAAAAAGCAAAGTAAAACATTTATTCCATATTTTGGGCGCCTAGCATCACTTAAGGAGTTCAGCCAGCTTTGGGAGACAAGAGATGGCTATAAAGGAAAGTAATTTGCAAGTCATTGGGATCAATTCATTCACATTCTTTTCTTTGAGATTTATCTCTCTTGGCTGCAATCTTTGATTCAGCACCTACCTAGGCCAAAAACCCTAAGGAAGATAAGTGGATTGGACGAAAACCCAATCACACTTTGGAGGTGGATTCATACGGAGTTCACAATTGCACTTTATTGGAGATTTGTGGAGGAAAAGAGCAGATTTGCATATTCAGATTTTAGATCAGCTTTGGAGGCGAATTTCTTGTGGCATTGTGTTCATGGGCACTAGGGTTTTACCCTAGACTTATGCCCCACACCTTGGAGGGTTTGAGCATTCAAGCCATATCATTTTGGAGCAGATTTGAGCGCCACCTTTTGGAGGAGTCTTGGATGAAGTTTGGCTAGGGTTTATGCCCTAGGATGAGCGCCACTTCCCTAGGAGGGTGACTTCATTATTTTGATGTCATTTTTGCTATTCCATGGTATGTATAACCTAAGTTAGGTTGACCATTATAGGAGCAGAAATTTGGGCTATATTTATCATGTTTGAGCCCATGGATTTGATGTAATTACAAATCTGCATATTCAGATTTGGAGCAGCAGACTTATTTAATCAGAAATCAGATTTGTTTTGTACATGTTTGGCCTTGGATGGTTGGTTTTCATGGTGGATATCTTTGTTGATGTTTCTACATGTTTGGCATATGTTTTATGGATGTTTGGAGCATATTTATTGGCTGCCTATAAGTGCTTATGCTTCTGAAAATAAAATTAGAATTCAGTCCTAGGGTTTAGGGCAGAAAACTAAATCGGAAAAGTGCAGAAAAATAAATCAGAATTTAGGGTTTTGAATAGAAATCTTAAGTGCAGAAAATTAGGGCAGAATTTATAAATTTAATTCCAGAATTTTAGGGCAAAATCCCATTGGGGATATTATAGTTTTGCATGGATAAAGAAGTAAAACCCAACTTATTTTGACTACAAAATTTGAGCAAATAACAAAACCAAAAATGTAAATTGAGGACCTGCAAATTTGACCTTGTATTTTTTGACAACTGAAACCTAATATTTTGCTTTTGGAAAGTGAAAAATAATTGCTATAAAGTTCTTTTTAAATCACATGCTAGATAAATGCACATTGATACTAATGTAACTAAAAATTTGAACTAAAAGAATAGTCAAAATTATGGAAATACTCATGAATCAATGGCCTATATTGTTTGTTGCCTAATGCATTTACGAAAGTCCATCCAGGTCCGGTGCAACTGGATAGCTGTAGCCAAGTGTAATGTCCCCTTTCCTAGGAGGCGTTAGTCTATACTTGGTTCCCATAGACTAACCAATGTGGTTAGGGAACTCTTGGGGTATTTGTGGATGGTTTTGGACATCTTGACTAGAACTTATTATTTTTAATAAGTTAGGGTTTTGACCGTTTGGGGAAATTTAAGATTGGAGGTCGAGCGTTTTGGAGAGACCTTTCCAAGGGTCTATAGCTCATTGGATTTCGAGTTCATTTGGCCATTCATTTTAAAGTTCGTAATTTAATATTGCATATTTAACATTGGGACTTTATAATGCTAATGTCGGTGACTAAGTGAAAAATGTAAAATGCAAATAAAAGTCGATTTTTGGGACTTGGACGCCTCTAGGGGAAATAAAGTGAATTTGTAATATTATATTTCTCTTTTATGTGGTCGACCCTCTTGAAGGGGGATTTAAAAGCCAAAAAGAAAAAGAAGCGGGCATTCACGACAATTACATTTTTATGATATTTGCTCTGCAAAGAGAATGAGGGTTTGAATAAAACCATCTATGGCTTTTGGAGACGAAATCCTCCATTAGTGGTAGCATTCCGCAGGTGTGAGAGACCACCCAAGGGTGCTTCTGAGCAGCCATATTCAGTGGTTGTATTTGTGCTTCATTTGATGAACCAACTTTGTTGCGGAGAGGAAAACATAGCTATATCTTCAATTTCTTGGCTTGGTAATTATTGAGACATTTCAAGGAACATATTGCAGGTGTTAGCCATGATTTTGGAAAGAGTTTGATGTGCATTTTGGCTTCCACGAACAGGCCGTACCTTGTTGTACCTGGCCGTACCAGCTAAGGGCATTTTGGAGTTTTGGTGGCAGGTTTCTCTTTGTTTACCCTCCTTTATTTGGCGTATGGGGTTTGCAAGGAGAGGCGTCTAAAGAGAAGGCAGTATTGGACGGAGTTTGAGCTGTTATCAGTGATTCTTGAGCACAATAGGGCTGTACCAGCAGTATTTGGATGTGGGTTTTTTGTGTATGGTCTATTCTTTGGTTTGTAAGCATTTCGTGGAGTTTGTATGAGTTGAAAGACCTTTTTGTAGCAGAGACAAACATTTTATTGTTGGACAAATCCATTCTCTTGAAGAACAAAGAAGAAATGAAGTTTTAGCTGCTGTTGCATTTATATCAGACTTGTATTTTTTATGACAGCAAAATTTGTATGTAAAATGACCTCATATTTTGGGTTCCTATCTTATGGGTATTGCTTATATTTGCTTTGTAAGGTGTTTGCAATGAAATAAAGCATCTGGGTATCTCTTGTTTTCATTATTAGCAAAAATATATGCATGCATGTGTTTTCTTGTCAAATGCAAAAACACCAAAATGCAAGTAGGTTACAATTAAACCACATAAAACCCACACAATGAGAAAAAATCAGACCCAGATCAGAAAAATATAAAATATAGAACGGGGTGGGTTATTTCACCAAGCCTGTGCCTGCCACAATCAGAATTTGTTTTCCTGGATTATAGTGACTTTACTACTACTATAGATTTTGATATCACCAAACTTAAAGGGACAGACCAACATGATACAGGACTCACTTTTTCTTAATGAAAAATATATGAAACACAGTATGCATCTTGGTATTCGCTAAGGATGAAAGGGAAGTGGATGATTCTAGAGAATTGCACTTAGTAACAAAATAAGAGAGAAAATTTTGGCTAAATGGAAAATTGTAATGTCCCCTTTTTTCGAGTGATCACCCATCAGAGTCGGCTAGCCTATTTTATTCCCGTGGACTAGGTTGAAGAAGTAAGGGAATATTTTGATTAGTTAAATCATGCATTTAACTATTTTGTGAGGGAAAAAGATGATGGAATATGACTTGGTATAATTTTGTGATATTATTGGTAAAGTCAATGTTGATAAAATAAATTGCCTTGAGGAGGAGCAAACTAATTGGAGGTTGGAAGGATGAGGAAATAAGCATAAAATAAAATAATGGCGCATCTTTTGTTTGAGTGCTCATAAGGAGGTCGCTATAAGGAGGAAATAAACATAAAGGACAAATCTTTAATTTGTACTTTTGAGCACCAATCTTGTCTAGAGATGGTTGGCCAAACTTGGGAGATAAAAAATAACAAAAATAAAAGGAATTTCATGCCTAGGTTGGCCTAGAGGAGGAGAAAAGATTGTGTATAAATAAGAGATCTTTGGAGGCATTTCCATCATACCTTACATTCATATTTTCTCTTGGAGTTTAACTCTTTTGGCTGCAACGAAAGTTGGGCTTGAATCCAAGGACGAAAACCCTTGCGATTCTAGGTGAATTGGATGAAAACCTAATTCATCTTGTGAAGGTTTCATGACGGAAGCCTATTTGCACTTCATTGGAGATTCGTGAAGGAGAAGAGCAGAATTTCATATTTAGATTTCAAGATCAGATTTGGAGCAGCAGCATTGACGAGTTTTGTGTTGATTTTGAGCTAGGGTTTTATCCTAGAGTTGAGCGCCACCTTGAGAAGAAGGGCAATTTGATTTGTGAAGGGCGAATTTGGAGTTGGAGGGCTAATTTCATCTTGATTAGGGTTTCCTAAACCCTAGTTATTTGCAGCAGACCTAGCACCACCTTTGGAGAGGACTTTGGAGCTTCATTCATCATCATTTGCTTGTGATTTGTCCACATTGTCTAGTTGATGTAAATCACCCAGCAAAGGTTTGTATTGGAGCATCTTGTTCATCATATTTTGGTATGTATCAACCTATTTAGAGGTCTGATTTGTAACAGCAGAGATCTGATTTCTATCTAGGCATGTTAGGCATGGTTTGTATCTGATCTGATCATGTCTATCACTTGTGCTAACATGAGCTCTACCAATATTGGGTGTACTTGCAACACTTCCTTCACTTGTATGTGCTTGGTTAACTCTCAAGTTTCCCATGTTTTGAGTCATTTGTCTAATAGCTATCATCATTTGTTGTTGGAACTGCATTAATGCTTTTGTCATCTGCTGCTGTCCTCTTGCCATATCCCTCAATATGTCACCAACATTTCTTTCATCTCTTGGTGGACTACCATCTCTTCTATCCCCCATTGTGCTAGCTGTTCCAAAACCTGTTTGTGGCTGCCTTGCAGCTATTGCAGCTGATAAAGTGTCCTCTTCCGGGTAGGGTTGTGCTAATTGAAACCGTCTTCTTTGCTCCCTAGCAATGTACTTGTTTGTCTTGTCACTTGTGTGCATTAAACCAACTGATTTTCACCCTCCAGGCTGATAGGATACTAAGCTCTCATACCACTGTAGGATCCCCAACCAAATCTGCCCTGAATTTTTTGATTTTTTAGTGGTTTGACATTTTGTCAAACACTTGGCATGCAATCTGATTATGACTGATTTTCTGAGTTTCTTTGGTTTGTATGCTTGTTTTGAGTGTATGTTTGAGGTGTTTCTGATTTGTTTCACATATGCATTGCAATGAACAAGAATACAAACATTTGCAATTGATAATTCCACAATAAAGAGATCTGATATAGAATTTGCAACAACAGATATATGTCTTATTCAAATTAAAGATTTCAATACAAAGAGGGAGATTTACATCAGCATTCCAATGTTTGACATACCCGATTTTGTCTTTCTTTGATATATCAATGAATGAAGGCCCCAAATACAATGATAATAGCTGCTGTTATATGGTAGGAAACCCTGATGTAAGCAGCGAACACGTTATTTGCTGTAGACGACCTCAACCTTGAGAGTATGGACAGCTCAATGATGGAGACAGCTCCCTATGATAGCGAACCTTTAATGGAATGTGAATAGTTAGAGATGAAAGTAGACGGCCCTCTATAACAGCTCCTTCAATATGTCAATGGTTCCTCTAAAGGCACTAGACTACAAAATGGAATGTGTAAACCCTTGGACAGCGAATACTCCTCAATTTGTTCGATCCCTTCAAACTTATTTCAACCCCCAGTATGACTCTAAAAGATGGCAGCAATGACTTATCCTTGGACGGCTTGCAGAAGCTATGGAATCGGCGTCATCTTAACTGTAACAATGAAATCAGACCTACTCCAATATCGAATACTCAATATAACCTTGCCATACAATCAAAGAATATAATCTGCCCTTAATTGCCTTAATCAATCGATCAAACCCCAATTTGTATTTGGGACAAATCCACAAATTGGGCAATTAAACCCTCCAATGGCGACCTGCAGTAGATAATCACTTTGAACTCCAAATCAATGTCAAAATATGCTATGAAGTCCAAATGTAAACCTTGGATGGATTTACCTCTCAAAGTGGAATTGGGTTTTCATCCAAACCACTAATTTCCAAGGGTTTTCGTCCTCAGAAAAAACTGAACCAGTTGTTGCAACTGTAAAGGAAATTCTCCAATATGCAAATGACAAAATGAGCTCCAAATGACCTCCTTATAAAGCCTCCAAGAGGTCCGCCCCAATTTGCCATTTTTAATTCTTTTTTGACATCCATAGTGGGGCTCTCCACTTGCATGAAAAAATAATATTTTTTTTGACATTTTATTATATTTTATTATGTTACTTCTTTCCTTTCTCCAAGTGACTTCAAAATTAGTTTCACTTAATTGACTTTCTTGTCTCCAAGTTACTTTTGCTACAACGGCTCAACTATTCATTCCCTTACCATATGATTTAACCTACGGGAATGGTGAATAGGCTAATCATCATCTGCTAGCTAATCACTCTGGAAATGGGGACATTACATAAACTTACCCATCAAGGCAAGTTCAAATAGATTGATGAGCATTTTTGTTGTTTGGTCTTGGGGTATCTCCACAATGGGTACCTCTTCCCATCTTTTCACAATTTTGAGATTTTCAGAAGAGATTCCTTCCCTTTTGCAGAAAGCTTTTTGGAGAGAATATCTTTGAAGGCAAAGCTAGAGGCCCACTCATGTTGGAAGTCTCATCCTCCTCTTTGAGCACCTCCACCTTTGCATTCTCTGCAGCCAAAACCCCTCAGCTAGCTCTAGGTTCACTATAGAAACCTCCAAGAAACCCTAGCTGCTAACCACACAAGTCCTTAACCAAACAGGAAATCTGCAACAACAAGGCAGCCGTAAAAAATGCTGGCCACAACTAAGGATGGAGGCCGTTGAGAACAACTGCCAAAGGACGCGCCCACACCAACCCGTGGCTCCTACTTTACCCCCACTAACTTGCCAACACACTCTCTTTAGATTCCTCTCTCAAAAATATTCAATGCTCTAGATAACTTGGTTAACCTCATAATTGTTTATTTTTACTATGCACTTGATCAATTTTTTGATCAAGAAAAGACTACTTTTTTGCTTCTAAGTGTTTCCATGTTGGTTAAGAAATAGCAAGATAACTATTGTGCTATCCATGAAGATGATATTACACCTAGAGATACTTGGAATCATTTTGTAAAAGACTTGAAAGAAATGCCAGAAACTACGAGAATTAGTAAATCAAGTATTTGCAACTTTGTTAAGGTTGTGATTGTTTTGTTAAGAATACATGACATATTACACACTTTAACTCCCAAGTAAACTCATTTTGAATTATAAGCAAGGCTCGAGACTGTAGCCCCAAGTCGACATAGACTTACTCCATATTTCCTCTTTAGGAGAGGCCTACAAGGATGCTTGCAAATTTGAATTGAAAGCTAAGCACAAGCCTAAGAGTGAAGATTCCAAGTCCAAGGATAAGTCACAAAGTAAGAATCCTACATTTGGGGCCAAATAGAATTCAAAACAATAAAAAAGATTTTTGTTTTAATTGAAAAAAGTGCTTCATATAAAACTTCTAAAGTTACATCATTAAATAATTACATCATCTGAGCATAATGCTTAAGAAGAGGATTCTCTCCCTATATAGGCAAGGAAAGAAAGCACCTAAGCTTACAACCCCAACGGGCAAAGAGGTCACATCTGTTTGAAAACATTCAAACTTAGCTTGTACAATCAAAGCCAACTCTTGTTTGAAAAGCCTCAACTTCCCCATACTAAGAGGAGAGGTATCCTCTTGACTCCAAAGAAAACTGATTGCTACCTGTTGGAAATGTTGTCATTGATGTCAAAAGTGTATCGACATGTTGTCATTGGTGTCAAAGTCACTGCAGAAGGAAATTGTTGGCAGAGATTAGATCATTAAGTAAAAAACATGAATGAAGGTTGGTGTATCTCTTCTGACCTTCTTGTTGAAAGCCTTTGGCCAGATGAGCGGTTTGATTACGATTGAATGCAAGGTCTATGGACGAGACTAGCAACAAGATTATCATCATTGATGTCAAAGGTTGGAATTTATGTCAAAGTAAGAAACCTCTCCATTAAAGCAAATTGGTCAGGGATAAAATATGCTAAGGTGGCCGATTCCTCTAAAGGCAAAGAAGATAATGTTAAAGTTTAAATTAAAGATTTAAACTTAGTTCTCTAAGCTGGCCGACTTCACAAAAGCAATTAGAGCAGTGATTTATATATTATGAGGAGCAGATATACAAAAAGGCAGCAATTTGTTTAAAGCAATGATTACATGTTATAAGGCAGTGATTACAGTTTATAAAAGCAGCAAATATCACGGATTAAAGACAGCGATTAATATGGTGAAGTGACTATAATTTAAGACTATTTTATTGGGTCGACTTCCTACATTGGCGCCTGCAATTAAGATTAAATGATGGCCGAATTTCATGCATGGGCCGACCCTTGTTTGGTATTTAAAATAAATTAATTTCAAATTTAAAGGAGGCCGACTTCCTTATTGGAGCGCTCCACACAAGAAGACAAAATAGTTGTGAAAGGGTGTGTATATAAGACAAGACACCTCCCTTTGAAAAAGACATTGTTTGATGAAGATGCCTCCCTTGAGATAGAATATAAGGTAAGAGATGATGTGAGTTTAGATGAAGCAAGCAATGAAAAAGATATATTTCTGATTTAAGAGCAGAATTAGGAGTGTAAGGGGCAGAAAAATGAAGTGTATTTCAGACTCCTTTTAAAAGGAAAAGTGTGTGATTGCATATAATAGATATGAGCAGGTTTTGAAGGAAGACATAGAATATGCATGATCAGTTTTGAAGAAAGACATAGAATGTGTGTGATCAGTTTTTGAAGAAAGACATAGAATATGTGTAATCAGTTTTGAAGGAAGATATTGAAATATTGGTGTTCAGATTTGTGAAGGAAGAAAGTTCATTATTTGGATCAGATTTGTGTATAAAAGAGAACGATATCACTCATCGAAGAATTTGAAGGTCGGTACCTGTCAAAGAAGAGATTGGTGTCTCTTATTGAGTTGGTGCTCAGTTGTGGGGATTGGTGTCTCCAGTGGGTTGGTGCCTACGAAAGAAGACTTGTAAGAGAAGTTGGTTGGTGCCTACAAAGAAGATCAATATATAAGCAATGTTTTGTCGTGGTTTTCTCCCGCAAGTGTTTCCACGTAAATCGTGTGTTCTTCCTGTGTTCTTAATTGTTAGATCTTGCATGTGTATTATTGTTGTGATTGATTAAGTTTGAAAAAGTAAAAGATTGTGTAATACTGATTCACCCCCCCCCCCAAATTAACCGTGTGCTCATCACTACCAACCGAGTTGTATTCCATAAACCCTTGAAGTTGTCTCGAACCATCCAAGAATCACTTAAAAAAGGCCTTTTCCAAGAGAGGAGCAATAAAAAGAAAATTGAATTCATTTTGTAGCCACCCCCAAAAGCCTCTAGCTATTGGACATTTCCAGAAGATATCAACTATTTGTTCTTTTGTAATATCCCCATTTGGAGCTAAGTTATATTTGCTAGTTGAGTTTGCTTCTATACATGGAGAACCGGAAAGTTGGTATATGTCTATGCATGGAGAACCAGAAAGTTGGATCAACTAGTGTGTTATTGAGCTATATGGCAAATGCAATATTGAAATTGTATTTTCAATTATTTGATTTGAATTTTCAAATGATGGAATAAGAGGGAAAATGAAATCTTTAATTACATTTTCTCTAATCTATTTTTATGGAGTTTTGAGTGGAATAAGGAGTTACTCCAGGTGGGACCTATTTTATAATGTCATCTATTGTAGCCAACATTGAAGGAGAGGATTTGCCCATGAAGAATAGGTCCAAGCAAATTCCAATGATTATCATATTTGATCGATTGGTATTATGAGGTGACATTTCCATTGGTTCTTGTGTCATGAGAAGAATCGATGCTAGAAAAGAATAAAGGCATTTTAAATAATATTTGTGTATTCAATGGAGAGCCAACACTTGGATCATTCGCCAAGTCAAAGATATTCAAAAACAATTATTTTAAATGCAAATTTATTTTATTAAATGCTTGCATTTGAATAGATTAGTTTATTTAATGCATTTCATGAAGTGGTTAGTGATCGTCTAAGGCAAGGGTTTTTATTAAACGCAAATATCATCATTTAATGCATGTGCATGAGGTAGTTGTGGATCGATGCAAGAATAGAGGAGTATTTTAAATGCAAGTTCATAAATTGAATGCCAAGTTGGTTATGTCAAGGATCAAGATTTTAAATGCTTTGAAGGATATTAAATGATTGCATGCAAGTTGTTGGGAGACACCAAGGCTAGGTGTGAGAGTTGTAAATGCAATAGATGTATCTCATTTAAATAATTAAAGATTGTTTTAAATGAGTGTTTTAGATGTAACTCATTCAATATTGTTCAAATCTCTCCATTTTTATTGGTGGAATTCAAAATTCGTTGCAAAATATCCAAGAGGAGGATCGCCCATCCAAGGAGTCTTTAAATAGAGGATTTGAACATCAATTTGCAACTTATGATGCTATGGTATGTTTTCTTTCTTATTGTTATTGACTGAGAATTCCGATTTTCATGTCTTTTTGCAAGGCGATGACCCCTTGTAAATGTATGGTGATGACCCCATACAATTTGTGAGGTGATATTGTTTTAATATGCACCATTGAGCTTAAATTTGCAGGTTTAGAGGATTGTTTGAAGTTATTTGGATGATATATCGAAGCCCTTGATTCATTGGTGTCATTGTCAAGTTAGCAATTGGGCTTATTGCATCTTTGGAGTGAGAATTTTGTATGTTGCAGGGACTGAAAATTCATAACAGCTAGCTATACATTTTGTTTCAGGGCTTTTTGAACACTCTACAAAGATTCCAAGGGCTGGAAATTGCATAGGAACATCATCATTTGGCTTAGGAGTGAAGATTTGAGGGTTTGGAAGCATATTTTCATTGGCTGGGTGAAAAGCTGCACCTACAGCAATTGGAACAGCAAGCTGTCTTTTATATTAGACAATTATATCTTCATTTCTAGGGCTGTTTTGTTCAATCTTTGGATTGGAATCAATTGCCAAGTGTTTGTACATGATCCTACTTGAAGGAGAAGTCATTTGGATGTCATTTTGATGTTAAAAACTTGATGTATAATGGTCTGATTTGAATATCAGAGTGTGATTTTTGTAACAGCAGCAAATAAGTCAAGTCATTTGAAGCCCCATTCATGACATATCCATTGGTTGATCATAATCTCATGTGTATTTGATTGTATGTTGAATTGGGTTTTCATATTGTGCAAGAATCTTATCTAAAGTTGATTACATTTTCAGTCATATATGTTAAGGTCTCTTACATCTTTCCCACATATAGTGCAAAATGCATTTGTAATTGTTATTGATCAGATATAGTGAGATGACTACCAAATGGAATACCCAAATAAGAAACAATTTTACCTAGTTTTATGAGCTTCCATATCTGATTCGGCCAAGATGGAGGGTCATCTTGACCAATGAACAAAACTTCTATTTCATCTCCACGTACAACTGCAATAGCAGCCTTAGCAAAAGCCTCTAAACACCTCCTTAGGGGAACCAACAATTTCATTTTTCTGTCAAAATCAAGCATTTTTTGAGAGCTTCAACTTTTGGAAGGGATTCCTTTGATAAAGTTTGATCCTTGTTGATTCTCATGGATCACACCTCCCTCCTTAGAGAAGCTTTTGGTCCCACAAAAGCTTAATAAGACCTTAAGTGAAGAAAGAGCTTCCCCGCCTCTTGTGAGTATCGTTTGGCTTGTCTTGGTGTCTTCCCTTCGAGTCCAACTTGCCAAGACCCCTAGTTTCCTTTGACATTCTTCTGCAACAGCATGTCCTCTAGAAGTATTTCTTGGCCTCCCACTACCAAGTCCTATGTTGAGGGTGCTAGTCATTCTACTCCTACATAATATTCTTGGACACAAGCTTCATCCAAGTTTTGTGGGTTGGTGGTGATTACCCTCCATCTAACATGGGTGTGAAGATCTCCTAGGTACTTTATGAGTACATCCTCCTCCTCCTCTAGGTCCATGCCCAACAACATGACCTATCTTTTGAAACCCGTAGTGTGATCTTTTGACCTATGATGTTTGAGATAATGTCTAAGGCATCAGCAATCATGGGGCAGAAACAAGAGCAGATCATCAGCATATAAGGGCATTTAGGAGCAAGGAAAAACAGCATAAGTAAAGAGTTTTTCTGCCTAGCAATGAAAGTATGGTAACATGGGCATGTATCTCCACCTGGCTTAAGTAGCACTAAGTTTCGCCCACCATTATCAAGGATGACTAAAGCATTAGAGGCACCTGCCAAGCATGGCTATGCCACATCAAATTTCAGCCCATCATTTAAAAACTTGGCATAAGTGATATCAAACTCTGCCTAAGTCTTTTGAGCACACATTTCCAATGGTTTGGCCACCTGATATATCCTTCCAGCATTTTGATGAGTGGAATAAGTGTCTACAAAGCGAACCTAAGGCTGATATGAGGTCATTTAGTGACAATAACACCTAACATTGACGCCTGGAGGTAAAAAGCATTCTTCAAAAGACAGATATGGCAGAGACAGGTGCCTATGTACATGAAAAGTCAGTTTTGAAAGTGCTAGAAGTTTCATAAAAGCATGCCTAGCAGGGTTATCACCAAACAGCAGAGTTTCCAGCTTCCAAACATCGCCAAAGGAATAGAAACAGTATTTTCAATCGTCCCTACTTCATGAATGAATGATGGCACCTTACAAAACTTTCACTATGCCTGTTGTCTTCATACATATATCAGCAGATTGACAGCCTGAAAAGCTGAGTTTGCAGGACAGTTTGCAGTTAAGGTTTCAGAGTGATATGGTCAGCAGACCTTCATTCATCTTTGCCGCCGGTTGGAATACCATTTTTGTAGGGTTTTGAGGTTGTGTTCATCAAGGTGCTTGCAATGGTTTCATACTTTCTGTTTTGTAATCAAAACCCTAGTACTTTCGGGCAAGCTTTAGCCATTCATAAGAAGAAAATAGCATGTGTTGCAGCCTTCTTCATCACCGACTTTTATGGTAGCTTCCACATCTTTGTTGACAGTTTTCATCAAGTTGCAAATTTATGGGTTTTTCATATTTTCATCCTAGGGTTTCAAGTACAAGTCTCCAGCCTTTTCAAACCCTAAGCAAAGGTTTTTCAGCTTGTTGATCAGAACATTTGTTCTAGAGTTTTCATCTTCAATCTTTTTACTCTTCAAAACCTTAGAATGCATCTAATTCAAGTTATCAAGTTGGATTGATGGAGTTGTTAGTAGAACCATGATGGTTTGGTGTTTCAGTTCTTTAGAAGATCCGTCAAAGTTGCCAAGCAAAAAGTGTTTTCAGAATCTTAGAGGTCACTCGTGCAAATTGTTATTTTTAGCAGCAGCTATTTTGGTAGTGGCTATTTCCAGTCTTCTATTTCTGGGTAGAGGATAAGGGCATATTTTATGCCGCTTTAGTTAGTTTTATTTTATTAGTTGATTTAGAATAGATTTGCTTTAAAGTATCTTTCTTTCGCCTTTTATCTACGACTTTTGGAATATTTGCTTTAAAATATTTCTTTTTGGTATATTTAATTATTATTCTTTGTAATGTCCCCATTTTTGGAATGGTTGCCATTAGAGAGGGTTTGGGCCTTTCACCCGGCTTCGGGACATTTGGAGGATATCACGAGCAATGGAGATGACTTGTCATATTTGTATGTTACCTTTGGTGCACTCACCAGGGATATGGTGATTTGTCTTACTCGGAGCTAACTATTTGGAGGGCCTTTCATATGGGTTTGTGTTAGGACTTTGGGCTTCATCATGTGTTGTATGGATGCCATCATTACATCTTGGGCTGCTTTCATATGGATACTTTGCCTTGGGCGACTTGACATCATCATGGAGATCACTACTCACCTTGGGCGAATTGATATTATCATGGAGATTACCATTCACTCTCTAACTAGCGCTTGATGAGGGATAAAAGAAATAATTATCATCATCATGGAGGTCGCCCTTGCCATTATTCCCTGGGCACTCAATAAAATATAATATCTACATGCTAGCGCTTGAGGAAGAAGAAATATGATAATAAATTATATTTTTAATTTAATTTATTTGGGTGCTCTATGGAGGGAGATATAATTCTCATGGGTCTGCCCTCTTGGAGGGAAAACTTGTAATTCAAACATAAGCTATTACCCAGGTCGGCCATGAGGAGAATGTGAGACAAATTGCATATATACATGATCATTTGACACTCAAAAGTCATCCATTCAACATTCATTCATTCATATTTTGGAGAGCGATATCTAAGAGGAACTTGGGACGAAAACCTCGTGTCCAAGGAGGAGTTGGGCGCCAATCTAGCTTCTCTTATTGTGGATTTTGTGATGGGAATTCAAGTGAGCTTCAATCATCAAGACCAGAATTCGATATCAGCTTAGAAAGCATCTAGCATGGGCGAATTAGACTAGGGTTTACCCTAGCTTGGAGCGCACCTCTTGGTGGTGAAGGAGACTTGCATTGGAGGCGATTTGGAGGAGATTATTGGCTGCTAGGGTTTCATGTTACAGAAGATCTGCTACAGCAGTTAGGGAAGACTTCATTCACCCTCCTTCTAGGGCATATTTTGGCATATTTGGTATGTAACTTGATAGTAGATACTTTGTTATGTAATTTGTGACTTGTGGCTGTTTGCCCTAGTCAAATACTTGTCATTTTGGACTGCATATTTCCAATTTATAACAGCAGATCAGGTTCCTTCATTTGTGAGTTGATGTTATGGTTGCAATGGTGTATTTCATGGTGTAATATGTTCCTATGCTTGGGCGAATTATGTATGATGATCATTTGATATTTGAGATGCTTTATATTGGCTGTTATACATGTTGCGAATCTGAATATTGTTAGAAATCAGACTTCAGTCACCTAGGGTTTGAGCAGAAATTGTAGGAAGGTTATTTGGAAGTCCTGTAAATCCAAACTAGCGCAAAATATCCCCATTTGGGATATTACATTCTCAAATCCCTAAAAGCATATTCGCTTTAACCTATAAATAAGTGCCTTGGGCACAAGATATTATTAATGGTAGTCGATGCTACACTTACACTACAAAAATTGTTGTTCAAATTTGTTTATTCTGTTTCTACATTTATTGTGTTAATAATTTCATTTAAGTAAATTGAAAGTAGATTGTATTGAGTCAAGCTTTGTATTGATGATATCTATCTACTTGAGTTGTGGCTTTGAATGCAACTTAGCTATTTATTTTTTTAAATTTTGTGTCGTATTCCTTCAATTCTTGTTTGCACTAAATAGTTGGTCTCTGTTTTAGCCAGCCTAAAGGTTTCGTTTGTGTGTTTAGATTAGTAGCTTCTGTCCTTCAAAATCTCAAAATCTCACTTGCAAGACATGATTGTTAACAGTCTAGTGTATGTATTTGAGGCAAAGGCATAGAAATTTACTCATTTTCATTTATGCAAACCCCCCTCAATGAATCTTGTACAACATGCATATTTGTATATTTTGTTTAAGGTTTTAGTCTAGGGTCAATTTAGCTTAGGTTTAGGTTTAGTTTAGATATCAAGGAGCTTTCCCTCCAAATTTGAAGAGAGGTTTATCCTTACACACTATTCTGTTTTGTGTTGTCTTACAAAAGACAAATTAAAATGTTAACGGTAATGATTGTATCTATCTTGTAGTTGATATATTTTTAAAGATGACAATTCTCATGTCTTGCAAAATGTTTATATCAGCTCTAAAAACAACTCATTTGTACTCTCAAAATCTATGGGTTTCCTTTGGGTTACCATCTGCCAATTCTTGGGCCATTTTTAGAAAGCACTTTGGTCAATGGCGGACAAAAGCCTATCAAAATCTATCACATTTCATCCTCAAATTGATTGACAAACAGAAGTTGTAAATAGGATAATCACGTATCATCTTTGAATGTATGATTCTAGGAAGTATTACAAATGACTTGAAAGTCTTTCTTTAATTTAACATAGCTACAACTAAGCTTTGGACACCTCTTCTCAGCAGAGCCCTTTTGTGGTTTGATTGGGTTTCCAACCTTTGGCATTCATTGGTGAAGCTTATCCTATGCCACCTTTTACAACAGTGACTCCAGCTCAAAAGGAACTTGACAAAGCTGTCAAATTCATTGAGTGCATCCAGCATTTTCAGAAATAGGTGCAAACCATTTTGTAGAAGTCTAATACCAAACATAAGTAGCAAAACGATAACTTAGAGTGCTACATACCTTTCAGGTTGGTGATAGAGTATGTATGGCTTAATTTGTAGAAGGAAAGACTTGTAGGACCTTACTGCAAGACCATCCTTCTTCCTTATGGCCTACACGTGATCACTAAGAAAGTTGGAGATAACTTCTTCGAGTTGAATCTTCCAAGTTATTTTGATTTGATATAGGTTTCAATGCAGAACATTTGTGCCATTGCTTCCCATTTTGTTGGACACTTCAGGTGTTGCAGAACTTCAATTAGCAAAAATCAATCTTGATTGCAACACTACAGCAGACGCATATCAAATAATTGAATCCAAATTGAATCCAGGGTCAAACGCACCCAAGATCAAGATATACCTCTTTAGTAGTTTCTCAAAGCAAGTCAATTACCTTCTTAAACAAAATGCTGTATAGAAGCTCAAGTTGAAAACAACTTCCACAACTTGCTGCAATGTGGACCCCATTGCTACTCAAGGGTAATTGATCCTGGGGGATTTGAGACTTTGATTGACTCATAGTGCAATGGTGTTCATTCACAACATATGATGTCTTCTTCATCAGCTTCAAGATCTCTCCTAGAACACATGGACATACTGTGAAATCCCAACTCTTCTCCATTCATGTTGCACGACTCCAATAGTGTCATCCTTGTTTTGTGAAGTTGTTCAATGATGTGTTTAGAAAATGACAAAACGGAGGATACAAGTTGACAAAAGGTGAGCTTTTGTGTATCTTTAACTACCATGGTGTCCCATCATTTTCCATTCTTGTGTATTAATATACTATGACAATTCTTTGGAGTTAGTTGATGGATAATCATAAGTCAACACAAATAGACATCTTGTGGTATAAATGCCATCTCTTAGGTTTTGTACATGTGTTGTACCTCCGGGCCTTGAATCACCTCATCCCTTATTTCAAATCCTTCTTGTATTCTATGTTGAGTATGGTAGAGTTTTGTTGTTTTACATTCCTGATGTTGGTGCTCAAACATGCAATTCCACCAATTCTAAAGACTCAACACCGACACCTAAGGTCAGGGATATGTCATGCTTGGGTAGTGCATAAGGCTTATGATTGGACAATGGCATGAATGGACCATTTGCTGTTAGTGGGTAAACTCACATTCATCTTTAGGCTCTGCAAGGCCAAGGGGGGTGTTCCCTGAGGTCTCAACATCAGAAAAACAACTTAAGCAGTAGATCCTTAAGTAGCTATACCCAATGTGCTATGAACCCCTATAATTGTCATTAGGCTCATGTTAGCGCTAACTACATACAGAGCTATCAGACCTCTGATAAACAGATGGAAATTCACTCTTACCTTACACCCAAAGATGACAGCTATTTTGTATTTTCCCAATTAGATGAATCCACTTAACATCACATACACAAGGGTAAGAGGGAGAAACACACCAACATGATTCACTAATGATGTTCGATTTTCAGAATTGCATAAGGTATGACTGAGTTTACAATGCTAAATCATGCAAGCATGGTGGAACCTAAACCTACCTCTACAACTAGCAAAAGAGAGACTTAATTAATTTTAAAGGTTGTTAGCCCTTCACCAGTTAGACCAGTGCCTATTCCATTGGGCAACAGGGTCATGAATTTGCAAAAAGGAAAGAGGTGTAGCAGTGAAAACATGTATGGAATTCCATGTGCATCATCATACAATGAATATATCTCATCTCATGCAATGGACATTCTTAGTAATCCAAGCAAAAATCCACATGGACCGGAAAGAAAGAGCATCACAAAAGCTTTGCAATGAATAAAAATATTGTCACATATTTCTGTAAGCTTTGTTACATTCATACCAACAAATGTGGCAAGAGAGGATGAGCAACTAGGTTCAAGCATCCTCCTAAATAATTACAAACTGCCTTGGAGACATACCATTACATGCATTTGTCTTTAAATCACCTTCCTATGCTTTACAAGGTGCACTTTATCCCTTTACAATTCAGATTGCATCATTTGATGCCTTAGAATACTATTGAGACACATACAATACAGAAATTGGTTCAATGACCAACTCTTTTTACATCTTAGGAACCTATATATATAGCATTACAATTCACTGTAGTAGCTTGGACGTGGATCTGGAGTAGTCAACACGTTCACAAATTGTCCATGTCTGTTTCATCACATCCATATGAGCTGTACCAGAAAACCTTGCAGATTTGGAGTGTTTGCCCATGCTTTGGTACCAAAAAAATCATCATGGAAGGGTCCACAATAGTCTTGGGGCATATGGAGCAAACCCACCATGCCATTGGGCTCCAAAATGATCATTAATGGCGGCCCTGAGAGTCGTTGGAGTGTCTTATCGTGTGTTGAAAAACACAAAAATCTGAGTATTTCGGTTAGGAAGTCGGAATCCCGGAAGAACCGGGAACCTCGAAACATCCTGTTATGCCCTTAATTTTATAGTTGTATATGGTTATGAGTAGTCGGCTTGTGGCTACCTTAACTCTTATTTAAGTTATATAATCATTAATATAGTCTTATATAGATAGTTAGGTCAGCCTGGGTGGCATCCATGGCATAAGGATGATATATATAGGAGGTAGAGGTTAGTTATTATCATCATTTGAGTATTGTGTCTCATTGAAGACCTTTGGAGGTATCCCCCTCGAAGTGGATTAGGAGGTTGCCCCCATAAAGTGGCATATTATTATCAAGTAGTTGCAGCATATATACTATTATATTCAGCTATTGTGCAAGTTGTTTTATTACACATCCCAAAAGAACCAAGAAACCTGGAACATCCCAATGTCCCTAGAAAACTCGAAATCTCCATGGACGCTCCATGGGAAATGGGAATCCCAAAAGAATCAGGGATCCCAAAACTTTTTAAAAAGTGCAAATTACAAAGTCCGAAAAGGATTTGAACCATAGATGAAAAACTCGCCAATAAATCGCCGGACTCGCGATTACTCGCGCGGTAGATACTGGGGCGAGTTTTTATCAGTAAAACTCGGCCCGAGATTTTCCAAAAACTCGCGGCGCGTTTTTCATCAAAAAATCGCCAAAAAACGCGAGATTTTCTTCCAAAAATCGGCACATAAATCCATGTTTGTTTTTTAAGAATTAAAACACACAAACGGAAAACCCTAAAGCATTATTCCGAATTCGCGAAACCCTCCCGACGGCTCCCAGCGGCGCGAAAAATTCAGGCGGCGCGATTCATTGAGATTCAATCGAAATTCGAAGGGCAGAGGAACTGGTAAGATTTTGAATGGTTAAAAACATTTAAAAACGAAATTTTTAATAAGATTGTATCATATGAAAGGAGAGATTTTGGACGAACTGTCCAAATTTTTAGTGTTTTTCGAGTTTCGAACTTTCGACGAAGGACGTCCGACGAACTGTGACAGTTTAATATTTTGGATCGATTATGAGATTTATCATTCATTATAAATTTTTAAGACTCCGATTTAATTGACTCACTGTAGTTTGTATAGCAAATATGTATAAAATGTATCATATGAAAGGAGAGATTTTGGACGAACTGTCAAAATTTATATAAATTTTGACAGTTCGTCCAAAATCTCTCCTTTCATAATTCATATGATACATTTTTTTTTAAATTTCGAATTTTATTAGACTTTAGTGACTATAAACTTATAAAGTATAAATTTTGACAGTTAGTCCAAAATCTCTCCTTTCTTATGATACAGTCTTTTTAAAATTTCGATTGAAATTTAAAAATTTAAAATCATCCTAATCCTATATAAATTTTAACAATTCGTCCAAGCTCCATATAAATTTTGACAGTTTGTCCAAAATCTCTCCTTTCATAATTCATAATTTCATATGATACAGTCTTTTTAAAATTTCGGTTTTTTTATTAGTCACTGAGTAAAAAAATCGAAAATTAAAACCATCATAATCCTATATAAATTTTAACAATTCGTCCAAAAACACATCTTATAAATAAATTATAATATAGTTCAAAATCTCTCTTTTCATATGATAGTCTTTTTATAATTTCGAATTTCGTTTAATTTTTATAGCAAAAGAGTCAAAATACAGCAACTGTGTTATTGTCATTGTCAAATTTAAATTTTTAATTTGTTGTCTCTTTTTTTGATAGGTAACAGGTTATAACTTATGGCTTCTACAAGTGGAACTAGAGGTAGAAGAACCGGTGGCAAACCTAAAGACCCTTGTTGGAAACATGGGACACCAGGTCCAAAGCGAGGAGATATCATTTGTAACCATTGCTCTAAACATATGTCCGGAGGCGTTACTTGACTTAAATACCACCTTGCACAGGTCACTTCCAATGATGTTGAGATATGTGACAAAGTTCCTGTGGAGGTTCAGAGGGAGGCACACGTCCTCCTTATGGATTATGAACGAAAGAAAGCAGCTAAAAAGAGAGCAGTAGAGGCAATGGCAGCCCCAAACCGAGATTTGAGTTCTACAGGGTTAGATTATAGAGGTGTAAGTGTAGAAGCCTCTTCTACACCTTCCATTGGGCCACAGATACGACGATCAGGCAAAGGGCTTGATAGCTTTTTTGTTCCTTGGAACACTCCTGGTGCGCAACCTTCATTGGATGGTCTTGCAAATACATGGAATAGAGAGGTGCATCGTGAGGCGAAGTTGGCATGTGCACGATTTTGGTACTACAACAATATTCCCTTCAATGTCGCTTCGAGTCCTTATTGGGAGCACTTGGTCACTGCATTGACCGTGGCAGGTAAGGGGTTCAAGGCCCTAAGTCGTCATGAGTTGAGTGGCCCATTGTTGCAGGAGGAGGTGGAACACACACATCTACTAGTACAGGATCAGAGGAAAGTTTGGGAAAGAAAAGGCTGCACTATTTTATCTGATGGATGGACAGATGCCAGGAACAGAACTCTCATCAATTTTTTAGTGGCTTCAGCGGGGCAGCTAGTCTTTTTAAAATTAGTTGATGCCTTCAATCAAATAAAAAATGCAGAAACCTTGTGCAACATGTTGGATGAGGTAGTGATGGAGGTGGGAGTGGAAAATGTCGTCCAAATAGTGACTGACAATGCAGCTACATATGTGGCAGCCGGTAGACTTCTAGAGGCGAGGCATCCGACCATTTTATGGAGCCCTTGTGTTGCCCACTGTATTGACCTTCTTCTTGAGGACATTGGAAAAATAAGCTGGGTGAAGAATGTGGTTGAAGAGGCAAGAAATATCACAAAATACATCTACAACCACACATGGGTCCTAAATCTTATGAGAGAGTACACTGGTGGCAAGGAGCTCACACGATCAGGAGTCACACACTTTGCCACTAATTTCCTTACTTTGCAGAGTATAGCATCATTATTGCCCCACCTTAGGCGCATGTTTGTGGCTGAAAGGTGGTTGGAGAGTCCTTATCATAGGAAGCCAGAAGCAGAGAGGGTCGTGAAAGTAGTTTATGATGCTGTCATGGAAACATCCTTGGAGGAGATCATCAAGGTAAGTTTTCAAACACTAATTTTTATTTTTATTTTTATTTGCTAATGTTAAAATTTGCTGATTTTGTAGAAAACTTATATTTATATTTGTTGAATTTCAATTACTATAATTTTCTAATTTTATTTTCATCCACTATTGATTTAGGTGTCAGAACCGTTGGTTAGGGTTCTACGATTGGTGGATGGGGATCAAAAGCCCATGGGGTATCTATATGAGGCCATGGATAAGGCCAAAGAGGCCATTCAGCATTTGTATGGGTCGAATAAAACAAAATATGAACCCATATGGCGCATTATTGATCGGAGGTGGAATCGACAACTCCACCAACATATTCATGCTGCTGGTTACTATTTGAACCCCGCATTTTTCTTCTCCTCTTCATTCAAAGCAGATGCAAAGGTTAAGCTTGGCCTGAACACATGCATGGAGAGGTTGGTCTTTGATGATAACCTTCGAGACATCATACTCGATGAGTTACAGGCCTATAAGAATGCGGATGGGCCTTTTTTTTCTTCAAGAGATGCCATTCGTAGGAGATCCACTTTGCAACCAGGTAAAATACATATGTTTATTTTTCATTTACTATCTATTTTAATTTTTAAGTTTACTAAAATCCTTACAAAGTTATAAATGTTATCCTTGCAGATTTATGGTGGGATGATTATGGTTCCTCAACGCCTAATCTTCAAAAGACAGCCATCCGGATTTTATCCCAGCCTTGTAGTGCATCTGGTTGTGAGCGCAACTGGAGTGTTTTTGAGGCCATTCACACAAAGAAGCGCAACAAGTTGACTCAAAAGCGCTTGAATGACCTTGTCTATGTGCGGTACAACCTTCGGTTGCATGAGAAGAAGGTAGAAGGCCAGGAATCATATCAGGCATTGGACCTTGACGACATTGATCCATATTCAGATTGGATTGCCGAGGATGTTGATGTTGATCCATCATTTGATGATGATGATATAGCTGCTATGGAGAGGGATACAACGGAATGGCAAGCAAATGTCGCAGCATATGAGGATTCAGAGACAGAGTCAGATGATATTGATGTCCCATCAGGGGCGGGTTCCTCACATGTACCGTTTGATCCTATAGATGAGGATCCTGTTGAGCATACCTTGGCTATACCAGCCACTTCCGCACCACCCACACAGAGAAACAAAACTCTTTTGAGCTTTAGTCGTAGAAAAAATTTATGATTTAGATTTTCTAGTGATGATGGAACTCTTTTTTTGGTCTATGATATGTATTATCAAACTGGAATTTCATATGTATTCGAAGGTTGAACTCTTTGTTTTGTCTATGATATGTATTAAACTCTTAATTTTGATTTATATATGAAGGAAATCAGCAATGCATTCTACAATTTTAGAAATGTGTGTTTTTTAAGTATATTTTTTAAAAAATTATGTTTGCCGAGTTATTGCCGAGTTTTTCCCCGAGTTTTTGGCGAGTCTTGAGTTTTTAAAAATTTTGGGTCTGCCGAGTTTTTGCCGAGTCCGAGATTTTCAACTATGATTTGAACATTCAGGCCAAATGGGGCGTCCCATGGGAAACTCAGAAGAACTTGGAACTCAGGGACTTATGGAAAAGTGCAAATTCCAAACTTCAAAAAAGATTTGGACATTTAGGACAAATGGGGCACTCCATGGGAAATGGGAAACCCAGAAGAACTTGGAACTCAGGGATTTTTGGAAAAGTTTCGTCGTCAACCGAAAACCCGAAATTCCCATTTGACCCAAATCCCCAGACGAAAGCTCCACATGATAAAACATGATTAACATAGCCCAAATCTCCGAAATCATAAAAAAATATCATGATTTGACCCTTAAAACTGAATGAGAGGAATGGGGTTTTTGGAGGACAGAGGGACAAAGTCCTGATGTCCCTGAAAAACCCGAAATTCCCAAAGTGCATGAATTCCATAACAAAAGAGCATGTTAATGTTGGGTGACACACATAGCCACCATCTCCAAAATCATTAGAAAAAACCATTATTTGACCCTCCAAATTGAATAATGAGGGGAAATGGGGTTTTCGGAGGACAGAGGGACAAAAAGTCCTAATGTCCTTGAAAAACATGAAATTCCCGAAGTGCTTGAATTCTAGAACGAAAGAGCCTATTGATGTTGGGTGACACACAACCACCATCTTTGAGATCATAAAAAAAAACCATGATTTGACTGTCCAAACTTAATGAGGGGAAATGGGGTTTTTGAAGGACATCGGAACTAGAGATCCAGAAGCCAGATTAAGACAATGAAAGCTCAGAATTGAAGAATTCAATGGGACATTTTGGGAACGATAAGACATGGCAAAGGCATGGAGAAGGTAACAGTCACCACAACACAAAAATACGAAGGCAAACCCAGTGAAGATATATCAGATCGGTTATCACTTATGGGTGAAAAAATTTCAATCAACAAGGAGGCACAAACATGGGACCTTTGAAAAAATTTGAGGCACGTGCCAACACCTTACTTTACTACATTTGTTGAAGTATTTGATGTGACGCTTTGATCTTTCCTTTCAAGTTGTGTAGGTCTAAGGTTGTTGGTGTGTGAAATTATACATTACTTTAAAGAGGTTTGATCCTATGGCCAAGCCTATGCTATTGTTATAGGTAAATTCTACTCAAGTTAGCTTTCCATTGTTTTTGACTTGTTGCTACATGACATCATAGCATGTCTTCAATAATTTTGTTTACTCTTGTTTCTTTTCCATTGGATTGTGGGTGTTCGCCACCACTGAAATTTGATTGTGCCCCTAAATGTTGAATAATATCCTTTTAAAACTTCCTCATAAATTTGGGGTCCCTATCACTTATTATATCCATTAGTATGTTAACTTTTTTATAATAGTTTTGCATTGCTAAGTTTGGTTTGGTTGGCTATAATCAGCATAATATAATTCAAATCATTTCTTTTGGTGCTTACCATGAGGTTCCTTCATTTCCATCCTCTATATGGGGGGCTTACAGTTTTCCTATTACCAAATTTATGTAAGGAAAATCTTGTGATTGTGCCACAGTTCTTAGGAAGTAGAGATTTATAGACTATTTCAAACTGGGTATGAAGTAAAGATGTTGACAGGCTTCTTGCCCCACTTTATGTGAATGATAAGCATGGTACTGTTTTTTTATTGGGATCACAACTGGTTGGTAGGATTCTTTCTTTCTAATTGATTATTGGTTTAAGGTCATTGAATACACAAGATGTGATTATGGAGAAAAATATCAGATTTTGCACATCACAGAAAAGATCGCTTACATCAGAGATGAAAAGAAAAAAAAATTGTAAAACCAAAATGCAGAGGGTATGGGGCAGCATTTACAGATGCTAGTAGGTCATAATTCAAAGCAGAAATGAATTTACACCATTTGAAATTTAACAACTCATGGAAGATAAATAAAAAATCCACAAAGAGCGAAATTGCACTTAAAAGGAACTACAGAGTTGAAATAGAGGAGCACGTAATAGGCACAGGACACAGAAACAAAGGGAGAATTTACAAGACATGCAAGACAATTGGGAATGCTTTGGTGGCCGTGGGAATATCAAAAAGTAGGACAGATTATCGAAGCTACAAGCTAAGAGGAAAACTGTTATGAGGAAAAAGACCCGGATAAATGGATATCTGTATTACTACACATGTATGCACATCGCATCTGCTTGCACCTCGTGTTTGATTTGTTTGACCAGCTTAAGACCTTAATTTTTCTGTGTTTATGCCTGAACTCAAAGCTGTGTGAAGCTCTGATCAGTACAGGTTTGTTTGTCATCTATGGTCCTTGGAGTAATGTTTTGTCTTAAGTGTTAGAAAGACGTCTGACTGTACCATTGTATAAAATTTGATTTTTCATGTAATTTCACAACAGTGGTTTAAAATTCAAACTTCTACAAAGCGCAACATTTGCATTCTTTAGGGCATTTCTGTCTTATGGATGATAATAAAGGAATTTATAATCCTAATCAGATTGAAGCATTCTTTACAGGGTAATTCACAAACAAGCATACCGCCAATTTTACCCCAGGAAGATTCCAGTCATCAAGGGCCTCCATCATTTGCAGTTCAGTTGGTACAACATACACTTGAGGAGTGTCTTGAGACCGTACAGAAAGCTGTTCATGCAGATGTGCAGAACCTTCATCTAGAATTGCTACACCAATTTCACATACAGCAGGTGCTTACTGTTAAATTCTATTGGTTTTCTTGCAAATCAATGATCTCAATTCATGTTGTTTCCCCAGCTAGCCGTATAACACAAGAAATGCATTTGTCTTGCATGTCACAAAATTGTTTTCTTGCATTGCAGACAGAAATGTCCACTTTCATACAATCAGTGCTGTCAAAGCAAGCAGACCTAATGAAGGAACTACAGGCTCTCAGAAGAGAGAATCAGCAGCTGCGCCAGCTTCTTTGAGCAAGATGTGTATTAAGAAATGCCTTTCAAGAGCAAATGAAACTTGAGGAACTCACTGATGAGTTGCTATATCAGAGAACCAAATGAGATGTGGCAGCATTCCTATCAGACAGACCATTCAGCTGTAATCCCATGTCATCAGCTGTCTTACAATGTTGCTTGTCAAAGGGCTGTTCTGTCCACCCTGGAAAAAGTGTTGGTGCATTATGGACGAATTAGTTCCTGGGGCCTGTTGAGTGTATCTTTAGAACAGTTGCATGGTTATTTGTTTAACTGCATCAAGAATTAGAGTGTCTTGCAGAATATCAAATAATTTGGATTCCTTATATTTAAGGGATCTTTTAATAGCTGTATTTTCTAGTTTTTTTTTTGTCTATGTTGTTTGAGAAAGCTTTGTTCATTGAGTTTTACAGAACATGATGTTTTGTTCCAACTGCCGAAGTCTGATCTCATTGGTCATCACAGTCGCACATTTAACTTGCATAATTTGCTTTGTAGACAGCTCGGATCACTTGTGTCTTTAGACCACATGGATGCCTATTGAAGTCTTCCATGCTTATACTGGATTGTCCATTCTTAAGTGTACATTAATACAATGGAGCATAACCTTAATTCTCAGAATCTTTGCACCATTTTTGGGCTCTTATACATTTCTTTGTATTCAATACTGGCTACAGAAAATCACCTTAAAACTTGATTTTGAAATCATTGGGACAATTTTTAAAGAATTATCACACTTTAGTCTTTAACATTGGTTGCCAGGCATGATGAGCCAGCATATTCATTGCTGGCTTCAGAAAATAACCTTAAAACATGGTTTTTCGAGTCATTGGGACAATTTGTAAAGAATCATCACACTTTAGTCTTGAAGGAATTGGTTGCTAGGCAAGATGAGCCGGCATATTTCTTTCCTATTCCTTGGATTGTGATATACCTGTGTTCTACCGATCGTTAATTTTTCTGGCCGATCTGTTCTTAGTCATTCAATGCCAAGCTTCGAAAAATTGGGATTGACAGAATAAAGCCTGAATTTTAATTTTGAAATGTTGAACTTGAAATGAAACTTTTATTAACATATTCAAGTAACCAGAAGTGGTCAAAGGGGCTAAAAGGCATTGTAACCTGCAAGAGCATGCCCCAGAGCTTATGCTTCCAGAAGAAAGAAAAAAAAATGAACAAAGAAAGTACGAATACATTATAAATAAATTACTATGACAAGATGACCAAGTGTTTCTGTGCTGCAATCCACAAAACTGTACATGTAATATGATATGAGAATAGTTCTATATATGCCTTTATCTTATGTTTTGCATGGCAGAAATTGTCATAGCATTCTATATTTCCTATAAGCTGCCAAAAAACAAATCATGTCTCTGGCATCAATGAAGACCATGTCAAGTAGCTAATGAGCATGTATTGTTTCTTTTGATGAATAAGTTCTATTTTACTTTTTATTAACTAAAATGATAATAGTACGATATTGACACAAAAAAGACGGGTGGTAAGGAGGCACACCCTCAAGGTCTATGTGGGACGTGTCCAAAACAAAGACGAGATAAAAGGGTCAAGCCCAAATACATAAACAAACATACTAAGTAGCTAGAGCAGCACCGGTAGAAGGGGGCCTTTATCATTTGGCTTTCCCCAAACATCGTTGGGGACAAAGTCATCAATTGACTCTCAACCAATAAGAGCACCCTCTTCAGCAGGAGTGTTCCAAAAGATTGTTGAGTATGAACAGGAGAAATGGCCAACTCTAGCCAAGGAAACTTGTTAGAGTTAGGTCAACCATGAGTACCACATCCTTTTCTTAATATATTGTGAATCATGGTTTTGAACTCGAGCACATATTCAGAGCTAGAAATATTGTCTTGATTGAGTAATGGTGTTTTCAATGAGCAGGAAAAATTCTTAGCATAAATATTGTTGCTAGGTACATATTATCATTCCAACTATGTATCATATATTGGACATGCTTAGATCCTTTTCAGATTTATTTCAGGTTTGACACAGTAATAGGCCTCTTCTTGACAGCTATATATTTTTGAGCATATCAACCAATCAAATTGCCAATTGAACAAATTTTAAGTTTTATGTTTGTTGACCTATTTTTTCCTCTGATCAGAGCCAAACGGTCAACCTGGTATTTTCTTTGAAAAGCCTTTGTAAAATGTTGCCTAAAATGAAAAGTGTCAAATTGCCTAAAAAAACCTTACCATTGGAAAGAGCTTGAAAAAATAGGCAGGTTTGTTTTTTACATCACCCTGAAATTCGGCCAAACAAAGAAGTTATTGAGGGTCAAAGTTTTGGTCAACATACAATTCAAATATGCATTTGGCAGGCTTGACAATCTCCATCGGCCTTAAGAAATAATGAAAAAATTAAGTTATATACATTTTTTAAATATATATCGGGCCAGGGAAATGCATATACATTTCGAGAATCTTTTGCAGATTCCAGGGAATATTCCGGGTTTGTATATCGGCGATATACAAGTGGAGATGCAAGTGAAACATACAAGGTATAAGATACATTCAGGGAATATTCCTCAAAGATTTTGTATTTGCATATAACGGCTTGTATGTTTGCCTTGTATGTTCGCATAGACAAGCAAATATACATTCACTAAATGTACAAGGCAAATATACATTGAAGATTCCTCGGAATATTCCACGCTTGTATGAATAAAAAGGCTTGTATATTGCTTTGTATGTTCGCACATACAATCGGCTATATACAAATGGAAGATATGCATCGCGGGTATATTTCATCAAAGATACTCTGTTTGTATGTGAGAGGGTTTGTATATTTGACATACAAGGCCAATAGATACATTTGCTACAGTGCCGCACAGGGAGATACAAGTGGTGGGTTCTGTGAAGATACAAAGAGGTTTGTATATCATATACATACAAAGGTTCAAATGCTACAGTGGAATGTATATCGACAAGCCGATATACAAGGAAACATATACAATCCGGACCCGAATAGAAGTTTCAACCTATTCTATGTTGTTCTCGAGTCTGCCTTGTATATATGGGTGTTTGTATATTTGCATATACAAAGAAATATACAAGTAGAAAATATGCAAGCCGAACCTGGCAGAACAATGAAACACAACTCAGTGGTGTTTTGAGGTCCGCGGCTTGTATATTCAGACATACAAAGGAGCAGATACAAAGTTATACATTGGGCATTTTCAAAGAGGTGGGGCACGCATATACAAGGGGAAATTGTATGTATATACAATTTTGAACATACAGGGCATATACAGGGGCCAATATGCAAAGTGCCATGTATGTGCAGAAGGAGTTGCAGGATGAGTTTTTGAATACCGAGTCAGGCGCCAAGATGCAGCGATATACACAGAAATGCAAAAGAGATATATACAGGCAGTTGACTGAAAGTTTGACCACCTGTATCTCCTTCATTTTGGCGAATTTCGGCATGTTCTAAGAGGCAAAGTTGCATATTTTGGTCCCCTCTTTCATTTGGCAGGCTTTTTCAGGAGCTTTATCACTCTTCAAATTTCAGATCTGGAATTGCATATTTTGGGCGACTGGACGTTTTAGCGACGACTTTCAGCAGATGGAGATATTTTGGGGCATTCATTGTTGCACAAAGATGATGCAGCTCGCATTAATGGTCAGAAATATCTTCCCACCTTCCTCTTCCAGATATTTTCATCTTTTCTATTGCAAAACGATGAGTAAGCTGCTGGCATTCAAGACTCCAAAAAATCTCCCCATCCGCCCAGTTCCAGATTTCGACGCCATAACTGATGTAGCTGGATAGTCATCGATGGAGATATTTTTCTATGACAGCGCTTTGAGCGAATTTTTGTAACCGACTTAGGATAGTTTTGGAATGCTATAAGTACGCATTCGAATGTTATAAATAAGGTTGGAAATTTTTTGGCATTAAGGCTTTTCTGTTTCCAAATAGAGTTTCCATATACTGTAACCTTGCCTTTCTGTCAAATATATGCAAGTTAATTTTTACCTCTTTACTGATTTTTCTAGTTCTGTGTGAATCTGCACATGGTTTGTCTGTGAATGTTTTATTCCTCTCAATTATATTGCTTCTCACCTCTGCTAGGGTCATCTAACCTATGTATGTTTACTTGCTGCATCTGATTATACTGTGCATTTTCTCAGTGTTGTGGAAGTCTCTTTTAATCTGTCTGGTGTATCACCCTTTGATGTTTTCAAGCTTTTACTCATTTTCGTTACAATCATTCTCTCTCCCTTGTCCCTCAAAATTCAGTACTTTCAAGTGATAGCTAGACAAGGAAGCTGGCCTTCTCTGGAGGTCTGATCTCATTTAGCAAAGTCCCACACTTAGAGATCGGTCCCATGTTACTCCAGTTTGCAGAGGTTTTACAGCTGTATGCAAGGGTGCAAAACTGAGTGATAACAATTTTGGCACGCTCGGTGGGACCAAGAGTCAAAGTTGCAATCAAATTAACAACCATTATTGTTGGTTTTGATGTGCAACCAGTAATTGCAGACCTTTAAGAGGTTAAAATTTACACATCTGGTGACTCAGATTGAGGAAAGACAAACAGATCAGTTTTGCTGATACAAGTTTTATGAGAAAGATAGCAACTAGGAGTTCAAGTTCAAGTTCATTCGAATATTTTCAGCTCTCTCCACCTAGAAGACAGAGCAGGGCAGTAGCAAGGACTCCAGTTTCCAAAAGAATACAGTCGACTCCACCAAGTTTCAGACCAGTTGCTTCTGTAGTTCCTGTAGTAACTCAAGCGAATCTACCTACAGCTCTTCAGATGGCAAGAAATCAGCCATTTGTAACTTTTGATGGGGGTAGCCCTTTGAATCTAACGGTACATGATGTCATACCAATGGCAGCATCGAAGAGTTTGCCCTATTTCACAGGAGAAAATCAGACTACTTCTATTGAGCACATCAGAGACATAGCTTCTCTATGTGGGGTTCATCATGTCACTCATGAGAATGTAGCCATCAGATTGCTGGTTGCCTCTTTCAAGGGGAAGGCATTACAATGGTTCAGAAGTCTACCAGTGCAGACTATAGGAACCTGGGATGAGCTAGGAGAGAAATTAAACAAGCAATTTCAAGAAAAATCAGATAATCTATCATTGGTCGAACATATGACCACCATAAAGAGAGCTCTGCAGGAGCAAATGATGGATTTTAACTTTAGATTTCAGAAAACATGGGACATAATCCCTGCCATGGTAAGACCTCCAGCTGAATATGCATTTCTATATTTTTTGAAAGCCCTAAATAGTGATATTTCAGTAATGATTCAATCACTAGGAGGTAATAGTTTACCAGATGCTTATGAATTAGCAATTAGGGCAGAGAATAATCTCATTCAGGCCGGAAAAATAGCACCCAGACCACCAGTGCCTATCTTTCCTAAGATTCAGGCTTCCATGCCTTGGCTAATTCCATGTTTTCCCCCTGTGCTTACTATCGTAGCATTACCTAATATTGCTAATTCTGAACCTGCTGCCTCTAGTTCATCTCAAGAATTGAAAGAGATTAAAAACAGTCAACAAAAGATTGAGGGTATCCTTCAAACTTTTGGAAATGAACTAGTAAACATAAAGAGGCAACAGCCCCAGAGGCCCTTTCAGCCTTATCAGCAATCTAGCCAAGGGCAGAATCAACCATTTCAAGGCCACAATCAGTCGTATCAAGCTAATAGGCCGCATTATCAAAGCAACTATCAAGGTGCCAGACAGAATGTAAATCAAAGGCCTTTTCTGCCTTATAATCCAGCACCTATTAACACCGTAAGGGACCTTGTCCCTGCTCAGAACAACCTAGCAGCTGAATATGAGTGGTGCTACCCATGCAATCAGCCACACAGGCAAGCAGCCTGCTCAAATGGAGTCATAAATCAGGCTTTAATGGTGCAAAATGTGTCAACCTCACAGCCAAGTACACCAAATGATGGGGCTGTGCAACAACAGGAACAACCTCAGAGTGATTCTGCTTTCATGAATTGGCAACAGGGTGAATTTTGTGGCATAAACAACGATAATACCTCAGTTGCAGCAAATACAAGAGCAAAGAAAAGGGGTTATGAGGTAGAACAAGCAACAAATAAAGGAAAAGCATCTGTTGATGTTCCTGCACCCCAAATTCCCCATATTCTACAAAGAAATGACCCAGCAAAAGCAACAGAGATGCCCCGTTTGCAACCAAACATCGCTGCTACAAAATCAAATCAGAAGGTGAGTGCCATTCCACCTTTCAATATTATTGAAAATATGCAAAAAATGAATGTGACAATGTCTATGTGGGATTCTTTAGCCATCCCGGGCCAAAAAGACATATTGCAATCTGCCTTGTCTGATTTGAAGGTGTCCAAAGATACAACTATTGACCCAAATAGGGTTGTCCTTACTAATTCCTCTGAGGATAATAGCAAACAACCTAACAAAAGTACTAAGCCACTCCCATTCTATATATCATTGATAATTGGAGATAAATTAGTTCATAATTGCATGGTGGATAGTGGAGCAAGCAGTTCTGTGATGCCTAAACAAATTGCAGACCAATTAGGGTTCAAGTACCAGCCTCTTGAGAAGGGTGTACTCCAATTAAATGGCACAGCTGTTAATACTGTGGGTGTAATAAAAGACCTAGGTCTTACTCTACATACCTGTCCCAATGTTTCCATCTTCCAAGAGGTCTTCATTATTGATTTGCCCCCTATTTTGCCATGTGCCTATCAAGAGAATTCATAGCCAAAATAGGAGGATACCTATCCTCTGACTGGTCCCATATGTTTTTTAGGACTAGATATGGCACTAAGGTGACCCTAAGATCTGAATTGCTCTCAAATCATCACATAGAGCCCTATACACCAAGTGTGGTTAATACAAATCACATTATTTCTGATGATCCTGAACTTGTGGCGGCTCAAGAGTTACAAGCTGAGAGTATACCAGAAATGTTATCAAGGGAATGGTCCTTAGAGGATGTTGTAGATGATCCTGAAGCACATATTCAAGAAAATGGTATGGGGGTCTATATACTCCATGAGCCTGAGGCAACAATTCCAAGTATGGTAAAGGATGCAGAACAGCAGACAGAGCAGCGAGGAGAAGTATGGAAAATGTACTTTGATGGCTCAAGGAACAGAAATGGATCCGGTGGTGGTGCAATGCTGGTGTCACCACAGGGTGAAAAATATTATGCTGCTTTCCGTTTTGCCTTCTCATGCACTAATAACACTACTGAATATGAGGGGCTAATCCACGGATTGCAATGGGCAAGAAGGAAGAAAATTTGCTGTTTGCAAGTATTTGGGGACAGTGAACTAATTGTAAATCAGGTAAGAGGACTGCATCTTACCAAAAATGATACCTTGAAGTGCTATAAGCATAGGGTATGGAACATGATTAAGGAGTTTGATGCTTTTAATCTGATTTCCATTCCAAGAAATCAAAACTCCCATGCTGATAGATTGGCTGCAATTGGGGCACAGTTTGACATCCCTAGTGACATTCAAAAGGAGAAAATATAGCCTCATGTAAAAATAGTTGACAGACCCTCTATCCCTGACAATAATGTTCATTGGTAGGTCTTTGAAAGTGATGAACAGATTCTAAGATTCCTGTTAGAGGAAGATGAGTTTTCCATGATGAATCAGGATAAACTCAAACAACAGTATGGCAATGATCAGATTATTTAGCTGAAGACAAACAAGCTGCCCAAGGGATTGGTGACTTTGGAGTCTATTTTTGGCACTGATGATTAGATGAAGAAGACTAAGACCGGTATGCAAATAAAAGAGGAACATTATGAGGAGTTAGAAATTTTTAAGGGAAAACTCCTCAAAATAGGTAAAATCTGTTCAGCTGAGGACATGAGAGCTTTTATTGCTCTTTGTCAGGAATTTAAAGAGGTATTTGCTTGGGATTATTCAGACTTAAAGGGATTTGATCCTCATATTGCCCAGCACACCATAGAATTGGAACCAGGTACAAAGCTTGTAAGGCAGAGGCAGAGGCCCCTAAATCCAAAGCTAGAGCCCTTGATGATTAAAGAATTGACTAAGCTAATTGAATGAAAGATCATTTTTCCCATCAAGCATTCTTCTTGGGTCTCAAACCTTGTCCCTGTGAGGAAGAAGAACGAAGAAATCCGGTTGTGCGTTGATTTCAGGAACCTAAACAGAGCCTCCCTAAAAGACCACTACCCACTTCCATCAATGGAGCAGATTTTACAAGTAGTGGCTGGCTCGGAGAGATTTTCTTTGCTTGATGGATTTTTTGGTTACAATCAGGTGTTAGTCAAGGAGGAGGATCAGTTCAAAACTGCTTTCACTACCAAGTGGGGCACCATGGCCTACAGGAGGATGCCTTTTGGTCTCTCTAACGCTGGCTCGACTTTTCAAAGAGCCATGGATATGGCGTTCAAGGGTTTGCTATAAAAATTGGTGCTGGTGTACTTAGATGATATAACAATTTTTTTCAAAAATGCATCTAAGCATTTATCCCACTTAAGGCAAGTTTTTGAGAGATGCCGAGAGTTTGGGATATCCCTTAATCCAAACAAATGCATTTTTGCTGTCCATGAAGGCAAGCTGTTAGGGCACGTTGTCTCAAAAGAAGGCATTACTATTGATGCTGAAAGAGTAAGGGCCATTTTGGAGCTGCCTTTACTAAGTCATAAGAAGGGATTACAAAGTTTTATTAGCAGAATTAATTTTCTACGAAGGTTCATTCCTGATATCGCAAACCTTTTGAAACCTTTGGCATCCATGTTGAAAAAGAATATAGTCTTTAATTGGACAAAGGAGGCCAGACTCAGTTTTGAGTCTATAAAAGAAGCATTGTCAGTTGCGCCAACTTTGGTACATCCTGACTTTTCCAAAGATTTTATCCTATATGCTTATGGTGGCCTAGATACAATCTCTGTGATTTTAGTGCAGAAGCAGAGTAGCGGCCTTGAGCAACCAATTGCTTTTTTCAGTCAGGGGCTAGAAGAATATGAACAGAAGTATAGCTTTGTTGAGAAGCACGTCCTTGCAGTGATAAGGAGCCTCAAGAAATTTCGGCATCTTGTTTCCAATAACAAGATACATTTAATGGTGGCTCATCCCAGCGTGAAAGAGTACCTGTTGAGTAAAGATGTTAATGAGAAGAGAGTGGGTTGGATCACCAAGGTCATGGAATATGACATAGATATCCAAGTAACCAAGCTTGTCAGAGGCAGAGGACTCAGCGAGCAGCTCGCTACTAGTTCCAATAGGGAGGATGAGACACTTTTTACCATTGAGGATGCACCTCAAGATAATGCAGCAGTAGCGAGCACAGGCTGGGTTATTGATATGACTAAATTTTTGCAAACTGGCAAATGTCCAGCGGGTCTGGATAGAACCAGGAGAAGATACTATAGACTGTAGTCCGTTCCATACATTTTGATTAATGGCACCCTTTTTAGGAAAGATTTTAATAGTGTATTGCTAAGATGCATTGCTGAAGATCAGACTGATAAGGTGCTACATGAATTTCATGATGGAACAGCAGGGGGTTATTTTTCCCCGAAGACTACTGCCTGGAAGATAATGAGAGTTAGCTATTACTGGCCCAGCTTATTTAAGGATGCCCATGCATGGGCAAGGAAATGTGTAAAGTGTGTCATTTTTGCAGGAAAGGAAAGGCTGCCAGCCTTACCTCTACGGCCAATTCAACTAGAGCAACCCTTCATGAGATGGGGTGTTGACTTCGTAGGACCCATTAATCCACCATCAAGTACAAGCCACAAATGGATTCTTACAGCTACAGATTTTTCCACAAGATGGACTGAAGCAGCAGCTCTAAAGGAATCAAATGAAAATGCTGTTTTAAATTTTTATCATGACTTGATTTCCAGATTTGGAGTGCCTGAGTTAATAATTTCTGACAATGCTTTAGCCTTTGTTGGCCTAAAGATAACTGATTGGGCTGTCAAAAATGGGATCTATCTGAATACTTCTTCTAATTATTACCCACAGGGTAATGGTTTGGCTGAGTCTACCAACAAAAATCTCATAAGGATTATTAAAAGATCAATGGAGGACAACCAGAGGACCTGGCACACTAATTTGAAATATGCCTTATGGGCAGACAGAATAACTCCTAAGAGGTCCATTGGAAACTCTCCATATATGTTAGTATATGGGAAGGAAGCAAGATTGCCTATCTCTGTAGAACTGCCAACACTAGACATCATGAATCAGCTAGAAATGTTTGAAGAAGAAGATCCCATGGCTGTCAGATATGCTCAACTCATGGAGCTTGAAGAAATCAGAGACAAGGCTATGAAGACTATGGAATATCATCAGCTACAGACCAAAAGAAGTTTTGATCAAAAGGCCACTCCCAGGATCTTTAGAGAAGGTGATATGGTGCTCAAATGGGACGAATTGAAGAGCAGGCCTGGAAAGCACTCCAAATTTGACATGTGGAGTGGTCCATTTCTCATTACTGAATGCAAGGAGCACAATGCATTTCAGTTATCAAATATGGATGGACAAAATCTACCTATCCCAGTCAATGGGATACACCTAAAGAGGTGTTTTAAGGTATGAATGCCTTGTAAATCAGTAAATTAGGTCTCTATGCTTTCAATAAGCGCTGCTGCACATTAGTTTAGATCTACTTTTGCTTTCCCTAAATGTTGTCTAGCATAGTTGAAAGAGTTTGCTTTCAACATTTTGTCTTGGTTTTGGCTTTCCAAGTGTTCTTCATTGCTTCTATCTTGTTTTGCTAAGGTCAGAAATATCTATATTTTAGTCTCTATGTGACTCTATGCCCAATAGATGTATAGGCCACTGATCTAACTATTTAGCAGGCAAACGTCCCATAGAGGTCACCAAATTGTTGACCCATTTTTTCCTCTGACCAGAGCCAAACGGTCAACCTGGTATTTTCCTCGAAAAGCCTTTGCAAAATGTTGCCTAAAATGAAAAGTGTCAAATTGCCTAAAAAAACCCTACCATTGGAAAGAGCTTGAAAAAATAGGCAGGTTTGCTTTTTACATCACCCTGAAATTCGGCCAAATAAAGAAGTTATTGAGGGTCAAAGTTTTGGTCAACATACAGTTCAAATATGCATTTGGCGGGCTTGAAAATCTCCATCGGCCTTAGGAAATAATGAAAAAATTAAGTTATATACATTTTTTGAATGTATATCGGGCCAGGGAAATGCATATACATTTCGGGAATCTTTCGCAGATTCTAGGGAATATTTTGGGTTTGTATATCGACGATATATAAGTGGAGATGCAAGTGAAACATACAAGGTATAAGATACATTCAGGGAATATTCTTCAAAGATTCCGTATTTGCATATAACGGCTTGTATGTTTGCCTTGTATGTTCGCACATACAAGCAAATATACATTCGCTAAATGTACAAGGCAAGTATACATTGAAGATTCCTCAGAATATTCTGCACTTGTATGAATAAAAAGGCTTGTATATTGCTTTGTATGTTCGCACATACAATCGGCTATATACAAATGGAAGATATGCATCGCGGGTATATTCCATCAAAGATACCCTGTTTGTATGTGAGAGGGTTTGTATATTGCGTTTGTATATTTGACATACAAGGCCAATATATACATTTGCTACAGTGCCACATAGGGAGATGCAAGTGGTGGGTCCTGTGAAGATACAAAGAGGTTTGTATATCATATACATACAAAGGTTCAAATGCTACAGTGGAATGTATATCGACTTGTATGTTCTCACATACAAGCCGATATACAAGGAAACATATACAATCCGAACCCGAATAGAAGTTTCAATCTATTCTATGTTGTTCTCGAGTCTGCCTTGTATATATGGGTGTTTGTATATTTGCATATACAAAGAAATGTACAAGTAGAAAATATGCAAGCCGGACCTGGCAGAACAATGAAACATAGCTCAGTGGTGTTTTGAGGTCCGCGGCTTGTATATTCAGACATACAAAGGAGCAGATACAAAGTTATACGCTGGGCATTTTCAAAGAGGTGGGGCCCGCATATACAAGGGGAAATTGTATGTATATACAATTTCGAACATACAAGGCATATATAGGGGCCAATATGCAAAGTGCCATGTATGTGCAGAAGGAGTTGCAGGATGAGTTTTTGAATGCCGATTTAGGCGCCAAGATGCAGCGATATACATAGAAATGCAAAAGCGATATATACAGGTAGTTGACCAAAAGTTTGACCGCCTGTATCTCCTTCATTTTGGCGAATTTTGGCATGCTCTAAGAGGCAAAGTTGCATATTTTGGTCCCCTCTTTCATTTGGCAGGCTTTTTCAGGAGCTTTATCACTCTTCAAATTTCAGATCTGGAATTGCATATTTGGGCAACTAGACGTTTCAGCGACGACTTTCAGCAAATGGAGATATTTTGGGGCATTCATTGCTGCACAAAGATGATGCAGCTCGCATTGATGGTCAGAAATATCTTCCCACCTTCCTCTTCCAGATATTTTCATCTTTTCTACTGCAGAACGATGAGTAAGCTGCTGGCATTCAAGACTCCAAACAATCTCCCCATCCGCCCAGTTCCAGATTTCGACGCCATAACTGATGTAGCTGGACAATCATCGATGAAGATCTTTTTCTATGACAGCTCTTTGAGCGAATTTTTGTAACCGACTTAGGATAGTTTTGGAATGCTATAAGTACGCATTCGAATGTTGTAAATAAGGTTGGAAATTTTTTGGCATTAAGGCTTTTCTGTTTCCAAACAGAGTTTCCATATACTGTAACCTTGCCTTTCTGTCAAATATATGCAAGTTAATTTTTACCTCTTTACTAATTTTTCTAGTTCTGTGTGAATCTGCATATGGTTTGTCTGTGAATGTTTTATTCCTCTCAATCATATTGCTTCTCACCTCTGCTAGGGTCATCTAACCTGTGTATGTTTACTTGCTACATCTGATTATACTGTGCATTTTCTCAGTGTTGTGGAAGTCTCTTTTAATCTGTCTGGTGTATCACCCTTTGATGTTTTCAAGCTTTTACTCATTTTTGTTACAAGCATTCTCTCTCCCTTGTCCCTCAAAATTTAGTACTTTCAAGTGATAGCTAGACAAGGAAGCCGGCCTTCTTCGGAGGTCTGATCTCATTTAGCAAAGTCCCACACTTAGAGATCGGTCCCATGTTACTCCAGTTTGTAGAGGTTTCACAACTGTATGCAAGGGTGCAAAACTGAGTGATAACAATGACATGTTAATAGATAGTTTAATAGAAGATTATAGGGTTAACTTTTTGATTGCAGATCTTATATTCACCTGTTTGTAACTTGTCAATAATAGTGCCTCTGCAAACTGGTCTTTAGCCCAAGGATGGCTGGTACTTCTACGCATAATATATTAATTTTTATAGCAATAATAACCATTTAGTAGAATAATATGAAGTAACATTAATAATTATTAAAAATAGGATTAGCCAAAATCTCTTGTTGCAATTTGCATGTAATTAGACTTAAGAAAAGTAGTTGCATTAAACACATGCAATTAAAATTAGAAAGTAGGTGCCTATAGGTGAATAAAGCATGCATAGTTTATTGGAACTGATTTAGTAATTAATAGTTTTTGCATAAAGTTACAACTCATGTAGAAATATAAGGGAGAGGGGTCAGTAGCTGCCCACCCTAATTTTGCGCACGTCAAGCACATAGCTAGACATATTGAATTTCGACGATTTTTTTTGGGTTTTTCCGTATGCGACGGAAGAGCTTAAAGCTATTCTTTCAACTTCTGGGCACTTATACATTTCCTTGTAGGACACGTTATGTGCATATCGGTTGAAAAATGGTCATTTCAACATGTCGCCCCATACATCCGCACTGATGTGCCAATAACCGCTCACCATCACATTTGTACACTTGTCTTAATTTCATTGGTTAATTTACAAATGTATTGGTGCATTTGTGAACATGTAAATATGTTGTGAACAAGTATTGGTGCATTTGTGTTAATTTATTAGGTTGGTATTTTACATGTATTTGTCCTTTTTAAAAATTTAATTAGGGGATCAAGTGATTAAAAACATAGCGGTTATAGGGGCGTGGCCGCAACTAGCCCCTCTCCCTTATTATATGAAATAAGAAAGCAAGAGAGAGTATAAGTAATTTTGAACAATGTTATATTATTTTCAGTTTATTTATTTTATTTACTATGTAAGTTCCAAATCTACTCAATATTTTCCCAATAATTAAATGTTTCAATCAAGATGTGCATTTGTTTTGAAGTTACACTAATATTTTCCTTTTAAATATTTTGTACATTTGTGATCTACAATTGGTATACTAGCTGATTTAGTAATTAATAGTTTTTGCATAAAGACAACTCATGTAGAAATATATTATATGAAAAAAGAAAGCAAGAGGGAATACAAATAATTTTGAACAGCGTTATATTATTTTCAGTTTATTTATTTTATTTACTATGTAAGTTCCAAATCTACTCAATATTTTCCCAATAATTAAATGTTTCAATCAAGATGTGCATTTGTTTTGAAGGTATACTAATATTTTCTTTTTAAATATTTTGTACATTTGTGATCTACAATTGGTATACTATAATGCTTATCAATTGTAGGAAAATGATTACACTTTCTGTGCTGTATTTATTAAGATAACAATATAGAACAATAGTATTTTTTAATGATTATATTATATCATGAGATAAATGTTATTAAACATAATAAGTTGGAAAACATCATGTTACACCATATAAGTTTTTTTATTTTTATTGGGATTAATCTTAGTTTCTATAAAGTGTAATTGACTTATTTCATTTGAATAAAATGAATATTTTCTTTATTGATTTCATTTTTAATTTATACATTCTAACTAATTACATTTATTTTAGGATAGCACTCAGTTCATACATGTTTTCTTTATAAATCCCTTGAAAAGTATATTAAAAAATAAAAGTAAATATATCTAAATGAAATAGAACTCTAATATTAAACCAAAAAAAAATTGAATGTCATAATAAAGTAAAATTTTAATATTACTTTTCAATACTATGTCATTATATCTCTTTTTCAAAAATCTTTATAAATATTTTTGGTCTAATTGACCATTAAAGTATTGAGTTAATTTAACTAAGGTTAGCTTTTGTTAATATGAAAAATAAGCATTAGCTCAAACCCCCCTTTAATGTTTATAAATAAGTAATGATGCCCATATGGTTTTTTCCAAAAGATTTCTATACTTCGGGATTATGAAAATCTTGTGTTTATTATTAATAGTTTTCCTTTAAATCTTGTGTTTATTATTAATAGTTTTCCTTTTATTAAGCTTGGTAGTTTGTATAGGCTCTTTTTTTCTAATTCTAAGTGACCCTATGGTCTAACTTAGAAGTTACAAACATGAACAATAACCTATGTGTTAATTTTCAATAAATCAAGCAAATTATTAATATTTACTCATGTTCCTTATATAGGATTTTGAAGTTGCAAGTGAATTTGGATGCTAACTTAAGAATTTTGGACTTAGATAATAACCTAGGAATTAATTACCAATAAATCAAAAAATGTATATTTTTACTCATGTCCATTTATTCAATCTTCTTAGCTATAAGAAAATGCTAACTAAACCAAGTAAATAACCCATTGGCAAAAACCATCTAATTACTATGTCAAGATTACATGTAGGCTAAAATATTTCCATTTCTCTCTACACAAACTCTAGCACTTCAGGCATGCGAACTCAAATATAAATCTAGAAATTAATTATATTAATATTTAATCATATTTGTTTATTTCAAATTAGGTTCGATCCATCTTATTAGAAGATAATCAGCAAATTATACTGGATGAATTAACCATTGGCAATAGCCAACTAATTATCACAATGTGATGAATGAATCTACCTTAAATGTAAATTAGTAAGCTGTAAAAAAAGGCAATTAGATACCATCTAGACAACAATCAAAAGAAGTTTATTAAATAGGGAAGAAAAATACCAATTAGTTCCACTAACCACAACGCTCAAGATTGTAGTAACATTATTGCATCCAAACATGTGATTTGTGAATCATTGATTTCCAAAAGCCTTCTTCAACTTCAAAGCATTTCATTGTGTCTATAATGAAATAACTTGCACAAGAGAAGAATATAATAGGAAATAGGTTGCTAATAGTTGAGAATAATAAGCCACTTTGAGGGGGCAAACCTCTAGAAGTTTGTAATATGATCAAAACTCACCATATGTTGCTAATAAACTAAACACTACCTCCTATATATACCATACTTATGCCATGGATGTCATCTAGGACGATTTAACTACCTATATAAGATTAATAATGATTATATAACTTAATTAAGAGTTATGCTAGCCACAAGACGACTACACATCTTATGAACACTATAGGATTAAGGGCGTAGCAATGTCCTCCATAACATTTTCATAACATGGCATTGAATTTCTTTGTTACACTTACAATTTAAGTGCTTATGTATTTATACATTTTCTCACCATTGCATCAATACTTATGGTGTGCTTCTCAAAACTAATTGATGCAATCACAGATGAAGGGTCCAATTAAGGATTATCCAACCATACAACCTTAACACAACACACAATATATGCACAACAATAATCTAAAATCAACATATGACAATCAACTTGATTTTGTGTGTGTGTGCATGCATGCAATAATAGAATTACATCATCAAATTCTGCCACAATGGGCTTTTAACATGCTAGGCCTTAGCCATTTGATTACAATACAATATTAGCACTTTCACATGAGTGCAGCCATAAACATTAGCTTCCTTGGGCTACTCTCTGTCCTTTGAACTCTACTTTGCTCTGCTAGACACTACTTGGTCCTTGGATCTCTCCTTGCCCTCTGTTGTATGTCCCAAAGAGTTTGTTATCTTATTTATATGGATCCCTTCAAAGAGAAGATACCACCAAACAAAAGGTCATGACCATTTGTCCAAATCTCTTCCTAGGACCAAATTATTTCAATCAACACAATATTCAAAATTTGGTACAAAACAATTGATAAAAAATATTGGCACAAAACCCCAAAAGGGCCCTTAACACATACAGTTTGCAGATTAGGACTCATAAGGTGGGTGTTGTGTGTGGTGAGATTTATACATTAGTGTTGCAAGTATGGGCCTAACCAGTGTTGTCATTGATGTCAACATACTCCTCTTGCATTAATGATAAGGATTGGATGAGCTGTGTGTTGAGGATATTGAGGAAATCAGCCTCAATCAGGAATAGTGAAGAACAGTGATAACAGTAAGGTAAAAGTCCAAGATAGGATGAGGATCAGAGGATGCGGTTTAAAGGGTTTGTAGATATGTGTCTTAAGGTGGTCCAGTAGAGATTTTAGAGGTCTGCATGAAGATCTGAAGAAGTAGTGGCCGCCCAAGTAAAATTGGTTTCGGCAGATGTTCAGTAGTGACAGAGTGACACAAATAGGTCCGGTAAGATCCAGAAATACATTGTCCTATTCTGTAAATTTTAGGGAGTGTTGAGGAAGTCTTTTTGGAGTGTCAACTAGATTGGTTCGTGGTTTGAAGGTCCGCAAGTATCTATTCCTTTGTGATAGTACTGACAGACTGTGTTCTTGAGGTTCTGGATGAAGGAGAGAAGGATTTCAGTAAGCAGATGAAGTGTGGATGTTTTTGGTGATTCAGACAAGCTTGTGGTGGTATTTAGATCGTGTCCAGTTCTTGTTGGTGGTCCGCATTGAAGTTGGAGTTTGCATTTGAGGAACAACTTCCGGATGATGGTGTTCTTCTTGAGACAGGCTGACCGGATGAGTTATACATCTCGCGGATGTCCTTGTGGATGTTTGTCGACTTAGATGATCATTCCTAAGTTGATGTCTTGTATAAATAAGGGATTGCGAAGTCATTTCAAAGTTGTCCTAGTAGAGATGAGAGTGTGGTAGTGAGGAGGAGAGCGAAAGGCAAAGTAGAAGTATTGGGCTTAAATGGAACTGATTCAAGCATGGTGAAGATGCTATTTTCCAGTTCAAGTAGGTGATACTTATTTCTTTGTAGACAATGTGTCTCTTGTAGGCAGTGAGCCCTAATTGGCATGTGCCATTTGTTCTTTCTATTCTTTTAACAGAGAATACATTCTTGGGTTAATCACCCTGTGGTTTTTCCCTTAACCGGGTTTTCCACGTCAAAATCTTGGTGTCACATGTGTTGATGTGTTTCTGCTCTTGATTTGTTGCATTATGTTTCCATGATTAATTTATCATTATGCTGTTGAATTGCTAAGTGAAGTTAAGTGTGTAAGTGAAGGAAAGTTTTGTACAACTGATTCACCCCCCCTCTCAGTTGTGTGCCCTAAGTCTAACAATTGGTATCATAGCCAAGTTCTTCTAAAAGGAGCTTAATCGCTTGAGGAGATCCAGGATGTCGTCTTACAAGAAGGATAGTCCGAAGTTTGATGGAACAAATTTTAATCTATGGAAAGGTCGCATGAAGTGTCACTTGCAATGCATGGGAATGGCGTACTAGACCATGGCTACAACACAGTATGTACCTCCACAGGGTGGTCCGAAAACTCAAAATGAAATCACAGATGCTGAAAACAATCTACGGACTATAGAGGCTCTTCTAAGCGCATTATCTGATTCAAAGTCTCAAATGTTATTGACCTACCAACTGCTTTTGAGATTTGGCAAAAATTAGAACTTTTGCATGAAGGAGACATGTTAAATGTGCAAGGCTACAGAGTCTGAAAGGGAAATTTGAAAATCTGAAGATGAGAGATGATGAAAATATCACTACTTTTATGCCGAGAGTAAATGAGCTTGTTTGTGGAATTAGAAATGTTGGTGGAGTCTTGGATGAAAATGAGATTGTTGGCAAAATTCTTAGATCCCTACCTGCTTCTTACAAAATCAAAGCTGTTGCCATTGAAGAATTCAGAGCCCATACAACTGTCACAAGAGATCAATTGGCTGCATTTGAAATGACAGAGTTTGGAGATGACCCCCCCAAGACTGAATTTGTATTCAAAGTCAGTGCCTCTATAAAAGGTAAACAAAGGTTTGATCCGGGAGAGAACTCTTCAAGGAAACTATCATGGTATGAAAAAGCAAGAAAAGATCTGGAAGAAGAAGAAGTAGAAACTGGTCAACTTGAAGTCCTTATTGCAAAGAGACTGCCAAGAGGATCCGGTAAGTATGAAGGAAAATTGTCTTTTAAGTGTTTTAACTGCAATAAGATTGGTCATTTTACTTCAAAGTGTCTGGAAAGATTTTCAAGGCCAAATCCTAACAGATCAAGGTTCCAAAAGAATTGTTACTATGTTCATGAAGGAGATGATAATGAAGGAGTAACAGATGATGAATTAGAAATAGGAAATAAATCCGGAAGTGAATGGGTGTTTATTGCCATCAAGGAAGAAGAACCAATATCCTCTGAATCTGTCAATCGTAAAGTTGTAGAAAGAGCTCTGGCTGCCCAAGTTGAAGAAAAGGATGATTAGGTCATTGACAGTGGATGCTCTCACCATATGACAGGTGACAAAAACAAGTTTGTAGATTTGGAAAGGTATGAAGGAGGAGTGGTAAAGTTTGGTGATAATTCTGTTGGTAGAATCAGAGGTAGAGGAACTATTTCTTTTGATGGAAGAAACAAAACTGGTAATGTACTGTATGTTGAAGGATTGAAGCACAATCTTCTCAGTGTTGGACAGTTGGTGGACAAAGGCTATGATCTCCAGTTCAAGAATGGAAAATGCAAGATCTTTGAAAGCTCTGGAACAGAGATTGCATCCGGTACTCAAACTAAAGGTAATATCTTCCACTTGGTTGGTACTAGTAAAAGTTGCTTATTTTTTCAAATTGATCAGAGTTGGTTATGGCATAGGAGGATGTGTCATGTGAATTTTGATAATATCATCAAAATAAGCAATACTCAGGCTATAAGAGATCTTCCAAAATTGGTGAAACCTACTAATAGCTTGTGCAAAGAATGTCAGTTGGGTAAGCTAAGCAGAGTCTCATTCAAAAGTAAGGAACTGTCTTCTACCAGATTATTGGACTTAGTTCATACTGATCTTTATGGTCCGGCAAGAATCAGGAGTCTGTAAGGTGATAGATACTTCATGTTACTAATTGGTGACTATTCCTGGATGATGTGGGTAACCTTTCTAAAAGAGAAATCAGAAGCTCTTCAGTAATTCAAAATATTCTTGGCTATGGTAGAGAATGAAACCGGATCAAAATTGAAATGTCTGAGGTCTGATAGAGGTGGAGAATTCACATCCGGTGAGTTCATAGAGTTCTGTGAGAAACATAGAATAAAGAGACAGTTGTCTGCTTCTAGGACTTCACAGCAGAATGGAGTAGTGGAGAGAAAGAACCAGACCATCCAGGAAGCTTCTAGGACCATGATGATGGAAGCAAATGTTCCTTAGATCTATTGGAGAGAAGCTGTCAGCACTGCAGTATATTCTCTCAATCGAGTTCAAATCAGAAGCAATACCGGTAAGACTCCTTATGAACTTTGGTTTGGCATCACTCCTACTGTGAGGTATTTCAGAGTTTTTGGTAGCAAATGTTACATTAAAAGAGATGAAGACCTAGGAAAGTTTGATGTTAGAAGTGATGAAAGAATATTCTTGGGTTACTCTACTCAAAGCAAAGCATACCAGTGTTATAACAAGAGACTGAGAAAGATGATAGCAAGTACAAATGTGAAGGTTGATGAGGGAATTGAGAAACCCTCAAGGTTTTATGAATATGATGAAGATGATCAGAATGGTGTTCTGACTCAAGGAGCCCAAGCCTCCTCTGTAAGTCAGATTCGAACTAATCCGGTAAACCAGGAAGAAGAGATGAGTTTCAATGAGCCTGATCAAGAATCAGAAGTGCAAGAAATTCCCAAAGTTCCCAGGTATGTAAGACTAAACCACTCTGAAGATTAGATCATAGGTGATAAAAGCAAAGGAGTACAAACAAGAAGGAGAATTGCTCAAGATTCAAAAGAATATTGTCTGATTTCAAAGATTGAACCTAAGACAATGAATGAATCTTGCAATGATGAAAACTGGACTAAAGCAATGGAGAAAGCGCTGATGCAAATTGAGAAAAATCACACTAGGGATCTTGTTCCTAGACCTAAAAACAAGGATGTGATTGGAACAAAATGGGTCTTCTGGAACAAACTGAATGAAGTTGGTGAAGTAATCAAAAATAAAGCCAGATTAGTCTGCAAGGGATACTCTCAAATAGAAGGAGTTGATTTTGAAGAAACTTTTGCTCCGGTGGCAAGAATTGAAGCAGTCAGATTATTTCTTGCCTTTGCTGCCTTAAAGGATTTCAAAGTATATCAGATGGATGTCAAGTCTGCCTTCCTGAACGGTGACTTGGAAGAAGAAGTGTACATAGAGCAACCGGATGGATTTCAATTGTCTGATCATGATGATATGGTCTGCAAGTTAAAGAAGGCACTGTATGGACTGAAGCAACCCCCAAGAGCCTGGTATGAAAGATTGGATAAGCATCTCTTGAAGATTGGTTTCAACAAAGGTACTGCTGATAGTAATTTGTATTTCAAAATTGATCATGAAAACATCTTAATTGTTGAAGTGTTTGTTGATGATATCATTTTTGGAGGAAGAGATAGTATGTGTAAAACTTTTGCAAATCAAATGAAAAGTGATTTTGAGATGTCCATGCTTGGTGAAATGAATTTCTTCTTGGGTCTGCAAATCACTCAAACAAAGAAATGAATCTTCATTTCTCAGACCAAATATGTGAAAGAATTGTTGAAGAAATTTGGGATGGAAGACTCAAAACCAATGAATACTCCCATGGCAACCAGATGTAAATTGAGCAAAGATGATGATTCTCCTAAGGCTGATCAGACAAAGTATAGGTCAATGATTGGAGGACTATTTTATCTCACTCAAACTAGACCAGACATTATGCAGGCTGTTGGTCTTGTTGCTAGATTCCAGGCTGATCCTAGAGAATCTAATGTCATGGCAATCAAGAGAATTTTTAGATATCTAAAAGGGACAGTTGAGTATGGTTTGTGGTATCCTAGAGATCATGATTTCTCTCTTCATGCATATACAGATGTAGATTGGGCAGGAGATGTGGATGACCGGAAGAGTACCAGTGGTGGAGCATTCTTTTTGGGGAAGAGATTGGTTTCTTGGCTAAGCAAGAAACAAGAGGCAATATCTCTATCTACAACTGAAGCAGAATACATTGCAGCAGTAGGTAGTTGCACTCAAGTTTTGTGGATGAAGCAGATGCTAAGAGATATCAAAGTGGAGTATGAGGAACCTATCACAATCTTTTGTGATATTTCAAGTGCAATAAATATATCTAAGAATCCGGTGCTGCATTCAAAGACTAAACACATATCCATCAAGTTTCACTTTTTGAGAGAGCAAGTGAACACGAATGAAGTCAGATTGGAGTTTGTACCTTCCAAGGATCAGATTGCAGACATCTTTACTAAACCTCTACCTAATGATTCTTTTGAGTATCTCAGGGAGAAGCTAGGGGTTATTACCCCTCCGGTGATGAACTAAGGTGCATCAGTCTGGTGGATATCACAGTCATATCTTGTGATCCGGATTGATGATAGGGAGTTGCTACTCAGGGGGAGCAGCAGGTATGATTCTAAAGTGTTGGAATTGCAAGTATGTGCCCTTTCCATTGATGTCAAAGGGGGAGAGAAGACATGTGAAAAACAAGTGGTTTCTGATCAAAGGGGGCGTAGTAAAGGGAGAGAAGACATGTGAATGGTTGTTTCTGATAGGGGGAGTTGTGACAGTGAGGAGAAGTTCTTGTCTTGATGGTTTTTCACATCATATGTTGCCATCAATGACAAAGGGGGAGATTGTTGCAAGTATGGGCCTAATCGGTGTTGTCATTGATGTCAACATACTCCTGTTGCATTAATGATAAGGATTGGATGAGCTGTGTGCTGAGGATATTGAGGAAATCAGCCTCAATTAGGAACAATGAAGAACAGTGATAACAGTAAGGTAAAAGTCCAAGATAGGATGAGGATCAGAGGATGCGGTTTAAAGGGTTTGTAGATATGTGTCTTAAGGTGGTCTAGTAGAGATTTCAGAGGTCCGCATGAAGATCTGAAGAAGTAGTGGCCGCCCAAGTAAAACCGGTTCCGGCAGATGTTTAGTAGTGATAGAGTGACACAGATAAGTCTGGTAAGATCTAGAAATCCATTGTCCTATTCTGTGGATTTTAGGGAGTGTTGAGGAAGTCTTTTTGGAGTGTCAACTAGATTGGTTCGTGGTTTGAAGGTCTGCAAGCATCTATTCCTTTGTGACAGTAGTGACAGACTGTGTTCTTAAGGTTCCAGATGAAGGAGAGAAGGATTTCAGTAAGCAGATGAAGTGTGGATGTTTTTGGTGATTTAGACAAGCTTGTGGTGGTCTTTGGATCGTGTCCAGTTCCTCTTGGTGGTCCACATTGAAGCTAGAGTTCGCATTTGAAGAACAACTTCCAGATGATGGTGTTCTTCTTGAGACAGGCTGACCGGATGAGTTATACATCTTGCGGATGTCCTTGTGGATGTTTGCCGACTTAGATGATCATTTCTAAGTTGATGTCTTGTATAAATAAGGGATTGCAAAGTCATTTCAAAGTTGTCCTAGTGGAGGTGAGAGTGTGGTAGTGAGGAGGAGAGTGAAAGGTAGAGCAGAAGTATTGGGCTTAAATGGAACTAATTCAAGCATGGTGAAGATGCTATTTTCCAGTTCAAGTAGGTGATACTTATTTCTTTGTAGATAGTGTGTCTCTTGTAGGCAGTGAGCCTCTTGTGAGCAGTGTGCTCGGGCAGTGAGCCCTAATTGGCATGTGCCATTTGTTCTTTCTATTCTTCTAACAGAGAATACATTCTTGGGTTAATCACCCCGTGGTTTTTCCCTTAACCGGGTTTTTCACATCAAAATCTTGGTGTCACATGTGTTGATGTGTTTCTGCTCTTGATTTGTTGCATTGTGTTTCCATGATTAATTTATCATTATGCTGTTGAATTGCTAAGTGAAGTTAAGTGTGTAAGTGAAGGAAAGTTTTGTACAATTGATTCACCCCCCCTCTCAGTTGTGTGCCCTAAGTCTAACAATTAGAACTTGATGTGGCTCAATCCATGAACATCCCTAGGATCACTGAGCTCAAAAATATCTTTTATGGTTACCACAAAGCTGGAAATGTTATCGGATTGTGAGATCTTGATCTTAGACTCTATATGAACAAAAATGTTGACTAGGCAAGAATGCCTTTGTGGTGAGAAATATCTTTTGTGGTGAAAGTCTACAAGTTGAAAACAACTAGGAAACCACTAGAACCTACAAAGAAAAATACAAGTGTGAAATAAAATGTTTTTAGGTGATGCAAGATTACTCAACCCTTGAAATGCTCTTGCATCATACATCCTAGGTAACAAAATTTTAAGCATGGTTCTTAAAAATAAGGAAGTGAGCATTTGCAGTGTCCACCCCAACTAACCCACTTCATCTTTAAATAACCTTGTATCATCCTCAAATCATCTTACCTTCCGTTGGACCAAGTACTCACTCCTTGTATTCATTCTTTCTAGTTCTTCTGCTTAACCACTCATTGAAAACCCATTCTATCTCATCTCTATGCCTCTCCAAGACCTACTATCTCTAATCTAGTTTTTTTGATGATGTTATGTCTTTCTCTACACCTTTTACATCATGATATTTATACAAATTGGCCACATTGAACGCTGGTTTGATGTCCAATCCCTTAGGCAACATGATCTTATAGGCATCCTTAGAGATCATGTGCAACACTTTGCAAGGGCATATCTTCTTTGGCTTCAACTTAATATATGTTCACCTAGGGAACCTTGCCTTCCTCAAGTGTGCCATGACTAACTCACCTTCTAAGTAGATATTCTCTCTTTTGTGGTCATTTGCACTTGCCTTGTACTTGTTAATACTCCTCTCCAACTATTGCCTTACTTGCTAATGCGACTCCTTTGTGTACTCTGCACAATCCTCCACATCTATGCTAATACACTCCCCATCAATCACCTTCAATAGTCCCATATACAATCTAAAAAGGGGTATTACTAGTAGGTCAATTCACCAAGTTATTGAATACAAATTTAGTGTGTGCCAACAAGTTATCCCACTGTGTTGTTTTGTCTCCCACCAAACTTCTTAGGAGATTCCCTAGACTCTTGTTAACCAATTCTATCTAACCATCTATTTATGGATGGTATGTTGAACAATAGTTCAACTATATCCGCAACTTCTTCCACAATGCATGCCAAAAGTGGCTCATTCTTTGAAAAATAAATTTGCAATCCCAGAAGCATCCTTCATCTTTCTGTAAGGAACGAAATGCACCATTTTTGAAACCCTATCAACTACTACAAATATAGAATCATTATCCCTCTGGGTTTGCGGTAATCCAAGGGCAATGTCCATGGAAAGTTCCTCCCGAGGCTTTTATAGAATAGGCAACGGCTTGTATATGTTAGGAAAGTGTGATATCTAATTGCAACGCTAATGTTTAAGGTATGTCATATCTCCAAACATCTTAGAGAGGGTAATTGGATGTCCCCTTAGGTGGTGGATGAGATAATATTATTTAACTATTTTACCGGTTGACTTGGATAGGAGTTGTAATATCATTCATGAGGGAGTTTACACATGATAGTGGCAATTACAAATGTATTTATGCCATTTTCTCAATCCTAGGCATTTGGGGGATTTATGGAACATCTTTTTAGTTGTAGATGGGACCCACATGAGTTGTTATCTTCATAATGGGGCACTAGATGACATGTGAGTTGTAAAGAGTTAAAGTGAAAGATGTTGTCCACTATGATGCCTATTTTGGAGGGGTTATTGTTATCTCTCAGATTTGCACCCTTTCTAAGTTTCAAAACTTGGCAATCTGGAGAAACATGGGATCTTTCCAGGCTTGTGGGTCACTTGTGATGGAAAGAACCTCTGGAGAAGGCCAACTTCCTAGCTGGTTATCACCTAGAAACTACTGGATTTGTAGAGGAAAAGGGAAAAGGGATGTTTAGGAAATAAAAAGTAAAACTGTAACCTGAGAACAAGGGTGATACACCAAACTTGATATGATTTATGGAACTCAGATTTGCATACACTTGGCCATAGAGATCAGAAAATAAACCTGCACAACCTATTACTGTATGCTTTACAAAAACACTTCACAAAGAGGCCTAATGCATTAACCTTTTAAGAGGAAGCTAACTTCATAGTTAAAAAAGCATATACAGCTTTAAAACACAGTTTGCAACCTGCATAACAAACTTTTTGCAGAAAGGTATTTGAAACATGAGGTAAATATCATAAGGAGATAAAAATAACCTCACAAATGACTTAATCAAATACTTGGTAATACACAGTACTGCATAAATAAGAAGGCAAAAGCTGACTATCAATGGCATTCAAGGTCTGTTCTGTATTTCATATCTCAAAGGGGTTACAAAAACATGCTCAAGCTGAGTAAGGATTGCAGAAAAATCTCTAACTCTAGAATTTACATGAAAAGAACTCCATACAAAGAGTTAAATGAATGACTATATACTCTCCAAGCAACTGCAATGAGATAAGGATGAGAAACCTCCATTTTCATGTATCTCATAAAAGCCCCCAAAATATCTGCCTAAAGTCCTCCAAAGTGGGTTCCCAATGCAGAAAAAGTCACAGCATGTCATCACTAATCATAAAAGCACCAAAAAATGCCTTTAAATGCTCTTTAAGGCCACTAAAAACAAGTCAAAATTGTGTAATAACTCTTCCACCAGTTGGCCAACCTCTCCTGCAACATCATAAATGCTTGATATTTGCATAATAAATGACATAAATACAATTATTTTCTGCACCTAATTAACATTGATTAAGTGGTTTATAATTACACCACTTAGTTAATGTTTTACATTCCAAATTTATTACAAACCTATGCAGAAAATAATGGCATTTAGGACATAAATATTTAATTTCCCGATTTTGCATGGTTTAGGGATAAATTAAATATCGTGAAAGAATGACAAAGTAATCTACGAGACTTACTTTGCCATGTGTGATAAATTTGCCTATTATTGCATTTTGCATTTTTATTACAAATTATAAAGTAATTCATAGTTTATTACTTTATCGTTTGTTTACAACATTTAATCTATCTCTAGATTATGCAAAATCAACATAAAAACACCTTGTAATCCCTAGGCAAAATAAACACGACTCTCCATACACTTGCATTACCTCTCGCATCTCATGGCTTGTCAAAATACCTTATAATCCCTAGCCATTCATACAGGCATACATATCTCGTCATGCTTACAAGGTCCAAAGCAATACATTTTAAAAATGACCCTTATGCCTCCCTATACACATTACCATGTCTTTCATATGTTATCACACTCACCATATGGCCTCACAAAACAACTCACGCCTAGCAAGAGAGGCAATCAACCTTATGCTTTTATAATGTTTATTTGACTTTGAAAATAACAAAAGGAAGAAAAAGCATGTCTCACGGCCCCCTTGATGTATTATCATTAGGTTCAGAAAGACAAAAGTCTTTACCACGAGCACCCAAGGATATCAATGATTTGTAAATCAAAAGTCAAAAATATAATAATGCAATTAGGTCGATCAACCTAAAGGGAGGAAAAACCTAAAAAACTTCCATTTGCATTTCACCTTTCTCCTCCTTGCTACCGCGCCACCATGCCTGTAGGGTTTGTGGGCAATCTTCATGATTTCTTAGGCGTTTTATGAGGGATTCAATGCAGATTTTCTATGTAAACTACAAGGTAAGTTGCATTCTCTGAGATTTTGACCCAATGAAGTCAATTTTGGGCTAATTTTGGGCCTCCATGGTCGCATTTCAGACTGGTATTTGATACATCTTTCCTTTTTTTTTTCCTTGGCCGATCACTCCTATATTGCCTTTTCACCATGTTGAGGTCGTTTTGGAAGGTTGACTAAGAAAAACAAAGTGGCCTTCACATAGCAATCGGTAGAAAAAAAAAAAGAGGTAATTCATTCTCTGCTATCAATCTCTCCTTTTTCTGAGATTTATTTGCTGCATATCACTTTTTTGCGACATGATTTGGAGGGTTCTGAGTATTTTTGTGTTTGTTGAGTTCAAAATGGGTTGCATTTTCCTCTAAATTGGGCACTTTAGAAGATGACACACTCAAATGAGGAGCTTCTGATGTTGCATGGTAAACCTCCTGTCCAGATGCAAGTGATTGCTAAACTTTATTGCCAGATGAAACCCTGTTTACAGCTGTATGAGACTCCAAATTTATTGGTATTGAATACTTTGCATCTTCCTATTTTGTCTAAACACAAACCCTCTTGCACACCCTCACTATTTACATGTGCATAAGCATCACAATCACCCTGAGCAATATCATCTATTTTTACAACAACTAGACCATCCGCAACATGTATTGCCTCATTCCAGAATTCATCTCCTGGAGAAAGAGAGCTACAATATACCCATCTTGGAGTTTTATTTGCAGACCCTTTATTCACAGCGGCATTAAAAGTAAATAGCACCATCTATTTTATTCCATTTTCAGGTGCTCCACTACATTTTATTAAGATTTTGGGAGTTTCAATTATGAAAAAAAACATGAAATCCCATGGCCCATCAACTTTAGAAATATTCTCAGAAGCTTGCATTGAGTTAGTCTCTGAAATTTTGGCACTAACATCCATTGCATCTTTGAAAACCTTGTTTGTTTGTTGCACTATTTGCTCCTTGCTATCATTTTCCTGCCCCTTGATTTTTTTTTTTAGTTACATCTGTAGACTGTCCTTTTTCCTTAGCAAAAGCTATTCCAAGGCATGTTGACTGGTAAGCTTCTTAAAATGGCCATAATGAGACTTTCATTAATAAATATCAAATTCTTTTATGTTGTTTGTGTCATTCTTGTATACATAAATCTTTATCAATCTCGCTTCAACACACAACCACTTCAGATATGACTACACTTTCTTTGACATTTTTGCACTTTTACATGATGCTTCTCTTATTGTCAACTGATTTGTCACTTGTCCATTATTTAGACCTGAGTATGCATGCTTCCTCTTCATTGCCTTCATGGGTGACTACATTGTATATCTTCATGTCTTGGCTTTGCACAACATTGTCTTGAAGGACTTAACCTAAGGATGTAACTTTAACTTACCACTACATCTTTTTCCATACATGGTAACAATACCTTGGCTACATGGACAATAGTTGATATAACTATCACATCATATTTGAATGCAATATTCATTGTAATAGTCCCATGTGCTTGTGTCAAGTCTCTTCATGCATATAATGTTGCATCCTTTATGTTGGAGTCTAGATGAATAACTGAGCTCCTCTCTACCATTTGTAACTTGAGGATTTCATGTCTCCGCATAAGAAATGTATATCTGAACTCTTTGCTGCACTATAACCTCCTGGATCCTATTCTCTTTTAAAACAACAATGAGATTCATGTCCCTTAATTATTAGGTTGTTCACTGCCTGTTATATGCTTATTCATGGCAGGGACATGTTTATTCCTGATCAAGCATTCTATGAACATTGTATATGCTTCATATTTAAATGTTAGTGATTCATTTAATTGTTTCCTTCTACATGCTGTATGTTCTATCTTATTTTCTCTGAATCATACATGTAGGTGTAAGCAATTATTTGAATGCTCCTTTGTCATGATGTTGAAAGAAAAATATCAATGCTATACTTCTCACTATTTTAGTTTGATGTACCATCCTACATTAAATGTATGCTCATACATACCACATCATACACTGGTAATGACTCTTTCATTCACCTTAGAGTTGTATGAACATTGTGCTTGCACTATTTTTTCATGATGAAATATATAGTCAGAATGTGTGTTGTACTCTTTAGTCGGATCCTCCTATAGAAAAGTGCATTTTAATACTCAGATAGTCACATCTGTGAGGAGATCCATCTGATGGATGTGATATTTGTACTCCTCTGTATTACTTAACAATCAAACCTGATCTTGCAATATAATGAGGCACTGGAAAAATATGAGAATGTTGTTGTTTCATACAGTGTATCTGCATATCTTATCATGTTGTTTTGTCTTCTCTCCATAAGATAATACATGTACCTGAGTTTGTATTTCTTGTAATGCATTGACTGTGACATACTTGTCACTTCATTGTGCTTGGTGTTTGAACTCCTTCACTATTGTTAGACATGATTGCCCCTCTAGAAGTCATCTTGATGTCACTAATGGATGTCAAGCATTTAGATGTTCTCCCTTGCTCACAGATGCTCTCCATTCTATCAGGACTGCACTTTTACTCTACTTATGGTTCCTCTTATATGTTAGTCAGTTGATCATTTCATGACATTCGGTACAGGGTTGCTTCTTTCATGGTGGCTTATCAAATTGCCTAGATGCTTTATATTGCCAACATACGTTTGTGACATGATTGTCACTACACTGTGCTACTTGATCACCTTTCTTGCTTGTTTCTTGTGTCTATATGCTATGACTATTACTCTTTGAGTTTGGACTATCCATTATCACGGTTGTCACTCTTACATGACTGTATCATACATATGTTCTTCATTCACAACAAAATGATAAGTACCTGTCCTATTACTTTGTGGCATTCAGTCATTCTTTAAGGATGCATATGGCTGTAGTATAACTTTTTCAACATTCATGTAGTCTTATAGCAATCAACCTGTACCTTTTGCATACTAAATGGAAGCCTGTCACTTCATACATTGTTGTTATAACCATCTCTTTTAATGTGTTGCTGTTATACTATTCAACTGTTCTATCTGCTTTTGACTTGGGGTATGCCAGTGATGACATTTTCGTTGTATAGCTTGGTAACATTCAAAATAGTTTGAATCACTGAAGATAAAACATTATACATCTATACTTCACCTTTCTCTTGTTGTCCTCTCTGTGTATGAATATACTATATTTTATTTGGCATGGTTGTACCTTGCTTACTGTTGTCCATTGCCATATGACTGCCCTTTTTGACATGATATAAGGTTGTTACATGCATTCAACAGTAATTTGACACTTCATTTATGACATAATAAAAAAAGGTACCCATTCCATGAATGTACGGCTGTACTTGTTTGTCTCTTTGCATGTCATCTCTCTTTTGGCTGTCCCATATAGTGTTTGAATAGACTATGGTAAGCAGGGTATATATATTCTTTGATGCTCCATGACCTTCTACACTATGATAATGATGAAGTGTGATGTTTCAAGTGATAAGAAGTATGTAAACTTTTGTAATGAAACTATATTGTTCTTATATCCATCTTTTGCATTCCTTGTATACTTGCATTCGTTTTAGTGAGAAAGGTTGTTGTACACATCATTTCCTATGTATATGTATACACTTGTTCTTTCATATATGCAGGTGTATGATATGGATGCTTCTCATTCCACATATGGCTCTTGTAGCCTATTCTTCATGTGGTTACGTGATGAGACTGCTTCACAACAGTTTTACTTTAGAAATGCATTATTCTTTTATGCAGACTGTCTTTGACTTGAATTTGAATAAAGACTATAACATATGATATCCAATGATACACTGTTTCTTATGCTACTTTATTATGGTTGGTTTATCTACAAAGTACATCTAGACAGCAAAAATCACACTTCAAACACAACAAATAGATAGAAAAATACCTTTTATGGTTGCACTTCATTCTTGTGTTTTTCTGTGCATGACAAAACCATACAAATAATCCTTCTATGCACTTGATACTTGACTGTCCATTTGATGGCTATTTCTATGCATGGTACCTATCTGTTTATGCATCTTGATATCCTTCTTGAATGGTTAGGAATGAAACATGCTGGGCTCTACCCTTGTGGGAGCCACATTTTTTTCCACATGTCATTTAATAAAAGATGAATCAGTAAACTGATTTCTCATACACCTGCACAGGAAGCAAACATCTTAGCATATAAAACATACCTTTGTTTATGATGTGATGTGACTTGTATGGATCTATCTTTCCTGATATGACACTAGTATCTGCTCATTCTGATTTTTCTTATGCTAATATCCGATGACTGATGTTGCCACTACATAAAAGTGGATAGTACTTTTGAAGTTCTTATTGTGTATGAAAAGATTTGAGACCCCAAGCATTAACAAAAAACTATTTTTTAGGTACATTGGACCTCAAATGGATGGAGGAAGACAGCAGCCGGATCGACCACGAGATTCGTCATTCGCAGGCAATGACGGGTCCCCTCTCTTTTCCTATGCAATTTGTTTCCTTTCAAAAGTAAAATTTATTGTTATGTAGCCTATTTTAGTTACTCCTACGGCTTGTGTGGGAGCATCTTATTTGACATTTATGAATAATGAAAAAAGCCTTTCAAAATCTACAATGTTGTATGTTTCTTCTTGATTGTAAACAATTGCATTTAATTGTACCTCTTTTATGGCATTTTTCTCTTGACAAACACTTACTAATAACAGACATGCACCCCTCAAAACTAGAAAACTTAATCAGCCCCACTTGATTAATCTGAACAATAAAAATGGGTAACAATTACATTTACTATTACACTTTCTTGCGAGTTACATTTTATATTTAAGGAGGCTACCTATGTGAATGGCATGTTGGATTTTTGCATGAGTTTGGGCATCTAGTTTGGGCCCATGGATTTTGTCTCTTGTTTTGTAAACCATTCATGGTTTCTTGTTTATGTATGCTTTATATATTGGAGCCTTGGGATAGAAGTATTATGTTGATTTTCATAGGTACGTAAATGTTTTCGAAATGGTGTCAAATTGAAGGGAGAAAGTGTGTTGCATATGTATTCTTCTATTGAAGATTAATGCATACTTCAACTTCTCTTTGATGGTGGAATTTTTCTCAAAAGGGTTTATGTATGTACATTTAATGTCATGTTTATTTAGCATTGTTTGCTAATTTTAAATTCCACATTATCTCTTAATGGTTAATCCAATGTTGTATATAAAAATCATATTTGCATACTCTTTGAAGGGCTAGCATTTATAGTAGTTTACCTTGTTTTAACAACATCTGGTACCATATCCTTGGTCCTGTTGAGAAGGGGATGCCCTTCTTGAAGTGTTGAAGGGTTTTTTAGCTATGCAGGAATTGTTTGTTTGAGTTGTTTTGTAGATTTTGCGATTAGAAACTATGGCCTCGACATCTTGTTCAAAGATTAACAAGTTCAATGGCACTGGGTACGAATTATGGAAGCTGAAGGTGGAATATCTCTTTAAAGAGAGAGATTAGTAAAGAGCTAGTTAAACAAAGAGAAACTGGATAGTGTATTTGATGATGATTGGAAGAAATTGGACAAAAATGTATGAGGAACCATTTAGTTGTGTCTTGCAAATTCTGTCTTGTTTAATGTTTCTAAGGAGGTCACAACATATTCCCTATGGAAGAGGATTGATGAGATATGCCAAACTATGATTTTGGTAAATAAACTTTATTCGAATAGAAAATTATATGCTTTCAAAATGAAGCATGGGGACTCTATTGTAGAACATTTGAATAATTCATTTTAATTGATTATGAGTCAATTAGGATCCATTGATGTTAAGATAGATGAGGAGGATAAGTGTATAATGTTACTTTGTTCTTTGCTTGAATCATGGGAAAATCTAATCCTTATACTAAGTGGCTCGATTGTTAGAAATGAAGGTGAACAACTATAGAATGGAAATCTAATTTCAACTCTTACACTAATCTAGTGTAGAACCAAATAGAGATTATAGGGAATCAATCAGCAATACAAAGAAATAAAGGAATAGAAGAACTAAACACATAATACAATATTTACGTGGAGAAACCCATTCGGTAAAAAAACTCCACACAAGAAGAGATGCACTAGTCTGTATTAACTTCAATAGAGTTTACAATACATCACTAACGACCTCCTCTTCAGTCTTTAATCCAACATCACCCATTTTTTTAGTCTCAACTCTCTACTACACCACAACCGTAATATAATGTCCTCATTAAAAGAATGTTGCCATCTAGGGCAAACAACCTTATATAACTTCTATTGTCAGATCTACGACCTAATGATGAATGGTCCAAATTGACTACAAAATTACAATATTTTACAAGGTAATTTTCTAATAAATTTTTTTCTTCGAGGGCATTACCCCCAAACCCTCACCAGGGGGGCAACATCACCCATCCTGGACCCTCCATCAGGTATTAAGATCCAAATGGGGATAAAACAAGACTATTGTTTGATGAATACATCTTCCCTTATGGAGATTTACAAACAATATTAGGATTAATTAATTACATAGGATTTACAAGGTTGATGGCACCTTAATCCTAACATCAATGATAGATCCAAAGCTAGATGCCCTTCTTGCTACTTTTCTTGTGGAGCAAATGAGAAAATCCATGGAAGAGAGCTCAAAGGATGCATTGCATGTTTAGGGAAGGCCCAAGGATAATGGAGGGTCTAAAGGGGATTAAAAATGTCTACAGACATATCTAAGTGTTGAGGCCATGCTACGATGCAAGGAAAGAGTAGAGTGAAATGTTGGAACTATGGAAAAATGGGGAAAGTGAAGGAGTGTATAAATAATAAGAAGACATGATTCCTCCACTAAAAAACCCTCTCATTAAGGTAATGAATCCTTGTTTATTTCTGCTAATATTATTTTTGATGATTCTTAGTTTATTGACTCAAGTTGTTCATATCCTAGGACTCCTCATAAGGAGTGGTTCTCTTCCTACCATGCTTATGATGGAAGAGAGGTGTATCTGGGAAAAAATAATTCACATCAATTCCTTGGCCATGGAAAGGTATAATTGTGTTTCAATGATGGGAGGGTAAATACTCTTATTGGTTTTTTGCATATTCAAGGAATTATAGGAAATTTGATTTATGTATCTAAGTTCAATGATTCTGGATTGTATGTGAAATTTGACGAGTCTGGTTGCATGTTGGTGAGAGGAAATTTGGTGGTTTCCAAAATATTGTGTTGGGACTTTGTTTAGGTTAAATACCTCCACATTTTGTAACTCTACCAATGTAACTAGCAATTCTAAAATTCATGTATGTTATGGCACCAATGTTTGGGCCACATTGGTGAGAGGAAATATGGTTGACAATTTTTCTTATTACTCTAATGGTTAATTTGATTTATGTGAACATTGTGTGTTTGGTAAGTAGAATAGATCTTAATTTCTTGTCGAAATCTATAAATCAAAGAGGTTATTAAAAATCATTCATTCATATATGTTTGGTCCAATGGATGTGAGTTCTATGGGAAAATCTTGGTATTATGTTGCATTGAATATTGACAGTGTCTATAGATACACCTAGGTTTATTTTATGTGTTCTATTTTAAGGAATTCAAAGCTTTGGTTGAGAAATAATCAGATAATAAAATAAAGGATTTGAGATCTGACAATGGTGGTGAATATTTCTCTAGAGAATTTGATAAGATTTGCAAGTATGTAGGTATTATTTGGTAGAAGACAACCCCCTACACACCACAACAAAATGGGTTTGCAAAGAGGATGAACCAAAACTTGATGGAAAGAGCCGGAAGTATGTTGAGTGGTACCGAATTGGATCAATGCTTTTAGGAAGAGGGTATGAGTACTACTTATTACTTGGTAAATAGATCTCCTTTAAATCTTGTTGATAAAACTTCTTATGAAATATGGACAAGTAAGAAACCTTTTGTTTCACATTTAAGAGTATTTGGTTGTGATTCTTATGTTCATGCACCTAAGGAAAAGCGATATAAATTGGATTCAAAAGTATAGAAATGCATATTTGTAGGATGTCATAAGAATGTAAAACATTTATAAGCTCTAGAATCCACTAACCTAAAAAATGATCCATTCTAGAGATGTAATGTTTAGGGAGTTTAGAGCATTTTCATATTTTGTACAACCAAAAGAAAAAGAAAGAAAATAATGTATTTTGAGACCAAGGTTGAAAAATGAGAACATGCACATGTTGAAGAACAAGATGATGGATTAGATGATGTAGAGTAAGAAGAGGGTTCAAATGAGAGTTCTGAGAAGAATGAACAAGATGAGCATGTAGAAGAATAGGTTGTTGAAGGCACAAGACAATAGAGAGGGGTGAATAAGTTGTATCAAAAACCTTAACTTCTTTAAACAAAATCACATTCACATTCACTTTAACTCCTTATTATGTTATGAAGATTAAACATGAATAGTAGAATCAAAACATAAACACATCAACACCATACACACATGAACACCAGATTTTTATGTGGAAAACCCTAAAAGGTAAAAACCAGGGTGAGTGTTAGCTCACAATATAATGTAGTAACAATACCAAATAACAAAGAGGCTCACTACCCAAAATACTCACTGCAAAAAGGCTCACTGCCAAGGGGTGGCTCACTGCTAGGATGGGTGGCTCACTACCATGAACTGATATAGTAGCATCTACATGTCTGAGTTCAGTTCCATTGAAGCGTAATATATCTCTTCTTCTCCGCCTTCACAACACACACACTTTATCTTTGCATCTTCACCCTCACTCACACCATTCACAAATTCATTACATATATTTATACCTATCATCAACCTTGGAACATTCATCAAGGTCGGCAATACAACTTACAACCATTAGAACTATCTCCAAGGTCAGCATACATACATAAAATAAACTTACAAAGCAAATGAATGAAGTAAGAGCACTTCATGGCTTATCTTGGATCCAAACACATCCTTATAGCTTCAACATGCTTCCACAATCCACAAATCACCTCCGCAACAAGTGTAAATAACCAAGTCGGCCAGAACTAGTGCAAATATCAAGAATACTTAAATACATGCTTCCAAGGACTTCATTATAGCTTACAGATCAAGCACACACCTTCAATACATTTTAGAGACATCCACGAACAACATAGAATCACCTGGGAGCTGACAAATCCAACCGCAATAGATCTCACTTGAGTACAACAAATATCACTTGAAGACCTATCACAAACTGCTTCACAACAAACACTGTCGAACTCTACTAATCAATAACTTGCATTTTAGAGCACCAAATCACAAATCCTTTGGAATGAAGATAGCTAAGGACATTATAAACTTAAGTCCAAAACCACAAGACCAAAATCCAAACTAAGGAGAAATGCAAAGCAAAATACTTTCTCCATGTCACACTATAAATGTTGTCAGGCACAATCTTCAAACTAGTGAATAGAACTTTTTTTACATAGTGATCCGAACCACCAAATTCTAGATTTAGCATCTTCAAAAACTTCTCTAAATTATATCCAAATCTCATACTCTGGTCTTCAACACAGAGGAAATGCGGAGCAAAATACTCAGACAGTGTCCTTAATATGATAATCAATCAACAAACAACAATATTAGAAGATACAATTGGCACCAATGACAACACAAATATGTTGACATCAATGACAACACCAATTAGCACATACTTGCAAAAATATCCCCTTTTTTTCATTGATGGCAACATATGATGTGAAAAACTGAATAACATGTTCCTCCATTAAGACACAACTTTGCATTAGGACTCCCCCTTTCTTTTTACACATCTGAACTCTTTCTCCCCCTGAGTTTTTCACATGATCTCTCTCCCCCTTTGACATCAATGGCAAAGGGCGTCACATTTCTTCCACTACACATACTTGTACACTACTGCTCTGATTAGTCTAAAATCATTCTTTACTCCCCCTGACTGCAATAATCATCTCAAACCACTACCTTCTCCCCTTGAGAGGTAGCATCCAACATCAGTCCAAAAAGGAGAAATATACTTTGAGGCACTTTGGACTGATGCATCTTCTTATGCATCTAGTTCAAGGAAGGAGGTGCAACAACCCCTAACTTCTCTCGGAGATACTCAAATGTATCCTTTGGAAGAGCCTTAGTGAATATATCAACAACTTGATCTTTTGTAGGCACATATTCAAGCTTCACTTCACTCTCTACAAGTTTCTCCCTCAAAAAATGATACTTAATTGAAATGTGCTTTTTTTAATGCATCACTGGATTCTTTGAAATATCTGTGGCACTTGTGCTATCAAAAAGAATAGGGATTGGCTCATCATACTCAACTTTGATATCCTTCAAGGTCTGTTTCATCCACAACACCTGAGTACAGCATGATGCTACAACAATATATTCTGCCTCGGTAGTAGACAAGGAAACTCATTCTTGTTTCTTGCTATGCTAGGACACTGCTCTATCTCCAAGGAAGAATGCACCTCCACTTGTACTTTTTTTGTTTGTACTTTTTCTGTCATCAACACATCTGGCCCAATTTGCATCTGTATAGGCACTTAAGGAAAAACCATTGTTCTTAGGATACCACAAGCCATGATCTGGAGTGCCCTTCAAATACATGAATATCCTCTTCACTGCCATGACATGTGATTCTCTAGGATTTGATTGAAATATGTCAACAAGATAGACTGCATGCATGATATCTACTCTAGTAGAGGTTAGATAAAGTAGTCCTCCAATCATTGATCTGTACTTGCTCTGATCAGCCTTAGGAGATTCATCATTCTTGCTCAACTTGTAACCAGTAACCATAGGGGTACATACCGATTTAGAGTCCTCCATTCCAAACTTCTTCAACAACTCTTTAACATACTTTGATTGAGAAATGAAAATACCTTTACTAGTTTGAATGATTTACAGTCCAAGGAAGAAGTTCATTTCACCACACATAGACATTTCAAACTCTTTTTGCATCTCATTTGTAAACTTCTTACACATACCTTCATTTCCACTGAATATGATGTGTTGGGTGAATATTTTGTCGTCAACTAACTGATAACAAAATGTTATATCAACCATAATATGATGAGATTTAATCTCTCCTCTCATAAAGGGGAGGCTCCCTTCTTACTGATAACTAATAACAACCAGTAACTAACTAGACTTATGTACACTAAAAACTATCCTTGGGGTGGTTCCATATCATTCTATTCTCTTTTTTCAGAATAGATGTTTACAATTCAAGATAACAATCCCACAAAGCTTATAATATTCAAAGAATTACAAATTACTAACTTGGAGCAATAATAACTAATATCCACTTAAGTTACACAAAAGAATAACTAAATGATACCAGCATGTGTTAATCACCAAGAAACCCACAAAAACATAAAGTTTCCCATTGCTTCTTATGCCAATTGAAAATGAAAGATTTTGGAATATAGTATAGCCCAAAGTCATCACTATATGCCAAGATAAGATAACACGATCACAAACAATAACTTATAGCCCAAAGTCTTCAAGTTACTTCTCATTCACAAACATAAACACAAATCTCAAAGATGATATCATAGCACAAAGTCTACAAAATCAGATTTGAATCACCTTCTAAACCCTTGATTTCCACGCTCACAATTCAACCATTCACATAAGATAATGTAATAGAAAGGACATAAGAACAATTCTATAACATCACAAACTTGATCCAAGACAAAGATTCGATGTGAAATTGCTTTCTTTATATTGATTGAAAACTGATTTACAAAATAAGCTCAAAGTCTCAAATTGCTCTTCAAATTGGTAATGCTTCACTTCAATAGACAAAAGATAATATTTACAAAAGAGGCCCTCTTTATTTATAGGGAGAGGCTGAGAGAAAAACTAGGAAAACTCTAATTACTTTGACTTATTCAACACAAAAGTCCAAATTGATTTAGGACTTCTTTGTTTTTACATGTAATTACATATTTGAAAAATGCATGTAAATATGTCCAGAGGGAAATACAAAAAATAAACTAAGGCGTGTTCAACTTTGTCCACCATCCTTTTCCATTGAATCTCCATACTTCATCACTGCTTGCATTTCCTTAGTATTTGGTCCAGAAGTATGTTTAGAAATGGAAAGGACCCTTGTTATTGAATCCTTCACGGTGCGACAAGCTTTCTCATGCCTTCCCAAGAACACTTTGAGGTTGTCCAAAGTCAGCTGAATGTCCAACAACTTATCCATTGAAACCACTGAAAAGGCTTGATCCTCAAATTCCATCTGGATCATGTTGTTGAACACCTGTATCATTGCATCTGCAAAAAGAAACTTCTAGTTGTTATCCAGTAACTTGCAAGGAAATTCTTCAATCTTGTTAACAAGATTCACATCATTATCTTCACAACTGCAAGTGCATTTTGCAAGTCCTTGATTAATCTATTGATGACGCTTATTCTATGAATCATAGTTTATTTGATTTCCACAAACATTTCTCAATTGGGAATGATCCCAATTTCTACCAATGTGCTTAGCTTGAGTTTCTTCATTTTGATCCAATCTTGCAAACTGCATTCCAAGTCCTACTACTCTTGAGACAAAGTGTCAACAACCCCATCTAATTCCGCTCTTATACTTTCCATTTTCTCCTTCCTTTCCACAGAGGTTTTCAAAAGATGTGATCCTTGTGTAATCATTCTATCTGAGAATTCACCAACCACTCTACCTCTTGTATGAATCTTTTCAACCTTTTGAATAACAAGATCTTCCATGGTGATAGCCATAGGTTCCACTAATTCAGAAGACAAAGTAATCTTTTGAAGCACTAAGGTCAACTATTCTGCTTTAGCTTTATACTGATCTTTCATCTTCTTCTCGTGATCAAACTTCACAATCAGAGAATTCAAAGTAGACTGAGCATCAGCTTTGGCACTCTCATGAGTGATCTTTCCCAATTCAACCCTTGAGATGGAATAATCATTGATATCAAAATCTTCAATGGATTTGTTAGGAGGAGGTTGAGTTGTCCCTGCATACTTGTGACCTTTGTCTTCAAATATCCTTGAAAGAGTTTTCACCTTCTTCTTAGTCTTGGTCTTTGTAGGTGCCAATTTCTCGAAATCAAAGTCATCTGGGGAGACAACTTCCTTCTTCCTCTTTGGTGTATGAGATGAGAGCCAAGGGGGAAGTGCAGACAAACTTGCATCTAAACCAGTAGCCATTGTTTGTGTTGGAGAAACTACACTCACAAAAGTTGAAGTTACAATAGGTGAAGTATTAGTGAAAACAACACCAGGAATATCTACATTTGGAATTTACCTAGAATCAGTCATGAGTTGCTCAAAATCAGATTGAAGATTTATATCAAATGAAGGTGAAGACAAACTTGTCAATGAGGATGAAGAGCCAAAAATAATTTCCAAATTCTGCTTAAGACTATCAAAAGTGGTCCTAGAGGAGGGAGATGAATGCATAGACTAAATTGACCCAGAAGATGGAATATTGATCGAGGCAACATGAATGTTTGTCATGGTAGGAGTAGTAACAAAGTATCTAAGGAAGAAGAAACATGTGGCTCCTTTGAAATGTTCTCATGAGGAGACATTTTAGGTTCTTCATGTTGTTCCTGCTCTTCTTACCCTTCCTCTTGATCAACTTCTTCTTGGTCCTTTGAAGATGGTTTATCAGTAGATGGCCATTTAACAATTGTCTTGGCCTCTCCACCCTTCGAAACAAATTTAATTTTAGACTTAACAGTTTTCCTTGAACTTGGCACATCACTCTTATTCTTTGTTCTCAATTCTGTGCTCTTACCAGTGGGATATTGGTTTTCCTCCTCTGACCCCGTTACAAAGTCTTTCAACTAAATTCCTTTTCCTCCACACTGGTGTTAGCCAAAATTAGTTGAAACCTTTGTCAGATAGAAGTTACCTCTTTCTTTGACAATTGTATGCCTAGCAAAGGAGAGTCTACAATGGTATCTATCACATAGGTGGGATCCAAGATATCATCATCATCAACCATGCCCTTAGGAATATCAGCCAAGTCAAGTTCTTCAATTTGACTCAAAGTCAATCGGCAATAATCCATTTTCATTAACTCTTATTCTATCCTCAAATCTGTCCAAACATCCTCAACTATGTGTACATGGGTTAAAGATCTCTTTTTTATTTTATCCTTTACCCTCTTGCAATCAAAATTGGCTCTTTTCTTGTAAAATTTCATTGTGACCAATTGCATTTCAAAATCTATAGCTTTAGCCTTTGGAGATGTAGAAATAGAATACCAGCTAATTTCAATAGGAAATCTAAAACCTAGTTTCTTGGACTCCATCTGTTTACTATGCACTACCATGATTTGTCTGCACAATTCCATCAGTACAATCTTATCACTGGGGTACCTAGGAAGCATGTAAGGATACCCCATGAAGAAACCAACCCTCAAATAAGTGAATGTGGGGAACGGAAGGTATAAGAAGCCATATTTATTCACTTCTGCCCATGCTTTGTCAGAAACCCTCTTATTTTCCAATTGAGAATCAAATAAACACAAGAAAGTAGCAAAGAAGGCATCATTAACTCTTTTGAAGTGATGAATACTTCCATCTAGAGTTATCTAAGGATAATATTGATCAACTGGAACTACTCTCCTATCCCCCTCTAATGTCAATCTAGGGAAAGTTCCTCATTGAGGCAACATCATAGACAAGATACGATGTCATATAGAACTTAAATGAATTATGCACCTTTGTTAGTTGTTCATGAATGGCATTATTGATTTGAAATCCCCAGAATATTTGTTGCTTCCTCCTCATTATGATCCTGATGTATAGATACATCCATTCATGGAAGGTAGAAGATGTAGGCAACCCCCTCACTCTACTAAGAAGAGTGATCAAATCATTGGATTCTTCAATGAAGTCACTTCGAGGAAAGTTCTTAGGCCACCTTGACAAATTTGGCCTTACAGTCTTCAACCATCTATTGTTGATCACCTTTTTAGCAGATTCATGATCCTTGTCATATTCCTTTTGTGCATACTCAAAATCAATATCCACATATGTATCAATGCTAGGACACATGAAAGCTTTATCAAAGAAATTTGTATCCAACCTCATGATTACATTCCCATTGGAATTAGTGACACTCCAGTTATCTCTATTGTAGTTAGCCGCCACTTGAAGAACAAACTTTGGATTGTGCACGGCTACATGGAAGGCAACTACCAGTTAAATATTACTTTCCACTACACACCTTATGGCTGGATTGGCTGGTTCCTATTTGGTTCTTTCTACAAACTCAACCATGTCAACATGACTGATCTCAGTATCCTTTATTTCATCCACATTGGATGTCACCGATGTCATCGGAAAGACTCCTTGGTATTTATACTTCATGGCTTTTGACTTTCTCGAAGAGGGATCTGTCATATGAAGCACAAGTCCTTTGAAATGCAGACCTCGAGATGCATGCACAAGAGACCACAACACAAAATCAAGGGCTTTTGCAGTATTAGGAAAATTTGCTTGATTGGAAACTGCAATGATGAGGAAATTTTAAGCAATGGCATGAGCTTTGAGGGGCTAGAGTGCGATGGAGGCGAAAAACTAAGCAAAAGCTGGCAATTGATTGAAAAGGAAATTTCCCAGTGTTAGAGAAATTTTGGGAAAATAAGTGTAAGAGCGCTAAAATTTAGTGCCTTTGCATGTGAAAAGTAATGCATTGGTTTTGTGCAAAGTCGGCAAATTTTGTTGACCTTGTAGTTTGGGAAAACTTGCAAGTGATTTTTAGGTTTGGCAAAATTCGTTGATCATGCATTTGGTAGGAACTGTTTTGCGGTTTAAACAATATGTAATGTTGGTAAAATTTACCAAACCTACCTGGGAGGTGATGTTTTACAAGGATGCAAAGTCAACAATTTTTGTCGCCCTTGCATCGAATGAAAAACCTAAGTTCACAAAGGTGCATCCTTTACACAAGACCTTGGTGTAAGGTTGGCAAAATTTGTTGACCCTACATGGAAGATAGAGTTTGAGGTATTACAATGTCGACCATTTTTGTCGATGTTGCAAAGGGATTTAAATTGCACAAAGCGTAGGGTTGGCAAAATTCACCGCCTCTACACAGGAAGTAAACATCAACATTACTCAACATAATAGATTTAATGTCAAAGAATTTTGCCGACTCCTCATAGGTATGACAATCTTAACAAATTGGTGGTGAAAACCACCAATCAATGAGCAAGACTTGGGTGTTTTGACGATGAAAGACGTCATTATCCATCAAAGATTCGACGTAGGGATTCAAAATTTCAAACCCCCTCCTATAGACAATGCAGGGTTACCATACAACTATTGACAAACCATGGTCAAGGGTTAACAAAACTAGGGTTTAGGTTTCTATAATAGCAGAAACAAAAATACAAATTTAGACAAAGACCTAGTTATTACAACAAGACACAAATAGATCAAAAGAACAACCAGCGAAAGACATAGTATAACAAAAACCCTAAATTTAAAAATAAAAAATAAATGAAGAAATAAAATAAAAACATACTCAGTGAGAAAAACAAGAACGGTGAAAACTCGGCCAAAAATGGTTAATTGATCCACTCACAGACCATGCACTTGGAAGACACACAAGCTCCTTGAGGGCACAGAGGAACAATGAGGGTAAAAAGTGAAAGATAACAATAAAAATAGAACAACAAGAATACTTTTAAACCCCCAAAATGCCATTAACGAGATGCATTAATGGCACTCATGTGAACTTAGAGTTGCAAGATCAGAAAATTTTGCCGCCCATGCAACTCGATAGAAAGATGTGTAGGGTCAACAAAATTTGCCGGACCTTGCAAGTTGGTAAAAATGCTAAGATGCAGTGGCGACAAAAAAACTGACCCTGCATCAACATAAATTTTTCTAACTCCCAAAAATTGGAAATTACAAATCGATCTATTTTACAAATTTTGACGAACCAACAAAAGTTTACGCTTGAAAGAACATTTCAAGGCTGGGAGAAAATGCATGAGGGCAAATGTGATTTGTACCATTTGTGTTTTAGAGTTGTAGGCTACAAAATGGATAAGTTTCATAGGGGTCATCCTACAAATTGAGCGTAGATGAATTTGAGGATAACATGATGTCATCAACATAGATCTCAACAATCAGAATTTGGTCTCCATTTATCTTGGTGTACAGGTTACTATCTGCGGATCCTTTATTGAATCCCTGTTGCAACAGGTACTTATCTATTCTTACATACCAAGCTCTAGGGCTTGCTTTAATCCATACAAAGCCTTCTTCAATTTGCATAACATATTTGGTTTGTCTGATAGCTGGAATCCATTTGGTTGCTCTATGTAGACTTCTTCTTCTAACTCACCATTCAGGAAAGCAGACTTCACATCCATCTGATATACCTGAAGTTTTTATGTGTTACAAATGCCAAAAATAGTCTGATAGCTTCCATTCTTTCCATCAGAGCAAAGGTCTCTTCATAGTCTATTCTTCCACTTGTGAGTAGCCTTTACACACAAGTCTTGCCTTGTTTCTCACAACTTCTCTAACTTCATTCAGTTTGTTCTGAAATACCCACTTTGTTCCTATCACACTCTTGTCTGCAAGCCTAGGGACAAGTTCCCAAGTCTTATTCTTCTTAATCTACATTAGTTCTTCTTCCATTGCTTTGACCCGATATTCATCATTGCATGCTTCTTTTACTATTTTAGGTTCCACCTTTGAAAGGAAACAGAGATTTACTTGATCTTCTACATCTCTGCTTCTTGTCAACACACCTTTCCTTTTCTCACCAATAATCTAATCTTCAGAGTGATCTCTTTGCACATACCTAGGGGTTTTAGGAATTCTTTCTGGATCTTCAGCTTGAACTTCTTCTTCTTCAGGAGCAACTTGCACTTCAGTTTGAACTTCCTTTTCTTTGTCTTTTTCAACCTTTTCTGTATCAGCATATCCATTTGATTCATATCCATCTAGCTGAATATCTTCATCTACCTTCACATTTGTACTTTCAATGATTTTTCTCAATCTTTTGTTATAGCACCTGTAAGCCTTCTCTTAGTAGAGTACCTAAGGAATATGCCTTCATCACATCTAGCATCAAACTTTCCTAATTCTTCATCTCTTCTAATGTAGTATTTTCTTCCAAAAACTTTGACATATTTGACAGTAGGAGTTCTACCATACCACAGCTCATAAGGCATCTTTGTTTCTTTTGCTCTGACTTGCACTCTGTTCTAAATGTAGACAACAATGTGTATTGCTTCTTTCCAATATACTTCCGATAGGTCTGCTTCCTTGATCATTGTTCGAGTAGCTTCTTAAACAGTTCTATTTCTCCTTTCAACCACTCCATTTTGTTGTGGAGTCTAGGGGGTAGACAAATGTCTCTTTATTCTATGTTCTTCACAAAAAGCATTAAACTCATTTGAAGTAAACTCACCACCTCCGTCAGATCTCAAACACTTGATTCTCAAATCCAATTCATTTTTAACCATAGCTTTGAATGACTTAAACTTGTCTAAGGATTCTAATTTTTCTTTAAGAAAGGTAACCCAAGTCATTCTTGAATAATCATCAATAAGAAGCATGAAAATCATCAATAAGAAGCATGAAATAGCTCTCACCTTGTAGACTTATTATTCTTGTAGGGCTACATAAGTCTATATACACCAACTCCAGCAAACCAACAAAGAATTATTCTTTTCTCTTGAAGGTAGTCTTTGTCATATTCTTGTAGGGCTTCACAATCTTAGGCAGGTCTCTTACTGCTTGTACTGAGCTTATTCTCACCAAACTGTCAAAGTTAATGTGACACTTTCTCCTATGTCATAAACAACTTTCATATGTCTGAGCCAACAAACAAAAATTATTAGTATCCTTCAAATGATAAACATTACCATGAGTCTTCTTACCAACAACAATTAAAGTTCTAGAACTTTTCCTTATCTCACACCCATTGTCCTTAAACACCAAATTAGACCCTTTATCACACATTTGTCCAATGCTTAGAAGATTATGCTTTAAGCCTTTGACATAAAGAACACCATCTGTATTATGCTTGCCATTAAAAGTAATTGATCTTTTTCCAAAAATCTTACCAGCTACATCATCTCCAAACCTTACCAGTTACATCATCTCCAAACCTAACTAGTCCTCCATCATATTTTTCAAACTTAACAAACTTACTCTTATCTCCTATCATGTGATTTGAACATCCACTGTCAATGATCCATTCATCTTCCTTTTCAGCATGAAATGCAGACAACTCTCCTAGACTTCCTTCCTTTACACAACTTGCAAGGTTAGCAAATACAGGTTCTTCTCTAAGTGCAATAAACAAGCATTCACTACTATTACCATCATCAGAATCAGATTCATCATCAGTTACACCATCATCATCTATAACATAGTAACTTTTTCTTACCATCTTTCCTTCATTTTCATTGTTTTTGATCATCAAACTTCTGTTAGGACATCTTGAAGCATAGTGACCAATTTTACCACAATTGAAACATTTGAAAGGTAACTTACCTTTGAACTTTCCTCTGCTACCTCTTTGTTAGGGTTAGTCGACAGAAGATATCAATTAAATGCAAATAAAGATTAAACAAAGAATGGAAATACACAGAAATAATAACAACAAGAGACAAGTTTTAACATGGTTCACTCGAACTCAGGCTACATCCACTAACAGAGAGTCCAATATTATTATCCAGTAAATCAAATCGATTACAATCAGTAATCCCTACAACTCAATACCACTGCAAATGCTCAATATAATATCAACAAAAACCCTACCCTTAGCCATTTTTATCATGACTTTTGTCAGTTACAAAATAGGGTTTTTTATGTCAGCCAATGAAAAAATAACTCTTGACGCCTTAATAAAATAATAAAAAAATCGTGTGACGTTTCGGGCGTTGCCCCTCGACCTTATCCTATATTACGACAGGGAGCATGCCAGGGGCACTGCCCCTTGACCCCGTAGGAATTTGGGGGAAACCGCGCCGATAAAAGTGGGGTTAATTTAACCTCCAAGTCCTGATTAGGCTCCATTTAACAACACTTTTCATTTTGCTTACAAATTTTGCCTCAAGCTCTTCAAAATCTTCTTTATCTGATTCCACAACATATTTACCTGATCTAGCAGTCTTTTCTTCCTTGCCTTAAAGGCAGTCTCAGTTTTTCATAGGGCCATCAGTAGTACCAAATTTCTCTCATCTCAAAGCAGTTAGTTTACCAAGCAATTGATCTTTTGTAAGCTTGCCCATATCAAATAATTCTTCAATGGCAAATAACTTGTGACTATAAGATTTGGGAAGAGTTGTGAGTATCTTATCTACAATATCCACATCCTCTAACTTTTCCACCAAGACCCTTGATGATGTTAACAACTTCATCAATCTTTTGTATGTAACTTGTTATGTTCTCATCCTTAGCCATTCGCTGGTTTCATATGTGGTCTTCAAGTTCCGCAACTTAGCCTTCTTGACAGATTCATCATCTTCATAGATGTTTTTCAGTTTGTCCAGATCTCATGAGCAGTTTCCAGATCCACAATTTTTTCCATTTCAATGTTAGACAAAGGATTTAATAGAGCATTTTTAGCTTTGTGATTAGTCTCATAATGCTTAATCTCTTCATCAATCTTTGGACCACCTTTAGGTATTGTGTATTTATCTTTAACCATCATCCAGACATTATAACTAATAGAAATAAGATAACTTTGCATTCGTACCTTCTAGTAGGAATAGTCAGATCCATCAAACTAAGGAATGTCTTTCTTGTGTGCCATCCTGGATCTACCTTAAGTTGTTAGGCTTTCTTCCAAGGAACCTCACTCTGATACCAATTGTTGAAGGCACAAGACAACTGAGAAGGGGGGTGAATCAGTTGTATCAAAAACCTTAACTTCTTTAAACAAAATCACATTCACATTCACTTACTTTAACTCCTTATTTTGTTATGAAGATTAAACATGAATAGCAGAATCAAAACATAAAAACATCAACACCATACACACATGAGCACCAAATTTTTATGTGGAAAAACCTAAAAGGGAAAAACCACAGTGAGTGTTAGCTCACAATATGATGTAGTAACAATACTAAAAAATAAAGAGGCTCATTGCCTTAGGGCTCACTAACCAGGGTTCACTACCCAAAATGCTCACTGCAAAAAGGCTTACTGGCATGAATTGATATAGTAGCATCTACAACATGCCTGAGTTCAGTTCCATTGAAGTGCAATATATCTCTTTTGCTCTGCCTCCACAACACACACACTTTATCTCCGCATCTTCTCCCTCACTCACATGACTCACATATTCATTACATATATTTATACCAATCATCAACCTTGTAACATTCATCAATGTCGGCAATACAACTTACAACCATTGGAACTATCTCCAAGGTCAGTATACATACATAAAATAAACTTGCAGAGCAAATGAATGAAGGAAGATCACTTCACGGCTTATCTCAGACCCAAACACATCCTTACACTCTTCGACATGCTTCCATAATCCACAAATCACCTCCGCAACAAGTGTAAATAACCAAGTCGGCCATAACTAATGCAAATATCAAGAATACTTAAATGCATGCTTCCAAGGACTTCATTATAGCTTGTAGATCAAGCACATGCCTTCAATACATTTTGGAGACATCCATAAATAACATAGAATCACCTGGGAGCTGACAAATCCAACCCCAACAGATCGCACTTGAGTACAAAAAATATCACTTGAAGACATATCATAGACTACTTCACAACAAACACTGTCAAACTCTGCTAATCAATAACTTGCTTTTTGGAGCACCAAATCACAAATCCTTCGGAATGAAGATAGCTAGGGATATTATAAACTTAATTCTAGAAAAACAAAACCATAATCCAAACTACGGAGAAATGTAGAGTAAATTACTTTCTCCCTGTCACACTGTAAATGTTGTTAGGCATAATCTTCAAACTAGTGAATAGAACTTTTTCTGCACAGTGATCCTGTTATGTTGAAAAATGTCTCCCTAGACTTTTCCCTCCTAGATTTAGCTCCTGAGTCCCTTGTTTTGCATCATATATGTTAATTTTGACTCCTGGAAGAAGATGGCTTGAAACCCATGTCACATGGGGCATGAAGGACACTATGGCATCTGATCCTGCCTTGGAAAAGGACTTGTGGACACGGGCACTAGTGCCCTTTCCTTCCCTATTTTAGGCAGGTCCCAAATTTGAATGTCGATTTGGTGACCGTTAATTAGGTCTCATGCCGACATCTTGAGTTTGAATTATGAAATTCTTAGCGGGAATATGTGTAGTTGAATATATAAGTATGTTTAGTGTTTCATTTTCAAACTAGAAGATGATTGTGAACTTTTGGCTAACTTATGATTTTAGAGCATTCAAGATACTCATTGTTGCAGAGCAGAGCATTTTTATTGTGTTTGTGATTGGATATTTAGCTTCATCTTCTCATGTGTGGAAGAGCCTTCATCTATGTGAGATCTACACCTTCGAGGTGATATCTATTTGTGTTTGAATCATTTATTAATTTGTTTTGCCTCTATCCCGCAGGGATACGCACTCTTTATCTGAGAACAATGTTCAGAAGACTTGAATGTCTCTCCGGGGCTTGACCAAGGCAAGCCTCTAAACACCACAACCCCCAACCACTCTCCTTGTGATTTTAGGTTATAAGTGTCACATCTTAATGGAGTGGAGTTCCAGGGAACAGTAAGACAATGTGCAGATTATAGATCCTTAAAGAAAAGCACTACTTGGACTCGAGCACCAATGCTAGTGTCCTCTAAGGTTGAAAACACAAAAATCATTTGGACAATCAAAATCAACATCTAAAGAGATTTTGGCATCCTGAAAATCACTATGCCTTAGACTCGAGCTTGAATGCCAGTGTCCTCCACATCTCTTGGGACAGAAATGGAAAGTACAATGAACATCAGTGTCGAAAGGAGATCAGGATTCCGCAAAGAAAATACCACATTGGACTTGGGCACTAACTCTAGTATCCCCGAGCATTTAGCATCCCAAACTTTGAAAAAAGTCAGTTATTAATCTCTGCCTACTACCTTAGTCTGCAAGCCTTTGTTGTAATTCATCATTTTACTTGTTGTTTTGCATAATTAGGGTTTTAAGGGTATTTGAGCATTAAATTGGTACATTAATTGATAATCTCTAAATTTCCACATCGTTCCAAGTGATAACCTAACCTGTAGGTGAATCCTATTGCAAAAGTGTGATTCAACTCGGTTGATATGTCCTTGAATGTTTGGTGAGAAAGGAGGATTTAACCCTTGTATTCATTTCCCCCTTTTTTACCACTAAACATTTTGGTGAACCCGTGTCTATTTGAATTTTGTTCCTTGTTGAGTGTTGTACTCTAGATTTGCATTCGTTCATTTTATTGCATTTGAAAATTTACAAAAAAATTAAAAAATTTAAAAAATTTAAAAAAATTGGCATCTTAGGCTTGCATTTTGGCATAATTTTCGTTTAATTTAATTTAATTCTATTTAATTTATGTTATTTTCATTAGATCTGATTTAAATTATAGAAATTCATGTTATTTTAATCACTTGCATTGCATTTTCATGCTTAATTCGTTAAAAATTGCTTGAAATTGTGCATTTTTCATAAAAACCTAGTTTTGCATTAGCTAGGGTTTGTAGTTAAAATCTTGTTTTAGATTTTACTACCCTTTTCAAACACTCATTTGGGACTAATTCTAATTGTAGTGTTTCATCATAGTGTCCTTTTTTGCAAAAAATCATGTCTAGGGTTTGAAAACCTTGCATTTTCACTAGATTTGGCCTTGTCGCCTCTCTAAAATCGCATTATAGGTGTGTTGTGAAGGATATTTCTGCATTATTGGATTGATATTGAGCTTATTGTTTTCTACCCCTCATAAAATTCTTCACAACACCTCTTCCGTTAGTGATTTGCATTGAAAAATTGTGAAAAAGGGGAAAATCAAGCATTTTGGATCTTACACATATCTTGCTCCTTGGGTTTGTTCTATTAGTTTGTGCATCAAGTGTTGCATGCTTTTGTATGAGTATTATAACCTACTACCTAATAGAAATATCCCTTTAAGAAGAAGTAGAAGACTCATGGGATCTAGTGCTCTTGAAGAAAACGATATTCCTACCTCTGAAAATCTATTAAACACTTTCTTTTAAAAATGAGACACAAATTTTGCAAGACATTATACCTCCTACAACTACAATGGAAGATCAAATATTTCATGATGTAGAGGACACTATTGATGTGGTAACACATGTACCTAATGAGCAAATAAACAAACTTGATAAAGAGCTACCTGATTTTCAAGCATTTATGGAAAATGAAAGGATAGCGGAAGAAGCTATACATGTGATTCACAACATAAGAGAACTGATAAAAGAAGGAAAAGATGGTGTTAATGTAATTTGAGGTCTAGTGCATATATTACATAATAATGTTATGCCGGTGACTAAATGTGCAAATGTTATTAATAACATGTCATCACTGTCTCATACGCAAGTATCGGCACCTATACTGACTACGTGAATGTCTACATTTACATCAATAATTTTAACTACTAATGCAAATGCTTGTAGTAATTCTACCATTGGTATTGGAGTATCTAATGGCACTAATTCACAAAATTACAAAGCCGTGGGATTCAACTATTAAAACTTGGCACCTAAGGTGACCTCTTTTATGAATACTTACTCTCAACCACCTCTCCATCACACTTATTCTCAACCACCTTTTACATACAACTATTCGCAACCACCTTCCACTTACAACTACTCTCAACCACCTTTCATTTCCACTCACAATCAATCTCCTCAAAATGTCATGCACACAGCTTCTAATTCTCAAACCGCATTCCCTAATGATGCCCTCTTAAACCAACTCTTGCAAGGCATGACTTTTTTACAACAAAAGGTCACAAGATTGATGAATTCTTCACAACCTAATATACCAACTTATCATTCCCATAATCCCCTATCTTATGCAATCTTGAGAACTCCTATGCCTGGGAAGTTTGAAACTCCTTGCTTTGAAAAATATGGTGGAAAAGGTGATCCTAAGACTCATGTGGCAACATTCACAGCTATGTGTAGTGATTTCTACTTTGAACAAGACTTGTTAGCAAAAATTTTCCCACGATCTCTCAAAGATACTGCTTTAGAATGGTTTTGCTCTTTACCTATGAATTCAATACACTCTTTCTCGCAATTAGTTGATCAATTTTTACAACATTTTCAAGCAAACATTGCACCTCAAGTCTCTTTGATTGATTTAGTTTATTGCGAGCAAGGTCTGAAAGAGAAGTTAACTGAGTTTATTAGTCGATATGAAGCTCTTTATGAATAAATTCAATATCAGATGAAGGATGAGGATGTTCATAAGGTGTTTATTACAAATCTACAACCTAACATTCGTGAAAAGATTATCTTGATGAAGTATAACTCTTTTCAACATTTATGCACAACCCTTCGTGATTACCAACTTTCATCTAGTCAATGTGAAAACCAAAACTCATTGGCTCAAGTTGATCAATCCATGGGTGGACCTTCACAAAACAACTTTAAGAGGAATAATAAGACTTTCATCAAGGTTAATGGACATAATTCAAACAATTTTTCACAATTGTACACTATCACTAATCTGAAGAGGACACTGTTTCATAATAGACAACAACAATGACAGTTTATGACAGTTTACTCTGATATCTGAATCCTATCATTCTATCATGACTCAAGCTGTGAGGAATAACCTCTTGAATCTCCCTCAAATTAAACCACTGGATCCTAGTAGAATGCAAGGACCTTATTTCGATCCTAATGCTTTTTGTCATTTTCATCGGCAACAAGGACATGATACTGAATGATGTATGCGTCTTAAACATGAAATACAAGACCTCATCAACTCGAATGTTATATAGGTATATAGTGTGAATGATAATGGAAATAAGTCAGTTGCTGCTTCAAATCAAAATTTAGAGATTTTTACTAATCCCTTTCCTAAGCATACTGATAATAACATGATGGAACAAAATACACTAGAAGTAGAAGATGACTATCTGAACTATGATGAGATAATTGCTACAATAGAGGTGGACAAGGAAAATACTGAAGCATTACCTTGTCCATGAAGAAATGGTATTTATGCTAAGGTTCCTCCTCTGTTATCCCTTCAAGGATTGGGAGATAACCAAAATCCATTGGAAAGACAAATGGAACAACCGAAACAAGAGATTATAACAAAAGAAAATATGGATACAGTGCAAGATAGTCCTTCTCCTTACGATAGATGGAATCAACAAAATAAGAGAGCTAAAGATAGGAAAAGAATAAGACGATTATCATCAGTACGAAAAAATAGTGGTTCCCCTTCTCATAAGCAACAAAAGACCACACATATAAAAAGAGTTGATGAACAAGCATCACATGTAATTTCTGACAACAAAGAACACTCTAATAATAACCACTCAAGATTCACACAAAACTTGATGGAGCATCTCTCCAAGATGCTCGCAAGTTCCAAATTTTAGTACAGTTGTACTAGTAGGTGAGTATTTCTAACCCTTTACCTCCATGTTGTGTTTCCCCCGTGATGTGATATGTGTTGTTTAGGTCCCCTTAGATGACCCTTGATACTCTTGTAAGGTCAAAGGATATCAGGAGACCACCTTTGTTGTGACCCTTCTTCAATTTGTATCATCATTCTTCTATATTGCATCTACTCTATTTTTCATTATTGTGTGTTGTGTCCTAGGGGCATAGCATTGCAGTTGGTGACCTTGGGGCACCTTCCTACGTGACAACCCAAGGGAACTTGTTTCTCCTCTCTTGATTTATTTTTTACCTTCCTCTAGTCATTCTATCTAGCTGGCGGATGACAAAAAACAAATAATACTGATATGGACCACGTGTCTCTTCAATGAGTAAGAAAAAATGGACCTAGTCCATACATGACGATGGGGTTGATATATATTATCTAATGCTTGGCTAGTAGAATCACTCCGTGTGATATTTTAATGATGTCTTATTGCACTAACAAACCATAACAATATTGTTGTTATGTGCACTTTGTTTATCTTGTGTCTCGCCTTGGTTACACTCGGTTCTGAGATCTTTGCGGTATAGCCCCATGGTTATCCTTGGGTTCCGAATCTTTAGTATAACCTTGGATTTTGATGTGATTATATTTATGCATTACTTTGATCATGTGATGTGGTTTATTATCTTATGGAAAAATTTCTAACCTCTCTCCTTGCAAGATATTGTGTGTTTGTGGGAACATTCAGCGATCGTAAAGTGCATGTCACTTCTGGGGGCATGGGCTTTGCGAAAGCTCTTGTTCCCTTGTGTGTTTACCTCGTACCTTAACACACTTGATATCGATACACGATATCAACCACCTTAAGGTGGGGACATATATAAGGTAAGTTGTCTGATGATTTTGGTACTAACAAATCGTGTTTATAAGCCCTCTGTGGAGGCGGGATGTTGTAACTCTGAGTGAGTGTACATCTTTATTTTATATTGCAATGAGAAATCCATCTACGGAGGAAAGATATCATATCTCTTGAGCTAGTGCATATCCTTTTATTTTAAGCCCTTTGCAGAGGTGGGGATGGTGTATCTCTTGAGCTAGTGCACATCCTTTTTATTCTAAAAGTCCTCCGAGTAGGTGGGGTTGGTGTATCCTCTCTTAAGCATGTCTTTGGCAGTTGTTGTGGTGAAGACCAACTATTAGGTGTGCCTATAATGTGCCTCAGATGGTGGTGAACCTAGAAATAGGCTCCTTCCATCGCTGGTTTGTCGTGTTTTCTCTGTGTCTTCCATGTGTGTGTGTATGGCATGTTTGTTCCCAAGCATAGTCTAAAGACATGTGGTGATAAGTCCCTCCTATGCTTTGGGATTTGTATGGCGTGTTTGTTCTCAAGTGTAGTCTAAAGACGTGTGGTGATAAGTCCCTCCTACACTTTGAGATTTGTATTTCATGTCTATTGCCCCATATGCAGTCTAAAGACATGTGGTGATAAGTCCCTCCTGCATTTTGGGTGGTGTGTTTACTTTCCATGTACTTGCATTTGCATTCATATATATATGAAAATGAAAAAGAAATAATCACCACATTCATTGTATTCATCGTGTTTTGTGTGTCTTCAATACTGTCTTCTCCATGTTTTGTGTGATTGTAACTATCTTCTCCATGTTTTTCATGCCTGTTATTGTCTTCACTATGATTGGTGTGTCTGCGATGTTTTTTCTCTAATGTCTACCTGAGACTGGGGGCTAGAAATAGTTCCTCAATGTCTTTGTATGCATTAGCTTTAAGTGACTGGAATGTTTGTTGTGTTTTGACTATACTTTAATGTATGTATGAGCCTTGCATTTATACATACATTAAAGTGGGGGCTAAATGTTATGTCAAAATGTCTCCCTGGACTTTTCCTTCCTAGGTTTAGCTCTCAGGTCCCTTGTTTTGCATCATATATGTTATTTTTGACTCCAAAAGAAGATGACCTGAAACCCATGTCACATGGGGCATGATGGACACTGTGACATCTGATCTTTCCTTGGAAAAGGACCTATGGACACAGGTGCTAGCACCCTTGTCCTACCCTATTTCAGGCAGGTCCCAAAATTTGAATGTCAGTTTGGTGACCACTAATTAGGTCCCATGCCAACATCTTAAGTTTGAATTACAAAATTCTTAGCGGGAATGTGTGTAGTTGCATATATAAGCATGTTTAGTGTTTCATTTGCAAACTAGAAGATTATTGTGAACTTTTGGCTAACTTATGATTTTAGAGCATTCAAGATACTCATTGTTGTAGATCATAGCATTGTTATTCTATTTGTGATTGCAGATTTAGCTTCATCTTCTCATGTGTTTAAGAGACTTCATCTATGTGAGATCTATACCTATGAGGTGATATCTATTTGTGTTTGAATCATTTATCAATTTGTTTTGCCTCTTTCCCATAGGGATACACACTCTTTATCTGACAACAGTGTTCAAAAGACTTGAATGTCTCTCCGAAGCTTGATTGAGGCAAGCCTCTAAACACCACAACCCCCAACCAGTCACCTTGTGATTGTATGTTACAGGTGTCGCATCTTGATGGAGTGGAGTTGCAAGGAATAGTAAGATAGTGTGCAAATTCTAGATCCATGAAGAAAAGCACTGCTTGACTCGAGCGCCAATGCCAGTTTCCTCTGAGGTTGAAACATAGAAATCATTTGGACAGTGACAATCAGCATCTGAAGAGCTTCCAACATCCTAAAAATCACCCTGCCTTGGACTCGGGCTTGAGTGCCAGTGTCCTCCGCATCTCTTGGGATAGAAACGAAAAGTATAGTGAACATTAGTGTCGAAGGAGATTAGGATTCCATAAAGAAAATATCACATTGGACTTGGGCACTAATGCCAGTTTCCCTGAGCATTCTGCATCCTGAACTTCAAAAAATAGCCAGTTATTAATCTCTGCCTACTACCTTAGTCTGCAAGCATTTGTCATAATTCATCATTTTACTTATTTTTTTGCATAATTAGGGTTTTAAGGGTATTTGAGCATTAAATTGGTACATTAATTGATAATCTCTAAATTTCTACATCGTTCCAAGTGATAGCCTAACCTATAGGTGAATCCTCTTGCAAAAGTGTGATTCAACTCGGTTGATATGTCCTTGAATATTTGGTGAGAAAGGAGGATTTAACCTTTGTTTTCATTTCCCTTTTTTTACCACTAAAGAGATTTAGACCACCAAATTCTAGATTTAGCATCTTCAAACTTCTCTAAATCATATCCAAATCTCATAATCTGGTCTTCAACACAAAGGAAATGCAGAGCAAAATACTTAGACAGTGTCCTTAATATGATAACTCAATCAATCAACAAACAACAATATCAGAAGATACAGTTGGCACCAATGACAATACAAACATGTTGACATCAATGACAACACCAGTTAGCACATACTTGCAACATAGGTAGATCCTCTTACTCCTAGATTGAGATGGTTCTTGAGACAATAGAATCCAATTGACAAGTATAGCTCACTAGATTTTTATTGTGTATTTCCTTTGTTATGTACCAATGGTGAATTGAGATCTTTCAAGGAGGCTCTCTTTTTAGAGGATAGTGAGTCTTGGATGTAGACCATGTAGGGGTATATGATGGCCTTACATATATGTGACACTTGGGATCTTTTTAGTTTTCCCAAGGGAAGAAATCCCATTCGTTGCAAGTGGGTGTATTAGAAGAAGATCAAAACAAATGGATACTTAGCAATATAAAGCTAGACTAGTGGCCAAAGGCTACTCCTAGAGAGAGGGAGTTGGTTTTGGTGAAATTTTCTCTATTGGTAATAGCAAGGTAATGATTAGGGAGCTCAAAACTCAACTTTCTATCATATTTGATACGAAGGATTTGGGGTTACAAAATACATTCTTGGTATGGAGATCAACAGAGATTGAGTACATAGAAAGCTTAGGTTAAGTCAGAGTAAGTATGTCGATACCATTTTGTAATGGTTTTCTATGCATGGTTGCTTTGTCCACCATTAAAGCAAAGTATATGGCTAGAAAACACGCTTGTAAAGAGGTAGTATGATTATAAAGATTGTGATATGGGGTTGGTTTTGATTGTAGGGTGGTTCAAATTGGTTATGAAAGTTAGAGTGCTATCTCTTTGGCTACGAATCCCATGTGCCATGCTCATACTAAACATGTTGATGTACAATATCACTTTATTTGGGAGATGGTAGAGAATGGTAAGGTCTTGTTGTAGAAGGTTGACACTCAGAATAATGTTCCAGATTCTCTCATGAAGCCAATGAGCATGTAGGAAGTCCATCGGCCTTGGGTCCTATACTTTATTTATGTTTTTTTCCTATGGATGTCATTGGAATGTATAATATTAATTCAAAAAATGTTAGGACAATGTGATAATTAATTGTAATCCTAATGTATAATGTATGTCATATCTCCAAATGTTTTGGAGAGGTACTTGGAAAACCACTTAAGTGGATGAGAGATAATATTATTTAATTATTTTTTAATTGACTTGGATATGAGTTGTAATAGCATTCATGAGAAAGTTTACACATGACACTAGTAGTTGCAAACACATTTATGGCATCCTAGGCACTTTAGGGAGTTATGGAGTGTCTTGTTAATTGTAGATGGGGCCCACATGAGTTGTTATCTTCATAATGGGATACTAGACTTGGATATGTGAGTGATCAGGAGATACAAGTCAAATATGTTGTCCATTATGATGTCTATTTGAAGGAGTTACATTTATGAGCACTACCTTCTTAGAGTTATAGTTTATATTCCAAGAGGTTGCCCATGTGAATGGGGCATTGGATTTTTACATGAGGAGTTTGGGTGCCTAGTTTGGCCTATGGATTTTTCCTCTTATTTTCTAAACCACTCATGGTTTCTTGTTTCCACATGCTTTATATATTGGAGCCTTGGGATAAAGGCATTAAGTTAGTTTTCATAAGTATACTGTCAGAAACTAAGGATATACTAAGAGGGGGTGAATCGGTATATCACTATACTTATTTCAGTTTAACATCAACAATCAAAACTTCTAACTTCTTTAACCATAAGATCATAAAATTAATCCAATTAAAGTACAACATATAAGCACACAGACACAACACTAGATTTACGTGGAAAACCCAAGAAGGGAAAAACCATGGTGAGCAAGTTGCTTGGATCTACTGTCCAAATCCAGCTTCACAAATAAAGATAAAAATAGGATTACAATATTATGTATGGCCTACAACCCAAAGGAAGTTGCAACTCCCTAAAATTAAATGCAATGACACTTACAAAATGAGGCTATAACCTATGGATATTACATTCAACAAATCTTACTGAACAAACCACCTCCGCATCATTCGCACACTTCACTTTGTCATAAAACTTCACTTTCTCTTCCCAACAAACATTGCTACCTCCAGCACACCTTCACAAACATTCTCACATCTACTCACACATCTTCGCACACACTCACACACTCATACCTTCCTCAACAAACAAGACCAAATCATTTATACCTTCCAAAAATTCCAAAATCCTTCTCGCATGTCAGCCAAGATGAAATGTGTAATCATGAAACATGCAAGGCCATTCCAAGTCAGCATCCAAAAGATGTAGAAAACCAATGTAGTTCAAGCCAAGTGATAACCAGGACCTATTCTTCATTAACACATCTTCCCAAGCAGGCAGATACTTCAAATCATTTGGCAAGATCATCAAAGCACATGAAGTTGGCCCAACAAACACTCATCCTTCCGCCCAATAGATCCAGATCAAAAGCAATGCCAAAGAGAACAATTAACGTCATGTGGATCATTACACAAGCTACATAAGACTTATAGAAACCTTATCAACCAATCCTTCCACTGAAATATATGTTTTCTTTCTAGCGCAAACAAATAGAAACTGAGCCTGGTATCACAAACGTATACTGAACACACAAACTTGAGATAGAGCACTGAAAAACCAACTTGCAGTACACTTCAGCCCTTGAAACATCAAAGCCAAAAGATAGATTGCGGTGAAATGTGGTGGCTTCTGCTATCTCCTCCAAACAACCCTAGTCAACAGCAAGATGTGTCTTTGTTCTGCTGACCCCAAAGAACCTCTGTGGTACACCTTAGCAGTTGAAACTTGAATATTATCATCTTCTCATCTATAAATGATCAATCTTCAAACTACAGGACCTCAACTTCAACAGTGGAGAAATGCGAAGCATTTCCTAGATGCATCCTGACTGCAACAACTCTGAACAACTGTCTTCACTCTGCAAGCTCTAAAAACTTTTGTGTTAAGCTCCAAGCTCTAGAATTAGGAATATACAACCTTCACATATGTCCTTGACAAACTCCCAAACCGCAAGGTCGTACCACCAAGTATGGAGGAATGCGGAGCATTCTCCTGAGCTTATTCTATGCAAACTCCAATGCCATGGACAACTTGAATCTTTCTTTCAAAACTAAAGCAATGCTTTTCCTCAGGAAACAATGAATACAATATTTGCCACATCAGATACTTCATTCTCAACTTCATACAACAACAACAAACTCTTTTTTCAAAGCAAGAATCTTCATGTTAGCACACCTTTTGCCTTTTGTCTATACAACTTCAAGAGATATCGATGACATTCATTACCCTACCCTTCTCATCACAACTTCTTTGATCTATCTTCTTATGTCTTCTCTGATAACATTGCCATAGACTTCCTTTATCATTACCTCTTGTCTCACACTGTTGACATCAATGACAACATAAGTGCAACATATACATGTGCTAGGAGAATATTGTTAGATTGAAGGGAGAAAGTATTTTGCATATGTATTCTTGTATTGAAGATTAATACACTTGAGCCTCTCTTTGATAGTGGAGTTTTTTTCTTGAAAGGGTTTTGTTGTCATATTTTGCCCAGGCCAAAATAGCCCAAAAATCCCATCATTCTTCTATAAGAAATATCCTATCTGAGAAAGTTTGAATGGAAGAAAGCCTCCTGTTGACTTTTTCCCAGACTGGATGCTTATTCCCAGATTTCCCTACAAGGTAGCCATCAGTGATCAACAGGATCTCTGGGCCAGGGGGCCAACAGTGTAGGAGATAGACTCTATATTTTATCTCCTCTTCTTCTTCAGGCTCTGCAAGACCTAGGGGGTATTCCCTACTCAACATCCATGAGGATATGCATACAAGGCTGGGATGCTGACAGAAAGCAGATAGTCCTCTTGTAAGTAGACCAAAACTGAAAGATAAGAGCAAAGGGGCTAGCTTTGGGCCTATTAGCAGTTGTAGACAGAGGACTGAGGATCCTAAACTAATTCTAATGTCCTAATGTTTGTTTTAGATTTTGATTTGGATTTTAAGTTTGGATGCAAAGATGGACATGGTTATAACACAAAAACAAAGCATGATTGGTGCCTATCCAGGGCCTGGAGTCAGTAGACATACACCTGTGAATGATCAGCATGAACAGCTAAAACTGGATTTCAAGGGGATATATGTGATACCTGCCTTACAGATATCTCCTAGTACAGAGTGTTAAGTTATCTCTACTTATGGCATCCCTACTGCAGTATACCCTTCCCAATGTTCAACCTGAAAACAGTTTAATCTACCCCTTGAGCAGAAGTTAAAAGATCAGACATTCAACATAGGAATTCTATGCTCTAGAATCTAAACATTACCCAAATATCCAGATTCAGAAGAAGAATACATGCAATACTGGAGACAGAATTAACACAACACATGCTAAGATAGCATTTCTCATATAAGATCAATCATGAAATCAGTGGGTTCATGCCAAAAAACATACAACAAGAGATACATAAACTCACAGGTTAAGCTGTACAGAGCAACCAGATCAGCTTGTTATGAATTACAGAGCCAAAAATCTTCAACTTTCAACAACCAACAAATGAGCAACACAACCTGCTTATAACAGCCAGGTAGGTGCTCAGCAATTAATTACATGGTTGACCAAAAGTCCCGCCAGCTATACAGTATCATAAAAATGGCGCTCAAACATGAATGCAGCAGGTAGGGGAGGAGACAGGAAGATATCTCGAGCCTTGCGCCGCCATCCGCTGATGTACACCTTCAATCGGGTACCAGATCCGCCCATACCTCTGCAACAATCGCCATTAATGGCGCACCAACCCGTGGCCTTGGGAAGAACATCAGACAGTCGATCGCAACCATTTCCCGCCGAGATTCATCATCATGATATTTGAAAATATGCAGGATATCAATTATCCCACATGCACCCCGCAGCAACCTCTTTAACACTTTATATACTAGGTCATGAGCATATATGATGTCGGTGCTTTTGCTCCTGACGACACTAGTATAAGACTTCATCATCATCATCCTCCAGCAGCATGATATCCTGTTGCTTGAAATATCACCCTGACATCATCATCATATCGCAATATAGCCTGCATGATAATCGCCTTCATCGGCACAACCTGATCCATCGGAGGAACATCCTCCTGCTGAGCCTATACCAAAAGTCTGGCCGATGAACATCCTGATGACGTCATCATCATATCCTGCTGACGTCATCATCATATCAGCCCACTGCGCACCTCCTCATATCCGGATGACGTCATCATCATATTTGCAAATATCGGGGGATCTCCACAAGATGATCAGTGTTAGAAATATGACCCCCCCGGACCTTGATGACGTCATCATCATATCGACATCAGGATGATATTCGGAAGATAACCGGATATTTGGAAATATCATCCTGATGCACTAACATCATGCTGCACTGTAGCTCCGCTATAAGATCAGGGCGAAATATGAATATGATGATGCTTGAAAAGATCACCCCCACTAGATAATGCACGAAGCCAGCAGGCGGATATCTCCTTGATATCAGCATCATCATGACGCTGGAACAAACATACACCCGGGTGATATGAAAATATCACCCCCTCCTTCGGAAATATCATGATGTAGATAGGCAGAGAACCGGATATCACCCTGACATAAGAATGACGTCAGCATCATCAGGATGATAAAACAACGAACATGAAGTGATACAACATCATCAGGATGATATTGACTAAGATCATCCTGACGTTCAAATATGATGACCCCGGTGAATATCGGGTCACACTTAGAACTCTTCAGCAACATCATCAGGATGATCATAACCAAGATCACCCGATGATAAAAATATCACCCCGGCGAAATATCATGAAGGCAGGCAATATGATGACCCTCGCAAGCAACACGGCGATAACTGGAAATATGATCATGATGATGAAGACGACCCTTAGAAGAAATAGGTTAGGTCGAACAACTCAAAGAATAACCCCTTCAGAAAATCGGGGCAACATCATCATCATGTTTGGGCAAGGTGATAATTGGAAGTTCACCGGATACTTGAAAGATCACCCCCGCAAGCAAATCAAGGCGCACTGTAGCTCATCAGCAGGATCGGGATGATATCAAAACATCACCCGATATTGAAATATGATGATCCTGATGAGAAACAAGTCGACAGAAAACATGATGATGCTGACCATCATCGAACACAATATGATGATGATGATCTCCTCCTCAAAGAAAATATGATGATGCAGCTGAAAAATGCTGAGGAGGCCCAAAGACTTAGAACATTTTTTGGATTCTTAGGGAAAGTGCCTGCATGAGAATTGCTCAAAAACTGTCAGTCAATTCAGGCACTAACACCTCCCTTCAAAAATGCCAAAATATATAAGTATTTTGCCTTTACTTTTTACCTTCGCCTACATACCATAGAATGCTCCAAGAATCTTTACAAAAGGTGATTGTACCACCCACTGTTAAGCCTAATGATGTAGCAACACTATTAGACTGTATGCATGTGACAAAACTAAATATTTTGTTCCAACAACATGAATTACCATCAATTAAAGTCCAAAATCAACATGATCCTCTCATAATCTTTGTCACCATAAACAAAAAATTGATAAAGCGAGTTATGATTGACAATGGATCAGCTCTTAATGTTTGTGGTGTTAATCTACTACATAAAATCAAGGTTGATACATCTTTAATCAAACCGAACAAACTTCATATTCATGGCTTTGATAATGTTGGTAGACAATCCCTAAGTACCATAAATTTACCTGTAAAAGTTGGACCCGTGATATTATCTACCCTTATCCATGTCATGCCTAGTGCACTTTCATATAATATCATTCTTGGTAGACCATGGATTCATGTCATGGGGGCAGTTCCATCTACCCTTCATCGATCAGTTAAGTTTATTTAAGAAAATAAGCATCACACCATTGAAGTTGAAACAAATCCGAAAAGTTGTTTAGAAGTTGAGGTGGAAAAACAAGTTATCAATCATAAACTTCTCAGTAACTTAAAAGTTGATCCATCAATACCTCTTGCCGAAGATAATGATGTGCAAGATTCCAAATCACCATCGAATGCACTTCTTGGTGACGATTGGGGTTCATTAGATTTTACTCCTTCCTTTATGGGGGAATATAAACTTAATAACCCTAATCTTGAAGCATCAAAAGTTGCCTCAATCTCATCCAAGCAATCTTTGGAAATATTTAAGAAACCTAAAATTTATTTAGTAGAAAACAAAGACAATACTTTCACTTACACTACAAAATATGAGACTTATGAGGCACCGCCTTCTTCTAAAAAGATGGAATCTCTCTATGGGCATGGATTTCAAATCCTTTACAAAAATTGTAATTATGTAGGTAATGGTTGTGGCATAAAACAACAAGGAATCAAGGTCCCCTTAGAAGTTGTTGCACATAGCTCTTTGGCTGGTATTGGATACCATCCTTTGAAGCCCACCAAAGCCTACCATCGTCCTACTCTTAATGTTAATACAATAGCAACAAGTCAAAAACTATATATGATATATCCTGAGATGATAAACACGGTTTGTCCACCATGAAATATCCCATTGAATCAGATAAGTATTTCTCCCTCATTTAGCCACACTCAATGTAGCACCTACTTCAATTGCTCTCAAGGGTCGCCTCCTCCTAGATATATATGTTGATAGTGTTTTGTTGTGTTCCTCGTGTAGTGTTAAATGTTGTTTAGCTCTCCTTGGATGACCCTTGATACTCTTGTAAGGTCAAGGATACAAGGAGATCACCTCCATTATGATACTTCTTCTATTTGTTTCTCTATTCTTCTATTATCCTCTCTCTTATTGCAATTATTGTGTGTGGTGCCTTGGGGGCATAACATTGTGGAGGATGTCTTGGGGGCATCCTTCCAGGTTGTAAACCTAAGTCACTTTTGTCTCCTCTCTCATTTTTCATGATTTCATTCTTCTGTGGCTCTCCTAGTCGGTGGATGACGATAACAAATAAAAATTGATAAGGACCGTGCATCCCTACAACAAGAAAACAAAAATGGACCTAGTCCATATATGAAGATGGGGTTAATTTGATACTGATGCTTGACAAGTAGAATCACTTTGTGGTGTGGTGTGAACATGTATCGTATTGTGAAATTGTTGTAACAAGCCTCTGCAATACTCTAAATCTACTTCTAGGCACTTTGGTATGTTTTGTATCTCACCTTATAGCTACACTCGATTCTAAGGTACTTGAAGTATAACCTCACGGTTATACTCAGTTCTAAACCTGTAAGTGTAGCCTTGGTTTATTAAGTGGTATGTTGTTTTATGATTTGGTTGTTATCTTAGCTAAGATTTTCTAACCAAAGCTTGTCTTGATGATATTGATGTGTTCTATCGTGATTGTTGGGAACAATTCGGTGATTGTAAGCACATGTCACTTTGGGGCATGGGCTTTACGAAAGCTCTTGTTCCCTTGCATGTTTTCAACTTTACTTTAAATGTGATTGATACCGGCAAGCGGGATCAACCACTTTAAGGTGGGGGCATATATTATGGTAAATGCTTGGATATTTTAGATATTGTGATAAAGCATGTTTGTATATGCTTCCTTTTCACTATAAGGCATCTCCGTGATGTAGGTGGGGTTGTATACTTTGTTTTGTGTGTTGTGTATGCTTTCTTTTCATCGTAAGACATCTCCATGATGCTGTAAGAGTCAATGGGACTCAGCAAGCCAGGATCACCTGCAATCAAGACAACCTTCCACACAAAGATGACAAGAGAAGATGCTAAAACAATGGAGCAACTGTTTTAGACTGTCATATGTTGTATGAAATACAATGAGAGAGCCTTGCTTATAAAGGCAAGGTGAGAGCTAGAAGGATGGAGTGAAAGGTGGAGATATTCCAACAACATGTGCCAATTAGAAGATGATAACTAATTGCACATGTGGAGGATAAGACAACTCACTCCAACTATCAACAACTCAACACACAACTAGAAACACCTAGACATCTAGAAGACTCACTAAGTCAACTTAATATGTGTGAATTATGTGTTCACACCAACACCCCCCCTTAAGTGCAACTTAGGGAGTTTAGTTGACTAAAACAAAGATGCAAGGATGGATGGGTCCTGGCTACTAGGCCATGTTAGGTACCCATGTACAAAATCTCAAGTGGAGAAAAGGAGAAAACCTCATGGGACAAAACTCCTCTCCAAAAGTGAGAATGCAGAAAACAAATGAAAGATGTGATGGAAGGAGGACTCAAGACCCCCCAAGGAATACATCCAACACATATATACAATCAATTACCCCCCCATAGGAGAGCAAGTGTGAGACTATAGGTCCCCCCCAAAATGAAGTAGCTCCTGGGCTGATGGGGAATGCCCGAAGAAGAATGCTGAAGAGAATCCAAAGCCTGCAAACAACATTCTTCCCCTTAGGAAGAAACAAGTCCAAAGGCTGATGTCGAAGAAACTCCATCTCAAGGTATGAGGGAAAAAGCCTCATGATGTATGATGTCTCTGAAAACTGCTCAAGCGTCCATATGTCACAACCAAAAGATGCCACATAATCAGGTGCTGCATGCGACAATCCAAGACAAGATGAAAACTCAAGATCATCAATCTCCAAAGATGAAGAATCCTCTGAATGATGCTCAGGATACTCCAACTCAGTGCCAAACTGTGACAAGTGAAGAGGAGAAGGTGTCTGCTCATCCAAAGTAGAAGAATCAACTCCTTCAAAGAGGAGATGAATGTCATCAATGATGTCCTCCAAGTCATCAAGATAGGACTCACAAAACAAGTCTGCAATACCTGTCAAGTACTCATCCCAAAAACTTGTATCTGGAAGACATGGAATATCCTGCTCAACTGAACTGGATGAAACTATGTCAATGCCAATCTCTGAAGAAACAGGAGAAGGAGGAAGCTCAAAACTAGTCTCAGGAACCGAAGTAGATGCAAGAACACCAAGGTTCAAGTGACCAAACTTCTCCTTAGAAACATGATTCACACTTGATGCATGAGTGTGAATAGCCATCAATGGATCTACATCATCATCAGAAATAAAATGGGAGAAAGTATAAAGCCGAGATGCATGATCAGCCATCCCAACTGCAATGATGGCTTTGCTCTCCAAGTCCCGAATGATCACAAAATCAAGAGTGAACTCAACTGTCTTCCCTACACCACAATGAGTAATCTGGTAGATGGAAAGGAGATTGGTTGTCAATGAAGGTACACACAACACATTGTTGAATGTACAAGAATCACCAAGATCAATTGTTCCCTTACCACTTGCATGCATGTATGTATTGTTACCCATCAAAATAGGTGGCGAAGTACATGACTGAAATGAAGAGAACATCCCCTGTGAAGATGCCATATGATGAGAAGCTCCAGAATCAAGAAGCCATCTCTCTAACTGTAGACTTGTTGATGCAAAGAGTGCCTGTCCTTTTCCTTTGTCTAACCAATTAGCAAATCTTGTCGTTCCTGTAGATGTAGATGATGATTGTGGCGAAGAAGAAGACTTGGGTAAAACTGTTGTTGATGGAGAATACTCAATGTTATGTTTTTGAAGAAGTTGTGACATCTCTTCACACTTTTTCTCATAACACTTAGTCTCATCATGACCCAATTTCTTACAATAAGAACATTGTGGCTTCTTCTTCTTATTGGACTCCTCTTTGGAAGAAGAGTTAGGGGTTTTCTTTGATTCTTTCTCTTGCTTATTAGACTGTGAATCCTTGTGTTTCTTTTCCTTATTATGTGAAGCCTTAGGATCTTTTGTGCTTTGTGTTGCAACTAGAGCCTATTTTCTAGGTGACTTCAAGGTGCCCATCTGTAGTAGCTTGGCTTGTTCTCGTGTGAGTTGTGCAGCAAACTCCTCAAGTGAAGGCATGGTAAACTTAGTACCAAAGGCATCCATTGTAGCATAAAAGGTAGAAACATAGATTGAATATGCAGGACCCAATTTTGCAAGAATGGATAGAATTAATTGTTCATCTTCTTTTTCAAGACCACTTTGTTTGAGTTACAACCTGAGAGACTTAAATTTGGTGAAAAAGTCTTCGATTTGTTCAAAGTCTTGAGGATTAAGTGCAATTAGCTCATTTTCCAATTTGAACCTTCTTATTTTATCTTGCTTGCCAAATAGATTGTCTAGTGTTGTCCATATCTCATTTGGTGTAGTATAAGACTCAACATGAAATCTCAAATCTGGAGAAATAGCAAGACAAAGTGTGCCAAAAGCCTCATCTCTTCTGTCTAACCATTTTCTTCTCTCAGTAGCACCTGTGGGTTCAGGATCTGTGCCTAAAGTTATTCTATGTAACTTTTGTTTATACAACACAAACTCCATGTTTTTCTTCCATTCAATATAATTATATGGAGTTAAAAGTGGAAATTGAGGCACATCCATGATGAAAAAGCAAGACAACAACACAACACCCCTTTACTATGCAAGAGAGACCCCCCAATTTGTTTGTGACACTTTATATTTAGTGCGATTTACAATTGTCCTCAAAGGACCAAAATGGGGAAAAACAACAAAATCTCTTAAAAAAGAGATCCAAGTGAGATTAGAATCACTCACAATGATGTATTACAACAAACAAATCCTCTCAAAACAAATTTCACCTCCTCAAGTTTCAAAATGTCCAAGTTATCACTCAAATGCCAAAAAATTGACAAATGAAATAAAAAACACCTGGAGCAAAATCTGAGAAAAGTGAATGGATGGCTGTGTAGAGCTTCTAAATACCTTTCCAATGCCACAAGAATCGTGAAAATCAGAGTTCGTGGCAAAAAGTTATGAGCTCAGGAGGCAAAAAAGAAGATCTATCTTCAACCTGCAATAAATGCTGTCAAACAGCAAAATCAATGAAAATGACTGATACAACTATGAAGAGCTCTCTGTCAGCTTTCCAACAGTATCTTGTTTGCCTAATTTTGACACCGTGGCCAAAAGTTGTGCAAAAAAGAAAAAAAGCCATATTTTAAGACTTTGAGGGCAAAATAGGCCCTCTATCGATAGAATATTCCCTTTGCTGGCCGGAATATTCTCCTGTTGCCAGAAAACAACTGTCTATTGGCAAAAACCACAGTCTAAGAAAAGTGTCGGAGGCAAAAAATGACTCTTTTGGTCAAAGTCAAAACCGCCTGAGGTTGTCGAAAACCACCGTACAGAGGAAAAACTATGGTTTTGTTTTAAAAACATCAAGGAAGTTTGTTGACTGCCAAGCTTTAGACCTTCACTGCGAGCTTACAATTTTTTTCGGCAATAGACAAAATGAAGACTGTGCATATTTAACACTGTCAAAAATGTCTTTGACTGCGGAAATGTGCTGATCTAAACCACCGAAAGATGTGATTTGTTAAATGCCAATCGCCGGATCTTGTTTATGGTCGATGGAAAATCAAATGTAACCACCGAATTAAGACTGCAAATCTGCCAAGACAAAATGAAACTGCCTATGACTGATGTCTTTGCTTGACTGCGGAATAACCGACGAAGAGAAGACTAGGAACGAGAATTTGTTGAACTTGATCCGCCGAGATGCTAAAGAGATCCGCCAGATGTGGATCAAGACAGCTGATGCCGCCAGTTTATTGGAAAGGCCACGGGTTGTAAACTGCCGCTAACCATGAGAACAACTGTTGGAGTTGGACGCTGCAAAATATGTTAAGCCGTCACTAGTTTTTGGTGTCCACCACAGGTGCATACCAACTGCAAACTACTGGCCACCAAAAAATGCCAATTGAAATTCCTGCAGACGCCAATGTCTGATAATATGTGAAGACTGGCGCTTGGATACAGAGAATGCTATGGTGAAGATCCGCCGATGAGTAAAATGCAAGGTGCATGCAGACAAGTAACTGGAAACTGCGGAAGTGTATTAAAACACCGACCACAATGCACACAAGCCGCCGATTTGCTGGAAAAAAAACAAAGATTCCACTAGGAAAAATTACAATGAAATTGCTGTCAAAGAACAATTGCTGATGAAGAAGGAAATTGTCAGTTGATCCTCCTTAACCACCCGATTTGATGGTTGAAGATGTCGACCAGAATAAACCAACATATGACTACTACAATACTATGGATCCCAACTATGATTGAATGAAGATTCCCGCGGGTGGGGGTTGAAGTCTGCGGTCAATAAACAAAAACTACCAGTCGTTGTGTAGGTTAAAGAAAAAAATGCCTGTACCCAAAAAACCACGGAACAAATGTAAAAACCATCAATGTCTATGTGGATCCGCTGTGAAGGACGATGTCAACATGTCTGCGGGAACCCTGACACAGGGTACGGGTTACAGGGTACCGGGGTACTCTTGGCCCTGATTTGATTTTTGATTTTGTTTTAAAACAATGCATAAGCCTTTTTAAAAAAACAATGTTTGGCAAAATTTTTAATTTTTCAACCAAACTATATAGATCCCCACCAAAAATATATAACCAGCAGAAAACAAAAAATATCAAACCAATTTTTTGATGCCTTCGACCAATGATGATGCAGACGTGCGCAGATGATGGTATAACTGTATGGATTTTTCGCCAAGGGACCAAGGTCAAAAAAATTTTGCCAAAATTTTTTATGACGAAATTCAATGAATGAACAGCAGATCTATATAGATTTGGGCCTCCTGATCGCAACCATGATGTCGGATTTGCTCTAGGATGCTCCTATGATGCAGCTCCAAGCAAAAATTCTCCAATGAGGGAAGGCAATTGCAGATTAGGTTCTGATACCATGTAAGAGTCAATGGGACTCAGCAAGCCAAGATCACCTGCAATCAAGACAACCTTCCACACAAACATGACAAGAGAAGATGCTAAAATAATGGAGCAACTGTATTAGACTGTCATATGTTGTATGAAATACAATGAGAGAGCCTTGCTTATAAAGGCAAGGTGAGAGCTAGAAGGGTGGAGTGAAAGGTGGAGATATTCCAACAACATGTGCCAATTAGAGGATGATAACTAATTGCACATGTGGAGGATAAGACAACTCACTCCAACTATCAACAACTCAACACACAACTAGAAACACCTAGACATCTAGAAACTCACTAAGTCAACTTAATATGTGTGAATTATGTGTTCACACCAACGGATGCAGGTGGGGTTGTATACTTTATGCACATGCTTCTTTTTCACCATAAGGCGTCTTCGTGATGAAGGTGGGGTTGTATGTTTTTAAAAGCCCTTTTGTGGAAGGTGGGATTGTGTGTTCCCTAGAGTGATTGTACATCCTTTTAAAAGTCCTTTATGGAGGTGGGGTTGGATCTTGAGTTATTCACACTTAAGCATGTCTTTGGCGGTTGTGGTAGCATAGCTCAACCGTTAGGTGTGTTTTGTGTGTCTTAGATAGTGGAGCGTAGCAATGAGCCCCTCCCTGTCACCCATGTTTTATGTGTTTAAGACATATAGTGTGTCGACGACATACTCTACAGCGCTCATGTATTCCATGTGTTTTTTGTGTGTCTTCCTTGTGTGTCTTTCATGTTTTAGTGGCAACGTGTAGTGATGAGCTCCCCCCACACCGTGTGTTTTGTGTGTTTTATGGCAGTGCATAGTGATGAGCTCCCCCCATGCTATGTGTTTTATGTTCTTTTTATAATGGCACGTAGCGATTAGCTTCCCCCATCACCTAGTTAGGGTTATATAATTGTTTAAATCATGTCTTCTCTTTGTGTATGCCTTGTGTACTGGGTCACTGCGTTCATGCCTTCTCCATGTATTATGTGCCTATTTACTTTCTTCTTCATGTGTTGCATGCTTCTTCACTATATTCTTTGTGTTTTGCATGATTGTCAAGTGTTTTTTATGTTTACCTAAGCTTGGGGGCTAGAAATGGTCTTCCAAACTTAGGGTGCATTTTCACTCTAGTGTCTGATGTGTTTGATGTGCTTCGACTGTACTTAATGCATCTACTGATCATAAGATCATACACACATTCAAGTGGGGGCTAAATGTTATGGAGTAAAAAGTGGACACGTCTTTTTACCTTGTTGTTTAGCTCCTAGGTCCCTGTGATTACATTATACATTCTAAATATTCATCCCGATGCAAAATTATCTAAAACCACTGAAAATTGGGAACAAGGGGCCCATATCTTATCTTACCCTGGACCAAAAATAAGCCCTAAAACTTGGGCACCACTTCCCAAGTCTCTCCTAATTGGTCAGGGAAAATTTAATTATATGTCGGCATAAGACCTTTAAAAAGGTTTCTCCTTGTCAGCTCTTTTGGTTTAAAAATGTTAGCGGGAAAACATATATAAGTGTGTTTTTGAATTCATTATGAACCTAGATAGATATAGCCAACTTAAAGCATTGGAGTAAAGATCATTCAAAGCATTGATTGTGATTCTACAACAGATTTGTGTTGTTATTGTGTATCGTTGTATGTTTGAAGTTATCATTTATCTCTCCTTATGAGTTGAAGAGCCTTCTTCCTCCTAAGGGTTTCATCACATAGGTGATACTATTGTTGTTCATCATGATTTGATTCATCATATTGATTTTGTGTTTAGCCTCTACTCTGTAAGGGCATGCTCTCTTTATCTATCAACGATGTTGGGAAGCTTGAATGCTATTCCAGGATTTGATTGAGGCAAGTCCCTAGACACCATAACTCCCAAACCCCTTCTCTTCTTCTTGTGTGCAGGTTACAGGTGTGAGATCCAGGAAAAGTGAAGATACAGGAAGACTAAGCAAGGATCAGGGTTTCAGGATCTGACAACATTTCTAGAATATTCCTTTATGCAGGACTTGGGTGCTTTTGAAATAGTCATTCTACCTTAATAGACTTCAAATCTAGCATCAAGGCAATCTCTGTAGCATTTCTCTAGTTTACAACTTCTAAAGATTCCACCTTACATGACTTAGGTACCCTTGAAATAGTCCTCAGACATCTCTGCTATTGGGACATGGGTTCTATCATCTTCCTGATCCTCCATGTACAATTGGTTTTTAGAGATTTGTTGTATATCTTTTGTTATAGTCAAATCATAATAGAACTAGGGTTTTTTGCTTCATTGACCTAGGCTTTGATAAAAAGGCTTGATTAAATCAGATCTTTCCATAGCACTCCTGAGTACAAGATTTGAAGCTAAGTCCTCCTCCATTTAGTAAGTGATTTAGCTTAGTCTTGTCCTTGAATGTTATTGTGGAAGAGGGTTTGATCTAGTGTGCATGCTAGTCTTATCATTAAACTTTTTCACACATAACACATTGCCTCATCTTCTGCTCCCACCTCCTTCACCATAGACCTTTCCTCCACTTCCAGTCTAATTGCCAACACTCTTTCCATCTCCCCACCATCTTCTCCTACACTTCCATCCATTAACATTCCAGTTTCTTCACTTCCCCAAGCACCTCTTATCACTTCACATACCATGTCTTCCATTTTTTTTCTTACATCCTTTCCATTCTCCCCTTTGCCACCTTTTTTTTCCATTCTTTCACCTCCTTTCTCTCTACCACAACTCAGCTTGTCCACTCCTATTATCATTCCATCCATTCATTCTCATCCATCCATCTCACCTTTAGGGTTTGTAGCATTTGCAAACCTCTCTAGGGTGCAATTACCCAAATTAGTTGTTGATTCATTGTTCGCAATAAATAGCAATTTATCCCGGTCATTCCAGACTGTTGAAATAAATCCTGAGCCCTCTTCTCCTAAGGTTCCCTTATTGGAAGGCATCGAAAAGGTATGTGCTGAAATGAACATTGTCAAAGAATAAGTGCACATCCAAGATGCACTTGATAGCCCACCTGTGGATATGAGCACAGTTGAAATTGTAAATCTTGAAGATAGCCCTCCAAAGAGCCATCCAGAACAATTGAGTATATTTGATAAGGTTGAGTAGGATGCAGGTGATAAACTACAACATATTGAGCAACCTCAAGAGGATGTTGCAAATCAATCCAAGGGAGATGATTTAGAGAAGAGAAGTTTGGCTTCAGAAGAAGATGATTCACAAAATAAAGAGGGAGGATAAATGGAGCCCCCTACTGATTCTTTAACAATTCCTAATTGGCTACAACAAAGGTTATAGGGAAAACAACCCTAGGTTGAGATAGTTGATTTAGATTTGGATAGCTTCCTCACCAGAAAAGCCTAAGAAGTAGGACAAGGTGCACTCAAAGGTATACAAGGATGCTTCAGGATCCAAGGTTACAGAGATTGCAGTTCCACCAACTCAAATGAATAAGTATGAGGTTAGACCTGAGGACTATAATATTTCCACAATAAACTGTGGTCCTACCTCCAGAGTACATGAAATTGAGGAGTTCAAAGACTTCATTTTGACTATTATCCACAGGATGGATAAGGATGAGTTCACAGAAAAGAAACTAAAGCAATAGATTGAGGAGTTGCGTGCTTGCATCCAGTACTTGATAAAGCCTATGTGCAGTGATGATGGAACTACAGTCGCTTCTTCTATTCTTTCCAAGAAAGAGTTGGAACATTTTGATAATATGAGGCAAATAGCCTTAGTGACCAAGGATTGGCTAACAAAGATTTACAATGAGGGTTGCGAGGCCATTATTGAAGTCAATGAGATGCACAATGATTTTTTCTCTCTAAAAGATGAATGGGATGAGATCACTGAGGACTGTGAAGAATATGATGACTACCATTCTCATATCTATCCCTAAGTCCAGATGATGTGTAAATTATCTTCTAAAGTTCTCATTCAGGAGAACATTTTGGCAAAAGACAAAATGAGCATGCCTTTCTATTAGCTCTAGATGCTAAAGATGTGAAGATAAATTTTTGATAAAGAAAAAACTAAGTGGGCAGTGGCCAAAACCCCCAATTCTTGGAGGCAATATATGTTTTCATTAATCTTATTCATGTATTGACAAGATTATTTTTTGATGATGTTTTGGTTGAAAAAGGAGGAAAAGGTGGAGGTGGTTATTGTTGTTGGTTTTAAGGGTTTATGTGTGTTGGCATTTCAATTCGCACCTCTGGAATGTGATTTGGAAACGGACAGCTATGCACAGATAAACTGCTCTCTTATTGGAAGGGGGAGTTCCCTTTCTTGCTGATGTTCGCTAAAAAGATAAATTAAATGAAACTTCGCCTATCTTCTTTTTTATTCTCAACTGCGAGCACAAGGTTATAAAACTCTAAATGCTGTAGAAGAGGTTTTTTCCTTTTTATAAAACTTCTACTACAACTAAGCAAAGACTAATGACGCTTTTAATCTCCTGAGTAAATTCAAAGCAAAGGAAATTAAAAGTGAACAAGGAATGGTTGTTAACACAAAAACTTAAGTAATTTTCTTCCAGATTTACACCACAAGACTTATAGTACTTAATGATGGAAGCTGAAATGAAAGCTACAAAAGCCACACATCTGACGATGAAAACTTGATGAATCAGGGTAGAATATCAGAGCAAAATAGGCATGAGACTTCTATTCAATATCACAAAGTTGGCACAACTCCAGGACAGCAATGTTGCAGTAAAAGGTAGGCATACAACAAGCGATCAAACACTGGAGAATAGATTACACAAAGTGAACAAACACTTGGAATGTCAAGATTTGTAGGCTAGAATAGGCACAGCAAATTTGCTATCACAATTACCATTACATACAATGAACACAGAGTGAACACACACTTGGAATAACAAGACTTGCAGGCTAGAATAGGCACAGCAAATTTGTTATCGCAAAAGTAGCTCCTTTACAATGGCAAGGTTGCCCTTATTTATACTAAAATCAAAGGAGTAGGGAACCCTTAAATCTCCTTGATTAACCCTAACTTGCCAACTCGCAAGCTTTATTACTATTCTAAGACAAAGATACAATAAACAAATGCTTTAAAGCGATTTGCTTTAAAGCAAAGAAAACTCCAACTATTACAAAGTGATTTCTTTCTAAATATAGAATGGATGAGCTTAGGATGAAAGCAAATGCTTTAAAACAAAAAGCATCCATTTTGAAGCTACTTTCTTTTGAAATGCATCCTCATCAACATTCTTGCTTTTTGGTGATGTCATCCGTTGATATTCTGGGAAACAATATCTTCTAAAAAGTGAGTGATTGCATCTCTACCATCAACACTGATACTCTTTAGAATGATATTCTGATTTTCTAACATTTCTTCACCGTTGGCAACCATATTGAGAAATTCATGAACTTCACCCACAGCCTTGTCGAATTTCACTGTCATTGTGGCCAAACGACTCATCTTGCCAGCATTGATATCATCATTGAAATTACTGTGGACGAGAGTCTGGAACTCTACTTGTACTTCCCTGAGATCATACAGGGTACCATCTTCTCTTTCATATGAACCCGAGATCTGAGAAACAAAAGATCTGACGAACTTGAGGACGTTGACTACCTTTTCTTTCCATTATGTCAACTCTGAAATCATACTGTCATAAGTTTTTACTATGAAAAGATATTGCGCTTTCCAAGTAGAAACTATCTTCTTATCATCGGTTGAATCAACAAAATCAAATGCAATCTTCAAGTCGAAGCTAATGATCTTGAACACCGGTCTATTTTTTGCCATGGTTTGCTGCAACCCCTGGATGCCTTGGTGTAAATCATGAGCGTTGTACTTTAGTTGATAAAATTCTAAAAGTACAACTCTCCCTTTAGTCACAAAGTCTTCCACCCAATTATTCATGTGTCTCCCATAGAGAACCAACTAACTGAAATGCCGCTGATTAGATGGTGATTCTAGATTTGGTGGAAGCAGTAAATCAGTCTGTGATGCACCATGGAAAAGGTTAGAAATGTATTATCGCAACTGCCTAACTTCAGATTTGAGAGCTGCTTTATCTTCTCCATCTTTCAACACCCTTTCCTTCAAATTATCGCTGCAACCTCGAAGAGATTTACATCTGTATGGCAGGTACTTCTACCAAGGTTAGCTTTGACAGCTGTGAAGTCATCAACCTCGACAGCATCAGCACTTCTATTTTCTGGCGGTGTTGCAATTTCAAGGATTATTTCTCCATTTGTATTCTTCTCAATGCGAACCTGCTTCTTCAACTTCTTATTTGGTGTGTCTTGGTAGACACTTTTAAGCTCTGTCAAATCTAGCTGATATGAGGGATTTCTCCTCTTCCTTCCTAGAATGTTTTCAATCCAGGATGAGCCTTCTTCTCTTTGAAACTCGGTTCTAACCTCATCGGCTCCTGATGAATCAATGTGTGCATCAGAGTTGGGACCGACGAATCTGGCTCTGAATCTATGTGGATAGGAGAAGTGATCAGTGAAGAAGATGGAGAGACATGATCTGGAGGTAACACTTCAACATGTAGCATTGGTTCAACAGGAACTTCTGATTCAACTGGTGGTTGTTCCTGCTGGACATGAGTTGGAGACTCATCCTTTTTCCTCTTTAACTTAGCCATTTTTGTTCCTTCTGGGAGAACACTCATAGCTTTTACCCTTTGTTTTGTCTTGGAAGTGGAAGGCTCTGATGGTTGCACAACTGGCGGCTCTGCTAACGGAATATCATCCTTTCGCTTAGTCTTTAAGAATATCAAACTATTTTTAACCACTCGACTTGTTCTTTCTTCAATGGAAGTGCTCTCTATAATTGACCAATTAACTGGTGTCAACGGTTGTTGCTCAATTTAGTCTCTAAAATACGTGGGAAGTAGAACTTCACCACTCTCTGTCAAACCCTATATGTCTTCTGATAGGATATCAGACATCTGCTGAAGAGTGAACCTGTTGTAACTGCGTTCTCGCACTTCAAACTCATCAGCACAATTAGCCCAGAAGTCTTCAACTGCAAACTTGTGCATACAATTTTGACCAAGATGTGATGCAAAAACACCACGAGGATCATATGAAGACCTTATGTCGAAAAACTTAAGACCATATCTGGATGATTCATTACCAATTTCCTTGGCATCTGCTCCAGATCTGCATCTGTAAATACTCATCCCAAGTGGAAAATTGAAATTTGTCTTGCGTCTACTATGCAAAAATGTATGAACTTCATAGGCTTGCCTCAAAAATTCCATAAATGCAATTTCATCTGTAGGATATCTCGACAACATGGCTGGCTCTCCTAAGAAGCCATATACTCTAATGTAGGAAAAAGTAGGAAATTGGATAAACCAATCAGCCCATTCTGCCATTGCTATTCTAGCATCTGCTAGAAACCGTATATGCAACTCATTGTCCATATCTCGCACTGCATGCATCAAGAATGCATCATTCACCCACCTGTAATGTCGTTCAGCTTGAGAGATTTCTAACTACAGGAAATGATGATAAACATGCTGAGTACCCAGAGTTCCAACAACATTCAAACCTCTGAATTGACCCTGAAAAGCCATCAAATACACAAGGTATGATATCATGTGGAATTCATGAGCCCTTTGAAAATCAATTATTTGTTGGTGGAGACTATCATTGATGAGTGTCGACCAGTCATAGAATTCGGTTCCATCAACAATCTGGGACATGATATAAAACATCCAAGGCTGGAACTTGTTTGCATCTGCTTGACCCGTGATCTTGCTCAACAAAGTAATCATTATTGTGTGTTCCTCCTTGAACTCTCCATGTCCAACATTTTTTGGCATGACATTCTGCTTCTCTTTTAACCATCTTTGACCAATCTTTTTCTGGTATTTTTCCTTATCATTGTTCCAAACCCTCTTGCATTCTTCAAGTGAAATAGTCAAGTTTTCTCTCCAAACAGGTATTGTAAAACACTTCTCTATGTCATTTGGCCTCAGGCTGCAGAGCACACATCCATCTCTTGACTGGATTTCTCTTGTGATCGAATTGTAATGTGTCATGCAAGCAATCACAAACTTGATACTTTGTACTGTGATAGGAAAGGATGCTGCTGCAAGCAAACCGGAGTGTCCTAGATTCCTAATAGCATTATTTCCTACATCCTCCAAAGAATGTAAATTGATTACTAAAAGTACTTTATGCAAGTTTGTTTCACAAGTTCTCAGGTAATCGTGAACCAACGTCGTTTTGTGCCTGATTTGTGTTGGAGAGTACTTCATATTGGAATTTTTGAAAATCGACTGTGAACACGCCTATGTTGGAAAACTCTTGGACAAATGGCTAAAAATTACTTGCTAATTCTTAGAAAAAAGTAGAGTGTGAGCAAAAAAGCTAGCACATGGGTTTTGTAGAGAATTCTATTTCGAAGCAACCCAGATTGTCAGATTTTGAAAAAGCAGAGATTTGCCTGAAAAAGCAGGAAAAAAGTAGATTCCCGAAAAAAAGTAAAACTCCAATCTTCAAGAGGATGATATTCTGGATGGACCCATCTCGATGAAAACTGAAAAAACTCTAGTCATATTTCTGAAAAATGATCCCCTTGAAACAAGGACCCTAAAAAAGCGAGCCTCTTTGCTTCCTCAACCCGAAACTATGAAGAACGTTGAAAAAGCACTTCGTTTGGGTCTTCGAATCTTCATTGAAAGAAAAATAAAAATCTAGATGCAACCTACAAAAGATAATGAAATAAAGAAGCCAAATGCTTGTCTTTATAGATCTTTAGGGCGAAAAAGCAGCTTTATTTGTGTGAGAATAAAACTTGGACCTCATCCATGAAGAAAGCAACTTTTAAAGCATAAATCCAAGTGGATGTCTTCAAATAGGAAGAATCCCTATTTTGTAGCTTCCTATGGCTTCATGTGTAAGATGACGAAAAATATCTTCTTTTGATGATGTCATCGAACACACTAGTTGAAAGAAGTGCTCGCCAATTTTTCTTCATTTTCGACACTTCAACACTCATTTTGACTTAAATATGGTCTGTCTCTAACTTCAACAAGGTGGTGAAATGTCACCATTGACTGAAAAAGCTGACTAATCCTGACATTTTGGAGACCTATCAACTGAGATTCTGTTTCTGGCCTCTGACTGATGATCTGGCATCGTTTGACCAAGTTTAACCTCCCGAAAACTACTAACGGGAGAAGATTGGGAACAAAAATGTCAGATAACACTGTGGACATGGAAAATATTCTAACACTACTCAAGTTGGGCCCCCCAAGTCACCTGGGGCGCCTAGTTTCACCAGACTTAGCCATTTTTTCAATTTTTGCAACTTCTTTAATTTCTTAATTTACGTGCGTGTTCTGGTGGTAGAGGACCCATGTTTGGCTATTGATTTCTGTCAATTGGGATAAAACTAAGTTGATTGTACTCTCTATCTGCCTCAAAAAATGTGCCAAACTAATCAACTCTGAACCGCACCGGGCTGACAGAAGGAGATTCACATTTTTCAAGAAAAACTTCAAAAATATTCTAACTCTGGTGAGTTTGGGCACCCCAAGTCACCTGGGGTGCCTATCATGTCATGCCTTAGAAATTTTTTTGAAAAACTCAAATTTTGTACCTTTTCTCATTTTCTGTGCCAACAACTCCTGTTCAATCTTCGATTTCGGACGTTCTGACGACTATCGAGGTGGGACGGAGGCCAACCTGAACATATTTGTGATGAAATCCCAGCTTTGACTAACTTTTGACCAAGTTTGACCAACAGGGAAAGAGCTAACGGAAGCATTTTCGACGTTTCTCAAAAAACATGAAAAAAATCTAACACTTGAAAGGTTGGGCACCCCAAGTCACCTGGGGCGCCTAGTTTCTCAACACTTAGTCAAATTTATGATTTTCTAACTTTTCAATCCACCTTGGATCCATCTTGCATCATTTTGTGCGCATCATCGAGTCGACAACTGTTCGTCAATTCTACGTTGTTGGAATAACGTTGAAAACTTGTCGACGAGCTCTGGCAGATGAACTTTCTCTGTTGATGACTTTCAAGCTCATGCTTCACCCTCTAGAAAAGTAGAAATGACCCAGTAGAGAAAACTTGGTCGTTTGAAGATTCCATCTGAACAGCGTCGATCGTGAAGCAAAATCGACCAATGAGAATCAAGCGCGACACTTGAGTCAGAGATTCTATTTTTAGAAACTTTTGCCAGCATCCATATCTTAAGAAACCCAGAAAACCTAATCTAACGTCTATTTTTAGAAATTTTGTTTTTTGACTTTTTGACGAAATATTTTCTAGACTTGTTCAAAGTGCCTTAATGAAGCAAAAATTTTGGTTGGGTACAACAATGTGTAATCCTCATTTCACACCAAACATTCCAAGGGCTTATCAACCAAGTTGAATCTCCACTAAGCGAGAGCAATCACCTATCAAGTTAGGCTACCACTTGGGAAGCTGTGGATTCTTGGATGTGTTAAACAATGTCTCTATCTAATGCTCAATTTTGCTTAGAAACCCTAATTATGTAAATTAGGAAGCAAATTATCAGATTACACCAAATCCTTTCATACTGAGGTAAAGGACAGAGATATCTAACTTACTATTTTTTGAAGTTCAGAAGGCAAAAAAGTTGGGGACATGGGTGTTGAAATGCACCGGACAACTGAGAGGGGGGGTGAATCAGTTGTCCCTAAAAACTTTTAACATTTGTGAATATCAACACATTAAACACTTATTTACTATTATTCAGAGTTAATCATGAAAGCATGAAATAAGAAGCTCAATACAATAACATAATCAACACATGAGACACCAGATTTTTATGTGGAAAACCCTATAAGGGAAAAACCACGGTGGTTGTTAGCCCACAAAGTATATAAGTTATAACAATACCGAAAAATAAAGGCTCACTGCCCAAAAATGCTCACTGCAAAGATCGTCTCACTACCAAGGGGTGGCTGACTGCCAGGATTTTGTGAACTCATTTGATAGCATCTACTCCATGCCTGAGTTTAGTTCCATTGAAGCGCAATACTTTCTTTATGTTCTGCTCTTCTTAGACTTCTCACTTATCTTCACTATTTTGCACAAGTACATCTTTTTCGCAACTTCATTACATGTCTTTATACAATTCATCAACCTTGGAATGCACATCAAGGTCAGCATAACATTCATCAACCATTGGAACAATCTCCAAGGTCGGCATTACAAACATACATAGAAATAGGTCTGGACCTAATACAAAATTTGCTAAGGGAAAGATGTAAAGATGTATGTAGATCACACTACACCTTAGCTAGGACTCAAATACAAGCTTCCACGCCACAACATGCTACTACTATCTTCAATGCATCTCTGCAAATAATGAAAGCAACTAGGTTAGCTAGGACTGGTGTTCACATTAAGACTTTCAGGAATAGTCTTCATCTATGATCCAAGTTTCTTTATGCGGACCGATCCAAAGGTAGGAACACGATTAGGAGACATCCATAAGCACATTGAAATCATCAGGAACAACCGCACAACTTCTAACTACTCTTCTAAGAAGAAACTTCAAACCGGAGCACATAAACAACACTAACATCTATTGTCATAAGAAAAAGATCGCTTGCAAATCACCAAATTATAAACCATTGAAATTGAAAGCACTTAGAATCTATAACATGCCACTTGTTCTACCAACTAAGGTTTTCTAAGTTTAACTCTAAGGTAATACAAATAACTAAAGCAATAAAATTTTTCCTTAAATTTATTCGCAAAGATACACATTTGAAAACATATTTCATACATCCATTGCATAATCCATAATACATATCTCATTAAAAGAATTTGAATATTCATCTTTACAACTTTTCCATAATATACATATAAGCTTCAAGAGCTTAACTGGAAAATAGTAACACATGATTGTATACTTGTCTATCTTCAATATTCCCGGCTACCAATTGCATGCTAACTGCATGAGGGGAAGCATCAGTCAAGCGCTTTACCTCCAACCATAGACTAACTGTGGTCCCCCGCACATTTACCAAACTGGTAAACGGCCCTACCCTTCGATGAAGGAATTGGTTTGGTAACCCCAAATAAATTAAGCCTAATTTGAGCAAGGTGTTGTGTCCTACATTAACTAATACTATCATACTATGGCAAAAACCATCAAAATATTAAATCCTTACTAAGTAATGCAATCATGGATCATAGTGAAACTAGACAGTGTAAACATTGGCAATTTACACTACTTTGGCCAAAGTTTTCATCGTCACATATTCACCGACCCTTCTTCTCGATTGGGAAAGACAACAATCTCTATACTAGGTTATCAACCTCTTCAATGGATCACCTATCCCAAGGCTAACCCCCTTACACGTGTTACTAGGCACATATGTCTAAGTAATGCCATTTGCTATTTATTGTTCTATCTTTCCCCTTATATAGTTTTCTAACTAAACACAAATCAATAATTATCCACAAAACCCATCTAGGTATAAATCCCTAATTTAGAGACTAATCATAATTTACTTGCTAGATAAATATGTGTATATGTATTCTGTTACAAAATCAAGTAGACAAAACATAACGATAAGAAAACAATGCATTCCACAATAACAACACAAAATGTCTCGAAAATAGAAAAGCATAATGAAAGAGAAATCCCCATGCCTATGATATAAGCTCCAAATGAATCTATGAAATTCCCTTGCTTAAGCTCCTTCCAATAAACTAAAAACCTCCTTCCAAGTAAAACAACTCTCCTACTAAACTTCCAAAACCTCTCCTCACAAATTCAAGCAAAAATGGCAAAAACTCTCAATGCTAACTCAAAATGAAAATGGAAGAATAAGATTGCTCTCTTGGCAAAACTTGTGTGTGTTGAAATGAGATAGAGCTCCTCATTTTATACTAAAAATCCAAGAGAGAACAAGCTACAATTTTGCTTGCCAAGTTGACACAACTCCTCTCAAAAATTAGAGGTGGCAAAGAAATAATGAAATATTGACACATGTAAGGACACTTGCAAAAACAATGAACAAAATACACTTATAAAAGACTAAACACTCTTCATAATATTGCCACCTAAAAGCCACATTCCCAAATATATAGAAAATTTGGTTTAAATGGACAAAGTCAAAAGCACGTTGGAAACAAAGAAAGCTTCTCTTAAAACTAATTTTCACCCACTCATGAGCGCATAAGGCAAGGTCAAAGGTGGTGAAAGAGTTTTTTTTCAAACTCACAAGGCATGGTTTAATAGTTTATGCGCTTCACAAGCGCTTTGAAAGGCTTTTTAAGAAGCTTTAAGCTTCTAACAAACTTCCTCCAATGGCCTATACACATGGTCATCTATGCTAAGTGCTTCATGCACTGCCTTTCCTTGCTTTATGGGCCACGTGCCTCGTATGAAATGCCAATCATGCTTTTTGAAAACTTTTCATATATATGTAAAGTGTAAAATTTGGATGTTTGGTTTTTGGTAGTTTTGTGTATGTATCCTCCTTTCACCCTTTCATTCAAGGACCTAGGGTCAAGTTGCAATGTACTATCATACCCTAGGTCACTATGAGATGTAGGGAAACTTGGATTTTTATGATTTGATTGCCAATTATCTTCTATTATGCTCAATTATACCTTAAAACCCTAATTATGCAAATACGACAGTAAATAGACGAATATCAGAAAATGCTGCTACAAAAAGATGTAAAATGACAAATAATTGTGTACCTATTTTCGGGGTTCGGAAGTGGAATAGTCGGGGACTAAAGAATGGGCACCCAAGTCCAGTGCCCTACTTTTTGTCAGGATCTACAAACAAGATCTGCAACTTGTTCTTGTTGTACCAAAGGTTTTCCCATCACAAAACTTTGAGGACTAATGAGCGGGCGCCCTAGTCCAGGGAGTTGTTTTCTTCTCTGATCTACAATTCTAACACTCTATTGTACCCTCCTGCAACTTTACTTTGTCTGTAGCTTCAACCTGTAACCTGTCATCATGAAAACTTTGGGAGGGGGTTGTGGTGTTTAGAGGATTACCTTAGTCAAGCCTTGGAGAGACATTCAAGCCTTCTGTACACCGTTGTCAGATAAAGAGTGCATGCCCTTGTGAGGCAGAGGCAAAAACCAAATGATAAATGCTTAAAAACACAAATGAATGTCACCTTGTAGTGAAGATCTTATGGAAGGAAGAAGTTCTTCATGCCATGAGATGGATGCTCAAATCTAAAAAATACAAACACATAAACAAAACAAATCTACTCTTGCCACACAATGAAAGCCTTGGATCACCTTTAGAACACAATAGCTTGCTAATAATCATCTAGTTTACAAATGAATGTCTAAACATGCTTTTATATGCAACTACAAACACTCTCGCCAAGAATTTTGAAATTCAAACTTACCGTGTAGGCATAGGACCCAAATAGCGGTCACAAGATGACACCCAAAATTTGGGACTAACCTAAAATAAGGCAGGACTAGGGCACGGGCACCCAAGTCCTCCCCCAATTTTGGGCAAGGTTAGGTTCAATGGGTCCCCCTAGGTCCCATTTGACATGATACCCAAGGTTCATTCCATCAGGATGTTGAAATATGATGTAAGATGTCCTAAATGCAGCTAAAAGACTTAGGAGCTAAAACTTATGAGGGAAAAGCCCCCAAGGGGACATTTTTGACGTTACATTTAGCCCCCACTTTAATGTATGTATAAATGCAAGGCCAATACATGCATTAAAGTATGGTTAGCAAACACGCTAAGCATGGAGAAGACACGCCAGACACATTGAAGACAATGACATGCGCGCAAAATAGGGAGAAGACAGTTACAGTCACATAAAACACAGAGAATACAACAGATGCATAGAAGATAGTTAATGCATAGAAGATAGGAATTATTTCTTTTCTTTTCTTTTTCTCATATATATGAAATGCAGATACAAGTACAAGGAAAGTAAACAAACCTCCCATAATGCAGGATGTATTCATCGCACAGGTCTTTAAACTGCATATATGGGGCAACACATGCAAGACACACAAAACCTCCCAAAATGTAGGATGCACTCATCGTGCAGGTCTTTAGACTGCATATGGGCCAACAGACACACCAAACAAAGCAAGCACGCCAAAAACACACACTTTGAAGACACAGAGAAAACATGGCAGACAAACGATGGAGTGTTCCTATTTCTAGGTCCAACACCATCTCAAGCACATTACAGGCACACACCGATGATTGGTCTCCACCACAACAATCACCGAAGACACGCTTAAGGGTTGAGTTAGTCACAGAACTGCTCCTCGTCTCCTGATGAGGACTTTTGAAAATGACAAGATGGTGCAATCTGCTCCGAGAAATACACCACCCCCACCTCCATAGATGGCTTAAAATAAAAAGGATATACGTGATATCCCGCCTTTGTAGAGGGCTTAAATGATTGAATGATTGATTGCAAACAAACTTAGAGTGTAGGATGTACTCAACGCACAAGTCTTTAAACTACACCTAAGGACAAGCACATTGCTAACATCTACAACAGAGAGCTTACCTTATATATGCCCCCATCTTAAGGTGGTTGATATCAGGTATTGATATCAAGCACATTAAGGTAGGAAGAAAACACACAAGGGAACATGGACTTTCACAAAGCCCATGCCCCCTGGAGGTTACATGTACTTTACGATTGCCAAATGCTCCCACAAACACATCCCTGCAACAAACATGTTAGTGTCTACATAATCATGATAAACAACAACATCAATGCATATGATTAACCACACAAAGAGCCAAGGTTATACTATGAATGTGGAGTTCGAGGATAACTATGGGGCTATTTCACGAAGATCTTCAAATCGAGTACCACCAAGGCTAGATTCAAAGACAAACAAAGTGCGTCGAGCATCAGTATTGTTAAGGTTTGTAAATGAGATAAAAACATCATCAAAATCACTACGCAAAAAGCACGAGTTCTTCCACTAGCCAAGCATCAGATAAGATATACAACCCCATCATCATATTAGGATCTAAGTCTAATTTTTTATTTCTCGCTAAAGGGACGCTAGGTCCACATCAGTATAAATGTTTTTCGTCATCCACCTGCTAGATAGAAACACTAGAGGAAGGGAAACAATAAATATTAGAGGAGAAACGAGTGTCTTAGGGACAATCACGTAGGAGGGTGCCCCCAAGTCACAAACCACAATGCTATGTCTGCAAGACACAACACACAACAATGAAATCAGAGAGAGGCAATATAGAAGAATGATGATACAAATAGAAGGTCACAACAAAGGTAGTCTCCTGGTATCTCGAACCTTACAAGAGAATCAAGGGCCATCCCAGGAGGCCTAAATAACACATAACACATCATGGGGGAAGCACATCATGAGAGAGATAAAAGGTTAAAGATACTTACCTGTAAGATCTTTGTATCAGATTTTTGAACTTGCGAACCTCTTGGAGAGGTACTCGATCATGTGAAGTGCAAAATTTGAGTGGTTCTTATGAAAGTCTTGTTTATTGTCGTATGGTGCTTGTTCCTTAATTCCTTATTTAAATGAGACTTTTTGTTGCTTATGAGGAGGAGAACCACTATTATCTCCAGCTACTAACAGTTGTCTTACTCTTTTTTTATATTTTTACTAAGTTTTCGTTGTTGATATCGTCTAACACAGTAACAGGAATCATCCTGTACCATCCCACTCATTTGTATCGATTATTTCATTTGTTGTTCTAATATGTTTTGATTATCTCCTGATCCATATAAGGATAACAGAGGAGGAACCTCAACATAAATTCCATTTCTTTGTGGATGAGGTGGGTTATCCAACTTTTTTTATCCACTTCAATCATACCCACGATATTAGCATAGTCTAAATAATCATCATCCTCTACTTCTACTAAACCTTGTTCCAACATATTGTTATTAGTATGTTTAGGGAAAGGATTAGTGAAGATTTGTAAATTTTGATTCGGTGGAGCAACCGACTTATTTCTATTATCATTCACACCTGATACCTGTATGATATTCAAATCAATGAGGTCGTGTATTTCATGTTTAAGACGCATACATCATTCAATATCATGTCCTTGTGTCCGATGAAAATTACAAAAGGCATTAGCATCAAAGTAAGGTCCTTGTGCTTTACTAGGATCAATAGGCTTAATCGGGGGAAGCTTCAGAATGTTATTACTCACAGCTTGATTCATGATAGAATGATAAGACTCAGATATCAGAGTAAATTTTCTTGGTTGATATGATGCTTTCTTTGGATTAGTGATAACAGACACATTAGAAAAGTTGTTCGTATTTGGTCCATTAATCTTGATGAAACTTCTACTGTTATTATTCCTCTTAAAGTTGTTTTGTGATTATCCACCCATGGATTGACTAACTTGAGCTGATGAGTTTTGGTTTTCATACTGATTGGACGAAAGTTGGTAATCACGAAGGGTGGTGCATAAATATTAAAAGGAGTTATACTTCATCAAGAGGATCTTATCACAGATGTTAGGTTGTAGATTAGTGATAAACACCTTCTAAACATCCTCATCTTTCATCTGATATTGAATTTGCATATATAAATCTTGATACCGACTAATAAACTCAGTTAACTTCTCTTTCGGACCTTGCTTGCATTGAACTAAATCAATCAAAGAGACTTGAGGTCCAATGTTTGGTTGAAAATGTTGTAAAAATTGATTAATCAGTTGCAAAAAGGAGTGTATTGAATTCAGAGGCAAAGAGCAAAACCATTCTAAAGTAGTATCTTTGAGAGATCGCAGGAAAAGTTTTGCCAACAAGTCCTCTTCGAAATAAAAATCACTACACATAGCTATGAATGCTGCCACATGAGTATTAGGATCAGATTTTCCACCATATTTTTCAAAGCGAGGAGTCTCAAACCTCTTGGGCATAGGAGTTCTCAAAATTGCATAGGAAAGGGGATTACGGGCATGATATGTTGGTATATTAGGTTGCGAAGAATTTGTCAAATTTGTTACCTTTTGTTGTAAAGTAGCCATGCCCTGCAAAAGTTGGTTTAAGATGGCATCATTGGGAGATACAGTTTGCTGTGAGGAATTGGAACCAAGGTGGGGAGGTGATTGAGCTTGAGATATGATAGGCGGAGGCTGTGAATAGGTCAATGGTGGTTGGACATAATGGTAGGTGGTAGGTGATTGAGAATAACTATATGTAATGGGCGGTTGAGAATAAGTGGGATGAAGAGGTGGTTGAGAGCAATTCTTCATAGAAGAGGTCCCCTTAGAAACCAAATTCTAATAATTAAATCCCACAGCTTTGTAATTACTACCAGTGGTAGCATTACTACAAGCATTCACATCAATTGTTAAGATCATTAATGTAAATGTAGATATTCTAGTAGTCGGTATAGGTACCAATACTTGAGTATGAGATGGTGATAAAGTGTTATTTATCACTTGTGCACATTTAGTTACATGCATAATGTTGGTTTGTACAATATTTTCTAGACCACGAATTGCATTAACACCATCTTGTCCCTCTTTTATCAATTCTCTTATGTTATGAATTGTAGGAACAACTTCTTCAGCTATTCTCTCATTTTCCATAAATGATTGAAATTGGGCTATCTCTTTATCCAATTTTTCTATTTTCTCATCAGATACATATCCTGTCGCTTCAATAGTATCATCAACATCATGAAAAGTTTGCTCTTCCATTATACTTGTAATGGGTGTAATATCTTGTAACATTTGAGTCTCTCCTTTTGTAAAGAAGGTGTTCAATGTGCCAACTTCTTTAAGAGAACTAGATCCAATGTGTCTTATGCTTCTTCTTAAAGGAATATTTCTCTTAGGGAAGCGATTTATTAGACTCATGCAAATCTAAGATGACGATAGGTTAAAACCTAGTGAAAATATGCTAAAATATGTGATTTTTTCACTAAATCTTAATGTAAAAGAGCATAACAGAGGGTGTTGTGAGGAAAATGATAATGGAAAGAAAATTATATCAGTAATAACAGCTTCTTAATGTCAAAATATCCATCACAACACGCTTATAGTGCCACGCAAGGTCAAACCCTAGTGAAAATATAGCAAAAATAGGCAATTTTTCACAGTTTTTCAATTCCAAGATCTAGCCAAAGGGGTGTTGTAAAGAATTTAAGGAGGTGAAGAAAATAATATCAGTGATATCAGTCACCTACAAGCATAAAATCTGTTACAACACGCTTAGGGTGCAAACTAGGTAAAACCCTAGGGCAAAACTAGCAAAAATAGGCAATTTTTCACCAAATTTTTAATACAAGAGGCCAATAATAAGGTGTTGTAAAGAATTTTAGGAGGGGAAGTAGATAATACCCCTTATATTATCCAATTAGTGCAAAAATATTCTTCACAACACACCTATGGTGCAAGTTTAAAGAGTCGATAAGGCTAAGTCTAGTGAAAATGAATGTTTTTCAAGCCCTAGGTTTGAGATCTTGATGTAAAATGCTCTATGAATGTTTTGAAAGCTGATATATGATGAAAATTACATGCTCTCAGATCTGAAAATTATTTCCATGCTCTAATATGCAAAATGCCAGCGCAAATCTAGTGAAAAATCAATGAAAATGCTAGTTTTTGTTGAATTTTTCTATACAAATTTTTAAAAATTTAAATGCAACTTTGTTCTAAAATGCAAGACTACAGCCAAATACAAATTTAAATGAGACTCTAAAATTAGTAGTAAAATCTGAAACAAGATTTTACCTACAAACCCTAGATTTTGGAATTACTAGGTTATATGCAAAATTCACAATTTTCAACAAAACCCTAACAATTTTATGATGAAAATGCAGTGCAAACTAATGAATTTTTATAATTTTATATAATTTAAATCATATCTAATGCTTCAAATTAATTTATGCAAAATAGAAACCCTAGCATGCAATTTTTTTCCAATTTTTCTAATTTTTCCAAATTTTCAATTTTTTTTGTAAGTTTTCCAATGCAATAAGATGAACGACTATATGAATGAATGAAATATTTGTAAATCTAAAGCAAAACACTCAGCAAGGTGCAAACAAGTCCAATAACATGGGTTCACCAAAATGTAAAGTGTAGAATTTGGATGTTTGGTTTTTGGTAGTTTTGTGTATGTATCCTCCTTTCACCCTTTCATTCAAGGACCTAGGTTCGAGTTGCAATGTACTATCATACCCTAGGTCACTATGAGATGTAGGGAAACTTGGATTTTTATGATTTGATTGCCAATTATCTTCTATTATGCTCAATTATACCTTAAAACCCTAATTATGCAAATACGATAGTAAACGGACAAATATCAAAAAATGTTGCTACAGAAAGATGTAAAATGACAAATAATTGTGCACCTATTTTCAGGGTTCAAAAGCAAAATAGTCAGGGACTAAAGAGAGGGCACCCAAGTCCAGTGCCCTATTTTTTGTCAGTATCTGCAAACAAGATCTGCAACCTATTCCTGTTGTACCGAAGGTTTTCTCATCACGAAACTTCGAGGACTAATGAGTGGGTGCCCTAGTCCAGGGAGTTATTTTCTTCTCTGATCTACAATTCTAACACTCTGTTTTACCCTCCTGGAACTTCACTTTGTCTGTAGCTTCAACTTGTAACCTGCCATCATGAAAACTTTGGGAGGGGGTTGTGGTGTTTAGAGGCTTGCCTCAGTCAAGCCCTGGAGAGACATTTAAGCCTTCCAAACGCCGTTGTCAGATAAAGAGTGCATGCCCTTGTGAGGAAAAGGAAAAAACTAAATGATAAATACTTTAAAACACAAATGAATGTCACCTTGTAGTGAAGATCTCATGGAAGGAAGAAGCTCTTCATGCCATGAGGAGATGGATGCTCAAATCTACAAATACAAACACATAAACAAAACAAATCTGCTCTTGCCACTCAATGAAAGCCTTAAATCACCTTTAGAACACAATACTTTCTAGTAATCATCTAGTTTACAAATGAATGCCTAAACATGCTTTTATATGCAACTACAAACACTCCCGCCAAAAATTTCAAATTCAAACTTACCGTGTCGGCATAGGACCCAAATAATGGTCACAAGCCGACACCCAAAATTTGGGACTGACCCAAAATAGGTCGGCGCCCAAGTCCTCCCCCCTATTTTGGGTAGGGTTAGGTTCAAGGGCTCCCCCTAGGTCCCATTTGACATGATACCTAGGGTTCATTCCATCGAGATGTTGAAATATGATGTAAGATGTCCTAAATGCAACTAAAAGACCCTAGAGCTAAATCTTATGAGGGAAAAGCCCCCAAGGGGACATTTTCTGACATTATATATATATATATATATATATATATATATATATATATATATATATATATATATATATATATATATCAAATGGATAATTTAGCAATATAATTTCATTTCTCCAAAAGCATTATAATTATTTATTTTTAAAAACATAGGGGTATAATATATATATATATATGTATGTATATATATATATGTATGTATATATATATATGTATATATCATAAATCGTAAAAAATCACTTCTAACATATTGATCACACATTCACTTATTGCAATAAAATCTTCACAGACAAAATATAGTAAAGTGCATATACACCAAAGAGATAATAATTCTCGCACAGTCCAATCAATTTTTCCATATCCATGAGCAATATGCTCATGAATGTACATAGGTACGTCTACCTATGTATATTCATGCTCATATCGACTCATGTATAAGAGAACATCATGGATTCACATGAGCTATAGATATCACAATAAAACTTTACTCAAACAACTAAACACTTAACATCATGCAGGTTCGAATCAACCAAAACAAGAATCAAGACTTCACAACTTAGATCACTTACTGGTACCCAAACTGACTTGACACAACTTCGATCAAAATAGGATGGTGTGTGTGTGCTTGCTCAATCTAGGTTTAACTAGGGTTACCAGACCAAATCCTTCTCCTGAGTGATACTTCCCCTCCCTTTCGGAGGAGCAACTTGTTCTTGCATCCACTTAGATCATCACCGCAGTAGTTAGCTAATCAAGATACAATTATTTGTTTTATATAATTTTAAACAATAATCAAATATAATACAAGACATTGCATTATTCCATTTTCAACATATTTCAAATTAAGATTCACAATACATATAAATGCGAGAATTTCATAATTACACATTATTCAAACATTTTAACCAACCTAGGTAAATAGTAAATGGATAGAAATACATGATGTGTAACAGAATCATTACCAACTTGATTCCAAAACTGTAGACTGTGAAATTTCAATACAAAGGAATGCGGAGAAAAATATTTTCTCCCTATCACAACTGTTCTTCTATAAACAAAGATACTCTACAATACATTGTTTCCATTTGCAACTTACTGATTCCACCGGAGGAGCTAGTTTTCTCAATATTCTTAGCATCAGGATCACTTACTTATTATCTTCAAAACTTGCATAGGCAAATATAAAGCATCTAACTCATAACAAGATAAGAGTACAGTTGACACCAATGACAACACAGATATGTTGACATCAATGACAACACCGGTTAGGCACATACTTGCAACAACGAGGACTAGCGCCCAAGTCCAAGGTACCTATTTCTTTGTGGGATCCTGATCTCCTTCTAACACTGATCTGCACTACAACTTCCATTTCTAGGAATTCCACTACATAGGACACAGGGACTAGCACCCTTGTCCTACTTCTCTTCAGATCCTGAATCCTTGGTGTCTTCTACTCCTTCCTGTAACTCCACTCCATGGGACTCAACACTTGTAACCTGTAATCACAAGGAGTGTGGGAGCGGGTTGTGGTGTTTAGAGGCTTGCCTAGGTCAAGCCCTGGAGAGACATTCAAGTCTTCCAAACATAGTTGTCAGATGAGAGTGTGTATCCCAACGGGATAGAGGCAAAAATCCAAATGATAAATGATTGAAAACACAATTTATATCACCTTGTAGTGAAGATCTCATCGAAGGAAGATGCTCTTCATGCCATGAGGAGATGGATGCCAAATCTGCAAATATAAAAACAATAACAATGCTCTGTTGTGCAACACAATGAATATTCTGAATGCTTTATGATCTCAAGTATACATCAAATCCACCTAGTTTGCAAATGAAACCTAATCATGCTTATATATGCAACTACAAAGATTCTTGCTAAGAATTTCATAATTCAAACTTTAGATGTTGGCATAGGACCCAAATAACAGTCACTAAACTAATATTCAAAATTAGGGCAGACCCAAAATAGGGATGGACGAGGGCACTAGCGCCCAAGTCCACCCTGCCATTTTTTCTCAGGATTCATTAAAGTGCAACCCCCTAGGTCCTATTTGTCACAAGACCCAAGTGTTTTCTCATCAGGAGTTAGAAATAACATGCAAGATTCTCTAAATGCAATTACAGGACCCGGGAGCTAAACCTTAATAGGAAAAAGCCCCCAAAGTTACTTTTTCTGATATAACATTTAGCCCCCACTTTATTGTATATATAAACTCAAGGCCAATACATGCATTAAAGTTTGGTCAACAAACACAACAAACATGCCAAGCACGAAGAAGACACGCCAAACACATTGAAGACAATAACAAGCATGCAAAACATGGAGAAGACAACATTGAAGACATGCAAAACACAGTGAATGCCGGCTCTAGACTGCACATGGGGCAACAAACACGCAAAACAAATCTCAAAGTGCAGGAGGGACTCGTCGCCACCAGTCTTTAGACTACACTTGAGAACAAACACGCCATACAAATCAAGCACGCCAAACAAATCCCAAAGCATAGGAGGGACTCATCACCACCGGTCTTTAGACTATGCTTGGGAACAAACACGTAATACACACACATGGAAGACACAGAGAAAACACGGCAGAAAAGCGATGGAGTGTACCTATTTCTAGGTTCATCACCATCTCAGGCAAATTACAAGCACACACTGACGATTGGGCTTCGCCACAACAATTGCCGAAGACATGCTTAAGGGTTAGATTAGTCACAGAATCGCACCCCACCTACTCAGAGGACTTTTGAAAATGACAGGATTGTGCACTCTCCTCGAGAAATACACCATCCCCGCCTTACACAGAGGGCTTAAGATAAAAAGGATATGCATGATATCCGGCCTCTGTATAGGGCTTAAGTGATTGCAATAGATTCAAGATTCACAAACACAAATTGCTAGCATCTACAACAGATAGTTTACCTTATATATGCCCCCACCTTAAGGTGGTTAATGTCATGTACTGATATCAAGCACGTTAAGGTAGGAAGAAAACACACAAGGGAACACGAGCTCTCACAAAGCCCATGCCCCCTAGAGGTGACATGTACTTTATGATCACCAAATGTTCCCACAAACACATTCCTATAAGAAAAGTGTTAGTGTCCATATAATCATGATAATCAACAATGCAAGGCTAGATCCAAGATAGACAAAGTGCACGGAGAAGCAGTATTGTTATGTTTTGTAAGTGCGATAAGACAACATCAAGATCATACGGAGTGATTCTACTAGCCAAGCGTCGGATAATATATAACAACCCCATCATCATGTATGGACTAGATCCATTTTTTGATTACTCGCTAAAGGGACACTAGGTCTGCATCAATATAATATGTTTTTCGTCATCTGCCCACTAGATAGAACCACTAGAGGAAGGGAAACAATGAAGCAAGAGAGGAGAAACAAGTGTCTTAGGGACAATCATGTAGGAGGGTGCCCCCAAGTCACTAACCGCAATGCTATGTCCATAAGACACAACACACAACAATGAAAATAGAGGAGAAGCAATATAGAAGAATGATGATACAAATAGAAGAAAGATCACAATAGAGGGAGTCTCCTGGTATCCTTGACCTTACAGGAGTATCAAGGGTCATCCTAGGAGTCCTAAACAACACATTACACATCACGGGGGAAACACATCATGGAGGTAAAGGGTTAGAAATATACTTACTTGCCAGTACAATCGTACTAAAATTTGGAACTTGTGAGCCTCTTGGAGAGATGCTCTATCAAGTTTTGTGCAAAGCTTAAGTGGTTCTTATGAGAGTCTTCTTTGTTGTTCGAAAGTCCATGTGATGTTTGTTTCTCATATCCTTGTGTATATGATATCTTTTGTTGCTTATGAAGAGGAGAACCACTATTATTTCTAACTGATGATAATCGTCTTCCTTTTTTCTGATTTTTAGGTAGCTTTCTTTGTTGAGTCCATCTATCATAGTGACAAGGACTATCTTGTACTATCTCGATCATTTCATTTATCAAATTCTCTTGTTCCATTTGTCTTTCTAATGTATGTTGCATATCTCCTAATCCCTAAAGGGATAACAGAGGAGGAACTTCAAAATAAATACCATTCCTTCATGGACGAGGTGATACTTCAGTATTTTCCTTATCCACTTCTATTGTAGGAATAATCTCATCGTAGTTTAGGTAATCATCTTCTACTTCAAGTGTATTTTGTTCCATCATGTTATTATCAGTATGCTTAGGAAAGGGATTAGTAAAGATCTGTAAGTTCTGATTCAACGGACCAACCGACTTATTCCCATTATCATTCACACCCAATAACTGTATCACATTCGAGTCAATGAGGTCTTGTATTTCATGTTTCAAATGCATACATTGTTCGGTATCATGTCCTTGAGTCTGGTGGTAATGACAAAAAGAATTAGCATCGAAATAAGGTCCTTGTACTCTACTAGGATCTAAAGGTTTAATCGGCGGAAGCTTCATAAGATTATTACTCAAAGCTTGATTCATGATAGAAGATAGGATCAGATATCAGAGTAAACTTTCTTTGTTGATACCATGCCTTCTTGGATTAGTGATAGCAGACACTTGTGAAAAGTTGTTTGAATTCGGTCCATTAACTTTGATTAAACTCCTATTATTCCTTTTGAAGTTATTTGCCGATAGCCAATGAGTTATGGATTTCATACTGACTAGACGAAAGTTGATAGTCACGAAGGGCGGTGCATAAATGTTGAAAGGAGTTATACTTCATCAAGAGAATCTTATCATGGATGTTAGGTTGTAGATTTGTAATAAACACCTTCTAAACATCCTCATCCTTCATTTGGTATTGAATTTGCGCATAGAGAGATTGATACCGACTGATAAACTCAGTTAATTTCTCTTTCAGACCTTGCTTGTAATGAACTAAATCAATCAAGGAGACTTGAGGTCCAATATTTGCTTGAAAGTGTTGTAAAAATTGATCAACTAACTATAACAAAGAGTTTATTGAATTTGGAGGTAAAGAGAAAAACAATTCTAGAGCAGTATCTTTGAGAGATCGTGGGAAAAGTTTTGCTAACAAATCCTCTTCAAAGTAGAAATCGCAATGCTGCCACATGAGTATTACGATCACCTTTTCCACCATATTTTTCAAAGAGAGGAGTCTCAAACCTCTCAGGCATAGGGGTTCTCAATATTGCATAAGATAAAGGGTTATGGGCATGATAAGTTGGTATACTAGGTTGTGAAGAATTTGTCAAGTTTGTCACCTTTTGTTGTAAAGAAGTCATGCCTTGTAAAAGTTGGTTTAAGATGGCATCATTGGGAGATGTGGTTTGTTGTGAAGAATTAGAACCAAAGTGAGGCGGTGATTGAGCCTGAGTAGTGATGGGTGGAGGCTAGGAATAGTTTAGTGGTGGTTGGACATATTGATAGGTAGAATATGGTTGTGAATAGGTGGGATGGAGAGGTGGTTGAGAGTACTTATTCAAAGAAGAAGTGCCTTTAGATACCAAGTTTTGATAGTTAAATCCCATAGCTTTTTAATTTTGAAAATTTGTCCCATTAGATACTCCAATACCATTGGTAGCATTATTACAAGCATTTACATTGGTGGTTAAAATCGTTGATGTAAATGTAGATATTCCCGTAGTCAGTATAGGTGCCAATACTTGTGTATGAGACAGTGATGACATATTATTAATACCATTCACACATTCAGTTTCCGTCATGACATTATTGTGTACTATATGCATTAAACCTCAAACCACATTAATACCATCTTGTCCTTCTTTTATCAATTCTCTTATGTGGTGGATCACATGGATGGCTTCTTCCGTTATCCTTTCATTTCCAACAAATGCTTGAAATTTGGCTAGGTCTTTATCAAGGTTGTTTATTTGCTCATCAGGTACATGTGCGACCACATCAATAGTGTCATCGACATCATGAAATTTTTTATCTTCCATAGTGGTTGTAGAAGGTAAAATGTCTTGCAAAATTTGTGTCTCGCCTTTTGTAAAGAAGGTATTCAATGGATTTTTAGAGGTAGGAATGTCGAATTCTTCAAAAGAACTAGATCCCATGAGTCTTATACTTCTTCTTAAAGGTATATTTCTATTAGGGCATCAAGTTATAATACTCATACAAAAGCATGCACAAACTAATAGAACAAACCCTAGGAGCAAGATATGTTTAAGATAAAAAATGCTTGATTTTTCAACTTTTTTCAATGCAAATCACTAGGAGAAAAGGTGTTGTGAAAATTTTCAAGAGGGAAAGAAAATAATATGTCTTATAACAGTCCAATGATGCAGCAATATCTTTCACAACATGCTTTTTATGCAAACCTGGAGTGATGACAAGTCAAAACCTAGTGAAAATAGGCCAAAATATGCAATTTTTCACCAAATCTCAATGCAAAAGAGTATGACAAAGGGTGTTGTGAGGAAAATGATGATGGAAAACAATTATAATAGTAATATCAGCCACCTAATGCCAAAAAATTTGTCACAACACGCTTATAGTGCCACTCAAGGTCAAAGCCTAGTGAAAATATAGCTAAAATATGCAATTTTTTATAATTTTTCAATGCAAAGGCCTAGTAGAAAGGGTGTTTTAAGGAATATGAGAAAGGGAATAGAGTAATGACCCTATTAATAGACAATTAATGCAAAAAAATCCCTTACAACATGTTAGCACTAACCCAGCTACCACTACACCAAAAGCTCGAACTGTTAGTGAATGGCGCCCCGGCAGTGTTACCCAGAGACCGCGCGGGCCCGAAGAGGGAGGAGTTGAGGATTGCACACCTAAGTGCCAACAGTACCCCCACCAGTCCATACCTACCCCTTGGGCAAGCACGGACTGCTAGGCGCATCTTGTACACATGAAGGCAATGGGCATCGGTGGGAATCAAACTCCTCCCCAGCGGAGTCGCCAATTTGTTAGCACTAACCCGACTACCACTACACCTAAAGCTCAAACTGTTAGTGAATGGCACCTTGGCAGTGTTACCTAGAGACCGCGTGGACCCGAAGAGGGAGGAGTTGAGGGTCGCACACCTAAGCGCCAACACAACACACTTGTGATGCAAATCTATAAAGACGATTAGGCCAAATCTAGTGAAAATGCAAGGTTTTCAAACCCTAGATTTTTGTAAAAAGACCACTATAATGCAACACTACTATTATAAATCAGTCCTAATGAGTTTTTGGAGATGGTAGTAAAATCTGAAACAAGATTTTGACTACAAACCTTAGCTAATGCAAAACTAGATTTTTATGAAAGATGCACAATTTCAAGCATTTTTTGTCAAATTAATCACAAAAATGTAATGAAAATGTATTATAAATGGTGCATTTCTACAATTTAAATCAAATCTAATGAAAATGATAGAAATTTAATGAAATTGAATGCCAAATAATTCAAACTATGCTAAGATGCAAGCCTAAAATGCCATTTTTTTCAATTTTTTAAATTTTTTTGTAATTTTTTGAATGCAATAAGATGAATGAATGCAAATCTATCAAACAACACTCAGAAAGGTGCCAAAAAGTCCAAAAATAAGGGTTCACCAAAATATTTTGGTTTAAAAAGGAGGAAAAGGTGGAGGTGGTTATTGTTGTTGGTTTTAAGGGTTTATGTGTAATCCTCCTTTCACACCAAACATTCCAAGGGCTTATCAACTGAGTTGAATCTCCACTAAGCAAGAGCAATCACCTATCAAGTTGGGTTGCCACTTGGGAAGCTGTGGATTCTTGGATGTGTCAAACAATGTCTTTATCTAATGCTTAATTGTGCTTAGAAACCCTAATTATGCAAATCAGTAAGTAAATTATCAGATTACGGCAAATCCTTTTAGACTGAGGTAAAGGACAGAAATATCTAACTATTTTTTGAAGTTCGAAAGGCGAAAAAGTCAGGGACATGGGGACTAGCACCCAAGTCCAAGGCACATGTTTCTTTATGGGATCTTGATCTTCTTCTGACACTGATCTACACTACAACTTCTATTTCTAGGAATTCCACTACGGAGGACATAGGGACTAGCACCCTAGTCCAGGAAAAGCACCAGTGTCCTACTCTTTAGATCTTGAATCCTTGGTGTTTGCTACTCCTTCCTACAACTCCACTCCATGGGACTCGACACCTGTAACTTGCAATCACAAGGAGTGTTGGAGGGGGTTGTGGTGTTTAGAGGCTTGCCTCGGTCCCCAGAGAGACATTCAAGTCTTTCAAACACCGTTGTCAGATGAGAGTACATATCCTGGTAGGATAGAGGCAAAAATCCAAATGATAAATGATTGAAAATACAATTGATATCACCTTGTAATGAAGATCTCATGGAAGGAAGATGCTCTTCATGCCATGAGGAGATGGATGTCAAATCTGCAAATACAAACACAATAACAATGCTCTGCTCTGCAACATAATAAATATTTTGAATGCTTTATGATCACAAGTATACATCAAATCCACCTAGTTTGCAAATGAGACCTAATCATGCTTATATATGCAGCTACAAAGATTCCTGCTAAGAATTTCGTAATTCAAACTTTAGATGTCTGCATAGGACCCAAATAACAGTCACTAAACTAACATTTGAAATTAGGGTAGACCCAAATAGGGCCAGACTAGGGCGCTAGCGCCCAAGTCCATCCTACCATTTTTGCTCAAGATTCATTAAAGTGCAACCCCCTAGGTCCTATTTGTCACAAGACCCAAGGGTTTTCTCATCGGGAGTTAAAAATAACATGCAAGATGCTCTAAATGCAATTACAAGACTTAGGAGCTAAACCTTAATAGGAAAAAACCCCAAGGTTACTTTTTCTGACATAACAGATGATACAACAACTATAGATGTAGAAGAATGCAAAAGGTTTTTGAATCAGTTGCTACAAGGTAATCTAATAGACGATTCCTTCCCTTTTAGTGTAGTGGACATGAATAAATCCAGCAAGCTAAAGTTGCAGGTCAAGGAATTCAAGAAGAGTGCTCAAACTAAGTCTGTGATTTATCACAACCTATCCAGAGTAGTAGACACTCTAAAATTCCATATTAGTTTTGTAAAGAATCCTCCTCCAAAGGAGATCAATCCAGAACTAGAATCCCTAATGGTGTATAGAAAGAAAGAAGAGGAGAATAATAAAGTGATTGTCAAAGATGACACCCCTATAGCATAGAAGATACATTTTTGGGCAGGTGTCATCTATTTGGATGGTCAACGCTAACTCCATCTAGCCTATTTTAGCTAAAAAATGTGCCACCTAGCCTTTCTATCCTATCAACTCATTGTAATTTTGATTTGTCTTATTAGACTTATCAAAAAGCTACTATTTTGTCTTATTCTTTTATGCCCAAGGGATGTATTTTTGTCTTTTTCCTAAAGGACAAAAGCAAATTCAAGTTTGTAACTAACTGCCTCTTGAGTTTAATGATGAATGAATCTGGACCTTTCGTGTTGGATTAATCCTCACCCTCCATTTTTAACAAAGTGAGATGGCCTCTCCTATATAAAGACAGTCACTTTTCTCATTTTGAAGGTTGGAACAATGAATTTTTGAGACTGCCAAATTTTTGAATTAATACAAAACATATTTACAGGTGTTGCTGCAATTTGTGTTATTGTGTGATTGGATTTTGGATTTCATGGTTCATATCCTACCAAATTTAGATAAAATTTAGTTACAGTTTGATGGATGTTTTAGATATTTGATGAATTCCTTGGTTCATATTATTGGTATCTTGTTGATTGTAAGTTACTTTGCATGATTAATCTGAACCTGTTTATCAAGCTAAGTTCAGTTATATAGATTTGTTAAATTGCTCCAGTAATTAGGTGTTTAATGAACTTATGTGATTTGAAGATCTTTACCACCTTTGAAGATTGCACTATTTCTGCAGCATTGTGGAAGACCTGGTTAAGCAGAAATTAGTTTTTAGGAAATTATCTATCTAAAATATCACTTCCTACTGTGGGTTGTCCTTAGGGTTTTTTTTTCTTTTCCTATCCCTTATATTTTGAGTTTTCTTTGAAGAGTTGATAGATTAGGTCAAAAGAATCACACCATTGATAAGAACTATGGAGTTTTTAGACTTTAAGATTTGAAACTATCTAGGGTTTCTGCCAACCAATGACTATTACTAGTCCAAAAACCCTAAGCAAATTCATTTTATATGTAAGGTCCCTTGATTGGAATAGAAAGACATATCCAATTGAGTTATCCTAAAAGTCAAGACCTGATAGTATAAACCTCAGGGTAGTCTTTTTATAGGTCTTCTAATATTAGATTCCCTTCAATTGGAGTGGGATACTTAGTATTTCATCTACATTGTTGTGTGCAAAAACACCCATCAACACCTAGATAATATTAGAGTCAATGAGGTCTTGAACTTCATGTTTAAGACACATATATTGCTCGGTGTCATGTCTAGGGGTATGATGAAATTGGCAAAAGGCCTTCAAGTCAAAAGAAGGTGATTGCATCTAATAGCATCAATATTTCGAACTGGAGGAAGCTTGATGAGATTATTATTTAGGAGTTGCAACATTACTGAATGAAGAGACTTTCAAAGTTGTGAAAAATGTTGCATATTTGGTTTTAACTTATAAGGGACTGGAAAAGAAGGTGTTGCAGCCACAACTTGTGTTTGAATGTTGTTTGAAGATGATGAATTGATTTTGATGAAGTTTTTGTTGTGCTTTTTGAATGAATGATAATGTGGGGAAACATCTTTGGATTGAACAATGAGAACCGATGAGGTAGTACCCTCATACTGACTAACCAACAATTGATAATCACAAAGAGTCATTCAAAGATGTGTAAAAGAGCTATAATGCATCAACAATGTCTTATCACGGATGTAAGGTTGTAAGTTTCCAATGAAAACTCTGTGTACACCAACACCAGAAGAGAATATGGTATTTATGAAAAAAGGGCTTAGTAACACCCAATGAAATCAGTCAATTTCTCCTTCACTCCTTGCTTGCAATGAACCAAATCAATCAAGGAGATTTGAGGTCCAATGTTCGCTTGAAAGTGTTGTAGAAATTGATTGATAAGTTATTGAAAAGAATTTATTGAATTTGCTGGTAGAGAACAAAACTAATCCAAGGCTATATCTTTGAGAGACCGATGAAAGAGTTTAGCTAGAATAGCATCATCGAAGAGAAAATCACTGCACAAAGTTGTAAAGGCCAACACATGACTATTAGTATCCCCCTTCCCATTATACTTTTCAAAATGAGGGATTTCAAATTTCTTAGGTATTGGTGTTTTTAGAATGGTAAAGGAAAACTGACTACGGGTGTAGTAAGATGGAATAGAAGGTTGAGACTGACCTTGACTCATACTTTCTATTAGTTGTTGTAAGGAACTGACATTTTGCAAAAACTGATTAATTACAAGATCAGGTTGTGGAGTAGCTTGAGATTGGATAAGATTTGAATAGTCAAAGCTAGGAAGAGGTAATGACATTGTGGACTTTTGGTAAGTGAGATTTGTTTGAGGTTGACTAACAATAGGTGATGACACATTTAAAATAGCATTATCATATGTAAAGGGGACAACACTATAGGTGTGTATAGGATTTCCATTTGATACTCCAAGACTTGTGTTAGCACTACTATCAGGATGTGCAGTGGTGGTGAGAATAGAAGAAGCAGATGTTGATATAGAGGATGTTGATATGGGTAATGACATATGTGTCCCTATTTGTTTTTGAAGGGACACATTAGTGATCATTTTCACGCAACTAGCTGACGACATAATGTTGTTATCCACTATGTGATCTAGCTTCCATAAAATTTCTATACCTTCTTGAACTTAGAGTAACAAATTTCATAGACCTTCAACAAGAGGCATAGATTCCTCATGTAAGTGTTTTGTGCCCACAAATTGCTGAAAATAACTCAACTCTGTGTCTAGTTTCCAAATTTGTGTTTCAGGGACATTAGCCATGAGGTTGTCTATGTCTATAGAGTCATGAGAATTTTATACTTCAAATATCATGGGTAAAGTAGACATATGATATAAAGATGATGAACTTCCATGTGTAAGTAAGTTAGCAACATCGGAGCTATTAAGAGCACTAGAACCTATGATTCTATAACTTCTCACAAGGATGTTAGATTCAGGACATTGGGTCACAAAAATCATAAAAGACTTCACAAGATTTATAACACACGATATGTGCTTGTAGAGGAAAGTATTGATAAGACTGAATATGCAAATGATGTGATAGAAGAAAGAGTTTTGTTTTGGTTTTGTAAGTGCATCAATATTTCTAAATGATTAACAATATGCAACAAATATATGCAATAAATGTCTAATTAATTCAACAATCAATCATGACAATGAAGATGTATAAATGCTTGATATCTAACTCAACAATTAACTAATCAGATTTGGAACAACAAATAGATCATGGGCGGGTGCAAAAAAGTTGGGGGGCCAAAAAGTGGCCAACTTTTTTTAAAAAAATTTAAGACAACGCGAATGTGTTATAACGTGCTCGCGTTATGGCTTGGTGATGTCGAGCCTAAGGCTTGACAACACCAAGCCATAATGCGCTTGCATTAAAACATGAGCATGTTATGCTCTACTATTTTAAAAAAACCTGCATTTCATTTTATTGTTTCATTATATTTCACAACAAACCCATGGCTTGGAGAGAAAGGAGAGCGTGCTCGCATTATCGAAGGCCATATCATCAACAATTTGTCGCTGATTCATTGTCAAAATGTTGCCACGACGTCGGCACGGCCGAAGGAGTAAGTTCTATTTGCTTTCTTGTGTGAATTTATTGCTAAATAGGTAGGTTTAAGTAGTATTTTTTATGTAAATTTCTTTAATTTACAGGAATTGATAATGCACATCCTCCTCTTGAAAATCCACAAAATCCCCCATCACCTAAATAGCAAATACCTACTAAAGAATAACCCCAACAACAAACACCTCCATTCATTCCTCAATATGCGCCTGGAACATAAGAAAATATAATGGGGCAAATAGAAAACAATAAAAAACAAATTGAGGACATAATTGAAAGGTTGAAAGAACTTGCAACTTCAACCTTGCATAGAACCGTGCTTGCTCAATCTCTTGAATCTATGTTATCAAATGTAGATTCAATTAGCAAGCAAATCTCTAGTTGGTCAGAAAAGAGGAGAGAATTTAGAGAGTTTTATGCAGACAAGTTGTCCTATGAACAAGTTAAAAAGGAACAAATTACAAAATTGGACTTGTGTTCCATTTTCATAGACCCACGAACAAATGAACCTCTACCCCTTACATGCAAGAGGTTCCCTATCCATTGGTGTAACAACCAAGCGATAAGGGACAATTTTGGGCAGAGGTGGTGGATTATTTTTTACCATCCTCCATGCAATAATAATGAGGTCCCACAATATTGTTTGAGGAAACTCTACTGCGAGTTTGTCAAAAATAAAGTGCTAAACTATTTTGATATGCAGGAGTTCCAAGGTAGAGGTGGGGGGTCAGCATAGGATAGAACAAGGGCACGTGTTGACCCATAGTGGCCAGTGAGACGAGCACTCGCCAGACCATCCCATGAGCATGTGTCTATCCCTTTTGTTGTGAAGGAGAGTGTTGAGGTCAAGACACTTCAGTCCATTAGTGCCTTGACCTAGAGCATCATAGAGCATGCCAGTCTTGTAGCACAACATGGGCCGGGGTAGAGTTCGAGGAGTAGGGTTCCACCCCATACTTGTCAGGCTTACGGATCAACTTGTGGTTATGACCCCATGGATAGTCAGGACAAAGGTGTGCAGGCTACATTTGCAACTGAGCAGATGGTGATGAGAGATGTCCTCCTAAGTGAGACTTTTAGCCTTGATACTCAAGTAAATGTTAGCAAGTTCATTGAAATTAATTTATTAAATTTCATTTTTGAAATGTACGATTAACTAATTTAGTTTGATGATTTTAATAAAATTTTAGGGTCATAGCGTTGATGCAGTTTTCACAGATTCTCCACTTGCATATTACACTATGACATCTACTGCCAGGGTATGTAACTAGTAAACAATTATAAATATTACATGTGAATAGCATTGTTATATGAATGGTATTCTAATATCTGATTTTGGATGTTGAATAGGTTAACCTTGGAGATTTCATGGCAACACCTGCCAGTGGTGCTGGAGTTCAAAGCTTCACTCAGGTAATAAAATAAACAGTTTAACTAATGAATTGTACTTACTAGATTTTTGTATTATATATTCATATTGTTGATTACACTGCATTGCACATCTTTCAAACTCAAAGCATTACTAGGCATTGCGTAACTAATAACTAGATGTTGATAGATGACAAAATTTCAAGTACAATATAGTTATTTGAAAAAATGCCTCAAAGAAATGTGGTCTCATGGAATGCCATGACAAGAAGATGGAAATGATGTCATGGATGCCTCTAAACTTATGATAGTCCTATTGTTGATTTATTTGTGATAGTCTTCTAGGGCAATCTACATGGTATTTTGCATACTAATTCGATTATCAAGACTATTCTTGTGATGAGAAGACCATGAGTTAGGTGTATGAACAATCCCTAAACAGTAAATGATAATAATCTAGCAAAACATGAGGTCAAACAAATGTATAACCATTTTTATGATAGTCCTATCTATGACAGTCTTATGCAACATTTGTATGGTAGCACCTTTAAAGTTTGCACAAGGATAGCTTCTTCAACTCAATGATAGGTGTTACTAGAATCTTAAATCATGAGCCTAATATATTCTAACAATGTTGTTTTATTTTCAGATGATGCAAGTTGCGAAGAGACCTCCTGATGTTCATAGGGCAATGGAGCATGGTGTGTCCTCTGCGATTCATAGCTCCATGCCTTTGACGAGGGTATGAGGCAAATTAGTAAATTTCAAATTACATTCGTTGTTATAGTTGTTTATTTTTTAAAAATCAAATGATTATTGATTTGAAGTTTAATTTCTATATGGATGGTTTCTATAGGACATGACATCGCCACAACCTAATCCTGGTACTGAGGCAAATGAGGAGACAGATTTTCGATAGCAGTAAGTGATTATTTTGTTAAATGTTTCATTTTTTATAATGTAATTTTTATATATTAATGTCTATACTTTTTATTGTAACAGCTACAGATCCATGAACAACTAAATAGGAGGAGCAGCCCTTGGGTTCGTAGTAGACCACCCTCATATGCACCTCCATCCCCTCAAAGATCAAAGGTTGCCCATGATCTATTCTCTTCACTGGATAGAGGAGAATGACTTTTTATTGTGTTCCTTTGTTGTATGCCTATATGGCATTTGTGGACATATATTTTGTATTGCATATAGTTGGCATTGTATGCCTATATGGCATTCTTGTAAGCCTAAATGGCTATTTTGTATATATGTTATACTTGTTGGGAATTAAGGTGTCTCAACCTTGGTAATTCATTGTATTTATTTATTTATTGTCTATTGTATAATTAGGATGCAAATCCTATGTTGTCATATTGTGGGAGTTGGCACAGTGATGTGTCATCCTACATGGCATATGACCACATGTATATTTGTACTCACATGAGGAGATAGGCATCCCACTTAGTGGTAGGGATATTTTGCCATGTGTCGACATCTTGGAATGTGTGTAAGGGAATATTGACCGAAACGGTCATGACAGATTCCTATGACAAAGTTATGACATGTAAGAGTCAGAAATAGAAGATCCTATGACAGGTATGGACATGTGTCGAGAAGCATCTTTGAAAAGGCATCTTTGGGTGCCCCAAGGTGGACTATGACATGTTGTAAGAGAATATGCTATTTATAGCCTGTGTATGACAGATTCTCTCACATCTGTAAGTTATGACATCTATGATAGATTAAATGACAGTTGTAAGAGTTGTAAGAGCATCTGTCATAGCCCGTTTTGGAAATAGACGACCTCCTTGGGATGGGGTGACTTGACAAGTATCAGGGACATCCTACAATGTTGGACAAGTGTCCATAGGCATGGGTTTTGGGCCATGAGGCCATGTTGGATGCCCATCTCAATGTGGAGCCATTTTTTGCCTTGTATGTTCTTCATAAACAGGTGCCTTGAAGAGGTGATGCATTATGTGATTAACAGGTATTGTTATGCTACCGGATCATCTCCAAATACGAGTGTCGAAGACTCCTACAAGAGCATTGGCTCTGTGACTATATTGTAACCTTCATTGTTTACAGAATACATTTGAGTTATGTTTTGGAGTGTGGGGTTTTTCACCCGATAAGGGTTTTCCCCACGTATATCTTATGTCTCTCTTCTTCTGTCTTACATTCTTATCTATGTGTTTGCTGCAATATCTTTGTTAGTGGGTTAACATAATCTGTAATTGTAAAGATAAAATTGAATTTGCATTCTCCTCTCCTCATTAGATTAGTGTAGGAAGCGATTTCTGCACACCTAGCTTACTATCAGTTGTTATCAGAGCCTGGCCAGTTTTAGTTCTAGCTGCTGGGTAGGGGTTTTTTGAGCTAATCTTAGGTTGAGTGGGAGTTTGTGCAAAGTATTTTGTATCTTGTTGCAAGAAGGAGATGGCAACCACATCTAGAAGATTAGAGGTGGAGAAATTTAATGGCACTAATTTCGAGTTGTGGAAACTCAAGATGGAAGACCTACTTGTTGATCGTGACCTATGGGAAATTGTATTCGGTGTAAAACCTACAGCAATGTCACAAGTTGATTGGGACCTCAAAGATCAGAAGGCTAAGGGTCTCATAAGACTCTGTCTAGTTGTTTTTGTTCTATTGAATGTCCATGAGGAGAAGAGTACGAAAGACCTCTGGAAGAAGTTGGGTGATGTTTATCAGGCCAAGTCCTTGGTGAACAAGCTTTTTCTGAAAAAGAAGTTGTTTGCTCTGAAGATGGAAGATGGAGGATCTGTTGCGGACCATATGAACACTTTCAACGTGATCATTGCACAGTTGACATATGTGGGTGTGAAAATGGATGAGGATCGGTGTATGACCCTGCTTTGTTCTTTGCCAAATTTGTGGGATCATCTTGTCATGGCTATCGGAAGCACCACTACCGCCTTCAAGATGGAAGATGTGGTGTCTTCACTGTTATCTGAAGAGATGTGAAGAAAGTCTTCTGAGGCAGCCAAAGAGGCTCTTGCGGTTCGTGGAAGACCCAAAGAGAAAGGGAAGAAGAAGGACAAGAAAGGTGAAAAGGGTAGATCCAAATCCCACAGGAGATCCAAATCTCCTAGAAATTCCAAGGCTTTCTGTTGGAACTGTGGGAAAACTGGGAATTTCTGAAAGGAATGCAAAGAGGAGAAGAAAAAGAAGAAGAAGAATGCTCCTGATTAAGATTCTGACAAGTCACAAGATGATGGCTATGCCTTCATCGCAGCCCTGGCCACCCATGCATCTGATGATGTGTGGTTGATTGATTTTGGTGCATCATTCCACATGACCTCGCATCGAGACTGGTTTATGAAGTATGAAGAGTTTGATGGTGGAAGAGTGTACCTGGGTGACGATTCTCATCTGAAGATTGTTAGTTGTGGAAGAGTCTCAATCTGATTCCCTGATGGATGAGTGAAGGGGATCACTGAGGTTATGCATATCCCAAGCCTTGCACAGAACCTGCTGTCTATAAGTATGTTGAATGATGCAGGTGTGCAGGTTGTCTTTGCGAAGGATGGATGCAAGATGACTAGAGGATCTATGGTGCTTGTGAAGGGTACTCAGAGAGGTACTCTATTTCAGCTGGAGGCATGCACTTCATAGTGCAATAGTTCTTCTTACTCAAAGAAAAGAGCTGCAGTCACTTCATCCCCACCATCTGAATGAGTAGTGAAGAAATTTGTTGTAACACATTCTGATGGTAGTGCACATGCTTTGGAAGTTAAACTTACTGCTGAAAAGACTATGTTATGGCATTTGAGATATGGCCACGTTGGTGAGAAGGGTCTTAGAACCCTGAAAAATAAAAACCTCATTGAGGGGTTAAATGATTGTAATCTCGAGTTTGACTTTTGTGAACATTGTGTATATGGAAAGCAAAACCGTGTTCAGTTTTACTCTAGTTCTCACAAGTCTTCTAATGTATTGGATCTTATTCATTCTGATGTATTTGGTCTTGTTAATGTTCCTTCAATTTCCAAATCTATTTATTTTGCATCTTTCATAGATGATTATAGTAGAAGGACATGGGTTTATTTTATCAGAAGCAAGACTGAAGTCTTTATTCAGTTTAAGGAGTTTAAAGCCTTTGCTGAAAATCAAACTAGTAAAAAGATTAAGTGTTTGAGAACTAACAACGGTGGTGAGTTTTGTTCGGCAAAGTTTGATAAGTTCTGTAAAGAGCAAGGGATTGAAAGACATAAGACAACTCCATACACCCTGCAGCAAAATGGAGTTGCAGAGAGGATGAACAAGACACTGATGGAGAAGGCTAGGAGTATGCTTAGTGGAGCAAGCCTCGAACAAAAGTTTTGGGTTGAAGTTGTTGCCACTTCTTGCTACCTGGTAAACAGGTCTCCTACATCAACTCTTGTTGGTAAGACACCTAAGTAGGTGTGGTCTGGTAAGAAGCCTTTAGTTAGACATCTTTGTGTTTTTAGTTGTGAGGCATATGCACATGTGCCTAGGGAGAAACGGTCTAAATTGGAGAACAAGGTTGTTAAGTGTATTTTCATTGGCTATGGTGTCGGTGTGAAAGGATACAAACTTTGGGATCCTGTGGCTGAAAAAGTGTTGTATAGCAAAAGTGTTATCTTCAGAGAGCTAACACCTTCTTTCGTTGTTCTACAGCTAAAATAGACAGAAAAGAAAGAGGATGCGGTTCAGTTTCCTTCTACCCCTGAGAAGACTAAACAGACAGACCCTGTGAGACCTGATGATGAGGAGAGCTCTAGCAGCTCTGAAAGCTCAGAAGAAGTAGAACCTCAACCTCAACCATTGAGGAGGTCTACATGAATGAGAAAGCAACCTGATAGGTTTGGTTATTCATTACTTGATTCTAGTTGTACTTTTGCTTTACTTACTAACACTGATGAGCCTAGAACTGTAAAAGAGGCTATGGGTATGAAAGATGTAGGTTCTTGGAAGGAGGCCATGGAAGATGAGATGACTTCTTTGGAAAAGAATAAAACATGGGACTTGGTGCCTTTGCTTGAAGGTTAGAAACCCGTTGGATGCAAATGGGTGTTCAAGAAGAAATTCAGTTCAGATGGCAGTGTTGAAAAGTATAAGGCTAGATTGGTTGCGAAGGGGTACTCACAAGTGGAGGGAATTGATTATGGTGAAATTTTCTCTCTCGTTGCAAAGATGACATCCATTCGTTTCCTGTTATCTCTTGCAGTTGCTTATGAATTAGAGGTAGAATAGATGGATGTGAAGACAACTTCCTTCATGGTGATTTGAAGGAAGAGATTTACATGTCACAGCCAGAGCATTACATAGAGAAAGGTAAATAAAATTTGGTGTGCAAGTTAAAGAAGTCTTTGTATGGTTTGAAGCAGTCCCCTAGGATGTGGTACTTGAAATTTGATGCTTTTGTGTTGTCAATTAGATATCTGAGATCAAAATCAGATCATTGTGTGTATTATAAATTTGACAATGATCACATTCTCATTATTGCATTGTATGTTGATGATATGTTGTTGATTGGGAATGGTAAGAATATGATTTCTGATTTGAAGTCTCAGTTGTCAGCACAGTTTGAGATGAAAAATCTTGGGGCAGCCAGGTACATTCTGGGAATGGAAATCAAAAGAGACAGAGCTAACAGAAAACTTTTGTTAAGCCAGAGTAAGTATGTGAAGACTGTGTTGGATAGGTTCAGCATGGCAGATTGTAGACCATTGTATGTTCCTGTTTCATTAGGGACAAAGTTGTCTGTTAATGATTGTCCAAAATCTCCTAGTGAGGTGGAGGACATAAGCATAGTACCTTATGCTAGTGCTATTGGAAGTTTGATGTATGCTATGGTCTGCACAAGACCAGACATTGCCCAAGCAGTGGGAGTCCTTAGTCGATTTACGGCTAATCCTGGATGGGTACATTGGGATGTAGTTAAGCGAGTGTTCAAATATTTGAGGAGTACTTCTGAGTATTCCATATGCTATCATGGTAATGTTATAGGACCTCCGCATTCAGTTTGTATTCATGGATTTATGGATTCTAATTGGGCAAGTGATATTGATAGCAGGAGATCCACCAGTGCATATGTGTTCACAATGTTTGGTGGTGCAATTAGTTGGATGAGTAAGCGACAACCTGTGGTTGTTTTGTCCACAAAAGAAGCTAAGTACATGGCAGCAACTCATGCTTCTAAGGAAGCCATTTGGCTTAAGAGGTTGTGTTCAGATATTGATGTTGATGTAGGACAGATTACAATTTGGTGTGACAGTCAGAGTGCGATTTGCTTTGCGAAGAATCCAACTTGCCATGCCAGAACAAAGCATATTGATGTACAGTTTCACTTCGTACGAGACATGGTAGAGGATGGGAAGGTAAATTTGGAGAAGGTAGATACTTTGAAGAATGTTTCAAATGCATTGACGAAGCCAGTGGGCATAGAGAAGTTCAGATGGTGTTTAGAGTCTATAGGTCTCTCGGCCTGTAGCAGTTAAATCCTGTTATTTCTATTGGCTCTTACAAGGTGTTCGACAAGTGCGAGAATGTTGGGAATTAAGGTGTCTCAACCTTGGTAATTCCTTGTATTATTTCATTGTATTTATTTATTTATCGCCTATTGTATAATTAGGATGTAAATCCTATGTTGTCATATTGTGGGAGTTGGCACAGTGATGTGTCATCCTACATGGCATATGACCACATGTAAATTTGTCCTCACATGAGGAGATAGGCATCCCACTTAGTGGTAGGGATATTTTGCCATGTGTCGGCATCTTGGAATGTGTGTAAGGGAATATTGATTGAAACGGTCATGACAGATTCCTATGATAAAGTTATGACATGTAAGAGTCAGAAATAGACGATCCTATGACAGGTATGGACATGTGTCGAGAAGCATCTTTGAAAAAGGCATCTTTAGGCACCCCAAGGTGGACTATGACATGTTGTAAGAGAATATGCTATATATAGCCTATGTATGATATATTCTCTTACAACTGTAAGTTATGACAGCTATGACATATTCTATGACGGTTGTAAGAGTTGTAAGAGCATTTGTCATAGCCCATTTTGGAAATAGGTGACCTCCTTGGGATGGGATGACTTGACAAGTGTCAGGGACATCCTACAGTGTTGGACAAGTGTCCATAGGCGTGGGTTTTGGGCCATGAGGCCATGTTGGACGCCCATCTCAATGTGGAGCCATTTTTTGCCTTGTATGTTCTTTATAAATAGGTGCTTTGGAGAGATGATGCATTATGTGATTAACAAGTATTGTTATGCTGTCGGATCATCTCCAGATACAAGTGTCGAAGACTCCTACAAGAGCATTGGCTCTATGACTGTATTGTAACCTTCATTGTTTACAAAATACATTTGAGTTGTGTTTTGGAGTATGGGGTTTTTCACCTGATAAGGGTTTTCCCCATGTATATCATGTGTCTCTCTTCTTCTGTCTTACATTCTTGTGTATGTGTTTGCTACAACATCTATGTTAGTGGGTTAACATAATCTGTAATTATAAAGATAAAGTTGAATTTGTACTCTCCTCCCCTCATTAGATTAGTGTAGGAAGTGATTTCCACACACCTAGCTTCCTTTCAATACTTATATCGACATATATTGATGTATGCCTATATGGATATTTGGTTAATACAAATCATTTTTGTTGATCATTATGTAATATGAATAGGTGCAGTGTAGATCATTTTTGTATGCCTCTAGGTTTTAAAGTTTAATTTTCAAAGAATCCATCCCAATTGATGATAAGATAATTTGAGTTTTGGGTTGAAAGTTTTAGTCTCTCAAAACTAGACATGCTCGAGAAAATAGAGAAAGGAAGATTGGTTAAATAGATAAATGGAAAGCAAGTTTTTTTGTTCACATCATGATCTACATGCTATTACATAAGCTTGCATGTTATCCTTAGTCACTCACATAGCAATGTACAACCTCGTGCATAATTCCTTGCATCGTGTGCCACCTAAACAATGCCATTTGATCCAACACAAAGTTCATGGTTCCTTGCACCATGCATAATTCACATAGTGATAAGAATCATTTTGTACAACTCAAAAAACACCCTATAAATCTTACACAACCCTTTGGATCATGTGCCATTTGTGCAACACTAAGGATCATGTCTCATAGTTTCACAAACCACTCTATCTAATTTTTCAAGTGACCAAGGGGATATTGAAATAATATTTGTATTATAATTTTAGCATGGGACACCCCCATACCTTGTTAATATTTCTTAATTCCTTGTTATTATACCATATTGGGATGCAAAGAATATGTTTGTTGCCTTGAATAAGATAGTCAAAATCATATGCTTATGAGCACCTGATGACCATTGTGGTTGTTAAATGTAATTCCTCTTACATATAAGGAGAGGTTATGAGAGTACATTGAGTCTTACCTAATTTGAGTATGCAACATAACATTGGGGCTATAGGCTTCCATAAGTCACCAGCAATCCCTTTGAGAATGTGGTTAATATTATGAATGTATAGTTTACATCTCACCATGTTATTATGTATCACGTCATCACAATTACCATTTTGACTCTAATTCCATAAAGCAATTCCCTACCCAAAAACTTGTTAAGCTTGAAAGCCTTATTACAACATTGTATTGATCTCGCAGAAGGATGCATACCACTACCCCGACTCTTTGCAAGATTGCTATGAAATATGATAAGCAAGATAGGTGCAGTGTAAATCATTACATAATGATAGAGCCATGAAGTGTAGAGGGTTTCAAATATCACAGGATAGAGCCATGAAGTGTAGAGGGTTTCAAATATCACAAAAGTCTAAGTTCAAGCCTAATAACACAGTGACCTAAAGGTGGAATAAGATGAGGGTTGAACAACATGGATAGGACAACATGAAGATGATATTAAGGTTTAGGAGAGTAGCCCAACAGAGGTCTATTTCAAGCCTAATAGGGGTCTAAGATTGCATTGATCGAACAATGCATTGAAGGACTAAAACAAACCCTATAGAGATAGTACTAGAGAACAAAGTCAAGGTGAACCAAGATAAAAGAACAAGCAGTTCATATATGACTATGTTGACTACTAGAACAAGTATGTTAACATCCATAAGATGCATGTTGACATGTAAAGACTATAACAGTTATAGCAAAGGCAATGTGTGAGGATATCGCCAGTATAATGTAGCTCAGACCATTTTGGCATGTTTGGGTGTGAAACAGGACCATGTCTAGCCTAAACATACCCATCCTAATGCATTGGAATGGTCAGTTTGGCCACACGAGGAGAAAAATAAAAGTTACACCCATTTGCAACTTTACACTACATGCATCTGACCATTTTTGGGGCAGCAGAAAAACTTTCACCATAGGCAAACGCCTTAGAGATATAAAAACTGAGAGAGGTTATTGTAGAGGGACCCTACATGATCCCGTAGTCTCAGACAGAATGTTTCTAAGTGACATGATTTTTGAGTAACGGTTCATCAAAGATTGCTGCCTTTTTGCACTTTGGACTCTTAAGGGATATCGCTGGTACAATGTAGGTCGAACTGTTTCAGCATGTTTGGGTGTAAAATAGGGCCATGCCTACCTTAAACGTACCCATTCAGACATGTTGGAATTGTTAGTTTGGTCGCATCAGGAGCATGATGAAAGTTACTCCCCTTTGCAACTTTGCACTACCTCCTAATGATTTTTGGGGCAGCAGAAAACCTTTTACCACGGCCAAATGCCTTAGAGATATAAAAAATAGAGAGAGGTTATTGTAGAGGGACCCTACATGATCCGCTAGCCTTAGACAGAATGTTTCTAAGTGTCATGGTTTTCGAGTAACAACTCATCAAAGATTGCTGCCTTTTTGCACTTTGGACTCTTCAGGGATATTGCTGATACAATATAATTCGAACTGTTTCGGCATGTTTGGGTGCAAAACAAGACCATGCCTAGCCTAAACGTACCCTTTTGGACACATTAGAATTGTCAGTTTGGTCACATCAAGAACAAGATGAAAGTTACTCCCCTTTGCAACTTTACACTACCTCCTTCTAACGATTTTTGGGGCAGCAAAAAATATTTCACCATGGCCAAACACCTTAGAGATATCAAAAACTGAGAGAGGTTATTGTAGAGGGGTTATACATGATCACATAGCCTCAGACAGAATGTTTCTAAGTATCATGGTTTTTAAGTAACATCTCGTCAAAGATTGTAGCCTTTTTGCACTTTGGACTCTTCAGGGATATCGCCGGTACAAAGTAGCTCGAACTGTTTCAGCATATTTGGGTTCAAAAAAGGGCCATGCCTAGCCTAAAGGTACCTATCTGGATGCATTGGAACTGTCGGTTTAGTTACTTCAGGAGTAGGATGAAAGTTACTCCCCTTTGCAACTTTACACTACCTCCTTCTGATGATTTTTGGGGCAGCAGAAAACCTTTCACCACGGCCAAACACCTCAGAGATATCAAAAACTGAGAGAGGTTATTGTAGAGGGGTTCTACGTGATCGTGTATCCTTAGACAAAATGTTTCTAAGTGTCATCATTTTTTAGTAACATCTCATCAAAGATTGTTGCCTTTTTGCACTTTGGACTCTTCAGGCATATCGCCGGTACAATGTAGCTTGAACTATTTTGATATGTTTGGGTGTAAAATAGGACCATGCCTAGCCTAAACATACCCATCCAAATGCATTGGAACTATCGGTTTGGTCGCATCAGGAGCAGGACAAAAGTTACACCCCTTTGCAAATTTACACTACCTCCTTCTGACAATTTTTGGAGCAGCAGAAAACCTTTCACCACGAGAAAATGCCTCAGAGATATCAAAAAATGAGAGAGGTTATTGTAGAGGGGTTCTATGTGATCATGTTTCCTTAGATAGAATGTTTTTAAGTGTCAAGGTTTTCGTGTAACAACTCGTCAAAGATTGTTGCCTTTCTGAACTTTGGACTCTTCAGGGATATCATCAGTACAATGTAGGTCAAACTATTTCAGCATGTTTGGGTACAAAATAGGACCATGCCTAGCCTAAACGTACGCATCTAGATGCGTTGGAACTATCAGTTTGGTCACATCAAGAGTAGGACAAAAGTTACACCCCTTTGCAACTTTACACTACCTCCTTCTGACAATTTTTGGGGCAACAAAAAACCTTTCACCATGGGCAAACGCCTCATAGATATAAAAAACTAAGAGAGGTTATTGTAGAAGGGTTCTATGTGATCGTGTTTCCTTAGAAAGAATGTTTCTAAGTGTCATGGTTTTCGAGTAATAGTTCGTCAAAGATTGCTACCTTTTTGCACTTTGGACTCTTCGAGGATATCGCACTGTGACATCCTTTAGACCTCCAAAACTTCCAACAACAACCACAACTCATCAATCAACATCAACATGAACTTAACACCATATTTTGTGATCAACATCAACATTATGAGGACATTGAAGAAATCTATGGCACATGAAGACACTTAGAACACTGAAGACATGGAGCACAAAGAAGCATGAAGACATGAACAAACTCCTATCATGAGGAAGAACCACAACCCAATCCAACTCCTGAAAGCATGACATGTTATGATGAAGAACCACAACCAAATCCAATGATCCAATGGCATGAACCAATGACATAAGAAACTATGTCATGCTATTGTAACATGATAAACATGAATGTTAGGAACTAACATCCAAACCCTATGACATGAATCTTGATATGAATTTAAATAATTAGGATGTAGTTTTGACATTAAAATTGATTTGAAGCTTATTTTTGTTGTACACAACATGAGTCGCCCTCTGAGTCACGTGGGACCAAAAGATGGCTTGAAATGGATGATGATCAAACTTAGGGCACACATACATATTTCATAAAGAGTACCAAATAATAACTTAATCAATGCATTAATTCCAATTTTTTTCTTCTTGCATGAAACTCCTCAACAATTTGAGTATTTGACCACTTGCTTCCTTTTCAACATTACTATTAACCAATCTATAATGTTAAATTCCTACAATTCAATCACAATTAACATTGCAACGCTACAAAAATTGAAACTTGAATTGATATATATCAAATTCGATGTGAAAACTATGTTATTTCCTCCTTAAGTTGGCAAGGTAAAAAAAGGTGGTGGAAAGTTCATGCAAAGGTGGTAGAATGTGCAAAATGTGCATGTGAACTTCACAACAACATGAAAATGCTTCTTTTTTTTTAGAACACACGCATAAACAAAAGAAAATAGAGTATGTGGGCCTAGATCATGGGGGTCCAAGCCTTTTTATCGTTTCTATAGCAAACCAAAACATGAGCATGTTTTGTCCTGCTATAGATTGATCCATAGCAAAATATGTGTCTAAAGCAGAAAGGAGTTCAGAGAGTTCATGTGTTACTGAGGGTTCCTTGATCCAAATACCAGTAGATTGATGCTTTAGAAGTGGAGGGATTGGCATGTGCATAATTCAAGGGATCATCTTTCTTTTTGTAGTGGTCTAGGTATTTTATTTTGAAACATATGAAGTGAATTAACTAAATGTAGTCTCTTTATAATGTGCCACCGAGTTGTCATGGAAAAGAAGTGCCAAGTAGCTAGAGGTGAGATATATTGCAAAATATGATAGAAAGGAGTGCCTATAAATATTTGTGCCTATCTCACCTTTGATAGCATCTTTGTAATATCTCTCACCTATAGTTCCATTAGCTCATGTTCTATCTCTCACCTCTTTATATCTCACTTATCTCTCCCCCTCACCTCTCTACCTCTCCCCTCTCTACATCACTCAGTCACTCTTTGTCTGCCTCTCCATCCCTCCTTAGCCATCTAGAAATCACTTAACCCTAAACCCTAAAGCCTCAACCCTCAACCCTTAAACCTTAAATCCTAAACCCTATGGACCTAAACTTTCAACACTTTACCTTAAACCCTAATCCCTTGACCCTAAACCCTAAACCCTAATCCCTCAACCCTAAACCCTAAACCCTAATCCCTCAACCCTATACCTTAAACCCTATCCCACAACCCTCAACCCTCAACCCTCAACTAAACCCTACACCCTATCACTAAATCCTCAACCCTAATCCCTCAACCCTAAATGCTATCCCTAAAGCCTCAACCCTAAACCCTAATCCCTTATCCCTAAACTCTAAACCATATCCCTAAACCCTCAACCCTCAACACTATACCTTAAACCCTGATGCCTCAACCTGAAACCCTAATCCCTCAACCCTAAACCCTATCCCTAAACCCTCAACCCTCAACACTATACCTTAAACCCTAATCCCTCAACTAAACCCTACACCCTATCACTAAATCCTCAACCCTAAACACTATCCCTAAAGCCTCAACCCTAAACCCTAATCCCTCAAGGTCCTAAACCCTAATTCCTTATCCCTAAACTCTAAACCCTATCCCTAAACCCTTAACCCTCAACTCTCAACCTTAAACCCTAATTCATCAACCCTAAACCATCAACCCTCAACATTATACCTTAAACCCTAATCCCTCAACCCTCAACCCTCAACTAAACCCTACACACTATCACTAAACCCTCAACTCTAATCCCTCAACCCTAAACCCTAATCCCTTATCCCTAAACTCTAAACCCTATCCCTAAACCCTCAACCCTTGACCTTAAACCTTAATCCCTCAACCCTAAACATTACAAGTTAAACCCTAATCCCTTATCCCTAAACCCTAAACCATAACCCTCAACCCTTAACCCTTAAACCTTAAACCCTAAAACCTATCCCTAAACCCTCAACCCTCGACACTATATCTTAAACCCTAATCCCTTAACCCTCACCCTAAAGCCTCAACCCTCAATCCTTAAACCTTCAACCCTAAACCCTATCTCTAATCCCTCTACCCTTGACACTCTACCTTAACCCTAATCCCTGAAGGTCGTAAACCCTAATCCCTAATCCCTAAACTCTAAACCCTATCCCTAAACCGTCAACCTTAAGCCTTAATCCCTCAACCCTTAACCCTTAAACCTTAAACCCTAATCCCTCTACCCTTAACACTCTACCTTAAACCTAATCCCTCAAGCCTCAACCCTATCCCTAAACCCTCAATCCTTAACCCTCAACCCTCAACCCTCAACCTTAAACCTGAATCTGTCAACCCTAAACCCTAATCTGTCAACCCTAAACCCTATCCCTAAACCCTCAACCCTTAACACTATACCTTAAACCCTAATCCCTCAACCCTAAATCCTAAACCCTTATCTGTTAACCCTAAACCCTATCCCTAAACCCTCAACTTTTAACACTATACCTTAAACCCTAATCCCTCAACCCTCAACCCTCAACCCTAATCCCTCATCCCTAAACCCTAAATGCTATCCCTATTCCTAAACCCTCAACCCTTGACACTATACCTTAAAACCTAATCCCTTATCCCTAAACCCTAAACCCTATCCCTCAACCCTTAACCCTTAAACCTTAAACCCTAAAACCTATCCCTAAACCCTCAACCCTTGACACTATATCTTAAACCCTAATCCCTTAACCCTCAACCCTAAAGCCTCAACCCTCAATCCTTAAACCTTAAACCCTAAACCCTATCCCTAATCCCTCTACCCTCAACACTCTACCTTATCCCTAATCCCTCAACCCTCAATCCTCAACCCTCAACCCTCAACCCTTGACCTTAAACCCTAATCCGTCAACCCTAAACCCCATCCCTAAACCCTCAACTCTCAACACTATACCTTAAACTCTAATCCCTCAACCCTAAACCCTAATCCCTCAACCCTAAACCCTCAACCCTCAACACTCTACCTTAAACCCTAATCCCTCAACCCTCAACTAAACCCTACACCCTATCACTAAACCCTCAACCCTAATCCCTCAACCCTAAACACTATCCCTAAAGCCTCAACCCTCAACCCTAATCCCTTATCCCTAAACTCTAAACCCTATTCCTAAACCCTAAACCCTCAACCCTCAACCTTAAACCTTAATCCCTCAACCCTAAACCTTAATCCCTCAACCATCAACCCTAATTCCTTATCCCTAAACCCTAAACTGTAATCCCTCAACCCTAAACCCTAAATGCTATCCCTATTCCTAAACCCTCAACCCTCGACACTATACCTTAAACCCTAATCCCTTATCCCTAAACCCTAATCCCTCAACCGTAAACCCTATCCCTAATCCCTCTATCCTCAACACTCTACCTTAACCCTAATCCCTTGACCCTCAACACTAATCCCTCAACCCTAAACGCTATCCCTAAAGCCTCAACCCTAAACCCTAATCCCTCAAGGTCCTAAACCCTAATCCCTTATCCCTAAACTCTAAACCCTATCCCTAAACCCTAAACCCTCAACCCTAAACCTTAATCCCTCAACCATCAACCCTAATTCCTTATCCCTAACCCCTAAACCCTAATCCCTCAACCCTAAACCCTAAATGCTATCCCTATTCCTAAACCCTTAACCCTCGACACTATACCTTAAACCCTAATCCCTTATCCATCAACCCTAAACCCTAATCCCTCAACCCTAAACCCTAATCCCTCAACCTTAAACCATCAACCCTTAAACCCTAAACCCTTGATCCTTAAACCCTCAACCCTTATCCACCCCTCTCCTCCCCTATCCGCCTCACCCCCATCTCTACCCTCCTCTACCCTCGACACCATACCTTAAAGTCTAATCCCTTAACCCTCATCCCTAAAGCCTCAACCCTCAACCCTTAAACCTCAACCCTCAACTGTCAACCCTCTACCCTCAACCTATTACTTAATCCCTAATCCCTCAACCCTCAACCCTATACCTTAAACCCTAAACCCAAAAACCTCAACCCTCAACCCTAAAAACTCTATGGGCTTAGGTCCTTATATAACCTAAACCCAAAACCCTTGCATACATACATACATACATACATACATACATACAGGCATACAGGCATACACACACACATACATACATACATACATATATACATACATACAAGCATGCATACATACATACAACCATATATACATACATACAAGCATACATATATACATACATACATACATATAAGTATACATACATACATATAGGCATACATACATACATACATATAGGCATACATACATACATACATAAAAGCATACATATATGCATGCTTAATAACCTTGAACATAAAACATTCCAAGGGAGACATAACACGAGCCGGTTATAACATGCTCGTGCTAAGTCAAACATGACAAACATCAGGCAAACTTTTGCGAAAAGGGAAAAATGCAAAACAAAACATAACGCGAGCACGTTATAACGCTCTCACGCTATATTTTTCTTTGGGAATCCCAAGCCTTAGGCTTGAGATTTGCTTTGGATTTCCAACCCAAAGGCTTGGAGTGCCTTGCCAATGTCCAAAGATGTGTTTTTGCATATTCTACAGGATTTCACATAATTTCATTCGTGCTAACCCTCAGATTTGTACGTGTTTCAAGGTCGAACAAATCGAACACCTGGGTAATGTCAGGCTTTCTCTTAGTTATTTAATGATGTAATTTTTTTCAGATTTTGACAATGTTAAGCCTTTCATCTTTAATTTATTTTGTTTGTGTGTCCGTTTTTTAGCAAAAACCAGTGTTTGGTCTTTTTTTCATTGTAAATTAACCGTTCATTGAAATTTCAACAAAAATACATTTTTAGAAACTAGACTCCATTCTACACATATTAAAAAAAATTAATTTTCAATTAGTTTTTAAAATTTATAGGGGTAGCATGGCCAAAATTCTATTTTTCAACATGTGTCAACTTTGAAACTTAGTAAAAAATCAAATATTCATTAAAAATTTATCAGAAAAATCAAGCATAAACTACATGTTGTTAGCTAATTTCTCACCAAAGTGATTTTAAAAATACCAAAAAAAAGTTAACCTTTTGAGGGAGCCACAAAACATGCTATGTTATATTTTTTTGATAGAAACAACACCAATTTCTATGGCTCCCTCTTTTGAACGCCTTAATCTATACCATTTTCAAAAAAATTAGTAGTTTAGAAAGTAGACTCGGAGCACTACGGACATTGTTTTTGTTGCATCTTAAAATTTTGAGTGTAACTATAGTCAATTTCTCATCCAAGGCCAGCATTTCCTGATTTCAGAAAAAAAAAGAAAAAAAAAGTGGCCACTTAAGACCCCTTTTTGGTCCCCATCTTCTTGCACTTACCCTCATATATGAATAAAAAAGGTTTAAAAAGTTCAAAACTCATTGGGTTCACCAAAATGTTTGATGGAAAAGGGAGAGCCTAGTCAATCATGTGTTAACTAATTCAATCCTTTTGATCAAACATTAGAACACAAACCAAGCTTGACTATAGTCCTAAAGGAGAGACAAGCTATAGGGTTTTCATTCTTTTGTTGTAATTAGAAAGATTAAGATGAAATATGCTAGATCTAGGGTTTCTACAATGAAATATGCCAAAATAGAAATAACATACCAGACAGAACTGAATACTAGAAAATAGGATCTGAAATGAATAGTGCATGGTTGTTGGAGACCTCTTCCAAAAATTAGGGTAGATTTTGGAGGACTAATTTTCCCAAGTGCAAGTGTCCTAGGGTTTAGGGCTCTCTGAAGGTGGTTTCTGAGAGTTAGGATCTATATTCATCAATATGTTCTCTGATCTGTTGTACTTGTCTATGATCTTTCATAATATGCACAAACATAAGAGGGGAAATGGTTTGGGTCATTTTAGGGACTTGCCTTAGTCAAACCCCGTGAATGGTGTTCCCACCTCCACAACAACCAAGATGATGATAAGAGAGTGTGTGTCCTTACAAGACAGAGACAAAATCAATATAAATGAATGTTGTAATAAAGTACCTTTACCACAACACAAACCTTAGTGGGATGAACCAAGATCACCACAAGGATGAAGATGAAGGAAGAATCTTCCCTTAGAAACTACAACAATGTTATAAATCTACAATAGAGAGCATCACATGAATCTACATAACATTCACAATAGAGCTTTGATCACATGGATATCACTTGAAGTCCTAATGTTGCTTAACATTATTAATGTGAGAGCTAGACTTGTTTATATATGCATTTCAATTCATTTTTTAGAAAACCTTTCGAGCAAAGTCGACAAGGTGTATCACCCGAAGCAATAAGGCCGACATCCAAGGCCACAAACTTTCCTTTTTGCAAATATTAAGGACACTAGCACTTGGGTGCTAGTGTCCACATGTTTGGGGTCCTTTCAGGGCATGTAGCTAGAGGATAACACCTAGAGCTAGCATCTTCTTCAGAATCCAATCTTATTTCATCAGAGATCTGCATATTAGTCCACAAGGGTGTTAAACTTAGTGTATCGTCAGTGTCGACAATTTACGACATTACAACTTGAATATTCATATGATTATGAAGTGATGGACTAACTTCCTTGTTGCCAATGAGGTGAATGCAGGACAATTAGTTTCCCCTCCCAGACGAGGAGGGAGAGTATCACCGAAGAGAGAGTAGTAGATCGAGAAACATCAACAAAATATCATGTTTTCAAGAATCTACACACACTAACATTATTAGAGGTTATGTATGTGTCTTTGATAATGTCGTAAGTCAGTGTTGTTTTCTTACCTCTTGCCTTGCATGGTTGTTGTCCTTGACAAAGGTAATGGTCATCATTGTTTTGATCATCCTGCGATTGACTAAGTTGATATACCTTTACTTGTTTAAGTTTGACATTGTTACCCTTTGAATTTGACTATCATGATAACTTTCCCATGGTGTTCCACAAGTAGCTAAAGGGCAATAGTAGTTGGGGAAAGGTCAAGTAAACGGGGGCTTAAAAATTGGAAAATAAATAAATTAAATTAAATTATAATAATTCTTAGAATTAATTGATTTAATTTTTATAAGAGATGATGGGGTGAATTATTATAGAAATATAATTTATGGGTTCATAAATTATTTTGCACCAGCGTGTACATTTAATTCTTTTTAAGGATTAAATATTATTATGTGCAAAATGACTAAATGTCAAGTTGTGTAAATGTAAGTTGGAAGAAATTAAATTATCCTAGTGTAGGTGATTTCATTTACATGACAAAGTAAATTAATTATTTTCAAGGATTAATTACTATTGTAAAGTGCAAAAGATAACTGCACATGATTTTGTGAAAATGCCACTAAAAATGAGATGAGATAAAAAAAAATGGGCAAATAATTTGAGAGAGAGTTCGGTGAAAAGAAGTTATGAGTAGTTTCAAAACTACTTGTATGGGGGTAAAATGTTTTAAAAGGAGGGAATTTCATTTTACGAGGGTTCTCTCTTGAAAATTATTTTTGGGGGAAAGGGAGAATAATGATCTTTTATAAAATTAATTCATAAAGGGATCATCATACATGTATTGGTTCGAAATATTGTGAGGAGAAAGGGGATAATTTTATACAACATATGTAATATCATTTTGGAGAACATTGTAGTATGCTCTTCCCTACTCATTAACACAAGTGTAAGTAGATATTGGGTCTATTGTCTCTATGCGTTACTATTTATTCTTCATATGTTGAATATATGGCATATTGAGTATATGACATTCACATCTCTCTATATGAAGTATTGATAACCTGTCTCTCTTACCTGTATTATCATCTGATGTGTCTTCTTTCTTATGTTAGAATTTGATGTGAAGGTGGTGATCCAATTATTGTTTTTCCATTCATTGGTTTCCTTCCATTATTATGTTTGGAAAAGGGTTTTAGTGATTTTGTTATTGTAAGTCATAACTAGTATTGCTTGCAATGCATTGGGCATTGTGGTTTTTTATTTCCATTTTGTATTAGCCAAAAACACCTTTAGTGCTTTTAGGTTAAAAGCATACCTATAAAATCTTAGAATTTCATCTTACAAAGGGAGCTGCCTCTTTTCAAAATATAGAGAATGATTACAAAATACATTTGTAATTCATTCAACTGTTGGTAAGTTTGTCATTGTTGTGGGCAAACATATACAAGGAGTTTGGTGACAAATCTATTTACCAACAGACTTTTGGTGACTCTACTAGGGAGAGACGCGAAGTACTAGTGCATATTAATCCTCAAAAAACTAGGGATACCTCCCCTAGAATGGAGGTTGGCAACTGTATCTAGCATTAAATACAATTGCCTGAATCAGTCGTTGATAGTGATAGTGATGATTAGGAAAATTATTCCTTTCTTGCACTTACTGCTCAACAAAATTAGATTATTGATGATCCTAAGAAAATCCAATTTTTGAAGAGTTTTTATGGCGGCAGGCAACTTGATCCTGACAAAGTACATCCCTCTTTGCTCCAGACATTGCAAAGGATTAAATAGAAAGAGGGAAAAGAAATTGATTTCTTCATTCACATGAACAGAGAGAAACATGTACATGAGGAAAGAGAAATCAGTGGCACTGAATACGAGGATGAAGGAGACCTTGAAGCCAAAGCAAACAACAATGAGCGAGAAGAGAACCTAAATTTTTTTTAGCCTCTTGAAGTTTTAGCCCCAAGTTTTCCATTGGAGGCATCTAAGGAAGATTCAGTTCAGCTACATACAGTTGAAGAGCCATGACAATAGCCATCAAACAAAGTTATTGGAGGTATGGGTAATCTTGTTGACATATCAATTGCAATCATGGAGAAAGATATGTATGTTACTATTATCACCTAAAATTACACCCTTTTGTTGAAGCTTTGATAGTTCCAACAATTTCAGAGTAACATGGGATTCGTCTCAAGGTGTGGGACCTTGTAGTTGAGACCAAACCTCCAGAGAAGGCTGGTTACTCTTTCTAGACTTAACGTCCAGAGAATTCAAGCTAAATCTAATGCTACTCACAAGGAAAAGGGGAAGGAAATACTAGAATTGAAAGGAGGTGATGCACTAGATTGAAAGGAAGCTAGGTGTGCAGAAATCGCTTCCTACACTAATCTAATGAGGAGAGATGGGTACAAATTTATTTTAATCTTTACAGTTACAACAATGTTAACCCACTAACAGAGATATTGCAGCAAACACATACACAAGAATATAAGACAGAAGAAGAGAGAGACAAAATATAAATGGGGAAAACCCTTACGGGTGAAAACCCCCACACTCCAAAACATAGCTCAAATGTATTCTGTAAACAATGAAGGTTACAATACAGTCACAAAGCCAATACTCTTGCAAGAGTCTTTGACACTCGTATCTGGAGACAATTTGGCAGCATAACAGTACTTATCAATCACATAATACATCTCTCCAAAGCACCTATTTATATAGAAAATACAAGGCAAAAATGGCTTTATCTTGAGATGGGCGTCCAATATGGCCTCATGTCCCAAAACCCACGCCTATGGACACTTGTCCAACACTGTAGGATGTTCCTAACACTTGTCAAGTCACCCCATCCCAAAGAGGTCATCTATTCCCAAGTTGGGAAATGATAGATGCTCTTACGACTCTTACAATTGTCATAGAATCTGTCATACTGACATATCTTACAGTTGTAAGAGAATCTGTCATAAATAGGCTATAAATAGCATATTCTCTTACAACATGTCATAACCCTCCTTGGGGTACCCAAAGATGCCTTTTTCCAAGATGCCTTGTGACACATGTCTTTACCTGTCATAGAACCTTCTATTTCTGACTCTTACATGTCATAGATTTTGTCATAGGAATTTGTCATAACTGTTTCGGTCAAGATTCACTTACACACTAGTCAAGATGTTGACACATGGCAGAAAACCTCTACCACACAAAAGGGATGCCTATCTCCACATGGAGTGTGTTGACCATCCTAGTCATCTTACAAGTGGAGTGACAACTCATCGTGCCACTTCACACTAAATGACAAAACAGGATGTGCAACAAAATTACAACATAGGCTAAGTAAATAAATTACATTACAATAATAAATGCAAGGAATTACCAAGGTTGAGACACCTTAATTCCCAAGATTCTCCCACTTGTTGAACACCTTGTAAGAGCCAATAGAAATAATGGGATTTAACTGCTATAGGCCGAGAGGCCCATAGACTCTGAACACCATCTGAACTTCTCTGTGCCCACTGGTTTTGTCAATGCATCCGCAACATTCTTCAAAGTGTCTACCTTCTCCAAATTCACCTTCCCATCCTCTACCATGTCTCACATGAAGTGAAACTATACATCAATATGCTTTGTTCTGGCATGGAAAGTCAGATTCTTTGCTAGGCAAATCACACTCTGATTGTCACAACAAATTGTAATTTGTCTTGCATCAACACCAATATCTGAACGCTTCCTTGCAAGCTTGAGTTGCTACCATATACTTAGCTTCTGTCATGGACAAAGCAACCATAGGTTGTCACTTACTCATCCAACTAATTGCACCACCAAACATTGTGAACACATATGCACTGGTGGATCTCCTGTTGTCAATGTCACCTGCCCAATCAGAACCCATAAATCCATGAATACAAACAGAATGCGGAGGTCCTGTAGCAATACCATGATAGCATATGGAATACTCGGAAGTACCCCTCAAATATTTGAAGACTCTCTTAACTGCATCCCAATGTACCCATCCAGGATTGGCCATAAATCGACTAAGGATTCCCACTACTTGAGCAATGTCTAGTCTTGTGCAGACTATAGCATACATCAAACTGCCAACAACAATAGCATAAGGTACTCTGCTCATGTCCTCCACCTCACTAGGAGATTTTGGACAATCATTAATAAACAACTTTGTCCCCAATGAAACAGGAACACATAATGGTCTACAATCTACCATGTTGAACCTATCCAACACAGTCTTCACATGCTTACTCTAGCTTAACCAAAGTTTTATGTTAGCTTTGTCTCTTCTAATTTCCATTCCCAGAATGTACCTGGCTGTCCCTAGATTTTTCATCTCAAACTGTGCTGACAACTAAGACTTCAAATCAAAAATCATATTCTTACCATTCCTAATCAACAACATATCGTCAACATACAATGCAATAATGAGAATGCGATCATTGTCAAACTTGTAATACACACAACGATCTAATTTCGATCTCAGATATCCAATCGACAACACAAAGACACCAAACTTCAAGTACCACATCCTAGGAGACTGCTTCAAACCATACAAAGACTTTTTCAACTTGCAAACCAAATTTTCTTTACCTTTCTCTATGTAATGCTCTGGCTATGACATGTAAATCTCTTCCTCCAAATCACCATGAAGGAAAGTTGTCTTCACATCCATCTGCTCCACCTCTAAGTCATAAGCTGTTGCAAGAGATAACAGGAACTGAATAGAAGTTAGTGTTGCAACGGGAGAGAAAATTTCACCATAATCAATTCCCTCCACTTGTGAGTACCCCTTCGCAACCAGTCTGGCCTTGTACTTTTCAACAATGCCATCTACACCGAATTTCTTCTTGAACACCCATTTGCATCCAACAGGTTTCCGTCCTTCAGACAAAGGCACCAAGTCCCATGTTTTATTCTTCTCCAAAGAAGCCATCTCATCTTCCATGGCCTCCTTCCAGGAACCTGCATCTTTCATGCCCATGGCCTCTTTCACAGTTCTAGGCTCATCAGTGTTAGTAAGCAAGGCAAAAGCACAACTAGAATCAAGCAATGAATAACCAAACCTATCAAGTTGCTTTCTTGTTCGTGTAGACCTCCTCAAAAGCTGAGGTTGAGGTTTTGCTTCTTCTTCTGAGATTTCAGAGTTGCTAGAGCTCTCCTCATCATCAGGTCTCATAGGGTCTGTCAGTTTAGTCTTCTCAGGGATAGAAGGAAACTGAACCACATCCTCTTTCTTTTCTGTCTGTTTTGGCTGTAGGACAATTGAAGAAGGTGTTAGCTCTCTGAAGATAACACTTCTGCTATACAACACTTTTTCAGCCACAGGATCCCAAAGCTTGTATCCTTTCACACTGACACCATAGCCAATGAAAATACACTTAAAAGCCTTGTTCTCCAATTTAGACTGTTTCTCCCTAAGCACATGTGCATATGCCTCACAACCAAAAACATGAAGATGTCTAATTGAAGGCTTCTTACTAAACCACACCTCCATATGTGTCTTACCAACAAGAGCTGATGTAGGAGACCTGTTTACTAGGTAGCAAGCAGTGGCTACAGCTTCAGCCCAAAACTTTTGTTCAAGGCTTGCTCCACTAAGCATACTCCTAGCCTTCTCCATTAGTGTCTTGTTCATCCTCTCTGCAACTCCATTTTGTTGTGGGGTGTATGGAGTTGTCTTATGTCTTTCAATCCCTTGCTCTTTATAGAACTTATCAAACTTTGCCGAACAAAACTCACCACCATTATCAGTTCTCAAACACTTAATCTTTTTACTAGTCTGATTTTCAGCAAAAGCTTTAAACTTTTTAAACCGACTAAAGACTTTAGTCTTGCTTCTGATAAAATAAACCCATGTCCTTCTACTATAATCATCTATGAAAGATACAAAATATACAAATTTGGAAATCAAAGTAACATTAACAGGACCAAACACATCAGAATGAATAAGATCCAATACACCAGAAGACTTGTGAGAACTAGAGTAAAACTAAACACGATTTTGCTTTCCATATACACAATGTTCACAAAAGTCAAACTCAAGATTACAATCATTTAACCCCTCAACGAGGTTTTTATTTTTCTGGGTTCTAAGACCCTTCTCACCAATGTGTCCATATCTCAAATGTCATAACATAGTCTTTTCAGCAGGAAGTTTAACTTCCAAAGCATGTGCACTACCATCAGAAAGTGCTACAATAGATTTCTTCACTGCTTATTCAGATGGTGGGGATGAAGTGACTGCAGCTCTTTTCTTCAAGTCAGAAGAACTATTGCACTGTGAAGTGCATGCCTCCAGCTAAAATAAGGTACCTCTCTAAGTACCCTTCGCAAGCACCATAGATCCTCTAGTCATTTTGCATCCATCCTTCAAAAAGATAACCTACACACCTGCATCATTCAACATACTTACAGAAAGTAGGTTCTGTGCTAGGCCTGGGATGTGCATAACCCTAGTGATCCCCTTCACTCATCCATTAGGGAATCATATTGAGACTCTTACACTCTTCCACCATCGAACTCTTCATACTTCATGAACCAGTTTCGATGCAAGGTCATGTGGAATGATGCACCAGAATCTATCAAGCACACATCATTAGATGCATGGGTGGCCAGAGTTGTGATGAAGGCATCACCACCATCTTGAGATTTGTCAGAATCTGAATTTGGGACATTCTTCTTCTTCTTTTTCTTTTCTTCCTTGCATTCCTTTTGGAAATGCCCAGTTTTTCCACAGTTCCAATAGAGAGCCTTGGACTTTCTAGGAGATTTGGATCTTTCATGAGATTTGGATCTGCCCTTCTCAGCTTTCTTGTCCATCTTTTTCCCTTTCTCCTTAGGTCTTCCACGAACTGCAAGAGCCTTTTTGGCTGCCTCAGAAGACTTTCTCCGCATCTCTTCAGATAATAGCAAAGATACCACTTCATCCATTGTGAAAGTGGATGTGGTGCTCCCAATTGCCATAACAAGATGATCCCACGAGTCTGGCAAAGAACAAGGCAAGGTTAATCAACAATCCTCCTCCTCCATCTTCACACCAATTGATGTCAATTGAGCAATTAACATGTTGAAGGCATTCAGGTGATCTACAATAGATCCTCCATCCTCCATCCTTAGAGAATACAACTTATTTCTTAGAAAAAAGTTTGTTCACCAGGGATTTGGCTTGATAAACATCACTCAACTTCTTCCAAAGGTCTTTTTGTGCTCTTCTCCTCATGGACATTTAACATGACAGAATCAGCTAGACTGAGTCTTATGAGACCCTTAGCCTTCCGATCTTTGAGATCCCAATCAGCTTGTGCCATTGCAGCTGGTTTTACACTAGATACGGTTTCCCATAGGTCACGATCAACAAGCATGTCTTCCATCTTAAGTTTCCATAACTCAAAATTAGTGCCATTGAATTTCTCCACCTCTAATCTTCGGATGTGTCTGCCATCTCTTTCCTGCAACAAGATTATAGAATGCTCTACACAAAGCTTGCACTCAACCTAAGATTAGCTCAAAAAATCCCTACCCAATAACTAGGACCAAAGGTGATCAAGCTCTGATACCAACTAAAAAGGAAGCTAGGTGTGTGGAAATCACTTCCTACACTAATCTAATAAGGAGAGATGAGTGAAAATTCATTTTAATATTTATAGTTACAACAATGTTAACCCACTAATAGAAATATTGCAGCAAACACAGACACAAGAATGTAAGACAGAAGAAGAGAGAGACAAGATATACGTGGGGAAAACCCTTACGGGTGAAAAACCCCACACTCCAAAACACAACTCAAATGTATTTTGTAAACAATGAAGGTTACAATACAGTCTTCGACACTCGTATCTGGAGACAATCCGGCAACATAATAGTACCTATCAATCTCATAATACATCTCCTCTCCAAAGCACCTATTTATATAGAAAATACAAGGAAAAAATGGCTCTATCTTGAGATGGGCGTCCAATATGGCCTCATGGCCCAAAACCCACGCCTATGGACACTTGTCCAACACTGTAGGATGTTCCTGACACTTGTCAAGTCACCCCATCCCAAAGAGGTCACCTATTCCCAAGTTGGGCAATGACAGATGCTCTTACGACTCTTACAACCGTCATAGAATCTGTCATACTGACATATCTTACAGCTGTAAGAGAATCTGTCATAAATAGGCTATAAATAGCATATTCTCTTACAACATGTCATAACCCTCCTTGGGACGCCCAAGATGCCTTTTTCCAAGATGCCTTGTGACACATGTCTTCACCTATCATAGAACCTTCTATTTCTGATTCTTACATGTCATAGATTCTGTCATAGGAATCTATCATAACCGTTTCGATCAAGATTCACTTACACACTAGTCAAGATGCCGACACATGGTAGAAAACGTCTACCACACAAAAGGGACACCTATCTCCACATAGATTGTGTTGACCATCCTAGTCATCTTACAAGTGGAGTGACAACTCATCGTGCCACTTCACACTAAATGACAAAACATGATGTGCAACAAAATTACAACATAGGCTAAGTAAATAAATTACATTGCAATAATAAATGCAAGGAATTACCAAGGTCAAGACACCTTAATTCCCAACACAGATTTATAATGTTTAGTTGGAACTGACATAACACAGTAATGATTTCAAAGGCTGAATAAACTAACACATACTCATCCAATCTTTAACAGAGGCCAAAACATAATACTGAAACTTATAGAGGAACCATTTTATCCAGAGCAAAAATGACCAACATTCAAACAGATACAATGCAAAAGAAGATGAGAGATGCAAGATTAGTTGCTTGTATTAATCTTAGAGGCTAAATAGCCATTACAAAAGAAAGACAATTTGTTACAGAAGGGTAGAAACAAAATAACCATCTACATTCATTGGTGAAACAATTTCAGAGACATCAAAGGCTCAGCTTCAAGCACAACGTATCAAATCCAACTAGTTCTTGCAAATGCCTACAAGATATGTGATAACAAATTATCTAGCTAGCGTAACAGCTTAGAAGAACAACTAACATTACTTTCATCTTCTATTCATGTATATATAGCATTTTAGATCTATGTGCAACAATAAGCGCGGAAATTTGGTCGACTGACCCTACAAATGCCCATGCTGCATTGAATTTAGTTCAAGAGAACTATCAGAAGACCTATAGAATGGGACAAAAACCATGCCTCCAACAGGCCTACAACTTTGTAGAGGAAGATTGCCCACACGTAGGGGTGTCTGGCACATTAAAAGGGGAAGAGTTGAAATCCTTCCATGTACCAAAAAAGTCCATTTTGTCCCTTCTTGTACAATCACATTGAAGGATTTAACTATTTCAACTACCTGATTCTAACCTTTCTGTAGCATTTGTACTTCAAGTATTAAATTCTTTCTGCATCAGCAGAGAATTTGTCCTTTAAGATTTTACAACACTTTAAAATATTTTAAATTTCCTTAAAATATTTTAAAGCACTATGTTATGTTACACCGATTTCCCCCTTACTCTTATTTTGACCTTTTATTTTGCTTTATCGGCAAAATCTCTTTTTCATGAAATAGGCTTGCCTCTGACTTTTCTTTTGTCAGCAAAAACTAACTTTCATGAACCTGGCCCATCTTCTTCCTTTCTTTCCTTACCTTCCTTGGTCGGCAAAGTTCTGCTTTTGCGAACTTTTTCTATCTTCTCTTTTCTCTTTAGTTGACATTTTCTTCATTTTATGAACTTCTTTGCCTTTGCCTTATCGGCAAAATCCCCACTTTGAGAACTAATTCTCCCTTAGCTCATCGGGCCTCTTGGTCCTCGTCTTTCATTTTTTGCCCCTGTCATCTAATCCTCCCATTCGCGAACTTACTCTCTTTGGCTTCCTTTGTTTTTAATCATTTTTCGCCTTATCGGCGAAATTCACCTTTCACGAACTATCCTTTGTTCTCATTCTTATTTTGCTTTTTTCAGTGAGTCGCCTTATCGGCGAACCTTGGAAATTATGAAATAGTTGGTGGTTCGCCATTTTGCCGACTCCCCGACTTCTCTTTATTTCTTTGTGGCTAACTTTCTTTTCTTTCCCTTGCCTTGGCGCTTTCCTTTTATCTTTTGGTCGGTGAATCCTTCATTGAAAAAACTGCCAATCGATGAACTTAAGGTTTGCCAAACCTTAAGTTTTCTGACAAAGGAAAACTTTGTCTTTGACTTAGCCACATCTCTTTGGTGAAGATTTTCCCGCTTTGCTCCTTTAGTCGGCGAACCGACCGATCGGCAAACTCAAGGTTCACAGAACTAACATTTTGTTGACTACTCCCTGACTTCTCTTTATTTCTTTGTGCCTGACTTTCTTTTCTTTCCCTTGCCTTGGCGCTTTCCTTTTATCTTTTGGTCAGCGAATCCTTTGTCAGAAAAATCGCCAATCGATGAACTTAAGGTTTGCCAAACCTTAAGTTTTCTAACAAAGGAAAACTTTTTCTTTGACTTAGCCACATCTCTTTGGTGAAGATTTTCCCGCTTTGCTCCTTTAGTCGGTGAACCGACCGATCGGCGTGTTGCAAGTATGTGCCTAATCGGTGTTGTCATTGATGTCAACATATCAGTGTTGTCATTGATGTCAATTGTGCTCTTGTTTTGATGCTTGATTGTAATGAGTTAGATGCTTTGTATTTGCCCATGCAAGTATTAGAGATCCAATGGAAACAATGTGTTGCAGAGTTTCTTGTGTATGGCAGAAGAACAATCCAGTAGATTGCTCCGCATCTCCTAAAAGATGAATATCTTTGTCTGCGGATTGGAAGTTATTTAGAGACACATCTTAAGTTGTTATGTTCCAAGTTTGAGCCTCTAATATGAAGAATTGAGTGAGTTATGTTCACTAGAGTGAAAACAACTTTTTCTAAATGTTTGGTAGTGACAGGGAGAAAGTATTATGCTCTGCATTCCTCTACATTGATGTATTTCCGTCTACAGTTTTGGAATTAAGTTTGTTATGATGTTAAGTTCCCTCATTGTCAATGGTTCGTGATCTGGTGGTCTACAAGCGATCTTTCCTTTATGACAGTGGCTGACAGTGTTGTTCCTGTGCTCCAATTTAAAGAATCTAATGGGTAAAGTGTTTGGGTATTGTGTAGATGTCTTTGATGATTATAATGTGTTTGTGGATGCCTCCTTATCATGTTCCTACCTCCGGATTGGTCCAAGGAGAGAAATTTGGATCGTGATTGAAGAATGTTCTTAGAAGACCTCGTGTTCTCACCAGTCTTGGCCGACTTGGTTAAGTTCGTGAATTATGGAGATACATTGAAGATTGTAGAAGCGTGTCATGCCGTGAAAGATTGGATTTGAGTCTTGGCTAAGGCATGACGTGATCCACATACATCTTTACATCTTCTCCTTAGCTAAATTTGTATTAGGTCTAGACCTATTTCTATGTATGCTTTGAAATGCTGACCTTGGAGAATGTTCTAATGGTTGATGAATGTAATGCCGACCTTGATGTACATTCCAAGGTTGATGAATTGTATAAAAGCATGTAATGTAGTTGCGGAAAAATGTGTGAAATGTGGAAATGATGAGATAAGTGTGAAGGAATAAAAGGGCAGAGCAGAGGAGCTATATTGTGCTTCAATGGAACTGAATCCAGGCATGAAGTAGATGCTATCAAATCAGTTCACCACCCCTTGGCAGTGAGCCACCCTTTGGTAGTAAGTTGTTCTTTGCAGTGAGCATTTTGGGCAGTGGGCCTTTATTTTTCGGTATTGGTATAACATATATATTTTTATGGGCTAACACCCACCTTGGTTTTTCCCTTCTAGGATTTTCCACGTAAAAATTTGGTGTCTACTATGTTGAATGTGTAATTGTGATTAAGTTTATGCTTTCACGGTTGAATCTGATTATCAGTAGTTAATGATTGATGGTTTAAATAGTAACAAAGTATTAAGTTTTTGTGACAACTGATTCACCCCCCCTCTCTCAGTTGTCCAGTATATTTCAACATAGCGAACCTGTTGATCGGCGAACTCAAGGTTCGCAGAACTAACATTTTGTCGACTAACCTGCAAACCTATGCATTGCTGCTTCTTGCCTTCTTTTCCTTAGCCATTTTCCTGCCTTCTCACTCCTGAGTCGGCAAACCGACGAATTGGTGAACCGATGAACCAACGAACTAGAGGTTCGCCCAACTTAGAATTTGCCAACAAGACAAAAGAAAGGGCAAAAAACTTAGATTTTTTTTTGGATTTTTTTAAGGGGAACCTCCTTCCATTTAAGCTTTCTTAGATCGGATTTCTCTGGTGGAAGGAGGGATTTTTTGGTCTATTTTGACCTAGGCAAAATATGACAATAGTTACACACCCTCTTATGGATGCAAGTGATGTTGATATTCTAGTAGTTTATGAGGAAAATGTGTGTCCCATGTCTTTGGTCATAGAAGAAAGTAATTTGAGTATTTCTGGTATGCATGGCCAAACTTTTGAATCAATATTTATTTTTCCACCTATACCCCATACATTCCTTATTGATGCAACTAAAATCTTGTTGCTGTTGATACTCGTATCTTTGCAAAGGTTTCCCTCTTATGACCCAAAATTATCCCAGAAGGGCTCATATTTTTTCGGATTAATGGTTATGTGTAGCCTTGTTTCTGCTCTCTTTCCTTTGTAAATAGTTTATTTATGTTTGGTTTGTCTCTGTTTTTGTTTTGTGTGTGTCTAATAAGTTGCAACAATAGTTTTGTTTTGTGGTGTTTTTCCCTCTTTTCCTATGCTTGTGGCTTTCAATGCTATATTTTGCCTAATGCTATGTTAAATATCCTTTTTCCTCACTTATCGGTTGCCAAAGCTTATTGTTATAAAAAAAAGATTGAGAAAGAGAAATATTGTTTACAGCCCTAATTGAATCATCATTAATAATGGGGTGAGAAAGTTGATTAGAAATGAAGAATACTAAACTTATGCTTGGTTGAAAATCATAATTTTATTTGTTGGAACACCATATCTTCCATAAGATGTTTCATGCTTTAATTGGGAAAGGTCATGTTGGCTTTGGAGTAGCGAATCAACTTTCTGTCACAATTGCTACAATGAAGAACTTATTGTAATTCATGTTCTTTGGGACTGGTGGTATTTAGTGCAGTTGCCTTATCATTATATGTAAAATACAAGAGTATAACAGTTGCAAGATAGTTATTTGATAGAATACCTGAAACTAACTGACACTTGGTTTCATGCAATACATTTTGTCTAGCCTGTCCTAAACCATAGGTCTGCTGGGCCACTGGTTGGATGGTGATGTGACTACAAAGACAAGTGGAAATGTCTTAGATCATATTGGCCATCCTACAAACAAATTGCAGATTGGTATCATCGATCTGGATTGTAGGCTTATAGAGCTGCATCAGAAAGAAGATGGTGAAAAATCATATTCTACATTTCTTAATGAGGAGGAAACACACCCATCCACATGTGCTATGGTAGAAGAAATGAGTGTTGACTTTGCAGGTCAGGGAGAGGAAGAAACTAGCTTCAGAGTAAGGAGAATGATTTACCATTACTTTTCTAAACGTGGTAAATCTAGAAGAAGTGATTTGGTTTCTGGTCTTTATAATGGAGTGTGGTGGAAGAGGATGATACGATAAGCATGGTAAAGAGTACATGGAGATGGTCTATACATAATAGAACTTGTAAGGGAATAGCCCCTGTAAATATTTGTGTGGACTGATGGCAACTTCTACTGGTTTGAAAAAGTCACCAGAAGAAGACAGCTTAAAGAACTCATCTAGCAAAGGAAAGTTGCCGGTATTAGAAACAAGACTTTTGAAGTAGTTTTCAACTTTAGACAATTCCCAGAGAAAAGAGACTCATATTGTATATGATAAACAGTTGAAGGAAAGCCTAAGGAAGGTTTCTCTTGACACGGTGGGAGTTTGTAGCTGCACTCAGTATTTCTATGTTATTTTCAATTGGTTTGTTGAGCATATATTTGACAATGTCTTCAACAAATTATGAGTTCCTTAAGATTCCCTATAGTATTGCAGATCTTCAATTACTCAAGTGAGGCTATTCAATGGTCTGGTGGATCAATCAGATAAGAGGCAAAAAATGAACCATTAATGACTTTGCTAAAGAAATTGGTCTTCCTCGGATATTGGTTGACATTCGTCATGAATCTGCACATAATCGGCTTCTTGCCTTACCATTACCTCATCTCGCAATTTTTTCCATTCTTGTCTCTAGATCGCTTATTATACTTATTAGTCACCATACTGGATCCATTTTGCTACTAGTTTCCTCAACCCAGTGAAAGGGGGACATCATGACTGTTCCAGGTAATGGGGTGTTGTTGCTTACTTATTCTACTAAGTTTGAAAAAGAAAAGCCTCTTTATGTCTCATCCAACTGCCATTCGATAAGGGCTACTGGGTTGGAACCTGCTGGAATTTCATTCCATGCTGCTGCTCTATGGTTGCTGAGTCACAAGGAATGCTCTGAGAATGGTGATGATTATAAAAATGAGTCCGATGAAAAGGATAAAGGATTTACAACATCCTATGGTCCATCTAGTTTCAAAGGTTTGTCTTGTGAGGTTGTGCAAATTAAATCACAGGCCTTTGATTTAGAGCCTTCAAGTGAGATTTTCTCTAACAAGTTGGAAACTGATGTTGCATGTGATATACGCACACTCTTGTTTGGGTCTATACTTGTGAGCCCTAAGAATTTAGGTTTTGACAACGATTAAAGATTTTTTCTATTTATTTTGTGCATGGATGCTTTAGAAAGGATATTAAATTGGCACAAAACAAGATCAAGATTGAAGTAAATAGAACGGCTTTTGGCAACAATCCATCTAGATCCAAGCACGACTCAGGTGACACAATACATCTTCAAGCATTAATGAAGGCAATTTTATCCATTTCCATGTCTTCGCAGAAAATTGGCGTAAATGATTCCAGGAGGGTAGAGTGTAATGTGAAAGTCTAACTGTCTTGATGCTGATGTGAAATTGAGTGAAAAGGCTTTGCATAATTGTCCAACCGCTGGTGATTTGAAGGAGAGTGGAATTGATTTTCCAGAAATATGTTATTGAAAATGATTCAAATGGGGTATTTGTCACAAGCTAGGTTTCTGGATTGTTGCAGGAGGCTAGAAAAGTTATAGCTTTGGAAACATCTTGTGCTCTTTCCTTGCTTGGTCTGTGCAAAAATCATGTTGTTGGTACAACTGAAGAAAAACCTCCAGGCGATAAAGAGAATGCCAATAGTGAGTTTAGTGCAGTGGAAAATAGCTTGAAGCCTCAAGAAAACAAAAGGAAGCAAAGAGGAGAGGCTCCATAGTTCGTGTCTAAGAAGTCGATTGCAGGATATTTTAAGTATTGCAAACACATTAGCCAATAATTCATCTTATCAGCATTTTGTCGGTTCATGGAACCCTATCTTAAGCAATAAGTTGTCTTATCGGTGTATTTTTAGTTCGTTGAACCTTGTTTTGGCTGATCTCTGTCTTATCGACAAGTTTTAAGTTCTCCAAACTCAGCGATAAGTTGATTGGAACACAATCGGCAAGTTTTAAGTTCTTCGAACTCAGTGATAAGACAATTGGAACACAATTGGTGAGTTCTAAGTTCTCTGAACTCGACGATAAGCTGATTGGAGCACAAGGAAATGAAATAATTTGATGTACCAGATGAGGTGACAAACCATAGTTTTGTCCAAGGTCAAAAGAATATATACATAAGGGATGTTACATAGGCGTTGGTTTAGGCCATCTCGGGGGTGACAGATTCAACCCTCGGTACTTTGCAGGCCCTTAGATCGTACTCTTCTTTCATAATAGTCCTACGGATATACTAACTGGCGAGACATGGCATCCTTAACTCTTTCCAAGGCAGCTCTTTTTAGCATGAATTGTGTTGTAGCTATTCCCAAAACAAGGATTGATTTACCCTAGAAGAATTTTGCAGGCTTGAAAACATCCACAACTATTTCAAAAGGCTCTGATTTGAAGACAAGCTAGGGTCCTTTCACTACAAGGTACAAGGTGATGGCAAACTGATATGACAGACCCAATATACTGTTCTCTTTGAGTAGATAAGGAATTGAAGATAGGAATTAATACTAGAACAAGGACTTGGTTTTCTTGTTTGAGTTAAGTTTTCTTAAATCTTCATAGCTTTCTGCTAGGGTTGTATTGAGATAGAAACGGAGAGAATAAAGCTTTTACAAACTGAAACTACAGTTCCAGATATAGGACCGTCTACAATCACCAGTGTTAAGCTTCTAACCATGGAAAGAAGACACAAATTCAGATTTCTTCATCGGTTTCAAGTCACAATTTAAGATATTAATAAAATTGCAGTGAAATCACGGTTTCAGATGGCAATTAAGCATTGAAATAGACCATTTTCTCACTAATAAGAGAACATCTCATTGTAATCTGTAATGTTGTTGCATACAGATGGGAAAGTCTAGTTTGAAAGGCTCTAAGAAGAGCATTCACCCGGTTACATCAAAATAAGACATTATCTACAACAGAAATGCCAAACTGTTCCTCTACAAATAGATACAAATAACATTGCAAAAACTTTAACTATGAATGTGGTCATTCCAACCCCTATACTTTTGCTGAGGGTCGTGTTTAGCAAGAGAACCAATTTCTTCTGTGTCTTTGTTCTTTCCATCAGTAATTTTCTTCGCAGAGAGATCCCATAACGTCTGCTCTAAAAGACCCCTCATCACTGAAACTTTGTCTGAGGTTCTTGTTACTCAGACTATCGATAGACACCCAAAACACATCAATTCGATCCTTTTTTTTCTAATAGAAATTGCCTGGGAAACCTTCCTTCTCTGCACAACTCGGCCCAATGAGTGATGTCTTTCCAATCTCTAATGGTGGTAAGGTAAGAAGAAGTCTGCCCATACATAACTATTTTTCTTCTTTTTTCCCTTTTTCTTGTATTTTACAGATATTGTTTTATCCGCAGCCAAAAGATACTTCCAATGAAAACCTAACTGATTCTTGTTTTTAACTTGAAATGAGTTGTATGACATGTACAATGTAAAATCATATTCAAATTCTCATACAATTCACCACTTCAAATGTTCTAACATGACTTTGGTGGAGGAGCTAAGTTGTAAGCCTCAAAGGCTAAAAAGCTACAATGAAAAACCAACAACCACACCTAACGAGCAAACATTGGGTAAAAAGACCCGAATGCAAACCAAAAAAAGACAAAGCCAAAACAAAACTCCAGAGAATAACAGATGCTCCTGCATCACAAGGTGAAGCTGATTATTCCTGATGGTAATGAAGCAAAGTTTTATGCACCAGATGATGTCTACATTTTGGACTTTGTTGAAGCAGCTGGTCTGGAACTTCCATACTCTTGTCGTGATGGTGCATGTTCTACATGTGCAGGAAAATTGAAAAGGGATCAGTGGATCAGTACGATCAATCATTCCTTGATGATGGACAAATGGAATCTGGTTACCTATTAACTTGTGTGTAATATCCTACCTCAGATTGTGTTATTCACACACACAAAGAAGGTGAGCTATATTGAAGATGATGTAGCTAGCAAATTCTATTAGAAATAATACTCTGCTAGACTAAAAGTCGAATAGAGGTGTTTATGCAACCTAATTCTCATATTAAGTAGGTAGGAAAAGATTACATGCCAGATCTGTACTTTAGTTATGGTTATCCGAAGTTACTCGGCAGGATGCTTTGTAATTTCAATTATTTTTGTCTTGATGCTAGATTCATATATACATGGAGTTCATGTGTTCAAAAAAAAGACATAGATGAGGTTGTTGCAATAGTAGCAGATGATTCAAGCTCATCTATGAATTCCTAGAGGTCAAGCAATTCAATCAAGCGTAGTAGCAATGCTAAGGGCAGCAAGGTGTTAGAGAAAAGGCAACTATATGTTAGAATAATAAACATTCGGTAGTTATGTTTTAGTTATCGGATAGTCTTGTCCAGTTAGGAAATCAGTTTAGCAGTAGTTTTTTGATTCATGTTATATATGTCTTGTTCACCGTTACTCAATACAATCATTGGAGAGTTCTGTTCTTTTGCATATTGTTGTGTTGTTAATGATCTGCAGATCATTGTGTTCTGTTTTTGCTCTTTAATACCTTCAATTGGTATCAAAGCCCAGGGAGAAGAGTGGAGAGTTCTATTCTTTTGCATATTGTTGTGTTGTTAATGATCTGCAGATCATTGTGTTTCTGTTTTTGCTCTTTAATACCTTCACTATATTGGATATTTCTCTTGTTCAGTGCTTACATTTCACAGGACAGTCTTCTGGAGCACTAGAGCTTCTTGGAGGTCCAAATTATTACGATGTCAAGATTTGTGAAGAGTTCATGCTGCAAAGGGGTCATTACTTGAAATTGATAGAACTGTACAAGTATAATGAAAGACACAGGGAAACTCTTAAGCTTCTTAATTGTCTAGTTGTAGGTTCAGACTCTCTTCATGTACCTCTTGCAGACTCACAAAAACTTGGACCTAAATCAATTATAGAATACTTGAAGCCACTTGGGGGTCTTGATCCTGCTCTTGTGTTGGACTGTTCAACTTGGATTCTTGAAGCTTGTCCCCAACAGACAATTGAGTCATTCTCATCTACAGACCCACCTCTCCCTCTAAACTTAGCTAGTTCATACCTTAAGAAACATGCACCACACATGCAAGAAATGCACTTTCTTCCAGCCTTTGTGACATCCTCAACCACGACCAAATTATTAAAGATATTTTAATTTTTGTTTAAAATAATAATAATAATAATGATGATCATAAAATAATATAATAATAATAATGATCATGATAGTGATTAATTATTATGACAATAGTAATTGTTATGTAATAATATATATAATATTAATAACATATCTAATAATATAATAATATAGAGATTATATATACAATAATATTAATAATATAAAGATATTATTAATATTATAATATATAATAGAATAATGTATATTAAAAGAAAAGATATTAATGCAATGAAACCGACTCAAGAAGAATCGCAGTAAAAAAGAAAATAATTTCAGTCAGCAAATACAATCAGACAAGCAGTAATACAATCAGACAAGCAGTATAAAGAGGTACGTATCTTCCTTTCTCATAGGTTAAACAATATTATATATACATATGAATATTACAATATTATAATATGAGTAGAGAATAGGGATGTTGCATATACAAATAGGATAATAATTGAAATATATTGCAAATATAAACATTCATTAGGTATATGGAATGTGAATAAATAAGATAAGAATAGATATGAATATAAAAATGAGATAAAATCTGAATACATATATGAAAGGAATATGGGAATAGATGTAAATATAGACAAATGAATATGTTTATATATGAAAGAAAAATAGAAATAAATATGAATATGAATGTGATGAATATGAATATGAAATGGATATGGAATGAATGAATGGGAGACATGAATTGGACTTAGACATATGGGTCAAGCCAACTATGTTCCCAAAGTTTACATAGGTTGGACTTAGACATATGAGTCAAGCCAACTAATATATGGGTTGGACTTAGACATATGAGTCAAGCCAACAATGCAATGGATTGGACTTAGACATATGAGTCAAGCCAACCATGTCTAAAACTCAACATGGATTGGACTTGACATATGAGTCAAGCCAACCATGTCTGAAAATCAACATGGATTAGACTTGACATATGAGTCAAGCCAACCAGGTTCTCACTCCAGGATAAGAATATGTTTGATAATGATAAGAGTATACATTTCAAGTTTAATATATGATTGAACTAACCCTCATATTAACATTGATTCTATATATATATATATATATATATATATATTGCACTGGTGTTTCCTTTGTGATGATTGTTGGATCCATTTTGAGGAACCTTAAAGAAGAAAATTATATGTAAGTCAATTCCATAATCCTAAATTATTGAAATTGTGATTGTAGGGATTAATCTAGGACAAATAAGAAGGGGACATTACAATTGGTATCAGAGTAGAGATTCTGCCATCCTATAAAAAATATAGTTAATGCAAACATACCAAAGGAGGGGAAGTGCAACGAGTGAACAACTAAGCAATGATTTAAGAGCCTTCATGGAGCAAACCGCTCAAACCACCCAAGACCTCGTGGAACAAAATCAACTCCTCATTTAAACCATTCAAAACATGAGTAATAACTCGAAACCCAACCAATTCAATGGAAGGGACGCAAACTCCCACCAATCAGAAAATGATAATGACATTTCTCCAAGAACATCCGACCATAGACCAACCAAACCTTCTTTCCTACCAAGGGAGGATCAAGGGGAAAGAGAAGAAGAAAATCCACCACCTTCGGATGATATTGATAAAATACTAGAGGCCTATTCTAGACTAGAACCTGAACTTAGAAAAAATGTTCCCTTTAAAGATTATTGTGACGCTGAATTGAAGTTTATCCCTAACGTGAAGAGGAAAGGGAAGATCGACAAAGATCTAAAAGAAAGAATAAGTAAGATAACTCTCCCTAGCTTTGATGGATTCGAGAAATATTCAGCACGCTCATGGGTCCAAAAGTTAGATACTTATCTCTCATTAAGCCCCATGACAAAAGAGAATGCAATCAAATTTGCATTGCTACACTTGACTGAAATGGCCCATGAATGGTGGCACCACGGTCTCATCACACAGGGTAGACAATATTCCATCACTTATGATAAATTTACACAAAAACTCATCAGGAGATTCGATCAAAAGCATCCACAATGGTATTTCAAAGAATTAACTCGACTTAAACAAAGAGGATTAGTGGAAGAATTTGCCATCGACTTCCAAAAAATATCTCAAGAAAGACTTACTTACCTCTTTTTAGAAGGATTAAAGGAATCCATCTGCAACATAGTAAGCACTGTGGACCTCACAAACTTAGAGGAAGCCATCATAAAAGCAATGAAATTTGATACTCAACCATACAAAGATAGATCCAAGAATTTTACATCAAACGCATACACTAGATATCACCCTAAAGAAGATAGGCATAAGAAAGAATCCCAAAGAGGAACTCCATGCTATCATTGCCATGAACCATGGGAGCGGGGACACATATGCAAGGAAGTGGGGATAGAAAAACAACATGACGATTTAAGAAGGAAGAATCTATGCTTCAAGTGCAAAGAACCATGGAAACAAGGACATATATGCGGCAAGAGAAGTCAAATCCATAATATAGAAGCAATCATCGACGAAGAAGCGAAAAGAAGCCCAAATAAGAAAACAAGGCATGACGAAGAAAATCTTAAGAGCCTACAATCAAAAGAAGAAAAAACTACGAGATGGAGCTTCAGGAAGGAACCAATACCGTAAATTCAATGTCCTCATATCCTTAATAAATTGTAATATAGCAACTTAAAATCTTTTCATAAAAAGATACGAATTTAGTTAGAAAGGAACATGCATTTAAGGGCACAACTATGTGTCATGCTTCTAAACCCTCATCTTAGTGTATTAGTTCTTGCTCTAATGTTAAAATTGTGCAAACCTTTTACAAGTAATGAGAAAGGGAAGATAAGAGAAAACTTGCCTTAAGTTATGGTTACCAGCTCTCGGTTTTGTTAATAAGAGATACAAGTACATAAAAGTTTGACAATAGGAGTGGAACAAATATACTAGCAACCACTCTTCAAAGAATGGCAAATCCACAAGATTGAATTGATGCTTATAAATGATTGCTTGAGGACAAGCAATCTCAGGCAGGGCGGATTGTGACATCCCCACCCACGAGCAAATTATTAAAGATATTTTAAATTTTGTTTAAATTAAAGATTTAAACAAATTATATATATTAATAGTAATAATAATAATAATCATAATCATAATCATAAAATAATATAATAATAATAATGATCATGATAGTGATTAATTATTATGACAATAGTAATTGTTATGTAATATAAATAATATAGAATATATATTTTATTTTTATAGATATGAATTATATATATATATATATATATGCAATAATATCAATAACATAATAATATAATATAAAGATATTATTAATATTATAATAAATATTATAATATATAATAGAATAATGTATATTAAAAGAATAGATATTAATGCAATGAAATCGACTTAAGAAGAGTTGCAGCAAACAAAGGACATAGCGATTCATAATCTTGAATCATAGCCCAAAGGGAGTAATACCCCTGATTGGGAGGTATATATAAGGAGTGGATGATTGGTCTAAAGACAATAGTGAAGAGGGAAAAAAGAAAATAATTCTAGTCAGCAAATACAATCAGACAAGTAGCATAAAGAGGTATGTATATTCCTTTCTCATAGGTTAAACAATATCATATATATATGAATATTACAATATTATAATATGAGTAGAGAATAGGAATGTTGCATATACAAATAGGATAGAAATTGAAATATATTGCAAATATAAACATTCATTATATATTAGTAGGTATATGGAATGTGAATAAATAAGATAAGAATAGATATGAATATAAAAATGAGATAAAATCTGAATACATATATGAAAGGAACATGGGAATAGATGTAAATATAGACAAATGAATATGTTTATATATGAAAGAAAAATAGAAATAAATATGAATATGAATGTGATGAATATGAATATGAAATGGATATGGAATGAATGAATGGGAGACATGAGTTGGACTTAGACATATGGGTCAAGCCAACTATGTTCCTAAAGTTTACATAGGTTGGACTTAGACATATGAGTCAAGCCAACAATGTAGATCAAGGCTGGACTTAGACATATGAGTCAAGCCAAGTAATATATGGGTTGGACTTGGACATATGAGTCAAGCCAAGTAATATATGGGTTGGACTTAGACATATGAGTCAAGCCAACAATGACATGGATTGGACTTAGACATATGAGTCAAGCCAACCATGTCCAAAACTCAACATGGATTGGACTTGACATACGAGTCAAGCCAACCATGTCTGAAACTCAACATGGATTGGACTTGACATATGAGTCAAGCCAACCAGGTTCTCACTCCCTAATAAGAATATGTTTGAGAATGGTAAGAGTTTACATTTCAAGTTTAATATATGATTGAACTAACCCTCATATTAACATTGATTCTGTATATATATATCTCACTGGTGTTTCCTTTGTGATGATTGCAAGATCCATTTTGAGGAACCTTAACGAAGAAAATAATAAAATGTAAGTCAATTCCATAATCCTAAATTATTGAAATTGTGATTGTAGGGATTAATCTAGGACAAATAAGAAGGAGACATTGCAGCCTTTAGAATGAGTTGGTGTAAAATTATCTTGTAAAATTTCTTGATAAATATGCAAAATTGAAGGGTCAAGAAAAATGGGATGGAAGACATAATTCCATTGCTAGGAAGAAACTCTTAGCTGCACTAGAGAAAATTTTTGGTTATAATGTTGAGGCCCTCTACTTGATTCCTTCAGACATTAAGTTACAACCATTTTTGGAGTGACTACTAAAAACATCAAGTGAAGCTTGATGCAATTTGTTAGTCATAAAGATATCCCACCATACTGAAAATTTGTAGGTTAAAGATGAACTCTATAAGAGTAGAAGACGATTTGTGAAAATCAATGGTGAAAGTATCTGTTCTTTGTGTAATAAGCAAATAGAAAGCAATGTATTTGCAGTTATCCAAATGGTACAACTGTAGTGCACTTTCTTTATTTCCAAAATTCTCAAATTGTCAAGGTTATCACTACTGCACCAAGCATGAGAGCATCCTAATTCTTATTCTTTTGCTTATGCAATCAACACTACAGATGGAATATTTCCTAAGTGGCACACAGTTTCATATCCCTACTTCCAGATGGATATGATACCCAGTTTGGGGAAAGAGGGGTTCAACTATATGGAGGTCAAAATAAATGAGTAGTAATAGCCAAGGCAATGCTAAAGAACCCTAAAATTCTTCTCCTGGATGAAGCAACAAGTACTCTTGATGTAGGATCTGAAAGCATTGTTCAAGAAGCTCTTGATCGTTTGATGATAGGAAGAACTAGTGTTGTCATTGCTTATCATCTGTCAACCATTAGAAATGTAGACATTATTTTTATTTTGTAGCAAGGTCAGATTGTTGAATTAGAAAATCATGAAGAATTGCTTCCCAAAGGTAGTAATGGTGCTTATTCATCACTAGTTAAGCTTTAGGAGATGGCTCTGACAAAAGATGGAAATCTTCCTTTAAGGAAGTCAAAGTCTACACATCTTAGCCCCTCATTATCAGCTAAATCTCTTAAGTCTCCATTTAAGTAGTTTAAGAACTCTTACATACCTTATAATAAACATGCACAAATGAGGAGCCCAATGGATAAGGCACTGATTCAATACACAGAGATTTTGGAGTTCTTTGCTTCCTGTCAGGGAAAGCAACCCATAATTAGAGCCCCTGTTACCCTTTACTATCTCGATAACTTTTCCATGGTGTTCCACAAGTAGCTAAAGGCTAATAGTAGTTGGGAAAAGGTCAAGTAAATGGGGGGTTAAAAATTGGAAAATAAGTAAATTAAATTATATTATATTAATTCTCTTTTTTTAGAATTAATTGATTTAATTTTTATAAGAGATGATGGGGTGAATTACCATAGAAATATAATTTATGGGTTCATAAATGATTTTGCATCAGCATGTACATTTAATTCTTTTTAAGGATTAAATATTATTATGTGTAAAATAATTAAATGTCAAGTTGTGTAAATGTAAGTTGGGAGAAATTAATTTTTTTTTTGCTACGTAATCAGAGATGTTAATATATTAATCAAAAAACTTGTTACAGTCCACAGCCCTTCCTTGGCTGGCAAAAGTTTGAAAACCATTCCTTCCACGCCTATAAACATCAACCATAAGACCACGCAGGGTTGGAGAAGTAGATAAGTAAACAGACTACAAACCTATACTAAAAGCCATTATTATTCGCTTCTATTGACTTACAGTTTCCACAGATAAAAGAGAGTCCTACTATTAAAATCCTATACTGCTTAACTGACAAACTCTGCTAATTTCCTCCTGAACTCTTCCATCCACTGGAAGTCCACGGTCTCCACAAGCCCCAGCAGCCTTCTGATGAATTCTACTGTTGTCAATGCCTGGTCCTTCAGTACGAGCAAGTTGAATCCTTTGACGTCCAAGATGAATAGGTAGATTTTGATTACTGCCCCAGGGTCCGCCAAGAGTTTCCAGTCCTTGAGGCGAGGAACACCAACTCCTGGATGAGCATACTGCAGAGTCTTCCCCAGTTCACCGAGATGCTCCGGATAGAACAGTGCACACATTAATGTTTCCGCCTCTACCTTCGCCAACTCCAACTCCAACAACATAGCCAGGACCCGCGAGGAGATGTCCGTATCCACACGGTATCGCTCTTCATTATCCAAGTAAGCCTTCCCCAGTATCAATTTCACCGCTTCCACCAGCAACCCATCCGATCGTCGCAACATCCTTTGCAAGCGGAGGTCCGTTATGCCACCCAAGAAATCCATTTGACGCTTGGAGCTGACAAGACGAATGGGAGTGTCCATCCCTCCACAGCATATGGCAAAGGTAGAGATAATCACTGCAAAGTGGGATGACATTTGCTTGAGTGATGATAGAATATGCAGAGCTCTGGAGACCACCTTCTATATTAACCTCTCGCTGAAGGATCTCGAAGGCATTCGTGAAATGATAAACCTGTAGCAATCAATGTCCTCCCAGCGATCACTTAACTCCCAACTCCCGTCGGCTCGTATCGTCGCGGATCGTCACTCTTGTAATGAGTGCCTCGGCCTTGCCACCCATGATGGTGTGGCAAGGCTCCCTCCCTTCCTCCCACGAGCCTTTCTCACCTAAGGGATCCTTTCAAAGGGAAAGTTTCTCTAATTATGATCCCGTCTGCCCCACAATTTGATAAACTATCTGCTTCAAGGTTTCCTTCCCGCATAATATGGTTGAATGTGACCTAATGAAATCCTTCTATCAGCTCCAAAGCTTGATCTAGAATAGCTTGCAGTCTCCAATTGACTAATTTCTTACACCTCAATCTATTGATGACTAACATTGAATCCCCTTCGATTTCCAGGTTTCTGATATTAAGGTCCCTACACATCCGCACGCTAAGGAATAACGCTTGTAGTTCTGCTTCATTATTGGTGCCCCTTCTAAGAGGGGCAGCTATCTTGCCCACCGCTTCTCCTTTTGCATTCCTAATGATACAACCTGCCCCTAACGGGCCCAGATTACCTCGAGAGAGGCGCCATTGAAATTCACAACCGATCTCTGGAGGAGACCATCTAATAATCTCTCTGGCTTTTTTCGTACTGCTACCTCCCTCTCCAATCTGAGAAGCCGGAGAGAGCCCCTTCCAACTTTTAACCATCTCGGCATCCCAACAGGTAAAAATGAGGTGAGCTGGGTCACGATCGGTGAGTCTGGAATTGACCACTTCTACTAAACTAGCTTCTATTTTATTAATGAGAGAAAACCAATGCATTTCTTTTTCTTGAAAGATTCTTCTGTTTTGCTCTTTCCAAATTTCCCAAATCAGGATGGAAGGGGCTGCAATCCAAAGACCTCCAAACATCGCTTTCTGCTGTAGTATGGGCCATGCTATCAACCAGTCCATCAGATTTCTGGAAGCAGCTGACTTCCACTTAAACTTGTTACACAGCCATTGCCAAACTCTTCCCGTGAAGGGACAATGCAGGAACAAGTGATCTCCATTTTCCTCTGCTTTGCCGCACAATGAACATCTCGATGGCCCCTCGAAGCCCATCCTTCTCAACCTATCTGCTGTTAATGCCTTGCCCTGAGCAGCAATCCACAAAAACACACCTGCCTTCAGAAGGCATTGTTTATGCCAACAGAGTTTAGTTGGATTCAAGCCTAAGATCTCATTCAGAACTGCTAAGGCCTTATATCCTTCCTTTACCGAGTACTCCCCAGAAGCAGAGGCATTCCACTGAAGTCTATCCCTACCTCTTCTAAACCTGATGTTGCGCTTGGACATCTCCTCATTGAACCTAGAAGTCAGGTCATCCTCAAATCCCAACCCCTGGATACTTTTCCAAGTGGGAGGGTCTTTGTTATCTTGAGGGATGGACAAATAATTGCAAACTCTGTCTCCCCACTCCTGTTTGGTAGCAATCATTACGGGGGCCAAATCTTCATACCTTGCTAGAGCCTGGGCCCCTTCCCAAGAGTCCTCCTAGAACCTGGCTTCTTGACCATCCTTAATTTCCCAGGTAAGGTGATCTCGAATTAAATTTCTACTCTTCTTAATAAAGTTCCAAATCCGAGAGCCGTCTGGTAACTGTCTCGTAGAAAAAAATACTAAGTTCTTCCCTGTCTAAGTATTTATTCCTTAACAACCTAACCCATTTGAGGTTGGGCTTATTATAAATAAACTAGGCCAACTTTGCCCCAAGAGCTAGATTTTGCCGTCGCATGTCTTTCACCCCTGCCCCATCTCTTTTTTTCTGTTCACAAACTTGTTTCCACTTAACCAATGGGAATTTAAACTGTTCTGAAGGACCTTTCCAAAAGAAGTTCCTCATCAATTGGTTAAGTTCCTTATAGATTTTGCTTGTCAAAGGCACACAGGACAACATGTAGATAGGGATAGCTGCTAGAACTGTTTTGATGAGAGTCAGTCTCCCTGCCCACGAAAGCCACTTGCTCTTCCATGATGCAAGTCTAGCCTTTATCCTTTCCAAAAGAGGGTCCCAAGAATTGCCAGGGAGGATCCCTTTTACTAAGGGCAGCCCAAGATATTTACAAGGAAGGGATCCTTTCCCGAATGGAAGAATTCGAAGGATTCTCTCCTCTCTGTCGGGAGGAGTATTAAAGAAAAACACCTCTGATTTTACTTGGCTGACTTCCTGCTCGGATGCTTTAGAGTAAGAGTCCAGTATCCTTTTGAACCTTAGCGCCTCCCCTTCCTGAGCCGTTCCAAATAAGAGGGTATCATCAACAAATTGTTGATGAGAGAATCTTGGCATATCTCCTGTGATTTGAATGCCTCTGATAAAACCTTCCTGACAGGCATTTGACAAGAATCTTCCCAAAGCATCAACCATAATAATGAAAAGGAAGGGAGAAATAGGGTCTCCCTGCCTAAGTCCTCTTGAGGAGTTGAAGAAGCCTTCCGGTGAGCCGTTTATAAGAACTGAGAACCTTGGGCTTGAAATCCACTCAAACAACCAATTTATCCACTCTTGCTGAAATCCAAAGGCCTCTAAAACTTTGAACATGAATCTCCAGTTTACTTTATCATAAACCTTTTGGATGTCCAATTTAACCAGCATAGAGGGAAATTTGTTCTTTTGAACCGAGTGAATAGCTTCTTGAACAATAATTACCCTGTCCAGAATAGACCTTTCCGGAACAAAACCCGTCTGCTCTTTCAGCTATAATACCTGGAAGGATTTTTTTAACTCTGTTTGCAACTACCTTAGCCAAAATTTTGTAGACCACATTACATAGTGAGATTGGTCTGAAGTCTTCAAAGGACTCTGGCTTATCTCTCTTAGGGATCAGAACAAGAAATGTGTTTCCAATCTCTTTCAGAACCTTCCCCTCCTTCCTAGCATCCTCATAAGCTGCTGTGAGATCTTTTCTAATAAAATTCCAACATTTTTGAAAGAACACTGCTGGAAATCCGTCAGGTCCAGGAGCCTTATCCGGTCCAAGTTGAAAGAGAGCCTCTCTGATTTCCTCTTCAGAAAATTTACTGTTTAGCATCAAATTTTGATCTTCAGTTACTAATTTCGGGATGAATCGTAAGAATTCTTGTTGCCCCTGAGGGTTGATCCCTTGTCTTCATTCAAGAGGTTCTAAAAGAAATCAACCGCTGCTAATGCAATCTCCTCTGGGATGTCCGTTACCCTCCCCTCCTTTGTTTTGATAGATGAGATTCTGTTAATCTCTCTACGGACCTTTGTTGAATTGTGAAAAAAAATTGTGTTAGAATCTCCACCCTTCAGCCACACCTCCCTGGATTTCTATCTCTAAAATACTTCTTCCTTTGCTAAGATGTCTTCAAGTTTACTCATCAGATCCTTTTCTTTAAGGAAAGAGTTGTTGTCCATGCCTTCTTTTATGATTTTCTCGTTTAACAAATGAATATCTGACTCGACCTGTCTCTTAGTATCGAAAATGTTCTTAAAGTGATCCTTGTTCCATTGTCTCAAGTTTGCTTTGATGAGTTTCATTTTGGTTACTACATTGAATAGACCAACTCCCATAGGATTGCAAGTCTTCCACCACTCCTCAATTAGGGGCAGAAATGAGGGGTCCTTCAACCACATATTTTCAAATTTAAAAGGGCATCTTATTGGTCTTCTCTCCCCTTGTATTTCTAGACTTATTGGGAAATGATCCGACCCTGATTCCAGAAGAATCTTGCTGTCTAGGTTGAAGGGGAAAAGACTCAAGTCTCCTTTAATAAAAAAACTGTCTATTTTTTTTTGTAATGTTGCAATAGCCAAGTCTTCTATTGTTCCAAGTATAGTTCTCGTTACCCAGCTGTATTTCAATTAAATCATTTCTGTCAACAAAGGCTTTGAAATCCTTCTGCGATTGGAGTTTCCTTCCCACCCCTCCTAACTTGTCTTCAACTCTCAAGATAGCATTAAAGTCACCTCCCAGAAAAATATAATCCCAAGACCTATCGTTGCACAAATGGTCTAATTCTGCCCATAACTCCTTTTTCAGCCTCTGAGAGTTGGGGCCATAAATATTAATCAAGAGAAAGCTTAAGTTTGAGGCCAAACTTCTTACTTTACTGGTAATCCATCCGTAACTGGAGGCTATTTCTTCTAACAGTACAGACTGTGGCCTCCATAATGTCATCATACCCCTCGAGGGGCCTCTCAAGTTCACCTTAACCATCTTCCACTGCTTCAAGCTCTTGGCAAAGGATTGATTATCACTTTCATCTAGTTTAGTTTCCTAAATCATACAAATATCAGGTTGGATCAGCTTCAGTTTGTGCCGTAAGAGGCACTTCTTGTTAGGGGCATTCATGCCCCTAACATTCCAAGACATGATTCTCATTGATGTTCAGGAAGGGTGCCACCCTTCCCTACTTTTATCAGATCAAATAGCTTTAACTAACCACTTGCTTCTCTGTCCCATTTTAATTTCTCCCTATTTGGGATTCGGCCTCTTGATTTATGCTACCATAATCTGGGGAAGTTTTGTCGCTATCCCTTTGGCCAATCCCTAAGATCTCTGGGGGGTTAGGTGGGCTCTTTTCTTTGTCTATCAAGAGGGCTGAAGAGTTCGCTTCTTCTTCTAAGCCAAAAACTTCTAGCTCTTTGCCTAAGATTGCCAGCCAGTCCTCTGCAGGTGCTTCTTCATCTGATCTGATAGTGCCGTCCTTTACAGCCTTTGCAAGTTGAACCAATTCATTCCCTACTTCTAACAAGGATTCAAAATCCTCCAGTTGCATATTCAGTTTGATTGCCTCAATTGTTTCTGAGATTTTAGAATTAATGTTCTGGGAGAAATTTACAAATTCTTCCACACTAGACAGATTTTGAACTCCTTCTCTGTCTCTAGGAGTTACTGCCTCCGATCCCTTCACCTTGCAGAACTCCTTTTTAATGTTCTCAACTTCCTCCAAGTTAGGAACTGGATCCGATGGGAGAGTCCTTCCCTTATTCCTTTCAACTTCCCCTTCCCCCGATACTTTCCCTGCCAAATCAACTTGAGAATTACCCTCCACTCGCGTATTCCTGCTAAAAATGCCTTGATCCTGGTACCTCGTTCTCCATCCTATTGTGCTCACCCAGCTTCCAATGGGTTTAGATTCAAAGATAAGGGGTTGATTTAGGACCCCCCAATCTTTAAAAATTTCAAGTTCTCTCCAGCGCTGTTCTGGGAAAGGATTTTCAATACATATTCTAATGTGAGAGCCTTCCTCTACTGGATCCTTCCATTCTTTCGAACAAATGTATCTACCCAGGTAGTTTCCAATTTCTTCAAGAATCCTCTTGTTCCAAAATTCTATTGGGAGATTAGGCAATCTGTACCAATCCTGGCTTCGATCCACCTTAAACTTTTTTGGATCAAATCCCACAAACCAGTTACATAAATAAAACCCAAATCCATTCAGAATCTAGATGCCTTCTAAAATGTCCTTTTTGATCTTAACAGAGGGGCAAACAACAAAGAAGAAGCCATTCTCAAGGGTTTTTAGAGACAACTCCTTTCCCCATCTAACCTGCCACCAATCTAAAAGGTCCTCCGAATCTAGGTTGGGGCCATACCATTTCCCAATTATATCGAATTTGTCCATATAATCAATAGAAGGTTTTAATAAATAAGGGCTTAGCACCATAGTTTTTTTGTTTCCATACCTGGGTTTCGTTGATCGAATACCAATGCCTCCCTCTCTGAAATTTGATTTTCGTCGGTGATCTTGCCCTTGCCTTCTGTAGTTGCGCCAATGGGACTTCCAGTGTGTCGTATTCTCCCAGCTTTTCCTAGGTCACTTCAGAAGTATATATTTATCTAAAAACCTCGAGAAATTCTGCCTTTCATTCGATCTCCAGGGTTCATGAGAAGCCCTATCCTGAACTTTACTGAGTGGAATCTCTTTCTCCATTTCCTTAGCCCATGAATGAGGTGAATTAGACTCCCTTCCTTCTGAGGATCCTTCCTTCCCTTTAGTCCTTGCTTCTTCCTTTTGATCCCCCTGTCGAAGAGTGGCTTCCTACTTCTTCCCGGGTTTTCGCTCCATCATTTTTTTTTCCAAATAATCTCTCAACCTAGGGCAATATTGAACCCTAAAACAAAACAAAGAAACCCTAAGATCACTGGCTCATTTGACTATTGAGTTTTGAAGAAAATGCTCTCTGCATCCCACTGACACCATGCTAGGGTTTGGAGAAAAAAAACCCCTTCAATTCCTCTATTTCTAGGAGAAATTAAATTATTTGTGTGTAGGTGATTTTATGTTTACATGACAAAGTAAATTAATTACTTTCAAGGATTATTTTACTATTGTAAAGTGCAAAAGATAATTGGGATGGTCCTTCCCTTGTTAAAACCCTCATGCAAAGTCATCCAAGCGAAGTCCCCTCCCTTAGGAATGCAATTTGTTCCCCAGCATAGTCTAGCAAGCCAAGAAGTGTTAGATGATGAAGTTCTAGGAATCTTATAGCCCATATTGACAAAATAATTACCCAACTTTGCACCACTCCATATTATGTGATATTTTGTTGATGAGATTATAACCCTATGGTTATTGAGCTCCTTAACGACTTTCTTTCTATAGTTGTGCAGGATGGGTGCCATGTTGAAGTCCTTCCATACCCACTCAGGGCTGTTGGGATTGTCTGTTAAAGTCATATAATTGATCACTTTGTCTCGCCATACATCTTCCATGGTTTCCTTGCAATCATTGAGATCTAGACAACTTGCAAGGTGAGGATAACAATTCCATGAATCCAACCAAAAAATTTCACTTCTATAGTTGTTGATTACCCAAGAAATATGATTAGTTATGAGTGGGCCACATTTGATCAGAAAATTCCAGACTTGGAATCCACCAAGAGGATTTGTTGTCGATAAGATTCTATAACGATCTATGGTATCTAAGTATTTTCTTTGCAATATTTGCTCCATAAGGTTTTTGGATTACTAGACATCTTCCAAATCAACTTTGCTCCCAACATTATGTTTTGTTTTGTCAAAGAGCAAAGGCCAACACCACCCTTGGCTTTAAATTTGCGGACTATGTCCCAATTAATGAGAGGGATGTGCTTAATATCATTTAATCCTTCCCAGAGAAAACACTTCATTGTTCTCTCCATCTTAGTTGTTACCTTCTTAGTTAGCTACAAACAAGACATCATATAGATTGGAATTGCTAAAATCATAGCTTTGATCATCAATATTTTACTTGCTAGGGTGAGTCATCTTCTTTTCCATGACTTTGACTTTTTTCTACACACTGATGGTGTCCTCCCGTAAGTTCATTCTAATAGCTCCCTTGAATAGAGGAACCCTCAAGTATTTACTTGGGATTTTACTAATATTGAAGCTTGATTGGGCTAGGATATGTCTTTATAGTACTTTTTTCAGTGTGAAAGAAGAATATGTTTGAGTTGTTACTATTTATGATTTGTTTAGAAGCTATGATGTAATAGTCCAAGGTGCCTTTGCTCGATATAGCTTCGTCCATTTAGGCTTCTATGTAGAGAATCATGTCGTTTGCAAACTATTTGTGTGTGAGTGGAGGCATGTTACTCATGATTTGCACTCCACACTAAAGCCCTTGTATTGCTTTGGCATTGATCACCCTCCTAAGAGCCTTGACCATCAATACAAAAAGAAATGATGATAATGGATCACCTTGATGCAGTTCTCTCGACTCCTTAAAAAACTCGCTTAGGATCCCATTAACCAAAATGGAGAATCATGAGGTAGAGATGCAACTAATGGTCTAGTCTAGCCAAACTTGTCCAAAACCAAAATTTTCCATGATTTTAATTAGAAAGAGCCAACATATTCTATCGTATGCTTTACTAATATTGAGCTTGATGATCATACATTTATTCTTTGAGTTGGCATCTGAATGAATTGCTTCGTGATGGATTATAATTCCATTAATGATGGTTCTTCCAGGAGTAAAGCCAATCTATTCCTATGATATTAGCTTTGGGAGAATTGATTTGAGATGATTTGTAATAACCTTTGATATGAATTTGTAGATCGTATTGCATAAGGAGATGGAACAATAATCAACAATAGTTTCATAAGATAAATACTTTGGAATGAGGGCAATGTTCATGGTGTTAGTGTCTTTGAGGATCTTTCTGGATTTTCAAGAATCCTCCACCACATTATTTAGATCCTTACCCATAATGCCCCAACATTTTTGGTAGAAACAAGCTAGAAAGCTATCTGGGCTAGGTGCTTTGTCTAGATGTAGTTGGAACGTCACACTTTTAACTTCCTCCATTATGATTTGCAACATAAGAGCCAGGTTGTCCTTCACTGAAATCAAGCATGGCATATTGTCAAGTAGGTTTGACATGTTTAGGTTGTCAACAACCTTGTCTGGTGCCATTAGCTCTTTGAAATATGTGACAACCTCTATTTGGTTTTCTTTTGTTTTGTTTAGTGTTTCCATCCATGGATCTTATTAAGTCAATTCTATTACGAGCTCATCTACTTTTGAGGCATTGTGAAAGAATTTGGTATTCAAATCCCTTGCCTCTAACCATGTCTCACACGACTTAGATTTCCACTAGATTTATTCTCTTGCAAGGACTTTTGCATGTTGAGCCATCAATTCTTTCTCCCTTATGTAGTCAGATTGGAACATACCCCAAGCTATTAGCTTTCGATTTAAAATCTCCATTTCCACCTCAATCTGCTCCTTTTCTTAGAAAATATTCTTAAAGGAAGTCAAGTTCCATTCCTTCGATCTTGACTCAAGAGTATTTACTTTTTTTGAACAATATAATATTTTGAACCTTTTTGTGTCACAACTTTAAACCGATCTTGGATGAGTTCCATGAGACCATCGCTTCTAAATTACATCTTTTCAAACTTGAAGGGGCAACATAATGGAGGTCAATCTTCATTGTGGAGAGGAGGACCGAGTAATGATCACAACCTGAGATCAGGCATATGATGGATTCCAAATGGCGTGCACAGGATAGCCAATTGATAGATTGCAAAAAATTGTTCGATCTCTCTAAGATATTTGTAAATACCAACCTTCTATTTGTCTAAGTGAAGTCCCTGTTCTTGGGGGCAATATCCAAAAGGTTCGCATCTCTCACAAACTTTTGAAAATCTATTTGTGACTGGGGGATGTGATTGAGTCCTCCTTTTTTCTTAGAAAAAGACAAGATGACATTAAAATAGCCACCAAGTAAGCACTTCTCATTTGCCAAAGATCAGAGAAAGGAAGAGATTTGGACTTAGATTCATAGTTTGTCCTCATCTTGGTCGGGCTATAAACATTGAGGAGGGTCAAGGATAGATCTAAAAAAAACTTTGCATAGAGACAACCATCCGATTAGGAGAAGAATGCACAAGCTTACCTTTGACCCTATTTGGTTTCCAAAAGTCCCCTAGCAACACCAACTAATTCTATGAACAAGCCATCCTAGCCTTTTGTAGTGATTGATGATTTTTTTTGCTTTCAAGCCTCCAAGTTTTGTTTTTTGGAGCATTACAATATCAACCAATAGTGTTTCTATGTGGTGCTTGGTCATGCGCCATTTGTTAGGGATGTTTAAGCTCCTAATGGTCTAGGGGACAATCTTAATTGATCTCCAAGGGAGGGTTTTCCTCCCTTAGATCATAGGAAATATATGTTCTCAATAGAAAAAAAGTTGACTACATTTTTTAGATAACATAATAATTTCTTCTATTTTTCGTAAAATTTGCTATTCTATGCTTTTTAATTAATGAAAATGGAAATGGATCCTTTTATAGTCCACAATGTGGTGAGACATACATACCCTAGCCTACAGGATTTGAACTTGTGACCTCTCTTTCAAGAGGGCAAGTTTTTCACCAATAGACCAATTGTATAGATAACTTTTCTTTCACAGTTTATGGATTTTGTTAGATTAGGAAATAATTAATTTGAAAAACATTTTTGAAGTCAAGATGAGATAAGGGATGAATACTATGTCACAAAATTCTCATGTTTGACAAAGATAAAATTCCCATTAAATTCCCCAAAGATAAAATTCACCAAAAAAATTGTGATTAAATTCCACTAATATTAATTTGTAAATTTTTTAATAAAACAATAAAATAAAATAATATTATAATAAATTTAAAAATATTAAAATATAAATAAATATTAATTTTAATTTAAATACGTTAAATTTTATATATTAAATAAATATGTAAACAATTTAAACCGAAATTAAATATTTAAAAATATTAAAGGTTAATATTAAAAAAAACAATCGAAACATTTTAAAATTGAATGTATTAAATTTTATTTAAAAAAAAACAAAACAAAACTTAACACGAAAAAGTGAAACCTAAAAAAAAAAACAAAAACGTGAAGCCTCGTGCAGCCGCCTTTAGCAGAAGCATCTCTGTTTCCTCCGCGATTTCATATTTCATAAGGATACTCCCCGAGTATAGAAGAAATACGAGAAGAATTGAACTGTCGGTGCTCAGCCTTCAACACCGATTCCGATCTTCTACAGCATTGCCTAAGTTGCTGCTCAACAAAATAGTCCCAAACTGAACAAACTTTCTCTTTGCAGAATCGCAAGACAAAAACAGAAGTCAGAACTAACATTCAGCAGGTCGCGATGTGGTTTTACATGTTCTGTGTGTTACTTTAGAGAAAAAATCCGAAAAACTCTTTTGGAAATGTTTTTTAAAATATGTTTTAATTTAAAAAACCCTTGCTTTTTTTCCTGTACGAATTCCAGGATGAATTTCAACGATTTTTTTTAGGTTTTTTAAAAGTTCGCCGAATTTTGAACTTTATGGTTTAAATTCGGTGGTGACATAGGCTGAATGCATTGTTATTGGTTTACAGGCTTTTTTTTGGTCTTATCTCTTTGAATGGTCTTCAGAGGAAGCAGTTTTAAGCTTTTTGAGAAGTTAATTTGCACTTGCAGCCATGAAGCTAGATGTTAACGTGTTGAGATATTTATCCAAGGATGAATTTCGTGTACTCACGGCAGTGGAAATGGGCATGAGAAATGTAAGTTTGCGCGTTTGTTGCTGTGAAACTAGTGCATTTATTGAGTTTCTATGTTGTTTTTTTGTATAGGCGAATGATTAAGTTTGCGCGTTTGTTGCTGTGAAACTAGTGCATTTATTCAGTTTCATTGAAATCTAGAGAGATAGGCCGTGTGCTGCGGCCTGAGATGTGATTGCTTCAATATCATTTTTCAAGACATACTATTTGTTTCAGGAAATAGGGTTTTCTGTTTTAATCAACTTCATTTTTGGATTAATTAAGAGAAATTTATTTATAGAGCCTCAACTAGATCTTGTAAACTGTACAAAATGAAGACAGACTACATAAAAATGTTGAAGGCGTGGATAAAGAATGTGTTAGGTCCCATCCTAGCCAGCATGCCTATTTGGGGTATGTGAACTTCCTTGTGAGAACAAGACAATTTTTTTCAGTTTACATATATTTGTTTCTAATTTTGCACTCCCTTCAATTTTGACGTTGTTTTTAAGCTTGGGAGTAAATGGGGTCTTGCCAATCTATTTAAGCAGTCTCTAATAACAGTATGACAGACACTGGAAACTTTTGGTGATTCTCATTTGCATGCATGACCAGATCAGAGCCATTTCATGAAACTAGAAGTATGCACTTCCCGAATTTTTAAAAATCATCTCTGAAATCGTATTTTTATTGCTAGGGCTGGGCCTAAACGCTTCAGAGTAAGAGAAACAAGTTATTACTGTCTTGAAGAGCATCAATATGAAGTCTTCAAGAATATCATACTGCTGTAACTGCTAGCATAAATACTACACAACATACTGCATGAAATTGTCTACAAACTTGAACTTATAGATTCTATAATCTTCATCAAAAGTAGTATAAGTATAACGCTGCTAACCAGCTGCAAGTTCCTCAACATTTGACTGATAACAATACGTGTTGAAGCAAATTGAAGAATTTAACCAGATAAGTCATGATGTGCCAGGCAGAAAACCTATCCGGTTTTAAATCTGTATTCAATTAAAATAGCTCTCCAGGAACTCAAATTTATTGCAGAACCCGGACATCACCTATACAAACTGAAACAGAAGAAGAGTACTTATACCTTCTAGTAAATATATCCATGGAAACTTATATCCTTTTTCATACCAAAACTTGGAACAAACGAGGGATTTGAACTTTAGATGGGTTTTTGAAGGAGGATAATACCTATATCCACATCAACATTGGAGTGGAAAAGATTTGGGGTCAAAGGCATTAGGAGTCACAAGGAAGAGATATGCTTTGGAACTGAGCTGTAAGCTTCTGGTTCTGCTCAAGGAGATGTTTCTTACTTATGGTAAACACCAAATGAACATTGTTTGTGCCCTTTTAAGAGTACAATTTGAGAAGTGCTATGTCCTGATAAAGGTCCAATAGGCCCTTGACCTTTACCTTTAGGTTGAGGAGGGCATTTAATTGCTCCAGCAATATACCAGTGATCGAGCGATCTATAATGTACAACCAGTTAGCGACAATGGGTTGGAGGGCTGGGGAAAGAACCTCCTGATCATTGGAACACATGCCATGCAGTGATAAATTGGAAAGATGCACATAGAACCCCACGGTCATTCAAACTGGGGGGAAGAATCTTTGGGTCATTGGAACAGGTATCACTTGAACACACACATATGGGTATGATGAGGTGGGATTTGGACCTATGGAGAAAACCTCCAGTGGATTTATGGTCAGTTGCTTTAAATCACTTGGCCACTCTCGTTCAGCACAGCTTTAAACCGCTTGGCCATTCTCCTCATAGCGCATTAACTTGTGTGTGTCAGAATAGAACTGGGTGGCTAGTGAGTTTGCTGCTGCTCATCGGTTGTACAGAAATGCCGTTTATACCTATTACCTGCCAATCTGACCAAATATGGAGGGATGATTGCTTACAACAAATGCCAGAACTGACTGAAAAGGGACCACTCAGTTTGGGGTTCAGCCAGCCTTAGAATAAATACTGATGTTGGAACAATGGCTTCATCTGAGGTGAAGTAAAGTGACATTAATGTTACAAATCAAATCGTTGAAATCAAATTTGACAGTTCTGTTATTAATGTAGGACGAATAAATAGGAAAGATGAATATAATGTCTTTGCTTCGGATATCCATCTATTGTGTATGTGATACATATGAATCGTGCCTCTCAACATTGTCTCATGTTATGTCTGTCATCCATCTAGTAGATACATGATCCAACCAATGACACATCAGGATATTTATCATATTATGCATATGATCCATCAATGCTTAACTTAGTGACACTATACTTATAGTATTTAACCTTTCCTCTAGTCAATATTGGCTTTTCAAGAACTATGTAATATTATTCTTGAGCACTGTCTTTTCAAAATGCATTTACAGAGTGTAGGTCCATATTGGAGGGATTGGAAGTGGAACACAGGAAAAACGTATCTCAACTATAAATCAAAGGAATTATATAATCAAGTTCGCCACTGCAATTCCATTGCTCTCCGATTGAACAGACAATGGTGGGTCCAAGACTTTGAAGTGAGATGGCAATGACGCTGTCAAGTTGTTTGGAAAACAAGAACATCCTTCAAACATAAGGTGATGGATGGCTAGTAATACACCAGGGTTTCGCTGTCAAGGCAAGGTTGAGCAGGACTGGATTTACAGATGCATTTTGCACTGTATGTAGGAAAGAAAAAACAATTGATCATATCTTTTGGAAATGTCCAACAGCTAGAGTCTTTTGGGGATGGCTGCAAGATGAATTCAATTTCCTTTTTATTGCTACTCTCTTGGAAAGGGCCTCTTTTAGGGGATTCTTGGATGGTCCAGGACAACTGCAAGGGTTTATGACATACAACTCGGTTGGCAGCAATCAGTTTTCTTTGGAGGTCAAGATGCCATGCCATCTTTTAGGAGGATACCTTCCCTCTCAGTATAGGGAAGTTGAGGCTTTTCAGACAAGAGTTGGCTTTGATTGTACAAGCTAAGTTTGAGTGATTTCAAATAGATGTGAACTTTTTGCCCATTGGGGCGCAGGATCAGTTGCTTTCTTTCCTTGCATAGGGAGAGAATCCTCTTGTTAAGCATTACACTCAGATGATGTAACTTGCTGTTCCTTCGGAAGTTTTATATGAAGCACTTTTTCAATTTGAAAAAAATTTTGGCTTTGACAAGATTATATTTTATTTGGTGGCCTAGCCATTGTTTGGGAATTCACATTATTGATTAGTGACCTCTGAGAGTAGTTGAGAGGGAGTGAAGCGAAGCAATAATTTTTTTATATTACATTAAGGGCAAGGGTGTTACTGCTGTCATGTATCATTTAGTCAATGCCGGACCTTTCTTTCCACCAAATGAATATTGTGCTTTGTCCTTGTCATGTCGGTATCAGGAAGGGCATACTCTGCAAAAAGATAGCAGGAACCCAAAATCCTTTCACCAACAAATGTATTATAGAGCCTTTGCAGGGAAGAACAAGAAACCAAGGTCACAGATATGTATCTGATTGAACAGCACAACAAGAAACTATGTTCCATAGAGATTTGTCCCCACCACATTGAACCTCTCCCTTCCCATCATTGTAACTATGTTACTTTCCTATTCAAATTTTGTTTGTAGGAACTTCCGGGCATCTCCCTATTTGTTGTTTTATCTTTCCTTGTTTCCTTCAAAAGGAGCTTAGGTGGAAGATAGATAACAAGCTTTTTAATTGACAAATCTACTACCTGTTGCCACTTCAAAGGCCATAAATAGGGAAAAATCTTCACACAAGCTTAGGCTTACAATCTAATGCATATCAGCACAACAAACTTGAACTTACAGATGTGATTGGTTAAGCCCATCAACATAACTCAGAACAAGTGAAGTGAGGAAAGATTGTGGTAGCATAATCAATATAAAATCTTGAAAAATCATTCAAAATCTCACTCACAAGAATAAAATATCTTTAAAATTATAAAAAGAGTTACCACAATTACTATTCATAGAAAAAAGGTATTCTATGGAGAGAATCACCCCTTTGTTAGCTTGGAATTCAGCTGCTGTATTAGCTTTCCTGAAGCAATGATTAAAAGAGATCTCTTGAAACTTAGACTTGTAACTGATGACCTTAGTAATGAATCATGATTGATCTAAATTTCCCGCAGTCTGAGGTCCCACTTTTCATGGTAGATATTCATATAATAATCATATAGTTCCACTTAACCTCCAGCTTCTTTATTGCAATCCAGAGGCCTTGAAAAAAGAGTTTATACTTTTGCATTATTAGTAGCCTTTTGGGTTACCTTTGAACGCCTCATTGGAGTTGAGCTTAGGAAAGCCCTTCTTTGGGGGATGCTATTTTGCAACAGTTCTCCCATATCAATTATTGCTGACCACTTTAGCGAGAGAGTTTCTTTTGAACTTAAAATGTATGTTGTCAAAAGTAGTCCTTTTTACTCAAAAACACTTATTTGAGTCCCTTTTTTTAGTATTCATGTTTATAGCTGAAGATGTAAACATAAAAACTCTCTAGAGTATATTTTTCCATGGAAGAATTTCCTTTTATGGTTTCCTTCACTATCGTTCATGTTTCTCATTATTTATTTGAAATTTCCAGCATGAAATTGTACCGGCAGAGCTAGTGGATCGAATTGCTGGTCTCAAGTAAGTTATTTTCTTTGATTTTCTCAATTGTTGGTAGAAGGCGGCCACTTCATTTTGGATGACTTTTAAATATATTTTTGGAGGTGTCTACTTGTCTTTATGAAACTCACTAACTGTGTTTAGCTTAGTAGCATATACCAAGTGACCTGAACTTAGAGTAGCTTGTAACCTATTTAACATGTTAATTTTAAGAATTGTTCAATCTTATACAAACATGATTTTAGTTCCATGCAAGTATATTGCCCAATAGGTAGTGGCTAATATCAAATTCATTTTAACTCTTTAAAGTATGGATTTGAGGAACGCTTCTGTCTACTTATCATGAATTAAACACTGAAAGCTGTCTTAAATTCTGTCTAATGATGACCTTCATTTCATTGTAGGCATGGAGGCACCTATAAGAATCTGAGAACATTATTAAGGCATAAGCTTGTGCATCATGATTCATCCAAATGTGAGTTTTATTGGACACATTCTGAAGCCTTAAGGCATGTTGATTACTTCAATCTGACATCCCTTATATTTGGTTTTCTGTTGACAGACGATGGTTTTCGTCTAACCTACATGGGATATGACTTTCTTGCTATCAAGACATTTGTAATCCGTGGTGTAATTGTTGGTGTTGGTCGCCAGATAGGTGTTGGGAAGGAATCAGGTGCCACATCTCTCTCTCTCCCTCTGTGTGTGTGTGTGTGTGTATTTAATTTCCAACATTTAATTGTTCCAGTAGAGCTAGAGGATTGAATTGCTAGTCTGAAGTAGGTTTTTTCTTTGATTTTCTAAATTTTTGGCAGAACGTGGCTACTTTATACTGCATTCATTTCCTTTATTGATATCTGGTTGATTAGGTATGGGCTTATTGAATGTCCGTTTAATATATTTTTTGAGGTGTCTACGTGTATTTTATTATACTCACTCATAATGGTTAGCTTAATAGCATATACCAAGTGACCTGAACTTAGAGTAGCTTGTAACCTATTTAACACGTTAATTTAAGGAATTGTGCAATCTGATATAAACATGATTTTAGTGACATGCAAGTATATTGCCCAACAGGTAATGGCTAATATCAAGTTCATAATGGGTTTTGAATCTGGTTTCTGCATTTTTACTCAAAAGTTTTTAAGCTGACTATGGAAAACAGGAAAAATGACAATATAGTAGGGGTAATATAGTTAGCCCCTTTTAATTTCTTCCATGTATACTTTCTCTATGTGGCTCCCCTTCTTTGGCATCTTGGTTTTATATAAAGAGATATTGTCCGCAATCCTGACACATCTTTCTTCATCCTGATGATGGATTACAGAGCTTGTGGAATGTTGATGCAAAAACTCTTACACAGTTTTATCCCAAACCTTTCTTCTCAGCAACAAATGGACTGTGAAAATCTTATGTTCCTAATATAGTTGGCATTTTTTAAAGAGCGTGTATAAGATGAAAAAGATAATGACTTTTTTATCTTCTTCTCTTGTAGAATTTCAACAATGAAAGACTGTAATGGTTCAAAATTCAAATATATCAACCAATACTTCAAATCTCACTGTATTTTACCCCTCATGTCCATACTGTTATGGTTTGGGCATCATTAACATGATGGGCATGCATCCTTGGGTTTATTCAAGATTCATCCCTTATTTGGGCCCCTGTGCTAACCTTTTAAATTGGACCACTCCTTGAAAATTTCTGGTAACAATATTGACCTTTTAAGTTTTAACTGCACTCTGAATATAGAAATGTACATAAAACATATGGGTTTTGTTCACATCTTTGCTTTCTTGCTCATTTTTTCCCAGATCGAAGTACAACTGGTTGAATTGAGATGAAGGCCATTTCCATGCTCTGATTCGGTTTAAATTTGTGTCCTATTGGTATTGACCATCAATAAAAGCAAACAACATGATCACAGTGGCTCCCAAGGGCACGATTGCAGATAACAAATTGAGAATATTTGTTCCAAACCAAGATTCTTAATCCAAGCGATGAGGCTGCTATCCATCAAAATATATTGCAACATCACTGATCCATCTTCTACAAGTTGCCTGATGAAATGACAACCTTCCCGCAACTCGAAATCACGGAAAAAATAATATAGAAACCCGCTGCTGCATTGAAAATTTGGCTGGTCAAAACCCGAGTCAGCACCAATCAGCCCACTATTTTGAAAAAAATAGCCAAAAAACAGGCCTGAAGCACGCCAAAACCCTAGGCACTAAGAAAAAGATCACGATTTTTGCTAAAACCATGCAAAAGCTGGTGAAAAACTTCCACTAACACCAATCACCAACCAGTCACCAAATAGTCACGATTTTATAAATAAATCGCCAAAATCTTGAGAAAAATACCCACAAAGAGGTCTGAAAACCCTAGCCACCTATTGGTTGTGAAATGAACAGTCAAAAACAACCCACGATTTTGTGAAAAAAATCTCCAAAAACGAGCTGAAATTCACCTAAAACCCTAGGCGTCACCACAAAACAATGCTGAACCCACGATTTTTAGAAAAAATCACCAAAAACAAATGAAAAATCTCCATGAACAGGTCTGTAATACACCAGACACCCTAGGCGTCACCAACAAAAATGTTGGAACCCATGATTTTATTTAAAAATTGTCAAAAAACAGAGTGAAAACCTGCCAAAAAAACTTAGGCGACACCACAATATCCACGATATTTCAAAAAATCGTCAAAAGAAAGTTGTATCAAACATGCCAAAACCCTAGGCAGCAAAATAGACCCACGGTTTTTTATCCAAAAAAATCGTCCAAAAAAGAATAACCAGAAAGGTTGTGTGATTTTTATAAAAAAAATCCGCCAACAACTTGTGTGTTTCAGCGACACGAAATCCATGATATCTGCTAAAAAACTCTTTGTGAGATTGTGTAAAAAAATCTACCAAAAACCCTTGCACAAAAAACCTGCGATTTTAGATTTTGAAACCCTACAATTTTTGTCCAAAAAATCTTCCAAAAAATTAACCAGAAACTTGCACGATTTTTATAGAAAAAAATCTGCCAAAAACTTGTGTGATTCAATCACACGAAATCCACGATTTTTTTTTAATTAATAAAAAAATCACCAAAAAACTTTTGGTATTTCGTTTACCGTTCCCAAAATTTTCCAACCTGGGCTATGGTACCATAAAATAATATAAAACACAAAATGATTACCAAAATATTCGATAATATTCAATGTTAACTAAGAAGCGAAAACATCCTTACATAAGAGATTACAAACACTTTATCCGGAAAAGATAAGAGCGACAACTAAGCGACAACTAATAAAGCAAAAGGATAAGAACATAACTAACAGAATAAAGAATATTCCTAAAGTCTATCCTAACAACTAATTGACCATTAAATACTACAATAATACTACTTTAATAAAATTTATATTCTCATTAGCAATTTAAAATGCCATAAAAGCAGTTTTCTTCACAATGAATCTTTGAAATTAGTTCTTCTGGAATACCTTTGTCTGAGGAAACTAGAACATCTATTTAAGGTGTGCAACAATTTCCATTTGGTAATGATTTGATTGCAATGATCAACCAAAAATTGGAGGACTAATTTGAGGAATGGATGGAGATCATATCCAAATCCTAGGGGATTGCAAGTTGATTGTGTTTAAAGAAAAGTTATAATCAATCTTGGAATATCCTTGTTTAGGATTTTAATTAGCAAACTTCAAAGCAGAAGTTTGTGTAATGGTCTTCCCATTGTTAATATATTAATTTCTAAAAATTAATAATGGAATCAGCACCACATCTCCTTTATGAGTTAGATCTGGAATTTGTAAATTGAAAATTTTGAAGCGGTAATCCTGCTGTTGGAGATCAATGCCTTCTCATTTTTGGCTTTTGATAGTTTTACACTTATTACCTATTGGCTATTACATAATTTTATGCATCTTTCTCATATCTCTGTATGTGAAAATATGGAATCTTTTTCATTTCTGTGTGTATAAAAATTTGGAATTTTATTGTTTAATGTTTCCCATAGTGTCTAGCTAGTGAAAAGGTGTTAATTTTTACTTCCCTTGTTTTTCCCTGTTTTGTTGAGTAATATTAGCAACACTACGTAACTATTTAAATGGCGTGTATTCTGATCTGTTCACATGTATTGTCACAAAGATATATTCGAGGTGGTCACAGAAGATGGAAGAACACTAGCAATGAAACTACATAGATTGGGTCGGACATCATTTAGAGCTGTTAAATCAAAGCGTGACTATTTGAGGCATCGCACCAACTATAATTGGCTCTACCTATCACGACTGGCAGCTCTTAAAGAATTTGCCTTCATGAAGGTTGGTTTAACCATGTCCTCATTTTAGTTAGTTCATTGTTGTAGATGCTTTGTATTCTTGTTAAGTCCAAAATTATTACTGATTATAACTTTTTCATTGATTTGTTTAGAGAAAATTAATTTTCTGTTTGCACTGCTTGCTGCAGGCGTTGGAAGAACATGGCTTTCCAGTTCCCAATGCAGTGGATTGCAATCGACATTGTGTTTTAATGTCGCTTGTTCCAGGTTATCCTCTGTAAGAATTTTTTTTCATTTGGATGCCTCAGCTTCTCTGCTGTGTATGGTTAGAATTGGCAAATTGAACCTCCACTTGATATTGAAATCAAATCATATTGTATGGAATACTTCCTTTCTCATCTAGCAATCATTATAAATTGTATTGATCAATTGTAAATTTGTAAGATAATATTTGTCTGGCCAATCAGAATGCTTTCATTCTGCATGATTTGACATCATTTTGTTTGGTAGAAACACTAAATATTTGCTTTATTTATAAGCTAGCCTGAAACTTCCACTGGAAGCTGAGGCCTAAATGCTTGCAAGTTGATAAATGATAGTTCTCTTTGTTGTTATATGGGTCAAAGGAGTTTATTATTGACATAGATTTAGTGAACTAACAACAAAAATAAAAAATCTGAATTAACAACAAAACTGAAAAATCTCTCTTTTGTCGATTTGAAATTGCTATGTTTACCTTTACTTATGGAATATTTAGTGGAGATCTCATGTTTGTTGTCACTCGAGCATTCCTATCATGTTATGTGATTCAACAACTTTGTCATGGTCTTTTCTAGGGTTCAAGTTAAACAGCTGCGGAATCCTGGTGTAGTATTTCAAACTGTAGTTGGGTTGATTGTTCGCTTGGCAGAACATGGTCTCATTCACTGTGATTTCAATGAGTTCAATATAATGGTAAGAAGTCTTTTTTTTATTTTCATATGTCTCTGTTTTTTGAAATACTACTCCATTGAAACGAAAGCTGAGTATCTATCCATTTGATTGAATGTGTTGCTATATTTCATATTTGTTTTGACTTTTTAGTGTTTGACTGCTATTGTAATATACTATATTCCTATCTGAGTTTTTTAATTTTTTAATGAGTGTCGTTTTGCTCCATCTGGTTTTAAATGATAAAAGATTTCTTTTGTGAACATGGAAAAATGACTTATTATATTACTACTTCATCAAGAAAAACTACGCATCCTAACACCCCAAATGACCACGTTTACCACTTTACAGGCTCACTTGGCAACGTGTTCCAAAAAACCTTGTTACAATATTGTGGAGATGGTGCAATCTCTCACAAAAACAGTTATGGATTAATATACATTGTCTCAAGCCTTCATAAAAACAGTTTCCATTAGAAGAATTCAACATAAATAAGAAAACAAAGTCACTTCTGTCTTTGTAGAAGATCGATTTCCACTGGTGCTAGCTTCCTCATCACTGTTTGTTCTCTGTCCAGTGCCATCCTTAGCTCGAGGATTGCCAGCATTCTGTCTCAAATATGGAAGGATAGGATCCTATAGAAGCCCAACTGCCCGTCTCTGTGACAGATGAGGTTGTCAACACCATTCATGAAAGGGTTCTTGGCCTTCAAAATGGTTGCATCAGGTAGTTACCGGAGACTTGAGCATGAAAATTATAGGGTGTTTTGTGAGAATACACGGCATCAGCTGGGATTTCCACAATGCATCTAATCATCTGTGGTACTGGCATTCCAAGGTCCTCCTTCCCCATGTTCAAATCCAAGACCCCAAGCTTACCCAAGACAGCTGAATGTTTTGGTAAAATTCAGAGCTACCAAATTCCCTTTGTCCAATTCCCATCTCATCTTCTTTACCGCTTTTGGATTTTCACTTGATGTTCGAAGCCATTCATCTCCCCCATGAGCTTTGCAATAGAAACATAGTCATCTTTGCCAACCCTAATTTTTTGGTTTGCATCATCTCTTGAGAGTGCTGTAATGCCCCCCATCTAGCTCATTGCACTAGTGGACCAGGGTTAGCCTATAATTTGACTTCCGTAGGCTAATGGAGTTGTTTAGGAAGTCATTTCAGGTGACTTACTATTTATAGTAAGTCAGGAGTCGGGCATTTGCTATTTATAGCAGGGCAGTATGGTTGGTCACGGCACAAGACTTCATATTATTTCAGGGCCCAAGGTATTATAATTCGATATGTAAGTTAAATTAAATATTTAACTTATACTATCTGGAAGTTAAATGACTTCAAGTTATAAAGCAACATTACTTTATGAAATTAAGTTATAACTTAAAGTTGGGTCCCTAGGAGATGGGCGCCCTCATGGAGAGACAAGGGGATGAATAATAAATTAAAAATAAATAAAAAGGCCTCTCATCTTGGGCGTTGGGTTTGGAGAGCAATAAAAGGCAAAAAGTGACTTCATTTTCATTATGCGAAGAATATTGATTTTGCTCTCATATTGAGATATTGTTGTGCTTTGGCTTTGGAGCTTGGCTCTAGGGTTTGGATATCGATTTGTGGAGACGAAATCCTCTGCAAAATCGCCTTTCCTCGTGCGTGAGAGATTGTATTAGGAGAGGATACTTGGAGGCTTCAGTTGAGCATCCATTGAGACATTCCGAGGAGTTTTGAGCATTTGATGATCACATTTGAAGAGTATTTTTGTTGCAGTTGTTGACAAGGTTTTGGAAGGTAGTTTTTATGAGTTGCTTGAAGATTCATTGCTGTTGCAGACTCCCATATTGCAGGCCGTACTCTGTACTTGCTGGCCGTACCTGGTGCTGCTGAAAATATACATATTGTGGTCGATTTGGAGCTGAAATCTATTATTTGCTGTCTCATCTTGGTCGCCTATTCTAGCAGAGATTTTCTGAGCGCATTAGAGGTTAAAGAGTGTATTTTCAGTGATTTACTGCTGTCATATTCACCCAGCCAGGCCGTACAGTACAGCCATGGACGTGGGGTTTTGTGAGTGTGATCTCTTCATTTTTTGTGGCATGTAATTCACTCAAAATTGGCGCCTAGGGACTGGAGATTCAGTGTTTATGAGTATATTGCATAATCATTCATTGTATTGAAGTTTGGAGCATTTTCCCATATGCATATGTGCTGGTCCGGCAATGACCCCGAGATGAAGTTGTGAATCGTGATATGGGTACGTAATAGAACTTCATATTTTGGCTTCCTTCAATCTGGGTCTTTGTTATTTTGTTGATATCTATTCTAGTTTTTTTGGGTTTTCCATATATGTTGCATTTTCTATGTCAATGTTGCAAAAATCACACATGCAAAAACATGCAATGAAAACCTAAACTCAAAAACATCAAAAAACACAAAAAACACAAAAAACACATTCAGGGCAGACATATACAGAGGGGTGTATGTTACAAGTACCCATACTATCATCAGCCTGAGGGAGCAGCACAGTATGATCACCACCATCCCTTATATGCCACAAATTAGATTAAGATACGCCAAAAGGTAATGCAATTCGGTTGTTATTGGCTGTATCATTCCTTCCATTTTGTTCTCCAGATACAGAATAGGTTCTTTCAGTTCAGCTTGGCAATTCCTTGGTTTTGCTTGTCATTTATGCTCAGGGACCTGTAAGTTTTTAAAGCCAAAAGTATCATCATCTTGGCAGAGTCATAACCCACCTGAAAATTTTGCTTACCCTTATTCTGTAAGTTTGCGTTTGGATTTTCAGACCCAGAAGGGCTTGAGTTCACAAGAGGAAAGTGTGATTGAATTTTCTTTCGGTTATTATTGGCAGAAATTAATCACAAAGCAGGAAAAACTGTAAAAGAAACGAAAGGCACTGTGAAATTAAACAGATTTGATGTCCAAAGGGTAATCTTCCTCTGACTGAAAGAGTCTAGAGTATATAGGTTGCTTAGAGAAACCAAATAAAATGCACCACCAACTGGCACCGTAAAACATGAATGTGAGAAAGGGAATTGGCATTGAGATTTGACTCTTTTTTCATATTTTAACTCAATTACTTTAGATGAAAGATGGAATAAAATGGCTCAGAAGAAGCTACCAGAATGATAACTAGAGGAATTGCAGATGTAGTATAAGCTCTGGAGGCCAATCGTCTGTGAACACACTAAAAAACCAATACCCAGAGAAATTAAGCGGAATTGCCATGCATAAGCACAAAAAACTAATATACACATAAACAGATGGGGTAGTAATAATGTAGCAAAACTCTGCAGAAAATTGCAATTACTTGTGAGTAATCTGCACTTATCAGGTTTGGTGATCCTATCTGAATCAGATTGGCAAAATTTTCTCCTTACTCGGGCAGGAATCTTGAGGCACCAAAAAACCGGCAAAAATTGCCATTAAATCCAGATTTCATCTACAAAATCATGATTTAATCCCAATTTGGCATGAAATTTTAAAGGCAGCATTTTTTTAATCTATATTTTTATGAATTTTACAGCATTTTTAAATTTCCTGATTAAATCCTGATTAATTGAAAAAATCTTTATTTTTGGTTTGCTGAGTCAATCACAATAAAGAGTTTTGCTGCTATGGGCTGTATCATTTTTGAAGCATTTCTCAATAGTAGCATCTAATGAGCATAAGAATCAACTTACACAAATAATTGCTCAATGAGAAAGCAGCAGAAGCACGAGGTGAATAGTGAATCAAAATTACAAAGATAAGAACCACAGGGATTTACATAGAATCTGGAAGTCAGGGTTAGATGATTTTAAAAGCAATCCACAGACTGATTGTTAAAAAGTAAGAGGTCATAATATTTCACAGGAAACTAGCTGGTTAGTGGATCCCACACACATTAGTAGATACTGCATTGCCATACCAAACCTGGCATTAGGAAGGAGCCTTGCAAATATATCTTAGATTTCAGTGAGATTGCAAAAGTCAAGGAGATGACATAAAAGTGGAATAAGCTTTTGCATGAAGATGATGATTTCCAACAGAGATAGATAGCTAAAAGGCGGCTAAAAGTTGATTTGGTCAGTGTGTCATAGTTTGTAAGGTTTAGTGTAATGATTCATGTAAATGGTGGATAAGATACATAATAATTATGATAGAGAGGGATTCAGATGTTACAGATTATGCAGGCATGTGGGTTCCTGAAGATATTTTTCTACAGGGTTGGTGTATGCCTATCGTGCATTGTAACTTTTTATTTCTCACAACATTAACTGTTCTTGTTATGTGGATATCATAGTTGTATGAATTTGTTTTGTATATCTGGTAATTATCTTGCTTTCTAGGGTGCATACAATTCTTTCCTCCCAAAACAAAATTTGAGAAACCCACAGATGTTACAACAGTACAACTGCATCCTCAGTTGTTGCAAATTAAATTGTTATGGAAAGGAAAGGAGAGGGTTTTGGTTCCTCAAGCTGGGGTAATATCTAGAAAGGGGTAGAACCAGATATTCTACTCTAAGTTGCCAGTTCTGGTACGGGAACAGGGTTCTAGTACACCGGTACGATGATTTTTTTCCTTTGATTTGGGTACGGTTGGGTACGGCTGTTATATATATAAAATCTAATATTTATAATAATGTATAATATATAATATATAATATAATAATATATAATATTTATATAGTTATTAGTTTTTTAAAAGAAATTTTATAATTACTTCATTTTTCCCCAAAAACGTGCCTGGGAGCGCTCGGGAGCGCAGGGAACCCGTGGCGGCAGGGACGTGCCCTGCCCGCTCCCGTCGCCACTCCCGACTGGTACGGGACCGGTGCCTCCGGGCAAAGAACCCGGTAACTTAGATTCTACTCAATATTTATTTGAAGTAATTTATGTGCAAGCAAAGAGACAAATAAGGGGCAAAGACTGCATGCCCAGGCTCTGGTAATTTGATGTCAAAAGAAAGTCTGGAAAGTGATCTACATACAGTGCAAGGATAGGATGGTGCCCAGCAGTCTCATATACAAATATAAAGGGTCCAAGTATGGATCCTTTTAAAATGGAGTATTTTGGGGACTGGGAGGTTTGGAAGTTCGAAACAAAAATAAAGTTTTGTATTTGTAGAAGGAAATGAAAATGTTTTTGATTACTAGTGGCTGGACAAAGTTCAATTATAGAGAGTGTATTTTTGGTCAAGTAATGAACACTATTTTGTTGAATGGAAACTTGCAATGCAGTTTCCACAATTACTGGAGGAGGTTATTTGTGTGAGATTTTGGAAATATGCTAATTTGATACTGGTTTTAAATTGGATGATGTTTTATTTTGGGTTTGAATTACAGATAGAGGATGATGAAAAGGTCACTATGATTGACTTTCCACAAATGGTTTCTGTTTCTCATCGCAATGCGCAGATGTAAGAACTTCTTTTCATAGAATTTTTGTTCTCCTGATTGCAGCCATTTCATCTTAGGTTCTAGTTTTTTTCTTTTTGTGCATTCAGTTTTTAGTTTCCAATTATACATGCACTTTTGTTGTTAGTCTTCCAAATTGTTTTTATGCACTTTCATGGATTTCCTTTTCTTCTTCTTGTAGGTGTGGTTTAAGTTTCAACTAATTTATTCTGTGGGTTATGTATGCATGTTTATCAGGTATTTTGATCGTGATGTGGACTGCATATTCAAATTTTTTGAAAAGAGGTCGGTAGCATATACAATATCTGGTTTGTAGAACTATTATTTTTCTTTAAGAATGAGTGGAATGATGCACCGAGGAGTGCACTGAAGCTACTAATTTCAATAATTTCCAAATTATTATTTTTTCATTATTTTATAATTCATGCTATCTTTTAGAGTCAAGGACATCTCAAGGGTAGAATCTGATCACATTAGTTCTTGTGGAATAGAATTTCAGCTTCTGCATGTTGCATTCTGGGAGTGAGATAATAGAAGATTGATTTTATAGTAAATTATACAAAAAGAAGGGGAGAAATGTTTAATTTTGAGTGCTTTGAGTAGAACTTCATATAAAGTCGAACCTTCTCATGCATTCCTAATTCGGGTTAAAATGGCTTACAGAATTGTGGTGTGTCTAGTGTTGCTTTATGCATAACCAGCTGTTCAGTAACTGTTTTATTATCTTGCACCAAAATAGCTTGTCTTCAAATGTTTTTGTTTTCTATGAATGTTAGTTATATAATAACGTTTGAGAGAAACCAAACTACTTAAAAGGTGAATTTTCCAAATTTAAATCTTGAAAACAAAGTTCAACAGTAAAATATTGTTTGATGCTAGTTGATTGCTATTGATTGTGCTCCACTTCTGCTCCAATTTTCAAGTTGCTCTCTTCTGTAATGATTACCCCTCCGGTGACCTCTAGACTGGTCAATACCATTTAGTATTTACTCATGAACTTAGCATTTAAAAATGTTTTTATATGGGCAGAAGAGTGATTGGCTTAAAGACTTGTGCACACATGTCTAGTGTTGCTTTATGAATTACTTGATGTTCGTTCAGTAACTGTATAATATCATCTTGCACCAAAAATACGTAGTCTTCAAATGTTTTTGTTATCTATGAATGCTTGTTGTCTAATACTGTTTGAGAGAAACCAAACCACTTAAAAGTGTAATTCTCTCAAATTCAGGACTTGAAAAAGAAGTTTGACCATAAAATATTGTTGGATGTTGGTCGATTGCTATTGATTGTGCTACTTTGTCAAGTTTCTCTCTTCTGTAATCATTTTCCCTCCAATGACCTCTTATGATAGAATTTGTCATATACACAACTAGTCTACGAGGACCTATTGCTTATGAGCTAATCACAAAACTAGGGAAATGATTAAAGATATTTAATATTTAATATAATGGAGCAAATTACAAGAGTAAAATACAAATATATAGGCCTCTTGGATCCATGAATCAAGGAGATAACATGTCAAAGAGGTCATGTGTTTAAATCTTAATCGCTTTCAATAAGGTGAGTTAACTCAGTCTAATTGAGACAAAGATGGCCTCAACTAAATAGAGGTAGCACCTAACTTCCACTAATCAAGAATTGATGAGATAGTGGTGGCACTTTTGTACCTCAAGTCAAGGTGAACATGTCATTATTAGCAACCTAGGTGAGAGTAATAAATATTTTCTAATATCCTAAGTAAGCATATGAATAAGGTGTATTATTACATCAACACCCCTCCATAAGTGCAACTTAGGAGGAAAGGTGAAATGAGAAATAAGAAATGAGTCCCAAGAAACAAGCCATGTTAGGTACCCATGTACAATGTGTTCCACCTCAGAAGAAGAGGAGAAAATGTTGCAAGTATGTGCCTAACCGGTGTTGTCATTGATGTCAACATATCTGTGTTGTCATTGGTGTCAACTGTGCTCTTGTTTTGATACTTGCTTGTAATGAGTTAAGTGTTGAAGATAATAAGTATTTCTGATGTAGCAGAACAGTTCGGTAGATTGCTCCGCATTTCCTGTAGAATGAATATTATTGTCTGCGGATTGGAAGTTATTTAGATGCATGTCTGAAGATGCTATGCTCCAAGTTTGAGCCTCCGGTATGAAGATTTGAGTGAGTTATGTTCACTAGAGTGAAAACTGCTTTTTCTGTATATTTGGTGGTGACAGGGAGAATGTATTATGCTCCGCATTCCTCCGCAGTTAAGTATTTCAGTCTATGGTTTTGGAATCGAGTTTGTAATAATGATAAGTGCCTTCAACTCCAATGGTTCATGATTTGGTGGTCCGCAAGTGATCTTTTCCTTATGACAGTAGATGACAGTGTTGTTCATGTGCTCCGGTTTGAAGAATCTTCTTGACAGAGTGGTTAAAGATTTTGCGGTTGTTCCAGGTGATTACCATGTGCTTGTGGATGTCCCCTGATCATGTTCCTACCTTTGGATTGGTTCGCAAAGAGAAATTTGGATCGTAGAAGAAGACTGTTCTTAGAAGACTTAATGTTAACACCAGTCTTGGCCGACCTGGTTGTTTTCACTACTTGCAGAGATGCATTGAAGATTGTGGAAGCGTGTTGTGGCCTGGAAGATTGCTTTTGAGTTCCAGCTAAGGTGTAATGTGATCCGCATACATCTTTCCCTCAGCTAATCTTGTTTAGGTCCAGACCTATTTCTATGTATGTTTGTAATGCTGACCTTGGAGATTGCTCCAACGGTTGATGAATGTAATGCCAACCTTGATGTACATTCCAAGGTTGATGAGTTATATAAAAACATGTAATGTAGTTGCGAAAAAGATGTCCTTGAGCGGAAATGCGAAGATAAGTGCGAAGGTGTAAGAAGAGCAGAGTAGAGGTGCTATATTGTGCTTCAATGGAACTGAACTCAGGCATGAAGTAGATGCTATCAAATCAGTTCACAAATCCTTGGCAATGAGCCCTAACATTTGCAGTGAGCATTTTGGGCAGTGAGCCTTTGATTTTCGGTATTGCTATAACTTATTTATTTTTGTGGGCTAACACCCACTGTGGTTTTTCTCTTATAGGGTTTTCCACGTAAAAATTCTGGTGTCTCATATGTTATTGTGTTGAGCTTTTGTGACAACTGATTCACCCCCCCCCCCCCCAAACTTCCTCCCAAGGAGAGGAAAGATGCAATAGTGTCTTGAAATCCTTGCAAGATAAGGTCCATGTGTGCCTCCACATAGAAGAGAGAGAAAAGCGATCTAGAATGTCGCATGACGAGTGTTGTAGTAGGTCCTGTTGTGACCTAATCGCAACATTGCCTAGGTGGAAATGGGGACCCCTCTTTTTGAGTTTTTGGCTTGGAATTATTTTGTTTTGGCAGTGGTCCCACTCGAGAGTTTCCGCCTGAGTAAAGGAGGTTGCAAACCATGGAGAACTTGAAGAGTCAATCATTGTAGGAGTGAGGCGGCACATACCCCAAAATTTAAATTGTGGGTCTGGATCCAATCAAATTGAAAAATTAAGTCATATAGACACACCTTGGGAGAGTGTTCGCCTTTGTGTTTTCAAGTATCATGCATTGTACTTTTGTGGTCATCCTATAGATTCGCATTTTTGCCTTGCACATGATGATGTAGTGTCCGCTCTAGTTGAGTATGTAGTCGCTTCGAACTTTAAATTATGCGACTCATAATAGGGAGTTCGCTTGATGATTGGCACGAGTCTTAAACACTTTTGCGTCAAATGCATTATGCATAGCTATTCAAAAACTTTTGCTTGAGTCGCACTTTCTTAGTCACCTTGCCATTGCGTAATTTCTAACTTATGCATGATGATTCAAAGGGTCCGCTTAAAAGCTTGGCGGGGATTAGTCGACGTAATGAATATTTTATAAGTTATACAAGGTGCATTTAAATATCCGCCCCAGGTGGACCTCCGCAATCCCTTTGCAATTCAATTTTCCAATTCAATACTCGATGATTTAAACTATCCGCCCAAAGTGCATATTTTAATCCCCTTTACATCACGTATACTATGCATTGAATGTCAAAATGTCTGCTTAGACGCAAATTGGTGGTCGATTTGAAAAAGGTGAAAACCAAACACTATGCATAGAACATCAAACGAGCCGCCAAAGTGCATATCCGGCCCATCCTTGCAATCCGCGTCTTCTAGCTTATACATGATGAAGAAGAGTCCGCCTAAACGTGTTTAAACGTTTGCTCATGGATTGCATTACAAACATTATGTATAGAACATCGAAATGGCCACCTGACGCACGTTTTGTTTTAGCTTGCAATTCATGTCTCACAACTTATACGCAGCAGTTCGATAAGTCCGCTTAAGCGCATATTCGATGGAGTCTTGCAATACATATCATCCAGCTCATGTGCGTGGGTCCCAAATCTCCGCTTTGAATGCATATTCTTGATCGATTTGCATAGCGTAAATCTTAGATTTTACCTGAGGTGCCAAGTTGTCCGCCCGTCATTTCATGGGCGCACATTCGTATCATATGCTATAGCATTAGGGGATCCATCAAAACGCACATTTGAACAAGTGTTATAAATTAAGCATTATGCATTGAATATTAACAACCCACTCAAGGTGCGTATTTGAGAGAATCTCACATTTTTTTTAAGGTAAATCTTCTGCGTACATAGCACAAAATCCACCCAATTGCATGTTCGAAGATTGCATTGCCTCGTCTAAATTTAGCATCATGCGTTTAAACTTAAAATAACTGCCTAAGCAATGATTTAAACCGACAGTGCATTATACGGAGGCCTAAGAAGAAGAGAGTTCGCTCATCATTGTGAATGTTGTCCATGGACATGAAAAGGGGCCGCCAAGCTTGTGTCTGAGAAAATCTTGCATTTAGAGTATGAAAAGGTCTGCCTAAGTGCTCATCAAAACCGTCTCTGTAGTTGCAGTTTTCAAATTACGCATAGAAGGCACTTGAGCATTCTGCTAAGCGCACATCTAAACGAGTCTTGTAATTTGCATTTCCAAGCATTGTGCGCCATCATAGAAAGTATTTGCCTGGAGTTTAAGTCTTTGGCGCTTACATGTTTGACCAGGTGTAGATTCAACATTGAAGGTTCTTTGCTAGATCGCCAAGGTAAGAAAGATATTCAAATGATAGATAAAATTTGTTGAGACCTTGTGGCGTTAGTATATCACATTTCCTCATTTCAAGCATTCATTTTAAACATTGTTTTAAGGACAGGGATGAGCAAATTGGAGTTCGTTTCATCAATAAGGAAGTGAGATTGTCAGGAAGCAAGTCAAATTTTTATTTTTCGCAAAATTCGCAGTATTGACTTTTCTTACAATAAGGCGAGGTAATTTAGAGTTGCATATTTTATTAATCCCGTATGCATTAGGTGGTGAAATTTGTCCTATTTGCTTGTTTATTAAGCATCACTCCATGATGTTGACATCATGATGTTCATGCAGGTGAACGATGAATGCGAAGGAAAGGCAGGCGGTGATGAAAAGCGATTTGAAGGGAATGTGGCCGGAGACAAAGATTACTTCAAAATGGTGAAATTTAGGCGATACCAACCTTGGGAGAGCCAACATGGATGAAATCAGACAAAACTTGTATAAGCCTAATCCTTCAGATTTGATCAGGCGAATGTTGAAAAATGGAATTGTGCAGGCTGCCTGCGATGCTGAGTCTAGAGCTGATGTTAGAGTGCGCCAGGCACTATGATCCTGCAAGAAGATGTATTGTGACAGATGATGGCAAGGTATTGGCTCACCTAAGAAAGGAGGCAATCGTAGAAACTTTTGAAATTCCTTCACATAAGACCACTACATTTTGTGATAAGGAGTCTGCATTGTTGTTATACCTGTCTAGACCCGAAAAGTGCATGGAAGTAATAAACAAGTGGTTGGTACAGCCAAGGCCGCACATAAGTAGAGTGCCTAAAAAGCTCCACAAATCAGAGTTCCATTAGGAGATTGGCTACATGGTCATATTTTTGAGTCGCATTATGGGTTGTCCACAATCGACAAACTTCGAGTCTTGGATGTTATTTTTTATCGAGGAAATCATAAGTGGAAAAAGAATCATTGATTGGGCTGAAATGATCAGCAGCAATATTGATGAGCAGCTCAAGAATCTGCAAGAAACTAAGACATTTTACATGAGCTCGTATGTAATATACATGCTCGCAAGGAACGAGAGATATCCAGGGCTGACTTGCAAAGGGAGAGTTGGTAACGGTGACAGACAATTTAAGGTTTATGACTGCTACCCTCAGCTGCATTTGCAAGCTATTTCTCATTACAGGAGGCTTAATGATGCTTTCTCCATGTACATTGTCAGAATGTTACAAGGCAATGTGTGTAAGAGGTTGTCTAAAGAAGCTATGAACTTAGTGGAGAAGTACGGAAAATGGTTTATTCAATTCCCGAGATTCACCTACCTCTGAGTTGAGGGATACTCATCATTGCCCTACCGTTTGCCTAGATATCCTATAGACAGGATGGTGTTGTTGGAGGTGACAAGACAGCTGGTAGCCTTCGATAAAATTCAAAGGAAAAGAAAGAAAACTGCAACTAAGTTTCCAGTTAGCATTGGGAGGTTGGAGACTTGTTTTTCATTACAAGCAGTTGAGAATTCAAAAATAGAATTGCAAGCCTATAATCTGGTGCGCCATAATGATGCATGCAACAATTTTGATCCATTTAATGCAATTAGGCAGAAGTTTGGGAGTAAATATGAGCATAAACCATAGCTTGAGGATCATTGGGATGGTGCACGTGATGATATGGAGATAAGGAAGAAGAGCTGCTATAGATTGTCTTTGGGCTTGGTTAGGGCAACAAGAGAAATAAATATTCTGGATCAGCTTGAGGAAGATCACAGAAGGTTGTCACAAAGTTCATATTACCAGGAGAAGAATAAGCCATTCATCATCAACTGGTCAGAGTAGGAGGTCACACGTAATGATGATTTGATGGTACCAATTGTGGCACACACAAGGAAATATGTGGATTTCCAAGTTCTAAGGCTTTAGGAGAAGAATGTTCAGTTCACTTAGAGTTTGATGGGAGGAGGTAGTGCACAACATTCCAAGGAGACCTCAAGTAGTGAGTCAAGCAGTGACTCTAGTGATTTAGAAGGTGCGAGTGCTGACTCAAAGGAAGAATATCAACCAAAGAAGAAAGTGGAGCAATGACCAGAATGTAGCCAGTATCTCTTCAAGGCAAGAAGGTAATAGCGTAATAAATATTGAAGGAGATGAAGTAGAAAAACATCAGCAAGTGGCTTTGGAGGTACAAACTAGGAAGGATCAACATGAATCCACACTGCAAGGGAATCAGATTGAAGAGGTTCTGTCAAATCCACCTAAGGAGCAAGATGAAGTCATAATTGAGGTGGAAAATCAAGGTGATATGGAGCTATATGAATTTGATGAAGAGGCTCTTCCTACTTTCCAAGAGAAGAAAGCTCCAAAAGAAAATCAAGAAGATTTGTCCGAATTGCCAGAGTGGCTAAGAGAGAGTCAAAGAAAAATCTATTGTCGAAAGAGAGCCCATCCTGAGTTTGGAGGATTTACTGAGTAGAGCCAAACCGGACAAAGGAAAACAAAAGGTTACTAAGTTTTCAAAGATCATGAGAGATAGCTCTGGGTCAAGACAGGTGCATGTTGCAGTCCCAAGAATGAACGTGGAGGCAGGTGAAGATGTTCCAGGTGGCTATGACATTAATACTGTTGATTTGGGTCCAACTACGGTGGAACAAGAGATGGAAGAGTTAGAAGATTCAGTCACGACTATCAAAGAAAGATTAAAGAAGGAATGGAAAGAGAGGATCCAATTGGAAAAGGATAATCTAGCATTTCAGCATTATATCCAACAACTGATGAAGCCGGTGAATCAAGCAGAGGGAATACCTGCACCTCCTGCCTTGCCTTCGCAGGAATCTGTTGCACATTTGGAAGGAATGAGATCTTCATCTCAGGCATTGCAGGAGTGGGCAGCAAGCTTCAGTGTCAAAGCTGATGGATTCGTCGATGAAGTTGTGAAGTTGTATAAGGAGGCTTCCTCTCTTTTGGATAGAGTTCAGGCTGTTCTGGTGCCTTGTGCAGAATTCGGAGTTGTCAGAGAAGAAATTATGCCTCAATTGAAGAAGTTGATATATACTCCAAATGCCACCTTAATAGATGAAGGGGTGATTGAGCAGGGTTCATTATATGATTTTCCTTCTTGGTATTGCACTTGGTATTGCACTCTAATCATAAAGGAGCATATTCTTGGGAAAGTTGAAAGTGAAAGCATCCGAGCAAAAGAAACACTTAAAGAAATTCGAGGCAAAATACTTGTTTTAATAAACAAGATATTTGATCCTGCTAGAGAAATTGATGAATATTTGTTGAAGGATAAAATGCATACATTGTATTTTCGGCACACCCAAGTTGTTTCCAAGGAGCTTTTGGATGATGTCTGCACACTTTCCACCCTCATGGGCATGTTTCAGGCATCCATAGTTGGATGGGAAATGACACTTGTCAAATGTATGGAGGAGCTACAAATCGTAGAATGTACCACTTAGAGACTGCCAAGTGTCCCTATGGAGGAGATTACACATGTCGTGTCTAGATTCGTGGAATTTATCACAAAAAGGGAGAGGCATAAAGGAGGGCACCCCACTTAGTGGGTGCCTCATAAATGCATTGCCTACTAATAGTAAATTTTTGTAACCACCTGCCTATGTGGCACAATAAGGGCCCTTGATTTCAAGATTGAATCTTAGCCATTCATTGTATCTTGAGGGCTATATAAGCCTCACTTTGCTCTCATTTGAAGGGGGGAATGCTCTGAGAAATTGTTGCCAAAGACTCTGCTAAAATAAATGCAAATTCATTGTTGAATTCTCCATGGTGATTTTGTGTTGTTTCAAATGGATGCATGATTTCTAGGTGTTTGCTCATAGTATAAGATTAGCTTAGTTTGTTTTCAACAATTTTGTTTTATGTTCATGGAAGTTGTTACTGTTATTTCATGATTGGAGTCCTTATAGGTTCATACCATTTATGATTTGTCAATGGCAAGTTGTAGTGCATGGTTAGTTTGAACTTTGTTTAACCTTAATTTCGATTATCTTATGATCATGTTTGTGAGAATTCATGCGCATAAGTAATCTGAAAATCTTATATTTTCCTTAGAAGATTGCATCACCTTTGTGTAGTTGTTATCTTATGGCGAAGCGAAGTGTGGTTGAGGACTTCAGTGGATTAATAGTAATTGCTTGCATTTAGATTAGAATTTCCTAAACCCCATCCTTTTTGCATTTTATTAACCACGTTAGGGTTAGATTCAAGACTTCCATTGCCATATCCTAAGTTAACATATTGTTAGACCTTTTGAAGAGCTATACTACTTGTTATTCGAGAGAAACAAATTTCCTATTGTTGAACATTTGTGTAAGTCCCTTTGTGTTAAACAACAATTCACATCCTACTACTAAGCTATCTCAAGTCATGAAATCAAAAGAACTAATGGAGAACCTTGGAATCTACTCATTTGATCACCTAGTTTAGCATATGAGTGATTTTGTTCAAGAGAGGATAAAGTACGTAAGTAATTTTATTCTGCGTTGTATGTGCAAGGAAAACACATCAATAGGTCCCTCTGCAATGAATGATGCATCTGCCTTTTTGAAGAAGGAAACCTCGAGTTGTCAAACTATTGAATTCCCACTCAGATGGTGGAGTGTAAGAAGGAATCATGATGTATAGTTCTAGAAGCTACTCATGTGTCTTGATGCCAATGTTGAACTGTGACTAAAATTGATTGATAGGATCATGTACCGTGTAAAGATTTAGGTACATTGACCATGGATGAATGGCGGTCAATGTTAGAACTGAACTGATGTGAATCAGGATGTGTCAAGATAGAAACATGACATGGTGGAGAGAGAACAAGAGGGTCAAAATGCACCCTCAAAACATTCGGAATATGAGATGCAACTCCATAGGTGCTGTCATCAAAGAGAAGATGCTCTCAATAGTCTTGTCAAGATCTTGAATGTGGGATTCTACAAACAATAGATGTATGTCGGATAAGTAGACATCCCAATGATCATGATGAAGTGTGATCTTGTTGACCATAATCTGATGAATATTGTGTAGAATTTGACAAACTAATGTGATTTCCAAAGAAGCTTCTTTAGTTCATCAATTTTCTGAAAACAATCATGTTCATTGTGATTTTTCTTCTAACAATAAGCACATCTAACTCTACTTGATTTGGAAGGCTCTTGAGAATAATCCTACTGAAGATGGACAACCCTACATGACAACATTCGTCTATATCGGACATGGGAAGTCTTCGGAGATGTCATAAATAACAAGGGAAGAAGTTTTTTGTAAGATATTGAAATGGAAAGGTGGTGGAGTAAGAGACATGATGAACACTCCCAAGATGAAGCTTTATATCAATTCATGATTGCAAAAATGCCTATTTGTAAGCCCCCCAAAGACATGTACATGATGTGACACTTTATAATTGAGTGCATTTTGCAATAACAACCCTTCAAAATAGATAAATAAAGACACTGATTGCAAGTTACAATGTTTGTCACTTAATTGAGTGTGATGACATAGGTGAAATTGATTTTTCAGAGTTTTACAACATCCAATGTGGACCTAAAACTTGAAAGTACAATCAAATGACACAATAAGAACAAATAGATAGCATCGATGTGTAGTGCTTCGAAAAACTCCCTTTAAAAATATGGGACTCAAATCTGACTTTGTTTGTGAAAGTTATGAGGTACAGAAGTTCCAAAAAAATTGAGATTAGACAACAAAATTTGTGTAAAAATTGATATCCCAAAAAATTTAGGAGTTGTGAGCAGAAATGGATTACATCCTTGTGAAGTATGTGGAAAAATAGCTCATTTAAAAAAAAATGCATTGTGAAATACCTTTTTATGGCTGAGATATTGCCCTCTAAAATTTGCCTTTCAAACTGAAAATGCAGATGGAGGGGACATCTTTTCCTGGGTGGCAGTTTGGTGGTTGGTGGGCAGTAGATAGGTGGTGCTTGGGTAGTTGTCTGGTGGTACAAGGTGGCTGAGTTACTGATGCAGGAGCATCCGGGCACATTGGCAATCATGTGTCACCAAAAATATATTTCATTTCTTAAGTTGTTTGGTTTTGTTTCTTTGCAATTTTGGGTTTTTGTGTTTTAGGAGCAGTTTCAATCAGTTTAAAGACATCATCTTGTAGAAGACCGAAATGGGTATCCGCAGTCAAAATTTGGTGAAGTTTGGATGAAATTTGGCTAAGTTATAGCTAGTCAGAGAAATCCTGGGTTCGTGAACTTATAGGTTCGCTGACAGCTTGGTCTGCTGATTCCCTCTTTTCCCGATTCGCCGACAAGCCTTTGTTCATGTTCTTTTGTCTTTGCAGTGTTGAAAAAAAATGAAACTATCGACAAATTATGAAATTGTGAAACTTTATTGGCAAAGTTTCGAAATGAAGAACTTTGTCGGCAATAGTGAGTTCTTGAACTCATTAGTTTGCCGATAGTCCTTTTCGCTGACAAGTCTTGCAAGCTAAGTCATGAATTCCTTGGTTCACGGTGGTATAAGATTGCCGATAGAAGATTATGGCTTGGAGTTTCGGCAAAAGGCCGATAAGCCAATAAAGGCTTAAGTAAGGAGTTTCGTTTTCCCCGAAGCTGCCGATAGTGTGGAAGTCAACTATTGACTAAATTTGAGTTCCATAAAGTTCAACTTTGCTGATAGAAATAAATCGCTTAGTTGGCGAACTTTAGAATCCCTAACTAGTTCAGGACTTCTACAATTTACCGATTTGCCGACTAAGTTCAGATAAGCTTGGTTTTGTCGATAAAAGGGAATTTGAAGACATTTTATGGTTTGCGATAATGATGTTTCGCCGATAAGGGATCCCAAGGTTCGTGGAGGTCATAATTTGCCGATAATCTGGGCAAGTGGCTTAGTGTGTAAAATCCTTATTTTGCTGATAACAAGGAGGTGCTCCCTAGTTCGTGGAAAATGTATTTTGTCAACAAGCTAGTCTAAAGAAAGGTTCGCAAATGGGTATTCACCAACAAGTTCACGAAGGCAAACTTTTGCAGATAGGCCTTTATAATGAAGGTTCGGGAACCCAATAGTTTGCCGATAGGCATTTATTATCAAGTTTTGAACATACGACTTTTGCCGATAACATGGAATTTCGGAAAACTATCTTGGGCCAGTCGTTATATACTATCTGATGCTAAAACACTAGGGCGACATGGATGTATTATGCAGAGGCTCTGGTGGCAACATTTCAGTTTTTATAACTAACTGTTAGTTCCTGCCGTTGCTGACAAATCATGGCGGTTGAATTGTTTTCAGGGAAGGATCATAAATTCGAAGGAGGAAGCTGGATTGGTTGTTGGATCTTGGAGGATTTGACGATTGAGGATTCGATTGGGGAAACTAATTTTGTCTTGGTTTGATCTCTTGGAAGAGAGATAGGTTGGAGAAGTCTCTGTAAACGAAGGTTGATGTATCTGGTGACTGCGTGATGATATTTTGTACTCTTGTAAGCATTCTATTGCTGATAATAATAAAATCATTTGCGTGGTGTGGTGTTTGTATTGTTTGTATTTGCTGCTTAACTTAGTTGTCTGATAAGATCCCTGAGTTTAGTCCTGCACCAGTTATTGGGTTGGTGGTTAGGTAGAGGTGGGGGGATTTCTAGTGGCTATTGGGTTGAGCGGCATTTCTAAGGGAGTTGCCAGAATCTTTACAAAGCTTGCTATTTGCTCTTTTAAAATCTGTCAGAATTTTACACAATGTGGTTGTTATTTTATTAGTCTATGGGGGCTTGGGGGCTTGCACCCATGCTCACCTTGGCTCACAACAAGGGTCATACCATGCCATGGTAGGGTATGAGTGTACCAAACCTTGTGCCTATACAACAAGCATTGACACAATGCATAACAAATGCTTATTTTAAATTTTTTTTTTTGTTTGTCAAACCCAAAAGTTACAAATAAAATGCACTTTAAATTTTTAAAAATAAATTGTACCTGCATAGTACTGTGTAGGGAGGCCATATAGTGTCTTGGGAATTATTTTTTGCCTTTTTCGTCATCTGCTTTGACTCCAATTTGGACAATTTGATAGGCGTTCCTAGGGTTTTTGAGCCTTTTGTATGCGATGGTAGGATCAGATTTGACCCAAAATGCTTTAGAATACGAGTGATCTATGACTAACAAATAGAAAATTCCTCCTCCAAACCCTTGCAAATCTTGCCATTGAAGCCCAATTTGGACCAAATGATGAGCAAAATCAGCGAATTCAAAATTTGGAATTCAACACAAGATGAATCTACAAATGCAAATAAGTCAATTTACCCAAGAAATAACCCTTTGAGAATCATATCTACTTTCCCTCATTATCCAAAAAATGATTAACCCTATAACATCATGACTTTGATACCATGTTAGAATTTGTCATATACACAACAAATCTACTCAGAAAAGGACTAACCCTATGACATCATGGCTCCGATCGCATGTTAGAATTTGTCTTACAGACTCCCAACAAATCTACCCACGACCTAATGCCTATGAACTAGTCACAGATCTAGGAAAATGATTAAAGATATTCAATATAATAGAGCAAATTATTAATAGTAAAATACAAAAATATTGGATCCATGAATCAAAGAGATGACATGTCGAAGTCAAGAGTTTAATTCTCAATCACCTCCAATCAGAAGGTGAGTTAACCCAGTCTAATTGAGACAGAGGTGGCCTTGACCAAATAGAGGTGGCATCTAACTAATATATAGGTCTCTTTGATGCATGAATCAAAGAGATGACATGTCCAAGAGGTCACGAGTTTAATTCTCAATCGCTCCTAATCTCAAGGTATGTTTATAAAGTCTAATTGAGATAGAGGTGGTTTTGACTAGATAGAGGTGGCATCTAACTACCATCAATCAAGGCTTGATGAGGCAGTGGTGGCACTTGTGTACCTCAAGTCAAGGTGAACACGTCATTATTAGCCACCTATGTGAGAATAATTAAATATTCTTAATATCCTAAATAAACTTATTAATAAGGTGTAATATTACACCAACACTTTAGACTGATCAATACCATTTAGTATTTATTCATGAATTTTGCAATTTAAACATTTTCTTATGTTGTAGGTAGAGTGAATTTCATTTTTGTTGGAAGAGATTTTAGAAACTATGCCTGTATCTTTTGCTGCTTGACTGTCATAGTTATCTGCTCTTTATTTCAGGTTCAATTCCTCGCCTGATGATGACTCTGGCCTTTTAGAAGAATCTGATACTGACTCTGAGGATGACAGAAGACCCTGCTTTGAATCTATTGCTAAAAATGCTGGATCCCTGGATAAGGCACTTGAAGCAAGTGGGTTTACAGGACGGACCCAGGATGAATTGGAAAAGGTAACATGATCTGTATTTGATTTTGGATTCTCAGGCCTTTTCATTGATTTAAAGGCCTAATTAAGCCTTGAAGTGTCTGAGAAGAAGCTACAGATTTTGCAACTGAGTCAGGATCTTTCTGTAGTTTATTCATCTAGGGCTTTTTTGTGTGAAGATCTATACTTAGCTTGGCCACATGGGATGAATACTTTCCATCAAGCCGTTGTCTTCTAGTGTCTAGTTGTCTTCAACTTTCTTGCATTTTCTATTTGTGAGACTTGAATATAAATTATGAGGAGCTAGATGCTGTGTTTTTAGGCTTCTAATTTTAGTGGAGTTTCTTGCAGTTTGTGTTTGACAAGGCACATAATGATGACAAGACAAGTTCTGATAATGAGGATGATTCGGGAGAAGAATATTGTTGCGAGGAATCTGAGCTCACTGGGGACATTACTGGTGGTGTTGATAATCTTTCAGTAGATGTTAATGGAGATAAACCATTGATATCAAGTTGTGGACCAATTATAGATGATAGATCAAATGACAGAATGGATCCTGTTTCTGTCACTAATGATGAATATGATACGGAACATCATATTGCTGCACAGGATTCAAGTATTTCAGCCAGTACTGCAGGACAAGTACGATGCATTTATATATCTTATCCTTTCTAGTGGTTTTAGGGCTTTATTTCTTGATATTGCTACAATTTGGTGTTGATCCCGCATTTTATTAAAAAAATTGCAATGGATTAAAGACAATCTCCCTTCCAATGAAGACTAATGTGAAATTAAATGCTGGCTTTATATGTCATATGTGTTGCCAACTTCTGTGCTTGTTGCCATAAATCCAACTTGTTCCCTATTCTATTAGTAGTCATTTTGTGGGCCATCTTTCTTTCGTGGTTTTTTGTGTGATGTTTAGTTTCCATTGACAATCTCTTATTCTGTTGCCTTTGCCTGATATACTGATAGGGCTCTTTTTTCATGTTAATTTGAAGTATAATTGGCTTATTGCAGTTTCTTTGGGTAATGTTTCCATTGGAAGCCATCTACCACTTGCTTTCCTTGAGTTTCTGTAGCATCCTGTTAAATGCACTCTGGTAAACAAGTCAGGCTCTTTCCTGAATATGCAACCATGTTCATCTTTTAAGAGCTTGATCTTATTGACTTGTCCTCTTGAGTTTTACTTGTTGAGAAAAATGTCTGATGTAAAGCTTACTTCGTCTGCTCCAGCTTGATCTTGGGTGCTCCATATATATTTATTATCTAAGTCAAGGCCACCTTGATTGTTATTATCTTTGATTGTTGGCAACCTTTGACTTTGGCTGTTGTTTGTTCCCACTGAAATATGTTCCTTTCTGCATCCCATCAAGTGTAGTGTGCTTCTATTCATGGCCATTCTATTAAGCAATTTTAATTACTTCATTACTTGATCTAGTAGCATTGCTGTTCAACTGCTGAAGTACAGTTCCATCTGCATGTTGCTTGTCAATATTTTGTTTATTATGTATGGTACATTGAATTATTTTTGCCCATGAGATTTGTTAACATGTTGGTTTTCAAGCAGGAAGGAGACTGTGAATCTGTTACAAGTGATGATGATTCGGAACTTGATAGACGCTTGGATAAGCAGAGACGGCGAGCAGTTGCAGCAGCTCATGGTAAGGGGTCCTATGCCTCTAGAAATCATTCCAAGGACAAAGGTGGGCGGAGATCCCGTAATGCAAATATTCAAATGAAATCTGCTTTTTGGTGAAGGTTAGATTCCAAGTCTAAGCTGGGGGGAGGTCCGGCTCCCTATTAGATCTGATTTTTCAATGCAAGGAGATGTTAGGCAGTTTCCTTCCCCTGTTATAGTTTTTGTGGCATGTATTAACTAGTTTGTTGTTCTATTGATGGGCAACAAGATGACCTTTTTTTGGGAATGATATCAATGTATTTGTTTTTGCTGTGAAGCCAATTATTTGAAGCTGTTCTTAATGCAGGAACCATTTCTTGTGCATGTAACTTTTTATTTCTAATTTGAAATCTTTTTCCCAAATCCCAAGAAATAGATAGTCATCTTTTGTGAATTTATCGCAGCAATGGGTTTACTTGTCGATGTAAATTTTTTATTTCTAGTTTGAAATCTTTTTCCTAAATTCCAAGAAATAGATGGCTAGGTGGTTCTTTTTTTATGAATTTACCAGCTACGTTGTTGAACATGAAAAGGTCACTTCTGTACAATTTCATGGATGTGAACATCATGTGGTTGATTGGAAAAAAGATGGAAGTTTGATAAACGGAAATAAGCTTATTACATTCTTTTAGAAAGGTTTGTAACAAAAAAAACTAGCAATATTTAAAGAAAAGGATGTTAGAATTTTTAGTTCCCCCATCTACTGTATCGTCTTCCCTGCTGGCTCTCATACTTCTATTTAATATTGTTTTCAATTTTCATGTTTCCTGTCTTGCTTCATCTCAATTCAGTCATTCCCAGGTCTGTATTTAATACCTAAAGAACAAGATGTTTGTACGCTTGAGTTATCTCACCTAAAGATATCTCTCCGATCTGCTGTAATGTCTTCTCTGTTGTCCAATACTTTGTATTTAATGCAATGTTCATGTTTCGTGTGGTCGTGTAGTATCTCAACTCAATTATTGCTTGGTACACTTTCTTTGCTTCTTGTGTCTTCATGCATTCAGAGGGTCGGTGCAGGGACTATGTTTAGACGGGTTTATAGTTAGGGAAATTTGGGATGTAGTTTGACTTATCAGAATATTGTGTTTCAGTTGGCACAGAGGTCACTAAAAGCATTCATGTGAAAGCCATTTTTTTTCCTTTCTAGGTTTTCTGAGTAGTTCAATAATAGGCACACATATTTTCCTCACACACATATTTATAGGTCTATCACTAGATAGAGTTTATTTATAATGGTCAATAATAGGCACACATATTTAGAGTTCTATCACTGGTTAGAGTATATTTATATTTTTACTGGAAAGTCGTTACAGGCAGTAGTTGGACAAGGTTATAAAGACCGAGTATTTGTGTGTTATAAACCTTAATTGAGTGCTTTGTAGTAGGGAAACTACTTCTATAAAGAGAACCCATTAAAACATTTGAAACCAAATCCAAAAACTACTAATCTTTGTATTAATTTTAATAAAAAAATTCAATTATTTTTTTACAAATAAAAATAATGGAATGGTATTAAATAAGTAATCACATGTGAGGTGAGGAAAAACCGTGGTCAATCAGAAATTTCAGTCAGTCTTTAAAATCATATCACAAATGTCAAAGTGTCAGTGAAATTAAATAAATATCTACATCATCCAAATTTGACTAAAATGTTTCTTCATATATGGATGTAACGTGGTAAGAAGCAATTCCAATCCTTTATGTTAATAGCTTTCAAGAATTTCACCTTATGATGCTGTAAGAGATTTATAACTATGTTATATGTGAAGTTATTATAATTTTAGAGATATTATTTTCATGCATGTTAAAGAAATGTACAATTTTATGCATCAAAACAAAAATAGTTAAAAGTTTGAGATTTATTCTACAAAATTGTGTATCTAAAATTCAATTTTTTGAAATTAGAACTTCAGTTTTTATGAAAGTAAATTGAAAAATCAACATTTGTTGTGCAAAGTAGAATGTTTGATGTGTGAAGAGATATCTTTAGTTACATGTTTAGAGAAACTTTGGCTTAATTTCTTCACAAAACTATTTGCTTAACCAATGTGTTAGGTGAATGGATTTGTTATATTTAGCTCCATAAGGAAATCAAAAGATTCCCATCCGTCAAAAAACCGAGTTCAAGATGATAGGTAATGCTTGCATGCTCTTAATTGTTTAAGATACATAATATTAAATAAGGTACAAACAATTTAAAGAGACTTGTTAGTTAACTCAAGGTTCGAAAGTTTCTTACACGTCTAATCCACCGTAAACTCAAAAGAAAAGTTGGTAGTCTTGAAATAAGTTAAGTTAAACTCTGAAGGAAAATATTTTTTCAAACAAGTGTGTTAAAGACATGAAAGCAAAAAATCTTTTGACTAAGGTGAAAAAAATTACAAAAGCATACAAATTTCTCCTTGAAACTTTGATGGAAAATATGACAAGTGTGTTAAGGACAAAGGCAAAAATCATTTGATTAAGGTTAAAAATTACACAAGTATACATTGTTTTCATGAACATTGTATTGAGATAAATGAAAAATATAGTTTACCCATAGGTCATTCAAGAAACAACATTCTGAAAGGACTAAAAACTTGAGAACTAATGTATGAAGATGTATCTCACATTCCACGAGATCAAAATTTTATAAGAAATACCTCACATTCTACAACATATGAATAGAATAACTAGCACTTGCACCCATAGGAGGTTCAAGGAATACGCCGATAGGAACAACTAACGAGTTTAGAAAATTTTACGGCGTGATTTTTTTTAGAGCATGAGACAATTTCGAGCACTATAATGCTCACATATAAAAGCCTATTGGCTAAATAAGTAAATGTGTCATGCCCGCACCTGTAGGTCACCCATACAAATGGGCAAAAATGGTGGATTTTTTTTTTAAAGGAATTTGAATTAAACAAGGAAACTAGATTGCAAGTTTACCTTCACGATCATGTACTGGTTTGTAAATGTTATTCACTCATTTGCAATATCCTAAACATCAATGTGTCAAGTTAAGTCCCAAAATGTGTTTCAATAATCATATGACTTTTGTTTCAAAGGATTTGCACTATAACTTCCACCATTAAATTATTTTATTTTTAAATAATAACAATATTACATTCTTAAGTAATTTACCCTCAATTGAATATTTTGGTAACTAAAAGATTATAAAATACTGTTAATAAAATATGATAACGACTTCAATACATAATTTATCTTTTTTATTTAAATTAGTATAACACATTTAATCTATTATTTAATAAATAATCTTTATAAGAAAATTGAATAAAACAAGTTTTAAATATAAAACTAAGTTCTATTAATGTAAACCACTATATATATTTTCATTATTTACTCCCAAATGATAAACTAAACTAAATACTTCTATTAATTAAATTGATTAACCAATTTTTTTAATAATATTATAAATTAATTAGCAAAAGTAAAAATGACCTCCAGGCACAATTTTCATAAAACATATCTAATTTACTTTTTTAATCATGTATTTCAGATTAAGTCTTTAATATAACTTCTTCATTCTAACATTTTCACTTTAACTAATTACTTTTAATAAAAACAACTAAATCTTCCTTTTATTAACATTTGAATACTTTAAATGATAAAATTAATTGAATTATTCTAATTTTGAAATAAGATGATTCTTTTATTTCATTTCTAATTTAAAATAAAGCTTACTAACATTCCAAAAAAAATCTTCTTTTCAAGAATAAAGCTAGCTTTTTCCAAAAATATAATTCTTTTTATATTAAAACAATAAAACACGCTTTTTCCACAAAATAAAAAAATAACAATTTCTTATCTTGTTTTAATAATTCTATTTATCTTCTTTTCTAACCTACCAGCATATTTTCATTTAAAACTAATTTCTTTTAATAATAAAAATAAACTAGTTCTTTCCATGATATAAAATCGAATAATTTAATAATAAAATCATTCTAATTTCTATTTAGAATAAAGCAACTAGATAATGAAATTTAACTCTTTTTCCTTGCGGAAACAAGTTATAGTTAATTTTTTATTTAAAATATTTTTTCTAATAACGAATAAAACTAATGTTTTTTTTTAAACATAAAGCTTCTTTTTCTTTTATTTAATTCTATATCTATTGCTTGCCTTTTTCCAAAACAACTAATTATAATTTATCACTTAATAATAAATCCTAGTTTGTAAATTTGAAATGCAATTTATATAAAATGATTAAAAACTTCTAATTTACAACTCCAATTAAATATTAAATAAAGTAGTCTAATTCTTTTTCTATGACATAAAACTGATTATTTTAATATTAGTATCATTTCAATCCCTACTTAGAATAAATCAACTAAATAATGAAAGTTTAAATCTTTACTTTTCTAATTTCCAAAATAAAATAATTTATGATTTAAATTTCTATCTAAGAGATAATGCAAATATTTTCTTTTAAGCAATAAAACGTGCTTTCTTTTTTCCATCAAATAATTACTTTCTTTTCCTTGATTCACTATAATAATTGTTTCCTTTAAAAATAATAAAATAAATCTAATTTAGTTTCTTTTCATAAAACAATAAAGAAAGAATACTAATTCTCTTTTTATTAAAATAATAGAATAAAACTAAAATACATTGCCTTTTTGTAACTAAATTCTTTTTCTATAAATCTAAACTCTTTCTTATCACACACAAAAAAAAATCTAAATTCTTTTTATTTAATACAATAAAAAAATAAAGAACTTATTGTATATTAATAACTATCCAAGTTTTATACTCTTATTATGTTTAACTAGTTTTTTTTTTTGTTTCACTATGTGCAGGAGCAGACAGAGAGAAAATACAATAGAGGATATATACACAACATACATAACTACAGTAAGATAATTTGATAACATCAAGCAAAGATTTACAATTGAATTTTGTAAAAACCAATACAATGTTTAATCACATATTTATAACACCCATCATCAAAATTCATTAACACTACAATTTCGTTTTAAAACTTCACATTCAAGAGAAATATAGATTTGCTCAAAACCCCCAAAGAAAAATACTTTTCTCATCAACAAAATATATATTAAAAAAAAATAACAGAGGTATTCTTTACAAAATGGCATTTTGCCAATCACTACAACACATTTATTTTCTTTTCCAGGTTTATCCACTTATACAATCAACTATTTTTTTTTTCCATTAGTCAAACCCAAGTAAAATAATAAAATCAATATGGATTTTCAGTTGAACAAAAAACTCAATTCCAACATGACCAAACATGCATAACGATCAATTTGTCTCCTCACTCCCACAAATACATTTTTTTTTTCACAATTCTTGATACACAAATAAGAATCCCATCAGGGATCTTTTCCAAGGCAATCTTGCCAAAACATCATAACACATTATCCTTTTCTTGAAAACCTCAATGGTTACTTTCAACCAACCACTTGCAAACTGAGTTTTTTCTTTGACCTGCACACATACAAAGGCCAAAATAGGTGGCCAAGTTCTGCTCTCCACCCAACCATAGGGATTGCCTAAGCAAATCCCACCCCCGAGTAGGAGAACTCCATAAAATGGGTTTACAACACATGCAAAACATAACATCAAAAGAAATAACAATCATACAAGTTCCCATGGATAGACTCACAAACAAGGATCTTTTCCGAGATCCAATAAGGGGGAGAAAGGGGATAAACATCCCTCTTGGGGGAAAACCAACATAATCAAAATATATCACCATATCATTTTCTGATACTCCATACATCATAATCAAAATATATCATTATATCATTATCTGATACTCCATAAATCAAAATCAAAATATATCATCATATCATTATCTTATACTCCATACATCAAAATCACCACACATCACATATAAACCTCCATACATCATAAATCACCACATATCACATATAAACCTCCATACATCACAAATCACCATCTCTCCATTAAATACACAACACCCACACCTCCACATATCTCCATACTTCCATACACAACCACAACAACAAATTTCCATCTCCTCACATACCCCACACCTCCAACCCCAAGAGAGGCTCCACGCCTCTCTCTACCCCAACATGTGAGAGGCTCTCATCAAGTTGGAGGGCCATTCCCATACAACCCAATCCCACATAAATTACAACAACCAACACAGACAAAACCCAATACTCATAAAAAAAATCATATTTCATAAGCATTCACCAAATTTTCACCAGATTCGAAAAGTAAGAAAACCTTTAAAAAAATTACCTTAGCTCTCCAAGTTAGGTGAGCCCAAAAATTGAAACCAAAAATTACTTCCAATTTTCCTCTCGTGAAATCAAGCTAAAAACTTCTTCCAATTCCAAAAATCAAAATCTTTGTTTTCTCTCAAATTCTCTCTTCTTCAATTTCAACATAAAAAAAAAAAGAATGAAAACAAAAGTATCCAAACCCTCTCCAAATATCCCATATATAAAACTTAAAAAACTTCCAATAAGAAGGAAAGCAGAAAGAAAGAAACTTTCTTTTTCTCTTCCCATAAAACTCATCTTTTTTAAAAAATAAAACAAGGAAATAAACTTTCTCCAAATTTTAAAATATTAACATATAAAATTAAAATATTTATCCTCATCTCAAGGAAATAAACTACAATACAATAAATAAAAATGACTTTTACCTCAAAAGACAATTTAAATATAATTAAAATAAAAATAACATCATCCACAAAATAAAAATAAAATAATTTAAAATATTCTCTCACCACTTAAATGAAATAATTAAAAATTTATAAAATAATAAAATCAACACAACCAAACAAAAATTAAAATAAAAGACCACAATAACATTACATCACAAATTAGCCTTGAGCCCTTCCCCAGGTTAGGCTAGGCTTAACTGGGTTGACCTTGGGTTTATGGAGTCTTTGAAATCCACTTAAGGATCTTGACCACCCACCTACACACTTGAATTTTGAATATCAGTTTGTCATAATAAATAATAGCCGAAGCAACATAATGCATAGCAAAAATTATTTAAATAATCATTTTTCATCAAAATCACATAATCAATAATTCATTAACTTTCTAACATTTAAGCATCAATCCCTTTTTACACTTTCTTTTGCACATGATATAGTTATGAAAAATCATCTACTCAATTTAAATCAAATCATATAGTTCAACCACAATAATCATAGAATATAATCATCATCAACATAATGTCTAATAAAATAACATAATTGTCCATAATTATCCAAACAAACACTAGTATATAGTCCATCAAGCATAGTCAAATAGTCTAAATCGTGATATCCAAAGTAATGAAAAAGGATGGGCCTCACATCCTCCCCCTCTTGTATTAGGCTTCCTCCTGGAAGCCCTCAAAGAGGAGTTAGCTACTTGATACAAAAATGATCTTTATCAATAAGTTTATAGCCTAAGTTGAAAAGAATAGTATCTATAATACTAACCACTAAATTTCTGTCAGTAAAAGCACCCAAATGCTATTTCTATTAACTCAAGAGTTACCGACTAACAAGCACTTTAGTTTAATCTTCATGCCCAAATGGAGACAAAGGATAAAGGAAAAATCACTTCTTGTTTATACATACAAAATAATAGTTATTGTTCACAATCTTATAGAACTAGAACTTGCTTCTTGAATCCAGTTCTTTTGAGTAATGCAACATGTTTAATTTTCATCTAAATATCTTTTGTACGACTACTCGGTTAATATAAGATATACTTCAATAAATGAATTTAAACAGTTTCAACCTCAACCGATTACCTATAAATACAAAAGATTGCTCTTGCTGCTAATTAGGGACTACAATATTTCATTAAGAAAAGGATCAATGGATAAATTTTGAGTTAGCCCAATTACTTTGTGATATATATATATATTAAACTACTTGTTCAACCCTTGTTATAAAGTTATAGGTTTATCGGTGCTAAAGTTGAATCTTCATGACAACGTCTCAGTACTCTAAGACTATACTATTTAGTAAGGATCAAAAATCACCAGATAAATTATTTATGGATGGAAACTACCCACGAAAGGATTTGATTATGAAAAACAACATTATTATTATTGCAATGGTCAATAGGTGGTGTAATCTAGATATATACTCCAATTACCTTCCGAAATGGGGCAATATGAAATGATGTTAATAAAATCTACATTAGATACATTAACCTCCATTACTAACTAAGTGTAAGCTAATTTAGTTTCTTTAGTTGATAATTACACTATGAAATTTTGGTACCGCACTTCACCCAGACGCAAAAATGTTGTTACAACAATCATCACTACAGGCATTAGGTAAGGGTGCCTCTAGTTAGGTCGATGGTGTCAACTTTTTCTTACCGAGATGTAGTCTCCCCTAGGAGGCAAAGACAAGCATTACTAGATTGACTAAAAACACTAACTTGTGTTTCAAAGTTACAGTGAAACTAGCTAACACTCGAGCAATGGCCACTTTAATACACACAAGGCCCAAGAATACTATTGCCCCTATGAAGTGATTGTTATGCGTCCCTTAGAGAGGAATCATTACACGAACTAGGACTAACACTGATTTGTTACTAACCAAAAATTTTCAAGACTTCTAAGCCACCATCTTCCAGCTCCCCAATTACTTACAAGCCATCCTTTTCATGAAAAACAACATAAATAAAAGTTCTTATAACAACCAACAGTATTAACAAAATGTGGCCCCAAATCAATATAACCAAAATATAAACACTAAAACCAAAAACTTCAAGCGTGGCCACTCATATAAAACACTCCAAATAAATCAAGATTCCCGAGGCCGAGGAATCGCTAGTAGAAATATGGCAAATAAATGACTAGGTGACTAAAACTTTTTGCAACACAGCTATAAATGACTAATTTGGTCATTGGTTGAATTGATTAAATAAATGACCAAATAAATGACTAATTTGGTCATCGGGCAAAAAACACAACTAAAGTGGATAATTTAAAAAAATATTTCGAATTGAGGGAGTGGGTTGTATTATATTATAATATAATATAATATAATATTATATTATAATATTATATATTATTATATAATAATATAATATAATATAATAATATATTTTATAATATTTATATAATATAATATTTATATTATATTATTAATATTGTAATATGGGCACCAAAATTATAAATGGGCTACCATATACATGTATTTCATTTAAATTTCACTTTGGGCATTGCTGCCCACCTCCATTTCACTTTTGGCACCCGTTGCTTCAAGTTGAGACCCTAAAGGTAAACCCTAACTCAAAAAAGCTTAAAACCCTAACTTATTTTGTTTCATTGGAGCAGAGCTGAGCACATTGAGAGCCATGGTGAGGGCCATGGCCCTCACCTTCATTGTTCTGACAGAGCTATTCCTCGCGTGGTTGCGGTCGACATGTCATGGGATATCAGCGGTAGCCGGTAAGGCAGGGGCAATCATTGGAGCATTTGGGTTTTTGTATGCTGCACAAAGTCCACATGAAAAGGAGACGGATGCAGGGTACCCTAGAGGAATTGGTATTAAGGCTTCCTTAATACAAATAAAATAAAGACAAAATTATTAATTATAAAACATCTTTTAAATATACTATATAATTTTAGTTCACTTTAGTTGTAGGGTTTAGGGTTTAGTGTTTAAGGCGTTTAGGGTTTAGGGTTTCAAGTTTTGGGTTTAGCGTTTAGTGTTTAGGGTTTAGGATTTAGGTTTTAGTGTTTAGGGTTTAGGGTTAAGGGTTTAGGGTTTAGGGTTTCAGGTTTCAAGTTTCAGGTTTAGGGTTTAGTGTTTAGGGTTAAGGGTTTAGAGTTTAGGGTTTAGGTTTTAGGGTTTAGTGTTTAGGGTTTAGGGTTTGGGGTTTGGGGTTTAGGGTTTAGGGTTGAGTGGATACAAATCTACCTAGATAATATGTGCACATGCGGTCCTCATGAAGTGATGTGCGAGTGGGACGCAGGTGAGTGTAATGGGGTTTCAGTTTTTATGTGCATAATGAAATTGTAACAAACAGATATTAGTTTTTGTGCTAGAATAACAAAGAACTATGCAAATATCTCTTTTTTGAAAAGAAGATTACCTCCACGGCCTTGGATCGATTCCTCGGAAAGCGATTCTTTTGTTTTCTGTTCGCACTCCCCTTCAGCTCACCTCAAATCTTGCAATTTGATATGCTCGCCTGAGTTATTTTTTAAACCCTTTTCGTAGAGAACAACCGAAGAGTTAAGAAAATTTCCCGACGTGAATTTTTTTGCGACATGAGACAATTCCGAGCGCTATAATGCTCATATATAAAAGCCTATCGGCCAATAATAATATATATTATACAATAATATAATATTATATAATATATAGATATTATAATTTATTCAATATTATAATATTATATTATAAAATAATATAAATATTATATTATAATATAATATAATATTTATAATACAATACAATATAATATAATATAATATTTATATTATATTATTAATATTATAATATATTTAACATTATACAACAATATAATATTATATTATATTTAATAATATGGGCGCTAATTTAATTTTCATTTCATTTTGGCGCTTCTCGTTGAAACCCTAAACAGGAAATGATGGGCAAATTCACTAAAATAGTGCAACAGAAAAATGGTGCTCATCTCCATTGGAGGTGGGGGTTCCAACTCCATTGCCTTTGCTCTCATGGCAAGCAACATGATCCGGCGTGGAGTGTTCTTTGTGCAGAGGTTCTTCGTAGCCGTGTATTTTGCACAGAGGTTCTTCGTATGGGGTGAGCGCAGAAGCTACCCGACGGCCTATATGGTTAGAAATATAACAATTTACATGCTATTGAGAAAAGGGAGATGGTTGTAGTTTATAAAAGCTGCAGATTCATGCATTGATTGAGTCATACATATTTCAGGACTTCATTTTAGTTATTTGGACGATCCTTCATCTTTTGATGTGGGCATATAGCTAACAATTTGCAAAGAATATATAATTTGGGAGCACGAAGGATTGTTAGCATGGGAGTGGGAGCCATTAGTTGTTGCCCATGTAGATCATAGAAACATATTGGGCTTTCAAAAGCACTCCAGGTTATTTCTGAAAAAAATTAAAAAGGCCCCTTCTCTCTATGTTAACATGCTTGCACACTCAATCCCCTGAGCACACATGCCGACACTCAATACTCAGCTACTCAGCTAACATGTAAATGATGAATCTATTATTTCTGATGTGTTAATCTTATTGCTTAGTTTAATTTTTTATTTTATTTTTTAATATATCAATTTTTATATTTTCTGTGTTTGATTTCATATATGTTGCAATTTTCCACAACCATGCACCTGTGAACTAGATTTCAAAATGCCGCACACACAGTTGTGAATCCTGGTAACTAAAGTAACTACTTTTTGTTTTTGCCAATCAGTATTTTTGGACACAGAATCTTAACCCTAGTCTCTAGTGAACAACAGAGCACACAGGGCCACAAGGAGACAAGTTCCTTAGCTGATTGAGGATATTGTAGGTAGGTACACTCATCAACGAGGATTTTCCCTTTATATTGCATATTTACCAAAAAATATATCTATAAGACCTTGCATGAGTTGATTTTGTACAAACGTTTGATTGAACCCTATCAAAGCTACATAGTATACATAAATTTTACAGCCAACAAATTCACTGTTTATTTAAGGGTAAAAAGTTTAGGTCATTTATTGGGTCATTGCCATGCTAGACTCCAATTTGAAGTTGAAATTATTCAAACTTACCCCTGGATTTCAACATTACAGGACTAAATTGAATCTTGCCAATCCACTTACACATGGTAGTGGCACATTACACATAATTCTAGAAGTAGAACAAGAGCTTGCAAATCACATGTCAGTGACACAAAATAGGCATTGTTGATAACCCTGCTTCTATCTCAAATGCTTATAGCTGGAAAAACTCAAGAGCCAGAAGTTTTGCAATTGCAACAGAAAGTTGTTTTTTTATTTTTTGTTTTGTTTAAATTGAGAATGATCTGGCTCGAAACTTCAATGCTGCCTTAAAATCCCTCTTCGTTTCACAACTAACACCAAATCTGCAAGGCCTCAGCTATGCTTTTTGTAACACATATGGAGTGGCATCCAACTATTTTCAGAATCCCTCTGTATATGGTACATCATATCTAGATTTCTGTCATTGAATCCCACATTGCAAAATCAAAAGAATATTATTGGTAATAGATGATAATAGGCTACTTTATTGGTAAGGACTATATTGTAAATTGGTAACTGATATTTCAGTTAGAGACTGGTTATATTTGTATTGGCTAGGGATGATTTGTAACCTATCATGACCAAAATAGTCACATTTTGAATGAGTTTCATTTATTTCCCATTCAAGTTTCTTAAACATGATCGCTTCATGTGCAATACAGTGGTCCTGTTTTAGATGCTCTTGCATATGCTGAATGGGTGAAGGAAGATGCTTGATTTAAGCACATACATGTCCAGATGTCACCTTCTTCTACTCATGCTTTTCCAAGATTGAAATTGCGGCATATATCTTCACTAGTGTAGGCAAGATATACTTCATTATTTTATCATGTTTCTTTTGCATTCTTTTGGTTTTATAGATGGCAAGATTAATCAGGTTATAGAAAGACATTTTCTGTGTTTAAATGCCCTAGCTTTAAATTTTTTATACTGTGGACTCAAGTCTTTGTTGTGATATGTTCATTAAATTATTCCATTGATTTTAAGCATGTTGTCAATATTGGTCATTTGTCTTTTAATCTCTTAACTTGATTGTTATACAGTAATAACTTTCTGGAAACTCCGTTCACAAGGTCCAGATTGGAAGGTTAAGATGCAATTGAGTTTCATTCTGATTATGGAGGTTAGACTTCATAGGGAACAATCATCAAATGACTCAATATCTTGAGAAAACCTAGGAGTCATTAGAGACAATAGTCATATTTTAATGTGGTAAAGACATTGTAATGTTGATCTAAGAGATAGCCTCGCTTTTTGGTCTGATATAACCTTAGCACGATAGAATGAGATCTAATGTTAGTCTAATATACAATGTTTGTCAAAAGAGATACAATGTTTGTTAAAGAAAGAAATAGTGAAGGCTGGTAAGAGACCCTTGACTTTTACTAAAGGTGGTGGACAGTTAATGCAGGGGCAAAGCTGTTAAGAATGATGCATAGCATGAAGCCACTGTGATCTTAGACCTACTAAAAGCATAGTTATCAAATAAATTACTTATGATATGTTAGTGATTTTAGGTTTGTCAACAGGGGTTTAGAACATGTTCTATGTACAGGGGTACAATCAATGGTAAGGATGTTGTAACCAAGTGGATGACAAGAGATGTGTCATATGATTCTAAGACCTTGCACAAAAGTATTAAAGTGTTATGATTCAAGGATATATGGTATGAACCTTTTGATAGGCCTGTGGAAAATATAGTATAAACACTTGCTTTGTAGGCCTCTCAAAACTCTAGAAGCTTGTGACTGTGATATAACTGTTGCAAGTATGGGTCTAACTGGTGTTGTCATTGATGTCAACATACTCCTGTTACATTAATGACAAGGTTTGGATGAGTTGTGTGTTGAGGATATTGAGAAAATTAGTCTCAATCAGGAATAGTGAAGAATAGTGATGACATAAGGTAAAAGTCCAATATAGGATGAGGATCAGAGGATGCGGATTAAAGGGTTTGTGGATATGTGTCTTAAGATGTTGCAGTAGAGATTTCAAAGGTCCGCATGAAGATTTGAAGAAGTTATGGCAGCTCAAGTGAAACCGGTTCCGATAGATGTTCAGTAATGACAGAGTGATACAGATAGGTCCGGTGAGATCCAAAAATGCATTCTCTGGTTCTGCGGATTTGAGGAAGTGTTGAGGAAGTCTGTGTGGTATGTTAACTCAATTGGTTCATGATTTGAAGGTCCATAAGTATCTATTCCTTTGTGACAGTAATGGCAAACTGTATTCTTGAGGTTCCGGATGAAGAAGAGAAGGATTTCAGTAAGTAGAGGAAGTGCGGATGTTCTTGGAGATTCAGGAAAGCTTGTGGAGGTCCTTGGATCATTCTCAATTTGTGTTTATGGTCTGCATTAAAATTGGGGTCCCAGAAATGAAAAATAACTTCTGGATGATGGTGTACTTTATGTGACTAGCCGACCGGATGAATTTTACATCTTGCGGATGTTCTTGTGGATGTTTGCCGACTTAGATGTTTGTTCCTAAGTTGATGTCATGTATAAATAAGGGATTATGAAGTCATTTCAGATGTGGACTTGTGGAGATGAGTGTGTGGTAGCGAGGAGAAGAGCGAAAGGCAGAGCAGAAGGTTTGGGCTTAAATGGAACTGACTCAAGCATGGTGAAGATGCTATTTACCAGTTCAAGTATGTAATACTTATTCTTTTGTAGACAGTGTGTCTCTTGTAGGCAGTGAGCCTCTTGTGAGCAGTGTGCTCGGGCAGTGAGCCCTAATTGGCATGTGCCATTTGTTCTTTCTATTCTTCTAACAGAGAATACATTCTTGGGTTAATCACCTCGTGGTTTTTCCCTTAACTGGGTTTTCCACGTCAAAAATCTTGGTGTCTCATGTGTTGATGTGTATTTGCTCTTAACTTGTTGCATTATGCTTTCATGATTGATTTACTATTATGCTTGTGTGGAGTTAAGTATTTGATGAAGAAGAAAGTTTTGGACAATTGATTCACCCCCCCTCTCAGTTGTCTACCCTAAATCTGACAATAACAACTTGTATAACCAACTATAATGAGGTAGTTCTATTCAACATGATCTCATAAATTTTTTTTATCAGTGCTACAAGGACTACAAACATCAAAAACTTGTGATGAATAACCTTATGAGATCCTAATAGGAGTATTGTTTGAATGATAATGACTAAGGATGAAGGGACAATCAAGTGTAATGAGTGCAGTGATCTCATATGTGCACAAAGACCTAAGACACCTATAGGAGATAGTGAACATGGAGGTTTGTGCATGCTTAGTAGGACCTACATTTTCATTCTCTTGATGATATAAAGAGAATGAACCTGATAATAGTTGAGAAACTATTCAAAGATATGTGAAGACTACAGGGTGTTGCAGGATGAAGAACTACATAAGATAGCCATCTCACAGTCTTAGCCATCTCATGATCTTAAATATGTGTCTAGAGCATTTGAAGGTTTTGATGACATTATACAAAGATTTAATTACATTGGAGAATGGAGATATAAGAGAGTGAATTAGTTTGAAGAGATATAGTTCAGAGGTTGAGGACGTAAGAGAAGTCACCCAGTCAAAACAAGCCTGCACACATACTAACAAATCCGATGGAGAATGTAGTGTTTGTCAAATGATGAGTGAGAGATAAAGAAGCTTTAATGACCCTAAGTTGACCTTGAATACACCACCATGTTCTTAGAAGGTTTGATTACTATTTGTAAGTGCATCAAGATGGTGAAATTTGAATGTATGGTCACAAGATGGATCTTTAGAATTCTAAAATAAGCAAGATTCTTCTCCATACCCTCCAAGGAGTTTTAAAATTTTCAAAATCCTAAAGCACATGTCCTTTAATCTAGCATAATGAGGTTTGAAGAGGATGAAGGTAGTTGGGACAGTTGAAGGGATGATAAAGAGCAGTTCCCACATTTTGCTGGAATCTAGGAGCCTGGACAAATACATGCAAGAGTGGATAAAGGTGGCAAATGTCAAATATCCCATTGCTCAATACCCTCAATGAGATTTTCAAGGATTCAAATCAAGCAAGGACTCTTCATGGGAACCCAATGTACGTTGACTCAACATATTAACATTTATTGTTTTCTTAAGAAGTCGTATATACTCTCCTATGCTTAGGAAGAGATATAGGATGCCTAGGATAGGAGTAAGAAGAGAGTTCTTTTCAGTTTAGAAACCTAGTATTGTTTGAACTAATAACAAAGGAGTGTGCATCATATAGCCTTTTGGTTTGACTTGTTTTCTGTGAACTTTTAATCCATACGCTTCTGAATTGTTCATATTTCTCTACAATGCATAGGTGGAGGGTGGTGTATCCCATCTTCCTATTTTGTATCCCATTTATTTTTGTGTACCCTTCATTAAGTAAATGTCTTGTATTTGGAAAATACCCTGCTGCCTTCATCTCCCAAGCCAATTGCTCCCTCTTTGCATAGATATGCTGTGTTTGTGGATGTGATCTGTCTCCTACAGAAAAAGTATGTACCGTTTTATGGCCTTCAATCCAACTACATCTAGGGATCTTTTTAATTCTTCTATCTTTCATCAATCTCCTTACCATTTGAACCTCACCCTAGCTGCCCACTTCTGCATATATGTTTTGAGAGAAGAACATAAGTCAGAGCATTTTTAGGATCTAAATCAAAAAGTAGCATTGCTGTAAATACTCCTAAGCCTATATTCATATGTGATTTATAGGCACCAAGAAAACACATCCACACAACCACCACAAGTTTAACTGGCATTTTAATGATAAAGTTTAAGCTGTCCTCAAGATAGCCAACACAAGCAAGAAGGTCAACCATGCACACATAATGATCGACTGTAGGAGTAATGCAATAAGGGTTACTCATGTGATTGAAGTATGTACAACCCTCATCCACTAAACTTGAATAGCTGCATGCACATAGAACACAAGCAAAACTTACAATGTTAGGATATGCTCCAGAGTGCTTTATTAATTCAAAGATCTTGAGAGCATCCTTGCAAAATCCATTTTGTGCATATCCTGCAATCATGGCATTCCATGAGACCCCACTTCTTTGAGGCATTTTGTCAAATAGGTCAGGTGCCTTGTCTATACTTCCACATTTTGCATACATGTCTACCAGAGCATTTCCAACTATAATTTCTGACAAAACTCCACCTTCCATTATGCTTTGATGGATGTCCATACCCTGTTCCAAATCTCCCATTTTGACATAGGCAGGGAGGATGCTGGTATCTGTGAGGCATCAAGGCAAAGAAGAAGCTGTAAAAGAAAAGCGTTAGTTGTGTCTCTCTTGTCGATTTGTGCGGAGTGTATCATGTAATTGAGGAGGATTGAATATGTCCAGTGCTCAAATATCGATTATAGCCTCTAGGACACCCATAATTTATTTGCCTAATAATTCTGCTTTAATGTTCTCAATGTTTCACCGGTGACGAAAATTTCTCCAAATGCCATGCCCAATGATGTTGAGACCTCGAAATTGCTTAAAAATATTAGTGCTAGTTTGTGGAATTTGGCTTTAGACCTGCCAATTGCATTTGCTTGAAAGTTTCTAAAGCCTTTTCAAAAAATCTATTTTGTCCATATCCTACAATCATGGCATTCCACGAGACCACATTTCTTTCAGGCATTTTTTCAAACAGTTCACGTGCCTTCTCTGTGCTTCCACATTTTGCATACATGTCTACCACAAGGTGCTTGTTGGGCCTTCGTGGTGATGCGAGAACTCCCACATCACCATGAAGGCCCAACAAGCACCTTGCGGTGTTGTGGTAATGCTAGATTAAGGCTTCTGAATGGTATTATCATGGAATTCAAGGGACAAGAACACAAGTTTGAGGAGCATGAGAAAAAGCAATGTGATGGAGAAAAGGGCAGGAAACGTGTAGCACAAGATGACAATGAAGATGAAGTCCAAGAGTTTTTCACTTTGGTGGACATAATTGATTCAATGCACAAGCTCTATAAGCAGAAGCCAATGAATTGCCCTTCTGCAGGAGAAATACCCATATCTCAGATTGTGGGTGGCAATGTCATCAAACTTAAATCTCCATGGAAGCCCTCTTTCCAGTTGGAAGATTTTTCTGGCTTCACCCGGAAAGATTGTAATTTTACTTATTGTTCAAACAACAACGCAAACACTTCGGTGGTGTGTGAAAAATCTTGTATTGGAAGTGATCAAAAAATGGCTGTGAGGAGCTTTGATCTCAATGCTGAGGCTACCTTAGAAGAGTAGATTCCTGCAGAAGCATTAACATTTTCTGCATTCTTTGTAAATGCACCATTCTTATTACTGCTCTTAATAACAATGATAATGGTAGGCTGCATTATTTTTTCTGTGTTTTGTGCCCGTGTTCCTCATTCTATACCATTGTGGTGATGTTCATATTAATTGACAATTCATCCATCATAACTAAAATTGTGTATTAGTTTAGTTTATTTAAAAAACTGAATCTCAACATAATCAAAGACAAGTATATAACTAAGGGCTATTCTTAAATATCATCCACTTTGATAGTCAAAGGTCAATTTTGCCCAATAAAAATAAGACAAATATTTAACACTTTTTTTATTGTGAATGAAGTGTAAATTGCTATTGATTATTTGACCATTGAAGTGGATGATATTTAAGTAGAGTGTATAACTAAGTCAATGTTCATTTAACTAAGCAAAGACAATACTTGTAACCTCATTTCTGATCAGTAGTGGAGGATACTGGAAACCATCTCTTAGGGGAAGTCTTTATTGTGACCAGGTCTACAGGCACTGGTAAGAGTTACTTGATGAACAACCAAGAACAAACAAAGAGGAAACAGATGCATACTTCAACATTCCTTGGCCTCCAAGATCGATTATAACTATGACCAAAGGAGATATCATCTACCTCTACCAAATTAATGGTAAGTGGAAATCAATAGAGCCAAAGTCGTGCACTCAACAAATACACCAATGACCTTTACCTGCAAGAGCGACATCAAAGAAGATCGATGAAAGGTAGAAAATCTATACTAGTGGGACCACACTTAGCCGATCCATAGAAACATGTCAAAATGTGCCAACTATAGTCGTTATGCTACAAAAGGCTCCACAGTGAGGATATGCATGGCCAATGAAAATGTCTCATGTATTTGCATAGATTTATAAAATATTCCCTTGCATACTCATGGTATGTGAACATTCTCCTTTTAAATGTAACTTTGGTACCATTTGGAAATATTTTGTTAGTGGTAGAGAATATTACTAAGAAAGCACAATAATGCCATTTGAATTTGCCATTTGTAGGCAGTCCATTGTTGACCCAGATGATGTAGTGGCAAAAGATGTAAGTCTTTTATATGAGACTATAATCTATGTGTTTGTTCTTTGTTCATTTAATTTTTCAATGCATTTTCTTTGTGCATCTTATTTGGTTTCAGTCTAGTTTGATATCTGAATTTGTGACTTTTCTTGAGTTCCAGATTGTTGTCAAACTAAATAGTCCAAGAGGATCTCATTTTTGTCATGCAGGACCAAGGAAAAAGGTATGTCTCTTTGATGAAAATAGATTTCAAAGTAAAATTTCAAGTTTGCCCAACTTGAATATGTGATGCTGATTTTTCTTAACAGGTCTATTTTAAACCAAATGAAGTGCATGCCTGTATAGTAACATGGGGAGGTCTATGCCCATGGCTTAACACTGCATATGCATTTCTTCTTTAATATCAGACCTATATAAATGAACTATGGAGTTTGACTATTAGACCTGCATATGCATTTCTTCTTGAATACTTTCATAATATATGCCTATATTACTGTAAAATTCCTTGTCATCCCACTTTGTTTTTCATATTTCAAAGTTTCATAAATCTTTTAAAATATTAATAAAATTTGAGTTTTTTTTATTGTGGACAGGTACAGAGCAAGGAGAAAATGCAAAACTAGTGCCTTCTAGATGCATTTACAACCCACCCCATGTGCAACAATGGCATCACTGAAGACACGCATTCACATCGATGACTTTTTAGCTTTAGTTTTAGTTTTTTTAAATTTTAAAAGCATAATAAATCAACAGTTTGCATACTGCAGAAAGATTCTGTCTTGAAAACTCTCTATATAGAGTTCTTTGTAACATATTTTATATACAGTTTGAATATACAGTGAATTATTTTCCATTTTATTTGTGTCAATCCTTTGAGCAGATTTGTTGATAAATGAGTTCTTTGTAACATATTTTATATACAGTGAATTGTTTTCCAGCATTGTTGTTTCAATCCTTTGAGCAGATTTGTTGAAGTTTATCAACAAAAAATGGCATAGTTGATGTTTATCATGTACTAGTTGTTTATATATGACCAGTTGACGGAAACATAATGATTAAAATGACCAAATATACTACCAATGGATGGAAATTAGTTAATACAAATGACTAAATATACTACCAATAGACAAAAATTAGTGACTAAATAAATGACTCAATATACTACCAATTGATGACAATTAATGACTACAATGACTAAATAAATTTGGTCACGAGATAAATGACTGACAATAAACTACCAATGGTCACGTGACTAAATATACTACCAAATTGATGACTAAATATACTACCAAATTTATGACTAAATATACTACCAAATTGTACTACCAAATTAATGACTAAAATTTTTTTGGTCATAAATTTGGTCACGAGATAAATGACCGGAGATAAACTACCAATGGTCACGTGACCAAACTACTAATCACATGACCAATTTTTTGTAGTTTTTTTAGTCATTTATTTCTATTTTTCTACTAGTGAGTACATCAATCTAATCGGCTAAATAGCCAAATGCAAATTTTTTAAAACCATTATACTGTTGGTAGAAAATATTTATAAAAATTATAATGCATAAAAGAAAGAAATTTATAAAAATTAGAATGCACAAAAGAAAGAAATTTACAAACACATCAAAGGTAGAAACTTTTCCCATCCAAAATACTCACTATGTGGCTTGAGAGCCACTTGAAGGGAGCAGGAATACCGGCGGTCTTATCAATTATTTAGTTTCCCTCATGCTTGTCGCCTTAACGTAGGAAATGAAACCTACTCAAGCCCAACACGTGAAGAAAGGTAATTAGGACTAACTTAGGACAATCATTACTATGCTTCAAGGACATAACATACTCTTGACTCAAAGCTCACAAAACGAGTTTGATTTAGGTTTCTAATACTTTATTTGCGATAGTCCTAACAACCCCAAAAATGATCAAGTTAACCATATCATGTAAATTTTAGTCAAGCCAAAACTTATTCTCCCTAAGTTATCTTAATTAAATGACTCATCCACCCTATCCGTCATTAATTATATTCTAGACTAGGTGATCATGATACTAATAAAATTAACATAGTGGAATCCATTATTTTTAATATTGCTAAAGCTTGTTTACTTAATTCAACTAAATAACAATTACAGTAGCTACCATTATTACTTCACCCCTTTTAAATTTGATTAAATCATTAAATTGATAAAATACACCAATTAATCTAATCTTCTTCCATGTCACGTAGACAAATTTAATCCTATTAATAAATTTTCTTCAACTCTTTCCATATCAAAATTAATGCAATTGATAAGGTATTACTTAATGATATAAATAGAATACTAAAATTCCCAATACTTCCTAATTATAAACGACTCTAAATCCAAAATAAGAGGAATGTACCTTAAGAAAACAATATAGGTTCTTATTTACCCTTAAAATTTCACCTTAAGAATATAAGATAATTCTTGCTAACATTTACACTAGAGATTCCACCAAAGCTAAACATATTAATAAATAGTTAAGAGAACAAAGTTTCTTCATGAGCATAAGGTCATAACAATTGAAAAGAAAAGGAAGGATACACTTCATTCTATTTGAAAAGAATTGTAAACTCTTTACTACTTTATTTATAATCAATAACAACAATCATCTATATACACAACTGCTACAGAGGTTACGAAACCCTATAACAAAAATGCAAGATATCAAAATTTGGATGATTCTACAACTAATAAGAGGAAAGACTCTATTTCTAATATAACATTACCATTTCTTCCTCATTTCCTCATTTCCTCGTCTTAACGTCCATGCCTATATGGTTTTATTCTTGTCCTCACCTATCCTTATTATTTTTTGCTTCTTATTTTTTCTCATTTGACTTAAGCTCCTTCTTTTTTGTTATCTCTCTCTCTCTCTCTCTCTCTCTCATCTTTCAGTCCTTTTCTTTTTTGACCCTTTGCTAGTTTTTAATTAACTCTTTATTTTGTCTGAGTTGTTCTTTTTCTCATCCCTTGTGTGCCTCCTTGAGACTATTTTGTCTTTCGTGCCCACCTATTCTCTCTCTTTTTAAGTAACCCTCTCTGCAATTCTAACTCATTTGTATTCTTTTCCTTTTCTCCTGATGATGGATCAAGGAGTGTGATCTGAAACGTTGAGACAAAAAAAGCAATACAATTTTCTCTAGAAGCACTAAAATCAATCATTATGGACTGTGGAAATATCATGTCTACAATAACATTACCATCCAACTCACATCACCAATCCCTCCTAGATGAAACATCTCAGCCCCAAGGACTTCACCATAGAGTAGTCCACTATATTTCTTAAAAGAAAAGAATATGCAACAAGATTTTACTACTAACCTTTTACCCAACTTTTGCCAACTAGTTTAATTAATCGATCTAATAATGCAAGAGAACATAACATTGAGAGAAATTCATATGGAAATATGGATACAAACAATACATAATCTCCAAAAGTAAATTTCATAACTATTCAATAAATTCATAACTATAGTTTTCCACTAATAGCATACAAACCAAAATTTTGAATTGTTTAAAAGTAATACTGAAGAGTACCCTAATAAAAAAAACAAGTCATTAATATGTCTCATAACAATGAGGTATCTAGGAATGCTCTAAGGATCTTCTCCTACATCACTACCTTCTTCTTCTTCTTCAATCTCTCCTTCATTTGAGGTTACTACCACAGGTAGTTTGGGGGAATCTTCCTTCAGCTTGGCAATTTCCTCGTGGGAGAGTTCTCGTGCATTATGCCCACAACCTAAGGGAAAATCCCTTTTTGCAGATGGTTTAGGTTTTCCTAAGGTGGCCTTTGGTGTCATTGGGTTTGCTATTGTGGAGGGGCACGAGGCCTTCTTTCCTTTTCTTAAGGTATGTCAGGATCTATTATCGGTGCAGCCACAATAGATTCTTTATCTTCTTTAGTTTGTTTAGGATCCATAGATCTGGCGGTGCGGTTGATTTGGGCTCAAAGTTGGTTAGACCTTCTCTTTGGTGCCATGCTACACCAAAACAAATTATAGTTAGGTTACTACTCAAGTTCCCCAGAGTTCCCAAAGTGTTGGAAACCTGGCTCTGATAAAATGTTGCATGAAATATCATGTGCTTGTTCATTACAAGTGTTTTGAAGATTCCTCTTTGTGTTACAATAACTAAATTACATAAATAACATTTGGTTTTAGAGGCTAGCATTGTAAGGTAAATTAGATTTTGTAATGACTTTGAACAATCCATATCCATTCATTTATCAATAAAAATAATAGAAATTATAGAACAATTTTGAAAGAATTTCAAAGTTTGACCCAACCAATTTAAACATCATGCTTCAAGAATAAGACATAAAATAATTCTAAATAACTCATAAAGATGAGAAAAATTACAAATAGTCTTATTGGCCAAGCACTACATATTTATCTTTTTTTTTGTTAAATATAAGTGCATATGGGCCATCCAATAGTACCTTTAGGTGCTTTTACTAGTTTATATAAATCTCATGGATGTAATAATTTAAGAATTTTTAATGATATATTAAAAAATATTGGCCAAGCTCTACACATCTTTAGAACCTTTGAAACTACACCCATCTTCTGTTTTGCATCCTTAGAAAGTAAGCTATCATCTTTGATCGACTTAGCATTGGAAAGTGGATTGGTAGAATCACCACTTTCAAAAATTTGTGTGACCCTTATTCCAGTCACTAATAGTAGCACCAGAAACTCAAAAATAATCAATAATAATAAAAAGGAATTCCCTCACTTAGAATGGAGTCCCATGGAGGGGGATATCCAAATTATTCTTTGTCGGTGGCACCAAGAAAAGTTTCAAATGTGAATCAAGGTTAAACAGAATCTCAATAAATGTAGAGGGACCACAACTTTAAAAGGGATTTAGGAAATTCTCAAATAGAATTCAAGAGGTGGGGAGAGAGACAAGGCGGGGAAGGCTAGAAACTCGTATCATGTGCAAAGAATTTGTAAGAAGGTTTGTTGGCAAATGACAAGTAATAGATGGTGATTTTTTTTTTCAAATATTAGTACATTTTTCAAATCCTTAAATCAAAATCCTAGAGACTAAAAGCTTGTAATTCAAGGGACCACTTTTGAGAACTCTATATTTTGCTATGCAACATCTGCTGATAAATTTTAGATGCCCGACCCCCCAATCACCCCATCCCCCTCCATGGGACTACTACCTTATAGTTAAAAATATGTTTAAAACAATTTCATCAAAATAATTCATATTGAAAATAATAGATGTATGTTCTTACCTATACACACTGAGACAACTTTGAACCTGCAATCTTTGCCATGATGTTTCATTTCATGCAATAATGTTGCTACACAATGAGCTCCTAAAGATCGTGATATAAAGATTAATGTTTGTAATTTTTTAATAGAAATCTAGTAACAAACCTTAATGATGAAATTAAGAGTTTCTGTCAAGCTTATAATAGTGTATTTATAATGGATAAAATAAAGGTTGTGTTAACCATTAAGGCTTCATAAATCCACACATGCATGCACATGTTTAGACATCAACATGCATCTCTCTAAATTAGCCAAAATGTAACAAACATGAACATTGACTTTTGATTGTAGACTAAATGAATAGTTATTACTAGAGCATTCATGTGCTTCCTACTAATGTCAATACGTACAAGGAAAATAGAACCAAGATAACATTTTGAAATGGATTTCTCAAACAGTATCCTTGACAGAGGTCTAAAGCAACAATATATTTATAATTTAATTACGTCTCAAACAACATATCCCTATATGAATAAATCCTAAGCTATTTTTAGAGAAATTTCAAAAAAAAGTCATATTTTTGTTACCTATGGTTCCAAGGGGATGACGAAGGGAAATATGCCCTCCATTAACATTTAGCTTTTCAGGTCTAGTTCTAATCTCTAGATACAATTACATATTGAGAGGCAAAAGCCTAATAGACAAATTGTACATACATAGCAAAAAAAGTTATCAACAAAGGGTATGCTTCAATAAATAAAAGTGATCAGATTTTAAGTTCCAATTTGTCATGTTTTACCTCATTTATTTCATAAATATCAATATCACCAACATCTAAACCCATTGCCTTTGTTGCCGCTAGAATTGTAAAAGTTGGACAAACTCCCATAATAGTTGGGTCTACTCCAACAATAATAAAACTCCTAGAAAATGAATATTTCAAAGTGGTCAATTTAGGACAAAGTGAAATGGAATTAATTTCACATGTGATGGTAGTGAAGCAAAATTGAATTGACATTTCAAACCTAAAAACAACTAGAATAGGTAAACCCTTTTGCATGGCCATTGCCCTCTTCATGAGAAGTGCATCACCAACTCCATCACTGACTTGGCTTGAATTTCCTTCAAGGGTTACATCAAGAGTTTTATGTAAGTGAAATGAAAAAAAATTCAAGATCCCATGGTATATAATGATTGATATACTAAAATCTTAGCAAAAGTAATAAGTCTATGATCTATTACAATGTCTAACATTTTCTATAGAAACAATAAATTAAAATCTAGTCTTACCAAACTATATTAAAGAGACAACATACCAGTAGTGGTGCTACCATCCTTGTTGAATAAAGGTTAGAGCTTTGCTAGATTAGACAAAGATGCATTGGCATGAAAACCATCATCAACAGAATCAACAAGCTTAAACGTAAAAATAAGAACCATAACACGGATCATGTTAGAATCTTTATATGAACACCATTTCAACCACAAGACTTCACAGATTATAAAATAAAGATGTTTCTTACCTTAGTTTCAATAGGGATGATTTCATCTTTGAACTTTCTTGTAGCTATTTCTATTGTTGGCTTTCTAATAGACTCAACCTAAATTACAAGTATTGTTGTTACCGGTTATTCTATCCTCCATGTTTCTTTAACTCAGTAGGTTCATATTTAATGCAAGATTTTTGACACAAATCAAATATAAACCCTCAAAATATTTTGCATACTATTGCCTAGCCTTGATCCTGATGTGAAACTCCCTAATGATCAACCACATTTTATGAGGTGACACCCATCAGGGAATACAATCTTGTGCTTGCCTTTGGGTTTCAACCTATTGCAAGGCACCAAATCAACAATCATAAGTAGGTGGTGCTAGATGGTCAACTTTGGATGTGGGGTGAGCATTCCCTCTTTCTCAAGTCGTGGTCCCCCTCTTTCAAACCTCTCATAGAACCATTAAATTACATGTCTATTTGGGTCAAGTTGCCTAACCTCCACCTCCAATTTTGGGAAGACTCTTGCTTTGTGAGTATTGCAATGCTATTGGTAGAATTCTAAAGATGGATTCTTCCATGTCTAACATTGTCCAATCTACTTATGCATGTCTTCTGGTAGACATTGACTCCTCCAAGGCTCTTCTTGGGGAGGTTGTCCTCATGGTGGAGGATAGGCTGTGGAATTAGTTGCTAGATTATGAGCGTATCCCATTTTGCTATAGACAATGCTTCACTATTGATAATCTTGCCTTAGTTTATCCCCGTACTCACCATAGGAATGTTGGCTTAGCTATGTGGTGGTAGAATGACCTCCTTGAACATTTGACTATTGATTTTGAGGATGACAAAACTTTGAGTCCTATTTTTGCAAATCTTGGTGTGGCTCCGGTGGCTCCCGAGGAGGCTCCCCTTAAGACTGGTATGACTAGTTTTATCTTCAAACATTGTTAGGGTTCCTTCTTTGTGTTAGAAATGAAGGTGAACAACTATAAAATGAAAATATGAAATCAACTGTAAATCTGATTTAAACTACGCATAACCAAATGGAGATTGAATGAAAGTAAATCACCAACACATAGGAAATACAGAACAAAAGAATTGAACACATAACACCATGTTTATGTGGAGAACCCCTTTCAAGAAAAAACTACACACAAGAAGAGATGCACTAGTCTCTATTAACTTCAAAAGAGTTTACAATACAACACTATCAACCTCCTCTTCAATCGTCAATCCAACAACACCTATTTTTTTGTCTCAATTATCTCCTACTTCACAACCATAATAGAATGTGCTCATTAAAGAGTGTTTCTTTCTAGGGTAAAAAACCATAACATAACTTCTATCATCAAATCTACGACCTAAAGATGATCAGTCCAGATTGACTACGAAATTACAAGGATCCAAAATACGGCTGAAATAAGACTGCTACTTGGTGAGTACATCTTCCCTTACGGATGATTTACAAACAATATTAGGAGTAACTAATTACATAGGATTTACAAGGTTGATGGCACCTTAATCCTAACATTCTCCCATTTGACATCATACATTGTAAATACATCCATAAGAAAACATAAAATAAATAAGCACTAGGAACAAAGCCCATGGCCTCCCTGCACCATGCAACTTCTTTGTGCTCACATGTTTAGTAAGTGAATCTGTAACATTCTCTTGAGTGTCAACCTTCTTCAACTCAATCTAACCATTAGTAATCATTTCATGAACAAAATGGTATTGACCATCCACATGCTAATTCTGTGCACCATACATGCGTTCTTGCCCAAACATATTACACTTTGGCTATCACAACCAAGCTGAATAATCCTGCAATAAAAAACCAATACCTGTATAAAATCTCCATAACCAAACTGCCTCCTTAGATACATGAGTAGTAGCCATATACTCTACTTCGGTGGTGGATAAAGTAATGGTGGGCTACCTTTTACTCATGCAACTCACAGCTCCTCCAAACAAAGTAAACACATAGCCACTAGTGGACCTTTGACTACTCAAGTCACCTACTGAATCTGCATCAACAAAACCTTGTATGTCCAATGCCTTATCCACATTGTTAGTACCAAATAAACCAAATAATAATCATAAGTACCACACAAATATTTTAACACCCTCTTTGCATAATTCCAATGTCGTCTACCAGGGTTAGACATGCACCTGCTCAAAACTCCTGTTGCTTGGGCAATATTTGGTCTAGTGAGAATCCTTGCATACATCAAACTTCCTACAACACTGGCATATGGCACATTAGACATATTCACTTAATCATCTTCATTCTTAGAAGACATGTCTAATAAAATCTTAGTACCAACTGGTAAAAGAATTCTAACTGGATTGTAATCCTGCATGATAAATCTATGCAAAATAGTATACATACTTACTTTGTGATAACCAAAGATTTATGTTACCTCAATCTCTTTTGATCTCCATTCTCAAAATATACCTAGCTACCCCCAGATCCTTAATGTCAAATGCACTTGAAACTTGAGATTTCAACTCACTGATCATACCCTTGGTGTTACTGAAAAATAACATATCATCCACATATAAGGCAATAATTAGAATGTCATCATCAATACATCGAATGTAGACACGATGATCCTCTTCACTTCTAACAAAATCCAATTTCAAAATAAATGAATCAAAATTTTGGTACCACATTCTGGGGGACTGTTTTAAAACCATAAAGAAATCTTTTTAACTTGCATACCTAGTGTTCTGTCCCTTTTACCTCAAAACTTGTAGGCTGTTGCATATCAATTTCTTCTTCTATATCTCCATGCAAAAATGTAGTCTTAACATCTTTTTGCTCAATTTTAAAATCATAAGCTGCAGAAATAGATAAAAGAAATCTAATATAATATAATTTAGCAACAAGAGGGAAAATTTCACCGAAATTGACTCCCTCTCTAAGTGTAGCCCTTGGCTACCATCTAGTCTTATACTTCTGTAACAAACCATCTGCTCCAAACTTCTTCTTGAAGACCACTTACATCATATGGCCTCTCTTCCTTTGAGAAAATGTATAAGATAGTAGATGTCACACGAGTCTAAAGCCATTATCTCCTCCTGCATGGCTAGCTTCCAAGGCTCACTGTCATTTGCATGAATAGCTTCCTTGGAGGATCTAGGTTTATTGTTAGTACTTAATAAAGTAACTACACAACAAAAATCTAGTGGGCTATACCTACCAATTGGATTTCGTTGTCTTGTGGATCTTCTGAGAATAGGATTAAGGGGCTCTTCCTATTCTTGAGCTTGCTCAACTTCTTCTTCCCCAACATCTTTAGTTTTCTTAGTAATCTCATATGAACCCTCTTCTTCATCTTCATCTTCATCCTCGTCATCCTCAAATCCATCTCTCTGTTCTTCCGGAGGTGCATCTTCCTGCTTAATCTCAAAGTGCACTCTCCTTATGTTTTTCTTTTCGCTATTTAGAATATAAAATAACTCTAAGTTCCCTGAAATTTAAATCTCTAGAATAGATAATTTTATGGGTTAGTGGATTCTAAAGCTTATAACATTTAACATTGTTGGGACTTGTAAAATTTTTCTTCCAAAAATGCCTTATTTTGCCCCAAAAATCCATCAAATTTCCCAGTTTTGCCTTTGTACCAAATCCATCATATATATCCGATCAAAGAGATCTTTTATAGGGGTTTTAGTTCAAAATATTATAAGTGTTATGTCTTTGTTTTTTCCCTTTGAAAAAAAGAACATTCTAAGCCTTTGTCGGCAAACCAAAAAAACTGCGAATTGGTGAACTAGTTCAAAAGTTTGCCTTTTTTCTGATTCGCCGATAAGGTGACGAGAAGGCAACATGTGAAGCAAAGAAACAGTTTAAGTTATCAACAAAGTTCTCTTTTTGAGAACTAGTTTGTGAGTTCGGCATTTCGCCAATTCGCCAACTGGGTGACACTTGGCAAATAAAGGAAGTAGTGTGTGAAGCAGAAAAAACAAAGTTCAAAGAAATGAAACTTTGCTAATAAAAGGCACAGAAAGGCTAGTTCGAGATCTCAAAGAATCACCGACAATGGAAAATTGATAAGGTGAAGACTGTGTGTCGGCAACCTTCTGAATTTTGGAACTAGTTCTTAGTTTTCAAGATTTGCCAACAAGTTGATAGCATAGAACAGAGGGCTAAGTTTTCAAAAACTAGACTTTGCCAATAAGGAAGACAAAGCAAGTTCATGAAAACTAAGATTCGCTAATAAGGCAAACCAAAGGAAGCGACAAGGAAAGGTTTGAAAAGGGGTGAATTTACCAACAAAAGGCGAAACAAGGCTAGTTCACAAAGTCAGTATTTTGCCGATAAAGAGAGAAGATAAAAGAAACAAAAGTTTGCTTCATGCTGAGTTTGCCGATAGGGAAAGTGGCCAACTAAGGAGATAAAGAAAGTTTGGTGAAGTGAAGATTTTCTGATAGTAAAGAAAAGGCTAAAATAAGGGAGAGTAACAACTGACGAAGAAAGTGAAAAAGCAAAGTGGTTCGTGAAAGTCAAATTTCACTGACCAAAGAAGAGAGAAGAAAGAAAGAGTTCAAAAAAGATGAAAATTGTTGACAAAGGGTGAAATGGGTCTAGTTCGCAAAAGTCAAATTTCACCGACTGAAGGAGAAAGTGAAAAGATGGAGACAAGCTAGGTTCACGAAGATGAATATTTTTTGATAAGGCAAAAAGGAGGCCAAAAATGAAGACTAAGTGCCAACGAGAAAAATGAGTGTTTTCCCATGGTTCGTAAAAATGAAAGTTTGCCGATAGAAAATAAAGGAAGAGAGATTGAAGTGGCAAAAGAGAAGTTCATGAGAAAGAAAAAAAGGCCGATAGAGATAGGAAGATGTGCCCAATGTAGAAAGGTATAGTCAGAAATTAGATGGCCTAAAAGGGAAAATTGGACAACACTTTTAAAGTGTTGTAAGAGCTTTAAAATGGTAATTTGCTTAAGGCGTGCCATGATTGCAGGATTTGTACAAGCTGATTTGTACCAAGTTTTTATGATTCTACAAAGCGGTGCCATGCAGGTGGTTGACATAGTAAAATTCTTTGATGCACATGTACATTTGGAAGACAAATTGGATATGTCAGAGGGTGTAGGTGTCAGGAAAAGGATTTGAACCTTCACTCTTTATTTTTCCAGGTAGACAAAGAGAGGAAGCAATCTTCTTCTGACATTTTTAGTATTGTTAGGGAATGGACAAGCTTCCAAACGTGCATACTTCATGTCATTATAGTGGGACTGAATTTAATGTGGCATGGGCGTACTCATTGAGTAAGTGCTACACTAGGACTGGGTGCATTAAATTCTAATGCTATATATACATATTTTTTAGATGCAATAAGGGTTGGTTGGTCAATTGAGTAATTTTCTCAACAGGTTTTGAGCTCCAGAAGGTAGATTAGAAAAGGCTATTTTTACAGTCTTTGTTCAACATGAAACAATCATTGAAATGTATGTAATATATTTTGCAAATCTTTGTATTAGACCACTGTTTTTCTCCATTGTTGTAAATGTTCTTTTTAGAAAACTTAATCGTAGTTATGGTTTGCTCTTGCCACATTTAGTGGTGTGAATGTAAGCATTGATTTGAATGAATGTGACAGTTCTTAAATCATTTCCAAGGCTTTGTTAATGATCTTTTCAATATTACATGGGAAGGAATATGGTATGGTGTTAGATTATTAAGCATTTTTAGTGATTTGGTACTAATTTTCATGTATTTGATTTATCAAATAGGCAACTGTACATTTCTTTGTGGTTGTTTTTCCTCTGTTGAACATTAGACTATGTAGCCCAATGGATATGCACTAGTCTGATAGCCTTAGATCACCCAATCTTCAAAATAAAATAATATATTTATCTTTAGAAGAAGTTGTAGTTTTTATGCATCCTTATTGTGTAGGATTGCCTTTATCATCTATATAGGGGTCTTGTAACAACCAGCCGTTCTTAGTTTAGTGACAAATTTGGGGCTAAGAAAGTGATTTGGGTTTGGTTGTTCATTTATTTTTAGTTATTCATCTAGTTTGAAATCAATACCTACTTAGGTATACCCCTTGGAATATCCCTCTAGAGTTTAAGATGAGCTCAAAGAGTAGAGGAGTCTACCCACTCCTGTTAGTTGGCCAAAATAGCCCATAACTTATTGATAAACCTCTTTCTATCACCCTGAAGACAATCCCTGGCCTAGGTGATTTAGAAATGTTTTAGAGTTTTATGCCGCTGTCATTTTGGGACCCAACAGATTGGCTCCATTGCCAGGGATCCTAAATTTTATTTTTGGTTGCTACAATATTGAAGAATAGTGTTTGTTCAAGTTTTCTTCCTAGTAGGGGAAGTGACGACTCTATTTTACAACCCAAAAATTAAATTTAGTTTAAAAAGAACTCCATAATGAATAGAGGAAGGAACCGGGAGCATCCTGGACATGAGGAATCCTCTAGCGATGTAGGAAATAGGAGTAGATATAGGGTAAGGAGACCTAATGTGGTACCTCCAAGGAATACCCAAGACATCGTGTTTGTTGACCTTAGGAGCCAATACAATTATACTTTTGAGGAATCTGCAGATAACATGCTCAGAACAAACAACATAATGAATAGAAATGAGTATGATGTTAGAAGAAATGGTAATATTATTGGTAGAGGAAGTAGAGATAGATCTCATGATCCATATTTGAGGACATTTGGGAATGCCAGTGAGAATGAAGAGATGTATCAGGGTACACGGAATCCTATTTCCCCCACTGGATCATTCGGAGGTCAACATGACAATATTCCTAATAAGGGTGATCAACAACAATAACCTAATGATGAGGAAAGAGAAAGAAGAATTGAAGATGAAATGGACTTTCTTGATCATATCAGAAATAGATAAAGGGAAGTGCAAGCCTTCGTTGATCAACAACAAGATCAACTTGCCCAACAGGCCCAACAAAACTAGAATGCATAGTAGTAGGGCCTAAATCAAAATGTAAATTAGCAATGTGCATCTCCACATCACTACAACTAGCAAAATAATCAGAGACAATAGCAGCAACATCAAATGGGACGTCAATGAGAAAATTAGGCCCATGCTCAAAATATCAACATTCAGCCACCACAACAAAACTAGGCTACTTAGCAACATGGCAATATTCAGAACATTGGTCATGCACAACGAAGACAAGCACAAAGGTTTCTTCCATAGAGGCAACCACTGGGAGTTGAAAGGTATAAACAACTTGATTTCTTTGGCATACCTGACTTTCCTAATCCAATTCCAACTGAGATTAGGAGGAAGATTCCTAGGTTTCAAGGTAACAATGCTATCATAGGTGAGGAACATCTTAGACATTTCATTAATGTCAATGATGAATATGAAATTGAGGATGAAGATGTTATGATAAAATTATTTGTACATTCATTGGTAGAGAGTGCTAAAGAATGGTATAAATCCCCCACTAATAATAGTATTGATTCTTGGGAGTTCATGAGAGTATTCAGATTGTAATATGGGGACATGATTGATCCCAAGTTTGCTATCCATGAACTTACGACCATCAAGAAAACAATAAATGAAATAGTAGCTGACTTCAATAGTCGCTTCATCATGACAATGAGAAAGTTACCTCCTCATATGAGACCCAATGAATCTATGTGCTTAGTTTTATATTGTGGTGCCTTTGATTCAAAAATTGGTTATTGTTTGAGGGACAAGAGTCCAAAAACATTAAGAGAGGCATATGATATAACCATAAACGTAGAAAGTAATATGAGAGATTTAGGGAAGCATATCAAAAGGTCTGATATCAAATTGTCCTAGCTAGATAAGCCAACTTTCAACAAACCCCTCACTACTGATGACAAGTTAGACAAACTCATGGGGGTTGTGAAAGAATTGTCCTATAAAGTTGCTAGAAATGACAAAGGGTTGCACCTCAGGGTGTTGCGCGACGCATTTTAACAAAGGTCATATATTGCATAATAGGCCTTATAATACTGATTGGTCTAAGAGACCACAATAAAATGACATATAAGCTACCCCCAGACATGTAAGTTTCAAACAACCTGAAAGGGACACCCCTGATCCTTTGAGAAAGGATCAAGTTAATTTTCAAGATGAGTCTTTTATGGTTCCATGATTTCTTCCTCCCCCTTGATCCAAAAAATTGTGAGGTGGCTCATTCGTTGAGCAGAGAAGAAGAATTTCCAAATGAAGAGGGTGCAACTGAGTATTATGAAGAGGAAATAAATCAGTTTGATGCAGAAGATTATGAGAAGATGGGTTAGGATGCTGATTGCGACTGTAAGGGTAAAATGCAGATCAATCAAATGAATAATGTATAACCCAAACATCAACAGAATAGAAGATAACAAGAAAGATTGAAAGTAAATAGCAATGAATAACACAAAGCAAACCTTCCACGAAATCGATGCTTCTGTTGTTTGCCTATTACAACCGTCCTTTTGCAGATGAAGGGAGCCCTCAGAGAGTGCACTCTTTTAGCTATTTGTAGGAAGTCAATGGTAAATGGCTATGGTGATATGCAATGAAGATGAGCTCCAAGGCAAGTATGTGATCTCAAGCTTGTGGATGGTAAAAGGGTGCCAAAGGCGCGCTGGTGATATTTCTGTAGAGTAACGATGTCAAAAGCCTGGATGATTAGAATGGAGGGATGAAGCTTCATTTATAGACTTGGAAGAATGAGAATCAACGGTTGAGAGGAGATATGAAGATCAACGGCTGAGGATGATTGAGGAATGTACAACTAGTAGAAATGTGACAAGTGTCCCAGCTCCATCATGAAAGAGGTGATGTGACAAAATTGATTGGAGAGTTAACTTCATTGATTGATTAGTTAACAAACTTGATTGATCAGTTAGAAGAGTGGATTATGGGATTGACTAAATTGATTGACCAGTGAACTGGGTTGATTGAGGAGTCAACAGAATAGATTGACCAGTGAATTCAAATGACTAATTAGTTAACAGATTTGATTGACTAGTTAACTAACTTCTGATTTGAGAAGAAATAGGCCATGTGGGTGAGAGAAAAATAGGTAATTAAATATTAAATATATTTAATTACATGTGCAACCTAATGAGGTGGACAAGGTGAGGTGGAAAAGGTGAGATGTAAAGGTGAGGTGGATTTTTGAATTTAGAACTTAGGATAGAGGAATTTGGATTAATTAAATAATTTATGATTATTTAATTGTGTAGGACATTTAGAAGAATTTTAATTAAATAAATTGAATTTATTTAATTATGGAACAGTGAATCGATTAAATAAATTGGGAATATTTATTTAATTGATAGAAGAATGGAATAAATATTTAAAATATTTATTTATAATGAATCATGTCATTTTTAGGCGTATACATTTTGCCCCTCTTTGATGCAATGCAGTTTACAGCGTTGCTTCAAAGAAATTGATAGTCTGACAGTGATACATGCCCTAGTTTGCCCCTGGTACAAGTTTAATGACGATAGGATGCCCCCTCGGGAGATTGGACAGGAAGAAGGCAGGAGGCGTGAGACAGACAATCTCACGAAGACGAAGGGAAGCTAGGTTAGAATGAAGAAATCGGTTGAAGAAAGAGTCGAATGATACGTGATGCAAGATGGAATGATGACACACACAAGAAAGCAAGCAAGGATGCACAAATGACACAAGAACAAACAAGGTATTGCCCTTGTCAAGTGGTAAACCAACGATATACTAATAATGATATACAACAATGTTGTCATGGCAGGGAACGATGTATCCCTAGACCAACACAACAGGCGTGTTGTCATGGCGGGGAATGATGGATCCCTAGAGCAACATGAAGGATAGTGTTTGGTTTCAGGAAATGAAGCATGTCGTGTAAGACGCGTGTATTGGTCTGATTTCGACAATGCAACATCCTGTATAAGACAATTGATTGATTAACTGATCGAGTTGGCTTACAACCAGACAAGGATCAAGACCCCTGATTGTGATTGGATCATTTGTGCAAGATTGACTTGATGTGATTGGTATGGATTAAGGATGGACCTTGCATTTGGATCATTGCTCAGACTGACTGGACAAAGATGAAAGATATGATGATAGATAGAAGAAAGACTCGATAGAAGGACTCACAAGCATGTATTTGTATTGATACTCTGCATTGTTGGATCTTTATTGCATGGGGTATGGTATGGATGTATAAATGGATATAGGATGGATGCTTTTCTATTGGAGTGCTTTATTTCATCATTGGGCGATTTATTTTTGGTACATTTTCATAAATGTTGTAAGTGAATACAAGCATCTAGGTATAATTGAACCGAGATGACCTGAGTACTACTTACATGGATTTTGATTTAGCAAGTTAATACAAGCATCTAGTCAAAATTAAATCTAGATGACCTGAGTACTTCTTGCGTGTCAATAAACAAGGATTGCCCCCATTCATGTTAGACCTTTGATATCCTCGATGATCTTTTGCCGATCATGTCCTTAGACAAGGTGTCACACTACTAAAGCTTAATCCACAGATAGCAAACAAAGAAAATAATCATGCCCCCATCATAGCATCTCTAGCTTTTGGCATCCTTGAGTAGCATAGAAAGACATGATAACAAAAATCAAGACTCGGTAACTTAACCATGATTCCAATCCACAAAACATTCTTGCATTTAGATGTGTTTGTTTCTTGCCATAATTTGGGTAAAATCATTTAGAAGGCCTTAGGATTTTGTTTGCTTTGCTTTGGATAGGTTAATGTCTTGCGTCAAAATCTCTGCTTGAGGTGCGGGTTCTACTTGCATTTGTTTGCTTGGTGAGAAGATTACACAATCCTTATTGGGGAGACGGACCCTAATGGACTGACCTAGTGCCTCGGGGGCTCATTGCTAAATGGCCTTGCCTATGTGACGACGCAGAGGCAACGTAGTTCAGGGTAAACCCTAATGGACCATGGATGGACTAGAAGAAATATGACAAGAATGAAGACAAGAAAGGGGATGAATGGGACCGTGGGAGAAATGGAAGCCTCGGGGGCACATTAGAATAATGGCCTTGCCTATGTGACGACGCAGAGGCAGCGTAGTTCATGGACTTGGACTTTGATGGACCTAGGATATGGATCAGATGAGACATGATATGGAACAAACATGGATCAGATATGGAACAAATAAGACATGACATGGAACAGATATGGATCAGACATGGAATAGATATGGATCAGATATGGAACAGATATGGATCAAATATGGATCAGATAAGACATGATATGGAACAAATATGGATCAGAAATGGAATAGATATGGATCAGATAAGACACGATACGGATTAGACAAGATACGATATGGAACAGACATGGATTAGATATGGAATGGATACGGAATAGATAATACTAATGACAAGGAAACACCACGGATAGGTAGATGTATGGGTGAATGGAATAGGTAGGTAGAAGGAACCAAGGATGTGATCCCCAAGGACTATGTTGTATAAGAATAACGTGCCCCATTGTAGGTAGAATACAGAGGATTTTTCATGAAAATGCTTAAGACGAAGGAGGAGGATGAGAGGATAATGAAGGATTTGTGTGGTTTTGGAGGGATAAGGTATGTCAAGAGACATCTAGAACATTTGTCAACATTGTGCCCCCAATCTTTATCAAGATCAAGAAAATAGAGGAAAGAAAGATTAGGATGGATAGACTGGGTAGTATAAGTAGGATAGGATAAGAAATGGTATGGAAATAAACTGGTAGGAGAAAAGTGATATGTCGATGAGACAAGGTGCCCCCAAGTGTAGGTGACATAGAAGATCAACTTACACATGACGCTTGTTTGCCAGGTTTTCATCATGGTACTTATCCAAGGCGCCTGTTTGCCAGATTTTCACCATTGGACGAAGGGATTTTTTTCATTTTTTCATTTTTTTATTTTTATTTTTGGAATAGGAGAAGGTGAATATAGAAGGGAGGGACACAAGTATCTAGCTCCCTGAAAGGTGAGAGTCCTGCTAGATGGATGTTGTCGCATGGACTATGTCAAGTGTGCTCATAGATGTTGGTAAGGGAGTGCATGAAAGTGAGATATGAGTATGTAGATAGCGGATTATGGAAGGTGTGATAGTGGATGATGATGCAGAATACAGAAGGACTTATGCATGGATGGAAGGAAGGTTTATGTAAAAGCATGGACCATAGGATGAGGGAGATATGTAGGATAGTAGTGGAGGGGAGGGGAGATGGAGTTATACAGAAGTGTTGTGGAATGGAAGGGAACCATGACCAATGGTTGCACATACTGTGATAAACATTGAAGCTGATGATGGGAAGGTGGTGTAGGAAGCAATGGAGAGTTGTTCTTGGTGGATGAATGATATAGGCCTTTAGGGACCCACATAGACTTTGCATTGTTTTGATTTTTGTTTGTCATGTGGGATGGAAGGATTTGATACTCTTGGATGGAATTGGAGAAAGTGAATGGTTGGAATTCTTGAGAGGTGGATGCCTCATGTAACTTGAGGGCTTTTTGCTTAGGCACCCAAACCATTTTGTTTTTAGATAGTATCTGTGAAGGTATGGGTTTGGGTGTATGTAGCTTTTGTGCAGCTTTTGGAGTAATCATTTGTTGCTTGGGGACCCACACTTTTATCAATTTGGCATTGAGGTGTGTGGGTGTATGCAACTTTTGATATGGATAATTCTTTGATTCTTGGCTTTTATATCCTAGGTCATGAGGACTCGTAGGATTTGTGACTTTATAGGTAGAGGCATCCACATATTTGTCATTGAATCCCCGTGGGATGGTGGAAGTGGAGTTTGAGGAAATTCTTTGTTTAGACAACATGTGCATTGGTTGGTCATGATTGGGATTGTTAGAAGATTCATAGATGGATGAATAAGGTGTTGGAAGAAGTGATGGTAAAATGTATGGAGGGATATTAGGAGTTGGAAGTAGCGGAGGTAGATTGGATGGTGGAAGGTGTATGGTCACATGCTTTTGACAATTGTAGGATGATGGAGGTGGAATGGCAACATACGTTTTGGGGATATGATAGGGTTTGCGATGGAAAGTGGGAGATTTTGAAGGAGTGGAGGAAGTACCAACATCTTGAGATTGCTTACCTTGGGGTATGTATCCAAGGCCATATGAAGGAGGAGGAACATTGACATGGACGGGCTCCAAAATATCTTGTTCATGAAGGCCTAAGCCTTTACCTTGATAGTTCATATGTTGGAGTATGCAGTGGATAGCGGGATTATGTGTAGGTGGAACATTAGACACAAGTTCCTTTTTGGATGAAGAAGATGAGATAGAGGATAATGGTGGTTGGTGTTCTAAGGAGGAACATTCATGCATGAAGGTAGTAAGCCCAAGGATATAAGATGACGGATTTGTAGCTTGGTCAATAATGGATGGTGAAGGATCGTTAGAATCTTGATCATCATTATGCTCTTTAGGATCTAAGTTATTGGGTTGATCATTCGTGTGCACTCGGGAGGCAAGTGTCTCATCAGAGGAAGCGAAAGTTGTTGGATCATGGATGGGATTAGATGGAAGAGGGATAAAAGAAATGGAGGCTTCTTGCTCATGAATGGGTATGGGATCAAGTTGCTCAAGGACATCTTCTTCATAGGGAATATCTTGATCATAGAACAAATAAAGGTTATGGATGGGTTGGAGTTGGGTTTCCATCTCATGTATAGGATCAAGTTGCTCATGGATAGCTTCTTCATCAAAGATAGTATCTTGATCATAGAAAAGATAAAGGTTATGCATGGGATGGAATTGGATTTCCTTCTCATGTATAGGTGTTGGGAGATGGATAGGCTCAAGTGGCTCATGGAGAGGTTCATTATTATGGATATCATCTTGATCATGGAAAAGATACATGTTATGGATAGGTTGCAAGAAAGTGATTTGATCTTGACTTAGACTAGGGATTAATGTTTCCTCATGCTTAGGATTAGACTCTTGACATACCTCTTGGGTTGCTTGAATGGAAGTGGATAGCTCTTGGATAGCTTCTTGGTTGACAACATAGATGTTTGATGGACCTTGACTTTGGTTTATGGTAGGAGGTTCTTCGATAAGCTCAAGGGGTTGCGAATGACATGAAGGATTTTTGGTAAGGTCAAGGACTGGAATTTGGGGACATGGTTGACTCTCTACTAGTAGCCCTTGGATCACATCATTGGTAGGTGTATGGATAGGTGAATGAGGGGATTTAGCTTTCTCTCTAGCTTTCCTCCAGTTGTATAAATTTGGAAAAACTCTTTCCCACCACTCATCTGATTCTTTTTGGGTCATCCATTTAGAGTTTGAGGAACGAGAGGGTGGTGTTGGTGTAGAACTGGTATGCTTTGGGATATGGGTCTTAGAAGGTAGCGAAGGAGGACTAGTAGATGGGGTGGTATAGGATTTCCAACTTAAGGTGGTGCTTGCCTTGTCATGAGCATCATTAAGACGGGAAACAAATGTATGAGTTCGGGGCGAGGCGTAGCTAGTACTGGCACGTGCGGCTTGCAAGATTACCATTTCTTGTTGTCTGACTTGGAGTTCTTGAGCAATTGCTATACGACCTTGGGGTGAGGTGTCTAGGGTTAATTGCAATTTCAGGTATTTGAGTTCTTGAGTAAGCTCTTCTAATTTGGTTTTCATCTCCACAGAAACTAACATGAGACTGAAAGGGGTACTCAGAAAGGTGGAAAATTTTTTCTCAAAAAATAGTGCAAATGGGTATAAGCGCAGCTCTATTTTTTTGGAAAAATTTTTGGATTTTTCTGGTGTTTTGGGTATTTTTGGCTGGAAAAAGGCCTTCTTGGTATGATTTTATGAATTAATAGCAAGAAAACACAACAAGCACAAAGAATATTTTATAGTTTTTCACTGTTTTTTTTTTTTTGGTTTTTTCGACTCTATTTTGGACTAAACTGAAACAAAAGCAAGCACAAAGATCCTAGGCTAGAAATGGATTACAAGGGTTTTTGGCCACTAGAACAAGAGGTGTTTAATGAGGGCAACCGTTTGAGTGGTTACACATGCGGCGGCACTACTCTTCGTTATGGAATCTCCCAGCCTCAAAGGGTTACGCCTTAGAGGGTTTTGGAGGAGGTTGGCCGTTGGTGTAACACAGCAGCACTCGTTGCAGGAGGTTTTCACCTCAAGCACATTTATTTCAAGTGGATTGGTAGGGCTTGGCTTTAGCCTGTTTCCACTCAGGGTCGTTCCCACTTGGACAAGCGTGCATCCAAGGGCAGGCCCCTCCTAAAGCTTAAACAAATAGAATGACAAGTCTGGCACTCTGATCACCCAGTAAAGGGGAGAGCACAAGCCTATTGTCATTCGCAAGCACAGAATACACTGGTTAATCCAACCTAGTTAAAATTAGAAAAACTAAATGGGCTAATCTACTTGTGCACTCACACAGTTGTTAACTTTGAAGTGATTAGGAGGATAGCATTGTTCATTACCGTTTGTGAGATAGCAATAATCTAACTATGGAAGATAGCATTATGCAGATATTGCAATGGTTCAATTACTCTCTTCCTAGTTAAGGCTATGTGGAATTTGTATGAACGTTCGTTTTACTGTCCTTTTATAAATTGAAGTGTGAGTTTAGCAAATGCAGCTAGATGAGTCTAAACCAGTGGCCTAACCTGCAAAACAGATCCAAAGTATTCTTGCAAAGAGTTTAGCATTAGAAATTTTTTTCTAAAAAATCCTAAAATCACTACCTACTACGGAAGCACCACTTTAGAGACTGAATGCGTAGAAACAGTCAACAAAAATTTGCATTTTTCTCACCCTAGTTTGTAAAGATTTGGATAAAACTATATGTAGATGATCTCTTAGCTCAAATCTAACCTCACCATTGCGTCCGGGGGGGCATTTCCAAAAATTTTGAGTACAAATTTGCCTAGATTTCATGAAAAATAGAGCATTTGGCGAAGAAAATAATGTTTCTAAAATTCACTGCCAAACAGATGCGCTGCAGGAATGAACATATGTGCTGTAGGAATGAACATATGCACTGCAGAATTTAACATATGCGCTGCAGGATAACAAATGCGCTGAAACAGAGCGTATATGCGCAGAAAGAACATATGCACCGTAAAAGAAGGTATATGCACCGGAACAGTGTTTAAAAGCGCAGTAAGAACGAACAGATGTGCAGGAATAACATATGCACCACAGAAATGGATATATGCATTGTAACAATGTTAAAAGTGCAACAAGAATACACAGAAGCGCAGAAATGATAGAAGCACCGTAACAGTGGGTATATGTGCCGCAGAAATGTTCAAATGTGCCGAAGTAGCCTGTGCGTGACTGTGCGTGACCAGTACGGAACTTGTCTTCAAAAAAAGCTCAGATTTTGATGAGATAAAGGGGTAAACGCCCCACGGTGGGCGCCAAAAATGTAAGGGTAAAATGCAGATCAATCAAATGAATAATGTATAACCCAAACATCAACAGAATAGAAGATAACGAGAGAGATTGAAAGTAAATAGCAATGAATAACACAAAGCAAACCTTCCACAAAATTGATGCTTCTATTGTTTGCCTATTACAACCGTCCTTTTGCAGATGAAGGGAGCCCTTAGAGAGTGCACTCTTTTAGCTGTTTGTAGGAAGTCAATGGTAAATGGCTATGGTGATATGCAATGAAGATGAGCTCCAAGGTAAGTATGTGATCTCAAGCTTGTGGATGGTAAAAGGGTGCCAAAGGTGCGCTGGTGATATTTCTGCAGAGTAACGATGTCAAAAGCCTGGATGATTAGAATGGAGGGATGAAGCTTCATTTATAGACTTGGAAGAATGAGAATCAACGGTTGAGAGGAGATATGAAGATCAACGGCTGAGGATGGTTGAGGAATGTGCAACCAGTAGAAATGTGACAAGTGTCCTAGCTCCATCATGAAAGAGGGGATGTGACAAAATTGATTGGAGAGTTAACTTCATTGATTGATCAGTTAACAAACTTGATTGATCAGTTAGAAGAGTGGATTATGAGATTGACTGATTTGATTGACCAGTGAACTGGGTTGATTGAGGAGTCAACAGAATAGATTGACCAGTGAACTCAAATGACTAATTAGTTAACAGATTTGATTGACTAGTTAACTAACTTCTAATTTGAGAAGAAATAAGCCATGTGGGTGAGAGAAAAATAGGTAATTAAATATTAAATATATTTAATTACATGTGCAACCTAATGAGGTGGAAAAGGTGAGATGTAAAAGTGAGGTGGATTTTTGAATTTAGAACTTAGGATAGAGGAATTTGGATTAATTAAATAATTTATGATTATTTAATTGTGTAGGACATTTAGAAAAATTTTAATTAAATAAATTGAATTTATTTAATTATGGAACAGTGAATCGATTAAATAAATTGGGAATATTTATTTGATTGATAGAAGAATGGAATAAATATTTAGAATATTTATTTAGAATGAATCATGTCATTTTTAGGCGTATACAGCGACAACTATGAAGAAGATGATCATATTTTCTAATATGATTATGATGAAGGTCTAAAGAAGTATCAATTACCAGCTCATGATTTTGGGCACTTGAGGGACCTTATATAGAAGACGCACCAACAATCCAATCCTTCAAAAGAGGACATGAAAGCCTTGACTGGTGCAACGATTTTGTAAGTTCGAGGAGGCTATCAACTAAGAAATAAGACTGTCCTTGTGCATAATTCCCCTACCAAGGAATCGAAATAGCTAAGATCAAATTGGGATAGGGATAGATGTAAGGGGAATGTGGAGCAGAAAAGTAGTAGCGCTCCAAAGAAGAGTGTGCCTGAAAAGAAGAAGGCTCTAGTGCAATCGTTAGTAGAAAAGAAGTATGTGCAGAAGAATCCATCACCAATAATACAACCAGTTACTACACCCATTCTAGGGGTTCATTATCTAAAAGGTGGTGAGAAACATGATCAGCCTCAGGCACAAAAGGATCTAGAAAAGGAGAAGACAAAGGAAAAAGGTACTTAGGATATTTCATCTGATCAAATAATACCTTATATTCCTTGTGTGGATGATGTAACTATTTCACGTGACACTCCTTTTTCCAATTATAACACTATTGGTATGTAGTGGAACTTCCTAGAATCCCTGAACATAGAGATAGGGCAGAGTCATTTATTACTACTATAGATGCACAAAAACAACCTGTTGTTGTTCCTAGTGGTAATGATGAGGGCATAGGTCATGATGAAACAATTGAGGTTTATTTAGGGTCATCTATGGTTAACAAAAGGATGGGAGTAGACCCTTTTTACACAACATTGATCATAAATGGTTGGTTGTTACACAATTGTATGCTTGATTCAGGGGCATCTAGCAATGTCATGCCACTTGAAATCATGAATGATTTGGGGTTGAAGATGTCCAAGTCCTTTGGGAAATGCTTTGCCATGGATTCCATGGAGGTTAATTTGATAGGTCTGGTTAAAGATGTTGAATTCAAATTTGTTGCTTACCCAGACAAATCCTCCCTGATGGATATAATTGTTGTGGATTGCCCTACCGAGTGGGGTATGTTGTTATCTAGAAAGTGGGAAGCCTCTATGGGTGGTAGAATACAGGCAGATCTGTCATATGCCACTATTCCATTCTAGGGTGTGGAAGTGAAGTTGTATAGGGAGAAAAAGGTGGAAGACCAAAACATAGAGGATAGATATAAAATAGAGAAAGATCATGCCAATTTCTTTGACACTGATATAGATCATTTTATGGGATATTGTAGTGATGATAATCCTTGTCTAAATGGTTTACCTTTCAATCTCGTCAATTCTATTTGTGATACATCTAATTTATGGACGCTGTATTTTGATGGTGCATGCTCAAGGGAAGGCTCAAGCGCTAGATTTATTCTGATATCCCCAGATGATGAATAATTTGGTATGTCTTTTAGACTTGATTTTTAGTGTAATAACAACATAGTTGAGTATGAAGCATTGTTGTTATGTGTAAATGTTTCTCACAAGCATAAAATCAAGTGCTTGAAGATTTATGGTGATTTAGAATTAGTGGTGCAACAAATTAGAAATAAGTTTACTGCCAAGGATAAAAAGCTAAGGGCATACAAGAATGTTGTATGTGATACTATGGAGTTGTTTGATGCCACTGGCATTGAATGAATTGATAGGACTAAATATGAAGAGGTAGATTCCCTAGCTATGGCTACATCAAAATTTGATCCTCAATTGGATTTTCCTCATGGCCATCATGCTGTAGAAGTGCTCTCAAGGCCAACAATCCCTGATAACATATATAGTTGACAAGTTTTCAATGACAGTAATTAGATTTTCAATTTCCTCAATTGCGTGGATGAGTTTGACAGTTAAGTGATTGACTGACAACCTATGGTAGAGATGGAAAATGGCTTGAGGAAACACTTTTTAGTAGTGAGGTAGTGCAGTTGAAGATGAATACCATTCCCAAGGCATTGGAAAGAATGTTTGATAATGCAAACCGTTGGAAGAGTAAAGGTAAACTTTTTAAAGAGGAAAATGTTAAAGGTGTTAACCTTGGAACTAAGGAGGCACCTAAAATGGTTTACATAGGTAATAAGTTGAAGCGTCATGAAAAGAGAATGCTGATTGCTTTATTGAGAAAATTTAGAAAATGTTTTGTATGGTCCTATTGATGAGTGCCAGGTAGCACCCATGATAATACACCTTTTTACCTCTCTTTTTCTTCCTTCTTATTCCATTGTCCTAATGATTGCACCAAAGTAGATTGACAAGATTTGTTCTAATTATGTTTATGAGAGATTAATTACCTAAAATCATGATTGTTGATTGAAGGAATAATGTGCATTAAATTAATGGAAATATGCAGAGGTGGTCCTAATAATCTTTGGAGCTGACATAAGGATACTGCACCAATCTCCAATATATTCCCATATGATTGGAGAGATTTTGAGATAAGGGGGTGAATCATCTCCGGAGATGGATTGAAGTCATGAGCATATCTCCAGAGCTGAATAGAAATCCATAAAGCATATCTCTGGAGATGCAAGACAGAAGCACACACCTCCGGAGCCTCCTCAATACAAATGCAGATTTCCAACGTCGCTGCCAGTGGTAATTGGGGTGCTCCAGATATTACTCAATCAGCACCTGAGTAATCGAATGAAGACCCTAGTTAACTGCTAGAAGTTTTATTTCTCTTTTTGATTTTCCATGAGTTCTCAACAAACTGATTAAGTACCTCTATTTCAAGGCCTTGCTGCCTAGTTGTTTTTGAAACTAAGACTCAAATTTAGTGAGACTGTTGTTCCACTAAAATCTATTTTAATTGCATGATTATTACTCTGCAGTTAAACAATTGATAGAATAAGAGATTGATGCCATCTCATAGATGAACTAGTAGTTAGGGTATGTGATATCTCATCATTGGATTAGATCTAAATTTACAAAGTAGCAGTAGAAGAATATAGCGGCTGAATTATTAGTATTGTTTGTTTATTATTCTGTTTCAGATTCTATTGTTTGATATTCTATTTCAGATTCTATTTAGAAAGATAGTTACTATTTTCTCATAGATAAATGTATGTTTCAATTGTATGGATTAGTATAGATCTACATTAGCAATTCATTGTTCCAGCAATGTTTCCAGCATTCCTAGAATTTACTTTCATAACAGATAGATCGGTAGCATTAGTTTCATCAATCAGTAGAGATCATTAGAGCTAGTTAAATAGACTGACAACTATAGGATTCCTAATTACAGATAGCCAAGGACACAACCCTGGATTTGACACATGAAAATATGATTAAATGCCGAGGACCAATGACCCTTGTCATTTTTGGCACCATTGCCGAGGATCTCTGTGTTAATTAGGGAAACTTAGTTAAACATTTTTAGGATAGATTAAATCTGTATGGTTAGAGCTAGGGATTCAAAAGGAAGATACATAAAACAGACACCTCATCAACAAACTATAGGAGAAAGCAGTGGGGTGACACAAGATCTTGTTGAAAAGAGACACCTAGAACCTACATTGGGAACTGCACCTCAATTCAATAATCCCTTAAACTCTCCAAGTCCTCCACTCACTGAATATATCTAGGAATTGCAAAAACAATTCCAGGCAAATCCTTTGACAGAAACTAACTCCTTAGAAACTAATTTCTCAGAACCTCACACTGAATCTCAAGGAGAAGAACCAGTATCAGACATGGATGATAATCATGAAGAGGAGGAAAATCAGGCTACAAGAACCTTCTCATATCCCATTGTTCTAGCTGCTAGAGATAATGTGGTGCAGGAGCACATTCTCTGTAGTGCAGGGTCATCTTTTCTTTTGTTGTCTCATAAGGCTCTTAAGCCATTTCATTTTGTAATAAGGGTCAATTTGGTCCCATGAATGTAATTGTGCAAGGCACACATGTAGTTTTGCTTGTATGAAGGGTCAACCAACGGCTAACTGATTTGAAAATCAGTTTGCACGGTTGGAGGGGTTAACTGCTGTCTCTACATCTTCTTTAGAGGCAGGTTGTATGTCACATGGAGCAGAGAGAGAAGTGTGTATTACAACAAGTTCTTTTTGATAACTGAATAAAGAGAGTTCTGGGTATGATCTGTGTTGATTTTCTTGGTTGTTCTTAGTGATTTGATATCTTTATCCTGACTTTGTAAATGGAACCCTAACCGGATGCTATCTGTCAATCCATAGTGACTCTGTAGTGTGCAGACGGTGTAAAACCCATGGTTCCACAGTGACTGGTTCGTAACCTAGGAGTAGGGTTTTGATTCATACATGGAGGTCCTTTCCTCTGTCCACTGAAGCCCTGTATAGTATCAGTGTGATGGGGGAAAGACTTTTCACGTTTGTTGTTGTTGAATTCTTACCCAGGAAGCCAGCGAACTCAGTCAAGTTCGACTAGACATCGTCATGTGGCTAGTCGGGAAATCGGAGTGAAATTGGATAGTTTGCTGTGGGATCAGATTGCTACAAGTGATCGAGGGTTTGATATATGAAACGGCCAAATTCCATTGTTCTGTCGAAAGGAATCCGAGTTCGGCGTCCCATAACAGTTGGAGTCTATCGGCGTGAGATCAAGTGTCGGAATAGCTTTTTGAAGGACCACCGATAGGCTAAGTCTAACCGATGAAACTGACATCGGCGTGAAATACTCTCCGTCTTACCGAAGATTGGTATAGTGTCGGAGACACATACCTTTGTTATTCGCATCGGTGAGAGAAACGATATCGGGCTAAGGAAAATACACTTAGCCGACGGTACAAGGTTTCACCGATCGGTGAGACATCCTCGGAGTGTCACCGATAAAGAGTATCGGCGTGAGGAACCTTATCGGGGGAAGCCGAAGAAGTCACAGCGACCGTTAGAGTCCCGCCGATAGAAACTCATCAGAATGAGATGAACCATCGGGGCCGCGAACCGGAGTCTTACCGAAGCGGAGGATCTGGCCGATGTGCCTGACGATATCGGCGAGAAACAAGGTATCGATGTAGGTGAAAGAAGCTTCGCCGAAGGAGGAAGTCTGGCCGACGAAGATTGGTCATCGGAGTAACGGAGTCTATCGGACTGAGATATTTCTCGTCGCCCGATAGTCTGGGTGTTGCCGAAGGCAACCAATGTCAAACTTTTCATCAGCGTGAGGGAAGTTTCGGGGAGACTTCTGGTGGACCGGCCGATGTATGAGGTGTTGCCGATAGGCAACTAACCGCTAAGGGGATATCGGTGAGAACTTGGGAGACCTCTTGCCGATAGTGAAGATATAGTCAATCTTCATTCGCTTCTGCTGGCACTCTGCATCATAATGCCCCTATGAAAAATATTTTACTTGCACACTTGCCAAATTTTAGGGGTCTTGCTTCTGAGGATCTAGATCAATTTTTGTTTAAATTCAAAGTGGTATGCCAGACTTACGATTATGGATTAGATAATCAAAAAATCAAACTGTTCCCCTCAACTCTAAAAGACTGCAATGAGATGGTTCATGGGTTTGCCCCAAAACTTCATCCATTCCTAGGATTAGATGGAGACATAATTCTTGGGGAAATACCAAGACTAATGTAGAGTCAGTGATAAAAATGAGAAATTATTCAAAATAAAATAGAGAGAGGAAGGGACCTTAGAGGATTATGTGGATAGGTTCAACTTCGCTTTGAGAAGGTATGGCAACCCTGTAAATCACTCTTTGGCCAGAACCCTATTTGTAAAAGGATTAGACAAAGAATCAAAACAGGCACTGGATCTAATGGGAAAAGGGAATATCAATAAAATGGATATGCCCGCTATAGAAGAACTCTACAGGAACTATTCTAGAACCCAAGATGGAGTGAGAATACCCAAATCTTTTAAAAGGAAGAATGAAATAGGATAGTTAATGGAGGAAATTGCAAATCTTAAAATAGATATTCTAGTCCAACTGAATATCACATTAGATGGGATTCAGGCAAAAACTAGAACAAATGATCAAGACAGAACAACTGAACCACTCTCCATCTATTGTCCTAGGTGTAGAAACAAACATTTGTTGAGAGAATGCCCTTTGGATAAATCAAAGATCTGTCAGATCTATGATAGGGAACATCCTACCAGTCGGTGTGATCAGTTCCCAGCCTTAAAAAGGCTAAGTAAAAAGAATGCCATTATAGAGGAGGAATTGAACTATGTAGGACAAAAACAAGCTGGGAATTTCCCTTATAATCAGTATCCAAACCAGGCCTCTTATAGGGGTCCTTCTAATTGGGGAAATAATCAATTGAATCCAACTTGGCATGGGCCTCAGAATAATCCTCCTTGGGGACCACAAGATTGGCCAAACCAACAATGGTAGAACCAACATTGGCAAAATCAGCACTAGGGGAATCAACAATGACCACAATAATTTGGATCACAAAACATGCAGCCTCATTGGGGTCCTCAACAGGGATATAATCAACAATACCAGGGACAACCTTGACATTTCCAAACTCAACAACAGGCATTGCTAACTGGACCCCCAACACACAAGGACAGTCACAAAATGAACCAGTTAGCCAACCACCCTTACCAGCTCAACCTATATCAAACCCACGAAATAAGCAGGGAGTAGCTGTTTACATGATAGAACAAGAAAACATGGCTAGTATTAATGCCATATATTCCAATAATCTCCAGCTGCGTTCTGGGAAAGCACTTCCAAGACCATCTCCTCCAACTATAGTTGAAGTAACCAATGATGAGGAACCTAAAAATCTATCCACTTAGCTTCCAGAGGAGATTACTATAGAAATAGTGCTAAAAGAACCATCCTTGGATAACTCCAGAGTTCCTCCTAAAAGAATGACTCCGAAGAACACCCATGGAACTACTAAGAATGCCAGAGATGCTCTGAAGATAGAAAAACTAGCACCATACCCAGAACGACTCAAACAACATGTCCCTCAGAATTTTTTTCTACAAAAACAAGTCTAATCTACCCTGGAATTAGAACTTTTACAAGAAATTAGACAATTAAACATTGAAATTCCACTCCTACAGCCTGAACTGAACCAATTCATCAAACAACATTGTGTTAAAACCCATGGCAGGAAGAAAAGCTTTCCTTCCACCATCCAGGTGGAAGGAAATGTAGTAGACCTCCTAGTGGGAGAAATGCTCCTCCCAAAATATGGAGATCCTGAGAATCCTATCATAACTGTTTATATCTCAGGGGTAGAAATATCTAATGTTTTGGTTGATTTGGGAGCAACAATAAATGTAATGACAGTTCATAGAATGGACAAATTAGCCCTAACAGGTATCTAGTCCACATCCAAAATCCTTCAACTCGCTGACCAGTCGGTAGCTATTCCAAAAGGGGTGATAACTAATGTTCTAGTGGTGATAGAATCATGGGAATTCCTAGTAGACTTCTTGATATTAGAACCAAGAAACTAACGAAATGCTTATCCATTGATATTAGGAAGACCATGGCTGGCTACAACAACAACATCTATTGATTGTCGAACTAGGGATATGGTCATTTCTAATGGAATAGATTTGAAGAAAATATCTTTGTATACTCCAGCTAAACCCTCAAAACATTATTCAGGAAGAGTATGGGTAGATGAGCCAGATAACATGGAAAATAGTGCCGCAGTAGCTATGGTTACCATCAAAGAACATTTGGGTGAGTTGGAAGAAGAAATCCACTATGATACAATGGAAGATATCACCCACCTTCTTATTAATGAGGATATAATGGAGCTAGCCCAAGATTCAAGGAGAGAATTTCTCACTTCTGCTCATTGTACCCTAGCAAATATCATTCCTTGTGGAGAGACCTTTTATAGAGACTTAGCCACATTCCACATGTTGCTTCCACATTCTTTCCCCCTCAATACCATGACTCCAGTATATGGATTGAATACATCTATGGATCAAATCACAAAACAAGTAATGATTTTACCTGGGAAAACACTAAATATCAACACCCAATTAGAAGAAAAACAGGAAGAAGCACTTCTCAAACTCCTAATTTCCCATTCAGTAGCTTTTGCTTGGGAATACCAAGATATGAAGGGCATCCCTCCTGAGATCTATACTCATCATATATACATTGAAGATGTCAAACCTATCAGACAACTCTAGAGAAGATTAAATCTTGCTTTACAAGACATTGTTAAGACTGAAATAGAAAAAATGCTACAAGTAGGGTTTATATATCTAATCTCAGAGAGTCAATGAGTCTCACCCTTAGTCATAGTGCCTAAAAAGAATCAGAAGTGGAGAGTGTGTATTGACTATAGAGAGCTAAACAAATCCACAAAGAAGGACTACTTTCCCTTACCATTCATTGACCAAGTGCCGGACAACTTTGCAGGGAGGAAGTATTTTTATTTCTTAGATGGGTTCAGTGGATATAACCAAATCCAAGTAGCACCTAAAGATCAGGATAAAACCACTTTCACTTGTTCTTGGGGAACTTTTTCCTACAAAGTTCTTCCATTTGGACTATGTAATGCTCCAACTACATTTCAGAGGCTTCATTTAGCCATTTTTGCTGAACTAGCTAATGAGTGCATGGAAGTCTATATGGACAAATTTACTGTGTATGGGGACAACTTTGAAGAAGCTCTCATAAACCTGGAGAAGGTATTAAAATGCTGTGAAAAAAATCAACTATCCCTAAGCCATGAAAAGTGCTTCATGATGGTAGAAGAAGGAATTGTATTGGGACACCACATTTCAGCAAATGGGATCAAAGTGGAACAAAAAAAAATAGAAGTGATCAAATAGTTACCTTCACCTAAAAATCAAATAGATGTTAGAAGTTTTCTGGGTCATGTAGGCTACTATAGGAGATTTATAGAAAATTTCAGCAGAATAGCTACTCCTTTGTTTACCCTGCTTAAAAAAGACATAGAATTCTTATGGACAGAGGATTGTCAATCAACATTTGAAACCCTTAAGGAGAAACTTACTGTCACACCTATTTTAAGAGGACCCAATTGGACTCTACCATTTCACATACAAACTGATGCTTCAAATGAGTCTATTGGAGCAGTCTTAGGACATAAAGAGGAGGGAGAAGGTATGCATGCCATCTACTACATCTGTAAAAACCTTACCTCTACAAAAAGAAATTATACCACAACTAAAAAAGAATTCTTGGCAGTCATATATGCTATAAACAAATTCAAGCATTATATCACTGGATACAAAATATTTGTACATACTGATCATGCATCCATCAAATACTTAATGAATAAGCTAGTAGTGGGTGCAAGAATAATTAGGTGGTTATTGCTATTGCAGGAATTTGACATTACCATAGTTGATAATCCAGGCAAATTCAATTTGGTTGCTGACTTTCTGTCAAGATTGCATACAGGTGGAGAGAACCAACCAGTGGAGGACAAATTTCTAGATGAACATCTTTTTGCTATCTCCTCTACTGTACCGTGGTTTGCAGACATAGCTAATCTCTTAGCTACATGGTTGTTTCCATCCCATTTTACCTCAAAACAAAAGAAGCACTTACTAAAGGAAATCTTATCTTACAAATGGTTAAATGGTTTACTGTTTAAATGTGGTCGTGATTTCATTTTACGTAGGTGTCTAAAAGTTGATGAAATTTTTGATGTCTTAAGGGCATGTCATGATGAGCCATCTGGTGGGCATTATTCTTCACATAGAACCATCCACAAGATTCTGGGAGCTAGTTACTACTGGCCCTCTATCCATAAGGATACCAAGAAGTATGTGCAATAGTGTGATCAATGCCAAAGGATGGGACAACCAACCTTCACCCAGGAAATGTCACTTCATCCTCAAGTAATGCTGGAACCATTTGAGCAATGGGGTCTAGACTTTGTGGGACCAATTTCTCCACCATCATTAGGCAAAGAGTACATTTTGGTATGCACAGACTATGCGACTAAATGGGCTAAAGTTCAGGCATTGCAATTTGCAAGAGAAGAGAAGGTTGTTGATTTCCTTTATAAAATTTTTTTTCTTGAAGTTTGGAGCCCCAAGATCAATAGTTTTAGATAGAGGACCTCAATTCACTTCCCAGGTAATCAGAGCATTCACAGACTTATATCAAGTTAATCACAGGAAATCTTCACCCTACCATCCCTAAGCCAATGGGCAGGTGGAGGTGACTAATAGGGAACTGGAGAATATCCTAACAAGGACAGTGGCCATGAGTAGAAAGGATTGGGCTAATAGATTACCTAAAGTAGTTTGGGCTTACAATACCACTTGGAAGTCCACAACCAAATTCTCACCATATGAATTGGTTTATGGAAAGAAACCCATCCTGTCTATAGAATTTGAACTGCAAACACTCAAAACTTCATTAGATATCGGTGTTGTTATATGGAGCCTAATCAGACTCGGAGGTTAAATTTACCCCACTTTTATTAGCGCAGTTTCCCCCCAAATTATTTAACAGGGTCAAGGGTAGCGCCCCTTGTGGGGTAAGGTTTTCTATTGGCTGACATAAAAAAAACCCTATTTTGTAACCGACATAAGGCTTGATAAAAGTAGCTAAGGGTTAGGGTTTCTTATGATGTATTGTAGCATTTTGCAGTGGTATTGAGTTGCTCGGATTGTTGGTTGTAATCGGTTTTGATTTATTGGATAATAATATTGGACACTTTGTTGGTGGATGTAGCCCAAGTTTGGGTGAACCACGTTAAAATTGTCTCTCAATGTTGTTATTTCTGTGTATTTTTCATTCCTCTATTTAATCTTTATTTGCATTTAATTGATATCTTCTGTCGGCTAACCCTAACAAGTGGTATCAGAGCGAGTTGTGTTTGATTATCTTCTGTAGGAAGGTCTCACGATTGAGTGGGAGCAATGGTGGACGAGAGTAAATGGAAGGTAGATAAATTCAATGGGCAGAACTATCAGTTATGGAAGATGCAAATGGATGATTATCTCTATCAGAAGGATTTATGGAGGCCGTTGGAAGGAGTAGCCAAGAAACTGGCAACAATGACTGATGAGGATTGGGAACTTCTGGACAGAAAGGCATTGGGAACCATTCGGTTGTGCCTGGTACCATCTGTGGCATTCAATATAATAGAAGTGAAGACAACAAGTGAATTAATGAAAGCTTTGGCTAAATTGTATGAAAAACCCCCAGCCTCAAATAAGGTATTTCTCATGAAGTGTTTGTTTAATCTGAAAATGATTGAAGGTGGATCTGTGACAAATCATTTAAATAAGTTTAATACGATTACCAGTTAGTTAACTTCTGTAAAAGTGAAATTTGATGAAGAGGTTAGGGCTCTCTTGGTTTTATGTTCTTTGCCAGAAAGCTGGAATAGCTTGGTAATGGATGTAAGTAACTCTGTCTCTGGTTCAAACACTTTGAAATTTGATGATGTTGTTGGTGTTATCCTTAGCGAAGAAATGTGATGGAAAAACTCAGGAGGGTCCACATTAGGTAGTGTTTTGAATGCAAAAAGTAGGGGTAGATCAAAAGAGAGAGGAAAAGGTTCTGAAGGTCATGCGAAGTCACAAGAAAAATCAAAGGACAAGAGGTCCCAATCTAGAGGACAGAAGGATTGCTAGTACTGTGGGAAACTAGGTCATCTGAAGAAAGATTGCTGGTCTCGGAAGAATAAAAAAGGAGACAAACAAGAAGGCAATAAGGAGGCAAATGTGGTAAGTAATAAATTTGAAGATGATGCTTTGATTATTTCCCTAGATAATGCTGATGATTCATGGATTTTAGATTCTGGGGCCTCATTTCATGCTACGCCCCATAGAAGTTATTTCCTTGATTATGTCCAAGGGGATTTGGGCTAGTTTATTTGGGAGATAATGAACCCTGTCAGATTGTTGGAAAGGGAAGAATCAAGATTAAGTTGTAGAATGGGAATCATTGGCTGCTACAAGAGGTAAGGCACGTTCCAAGGCTGAGTAGGAATTTAATTTCATCAGGGTAGCTAGCTGATGAAGGTTGCATTATTACATTTACTAATAAAAATTGGAAGGTTTCAAGAGGTGCCTTAATAGTAGCAAAAGGTGTGAAAGTAGGTACCTTATATCTTTGTATAGGTCATACTGTTCCTTCTACTTTAGCTGTTGTAGAGAAAAAACAAACAAATTCATGAACATTTGCTGCAGGTTTGTAGGAAGAGACAAATAATTGTTGCAGGTTCTGAGACAACACTGTGGCATAATAGACTGGGGCATATGAGTGAAAAAGATATGAAGGTACTTCATTCTAAGAAAGTTTTACTAGGCCTGAAATGTATTAATATAGATTTCTATGAAAGTTGTGTGTATGGCAAACAAAAGAGAGTCAGTTTTTTTAAGGATGGGAAGCAAAAGAAAGATGAAAAGTTGGAGCTTGTGCATATAGATGTATGGGGACCAGCTTAGGTATCTTCTTTAGGTGGCTCTCTATATTATGTTACATTCATAGATGATGCAACTAGAAAGGTTTGGATTTATTTCCTTAGGTAGAAATCTGATGTATTTAAAACATTTAAGAAATGAAGAAGCTTGGTTGAGAATGAGACGAGTAAAAGATTAAAATGTCTCAAATCTGATAATGGTGGTGAGTATTGCAGCAAAGAATTTGAGGATTATTGTTCCTTTAATATAATTCGTAGGCATAAAATAGTTCCAAGGACTCCACAGGAAAATAGAGTGGCTGAATGCATGAATAGGACAATAATGGAGCGTGCAAGGAGCATGAGATTGCATGTTGGGATGCCTTTAAACATGTGGGTAGAGGTTGTCAATACCGCTATATATTTAATTGATAGAGGTCCTTTAGTTACTTTGGGCTGTGGTATTCCAGAGGAAGCATGGACATGTAAGAAGGTGAGTTATTCTTTTCTCAAAACCTTCAGATGTGAAGCATTTACACATGTAGACTCTAAAAATAGAATCAAGATGGATGCAAAATAAAAAAAAGTGTACCTCCATTGGATATGACATTGATGAATTTGGTTATAGGCTTTGGGATTTTGAAAATCAGAAAATTGTGAGAAGTAGGGATGTTGTATTCAATGAGAAGGTGTTGTACAAAGATCAGTTGCAACAACATGAGAAGAAATAAAAGGATTATGTGGTGCTGGATGATACTCCAGATAGTGATGTTCCAGTGGTTCCTCATGTTCTGCAACAACAACAAGAAATACCACAAATTCCAGTGAATGTTAGATGGTCAACAAGGCTAAGTAGACCTCCTGAAAGGTTTTCTCCCTCTTTGTATTCTATTTTGTTAACAGATGATGGTGAACCAGAAGGGTATGATGAAGCTATGCAGGTGGATACAAAGGTTCAGTGGGAGCATGCAATGAAAGAAGAAATGGACTCCTTGCTGAAAAATTAGACTTGGGAATTATGCAAGTTGCCTGTAGGTAAAAAAGCTTTACCAAACAAATGGGTTTATAGGCTAAAAGAGGAAGCTGGAGGTAAAAACATATTTAAAGCCAGGTTGGTTGTAAAAGGATTTGCACAGAAAAAGGACATTGATTTTGATGAGATTTTTTCTCCGGTTGTTAAGATGACTTCTATTCGTACTATTTTAAGTATTGTGGCTACTGAAGATCTGCATTTGGAACAGCTAGATGTGAAAACTATCTTTCTCCATGGTGATTTGGAGGAGGAGATATATATGGAATAGCCCCAAGCATTTGAGGTCAACGGTAAGGAGAAACTGGTGTGCAGATTGAAGAAGAGTTTGTATGGCTTGAAACAAGCACCTTGACAATGGTATTTGAAATTTGATAGTTTTATGGTTGAGCAAGGCTACAACCAGTGTAATTCAAACCATTGTGTTTATTTTAAGAGGTTGGGTAATGACAACTGCATTATTTTATGTTTATATGTTGATGACATGCTTGTAGCTGGGTCTAACATGGATCACATCAGAGAGTTAAAACAACAGTTAGCATAGTCATTTGCTATGAAGGATTTGAGGGCAGCAAAACAAATCCTTGGTATGAAAATTTGTAGAGATAGGAAGAACAAGAAATTGACTCTATCTCAGGCTGATTATGTTGAAAAGGTGTTGCAGAGATTCCATATGGAGAATGCAAAAGCTGTCAGCACACCTTTGCCTAGTCATTTGAAATTGACTAAGGAGATGTGTCCTAAGACACAAGAGGAGGAAGAAAAAATGTCCAAGGTACCATATGCTTCAGCTGTAGGAAGTTTAATGTACGCCATGGTATGCATGAGACCAGATATTACACATGTTGTAGGAGTCGTAAGCAGGTATATGAGTCATCCTGGATTGGAGCATTAGAATGTGGTAAAATGGATTCTCAGATATTTGAGAGGTACATCCAATAAACACTTACGTTTTGGGGGCTCTAATACTACTTTAACAGGTTATGTAGGATCATATTTGGTAGGGGATATTGATACTAGACAGAGTACTACAGGTTATGTCTTTACTGTAGGTGGGACAACGGTGAGTTGGATCTCACAATTGCAAAAGGTGGTTGCTTTATCCACCATGGAGGCAGAGTATGTAACTGCAATAGAGGCAAGCAAGGAGATGATATGGCTGCAATCTTTCATGGAAGAATTGGGCAAACAACAGGTTAACAGTTATTTCTTTATGGACAACCAGAGTGCTATACATCTTGCAAAGACTTCTTCCTTGCATTCAAAGACCAAACACATATAGTTGATGTATCACTTCATTCGATCAGTATTGGATGATGGACAATTACGGCTGGAAAAGATATATACAGATGAAAATCCAGCGGATATGTTTACAAAGACAGTGACAAGGGAGAAACTGAGCTCCTCTTTAGCTTCGGTTGGTCTTCAAGACTGAAAACAACAAAATATAAAACAACAGAGTCTAGGGTGCTTATTTCCAGTGGGACCTACAGGGTCAGTGGTGCTATGATCAATCTCTAAGTGGGAGATGATATGGTGTGGAGTCTAACCAGTCTCCAAGTGGGAGATTGTTGTTATATGGAGCCTGATCAGACTCGGAGGTTAAATTTACCCAATTTTTATTGGCGCGGTTTCCCCCCAAATTATTTAATGGGGTCAAGGGGCTCCACCAATAGGGTTTTTATTATTTTATAAAGGCATCAAGCATTATTTTTTTCTATTGGCCGGCATAAAAAAACCCTATTTTGTAATCGACATAAGGCTTGATAAAAGAGGCTAAGGGTTAGGGTTTTTTTATGATGTATTGTAGCATTTTGCAGCGGTATTGAGTTGCTAGGATTATTGGTTGTAATCAGTTTTGATTTACTGGATAATAATATTGGACTCTCTATTGGTGGATGTACCTTGATTTTGGGTAAACCACGTTAAAATTATCTCTCGATGTTGTTATTTCTGTGTATTTTTTATTCCTCTATTTAATCTTTATTTGCATTTAATTGATATCTTCTGTCGACTAACCCTAACAATCGGTCTACCATTGTCTATAGCACAACAAAACATGATTCTTCAGCTCAATGAGTTGGATGAAATCCATACAAAAGCCATACAAAAAATAGAACTTGTTCAATATCAAAGGAAACAATGGCATGACCAACACATCAAAAGGAGGACATTTCAACAGGGTGATTGGGTTCTCCTATATGATTCTAAGTTCAAGGAGTTCAAGGTGAAGCTACTAACTCATTGGATGGGTCCTTATCAAATAAAGGAAGTTTTTGAGAATGAAACAATTTTGCTAGAACCCATTGATGGAAGCATAGATACATTCTTAGTGAATGGCCACATAATTCAACTCTATAAAGGCCATCAACTAAGGAGGAATTTATCAAGGATTTGTGCTTGGTTACAAGAGACACACCCTCTATCACAGATTAGACTTTTAAAAAAAAGGAAGGTTGAAAACCAGCAAATGGTGGCCTTCTTGAAAAAAAAAATAAAGAAAGTTGAAAACTAGCAAATGGCAGCCTTCTTGAAAAAAAAAAAAGAGAAAGATGGAAAACCAGTAAATGGCTATCTTTCTCCACCAAGGGAATTGAAAACTAGTAAATGGTGGTTCCCTTCTTCTTGTCAAATTGGAATAATCAAGCTATGGAGGTAATCAGGTGCCAAGAGTTACTAAAACACATCTTTGTAACAAACTAGGAGCACCTCCGGTGCTCCACCAATAAAGAGCCATTTTAAAATATAAAAAAAATAATAAGGAGGGGGCCCACCTCTCCAGGTAATAAAGTGGAGATGTCATTCAATGAGGTCAGCATGACTCATCCTCCACTCTATGACATAAACGATGATGAAGTCAACATGCATATCGTCAACAATCAAAAAGCCATCGCTCTCACATGCGCAAGTCATCACAAATTGTTGTACCGACTTCACTTGACAACATATCATTCCCAAACCACTCAGTGGGAATAATTGCAGAATATGTGACAACAAGGACGCTGACGCCAGTTCAAAGCCGTGTAGGAGCTACTCACGTGCTGGGTCACATCAAATCTCATCAAAGTCGTGATGTTGCAGCCAAGTACATCGGGCCATCATCACTAAGATTGAGTCAGGTAATTCTCTTTAATTAACTTAATTAGTAACTGTCTTGTCAATTCTATTTTTAGGTGCCGTTATTGTGACACATCTCCCTACCATTATTTCCCCTCTTAATTCATGTATGCCACCATAATTGCCACACTGTCGACTTGTCTATGGAGAGTCCCATCACTCCCCTATAATTATGACTACATACCAATGTTAAACCAGTCTCAAATGTCTTTCCCATAATCTAGGCAGAAAAAACAAACTGACATATCAACCACATTCAAATCTTTGAGTGTAATATTCATGTCTGCTGCCACAGTCCTCGTAGAGTAAAAAGAAAAAAATAGACTACAGAGGGAATCAAGAAGAATTTTAACTAGAGGAGGTGGAATAGGATAGGAAGATGGGAGTGAAAAAGAAGTCAGAGCTAGAGAATATAATAGGCCTTTTGCAGGACCAAGCTATAGCAAACATTTTAAGGAATGCAGGGTGGTTAGAATTTTTGGAGAAATTTGAAGGCTTTCAGGAAGATATTGTTGAAGATTTCCTGTGCAATCTGAAAGATAATCAAACAGTTGTGAGGGGGGTTCATGTCGATGTCTCTTCCACCATCATCAGTCATATCTCAGGATTACCAGAACAAGGTGAGAGGTTTTACCATTTAAAAACCATATATGCCAATTTGATTAAAAATTTCTCTTAAGAAGGTGAACCTGTAATACAGTTTCATTTAAGAAAAAATGAGGTTAAAAGAATTGTTAGGTCTTCACTTCCACACCCATGGCAGTCTGTAGCATTGTGGTTAATGAAATATTTTACATGTGATGGCCAATTTTCTATAGTTTTAGGACCAATAATGAAAATGTTAAATTTTTTGAGGCATGGAAATGCTCATCCAGAATTTAGCATAAATATCCCAAGCTTTCTGTATTATGCCATTAAAGCATCTGCAGACAAGTATCAATAGGGGAAAGGTCCTATGAAAAACCATGGACTAATTTTCTTGATTGTGAAACATCACTTTCTATCTCAAGCTGATGGGGAAGCTTTATGACAGACATTTTTAGAGAATAAACCACAGGACAAACACTAGAAAGAGCACAAAGAATGGATGAGGCTTCCTCTACCCAGTAGGAAGGGGAGGCAGTGCCTTCCATTTCCTCTCTAGCTACTGAAAAAGATAAAAGTTAGAAACTATCAATGGAGGAAACTTCATCTATTACCCTTATTACTGGCAAAAAGAGGAAAGGGAAGGAAGTTGCAGTTGAAGTCTCAGCTGCCTCAGTACAACTAAAGGAACCTATTATAGAACACACCCCCTATATGACTTGCACAGTAAAACAGAAGATGACCTTGGCTGAGGGGTCTATTCCAACTAAACAAACATGGGAAGTAATTGTTATAGAGGAGGAAATCATGCAGACCTCTACCCAGAATTCTGACCCCAAGATGCAAAAGAAGAAGACAAGGCAGGGGCATAAAACAAAAAGGACTTCAAAGAAAGCTGAATCCTGCATACACTACTAGGATGAGGAAGAATCTTATGATTCGAATGAAATTACTCTAGTTAGGAAGAAGAAACAAAGAGAAGTGGCTAAGGAAGCTTCCCCAAAACCATCTATTCATCCAAGTTCTCACAGTTCAACTCCACAACATTCCCCTACTCCGGAGATAGAGCAAAGAGATACTTTCTCTATTTACTTAGACTTTGAGGATAATACACATAATACAGAGGCACCTAATCCACCTATGCTATGGAGAAGCAAGAGAAAAAAGGCTGCTCACTCAAGCTGAAAAAGATACTGCTCTCTTGGCTGAAGTTCTCTTGGGTTTCAGAACTCTTGTAGATGAGGTTGGACCTTCATCAACACCAATAATGGTAGAAAGAAATCAAGAGGAAGTGGAAAAAGGGCAAGTGGATGCAGCTGACAGTGAAGGGCAAAGAGCTATGGAAAACCCTCAAGCGGAACAAATAGAAGAAGAAACAGGGACTTATTCTCACCCCTCCGATCAAGAGGATGTAGAGATTCCAAGGGAACAACTGCTGCTTGAGGAAATAGATTATCTGAAAAGATTATTATGGGGGAAAAACTTAATTATTATTGACCTCAAGAAGGTCATGAAGGAAAAAGAAATGGAACCAAAATAGATGATTAAAGGACTACAATCAGAGCTCTAGGACAGGAAGAAAATGATTCAAGAGAAAGAGGCAGAAATTAGAGACAAAGAAATAAAGGCAACCCAAAGTATCAAGGAAAAGGAGGAAGGGGCAGCACAAAATATTTCTGATCTTACGAAGGCTCGAGACAATAGTCTCACAATAATTGCAGCACTTGTTGAGAAAGCACAAAGTCAAGACAAAAAATTAACATGGGCTAATAACAAGATAGATGATCAAGAAGAATACATTTAGGAGTTGATTGGCCCAGTGGCAACCATGGAACAGGGGATGCAAATAGATCCATACTTGGGACCAATTCCAATAGATATCCCTAAGGCCCTGTTTCATTGGGAAATAAGATGTAGGGAATATGAGGCTTCTAAACCAATGCTGCAATTATAGAGGGCAGTGACTGCCATGTCACAAAGAGTACAAACTTTGGAGAAAAAGGTCCTTCAGGTAGCTTCCATTTCATTTGAGATCCTATCTTGCAGACCCCCCAATAGAAGTTATGCTCTGTTTCTACAAGAAAGGATCCTACAGAGAAAGATATCTTTGGTTCTATCTAATTTGACTGAGGACATAGAGACAAGGATAGGTTTCATGGAGGCATATATGAGAAGTCCTGATGAGGATAACGATTTTCTATGTGAGCTATATTTGCATGGTTTCTGCATCGATGATCATACCTTCGTTATCAACTATTTTGTAGGAGAATGCCAACTCAAGGCATTCATGTCACTGATGAGAAATCATCAGATTTGGAATGAAAGGATAGAGGCTTATATAAAAAAGGATGCAAAAACAAGCCTTTTTATCAGAAGAGAATGTCCAAATCCCAATGCTTTTAAGATCCATTTCAAGGCAAACATTTACTCCCCAGAAGGTAAGACCAAGATTTTGCCTTTATATCTAAAACATTTGCAGGAATGTTCCATTGATTTTGGTCTCCTAATAAATAATTTACCTAATCAGTTGCTTCCAGTGGCAAAGAAAAGGTGGAACACCTTAACTACAAAATAAAAGATGAGAGAAGTGGTGTCCCCTTCCAACCTAAGGTTGTTTATGAGGAAGGCCAGGACAATGTCCAAATTGATGGATAAATACCAACTGGAGTGGATAGGTGGCCATTTCACACCTCCTCTCATTATTGAGCCACTACCTATCTAGGATGAACAAATGGAAGATGCCAGATTTCAAGAATGGATGAAGCAGGTTGATCAGTTTAGAGAAAATGGTAATACAGACTGCACCACTTGGCCCAATTATGCAGATGACTACAATTTGACTGATAGAATATTCCACCTGAATAAGTCCAAATTGTGAAAAGTAGGAGGACTTGCTAACCTTTAAGTGTGGTGGGATGATGAGTGCCAGGTAGCACCCATGATAATACACCTTTTTACCTCTCTTTTTCTTCCTTCTTATTCCATTGTCCTGATGATTGCACCAAATTAGTTTGACAAGTTTTGTTCTAATTATGTTTATGAGAGATGAATTACCTAAAATCATGATTGTTGATTGAAGGACTAATGTGCATTAAATTAATGGAAATATGTATAAATTCTCTCTTTTTGAATCTACAGGTGTAGATGTTCGAGCAAAGACAATTTTGGTCATCTTCAGAGGTGGTCCTAATAATCTCTGGAGCTAACATAAGGATACCGTACCAGTCTCCAATATTTTCCAATATGATTGGAGAGATTTTGAGATAAGGGGGTGAATCATCTCTGGAGCTGGACTAAAGTCATGGGCATATCTCTGGAGATGCAAGATAGAAGCACACACCTTCGGAGCCTCCTTAATACAAATGCAGATTTCTATCACCGCTGCCAGTCAACACTTCTAGTGGTAATTGGGGTGCTCCATATATTACTCAATCAACACCTGATTAATTGAATGAAGACCCTAGTTAATTGCTAGAATTTTTGTTTCTCTTTTTGATTTTGCAAGAGTTCTCAATAAACTGATTAAGTACCTCTATTTCAGGGCCTCGTTGCCCAGTTGTATTTGAAACTAAGACTCAGATTTAGTGAGACTGTTGTTCCACTAAAATCTATTTTAATTGCATGATTATTACTCTGTAGTTAAATAGTTGATAGAATAAGAGATTGATGCTATCTCATAGATGAACTAGTAGTTAGGGTAAGTGATATCTCATCGCTAGATTAGATATAAATTTACAAAGTAGCAGCAGAAGAATATAGCGGATGAATTATTATTATTGTGATCTCATTTTGATATAGATACTTTTCTGAATACAAAAGAATACTGATGGAATTGGACTGAAAGAGAATTGTGATATTCTTGTGCTGATTCATTGCCTTAGTCTTCAGTCTTGAGGGTGAGGAGCAAGGGCCCACTCCCACCACCAAGGCAGAAGGCTAGTATTGTTTGTTTATTATTCTATTTTAGATTCTATTGTTTGCTATTATGTTTAGAAAGACAGTTACTATTTTCTCATAGATAAATGTATGTTTCAATTGTATGGATTAGTATAGATCTACATTAGCAATTCATTGTTCCAGCTCCGTTTCTAGCATTCCTAGAATTTATTTTCATAACAGATAGATCAGTAGCATTAGTTTCTTCAATCAGTAGAGATCATTAGAGTTAGTTAAATAGACTGACAACTATAGGATTACTAATTGTTGATAGCTAAGGACACAACCCTGGATTTGACACATGAAAATATGATTAAATGCTGAGGACCAATGACCCTCATCACTTATGATGAGCTGAAAGCTTATAGGGAGGATTTATTTCAGCATACTATCCCCCTTCAACCTGATGCAAAACCTTTTAGGAAAAAACAAAGGCCTATAAACCCAACTAGATAGCTCCCAAAATGCAGAAAGAATTGTTAAAAATGAAAGAGGGAGGTATTATTAAACCAATCAGACATTTTGAGTGGGTGTCTAATCTTGTTCCAGTAAGAAAAAAGAATGGGGAGATTAGACTGTGTGTGGATTTTAGAAATCTGAACATCAAATCCCTTAAGGATAATTATCCCCTTTCAAGTATGGATCATCTTTTATAAAGGGTTGTTGGTTTAGAGTTGATGTCTATGATGGATGGGTTCTCGGGATACAATCAAGTGTTGGTCGAGTCGAAATAGTAGAAAACAACATCCACCACTCCTTGGGGAACATATGTTTATCTGAGAATGCCATTTGGATTGAAAAATGCAGGATCAATGTTTCAAAGGGCAATGGATATGGCCTTTGCTGGCCTCATTGATGAGATCATGGTTGTCTACCAAGATGATCTTACTGCATATTCAAAGGACAAGAAAGATCATTACAAGCATTTGAAAATTATTTTTGATAGATGTTTTGAGTATGTGATTTCTTTGAATCCCAAGAAATGTTAATTTGGAGTAGAGGAAGGAAAGTTGCTGGGACATATTATGTCTAGGATGGGGTTAGAATTGATCCCGAAAGAATTAAGGCCATTGACCTTATCCCTTAGCCTAAAACAATCAAGGGTGTTCAATCCTTCTTTGGGAAGATTAACTTTGTGAGGATATTTGTTCCTAACTTTTCTGAGAAAACCAAAGCAATTTCCAAGATGCTCAAGAAGGGACAATCCATCATATAGGAAACGGAACCAGTTGAAGATTTTCTTGAAATAAAGGAGGCTCTCAAGAATGTACTAATGCTGGTAAGCCCAAATTATGCAAAGCCCTTTCAAATTTTCTCTTTTGCTTCGTTTTATACTATTGTTGCTGTGTTGTTGCAAAAGCATAAGGATGGATTTGAGCAGCCAATAGGTTTTTTTAGCAAGTCTTTGCAAGTTGCTAAGTTAAATTATTCCATTATGGAGAAGCACGCCTATGCATTGGTCAAGGCCACAAAAAAATTTAGATCTTATTTCACAGGTGCCAAGATCATAGCAATGTACCACACACAACAATAAAGGACATATTCATGCAACAAGAAGCTTCAGGTAAAAGGTGCAGATGCATCAACAAGATCCAAGAATATGACATGGATCTACAGGTCACAAAATTGGTTAGAGGCCAAGGTTTAGCCAAGCTAATGGTTAATTCTAATCTTGAAGCAACAGAAGTAAATGAAACAGAGGAAGATGATGCAACTCCTCATTGCTCATTGGCTAACAATGTATGGTATAAGGATGTTTTATTCTATCATGAAAACATGAATTGTCCACCATGTATAGATGATATTCAGAAAAAGGACTCTTAAGATGAAATCTCAAAGGTATGTTATGTTCCAAAATGAGCTCATGTGGAGAAATCATGAAGGAATATTGTTCAAATGTTTGAATCAAGAGAAAGCTGAAGTTGTGATGAATGAGTGTTACCATGGTGTTTGTGGGGGACACTTCAAAGATAAAACCAATGCCCATAAAATACTTAGGGTTGGGTACTGGTGGCCTACTTTAATCAAATATGTGGCATAGAAGATAAGGAAATGTGATGCTTGCCAATGATTTTCTAGCAAGATGAGATTTGCTGGAGCATTACCCCTTTTGCTTCTTGCTGTTGATGCACCTTTTCAGCAGTGGGGAATTGATTTTATTGGGGAGATACAGGAGAAGTCTAGCGATGGATTTAAATGGATTCTTGTGGCCATTGATTACTTCACCAAGTGGGTAGAAGTAATTCCCACTGGTAATGCAACTTCCAAAGTGGTTATTGTTTTCATTGTCAACAATATAATCACTAGATTTGGAGTGCCAACCAGGATTTTGGAAGATAATTCCATGTGTTTCAGGTCTCAAGAAATGCTGGACATGTGTTCTAATTTTTGTATAAATCTTGTGCATTCATCCCCTTATCACCCCCAAAGTAATGGACAGGCTGAATCTAGTAATAAAAGCCTAATGAAGATCATAAAAAGGACATTGGATCAGAATAAGAAAAGATGGGATGATAAGTTGAAGTATGTTCTATGGGCTAACAGAATAACCTTCAAAAGATCCATTGGAAGGAGCCCATTTGAGTTGGTGTACATGGAGCAGAGGTAAAGATGTCGATCAACATGGAGCTACCAGTCTACCAACTACTACATGATATAGAAGAGGATCAGTATGATGCAATGTCCCATCGAATATTATAGCTGATTGAATTATAAGAATAGAGAATAGATGCACATGATAAAATATTGAATCATAAGCAGAAAATGAAGCTTTTATTTGATAAGAATACAATACCAAGAGATTTCTAGGTTGGTGACTTGGTGCTTCTTTGGGATGCAAAATCTGAAGATAAGGGGAAACATGGCAAATTTGATTTGTTATGGCTTGGACCATATGAGGTAGCTGAGAAACTGAAGCTCAATATTTACCATTTGATGACTCTAGAAGGAGTGCTATTGGAGCTGCCCATTCATGGTCAGCATCTAAAGCATTAATTTTCATAGGTAATGCTTCCCTTGAATTTTGAATATAGTCAATAGTCTTTTTATGCTCTAATGTTTATGACTGCATTTTGTCATGTATATAAGCCTTTGCTGTAAATACATTTGTGTTTTTCCCTTTTATGTTTTGTGCCTTTTTGGTCTATCTAAAGATTTGGATTCTCACTATGCCATATTTGCCACACGTCCTCAACTAGAGCCACTATTGGGACCTATATAATTTTTCTCCCGAAAATGCCTTATTTTGCCCAAAAAATCCATCAAATTTCCCAGTTTTGCTTTTGTGCCAAAATCCCTCATATATATCTGATCATAGAGATCTTTTTATAGGGGTTTTAGTTCAAAATATTCTAAGTGTTATGTCTTTGTTTTTTCCCTTTGAAAAAATGAACATTCTAAGCCTTTGTCGGCAAATCAGAAAAAGTGCAAACTGGCAAACTAGTTTGAAAGTTCACCTTTTTTCCAATTCATCGATAAGGCGATGAGAACGCGACAGGTGAAGAAAAGAAAAAGTTTAAGTTATCAGCAAAGTTCTCTTTTTGAGAACTAGTTTGTGAGTTTGACATTTCATCGATTCGCTAACTAGGTGACACTTGGCAAAGAAAGGAAGCAGTGTGTGAAGCAAAAAAAGCAAAGTTCAAAGAAATGAAACGTTGCTGATAAAAGGCACATAAAGGCTAGTTTGGGATCTCAGAGAATCACGGACAACAGAAAATTGATAAGGTGAAGACTCTGTGTTGGCAACCTTCTGAATTTTGGAACTAGTTCTTAGTTTTCAAGATTTGCTGACAAGTTGATAGCATAGAACAAAGGGCTAAGTTTTCAAAAACTAGACTTTGCCGATAAGGAAGACAAAGCAAGTTCGTGAAAATTGAGATTTGCCGATAAGGCAAACCAAAGGAAGAGAAAAGGAAAGGTTTGAAAAGGGGTGAGTTTGCCAACAAAAGGTGAAACGAGGCTAGTTCACAAAGTCAGTATTTTGCTGATAAAGAGAGAGAAGATAAAGAAACAAAAGTTTTCTTCATTCCGAGTTTGCCAATAGGTAAAGTGGCCGACTAAGGAGATAAGGAAAGTTCGGTAAAGTGAAGATTTGCCAATAGTAAAGAAAAGGCTAAAATAAAGGAGAGCGACAAATGACGAAGAAAGTGAAAAAGCAAAGTGGTTCACGAAAGTCAAATTTTGCTGACCAAAGAAGAAAGAAGAAGGAAAGAGTTTGAAAAAGATGAAAATTGCTGACAAAGGATGAAATGGGTCTAGTTCGCAACAGTCAAATTTTGCCAACTGAAGGAGAAAGTGAAAATATGGAGACAAGCCAAGTTCGTGAAGATGAATATTTGTTGATAAGGCAAAAAGAAGGCCAAAAATGAAGACTAAGTGCCAAAGAGAAAAATGAGTGTTTTCCCATGATTCGTAAAAATGAAAGTTTGCCGATAGCAAATAAAGGAAGAGAGATTGAAGTGGCAAAAGAGAAGTTCATGAGAAAGAAAAAAGGCCGATAGAGATAGGAAGATGTGCCCAATGTAAAAAGGTACAGTCAGAAATCAGATGGCCTAAAAGGGAAAATTGGACAACACTTTCAAAGTGTTGTAAAAGCTTTAAAATGGTAATTTCCTTAAGGCGTGCCATGATTGCAGGATTTGTACAGGCTGATTTGTACCAAGAATTTATGATTCTGCAGAGCGGTGCCATGCAGGTGGTTGACATAGTAAAATTCTTCAATCCAGAGGTACATTTGGAAGACAAATTGGATATGTCAGAGGTTGTAAGTGTCAAGAAAAGGATTAGAACCTTCATTCTTTATTGTTATAGGTAGACAAAGAGTGGAAGCAATCTTCTTTTGACATTTTCAGTATTGTTAGGGAATGGGCAAGCTTCCAAATGTGCATACTTCCTATCATTACAGTGGGACTAAATTTAATGTAGCATGGGCATACTCATTGACTGAGTGTTACACTGGGAATGGATGCATTAAATTGTTATGTTATATATGCATAGTTTTTAGATGCAATAAGGGATGGTTGGTCAATTGGGCAATTTTCTCAGCAGGTTTTGAGCTCCATAAGGCAGATTAGAAAAGGCTATTTTTACAGTCTTTGTTTAGCATGAAACAGTCATTAAAATGTAAGTAATATATTTTGCAAATCTTTGTATCAAGCCACTATTTTTCTCTAGTGTTGTAAATGTTCTTTTTAGCAAACTTAATCGTAGTTATGGTTTTCTCTTGCCACATTTAGTGGTGTGAATGTAATCATTGATTTGAATGAATGTGAACATTGCTAAATCATTTCCAAGGCTTTGTAAATGATCTTTTCAATATTACATGGGAAGGAATATGGTATGGTGTTGGATTATTAAGCATTTTCAATGATTTGGTACTGGTTTTCATGCATTTGATTTATCAATAGGTAGCTATACATTTCTTTGTAGTTATTTTTCCTCTGTTGAACATTAGACTTTGTAGACCAATGGATAGGCACCAGTCTGAGTAGCCTTAGATCACCCAATCTTCAAAACAAAAAAATATATTTATCTTTAGAAGTAGTTGTAGTTTTTATGCATCCTTATTGTGTAGGATTGCCTTTATCAGCGATATAGGGGTCTTGTAACAACCAGATGTTCTTAGGTTAGTGACAAATTTGGGGCTAAGAAAGCAATTTGGGTTTAATTGTTCATCTATTTTTAGTTATTCATTTAGTTTGAAATCAATACTTTCTTAAGTATACCCCTTGGAATATCCCTCCAGAATTTAAGCTGAGCTCAAAGAACAGAGGAGTCTACCCACTCCTGTTAGTTGGCCAAAACCACCCATAACTTGTTGATAAACCTCTTTCTATCACCCTAATGACAATCCTTGGCCTAGATGATTTAGAAATGTTTTAGAGTTTTGTGTTACAGTCATTTTGGGACCCAACAAACATTACCACCATATCCAATGAAAATGCACATTTTAGCTTTTGGGTCCAATTTAGATCATTTTTCTTTAGGCACATGAACATAAGCCTCATGGCCAAATACCCTTAAATGTGAAACAAAAGGTTTCTTATCTATCCGCACTTCATAAGGAGTTGTTTCAAGAGCCTTGCAAGGAGATCTATTCAATAAGTAACAAGCAGTACTCACAACTTTTTCCCAAAAGCATCTATCAAACTATGAACCACTTAGTATACTTCTGACTCTTTCCATGATTGTTTGATTCATCCTTTTTGTCACTCCATTTTTCTGTGGAGTATATGGAGTGTTCTTTTATCTAACAATTCTTGCATGTTTATAGAATTCATCGAAGTCCCCAAAACAGTATTCCATTCCATTGTCAAATTTCAAAACCATTATTTTACAATCTGATTGCTTTTCAACTAAGGCTTTAAATTCCCTAAACTTAGTGAATACTTTAGATTTATGTCGCATAAAATAAATCTAGGTAAATCATGAGACATCATCAATGAAAGAAACAAAATATCTAGATTTTCTAATTGATTCAACATCCACAAGACCAAATTATACATCTGAATGAATAGGTTCGAATTTATTCTTAGATTTATAATTGCCAAGACCAAAGACTTTGATTGTAGCTATCTCATTTCGAAATGAAGAACTTTGTCGGCAATAGTGTGAGTTTGCAAACTCACTAGTTCACTGATAGTCCTTTTCGCCGACAAGTCTTGCAAGCTAAGTCATGAATTCCTTGGTTCATGGTGGTATAAGATTGCTGATAGAAGATTATGGTTTGGAGTTTCAACAAAAGGCTGATAAGCTGATAAAGGATTAAGGAGTTCCGTTTTCCCTGAAGTTGCCGATAGTGTGGAAGTCAACTATTGACTAGATTTTGAGTTCCATAAAGTTCAACTTTGCTGATAGAAATAAATCACTTAGTTGATGAACTTTAGAATCCCTAACTAGTTCGGGACTTCTACAATTTACCGATTTGCCGACTAAGTTCAGATAAGCTTAGTTTTACCAATAAATGGAATTTGAAGGCATTTGATGGTTCGGGATAATGATGTTTCACCAATAAGGGATCCCAAGGTTCGTGGAGGTCATAATTTGCCAATAACTTGGGCAAGTGGCTTAGTGTGTAAAATTCTTATTTTGCTGATAACAAGGAGGTGCTCCCAAGTTCGTGGAAAATGTATTTTGCTGACAAGCTAGTATAAAGAAAGGTTCACAAATGGGTCAATTCACCAACAAGTTCATGAAGTACTTTTACAGATAGGCCTTTATAATGAAGGTTCAGAACTCGATAGTTTTCTTATAGGCATTTATTTCTCAAGTTCTGAACATACGACTTTTGTTGATAACATGGAATTTTAGAAAACTATCTTGAGCGAGTCGTTATATACTATATGATGCTAAAACACTAGGGTGACATGGATGTATTATGTAGAGGCTCTAGTGGCAACATTTTAGTTTTTATAACTAACTGTTAGTTCCTGCCGTTGTTGACGAATCATGGTGGTTGAACTATTTTTAGGGAAGGATCATAAATACGAAGGAGGAAGCTAGATTGGTTGTTGGATATTAGAGGATTTGACAATTGAGGATTCGATTGGGGAAACTGATCTTGGTTTGATCTCTTGGAAGAGAGATAGGTTGGAGAAGTCTGTAAATGAAGGTTGATGTATCTAGTGACCGAGTGACGATATTTTGTACTCCTGTAAGCATTCTATTGTTGATAATAATAAAATCATTTATGTGGTGCGGTGTTTGTATTTGCTGCTTAATTTAGTTGTCTGATAAGATCCTCGAGTTTAGTCCTGCACCAGTTATTAGGTTGGTGGTTAGGTAGAGGTGGGGGAATTTCTAGTGGCTATTGAGTTGAGCAGCATTTCCAAGGGAGTCGCCAGAATTTTTACAAAGCTTGCTATTTACTCTTTTAAAATCTGTTAGAAGTTTACACAATGTGGTTGTTATTTTATTAGCCTACGAGGGCTTGGGGGCTTGCACCCATGCTCAACTTGGATCACAACAGCGGTCATACCATGCCATGGTAGGGTATGAGTGTACCAAACCTTGTGCCTATACAACAAGTGTTGACACAATGCATAACAAATGCTTTTTTTTTTTTTTGGTTTGTCAAACCTAAAAGTTACAAATAAAATGCACTTTAAATTTTTAAATATAAATTGTACCTACATAGCACCATGTAGGAAGGCCATATAGTGTCTTAGGAATTATTTTTGTCTTTTTATTCATCTTCTTTGACTCCAATTTGGACAATTTGATAGGTGTTCCTAGGGTTTATGAGCCTTTTGTATGTGATGGTAGGATCAAATTTGACCCAAAATGCTTTCGAATATGAGTGATCTATGAATAACAAATAGAAAATTCCTCCTCTAGACCCTTGCAAATCTTGCCATTGAAGCCTGATTTGGACCAAATGATGAGCAAAATCAACAAATTCAAAATTTTGAATTCAACACAAGATGAATCTCCAAATGCAAAGAAGTCAATTTACCCAAGAAATAATCCTTTGAGAATCATATCTACTTTCCCTCATTATCCAAAAAATGATTAACCCTATAACATCATGACTTTGATACCATGTTAGAAATTGTCATATACACAACAAATCTACTTAGAAAAGGACTAACCCTATGACATCATGGCTCCGATTGCATGTTAGAATTTGTCTTGCAGACTCGCAACAAATCTACCCACAACCTAATGCCTATGAACTAATCACAGATCTAGGAAAATGATTTAAGATATTCAATATAATAGAGAAAATTATTAATATTAAAATACAAAAATATTAGATCCATGAATCAAAGAGATGGCATGTCCAAGAGGTCAAGAGTTTAATTCTCAATCACCTCCAATCAGAAGGTGAGTTAACCCAGTCTAATTGAGACAAAGGTGGCCTTGACCAAATAGAGGTGGCATGTAACTTATATATAGGTCTCTTGGATGCATGAATCAAAGAGATGACATGTCCAAGAGGTCATGAGTTTAATTCTCAATCGCTCCCAATCTCAAGGTGCATTCATAAAGTCTAATTGAGATAGAGGTGGTTGTTGGATCTAGGGCATACAACTGAGAGGGGGGGGTGAATCAGTTGTATAAAACTTCTTCTCTTTCAAACACTTAACTCACTGTTGTTAGTTAGCAGCATATCAAATAATCATCCATGGAAGCATAATACATAAACACAAGAGCAGATAAGCATCAACACATTGAACACCAAGATTTTGACGTGGAAAACCCGGTTAAGGGAAAAACCACGGGGTGATTAACCCAAGAATTATTCTCTGTTAGAAGAATAAAGAAAAATGAATGGCACATGCCAATAAGGGCTCACTGCCCGAGCACACTGCTCACAAAGAGGCCCACTGCCTACAAGGAGACACACTGTCTACAAAGTGATGAAAATCACAGTCTTGAACTGGAGAATGACATCTCTACCATGTCCGGATCAGTTCCAATTAAGCCCAACAATCTCTGCTCTGCCTTTCGCACGTTTCTTCGCTATATCATACTCATCCTCACACCACACCCTGAAATGAACTCACAAACCGTTATTTATACAAGACATCGACTTAGGAACAAACATCTAAGTCGGCAAACAACCATAGGAGTATCCACAAGATGAATAACACATCCGGTCGGCCATCACAAGAACATTCGCAGGATGAACAACTCATCCGGTCGGCTACACAGAGCAAGAACTTCATCCGGAAGAATAACTTCAATTCCGGGCTCTACCATCAATGCGGACCAACAACACAACCTAAACATGATCCAAGAACCTTCACAAGCCTGTCTGAATGTCCGGATACTTCCGCACTTCCTCTGCTTACTGGGATCTCTTGTCTTCCTCATCCGGAACTTCAAGAACACAGTCTGTCGCCACTGTCATAATGCAAGAGGTACTTCCGGACCTTCAAATCATACACAAATCAGGATGACACATCACAAGGACATCCCAAACACTCCTTCCAATCCGCAGATTAGGGTAATACAATTCCGGACCTCACCGGACCTTTTTGTGATCCTCTGTCACCTCCGGATACTTGCCGGACCCGGTTCTATACCGGCAGCCACAACTCCTTCAGATCTTCATGCGGACCTCTGAAATCTTAACTGTAGCATCTCAAGACTCATATCTACTAACCCTTTAATCCGCATCCTCCGGTTCTCATCCTATACAGTACATTTACCTTCTTCTCATCACTGTTCTTCACTGTTCCTGACTGAGACTAATTTTCTCAATATCCTCAGCACACAGCTCATCAAATCCTTCTTGTTAATGCAATATGAGTATGTTGACATCAATGACAACACTGGATAACCTCATACTTGCAACAATCTCCCCCTTTGTCATTGATGGCAACATATGATGTGAAAAACCATTAAGACAAGAACTTCAACTTTTCATATGTCTTCTCTTCCTTTACTGCTCCCCCTTTGATCATCAACCACTTGTTTTTCACATGTCTTCTCTCCCCCTTTGACATCAATGGCAAAGGGCTCATACTTGCAATTCTCATGCATCAGAATCATACTAGCTGCTCCCCCTTAGTTGCAGCTCCCCATTAGTCCGGATCACAAGATATGGCTGTGATAGCCACCGGACTGATGCACATCAGTGCATCTTAGTTCATCACCGGAGGGGCCATGACCCCTAACTTCTCCCGGAGATATTCAAAAGAGTCCTTGGGAAGAGGTTTTGTAAAGATATCTGCAATCTGATCCTTGGAGGGAACATACTCCAATCTGACTTCTTCCTTGTTTACTTGTTCTCTCAAGAAGTGAAATTTGATAGATATGTGCTTAGTCTTAGAATGCAATACCGGATTCTTGGAAATATTAATTGCACTTGAATTATCACAGAAAATTGTGATAGGCTCCTCATATTCAACTTTGATGTCTCTTAGCATCTGCTTCATCCATAGGATTTGAGTGCAACTACCTGCTGCTGCAATGTATTCTGCTTCAGTTGTAGACAGAGATATTGCATCTTGTTTCTTGCTTAGCCAAGAAACCAATCTCTTTCCCAAAAAGAATGCTCCACCACTAGTGCTCTTCCGGTCATCCACATCTCCTGCCCAATCTGCATCTGTGTAAGCATGAAGAGAGAAATCCGGATCTCTAGGATACCATAGACCATACTCAACTGTTCCTTTCAAGTATCTAAAAATTCTTTTGATTGCCATAACATGAGATTCTCTAGGATCAGCCTGGAATCTTGCCACAAGACCAACAGCTTGCATTATATTTGGTCTAGTTTGAGTGAGATACAACAATCCACCAATCATTGATCTATACTTTGTCTGATCTGCCTTTGGAGAATCATCATCTTTGCTTAACTTACATCCGGTTGCCATAGGAGTGTTCATAGGCTTTGAGTCTTCCATACCAAATTTTTTTAACAATTCTTTCACATATTTGGTCTGAGAAATGAAGATCCCTTCTTTTGTTTGAGTAATTTGCAGTCCCAAGAAGAAATTCATTTCACCAAGCATAGACATTTCAAACTCACTTTTCATCTGATTTGCAAAAGTTTTGCACATACTATCTCTTCCTCCAAAAATGATATCATCCACAAACACTTCAACAATCAGAATGTTTTCATAATCAATTTTGAAATATAAGTTACTGTCAGCAGTACCTTTGTTGAATCCAATCTGCATAAGATGCTTATCCAACCTTTCATACCATGCTCTTGGGGCTTGCTTCAATCCATACAAAGCTTTCTTCAACTTGCAGACCATATCATTATTATCAGACAATTGAAATCCATCCGGTTGTTCAATGTAGACTTCTTCTTCCAGATCACCATTTAGGAAGGCAGACTTGACATCCATCTGATATACCTTGAAGTCTTTGAAGGCAGCAAATGCAAGAAGTAATCTGACTGCTTCAATTCTTGCTACCGGAGCAAAAGTCTCTTCAAAGTCAATTCCTTCTATTTGAGAGTAGCCTTTGCAGACCAATCTAGCTTTGTTTCTGATTACTTCACTAGCTTCATTTAGTTTGTTCCGGAAGACCCACTTGGTTCCAATTACATTCCTGTCTCTAGGTCTGGGAACAAGATCCCAAGTATGATTTTTCTCAATTTGCATCAGTTCATCTTCCATTGCTTTGGTCCAGTTTTCATCATTGCAGGCTTCATTTATTGTTTTAGGTTCAATCTTTGAAATCAGACAACATTCATTCTGATCTTGAGCAATATTCCTTCTAGTTTGTACACCTTTGCTTCTGTCACCTATGATCTGATCTTCAAAGTGATTCAGTCTTACATACCTTGGAATTTTGGGAGTATCCAGCACTGCTGTTTCTTGATCATGCTCATTCAAACCTATCTCTTCTTCCTGATTTACCGGATCAGGCTGACTCTGTCTCACCGGAGAGGATTGAGGTTCTTGAACACTGTCTTGGTCATCTTCATCAAACTCATAAAATCTTGAAGGCTTCTCAATTCCTTCATCAACCTTTACATTGGTGCTTTCTATCATCTTCCTCAATCTCTTATTGTAACACCGGTATGCTTTGCTTTGAGTGGAGTAGCCCAAGAAAATTCCTTCATCACTTCTAGCATCAAACTTTCCTAGATCTTCATCTTTTTTAATATAACACTTGCTACCAAATACTCTGAAATATTTCACAGTAGGAGTGATGCCAAACCAGAGTTCATAGGGGGTCTTACCGGTGTTGTTTCTGATTTGAACTCGATTGAGAGTGTAGACTGCAGTGCTGATAGCTTCTTTCCAAAACATTTGAGGAACATTTGCTTCCAACATCATTGTCCTAGCAGCTTCCTGGATGGTCCGGTTCTTTCTCTCAACTACTCCATTCTGTTGTGGAGTCTTAGGAGCAGACAACTGTCTCTTTATACCCTGTTTCTCACAAAAGTCAATGAATTCACCAGATGTAAATTCACCACCTCTATCAGACCTTAGACACTTTAGTTTCAATCCGGTTTGATTCTCCACCATAGCTTTGAAGATTTTGAACTTCTCAAAAGCTTCTGATTTTTCTTTTAGAAAGGTAACCCACATCATCCGGGAATGATCATCTATTAACAACATGAAATATCTATCACCTTGCAGACTCTTGATTCTTGTCGGACCACATAGATCAGTATGTACTAATTCCAACAGTCCGGTAGAAGACTGATCTTTGCTTTTAAAAGAGACTCTGCTTTGTTTGCCTAACTGACATTCTTTACACACACTATTTGTAGGTTTTATCAACTTTGGAAGATCTCTCACAGCCTGAGTATTGCTTATTTTGATGATGTTATCAAAATTTACATGACACATTCTTCTATGCCATAACCAACTCTGATCAATTTGAACAAACAAACAACTTTTATTTGAACCAACCAGATGAAAGATGTTACCTCTTGTCTGAGTACCGGATGCAATTTCAGTTCCAGAGCTTGTAAAGATTCTGCATTTTCCATTCTTGAACCGGAGATCATAGCCTTTGTCCACTAACTGACCAACACTGAGAAGATTGTGCTTCAATCCTTCAACATACAGTACATTTCCTGTTTTGCTCTTACCATCAAAGGAAATAGTTCCCCTACCTCTGATTCTGCCAGCAGAATTGTCACCAAACTTTACCATTCCTCCTTCATATCTTTCCAAGTCTAAGAACTTATTCTTGTCACCAGTCATATGGTGAGAACATCCACTGTCAATAACCCAATCATCCTTTTCTTCCACTTGAGCAGCCAAGGCTTTTTCAACAACTTTGTGATTGACAGATTCAGAGAGCAAGGAATCTTCTTCCTTGATGGCTATAAACACCCACTCATTTCCGGATTTGCTTCCTGGTTCTGATTCATCATCTGTTACTCCTTCATTGTCATCTTCTTCATGAACATAATAGCAATTCTTTTGAAACCTTTGTCTGTGAGTATTAGATCTTGCAGATCTCTCCGGACATCTTGAGGCAAAATGACCAATCTTATTGCAGTTGAAACACTTAAAGGGTAGTTTTCCTTCATACTTACCGGATCCTCTTGGCAGTCTCTTTGCAATGAGGGCTTCAAGTTGAGCTGTTTCTGCTTCTTCTTCTTCCATGTCTCTTCTTGCTTGATCATACCATGACATTTTCTTTGATGAGTTTTCACCCGGATCAAATCTCTGTTTGCCTTTCACATAGGCACTGGCTTTGAAAGCAGATTCAGTCTTGGGAGGATCATCTCCAAACTCGGTCATTTCAAATGCAGCTAGTTTGCCAGCCAGTTGTTCTCTTGTGACAGTTGTGTGGGCTCTGAATTCATCAATGGCAGCAACTTTGATTTTGTAGGCAGCAGGAAGGGATCTTAGGATTTTGCAGACAATCTCATTTTCATCTAAAGTTCCACCAGCATTTCTGATTCCACATACCAGCTCATTTACTCTTGGCATAAAGGTAGTGATGTTTTCAACATCTCTCATTTTCAATCTTTCAAATTTCCCTTTCAGACTTTGCAACCTTGCACTTTTGACAAACTCATCTCCTTCATACAGAAGTTCCAGTTTAGTTAGGATCTCATATGCAGTGGGTAGGTCAATGACATTCGAGAGATCTGAGTCATTCAATGCGCTTAGAAGAGCTTCCTTGGTCCGCAGATTGTTTTCAGCTTCTGTGATTTCGTTCAGAGTAGTCGGACCACCTTGTGGAGGTACATATGGTTTTGAAATCATACCCAGATATGCTTTTCCCATGCATTCCAAGTGACACTTCATGCGACCTTTCCAGAGAGTGAAGTTGGTTCCATCGAACTTCGGACTATCCTTCTTGTATGACGACATCCTGGATCTCCTCAAGCGGTTAGGCTCTTGTCAAAGGAACTTGGCTCTGATACCAATTGTTGGATCTAGGGCATACAACTGAGAGGGGGGGGGGTGAATCAGTTGTATAAAACTTCTTCTCTTTCAAACACTTAACTCACTGTTGTTAGTTAGCAGCATATCAAATAATCATCCATGGAAGCATAATACATAAACACAAGAGCAGATAAGCATCAACACATTGAACACCAAGATTTTGACGTGGAAAACCCGGTTAAGGGAAAAACCACGGGGTGATTAACCCAAGAATTATTCTCTGTTAGAAGAATAAAGAAAAATGAATGGCACATGCCAATAAGGGCTCACTGCCCGAGCACACTGCTCACAAAGAGGCCCACTGCCTACAAGGAGACACACTGTCTACAAAGTGATGAAAATCACAGTCTTGAACTGGAGAATGACATCTCTACCATGTCCGGATCAGTTCCAATTAAGCCCAACAATCTCTGCTCTGCCTTTCGCACGTTTCTTCGCTATATCATACTCATCCTCACACCACACCCTGAAATGAACTCACAAACCGTTATTTATACAAGACATCGACTTAGGAACAAACATCTAAGTCGGCAAACAACCATAGGAGTATCCGCAAGATGAATAACACATCCGGTCGGCCATCACAAGAACATTCGCAGGATGAACAACTCATCCGGTCGGCTACACAGAGCAAGAACTTCATCCGGAAGAATAACTTCAATTCCGGGCTCTACCATCAATGCGGACCAACAACACAACCTAAACATGATCCAAGAACCTTCACAAGCCTGTCTGAATGTCCGGATACTTCCGCACTTCCTCTGCTTACTGGGATCTCTTGTCTTCCTCATCTGGAACTTCAAGAACACAGTCTGTCGCCACTGTCATAATGCAAGAGGTACTTCCGGACCTTCAAATCATACACAAATCAGGATGACACATCACAAGGACATCCCAAACACTCCTTCCAATCCGCAGATTAGGGTAATACAATTCCAGACCTCACCGGACCTTTTTGTGATCCTCTGTCACCTCCGGATACTTGCCGGACCCGGTTCTATACCGGCAGCCACAACTCCTTCAGATCTTCATGCGGACCTCTGAAATCTTAACTGTAGCATCTCAAGACTCATATCTACTAACCCTTTAATCCACATCCTCCGGTTCTCATCCTATACAGTACATTTACCTTCTTCTCATCACTATTCTTCACTGTTCCTGACTGAGACTAATTTTCTCAATATCCTCAGCACACAGCTCATCAAATCCTTCTTGTTAATGCAATATGAGTATGTTGACATCAATGACAACACTGGATAACCTCATACTTGCAACAGTGGTTTTGATTATCTAACTACCATCAATCAAGGGTTGATGAGGCAATGGTGACACTTGTGTACCTCAAGTCAAGGTGAACACATGTCATTATTAGCTACCTATGTGAGAATAATTAAATATTCTTAATATTCTAAATAAACTTATTAATAAGGTGTAATATTACACCAACACTTTAGACTGATCAATACCATTTAGTATTTATTCATGAATTTTGCAATTTAAAAATTTTCTTATATTGTAGGTAGAGTGAATTTTATTTTTATTGGAAGAGATTTTAGAAACTATGTCTGTATCTTTTGCTGCTTGACTGTCATAGTTATCTACTCTTTATTTCAGGTTTAATACCTCGCCTGATGATGACTATGGCCTTTTAGAAGAATGTGATACCGACTCTGAGGATGACATAAGACCCTGCTTTGAATCTATTGCTAAAAATATTGGATCCCTGGATAAGGCACTTGAATCAAGTGGGTTTACAAGACGGACCCAGGATGAATTGGAAAAGGTAACATGTTCTGTATTTGATTTTGGATTCTGAGGCCTTTTCATTGATTTAAAGGCCAAATTAAGCCTTGAAGTGTCTGAGAAGAAGCTACAAATTTTGCATCTGAGTCAAGATCTTATCTGTAGTTTATTCATCTAGGGATTTTTTGTGTGAAGATCTATACTTATCTTGGCTACATGGGATGAATACTTTCCACCAAGCCATTGTCTTCTAGTGTCTAGTTGTCTTCAACTTTCTTACATTTTCTATTTGTGAGGCTTGAATATAAATTATGAGGAGCTAGATGTTGTGTTTTTAGGCTTCTAATTTTAGTGGATTTTCTTACAGTTTGTGTTTGACAAGGCACATAATGATGACAAGACAAGTTCTGATAATGAAGATGATTCAGGAGAAGAATATTGTTGTGAGGAATATGAGCTCACTGGGGACATTGCTGATGGTGTTGATAATCTTTCAGTAGATGTTAATGGAGACAATCCATTGATATCAAGTTGTGGACCAATTATAGATGATAGATCAAATGATAGAATGGATCTTGTTTCTATCACTAATGATGAATATGATACAGACTTTCATATTGTTGCATAGGATTCAAGTATTTCAGCCAGTACTGCAAGACAAGTATGATGCATTTATATATATCTTATCCTTTCTAGTGGTTTTTTTTGCAAGTATGTGCCTAATCAGTGTTGTCATTGATGTCAACATATCTATGTTGTCATTGGTGTCAACTGTGCCCTCATTTTGTTACTCTTGTATATGTTGAGGATATTGAGAAAATTAGTTCATCTGGTAAAAATATTGAATTGCAGTGGAAATACTGCATTACATGTAGAAGAACAATCTAGAAAAATGCTCCACATTTCTTGTAGAATGAATATCTTTGCCTGCGGATTGGAAGTTATTTAGAAGCCTGTCTGAAGATGTTATATTCCAAGTTTGAGCCTCCAAAATGAAGATTTGAGTAAGTTATCTTCACTAGTGTGAAAACTACTTTTCATGTATGTTCAGTGGTGACAGGGAGAAAGTGTTATGCTCCGCATTCCTTTGTATTGAAGTATTTTGGTTTGCGGTTCCTAAATTAAGTCTGTGATTATGTTAAGTACCTTCAACTGCAATGGTTCATGATTTGGTGGTCTGTAAGCTATCTTTTACGTATGATAATGGTTGAGAGTGTTGTTCTTGTGCTCCAGTTTGAAGAATCCTATTGATAGAGTGATTAGAGATCATGTGGTTGTTCCTGGTAATTACAATGTGCTTGTGGACATCTCCTGATCATGTTCCTACATTTGGATTAGTCCGCAAAGAGAAAATTGGATAGTGAATGAAGAATGTTCTTGCAGACCCAGTGCTATCATCAGTCTTGGCTGAATTCATCATTTGTGGAGATGCATCGAAGATTGTAGAATCGTGTCTTGGTGTGGAGGATTGTGTTTGAGTCTCAGCTAAGGCGTGGCATGATTCACATACATCTTTACATCTTTTCCTTAGCCAGATTTGTATTAGGTCCAAACCTATTTTATGTATGTTTGTAATGCCGACCTTGGAGATTATTCCAATGGTTGATGAATGCAATGCCAACCTTGATGTACATTACAAGGTTGATGAATTGTATAAAAGCATGTAATGTAGTTGCGAAAAAGTGTGTGTTGCAAATATGAAGAAATAAGTGCAAAGATGTGAAAGAGCAAAGCAGAGGAGTCATATTGTGCTTCAATGGAACTGAACCCTAGCATGGAGTAGATGCTATTCAATTAGTTCACCATCTTGGTAGTGATCCACCCTTCAGCACTGAGCCATCCTTAGGCAGTGAGCCATTCTTTGTAGTGAGCATTTTGGGTAGTGAGCTCTTTAGGCAGTGAGTCTATTTTTTGATATTGCTATAACTTTTATATTTTGTGGGCTAACAACCACCGTGGTTTTTCTCTTTTAGGGTTTTCCATGTAAAAAATCTGGTGTCTACTGTGTTGGATGTGTGATTGTAATTAAGTTAATGGTTTCATGCTTTCATGGTTAAATATGATTATGAATAATTAAGTTGTTGATGGTATGATATGCATGTGAAGCTAAGTTTTTCTGACAACTGATTCACCCCCCCTCTCAGTTGTCTGGTGTATTTTAACAATTGGTATCAGAACACATTCCTTAGAAGAAAGCCTAACAACTTGAGGAAGATCCAAGATGTCTTGTAAGAAGGAAGCTCCGTAGTTTGATGGGACAAATTATGCTCTTTGAAAGGTACGAATGAAAAGCCATGTCCTTTGTCTTGGTTATAAAGTATGGAAGGATGTAGAATCAAAATATACCATGCCTCAAAATGGTTTGATGAGAGAAGATGAAATCAAAGAATTTGAGTTAAACATAAGAGCCAGAGATGCCCTGTTAAGTGCCTTGAATGACACTGAGTTGATAAAAGTCATGGACCTAGAAACTACAAATGAGGTTTGGGAGAAGTTGAAGAATCAGTATGAAGGAGATGATTCTGTAAAGGAAGCTAAACTTTAGGGTCTAAAAGCTAAATATGAAAGCTTGAAGATAAATGAAGATGAAAACATTATAGCCTTCATGCAAAGGGTTGATGAACTTGTCAATGGAATAAAAGGAATGGGAGGAACCATTGGTGATAAGGAAGTTGTAATGAAAATTCTTAGATCACTACCAAAGTCCTATAGCCACAAGGTAGCTGCTATTGAAGAATTTATGACTATGAAAACTATTGATAGAGATCAGTTACTTAGAAAGCTTACAGCCTTTGAGATGAGAGAATTTGGTGATGCCCTACTTCAAAAAAAATTTCCAGAGTTGAGAAATACAAGGTGGATGATGACTTTGATGAAATTGAAGCTAACTTTGTTGACAGGCTGCAAAATGGCTCCGGTAAGTTTAAAGGTAAATTACCTTTCAAATGTTTCTCTTGTGGTAAAGTAGGTCATTATGCTTCCAGATGTCCTGAAAGAATTGAAAGAAATAAGAAAAGATATGAAAGCGGGCCTAGAGTTCCAAAGAAATGCTACTATGTCAAAGATTTTGATGATGAAGGTGTGACTAATGATGAATCTGATAATGCTAGTACTAGTGCAAATGAATGTCTGTTTATTGCTATTAAAGAAGATCTTGTGTCTACTAATTCTGCTAGCTGTGTGAAGGAAGAAAAACTAGTGGAAGAAAGTGCTTTGGTTGTTCATGTTGAGAGAGATAAGGATGAATGGATTATTGATAGTGGATGCTCACATCACATGACCGGTGACAAAAGTAAGTTTGTAAGTTTGGAAAAGTATGATGGAGAACTGATTAGGTTTGGAGAGAATGCAGCTGGTAAGATTTGTGGAAAATGATCTATTTAATTTGATGGAAAGCATAATACTTACAATGTTTTATATGTGAAGGGTTTGAAGCATAATCTTTTAAGTGTTGGTTAGATGTGTGACAACGGATATGATCTAAGATTCAAAGACAATGGGTGCAAGATCATGGAAAGCTCTGGAACTGTGATTGCTACCGGTAAGAAGACAAAAGGTAACATCTATCAATTAAGAGGAACTAATAATTATTGTTTACTAGCCCAGGTAGACGAAAGTTGGTTATGGCATAGAAGGATGTGTCATATAAACTTTGATAATTTGATAAAGATAAGTTCAGGTCAGATTGTGAGAGATTTACCAAAACTTGTGAAACCCTCCAATGCAATTTGTAAGGGATGTCAGTTGGGAAAGCAGACAAGGACAAGTTTCAAGAGCAAAGAACAATTTTATGCCGATTTGCTGGATTTAGTGCATACAGATCTCTGTGGTCCTACAAGGGTGATAAGTCTACAAGGTGATAGGTACTTCATGTTGCTTATTGATGATTATTCTAGAATGACTTGGGTTACTTTTCTAAGAGACAAATCAGAAGCCCTAGAGAAGTTTGAATCTTTCAAGGCAATGGTTGAGAATAAAATAGAGTTGAAGATCAAATGCTTGAGGTTTGACAGAGGAGGTGAGTTCACATCAAATGAATTCAACATTTTCTATGAAGAGCATGGGATAAAGAGATAGCTGTCTGCACCTAGGACTCCTCAGTAGAATGGAGTTGTGGAAAGAAAAATAGAATAGTTCAAGAAGTTGATAGGACAATGATGAAGGAAGTAGATCTGTCAGAAGTCTTTTGGAAAGAGGCTATTCATACTGTTATCTACATTCAAAACAGAGTTCAAGTGAAAGGTAATGGTACTCAAACTCCCTATGAATTGTGGTATGGAAGAATTCCTACAGTAAAATATTTCAAAATCTTTGGAAGCAAATGCTATATCAGGAGAGATGAAGATCTAGGAAAGTTTGATGCAAGGTGTGATGAAGGAATCTTCCTTGGGTACTCTACCAAGAGTAATGCTTACCGGTGCTACAACAAAAGGCTTAAAAAGATTGTTGAGAGTGCAAATGTGAAGGTGGATGAAAGCAAGGAAAGAATATCAAATATGAGTTGCTATGAACCGAATGAACCTGTGACTATATCGAATGAAGAGAAAGATGAGCAAGAAGATAGTCAAGATGAAGAAGAGGCTCTGGAAAGTGTTGTCAAGACTCCCAGGTATGTAAGGATCAATCATTCTGAAGATCAGATTATAGGTGACAAAAACAAAGATGTGATGACAAGAAAAAAGGCTGCAAAAGAACAAGTGAATTACTGTTTGCTTTCAAAGGTTGAACCAAAGACTTTGAATGAAGCATGTAATGATGAAAGATGGGTTAAAGCCATGGAGGAAGAGCTAATGCAGATAGAAAAGAATGAGACTTGGGAATTAGTTCCTAGACCTGCTGACAAAAATGTTATTGGAACCAAATGGGTTTTCAGGAATAAGTTGAATGAGAATGGAGAGGTTGTAAGGAATAAGGCAAAGCTTGTGTGCAAGGGATATGCTTAGATTGAAGGAATAGATTTTGAAGAGACTTTTTCTCCAGTGGCTTGAATTGAAGCAATCAGAATATTTTTGGCATTTGCAACCCACAAAATTTTTAAAGTGTATCAGATGGATGTAAAGTTTGCATTTTTGAATGGTGAGTTGGAAGAGGAAGTTTACATTGAGCAACCGGAAGGATTTAAGTTATCAGACCAAGGGGATGTTATGTGTAGGTTGAAGAAAGCTTTGTATGGACTCAAGCAAGCTCCTAGAGCTTGGAATGCAAGATTGGATAAGTACTTATTGCAGTTAGGGTTCAATAAAGGTACTGTTGATAGTAATATTTATTTCAAGATTAATGGTGATCAAATTTTGATTGTTGAAGTCTTTGTTGATGATATCATCTTTGGAGCAATGAAGGTATGTGTATGAAATTTGTTGGTGAAATGCAAAAAGAGTTTGAGATGTCTATGTTTGGTGAAATGAATTTATTTTTAGGTCTGCAAATCAATCAATCAGATAAAGGAATCTTCGTATCTCAGTATAAGTATGCGAAAGATTTTTTGAAGAAGTTTGGGATGGAAGACTCTAAACTGGTGTGTACTCCCATGGTGACTAGCTGCAAGTTGAGCTAATAGGAAAAAATACAGATCCATGATTAGAGGATTGTTCTATCTAACTCAAACCAGACCTGATATTATGCATGCAATTTTCTTGTTGAAAGGTTTCAAGATGATCCAAGAGAATCACATGTGATGGCAGTTAAGAGAATCTCAAGGTATTTAAAAGGTACTCTGGATCATGGCTTATGGAAAGGACAATGATTTTACTCTCAGTACTTATATAGATGCAGATTGGGCCGAAGATGATGACAGAAAAAGTACAAGTGGAGGTGCTTTCTTCTTGGGTAATAGATTGGTTTCATGGCTGAGTAAGAAACAAGATTCAATCTCTTTGTCAATTGCAGAAGTAGAGTATATTGCAGCAACATGTTGTTGCACTCACGTATTATGGATGAAGCAGACTTTGAAGGATATAAGAGTTGTGTATGAATATCCAATTGCAATCTTTTCTGACAATACAAGTTCCATAAACATTTCAAAGAATCCAGTGATGCACTCAAGAACAAAGCACATATTAATAAGTTATCACTTTTTGAGAGAGAAGGTGACAAATAATGAAGTAAAGTTGGAATATGTGTCCACAAAGGATTAGATTGCAGACATTTTCACTAAGCCTCTGCCTAAAGATACCTTTGAGTATCTCAGAGAAAAGTTAGGGGTCATTACCCCTCTTGCCCTAAACTAAGATGCATAGGAATGCATCAATCTAGTGGAGAGATCAAAGTGTCACTCTTTGATCTGGATTGATGTTTTGAGGGCTACCTCTCAGGGGTAGTAGCTAGATGTTTCTGATAAAGTAAGTGTTGATAACATAGAAAGTTCAGTGGATCATAGCAACAACATGCAAGTATGTACCCTTTGCCATTGATGTCAAAGGGGGAGAGAAATCATGTGAAAAACTTAGGGGGAGAAAGAGTGCAAATGTGTAAAGACAAAGGGGGAGAATCTTGTCTTGATGGTCTTTTCAGTTTTTCACATCATATGTTGCCATGAATGAGAAAGGGGGAGATTGTTGCAAGTATGTGCCTAATTGGTGTTATCATTGATGTCAACATATATGTGTCATCATTGGTGTCAACTGTGCCCTTATTTTGTTACTTGCTTTTAGATGTTGAGGATATTGAGAAAATTATCTCATCCGGTAAAAACAGTGAATTGCAGTGGAAACAGTGCATTACATGTAGAAGAACAATCTAGAAGAATGCTCCACATTTTCTGTAGAATGAATATCTTTTCCTATAGATTGGAAGTTATTTAGAAGCTTGTCTGAAATGTTGTTGTAACATCAGAAAATGTCCCTTTGGGGGCTTTTCCCTCTTTAGGTTTAGCTCTCGAGTCTTTAGTGTGCATTTAGGACATTTTACATCATATTTCAACATCCCGATGAGAAAACCCCTAAGTGTCTTGACAAATAGGACCTAGAGGGACTACTTGAGATAACCCCTGCCCAAAATAGGGGGGAGGACTTGGGCACACGTGCCCTAGTCCTACTCTATTTTGAGGCAGTCCCAATTTTTAGGTGTTGGCTTGTGACCGTTATTTGGGTCCTATGCCAACACGGTAAGTTTGAATTACAAAATTCTTGGCGTGAGTGTTTGTAGTTGCATATAAAAGCATGTTTAGGCATTCATTTGTATACTAGATGATTACTAGCAAGCTATTGTGTTCTCAATTTGATTCAAGGCTTTCATTGTGTTGCAAGAGCAGATTTGTGTTGTCTATGTGTTTGTGTTTACAGATTTGAGCAACCATTTCCTCATGGAATGAAGAGCATCTTCCTCCCATGAGATCTTCACTACAAGGTGACATTTATTATGTTTGTGATCATTTATTCATTTGAATTTTGCCTCTTCCTCACAAGGGCACGCACTCTCTATCTGACAAAGGTATTTGGAAGACTTAAGTGTCCTTCCAGGGCTTGATTGAAGCAAGCTCCTAAACACCACAACCCCCTCCCAAAGTTTTCATGGTTGTAGGTTATAGGTTGATGATGTAGACAAAGAGAAGTTACAGGAGGGCATATTAGAGTGTTGAAATTGTAGATCAGAGAAGAAAAGAGCACCTTGGACTTGGGCGCCCACTCATTAGTCCTCGAAGTTCTGTGACGGGAAAATCTCTGGAGCAGCAGAAACAAGTTACAGATTGAGTTTCCAAATCCTGACAAAAAGCAAGGCCTTGGACTTGGGCACCCGCTCTTTTGTCCCTAACTTTTCTACCTCAGAACCCCGAAAACAGGTGCACATTTATTTGTTATTTTACATCTTTTTGCAAAAGCATTTTCTGTTATTCATCTATTTACTGTCGTATTTGCATAATTAGGGTTTTGATGGATAATTGAGCATAAGAGAAAGAAAATTGATAATCAAATACCCTAATCCAAGTTTCCCTACATCTCAATAGTGACCTAGGGTATGATAGTACATTGCAACTTGACCCTAGGTCCTTGAATGTAAGGGTGAAAGGAGGATATACACCAAAACTACCAAAAATCTAACATCCAAAAATCACCCTTTAAATTTTGGTGAACCCATGTTATCAGAATTGTTTGCACCTTGCTGAGTGTTTTGTTTCAAATTTATAGTAATTTCATTCATTCATATAGTCATTCATCTTATTGCATTGGAAAATTTACAAAAAAATTGAAAAATTGGAAACAATAGAAAAAAATTGCATTCTAGGGTTCGCATGTTGCATTAATTAATTTGAAATTCATCAAATTTATGATTTTTGCATTATATCTGATTTAAATTGCATAAAATTACAAAATTTCAATATCTTGCATTGCATTTTTATCATAAAATTACTAGGGTTTTGTTGAAAATTGTCAATTTTGCATATAACCTAGTAATTCTAAAATCTAGTGTTTGTAGGTAAAATCTTGTTTCAGATTTTTCTACTGATTTTAGAGACTCATTCAAATTTGCATTTGTCTGTAGTCTTGCATTTTGAAACAAATTCACATTTAGATTTTAAAAATTTTCATTTTTGCATAGAAAAATTCAATAAAAAACTAGCATTTTCATTTATTTCTCACTAGATTTGCACTTGCATTTTGTATGTTAGAGAATGGAAATCATTTTTCAATCTGAGAGCATGTAATTTTAATCATACATCAGCTTGCAAAACATTCGTATAACATTTTACATCAAGATCTCAAACCTAGGGCTTCAAAAACATTGATTTTCACTAGATTTGGCCTTATCGACTCTCTAAATTTGCATCATAGGCATGTTGTGAAGGATATTTTTGCACTAATTGGTTTTTATTAGGGTAATAATTTTCTTCCCCTCCTAAAAATCTTCACAACACCTTTTTATCGGGCTCTTGTATTGAAAATTTGGTGAAAAACCACACATTTTTACTATTTTTTGCCCTAGGGTTTGGCCTAGTTTGCACTCCAAGTGTGTTGTAACAAATTTTATTGATTGAGGTGACTGATATCATCAATATTATTTTATTTACCTCCTAAAATTATTTACAACACCCCTTTTACTAGGTCTTGGAATTGAAAAACCATGAAAAATTGCCTATTTTTGCTATATTTTCACTAGGGGTTGACCTTGAGTGGCACTAAAAGCGTGTTGTGATGAATATTTTGGCATTAAGACACTATTATTACTGATATAATTTTCTTTCCATCATCATTTTCCTCAGAACACCCTTTGTCATGCTCTTTTGCATTGAGATTTGGTGAAAAATTGCATGTTTTAGTGTATTTTCACTATATTTTGACTTGTCATCATCTGAGATTTCCATCAAGAGTGTGTTGTGATGGATATTACAGATGTATTGGACTGATATTAGACATATTATTTTCTTTCCTTGATCAAAATACTTACAACACTTCTCCTTTCATATATTTGCATTAAAAAAGTACAAAAAATCAAGCATTTTAGGTCATTTTTGCATATGGTTTTGCACTTGTCTTTTGCATACTTTTGAAAAAAAATTAAAATATGACTTTGCATTGATGTTACAATACATTTCATTATGGCATATTCATCTCATTACTCTTTGGTATCTTTACATGCATATATCAAAAACTTTGAGAGTTTTTACAAATTTCTTAATATGAATCCTCATGTCCTCACTTACAAGCTATGTATCACAAGGATATATTTAAATGCGCTTCATTTGAGATCCTTGACTATGTATCTGATTTTAACAACTTCACATCTCTCATGAATACATACCCTTGGGTAGTAGAAGATTTGACGAAACACATGGAGAATGATGAGAGTGACAGTTCTCTTAATGCTTTGGATTTAATAGCTAAAACATGTGATGATGATATAGAAAATGATTCCTCCTATGAGGATATACTAGCACAAGAGGATGAAATCATTGAAACATTCTTAAACATTACCCTACCCTCTTTGGAAAATGAAACACCAGTGGATAAAGGGCTCCCTCTCAAGAAGGATTCTTCATGGGCAGAAAATGACTATTCACCTAATGATCATTTGGTACATGAGACCTCTACGGATAATCCAATGGACCTTCCACTTTTGATTGAAAACTCAAGAACCTTCGATGAGAGGACTATGGATAGCTCTATTTTTCTTAACAACACCATACCTTCCTCTCATCCCACTTCTCTCCTTGGCCAAGATGTAGCATTAGTGGATGAGAAAAGGTCTCTCACATTAAATCCTTTAGGGATGGATGTTAGGTACACTCAAGAGGGAAATGGTGTCAATTCAATAATCGTTAATAGACTTTGTAACAATATTCCTAAGATGATTGTCAGAGGGGCACTTAGTGCACCCTCTTGCTTAAAATTGGTGATTACTGTCCAAGGTGCTCAACAACCACCTAGACCTCTCAATTACATCTATGACTATGCAAAGCAAATTGTTCAAAGAAATCAAGGTGTTCAAAATGTAATTACTCATACATACAACACCTGTAATAACAAGCAAATTAAGCAAGCACTGCATTTACTTGTCCCTCTTCCATCTTCTCAACCTATGCTCGCTCAACTACCTCGTCTCACTCATAAAAGTGGTCAAGAGTATGATCTTGTCGAACAGCTTTGTGCTACTCCAGCTAAGATCTCTCTTTGGAATTTAATACAAACATCACCTACATACCATGGAATGCTCCAAGAAGCTTTGCAAAAGGTGATTGTCCCACCTACTACTAAGCCCAATGATGTAGCAGTCGTATTGGATAGCATGCATGCGACAAAAATAGATATTATCTTTCAACCACATGAATTATCATCAATTGAAGTTCAAAAACAATATGATCCACTTATAATCTTTGTCACAATAAATAAAACATTGGTAAAATGAGTTATGATTGACAATGGATCGACTCTTAATGTTTGTAGCATTGACCTACTACAATAAATCAAGGTTGCCACATCACAAATCACACCAAATGGCATTAACATTGGTGGCTTTGATAATGTTGGACGACAATCTGAGGGCACTATAACTCTACCTATACAAGTAGGATCTGTCCTTGTGCCTACCCTGATTCATGTCATGCCTTGTTCTTTATCTTGTAAACAACATGATTCTGTTGGCAAGAGACACTGCTACACATGACAGGTGTTGTCATTAATGGCAACTAAGTCTATCTTACACATCCACATTACATAATTTGTTCATACCGGAAGTCAGAGTGAAGATTTGTCTAAGTGCGGGTAGTTAGAAGCAGAGCATGTGACAGGGTCTGGTATCTTGGTCCGGATCTCTCTGGTGGTAAATCATAGTGTGCTATGGATTTGAGGAAGTGATAAGGTTTGACAGGACTATCTAAACCTAGAAATTTAGCCTCCGGCAATAAAGGATTCAAAAGTTATAAGCATCTGAGTATCGGGTTCCAATTAGTCAGTACAATCAGAAGAAGAATAGGCCGACCTAGTATTTGATCTTGGTCTGGATGAAGAAAAAGTGTTGATTAAGCAATTTGTGACAATCAGTGATATTGGCCGAGATGATTGATGATTTGAGAACACAAGTTTGTGGTCTGCATTATTGTTTGTGTATGGATTTAGTTGACAGAGTAGAGTTCTTAATAAATGTTCTAAGTTTACTTGAAGCTGACTACAATTGATTGAATCTCTTGATGCAGATATATATATATATATATATATATATATAGCTGATGGATTCAAATGTTTTGAAGTGTGTGTGGTGTGATGATGGAGTAAGTGCGAAAAAGGCAGAAAGAAGTGTGAAAGTGAAGATCTAAGCTTGGGATATGGCTGAAGAGTGAAACAGGGAAGAGTAAAGATGAAGTGTATAAGATCAGTATTTTGTGCTTAATTGGAACTGAATTTTTGCATTGGTAAATGCTATTCATCAGTTCAAACATTCTATAATCTTCTTGTAATCATTTCTATAGGCAGTGAGCCTCTTGGAGCAGTGAGCTCTGGACAGTATGCCCTGAAGGCATGTGCCTTCTCCATTCATAATACTTTTAACAAAGTATAATTTCTTGTGGGTTAACCCCCACCATGGTTTTTCCCTTAACTAGACCTTTCCACGTAAAAATCCTGGTGTTCATGTGCTATGATCTTGTTGTTTATGTTCATATGTTCATGCTTCTTTCTTTTGAATGTATGTTGCAAATTAATTAAGGAATGGTGCAGGAGCACCAAGTTTGGCACCCACGCCCCATGTTGGCACCCGCGCTCATGTAAATATTCTTGCTTTGCATTTCAGTGTGATGTTTTGTTTTGGTGTGATGGTCTTTTATTTTCTAAGGAAGGAGCGGGACCAATGAAAAGTTTAAGTTTGGCACCCACGTTTGGGCCGAGCGATAAAGGCGTTGAACCGTTGAACCTCATGCTGAAGGTTCAATAGGTTCATTTGGTTCAATGAAATGAACATACTTTTTTGGTTCAATGGAATGAACTTGCAGAAGCGTTGAACCATTGAACCTCATGCTGGAGGTTCAACGGGTTCAATTGGTCAATGAAGAGAACAAGTTTTTGGTTCAGTCAAGCACTGTCAAATGGAGGAACCTGATGTTGAACCGTTGAACCTCATGCTGGAGGTTCAACGAGTTAAATTGGTTCAAAGGTTCAATAAATTAAACACGTTGTTGGTTCGACAGAGTGGTGACCGACAGTGGCGGTGAGGAGAACCGGCGATAAGAAGTCAACAACGACATATGAGAAGACAGTTAGTAAAGCCAGTCGCAGGGAGGAAAAGAAAATAGTTAATAAAGAAAAGCAAGCCTCGAGGAGAAAATGAAACAATTAGTAAAACCTAACTGAACAGACAGAGAACAAACCTAACTACCCAATAACTGGAAAAACGAAGAATATAAAAAAAGTTGTTTTTGCTTTGTAAATCAGTTGGAAGTGTTGAAAGTTTTTGGGAATGTAAGAAGGAGAACTCTCAAAAAAATAAAATATTGACAGTTGATCTGTGTGTGCATTTTCTGTAGCATTCTTGCATAATTCGATCTGAAGTACAATAGTTAGTTTATTTCTGTTGTTTTGTTCCTGTTTGTACAAAATGTCTCTGTCTTGATGTTTCTACAATTCCTCTGTACAGTCATGGAGGACCATCAAGCAGAGATCTCTTTTCTTGTTTTTCTTTTTGTGGAGATGGTAAAATTGTCAATGAGAGACAGTAAGAACTTGTCCTAGGTGAGCTTTGCCATAGCCCAGCTAGGTATGCAAGTTTTAGTATAAGAAGAGGCAGGGGTGAAAATAGAGTAGGAAGAATTGAGTACCAAGCAATTTGACCCTAGACCCAGAGAGGAGGGCTAATAACAGACTCAAGAAGGCTTTAGGCCTTGCAAGTGGAAAATCTTGGAAAATAGTGAGGACAAAGAAAAACGTCCCACACCAAGAAAGTAGTGTCTATATTGAAAATAACAGACTAGTAGGTCTTTCACCTCTGTAATAGACTGATTAGTTTGAGTTAGGCATTTTGGGTAGAAAATGTCTAAGAGCACTTGAATTGGTAGGGAGACTTGGGGCATGACATAGGTCTTGAAATGTTTCAAACAAGATAGGTTTTCTAAGTCCATAGTCCTCCCCATCAAGGAACAATCAAAGAAATTTTGTAGAACACTAATTCACCCCCCCTCTAGAGTTCCTTAATTCCAACAGATCCTTGGTAGACCTTGGATTCATGCATTGGGGGCAGTTCCTTCCACCTTGCATCATTCAATCAAATTTATATTCAAAGGTAAACTTCATACTATTCATGCCGATCCTAAACCAGATAATTATTTACATATTGAAAGGCAAAAACTAGTTTACAATCATAAGAACTTAAACAATTTGTGAGGTGATCCATCAATGCCTCTTGCCACAAATAATGTTATACAAGACTCTAAACCATCGAATGCACTCTTTGGTGATGATTGGGGATCATTGGATTTTAATCCTTGCAGTATAGGGGAATATAAAATTAATAGCCTTGACACATCAAAAGTTGCATCGATCTCACCTAAGCAATCTTATGAAGCACCTAAGAAAAACAAAGCTTCCTGGGTAGAAAACAAAGATAATACTCTCACTTACACTACAAATTATGACACCTACGAGGCTTCACCTTCTTCTAAGGAAATGCCATCCCTTTATGGTCTAGGATTTAAAATCCTTTATAACAATTGTGAATATGCAGGTAAGGGATGTGGTGTAAATCAACAAGGGATTCGAGTACCTATAGAATCTACTTCAACACATTACTCAAGCGGCATTGGATATAATCCTTTTAAAGAGAAGAAAGCCTCCCGTTGCCCTACACTTAATGTTAATTCAACAAGATCAAAACAACATAACAGATATCCCAGATATGTGTGTTCTTAACGATGGTACCCTTGCAGGTAAGTATTTCTAACCCTTTCTCTCTCTCATGATGTGCTTCCCCGATGATGTGTTATGTGTTGTTTAGGCCTCCTAGGATGATCCTTGATTCTCTTGTAAGGTCCGGGATACCAAGAGACTGCCTCTATTGTGACCTTCTTCTATTTGTATCATCATTCTTCTATATTGCCTCTCTCTGATTTCATTGTTGTGTGTTCTGTCTTATGGACATAGCGTTGCGGTTGGTGACTTGGGGGCACCCTCCTACGTGACTGTCCCTAAGACACTTGTTCTCCTCTCTTATTTAGTGTTTCCCTTCCTGTAGTGTTTCTATCTAGCGAGCGGATGATGAAAAGTATTTATACTAATGCGAACCTAGAGTCCCTTTCGCGAGAAATAAAAAATTGGACTTAGTTCCTAATATGATGATGGGGTTGTAATAAATTATCTGACACTTGGCTAGTGGAAGCACTCATGTTTTCTGCGTAGTGATTATGATGATGTTTTTATCTCATTTACAAATCTTAACAATACTGCTGCTCTATGCACCTTTGTTTGTTTTTGAATCTAGCCTTGATGGTACTCGATTCAGAAAGCTTCGTGATGTAGCCCCATGGTTATCCTCAAACTCTGAATTCATTGTATAACCTTGGCTCTTTATGTGGTTAATCATATGCATTGTTGTTGTTTATCATGATGTTGTAGACACTAACATGTTTCTTACAAGGATGTGTTTGTGGGAACATTTGGTGATCATGAAGTACATGTCACCTCCAGGGGGCATGGGTTTTGCGAGAGCTTGTGTTCCCTTGTGTGTTTTCTTCCTACCTTAGCGTGCTTGATATTGATGCATGATATCAACCACCTTAAGGTGGGGGCATATATAAGGTAAGCTGTCTATTGTAGATGTTAGCAATGTGTTTGTCCTCAGGTGCAATTTAAAGACCTACGTGATGAGTGCATCTTGCATCCTGAGTTTGTTTGCAATCAATCAATCAATCATGTAATCCCTCTGCGGAGGCGGGATATCAAGCATATCCTTTTTCTTAAGTCCTCTGCAGAGGCAGGATGGTGTATTTCTCAAAGCAGATTGCATCATCCTATCATTTTCAAAAGTCCTTTGCAGAGGCAGGGAGCATTTCTATGACTAACTCAACCCTTAAGCATGTCTTCAGTGATTGTTGTGGCGAAGCCCAATCATTGATGTGTACCTGTAATGTGCCTGATATGGTGTTGAGCCTAGAAATAGGAACACTCCATCGCTTATCTGTCGTGTTTTCTCCGTGTCTTCAAAGTGTGTGTGTTTGGCGTGTTTGCTTTGTGTGGTGTGTTTGTTGCCCCATATGCAGTTTAAAGACCTGCTTAATGAGTGCATCCTACATTTTGGGAGGTTATACGTGTCTTGCGTGTGTGTTGCCCCATGTATATAGTTTAAAGACCTGCAAGATGAGTGCATCCTGTATTATGGGAGGTTTGTTTACTTTCCAGTACTTGCATCTGCATTTCATATATATGAGAAAAAGAAAAGAAAAGAAAAGAAATCATCTCTGTCTTCCATGCATTAATGTGTCTTCTATGCATTTACTGTATTCTCCCTATTCTACGTGATTGTAACTATATTCTCCATGTTTTACATGCCTATTACTATTTTCTATGTGATTGGCATGTCTTCTCCATGCTTGGCATGTTTCTTGTGTTTGTGACCGTACTTTAATGCATGTATTGGTCTTGCATTTATACATACATTAAAGTGGGGGCTAAATGTAACGTCGAAAAATGTCCCCTTGGGGACTTTTCCCTCTTTAGGTTTAGCTCCCGGGTCCTAGTACATGCATTTAGGACATTTTACATCATATTTCAACATCCCGATGAGAAAACCCCTAAGTGTCTTGACAAATAGGACATCGGGGGACTACTTGAGATAAACCCTACCCAAAATAGGGGGGGACTTGGGTGCCCACACCCTAGTCCTGCCCTATTTTGGGGCAGTCCCAATTTTTGGGTGTCGACTTGTGACTGTTATTTGGGTCCTATGCCGACATGGTAAGTTTGAATTATGAAATTCTTGGCCGGAGTGTTTATAGTTCCATATAAAAGCATGTTTAGGCATTCATTTGTAAACTAGATGATTACTAGCAAGCTATTGTGTTCTCAAGATGATTCAAGGTTTTCATTGTGTTGTAAGAGTAGATTTGTGTTGTCTATGTGTTTGTGTTTGCAAATTTGAGCATCCATTTCCTCATGGAATGAAGAGCATCTTCCTCCCATGAGATCTTCACTACAAGGTGACATTTATTGTGTTTGTGATAATTTATTCATTTGGATTTTACCTTTGCGTCACAAGGGCATACACTCTCTATCTGAAAAAGGTGTTTGGAAGACTTAAGTGTCCTTCCGGGGCTTGACTGAGGCAAGCTCCTAAACACCACAACCCCCTCCCAAAGTCTTCATGGTTGCAGGTTACAGGTTGATGATGTAGACAAAGTGAAGTTGCAGGAGGGCATATTAGAGTGTCGAAATTGCAGATCAAAGAAGAAAAGAGCACCCTGGACTTGGATGCTCGCTCATTAGTCCTTGAAGTTCCATGATGGGAAAATCTTCGGAGCAGCAGAAACAAGTTACAAACTGAGTTTCTAGATCCCGACAAAAAGCAGGGCCTTGGACTTGGGCACCTGCTCAAGTTTGTCCCTGACTTTTTCGCCTCAGAACCCTGAAAACAAGTGCACAATTATTTGTTATTTTACATCTTTCTGTAGAAGCATTTTTTGTTATTCATCTATTTATTGCCGTATTTGCATAATTAGGGTTTTGATGGATAATTGAGCATAAAAGAAGGAAAATTGATAATCAAATACCCTAATCCAAGTTTCCCTACATCTCAATAGTGACCTAGGGTATGATAGTACATTGCAACTCAACCCTAGGTCCTTGAATGTAAGGGTGAAAGGAGGATATACACCAAAACTACCAAAAACTTAACATCCAAAAATCACCCTTTACAGTTATATTCCAAGTTTGAGCCTCTAGAATGAATATTTGAGTAAGTTATGTTCACCAGTGGGAAAATTACTTTTGTTGTATGTTCGATGGTGACAAGGAGAAAGTGTTATGCTTCGCATTCCTCCGCATTGAAGTATTTTGGTTTGCGATTCTGGAATTAAGTCTATGATTATGTTAAGTGCCTTCAACTGCAATGGTTCATGATTTGGTGGTCTGCAAGTTATCTTTTACTTATGATAGTGGCTGAGAGTGTTGTTCTTGTGCTCCAGTTTGAAGAATCCTATTGACAGAGTAATTAGAGATCATGCAGTTGTTCCTGGTGATTACAATGTGCTTGTGGATGTCTCCTGATCATGTTCCTACATTTGGATTGGTCCACAAAGAGAAAATTGGATTGTGAATGAAGAATGTTCTTGCAGACCTAGTGCTATTATCAATCTTGGATAAATTCATCATTTGCAGAGATGCATCGAAGATTGTAGAAGCGTGTCATGGCATGCAGAATTGTGTTTGAGTCCCAGCTAAGGTGTGGCATGTTCCGCATACATCTTTACATCTTTTCCTTAGCCAAATTTGTATTAGGTCCAAACCTATTTTATGTATGTTTGTAATGCCGATCTTGGAGATTGTTCCAATGGTTGATGAATGTAATGCCGACCTTGATGTACATTCCAAGGTTGATGAGTTGTATAAAAGCATGTAATGTAGTTGCAAAAAAGTGTGTTGCGAATATGAAGAAATAAGTGTAAAGATGTGAAAGAGCAGAGCAGAGGAGTCGTATTGTCCTTCAATGGAATTGAACCCTGGCATGGAGTAGATGCTATTCAATCAGTTCACCATCTTTGCAGTGAGCCATCCTTCGGCAGTGAGCCATCCTTAGGTAGTGAGCATTTTGGGTAGTGAGCCCTGTAGGCAGCAAGCCTCTATTTTTTGGTATTGCTATAACTTATATATTTTTGTGGGCTAACATCCACCGTGGTTTTTCCCTTTTAGGGTTTTCCACATAAAAAATCTGGTGTCTACTGTGTTGGATGTGTGATTGTAATTAAATGAATGGTTTCATGCTTTCATGGTTAAATATGATTATGAATAATTAAATTGTTAATGGTATGATATGCTTGTGAAGCTAAGTTTTTGTGACAACTGACCCCCCCAGTTGTCTGGTGTATTTCAACAGTTTTAGGGCTTTATTTCTTGATATTGCTACAATTTGGTGTTGATGCCACATTTTATTAAAAAATTGCATTGGATTAAAGACAATCTCCCTTCCAATGAAGAGCAATATAAAATTAAATGCTAGCTTTATATGTCATATGTGTTGCCAACTTCTGTGCTTGTTGCCATAAATCCAACTTGTTCCCTATTCTATTAGTAGTCATTTTGTGGGCCATCTTTCTTTCATGGTTTTTTTGTGCGATGTTTTGTTTCCATTGACAATCTCTTATTTTGTTGCCTTTGCCTGATATACTGATAGGGGTATTTTTTCATGTTAATTTGAAGCATAATTGACTTATTGTAGTTTCTTTGGGTAATGTTTCCATTGGAATCCATCTACCACTTGCTTTCCTTGAGTTTCTGTAGCATCCTGTTAAATGCACTCTAGCAAACAAATCAGGCTCTTTCCTGAATATGCAACCATGTTCAACAATTCCATATTCATCTTTTAAGAGCTTGATTTGATTGACTTGTCCTCTTGAGTTTTACTTGTTGAGAAAAATGTCTGATGTAAAGCTTACTTGGTCTGCTCCAGCGTGATCTTGGGTGCTCCATATATATTTATTATATAAGTCAAACCCGCCTTGATTGTTATTATCTTTGATTGTTGGCAATCTTTGACTTTGACTATCATTGTTGGAAATTTAATCTTCTGTCAGTGTGCATTTATTTCCCCTGCCCCCACGTTAGATTGGGGATCTTCAAAATCTACACCCCAGCACTGTTGGCGTGCCCAACAATTAACTCGGTAGGTAAGTTTGAATTTGAAAGGAATAGTTGTGCGCCAGTTTTGGCATGAGACAAAATAGGAGGGAAAGTCAATTGACGACAGATAGTGAGAGAGAAGCCTACAGTAGTAGAAGGAAAGATAGAGAGAACTGAACCTGTAGCAATAGAGGGAATGAGAAGGAGAATATTGCAAAGAATAGAATGAGACAACAGTAGAAGCAAACAATAGACAGCAGAAAATAGAAAGTGCATGTGCAGCAACACAGTATAAGTACATGCAACTCCAGTTTGGGGCATATCAAGAAAAATAGAGCAACAGCTCTGTCATTGTTTGTAAGAAGTTTTGTATGTAATTTTGGAAGTTGAAAATATAAATACAATTTACTGTTCCTGTGCATTGTCTCTCTCTTCTCCATTTGTGTTTTGTATGTATTTGTTTTATGCTACCCATACATTGTTGTTGCATTTGTTTATTTGGTCAGTGCTCTGCCTCCCCTACTCTCCCCTATTCCAACAGTTGGTATCAGAGCCTTATTTTTTTGGGTAGTTAGTTTTCTGTGTGGGTGTTTTATATAAGCCCTAGTTTGTCTAGGCATTATCAGCCTTCTCATATTTGAGAAGCATGGCAGGTGGGGATAGCAAAGGATGGCAACAACCACCTACATTTGATGGGTAGAATTATGATATTTGAGCAAAGAAGATGAAGACTATTCTGGTTGCTAATGACCTATGGGATTTGGTCACCAATGGGTTCACAGACACCACAGACCCAGCAACCCATGCAACCCTTTCTAATGCTCAAAGAAACCAGTTGAAGGAAACAAAAATGAAGGATGCAAAAGCCCTTAGTCTAATAGAGGTAGCCTTGACAGAGGCTATTTCCCCCCGCATTGCAGCAGCAAACTACTCAAAACAGGCATGGGAGATATTGTAGAACAATGATAAGGAAACTGATAGAGTGAGATCAATCAAGCTCCAGCTATTCAGAAGAGATTTTGAGACCCTTTAGATGAAGGAGAGTCTATTTTAGACTTTCACACTAGAGTTTCTAACATGCTAAATCAGCTTAGGATAAATGGAGAAACCATGGATGATCAAAGGATTGTTGGAAAAATCCTATGGAGTCTACCTTCTAGATTTGACCCTATTGTCATAACCATTGAAGAGACAAAAGATATGTCCAAGATGACAATGGATGAGTTGATGGGCTCTTTACAAAGCCATGAGCAGCAGTTGAATAGATCTGTTCCTTCCCTTGAGCAAGCTTTCAAGGTTCAAACCTATGCAAGAGGTAGGGGAAGAGGAAGAAATAGCAGAGGTAGAGGTCAAAGAGGTAGAGAAAGAAGCAACTCCAGAAGAAGAGTTTCAAACAACCAAGAAGAGGCAAGCAGCTCACAACCAAGCTATCAAGAAAAGAAGAAGAACAACAGTTCTAATCAGAGGTATGACAAAAGCAATGTTCAATGCTATTACTGTCATAAGTTTGGTCATTTTGCTAGTGAGTGTAGAAAGAAACAACGTGATCACGGACGCCAAAATGCTAATGTAGCAAATGAGAACAAGGCTAAAAATAAAAATAAGTCTAAGGTGTTCATTGTGTGCAACCTTGCTAAGAAGAGCAACCCTGAAGTCTGGTATTTGGACAGCGGGTGTAGCAACCACATGAGTGGTAATGAAAATTTGTTTGCCTCCATTGACAGAAATGTCAAGTCTAAGATCATGATGGGGAACAATCAAAAGGTTTCTGTCATAGGAAGAGGCATCATCACAGTCCTTAACAAGCAAGGTGAGAAAATGCAGATCCAAGATGTATATTATGCCCCTAGCATAAAACATAACCTATTGAGCATTGGACAGATGGTCCAAAATGGTTATAGAATCCTGATGGAAAATAGAGAGTGCACAATATTTGATAAAGGATGTAGTAAGAAAATCATTGCAGCAGTGCAGATGACAAGGAATAGAATGTTTCCTCTTAGGATACACATAGAGTCTCCAGCGCCATCTCTGACGCTATCTCTGGCACAGTTTTCAGCACTATCTCCAGCACTCACAGCAATGGGACAACAATCTGCCTTTAGGATAGTCATCAAAGACCCATCCAAATTGTGGCATTTAAGGTATGGGCACTTAAGCTTTTCTGGTTTGAGTTTATTGTCCAAGAAGGGCATGGTTAGAGGGCTACCTAACATTGTAGAGCCCGATGGAAAATGTGAAGCCTGCATTTTAGGAAAGCAGCATAGACAACCCTTTCAATTAGGGTATTCTAGAAGGGCAAGAGCACCATTGGAGTTGGTGCATTTAGATTTATGTGGCCCTATGAAGACTCCCACATTAGGTGGGAATGTATATTTCATGACCTTCATAGATGATTACAGCAGAAAAATCTGGATTTATTTCTTGAAGAACAAATCAGAAGCCTTTGAGAAGTTTAAGGAGTTTAAGGCATCAGCTGAAAAGCAAAGTGGCCGCTATATCAAGGCCCTAAGAACAGATAGAGGGGAAGAGTATATCTCCAAACAATTTCTAAATTTCTACAAGTATGAAGGCATTCATAAACAATTCACAACAAGGTATACTCCATAACAAATGGAGTTGCTGAAAGGAAAAACAAAACCATCACAAAGATGGCAACAAGCATGCTGAAGGCAAAGGGATTGTCAAATGATTATTGGGGTGAAGCTATAGCAACATCAGTTTACCTATTGAATAGGTGTCCTACAAAGGCTGTTCGTGATAGGATTCCACAAGAGGCGTAGACAAATAGCAAATGGAGTGTTGAACAACTAAGAATCTTCGGGTGTGTGGCATATGCATTCGTGCCTAAAGAGAAGAGGCAGAAATTTGATGATAAAGGCGAGAAATGTATCTTCACAAGCTATAGTGAAGAGTCAAAAGACTATAGACTATATAATCCCATCACCAAAAAGGTTGTGATCAGCAGGGATGTTGAGTTCATTGAGAATAAAGCATGGGATAGAACGGTGGACAACACCACGAGTATTTCAGTCACAATACCCCTTAAAAATGAAGAAGCTCCGGAGGAAAGCAACTCTGGAGAGTAGCAGCTTGACAAGAAATTAATGTAGAGCATTGGAGGACAATTGCAGCTTCGGAGGTGTTCAGCAAAGCAGCTCCGGAGGTGGACAGCAGCATTGCAGCTTTGGAGATCAGCAACTCTAGAGGTCTGCAACTTCGAAGATCTGCAATTCTAGAGTTCAGTAGTGCAGTAGCTCTAGAAGTCATCTGAATAGCAGTTCTGGAGGTCAGAACAGTAGCTCTGGAGGTTGACAGAATAACAGCTCCAGAGGTCAGAACAGTAGCTTCGAAGGTCGACAGAATAGTGGCTCTAGAGATCAGAACAACAGCAGCTCCGGAGGTAATTTAGATGCCACACTCGCATCATTGATGCCACGGAGGACAAAGAGTGTGAAGGATATTTATGACAGCATAAGGTATGCTGATGATGATGAGAATTTAAATTTTGCATTATTCACTTGTAGTGATCCAATCTACTTTAAAGAAGCAGTAAAAGAAAAGAAATGGTGTAAGGCCATGGATGAAGAATTGGATGCCATAGAGAGGAATGACACATGGCATCTAACTAATTTACCCAAGGGTAAACAAGTGATTGAAGTTAAGTGGGTCTATAAGACCAAGTCTATTGCTGAAGGAAAGACTGAAAGACATAAGGCAAGGCTTGTTGTCAAAGGGTACAAACAACAGCCTGGAAGAGATTATGATGAGACATACGCACCAATTGCAAGACTGGAAATAGTTCAGGTAGTCATAACAATAGCAACCCAACACAAGTGGAAGGTGTTTCAAATGGATGTAAAGTCAGCCTTCTTGAACGGAATGTTGAAAGAGGAAGTGTATGTGAAGCAGCCACCTGGCTATGAAGTCCCAAGGCAAGAGGAAAAAGTATATAGGCTCCAGAAAGCCCTCTATGGGCTGAAACAAGCTCCTAGGGCATGGTACAACAGAATAGACTCATACTTAGTGAGTAACAGCTTTAGCAAAAGCAGCAGTGAGCCTACTCTTTACATCAAAGCAGCTGAAGGTAAAATTTTGATTGCTATTTTGTATGTAGATGATCTAATTTTTACTGGAAATAGTAATCTTTTCATTGCTGATTTCAAAGAGGCAATGAAGAATGAGTTTGAGATGACAGACTTAGGTCTGCTAAAGTTTTTCCTCGGCATTGAGGTCAAACAAACAGAGCATGGCATATTTATTTCGCAAACTAACTATGCCAAATAGATTGTGAAGAGATTTAAAATGGAGAATGGTAAACTTGCTCCTACACCAACAGCCACAGGTCTAAAATTGAGTAAAGAGGACAGCAGCAAGGAAGTAAACCCAACCCTCCATAAGAGTATGGTTGGAAGCCTCATGTACTTGACAGCCACTAGGCCTGATTTGGTGTATGCTGTAAGCTTGATTTCTAGGTTCATGGAGAAGCCTAAAGATACACATTGGCAAGCAGGAAAGAGGATCCTGAGGTATCTAAATGGCACAACAGGTTATGGCATCTTGTATGATGTTTCTAATGAGTTTATGTTGGCTAGTTTCATGGATAGTGATTGGGCAGGAAATGTAGGATGACCGGAAGAGCACATCCGGCTATGCATTTCACATGGATTTAGGTGTGATATCATGGGCATCCAAGAAGCAGCCCATTGTTTCTCTCTCTATAGTAGAAGCTGAGTATATTGCAGCAAATGCAACAACTTGTTAGGCTATTTGGTTGAGGAGGATCCTTGCAGACTTGTATGAGCAGCAAGAAGATGGTACAACCATTCATTGTGATAATGTTTCATCAATAGCCCTGACAAAGAATCCAGTCTTCCACGGACGAAGCAAGCACATTGAGATCTGTTATCACTTCATAAGGGAGTTGGTAGAACGAGGAGAGATTGAGTTGCAGTATTGCAGATCTGAGCAGCAGCTCGCTGACATTTTTATAAAGGCATTGCCAAAAGATTCTTCTGAATGCCTGAGAGATAGGCTAGGCATTGTTGATAGCTCCGGAGATGCTCCGGAGGTGCTCCAGAGATGCAGAAACAAAACTCTGGAGTTGCAAGATGTCAGCTCTGGAGATGCTTCGGAGATGACAGAACTCCAGAGATGCAAGATATTAACTCCGGAGATGCAGGAAGTCAGGTCCAGAGATGTTTTAGAGATGCAGAAATAGGAAGGCAACTCCGGAGATGCAGATAGTGTGCTCCAGAGATGCAGAGAAGAGCTCCGGAGGTGATCCATAATGGTAGGAATAGCTTCAGAGATTTGCTCCGGAAAGGCAAAGGCATATGTACAACTCTGGAGATCAGTTCCGGAAAGAAAATTGTTTAATGACATCTGACTCCAGATTAAGGGGGAGTGTTGAAAATTTAATCTTCCGTCAGCGTGCATTTATTTCCCCTGCCCCCGTGTCAAACTGGGGATCTCCAAAATCTACACCCTAGCACCGTTGGCCTGCCCAGCAATTAACTCGGTAGGTAAGTTTGAATTTGAAAGGAATAGTTGTGCGCCAGTTTTGGCATGAGACAAAATAGGAGGGAAAGTCAATTGACGATAGACAGTGAGAGAGAAGCCTGCAGTAGCAGAAGGAAAGATAGAGAGAACTAAACCTGCAATAGCAGAGGGAATGAGAAGGAGAATATTGCATAGAATAGAATGAGACAACAATAGAAGGAAACAATAGACAGCAGAAAATAGAAAGTGCATGTGCAGCAGCATAGTATAAGTATAGGCAACTCCAGTTTGGGACATATCAAGAAAAATAGAGCAGCAGCTCTGTCATTGTTTGTAAGAAGTTTTGTATGCAATTTTGGAAGTTGAAAATATAAATACAATTTGCCATTCCTGTGCATTGTCTCTCTCTTCTCCATTTGTGTTTTCTATGTATTTGTTTTATGCTGCCCATACATTGCTATAGCATTTGTTTATTTGGTCAGTGGTTTGCCTCCCCTGCTCTCCCCTGTTCCAACAGTTTGTTCCTACTAAAATATGTTGCTTTCTACATCACATCAAGTGTACTGTGTTTCTATTCATGGCCATTATATTAAGCAATTTTAATTACTTCATTACTTGATCTAGTAGCATTGCTGTTCAACTGCTGAAGTACAATTCCTTCTGCATGTTGCTTGTCAATATTTTGTTTATTATGTATGGTACATAGAATTATTTTTGCCCATGAGATTTTTTAAAATGTTGGTTTTCAAGCAGGAAGGAGATCATGAATCTGTTACAAGTGATGATGATTCAGAACTTGATAGACGCTTGGATAAGCAGAGATGACGAGCAGTTACAGCAGCTCATGGTAAGGGGTCCTATGCCTCTATAAATCATTCCAAGGACAAAGGTGGGCGGAGATCCCGTAATGCAAATATTCAAATGAAATCTACTTTTTGGTGAAGGGTGTTAGCTTCTAAGTCTAAACTGGGGGGAGGTCCGGCTCACTATAAGATCTGATTTTTCAATGCAAGGAGATGTTAGGCAGTTCCTTCCCCTGTTATAGTTTTTTTGTGGCATGTATTAACTAGTTTGTTGTTCTATTGATGGGCAACAAGATGACCTTTTTTTGGGAATGATATCAATGTATTTGTTTTTGCTGTCAAGCTAATTATTTGAAGCTGTTCTTAATGCAGAAACCATTTCTTGTGCATGTAACTTTTTATTTCTAATTTGAAATCTTTTTCCCAAATGCCAAGAAATAGATACAGTCATCTTTTGTGAATTTATCGCAGCAATGGGTTTACTTGTCGATGTAAATTTTTTATTTCTAGTTTGAAATCTTTTTCCTAAATTCCAAGAAATAGATGGCTAGGTGGTTCTTTTTTTTTTATGAATTTACCAGCTACGTTGTTGAACATGAAAAGGTCACTTTTGCACAATTTCATGGATGTAAACATCATGTGGTTGATTGGAAAAAAGATGGAAGTTTGATAAAATGAAATAAGCTTATTACATTCTTTTAGAAAGGTTTGTAACCCAAAAAACTAGTAATATTTAAAGAAAAGGATGTTAGTATTTTTAGTTCCCCCATCTACTTGTATCGTCTTCCCTGCTGGCTCTCATACTTTTATTTAATATTGTTTTCATGTTTCCTGTCTTGCTTCATCTCAATTCAGTCATTCCCAGGTCCATATTTAATACCTAAAGAACAAGATGTTTGTACGCTTGAGTTATCCCACCTAAAGATATTTCTCCGATCTGCTGTAATGTCTTCTCTGCTGTTAATACTTTGTATTTAATGCAATTTTCATGTTTCGTGTGGTCGTGTAGTATCTCAACTTAATTATTGCTTGGTATACTTTCTTTGCTTCTTGTATCTTCATGCATTCATACATATATTTGGGTCGGTGCAGGGACTATGTTTAGACGGGTTTATAGTTAGGAACATTTGGGATGTAGTTTGACTTATCAGAATATTGTGTTTCAATTGGCACAAAGGTCACTAAAAGCATTCATGTGAAAGCCATTTTTTCCCTTTCTAGTTTTTCTGAGTAGTTCAACGGAGAGATAAAATGGGTTCAAATTGAGTGTTTGTACCCATATAAGATTGGTATTTAAAAAAAAAAAATTGGCAAATTTGCTGGTGGTATTTTTTTTTTTCAAATTTGGCAAATTTGCTGGTGCCGCCTAAACACAGCCTATCAAAAATTAATAAAGCCTTGGATTTTTTTTTGGTATAGAAACTTGACATTAGTTTGACAACACTGTCGACAAAACTGACTGTTCATTGAGTCTTATAAACTAGTAAAAGTACCAGAAAGTGCTATCAAATGGCCAATAATAGGCACAAATATTTATAGGCCTATCACAAGATAGAGTATATTTATATTTTTACCGGAAAGTCATTACAGGTAGTAATTGGTGGACAAGGTTATAAGGACTGAGTATTTGTGTCATTATAAATCTTTATTGAGTGCTTTGTAGTAGGGAAACTACTTCTATAAAGAGAATCCATTAAAACATTTGAAACCAAATCCAAAAACTACTAATTTTTGTATTAATTTTACTAAAAATATTCAATTATTTTTGTACAAATAAAAATAATGGAATGGTATTAAATAAGTAATCACATGTGAGGTGAGGAAATACTGTGGTCAACCAGAAATTTCAGTCAGTCTTTAAAATCATATCAAAAATGTCAAAGTGTCAATGAAATTAAATAAATATCTACATCATCCAAATTTGACTAAAATGTTTCTTCATAAATGGATATAACTTGGTAAGAAGCAATTCCAATCCTTTATGTTAATAGCTTTCAAGAATTTTACCTTATGATACTGTAAGAGATTTTTAATGATGTTATACGTGAAGTTATTATAATTTTAGAGATATTATTTTCATGCATGTTAAAGAAAGTGTACAATTTTATGCATCAAAACAAAAATAGCTAAAAGTTTGAGATTTATTGTACAAAATTGCTTATCTAAAATTCAATTTTTTGAAATTAAAACTTAAATTTTTATGAAAGTAAATTGAAAAATCAACATTTTTTGTGCAAAGTAGAATGTTTGATGTGTGAAGAGATATCTTTATTTACATGTTAAGAGAAAATTTGGCTCAATTTCTTCACAAAACTATTTGCTTAACCAATGTGTTAGGTGAATGGATTTGTTATATTTAGCTCCATAAGGAAATCAAAATATTCCCATCCATAAAAAAAATGAGTTCAAGATGATAGGTAATGCTTGCATGCTCTTAATTGTTTAAGATACATAATATTAAATAAGGTACAAACAATTTAAAGAGAGTTGTTAGTTAACTCAAGGTTCGTTTGTGTGTACCGAAAATTTCTTACACATCTAATCCACCATAAACTCAAAAGAAAGGTTCGTAGTCTTGAAATAAGTTAAGTTAAAATCTGAAGGAAAATATTTTTTCAAACAAGTGTGTTAAAGACATGAAGGCAAAAATCTTTTGACTAAGGTGAAAAAAATTACACAAGCATGCAAATTTCTCCTTGAAACTTTGAAGGAAAATATCTTTTCAAGGCAACAAGTGTGTTAAGGACAAAGGCAAAAATCATTTGATTAAAGTTAAAAAATTATACAAGCATACATTGTTTTCATGAACATTGTATTGAGACAAATGAAAAATATAGTTTATCCATAGGTCATTCAAGAAACAACATTCAAACTGAAAGGACTAAAAACTTGAGAACTAATGTATGAAGATGTATCTCACATTCGACAAGAGATCAAAATTTTATAAGAAATACCTCACATTCTATAACATATGAAAAGAATAACTAGCACTTGCACCCATAGGAGGTTCAAGGAATATGCCGATAGGAACAACCGACGACTTTAGAAAATTTTCCGGCGTGAGAAAATTCTGAGCACTATAATGCTCACATATAAAAGCCTATCGGCTAAATAAGTAAATGTTGCATGAAATATCATGTGCTTGTTCATTACAAGTGTTTTGAAGATTCCTTAGAAAGTAAGCTATCATCTTTGATCGACTAAGCATTGCAAAGTGGATTGGTAGAATCACCACTTTCAAAAATTGTTGTGACCCTTATTCCACTCCCTAAAATTAGCACCAGAAACCCAAAAATAATCAATAATAATGAAAAGGAATTCCCTCACTTAGAATGGAGTCCCATGGAGGGGGATATCCAAATTATTCTTTGTCAGTGGCACCAAGAAAAGTTTCAAATGTGAATCAAGGTTAAACAAAATCTCCACAAATGTAGAGGGACCACAACTTTAAAAGGGATTTAGGAAATTCTCAGATAGAAGTCAAGAGGTGGGGAGAGAGATAAGGCGGGGAAGGCTACAAATTTGTATCATGTGCAAAGAATTTGTAAGAAGGTTTGTTGCCAAATGGCAAGTAATAGATGGTGATTTTTTTTTCCAAATATTAGTACATTTTTCAAATCCTTAAATCGAAATCCTAGAGACTAAAAGCTTGTAATTCAAGGGACCACTTTTGACAACTCTACATTTTTCTATGCAACATATGCTAATAAATTTTAGATGCCCGACCCCCCAACCACTCCATCCCCCTCCACAGGACTACTACCTTATATTTAAAAATATGTAAAACAATTTCATCAAAATAATTCATATTGAAAATAATAGATGTATGTTCTTACCTATACACATTGAGACAACTCTGAGCTTGCAATCTTTGCCACGATGTTTCATTTCATGCAATAATTTTGCTACACAATGAGCTCCTAAAGATCATGATATAAAGATTAATGTTTGTAATTTTTTAATAGAAATCTAGTAACAAACCTTAATGATGAAATTAAGAGTTTCTGTCAAGCTTATAATAGTGGATTTATGATGGATAAAATAAAGGTTGTGTTAACCATTAAGGCTTCATAAATCCACACATGCATGCACATGTTTAGACATCAACATGCATCTCTCTAAATTAGCCAAAATGTAACATACATGAACATTGACTTTTGATTGTAGACTAAATGAATAGTTATTACTAGAGCATTCATGTGCTTCCTACTAATGTCAATACGTACAAGGAAAATAGAACCAAGATAACATTTTGAAATGGATTTCTCAAACAGTATCCTCGATGGAGGTCTAAAGCAACAATATATTTATAATTTAATTACATCTTAAACAACATAACCCTATATGAATAAATCCTAAGCTATTTTCAGAGAAATTTCAACAAAAAGTCATATTTCTATTACCTGTGATTCCAAGGGGATGACAAAGGGAAATATCTCCTCCATTAACATTCACCTTTTCAAGTCTAGTTCTAATCTCTAGATACAATACACATATTGAGAGGCAAAAGGCTAGCACACAAATTGTACATACATAGAAAAAAAAGTTATCATCAACAAAGGGTATGCTTCAATAAATTAAAGTGGTCAGATTTTAAGTTCCAATTTGTCATGTTTTACCTCATTTATTTTAAAAAGATCAATATCACCAACATCTAAACCCGTTGCCTTTGTTGCCACTAGAATTGTAAGAGTTGGACAAATTCCCAAAATAGTTGGGTCTACTCCAACAACAATAAAACTCCTAGAAAATGAATATTTCAAAGTGGTCAATTTATGAAAAAAGTGAAATAGAATTAATTTCACATGTGATGGTAGTAAAGCAAAATTGAATTGACATTTCAAACCTGAAAACACCTAGAATAGGTAAACCCTTTTGCATGTCCATTGCCATCTTCATGAGAAGTGCATCACCAACTCCATCACTGAATTGGCTTGAATTTCCTTCAAGGGTTACATCAAGAGTTTCAAGTAAGTGAAATCGAAAAAAAATTCAAGATCCCATAGTATACAATGATAGATATACTAAAATCTTAGCAAAAGTAATAAGTCTATGATCTATTACAATGTCCAACATTTTCTATAGAAACAATAAATTAAAATCTAGTCTTACCAAACTATATTAAATGAGACAACACACTAGTAGTGGTGCTACCATCCTTATTGAATACAGGCCAGAGTGTTGCTAGATTAGACAAAGATGCATTGGCATGAAAACCATCATCAACAAAATCAACAAGCTTAAACGTAAAAATAAGAACCACAACATGGATCATGTTAGCATCTTTATATGAACACCATTTCAACCACAAGACTTCACAGATAATAAAATAAAGATGTTTCTTACCTTAGTCTTAATAGGGATGATTTCATCTTTGAACTTTCTTGTAGCTATTGCTATTGTTGGCTTTCTATTATTTTCACCCTAAATTACAATTACTTTTGTTACCAGTAATATTCTATCCTCCATGTTTCTTTAACTCAGTAGGTTCATAATTAATGCAAGATTTTTGACACAAATCAAATATCAACCCTCAAAATATTTTGCATACTATTGCCTAGTCTTGAACCTGACGTGAAACTCCCTATTGATCAACCACATTTTATGAGGTGACACCCATCAGGGAATACAATCTTGTGCTTGCCTTTGGGTTTCAACCTATTGCAAGGCACCAAATCAACAATCATAAGTAGGTGGTGCTGGATGGTCAACTTTGGATGTGGGGTGAGCATTCCCTCTTTCTCAAGTCGTGGTTCCCCTCTTTCAAACCTCACATAGAATCATTAAATTACATGTCTATTTGGGTCAGGTTGCCTAACCTCCACCTCCAATTTTGGGAAGACTCTTGCTTTGTGAGTATTGCAATGCTATTGGTAGAATTCTAAAGATGGATTCTTCCATGTCTAACATTGGCCAATCTACTTATGCATGTCTTCTAGTGGACATTGACACCTCCAAGGCTCTTCTTGGGGAGGTTGTTCTCATGGTGGAGGATCTGTTGTGGAATTAGTTGCTAGATTATGAGGGTATCCCCTTTCACTACAGACAATGCTTCACTATTGATAATCTTGCCTCAGTTTATCCCCGTACTCACCATAGGAATGTTGGCTTAGCAATGTGGTGGCAGAATGCCCTCCTTGAACATTTGACTATTGATTCTGAGGATGACGAACCTTTGAGTCCTATTTCTGTGGATCTTGGTGTGGCTCTAGTGGCTCCTGAGGAGGCTCCCCTTAGGACTAGTATGACTAGTTTTATCTTCAAACATTGTTAGGGTTCCTTCTTTGTGTTAGAAATGAAGGTGAACAACTATAAAATGAAAATATGAAATCATCTGTAAATCTGATTTAAACTGTGCATAACCAAATGGAGATTGAATGAAAGTAAATCACCAACACATATGAAATACAAAACAAAAGAATTTAACACATAACACCGCGTTTATGTGGAGAAACCCTTTCGAGAAAAACCTCCACACAAGAAGAGATGTACCGGTTTGTATTAACTTCAAAAGAGTTTACAATACAACACTATCAACCTCCTCTTCAATCTTCAATCCAACAACGCCTATTTTTTTTACTCAATTCTCTCCTACTTCACAACCATAATACAATGTGCTCATTAAAGAGTGTTTCTTTCTAGGTCAAAAAACCATAACATAACTTCTATCATTAGATTTGTGACCTAAAGATGATCAGTCCAGATTGACTATGAAATTACAAGGATCTAAAATGCAGCTGAAACAAGACTGCTGCTTGGTGAATACATCTTCCCTTACAAATGATTTAAAAAACATATTAGGAGTAATTAATTACATAGGATTTACAAGGTTGATGGTACCTTAATCCTAACATTCTCCCACTTGACATTATACATTGTAAATAGATCCATAAGAAAACATAAAATAACTAAGCACTAGGAACAAGGCCCATGGCCTCCCTGCACCATGCAAACTTCTTTGTGCTCACATGTTTAGTAAGTGAATCTATAACATTCTCCTAAGTGTCAACCTTCTTCAACTCAATCTGACCATTAGTAATCATTCATGAACAAAATGGTATTGAACATCCACGTGCTTTGTCCATGCATCATACATGGGTTCTTGACCAAACATATTTCACTTTGGCTATCACAACCAAGCTGAATAATCCTACAATCAAAAACCAATACCTGTACAAAATTTCCATAACCAAACTGCCTCCTTAGATACGAGTAGTAGCCATATACTCTGCTTCAGTGGTGGATAAAGCAATGATGGGCTACCTTTTACTCATCCAACTCACAGTTCCTCCAAACAAAGTAAACATATAGCCACTAGTGGACCTTCAACCATTCAAGTCACTTGCCCAATCTGCATCAACAAAACCCTATATGTCTAATGCCTTATCCACCTGTTAGTACCAAAATAAACCAAATAATAATCAGAAGTGCCACACAAATATTTTAACACCATCTTTGCATAATTCCAATGTTGTTTACCAGGGTTAGACATAAACATGCTCAAAACTCCCATTGCTTGGGCAATATTTGATCTAGTTAAAATCATTGCATACATCAAACTTCCTACAACACTGGCATATGGCACATCAGACATATCCTCTTAATCATCTTCATTCTAAGGACACATTTCTAATAAAAGCTTAGTACCAACCGGTAAAGCAATTCTAACTAGATTGTAATCCTGCATGCTAAATCTATGCAAAATAGTATTCACATACATACTTTGCGATAACCAAAGATTTATGTTACCTAGATCTCTTTTGATCTCTATTCTCAGAATATACCTAGCTACCCCTAGATCATTCATGTCAAATGCATCTAAAACTTGAGCTTTCAACTCACTGATCATAGCCTTAGTGTTACTGAAAAATAACATATCATCCACATACAAGGCAATAATCAAAATGTCATCATCAATACATCGAATGTAGACACAATGATTCTCTTCACTTCTAACAAAACCCAATTTCAAAACAAATGAATCAAAATTTTGGTGCATTCTGGGGGACCATTTTAAACCATAAAGAGATCTTTTTAACTTGCATACCTAGTGTTCTTTCCCTTTTACCTCAAAACTTGTAGGTTGTTGCATATCAATTTCTTCTTCCAGATCTCCACGCAAAAATGTAGTCTTAACATTCATTTGCTCAATTTTAGAATCATAAGCTGTAGAAATGGATAAAAGAAATCTAATATAAGATAATTTAGCAAGAAGAGGGAAAATTTCACCGAAATCGACTCCCTCTCTAGGTGTAGCCCTTGGCTACCAATCTAGCCTTGTACTTCTGTAATGAACCATCTGCTCCAAACTTCTTCTTGAAGACCCACTTACATCCTATGGCCTTTCTTCCTTTGAGAAAATGTATAAGATCTTAGGTGTCACACAAGTCTAAAGCCATTATCTCCTCCTACATGGCTAGCTGCCAAGACTTACTATCATCTGCATTAATAGCTTCCTTGTAGGATCTAGGTTTATTCTCAGTATTCGATAAAGTAAATACACAACGAAAATCTAGTGGGCTATACCTACCAACTGGATTTCATTGTCTTGTGGATCTTCTGAGAATAGGAGTAAGGGGCTCTTCCTATTCTTGAGCTTGCTCAACTTCTTCTTCCCCAACATCTTCAATTTGCCCAGTAATCTCACCTGAACCCTCTTCTTCTTCATCCTCCCCATCCTCAAATCCATCTCTCTATTCTTTCAAAGGTGCATCCTCCTTAATCTCAAAGTGTACTCTCCTTATCTTTTTCTTTTGTTTGTTTAGAATATAAAATAACTCTAAGTTCCCTAAAATTTACATCTCTACAATAGATAATCTTATGGGCTAGTGGATTCCAAATCCTATAACATTTAACATTGTTGGGACCTGTAAAATTTTGCTCTCAAAAATGTCTTATTTTTCCCCAAAAATCTATCAAATCTTCCAGTTTTGCCTATGTGCCAAAATCCCTCATATATATCCGATCAAAGAGATCCTTTATACGGGTTTTAGTTCAAAGTATTCTAAGTGTTATGTCTTTGTTTTTTCCCTTTGAAAAAATGGACATTCTAAGCGTTTATTGGCAAATTAGAAAAAGCGTGAACTGGCGAACTAGTTCAAAAGTTCATCTTTTTTTTGATTCATCGATAAGGCGACGAGAAGGCAACAAGTGAAGCAAGGAAAAAGTGTAAGTTATCAGCAAAGTTCTCTTTTTGAGAACTAGTTTGTGAGTTCGATATTTCACCGATTCACCGACTAGACGACACTTGGCAAAGAAAGGAAGTAATGTGTGAAGCAGAAACATCAAAGTTCAAAGAAATGAAACTTTACTGATAAAAGGCACATAAAGGCTAGTTCAAGATCTCAGAGAATGACTGACAACAGAAAATTGATAAGGTGAAGACTGTGTGTCAGCAACCTTCTGAATTTTGAAAGTAGTTTTTAGTTTTCAAGATTTGTCGACAAGCCGGTAGCATAGAACGGAGGGCTAAGTTTTCAAAAACTAGACTTCACCGATAAGGAAGACAAAGCAAGTTCATGAAAACTGAGATTTGCCAATAAGGCAAACCAAAGGAAGCGACAAGGAAAGGTTTGAAAAGGGGTGAATTTGCTGACAAAGGGCGAAATGAGGCTAGTTCGCAAAGTTAGTATTTTGCCGATAAAGAGAGAGAAGATAAAAGAAACAAAAGTTCACTTCGGGCCGAGTTTGCCGATAGGTAAAGTGGCCAACTAAGGAGATAAGGAAAGTTTGATAAAGTGAAGATTTGCTGATAATGAAGAAAAGGCTAAAATAAAGGAGAGAAATAGCTAGCGAAGAAAGTGAAAAAGCAAAGTGATTTGCAAAAATTAAATTTCACCAACCAAAGAAGAAAGAAGAAAGAAAGATGTAATATCCATGTCTAGATTTTAGCTTTAAAGTCTGATTTTCTATTGTGTTGAAAGCTTGTTTGATTGTTTGTTTTGATATGTTCTTCAATTTGTTTCATATAGACATCTCAAAGAACAAAAGAACAAATATTTTCATGCATATGACAATAATGCAAAAGGACTGATATAAAGATAACAATAGCTATAGATAGAATATATTTGTTTCAAATTAAAGATTTGGAATGCATACACTGTTGTTTATACTCATAATGTTTTGAAAATCAGATTACATCACATACCAATTTCATCCTTCACACTATGATGCAATGTCAAACTGTATGTTATCTTTTCCCCTAGCTGCTATACAATGACTGATATGATTAATTAATGACTATAGCTGCTGATATACAAGGTCTGAGTTGATGATAGACTGTTGTAGCTCAATCCTTTTCACCATATACTATTCCAAATGGCTACAATTTACTTCTGGGACTATAACTTTCTAATTTGAGGTGCAGAGATGTATGCAGCAGTTAGAAGTTGAAAGAATCACTATAGCGCGACACTGTTCATGCCACTGTAGCAGCAGGACAATAACCTCTGATTTGCAATGTTTTGTTGAACCCTTCAAACCCTTAACCAAAATGATGATAATCTCTTAAACAATACTGGATCTATTCCAACATGCCAAGAGAAATAGACACATTCATCAACAATAATGTTCAATAGTGATATTCTTAAAACCCTTGTGAATTCCTGCATAAATCCTTCAATGAAGAACAATTACAACCTCTGATGTGAAGCTACCAATGATTGCAGCCTTAAGATGATCTTTCACACCATCAGGTAGCAAGAACAATGAAGAATCCTACGTTCTCCAAATCCAATACCATCAAACCCTGGTTTCTACTTCTTCATGAGAAGAGCTCAAACACAAACTTCAATATCCTCAATTAACAAATAATTAAATGCTTTATGTTTGCTTTTGTTGTGCCTTATATATTTTTCCTCAAGAGGTCGATCCCCTTCATGTGCACTTTAAATCATTTAAAATAATATAAAATCTTTTCTTTTCAACTTCATTGATGCTTTAATAAATGGCCCCTCAAAACTAGTAATGCTTTTATAATCATTTTAAAACATACTTTATATTTGCCTTTTGACTTTATATAGTGCATCAATAAATGGGCTCCCCTTTTAATAATTCATTAATGTACTTTAAGTGACTTAACTTGAGGGTCATGGCCCCATTAGTCATAAAGTGCACATAAAACTTTATATTATGATTTTATAATATTTTATTATCATTAAAATGACTTTAATGATAATAACTCCATAAATACTCATCAACTAGCCAAACCAACTGAACTAGGAGATCGACACTGCAAACCCAACACGTCTAGGTGCCTTACTAAATATAGTAAGGGTCCCTCTCTAATATCCACTGACTTACTATAATTAGTAAGTATGAGAAACTGAGTCAAACGAAGGCTGATCCTAAACGAAACTGAGCTCTGACAAAGAAGTCAACCAGACATCTACCAAACAGGACCCTTTGAACAACTCCATTAGCCTACAAGGGTCAAATGATAGGCTAATCCTCTAAACTCTGATGCTCACGAAAATGGGGACGTTACAAAAGAGTTTGAAAAAGATGAAAACTTCTGACAAAGGGCGAAATGGGTCTAGTTCACAAAACTCAAATTTCACCGACTAAAGGAGAAAGTGAGAAGATGGAGACAAGCTAGGTTTGCGAAGATGAATATTTGTCGATAAGGAAAAAAGGAGGCCAAAAATGAAGACTAAGTGCCAAAGAGAAAAAGGAGTGTTCTCCCATGGTTCATAAAAATGAAAGTTTGCTGATAGAAAATAAAGGAAGAGAGATTGAAGTGGCAAAAGAGAAGTTCGTGAGAAGGAAAAAAGGTCGATAGAGACAGGAAGATGTGCCCAATGCAGAAAGATACAGTCAGAAATTAGATGGCCTAAAAGGGAAAATTGGATAACACTTTTAAAGTGTTGTAAAAGATTTAAAATAGTAATTTCCTTAAGGCATGTCATGATTGCAGGATTTGTACAGGTTGATTTGTACCCAAAATTTTTGATTCTGCAAAGCGATGCCATGTAGGTGGTTGACATAGTAAAATTCTTCAATGCATAGGTAAATTTGGAAGACAAATTGGATATGTCAGAGGTTGTAGGTGTCAGGAAAAGGATTAGAACCTTCACTCTTTATTGTTCCGGGCACACAAAGAGTATAAGCAATCTTCTTCTGACATTTTCAGTATTGTTGGGGAATGGGCAAGCTTCCAAATGTGCATACTTATCATTGTAGTGGGACTGAATTTAATGTGGCATGGGCGTACTCATTGACTGAGTGTTGCACTGAGACTGGGTGCATTAAAATGTAATGCTATATATGCATAGTTTTTAGATGCAATAAGGGTTGGTTGGTCAATTGGGCAATTTTATCAGCAAGTTTTGAGCTCCAGAAGGCAAATTAGAAAAAGGCTATTTTTACAACCTTTGTTCAACATGAAACAATCATTGAAATCTATGTAATATATTTTACAAATCTTTGTATAAGACCACTTTTTTTCTCCATTGCTATAAATGTTCTTATTAGCAAACTTAATCGCAGTTACGGTTTGCTCTTGCCACATTTAGTGGTGTGAATGTAAGCATTGATTTGAATGAATGTGACAGTTCTTAAATCATTTCCAAGGATTTGTAAATGATCTTTTCAATATTACATAGAAAGGAATATGGTATGGTGTTGGATGATTAAGCTGAGCATTTTCAGTGATTTGGTACTAATTTTCATGCATTTGATTTATCAAATAGGTAGTAGTTGTTTTTCCTCTATTGAATATTAGACTCTGTAGCCCAATGGATAGGCACCAGTCTGAGTAGCCTTAGATCACCCAATCTTCAAAATAAAATAATATATTTATCTTTAGAAGAAGTTGTAGTTTTTATGCGTTCTTATTGTGTAGGATTGCCTTTATCATCTATATAGGGGTCTTGTAACAACCAGTTGTTCTTAGTTTAGTGACAAATTTGGTGCTAAGAAAGTGATTTGGGTCTGGTTGTTCATCTATTTTTAGTTATTCATCTAGTTTGAAATCAATACCTGCATAGGTATACCCCTTGGAATATCCCTCCAGAGTTTAAGTTGAGCTCAAAGAGTAGAGGAGTCTACCCACTCCTGTTAGTTGGCCAAATTGCCCATATCTTGTTGATAAACCTCTTTCTATCGCTTTGATGACAGTCCATGGCCTAGGTGATTTAGAAATGTTTTAGAGTTTTGTGTTGTAGTCATTTTGAGACCCAACAAACATTACCACCATATCCAATGAAAATACACTTTTTAGCTTTTGGGTCCAATTTAGATCATTTTTCTTTAGGCACATGAACATAAGCCTCACAAACAAGTACCCTTAAATGTGAAACAAAAGGTTTCTTATGTGTCCGCACTTCATAAGGATTTGTTTCAAGAGCCTTGCAAGGAGATCTGTTCAATAAGTAACAAGCAGTACACTCACAGCTTTTGCCCAAAAGCATCTATCTAAATGTGAACCCCTTAGCATACTTCTGACTCTTTCCATGATTGTCTGATTCATCCTTTCTACCACTCCATTTTGCTATGGATTATATGGAGTAGTCTTCTATCTAACAATTCTTGCATGTTTACAAAATTCATCAAAGTCTCCAAAAAAATATTCCCTTCCATTGTTAGATCTCAAAACCATTATTTTACAATCTGAATGCTTTTCAACTAAGGCTTTAAATTCCTTAAACTTAGTGAATACTTCATATTTATGTCACATAAAATAAATCCAGGTAAATCTTGAGACATCATCAATGAAGGAAACAAATATCTAGATTTTCCAATTGATTCAACATCCACAAGACCAAATACATTAGTTTAAGTTCCAATTTATTCTTAGATTTATAACTACATGAAGGAAATGGATTTCTATTCTATTTTCCAAACATACAATTTTCATATAAATCAAAACTCTCATCAGAATAAGATAAACCGTCTAATAATTTTTTATACAAAATGGTTTTTAAACTAGTTTCACTTATGTGGCCCAATCTGTGGTGCCACAACATACAAGTATTTTCAAAATTTCTAGTTACATTGGTAGAGTTATAAATAGTAGTGGCTTCTAGCTTAAACAGAGTCCCCTTCCTTGTCCCTCTAACTATCACTAAACTCCCTCTTACCAATTTGCAACCATGCTTATCAAATGTTACATGCATTCTAGCATCATTCAACTTAGAAACTGAAATCAAATTCCTAGCTAAACCTGGAATATGCAAAACACCAGGGAGGGTTTTCATCCTCCCATCATTGAAACACAATTGTACCTTGCCTCAACCAATGATAGGATATGAACTGTTGTCACCAATGTATACTTCACCTCCATCATACTTCTTGTATGTGGAAAACCATTCTCTATGAGGAGTCATATGATAGGAGCAACCTGAGTCAATAAACCAATATTCATTAGACATAACACTGCAAGAAGAAATCAAAACATCATCACCTAAATCTGAGGACTTCTCTGTGGAGGAATCAAATTGCTTCTTTTTATTCCGGCATTCCTTCTTCACATGTCCCCTCTTTTTACAGTTCCAACACTTCACTCTATTCTTTTTCCCAGGAGTCTTAGATTTTGCCTTAGAAATGTCCTTTGGGTCCCTTCTGATATCCCTTAGACCCTCTTTCCTTGGACCTTCCCTTGACATGAAGAGCATCCTTTGAACTTCCTACAGTGGTTTTCTTTCTCATCTCCTCTGATAACAAAGTAGCAACAACATTGTCCATCTTTAGAGCATTTGAAAGGTTAGCACTGAAAGCAAGAACCGCGTTCTCCCATGACTCAGGGAAATAACATAGAAGAATTATACATTTATCTTCTTCATCTATCTTAACGTCAATAGAAGCTAACTAACTCAAAATCATATTGAAAGCATTCAAATGCTTAGCTATCAAATCACCCTCCTTCATTTTAAAATAAAATTATTTTTATTTCAAATAAAGCTTATTTACCAAACTCTTTGCTTGGTAGACCTCACCTAACCACTTCCATAATGAATATGTCATAGGTTCTTCAACTACATTCAACAAAATAGAGTTTGAAAGACAAAGTCGGATGGTCCCCCTAGCTTTCTTGTCAAGTTTATCCCAAATGTCTTGACTAGCTCCTTGTGGGCAAGTTTTATTACAAACAACATGCCATTGATTTTTCTCTTCCAAAAGGTCCTCCATTTTCAGCTTCCACAACTCATACCCCATTCCATTGAACTTTTTGATGTCCAAACAAGATGAGGTTGCAACCATGGCTTCTACACAAAATCTGCAAAATAAGTTCAATCAAAACTCCCACTACAGTTCAAAAAAACCTTCACACTTCCACCCAAGACACATAATTGGCCAAGCTCTGATACCAAATGTTAGAAATGAAGGTGAATAACTATAAAATGGAAATCTGAAATAAACTATAAATCTGATTTGAATTGTGCATAACCAAATGGAGATTGAATGGAAGTAAATCACCAACACATAGGAAATACAAAACAAAATAATTGAACACATAACACCATGTTTACATGAAGAAACCCTTTCGAGAAAAAAACTCCACACAAGTATATATGCTGCAAGTACTTGATAATAATATGCCACTTCAAGGGGGCAACCTCCTAATCCACTTTGAGGGGGATACCTCCAATAGTCTTCAATGAGAACACAATACTCAATATGATGATCACAAACTTACCACTAGCTCATATATATACCTAATTATGCCCTGGCTGCCACCCAGGCTAACTTACATACCGACCTATAATTGACTATAATAATGATTATATGTCATAATTAAGAGTTAAGGTAGCCACAAGCTGACTACTCATAACCCTATACACGCTATAGGATTAAGGGTGTAGCATGCCCCCCCTCTTTAGAGAAGCGTTGTCCTTAACACTGATCAAGTGTGGATGATTTTGAATAAAATCTTCATCATTCCCTATGGTGTCTTCAATTGGCCAGTTGTTCTGTTGGATGAGGTAAATTGTCTGAGGTCCCATAATGATTATTCCTTCTTCATCGAGCTCTGGTAACACTTTCTTGGATGGAACTTTGAGTCTATTAGCATTCTCCAAGGTAGAGATATGGTAGAAAGGTTGTATCATTTTTGATTTAGGTAACCTCAATTTGACTTCTATGTTGTCAATCCTTTTTGAACCTTTATGAGGCCCGTACAAATCATGTTCCCCCTTAAGATCTAAAATTGTAACTACTTTCCTGAAAGGTGAACCAACAATCTTTGGTTGTTGCACATCCATTGACAATAATTGAGCCACACATTTATCCACATCTTTTTTTAGCAACATTTGGTGTGCACTTACTAGTTGTGGACTCTTTGCACGTAAACCCCTTAGCTCATATTTTTATCCCCTGAGTAGAAGTGCATGAATAGTTCCTAGAAATTTATCTCAATTGTGCCCAAGGTAGTAAGTCATTAAACTCCCAAAACAATGTTTGCTCCAGCCATGGGTATAGCAAACATAGGGCTATCCATCATGTAGTCTCCCATGGTGAGTTTAATACTATGGAATTTCCCTGAATAATTGACTGTACCACCATATGCATTCATAACCTAGAATTTAGGGGTACGGTAGACAAAACAATTTAATTGTGCTGTTAGTTGCTTGTTGATGAAGTTATGTGTATTCCCTGAGTCAATCAATACTAATACCATTTTTTGTTTAAGGAAACCCCTTGCCTTGAGTATTTGTGGGTTATTAATACCTAATAGTGCATGACAAGATATAATTGGTTGGACATCTTTGGAGTCCTCTACCACCACTATTGGATCTTCTTCATCCTTATCGTCATCATAGGTAGCCTCTATATAGAGCAACTTCTCATCGCATTTATGTCCTTTATGATATTTTCTATCATAGTTGAAACATAACCCTTTGGCCATTTTCTTTTCCAATTGTTGATGTGTCAACCTAACAGGATGAGGAAATGATGATGCAATAGCCCTGTCAACTTTGTTGCTAGGTAATTCCTCCCTTCTATTAGCCAAAAATTTCTCCTCCACTTGCCTCGCCATAATAATTGCTTCAAAGATAGAACTTGGATGGAACATGCGTACCTCATATTTAATGTGACCCTTCAAGCCACCAATGAATAACTCCAACACATTTTCTGCAACCACATTTTCCACTCTTCAAGAGAAAGTGCAGAATTGATGAATGTAATCCTTGATCATGCCTGTTTGCCTTAATTTTGTAATCTGGCTGAAGTAACTATCCATAAGATTATCCCCATATTGTGTAATGAGTTTTTCTTGGAAAATAGACCAAGTGACAACACATCCCTTTGCTTTCTTTTCTTCACATAACCAACAATACAAAATGAATTGGTCAGGTTCCAAGTATAAGGAAGCCATGGCCACCTTTTGCTAAAATGGAACATGGTGAATATCAAAGAATTACTCCATTTGACAAATCCAATTGGTAGGATCTTAACCATCAAACTTCCACATATCCAACTTTGGTGTGAAATTCCTAGGCATAGAATGAGTGGTGTGATGATCCATATTGAGATTTGATTCAAACCTAAAAACACCCTTACCTTTAGGAGACTCCACTTCCTCCCATTCCTGGTGGTGTGACTCCTTATGTTTTGAAACTCTAGGATGCTTTCCATCCAAAAGTATCTCCATGATTTTATCAATATCACTTGACTTAGCCAACCCTTTCCTTTGTTCTTCCATAATGGACAAGATTTCACCCTTCATCTTGTTGTTTTCTTTTTGAATGAGTTCAAGTATATGTTCATCTTTTTTCTTATCAATATCCTCATTTTTCACATCCTCCTTTCTTGGAGTTTTTCCAAGTGTCGCAACATTCTTTTTGCCTCTTGTTGAAGGACCTGTCATGATAGGATTTTTTTGGAATAAATCACATAAACCAAATCCAATCAATCTGAAATATTTACTGTAACTTACCAGGGCCTAGAGCTCACTTCCCTTAAAAAATATCCAAGAAATTTAGCAATGTACAGACTGGAGAACAAAATTGGTGGAAACCCTAATTCTACAATAACTCGCTTAATCCTGCTCCAAACACTCTAAAATATGGACTTGAGAAGATTCAAGATGTCACTGAGAAACTCTTTAAAAATCTTGGGGAGATTCGCCAAAATGAGAGATATACGTGCTTCACAAGAAATAATAGTAGAAACACTAATTCTGCTATAACTCGCTCAATTCTTCTCCAAATTATCTAAATTCTAGATTATAGCAGATTCAATATGTCCTTGAAAAACCCTTAAAAAATCTTGAAAAGATTCTCTAAAATGAGAGAGATATACGATTTCCAAAATGACCTCCAAATCGGAAAAAACATCGCCTATTTTTTGCCTTCATAGTGCCAAGATCATGCTCTGATACCACTTGTAATGAAACAACTTGCACAATAGCTAAATATAATAGTATATATGATGCAAGTACTTGATAATAATATACCACTTCGAGGGGGAAACCTCCTAATCCACTTCGAGGGGGATACCTCCAATAGTCTCCAATGAGAACACAATACTCAATATGATGATCACAAACTTACCACTATCTCCTATATATACATAATTATGCCCTGGCTACCACCTAGACTGACTTACATACCAACCTATAATTGACTATAATAATCATTATATGTCATAATTAAGAGTTAAGATAGCCACAAGCTGACTACTCATAACCCTATACACACTATAGGATTAAGGGCGTAGCACATTTCCCAGGTGCAACTGCCTAGTACTGCAGTTGATTCTTTATTGGCCATTAATAATACCCTCCCCACAAGTGCCATTGCTGGAAGGAATCAGGAAAGTGTGTGCAGAGCTGAACATAACTACTGAGGAGGAGGTACATATAGAAGATGCTCTAGACAACCCTCCAGTAGACATAAGCATAGTTGAAGTTGTAAATATTGATGACAGTCCTCCCAAGGACCAGATAGACCACACTGTGTTCGACCAAGCTACACAGGATACTGGGGATTAGCCACAACAACTGAAACAATTGAACTCTCCTCCCAAGGAAGATGCAGGTACTTCTGGGGGTGATGATGCAAAGGGACACAAGCAAATAGTGCAAGTATTCCTAATTCTTTGAATAAAGTAGGGGATCAAATTGGCTCTCCTACTCATTCTTTGGCTTCCTACACTGATCTACTAAGGAAAGACTTATGCAAATTTTTACTTTTACAGTTACAGATTAAGATGCACATTAACAGAAAGATAATAACAACTTCCAAATGCAAACACAAAACTCACAACACAAGATATACGTGGGGAAAACCCTTTTAGGTAAAAAACCCCACACTCCAAAGCCACCCAATATATTATTCAGGAATCACGAAGATTACAATATACTTGCAGAGCAAGATTTTATAGGAGTATATCCAACCAGAGATCCAGGAGGTAATTTGACATCTATAAGATTCTTACATACAACCTCCATCTCAAGTTCCTGATATATAGGAGATATAATACAGTACACTGCCAACGGTAATTACAAAACCATGAGCTAAAACCACCCAAAAGTGGTGCCCAAATTATCTCCAATCAAAGATGCCTTGTTATGTTCCAAAACACGCACCAACACGTAACTCTCCCCTTTACAGTTCTTTTATGTGTCCAACACATTTTTACATTTCCCAAAAATAGAAGGTCCGACTTCCAGAGGTCATAACTTTTGATTCAGGTGTCTGATTGATGAACCATTTAATGCATCGGAAAGCTCATGAAGAGATCTATCACCCTATAACCTGCTACACCGGTTATGAGCATTTTGGGGATGTTTAGAGAAGTTTTGATTTTGGTAATTGAGTTTAAAGACTTTTTATGAAAGTTTCAAAAAAAACTTTAATATCTCGCGATCTAGTTATGATCTTGAGACAAAACTCACCCGAGATGTTCACTTAGCTGTTCACCTTCTGGAAAAAAATTTAGGTCAATCTGAGCTCAATCAAAGGACTTACTAAAAATAGTAAGTCTCGCTATTTTTAGCTCTTTTGGAAACTTTGAAAGTTCCAGACCATTATCCAAGATAAAGGGTATTCAAAAAGACCAAAACTGGGAAGAATAGTAACCTTTTGAAGTTGCAATGTTGAGACACTTTTCTTAACAAGATGCATGTACTTCTGGGGGTGATGATGCAAATAAAGGGACATAGGCAGATAGTACAAGTATTCCTAATTCTTTGAATAAAGCAGGGGACCAAATTGGCTCTCCTACTCATTCTTTGGAAGCACCTGATTGGCTACAACAAAGGGTTCAAAATAAACAACCCCAAATTGAGGTTGTAGAGTTGGATTTAGACAATTTCTTGGCAAGACTTGAGAAGCTTAAGAAGCAGAAGAATGCAAAAGTTCACTCCAAAATTTATAAAGATACTTTAGGCTCCAGGGTGGCAGAATTTGCAGTGCCCCCCTGCACAAGAAAAGAAGACATCAGGCCTAAGGATTACGCTGTTTCAACAATAAATCTTGACCCAACTTCCATAACATAAGAAGTTGAGGAGTTCAAAGATTTAGTTTCAAATATTCTTGTTTAGAGTAAAATTGGATTTTGTTAATCTTTGTTGTTTAGATGTTAAAACCCTCCTTTCCACTAAACATTGAAGGATCTAGGGTCGAGTGGCGAGTACTATCATACCCTAGGTCTCTTGCAAATGAAGGAAAACCTGGATTAGGGAATTAATTATCAATTTTTCCTTCTCTTATGTCTAATTAACCATTAAAACCTTAATTATGCAAATAGGACAACAAATTGACGAAAGACAGAAAAAGCTCTTGCAGACAGGAGTAAACTAACAAATCACAAAATACCTATTTTTGGGGTTCCAAGGCGGAACAGTCAGGGACTAAGGTGCAGGCGCCTAAGTCCAAGGTACCTACTTTTTCAGGGAATCTGGACCTCTTTCCGACACTGATCAACCCTATAACTTCTATTTCCTGAGATCTGTCTGTGGAGGACACTGTTGTGAGTGCCCTAGTCTTGGAAGTGCTCCTATGTCTGACTTCTCTTCAGATCCTGAATCCCTAATGTCTACCAAGCCTTCTTGCAAATCCACTTTTTCCAGATGCCACTCCTGTAACCTGCAATCACAAGACTTCGTTTGGGGGTTGTGGTGTTTAGAGGCTTGCCTCAGTCAAGCCCCAAAGGACACTTAAGTCTTTGAACACCGTTGTCAAACAGAGAGTGTGTGCCCTTGTGAGGCAGAGGCAAAAACTAAAGGAATCAATGATAAAAACACAATGATATGTCACCTTGTAGTGAAGCTCTCATGGAGGAAGATGCTCTTCATGCCATGAGGAGATTGAAGCTCAAATCTACAAATATCAACACACAAAACACACAAGTCTGCTCTTGCAACACAATAGAAGCCTTGAATCACCTTGAGAACACCTAAACATCACACTTGCTATCTAATTTCCATCTAGTTTATAAATGAATGCCTAAGCTTGTTTATATATGCAACTACAAGCTCTCCTACCAAGAAATTAAATTCAAACTTTACTGTGTCGGCAAAATAACTAAATAATGGTCATAAACCGACACCCAAAAATTAGGGTTGCCCCAAAATAGGGCAGGACTAGGGTGCGGGCGCCCAAGTCCTCCCCCCTATTTTGGGTAGGGTACAGCTCAATGGGTCCACCTAGGTCCAATTTGCCATGGAACCTAGGTCTCATTCCATCAGGATGCCAAAATATGAACTAAAATGTCCTAAATGCACTCTAAAGACCCGGGAGCTAAACCTTATGAGGGAAAAGCCCCCAAGGGGACATTTTCTAACGTTACAATTCTGAATAGGCTGAATAAAGATGAATTGACCAAACAGAAGCTCAAACAACAAAATGAGGAATTGAGGGCATGCATTATATATATGATTAAGCCCATGCATACTGAGGATGTAACAACCATCACACCTTCTATTCTCTCAAAGGAGGAATTAGAAGATTTTGATAACATCAGAGAAATTTCTTCAGTAACTGAAGAATAGGTCAGAGGAATATGTGCTATGGCTATGAGGTAATTGAAGAAGTCACTGAGATACATACAGATTTTTGTACTCTCAAAGAAGAATGGGAGGAAATATTAGAAGATTGTAACAACTATAATGATTACCATTCCCACATCCATCCTCAGATATTAGCTATGAGTAAGTTATCTGAAGAAGTTCTCATTGAAGAGAATATTTTGACATAGGATAGATTGCATATGCTTGATCACTGGTTAGAAATGATGAAGCTAAGAAGGGAAATTTTTGATAAGGCCAGAATTGAAGTAGAATATGCCAAAGCTCAACTTTTGGAAGTGATCTATAGCTTCAATGATTTACTCAGGGTTGCTACATGGCTACACCTCGATGATACTACTCCCATTGACATTCAAGAGTGTAAAAGGGAGCTTGGGGTGGTAATACATGGTGATTCTTCACCATTTGCACAACTGATCTGGACAGGGTGAGCAATCTTAGGGCTTTATTCAAAGAGTTCAAAAAGAGCAGAAGGGCTAAGTCGACATTATATCATAAGTTATCCCGGTTGGTTGATACCATCAAATTTAGGAAGGATTTTGTCAAGGATCTAGCACTAGGAGACATAAATCCAACGTTGGAAGCACTTATGGCTTACAAGAAGAAGGAAGTAGAAAAGAATAAGGTGGTGATAGACAATAGTGATAAGTAGAAGGCTGACTCAGCAGGGACATAAGTCAAATGCCAAGTCCAGCAAGGCTACCACCACAATCAAAAAACATGCCATGTGTCTCTTTTTATCAATTTATTTATTGTAAAAGAGTTGTCTTTATAGATAACTCAAAAAGTGACTATTTTGTCCTATTATCATGTGTTGTAAAGTTGTAATTTTGTCTTTTTCCTATAGGACAAAGTCAAATCCAAGAATGTATCTTCCCACCCTCCAATATAAATGTTGTTAAATCTGAGCCCTTGGTGATGAATTAATCTCCACCATTCATTGAAAAACTCAGTATGCTTGCTCCTCTATATAAGAGTAGTCATTTTCTCTCATTGTATGGTTGGAAAAGTGAATTGTTGAGACTCTGCCAAATTTTGACTTAAAAAAAGCATGGTTACAGGTGTTGTTGCATATCATGTTGTTGTGTTTATGAATTTTGGATTTCATGGTTCATTTCCCTTCTGATTTAGATAAAGTACAATTGCAGTGTTGAATTAATGCTTAGATATTTGATGAATGCTCTAGTTCATACCATTTGTTTCTTACTGATTGTAAGTAACTTTGCATGGTTAGTCTGAACCCTATTGAACAAATTAAGTTCATTTGCATAACATTGATTAAGTTGCGCCAGTAATTGGGCATTTAATGAATGCATGTAATTTGAAAATATTTAATTACCATTGGAGATTGCACTATTTCTGCAGCATTGTGGTTTTGACCTAGTTAAGCATAAATTAGTTTATATAGGGCATCTGTCTATCTGCAACATTCAAACTCTCTATGATCTATCCTTAGGGTTTACTTTCATTCCTCTCTATCCCTTAATCCTTTTCCATTTTGTTTATATAAGTTGGTAGATTTAGGGTTTGAGTAGTATTACATTGATCATCTGCTGATAAAATTTTAGACTTGACAGTTTGCATCATCCTAGGGTTTAAAGTACTTACTATTGTCATATTCCATAAACCCTACATTGCATGTAAGTCCCCTTCATTGGGACAACAAAGTACATATCCACTCAGTTATTCCACAAGTCAAGACATGACATTAGAAACCTTGGGGAAGTCTTATTCTGGATTTCCTAGAATAGGATTCCTTTCAAGAGAGGTGAGATATCCTACATTTCACCTACGTTGTTGCATGCAAAAACACCCATCAACAAAATTGGCACTAGAAGGAGGGCCTGAACATTGTCATATTCATTTTTCATCCCTTCTTATCTAGATAAACAAGGCTGGGGACTAGGCAAAGACACACTAGATCCAACTTAGCTGGGGAGGATCTCTTGTTCTTGACCCAGTTTAGAAAAATAAGAAGAGATCAAGGGATACCCAGGACTCCAAGATCACAATCCATTCCTAGGAATCCCGCTACAGTTCAAGTAAATTTTCTCAATATGGCCTTTTTTGCTGCAAACCCCTCTCCTATCTAGTTTGCCAACTATCATGACATGCCCAAGAACCCTGACAAGTTATGTTCAAAATTTCATCCTAATGATCCTGAGTGAACTACAGATGAACACATAAAGATCCTTGAAAGTAACATGTACATGTTTCAGGTTCAATATGAGGATGTAGTCTATAGAATATTCCCACATTCTCTCCAGGAAGAGGCCTACTACTGGTTTTCTAATTTACCTGTAGCCTCTATCAATTCCTGGTATGTCCTTAAGGATGCATTTCTGGACCGACTCAAGATGCCAACATCCCTTGTTGATCTCTATCAGTCTTTTATGGAGATCTGGAGGGCAGAAGGTGAGCTGATAAGCACTTTCAATAATATATTTCAAGAGGCCTATTTTCATCTTTAGGCACCATAAAACATTGATGCAGTTGTTGCATTGCCTATTTATTATGCTACACTAGATAAGCTGACATCAATGTTTGTTAGGAGAAAGACTCCCCAAATAATGACTTTGGCAGAGACCTACACTGAGGCAGTCAAGGTGAATGCAGAGTTGGGACAATCAAGGTCAGGACTTGTCAATCATATCGGTCTTGTAGGCATGCCAAATCAAGTACCATTGATTAATCAAGCCTTGGCTAATCATACTCCAGTAATGAACCCCATTCTAGTGCCAACTGCAACTCAATCTTTGGTTGTTCACCCTAGAGCTCCTATATCAGAATTACCTCCAGTGCAACTTCCATTCTTTCAGTCATTTGAAAATGCAACTACCAAAGCTAGAGAGGATAGGGATAGCATCATGGAATTGGATGAATAGATGAAGAAGCTTACGACTAAGCTCACCCACCTTAGGAATCAGAATGCATATCTATAGCAGAGAAATTAGAATTAGATATATCAAACCTAAGAGAAACTAGAATATGAGACCTAATAATGGAGGTGTCGCATTGCCATTAGAGTCTCAAAGTGCAGATAATCATCCTCCAGGGTAAGTAATGTTGTCACAAGCTTCTTTGTCCTCTTGGTGTAGGATCCATAACACTAATTCTCACTCAGAGTTGGACTATCATGATTTCCAGTTTGCATCCAGTATCTTCCAGATGGAGGTTTAGAACACTGAAACATAAGAAACCACCACACCCACAGGATATGAGTTGGTGCCTACTCAAAGGTATGATACTGCTTTGGTGTTGGAAAGTTATGTTTTTCCTTTTCAAGATAATCAACTTGAGGAAGAAGAAGTTGATGAGGTACATGCCTATCAACAGTATAATAGGACTCCATATAATCTCAGGAGTAATAAGACAAAGGGGCCCTTCACCACATCCATTGCCCCTAATAACTATCAAGTCCCTCTTGATCCTAAGGACTCAAATAATCCTAACCTTCTAAAGGCTACACCACAGCTGATTATCCAAAATGATATTGCCAAAATCATCTAAGAAATATGAGGTAGCCAAATTGGGCCAATATGTGGTAGATGAACTTAGGAAGATGAAGGTTAGTTTGTCTATCTTTGAATTGATGAAAATTCTCAAAGTTAGGACAAAATTTCTCCAAGACATTGGGATGCAAGCTAAGTCTGACCCTGTTTCAAAAGATATTCCACAAAAAGATGTTCAAAATAGGAACAAAGATAAAGTCCATGTCTCAGACACAGATCAACAAGTGACCCTGTATAAGTAGAGAGAATCCCCACCTTTTCTATTGACTCTAAGGATATTTGGCAAGCATATTCATAACTGTCTGGTGGATTCAGGGGACTCCACCAATGTGATGCCACTATCAATTTGCAAGGCTTTAGGCCTCACCCCTGCCAAGTCTTCCAGGGAGGTCACCCAGTTGGAAAAAATAGAAGTTGGACTTGTGGGATAATTGAATCAAATTCATATGCAGTTAGTCCCAGATCCTTGGGTACAATATTACATAGATATACAAATAGTGGATATTCTTAACACTTATGGTATGTTGCTTAGTAGAGATTGGTCAAAAAATCTGAATGGTTATATGGCTACTGACTTTTCCTATATGTGGTTTCCATGCAGGGACATCACTAACCAAATTCACATTGAGAGAGAACCAAAGATGAAGCACATGATAATAGAATATAATCAAACAAACAAAATCTTGTACTCTGAAGTAGACTTAGGAGTTTATCTGCCTTAGATAAATCAAGTGGAAGAAATACTGGTGTTAGATAGTCATAGGTATCCTAAACCACCTTTGGACAGACAACAGGACAACACTGAGGCATTTGTTCAATCAGATGACAATTCTTCTTCTGATGAAGATCCTGGAATCTTTAAAAGTTTTAGAGATTTTGTGGCCATATTTATGAATGATCAACTAGCTGTTGGGAAAAGGATATAGATGGAAGAATTGCTATTGCCAAACTGGTATCGTATTCATAATGCATCTCATTCAAAATTCAAGTGTTCCCTATGCCAAGAAGCAATTGCATTTAAAATTAAGCACAACAAAAATAAAGTGAAGACCAAATTGTCATCCCAGGTTAATGGAAAGATTAAACTGTGGGACAGTCAAGTTGCAACTATTCTTAGTATAGGGCAGTGTGAAGGCCCTCAGATTTGGACATTACATTTTGATGGATCCAAGTCCAAGCAAGGGTCTAGTGCTAGATTTGAACTAATTAGCCCTACTGGAGAATCCTATCTTGTTGCATATAGGTTGCAATTCCCTTTCACTAACAATGTTGCAGAATATGAATCACTAGTACATGGACTATTGGCTGTCATTCGTCAGAAAGTTAAGATAATTCAGGTATTTGGGGATTCAAAATTAGTGGTTAAATAAGTAAGGGAGCAATACTCCTGTCATGATAAAAGGCTCAGTTGTTACAAGAATCAAGTCTGGGACCTTATTGAAAGTTTTGATGGTTTTAATATTCAATTAATTCCAAGAAAATAGAACCATATTGTTGATGCATTAGCACAAACTACTAGCACTTTGGACCCTTTGGCTATGATTGATATGAAGAAGTTTTCTATGGAATTGGTTCCTACTCCCTCTGTGCCTGACAATGTCACTAATTTTCAAGTCTTTGAGGATTATAAACACGTACTTGAACTTCTCACATGTTTAGATGTGTTTTCTACTCAAGTGATACATGAAGAAGAAAAAAAGGCAACTGAGATGGATATGGAAAGTGTTTTGAACCTCAAGACCAATACTATTCCCTGAGGAATGGTGAAGCTAGAAATATTGTTTGATCGTGATCAGTTTGGAACTCAGAGAAAACAAGCTGACTATGTTGGAGGAAAATGTGATCCACATAACTTAGGTGTTGCAAATATGTGTCTAATCAGTGTTGTCATTAATGTCAACATATCCTTGTTGTCATTGGTGTCAACTGTATCCCATTCTAGAAGACTTGCATGTTGAGGATATTGAGAAAATTAGCCTCTCCGAAAGAAATGAGTGAGTTACATATCTCTCTGTAAGAGATAGTGAAGACAATGTAGTTCAAGTGAAGTAGATTGCTCCGCACTCCCAGTAAGATGAAGATCAGAGTCTATGGATTAAAGGGTTTGTAGAGGATTGTCTAAAGTTGCTCCAGTCAAGATTTGAGAGGTCTGCATAGAGAATTGGTGAAGTTATGGCCATCTGAGTAGAACTGGGTTTTGCAGTTGTTCAGAGGTAACAGAGTGATAGTAATCTAGTCTGGATTGATCCACATTGGAATATTATGATCTTCGGATCTAGAGGTGTGTTTGGGATGTCAGTGTGTATCCTTAACTCAAGTGGTTTGGGGTTTGGAGGTCCACAAGCAATCTTTCTAGTGTGACAATCATGACAGTTGGTGTTCTTGAGTTCCCGGATGAAGGTGCAAGTGGTTCTGGTGATCTAAGGTGGTGTGGTTGTTCTTGTTTATTTCATTGTGCTTGTGGTGGTCTCTAAATTAGGTTCCTATTGTGTTGGTGGTCCGCATTGAGGATTGAGCTCGTGGATGAAGATTTCTCCTTGGGTGTTGTTGTTCTTTCCAGTCTTGGTCGATCAGATGCATGATGCGTGTTGTGAATGATATAAGAGAAGTTCTCTGAGGCGTGGCGTGTTGTTCGAGGAAGATTTGGATCCCATCTATGTTTGGCCGATAGTATAGTGATTCGCATTAAGTTAGATATTTGTAGTGCCAACCTTGATGTTTATTCCAAGTTTGATGAAACATATAAAAATATGTGGTTGAGTTGTGGAAAATCATCCTTGTGCAAAAATGACAAGATCATAAGAAAGGAAGAAAGGCAGAAGAGAAAGAGCAGTTAAGGATGAGGAGTTAGCAAAGAAGTGTTTAGGGGGCAGAGCAAAAGTATTGTGCGCATCAATGGAACTGAACTTTGCATGAAGAAGATGATGTTTTCCAGTCCAAATCTTTCTATGATAAACTTATAAAAATATCTATAGGCAGTGAGCCTCTTGGAGTAGTGAGCTCTAGGCAGTGCGCCCTAAAAGCATGTGCCTTCCCCATTTCCTATTCTTTTAACAGAGAATAAATCTTGTGGGTTAACCCCACCATGGTTTTTCCCTTAACTGGGTTTCCACGTAAAAATCCTGGTGTTATGTGTGCTGATTTTGTTTCTGCTCATGTGTTGTTGATTCATGCTTTCATGGTTATATCATTCATCTTCTATTAAGTGGTAAAGAAGTTTAATTATAGCAAAGGATAAAATTTTTGTGACAACTGATTCACCCCCCCTCTCGGTTGTTTGTCTTAATTTCAATAATTGGTATAAGATCCAGTTCCTCTAAAAGAAGCTTGACCGCTTGAGGAGATCTAGGATGTCGACTTACAAGGACAGTCTGAGATTTGATGGAACAAATTACTCTTTTTGGAAGAATCGCATGAGTGCCATTTGCAATGTATGGGTGAAGCTTATTGGTTGATAACAAAGGATGAGTATGAGCCTCCGGAGAAAGGTCCTTCAACTCCAGATGAACTCAAAGATGCTGAAAACAACATTTGAACCAAAGAAGCCTTGTTGAGTGCCTTGGCTGATACAGAAATGACAAATGTCCTGGAATTAAAAACTGCTCATGGAATCTAGAAGAAGTTGGAAACTCTATATGAAGGTGATGAACATGTTAAATGTGCTAAGTTGTAGAGCTTAAAGAGTAGATATGAAAATTTGAGGATGTGTGAAGATGAAAACATTACTACCTACATGAAGGTGAATGAACTTGTGTGTGGTATCCGGTGTGCTGGTAGAAAACTGGAAGAATCGGAGATTATTGGCAAGGTGCTCAAATCCTTACTTGCTTCATACAAGCATAGAGTTGCTACTATTGAGGAAATCATGATTGTGATAACTGTTACAAGGTATCAATTAGTTGGTAAGCTCTCAACATTTGAAATGAGTGAGTTTGGTGATTCTCTTCCTAAATCTGAATCTACATTTAAGGCCAGTGTTCTTGGAAAGCAAAGATTTGATCTAGGTGAAAGCTCTTCAAGAAGATTTACTAGACTTGAGAAGGCAAGGAAGGATCTTGAAGAAGATGAATCAGAGCTTGAAGAACTTGAAGCTCTTTTTGCCAAAAGACTACCAAGAGGATCCGGTATGTATGATGAAAAGTTGCCTTTCAAATGTTTTGCTTGCAACAAGATTGGTCATTTTGCCTCAAGATGTCCGAAGAGGGTTTCAAAGCCAAACCCTAATAGACCTAGGTTTCAAAAGAAATTCTACTATGTCCAAGAAGCTGCTGAAGGAGTCACTGATGATGAATCTGATAAGGGAAGTATCTCTGGAAATGAATGGGTGTTCATTGCCATCAAGGAAGAAGATCTGATACCTACTGAATCTGCTAGCTGTGTGAATGTGGAAAGAGCCTTGGCTGCTCATGTTTAAGAATAGGATGAATGGGTGATTGACAGTGGATGCTCTCATCATATGACAGGTGATAAGAGTAAATTTGTAAGTATGGAAAGGTATGAAGGTGGAATTGTAAAGTTTGGAGACAATTCAGCTGGTAGAATCCATGGCAGAGGATCCATCTCTCTTGATGGTAAGAATAACACTAATGATGTCTTGTATGTAGAAGGATTGAAGCATAATCTTCTCAGTGTTGGACAGTTGGTTGAAAAGGGATATGATCTCCGATTCATGGATGGTAAATGCAAAATTTTGGAGAGCTCCAGAACTGAAATTACATCTGGTACATAGACTAGAGGTAACATATTTCATTTAAGTGATACTGGTAAAAGTTGTTTGATTGCTCAGATTGATCAGAGTTGGCTATGGCATAAAAGAATGTGTCATGTAAACTTTGACAACATTGTCAAGATAAGTGCTACTCAGGTTGTAAGAGATCTTCCAAAGCTTGTGAAACCTACCAATAGCATGTGCAAGGAATGTTAATTGGGAAAACAGAGCAGAACTATATTCAAAAGTAAAGAACAATCTTCAAGTGGATTGTTTGAACTTGTGCACATTGATTTGTGTGGTCCTGCAAGGGTTAGGAGTTTGCAAGGAGACAGATAGTTTATGTTGCTGATTGATGATCACTCCCAGATGATGTGGGTCACTTTCTTGAGACAGAAATCAGAGGCTCTTGAGAAATTCAAAGTGTTTAAGGCTAGGGTGGAGAATAAGATTGGTGTGAAGATAAAATGTCTCAGATCTGATAGAGGTGGAGAATTTACCTCCAGTGAGTTTAATGCATTTTGTGAAAAGCATGGAATAAGAAGACAACTGTCTGCTCCTAGGACTCCTCAGCATAATGGAGTTGTGGAAAGAAAGAACTAGACTATTCAAGAGCCTTTTAGAACCATGATGATGGAGGGAAATGTTCCACATGTCTATTGGAGAGAGGCTATGAGTACTGTTGTCTACACTCTTAACCGAATGCAGATCAAAGGTAATTCTGGTAAAACACCTTATGAACTGTGATTTGGTAATGCTCCTTCTATGAAATATTTCAAAGTTTTTGGTAGTAAATGCTATATCAAAAGAGATGAAGATCTAGGCAAGTTTGATGCAAGATGTGATGAAGGAATATTTTTGGGTTATTCTAATCCAAGCAAGGCATACCAGTGCATTAACAAGAGATTGAAAAAGATTGTGGAAAGTGCTAATGTCAAGGTTGATGAAAGAAAGGAGAGACCTTCAAGGTTTTGTGGTTATGAATCAGATGATCAAAATGAAAGGCCAAATGAAGGAAAGTGAGTTCATTCTACTCTAGAGAATCTAGTAACTCAAGAAGTTAATGCAGACATTGAGGAACAAATTCAAGAATCTGAAGTTGAAGAAAATCCCAAAACTCCCAGGTATGTAAGATTGAATCATTTTGAAAATCAAATCATAGGAGATAAAAATAAAGGTGTTCAAACTAGAAGAAGAATTACTGAAGAACAAGAGGAGTATTGTTTGATTTCAAAGATTGAACCAGAATCAGTGAATAAATCTTATAGTGATGAAAGTTGGGTAAAAGCAATGGAAGAAGAATTAATGCAAATTGAAAAGAATCATACTTGGGATCTTGTTCCTAGACCTAAAGACTAAAATGTAATTGGAACTAAATGGGTCTTTCAGAATAAATTGAATGAAGATGGTGAAGTTGTGAGAAATAAAGTAAGATTGGTATGCAAAGGATATTCTCAAGTAGAGGGAATTGATTTTGAAGAAACTTTTGCTCTGGTGGAAAGAATTGAAGCAGTTAGATTATTTCTTACCTTTGCTGCTTACAAAGACTTCAAAGTTTACCAAATGGATGTCAAGTTAGCATTCCTAAATGGAGAGTTGGAAGAATAAGTCTACATTGAGAAACTAGAAGGATTCCAGTTGTCTAATCAAGGAGATAAGGTCTGCAGATTGAAGAAAGCATTGTATGGACTTAAACAAACCCCAAGAGCATGGTATGCAAGATTAGATAAGTATTTGCTAAAGTTAGGCTTTAACAAAGGCATTGCTGACAATAATCTTTATTTCAAAATTGATCATGAACACATCTTGATTGTTGAGGTATTGATTGATGACATCATCTTTGGTGGAAATGAGAGTATGTGTAAAAAATTTGTTGATAAGATGCAAAGTGAATTTGAGATGTCCATGCTTGGTGAAATGAATTTCTTCTTAGGTCTGCAAATCATTCAGTCAGAAAAAGGCATCTTCATATCTTAGTATAAGTATGTGAAAGAGTTGTTGAAAAAGTTTGGAATGGAGGATTCAAAACTAGTGAGTACTCCTATGGTAACTGGATGCAAGTTGAGTAAAGATGATGATTCCCCTAAGGTAGATCAGAAAAGGTATAGATCAATGATTAGAGGACTACTTTATCTGACTCGTACCAGACCTGATATTATGAATGCAGTTGGCCTTGTTGCTAGATTTCAAGCTGATCCTAGAGAATCTCATGTTGTAGCAGTCAAAAGAATTTTTAGATATCTGAAGGGAACATCTGATTATGGCTTGTGGTATCCTAAGGTGATGATTTCACTCTTCATACATATATAGATGCTGATTGGGTAGGAGATGTGGACGACATGAAGAGTACAGAGGCAGAGTACATAGCAGCAACAAGTAATTGTACTCAAGTTTTGTGGATGAAGCAAATGTTGAATGATATCAGAGTTGTGTTTGAAGAACCTGTTACAATCTTCTATGATAATTCAAGTGCAATAAACATTTCAAAGAATCCGATGTTGCATTCAAAGACAATTCATATATCCATCAAGTTTCACTTTTTGAGAGAGAAGGTAAATGAGAATGAACTCAGATTGGAGTTTGTCTCTTCAAAGGATCAGATTGCGGATATCTTCACTAAGCCTCTACCTAAGGATACTTTTGAGTATCTCAGAGTGATGCTAGGGGTTATTACCCCTCCTGTTCAGAACTAAGGTGCACTAAGGTGCATCAGTCCAGTGGAATTCACAGTCATATCTTGTGATCCAGATTAGTGTTAAGGAGTTGCTACTTAGGAGGAGTAGTTAGTATGCTGATTCTGGATTAAGAAACAAAAAGAGGAAGAGATGATTGCAAATATGTGCCCTTTGCCATTGATGTCAAAGGGGAAGAGAAGTCATGTGAAAAATTTGGAAGTAAGCAGTTGATGGTGAAAGGGGGAGCAGTAAAGAAAGTGGTTGTAGGTGTGATAAGAGAAAGGGGGAGAAGTTCTTGTCTTGATGGTTGAAACAGTTTTTCACATCATATGTTGCCATCAATGACAAGGGGAGAGATTGTTGCAAATATGTGTCTAATCGGTGTTGTCATTGATGTCAACATATCCTTGTTGTCATTGGTGTCAACTGTATCCCATTCTAGAAGACTTGTATGTTGAGGATATTGAGAAAATTAGCCTCTCCGAAAGAAACAAGTGAGTTACATATCTCTCTGTAACAAACAGTGAAGACAATGCAATTCAAGTGAAGTAGATTGCTCCGTACTCCCAGTAAGATGAAGATCAGAGTCTGTGGATTAAAGGGTTTGTAGAGGATTGTTTGAATCTGCTCCAGTCAGGATTTGAGAGGTTCACATGGAGAATTGGTGAAGTTATGGCCATCTAAGTAGAACTAGGTTTTGCAATTGTTCAAAGGTGACAGAGTGACAGTAATCTGGTCCAGATCGATCTGCATTGGAATATTATGATCTACGGATCTAGAGGTGTGTTTGGGATGTCAGTGTGTATCCTCAACTCAAGTGGTTCATGGTTCGGAGGTCCACAAGTAATCTTTCTAGTGTGACAGTCATGACAGTTGGTGTTCTTGAGTCCTCAGATGAAGGTGCAAGTGGTTCTGGTGATCTGAGGTGGTGTGGTTGTTCCTGTTTATTTCATTGTGTTTGTGGTGGTCTCTAAATTAGGTTCCTATTGTGTTGGTGGTCTACATTGAGGATTGAGCTCATGGATGAAGATTTCTCCTTAGGTGCTGCTGTTCTTTCCAGTCTTGGCCAACCGTATGCATGATGTGTGTTGCAAATGATCTAAGAGAAGTTCTTTGAGGTGTGGCGTGTTGTTTGAGGAAGATTTGGATCCCATCTATGTTTGGCCGATAGTATAGTGATTTGCATTAAGTCAGATGTTTGTAGTGCCAACCTTGATGTTTATTCCAAGTTTGATGAAGCATATAAAAATGTGTGGTTGAGTTGTGGAAAATCATCCTTGTGCAAAAATGACAAGATCATAAAAAAGGAAGAAAGGCAGAAGAGAAAGAGTAGTTAAGGATGAGGAGTTAGCAAAGAAGTGTTTAGGGGGTAGAGCAGAAGTATTGTGCGCATCAATGGAACTGAACTTTGCATGAAGAAGATGTTTTCCAGTTCAAATCTTTCTATGATAAACTTATAAAAATCTTTGTAGGCAGTGAGCCTCTTGGAGCAGTGAGCTCTAGGTAGTGCACCCTAAAGGCATGTGCCTTCCCCATTTTCTATTCTTTTAACAAAGAATAAATCTTGTGGGTTAACCCCCACCATGGTTTTTCCCTTAACTGGGTTTCCACATAAAAATCCTGGTGTTATGTGTGTTGATTTTATTTCTACTCATGTGTTGTTGATTCATACTTTCATGATTATATCATTCATCTGCTATTAAGTGGTAAAGAATTTTAATTATAGAAAAGGATAAAAGTTTTGTGACAACTGATTCACCCCCCTCTCAGTTGTCTGCCTTAATTTCAACATTAGGGACATATAACAATGTCAAGAATGTCTTCATCGGTAAAGTCTGCACCCCTGAAGAAAGGGTTGGAATTATCCAAGCTCTAATAGATTATCACGATGTTATTGCCTAGAGTTATGAAGCTTTGAAAACTTATGAAACTTCTATCATTACTCACATCATACCATTTAAGCCTGGAGTCAAACCCTTTCATCAAAGACAAAGACCACTTAATGATCTCTTGGAACCTTTGATTTTCTAGGAAGTCAAGAAGTTGTTATCAACAAGGATCATTTTCCCAGTACGACATTCTACTTGGGTGGTGAATTTAGTGGCAGTGCATAAGAAAAATGGTGAAATTAGGTTATGCATAGACTTTAGGAGTCTTAACAGAGCTTCAAAGATGGATAATTATCCGTTTCCATCACTCGATGAAGTACTACAGATAGTGAATGGGTCTCAGAAGATGTCATTCTTAGATGGTTATTTTGGGTATATCCAAGTGATGGTTGAATATGTTGATAGATTGAAGATGGCTTTCAACTGCAAATGGGGAATATACACATATCGAAGGATGCCATTTGGCTTGATTAATGTAGCTACAACATTTTAGCGTGCCATGGACATAGCTTTCAAAGGTTTAGTTAGAAAATGCATTATCATCCACATGGATGATTTAATTATATTTTCAAAGAGAAGAGGAGATCATATCTCTGATATAGGGAAAGTGCTGCAACGTTGTAGAGATTATGGCATTTCAATCAACCCCAAGAAATGCATCTTTGGAGTAACTGATTTACTGGGACATGTCATTTCTAAGGAAGGTATATCAATAGATATTGATAGAGTTCAATCTATTCTTAAGATTCAACCACCTACTAGCAAGAAGGAACTAAAGTCATATTTTGGAAGATCAACTTCGTGCGAAAGTTCATAACTTGTTTTGCTAAGATTGTGAGACCATTGATAGCTATGTCGAAGAAAGATGCTAAAATTGAATGGACACTTGAGGCCAAGAAGGCCTTCTCATAAATCAAGCAAGAAATTGCAAATGCCCATGTGCTTGTGCGCCCAAACTATACTTTGCCTTTCTATATCTATTCTTTTTCTTTGGAACATACTTGCACAACAATTCTAACTTAGAAAAATGGCCCTACCGATGAATGTCCTATTGCTTTCATGAGTACCCCATTAAAGGATGTTGAACTCTGATACCCAAATGTGGAAAAATAGGCTTATGCATTGGCGAAAGCAATCAAGAAGTTTTGTCATTATATTTTAAGAAGCAGAGTGACAGCGATAGTGCCTAATGCTACTGTCAAGACCTTGTTGATGTAGAATGATCTAGGAGAATGAAGAGGGAACTGGGTCACTATATTGCATGAGTTTGACATAGAAATATAACTGATTAAGCTAGTTAGAGGACAAGCCCTCACTAAAACAATGGCAGAGACTGATCTAGGTTTGCTTTCTCAACAGTATGTGTTAGAGGACATATCTTAGGATGATTGGTATAGTGACATTCTTTTCTATTTGCTTAACCAACAGTGTCCTCCTCACCTGAACTCGGTCCAAAGAAGGGCTTTGAGATTAAAAAGCATTAGTTTCATGGTTAAGGGTTCGGTGTTGTATAAGAGAAATCATGAGGGAATTTATTTGAGATGTCTAGATAAATCCAAAGTGGCACAAGTTTTAGCAAGTTTTCATGAAAGATTTGGAACAAACCATGGTTATGGTCTGTCAACTGCAAACTAGATTCTCTGAGCTAGATATTATTGGCCAACACTTTTCAAATATGCCCATGCACATGTTTGTATTGGTTTAGGTTCGGACAACTGAGAGGGGGGGTGAATCAGTTGTCACACATTTTCAATCCTTTTTACTTATAATCAATTTAGTGATATGAACATTTCAGCATCAATCAATAACATGTGAATAGAAAACATAAATAACACATTTGACAATAGGATTTTGACATGGAAACCCAGTTAAGGGAAAAAACACGGTGGGGGTTAACCCACAAATATTAATACCCTGTTAAAAGTATTTTTACAAATGGGAATGCACATGCATTCGGGCTCACTGCCTATGGAGATATTACAAGATAATGATAGAGATTTGAACTGATTAATAGCATCTACTTATGCAAGAATTTTAGGTCCAGTTAAGTACAAAAACTGATCTTACACATTTCATCTTTGCTTTGCTCCTCTTACTGTTATGCCTTCATTCGCACTGTGGATTTATGTTCTTCTCACATACACCTTATTCACATACACACACACTTTGAATCATCCAATTTCATCGGCTATATATATCCGCAATATGATCTACAATCATTCTATTAGTCGGCTTCAAAAACACTTAGAACTTTTATGAATGCTCTTCTCTGTCGGCTAGATCTATGTATAACTTAAGGTGTGGACCAAAACTTGCTCTTGAAAATCATTAATCATGTTAGCCACTGTCACTGATTATTGTCATTTGTCCAACAAATAACTTCCATACATCCAGAATCAAGATCTTCTGCAAGGTCGGCCTGTTCTTCTTCTATCTGCTCTGACAAACTGGAACCCGATACTCAGAGGCTAATATCTTTTGAATCCTTCATCACCGGAGGACAAAAATTTAGATTTAGACTAACTTGACAATGCACATGACTCCCTTAGATCCACAGCTAATCATGACTTCCCACCAGAGAGATTCGACCAAAGTACCAGACCCTAATGCTATTATGTTCCTAACTTTCGGTATGCACAAATTATGTTATGCGGATGATTGGGATGATCTTAGTTGCCATCAATGACAACATATATCATTCCTAGAAGTGTCTCTTGCCAACAATCTCCCCCTTTGGCATTGATGGCAACACTTAGTGAAAAATGACTAAGTGTCTAGTGCAACTCCCCCTTTGTCTGTACACTCGTGTACTTCACTTATTCCGGTGCTCCCCTTTTCTGAATACCTCATTTTTCACTACCCTTCACTCCCCCTTTGACATCAATGGAAAAGGGTGGGGTCCGCAAGCCAAAACTCTCCAAAAATTCTATATATATTGCCTCATATGTACAAATAATCATTAGGTCTTATTTACATGAACTTGAGAACGTCTGCAAAGCTAGTTTTTATTTGCACAAGTTCAGAGGCCCAAGTACTCTTCATTCCATCCAAAATAGAGATGTGCCCACTCAACAAAAATGCATATGCTTCTGCTTTTGCCAGATCTGGAGGATAACCTATCTTAAGTGCATTCTGGGCTTCGGATAAGACATTATGCATAGATTCAAACTTGGGGGCAATCAATCCCCAGAGTTCACACATCCTCTTTGTAGTATTGCCTTTCTCTTTTTCAAGTCCCTTTATTTCATCTGTCAAGCTAATAACTTGACATTCCTGACTTATAGGAGAGGCAATTAGAGGATCAAAATTTTGAGATAGAATTGATATTTTATGTTCTTGTTCCTTTATCTTCTTTTCAATATCCTCTTCGACTTTAGACCATGATAGGAAAAACTTATATATATATCCTCCATCACTTAAGGCATTCTGGATGCTCTTTATGCTAATGCCTAGTATCAACCTATCACTCCTTATCAGATTCTTAACTTGACTAAATTTCTTGTTCAGAAATTCTTTCAGAACTTTTGACTCCACAGACTTTTCAAAAGACTCAAAGTGTAAGTTTACTGACCTTACAATAATTTTTAGATGTATAGAAGGGGAATCATTTTGATTCTTCTGATAGGTTGGAATTAATTTCTCCAAAATTTTGATTGCAAGCCCCAGTAGCTCATTGTCCTCCATGTGGGACTTTAACATCTTTTCTCTAGCCTTTACTTGGGTGAATGATGATATTTTCATCAACTGAATTGGAGAGAGAGCATCTGGATTGGCTAGGCCTTGGAGTAGCTTGGGCTCGTCAAGTTCAATCATTTCTTTTTCAAGAAGACTTTTTATTGCATCTACAATGTCTCTTGTAACCATTTCAGAATAATCCTTTTGTTCTCTTGATTTCTCAGTATCTTCTTTAGGTGTTTCAACATTTGCACCATCTTCTTCTTCCTTGTCCTTCTTTCCTTCTTCCTCTTTCTCTGTTTTACTCTTCTTTTTGTTTTCTTCAGAGGGACTCTTTTCTATTTGCTTACCACTTGCTACCGAATCTGGAGGGTTCTGTGTGGTAGCAATATCCTCTTCTTTTCCAAAGTGATCAGGTGGAGAGGTTACCCCTGCATCAACTATTCTATCTACCATTTCTATGTCCTCTTGATTGACTTGTTCCTCTTCCTAAACTTCTCCAATTTTTAGATTTGATGAGTCAAATCCAACATTAGTCTCTTCATAGATTAACTCCAGAGGATCTAAATTAACACTTTGGTCATTAATTCTCTGGTTAATCTCTTCATCTTGAGCTTCCAATTCCAGAACTAGAGAATTGTCTTCTTCAATGTCTTTCTCTGAAATAATAAAATACTTGTTCTTGTCTACGGCCTTTCTTAAAATTTCCTCTATTTCTTTTGCAATTTCCTTAGTTTCACCAAGCATAAGTTTGTTCATCCAGACTTTGCTTCTAAATTTATCTTTGACTTCTCTAAGGATTTTGTCTGCTTCTTTTCTTGTCATCACAGGGCACAAAGTGGAGAGAACATACTCTCTGAGTTCCATGTTTTTATCCTTAGCTACTTCTTTCCTCATTTCCAGGACTTTCCTTAAGCTTTTAGGGAGTTCTTGTAAAATTTCCAACAGAGCTCTATTGAATTTATTCAAATATGTGATGATGGTATCTTCCAAGATTTTCTTATTTGCCTGATCAAAATTATCATAATAAACTTTGACAGGCTTTAAATTTCCATGAATAGTGATTGTCTTTACAATTTCATCAATAGTCATAGAGACCTTACTAGTGACTGGTTTTTTACTTTCCTTGTTGCTTCTGGAAGGCTAGTCTTTAGAAGTCTTCAAAGTTCTAGCCTTATTGGATCTTATTTCTTTCACTTCTTCATCTGTCTCTGTCTCTTCATCATCTTTTGTGCTCTTGTGGGTTCTTGTGGCCTTGGTTTTCTTTCTTTTTCCTCCATCATCGGATGGAGTGGCTTCAGACTTTTTAGTGGAAGTGGAATTGAGTTGCTCAACAAGAGTTGCAGAACTCCTTGTCTTCCTTGAGGAGCTTGGTGGGATTTTCAGAGCGACTGTCGGCTCACTTTTTGCTTTTTCTTATGCATTTTGTTCATTGCTTTTCTTCATCTTTTCAATTCTTTCTATGTTCTGCTTTACTGCCTCCTTGGTTAGGCCAATGCTCTCAGCATACCTTTCGACTTGTCTCTGCACTTTCCTTTTGGTATCAGGTTGTCTGAGTTCCACATGCAATTTTAGACTTAGTTCCTTGTATGTTCCAAACCTTTCCACAGAGGTATCTTTAGGTGTGTTTAAAAGATGTTGAGCATACATATCCAAAACTCTTTCATCCACCTCATAACCCATAGGCATTATACAAACCGTCCTTGGTTCTACAACTTCCATCAAGCACTGGTCTATGTCAACCATGAAACATATGTCATTTTCATACTTCTCCACAATTGTTTTAGGGATTCTCTCCCTTGCTTGCATTAAACTCTAGAAGTTTTTTAAGTAGCCCCAAATGGCAGTCCTTTGGGCTTGGGAGTCACCAAGGCTGAGAAGGTGGTCTCTTATTTTCCATGCTACTGGTCTGTCAGTTGTCCAATGCACACCTTGAATTCCCAGTATTTCATTCATAAAATAAAAGAACAATCATATAATCCAGGAACCATATTTGAAGGAATTTTTCTTATCTTTCTTTATCTTGCTCAAATTCTCAATCAATTGATTTCGTAGTACTTCACAAACATCATAATCAGCATTTTCTTTAAACATTTGATAGGCTACATATATTGCAGTTCTGGAGACAGAGTTTTCTCTGCTGGAGTGGTAAATTTTGTATCCAATCACCATGGAGGTGAATTTGACATCTAGTTCTATAATATCATTGATAGTCATCGCCCTTTTGTCAAACTTGGCACTGGTAGCATCAGTCACTGTCTAGTTTTTCACGGCTTTCAGCAAGGGCAATCCATCGGTTGAATTTAATCCAGTTACAATCTTGATGACATCCTTTGTGATCTTGAATGGTTTCAATAACCATATGAACTCATCATGTATTTGAATTAAAATATATCAAACCCATTCATTTTCATCAAATGTCAGAAACCTAATGACTTGCAAAAAATGTTTGCTTTCTAGGGCCTTGTATTCTGGTTTCAATTTGTGGCTATCATCCGTTAAGTAGTTGTTAAGCAAATCCAAGAGTTTCAGGTCTCCAAATTCATCTATGTTATAGTGGATGTATTCCCTAATATCCTCAATATGCAGTACACCATGTGGAACCTCAGAGAATGCACCCAACGGTTCAACTTCAACTAATTTGTGTGGATGCTTCTTAAATATTGGTCGGGGCCTTTCAGTTACATCAACAACTAGAGGAGTAACTATATGCAAAAATTGAGAACTCAAAAGATTTCGTAGGAAACAGGAAATACCTTGTTACGCAGATTAGGGTTTTGCTTGGGAATCCTTTTATCGCTTCCAAATTTTGAGAATTCTCAGCTCTAAGCTTGTCCACTTCTTTCTTCTCATTTTCTCTGGATGCAAAGTGTTTCAAACGAGGAATGAATGACCCTTTTAAGCTTTGCATCACCTAATTTTCCTTTGTAATAAATGCTCTGCCCTAGCACATCCAGTTGCTCTATTTTTGAACAGTCTCTCATGCATCACTCCTAATTTTCCATAATCACTTCCTTTCTTCTGGAAATCCTTCCAAATGTTCTAAGTCAATTCAAGGTACTTTTCTCATTGTGCCAAAACCAGGACTCAACTATTGGCTGGGGGATTTTTCATTTTTAATACTGCTCCCCCTGGGCCAAAGCTCCTAATTTAATTGCCTGAAGAATTATCTGCACCAGATTCTAGTGCGGACCCATCACTCTGGTTCACAGTTGATTTCTTCACCCATGTCTCACTTGTTTCATTTTGGATCTCATTCTCTTCAATTTTCCTTTTGCCCTTGTCTTGTCTCTGCTCATTTGGTATTCTATTTACCGGACCTCTTCCTTCATTGGTCCTACTTCTACAGAATCTTGCAAAATGACCGGATCAGTTATAATGGAAGCACGCAACATTTCTTTTCCCATTTGATTGATTTCCTCTTGATCTGCACTGATTTTCCATATGTCCAAATCTATTTCATGCAAAAACATTTTCCATTGAAAGATTTTCTATTTCCTCTATCATTCATTATCATACCTCTACATTCATTGGATTTATGACCATACTTCTTACAATTGAAGCATTGTCTGAAGAAGAATGGATTATTTTGATTTATTCTACTTCTACATTGAGTGGCTTTATGACCAAATTTATTGCACTTGAAATAATTTCCATTGAAAGATGGATACCTTTGAGTATTAGGTTGTCTTAACGAAGGTCTTCTAGGTCTGTTTCTCTCATTCCTTGGTTGAAAGTGTCTTTGTCCAGATCCAGAGCTTTCACCTTTTCCATATCCAAGACCATGCTTGTCTTCAGCTCTTTTCTGACCCTCAAGTATTGCTTCAAGTTTAGCTTAACTTATCTTGAACTTCTCCTTATATTCATTTGCAACTTCTAAATCATGTCTGAGAATGACAATTTGTCTTTCAAGATCTCTTTCATTGTCTTTGCTTTCTTGTAGATCAGATTTTAGATGACCAGCAATACTGTCCAATCTGTAGCATTCATGAGTTCTTTCTTTTAGAGTTTGATTTAAATCTTCTTCAGTCTTCTTCCTTTGCTCAATTTCTTTGGTAAACCTCATTACCCCAGATTCCATCTCAACTTTTAGAATAGCAGCTTCTTTTGATAGCTTATCACACTCCTTTGTTTTTTCTTTCAAGGCTTCATTCATGTTATTTTCTTCAGAAACATTGGATAATTGCAGAAGTAGATCCTTATTCCTTCCTAAAGATTTCTTTAATTTGTCTTTTAATATTTCAATGGTCTCATCAACATCCTTGATTTCATTTTTCAAATTATAAATTTCTGCTTTGGACTGATCAAAATCTTTTAGAGCCAACTGAAGTTGATCCTTGAGTGAACCCATTGAAAAACTTCTTCTAAGATCTTACCTCAAGCTGTTAAGATTCTTTTAAGGAACTTGGCTCTGATACCAATTGTTGGTTTAGGTCCAGACAACTGAGAGGGGGGGTGAATCAGTTGTCACACATTTTTAGTCCTTTTTACTTATAATCAATTTAGTGATATGAACATTTCAACATCAATCAATAACATGTGAATAGAAAACATAAATAACACATTTGACACCAAGATTTTGATGTGGAAACCTGGTTAAGGGAAAAATCACGGTGGGGGTTAACCCACAAATATTAATACCATGTTAAAAAGTATTTTTACAAATGGGAATGCACATGCATTCGGGCTCACTGCCCAGAGCTCACTACTCAAGTAGAGGCTCACTACCTATGGATATATTACAAGATAATGACATAGATTTAAACCGATTAATAGCATCTACTTATGCAAGAATTCCAATTCTAGTTAAGTACAAAAACTAATCCTACACATTTCATCTTTGCTCTGCTCCTCTTACTATTCTGCCTTCATTCGCACTTTGGATTTATGCTCTTTTCATATACACCTTATTCACATACACACACTCTGAATCATCCAATTTTATCATCTATATATATCCACGATATACAATCATTCTATTAGTCAGCTTCAACAACACTTAGAACTTTTAGGAATGCTCTTCTCTGTCGACTAGATCTATGTATAACTTAAGGTGCGGACCAAAAATTTCTCTTGAAAATCATTAGTCATGTCGGCCACTATCACTGATTATTGTCATTTGTCCAACAAATAACTTCCATACATCTAGAATCAAGATCTTTTGCAAGGTTAGCCTGTTCTTCTTATGTCTGCTCTGACAAACTGGAACTCGGTACTCAAAGGCTAATATCTTTTGAATCCTTCATCACCGGAGGACAAAAATCTGGATTTAGACTAACTTGACAATGCACATGACTCCCCTAGATCTGTAGCTAATCATGACTTCCCATCAGAGAGATCTGGACCAAAGTACCGGACCTTGATGTTGCTCTGTTCCTAACTATCCAAACTTAGACAAATTCTGAATCTGACTTCTGATATGCACAAATTGTGTTATGCGGATGATTGGGATGATCTTAGTTGCCATCAATGACAACATATATCATTCCTAGCAGTGTCTCTTTCCAACAGTTTGGACCTATCATGTCTGTCAGACTACTGCCTCTAGGGAAAGAAACGTAGTCATGCCTTTACAACTAATTGTGGAGGTACGCCCTTTTTCTCAATGGGGGCTCAACTTTATCGGTATGATCAATCCACCTTCCTCTACGGGCCACAAATATATTCTAACTGCTTCTAATTATTGTATTAGATGGTCTAAAGCTCAAGCATGTAAGCAATGCATGACAGAGGTGGTGATTAAGTTTATTGAAAAACACATTATTACAAGGTTTGGCTGTCCATTTTCTCTTATTTATGAAAATGGTTCTACATTTTCATATTTACACTTTTCAAACTAGGCATTTGACTATGGTATAGTGTTGAAATTTTCATCTAACTACTACCCATAGGGAAATGGTGTAGCTGAGTCCACAAACAAGAATCTTCTAGATGTTCTAAAAAAATTGCTTGACAAGAACCCCAGAGAATGGCATACTCAACTCAGTTTGCTTTATGGGTAGATAGGATAAGAACAAGGTTGATCTAGGAACCTCACCCTGTCATTTGGTCAATGGATTAGATCCTATGTTCCCTATACACTTGAGGATACCTATCTTGCAATTCATGCAAGATTACCTAGAGTCCGATGACAAGACTTCCACACGTTTGACTCAATTACTTCATTTAGAAGAAAAATGAGACGTTGCAATTGAAAATTTTACCAAACATCAGGGCATTGTGAAAAATCAGTTTCATAGGAGAGCCAAAGTAAAAGCTTTTCATAGTTCAGACTTGGTTCTATACTGGGACAAGGCCCATGAAAAGAAAGGAGAGCATGGGAAATTTGACAAACTTTGGTTAGGACCCTATCAAATAGCTGAAATCTTGGGAGATAGTACATATCGTTTGAAAACTATCATTTATCTTAAAAATGCTCTGGAGCATTTTCCCAGTAGAGTCACCATTTGTTGTGCCTTGCACACATGCCCCATTTTTCCAAATGGAGACCCCTTCTTTTGATTTGGTTGAGTCTCAGTTTTTGTTCTCCTTGTTGAGGAAGTGAAGTTTTTCTCAAAATTAGATGATTTGCTTTGAAATTGGGTATTTGGGATGATTGAATTCTGCTTGATACCTTTTATAATTAATTTGCATTAGAGTTTGATTAATTTTATGCATGAGAAATGGGCCTTTGTAGATTTTGTGGTAAAAATAAGGGTCACTAGAGAAAGTGCTAAAAACTCATGTAACATGATATTGCACTAATTTCAAGTGGCACAATATATATCCTATGAGGTTGAATTTCCCCGCATGTCCTGTTACCTAGATTTTCCCCGCTTTCAGAGCTCCGAGTGCTCGACACTCTGTCGACTAACAACTTCATTTATGGCATTCGTTAGAACACTTAAAAGGGAAAATTCCATACTCATTTCCTTATCTGCATTTGAATTTCCTTGGCGAACTCGAGCTCTAGCAATTTAGGCAATCTGTGAGGTGATTTCTTGTACATTTAAGAATTTCATTGCTTTGAGTTGAGGGATTTTCATTGTCGGCTGGAGGGTTTGTGTCTGTTTGCATTTCAAATTTAACTAGGTCAGCCCCCTTATCCTTCACTTCTGGTTATAATTGCATTTTGGTTATTTATGATGGTGACTGATTGTCATTGATGTCAAAAAGGTGTTAAGTTGATTATGATGGAGTTGTTCATATGCAAAGGGTTCATATAAGAAGGTTTGGTGTTCATACTTCATGCCTTAAGAATGATCTCTATCATCATTGATGTCATCATTGAATCAGATTCTTCATTCTCTCAAGGATATGTTTGTAGTTCTTGTAAGATTAGTTTTGAGTCTTGAACATTTGTCTTGTAAAGTGTGCTTGGCAGTGTTGATAATTGGTGCTTGCTTATTCTACAAAAGTTGATATTTTGTAAGAATGTGTTTAATAATGACATTGCATGTTGTTAATGCTTGTGAGAAAGGGTCATCATCATTTTGATAGAATCAGGGATTGTTTGATGTCAGTAATTGAAGTAGAGATTGTTTGATGTCAGTAATTGAAGTGGAGAACATTATGTTGAGGAATGTTATGCTTCATGCTTCAGGGTGTTTAGTGTTATTGATTGTGCTTTAATCAGGTTCATCATGCTTGTTGGGTTGGTGAAGGTTTGGTGACATTCAAATAGAGGATGATTGTTCTCTCATACTCAAAGTTGCATGATAGAGTGTCAATGCTTTTGCTTCATCAAATTATGGTCAGATTGAAGTTTGCAATTACAGTGATAAATATCAGTGTTATCATTGTGATCCTCTCTGTGTGCAATAACAGTGATCTTATTTATATCATTGGAATTGAAATAATTTTATCTCAAGGTCTTTAAAAGCTAAGTTTAAATTCATTCTAAATAAGCACTTTTTGTTTTAATATTGAAGTGACTTGCAGTCAAAGGTTACAGTCACTTAAAGTGACTTGTTTAAGGGCATAACCATCATAGGGCAACCGGCCCTTTCAAATCCCTTTACCTCTTCCTCCGGTTGATTGTCTTATCCATAAGTGGCAAAAAGAAATTCAAATTGCCTCGATGCTATTTAAGGAGATCATGTATTTTTTAATAATTCAATTTTTGAAATGCTAAGGGGAGCTCGAATAAGCCATGTCAATGGCTTTGATTTTTTAAAATTTAGAAACCTTGCTTTTCCCTCTTTTTTGTCGGCCCTAAGAGATGACATAAGTAAAGTGGAAGTTTTGTTGAGATTCCTTTTCTATTTCGTGGCAAATGAATGTTAAGGAGGAAGTAATAGTGAATGTGCCTTTTTTGAGGCTATATTTAGTATTTTTTAATAGTAGATTTTGTGAGATTGAAAGGAGATTTTTTATAAGTTTTTAAAGCAATTTTTTTAGAAAGTTTCCTTTCTTATTTTGACTCATTTTGAAGTGTTAAAGGAATCAAATGACGAATTCTTGTTATGAGAAGAAGATTAAAAGTTATTTTACAGGTGTATGATTTTATTGGAAGCCTAAGAGTTTTTGTTATTCAGATGGATATTTGCAGAGGTTTTTGTATGGGAAGAAGAATATGAATTGGATCAGGGGTTGAAGACATTTTTTATGGGAGTTATTTTTATATAGATTGAAGATATTTTTTTGTAGAGAGAAGAGAGTATGAAGAGTTTTTGAATGGGATTTAATATTATAGGATCTTATTTTGTTTGAAAAATTGAGAAGGTGAAAATGATGCAATGAAGAGAGAATATGAAGAAGATCTAATTATAAGAGATTTTATTTACAAGACATTGATTGATTTCATTATGATCTTATTTTTCTTAAGATGTTTTTTGCAGATTGAAAAGAAGATTGAGTGTGAGAAGATGAAAGGTTTTGAAAAGAGGATAATGAAAATTTGTTTTGAAGGTGAAAGGACATTCAATTTGTATATAATGTTTTTCAGGTGCATTGATGGAACTTCTTGGGAAACAGAGATGAAACATACAGATGATGAGTTCATAGAGGTTGAATATATATAGTGTGTGTTGTAATGAAGACAGAGATGGAACATTTTGCAGAGGTTTATTTACAATCAAAGATGAGAGGCTTTATGTGTATCAGGAATATATATAAATATGATTTAAATTGTTTTGCAGAGATGTGTTAATATTTGCAGAGACACATGTTTGTGCAAAGAAGCCAAATAAATTTGCAGAGATATTATTGAATTTGTGCATAGATTTTGTGTAAGGATAAGAAGTAGAAATGATGACTTCCTTGTGCAACAAATTTATGAAGATAATATGCAGTTGATTGAGTATCAGGTGAATTGGTAATGAGATTGATATTCAAATTGTAATTGAATAGAGATATGCAAAAGAGAAGACAAGTTATATAATGGTGCAAATCAGATTGAGTGACAATCATTTCTTGCACACTTCGCAGTTTGTTTTGTATGTATTAGGGGTTGGTGCTCCTTGAAGTTGGTGCTTCTAAACATTGTAGCCAGTGAGGCTTGTATGGTCAATGAGAATCTTTGTAGCCAGTGAGGCATGATTAATTGTCAGTGAGACAACCATTGTTGTAATCGGTGAGATTCAAATAAGCCAGTGAGGCAAATTTTTAGAGTGGTTTTTATTCCCCTTGAGGGTTTTCCACTCATCAATACCTGTGTCATGTGTTCTCTTTGTGGTTGATTATGTTGTAACTATTTGATCATCTTTATTTAATTCTTTTGTATCATGATGACTATGTTCTCAATGAATTCCTTTGCGCAACATTTTTTAGTCAAGTTTTGAAAAGTTAAAAATTATACAACACTGATTCACCCCCCCTCTCAGTGTTGTCCTATACTCCTACAATTTATACTTTGCTTGAATATCATTTCAATTTTAGTAGGTAACCTCATTTGTTTTCACAACGCAATGAATAGTTTAGGTGTTGAACCCTAGTTTATTTCAGTCATTTCATTACATTGGGCTTGAATGATTAGGGTTTGATTGTTTGAGTTTTGTGCAACTATGTTGAAGTGGTTTATGTTTCGATCATGAATCAAGATTATATCTTTTAGTATAGTGGATTAAAGTAAGTCTTTGGTAAGAGGGTTATTTAAGGTAGTAACATTATATGCTTTGACTTAGATTTTCAAAGATCATTTAGAAATGTGCCCTAGGCAAAGAAACTTGATTAGTGTGACTTTTAGGTTTCATTGGATACGTCCACTAAGGGCTTCAATGCCCGCTTGTCCCGTGATATTGTCATTGTCAGCTTTTACCCTTAGAAACTTTGAGCTTATGTCATTTGCACTAAAATCATGGGGTGCCAGATATATCCTGTGAGCCCTATTTTCCCTGCCTCCTCCAGTGAACTCTATTTCTCTCACTCCATGCCTTAGAAAACTTTTGAGGGAGTTTGCGCTAATTCATCTCAGCACCAAACATGTCTAGTGACCCTTTAATTCCCTACATATCTGATAAGATCCCTTTCACCCTCTCTGCTGACTTAAAACTGTTTAAGGATACCTCGTGTGATTTTCCACCTGCACAGGACATATCCAATGGCCCCTAATTTCCCCGCTATCCAATAAAGACCATTTTCACAGCAAAAAATTAGTATCTTATCCTGCACCTGCGTATAATAGATTAAGCCTCTTAACACTAAAACCTTGGCTGGTATGACATGTCCGGTGAGGGACAAAATGCCCTCTTATCCTATGAATCCCAAAACTCTTGCTTTATCTTGTCAAGGCTAGAAAACCCACTTTAGAGATAAAATGACCAGTTCATTCAAAATGTTCACTTCATATTCATTTATCATGATTGATGTGAAATTGATAGGTTTTAGCACTGCATGTTAATATCTCGTGAGGGGGCAAAGGCTAGCTTTTTATTGCATTTAGTTCAGTTTAGTGCCTAAATAGGATTTAATGACTGGAGACTGTTAGAAATGTAACATTTCAATGATTTTGAGCAAATTTCATAATCTGAGAGATAGTTTTGGCATATGGACTAGCATTTAGTCGAGATATTCATTAGGGTATTGCATTGTAGGATAGATGTCTACCAAGGCTATCAACACGAAGTATGAGTTCAAGGGCATCCCTCACATCTCTAAGATTACATCTACATGGGGCAACATAGGAGACATAGACTTAGGTCACATTGACCTAGATGATTTTAGATTGAGAATCTTTGGTGACAATCCTACTGACTAGGCAAGGAGAATCAGAGATAACGAAATAGCCCAAGCTGTAGCCTTCCCCACTTCAGTATAGTGCCCATAATTAATCATTGCTTGTGGTGAGAGATATCATGCCCCAAAAAGGTTCGTGGTGACCCAAGATGGGAGGATGGTGGCTATCTTTATAATGGAGTCCCTTTCAAAAGCCTTTGATATCCCACCATTTCCCACATTGGTTGTTGTTACCAAAACCAGAATCAGGATATAAATGACCAAGGTCTAGAAGCCTGTAGAAGAGTTATCAATGATACAGGGATGAAGAAGAAAAGGATGGAAATGTCCAAGGTTCACCATGTTTTATATAGAAGTGACTTCAAGGAGGAAGTAGGTGACTTAGTCACATTATTAAGCAGGATCATGGCACTGCCCTCTACTTCAACTTTTGAGCCCTGGATGTTTGGGTATATTGACGAGATCCTCAAAGGAGATAGGAAGATACACTGTGCTCATCTCCTTAGTGAAAACATTCATGAGGCATTCATTGCCTTAAGTCGGGATGAAAACTTCCATTGGACATCCTATGTAGTATATATGTTGGCAAGGAATTTTGTATATCCTGGACTCTCTCAGCTTGGGGTAGTGGGAAATGCAGATGGGAAATTGAAGGTGTATGAATGCTATCCCCCAATGGAACTATCTCAATCCCTAGTGCATTATAAAAGAGTTAATGATGCATTCACAATGCATATCACTAGGATGTTTTAGGGGGATATGTCCAGAAGAATATCCCTTGAGGATGTCAATGTAGTTCAAAACAATGGTAGATGGTATATATAGTTTCCTAAGTTAACTTATCTCATAGTCCAAGGATTCAAGGGAGTCCCTTATATACTACCTAAATATCCAACAGATAAGGTAGTGCTTTTGAAATTGACAAGACAGTTGTGCACTTGCCATGGCATGTTGAAGCATTTACACAAGGCATCAATCAAGTTTCCTATTGTTTTGGGTTAGGGGCTCTTTACTTGTGTCGCTATTGGATCAACTGAACATTCAAATGTTGAGCTACAACAAATGAACTTGAATTTTTATAAGGGTAGAACACATTTTGATCCTTTTGGAACTTTAGAGAAGCATGTTAGCAAAAATCTCTTCCACAAAGGGCATTTGGAGGATTTTTGGGCCAATTTCCCTAATGAGCATGAGGTTATGAGAAGAAGATGATCAAGGTTATCATTGGGTTACATCATTTAGTTTTAAATTGCCCAAGTGCCTGATCAGTTACCTGATGATGGGTTAGTTGTCCAATAAGCTGAATGGAGAAGAGTGTTTAGATAACCCATTCCACCTCCCAACTGGGCTGAGGCAAAGGAAAGTTCTCTAGATGAGCTCATGAAGCCTCCAATCAAATATAACAGGATATGGGTGAGGAACCAAGTAGCTCAGTTGGTTGCATCTAGGTGGCCCTCACATTTACCCGGCATCCACAAGAGAGGGAGAGTGATGATGAAAAAGATGAACCAATTGAGGCCGAAGAAGAGCATGTGCTAGTAACATCAGAAGTAGTGGAGATTAATAGTGAGGGTACAAAGGATGATGTACCTGTTGTAGACAGAAAAGACAAAGGGAAGGATTCCAAGGAGCCCAAGAAGAAACCCATGTGAGGCAGTGTGTCTCTGATACAAACATGAACATCTAAGAGGAAGACAATGTAGAGTGGAGAAGGGGGAGGATCCAAAGCAAAGAAGACCAAGGTGACAAAGAAGGCACCGATCCTAAACATAGTATTAGACTCCTCAATTGTTGCTATCACAACTATAATTCCTCCACCTATCACCATTGCTCCTCCTACTATATCTATTGTGCCTACTATTGTTATGTCCTCTCCTACAGTCTCAAGTACCCCACCTTTTGTTACTTCTAGTGCTTCTATTGTCTCCTCTTCCCCTATTATTCCTTCAGCTGTACCATCTCCCCCCCTTTCATCTTCTCCTCCATTGTCATCCACCAGTCTTCCCATTTCCTCATCACCTCCTCTTTCCTTCCCCATTTCCTTCTTCATTACCTCCATTTCATCCACCTCACCTTCCACTATTTCCCTATCACCCATTTCCACTATTATTTCACCTCCATCCTTCTCCCTACCACCTCTCAACCTTCTCACTCTCATTATCATTTCTTCCATTCTTCCTCCTCCCTCCATTCCACCCTCTCTAGGTTTGCAGCATTTGCATACCTTTCCTAGGTATAGCTACTTAGCATTGTAGTTGATTCTTTAATGGCCATTAATAATACCTTGACTCAGCCATTCTAAGATTCTCAAGATGTCCCAAAGCCTCCTTCCCCACAAGTGCCATTGTTGGAAGGAATTAAGAAAGTGTGTGCAGAGATGAACATAACTACTAAGGAGGAGGTACATATAGAAGATGCTACAGACAACCCTCTAATAGACATAAGCAGAGTTGAAGTTGTAAATATTGATCACAATCCTCCCAAGGACCAAACAAACCACACTGTGTTTGACCAAGCTGCACAGGATACTAGGGATCAGTTGCAACAATTGAAACAATTAAACTCTCCTCCTAGGGCAGATGCAGGTACTTCTGGGGGTGATGGTGCAAATAAAGGGACAGAGGTAGATAATACAGGTATTCCTAATTCTTTGAATAAAGGAGAGGACCAAATTAGCTCTCCTACTCATTCTTTGGTAGCACTTGATTGGCTATAAAAAAGGGTTCAAAATAAACAACCCCAGATTGAGGTTGTAGAGTTGAATTTAGACAATTTCTTGGCAAGACTTGAGAATCCTAAGAAGCAGAAGAAGGCAAAAGTTCACTCCAGAATTTATAAAGATACTTTAGGCTCCAGGGTGGTAGAAGTTGTAGTGTTCCCTACACAAGTAAACAAGGAAGACATCAGACTTGAGGATTACATTGTCTCAACAATAAATCTCGACCCAACTTCTAGAACACAAGAAGTTGAGTTCAAAGATTCAGTTTCAAATATTCTGAACAGGAGGAATAAAGATGAATTGACCAAATAATAGCACAAACAACAAAATGAGGAATTGAGGGCATGCATCAGATATATGATTAAGCCCATGCATACTGAGGATGGAACAACCATTGCACCTTTTATTCTCTCGAAGGAGGAATTAGAAGATTTTGATAACATCAGAGAAATTGCTTCAGTAACTGAAGAACGAGTTAAAGGAATATGTGCTGATGGTTGCAAGGTAATTGAAGAAGTCACTAAGATACATACACATTTTTGTACTCTCAAAGCAAAAATGGGAGGAAATATTAGAATATTGCAGTAGCTATGATGATTACCATTCCCACATCCATCCTCGGGTATTAGCTATGAGTAAGTTATATGAAGAAGTTCTCATTGAAGAGAACATTTTAACATAGAATAGATTGCATATGCCTGATCACTGGTTTGAAATGATGAAGCTAAGAAGGGAAATTTTTTGATAAGGCCATAATTGAAGCAAAATCTGCCAAAGCTCAACTTTTGGAAGCGATCTATAGCTTCAATGATTTACTCAGGGTTTCTACACAGCTACACCTCGATGATACTGCTCCCATTGACATTAAAGAGTGTAAAAGGGAGCTTGGGGTGGTAATACATGGAGATTCTTCACCATTTGCACTGTTGATCTGGGCAAGGTGAGCGATCTCAGGGCTCAATTCAAAGAGTTCAAAAAGAGCAGAAGGCCTAAGTTAGCATTATATCATAAGTTATCTTGGTCGGTTGATACCATCAAATTCAGGAGGGATTTTGTTAAGGATCTTGCACCAACAGAGATAAATCCAACATTGGAAGCACTTATGGCTTATAGGAAGAAGAAACAGAAAAGAATAAGGTAGTGATAGACAACAGTGATAAGCAAAAGGCTGACTCAACAGGGACATAAGTCGAATGCCAAGTCTAGCAAGGTTGCCACCACAATCAAAAAACATGTCATATGTCTCTTTTAATTAATTTATTCATTGTAAAAGAGTTGTCTTTATAGACAACTCAAAAAGTGACTATTTTGTCCTATTATCATGTGTTGTAAAGTTGTAATTTTGTTTTTTTCCTATAGGACAGTCAAATTTGGCAATGTAAGTGCCCACCGTCCAATATTAAATGTTCTTAAATCTGAGCCCTTGGTGATGAATTAATCTCCACCATTCATTGATAAACTTAGTATGCTTGCTCCTCTATATAAGAGCAATCATTTTATCTCATTGTAAGGTTGGAAAAGTGAATTGTTGAGACTCTGCCAAAATTTCAAGACTTAATACAAAGCATGGTTATAGGTGTTATTGCATATTGTGTTGTTGTGTTTATGAATTTTGGATTTCATGGTTCATTTCCCTTCTAATTTAGATAAAGTACAAGTGCATTGTTGAATGAATGCTTAGATATTTGATAAATGCTCTGGTTCATACCATTTGTTTCTTGTTGATTGTGAGTAACTTTGCATGGTTAGTTTGAACTCTATTGAATGAATTAAGTTTGATTGCATAACATTGATTAAGTTGCGCCAGTAATTGGGTGTTTAATGAATGCATGTAATTTAAAAAATCTTTAATTACCATTAGAGATTGCACTATTTCTGTAGCATTGTGGTTTTGACCTAGTTAAGCAGAAATTAGTTTATTTAGGGCATCTGTCTATTTGCAGCATTCAAACTCTCCATGATTTGTCCTTAGGGTTTACTTTCATTCCTCTCTATCCCTTAATCCTTTTGGATTTTCTTTATATAAGTTGGTAGATTTAGGGTTTGAGTAGCATTACATTGATCATCTACTAATAAAATTTTAGACTTGATAGTTTGCATCATCCTAGGGTTTCAAGTATTTACAGTTGTCATATTCTGTAAACCCTACATCGCATGTAAGTCCCCTTGACTGGAATAGCAAAGTACATATCCATTGAGTTATCCCGTAATTCAAGGCCTGACATTAGAAACCTTGGGGTAGTCTTATTATGGATTTCTTGGGATAGGATTACTTTCAAGAGAGGTGAGATATCCCACATTTTACCTGCGTTGTTGCATGCAAAATCACCCATCAACACTACTGTGAATGTTGTAGGTGTTCATGTAGGTGTAGGCACTGATGTAGGCAATGTGGGCGTTGAAGCAAGACACAGGCACTAATTCTAGAGACGTATGTGTGACTGTAACTTGTATGACAGAAACACACAAGAAACTCACAAAATACAAGTTAGATCAGGGGGTGGGTCCATATGCAATCAAATGTGAACCATGCTAAACAAGCTAGAACAAATCTAACCTATTCAATCCATAATTAACTACAACCTTAAGATTAGACTAAAGGATTAAGCACATAAAATAATATAATTTACACCCTAATGACTATGCTAATTGTTATGATGTTAAGTGCTCAAAGAGGAAGAATTTCATTGCATTCAAAAGTGTTGTGAAAATGAAGGGGTGAGCTCCAATTTATAGATTTTTGGAGGCCAAGATGAAGGGCTAGGATTTGATTCAAGGATCAAGGGCTAACATTGCTTGAGAGATCTCAAACAAGGAGAGATGAACAAGTTTCAAGAGGAGATTGCATGAGAGGAGAGCTCCAAGATTTAAGGGGAGATCAATGGTGGATATTTCAAGTTTGAATGGATGGATGGCTAGGATTGAGTAGGTGGATGAGGTGTAAGGACTCATTTATGAAAAGGTATGGTTTGCATTTTGTGGAGAATTTAAAATTGGAAGGAGAGGACAAGTGGAATTTAAAATTGGAAGAATAGTGTCACATGTAATTTTAAACTAGGCGAATAGTGACACATGGAGTGGGTGAGAGGACAAATGGACAATTTGAAAGATTTTCCCATGCTTCCAAAGTACCACTTGTCATGTACATGTGTGTACATAGAATGACAAGTGGACTTCTAGAAACATGGGGGATTGTTGAATGAACAAGATAACTGAGAGGGGGGGTTAATCAATTGTATCAAAAATTTTAAACCCTCACAAACATTCAAATCCACATTAACCTTTAAACATGTTATGATGATTAAGCATGAAAATAAAATAACTGAAACAGAATCATAACAACAACACACACAAGAGAACACCATATTTTATGTGGAAAACCCTAAAAGGGAAAAACCACACTGAAGATTAGCCCACAATATAATGTAGTAGCAATATCAAATTACAAAAGGCTCATTGCTGAAGGTTCACTACCTAAAAGAAAGAATGCTCACTAGAGGTGGACTCACTATCCAAGTGGACTCACTGTCCACTAAGAAAGAAAAAGAGAAGAGAAGAGTGGCTCACTACCAGGATTTGAACTGATATTACTGCATCTAACCTATGCATGGAGTTCAGTTCCAATGAAGCTCAATATTCACCACAATACAAACAACACCTTTACAGAAACACTAAAAATAGTAGACACCTTCTGCTCACTGCATCCAGTAGCCTATCACATGAAAGCTCTCACTGCACTAATCAAATTTGCATCACAAACATCATATCCTTCGTGCATACATACATGCGCAAATCCCTGACACTTATTTATACCATCATCAATCATGAAAACATTCTCCAAGGTCGGCAACACATCTTAACCCATAAAATTCAAATTAGGTCTGGACCCAAACATTCCCACAGAGGAAAGGAATGAATGCATACCACGCCACATCTTAGCATGGACCTAAATTCTCTCTTACACATTATTCCACGCTTCCTTAATCAAAAAAGCATAACCAATATTAGTGCAAACAACCAAGCTAGCCAAACTTGAGTTAACACTATGGGCTTTTCAGCACATGCTTCCTCAAAGGTAAACACACCTCACGGATCTTACACAAATATTTAACACAATATAGAAACATCCATGAATATCTTGAAGTCACTTGAAAACCAACAAATTCAACCACAACAACTTTCACCTAAACAAAGTTCACAATATGCTTACAAACAACACTATCAAACTCTGCTACACAAGAAATCACTTTTTGGAGCATCAAATCACAAACCTTCTGGATTGAAGATATATAAGGACCTTATAAGCACATATCTAGAACCGCAACACCTGAAATCACTCTACGGAGAAATGTGGAGCAAAACACTTTCTCCCAAACACATTGCAAACATTGTTAAACACTGTTCTCAAACTAGTGAACACAAGTTTCACTGCACAATGATCCAGAGCACCAAATTCTGGATTTAGCATCTTCATACACTTCTAAACAACATATCCAAACTGCACACTTAGATCTCCAACACAAAATAAATGGGGAGCAAAAACTTGAACAATACTCTGTAAGCCAGAAGACTTCTTCAACACACTGTTTCCAATGTTAATCAAATTTTCTCAAAAGCACTTGGAAACCCAACAATAAAAGCATATCCTCAACATCTTTAGTACCTCTACAAAGCAACCAAATTGCTTTTAGCAAGACAACTTAATAAAACAACAATAACCTCATCAGAAGACATAGTTGACACCAATGATAACACAAGCTTGTTGACATCAATGACAACACTGATTAGCACATACTTGCAACAATCTCCCCCTTTGTCATTGATGGAAACACATAAAGTGAAAACCCATTAAGACACAACTCTGCACCAATCTTCTTTACTTTCTTACTCTCCCCCTTTCTTTTACACATCTTACTTTCTCTCTGATTACTAACTCTTTTCATTTTCACATTCTCTCTCCCCCTTAGTTATTCACATGAACTCTCTCCCCCTTTGACATTAATGGAAAAGGGTGACACAACCTCTCTCTCTCTCTCTCTCTCTCTCTCTCTCTCTCTCTCTCTCTCTCTCTCTCTCTCTCTCTCTCTCTCTCTCTCTCTCTCTCTCTCTCTCTCTCTCTCTCTCTCTCTCTCTATGATACTGCACATACTTGCACTGCTCACTACTACTCTGAATACTCCCCCTTAGGAGTACACACCAACTCTTACTCCCCTTGTCTGCAACAATCATCAAAGCTACTACTTGCTCCCCCTGAGAGGTAGCTTCCAATACCAGTCCAAAAAAGAATGAATCTTGAAGCATACTAGACTGATGCATCTCCTTATGCATCTAGTTCAAAGGAGGGGAAATAACCCCTAACTTGTACCGGAGATACTCAAATGTATCCTTAGGATGAGCCTTAGTGAATATGTCAGCAACCTGATCCTTTTGTAGGCACATACTCAAGCTTTATCTCATTCTCTACAACCTTCTCTCTTAGAAAGTGACACCTGATTAAAATATGCTTTGTCCTTGAATGCATCACTAGATTCTTTGAAATGTTAATAGCACTTGTAGTATCACCAAAGATAGAGATTGGTTCATCATACACAACTTTGATATCCTTCAAGGTTTGTCTCATCCATAACACCTGTGTGCAGCATGATGCCGCAGCAATATACTCTACCTCTATAGTAGATAAAGACACTGAATCTTTTTTATTACTTAGACAAGACACCAACCTGCATCCAAGAAAGAATGCACTATCACTTGCACTTTTCCTATCATCTACACAACTGCCCCAATATGCATCTGTATAAGCATTTAGAGTAAAGTTAGTATCTTTTGGATACCACAAGCCATGATTCAGAGTGCCCTTTAAATATCTAAATATCCTCTTCATTGCCATAACATGTCACTCTCTAGGATCTTCTTGAAATCTAGCCACAAGATAGACTGCATGCATAATATCTGGTCTAGTAGTAGTCAGATAAGTAATCCTCCAATCATTGATTTGTACTTGCTCTGATCAGCCTTAGGGGATTCATCATTCTTACTCAACTTACAACCAGTGACCATAGGAGTACAAACTAGTTTAGAATCTTCCTTTAGAATCTTCCTTTCCAAACTTCTTTAACAACTCTTTTACATACTTTGACTGAGAAATGAAAATACCCTTATCTATCTGATTGATCTGTAACCCAAGAAAGAAGTTCATTTCCCCACACATTGACATTTCAAATTCTTTATGCATTTCATCTGCAAAACTCTTACACATACCTTCATTTCCACCAAAAATTATATCATCTACATACAATTCCACAATCATAATTTGATCTCCACTTACTTTGATGTACAAATTGCTATCTATGGAGCCTTTATTGAATCCCTGTTGTAATAAGTACATGTCCAACCTTGCATACCAAGCTCTAGGGGCTTTCTTCAATCCATATAGTGCCTTCCTCAACTTACAAACCATATCAGGTTTATCTGATAACTAAAATCCATCCGGTTGTTCTATGTACACTTCCTCTTCCAACTCACCATTCAAAAAAGCAGACTTCACATCCATTTGATACACTTTAAAATCCTTATGTGCTACAAAATCTAGAAACATCCTAATGGCCTCCAGTCTTGCCACCGGATCATAAGTTTCCTCATAGTCTATTCCTTCCACTTGTGAGTAACCTTTACACACAAGTCTTGCCTTGTTCCTTACCACTTCACCATTCTCATTCAATTTGTTCCTGAATACCCACTTAGTTCCAATCAAATTTTTGTTCTTTGGTCTTGGGACAAGTTCCCAAGTCTAATTCTTCTCAATCCGCATTAGTTCTTCTTCCATTGCCTTGATCCAATACTCATCCTTGAATGCCTCAACCACTGATTTAGGTTCAAATTTAGAAATTAAACATAGATTTACCTTTTCTTCAGCAGCTTTCCTTCTTGTCAATACGCCTTTCCTCTTATCACCAATGATCTGATCTTCAGAGTGATGCTTCTACACATACTTGGGAGTTTTAGGGATTCTTTCTGGAGCTTCTTGTTCTTCAACTTGTGCTTCTTTTTCCGGAGCTTCTTGTTCTTCAACCTATACTTCTTTTTCTTTAGTTTCTTCTTCTTCTCCTCAAGAAGACTCATCTGATTCATATCCATTAACCTTTGAAGTCTTTTGTATGTCTTCATCAACCTTAACATTATAACTTTCAATAATTTTTCTCAGCCTTTTGTTAAGCATCGGTAAGTTTTTCTTCTAGTAGAATACCCAAGGAAAATACCTTTATCACACCTTGCATCAAAATTTCCTTGTTCTTCATCTCTTCTGATATAACATTTGGTTCCAAAAACTTTGAAATATTTAACAGTAGGAATCCTTCCATACCATAGCTCATAGGGAGTCTTTGTGTTGTTTGATCTTACTTGTACTTTGTTATGTATGTAGACAATAGTCTGAATTGCTTCTCTCCAGTAGAATTCTGGTAGGTTTGCATCTTTTATCATTGTCCTTGCAGCTTCTTGAACAGTCTTGTTCTTCCTTTCAACCACTCCATTCTGCTAAGGAGTCCTAGGGGCAGATAAATGCCTCTTTATGCCATGATTCTCACAAAACATTTTAAACTCATTAGAAGTAAATTCTCCACCTTTGTCAGACCTCAAACATTTGATCTTATACCCATTTCATTTTCAACCATTGCTTTAAAATCTTTAAACTTATCTAGGGCTTCTAATTTTTCCTTAAGAAAAGTAACCCATGTCATTCTAGAACAATCATCAATAAATAACATGAAATACCTGTCACCTTGGAAACTCCTTACTCTAGTCAGACCACAAAGATCTGTATGTACCAATTCCAATAGTACGGTAGATGACTGGTCCTTGATTTTTAAGCTTCTTCTTGTTTGCTTTTGAAACTGACATTCCTTACAGACAGTAGTAATAGGTTTTGTAATCTTTGGTAGATCTCTCACAACTTGAACTGAACTTATCCTTACCAAGCTATCAAAATTGATGTGACACAATCTTCTATGTCATATCCAACTCTCACTGATCTAAATCATAAATCAATAACTATCACCACCTTTGAGATGATAAACATTTCAATCGGTCCTCTTTTCAGCAGCAATCACTTTTCTGGAGCTTTTTCTGATCTCACAGCCATCATCCTGAAACATAATATTGTATCCTTTGCTACACATTTGTCCAACACTCAAGAGATTATTCTTTAAACCTTTGACATAGAGAACATCATCAGTGTTATGCTTTCCATCAAAACTTACCGAACCTTTTCCACAGATCTTAGCAGCTGCATCATCACCAAACCTAACTACTCCACCGTCATATTTTTCAAGTTTAACAAACTTACTCTTGTCACCTGTCATATGATTTGAGCATCCACTGTCAATGACCCAGTCATCTTTTTGTCTTCTAACATGAAAAGTAGACATTATAGTGTCTTTAGGGTTAGTGTTTGCTTTCAAACCCTTTTCCTTCACATAGCTTCCAGAGTTAGCAGAAATAGTTTCATCTCTTAGGGCTATGAATAAACATTCATTATCATTATCATCCTCATAATCAGATTCATCATCAGATATAATTGCATCTTATCTAACATAATAACTTTTCTTAACTATCTTACCTCTATTTTCCCTATTCTTAATTCTCAGAGCTTTATATGAACATCTTGAAGCATAATGACCTATTTTTCCACAACTAAAACATTTAAAAGGCAACTTACCACTGAAATTTCTAGTACCCTTTTTCATCATTCTCACAAAGTTAGCTTCCACTTCATCAAAGTCTTCCGGATCAGATTCCACAGCCTTCTCGGATTTGCCATCCTTAAAAGTAGTCTCATCCTTTGCAGTTCCACTAGTTGTGCCAAACTCTCTTATTTCAAAAGCGGTTAATGTGTCAAGCAACTGATCTTTGGTAAATTGATTCAAATTTTGTAATTCTTCAATAGCAAAAACCTTATGACTATAAGCTTCAGGAAGAGTTCTGAGTACCTTCAATATCACTTCTTTATCATCTAGACTTCCACCAAGTCCTTTGATGCCATTGACAACTTCATCCACCTTCTGCGAGTAGCTTGTAATCTTTTCAACTTTAGACATTCGCATGGTCTCAAACATGAGCTTCAAATTCTACATTTTAGCTTGTTTTACCTTATCATCTCCTTCATAAACACTTTTCAACTTTTTCCAAATCTCATTAGCAGTTTTTAAATGCACGACTTTCACCAATTCAAAATTAGTAAGACCACTTAAAAGAGCATGCTTTGCCTTACCATCAATTTCACGAGCTTTGATCTCATCTGCAGTGCTTATACCATTCTTAGGTACAGTATAATTAGACTCAACAGACTTCCAAATCTCATAACCAAGAGAGATCAAAAAGGCTTCCATCCTTATCTTCCAGAGTGCAAAATCAAATCCATCAAATAGGGGAACATCCTTCCTATGCGCCATCCTAGATATGCCTCAAGCAGTTAAGGTCTCTTACAAGGAACCTTGCTCTGATTCCAATTGTTGAATGCACAAGACAACTGAGAGGGGGGTGAATCAGCTGTATCAAAAATTTCAAACCCTCACAAACATTTAGATCCACATTAACCTTTAAACATGTTATGATGATTAAGCATGAAAAGCAAATAACTGAAACTAAATCATAACAACACCACACACAAGAGAACACCATATTTTATATAAAAAAACCTAAAAGGGAAAAACCACGGTGAATATTATCTCACAATATAATGTAGTAGCAATATCGAATTATAAAACGCTCATTGCCCAAAAGAAATAATGTTCACTGCAGATGGACTCACTATCCAAGTGGACTCACTACCCACTGAGAAAGAAAAAGAGAAGAGAAGAGCGGATCACTGCCAGGATTTGAACTGATATAATTGCATCTAACCTATGCATGGAGTTCAATTCCAATGAAGCTCAATATTTGTGCCACATTACAAACAACAGTTTCGTAGCAACACTAAAAATAGTAGACACCTTCTGCTCACTGCATCCAGTAGCCTAACACATGAAATCTCTCACTGCAATGATCAAATTCGCATCACAAAAATCATATCCTTCATGCATACATACATCCACGAATCCCCGACACTTATTTATACCATCATCAATCATGAAAACATTCTCCAAGGTCGGCAACACATATTAACCCATAAAATTCAAATTAGGTCTAGACCTAAACATTCCCATGGAGGAAAGGAATGACTGCAGACCACACCACATCTTAGCATGGACCTAAATTTTCTCTTACATGTTATTCCACACTTCCTCAATCAACAAAGCATAACTGAAATTAGTGCAAACAACTAAGTCGGCCAAACTTGAGTTAACACTATGGACTTTTAAGCACACGCTTCCTCAAAGGTAAAACACCTCACAGATCTTACACAAAGCTTTAACACAATATAGAAACATCCACGAATATCTTGAAGTCACCTAAAAACCAACAAATTCAACACAACAACTTTCACTTGAACAAAGTTCACAATCTACTTACAAATAACACTGTTGAACTCTACTACACAAGAAATCACTTTCTGGAGCATCAAATCACAAACGTTCTAGATTAAAGATATATAAGGACCTTATAAGAACATATCCAGAACCACAACACCTGAAACCACTCTACGGAGAAATACGGAGCAAAACACTTTCTCCCAAACACATTGCAAACACTGTTAAACACTGTTCTCAAACTGGTGAACACAACTTTCATTGCACAATGATCTAGAGCACCAAATTCTACATTTAGCATCTTCAAACACTTATAAACAACATATCCAAACTGCACACTTAGATCTCCAACACAAAAGAAATGCGGAGCAAAAACTCGAATAGCACTCTGTAAGCCAAAAGACTTCTTCAACACATTATTTCCAATGTTAATCAAATTTTCTCAAAAGCACTTGGAAACCCAACAACAGAAACATATCCTCAACATCTTTAGCACCTCTACAAAGCAACCAAATCACTTTTAGCAAGACAACTTAATCAAACAACAATAACCTCATTAGAAGACACAGTTAACACCAATGACAACACAAGGTTGTTGACATCAATGACAACACCGATTAGCATATACTTTCAACAAGGATGTAGTCCTAGCTTAAATTTAATTAACCTATGTGCACATGTTCAAGAGGAAAATAATGATGATTACCAAAAGTAATCAAAAGTGGATAAAATGAGGAATTTAATAAATAGTTGAATTTATTTAATTCTTGGGGATGGATAGGAACTACAGTCTTTTAGGAGAAATATTTGATTTTTAGACTATAGTAGAGGAAAGTGGGATAATAAATGATTTTTTGTGATGAAACATGATAGGGGAAAATAACAATTAAATAATTAAAAATTATTTAATTAATATATGTGATGGGTGGAATGGAGAATCGTTCGATTTAGGTTGACCAATTATGCAGATGAGGTTGGAAACTGGTGTGACCATTTTCAGGTGTCTACAGTAACTTCAACACTATTATGGGGAACTTCAAACATTGATGGTAGGTGGAAGGGATGGATTGCATGGCATTAAGCCATGGGCATGCAAGAAGGAGGTTTTAGGGAAGATGAAGATCAACAACATGGCATATTGTTTGTTGTAATATTAGACCCACTTTGATAGGAAGACAGATTGTACCCTCAGATTCACACTCTTCATTATCATATGCTTTGATGGTTATAACTTATGGTTCCAAATCAGTTGCATAATATCTCAGTTGTTTTATGAATCTTAATGTACACGAATTTAAGCCAGACCCATTATCCAAAAGGATGTGCTTAGCTTTATGTTTGGCGGTGAGGAATTCTATGTGTAGGACTTTTTTGTGGGATGGATAGATGGGTGGCATGTCATTTTGGCTAAATGCAAGCTAGTAAGTGTAGGAAAGATGGCCAATGAGAGCTTGTAATTGCATTGGGTCAATGTTATTGGGAAATTGAGTTTCTTGCAAGGCTTGATCTAGGATGTCTCTATGGATGGGCAACATCTTGATTCCCAAGCTACTCTAAGAGGTCATACTAGGAGGTGGCTGGAGAGGATGAGGAGGGTCCTTTGATAGCGACCTAGCCACAATGGGTGGTGACAGCACAATTAGGTTGTTTGGATTTGATCTTGATGCTTTCTATTTGCATGGAATCAAATTCAATAGGCCAACAATGGATTCATAGTTGTGAGGAGACCTATTATAGCAGATATTGTTGGCATAGTTATTTTGAGATGGGTGTTGTTGTCATATTTTTGCCTAGGCCAAAATAGCTAAAAAAATCATCGGTCGGCAAGTTTGCCAACAAGAGGACATGGCAAGGAAGACAAACAAGTAAGCGTTAGAGGCAATGGTTTGCCAAATGAAGGATTTATCAATAAGGCGAAGAGGAAGCAAAAGAAAAGGTCGACCAAAGACAAAGGAAAGAGAAATCAGGGAATCAACGAAAGTGTGAAAAGGAGATTAGTTCACGATTTCTCAAATTCGACGATAAGGCAAAAAGCAAAATGGTTAGCCAAATGGAAATTTCACTGACAAAGAGAAACAAGCCAAGTTTGCAGAGAAGAGATTTTACCGATAGGGCAAAATAAAGGCAAGAAAAGTGAAAATCAATGAAAATTAAAGCATGTAATATAAGGTATTGCTTTAAAATATTTTAAAGTAAGTTTAAAATATTTTGAAGTGTTGTAAAAGATAAAAAAGGTGCGACTTTTCTGAGTGCCTCAAAAATGCACTTCCACAGTGATGCCATTATTGCAGGCCAAGGTCACAAGGGTGGCTGAAATAGTGTAAGCCTTCAATGCACAAGTCCCTAAATATTAATGAGGAATAAGGTGGATTTGCAGGTACATAGAAGGATTTTAAACCTTCCTTCTTCAATGCATCAGGTACCCGTGCGTACGGGTGATCTTCTTTTGCCATTTCACAAACCTGACACGGTATGGTCATTGTCCCATTCTGCTAGTTTTTTGACAAGGCTTCAGGGCCAAAATTAAATGCACCGTGGGCACCTAGGCAAGGTAGTTGACTAATTTTCAGCACCTATTGTTTTACGATAGATTCAAAATGCTATATATACATGAGAAAAAGATGTAAAAAATAGTTAGTTGTTCTTCTGGGTTGTTGTGTGGGTCAGATAATTTGTTGTCATAGACCTTGTAGCACATTTGCAAGAACCGGTCGGATTTGATACGTTGTGCTTGAAGCTAAGCCTTTGATGTCTCTAAGTATGGTTCACCAATGAATGTAAATGGCTATTATGTGTCTACCTTTTCTATAACAAATCATTTGTCTTTTGTAATGGTTATTTGACCTCTGTGATTAATACAAGCAACTGATTCTGCATCTCTCATTTTCTTTTACACTGTGTCTATTTGAATGTTGTTCATTTATTATGTGGATAAAATGGTCCCTCTATAAGTTTTAACATTCTATTTTGGCCTCTGTTAAAGATTGGATGAGTCTGTGTTAGTTTATTCAGCGTTTGAAATCACTACTGTGTTATGTCAGTTCCAGCTAAACATTATAAATTTGGTGCATCGCCTTGTTTAATTCCAGTAATCCTTCTTTCCCTTTCCCCTGTGAGCATAGCATTAGATTTAGTTTAATTCTCTAAGCCTTAAGCTCAGAAAGAGGAACCAGCCTTCTCTGGAGTTTTGGTCTCAACTGCAAGGTCCCACACCTTGAGGCCAATCCCATTGTGTCATTGGAGTGTTTGAACATTTTCAAGCAGGGTGCAATTCCAAGTGATAACAGGTTCTTGCTAGAGGTTGATGGTTGTGAGGAAAATGGTTGTCCATTATTAGGTAAGGGGTCCTGGTACATCCTGAATTATTCATTCAACGAGGAAGATTTATCTCCTTCTACTTTGATTTCACCATAATCAACGAGGTCTTGGATATGATTCTTGAGTTTCATGCACTTACTAGTTGAATGCTTCTTGATGTGATGGTAGTCACAATATTCATTGTCTTTGTACCGTGTAGGTTTGGGCTATGTCTCATCAAAGGGTTTGGTCATCAGGAAGGTAACCATATTGGCTTGGACCATTTTTTGCAAAATGACTTCCAAGGGTTCCCTAATGAGATCATATTTTTTTACTTTGGATTATTTTGGGTAGACCATTTAGATTGTCATGTTGGGATTGTGACATTGTTGGGTTGAGAGACATTTTGAATGGTTTGGGTTTTGTTTGATGTGGGGTTTGTTGTTTGAACATTCTTAGTGTCGATGATCCCATCATTGAAAACATTCTTATTTTAGCCCAAAATCTAGGTTTGTCATTGGAAGATTCGACATTATTGTCCTTAGTGTAATTTTTGACCAAACCTTTGTAAATAAGGGCTTTCTTGATCGTGACCCCTTTTTCAATTATTTCATTGAAAGTAGAGACGTAGTGCACCTAAAGGTGAAAATCCATCTTTGGATTCAAGTTTTACATGAATATTGTGGCTAACTATTTATCGGGGATAGGCTAGGGAAAGTGACTCGCAAGTCCTCTCCACCTCTAGAGGTAGGCAATGAAGCTCTCTCCTCTTCTTTGTTATGCATTTCAAAGATCTAGCATTGTAAGTTCATGTACGATATCGTAGGAGAAGTGTGCAATGAACTTCTTAGATAGGGCAATGAAGGTGAAGATGGAGTCGTGTGGCAAATACGGTAACCATTAGAGGGCTTGTCCCCTTAGGCTCCTATAGAAGAGGTGGAGGAGATATTGGTCGCTAAATGACACATCTTGGCATGCCATGAAAAACTCTTTGATATGGTCACAGGGGTCTCCCTTTCCTTTATATTTATCAAATTTAGGAATTTTAAAGTGTTGTGGGAAGGGGATCATCGTTAATGCTCCCTCGAATAGATAGGGACATAAGTCTTCAAATTTATATTGTTTCTTTTTTGTCCCTCTTTGCAAGTTTTTGAGAGCATTTTCATTTCATGCCATTCTTGGTCAAACAAGGTACTAAGAGGCAGATTTTGGAGCGTGTACCTGGAAAAGCCGAGGGGTGGTTGTTGAGTGGTGTATTGATGGAGTGGGTTGAAAGTTTGGGTGGATGTTTGGGGTGCCCATTATTGTGAGTGGATTGGGGGCACCAAATTTTGGTATGAGGTGGAAACTTGTGTGTTCGTAGGAGGATGTTGATAATTCATGGGAGGAGTGAAGATTTGTTATTGATATTGGTGGGTTTGATGTTGGGGGTTAGATGTTCTTGGGTGAATTTTGAGTGGTTGATGTTATGATGTGAGTGGATGGTGAGTAGTGGATTGATGAGAAATATTTGGAGGTAGCATGAATTGGATGAAAGTCATTTGTTGAGGTATGGAAAGGGGAAAAAGTTTTTGTACAAGGTCCCCAATGTTTATAAGACGAGATTTATAGAGTTTGGGAACATATTCTCTAATGTGGGACCAAGCTATGGAGGCTTGGCTGGATAATGTTATTGTTGGTATGATGTGGAGGCGTAGTTTGGAATGGGATAATGTTACTTCCAATTTGATAAACATGTTGTCGGGTCACATGAAGTGGGTTGGATTTTCCAAGGGTTTGAGCCCAAGGATTGTCAATAGTTGTAATGTGGTGTTTTTCTTGAAAAAGACTCCTTAGTCGATCCATGTCATAATAGAAAGGAATTTTAGCCCCAGACTCCACAAGGCATTCAAGGAGCTCATCTTTTTGGTGTTCTAGGAATTTGCCAAGCCTTGGGTCATTTAGGAAGTCTAGGAATGTTAGTGAATATTGTTACACAAGAGAGGGATTGGGTGCTTCACTATAGTATGGTTGATTAACAAGGTTTCTTGCCTCACTATTGGTTGGGGATGTTGGTATTACTAGGTTAGGATTGACATTTGTGTCGATTGGGTTCTTGTGTGGATCCATTTTTTTGTGCATTTGATATTAGATGATGGGGGGCATGAAAAGTCAATATATGGTTGGATGATTGTGGTTGATTTAATTTAGACTTGACTTGGGCTTGATTTTAAATGAGTGTTGTAATGTGATGATGGATAGTTAAGGATGATTTAGGAAGGTGAATATAGATAGAATTAACCTTAAGACCTTATCGAGGGTTTGTACAATGCATGGGTTCAACCTATGACACTGGATGGGTTCAACCTATGACACTTGAGATAGGCTAATGTTCTCAAGAGAGGTTGAAGTTGATTAACCAAACATACCCTACTTAAGATAGGCAAAGTTCTTAAGCAAGGGTTAATTTGATTTATGGATGGTGGATAATGGATTACCTCATTAGGGTTGATAGGCTCCTAAGAAAATGTGGTGATTCTAAGGTCTTGGTTGGAGTCTAAACCTAAGACCTAAGTCAATTTAGTTGGATTTTGATTATGTAGTGAAGGGTTGGGTTTTGTATAAGTGGTGTGATTAAAAAGGTGAATGTCACAAAATCACATAAGAGGATTTGATTTTGGCATGGATTAATGATAGTATATGGTTAAGATCAAGTCAAATCAAGATTAGGATGATGAATTTGAGTGTACTTGGGAAGATGGAAGATGGATTTGTGGGTTTATGTTCTAGTTGAAATTTAGGCACTTAAATAGAGCTAAGGAGATTTTTTCAAATGCACTCGCTAGTTTATGGATAGATGCACTCATTTATGCAACGAAGGTGTGAGGTTATAATGGAGGGACTCATTTATGACTAATGACAAGATAAATGGTTTTTTGGATTATTTGGAATGTTTTGTGAAGGATTTTCAACGTAGGATTTTTGAATGAGGTGTTGGATGGTTGGCTTTAATCTCAATTTGATGGATTTTGGATTTGTTAGGATTGGAAAGGTTCAACCTTTGGCAAAAGGTATTTTAATGTCTACACATTCAATCAACATACACGCATTTGTAAAAGATTTTGTTTTTTGGATTGAGGGAAGGTAAGATATGTACGGGTTTCAACAAGAAGACACACCAAGCACTTTCACAAGCCTATAATTATTTAAGTGGGTGTGTCAATTTTTGTGGGCCCACAAATACACTATCTACCAAGTTGTGGATAGATAGGGAATGTAAGGTCATGTACCACATGTACACCCCTTACTATGGAGGCCAAATCCTTGCCCACGATGAGCTCTATCTTAACAAACTTGGAAGCACAACATGAGTAACTTCTCATGCCTAACTGGTATCCAGTGCACCATGAAAATGGATAGTCAAAAGGTCTTAAACTAGGCTAAACAAGGCTTCTAAGGAAATCCTTGATATACACAAGGTACAAGGGGTCGAAGACCATGACCGAGGATCTCGTCTACAAGCATGTGTTCATGGGTGAACCCAATTCCATGACACCTCAACTTCATACGAAACGGTATGTCAATGTTGAGCTAGACATGACAATGGATCCTATTAAGAGGAGTCTTTCGATTCTCACCCCCTTTGATATACCCCATCAAAATGTGTGGTTTGGTTCATCCCCTAAGGTGATGAAATCCTTAGGAAAGCCAAAAAGGGAAAGAAATCTATGTGTTTTTGATCCATAGGATCGCCTTGTAGAACAAACAGAAACAGAGAGCATACAGGGTTTAAATATAAAAATGAAATGGATTAAATATAGAACTTTGATCCCAAGATCGAAAGCATGCGCCTATATTTATTCCCAAACACAGAAACAAATTTCTTTTCCCTTAGAAAATGAAATGTTCCTAATTTAGTGGAAACTAAACAGTCTTTGGCAAGCGATGCTAAAAAACAAGTGTTAGCCATTAGAAATGATTGTCTTAGACATGCAAAAGCTGCAAAACAAGATGTTGATGATAAAGGAAAGTCTATAAAACAAAAAACACTTGGTTAGGTCAGCACATGATTCAAGAAAAATGATTATTTCAAAGACATAAATGGTTGCGCTAAAATAAAGCTATAGACGCTTATATATGATGCAGGTGCTCATCTACGAAAGCACTTAATAAAAGCTTCAAATGCTTGTCTATAAATAGAGATGCTCAAACAGGAAAGGAGTAGTAATATACCTAACTTCCTAGCGTAGACGCTCGGATACAAATAGCCACACTCGAATATGATCCTGCACAGACAAGCGCGGGGGTTAGAAGGAAATCTTAGTTTCCTACACAAAAAATAGCGGTGAACAAAAAATTAGACTGTGTTTCCCCTTGCAAAACGAATTTCTGAAAGAAAACTGAGAGCTAAATTAGTTAAAAATGCAAAGAATAATAAAAACGACATCAGATATGGAGGCACTCATGTAACCTACGTCAATGCTTGTCTAGAACGAAGGTGCTTTTTTGTGAAAAATGTTAAAACTTGTCTTAAATGATTATAGAAAATTACAAAATGACAAGTGGAGGAGTTATTTGGGCATTATGATGACTTGTAAAAGTGACTTGATAAAAACCTGAGAGCTAATTCACTATAAATCACTGAAACACACATTAGAGGGGTCGGGGACAGACGTGCACCTACACGAATGCAGGTGCTTGCTCAAAACTGACGTGCTCATTCACGTTTAGGGCTGGTGGCTTCACATGATGACCTACAAAAAAACTTGATTAAAGTTGCAAACAAGGGGTAGAGTAAACTATGACAAAAATATGAGTAAACCCTTCCAACACAACAAGAAATTATATGTCAAAACACACAAAAGGAGGAAAAATGATGTTAGTGGTTGTGGGTTTGTCCCAAAGCGCATGCACTTGGATACTGACTACCACACTTGTTTACCCCACGAAGGCACTCGTCCACCACAAAGGCACTCCTCTACAACATGCTCACCAAAAACAAGCTAAACAATACAAAAAAGATTAGTGACTAGGGATGTGGGTCCCACTGGGCATACCAAAATGTAGGCTTATGAAAATGAATCACAAAATGAGAAAACTAAACTAATTAATCTACTCCATTCATAAGCATAAATTATCTCAAGCTAATACTAAGGAATCCATAACAGACATAGTGAAAACCAAATACAAATTATCACCATGACCTCCTTGTTGCACCAAGTGAATGTTGAATGTGTCCAAGGATGGAATATGGGAGATTGAAGGATGTTGAGTGCTCAAAATGGCAGAGTAATAATGCATTCAAGAGTGATGTCTAAATGGCCTCCAAGAGGTCCAATTTATAGATTTTTGGAATGAGGAATGGAGGGATAGGATCAAATTGGGAGATCAAGGGATCTCATTTTTTGAGAGGATTACAAGCATGAGAAGCCTCCAAGTGGCAAGAAATGAGAGGTGGCCAAAGGGGTGCCCTTGATTCAAGAAGAATCAAGGGTCAAGGTTATGCTTTGGAAATGTAAGATGGTGGGGATCTAAAAGTAACTTTTTGGAAGGTAGTACAAATACTCTCCATGCTTCCAAGTACCCCATGTGTACATGTTGATTGATAAGTGTACCCATATAAAGACTTGACTACATAAAGCTTTGATCATGATTATGCATGTGCAAATGATTAATGCCGGTAAGTGATGTGATTTAGGTTCCTAATCAAAAGTGCACAAAATGCCAAATTAAATAAATAAAGAAATTTGTTTATTTTTTGGGTGACATGAGATGGGCCTAGGTAAATAAATATTTATTTACCTAAGGTTTGAACTATAGGAGGGATTTTAATTAATTGAATAAATAGTCCAAACTATTCAATTAATTATGGATGAACAGTGTTGGAAGGTGCATGAATAGTAACTTATTAATTAAATAATAATAATAAATTATTTAATTAATGTGAGGATGAAAATAGATAATTAATTGGATCAAATATAAATTTCTCCAATTAATTATGGAAGAAATGGTTAGTTGATGCCCTGATTGAGGTCAGAATAGGGATGAGATGATTTTGGGTGTCTATAGTCACCGCCACTCACATCAACCTCTTCATCCCTACATAACCCTAACCTACATCCCTAGAACACATATGGGGAACCCTCCATCCCACACTCACATAAACCCTACCCCTGGTCGTAGTGATCCCTGACCACACAATGTCATATATCAAGAAATTTTACTTTAAATGCATTGGTATACCCATTCCACCCACAGCCCTCTAGGCTTTCTATTATGGTCTCAGTAAAATTTTGTTATTCCAAACCACCCTCCCCTTCCCACCTCTCAAATGTGGTTTTGCTATCCATGGGTACAGTCTGAGCACTACATTTCCCCAATCCTCAAATCCATTTTGTGGTTATCATACATGACACATTTCATCCATCCGCCCATTCTCCCATTCCCACATTCTATTGCCAAGGAATGTATGATAGAGGAAAGCAACATTACTCTGATCCATTGTGATGACATGTACATTACCTTAATAGCTTGCACATTTATTGCCATGATTATTATAAATAAATGATTATAGGTTGTGTCATCTCTGGGGGCACCTGGTCCTCCCCTATTTAGTACCATTCCTTTCTACCTACCTATCTTCCCCCCCCCCAACATTCCCTTCCCCCACATACACCAACCATGTTCATGTGGTTTTATTATGATGACAGTTCACACCACCAACATATACCCCCATTGATTGTTCTTCCCATCCCATCCCACACTGGGGACAATTGACTATCCCCTATCTAGTACTCAGATCTCGGTATTTCCCTCATTGTTCATTCCATGGATAAGATTTGTCCCTATACCAATCTCAAGCTTCATGCAATCACATTGACCTCGCTACTACATTGAAACCTCAAATCCACTTGCAACCTTGACAACATACACCTATCATATCTTGATGCCCTTGTGATCAATTCCCACATCCTTGCCTTCACAAGATATATCCTTCCCCACATCAGGGATCATTAGTTCCACCCACCCACACTTTGGTAAAGGGATAAGATGGTTGTCTGCAATTGATTGTTACTTTTTATCTTTTATTATCTTTTTGATATGTCTCCCATTACTCCCACTCAAGTTCACCGTGATCATCCATATCATGGCATGAATTGGCTAGTGAATATTGGGCCACGTTCTTGCTTTTCATATGATGTGTTTGCTTAGACAACCTAGTACAATTCCCACCAAGTTCATCAAATGTCATGTTTTTCTAGGTCATCCTTTTGTCTAATGGACCTTGTCTTATTACACCACCAAGGCCATACAACACCTTGTGTTGTGTTGAGGCATCCTTTTGTTTGTTGTTTGTGAGTCAATCCTATGTAGGAGATATATTGTCACCTTGGTCTTTATACCTTGGTGCATAATATCTCATGCAATATCAAAATGAGTTCTCTCTACATTTCAATTTAACACATGCATTCAAGAATGCATTCCCATCCCTTATCCATAGTGTAAAAATTATCTTGATTAATCATGGTTATGCATATTTAGCTAATTACATTATGTTTGGTTTTTTATTTAGTTTCTTATATCATTAACATCAATTTGCTACATCATTTTCTCTCTTATTTATATCTATTCTTCTACACAATTATACCATGACCAAAAACACATGTTAGCATTTGCATTCATTCATTATCATACATCATCCATACATGGTATGTCTTTAAAAAACATAGGAATTTTTGATAGGTGTTTATTTCCAATTTTAGAAGCATACACTATGCACACATACACTAAACACCAAATCCATTCACATAAATCTATCACATCTATATGCATACCATTTCACCCTACATAATAACATAAAACACATATTATATCAACATTACACATATATCCATAACCATCATGTGCATAATCAATTACACTATCATAACAACATAACCCATCTATACCTACATCATAATCACATACACATATCATGTTATTATTATAGAATAGGTACGACATTTTCAAAATAACTAAATCATCACATCATAATTATGCATCTATAAACTTCATACAAAATAAAATCTCAACATCATGCATAAATGTATCCATAACCACATGTATCCATCTACATAACAACACTACCCAATAATCAAATATTGAATGCATCCATCACATAGTCATCACATCATAATCAAATACATCATGGTATAAATGTCCACATATATACATCCCATCAAAACTAGGGTGGTATATAAAATGAGTCATAATACAAGAAGCATCGCACATCATAATGTCAGTGTACAAATACACAGTATATACATCATATGTACACATGAGTTAGCTACACTTGACTCGTGTTGTCTCCATGGGACCTTGATGGATCCCTGCCCTATGGAAGTAGAGGTGGTGGTATCCCCACTGATATAGATCTCCTAGACCATCCTGATCTCACTAATTGGTTGTGTATGCTTTGTATACAAGGGATCTCTCTACTCTACTAACACAACTCGCTCATACAACGAGTGACAGTACATCACCTCCCAACCTACTCAACCCACCTTTATTGTAGCCCTCTATGCCTCTTCCACTATATGTGCCAATCCCCCTACACTCAATGTTGTCCTCACCTAATCTCATTCCCAGCGAAGCCTCTATAAATCCACATGGGCCCTCTATAATTTTTACATCCCATCATGCATTGTCTGCAAACTATCTAGTCTCGTCTGGAGAGTATCCCTCTCCACTCACAAGATATCCCTCTCCATTTGCACTGCCTCCAAATATGACTCTCTATCAACCAACTTCTCCTCCATCCCTTCTCACCTCCCTAAGATCCCTAACCCCAACCTCCTTCACCCCCTCCTAGTGATCCCCATCCTTCATCCCCTCCTCCTCCACCTACATCAATGTCCATATCATCTCTGCTATCTCCTCCTAGCACTTGTACTTATACTTATGGCTATGATTGTACCTATGCATGTGGTTGTGGTTGTCCTTGTTGTTGTAGTCAGGTAAAAACACTGCTATTAGCCCTGCAAATAGTAAATTCAAGCCCTAACTATGCAATGGAGCCCTTAATCAACCTAGAATCCAATCAACTATGCATGAAAGCAAGAAACCCTAGATTGACTAATGCATTTCCTTCATTGCTGCTATCTAACCTAGCTATTCCAATGCACTCAGACTTGCATGTCTGCAAATGGGATGTGAGCTCAATAGTTAACAATGGCAGAAGTCAAATTCACAAGTGGTGAGGTGAAAATGAGAGGGTAAAAGTGGTTTTATAGAAGAGGAAATGTGAATGGAGGGCTAAGATGAAGAGTTGACTTAGGTCTAAGATCAAGGGCTGAGAATGATTTAGGGTTTCCAGCCACAAGAAGACGAAAGATAATTTTAAATTGGAGGAAATGGTGAGGTGGGAGATGTTTTAAAATTAAATAAATTGTGGTTATTTATTTAATTTTTTTTGTGAGGAATGAGTAATGTAGAGGGAATTTAATTAAATAAGTGGGGGGACTTATTTAATTAGGGTAAGGTTAATAATTTAAATAAATGGGTATTTATTTAAATTAGAAGGGGAATATAGGTGTTTGATTAATGAATAATTAAATAATAATTAAATTATTTAATTATAGAGGAATTTAGAAGAAGATAGTTAAATAATTAAATAAATAAAATTTATTTAATTATAGGCGTAAGAGTTGCTGATAAGGGCATGGTTCGGTGGTTAAGTCGCTTGGTTGTAGTGGCGGCCAATAGAGTTCAAACCCCCGCTGGGCCAACAAGGTCGCAGGCTTTACACCTTCGTTGGGCCAACAAGATCGTGGGTTTGAAGTGTTCTTGCTAGGGGATGAGGTCCCCCATGTTGTGGCCTCACTGGTTCATTAAAGCATTCGTGTGGAGCCAGAGGGCGTGTCGCACCAGCGTCGCCGGTCACGTTAAAAAGTTTACCAAGGGCATTTAAAAAAAAATTATAGGCGTAAGAGGGGGTGAATTAATTAAATTATTTAATAAATTATTTAATTAATAGCAGAATGTGAAGTTAAGGTGAAATGTGTGTGAAAATATCATTCGCAGGCCTAGGACATTTTTAAGTGTCTACAGTTATTATATGGAGCCTAATCAAACTCGGAGGTTAAATTTTTGCCACTTTTATTGGTGTGGTTTACCCCCAAATTATTTAATGGGGGTTTGGGGCTAGCGTCCCCAAGACAAGGTCAAGGGGTAGCACCCCTTGCACGCTCCCTGTCGCGATACAAGGCGAGGTCAAGGGGCAACGCCCCTGAAACCTCAAACGACTTATTATTTTATAAAGGCGTCAGGAATTATTTTTCTATTGGCCAACATAAAAAACCCTATTTTCTAACCGACATAAGTCTTAATAAAAATAGCTAAGGGTTAGGGTTTCTGTTGATATTGTATTGTAGCATTTGCAGTAGTATTGAGTTGCAAGGATTGCTGGTTGTAATCAGTTTGATTTGCTAGATAATAATATTCGACTCTTTGTTGGTGGATGTAGCCCGAGTTTGGGTGAACCACGTTAAAAATTGTCTCTTGCTGTTATTATTTCTGTGTATTTTTTCATTCCTCTGGTTAATCTTTATTTGCATTTAATTGATATCTTCTGCATGCAATTCCTAACAAGTGGCATCAGAGAGGGTTGTGTTCGATTATCATCTGCAGGAAGGTCCCACGGTTGAGTGGGAGTCTCACGATTGAGTGGGAGCAATGGCGAACGAGGGTAAATTGAAGGTAGATAAATTCAATGGGCAGAACTATCATTTATGGAAGATGCAGATGGAGGATTATCTCTATCAAAAGGATTTATGGAGGCCATTGGAAGGAATAGCCAAGAAACTGATAGCAATGATTAATGAGGATTGGGAACTTCTGGACAGAAAGGCACTGGGAATCATTCGGTTGTGCCTGACACCATCTGTGACATTCAATATAACAGAAGCAAAGACAAAATGAACTGATGAAAGCTTTGGCTAAATTGTATTAAAAACCCTCAACATCAAATAAGGTATTTCTCATGAAGTGTTTGTTTAATCTGAAAATGATTGAAGGTGGATCTATGATAGATCATTTAAATGAGTTTAATACAATTACCAGTCAGTTAACTTCTGTAAAAGTGAAATTTCATGAAGAGGTGAGGGCTCTCTTGGTTTTATGTTCTTTGCTAAAAAGCTAGAATAGCTTGGCAATGGATGTAAGTAACTCTATCTCTAGTTTAAATGTTTTGAAATTTGATGATGTTGTTGGTGTTATCCTTAGCGAGGAAATGTGACAGAAAATCTCAAGAGGGTCCACATTAGGTAGTGTTTTGAATGCAGAAAGTAAGGGCAGATCAAAGGAAAGAGGAAAAGATTCTGGAGGTCATGCGAAGTCATGAGGAAAATCAAAGGACAAGAGGTCCCAATCCAGAGGACAGAAAGATTGCTGGTACTATGGGAAACTAGGTCATCTGAAGAAAGATTGTTGGTCTCAGAAGAATAAAGAATGAGACAAACAAGAAGGCAATAAGGAGGCAAATGTGGTAAGTAATCAATATGAAGATGATGCTTTGATTCTTTCCCTAAATAATGCTGATGATTCATTGGTTTTAGATTCAGGGGCCTCATTTCATTCTACACCCCATAGAAGTTATTTTCTTGATTATGTCCAAGGGGATTTTGGGCTGGTTTATTTTGGAGATAACGAACCTTATCAAATTGTTGGAAAGGGAAGAATTAAGATTAAGTTGCAGAATGAGAATCATTAGCTACTATAAGAGGTAAGGCATGTTCCAAGGCTAAGTATGAATTTAATTTTAGCAGGGCAGCTAGGTGATAAAGGTTGCACGGTTACTTTTAATGATAAAAATTGGAAGGTTTCAAGAGGTGCCTTAATAGTAGAAAAAAGTGTGAAAGTAGGCACCTTATATTTTTGTACAAGTCATACTATTCCTTCTACTTTAGTTGTTGCAGAGAAAAAACAAACAGGTTCAAGAACAGTTGATGCGGGTTCGCAGGAAGAGACTGAAACAGTTGATGCAGATTCTGAGACAACACTGTGGCATAACAGACTTGGGCATATGAGTGAAAAAGGTGTGAAGGTACTTCATTCTAAGAAAGTTTTACTAGGTCTGAAATGTATTAAGATAGATTTATGTGAAAGTTGTGTGTAATACAAACAAAAGTGTTAGTTTTCTCAAGGATGGGAAGCAAAAGAAAGATGAAAAGTTGGAGCTTGTGCATACAGATGTATGGGGACCGGCTCAGGTATCTTCTTTTGGTGGCTCTCGGTATTATGTTACATTCATAGATGATGCAACTAGGAAGGTTTGAATTTATTTTCTTAGGCAGAAATCTGATGTATTTGAAACATTTAAGAAATGGAGAAGCTTGGTTGAGAATGAGACAGGTAAAAGATTAAAATGTCTCAGATCTGATAATTGTGGTGAGTATTGCAGCAAAAAATTTGAAAATTATTTTTCCTTTAATGGAATTCATAGGCAGAAAATGGTTCTAGGGACTCCACAAGAAAATGGAGTGGTTGAGTGCATGAATAGGACAATAATGGAGCATGTAAGGAGCATGAGATTGCATGTTAGGATGCCTTTAAACATGTGGGTAGAAGCTATCAATACTGTTGTATATTGAATTAATAGAGGTCCTTCAGTTCCTTTGGGTTGTAGTATTCTAGAGGAAGCATGGACATGTAAGAAGGTGAGTTATTCTTTTCTCAAAACCTTCGGATGTGAAGCATTTGCACATGTAGATTCTGAAAATAGAACCAAGCTAGATGCAAAATCACAAAAGTGTATCTTCGTTGGATATGGCATTGATGAATTTGGTTATAGGCTTTGGGATGTTGAAAATATGAAAATTGTGAGAAGCAGGGATGTTGTATTCAATGAGAAGGTGTTGTAAAAAGATCAGTTGCAGCAGCATGAGAAGAAAGAAAAAGATTATGTGGTGTTGGATGATACTCCAGATAATGATGTTCCAGTGGTTCCTCATGCTCCAAAATAGAAACAAGAAATGTCACAAACTCTAGTGAATGTTAGACGGTCAACAAGGCTAAGTAGACCTCTTGAAAGGTTTTCTCCCTCTTTGTATTTTATTTTGTTAACAGATACTGGTGAACTGAAAGGGTATGATGAAGCTATGCAGGTGGATACAAAAGTTAAATGGGAGCTTGCAATGAAAGAATAAATGGACTCCTTGCTGAAAAATTAGACTTGGGAATTATGTAAGTTGCCTGCAGGTAAAAAGGTTTTACCAAACAAATGGTTTTATAGGCTGAAAGAGGAAGATAGAGGTAAGAAAAGATTTAAAGCCAGGTTAGTTGTAAAAGGATTTGCACAGAAAAAGGGTATTGATTTTGATGAGATTTTTTCTTCGGTTGTTAAGATGACTTCTATTCATATTGTTTTAAATATTGTGGCTGCTGAAGATTTGCATTTGGAACAGTTAGATGTGAAAACTATCTTTCTCCATGGTGATTTGGAGGAGGAGATATATATGGAACAACCACAGGGATTTGAGGTCAAAGGTAAGGAGAAATTGGTGTGCAGATTGAAGAAGAGTTTATATGGCTTGAAACAAGCACCTCGACAATGGTATTTAAAATTTGATAGTTTTATGGCTGAGCAAGGCTACAGCCAGTGTAATTCTAACCATTGTGTTTATTTTAAGAGGTTGGATAATGACAGCTACATTATTTTATGTTTATATGTTGATGACATGTTTGTAGCAGGGTCTAACATGGATCACATAAGAGAGTTAAAACAGCAGTTAACATAATCATTTGCTATGAAGGATTTGGGGGCAACAAAGCAAATCCTTGGTATGAAAATTTGTAGAGATAGGAAGAACAAAAAATTGACTCTATCTCAGGTTGATTATGTTGAAAAGGTGTTGCAGAGATTCCATATAGAGAATGCAAAAGTTGTTAGCACACCTTTGCCTAGTCATTTGAAATTGACTAAGGAGATGTGTCCTAAGACACAAGAGGAGGAAGAAAAAATGTCCAAGGTACCATATGTTTTAGCTGTAGGAAGTTTAATGTATGCTATGGTATGCACGAGACCAGATATTGCACATATTGTAGGATTCGTAAGTAGGTATATGAGTAATCCCGGATTGGAGCATTAGAATGCAGTAAAATAGATTCACAGATATTTGAGAGGTACATCCAATAAACACTTCTATTTTGGGGCTCAAATACTGATTTAGCAAGCTATGTGGACTCATATTTGGCAAGGGATATTGATATTAGGTGGACTACTACAGGTTATATCTTTACTGTAGGTGGGACATCAGTGAGTTGGATCTCTAGGTTGCAAAAGGTGGTTGCTTTATCCACCATGGAGGCAGAGTATGTAGCTGCAACAGAGGCAAGCAAAGAGGTGATATAGCTACAATCTTTCATGGAAGAATTGGGCAAACAATAGGCTAATAGTTATTTGTTTACTGACAACCAGAGTGCCATACATCTTGCAAAAAATTATGCCTTGCATTCAAAGACCAAACACATACAGCTAAGATATCACTTCATCTGGTCGGTGTTGGATGATGTATAGTTACAGCTGGAAAAGATACATACAGATGAAAATCCAGCGGATATGTTTACAAAGGCAGTGACAAGGGAGAAACTGAGCTCCTCTTCAGTTTTAGTTTCTCTTCAAGACTGAAAATAATAAAATTAGAATAGCAGGGTCCAGGGTGTTTATTTCCAGTGGGAGCTACAGGGTCAGTAGTGTTATGATCAGTCTCCAAGTAGGAGATGATATGTTGTGGAGTCTGATCAGTCTCCAAGTGGGAGATTGTTTTTATATGGAGCCTAATCAGACTTAGAGGTTAAATTTTCCCCTTTTATTAGTGTGGTTTCCCCCCAAATTATTTAAAGGGGATTTGGAGGTAGCGCCCCCAAGACGGTGTCAAGGGGCAACCTTTTATTATTTTATAAAGGCATCGGGAGTTGTTTTTCTATTGGTTGACATAAAAAACCCTATTTTGTAACTGACATAAGTCTTGGTAAAAATGGCTAAGGGTCAGGGTTTATGTTGATATTGGATTGTAGCATTTGCAGCGGTATTGAGTTGCAAGGATTGCTGGTTGTAATTGGTTTGATTTGCTGGATAATAATATTGGACTCTTTGTTGGTAGATGTAGCCCGAGTTTGGGTGAACCACGTTAAAAATTGTCTCTCATTATTATTTCTGTATATTTTTTCATTCCTCTGTTTAATCTTTATTTGCATTTAATTGATATCTTCTACATACAATTCCTAACAATCCTTGTCCCTAGGATTGAGGACCCTATACATGTGGTACATGTTCCTACAACTATGTCTACCTCTACCATAACTCACCAACCCCTGGGTAAGTGCAAGAAGTTGGGTCCACTTTTTGGCCAAAAGGTGGAAGTCTTTTTCCTGAAAATCAAAGTTTGTCACAATTGGAGTAAAACTTTGAAGAACTTACACAGAATATTAATATGATGTAAAAATATGAAATTTAGGATTCTATTTCTAGTTTTAAAATATGTAATTTATTCTAATACCCAAATGATAAAATTTAGTTTTGTATACGATGTACAAAAAGTGGCTTTTAAAAAGTCACATGTTTTGGGCCAAAACATGCACATGTACGACCAACATAATTTGACCTAAATGAAAGTATTTTTCTAATTCATTTTGTGGAAAGATGCATATGATGCTAAAGTTTGATCAAGATATTTTTTTGTGATTTTTTTATAAATAATTTTTTTTAATTAATTTTTACTAGCCCTAATTTGTGTTTTTTAAAACCCCTCATGTACGACCAACATAATTATATAGAATGATGCATAGACTGGTTAGACATTTTTTTTTTCAAAAAAGATTCAAAATCAAAAGTTTTTTAAAAAGATAGTAATATATGTTATTTAAAGTTTATGATAGTTTTTGTTTAAAAAATCATTCGTAAATATAAAAATATGTTCAACACTAAAAAAATTTACATAATTGAAAACTACACATATTAATCTCTAATGGGTTTTAATTTCATCTAAAAATTCTTTAAAAAAGTCGTCAACCATATTGCCAATTCCATTCCTTCCAAAAAATTTGAAGTTATTTTGTTTAAAAAATATATAATAAATAGAAAATTATGTTCAACACTAAAAAATTACATGTTCTAAAACTATACATTTTCATCTAAAATGGGTGTTAATTTCATCGAAAAATTCTAAAAAAAAAATTGTCATCCATATTGCCAAAATCCATCTCTTCTGAAAATATTTTGCCCCGAGTGTTCCACCAAAAGTGGACCCAAATTCTTGCACTTACCCCCTCCCACTACCACTCTCACCTTCCATCCTCATCCTACCTACTATGCTCTCTATACCCCTACTGGCCCCTCTGCCTTCCTACCATTGTCATGGCAATCTATATGTCTTATGTATGACTTGTGTTGGTATGTGGTGACTGATCATGTTGTGAGCTGCAGGTACCTGCACGAAGTTAATATTTTGGTGACTTTGACAGCCACATTTTGACCCCATATTAACTAAGGGGGAGTACAAGGGGGGCACTACCCCTCCTACAAGGCTTGGGGGGGCATACCCCTTACAGGGGTCCAGGGGCGTAGCCCACAGTGGGGGTTCTTGTTGGGGTTAGCACCCCCAAAGCAAAAATTGACCATTATTTAATAAAGAAAAAAGTCATTATTTTTGTAAACGACATTATGTAACCAAAAATCGTGAAGATTCTTCAAATCTTGTTAGTTTTATATATAAACAGTTGTGGAATATGAAAAGTCAAGAGAGAAAAAGGCAACGTGAGTGCATTGTTATTCCAATGATGAAAAACCCAAATGATACAATGATGCCAAAATGATGTCAAATGACCTCCTTATAACCTTTTCACCTTGGGCACCCAATTGCAATAATATTTTTTCAAGTCCATAGCCAACATCCAAACAACCTCAAGTATTTTTATTAATTTATTTTCTTTTTCTCTAAGAGGGTGGTGGCTAGAAGAGAGAAAATATTAATAAAATATTATTTTATAAAATATTAACAACAGCAGATTAAGCTACAGATTATAATTAGTCAGATTTGCACTTGATAATAAAATAGAGGATGGTTGTTTCTCTGTGGATGTAGCCCACATTGGGTGAACCACGTTAATCTTTGTGTTCTTGTGTAATTCTTTATTTTCTGTGTTTTTATCTGCATTGTTATCGTTGTATTTATATTACTCCTGTCTGCTGAATCCTAACACCCTACACCTATGGAAATAATAGTCATGTCAATCTAAGCCTCTTAGCCCACCATACTCAATAATCTTGAGTAACCCTAGCATCTTGCACATCCACCCCTGGTGGTACCCATACATATGCCTTCATATTCTCCCAATCTAACAATGTGAAGCAAGAATCTATCTACGCTCCCCATCTTGAGAACTCCTCCCTAACCACCAATGCAAACACATGCAAACCATCTTTTAGAATGCCCTACCTCAAACCAAACTAGTGTAGCACCTTTTTCGATCGATATCTCTCAATGATGTACATCATCCATCTAATGATGTAATGTACGGTCAAGAATCGCAATAATGTCCTCACATCCTCAAGCCACTGCTTGCACTCCCAATAGGGCCTCCATGTCAGCGCATCCATCTCATCAATGATCCATTTCCAATAGCCCACATCCTACACAAATAAATATCAGATCCATCCTTTCTAACCAAACACATATGGCTCCTCCACTCGTCATCCATCCCCCACTCTAATTAGCCTCAACACTACAATTTTCTCCCATACCCACACCTATAGGAGCATCACATGGGCCAAGCTGCATCACTTCCTATATATAATCAAATGCAGATCTATGTACGACATCACCAATATACAAGGGCCCCAAGCAAAAATCTACTCCCCACAAAACATATCCCCTAACACATGTTCTAATCTAATAGAGAAAAAACCTAATGGTCTTGTTGGGAAGAAATAAGCCCCTCGACAATAGTTGTCATCACCAATGGATATTGTCAACCATCCATATGTTGCCATCCAAGTCCGTCCTCATCCCATCTCGAGGCAAGTTAGATCTTCCAAACACCCGTTGTAGGGCCCATGTATAATGTCTCTCATAATAATGTAATCTCCGTCCCCGGATGGGTAGCAACAAAATCTACCACACATCCTTGAGTGTCACTATAATATCTCTTGTTAAGAGATGGAATGTACTCATCTCAAAGTACTAATGCTATCTGTATATCCCAATGGGCCCTGAACCATGGCATCATCTCTACATGTCAAATTCCCACCATCTCTATATATCCCAACTCCTACTCCTCCCAATCCATTATCAACTCTAGCATAGTCGATCTATGCTCATGTGTGACTATTGACCCTAGCCGCACCTACACCCATCCAAACACCATGTCAAGAAATGCTAAAAACCTCTTCCTTGCAGTTTTCCCTATGCATGAACCTGATTTTTCAATGCACATACCTATCCCTAATACACTTACTTAAACATGTCCACACCCTATTTTCTAGCACCTACATTCATTCTTGATGCAGGCATTTGTTTATGCTTACGCTCTATTTTTCCATGGAGGCACTTGTTCCCCACACCTGCACTCATTTATGAGCACACTTCATTTTCCCCCATGTGTGTGTCCATTCAAGACGCACATGCTTGTTCTACATAGGAACTTTTTTATCAAACACCTACACATATTTACCCCATGTTCACTGTTGGTTATATCATGCGTCCACTTGTTCACATTTTGGCATCTTTTCCAACTCCAAAAACTAAGCAATAAATATGCCTAATAAATGCACAAAGAGGGTTGATGTTCTACATGCCAGTAGGCCCTATCCCACTGGTCATTGGAACTTTCTCATGCACTTTGCCCAATGAGTGTGTATAAGTATGTGCTCCATCCTGCTCTATTCTCCATCTCCTCTATGCTCCAATTCTTCTATTCATGAGAGCAAAAATGACCATTTCATCCCTATCACCTATTTATAGCCTCCAAACCCTAATTTTCACCCCCTTCCATTCATTTCTCTACAACTTCTTCACTTTTCACCCATTTTTCTTCCATCGTTCCTCTTTTTCACTCCCCCATCTAATTTTTGCATCCATTTCATCATTCAAGAGCTCACCCACACTCTTTTTCACCTGCCTGACCTCTCAAGGGGGCATCATCCTACCACCATATTTATTCATTTTCTGATCCATTGGGGTATTTTTTTGCTCCATTCCTATAAAAATTGATATAATGTATTCTTCTTTGAAATGACGTTATTCTAACACTATTTCAAAGAGGAGAAAATGTAGACACTCAAAATCATCTCACCTCTATTCCGACCTCAATTAGGACATTAATCGACCATTTCTTCCATAGTTAATTGGATAAATACATGTTTTTTCAATTAATTATCTATTCTCATCCTCACATTAATTAAATAATTTTTATTATTATTTAATTAATAAAGTCACTATTTATATACCTTCCAACACTATTCATCCATAATTAATTGAATAATATGGACTATTTATTCAATTAATAAATGTCCTCCTCTAGTTAACTTTAGGTGAATAAATAGAAATATTTATTCACCTAAGCTCATCTCACATCTCTAAAAATTAAATAACTTTTTATATTATTTAATTTGACATTTTGTGCACTTTTGATTAAGTACCTAAATCATATCACTTACCATCATTAATCATTTTCACATGCATAACCATGATTAGTCAAGGCTTTATGTGGTGAAGTCTTGATATGGGTACACTTGTCAATCAACATGTACAAAGGAGGTACTTGGAAGATAAGAGAAGATTTTCACTACTTTCCAAAAAGTTACCTTTTAATCCTCACCATCCAACCTTTCCAAAGCATAATCTTGACCCTTGATCTCCTGGAATAAAGGGCACCCATTTGACCACCTCTCATTTCTTGCCACTTGGAGGCTTATCATGTCTCCAATCCTCTCAAGCAATGAAATCCTTTGATCTCCCAATTTGATCCTAACCCTCCATTCCCCATTCCAAGACTTTATAAATAGGACCCCTTGGAGGCCATTTAAATGTCACTCTTGAATGTATTGTTAAGCTACCATTTTGAGCACTTAACATACTTTGATATATCCAATCCTATCCTTGGACACATCCACCGTTCACTTGGTGCAACAAGGAGGCCTTAGTGAGAATATTATGCTTTATTTTCCTCTTGTTTTCATGGCTTCCTTAGTCTTAGCTTGAGATTATTTATGTTTATGAATTGAGTAGATTAATTAGTTTAGTTTGCTCATTTTTTAGTTCATTTTCATAGGACTACAACTTCCATGGATGTATGAGAGAGATTATATTGGGAAACCATTATGGGAGAGACTTAACCTAGTGATAGGATCAACATTTAGCTCACTTTAGTTCCTAGATTCACCATTCTACCCTTATGGAAGGTCTTGATTGCCACTCAATTGTTGGGGGGCAAGAAGTTCCCAATTCTCAAGTGGTGTTGGGCATCAATCATTCAATAGCTTGAGTGAGGGATAGTTTTTTCTTAGGGGATTGACATTCTACCCTTGGTTTACCACAACTTGTATCACATCTCATGATGAGGGGCCCTTTATTTTACCCACCCTTCACTAGTTATGGCATGGTTCTTGAGCACATTATACCATTTCATAGGGAGATTCCCTCTTCAAACTTGAGACTATTGATAGCTGTGATATGAGGTTGGCTTGGTCATTTCAATGACTTTACATGAGCTATGGAAACTTTGATAGATACAAGCTTCATTTTAGACCCCTATAGAGAGATGGAGGGGTTATGGCTACGAGACAAAGCAACTCAATCTTACTATCGAGAGATCAGCCACTTGATATTTAGGAATGGTTTGATCAAGACTCACTCTATTTCATGAGTACTCCAATAGCTAAGAGATGATTTTCTAAATGAATTCCCCCCATGCTATAAGTCTATTAAGGAGATGATTGATGTAAAAATTGAGCACTTTCATGGGTGTCACTTATTCTAGGAGTTACGATTACATAACCATTCTAAGGGTCAAGCCTGATGCAACTTAGAGCTCATCAATATCAAAGACTTGTTATTATTGAGGATAATGAAATTGATGATGAGACAAATGAGAATTATGATCTTAAGGAGGGGGGAGATGAGATTGCATCAAAGGGAGATGACTTAACTCTAGAGGAAGAGGAGGTAGCACCAATAGAGCCCACACTTGGATATCAATTTGTTACTTTTACAAGGCTGACCAAGGAGGAAATGAGAGTTGTTGGTCCCTCATGGTAGCCTAGAGATCCTAGTGAGTACTATGCTAAACTACTCCATTATTTCTTGCACTTTCTCATCTAAAAACTACCATGTTCTAACATTGGACTAACACTCTCTTTGTTTGCACCTTTAAGAAAGCACTTCTAAAAGGTGGAGGGGTTTTTTTAGAAATTCTTCTTTAGATATCTTGGTCCCTACCAGAGGGTGAGCTAGAGAGGCACTTTTGGTCAATATTGGGACACCTAACTATTAGAATTAAGGTGCCATCAACCTTGTAAATCCTACGTAATTAATTACTCCTAATATTGTTTGTAAATCACCCATAAGGGATGAAAGGTTTAACCAGCAACAATCTTGTTTCAGCCACATGTTTATATTCGGTCCCCACCGCTAATTCATCTGTGATGGGGGATCGCAGGTGGGCTGTTAATTTATCATTGTAAATCTGGTCCGTTCATCATTAGGTCACAGATCTAACATTCGATATTATGTCAGTTTTCTTGCTCTAGAAGGAACCCCCTTTTATAACGATATTTGTACTATGTTTTTAACAAAGTTGAGATTAACAGGCGTTGTTGGATTGAAGATTGAAGAAATAGAGGAAGTGCATGTATTGTAATCTCATATTTGAAGATAATACAACTTGGAGCCTCTTTTCTTGGTGGAGTTTTTTACCTGAAAGAGTTTTCTCCACATTTCATACTGTGTTATGTGTTCAATTTTTAATGAATGTTATTTCTGTGTTGTGGGTTTTATTTTTGTTGCAATCTCAATTGATTCTACATTGTTTAGAAGACAATAAGGTTTGAATCAGAATTCCATTGTGTGGTTTGCACCTTCATTTCTAACACTAATAGTTCAAAATATAGATGTCCTTGCTCGTACTTATCATGCTAGCTAGGATATGGCATCTTATAGGACTAGAGATTTTGCATTGGAAACTAAGGTTACTTTTCCTTGAGAGATGGCTAGCCTTGGGGTCCACAAACAAACCTCTACTTCATGGCCTTAGACACCAGAACCATCACATTCATAGATTTGTAGCCATGTCCCTTCACAAGGGCATATTCTGAGGACTCCTAGACTTTCAAATGTAGCAGATAGAAGGAGGAGATTGTGGAGTAGGTGCCCTTGGGGTTATATGATTTAGAATCATCCTTGAGGTCTTTGAGGGACCTACCTTTATTGCAAATATTTTTTACTTGCCCCCTTGCATGGGGAGATTCGTACACATCAGTGCACACCTTTTTATATCTAGACTTCATTAATGGAGTGACTTGTAATTAGACATTATTATGCACTTATTAATTCAACCTTGATTGTCTAAGATCTATGCTTAGTTGTAGTCAATATCTTGTACTTTCCCTTGTCTTTTTATGCATATGGTTGGTCATATATCTTATGCTTAAGAATTTATGGATGCTTTGAGGTTACACATGGATGATGGTACTATGATCATGTTATTTTTATTATCTTTTCTCTATGAGATGTATGCAATGTGAACACCTATACATGCATTTCATACACATATGGATGGAAAGAAAATGCACTTTCCTATCTTTTTGTTTATTATGGATGTCATGAATTGTGATATGAATTATTGCTTGTTTTTTAATGATATACATATGGTACTAACACTGTGATTGCTCTTAATTAGTAAGATTCTTATCCTAGGGGATTGTGGGTTGACTTAGCATAGGATAACCTACTAGACTTTTTGAGATAGGATTTATTAGGGAATCAAGTGGGAATGGGAGATTGAAATTGTAATGTCAGAAAATATCCCCTTGGTGGCTTTTCCCTCAAAAGGTTTAGCTCCTAGGTCTCTAGTGTGCATTTAGGACATCTTGCATCATAATTCAACATCCCAATGGAATGAACCCTGAGTATCATGACAAATGGGACCTAGGGGGACCCCTTGAACCTAACCCTATCCAAATAGGGGGGAGGACTTGGGTGTTCACGCCCTAGTCCTGCCCTATTTGGGTCAGGCCCAAATTTCTAGTGTCAGTTTATGATCGTTATTTGGTCCCTATGCTGACACGGTAAGTTTGAATTTATGAAATCTTGGCAAGAATGTTTGTAGTTGCATATAAAATCATGTTTAAGCATTCATTTGTAAACTAGATTTCAACTAGATGATTACTAGCAAGCTATTGTGTTCTAAAGGTGATTCAAGGCTTTCATTGTGTTGCAAGAGCAAATTTGTGTTGCTGCATATTTGAGCATCCATCTCCTCATCGAATGAAGAGCTTCTTCCTCCCATAAGATCTTCACTACAAGGTGATATCTATTGTGATTATTGAGCATTTATCATTTGGTTTTTGCCTCTACCTCCCAAGACACGCACTCTCTATCTAATAACGGTGTTCGAAAAGCTTGAGTGTCTCTCTAGGGCTTGACTGAGGCAAGCCTCTAAACACCACAACCCCCTCCCAAAGTTTTCATGATTGCAGGTTACAGGTTGGAGTTGCAGACAAAGTGAAGTTGCAGGAGGGTGCAACAGAGTGTCAGGATTGCAGATCAGTGAAAGAAATAGCTGCTTGGACTTGGGCGCCCGCTCATTAGTCCTCAAAGTTTTGCAACGAGAAAACCTCTGATACAAGAGATACAGGTTGCAAACTACGTTTTTGGATCTCAACAAAAAGCAAGGCACTGGACTTGGGCGGCTGCTCTTTAGTCCTTAATTTTTCCACCTTGGAACCTCAAAAATAGGTGCACAGTTATCTGTTATTTTACATCTTTCTGCAGAAGCATTTTTTATAATTCATTCATTTACTGTCATATTTGCATAATTAGGGTCTTAGGGTACAATTGAGCATGAGAGAAGGAAATTGTCAATCTAATCATAAAATCCAAGCTTCCCTACATCTCAATAGTGACCTAGGTTATGATAGTACATTGCAACACGACCCTAGGTCCTTGAATGTAAGGGTGAAAGGAGGATATACACCAAAACTACCAAAAACTCAACTATCCAAATTTTACCCTTTACATTTTGGTGAACCCGTGTTATTGAACTTGTTTGCACCTTGCTGAGTGTTTTTCTTTAGATTTACAGTGATTTTCATTTATTCATATAGTCATTCATCTTATTGCATTGAAAAACTTACAAAAAAAATGAAAAATTAGAAAAATTAGAAAAAAAAAAATGGCATTTTAGGGTTGGCATGTTGCATGAATTAATTTGAATTTCATCAAATTTCTAATTTTTGTATTAGATCTTATTTAAATTGTAGAAAATTACAAAAATTCATTAATTTTTTTTAAGATAATGCGCCTAGTAAACTTTTTTAATGTGACCGGGGACGCTGGTGCGACACGCCCTCCAGCTCCACACAATGCTTTTGCCCAAATCTATGAACCGGTGAGGCCACAACACAGGGGACCTCATCCCCAAGCAAGAACACTTCAAACCCACGAGCTCATTGGCCCAACAAAGGCGTAACGCCTTGCGAGCTCATTGGCCCAGCGGGGGTTTGAACTTTGGTGGCTGCCACTACAATTGAGTAACTTAACCACTGAACCACGCCCTTATCGGCACAAAAATTCATTAATTTGCATTACATGTTCGTCATAAATTTGCTAGGGTTTTGTTGAAAATTATGAATTTTGCATATAACCTAGTAATTCTAAAATCTAGGGTTTGTAGGTAAAATCTTGTTTCAAATTTTTCTACTAATTTTAGAGACTCATTTAGAATTGCATTTGATTATAGTCTTACATTTTGGAACAAATTTGAATTTAGATTTTAAAAATTTACATTTTTGCATAGAAAAAGTCAACAAAAACTAGCATTTTCATTGATTTTTCATTAGAATTGCACTTGCATTTTGCATGTTAGAGAATGAAAATTATTTTCAGATCTGAGAGAATATAATTTTCATCATATATCAGCTTACAAAACATTCATATAGCATTTTGTGTCAAGATCTCAAACCTAGGGCTTCAAAAACATTGATTTTCACTAGATTTGGCCTTATCGACTCTCTAAATTTGCACCATAGGCGTGTTATGAAGGATATTTTTGTACTAATTAGTTTTTATCAGGGTAATCATTTTCTTCCCCTCCTAAAAATCTTCACAACACCTTTTAATCGGGCTCTTGTATTGAAAATTTGGTGAAAAACTACACATTTTTGCTATTTTTGCCCTAGGGTTTGGCCTAGTTTGCACTCCAGGCGTGTTGTAACAAATTTTATGGGTTGAGGTGACTAATATCATTAGTATTATTTTTTTCGCCTCCTAAAATTCTTTACAACACCCTTTTTTCTAGGTCTTGGAATTGAAAAACCGTGAAAAATTGCCTATTTCGCTACATTTTCACTAGGGTTTGACCTTGGGAGACACTACAAGTGTGTTGTGACAAATATTTTGGCATAAAGAGGATGTTATTACTGATATAATTTGATTTTCATCATCATTTTCCTCACAACACCCTTTATCATGCTCTTTTGCATTGAGATTTGGTGAAAAATCTCATATTTTAGTGTATTTTTAGTATATTTTGACTTGGCATCATCTTAGATTTGCATCAAGAGTGTGTTGTGACAGATCTTATTTATTTATTAGACTAATATCAGACATATAATTTTCTGCCCTTGATCAAAATCCTTACAACACCTTTTCTTTCACTTATTTGCATTGAAAAAGTATAAAAAATCAAGCATTTAGGTCATTGTTGCATATAACTTTGCACTTGTCTTTTACAAGATTTCAAAATCTGATTTGGCACTAATTTGAGCATATACACATGGCCTATAATCAAAACAACAACAATAGGTCTCTGAACCTGAAATTGTGTTTACACCACATGATAGAACAATTAGAGATACTAACAAACCTCTTTACATCACTGTGAAGATAATGGGAAACCTCATGGACAAAACCCTTATTGATCCTAATTACATGACTAATGTTTCCACGGAAGAGTTCCTCTATTTACATAATTTGATGCAAGGATCTTATGACCCTTCGGACATGATGATTAAAACACATAAGGGAACCTTTATAAAACCTTTGGGTAAGATATCATTGTTGGTAACTATATTTGAAAAACATGTAGAACAATGGTTTGATGTTGTCCATGTTTCTGACCACTTTCACATAAAATTGGGACACCCTTGGTTAAAGGAAATGAAAGTTGTCCCTTCAACAATTTATAATTGTCTAAAATTTCCTTTTGAGGGACATGTGATTACCATCTCTCAGAATAAATACAAACCTTTGGTTGAAAGAAAACATTACACAATGGATTACTTTTGGGACAAAAACAAAGAGAAACCTGAACCACGAACAAACTTTAACTTCTTGGGCTATAGAAATTACAAAGCAAAACTATTACATCCAACAACCAGACCCTCTATGCTTTAAATGGCAAAAGACAAACAACCCACATTTGAAGAGAACCACAGACCAAAAGGATAAGGTCCTTATGCTGAGGTTCCTCCCTCGTCATCCTTACAAGGATTTGAAAGGAATCTAGGTGTACGGAAAACGCTTCCTACACTAATCTAATGAGGAGAGGGCTATGCAAATCTAACTTTATCCTAACTATTACAGCAATGTTAAACCATTAACATGAGATATTGCAGTAAAACACAAGAACCATAAAGAAGATAGAAGAGAGAGAGACAAGATATACGTGGGGAAAACCCTTACAGGTGAAAAACCCCACACTCCAAAACACAACTCAAATGTATTACAGTAAACAATAACAGATTACAATACAGTTTCAGAGCCAATGCTCTTTCAGGAGTCTTCGAATGTCGAATCTGGAGATATTCCAGTAGCAAAACAGTACTTGTACAAAAGTTGTCTATCTCCCATCCAAGCACCTGTTTATATAGAGTTTACAAGGCAAATATAGAACCTTCTAGAGATGGGCGTCCATCTTGGACTCATGCCCCAAAACCCACGCCGAAGGACACTTATCCAACATCCCATCCCGAAGTGGGCACCTGGTCCCAAGATAGGTTACGACAAATGCTCTTACACACCTTACAACTGTCATAGAATTCGCCATACACTGACTAAAAATATCATATTCCTCTTACATGTCATAACCTTCCTTGACCGCCCAAAGATGCCTTTCTCTCGTGAAAAGATAGTCACCGACACTTGTCATTAATTAAAAATCATTTGAGGTTTCAGGGGCATTGCCCCTGAGTCCCCATGAGGGCGCTGCCCCTCGTCCCCGCCCTGTACCGCAACAGGGACCGCGCCAGGGGCGCTGCCCCTAGACCCCGCAAGGGGCTACGCCCCTTGACCCTGTCTTGGGGCGTTGCCCCCAAACCCCCGTTAATTATTCAAGGGGGAAACCGCGGCTACCAAATTCACCAAAATTTACCCTGCTGCATATACACAAGGTGCTGACTATGCCAACTCAACATGGGATAAATAAATACAACATTAGGAATTTGCAAAGGTTGAGACACCTTAATTCCCAACAGGATTGAGAGGTAATAGTCGACAACAAAATATGCCACCTAGACAAATGAGATTTGATCCCGGTGCTTCCTCTAGTTCTAAATTGCAAAAACCTATGAAAGAGCAAAGCCCTATCTTACAAGAGATAAGTGGTTGAAGAAAGAGAAATAGAAAAGCAAGAGAAAGAAGATGAAGAATACAAGCTTATGCCATAAACCTTGTCTCTCAACAAGAAAACATTGATCCAAACATTGAACAAAACAAAGATGACCCTAACAATGATGAGAATAGGGCTATGGTACCTTATGCCCCACTTTCCTCTAAAATCTGGGAGTGGGAAGATGACAATGATTTACTTGATGATGAGACTTAGCACGACGACCCTAACAAGTGAGTATCTCTAACCCTTTATCTCTCTCATGATGTGCTTCCCCCGTGATGTGTTATGTGTTGTTTAGGCCTCCTGGGATGACCCTTGATTCTCTTGTAAGCTCTGGGATACCAAGAAACTGCCTCTATTATGACCTTCTATTTGTATCATCATTCTTCTATATTGCCTCTCTCTATGATTTCATTGTTATGTGTTGTGTCTTGCGGACATAGCGTTGCAGTTGGTGACCTGGGGGCACCCTCCTATGTGACTTCCCCTAAGACACTGGTTTCTCCTCTCTTATTTACTATTTCCCTTCCCCTAGTGTTTCCATCTAGCGGGCGGATGACAAAAAACATTTGTACTGATGTGGACCTAGCATCCCTTTCATGAGAAATCAAAAATTGGACTTAGTTCCTAATATGACGATGGGGTTGTATATCTTATCTGACGCTTGGCTAATGGAAGCACTCATGCATTCTGCGTAGTAATTTTGATGGTGTTCTATCTCATTTACAAATCATAACAATACTGCTGCTCCGTGCACTTTGTCTATCTTGAATCTTGCATGCCTCAAATTTCATATTCATTGATGTTGTTTTTTAGGTGGACACTAACATGTTTCTTGTAGGGATGTGCTTGTGGGAACATTTGGCGATCGTAAAGTACATGTCACCTATGGGGGGCATGGGCTATGTGAAATTCCATGTTCCCTTGTGTGTCTTCTTCCTACCTTAACGTGCTTGATATCGATGCATGATATCAACCACCTTAACATGGGGGCATATAAGGTAAGCTGTCTATTGTAGATGTTAGCAATGTGTTTATCCTCAAGTGCAGTCTAAAGACTTGTGCGATGAGTACATCCTGCACTCTGAGTTTATTTGCAATCAATCAATCAATCATTTAAGCCCTCTGCGGTGGCAGGATATCGAGCATATCCTTTTTCATAAGCCCTCTGCGGAGGCGGGGATGGTGTATTTCTCAGAGCAGATTGCATCATCCTGTCATTTTTAAAAGTCCTCTGCGGAGGCGGGGAGCGGTTCTGTGACTAACTCAACCCTTAAGTGTGTCTTCAGCAATTGTTGTGGTGAAGCCCAATTGTTGGTGTGTGCCTATAATGTGCCTGAGATGGTGTTGAGCTTAGAAATAGGAACACTCCATCGCTTGTCTATCGTGTTTTCTCCATGTCTTCAAAGTGTGTGTGTTTGGTGTGCTTGCTTTGTGTGGCATGTTTGTTGCCCCATATGTAGTTTAAAGACTTGCACGATGAGTGCATCCTACATTTTGGGAGGTTTTACGTGTCTTGCATGTGTGTTGCCCCATAAATACAGTTTAAAGACCTACACGATGAGTGCATCCTATATTATGGGAGGTTTGTTTATTTTCCTATACTTGCATTTGCATTTCATATATATGAGAAAAAAAAAAGAAAAGAAATCATTCATGTCTTCCATGCATTAATGTGTCTTCTATGCATTCAATGTATTCTCTATGTTTTGTGTGAATGTAATTGTCTTCTCCGTGTTTTGCGTGTCTGTCATTGTCTTCAATGTGCTTGACGTGTCTTCTCCGTGCTTGGCGTGTTTGTTGTGTTTGTTGATTGTACTTTAATGCATGTATTGGCCTCACGTTTATACATACATTAAAGTGGGGGCTAAATGTAATGTCGTAAAATGTCCCCTTGGGGGCTTTTCCCTCAAAAGGTTTAGCTCCTGGGTCTCTAGTGTGCATTTAGGACATCTTGCATCATAATTCAACATCCTGATGGAATGAACTCTGAGTATCATGACAAATGGGACCTAGGGGGACCCCTTGAACCTAACCCTATCCAAAATAGGGGGGAGGACTTGGGCGCCCATGCCCTAGTCCTACCCTATTTTGGGTCAAGCCCAAATTTCTAGTGTCAGTTTATGACCGTTATTTGGTCCCTAGGCCGACACGGTAAGTTGGAATTTACGAAATCTTGGCGGGAATGTTTGTAGTTGCATATAAAATCATGTTTAGGCATTCATTTGTAAACTATATTTCAACTAGATGATTGCTAGCAAGCTATTGTGTTCTAAAGGTGATTCAAGGCTTTCATTGTATTGCAAGAGCATATTTGTGTTGTCTATGTGTTTGTGTTTGCATATTTGAGCATCCATCTCCTCATGGAATGAAAAACTTCTTCCTCCCATGAGATCTTCATTACAAGGTGATATCTATTGTGATTATTGAGCATTTATCATTTGGTTTTTGCCTCTGCCACCCAAGGCACGAACTCTCTATCTAACAAGGGTGTTCGGAAGGCTTGAGGGTCTCTCTGGGGATGGACTGAGGCAAGCCTCTAAACACCACAACCCCCTCACAAAGTTTTCATGATTGCAGGTTACAGGTTGGAGTTGTAAATAAAGTGAAGTTGCAGGAGGGTACAATAGAGTGTCGGGATTGCAGATCAGTGAAAGAAATAGCTACCTGAACTTGGGCACCCATTCATTAGTCCTCAAAGTTCTGCAACGGGAAAACCTCTGATACAACAGATACAGGTTACAAACTAAGTTTCTGGATCTCGACAAAAAGCAAGGCACTGGACTTGGGAGCCCGCTCTTTAGTTCTTGGCTTTTCCATCTCAGAACCCTAAAAAATAGGTGCACTTTTATTTGTTATTTTACATCTTTCTGAAGAAGCATTTTCGATAATTCATTCGTTTACTGTCGTATTTGCATAATTAGGGTTTTAAGGTACAACTGAGCATAAGAGAAGGAAATTTTCAATCTAATCATAAAAATCTAAGTTTCCCTACATATCAATAGTGACATAGGGTATGATAGTACATTACAACTCGACCCTAGGTCCCTAAATGTAAGGGTGAAAGGAGGATATACACCAAAACTACCAAAAACTCAACTATCTAAATTTTACCCTTTACATTTTGGTGAACCCGTGTTATTGGACTTGTTTGCACCTTTATGAGTGTTTTTCTTCATATTTACAGTGATTTTCATTTATTCATATAGTCATTCATCTTATTGCATTGAAAAACTTACAAAAAAATTGAAAAATTGGAAAAAAATGGCATTTTAAGGTTTGCATGTTGCATGAATTAATTTGAATTTCATCAAATTTATGATTTTTGCATTAGATCTTATTTAAATTCCATAAAATTACAAAAATTCATTAATTTTCATTACATGTTTGTCATAAAATTGCTAGGGTTTTGTTGAAAATTGTGAATTTTGCATATAACCTAGTAATTCCAAAATCTAAGGTTTGTAGGAAAAATATTGTTTCATGTTTTTCTACTGATTTTAGAGACTCATTCAAAATTTCATTTGACTTTAGTCTTGTATTTTGGAACAAATTTGCATTTAGATTTTAAAATTTTGCATTTTTGCATAGAAAAAGTCAATAAAAACTAGCATTTTCATTGATTTTTCATTAGAATTGCACTTGCATTTTGCATGTTAGAGCATGAAAATAATTTTCAGATCTAAGATCATATAATTCCATCATATATTAGCTTTCAAAATATTCATATAGCATTTTGTGTCAAGATCTCAAACCTAGGGCTTCAAAAACATTGATTTTCACTAGATTTGGCCTTATCAACTCTCTAAATTTGCACCATAGGCATGTTGTGAAGGATATTTTTGCACTAATTGGTTGTTATTATGGTAATAATTTTCTACCCCTCCTAAAAATCTTTACAACACCTTTTTATCGGGCTCTTTTATTGAAATTTTAGTGAAAAACTACACATTTTTGCTATTTTTGCCCTAGGGTTTGGCCTAGTTTGCACTCCAAGCATGTTGTAACAAATATTATGAATTGAGGTGATTGATATCATCAATATTATTTTCTGTACCTCCTAAAATTCTTTACAACACCCTTTTTTCTAGGTCTTGGAATTGAAAAACTACAAAAAATTGCCTGTTTCACTACATTTTCACTAGGGTTTGACCTTGGGAGACACTACAAGTGTGTTGTAACAAATATTTTGGCATCAAGAGGTTGTTATTACTGATATAATTTTATTTCCATCATCATTTTCCTCACAACACCCTTTATTGTGCTCTTTTTCATTGAGATTTGGTGAAAAATCGCATATTTTAGTGTATTTTCACTATATTTTGACTTGGCATCATCTCATATTTGCATCAAGGGTGTGTTGTGACAGATCTTATTGTTGTATTGGACTGATATCAAACATATAATTTTCCAAAATCAGAATCTTGTCATCCAACCAAGTTCTATATTTTATCTTTCTTTGAAATGATGCTACTATCATAACACCATCTCAAAGAGGGACAAAATGTAGACACCTAAAATTGTTTCATCACTATTTCAACCTTAATCAAGGCATCACTTGACCATTTCCTCTATAATTAATTGAATAAATTCTTGTTTATTCAATTAATTATCCAATTTTCATCCTAACATTAATTAAATAAATTCAAGCATTTATTTAATTAATTAATCATTTATCACCCCTCTTCTATAGCCAACAGTTTGTTTATCTAAGTCCCTTATCCTCATCCCAAAAATTAAATAAATATATTCTATTTATTTAGTTCCCTATTTTGTGCACTTTTCATTAAGTTGGCCAAAACCAATTAGCTAACTAATCACCCATATGCACAATCCTAAACCACAATCAACTCATCCAAACTTTGCACATCCTCCAAAAGTGTAAATGAGTCCTTTTGGGCATGGCACATGAGACATGGGTCAAAGATTTTCCCATCCCTCTAAGGTAAACTTTTGATCCTCACTATCCACTTCTTCCAAAGGAATTTTCCACCATTTATTTCCCTTAAATCTTGGACCCCTCCTTGTGCATCAATTACATGATGCCACTTGGAGGCTCCTCATCACTCTAATCTTCTCAATCATTCTCCACCCTTGATCCTTCAAATCAATCTTAGCCATTGATCAACCCATCTAAGAATATTTACATTGACTTCAACCCAATCCATTTTTACCAACCGATAGAATGCAAAGTTGTATTATTGGAACAAGCACCCACATTCTCTCAACAACACATCATAATCCTTTGAGAACAATTACCATGGATTTGTGCAACAAGAAATGGTGTTCGTGAGAACCTTTAGTGTTTTCATTAGCTTAACTAGTCCTTTTCTTTATCTTGAGGTTGTATTTAGATGTAAATGAATAGGTTGGATTAGTTTAACTCATTCTTTCATGTTTGCCTTTATATGTATACATTTTTGGCATGTCCAATGGGATTTCATTACCTTAAGGGATAACATGAGCCACATGTTCAAGTGAGGTATACAAAGGGGAGGAGCAAAATTTGTACCTTAAAGGATGCATCATCGTGTCTAGTATATCTTTGTTACTCTTTTTCATAAGGAGGCAAGGTGAAGTGGGATTTGGTTCACCCATGAACACATGCTTGTAGATGGGCTCTCATTCATGGATATCAAATTCATGCACCTAGTGTATATTGAGGGCCCCCCTACAAGACTTGTTTATCCTATCTTAAGACCATCAGTCGTATATGCTTGTGGTGCATCAGTAAGTAGTTATCCCTGAGAAGTCACTCACCTAGCGCCCCTAAAAATGGATGTGCATGTTGTATATGCTCTTCCAACGTACCTTTTAAATAATCTTGGGTGATCAAAAGTAGTTAGTTTTCTCATCATGGGACTTGCACATTATGATTAAAAAAGAAATATTGGTGGGCCCACTATTAATTAAAGTGTCTCAACCTTACAACTTCGAAAGGTTATTATTATTCCTAGTTTTGGACTTTTCGAATACCCTTTATCTTGAAGAATGATCTAGAACTTTCAAAGTTTCCAAAAGGGCTAAAAATGGTGAGACTTACTATTTTTAGTAACTTTACATTTGACCTCGAATTGACCTAAAATTTTCCTAGAAGGTACAAAATAGATAAGTAAACATCTCGGGTCAGTTTTGACTCAAGATCATACCTGGATCATGTTGATGTGTCTTTTAGCATGCAACAACACAGGTGTGATTGTTGGTTTCACACCTCTCTTGAAAAGTATCCTACCCTAGGTAAGACTACTCCAAGGATAATATAGCTAGATCTTAGCTTGCTTGGAATCTCTCAATTAGTATGTTCTAGTTGTACCTACAAGGGGTCTTACGTGCAATCTATAGATCTTCGAGTTGGAATAACACATACATATAAACCCTTCAAGATTTTAGCTGATAAACAATGTAAAATGCTGCTGAAATTCCTAATCTAACCAAGGTTTTTTAAAGAAAATGCAAAAGGTATATGGTTTTAGAGGAATCCTAAGTGACTTTCACAATGCACAAATTCTACTTTAAGTAGAAAAATGCTCTGAAACTTAACCAGTTTTCTGAGTTACCAAACTAAAATGGGTGTTACAGTACTGTAGAAAATGATGCTATCTTCAATGGAAATCTAGAGATTTTCATATTACATTCATTCATTAAATACCCAATGACTGGCGTAATTTAACTCACCAAATGCAATTGAACTAAACACAACTGATAAGTCTAGACTAACTTTACACAGCTATTTACCATCAACAAATAACCAAAAGTATGGACTAGATTATCATCAAATACTTTCAGCAAACCATAAACATTATAAAGCACAACTAACTAAATATGGGAGAGCAAGAAGAGAACCATGAAAACCAAAATGAGCCAATACAAGATATAAATTCTCAAGATAATTCCAGAAATTTACTTTGCATTACTTCAAATGGCAGAGTGTCAACAATTCAGTATCAAAATCTCTCTTTTTTAAACAATGGCAATGGCAGCCCTTTATATAGAAAAGAGGCATACCAATTTTTTCAATGAATGGTGGAGATTAACTCAACACCGACAGTCCAGATTACATCAATAAATGCACTTCTTACAGCTCACAGTAAATCCCGAATTACATTTTGCCTCTTATGAAAAAGACAAAAAACAACCCCCAAATACATTGAATTTAGACATTTTGAATACCCATTAAGTTGTACATGGGGAAAAGTCAATTTCTAAGGCAGAAAGAAGTCAATACGAGGTCATATGATGCATAAACACTTGTGTTGATGTAGACTGATGGGACTCCATATGCCGACTGGTTAAGCATGTGGCATTTGGATGGTCGATGGATTATCTTCTGATTGGAACAGGTGTAAATAGGACTAGAGCTAAACCCTGATCATAATGTATTCTTTGCAACTTTTGGCAATAGTCGAACCTTCTTGATTTCTTGCATGTAATCACTAGATTTAGGATCTTGAGAGGCCTGAGTTAGATCCCTGAATGTCTGGCATGTCATCTTCCTTGTTTTGATGATCCTCCTGACACATCCACTATGAACTGCATCGTCCAATTTACTTTATTCAACCTACAAGAAAAAAGAACACATAATGATTGATCTTTTACAATTATAATCAGATTAAGCACAGAAATCAGATTTAACAGGACTTAGCCATTTTGAACATAATGATATTCAAATCACACATTTGAGCCAATCTAAACTCCTCAACATCAACATACACTTCCATTTAATCATTTTCGGAGGCATGACCATTTTTTATTGCATTAGTCTTCTTGATTCATCAATTATTTGCTTATGGCCTTTGACCTTGTATTTACTTCCACGCCCAATGACAGCGGTGCCGTTTGCATTTGCACATACACGCAGAAGTCACTTTCTTTCAACCATTATCCATCTTGCATATTCATATTACATTGAACTTCTCGTGCCATGCCTCTGTATCCATACACCATTTGCGGGGAATAGAGCATTGTCCAAATGTATCCACCTGACGACAAAACCCCCGTAATATCCACTAACCCATAAAAGCCCCACTTTCCAAAACTTATTGATTGTTTATTTGACATTCCCTTTAATTCTTCGTGGATACAAATGCCTAGTAAATATTGTCGTTGTCTCACAAATTTGTTCTCAATAAACCATCTTCACCGATCACACCCATGCTCAATGTGTAATTGTTACGAAATATGGGAATATCCCATGCTTAAGAACCTTTCTAAACCCCTCAGTTGTTTTATTGGTGTGCTCGTGATTTTTCCATGGACACCATTTTCAAATATATCATTGCCCTTATTGCATTGATCTTAATTGTATTCTGATACTTGGTACGTATTAGTTTATGATCATCGGTCCTTCCTTCTCAATCATGAATCTGAGAACTCACAATTTGAATGTCACTATAAACAACATTATCTTGTCAGTCAACAAGACTTTGGGACTATTCTGGGAAGTGGCGATGAGAGTTGGCGGGGATTTTAGATGTCATATGAGTTTTGCGAAAAAAATGGAGTCAACTGGACATGTCTGGTTGTATGCAAAAGTCCCACAAAATGCAAAATCTCTGCAATGCTCATCCGACCATCATTATTAAAGGCACATCCTCCAAGTCGTACTCTCTGTGAATGTTCCATGTTTACATAAATGATTTCCCCGGTGGTTGCAACCATATCTTTAAACAGATCTTTCATTGTATCTTATACCTTGTTGAAGTGTAATTTGCAACCACATCTCGTCCCAAGTAACTGCACGCTATGATTGTATTCCTCAATTCTCAGTGTGAATCTGTATTTCACTAGGACCTTTCATTTATTAGCCCACTGCATATTACAACTGATGGCATGCACATGTTGCCCCTATCTTCACAATCAAAAGCTCTTATCCGGCACGCTTCTGTTGTAAATACCTTGTTTATTAGAGTGGTGGACTCGATTCAAAATGGCATTCAACACATCTCACACTCAAGGATTCTTAGAGTTGTCGGTTGTTTGTATTGGAGCACTAATATACATTAGCTTGCAAAAAACAAACCTTGTTACTTGGCTATCACAACCATTATACACCACCTGCAATAATGGGATTCCATACGATTTATGTTCCAGTCAGTCATCCAGCTAAGTATTTAACATGTTTCCATCGATTTGTCAGTTCTTCATATAGTAGCATGTCTTCAAAGTCTTTTCAATGCACATCATGGCATTACTTTATCCAATGGTCTTATATGTCTCATTAGAGATCGTAGCAACTGCACCTATTGCAAGCATGAAGATATAAGACATTGTGGGGAAATTGCTTCATGTCGAAGTTGGCGGGAAATGTAGTGTTGTTAGGATATTACGGGAAACTTGGATTGTGGTGGATCTTGCGGAGGAAATGGATGCCATTGGATATTATGGGTGAAACAAAGATAACTTGATACATCATGTTGAGCACAAAAATGACGCAATCATTATAGTCGTATATCCGGAGACTCGGATACTTTGCACATCTCTGAGGGAATTATGTAAAGAAGTTGGCATTATTTACAAATTGATAGAATATATCTTTCAAAGCTGATACCTGTTTCATGCCTTCGAACTTATGCATTTGTGCAGTTTGTGCTTTCATCTGCCCGATATGATAAAAAGGCATCATCATTGATACACTTCATTATTTGGTAACCACAATTTTAAGTTTTGCCCACACATTGCAATCGTTGTGTCCCACACATCCACTTCTCTTGGGATTATTCCATTGAAGTAGTATGCACGCCGTGTTTGCGTTGCCACATACATATGTACTGCAAATATGTCCATTAGAATTTTGTGGAGAAAATGATGCTTGCTGACTATTGATTCTGTGGAGAATTGGCACATTACAAGAGTTGTGGGGAATAATAGTCTATTGGATATTATCTTGATGGAGGTCAATCCTATGCAACATCTACCTAGACAAATGTCTTTTCTATTAATGACTTTGTGGGGAATCGTTGTTCAATGGGATAATGCAGGTAAATTGGTCCCAAGTGGATATATCCACATGAATGTGTTTTCCCTGCTTTATCCATATGAGCCTACTTTCCATGCAGGTGTTAACTTTGTTAGTTCTCGAACCACCTTCAACGATGTGGGATCTATTGATGCTTTCTGCCATTGACTACCGTAGTTTCAAATTTTACTTCACTCCCGAGAAATCCATATCTCTTCCTTTTATCATTTGTCATAGCATTTTTTTTGTTGCATTCCACAATCCATGCAGGTTTAGACATTGTACAACTGACATAATAGCAATTCTCTTTTAATTATTCTGGTGCTATGTTGTATCTCTTCATCCTGTAATCATAATGACAAATAGTTGATGCGACTTCACTTTGTACACGTCCCCATTGCCTATCTTTTAACTTCATCCAAGTATTTGCAGAAAAATCATCTCTGATCAAACTCATCATCATGGGAGTTTCACATAGTACTGACCAGAGCTTGCGAAGAAAATGAGAGTGACTGACTTTTGAGTTTGCGGAATAATAGCATGACACCGAACATATCCACTTGGGTAGTAAAGTCTCGCAAATGTAAAATCCCCGTAAAATAACTTTGCCTTTATTATCAAACACCTATCTTCAAACTATACACTTTATCATTCATCCAACACCAAGAAGTTGAATGTCATTTCAATAATACTGCATTCAATATCCGATTTGAGGTTTTTTTTTTATCAAAATAATGCACAACCCTATGTATGTCTCCATATATCCATTCAATTAAGTCCATTGAAATTTTCCTTTTGTTCATACTTAGACAGGCATCTGTTTATGCGTGTGCATAATTCAGCAAGAGAAGAGAGTGATGACCAAATTGTAGGAAAATCATCTTTAACAAGACATTGTGGGAAATAGTGGTCTGTCGGATGTCATCCAATCAAGGGGTACCCCACAATAAGACATTTTTTTCAAAACCACTTTACCCAATAATCCACGCAACTGGTCAATGCTTTCGTGTTCTACATACAAATCTGCCAGTTCAAAATCCCTATTCAATTTGGATAAAATTCCACTTTTGCAGGTGCATCTGGATAATATGGTTCTTTGGAATAGTTTCATTATAACTTGCTGAGGGATTTTAGGTTGATTGACATTTTAAACGCTTTGCGGCAGTTTTGAGGCCCTTAAACTTGTGGAGGTTTTGCGGGTCTCTGACTTAGTCAGTTGATAGGCATTACAGCGCAAAGTCAGATGCATTTGTTTTTAGCACTGGGTCAGTGAGCGATGAAAGTAGCGCAAAGGTCAATGAATGGTGAAAGTGGTGTAAAGGTCGGTTGGTCGGGAAAATTGTGCTAGGTTGGAGGCACTGGATTTTAACTCAAAGGTCGGATGGAGGCATTTTAGCACAAAAGGCATTCAAACCTAATTTTGATGGAAGCAAACACTTGGACTTAGCAGATTTTAGCATGAATTAGTGGTATTAATTCCCTAGCATGGCAAGAAGATGCATTTTGACCATTTTGACAACCTAGGAGCTGAAAAACCTAATTGACACTCAAATCAAAACTTGCAAAGAGGGGGGTCCCTATTTCTTGAAATGGGGCATGTGTACGAGGCACAACAAATGGCGACTCTGCTGGGAAATGCTCCAAAGCATTTCAAAGATCAACTTTCAGTTTGAACATGCTAAACAAGAAGACGTGATATCCTATCAAAGAAGCAAAGCTCAATGACAAGTGCAACATCCACATCCTGAAAACCTGAGTGTGTGTAATTGATTCATTCCCATCCTTTGGCAACTAAGTTCACCCAAGATCCTTCGTGCTAAGCTATGGAGTTGGATCATTTTACCACCAAGAGAATGCTCTGATGCTGAGATGTAATGAACCTTGATGGAAGAGCATGATGATTCTAATGATTGTTCATGTAATACTTCTTTTTCAATGATATCCTCCTTGATAATGCCTTTGATGATCTTTGATGCAAATGATCTTCAAAAAATAATCTTCATGTGAGAGTCTTCAAATGATAATCTTCATATTGATACTTTGTAATGGGTCTGGTGTTGAAGAACACCTGTTATTTTCACCCAGTAGGCTAGCAGTACTTAGTACTACCTGCCACTCTCATCTGGATCTGCAGCACTGGCATTGGTGGTAAAAATGTGGACCCAAATCTTTCACTTAACACAAGACCACATAGACTTACTTAGAAAAGCTCCAGATCATTTAAGTGTGAGAGGTATATGGTTAGAAAATACTTCAGGTGCACTGACTACTAATTCATTTCCTCTGAACAGACATCATACCCCTTGGTATATCAATCGAGCCCACAAGAAATCCTTAGTAGAAACCTTGGCTTCTCAAAGAAATATTCCAAATTATTTACCCAACATTGAAGCATTTGCAGGACCGCACAACTGCCTCCGCATAAAGCAAGCACAGCAAGACAAAAGCAAAGCAGGAAAGAGCAACTAACCTAAGCAAAACAAACTACTCTAAAAATGACAACTAACAACTAAAGAAAGCGAAAGAAAAAATCAAAGAACCTAATCTAAACAACAAACTAATCTACCAAACCAACAATAACCTAACTATGTACAAAATCTTGGGACAACAACTATTTGCGTTTCCTCGTGACTTATTTCTCAGGACATGCAGAAGTAACAAAGTGCAGGTCAGTGTCCTAAGTCTGGCAAGCTCATTTTTGTACTCTGAGAAGTGAAGTAGAGGTAGGTTGGGTTCATGTTGAAGGTGCCAGTCATGTTGAATCAGTAGTTGGGGCAGCTCATTAGGGACATGGTTAATCCAGATGCAATTTGTCTTACCTATATTGCCATAATCAAACTGATAACTGAAACTACTGCAATTGAGTGGAGAGAGGGAAGATACGACCTAATTTACAGAACCATCGGTCAGAGATGTGAGTTCATCACCTTGTTGCATTGCACCAAATACCTTTTCATCTTCAGGGGGTCGTAACTCATGTTTGGCCATATTCTATGCATCATGTACCTCTAGATCACTGAATGCTGCAGCAATTTCCCAAGCAAACAAAAAGTTTGGACAACCTTCTTCAGAATGCAGATCATTTGGATGAAATCTGCATGAATCAGCTAAAGAAAAATCTGTCATGTGTGGTGAATTTGCATGCAGCAGCATGTCCTTGCTTATCCTTAACACCAGCTCAATGATGTGATCAAGTGACTGACATGAAAAAGCTTCCAAGCCATCACTCTGCATGACTGTTTGATTTGTATTCTCAGATTGCAGACCTTTGCTCTCATCTATCATTATTAGGCTAGCATCAACCATGTGGAGATTCTCTTTATTGTAAGTGTAAACTGAATCAGCGTGGCAACCATATAGTAAACCCAAATCTACCTTTTCCACTATGTTAATCAAAAACCTTCCTATTTCAATTAAGGGCTAGCATTGGGCTGGCAATTCAATGTCTACGGTAGCAACATAGTCTATTTCTTCTTTTATGACTACATCGTTGTTGTCTTGAGGTGATGCATCATCCTGATCTTCTTTATTTAACTAAGCTTGAGACTTTTCTACAATAATTGTACCGACCTGATATGGTTGATCATGATAATTTATTGGGCTGATACAGTCAAAAGTCTGATCAATCTCCTTTGGATAATTTGATTTTAGCTCTAATATGTCACCTGAAACAACCTCTTGCACTGTTGTCCATGAATATTCTTCAACTAAATGACAGATTTCTTCTTGTTGTTTTTGTTGTTTAAACTAATTTAACTGTTGTTCCAACTTAGAATTATCAACAGTCTGAAATGAACTGTTGTTGTACATCTATGATGTAGCAAATTCAAGTTCATAATGTGTTATCTGGGAAGTATTTAATTGCTGGTTGCATCTTTAATATGACTGCATATCAAATCTGATTTATCATCTACCTCATCCACCTCCTTAGCAGCAAAGAATTAACCCTGTACATCATTTTGTTCATTGTATTGTGGCTAAAAAAATAGATTTTTTCCATGTTGGGATAATATATTCTATGACTGACTAATCTAGATCCAGTGGTTGAAAACCAAGCTTTATCCAAGCAGGGACCTCATCTTCATTAGTTGGGTGACCTGCAGACCACATGCATTGCCTGCTCTCATCATCTCAACATGTATTTTGATGAACAACTTGAGGGACTTCAATTTCTTCGTGTAGATTGCCCTGTTCACCATGATCATTTATGAATGGAAGATTTGCAGCTCCTTGCAAGGTCTTTCTCTGTATACGTCTGTCATATCCATATCCTGCTTCAGGCTTGTATATTTCAAAGATAGGAAGTAGTCCTTTTAAATGCAAGCCCAATCTTTGGAGGAAAGTTAAACAGTCAATCTTGTCATGCAGTTCTCTAGGATGTACAATGCAAACTTGAGGTGAGCTAAAATCAAGTAAAGTTAATGGAGGATACTTCACTCTAATCTACCTATCTAACACTTCTTTGAAAAGTGGAATGTTCACTTGGAAGTTCTCTTTATGATATGACAACTGAGATGGTCCTCTGAAGAATGAAAGGATTTCATGAATGTGTACCCATTGGATCAAAATTTTCTACACATTCATTTTAGCATGTGCAATGAAAAACTAATAGCCTGCATAAAAATCTTTGTCGGCCCTCCTTCTAGTGCCAATTCTATTGATGATGGTTTTAGCACGCAACAACACAGGTGTGATTGTTTTTTTCACACATCTCTTGAAAAGTATCCTACCCTAGGTAAGACTACTCCAAGGATAATACAGCTAGGTCTTAGCTTGCTTGGAATCTCTCAATTGGTATGTTCTAGTTGTGCCTACAAGGGGTCTTACATGCAATCTATAGATCTTCGAGTTGGAATAACAAATACATATAAACCCTTCAAGATTTCAGTTGATAAACAATGTAAAATGCTGCTAAAATTCCTAATCTAACCAAGGTTTTTTAAAGAAAATGCAAAAGGTATAGGGTTTTAGAGGAATCCTAAGTGACTTTCACAATGCACAGATTCTACTTTAAGTAGACAAATGCTCCAAAACTTAACTATTTTTCTGAGTTACCAAACTAAAAAATGGGTGTTATAGTACTGCAGAAAATGAGGCTATCTTCAATGGAAATCTAGAGATTTTCATATTACATTCATTCATTAAATACCCAATGACTGGTGAAATTTAACTCATGAAATACAATTGAACCAAACACAATTGATAAGTCCAGACTAACTTTACACAGCTATTTACCATTAGCAAATAACCAAAAGTATGGACTAGAGCATTCATCAAATACTTTCAGCAAACCATAAACATTATAAAGCACAACTAACTAAATATGGGAGAGCAAGAAGCGAACCATGAAAACCAAAATGAGCCAATACAAGATATAAATTCTCAAGATAATTGCAGAAATTTGCTTTGCATTACTTCAAATGGCAGAGTGTCAACAATTCGGTATCAAAATCTCTCTTTTTTAAACAATGGCAATGGCCGCCCTTTATATAGGAAAGTGGCATACCGAGTTTTTCAATGAACAGTGGAGATTAACACAACACCAATGGTCCAGATTACATCAATAAAAGCACTTCTTACAGCTCACAGTAAATTCTGAATTACATTTTGTCTCTTATGAAAAAGATGAAAAATAGCCCCCAAATACATTGAATCTAGACATTTTGAATATCCATTAAGTTGTACATGGGGAAAAGTCAATTTCCAAGGTAGAAAGAAGTCAATACAAAGTCATATGATGCATAAAAACTTGTGTTGACGTAGACTTATGGGGCTCCATATGTTGATTGGTTAAGCATGTGGCATTTGGATGCTTAATGGATTATCTTCTTATTCAAATAGGTGTAAATAGGACCGAAGCTGAACTTTGATCATAATGTATTCTTTGCAACTTTTGGCAATAGTCAAACCTTCTCGATTTCCTGCATGCAATCACTAGATTCAGGATCTTGAGAGGCCTCAGTTAGATCCCCGAATGTCTAGCATGTTAGCTTCCTTGTTTTGATGATCCTCCTGACACATCCACTATGAACTGCATTGTCCAATTTACTTTATTCATCCTGCAAGAAAAAAGAACACATAATGAATGATCTTTTACAAATATAATCAGATTAAGCACAGAAACCAGATTTAACAGGACTTAGAAATTTTGAACATAATGATATTCAAATCACACATTTGAGCCAATCTAAACTCCTCAACATCAACATGCACTTCCCTTTCATCATTTTCGGAGGCATGACCATTTTTGATTGCATCAGTCTTCTTGATTCGTCAATTATTTGCTTATGGCCTTCGACCTTGCATTTACTTCCATGCCCAATGACAGTGGTGCAGTTTGCATTTCCACATACACGCATAAGTCTCTTTCTTTCAACCATTATCCATCTTGCATATTCATATTACGTCAAACTTCTCGTGCCATGCCTTTGTATCCATACACCATTTGCGGGGAATAAAGCATCGTCCGGATGTATCCACCTGACGATAAAATCCACGTAATATCCATTAACTCGTAAAAGCCCCACTTTCCAAAACTTATTGATTGTTTATTTGACATTCCCTTTAATTCTTCGTGGATACAAATGCCTCGTAAATATTGTCGTTGTCTCGCAAATTTGTTCTCAATAAACCATCTTCACTGATCACACCCATGCTCAATGTGTAATTGTTACAAAATATGGGAATATCCCATGCTTAAGAACCTTTCTAAACCCCTCAGTTGTTTTATTGGTGTGCTCGTGATTTTGCCATGGACACCATTTTCAAATATATCACTGCCCTTATTGCATTGATCTTAATTGTATTCTGATACTTGGTACGTATTAGTTTATGATCGTCGGTATTAAAGTTTCTATTTTGTGAAAACTACTGAAAAAGTTTTAAACTCAATTTTGAGCCACTTAGAGGTCCGTAAATGCTCCAAAAAATTTCATAACCAACAAAGTGGGTTATAGGGTAATAGATCTCTTCACAAGCTTTTCGACGCATCAAACAGTTCGTCAATCGGACACACGGAACAAAAGTTATGACCTTCGAAAGTTGGACCTCCTATTTCTGGGAAATGTAAAAACGTGTTGGACACATAAAAGAGCTATAAAGGGGAGATTTACACATTTTGGTGTGTGTTTTGGCACATCAAAAGGCATCTTTGATTGGAGATAATTTGGGCGCCACTTTTGGGTGGTTTTGGCTCATGGTTTTGTAATTACCGGTAACAGCTTACTGTATTGTATCTCCTATATATCAAGAGCTAGAGATGGAGGTTGTGTAAGAATATTATAGATGTCGAGTTACCTCCTGGATCTCTGGTTGGATATACTCCTATAAAAGCTTGCTCTGAAAGTATATTGTAATATTCTTGATTCTTAAATAATATATTGGGCAGCTTTGTAGTGTGGGGTTTTTTACCTGAAAAGGTTTTCCCCACGTATAGCTTGTGTTGTGAGTTTTATGTTTGCATTTGTAATTTGTTATTATCTTTCTGTTAGTGTGCATCTTAATTTGTAACTGTAAAAGTAAAAATTTGCATAAATCTTTCCTCAGTAGATCAGTGTCGGAAGTGTTTCTACATACCTTACTTCCTTTTAGTTCGTATTAGAGCCTGATCACCTTTGGTTCTAGTTGTTGGGTAGAGGGTTTTTTGAGCTCCTCTTCATTTGTGTGGGAGCTTGTGTAGAGTATTTGAAATCTTTGTTGCAGGTAAGAGATGGCGAGCACATCTAGAAAGTTTGAGATAGAGATGTTTAATGGTAGTAATTTCAAGTTGTGGAAACTCAAAATGGAGGACATGCTTGTAGATCAGGATTTATGGGATGCCATATTTGGTACAAAACCAACGGCAATGTCTCAAGAAGAATGGGATATCAAAGATTGAAAAGCTAAGGGTTTGATAAGACTTTGTTTGGTTGACTCAGTGCTCTTAAATATCCATGAAGAGAAGACTACAAAGGATCTTCGGAAGAAACTTGGAGATGTTTATCAAGCTAAATCCCTAGTGAACAAGTTATTCCTACGAAAGAAATTGTATTCTTTGAGGATTGAATATGGAGGATCTGTCATTGATCACCTGAATACATTCAATATGCTTGTTGCCCAATTGACTTTTGTTGGTGTGAAAATGGAGGAGGAGGATCGATGTATAACATTACTGTGTTCATTACCAGATTCGTGGGACCACCTTGTTATGGCCATTGGGAGTACCACTACCACCTTCAAGATGGATGAAGTGGTTTCTTTGTTGTTGTCTGAAGAGATGCAAAGAAAGTCTTCTAAATCAGCTAAGGAGGCTCTTGCAGTTCGTGGTAGATCTAAAGAGAAGGGAAAAAAAGGAAGATCCAAATCCCGTGGGAGATCTAAGTCTTGTAGAAAGTCCAACACCCTGTGTTGGAACTGTGGCAAACCTGGTCACTTCCGCAAGGAGTGCAAGGAGGAGAAAAACAAAAAGAAGAAGAATTATGATTCAGATTCTAACAAGTCCTCTCAGGATGAAGGAGAAGTGTTTGTCGCTGCATTGGCAATGCATGCATCTGAGGATGTGTGGCTTATTGACTCTGGTACATCTTTTCACATGACCTTGCATCGGGGTTGGTTTTTGATGTATGAAGAATATGATGGTGGAAATATGTACTTGGGTGATGATTCTCACCTGAAGATTGTTGGTCGTGGAAGATTCTTGATTTGATTCCTTGATGGACGAGTGAAGGGAATCAATGGTGTTCTGCATATCCCTAGTTTGACACGGAACCTTCTTTCTATAAGTAAACTGAATGATGTGGGAGTGCAAGTTGTTTTCTTGAGTGGAGGATGCAAGATGACTAGAGGATCTATGGTGTTGGCTAAGGGTGTTCAGATTGGCACTTTATTTCATCTTAATGCATGTGCAGTTCAGTGCAATAGTGCCTCAGTTTCAAAGAAGAGAACTTCAAAGTCTTCATCCTCACCATTGGAACCAACAGTGAAAAGGATTGTTGCATCTACTTCTGATGGTCATGCTTTCTAGGTACCTAAGGGTGCTCATTCTATGGAGATGAAACTCCCAAGTGAGAAGATAATGTTATGGCACCAAAGGCTTGGACACATTGATGAAAAGGGTTTGAGGACCCTGAAAAATAAAAATCTTGTTGAGGGTATGAATGACTATAATCTTGAGTTTGATTTCTGCGAACATTGCATTTATGGAAAACAAAACCATGTTCAGTTTTATTCCAGTTCTCACAAATCTTCCGATGTGTTGGACTTGATTCACTCTGATGCGTTTGGTCCTGTTAATGTTCCATCGATTTCAAAATCTATTTACTTTGTTTCATTCATTGATGACTATAGTAGAAGGACATGGGTTTATTTCCTTAGAAGTAAATCTAAAGTCTTTAATAGATTCAAAGAGTTCAAATCTCTTGTAGAGAATTAGAAGGATAGAAAGATTAAGTGTTTGATGACTGACAACGGTTGTGAGTTTTGTTCAGCAGATTTCAACAAGTACTGTAAAGAACAGAGGATTGAGAGGCACAAGACAACTCCATATACCCCTCAGTAGAATGGAGTTACAGAGAGGATGAATAGAATGGTGATGGAGAGGGAAAGGAGTATGCTAAGTGGAGCTGGTTTTGAATAAAAGTTATGGGTTGAAGCTGTTGCTATTGTTTGTTACCTAGTTAACAGGTCTCCTACATTAGCGCTCATTGATAAGACACCTATGGAGGTATGGTTTGGTAAAAATCCTTCATTAAGATACATTTGAGTATTTGGTTGTGAGGCATATGCACATGTGCCTAAGGAGAAGAGGTCTAAGTTGGAGAACAAGGCTGTGAGGTGTATCTTCATCAGTTATGGCATCAGTGTGAAAGGGTACAAGCTTTAGGATCCAGTGGTTGAGAGAGTTTTGTATAGAAAAAGTGTGATCTTCAGAGAGCTTAATCCTTCTTCTATTGTCTTGCAGCCAAAGAAAGAGGAGAATAAAGATGACGTGGTTCAGCTTCCTTCCACCCCTGAGAAAGTTGAACCAAAAACATCTATTGGACCTAATAATGAGGAGAGCTCTAGTAGCTCTGAAAGTTCAGAAGAAGATGAAGAACATCAACATCAATCTTTGAGGAGGTCCATGTAGATAAGACAGCAACCTGATAGGTTTGGTTATTCATTCCATTATTCCAGTTGTATTTTTGCTTTGATTTCTAACACTGATGAGCCTAGAACTATGAAAGAGGCTATGGGTATGAAAGATGTAGGTTCCTAGAAGGAGGCCATGGAAGAGCTGGAGAAGGCTTCTCTGGAAAAGAATAATACTTGGGATTTGGTGCCTTTGCCTAAAGGATGAAAACCTGTTGGATGCAAATGGGTGTTCAAAAAGAAATTTGGTGTAGATGGCAATATTGAGAAATATAAGGCTAGATTGGTTGCGAAGGGGTATTCTCAGGTGGAGGGAATTGACTATGGTGAGATTTTCTCTCCCGTTGCAAAGTTGACATCTATTCGGTTCATGTTATCTCTTGCAATAGTGTATGATCTAGAAGTGGAACAGATGGATGTGAAGACAACATTCCTTCATGGTGACTTGGAGGAGGAAATCTATATGTCACAGCCAGAGCACTATGTGGTGGAAGGTAAAGAAAATCTGGTTTGCAAGTTGAAAAGGTCTTTGTATGGTTTGAAACAGTCTCCTAAGATGTGGTACTAGAAGTTTGATGTCTTTGTGTTGAGTATTGGATTTTAGAGATCAAAATAAGATCATTGTGTTTATTACAAGTTTGACAATGATTGCATTCTCATTATTGCATTGTATGTCGATGATATGTTACTCATGGTAAACGTTTGATTTCTAATTTGAAGTCTCAGTTGTCAGCACAGTTTGAGATGAAAAATCTAGGGGCAACTTGGTACATTCTATGGATGGAGATCAGAAGAGACAGAGCAAACAGAAAACTTTGGTTAGGCCAAAGTAAGTATGTTAACACTATGTTGGAGAGATTCAGCATGGCAGATTGCAAACCTTTGGTTGTTCCTGTTACAATGGGAACAAAGTTATCTATTGCAGATTGTCCAAAGTATGAGACAGAGGATTTGAGCAAAGTTCCTTATGCTAGTGCGGTTGGCATTTTGATGTATGCGATGGTCTGTACAAGACCAGACATTGCCCAAGCAATCAAAGTCCTTAGTCGATTTATGGCTAATCCTGGATGGGTACATTGGGATGCAGTGAAGAGAGTGTTCAGATATTTATGAGGTACTTCTGAGTATTCCTTATGTTATCATGGTTATCCTACAGGACCTAGGCATTCACTTTGTATTCGTGGATATGTGGATTCAGATTGGGCAGGTGACATTGACAACAGGGGATCCACCAGTGCTTATGTGTTCACTATGTTTGGTGGTGCTATTAGTTGGATGAGTAAGCGGCAACCTATGGTCACTTTGTCCACTACTAAAGCTGAGTACATGGTAGCAACTCATGCTTGTAAACAAGCCATTTGGCTTAACAGATTGTGTTCTGATGTTGGTTTTGATGTAGGAAATATTACTATTTGTTGTGACAGTAGAGTGCCATATGTTTGGCAAAGAATCCTACTTTCCATGTGAGGACTAAGCATATTGATGTCTAGTACCATTTTGTTTGTGACATGGTAGAGGATGGGAAGGTAAACTTGGAGAAAGTTGATACTTTGACGAATGTTGCAAATTCCTTGACAAAACCTGTGAGCACAGAGAAATTCAGATGGTGTTTAGAGTCTATGGGCCTCTCAGCACCTAGTAATTAAATCATGGTGTTGATACTCCCTTTTCTCTTGCAAGGTGTTCGACAAGTGGGAGATTGTTAAGAGAAGTATCTCAACCTTGCAACTTCAAAAGGTTACTATTCTTCCCAGTTTTGGTCTTTTCGAATACCCTTTATCTTGAAGAATGATCTAGAACTTTCAAAGTTTCCAAAAGGGCTAAAAATGGTGGGATTTACTATTTTTAGTAACTTTACATTTGACCTTGGATTGACCTAAAATTTTCCCAGAATGTGTGGAACAGCTAAATAAACATCTCAAGTGAGTTTCGACTCAAGATCATATCTGGATCGCAAGATATTAAAGTTTTTGTTTTTTGAAAATTGCTGAAAAAATTTAGAACTCAATTTTGAGGCACTTAGAGGTCCCTAAATGCTTTAAAAAATGTCATAACCAACAAAATGGGTTATAGGGTGATAGATCTCTTCACAAGATTTTTGATGGATCAAACGGTTGGTCAATCGAACACCCGGATCAAAAGTTATGATCTTCAGAAGTTGGACCTCCTATTTTTGGGAAATGTAAAAATGTGTTGGACACATAAAAGAGTTGTAAAGGGGAGAGTTACATGTGTTGGTGTGTGTTTTGGCACATCACAAGGCATATTTGATTGGAGATAATTTGGGCATCACTTTTGGGTGGTTTTGGGTCATGGTTTTGTAATTACTAGTAACGGTTTACTATATTGTATCTCCTATATATCAAAAGCTGGAGATGGAGGTTGTGTGTAAGAATCTTATAGATGTCGAGTTAGCTCCTAGATCTCTGGTTGGATATACTCCTGTAAAAGATTGCTCTGCAAATATATTGTAATCTTATTGATTCCTGAATAATATATTGGGCAGCTTTGGAGTGTGGGGTTTTTACCTAAAAAGGTTTTCCCCACATATATCTTGTGTTGTGAGTTTCGTGTTTACATTTGGAAGTTTTTATTATCTTTCTGTTAATGTGTATCTTAATTTGTAACTATAAAAGTAAAAATTTGCATAAATCTTTCCTCAGTAGGTCAGTGTAGGAAGCATTTCCACATACCTTGCTTCCTTTCACCCACATACATATATACTCCCACTTAAATAATATAGGCTTCTTAATGTGCTTGGCATGTCATCTCGTCAAAACCTGTGAACTCCTAAAAATCCAAAAATCCATAATCACTGTAAACCTTTGAATTTTGATTGAAATCTATTATTTGCAAACATCAAGACATTACCAAAGTTAAAGCATCCATCCATCCAAAATCTTCCAAATCCACCTCAACTTTCCTAATGTGCTGAAATCAATTATCCAATCAATCATTTAACCCAAGGTCTTGTGCCTAATCCTTAAACTAATCCCCCAACCCAAACCTTACATCAATGACCCCAATCCAAATCAAGATATCAAATCCAATCAAGGTCCTTGTACAAATCCACCTAATCATCTCCCTAATCATGTCATCATCCTCAATCAATCCCATCATTGAGCTTTGTATCAGTTATCATCCTAGTCAACTCCCATTTATCCACCTAATCCATTAAGTAATCCCAATTCAATCAACCCTTTATCCAAAATTCATTATCTATCCTCATCCAATCAAATTATTAATCAATTGACCCCTCTTAATCCAATTGCATCCATATCTAAATCAAATCTCTTTATCCCTCCATCCATTATCCACTCATCCAAATCCTTAATCAATTCACCCAAATCCTAATCAACACATCCATAAATCCCTAATCAATCCAAATCACCCTTAATCCAAATCTCATTTACCACCTAATCAATACATCCCTTATTAATCGCATCCAATCAAACCATTATCCAAATTCATCATCCACCTATCAATCCCAATCAAAATCAAATCCCCAATCCTTAACCTAAAGATCATCCATTGCAAAATCCAATTTGGTTAAAAACTTAAGCTCCTTTCACCATCATCCATCAATTCCAGTCATCATCCATTTATCCATCATCCACATACAAATAATCATCATCAAATCCATCAAAAATTCTTAAACCCAATCCTTGAAAATCCAACAAATCCCCAACCAATCCAACATAAAATAGCAATTTTGAGGGCCTCTATTCACACATGGGAACCTCTATAATACTTAGGCACTTGTAGATATATCTAGGCACCTCTGTGTTTGAGCACCCTTGTCATGCTTAAGCACCTGTAGAGATATCTGGGTGTTTCTGTAGATGGGTGCCTATGTCACAATTGAGTGCCTGTAGACATATTTAGGCATTTATTTCATACCAAATCAATTTAACTCCATCCAAGTAACCAAACATCAAAGGGTCCCTAGCCTAATCAAAATCCTAACCAACCAATCAACCATCATCAAGTGTCATGTATCCTTGACCTTGATTAATCAAAATCAATCCAAATCATCTATTCCAAGTATCAAGTGTCATGCATCCTTGACCTTGATCAATCCAAAATCAATCCAGTTACCCAAACCCCTCAAATCCAAATCCATAATCATTGTGATATCAAAGCAAATGTTAAGGTCCAAGCCTTAGAAATCCTAAGTCATCAAGTCATCCAAAATCACAGCATCCCAAAATCCAACTCGTCAAATATCCAAATCAAACATCATGAATCCATTTTGTTTTGATGAGTCCTCTCATTACAACCATCCCTTTGAAATTAATGATGATGATAGTCTTGTTGATCAAGATGAATTTGAAATCAATCCCCTTGATGACATCATTTCAAGAAAGCTTTCCATAAGCTTCCATCACCCATCCATGCATAATCCAATGCCTTTTGACCAAGAATTGGCTAGCACAAGCTACCTCACTGCTCCTAAACACATATCTATTGGTCATCCTTATGACACCTTTGACAAGGAAAATCCATTTTATCCCCCATCATATACCAAAACCCAACCTTGTGTGAGCTCCCTGTCACCTCCATCTCCTATCCAAACCCCTCATATAATCAACCAATCCATAAATCCACTCCCTAATCCAATCCTACAACATCCAAATTCTCATTTTTAGGTTTCCTCTGAGGACTCTTAGCAAAAGACCTAAACCAAAATCACAAGAATAAAGTTGTGGAGTCATGCCACCCCAGTAATCCAAAGCCATCTAAGTATGATGTTAATGATGTCATCACCCACCTAACACCTATCCATAATCCTAACACCATCAAATCCCAAATCCTCGAACATCAAACATCCCTCATCCATTCATCTACCCAAGTAGAGGAGTCTATCTAAACAATCAAATCTAAGAACTCATCTATCACATCATCCAAGTAAATATGACTATGTTAAGAGCTTGTTCTAGAGCATGCCAAAACATCTCCCCATCCAAATCAAGATACAAACAACCCATCTAATCCTTTGTATGCTCCCCTGCCATCCCTTATCGAGCCCATCCCAAAACCATCACCCTATCACCTTGGTCTGATCATTTTTACTCATGGTGGTTCTCTCATAGTAGAAGCACAATCTACATCCACCACCCATCCTTACACATCCAAAACCATAGTTGTATCTTGTTTTTGAAACAACAAACATCCCATTGGCAATCGTATGCTTGAAAACATGAACTATCAACGAAAAAGATTAGGCCTTTGTGAACAAGGAATCTTGGAGCTCATCCATTTTAAAGCACATCCATGATCATAGGGTCTTAGTTATAAATCTCAAGGAAAATAATCTAAAAATATTGGTACTAACTTTGTGCCTTTTAAGGAAACTTCTTCCTATCTCAAAATAGGAGCCTCATGCCACACCTCCAAACTGTTTGCTACCATCCCCCTCCATTATCCTATCAATCCAAAAAAATCCACTATCCCTCCCCCATCTTATCACACTAATCCTTGCATCCATAAATCCACTAATCCTTTCATCTACAAATCCCCCATCCCTATCACCCATTATAAACATCCATCACCTCAAATCCCTAATCAAGACCAACAAATGTGTGCACATCATTTGATTAATTCAAAAATGATGAATCTATTTCCAACCTCATGGGATTCCATGATGACATCTCCCCATAGGACCACACCCTTGACATTGGAAAAACCTTGGATGCCTCCGCATATAAAGCAAAAAACCAAAAAAATCAAAAGATCACCATGTTGAGATGCAACAACCAATCCAAATCTAATCCAAAATCCAAATAAATCCAAAAGATCACATAGGCCCACTAATACCAAAGCAAAAACAACAATAATGTGGGTCCCCAAGAAAAGAGAACCCATAAATCCAAGTGGATCATCCAAACCCACATTCCCAAAGTCCCATTCCATCTCCCAATCCTTAAATTCCTATCCACCATCTTGCACCTAGTCACATAATCCCCAATCCCAACATCCCCTTCCTAAACATCCTAAGTCTATTGGGACCCTAAATCCCCAAAATGACAAATCCCTAACATCCCAAATACCACACAACCAAAATCCCCTTTTACAATATTGTGATTCCACCTCCATAATAGTGTGTGCAATTATTGGTCTTGGTTCTCCTCAACCCCAAGACATTCTGTCATACTTCCATCACCTCATACTTTCCTTATCAAATGTATTATCCAACATATATCCACTTATTATATATGAAAAGTGGGAAAGATGATGAATAGTGTCAAGATCTATCAAATCAAACCCTCCTTTCACAATAACACTCAAGGACAACAACTGAGACAAATCACTACAGATGGAGAGGACTCAGCTACAGGTTGATATACTCAAGAATGATATGGAAAGACTAATTAGATTGAAAGATTTGTCAAATCCTAGATTCAATAAGCCTCAAACCCTAATTATAATGAAATCGGGTACAGACAAATAAACTGTTACAGATCATCACATAGGAAGACACTCAGGAGGGAATAAAAACTCACTAGAAGTTGGATTTCTAGAGGTGAAGACTTTGCGGACTATAGGGTGGGCACCCAAGTCTTATAGGGCAACTTTTATGTAGATTTGGAACAGTGATCAGTGTCAGATGATGTTCAGCTCCTGAACTCAAGATAAATCCTGTCAGGAGGACTACGCGGTAGGCACCCTAGTCCAGTAGGGTAGATTTATAGTAACTTTTCTCTAGATCCTAAATCTTTATCCTCTAAATTGCTTCTCTGCACCTGCACTTTGCCAAATCCTGCACCTGTAACCTGCAATCACAAAGAGAGGGGTTTGGGGGTTGTGGTGTTTAGGAGCTTGCCTCGGTCAAGCCCCAAAATGATATTCAAGTCTTCCAACATCGTTATTAGATAGAGTGTGTGCCCAATGGAGGGAAGAGGCCAAAGCAATAATGAAATAAAACAACTGAAGCACAAATAGATGTCACCTTAGAGGTGAACCCATCATGGAGATGAAGATCTTTCAAATCATGAGGAGACAGACTGATGAAGCCAAATCTGCATTAAACAAACACAATAACAACACAATTCTGCTCTGCAACACAATGAAGGCCTTGAAATCCCTTAGCTTAATATCATATGTTTGCATTATCCATCTAGGTGTAAAATGAAGACATAAACTCACTTATATATGTTTTCTCACTAACATTCGTAATTCAAATTGAAAAGGTCGACAGAAGCAAACCGTTTTAAAGGTCCTATGCCAACACATTTAAATTTGGGTCTCAGCAAATCAGCCTAGACTAGGGCACAGGAGCCCAAGTCCCAAGTCTAATTTGGGTCATGATTAAGCATTTAGATTGGACCCCTAAGCCCATTTGACATGGATTTTAGGGGAATTTGCTCCGGGATAAGTTTTAAACATGTAAAGTGTAAACACGGGGACCTAGGAGGTAAACTAGGAGGTAAAAAGGCATGAGGTTAATTTTTACTCCATAACATTTAGCCCCCACTTTAATGTATGTATGATCTTATGATCCCATACATGCATTAAAGTACGGCCGAATCACATTAAACACATCAAACACCTCAAGCACATACAGCTAAGGCATACCCAAGGGTTGGAGAATTATTTCTAGCCCCCAATCTCAAGTAAGCACTAGAAAACACATGGAAGACATGCAAGACACAATGAAGACAGTAAAAAGCATGCAAAACATGGAGAATACAGTGGAAGCATGCAATACACGAAGAAGACATGAGAGCAGTCACATAATACACAAAGAATACATTGATTTAATCAACTAAAATAAAATCCTAACTAGGGGCGGAGGGAGCTCATCGTTACGTGCCTTTAGACCGCCAAAAACATGCAAAACAAAACCCAAAGTGTGGAGGGAGCTCATTGCTACGTGCCTTTAGACCACACCATGGGGGAAGACACACCAAACAAAGACCTGAATGTGGAGGGAGAATATTGTTGCGTGCCTTTAGACCACACTCTAGGGAAGACACAAAAAACACATAAGAAGACACACGGAATACACAAGCACCGCATAGTATGCCATAGACATGCTATACGTCTTATACACGGCAAACACGAGTGATGGGAAGGAGCTTATTTCTAAGTCCCACCATCTAAAACACATTTCAAACACACTTTACAGTTGAGCTACGCTACCACAACTGCCAAAGACACGCTTAAGGGTGGATGACTCAAGATCCAGCCCTGCCTCTACAGAGGACTTTGTATAAAAGGATGTGCACAAGCTTAAGAGATACACCATCCCACCTTCCACAGAAGGGATTTGTATAAAAGGATACGCACTAGCTCAAGAGATACGTAATCTTGCCTCATGATGAGGGCTTTATTGCTTGCATTTTAAATAAGGATGTACACTAGCTCAAGAGATACACCATCCCGCCTCGTGATGAGGGATTTCAAACAAGCTTCATTAGTGCCAAAATAATCAAACAGATACCATTATATATGCCCCCACCTTAAGGTGGTTGATACCACTTGCCGATATCAAGCACATTAAGGTTGAGAGAAAACACACAAGGGAACAAGAGCTTTCGCAAAGCCCATGCCCCCAAAGGTGACATGTGCCACGATCGTCGAGATAATCAACAAGAGATAAGGTTAGAACATCTTACTCTAAGATAATAACCAAATCAAATCATGAAAGCTATGCATAAATCATATTACATCGAAGAAACCAGGCTACACTTGTGGGTTCAGAAGCGAGTATAGTTGTTGGGCTTATAGTACAGATATCTCGGAACCGAGTATAACAACAAGGTGAGATACAAAACAATCCAAAGTGCATAGAGCAGTTGTATTGCAAAGGTTTGTTAGAAGAGATATCACACGGAGTGATTCTACTAGTCAAGCGTCGAATATATATATATATCAACCGCATCTTCATATATGGACTAGGTCCTTTTTTGCTTACTTGTTGAAGAGACACATGGTTCTTATCAGTATTTGTTTGTTTTCATCATCCACCAACTAGGTAGAATCACTGAAGAAGGTAAATAATAAAAATGAGAGAGGAAAACCAAGTGCCTTAGGAACACCATGTAGGAGGATGCCCCCAAGACATCATCTGAATGCTATGCCCCTAAGGCACGACACATAATAATAAAATAGAGGGGAGGCAAGATAGAAGAATGTAGAAACAAATAGAAGAATGGTCACAACAAAGGCGGTCTCCCGGTATCCTTGACCTTACAAGAGTATCAAGGGTCATCCTAGGAGACCTAAACAACACATAACACATCACAGGGGAACACAACACAACACAATATTATATCATAAATATCTAAGAGGAGTTCGAACTTGTGTGCATCTTAGAAAGGTGCTCTATCAAGTGTGGTAAAAAGTCTGAGTATTTCATACCTGATTGATTCTTATGTTCAGAACGGTCATGCGGTGCTTGTTTCTCAAGTCCCTACATATTTGAAATCTTTTATTTCTTGTGAGGAGGGGAATCATTGCTATTTCCCACTGATGAAAGTTGCCTTGTTCTTTTCTAATCCTTTGCTTTCTTATTCTGATTTGCTTGATGAATGAGTCTTTCACGATGAAATGGGATACTTTCGATCGTGACAACTTTTTCTTGCTTAATGTTATTCCCGTAGAAGTTGCTCAATTTTCATATTTAGTGCATTTCAGTTGTCTCCTGATCCTTGAAGGGATAACGGAGAAGGAACCTCAGCATAGATACATTTCCCACGTGGATGAGGCAATTCTTCAATCTTTTCTTTATCCACTTCTATCATACCAATTATATCATCATAGTCGAGGTAGTCATATTCCTGCTCTATTGTATTTTGCTCTACCATATTGTTGTCGCTATGCTTAGGAAAAGGATTTGTAAAGATCTGTAAATTCTAATTTGGAGGGGCAACTAACTTATTTCCATTGTCATTCACACCAGTTACCTGTATTATATTAGAATTGATGAGGTCTTGAATTTCATGTTTCAAACGCATACATCATTTAGTGTCATGTCTTGTCGAGTGGTGATACTGACAAAAGACATTACCATCAAATGATGGTCCTTGTATCCTGTTACTATCAAATGGTTTCACGGGAGGAAGCTTTAGAATATTATTTCTTACTACTTGATTCTTACTTGATTGAAGAGATTCAGGTATTGGAGTAAACTATCTTTTTTTTTAATTTGAAATGGTGCCTGTTTAGAATTGCTAATAACGGACACTTGTGATTGAAAATTATTCGAATATTGTCCATTGATCTTGATGCAACTATTATTATTCCTCTTAAAGTTGTTTTGAGATGTTCCAGTTGTAGATTGACCAACTTGAGCTAACGAGTTTTGATTCTCATACTGACTAGACGAAAGCTGGTAATCGCGAAGAGTTGTGCATAGATGTTGAAAAGAAGTATACTTCATCAAGAGGATTATATCATGGATGTTAGGTTCTAAATTCATAATGAATTTCTTTTGAACATTCTCATCTATAATCAGATATTGTATATGTGTGAAAAGAGATTGATATCGATTGATAAACTCAGTTAACTTCTCTTTCTGTCCTTGTTTATAATGAACTAAATTAATCAATGAGACCGAAGGTCCAATATTTTCTTGGAAATGTTGTAAGAATTGATCAACAAGCTATGAGAAATAATGTATTGAATTCAGAGGTAATGAGAAAAACCATTCCAAAGAGGTCTCTTTGAGGGATCGCGAAAAGAGTTTTGCTAACAATTACTCTTCAAAGAAGAAATCACTACACATAGTCGTGAATGCTACAACATGAGTATTGGGATCACCTTTACCATTGAATTTTTCAAAATGGGGAGTCTCAAACTTATCAGGCATTTGAGCTCTTAGGATTGAAAAAGATAAAGCAATACGAGCATGATATGTTGGTATGTTAGGTTGAGAAGAAGCATTAGTCAAATTTGTCACTTTCTGTTGTGAAGAAGTCATGCTTTGCAAAAGTTGCTTTAAAAGGGCAGCATTAGGTGATGTGGTTTGTGTGTTTGAAGAATTAGAAGCTGTAGTCATGAAATTCAAAGGTGATTGATTTTAAGTAGTAACGAAAGGTGGTTGAGAACAATTGTAAGTGAAAGGTGGTTGAGAATAGGTGGAATAGAGAGGTGGTTGAGAATGGTTATTCATTTAGGAGGACACCTTAGGTGCTAGGTTTTGATAATTGAATCCCACAACCTTGTAATTCTGTGAATTAATGCCATTAGGTACTCCCATGCTACTGGTAGCATTACTACAAGCTTGTGTATTAGTAGTGAGGATTGATGATGTGAAAGTAGACATTTCGGTAGTTGGTATGGGTGCCGATACTTGTGTATAATTTGGTGATGACACATTGTTAATAGTATTCGTGCAGCTAGTCATTGACATAATGTTGTTACCTACTATATGGGATATCCCATGGAGTGTATTAACACCGTCTTGTCCTTCTTTAATAACTCTCTTAGACTATGAACAACAGGTACAGCCTCTTCAGCTACCCTTTCTTTTTCTACAAATGCTTGAAAATCAGCTAGTTCTTTATCAAGTTTGTTGATTTGATCATTAGGTACATGTGTTATCACATCAGTAGGATCTTCAAAATCATGAAATTCTTGTTCTTCCATTGTAGTGGTATGAGGTATGATATCTTGCAAAGTTTGTGTTTCACCCTTTGTAAAGTGTTCAATGGATTTTTTAATGTTTGCATATCGGTGCTATAATTCAAAGCACTAGAACGCATTAGTCTACAGCTTCTCCTTATAAGGGTGTTTCTATTAGGGCAATAGGTTATACAACTCATACAAAGGCATACAACACTCAATGCACAAACAAATAGAACAAACCAAAGGAGCAAGGTAGTTATGCTTATTGAAATACACAATGTGTAATTGAAAAAGGTGAAAGTTTCAAAGCTAGGATGCAAAAGTATGCACTATGATCCAACACTACACTTCAAAATCAGATTTGAATGAATGTTGAAAAGGAGTAGCAAAATCTGAAAATGAAATTCTGTCTACAAACCCTAGTTTTTGCTAAGATTGGGTTATATGAAAAATGTAACTTTTTAAGCAAAACCCTAGCAAATGAAGCTTGTAAATGCAATATTTGATATGAATTAATGTAATAAAGATCAGATCTAATGAAAATATCAAAAAATTAAATCCTTTTATGATATGCAATGCAAAATATGCAAACCTATGTCTTAATGCAAGCCTAGAATGCTTATTTTTTCATTTTTTTCCAAATGTATGCAAAAAAATTCAATGCAAGATGAAAAATATGATATGAATGAATGCAATGACTATTTACAACACTTAGTAAGAGCAAGTTCAATAAAAACATGGGTTCACCAAAATGTTATATATGAAAAGTGGGAAAGATTGTGAATAGTGTCAAGATCTATCAAATCAAACCCTCCTTTCACAATAACACTCAAGGACAACAACTGAGCCAAGTCACTATGGATGGAGAGGACTCAGATACAGGTTGATGTACTCAGGGCTAATATGGAAAGACTGATTAGCTTGAAAGATTTGTCAAACCCTAGATTCAATAAGCCTTAAACCCTAATTATAATGAAATCGGGTACATACGAATAAACTATTACAGATCACTGCATAGGAAGACACTCAGGGAGGAATAGAACTCACTAGAAGTTAGATTTTCAAAGGTGAAGAATTTGCGGACTACGGAGCGGGCGCCCAAGTCTTATAGGGCAACTTTTATGTAGATTTGGAACAGTGCTTAGTGTCGGATGATGTTCAGCTCCTAAGTTCAGGATAAATCATGTCGGGAAGACTACAAGGCGGGCACCCTAATCCAGTAGGGTAGATTTACAGCAACTTTTCTTTAGATCCCAAATCTTCATCCTCTGAATTGCTTATTTGCACCTGCACTTCACCAAATCCCGCACCTGTAACTTACAATCACAAAAAGAGGGGTTTGGGGGTTGTGGTGTTTAGGAGCTTGCCTTGGTCAAGCCCTGGAATGACATTCAAGTCTTCCAACACCGTTGTTAGATAGAGTGTGTGCCCAATAGAGGGCAGAGGCCAAAGCAATGATGAAATAAAATGATTGAAGCACAAATAGATGTCACCTTAGAGGTGAAGCCCTCACGGAGATGAAGATACTTCAAATCATGAGGAGATGGATTGATGAAGCCAAATCTACAATAAACAAACACAATAAGAACATAATTCTGCTCTGCAACACAATGAAGGCCTTGAAATCCCTTAGCTCAATATCATTAGTTTGCATTATCCATCTAGGTGTAAAATGAATACATAAACTCACTTATATATGCTTTTCTGCTAACATTCGTAATTCAAATTGAAAAGGTCGACACGGGGAAACCTTTTTAAAGGTCCTATGCCAACACATTTAAATTTGGGTCCCGACAAATCAGCCTGGACTAGGGCGTGGGTGCCTAAGTCCCAAGGCTAATTTGGATCATGATTAAGCATTTAGATTGGGCCCCTGAGTCCCATTTGACAAGGGTTTCAGGGAAATTTGCTCCAAGATAAGTTTTAAACATGTAAAGTGTAAACACGGGGACCTAGGAGCTAAACTAGGAGATAAAAAGGCATGAGGTTACATTTTACTCCATAACATCACTATCACATCTCTTTAATACATGCTTTCACATAATCCATCCATCCTTCATGCACCCTTCATTCCACCACATTCCCTGTGGTAGCATACTCTAAAAAGCACTACAATGGTACCATGTTTACCATTGGAATAACCAACTTAGCAACCAAAAGGTCTCTCCCAACCTTTGAGCACAATAATAATTGACATGGTCTAAATGTCATCATTATTTAGAATGTGATATTATCACCTTATCATGGAAATAGATGCTTGAGTCCACCCATCCAAATCTTGTATTTTCCACTCTATCCTAATCCTAATCCACATCCAAAACGACCCATCCAATCCTAAAAATCAACAAATTAAAAAGTAAAGAGAAAAAATTGTCTAATGGTGAAACCAATCCTATGGCGCCTTGGACAAGTACCATAATGAAAACCCCTTTATGGGCATCATCTGTAAATCTTCTACCTAGGGGCACCCTACACTTGGGGGCAAGCCCTACCCATCTTATCACTATCATCCTACCCATCCATTATATCTGTAAATCTATCCTATCATATTCAATCCATTCTTCGTTCTCACTTGACAAGGACAGGGGCATCAACGTTACAACATGCTTTGGACACCTATTGGCATACACCCATCCTTTCCCACATTCTCCCTATCATGCATCATCACAAGAATTGCAACACCTCATCATGAGTGACATATCTAGAGTGGGGCATGTTATTCCTATGCAATGTAGTCCTTAGAGATCACATCTAAATCCCTTCGTCCATCCATCATGAATCCCCCATCTATTCTCTCCTTTAATTATTTCATCTGCATCCTCCCACAATCCTCCTTATCCCTAGACTTGGTTTTCCCTTATCATCGGTATCGAGCTAAAGGCCACCCAAATGCACTCTAATGCAATCCCTCCCATCAATCCAAAGCTCCCAACAATCCAAACATCGCAAGAAAATCCTAATCCAAGCATATATCGCCAAGCAATCCATGTAAATCACCCAATAGAATCCATTGGTCTTGTTCCCAATCTCGTTGTAATCCTTAATCAAATCTAATCAAATCATCATCAAGATATATTGTTTCCAATCCTCATGTTCTTTAGGTATATCATTCCCACATCAACAACGCTAGCCATCATTATGAATCAATCAATCTTTGGATTTTTAGCTTGATCAAGGGTAACATCATGTTTTTCTTTGTATTGTTTTATGCATGTTTGTTTGCTTGGTTATGTGCATTATCATTTTGTCCTACATCTACATCAGTCCCTATAGCCTACCTACCAATGGTATCATGGTCTTCCATATCATGGTGTTATATGGCATAGGGTTGCTTGCGACCTCTTTTCTAAGTCAGCCCTACACACATGACATATTTTCACCCTAGTCTTTATACCTTGGTGTATAATGTCTAGTGTTATGCTAAATAAGGTTGCTCAATCCAACCTAGCATGACAAATCATTCCACCTTATCCAATAAAATCCCTCATCTCCTCCATCTTTTCATCCTTTCATCACCTAACCCTCAACCTTTTCTATCTAATCATCTTGCATCCTCTCTCCTCATTTATCTTACATCTTTTCATCCATTTCAAGAGCACACCCATGTTCTTCAAACCCGCCTTCCCTCTCGATGGGGCACCATCATCCCTGTCATCATTCCTCCTCATCACTCGTTTGAGTGGTTGGGGCATCATCATCCCTAATCCAATTATTTTCTTCCAAAATCAAAATCTTATCATACAACCAAGTGTTATGTTTTATCTTTCTTTGAAATGATGCTACTATCATAACACCATCTCAAAGAGGAGCAAATTGTAGACATCCAAAATCATCTCATTACTATTTCAACCTTAATTAATACATCACTTGACCATTTCCTTTATAATTAATTGAGTAAATTCTTATTTATTCAATTAATTATACAATTTCCATCCCAACATTAATTGAATAATATTTTATTACTTAATTAATAAAATCACTATTCATCTAACCCTCTTCCTAAAATTAATTAATTAAATTCAATCATTTCTTTAATTAATCAATCAGTTATTAGCCCTCTTCTATAGCCAACCTTAGATAAATAAGTCCAAATATTTATTTATCTAAATCCTTCATCCTCATCCAAAAAATTAAATAAATATTATATTTATTTAATTCTCTATTTTGTATACTTTTCATTAAATTGGCTAAAACTAATTAGCCAACTAATCACCCACTTGCATAATCCTAAATCATAATCAACTCAATCAAACCTTGCACATCCTCCAAAAGTGTACATTAGTCTTTTTGGGCATGGGTCTTTGTACATGAGGCATGGGTCAAGGATTTGCCCATACCTCTAAGGTACCCTTTTGATCCTCATCATCAACTTCTTCCAAGGGAATCATCAACCATTGATTTCCCTTGAATCTTGGACCCCTCCTTGTGCACAAATTACATGATACCACTTGGACGCTCCTCATCACTCCAATCCTCTCAATCATTATCCACCCTTGATTTTCAAATCAATCTTAGTCATTGATCAACCCATCCAAAAATCTATAAATTGGCTTCAACCCAAGCCATTTTCATCAACGAAGAGAATGCAAAGTCATGTTGCTCGAAGGAGCACCCACATTCTCTCAACAACACATCACAATCCTTTGAGCACAACCACCATGTCTTGGTGCAACAAGCATTGATTTCCCTTGAATCTTGGACCCCTCCTTGTGTACCAATTACATGATACCACTTGGAGGCTCCTCATCACTCCAATCCTCTCAATCATTATCCACCCTTGATTTTCAAATTAATCTTAGTCATTGATCAACCCATCCAAAAATCTATAAATTGGCTTCAACCCAAGCCATTTTCATCAACGAAGAGAATGCAAAGTCATGTTGCTCAAAGGAGCACCCACATTCTCTCAACAACACATCACTCTTTTGAGCACAACCACCATGTCTTGGTGCAACAAGTATTAGTATTGGTGAGAACCTTTAGCGTTATTATTAGCTTAACTAGACCTTTTCTTTATCTTGAGGTTGCATTTAGATGCAAATGAATTGATTAGATTAGTTTAACTTGTTCTTTCATGTTTGCATTTATATGTCTATACCCATAGATAGGGCTTGTTGATCTTCTAGGGTCATTTGGTATCTAAGCATAACAGGGTATGTTGGTTGGACATTGATGGGTTGATAAGCTATGGGAGCCTGATAATTTTGTATTAGATAGACTCCATTAGGTTTTTGAAAAGGTGGAACTATGTCATTATTGGTGTTACAAGAATAGATATTCAAATAAGGGGGATTTTGGGTTGCCTGTGGCTTTGTTCAATCCTAGCGATGAAAGGGTTTGCTTATGCTCGAGGTTTTTCTTCATTTTTGTCTTGTTGAGGTTGTTCAACACCTCTAGCCTCTAACATCCTAATCCGTTGAACCAAGGTGGCTACAAGGTTAGCAAGGGTTGTAGCCTTTGTCCTTTGAACTTCTCTACCTTGTAGTGGGTTTTCTTTTGATTGAGTTGTTTCATTTGTTTGTTCTTCTAGAATGTTTTCTAGCGACGAACAATGTGCCATGGATCCCTTAGCTTGATATGCAACATGGAGAGCTTCTCGAGCCTCTCAAGATTCTTGCAAGTTTATTTCTAGATGGTTCACTTCATTGTCCATTTAGGTGGTCATTTCCCTATAGCTTGTGGTAGGATGGTCTTATTGATGGATTTCAGACTGAATGAGAACTCAATGTGCCTTGCCTTGGTTCGGATAGTTTGATTGGATGACTATATCTTGATTCCAAGTTGGATTGTTGAAGGTCAAGAAACTATGATGCTCTTATCGGATGTCCTCTAAATCTGAATCTTCATAGTCATAATGGTTTGAAATTGGATCTAACGGATCCAGTGGGATATACCTATCAAATGAAGGCATAAGAGGATCATTGGAGTGTATGTTCCCCTGGGCTCTGTCTGATTCTGTCATATTTTGGGGATGTAGGAAACACCACATAATAAATGGAATGAACACAAAGAGAGAAGGATGAAAGTGGAACGAAAGAAAAGTGTGGAAATGCAAAAAGCTCACCCAAAAGGATTTGCTCTTCAAGTTAGGTTCACCAAAATGTGTTGTTAGAAATTGACTCAAACTCAATGTGAGTGAGACAAACTCTAATGCAACACATGAACTGTACCCTTGCTAAAGGTGCATGTCTAGTCACTCTCGCTCTCATGGCAACAACCAGTCGAGTCGTGGTGGAATTGAGGGATGGTTCTATTCTCGGGGAAGTAGAATGTCATGGATGGTGATTAGATTGTTCTTGTTATTTGCTTATGTGTGTGGTTATTGATTGTTGCAATTGTTGATGTTTATTTCATAGAGTTGAGAGGTCAATTTTTGTAGTAAGTTGAATTTTTGGTTCCTTTCCTCTCTTATGATTGCTAGGTCTCATCTTGTTTACTCATAGAGTTGGTTATGATCTGACCTTGGATTTGGAATATCCTAAGAATATGGGTCCTGATTGTATCTCGTTGGATTTGTTATAAGAGCTTTATTTATTCTTGAATGGTTTCATCGGTGAAGTTTTCTTGAATGGGAAGGTTCTTCCTAATTTCTTCTTAGATTGTTGTGATCCAATCCTCTCACACACCTAGGTACATCGAGTGTTGAGTTGAGAAGAATGTTTTATTTTCATTTTGATTTGAGTGTTGTGTGCCTCATTTTGGGATCGAGGGCTTTCCTTGTTTGCTAAGATGAAAGTTGAAATTTTGAATGTTGTGAGCCTCGTGTTGAGATTGAGGACTTTCCTCCTCTTCTTTATTTTTGTGTTTTTGAAAGTTATATGAATCTCTAAATGCAATTACACTAAATGAATGAAAACTTTTTGTTCTTTTTCCAATTTTTAGATATGATCTAATTACTATTAAAAATAAAATATGTGCAAATCTAAATGTCTTTTCCTGAATGTAGCTTCTCTATGTTTTTGGAGTTTTTCGAAACTTGATTTTGAATGCAATTTACTCTAAGAAAGCAAAATTGCCATTACTTTAAGCACAACTAGAAGTAAATCTAATCTAGAAAGCAATAAACTCTACACCAACCAAGAGAAAATAAACATGAATTTTACTTCCTCAAGGGACAAAGAATGAGCTAATTACTTCTCAAATTAATTGAAAGACCCTGTGAATAATTGGGTGTTAATGTCAAGATTTTGTCCTAAGAGATCCAATAGCATTTGTCTTCTCTGTAGCAATTGGGTCCTCCTCTTGATGATATGGATAAAGATAGAGATATGAGGGAATTGATTATGGCTTAGAAGCAATAGTAAAATAAAAATAAAAGGCTTACGACATCTTGTATGAGCATAAGAATTCTTTGAGGGCTGCCATAAGCCTCAATCCTCTAGAAATGAATTAGCTCGAAGAAAAATACAAGAATGCATGAATAATTCTTAGCCTCCCCTAAAATAATAGAGGGGATATTTATAGGTAGAAAAAGAACACCAAAGGTGGGGGTGATTGGGGAGATTACCGGAATTGATTGGGGAGATGACAAGAGTTGAAGAAGATAGAACAAAGATTGATTGGAAGATCACTATATATTGATTAGGAGTGAACAAAAGAGTGATTGAGAGTTGAGAATGAGTCAAGGGGAGTGATGGTTCAATTATGCATGAGAGAACTCTCAATCAAACACCAAAAATGGAAGTAAACTCAATAGAACTAAAAGAAATCTCTCATGCCAAAACACAACAAGGTCACCCCTCTCAAAAATTGGGTTGTCCTTTTTGTCAAGGTAGTTCGCCCGAGCGACCCTACAACTTAAAGACAAGTAGCTTGGGTGACCCTAGGGTCTCTCAAGTGACCTTCTTGTTGAGGATCTAAAAAGGGTTGTTCAGTAATTGTGAAGTCCTAGAACTCAGTTTGAAGGTTGGAAAAGATGGTCAAAGGGGGGAAAACACTAGGTGATGCATCATCAAATATGAGATTGCTGAGAGAGGTGTAATTCACACCTTTTATGGGTTGTGATTTGGACCTCTATATCATCATTAAACTACCATGTTGGCATATGCACCTATTTGTACTTACAATCCCTTGTTTAGCATTTTTCAACCCAACAAAAACACTATTATAGGAAAAGGGTGTGTGCAAACTTGGGTGGCTTTATGGTATTGGTGTGAATAATAATGGTCATAACACAACAAAAACCCTAGGGGGAATTCTAAATATAAGTCGTGTGTGTCTGTGATACTATCATGAGGTTTGTGAGTAATCACAATGGATGAACAAACTGTGGGGAAGGGATTATGTAGACGTATGATGCCTATGGCTATGGGAAGAGTCTCTAATGGCTTTCTAATGGAGGAATAGGGAAATAAACATGAAGGATGAATAGAATGATAGAGAGATATAGGAATTCCATGCTTGGCGCTCAAAGGAGGCTCTCTGATGCTTTAGATTTGCAATTATGCAGTGTACTACCCTCTAGTTGTGATGGAGCTCTCTCCAAACTTCCTTGTATGTTGGTGAAGTGGAATGCATACTAAGTTTTCTCAAAGATGTGTTATAAGTGAATGGCGGAAAATTGGCTTAAATATGTCTTACTAAGTTTTTAGTCGTGTGATCGACAAAAGTGTAGTAACAATTAGGGTACAAAAGGAGTAGGAAATAACTTAAGTTGATTTCTAAAGGTGGCTGCTAGCGCTAGAGGATGCTACAACCTAGGTACCAATGTTGGAGTGTGCTAGTGACCATATGAGCTCAACGATTCAAAGTTCTCGAGGTGATTTGGGTTGAGTTCCTATGGTTTGGGAAGTTTGCAACATTATTTTTTGATAAATGGTTCAATCAAAAATAGGCAAAAGTGGTCCTAATACATGTTGAGGAAATGAGCACTAAAGTGAATGTTCAAATGTAAGGTGGAAGTCACGAGGTATACAATTTTTTTACCTTACACTAGGATACCAAGTCAACAAATTTTGAAAACGATCAAAGATAGCAAGCAAACATGTAGCAAATGCCCTAGATGTTGGTGCATGCAAGGAATTGAATAATGAATGTTGTGATTAATTCTTGAATAACTATAAGTACCTCTTTTCAATTTTGAGTATGTCTAGATGTCTCTAGGCATGTGAAAATGAACTAGGGTTAGTCCTTAATATAACTCCAAAGGACACAAATGAAATGTTTCACACTTTGAGTTAGCATGTAATAGCGAGTTGGTAGGCTTAGGTCAATCCAAAATTTGAATTTTGAGATCTCAAAGTTCAAGAATCATTTCTACAACTACACATTTGACCTAGGCCATTTGCACAATCACAAATTTGTCCCAAGGTGCACGTTGAATGAATCTAAGGATCAGGTTTGGTTTGTTAGAAAGTGCAAATGCAAACAAGTAGGTTTAGGTTATGTGGAAACTTTGAGCAAAAATTATGCTAGTTGTAAACTTGTCATTACATAAGATACAACCTTGCCAAAGTGAGTCCAAAACGAAGGGGGATACTAAAAGGTATGCAATTTTTGCCATTATATTTTTCTTTCACTTTGACTTGCATGTGAACTTCTATGAGAATTTGTGTCAAAGTAACATCAAGCAAACAACATGAAAGTAAAATTTCTTCAAACACTCATAAAAAGATACAAATAAGAATATAAATGTTGCTTCTTGGAATGTGCTCCCTTATAATGAATACCCTACCTTAGGTTATAAAACAAACAAACAAAAAAATCAATGTGTAGCAACATATAGGCATCAACAAGAAAAATGTTGTCTACAATAAAAAAGGATAACAAAAAGAGGAAAGTGTTGATAGATAATCTACTTATGGTGGAACTAGGATACCGCCTAGGGCAGCATTATAGATACTTCCCTGGGGCAACAGAAGTAATGTGATACCATCTAAAATAGATTTTTTATCATTACCACTACAACCATACTCAAAAAAGGAATGTCAATGACCTTATATGCCCCCTCTTGTTAATTGTGTGTAAAGTATGGAACTAAGTTGGAGGAGAGTATAACAGATATGTAAAATGATATAACCTTGGAGAATGCAAGGAACATATATATAAGAATATAAAGATGGAATCATATAACACCATAATAACATACTAAAGGTATGCTCATGAAATAACATGTAATGATAGGTAGCAATATTCTTCCAATGTTGTCCTCATAAGGTTATAGAAGTAGCCATAAATGATACCAAAGGTATGCTCATGAAATAACATGTAATGATAGGTAGCAATATTCTTCCAATGTTGTCCTCATAAGGTTATAGAAGTAGCCATAAATGATAGATGAGGATCTTGCAAGTATAGATAAGTGTGAGAAATCACCAAGATAAATGTGTTGGTAAAATGTATTTATCAAATCATAGAATATGGCAACATAAGATGTGATTATAGTTAGCATAAACAGGGGCAAGCATATAATCATAAGATGTGAGCTTGGTAACATGGAAGCTCCTACAATCATTATAAGAAAAGATCGTGTCAATAAACATGTAATTAAAGATAGTAATCATAATCATTCCAATCATATTGGACAAACATGGAAGTGTATCATCAATATATGAGAGTAGTGGTCAATGCCATAAATGGTATGCTCCTTATGTGGGAGATGTCATCTAAATAATATAATGTATGTATAGATAAACATATTGAGTATAAGAGCTCCAATCTCAACCAACATTATTGGAATCTTCCAATAAATCTTCATCCAATCGCATGGTTTGCAAGCACTTTCAAGTAGTTAAATTTCATCATGACACGATATATCACTTTCAGTGGATGTACTTGATATATGATGCTATAGGCCAATTCACCATATTCCTTGTAGTTTATGCTCGTAAGTTGTCCAAACCCACTAATATAAAATCTACATCAATGTCCCAATGCTTAACTATTTACGACCCCATTTTCTTTCAAAAATAAGACCTACTCTTTAATCCCAAACTTGAAATTATCTTTTGTTCATGTTCTTAAATATTTGCATGTCTTCATTTTTAATATAATGCTAAATGTTTTAATTCAATACTCTCGTTAGTGAAGTCCTCTCTTGTGTACATATCATCTTCTTTTTAACCAAAGCAAATTCCAAGACTACACATAAAAACACGGTGAGTCTCCACCCTTCCGCAGATTACCAACTCCCTTGAGTTGTATATTACTAGATGTCCCAAGAAGTATTCTTTTACTAGTAAAACCATCCAATTTCCTCCGGTTTTTCGTGCAAAGTAGAGCAACAATAAGTAGACCACCCACTGTTTCTTAAATGTTAATGGCGTCTAGAAAAAGATACCAATTAACTCTTGTAACTACAAAACAAACTTAGGGGACTACTCAACAACATAAAATAAAGTTGTGGTCTCCAACCTACAAGGCACCATGTTGCAGGTCACAACATTTGTAAGACAATGGCTGAACAACAGAATATTTCTCCATTCTAAATATTTGAGACTAGCTGCCTAAAAGATCAAATATTGTCATACCAAAGACACAGTGAGTCAACCGACAATGGACCAAGTCACAATTCACAATATTTTTAAGGAGAAGGTTGGTCGTGAGAAAATAATTTCTCTGGCTCCACCACACTCTAAATAATCGAGATTCATTGCCGATAATCCAAATACTGTCCCAACAAAGACAAACCTCCACTATGGGCTCCCCATTAAAAATAGCCCTTTGAATCTATCTCTGGATGCAGTGCATTGTTTATAAGAGTCAGAGATAATATCTATCAGTACATACTTCGAGTTGGGTTGACTAGTTGAAATCACTAACAAAAGGAACTAGGTTCGACCTCTGGTGAACAAATAGCCCCTTAATTACCTGGATTAAAAAGATTGACCTCCTTATTTACCCAAAAGGCACATATCAATGCCAAGTTGAACACGATGTTAGCAATCTTAAGTTTTAAATTTGACTGGTGTTTGAGACTTTCACTTTTAGGAAGTAGAGGCTTAGAACTGGTCAATTAATAGCACACGAGATAAAACAGACCATGTGTTTCTCCCCGTCATCGTCCTAAAAACATAGTTAGAATGTTGCCATATTGCATAATGAGGTGAAAAAAAAAATTGTCTTCCAAACATTACATGGAAGATGACAAGGAATGTCATGAAATCATCAATAAAAAAATTTCTTCCTATAAAGATGCTAAAGAATAACCAAATAAAAGATAAATATTTTTCATACACTGCCAAGAACACTGTACACCGCCTCCCTGAAAAATCAACTTCTTTATGCTTCAAAGGTGGGTTCAGAACACTTCAGTGGCAACAGTAAGATATGAATACATTCCTGAATTGTGGAATGTTTCATGCCAGAAAACTTGATCAGCACTGAGGACAAGAGTACATTTTGCTTTTTCCCAAGAGCTCTTGGCCTCTATCTACAGAAACAAATAAATAATTATTTCTTCTGTTGTAAAGAATATTGGTAAAGCATGAGAACAAGCTTTTCTCTGATGTCGGATCATTTGCTTGTCAGTCGACCAGTGATATTGATTTCTTATCTGATACATCATTTTTGAATTTCCAGGGAGAATAATACCGCTAGAATAAGTCAAATCAAATTGCTGTATTAACTGTAAAAATCCAGTTGATCAATGAAGGCCTAAAAGCCAACACCTTAATATTATCAAAATGATAACCATTTAGATGCTTTCCCTTGCAGCATCTAACAAAGCATTCAGGACCAATCAACAAAATCTACCATGACTACATACAAAGAGTACAACTGCTGCAACTTCTGGATGCAATGTTTTTTTGTGTACATAACAAGTAGCTGTGGTCCAAGACATCGAATCTTTCAATGAGATGTGCTCCATCAGAAAACCCATCCATCAATGTGTTAACCTCTTTGAAGAAACTTCTTGAAATTACCATCCCAAAATAGTGAAACAGCTCCCTTCTAGAATGAAATGATGAAAGAACAATTTTATGCTCTGTCGAAAGAAAAACATTCACAAAACGAGAAATCAGAGAAAATAAACAGAAAAACTGAATCTCATGTTAAAAAATAATCAAGCATCTTGGGGAAATTCAAATGGGCATGGAAACTAACTCATTCTTCTTTATCCTCCTTGTTGTCAGGCCTCATCCTCTCTTGGGAGGTATTAACTGGACGTCCAGGCATGTCACAAAATAGCAGACCACTGTTTTCATCAGTAAAATCATTTGCATAAGTATCAGAAGATTCCTTCATTGCCCATATTGTGTCCCGGCCTTCATTATTGTAAGGAAAATGCAATGCATTTATATTTTTATCAATGAAATCACTTCTGTATGAGGCAGAAGATTCTTTCATGAGATCACTTGTATATGCAGCAGATGACTGTTTCATGCCTGATACCATGCCCTGCTCTTTGTCACTACCATAAGACAACTCATCAATGGTACCTTCCAATTGACCGCCACTAAACAGAGGAGGCTCCCTAAAGCTTTCATAACCACGAATTGACTGAGACCCTTTTCTTGCCCACCACCGGGTGCTTTCACCCATGTGTCCTGCCTGCCCAACAGTGCCTTGTCGAAACACACTATCCTGAAAAATTGCACTTGAGGTTGAGGCCTCCATATGATTCCCCTTTCTATCATCCATGAAAAATCCATGCGATTCTCTTTGGCCCATCAGTTGTTGTCCACCCGAAGTATAAGGTGCAAGAAAGTTGTGTTGCAATGCATCCATACAATCTTGATTGTCCCTCACATCTGATGCATAAAGTGACTGTAAAGTGTAATACCGATCAAGCCAGTAGAGATGATCCTTTTGTTCCATATCACTAGTCCAAGGCTGATCCAACTGACCAGTCTGAAGTTCCGCAGAACGAGGTCGAGGCAGAGGTGACCTGTGTGGAACCCTTTCCCTTAAGCCCGAACTGTACCCACTCCCCAAACCCCTTATTGATGGCATTCTTTGTGAAATACGATCAGGTGAATACATCTGTGTTGCTTGCCTGTCTTGTTCTTGTTGTCGGAAATCCATAAGAGTATATAGGAACTGCTTGCCCTGAGCATTTGGCTCCCAGCTGGGGTAGCTGCTCTTGAAACTGTCGACACCAAACAACAAATGAGAAATAATCTCTAAAAGATAGAAGTGTTATTCTGTCCATATCCTACAGTGCTTACAATAAAAAGGTCACTGCACCAAAATAATTATATGTATTTACCACTCTCCCCATTCAAATAGGAAATGCACAAAGAAACAGACCTCAGGAATGACTTTTCCATTTTTCCTTGACCGCTCCTGCGGTCTTTAGATGTATTACATGGTGATCCATATTTGCTGTTTCCATGAAGTTCAAAATCAAAAACGCTTAAACTGCCAAATCATTTTCCAAGATTAGATTTGTAAATATAATGACCTTACACTGACCAAAGTTATCACTTTGATGAAAAAGGAAACATGGAATGCAAATGCAATCTCTTTGAAGGTGACACAATCAGAGCCTGTCCAAAACAGGACCAAAAACATACCTACAAACATCTCCAACGCCTTCTATGTTCACAGTGAAATCCTGTATGAATTGCAAAATAGCATCCACTTGCTGCACATGGGGTTTAGAGATCATTAAATTTAACAAAAATTATCAATTGATAAATACAATCCCCACCGATCCATCTTTGTCAAGATTCAAAAAAAATGCAAACATAAAAGGCTTAAAATGAACACCTTGGGTAGTAGGAAAATGAGAATATATGGAGTCACAAACAATGAGGCCATGTCCTCGAACAACATCACCCCAGTATACTACATCAACAAGGCAAAATGTTAGTCCTCATCTTTGCAGAAATAAATCTACAAAGAGATAAAAAGGAGCTTAGCTTGAGAAAGTGGCACTTCAACAGTATTTCAGCTTAGCATATGTAATCTAAATGTTAAGCAAGTAAAACTGGAAACCATAGGAAAAGGAAACTTCCAAGTGTTCTTTTGAAATTATCTCCTAGCATTTTTCTTTCTTTTTGTATCAATCACCATTGAAAACCTACAATAATATTAAGATGATAGGCTACTGGTCTATAGGATTCAAACAAAACTTGCAGACTATTGATATAAACCAATTTGTCTATAAAACATGATAATGCAACTTCGACACAGATCCTGGAGTCAACCCCTAGAGATGAAGTATTGTAACATTTTTATCCTGCAACCTCCTGCAAGTTTGCAACATAGTGGATCCCACACAGATTCAATTTCAGACCACAAAATTGGACTTTCCAACTTCTCAAACTTCCAAGAAATTTTGTGATTTATTTGGCTTGCAACAAACAAAGAACATTTCCGAGGAGAAAAGAGGACCTCGCTAGCTTCTCCAAAGAAGTTACCCTTTCTCTGATTTCCTTGCAGATCAGCTATCAAATGGAGAAAGATCCAGAGGTTGTCAAAAACTTTGTTGTTGAGGGTTTTCCTTTTCCAACCGAGCAGAACAAAAAGAAAGACGAGATTCCTAATTGGATGGATGGGGTTGCTGCTTAAAATATTCAATACGGGCCAGTTGGTTGGCTCATTCCACTTCCTGAACCTGCTGGTACTCTCAAGACTAAAGTTCTGCATGCTCTGGCTGACTCTTAGAAGAAGTTAGAGACGGGGAAAATAGCTCTGTTTTTTGGTTACATGCTTTTTATAGTGGATAATATATGTTGATATAATATCAATGGTTTTCCAGGATGCACTGTGATGCAATACTACTCATGTCGGTTGATATAATGTAGTTGAGATCTGTGTTATTTTGGAGCTGTTCCTTTGTGGTAGTTTACATTGACTATGATGAATATCTGCTCTTAAGGAGCTGAAGTTTTGTTTTCTTTTGTACTCAGCTACTCGAAGGAGGCATATTTGTAAACTTTATTCCCCAATATAAAAATAAAAAATAAAATGCACGGTACTGTTGTCTTTCAAGCTTGTTACAGTCCTTAATAATGCTAGAAACATAAAGTATGAAATAATTTTGCAAGACACAGACCCAATGAAATTGCTATTCAGGGTATGTGTATTGGTCATGTATTTCAGTATTTCACAATGACAGCATAAGTGAATATGGTTGAACCTTACAATCTTATCAAGATTAGTTGTAGACTTGTAGTAACTAACCAATAGCAACTAGATTGGTTGTTTGTCATACAGGGCTTTTAATTACAGGAAAAACAGGCAACACTAAATAAACTCTACCTGGAAGAGTGCTTCAAATTCTCTTCGTACATATTCAGAGTTTTCTGCCCCACGCCAACTCTTTGGCATATGATGTGAATGCTGAGCTACTAATGCCATTGTTCCCTCGTGATCAAATTCTTGGAAATCCTCTGTGATAAGACTTTTACTGATTGCTATTATAGCACCAAGGACAGCAGTGTACCATAGCAAATTTCGACCAAATAGCTACAACCTCAAGCAAAGAAAATTATTAGAAATTATACAATATTGTCTTCTTCCCTGCAGCTAGTATTTCAAAGCTATCACAAAAGGTAACAAATTTATTTTTCTCCATATGTAGTTGGAAAGCTACATACTTGTCCTTCAAGAAGAGACTCCTCCAAGATGGCAATGAATATAAGAATGGCTTCCAAACCACCCGCCACAAATGAGACGTGTTTAGCAATCAATGACACAACAGGCGAAGGAAACTGCCTCACATAATCATTTGCATGTTCGATCCCCCCACTGAGCCTCGATTTGAAAAGATGTTCCAGCTGGAAAAGATAGATGGAGAGAACAATAAATGTAATGAGAGCATTTTGAATCATGTGTAATAGGATTGCAAAGACTTGTATTAGGAGTTCAATACACAAAATCAAAATGATCATTTCAATTCGGTTTTGAACAGTAATTGGATACATGCAGCTTCCTGGTCAACAACTATCTAAGAAATAATTATCCATCAAAAACCACCCTAGACCCTTTGGAACATATCTACAATTTTCTAAAACCAAGGACCCTGAATCTTCAAGTGGCAAAATACTGCCTAATTCATCTTGATAGGGCCTGCAAGCACTATAAGATTGAAAGTAAATGCCCCGAGTTAGAAGAAAAGAATCAAATCCTGCCAATGGTTCTCTGCATTTACATCTGCATGGTTATTTTTTCTCGTATTCGGGACAAGACTTTTTGCTTTTAAAATGTGCTTTACTCATTTTATAATATTTGGAAATGAGAAAGCCAACTAATCCCTGGCAATTGGAACCATCCATCAGTCATGCTTCTAGATCAAATACTAAAATTGATGTTTAAAATATTTCTATCCAAGCCAAAAACCATTTTGCATGAAATCTTGACAGTCCATGCATTAAAAAATCCTAACACTAGCAACATTCAGCCTTCAGGATTAAACAGCTGCTTCACATTTGGACCCAAATCAAAAGCTAGCTGTAGCATATTCAAGCATACCTCATTGAACTCTCTGAAGAGCCATTTTGCCAAGTTAGACCACCTTCTTGATAATGCTGTACTTGGATGATTGTAGAACTGTTCTGCGTGCATCAGAAAGAGATATACCAACATGAAAATAACAAGAAACGGACAAAGAACAAGCATGAGAAATCCAACAATCATGAGCCTCTTTCTCAACGATCCAGGATTATTGATGAAATCCCTTCGAATAAAAAAATTCCTGCATAAAATAGATCTCTGTAAGCACCAATTTTCCATAATTCTCTAAGATTAAATTAAATGCACTACAAAACAACAGATAAGATGTTTAAATTACTCATTTAAGAGATAGGAGTCTAAATGCAAAAACTACTTCTGAGACCCTTGTCAGAGGCTGTGTGGATGGCGCGCTGTGTGGATGGCACCTAAGGATTGTTTATTTGTCAACATAAATTTACTACAACAAAAATTACTAAACATGTAGTAAATAACTTAGCAAACTGGAAACTCCTATTATTGAAAGCAACATTAGAAGGGAAATAATTGAGGATATACCATTTATTGATAATGCACCTACTTAAGTTAGTAATCTTAAGCAAATAGAAATTGTAATAAACTATGACTCCAAGCTCTGCTTGGGTACAGATAGGATTTGTCCCCAGGCCTAACCATTCAACCTGAATACGTCTAAGACATACTTGGGCCAAATGGTTAGGCTCAAGGCCATTCCTTGGGCAAATAGAGGGAGAACCCAATCAAAACCACGGAGGAACCTGCAGTTTTTTTAAAAACACACAAAAAAACAAATTAAAAACCTAACCTAGCTAACCCTAAAATGTGACTTTTAAATAACTAAAAAAAACTTAAAAACACAAAACACAAATATAAGCATATTCCTACCTCTCATTGCTCCCTCACCCAACATTCATTTTTTACTCATTGCTCAAAGTTGCTAGTTTTCTAAGTGCTCAAGCATCATGAAGGCATTATTCCTATACCTCAAGGAGTGTTAGCTAGGTGCTACAAAGATCAAAGCACTTGTATCAAGGAGAATCATCATTCAAGGTAATTTTTTTAATATTTTTATAGTTTTTTTTATTTGTTAACAAGCTCCAATTTTTTTCTTTCTTAGACACGCTTTTCTGTTGTTTTTTAATTTCTTGTTGAATAGTTTAACAAGTAATGGTAGCATAATTGTATTCTTCTATTTTCCTGATATTTCTTTATTGTAACACATGTAGGTACAGGTATGGTTTACAATGGCTGGCAATTCTAGCTTAGTGGACCAAGGGTCGGCTAGGCCTTTCAAATTTGACCCATTATCACCGCTCGCATTACATGACAATGATTACATAACTTGTTGGAGGTGTTAGTTATGTATGGCATGGTAATGAGTGCTAGAACGAGTATAAGAACTCCTACAAGCGAATGAAAGACCACTTATGTGCAATTTCCGGCGAAGGAATTAGTGCTTGTGGTGGGCCAAAGAAAAATGAGTTGCCAAAGGGGCAAATTCTTGTTTATATCAAAGAACAATAGGAAATGAATAGTGCAGCCAAGAGAGCCAGATCAAAATCTCGTCCTTTGGCCAAGAACATATCCTGCAAGCCACTTACAGTGCAATCCTCCACAAATCTAATAGTGTTTGCCATACATATGTTTCTTGTGACACCATCTTCTCAAGAATGTGATAGCCCCTCTTTTTTCCCTCAGAAGAACCAAGGATGCAGGCCCATTAGAAAGGGCATTTTAGAATGAGGAAAGGAACAATGCCAATGATCATATTGTGCCATTGCATTTATGCCAATGAGCTTCTTTTCATCCTTGTTATATCACCATACTGGTGGGAAATGGTGAGAGGAAATAATGAGGCACCCATAGGATAAAAGATCTTGGCTATGAAAAAGCATGCAACACCTTATTGGCCAAGGAAAAAAAAAGTGGACACTTCAATGCAGCCAATTAGTGATTCATGGGTAGAAACATAAGTGACCGTCATTTATGATGGATTAAAATATTGCAAAAAAAAGGCTCATAATTAATATTATTGCAATGTGCCCTAAGGGGGCAATGTTTTTTAAGGCAATTAATTATTTTTTAAGGTAGTCATGTAAGATTTGGTTGTAAAGCCATCCAAAATGCAAATAGTTGAAGGAAAGCAAGAATAGAAATCTAGAATTGAAAGAATAAACTATATTCTATTCAATCAAAAATGCAAAGTATACAAGCTTAAGTGATTACAATGAAAGCAATAGGTGAGTATATATAAGATATATCACCCAGGAGACTAAAAACACAAGCAATGCGGGATAATGTGTAAAACGTCCCTAAGCAAATTTAACCTAGAGTGAAAAGGACCTAAGTGGAGAACTAGCTAGGAAATATACCTCGTTCACACTAACACCCCCCCTTAAGTGCAACTAAGGGGGAAAAGAAAAGATGGGTCCCGACTACAAGGCCTGATGAGGTACCCATGTACAAAAGATCCCCTCAAACAAAAAAGGTGAAACCCCAATGGGAAAAAACTCCCCCCCCCCCCCGGTGTGAAAATGAGCTAGAAGACCAAGAGCGTAATTGGACTGCGCAAGAGAGATTCCAAAAGAGGTCTAAGTGATCTCGATCCCAAGAAAATAGTGCAAGAGACCCAAGTCGATCATGGCAAATTTGTCATGCAAAGCAATCTTGATGCTCACAAAGATGGATGAGGTGCTCGTTGTGACAATCAAATCATCAACATAAAGAACCAAGAGAAGAGCATCCTCCCGTCTCAAGATATAGCCATTCAGATCTGAGTGGCATCTGAAGAATCTAACTGAGAGAAGAAAGGAATCCATTTTGGCATACCAAGCCCGTGGAGCCTGCTTGAGTCCATAGAGAGACTTCATCAATCAACAAATCAGTTAAGAGTCCTGAATGAATCCCAGTTGTTCCATGTAAATCTCCTCCTATAGATCCTCGTGAAGAAATGCACTCTTCACATCCATCTAATGTACAACCCAACCATGAGCTGCAACAATAGCAAGAATCATGCGAATAGAGTTCATCTTAGCAACGGGGCAAAGGTCTCAATGGAGTCAACACCAGGAACCTGCGAGAAACCTTTGGCCACAAGCCATGCTTTATACTTGTCAACTGATCCATCCACTACAAATTTAGTTCAATGGGTCCACTTACACCGAACCAACTTTCTTCCCTTAAGAAATGGAACAAACTCCCATGTGTTGTTCTGAATCAAAGAGTTATATTCTCCCTCCATGGCTAAATTCCACTTAGAAATGCTTGATGTTTCACGAAATGGCTATGGATCTGAAGTTGTGGCAATGTAGGAATGTGAAAAATCTCGGTGTTGTGACAAAGTCCTCCAAGTAGCTGAAGGATTCCCAACAAGAGTGCTTGCGGACTGAAGACTTTGTCTAGCTCAACAAGGCATAGAAGGGGATGAATGAGGTGAGTCCTTAGCCTCTAAGTCTGACCTTTATGAAGGGTGAGGTGAAGCCTCATGATCAACCCTATGAGTAGAGGAAGCTAAAGGAAAATCCTAAGTCACTATCATCTGAATCCGCTATGGAGGAAGGAAGATGTGAGGACGAGTTAGGAAAGCTTTCCTCAAAATGCACACTTCGCCAAATGATGAGCTCATGCGTCTCAAGATCCAAAAGCCAATATCCTTTGACACCATCTAGGTATCCAACAAAGATGTAGGGCCTACTTTGAGGTTCCAAGGCCCTACACTTCTTTGAAGGAATGTGTGCCCATGCAAGAGAGCCCAAAACTATGAAAGTTTCCTACCACACCAGGCTTCAAAGGGAGTGATGCTCTTCAATGCCTTATGAGGAACCCTATTCTGGATAAGAGCAACACAATTGATAACTTCTACCCAATATTCAAGTGCCAAAGAATGAGTATGGATCATGCAACTAGCCATCTCTTTTAGGGACCTGTTTTTCTTCTTTGCAACACCATTTTGCTGGGGTGTCTAGGCAACTGAATGTTGAAGATCAATCCCTTCAACAAAGTAGAGAAGATTAATGTTATTCTTTTTCAAAAGATGTTTCAGCTCATCGATCTACTTCACGTGACATGAATGTTCCTCATGATCAACCTTCTTACAGTAACTGCAAGTTGGCCTTTCCTTCTTCTGAGAATTCCCCTTGGGTGAAGAGGATTTAGAGTCTACTTTAGGGGGAGACGATGATTGTGCTTGATTTTTCTGTTACTTCTTGGACTTTTTTTGTTTCTTGTTAGATTGACTAACTCTTCCTATCCCTTTGGCTAACTAGCCAACAAGCTTGAGACTATGATGGCTTTAGCAGACACATGAAAAGTAACTTTCACTATTCATGCATTAACATCTCGGAGAAAGATGCAAATGATGGAATAGTGCATGCAATGCCTGTTGGTTCCCAAAATAACTACAACCCAAAACCCTAAAACATTACTCAATCACCCAGGCCAAGGGTGTCATCAAGGTGATTGGAAAAGGGTTTATCAACAGGTCAAGGGCGATTTTGGCCAACTTACCGAAGTGGGTAAACTCTACACCTCAAGCTCAGCTAGACTTAGGAGGGATATTCCTAAATGCAAAAAATACTCCTAGAATTCATAATATTGCAGCAATACCCAAATGCAATATTAATCCCCAAAACTGTCATTAGATTAAAGTAAGTTTGTTGCTAAAACCTTTGATTAAGCTAATTACTGCACTACGCATATGCACCCAAACATGACAATATTGCATTCCTTGAGATGATGCCACTTATATTTACATACACAACATAGTGCAAGAACGCATGTACATGATTCACCAATGATTAAAACATTTTCATATCACTTTAGATTTGTCCCTAGGTGTAGCACGGAATCATGAACATGTAAAACCTAAACTAAACCTATTCCTACTATTAATAGGGCAAAGATTTGATTTAAAAGCAGTGATTGATCCATCCCTAATATGGACCGGTGCCTACTCCATTGGGCAATTGAGTCATGAACAACAAATGGAAAGAAACACGCACAGCAAAATATCAATAGAATCATGAGTTGCATTCACATACAAATCTGAAATATATTTCATACGATGGACATACTTTATAATCCCAAATACAACTACAATAATCCATACATAACAGAGGAAAGACCCATACAAAAGGTTTGCATGATTTAAATGTTGTCATACATTATCCAACTTCGGTACATTCGTGCCAGCAAATGTGGCAAAGGAGAATACAAAACTACGATTCAATATCCCCCTGATTCATTACAAAGTATCATGGAGACATACCATGATATGAGAATATTCAATGAAGACCTTTCCTACTTTCTATTGGACACATCCCTTCATTCCTAGTTCAGACGTTATGCTTTGCTTGATGCCCTAAAGTCTCCCTTAAGCGTTCCAAACCAAGCAATTGGATCTACGACCAACCACTAAAACATCTCTGAATCATGTATATATAGCATTCTATTTTCATTGTTGCACCTGGGCGAGAAAAACCTACCCCACCAACCACCATAACTCCTTGACCAACCTCATCTACCTGTACCTGATGCAGTTACATCTTCAACGACCTCAATCTAGTCAAAATTGAGCAATAATGGCGACCTGAGGAAAATCTGCATTTTAAATAACATGTCCGTCGAAAAGTGCGTGTAAAACTTTTACAACACTTCAAAATATTTTAAATACATTAAAATATTTTAAACTATTACATTCATTACATACTTTACAATCACATTGACTTTCACATTTGAATATCACATTTGATTTTCATCCCTTTGCCTTTCGGCACACCAAGCCCTCCACGAACCTTGGAATCATCCTCCCTTATTCCCTTTCGGCGAAATTCCCCTTTGGCAAACCTTTTCAGCAGGTTCGCAGATTCGCAAACCTACCGAATCGCCAAAAAACTCAATTGTTTGTTCCTTCTCTTTCTTTCTCTCTTTCTTCTCCATCTTTTCTTTCTCTTTTTATCTCTCTTCCTTTTTGGCAGCTTTGTTCTTCATTTTCGGTGATCTTTCCCTTTTGCAAACCAAGAACCGCCTTTAAGCAGGTTTGGTGGTTCACAAACCCGCCGAACTGCCAAAAAGCAAGGCAAAGAGGGCTGATACATACACTAACACGTAGGAAACTTCATACTTAGATTTTATAGGAATGTAAGGAACAACACTTTGACAAATTTTCACATACAGATTTTCAGGATTTTACACTTAGGAGATTTTTAGGAACAATACTTAGACAATTTTTTGGAGATGGACCCACACTTAAAATAATCTCTAATCGGATATCAACTGATGGGCACAAGAAGGGGATAAAATTTGGATTTTAATAGATTTGGGCATAAAATTTGTAAGGTCAGGAACAAGGAATAATAGGGTGCCAATAGCGCCCATTGTCAACCTGTAAGTATGAAATCTAGAAACAAAAGCTTCATATACAGGGCCAAGTTTGTTCATTGTAATAAATACAAGCTGAATGTCTTTTTTCTCAACGCCACATGCTTTACGTTGTGCTCTAAGGTCATTGACCTTTTTGATGTAGTCTTGGATGTTATCAAAGCATTTTGGATCAAAGCTCATCAATTCAGTGTCAATTTGATAGCCTCGAACTTCAATTTTACCATATAAAATTTTAGTTTTTCCCAAGCATCGTGTGAATTTGTACAAGATTCAATTTGAAACATAAGATCAAGGGAAATGAAACTACGAAAACATCCAATTGCTTTTGTATGTTCAAGCATCCATTGTATCTTTTCCTTATCATCTTTAGGTTCATCTAACTTTTCTCCAACATATGGAGTATACCCTTGTTGCATAAAAGCATTCCATGCATTTTGATGCCATGTTGAATTGAGGAAACCTCATCTAGTAATTCAGACAACATTAAGATCCTCAAAGCAAGAACCATTGAAAAATTCACAAAACAAATGGTATGCTAAAATTGTGACTATTAGCCAGATCTGATGAGAAAACCGATTTTCAGGAAAAACAAGATCACTTGAGCAAAAGATGATCACACCACTACGAAGAGCGTGAAATTCTACCTCACATAAAAAAATGTATTAAAAAGGTCATATGCTCAAGATGTGGGTCTCTGAAGTTGAACTGCAAAATCAAAAACTGCAATGGTGAGGGGGTTAGAAAATTAAAAATTTCCTGCTAACGTTAGCACGACATCACCACTAGATTTAGAGGAATTCCGCCAAATTTGGAGAAACCAGCAAAGTTAACTCTCCACCAATCAGTTTAGAAGTTCACCAAAATTGGGTCCCTGTTAGATAAATTTAGTTACAACTAATTTTGACTAATCACTAGATTTAGAAAAACTGCTAACTTTGCTGCTACTTTTAATAACCTCCAGATAATTGTTTAGCCACTGCCAAGTTTAGTGGACTACCAAGTTTACAACCAAATTTGGCAATGGCAGTGGCTACGCGACTAGCGTTGAAGCGCCACCAATGGCACGTTGGTGGTGCGCCTACGTTGGTGGCGCCAAGTGTGCAGCATCGTCACTTGCGTCAGCCTACGTAGTGCGTAGAAATATTATTTTTTAAATTCCGTACCATACAGATCATAGACAAGGTTGTACGTGGGTAAAAAAATTGCCTATGGGGCAAAACTGTTGAATTTTGACAAACTTTATATGAAAATAGGGGTTTTTAGACCTTCTGGACGCAATGGCAAGATCTGTTTGGCTTCAAAATGCCCTAATTCTTAGCAGCTTGTTGGATTTTCACAGAAAACCTCTGTTCTTCGAACACTCAAAGATCTCACCTCCAATGTCCAATTGGGACGAACTTATAGGTGATTCTGACTACTCTGAACTCGATGGTGAGCTCAAAATTTCTCCAGGAAGCTCCAATATACCTACAACTAGCAAGCTGAGAAAAGAAGCCCCCCAGAAACTGAAAATTTCTATAACACCTTTCTGATTCGCCAAATCATCTAAGGATGCAAAAGAAGAGCATACTCAATGCTTCAAGAAATAAACAGCTCTACACTCCCAAATTTCCTAAAATGCTAACCCACAACTCACAACCAACTTTGATACCATGTAAGATTTGGTTGTAAATGTGACGTCCCGATATTAAGGCCTTGTTTAAATTAAAGATTTAAGCATCATGATGAAACAATGAAGTCAAATTGAATAATCTTAAACAATATTATTATTTTAAGATATATAAATGTAATTATAAATATAAATAATAAGTATAAATATTAATGATATAAATATAATACATAATATATAATATATAATATATAAATATAGAAATGAATATTAATAATTTAAATATTATTATAATATATAGAAATAAATAAATATATATTTATAAAGTGAGCGATTAAGCATGTTACATTTTGGAATAATGTACAAAAGTATATTAATAAAAGAGATAATTACAATGATAGAGCGAAGCTCTATTTATAAAGATTTCAGAGAAGTTTCTAAAAGAGAAGCGGGAGTTTCACAAGGGAAACTACAGCTGGAAAACGCAGAAAAGATAAACTAAAACTAGATTTAGAAACTAACTAAAAGAAACTAGATTGACCATTAGATATTACTTTAATAAGCATGAGGAAGACCGGTCCACAAAGAACAAAGGCAATAATTAAATACTTGGCAGCGAATAAGTTAAATAGAGTCCTTATAGTGTTACATTAATTTATGCTTTGCTATGTAAAGGATTTAAATATAAATAAAGTATTTATAAAGGTCCAACATAATACAAGACTTATTTAAAAGATAAAAAGACTTACGCTTCAAACAGCAGCGATTACATTATCAAGGGGAGTACGACTTGTTAAAGTTACAGCGATTTCATTGAAATTAGATATGCCACAATTTGTATAAAAAAAAACATAGAATAAAAGGGCAGCAGCGCTAAGCAAAGTGAGATTATTTTATATTACAAAAGGACTTATTCATTAAACATATGTAATGAAAAGATATTAGAATCTTAATGAAAAGATATTAGAATCTACTAAGGCAGCAATTGATCTATGAGGCATGTCTCTTCAAAGGAAAAGGCAGGAGATAGGTATAAGAGAAGATGAGTTGAAGGATAGAAGGAACATATAGAATATATCTGAATATATAAAAGGAATACAATAATAAGAATATCATTCATACACAGATTTCAGTGGAAGTAGGAAAAAATTCAATGATCATAAAGAGCAGCAAATAATAAAGGTAGTGTTGTGACCAAATCACACATCACCCCATTAGGAATAGGGACCCCCTTTTTTTTTGAGCTCTGTGCCTTCAATGAGTTTTCAATGAGATTTTAATGATGACCTGACTCATCTTCCTGTGCCGACACGATAATAATTTCCTCGCCTATGATCTTTGGTTCACGATTAGGGATAGATGAACTTGCAATAATGAAGAATCTTGATCAAATCCCATCTAGATATTGAGTTTTGAAGTCAATCCTGAAGAATGTTTGAGACCCTGAAAAGACTAAGCCTGGAGCCTGAAATCCTGAAAATCCTGAAAAAATGGCTAAGTCTGAAATCTGGTGAATCCTCCAAATTCTATATTTTGCATCTTAAATCCAGTGGATTCGGGACCTATCTCAAACATCCTGAAAGGTATATTGAAAAATATTTAAAGTATAAGAATTCTTATACTTAAATATATTTTTCAATATACCTTTACTCGCGCGATCCTGAAAAATGCCTGACAATTCCAGAGGATTCAAAACACTGATCTAGTGCGACAGGGCACTTAAGTGGCGCAAAATCTTGGCGCAAAATCACGAAGGAAAAGGCGCTTGAGCCAGAGGATTTCAATCAATGATCTGATGCGCCCATCTACACCTTGATCTAATGCGAAAATGCTTGAGGATTTCGATCACTCATCTATTGCGCCCAAACCAAAAGTATCATTTTGAAGGGGAAAATGAAGATTTCAATGCCTTGATCTAATGCGAAAATGAAAGGACAAGTCTTAAAACCGATCTTGGGGTAAATTTGAATGATAAGTGTCAGAGGATTTCAATCCTTCAACCGATGCGCCACCAAGAAGGAAGAGGGAGTCTTGAGGTTTTGTTGACTTGAGGAAGAGAAAGTCTAGAGGATTTCAATCCTCCATCCAATGCACCAAAACTTGAGGATTCTCACCCTTCAACTAATGCGCCAAATGACAAACTCAGACATTCAAACCACTTCACCAAACATGAGATCAGAGGATTCTAATTGCCTATCTAATGCGCTAGAAGTCAGAGGATTCCAATTGCCTATCTAATGCGCTAGAAGCCAGAGGATTCCAATCCATGAAGTAATGCGCTTATCCTATGACAACTATCCAAGGCCAAGTATGGAAGATCTTCAGTGCCTCATCTAATGCGACCACATGAGGGAGAGCTCCAGAGGATCCCAAAAGTTGATCTAGTGCGCCCAAGTAGTTCCAAGTTGAAGTTTCAAGGACCCTTATCCAAAGCGCAATCTAGAGGATTTGAAAACTTGATCTACTGCGCCCTACTAGGAGGAAGGTAAGATTCAAGGTTAAGCCTCCAAGGTTTGAGTTTAAAGGATCTTGAAGTCCCATCTAATGCGCCAACATCATGAGGCTTCCAACAAGGTCATCTAATGCGCAACATAAGGTAGTGATGAAGATTTGTTTCTAGAAGATTCACCAAGCTCATCCAATGCACCAAACACCATGCATGGTCCACTTCAAGACAAAGGCCATCTAAATTCATCAAAGTTTGAAGACTTCAACCTAGTGAAGTGATGCGCCACCTTCCAGCCCCCTTTCAAAGCGCTTAACAAGAAGAAATCAAAATTGGCATCTAGTGCGCCACACCCAAAGGGGAGAGTAAAGTTTGATTTTGAAGACCCCATGTTACCTATCCATTGCGCCATGCATAAGAAGAATCCAAATAGCTCAAGTGATGCGCCAAGGTCTAGAGGATTTCAATCCTCCATCTAATGCGCCAAGGTCTAGAGGATTTCAATCCTCTATCTAATGTGCCATTCCCTTAAGCGAGTAAAACTAAGTGTCATCTAAACCAATGTTGAGAGGAATCCTAAAGCTTCATCTAATGCGAAATGTTGAAGAGGAGTCTTAGAGCATCATCTAGTGCGAAATGATAAGAAGATTCAAAACCTTGATCCAAAGCGCCACACGTGTCAACATCTAGAAGGATTCCAAACCTTGATCTAATGCGCCTAGAAGCTTATGAAGAAAGATCATGCTATTTCAAACGGGGAGATCATCAAGACCCCATCCAATGCGAAATTCAATGAGGAAGTCAAACACGAATCCAAAGGATATGAAGAAGACTTCGAAAACATCATCCAATGCGAAATGCAAGACAAGAAGATTTCAATCCTTGATCCCATGCGCTTGAGGGAGAAGGGAATTACAATCTATAAGGAGATCATCAAGACCCCATCTAGTGCGCCAGTCCAAGGGAGTTAGAAACATTTAATGATTTTTGCCTTGGAAAACGTGAAAATTGCATTTATTAAATAAAGATCAATCTAAATTAAATGTTTTTGCACTATAATAAAGGAAGTCGGCCTAGGGAAGAGGTAAAGTTTTTAAAGCAAATTATGTATATATACCTCATCTCCTTTTCATTTTTATCATTTTCAAAAAGCAGATTTGTTTTCCAAGAGCAGATTTATCTTCAAAGAGCAGCAACAAGAAGTTTTTAGAGAAGTACAAGATTGATTTTATCAAAATTAAACAAGTGGTGGATCAAATTGCAAGGTATCAAATTCAAAACAGCCTATCAAGTAAGTCTGATCTGAATATTTTCTGATCTGATTTTCTTCTTTTTCCTTCATTATATGCATTAAAATTGTTCAAATATTGGTAAAATTTAAGAAGGATAAATGGATTTTCATAGATTCCTTGAATTTAGTAGCAATACTTCATAATTATAAAGGAAAACTTCATAATTTAATCCACTAAAGTAGCTGAAGTGAAGTCTAGATTGTGTTTGCAATTACTCATTCGCGTCAAGTCTGCAGGATCATGGCAATGACTTCTAAAGAGCGACAAGCAAAGATCCGGATGGATGCCAAGGGGAAGATTCCCGAATCAAAGCTCGTCTCAAGGTGGACAAATGTAGGAGACACGAATATGGGGAGCAGCAACTTGGAAGATATCAAGTCAGTCCTTGAAGAACCCAACGGAGGAAGTCTCGCTCGAGCCATCATGAGGAGTGGAGCCATTGAAGCTGCTTGTTTTCCGCCAGCTTTGCCGTGTCCGGAGATGATCATCGGATGCGTCAAGAAATATGATGTAGATACGAGGCAAATTATAGCCAAAGATGGAACGATATTAGCTTATTTGCAAAAGGAAGCAGTTGAAGAAACTTTCAACATTCCAACTAAGGAAAGGATGATCAGCATCTCAATACAACAAGGTGAGCAGGAATATGATGTCGACTCCAAGACAAAGTTGCAAGAGATAAGGAGAGAATGGATGGCCAATCCAGCTATGAAGTTCAATATGAATAATCCTCCACAGTTCCACAAGTCAGATTTTCATCCTGAAATTGGATATTTGATCATGTTTCTAAATAGAATGACAGGAATGCCTCAATCTGCTACCTTTCAGCCTTGGATGTACTCTTTCATCAAGTCAGTTCTCAAAGGGAAAATGATTGATTGGGCTGGACTTATCAGTCAGAGTATACATGAGCAGTTCATCAATTTTGCTAAGACCAAGACTTGTCATATGAGTTCCTATGTAGTGTACCTTCTCGCAAGAAATGAAGTCTACTCAGGTTTGACCAAAAAAGGAGAAGTCGGCATTGGGCCAAATAAATACCTATCACATCAGTGTTATCCTCAGTTGCACCTCAAGAGTATCAATCATTATACAAGGTTCAATGATGCATTTGCTATGTTCATAATGAAGAAACTGAGAGGAGAATTTCATAAAAGATTGTCTAATGCAGCGAGAGAGTTCATTTCAGCATATGGACACTGGTATACTCAGCATGAAAGGTACACTTACCTAAGGATCCAAGGGTTTACATCATATCCATACAGATTACCAAGATATCCAACCAACAGGATGGTAATGTTAGAGGTTACAAGGCAACTCCTAGAACTCATCCGGTTGCAGAAGTTGAAGAAGAAAGGAGGGATCCAGTTTCCACTTCTTCTTGGACAAAATCTGGAGTGTCCATCATTGTCAGCAGCTGAATATTCTGAGATAGAGCTTCAGGCATATCATTTGCAAACTCATGGCACCAAGAGGCTTAACTTTGATCCTTTTCAAGTTTGCTGGAAATACAACAGAGAATTCAAGCATATCAAACAGTTGGAAGACCACTGGGCCAGTGCCCAAGATGAAGATGATCTCCGAACACTTCAAAATTCGAGACTCGCCTGGGATTTAGTCAGAGCTTCCAAAGTTTTCAGGATTCCAGACCAGTTCCCCGAAGATGATACTTTGTTGATAGATGAATTTGATAAGATAAAGGATTTGCCTTATACAGTTGATTGGTCAAAGAGAGATGTGTCCGAAGAAGAATTGATAAAGCCGGTCTTAGCCATGACACAAGTATGTATCAATCAACTATTGCAAGAGATGAGTGATGAAAGTCAAGTTCTTACTTACAATAAGATGGATGAAGGAGAACCAGGACAGAATAGTACACATAGCCAACCACAACATAGTGGGAATGATCAAAGTAATAATCCAGCTAGGAAGAGGAAAAGACTTAGTCAAGATCAAGGGGAATCAAGCCGAAGACCTCAAAAGAAGAATAATCTATCTGCTTCATCTAATCCACAAGAAGGTGCTTCAGTTGTTCAGAATCCAATACAAGAGATAGAAGTTATAGAAGAAGTTGCCTTGATTCCGTCAGAAGAGATTCAATCAAGCCCCACTGTCATAATGGAGGAGAATGATGATCTTGGTGAAGATGAAGTAGGTCAAGCGGAATCTGATGAGGAAGTAGCTCGTGTTCAACACAGTCAAGCTCGAGGACAGCAAGATCTTTCTGTTTTCCCACCTTGGTTGAGGCAAAGGATTGAAGAAAGTACAATTGTAGAGACTTATCAGCCTGCTCCAGTTGAGGAATTGCTTGTAAATGTACAAAAGAGTAATCAGAAGAAGAAAGCAACAGTCCTTTCTAAAATCACTCAAGATTCTGCTGGAAATAGAGAGGTACACATAGCTGTTCCTAGAATTGACAAGGAGTTAGAAAATATGGCCCCTGAGGATTACAATATGACTACTATTGGCATGGGTCCAATCACAAGGGAACAGGTAGAGGAGGAACTACAAGATTTAGTGGACAATGTGAGAAGCATGTTGAAACAAGAAAGAGAAGCAAGGTTAAAGGTTGAACAAGATTTTAATACATTGAAGCATTACATCCAACAAGTCATGCAGCCCATTCAACAGAAGGAAGCTACTACAATTCCTCCGTCCATTCTTCCACAAGAAACAATATCCCAAGTTGAAAACATAAGAACTTCATCTCAGATGATGAAGGGATGGATAGAAAAGACAGAAGAAAAGGCATATACTCACCTTGAAGAAATTGTGCAAGTGTATGACAGAGTCATTAAGCTTAAAGACCGAGTCCAAGCTTTATTGAGAAATTGTGCTGAGTTCAAACCGATCAAAGAGCAATACATGCCACAGCTCAAGAGTTTAATGGAAGCTCCATTAAAAAGTCTAATTCATGATAAAGTGATTGATATAGATACTCCACATGACTTCATCACTTGGTATTTCTCCTTTCACAACAAGGGGCAACTAGTTGATAAAATTGAAGTAGATATGTCCAGGATAAGAAATGTTCTTCTAAGAATAGAAAATCATATATACACTGCTTTGACAACAATTTGTAATCCTTATGGAAATGTTACTATTGAAAATATGAAGCAACAAGTTAAGGCATTCTACTTTCAATATGATGGACTTGATGAAGGTCAACTGGATAGTATATTCACACTTGCATATCGTCTTGGGGAAAATAAGTCTTGGATAAACGACTGGGAGAAGACACTTGGCGTCTATGAGGCAGATGTAGCAGTAGCAGAAGGATCCATTAATGCGGCGACAAATGTACCAATGGAGGAGATTGTTCAAATTGTGTCTAGATTCATTGTATCTCATAGTACTACTACATAAAAGGCACATGATGTGGCTTCCTTATCTTCTTGGAAAGCGTGCCTTTGTTCTCTCCTTCATAGCTCCTTTCATTTAATAAAGTTGACCTCCTTCATTTAATAAAGGATAGTTTGTTATAACTACTTGTGATGTGGCTTGATCTGGTCCGCTGATTTGGCCGATCGATCTTGACCCTTCTTTCCTTTGGGGTCTATAAAAGAGCTCTCATTGCTCTCATTAGAAGGAGGTTGGAAATTCTGAAATTGTTGTAAGAGCTCTCTGAGATAATAAAGGATTCATTGTTTTGGTGATTCTATTTATGTTTCTGAGTGTTTGCATGGTTTCAATTTTCAAACAGACATTAAGTTATAAGTTTTTCTTTAAGTTTAAGTTAGTTAATGAAAGGTTGCTTTATTGCTTCGTAGTGAAGTCTTTAAGTTCATACCATTTGTAGTCTACGGCTTGTGGATTGTAGTGCATGGTTAGCCTGAACAATTGAACGTCAATTTGATCTTTATGCTTGTTGAACCTTTCATGAGCATAATTGGTTTAAACATCTTGTATACCTTTGAAGATTGCACCTATCTTGTGTAGTTGTTTTATCTTGGCGAAACAGGATTTGGTTCGATTTCACTCTAAGTAGTAAACGTCCTTCCATTTAGGATTAGATTAGTGTTTCTAAACCCTATATCTTTTGCCTTTTTTTTTACCATTAAGTTAGGATTAGAACCAAAAGTACGTTCATTGCTAAATCATACGCATTAATTGCAGTACTTAGATTCTCTAGTATTCACTTCCGTAGTCCTTGAAACAACAAGTTACTTGAACAATTGTGTAAGTCCCTTTGTTGATTAACAGCAAAATCATACTTAAATCGCTGAGCTGTCTCTTACCAAAAACATTATTAGAAGGAACCTTGGAGTTATCTCGTTTGATCACTTAGTTCAGCATCCGAGAGGCTTTGCTCAAGAGAGAGTCAGATACTCAGTATTTTACTCTAATTGTTGACTTGTTGAAAAACAACCATCAACAGGTAGCATATCTAATTTATATGGAAAATAAAGATAATTCTTCCGAGTTAAGAAGATATATATTTCTGGGAATAGTGAAAAGGGGGGAGTAATGTGTGAAATGAAGAAGATAAATCAAATACACCAACAAAGATATAACATGCAGAATTTGTATTGAGTATATCGATAGATCCATGAAGATCATGAGCAAAGTTATGGTTGTCATTAGTTCATGCACATCATCATTTATATGTCACCTTCATAATTCATTATGCATTGCTGATATGATTGTTTGCAACTATGAGTTTGATTAATGTGGATTCTTGCATGAGTGTTATAGTGACTATGATAGAAGGAATGTGGGGCAAGAGGGGTACGGCGATAGGGCACTCTTCTAGGTATGCCACTCCAAGGGGATTGGATAATCCCGAGGAGCCAAGGGGGTACAAAGGGTACTGCCCTTGGGCTTAGAAGAGATGGCTTCTGGGGCACCCTGTTGTGATCTCATTCTCCTATCATAGACATGCAAATTCAAAAGAACCAATCATAGAGAAAGGTAAAGGAAATGATAAGATGAGGGAAACGGGATAACGGATGCCTCGTTAGGTAGACCACCTCATATGGATGGCATGTGCCACATGAGGCCAAGGGGGATTGTATATCCGCTCTTGGGCCTAGGGTAGAGGATCCGGGACACCCCATTGAAGTGACACTCATCAACTCTCTTATGGTTGAGTCTCCAAGATAGTTAAGTGTAGTTGGATTAATAATGCCATTTGAGTTGTTGATCATGTTAACTTGACTGTGAAAAATATTATTGTAAGTATTTTCTAAACCTTTGTTTGCTTGGAGATTGACAATTTAGAGTAAAATTAGTATTGTTCCTATAAGGGACATTACAATAAAGCCAACCAGAATGCAAATAATTAAAAGAAAGCAAGAACAGAAATCTAGAATTGAAAAAATAAACTATATTCTATTCAATCAATAATGCAAAGCATACAAACTTAAGTGATTACAATGAAAGCAATAGGTGAGTATATATAGGATATATCACCCAAGAGACTAAAAACACGAGCAATGTGGGATAATGAGTAAAAACTTAAAAGTCCCTAAATAAACTTAACCTAGTGTGAAAAGGACCTAAGTGAAGAACTAGCTAGGAAATATACCTCATTCACACTAACAGTCCATTGAGATGGCTGGGCCTAATAATGTTGTCCAAGTGATAACAAACTGCACTGAAAGTTGCAGAGCTATGGGGTTGTTGATTGAGGTGAGATATTGGAGCATATTTTAGACACCACATGCCATCCACTCACTCAACTTGATGATGCATAAGTTTGTACACAAATCAAGTGGATAAAACAAATATATACCAAGGTTAATGAGATTTAAATGTTTGTGACTAATCATCATATGTCATATCATCTTCAAATCGTTCTCCAAGTTAGAGTTGTTGAAGGTATGTTTATGTAATTTAAATATTTCTTTTTATTTATTCTAAATTTAGCTTTAAAAATTTTAATCCACATTTTTCAATTTTTTTTTACACTTCTTATATCATCTTTTTTTAACACCATATTAAGTTGTTGAGACTCCATTTGCCTCGCACGCACACACGCAATCATTCTGAGATAACTTGTGAAGGTGTGTGAAGCATTAAGTGCCATGGTATTTAGCAACAATTGGAGTGAATGGAGGCAAGTTCTAATTAACAATTGCAAGTTAACTGGAGGATTAGTGGGCTTATGTGAAATATTTGTTGAGTTCCACTAAGCCCATCATGTGTATGATCAAGTTCTCCAATACGGATCAACCATGTTTGAGCGAGATATATGATGGCATTGACTCCATAACAAAAAAAATAAGAGAAATAATATCAGCCAAGAAGAAAGAGCCCTTGGAAACATTATTCCAACAAGCATATTACTTCTGGATTTTGCTACTATTTAAGTTTCCACTTCCCATTTGGTCTGTTGCCTTGCATTGTGTGTAATCTTTGAATGGGCTGAACAAGAAACTATTAACACTAAGGATTCAAACCTTCCAAAGAAGACAAGAAAGCGAGAAGGAAATTATATTAATGTTCACAAATGAAAAGTAGGTTAACTGAACTCAATAGTACAACCAGTAACAATAGCATGTGGAAGCCAAAAAAGGAAATCCAGCCTTTAAAAGAGGTCAATAGCATCAAAGAAAATATGCAGAACCCCTGCCAGTCTCTCACCTTCAATGTATCATCGTGGAACTGAATAGCAAGACCAATAGCGTCAAAGAAAATATGCAGAACCCCTGCCAGTCTCTCACCTTGAATGTATCATCATGGAACTGAATAGCAAGACCATCGCAGAGAGATGGAAAAGAGGTGATTGTGGAATCTATGAGGGAGAAATTGACAATCCTGGCAAGACCCTGTCACAACCAGTGACAGATGAAACATGTTTACAATTATTACTCATTGGTAGCTCATATAAAGGGGATTTACAAGAGAAAGATCAGTGAAGATGATGAAGCAAAATTTTGATTTCAGAACCATACGCTGGATGAAATAGCCAGTATGGGAAAGGAATAGAAGCATAGCAAGCTAAAGCAATCACCCCATTGCGGCAATGCTGCTTCAATCAAGTTACCATACTTTGAGCGATTTCACTACTGTTAATGAAGTAGTCCATAGGCATTAAGTTTGATGGTCAGTTACAATTTATCAGGTCTATTTGTTTAAGATATTAAACCTTTAACAATCTTTGTATTGTATATATAATACACAATTTTGAATTACATGAGCTGGGAAACATTATTTAATCAAAATTTGATGATTTAAAAGTTATAGTATCAGTCATAAGGACTGATTACAGGAGTGATTTAAGCTAGCCTTTAATTTATCTGTGGGATATAGCTATTATTGATTAACTGCAATATCCATGCTGATATTATTGGTCAATAGTATATTCTGTTTTGAACACTGCAGATTTAATGTAACCACTCTTCTTCCCTCAAACAACATAGGTAGTATGTATTAATAATAAATCCACAACCTAATAGCACTCTTTTTGAATCTTTTATTAACCAATTTTTTTATGATGTCCTGCATATACATTTTTCTTCAAATCCAATAATCAACACAATTCTCAGTATTTATTACACTTTTAACAGGTTTTACCATGGCACTTAAAATGTTAAAATTCAATGCCTAGCTAGATCAGGTCTAAAGGCTACTATCAACGTATTGTTTTCCAAAAATTCAATTGCACTTACAATTTGCCTCAATTACTTAAACTCCATCTGACTGTTGAACAGGATGGTCATGTTATGATTTTACTGACAAATTCATTTTCTTTTAATTGTGCAACTGTCCACCATGCTCAACCATGCAACCTTTCAATATTTCAATACAACAATCTTTTATTTGCATTCCAAGTTCTGCCACTGATTGTAAATACTCTTCTAACTAGCTATGTCAAATTAGGTCTGCAATCTTATGTTCTGACTCGGATTCTCTCAAATCGTTTTCAAAAGTGTCATTGTTTTTAATCAAGAATTCAAAGATGTGGAAGCAAATTTTAATTGCACTACTCAAATGTTCTACCAGAAGGCTGATCTTATGAAAAAAAATCACACTAGATATCCCTATTCTACCTTCACGCTTTGTCCAAAAGCTTCCAAATAAAAGAATATGATGTGCTGACAAGTGTTGCTCAAACCTGGTTTAGATAAATGTTGCTCAACCCAATTTCAATATCTCCTCCCATCAGAATTCAGTCTTTATGTCACTATAGCCAAACAAGACGATTTCTCATGATAATCAATTCTTCATACCTTTACAAATTTCTTTGGTATAAAACTGTGCCTATTTCTGGGTGCTGTGGGGGAACCCCATAATCAATTGCTTATACGTTCAAATCATTGCATTTTTTACTCCATTGGCAACTGTTGGTCAGTCATTGTGGACATTAATATTGTTTCTTTCTTTGAAGCTTGTGGCTTTTATCTGCGAGTACCTTGACGGATTTCAGACCAAGGAGCTATTGTTGCAGAAAATTACAAACAGATTTTGCAATCTTTTAATGTGTGTATTGAGAGTCTATAGTCTCGTATGCTCTTCTAAATGTTATGCTCCAAGGTATGACAATAAATATTGTGAGGATATCTTGAAATATTTGAAATAACCAAATGTGAAGGTAAATCATTACGCCAATGAATAATAATGATTGAGAACTCATTGCATAAGATACAAAGAAGCAAAATGTTTTGCTGCAAGGTATAAAATTGAATATCATCAGGAAATCTTGATATGCTTGTAATAACCATTCACAAAATGACCGAGCAAATGAATGCTAATGATCTAGCAGTCATTCCACAAGATACAAAGTGCAAGATACAAAGTGCAAGACGAGAGAGAGAGATAGAGAGAGAGAGACCATGATTAATCCTCAAGTACAACAGAAACATCCTTTTATTAATAAATTAAGAGAATTCTATGCATATCCTTTTCAGCAATTCCAAATATTTTTTGCCAATGCTCAACCTTGCTTAGCATTTTTAGCATGTATTATGCTCATTACTAAGCTATTAAGAAGCCTACATTCACTTGTGAAAGGGGTTGTGCTTAAATGGCACGGCCATAAGGTTCTCAAGATGGAGATCCAAGTTCGAATCCCCCAAGTAACATATATGTGGTTCTATGTGGCTTCTAAGTTGAATATGTTGATGGGGAGGAGGTCCCCCTTGTGCCCCCCGGTTTGGGGCTACTGATTGGTTTGGATGATAAAAGGAGATGTATCTCATCTCCATCTTTGCATACACGCAATTGTCTGTTTAGCATAACAGAGTGCAACAATTTATTTCCCTTGCACTCCCACATGAGATGCAAGAGCTACAAAATGTCGTCCACCATCGTATCATTGTCAGCTTCACTAATTGCTTTAGTAAACTAATCCACGAATTCATGGAATGTCTCCATATTGTAATGTCCCTTTCCAGTATTTTAATGAACCCTACAATTTTTTGAAATTCCTATCTATGCAAGAGTTAGGAACTTATCTCTATGAATCCTCTAGATTACAATTGTCAGTTGAATACTCATCAAAATATTGTTATAATAGCAGGTTGGATACTTATCAAATATTATGAGACTGCAAAGCTGTCATGAATGCATGAATAGGACTGCCACAATACTCAGAACCAAACAGCAGTGCCAATTATAGATGCACGAGTACTTATGATTAAAACCGTAACACCAATGCTTGTACATACACTACTGTTACAAATGATTGGCTATGACAGGATAGCAGCATCAGCTCTAATGCAATAATATATTTTATTGAAAAATACACATGCTGATAACAGAAATCGCTGAATATGGGAATACTGAAATTGATAAAAATGCATCTTATATATATATATATATATATATATATATATATATATATTAGCAACATCACCTCTAATGCAAATATATTTTATTGAAACATACACAAATGCTGATAACAGAAATCATTGAATATGAGAATACTGAAATTGATGAGAATGCATCTTATATATATATATATATATATATATCTGTGTGTGTCTGTGTGGCTGTCAACACAAATTGTTGTAAACACAGCAAACAAGATTATAATTGGAAACTCACAACTATACATATATATGTATATATATATATCTGTGTGTGTCTGTGTGGCTGTCAACACAGATTGTTGTAAACACAGCAAACAAGATTATAATTAGAAACTCACAACTACACTGATGTTGCCCATGAAAGGAATTATAACAGTGGCACTGTAGCAGAGGTACGGTAGCGGCAGCACTGTAGCTGCAGGTTCAGCCACTCCAAAAAGGAACTATTCACAAATCAGGGCTGCGCTACTAGGGCAGCATGAGGGAATACCAAAATCTTTGACAATTAGAATACTCTTCTTCCCACCTAAATGCTTATATAAACTGAAATGACACGCACCACTTTGAAAGAGAAAACAAACTGAATTTATAGAACACAAACTGCAATCTTCTCAGCACAAGTGTGATTCCTAGATGAAACTGCCTCAAAGGACAAGAGGGTTTTCCTCCTCTAATCCTGCCTAAAAACCAAGAGGGTTCTTGTCCTCTAAATCTCCGCACTCCAAGAGTTTCCGTCCTCAAGTGCAATAGCTGAACACGGATACTCAAGCTATGAAAGAAGGGATTTGATTTCATAAATTGACTGATGTCTTTTGAGCGATTACCTCTCTTTTATAGACTCCTTTTTGGTGCCCTTTATTAGAATAATTATTTATTCTATTTTTAGTTAATGGTCACTCTTGTATATTAGCTGTAATTATCTTTCTTCTACAGTTTCTATTTTGAAACTTGCTCTTTGTATATCTTGTATATAATTTCTTGAGCGTTTTGCTCTTTCATAATACAATCATATTTTACCAATTACTCAGCGTAATATGGTATCAGAGCTAGAGTCACGCGACCTCTGTTGAGAGGTTCTTTTGGCCCGCGACTCGTCTGAGACTCCCGTGCTTCACCTTCGCGGGTTTTATTTCTTTTTCTCTGACCTGTATCTGCTCGTGAAGAGCCGCGATTTGCCTTGCATCCTGGTCGCGTTTTGTGTATCAATCTGGGTGTCGTTTGTTCTTTTTTTCTTTGACGCGAGAACTATTTCCTTCCTGGGCGACAAGTTTCTGCTTCCACAGACCTGTGCGGTCGCGTTTTTATTCTGGCGGTCGCTATTTGCAGACCTGTGTGGTCGCATTTTTATTCTGGCGGTCACAATTTACAGAAGAATGCGTTTTACAGACTCAGAGTTTAAGTTTTTTTTTACTCTGCAAAAGTTTTAATACTTTTTGGCGGCTAGGGTTTTCATTTGTCTTCAAGTTGCGGTTCCCTGATCTCCGGTCTTTTTTTCTGTGCGTTCATGGCCGCCTAGGGCTTCTGGAATTTTCAGCTAGGGTTTTGACCCTCTAGTTCAAGTCCGAAAAAAATTTTGATTGCAGATTCTTGGTGGGTTTTTCGAGACAATTTATGGGTACCTGTTGGATTTTTTTGGGTGTCTCAAAATCCGTTTCTTAAAATTTGTGCCGACATATTTGTCTCAAATTTTGTGCCTATAAACTACCTCAGCATCGTGTGCATTGGAATTTGTGCTTCGAATTCCGTGCATTCAACATCTCAGTATCTCATTTTTCGTGCCTCGAAAAGCGTGCAAGATGGCGAGTTTGACCAACATCATGTTGGAACGCAGTCAACAATTTAATGGCAAAAATTATAATACCTAGAAGCAGCGAATGATAACCATCTTTAAATATCGCTGCCTCGATCAGATGATTTTAGGCACCACTACTCATCCTGCAACAGCGAGTAAAGACCAAGGCAAGTTTGACAAGCAAAACCGTGAAGCTGTCATGCTCATTAAGCTTTCAGTCACAGATGATCAGCTACCTCAGATTCTGGCTGGAAAAACAACAAAGGAGATTTGGGACCATCTGAAAGGTTTGCATGAAACCTCTGACAAGAGCCGTGCGTTCTTCCTGAAAAATATACTGTTTTCTATCATGATGGATGAGAAGACATCTTTGCAAGCACACCTGAACAAGATCCAAGAGATCCGAGATCAGCTGGAGGCTATTGGTCAAAAAATGGAGGAAGAAGACATGGTCGTGATCACTTTAGAAAGTCTACCTAAGTCCTATGAACATTTCATTGAGACTCTCAACGTTACATCAACTAATGTTGATCTGAAGTTACCAGAACTCTGTACTATCCTCTTGCAGCAGGATCGCTGGAAACAACAGTTTGGTAGTAGTGCCTCTTCGTCCTCTTCAGAGCAGGCTTTTGCAGCCAAGTTTCAGGCTCAGAATAAAGGCAAAGGTCGGCCTCCACAGCAGAAAGGCTCAGGTCCACCTCAGGACAGCAACAAGAAAAAGAATATTCAGTGTAATTACTGTCACAAATATGGTCACATCAAAAAGGATTGTCGTCAACGTTTGGCTTCTGAACAGAAGAAGCAAGGAGGGTCTCAGCAGAAAGCAAATATTGCCGAGCACACTGAGCAGAAGGAATCTGCCTTTTACGCTTTATGGCTAAAAGACCTGCAGATCATGTGAAGTCCTCTCCCTGGTACATTGATTCAGGTGCTTCGCGTCACTTCACTCATCGACGTGATTGGTTTACAGACTTTACTCCCTTCAGTGACTCAGTTATTTTTGGTGGAGGAGAAGAATACACAATTGTCGATAAGGGCACTGTTCAGATTCAGTCTGGTGGGAGGAATCTCATATTCCTCAATGTCTACCATGTTCCTGTCATGGAACTTAATTTTCTCTCTGTCAATCAGATCATGCGGCACTCTCCTCAGTTGGATGTGGTTTTCAGTACACACAAATGTTCCATTGTTGATCGGGAGACTCGTAGCACTGTGGCTGTTGGTATTGAGGATCATAGTCTATACAGACTTGTGGATACAGGTGATTCTCCAGAGTTAGCCATGGCAGCCCAAAATTCTTCCATCACTAGTCTTTGGCACCAGAGTTATGGGCACTTAAATGTGCACTATCTTTCTCAGCTATCTCGGGAGGGCCTTGTAGCCGGTTTACCTGAGATCCAGACCCCGCATCATGGTGTTCATGGAGCTTGTCAGGCTGGGAAGCAGCATCGGACACCGTTCCCGACTAGTGACTCATGGCGAGCCTCCAAGGTACTACAGTTGGTTCACACTGATGTATGTGGGCCAATGAATACACCTTTTGTTACTGGTTGCATGTACTTCTTACTTTTTGTTGATGATTTCAGTCGTAAAATGTGGGTGTACTTTCTCAGACAGAAATCAGATGTGTTTACTGTATTTCAGAAGTTTAAGGCCTTAGTAGAGAAAGAGTCTAGCTGTTCCAGAGTCACTCTTAGGTCAGATAATGGGGGGAATTTTGTTCTACTGACTTCTCCAACTTTTGTGATATACACGGCATCAAACGCCAGTTAACCACACCCTATACTCCTCAACAAAACACTGTTGTAGAGCGGTGCAACCGCACAATCACTGAGATGGCTCGTTCTATGTTAGAACACAGGAGTGTTCCTAAGAAGTACTGGGCAGAAGCAGTCTACACTGCCGTCTATCTCCTTAATCGGTCTCCGACTTATGTTGTTAAGGAGAAGACTCTTGAAGAAGCTTGGACTGGCCGCAAACCTCGGATCAGTCATTTGAAAATATTTGGCTCTTTAGCTTATGTATGGATTCCAGATGCCAAGCGCTCCAAGTTGGATTCCAAGAGTCAAAAGCTTATGTTCACAGGGTACAGTGACAACCATAAGGCTTATCGGTTGATTGATATAGATACTGATCGTCTTACCTTCAGCCGGGATGTTGTCTTTGATGAAGAACAAGGACCTTTTCTTTCTTCCTCGTCTGTGCAGCATTCTAAGGATCAGCCTTTGAAGGCTGTTGATTTGGGTGTTCATCTTTCGTTAGGTCCACCTGATGGGAGGGATGATGATGCAGATTCTGATTTTGATGATGCTCAACCCGAATTTCCTCCGGATGATGTTGATCTTCCACCTGTTGCACCTGTTCCAGCTCCTCCTGTTGCATCCAATGTTGGCACTTCTACTCTCCAGCCTAAATGGTAGGCTAAGACTATTGGAGATCTTCATGACAATGAGCTCATTGAGGGTAGATCATCCAGAAACAAGAGCAAACAGCAGCATACAGTTAATTTTGCTCTCATGGCTAACATTCACAGTGTCTATGAGCCTCAGACACATTCAGAGGCTAAAGGAATTCTTGAGTGGGAAAAGGCTATGGAGTCTAAATACCAGAGTCTTCAAAAAAATCACACTTGGGTCCTTTTTGATCTTCCTCCAGGGAAGAAGCCTATTAGCTGCAAATGGGTGTACAAGGTGAAATACAAAGCTGACAGAACCCTTGACAAGTACAAAGCTCGTCTCGTCGCTAGGGGGTTCTCACAAAAGGAAGGCATTGACTACGAGGAGACTTTTGCTCCTACAGCCAAAATGAGTACAATTCGGCTCATCCTTGCCTTAGCAGCCGAGTTTAGTTGGAAAGTCCATCAGATGGATGTTAAGAGTGCCTTTCTCAATGGTGAGTTGAAGGAAGAAGTCTACATGACGCAACCTCCAGGATTCAAGATTGCTGGTCAAGAACATAAGGTGTGTAGATTGGTCAAAGCACTCTATGGCCTCCTCGAGCTTGGTACATCAAGATTGATAAGTACCTCACAGATCATGGCTTTCAGAGGAGTCCATCTGACTCTAATTTGTATGTCAAACGCACTGGTAGTGATATTCTGATTCTTGTTGTCTATGTGGATGACCTGATCATTACTGATAGCTCGGCACATTTGATCGCTGAGATCAAACAGGATTTGTGCAGCACATTTGACATGACAGATTTGGGACTCTTGCATTATTGTTTAGGTGTTGAGGTTTGGCAGACTGAGAGCAGTATCTTCATTTCCCAGTCCAAGTATGTTCGCAGTCTTCTGGATAAGTTCCGTATGCAGCATTGCAAACCTGCCTCCACACCCATGGAAAAAGGGCTTAAGTTGTCAGCCAAGTCAGACTCACCTGTAGTGGATGAATCATTGTTCAAGCAACTAGTGGGCAGCCTCATCTATCTCACTGCCACTAGACCTGACCTCAGTTTTGCAGTGAGCTACATTTCACGCTTCATGACAGCCCCCAAGGCTGATCATTGGGTAGCAGCGAAGCGTGTGCTACATTATGTGAAGGGCACTTCTGATTATGGACTTCTTTACTCAAGGAGTCACGATCCTAGACTCAGTGGTTTCACAGACTCAGATTGGGCAGGTTCAGTTGATGACAAGAAATCCACCTCTGGGTATGTGTTCAGTTTGGGATCCGGTGCCATCACATGGACTACTAAAAAGCAGCAGGCAGTGGCTCTCTCCTCGACAAAAGCAGAGTATCGAGGAGCAGTTAAGGCAGCTTGTGAGGCAGTTTGGCTTGGTCGGATGCTTGCCGATATGCAAATATCTCAAGCGGTCCGACTCCCTTGTTCTGTGATAATCGAGTTCTCAAACTTGCCAAAAATCCAGTCTTCCATGAAAGAACCAAGCATGTAGAAACTCATTGTCATTTCATCAGAAAGCTTGTTGAAGACGGATCAGTTCAGTTGCTGTATGTTTCGACCGAGGATCAGACAGCTGATATCCTCACCAAGTCCCTTGGTCCAGATAAGTTTGTAAAATTCAGGGGGTCTCTTGGTGTAGTTGATAGATTGACCATTAAGGGAGGGTATTAGAATAATTATTTATTCTATTTTTAGTTAATGGTCACTCCTGTATATTAGCTGTAATTATCTTTCTTCTGCAGTTTCTATTTTTAAACTTGCTCTTTGTATATCTTGTATATAATTTCTTGAGCGTTTTACTCTTTCATAATACAATCATATTTTACCAATTACTCAGCGTGATACCCTTATTTGAATTCCCTTTTTCCCTCCAAAAGTACTCACCTAAAAATATTTGGATAAAAGATTACAAAAGCCCTTATTATGCCCCATTGTAATGTCCCCTTCTTAGCCCAGACAATCAGATGAGAAGATTAGCCTATTCCAAGGTTCCTGTAGGCTAATGGCTTTGGTTAGGGAGCCTATCTGGGTCATTTTCTAAGACTTACTATTTATAGTAAGTCAGGCAGGGGGATCACGGGTGGTGTTGGCCCAACTTTCTATTAAAAGCAACTGCCACTTGGAGCACCTAGCACTTGGTTCTTGGTTTCGAGATAGCCAAGGAGTTATATGTCGAAGTACAAGTTAAATTAAATATTTAACTTTTAATATTTGAATGGCTAAAGTTACTTTAATTTATTGAAGTGACTCAACTTTATTAAGTATAAGTTATAACTACAAGTTGTGCACTAGGAGTTGGGCACCCTTTCATGGAGACTTGTGGACTTAATGAAATAAAAGAAAATAATAAAATAACTCTCATCTTGGGCATTGGAAGCCAAGGCATAAAAGTAAAAAATGAAAGTTCATTTGGCATCTATTCACTTAACAAAAAATTGACATTGTCGTGCAAAACTTTGAAGCTTGGCTTTGAGGGTTTGAACTAGGGTTCTACGAAGACGAAAACCTTCGTAGAATCACTCACTTCATGTTTGGAAGACAACATCAAGCGGGTTGTGGGAAGTCTCATCCAAGGGCTTCACTTGTGCTTGATTTGATTTTGGTGAAGATTTGAGGGAGATTTCATATTGATATTGACCAGATTTTGTGAACAGCATTAGAGAGAATATCTAATAACAGATTGCATGGATTTCAAAGAGTTTGGGACTGTTTTGATACCCTTGTGCAGGCCGTACACCTTCAGCCATGGCCGTACATCATATAACAGCCATTTTTAGTATGTTTTGAAGATCTTCCATCAGTTTTTGGGCGTTGGGAACTAGTGTCTTATCTGCAGATCAGTTCAGTAGCATTTTGGCAGATTTGTGAGCATTATCAGACTTGTTTGTTGCTGATATTCACTCCAGCAGGGCCGTACATGCTGGTACAGGGTCATGGGCTTTCAATAGAGCTGAGCGCCTCTCATTTGGGACTTATTTATCAAGCATAGGAGATGCCTAGGGTCTTATATCACACTGCAGTTATTTGTATGACCGAGCACATTCATTTGTGGGTGTTTGGAAGTGTTTTCAGATAGCCTATATTGTCGGTTCATTTACGGCAAATGTATGAAGTTGAACAACTCAAAAAGGGTATGTCACTGTAATTCATTTTGAGCAATAGTATAATCTGGGTCTTTGTTACTTTGCTCATATTTGTTATAGTTTTTCTGGGTTGTTGTTATATGCATTATATTTCATTGTTGCAATGCAAAACAAACACATGCAAAAACACATATAAACCCTAAACCAAAACAGCAGCTGGAAGTCATACAGAAAACAAAAAAACATTGCCATAAAACCGTACCGGGCCAGCACATATTACACCCATTTAGGCAGCCCACTTTACCTAACTAATAATTATATTTAAGTTGTCCTTTTACAATGTTCTCAAATAATATTACTAGCACTAACTTAAAACATTATTATTAAAATATTTCCCTGCTTTATCCCCTAGCCTACAAGAAATAAAGAAATAGGCTTTGGGTCACCCAATTATTTATTTTCAAAAAGAGGACCTGACACGTACAATGGACAAAGCAGCAATATTTGTGACTTGAGCTCTGAAATAGACCATATTTATCAAGAGACAGGGACTGGTAATGGTACAAAAGATACACTTGGAGACAACAAATATGAAAAAATATTTAGATCTTTAAATTTAAAAAGGAAATATGCAATGGCTATACAACTTCAAAATATTAAAAAACTAATAGTTTAAAGTACTGAAATAAATGTCAACCAAAACATAGATTGATTATATTAATATTTTATAAACATCATAATGGCATCAACAGTCAAATTTTAAGCCATAATCACATTGAGGCAACAAATGGGAACCAGGATGGGAATGCCATTATTTAAAAACACAGAATGAGAATACTGGGAGATGGCTATATTTTCAATCCATTGATAAAGCTTCGTGTTTCTCTTTTTATGAGTACCTCATCAAGCTTTGATAAGAAAATTTTCTGCTAGATAAAAACCTATACACTTTCATGCAAAAAAATAGAAAATTATAGGTTGTAATGTATTTCTTCAATTCTTTTAGTTCATCGACCACATATCAGCACTTGAGGACTAAGTTGCTGAGTTCTTCTCTTTAGGGCACCAGTCCCGTACCGAATGGGTGTAGGTCCCAGTCCGGCGACAGGAGCGGCTAGGGCACGGCCCTGGTGGCCTGGGATCCCTATGGATATGCCAAGCACCCCGACGAGATTTTTAAAAAATTAAAAACTACAATTTTTGAAAAAAAACTATAAACTATATATTATTATATTATATATATTCTATATTATATAATATATTTTATATTAAAATTTTCTGCTAGATAAAAACTTTCACTTTCATGCAAAAAATAGAAAATTACAAGTCCTAGTGTATTTTCACCTGCCCCCAACACTAGACACACCACAATCCACTCTAATGATGATTGCACCTTTGACTATTTTGCCCCCACACTATAAATTACCCCAAACCACCTCTCCCCCATAGAACCTACCCTATGAACCAGTGGTTTGATGACAACTGTAAATCTCTTCATCAAAGACTTTGGTTCTCCCTAACCCACAACACTCCATACCTTCAATTCCTAGGGAGTATCGCTGTCTTCTACAACGCGAGAACCAAGAGCTCCTTGCTTCTCAATGACTTGGTCTCCTTGCAGATCTTCACCACTACCACAAAACCTTCTGGTGCACTCTTCACCCAAGCAAAACTACAACTTCTAACATCAGCCCTGTTGCATGGGCTTCCTTTGCTAGCTCCCTTTACAATGTGCCCGACCAACATGATGTCACAGTCCACACCCCAATGCAATCTTTTACCATTTTCTCCATGTGTACTGTCAAGAGGGCTATTTTGAGTCAGCAAATGAATAGATTGCAAAGGCCTCCAAGACGAATTCATCAAATAGTGTGTGGATTCCCTTGCCTTCCCTTTGGAAAAACTCTCTCAAGAGGTGGTTTGTTCAGGCTTTCCTCAATCTTGGTCCTAGTACATAATTCATCCTATTCTTAAATCTAGAGATCTCTTCAACCTTGGCAACTAGAGGACCATCATGATTGGCCATACATTTGCCAACTTTATGCCATGATGTTAGACATGCAATTTTCTAAGCACCTGGAGAGAGCTAATCTTAGAGCTTGAGAGGCAAGGTAGCTTCAAGAGAGATTATCAAACCATTGACCACATCTTTGCACTCCAAGCTATTATTGAGGAGGCTTGTCATCAATCTTCCATAGTATGTTGTTGTTTTACAGACTTCAAGAAGGCCTTTGACTCGATTCTGAGACACTTGCTTTTCAAGAGGCTGTATAATGTTGGTATTCCATATTCTCTCAAAACTTTGTGAAGAGCACCATTGGGGTCAAACAAGGGTGTCCCTCTCATCGACCCTCTTTAGCATTTATATTAATGAGTTGGGGGAGTTTCTTCCAGAGCATACTCATATGGATAATGGTTGTATTTTACATGAGGTGGTCATAGCCATACTATTTTTTGCCAATAATGTTATTCTCCTCTCATTCTGTCGAAGGCTTACAGTGGCAACTTTATGCCCTTCCTCGTTTCTTTTAACTTTGCTAACTTGTTGTCAACCTTAATAAACCTAAGGTCATGATTTTCAACATCTTCAAACGTGTCACAGCTACTTGTATATATGTGTTAATATCATTGTGTACACATATATGGCTATAAATTACTATGTTGATCAGTTAGGATATGGTTAATGTGTTGATCATAAGATGCCATAGGTAAAATTTGATTTAATATTACCATTATTGTAGATATTAATGCTATACATGATTTGATTATATTTTGGATTTCATTGGAAAAAGACTAACTACAAAATTGTTGTTATGTGAGTATGACAGGACAAGAGTCGACACTCTCATCAGGAGAGAGTATCATCGGAAAGAAGAGTCTAGCCATCCGAGGGTGACATGCTTGAAAAACATCTGCACACAACCACGTAATTCATATTTGTGTTCCAAATTATGAATTTTTAACTTGTTAAATAAGGGTTTTTTCCTTTAAAATATTTGTACATGAAAAACTCTCGCACATTTTTTTCCTTCAAAATATTGAACTTGTTAAACAAGTATTTTTTTTCTTTTAGAATATTTGTTTTAATTATAAGCTTCCTTTTGGAATTGAAGTGTCATTTTCAACCCCACTTTTTTAAAGAAGAGGTATTTTGTTAATCTTCATCTTTCTATTTATATTTATTTCAAATGAATTTTACACATATGTAAGAGCAAATTTCATGTCCCACAATTTTGACATACTTTTCCATTGTTTAGTCAAAATATTTTCCAAACACATTAAATAAGATAACACCAGAAGTCAGGCAAAGACGGTATAAAGAACTTCTAGAAGAAGAAATGCCGTGCATTGGTAAAACATAAGAATGTATACAAGACCAAAAACGAAGCACATTTTATCAGGGACAGGATAATACGAAGAAAGTTAACAGGCATTCAATTAAGCAGACTTGAATTCTTCATTGACAAAGTAGTCAAAAATATTAAAGAGGTCTTTATGAAGATGAAACATAGTTTATACTGAAAATATTATTACTTTCTATTATAGTAATATAAGCAATCAATCGTATTGGATTCTACAGACTTATGAGAAGTTTATCTGCAATCAAGAAAATCATCAACATTCATCACTTGGGGCATAAACAATAAGCAAACGATTTAAAAGTTCATATTACAGAGCACAGAACCAGAATCATGCAAAATATAATTGCAACCACTCAATACTGAGGGATCAATCATGAAAAATGAAATTGCAATATCTCGCCACCAAGTGAAAGAAGCGCCTAAACATGAAGCCGGTGTTTGACTTAGCTGCTTTAAATTGCCTAAATTTTCAACAAGTCATAATGGTAAAAAGGTATATTCAATGCACTCACTTAAGCTCCAGAGTCCAAAGACTTACACATACAGAATCGTAAACTCCACTTAAGATGTCTGCAATGTGTGCATTACTCTTCAGAGCATTGATAAAAATCTTGATGGTAAGAATTGTCATTGATGTCAAAAGCTTGTTCAATTGATGATGTAAAGTTGCCATAGTTGTTGCAGGACATCAAGAGGAGCAGGAGTTCACATCATCCTGTGTAGAGTTTACATCATCTTGTGTGTTCTTTCTGTTAGCACATGGTAAGGTTTTGTGTTTATCTTGTTATCATGTTGCAGCTTGGTCAGTGTGAATGCTTGGTCATCAAAGTTGGAACAAGGATGAGTTGATTACAAAATACATGACAAAGCAATGAAATGATCTTTGTTTGAAGTAATCTATATGGATACAGATATCAGTGGCATATTCTGTATCAAGGTTGTTGGTTTCATGAGTGGTTTGGTATGCAATTGATCTACATTTGATATGGTGTGATCTCAGTATTCAGTAGCATAGTCTTCATTTGATCTCAATTGCAGTTGTGAGTTGATCTTCATGCAATCAGTGTTTACTTCACTGTGTTTGTTCCATGATAGTATATTCATGTTTGCAATCTTTATTCCCATGATGGTATGCTTATGTTTGCAAGTGATGAGTAGTCTTCATGTTGATATCCTCAAGATCTTACTTGTTGAATTTATCTTCTATCAGGAGATTTGCATCTTAATGATATTCTCATAAAATCAAAGGTATGGTATTGTTGGTAAGAGATCATTGATTTTGATAATATCTTGAAGATAATACTGTTATGAATATCATATTACTGATTGGCATTTCATGCCTACTGTGCTCCATGGCTATTGCCTATTGGTGCTCCTTGTTAAGGAGGTATGGTTGAAAGTCATGTTTGAAGTCTTAAAAGATAATGCATACTACACCTTTCTTCTGCCCGTCACCTTTTATGATCTATTTGTTTGTTGACCGGGAGGAGCGGTCATTGTGACTTAAGTTATATTTTAAGGGTATCAAGCATCGTGGGTGGACCGGCCCTCTTTCCTAGCCACCGATGCCACAGGTTCGCCTTTATAATGGTTTGAGCGGTAAAGTGAAATCTAAGGTTGAGTTTAAACTTGCAAAGGGCGCGCAGGGTCAATCAAACGGTTGACATTTAAATTTTGAGCCCGACTCCTATGCCCTAAACTTTGACGTTCCTGTGAACGTTTGCTATGTATTTTGTTTTAGAAAGTTTCTTCTAAAGGTGCAGTTTAAACCCGATTACTAAGGAGTGTTGTGGAGTGATTTGTTACAAGTTTTTAAAAGGTTTCTCTTCTATTTTGTGACAGTTGAAAATAAAAGAGGAAATATTCTATTTGGAAAGAGTTTAAAAGATTTTTTATGTGAGAAGATTGATTTTTGATAAATCATTTTGTATAGAAGATGAACAATTTTTGTTTTCTTGAGAAAATATAGAGGTTGTTTGCAAAGAAGAATTTGAGGAGATTTTCTTTTGTAAAGCAAATATTTATGGAGAAATTAGAGATTGATTTTGAGAGGATTGCTTTGACAGAGAATATAAAAATATCAGATGATTATATTGCAGATTAGTGAAGTTATTTATGCAGATTGAAAAGATTGAAGAGTCATCTTTGAAGGAATATAAAGAGATTTTGTTTATACAGAGAATATATTTTTATGCAGGATTCAATGGTTTCAATGAAGGAGTTTGTCTTCTTGCACATGGAGATCAGATTTGAAAGAGATTTTATTTTCTCTTTCAAGAGCAAATTGAAATTTTTTTTTTAATTGAAGATTTTTATATGACCTTAATTATTGTTTTAGATGGATTGTTTGTGCAGAGAAGGTGAAAGGTTTCAAAATTTTTGAAGAAGATTTACATTTTTTTTGCAAGGGATAATTTGAGATGTCAAAGTGGACAGAGAAATAATTTTTTTTTTTATTACAAGAGATTGATTTTTGAAATAAGAAAAATTGCAGAGAGAGTGAAAAGTTTTTGTTTGCAGGTTCTTCATTGAGAGAAGATGAAAATGTTCATACAGAAGAGGAAAGGTGAAAAGATATTCAACTTGTATAAAGTTGTTTTTCAGGTGCATTGATGGTGTGAATTAAAAAGATAGAGAGATGAAACATACAGAGTTGTGAAGGATTGTTGAGTGTATCCGGATGTCAGATTGTTTTTGAATAAAATGGGCATTTGACAAACATATGTGAGAAGAAATGTTTTGAATTGAATGGAAACAGAGTGTCCCTCTGAACTTGTTTATTACTTCCAGTGAAGATTCAGTTTGCCAGTGAGGCTTGTAGGTCAGTGAGACCTATTTGTTTGCCAATGAGGTTTATCTGTGTGGGAAGTAGGTGCTTCTGTTTGGTATTGGAGTTAGTGCTCCTAGATACATATGTACAGCCAGTGAGGCATGTTTTTCAGTTAAGCCAGTGAGGCAGTTTTGAGTGGTTTTTCTACCCAGAGAGGGTTTTCCACTCCAGTAATTCTTGTGTTAATGATATGCTTCTATGTGTGTTTTTGCTTCTATGTTAAGATTTATCTCTATGTGGCCCTGCTCATAATTTTCATTATCAAACTTGTACATATATGTGTAATAGTTTATTGATGACTTTCTATTTCTGAGTCTTGTAAATTAAAAGTTATAATAAGTTGCAAAAATCTACACAACACTGATTCACCCCCCCCCCCCCTCAGTGTTGTCCGGACTCCTACAAATCTAATTAGCACCCACAAATGAGGTGGGGGCAGCCCCATGTAAAAATTGGTTCAATTAAATTTCTATAGCAGCACCTTTCAATTTTCAAAATGTGGTACACAGCATCTAAGTGTCAAAAGAATAGCAGCCAGTAGCTATTTACATTACCATTGTTGAAAAGCATTCCCAGTTTGTCATCCCAAGAAAACAATAGTGGTCTAATTAACTACAGCCTATGGGTTTACTGCTATCATACATAATGAATAAATGATTATTATCATATAATACTGACATAGCCAGAATAGCTGGTCCTTTATATAAATTATTCAAAATGTTTAAAAATTTCCATTGGCTGGTCTTTAATACAAATTATTTGCAATGATCTGAGGATTCTACCTGCATTTTTCCTTGCATTACTTATGAGCAGGCACGGTTTATAGCAATGCAATAAATTTGGGAGAAGTTAGGCTGCATAGAAATCAAAGAAGACTTTTGCACTTTTCATGGCTGCCAGATTAATCCTATCACAATTATCTTCATCTAATTGATATCTAGCAAAAAACTTAATAATTTCGATTAAAGGTAGGGGTCAAACCTGTCAAACATATATTGCAATATACACCATTTCAAGCTCCACTCCAGAGTCTTTGTCAAAATCAGACGATTCTCAGTTCCATTGGTTTCCCGATGAACAACAGGCCCTGCACCAGGAACCCATTGAGGAATTGGTAAGCCAAGCACACCCTTGTTCAACATCCCAATCAAGTAATTATCTTTGCGCATGATGCGCATCACAACATCATGTGCAGAAAGATCCTTGACAACACAAAGCCGTTCAATGCTCTGAAACTGAATGGTCTTTTCTAATACAGCTGACCAGGACATCCTTTGCAACTCTTGATCTGTAATATTAAGGCTGCACAAAGAATACACAAAATAGTGGATAAACTCCATCTAAGTGCAATTACACAAAATTTCGGCACATCGAAAATTCAATTGTTAGTTTTAAACTTGTTGGCGCCAAAAAAAACTCACCTCTTCTGGTAAAAATCACGGATTTCCAGTGTGTCTTTCAGCTGTACAAAGAATATGAGAAAGCAGAAAATCCAGTATAAAGAAAATAACCCTAAATATCCAACAACCACTGCAGTGTACAAAGTGAATGGCTTTAAAGGATGCTTGCGGAATGCCACCTTTGCAAGGTCACATTCAACTGCATCACCTCCAGGTCCTCCACATTTGAGAGTAATAAGACCATGCCAGTCCACACATAACAAGCATATTCCCGAAAAGACAATGGTGAATCCCAAGCTCACATTATTGCCAATCCATCGAATCACAATGCATCGAAGTCCATGTTCGCAGTAATACTTATACAAACGTTCAAAAAAGCGATCAAGATCTGAAATTGGTCCCACTTTTTGTCTTTCACCTTTGAGAAGATCCAAAGGACTTTCAATATCACCATTTGGTAATGCTTGATAATCAGAAAGCTCAATCTCAGGGGGCACACTACTTAACAGCCCTGCAGTTGCAGATGCTCCACCAGGATTTGTTATCCATGGCCATTTAAAAAAATTCCTAACAGCATTTGCATTACTCCTCTCACTGAACATTTTCATCAACCACATGCTGCACTTGGAGTACAATGTGCCATCATCAAAGGATCATGTACTCTTGCTGTTTTGTCTTGCTTCACGCAGCATTTTCCTACAGGAACAGACAACAGAATCTATAATCATGACAATTCACATAGCTTACCAGATCAAAAGAAATGTCAACATTTATATAGTTGATTTCACCAAAATATTTATTTCATAATTCTAAAAAGGAGGCAAATTGTTCATTTTATAGAACTTTAACTCCTTTCTACATAGAGAACAAAGTGCAGTAATTGCTTTTTGGGTATTGAGCATGAATCTTAAACAGTCTAAATTATATTTACAATGAAACGTGTATGGGTACAGGTTTGGGTTTGGGAAATTTAGCTTTGTTTGGGAGCTTGGATACAATTTGCTATGGAGATGTCCACACCTAAAATATAAAAAGTTCAACGATAATAATAATGTTATGTGCAGAATCAGCATTGAAATTTTTTTTTTATTTTAATTTAAATAAACTACATAATTCATGATGTCCAATGTTTCTCCAAGTCTCCGGGATGGCAGGGGTGGGGTTTTGGGAACAGCAAAAAATTTCCTAAATTTTGGGGTTGGTGGGGCGACAGGTATTAAAATATATTACAAATGGGTGAAAAAACATGTATATGTATAATTAAAATATTTATTATCAGAACTGAAAATTTTAGGATACGATAAAAAAGGAAGATATATCAAAATTTAAATCTGAACCTGAAAGTTTTATATCAACATACCACAAATATTAAAAAGTAAAAACATGTGTATAAACTATCAAACCTGAAAGTTTTGTGGACAGTTTACATTACCCAGAAAACATAAATCTGATGTTTCATTCAAAGGGCCAAGAGGTTCAATTAAATCCAGCAACAGAAAAGTAAAACCTCCAATGGTTGCAGAGCAACTGCAGAGGAATCAAATGAGATGTCTATGTGCAAAACTCAATCCTCCTGTACCAATTACTCTCCCCAAGGTAACTACAAAACTACGATCTTATTTTTCAGCCCATATCATATAGAATTTACAGGACATACATCTGACCGACTTTGTTGAGTTCATTTGTATTTTGCAACACAGATTGACAGGCATGGGGTATTAAAGGAAGCCAACAATTACATTTGAAATGCAGAACAAAGGATAACAATTGAAGCAAGACAGAGACTATTTCTGTACGGCACATTGCAATATCTGTACAGCACACCTTTGCTGTGCATCATGCACAGGGCAATCTCCATGATTGTCCTATTTCTATTGAGGAATTTGAGGGACTATCACATTGCTCTAAATGCCTTCCTTCTCATTGTAGTCTTTAAACTACTTGGAAATGAACTCCTCCCCCATTATCGAATCACAGAGTTTTGATCCGTCTATCTATTTAATTCTCAACCAATGCTTTGAATTTGATAAAAGAACCAAAGCAATAAGATTTCTTCTGTAGAAAGTAGAGCCACATCTTCCTAAATAAATTAGCAACCATTAAAAAAAATACCTTGCACCAAGAGTTGTAGACGATTTCCAGGATGACTCACACTGATCTACATGATGAGATCTAATGCCCCCTTTGCACACCCCACTCCTTCAGTAAGAAATTGCTTCCGATTCTACTTGCCAACCAAACATCCTAGACATATATCCAACTTGCCCTAAATAGATGGCAATTTGTAACCATATCACATCTGCTCAATTTGGCTAAATATTGAAGGTTGAGATGTCCATATCTCTCATGTCATAAAATGCTAGCATTGCCCTCCATAGCTAATGCATGCAAATTAACTGTCTTCGAATCAACTAGCTTGTATAGCCCACCTTGTCCAATGCCTAGGGCAACCTATTGTGAGTCTGTGACTTGTTTGTCACAACATGCCCATATTTCAATGAAACTCAGGGCCCCCTTTTGTTTTGCCTTTGATTTCCTCTCTTGGTTTTTTTAGATGAATCAATTTCCTAGTGTAAAGTTTTGTTGGTCTATCACACACTCATCTTCAGATTCATCTGTGTCTGAGTGCAATCATTTGGGCTTCCACAGTTGTTTTATTTCCCGAGATAGTGACTTTCCTCTAGTTGCCAAAATTATTCTTCTTGCATTTAATCTTTTTGCATCTTTGTCCCGGCCTCCTTTTTGTTTCCAAACCTGAGATGTGTTTTGTCCTGGCTACATTGATTTTCATGTTTGGGTTTCAAACCTGAAATTTGTTATAAGCTTGATTTTATATTCATTTCAAACCCAGAGCAGCTTCACACTTCTATATCACCTGTTTTCCTACTTTCTCCTATGAGCCATCCCCAAATCCAAAATACTCTTAAATCCAGTTACGTTTTTTATCATATCCAATTGGCCTTGGCTTATTGATTTTCAGACCCAATCCTAAATTTAACCCTCGTTTAATTAATTTCACATCCGGAACCCTCTGCAGCAAAAATCCTTTGATTGTAATCTTTATGCGTCCGAGAGGATTCTGAATCCAAAATCTTTCCTATATCCTAGTTTATGTCTACTTTTGGCATCCAGATTTCCATTGTTTCCCCAAAGTTTCCTAGAGGTTGACAACTGTCATTTTCGAAGTTTCCTATAGTTCTGTAGTGCTTTCCCGGGCTTTCCACGACCTCTTTGGACCCTTGAGCTTTGAAGCCAGATTATTCAGATTCAAAGCATGTTTAAGCCTGTTTTGTGTGTTTGTTCTGCATTCAGGGTAGTTCTTGCACTTAGTTTTCCCATTTTTCACTTTCCCTTAGTAATTTTTATCAAGACATGAATGGTTTTGAATCCCGATTGTCTTTACACACCCCATATATGCCTCACAAGAGGATTGTACCCCGATGAACCTTTTGCGTGCATAGTTGTAAAGCACTACCATGTGTCTTTCCTTGGAGCTTCCTAGGTTGTGGCACATGTCCTGCAGTCCCAACATTTTAAATCTGGATTCTTATTCATACGAATTCACATATATGAAACTCTTTCCCTTGAGCTTGTTTCAAAGTCCAAAAGGATTTCAAACCCAAAAAATTATAAAACAAGTTTAACTTGGTATTTGGGTCTGGTTTCTAACATTGGGAGCTTTGGCTGTGGTTTAACCTAGTTAATTATAGAGTATTCCCTAATTAAATTAAATTAAATAGACTGCAAGAATTTTAACCAAATAAACTTTTTGCTAACATACTTTAGCTTGGATATGTTCCCACAGGTAAGGAAGATGATGATAATAGAATTGTTGCCACTTGTACTACTGGCAAATGCATGGGATCATCCGAAGACTAAATTTGACACCTTAATCCCAAGCAATCACAAGTCCTTTGATCAATCAACAACAAATTATTAAACTTAGTGAACACTAAATCAACAAAAAGGTAGCCAGTATAGCCAGGAACCAGTTATCATTTGATGGAGAAGATAAACAGTTGAAAAACTGAACAGTCAAGTTTAACCAATTCATATCCCCAAGAATGTTTTATATATACCTGATTGTAATCCAATGCTAAGCAAGACTAAAAATGTAACAGAGAGCCTAAGGAAAGTAAAATAAGTCTGAAAATAGATTTTGTCATGAAAACCTCTCCTAGGACTTTGTATCAAGCTATCATGCAACCTATTAAAACTTAATGTCCGATCAGTATGAGTTCCCAAATTTACATCTCTTGGGTGTTGCATTTTGAAATAAAATGTTCTTTTCACCCTTGTTAATTGGGTCTTAAATGAACTTCTTGGTTTATTTGTGCCCACATATGTAGCTTGGTAATACTGAAAGGTACTCGTGTTATTTCCTTGGAATATTGCACTATTGGCGTTTGAAGACTATGCAAAGTCTGGTCTCTACCCAGCAGGTTTAAAGATTTGTCGGACTTGATGGTATTACAGGAGGAATTGGTGACTGTTATAAATTCCCCTTATTTGTTATATTTCTTTTATCACTTCTTTCCTCCTTTCCTTACCTCTCTTTTGCATTTTTTAAAGCCTGGTTAGTTCAGAATTAATATAAGAGTAGAACTAGACTAGTTTTATCATTTATGTTGAACTTCAAAGATATGTCTTCCCCTTGGTATGTTTTGTTCACAAACATTGAGGAATCTCACCTGAATGAGAAAGCCAAAGCATACTTTAAATAGCAATTATCATCTCTCTTTTCAAGATACTAGTAGGCCCCTTGTAAGGAAAGAACTTCACACCCTTTTGATTTAACCAACCATGTCTTAATGAGTTGTTCAAGCCTTGGAGGACCATTTTTCCCTTTTCAAGAGGAATGAATCTTTCCACAAGTTTGTGTGTCAAAACACACATCAACACAACCATTCTCCCCTACTTAACATCTCTTGCACTCTCACAATGAACTTCTTACCACAACAATCTATAGCAATGTTAGGGTTATCTGTAAGTTGACTGATAGATAACAAGTTCTTGTTCATTTAATAACAAACCTAACATCCTTGACCATGAATTTTGTAAAATCGCTCAACATGATCCTTAAATCCACAATCCCCTCTATTGCATGTGATCTACCAATACCATCACTCAATGAGACTGAATCTATAGAACTGGAATTAGCGGTAAATATCACATTCCAGTCCCTACGACAAGTGAAACAACTTGATGCACCAATCAAAGACCCAACATCTAAGGACAGCACTGTTGTCTTAGAAAGATGCCATGAAAGCATACTCTTCCCCAAAGTCTTGCTCCACTTCAACTACTACCATATTAGCTTGAGCCAATGGCTTCTTGTACGATAGGTCATTTCCTGCATTCTTTTTTTTATATGCCCAAATCTATGAGGGACTAGGATAGGTCATAGTAACACTTGTCTTTACATATAGAATGTGCATCAAAACTCAAAGTTTTCTTTCATTTCCCTTATATTGAGCAAAAGGTGAACTCTCAGCTTATCCAAAACTATACTCTGTCATCTATGATTGTCCTTGTCCTTTTCAGAATACATATAAATTGACTTCTTCAAAGGTGGGAGTTTGACTCTCTACCAGCAGATGCAGTAAAGTTTCAAAGGAAAGTGAAAACTATTGATGACAGGAGCAACCATACCATCTTCATCCACTTGTTTCTTACAGTAGTGAGCTGATCTCTTATGTCTTTCATCCTAAGAAGATACTCAGAAAGTGACACCACCCTCAACCAACTTTGTAGAAAAAAACATTTTTTTCAAATATATGACTGCCTTTTTAAGAAGGAAAGAAAGAAACAAATTCTATTAATGTCCACATGTGACCAAACTAGGTTAATGGGACTCAGAAATACAACTAGAGACAATAGCAAAAGGAAGCCAAAAAGAGGCTCTAAATAAATTACAAACTAAAATATAATTAAAGACAAAACAAAAGCTGAAAGTCACTCTGACAACAACAAAAAGGGGGCATCAACCCAGAGTAGGGAAACCCAAGTCCTGCCAAAAAGGAAAGAACCTGTGAAACTACAAGATTTGATATTTTTTTTCAATCTCTTCCAAATATTACCAATGTAAGTGGCATTCTGGGACACTAGATTTAAATTATATTGCAATAATTCATTCTAACCCAAAAGGCAAATTGCAGAAGCCGTGAAAAATAAAATAGGTTCGCAGCCTTGCAATTGTTGGTCTAACACAACCGGGCACAATTTGAGCAGAAGAATTGCCATTTTATCTGAAAACACGGGAAAAATTCTTCACCATCAGCCATTTCTGCAAATTACAAAAAATTGAAAGGATTTCGTGCTTGCAAATCAGGGCTTATGGTTTTTCTTTTTCCGAAAATCAAGTCGCGCCACGGGCCTGTTTCTGCATAGAAACGCATTAGGGCATGGAAATTCACCCTTAACAGTCATGCGCAGCAATTTTTTCGCTGGTTGTAGGATCGTGACCAAAATTTATCATTATTTTATTCATGCTGCGCTTGTAATTTCAACTTCGAGGAGGGCAAAAAATTCTGCGCAGCAGGTAAACCCTACTGATAATTCCCGTCACCAAAATCCCGTATATTCCAAACTGGCATCTCTGCACACGAAAAGCAAACATCTCCGTTAACACAAAAAAGTGCCCTGAGCAATAATTTAGAATTCGATGAGATGAGATCCTCACATGCGAAAAAAAGCTTCATTTTATAAAAGGAAAGTAGACATTGGTCTTTTGCATTTTCACACAGCAAAGAATGCGATGTCCTACAGCAAAGCGGAAACCAGGGCAGAACGGGCCAATTCGGGTGCAAAGGGTGCTAGCCTGCAAGGAAAGAGAGAGGTATTTGCAAGCTACTGCTATAACTGTTATCTATACGGACATAAGAAGAATGAATGCAGAACACCGGTGCAGCCTCACCCTACATATGATCATCTAAAGGAATTCATAGCTAAGCAGAAGAAGCTAGCGGAACAAAATGCTGATTTGAAACTACATGCATTATTCAGCCAAGAAAGACCAAATCCCTTCATTGATGATTTAGCTCTAGCTAATTGCGTACTTGCAGACCCTAAAGTAGCACAACAACCAGAAGAGCAAGATCTGGCATCTAAGAAAGAAAGACGAAAGAATTATGCTAGGGTTGTAGAGCCCGATTCCGATTCCAGGGCGATTATGGTAAACCCTATTAAAAAAAAAGGTTGTTTGCCAAAGGTTTTCTCAGTTCAATCATTGGACCGACAATTGAATATTTTCGCACAAACCAAATATGCGAAAAATGCCAGAAGCTACAGGGATGCCAAAGGGGGAAGATCTGAGAACTATTGTAGAACCTTTGAACCCCTATCTACAAAGGGGGTGGGCAGGATCTTGCCTTCTCAAACACCTCCTGTGGGCACAACGAAGAATGAGCTAACTTGGCAAGTGGTAAAAAATAGGAAAAAGGGGAACAGGTACCAGCACTCTCATAATCCTTTTAATCTGTCTATCAGTAATTCATTTGATGTGCTTAGAGAGGAAGACAATGGCAGAATGAAATTCTCTCCTCCCCACAAAAGGAATGGGACCCTTGAGGATAAGGGCTATAAGGCGGGACAGAATAAGCTCCATACTAATGTCTCAGAGCCCTACCCATGGAATGAACATACACACAGAAGGAATATGAAAGAAGGTCTAACAGGTAACAATGGGTCAAGGTTGTGTCAGGAACAAAACAAACAAGTATACACGCCCCCTCATAAGCATAATAAAACTATTGAGAGCAACAATGGTAAAATAATAGGCAATTTCTTTCAGAATCCTAACATGATTAGAATAGATCTAGTTGGAAAATGCATAGAGCAGAGACAAAATTCTTATGCAGATACAGGGCTGATTTGCCGATGGTCTGGAGTAGGAACCTCCGTCACAGATCTGGTAGCTTGGCTGAAATCTCAACTCCCGAATGAGGTAAGTATATCTATCTTATTAGAAAATTTTATTTTCATTAATTGTAAAGATAGAAATATTAAAAGTAAAATTAGATATGAAGGGTTAGCTAAGTATAAAGACTCTGATTTTTATATTTTTGACTGGGTTCCCCTATTCAACCCAATAAATCTTAAGGACTTTCTTGTAGAAAAAGCTATTGTTCTCAGAAATCTGCCTATAGAATTATCTGATGTAGAAACTGTCAAATTAATAGGAAAACAAATTGGTGACTTTTTAAGCATTATTGATAATGATAATAACCAGTCTGAAAAAATCATCATAGTAAAGATCAACTATCATCAAAAATGGATTCATCCCATTAGATTATGCTTTAATTCAAACTCTATTATTATTAACCCCATTATTCTAGAGGATTTTGTAGAAAGACAAACAAAGGATCTAGAAACCAAAAATTTAGGACAAATTGACACTCATATTCAGAAGACACCGGAATTGATGGTGAGCTTTAACTCAGATAAAGAAGGTTTCACTCTGACATCTCCTAAGGAAATTAATCCGATCAGCATCTCCACACACCCTTCAGACTCTTTGTGTCAACCCCCTCTGGATATTGAAAATGATATATCAATATATGAGACCTTAAATGTTGAGGTCAAATCTCCCCTACCGTTATCCCCTGAGCATAAGAATAACCTTTGCATTCAGAGTATCAAGCAAGGAATTAACACTGAAATTACCTCTTACAGCCCGAATAGAATCTCCAACAGTCCAGAAGATCAAGAGAGATCACTTCTAAAGGAGAACCAAAAAATAGAAGAAGAAATAGATGAGATCACCAATGAATTAATGGATACCCTTATAGACGAAATATGTGACAAAGAGGAACTCAATCACCAAAAAAGTTTGCTAATTAAAAGCATTAAGGAGATGTCAGCATCAAACAACACTCAGGAAAATGGAGAAGAAAACACGGAAACAAAATGCTTACCAAATCTAGATGAGATAGGAGATATGGAAATGGATCTTAATGATATAGAAGATCCCTTGTATGTTAGGGAAGAAGATATAAATAATACAAGAATTCAAAAAGAGGAAGAGATCAGAATTTGCCTAGAAGAATTCAATAATGATGATAGACAATTAGGCATGGCAACAACCATTGAGGGAATCAAACCCGGCAACAATCTTTCATCGGTTAAGGACTCCATAGAAGGCCTCTTTGGTATCACTAACGAAGACAGGCAGTTAGGTATAGCAATGAAAAGAGGAAGTCTAAGCACCCCTAATATCAATAGAATTAAAAAGAAGAGGGGGAGGAAATCCGCAGTGGAGTTAAGAACTATGAATGTTAATGAAGGAATCCAAAAAGAGATTGCAGATATTCCTAATATTGAAAAAAACTCAAAACACATCCCCTCCGAATCATGCCATCAGACAAAAGAAATGCAAAAAGAAGGAATGGAAAAATCCCCCTTAATGGAGACCATTGACCAAGGCCCACTGCTAGACTTTTTAGGATTAGACCCTGCCTCTATTCTGGAGGATTCTAGGAGTAAAGATATAATAACAGGAATATTATGTTCGCTATCGAATGAAGAACTCTGTGAGGAAAACAAAGAGAATACTGTTAGGAACAATACAAAAACTTTAGGTTTAGGAAAATCAATTAAGGGCAGGTTAGAAGCTGATACGGGGAAACTAGTCAAACCAAGAAGAAGAAAATCCCTTGCTGAATTAAGAGCAAAGGAAGGAATGGCGCCAGGTCAGGTTAAAATTACCAATATTCTATACTCTGGGAAGGGGAAGGTCCTTCCCGAGTCCTCATGAAGATCATTAGTTGGAATGTTAGGGGTTTAAATGCCCCTAACAAACGACGCCTTGTGATAAGGCAATTAGCGAAAATTAAACCAAACATGGCTATGATACAAGAAACTAAGCTTTCTAATGGAGGCTATGAGAATATAAAAAAGAGTATAGGAATAAGAGAATTAATAGGTTATGAGGCAGAAGGCACTTTGGGTGGAATTGCTTTTATTTGGGATCCAAGAGAAATAGTTTTCAATATTCATGAAAAACATAAAAATTGGATGGGAGGTCAAATCAAAAGTTTAAAGTCAGATTTAAAATTTAATCTAATAAACATGTACGCTCCTAAATTCCTACATGAAAAGAGAACTGTATGGAAGGAGATTAAGGATTATATTGAGAGCTTCCTGAACGAAATATTTATACTAGGAGGAGATTTTAATGCTATTCTATCCTTGGGAGATAAACAGGGTGGGACAAAACACATATCAAAAACTACTTTAGAATTCCAGGAATGGATAAATATTATAGGGGCTTCGGAAATTGAATCAGACCGAGGGAAATACACCTGGACTAACAAACGTAAAGACACAGAATTAATAGTCGAAAAATTGGACAGGTTCTTCTTTATAGGGGAGCTGAGGAACTTTGACTTTAATCTTACTAATGAGGTCTTACCCATTGCCGGTTCCGACCACTTTCCTATAGAACTAGTAATTTCAGAACCAATCAGAAATAAAAAAATCCCATTTAGATTTGAAAAAATGTGGTTACTTAATGAGGAATGTTTGGATCTAATTAAAAAATGGTGGACAGAGGCAAGGTTTGAAGGTTCCAAGATATATAAAGTCATAAGGAAACTAAAATTAATAAAAGGAAATCTGTCTCAATGGAGTAAAAACACTATTGGGGATATATTTGTGAAAAGAGACCTTATAGAAAAAGAGATGGAAAATGTGAATAAGGAGATTATTGAAGATGGAAAACAGATTTCAGATGATAACATAGAGCAAGAACTATTATGTAAATACTATGATTCTCTTTCACAAATTAGCGCCTTCTGGGGGCAAAGAGCGAGAGAGTCATGGCTCAGGGAAGGGGACCGAAACACAAAATTTTGTCACAATAGCGTCAAAGCTAGAAGGAATTTAAATAAGATCTCCAAAATCAAAGATAGAAATGGAAATATAATAGAGGATCCCAAAGAAATTGCAGATTCAGCAGTCTCTTTCTTTGAAAACTCTCTAAATAACTTAGGGAGTGTGGGTATGTTGGACCAAGCCAAGCTTTTAAGAAACATCCCTCGTATAATAACCCCGCTTCAGAATAACTTCCTAAATGCCACATTTACGGAAGATGAAATTCTCAAGGTTCTAAAAGAAATGAACCCGGATAAATCCCCTGGTCCTGATGGATTCCCAACATTTTTCTTTCAAAAGTGTTGGTCATTTATGGGCAAGGAAATTACCGATGCTCTAGAGGGAATGAGAAACTCAGGACATATTCTTAAAGAGCTGAATAACACACTCATTGCTCTTATTCCCAAAAAGGTCAATGCAGAGAACTTTAACGAGTACAGACCTATCTCCCTATGCAACACTTTGTATAAAATATTCTCAAAAGCTTTGGCAGGCAGAATGAAACAACTTCTCCCATTAATTATATCTGAAGAACAAACTGGATTTGTCCCTAATAGGTCAATTCTGGATGGAGTGATTATTGCTCATGAGGCTATACATTCAGTAACAAACAATAAGGATCCAAGTATGTTGATTAAGTTAGACATCAGTAAGGCTTTTGATAAAGTGGACTGGAGATTTTTGTGTAAATGTATGGAAGCTTTTGGATTCTCAAAACAATGGATCAATATGATTTTTGAATGCATCTCCACCCCTCACTTCTCAATCATGGTGAATGGGTCCCCTGAAGGCTTTTTTAAATGTTCTCAAGGTTTGAGGCAGGGTGATCCGTTATCACCTTTTTTGTACATTATTATGGCGGAAGCTTTGGGGAGAGCAATTAAGAAACTTCAAGAAGAAGATAAGGTAAAAGGAATCAAGATTACTTCAGGAGTCGAGGCAACTACTCATCAACAATATGTTGATGATAATCTCCTTTTTGGAAAGGCACTTTTAGAAGAAGCTCAAGCTTTCAAAGAAATCCTAAGTACTTACGCTAATGCTTCTGGACAGTGTATAAATGAGGAAAAATCAGAAATATTTTTCATCAATACTGAAGAGAGACGAAAGAATGAGATTAAACGAATACTAAACTTCAAAGAAGGATTCTTTCCATGTAAATATTTAGGTTTACCTCTTGATAAGGGGGTCAAATCAAATCACCTATGGGAAAATACAATTCTAAATATCTCCAAGAAACTAGATCAATGGAAAGGAAAATGGTTATCAAATGCAGGAAGGGCAGTTATGATCAGGTCAGTCCTCTCTGCCATTCCTATTTATCAGATGATGAGCATGAAAATCCCGGCCGGTATCAATAAGGAGATAACACGAAAATTAAGAAGTTTTTTCTGGCAAGGGTCAGAGGAAAAATCAAAACTAGCTTTAATTGCATGGAATAAGATTTGTAAGCCAAAAGAAGAAGGAGGTCTGGGAATTAAAGACCTTACGCTACAAAACAAGGCCTTGGGGGCGAAATTAGTATGGAGGATGATTAAAAATCCAAAGGCAAAATGGGTTAAAATTCTAAGATATAAATACTTACTAGGAGAAGATGAGGAAAGTGTATGCCGTTCTGATAACTATCCGATGGGCTCACGCATATGGAACTTCATAAAAGAGTGTAAAGATATAGTACTAGAGTCCCTTTCTTGGGATGTGAAAAGTGGGGATAAGGCTTTATTCTGGGATGACTCATGGGGTGGAAAACCTGCCCTTAGGGAAATTCTTGGGAATGATCAGCTAATTGAACTGATCAAACAAAGTAAGGGTGAGCGGGTTAAAGACTATTTTTCACAAATTAATAATAGTGTGGGAAGCAGCTGGGCATGGAATTCTCTAGAAGAATTCAGACTTCCCCCCCATTTCCAAGTAAAACTAAACAAAGCTTTACAAGAACGGAACTTCAATCCACGTTCTGGGGAGGACATAATCATATGGGCTGCCTCAAAGAGTGGTGTATATAATTCGAAAGAAGGTTTCAGAGTTATTTCAGGGATAGATAACCCTTCCACCAGTCTTCCCATTGATCTATGTTGGAACAGAAACTGTCTTCCTAAGGCAGGGCTATTCTCATGGGCTGCACTACAGAAAAGGATTCTCACTGCTGAATGGTTTGAAAAAATAGGGTACCATGGTCCTTCCAGATGTGCCCTATGTGAGAAGGAAAGTGAAACGATTAATCATATTTTGTTAAATTGTGAGTTTGCTAATAAATGCTGGCTTTGGGTACTGGAGAAATTAGATCTGAAGACTGCTCTTCAAAATGATATCACAGAAGTATTTCATTCTTGGCAAAGGTCATGTAAAGAGGACTTATACAGTAAAATGAGATACATAATCCCATCTCTGTTAATATGGGAATTATGGAAGGAAAGGAACCGTAGAATTTTTCAAGATAAAAAGATGAACATTGAGAGATTTTTGAACAAATTAGAGGCAAATATAGTAGAAATTACAAATAATAGAAATATGCTGGGACAATCTAGGATGGAATTCTCATTAGAAGACAACAACCAGAGGAAAAAGTGGTATGGTTTGAAAGTTCCACCCTGGATTGGTCCTAGCATTGACAATAAATCCTTATTAAGGGCAAACTGTAAATGGAACCCACCGGAGCAAGGGTGGATTAAGTTGAACTTTGATGGGGCAGCCAGGGGAAACCCGGGGGTGGCGGGAATTGGAATATGTCTACATAATGCGGAAGGAAAGCTATTAGGAAGGATAGCAAAACCTATAGGAATAAAGACAAACAATGAAGCTGAAATAGAAGCTATAAGAATAGGTTTGGCATGGTGCAAAAAATGGAAGCTTAAAAGAATAGCGATTGAAGGAGACTCATCTATAATAATAAATGCAATAAGACAGGGTAGAACACTGAATTGGAAACTAAATAGTGCTATAGAACAAATAATGGAAACTCTTGAAGATATAGGAGATTATACAGTGAATCACATCTATCGGGAGGGCAATACAGACGCAGATAAATTAGCTAACCTAGGAGCCGATGGGCAAGAAATCGAAGAAATTGATGTATGTGTGAGAGAAGTACACGGAAAGTGAAGAAAAGCGATTTCATAATAGGAAATCAAGTATAAAGTATAGTGTCACTAAGCTTCTACCTGTTAATTACTATGGGTGTCTTGCTGAATAAAACTACCTCTATAAAGTATAGTCACCAAAGATTTGAGAGTAGCTAAATAAATACATATGTTAGTAACTTCTCAATATGAATATCTAATGTTTAGTACTTTTATGCAATATAAGATGAATATGAATAAGGTGAATATGAAATAATTCAGAATTATTTATAACCATGTGTGAGCAGAGTTGGTGTAGTAGATTCTTATCTTGCAGGAACAAAAAAGTGTGTATTCATATGAATATAAACTGAGGATGATGTTATAACAGCAATAATCAGTCTATGATGAATATGAATATGTAAAAAGTGGTAATGGTTTTGATTGCAATATGGCTACTAACACAAATGTCAATACTTGTAGCATCATAGTATAGTTAACTCTTTACTTGGTCTGGCACATTGAATTAATATAGACAGAATCATAAAAATTTAGCTAGAAGAATAGAGGTGGTGGGATGCTATCCTATTTTGCAGGTTTACAGGGAAAGTATAACAGCTCATAGAAGCAGATACAAACACCAGAAGGCTTGAAAACACATTAATGCAAGGGCAAGACATAATAGGCAATGGCAAGAGAAAGCAATGGCACGACCACACAAAAGGACAGCTGAAAGAAAAACAAGATACATTATTTACAAAAGGTAAGGAATTAGAATACAAAACATTGATAAGTATTTAGGTATTGTAAAAGATGGGTATGCCCATTAGCTCGATTTATAAGAGCGATGTAATCAAAGTATAATAAAAGCCATGTTTTGAATCATGGACGTATGCCTCCATTAACTTGTATTAGAAAGGGAATGCCCTTTTCGTCTCCATCAAAGGGAGTTTGTAAACCTACGCTTGTAGGAATTCTGTACTTGCTAATATTTTCTAGACTCATGTCCCGGGCCAGACTGGAGGTTTTCTTCCCCGTTCTTTCCTACCAGTGCCCGCACGAACGGAGGAAAAAATGTAAATTTATTGAAAATTAATATAATAAAATCAAGGCCTCGGCCGTTTACTGATCAAAAAAAAAAAAAAAAAAAAATGTAAGTGGCATTCTGAACCTCGGGAATCAAATCATTAGAGATAGAGGCCTTCCTTGTGACAATAATCAAAATCGACAAAATTTGAAGTCAGTGTGGTTTTCATTTTGAGAATTATTTCATCTAAGTTCCTTTACTAAGAAATGAGTATCTTGTAACTCCAGGCTTTAAAATTCTGACCAGTTAACCTTGGTGCTTCAAGCAAAACCAATTTTTGAATATTGGCCATTACTAGGGTTTTGACCTAGGGTTTATAGGCAGTTTCCAGACCTTGCTGAATAAGCAATTTCAAATAGATTAAATGGGCTCATATCTCAAATTTTAAGAATTGCAAATATTCAATTTATGTAAAAATAAAAAACATTTGGATTTTATCCATCTTCCTTCTGCCCTTGTCTGCCTATGAATTATCCGTCTAGGGTTTCACTGTAGTGCAATCAGTGTGTACAGTTTAACTATAATATATGTCTGTGCAATCTTTGTCTAAGATTTCCACTGTAGTGAGATCAGTGTGTACAGTTTCACTGTAGTATCTGCCTGTGCATTCTTTGTCTAGGGTTTCATTGTAGCGCTGCCTGTACACAGTCCGTGCACCGACTTTCCTACTAATGCCTAGGTGTAAACTTCAAACTCTTGACAACTCACAACTAGGGTTTACACATCACTATCTGACACTGTAATCTATATATTCTGCCTGCACGACCAGGATATACAGTCATTTACAATAAGGATGCAGTCAACTGCATCTAGGGTAAAGTCAACCATTAGGATATATATAAAATCCTGCATGCTATTAAACCTCTACTCTGTCAACCTGGCTCCATTAGTCAGCTCGCCCTCACCCTCAAACAGGTCACCCCTTTTACAATCAGTGAGCCCTATTTATTATAAACATAAACCATAGTTCCATGGAGTTTCAGATTGGGGGGACCAGGGTACATGTACAGGGGCGACCACAGACCTTGATTTGGGGATTGGGGGGGCGACTGCTAGCAGGGATCTGGAGGCAGAACCCCCAGCAGGATCAAGGGGCAGCGCCACCAAGCACAAATTAGGGCCTTTGTGACCACATAGACCTTCATGGTGCATGCCATTTTCAACACCAAGTCCTCACTATTTCAGTATTTCTAACCAAATCTTCATTCTTCAGAGAACTAACAGTGAAGCTGAAGAATCTGACTGGTCTAATGATAAGGTCTATGCAGCTTTTATAGCTTTTTATGAGTATTTAGGATGCGGGTGGCACCCATTAGACTATTGGGTTGGTGGCCCAAATTTCAAATAACTGCCTATTTTTAAAAAAGTATTGTTTTTACGCAGGTTTCTAGGACGTTCAAAGGACTTGGCTGAGTTTCTTGAGGGTCCTAGGGACGTCCCAACATCCCCTCAACATCCCCATTAGGGGGTAGGGGTGTGTGCCCCAAAAACATCCCCTCCCTAAGGGAGACGTCCAAGGATGTCTCCTACTTTGTGGCGGCACAACAGAGGGGCATTTCCCTGCTGTCCATGCCATCTTTGATGACAGCAACTTTTCAAGGGGGGCATGTCCATGTGGAACACTAACTTCAACACAGTTAGCCCGCCCTAAACTTAGGTCATTCAAAACACAAGTTTAAAGCACAATTGACCCTATTTACATCATTATAAGTAATAAATGCCAATGTACATATTAGTCTAAACATTTTATTATACTAATATTTATAATTATGACTTATGATTAAGTTGTGTCTTCTTACAACTTTCAACAAACAACTACCAACATCCTTCTCAGAAACACTATCACCTTTTCAAAAAGCTTCTAGGAAGGACTCATCAATTATCAAGAACTAGAGATGTTTCTTCACTGGAGATCCAAAACCAGGATTTGTACAAGAACCCTTTTGGTTTACATATAGAGGTGGCACCTAGAGAATCCAGCAACATAATATGAGTAGCAACCAATTGTGCGACAAAAAAATTGATCTTCATTTGGGAGTTTGAGGATAGGTGGCAAATTCCATCTCGTAGCCAAATCCATAGAGTGAACCTCGATGCAAGGTTCAGTAAATCAGGAAAATGAAATTGGCAAAGTACAAACTACAGCAATATGGTGAGGAAGCAAAATAAATTGGCAGATAGCCAATTATCGATTTTACCTTGGATCTTAGAATAAATATTGATTGATCCAACACTCTTTCTTGTAAGTTCTTATTACTGAATAAGATCATTGTACATGTATAGTTATTCTACAAAGCTTCCTAGTATAATCTAGACTCCATCCTGAAGGATAATGAATATTTTGTAGATATAATAAGGGAAAGCCAGAAGTTAGAAAGGCGAAGAAGAGCTGCACAAAGAGATGAAAGGTGGATAATAAATAGCCATCAAGTTCCATATTTGATATTACAATGAAATTGAAAGACAAGAAAATTTGCAAAACTTGTTTATACTACCTCAATGAACGTGTAATGCTATTTTAGGTAAACAATGCTTCTAGAATGTGCATTTTTTGTTATATATTTTCTAATCTTATGACGCTTATGTTAGCATACTCTCACTGAGATCATTGCTCCCTCATTAAATGTGGTTTTGCAACTGTTGATTGTTGTTCCAATCAGAGTACCAAAAATGGTTCTCAGCAATAAATCAGAAAAATGCTAGCATAGCGTCAGAGGTAAGATTGTTGTTATCTCATTACATGCTGTTTTGCAACTCTTGGTTGTTCTGATCATAGTAGCAAAAACGCTTCTCAGCAATGAATCAGAAAATCATAAGGTAAAGATTTTTTCAAAAAACCAGGATTTAATTGGGTTAGGGTTAGTGTTAATTAAAAAAAATTGTATAAGGGTTAGTGTTGGGATTAGTTATAAAATTTGGGTTACGGATAGGATTACTGCTAGGGAAAAGTCAAAAAAAAAACAGCCACAGATATCAAATAAACCCAGAAACCTTATGCAAATTTTCCAGAAACCCTAAATTTGCTGATTCAATTTTGATCTGCAGTTTTTTCACCAACTTGCAATTTTCTGCTGCAAAAAATCATTTTCGGGGCCAATTTCCAAGTTCACGCGAGAAATCACAGTTTTCCCCTTTTTTGCTACCAAGTTCCTGATTATTATTTGCTAAGTCCCCTCCCACCGGCTAATTGCTAGCTCATGGAAGGAATAGTCACAGTAGTAGCTTATGTGTGAGTGTTATAATATGTTTGCAAAGGAAATTTGGTGACCCATTCGAAGGCACTTTTGTATTGCCATTGTCAAAGTTAAACCTTTTTTTAGCCTTCATTCATTGGTTGATGTGTCAAGGAATTGCATTGAGCTAAATTTCAAAAAGAAGCAGACATGATTAATAAAAATGTGTTGATGGTAGTATAAACAATAGTTACAGAAATTAGGGAAAAATCACAATTAATCAGCGCACAGCCCCAACATCAATGTTCTTTTTTTTAGATTGCAGGTTTTCATATTAATCGGTCAATCCAATTTTTTGACCAAATAATTGTGATTTTTTTATTTTTCTGTTTTTTTCTGATTTTCTGGGTTTTATTCTGATTTCTGCAGCAATTTTTCTGATTTTTCCAAATTAAATTCCAATTAGTTGAAAAAATCTTTATCTTTTGGTTTGCTGATTTATTCCCGAGAAAGATCTTTGCTACTATGGTATGAAGTAACACTTTGTGAAGGAGTCTTAAAATACTGTTAGGGTGCAAAATCGAGGAGTCACGTAGACAAATACTGTTAGGGTGCAAAATTGAGGAGGTAAGTAGACCATCTTATTTGATATCTCCATTAACGTTTAAATGATGTTATTGATTATTGACAATACAGCATGATTTTGCCAAATACATTTAGTAATATACATAATAGATGGCCTAAATGAAGTTGGCAGTTTTGTTTTGAACAGTTCAATTGAATGCAGCATTGCTAGTGCAGGAGTTGGTATGGCCAAAGGCGAAGGAGTAGGTGGAGTGAGGTATCCCCACAGGTGGAGCAGGTGTGGAGAGCGATATCCCCACAGGTGAAACAAGTACAGCGACGCCCCGTGAAGGAATTGGTGCAGCCGAAGGCTAAGTAGGGGGTGAAGTGTGATATCCCTGTAGGAGGAGTTGGAGGAGCTGCAGGCAAAGCAGTATGTGGAGTATGGTATCCCTGTAGAAGCAGTACATGGTGAGCAGCATCCTTGCAAGAGAGGCAATAGACGCAATATCCTCCACAGGTGGAGTGGAGCAGTATCCCCGCATGTTGAATAGTAAGTGCAGCCTTATCCCCATAGGTAGAGCAGTATCCCCACAAGTTGAATTGTAAGGACCCGTTACCAAACCCTCACTAAACAATCCAAAATAAAACATCTTTGCAAATAGGAGTCGCCTGAACAATCACAATGTATTACATTATTTATTGCTAGCAAATGCTTGGATGGAGGATGGTGCCAAAAATTATGTTTGGGTTTCTTTATTATATAACATAATTTTAATTCCAATAAATATTGTTATAGAATGGTGAATATATATGATGGCAAATGGAATGGTCAAAGAGCGTCAAAGAAAGAAATGTCCATATGTCCCTCCAAGTGAACTCATAATGAACATCAAAAACTGCCTAAATGGTTAATTTCTACCATGATCATTAATTGAGAACTCATTCAACTAAATGATTTATATTGGAAGATAATCAACACACTCCAAATTAATTTTAAACATTGGGCTTTAATTTTAGATGAAAGCATGAAGACAAAACAAAGATACCATATATTAATTATATAAATGTTTATAAATGTAATTTTTTTGTTCAGTGCTTTGAGATGTTAATAAAACATTTTTCCACATTATTTTACTTTGGATTTGACTGATGTGATTGGTAAAATTGTTAATCTTTAAAGGCAAGCTCCTATCTTATGAAAATCAACCAAATGTCTCCATGATAGAGGCAGTAGTATTTGAGATATCAACTTCAGGGGATCTATATGACACACAAACCCAATAAATCTCCACCTCAAAGTTAAATCTCTCAACATTTAACACATTTATGTATTTAAGATATTTGAGCTAGTAGCATTCGCTGCTGTATAGCCCAAATCTGTTAAATAGCACAAAGATAACTACTCATCTTGAACTAACTAAACACCACATATAAGTCAAATCCCACAAAACTTAAAAATCTAATAAAAATTCCCATAAAAACCTCTACTCACCAACATTTATAATTATAGTTTCTGTTAATAAGATTGAGCTTCTAGTAGCAACCCCCTTCAAACTTGGCAGCCCAATTCAAAAAAGCTCTAGCATCATTTTCCATAATTCTATTGATAAGCTACTTTTCTCCTATTTGGAAAGCTTGAGGTGTTTCTACAATATAAGGTATGTTCTTACAGCATACAACACATACCAAGCTCAATTCTAAAAGCGATTCCGAATTAATACTAGGGAGAATTAACATAGTATTGCCAAATGTCTTACCAAATCGTGCTCTTGTTTAGTATGATGGTGGGACCAAAAGCTGAAAATTAAAAAGAAAAAGAAAAAGCAGTAGTATGTCCATGGGGGAAAGATTCACAATTCAACAAAGGCAAATGAAGGCTCTCCAAGATGTTCTCTTATTTCTCACACATCCGGTAATAACGATACCAGCATATGTTTCATTCCACTAACAGATTAAATAGTAATACAATTTGGATTGTTAAATGTGGCTGCTTCTCACCACCATCTTTGCACAAAACAAGGAATTTCAATTCATTCACCCTATATTCAAAGTCGATGATGATGATGATGCAGTTGCAGCATAATTCTCTTAAATCTTAAACTTTTTGTTGATAACTAAACTCATAAATTTGTCCCTGCATTTTATTTAAACAGAATTTGTTATCAGGGTTTGTGTGGCTAATTTGTCCCCAGAGCTGTGAGAACAATTTTTGTTTAAGGAGATACATTCTTCTGCAAAACGAAATTCAACATCGCACCGCCTCACATTCATCCCCAAATAGCATTCACAAGCTTAAAGCCGGGATATACACAGCTTCTCCATATGCAGACCAACGACTGCTAAGTTACACTATCTTATGGCTCTGTAATGGGGAACTGACGTGTTGCAGGGGTGAGAGAGATGATTGTCATAGAAGAAATGATGCCTTTCCTCACTCAATGTGTAAAACTGATAAATGAACCTGCTATGTAACCAGGAATCAATGAAGGTCTATTACAAATTATGGGCTCTAAGAAAAATTTTACATCAATGCACCCACGTGGTTTTATCTAAAAATGAACTTTGTATTAAGTCATCTCTCCCACAGGTGATTGATGCTCATAACATCACCAAACCAGGCACAATTACAGCCCTCCATGCCCCTCAGCTGCCATTGTAGGAACAATTCTTAGCATAGAAATAAGTGGAAGGATATAATATTATAACCATTGTGAATACTGAATAGTAACAAAATCATAACTATTAAGAAGCAGGTGGCTCGGTTGTCCACTAAGAAATGATGAAGTCACCAATGTGTTATAGCTTAGTTCAAACCACCAATCCCAACAGTAAGACCCTAGAAAACCAAATTGATATGAAGTCCAAAAAAATCAAGTATTTTTATTTTAAAAATGCAAACCAACTCAACCTAAGGGTTTGTGGTGCAACAATACTAGATGACATTCGTAAGAGTGTGACAGTTCAAACTGTCCACGCCAATAACAAGATATAACTCTGACACACTTGTGGCAAGAACCTGGTGTGGAGAGTAATTCAAACCACCAATCCCAATAATAAGATGCATAACTCTGTCTAAACATGTGGCAAGGTTGTGGTGTAACGATTATGAACTACATTGATTTGAGACCGATGTTAACAAAACTCAAGAATGTTGCCCGAGATTACACCACAAACCCATTGCCTCACCTAGCAAATACCAAGCGAAAAAAAAAGTTAAAAAAAAAATTCAAATGCATAACTAATCATTTCCATAATCACAAACTAGCCCTGAACTCGACAACAGAGCATACCTTCTGATAAAACCAAAACCAGGGCAGTTTTCCGCGCAGCAAAAGACGCCCACAATCTACTTTCAGCCGTTATCACAAAAACACCTGGAACCCACCAAATAATTTCCAAATTCCTTCAAACCCAATATCACAAAACACAAAAATTGGACCACAGAAACGGCACCCAGAGAGCCTGTGTTTTACCCCTGAAACCCTAAAACTGCAATGTTATGTGCCCTGTACTCTGTTTTATTCTTTAAAAACGTCTGCTCCCTCCCAGCAATGAATTCTTCTTCAGCGAAGGCTCGGAATTCTTCAATTTTGAAGATTGTATATGTGAGTTTTTTTGCGTGCTTAGCAGCCTACAATCAGTGCAGAGCGAGGAAATTGTGAATGATGAATTTTATAGAAGAAAAAATATATATTGAATGAATGATGAAAAAAATGCCCTCGTTCGTCTCTCTGCAAAGGACGCAATACAGAGTCTCACACGAAAATGCCAAAAGACATAAGAGGCGCGGTAAAATCGTAAATACCTTTCTTTTTCCGGCATCTGCTTTTTTTATTTTATATACCAATTTAATTAAATTAGGGTTTTTTTTAATATGAAGTACATTTGTCACCTTTAGGCGTAGGCCTATTAATGAAAAGGTGTATAGGGTCTTTGATGCAAGGAAGGTTAAATATGAAGTCCACCCTGCCGGTTGCTTAAAAAGTTTGGCATATATATTTATTCGTGTAGATTTTAGTTGTTTCCAATACATTAATGATTGCATTACCTACATTAATGAGTTTTTTAAAAATTTATATGGGCAGCTAACATAGTAGTAAGTGTAAGGTATAAAAGTGTATCATTGTATTTTTATTATATTTTTGTGAATATGGTGATTTATGGCTTTTTTTTTTTTTTTTTTTTTTGGGGTATATTAGTTAATTTTAATTTTGAATCATTATTTTTATATGTTTAGTTTTTCATGAGTAATTAGGATTAGTTCTTTTCTTAGGTTTTTTTTGGTTGTAGACTAAGTTGTGCCTATAGTTTTGGGGGATAAAACTATGCTTGTGGTTTAGTTCTCTAGTTTTAAATTTAAAGTCACCCACTTATGCGGTCAACTCTCCCAAAATATAATTGTTATCGATTAAATTGTGCACCAAATTTCTCAAATTGTGTGTCTAGGACTTGTATTTAAGGGCATCATCTTGGGTCATTTTAATGATTCAATGAAAATCAACTCATAACGTATAAGCCTATGCATTTAGTTGTAATAGTCTTAATTTCAATCTCAAATCAGTCTCAGTTACATCAATAGCATTCTTTGTATGGTGTGTTTTCAATCTTATTATATATGCCATAGAACTTTACTATTATCAAGGAACTCAATTGTTTTCCCTCTATCTAGAGTAGGCCCTTGAAGGTGCTTTACAACACCAACAATTTCTCAAAAATAGGTATCAACAAATATGAGCAAATTATAGAAATCTTGACAACAATAGAGGACTAAAACACATTAATCATACTAAATCTCATGTGTGGCCTAGCCCCAAGATCAAGCTACCCACTTAGATCTATCCCAGGCATCAAAAGTCTCATCGCATATACATGCATACGTATGTATCTGTGTATATACGTATATATACATATACATAGATACATATGTATGTATGTATGTACGTATACATATACGTAAAAAACATGTTTGCATTACATACATATATATACATATATACATTATACATGTATATACATACATACACATATATACTATATAAGTAGATACTTGTGTGTATACATATATATGTACGTGGGGGTGGGTGTGTGTGTGTGTGTGTGTTCAAATGTCAATATATTTGAGTTGTGTAGATCTTAGTTGTTTCAAGATATGTGAAAGAACAACATTTTTTTAAGATTGATTGAGGGTTCTATAGGTGCCCTCTCTAGAGATGAAAAGAGTGTCATTTGAAACTAGCCAAGGAGGAGAATGAGAAATTGCAAAGGAAGAGTATTTTTTGAAACATATGCAAATTTGGAGGTAAGTGTTGTAAAGTTATAGTAGATAGTGGTAGTACAGATAAGTTTGTCTCTAGTGAAGTGGTATAAAAGTTGGGCCTAAAAACGAATGAGCGTCTAAGCCCATACAAGAGCTCATGGTTTCAAAAGGGACATCAAATTGTAGTAAATGAGTAGTGCTCAATGAGTTTGTAGATTGGTTCATATAAGGATGAGAATTTATGTGAAGTTATGCCTATGGACACTTGTTATGTCTTGTTAGGGAGACCCTAGCAATTTGATAGGGAGGATGTATGTGAAGGAAGAAAGAACATTTATACTATTGTGAAGGTGGAAATAAGTTTGCCCTAGGCACATTAAAAGAAAAGGGAGAAATGGACATCAAACCTACAATATATTTAAACAAAAAAAAATAGTTATTAAAAGTAGCAAAAGAAGTTACGTATAGCCCAAAGGGAATGGGTAAATTGAGAAGTATGAATAATATGGAAGGAAGAAGTGTTGGGCATATGCAAGAATTACCCAAAGAAATGAAGAAAGACTTGAAGGAGAACACCACTAATCACAAGCAATCCGTTGATTTCAAGAGTAAAGGCTAGAAATTTTAGGTTGGGAAGTTAGTATTTGCTCATGTATGGAAGGAATGGTTCCTAGAGGGAAACTCATGATATATTAAAATGGAAGGTAATAGAACCATGTAGGGTCTTGAGTAAGTTTACAAAATGTGTTTATGAGATAGAGCTCCCAGGATGAGTAAATGTCTCACCAATATTTAGTATGGTAGAATTACATCCTTACTATGAGGGAAAAACAAGTGTAGAGGCAAATGAAGATTCAGATTTACAAATGAATAAGTAGGTGTAGTAGTTGCCTAAGAAGGTAAAGGATGAGGTAGGAATAATGATCGATTCACAAGCAAGTAAAGAGACAAGGGGAAAGGTAGGTAATGAATATGCTGTGGAAAATAAAATCAAAAAGATGAGAAGACAATTTGGATAAAAATCCAATGAAGATACATTTTTTTGATTTTGCATCCAGCTTCGTTATATTTTCATAATCTACATGTGCAAATGCTTCACATCCAAAGGTTTTGAGAAAAGAATAACTCACCTTCTTACCCGTCCATGCTTCCTCTGGAATACCACAAACCAAAGGAACTGAAGGACCTCTATTAATTATACAGCGGTATTGACAACCTCTGTCCATATGTTTAAAGGTAGCCCAACATGCAATCTCATGCTCCTTGCACGCTCCATTATTGTCCTATTCATGCACTCAACCACTCCATTTTCCTGTGGAGTCCCTAAAACCATTTTCTACCTACGAATTCCATTGGAGGAACAATAATCCTCAAATTCTTTGCTGCAATACTCACCACCATTAATAGATCTGAGACATTTCAATCTTTTACCTGTCTCATTCTCAACCAAGCTTCTCCATTTCTTAAATGTTTCAAATACATCAGATTTCTACCAAAGAAAATAAATCCAAACCTTCCTAGTTCCATCATCTATGAATGTAACATAATACCGAGAGCCACCGAGAGAAGATACCTAAGCTGGTCCCCATACGTCTGTATGCACAAGCTCCAACTTTTCATCTTTCTTTTGCTTCCCATCCATATGAAAACTAACTCTCTTTTGTTCATCATACACACAACTTTCACAAAAATCCATATTAATACATTTTAGACATGGTAAAATTTTCTTAGAATGAAGTACCTTCATACTTTTTTCACTCATATGCCCAAGTCTGTTATGCCACAGTGTTGTCTCAAAACCTACAGCAATTGTTTCAATCTCTGCCTGCAAGCCCGCAGCAACTATTCCTGAACCTGTTTGATTTTTCTCTACGACAACTAAAGTAGAAGGAATAATACGACCTATACAAATATATAAGGTGCCTATTTTCACACTTTTTGCTACTATTAAGGCACCTCTTGAAACCTTCCAATTTTTATCACTGAAAGTAACTATGCAACCTTCATCACCTAGTTGCCCTGCTGAAAGTAAATTCCTACTCAGCCTTGGAACGTGCCTTACCTCTTGTAGTAGCCAATGATTCTCATTCTGTAACTTAATCTTAATTCTTCCCTTTCCAACAATCTGACAAGGTTCATTATCTCCCAAATAAACGAGCCCAAAATCCCCTTGGACATAATCAAGAAAATAACTTCTATGGGTCGTAGCATGAAATGAGGCCCCTAAATCTAAAACCCAAGAATCATCAGTATTATCTAGGGAAAGAATCAAAGCATCATCTTCAGATTTATTACTTACCACATTTGCCTCCTTATTGCCTTCTTGTTTGTCTCCTTTGTTCTTCCGAGACCAACAATCTTTCTTCAGATGACCTAGTTTTTCACAGTATCAACAATCATTGTTTCCTTTAGATTGGGACCTCTTGTCCTTTGATTTTCTTCGTGACTTCCCATTACCTCCAGAACCTTTTCCTCTCCTTTGGTCCACCTCTGCTTTTTGCATTCAAAACACTGTCTATTGTGGATCCACTGAACTTTTTCATCACATTTCCTCGCTACGGATAACACCAACAACATCATCAAATTTAAAGTATTTGAACCAGAGACAAAGTTACTTACAGCCATTACCAAGATATTCCAGCTTTTTGGCAAAGAACATAAAACCAAGAGAGCCCTCACCTCTTCATCAAACTTCACTTTTACAAAAGTTAACTGACTGGTAATCATATTAAACTCATTTAAATGACCTGTCACAGATCCACCTTCAATCATTTTCAAATTAAACAAATGCTTCATGAAAAATACCTTATTTGAGGTCGAGGGTTTTTCATACAATTTTGCCAAGGCTTTCATCAATTCATCTGTTGTCTTCGCTTCTGCTATATTGAACACCATAGATAGTGCCAAGCACAAACGAATGCTTCCCAGTGCCTTTCTGTCCAGAAGTTCCCAATCTTCATCAGTCATTGCTGCCAGTTTCTTGGTTTTACCTTTTAATGGCCTCCATAAATCCTTCTGATAGAGATAATCCTCCATCTGCATCTTCCATAACTGATAGTTCTGCCCATTGAATTTATCTACCTTCAATTTACCCTCGTCCACCATTGCTCCCACTTAACCGTGAGACTCCCACTCAACTATGAAACCTTCCTGCAGACGATAATCAAACACAATCCGCTCTGATACCACTTGTTAGGAATAGTATACTAAAGATATCAATTAAATGTAGATAAAGATTAAATAGAGGAATGAAAAAAACACAAAAATAAAACAACAAGAGATAATTTTAACATGGTTCACCCAAACTCGAGCTACATCCACCAACAAAGAGTCCAATATCATTATCCAGCAAATAGAATCGATTACAACCAGTAATCCCATGCAACCCAAATCCGCTGCAATGTACTATAGATACAATACCCCAATAGAAACCTTAACCCTTAGCCTTTTTTAAGAAGACTTGTGTTGGTTACAAAAATAGGATTTTTTTTATGGCAACCAATAGAAAAATAATTGTCGACACCTTTATAAAATAATAGGCAAGGGCTCTGCCCCCCTGTACTCCCCCGTAAAATACATTGGGGGGAAACCACGCCGACAAAAATGGGGAAAATTTAACCTCTGAGCCTAATTAGGCTCCATATAACAACACTCCCATACCTAGTGATACGCTTGTTAGTTTGGGATTACCTATTTATGATGATTATCCTAGTGATGAGTTTGATGATGATTGAACTTCTTTTATAGCTAGTGATATGCCTTATTCGACTAAGTCACACGAGGTCATTACCCTCGGTGTAGTTCATGGTGATCCTTCTTCTATATCTTGTGTTTCATGGTTTATTCCTAATATGTTTAGTGATGAGCATAGCGATAAATCTTTACTTTCTTTTGACGAGGTTGATGACTCTTTGTTTCCCAATGATGTGGTTAATGATCAACATTCTCTAACACACCTATGGTAGAGTCATTTAGTGGAATCAAAGATGCAAAACTACATGTTAGAATATTATTATCTTAATATTATGCATCTATACATGATGATTGTACTTTGATACACACCTTTTGTGATACTTTGATTGATCAAGATAAACAATGGTTTGATTCATGCCATAGTTAACTTATACATCCTTCCATGGTTTTTCATGTACTTTCACATATTACTTTCCTATTATCCTTGGACCATGTTTTATTCATGATTTTTATTCTTCTAGTTGTTAGGATTAAGGTGCCATCAACCTTGTAAATCCTATGTAATTAATTACTCCTAATATTGTTTGTAAATTTTCATAAGGGAAGAAGTATTCACCAAGTAGCGATCTTGTTTCAACCGCATGTTTGATCTTAGTGCTTGATGGATGTAGGTTATCCGAGGGGTGTAGGGGGGTACCCCCCAGGGGTCTAGAGGGTTCATCCCCCAGTGGAGGGTCCGAGGGCAACACCCTTGGAAGCCACATTTTATATATAATTTTCTATTGTAAATCTAGATTGTTCATCATTAGGTCATAGATCTAATGGTAGAACATGTTATGTTGGATTTTCTTACTCTAGAAAGCAACCCCTTTATGAGGATATTGTATTATAGTTGTGTTGTAGTAGAGTTGAGACTGCAAAAACAGGCGTTGGATTGAATACATAAGAGGAGATTCATTGTGTTGTATTGTAAACTCTATTGAAGTTAATATAGATTGCTGCATCTCTTCTTGTGTGGAGTTTTTTCTCAAAACAGTTTCTCCATGTAAACACTGTGTTATGTGTTTGATCTTCTATTTCATTATTTCTTTATGTTGATTTCATATTATCTCCATTTTGGTTCTGCACAATTAAATATCTATATTACAGTTGTAATCAAATTTTCATCGATAGTTGTTTACCTTCATTTCTAACACTAGCAACCCTTCCTTAGTGGACCCCATTAATTTTTCCTATGCATCGTGATGACATGTAAATTTTTTATGGATGCCCTCTTTTGGATCCATTCATCTTTCACATGACATATCTTGGAGTACTTGTGGCCTACATCTTATCTTGCACGTGATGTAGACATCCTTAGAAGAACAACACAAGGATCGTGTGTCACTAGTTGATAACACATCTCTTACTATTACACATGATATGCATACATGTATGGATATGAGACATGTTAAGAATGATATTTCCCCTTATTTTAACTACCCAATTAGTGAGATTCATTATCTAATAAAGTACATTGATGATTAAGAGCAAACATAGATAAATGAAAATATCTTATCAAACCCAAAATAAATATTCCTTAAACACAACATTTTGACTTATCCTACACCAAGTGGAATTATGGCACCTAGTTTCACAAAGTATGACAGTAAAGTTGATCCATTACGACATTTGTAATACTTCTAAGTTATGTGCCTCCCTTCTTTTCATGTAGATCAATTGCTTTCTAAGGTATTCATTGTCACATGCTTCTATCACTTCCTTTGAGGACATGGCTAGTGCTTTCATGAAATGTTTTTGTTAATATTAAGCCTAAGATATTTATCTCTCAATTCATGTAATGCAAAGAAAAGGAACAAGAGCCAATTTAAGGAATATATTTTAGATTTCAAGCTTTGGTTAATAATATGTTGTTTGCATTATACGATGATGAGCTTCGACATATATTTGAGGGTGGATTACTCTTGATCTTTGAAAGCTAAGTGTTTTTCATGCCTTATCATTCATTTTTAGATTCTTGTACTACCATATGTAAGCATGATCACATTTTATTGAATAATTTGCTTTTATATCAATACATGCCCAGACATTTTGTCACATTTGAAAAATGAGGGCAATGAGGATGTACCTAATGATGATCACCATGCATACCTCCAACCAAAGAACTCTAGAGATTTGACTACATTAAAATAACCTCCACACATGGTATTAGAAAAAATCTTGAAACATAATCTTATTAATTTATCTCTGGTTAAACCAATGGATATGTCTAAGTTTGCACCACATACAACTAGATATTGTTGTTCCTATCATCACACACATGGACATTCTATACATAGATGCATTGCTTACAAACTAAATTTTAATATCTCATAGATAAAGGGGAGATACACACTAAAAACACTCATGAACTCACAATCCCCATTATTGATCATATGGAAGCACATAAGACACGTCGAGAGATTGATCCTAATGTTGAGGTTACACACGAAATAAAAGAGAAAATACCTAAAGTGCAAAAATAGACACATGAAAAAGAAAAGGAAAGTAAAGTAGAGGAAGAAACAGAAATCCACAAAGACAAACTTGATTTATTTTAGGACAATGACGATGAAGATAATCATGATCATTTGTAGAAAAAGGCTAAACCTCATAGATTTGTCACATGATATATGAGCATCACTATATTGCATATCCACATATACCTATAGCTTGGACTTCGCCTTTACCTTTATATTTTCCTATTTGCTTTCTCACTTTTGCCTTTTGACCATGCATTGTTTGTTGTGCTCTTCACACACATTTCATCCTCTATATATTGTTTCATTAGTACTTGTTTTCCCCTGCTTGGGGGTATTTTAATATTTGCATTTTACTTTGCTATCTACATCCTCTTTATGTCTGTGTTCTACTCATCTCTACCTTTTGCTTTTATTTCCTACTTGGGTTGCCTACTTGTCCTTACTTATCTTTTGTGCCTTATTAATGGTTCCATAACTTTTCCCCTTTTTTATCATTTTGTTTGTTTCTTTACATTTTATGTTTATGCCCATGCTTATTCCTTGGTCTTTGACCACTACTTATTTTCTATTGAGCTTATACTTTGATCCTACATTATCATATCATACTTCTAGAGTCACCACATTAGACTAAGGGGCATTGTGCCTTTCCCCCACTTTTACACCTTTTGTTTTCATAGTCATATCTTTATATTGGGGGCATCATGTCCCCCCCTTATCACTTGCACTATCATTACCATGTCTTTATTCATGAAAAGCATGATGTCTTCCCCTTCCATATTCTTCCTTCATAGACATATCTTTGCATCTGGGAGCATCATGATTTCCCTTTACACATTGTACTTACTATTGCTATATCTTACAATAAGGAACTCCCCCATAGTTTTGGCTTCATGCCCTTATTCTATCTCCACATGGCTTTTCTCCTAGATTCATTCATTTATTCCAACTTCACACCCTTCTTCTGGTTCATGCTATCATTTACATTTTCATTACCACCAGGGGCTTATCACCTTACTTAAACCAATGTGTTTGCATGCTCTTGGATACCACCTTAGGGGCATACATCACTCTAGTGCTTTATGTACTTACATGCATGTTCTTGGCCACAAAGGGCCACATCACCACTCTTTTCCCATGTTGGGGCAACATTGTCATTCCTTGATATAATCTCTAACATGTGTGCTTACCATGCATATCTTTGAGACATTTACATGATCATTACATGATGCATTTAGTCGTTACTATATATGTGCTCATGTGCTTCGATGATTATATGCTTAATGCACTATTTGTGTAATATTTTCCCCCTTTCCTACAATTCCTTGTATCACATAGATGCAACCAATTATAAGGGGAATATTGCATCACTAACACTATCATGTTTAACTTTTGTGGATAATTACAAGTGCTTATAAAGGCTCACATTTAGTTTTCACAAAGAGTGCAAGACAAAAGGCAAACTTACATGATGACACCTTGCATGGTCCATTACTTTATATGGACCCTTGTTCATGTCCTTTGATGTTTAAATATTTACTTTACATGCATGTTTGTGAGTGCTACATACTTCCATATGCACAATTATTCTAGGATTCACATACACCTCAAAAGGGCCAAAATGTAACAATGAAATTTGCTACCTCTTGATGATGTTTTCTTGACAACAACAACATTAGAATAAAACACCAAGTGCTCTATGCATGCAAAAACTTCAACACTTAACCATTTTTCTCCTAGGGCAGTTTTGAGGACAATGTCTGGAGAGATTGATGTGGTAGGAGACATTGTCCATCACTCCCACATGAGGCCCTCCAAGCTGGGCGGGTTGGGATACCACCCTTGAATTTTGTCTTGAACTCACTCAAATTCTCTTCTAAACATTGAAAATTCTCTCCCTGAGGCGGATTTGGAGGCAGTGTATGGAGAAAGTGCGTGATCACAACCTTGAATCCAAGACCCCATGCCAAGGCCGCCTAGGTAGGGCGGGTTTAGAAGGTGTGCTTGGAATGCAAGTCTTGTCACCATATCGGAAATGTCCTGAATGGAAGTATATTAAAAATATGTTTAAGTATAAGAAACTCATTATACTTTAAATATTTATCAATATACTTCCAGGATGTTTGAGATAGGTCCTGGATCCATTGGATTTAACATGCAAATTCTAGATTTTGGAGGATCCACCACATTTCAGACTTAGCCAATTTTCAGGATTTCAAGACATCAGGCTTAATGATCTTTCATCATTCTTTCCAATTAATTCATCCTTGTTGGGAGGAGTTTAAGTAATGCTTGGTTTGGAGATGATGCATGGAATGTTGCTTGTAATCTACTTAGCTTCCCTCCAAGTTGGAAACCTTGCTTGAAATTCATCATTTCTCAGTGCCTTGTGCTTGAAAACCTTCTAAACTTAACCATTTTCTCCTAGGGCAGATTTGAGGGTTCTGTCTAGACAAATGCATGTGCATGACGTTGAATCCATAACCTTGTGCCAAGGCCACCCAGTATGGGCGGGTTTGGAGGTGAGGCATGGAAGTTTCATCAAAATATTAGTTTTAGACTCCATCATCACTCCCTAACTCCCTTCAATCAGCAAAAAACTGATGAAAACATCCTAACTTTCTTTGGGCAGGTTTGAGGGTGTTGTCTGGACAAGCTCTCCTGATAGTGAAGACATTGTCCAAGAGGACCTTGTGAGGCCGCCCAGATTGGGCGGGTTTGGACATGGAGTGAGGAATTTCTTGCCTTAGTCAAATTTTGGATTTTCCTGAATGGAACTATGTTGAAAATATGTTTAAGTATTTCTTATACTTTAAATATTTATCAATATACTTCCAGGATGTTTGAGATAGGTCCTGGATCCATAGGACTTAGCATGCAGATTCTAGATTTCTGAGGATCCACCAGATTTCAGACTTAGTCATTTTTTCAGGATTTTCAGGATATCAAACTTAATCATTTTCAGGGTCTCAGTGACATGCATCAAGACGAAGGCATATAGACCTCTTGGTAAGAAACTGTCGAGACATGGGCAAAACAACACTACCAAAACCCTACAAGCTCAGAACAAAACTAAACTTTAAAGAAAAACAAAGCGAGAAAGCAAAAAAAAGGGGGTCCCCATTTGTAATGGGGCGATGTGTGATTACATCACAACACTACCCATACTATTTTTCATTTAATTTTGGACCTATTTTGAGGAGAGTGCCTTGATACATAGACATAATGACAAATGTTGTAATTTTGTGTAAAGTTGGGTCCCTTACTCTATGTTACCTACCTATCCATTACACATATTCCTATACATGTATCCCCTATCCCATCCATATGTTTACACATCCCTATACATTTTCCCTATCCCCTTGTTTATTACACATTACACACACATATTTCCACACATACAACCCACTCTGGTTTGGCCCCTTTTATGTTTCAAGACAAATTTGCAATTGTAGCGATGTCCTTGCAATCATAGACTCATCCTTCCCAAATTCAAAATTTTAAATTTGATTTAGCCAACTCCTACCAAAACCTTTCCCTCTAAGGGCTAACTAAGCACAAATTTGTTAAATTTGTTACTATGTCCTTTTATTTAAAGTCATTCAATACATTTATTTTACAAGTCCATGATTTAAGTGTTATATTCATAAATCATTTGTGCATTACACACTTCAATTGGAGCAATATGAGGAATGCAGATCTCCACGATCATTCTAGAAGCATGTGCATGATTGAAGATTATTGTTTTCAATATTGTACATTTTTTTGTCAGTTGACCTAGAAAAACATGTCCCCTTATAACACAACACAACCCTGCCAAAAAATTTATAAATACTACTAGCTCTTAGATGTAAGAAGGAGCAAAAGAAACTAAGACAAATCAAGTGAAGTGAAGAAAATAATTTTGTAGATTTCATAGTGCAAGTTTGCAAGTATAAGATAGACCAACAATCACAGACTTGTCTCTAATCTCCCGATTCGTCCCAACACAGAATAAGAGGAAGTTACTAATTTTGAGGTGAATATCAGACTGAGATTTATTGTTCCAAAATTAGAAACATTAAAGATTTCAAAACATTCATTTGAATCATTCCTTCTTTACTTATAGAGCTAAGTATTGTTATAATCTACTCACATTCCCATGTCTAATTATTGTAAATATTATATTAGGCTAAATTTAAAGAAAGTTTATTTTCCTTTACAATATTTTTATATTGTTTTATTTTGTACAAATATTATGGTTTAGTGACATTCTCTTATCTTATGGAAAGGGCTTTTAAGAGGAGTGACTTTATAGGGTAAATTAGGCTAAGATTGGCTTTGAGAATTAGGGTAGTTCTAAATAGGTTAATATATAATAATATTGCCTAGAGATATCTGGTTGAAGTGATGGCATCTTCATATATTTGATTATATTTTATACATGGGGTTTTTAGAGATATGGATTTATAAAGTAATATAGTCTTAAGTCCAAGTGAAAAATAGAGCCGAGTCTATGGAGTTTATTTGAGAATTAAAATATTTTTTTAGATAAAATAATTAACAAGAATTCAAGAGCCCAACTTTTATAAACGTAAATGTGTCACTTGGCACTCATTGTATTTAGGTAAAATATCAAGACTTTTTTGGAAGGCTACTTATTTCAATACTATTTAAATCTAATTAACAAGAATTGAAGGGCCCAACTTTTATAAACATAAATGTGCCACTTGACACTCATTGTATTTAGGTAAAATATCAAGATTTTTTTGGAAGGCTACTTATTTCAATACTATTTAAATCTAGCACGTGTCACAGATATTTAATACTAAGTCATTTACAAAACTTTCATCAAATATTTATGAATTGAATAACTCTCTATTTTATTTATTATGTATTTGATTTTAAATTTACCCTTAAGTTTTATATCAACTTTAGTTAATCAATATTAAAAAGTATATCAAAAAATATTTGCCTAATATTCCACATAAAAATATTTAAATGTTTTTTTGTAAAATGGGACTCCTTCCAAGGTCAATGAATGCAATTGAGTAGAACAGAATGGCGGACTCAAGAAGCTCGTAATGCGTGACTCACAATATAAAGAAAGGAGAATGTTTTTAAAATTATTATTGGCCTTGAGGAGGCATAAAGTTAAAGGTATATATTTTCTTCCATAGACTTAGTGAAGAAGAAACGTGAAGATTTTAGAAGGCAATCTGTAATAAACACGTGTACTTGAATGTGGTGTCGTATCATAAACATTTGTGAAAAAGGACGGCCATCAATTTAATCATTGCCCACCTCAAACGTATACTCTCATTGTCTTTTTAAATATAAATTGATAAATACTTATGCTAAGTTCAAAATCCAACCGACAAATAGTGTTGTAATTTTATTTATTTTTATATAAAAGGTTTTTTTTTATAGTTTTGTAGTTGTAATATATTTGTTTGCTTCTTGATGTGCGATAGGAAAATTTCTCTCGATCTCTAAGGTTTTCTTTTTGTTTGCATTTTTTGTGCATGGGAAAAAAGGTAAAGATTCAATTTTTTGATTGGATGGTGGTTTTTTTCCCTGGTTAACAAAGTTATTTTTCATTTGTGAAAAAAAATGGAAAAAATGTTGGCCAATGGGAAAGAGGGCGAGGTAAATATTAAATTGGTCTTTAAGTTTTTTTTTTTTTAAATGTTTATTAGGGCATGTATTTGTTTAGATGGCTATTGTTTAAGCTCATTGGGCAATATGTGGCAGGGATATCTCTTGCATGGAGGCTTTGGAATAGGGTATGGCCATCTGTCAAATGGCTTGCAAGTGGTTGTTGTCTAGGGTTTCTTGTGACTCTTATGTAATATCTTAGGTCATCGCTACAAGATAAAAGAAAAAGAAAAAGTTGTAGGCAACAACTCTTCTTGCCATGTGTGGCATTGCATGGCCAGGAAATTCGAAACATAACCCTAAGGTAGGGTCTACTTTCATAGGAAGTAGGGAGTCTTCTATGAAGAAGAAAATGCAGTGCACTATCATCCATCAATGTTTTGCTTGTATTTTCACAGTAGCATGTATTTGGGCAAAATTCTTGAGTGATGTATGGAATCTTGGATTGATCTTTTCTTATGTTTTTTATAGTGTTATGTTTTTTTTAATAATGTTTGGTTTGCCTTCTAAAGCATGAGGAGAATCCCTACTATCTATAGGCAGATATGCCAAACTATCAAGAGCAAGGCGAAAGCAGGCATGCGAGTGGGCAATCCTCTTCGACTTCTCGATAATCTAGAGGTGGATATTTTATCTCGTTTCATGCGTGTCCTCATTTTATTTGATTTGTGGGCTCATGTCTATCATTTAATGGGTAGAGAGGATAGATGTGGAGAAATTGCTGGAAGAAAGAGTGTGGGATAAAAAAGTCACCTTCAAAATATTTTAGGTTTATGTCCAGGTAAATTTGTTATCCATCCATTTGTAGAATTCAATTGAATTAGATATAAGGCACATTCATTCATTTTGTGAGTAATCCTTATTTATTCAATCTTGATTTGGTTGATCTCTTGTGCAACTAACAAACAATTTGGGGAGACTTTATTGAATGAAATGAGTTCAAGATCCCATCAATTATAAAGTTGGTATGATATATGTATTCCCTTTTGTACAATTGTTGCAAGAACACAAGCACACAACCAAGTGTTGATGATGGTCTATGTGTAGACGATTAAAAATTGTGTTCGTGAAGAGTTGGAGCTAGAGTTAGAAACCTATTCTAATTCTAGTTGTCAAGTTACAAGCTTAATATGCTAACTATTCTATTATCCTAATTTTTATTTCCAAACTAGAAGTTTGATAAGCTTAATTTTATGTACGTAATTTTGTGGATCTTACAGGGAGTGAGCATGCATCTCAAGCATTTTTAGTAGGAACTACATTAAAGGAAGGTTATCGTATTGATTGAAGTTTGCTTGCTCTAGCCACTATCATTTGGAAGCTTAAGTGACAATTTATTCTTCTCTTTAGCTATAAATTATGAATGGATACTTTTGAATTTTTACAATGATTGGTGTGTTGTGTTATACATATGTCTAAAGATAATTTTGAAAATATGGTGGAAGCAATAAGATGATGAATTGGTAGATTCCATACAGAGATTCAAAACACACTTGAATTCTTCAACATGCATTAGAAGGCAATGCAAGGATTGCAATCATCTGTACAATGAGTCTTCCATGACGTTATGTTGAACAATCACACAATACACTATTCTTTGATAGTTGTGCAAAGGAAGTTGCAACTAGCACAATGTCAATATAGTTATGTTAGACAAGGCAAGTTAGCAAAAAATGCAGAAGGTGGCAAAGGCTCGAGGATGAATTACGATTGTTTGGATGCTCAACTACTTTTCAAGATGCCCAGGCTTTATTGGTGGAAGAATACCTTGAGATACTAAACATATTCTTCTTTATTCAAATCTTATTTATCTAAATGTTGATCTAGTTAAATATTTGTTCTTTGAATTATTTATGTTGAATTTTCAATGGTTCTTTCTTTGAGGATCTTAATGTTGTCTGAATTACTAGATACAACAAGAGATTAAGGAGTTGATTCAACAGAGAAATTATGCACAAAGGCAAGATGAGGACCTGCTATAGAGGATTGGAAGTAACCAACCTATAAATAAATGGGTAATTAGTTGCTTTGTTTCTTCTCCATTCTATGTGTAGGTTTTTCCTATCTATTACTAGGGATTAAGAATTTTCTTGGCCCATGTGTCTCTAATTTCAAGACTAGCTTGCTATGATTAATTCACCTAGTCAGAGAATGCATTCAAAGAAGAGTAGGAGAGCAATGAGACCCACTACTGGAAAAGGCCAAAAAATATTAAGTAATATGTTTTTCTGGGGTTAGAAAAATTTCAACAATCTTCTGCCTCTACACCTAAGAAATGACCTAGTAACGAATCTACACTGAGTCCTCTAACACTAGTCCATAAAATAAGGAAGTTGGAGTATTTTCAAGAATAACTTGGGAAGAATGCTAATAAAGCTTTGGAGGGTCTTCAAAAATAAGTGCAGTGCCTTCGTCTAGCAAAATTTAGGACAAACATGGATGTTGCATCTACCGTGACAAAGTTAAGAGGGGAAATTAGAGCCTTATGATCTAAAGAAGAAAATTCAAATCCAAAAGAACAAATTCCTTTGAGAAGCATAGATATGACACTGAGGGAAGAGATTTTAAGACTTAATAGCTGGGGAGATATCAACAAATGTATTGATATAGATAGAACAGTTGTTGCATTGGAACAATAGCTTCAAACTATGCAAGATTCCTTTGAAAATATTATCCTCCTTATTCCCTCAGAAGCCCTTTTGTCTCCTTTAAACAAAAATCCATCATATATGAATAAAAATCCCTAGCTAATAATAATCAAGAGTTGTAGAGCCAAAATCATGTCCACCTATCTATCATCCCTCTGCTCATGGACAATATATGATGAGAACACGCCTTTGTGTGCATTTGAAGAACCTGTTTTAGAAAGACATGGAAGCTCAAGGAAGAGACTTTTTTTTATGAAATTAGAGAGAAAAGAGCCAAATTGTCTTTGAGACATTGCTCTATAGTAAATGGAACAGACTCTTTTGCTAACATTTAAACAAGTACATAATATGCTCAAGACTGTTGTTCAAGAGAACATCAGTGCCATTCACTTATGTGATTAAACTAAAATAGAGAGTGGCCAAGCTTCAATACCAAAAGAAACTTCTAGTCTAAACCATATCTAATCAGTCTTTAGTTCATTTTATGCAACTTCTTATTCTTTTTGTTTGATTGTCCAAAAGGATTCTTTACATATGTTGTGTATGGCACTATATGCAGGATCAAAATTTGGGCTTTCTGAAGTGTTGAACTATCATTTGTAGTAGATCTTGGAAATTTTTATGTCCTCCTTAATGTGTGCACTAGAATGTTTCTTTAGTCCTTTTAGTCTCCTATGATTCTCTTGTACAGATTATACTTGCTCTCATATCCCATATTAATTGCTTTGAAGAGTTCAAGGTATGCTTGTTCATACCCTCTTTTGATTTATATCATAATTATCCTATCACAAGGTATTGAGTTAAGGTAAAGGTAGTTCTTTTAGTTGTTCACTAAGCAAGACTTCAATTTGGTGTTTGAAACTCCACTTATTGAAGTTCACAATGGAGCTTACAAGGGGATTATTTTTTCATTTACCTTATATATTATTCATAACGGGCAACCCCCCACTAGATTCTAACATGTGCTTCCTCCATGGAGTATATAAGTTTTCACCAATAGGCCCACCCAAGCTTGATGCCATTAGGCCTCCTTTTTACATGCCATTAAAGTCAAAAGGTTATAATAAGTGTTTCTTTTCAAACCAATTGTGTCATTTGCCTTTAGTGCTTTTTGTCTATTAATAAGACTTAGGGGAGGGGGATGTAAAATGTAAAAGAGTACATGGATGCAAGTGGTGGGGAATTTAAAAGGGGTTTAAATTTGAAATTCAAACATTGCATAGGTGATGGAACTTGAGACAAATGGACATGTTCAGGATGATCAAAATGTAAATCATATAACCTTCAATGAGTCACCAGGACCTGTGCAATCACCTTCTTGTTGGGTGTTAGAATTTGATAAACAAAGAATCTATCTATAATTAAACCATGGGATGCATGTTGTGTCTCCATAATTCATAGAACTCAATTCTTCTTATTATTCAAAGGAGATCCTATATATGTCATATATCTGGATGTAGAATTTTGGAGATTATCATTCCTTACAAAGAGTTTCTTCTAGAGGACTTTGAATAACTCTAATCTCAAAGATGATGAGATCACTACAATGGCCTCCAAGTAAATCATTTCCCTTTCTTGATCATGATATATTGTCATACCATAATATCCTCTTAGTACTTCACTAAATATTTATCTTGTGCATTCTAGTTAATTTAATATGAAAACTTCTTATTAGTTTGTAGCATTAAAACTCTCTGACATGAAAGAAATATGTTGGCTAGGCAAATGTAGAGGAATTTAACTACTAGTGAGAGACAAACTTTATTCAAAAAAGGGGTATTTCCCTCAATATAAATCAGAGGAAGTTGTAGTTAGATCAGAAGCTATGGACATATATTCAAGATATGGACCATATCTAAGATAGTACAAATCTAGTTGACAGGCTTGTGGGATCTTGGAAACTAAGGCAAGTTTTGAAAGAGATGTTTGAGCTCAACTTTACACTCTAGAAGAACAATAAAAGGATACATCCCTCTAGACATAACTCCATATCAATTCTTTTGAGATTTTAAAATGTTGTTGATTATTTGTACTATGAATAACCCCTTCTCTTGGTCCTACCACTTAATTTTTTATTTACATAGACTATATTTTTTGTGCTTCGTCCACATTGACAACCATGTTGAATCAACATAATAATTTGGGGATGCTACATGCTTTTGATGCCTATTAATGGAGGTCAGGTGTCCTCAATTCTAATAGTAGATGTGTCATGCAAGACCCACCAATAATTAAAAGACTAGATAAAGTGGGATACGAACAAGTCAATATTTGGGATTAGAAGGTCATATTTTTATTGTCCTAAGATAAGAATCTATTAGAATGTGAGGAAAAGGGAAGAGATTTAAAAAAGAAAATAAAATGTAAAAGAGGCTCATGCTAAATAGATGTCCTGAGAAATAAAGTAGAGTTTAATAGCTCACAATGTAATAATCAATAGAAATACACACACATAAAAATTAACAATTAACAATTAACGAAGGCAATCTCAAAATCACCAAGATAATGACTAGTCTTTTTATTAAGTTCACTGATCATTAAACAATTACATGAATATAGCATCTCCAAAAACATACATAAAGGCTCCCCTATATAGCTCTCAAGAGGTCAAGACCGAGATCAAGCACTAGGCTCAAAACATTAGTTGTCAGCCACTCAACCTGAGAATAGACTCTTACATCAATCTCAATGGCTCAGATGTAAAAAGCACCATCTAACCTGAGAATGGGCTTGTAGGCTAGTATTTATAGAGAAATCCCCACCCACAATTGTACATTTTCCCTCCAAAAGCAAGAATGGAAATCTACAGTCCACCCAAGGAGAACGTGATCTTGTCTACAAGTTTGGAACCATTACTTCTTTTGTTGGTGGTTGAGGGCTACTGCATAGGCCTTTTAGTGTAGATCCATTAAAATCCATCACACAGAACAATGCTATGAAATTCCAAGTGGGTAGTATTTCCATCATAGTGCATCATGAAGGACAAGAACCACTAGCCATGAATATTGGGCCTATTACTACATATGGTTTCATTTCAATTTTGATGAAGAAGTGAAACCCACCAATTGGTTGATCAGTTGTGGAATCTTTCATGCATGCTACGAGGAAGCCACAAATTTAAAACTATGTCATTTTGGCTCACTATGTTGGGGCTTTGTATCATAATGGTCGCATGTTTCATGGGCCATCAAAAGAGGTTGTGTTGGTAGATCAAACAACATGTGGGATCTTGGAGAAGAACAAAGGCCTTGCCCCCTATAAAGCTTCAGGAACGTGCCATGTGGCATTTGAAAATTAATAACTTGATTGACATAGTGCATTTTGCAAAAGGAAGGCCTCACTGTATAAAATAATATTTCCCAATCAAAAGAAGCACAAATACCACACAGACCAATGGTGGAACCTATTTACAATATTTCCTTAACACTATTGAGAAATCTCATGAACCATTAAATTGAGTTAACTAGGCAAGATCAATGTTGGTTGTGTGCAGCTTGGGGAAGCAAACCTAGGCATCATTGACCATATGGGAAATAGCATAATTCATGGATTGAATCCACTTCTCGATCATGTCATATATGGTCCTTGTAAACTCAAATAATTAGAGTTGTAGAAGTTATGAAACCAACCTCATAGGACCCAATGAACACTTGCAAAACCTAAGATTAACCTTCCACAAGAGAAAAAAACAAAGAGAGCAATTTGCACAAAAAGGATGCAATTAATGAAATGGAATTAAAGAATTACATGAGAGCACTTGCTTTTATATTTGCAAGTTAGAAAACCCTAATGAGAGATTCCTAAGTTTAGCTTAAGTGAAATAAAGTAAAGGTGACTTAATTAATTAATCAATATGATTAAATTAATTAAGTAAAGAATCTATTACTCTAACACCCCCCCTTAAGATGAACTTAGGGAGAAGCTAAAAAATTAAGGACAAATACATGAAAGCAAAGATGGGTCTCGACAACTAGGCTTGATGAGGTACCCATGTACAAAAGAGTCTCTCACAAAATAAAGAAAAGGAGAAAACCATGTGGGAAAAACTCCTCCCCAAAAGAGAGAACAAACCTCCCTACAAGAGAGAGAGAGAGAGAGAGAGAGAGAGAGAGAGAGAGAGAGAGAAGCCTCCACAAAAGATGTCCCAAAAGAATAGGAACATGAAGAACTCCACTGAAGCATGAAGAAGTTGCAAACATTGTCAAAAACTGACTGCTATAATGCTGAAAGAAGAACCTCCTCTAAAACAAGATGAAGATCAGGATCAAGAAGACAAGAATCTACATGAGTGCCCCCAACGACACTACTTGAATCAGATGGAAAACAAAGGCAAAACATCTGGAACTCGGAGATACAAATGGCACAGGTACCAAAAGTCTAAAGAACTAATCAAGTGAAAATAGAAGGTCGCCTCCACAAAGGAATGCAAGAGTGTCCATATGGTAAATGCTCCATCTCACCAAAATGCATGGATAACCAACCACTGATGTACCACTGCATCCGCATGGTACATAGGAATAAATACTAGATACATAACTCACTCCCACATGAAACCAAGGAAGCATTAGCACCAATAGTAGAAACCCCCCATAACGCGGACAAGGGAGAGCCATGATAGGTACACTGAAATGGTGTGAATCCAAGAAGTGCATGTATAAGAAACAAGAACATCTGAACGTGCAAACATGAAAGTACCAGCAAATAAAAGGGTGTGAAAACCAAGGCACACACGCATGAGGCAAGAATCAATGTGATTAACTGTTGTCATGGAAGGGACACTCACTTGACAAAGGTGTGATGGCAAAACAAAAAGCAAACATCAACCCCCCCATGGCACTTTATATCATAGTGTGAGTACAATAAGGCACAAAATGATGTCCAATATCTCAAGAATACATGTACAATGCAGAGGCACTTTATTTTAGTGCATTTACATATGATAAGTGCTTACAATGGAAGCTCACAATGTCCGAAAAAAGACCACATGCTAAAAATACAATTCTCTTGTAGAAATAGAGGAAACCTTAAAAATAAGCCTTAAGTAAAGGGTGTTGCCACAATAATGGGTTACACTTTCTGGGAGATCCTGATTTTTGCTGAAATCACATATTTTTAGAAAATATAATGATTTAAGCCTTGAAAGGTTCTATTTAAAGGATTTTAATTGAAGAGGGTTCGATCAAACCCCCTTGGATAGAACCCCGCTAGTTTTAAATCATACTTATAATGGAGTCTCCTCTACACTTATCAAAATGCTGATAAAAAACCACTTTTGATGTACCTTTTGGGGGATCAAACGAATTCATTTAATTTTTTTTTTTTAAGTGCCGTCTTGGGGATGGCTCCCTCTGGTATATAAAATAGAAATAAAAACAACTTTTATTTAGTGGCTAGCACCCTGAGGGTATGCCATACTAGATTTAAATACATAATTGAAGGCTATCAGTGCCTTCAGCAGGACTAATAACAGTCACCCTACTATTCTTGACTATCACATGATTTCATGCATTATTAGCATAAGGCCTTCCGCAGCCTCCAACAGCCTTTTGATTTGACCATCTGTGAACTCACCTTTGTTTTCTTGCAGCAGCTTGCGAAAGGTTTCCATGTTTCTGTTCTCTATTCCTTCCTTGTATGCGTCGAGGATGTCACTGGCCTTCTTGGAACCAATCTTTCTTGCATATGCAGCTTTCAACGTTTCTTCTGCCCGATCTCCTCCAACATTGTCTATCTCCCCCATCACCACTGCGTGGTTAGCTTGTGCCACCAAACGAGCGCCCCAGGAAACCCCATAAAAGGAACCACCCAAAATAAGTGAGATGTTGGTGAAGAAGAGTTGGTAGACACAACCGTCGTGTATATGCCCACCACTCTAAGAACCTCCACCAATAATATGCAAAATAGTCGTCCTTGTTGCTTCTTCTTTCAGCTTAAACAAACAACCCACTTGTTGTTCCTTCCCTTCCTCCAAGCACCTGCATTTCACTCCCATAAGCTTGGCCATCTCTACCACTGACGAAATGCAAAGAACCGCTTTACTATTAGAGGAGAAACTAGTCCTCACAAACATCATTTCCAATCTGAAACTCACGTCCTAAAGAATATATTCAAATGGCTTCTTTCTTCTGTGATTGCTCCACATCAGAGCACAATACAACATCAAATCCACACCAACTTTCCACATTTGAACTGCCAACATCCTTTCTGCCGCTCGTGACTCCTTGGTTTGCTGCAACCTTGTTCGCCTCTCTAAAAATGTGAATAATGGAGTAATCTAGATTCTACAGGACGTCCTTGACTCTCCCAATTCCTTTTTTTAAAATCCAGTTCTCAGTATTATTCCTAAGGATAGTATTGATAATTATCTGTGAATCTCCTTCTATGTCTATATGGTGCCAACGTTTCTTCCTACATTCTGCAACTCCTCTGACCAGTGCTTCTAATTCTATCATATTATTCATAGCAATTCCTAAGTAACCTGAAGCCGCCCACACTAGCTCTCCCCTCTCATCCCTAACAACATAACCAAATCCTGCTTGTCCTGGGTTACCCTTAGAGGCTCCATCAAAATTCAACTTAAGCCTACCACTAGGAGGGGCCAGCCACCTGGTTTGGTCTCTTTTCTTCTTTCCCCCTCCCAATCCCTTTGGTACTTTCAGACCTGACCAAATTTTCATAATTGCATCATCCCAACTGGTGAATTTACATCTTCCTCTATATACCGCTTTAGAATTTAAAACTTCTACTAGCCCAATCTATGCCTTCTTTATTAGTCTGACTATAGAGATTTCCTTCTCCTTAAAGATTCCACCAAATGTGCCATGCAACCATGGAGGGAATCGAGGTCCATATAGCCCCCCAAAAGCCTTTCTTCTATAACATTGGCCAACTTCTCAGGAAATACACTATTGAAGAGTTCTTAGCCCCTTTCCAATCCAATATGCTAAGAAAATGATTCCATACCTCCTCGACCACCTGGCATCCTAATAGCAAATGATCTATAGTTTCCTCATGTTGCTTACATAAGACACATCTATTTGTCCCGGATATGCCTAGTTTATGTAGCCTATCCCCTGTTAGTATACTCTTATGGAGTACTATCCATAGAAATGCTCCTACCTTGGGCAGTACTTGATTATCCCAACAAAGCCTTTTTGGCCAACTTTCGGTGTTATTACTGTTTCTGTCTAATTTCAATAGGTGATACCCTATCTTAACTGCATAGTGTCCAGATTTGGTGCCACACCAAAGAATTTCATCTGAGTCACTATTCAACTGTATTTTCCTTTCATTGAGTACTTCTGTAAATTTCTTTTTGGTTTCCTCATTCACATTGAACTCTTCCGGATCCGTCCATTTGACTTTTCCCTCCTCATCCGTCCCTTCGAAATAGTTTGCCACCTTTTCCCCTTTCGCTTGAATCATTTGAAATTTTAAATCTTGAAGCTCTTGAATGCTGTCTAACGATGGCCATCCTTCCCAAGAATCCGTCCAAAAATTTGCTTTATCCCCACTGTTAATACTCCATGTCAAATGGTTTAAGATTATGGGTCTACATTTTTTGATAAAGTTCCAAACCACCGAGCTGCCTCCTGGGTTTGCTATAGTCAGGATTCTGTTGGGATCCATATCATCTAGATATTTGCTCTGCATAATTCTGCACCATAATTTTTGTGGTTGTTTAACCATTTTCCATACCAGCTTAGCTCCCAGTGCTTCATTTTGAAGCTTTAATTCTCTCATACCCATTCCACCATTTTCCAACGGGCAAGTTGCTTTGTTCCAGCCTATTAGAGGAATTATTCTCACATCCTTAGACCCTTCCCATAAAAACCTTTTCCATCCGCTTTCCAAATTGCTTCTGGCTTGTTTGGTACCTGAAAACATGATAATAGATGGATCGGGACTGCCCCCAGCACTGCTTTGAGCATGGTGATCCATCCTGCTAAAGTTAACCATCTTCCTTTCCATGCTTCCATTTTGTTCTTTGAGTGAGCAATTACTTCTTCCCATAGCTGAGATTTGATTGGTCCATTAAACAAGGGAGCCCCTAAATATTTGGTTGGTAAAGAGTCCACTTGACATTCCAAAATGTTGGCTATCTGTTGTTGCCATCTTTGAGATGTATTAAATAAAAACATTCTTGTCTTCTCATTATTAATCAATTGCCCCGAAAGATTTGTATATGAGTCCAACACCCTTTTAATCGCCTCTACTTCTGCTAGATTGGCTTCTCTGAAGAGAAGAGTGTCATCTGCGAACTGTGCGTGGGTGACTGGATCTAAATTTCAGGCCACCCATATTCCTTTCCAACCTCCCATTCTTTGACAGCGTTGTATCATTTTCCCCAACGCTTTTGCCATTAATACAAACAGGCATGGGGATAATGGGTCCCCTTGCCTTAGGCCTTGAGAGATTTAAAAAAATCTGTAAAGCGATCCATTCATTGCTACTGACATCCGTGGAGTGGAGATACATTGAAAAATGCCTTCGAGCCATTCCTTGCCGAACCCCATTGTCTCCAAAACCCTTAATAGGAAATTCCACCTCACTCTATCATAGGCTTTACTCACATCTAGTTTTATTAACATACTTTTCTGTCTATTCTGAGTAATCGAATGGATTACTTCATTGACCAATATGATGCTATCCGCAATTTCCCTTCCTGGTGTGAATCCGTTCTAATTTTCTGAAATGATTCTTCCCATAATTGGCCTAAGTCTGTTTGCTATTGATTTGGCCAGGATCTTGTTACCGTGTTGCATAAGAATATAGGCCTAAAATCACTTACCATCTTGCATTCTATTTTTTTTGGAATCAGAGCAATTACTGTGTTATTAATTTCTCTTACGAATTTTTTCTTCTTTCTAAAATCTTCTATAATTTTCCAAACCTCCTTACCCACAATAGACCAGCACTTCTGATAGAAGAGGGCTGGGAATCTATCCAGTCCTGGAGCTTTGTCCGGGTGCAACTGGAAGGTTGCCTTCTTGACTTCCTCCTCCGTAAAAGGTTTCTCTAAGTCTTCTTTTTCTTCATCATTGAGTACTCTATTTATGCAGCTTGTGGCTGGATCAATGTTCTTCCAATTGAATCCTTCTTCTAGAGCCAATAAATTTTGGAAGTAGTTCACTATTTCCCTCTCTATTTGTTCATTTTCCTTCAACAAGATTCCATTTCTGTTTGTTAGCTTTGATATCTTATTCGTCATTCTTCTAGATCTTAATGAATTGTGGAAAAATTTGGTATTTCTGTCTCCTGCCTCCAACCACACTTCCCTCGCTTTACTCCTCCAGAAATTTTCTTCTCTAGCTAGTATCTCATCCCATTCCTCCAATAATTCCTTCTCTTTCTTGTAGTCGCTTTGATACATCCCATCCTTGATAATCTTTTGGTTTAGTTCTTCCAATTCTCCTTCTACTCTCTCCTTTTCTGTAAATATATCCTTGAATGTAATTTTATTCCATTCCTTCAACCTCTTCCTAACATGTGCCAGTCTTCTGCAAAAAACAAAACTCACCGAACCTCCACTTCCAGGTATCTCTAACCACCATTTTCCAATCAACTCTATCAATTCTTCTCTTCTCCACCACATATTCTCAAATTTGAAGTATGAGTTTCTGGGTTTGACTAGAGTACTAATTTCGAGCTTAATGGGATAATGGTTAGACAGAGAACAGGGCAATATGCTTGATTCAATCCCTAGATCCGTTTCCAACCAATTTGTGGTACACAAAAATCTATCCAATCTTTCTGCAATATTCGTAAAACCTTCCCTTCTGTTGGTCCATGTGAATCTGCCTTCTTTAGGTGGAAAATCAATTAACCTGCCTTCCGCCACAAATTCCCTGAAATCTTTTGTTGCACTATTTTCTGTTCTTAACCCTCCTCTTTTTTGACTCAGACTTAAAATTGCATTGAAATCCCCTCCCACTATTATTCTTTCTTCCCCAATGTCCAATATTTTATTTATAATACTTTTCCAAACTTCTCTCTTTTCCTCTGTCTTGATGGGACCATATACACTGAAAATCCAAAAAAACGTATTGAAATGAAACATGAAGACTTTCCCTAAAATCCAGTTTTGACTTACCTCCACTTCTTTGATGTCTACTTTAGTTGGATTCCACATTAATCCAACCCCTCCCACTGTGCCCCTGGGCTCGCTGAAAACTCCTATTAATGGCCTGCAATGTCTTAGAAAATTCATAGCTTCTTCCTGGATTAGCCTGGTCTCCTGTAGTAACATAATATCCATCGACAATTTAGAAAGGTGGCGCTTGATTGCACGCCTTTTGTTAGGGGCATTTAAGTCCCTAACATTCCATGATAATATTCTCATGGCATCCCAAGGGAGGTGCTTCCCCCCTTGGATCTTAACATGTATTTTTTGATATTCATATGTCCTTTATCCGCTGCATATTCCTCCCTTCTCTCCTTGTCTGTCTCCTTCCTAGCTTCTTCCCAGTTCTTGAGGCACCTCTTGCACTGGTTTGACTGATGTGTCTCGGATCAATTATTCTGATCTCCTCCCTATCCTCCGTATCCTCCTCGCCTTCCGACCAAACTTCATTTATCCTCCCTACAGCGTCAAAAGTTTCCATAACTTCTTCCGGATTGGAGTCCTCTTTGACTTCTTGGGTACCTTGACTTGCCAATTCCTTCGATTCTTCTGGAGAGTTGACTTGAACAAAGATTTCCTTCCTCTTCTTAGGATTCTTTGCAGGTTCTCGTGCAAAATCCTCTAAGTTTGTCTCTGATTCATGTTTTGATTCCTCCTTTTCCCAAATTGGAGTCTTTGGATTTTTGTTTGAAGATTCGGCCGGGACTTCTGGTTCCCCCTCCGCATCCTGTTGCGTCAATTTTTTTTTCCTGCTTCCAAATTCTTTGACTCCTCATCTACATCCTTATAATTTTCTGGTTCTTTTTTCGAATTTCTAAGGCAACTTGTTTCCATATGTCTTCTGCTTTTGCACTTAAGGCAAAAAAATGTTTTCTCCTCAAGTTCTATGATTTGTTCCCATATTCCTGCTGAAGTGATCAACTTTAATTGCCTTGGGATTTTCTTAATTGCTATCGGGTTGATTCTTGCAAAGTAAATTGAATCGCTAATTCCCATATCTAGATCAACCTCGTTCCCTAGGGCATCACCTATTTGATATAAGCATCCACCTGAAAGGAAGATTATATAATCTTATCCAAATTGGTTCCTTATACGGGTCGAAATTATTAGGGTTAAAATTTGGTCTCCATTTCTGCGTATATATGTAATCTGATCCTATTTTCCATGGCAAATTTTCTAGAATTTTATTCCTTTCGATCTCTCCTTGGAAGTCGACGACAAAAAATTGTTTGGGAATGAAATGCGCTACTTTTGCTTTTTCCCAACTTTCTCCTATCCATTCCTTGATTGCAATTTGGACTTGTTTCTTCCTATTACCCTTCCAATTATTGTTGTTCATTCTAGGGCTTCAATGTCTTTATCCAATTTTTCCTTTACATTTATTATCAATTCCTCCTTCTGTTTCGCATCTATCTCTCCTTTAGTGATGTCCGCATAGCTTCTCCTGATGCTGTTAATTGGAATTGAATTGACTCCTGTTGCGGTGTATTGTATTTTCCCTTCATAGCTTCAAAGTTCTTCCTTTCCTTTCTCTTCCGCCAACCTCTTTTGTAGAAACAATTCCCGTCTATTTTTTCGCTCCTTCCATAGTTAAATCATATTCATTTAAAATTTATGTTTTGTAAGTATGTAGTCCTTATTATAAGCTTCCAAAAAAGTATAATTTTAAATATATTTAGTTTGATTGTTATATTTATTTTTTATTTCTTGTGAATGTAGGTTTTTCACCGAACATCAAGTTCTTTGTTAGTAAATTAGTGAAAAAAAATTCTAAAAAATATATATGCCCTAGGTATTGATGTCGTTGTTTCAACAAACAAAAAAAAATTGAATTTCGATACATACAGAAAAAGTTATGTTTTATAGAATACGCCTATGTCTAAATTATAATTGGTTTGAGTTCAAAACTTAATTTAAAAAAAATATTCAACAAAACATTATGAAGACAAATGCATGCCCTATATATCGGTGTTACCAATCTAAATTCAAAAGAATCAGAATTTTATCCTTTGTAGAAAAAAAGTTATGTGCTACAGAATACACATTACTTTAAAAAAATGTTGTTTACCATTAAAAACTAGTTATCAAAGGAGACAAAAAAATTTACAATTTAACTCGAATTTTTTTTTTAACAATATATTTAGAATTTAAAAACAAAATCTCACAAGTCACTAGTTCACATCATCTTCAAATTCCTAACGGTTTAGCAGCTATAGGTGTCCGAAAGTGACTATTTAGTTCAAAATGTTGATTTCAATGTCAAGTTTGGCCAAAAAGTGTAACCCATTATTGTGGGATGACCCTAAACTTATTAAAGTGTAATTAAATATTTAATTACACCAACACCCCTCATAAGTGCAACTTAGGGAGAAATGAAAACCATGCAACTAATGCAAGAATGGGTCTCGACTACAAGGCCATGTTAGGTACCCATGAACAACAAGAATCTCTCATAAAGTGGAGAGAGGAGAAAAACCCAGTGGGAGAAAACTCCTCTCCAAAAGAGAGAAAATATAACAAGTACATGAACATGTGATGGAAGAAGGACTAATACTAATAAGAGTGTTGGTGCAAAGGACACCATAGGGTCTTCCATTTTTGTCCAATAAGACTCCCTAAGAGCCTTGACCAACTCAAGGGATCCCATGGATAGTTTTAGCTCTTCCATTTTTACTTGGAGTTTCTTTATTTCTTCCTTGGCCATATCCATCTTGGCCTCCATGTCCTTTTTCTTCTTGGTTAGTCCCTTTATAGTTTGTGCTAGAGTTTCCCTTTGGGTATCTAACCACTAAAGCTCAATGTCTTGGCCAACCAATTTCATGGCTGCCATCTAGGTGGAAGAGGCAGCAATGCTAGTTTGCCCCTGAATGAGTTATGCTTTTAGCTCCTCTACCTATTTCTCAAACTCCTTTGCAATGACTATTTTTATATTCTTTTTAGCCTTGTTAGTAGTGAGCTCTATTCTGAGTTTTATAATATAAGTTTTAGCTCCATCCAACAACTTGTTAAATACCTCATCTTGTGCATCCTCCACTTCCACAACCTTCTCAAACATCATATTTGCATGACCCTCTAAGGCCTTTATTTTTACCTAGCAACATTGACAGTTCATTTTGTTGCTTCTAGCTTATTTGTCCTTTTCTTAAGATCTCTCTCTAATAAAATTAGGGAAGATTTGACCGCCTTGGCCCCTTCCTAAATGAAGTTGGCCTTGTCCTATTCCTTGGAATCCTTGATGCTCACATTGATCGCCTCCATCTAATAGTTTGAGGGTTGTATCTAGCCTTTGGGGTTGTCTACCAAAGGAGTAAAGTAGGCAAAGTGTAGGTTGTTCTAAGCAGGGTCATATCTAGTGTGCATCCTTTTAGTCAGGTAGTAGCATCCTACTTTGCTTTTCATTTGGTAGCCTTTTGATGGGTCATAATCTCAATTGGTTCCATCTACTACTAGTACAGAGTAGGATATCACATAAAATTAATTGCTTGTGCCAATTAAGTAGCCCCCAAGGAGAATATGGGAGTTGTTGGGGCTACCTGTTGTGCAACAAGGAGGGGGATTGACAATTGAGGAGGAGGTTGCACAACATTTGTGGGAGATGGGGGTTTGAGTTAGAAACTGGTGGGGGTGGAGGCACAGGCATTTGGAATGCCAGGAGATAATAATTGTCATTCAATGGTGGGAATAAGGGAATTTGGCCATGAGGGGAGGGAAATTGTGGGTAGTAGAAAGAGGAATAGGGGTACTACGGCGGTGGCTACATGATTTGTTACTACGAGGAGGTTTAGAGTGAAGTTGTAATAGTGGAGAATAGAGGTGGTGAATATCAATGAGGGGGATGAATAAGTTATATGTACGTGAAGGGAGTGGAGCCTAGGTTGGAGAAGGAGAGGAGGGGATAAGATTTGGGGATGAAACCATGAATAATTATGATTAGGAAGGGAAGGTGGGATTTGGGTACTATATTGATGAGAAGCAGGGGAAGGAGTACTTACTTACACAATGATGGCACCAAATTATGACCATTCTTCTTACTTCAATTTCTCCTCCTCCTCAACTTCCTTGTTCTTTTATTTTGGTGTCTTGTCCACCTTCTTATTCATTTTATTTTTCTTCTCCTCCTTTGGATTGCCATCACCACCCATGATGGCCCAATAAATTTTTTTGGCTGTTGGTGCCCTTTTTTATGATGAGGTACAAGTGGCGAAGGGTCCCCTAGTTCTGGGATATCTCCTAATTGTTTAGCAACTTAGTGCTTGAGCATCCGTCATAGTCATAACAATCATTAACGTTGCTTATTGTTGTTGATGTTGTTGTCAGTCCTAGTGACCATCACTGAGGGTCCCATGCCCTTTGGGATGTAACGTGTGAATGGGTTGTTGCCTTTGACATCATCACTATGAACCCAGGAAGCCTTGATTCAACTTCATCCTCCTTGGCTAAGGAGGTGACCTCAATTCTTCCCTTACATTTGGGAATTGAGTGCAAGGATGTAGGACTTGGGTGGGATTGATCATAGAGATCTTCCCACTTGTAATCATATAGCATGAATTCTCTTGGCCTATCACTTGTATGGCCTATTTCCTACATATGTTTCCACTAGGCGACCATATTTTCTTCCTTCCATTCCATCTTTTTAATGATTTCCACCACTCATTTTGCAAGTTTGGCCTATAATTTTTTGACCTTCTTATAAAAGGTTTCATATGGTTTTAGAATTGGGGTTAGAACTATAATGGGCCATGCATCAACCATCTTATCAATTTCTTCTTCCTTCGACCTCTTCTTTGTCTCTATCTCAAGATGGGGGTGGTGAGCAAACTTCTTTTGTTCAATGTTGTTTATGTTCTTTATCCAAGCTAATAAAGAACCCATCAAGTCATAATTCCAATATCTCTCAACCATATCCAGTTGTAGCTCCCTTAGTTTGTCATCCAAGACTTCGGTCGTCTTTCTCTTAATAACCACTAGCTCATTGAAGGAGTCTAGGAGGTGATGGAAACTTGCTTTGCCTCTAGTGATGTCATATTGTTGGTCTATGGTGTCCACTTGGTGTATGAACTCCAATGAGAAAACCCTACTAGTGATGTGCCTTGGGACCTTATCCACTTGGCCAGAGTAGTCATATACCTTGATTATCGAGTTATCCTGGCTGAAAAGCCAGTCTCTCTTATATATGGACTGTGGGATAGTGATGGAAGACTTGATGATTCTATAAATATGCTCATTACTAAGTAGGGATAGGGTGGGAATGAGGAATTCCTCCATAAAGGTGTACTAGTTTGACTTATGGTGGAGGTGGGGAATCTAGATGGTTATTGGATTGTATCCTTTGGTGGTGGTAACAAGATTAGGTTTAAGATTAGGATAAAGGGGGTAGCACTGGTGCAAGATCATTTGAATTAGTAGGGATGGGTATCTATGGGTTTTGGCAAAGTTGAAGTTATTTAACTGATTGCATATACACTCCTCCAAATATAAGGTGAAATCCATCTACACTACCTCTCCCACCATAGTCTGGCTCAACTTGTGGATGATATCCAACTACTTAGGATAGACCTTATCACTTTCCATGTCTAATAGGTAGGCAACCATCTTGCATATTGCTTGTGTGTCAAGCTTGAATTGATTTAGGTCCATTAGGATTTTGAGTGGAGAATAAAACAACTACTTGGGGCTAAGATTGTAGACGAAGGTGAATTTATTTTGCACCCTCTCCTAGGCGGCACACAAATTGTCATCATTACATAATTGGAAGGAGCCAAGAGGGATACCAAGCATTTTCCTTATCATGCTTGTAGACACATGACATTTAAATTGGGTGTATTTTCCTTTTGATTTGATGGTTTGGCAGGACGCATCAAAGTTTTTAACATGGGCCAAGATAACCTATGGGTAAGGATGGATTGCAAGCACTAGATATCTGGTGAGGAAAGAGGTCCAAATTCTATCTATATAACTACTTATGGCCTGGAGGGGGATTTTCTGAAGGCTAATTTTTGGTGCTCAAATGCACTCTCTCAAAAAGGTGGTGCTAGAAGTGTGGTAGTCTCGAATTAGGTTAGCTTCAATTTGCACAATATCAAGGCTAGAAGTATGAGAGTATAGTAGAGGATTATTGGGTTTGGGCACATTGTCATCCAAGTAGAGGGATGTATAGGATGAATATGCTAGGTCTATCTTTGGAATATCTGCCTTCCCTCTTTTAGATGGTGGGGAAAGGATGGCCAATTGCTTGGTGGCTCCTTGCATTTGGGTCTTCTACTCATTTTGAATGCTTTTGTAATGGTCCTATTGCCTAGTGGTTTAACTTCAGATGTGAGATATTTTTTTGTACCTTGCTTTAGAAAAACCTTTAGGTCATTTTTGTGCTTGAAGAGAACTCAACGCCCTTACACAATTCTTCACTTGTCAAATAGACAATAATATGCCTAACTATGGTATTTATAAGTTTTAAAATTTGAACAAGAGATGGTGTGATTAGACTTGTCATTATTTCATTGCGAGAGTAGATGACTCGTGCCAAAACTAGAATTTTAAATTGTTCCTATATTATTGGCTATATGGTTTACATGGTGGATCTATGATTGGTTTGTTACCTACTCTTGTTTAGTTTTGCAGCTTGCATGGCATTGATGTGAGTTGTTTGACAAGACAAGTTGTCTACCACCCTTTCTTCTTTAAGTATCTTGTCTCTAAATGGACGGCTATGATTATGTTTCAGGGCCTCATCTAATGGTTCCTAAGACCTTTTTTTGGTTTCCAAAACCTTACTAAAATAGTGGGATGAGTCCATTGTGGAAAAATTAGTGGCTAGTGCTATTCTTACTCTTTACTTGCTATAAAATGACTTACTTTTATGATTGACAACCAAGATTAAAACATCTCATATAATGGATGGTTCATGAAGCTTTGGCTTTACTTCCTTTTAAACTTATGAAAAGTAGCAGGAGCCATTAGATCATATTGGTGTAGTGAGATCAACGGTTCTTGTTATAATTTTTTCACTTAACCATGAAGGATGGCTTAGGAAAGGATGGATAGTCCCAATTTGACTAGCTAGAATATTAGACAATTGGTGGAAGTCCCAACTCAAACAAGTTTGTAAATAGCTTTAGAAAATTAGTGAGAGTCATGGGCTTAAGTTAACATAGTGTGATTGACAACTAGCACTAAGCCTTAGGCACAATACTTGGTAGTAGGCAAAATTTCTTGGCAAACTTGTGAATTTTTCCACGGCCTGATCTTGAGAGCTAGTCTATGAGAAAATTTGGATTGAAAGGAGAAAACTACATGATATCACATGGTAATTTTTTAAGGACACACAAGAAAATAATATGGAAGAATGCAAAAAATGCATAGATCAAGGCAAAAGACAAAAAAATAATTTACATAGAGACATTGAGAGAGCATAAGAAAGAGAATAGACAATGGAAAATGAGTATATAAATTGGTAGGAAGATACTTACACATACAACTTCAAATGGATCTCATTCATCGGGATTGACAATGTAACTCCATTGTGCATTGACAACTCAAATGAATTGCATTACGTACAAGCTAAAATAACATAGGGGTCGCTTAATAGAGAATCCAAATTCTCATGCTGACTAAGTTTTTCTCTATTTTCATCCCACTCAAGTACTAGGTCACCCACCTTGAAGTACCTCACTGTGGCCCTTTTATCAAACTAGTGTTTAACAATATTTTGATGCTTGCTTAACTAATTTTGCATTGTTGTTCCTTGCTCCTCTAACTAAAGTAATTTAGTTAACCTAGTACTTGTTGCATTGTTTTCGTCAACTTCAAGCTTTTGGATTACCTCCAGAGCTAGGATTTTTTAGGAATTTGGTAATCTTACCTCTCATCGATAGACCAAAATAAAAGGAGATGCTCGAATATCTTTATTTGGTGTTATCCTATCTGACCGGAGGGATTTCTTGAGATGTTCATGCCATTACCTCTTGGAATTGCTTCCAATTCTCTTAATAATTCTCATCTGATTTTTGTTGGTGGACTTTGGCAATCCATTTGCTTGAGGATAACAGTTTGAAGATGATTTCAAGTATATACCATGCTCTTGGTAAAATTGGGTGACACCTGCTCCTACAAATGCTTTAGCATTGTCTATGATAATTGTCTCTAGTGCTCCAAACCTCAAGACAATTCCCATAAAAAATTAATGATGACAACCTCCATTACATTTTTTAGTGCCATTGCCTTGGTCCACCTAGTGAAGTAATCTATTGTAGTCAAGATAAATTTGTGACATGTGCTAGATGGAGGGTTGATCATTCTAATGAAATCTAGGCCCCATAGGGCAAATGGAACCATGGTCTTTAGGGAAAGATGTTCCCTCCTCGCTTTGCTAGTATAAAATTGATAGTTGTGGCAATTTCTTACCCACTTATGGGCATCAATGAACATTTAAGGTGAGTAAAATCCTACTCTCATAATCTTAGTTGTTGTTGTTTGAGTAGAGTAATGTTCTCCTGAGAGGCCCTAGTGAAATTCCTTAAGACCTAAAATTCATTCTCCTTCTAGACATCTCAACATTATCCTATCAATTTTTTTTAACATGATACCTTTAATCAACATGTAGAGAATTGTTTGCAACCTATATGCTCTTTTGTTGCTACAATTTAGGCCTTGTAGATATTTCCCTTTTGGAGGTATTTGATCCTTTCTCCATTCCAATCTAGTTGTTGTTTCTCCTCATTCACTGAGTAGTTCTCTTTCTCATCTTGGTCTTGTTTTGCTCCTTATTCCCTAGGTATCAAGATGTCTTCTACTAGATGTTGGCTGAGGGCTCTCCCTCTAACTAGCTTGGTTGGTTTGATGTCAATATCATATTCTAGGATTTTAGTGATCCAGCTAGCCCTTTTTTCACTAATTTCTCCACCTAGAATGTAGTCTCTTATGTTAGAGTGGATGACCATAGCATTGAAGTTTTTGGAATATAGCAAATGCTTGAACTTTTTCATCACTTTTAATAGAGCATAAGCTTGTTTTTCTACAAAATTGTATCTTTCTTTAGCATCCTCAAGGGTCTGGATAAAGGATGTAATAGGGTGTTCACTAGCCTCTCTGTTTCCATCAATTTGTGTCAATACTAAGACTATGCTTGCTTCTCATCCATATACATATATAATGAAATCCTTGGAGAAGTTTGGGTTGATGAGCATTGGTGCCTTCACAATGGCATGTTTGATTTGTTCAAAGGTATGTTTCCTCTCCTCAGACCACTTGAATTTCTAGTCCTTTTTTAACATGAAAGTCATTGGGTAGATGATACCTATAAAATCATATATGAATTTTTTAACAAAAATTATCTTTCCCAAGAAAGATTGCAAACCCTTCTTATACTAAGGAAGTGAAAGATCAAGGATAGCCTAGACTCTTTCAAGATCAATAGAAACATCTTCTCTAAAGACCACGTGTCTAAGTAGTTTTCCTTGATGCATACCAAATATGTATTTTTTAGGTTAAGGGAAATATTAAATGATTGACATCTCTTAAATACCTTCTCTAGGTGATCAAAATGGTCCTCTTTGTTTTTGTAGAATATTGTGAAGCCATCAAAATATATCAGTATAATTTCATTGATCTAATCCTTAAAGGCGATGTCCATTACTTGTTTAAATGTTGCTCCAGCATTGGATAATCCAAAAGGCATTTTCTAATAGGCAAAGGTACCCCATTTCATGGTGAATTCTATTTTATGCTGGTATTTCTCTTTCACTAGAATTTGATTGAAGCCCAAAAAGCCATCCAGCATAGATAATATATTATAACTAGCCATTGTTTGCAAGATTTAGTCCATTTAAGGCAGTGAGTAATGATCTTTGAGAAACACCTTGTTCATGTCCTTGAAGTTTACACGAAGTTGTATTTCTCCAATTTTATTTTTGATAGACCTACCAAGTCAGATGCCCAAGTTGAGTGATTGATTGGGTAAATAATTTTAGAATTTACCAACTTGGTGAGCTCATGTTGCATGATTGGATCAATCTTTGGATTAATTAGCCTTTGCTTCTATCTCACTAGTTTGATTTATAGCCTTAGTTTAATTATGTGTTCTATAACCTCTTTTTTATATCCTTTTAATCCTTCATAGTCCTAGGCCATTATCCTTGGGATCATATGCGGTGCAAAGGTCAATCAAGTGTTGCTTCTCTTCTTCAAAAAAACCTTGCTATATTTACAATTCTACCAAGAGATATCTCTATATCCATATAATCTTTTTTATCTACCTTTATCTTTCTCTTATCTCTACAGGAGTCATTTGTACTGAATATCCCTTCTAGAGTTATCATTCCTCTAGGGAGTCTAGTTTCTTTTAATTGCATTATCTAGTCTCCATAAGCTTCTTCAATCTTGGGAGTTAATTCCTTGACAAACTCATCTACATGTTGGAGGAAGTTGGAAATGTGAACTCATCATTTTGGAACACCATCCAATGAGATTGATTGTTAGGTAGGGTGGGTATGATTATTAATTTTACAATGTTTTTGTTCTTTAAGATGTCTATGATGGGGTCAAATTGAGATTGAATCAAGGCCATTGTGTCTAATTCAATGTTCTCCTTTCAGAGAATGGATTAGAAATTAACCATGTCAAATCAGATCCCATACTTGGTGCTTGTATGCCTTCATTAGAGTGTTATTTGATTTGCATTGTGATCTTACTCTCTTGACTATCAACTTTGAATCCATATAAATTTGTAACAACTTAATATTTTTCTTCTCAGTGAAGATCTAACCTTGCACCAAAGCTCATATTGTGCTATATTGTTGGTGCACTTGAATTGCAACCTATAGGATTTCTAGTATCTTTCTCCTTCTTGTGGCACTAGATGCACACTAGCACCAACTCCTATTTTGTAATTTGTAAATACAACTTCCATATTTTGGTGGTGTCCTCTTTGCCTTTTATGGTCTTTGGGATCAACAAATCTTGTTTATGGATCATGTATGTTCCTAGATCAATCTCCTCAAACAATTAATGGAGACGATCTTCCTCTCCCTTAGTTAATGACCACCAAGTGTCATGTTCTTCATTTTATACTTGATTGGTGGTGTGAATCTCATCAATAGAGTCATCTGGTTCAATAGAGAATAATTCATCTTCTATAACAAACTATTGGGCTAACTCTTTGTAGACAGTAGGTTTAGTTTCGATATGGTGCATGTTGAGAATCTTAGAAGGAATTTTTATGTAGGTCTCATATCTTGTGGTCAAGAACATATGGTTGTAATCAAGCAAGAGGTGGTCACCTAGTTTAGGAGTAAAATCTAGGGAAAGGCATATGCCAAATGCAACATGGACCTATATTATAGACACATCTTGTAGTACTCCTATATTTGAGAAAGCATAGAGGGAAAGAGGTAGGATTTTGACTATAACAATAGCTTTTACTGGGGCGACATCCAATTAAACAACTCCTTTGATAGTAGATTCAAAGGACAAACCTAGGGCATCAATGAATTTTCTAGGAATTACAGAAGTGCTTGATCCTGAGTCTACAGCATAATTATGGTTTAATTTATCCTAATGAATCAATGCTAAGTAAAATGGCTTGGTATTTGTTTTTCTTACCTCATGATGTAGGAGCATCCTTGGAGAACAAGAGAAATCTTGCATCACCCAAAATATTTTCTTTCACTTTGTTTTCTTGTTTGCAGGTTTTTATTTACTAGTCAATTGTAGAAGATGTCATCACACTTTGTCGTAGTTTAAATTTTAGTCTTGCAATTTTGAGATAATATTTTACAGAGGTATTCAAATGTCATGTCCATATTTGAAGACAATTGGATGCATAGAGTGACATAAACTAGTTTGAAGACTTACACCAGAATGATTAATTGTTATAGTTGTAAATTTACCATTGCGCAAGAGCATTTACACTTTGCAGTAATCAAGGAGAACATGTTAAGATTCATTAGGTCCAGAGAGAAAACACCAAACACCACATAAATTTCCTTTCTATTACCATTGTTTTGTTTAAGGAATTAGTTTTCAATAGTTTGAAGACTTACACTAGAATGATTGACTGTTATAGTTGTAAATTTACCATTGGCGCAAGAGCATTTGTACTTTGCGGTAATCAAGGAGAACATGTTAAGATTCATTAGGTCTAGGGGAGAAAACACCAAACATCACATATATTTCCTTTCTATTACCATTGTTTTGTTCAAGGAATTAGTTTTCTCTAGTTGACCACATGTTTCATGGAGTATAGAACTTTGTGCCACCTTATAGCCAGTGTAGATAATTTTGGAGGTTGGGATTGATATATTTGTTACTCCTGATCATTTGAGATCATCAAGAAGAATTAGAAAGAATTCAACTTGAGAAGTTGGAGGTCCAAGTGTGAATAGGAGGATGAAGGTTCAGAATGGAGTTTGATGATAATGAAGAAGATATCACTAAATGTATTGAGTGTCATTTGAATATAGTAATTTCCATATTAGTAAATAAATGGCTATGACCTGACATGTAGGAAGCCCATTGCGACATATTGTAATTATTTATAGTTTGAATTCAATAAAGATTATGTTGTTGTTCCATTAAGTTCTATGATGAGTATTGAGTGTTTTTTAGTTTTGTTGCATGATTAGGTTATCCTTCATTTGATCCTCTACCCACGACTGCATTAAGTGGTATTAGAGCATAAGATTCAAATCTTAACGAAATTAAGTGGTTTTATAAAAGTTTAGCTTGTGAATAGATGACTGAATTGAGGAAACTTGCAAGATGCTTGTCAATAGATCACCGATTGAGAGGCAATTGTAAGGAGTGATTATAGGTAGACCACAAACTTGAGGTAGTTTACACCAAATCCTAGGAAAGATGCCACTGTGAAGAAACTAAGGTGTGGTCAACATTGTTGGGAAGTTGGACAAAGTATTAAAAGAGGTAAGGGAGAACAAAATCCAATTGGAGGTGTTAGAGGAGAACATACAAGGGTTTGAAGCCTAGGGGATGACAATGAGAGCGATGTGGAGGAAGACACCAAAGAAGGTGTACAAGATCTAGAGGATTGAAAAGAAGAATTAGAATCGGTGAAGATGTTAAAGGCCATTTCTAAAATCAACAAGAGACCTAGTATGGATATTTCTAACTACCGTGGTGATTTGAATCCTAAAGAACTGATCGATTGGATAAATCAGTTAGATGAGTATTTTGAGTATGAGGAAATTGAAGACCCTAAGAGGGTTAGGTTTGTGAAGACCAAGTTGAAGGGGCATGCTTTTCTATGGTGGAAGGAAGTGCAATTGGAAATAAATGGGAGGGGAAAGGAAAGAATAACAAAATGGGATAGGATGGTTGCACAACCGAGGAGACAATTCATACCCATGGACTATGAGCTGGAATTACTAAAGAATTTGAAAATCCCAAGGCAAAGGGATAGGATTATGAAGGAGTACATTGAAGAATTTTATAAGTTGATTATTAGGATAGGGCATAGTGAGATAGGCAAAGAGAAAGTTGCAAGATACATCAATGGATTGAGAGAAAGTATCCAATAAGTGCTAAGTTTGGTCATGTTGACCACCATTGAGGAAGAATACCAATTTGTGATCAAGGCAGAAGACAAGTTGAACAAGAGGTTTGAGAGTTGGAAAATTGGCAAAGAGGGAGAGAGGAGAGACCCTAAAGGGAGAGGTCACAATGTGGTGATAGAAGACCATACCAGGAAGACAAAAGGACTAAAAATTTCTACCGCAAAGACAATGGTACTTACTATAATAAAGAAAGGAGTTGTGACACTTACTACAAGGGCTAGGAAGATGGAAAACACCACCACAAAGATGATAGATATGGTGATACTTATTTCAAAGAAAAATACTAGAAAAGAATAAGAATGAGAGAAGACCCTTCAAGGGAATGTCCTTCAAGTGCAGAGAAGAAGGGCACATAGCATTTGAATGTTTTCAAGGATAAGGAAAGCATGCAAAAGGTAGCACTAGAGTTGCATTAGGGGAAGAGGAGTGCTAGAGACCATGTGAGTTATATGAAAACCCTAAACATGGAGAATCACTAATAATGAGGAGAGCTTTGTTGAAGTGTCACCAAGAAGAAGGGTCGGTGCAAAGGAAGAACCTATTCAAAACTAGACGCAAAGCTAGAGGAAAGTGTTGTAAAGTTATTATTGATAGCATCAGAGGAAATGGTTGAAAAGTTGAACTAGAAGAGATATAAAACATCCAAACCCTTATTTGATCACTTGGCTACAAAAGGAACATAAGGTAATGGTCACTGGACAGTGTTGGGTAAAATTTAAGATAGGGGTTACCATGATGAAATCTTGTGTGATATAATGTCAATGGATGTGTGCCATATACTATTGGAGAGGCCATGGTAGTTTGACCAACATGATATACATGGTGGAAGGAAAACTACATATACTATGACCAGGGATGGTCAAAGACACATATTGATGCCACTAAAAGACAGTGAAGATCAAGTTGGTAGAAATGTTAAGATATGTTTGGCGGATGGAAGGAAGTTCTTATATGGATTAAGGAATGATAATGTTTGTCTTTCATTGATTCCCAAGGCATGTAGCATCGTAGATGTAAAAAACACCACTGCAAGTGATGAGGAAGCGCCACCAAAGATCTCAGAGTTGTTGACAGAATACAAGGACATGATATCAAATAACATGCCGAGAGGGTTTCCACTAGTAAGGAGTATTATTCATCAAATGGACCTGATTTTGGGATCCTAATTGCCAAATAAAGCACATTCTAGAGCTATCAATAAGATCACCATAAGATATAAATATTCATTACCAAGGATGGACGATATCATGGATTGTTTGAGTGGAGCAAAGTACTTCACAAAGATTGACTTGAGCAGTTATCATCAAATCAAGATAAGGAAAGGGGATGAATGGAAGACAACATTCAAGACTAATGAAGGGTTGTATGAGTGGCTAGTTATGCCTTCTGGATTGACCAATGTGCCAAGTACATTTATGTGGTTGATGAATGAGGTATTAAGGAAAATTTTGGGCACGTTTGTGATAGTTTACTTAGATAAAATTCTATTTTTTAGTAAGACTAAAGAGAAACACCTAAATCATATCAGGAGAGTACCATAGAGGTTGAGGGAAGAAAAGTTGCTAATCAATTTTAAAAAGTGTAGCTTCACGAATAAATAATTGGTGTATTTGGAATTTGTCATCGAAGGAAGTTAAAGTTATTGTGGAGTGGTCTATGACAACAAATATAGGGGAGGTAAGATCTTTTCATGGATTGGAAAGTTTCTATAGGAAGTTCATTAGGAAATTGAATAGCATCTGTGTGTCGTTGACTAATATAATGAGAGGAGACCGAAGGGAATTCAAGTGGACTACTAGAGCAGATAGGAGCTTTGAGTTGTTGAAGAAGAAGGTAACATCACAACCAATGTTGGAATTGCTAGATTTTAATAAGATATTCTAAGTGGACTGTGATGTAATTGGAAATGCAACTGGGACAATACTAAGGAAAGAGGGAAGACTAGTAGTCTATTTTAGGGAAAAGTTGAATGATGTCAGGAAGAGATATTTAGTCTATGATCAAGAATTTTGTGCCATTATGCAAGCATTGAAGAAGTGGCGACATTACTTATTACCCAAGGAGTTTTTGTTGTACATTGACCATCATGCATGATAGTACTTGAATGAGTAAGTTGATCCAGAGACATGTGGTGGGTAGAATTCATGTAAAGTTACACTTTTGTGTTAAAACATAGGAGTGGGAAGTCAAACAAGGTTGTTGATGCACTGAGTAGAAGACGCATTTTGTTGATAGAAATGAGGGTAGAAGTAGTTGGTTTTGAGGAGCTAAAGCATTTGTATGAAGCTAATCCTAATTTTGCAGAGGCCTGGAAGGTATGCAAGGAGCTAGTAAGCATTGATAGGAGTAAGTGGTTAAAATATTTGATCCAAAATGAGATGCTATTTAAAGGAAGCCAATTATTTATACCAAGAAGTTCCATGGGGGAGAACTTGATCAAGGAGAAGCATTGTAGAGGTTTGGCTGGACATTTTGGAATAGATAAGACAATTGTCTCAGTCAGTGAGAACTATTTTTAGCTGCATATATACATGGATGTGAGGAAATTTTTTTGTAGTTTGTAGGACTTGCTAGGTTGCCAAGGAGAATTGTTAAAATGTTGGGATATATCAACCATTACCGGTACCACATAAGCCTTGGGAATACATTAGTATGAATTTTGTATTGGGGTTACCAAGAACACAAAGAGGAAATGATTCAATAATGGTAGTGGTGGACATGTTTTCTAAGATGGCACACTTCATTCCATGTAAGAAAAGTAATGATGTGGTGCACATAGTCTATTTTTTTTTAGGGAGGTTGTAAGGTTGCATGGTTTACCAAAGAGCATAGTTTTAGACAAAGATACCAAATTTGTGGGATATTTTTGGAGAACACTATGGAAGAAGATGAAGACACATTTGAAGTTTAGTTCAACATATCAACCCCAGACTGATGGGCAGATGGAGGTTGCGAACATGAGCTTAGGGAACTTGCTAAGATGTTTGGTTGGAGAAAAGGCTAGGAATTGGGACATGGTCCTATCATAGGTAGAATTTGTATACAATAATTTAGTAAATAGAAGTATTAGAAAGACACCATTTCAAATTATGAGCAATAGCAACCCAAGGAATGTATCGAAACTAAGGGACATCAATAAGGAAGATAAGAGGAGTGCGGAAACAAAGAAGTTTGTAGAACACATGAAGAAGATGAATGATAAGTACAAGAAAATAACTAATAAAACAAGAAGATACAAACATTTTATGGTGGGAGATGAAGTGATGGTTTACCTCAAAAATGAAGGATTTCCAATCGGTACATATAATAAACTAAAGATGAAGAAGTTTGGTCCTTGCAAAATTATAAGAAGATTTGATTTGGGAAATGCATTTGAGGTAGAGCTACCAACAAGATTAGGTATATCTCCAGTGTTCAATATTGAAGACCTATACCTGTATCATGAGGGGACTCAAAAGGAAGTAGCACAAAGGATCAAGGACAAAACCACATATTGCCACAACCATAGAAATAGACAATATAAGGAATATTTGGTGAAATGGAGAGGAAGGTTGGCAGAAGAGTCAAGCCAAATTTCTAGGGTTAAGATTTACTATCTTAGTTTCCTCTAGTCTCTAGAATGTGAGGGGCTCACTTTTCAAATAACCCCAGGTGTTTGATGCAGGAGAATCCATGGGGAACAAGAGAAATCTTGCACTGCCTAAAATATTTCCTCACTTTGTTTGCTTGTTTGCAAGTTTTCATTTATGAGTCAAATTAGAAGACATCACCATATTTTGTTGCACTTTACATTTTAGTCTTGAAATTTTGAGATAATGTTTTACAAATGTATTAAAATGGCATATCCATGTTTGAAGATAATTGGATGTATAGAATGAAATAAACTAGTTTTAGGACTTACATCGAATTGACAAACTATCACAGTTGTAAATTTACCATTGGCCCCAAAGCATCTACAGTTTGCGGTAAACAAGGGCACATGTTAAGATTTATTGGATTTAACGGAGCAAAAACCAAACACCACACAAATTTCTTTTTTTGTAACCATTGTTTTGTTCAAGGAATTAATTTTTTTCTAACTGACCACACGTTTCATGGAATATAGAACTTTGCACCACCTTGTAGCTAACACAAATCCTTTTGGAGGTTTGGGATTGATATATTTGTTACTCACCATCATTTGCGATTATTGAGAATAATTAGAAAGAATTCAGAAAGAAGTTGGAGGTTCGAGTGTGAATAGGAGGATGAAGGTTCAAAATGGAGTTCAATGATAAAGACACATATATCGCTAAATGTATTGAGTGTCATTTAAATATAGTAATTTCCATATTAGTAAATAAATAACTAGGACCTGGCATGAAGGAAGCCCATTTCGATAGATTGTAATCATTTATAGTTTGAATTGAATTAAGATCATGTTGTTGTTCCATCAAGTTCTACAATGAGTATTGAGTGTTGTAGACACCTGAATTTGACCATGTCCTAGCGACATATCCCACATCACATTTGACACCTCCTAACCCACTCATGACACCTTGTCGACATCACCTTGTGACACCTTGCTACACATTTGTCCTAGGTCACTCTTTATCCAAATAAATAAACTATCCCTACAATGACATACATCCACCTAGGGTTTCATGATCATGGTAACTGTTGTCATTTCATTTGATTGCAGAACTCTTTATTATATGTTTTATCTCTTCTCACCAAGAGCACACACTCTCTATCACACTTATCCTTTTTGTTGTGGAAGTGGGAACACTTACATGAGGTTTGACTGAGGCAAGCCTCTATACAACACAAACATTTTTTTGTCTTTCGTGTGTACAAGTCGCATCGAGAGTTTCAAACACTTGACAGATGACTAGAAGATGGAAGTAGTAGAAACCTTCACACACATATTTTGTCTACACTGAAACACTAGGACCATGGTGCCCAATGCCCTAGTCCTCTTAATCTAGCATTTGTTTCTGGTAGTGATCCTCGACAGCTCTGCTCTGCTCATTCCAAGTCATGCTTTCTAGGTTTTCCATTTTGTCAGGTCTGTAACTTTTGTTTTGGTATATTTCATCATAAAAACCCCATATCTAGTCTCCTTACCTTAAAATTTTCAATTGCAACAAAAGGTCAAAGTCCCCCCCAACCCAACAAGGCTTTTCCTAAGGGACAACATCTTTGTTTAGAGCCATTGGTGGCTCGTGTCCCAATGTTTGATTGGAAAAGAGCTTGACCTAGTTAGTTATGATTGATTAGGTCTCTCTTTTCCATCTTACATTCTAGTGAACCCGACGTGCTTGCAACCTTCTTCAGCTTTGTTGTGCATGCCTTAGCTTTGCTGTACCTTTTGTTGCACTTGCTTTAGCTTTACTGTGTTTAATTATTGGATTAATTAATTAAATATTCCTTTTGGCACATACATAGTTCATTTTTTGTGGTTACCAAAACCTTACATTTTGGTAAACCCAACGTGTCCTACACTGGCACTTTCTGATTTCATTGCTTAGATATGTAGATGTGTTTAATTAGTTGATAAATCTAATTAAATATTTATTTTGCATACCTTCTTTTATCTCATATATTTAAATTAGAAAGCAACATATTTATAGATCTTTATTGTTGTGGTTGCCAAAATCTTAGATTTTGGTAATCCCAGGGCATCTTACATTTCTACAATCTTCTTTTTGATGTGTTTGATTAGTTGATCAGTTAATTAGGCACTTTTCTTGCATACCTTAGACAAATTATTTCATCATGGCATCTTCATGTTACTTCTCTTTGCAATCTTTGCATGCATATATTATAGATCTTTACAAATTTTCTAAATTCATTAATCTTCATCCATATGTCTTAAATCACATAACTTCCATATATGATATTGATATTTATATATGTTCCATATATGAGATCTTTTGTTGTATATCTGATTTTTCTAGCTTCATGACTCTTATGGGTGTATATCCTTCGATATTAGAATATTTTACTAAGTTCATCTCCATGAATTTCCATGAGAAAGATGATGGTGATAACTCCTCATCTATTTCTACTATAATCCATGATGGTTCCATGGCTCATCCTATTAGTTTTCCTCCTTCACTTGCATATCCAAATACCTTGAATATCACCAAGGAAGTGAAGACTTCTCCTCTTCCTCCTTTGGTTGCATGTTCAAGTTCCTCGGGTATCACGAAGGATGTGATAGCTTCTTCTCCTCCTCTTTTGGTTGCATATTCAAGTTCCTTGGGTATCAGGAAGGATGTGAGACCTTCTTCTCTTCCTCCTTTGGTTGCATATCTAAGCTCCTTGGGTATCATGAAGGATGTGAGACCTTCTTCTCCTCCTCCTTTGGTTGCATATCCAAGTTCCCTGGGTATCACAAAAGATGTGAAACTGATGCAGGTTCACCCTGGGTGAACTGGCGATCTGCATCAACAAAAAAAAATTTCTTCAGGTTTTTGATTTCAGTTATGGCTTGTTTTCCATTGGTTTTGTCAGTTTTACTTCAGGAGCATTTGTAGTTTTAACCTCAACCGAGTCTAGGCAAATTGGTTCATTTTGAAGTTTTTTTGGGATGTTGTTGGCTCAATTCATAGTTCATGTAGATCACCTAAATGCAATCCTAACAACAAAGGAATCTTGATGATGGTGTCATATTACATATTGTTTACTGGTTGGTGGCATAACCCATCTCATACTCAACCTTGTGTAACATAGATCGTATACTTATCGAAGGGCACCATTATTGCTGCTTTTGTCACCACCTATCATGCATTGATTGAAAAGGAAATACATATACCTCATATGCATCAGTGAAACTAACTAATCATGTTTAAAAGAAGTGTTCAAATGTGTCCCACACAAGCCATGGGAGTAACTAGACTGAGCAATTGCAGACATGCAAGCTATGTATCTGTTTGATAAAAGAAAAGAGAAAAGAACATATGATAAATCTAATCATCCATCATTGCCTGATAATGGAGGTTGTTGTTGAAACTGGCCTTCAAGTCTTCAGTCTTCATTTTTCACTCCAAGCCATCATCAAGTTGAAACCTGCAAAATTTTGGGGTCAACCTTGTTAGTGCTCTAGATGTTTACAGTTATCACATGCTTTTATCAAACAGAGACATCTACTTATCATATCATGCATTCAGATAAGAGATCAGATTAGATATATGACACAAATCAGGAAGAAATCATGAAGGAGATCAATCAATGTTATCAGGTACTTTTTTATGCTAACTTGTTTCTTCACTGTGTGGGTATAGGACAAATTTTGTTGCTGATTTGAAGACAAATAAACATGTGGATTAAATGTGGCTCCCACAAGGGTTTGAGCCCAGCATGTTTCTTTTCATTTTTTGAAAAGAGTATCAGAAAAGACAGGATGCATCATTTTGAGCTATATCATGCATCATCCATTCAACTTGCAGAAAGGATATGTCATCAGTCATCTAGGCTACAGGAGCCATCTAAGGTACAGTATCATTATGAATGCATGTATTTATTTTATCATAACTAATAAAGAGCAACTGACAGAGTGCATTCATAGTGCAAGAATATGATACAAGTTTTCAGATTAATGTGCCTGATAAAGAGATGAAAGACAACATAGAGAAAGATACAAGTTATGCCTTTAAAGAGACAAATCAAAACAGCAACACATTATTAGCTCTAGGCTAATATATGGCAGTGTGAAAATGCATTCATGAATATATCATTGTCTTGGACCAATAACTAAGCAGTCATCAATGCCTTGAAGCTTCAAAACCATCAGGATACATGGATATACAGTGAAACAATTCAAATGGGAGTAGATAGGACTTAGTTTTCAAAGATGAGGCAACACTCTACACCAGGTATTTCTCATATTACCTCATATTGTCAAAGATGTTCAGAGTTTAACAGTTATATCACATTCAAGTTGCAAGTGTGTCATAGAGATAGTCAAACAAGATGCTACATCGAATAATAGATGAGACAACATCCAAGACAAGAGATACAGTGCATACTTAGAATGTAATAGTCACATGCTAGAGGCAAAAATGCAATGACAAATGCATACAACATGCTCTCTAAAGGCACTCATCAAATGATGAAGACTGTCACTTACTACCAGTGATCTTAAAAGAAGAACAAGCTAGGAACAACATTCATATATCATCATTGACATGACAGTCAAGTATAAATCCAAAAGCAAGAGACTGGCATGTCTAGAAAAGAAGGATCCAAATACAGTATGCATAGTAGAGTATTAAGAATGCCACAACCCAAAGATAACAAGGTGGTTTCCATACACCTCATCAACTGTTTTGATCAAACAAACTCTACCTCATACACTTTAGAGCTACAATAATGTCATGGTGCAGTCAAGAAGGTGCCATGCCTTAAAGAAAGATATAGATAGAGTCACCTTAACCATGAACAGTCAAGACAGTGACCAATGAAGTAGCTTATACAAACAAGAGATAGTTAGGATATATCATAAGTTGCCATACCCATCTACAGAAGTGCATCAATCATGAAGGAGGAGCATCAGAAGAAGAATAAGACTTATATCAAGTGCTATAGTGAGGAATGACAAAAGAACATGAAATTCACAAGGTAAACAGTCCTTTTCTTCTATGACATTTGTTCTCTCATGATATAGTCATAGTAATCAGTTACCATGGTCAAAGATAAAGAAAAATGCTTGATATACGTGTTACTGTGAGACCCAAATGATAAGATAAGCAATCATTATGCACAAAGGCATATACAGATGTATTTAAAAAATGCATAATAGCTAAGGAGAGATATGAACATGTGAGGGATTCTACAGGTATACCTTTAAAATGCACCAGGACAACTACAGGTGCAAGGAGAGATAAGAACATAACATCTATGATAAAGTATAAATCCAGATGCAACAAAGACAGTACCCAATCAAAGATGATGCCAAATGACAAAGGTTCATCATACTACAGTTTGCAAGTTGAGGAATATAAGTTTATCATATGTAAATAAGTCAAAGAAGCCATTTATGCTACAACCTTCCAGAAATGATAAAGATAGCTATAGGTGGAAATAAATGAATAACTTGTTATCATACATAATATCAAGAAACTTGCTATTATACCCAATAGCTACAGTGGGATAGTCAAGTAAAATGTATCATCATTAAATGCCATGATAGTCACAAAGAGGAGGAGAAGGTGTTGTGTGAGGCTTCATTTATTAATACTTCAACTCTTAATACTTTTGCCTACAGTGAGACCACAGTCAAGGAATTGCTATACAGAAAGAGAGACTATTATGATAAAGAGTAAACCCATCTGATAAAAGATCAAACCCTAATGTCATTTTTGCAAACATAGTCAAGAGGATTCAAATAAAGGAGAATGGCCATAACAGTTTGAAGCCATGAAAGTGCAAAATGAGCAAACCCTTGACAGATGGTTCAAACCCTTGTTTTTTCTCTTCAGTTACAGTCAAAGGAGGAAAAGATAACAGTGAAGAGCATGGTCGTGGCAGTGTGAAGGATTTTTGTGTAAGAGGGGTTGAAACCCTAGCTTCCAAACTGAACAAACCCTCGACATTCTACATTTTTTGGTGCCTGTATTCAGATAGAACATGACCATAATAGGTAGAGGCCTTAAAAATGCAAAAAGATGTTAAAAACCCTCATTTCAAAAACTTAAACCCTCAGGTTTTCTGCATCTACAGACAAGTCAAAGCTACAAGGAGATATATATAGTCCCGAAAGTGATAAGCCATTTTTTTGCCAAAAAATGCAATACCCATAAACTCAAACAACCGTTGCCATTTTTTTAACCATGAAAAGAGACAAAAGAAGCTACAGAGGATGAAAAATGACAAGAGCTTACCTTATTTCGCTGATAGGAGGAAGGGTCTACCCACGGCCTCATAGTGGCCTTAAAGCTTTCAAGAACAGGTGAAGGTTGCAAGGAAAAAGATACAGAGAAGAGAAAAGGTGTTAAGGAATGCATAATGCAAAGAGAGAGCCATGAATGAAGAAGGAGGCCGTAGCCATAAAAGAAAAAAATCCACAGATCAAATATAAATGCCTTATATGAAACTCAGGCAGTGTTACCTTCTTTATGAACAATGCAGAGTTCCAAGATGCAACTAAGGATGCCTTTGAAGGGAGAAAGACCAGAGCCATGATGGAAGCATTCAAACCCTAGGTCGGCGTAGAAAAGTTGTAGAGCTTTGAAGAAGGAAGTCAAAATGAAGAATGAACAAAATTAGGGTTGTTTCCTCACTTTTCTTCGAAGGTTCTTTTACCAAGTGTGTTTTTGACTTGTAAAAAACAAATAATTACATTATCCAAAGGAGTGCCGTGGTCAAGACTTCTTGTCTTGAATATCCTAACCATCATAGCATGGAGTGGCCGACAACAGTGCTTTAGACTTGATTTTTATGGTCAATATGATGAGAGAGAAAGGCTTCAGGCCTTATAAACTTTTAAAGATTCCTTGGTGGTTGGGTTATGCATAGACAAAGTTTCACATGCTAATGTTCCTTGTCTTATTCAAAGCATCCAAAGGTAATGATACTTCAAGATTATGCATGGTGGCTAACAGAGCCAAGAAGGTGTAATTTTTGACATGGCATGCATGGGGCTGTGTATGGAGTTTTCCAAGGTAAGCAGTATATGATGGTGGCAGTATATGATGGTGCAGATATAATGGAGTATTTTGATGCATGGGGTTTTATGCATAATGGAGTTATATTTTTCCTTGATATTAAAGTTGCATGTGGAGATATAAGGTGGTTTATAAAATGGAATGATATATATGTGCACTATGACATCCAAAGGATGTTTATACATATTGTTTTGTGCATGGAGTGTCTTGATGCATGGAGTGACTCAAATCTTTATTTTTTCTTGCTGAGGAAAATACATATTTTCTCATTGATCTTGGAGTGATAAGGGTAAAATTTTTGCCTTAAATGCATTTGCATCATGCAAAATAGGGATATTTTCTCACATTGAGGTATAAGGAGTTTTTCTTTTTTTCTAAAGTCCTATTTGTGCTCATTTCATGCAAAATAGGCAAGTGTAATTGGAGTGATATTTTTCTTCTAATCATGCACGATTTTACAAAATTATTAATTGTAAATAAATAATAAAGTAATATTCTATAAATTACTTTATTATTTTTCACAAGTTGTAAAATTGAAATTAGAACAAATTGTAACCAATAATAAAGTAATATTCTATTACTTTATTATTTACTCACAATCAATTTTGCTCATGCAAAATCATGCAAATTGATTAGTGGAGTTAACTAGGTCACCTAGGAGGTTTTGCATGACTTTTAGGAGTATTTTTAGGGTCCTTGGTCAATTTTTTTGGTCAAACATATGGAGAGATCCAAATTGAAGCTATTTTTGTTCAATTTGTAGCAGTCTTCAGCCCTAATTTTGAGGTTTTTGGAGGTTACTTGGGAATGAGTATTTTTAGAGGTAGTTATCTGCAAGTCCATATTTTTTGCATGCCTCTTAGAGAGAGCAAACCTATTTATTGTAAAGCAAAAGTTTGTTTTTGCTAGTTCTTGATTCTCATTATTTAGATAGATTGGAGAATTCTTGTAGCTCACTTTTAGAATTTTATTGAGAGATCGGCAGGTTACAGGTTATCTTTTTGTCTTATTTGCAAAACTTTCCTTTGTTTATTTCAGATCAGTTGAATTACCTTTCCTTTTCATACTGAATGTTGAAGTGATTTGATGAAATTTTGTTGTGTTTTATTATTAAACCTTCAAAATTATTGTCTCACCTCCTTGTTTGCAGCATTAAAGCATATATTCATCACAGGCCTTAGGTTGTGTTAACCAAAAATAGTCTTTTTATGCTGTGAAAAAACCATTTCCTTCATAAAAACATGTTTTCAAACCTTCCTTACAATCACTTTTGTGGTATTTGTGCCAAGTCTGGATTTTGTAAAAGTTAATTTTCTAAGCAGACATTGTGGATTAGATTGCATTATCTTTACCCAAATCAAGTGCATCACCATTTTATCTTTTATATTCAATTAGTTTCTTTCTTCGCTTTTCCCAAAAATGTAAAAATATACATCTCAATAGAACATTTAAAGGGAACCAACCCACAATCTGGAGGTCTAGTTTCGTCATAGGGCACCCACAATCTGTAATTAGTCCCATGTTACACGGAATTGCAGTGCTTTAACCAACCTTGCATACGGGTGCAATTCCCAGTGATAACAGTTTTTGGCACGCCCGGTGGGACTTTGAACTGATTTTCAGTTTAAAAGGACTTATTTCTTTTTGCTATTTTTGGTATGAGTAGTAGAATTTCAGCCTTTTAGAGGTTCACTATTAAGTACCTGGTGACTCTAATACTTTTGTTTTTCAGATCAGATCTTGCATCCTATGAAAAAATACCAAACAAGGTCAAGTAAAAATTCTGAGAAGAAGTATAATCAGTTATCTCCACCAAAGAGGAGAATAAAAGCAGATAAAGAGTCTAATACAACAGATTTATCAGTTGTTATAGATCTACCTAGTACACATCCTGACTTTGCTTCACATCAGACTCCATTGTTTGCAATGACATTATCAAAAAAATTTAGTTCTCCACCAACAAGCCCAAGAAAGCAGATTCCTATTTTTCAAGAGAAACCTCTTCTTCTTGAGTTTACAGAGGAAGAACCTGTGTTACAAGATATTTTCCAAGTAGTTTCAGTCCAAACACTAGCTCAAGTTCTACTCACTCCAATGTCTTTACTAGGAGGAGGAGGAGTATTACCACTTCCTGGTGGAGGAGTGTTACCACCACCTGGAGGTGGTGGAACAAATCCACCACCACCTCGAAATTAGCCTTTTGTGTCATTTAATGGAGGCAACCCTTTGAATCTGAATCAGCATGATGACATACTGATGGCTACATTGAAAAGTTTACTAAGTTTTATAGGATAAGATGGGACTACACCCATTGAACATATCAGAGATGTGGCTTCTTTATGTGTTGTTCACCACATCATCGAAGAAAACATTGCAATCAGGTTGTTGGCAGCATCACTAAAAGGTAAAGCTCTTCAATGGTTTAGAGGCTTAAGAGTCAATTCAATTAGATCTTGGGATGAATTAGGTGCTACTTTGAATAGGCAATTTCAGGACAAATATGATCATTTATCATTAGTTGAACAAATGACTACTATTAAGAGGGCTCCACAAGAGCAAACGACAGATTTTAATTTTAGATTTCAGAAAACATGGAATAGAATCCCTGAAACAATGAAACCATCACCAGAGCATGCTTTTTTGTATTATTTAAGGGCATTAAATTCTGATATTTCTGTTATGATACAATCCATGGGAGGGGTAACTTTACCATCTGCTTTTGATATTGCAATTATAGCAGAAAACAATTTGATACAAGCTGGTAAGATAGCACCTAGGCCCCCAATGCCAATCTTTTCAAATATATAGCCTTTAATACTAATTTTAGCCCCACATATTTCAGCAATACCATCTTTTGGTTATTCAGCAAATACACAAAACAGTACAGATCCCATTCATTCTAAATTTCAAGAGTTCAGAGAAAACCAAGCATAGCAAAAATACTGTAGACTGTGAGTAATGACTTAGTGAGTCTGAAAATCCAAACAAACTAGAATAACAAACCTTACCAAGCAAATAGACTTGGTTATCAGGCAGATTATTAGGGTCAAAGGAGAAATTACAATAATAGGCCAAATCAGTAGTACAATCCAAATGCTGTCAGTACATCAAAAGGAATAGTGCCTATACAGAACAACATGGTTCAAGACTATGCATGGTGCTATCCCTATAATCAACCTCATAATCAGGCCACTTGCGCAAATGGAATAGTAAATCAAGCTTTGATGGTACAGAATAACTATGCTGCTACTGAAAATTCAGCAAGTGATATAAACAACCAGCTGGACATTCAGACCCAGTATGTTAATCCTGGTGTAGCTTTAATGAATTGGCAGGGTAATGAATTTTGTGGTGTAAATCAGTTGTCAAGTCAAAAGCAATCTTTTACTAATATTGCAGTAAACACAAGATCGAAAAAGAGATCTGTTGACTTGCAACAACAGTCCAGAAATACAAATCAACAAGCCGAAACTGGTAAACAACAAGTTGGAAATGTATCACAGTCCGCTGGTAAAGGGAAAAATACAGTTTCTATAGCTCAGAATGAACAGAATCAAGCCTCTACATCAAAGGATTTGCACATTTTGTCAAGACAACCAACTACAGAAAATAAACAACCAGTAAAAGACCAACCAAAGGTTGCTGTCCCAAAAGTACAACAAAATGTTAGTGACCCTATTTTTAATATTTTGGATCATATGAAAAATACAACAGTAAGCATGTTTATTTTAGATGCTTTACACATTCCAGGACAAAATGATTTATTACAAAATGCTTTATCTCAGTTGCCTTTGTCAAATGAAGTACAAAAATCACATCAACCTCAGATTATGATTGCAAATGAGACAAAAAAAAGGAATAGAACAACCTAAACCAGTAGGCAAACCTCCACCATTTTATATCACTTTGATTGTAGGTGACTATTTAGTACATAATTGTATGATAGATTCAGAAGCCAGCAGCTCAGTTATGCCAAAACAACTAGCTAATAAGTTGGGTCTAAAGTATGAACGTGTTGTTAGAGGTGTTGTACAAATGAATGGAACTGAGGTGAGTACAGTTGGAATGTTAAAAAATTTGGGCCTTACTTTACATGCTTGTCCAAACTTTGTTATATACCAGGACATTTATGCTATTGATCTGCCACCTACCTTTGCCATTTACTTATCCAGAGATTTTACAGCAAGGTTAGGAGGGTATTTATCATCTGATTGGACACATTTATTCTTCAGAACTAGATATGGAACCAAGGTTACAATCAAGTCTGAACCACTAGCAAAAGATCATTTGGAACCTTACACACCCAATTCTATAAATGCAAATCTTCCCATTTTTTATCAAGAAATTTTGATTTCTGTCCAAGATCCAAACACACCTTTAGAGGGAATTCCAGATATGGTTTTAGACCAATGGGCAGCAGAAAATCATGAAATAGATCCATTTGAGCAAATGGATGAGATTGGCCTTGGTGTGTACATGATTCAAAAAAATAATACAGTTATTCAAAATCTGATTAAAGAGGAAAAACAACAAATTGTAGAGTCTAAAAATGATGTTTGGGAACTATATTTTGATGGTTCTAGAAACAAAGTAGGAGCTGGAGGAGGAGCTATTTTAGTTTCTCCCTCAGGTGAGAAATATTATTCATCTTTCAAATTTGCTTTCACCTGTTCTAACAACTCAACTGAATATGAGGCTTTAGTTCATGGACTAGAATGGCCAAGGAAAAGAAAAATCAGGTGTTTAAAAGTTTTTGGAGACAGTGAGTTAGTGGTTAAACAAGTCAAAAACCTTGCTGCTACAAAAAAAGACTTACTAAAATTATACAAACATAGAGTTTGGACATGATAGAAGAGTTTGATGCATTTAATTTGATATTTGTACCTAGAACTGATAATAAGCAAGTTGACAAACTAGCTGCTATAAGAGCTGAGTATGATATTCCTGCTGAGATGAAGAATATTCACTCTCCTTTATATTTCAAAGTTGTTGTTAGACCATCAGTTCCATATAATAATGCCAGTTGGCAAGTGTTTGAGAGTGATGAACAGATTGTAAATTTCTTAATGGAAGAAGCTGAATTTTCTGCAGGTAATTAGCAAAAATTTGTACAACAATATGATGATCAAATACTTCAGTTAAGATCAAATACGCTACCCAAGGGCTTAGTGACCTTGGAATATATCTTTAATACTAATGACCAAGTAAGAAAAGACAAGGCCAGCTTGTCAATAAAGCAAGAACATTATGAACCTATTGAGATCTTTAAATGAAAGTTGCTCAAGCTAGGAAATATATGTACAAGACAAGAACAATAAGCATTCATCGAGCTTTGTCAAGAGTTTAGTGAAATTTTTGCATGGGAATATGAAGATCTGAAAGGTTGCAACCCTGAGTTAGCTCAACACATAATAGAGCTGGAACCCAAAGCTAAACCTTTCAGATAGAAGCAAAGACCATTAAATCCCAAACTGGAAGTGCTCATGAAGACAAAACTCAATAAACTCATTGAAGGTAATATCATTTTTCCTATCAAACATACTTCATGGGTTTCTAAGTTGGTTCCCGTCAGAAAGAAAAATGGAGAAATCAGATTATGTGTTGATTTCTGTGATTTAAATAGAGCATCTTTAAAGGATCATTATCCTTTACCATCTATGGAACATATATTGCAGGTTGTTTCTGGATCAGAGAGATTTTCTTTATTGGATGGTTATTCAGGTTATAACCAAATTCTTGTAAAAGAGGAAGATTAATACAAGACAACTTTTATGACAAAGTGGGGCACACTAGCATACAGAAAGATGCCATTTGGCTTATCAAATGCAGGTGCAACATTTCAACGAGCAATGGACATGGCTTTTCAAGGCTTGATTAATAAAATTATACTTGTATACTTAGATGATGTGACCATTTTTTCTAAAAAAACTAAAGATCATTTTCATCATTTAAGACTAATCTTTGAAAGATGTAGAGAATTTGAGGTATACTTAAACCCAAAGAAGAGTATTTTCTTTGTTCATGAAGGAAAACTATTGGGACACATTGTGTTTAAGGATGGAATATAAATTGATCCTGAAAGAATTGCTACAATATTGGCATTACCTCTTCCTGCACATAAGAAAGACTTATAGAGCTTTCTGGGAAGAATTAACTTTGTAAGAAGGTTTATTCCAAACATAGCAGCACTTTTACAACCTCTTACAACAATGCTGAAGAAGAATATTCCCTTCAACTAGACCAAAGAAGGAAAGTAGAGTTTTGAAGAGATAAAGGAGGCACTTGCTGCTGCTCCAACTCTGATAAATCCAAATTTTGACAAAGACTTCATTCTATATGCATTTGGCAGTGTGGATACTATATCAGCTATGCTTTGTCAGCAAAACAATGAAGGAATGGAACAACCTGTGGCATTTTTTAGCCAGGTTCTACATGACTACGAGGTAAGATATTCTTTTGTCGAAAAGCATGTATTAGTTGTTATCAGAAGCTTAAAGAAATTCAAACATATGCTTTCAAATAATAGAATTCAGTTAATGGTTGCTCACCCAACAGTGAAAGAATTTTTGCTCAGTAAAGATTTAAATGATAAGAGAGCAGGGTGGATAACAAAGGTCATGGAATATGACATACAAATTAAGGTAACAAAGCTGGTCCAAGGCAAAGGACTATGCAACAGCTTGCAGAAAATGAAGGATACATCAAGGAACTTGAAGGAGAGGCTGAGACATCGCTTCAAAATAATGAAACAGCCGCTGTCCCAGACCCCCCTGTAAGTTGGGTGCATGATATGATTCACTATCTGCACACTGGTGATTGTCCACAAGGCCTGGACAGATCTAAAAGAAGATATTAAAGATTACAGGTAATCCCTTATGCTATAAATGATGGAATTCTATACAAAAGAGATTTTAACAATGTTTTACTAAGATGTGTACAGCCAGATCATACTCAAAGGATTCTAGAAGAATTTTATGATGGACCTGCTGGAGGTCATTTTGCAGCTAGAACAACAGCTCTAAAAATTATGAGAGCCAGTTACTATTGGCCTGACATGTTCAAGGATGCTCATGAATGGGTAAAGAAATGTCTAAAATGTCTAGTTTTTGCAGGTAAACAAAGGCTAGCAGCAATGCCCTTGCATCCAATTCAAGTGGAACAACCATTTGGCAAGTGGGGATTGGACTTCATTGGTCCTATCAACCCACCTTGAAGCCAAGGACACAAGTGGATTTTGACTGCTACTGATTATTTCACTAAGTGGACTGAAACAGTTGCTTTGAAAGATGCTAATGAAACATCAATCCTAAATTTTTACCAAGATCTAGTGTCTAGGTTTGGAACTCCTGACTCAATTTTTTCAGATAATGCTTTAGCATTTATTGGATTAAGAATATCTGATTGGTCTATCAAAAACAACATATTCTTGAATACTTCATCAAATTATTACCCTCAAGGTAATGGATAGGCTGAATCAACTAACAAAAATTTGATTAAGATTATAAAGAAAACAGTTGATGAGAATCAAAGATCTTGGCATGATAAGTTAAAGTTAGCATTGTGGGCTGATAGGATTACACCTAAAAGATCAACAGGTAATTCACCCTATGTGCTTACATATGGAAAGGAAGCCAAGTTACCAATAACAATGGAGTTGCCAACACTTAGCTATATAAAAGAGCTAGAGTTACTTGAAGAACAACCAATGGAAATCAGGCTTGCACAACTAATTGAAATTGAAGAGATCAGAAAAGAGGCCTTAAAAACATTGGAAGTACACCAGGCCCAAGTGAAAAGGAATTTTGATAAAAGAGTAGTACCAAGAGTTTATAAAGAAGGAGATCTAGTTTTCAAGTGGAATAAATTGAAAAGCAGACCATGACAGCATACAAAGTTTGATGCAATGTGGGATGGACCATATATAATCACAGAATGCAAGCAACATAATGCATTTCAGCTTGCTAAGTTAGATGGTGAGGTGTTGCCAATCCCAGTTAATGGGATTCATCTCAAGATATGTTACTAAGTAAGGTAGCCTTATGCTGCAAATAAGTGCTTTTGCAGATGTAGTTGGTTTTGTTTTAAACAAATCAGTTTTAGTTTCAGTTTTTAGTTAGTTGCTACTGTTGTTTTCAGTTAGTGTGATTTGCAGAATTTCTCTAAATTCAGGGCAGAAATGACTCTATGCTCAATGAGAAGGCAAGGCTACTAGTTCTAAACTATTTAGCAGGCAAACACCACTGAGAGGTCACCGGAAATGTTACTAATTTTTTGTTCACACTTAAAATTAGTTGGACCTAAGTGTAATTGTTCAGAAGGAATAATAGAAAACTTCAAAGTTATGCATTCATTGAATGATTGATGCCTTGACAGAGTAGAAAAGAAAATCCAGTTGTCACAATAACCCATCAGTCCAATCAGGACTGATAAGTTATCATGGCAAAAGAATTGATTATCAAGAAATCAAACATTCAAGGAGATACAGTTGTTCTACACAGTTTCATCTTTCAGGAGTTATAAGTTAAATTGATTATTCAGTTAATCAGTTTTGAATGAAAGAAAGAAAAATATTTTGTATTGCACTATTATTTCATGTCATGTTTTGAACATACATTCAAGTATCTGTTACTTTATCTCATGCATTGATTGAAAAGGAAATACATATACCTCATATGCATTAAAGAAACTAACTGATCATGTTTAAAAGAAGCGTTCAAATGTGTCCCACACAAACCGTGGGAGTAACTAGACTGAGCAATTGTAGACATGCAAGCTATGTATCTGTTTGATAAAAGAGAAGAGAAAAGAACATATGATAAATCTAAACATCCATCATTGCCTGATGATGGAGGTTGCTGTTGAAGCTGGCCTTCAAGTCTTTAGTCTTCATTCTTCACTCCAAGCCATCATCAAGTTGAAACCTGCAAAATTTTGGGGACAACCTTGTTAGTGCTCTGGATGTTTACAGTTATCACATGCTTTTATCAAACAGAGACATCTACTTATCATATCATGCATTCAGATAAGAGATTAGATCAGATATATGACACAAATCAGGAAGAAATCATGAAGGAGATCAATCAATGTTATTAGGTACTTTTTTATGCTAACTTGTTTCTTCACTATGCAGGTATAGGACAAATTTTGTTGCTGATTTGAAGACAAATAAACATGTGGATTAAATGTGTCTCCCATGAGGGTTTGAGCCCAGATGTTTCTTTTCATTTTTTGAAAAGAGTATCAGAAAAGGTAGGATGCATCATTTTGAGCTATATCATGCATCATCTAATCAACTTGCAGAAAGGATATGTCACCATGGCATTATTACAGTTGATTAGAGTGAATCAGATTAACATGACTGAATGCAAAAAAAATCAGATTACAGTCATCTAGGCTACAGGAGCCATCTAAGGTATAGTATCATTATGAATGCATGTATTTATTTCATCATAGCTAATAAAGAGCAACTGACAGAGTGCATTCATAGTGAAAGGATATGATACAATTTTTTAGGTTAATGTGCCTGATAAAGAGATGAAAGACAACATAGAGAAAGATACAAGTTATGCCTTTAAAGAGACAAATCAAAACAACAAGGCATTATTAGCTCTAGGCTGATATATGACAATGTGAAAATGCAATCATGAATATATCATTGTCTTGGACCAATAAATAAGTAGTCATCAATGCCTTGAAGCTTCAAAACCATCAGGATACATGGATATACAGTGAAACAATTCAAATGGGAGCAGATAGGACTTAGTTTTCAAAGATGAGGCAACACTCTACACTAAGTATTTCTCATATTACCTCATATTGTCAAAGATGTTCAGAGTTTAATAGTTCTATCACGCTCAAGTTGCAAGTGTGTCATAGAGATAGTCAAACAAGATGCTACATGGAACAACAGATGAGACAACATCTAAGAAAAGAGATACAGTGCATACTGAGAATGTAACAGTCACATGCTAGAGGCAAAAATGCAATGACAGATGCATACAATATGCTCTCTGAAGGCACTCATCAAATGATGAAGACTGTCACTTACTACCAGTGATCTTAAAAGAAGAACAAGCTAGGAACAACATTCATATATCATCATTGACATGATAGTCAAGTATAAATCGAAAAGCAAGAGACTGTCATGTCTAGAAAAGAAGGATCCAAATACAGTATGCACAGTAGAGTATTAAGAATGCCACAACCCAAAGATAACAAGGTGGTTTCCATACACCTCATCAACTATTTTGATCAAACAAACTCTACCTCATACACTTTGGAGCTACAGTGATGCCATGGTGCAGTCAAGAAGGTGCCATGCCTTAAAGAAAGATACAGATACAGTCACCTTAACCATGAATAGTCAAGACAGTGACCAATGAAGTAGCTTATACAAACAAGAAACAGTCAAGATATATCATAAGTTGCCATACCCATCTACAAAAGTGCATCAATGATGAAGGAGGAGCATCAAAAGAAGAATAAGACTTATATCAAGTGCTACAATGAGGATTGACAAAAGAACATGAAATTCACAAGGTAAATAGTCCTTTTCTTCTATGACATTTGTTCTATCATGATATAGTCATAGTAATCAGTTACCATGGTCAAAGATAAAGAAAAATGCTTGATATACATGTTACTGTGAGACCCAAATGATAAGATAAGCAATCATTATGCACAAAGGCATATATAGATGTATTTAAAAAATGCATAACAACCAAGGAGAGATATGAACATGTGAAGGATGCTACAGGTATACATTTAAAATGCTCCAGGACAGCTACAGGTGCAAGGAGAGATAAGAACATAACATCTATGATAAAGTATAAATCTAGATGCAACAAAGATAATACCCAGTCAAAGATGATGCCACATGAGAAAGGTTCATCATACTACAGTTTACAAGTTGAAGAGTACAAGTTTATCATATGCAAATAAGTCAAAGAAGCCATTTATGCTACAACCTTCCAGAAATGATAAAGACAACTACAGGTGGAAATAAATGAATAACTTGTTATCATACATATTATCAAGAAACTTGCTATTATACCCAATAGCTACAGTGGGGCAGTCAAGTAAAATGTATCATCATTAAATGCCATGACAATCACAAAGAGGAGGAGAAGGTGTTGTGTGAGGCTCCATTTTTTAATACTTCAACTCTTAATACTTTTGTCTATAGTGAGACCACAGTCAAGGAATTGCTATATAAAAAGATAGACAATTATGATAAAAAGTAAACCCATCTGATAAAAGATCAAACCCTAATGTCATTTTTGCAAACATGGTCAAGAGGATTCAAATAAAGGAGAGTGGCCATAACAGTTTGAAGCCATGAAAGTGCAAAATGAGCAAACCCTTGACAGAGGGTTCAAACCCTTGTTTTTTCTCTTCAATTAGTCAAAGGAGGAAAAGATAATAGTGAAGAGCATGGTCGTGGCAGTGTGAAGGATTTTTGTGCAAGAGGGGTTGAAATCCTAGCTTCCAAACTGAACAAACCCTCAACATTCTACATTTTTTGGTGCATGTATTCAGATAGAACATGACCATAACAGGTAGAGGCCTTAAAAATGAAAAAGATGTTAAAAACCCTCATTTCAAAAACTCAAACCCTCATGTTTTCTCCATCTACAGACAAGTCAAAGCTAAAAGGAGATATATACAGTCATGGCCGAAAGTGATAAGCCATTTTTTGCCAAAAATGTAATACCCATAAACTCAAACAACCCTTGCCATTTTTTTTAACTATGAAAAGAGACAAAAGAAGCTACAGAGGATGAAAAATGACAAGAGCTTACCTCATTTCGCCGACAGGAGGAAGGGTCTACCCACAGCCTCATAGTGGCCTTAAAGCTTTCAAGAACAGGTGAAGGTTGCAAGGAAAAAGATACAGAGAAGAGAAAAGGTGTTAAGGAATGCATAATGCAAAGAGAGAGCCATGAATGAAGAAGGAGGCTGCAACCATAAAAGAAAAAAACCACAGATCAAATATAAATGCCTTATATGAAACTCAGGCAGTGTTACCTTATTTTTGAATGATGCAGAGTTCCAAGATGCAACCAAGGATGCCTTTGAAGGGAGAAAGACCAGAGCCATGATGAAAGCATTCAAACCCTAGGTCGACAGAGCAAAGCTGCAGAGCTTCGAAGAAGGAAGTCAAAATGAAGAATGAACAAAATTAGGGTTGTTTCCTCACTTTTCTTCAAAGGTTATGTTAGTACTCATTTATGTCTAGGGTTTTCAGCTTGAGTGTTTGCGGGTTTTCTGTTTCAAACCCTATGTTTTACCACTTCTTCCTGTTGCACCTGTGAAAAATGTTAAGTTTTTGTATGTGCAATTGCAAATGTACATTGGCGGGCTTGTGAAATTTCCATCGCCCTTTGAAAAATTGAATTATATGCATTTTATATATGTATATCAGGGTCTAAAAGTTGCATGAACAAAGGGGGAATCTTTTGCAGATTCTTAGGAATATTCCCGCTTTGTATATCAGGTTATATACAAAGAAAAATATACAAGGAGGTGCTAATATACAATTGCTACAGTGGCGAGTGGAAGATACATTCATAGAAGATTCCTTGAAGATTCTGCAGTTGTATATTAGGGGCATGTATATTTGTGATTGCATATTTGGCATACAAAGGTGCAAAGATGCATTTTCTATAGTGCAGCGGAGGTGATACAAGTGGTGGGGCCCCTTCACATACGAAGGCACTTGTATCTCATATACAAGTCGCACATGCAAGTTTCCAAAAGGCAAAATGCAAGACCTCGGGCCCACCAGTTGTGTACAAAGGTAGTTGTATGTATGCCGATGTACATTCAGAATATATAATTGAATGTACAAGCAAGAGATACAATGGAAATGTACAAGGCAAAATATACATGGAAGATTCCTTGAAGATGCCACCGTTGTATCTAGCAAGTAAGAATGAATGAATGTCCGACATACATTGAGTTTATACGTTGAGAAGGTACATTTGATGGGGCCCGCCACTTGTATAAGGTGATTGTATGTTCAAGCATACAAGTGAAATACACATTCCGGAACCGAAGGAGAAGTCAGATGTGGCGGATAAAAGTTTGAAGTCCGCCTTGTATGTATGAGGTGATGGATGCAGGCAAAGGGACATACAACCCGGATGCGATGGAGGAATAAAATGCAGCGAATAAATATTTCAGGTCTGTGGGTTGTATAAAGCACTTGTATATGCCGATATACAAGCCAATGTGTAATCAAAAAGATACGTGCTGGACTTCAAAAGGGGATACGTTCTGATGCATAGTGATTTGAGGTCCGCGGCCTGTATGAATGTATGTGTTGTATATCGCGGATATATAAAGGATGGAGATGCAAGCTGGACTCGATTTGAACTTCAATTTGCTCTATAATGGTTAGGAGTCCGCCTTGTATAGCAGACAGTTGTATATGCATTTGCTTTTGCATATACAAGGGTTTTTGACAGGGTGAACAATAGCGATTGTATATGCATTCAAACATGCATATACAATGAGCGAAAAGGGCAAAATAAAGGAAGAAAAGGTCAGCAATAGAAAGTCGAGGTGCCTACGTGGCACGATGTCACTGGATGGTAGCTCTTCATAGATGTTTTGGGACCGTTGATCTCGGCGATGGGTTTTTAATTGACGGTAGGGTTTTGAACCTTCAGCGATGGTTTTTTCCTTGCATCTGCAGTCATTTTTTGAGCGGGAAACCTCCATGGGTGCGTTGTTGCAATTTCCAAGAGGAGTTGCGAGTGGTTGAGCCATTAACGACAGGACTGCAGACAAGCACGGGTTGATGGTCGAGCGGTCAAGTTCCTGGTTTATGACGGGGAGTTTTCCAGCGGCGGCACAAGGCTCGAGCTCAACAACTCCTCGCCCTTCTCTTGCTCTTTCCTATTTTGTCCTCTGTTGCATTTATGATTTTGAGTGCCATTTTCAGATGCGCTGTATCTGGCAAATTTTTGACCTTGCCTTGTAATTAATTTTGCTGAGTACACATTCTTGGTATAAAAGCCAAACTATGTTACTCATGTGGTTGTTGAAAACCGGACAAACTTTTGGTGCTGTAAGGAGATACGACTTCATTGGTGGCTCTGTCTATGCTATCTTGTGAGTTTATGAGTCTCATGTTGTATGTTTAATACATAAATTCACTGGTTTCATGCTATTTTATATGAGAAATGCTCTGTGCATGTGCTTAATCATTTGTCTCCAAGCTGTGGGCATATTCTTTCTTTTGAATTAGGATAACTAAGGGTTGTTAAGATTCAGGAATATAGCTTTTCTATATTGAATTCTTAATCTCCTACTTTTGTTCAAGGAACAAATTAAATGTTTCAGGTTAATCATTGAGAAAGTGTGTTGCAGCAGGGATACCATTAAGTATGAATGATTAAGCACCTAGTTTCTGGGAGGTATCTGTAAGGCAGGTTCTAAACGATCCCCTTGAAACTCAGTCATCACTATAGGTTTATGTGTACATGTGCATGTGTATGTCTACTGACTCCGAGCCCAAACACCAATCTGGTCTTGTATTGAGGTTACATTCCAAGTCCTAGTTTTACATCCAAACATAAAATCCAACTCAAACTTTAAATACAAACCTTTAGGATTTTAGAGGTAGTTTTAGGACCCAAAATCATCTATCTACAACTGAGCATAGGCCCAAAGCTAGCCCCTTTGCACTTATTCCACAGTTTTGGTCTGCATCATAGAGGATTTATCTGCTTTGCTTCAACATCTGAGTAGTTTATTGTGCATTTGTTGTAGATGTTGAATAGGGAATACCCCCCTTGGTTCTGCAGAGCCTAAAGAAGAAGAGGAGATATCTATAGAGTCTATCTCCTATACTATTAGCCGTTGGCCCAGGAGTCCTATTGATCATTGATGGATACCTTGTAGGGACAACTGGGAATAAGCATCTAGTCGGATTGAGAGGTAACATGTTCTTTTACCAAGTGTGTTTTTGACTTGTAAAAAACAAATAATTACATTATCCAAATGAGTACCTTGGTCAAGACTTCTTATCTTGAATATCCTGGCCATCATAGCATGGAGTGGCCAACAGTAGTGCTTTAGGCTTGATTTTTATTAGGTCAAGAGGGCCGATATGATGAGAGAGAGGCTTCAGGCCTTATAAACGTTTAAAGATTCCTTGGTGGTCGATTTATGCAAAGACAAAGTTTCACATGCTAATGTTCCTTGTCTTATTCAAAGCATCCAAAGGTAATGATACTTCAAGACTATGCATGGTGGCTAACAGAGCCAAGAAGGTGTAATTTTTGACATGGCATGCATGGGGCTATGTATGGAGTTTTCCAAGGTAAGCAGTATATGATGGTGCAGATATAATGGAGTATTTTGATGCATGGGGTTTTATGCATAATGGAGTTATATTTTTCCTTGATATTAAAGTTGCATGTGGAGATATAAGGTGGTTTATAAAATGGAATGATATATATATGCACTATGGCATCAAAAGGATGCTTATACATATTGTTTTGTGCATGGAGTGACTCAGATCTTTTATTTTTCTTGTAGAGGAAGATACATATTTTCTCATTGATCTTGGAGTGATAAGGGTAAAATTTTTGCCTTAAATGCATTTGCATCATGCAAAATAGGGATATTTTCTCACATGGAGGTATAAGGAGTTTTTCTTTTCTCTAAAGTCCTATTTGTGCTCATTTCATGCAAAATAGGCAAGTGTAATTGGAGTGATATTTTTCTTCTAATCATGCACAATTTTACAAAATTATTAATTGTAAATAAATAATAAAGTAATATTCTATAAATTACTTTATTATTTTTCACAAGTTGTAAAATCGAAATTAGAACAAATTATAACCAATAATAAAGTAATATTCTATTACTTTATTATTTATTCACAATCAATTTTGCTCATGCAAAATCATGCAAATTGATTAGTGGCGTTAACTAGGTCACCTAGGAGGTTTTGCATGACTTTTAGGAGTATTTTTAGGGTCCTTGGTCAACTTTTTTGATCAAACATATGGAGAGACCCAAATTGAAGCTATTTTTGCTCAATTTGTAGTAGTCTTCGACCCTAATTTTGAGGTTTTTGGAGGTTGCTTGGGAATGAGTATTTTTAGAGGCAATTATCTGCAAGTCCATACTTTTTGCATGCCTCTTAGAGAGAGCAAACCTATTTATTGTAAAGCAAAAATTTGTTTTTTCTAGTTCTTGATTCTCATTCTGATTTAGACAGATTGGAGAATTCTTGTAGCTCGCTTTTACAGTTTTATTGAGAGATCGACAGGTTACAGGTTATCTTTTTGTCTTATTTGCAAAACTTTCCTTTGTTTATTTCAGATCAGTTGAATTACCTTTCCTTTTTGTACTGAATGTTGAAGTGATTTGATGAAATTTTACTGTGTTTTATTATTAAACCTTCAAAATTATTGTCTCACCTCCTTGTTTGCAGCATTAAGGCATATATTCATCACAGGTCTTAGGTTGTGTTAACCAAAAATAGTCTTTTTATGCTGTGAAAAAACCATTTCCTTCATAAAAACCTGTTTTCAAACCTTCCATACAATCACTTTTGTGGTAGTTATGCCAAGTTTGGATTGTGTAAAAGTCAGTTTTCTAAGAAAACATTGTGGATCAGATTGCATTATCTTTACCCAAATTAGGTGCATCACCATTTTATCTTTTATATTTAATTAGTTTCTTTCTTCCCTTTTCCCAAAAATGTAAAAATATACATCTCAATAGAACATTTGAAGGGAACCAGCCTACAATCTGGAGTTCTGGTTTCATCATAGGGCACCCACAACCTGAAATTAGTCCCATGTTACACGAAATTGCATTGCTTTAACCAACCTTGCATACGGGTGCAATTCCTAGTGATAACAGTTTTATAATCTCATAAATTGAAGGAGGGAGTACCCTCGTCATCGTAATTGGATCTGCCCAAAAGTAATGCTGATGAATGAAATATTTGTCTATTTTACTTCAATACAATCATTCCTCCATTACTCAATGTCATGTTTTGAAGACATTGCATATCCTTTCATTTTGCATGAAAGTGGATGTGGTGTGCCACATTTGGGAATCGACTATATAGAGATAGCACGTCCAATAAGAAAGTAAAAGGCAAAATTACGCATTGGTAGATTTCACCGCTGGTTATCTAAATTCAACAATCATTGAGGACAAGTATTTTGAAGAATGTCCATCTTCGTGGGTGGCTGTTGAAGGGGGGATCAATGCATTGGAATATTATCAAGAACAATTATTTCTGAATGGTTGCCTTTGTTTGAGATGGGAATTTTAATTGTTGTGGTGCTATAGTCATGGAGGCATTAGGCATGGTTGAGAATATAAAGAAGGAAGGTCAAACAAATGTTGATCTAATCATGTCACTATAGTAGCGACCGAATAGAGATTGGTGTGTGTGGTTCTTACCCATGCATGAATGGAGGCGCCATGATAGTCAGGAAAAACTAAACATCATACAAAAGACTATGATGAAGTATGAGGAGTCTAGCTTACATATTGAATAAGACAAAAGTGTGGATCGTGTGGAAAATAGAAGCCATCATAAGCAAAGGAGCTGAAGCATTTGGAGATTAAGGGGGTTCGGTTCATATAGAAGGAAGTTGCAGATTTGAGGCGACAGTTAGGGAAAACCAAATGCCTCTTTTGAGGCTCTACAACTAATACCTTTGCATAAGAGAAGGCGTAAATGAAAGGTCACAACATTTATTTAAAAGCCATATCTTTATACCAGGGGGGCAGATTTCTTTGAGGCAAATTTTGAGAAGAGAGATCTCAACCCATGTGAGGGGCTTAGAAAGAAGAGAATTGCTGAGTGTGTGTGTGGGGAAGAAAAGAAGTTTCCCATAATTTGAGAGACCATTGTGAGGCCAATTTGTGATGTAAATATGTTGTAAATTTTTGAATAAAATAGAAATTTGTGTTTGCAATCTATTTTATATTTGCAAGTTTGGGGATTAGATGTATAGGAGGGAGTCTGTTTTGTGTTAGAAACCTTCTTCCCTTCCTCCTTTGGTTGCATGTTGAAGTTCTAGGAGTATCAGGAAGGATGTGAAGGCTTCTTCTATTCCTCCTTTGGTGGAATATCCAAGCTCCTTGGGTATCACAAAGGATGTAAGGCCTTCTTCTATTCCTCCTTTGGTGGAATATCCAATCTCCTTGGGTATCAGAAAGGATGTGAGGCCTTCTTCTATTCCTCCTTTGGTGACATATCCAAGCTCCTTGGGTATCACAAAGGATACAAGGCCTTCTTATATTCCTCCTTTGGTTGCATATCCAAGATCCTTGGGTATCACAAAGGATGTGTGATCTTATTCTATTCCTCCTTTGGTGGTATATCCAATCTCCTTGGGTATTACAAAGGATGTGAAGAGTTCTATTCCTCCTTTGGTTGCATGTTCAAGTTCCTTAGGTATCACAAAGGATGTGAAGACTTCTTCTATTCCTCCTTTGGTTGCATGTTCAAGTTCCTTGGGTATCATGAAGGATGTGAAGACCTCTTATCTTCCCCCTTTGGTTGCATGTTCAAGTTCCTTGGGTATCACGAAGGATGAGAAGAATTATTTTCCTTCTCCTTTGGTGGCATGTTTAATTCCCTTGGATGTCATTCACAATACAATCATAGACACTTTTCTCAACATCACTTTACCTAATCTTTATTCCTATGATCTCGATTATAGCAATGAAGCTTTCATGAAGGAAAAATCAAAGCTCACATCATGTTCCACATGAATACATAATCTCAACAACCAAATAAACACAATTTATGTTTCCGATTCCCAAAAAGAACCTGTGAAACCTATATTTGTTGTGCATCTTGGTCTTGACGTCCCACAACAACCATCTACTCTTGTTCCAAACAAACCTTGACCTCCTAGATACATTCTCAATTATGCAAAACAACTAACTCAAAACACAAAATTGATCAAAATGTGTCGTAACAACCTCATTATCAGGTGATTGCTCACACGTATAACAACAACAACAATAAAAGTAAATATACACCAAATCTCACTTCTCTTCCCCCTCCTACTTACAATAACTCTTATAAAAATAAATCAAGAGGTACCTCCTCTAGGGATTTGATGTTTTGGACCCTAGTTGATGTTCCTCCTCTATCTAAAACATTCACTAAAAGCAAATCATCATTTTCAAAAAATGTTCTCTCTACTTCTCCTGGCTAAGTGCACTTTGTTGGAACACCAAGATTTATCTATGTCTAGGTCACTTAGATCTTCATACTTCTTTCACATATAGATTAGTCACCTCAATTGTGATGCCACACTTTTCCCCTTTTGGTGGTAAGAAGTTGTTTTCATCCATTGATGGTGACCCTACTATAACTTTTATTTTCACTCATACTTCATGGAGATCACTCTTCCTCTCCTTGTGATGTAGACTTCGTTAATCTATTCACTATTGACATGGCAATTGTAGCTTTTTCCTATTAGCTCATTGCTATGCATGATGATACAATCTTGTTTCTTTCCTTCTAATAACATAATTTTGCTTTTCACGGTTGTTCTGACCCGTACTCTAGGGGTAGTAGGACAACTTGTTAAAGGGGTAGGCATTCTTTCTAAGGATCTCCCCTCTTATATTTTCCCCTCTTCTTTACCTTAAAACATTTGCATACATGCAAACATTTTAAGGGGAGGCATATATTCCCTATTTACTTATGCATTCATACATGCACCCTTATTCATTCCTCTTGAGCTTTAGCCTATTGATGTGTCCCCTTGCGACAATGTTTTCCATAGCATCCCTTGAGGCGTGGTTATCAATACGCTCCTTGAGGCGCTATGCTCCCTGAGGCGTTGTTTAATTTTGCACTCCCTGAGGTGTTATTTATTTTTATGCTCCCTGAGGCATTGGTAGTAAACAATCACCTAGCATAATGTAACTTGCTAGCCTATGATCCATATAGTCTATGAGCCACCTAGCATAACACAACTTGCTAGCCCATGATCCATGAGGGTATCTTGGTTTACATGACCCCTAGTGACATAACAAGCTAGTGCTAGATGTTGGGAAAATGTGTCTCAACCTTGCAATTATATAAGGTTTATTGTTGATAAGATATATATATATATATATATATATATATATATATATATATATATATATATATATATATATATATATATATATATATATATATATATATATATCCTAGTTACATCGATAAGTGTATTATATAATGGGAGCATGGGGTGAAGTGGGATGCGTGTTAACATTTTTTTGTTAACAAAAACTGTCAAATGGCTGACATACATTAAATTAATGATATATTGTAAATCTGGACCGTTCATTATTAGGTTTTAGATCTGATGGTAGATATTTTGTTGGCTTGTCTTGCCCTAGAAGGTAACCCTATTTTATGAGGGCATTGTATTATGGTTGCGGTATCGTGATGTATTCTAAGAGTCTAATAGCAGTCGTGTTGTCTCTGGATCTCTGGTGGTGATACTCCTGTGAGAAGATTTCTCTACAAGTATATTGTAATCTTTGTGATTTCTAAATAATATATCAGGTGACTTTTGGAGTGTGGGGTTTTTCTCCTGAAAGGGTTTTCCTCACATAAATTACTGTGTTGTGGTATGCATGATATCTATGTTTATTTTTGTTTAAGTTTCCATAATTGTTAAAGATATATAAAGTTTTGCATTATCCTCCTCTCAAGCTAAGTATAGGAAGTTGTTCCGCTACCCTAGCTTCCTTACAAGTGGTATCAGAGCCTAGTCACCTTTGGTTTCAGTTGTGGGTTGTTGAGTTTTTTAAACTAATCCATATTTGAGTGGGAGCTTGTGCAGAAGACACTTTGTGATCTTGTTGCAGGAATTTTTAGATCGCAAGTTTATCAGGGAGAATAGAGGTGGATAAATATTCTGGAAATAATTTTGAAATGTGGAAGCTGAAGATGGAGGATCTGTTGATAGATCGAGATCTGTGGGATGCTGAACTGATGAGAAGGTTTCAAGGCATGCAGATCCTACTTTGGCTGCTCTATATGATGTTATAGACTGTAAAGCCAAGGGTCTAATTAGATTGTGTTTAGTAGAATGTATTTTAATCAATGTCCATGAAGAGACCTCTACACAAAAACTATGGAAGAAGCTTGGTGAGATGTATCAAGCCAAATCTTTAGTGAACAAGATTTTCTTGAGGAAGAAATTGTATTCCTTGAGAATAGAAGAGGGTGGACAAATTACAGACCACCTGGAAGCATTCAATATGTTGGTGGCTCAATTGGCATCAATTGGTGTCAAAATGGATGAGGAGGAGAAATGTCAGATATTGCTTTGTTCTTTACCTAATTCATGGTATTCTCTTGTTATGGCTATTGGGAGTACTTCTGTTATATTGAAGACTGAAGATGTGGTGGGTTCTTTGCTTTCTAAAGAGATGAGGAGGAAGGTATCCATCAGTGACAAGGAGGCCCTAAATGTTCATGGAAGACCTAAGGAAAAAGGCAAGAAGAATAGGAAGCATGATAATTCCAAGTCCAAGGGGAGATCCAAATCTCCTGGAAAGTCCAAAGTTGTTTGCTAGAACTGTGATAAGCCTGGACATATTCATAAGGAATGCAAAGAAGAAAAGAAGAAGAAAAAGAAGAGATTCGATTATGATTCTGAGTCTAAGAAGGAAGATGGTGATGCATTCATTGTAGCTTTGGCAACTCGTGCATGTAATGGTGCATGGTTAATTGTCTCAGGTGCATCTTTCCATATGACCTTTAATAGAGATTGGTTTTCTAAATATGAAGAATTTGATGGAGGTAAGGTGTACTTGGGTGATGATTCTTATTTAAATATTGTTGGCCGTGGTAAAGTTAGAATCAGGTTTCTTGATGGGAGAATAAAAGGATTAATGGTGTGTTGCATATCCCTGGATTAGCATGAAATTTGTTATATGTGAGTAAACTAATAGATACAGGTGTGCAGGTAGTATTTTTTGGTGCAGGATGCAAGCTGGTTAGAGGTGCTATGGTGATTGCTAGAGGTGTCATATATGGCACATTATATAAGCTTGATGCATGCACTGTTGAGTGTAATAGTACTTCTGTGAAAAGCAAGTCTGTGGAGGAGGTGAGGGTTTCATCTTCAGCAAATGGTCATGGCTTTTGGTTACCCAAGGGTGCTCTTTCTTCTGAGTCAAAGTTACATGTAGAGAAAACTATGTTATGGCACTAGAGACTTGGCCACATTGGAGAAAATGGTCTAAGGACCTTGAAAAATAAAAACCTTGTTGAAGGGTTGTCTGATTGTAATTTTGAGTTTGATTTCTGTGAGCATTGCATTTATGGAAAACAAAATCGCGTTCAGTTTTACTCGAGTTCTCATAAATCTTGTGGTGTATTGGATCTTATTCATTCTGATGTGTTTGGTCATGTAGATGTTCCTTCAATTGAAAAATCCACATATTATGTTTCATTTACTGATGACTATAGTAGGACATGGGTATACTTTCTAAAGAGTAAATATGAAGTTTTCAGTTGATTTAAAGAATTTAAAGCAATGGTTGAGTTGCAAACTAGAAAGAAAATAAAATGTTTGAGGATTGATAATGGCGGTGAATTTTGCTCTAATGATTTTGATAGATTTTGTAAAGATTGTGGTATTCATAGACAAAAGACAACTCTGTATTCTCCACAATAGAATGGAGTTGTAGAAAGAATGAATAGGACACCGATGGAGAAGGCTAGGAGTATGTTGAGTGGTGCTGGTCTAGAACAAAGGTTTTGGGCTGAAGCTATTGCCACTGCCTATTACCTGATTAACAAGTCTTCTACATAAGCTCTTGTTGATAAAATGCCTATAGAGGCATGGTCGGGTCACAAGCCTTCATTAAGACATCTTAGAGTTTTTGGTTGTGAGGCAAATGCACATGTGCCAAAGGAGAAGCAAACAAAGTTAGAGAACAAGGCTGTGAAATGTATCTTCATCAGATACAGTTATGGTGTGAAAGGATACAAGCTTTGGGATCCTGTTGTATAGAAGGTAATATATAGTAGAAGTGTTATTTTTAGAGAAAACTAAACCTTCTTCTGTTACATTGTAGCAAAAAAAAAGTAAACAGGAAGATGTGATTCAATTTCCTTCTACACCTGAGAAAGTTGAAGTGAGGCCCATGGATAGAAGAGAAGTTAAGGAGAGCTCATCTAGCTATGAATCTTCAGAAGAGGAGGAAGAACCTCCAACTCAGCTTGTTCGTAGGTCTAAAAGGCATAAACAACCACTTGAAAGGTATTTACTTGATGATTGGAGAAGTATTTTTGCTTTGAATACTAACATGGATGAACCCAGATCTGTAGAAGAGGCATTAGGTATGAATGATGCAGAATCCTGGAAGATTTCTATGGATGAAGAAATGACATCTTTGAAAAGGAATGAGACATGGGATCTCGTACCATTGCCTGAAGGACGAAAACCTGTTGGTTGCAAATCAGTGTTCAAGAAAAAGATTGGTTCATATGGAGGTATTGAGAAGTACAAAGTATGGTTGGTTATGAAAGGTTACTCTCAAGTTGAGGGTGTTGATTATGGTGATATATTTTCTCCTATTGCAAAAATGACATACATTAGATTTTTGCTTTCTATTGTTGCTGCTTATGATCTAGAGGTTGAGCAAATGGATGTGAAAACTGCTTTCCTTCATGGTGACTTGGAGGAAAATATTTATATGACACATCCAGAGCACTACGTGGTGAAAGATAAAGGTAATTTGGTTTGCAAATTAAAGAAATCTTTGTATGGCATAAAACAGAGTCCTAGGATGTGGTACCAAAAATTTGATACATATGTGTTGAGTTTGAGATTTGAGCATTCTAAATCAGATCATTGTGTTTATTATAAAACTGATGGTGATCATTTCCTATTTATTGCATTATATGTTGATGATATGTTATTTATTAGTAAAGGGAAAGGTATGATTTCAGAACTGAAATCTCAACTTGCTGCTAAATTTGAAATGAAAGACCTTGGTGTAGCTAGACACATTCTTGCGATGGAAATTAGAAGAGATAGAGTGAACAAAAAGCTATGGCTTGGCTAAAGTAAGTATGTCCATTCAATTTTATAGAGGTTTAACATGCAGAACTATAGACCATTGTGTGTTCCCTTTTCAGTTGGTACAAAGTTATCTATTTCAAATTGTCTAACATATCCATCAAAGATGGAAGAGATGAGAAGAGTGCCTTACCAGAGTGTAGTTGGAAGTTTGATGTATGCTATGGTTTGTACTAGACCAGACATTGTCCAAGTAGCGGGTGTTCTTTCTAGATATATGTCTAATCCCGGTAGAGTTCATTGGGATGCAGTTAAAAGAGTCTTCAGACTATTCCTTGTGTTATCATAGTAATTTGTCTGAAGATGATATTTCCCATGATATTCAAGGTTATGTGGATTCAAACTAGGTAGGTGACATTGATAGCAGACGATCCACCAGTTGGTGGTGCAATTAGTTGGATGACCAAGCGGCAGACTGTGATTGCTTTGTCCACTTCTGAAGCTGAGTATATGGCAACTACTCATGCTTGCAAAGAAGCCGTTTGGCTTAAGAGACTGTGTTCAGATATTGGAATAAAACAAGGTGTAGTGATAATTTATTGTGACAGTTAGAGTGCGATATGTCTAGCTAAGAACCCAACATTTCATGCCAAGACCAAGCACATTGACGTATAGTATCATTTTGTTAGAGATATGGTCAAGGATGGCAGGGTGAAGCTAGTTAAGGTAGAGACTTTGAGGAATGTTGCAAATTCATTAACTAAGCATGTGAGCATAGAGAAGTTCAGGTGGTGTTCAGAGTCTACGGGCCTCTTGACCCCTAGCAATTAAATCATGGTGTTGATACTACCTTTGCTCTTGCAAGGTGTTCGACAAGTGGGAGAATGTTAGGAAAGGTGTCTCAACCTTGCAACTACAAAAGGTTACTATTTTTCCTAGTTTTGGTCTTAGAACTTTCAAAGTTTCCAAAAGGGGCTAAAAATGATAGGGGTTACTATTTTTAATAACTCTACATTTGAGCTTGGATGGACACAATCTTTTTCCAAAAGGTGTAGAACTACCAAGTAAACATCTCGGGTGAGTTTCGACTCAAGATCATTACCTGGATTGCAAGATATTAAAGTTTCCATTTTTTGAAACTCCCAAAAAAAGTTTCAAACTTAGATTTGAGGAACTTAGAGGTCCCTAAACACCCTGAAAGTTATCTTAACTGATGAATCTAGTTATAGCTTGATAGATCTTTTCACGAGTTTTCCAACACATCAAAAGGTTCATCAATTAGACCCCCAGATCAAAAGTTATGACCTCCGAAAGTTGGGCCTCTTGTTTTGGGAAATGTGAAAATGTGTTGGACACTTAAAAAAGATCTAAAGGGGAGAGTAACACATGTTGGTGTGTGATTTGGCACATCACAAGGCATCTTTGATTTGAGATAATTTGGGTGCCACTTTTGGGTGGTTTTGGCTCATGGTTTTGTAATTACCATTTATGGTTTACTGTATTGTATCTCCTATATATCAGAATCTTGAGATGGAGGTTGTGTGTGAGAGTATTCTAGATGTTGAGTTGCCTCTGGATCTTTCGCTGGTTATACTCCTGTGAAAGCTTGCTCTGCAAGTATATTGTAATCTTTTTGATTCCTGAATAATATATTGGGCAGATTTGGAGTGTGGGGATTTTCTCTTGAAAGTGTTTCCCCACGTAATTACTGTGTTATGGTATGGTTGCTATTTGTGTTTATTTCTGTAACTATTGTAATGATCTAAATTTTTTTGCATATCTCTCCCCTCAAGATTAGTGTAGGAAGTTGTTCCGCTACCTTAGCTTTCTTACATCAAGAACTTGAACTGAAACAACACTTTTAGTTATCTAACCAAGATAACTCTTGAACTTGGAGTTACAAGGTGTCAAAGGATTGTGGCGCTGATTGGACAATTGGAGTTGTCTGTGGGATTCATGCTGGGACTGGAGTTAGACTAGATCTTGCTAGATAATCATCGACTCAAGGGGAGGATGGTTCCTTTATAGCACTGGGGGAATCTAGAGCTATCTAAAGATTGTGTTATTCACTGGAAGGGTAGCTCCGGAGGGGTCCAGAGGCTCCCAGAGAGTTCCATGCTGTAATGCTTATGAATCCAACAACCAACTCTGGCAAAAACCTATTATAACATGCCTATTAAAGCAGAAATTTCAGTAATTATCAAAAGATTTCATCTAAATAAAATAAGTACTAAAGCATGTTTATCTAATCATTCATAAGATAATTATAACTATGAAAATGTGTGTGTGTGTGTGTGTGTGTGCAATCCCATATAATTAAAGTCTTTGTAGTGATTTATATAGAAATTAAATAGACACTGATTTTTGATCATCACCTAGGTTTGAAATTATAAATTAAATGGATTAGATTCAAGCTCATTGGAGACCTGAAATTATTTGGTCATAATAGCTACGACTTGTTTATTACATGGGCAATTTGCTTACCAAAAAATTATAAGAAGGTGGTGGTGTGAACAATTACATAGTTCCATTAGCCAATCCAACTAACATCAAAGGGAAGGTGTGGCTCCAAGTTTCAAACCATAGTGATGAGGTGGATGGTCCCTTGATGAGTCAGAAGCAACATATTCAAGAAAAAATGCATGTATGGGATTTTCATCAATATAGAAACCCATTCAACCTTAAAAGTGATGGGACCGTGGTTAGAGACAATGATTTTAGTATGTGATTTTAGAGATCTACTATTGAATATGGAAAGATCGAACACATGTTTGTCATAAAGCATAACATAATCAAGATGTTTGAGTGTGTCTTGTCCTTGATAAATTGCAAGTTGGACCTCATAAACCAAGGATTTGACGTGGCACATTACTATTGAAAAAATCTAGATCTATTAATCCCCACCATTTTTTGAAATAAAAACAAGTTCATGTTCTCCCACACCATCATATTAACAACATGCTGACTTTATCTTTGAGAGGGTCCATTGTATTAAAATCACTACAAACTAGCTAGTTAGAAAATGACAAGTTGTTAGCAAGCCAACAAAATAATGTCACTCTTTTAGGGCCATCACTAGGGGCATAAATGTTGACAATCTCATCATTCTCCCATTTATTTCAGAGGTCACCCACACAACATGGTGGTTGAGCTCCTCCCCAAAAGCAATAATAGCTAAGTGTAAATTGGGAGAAATTAATATGCATGCATGACAACATCTATCCTCATGAGAGGTGACATGTTGAAAGGCTCGAGGCCAAATAGTCCTCAAGGCAACTTGAAGCAAAAATTGTATAACTTTGATTTCTTTTAGACAAATGATGTCAAATGGACCCAATTGCTAACAGGTAGCCCTTATAGAGAACTTACGGGAAGCTTCTATAAGGCTTCTAACATTCCAAGAGATGACATTCATATGGAGGGATCCTCCATAGAGTGCTATGGTTGGTCATTATCATTATTTTCTAACACTTTAAATTGATTTCCTAACAATGGTTGTTGGTTTAGTTAAATATAATCTCCAAGTGAAATAGAGCATCATTTGCTAGTGAATTCTTCCCTTTGTGACCTATCCTTACTAGGACAACATAAGTACCTAGAGGGTTGACTACTGATAAGAGATGTACCTCTATCCACCATGCCCCTACAACTAGTTCTCTCAACCATAATTTGAAAATATGAAACATGAGGTGGTCTAGAGGAAGGCATCACCACATCATTTTTGGTGATAGGGGTGGCCTTTGACTTACATACATATCAGGGTTTTGGCAAAGGGTCATTAACTTTAGGTTTCTTAGTGACAATACACTTTTTATAACCTAAAGTTGACTAACCAACCTCTTGGCCTAGGGGTGCAGAAGCCTCAACTACCGGCTTGGGAGTCAACTTGGGCATGAGTAGATAATCCTTAATCTTATGATTTGGAGCTTGACACTAGAAGCAAGTGTTGGGTAAATTGATAAATGACCTTATACAAACTTTGAAAGCCACTAACATAAATCTCTATAGATTATTTAAGGTTGGAGGTGAGGTCCACCTCCACACAAACTTGTTTATGGGACCAAGTAGAAAAGAATGATTCATGGTAGATAAAATGACCAAGTAGCTAAATAATTAGCTCTAAGAATGCTCACATAGGATGAGGAACCCAAGAAGATTAGCCCACATGGGGACCTTGAGAGACGCTTACTCTTAAACTTTAAAGTACCCGATCTAGCGAGAAAGCACCAGCAAGGTGTTTCACATGAACTAGCAACCAAACTGATTAAGCAACATATCAATCTATTGAGGGTCATGAAAAAATTAAATAGGAAAAAAAACCCTTGGATAAATTCCTAACCCACACAACTTGATGTCATGGGGCTCCCAGGTATTTTGATCCAAATGAAAAAATACTATTTTAAAGAGATACGACCCAAATAATAAACAACAAGGCTAAAATTTTCATACCAATTGCACACTCATTCTACAACATCACTAGGTAAAAAACATTAAACTTATAAAACAAACCTTGTCATAGACCTTTGAGACAAATTTTCAAACATAGGTTAGAACCATCCTTACCACTTAATACAACATTTATTACAGAGACAAAACTTAAACCATTAAAAAAACCCTATGCCACCCCAAAAAAACAAGAGAAAATATAAACTAGCAATTACACGGAGTTTACACGCAACGAATCTACCGATAGGCTATTTGTAGGGGAGAGCATTTGATTTAGGACTTAAGTTTGGTCTTGTCATTTAATCATATAGCAATATTGTCTATAAATTATTTTTAGGACAGTTTCATACATACACTATGTAATTTGTATTTTAATTGTTGGGTGATATAGTGAGTTTGAAAGGTATATAAACCTTGCCATTCCTAAAGTGTACAAAGGCAACAACACAGAAAGCCTGATCAATGAGTTGACTAACCTTAACCTTGTTAGGGAAACTTATTTTGTTACAACAATTATGTGACTAAAGTTGCCGACCATGCCTCATCTACAAAGCTACCAAGGTAAATTTTTCTTACATTTACAGCCCAAAAAATTGTTGGAGAAGCAATAGAGATTGCATGAAGAACCTTAGTTTTGTTACAACCATTATGTCACTCATTGATCAGGGTTTCTTAACAACTAAATAACTAATAACAAAATCTCATTCCTTCTAATAACAAAGAATTGGATTGTGAGCATATCAACATTATAAATATTGCCATTCTTGAAGTGTACAAAGGCAGTAGCACAGAAAGCCTGATCAATGTATAGATCATTTCATAAATGTCTTTTTTGATAACAAAGAAGTTTCTCACAACAGCAGAGCATTAAGAAACTTCCCTTGTTGTGGATAAGTTTCTTAACCACTAAATAACTAATAACAAAATCTCATTCCTTCTTATAACAAAGAATTTGATTATGAGCACTTGGATCTTGTTGTGTAATATATAAGATATTAGAAGACATCTATGTAAATAGACAATTTGGAAGTAGTTAAAAATGATTGACCTTAACCTCGTTAGGGAAACATTAATTAAATCCAACACACTAATTGTCATCTTTTTTGCCAGAACAATGCACAAGATCACTTATCAACATCATATTTCAGGGAAATGAAAGATTAGATGTCTTCACATAGAATCTAACATAACACATACTAACAAAGTACCCATGGTAGTTCAATTCTAAGATTGATCTCCACTAGACTCTTGAAGCAAAACAGTCTTAGTACTCAAATCCAACACACTAATTGTCATCTTTTAGCATTTTATCAAACACTCTCCTAGTTCTACAATATATACCTTATACCTATGATCCCCAATAACTATTACATTATTTGTCAGATCTATGATCCACATGCCATACTAAATTCTTGGCACTTTACAAAACAATCACATGCCTATTGAATATATAGAGATGTATAGACACTTCATTCAACAGAGTTGGATATATTTCATAACTGTATAGAAAATGCTTTAAACTAAAGAAGTAAGTCATGAGACATAGATGAGAGACCAAATGAATTAAAAAACATAGGATAGAGAATACAAATAGTATAAGTAGACATAACTACAAAATTTTGCATTCAAGGTTATAAATACAATGTGAATTGTACAATTGACTTCATTGAATTTCTGTGACGTAATACAAACTACTCATTGTTGCTTAACAAATTGCTATTAACATAAATAGACATAAGTCCAAAATTTTACATTCAAGGTTATAATTACAATCACAATTATACGACTGCCTTTGGTGAAGGTCGGTTATGTAATACACCATCTATAACTTGATCCTGGTGGAATAGGCAAGTCATTTTTGCATGTGTTATGATGATTTGAGAATGTCGTATTTCCACTTTAGATGAGTAGTATTGACAGAGGGGGTAGAACTCAACCCTTGACAGATCATAATAATTGTGGTCCATGAGGTAGTCTGTCAAACATTGAGAAAGGCATTTTGTGAATCCTATTTTAATCTGGTCGAAGAATACACACATATCATCCTCTAAGATAGGCCCCATAATGTTGTACATGAGCAACTAGAGGATATCTGGCAAAGTATATACTATTTATTATGCCTATGGAACAAAGCTTTAAAATATTGTCTTTGATTTTTGTTATCCAATGTTGTGGAGATACATGTAGGACAACAATATCAATAAAATGTTCTTTTATAACATGAATAGTAAAGGGGCCATCTTCCAACTGTAGTGTTTGCAATATATAATGTTTGCACCCTTCAATATAAAAGTGCCAAGTATTAAATATAACAGTTTTTACCATTTTGATCCACCTATTTGCATACCAGCTTGAAACTAACAAATGTATAATATTAGAAGGAAGAGTTGGTCCATCTTGTGGGTCCATTGTAATGTCCACCATTTGAAGTCTGTGAAGAAAAGAATCATGGTAATGGTGAGTTCAATTTACTTATTATGACAAAGTTTCATTGACTATGCAATAGCTATATTAAATAGTGTAAATGCAAAGTAGGAGACAATAACAACATTGATGTTATAATTTACAGGATACATGGGCATCTTTTTACTTGTATGTACAATTGTAACTTAAAAGAAAAAACAAAGGGATTCATAGTAATTGGTCTCCGTAGTAATCATAGAAGAAATGTATGGTCTCAATAGATATGGTGGAGGTCACTGCCTGAAGAATTAGAGTGCCTAAGTTTTGATGGGAATATTTGAATTTTGGTGTTGCAGACTAAATATGAAATTTTATATGGTGGTTGGAGTGGATATGGTTTTCAATCCATTCTTGTGTCTTGACCAATTAATTCCCTTCCTTTTTATCAGATCTTACTAATTGTAGAAATCACAAACTTAGTTGTTTTGTTAGGTTTTAATTCCTCATAAGAAGCATGTAGATTATAAGAATCTTGTACATGCAGTTTGAAAGGTAGAGGTCATGGAGCTCTTGGTATGATTCATACGACCATTTGTCAAAATCTTGAATGTATATTTTAACATGCCCAGTGTCATTATCAACAACCAACTTGACTTTATGGTCATATTTGAAGTCAAAGAGCTCAGAATAAGACATAGGTGGGGTGGTTCTTGTAGGATCTCATATACCTTTGACATTTTCTCTTTGAGGAGGTAGGGGATTTGTAGTTACAATATCTTGAGTATGACTTCCTCTAGAAGTAGGTAGTGGTAGTTTTCAAACCAACTTGCAATCTATGCCTCTGTATTTCTGTGCATGTCACTTTCCGTATTCAAGAATGCTCCTTTCCCATCACCTACATCAATAGGAGAAATATTTAAAGAGGATGTAAGGTTATAGAGGATACAAATTTTAATCAACCACTTTTTGATTTATATATTAACATCAAATCCAAACATATCATATTGTATTAATTTGAACACATGGGGTAAGGTTTACATTTACCATTTGTATCGATAGATTTATAGGGCACAAAAGTTGTAGGATTCTGAAACATTGGTTGCCATAACCGCTTTGTGCTCTCTATTGACCTACATAGCATTAAAAAAAGGAAGCAACATTATAGGTATTGACGAAGCATGAAATATCAATAAAAGTAGAAGCATATACATGTACCTAAATGTGTTTATAGGAAAGTATTTGTAAGCGAGCTTCTTCTTTCTTCCTGGTTAGAGTGTATCAATTGTTTTACATTTTAGAGTAGTGTTCAAAAGAGAATGCAGGTTCTATGTGAAGATTCTCTGTGGACTTGACTTTGGATATTTCTGTGAATATAAGCATTTGTCTCTCAACTTCCCCTATGTTTATTGTAGCTTTGTCTAATGTCAAGCCTTGAGATTTATGGATTGTTATAGCCCAGGACATGGATAGTGGAAATTGTCTATGGTTGCCTCGTGTGACTAGTGGGACGTGGATGTTTTTAGGATTCTTTGCATCGCATGCTGGACCAATGTAGCTATCAAATTTGATGACAACATGCAATGGTAAATATGGGGGTCTACAATCATCACTGTAGACAATAGCTGTAATTTTTCCCAACAACCCATTTACAAGACCAATCTCAGTCCATAAATTTGTTGTTAACATAACGCGTTGACCTATGCACAAAAGTAGTTCTTCTTGTAGTTGCTTGTCATCAATATAATAATTTGTGTTTTTTTTAGTAGATTGTGCAACGCTAATTGTGATACGAATGTTCAAAAGTTTTAGCATTCTCCTGTTATGTAGCAAAGCCAGGTTGTTAGTTGAAAACAAATGCATGGATGTGTTGAACTCTTCTATTTATGTCGCAATTAACATTTAATTTGTGCATTTCATTAGTATTTCCCAATCGTGATGAAATAGCTGGGTGTTTCTAAGATTTTGCAGGATGTCACATAATTGTCTCTAAGATTGACTTTCGCCTTGTTGAATAAATATAGTTTCTAATATGACAACTACATCGAAAGTGTGCCATAACATTAGTGTAGTTGAATGCAATGCATATATAGGCTTGTCCATAATCAGGGTAGTTGGCCAAGGTCACCCACAAGGATAATTGATAGACCACCAAAAGGCTGATGTTGATAGGGAAATGCCTCACGCAAGTGGGTATCAATTTTCAATAATAAATTTGGCCCTATGAAGCTCATTTCACCTATCATGATGTATTTGACGTCTTTCAAGTCTGTTTGAAAATGTAAGTGATTGCCCTTGTAGAATTCGCATCTCTCTAATAGGGATCCTCAAGCATGTATGGATTGTTGTGGCTCAAATGTTGTAGGCAGCCACTCCTGTAGGTGTGAGTGCAAGCAAGGGGTTTTTTTTGTTTACGTTGGATCCATTTAGTGTGTTTCTAATGAAACTTATTAAATACAATTTTCCAGTGCTCGTTGTTCCCTAAATGATCATGTGTAAATGCTCTTTTGGGTATGGTTGCATGTGATACTAAGTGATGATGTTTAATGCCAATTGTTGTCTAGGTGATAGTTGGTAAGTTGTTGTATTTGAAGGCAAAGAAGAGTCAACATGTTGTTCAATTGACAATTTACCTTTAGATATGAATTCATTAACTTTTTTGTGCAAGTGTGGTAGTACATTACTTCCATTCCATGTGTAATTGATGTTGAAGTCTCGTCTTCTCAGAACCTCTAATTCATCTATGGTAGAGTTATTGGGGACACCCATTTGTGATAGTAATTCCCACTCATATAGGCTAGGGTCATCTTGGATATGCATTTCATCATGTTCATATTGGTCTTCTTCATCGACCCCATGTATTTTTGTTGTTCGATCAATATGCTAAGGGGAGTAATTGTTTGCTTTCATGCATTTCCAATTTGTCACTATTTCTTGTTTCGTGAGACCTATGTCTGTCGGTATGTGGTGAAAATGTTTGTATAGAAGTAGCTCACTCCAATAGAATGTTTCAAAATGTTCATTGTCTTCCACTGGAATATTATAGAATCAAGGTGAGATGTTGACAATTGCCTTCTCTCTTCTCCTTCAACTTTTATTTCCTTTGCGACATGAGAAAAATGAGTATAGCTGCACAGATTGTATGAGGGAGGTCATCTCCAAATCAGAAGTTTGTTGCATATATGATCTTATATAAGAAGTTTCCAATTCAGATTCATCATTTGTTCTTGTTATACATTGCAATACTTTTCAACCTACATTGAGAGAGACAAAGGTTCAACTACAGGCTATGAGAGGCAATTTTTGTAGCATATGGCAAGTCTCTTACGCACCGAAGTCATGATCTAATTTCTGTCATGAATTTCCGATATGAAAGCAAAGCCTTTTCTTCATATTTGCCTACTTGTGCTATCCTTTTCAAAATTTCTAAATAATTTTTAGATTTTTTCTTAGCCTTCGATGCATACTTGGCTATATACTTGAGAACAAGTTGTTTTGAAGTGACAGGTTGGTAGTCAACGTTAGCATGCCATATTCCTAACATTTCAGGGCTATGGATATTTAGTTTGTTGTCATTTCTTGTTGGCTCTAAGATTTGTGACTGTCATTGTTACATTTCAAGGTAGAGTCCATTTGTATTATCCATGGAGCTTTGTAATGACACTTAGTGTTTTGGCCCCTTTTCCTTAAACCTGTTTGTTCTGTACGCTTTGTGTGTCTTTGGACAATATTTGTCAACTCTTTGTAATCTAGCAAGGGATATGTAGAAAATATCTAGGAATTATACAACGAGCATGGGTCGTTTGAGGGAGATTGGTGGGCCGTGTTAGTTCTTTGAGATTGACTATGAGGGTTCCAAGCAAAGACATACATATCGAAGAAATGTCTAGCTCTTTCAACATCATTTTGATTGTTCCAATCAATTGTGTCTATGTCCAGTGCATTTTATAACCACAAGAATCCATGCACATGAGCAGAACCTTGATGCTACCACTCATACCTATACCAATAATCTTTTGTGTTTAATAATTTCTCAATAATCTCTTCTCAAAATATCAAGAACCATTGGTGTAGGTATAGGGAAGTTGTGTGTGGGTTTTGAATTACGTTTTCTGTAAATCACCTTCTCTCGTATTGCCATTATGGGAGGTTGTTACATGGAAACAATCTATGAAGGTCATGCCATTTCATATCAGCTACACTTAATGTGAAGAACAATGTTGGAGATCCCAATTAATGGTTGATCATGGTGGTTAGATCAAATCGACACTTGTTCCAATAAGAACATGTGTCACATAAGGAAGTCCCAAAGCACATTAGTTGGTCAGCCAGTTGATCATCTGATAAATCATGCAAGCGATGTCAAAGTCCTTCTACAGTTGTTGGTATGTTTCCTTCTATGTCTTTTTCATGAAAAATGTGGCAGCCTGTTGGCTACGATCGCACATTATGAGATTGTATAGAAAATAGTATAATCTTACATGTCGATCGAATATGTTATCGTGATATCTCATCAGATGTAGAGCATACTCATGCATGTAGACCTACTTGCTCCTAGGTTAGAGGGGGAGTGCGTCCCCTTTCAAGGGGAAGAGTGTTATAAAAGCCATAACTAGTAATCCCTTAGTATTGTACTCATTAGTTGGTGAGGAATCAATCGTAGGCCATGGAATAGTGTTAGAGTTTGTGTTGTCTAGCTGTAGAATTTGTTTTATGGCATCCAACTCTCGCTTTTGATTAGGTAGTTTTGGAACAAAAGAAGATGAATGTGCGAAATCATAACCATTATCATCGTCACTGCTAGTTTCAACAACTGTCATTTTTGTTTGTTGAGTATCCTATTTGAAGATACACAACATGTGCGAAACATCTGTGCTAGTTTTAGGTAGCAAGTTTAGCGATTCCATATCTATATGGACATCTATGTAGTAGGGTCATTCTCTAGTTTATATTAAGGGCATCAATAACATGTTTTTTACTTACATAATAGTCATAGTGCTTTCCTTCATTGTTGGTTTGTCTAACTATGAGAACTTCAAGGTCATCTAACCTCTATGGCAAGGCTATATGATCATTGTAATATCTTGAGGGAAGCTTATGGTGTGTCCACTATATTTGCACTGGCCTCCTCGGGCATGGGTTACTTGTAAAATTGGTGTCACTCGAGCTCTAAGCATCTCCTCCACTTGTGTAAGCACTTTTAATATTGGTGGTTGCTTGCCTAGGTCTAAGTTGTTTGACGCAGAGAAGCGATGAACCCCTTTCTCTGCATGACATCTAGTACAAATCATACCTACACCTAACATGCGAGTGCACATGTCAATATATGTCTCTTTACATATAGTGCATGTTCTTAAGTTTGATAATGCATCAGTTCTTTTCCTAAAACGTTTCATTGCTTCAAAGTATTTTAGTAGGAAAAATTCTCTACCTGTTGAAATGTGGCTAGGGATGGAACGTAAAATCTTAGCTATCATAATTTCATTTGTATTGTTGAGATCATCTATTATCTATTTCTCCCTTTCTATATTTGTTTTGGACTGTGACATGCACTTGCCTAAGCGAGTGAAGTTTTGCAATGGATTGGATGATAGCTAAGTTGTATTGTTTGTACCTGTAACCACCTCTCCACTTGTTGATGATGTTTCTATAAATGTTGGTACTTCTCTATGTGTTGACACTATTTCTATAAATGTTGGTGTGTTCTTCTGTAGCCTTTGCAAGCGATGACGAGTAGATATTTGGTCCTTATGCTAGTTGTAATATAATCTATTTCTTTCATTTTTTTATTTTCCTCCGTCTTTCAATACCTGTCATTGGGATTTGGGTATCCATCCTCTTGAAAAAGACAAAAGATCCTTTTAAATTTTTTGAGTATAATTCTATCAAATGCAAGCAATAATTTACATAGAGAAAACATTACAAATACCATAATAGATTATGATAAAAGGGAGGTTCAGAAATGTTATTGAAGAGAACATAGGATGCAAACAAAAAGAGCAAATTCAATTATTAGTGATCAACGAGAAGTTATAGCATATCAAGCACATGGATTCATTTTTTTTTTGCATGTCAATATTATAAAATAGGTGTTTCAAATTCCACTCAAAGGCGTATACATAGTAAACTGGCACGTAACAATATTAGAAGCAAAATGCCTATGTAATCAAGTGGATGTTCATTTCAAGTCCATGTTTAATAGAGGGTGATTCCAACCTTTTGTTTAACATTTAACGTTTTCTTTTGTATTCCAGTTCACCATTTACTAGATGTCTAAAATTTTAACAAAGCATTTTAATGTTCATTGTATTTGAGGATAACCAACTTAGAGCTAGCATATGAAAGCATGATTCCAATTTTAGGGACATTTGCAACGCAAATTTAACAAACTCTATACTGGTTGGTAGTATGTGCAGTGATTATATTTTTTGATGTTTTGTTTATTAGATTTGAGTAGGGTGGGGATTCCCATTTCTTAGAAATCATGCTCTTAGACCACTTTTGTTTGACGGAAGATTGCAAATTATTTGTTTCCATAATTTTGTATACATTATCTTTGGTTATAATTGTATCTTATTGTAAGCATTTGTGATGTGGAAAGTTCTATCAATCTTGTAGGTGTGCATATATGTGAACATTTAAATACATTCTTTGACTTATTGGGACAACTATCAAAAATCTAGGTATACACGATTTCTATGAAGAAATTTGTGTTTACCCTATAAATGGAAATCCTGAGGACCAATTTGAGGGAGCTGAAGCCCATAATTACATAGCTGCACAATGTACCTTCATCACTAAGCTCCAAACATTATTTTATTTAGAAAAGCTTGTGTCTTGAAAAAAAAGGGTTTTCAAGGCAAATACTTTGCATAATTTTTAGGTTGTTTAAATTTTAGAGTAAAAAAGAAGAAGGTGAAAACGATGTTGAAGATTTGTTAATCATGTTTGATACAATTAGAAAAAGTAACGCCCTTTATCTCTTTGGTTGACTTCACCAGCTGACAACATAACAAATGATTTGAATAAAAAGTTGTTCTTTGGTTCTATTATGTTGTTCTATTTTACTGTTGGGTGTTCAACAACATATTCTAGCTCTATATTGCTTTTCTATACTTACGGTCAAGAGGATCTATGTTTGTTGTTTTAATTCGCTGCCCCCCTGCATTATATATGTATGTTTAACATTGTCTATGAGTCCTAAAAGAGCTATTGATAGATTTGTTTCATGCGGGTCGTTGACTGTTAAGTAGTTTCATAAAAATAACAATTCTTGTTAGACTGTAGAATAGTGGTTTGTATCCTTGCATCTCATCATATCAATAAAAATCCATGACGACGGATCCGAAATTGAAATCTAATTTGATTGAATGTTGAAACTATAAACATAACAATTTAATAAAATATGAATTCAAAACATTTCATTTTGAAAGCAACTAAACGACATAATTCCTGTCATCTACCACATCGTGCACTCAAACTCTGTCATCCTAAGTAACTTGTTACAAACGCATTTCTCTTATTTATTGGATAGACTAGCATGGGGTCACACATGGTTATTGTGAGTATACCTCTAAAGATTGTATTACTCCTAACTCATTAGATTTGTTCGATATTAATTCTAGCTTCAATGTTACTTTTTGTTTGCAACTTATTTCTTACAAATTAGAATACTAATTAATGTTGTTACACGATCAAGTTGTACAATCTTTCTATAATATTGATAGATCACTACAACAATTATCATTATCAAATCTTTATAGCTTGCAATTTTTTTAGTTCTAGTTCAATCTTCAATGTTAAAAATTAAGAGTTGTACATAATTTTAGTTCATGATTTGAAAGGGAATTTGTGCAACTTTAGGTATTTCTCTTATTTCTTGAATTATTCAATGCAAATTATAAGTATTCACTAATGATGTAAGATGACGAGGGTCATTGAATAGCTATAATATGATCTTCAAATATTGTAATAAGAATAAAGACAATATTTATGTGGAGAATCGAAACAATGAGCTTTACAAGAAAGGAGTTTTCGGTGGTGACCATAGATGGGGTTGATTAATTCATAATGGTGAGGTAGGGTAGGTCCCATAGAACCTCTTCTTACTCACCGTCAACAACCCAACCTCACACAAACTAAGTGCATGGACTTCTCTTTTCATATCCACATGCAAATACATAAAAATATCCAATTCATTGAAGCAACTTGAGTCATATCAGATCATTCTATTTGGGTATGCAACTCTTTCCAATGCTACATTCCCTCAATAGTTCTCCATTTGTTATTTCCCACTTCTCATGGTAAAAATTCACAATATATAGTGTGTAAATATCAATTATTTTTTGCACAAATATCATGTGCGAATAATTCATCCATTACCTTTATCATAGTAAATGTTTTGTGTTAGAACATGCTAGTCCACTTGACTATAACTTCTCATTTCATTCTATGGCATTGTAATCATGCAACGGGCTTATAAAAGTAGCACAAGCATCCAAGTACTAGCACAAGTCACAAGATATCAATTACAGGAAAAATACTGATAATATAGGCCTTAAAGAACAAAGCAACCATATAGAATATATGTCATGAATCATATTTGGCTTTACCACTTACGCATACACTAGGGGATCCTTGTGGTCTAGCCACAATTCTTTTCAGCACAAGACATTTCTACAAACATTTTACTTTCTGTTTTATAAAAATAGTTGTATTGATGATAAGCTTAGAACTCAAAGAAAACCACATTTCCATAGTCCATTAGACTTAGTTTGAAAACTTATGGTAGAAAATTGTTAGCAAGGTATAGAGCATAAAGGAGATCTGACCAAAGGAGACTACATACTATGTGGAGGCTGGAGCCGACAGGAAACACATCCCTATATGTAATAGATATAGTATATATATATAGAATATGATGATAAGATAGAGGAGAATAAGAGTATGATAGATGATATATTCTAATGTAAGAATGACATAGAAGTCATGGTTGTAACTATTGAGGCAGAAACTTAGACCTGCTAGAGGATGGATAGAGGATGTATACATTTGATGGCTATTAATATAGATATATGGAGATCTGCTGGTACTGGGTAATTTTGTGTTGTCTTACTTTGATGTGTTGGTTTTGAGAGAGCTGCACATAAATAATAATATTGCTTGCATTCTTTTCACACCCTTCATAATACAAATTACAAACATATATATAGGACTTGCATATCCTATATTATAGGAAACCTCCTATAACAACTCTCCTAAATATATGAGTTGTTTTAACAACTCAATACAAACAAATATTCGTACAACCAATATATTACCCAACACATGATATTTTAACAAACTATAACAAACCTATGTGAACACTAATTCCCAACACCCCCCTTAGTGTGAACATGGTAAAAACTCACACTTTCCACTAAAGTAAGCCCACCTCTTGTGGCTCATGATCCTGATTCAAACAAAAGGCACCTCTCATCAACCTTTCATGGTTTTCACACAAGCTTACCACAAACTTGGACACGAACAGGAACACACTCATCTGTTCACCTCATATGGTTTTCTGGATTACCACTAACCTTTTCAAGATCCATGAACTGCATTACATTAGTGCTTTTATTTACTACAATATTTCACACTAGGAGGTTACATAAGGAAATAACACACATGAAAATAGCCACTATTGTTGATCATTGCCACTCGATCTCTAACAACATAGGAAATTATCACTATCATTGGAATAAAATATTTGTGTTATATTCCCCCCCACAATGTGAAATTTCCAATTATTAAAAACACACACCACAATAGAAAATAGAACATCACTAAAGCAGATAAGCGACCTTGTCATTGGTGACTAACAAGAGGACGCCGAGTGTCCTCCAACCTCCTGTGCCTCCATCCTCCAGTCTTGAATTTATCTAAAATACATATTCTTCATTACTAGGACATGATAGCTCTTCATCATTTGCATGGCTTTCCCAATCAATTTTTTCAGCCAAGGAAGCATGGTGATCTAATTTGTCATCCAATAGATCTTGTACCCTCTTCTTACAATTCAAAATTACATGTCATGTTTCATTACAATAGAAGCATTTGATTTTTCCTTTTGAAGGAATATATTTGGATTTGTACTTGCCTTTTTCTTGCTTTGTTATGTACAAATAAGACCTCTCCAGATTCAAAATGTTCATTATGGTCAAGTAGAGTAGAGATCACTCCTTCAAGACTAATGTTTACCTTGCTTAGTATAAACACCATACTAGACATATTCTTAGGAAAACTATTCAAAAGTATTGCTTTGGCATCATCATCCTTTACTTTCTCATTAATGCCAACTAGCTAATTTAAGAGAGAGTGAAACTTACTTATGTGATCTACCATTTTTATACCTATATCCATCTTCAATCCATACAATCTTTGCTTCAATGTCATCTTGGCACTTTCTGCTTCAAATCCAAAAAGCTTGTTTAATGACTCCCAAATCTCTTTTGCAGACTTTATGAAATCCACATGGTGTAGGTATGCATCTGAAAGTCCAAGACCAATCAAAGTTATTGCTCTTCGATCCTTTGTAGTCCATTTTGTGATTTCATCAGCATCAGTTGTCTTTGATGTAGCTCCACTCACTACATCCCATAGATCCTTTTCAATAAGGATCAATTGTAGTTTGACTTGCCATGTGTGGAAGTCTTTACCTTCAAATTTTCTCAATCAATGTGATGTTTTTCTCCATATTGGAAATACTTGCCCCTAATAAATATAAGCTCAAAGGTGTTGGGCACCACTGATAATGCACTTTGAATAACACTTTTAATAAATTGATATTATTTAAATGCCATTATATGGACAATTGATTCTATAAAACTAATAAATAATACTATAAAAGAGAAATCTGCATCAAGGCAAAACCAAACATCTACACCACTGCAACAGCTTGGAGAAGCACCTTCTCGAGAGATTGACACCATGCATGACCGGGTGCCCAAGATTTGGATGGTTCCAAGACTTTTTGACCACGAGATTTTTCACCAGTCTAACTGCGTCAGGCAACACATAGCCACCTTTGATCTATTCAAGTTTGACACATTAGCTTCTAAGCAAGACTCCACACGGCCTTTCTAGGTGAAAGCAATGACAAAATATAGCTTTACGAAAAAAAGATACATTGACTAGATAATGCAGAAGTAGATGCGCCACCAATAGCCGTGATATCATCACAATATCAGGAGCAAATGCGCCATCAGAGAAGTTAATACTAAAGACCATAGATGAGATAAGAATTGTGTTGGAGGTGGATATTATGCAAGCCAAGATTATTTGTGAGAGAGAGAGCCATGACTAACACAGAGAACCTACTGGTTATGGAGAGGCAACTAGTCTAAAAGGAGAGACATTAAACAAAACACTGCACTCGATCCTTCTCCATGGTCAAATCTTGGTGTAATTGAGTGGCCACAATCTCCAAGATTACATCTCTGGTAGATAGCAAATTCAGATCTTCAAATCTCCCTAACCTCTGCCTTCTATCTCGCCATCACTTATTACTCCAATTGCCCAATTAAAAGCTACAAGAATTTTACTTCTAAAACAACAATCTAAGCCTATGCTTTGATACCATGTTGGTTTTCAAAGAGCTACACATAGATAATAGTATTGCTTGCATTTTGTTCACACCCTTCATAATACGAATTACAAACGTATATAGGACTTGTATATCCTATATTATAAGAAACCTCCTATAACAAATCCCGTAAATATATGAGTTGTTTTAACAACTCAATACAAATACATATTCACACAACCAATATATTATCCAACACATGATATTTTAACAAACTATAACAAACCTATGTGAACACTAATTCCTAACATGATGTGTATGTGATGCTCTATTTTGTGATTCTTTATGTTTTGCTATCAATCTCTAGCTACTCGACTGGGGTTTAAACTGGCTACAAAGACTTGACTGAGGATTGGATCTCTAGACCAGTATCTCTTCTACATTTCTTGATAACATTTGGTTACGATGTCGGGACCCTGGAAGAAGGTAGTTAAAGATTGGAAGGGGAAAACATTCAAAGAAGTAGTGCAGAGTTTCAAAAAGGAGAGAAGGCAAAGTTGGCGGAGGAAATTTTCAAGCTGCAGAGGAATTCAGATCTCCTTAAGTTTCTACTTTTGTGAGAGGGGGGCAGGCACTTAAGGGGATGGCAAGTGGAAAGGGGGTAGGGTCCGCAAGGACCTTTCAAATGATATGACTCTTCAAATAAGGATTCCATGGGACATAAGAGGACTAATGGAAAAACAAATAAAGCAAACCCATGGTGAAAGGAGAGAAGCAGAGGAAAAGAGAGATCGTCAAAGAAATCAAAACTGATATGGAGATAAGCAGAGAGGAGAGATTGAAGAAAACTTAGGATCTATAAGAACATTACCGCAGAAGGATGGAAAGGGCACAAGAGATGGAGAAAGGAGGGATAACATAAGTTACAAAAGAAAAAGGAGTGTAGGGATAGACACAGGGAGCCATTATGAAGCTGTAGTCTTCGAGGATCAAACCAAGAAACAAACCACCACAGGAGAATGCTCGAGCATGAGTTTGCATAAGGAGAGAGAAAAAGATGAAGATGGAGAATGAATTGATATGTATTACAATGGATTGCTCTCTTGATTTTTAAAAATGTGATATATGGCTTTTATAGCCTTACATTCCTGTGAATTAACCACCCTAACTGGTTACGGGAATAACTTCCTAACTGTAACTATTGAATAATTATTTGCTTAAGTAAAACTTAAGCAAGGTAAAATCTATTTACCCTAATACCCCCCCTTAAGTGCAACTTAGGGAGAATAATTATTATGAGATGCAAGATGCAATATGGGTCCCGGCTACACAACCATGTTAGGTACCCATTTACAAAGTAAAATGCGATGCAATCTCTCACAACTGGAGAAAACTCCTCTCCAAAAGAGAGAAAAAAAGAAAATAAAATGCATGTATGGAGGACTCACAATACCCCTCAAGGACTACATACATCATGTGTGTACATTCAATGGTCCTCCCATAGGAAGGAAAGAAGGAGACTACATAGCCCCCCCATAATAAATAATGTCTTGCAAAGATGGTAAGTGTCTGAAGGCAAAACAGAATCCAATCCTTACAAACCATTTGTCTCCCTTTAGGAAGAAACAAAACCATGTATAAATGCAGGTATGCTTCCTATTCAGGATATGCTTTGAAAGATGGAAGCATGAAAAATGATGATGATGATGTTGTCTCTGAAAAATGCTCATGTGTCTCCTTGTCCAGATAGAATGATGATGCCACAATCCAATCAGGTACATCCCCAATCAAGAAAGAAGGTGACAAACTGGAACTATGTGGAAACTGATATAGAACAAACTCCAAAGATGAAAATGTTGAAATATGTCTTCCAATGAAATCTGAGAGACAATGATTGTCCTGCTGATCAGGAATGATGGAAGTCTCAATCAATGACTCTGGATAAGAAGCCAATGGATGTGAAAGTGGATCAACTATCTCTAAAGAAGAATCAAGATCCTCTGAAACAACTTTGACAGAAGTGTCAAAAGTCTCCAAAGTATCACAATCATGGGTTATCTTTTCTGAAGAAGGAAGAGGCACACTATGATCATCTGGGAATGGTTGAATATTAGGATCTCCATATAATTCCCAAATGTGAGTCCAAAGAGCCTAAGGACTCTCAAAATCAACAATAGATTCCAAAATGTCATCATCAACATGCATAACAATGGCTCTCAAGACAAGATGCCTATTGCTTTTCCAATCAAATTTCTGACAAGGAGTGCCAGGTTCAGGAACAAGATTATACAAATATGACAACAAATGAATCCCTCTAAGATGAGTAATGATGCCATCTCTCCATTTTTCATAGTCCCCTTTCTTCAAGATGATCAAAGAAGAATGAAATGTAGAACCCATATCTAATTATGAAAATTCTTAAAATCTCAAAGATAGAACCATCACATGAATGTATAAACTTTCAAATAAGATGTGCAACTGAAAATGAAGTCCCCCCACAAATATTACCTCTCCAAGTGTCAGGATATCCAAGTTATCAAGTAAATGCCCAAAAAACACAAAACTCAATAGATAGTACCTGGTATTGAACTAGAAAAAGCGCATGGACTAGATGAAAGAGCTCCTCAACACCTTTCCAACACCACAAGAATGATAGTAATCGAAGATCGAGGCACCAAGTTACGAGATCAGGAGGCCAAAAATGAAGGTTGCCTTCAAGCTGCAATTGATACTAATAGACAATGAAATCAGGTAGATTGACCTGCACCACTGCGAGGTTGGCAGAATCACCTTTCCAATGATATATGGAACTCAAAATTCTGACTCCGGATGCCCAAGATATTCTCCGTGGAAATAAATCATTGGTGCGGAGCCCACTGAATAATAGAGGGGGCCGGATTGAGCCCTAGGGTGGATTGACCCTTGATCACGCACGTGACCACCTGCTAAGAATGGGCAAAAAATAGCCTATAAGGCTAAAAATGGAGCACTGTGATTGGGTGCAAAATAGGGGGCCCACCGAATGGGCTAGCCGATATGTTGGCAGGATACCCACGCTAATCGATATGTCACCATAGACAAATCACCAAACATCAACCTGCAAGTCTGAGTCAACAACCAAGTGCACAAACAACAACATAAGCACATCATATAAGCCACCAAGTCACGTGTGTGAACCTTTTTCAAGAGAGCATTTCGAAATAGGAGAGTGATAGTCTATAAAAAGGCCAACATATGCTTTCATACCACGCATATGGGACTAAAGTCCTTATGAAATACTTGTAAGTCTGAACTATGGACCCACCCTCATGCTCTTCACAGAAACCCTAAAATGGCTCATTTGCAAGACACTCAACAATTGTTTTGATGTTTCAGAATGCATTTTCCCAAGTGAGAAAGATTAAACACTGTTGGTTTGGGTTTTTAGCCGCAAGACACCGGTAGAATTTTGATTTCACCGAGGAAGAAATGCCAAAGGGTTTTCATAGGCTGCCTACACAAGGATTTGACCACAGTGATCCAAGCCTGCAGGCAGTTTATCTAACCATCGCTGGTTCTCTGAAGGTTTGACCATTGTGATGAAAATAAATGGCTATTGCCTGATACAGATGAAATCTGCCACATCTAATGATGAACAATGAATGCAATTCGGCCCTATGGTGTGCCTCAAATCAGATCTGATGCAAACTTGATGCAAATCATCCCTTTAATGATGGTGAGTTAGATGTCAAAGGTCCAAATGTGACCCAAGCACAAGGTGAACTCTTCTACATGAAATCACTGCCAATTATAACAAGAAATGTGAATTAGCCTGTTTGGATAATGACAAAGCCTCCAAATATGTGTCTTAGCTGATGTGCCTCCTTCAGGATGGAATTGCTACCTTCAACATATGCAAGTTTGGTGATCGGATGCAGGCACAGATTGATGCCTGATATATTGATCTCTTTCTCCAATAGCTCAATTCTCCAATACGAGTAGAAAGCTCCTTGATTCTGGCTCTGATACCATGTAGGGATAAACACAGGTAGCCATTATGAAGTTGTAGTCTTTGAGGATCAAACTAGGAAACAAACCACCACAGGAGAATGCTCAAGCATGAGTTTGCATAAGGAGAGAGAAAAAGATGAAGATGGAGAATAAATTGATATATATTACAATGGATTGCTCTCTTGATTTTTACAAATGTGATATATGGCTTTTATAGCCTTACATTCCCGTGAATTAACCACCCTAACTGGTTATGGGAATAACTTCTCAACTATAACTATTGAATAATTATTTGCCTAAGTAAAACTTAAGCAAGGTAAAATATATTTACCCTAACAAGGAGGAATAATTTGAAGGGCACACCAATGATGGTGTTGCTAGAAGGAAGGAAGGAAGAAGACAAGCATGCCATGAAGGATATTGTTGAGTGCGCCAATGTGGGTGTTTCTAGAGAAAGGAGGTCAGGAGGAGAAGAGGTAGAGGGTGTTATGGAGGATGCTACTGAGCACGCTATGGTGGGTGCTACTAGAGAAGAATGTGGGAGGGAAAGAGAAGAAATAGGTGAACCAGGGTTTATGCCACAAACTGCCAAAACATATGAGTTTACACTAGAAATTTCGAAGATAGATGAGGAATATATAGAGGAGCTAATTTGTTGAAGCATAAAGGAGATAAGAGAAGGAGGAGAAGATGCGGTAAACATTGAGAGGAGTTTTGAGGGTTTTGGAAGGTTATTTGAAATGTCATTGGATGTCGACATGATGTCGTTCACAAAGAAAAGAGAATCCCCTAATTTAAAGAGACACTATGAAGAGACACAACCCCTGGACCATGAGTCAACTCGAGTTCCATATAAAGTCAAGAGAATTTTAGTTGAGGAGGATAGTCAAGTGAACAAAGAAGCATAAAGAATAGAAGAAATCCAGAGTAATTTCACAAAGGTTTTAGGAGAGGAGTACTTTGGTATCAGACTATAGAGAGATAAGGGAGAAGGAAAGCGAGTTAATATAAGACAACCTAACTAGAAGAACGGATCGAAGGAAAACTACCACAGAGTACCAGAGACATCGAGAAAACTAATCATGGATATTCCTATCAAATTACCAATCTTTGAGAAGGACACTACTGAAGTAGTAGAGCACATTTTTGTTTTGAAATCTATTTGGAACCGGAAAGGAGTAACAAGAGACAAAATCAAGCTATTTGACTTCATAGGCACATTGTAGAATGAAGCATTGAAGTGGTATAGAAAAACATGTCTAAATAGTGACATGGATTGAGATGAGATCAAGAAGCTATTTTTGGAGAATTTTGGAGTTCTGGATGTTTCAATAGAAGGGGTAAGTAAGATGAGAGATTTGATGGAGTTGGACAAAGAATCAATAAAGGACTTTGGTAGAAGATTTAAGGAGACAACTAGAAAGTTAGAGGAACCACTGATGGAGAAGAAAAAGATAGAATGGTTTATTTCCAAAATAAGCCATGAAATAAGGTCAGCCCTAGATGGAAGAATATTTGAGACATGCAGAAGTAGTGACACTAGCCTACTAGATAGAGTCTCAATTTTGGAGCATACAAGATAAGATGAAAGAAAACCTAGAATTGGAGAAGCTAAAGTTGGAATTGGAGCAATTAAAGATGAGGTAGGAGATCTTGGCTAAGAAGGAAGAGAATACACAGAAGCAAAGACCTAATATTTGGTGCTCATACTGTACAAGAGAAGGTCACCTGAGAAATGAATTCCCTAGGATGAAAGGTGAAAGACAAGCTGCCACAATAAAAGTAGACATCAAAGCAACAATAAAAAGAATCAATTAAGTATACTATGGATTATGCAGAGTGGGATGACCATGAAACACTAGACTATCCTTCACAGAACTTCTAGAGGAAAAGAGAATTTGTTGATGAAGAAGATGAAACATGGTACACAAACTCAACGAAGAGTAATAACATGTCCTATGTAGAGAGAAACTCACATGATCATGGCTCCAAACTGTTGCAAGTATGAGCAGTAAGTGTTGTCATTGATGTCAACACCTAAGGTCAACATCCAAGGAAATTATTTGAATGAGTTTGGCAAGTGTCTGAGAAGAACAATACAGTGTTTTACTCCGCATATCTTGTAGATTGAATATCTTTGTTTGCGGTTTGGAAGTTATGTTAAGGGATGTTTGTAGTTGCTATGTTTCAAGTTTGAGCCTCCGGTGTGAAGATTGGAGTGAGTTCTGTTCACCAGAGTAAAAATTGTTTTTGTGAGTATTTAATGGTGACAGGGAGAATGTATTCTGCTTCACATTTCTCTGCATTTAAGTTTTATAGTTTGTGGTTCTAATATTAAGTCTGGGATGATGTTATGTGCCTTTAGTTGAAATGGTTTATAATTTGGTGCTTGGCAAGCGATCTTTCCTTTATAACAGTGGCTGACAGTAATGTTTAAGTGCTCTAGTTTGAAGAATCTTCTGGATAGAGTGTTTGGGGGTTGTGCAGAAGTTCTTGGTGATTGTTACGTGCTTGTGGATGTCTCTAGATCATGTTCCTGCTTTTTGATTGGTCCGCAAAATGTAATTCAGATCGTGCATGAAGCGTGTTCCTAAAGGTCTTAATGTTAACACCAGTTTTGGTTGACTTGGTTGTTTTCACTACTTGCAATTATGCTTTGGAGTTTGTGATAGCATGTTGTTGTGTGGAAGATTGCATTTGAGTCCCAGCTAAGGTGTGGTGTGGTCGGCATTCATTTCTTCTCCTTCACAAATCTGTTTAGGTCCAAACCTATTCTAATGTATGTGTGTATGGCAACCTTGGAGATTGTTCCAATGGTTGATGATTGTAATGCTAACCTTGATGTACATTCCAAGGTTGATGAATTGTATAAATACATGTAATGAAGTCATGAATAATTTATGAGGATGTGAAGATAAGTGCGAAGTGAAAAAGTAGAGGAGAGTAGAGGAGTTTTATTACGCTTCAATGGAACTAAACCTTGGCATAATGTAGATGCTATTATCTCAGTTCACCAACTTCTGGCAGTGAGCCCTTTCCGCAGGGAGCCCCTTCTCTTGGAAGTGAGCCGCTTCTTTTGTAGTGAGCATTCTAGGCAGTAAGCCTTATTGTAAATTTTGATATATCATTTATATTGTGAGTTAATCCTCACCGTGGTTTTTCCCTCTTTGGGTTTTCCACGTAAAAAAATTGGTGTCTCATGTGTCTTATGTGTGAATGTGTTTAAGTTTCTCATTTCATGCTCTCATGGTTAAATCATAATAATAGTGATTAAGTGGTTGATGTGTTGATGTTTGAAAGAAATTAAGTTTTGGTTACAACTGATTCACCCCCCCTCTCAGTTGTCTTGTGCATTTCAACACAAACAACCAAATTGGATAAATTAGAGGAATGTCAATGCAATACAAAATTCAAACTCTGGCAGCCCATTCTATGGAAATAACTATAATAATGATGACAGAGAGCAATTTGGAGATTAGAGAGCAGGCAGAGGTTGTCGAAGAAATCAAAGAAGAAGGGAGGATGCAACATGTTTCAATTGCGGTAAGCTAGGACACTTTGCTAATGAATGTTGGGCTGAAAGGAAAACATAGTGTTCATTTTTGTAGCAATACAAAGCATGATCTATTCTCTTGTGAGAGAGCACAATAGTACTTCCAGAATGCACAACCACAATTTAAGAGTGATGAGCTACAGAATCTGGGCAATCAAAAAGGAGCAAAGATCATAAGGACACTAAAGGGTCAAGGAGCAAGGACTTGTTGGAAGAACAACAGGGAGGAAACATGTACATATCTTTAACTAAATCTATAGAAGAAGAAGAGTACTATTGGAAAAGTGAGCCTAAACATACTAGAAATGATAGAAGAAGAAGGAAGGAGAAAGTTGCAGTACTGACAAGACAAGAACAAATACTGGAAGGCACTATGTCATTGAGACAGAAGAGGAAGATAATGAAGAAGAAGAATTTGTTCCCTCTAAGAAACAACATGAGGAAGTTGTGAAGGCATCCAAACAAACCATAAGGAAGGAACAAGAAAAGGAGAAGCAATACAAGCAAATTTTCATCGAAGGAGAAGTAGAAGCTCTCAAGCAATTAGCTCAACTGACACAACAACACAGACTTATTGAGAAACTGAAGCAATTTTCCAAAACTGGGATAAGGAGCAAGGTTAGAAGAGATAACCCTAGAGGATGGGAAGAATAAATATAAAATGGAAGACAAAACCACTTATGGTGGCTATTCACATTAATCACAAGAAGGTCCAAAATGTCATGATAGACCTAGGAGCAGATGCCAACATGATCATAAAGAAGCCATGGGAACAGTTAAGAAGACCTAAGTTGACAGAGACAACTTACAATATTATTTTAGCAGATGGATCTAATATGCAGGCAATGGGAACATGGAACCAAGTGGAAGTTAACCTAATGGGGGTCAAACAAGTCCTAGATTTCATTGTTGTAGCCATGAAGGATCAAGGAGAAGATTTCAATGCACTGTTAGGGTTGAGATGGTTTGTAGATGCAAATGCTATCATAGACTCTTAAAAAGAAGGGCTATCATTTGCTAATGATCACAAGACTATCTACATCCCTTTGGGATCATCAATGGAGGAAGCATATATTGAAGAAGCCAATTAGACTAAAGATAGTGACAAGGATGCCAAGAATCTCTACACAATTTAAAGGTGGGATATGGAAGAAACAACATAAGAACCTAATTCCAAAGGAGAATTGGAGATAGAGGAGGACTGGCACAATAAAAATAGCTAGGAGGTTCTAGAAGCTTGGTTGAGAGAAGAATTAGAACTAAAAACAAGAAAAATGCTTGGCTACCAGAGCATATTCATGATTAGGACCGATGAAGAAGACATATCGCAATCCTCCGCACTTCATCAAAACTCACCGGAGATCATATGCGGCACATCTATGGACAATAAGGAAGGCACGACTCAAAGACCTTACCGGGTAAGTCACATTTTGAAAGACATTTCCCATATTAAGTTGCCTAGGTTTTCAGGAGTACAAGCTCTACATTAATACCTAGAAGAAATAGAGATAGTCTTTTTAGAAGAAGACATAAGATTACAAGTTGTACAACACACACTGGTATGCAGTGCTGCAAATTGGTGGAACACACACAAAGACACAATAGAGTGGTGGCCAGTATTCAAAATACTCATCAAGACAAGATACTTGCCGAAGGAAGGAGAATATGATATCATATCCAAATACTCAGGTCAAATTTCACTGCAAGAACATTTATCCACGTGTACAATGGTATGGAGAGAAAGAAATGAATATAATGAGATATTGTTCACCCATTTCTTTTATTGGACATTGTCGCCAATTGCACATACATGGATATAAATCAGGAACGAAGGAAAGAAACTAGATATTGGGAAGAATTGCAAAAGGATTTCATTCATAGATTCTCATTCTTTAGTTTGGACAAGAACATCTACACATCACTACTTAAAATCAAGGAGATCATGTTTCAACAGGATGCAAAAGAAGAAGTAAAACTAGAGTAAATTTCACCACTGGCAAAAACATAAGGCATATGGAAAATCATAGAATGGATGAATAAGGAATCATACCCGAAGAAATACAAATGCTACAAAACAACACAACATGAGGATAAGGAAAGTAAGGAACAAGAAATAAAGATTGAACAAGGAGAAAGAGAGCTGGCAAGATCTACAAATATCAAGGAAAAATACTACAACAAGCCTATCCAGTTGAGGGAAGAAAACATTGCCAAAGAAGGAGATCCTAAGCTAGCGAAGATAGGAGACTATTGGGATGAAAAGGAAGTGGCACAAGTAGTAGAAATCTTGTCTGAGTATGGGGATTTGTTTCCTAGGAAGTTCACAGAGATGAAGGGAATCAAAGAAGAAGCCAAAACTATGAAAATTCAACTGAAAGAAGGTTGTAAACCAATCAAGAAAAGACCATATAGTATGAATCCAAACATGAAGAAAAAAGTTAGAGTGGAACTGGACAAGATACTAGAATCAGGGATCATCAAACCATTGGAGGAAGCAGAGTGGATCAGTCCAATGGTAGTACAAAACAAGAAAATAGGAGAAATCATGATTTGCGGAGACTATAAAGAGTTGAGTAAAGCTTGCATTCATGATCCTTTCCCCACACCATTCACAGAGGAAATCTTGGAGTCAGTTGCTAATAGAGAAATCTACTCCATTGATGGATTCTTTGGATATCACCAGGTAAAAATTAGAGAGGAAGATCAACCCAAAACAACATTTGCATATGAACTAGGATCTCTCATGTACACTCTTATGCCATTTGGATTGAAAAATGCACCAGCAATATTCAATAGACTTATCGTAAGTGCATTCAAAGAGTTTATACATGATTTCCTAGAAGCCTATTTGGATGATTGGATTGTCTTTGGGCTAGTAAAAGATCACACACAGACACTGAGATTGATGTTGAATAAATGTAGAAGCCTGCAAATCTCCTTGAACTTGAAGAAATATACTTTTACGAAACCATTTGGAACACTACTAGGTCATATAATATGTAAAGAAGGCTCGATGGTTGATCCCCTAAAATTTGCAATTATTCAGAACTTACCGCCACCAAAAACTACATTTGATGTCAAAACATTCCTAAGATATACCAATTACCACCGAAAGTTCATCAAGAGTTATGCAATCATTTTAGCACCTATAGAAGAATTATTGAAGAAGAAACAAGGCAAAAGTATCAACTGGAATGAGCAGCACCAAAAGACATTTGACACTTTGAAGGAAAAGATAGAAGAAGCACCAATACTCATTTTCAGATTGGGAGAACACTTTCCATGTTCGTGTGGATGCATCATGGATTGCACTAGGAGTAGTACTGACTCAACCAAGGGGTTCTAAGGATCATCCTATAGCATTTGCAAGAATAAAGCTATCACTACCTGAGAATAATTATACCACAACTGAAAGAGAAGTCCTAACAACTGTGTATGCATTACAAAAGTTCAGACACTATCTTTTGTCAACACCTTTCATATTTTACACTAATCATGAACCATTCAAATATCTACTCAACAAACTAGTAGAATTTTCTGATGGTTACTCTTGTTTCAGGAGTTTTAATTATCACTCATGGTGAAGCTAGGAAAGCACAATTAGGGACCAGACTACTTATCCAGAATTGAGACAGGGGAAGATCTGGAGGTACATGAAGAAGAACTACCTAGCACAAATCTATTCAGGGTAAATCTGGTACCGGAAGAGTTGACAGATATAACATACCTATTGGCTACAAGTAAACCTCCAACAAATATGTCAACACAAGAAAGAAAAAACCTAATATGAAAGTCTTTTCCATATACATTGATTGAAGGAGAACTGCATGTCAGATGGAAAGATGATATTATCAGAAGGGTAGTCTATGAACATGAAAGAGAGGACATTCTAAGAGAAGCATATGAAGGGATAGAAGGAGGACATAATGCTGGAGATATGACAGTAAGGAAAATAAAGTTAGATGGGTTATGGTGGCCTACACTTTTTAAAGATGCAAAGAGGTATATAAAGAATTGTGATGTATGTCAAAGAAATAGGAAGACCTACTGCAAGAGATGAAATGCCACTGAGACCAGTTCCAGCACAATTACCTTTTCAAAAATGGGCTATTAACTTCATTGGACCTATAGACCCACTGGCAAAGCAGTCAAAAGCTAGATTCATTATTACTGAAGTAGAATACTTGACTAAATGGGCAGAAGCACAAACAACCAGAGACTACACAACAAAAACTGCCACTAAATTCGTCTATGAGAACACAATTACCAGGTTTGGCTACCCACTAAGCATAACCAATGATCAAGGTAAACATTTTGTAAACAAGATGATTTCAGAGGTACTAGGCAATTTCATGATAACACAAAATAGGCGTTTGCCATATCATCCACAAGTAAATGGAGCAAATGAAGCCTTGAATAAGATCATTCGGGTAGCATTGACAAAAATATGCAATGGGAACAAGACATACTGGGATCTAAAAATACTTGCGGTACTATGGGCATACAGAACAACATTCAAAAGAACCACTAAGTTCACTCCATACGAACTGGTGTATGGAATAGATGCTACACTACCGGTACACTTCATATTGCCAAATTTTTTAACAACAAGGACTCTTAAGCTAGGTGAAGAAGACTATCTCACACAGAGGATTGAAGAATTGGAAAAATGGATATGAGGACAGACTGATGATAACATACAATATGAACTTGGAAACGAAAAGAGAGAAGCCCTAACATGACAGACACCTGAGGGAATAAGACATTCAAGGAAGGTGACTTAGTACTCCTGTATGACAACAAGTTTAAGAAGAAAGGAAAACTGAAGACAAGGTGGCTGGGACCATTCTATATTGAAGAAATTGTTGATTTCGGAGCAGTCAGACTGAAGGATATGAAGGGTCAGATATCAACTGGCTATGTCAATGGTGCAAGAATCAAGAAATATTTCCAACTGAAACAATGCATGTCTTGAGGACAAGACATAATTTTGAGGGGGGATGATGTTAGCAGGGTACATAGCATAAAGGAGAGCCGATCGAAGGAGAAGTTACATACTATGCAGAGGCCAGAGCCAACATGAAACACATCCCTATATGTAATAGATATAGTATATATAGATATAGAATAGGATGATAAGATAGAGGAGAATAAGAGTATGATATATGATATATTCTGATATAAGAATGACATAGAAGTCATGGTTGTAACTGTTGAGGCAGAGACTTAGACCTGCCAGAGGATGGATAGAGGATGTATACATTTGATGACTGTTAATATAGATATACAGAGGACTCTGGGGTGTAGATTGGTTGGTCGAGCCATTGAAAGACACGGATGATCAACGTAGGTTCAAACCCTGATTAACCCAGCCACACGCAGTGTGGGTCCGCTATCGGGAAATCATGCAGCCCAGAGGATTAGTTTTAGCTCACCCAGACTGACTCGGCAACATGGTCGCAGTCACTGAGCTGGAGACACCTCTGAGATAACAAAAAAATATAGATATATGGAGGTCTGCCGGTACTGGGTAATTCTATGTTGTCGTACTTTGATGTGTATGTGATGCTCTATTTTGTGATTCTTTATGTTTTGCTATCAATATCTAGCTACTTGACTAGGGTATAAACTGACTACAAAGACTTGAGTAAGGACCAGATCTCCGGACCAGTATCTCCTTTACATTTCTTGCTAACACAAACTATGTGTAAGCTTATAACTCTTAGGTATTTCACTGATAGATCACTACAACAATTATCATTATTGAATCTTCATAGCTTGCAATATTTTTAGTTCTAGTTCAATCTTCAATGTTAAATGTTAATAATTGTACATAATTTCAGTTCATGTTTTGATAAGGATTTTTTGCAACTTTAGGCATTTCTCTTATTTTCTGAATTATTCAATGCAAATTATAAGTACTCACTAATGATGTAAGATGATGAGGTTCATTGAATAGCTATAATATGATCTCCAAAGATTGTAATAAGAATAAAGGCAATACTTATCTGGAGAATCAAAAAAGTGAGCTTTACGGGATAAGGAGTTTTTCATGGCGGCCATAGATGGGGTTGATTCATTCATAATGGTAAGTTGTATTATACATTTAGTCTGAAGTTGATAACTATTCATATGTTTGAGGAGACAAATACTTTTTATGGTAGGTGTTGGACCCATTCAAAGTTTTATGATTTCATCATAAGAATAGAATACAAAGCAACAAACAAAAAGGGCGATTCTTTTATGAAGAATGAAAGTATGAGATTCTTTTATGAAGAATAAAGGGAGATTCTTATAGAGATGGCTGCAAAATGAACTATCTATAGAAAGTTATAAAACGGTGAAGGTGAGTTGATTTGGGGAGAGTTGTATTGCATGACCACCATATTGTCTAATGTAGAACAATGATAGCAATATGACCCATTATAGAGATTTTTTAATCATTGTCCTTTGTGTTAACTACATTTTTGGGCACTTGCATATGCATAAATAGCATATATTTACAACATTTCTAGTCTACAACATCACAAAGTTTAATATTTGTAACTATTGAGGCAAAGCATAGCTATAACCTCTTCATATCCAACTAGTTAATTCCATTGCAAGTAACAATATAATGAAGTAGGCAGATAATTTTTTTATTAATTTGTATGTGCAGAATGATTTCAATTCTATGTTTAGAATGATTTTATTTAAATTTATTGATTTTAATTAATTTTATTAGTTTATTGTGGATTTTCTTTTCTAAAAGCAAAGTACATAGTATTTATTTTTAAAATGCCCACTAAATAAATTGAACTAACAAGTACAATTTTAAAATTTAAGAATTAAACAAGTAAAACCAAAAGTTAGCAAACCTATATATGTAGGAAAAACTATTAAAAATTATTACCTTAACTTTGTAAACTTTGAGCGAGAAATTTGTAGTTTGGCAACTCAGTGCACACTGATTCATTTCACATGTACAAAACCAAATTTTCATTCGAAAAATGCATACACTTTACATTTGTTTGATGGTTTTCATATTGATAAATATGTGTAGGTTATTTTTAATTGGGAACTATTCTATATGTCATCCGAGTCACGTGAATTGTTGTTTATAGCTAGCTTGTAGAACTGGAAATAGAGCCTGTCTCTGAGCAGGTGACATGATTCCTCCAAGCCTTCTTTTGTAAAAATCAAGTTGTCAATTGCCTCTTGAACCTTATCTTTAATGTTCTCGATTGCGTACATGTCTCCTTCAATAACTTGCAATGAGACAACGAGTTTGATTCTATCCAATTCACAAGACATTCTGTTTAAGTTGTAAGACTCCCATCACTAGTTCATTGTTGTCATTTGATGGATCCCTCTTGGATTGCTTGTACGAGACGGTGCTTTCAGCACTATTACTTCCTGTTGAAGACAATGTGGAGAATAACTAGGAAATATAACAAGCAATCAAATAAGTTTCCAGTAAATATTGTTGATAAACCAATAGAAAAATCTAGGAAACCTTAAAGTCCATGTATTTTTTCTTTGAACAAAAAAAATAGATGGGACTAAAGAACCCTAAAATATATTAGTTCTAAGGAAGCCTGAAATATATTTGTTGCTTAAGTAATAAGGAAATAAAGAATGACACTGAGGAGAGTAAAAGGGAAGCAAAGCATACCCTTTTCTTAAGTGAGAAAGAGGCAAAGAATGACATGTAATTGTAAACTATACATCTCATTTAGGAAAAAATAGAAGTGTACAATCAATATACATAGCTATCACTACATAATTTTACATTCAAGGTTATATGTACAATGTCAATTATACAGTTGCTTTATACAAAGGCAAACATTTCTAAAATTTGGGAAATCAAGTAGTTACACTCATTCTCAAATTCTAATTTTGTAGCTTTAGTAATGGTTGCTTTCAGTCTTGATTTAGAGTTGTACATCTCAGTCCTAGCTGAGATGGTGAAAAGGAATTGTTTGAAAAGGACATCATTGATTACAGACTGAGGAGTTCTTTCAACATGGAATTCATACTATAACATGTAAAGTTCTTTTGTAGATATCTGCAACAAATCATTGACCACCTCATCAAAGGCTACAACCCAAGTACTACCAATGTGGTCTTGAATTTTAATACATAAAAGGTAATTGTAATTACAATCTTTAAGGGGAAATCTACATCTAATGCAACACCATTTACTATCATTATCTTGGATGCATTTTTTCTTGCACTCTTTACCATTAACCATTAACAGACAAGCTGGGTAGTAAAAGGCATCAGTTTTGACAAAGTTGATGATCACTTTCACAGTGGCCTGGAAAGGTTGAGACGTTGTTTTAGACTGTTCTAAAAGAGATACAATAGGCATCCGCATAGGTGATGTAGTTGATAGTGTTGAACTTGATGACGACGATGTTGTATCCTCTCTATCAGGTTCCAATGCCTCAGGTCCTCTACTTCAGATATTGCAAGGTTTATAGCTAGCATTGTAGAGGTAACAATGTTTACAACCTTTACATTAAATTCAGTTACATGACCATTCTTAATAGAAACTACAACAGTTTCTTGAGAATCTTTCATTATTTTGAGTTCCATACCCTCTTTCTTTGAAATAGGACTGCATAAATTTACCTAAATGGAGGAAACTGATGTGTCCTGCAACTCTAAACTTCTCTTCAACACTTCAGTTCCATCTTGACGTCTTATAGTAGATGTATCATTGATAGAAGTGACAATTCTAATATCAACGAGACTATTATTGTTCATGTCTGTGATTTTATCAATTGATGTGAACTTGAAATAATGTTTGGCACTGAGGGGTCATCATTACACTGTTGCAAGATTAAATCCTGGTCTAGAGTGATTTCTAGATGACTGTTTAGCTTGTTACAGTTCCTATTTGCTTCCTTTATTGAGACTTTTGAAAGCGTGTACAATGCTCCCACTTGTACTCATTCATAATGTAATTCTACTATATTGTTGAAGCAAGTCACCTGAATTTCAGTTCCTTCACTGTCTATCATGTCAAAACTAAAAACCTATCCAATGTTTTTGGGGGTCTTAAATTGGTGCATATGTTTTTTAGTTATTACACGGCCTTTAATTATCCATCTTCCTTGATAGGGGTTCAAGCATTTGATTGGACTTATATTTTCAGGTGTGTTCTGTTGCTAAGGAGGCATGTTTATACCAAACATCACATTTTAATTGCCTGGATGCATTTGTTGTTCTTGTTGTTTAAACAAGAATTTGGGTTGGCCAATTAACTGGTAGTCTATGGAGGTGACATCTATTTCAAAGATTATTATTGTCGTGTAAGAATCAAGCAAAAAATGGTGTAAATACCATGGAACAAATGTATATATGGCCATGAATGAATAAAAAAGAATGTTCGAAAAAATGCAATCCTACCTTGAATCTCCAGTGGAATGACATGTAATGTGTTAAATGCACTATAGATCCTACCTTCAATGTTTGGGATGAAAAGTGCATATTAAATTTTTGAGCAAAATGACCATTTGCATATGCAAGCCATCGGATAATACAACCTTATACTATTCACTTGAATTTCCATTAGGGCTTAGCTTCTTTAGAGATACAATTTGAAGTGACAGACACATTACTCTGTCTCCAACATTGATAGATTGAATTGCTTGAGGAGTGAGTTCCAGTGCCATTCAAACACTGCATGAAGAGGTTTTCCAAAGTTTCCCAGTTTCAATCACATTATGGAAAAATTGAATCTAACCAACATGAGCAAGTGTACACAGTTAATGTTTGGATTACTAATTTATCAATATGAGGAACCTTGATTTCTTTATCAACACATCGTGTAACCTAATCATACATCCATAAAAGAAAGAGTTCCTTGATCTTTAAAATCTTGAAAATCATATATAATTTGAAAAACTAAAAAATATAGTTTAAAAAGTAGCTATGGACAAGCCAATAGTAGTTGTGGGTAGCAATAGTAGTATAGTTTTAGTATAAATAATTGTTTGTAAATATTGGCCACCAAAAAAAAATTAGGAAAGAAAAAAATTTGCTTTCTAATTACAAATCCAAGGAATACAATTATTTCATGGAACGTAAAACATATGTAAAAATTGTCATTAAATTCCAATTAAACAATAACAAACGTTTTAGTCCGTGTTTTTTCATATGCTTAAGCTAGGGACAAATTACAATTCTGGAGAAGAAATATTGGTCGTTTTAGAAACAAACACTGGAAAAGTCACATACCTGAAAATATAGCCTAAAAAATAGATATGAGCAGGAACGGTAGTTGCAAACAACAGTATCAATTTATGCTGCACATAGAAGTTCAACAATGAGGAATTCGTATTTCTGCATATGCTTAAGCTAGGGATGAATTAAAATTCTAGAGAAGAAATATTGGTTGAATTTTAAAAACAAACAAAGGAAAATTCACACCTAAAAATCTAGTCTAAAAAGTAGATATGAATAGGTGTAGTAGTTGCAGACAACAGTATCAATTTACGTTGCACATAGAAGTTCAACAATAAGGAATACGAAATCAGAGACTAGAGGCTCATATGCATTAGAAATGAAAGAGATAACAAATGACAATACAAATCAACAAATATAAATAATTGTTTGTAAATATGAACCGCCAACACAAGCACAACTAGGGGGGAAAATGTTTTTTAATTTAAAAACCACAAGGAAAAACATATTTCACGGAACCTAAAAATATATTTACACTATCACTAAAACCCAAATATTTTACTTTTTCTACATATGGTCACGGTAGGGACGAATTTAAAAAATATAAAATGAGTGAAGCTTCATTACTCTTAGGCATTTGATTGAAAAAGCTTGGAACACCCAAGGTGGGGAAGCTTATTGCTATTTTGTGGATTTTAAAAAAGCTTTTGACACCGTTCCCAGAGACAAACTATGGAAAAGGATGGAAGAATTAGGGGTTCCTAATGAGTTTAGAGCAGCTGTTCACAAACTTTATGAGCGTGTTAGAGCAAAAATCAGAACTAGAGAAGGCATGTCTGAATGCTTTGGCAGCAACATCGGGGTTAAGCAGGGGTGCCCACTTTCCCCCACTTTGTTTGGTCTTTACATTGACAAACTAGAAGAATGGATAAATAAAACCAAAGGAGGTGGCATCCAGTTGGCCAGTTTCGTGGTAAAGCTGCTTTTATATGTGGATGATCTTATTCTTATTGCAAAATCAGCCCATGGTTTGAGGGGTCATTTGAAGGCTCTAGAGCTATTCTGTCAAGATGTCAAGATGCAAGTGAACATTAGCAAGACTAAAGTCATGATCTTCTCTCTAAAAAGGAAACAACAACAAACTAATTTTATTTTCGAAGGAAGTCTGCTAGAAATCGTTGAAGAATACAAGTACCTTGGCATTGTCTTTCACAATAGGCTCAGTTGGGAAACTTACAGGGCGAAACGGATTCAAGGGGGTTGGAGAGCTTCTTACCTTCTCCAGAACAGGTGTAGGAAAGCGGAACTTTGGGATTGGAAAACCAAGAAAACCCTTTTTGGTTTGTTGGTCACGCCGGTTGTCCTCTACGGTTGTGAGGTTTGGGGGAGTAGCATGTCAAATCACAGATGGAGACAGCTAGAAAGAATTCAAAAGCACCTTATCACCAGTAGCCTTAAAGTTAAAGCAACTGTTCCATATGAGATTCTTTTGGCAGAGGTCGGTACTTTCCCGATGGAAGCTGCTGTAATATCAAGGTTACTGAGTTACCTAAAAAAGGTGGAAAACATGGGGAATCACCGGTGGCCCAAAGTGGTGGTGAGCGATGTGTTAGATCGGAGGAAGAAGACATGGATGAAACAAAACATCAAGTGGTTGGAAAAATGGGACATTAAGTTGCATGAGTGTCCTAACACCAAAGGGGAAATAAAAAAGTTTGTGTTAGAAAAATTCAGGACTGCCATGTGGACAAATCAGATTGGGCATAAAAAAATGCACTATATTAAAGAGTTCAATCCCACTTGGGAACATGGGGATAAAGCATACTTAAGTGCCGATCTTAAAGGTAAGGCTAGGCTCCTAGTGGCACAATTGAGGACTGGTTCACATCATCTTAGATGCGAAATTGGTAGATGGACGGTTCCTAAGGAAAGGTGGGAAGATAGGACTTGCATTTTCTGCAGTGATAGAGTGGTTGAAACTGATAGGCACTTCATTAGGGAGTGCGATGCGTACAAGGATATCCGTATGCAGCAAGATAACAACGTGAATGTTGGCAGTTTTAGTGAATTATTTGAGGAAGAGAAGCTTCACAACACGGCTCGGTTGTTGGTAAAGATTCATAGAAGGCGGGATGACATCGAAAGGAACCTGAAGAAACCCTAGCACTTTGGGCACTTGGTCTGTTTTTGGTCTCGTGGACGTTATTAAAACTCATTCACTCATTCATTGCAATCTATTCTTGCTCGAACACTTTTAGATATGCTTAGTAAGTACAAATCGTTTGGTGAAGGATGATTTATTGATATAAAAAGGATCTTTGTTTGCTATTTTAATTCGCTGCTCCCCTTCACTAACTATAACTACTATTGAGAGATTTGTTCGCTATTAAGTATTTTTGTGAGTAGAAAATCCACGACGACGGATTTGAAACTGGAATCTAATTTGGTGGAATGCTAAAACTACATACAAAATAATAAAGAAATTTCCATTCAAAGCATTGCATTTTGAAAGCAACTAAATGGCATAACTACAAATACATATAAGTTAATTACTCGTTATCCTTCTTTAAATTCAATAACTATTATTTATAATGATGGCAGAGAACTTTTCTAAAATACCCCTATTTACTACAAAAATAAATTCTGGCTATGAATATATGTAAGCTAACTCTATATTTTTATTTTAAAATGTTTTTAACAACACATTATCTTTCTTTCTTTATAATTCTACCTATAAATAAATTTATATATTCTATTAATAAAAAGTTGATGTTTACAATTTAAAAACATTTAAAATTAGCATTTCATGGCTCATAGCTCACCCATGGCAGCGATGGCCAAAACAAACAAAGTTTTTTGTACACTAATAAAGGAACGACCAGAAAGACTAGATTTATTTTTTTGTGGCCCGAGGAAAACAAGCCATAGTAAGGAAGGAAAACTGATGGATTTTTTTGGGAAGAGCATACAAGAGGATGACAATAGTAGGCATGAGTTTTCGCTTCTAAATTTTAACTGTGTATATTTTTACATCAACGTTTCGAATTATACTCATGACAAATTTCAGGGGACCTATGAACTAATTAAATGTACAAACACTCTAAAACCTTGAAAAAAAACCCAACTATACTCAAAACCACCCTAAAAAGGATGCACTAGACCATAGCCCTCCCATGCAAGCATGTAAAGGCTTTTAGTTTGCTTAAGCTTAAACTTCTGCCTGGCAAACCGTGCCTTAAACAAATGACCAAATTCAATGAACATACCATGAAATCATTTTATTTGCATAAAAATATTTATTTATATAAAATAGGACTAATAGGTATACCTAGGTCAATTGACTATAACCAAAAGGACGGCGTACTTCTTTCCATGACGTAATGCCTGACAATGACAATATGGAGGCGAATGTTTTGTTTTTTTTTTTACTATAATTGGTCCTAAAGTACCTACGCACCAAATTAAAGGTATATATTTTCTACTTTTATTATTATTATTTTATTTAGTTAATTGGTTTTACCAAGTGAAAAAGAAAGGAGAAGCGTGAAAGCATTGTAGAAGGCAATTTGCAATAAACATGTGTACTTAAACGTGGTGTCGTATACACATCTATGAAAAGAAAGGCCATGAGTTTAATCATTGCCCTCCTAAATGTACACTCTTATTTTGTGTTTTTTAAATTTAAATTGATAAATACTTATGTTAAGTCAAAATCCAACCAACAAATAATGATGTAAGTTTTGTTGCTTTATATAAAAGGGTTTTTTTATAGTTTTGTATAGGAGAAAGTGCATACGGTATAATATTTTTTTATATTTGTTTTATGTTAATTTGTTTAGATACTTTTAATATATGGTCTTGTATCTAAATAGTTTTTTGCGAAATAATGATGTAAGTTTTGTTGCTTTATATAAAAGGGTTTTTATTTTATTTTTTATTTATAGTTTTGTATAGGAGAAAGTGCCTAGGGTGTAATATTTTTTTTATATTTGTTTTATGTTATTTTATTTAGATATTTTTAATATATGGTTTTGTATCTAAATAGTTTTTGTGGTGTACTGGGGGAGAGGAGCTAATAGTTGAATAGGGTCCAACTGTTGTTATGGTACTTGTGGGTATAGGGGAGAGGAGCTAGTAGTTGAACACCCTAACTTCATGCCTCTCAAAATCATACGTGGCAATTTCATTGGCAAGGCCTCTGCTTATAACTAAGGTTTCGGGTCCACATCAACATGTTTTTTGTTGAGGTGTCTAAAAACATGCAAAAAAAATTTTTGGACCAATAGTTGTGCATTAAGTCATGTTTTGTTGGTGCGCCAATGTGGCATCACATGATTTGTTGCTTTTTAAAATTTTCATTCAATTATAAATACTTATGTTCAACACTTGGTCATTTTTTTATTTACTTGTGGAATAATAATTAACAATATATAGTATATAGAGTGTTCAACTACTGGCTCCTATACTCACAAGTAATGGCTCATGTGATAGGATCATACTAGGCAACTTGGTGCTTGCTTGGTAAACCATTGAATGGGCACAACAAACAAGACAAAATTTTCTCCTCATCAAATTGGATTTTGACAAAACATATGATAGGATCAAGTGGTAGTTCATATTAAAAATGCTTAAATGGCTAGGCTTTGGCCTTGAGCTCATTTCCCATGTAAAACTCCTCTTTGTTGATGCTACTGCTTGCCTAGCAATTAATGGTTCAATTACTCAAACCTTTTCTCTTCAATGATCGATAAGGCAAGGCTACCCTTTAGCACCATTCCTCTATGTTCTCATAGTTGATGCACTTAGATACCTTTTAAACCATGCTAAAAAGCAGAATCTCATTCATGGTATTTCTCTACCTGGTAATGAAGTAGCTCTTAATTCTCAATTTGCTAATGATAGCTTATTATTCATTCAAAACTCTCAAGAAGAACTCAGTAGCACCCTTGATCTCTTGGACCTATTTTGTTTAGCTACTGGCTCGCAACTCTCTCTTAAAAAAACTAAACTTTCAATGACCTCAGCTGATCAATCACCTCCTTGGATACCCCCACAGTGAAAATTCAACAATCATGGTGTAATTTCAAGATACCTTGGCATCCCCTTTGGGATAGGAGTTTCTTATAGTTCATCAATAAACTAAAAAGGAAGCTTGAACTTTGGTCTAACAAATTTCTTTCTATGGATGGACGCATTCAAATTGCCAACAAAATCCTCATAGCTAGTCACATTTATATCTCATCATGTTGGTTTCCTTCTAAGAGAAGCTACAATCAATTAACTCAATTAATTAAAGGGTTTCTTTGGGGTAAATGGAATAACAAAAAAGGTCATCCAATTGCTTCATGGCTTTATTGTATTCAACCAGAAAACAAAGGGGGTTTAGGAGTGAATGATCCACTCACACAAGGGATCTGCCTCATAGCAAAATGGATTATTAGAGCTCTTTGTGGATCAGCACCATGGAAGTCTCTTATTAGGCATAAAATTGCTGCTGCTAAAGCCAATAATGCTTGGAAAGAGGTTGGGCGGAAAAATAAAATACTTCAAACCTCAAGCTTCCAAACATTCTTTAAGCATGTGTCCAAAGCCTGGCAATATGTCTCCTCTTCTCTAATGGAAAGGACAAGATCTTATTGTCATGGGATGAGTTTTTTTACTTTTTCTATTTGGTGGAATAGATTGATATACTCACATGAGCAGCCTCTTGCTATTAATTCTCAATTGCATAGTAAGATCTTATTTTAATAAAAAGGCATCAAAGAATTCAAGGATATGTTCACTTCATTAACGTGGAAAAATAACATGCAACTCAAGTATGACTTTAAATTGTCCAATACTCTTATCAATGATATTCACAAGGTGCAAGATGTTGTTCCTCTAGCTCTTCAATTAAAACTTTCTATTCCCATTTCATGCAATTGTTTTAAAGATTGGAGGTGGTTTCCACGGTATAATATTGAAAAATTTTCTCTTAAACTAATTTACCATAAACTTCTCGCTCCAATCCAAATTCAACCAAGATTAAATCTGAAATGGAGATTGAATTAGTCTACGTCCAAGTAGTTCAGTTTGAGCCTTGTTATTTGGAAATCCAAAGTTAAAGCTAAAGCTCAATTCCTAGCATAGCAGATCACTCACCCCACCAAATGTCCTTTCTATAGACCATTAAGCATGTTTTTTTGGACTTGCAAACATACTCAACAAATTTGGCACACAATTGTGACTTTTATTCCTGTTATATTTAATGGAAAACTAAGATGGAAATAAGCTATTTTAGGGTTGCATTGCACAGAATATGATTTTAGAATCTTTTTGTCAATGTATCCTATTATACATTCAGATGATGCCGTGTAAAGTTGCTTTTTTCTAATGACTATCCCTCTATGGAAGTGACTATGCATGGTATATTGTCTAATATTATTTTTCAGCAATCATCTCTTACTAAAGCCTTGAAGGAGAAACAAAGCATCAATCCAGAGCTCAAGACACAAATATCTAATTTGCAGTCTCAGTTGGTAGCGATTTCTAAGGATCACAAGGGGCCTAATGTGCTACAGAGAAAAATGATATTCTCTCTTATTGTATTAAGCAATCTGCCTTAGTACTGTTTCTTTCAGCTGTCATAAACTGATTAGATCTTTTTGGCTCTTTGTAAATGTTCAGTTTTAGCTGTATTAAGCCCTGAATTGGTTACTTTTAGGCTATTAGGAATGGAAGTGCCACTTTCAAGCTTATTGTATATTATTTTCTATTCTTAATATATACATTTTTCAATTTTCTAAATAAAATATGACACAATCATAAGAATTGGGCCAGGCAGATTAGACGCTCAAAGAACAAAATTGTTATTAGTGTATATGAATTGGTAATGTTTAAGGCAGATTTGACGTCATAGAACAGTGAATGATATTAATATATAGAATATCATCCACTTCAACAGTCAAAGGTCAATTTTGGTCAATAAAAGTAGGACAAATATTTAAAACTTTTTTATTGTGAATGAATCCTGTAAAATTGCTATTAGTTGTTTGACCATTGAAGTAGATGATATTTAAGTAGAATGTAAATAGACAAGGTAAAATTCTTTTGATTATCAATACCAAATAAATATGTATACTATCATGAGTATAAATTTAAATCTATGTTTGAAGTTTACAGTAAATTCATAAATCAAACTGTCGGCTTCAGCAGAGCATCAAATAAGAGATTCAAACAAGAAGGTAAAACCTCAACCAAACACACAAACAAATTTAGATTAAATTAAAACATTATTCATACCCGTTGCCCGTTCTTCCCTTTTCAACCCCCGCTCTCCTTTCTCCTCCTCTCTTTCTTTTTACCGTTCTCCTTCAGAATTTTTCAAAAAAAACAATCTTCCTCTTTCTTTTTATTCTTTCTCCTTTACCCTACGTTTGCTTTGAAGTTTTAAAGCACAAATCTATTATTTATTTAATTAAATAAATAAAACTAAATAAAGCATGAATAATATAGTTTCCTATTAATTTTTTTTTAAAATTCAATCACTTTTTCTTGTTTTAATTTTAATAAAAGTATATATATAATTTTTAAGGTCATAAAGTAGAAGTTCTTGTTTTTTTTTAAATAAAAATAATTCAAATTACAAGTTTAAATTTAATAATTATTCAAATTATAAGTTTAAATTTAATAATTATGCAAAATATAATTAATTTATTCAATAATGCACAAAGTAATAATTATATATTTTAATTATGCTCTCACACAATGCAACTCTAACTAAATGCTTTTAAGTGAATGTGTGGAAAATTTCTTCATGACAAGTTGCCTTTGGACGACTAGAAACTTCTCCTCAATGATATTCTCTCTTTCTTTCAGAGTGTCGTTACTCACAAAACAAAAATTGATAGTTAGTCTTTATCAAATCCATAATTTGATCTAACTATAATGCAAATAATAAAATCTCAAAATATTTTGATAGTCAAATATCATTTATTAATTTTCACCACATTACTTATACCTTTTAATCAACAGAACATTGTTCAAACACAATAACACTTATTTATCATAGTGGTTTGTGTTCACACATATCAAATTAAACACATATGAGTATCTTTTAAGCATGGCACATTAACTAGGATGTGACAAGAGTTGGACTCTAAATATAATGGCACCTTCCATGAAATTAAGGAGTCCCTTAAGAGAATGAAGAAGAAATTGGAGAATGCAAAAAATCTTTCTAAATTGCTCAAGTTACTTGTAATACTAGTGATTAAGTCCTTAGAAAAATAAGTTGAAATTGCATTCCCACCAAAGATTGTTGTTGCTAATATCCCAACTACAACAATGACGTCATCACTTGAAATTGGCCATAAGAACCAGGGTAGGATAATTTCTCTCATGGAGATTGACCAATCATATATAAGAGCCCCCCTTGCTACATGTATTAATAACGGGAATGTAGAGGGAACATTATGTGGTGGCTAAACAAGCCCATGATGTAGTTGTCCCTTTGGTTGACTATGAAGTGATAGAGTGCACAGGAGAGATTACTACCACAACACATGTAGTAACTACATAGGCTCAATCTCATGATGGGGAGGATAGCAAGAGTTATATCCCTCCCCCAACTCCAACTCTAATGCAAGAGATATTTCAAGCCATAAATATGAAGGATGTGATGTAGAAAGCTTGTGAAGAGTTTCTTGTCAATGATGACTTTATTAAGAGTTCCAAGCATCTGCCTTGTCTATTAGAGTTAGGGAGAAGAGAATTGGAAGACAATAAGAAGTTAAATGAACTATTAGGGGAGGAGAAGCAGGATATAGTAGAAATTCAAATCATCCACCAAAGTTTGACTTTAATATAAAGAACATTACTTCAAAGCAAGGGAGGAGAATGATAAGGGAGAGTGTGATGCAGGGGCATCGCTCTCCATCCAAATTTTGGTTTGAATTTTGTTTCAGTTTGGTCAGTTTTGGAATTTCTGTAGTATTTTAGTGGTTTGGGTGTTTGGATGTGTTATGATGTAGATTCCTGTCACAATACATTTTATTTTCTTGTTGCTTGCTATTATGAATAAAAGTCTTGCTTGGAAGGCTCCTGTCGCTCGAATGACAGAAACTTAATTTAGAATGGACTTGAAACCATTGTCAGTTATTCTACAAACCCGACAGCTGGAGGATGTAATTTGTTGTGAGCAATTGAAGAGTCGTTGCTGGAAGTTTCTCATCTCTCAAAAAGATGTTGAGCATACGAACGGTCAGCAGAAGACAAAAAAAAGGAAAAAAAAAGATTATTTTGTTTGGAAGAGAGGGGGTCGACGATTACAAGAAGAAGAGGTCGAATGTTTAAAAGAAGACAGTGGAAAGAACAAGAGGTGGATCATCTCTGCGAAGGAGGCCGAGAATGTGAGGGGTCGGGGCTGAGAACAGAAAGATAGAGAACTATTTTGTTACAGAGAAGGGAGGCCACTTGTTGCAGGCCGACAGTGGAGAAAAGAGGAAAGAGAAATGGAATCCACAGGAATGGGGAAAAGATAGATAGAAGTGGAGAAGAGAGGCCGAAAATACATTTTAAGATTCAGCTCAGCCATAAAAAGGTGCGATCTATTTGTAGAGTGGAATATGAGGGACATTGGTAGGAAGGCGACAACAGAGAGAAAATTGAGGGGGAATGATAGTAAAGGCCGCAATAGGGAGTTGAAAAGAAATGTAAGAAAGGAAAATTAATGAATAAAGACCCTATTTTGATTTTGCTTCGGTCACACACGCTGTCAATGATTATTCTATGCATGGACATATATTGAGTATTGTTTTAATCCATTGAATTGTTAATGTTGTTACATCGAACTTGAAATTCCTATCATTAGTATACTGTGTAAATCTTATTATCTCATGTCATGAGTTTGGTTGTAAATCTGTAGAGGTCTATTGATGGTAAGGGTCCAAGTAATAAGCTAATAGAATGTATGTCTGAATATGTGTTATTGCTAGTCAGTATTAGAGCATGTGTGAGGGAGCGTGCTATCAGATTGGTATCAGAGCACAGAAGGTTCTGAGCGCTGAGTAGATCGCCGAAGTGAGGTAACTTAGACAGGATCTGCGGGTAGCAGAGGAAGGAGAAGGTGAGTGTTGCAGTTTTGTTGCAGATTGACAAGTTGTGGAGAACCCAGATTGAGGTATCACAAAGATGAGAGTAGAAGATTGGAAGGTGCAAAAGCATACTAGGAAAGAGAGTCTCACGAAGCGAGACAAGAGGAAGGAAAACATGAAGAAGCAAAATACAGATTTTGAAAGAGAGATGGCAGCATTGAGAAGAGACTGAAAACAATACATGATTGCAAGGCAGCGAAGGTTGGAAGAAGAAAGCCAGGAGTATTTTTGGTGTTGGCCCATGGAAAAGAAAGTGAAGTGGCCTGTAAAAGAGATTGTTGAGAAGAGGAAAAGGTAGAGTATAGAAGCCTTAAGAGGAAAAGATAAGAGGATGAAAGGGTTCCAGAAAGATTGGGACAACAAGGAGTTCCCTCTAGAGCAACATGGACCAGAAGAGGTCAAAGAAGTTCTCATTGAAGAGAGCATGAGAGAAGATAAGAAAGAAAGAGAGGAAGAGGAAGAAGTGTAGCAAGCAACACTTGTGGAAAAGAGAAATGAAGATAGGAGAATGTCCATGAAGAGGGCATTAATGGAGACATTGTGGTCTCTTATTTTGTTTGCTAATATTGTATTTGCAGATGTGTATGCAGGTATGAAGAATGCTATAGGAAGGGTCAAGGATGGGACCTTGAAGGTGATGGAAGTTGGGGCAAAAGTAGTACCCAGTAAAATAATTGAAGATGAAAGAATACTAGTTGTAGCAGAGGTACATTGTAAAGTGCCCGAGAATGGAGAGGAGGCTGATACTGAAGATTTCCAGTACGATGATGGAGATGAAGAAGAAACCATAGAGTTTCATGATGCCTGGGAAGATGTTGCAGCAGCAGCACAAGATGCTTATGAAGAAGAAAAGTTGGAAAGCCAAGAAGCCAAAAGTGGATGTAATGTGGGACAGCAGGTAAAAGAAATTCATAATGTTGTATTTAGTTATGAAGATGGAAAGGAAAATGTTGATTTTAATCATAAAAGTGAAATTAAGAATGTGATTATGCAAGTTGATAAAAAAAAGAGAGAAGAACATGCTAATATAGTACCACGTTGGCTTAAGGGACAGTATGGAAAGTGTAAACAAGAAGGTGGTTATGATGTGGTTTGCAACAGAAAACAAATACCAAGCATGAGAGGCATGATTGAATGTAAGAGGAGACAAGAAGAGAGGACAAGTTGGCAAGAAAGGAAGCACAGAGAAAAGGTATTAAGGCAACAATCAGATCATGGATCATGGAAGATAAGTGCAGCAATAAAAAGCCAACAACCTAGAGCTACAGGAAACAAAGTGTGGATGGTGAAGTCTAGGACAACAAAAAACAAAGTTGGTGTAACAGGATACGGTGAGAACAAAACCTCTCTAGAGAATAGAAGATATGAAGACAAGAAGGGGATTAAGACGGAAGAATTAAGTTTGCAGTAGGATTGTCACATACAACAAGCTGAAACTTGTAAAGAAGAGTTCAAGAAAAGTGAAGGAACATTGTTAAGCCGTGAAGCTAGTAAGCAAAATGATGGTGCAAGGAAATCAGAACAGTAGAAGGAAGATAATGAAGATACAAAAGCATTGACTAATGTCATACCAAAGAAGAAAGAGCGTGGAGTATCTTGGAGGAAGTTAGAGGAGGATACATACAAAATAAAAGGTAAGCAAATTGCTTTTGGTGAATTAAATAATGAAGATTTTAAATTTATAGATGAAGTGGTTGAAGATAAAAGTTTGATTGAAGAAAATGAGAAGACTGTAGAAATGAATGAGATTGCAGCCATCACAAAGGTTAAGGAAGTGAGGAATGGAAGTATCTGGAAAAGCGGAAATCTTGTGATTGACAAGGGGTCTAGAAAAGAAGAGGAAAATAGAAATGCAGATTTGAAGGAAGAGGCAGCAAACTGGAAGGAGTTAGAAGAGAATAGATACAATGAAAAAGGTAAACATGTTGATTTTGCTTTTGAATCTTGGAATGATATTGTTAAAGTAGAAAATGATAAGGATGGGGAATGGAATAGTGACAAGGAGATCTTAGATTATGAACTAGAGTTGTGGAGACTTGTGGATGAAAAGGCCATGAGAAGGGTAAGATATAAGAAGAAAAGTGAAAGTAAAAAGAGGTAGGTTGGAAGACATAGAATAAATAAAGATGAGTGTGGAATGGATGCAAAGATTGAATTAAATAGGAATAATAGAAAGAAGGAATGGACAACAGAAGAATGGCATGATAAAGGCATGAGAACTGAAGAAGGGAAAGTAAAGTTACAAATTTTAGAAGCAGATAATGTTGCAGCTGAGATTATAGATGGTGAAGGCAAGGAGATTCATAGTGGCAATATGATAGAGGTGGACGTAGAAAGAGGAGCAGAAAACCATGTTAGTGTCGATAATTTGTGGGTAAATTTTCCTAGGAAAGAGCAAGAATGGAGAATGAAGATTGCTAATGAAGGTAGGAGTACAAGTATAACAACGAAGGAAATAGAAGAGAAGGTTGTAGCTGTCAACAAAAATGATGGAGCCACGATTGAAACAGAGGTAATTGTGGATGTCTTCCAAAAAGATGTTGCGTATTCATTTTCTATGTTGATTGATAAAGAGTTTGGGCAGGATCCTAGGGTAGTGTGTGTAGGTTCCAGTAAAGACATTGAGGGTTGTGATGAGAATGAAGTAATCATTAATGATCTGGTGCTAGGTAGTTTGGTTATTGCAAAAGAAGGATATAAAATGGTGGATGCAGATTGGCATAAGGCTGTGTATGAGGTTGGTGAAGTAGATAGATAGTTGGGCAAAGTGGAACTATTTGAGCAGGTAAATGTGGAGGTCTTTTGGCCTGTTGATTTGAATGAGATTATGTAAGTAAACTCTGGCAAAGCTATCTGAGAATGTTCAAGCTGAGGAGGGAGCTGCAGTGTTGGGAAAACGTCTTCATTATACCAACACAATTGTGGAGAAAGAGAAAGAAAGAACGAAGGTGGAGAAGTTTTGATTGATAAGGCCCATGTGCAGGAGTACATGTCTTCTTTGTTTCCTGGGGAGTCTGATGCAGGGGCATCGCTCTCCATCCAAAGTTTGGTTTGAATTTTGTTTCAGTTTGGTCAGTTTTGGGATTTCTGTAGTATTTTGGGGGCTTGGGTGTTTGGATGTGTTATGATGTAGCTTCCTGTCACAATACATTTTATCTTCCTGTCACTTGCTATTATGAATAAAAGTCTTGCTTGGAAGGCTCCTGTCGCTTGAATGACAAACTTAATTTAGAAGGGACTTGAAACCGTTGTCAGTTATTCTGCAAACCCAACAGCTGGAGGATGTAATCTGTTGCGAGCAGTTGAAGAGTCGTTGCTAGAAGTTTCTCATCTCTCAGAAAGATGCTGAGCATACGAATAGTCCGCAGAAGACAAAAAAAGGAAAAAAAAAAAAGATTGTTTTGTTTGGAAGAGAGGGGGTCGACAATTACAGGAAGAAGAGGTCGAATGTTTAAAAGAAGACAGTGGAAAGAACAAGAGGTGGATCATCTTTGCGAAGGAGGCCGAGAATGTGAGGGGTCAGGGCTGAGGACAGAAAGATAGAGAATTGTTTTGTTACAGAGAAGGGAGGTTGATTGTTGCAGGCCGACAGTGGAGAAAAGAGGAAAGAGAAACGGAATCCACAAGAATGGGGAAAAGATAGATAGAAGTGGAGAAGAGAGGCCAAAAATACATTTTAAGATTCATCTCAGCCATAAAGGGCGTGATCTGTTTGGAGAGTGGAATATGAGGGACGTTCGTAGGAAGGCAACAACAGAGAGAAAATTGAGGGGGAAGGATAGTCAGGGCCTGTAATGAAACAACTTGCACAATATCTGAATATAATAGTAAATATGCTGAAAATACTTGATAATAATATGCCACTTCGAGGGGGCAACCTCCTAATCCACTTCGAGGGGGATACCTCCAACAGTCTTCAATGAGAACACAATACTCAATATCATGATATAATAAGACTCACTACCCCTATATATACCTATTTATGCCTAGGATATCACCCATGCTGACTTAGATAGCCCTATAGAAGCCTTAGGCCGACCTAAACAACTAAATAACAATATAATAATGATAATATGACTTAATTAAGGGTTAAGATAGCCACAAGCCGACTATTCATAACCATATACACTATAGGAGTAAGGGCATAACATGCCCCCCACCTTTACAAAAGCGTTGTCCTCAACGCTGATCAATTCTGGTAGTTTCTTCATATAATCTTCATCATCCCATGTGGCAACTTCAACTAGAAGATATGTCCTTGATGTCCTCAGCTTGTTTATGTGTGTCTGGAAAATTAACTTCAGCTCCAAGATGTGTCTTCCCTTTGCATCTAGCTCTTGATGGTGATGAATGTGTTCTTCCTTTACTTGAACCTTTTGATGTGCCATAGAGGAAGAGGTGAGGAATAGTACATTGTACCCTTGCATTGGTTGAATAGCTTGATCAGGAACTTCTTCTTCTTTCACTTCTTCTTCATCATCTTTTTCTTTTTCTTTTGTTTCTTCTTCTTCTGCTTCATCATCATCATCATCATCATCATCATCATCTTCTTCTTCTTCTTCTTCCGCTTCTTCTGTTTCTTCTTCCGCTGCTTCTGTCACTTCTTCTGCTTCTTCTGCTTCTTCTTTCGCTTCTTCCGCTACGTCTTCCACTTCTTCTTCTGCTTCTTCTGCTTCTTTTGCTTCTTCCACTTCTTCTGCTTCTTCCACTTCTTCTGCTTCTTCCACTTCTTCTTCCACTTCTTCCTCTTCTTTCGCTTCTTCCTCTTCTTCCGCTGCTTCTTCCGCTTCTTCCGCTGCTTCTTCCGCTTCTTCTACTTCTTCTGCTTCTTCTTCCGCTTCTTCCTCTTCTTTCGCTTCTTCTTCCACTTCTTCTTCTTCTTCTTCTTCTGGTTCTTCTTCTTCTTCTTCTTCTTCTTTGGGTTCTTCTTTTTCTTCTTCTTCTGGTTCTTCTTCTTTTTCTTCTTCTTCTGGTTCTTCTTCTTTTTCTTCTTCTTCTGGTTCTTCTTCTTCTTTGTCTACTGCTACTGCTTCTTCTTCTTCTTCTTTGTTGCTTGAGACCTCCTTTCTTGGTTCCTTCATTAAGGCACTTAACATGCTTCATATATATGATATATCTTCTCTTAGGTCACACATAGCCCTCTTGTACTTACTTATTTCCTCATCCTTATCAGAGGGTTTCCCCAGTGTGACAGCATTCTTTTTGCCTCTTGTCGTAAGGCTCGTCATGATGGAAACCAATATTTTTGGAATAAATCCACAAATGAAATGTAAATTCTCCAAACTTTTTACTGTAACTTACTAAGGCCAAGATACCACTTACCCAGAAAAAAATCCAAAAAATTAGCAAATTTGTTGCCTTGAGAGCGAATTTGTTGGAAACCCTAATTTTGCAATAAATCGCTTATTTTTGCTCCAATTCCTCTGAAATCTGGACTGTATCTTATTTAATATTGTCTTCAAAAACCCTTTAAAAATCTTTAAAAAATTCGCTAAAATCTGAAAGTTGTGCTCTTCCCAAAATCGCCTCCAATGTTGAGAAAAAATCTTGCCTCTACAGTGCCAAGATCATGCTCTGATACCACTTGTAATGAAACAACTTGCACAATATCTGAATATAATAGTAAATATGCTGAAAATACTTGATAATAATATGCCACTTCGAGGGGGCAACCTCCTAATCCACTTCGAGGGGGATACCTCCAACAGTCTTCAATGAGAACACAATACTGAATATGATGATATAATAAGACTCACTACCCCTATATATACCTATTTATGCCTAGGATATCACCCAGGCTGACTTAGATAGCCCTATAGAAGCCTTAGGCCGACCTAAACAACTAAATAACAATATAATAATGATAATATGACTTAATTAAGGGTTAAGATAGCCACAAGCCGACTATTCATAACCATATACACTATAGAAGTAAGGGCATAACAGGGCCGCAGCAAGAAGTTGAAAAGAAATGTAAGAAAGGAAAATTAATGAATAAAGACTTTGTTTTGATTTTGCTTTGGTCACACACGCTGTCAATGATTATTCTATGCATGGACATATATTGAGTATTGTTTTAATCCATTGAATTGTTAATGTTGTTACGTCGAACTTGAAATTCCTGTCATTAGTATATTGCGTAAATCTTATTATCTCATGTCATGAGTTTCGCTGTAAATCTGTAGAGGTCTATTGATGGTAAGGGTCCAACTATTAAGATAATACAATGTATGCATGAATATGTGTTATTGCTAGTCGGTATTAAAGCATGTGTGAGGGAGTGTGCTATCAGAGTGGTTGCCTCTTGTTTTTGGGTTGGAGTATCTTAGATGCCATGCGAATGGATACCATCAAGAGAAGAAATAAGGAATTGTTTGAAAGCCAAGAAGAAGCCTACATAATCATGGAGGGTTCTAGCTTTGACCATCAAACTAAAGCGTCATTAATATGGGTACTTGCCCTTGCAAAAAATAAGCCATATGTGGAGTGCTTACTATTAGACATGTAGGGCAAGTTGATTGTAAGAGGATACAAGAGGTGTCTTCTCTAGAGGATGCTTCATTAGAAATACGTATATATCCCAATTTAGTGAGGCCACTGCGAGAAGATTATACAAAGAACACAAAGAGCCAGGGTTAAAACAATCAAGTTAAAGAAGACTCTACCCAACAAACAAACAATGACTAACAAGTTGAGAGAACAAATAGAAGGGCCTGAAAGAAAGGCATTGCCTCCCCCTCCCTTCATATCACAAGACACCAATGCTCTACAAGAAGAGGTGAATATGTTGAAATGATTATTATAGAAGGCACAAGAAAATAAGCATGAAACAAGTATAAAGGCCAAGCAAGATGTTGAAGATCCGATCAGGGGTATTTTTAGGGCAAGAGCGTAGAATCTTATTAGAATGGTTGATGACTTATGGAAGTAAAATACAAACATGCAAAATGCTATAGGTTAGATACAATATTGTGATCCTTACCTGGCTAAGATAAATGTGAAATGGCTTCCCATGGTGGTCCCATGAAGAAATTATATGGGAATGTTAAGTATGCACAAGTAGATTCAATAAAATTTGTCATATATGAAGTGAAAGTTTTTATATGGGGTGCCAACATTCATGAATAAATTAAAGGCTATCTTGAAGGATAAGACTAATGAGCTCCAATCTCTCATTACCTCTAAGACTATGATCATGCCATTGAATTAATACCAAGAAGTATTCCTCCTAATATTAGACCTTATCACTATTCATATGAATAGAAGTCAGAAATAAATTGATCAAGGAAACACTCGATTCAAGAATTGTTCATTCTAGCAAAAGTGCCTATTAATCTCTAGTGGTTATGGTTATAAGGGTAAGTGCAAGAAGATAAGTCCACTTTTTGGCCAAAAAGTGGAAGTATTTTTCTTGTTTTTCAAATTTTGTCCCTTCAAGGCAAACAATTCATCAATAAGATAATTGCAAAGCTATTAGAAAACTTCTTGATCACTCATAACAAAATATGTCCCTACCATCCACAAGCTAATGGAGCAAGTGAGGCTTTGAATAAAATAATAGGCACCACACTCACTAAAATGTGCAACAGTAACACTACAGACTAGGATGTGAAGACATCAACTATACTTTGGGCTTATAGAACAACTTATAAGAGATTAACCATGTTTTGCCCTTTTCAATTGGTATATGGAGTTGACACTTCTTTGCTTATGCAATTCATAGTACCAAATTTGAGGACCACAATTACTTTGTAGTTGAATGAGGAAGATTCTCTACAAGAAAGATTTAAGAACCTCGAGAAATTGGATGAGAAAAGGCTCCTAGTAGTCTACAATCAAAATTTAGAAAGGAAGTGGCAAAAAGCTTGGCACGATCGAAACTTGTGGTGGAAAATAGTTCAAATTAATAATATGGTCTTGCTATATGATAATAAATAAAAGATAACAAGAAAATTCAAGATGCAGTGACTCAAACCATACAAAATTATAGAGATATCACCATCAGGATTCGTTCAATTAAAAACAATACAAAACCAATTGATGGCTAGATATGTTAATGGCGCAAGGCTAAAACACTGCCATAAGGGGACGTAAAATATAAAATTTTGCAAATTTGTATTATATGTACAATAATGTAATATAACAATAAAATGTAGATGCACTAAAAAGAAAATAAAGTGTTCCAATGTGAAGATTGGCAGGAAAGCAAGAAGTAGGTAAGAGAAACAAATACAAAGCCTACCATTGGAAACCTATATAGGTAGTTGTAAGGAAAGAAGAAATCACCTTGTGAATTTAGCTAAATGTTGAAGCTTAGTGCTACAAAACCTACGACGAGAATGAGCTACCTACAAGTAGTGAAGAACCAAGAAAAAGAGTTGTAAGAAGAGTTGGAGCCAATAAAAAAACAAAGCATAAGAAATGGAAACTCCTACATTGGTCGATGCTACGCAAAACCCACGACCAAAATACAAGAAGTATCTGTTTAAATCCATGGAGGTCAACTTGGAAGGGGCTTTCTTGTTTGTGCCAGGTGATGTCTTGTACGCTGAGGATGTGAGGAAGTATATACACACCTCACTCACGGAAATAGATCATACAACTTTCAAGCCCCTTCAAACAACACTGTTATAGCCAAGGCAGAGAGAGTATTTGTTTGGTAGTACAAAGAAATCTTGAATCTAAAGCTGGATGTTTGGAAAGATTTCCCCAACTTTACAATAGAGGAAGCATGGATTAGAATAATCTTTAGTAGAATACATGATGACTACATGTATTTGGACAAGCCCTATAGAATAACAAAAGAATCCATACATGTGGTGACAAGGTTGTATAATAAAGGGGACCTTCCCTTGAAGAAGAGCATCAATAATGCCAAAGTAACAGAGCTAATTGACGCTACCTTAGACAAAAGAAATTTTGATGTAAGCAAGATCATACAACTTTTGAGCCCCTTCGGACAACATTACTACAACCAGAGCAGAAAGAGTATTTGCACAAATCTTGAATCAAAAGCTAGATGTTTGGAAAGATTTCCCCAACTTTACAACAGAGGAAGCATGGGTTAGAATAATCTTCAGTAGAATACATGATAACTACATGTATTTGGGCAAGCCCTACAAGATAAAAAAAGAAGCCATACATTCTGTGATAGGGTTGTATAATAAAGGGGACCTCCCCTCAAAGAAGAACATCAATAATACCAAAGTAACAGAGCTAACTGGTGCTACCTCAAATGAAAGAAATTTAGATGTAAGCAAGATCACAAACCTGACAGTGAGATGTGCAACACTAGGCATAGTCATGTATTACATGAATAGAGAAGGCTCTGCAATGGGCACGACCATCTTTACCGCATATCAAATGGTCATCCAAGGAAAGAAGATCGACTTGTGTGAAGTGTTGAGAGACCAATTGTTGGAGAGAATACAGTGCACCAAGAGTAGCAACCACTACCAATTTAGGTATGGGTCACTAATCATTGGCCTAGCATTTTATTTCATGAATAGGCTACTTGGGTTTGCGGGGGAAATTTGGTGACAAGATACAAAAGTAGCAACAGAAATCAATGAGTACATGAAACATTTTAAAGATGCCACTTCCTATACAAAGGTGTTTTGGGGGGTTCTCAAAGCATTCCAAACACAAATCCAGAGTAGGAATAAAATATCCTATGATATAGTAAGGAAATATGCAGAAGAGATAACATTTGTGGTAGATAAGGATCATCTCTTTATAGAGGTTGTAGAATTGAGCTCTCAATCAGTACCTCCTCTACTCTATGAAGTTGATGATGAGCTGGCCATAACAAATGCACAAACATTGTTGGCCCTACCAAAGGACCCTAAGGTAGAGAGGTTTGGCACTTACAAAGATTTCATTGACAAACAAGCCAAACAAAGGGCCACATAACACATTGAAAAACACAAGGAGAATTTGAACAAAAAGTGGAGAATCCATGAGGACCCATCGCAACAGGTAGAAACCTATGCATCCCCTTCACAATTGGGTCTACCAATAGTACGACGGTTAGGGAGATTGGAATCAAAATCCCCTAGATTTGAAATAAGAGATTCCAAGACACAAGAGGCACTAGGAGTAAAAGAACTAGAAAAGAGATCACCACGGTTGGCCGCAAAGAGAAAACTACTTACAACACCGCCGTAGGAACACAAAATAACAGAACAAGGGCACAAATCACCCACTAGGGAAGCTATAGAAGCCCTACTACAAATGAGTGTAGAAAAGAAGGGAGAATCTACAAAAAGAAAACAAAAATAAAAATGGAAGTATATACATGTGAAGTGTTTAGATTCAAAAGAGGATGAATAGAAAGCAAAAAGTGGGAAGGAAGAGATCCCACTCAAGAAGAAAACAAAAATTACCGTACAAGTGCCACTAGGTCCACAGGAGTTAGGAGAAGAAGAAGAACAAAAGGAAGAACTCATGGACACTACAAGATTGTGCAGATCTTTATTCATGTATGGAATGCTCTGCAAACATCAAACATCTCTTGGATTACATTTCCACTCCTCGCACCCTCGCTGAGATAATTGAAGGATTTCCGGTGGAGTTAGCAGGGAAATTGAAAAGGAAAAGAGAAAAAGCAATAAAAATGGAAGAAAACTCGAGGAAGGAGGCTCTAGATTCAGTTGTGGCAAATTTGTTAATAGAGAAGAGAACTAAACTCACCCAACTACAAACTATGAAACTCAGGTCAAAATAAAGAGTGGACACCCTTCTCTCCCAAACCAATGAAGCTAAGAAGAGGAGGCAATAGGAAACAATTGAGGCTACCCAAAAAGCCTTCAAAATTTTGTTAGAGGAAGAGAAAGGAGAGCAAGAAAATAAAGGAGAACATGCGGCTACAACAGAGCAACAAATAATAGAGGAAATTGTAAGGGAAACATTGGAGAAAATAAAAGGGCAGCAAGAAAAAAAGGAAGCAATGCTTATATGTCCTAAGCACCTCTTGCCCTTCACTTCCGCATCACCTCCACTTGACCCCATGCAACAAATAAAGGACTTTTTGGCACAACAAAAACATATTCAACCACTCACCTCATTGCAAATACTCTAGCTACACTCTCCAAATCACAGGTAGACTTCTCTTAGATATCCCCACTACAAAATTTTCAACTGGGGGATATGCTTCAAAGTACAACAAGGGAGGAGATATTGAAGCAACATATAAAGAACAATGAAAGCATGGAGAGTTTTATCACTGCACTTCATAACACAATACTACATTTCCCTAGGGACACCTTAGCTCCCTTAGGGTAGCAATTGCAAACACTCATAAATGGGTTACTAGTGGAGATGAAGAACCAGGCAGACTTCGTAAGGCAATAAGTAATGGCTGAGTTGTAAAACAAAAGATTTGAGGAGATAAGAAAGAAGTGTGCCACTGCCCACACTAAGCTAGAGGTGGAAGTTACTAACTTGTAAAGCATTATCACCGATATTAATACTTTATACCAATTCTTCTTGGGGTGGCCGACTTCTATATAGGCCTTAAAAATACCAATGGAACACATTGAGAATTAAATTTTGTAGGCCTCCTCCAACTATGATGCCATGAAGGACCTGGATGGGACAATAAGGGTACAAATAGAGACATTGCATAATCAGTACCAACAAATCCATAATCAGAGAGAAGGGTTGAGAGCACAGATTAAACAACTAAGGGAAGTAGTAAGTCTAAGGCTAGAGCACAAAATAGGGCTGCTCATATAAGTGAAAAAAGTTGCAAATTCCATTCAATTCCAACTAGTGCAGGAGAAGGAGAGAACACACTAATACAAATAAATGGGCAAATCTAGTTGTTGCAACAAGCAAAGATTCAATGGGATGATACATTCACACAGCTAGAGGGGATCTACAAAAATATATTGCCCTAGAAATAATATCAGTTGATACAATTTTGGCAACCAGTACATATTTTGCAGATTATCTTTTGGTGTCTTAGTCAGGACAAAGCCAACATGTCTTGAGGACAAAACATCGTTTCAAAGGGGGGATGATGTTGGCAAGACAGAGCCAATTGTACACCAAGGTTAGAACTACTACAAAGGGCATGCGGCACACTCAATCGACCAGAAAAGATCATCCAAGAGACATACCATTGACAAAGAGACACAATCTCTAGTATAGTGATATGTAGATATAAGTAGGGCTAGAAGATACATTTAATGTATTAAATTGTAATATGAATTAGAGAAAATAGAATGAAATGAGATGTAATATGAGATAAGGACTAATGTACAAAAAGACATTGTTAATTGAGACATCTATGATGAATATGATTAGTGCAAGTTGGGATAATGAATGTCTATTGAGTTATAAGTGTGATGTATGTGTGTATGCGAGAAACTATTTAATTTTAATTGTTCTTTCCTGTTGCAAACTTCTATAACTTACTAAATAAACTCTTGACTTTCCTCTTATTATCCACACTGGGGTATAAATATTGTTTAGGGTAAAATTTGGATTGTTTAATCTTTTAGTGTTTAGATGTTTGAATCCTCCTTTCACCCTATATATTCAAGGACCTAGGGTCAAGTGGCAGTGCACTATCATAACCTAGGTCGCTTTGAGATGTAGGGAAGCTTGGATTAGGGTGTTTAATTGCCAATTTTCCTTCTCTTATGCTCAATTAACCATTAAAACCCTAATTTTACAAATACGACTGTAAATGGAAGAATAACGGAAAAAGCCCTTGCAGAGGGAAGCAAATTATCAAATCACAGAGTACCTGTTTTTGGGGCTCCGAGGCGGTAAAGTTGGGGACACAGGAGCGGGCGCCTAAGTCCAAGGCCCAAGTTTTTATCGGGATCTGGAAACTCAATCTGCAACTCTTCCCTGTTGTTCTAGAGATTTTTCCGTCACGAAATTTGGAGGACTAATGAGTGGGCGCCCAAGTCCAGGGTGTTATTTTTCCTTCTGTTCTGCCATTCCAACACTTTAAGATGCCTTTCTGCAACTTCACTTTGTCCATCTCCGCACCCTGTAACCTACAACCATGAAAACTTTAGGAGGGGGTTGTGGTGTTTAGAGGCTTGCCTCAGTCAAGCCCCGGAGGACACTTAAGTCTCCGAACACCGTTGTCAAACAGAGAGTGCATGCCCTTGTGAGGCAGAGGCAAAAACCAAAGGAAATGATGATGAAAACACAATATAATGTCACCTTGTAGTGAAGATCTCATGGGAGGAAGATGCACTTCATTCCATGAGGAAATGGATGCTCGAATCTGCAAACACAAACACATATACAACACAATTCCGCTCTTGCAACACAATGAAAGCCTTGAATCACCTTGAGAATGCCTAAAGTTCACAATGATCATCTAGTTTCTAAATGAATGCCTAAACATGCTTTTATATGCAACTACAAGCACTCCCGCCAAGATTTTCGTAATTCAAACTTACCGTGTCGGCATAGGACCCAAATAACGGTCACAAATCGACACTTAAAATTTGGCCCTAACCCAAAATAGGGTAGGACTAGGGCGCGGGCGCCCAAGTCCTCCCCCCACCCCACCTATTTTGGGCAGGGTTAAGCTCAAGGGGTCCTCCTAGGTCCCATTTGTCATGTTACCTAGGGCTCATTCTATTGGGATGCCAAATTATGAAGTAAGATGTCCTAAATGCATGCAAAAGACCCGGGAACTAAACCTTATGAGGGAAAAGCCCCCAATGGGACATTTTCCGACGTTACAAATACAACTCTCAAGAAACATAAGCTCGGACCCTTGATTTGTGCCCCATTCTTGCTAACACATCCCCACCCCATCCCCTTTTTTAATGAAAATTTGGGGACGTCTCATTGACACCTCCTCACTATGGGGGGCGTCTCTTAGGAACATCCCTTAAAGGGGGATGCTAGGGCATTTTGGAGATGTCCTAATGTCCCCTACAAATTACATTTTGATTTTTTATTTTACATTTACAACTACAAATTTATAGAGTACATTTACATTTTGAAAATGGATTTCAATACTCAGCTACTATGATCATCGATGTGCTATATAAAACTTTTGTCTTCCTGTTGGAACTGTTGTTTGTTTCTACTACTCATCCTTGATGTGCTCTTATGAAGCTCTTGTTTGCTCTTTGTTGTTCTAGTAAATGAGTATGAAATGACAATGATTTCACCTTGTATATGTATTGCTCAAAACCTAGTTAGGTCAACCCAAATCCAATCCCTAAAAAGCCAAGTCGGCCTTGATTATGGAAAAATTGTTTCTATTTTCAACAAAGTTCAAGGGTATTACAAACATTATCTTCCAAACATACATTCTATGATGTCGTTAAGAGAATGGCACACTTTAGGCCTGGCTAAACAATTCTATGGGAAAGCAAAGTACTCCTGCCATTGCCATTTTCGTTGTTGTCTAGAATGTAAACAAGATAGGGAAGTTGACCCTCCATCGTAGATGTGATAATAAGAAGCCCAAGGTGCACTCTCACAAAATGGTAATTCCAATAACTAACTCTACTAGTAATTCAGCAACATGGAACCAGCTACAACAACATTTCAAGGCCATAGGGCATCTAATTGGGCATGATTACATAGACCCAAACCAAGTAGAAGCATGATTAGAATCAGTAGTTAAAAAATTAAGTAAATGACCCCACAATAATTGGAGTTGGCGAATTAAGGAATTACAAAAATGCAAGCTTGACCTTTCACAAGAAAATACAAATCAAGATGGTTTATTAAAAGTGAATAACACTAGCCCCTGGGTGTAGACCGAATAGTTAAGCCATTGAAAGACATGGACAATGGTCGCAAGTTCAAAACCCGATTTGCCCGCTATATACGTTAGGGGCAGCATGTACAACGTAGAGGTTATAGGGGGTTCGCCTTGTGTTCAGAGCTGCCTCGTATGGGTTGGCTCCAAGTCATTGGGTTTCCAATTCCTCTAGTTAAAAAAAATATTTGAATAAGACTAGATTGAATTAGAGAACTATTTAAATCCTTTCTATAAAGGAAGAGTTAATTAATATAACTTATTGTATCATTGATTCAATTATGTAATGTGTTCTCGATTATATATCTTTCATATATACATATAGCCATCCCCAGCCATCCCCAAAAATTTTGAATATATTATCTGTCTCGGAAACCCATCCCCGCATCCCCCATCCCACCATCTGGGAAACTTAGAGAAACACTGAAAAAAATCACTAAAACATGAAGTTTAAAGGTTATGTAATGAAAAACCCGCCACTTCTTTGAAAAACTCGCCAAAAACCCACTTTTTTTTTAATTGCACACATTTTTTGTGCTGATCGCTTTTTTTGTCAGGTCAACCAGGGTTTGACTAGGTGTGACTGGTTTTTTAAAACCCAGCCATGTTGTTCTGACTCAGCACTCTCCAGGGTCCGGTTGGCGATTACTCGCGAGTAATTTCGTAAAATTCCCTGGTTTTGCTTCTATGCCTTCAGCAGAGACTCTGGTTCAGCCTGGCTGTTGGTTCCATCAACTAGGACAATGATGTATCATTTACTATCTTCCCAGTATGGTTTGTTAGGATTCCTCTACATCAGGGCTTAAAGCACTTCAGCAGGCAAAGCAATGTAAATGTTGCATCTTAGAAAGCAATTAAATAACCAGAAAACGTTAATTCATACTAACATTTTTGTTCACTCTCCCAGCACAAATATTCCATCTACCCAAGACTCCCCTTGCTAGTGCATGCAAATCTGTAGCTATAAAACAGGATGACTCTTGTACACACTGACAAGAAAATTCGCAATATCCATTTCAGATTTAGAATCCCAAGAGTAGAGGGACAACTAAAAACAAGATTTTGGACCTTGCCACTATTATTTGCGTTAAAAATATTAAAGTTACAGGAAAGATTACCACTTGAGACTTGAACAAACTGGAAAAGATATGGGAAAAATCTCCCATCTTTAACAATTGCGATTGATTCAAACCCCAAAATTTACAAACATTATACAATTGTCCCAATCTATGTATAGACCTGTATTATCTTCAAACGAACTATTGACTTGATACATAACAGTCATGCACCAAAACAGATCTTTTAATCAGCAATCAGTTGGTGTCTGCGATGTCAATGTCCTCAGCTTCATTCTCATTTAATTTTTTTCTTGGTTAGTGGCTTTCAAATGATATTATCAGTATCATCGATTTCAATCTCACTGACATTTATCTTATTTAATAGTTTTCCAGTAATACTATGATGCGGTATTCCATTCATGAGTGGTGTTCCTGTAGGTTGTCTAGCTCGTCTCTCTAGGTCTGCTAGATGGCGATGTGCTTCTCTCAATTCATCCATGGCACTAGGACCATGATTTTCCAAAGCCTCAATCACCTGTCTCTGGAACCCAATTGCAAGGTCATAGCTGTAACAAAGTGCAAAAATGTGCTTCAGTTCATAGGCAAAGTAGAGAACAATAATAACCTAGAACAAAAATATGAGCACGAGGAGAAAGGAGCCAGACTGCACTTCAAAGTATCCAATCAACCAAAACCACAAACTTCTGTGCAAAGGTCATACTGAAATTTATGCACCGCATTATTTTACAAAAAGTGATTTAACAAAAAAGATGGAAAAAAATGAAGCACCTCAGACCACAAGAATAGGAATAAACCCTCAAATAAGTACATAAAAGAAGAAAACTGCGAACGATGTAGTGTGTTAACACTCATGATTGTGTCTTGTTTTTGTAATTGGTCAATTTTGTACCTGGAGTTTTGTGCTTAGTATAAGCATAGAAGGACCTCAAAGGATTCACTTGAAAAAAACATGGAAATACAATATGATTTCCCATATAATTAGAAAGAGCTAGCTTTTAGACCAAATATTCAAAATGTATATATGTTCATGTAGGGGTTAATATTGGACAAGATAGTCTGAAAGCAAATGTAAAGTTAAATTAGCAGTTTACTAAAGATGCTGTCATCCAATTTGCTCAAAAGGTTGCAGATCTAAAAAGTAAGTGTATTAATAATACGGAATATTTGGAAGCTTCTAGCAGTTTGTCCAGGCCTGGGGGCGATGAGGAAGAGGTAAGAAACAAGTCTGTGTGTTAGATTCGTCCATAGTAGGTTAAAAGGTCAGCACATATATTTCATATTCTCACTTCGGCAAAGAAATTGCACCTTTAAGAAGACGCTAAATTCCACAGTTACATATCCCTATAACAATAATAATTTATGTATCCTTGAGAGGTAAAGGGCATTCCTCTTTGGTAGCTGCTGAGATATAAGTATCCTTAGCTGACCTTAGTTGACAACTATAGGTACTCTACTAGAGTTATGTGTGTGTGTGTATAAATATATATAAAATCCTATTGTCGAAAATAGATAGTCTATTAATATCAGATGGTTGGTGACCAATGTTGAGCAATGAGGGATTGGAACTCTAAATAATGTGGCTCTTCGCCAGGTACTCTTTCTAATTTAAGTATGAGAAGAGAGAGTATGTGATTTTTTTAGACTTTCCATGTGAACGTTCTGAGCAACTACATTTTTTAGACAGCAAGAATAAGAGGATCTGTTACCATTTATATGGACACCCTACAAAATAGTTTAAATCTGCCTGAAACCAACAAAAGAGAGTAAAACTTTTGGAGAAGATTTAGAAAACCTCATAAAATAGGAACTACTACATTTTGGCAGAACCATTTCATTTCTACTAGGAAACAAAGCCTGGGTATAATCTGATCATCTGCTGTGTTTTGAGATCGGAGAAAACTGTTAAATCTAACTCGTGCATTGTTTCTTGAAATCTAGATAAATTACTTACTGAACATAGAAAATAACTTGGAAATCAATCTCTGCTCATGGGGTATTAAGCAAAAGACAACAGGCTAAAGTGTTCTGACCTGCCCATGAACCTGTGCATATTTGCAAGACTTTGAATTGTTTCAATGGTATCCATATGCTGCGGTCCAAGAGCAATTTCCATAACTCCCCTGGCCATTGCAAACATCCGTGCTGCTGCCGAAGGTCTCTCTAGCTCCTCGTATGCTAAACCCAGATTTTTGTAAATGTAGCCCAGTCCAAAATGATGATGCCCAAAGCTTTCTTTCATTTTTTCTGCTGCGACCTCTAAATAAGAAATTGCTTCTTTCACACTGCCAGTCATTAGAAGCAACCAACCAAGCCGTCCAGCAGTGCTCCCTTCTGCATGCTGGTACTTAGGAGACTTTTCATAGATTCCAAGGGCCATCTTATAGAAATAAATGGCAGCTCCAAAGTCATTCATCATCTCGTACAACATAGCAAGCTCTGTAAAGGCCTCCCCTACCTTCTCTGGGCTTGTCTGTGAATGCTCCTTGAACATCCTAGTAGCTAGTTCACAGCATTTCTTGGAGTCTCCATAATTTTTCAGATTACAGAGCGCTTTGCCCATGTAAAGGAGTACCATTGCTCGCACCTCACTTTCCTTATCAGTCTGCTGAAAAATTCCCTTTAGCACATTTATGGCATCATCATATCTTCCTAGAGAAATCTGTAAATTGGCCGAATCTAATTCAGCATTAATGAGCTCCTTCTTCACGTCCCAAATCTTGAGAACCCTCTTGGAAGCCTCATTCTGTTCTAAAGACTTCTCATATTCACCTAAGCCAGCATATATAGCTGCAAGAAGCCTCTGATCCATTGCAAACTCCACAGAATTCTCCCCCAGATGCTTTCTATGAATATTCAAAGCCTTCAAACATAAGGGCAACGCCTCCTTGAAATTCAATACAGCAACAAATGCCTCAGCGACCTTCTTACTTAGACCAGCCAAGTGAGAATGTCCAGGCTCCAGCACCTCCTCCTTCAATTCAAGACTGCAGATATAGTTTCTCAGAGCCTCTTCCCTCCTCCCCGAGGCAGTTTTCACATCCCCCAACAAAATCTGAACGGCATAAACTATAGGTTTATTCTGAAACTGACTACGCTCATTCTCAATTATCCCATTAGCCCTATTCAAATAACCCAAGCTCTCATCAAACTTCCGCAATGCATAATGCACAGAACCTAATAAATACAGAGACATAGCTGTATGGACAGAGCCCTTGTCATCCTTTTCTAAAATCCTAAGTGCCCTATTGGCATAAGCAAGAATATTCTCTGGGTTCTCACCTGCTGATTCCAACTCCTGACCTATTCTGAGACAAGCTATGCCAAGCCTTTTATCGTCTTCATCAAACACAGATTCCATTGCTCTGAATGCAAACTCCATCTCCTCCACTGTAATTGCAGCTTCAAAGGCTTTCTCCACATTGTCATATCTCTCTATTTTACTGGCAGTCTCTACCCCTCTGTAGAAGCCAATTGGCAAATTAGAGCTTTTAGGGTTTCTAGGGTTTTGGATGTCTAGGGTTTTGCCTGTCAATCCGCACAAATTTCTACTTCGTTGTAATGTAGGGAAAAAAAGAAATCCATTTCTATATAGTTCGGAGGGAGTTCTTTTATGGCATCTTTCTTTATTTTCCTCACTTCTCCCCTCTTTTTCATACAACTCAATGGTTCTGATGCTGCTTGAAACCCTGAGTTTAACACGTCTGCCAAAATCCTTAATTCTCTGCAACCCAGAGCATTGAAATTTTCTCATGTTTAATCTTACATGAATTGTTCATGTTTTTTGAATTAATCAAATTCATGGGATAAACCCCACTAAAACCCTTACTGTGAAAACAACCTATCAGCGATTCAACGATTTGTTTTTTCATTTAGTGATCGTAAGGTCATATCCCCTCTATTTTGTTCTTAGATTTTTGGTTTTATTACTAGCTGCCTCGAGTTTTTTTCAAATTTAGTGATTAATTTATCTAGAGGAAATGATAAACAAATAATATTATTTGTAATAACAAAAAATTAATATAATATTCATATTAATGTGATTATTAGTTGCTGCCACATGTTGATTCAATTTTCCAATTAATTGAACTAATCATCACAAAGAATTAAAATTTTTGCAAAAAAGTTCTATAGTTCAGATTTAATTTTTATTTTAATTGATTTTATAAATGCTATTTTTCTTTCTTCCTATTGGTTTATATTAGAAATAGTAAGGAGAAAAATCAATTTTTTTTTAAAATGATGTCATAAATATTTAATTCCTCCTCTATAATAATAAATGGTATTTAATAGCTATTTAATTTGTGTCATACCTAATCGTAGAGTTTGAGATATTTTTGTTGGCATATCTGTGAAAAAATCTTTGTGATCAATGCATATATTGGTATGGTACGATTCAATGCATATATTGAAGCTTTATTGTGGATGTCTATCAAACCACATTTGAGCGGCAGTGACAACCAGTGGAGATAGCGCTATCTATCTATGGGCCTGAGAAACACGGTATGTATTTTGTTGCAAACCCATGGTCTGTTTTCTATGATACTGTTACTATCTTTAATTGAAAATTGTAGCGCCAAGCCAAGCATAAAAACTGAAAGCTAAGTTAATGGAATCAAACAGGAGGAGTCTGCTAGTGCTGAAGGATAATACAAAGCTTAGCTTTTTAGTAAACAAATTGGAGACAAAGTTGTAAACAATCTCAAATAAGAATCTTTTCTTTTGTCTAAATAAGAAAGTCATAATATTCCCACAACTGCATATTATCAAATTGAAATAAAGTAAAACCAGAGCTTAGAAAGCCTTAACAATGGCACATTTGAGAGCTAAGAAGCTCAAAGGTAGATTTTGCAGATTGTATCCAGACTTTTTTTAATAAAACAGATGCAGAAAACTGTGTTGAATCCACTCTAACTTGTCGATTTTGTCTACCTTACAGAGTCCTCTTGAAGGATAAAATAATCTATAGATGACAGATTTAATACGATATCACTGTTTTATATGCTGCAACACCAAACAATTTGGGATTTAATGTTCAATTATCTCATCCTGTCAAACAACCATATATAAATGTTTCCTCAAATTACGTTTAACGCTAAGCCTCCACTTGAAAATAAAAAAGGGCAAAATTTACTACGATCATTCCATCCTCAACCAAAAAAATACAGCTGAAATAAATTATAGCCTTCCTTCAAATTTTGATTTATTATCTCAAGAGAAGGATGAAAAATGTTGAGTTTTGGAGACTTAGGAGGAAAGTGAGGCAAACGGTTACCCTTATCGTCATAAATTATCATTCCTGAGAAATCCGGGGGTTGACATCGCTCCCCCATTAAAATACTTCTCTGCCACAAAAAAACCCCTTCTTCAGTAACCGCACTGTCATATGCCTTGAGCTCCTTTTCTTCACTTTTCCCCTATTTTCTGCTCAGCAACAGTTTTTTCGGGCTATTGGGAATCGCTTTGTAGGGCGATTTAGGTGGCAGCTTGAAATTAGTAACGAAATTGCAAGCCAGCTGGTCCATATGACCGTCGCTTCTACTGGATGTGGTGTGGGTTTTTTCTTCTTTGCGGAAGTGCGTAGCGTAGAGCGCTGCCACTAGAGCCACCACCGCTAGCACGCATGCAACTGCCACTAGAAAGCCCACAGAGCCTACTACTTCCAGCCCCACCATTCCAACCCACCTCGCCATGGGATTCGATCTCTGCACCTCACCAAAACAAATTTAAATATGAAATACTGAAGAGAAGGATTCTTGGAAGTGTTGTGGGAAATATGCAAGTTTGTGTGCAGGCCTGGATATTTATTTCCTTTGGAAGGCTAACTGTTGTTTCAGGCATTTTAGTTTCCACTCACTCTCTCACCACCAATTTGGCAAATCAAGAAAATTGTCCTCAAAAGAGGAAAAACATAAAAATGAAATCAAAGAAAATGAAATTCATAGGATAGAAGGGTTGTTGGCAAGAGACACTTTGAGGCTTCATAAGTGTTGTCATTGACAACAACAAAGTCTATCCCACACATCCGCAATACATAGTATGCCTATACTGGAAGTTAGATTGAATATTGTTTTGGTCCGGTGAACAAGAACAGAGTATGTAACAAGGTCCGACAATCAGGTCCGGATCTCTCAGATGGTGCAACTCAGTAAGTTGCAAACTTGGACAAGTCAAGAGGGGTATCATGACTACTGTACTCCAGAGATTTAGCCTCTAGTGATAAAGAATGAAAAAGATATGAGCATCTGAGTGTTGGGTTCTAATCAGACAGAGCAGACAGAGGAAGAATTGACCGACAGAGTATCAGACTTGAATCCGAATGTGTAAAAGGTCTTGATCAAGCAATTTGTGGGATTATACATTGTTGGCCGACATGATTAATGACTTCTATGCTTAAGATTTTGATGCGCATCACAAATCAAGCATGGATTCAGCTGACAGATCAATAACTTGCAAATATCTTGAATGTTCTTGTTGCCGACTAGAAAGTTGATGAAATCCTTGATACGGATATATATATATATATATATATATATACCAGATGGATTCCAGTATGTAGGTGTGTGTTGAAAAGGTGAAGAGTAATAAGGTGCGAAGAAAAGCAGGGATAAGTGTGGGAACAGTAATTCAAGTCTGGTATGTGACTGAATAGCAACATTGAACAGAGGAAGAATGAAGTGCATTAGATCAGTATATTGTGCCTAACCGGAACTAAACTCTTGCATTGTAGATGCTTCTCATCAGTTCAAACACTTGATTATCTTCTGTAAGTTCTGTAGATAGTGAGTCTCTTGTAGGCAGTGTGCCTCTTGTGAGCAGTGTACTTGGGCAGTGAGCCCTAATTGGTAAGTGTCATTTTGTACTCTTTTATTCTTTTAACAGAGAATACAATCTTGGGATAGTCACCCCATTTTTTTTACCTTAACTGGGTTTTCCACGTTAAAATCTTGGTGTCATATGTGTTAATGTGTTTCTGCTCTTGAATTATTGCATTGTGCTTCCATGATTGATTTATTATTATGCTGTTGAATTACAAGAAGGATTTAAGTGTTTAAAGAAAAGAAAGTTTTGGGACAACCAATTCACCCCCCCTCTCAGTTGTCTGTCTTAAATCAATAATTGGTATCAGAGCCTTGTTCCTCTGAACAAAGCCTAACAGCTTGAGGAAGATCTGGGAATCTCAATGGATGCATATGGTATGAAGGAACAACTTCAGTCTGCCCTAGATGATCTTGAACAATCCCACTCTGAAGTCAATAATTTGAGAGAAAGACTCAAACAAGCTACTGAATTCATAAATGAGCTAAAAGAAAAACTTAGTATTTCTGTGAAAAAGATAAAGGGACTACTTCAAAAATTAGCCATTCAGAGTGAAGTCAATGATACTAATGAAGATCTGGATGAGAAAAATAAGCTATGTGAGAAGCTGTCAAAAGAAGTCATTATGGTGAGGCATGAAATGGAATCAGGGGTTATGAGATTCACCCAAGAAATTGAAGAAAAAAGAAAGATTGAAGATAATCTAAAACAATCCCTCAAGGAGAAAACAGAGGACTGCCACAAAATGGACAGAATAATCAGGCATCTTGAATCTGATCTTGAAGAAGCTAGAGACAATGAAGAACAACTTGAGAATCAGATAGACACTCTTAAACAAGATCTTCAAACTACAAATGAATACAAAGAAAAATTCAAGATAAGCTCAGCCCAACTTGAAGTTCTTCTTGAAAGCCAAAAGAGGGTAGATGATAAGCATAGCTTGGGATATGAGAAAGGTGAAAGCTCTGGATCCGGTCAGAAGAACTTTGGATCAGGAAATCAAAGAAATAGGCCTAGAAGACCTCTAGTAAGGCAACCAAATGCCCAAAGATATCAATCCTTCAAAGAATACTGCTTCAATTGCAACAATTTCGGTCATATAGCAACTCAGTGCAGGAGGAGAATGAATCAGAATAATCCATCCTTCTCTGGACAATGTTTCAATTGTAAAAGGTATGGTCACAAATCTCATGAATGAGAAATATGCAAATAAACAATTCATTCAATGGTAGATGCTTTGCATGCAATAGAATGGGACATATGGCTAATCAATGCAGATCAAAAGGATATCAATGAAATAAGCAAAGAAATGTTGTATGTTACAATTGCAATAGATTTGGTCATATTGCCAGATTCTGCAGAAGCAGAAATCAGGATAGAAAAGGTTCGGTGGAACATTATCATAAACAAGATAAGGGCAAAGGTAAAGTGAATGTGGATGAAGTTCAAAAGGAGATGAGCAAGATTTGGGTAAAGAAGAGTACAGAAATATTGGGGATGGATCCGCACCGGAATCCAGTGCTGATATTCCTTCCGGAAACTAAAAAAGTGAGCTCTGGCTCAGGGGGAGTCACATAGAAAAACAATTTCCCCTTCGATGTGGATCAAAGGGTTCTTAGAAAAACCTCCAAATGACCTTCAGTCAAAATGTGAAAGATCCGCATGGAGTTTTGCAAGATTTATAACCGCTCAAGTTAATCTGGTTCCGACAGCTATCTGGTAAAGCAGAATTTCACAGACAGATCCGGTACGATTTAGAATTGAAATCCTTTGATCTGCGGACCCATGGCATGATTGAAGAAAAGAAGATACGTTGTCAATCCTCACTAACAATGATTCTAAGTTCGGCGCAATGATTCAAGAAGATCTCTCTCAAAATAGGGCAACCGAATAACTCAAGTTGTGCATTTATTACAAAAGGAAATTAGGGTTTGCGCAAGAATAAAAGGATTCTCTCACTCATTATTTACACACTTGCACTCACGAAGAAGAATAGAAGAGCTCTGCAAAGAAAATTCTACAATTCACTCAAGCTCAACTGAAAAACAAATTCAACCAGCGATTTGTTCCAGCTCCTGCTTCAAACCCTAAAGCGTCAAAAGGTACTTCCATTCTAAAAATCACTCTCTGAATCTCTTGCAAAATGGCTACTCCAATGGTTGTTAAGATCTCTGATAGGCCGCGACCTAAATTCAAGAAACACCCTTATAAATCTCTAGAAGTTGATCCTTTGGGCACATTTTCTAGCATTCCGCACAGAATATTGCATGTAGAAGATGTTAGGGTTTATATCCATGCCAACATTGAAGAATTTGGAGACTCAAAATTGATGGACATTTATCACAAACAGCTAATAGATGAAAATTTTGAACTCAAACCTGAATTCAAGGCCATCCGGGATAAACACTTCAGACATTGCATACATTTTCCATGTTTTGTAGAAGATGATTGGGTCCGATATGTTCTAAGCAGGATGCATGATAATTTCATGTGGTTAGTGAGGCCCTTCAAGATAACTAAAGATGCCATCAGGGCAGTGACCGGACTGCATTCATCTAGTGGGTTACCTGCACTTAAATCTATGAAGAACCAAACAATAACTGAAGCCACCGGATCTAAATTTGACAAAAGAGCAATGACCATAAATGACATCATAGATTCGGATGTCAAGTTTGCCTCAATGATAATCAGCTACAAAATCTATCATTTGAGTAGGGAGAATTTTGTGTCTGGCACAACAATCTATGAAGCATATCAGATGTTGAGGGAAGATGCAGACTATGACTTGTGTGAACTTCTAAATCAACTGTTGGAAAACCTACAGAAGATCAAAAAGGATAAGAAGAATTCCTTTAAATATGGTAGCCTAATACTCTGTATATTCTTCTATTATATGAATGAGCTACCTGGATCACATGGTTGGGTCTGGCAAAATGATAAACCGGTTGCAATTCAAGTTAGAGATTATATGTATGGACTTGGTGATGCTCAAGCCCAAAACATAGCTCTCTGGGGTTACTTCAAGAACTTCCAGAGCATGATGCAAGCTAGAGAGAGAATTCCACAGTCCATAGTTGAGAAATACAAAGACACAGTTTGCTTTACGGTTGACCCTGATCAATGCCTAATGGAGGCAGTTGAGCCAAGGACTGTGCGGATAATGCCTATGGGATATGAAGTTGATGAAAAATCTTGGAGCTTCATATTCAACATCTGTTGAGCCAACCCAAGGACACTAAAGCAGAAAGGTTTGGAACCTTTCAAGAGCTAAGTGTAAAAATACATGTTGAGTTAAGACAGCCGGAGATAAAGAGGAAAGTAAGAAGGGAAGTTGAAGAAATTGCCAAAAGATTTGGCCTATCAAAGGAGGTTGTGGATGCAAATAGAGAGAAAATGAGGAAGGCTGAGAAAGAGAAACAAGAAGCAAACAAAGGAGACGTTCTGGTACAAGCCTCCTCCCATACTAGATCTTCCAAGAGCTCTGCACCTGTCACTCCTAAATGCTCAAAGGCTACTAAACCGAAAGTCAAGCCATCCGGTAAAAGTGAAAAGAGAATAAAGACCAAAGCTTCAAGAACATATACAAGTCATAAGGATGATGAAGAAATAGAATCAGATGAAGAAATCAAGAAAATGAAGAAGAAGAGAACATCCAGAAAGTTCTCTACTAGCAGAGATGAGGAAGAGAAGGCAGAGGAATTTGTTGAAAAGCCCACTCTTTCCATTGATAACATCATCAAGGCAGTAACTGTGGATGGGAACATGCAGCCGATGACTAAGTTCTATGATGCATACAGTGATGCTGACAAGAGAATTCTAGAAGAAGCTACTGTCAGGTACCTGAACATTTACAATAAAGCCTTCATTGAAATTATATCTTTAATTCCTAAAACCCTAGAAAAAGTACTTGAGCTGAGAAAAGAGAATACAACGGCAAAAGACCTAGAGATTTAGGAGAAGACAGTAATACAGCTTTATCCTTCCATCACTCCAAAACAAATGGACATGATTTTCAAGGAGTGTAAGAATGAGTTCTGGAGCAAGGCAAGAATGAACAAACTCATGCTTGGAGAAATAGACCAAGTAGCAAGTGAAACTAAAGATATCCTCCGGAATGCTTTGAAGAGATTCAATCTTCCTATTGTAGAAGAAACAGATGAAGAACCTTCTACCATGGATGTTGAAGGATTAAATCTAATCAATGAAGAATCTTCTGACAAGGATGTAGAAGGATCAAAGAAAATAGATGAAGAGAAGTCTGAGGACTTAGATTCCTTTGTTCCGGAAGAGGAAGTTCATGAAGCAGTAAACACAGGTGACATCTCTCCTCTGGATCCCACTGTAGACATTCCAGACTCTGAAGCTGAAGGAGAAGGTAGAAGAGAGGAGAAGGTGATTCAAGAAGAAGAGGTTAAGGGAAAAGAAGAAGAACAAGAAGAAAAAACTAATGATGACTATTCTGATATCCCAAAAGAAAAGAAGACTCAATCACCAGCAAGAGACACTACAGAGACAGTGAAGAACTTCTTAAATAGAGAAATGATGGAGATAGATGAACCTGAGCTATTTCAAAGACCACTGAATTTTGACTCTCTCTCCCCGGTTCAAACAATAAAAATAGCATCTTTTGCTCAAGCCAAAGCTAAAGAAAAACTCTTGAAATCTCACATGGAGGACTGTGAACTGTTGGAGATTACATCCGGGATGCTAGAGAAGATCATGCCATCCTACCAAAAGGATCCTTCGGCCTCACCATCCAGTAACTTGAAAACTTTGGTAAATTATGTTAACACTCATTTTGAATCTCTAGAGAAATCAACAGAAGCAAAGGTCCGGAAGGAGTTTTTGGGAAAAAGATTCGCTGAGGTGCAAGGACTTATTGCTAATGATAGGCGGACTCTAGATATTGGAATAAAGAGCCTTGAAAATGCTCTCAAAGATGGTGGAGACCTATTCAAATTTTGTCTGACTTGGCCTAAAGTGACAAAAGACATTGAGGAAAAAGTAAAAGAACAAGAAGAAAAACTGTCAAGCCTAGTTCAGAATTTTGACCCTCTTTCCTCCTCACTAATGGATCAAGAATGCCAAGCTATTGTTATCATAAATGAAATAAAGAGGCTGGACAAAGAAAAGAAGAACATAATGAACATAATGGGTGAACTCAAAGGGATAATTATCCCTAAGCTAGAGGCAATGCATGAGGCCTTGACAGATGCTAAGACCACAGCCCGGACCAGTAATCCAACAGATTTAAGAAGGGCATAAGCATATGCATTCTTGTTGAGTGGTCACATCTCCATTTTGGATAGGATGAAGCAGAGCTGGGCCACAAAGTTTGTACAGCTGAAGACTACTTCTGCAAATATACTTAAGTATATGTAAGTATAACATATGATTTATATATACTCATGTGGCCATGTATAGAATATTTTTTGCAAAATTTTGGTATGCAGATTCTGCCCTTTGCCATTGATGTCAAAGGGGGAGTGAAGAGTAGTGAAAAATGTGGAATCCAGCTAAGGGGGAGCTCCGGTAAAACAGTGCAAAAGACAGAGCATCAGCCAAGGGGGAGTTACTGCGACAACCATTTTTCACTAAGTGTTGTCATCAATGCCAAAGGAGGAGATTGTTGGCAAGAGACACTATGAGGCTTCATAAGTGTTGTCATTGATGGCAACAAAGTCTATCCCACACATCCGCAGTACATAGTATGCCTATACCAGAAGTCAGATTGAAGATTGTTTTGGTCTGGTGAACAAGAACAGAGTATGTAACAAGGTCTGACAATCAAGTCTGGATCTCTCAGATGGTGCAACTCAGTAAGTTGCGGACTTGGACAAGTCAAGAGGGGTATCATGACTACTGTATTCCAGAGATTTAGCCTCTGGTGATAAAGCATGAAAAAGATGTGAGCATCTAAGTGTTGGGTTCCAATCAGACAGAGCAGACAGAGGAAGAATTGACCGGCAATGTATCAGACTTGAATCCAGATGTGTAAAAGGTCTTGATCAAGCAATTTGTGGGATTATACATTATTGGCTAACATGATTAATGACTCCTATGCTTAAGATTTTGATGCGCATCACAAATCAAACATGGATTCAGCTGACAGATCAATAACTTGCAAATATCTTGAATGTTCTTGTTGCCGACTAGAAAGTTGATGAAATCCTTGATGAAGATATATATACCAGATGGATTCCAGTATGTAGGTGTGTGTTGAAAAGGTGAAGAGTAATAAGGTGCGAAGAAAAGTAGGGATAAGTGTGGGAACAACAATTCAAGTCCGATATGTGACTAAACAACAACATTGAACAAAGGAAGAATGAAGTGCATCAGATCAGTATATTATGCCTAACCGTAACTGAACTCTTGCATTTGTAGATGCTTCTCATAAGTTCAAACACTTGATTATCTTCTATAAGTTCTGTAGACAGTGAGTCTCTTGTAGGCAGTGTGCCTCTTGTGAGCAGTGTGCTCAGGCAGTGAGCCCTAATTGGCAAGTGTCATTTTGTACTCCTTTATTCTTTTAACAGAGAATACAGTCTTGGGTTAGTCACTCCGTGGTTTTTCCCTTAACCAGGTTTTCCACGTTAAAATCTTGGTGTCATATGTGTTAATGTGTTTCTGCTCTTGAATTATTGCATTGTGCTTCCATAATTGATTTATTATTATGCTGTTGAATTACAAGAAGGATTTAAGTGTTTAAAGAAAAGAAAGTTTTGGGACAACTGATTCACCCCCCCTCTCAATTGTCTGTCTTAAATCAACAAGGGTAGCCAAAGTAGAGGTCATCTTCTGAATACAATGTTATCTACAAACAACTACAATAATCATCAAGAGATACCATTAACAGGGAAAAACCCATAGCAATAAGAAAATCATTCCATCAAATTCAACCAATAAACCAGAGAAAAAACTACATGGGTACCATGTTGACATCAATTATTGTCTTCCCTCCAGAATACCCACTAAAACAAAATCAAATAAAATGGCATTCATTTGAAGCAGCTAGCTGTAAATGTCTCTATTGTTCTTTCCCTATAAATGCAAATCTTGATTATCTCCCCCTCTTGTGCGTGTTGAGCTCGCGTTAGCCACAACAAACCCTAAAAACAAATCCTCGTCCTTTGTCAGATACAAACCCTAACACTGAGAATTACTAAACCAGCTATATCTCAATGACAAAACAAAATAGCCACAAAAAAATAGCAACTAAAGCTATGACTATTTAGGCAACAGCTGGCACACGCCGTGTTTTGGATCCAAAGATATATACACATCTGTCTCCTACATTTTTCTAGACATGGTTTGATCTAAGCAAAAAGAAATAAATTGTAGTGGTCGGGATTCAAGAAGCCCGCTACACGGACTAGCTCCTTCATAAATTGTGGAGCCCATAAATCAGAGGTGACAATTTAATGCTTGCCATTTAAGACTTTAAACTAAATCACAGACCATAAAGTTCTTTAGATTTTTTGTAGGGTTGTCAAGTGTGCTTGAAGGAGTAGTCCTCACCCATGTTTGTTTTTTCTACTATTGGTATATAATTAATTTGCATTTAAAACTACCATTTTGACTTTGCTTTCTTTCTTTTGGCCCTGTGGTTGATCTTGTCTGTTTCAATATTGAGCATTTTTTTCCCTCAGTTTTATTGGGAGCTGTGCTTTTATTGTAAATAAAAATGTCAGATCACATTTCCCAAAGTAATGAACAATGTTCTGGGTCACACTTCATCACCCAGCATCTCAATTAGCTAAATAAAAGCCACAAGATACCTTATTTAAATATTTAGTTTTACTAATTACAATATATAATAAAAATCTTATAATTTCAATAAAAAAAATAATTTTTAAATTAAAATTAAAAAGTAATTTGAAGTAATTATCCCTCAAATAAATTCCCACATATATAAAAGAACCTCTGGTGCTTGATGATAAACACACCATTTTTTTCAGCATAGCCCACATAAACAAATAATTTTCTGAGCATAACAAAAAAAATAATCACAAATCATACAAAATAATTAATGAAAATTGTATAGTAGAGGATTACCCACCCTATCTCCAAGGCCTACAGCATGAGAGAGAGCAGTGGCTCTGGTGGCCTGGAGGGGACTGAGAGTGATGCCCTTTACATTTGCTCCACACTTGGTTGCCAGAAACCTTGAGCTCTCTCCAATGCCACATCCAACATCCCCAACACTTTTTGGCCTCTGTGATTCATCCTCTGCAGTCCAACAAAATAAATGGATTTAATAATTGTTATTTTTTTAATGAATGTTACTCGTCATCCTTTAACTCTTTGCCTATGTTGGATCTTCATAACGGCTGCTTCGACCCAGTTTTTTATAAGACTATGAACTTCTTTCCTCTATCCTATGCTAGCCATTGAGCATTACAGTTATGCAGATCTTGCAGCTTCTTCTCTAGAAGTCATATTGTATGTTATTTAACGATGATTTGTCTGTAGTAGTCAAATGTAAAACATTACTGTCTGTGGTAGCAAATAGAACATCTCAATCCAAATCCAAATATTTCAAGAAGGGTACACCTCTACCTTCTGACCTTCAGTTTGGAATATATAGGCCTTTAACTAAAATTTCAAATAAGGTTAATTCAAAATATCAATTAAATAAAACCCTAAAACTAATAAATCAAAATATATGAAATAAGAGTTAATTGATTTATTGATTATAATATTATTTATAAAATAAAACAAAACAAAACAAATATTTAATTAATTATAATATTTTTATAATTAATTATAATCTTATTTATTTTTTCAAATAAATTTGAGTTAGTCATTCAAAAACAATAAAATTAGGGAAAAAATAATAATATTTTTATTAATTGTAATATTATTGATTACCAAAACATGTCTCAAGATGAAATTGTAGTAGCAAAAAAAAATGGCGTGACAAGGAGCAGAGCAGGAACGAAGAAGAGGTGAGAAAGGGAAATGTCTAGCAGATTTTGAAGGCATCTGGCTTCCAGGAAGGTGGGCGAGAGAAACATAATTAAACATTCCAGTGGAAAGAATCAGACAACAAGCAGCAAATGAACCATGGCAAAACCCTAGAAATCAAACCTTCAGAGGACAAAATTTTCCTCGATATCAAAATCATGGTTTCCAAGACCAAAAAATTAGGAGCAAGAGCAAAATAATTTCAATTTTCACAGGAACTACGACAGTCCATGAAGAGGTGGTCGAAACCCTAGAGGGTGCAGTAAGAGAGGCAGTTTCAGAGGACGAAATCCTCAATTCAGATAGCATAACTTTCAAAGAAACAAAGAGAATATCATCAATCAACCGGAGGAAAATAGCAAAACTATAGAGCTAAATCCAATAAGAATTCAGAAGCAGATTTTGAAGTTGGAAAACTTAGCTCTTATAGTCAAATGGTATGGTAGAAACCTAAACCGGGATGGGCTCAAAACACGATGGAGCGGAAAATGGGGCAAGGAGTTGGAATTCAAATCGCTAACAAATGATTTTTTTTCACGGTAATTTGCCCTTCATCAGAAATTAGAAACGAAATAGAAAATGGGGTATGGATCATGGATGGCTACAGATTCTATATCCGTCGATGGTCAGCCGGTTTCAATCCAGCACAACATCAAATGGAATCAATTCAAGATTGGTATGTTCTCCCTAACCTACCTTTGGAATATTGGGATCCAATAATCTTGGAAGAAATAGGAAATGGATTGGGGACATATTTGTGTACGGAAGAAAGATCTAATCGTGAAGGGATTGAAACGCATGTAAGGATTTGCATTGTTAATAGTCCTGACAGAGAAATCTTAAAGGAGATCAAGATATCCTCTGAACTCAGGGTTTGGACACAAACCCTTATTCCAAAATCCTTCACCACAGATCCTTTGGTGAAAACTTTGGGGTGGCGAAGTCCCAAGGGGACTCTAGAAATTTAGGGCAGAGCAAAACTTCTCAATCTTCGAATCGACAAGTTTTGAATCCAGAAATCCAAGATCAACACACAGATCATATGGACAAATTGCAACACAAAGAAACAGAATTGCAAGCCGAATCAAAAGTAGCTGAAACTCTGGGCGACAAAGAAAGGGTAACATCATTGGATCAGAAATTATCTGAAGCTATTGGATTGCTGGGGAACAAGGTGCGAGAAGAAGATTTAGATTCTCTTATAGAAGTTAGAAATGAACTGGCAGATTTGGCAAGGGTAGCCAAAATCAAAGACCTAAACATAGAAAACGATGAAGGTGAAGATTGGCTAGAGAACCAAGATTTAGAAAATCTGGATAATAATCTTGCTTTTGAAGAAGAGCAAATCCCAAGCAGGGTGTTGAATACACCCCTCCAACTAAATATAGATCACGGAAAGTTAGGACTTGGGACCAAAGAGCCCATCAAAACATCCCCGAATTGTGGAGATCACAGGGGCAAAGGCAGAATCCCAAATAGGGAAAAATTGGAATGGGATGGAGAGGCCACTAGCTAATTGAAGATAAATTCAATGCTTAAAGTAGGGAAGGGAGACCCCCTTCCTGAACAACAATGAGGATCATATCTTGGAATGTTAGGGGCCTTAATGCCCCTAACAAAAGATGCCTTCTAAGGCATCATCTGAGCAATATTCAGCCTGATATTTGTTTGCTGCAAGAAACAAAGATAGGAGAACAAGAGAAGATCAATTTGAGTCTGAAATTGAAGATGTGGAAAATGATAGGAGTCAATTATGATGGAGCTTCTGGCGTACTGTTGGTTTTTTGGAAGCCTCAATCGGTTATTTTGGAAGAAATAATCTCAAAAAAACATTGGATAGCATGTAAGGTAAGAAGTCTTGCCTTTGATTTATGTTTTTTACTTGTGAATGTCTATGAACCAAACAATTGTATCCAAAAAAAGAATGGTCTGGAGTGAATTGGATAATATTTGTAGTCTCCCTGCATTTGAATTCTGCATTCTGGGGGGGATTTCAATGTAATTTTAAAACCATCAGACAAGAAAGGAGGAGTTGAAAGAAAGGTAGAATCTCAGATTGACTTTGAAAGTTTTGTAGAGAGAAATATGCTATATGACATTCAGATGGGTGAGGGACAATTCACTTGGACAAACAAGAGGTTTAGTTTTTGCAACATAGCTAAAAAGCTAGATAGGTTTCTCCTCAAAGGAGAACTTCGCTTGTTTCCCTACACTTTAGATTGTCAGATTCTCCCCATCACTGGATCAGATCATTATCCAGTGAGTTTGGATATTGTAGGGGAAAGGGGTCCTGTTAGATGTCCCTTTAAATTTGAGAACATCTAGTTCAAGGACAATTTTTTTTTTATTTGATAAAATCCTGGTGGGAAGCCTGCCAACCAAATGGAACGAAAATGTTCTGCATTGCTGCAAAGTTGAAAGTAATCAAACAAAACTTAAAAAGATGGAACAAGGAAAACTTCAAAAACATTTTTGAGGAAAAGCAGAAGTGTGAAGCAGCCTTGAAAAATCTCTCTGGAAAAATCACTGAGCAAGGGATGGACAACCAAAGCTACATTGAAGAGAAAGAGCTCATGCAGAAAATGAATGATCTATTGGCAAAGGAGGAAATCTTTCAGAGACAAAAGTTGAGGGAAGTGTGGCTCAGATTAGGGGATAAGAACACTAATTTTTTTCACAATTCAACAAAAATCCGAAGAGAAGTTAACAAAATTTCCAGCATTAAAACCAATGATGGAAGAATTTTGGACAAGGTAGAAGATGTTAAACAGGTAGTGGTGGAATACTATAATTCTCTTTTGAATGACTGGGGTGGATCCAATCTTTCGGCCCAGAGGGATATCTTGGAATGCATTCCAAGTTTGCTCATGAATTCCTAGAATGATATGTTAAATAGTAATTTCTCCGAAGAAGAAGTCAAAACAGCTCTTTTCAGCTTCATTCGGACAAGGCATCAGGCCCAGATAGCATTCCTGCAGGATTCTTTCAAAAATGTTGGCACATCATAGGTAAGGACATCACTAAGGCTCTCGAAGAATCTACGAATATGGGTCAGATTCTTAAGGAGATAAACAACACCTTCTTAGTTCTTATACCCAAAAAGGAGAAGCCTAAATCCCTGGAGGAATACAGACCCATTGTTTTATGCAACAATTTTTACAAAATATTGGCAAAAACAATTGCAAACAGACTTAAGATCATTATTTCGGATATCATATCAGAAGAATAGACGGGTTTCATGCCTGACAAGTTGATTCTTGATGGTGTTATTATAGCATAGGAAGCCATTCATTCAATCCAAAGAACGAAGAAACAAGCCATGCTAATCAAGTTAGACATCAAGAAAGCATATGATCGCGTCAACTGGCACTTCCTTTTCAAATTTTTGGAAAGATTTGGATTCAATAAAAAATGGCTAGACTGGATATTCAACTGGATTGCTTGTCCAAGATACTCAATGATTGTGAATGGATCCCCAGAAGGTTTTTTCAATGCATCCCGTGGTTTAAGACAAGGTGATCCAATATCGCCCTTTCTCTTCATCATTGGCGAAGGCTCTTGGAAGATCAATCACTAATGCATGGTACACAAGAAAAGTGTCAGGAATTCAAATCACTAATGGAATCCCAGAAGCTACCCACTAGCAGTTCATAGACGATACCATGCTTTTTGGTAAAGCTCAGGAAAGAGAAGCATGGCAATTCAAAGAAATCCTCAAAAATTATTCTCTAGCTTCAAGTCAAGAAGTTAGTTTGGAAAAATTAGAAGTCTTCTTTTTCAATACTCAGGCTAGATTGGAAACGCAGATTCTGAGAATTCTTGGATTCAAGAAGAGAACTCTTCCATGTAGGTATCTCGGCATCCCCCTGGCCAAGGGTATTCGACTGGGATATATTTGGGATAGCCTAATTGAAAAGCTAAGTAACAAAATAGCTTCATGGAGAAACAGATGGCTTTCATGAGCTAGTCATTTAACCAAACTCAAGTTCATAATTTCAGCACTACCTACATATTTGATATCATGTCTTCCTCTTTCAATTAGTGCAAGCAAGGAACTTAATAAGAAAATGAAAAACTTCTTTTGGTAAGGCTCCTCAGATCAATTTAAATATCCTTTGGTCAAATGGAATCAAATTTGTGAGAGCAAACAAAGGGATGGTACAGGATTGAAAAATCTCCTAATGCAGAATAAGGCTCTTGGGGCGAAGCTAGTATGGGCCATATACTCCAAACAAGACTTAAAATGGGTTAAAGTAATAAAGGTGAAATACTTAGATGAAGGTGAGGACAACATCTTCACCTCAAGATCGCTTCCAAATGGATCCAGAATCTGGAACTTCATCCAGAGCTGTAGGGAATTGATAATAGACTATTTATCATGGGAAATTAGAGATGGAAGGACAGTAAATTTTTGGAAAGATTCATGGCAAGGGCACCCTAAGTTGACAAACAGAGAAGAGCTGGCAAACATCAAAAGAATAACTAAACAGACATGGGGGGATAAGGTAAGAGACTATCTTATTTCTAACTTCCAGGATGGAATACCTTCATTTCAATGGAAAAGTCCGCAGAACTTGGGCTAAACCAAAGGGAAGTAGAATTGTATGACAAGATGACATCAGAACAAACAATTTGCTTAAGAGAGGGGCAAGACGTTCTTCTTTGGGTTGGTTCTCCGTCCGAAGATTACAGCGTCAAAGAAGGTTACAAAAAACTCTCTGAGTCCCAATACTTTGAAGCAAAACTTCCAAGCGATTTATGTTGGAATCCAGATTGCCTTCCCAAGGCAGGGACCTTCTTATGGATAGCCTCTCAGTGTCGAGTTCTAATGACAGATAGATTAGCTAAATTGGGTTTTCAAGGCCCATCCAGATGTTGCTTATTCAAAGAAGCTGAGGAGAATGGTGATCATTTGTTCCTAAGGTGTCCTTTTACCCAAAGGTGTTGGTACTAGTTACTAGACAAGCTCCAATGGAGGACAACGTTACTGAATTCTCTTCTAGACTGGCTTTTGGGATGGCCAAGCCTTAACAAAAAGGCTTTGTATCACAGTCTATGGACTGCTAACCCTTCTCTTCGCATTTGGGAATTGTGGAAAGAATGAAATAGGAGAATCTTTCAAGATAAGGAAATGTCCATTCAATCTCTCCAGAACAAGCTAGAAGCATGCATAGTTGAACTAATAAATTCTAAACTGAGGGTATGTCTAATACAAATCCAACCTTTACAGAATGGGACGCAAAGATGAGGCAAAATTGGCACGGCTTAAACATTCCTCCCATTTGTGGGGAAGGGGGAGAAAAGACAGAAAGCAAGAGAAAAGATGCCAAATGGTCTCCACCTGAATTTGATTGGTATAAACTAAACTTTGATCGTGCTTCCCATGGCAACCCGGGCATCTCTAGAGCAGGTTGCATAATCAAAGATTGGAATGGCAAATGTATAGGCAAATTAGCAGAGCCATTGCCGATGGGCACAAACAATTCAACAGAGATGGAAGCACTTATTCTTTGATTAAGAATGTGCCTTGAGCTAAAACTCAAAAAGGTGGCGATTGAAGGAGACTCCCTTTTAGTGATCAACGCTCTTCATTCCCGCAAAATGATTAATTGGATTTTGGCTGCAAAACTAGAAGTAGCCCTAAGTCTGATGGATAAATGTGAAATGGTGACTATCTCTCATGTTTATAGAGAAGCTAACTCTGAAGCAGATCTTTTGTCCAATCTAGGAGTCGATGGGATAAAGTTAAAAGAGATTGGAAATTCTAATAACTAGAAATGCCCACCCTGTTCACTCACATCAAGTGAAAGGGTCAATTTCGATGACTATCGAACTGATTTCCTAGTCATCATTTCAAGTTATTGGATCTTCAATGCATGTAGAGATTAATTATAAAGGTTGGTAGAGACCTTACATGGGGAAAGCCAGATACAGGAAAGATTACCATCATCAATGTAATTCTTGTGAAGAAAGCTGAGTAACCATAATTAGCTTCTAGGCCCTTCGACAAGACAGTGGTTTCGAGACCATTCCAGCACCTATTTCTTTCTCTCTCTCACCATCCCTCATTTTCATTTCCTATCTTGAAGAGCTCAATTTGAGAATAATTTATGGCTTCAATGGTGGGTAGCTCAAGATTCATATCCTGCATAGCAATTAATGCTATGGTGAATTTGGGAGTCGATACTCCAATTCAATTAGAAAGTTCTGTGAGACAAATGGTATTCAAGGGTAGAATTACAGATCAAAGACTGAAGAGAGTCTTGCGAATCCATGATGATCTCATCCTGGCATTAGTAAAAATCATATTGGGCAGTGCTTTCATGGATTCAGGGTAAGCATACAGAGTAGACACCAGTATTTCCTTGAGATTTTTCACCTCTCTGTTGGATGCAGGGGTTTCCAAAGCTGATGCTAGGGCATTAATATCCAAGCTCTTCAAAGCCGATATCCTTAGTGGTTTGGAGAAGACTCTCAGTGTTGTGTTCGCAGGGATTGGGGTTCCCCATCCAAGAGATATCCCTCTGCCTCAAGAGCAGGGTGAAGTGATAAAAGTATTTCCCTTCATCCTCGACATGAAAGGTATGACATTGCTAGAGCACAGAGAAAAGGTGGAAATTTGGTATCCTTCCTCAAAAAGATGTTACAAATGGAGGTTGTGAATGGTCAGTTTGAATGGGTGCAGTCTTTCTAGGTCTTGGCGCAGGAAATGAACCTCATGTGACTCCATGGTTACCTTCCCTGGTAAATTTTGGTTCTGTTTAAAAACTTTCAAGTTCTGTTCTCAGCTGGTTAGAAGGTAGTAGTTCACTATGCTATATAGAGGAGATATAGAAGTCATTAGGGCTAATTTTGGTTTACTCTGGCCTTGTGTGGCCCTTATCCTTCTAATTTTGAGACCCTGCGCGGTCAGATAGGTATAGTATGTAGAAAGTATATACTGCAATTCAGGCTATAGCAACCCTAATGTAATTTTGAAAGTTCAAAATATATATAAAATATCCTTTTTACGTAGCAAAAAAAATATTATTGATTACCAATAAAAAATAAAAAAATAAAAAAATATATATTAAAATTAATAAAGTAAATAATATTTAAAATAAATATTTTTGAGTAAATGTTAAAATGGAAAGTACTATTATAGAAAATTCAATATAGTTGCCTCTAGGTTGATGTCTCTTGATGTCTTTTAGAGAGATGTATTTAAGATATCAATACTAATTATTTTTTATTTACTATTATAAATAAATTTCCTTTATTGAATATTTATATAATTAACTTAGTTTGTAGATTTTAGACCCTAATTCTATAGAAATTTTTTATAATGTTCGAGTTAGTCTTTATTGATTAATTAAATAATAATCATACTCCACTTTGTCATTGTTAATAAAATAATAATTATATCAAACAAAATAATTTGTTGCCTAACAATGTGCTATTTCTTTACAAAATTATTTCTTCATTATTATATACTCACAACTATCGTTCTATCCATATTGCAGGGACCAGCTGAAGCATACAATCACACAACAACCTATTTGAATCAATAAGAAGTTATATTTACTTCTTAGATATGACTTCCAATAATGAATTTGTCATCTGTCAAAGTCTATAGGTCTAGAGTTTCTTGTTTCAATGCATTACCTACTCTGAACAATTGAAAAACATTTTTTGTGTTTCATATATATTATACACCTTGACAGAAAACTTGAATTAAAGGAAACTTTTGTTTTTTGTATCTCCTGCAATCACTAGTTTTAGATCTAAGTTGTCTAATTGTAATTACTTGTTGACTATGGGGAATTCCACTAATATTTAGATCTGTATTGCTTGTTAAATGTGACATAACTATTGTGGAGAGTAATGTTTATGGCATGGATAATCAGAATATAACTTATACAAGACATCTAAGTAACCAAACTATTATAACTATTGCTTAGACTTGTATTGATTGTTCATTATGTCAAAACTGCCGCAAGTAATATTGTTTTAAGCATAGTTATTCATATCAAAACTCATACAATATATAACAGTTTTGGTTTTTAACAAATGGTTTCAACATAGTTATTCAAGTTGCATTTCTAGCTCTCAAATGGTATGTTGGTTAAGTTGTGGTGCTATTATGGTGGCCACTAGGGTTCAAACACTCGCTAGGTGAGTGGGATTGCAGCCTCCATGCCCCTGCAATCATGCTCTACTCATGGGGTTGAACTGTGTTTTTGTTGGAGACACCCCCCCCATTTGTGGTCATGCCAACTGGGCCAGTATATGCCCAGGTTTATTAATCAGAAAAACTAAGGACTTTGGTAGAGCACATGTCATTCCTTTTTAGTGCACTAAAACAGAAACAAAAATAGAAACATCAATCTACTAGTACCAATACCCTGTTATATAAAAGGACATGGAAAAATGGAGAAGTGAAATGAAACTAGTGATTTGATTATTAATATTTATCCATACATTTTCTTAGAACTGATGTACATCTACTTTTCTTACTTGTGTTTTTAGCACTTGCCAGGGATGTATGATCAGGTGTCCAAGCACATGATAGTTTGTCAGTATGATGTCTCAAGTCATTTTTATTTGTAATCTAAAGTTAGTTAATGGCCAAGCAGGACATCAATTTGGAGTGTATTTCAGTACATACTGGTTTCCAGTTGGCAAAAAAGCTTCCCAAAATATCTGAATGTATGTTGCAAATCTCTAGGCCCTCCTCTCCAGTGGCTGCTCATAGATGTTTATCCACAACACAATCATTAAACATGTTGCTCTTTATGGGTATCAATGTTTAGACCATGAGTTTTAGGCTTGTTGAATGCATAATTCTTCAGTCATTTTCAAAGCCAAACTTGTTGTCCAACTTGTTTATTTTGATATTTCTTCAAGCTCATTTTATATCTTCATGTAATCAGGTCTAAGAGTGATTTAGCCTCATGGTGGTAGATAATATGTATCTTTATCCCTTTGTTCTTTAGAGTGTGTGATCTTCATAGGTTGAATTGGACAAGATTTGTGTTGTACTCAAAGACTTATTTCAGTTTGCTTTTCCAATTTGACAACTTCTCCATAGACTGGTCTCCTCGCTTTAGAGATTCCTTAGCTGACCCTCCTCACCCTGTTCTGATGAAGGGGGATGTCATTACACTTAAAGTTTTCAATGATGACATATATTAATAGTATTTTCAAGCCAGTTGAATCTCTCCTCAACATCCCCAAGATGGCTTTCTATTTCAAGCATTTTTTGCAAATTGCTAATGGTCTTAGGGACCAATCATCCATCCTAATTATCTTTAACATCATTGGTCACAAGGTCTTAGGATATTTGCAACTAGTTGTGGGTATTTACAAAGTTACAAGTTAAGGCAAGCGACCATATTGCATGAGGCGACATGATTGTTGTCTTTGCTCTCTCGATGAATTACAACCTAAGGAGCACGAGTATTTTATGTTCAAGACCCAGGTGTTCAGTCTATTAAAAGATTTGAGGAAAATAACATTGTTTGTATATACACAAAAGAGAGTCTGGGGATACCTTTTTATTTTATCCCAATCTGAGGTGCTTATCACTTCACATTCAAATAGTTATCATCAGCACCAACGTATCTCCCACATTACTAAAGAGCTGGGCATCTTTTCCATGTCAAGGGTCAAGGGAGAATCTCTTCATGTCATTATAGACAATAGAAATCAAAAAAATATTACTGCAAAACTTATTTTGAAGTGCTTAATCCTTTCCTTCAAAGCACCCCCACAACCCTTCTCCTTTGGGTGGCGCCAACATCGAGAACTTAAGAAGATCACCAATGTGTATTTGAGTATGGTATTGCACCTATGCATTATTTTGTTACTTATTAAGTGGCACCTCTCAAATTCTGCAATATTCTCTTTTGTAAGCCATATCTTTATTATCAAGATTCCATATTATTATTAGTCAACTATAGATTGTTGCAATATGGATGGAAAGCATTTAATGGCAAAGATGATAATTTCTTCAACTAATTCGTTGCATTGCCTCTGAGGTATGACAAAAAAATATTTTGCACCCTTTAAAAAATTTCTTGCTAACAAGTTTACGACCTTGCAATCAAGCAACTTCTTATAAGGTTGCAGACCACTGGCTTACTATAATGACACATTATCGTCGTTATTTCATTAGTTGTGGTTAACAAGAATGCTTGTCTCATGAGCATGAATGGTCTATTTGGTACTCATTGCATCTAGGTGATGCTCACAAGAATGAAGCACTAAGACTTCAACGGAGGTCACCCATCCTGGTAGTACTCCAGCTCAATTTCTCTCAACCATGAAGTTTCCTTATAAAGTTGTTTGAGCACAATGTAGTTTGCCAATATGATCTCTTAAGCCACACCCTTTAAACAATTTGAGAAGCAACTTCTAAAAGTATGATTCATATTCTATTTCGGCAAGAACCTGACGCAATGCGTCTCTTATTTAATTTTGATTCATTATATATATATATTTGATATTTTAAAAATTAATGAAATAATATAATTAATTATATATTAATAATAAAATGTATATTAAATTATTGATTATACAAATTAGCAAAATTATCATTATAAGATATTTATATTTATATTATATTATAGTAAAATGAAATATTAATATATATTTGTGTATAATATTAAATATTGAAATATTATATTATGTAATATTCATATTAATATTTAATTTTTATTATTTTTATATATTAATTATAAAATTCTTATTTTAAATATCAATAGAATGATATAACTAGCATACTTATATTTAAAAAAATATCTAAAGTACCTGAGAGATATCTAAATTACGTCTAGAGATATCCTTCTCGAGGCACCTTTTCCACGTATGTGTGGTAAATTGATTAAAAAATAGGCGTGAGAAGGATATCTCTCAATGTACTTTAGATATATTTTTTAAATATAGGTATGATAGTAGCATCAGGAGCCTATATTATATATCTTAAGAATTATTATAATTATATAATATAATATTATAATATAGGTTAGATATATTTTTTAAACATAGGTATGCTAGTAGCATCCAGAGCAGCCATATTCTATATCTTAAGAATTATCATAATTATATAATATAATATTATAATATAGGCTAGATATATTATTATAATATATTATATATTAATTATATATAATATGACCCTAACCCTGACCCTCCTGTTAATCCTGATAATAATTCTAATCCTAACCCTAATTCTACCCTTAGATCTACTTAAACCTAAATCTATTCGTAATTCCAACCCTTATCTCAACCCTAATTCTAACCATAGTTCTATATATAGATATAAATGTAAACAACTTTTGGTGTTTTATTGTAACTATAACCCTAACCCTAACATTCAAGCCAATACTAGCCCTAATTGTAACCCCAACCCTAACATTGATTCTAATCGTAGTTTTAACCCTGATTCTAACATAAACCCTAACCCTAATTCGAACTATAAATCTAACCATAATTTTAACTCTAACCCTAAATCAATTATAATTCTAATCTTGATTTTATCCGTAACCCTAATTCTTACCCCAATACTAATTCAAACCCTAATTCAAACTCAAATTATAACTATAACCCTAACCCTATCCTTAATCCTGATAGTAATGCTAACCCTAACCCTAATTGTAACCCTAACCCTAATTCTACCCTTATATATGTCCCTATATAATATAATAGGTATGCTAGAATTATATATAATATAACCATAACCATAACTCTAATGTTAATCCTGACGGTAATTATGACCCCGAGCCTAATTCTATCCCCAACCCTAACAGTAACCATATTTATAACCCTAATTCTAGCTTTAACCTGAACCCTAACTCTAACCCTAATTATAGGCCTACCTTCTAATTTGAACCCAAATTGTAACTATATCCCTAGCCCTAACGTTAATCTTGACAATAATTCTAACCATAATTCTACCCCTAGATCTACTTAACCCTAATCCCAACCCTAATCCCAACCCTAACTTTAACCATAGTTCAATATATAGATATAAATGTAGTGACCTTTGTTGTTTATTGTAACTATAACCCTAACCCTAATGTTCACCCTAATTCTAACCGCAACCCTAACCCTATTTCTAATCATATTTTTAACCCTAATTCTAACCTAAACGTTAACCCTAACCCTAATTCTAACACTAATTCTAATGATAATCCTAACCCTAATTGTAATTGTAACCCCAAATCCAATTATAATTCTAATCTTGATTTTATCCCTAACTCTAATTCTTACCCAATACTACTTATATTACTAATTCAAGCCTTGATTCAAACCCAAATTATAACTATAACCCTGTTAGGTATGAAAAAGGAGAATGATAACAACTAGAATGCAAACTAGATCAAACCCTTTTCCATATAACATTCAAGGACAAGACTGAGCCAGAACACTACCAAATGAAAGTGGACTCAGCTGCTGATCTTGCACTCAAGTATGTTATAGATGGATCATATTTAATTTAGCCTTTTCCTCAAACCCTAGGTCAACAATGCATGAAACCCTAGTTCTATAATGATTTGATTGTACTAGAGAATATAAACAATAATCTAGAAACCAATTGCATAGGGATGATCAGAGGAATGATAGAACCTATCTCCTGAAAGAAGAGGTGTTAGAGGACAAAGGTGGGACCGCTTAGGTCTTGACTGAAGGAATTTGTTATAAGTCTGAACTAGAAAGTTGTTGTAAATGATGCCATGATGCCATATCTGATATCAAAAAGGGCATGAGGACATGGGAAGTACCAACGAAGTCCTAGATGAGTGAATGCTCTGAAACGGTTTCTAAATCCTGTAACCCTGTTCTTCACATAGTCTTCTTGTAGCTCTATATTTTCCAGATCTCACTCTTGTAACCTACACACAAGAATATAAGAAGGGGTTTGGGGATTATGGTGTTTAGGGACTTGCCTCAATCAAATCTCAGGATAGCATTCAAGCTTCCCAACACCATTGATCGATAAAGAATGCATGCCCTCATGGGGGCAGAGGCTGAAAACAATGATAATGAGATGATTCAAATGATGATAAACAAACAATAATATCACCTATGTGATGAACCCTTAGAATGATGAAGATCCTTCAACTCCTAAGGAAGAATAGATGATAGCTCCATATTTTCAATAAACAACACAAATCTGCTCTAGAATCACAATGAATGCTCTTGCTTGCTTCACTTCAAGATCTCAAGTTATGCTCTTTCCAACCTAGTTACAAATGAACTCAGAAACACACTTATATATGCTTTCCTGCTCATAATCATGAATTCAAACCAAAAGAGCCGACAAGGAAAAATCTTTTCAAAGGTCCCAGGCTGACATGCATTAAAATTAGCCCTGACTTAAAAGGGGGACATGGGCAGTACCACCCAGGTCCATCAACCCTTTTGGGTCCGGGGTATGGTAAATGAAGGGGCCCATATTCCAATTTTACTTGGGTGTCAAACAATTTTGTGTCGGGATAAACATTTTGAATGTATAATGTAATCATGGGGACCTAGGAGCTAAACAAGGAGGTAAAAAGACATGTGGACACTTTTTACTCCATAACATTTAGCCTCCACTTTAATGTGTGTATGATCTTATAATCAGTACATGCATTAAAGTACAGTCGAAAACACATCAAGCACATCAAACACTAGAGCCAAAAGCACACCCTAAGTTTGGAAGACCATTTCTAGCCCCAATCTTAGGCAAACATAAGAAAACACTTGACAATCATGCAAAACATAGAGAAGACACACAATACACGAAGAAGACATGAATGCAGTCACGCAATACACAAGGTATACAATGAGAGAAGGCACGATTAAAGAATTACTTAACACTAATAGGTGATGGGGGAGCTCATCACTATGCACCACCATCAAAAACATGCAAAAACATGGCGTGAGGGGACCTCATCACTATGCCCTACCACAAAACACATGAGACACACGGCGTGGGGGCTCATTGCTACGCATCTCTACAAAACACACAATATGCAAGCATCGTAGAGTGTGTCATCAACCCACTATACATCTTATACAAAGCAAACATGAGTGATGGGGGAGCTCATCACTACACTCCACCATCTAAGACATGTCAAACACACCTGACTGTCGAGCTACGCTACAATGACTGCCAAAAACATGCTTAAGCGTGAGTAACTCAAAACCCAACCCCGCCTTCCACAAGATAACTTTTTCAAAAAGGACGTGCAACCACTCAAGGGAAGACAGAATCCAAACTTCCGCATAAGGGATTTCAAAAACATATAACCCCACCTATATCATGGAGATGCCTTACAGTGAAAAGGAAGCATGCAAAGTATACAACCCCACCTGCATCACGAAGATGCCTTACAGTGAAAAGGAAGCATACACAACACACAAAACAAATTATACAACCCCACCTGCATCGCAGAGATGCCTTACAATGAAAATGAAGCATACACAAACACAACAAAGTATACAAACCCCACCTGCATCACGAGATGCCTTACAGTGAAAAGTAAGCATACAACACATATTATCACCATGTCTAAGATATCCAAGCATTTACCACAATATATGCCCCCACCTTAAAGTGGTTGATCCCACTTGCCGGTGGCAATCACATTTAAGGTAAGGTTGAAAACACGCGAGGGAACAAGAGCTTTCATAAAGCCCATGCCCAAAATGACATGTGCTTACAATCATTGAATTCTTCCCAACAATCATGATAGAAACACATCAATATCTTTTGCTAACAACCATTGATCAACAATATGCATAAAAGATAATCAAAACAAACTTTGGTTAGAGAATCTAATCTAAGATAATAACCAAATCATTTCATGAAATTGATACAAAAATAAGGCAACATGTCACTCAAATAAACCAAGGCTATACTTATGGGTTCAGAACTGAGTATAACCATGAGGTTATACTTCAGGTATCTCAAAACTGAGTGTAGCTATAAGGTGAGACAAAAACAATTCAAAGTGGATAGAAGTATATTTAGAATATTGCAAAGGTTTGTTACAACAACAATACAATACATGATCACATCACAACATAAAGTAATTCTACTAGTCAAACATCAATAACAAATTACCCTCGTCTTCATATATGGGTTGGGTCCATCTTTATTCTCTTGTTTTAGGGACGCACGATCCTTATCAGAAGTTTATATTTGTTGTCGTCATCCGTCGACTAGTAGAGCCACAAGTACAATGGAAGAAGGAAATCATGAAAAGAGAGAGAAGAGATAAAAGTGACTTAGGATCACATGGAAGGATGCCACCAAGACTCCCTCCATAATGTTATGCCCCCAAGGCACCACACACAACAATTGCAATAAGAGAAGAGTAGAAGGATAGAGAAACAAATAGAAGGAATGTCACAATGGAGGTGGTCCCCTTGTATTCTTGACCTTACAAGAGTATCAAGGGTCATCTGAGGAGACCTAAACAAACATTTAACACTACATAGGGGAACACCACACAACACTTAAGAGGAGGCCACCTGTGAGAGCAAATCGAAGAGGTGCTACATAAAGGATGGTTGAATGAGTGACAAATACTTACCTGCTAGCAGTTGTCCTTAATCAAATCTTCTTCTTCTCAATCTTGTTCTTCATATGAAATAGGTGGCACATAGGGTACTATAACCCAACTTCAAACTTCTCCCTTTAGCTCTTCTTTTGATTCCATTTCTCTCGGTGGGGTATTTTCTTCTTGTGGTGACATTTTTTGAGCTAAGGCTTGTCGCTTTCTTCTCCTTTCCCTTGCATTTCTATTTCTTCTAGTCTTATTAGTTATCTTTCCCAATGGAGTTTCTTTGTCTACCATCAAGGGCTCATGATTTTCTGCATTCTTCGGCATTTATGAAGGGAAGCCGGTACAAAAGTGATCTTATGATTTTGTGATGGATAGCTTCACTCTTGAAGGTTCTCCCAATTCTTGTAAGGATGGCGGAGGAGGAACCTCGACAAAAATTCCTTTTCCTTTCGGTCTAAGTGAATATTTCAACTCGGACTTCTTTTTGCTCTCTATTTGTTGGATAGGAGGAATTGTATCCTTGAAGCACCGAGAGGATCTAGGAGTATTCTTTCCATATGATAGTTCAACTATTTTCTTTGCCTTATACTTTTGATATGCTAAGAAGAATTGATCTTGTCTCAGTTGACTCGCTGCCAAAAATAATCCAAATTCAAATTTTTGTGAGGTTTGAATCCACTATGATGAATAACATGCACTCAAAATTTATGAGGGAACTTTAAGCACTTATGAATAGTAGAGGGAACTCCTTTCATGGATTTTAGCCAAGGATGTCCTAATTTCACCTGAAAGAGATCCGAGGTGTGAATGATAACAAATGGTGCTTCTAGGGCTTTTTCAAACACCTTAATACAAAGTGCTCTCTTTCCAATTCCCAGAAGAAAATAACCATTATGTGCTTTTATCTGTTGCAAGTATGTGCTAATCGGTGTTGTCATTGGTGTCAACTATATCTTCTGATGTTGTTGTTGTTGTTTGTTTGAGTTGTTGTGTTAAAGTGACTTGAATGCCTTAGGTTTTGATGATGTTAGTAGATTGATCCTGTAGCTAGGTTTCCAAGTGCTTTTGAGAAAATTTGATTAATACTGGAAATAATGTATTAAAGGAGTCTTATGGCTTACAGAATACTACTCAATTTTTTACTCTATATTACTTCTATTTTGGAGATCTGAGTATACGGTTTGGATATGTTGTCGAGAAGTGTGTGAAGTTGTTAAATCTAGAATTTGGTGCTTTGGATTGTTGTGCAATGGAAGTTATGTTCGCCAGTCTAAGAATAGTATTTGATAGTATTTCTGAGTTGTGTACAAGCATCTGGGAGAAAGTATTTTGCTCTGCATTTCTTTGCAGAATGGTTTTAGGTGCTGCAGTTTTGGATATGTGTTCATAAGTTCCTTGTCTATCTTCATTCTAGAGGGTTTGTGATTTAGTGCTTCGAAAAGAAAGTTCTCGTGTAGCAGAGTTTGACAGTGTTGTTTGTAAACAGTCTGTGAATTGTCTTCAAGTCAAATTTGTTGGTTCTCAGGTGACTTCAATTGTTCATGGATGTTTCTAGAATGTGTTAAATCTTTGTGCATGGTCCGTAAGTTATGGTTGTGATCATGGAAGTTTATGATGAAGAATCTCTTATGTGTACACTGTTTGGCCGACCTTGAATGTTTGCGCTAATTGGGGAGTTGATTGATGATTATGTGAGTGTTGTCTAGCGTGCTTGGTTGGATTTAGGTCTGAGCTAAGGTGTAAAGTGGTTTTTCTACATTCCTTTGTGTCGTGGAATGTTTAGGTCTAGACCTAATTCAAATATTGTGTGTTTGCCAACCTTGGAGAATGTTTCAAGGATTGAAGATTGTGTTGCCAACTTTGGATATTGATCTCAAGGTTGATGGTAGTATAAATAAATGTCAGGATTTTGTGTGTGTGGGGGTGTGTGAAGGATATGATGAATATGGTAAAAAGTTGATCAAGGAAGTAAGAACTTTCATGTGCTAGGCGACTGGATGCAAAGAGCAGAAGGTGCCTACTATCTTTCGGTATAGATGTGAAGGTGATGTTTGTTGTGCTTCATTGGAACTAAACCCATACATGTGTCAGATGCAATTATATTAGCTCATGCTTGGCAGTGAGCCTTTTTCTTCTTTCTTCTTCTTTTGGACAGTGAGTCCTTTGCAGTGAGCCTTTCTTTTGTGGGCAGTGAGCCCTGGGCAGTGAGTGCTTGGGCAGTGAGCCTCTTGTAATTTAGTATTGCTACTACTCTATATTGTGAGCTAATCCTCACCGTGCTTTTTCCCTTTTAGGGTTTTCCACATAAAAATCTGGTGTTCTCTTGTGCATGGTGTTGATGTGTTTAAGTTTCTTTTATCTGCATTTCACGTTTAATCTTCATAACAAATTAAGGGTTTAAGTGAACTGATGTGAATGTGATTAATTTTTTGAGGGTTTGAAATTTTTGATACAATTGATTCACCCCCCTCTTAGTTGTCTTGTGCATTCAACAATTGGTATCAGAGCAAGGTTCCTTTGAAGAAAGCTTAACAACTTGAGGTAGATCTAGGATGTTGCACAAGAAGGATACTCCCTTGTTCAAGATGGTTCAGACTATGTACTGGGGAAGGTGAGGATGGAAGCCTTTCTAATTTCTCTTGGTTATGATGTGTGGAAATGTGTCAAGTCTAATTATAGAGAACCCGAGAATGGTGTAAGCTCTGGAGATGAAATCAAAGCTGCTGAAATAGACGGTAAGGCAAAACATGCTCTCTTAAGTGCACTTACTAATCCTGAATTGGTGAAGGTTGTGAATTTGAAAACTGCTAATGAGATTTGGAAAAGATTGGAAAGTGTTTATGAAGGAGATGAGAAGGTTAAACGGGCTAAAATTTAGAATTTGAAGCTCACTTATGAGATCATGTGAATGTCTGAAGATGAAAACATTACAAGCTACTTGCAGAAGGTGGATGAAGTTTGTCAATGGCATAAAAGGAATTGGTGGGGATATAAGTGATCAAGAAGTGATATTGAAGGTACTTATAACTCTTCCTAAAGCTTATAGTCATAAGGTTTCTGCTATTGAAGAATTATAAGATTTGATTCAATTTACCAAAGATCAGTTGCTTCGCACCCTAACTGCTTTTGAAATAAGAGAATTTGGCTCAAGCAGTAGAACTGCAAAAGATGAGACTGCTTTTAATGCTAGTAAAACAAAGAAGATTGTTGAATCAAATTTGGATGACTTTGATGAAGTGGAAGCTAACTTTGTGAGAATGATGAAAAAGGGTATTGGTAAGTTTAGTGGTAAGTTGCCTTTTAAATGTTTCAGTTGTGGAAAAATAGGTCATTATGCTTCAAGATGTCCAAATAGAGCTCTGAGAATTAAGAATAAGGAAAACAGAGGAAGGTTGGTCAAGAAAAAATACTATGCAAGCATTTTTTATGATGAATCTAATCCTGAGGATGATAATGATGATGAATGCTTATTTATTGCCATAAGAGATAAAATTGGTTTTGCTAATTCTAGAAGCTGTGTGAAGGAAAAGAATCTGGAAGCATGTTCTAACCCTGAGGGCACTATAATATCTACTTTTCATGCTAAGAGTGAAAAGGATGACTGGGTCATTGATAGTGGACGCTCAAATCATATGACAGGTGATAAGAGAAAGTTTATTAAACTTGAAAAATTTGATGGTGGAGTAGTTAGATTTGGTGGTGATGAAGCTACGAAGATTTGTGGAAAAGGTTCAATCAGTTTTGATGGAAAGCATCACACTGAAGATTGGATCATTGGTGATAAGAGCAAAGGTGTATTGACAAGAAGCAGAGCTGCTGAAGAATAGGTAAATCTATGTTTACTTTCCAAAGTTGAACCTAAAATAGTGGTTGAGGCATGCAAGGATAAGTATTGGGTTAAAGCTATGGAAGAAGAACTGATGCAGATTGAGAAGAATTAGACTTGGGAACTTGTCCCAAGACCAGAGAACAAGAATATAATTGGAACTAAGTGGGTATATAGGAGCAAGTTGAATGAAAATGGAGAAGTGGTAAGGAACAAGGCAAGACTTGTATGTAAAGGGTAATCGCAAGTGGAAGGAGTAGACTATGAGGAAACTTTTGCTCCAGTGGCAAGAATGGAGGCTATCAGACTATTTTTGGCTTATGAAACACATAAGGATTTCAAAGTATATCAAATGAATGTGAAGTCTGCTTTTCTGAATGGGGAGTTAGAAGAGAAAGTACACACAAAGAAACCGGATGGATTTCAATTGTCAAACAAACTAGATATGGTATGCAAATTGAAAAAGGCACTGTATGAACTGAAGCAAGCTCCCAGAGCTTGGTATGCAAGGTTAGACAAGTATTTGTTGCATCACAGATTCAGTAAAGGGTCTGCAAACAGTAATTTGTACATCAAGATATGCAAATATCAAATCTTGATTGTTGAGGTCCATGTGGATGACGTAATCTTCGGTGGAAATGAAGGTATGTGTAAGAACTTTGTAGATGAGATGCAAAAATAATTTGAGATGTCAATGTGTGGAGAGATGAATTTCTTCCTTGGGCTGCAAATTAATCAGACAGATAAGGGCATTTTCATTTCACAATCAAGGTATGTCAAGGAATTGCTAAAGAAGTTTGGAATGGAAGATTATAAACCAATCTATACCCCCATGAAATTTGGTTGCAAGCTGAGCAAGAATGATGAATCCCCTAAGGCTGATTAGAGCAAATATACATCAATGATTGGAGGATTGTTATATCTGACTGTTACCAGACCAGATATTATGCATGTAATGTGTCTTGTGGCAAGATTTTAAGAAGATCCTAGAGAATCACATGTCATGGCAATAAAGAGGATATTCAGGTATTTGAAGGGTACTCCAAATCATGGTTTGTGGTATCCTAAGAACAATGACTTTACCCTAAGTGCCTATACAGATGCAGATTGGGCCGGATGTGTAGATGATAAGAAAAGTACAAGTGGTGGTGCATTCTTTATTGGAGATAGAGTTGTGTCTTGGCTAAGCAAGAAGTAGGATTCAATGTCTTTATCTACTATAGAGGCAAAGTAAATTGTAGCAACATCCTGTTGTACAAAGGTGTTATGGATGAGACAAACCCTGAAGGATATCAATATTGAGTATGATGATCCAATTCCTATCTTTTGTGATAACACCAGTGCTATTAACATTTCAAATAATCCAGTGATGCATTCAAGAACAAAGCATATTTCAATTAGGTATCATTTTCTAAGAGAGAAGGTTGCAGAGAATGAAGTGAAGCTTGAGTATGTGCCTACAAAGGATCAGGTTGCTGACATATTCACTAAGGCTCTTCCTAAGGATACATTTGAGTATCTCCGGGAGAAGTTAGGGGTTATTGCCCCTCCTTTGAACTAGATGCATTAGTCAGTGTGATTCAAGATTCATTCTTTTTTGGACTGATGTTGGAGGCTACCTCTCAGGGGGAGCAGGTAGTGGCATTGACGATTGTTACAGTCAGGGGGAGTAAGAGTTGGTATAGGTTGATGTGTACTCATAAGGAATAGTATTTAGAGCAATTGAGAAGAGTGCAATTATGTGCAGTATCATAATTAGGGGGAGAAAGCTTGAGAAATATATGTCACCCTTTGCCATTGAAGTCAAAGGAGGAGAGAGTTCATGTGAAATACAAAAGGAGAGAAAGAGAGTAAGATGTATAAAAGAAAGGGAGAGCGTGAGATTGGTGCAGAGTTGTGTCATGATGGTTTTTCACAATTATGTCAGAAAAAGTAACCTTGGTATCTTGCATGTTATTTCTGACTCCCGGTGAGAAAACCCTTGGGTCTTGTGACAAATAGGACCTAGGGGCTGCTCTTTAATGAGTCTTGAGCAAAAATGGTAGGGTGGACTTGGGCGCTAATGCCCTAGTGAAGCCTTATTTTGGGTCAGCCCTAATTTCAAATGTCAGTTTTATGACTATTAATTAGGTCCTACGCTGACATCCAAAGTTTGAATTATGAAATTCTTAGGGGGAATCTTTGTAGGAAAATAGATGGACATTTTGTTTGACAAGCTTATGTGAAAGTAATTCAAGGCATTCATTGTCTTGCATAGCAGTACTTTGTTGTTATTGTGTTTGTGTTTGTATATTTGACATCCATCTCCTCATGGCATGAAGAGCATCTTCCTTCCATGAGATCTTCATTACAAGGTGATATCTATTGTGTTTTCAATCATTTATCATTTGGATTTTTGCCTCTATCCCGTTGGGATATGCACTCTCATCTGACAATGGTGTTCAGAAGACTTGAATGTCTCTTTGGGGCTTGACCAAGACAAGCCTCTAAACACCACAACCCCCTCCCACACTCCTTGTGATTGCAGGTTACAGGTGTCGAGTCTTGTGGAGTGGAGTTGCAGGAAGGAGTAGAAGACACAGAGGATTTAGGATCTAAATAGAAGGAGGACATTGGTGTTTTTCCTGGACTAGGGCGCTAGTCCCCGTGTCCTCTGCAGTGGAATTTCCAGAAACTGAAGTTGCAGTGCAGATCAGTGTCGGAAGGAGATCAAGATCCCACAAAGAAATAGGTACCTTGCACTTGGGCACTAGTCCCCGTGTCACTGACTTTTCCACCTTCTAAACTTTGAAAAACAATAAGTTAAATATCTTTGTTCTTTGCCTCAGTCTGAAAGGATTTTCCATAATTTGATAATTTGCTTATTGATTTGCATAATTAGGGTTTCTAAGCAAAAATTGAACATTAGATAGAGACATTGTTTGATACATCCAAGAGTCCACAGCTTCCCAAGTGGCTGCCCAACATGATAGGTGATTGCTCTCTCTTATAAGCCCTTGGAATGTTTGTTGGGAAAGGAGGATTACACATAAACCATTAAAACAACTAGCAACCATCACCCTCATTTTCCTATCCAAAACATTTTGGTGAACCCATGTTTTTGAACTTTTTGGCACCTTACTGAGATTTGTTTGATAGATTTGCATTCATTCATCTTCTTGCATTCGAAAAATTATAAAAAAAATAAAAAATTTGGAAAATTTTGAATTGTGCATATTTCATAAAAACCTAGTTTTGCATTATAGCTAGGGTTTGTAGTCAAAATCTTGTTTCAGATTTTACTACCATTTTAAAACACTCATTAGGACTTATTTCTAATAGTAGTGTTGCATCATAGTGTTTTGCTTGCAAAATTTCATGCCTAGGGTTTAAAAACCTTGATTTTTTTACTAGATTTTGGCCTTATCGTCTCTCTAGATTTGCACCATAGGTGTGTTGTAAGGGATTTTTCTGCACTAATTGGCTGTTATCAGGGTTATTATTTTCTTCCCCTCATCAAATTCTTTACAACACCCTTTTTATTAGGCCTTCACATTGAAAATTTGTGAAAAGTTGCATATTTTAGCTATATTTTCACTAGGGTTTGACCTTGAGTGGCACTGTAAGCATGTTGTGACAGATTTTTTTTGCATTAGTTGGCTGTTATTACTGTTATAATTTGCCGTCCATCATCATTTTTCTCACAACACCCTTTGTCATACTCTTTTGTATTGATATTTGGTGAAAAATTGCATATTTTGGGCCTATTTTCTCTAGGTTTTGACTTGTCATCACTCTAGAGTTGCTTCAAAAGCATGTTGTGAAAGATATTTCTGCATCATTAGATTTTTATTAGGCATATTTTTTTTTCCCTCTTGAAAATTTTCACAACACCTTTTCTCCTAGTGTTTTGCATTGAAAAAAGTGAAAAATCAAGCATTTTTAGGTCATTTTCATACATACTTTTGCATGTGTTCTTGCATAAGTTTTGAAAACCTTTTGAAATCTGATCTAGCACTCATTTGAAAACATACACATGGCTTCTCAATACAACAATAATGTTAGGCTTCCTCCTAGGCCACATTTGAAAAGACAGGCCCTTGAACTTGAAATAACATTTACACCTCATGACAAAGAAATGGTAGATACTGAAGGGCCTCTTTACATTACAATGAAAATAATGGAAATACTTGTGCATGGAAGACTCATGGACCCTAATTGCATGACTAATGTGGTTACAAAAGAGTTCCTTCTTAAACATGATTTGGCACAAAACTATTATGACCCGTCGGATTTGAGAATTAAAACACATAATGGATCTTTGATGAAAACATTTGGATTAGTAAAACTGTTAGTCTCGGTTTATGACAAAGTCGTGGATTAGTTATTTGATGTTATCCCCTTATTCAACCTCTTTCATGTAAAACTAGGACACCCATGGCTTAAGGCTATGAATGTCATCCCTTCAAGTATTCATAAATGTCTAAAATTCCCTTTGCATGGAGAGATCTGTACTGTCCGTCGTAACACATACCAACATTAGGATAAGAGCAAGAATTTCACCCTTGATTACTTTTGGCCGCAACCTGAAATAGAACCTGAGCCATGAAGAGACCAATCTTTCCTAAACTACATAAGATACAAAGCAAAACAACTAGCTAGAGTGGCCAGGCCTCCTTTACAAACATTGAGCCCGATGAACAACATGTGTTTGAGGATCCCCTTAGAGCAAAAGGAAAACACACACAAGACTACTATGGATATGATTAGATAATTGGTGTGATAGATGTGGATAAGGAAAAGCTTCATAACTCACGTCGTCCACGGAGAGATGGTATCTACGCTGAGGTTCCTCCTCCGACATCCTTACAAGGATCGGGAGGTTTTCATCGACAACAAAACATTCCACTGAGATCAATGAAATTTGAACATGGTGCTTCCTCCTCTAATGTCCAAAACCCTATAGAAAAACATGATGATACCTTGGAAGAAGTAAGTACTAAAACAAGAAGGAATAGACAAGCAAAAGAAAGGAGGAGGCAAAGACAAGCTTTTGCCCAACAACTTGCCACTCAACAAGAAAACATCCAACCTAACATTGAAACAAACATAGAAAACCTCAACACTAAAGAATTGGAAGATAAAGACAAAAGTTGCACTATGGTACCTTACACACCTCTTTCCTCTAGCATCTGAGATTGGGAAGAGGATGATTTGCTCGATGACAACCCTTAGTTTGGGTATCCCTATAGGTATGTATTTCTAACCTTTTACCTCTGTGATGTGTTTCCCCCATGGTGTGTTATGTGTTGTTTAGGCCTCCTAGGATGACCCTTGATACTCTCGTAAGGTCAAGGATACTAGGAGACCGCCTCTATTGTGACCCTTCTTCTATTTGTATCATTATTCTTCTATATTGCTTCTCTTGTATTTTTCACTGTTGTGTGTTATGTCTTATGGACATAGCGTTGCGGTTGGTGACTTGGGGGCACCCTCCTACGTGATTGTCCCTAAGGCACTTGTTTCTCCTCTCTTGCTTTATTGTTTCCCTTCCTCTAATGGTTCTATCTAGTGGGTGAATGATGAAAAACATTTTATACTGATGCAGACCTAGTGTCCCTTTAGCGAGAAATAAAAAAATGGATCTAGTCCATACATGACAATGGGGTTGATATATATTATCAGATGCTTGGCTAGTAGAATCACTCTATGTGATCTTGATGGTGTCTTATTGCACTTACAAAACATCACAATACTGCTGCTCCATGCACTTTGTTTATCTTGAATCTTGCATTCCTCAGTTCTATATGCATTGTTGTTTATCATGATTATATGGACACTAACACTTTTCTTGCAGGAATGTGTTTGTGGGAACATTTGGCGATCGTAAAGTACATGTCACCTATGGGGGCATGGGCTTCGCGAGAGCTCATGTTCCCTTGTGTGTTTTCTTCCTACCTTAACGTGCTTGATATCAATACACGACATCAACTACCTTAAGGTGGGGGCATATATAAGGTAAGTTGTTTGTTGTAGATGTTAGCAATGTGTGTTTGTGAATCTTGAATCTATTGCAATCACTTAAGCCCTCTACGGAGATAAGATATCGTGCATATCCTTTTTATCTTAAGCCCTCTATGTGAGGCAGGGATGATGTATTTCTCGAGGAGAGTACACAATCTTGTCATTTTTAGAAGTCCTCTGCAGAGGCGGGGAGCGGTTTTGTGACAAACTCAACCCTTAAGTGTGTCTTCAGCGATTGTTGTGGCAAATCCCAATCATCGGTGTGTGCCTATAATGTGCTTGAGATGGTGATGAACTTAGAAATAGGTACACTCCATTGCTTGTCTATCGTGTTTTCTCTGTCTTCCATGTGTGTGTGTATGGCGTGTTTGTTCCCAAGGATAGTCTAAAGACCGGTGGCGATGAGTCCCTCCTATGCTTTGGGATTTGTTTGGCGTCCTTGATTTGTATGGCGTGTTTGTTCTCAAGTGTAGTCTAAAGACTCGTGGCAACGAGTCCCTCCTGCACTCTGAGATTTGTTTTGTGTGTTTGTTGCCCCATGTGTAGTCTAAATACTGGTGGCGATGAGTCCGTCCTACATTCTGGGTTGTGTGTTTACTCTCTTGTACTTGCATCTGCATTTCATATATGAGAAAATGAAAAAGAAAAGAAAATCATCACTATCTTCACTGCATTCACTATATTCACCGTGTTTTGCATGTCTTCAATGCTATCTTCTCCATGTTTTGCATGACTGTAACTGTCTTCTCTGTGTTTTGCATGCCTCTTACTGTCTTCTCTATGATTGGCATGTCTTCTCCATGCTTGGCGTGTTTGTTGTGTTTGTTGACCGTACTTTAATGCATGTATTGGCCTTGCATTTATACATACATTAAAGTGGGGGCTAAATGTTATGTCATAAAAAGTAACCTTGGGGGCTTTTCCTATTAAGGTTTAGCTCCTAGGTCCTGTTATTGCATTTAGAGTATCTTGCATGTTATTTCTGACTCCCAGTGAGAAAACCCTTGGGTCTTATGACTAATAGGACCTAGGGGGTTGCACTTTAATGAATCTTGAGCAAAAATGGAAGGGTGGACTTGGGCGCTAGTGCCCTAGTCCAACCCTATTTTGGGTCTACCCTAATTTCAAATGTCAGTTTTATGACCGTTAATTAGGTCCTATACTGACATCCAAAGTTTGAATGATGAAATTCTTAGCGGGGATCTTTGTAGTTGCATATATAAGCATGATTAGGTTTCATTTGCAAACTAGATGGAAACTAGATTGACATTTTGATTCACAAGCTTATGTGAAAGTGATTCAAGGCACTCATTGTGTTGTAGAGCAGTACTTTGTTGTTATTGTGTTTGTGTTTGCAGATTTGACATCCATCTCCTCATGGCATGAAGAGCATCTTCCTTCCATGAGATCTTCATTACAAGGTGATATCTATTGTGTTTTCAATCATTTATCATTTGGATTTTTGCCTCTATCCCGCTGGGATATGCACTCTCATCTAACAACAGTGTTAGGAAGACTTGAATATCTCTCCAGGGCTTGACTGAGGCAAGGCTCTAAACACCACAACCCCCTCCCACACTCCTTCTGATTGCAGGTTACAAGTGTCGAGTCCCGTGGAGTGGAGTTGTAGGAAGGAGTAGCAGACACAGAGGATTTAAGATCTAAATAGAAGCAGGACACTGGTGCTTTTCCTGGACTAGGTGCTAGTCCCCCTATCCTCCGCAGTGGAATTTTTGAAAACTGAAGTTGCAGTGTAGATCAGTGTTGGAAGGAGATCAGGATCCCACAAAGAAACAGGTTCCTTGGACTTGGGTACTAGTCCTCATGTCCCTGACTTTTTTGCCTTTCGAACTTCAAAAAATAGTAAGTTAAATATCTCTGTCCTTTGCCTCAGTCTGAAAGGATTTGCTATAATTTGATATATTGCTTATTGATTTGCATAATCAGGGTTTCTAAGCAAAAATTGAACATTATATAGAGACATTTTTTGATACATCCAAGAGTCCACAGCTTCCCAAGTGGCTGTCCAACACGATAGTTGATTGCTCTTGCTTAGTGGAGATTCAACTCGGTTGATAAGCCCTTAGAATGTTTGTTGGAAAAGGAGGATTACACATAAACAATTAAAACAACTAACAACCATCACCCTCATTTTCCTATACAAAACATTCACATCATATGTTGCCATCAATGACAAAGGGGGAGATTGTTGCAAGTATGTGCTAATCAGTGTTGTCATTGATGCCAACATGTTTGTGTTGTCATTGGTGTCAAATGTATCTTCTAATATTATTATTGTTTGTTTGAGTTGCTATGTTAAAGTGAATTGAATGCCTTATAGAGGTTTTGATGATTTTAGTAGATTGATCTTGTAGTTGGGTTTCCAAGTGCTTTTGAGAAAATTTGATTAATACTGGAAACAATGTGTTGAAGGAGTCTTCTAGTTTATAGAATACTGCTTGAGTTTTTGCTCCACATTTCTTTTGTGTTGGAGATGTGACTATGTGGTTTGGATATGTTGTCAAGAAGTGTGTGAAGTTGTTAAATCTAGAATTTGGTGGTCCGGATTGTTGTGCAATGAAAGTTATGTTCACCAGTTTAAGAACAATATTTGACAGTGTTTCTAAGTTGCGCACATGCATCTGGGAGAAAGTATTTTGCTCCACATTTCTCTGAATAACAGTTTCAAGTGTTGCGGTTCTATATATGTGTTCATAAGGTCCTTATCTATCTTCATTCCAAAGGGTTTGTGATTTAGTGCTTTGGAAAGAAAGTTCTTGTGTAGCAGAGTTCAACAGTGTTGTTTGTAAGCAGTCTGTGACTGTCTTCAAGTGAAATTTGTTGTGGTTAAATTTGTTGGTTCTTAGGTGACTTCAAGTTGTTTGTGGATGTTTCTAGAATATGTTAAAGATCTGTGCATGGTCCACAAGTTATGGTTGTGATCGTGGAAGCATATGATGAAGAATCTCTTATGTCTACATTGTTTGGCCGACCTTGAATGTTTGCACTAATTGGGGAGTTGATTTGATGATTATGTGACTGTTGTGTAGCGTGCTTGGATGGATTTAGATCTGATCCAAGGTGTAAATTAGTTTTCCTACATTCCTTTGTGCTAGGTCCAGACCTAATTCAAATATTGTATGTTTACCGACCTTGGAGAATGTTTCAAGGATTGAAGATTGTGTTGTCGACCTTGGAAATTGATCTCAAGGTTGATGGTAGTATAAATAAGTGTCAGACTTTCATGTGTGTGGGGTGTGCAAAGGATATGATGAATATGGTAAAAATTTGATCAAGGAAGTAAGAACTTTCATGTGCTAGGCGACTGGATGCAGTGAGCAGAAGGTGCCTACTATCTTTTGGTATAGATGCGAAGGTGATGTTTGTTGTGCTTCATTGGAACTGAACCCATGCATGTGTCATATGCAATTATATCAGTTCATACTTGGCAGTGAGCCTTTTTCTTCTTTCTTCTTTCTTCTTCTTCTAGATAGTGAGTCCTTGGCAGTGAGCCTTTCTTTTATGGGTAGTGAGCCCTTTGGCAGTGAGCCTCTTGTAATTCGATATTGCTACTACTCTATATTGTGAGCTAATCCTCACCATGGTTTTTCTATTTTAGGGTTTTCCACATAAAAATATGGTGTTCTCTTATGCATGGTGTTGATGTGTTTAAGTTTTTGTTATTTGCATTTCATGTTTGATATTCATAACAGATTAAGGGTTTAAGTGAATTGATGTGAATCTGATTAAGTTTATGAGGGTTTGAAATTTTTGATACAACTTATTCACCCATCTCTTAGTTGTCTTATGCATTCAACATTATCATTATGTTAGTTGGATCATAATTATCTTGTGCTATATCGTGCATGTATAAAAATTCTTCTGTGATAACTTTTGTCATGCAATTGGGATCGATAAGAAATCCTCTTATAGGATTTCCATTTATTCTTGTTATATAAAGAGGACCATCAATGTCTTGACTAGTGTCAGGTCATGTGGTGTGAGGGATATGATGGGTTTGGGATCCTTCCTTTTCTTGTTAGATCGGGGAGAAGCCACATCACCCTTGTTATGATTGGATGCCATATATGTGAGACTTTTGTATACTAGAATGTAGTTGGGTTATTGCGATGCATTTCAATGATACACTTGATTTTGACTTGTTATTTGCTTAGCATAGTTATAAATGTAACTAGGAGGTCGAGAAGAATTTGGAAGACCTCTTATAATGAGCACTGGTTTTGTTTGTGTTCGAGGCACATCCAAATGCCAGTGGACGACTATTTTTGATTTCACATGTTCTTCTTGAGATCTTGGAACATACATTTCATTTACTAATCTTTGAAAAAATGGTGGTTTAGGAGTCATAGTGGAATGTTCAATAGAGATAAATTCATCAAGGGCTTCATTTAACATATCGAAGTCATCACTACTAAACAACTCATCATATCCATGAAAGTCTTGTAAAAAGAGATCGGACATTGTCACCTAATCTACTTTATCCAAGGCTTGAAATTTACAATGTGCAATTACAAAAAGTATAAATTTTCCAAGTCGAGGATGCAAAATGATGTAAGTTTACTATGCAAAATTAGATTTGATGAATGTTTGATGCAACTAATATGATCATGCAAGAGGATTGTTAAAACCCTAATGCAAAATTTTACCAAAATGCAAGGCTTTTTGAAGGCCTAAATATGCACTTTTTTTTGAAATTATACTAATGAGAAATATGCAATAAATCAATGCAAGATATGATTTGAACAGTCAGCAAGATGCAAATGGTCGAAGCTACGGGTTCACCAAAATGTTAGGTATGAAAAAGGAGAATGATGACAACTAGAATGCAAACTAGATCAAACCCTTTTCCATATAACATTCAAGGACAAGACCGAGCCAAATCACTACCAAATAAAGATGGACTCAACTACTGATCTTGCACTCGGGTATGTTATAGATGGATTAGATTTAATTTAGCCTTTTTAAAACTCTATGTTAACAATGAATGAAACCCTAGTTCTACAATGATCTACTTATAACAGAGAATATACAACAACAATCTAGAAACCAATTGCACAGGGGTGATAAGAGGAATGATATAATCTATCTCTTGAAAGTAGAGGTGTCAGAGGACTAAGGTGGGACCACCCAGGTCCTGACTAAAGGAATCTGCCAGAAGTCTGAACTGAAAAGTTATTGTAAATGATGTCCTTGTTGGAGTCCAGGACAACACTGAGAGGGGGGGTGAATCAGTGTTGTGAAAACTTTTAACTTTTTGCAACTTTTAAATTTACAATACAAAGAGAGAAAGACATCAATAAATTGTTAAACACAAATGCACAGGTATGATAATGAAAGGCATGAATCATGACTTGTAAATAAGACATTATAAAACACACATATAGAGGCAAATCATAACACAAGGATTACTGGAGTGGAAAACCCTTATGGGGTAGAAAAACCACTCAAAATTGCCTCATCGGCTTATTCAAAACCTCACTGGTTACAAATAGGTCTCACTGACCAAGAAAGCTTCACTAGCTTTACAAAATGCCTCACTGGCATACAAAGAGGTCTCACTGACCATTCAAGCCTCACTGGCAAATACAACCACCATCAAAACAATACAAGTAATACAGAGGGTTTCTCTGTTTCAATACAAGCCCCTGAATCTGCAATCATACTCAATTCAATCTTCATATTTCTTTGCAACCATACTGTACTTCATTCTCATTATCTCTGCAAAAATCAATTCACCTAATTCAGATTATCTGCACAATTAATTGCATATTGTCTCATGGTTCAATTTGTAAGTTCTCTGCATAATGTCTTCATCCTTGTATGATTCATTCCTACAAAAATATGATCTCATATATCTCTCAAATTATGATTCATCTGTATCTTCACAAAAATTGTCTTCATTACTGCATTTTGATCCACACACAAATTCCATCTACAATACCCTTGCAAAACCATTAAATAAATAAAAATAGAATGTCTTTTCACATTCTTCTCCTATTTGCATATTTTTAACTCCTTTGATATTCTTCTCTGCACATTCATCTTTCATAAGAAAAATCAATTCACCTGCAAAAATACTTTTCATATTCCCCATATTCCTTGCAAAAAGAAACTCCAATAATATATTTCTATTGAAATCTCTCTGTAAAAAAATAAAAAAAAATATCTTTCATGACTTCAATGTTTCATCTTCCCTACATATTTCTTCATCCAAAATCTCATTCACAATGTTATTAAGATCTCCTTTGTGCATTCACTTTCACCTTCATAACCAAACATATTCCTTTTTCCAAATCTTCAATTTGCAAAAAATAATCTTCAAGAATAAAATCAATTTGCCCCTATCAATAAAAATCTCTCCGATGACTAGCTCCATCTGCAAAAAGACAAAAATAATCTCCCAAGAAAATCATCTTAGTATTGTCATAAGAAAGCCAATAAAAAAATCTCTCCTTAAAAAAACAACTTCTTAAAAAAATATCTCACAAAAGAGATTTTCCCTTCTTAAAAAAATATCTCACAAAAGAATAAAATCAATTTGCCCCTGTCAATAAAAATCTCTCTCATGACTAGCTCCATCTGCAAAAAGACAAAAATAATCTCCCAAGAAAATCATCTTAGTCTTCTCATAAGAAAGCCAATAAAAAATATCTCCTTAAAAAAAATAACTTCTTAAAAAAATATCTCACAAAAGAGATTTTCCCTTCTTCTATCTCCACGGAATTCTCACTGATGCAGACTTAAAAATTAGAAGGAAATCTTCCACAAAAATCTGCCTTAAATTCATAAAAAATTCCTTTTCAAAAGACTAAAAATAGCCTTATACATAAACATGACATTTCAAAGGCTGTCAAAGTAGGAGATCATAAAAAGTTTCTAAATTTAAATATAAGCCATAGATTGGAAATTGTGCACTCACCCATCTTTAAATAATAACCATTGATTGCTTTTTAGCGCTCATCTCACTCATATGAAGACTGCTTGAAGAGGTAAAGGGTTGGATGGGGCCAGTCTATGAATGACATGAAAACCCTTCAATGGGTCAACTTTAAGTGACTCACCTCTTATAATAGGTCACTTATCAAATAGAACATAAAGAATCATATTATGTGACAGTTTAGACCTTGCGCTATTAGGTTGGCTTTAGAGATTAATAACATTAGGTCTTTAGGAATGAATTAGGATTAAGAAATCCAAAATACTTTATTACAGATCTTAGATCTCTGCCATTTGCCAACACTATACTACCATCTGTCAACCTGCTATCATACAAAAGAAATATAACATGTCATCCTTTATGAACACAATATATGTATATAATTTCTTAAGAATTTATGACCACCTTATATCTAAGACTTAGCATAATAAAATCCTAAAGAGAGCTCAAGGGATTTGACTTTTGAACTCCTGCTACACAATGAATATGTCATGAAGCATCAGTACCACTGATCTCTACAATTATGATGAAGGCATATTGAAAGCATCCTCTCAACATTATACCATTTCAACACCATACCAAGAAGTATCAACACTATGGTCTACAACATGAAACTCCTGAATGAAGATCATCAAAATATCAACAACTATCTTCTTGATGTGATGTGATCATCAACTAATTAACCAAGTCCTCACCTCATTCCTCCTGTCATCACACACTATAGACATCCAAAACACAATTGCATCTTACCCAAATCACTTTAACATCACACACCTTATGAAGACACTGCACCACATGACATGCATCTTTCTGCATACAATATCCTAGTCCATGAACTGCATCATGACTTGAAAGAAGAAGATCCTGAATCTTCTTCTTCATCTCTTGAGGCACCAATGCTGCATCAAAAAACCTTATACAACACCTTAATAATGAATAACATGTAGAGAATGAAGCAACAAGAGACCATCCTGAGACTATATAGACATCATGACATTACTAAAAAATCTTGAAGTATATGAAGACTGAACAATACACAAACTCCTTAATCATGACATGAAGCATTATGATAACATCCTCTGCAAATATTTTATGTCTCTGCACACCTTTTTGGCATCAACACCATCAGTCCTAATGCTAGAGTTGAGATCAAAGAGGGCAGGAGGACACGAGTGATACTGCCCAAGTCCTAGATGAGTGAATGCTCTAAAATTGTTTTTGAATCCCATAACCTTGTTCTTCACACAATCTTCTTGTAGCTCTGTATTTTCCAGATCTCATTCCTATAACTTGCACACAAGTAGATAAGAAGGGGTTTCGGTTATGGTGTTTAGGGACTTGCCTCAGTCAAATCCTGAGATAACATTCAAGCTTCCCAACACCATTGATTGATAAAGAGTGTGTGCCCTTGTGGGGACAGAAGTTGAAAACAATGATAATGAGATGATTTAAATGATGATGAACAAACAATGATATCACCTATGTGATGAACCCTTAGAATGATGAAGATCCTTCAACTCCTAAGGAAGAATATATGATAGCTCCATATCTATAATAAACAACACAATAACAACACAAACCTGCTTTAGAATCACAATGAATGTTCTTTCTTACTTCACTTCAAGATCTCAAGTTATGCTCTTTCCAACCTAGTTACAAATGAACTCAGAAACACACTTATATATGCTTTACCACTCAGAATCGTGAATTCAAACCAAAAGAGTCGATAGGGAAAAACCTTTTGAAAGGTCTCAGGCTGACATGCCTTAAAATTAGCCTTGACTTAAAAGGGGGGACATGGGCGGTACTGCCCAGGTCTATCAACCCTTTTTGGGTCTGTGGTAAGGTAAATGAAGGGGCCCATATTCCAATTTTACTTGGGTGTTGGGCAATTTTGTGTTGGGATAAACATTTTGAATGTATAATGTAATCATGGGGACCTAGGAGCTAAGTAAAGAGGTAAAAAGATATGTGGACACTTTTTACTCCATAACAAACCCTAACCCTAAGCTTAATTCTGATAGTAATGCTAACCCTAACTCTAGTTCTAACCCTAACCCTAATTCTAATCGTAACAATAACCCTAATTCTAATCGTAACCCTAATTCTAACCCTAACGCTATCACATCATAATTTTTGCTTTCAATATATTTGATAATACTATTGGACGTTTCATTATGATTATTTTACTATTGGATAATGACATGTGCGCAAAGGTAAATTGTCATTATTTTTATAAATGCATAAATATGAAAGTCGATAAAATGATGGATTAATATGTTTATGATTATGGATTTATGATTTCTCGTGTTTTAGCTATGATTTTATGGAATAACCTATTGACAAGAATTTGAGTGTGACTGAGTGCAAGAACATGTTGAAGACAAGAACATGGTTGAGATAGAAGTGTCCTAGTCGCCAGAAAGAGTTAGCATGAGGGAAACCTGTTGCACACACACACTCCCGTAGTTTTATACATATTGCATCATTACATACTGCATTAATGAATGGCTTCGCTATGCATTTGCATAACATGGATAAATAGTATTGATTATGCATTTTACTTTGAATATTATTTGTGGTTATGACGTTTAACGATTAGTTATCTATATACAATTTCACTTTCTATGTACGTTCTTTTCAAATGCATGGTTTCACCATGTAATCATTTTCTCTTTTCTTCTTTTGATTAAATAGATTTAAAGTGACTGATTTATGATAGATTTATTATTAATTATATATGTCCATATATTGTAACATCCCTCTTTTCTTGTTTCTTTGTGAGCCTGCGATATTTTAATTCTATGGTTAAATTGGATAAGCTTTATTGAATTATGTTGAGTGTAAAGTGTTGATTTAATGCATTGTATGCATAAGTGTGATTTCTGTTGATAACTGAGAGGGGGGGGGTGAATCAGTTATCCTAATTATTTCCCTTATTGAACTTTCCTTTTAATTGATGCAGCATAAAATCAAACACAAAAACATTAACCATGAAATAAGAAACACATGACACAGTAATTTTTGACGTGGAAACCCTGTTAAGGGAGAAAACCACGGGGTGATTAACCCAAAATTATTCTCTGTTAGAAGAATAGGAAATTACAAAAATGGCACTTGCCAATTAGGGCTCACTACCCGAGCACACTGCTCACAAGAGGCCCACTACCTACAAGAAGACACACTGTCTACAAAGTGATGAGAATCACAGTCTTGAACTGATTGGAAGCATCTGCATATGCTGGAGTTCAGTTCCGGTTAGGCTCAGTACACTGATCTGCTGCACTTCATCTTTCCTCTGTTCTTTATTCTGCTATCTTTCACATACCGGATCCTTTTTGCTACCTCTGCTCTTATCTGGACTTATTCGCATATATTTCCACAACAACAACACACTTCACAACTAAATCCATCCTCTATATATATCCGCACTAGTAATTTCATCACCTTTCTAGTCGGCATCCGGAACAGTCTAGTTTCTTATAAACTTTCATTCTGTTGGCTGAATCCTTCCTCACCAAGCAATGCGGATCAAGCATATACTTGTAGATATCATTAATCATGTCGGCCAAACATGATTCATGCCTTCACCACCTCTGTCATCAATAGTAACCCATCCGGAAAGCAGTCTGATACTCTGCCAGTCAGTTCTTCCTCTGTTTTCACTGTCTCTTAGGAATCCGGTACTCAACCATTCATATCTTTTTCTTTGTCCATCACCGGAGGCTAAATCCTTGGAATATACCACTCAAGGTAGTCCTCTTGACTTCCCCAAATCCGCACTGCACCAAGACACTTCCTCTGAGAGATTCGGACCAATCTGTTGGACCTTGCCACATGCTCTGTTCTTCTTCACCGGACCACAACATCTTTTATTCTGACTTCCGGTAGAGACACATTATGACTTGTGGATATGTGGGATGACCTTTGTTGCCATCAATGACAACAACCATGAATCCATATAGTGTCTCTTGCCAACAATCTCCCCCTTTGGCATTGATGGCAACACTTAGTGAAAAATGACTAAGTGTTTTCACTATGCTCCCCCTTTGCTAATGCTCTGTCCTTATATACAATTTCCGGAACTCCCCCTTAGTTGGATCCCTCATTTTTCACTGCTCCTCACTCCCCCTTTGACATCAATGGCAAAGGGTAGGGTCCGCACACCAAAATTTTCAAAAATTTTCTATACATAGCCGCATATTTACATACTCACATATATTGAAGAATGTCTGCAAAGGATGTCTGCAATTGAATCATTTCTGTAGCCCAACTTTGCTTCATTCTGTCCAAAATTGAAATGTGACCACTTAACAAAAATGCAAACGCTTCTGCCCGCTTGAGATCTGTCGGATCTTTTGTTTGGGCGGTGGTCTGAGCATCACTGATGGCCTCATGCATAGTTTCCAACTTAGGGATTATAATCCTTCTAAGTTCTCCCATCCGGTTAGTGATGTTCTTTCTTTCCTTCTCAAGATTCTTTATTTCATTCAAGACTGCAATAGTCTGACATTCTTGATTTATTATAGAAGAAGAGAGAGGATCAAAACTTTGAGATAAGCTTTGTAGCTTATCCTGTTCCTGTTTTATTTTCTTGTCAAATGCTGCTGTTGCCTTTGACCAGGATATACAAAATTTATAGATGTCACCGCCATCCTTCAGAGCATTCTCTAAGCTCTTTATTCCAATGCTTACAATTTTCCTATCTTTAGAGATTAATTCTAATATTTCTGAAAATCTCTTATCCAAAAATTCTTTCCGGACCTTTTCTTCAGCTGATTTTTCTAGAGAATCAAAATGTGTATCAACACTGCTGACTAAGGTTTTTAGATTACCGGAAGAGGAGGCTGTCGGATCTATCTGGATTGATGGCATGATTTTTACAAGTACTCCGGAAGCAGCCTCTATCAACTCACAGTCTTCCATATGAGACTTCAGGAGCTTTTCATTTGCCTTGGCATTTGCAAATGAAGCTATCTTCATTGTTTGTACCGGAGAGAGAGAGTCAAAATCAAATGGACCTTTTAGAAGCTCCGGTTCATCAATCTCTAGAGTTTCTTTGCTCAAAAATTGTTGAACAGTTTGTGCAGTGTCTCTTGCCGGAGACAGGTGTTTCTTTTCTTCTGCAGTCTTAGAACTGTCAACCTCTTTGTCTTTCACCACTGCTTCCTTCTCTTGTAATTGCTCTTCTTCTTTGGATCCGGAGACTGTAGGGGAAACCGGAGGAGAGATGCTAGTTTGTTCATGGGCCACTTCTTCTGGAGCAGAGGGTCCCAAGTCCTCAGCTGTTTCTGTACCTAAATCCTCTACAACTGGAAGATTGAACCTTTTGAAGGCCTTCCGAAGGATCTCTTCTGTTTCTTGGGCCACTTTGTCAGTCTCGCCAAGCATGAGTTGATTCATCCTGGCTTTGCTTCTGAACTCATCTTTGCAGTCCTTGAAGATAATGTTCATTGTCTTGGGATCAATTTGAGGATATAGCTGAATAGCTATCTGCTCCCGGATCTCAAGATCTTTAGCATGAGCATTATTCTTTCTTACTTCCATTTCCTTTTCTAGGCTTTTAGGAATAAGAGATATTATTTCAATGAAAGCCTTATTATATATATTAAGATATTTTACTGTGGCCTCCTGCAGAGTCTTTTGGTCGGCCTCACTGAAGTCATCATATGATTCAGTCATTGGTTGAAGGTTTCCATCCACCGTGACCGACTTGATTATGCTCTCTAGTGACAGAGTGGGCTTTTCAACAGTTACCTCTGCCATTTCATCCTTGTCTTGGCCTGTGGAGGGCTTACCGGATCCTTTCTTCTTCTGTTTCTTTACTTCTCTTACTCCCTCATCTGATTCTGTTTCCTCTTCATCCTTTTGGCTTCCATAAGCCCTTGTGGCTTTTGTCTTGGATCTTTTACCGGATGCCTGGACTTCCGGTTTTGAACTTTTGGTTGAGGGAGGTGCAGATCTCTTTGATGATCTGGTCCGGGTGGGAGATCCAACCGGAGCACTTTCTTTACTTTTCTCTTCTTCCTCGGCCTTCCTCCTCTTTTCCCGGCTGGCATCAAGTGCCTCCTTTGAGATGCCTAGGCCTTGAGCAATGTGCTCTACTTCTTTTCTCACTTTTCTTTTAATCTCAGGTTCCCTGAGTTCTACATGTATTTTTACACTTAGCTCCTCAAAGGTTCCAAACCTTTCTGCCTTAGGATCTTTGGGCTGACTTAGCATGTGTTGAACATGCAGCTCCACTATCTGTTCATCTACTTCATACCCCATGGGCATGATCCAGACAGTCCTTGGCTCTACTGCCTCCATTAGGCACTGATCAGTGTCAACCATAAAGCACACTGAGTCTTTGTATTTTTCAACAAGAGACTGGGGAATTCTCTCTCTTGCTTGCATCATGCTCTGAAAGTTTTTGAAGTATCCCCATAGAGCTGAATTTCTCGCTTTTGCATCCCCAAGTCCATGCAAGTAGTCTCTTATCTAGACTGCAACAGGTTTGTCATTCTGCCATACCCATCCACTTGTTCCGGGTAGCTCATTCATGAAGTAGAAGAATAGACATACAATAAGAGTACCATACTTGAAGGAATTCTTCTTATCCTTCTTGATTTTCTGTATATTTTCCATCAATTGGCTTAGCAGTAGTTCGCAGAGGTCATATTCTGCATTCTTTCTTAGCATTTCAAAGGCAGTGTATACTGCAGTTCCGGATACAGAATTCTCCCTGCTGGAGTGATAGATCTTGTATCCTATTATCATTGATGCATATTTGATATCCGGATCCGAAATATCTTCAATGGTCATTGCCCTCTTATCAAATTTTGATCCGGTGGCCTCAGTTACAATGTTGTTCTTGACAGATTTGAGGATAGGTACCCCTCCGGAAGAGTATAGACCAGTTACTGCTCTAATTGCCTCTTTTGTAATCTTGCAGGGTCTATCTAGCCATAGAAAGTTGTCATGCATCCTGCTCAGTACATACCGGACCCATTCATCTTCTTCAAAACAGGGGAAATGAATAAATTGCTCAAATTGTTTCTTCTGGATATCCTTATACTCTGGTTTAAGCTCAAAAGCATTGTCTATCAGCTGCTTGTGATAGAGGTCTCTTAATTTGAATTCCCCAAATTCCTCAATGTTTGCATGTATGTAAACCCTAATGTCTTCGGTATGTAAAACTCCGTGAGGAACACTAGAGAAGGCTCCTAGTGGATCTACCTCCAATGATTTGTAAGGATGTTTCTTGAATGAGGGGCGAGGTCTATCAGAGATCTTAACTATGTTTGGAGTAGCCATTCTTCAAAGATTTGCAGTGAGGTAATGAAAAACGGAGAATACCTTATGCGCCTTCGGTTTGCACGGAGTGGTTGGATTGATTTCTTTATGCAATAGCTTCGGCAGGAGATCCTTAGTGTGCTTGATGAACCTTGTTGCAGAGCTCCACTTTTCGCTTCTTCTCGAGTGCAGAATGAGCAAATGACCTTTGAAAAATCCCTTAAATTGCTCCGCGAACCCTAATATCTGTCTGCAATAAATGCTTCACCTACATCATTCCGGTTTGCCTTGTCTGGATAGTTTGGAGTATCCCGGATTAGTCCTGATCTGTGGATATCATCCGGATCTTTCAATCATGAATGAATCGAGGTAACATATTGCAAGAACATCCCAAACACTCTGTCCAATCCGCAGAACAAGATAGTGCATTTCCGGATCTTTCCGGACCTTTCTTTATCATACCGGAGCATCTCCCTGAACAGGTCTTATTTGATCGATTACAGCTTCTTCATAACTCCATGCGGACCTCTGAAAACTTGACTGAAGTATCTCAAGACTCATATCTACAAACCCTTTGATCCGCATCTTGTGCCACATCCGGCACCACTTGTTTGGCTGGGGGAACAAGATTTTCTTTGAGTCTCCCCCTGAGCCTGAGCTCACTTTTTAATTTCTGGAAGAGATATCAGCACCAGAGTCTGGTGCGGATCCAACCTCTACATTCTCTGAACTTTTCTTCACCCAAATCTTGCTCATCTGATTCCTAACCTCATCCGCATTCATCTTTTGTTTACCCTTGTCTTGATTCTGATTATACACCGGACTTCTTTTGTCCTGATTCTTGTTTCTGCAGACTTTAGCATTATGACCGGACCTATTGCAGATTTGGCAAATAACATTTCTTTGCATATTTGACTGATATCCTCTTGATCTGCATTGATTAGCAATATGACCTATTCTATTACATGTGAAGCATCTACCTTTGAATGATTTGTTTACTTGCATACTTCTGCATTCATGGGATTTGTGTCCATACCTTTTGCAGTTGAAGCACTGTCCGGAGAAGGATGAATTAATCTGATTCATTCTCATTCTGCACTGATTAGCTTTGTGACCAAAGTGGTTGCAGCTGTGGCAGTATCCATTGAAGGATGGATATCTTTGAGCATTTGGCTGTCTTACCGGAGGTCTTCTAGGCCTGTTCCTTGGATTTTCTGATCCAAGATTCTTCTGACCGGATCCGGAGCTTTCTCCTTTCTCATATCCCAAGCCATACTTGTCATCTGTCCTCTTTTGACTTCCAAGAAGAACTTCAAGTTGAGCAGAACTTATCTTGAATTTCTCTTTATATTCATTTGCTGTTTGAAGGTCTCTTTTGAGAGAGGCAATTTGATCCTCAAGTTTTCCTTCATTATCTTTGGCATCTTCAAGATCAGATTCAAGATGTCTGATAATCCTGTCCATCTGGTGGCATTCTTCTGATTTTTCTTTAAGAGATTGTCTTAGATTGTCTTCAGCCTTTCTTTTTTCTTCAATCTCTTGAGTAAACTTTATAGTTCCTGATTCCATTTCATGTCTTAACATAATGACTTCTTTTGATAACTTTTCACATAACTTGGTTTGCTCAGTCAATTCTTCATTTGTATTGCTTTCTTCACTTTGTCTTGCCAATTGTTGAAGCAGCTCCTTTCTCTTTTTCATAGAGAGACTTAATTTGTCTTTTAATTCTCTCATGAATTCATCAGCCTGTTTGAGTCTTTCCTTTAATTCACTGACTTCAGAATTTGACTGTTCAAGATCCTCAAGAGCAGTCTTGAGTTGCTCCCTTAAACCATATGCATCCATTTGAAATCCCAGATCTTCCTCAAGCTGTTAGGCTCTATTAGGAGGAACTTAGCTCTGATACCAATTGTTGATAACTGAGAGGGGGGGGGTGAATCAGTTATCCTAATTATTTCCCTTATTGAACTTTCCTTTTAATTGATGCAGCATAAAATCAAACACAAAAACATTAACCATGAAATAAGAAACACATGACACAGTAATTTTTGACGTGGAAACCCTGTTAAGGGAGAAAACCACGGGGTGATTAACCCAAAATTATTCTCTGTTAGAAGAATAGGAAATTACAAAAATGGCACTTGCCAATTAGGGCTCACTGCCCGAGCACACTGCTCACAAGAGGCCCACTGCCTACAAGAAGACACACTGTCTACAAAGTGATGAGAATCACAGTCTTGAACTGATTGGAAGCATCTGCATATGCTGGAGTTCAGTTCCGGTTAGGCTCAGTACACTGATCTGCTGCACTTCATCTTTCCTCTGTTCTTTATTCTGCTATCTTTCACATACCGGATCCTTTTTGCTACCTCTGCTCTTATCTGGACTTATTCGCATATATTTCCACAACAACAACACACTTCACAACTAAATCCATCCTCTATATATATCCGCACAAGTAATTTCATCACCTTTCTAGTCGGCATCCGGAACAGTCTAGTTTCTTATAAACTTTCATTCTGTTGGCTGAATCCTTCCTCACCAAGCAATGCAGATCAAGCATATACTTGTAGATATCATTAATCATGTCGGCCAAACATGATTCATGCCTTCACCACCTCTGTCATCAATAGTAACCCATCCGGAAAGCAGTCTGATACTCTGCCAGTCAGTTCTTCCTCTGTTTTCACTGTCTCTCAGGAATCCGGTACTCAACCATTCATATCTTTTTCTTTGTCCATCACCGGAGGCTAAATCCTTGGAATATACCACTCAAGGTAGTCCTCTTGACTTCCCCAAATCCGCACTGCACCAAGACACTTCCTCTGAGAGATCCGGACCAATCTGTCGGACCTTGCCACATGCTCTGTTCTTCTTCACCGGACCACAACATCTTTTATTCTGACTTCCGGTAGAGACACATTATGACTTGCGGATATGTGGGATGACCTTTGTTGCCATCAATGACAACAACCATGAATCCATATAGTGTCTCTTGCCAACAATTTCATTACCATAGTTAATTGTATAAAAGTGATTATAGGACTATATTATTTCCTAACAATGCTACTAAGGTGTGTGTGGCAAGATTATGTTGTGTGATAGATACATGTATTGGGGAAGGTGAACTAGGTCCTAGTGTTGAAGTGTCCTGAAATGATCCAATGGTGTGGGAAATTAAATAATGATTAAATTAAGATAAGTAACTAATTAGAAATAAATTAATTAGTAGCTTGATTAATTTATTTGAGTGCATAGAAGTAAATCTATTTATTTATTTGATAATTAACTCTTTTTTAAAAAAAAATGCGCTTGGTAAACTTTTTAACGTGATCGGCGACATTGGTACGACACGCCCTCCAACTCCACACGAATGCTTTTGCCCGGAGCAATGAACCGATGAGGCCACAACACGGGGGACCTCATCCCCTAGTAAGAACATGTCAAACCCACAAGCTCGTTGGCCCAGTGAAGGCATAAAGCATGTGAGCTCAATGGCCCAGCGGGGGTTTGAACTCTGGTGGCCGCCACTACAACTGAGCGACTTAACCACCGAACCACGCCCTTATCGGCTTGATAATTAACTCTTAAGGTTAATTAGAAAATAAAATAAAATTAATGCAATTTGTATTTCAATTATTTGATTATTATAATTGAAATAGATTTAAATTGTGTGCATGCTTTTATTTTAGAATTTAATTTGAGAAAAAAAAAATTAATAAAAGAAAAATTATTTTAATTTAAAATAAATAAATAGTGTTTGGTTAATTATCTAGCATTATATCATTTCTTTTAATTATTTATTTTAGTATTTAATTTCTTTTAGAAAAAGAAATAAGTTGAATTATTTTAATTTGCTAATTTATTTAATTATTGAATGTTTCTATTTTAAAGATTTAGAGAATCAATTATTAAATTTATCATATTTGTGAATTAGAAAACTATATTTTATAATATTTTTTTAAGTAGGATGTGCATGAATATGAATAAAATCATTTTAATATTATTTTTCTTTTATTAAGAATACAATATTATATTTTGATTTTTAGGTTTTGAAAAAATAGGAAGAGTTATTAAAAGAAGATAATTAACTTTTTTTCTTCCTTTTTTGTTGTTATCAATTTTATTATGGAGAGGAGAGTAAAAAGAAAATAGGTTATTGAAGTTTAAGGATTTATAAGTATTTTTTTGTGAAGAATTGAAGGATTGTTGTGGTTTTTGAATTGATTAGTTCATCTCCATTGTTTTTACCAAATTGCTACAAGGATTGAGGTAGGATTCTTGTCATGAAGACTTTAACAAAGATTTACTTTGGTTAATAATTGAATATAAGATTGGGTGAAAAAATTGTGATTTATATGCTTCTTGCGCAAACAAAAAAAATTTAGACAAATTATAGTTTCATTATTTTTGAATATTAGAAAAAAAAATTGAATTGGATTTGTTGGGAATTCTTAAAAGTTAGTAGGAAGATTTGATAGGTTATTTGATCTGAATATGATTTTTAGAATATTGAAATATTAAATTCTTGTATAGGAAAAAAAACATAATAAAAACCTAGAAAAATACTGAAAAGAAAAATAGTAACCTATCTTAGTTTAGACATATCTCTTAAGCTGTGATCTGGGTATTTCTAATTCCTGGATATATGGTTTTAAATTAGGGGATACACTTTATCTCCAATTTTTATAATTTTATCTTTTATCTTTTGTTTTTAGTTATTAAAACAAGTGGACTATTTTTTTGGTAAACTGGTAAATCTGTCATGAGAAAAAAATAGTCTTTTGTGACATCAATAACTTTAGTTTTATGAACTAAGTTTCTTTGAATTTTTTATGGAAGGTGTGCAACTAAAATTTTTAAATCATACAGAAAAATTGGCCTTACCCAGTTTGTCAATTCTGATATATGTATTAATTAGTGATTGTTTATCACTATTGCTATTTTAGCATGATGTTTATATGTGATTATATTGTATTTATAAAATTATATTAAAGAGAGTTATTATGAAAATATTTATTGGGTTTCGTAGATCTCTCTATTATCTGTTTATACTATTGAAAAACAACAATAATTGGTTAGGAAAAATATGAGTATAGATAGTATTTGCTATTGAAATAAATACTGCATGTAGTTCATTGTTAGAAGTATATATGCATAAATCATCATAGATAACACACTTGCTAGAAAAGTATAATTTTTAATTCACATTAATTTTTTCAAGAAAGTAATTTGTTGAGCAAATGTATGAGCTAACATGGATTGTTTTTGTAAGAAAATTAGTTTATTTTTCTATTAATGTATTGGGCTTATCTTTTGGGATATGGTGCCAAATGTGGACTAACAGAGAAGGTTGATCCTCTTTTCAGGATTTGACCGATATGCATAAATGCTTTGGTCAAAGTTGTGTGTTCATTGAAATAGATAAAATTTTGCCTAATTATATTGATATGTTTTTCTACCACATTATGTTTGCGAGATTATGCACATTCTGGTTAGAAATGCATGTAGGCATCAGGTTGAACTGGGTTTTCCCTCCTACCTATTGTTTCTAGGTTTTTAGGCACTTCATGGAGGGTTGGGTATTCTTAGATGTAGGAAGAATTTTAGGGAAATGTAATGCTTCGTGTTTGGATGGAAAAGCACGTGAACCATGTTCTTGTCTCTCGGCTTGCGAAAGACCATGTGGGTTAGTGGCGATCGGTGACAGTGACTTTATTTCTTTATCATATTTGTATAATTTTGACATTTGTACTTTATCATAGTATTGAGTTGACTAGATGGCATGAGAGCCAAGGATGCATCACTATATTGTATATTATTTGTGCTAAAACCTGGATATAACACATACTTTTGTAAGATGTATTATGACATTATTGCTTAATGTATAGAAGATTTATCTTTCTATTTAAAGTTAATGTGAATGAGTTGTTTTTACTTCCATGATATAGTATTTGGATTTTTGTACTTTACAAATCCTCATTCTATCGCTAAGTTTAATTTTATCCTTAACTCTAACCCTAATTCTAACAATAACCCATGTCATAAAACTCATTCCTCACCTCAATATTACTATTCCATTGTCCCACATCAATATTTAAAAGTCAGACTGCATCACATGGAATTGACCCCTAAATTTCAAAACTTAAAACTTATAATTTTCTTGACTCTTGCCCATTTCTTTCCCACCATGAGCTGACTTGGTACACATTTTGTATGATATATCACTTTTAGGGTCTTAGATATGTGATTTCTGATGGCATTATCATTTTTAAAATCTTTTGAGGGATTATATTCTTAATTATCATTATTCCATTATTATATCTTTTCTTTTATAGTTTTATGCTATGTTGAGATCTATCCTTTACCCACCCCAGCCACCCTTGACAATCCCATTATGTTTCCATTTTAATATATAATATACCACTAATTCTAACCCTAACCCTAATTCTAACATTGGAGTTAGTGTTTGGGTTAAGGTTAGGGTTGGGTCATTTCAAATGATTTCATTGGTATTGTTATGTCGTAAAATATCCCCCTAGGACTTTTACCTCCTAAGTTTAGCTCCAGGGTCCCTTGGTTTTCATATTGCATATTCATTTTAACTCTCGATGCAAAATCCCTGAAAAACCCATGTCAAATGGGACTAAGGGGATCCTATTGAGCTTGATCATGCCTTGAAAATGGGGCCTGGTGCTTGGGCGCTCGTGCCCTAGTCCTTCCTTATTTAGTCGGGACCTAAATTTTGAATGTCGGTTATGTGATTGTTAAAAGGTTCTATTGCTGACATGTTAAGTTTGAATTATGAAATTTGTAGTGGGAATGCATATATAAGCATGTTTAGGGTTTCATTTGTAAACTGGAGAAGATGATTATGAACTTTTGGTGAATTTATTATTGTAGAGCATTCAAAGCATTCATTGTCGCAGACATGTCTTGTTATTGTGTTTGTTATGCAAATTTGGCTTCATCTTATCATGTGTTGAAGGATATTCATCTACATGTGAGCTACACCTCCGAGGTGATATCTATTTGTGTTGAATCAATTATTTATCAAGTTATCAATTTGTTTTTGCCTCTATCACGTAGGGATACACACTCTTTATCAAACAATGATGTTAGAAGGCTTGAATGCCATTCTGGGGCTTGACTGAGGCAAGATCCTAAACACCACAACCCCCGACCCACTTCTTTGTGATTGTAGGTGACAGGTGTCGTGTTCTATGGAAGTGGAGTTGCAAGAGGCTATGACAAAGTGTGGAGATCCCCTATCTAAAGAAAAAAGCACTACAAGGGCTTGGGAGCCCACCTCGAAGCCCTCTGGATCCCCAAAGTAGAAAACCTCCATGATAGTTGTGATCAGTTGCAGACAAGTTTCAAAAGTCCCTAAAGAAGTTGCCACCTTGGGCTTGGGTGCTTGCTCTTTAGCCCCTGACTTTTTCATATCCAGAATCTCGAAACCTGGTATGTATTTAATTGTCATTTGATATCTCTGTGTGTGAGCATTCATCGGGATTCATTCGTTTATTTATGATTTTGCATAATTACGGTTTTAAGCATAATCAAACATTAAATTAATACATTAATCAACAAATTCCAAATTTTCCTATTGATACAAGTGACTATCAATGTGTAGGTGGATCCTCTTATAAAATTTGTGATTCAAATTGGTTGAATGTCCTTGAATGGTATGTAGTGAAAGGATGATCTAGGCATATTATTCATTAAACCCTATTTCCATAATTTCCTACATAACATTTTGGTGAACTCGTGTTTTAATTGAATTTTGCACCTTGCTGACTGTTGTGCTTCAGATTTAGATTTATTCATTGCATTTTCATCTTATTGCATTTGAAAATTTACGAAAAGAATTGAAATTTTTGAAAAAATTGAAAATAATTGGCATCCTAGGCTTGCATTTTGCCATAGTTTGCATTAATTTCATTAAATTTCATCTAATCTCTAATTTTTACATTAGATATGATGTAAATTACAGTAGTACATCATTCTATAATCATTTGCATTGCATTTTCATGCTTAAATTATTAGATTTTGCTTGAAATTGTGCATTTTTCACATAACCTAGTTTCTCCAAAAGCTAGGGTTTGTGGTTAAAATCTTATTTCAGAATTTAATACTCTTTTAAAACACTCTTTTAGGACTGATTTCTGATTGTAGCATTTCATCATAGTGTTTTTTTGACATTTACATTTCAAATCTTGCATTTTCACATAGTCAATTTCAACAAAAACTAGCATATTCACTCATCTTTCCTTGAAATTGCACTTGTATTGAGCATTTTAGAACTTGTGACATCATTTTCAGATCTGAGATGAGCTATTTCATGTCATAAATCTAATTGGAAAACATTCATACATCATTTTACATAGTTTCATGTCTTAATTTTACAATTAGGGTTTGAAAACCTTGCATTTTCACTAGATTTTGCTTTGTCATCTATCTAGATCTACATTATATGTGTGTTGTGAAGGATATTTCTACATTATTGGACTGATATTAGGGTTATTATTCATTGCCCCTCATCAATTTCATTACAACACTATTTCTTTTAGGCATTTGCATTGAAAAAATGAAAAATCAAGTATTTTTAGGTCATAAATATACATAGTTTTGCATACACCTCATTGCATATATATCAAAATCTTTTTAAAATCAGATTTGGTATCCATTTGAAAACATACACACATGGCTTGTAATCATAACAATAACGCTAGGTTCCCTCCTAGGCCTTATTTGAAAAGAAAAACTCCTAAACTTGAAATAACATTTACACCTCATGATAAGATAATGAGTGATATTGAAGGGCCTCTCTACATCACTGTGAGTATAATGGAAATCCCGGTGCATGGTACACTTATAGATCCTAATTGCATGACTAATGTGGTAATGGAAGATTTCCTTCTCACACATGAATTGATACAAGATTCTTATGAACCTTCAGATTTAAGGATTAAGACACATACTTGAGCTTTCATGCCTACCTTTGGGAAGATAACCTTATTGGTTACAGTTTGTGATAAAGTCATGGATCACTTGTATTTGATGTCATCCCTTTATCTAACCTCTTCTGTATAAAACTAGTACATCCATAGCTAAAAGCTATGAAGGCTATCCCCTCAACAATACACAAATGCATAAAATTCCCTTTACATGGACAATTGCGGACTATTCGTTGTAATACATGGAAACCCATGGTTATGGAGAAGAACTTTACTCTTGATTACTTTTGGCCATGACCTAATAAAGATGTTGATCCACAAAGAGACCACTCTTTAATAGCATATAAACGATACAAAGCAAAACTTATATCTAGAGTGGTCGAACCTTATATTCAACAAAAGAAAAATAACTTGCATTAGAAGTACTTCCTAGAGATAAAGGTAAAGGACTCTATGCTGAGGTTCCTCCTCTGTCATCCTTACAAGGATCGATAGTGACTCTTGGAAAACAAAACACTTTATCAAGACAAATTAAATTTGAACAAGCTTCCTCCTCTGAGATAAGAAAACCTATGGAAAAACATGAGATTACTTTTAAAGATATAAGTAACAAAACAAGAAGGAATAGACAAGCAAGAGAAATGAGGAAGAGAAGACAAGCATTTGCCCAACAAAATGAACTTCAACAAGAAAATATTCCACCATCTAACACTGAACCAAACAACAAAAAACTTAAAGAGAAAGAAACTAGGAATAATGACAAAAGTTGGGCTATTGTACCTTATGTGCCTCTCTCTGCTAACATTCAAGATTGCGAAGACGATGATTTGCTTGTCAACAACCACTAGTTTGGTTGTACACCAGGTAAGAATTTCTAACCCTGGTGGTCACCTACGTCGTAGCATTATTTTCTCATTTATGCAACCTCCCCTTTTGTGTTATGTTCCCCCATGATGTGTTATGTGTTGTTTAGGCCTCCTTGGACGACCCTTGATACTCTTGTAAGGTCAAGGATACCGAGAGACTGCCTTTGTTGTGACCATTCTTCTATTTGTATCATCATTCTTATATCTTGCTTAGATCCTCTATTTTTATTGTTGTGTGTTGTGTCTTAGGTGCATAGTGTTGCGGTTGATGACCTGGGGGCATCTTCCCACGTGATTGTTCCTAAGGCACTTTTTCTCCTCTCTTTTTATTGTTTACCTTCTTCTAGTGGTCCTATCTGGTTGGCAAATGACGAAAACAAACATAAACTGATACGGACCACGTGTCCCTTCAGTGAGCAAAGCGAAAATGGACCTAGTCCATATATGAAGATGGGGTTGATATATATTATTCGACACTTAGCTAGTAGAATCACTCCATGTGATATTTGATGTTGTCTTATCGTGCTAACAAATCATAACAATACATCTGCTCCGTGCACTTTGTTTGTTTTGGGTGTCTCGCCTTGTTGTTACACTTAGTTCTGAGATGCCTATAGTATAAGCCCCACAGCTATACTCAAACTCCAACCTGTTTGTGTAGCCTTGTCTTCTTTGTTTTCATGCATTGTTTAGATTAAGAAGTGTGTGCTTGTGGGAACATTCGGTGATCGTGAGCACATGTCACCTTTGGGGGCATGGGCTTTGCGGAAGCTCTTGTTCCCTTGTGTGTTTTCTCTCTACCTTAAAGTGCTTGATATTGGTACATGACATCAACCGCCTTAAGGTGGGGGCATATAAGGTAAGCTGTCTGATGATTTTGGTACTAACAAAGCGTGTTTATAAGCCCTCTGTGGAGGCAGGATGTTGTATCTTCGACGCGAGTGCACATCTTTTCCTATATTGTAATTAATAAGCCCTATGCGGAAGCGAGATATCGTGCATATCCTTTTTATTCAAAGCCCTCTGTAGAGGCGGGGATGGTGCATCTCTTGAGCTAGTACACATCCTTTTTATCTCAAAAGTCCTCCGAGTAGGCGAGGTTGGTGTATCATCCCTTAAGCGTATCTTTGGTGGTTGTTGTGGCATAAGCCCAACTGTTAGGTGTGCCTGTAGCATGCTTGAGATGGTGGGGGCTTAGCAATAAGTTCCTTCCATCACCTTGTTTGCTATGTTTAAGACGTATAGTATGTCTTTGGCATACTATACGACACTCATATTTTTCGTGTGTCTTCTGTGTGTTTTCCCTTGTGTGTAGTCTCAAGGGTGTGGTGAAATGCCCCTCCTACACTCAAGCTTTGTATGGCATGTTTTCTCCCAAGCATAGTCTCAAGGGTGTGGCAAAATGCCCCTCCCATGCTTTGGGTTTTGTATGGCATGCTTGTTCTCAAGTGTAGTCTCAAGGGTGTGGCGAAATGCCCCTCCTACATTTTGGGTTGTGTGTTGCATTTTTACTTTCCATGTATTTACATTCATTTATATATATGAAATTGAAAAAGAAATAATCACTGCATTCATTGCATTCATCATGTTTTGCGTGTCTCCAATATTGTCTTCTCCGTGTTCTGCGTGCATGTTACTGTCTTCACTGTGTTTGGCATGTTTGCGGCATGTTTTCTCTAATGTCTACCTGAGACTGGGGGCTAGAAATAGTTCCTCAATCTTTGTGTATGCATTAGCTTCAAGTGCCTGGCATGTTTGCTGTGTTTTGACCGTACTTTAATGCATGTATGGTGTGTAAGATCATACATACATTAAAGTGGGGGCTAAATGTTATGTCGTAAAATGTCCCCCTAGGACTTTTACCTCCTAAGTTTAGCTCTCGAGTCCCTTGTTTTTCATCTTTCATATTTTAACTCCCAATGCAAAATCCCTGAAAACCCATGTCAAATGGGACTAAGGGGATCCTTTTGAGCTTGATCCTGCCTTGAAAATGGGGCTTGGAGCTTGGGCGCTCGTGGCCTAGTCTTGCCCTATTTGGTTGAGACCTAAATTTTGAACGTCGATTATGTGTCCATTAAAAGGTTCTGTTGCCGACATCTTAAGTTTGAATTATGAAATTTGTAGTGGGAATGCATATATAAGCATGTTTAGGGTTTCATTTGTAAATTAGAAAAGATGATTATGAACTTTTAGTGAATTTATGATTATAGAGCATTAAAAGCATTCATTGTGACAGAGCAAACTTGTCCTGTTATTGTATTTGTTATGCAAATTTGGTTTCATATTCTCATTTGTTGAAGGATATTCATCTACATGCGAGCTACACCTCTGAGGTGATATCTATTTGTGTTGAATCAATCATTTATCAAGTTATCAATTTGTTTTTGCCTCTATCCCATAGGGATACACACTCTTTATCAAACAACGGTGTTGGAAGGCTTGAATGCCATTCCAAGGCTTAACTGAGGCAAGCTCCTAAACACCATAACCCCTAACCCCCTTCTTTGTGATTGCAGGTGACAGGTGTCGTGTTCTATGGAAGTGGAGTTGTAGGAGGCTGTGACAAAGTGTGGAGATCCCGTATCTGAAGGAAAAGACACTTTAAGGGCTTGGGCGCCCACCCGAAGCCCTTCGGATCCCTGAAGCAGAAAACCTCCATGACAGTGGTGATCAGTTGCAGACAAGTTTCGAAAGTCCCTAAAGAAGTTGCCACCTTGGGCTTGGGTGCTTGCTCTTTAGCCCCTGACTTTTCCATATCCAGAATCTTGAAACCCGATATGTATTTAATTGTCATTTGATATCTTTGTGTATGAGCATTCGTCCATTTATTTACAATTTTACATAATTAGGGTTTTAAGCATAATCAGACATTAAATTAATACATTAATCAATAAATTCCAAATTTCCCTATCATTACAAGTGACTATTAACCTGTAGGTGGATCCTATTGCAAAAGTTGTGATTCAACTTAGTTGAATGTCCTTGAATGGTATGTAGTGAAAGGAGGATCTAGGCATATTATTCATTAAGCCCTATTTCCACAATTTCCTACATAACAGGTACAATATTAATTCTTGAATTTACATTAATAGATAAAACCATTTGGTATGGAGTAATTGTTTAAAGACATCATTTTACATCATAAGAAACATATAATATGAAGTATTCCAACGCATGTACATTGTACACATAAGAATAGTATTTGTCAACATAATATTCTTATCTATTTATTTGCAAATATTCTTACCTTTGAAAATTACACACATTATTCATATCATGGTTGTTTGATTTGAGTTGCACAAAATGTTTTAGATCTCTTAGCCTTGTTGTAGGATCTTACCCTTTTAACCCCAAAATTACACTCTTTTGGTTCAAACTTTTCTTATTTAGAAGTTAAAAAAATTCATATATTAAAATTTTTAGTAACTATTCTAATAATAATAAGCTTGTAGTCTAAATATTTCCATAATCTGGGTGCATTTCTTACCATTTTGTAATCTACTTTATATTGTGTTGTGTGAATTTTTCACAACACAATTAAATTGCATACCAAACCCAATTTCTTAATAGTTATAGTTTCAATGCAACTTTGGAAATGTTAGTTCTTGTTGAAACAATTTGGTATGTAGCTTGTTAAACACTTTTTAATGATGTTTATTCTTAATATTTGTTCACCTTGATAATCTTTCATGCATCCATGAGAGATAGAATGCCAACAATTGACATAATTAAAATATTGGAGAAAATTTAACTAAATGTTTTATATATGTATATAGAGTTGATAAAAATAGAACAATTAATATGGTAATTAGAAAATTTTATTTTTTGGAGGATCATATATTTAATATCTTTCAAAGATGGAATTTCCAATGTAACCCTAATTCTAACCCTAATTACTAATATAGGTTATAAATTACTAATAAAAGTAATAATCCTATATATACATTGCTTATATTTAGTTTTTTTTTTTCTGAGAAATGGTTGTAGTAGTTATTATAAAGGCCTAATTAATTAGTTTTATACATTTAATTTTACTTTTAATATAATACTTTTCAAATTTATGAAAGAAAATAAAATAGACATTTTGTGGTTTTGTATAAAATATTTTTGAAAAGAAAACTAAATTAAAGAAAGGGGATTAAAATAATATTAATAGTAAATGAAGATTTTACGGGTGTTCAATTGCCATTTTTTAAAGAATATAATATTATGATGTTTGTAAATTGTAAAAAATAAATAAAATAACTTATGCTAAGTTCCATATTATGAAAATTTATTTAATAATTAATTTAAATTTTGAAATAACACCAACTTCAAGCATACAAATTAAAGCAAGCCAAAATAATTTTGATAGATGATTATTTAAATTTTTTTATCGATAGTTATTTTGGCTTCCTCCTTGTTCTCCTCTAAATTATCTAATTGTTTTTGGTATTCAAGAGTTATCAAATTCACGCCATTACACTCCACTCATGAGGTAATGGTAAGTTCCATATTATGAAAAGTTATTTAATTTTTTTTTTTTTAATATTCCACCAAATAACACCAAGCTCAATAGTTATTTTGATTTTGATTTTTTTGCGACTTTTTGATTTTTATTTATGTTATTTTAATTATTAATTTGCATTTGCATTTGTGGGCAATTTTTATGATTATTATTTTAATATTGGGCTATATAATTATTTTTTAAATTTGTTTTTGTTAAGACACTCGGACCATTACACTCCACCTAGTGCTGCTAGTCATGCCATTACACTCCACCCAATGCTGCCACTATAGGTTACATCTCTGGGCGTAATTATTTTATCAAATTAGAATAAGTAAATAAATTATTAATAATAGATAAAATATGTATTGGATTTTTTGTTGTTGCTATTCTTGTTTGTATTGTGGAGTAAGGAATTTTGTGGTTTGAATCTTTTAAATAACAAACATTTTCTTTGTTCCACAAACTTTGCCTCTAGGTTAAGGATGATGGAAGACACTTGTAGTTTGTGGTGATGGATGCACTACTTCCAACTAAAGATCAACTCCACTATTTCACATAATTTTATTTGTGATGTGAGAGAGATTTTGTGAAACAAAATCAAGTGCCAGCAAAGAAGTATGAAGAACAAAACAATTTAATCTGTTGGGAAGAATCTTGCTTGTAAAAATATCCCTGTAGACACAATAAAACTATGGTCTAATTACTAATCTATGAATAACTTAAATGAATACTTAAAAAAAATTAAAACATAAATTTTTAATTCTATAACTCCCGCAGGAACTAATAATAATTACATGAAGTAAACGGGGAAAGAAATTTCTTGAGAGGGTTGTACTAGGGTTTAAGCCCTGTATTTCGTCAATTTTCCATTCACAGTCCGAGTACTCTCAAATTAGAATCTGTATAATTCCACAATGAGAAAATTTTACAAACCTGCTTTGTGCAAGGCTGAGTATTTTCGTAGACAAGGCAAAACTAGGGCTTTCAGCAGCACCAGAAGCATTGATTTACAGGAAAACGAGGAAGTGTGTGTAGAAACTACAGAAAAATGGCACAAGAGTTCAACGGCAGAACAAACTGGAAATGCGTTTAATTTCCTTTCTGAATTGCATCCGTTTAGAAAATCACAGACGGGTAAAATTCTAAACCTTCAAAGCCCTAAAACCCCTAAAAACGTTAAACACCATATTGCGCAAATGGGTTTCTACAGAGGCTTAGGGACCGGGACGAAAACAAATACAGAGGAAAAAGTAGAAAGAGATTTTCTAGCTGCATCCACAATAGAGGAGCTTAGGGCTGCATTTAGAACAATGGAGACTGTGTTTGATTCAGATGATAAGAAGCTTGGTATGGCTTGTCTGAGAATGGGTCAGAAGTTCGATTCAGCAGGTGAGGACCCACAAACAATTCTTATCTATGCCGAAAGGGCGCTTAGGATTCTAGAAAAACATGACAAGAGCTCTGTAGAGGTAGCCATGTCTCTTCATCTCATGGGCTCTGTGTATTGCGCACTAGCTAAGTTTGGTGAGAGTTTGGGCTATTTGAATAGGGCTAGCAAGATATTAGAGAAATTAGAGAAAGATGATACTCCCATGCAGATCAAGCCTATAAGATTTGCTGTTCAGATTCTGTTGGGTAATGTGAAAACTGTCATGGGGAGGAAGGAGGATGCTCTGAATAATTATACCAAGAGTCTTAAATTGAAGGAGGAGATAGTGGGGTCTGATCACCCCCATATGGCTGTTACAAATAGGGAGGTTGTGGAGGCATTGGTGGCCGCATTGAATTTTAAGGACGCGTTGCCCTTGTGCTTGAAGACATTGGATTTGCATAGAAAGCAATTGGGAGAAAATTCTGCTGAGGTTGCGACCGATAGGCAGCTTCTCTCAGTCATATACGGTGGTCTAGGTGAGGATAAGAAGGCATTAGAAGAGAGTGAGGCTGCCACGAAGGTTCTGAAGAAGTGGGGCATGAACAGGGAGTTGATATATTCTGCATTGTATTCAGCCAATGTACAGATTTCAATTGGGAAATATGATGATGCAATCAATGCTCTAAGGGGAGTTATTCAGAAGACTAATAAGGACAGTAAGCTGCGAGCGACGGTGCTTCTTTATATGGCCAAAGCACTCTGTCATTTGGAGAAGTATGATGACTCAAAGAAATGCTGTGGACTAGCTACCAATTTATTCAAAAACTATGAGCAGAAAAACCCAGGGAAGGTGGCGGAGGCCTATACAGAGCTTGCTATGATGTACCATACAATGAATGATTTTGAAGCGTCTATTTCTCTTTATAAGAAGGCCCTTGGGATCTATGAAAATTCTCATCAGGATCCACATGCAGAAGCACGGGCTAAGGGACGGCTTGGTTATTTGCTTCTATTGACTGGCAATGTGAAAGAAGCTATTTCTAACCTAGAGAGTGCGGCATTGATGTTGGAAGATAGCTTTGGGCCTCATCATTTTGGAGTGGGATATATTTACAATGATTTGGGTGTGGCATACGAGGAGCTAGAGAGACCTCAGACAGCCGTTCAGATGTTTGTGAAGGCCAGGGAAATAATGGAAATTGCTCTTGGACCACAGCATATGGACACCATTGATACTATTCAAAAGCTTGCAAATGTGCATGGGTCAATGGGCAGGTTAGTGGACCGTATCTAATTATCTTTTGTTTGCTTTGCTGAATAATACCCCAGGAAATGAGACTAATTTCTATTATTTTTTTCTTTAAAACGAAAGCAATTTATCAAAATTCAAGAAAAAAAAATCTAAGCAAATAGTTTTCTCCTGTCCCAAAGCAGTGTTCATGTTCTTTATAAATCTAGGTGCTGCCGCCTATTAGAAATGATTGCGCATCTGCTATGATTGAAAGAAATTTTAACTTCTTAATTCTTTTAATGTAGGAGGAATTAATCGATAAAAGTTTCTCCACCATAAACCAGAATACAATCCACAACGAAGAGACTGATCTGTATTTTATTAGCAATCCGATGGGCAATATATTATATTGTTTGCACTTAGATGTGTTATGGGTGGGAGCAACTACTTACAGCAATTATATCATTGCAATAATTCTAGAATTATAATTAATGAACCATAAATGAGTGCAGATAAAAATATGCTCAAAGAGAATGATATCTGAATAAAGTTTCTTCTTTATTGATTTGAGAGGTATGGATTACTGTCTTTGGGCTGGGCTTAAACAGCACACTCTAAGCTTTGACCGCTTAGGTGGCGCATGTGGGCCCGCTGAATCTGTTCTTTCACCAGTGCTGTTTCCGTTCCTCTATTCCGTTGCTGTTAACAGTCAGCAGTCAGCTGCCGGATTCCTGCCCATAAACGAACCAAATCCAAACTCACCGTTTGGTGGATGACGTAAAAAATGTTTGATCACAGAAATGAACGAGATAGCCTCTCACGGAATGTGTCTAGTGCAGCGTACAAAAGACATGGGTGCACTGTTTTACCATATGCAACAAACAGGTCTTCAACTCGATCAGTTTACATTTGCCAGCGTACTACCAGCCTGCGCCAAAATGGGAGCTTTGGGACTGTTTAACCGAATGCCTCAAAGAAATGTGGTCTCATGAAATACCATGATCGCAGGATATGCACAAAATAGATTTGTTGAAAAGGTTTTAGCAACTTTGAAGCAAATGCAATCGGCAGGTGTAAAGCCAGACTCCGCAACCTTTGCCAGCATCCTACCTGCCTCTGCCAAAATGGGAGCTTTGGAACAGCGTATGGACGTCCATAGAACAATAAATGATAGAGGAATTTTGTCAGATGTTGTAGTTGCAACTGCCCTGGTAGACATGTATGCAAAATGTGGAAGCATAGACAATGCACATGAACTGTTTGACAGAATACCTCAAAGAGATGGCATCTCATGGAATGCCATGATTGCAGGTTATGCAAAATGTGGAAGTGTAGACAAGGCACGTGAACTGTTTGACAGAATGCCTCAAAGAAATGTGTTCTCATGGAATCCCCTGATTGCAGGATATTCACAAAATGGATTTGTTGAAAAGGTTTTAGAAACTTTCAAGCAAATGCAATTGGCTGGTGTAAAGCCAGAAACCTTTGTGGGCACCCTCCCAGCCTGTACCAAGTGGGAGCTTGGGAACAGGGTATGGACATCCATCAAAGCATAAAGGATAGAGGAATTTTGTCAGATGTTATAGTTGCAACTGCTCTGGTAGACATATATGCAAAATGTGGAAGCATAGACAAGGCATGTGAACTGTTTGACAAAATACCCCAAAGAAATGTGGTCTCATGGAATGCCATTATTGCAGGATATGCAGAAAATGGATTTGTTGACAAGGCTTTAGAAGCTTTCAAGCAAATGAAATTGGCAGTTGTAAAGCCAGCATCCTCCCTGCCTGTGCCAAAATGGGAGCTTTGGAGCAGGGTGTGGACATCCATCAAAGCATAATGGAAGGGGGATTTTTGTCAGATATTAATTGAAAAAGTGTACAACTTTTCTATATTAACGACAAATTAGAACGAAAGTCACTTAAACGACTCCAAAGAACGCTTATTCACTCAAATGTCAAAACTCAACATCAATGTATAAGGAAAAAGTGCCCATGAGAATATTGCAAATTTTGAACATGAAAAGTGCATAAAGTGATAAAACTACACCCTAGAGGTGTTGAGAACAAGTCTCAAAGTGAAAGCATATGGGAAATTGTCGTGGAGGTCTAAAGTGTAATGTCCCGTTCTAGACTATCCTTCATTTTGCCTTAAATAAATAATCTTAACTCATAGTGATAGTTGCATAATATTTATAAATATTATTTTATCTAAAAATTGTAATTTTAATTATAAAATTCAGATTTAATGCTTATGAAATATTTATGAAAATAAAACTTATCCTTGTTTTCTGCTGTGATGTTTTCTTCAATTTGCAGCAATTTGCTTGAATGAATGTCTCTAAAATTCTGCCCAAGTTAGGGGTTTTCATTCACTAACTTGATAGGAGAAGTTAAAGGTTTTCGTCCTTAAATCTCACAATGAACCTTGGAGGGGCTTCGTCCTCTTTGGCTGAATAATTCACATGGAATATTACATAATATTTATTCACAATCACTGTCTCCTCTTCCTTAAATGATCTTCCTTTATACCTTATCCTTTCAAGTGACATAACCTTTCATAACTTAAGTCTTTATTTTTTGAGCGCTTCCTTAATAACTCTTGCGATTCCCTTGACTTGCGATTTCTTTTCATTTGTTATTTTTTGTCTTCTAGCGCCTAGGATGCAAGACAACAATTACCCCTTTTGTCTTTATTATTGTTGATGTGGTTTGTGCTATTTGGCACCTTCCAATTCTATGATGGATGATTAAATTGTTTTAGAGGCGGGGGCTTAGGCGGGGGCATTCCAGTCCACCCTTCCCAACATTGCTTGCCCTCAAGCAATTTTAAATTGGGATGATCAAAGATGTTTGCTCCTTCCCACGTGACATCCTCCATGGGCAGATTCTTCCACTTAACCAAATATTCTGGAATAACCTTATTTCTTAACTTCCTTTCTTTCATGTCAATGATGGCTTCGGGTTCCAAAATCAATTTACCCTCATCATCAAATGGGGGTAACTTTGGGCATGGCGTAACATGTTGACTTAACACTTTCTTGAGGTGAGACATGTGAAAGACATTATGAATTCTACTATTTGCTGGTAACTCCAATTCATAAGCTACCTCTCTAATACTTATTATAATTTTATAAGGTCCATAAAATTGTGGCTTGAGTTTCTTTGCACCACTTCTCTTGAGGAAGGATTGTTTAAAAGGTTGTAACCTTAGGAAAACCAAGTCTCCAACTTCAAATGTTCTTTCTGGTCTATGGCGATTAGCATACATCTTTTGTTGATTCTGGGTGTGTTGTAAGTTTTCTTTGAGTGTGTTTAAAATATCCACACTTTGTTGTACCAAGTCTCGCTCCAAGGGCTCTACTATCTGCAAGAATCAAATCCACAAATGATATTGCCTCATAACCATAGAGTGCTTTGAAGGGAGTCATTCCTATCGACATATGGTGAGTAGAATTGTAACAATAGTCCCCAAGATGAAGCCATTTAACCCATGCTGTTTGTTGCCTTGTAACATAATTCCATAAATACCCTTCAAGCCACTTATTTACAATTTCCTTTTGCTCATCCGTTTGTGGGTGATAACTAGTGCTTGGGGTTAGTTTTGTTCCAGTTAACCGAAAAAATTCTTGCCAAAATGAACTGATAAATTTACTATCTCTGTCACTCATGATGTTTCTAGGTAGCCCATGTAGCCTAAACACTTCTCTAAAGAATAGATCAACCACTTGTGGGCTCTATATTCAGAATATGACATAAAATGAATGTACTGAGTGAGTCTATCCACAACCACAAAGATGCAATCCTTTCCTTGTACTTTTAGAAGACCCGTGATGAAATCCATCGAAATACTTTCCCATTTTTGGTTTGGTATTGGCAAGGGTTGTGTTGATGAGTGTTTTATGACTGCAACAAACATTAGGATAGAGGCACGGAGTGTATCTATCCTCTTTTGAACAAAGCTTCTCAGACGCTGAACTTGGTGATCGAATGAGACTGCTCCAAGGTTCCTTTTGTGTCAGGTCTTGACGGGCATGGGAAAAGCTCTGTGGAATGATGTGATTTGCTGTTAATCACGAGGGGGACTTACGTACTGGACTTAGTGGTTTCTATGCTCAAGGAAGGAAAGATTTGGATTTCACTGTGAGTTCTAGAGGCTAGGTTCGGATTCTTCCACTTCGAACTTGGATTTCTCAATCTGTGGCAGAGGAGGAGTCTAAGTTCAACTAGTCTTATCTATGCAGACAGGGAATGATTTCTCAGTAAGTTGTTAATGATCTATTCCTAACGCAGATTCAAAAGAAAATGAAAAAAGAGGGATAAGGATTAGGGTTCAAGGAATTAATTGATGGAAAGAACTATTGCCGAGGATGGAAATTGAAACCACACTTCTGCTTCGTCTTGGGGGCAACAACTTAGATAGAGATGGTGCTATCTTCAAAGGAGGAATAAAGATTTTCAGGCTGCTTTGGCATGGAACATGGAACTAAAACATGCAGAAACAATCGAAGTTAAGCTTGGAACAAGTTCAGACTAACCATGCATTGTGATTTGCAAGCCACATATCACAAATGGTATGAACTAACAGCTTCAATCATTCACAAACAACAATATTTTCCATCACCTTATATAATGAAAGCTTGAAAAGTAGAAGAAATGAAATAACTTAAGAAAATTTAAGATATGCTTCAAAGAAATCAGGAAAACCATGCCAAAATCCAAAGAACTCTATAAACACCATAGTTCCACGGAGTTTCGGGGACGGGGACGGGGGGACGGGGGGGGACGCGTTTCGGGGACGGGGGGGGGCGGGGGGCCTAAATTTGGGGACGGCGGGGGACGGCGGCGGGTTGGCGGCGGGGGAGCGGTGCGCTGAAATACATATAATACTTGAAAAATTAGTTATAAAAAGATGTATAACTGTAGAAGCCTAAGGAATAAGTAAAGTTTAGTGTTTAAACACATTGCCATGAATTCATTGAACTAGTGAACATTGAAACAATGTGAATGTACTTAAATTTAATAGACATTGGAATGAGAACTAGATGTTTGAACTTTGAAGTTTCATAATTTGAATTTCATAATCAAAATATCATTGTTCAATGTTCATAATTACAACCAAGTTTCAACAAGTTACAATACTGAAATACTAAATAGTAAATACTAAATACTAAATAGTAATACTAAATGCCAAAATGGTTAATGGCCTGGTGCCTCCAATGATCTAATCATCCCCAAACTCCATGTCGATGTCGTCATCACTGGAACTGCTAGACCCCAAATGCTCAAGCTCATCTAAACCAATACCAACTAGCCCTGTCTGTGTAGCATCCTCATCTATCTGTGTTGGCTCTTCTGGCTCTACATCCCATCTGGCTGCTGGACTCTCCTTGTATGTAGTTGTGGTGCGGTCAATGAGACGCAAGGCACTATGTACAGCCACAAGCTTCTCTGCCCTCCTAGAAGTAAGTCTGTTCCTCTTAACAGAGTGGATGAAGCTATAAGTAGACCAGTTCCTCTCAGCAGCAGAAGAACTAGAAACCTGGGACAACAAACGAAGGGCTAAAGTAGTAATCAAAGATCTAGGCCCATGCATAGTCCACCACAACTTGGGGTCCACCTGTGACATAGTCTCCAAATCTGTTTTGACCGCCTCTGAATATCCCCAAAGAGTGGCAAATTTTGTCCACTCAGTACGAAGCAAGGTGGCCTCTGTAGAATCATACATTTTGTCAATGGCCTTCACAAACCCTTCCTTCACCTCAACATCCTGCATAGGCATGATTCTACTAGGCCTATATATATACCACTTTGGGTTCAATGCATAGGCAGCCATGTGTAAGGGAGTGTTGAGCTTCTCCCATCTACGGTGAATGATTGGATGAATATGCTCGGTGTAGAATTGCATTGTGGGGTCCTTCTCTCGCACAACAGACTTCATTTGATCAAGCATAGAATCAATGCACTCATATACCTCTCCAAGGGAAGGTGCATTAGAATCCCCAAATCTAATAACTGTGAAGACTGGCTGAATAATGGAGACAATATATTTTGCATCAGCCCAAAAGACATCATTCGTCACCACCTCCTTAACCCTCAATCCCTTCCGTGTCTTCGACTTAGGCCATCGGTTCCATTCTGTTGTCATTACCATTAGTTGCAATGGCTCTTGCAACTCAAGCATCCTCTCCAAGAGAATAAAGTATGATGCATACCGAGTCTCTACAGGCTGCAAGAATTCCTTCTTGGAGAAGGACCTGAAAAGTGCATGTGAAGTATGGTGGTTGCAAATGAACATCTGCACATCTCTAGCATCACTAACAATTGATTTGATCCAACTGATTTTACCAATGTCCTTAAGTGCATTATTCATAGCATGCACACAACAAGGAGTCCACCAAATATGTCTATAGGCTGCCTCAATCAACTTCCCTACAGCTCTGCACACATGGGCCGCATCTGTCACTACCTGCACCACATTTTCTGGCCCAACCTCGTCTATAGCATCCTTGAGGATCTGGAACTGAAAATGGGCATCCTTGCTATGCCCTGAACAATCAATAGCCCTAAGGAAATAAGGGCCCGCTGTAGATGTAACGATGATATTGATGAGTGGACGGTGCCTAATGTTCGTCCACCCATCCATGACTATGCTGCATCGACTTGTGATCCAGGTTCTCTTCATCTTCTCCATCAAAATATTAATCTTGGAATAGTTTTGATCCAAGATTGTTGTCCTCAATTTAGTCTCCCCTGGTGGCACATATGATTGTCCTGCTTTTATTATCTTTGACACAGCTTCCTTAAAATAAGGAGAGCGAGCCACATGGAATGGAATGCCATTGGCAAAGAACAATTTGCCAATGGCATCATCTGCCTCTTCCCTTGCTTGCACATTGAATAAATCTACCAATGGTTGTGAAGAAGTCATCTTACGTTTCCCCTTAGGCGCTGCTGCACTTGAACTAGATGGATTTGGTGGCCTTAGACTCTGCAAAGTAGTACTAGAAATCTGATCTCCCCTTCTTTGTGGCAATAAAACAGAAGTAGGTATTTCATTCTCATTACAACCCCATAATTTTAACATTTCAGCCCTCATCTTCAAGTTACCTTCCACAACTCCACATACTTCTACACCTTTGCCTCGAACAAGAAGAAAGTGAGCATTAATTCTTGTGCTGCTTCCAAACCATGTAAGCTCACATATGTTGCACTTCCATTTTCTAGTGCCCCCCTTTACGCCAGTGTTTGCTGCCATCTTAGTTGCAAATTGCTTTAATGGTGATTTTGGATCAAAGGGGCCCTTGGCCCAACGTTCAAGGAGTCGTGAAGGGCAGCTATTATTTTTACTCCCAATGGAACTTGTGTCAGTTTGAGACTGAGTATTTGAGGCATGTTCAGTTTCACCCTCCTCTCCTATTTGAAAATCAGGATCATGATCAGATTGAGAATCATCATCACTTCTGCTGTGTGTACTCATTATGATGATGATGCTGCAAAAGAAAATAAAAAAAGTTAAAAATAAAAACAGAAAACTTGAAGTTAAACTGTTAAAAACTTAAAACAATGTTACAATGTTAACTTGTTAGTTGTTAAGAAACTGAAAAATTAAAAATATTTAAATATGGCTAATAGGCTTTATAAATTATATCAATATGTGAGCATCATAGTGCTCGGAATTGTCTCATGCCGTTATTCCTATGAATCCTATCGGCGTATTCCTTGAACCTCCTATGGGGTCAAGTGCTAGTAAATTAAAAATTTTAAAAATGAAAATGTCTAACATGATAACATCAAACATGTCTAAGTTTCTAACAGGTTTGATATGTTGATGTATGCAAAATGTGGAAGCATAGACAACTACAAGGCACTTAGGCACATGAACTGTTTGACAGAATGCCTCAAAGAAATGTGGTCTCATGGACTGCAATGATTGCAGGATATGCAGTTGCATTCTGTCAAACAGTTCACAACGTGCCTTGTCTATGCTTCCACATTTTGCATACATGTCTATGCTTCCACATTTTGCATACATTTGATTTAGATTATGATATTCTAATTTCTGCCTACTTCTATAAATTATTAAATACTTAAACTATGTATTCTGTAGACTGTAAGTTATCCTTTGCAGCCCTCATTTCTAATGGTTGTTATAAGACTCAAGAGCCACGGAATTGCAAAGCAGCTGAGGCAGTCTGCCTCTGCAAACCCATGTAAGCCTCTGTGGCACCAAACAGTGTACAGCATTTTCTAGTTATGGCACTTTTTGACAAATCATTTGGACAAGTTTGAAGAATGACAGATTTTGCCTGAGAAGTTGCTGATTTGTATAGCCTGTGACAGGTTTGAGACTCAAAAAACCATATGAATGCAATTTTTTGGCTGGAGGCATTGCATTTTTTGTGCTAATATTTTTGCCTGCTATACAAACTGTAGTGTAAGGCATTTTTAAGGTGATTCTTTTATGGATGCTAACAGGTGTGCAAATGCAGCCACTTGGTCTACTGTTCATCTAAGGGCCATTTTATCTGCTATTTTCCTCTCCCTATGGCAGGGTTGCTTCAGGGAAAACAGAAAAAAGATTGAAATTTTCTGAGCATGTTTAGAGATTTTTTCGCATTGATTTCTGGTATTTGCTGAGGGGCATAAAAGTCTGTAACCCTGTTTCAAAAAAAATTCAAAATGGTGTTTCGGGTTTCAAAATATTCATAGGGCTTTACCATTTACGCCTCAGAAAAACTTTAAAACCAGTGAACACTCACCTTTTAAAAATCGCGCACAGCAGGAATGAGCAAAGTCGGAACTTCGAAGCCCTTCGCAGGAGGTTAAAGGAATACGCCGATAGGAACAACCGACGGATTTAGAACTGGCGTGAGTTTTTAAATTTTATTATCGCTGCAACTGTGCCGCGTGAGACAAAACCGAGCACTATAATGCTCACATATGAAAGCCCGTGGGGCTAAATTAAATTTAGGTTTTCATTTGATTCGTTTTCCATGATTTTTTTTTAAAAAAAAAGGGATTAAAATGGTCGCGGGGGGACGTCAACTGGGGGGACGTTCAGGAGACGGCGGGGGGGCGGCGGGGGGGGGGGGGGGGCGGCGGGGGGGCGTTTCGGCGGCGTCTCCCCGTCCCGGGGACGTCCCCCCCGGGGAGACGGCTATTTTTGGCGGGGGGGGGCGCGTCCTCGTGGAACACAGATAAACACCAGTCCACAATGCTTATATTATTGATTTGGGAAGTTTGTCTACAACAATCTTGCCGATCTTCGAAGTTTCCAGCTCAAACAGGTAGTGCAGAATTAAAACTAGCTATCAAGTTGCTCTAGGAGCATAAAAATTAAAAATATCAGAGAAAAAAGGACCCTCTCAAATGAGGCGCCCCTGCCTTTATATAGGCAAGCAAAGTACATAAGCTGAAAAAGGAAATCAAATTTCCTTGAAATATGTGCCCAGGTCAGAAACCCTAGATGTGGTAGGTGGGGTCGTCAGAATCTACAAGTAGGTGACTGCCACCTGTCCTGGGCGTCGATGCTGACTAGGACTCCTGGACAGGACAGTCCTGTTCCTCTGGACGTTCCTCTTGCTCCCTAGTCTCTGCCTCCACGAACCTGGTCAGGCAACTTCCAACTCCTCTATAGGAATACTGGGCATGTTCTCCATCCTGAATTCAATGACTCACGAGGTGGTGGCACAAGCAATGAGAATATTCTCCCAATCCGCCCTTAGTTCCTGGATACCATTCATGAAGATCAGGAATGAAGACGTATCCTCAAGATGGGACTCGTGGGTAGGATAATCAGCCTTGAAGTATATGTTTTGCATCTTGTCTTTCAACTCTTCCAAGTTAATGATTCCATCCTGTGCTACCTCAAGATTGAACCAGGCCTCCATGGACACAAGAATTTTGTCTTGGATTTCCCTCAACATGGCGTGGGCCTGAGTAGTGTCATCCTCAATCTTCTCCAGGTTGTCCCTCTTCATGACGAAAGCAGAGTACCAATTGAGGAAATCATAAACTGAATTTGCATGTATCACCCTGTCCCTCACCAAGTCCTGCTTCAGAGTGTTCATCAGTGCCTTTAGTCTAGCGATGGTTTCCTCCCGGACCACGGTGAATTGTTGACAGACTTCCAGAATTGCCTGAGTCCTATCCATGAGTGCAGCAACTCTCCCGTTCACTTGGACGAGATCTTCTACAAACTTATAAGCTTTATCAGAGACTTTCTCCATCCACTCCTTCGTTGCATGACCAGCCGATCTCAACACTTCAAACTCAGCTAATGAATCCTTGGTTATGCTTGCAGGTTGGGCTGTCACTCCTTGGGCAGACTGCAATGGGCCCATGAGATGCTGGATATAATGCCTTAATTCTTCGTTCTCCCTCTTCAGCTGGTTCTTTTCTTCCTCCTTCCTCAACCTTTCTCTGATAGCAGCAACAAAATCCTCCAGTTCCTCCATTTCCTGATCCTTCGTAGTTGGTCCAAGATCGACCGTCACTGCGTCGAAATCCTCAGGGCTAATGTCTTCTTTTGCCTCATCCACCCTTGGAACTGCTATCTCCACTTGGCGAGACCCTGATTTATCTCTAGTGATCTTGGAAAACTTTTTTGTCTTCTTTGGGTCTGCAGATTTTCCTATTCTGGCCAGGAAGTTCCCAAGTTTGGCGGAAGGATCATTCTTCTTGACTGGCTTCTTCAATTTATCTTGCAGCCATTTGGGTCTTGTGGAAGGATTGACTTTTCTCAGTGGTTCCTGCGGTTCCTGATCCACTTGTGGTATGGCTATTAGCACTTCACCAGAATTGAAGTCCTCGTTCAGGAATTCCAGATCAGGGTGATGAAGCATGTCCTCAAGTCCGACCTCCCTCGGATTTCGCGATGAAAGGTTAGGATGATTTCCTACAACTAGGCTGGGAGTCCGCTCTTGGGCGGAATCCATGGACTCATTATCTCCTTCTCGGCCTGCTCATTCGGGATCATTTCCTCCTCGACGGGCCCTTTATCCTTAACATTTTGCATATTGTCATCGGAGAATAGATCAATCTCCTGGGCGGAAGAAGTGTTGGCGGAAGAATACTTGCATTCTGCTCCTCCTGGTTAGGCCTCTTGATAGATTCTGTTAGGCGTACTTTATAGTTTTAGTATCTTTTGGCAAACTATGTTTGATTAGTTGTTTCAGGAAGTATGTTATGTTTGTTAGTTTCGGTGAGTAGTTACCCCTGATTGGTACGTTGGTTGGCGACGGTTGGTAACCGTCCAACAAACCTATATATGTACTTGTCATGCCATTGTATGGGGATGGAGTTTTTGGATTGTTATTGTACTTGTTGTTCTAAGTTAATATATGCAGTTGATGTTCTGAGTACCAATTCTGTATTTGTTATTCTCGCACAATGTAATTCATTCCAGTACACTGTGATAGTGCAAATATCTTTCTTGTTTACTCTGTATGGAAACAATTAGACTCATTAGGCAGTAAACATTTTGGCGCCGTTGCCTAAGCGAATCCGGTGAACATCCAGACGGGAGAATGGTGCCGTGATGGGGCAGCCGACCGAAGAGCCAGTACAAGCAAAAGAGGATTGTAAAGACGCTCTGACGGAAGACCTTTGCAGTTTGTGGAAAAACTCGTTGAAGGACCACGTACGGAGGGAGGCTCTCAGGCGAGAGATCCCTCAGTCGGTCATCTGGGATTTGGGATCAATTGCATGTCAACGAAGAGGTCGACCATCTCCTCACCCGAGTAGCAATTAATGCCCATACAACTCAATAAGGATAAGAACTGAGTACCAAGTGGGCATGAAACACCAGAGGAAAGAACACGAAGATCATTGAGATTAAAGGAACAAGAAGAATGAAGGAAAACATTGAGACAAATTGCCAATGAACATCATCATGCCGACGAAGGAATTTTCAAGACATCGCTGACAAAAAAAGAAAAAGGGAATGAAAATGAATTGACAGATGAAATTGAAAACAGCATACGCCGCATCGGAGAGTTATCCATATCGGGCGACGAAGGGCCGAGAGTTGGAAGATCTGAGCCTAAGACCCCAGGGCAAAGGGAGTATCGGAACGAACCCGAGGAGACTCGAGGTGTAGAGGATGCCGACATAGGACGCGGGGAAGACTCGAATGTGGCCAAGAGTGCAAGTGACGCATCGGGATGTTGCGAGAGAACCAGTCCAGTTAGGTCCAACGCACAAGGAGGGCATCGGGGAAGGATGGTGACTCCGCTAGGCGAGAGGCAGAAGCTGCCAAAATTTACGGGGAATGGGTCAGAAGTTCCAGTACGGCACTGTAAAACGTGCGAGACGATTTGGATAGCCAATGGGCAAGATGATGTGGACACTGGCTGAAAGCATTTCCAGCGACATTGAGAGATAGTGCCATCGACTGGTACACAGAGTTGGACCAAGTACACAGGGCATCATGGAGATCAATCAAGAAGGCATTCCAAGACGAATTCAAACTCCTGAGGGATGACAGTGAAATTGTAGCGGATATCTACAGTACAAAGCAAGGGAAGCATGAGAACGTGCGAACCTACAACCGGAGACTGAAAGAATTGTTGGGAAAACTGGAGACTCAGCCGGCTGACGAGCTAAAGAAGCGATGGTTCATCGAAGGGTTGCTTCCATCGCTGAGAAAGAAAATGAAAGTCGTGCCTCCGTCGTCGTACGATGAAGCGTACAATCAAGCGATGGATATAGAGAGTGAAAATAAAACATCCTCCCGAGGGAAAAGGAAGATGGACGACGAGGAGAGTATGGACGAAAACAGCGACAGTGAGTCTAAGACCGTGCAAGCACTCAGGAAGGACATGATGAGAATGATGAAAGAATTGAAGGCCGACAAGGAGAGTACAAGGGAAGCCAGAGAACTGTGGTGTACGGATTGCAGGGGGGAAGGTCACACAAAGGCAAACTGCCCGAAGAAGCTGTTCTGTGATAGCTGCCAAGTAATGGGACATTCCATCAAGGAATGCCCATACAATCTGAAAGCAAGGGGTACGCAAGTACTCTTCACTCAAGGAGAACCGTCAACACCGCCGAATACACCACCGAAACCCTAGTACAATAGCCATGCATCCCCTGGAGGTTATCGAAGCAACAGAAGTCCGAGAAGCAAGATACAGTATGATGGTAAAGGAAGGCCCATGATACAATGTCGGGAGTGCAACGAATGGGGCCACTTCGCCAGGGAATGCCAGAATAGTCAAGGTTCAGGGGGAAGACTGTGCAAGTGGTGCGGACCAGGCGATCATGAAGACAATGATTGCTTGAAACAAAAAAAGTACGGTCAATCTCATTCACATTGAAGATGATGACGAAGAAGTCTTTGCCGTCACAAGGGCACAAAGGAAAAAAACCACTTATCTAGACCCCAGAACCGAGAAGGAAAGACTCCGTGATGCACGAAGGGAAGTAGAAGTTGCCATGGAAACCGAACGGAGAAACTCAGACAAGAAGGCAATCACAACCTTACGGTCGGAATCGGACAGGATCATAGTAAGCCAAGTACTGCAAGCTACTGTACCAATTAAAATGGCAGATCTTCTCCAGAGCTTACCGCAGTTGAAGATGGCAATATCTAAGGTAATGGAAGATAACTCGCACCAAGGCCAAGTCGAGGCAACAGAAGACGTTATAATAGAACCACCGCCGATAGGAGAACAAGTGCTCGACCCGAGGTTGCTGACAATTGACATCGGGAAGAAACCGGCCGTAGTGCATATGGAAGTCCTTGGAAGAAACTTGACGATTACGATAGTCGACGGTGGATCCGGAGTAAATGTGCTACTAGAAGAAACTTGGAAGAGCCTTAGCGAGCCTACACTGTGGCCGCAGAACTTCCAGTTAGTGGGAGCCGACCAGCACGGGATCAAGGCGCTGGGAGTGCTAATGGCTCAAAAGGTAAGAATTGGTACCCAACAGTTTTTGTTAAACTTTGTAGTCATAACAGCACGGAATGCGTTGTACGATGCATTACTCGGCCGAGGATGGCTAATAGCTGCTAAGACCAACCACAACTGGAAGAAAAACACTCTGTCCATGGAAAATAGAGGTAAGAAGTTCGTCATTGATTTGAGAACACAAACTGTCAGTGAGGAGTTGGCATCAGACTCTGACTCAGATGAAGGGGAATCGTCAGAAGGAGAAAGAGGGCCGATGGAGCCTGATGACGAAGGAATACTGAAATTGCAAGAATGCTCAGAAGATGAAACCAACTCCTTCAGTGGACTTTTTCATTGGTAGATCGAAGATTATGAGTTCTTTCAACCGGAATGTAATATGATTTCAATAAAAGAAGTCGACGAGAGCTCTCTGACGAATAGTGCAAGTCCTGGCAGTGCAAGTCCTGATAGTGTAAGTCCTGACAGTGTAAGTCCTGGCAGTACAATTCTTGGCAAAACTTAGCCGAAGAGTGAAACACTAAGCAACTCTCGAACTACTGGTGCAAGTCTCGGCAACTCTTGGCCAACTAGTAAAACACTCGGCAACATTGGGCCGAGTGAAACATTGTTGACGAAGAAAGCACTTGATGGATTGACAAACACTCGACCACTTGGCAAGAGCGAACCAGTAACGAGTGACAAAGGGGAGGAAGGTAATAATCAGCCGGAAGTAAGTAACGCTTTTCTTATAGCATATGAAGAGTATAAGGAAGGAGAGGTTATAATAGACAATACACCAGAGTAACTAGTGGTAGAGACAGGTCGACCAGAAAAGGCACATAAAGAAAATATAGAGGGTGATGCCAAGATAGATGATACACTTGCACATAAATTTGAACCAGACAAGGTGATCAGGTATGAAAAGCCATTGGCAAACAAGGTGAATCGGGGCGATGGAACTAACGACGGGAACCCAGCATTGAAAGCACCGGCCAGAAAGAGACCATACGGAAGGAATAAGGATGATTACAAAATCAATAAAGGTACCTCTCCGAATAATGAAGTTAAAATATTTAAAGTGGAGGACATGGCTACTTGTCGGATCGTCAAATCACCCTCACAACAAAACTCCAGAGAAAGGAAAAATATCAAGAGACATTCCACGGGACAAATTACGCGACAAGAAATTGTTACAGTCGCAGAGACAGATAACAGGTGGACCCCACCGGAGAGAAACAGAAAAACTCTATTTAGTTGGCTATGGATGGAAAATTGGAAAAAACGGAAAAAATAAATGTCGGAGAAAAAATGGAGAATAAAATAAATAAATTAAAAAAAAAAAGTAAATAAATATGACCTAATAGAATAAAGACAAATCGTACCATTACATGTCATATCTTTTTGCCAAGGAGAAATTGCAGAGCAACGGGCCGTACCATTGCGAACTTCCTGATCAGACCGTACGAAAGGAAGCCTCCGCCGTACCAAGTACAAGTTTTCCCATTGTCGTATGCTATCATCGGGACCCTATAGCCGTACGAAGCTGCCATCACCGTACGGGAATTTTCTGCCATCACCGTATGGGGATTTTCTCATCGTCGTGCGGGAATTTTCTGCCATCGTCGTACGGAAATTTTCTCTTATCACCGTATGAGATTTTTCTCTCATCACCGTACGGGAATTTTTTGCCATCTGCCATCATCGTACGGGAATTTTATGCCATCGTCGTACGGGAATTTTATGCCATCACCGTACGAGAATTTTCTCATCACCGTACGGGAATTTTTTGTCATCACCGTACGAGTTTTTTGTTTTCAGGGCCGTACGGAGAAAAATTTGCTGCCACCGTACATGTTCTTCTACCGCTCGATCGTACCAGTGCATTCCATCACTGTACTAGTCCAGTTGCCTGCCGTACAAAGAAGATCCACATTTTGTTGTGCGTCGTACGAGTGTTTTGCAGAAACCATACGATCTCTCTGAGCGCCGCCGTACGAAATCTGCCGTGCAAGTTGCAGTCCGTACCAATTCTACTGCTGTACGTTCCTACTGCGTGCGAGTCTTGCCGTACATTCATGCTGTTGTCTGCCGTACGTTCCTGCCATCTGTACGGTTTGAGGGTATGTTCAAGAATTTTGCCGTACACTGCCACCGTACGACCTATTTGTTGTAAAGCCGTACGATCTCAGAGGAGGGCTCCAACTTGCTAGAATTCTCATCGCCAAGTGTCAGTATAGCAAGCAAAATCAAACCCTAACGGGCATAATTGAATTAGCTGGGCAGTATAAAAGGGGGACAGAATGTCATTTTCACCAGCAAACTGGGTCACCAGGGCACAAGGCATAGGAAAAGCATATTCAAATAACAGGGAAAGCTGAAGGTAAAATGGCAGCAAAATTCATTATTGAGGAGACTCAGCCAACACAGACGCCACAAGTTGATGTGGGTTCATTGGCACAGAAGAAGCAGCAGCCGAAGGGGAAGGGGAAAAAAAAGAAAAAATCACAGTAGATTCCTTGCAGTGGGAAAGCCTCACGGCGAGCGAGTGCAAACATTATATTATGCTAGACAGGAGGATTTTCAGAAGCAAGCACGGTGCAACAAAAGACTCGAGGAGGCTGCAATGGTAAGTAAGAAATTGAGGGAGAAAATTGATGAGCAACAGGTGCACTTCCAACGGCAGCTGGCACAGGAAGCTGAGCTCACACAGTTAGAAAGGAACACAACTGATGCACTCAGAGTAGAGCTAGAGGCTACAAAGGAGTTGGCCGACTCTCAGGCAACACAGGAACAAACAAAGAAGCAGTTGGTCGAGGTTGTCCAGATGGTACGTCTCACCAGAGACAAGCATATCATTGCCACAACACATTTGAAACAAAGGACTAAGGAGGTTTACAGGCTTCGGCGATTGGTCCTACCTCAGCAGGAGACTTCGGGTTCAGCTCGGACGGCATCCACACTTCCAGGGACGTCCACTGACCCTCGTTCTTCCTAGTTAATTCTGAATCTTGCTTTGTAGTCGTCTGGAAGACGACAAGTTTTTTTTGGGGGGGATGATGTTAGGCGTACTTTATAGTTTTAGTATCTTTTGGCAAACTATGTTTGATTAGTTGTTTCGGGAAGTATGTTATGTTTGTTAGTTTCGGTGAGTAGTTACTCCCGATTGGTACGTTGGTTGGCGACGGTTGGCAACCGTCCGACAAACCTATATATGTACTTGTCAGGCCATTGTATGGGGATGGAGTTTTTGGATTGTTATTGTACTTGTTGTTCTAAGTTAATATATGCAGTTGATGTTCTGAGTACCAGTTCTGTGTTTGTTATTCTTGTACAATGTAATTCATTCCAGTACACTGTGATAGTGCAAATATCTTTCTTGTTTACTCTGTATGGAAACAATTAGACTTATTAGGCAGTAAACAGAATCCTTCCGGGCCTTTACTCTCTTTGCCGGCGGATCTTCTGCAGTTCTGTTTCTTACTTCATGCCTTCATGTGCCTTGTTCCTTTGCGAGTGTTCCCTCGGTCATGTTTCCTTTAGAAGACTGAGACTCCAAATCTCCCATCAAATCATAGGTTAGACGGATGCCTTTCTTATGCAATCTCTCGGTCTGCTGGTTTATCCACTTATGTGTTCTTGTTATTACAGGTGCCATTAGCTCATCCAAGTGGGTGACCTCAGGGTCAGACCAAACCAGTGGTGGAAGAGATTTATCCTTTCCCTGTTCGAAGGCAGGCTAGACCTGCTTTCTGTCCTCCTTAACTTGATCCAGAACTGAAAAGACCTTGGTTTCCTTAATCATGTGCACTGATAGCCGAGAACACATCCGTCTCCGAATCTCGAAGTCATCCTCAGCATTCGCCCAGTGATCCTCCAGGTGAACCTTGTGTCTATGCTTCCTCCCACATGCAACCCGGGTGGTATTGAATGAGTCAAAGTTTGCCCGTGAGGAATGGGTCACTAGGTTGTAAAACTGTAGTTCCTCATTGGACTTCTCCGCGGCTTGGAGGGAAGGACACTCCTCGACTGCATCCTCTGTCTGGATTGGAAAGGTTATCCCACCTTCTTCTTCTTTTGAACCTTATCATATGCTGAGAGTTGCCTTGTTAATTCCAGTAGGACCATCTTATCCGAAGGATATCATGGCAGTCTATACGGGAAGGTATAGAATCCTTGCACCCGGATGTATGTGAACTTCGGAAATTGTATGAACCAGGAGCCATATGTCTTGATCAACTGCTTAGACTCGGGTGACAACCTTTGGTGAGTGCCTCCTTGAAGGGTTCTTGTGATGTGAATGGCGAATGCGTTGTTATACCTCCTGAAATGAGCTATGTTCTGGAGATGGAGCTGTGGATAACAGTCATAGACTCTGACTTGTCCTTCAAAATTACCGACGCGTCCCTTCCATGATAGTCCCCTCTATCTATTGTTCCTTGCGAACATGTAGATTACATAGGAACTCATGTAAAATGCCTTAGAATCCTCCAGATTCCGGAACTGTTCATCAATGCTATCGCTGAGGATCCGAGCCCAATCTATCATCTTTGTTCCTGCAGTGACCTCCTCAATGTAGTAGAAAATCCATGGCTCGAAGGTTGAAGATTGAGGATTTCCCATGATCCTGTTCAGCATTACGACGAGGTCTCCATGCTCTTGCTTGAAGTCAGATTTGAGGAGTGTCCTAGGCAGCTTGGAATGGTGAGGTCTCTTCTTCTGCATCCAGGAATTGTTGATGATTCCTAAACAGGTTGCAGGATCGGCCTTGAACATGTCGGATGCTTCTTCCTTGCTTGTGTACTCGATGGGGCTATAGACAGGAATGTTGAATGCCTCGACAATCTCCTCCTTGGAGAAGTAGGCTACCACGGTGTCTTCCCGGTCTACAATCATCTGACGCTTAGGATCATAGTGCATGAAACACTCCACGATCAGCTCGGGACAAGGAATGGCAGGTGGGAAACATGTGGCCGGCGGAATTCCACTTTGAACTAGCTTTGCTGTGAGCTGGGATGGAGGGCGTCCATCTACTCCATACATCTGCTTCCTGATCTCCTCCATGCTTGACGGGTGAATGTTGGTGTCTCCCACATTTGCCCATTTCGAGACGATCCTGGACTCCGGAAGTGCTCCCTTGAGGACGTTCCGCATTTGAGCTTGTCTTGAAGAACCGGTCTTGGTGCTTGCCATGTATCTGTGGAATCAAGGAAAGAATACAGAGTATAAGGTTTGAGAGGTAAGAGTAAAGGCGGGATGAGGGACTTTATTCCCAACATGAGAAGCGAGTATAATGAATTTATGCATGTGGGACTAAAATTTCATGAAAGCCAATGCATAGGAATGAAAGAATAAGAATGAAAAGAAACCTATGTCCTATTGCCCAAACCTGTCTTTGAACAATAAAATTCTGATTTTCAAGAAGATTTCTGATTTTTATGATGAAATTTCTGATTTTCTAATGTGTTTCTGAATTTTGTGCAGGAATTTCTGATTTCTAATGGATTCCTACCATGAAATCTGCTGTTCAGCTTCAGAAATTTTCGGTCCTTATGAAGAAACTTGTCTTGGAATGAAGGATTTCTGCCCTTGGAGGATGAATTTCTGTCCTTGGAATGCAGAAATCTGCCTTAATTCTACAGAAAATTCCGCTCTTATGAAGAATTTTGCTTTGGAAATGATAAAATCTGGATTCTCATTGATGAAATTCGCCTCCCTAATGGTGAAATCTGTTTTTTGAATGCTAAAATCTTCCTTGGAATGCTCACTTCTGCCCTTGGCTGGAACTGAAATCTACTTTTTCTTGTTTGGAGTTGAGTTTTGAATGAGTGAAGTGACTTGGGCAGCCTCTTTATATAGGCGTTTGGACTCCTTTATGCCACTTGGCCGACCAAGATAGGCCAAAAAATTCCTAGCCGCCAAAACTTATATGCTTAGCCGACTCAACATTTTGTCTTTATCCTCCTGGCGGTGGGCGCATTTTAGGGGGGTGTCGAGGATTCCATGTTGTCAAGGATTCTTACTTGTCGTATTATCCTTAAGGTCATGGAATATGCGCTTTTGGAGTAGGAGACTTTGGAACCTTTATTCCGGAATGCTAAAACAAGGACCCCCTAGACTCTCGCATTTTAGACTAAGTCATGGAATGTCGCACTTTTGGCCTCCTCTTGGAATTTTTGAGTCTAGGTCGCAATTTCTAGTGTGTGAAGGATTTTCCTCTTAGAGCGCAATTCCTTGTAGGTGAAGGATTTTCCCGTTGTGGCGCAAATTCTTGTAGGTGAAGGATTTTGCCCTTGGGTCGCATATTTTAGTAGGTGAAGGAATCTTCATCCTAGCGTAAATTCCACATGGTCTAGGAATCTTCTTCTTTGGAATGATTTTCGAATTCATTTGTTGAAACTTTACTAAGTCCTGAAATTATCTCTTGTGGAAACTCTCTAGACAGAAGGTCACATTTTCCAGAGGGGCAAGGAAAAATCTAGGCCGCGCATTTCACTTCCTCCAGGAATCCACTGTCTCGGTCACATATTCCAGCTGGTGCAGGTGCAGGATTTTGCGCCTTGAAATTCCTACAAACATCCTGGGCGCATATTCCAGTAGGTACTAGATTTTGCGACCAAGGACAAAATTCTTCCTGGGGTGCATATACCAGTAGGTACTGGATTTTGCGAATTTTGACAAGATTTTCAAGATTTTGGTTAAGGACTTATCATTTTGTTTAGAATTTTGCAAGGATGGACTTTGACATTGATCAGAGATTCATCATTCCTTAAAATAAGATCAATATAAGATGCATCTTCCTCCTCCTCAGGGAATTCCTAGGCTTCAGGTCGTATATTTCAGGGTCAACAAGATTTTGGACATCCAGGTCGCAAATTTCAAAAGGAACTGGAATCTTTACTAAGGTCGCATTTTCTACCTGGAACAGGAATCCTCCTCCAAGGTCGCAAAATCCACCCTGAATAGGAATTTCCCTCCTGGTCGCAAATTTTAGTACCAACAGGATTCTTGACCTTAGGTCGCACTTTCCAGGGTGTTCAGGAATTTGATAGTTGGGAATTGTTCTATGACCAAGTTGCAATTCCTTCAGGATGATTCTTAGAATGGAACTGGATTTGTCTTTTGATATTCTTCTAAGTCTTGAAAACCCTATTCATTGAATTTCCTCCGAGTCATGGCCTTATGATTTTGGGGTGAATCCCAGAGCGGGATCGAAAATGGACATCCTCTGGATTGGACTCACCGGAGCAAGGTTGTAGGCTTGGAACGAGGCTTCATGTCGGGAGTGAGATGGTGAGAGAGTTTATACCCCTTGGCGAGATGAATCCTTGTCCTAGACTGAGCAGGTCTGCCTGTTAGGGTTTCAAACCTATGCAGGACGCATCTTTCATTTTCACCTCTTCAATTTTGGTGAGCCAAATGCTTAGAACTTCACCTCTAGTGTAATGAAATCCGAGCAGGAGACTGCGGGATCAGAGCAAAATACCACAAGCCAGGTTAAAAGAAGGGGGACCCCATTTGCAATGGGGTGATGTTGTAAAATGGTCACAACATCTAGCGACTCCACGGGAAGGAATGCTCACTGAACCTTCCAAGGATAAAAGGTCCACTCAAAACTCGAGATCAACAATATAACTTCCTCAAGATCATCCATCAGTTAAGAAACATACTTAAAAGGAGAAAAGAGCCATAGATTATATCAAGACATCCATCTTTGCTGTTGCATTAAATAAACGTTTTCCTTTAAAAGTTCTTCAAGTGTTCTAATGATAAACAAGAGTCACAACTTCAAACATCCCTGTGTACACCCACACGTTAAGTCAGATAAACATTAATACTCGGTCGTGGCTTCAAAATCAAAGGGTTAGTACAACCATTCATATCCTGAAGATCCCAGTGTGTGCGAATGTATTCATTCCCATCTGTAAGGAACTAGGGTCATCAAAGTTCCTTTACATTAAGCTACATGATTAGTATGCACCTCCTGAACTACCTAGACATTGCCTCGCTGCTAGCGAGCTTTTATAGCCCCGACGGGTTTGTCTCGTAATTCCACTCGAGCAGAGCCCCACTGCCAGCGAGCGTCCATAGCCCTGGTAGAGATTGCTTGACTATCCATCTAACTGAGTTATAGTGTGTGATTGAGTGCTTTTTTCTTTTTCCTTTTTCCCTTTTAATTATCAATTAAGCTAGAATTTGGCAGATTACAATGCATTACTGCTACCCCTGCAACATATGCTTTTTGACGGCATAAGTTACGTTGATAACTCAGCTAGCTGGGTGTAGAATTCCGATGGTGGCAAAGGTGGACCATGGATTTTTCACTTAATGTAAGATCACAGAGTCTCTCCTAGTTACTTCTAGATTTCTTAGTGTGTAGAGTATAAGATCTCAACATACTTCAAGCCATCCTAAACAGTCGATTTATCTTCCAAGAGCGAGCAACATGTTATCCAAACATTAACAATGGAGCTTACAATGAGTCTATCCGTTTGACACAAGTTTCTCAAAGGAAAACTAGGAAGTGTTCATTTAAAGATTTAAGCATTTTAAACATATAATCAAAGATATTCTTGTCGAGATGTAATGTATGATTCCATACTCGAGTCAAGCACCAATCTTAACAAATGATAAGCCAAAGAAAAGTTATCCTGAAGATTCAAACAATTTCATGAGCAATTTATCCAAGGAATGAGTCTCACGGTGGAAGTGCTAGATCGTGTTTTAGAAATTCAACACCTCCTTGCAGACCAAGGTCCCACAAAAAGAAACCTAACACAAAAGCAGCTAAGAGCTAATCTAAACCTAGAGAGCATCTATCCTATGGAAAGCAGAACTAAACTAAAGCAAAGCAAGCGAAACTATTCTACCTATGTACAGGGTAAGTCTTCGCAGGGACTTACGGTTGGAAGTAATGTTTTAGGAACTGCCCGTTGACGGGCAGTGGAATGTCTTCTCCAGTCAGAGTCTTAAGTTTGAAGGCATTCTCTCCCAGTATCTCAGCAATTTGGTAAGGACCCTTCCAGAGGTGGTCAAACTTGTCATGTTCCCCTCTCTTCTCGTGTGCTTTGTCCCAGTACAAGACTAAGTCCGAAATTCTGAATGTTTTGATTTTTGCTTGTCTATCAAACCAGCGTTTGACAACCCCTTGGTGTTTCATGAATTTGTCTAAGGCCGTGTCTCGTTTTTCTTCTAGGTGCAATAGTTGTGGAAGCCTAGTTTGGATTCTCTCATCTTCTTCCAAGTACTCTTGCATAAATTGAAAGGTTGGGATTCTTAGTTGGATTGGGAAAATGGGATCCTGGCCGTAAACTAGATGGTAAGGGGACGTTCCTAAGGAGGACTTGACACGAGTCCGATCTGCCCAAAGAGCAAATTTCAGTTGCGTATGCCAGTCTCGTGGGTTCTTATCCAACAGTTTCTTGATTGTGTTGAGCAAGTTTTTGTTCGTGGATTCTGCTAACCCATTACTGTGAGGATAATAATTTGATGAGAATTTCAATGTTATTCCATGGTCGAAAGCCCAGTTTGAAAACTTTAAAGATGAAAATGCCGGACCATTATCACAGACTAAAGCATGAGGACATCCAAACCTGGTAATGATATTTTCTTCTAAAAACTTGATTACAACATCAGTGGTGCAATGTTTTAAAGCATAAGCTTCAGACCATCTAGTGCAATAATTAGTAGCGGGCAGAATATACCTGTGTTGCACAGAGGAAGGTGGATTGATCATACCGATAAAATCAAGCCCCCATTTGGCAAAAGGTCTTACTTCGAACATAGGCTGAAGAGGCATGGAAGCATTCCTTTCCCTTGCAGCGGCTACTTGGCAGGTGTGGCAGATTTTGACATGCTTGTGGGCGTTGTGGAACAACGTCAGCCAATAATATCCTGCCCTCAGGATTTGGTGAGTCGTGGCTAATCCTCCTCCGTGACACGCTCCGAATTTGTCGTGAAACTGTTCCATGATCTGGTTTGCTTCATTCTTACCTACGCACCTCAAATAAATCCCTTCATGATTCTGCCGGAATAACACTGCTCCTTGGAGCATGAAACGTTGACTTCTGAATCTCAAAGCCCTCTTTTGAGTCGAATTCAAGTGGGCAGGACATCTTTGGTTTAGCAGGTAATGCACGATGTCGTCATACCACTCATCAGGTGATACTTCTTCAAGCATAGGTCTGATGCACCAGTCCAGGTCCTTCGACTGCAATTGTCTGAGTGAGTGCTTGACCTCGCACTATCTTCATGGGCTGGATCTCAATATCGTATTCTTGAATAGTGGCGACCCACTTGCCTCTTCTTTCCCCAAGTTCATTCTGCATTAACAATGTTTTGACAGCAATATCTGGGACGATGTCATAAACTTTACTCCTCAGGACATAATGCTTGAACTTCTTAATGGCTTTTACCAGGGCATATGCATACTTTTCCACGCATGGGTACCTTAATTCTGTGTCTTTGAAAGGAGTACTCATGAATGAAATGGGATGCTCGTCCTTTTCTTTCGTCCTTTGAGTGAGGATGCATGCACAAGTGTGTTGGTTGCCGTTGCACCAAAAGATCGACCTGTTAATGCCCGATACAACCACTTGACTTAACAAGCACAGGAGGCGGTTAAGCCCTTGTCACAAACCACCGCAGCGTAGCGTTGAACAAGGAGACCAAGGGCCACACCTTGCAACAATCCCCCCCAGCGCAAGCGCGGGGTTTGAACCCGTGACCTTGGCTCTGATACCAACTCTTGGTTGCCGTTGCACCAAAAGATCGACCTGTTAATGCCCGATACAACCACTTGACTTAACAAGCACGGGAGGCGGTTAAGCCCTTGTCACAAACCACCGCAGCGCAGCGCTGAGCAAGGAGAGCAAGGGCCACACCTTGCAACAAAGTGTGCTCTGATGCAAAAAAGTACAGGTAGAATGGCTTTGTATAGTCTGGACTAATTAGGACAGGACCACTAGTGATGGCTTGTTTGATCTCTTCAAATGTTCTTTTGGCTGGTGGAGTCCACTCCAACTTCGCATCTTTCTTCAACATTTCATTCAATGGTTTCACTATCTCAGCGAACCCCATAATGAACTTCCTTACGAAATTAATCTTTCCGAAAAAAGATTTCAGTTCTTTCTTGCTGGCAGGCATGCTGACTTTGGATATAGCTTTCACCTGGTTGGGATCAATGAATATCCCCTGCTTTGAAATTACGTGGCCTAGGAGCTTCCCTTTTGTTACGCCAAAGATGCACTTCTTTGGATTGAGGGAAATTCCGTACCTTTTGCATCTTTCGAGGACCTTCCTTAAGTCTTCGATGTGATCCTCTGTTTTCTTTGAAAACACAGTGAGATCGTCCATGTATATGACGATGCATTTGCCGACTAGATCTCTAAAAGCGATGTCCATGGCCCTTTGGAAGGTAGCTCCGGCATTGATCAGGCCAAAAGGCATTCTTCTGTATGCGTAAATCGCCCATTTGGTAGTGAAGGCTGTTTTCAGTCTGCCCCCTTCTTCTACCATTACTTGGTTGTACCCTGAGTATCCGTCCAGGAAGGACATCATTTGAGACCCGTTCACGATTTGCAGTACTTCATCTAATGAGGGGAGAGGGTAATTATCCTTCTTCGAAGCTTGGTTGAGGTTGCGGAAGTCTACACACAATCTTATCTCGCCGTTCTTCTTTCTAACAGGGACCAGGTTGGCGACCCACGTCGAGTGTCTTACTGGAAAGATGATTCTAGCTTCTAGTAACTTCTTGACTTCTTGATAAATCAGAGGCTCCAGCAGAGGATTGATTGGCCTTTGGCGTTGTTGGAACGGTTTACTCCCGGGCTTGAGAGGAATGGTATGCGTTATGATGGAAGTATCACAAGTCTTCAGGTCCTCGTATCCCCATGCTATCACATCCATGTATTCCTTCAGGTACCTGAGGATACCTTCCTTTTCTTTCGGCGTGGAAGCCTTTCCAATGAGGACATTTTTTACTTCATCAGTTCCCAGATTCACTATGTCACACTTGTTTCCTTCTTCACTGGGATGTGGAAGTGCACTTAATCTGTCGAAATCAAAGAGCCTTTCCAACTCGATCATTCCTCTCGGGATGGTGTTATTTTTCAAATTCATTATTCCCTCCGGATCGAATTTTGCTTCCTCACCTTCTCCTTCATCAATGATCTGGGCGGTGAATATCCTGGAGTTGGTCAAGAAGTCTAATATATGCTTATCGTCATCAAACAGTTGGAAGTTGGTGATATTATCCAGAACGGAAGGCACCGAGGTCAATTCCACAGTAAACTTCTTCAATCCTTCCATTGCGAGTGGTTCCAATGAACTTGTTGCCTGGGCTAGAGCATTTGCAACCTGATTTTTGGACCTATAGACGGACCGAATATTGAAAGCTTTGAAGCTTTCAATGAGATCCCATACTCTATTGCGGTATCTAGTCAGTCTCTTGTCATGGTAGACATACTGCCTCCTTATCTGTCCTATAATCACTTCGAAATCTCCGAACACATGCAGGATTTTAGCATTCTTCTTGATGGTGGGCAGCAATCCATGGACACGTGCTTCATATTTCGTAACATTATTGGTGCAGGGAAACTGTAATCTGTGGGCGGCTAGGTAGGCTTCTCCGGTTGGGCTTATCAATTCGAAGCCAACCCCAGCTCCCCTTTTGGATTTGGACCCATCGAATCTCAACGTCCAGGCTTGGTCAGTTTCAGGTGCTGGACTTGGATTCTCATTCCCGTTTTTTCTTTGTTCTTTTTGGACAATTTCTTCCTTAGGTGAAACGTTGTCGCTTACTAACATTTCCTCTAGAGCTATCTCTTCGGGCTTGGGTACTACCGGAATTTCCACGCCGGAGGCTTCTGGAATCCTCTTGTGGACTTGCTCCAGAGCGACTTTGCACATGGTGCAGGTAAATTCGGAATGGAAAGCATTGTGGATCCGGCACCAATTAGGTAGCAGCAGATCCTCTATCTTAGTATGACTTCCCAATTCTATTCCTTGCTTAACATTCCTAAGAACAAAATTTCTGAAATTTTCAAACATACTGGGATTTTCTTCTTCAGAGTTGGAGTCGTGATCGCTTCCCACTAGAACTTCCATGGGGCTTTGCATCATGAGAATTTCATTGACTTTCGGCCTATAAAGGCCGAGATTGGTTTCCACAAAGAATATCTCATTCTCTTCACCATATTCGGTGATCATCAGCTTCAAATGAGGGGTACTGTCTATTGTGATCTGGTTCGGAAGTCCCTTCCATGACCACCACATGTGAGAGAAGTCAGTGGATACATACCCGTTCAACTTCCTCAGCCAGTCTCAACTCAGCAGCATACCATATCCCTCCGGAATGTCGACTACGGAAATGTCAATATAATGTTGGATTCTTGGATCAGCTGCCAATTGCATATGGATGTTATGCAGTTCTCCTACAATTGGGACTTCTGTTTTGTCGAGCTGAGTGATCTTCTTGGAGGCCTGCTTGGGAATGAGACCCAACTTCTTGCATATGCCTAAGGGCATGACATTGCTGGATGCTCCGGAATCCATTAGACAGTTGTGCAGGAGCTTGCCGAACATTCTTACTGAAAGGAGAAATGGCGGAGGCTCATCCTTTCCTTGGTAGAAAACCACAGACTTCTTGGGAGCACTGAAGTTCGCATTCTTTCCCAATTCGGGATTTTGACCTTCCGTTGTGTTATTACTTCTTGCAGGTTCCTTATGCTTCCGCAAGTTCCCTCCCAGTGCTCCTCCATCGATATCAGCGGCGTTCTGGGCTACATACACGGCATCTGGTTGAACTTGGGGATCATAAGGGATTGATTGTGCCACGTTGGTATTCGGGGTTCCATTTGCTCGAGATGTATTAGGTGAACCGGATGGGTTGGATGGGCTGGAGATGCCTTGTGTGCCTGAGGTACCGTTCCTTGCATTGGTGTCGTTAAGACTTTCCAAGAAATTCTCTCTGATTTCGGGCACTCTCATTAGCTCAGTCATGGGCAGGCTCACTCTTATCTTCTTGAATTCCTTTGTCACACACTGGCTCAATCTCTTTAGTCTATCTTTGGGATTGCTATCCCTGGAAGCAGTGACTTTGGGAGCAGCACCTCCGGATGAATTGACTCTTTGAGACGCATCCCTCTATCGGTACTCTGGTGAGTCCTTTGGGTAGCTTGGATTGTTGCTTGCATTTGGATCTGGCGGAGTCCGATAACTGTTCGGAGGGGTCGAGGTGGTCAATGACTCTTGGGAACGATAATTCCTTTGGTAGACCCTTGGTCCTGCATTCCCGGTTGATTGCTGGAATGCCTGCACTTCGTCTACCTCCTCATCTTGGAAATCATTATTGTATGGAGGATAGTAGTATGGGTCTTCTACGGGGCCGTTTGTTGATGCAGGAGGGAATCTTCCGTTGTACCCCATTGAGTCATACTCTGGCATAGGAGGGAATGTGAAATCCTCAAGGATAAGGGCTTGATCATACCTTGTTGAGGGGACAATTTCATATCCCGCGGTGGGCGGAGGGATGTCCTGAGCTTGTGAGCTCTGCATTTCCTTCTGAAAGATGTCAGTAGGAATCTTGAACTCAGTGCATTGCAACTCCGAATGTTGGTTGATGTTGTGCAATCTACACTAATCAGACAGTGTTGCTTCTGCTAGGAAAACTTTGTTCGTCGGCCTATTCGCGGGACTGGGAGGGTTATCCAAAGGAGAAGGGACGTTCCCATTGTTCGGAGTTGTATTCCACGTCCTGTTCTGCCTTGGGTATCCTTGGTGGTTCGCCTGGAATACCAGATTATTTCCTTGATTATTTCCTTGGTGATTCCCTTGATATCCTTGACTTCCTTGGGAATTCCTCTGCATATTTTGCAAGTGATTGTTTTGGTTCCTTAGGTGAGTGACTTCGGTGGACAACTTTTTTACTTGGTTAATCAACTTTTTCATCTCGTCCTTCTCCTCTTGAGTTCTTGTGGAAGACGCGCCTTGAAGGTATACTGGCTGTGTAGGCAATGCTTGGGAGATAGGTACTCCGGGATGAAGCACCAACTGGTTGCTGGGAGTTGGAATGGGATTCATCATTGGGGTGTGATGTGTCAACGCCTGATTTATCCCTTGGATTTGATTTGGCATAGCAGCATATCCCACATGATTAAGTGGACCGTGGGTATTCATTCCTAACTCCACATTCACTTTGACAGCCTCTGTTAATGCTTTTGTCAGAGAGGCTAGAGGATTGGTCTTCCTTTGCACGAACATAGAAGTGAGATGGTCCAACGCTGCATAGTATATTTCCTTGGCCATGCCATCATTTATGTTATACGGGGCCTGCAATCTTGAATAGGCCTTGTGGAACCTATTGTTGAAGGTGCTGATAGGTGCACGCTCTTGTCTCCTTACTTTGACAAACTGCTTGTACAACTCCGCCGGACTGATGGGAAATCTGAACTTGGCTAGGAAGGCGTCCTTCAAATCTCCCCAACTGGTGATTGAATTAGCGGGCAAGTTGATATACCAATAAAACGCATCTCCTTCCAAGGAGTACGGAAAAAGTCTGCAAGCCACATCCTCATATGTGATCCTTCTGTTCTGCAGCACGTCCTCGAAAATCTTGATATGTTCTTCTGCCGTCTAGTTCACATCATTGATGTGGAACTTGCAACAGAAATGCTCGGGATTCTTGGGCATATCATTGTAGTTTGCGAAGGTTGTAAGAGGGGAAACATTCGCTGGAAGCCAAGCCATTGGGACATTTGCTAGTTGGAGCGAAACTGCTTGAGTCGGTCCTGGCGGATTGCTTGGTTGAGCAACTCCTGAAACTGGATTTCTAGGCGGCGGGGTCTAGAACAGACCTGAGAGGTCTCCACTTGGAGATTCCTGACTGGATGATGCTGCCTTCTTTCCTCGCCTAGTCTTAGAGAGGAATTCCAATTCCACTTGATTCTTGGAGGCTCCCGGGGTAGATCTTAGGATTCTTTGATGCCTTTCCGGTGAGAAAGAGATGATTCGATCCAGTGTGCTCCTTCTTTAACCTTCCTTGGAGATGAAACACTCTGTCCGGAGCAATCTGCCCTCCTTCTAGTGCCAGTTTATGTTGATGAGTGTTTTATGACTGCAACAAACATTAGGATAGAGGCACGGAGTGTATCTATCCTCTCTTGAACAAAGCTTCTCAGACGCTGAACTTGGTGATTTAATGAGACTGCTCCAAGGTTGCTTTTGTGTCAGGTCTTGACGAGCATGGGAAAAGCTCTGTGGAATGATGTGATTTGCTGTTAATCACGAGGGGGACTTACGTACCGGACTTAGTGGTTTCTATGCTCAAGGAAGGAAAGATTTGGATTTCACTGTGAGTTTTGGAGGCTAGGTTCAGATTCTTCCACTTCGGACTTGGATTTCTCAATCTGTGGCAGAGGAGTCTAAGTTCAACTAGTCTTATCTATGCAAACAGGGAATGATTTCTCAATAAGTTCTTAATGATCTATTCCTAACGCAGATTTGAAAGAAAATGAAAAAAGAGGGATAAGGATTAGGGTTCAAGGAATTAATTGATGGAAAGAACTATTGCCGAGGATGGAAACTGAAACCATGCTTCTGCTTCGTCATGGGGGCAACAACTCAGACAGAGATGGTGCTATCTTCAAAGGAGGAATAAAGATTTTCAGACTGCTCTGGCATGGAACATGGAACTAAAACATGCAGAAACAATCGAAGTTAAGCTTGGAACAAGTTCAGACTAACCATGCATTGTGATTTGCAAGCCACAGATCACAAATGGTATGAACTAACAACTTCAATCATTCACAAACAACAATATTTTCCATCACCTTATATAATGAAAGCTTGAAAAATAGAAGAAATGAAATAACTTTAGAAAATTTAAGATATGCTTCAAAGAAATCAGGAAAACCATGCCAAAATCCAAAGAACTCTATAAACACCAGTCCACAATGCTTATATTATTGATTTGGGAAGTTTGTCTACAACAATCTTGTTGATCTTCGAAGTTTCCAGCTCAAACAGGTAGTACAGAACTAAAACTAGCTATCAAGTTGCCCTAGGAGCATGAAAATATCAGAGAAAAAAGGACCCTCTCAAATGAGGCGCCCTTGCCTTTATATAGGCAAGCAAAGTACATAAGCTGAAAAAGGAAATCATATTTCCTTGAAATATGTGCCCAGGTCAGAAACCCTAGATGTGGTAGGTGGGGTCGTCAGAATCTGCAAGTAGGTGACTGCCACCTGTCCTGGGCGTCCATGCTGACTAGGACTCCCGGACAGGACAGTCCTGTTCCTCTGGACGTTCCTCCTGCTCCCTGGTCTCTGCCTCCACGAACTTGGTTAGGACAACTTCCGACTCCTCCATAGGAATACTGGGCATGTTCTCCATCCTAAATTCAATGACTGACGAGGTGGTGGCACAAGCAGTGAGAATATTCTCCCAATCCGCCCTTAGTTCCTGGATACCATTCATGAAGATCAGGAATGAAGACGTATCCTCAAGATGGGACTACTGGGTAGGATAATCAGCCTTGAAGTATATGTTCCGCATCTTGTCTTTCAACTCTTCCAAGTTAATGATTCCATCCTGTGCTACCTCAAGATCGAACCAAGCCTCCATGGACACAAGAATTTTGTCTTGGATTTCCCTCAACATGGCGTGGGCATGAGTAGTGTCACCCTCAATCTTCTCCAGGTTGTCCCTCTTCATGACGAATGCAGAGTACCAACTTAGGAAATCATAAACTGAATTTGCATGTATCACCCCGTCCCTCACCAAGTCCTGCTTCGGAGTGTTCATCAGTGCCTTTAGTCTAGGGATGGTTTCCTCCCGGACCACGGTGAATTGCTGACAGACTTCCAGAATTGCCCGAGTCCTGTCCATGAGTGCAACAACTCTCTCGTTCACCTGGATGAGATCTTCTACAAACTTATAAGCTCTATCAGAGACTTTCTCCATCCACTCCTTCGCTGCATGACCAGCCGATCTCAACACTTTGAACTCAGCTAATCAATCCTTGGTTATCCTTGTAGGTTGGGCTGTCACTCCTTGGGTAGACTGCAATGGGCCCATGAGATGCTGGATATAATGCCTTAATTCTTCGTTCTCCCTCTTCAGCTGGTTCTTTTCTTCCTCCTTCCTCAACCTTTCTCTGATAGCGGCAACGGAATCCTCCAGTTCCTCCATTTCCTGATCCTTCATAGTTGGTCCAAGATCGACCGTTACTACGTCGAAATCCTTAGGGCTAATGTCTTCTTTTGCCTCATCCACCCTTGGAACTGCTATCTCCACTTGGCGAGACCCTGATTCATCTCTAGTGATCTTGGAAAATCTTTGTCTTCTTCGGGTCTGCGGATTTTCCTATTTTGGCCAGGAAGTTCCCAAGTTTGGTGGAAGGATAATTCTTCTTGACTAGCTTCTTCAATTTATTTTGTATCCATTTGGGTCTTGTGGATGGATTGACTTTTCTTAGTGGTTCCTGCGGTTCCTGATCCACTTGTGGTATGGATATTGGCACTTCACTGGAATTGAAGTCCTCGTTTAGGAATTCCAGATCAGGGTGATGAAGCATGTCCTCAAGTCGGACCTCCCCCGGATTCCGCGATGAAAGGTTAGGATGATTACCTACAACCAAGCTGGGAGTCCGCTCTTGGGCGGAATCCATGGACTCATTATCTCCCTTCTCGACCTGCTCATTCGGTATCATTTCCTCCTCCACAGGCCCTTTATCCTTAACATTTTGCATATTGTCATCGGAGAATAGATCAATCTCCTGGGCAGAAGAAGTGCTGGCGGAATGAGGTCTACTTGTATTCTGCTCCTCCTGGTCAGGCCTCCTGATAGACTCCTTTTGGGCCTTTACTCTCTTTGCCGGCGGATCTTTTGTAGTTTTATTTCTTACTTCATGCCTTCATGTGCTTTGTTCCTTTGTGGGTTTTCCCTCAGTCATGTCTCCTTCGGAAGACTGAGACTCCAAATCTCCCATCAAATCATAGCTCGGACGGATGCCTTTCTTATGCAATCTCTTGGTCTGCTGGTTTATCCACTTCTGTGTTCTTGTTATTACAGGTGCCATTAGCTCATCCAAGTGGGTGACCTTAGGGTTAGACCAAACCAGTGGTGGAAGAGATTTATCCTTTTCTTGTTCGAAGGCAAGCTGGACTTGCTTTCCGTCCTCCTTAATTGGATGAACCAGGGGCCATATGTCTTGATCAACTGCTTAGACTCGGGTGACAACCTTTGGTGAGTGCCTCCTTGAAGGGTTCTTGTGATGTGCATGGCGAATGTGTCGTTATACCTCCTGAAATGAGCTATGTTCTGGAGATGGAGCTGTGGATAATAGTCATAGACTTTGACTTGTCCTTCGGAATTCGCGACGCGTCCCTTCCATGACAGTCCCCTGTATCTATTGTTCCTTGCCAACATGTAGATTACATAGGAACTCATGTAAAATGCCTTAGAATCCTGGAGATTCCGGAACTGTTCATCAATGCTATCGCCGAGGATCTGAGCCCAGTCTATCATCTTTGTTCCTGTAGTGACCTCCTCAATGTAGTAGAACATCCATGGCTCGAAGGTTGAAGATTGAGGACTTCCCATGATCCTGTTCAGCATGATGACGAGGGCTCCATGCTTCTGCTTGAAGTCGGATTTGAGGAGTGTCCTAGGTAGCTTGGAACGGTGAGGTCTCTTCTTCTGCATCCAGGAATTGTTGATGATTCCTAAACAGGTTGCAGGATCGACCTTGAACATGTTGGATGCTTCCTCCTAGCTCGTGTACTTGATGGAGCTATAGGCAGGAATGTTGAATGCCTCGACAATCTCCTCTTTGGAGAAGTAGGCTACCACGGTGTCGTCCTGGTCTACAATCATTCGACGCTCAGGATCATAGTGCATGAAATACTCCACGATCAGCTCGAGACAAGGAATGGCAGGTGGGAAACATGCGGCGGGCGGAATTCCACTTCAAACTAGCTTTGCTGCGAGCTGGGATGGAGGGCACCCATCTACTCCATACATCCGCTTCCTGATCTCCTCCATGCTTGACGGGTGAATGTTGGTGTCTCCCACATTTGCCCATTTCGAGACGATCCTGGACTTCAGAAGTGCTCCCTTGAGGACGTTCCGTATTTGAGCTTGTCTTGAAGAACCGGTCTTGGTGCTTGCCATGTACCTGTGAAATCAAGGAAATAATACAGAGTATAAGGTTTGAGAGGTAAGAGTAAAGGCGGGATGAGGGACTTTATTCCCAACATGAGAAGCAGGTATAATGAATTTATGCATGTGGGACTAAATGAAAGCCAATGCATAGGAATGAAAGAATAAGAATGAAAAGAAACCTATGTCCTATTCCCTAAACTTGTCTTTGAACAATAAAATTCTGATTTTCAAGAAGATTTCTGATTTTTATGATGAAATTTCTGATTTTCTAATGTGTTTCTGAATTTTTTGCAGGAATTTCTGATTTCTAATGGATTCCTACCAAAAAATCTGCCCTTCAGCTTCAGAAATTTTCAGTCCTTGTGAAGAAACTTGTCTTGGAATGAAGGATTTCTGCCCTTGGAATGCAGAAATCTGCCTTAAATTCTATAGAAATTTCTGCTCCTATGAAGAATTTTTGCTTTGGAAATGATAAAATCTGGATTCTCAATGAATTTCGCCTCCCTAATATTGAAATCTGTTTTTTGAATGCTAAAATCTTCCTTGGAATGCTCACTTCTGCCCTTGGCTGGAACTGAAATCTGCTTTTTCTTGTTTGGAGTTGAGTTTTGAATGAGTGAAGTGACTTGGGCGGCCTCTTTATATAGGCGTTTGAACTCCTTTATGCGACTTGGCCGACCAAGATAGGCCAAAAAAACCCTAGCCACCAAAACTTATATGTTTAGCCGACTTAACATTTTGTCTTTATCCTCCTGGCGGTGGGCGCATTTCAGGGGGTGTCGGGGATTCCATGTTGTCAAGGATTCTTACTTGTCGCATTATCCTTAAGGTCATGGAATATGCGCTTCTGGAGTAGGAGACTCAGGAACCTTTATTCCGGAATGCTGAAACAAGGACCCCCTAGACTCTTGCATTTTAGACTAAGTCATGGAATGTCGCACTTTTGGCCTCCTCTTGGAATTTCTGAGTCTAGGTCGCAATTTCTAGTGTGTGAAGGATTTTCTTCTTAGAGCGCAATTTCCTGTAGGTGAAGGATTTTCCCGTTGTGGCGCAAATTCCTGTAGGTGAAGGATTTTGCCCTTGGGTCGCATATTTCAGTAGGTGAAGGAATCTTCATCCTAGCACAAATGCCACATGGTCTAGGAATCTTCTTCTTTGGAATGATTTTCGAATTCATTTGTTGAAACTTTACTAAGTCCTAAAATTATCTCTTGTGGAAACCCTCTAGACAGAAGGTCGCATTTTCCAGAGGGGCAAGGAAAAATCTAGGTCGCGCATTTCACTTCCTCTAGGAATCAACTGTCCCGGTCGCATATTCTAGCCGGTGCAGGATTTTGCGCCCTGAAATTCCTACAAACATCCTGGGCGCATATTCCAGTAGGTACTGGATTTTGCGACCAAGGACAAAATTCTTCATGGGGCGCATATTCCAGTAGGTACTGGATTTTGCGAATTTTGACAAGATTTTCAAGATTTTGGTTAAGGACTTATCATTTTGTTTAGAATTTTGCAAGGATGGACTTTGACATTGATCAGAGATTCATCATTCCTTAAAATAAGATCAGTATAAGATGCATCTTCCTCCTCCTCAGGGAATTTCTAGGCTTCAGGTCGCATATTTCAGGTTGAACAGGATTTTGGACATCCAGGTCGCAAATTTCAGAGGGAACTGGAATCTCCTCCAAGGTCGCATTTTCTACCTGGAACAGGAATCCTCCTCCAAGGTCGCATAATCCACCCTGAACAGGAATTTCCCCCTTGGTCGCAAATTTCAGTACCAACAGGATTCTTGACCTTAGGTCGCACTTTCCAGGGTGTTCAGGAATTTGATAGTTGGGAATTGTTCTATGACCAAGTTGCAATTCCTTTAGGATGATTCTTAGAATGGAACTGGATTTGTCTTTCGATATTCTTCTAAGTCTTGAAAACCCTATTCACTGAATTTCCTCTGAGTCATGGCCTTACGATTTTGGGGTGAATCCCGGAGCGGGATCGAAAATGGACATCCTCTGGATTGGACTCACCGGAGCAAGGTTGTAGGCTTGGAACAAGGCTTCATGCCGGGAGTGAGATGGTGAGAGAGTTTATACCCCTTGGCAAGATGAATCCTTGTCCTGGACTGAGTAGGTCTGCCTGTTAGGGTTTCAAACCTATGCAGGAGGCATCTTTCATTTTCACCTCTTCAATTTCGGCGAGCCAAATGCTTAGAACTTCACCTCTGGTGTAATGAAATCCGAGCAGGAGATTGTGGGATCAGAGCAAAAAACCACAAGCTAGGTTAAAAGAAGGGGGACCCCATCTGCAATGGGGTGACGTTGTAAAATGGTCACAACAGGTTCTAATAAACCAGCTGGAAATGTTTGTTCTACCTTGTTTTGTTGACAAACCATACATTCCTTGACATGCTTTAAGACATCCCCCTCGAGGCCCTTCCAAGAAAATCATTCTCACTTGTTTATATGTTTTATAGTATCCTTGATGACTGGCCAGAGGGGTATCGTGATATGCTCTCAAAATCATTTTTTTCATCTTCTATCCTAGTACTAGAGATATTCGGTCTTTATAGAGAATGATCTCCTCCACTACGTTGTAGCTGTCGTTTTTTAACTTGCCTTCCAATATATCATTAGCTATTGCATTTTTGGCATATTCTGCTAATATAGAAGTTTTCCAGTCAGCTGAAATATCCGTCATAGAGCATAAGTGAGGCCTTCATGACAAAGCATCAACTACCACATTACTCTTCCCCTTCATATACTCAATATCGAAATCATAGGCTTGTAATTTGCTAACCCACTTATGCTGCCTATCATTCAGATCCTTTTGATTCAGGGAGAATCCTAGACTGTTATGGTCGGTTTTTACCACAAATTTCCCACAAACCAAATACTCCCTGAACGTGGCTAATGCATGCATGATAGCTAGCATCTCTTTGCCATAAATAGAGTAATTGCTCTCAAATTCCTTGAGCTTGCGACTCTCAAAGGCTATTGGGTGTTTATTTTGCATTAATACGGCTCCAATACCTTCTCCTGAAGCATCACATTCTAATTCAAATGGGAGTGAGAAATCAGGGATGGCTAATACTAGGCATGAACTCATTACTTCTTGGAGCTTGTCAAAAGCTCTTGTGCCTCCTCACTCCATCAAAATGCACCTTTCTTAGCTAAATCTGTTAATGGGGCAGCTAACCTTGAGAATCCTTTGACAAACCTTCTGTAATAACTATAGAGTCCCATGAATCCTCTTAAATGTGTTAAAGTCTTGGGTTGAGGCCAATCTACTATTGCCTTGATTTTCTGTTCATCTACACTAACTCCTTGGGCACTGATCTTGTGCCCCAAATACAAGATCTCAATTATCCCAAACTCACATTTGGATGCTTTGACAAATAGTGACTGTTGCTCAAGTATTCCCAATACCTTGTTTATATGTCATAAATGATCTTCCCAAGTTTTACTATAAATCAATATATTGTCAAAGAAACCAAAAGAAATTTCGTTAATTGTTTACTGAATACCTAGTTCATGTAGGATTAGAATGTAGCTGGAGCATTAGTTAGCCTAAATGGCAAAACTAGGAATTCAAAATGTCCAAAGTGACACCTGAAAGTTGTTTTGTGAACATCCTCCTTCCTCATCCTTATTTGGTGGTATCCGGAATGCAAATCAATCTTAGAGAAATATATTGCACTTTGGAGTTCATCAATCAATTCATCAACTCAAGGGATGGGATAACAATTCTTAATAGTCTTTTTATTGAATGCCCTATAATCTACACACATCCTCATAGTACCAGCCTTCTTTACCAATACCACAGAGGAAGCAAAGGGCTAGATCTGGGTTGTATGTGCCCCATTCGAGTAGTTCCTTAATTGTTTTCTGAATCTCCTCCTTATATCTCCTTGGATGGCAGTAAGGCATGGTAATAATTGGTTTTGCTCCCTCCTCTAATTCTATGATGTGCTCAAAACCCCTCTTAGGAGGTAATCCCGGTGGAATATCACTTAAAACCATGCTATGTTTGTCTAGAATAGGTTGAATATCAATATGAGTAGTCTTCCCTCCTTCGGGGGAAAGTCTATCGGTGATCAAACACTGTGTTGCCTATTCTACATGTCCATGTCTAAATGCTCTCTCCATCCTCTTAGCTGTCACAACTCTCGGAGCTCTATCTGATAGACCTTGTAGAATCACCTCCTTGTCGTTATGTTGGAAACTCAGACCCATCTTTTGAAAATCTTGATAGTATCTACCAAGAGAATGCAACGTCTGGATTCCCAAAACCATATCTGTATCGCCCATGCCTACCACATAGAAATCATCACTTATTTGGTGCCATCCCAAAGTGATATCCAGTTGCTAAATCCTTCGTGTACAAGGGGTAGTGAATCCGTTGGCCATAACTACCTTAAAACCCTCAAAGTTTTCAGCCTTTAACTTCATCCTCATCACTAGACCCTCATTAATGAAATTATGAGTGGCACCTCTATCAATCAAGATGGTCACCTTATGACCTTGCAAAACACCACGGACTCAAAAAGGGTGATACTTGGGTGCCCCTGAAAGTGTTGCCAATGCCCCCCCTATAAGCTTTTCTTCTTCTTGATTCTCTAGCTTCAACTCTTCCAGTACATATTTGGGTTCGGTTTCTTCCTCCTCAGTCTTTTCATCCGACATTGCCTCTATGTGACGCACCTGTCCCTTCCCTGAACATCTATGACCCAGCTCCCATGGCTCCCTACAATAAAAACCACAACTTCTTTCTTTGGAGTTCATTCTTAGAGTCTTCTTGTTTAGTTGATTTTGGAGGTAATATCTTAAGTTGTGAAAATGGTTTCTTATGTTGTTCGATTGGTGCATTCTTGGAGTATCACTTGTTTCTAGTTGTAGAAACTTCCAACCTCAACGCCTTTTGAATTGCATCTTGTAGAGATGTAGGATCAAGGGCGCTCACCAAGCCACGGAGTGACTCTGTCAATCCCTTAATAATCGAGTATGTGAGCCTTCCCTCAGTAACATCCGGCACCATGATTGAAATTCTGCCACATAATCTTCTATTGAACCTCGTTGCTTTAGCCGTGTCAATTCTTTGAAATGCCTCTCTGGATGCTTTTGATCAAATCTGTCTATAAGTCTTTGTGTAAAATCAGCATATGTCACATTATGTTGACGCCCTTGTGTGATAATTCCATGATGCCACCACTCATGTGCAATTCCATCCTAATGGAGAATAGCAAACTTGATGGCTTCCTTTTCTATCATAGGGCTGAGTGAGAGATGTGTCTAATTTTTGGACCCAAGCTCTTGCAGTGACCTTTCCTGAACCATCAAATGTCGGAAGTGACATCTTGCTTAATTTTTGTTGTAGATCTCTACTGCCGTGCTGCACGGTTTGTCGTCCCCTTGATCCACTTTTAGCATGAAAGAATTGTGTGTCTAATCTTTGGCCTAATCCTTGACTACTCCTCCATGTGAGCATCGAAATCATCATCTACTGAAAATGGTTTCTCTTCTTCTCGGGGTAGCTCTACTCTAGACATAAATATGGGTTGTGTGAAGTGATGTGGTACCCATAGGAGTCATATTATTCATGCGTCCTTCTGTTAGAATCTGAAAAGATTGATAACCCAGAAAACTAGTGCAAACGAATAGATTTCTAAACTATAAATGCAAATGATATGAAATTAAAATAGCAACACAGAGTTAGTCTCCAAGAGAGTAATGCAAATGCTAAAAGCAAAATAGCATTAAGAGGATGCAAAAGCAAGAGATACAAAATACAAGCTAGGTAGCATGCTTATATAGACTAGGAAGAGGGAGGAGGTGGCAACACCGACCAATCAGGAGCAACCATCTATCGGACTAAAGATAGCAAAGTATCTTCCCAAGATAGCTAATGGATGCTCACATGTAGGAAGGTGACACCTCATAATCCTCTCACCTAATAAGACATGCTTTATTAACTTAAGCGAGATTAATAAAAGTGTAGGAAAAAACTTGGAATATAGGGAAAAATAAATAACCCAATTAGGAAATAAAAACCTACACTAACACCCCCCCATAAGCGAAGCTTAGGTGGATGTAGGAATGGGTCCCGACAAATCAAGCTTGATGAGGTACCCATGTACATAAAATTCCCTCCCGAAGAGAGAGAAAAGCCCCCCCCAAAATAGAGAGAGAAGAGACCCCTCCAAAAGTAGAGAGTTAGGACTTCGAGTGAGAGGAAGAAGCCCCGCCAGAAGATGAAGCATCCCGCACCCCCAGCAAAGCTCGCAAATGAAGGAACTTGCTCTCAGTGAAGGGTTTGGTGAAGATATCAGCAACCTGCTCGAAAGTCGGATAGTAGCGAAGGTTGATGACGTGGCCATGGATGAGCTCCCGGATGTAGTGCATGTAGACCTCTATGTGTTTGGTCTGTTGATGATGGACCGGATTCCGTGAGGTCTGAATGACACTCTGGTTGTCACAAAAAATGACTGATGGTCTAATGATTTGGATACTATTGTGACATAATCACACATCGCCCCATTGCAAATGGGGTCCCACCCTTTCTTTCGCAATTTTGAGCTTGTAGGAGTCTTTTGGAGGTGTCCTTCGATCAGTTCTCCTCTACAAATCACTCAGCTCATCTCAGCATTCCACTTAGGTCTATGGCACACTTTTAAGACACCCTTGTATTTTACCATTTATACAAACATGCTCAAGAGGTCCGCTCATTTCACCTTAGGCGGACTTTTGGAGGAGGTTTGCACAAACAAAGATTATACATGTGATCCCAAAAAGGCTGCTCATTCTCTCAAGCGCACATTGCAAAAGACTTTGCATTTTGTAAATTTTCAACTTATGCATAAGGCACCAAAGAGTCCGCTCTAGCGCACATCCACGATCACCTTGCATAAATGGATTTCAAATACTATGCACATTCCTTCAAAATGTCCGCCTCAAGCGGACTTTCATGGTCCCTTTGCAAATCGTGTTTTCCAAGCATACATACTCATTCCAGAAGTCCACTCAAACATTTGTGAATGACTTGATGAAAAATGCGCCTAGGTATTGGTGAGAGACATCTTCCAATCGCTGCTGAGGATTTTTGAAAAACTTAAGAAATCGCCCACAATCATGAATAAACACACAGCAAGATGTGCTTAATATTTTGAATGCTCCACTGAAATATGCGCCAAGCAAATTTGTGGACAACATAAGGAAAAGCGCGACCTGGATTTTGAAAGAACTCATAGAATATGCGATTGAATTTGTGAAAGGCTCCCTAAAGTTTGCACTTAAGTCTGTTATTGAACATTCAGGAGATGTGCTTCAATTGTGAATGATCCACAGGAATATGTGATTTAATTTGTTAAATAGCCCATCATATGTGCGACAAAATCTGTGAGAGGACCATTGAAATATGCGCTCTCTAACTTGTGAAAGTAAACATGAAAACCCCGACAGGTAGTCTTGAACGATTTTAAGGAAAACCCGCTAGGTCTTGTTCTTGAAAACATTAAAAATGTGATTTACATTGAAAACATTTTGAAAATTCCGCCAAAATTATAAAGGATCCCATATTATTTGCGTTGAATCGTGAGGGCCTGAATGAGATTTGCGTTCAGAAATTTGTGAATGAAAACATTGAAAGCCCGACAAGAATTTGTGAAAGGGCTAATGAAGAGTGCACCCTGCAGGAACAATAGGGAAAATATGCCTTCATTATAAGAAATTCCCGATCAATGTGTGTGAAAACTATTTTAGAAATGCGTTCATTTGTGAAAGAAATTAGGTAAAATGCACCTAAGTCTATGAAAGGTCTTAAGGAAATCATGCCAAATTTTTATTTTTTTTTGAGCGAGCTAAAGGAAATGCGAACCTCTTTTGTGAACAATATTATTAGATCCCCGATTTTTTCCTATTCAAGACCTATTAAGGATTAGGCTTAAGTTTGTTATGGACACACTTACAAGAGGTGCGAATTGTGAAGGAATAAACAAATGAAATTTATTTCTTTCCTAAGTGAGTCGATCTATGTAAAAGAAAAGTGATAAATAAAGTTTGTTGAAATCAATGCTGAGGTCGGCTTGTAGGAAAGAATTTGCCTTAGACATGTATTTAGGTGAGATTTTCAAATTATAATAAATAGAAATTGATTTAAGAGGAAAGGGGTGAGTCATGTGTGAAGAAATATTGTTTTTGTTTAAAGTATTCATTTCTTCTAAAATGGACTTTGAATAAAATATCAGTCATGTTTTATCATTGTATTGAATTAAGAATTTTGTTCCGCATGACTATTCGAAATTTTCTTATTTGTGCAGGAATCCAGGAGCAGGGGTGACTTCGGGAAGATGTTCGAAATGATCGCGAAGAAGTTCCAAACCCGGAGAAGGAAATTGCATTCACTGACTTCACAAATTTCTGATAAAGACATGAAGTGATGCAAAGAAGAATTCCACATCAGGGATTCTAGTTCAAGACATGATGAGACAAACTTCAAATTCCACATCAGGGACAATAAGAAGAAATTCAACAAAATTCCTAAGTTTCAATTTCGAAGCAGCTAAGTTCCAAAGGTGAAAATTTGAAGACTCGAAGACTACTACAAAAGATGACAAAATTTGGGAAGACATTTCGAGCAATATGAACACAAAGAAAATCAAACCGGTTTGCTCAATGTTGAGGTGGCATGTGCATAACATTGATCCAATCACAATCTGCCATATCATCAGTCCGCATTCAATGTTCTAAAAATAGTAATTTTTGTAACTAATTGCCTTGTTGTCTCAATCTTGGCCATTGATTCTCAAATCAATCCTGGCCATTCATGTAATTTTGGAGCCTATATAAGGTCCATTTCTCTCATTTGTAGAGGGGATTATCAGAGGGAGAGTAGGAATCAAGTAGTAGGAGTAGATGCTAGATTAGAGGACTCTTTGAAGTCATTGAAGAGATATATGAAATTGTTGTAAAAGACATTTCCAAAATCAATACAAGCTCATTGTTGGTTCTCATGGTGATTTGTGTGGTGATGGAATGTTAGCATGGTTTCTAATTCTCGAATATGATGAAGAGATGTTTCCAAGTAGAGTAGAATTAGATTAGAAGTTCATTGATGTACTGAATATATGTAAAGATATTTGATGAATTCTTCTTGGTTCATACTTTTCGGGGATTGTCGAAGGTAATCCACTTTGCAAAGTTAGACTGAACCTTCATTTGCTTTAGTTCAGTTGTGAATACTTGTTGAAGCTGCGTTAGTTGTGGGTGTTTGAATGGAGGTTTGCAATATGAAAATCCTTGAGTTTTCTTAAAAGATTGCACCGACTTCGTGTAGTTGTTGATTCTCATGGCGAAGCGAAGTCTGGTTTCGTGAGGAATTTGTCTATCCAAGCATGTTTCATCATATCATTGTCCTTAGAATAGCTTTCTCAACCCTTATCTTTTGCCTTTTCTTTCATAGCCGGTTAGAGTAAGTTCCACTTCACAAGAATGAGAATAACATATTTAGAATGGAATAAGGAGTCAATTCAGCGTAAGTCCCTTTGTGAGTTCTAGCAAAATCACATCAACTACGGAGTCTATCCATTGCAAGTCAAGACCTGACATATCATGAACCTTGGAGTTGTCTCATTGGATCACATTGTTTAGCCTTCGAGAGACTTTGTTCAAGAGGATAGAATACTTAGTATTTTATTCTGAGTTTGCATGTGCATAAAAAACACATCAACATATACCAAACTCAGTGAGAAGATTTTGAAGCCAAATGGCCTCAGTGGTGGCATTCACAGCCCCCCGATACTCGGCCTCAGTAGAAGATAGAGCAATAGCAGACTGCTTCTTGCTCAACCAACAAACAGGACTTGAACCAAGTGAAGCTGTAACTTGAAGTAGACTTGCGATCCTGAGAATTGCCCGCCCAATCTGAATCTGTGTAGCCCACCAAGTCAAGATCAATGCCTGCTGCATAGTGAATCCCAAAACTGTGGGTACCCTGAATGTAGTGAAGGATCCGCTTGGCTGCTTTCCAGTGCAGCTCATGAGGCTCCTGCATGAATCGAGAGACCATGCCTATAGCATATGAAATGTCGGGTCTCGTATGAGTTAGATAAATGAGACTCCCAACAAGCTGTCGGTACAAAGTGCCATCAACAAGTGAAGAACACTGAGCCTCAAGTTTGACTCCAAAAAGGAAGGGAGTCGGAGCAGGCTTACAGTCAGCCATATGAAACCTCGAGAGCAAATCTAGAGCATACTTGGACTGTGTGATGGTGATCCCGGAAGAAGACTGAACGATCTCAATCTCGAGAAAGTAATGCAACAAGCCCAAGTCAGTCATCAAAAACCTGTCGTGAAGGGCAGTTTTGACAGCCCCAATGGTGGATGAAGAACTCCCTGTGATCAGCAAGTCATCAACATATAGAACCAGAAATAGGAGTGAATCATCCTGCTGCAGAATGTAGACATTGGGATCAGAATGACACCGAGTGAACCCAACTGATAGAAGGAAGGAGTTCATCTTGGCATACCAGGCCCGAGGAGCCTGTTTGAGGCCATAGAGAGACTTCCGAAGATGGCACACAAGTGAAGAATCCTGAATGAACCCCTGTGGTTGCTCCATGTAAATCTCCTCCTGAAGGTCACCGTGAAGAAAAGCACTCTTCACATCCATCTGGTGTACTTCCCAACGATTGGCTGCAACAATGGTAAGAACAAGTCGGATGGAATTCATTCGGGCAACTGGCGCAAAAGTCTTAGAGTAGTCAATCCCAGGAACCTGGGAGATCCTTTTGCGACCAAGCGAGCCTTATGCTTGTCAACCGACCCATATGCTGCAAATTTTGTCTGATAGAACCACTTACATCGAACAAGTTTTCTTCCCTTAGGAAGAGGGACAAGATCCCAAGTGTGGTTCCTCATCAAGCAACTATACTCCTCCTGCATAGCTGTATCCCACTCAGGAATACTAGAAGCCTCATGAAAAGACTGTGGATCTGAGGTAGTAGCAATGAAGACATGTGGAGCATCTTGGAACTGTGAACGAGTCCGCCTGGTGTCTGATGGATCCCCAACCCAATCACCTGCAAACTATAGGGTTTGTCTAGCCCAAAGTGGACCGGAAGATGGAGAATCTGGAGGAGAATCATCAACCTTTGAATGATGACTAGGAGAGGAAGGAGGTGAGTCTTTTGAATCACTCTCTGCATCGGAAGTGGAGGTAGAAGATTGCTTAGGTGAATCTGACTCATCAGAAGATCTGTCATGTATCCCAAGTGACTCCAATGTCAAAGTAGGAGGTGGAGAAGTGATAGAAAGTGAGCTCGAAAGCCCTCCTCAAACTGAACACTCCTCTCAATGAACAACTCATGTGTAGTAGGGTGGAGCAACTGATAAACCTTCACACCATCAGGATAGCCTACAAATATGCAAGGTCTACTCTGTGGATCCAAGGCCTTGCATTTCTCTGCAAGAATGTGGGCCCATGCAAGTGAACCAAAAACTCAAAAGTGCTTAACTGATGGTTTCCGACCGCTCCAAGCTTCAAAAGGAGTGACTCCCTTCAAGGCTCGGTGAGGAACACGGTTCTGGATATAACAAGCATAGTTAATGGCCTCTGCCCAATACTGTGGTGCAAGAGATCTGGAGTGAATCATGCAGTTCGCCATTTCCTTCAAGTACCTATTCTTTCATTCTGCAACACCGTTCTGCTGAGGATTGTATGGAACTGAATGCTGCAAATCAATCCCTTCTGAAGTGCAAAACCTCTCAAACTGATGGTTGACATACTCACCACCATTGTCAGTGCGCAAAACTTTGATGGCTTTGCCTGATTGCTTCTCTACAAAAGTCTTGAAGTCCTGAAAGTGATCAAATACCTCAGACTTCTGTTTGAGAAAGTACACCCAAGTATATTGAGAAAAATCATCAATGAATGTGAGGACATATCGGGCCCTGCTGAAAGAAGGATGCTGAAATGGACCAGCCAAATCACTATGAACTAACTCCAGTATCTGTGAAGCTCTCCATGCCTTTCCTTTGTCAAACTTTTCCTTAGAATGCTTACCAAGAATGCAGCCTTGGCAAACCACCTGAAAACTGAACTGAAGGCAACCCTTTGACCATGCTCTGCTGGTTGAGCCGCTGCAAGTAGTGAAAGTTTAGATGGCCAGACCGCTCATGCCATAATCTACTCACAGCATCAGAATGAGTGAGCAAAACAATTGAAGGAGGATCAGGAACAACGTGAGAAAACAGACAGAGCCGTGACTGATGATCTGCTCTCCCAACTGCAACTGTAGAACCACTGTACAACTCACGAATCTCCACTGAATCAGGAGTGAACTCAACCCGCTTGCCTGAATCTGTGTGAGTGATCTGGTATACTGATAGGAGATTAGTTGATAATGAAGGCACACAAAGAACATCATGGAATGTGCCATCCCCCACATCAACAGACCCTCTCCCACACACCTCAATAGGAGTGTCATCACCCATCAAAATAGAGGGCATAGTACACGGCTCCAAAGATGCAAGTTCTTCCTTTGATGAAGCCATGTGGTGCGAAGCACCCGAATCAAGAACCCAAGTGGATGGTGAAGAAGCAACTGCTACAATGGCCTTGCCCTTTCCTTTCCCCTTGCTGTATTCTTTTGCCTAGTTAGATCCCTCATTAGAACTCTGTTTGATAAACTCAGGAACACTGATATTATTCTTCTCAAGAATGTGTGTCAAGTGATCAACTTGTTTCTTCAGACATTTATGTTCATCATGATCGGGTCTTTTACAATAGGCACATTGGACCCTCTTTTTCTTAGGCTTGTCGCCCTTGGAAGATTGGGTCTCATTAGTTGCTTTTGAAGCAACCCGTATCTGATTCTTCTTCTCCTTGCTATTCTTCTGTTTCTTATCCTTACTATTGTTGTTACTACTTTGTCCTTTCTGTTCTTTTGTGCCTTGGTTGGCAGCCAAGGCATGTGACTCAGAGGACTTAAGAGTGCCCATCTGGATTAGTTTTGCCTGTTCTCGAGTGAGATTGACAGCAAAATCATCTAAAGATGGCATGGTGAATTGAGTACCAAGTGCACCCTTAGTAGCATAGAAGGTAGAAACAAACACAGAATATTCTGAACTTAGCTTAGAGAGAATACTAAGAATCAATTGTTCATCTTTCTTTTCAATTCCACATTGTTTTAACTGCAGCCTTAGTGATTTCAATTTAGTGAAGAAAATCCTAGATTGTGTTGAAATTGCCTGGACTTAAACTAATTAGTTCATTTTCCAACATATGACCCCTCATTGAATCTTGTGTGCCAAATAGTGTTTCTAGCTTTGTCCAGATTTCATTTTGTGAATTCAAAGACTCAATGTGAAAGAACAAATCAGGAGAAACAGACACACAATGTTCCATATGCCTCATCACATTTGTTAAACCACTTAGGCTCATCTTCATCTTTAGCAGGTTCAGTTTCAAGTCCCATAGTTATCCTATGTAATCCAACTTTCCTTAAGTGAATTGTCATGCGTGATTTCCACTCAAAGTAGTTGTATGGAGTTAGGATGGGCACATTTGTTTGATCTATGATGAAGAAATGGCGAAAAGAAGAGAACACAACCAAGACAAATCCCCCCTTTTCACTCAATCAAAGAACCCCCCCAAGAAAATATGATTTGGCACTTTATATTAGTGTGTTTACAACTGCCACTAGCAAGAAATACTAAGTGGTCTTGATTTCAATTTATTACAAAACCCTCATAAAGAGCATATGCTGAAAATACAACTTTGGCACAATACCAAGAGAAATAAACAGCACCACTGCGATCTACTCGAAAAATCATGCACTTTCAAAAAAGAATCGCCTTGATACGAGGTCGTATGTGAAAGTTATGATCCTCCGAAGTTCCCAAAACGAGAACTGTGCAGTGTCATGGCTGAGAATCTGCAATTTCTGAAAAATCTCTGCATCAAAATAAAAAAACGTCTGCACTAGTGCATAGAGCACGAAAAAATAGCCAAAATAAAAAAAAAATTGTGGGAAATGGAGTCCATATGAGCAAGAACGAAGCATTTGAAAACTGCCTTCAAAACTGCAACTGCCAATGGAGAGGGGTCCTGTTGTAATTTTTTGAGTGCGTTTCTGCAAACTATATGAGCTGCATGCAAAAACTAAAACATACCCAGATGGTTTTTTGATGCTGCGAACAAAACCCAGAAGGCGTTTTTCTTGCTGATGTACAGAAGATGTGCATCCAGTTAATAGAACGCTTTTAGCTAGAAAAAACGACCCTAGCAACCAAAAAACGACATGTAAAGGCTAAATCAGCTACTTGAGACAAGCAATGGCATGCTAGAATCTGCAATATTGATTGAAAACACCAAATATGCAAGCTGGTTGTCATATTTGAGCTTGAAACCCCGGTTCCGCAACTGTCTGATGATCTCTGATTTCGGTGAAACGAAACCAAATCTGACTTTCTCGAGCCTCCTGGACGTGTTGGCACAGTCGGAAATGTTGCCTGTATAACCAGAAATACTGCAATCACCCAGATTTCATAAAACACGTGTGCAAACCCCAGAGATTAAAATGTTTCCGTCAAACTTTTCTGATTTTTCAGATCATCCGAAGATGCAAGAAAAGAGCATACTGGGTTTTTCAAAAAACTGCAATAAGCTTAATTAGCCCCCCCCGAATCTCTCAAATATGGAAACTAAAATCTACTCTTGCACATAGAAAAGCTCTGATACCATGTTAGAATCTGAAAAGATTGATAACCCAAAAAACTAGTGCAAACGAATAGATATCTAAACTATGAATGCAAATGATACGAAATCAAAATAGCAACACAGAGTTAGTCTCCAAGAGAGTAATGCAAATGCTAGAAGCAAAATAGCATTAAGAGGATGCAAAAGCAAGAGATACAAAATACAAGCTAGGTAGCATGCTTATATAGACTAGGAAGAGGGAGGAGGTGGCAACACCGACCAATCAGGAGCAACCATTTATTAGACTAAAGATAGCAAAGTATTTTCCCAAGATAGCTAATGGATGCTCACATGTAGGAAGGTGACACCTCATAATCCTCTCACCTAATAAGACATGCTTTATTAACCTAAGCGAGATTAATAGAAGTGTAGGAAAAAACTAGGAATATAGGGAAAAATAAATAACCCAACCAGGAAATAAAAACCTATACTAACACTTTCAACCCTATTCTGATTTGTATTATTGCATTCTGCCTCATTATTTTGTGTAGGTCTGTTGGAATTATTCATGTTTTGCATCATCTGGATGAGTAATTGATTTGTTTGCTCTTGCTGTTTCATCGCTTGCTCCTGTTGTTTCATCATTTGCTCATGTCTTTCTGCCGTCTGCTGCTGCATAAATATCTTCCACTCATCTGCCATCTTTGTTTTACCTCTAATTTGGTTTTCCTCTTGTAATGCTATCTCTAGCTTTTTCCTCCCTTTCTCCAAAGCCCTTTGGGCTCTTTGGCTCCACTGCATCAACTATATTTAGACCTGCAAGTTGGCAACATTGTTGCTCTGATACCAATTATAACGTCCCATTATAGACTTTCCTTCTTTTGGCATACTTTTTATAAATATTATTTTATCTTGTAATGTCCCCTTTTTAGCTAGGCAGACAATTGAGGAGTTAGTCTATTATTGAGTTCCTGTGGACTAACCAGCCTGGTTAGGGAACCATTGTTGGCAGTATCTTGGATGAGTTGATTAGATGAGTGGATGTTGGCTTGGGTTCAGTTGGTATTCAGTTTGGCATTTTCTGAGGTGGCTTTGATTGTTTAGGCCTGGACTTGCTATTTTTGGCAAATTAGGGTTTCGGTTCGTTTCTGGTTTTTTCAGTGTTGGAGATGGAGCGTCTCGTTGAGACCTTTCCAACGAGCTATAGATCACTGAATTCCGAGTTCATTTGGGCTTCTGTTTTAAAGTCCGTAAATTAATATTATTATTTAAATATTGGACTTTGGGATTTAATGGTTAAGTGATGAAAAATAAAATATTTAAAAGTCACTTAAGTCATTTTATGGAGCCCTCACCTTGGGAAATATTAAAAGTGAAATTAAAAGAAATATTTCCCTCCAAAGTGCATCGACCCCTCTTGGAGAATTATAAAAAAAGAAAAGTGCCTCATTTGTGGTTATGCTTGAATATTATGATATTGTTGTTTTTGGCTCTGCTAGGGTTTCTTGAGGGTTTGAAGGGATTTGAACCTTGGTGGCTCTTGGAGACGAAAACCTCCCTGAGTAACAGCATTGTACAGATGTGCAATACCATCCAAAGGTGCTTTGTGGGCAGATACATCCAGTATTTGTAGTTGTGCTTCAATGGAGTTCATGAGTTGAGGGTTTGAAGGAGGACATGCTTCATTCTTGCAGATTTCGAGAGTTCTTTTGCTAAGTTGCCGAATCGGGTACGGGTACGTGGGTACGGTATGTCAGTACGGCATAAATTTTTTTGGGGGTTGGATACTTTTGGGTACGTTCGTACAAAAAAAAGAAAAAAAAAATATAAATATATACAAAAAAAGAAAAAAAACACATAAATATACTAAACAATCTACCATAAATGTTACACATTTGAAATACAATATACTAATTCCAAATTTCATATCAATGACAATTTATCAAAACTTGAATGTCATGATAGATTGACAAATTTGAATGTCATGATAGATATTCATTATTTATTGATTCAATATTAAAATAATACAAATAGATATTCATTATTTATTTGTTCAATATTAAATTGTTAGAAATAATTTAATATTATATTATTAATAATTAAGTTATTATTATATTAAAATTAAAAAATTTAAATACAATTTATAACATAAATTTAATTAACTTACATATAATATATTATATAAATAATAAATACAGTTTATAATATAAATTCAATTTAATTAAATTTAAATACAATCTATAATATAAAATTTAAATTTATAAATTATAATTATAATTATATCATAATAAATATGGTCTATAATTATATATTATTATTATATTATACTATATAACCATAAACTGAATAACAATAGAATTATAAAAATATAATTAATTATTAAATAAAAATATATAAAATACAGAATAAAATTATACTATAGTAAAAAAGTTAAAGAGTAAAGTTATAATCGTATAACAAATATATTATTATTTTTATTATTTTTTTATAAACTGTAAACTAAATTGTCTCACGCCGTAAAAAAAATGCACGTCGGAAAATTCTCTAAAGTCATCTGATGTTCCTATCGGCATATTCCTTGCAGCTCCTATGAGTAAATATATTCCTAAACGAAAAGATTTAAAACAAAATATATAAAAAACTATAGTATAACAAATATAAAAACTAAAAAAAAATCATGTTGGTTCGTGGGCGCTGGTCGTCCTCCCGGCAAAGTTGCCCTCCCTCCTGTGCGGCAGCAAACTCAAACTCCTGGTCGTGGCAAACACAGACTCATGGTGTGGGATTTTGAACTTTTTACTGTTTTTTTGAATTTTCCCTTCTAGCGGAACAAACTCAAACGAAAATACGCCATATTAGCACCGGATTCGTTCAAAAAATGCACGAAACATCTCTACTACGAAAAATCCGAACCCTAGATGATTCCACAGAGATTCCAGGGCGTACCCAATTCCGGGACGTACCGTACCCAGAATTGCTAGGGTAAGCTGCTGATTCGGCTACTTAGTTCTTTTGCTTATTGTGGGACAGATTATAGTGCAGATTCGATTTGAGATTTAAGAGAGTTTTTGGACTGTTAATTTCCTTTTGCTGGCCGTACATTTCCAGCTTGGCCGTACCATCTTGTGGAGGATTTATGGAGTATTGTTGGCTGTTTATTCTCTGAGTTTGATCACCATTTAGCGGCAGCAACATACAGTTCTGATTTTAGGAGTTTATGGAGGGTTTGAACACTTATTTCTGCTGATATCTACTTCCAGTGAGGCCGTACATCACAAGGAGGGACGTGGGTCATTCTGGACCTGCATTTTCATCATTTTGGTGACTTCTTCATCTTCAATCTGGGCGTTTAGGGCCTATTTCACTGATATTCAACATTGTATGCACAATACTTTCTTTGTCATGGAGTTTTGAATGAATTCTATGCTATCCAGTTGCTGGACCAACTTCAACACATGTACGAAGTTGCATATTTTCATATGGGTATGTGATAGTAATTCATACTTGGCCTATTTATGATCTGGGTATCTCTTATTTTCTTCATATCTATTGTATTTTTTCTGGATTTCACTTGCATATTATATTCTTGATGTATTCTGGCAAGAAAACAAACACATCTCAAGAAAACTAAAACCCTTTCTGCATCTTCTGTCTAGTATGAAAGAACACATAAAAAAATTAAAAATAACACTATTAAGATCTTAAAAAGAACCAACAGGTATGACACATTACATATTTATAGACATTTCACATAGTTGGAGCTTAGTGAATCCTTCCAACATAATTGCAAGGTAAATAACTCTTTCTTGATGCATTATGTTAGAAAGATGGATGAGCAACTCCATATTCAAATGTCAAAGCACGCCTTGAGGTAGTAATTTAAGAGTGGGTAGATTGATTCATGTAGTTTCTTACTTTCAACTATATCAAGGTTTTTGGCTTTACTTATTTTCCTTACATGGTCCATAGGTATCCCACAATTATATTGTGCTTATGGAGTTTTATAAGAAGATTTAAGAGATTCGCTTGTTGTTGAAGGATTGACATAAGCAAGCAATTGGCTTCCCTATTTAATTGGGCATTTACAATTGTAAGAATTCCATTCATTCTAAGGACATGGGGGATGAAATGGTTAAATTTAATGTTAAGATTTTCTATGAAAAACATACTTATGATCTTTGGAGATTCCTCTTGAAATGTTAGGAAGCAAATTTCAACACATTGCAAAATATAGAGGATGGTATGGCTAATTTTGATGGTGAGTATGAGGTGAGAAGAATATAATATAGTTAGATGACTATAAAAAATATGGTTACCTTTACTCTTGAGGAAGTACCTAAGGACATTTTACATTTAAAATATGAGGTTTTGTCTGCATAATTTATAGTGGCAAATATTAGCAGCCTTTACTTGTGATCAATTAGTTTTTCAAGGAGAGTACTTCTATTCCTGACATGACCAAATGAGTGATGGATAGAAGTACAATGTTCTTACAGGTGAAGAGGTCACAAACAATTAGAGAAAAGAGGCAAAATTCAGGGAGCTCTTTGTGGCCTATACAAATGAAAATATTGTCTTCTTCATCTTCCTTGCTCACAATGCCAAATTAGGAGTTGTTCATGGTAGGGGTAAAACAAAAGGAAAAATTAAAGTTATCCAAGACATATGTTCAAAATGAAGTAAAAAAATTTCCAAGTTGATTTTGGTTGCTACAAAAGTACAAAATCGCCTACTTGCCTGAAGTTAAATCTATAGCCTAAGATTATGTCATCTATTTTGGTTTATGTTTCTTGTATCTCTCCTCCTATTTCTCCTCTTCCTAGGACTTCTTATTTTCAATCCCTTTCAACTGTACCTTTAGATGTTGCCTTGACATTTAAACCTAAGACATCCTCCATTCCACTTCTCATTCCTTCTCCACTTTATCTATAAAATCCTCACCTCCTAATGTCCTTGTTCCCATTATTTATTTTACCAAGTCATCCCCTATCATCACTATTCCTTCTAGTCATCCTAGAAGATAAAAGTAGCAAAGAGAAGCACCAAAATGGATAAGGTATGAAGTACATAGAGAGGGGAAGCTTATTCCTTCACATCAAATTGATTTTATAGAGCTTCCCTCTATTCTTTTTGAATCAACACCTAAGAGGTCAAAGAAGTAATCTAGGATGAAGAGCACATAATGATATTTGATCATTGAGATGACTATTCCTCTTAAAATAAAATTAGTGTAGGATGTTGAGCCCTTAGATTTCTACGTGATTAGGATAGATTTAGGAAAATGGTCCTGGCAAGGCAATGTCAACCTTTTTAATATAACTCTATAAAATCTGAAGGAAAGAGTTCTCAAGGATGGCGAGGATAAATATACCCTAAAATCTAAAAAATATCCCAAGGAATTCATTACTCCTTTACCCCACATCAAGCTCCACATGTTTTTTATCATAAATTTTACATTCCACAAAATTAGCAAAAGCAGTTAGACTAACTAGTCACACAGGGAAAGAATACAGAGAAGTGGATTGATAAAAAATGTCTACAAGGGTCTAATGTGCTTAAAAGATTGCTTGATTTGTTGCCTAGATAAAAAATTATAAGGCATGCTATTTTAGAATTAGAGAATGACATGATGAGTAGGGTTTCAACCTACAAGAGTTTCATGAAAAAACTTAAACTTACTCACACCCTTGGATCTTCAAAATTAGTTGCGATGGGTGTGGTGGCAAGTCATATAGAAGATCAAACATTTGCTTGCTTGGAGCATTAAATTTTTTTAGTTTGGCTTCTTGATGAGGTCGTCATCGTATTGGGAGAACAAAAAGCTACGTTGGATTAAATTAGACAACAAGCTACCTCTTTATTGGCATCTCTTTCATATACTTTTGTTGAATAAGAAGGCATAGTAGTTGAAAATGAGGTGCAAGTTTAGTTTTAGAGATTAGTAAAGGATACACAAGGAGGGGCTCAACATGTTGAGAATATGGTCATGTTGCCCACCATTCCTTTAAATGTCTAGGATGGAAATGAGGAGGTGATTGACACATTGATAACCAGAAAACTTCTCAATAATTTTCTATTTAATATAATTTACTAGCATTATTAGGGGCAACATGGAGAGTTGCACCCAACTTGGAAAATCCAATGCCCACCTTTGGGAATCTTACAAACAGACTAATAAAAGCCTTGATTAAACCTCTTACATATCATAATTTGTTAACATTAGACGATCCAATATTAGTTAATTCCTTACAACATGTCATAAACTAATAATAAACTTGGCTACCCACTTTTCACCTATTACCTTCCCAAGGTAAAACTCACATTATTACCGGTACTAGTAATTAAATAATAACCGTTGTTAGTGGACCCTTCATCCCTTATGAACAAATTTACAAAATTAACACCCTAACTCCAAGGATGTTGGAACTCTCCAAGAACCTTGGAACTTTCCAAGAATAGTGGAAACTATGTTATAGGATTTACAAGGTTGATGACACCTTAATCCTAACAATTTGTAGCTTGAGTCATGGACATTGTGGGATTTAATCTAGACTCCTTAAAGGGAAATGAGAAGGATAGTGAGATCTTGGCATAGACATACAAAACACAAACCCTAAGAGGCAAAGAAATGAAATGATCTTCTAAAATTTTATTTAATCTAATTAATACAATAAAGTGACAATAAATAAATTAGCCTAGATAATAGAGTTGAGACAGTAATAACACAAAACATGCTTCACAAAATGATAAAGGAGGGAACATGGATTTAGATTCGTAAGTGGCAATAGAGTACTTTGTTGTGAACTACTCTCAGTGATCCAAAATGATGCTCTATGATTAGATCTAGAAATGTATTGCTCTGATAGACTGCAAGATTATTTGTTCTCTACTCTAGTTTGATTTCATGACTATGTAATTGATCTTCATACTCACAAATATTACTTTGGTTCCTCAAAAAGGCTAATTTTCTTCTTAAATGACCCACACTCACTTGATCACCTGAAGCTTGTTCACCTTGGTTATCCAAACCTATGATTGCAACTTGGTAGTATCTGTGGATACCATTGGAGTTTTTTATGCAAGGGGTATTCTCCTTAGTTAAACTCCTCAAGTGGATTTAACAATTTAAACAAGGATCGAAGACACACAAGTAATCATGTAGTATACCTACTCTATCACTAAGATGGTGTTGCTATCCAATGATAAAATGATGTGATATGATGCTCTCTAAGTGATAATGTTATTATTGGAATTGAAGATGCTTGATGGATCTTTGCTAAAAGTGAATTAGGGTTTGTCCTTTTAAACAACACCCTAGTGCATAAATCACACATTTCATGCTCAAGTTAGCAAGTAAAGGCTAGTAGGGAGGAAGTTACTTTGGACCCCTTTTGAAATTCGAGTTTAGAAGTTATGGGGTCAAAACCAAAGCTACAAATCTAAACCAACTTTAGATCCGCACATGTGGAATTCACTAGGTCATGGAATGAAAGATTTGTAGATTAGATCAAGGTCATGGGGATAATTAGAGTAAAGTCTAGTGAAGGCTTTGGTGAATTGCTAACTTCTACACAAAAATATCCACTTGTACATTAGTCATTGCATTCAGGACAAACAAGTCAAACTAGACATACATATACATATACATATACATGTAAATGTATGTATGTATGTATACACACACATGTAGGTTTTTTAAAGATAAAAACTGCATGAAAAAAGTCAAATTAGAGATCCAATTTTTTTAAGAATAAATTTTAACCCTAAAAAATATATTTAAAATTTATACATTTAATGAGATAAAATTTTGTCTTCATGGTTTTCAAGTTTTTAGTAATTAGTTAATTTTTGATTGCATTGGCCCTCCTTGGTTGAAAGTTTAGCATTCAAATTTAGGGCTTGATGTTTAGGGGGCTCATTACTTAAGGAGGTTTTAACATTTAGGGTAGAGGGTTTATATTGACGAGCAAAGCAATGAGCAAATATTTTATTATGTGAGCAGCATATATATACAAAGTATTAGTGGTTGGAATAACCACTTAGTCGGGCATACCCAACCAACCAACTGTAACCATCAAAGATAGTTATTAGTTGGGAATATTAATAATATGAAATATATTATTAACATAGTACAATGATGATGTAATAAAATAAATCTAACACCCCCCCTTATTACATCATCTGCCCAAGAGACCAAAGCATGAAAGCTTGAAAAGCTTCGAACTTCACAACTGCAAGTGATTTTGTAAATATGTCTACACACTGCTTTTGAGTCGAACAAAATTGGAGCTGAATATTTTGTTGTTGGACATGTTGATGGATATAATGGCATTGAACCTCAATATGCTTGGTACACTCATGAAAAACTAGATTGCAAACAAGCTTCAACACACTTTGATTGTCCCAGAACAAAGTGGTAGGACCTGTCTCAGGAACACCCATGCTTGTCAAAATGCGACATAACCATATCGCCTCACAGACAGCCCCCTTGCGGCACGATATTCTGCCTCTGTGGAAGAGCGAACAACAGTGGTTTGCTTTTTGCTCCCCCAAGAAATTGAACCAGATCCCAAAAAGAAAATGAAGCCTGAAGTAGACTTCTCGTCATCCATAGAACTTGCATAGTCTGCATCTGTGTATCCATGCAATGAAAAATCTGCATTCTACTTGTACTCCAGGCCATATGCCACTATACCACGGATGTATCTCAAAACCCGCTTTGTTGCCTTCCAATGAACAACCTTAGGTTCCTGCATAAACCTAGAGAGATAGCTGACATCATAGCTGATATCTGGCGTGGTATGAGTCAGGTAGATGAGACTCCCAACCAATCGTCGATAAAGAGTAACATTCACCTGAGGAGATGGATCATGGCGGGAAAGTTGCAAACTTGTCTCCATGGGAGTCGACATCGGTTTGCAATCTTCCATGTTCAACTTCTTGAGCAGTGTCTTGGCATTCTTCATTTGAGAAACATAGGTTTGATTCTTCTGTTGCCACACTTCAAGTCCAAGACAATAATGCAGAAGCCTGAGATCTGTCATGCCAAATGATCGTTTGAGATCATTCTTTGTTGCATCAATCATTTGTGGAGAACTCCTTGTGATGACCAGATTGTCAACATATGCAATCACAATTACAATCTCCCCCCTTGCTCTTTGAGGTAGAGATTGGGATCATATGGATTTATGATGAATCCATGTTTAAGGAGATGCTCATTGATCTTTATGTACCATCCTCGAGGGGCCTGTTTAAGACTGTAGAGGGATTTAATGAGTCTGCATACTTTGTGTTGTTGCCTAGGTGTAATATATCCCTTTGGTTGAGTCATGTAGACTTCTTCCATGAGATCTCCATTAAGGAAGGTGCTCTTGACATTCATCTGGTGAATTTTCCACCCAAACTGCGCTGCCATAGCCAATACCATATGGATAATCTTGATCTTTGCTGTAAGGGCAAAAGGTTCATCATAATCAACGCCTTCCTTTTGTGCATAGTCCTTAGCCACAAGTCGGGCCTTGTACTTGTTAATGCTACCGTCTGCCTTATATTTGATCCGGAAAACCCATTTGTATCCAATAGTCTTTTTCCCTGGTGGAAGATCAACAAGTTCCCATGTATTGTTCATGAGTAATGCCTGATACTCTACATCCATGGCATCCTTCTAAGGTGGTGACTCGAGCTTGCTGCATTGTTTCTGGTTTTGAACTCTGCATAACTGTACACATAAGGGCCATGTTCACCTCTTCAGGAGACTTGTTGCGAGTCTCAGGCCCACTAGAAGATGTGTCTACAACTGCATTCTCTTTAGCATCCTTCATAGTGGCTTGATACTACTTAGAAAGCTTTTTGTGTACAGAAGATGAAGATTGAGGTGGTGAGAGAAGGGGAAATTCATCCACTGGAAACAAAACCTCTTCTTGAGCTTCTTCATCAAGTTCCTCATCCTCAGGTTTAAGAATTCTAGGTGTTTGGGAACTAACAGGTGATGGAGAGGAAGAGGTGTTGCAACCAAATTCCTCATCAAAAACAACATCCCTACTAAAGTACACCTTCTTTGTGACTGCATCTATAAGCCGATACCCCTTCGACTTTGAACTGTACCCAAGAAAAATACACTTCACAGACTTATCATCCAATTTTTTTCTCTGAACCTTGGGGATATGCATGAAGGCAATACATCCAAACACTTTGACATGAGAAATAGAGGGCTTCTTCCCAGTCCAAGCTTCTTTTGGTGTGATAATCAAGCACTTTGGTGGGTGCTCGATTCAACAAATACACTGTTGTATGAACTACTTCATCTCAAAATGCAAGAGCAAGATCTGCATCCTTCAACATGCATCACACCATTTCCACAATAGTACAATTGGGCCTCTCTGTAACACCATTTTGTTGAGGCGTATATGTAGTGGTCAACTATCTTTGTATTCCATGTTTTTGTAAGTAGTTTACAAATTCTTTACTTGTGAATTCCCCCCTTCGATTTGAGCGAAGGGCTCTGAGAGTCTGACCTGATGACTGTTCTACAATGGCTCGAAACTCTTTGAATTTCTCAAAGGTTTCATCTTTGTGAGCCAAACAATAGACCCACATTTTTCTTGTATGATCATCCACAAAGAGAAGAAAATACCGGGCATTCTGATGACTGAGTGGCATAGGTCCGCATAGATCAGTGTAAACCAATTCTAAGGGATTCGAGGCTCTGTTTTCTGCAACAGAAAAAGGAGCCCTATGTTGCTTTCCAGCAAGACAATGTGAGCAAAGAACTTCTGTTTTCTGAAAGGGGGGAAGTCCTCTCACCATATTTCTCTTACTCAATGCAAGAAGATAACCAAAACTGAGATGGCCAAATCTCCTATGCCAAAGAGTTGTGGATACATTGGTTTTCACTTTTCTCTGCAAGGGCTTGATCTTCATTTGAAGCATCAACTAGTTGGGACATCTTTCCTACCCCTTAAGCACATGAGCTACAAATGCTCCATTGCGAGTTTTGTCTTTGATAAGACAAAGTTTATCACCATTGTTTTGATCAAATTCAACTTGCAAGATGTGCTCTAGTAATTGACTTACAGAAGGAAGGTTCTTTGTGAGCCCTGGAACATATAGAACCTTTGTAAGTTGACATTTGTGAGTTTTTAGTGGAAGGAAATATCACCATCCCTGAACTTCATATGAGGTATCATCACCCAATGAAACATGCCCATAGGAGGTGGATGGAGTGTGGTCACAAAACCATTCATGTTCCCCAGTCATATGTCTAGATGCACCAGAATCAACATACCAGACTGAACTGTTTGATGTGGAGGCCTTAGTTTTTGCAGCATATAGGAACTCTACATCTAAATTACTTGTAGATGCAACATTGCCTTGTTGTTTATTTGGCTTTTTCTGCCAATGGGGAGTCTTCTTGTCCCCCTGAAAATATTTGTGTGGCTTTCTTTGACTGGATCCACTATTGGCATAGGAATTATACTAGCATTTTTTGAGTTCATGATCCTTTTTGCCACAAATTAGACATTTCTTTTTCTTGTGAGAAGAGTTGTCTTGAGTTGGTTTAGACTGACCTGATAAACCACCCCAACGTTTAGGTTGTTTTCCCTTTTGCTTTGCTGCGAGGGCCTGATTGTCTTGAGAGTCCGTCTCATCAAAGATTGGTTCTTCCTGTTGAAGCAAGTTGACCAGTTCTTCAAATGAAGGTGTTTATTAGTCACATTTAAACATGTGACAAACACTCGAAACAAGGGGGTATTGCTCTTAGTACAATTGGTACACGAGTAGCATTTGTGACTTCTTCCCCTAGCGCTTGAAGTGCTGTTCTAATTTCAGCAACTCTTCTAAAAAATGCCTCTACCTTCTCACCATTTTGCATTTGGAGACAATGTAATGGATGCTGTAGATGGAGGATTTGGTTTTGTTTTTTAGCCTCATAGACTGTTTTGAGGCGATCCCAAGCCACTTTGGCAGTGGCGGCTGTACGGATGTGAGGTTGAACCTCATCTGTCACTCCAAACAAAATGATCAATTTGGCCTTTTAATTGGCCTAATCAAATTTGTTTAGATCATCACCGGCTTGTTGAGGTCTAGTTGTGTTTCCAGAGACTACATCCCAAAGGTCTTCAAATTCTAATTGAGTTTGCACTTTGGTTTTCCATGCGGCATAATTATCTCCTCTCAAGAGTTTAGGAAGCATTTTTTTAGGTGCACTAGGAGCCATTGTATATAGTTTTGAATGTCCTTACATATCTGATGTAACCCTTATTTCTCCTCGATGTTTTACAGGGTTGATGCCACATATGTCGTTGTTGCAGCTTTATTAGACGTTAGATGCAATAATTCGACATGACGATATTACCCGTAAATGCGTATTAGAGACAACGCTGCTAGTTTGTTTTGGTTTTTGAGTTTCCAAAACTTAATATGTGCTTTCAAAAACAATAATTGCCCCAAAGTTTGAATTTTAAGTGCAAAATTCTTTTTTTTGCCCTTTTTGATTTTTCTAATGTTTAAACTATAGAAAAGAAAAATAATTTAATATTTTTGCATTATTAATAAAATAGTTTTCTAATTCTAAAGTTAAACTTTGCAAAAATTTTAGGGCTTTTTAAAAAAATTGGAAAAATGCTCTACTTGCCCGATTGTTTCACCAAAATGATTTTTCTTCTCAGATAAATATTTAGATAACCAAGAGAATAGAAAAACTATTATGCACCTTTTGTTTTCTCCAGATTTCTTCGTCAAATTGGATTGCGATAAAACGCTTCCAGAAAGTTTAAATGCCTCTTCTTCACAATGGTCTTCAGCCTTTCAACAACATTCAAATGGCAAACAAAATAAGACGAGTTTCAACGCCGCCGTACACCTTCTTCCAATGCCTAGCATGGAACTTAAGTGCCTTCAACGAGTGTATAAACAAACTTCAACGGCTTGCAATGGGAAAATTATACATTGGATTTGGAGGCACAACAAACTACTTCCTTTGTGATGCCTTTGGAGGAATTGAAATGACTTTAAAAAATGAGATTGATTGCTTAGCAAACCTGAACGCCTCCCTTACGCCTCTTAGATGCCTCTTTTCAATGGTTTTTCAGATCACAACCAATACGCCTCTCCTCTATGTCTCAGACGTCTCTAGTGAAAAAGAGTTAGCATTCAATGCCTTCCAACAGATTTCCACGTTTTGCATTTCTTTCCCATTCACTAATTTCTTCCTATTCTTCACGTCTCATTGTTACACAGGTACGGCTTCAACATATTTCATTAATTGGTTATTATATAATTTCTCTTTGGGTTTTGCCTCTCTACCAATCAACTTTCAACCTCTCGGTTTCATAATACATAGGCTCAGAAAATTAGTTGCTCTGATACCATATTGACGAGCAAAGCAATGAACAAATGTTTTATTATGTGAGCAGCATATATACCAAATATTAGTGGTTGGAATAACCACTTAGTTGGGCATACCCAACCAACCATCCAACTATAACTATCAATGATAGTTATTAGTTGGGAATGTTAATAATATGAAATATATTATTAACATAGTACAATGATGATGTAATAAAATAAATCTAACAGTTTAGACTTCATGGTTTAGGGTTTAAGGTTCACATTCAAGGTTCAAATTTTAACTTTAATGGTTCAACTTTCAATGTTTAACATTGATATTGAATGGTCTATATTGTAATGTCCCCTTCTAGTAAACTGAAATTTTTCACAAACTTGCACAATTTCAACTTAGTAAAAGAGAACATTAGAATCTACTCAATCTTTATTTTAACAGGGAATCATTAAGACTATATCATGTAAGATCATATTCACATTATATTTCATATAATTCTTTTTATCCTTATTCATTATAACATTCCTAATTAATAACTACATCCAAATATGTGTTATTCCTTTATATTATTGGTTCATGACATGTCTTTTGAGGGACTTATGGTAGGCTCTTACGTTAACCAGCTTTAGATCACCAAGTATGATTTCATTAAAGAAATAGTTCCATCTCTTACGGAGGCCCAAAGGTTTCACTCCCACACAGAGTTCCTCACCATTTGGGTCGTGGGATTTCACTCACACACGGAGTACCTCATCCAGACGAGAGTCACCATCCGTAGAGCCAAATTAACTTTTACAAGTTCTTCCAGGCCCAAGGATTTCACCCACACACGGGGTTCCTCATTACTTGGTCGAGGGACTTACGTCCAGTCGAGAGATACCTGGGCTAAAATAAACTATTTCAACTATGTCATACCTTAGAGGTGATAGAGGGGTTAAAGGGAGAGCCCGAGTCAGCTCCAAGCATGTCATAAACTTGTCTTTTTGTTCATTTCTTAAATGGCATAATTGTTCTCATTATCCTTTACACAAGATGTCTTATATTAGGCATTGATTATTTACATTAAGCCATTAAATACATTCATAGTTTGTCTAAGTTTAGTGCATCGTAATTGTACATATTAACTTGACAGTCATAATCAGAAATGTCAACATTATTGCATCCTATTATTAATCTGAAACATCTTAATCTATACACATACCCTATTCTTATTACCCTTCTATTATGCTATACATATGGCTTCATTCTATCATTTATATACATGATTCTATCACATTTATATCTATGTTTCGTTCCCATATGTATCCAGATTTCCTTATTCCTATATTTCTATCTATTCATATTATTATTCATGTTCTATATACATATTTGTACAGAATGGATATTTATACACCTAATGATGGTAATATATTTCAATCATTATTATGATTTTTAAGCAATCTTTACTATCTATATTTATATCATTATACTACAGCATTTATATTGTTCAATCTATAAATATGGAAGAGTGCGTACCTGCTGATGATGCTTTTAAATCTGTATATTTCTCCTATGTCTTTCTTGGTGCCAGCTCCTATTGAAATGATCGATGCTATGTCTCTTCCCTTTCTTTCCCACCGATGATCAATATATATATGTCTCAAGAGGGGAACATACCTCTTCATAATGAAGAGTCGCAACCCAATGAGACACGGCAACTACAAGTTTTAGTCATCGATATATATGAATTGATCTCTTAAACTATTCATTGTGTAAAACATGATTGCTGACCTTGTATTCAACCTTTATTGTTTACGATTTGCCTTAGATTAATATAGGCACTTTGTTCTATTATATCCGCTGCCTATGTTTCGTCCTTTTTCTTTAATCGCTGCTATTAATCTGTATTATATTATTATATTTATAATGATATTATTAATAATTGTAATTATATTTATATTATATGATTCATAATATTTGATATATAATATATTCTTTTATGGTATTCATACTTATAATATATTTTATATCTATATTTATATATTAATATTCACACATATAGTTATATTTATATAATATAATTATACTAATATTAATATTAGCATTTATAATTATATTTGCTATTTATAAATATAAATAAATGTATTATAATATAATATTCATATAATAATATTATCAATAACATACATACTGATTTCTATCATTTAAATTGACATTTTTACAAAGGCAACTTCACTATCTTTTAACATGATGTTTAAATCTTTAATTTAAACAACACCTTTAATATTGGAACATGACATATATTGACTACTCATTGTTTCATGTTCAAATTAAGTTGTTGATTTACATGGTTCAACATTAAGGTTCATTGTTAACATTTCAATAATTAAGGCACAAGGTTCAACCTTTAGGGGTTAGGGTTGAGTTTAAGGTATAAAGTTCAGGTGTGAAGGTTCAATATTTTGGGTTCTTGGTTGAAAGTTTAGTATTCAAATTTAGGGCTTGATGTTTAGGCTTCACAATCATAGGCTCATTACTTAAGGAAGGTTCAACAATTAGGGCTGAGGGTTTAGAGTTCATGGTTTAGGTTTTTGGGTTCACACTTGAGGTCGAAATTTCAAATTAAGGGTTCAACATTCAATCTTTGGCGTTTAGATTTAGTGCTCTATATCGAGTACTCATTATTTCATGTAAAGATTCAGTTATTTATTTACATGGTTCAACATTAAGGTTCATTGTTAATGATTCAAGAATCAAAACATAAAGTTCAACTTTTAGGGGTTAGGGTTGAGTTTAAGGTATTGAACGTTTATGTTTCAAGGCTTTGGATTTTGGGTTCTTGGTTGAAAGTTAGTGTTCATATTAAGGGCTTGTTGTTTAGGCTTCACAATCCTGGCCTCATTACTTTAGGAGGGTTTGAGATTTAGTTATGAGAGTTCAAAGTTTGTGGTTTGGGGTTCACATTCAATGTCCAAATTTCAACTTTAAGGGTTCAACATTTGATGTTTAACATTGAGATTCAGTGGTCTAGATATTGAGTAATCATCATTTCATGTTCACAATTAGCTTTTTATTTACTTGGTTCATCATTAAGGTTCATTGTTAACGGTTTAATAATTAAGGCACATGGTTAAACATTTAGGGGTTAGGGTTGAGTTTATGGTATATAGTATATACTATAGGTTTCAAGGTTTTGGGTTCTTGGTTGAAAGTTTTGTGTTCAAATTTAGGGCTTGATGTTTAGGCATGACAATCTTACGCTCATTACTTAAGGAGGGTTCAACATTTAGGGCTGAGGGTTTTGAGTTCATGGTTTAGGGTTTCATTTGGAGGTGTTATGGTCTTGAGTGTTGTCATGTCCCCTCCAAGACAACGATTTAATATTATTACTATTATTAATAAAAAGTGTTTTTTTACACTATATTAATAAAATAATAATTTAATAATATTAATATATTTTTTTTGCTTGGTAAATTGCAGGCTTGGGGCCTGCTCCCATTATATTGAAATTTAACAGAAGTTTTAATAGAGTTTTGAACATTACATATGAACCCCACAAAACAAAATGTAGGGGATAGACAAAATCCTTGCTTACTAAAACCACCCTACCAGCGAGACAAACCAGAAACTAAAAACATATACATATAGCTATTCAGCTCGAGAACAAATAGCAAAAAAACTGCATTCTAATAGACCTAGCTAGGCATTTTCATCCACAACGTAGTAAGATTTAAGCACCTCTAGCATCCAGTCGTCCTCTTCCACGAGCCCAGCGAGCTTCTTCAGAAAGGAAATCCCTCTCGCAGTGCGCTTCTTTCTTCCAACAATCTGCTCTACCCCAACATCCTCCACAAATGGCAACTAGGCCACTGCATCTCCCACCGTGTTGATCTTGTGGAATTCATCCGCCCGCGGTATGCCCACTCCAGACCTAGCCAAACTCACCACCTCCTTCCAGCCACCGCAGAAATCTTTCTCAACAAAGGCGTCCATAAGTGTTTTAATGGCCGCCTTATCTTCATTAGCATCTAGGAGAACAACAAGAAACATAGATGCTAAGTCGGAATTGACCCGATACCTATGCTCTGCCGCCATGAATCTTTCTCCCAACACCCACTCTATTGCAAAGAGCACAATGCCACTCTTGGGCTTAAAAACCTGCCTCATCCGCTTCTCTGTGATGCAATCCAAGAAAGACATCTGCCTTTTCTTTCATGTGAGCCTAATTGGGGTGTCCATTTTGTGTGAGAGCCAGCTATCAATCTCCACACCAACCAACAAAAAAATTGACCAGTGCCAAAGCCCAACAAACCGCCATAAAACCCACTCCGCACGCTTCACTTCCATCATCCTAACGCTATGAAAAGACTGATTGTCAGTCGAGAGGGCTGATGTATTCATTATACATTACCTCCCAAAGTGAAGCTTGCTCCAAGCTGATTGCCAGGTTGGCCAACTCGTCCGCCTCTTTATCGCCTTCCCTCAGCACGTGGTTAATCACCACGCTTTCAAAACCATCCATAATACTAAGAGCCTCCATTAAAAGACCATTTAATTTCCAATTTGACAATCCCCCCTTTCTCAAGGCATTAATCACCACTACGGAGTCCCCCTCAATCTCTACCTTCTTCACCTTGAGGATACTACATAAGTTAAGGCCCAAAGTGAGAGCCCGAATTTCGGCTTCGTTGTTTGATCCATCCGTGAGCCTTTTTGCCACCTTTCCTAAGATTTTGCCATTGTGATTCCACACCAGGAACTTGCGCTGGAAGCACCCGGATTCCCTTTGGATGCACCATCAAAATTCATCTTCGCCCAACCCTTCAAAGGCGGTGTCCATTTCGTCTCCTTTCTCTTCTGACGGGTATCAGCACCTCCATCCCCATTAACGGGGGATAATATTAATTATTTTTTAATAATATTAATTATTTTAATAATAATATCAATTCAAATTTTGGCACCAACCCCCTTTGAGTTCCTAGAAGTTGACTTGCTTGGTTTCTCCATCTGTGGTTAGGTATAAAGAGAAATTGGTTTTCATTTTGAAGATATGTTTTTGGGATAATTTTTATGATTGCCATTTGCAAGTTCAATGCCTTTTTGAGACGATATCCTTAGGAAGACTGCCAAGTAGGATGAACCCCTTGCCTAACATATTTGTTGAATCCCTTCTTTAAGGATTACATTGTGTTGAACCGGAATCTTATTTGTGTTTCCCCAGAATTGTGAGGAACTTGAAATAGCGAAGGGGAGTTAGTACGTATAGCGCACAAGGAAGCCTGGAAGCTACTATCCACATAGTCTACTCCTTATCCACTTACGCAGTAGAAAGAACACCAGGTGGCTTGAAACAAGCATAAGCTAGGAGCGCTGCCCACGATCCTATTGCAGAATGTGATTGGAGGTGTCTCTGACACCCCCCAAACGAACATAAGTGGCGATAATACCTGAGGCATAATATAAGTTGCGAATCTTCTATGGTGGCGGTCAAGTGTCTTCGACACTGTTTTCAGAGATCAAGTTCATAGCAATAAGAATTTGCCAGCATACAGGTCGAGAACTTGGTCATCATTTGGGGAATAGTGACTGCAGATAGAAACGGATTTGGAAGACTTCTGCGCCCTCCCGATCCATACCGACGCTTGCTTTTGGGGGCGGCATTGACACTATTTTACCCAGTGCCTAACTCTAATAACTCACGACTCTAGGAGAACTCCACGCTCCCACAGTCGAGGTGTCTTTAACACAGAAATATCTAAGGCTAGCCCATTATTGTTAGTGGCACCTATAGTCAAAGTTTCTATGATAGCAGAGGTCACAAGTTCTGAAATATTGTGAGTCAGACCATTGCTGCCATATGATGTTTAGGCCAATAGGCCATTGATATTTGGAGCCGATTTGTTATGTGAAACTAGAATTGCACGAACTGTATTGAAATTACATTATCTGAATTGAACTGATATTGTTGTTGTAATGTTGGATCAATAATCTTCTATTCTTTTTCTATGCTGACGAAATATTGACAACTGGTGCTCATTCATTCATTTCATGAATCATTCCTGTATGCTGTGATAATATCGGTAGACAATGTATTAAAGATATATTTTCTGCGAGAATAAGTGTAAGTTGTAGGGCATAGATTTATTCGGGATATTTCGGTGGTATCAGATCCATCCTTCTTGCCAGCTTGTGGCGATGTAGATTAATAAGCTTGAGTGACAGAGATATAAGATACCAACGAAGGGAGGAGGGGGAGGCAGCCATGGGTGACATATATGAAGAAAACACGCAGGAATTTCTCAGAGAAAACAAAGAATTCCAATCTTCCATGAGAGATTCTATGGCGGAGATGGTTTGACTCCTAAGAGGGATGAATCATCAATGGAGTGCTAGTAAGCTAAATTAGAATGGTGCAGAAGGAAGTAACTCAGCTAATACAGGGCCTCCATTAACCCACCCTCAAGGATATTCAGAGCAAAATTTTTGGAGAGAGATGAGGCAGAACCCTTTGAAGAAGAACAACCTATATGTCCACGACAAGAGGATGAAATGGCAAGGTATCATGCTGAATACAACGCCTTAAGTCTAGCTATCCGTTGTGACATGTCTTTTGTCGAGTATTATGAGATGAAATTGAGAAATGGTCATAGGAGAAGGTATGAGGAGCAGCCCCGTAGTGACATACAACAATGTTTGGGGAAGATCAATATACCCACATATGATGGATTAGGTAGTTGTTTAGCTAGGGCATGGTTGCAAAAGTTGGATACATATTTCTCCTTGAACCCCATGTATGAATAGGAAGGCGTCAAGTTCGCCACATTACATCTAGAGGGGGTAGCTCATGAATGGTGGTATCATGGCATGGTGACACAAGGACATGGTTCCATTACCACTTTGGAGGAGTTCAACCAGAGATTGACAGAGAGGTTTGATAGGAAGGATCCGAAGATTTATTTTAGAGAGTTAGCACAATTGAAACAAGAGGGATTGGTTGAACATTGTGTAGCAGAATTTCAAAGACTTTCAGTGATGGTTCCAAATGTGATGGAGAAGAGATTTTTGGTACTTTATGTGTACGGTTTAGGTGATTCACTCAAAGGGTTGGTGAGAGCATTAGAGCTAGGGTCTTTTCAGGAGGCTATCAGGAGAGCTATGAGTTTGGAAGATTTAGTGGCTAAAGGCAAATTCAACCCCAAGCAATCTCCAACGGAGTAGCATTAGAAAATTGTCCTGAAAGAGACCCCTCAACCTATGGTATTACTCCCAAAACCAAACAAGGTTGAAGAAACGAAGAATGAGCTTTGGAGGAAGAAGTGTTTTTCGTGTAGAGAGCCTTGGGAGCCAAGACATATATGTTTGGGAAAAAGCAAAATACATTACATAGAGGTTTGATCCGAAGAAGATCCAGAGATAGAGGGAAGTGAGCCTGATGAGATAGAGTTCGAAAGTAAAGAAGGAACGATTTTGGGAGGCACTCTTGCTACTCTTTCTAAAGCACCTGAGTACCATGCTTTTAGAGTTCTGGGAGTTTTGCAGGGTCACAAAGTGATCGTCCTGATTGATAGTGGGGCCACTCATAATTTCATAGATGCAGATTTGGTTTCCAAGAAAAGTTTGGACATGGAAGAGTCTGATGGGTTTAATGATATGCCTGTGGATGGCTACATTATTCCTTGTAGGGGGCGGATACAACAGCTCAACTTATCTTTGGGAATGTATCGAGGTAGGGACGACTTCTACATTGTGGGATTGGGCGAAACAGACATAGTCTTGGGAGTGTAATGGTTGCACTCACTTGGAGGATTCTGGCAAAGCTACAAAACAATGGAGTTCCAATTCAAAGCAGATGGGAAGGATGTGATACTTCGAGGCATTATGAATGGAACCCCAAGCGTAGCTGAAATGAAAAGAATGGAGATGAGTGTTTAGAAAACCCAAGCAACGCAACACATAAAGAAAGATAAGGATTCCCTTCGAGGTAAGATACTCCACTATGATAATGTTTGGTCCATTTTGAATATGTTCACGGGAGCACGCCAAAAATGGCCACCATATGAGGTATTGACGAAAAAGGAAAATTTGAGGAAGAACTATCATCCTAGCATGACTGTTTGGAATTTTGGAGGTAAGGACTATAATACATGGATCCTTGCGTGTGCTGTTTCCCAGCCCAGCCCTGCTGTTTCCTACATTTGCAGTTTGTCCTACCCCCTTGGGACAACCATCGAGCAAACGTTGATTGCATGGACGATTTACGCAAGGAGGTTTCCAGCTTTATTTCTGAGCAAAGGAAGGCACAGAGACAATCATTACAGAATGTTTCAGCCAATTGGAACACCTTTGAACAGCTTCATGTCAGCAAATACAGAGGAAATTTCTAAGTCTAATGGGGTGAGTAGGTGGTACCACATGTGGAGAGCGCTAAGAACTTGCGTACCAGCATTGTTAGCAACGTCAGGGATGAAGTTTGGGATAAAATGTGACTGCTGCAATCACCTATCTGCACTCATACAGTCAGTTTTATACCACTTTCCGAAGGGGATAGCGTGGGAAATTGCGATCAGCAAATGTGAATGCCCAGGTGAACTTCATAACAGAGATTTGGGAGTAGTATTTACTCATGATGTTAAAGCTTACACATATGATGATCAGGTCATTAAGAAAGCAAGAGCCAAAGGGAAACAAGGATTGGTGAGTACTACTGCTAAAGAGGATAGTTTATTGGTGAATGTGCAAGAGCAGTGCCCAGGATCAATGAGCATCTTTGGAATAAAGTGGGTAGTGATTACGAAGTCATCATTGCTTGAGGACAAGCAAAATTTGGGAGGGGAGGACTGTCATGTCCCCTCCATGACAACGAATTAATATTATTACTATTATTAATAAAAAGTGTTTTTTAACACTATTAATAAAATAATAATTTTTCATAATAATATTAATTATTTTAATAATAATAATATGAATTCAAATTTTGGCGCCGACCCCCTTTGAGTTCCTAGAAGCCGACTTGCTTGTTTTCTCCATCCGCGGTTAGGTATAAAGAGAAGTTGGTTTTCATTTTGAAGATATGTTTTTGGGATAATTTTTATGATTGCCATTTGCGAGTTCATTGCCTTTTCAGAGGAAATCCTCAGGAAGGAAGACTGCCAGGTAGGACAAACCCCCCTGCCTGACATATTTGTCGAATCCCATCTTTAGGGATTACATTGTGCTCAACCGAAATCTTATTTGTGTTTCCCTAGAACCGTGACATGATTTCTTTTATGATACAATTTCCTTTGGTGAAATTCTAAGATTTGATATGTGCAATGTTCCATTCTACCAAATATAATTCTCTTTAGGTTGTTAAACCCAGATTGTGTATGACATTTGTTTTCTTTCTCTGCCATCTCTCCTGAATTGTCAAGCATTGTTTCTCTAGTTGTTCTATGTCTGACACTAAGATTACTTTCTCAAAGATCCTACCTGAATTTGCTACAGCATTCTATCATTGAGATGTGGCAATCGTGGAAACCTTTTTAAACCACAAGGAAATGGGTATGATGTAGCGCCAGGTCAGAGAGTCCAATGATGGATTGTCAAACCAAGCTGCAAATACACAGACACAATTCAAACAACACAGATCTTCTTTATTATCAACTATGAATGTTTACAACATGGTGCACAGGCTGCAACTTGGCACAAGGCCAAATATCAGAAATAACAGAGATCACAACAATCTTATAATTTGCGAAAGATATTACCATTCCAGGAGCGAGAGATCCTTACAATGAATCCCAAGGATGTGTAGTTATACACATCTTGGTTCCTCAATTAGAACCTGTTATGATCTCTCAAGATTAGGACAACTCTCTTAATTTGGCTTATCAGTACAGATTTGTACTTTTCTGCTCCAAGGGGACAAAAACAAACTTGGATTCTTCAGGACATGCTAGAGTGCCTACTGAGATCCAAGGCTTTAGTTATCAATGGCCCCATGTCATGGTATGAAGTTAAGGTTCAAATATTTGAATTTGAAAATCAGAACTTAAGTGCAAACAAGGTAGCTGTCCATAATGATGCTTCTCCATACATACAACACGAAATTCAAAGGCTAGGACAATGTTAAGATGATAAGAGAAGTCTGTGTCGGTCACAGAAGATGTATCATGATCAACCATTTACTGCCTAGCACAAACTATCATCACAGGAGACTGAATTGGGAGAAACCCTCTATGAATAAGTGCCGCATAGATGCCATGGCAGAATGCCTTTGCTCTACTGCATAAGCTTCTTCAGACTCTCAGAATCTTACAATTAAAAGTGCAAAAACTAACTCAAGACCCACTGTGAGAACCTACAAAACAGAGCAAAACAAAGAAAAGAAAGCAGAATATTCTTGGTTGACACAGTATTGCTGATTGGCTGGGATGCTCCTGCATCAGGATACATGATATTTGAGAGAGGCCTAAAATTCGTAGAGGACTAATTAATCAAAGCACAGGCCCTTACTATATTGCTGTGAAGCTTCTGAAACCTGTTCAACATCTGAGAACATATGTAGATTGAGAAACATCTACTCTGTGGTTTCGGATTTGTTCCTTAGTGTTCAAGATGTTATGCTGCAGTTTGGAACTCACCTGGTCTGTAAGTCAGAACGAGCTGGAAAAAATCCTGTTAAATTTTGTGGAAGCTAAGGAAGAATGGCAGCCAAATCTGTTAGTCCCTGGCCTCCTGTAGACTCTAGCATAGAATCCAACATTGCAAGGGACTTAGCATTTAGAAGTGCTGTTCAACAAGAGATGTTGGACTTAAACTTCTGAATCTAGATGCTCCAGTACATGATTGACACAGAAAATGTAATTGGAACACTTTGAGGCACCCTGTAGAATGACAAAGAGCAGAAGTCTAATAATCATAATTGATGCTTTCGTAATGTTCTCTTGATGATCTTTTGTATGGTTATCAGGGCTCCTGTAAAGCACATGGTCATTATTATTTTTTTTTTTTTTATGATAGAGGCAGAATCTTTATGAGTTCTTGATGCTGATGCATCCATCAATGCTGCGATTTTGTTTTCGAGCTGATTTTATTATCATCATTGTGTAGAACTAGTTAAATGTATTCTAGTTTTTTACCCGTAGCAGGACCAATCTGTATTATTCTGACCTCTGCTTGTAAAAGAATAACTTTATTCAACAAAATATATGTTGTTGGGCTGCCTAGAGCTGTTACGATTGGTAATTTTGCCGAACTTGGTGTTTTTAGAGTAGCTTTTTGAGAGGCTGTCAGGTTATGCATATGTAATTGAGAACATACAAGAGATTATGTTTCTATTCTATTAGGTTTGGGTTTTAACTTTTTGTACAATTTTCTCTTCAGACAATCATCTTTCTCTATGATGTTGTTGTTCCCAGGTCCACTAAGTTAAGTGGATCTTTGTAGTGAAGGGAACACAGGCAATCATATGTCACTTCACAGAAGATATATGCAATCACAGTGGTATGTACTATCACAACATGAGTGACAGATGAATAAAGTATGTAATAATATTATATTTATTATTAACACACATCTTGAGTGGAGATGAATAAGCAATAATTGGAGTGGAGGTAGGTGATGCCGGCATTGGGATGTTTTCTGGATAGTCTATATATTATGCTCCATAGTGTAAGCTTCCACAATAAAGAGGTAAATGAATTGGGGCCTCCATATAGATTGGAATTTCTCTACACAACAGACAAAGAATGATTATTGACAGAACCACTTACCGTGATCCATTCACACAATTATCTTGCTTATTATGTCACATCATTTGTATTAACTGTACATGACTACATAATTATATGGATTTTGTTGTTATGATTTTTATTACCACATGGACTTCATGGAACATGTAACATAACACATTTCCTCCCACATAGCAGAAAACTCAAGTAAAAGATTGATCAAGTACTTCGTATGAGACACAATCGTTAGAGCTAGCACACTAAGTGGTATGTGGCTTACTCTATTTTAAAAGGGGTTAATTCTATTGTGTGTGGTCCAAGCTGTTGTTATGTCACTTTTTGTTAAATAATACTCTTCACAAAGCTCAGTATAATTTTTTCCAACAAGTTTGAGATTTTTTTAAACTCAGGCACTTCTAAATATTGTTTGGGTTTTTTTTTGTTCATGCTCAAGTTGTTGGTTCTAGATTAACAGCATGCTTTACTTTGCATATGAACTGAAGTATGCTTTTTGATTATGTTACAGCTATAGCATTGCCATTGATTTACAACAAATGGTGATTGACACATTGGAAAATCATGGTCCTAGTGCCAAAAATAAGTTGAAAGAAGCACAACGGCGTCTAGCAGACCTGGAAAGACAGACTAAAGAACCTGCAGGGAAGCTACTCAAGAATGATATACCAGATCATACTTATACTGGAGACCAATCATCCGAGTCAGATGTCAGTGAGGATGAAATTGAAACCACTGAGGAATTGGAGGACCATGGACCGATTTCCATGAATGAGCTGAAAGAATTGCAAGGCCTTCTAGCAGAATTGGCAGAGCTAGAAAGATGGGATCACAAACCTGCAGGAAAGCCAATTAAGAATGATATACCAGGTCAGAATACTGAGGCATTGGAAGACCATGGTTCTATTGGCATGAATGAGTTGAAAGAATTGCAAGGCCTTGTAGCAGAGCTAATAGACCTAGAAAGGCAGGCTCAAAGTCCCACAGGAAAGCTACTCAAGAAAGATATACAGGATTATAATATTATTGGAAAGCATTTAGCTGAGAAAAACGTGAGTGAGAAGGAAATGGAGAATACAGAGGCATCGGGGGACCATGTTCCTCTTTCCATGAATGAGCTGAAAGAATTTCAAGGCCTTGTAGCAGAACTAAGAAGACAGGCTAGAATACGTGCAGGAAGTTCAATCAAGAATGATAGACCAGATCATAATATCACTGGTAAACGATCAACTGAGAAGATTAGCAAGAACGAAATTGAGAAAACTGGTAGTATTCGTGGAAAACTATCAACCAGGAAAAATTCAAGAAAGAATGAAATTGAGAATTCTGATAGCATTAGAGGTAAACTCCTGAATAATTTAACGCAGAAAAATGTAAGTAAAAATGAAATTGAAGACACTGATACTGTTAGCAGAAAATTAACGATTAATTTAACTAAGAAAATGTAAGAGGGAATGGATATGAGGATACTGGTGTCCCAATCACCAAGAGTTGAATGCTGATGAGAAGATAAGTTTTGGTGTGTGACATTTCTGTATCAAGCCGATATTTTTATTGAAATGGTAAGAGTTTTATTGATGCAATGGGAGTGAATGTAGAAATTTTGTAAAATTTAAGGTCTGAACCAATCATGGTTAGTAAAGATAGGGAATTTTCACCCTTCCTTTCCCAGTTGGTGGAGGCGTCTAGTGATTCCTTTCCCAGTTTGTTGGAGGCGTCTAGTGATTCCTTCCCCAGTTGGAAGAGGAATCAAATGACATTCTTCCATGTATTTGTAAAGGTGTTATGTAAATAATTCTGGCAAGGATCAATACATTGGCTTTATTTTTCTCCCATACCTGGAAGTCTAATCCCCAAAAGGATGATGTGCAATTGCTTGTGAGTAAGTACAAGAAGCAACTTGTTGATTGAGTTTTGCTATAGGTTTGAGTTCAATGGTGGGGGAAATCTTTGATAAGGAGAAATTATATTAATTTCTTATTATCTTTTTGAAATCATCTTTTAAGATGCAGCATTCTCGTTGCACCGTGACTTGAAGAATTTTTGTTTAGATTCTCTTGAAAACAAAATTCTCGATGTGGTGCGTGGCTCGGCCTTGTGGTCAAGGCACCATCTGATTCTTGGATATCTGTGAATAGATCCATGCAAAGGAAGGACTATTTTGTCTAAGGTCTAGAAAATGTATCCTAATTTTGACTTTTTTTGTTATTCTTCTATTGGAGAGGTCAAAACAATAGAGAATGGTTTTTGAACAAGATACTTGTTATTAATAACTAACCAGTGATTATAGTGAAGATCGCTACAGTTGCAAACACAAAAGTAGGCATATTTGAAAGGTTGAATCTTGGAATCTGACTTTCATTATGCTCATTTGTTTTGACAATTTCTTTTCAAGTACATTTGCTTCTACAACTAACAACAAAGGTCTTTGCGTCTATGAACTGTGCATATATTACTTGCTGTGAAGCAAATTTTCTTTGCTGGCCACAGAGTTGCATGTCTGCCGTAGCTTGAATTTCGCTTATAGTGTAGTTTCTCCTATTTGATCCAATCATAAAGAAATGTACTAAGGAAACAAAATCCTTAGATACTAGTCAAACAATCAAAGAGATGCACATGTCAAACACATGTATTGTGCATCTTATGTTGTGTATATTGATTTTGGTGCATCAAAAATAATTTATGAGAGTTAATTGAAGCCAGTGAGAAGTATGTACTGCTTTTCTGAGCCTGCAATGATCAATTATGGAGCCACTTTTGCTTTGTTTCTTATATGCGTTGTTGTCACATTGTAGTAAAGGAAATTTATACTCGCCATTTTTAGTTTCTGATCCCATTCAATGTGAAATCAATAAAGATATTGACCTGCTTACAAATTTGAAATATTTTTGTCCTATAAAGTTTTTGTACAATTCCATATGTTAACATTATCAATTCTTCAAAACTGTGTGCAGAACTGAAACTTATTGAATAAAAACATAAAAAGACAAATATTACAAGTGTGATTATAAACAACACATTATTTTATTACAATATACAATTGATGGTCCTTCTGTAGTTTGCATACTTGGACTTGATTGGGGCTCGGCAAACCCAAAATTTCTGACTCGGCAAAAACTTGGCAAATTAATTAAAAAAACACAAATTTTATGCAAAATAAAGTCATGAAATGTATTAAACGAGTCTATAAAATGTTGGGGAAGTGTCTTTTATTAGATTTGAATATAAATAGAGTACAAAATTACATTTCCATGTGAATACAACTATTTGATATTATTATAAATTTATGATGATTGTCTTTGAAAATCATCATCATAAATTGCATATCCAAAGTGGTGCAGGAGCACCAAGGGCTCAGAGCCCATGTATATACTGCACATTTTTGGTGTGATGTGAAATTTTCTTATAATTGCATTTTGGCGTGATAAGCCTTGGCGGGAAGAAGTTTTTGCTTATCCAAAGTGGGTCATCGGTGTGAGCCTTGGCATCGGGCTGAGGAAATAATCGTGAGCCGACAGTGTATCATCTCACCGATCGGGGTGATAAACATCGAGTTTCACTGATGTGGAGTTGGCCGAAGACATCGGCGTGAGTATAAGTATCGGGTTGAGGATTTGATCGTAGGCCGACGGATGAAGGTCTTACCGATGTGTGATGTCCATCGGCATGAGGGTGGTCATCGGCGAAGCCTGTGGTTGTGTCTCCGATCGCTTGGTGTTACCCCGATGGAGTGGTAAAGGTTGGTGAAGGCCATCGGCATGAGAATCACTATCGGTGAAGGATGTGGGTGTCACTCCGATATTAATTGTCTGTCCGATGAAGTGTTGCCGAGGCTTGTCATCGGTATGAGGCTTGCTATCGGCGATGGCTGGGAAAGTCACTCCGACAGCTATGTGTTACTCCGATGGAGTTGGACGTCGGTGCAAGGACTTCTATCGGCGTAGTTTTAAGGCTTTAGGCCGATGCACAGTGGTCACGCCGACGGAGGGTGAAAACTTGGTATCGGTGAGACAAGGGACTATCGGAGTTCATGGTTGAATGTTGGCCGATAGTTTGGGTTGTGCCAATGGGGGTAGACAGGGGTCGTCGGCGGCAAAAGTGCCGACAGGAGTTTACTAAGCCGACGGATATATAAACCATAGTGGCCGACTTGAACGGGTGCATGTGGGACTAAAAGTTCTCATGAATGCGAAAGTAAATAGAATGCATATCGACAGGGGAAGAATATGATCGGTGTGACAAAGAATCTGTCTTGCCGATGGGAAAGCATAAGCATGTTTCGATGAGACATCTGTGTTATCTTGCCGATAGCACAAAGCTGAATCGACAGTTGGAATACCAACCGTTCTGGAATTGGAACCGTCCTGTAACAGACATGGAATACTTATAAAATGCAGCATTCTTTCTGTATGAGGTGTGGAGCAGAAGAAACGAGAAAAAGATTTCAATTTGAGAAGCATTCTGATGTAAAGGCAATTTTTGAATAAGAATCAAATTTAGTAGTTCGATCATTTGAGTATTTCTTTTCTGTTTTCAGTTTACTATTCTGAAGTAGATTAGTCCTTTCTGTTTCTATAGTTTTGTTCTCTTTTGCAAACCATGACTCTGTATTGATGATGCCTCAAGTTCCATTGTACAGTATGGAGGCCATCTTGCAGAGCCATGCTTTTTGTTTGTTTTTCTTTTGTGTGGTGGTCGGATTGCCGGCTAGAAGAAATGCATGCTTGTTCTAGGCGAGCTCAGTGAGGAGTCCGGCTAGATAGACAAGTAGGATAAATAGATTTGCAGAGGTGGAAAAGTAGAGAGAAAGAAAGTGAGCACCAAGCAGTCCAGACCCTTGAACAGAGTGAGAAGGGTGGGCAACGGGCTCAGAAAGTTATGTGCCATTGAGGCAGTATCTGGGAAGCAGTGAGGACAATGTATGTGTCCCACACCAAGCAGAGAAGTAGAGTTTTCCATCTCTGCAAGGAGTATGTCTTTTAGCACTTTGAATTGGTAGGAAGGCTAGTGTTGTCAACAGTCTTGTACACCTACAGGATGCAGAGCAGGCAGCCTAGAGTCCTCCCTATCACAAAGAGGTTTACAAATTACAAGATTTTATAATTACTTCTTTCTTGTGGTAGTGAAAAATTGGGGAGAGGTTCTAGCCCTTGCACTCAGTTACAACACGCTGCTCGGCCTAGAGGGCTATGCTTGTGGCTCCACCTTATTGTTATATGGGGGTGACTCCTTGTTTGCTTCATGTTTGACATCATCGACATTGATGTCATTCAATCTCATCTTTCTTGTGCTGCCTCTACACCTTCCATGTCCTGCCTATCAAAATTAACAATCTCGTCCCGTGTAAACAAGGATGGCTCCTCATCTGACACAATCTAGTCATTATATGGATCAATTTCATTCAAATCAATAAGCTCTTGTGATTTGTCCTCCACCTTCCTTGTGCAAAGTTGAAAATGGTATCGCACAAAAAATAGATCATTGATGTTTTGTTGAGTCAATTTCTTCCACTTCTTTGTGTAAATGATCTCAAGCTCACTCCAGTTGTGCTCACAACTAGAAGCCCTACAAGGTAGAAACAATTGGGAGGCTAGCTTTTGAAGATTTGGGGTTATTTCATCCCAATCTTCTCACCAATAACCTGCAAATAAGACATTCAAATTGTAAGCAAGCAATATTTTATAAATAATTGTAATTTTGTTTACCCCATCTTTCTACCCAATTTTTAAAAATCCTTTGCAAATTAATCCTCTATACTAAGTCATCTTTTTGGTTGCAATTTATTGGCGTCGTATTTCGTGTGTCAAATCATGTTGATAATTCATTATCATAGCATCTTCCTTTGTCTTATTTTCTTTCCATTAAAGCTTTAATAGCAATATTATGCCAAGGCAGAAAATTCACGGCTTAGTAATACTTTATTTTGCGTCTATTTTCATTTTATGCTAAGCCCGCGTTAACTTTTGTTTTTCACAAAGTTCATTATGAGTCAGTTTTGTTCTTCACAAAACTTGCGTCAATTTCCATCTTTTACTAAGTCCACGTGACTTGTGAGTTTGGCTAAGTTGGACACTCTCGCTTTTTTTACCGATGGCATAGTTCTACAAGTTCGGAGAGATGATTTGAAAAAGAGAAATTCACATTTACCTGTGGCAGCCGACAGTTAAATACTGGTTTTTATTGTTTAAATCACAAGTTGCACGTTGTTCTCCTTCAAAACAAGAGCAAGAAGAATATAAAATAAAGGGCATAAATTTACAAGCATACAAGGTTTCACGTTGATTATTCACTTAGGTGAGAATTTCTCACATTTATCCACGTCCATCTCCTGAAATTTCTGATTAAAGCTTATGGGAACGCCGAAGAAGGTGGCCACGTTTCCCTAAACTCATGCCACAAATGTCGACTATTCATAATTGCAAATATTTACCATTGTGCACGTCGTGGGTTCTATCTCATGTTTAAGTTATGTGTTAAACTTATGAAAGTTACATGCCGAAAGAAGTGGCCATTTAGTCGACATATAAAAGAAAACTGTGTAATAGAAATGATAAAACATCAAATCTTCTATACGTCATTAGCAACCATAAACAACAAAATATTAACATGGGGTGTCGTGGCATATTGTTTCCGGTTGTTAAGAAATGTTTTAAAGAACGTTATCATTTCTACCGGCGAAAAGGGCTCAAACAATTGCACGATCAGCGGACTCCAAGAGATGTAATCGCATGAAACTGGAAGTCTGCCAGCAAAGATGTGATAACCTTCAAACCAACCGATAAACCTGCATGTAAACTGTGAAGCACGGTGAATGGCATTAGATTGTATAATACAATGTTTCGAAATGATATGGCTTCATTCTAAGTATACATTACCAAGTATTACCCAAAAAAAAGGGGCTGCAGAAACTTTCTAACTACCAGCATCTTACCGCCGGCACCCAGATGAGAAACTTTAGATCAGAGGATCGACATCCATGAAGATATAATATGAAATGGAATCGTTGTCAATAGTTTTGATGACCTCCAAGCTGGTGCAAGTGTAAAGAATGGGAAAGACAATGCCTCACACCGTTATCAGAGATAAAAGCTGCATATTTTCGTAAGTGAGCTTCATTTGCACGGACTTAGCCAAAAAGGAGATTCAAAATAACGTGAAATACATTCATCAAGGAGCATTTGACAGATGCCTTCAAAGAAACGTAGTTTCATGGACTGTCACAATCGTAGGGACTGTATAAAACGATTTGTTGAAGACTCTTTGAAAAATATACGATTTGCTGGCTCAAAGCCAAACTCCACGACTTTGAAGGCATCCTCTCTTCGTAGCAGGATATGGGCATCTATCAAAACATAATGGGAAGTAGGTTTTTGCTCTGGCAGACATGCATAGTCAAAGCTCCGTGAAATATTTGAAAGACTTCCTCAGAGATTCAGTTGACAGGTTTTATATCAAGCCGTGCTCTGAAGATTTTGAATTACACTAGTGTTAATGGTAAGCCAATGAGAATGGTGTTCTCCCATCGTGATCTGAGCATTCGTAAGAGTAGCTCTGCAAACATCTTCATCAAGAATTTGGACAAGGCAATAGATAACAAAGGATTGTATGATACATTCTCTATTTTTGAGACCATTCTTTCTTGCTGAGTGGCTACAAATAACAATGGCCAGTCCAAAGGTTATGGTTTTGTGCAGTATGACCAAGAAGAGGCAGCATAGAACGCCATTGAAAAATTGAACGACTTAATGGCAAGCAGGTCTATGTTGGTCTGTTTGTGTGACGCCAAGAAAGAGAGCGACCAACAGGTACTTCCAAGTTTAGCAATGTTTTTGTGAAAAAATTATCTGACACAACTACGGATGAAGACTTGCAAAACGTTTTTAGTAAGTTTGGTCCTATCACTAGTGCAGTTGTTATGAGGAATGTGGATGGAAAATCCAAAGGCTTTGGATTTGTTAATTTTGAAAATGCAGAATCACAGTCAATGCTCACAAACTGTTTAACAGATTGACTCAATGTTTGGACAGATAATTACACTATACACAGGAGTATATGAGAGGTATGAGAGCCACTTGATAAAATATCTCAGATAAATGCTGTTGCAGGAAATACAAAGAGTGCAGGGTATGCAGTAATAACTACTTTGAATGTAGCATGTATGCTGATTGTGGAAGACAGAGACTAGACACGTAAACAACCTCAAAGGAATTTCATGTTCCATGCAGATGCCCGGGTATGGACACCTATTGCCTTCTTGTTTGAAAGATGTATTTTTCAAATCTCCTTTTGAAATCCATTACAACAAATTGCAAATTATGAAACAAAACCTCATAAAACATTGCAGAAAACTTTGAAATGAAGTAGATACGGATAGATTTCACAACTTGTTGCAGATATTTAATCATGAAATTTAGATATCAGGGGTTTGAGTTTCTCTCGGTCTTTGAATCCACACTTCCTGAAATATCAGATACCTCTCTAGGGCACATCAGTTTGGTAGATTTCTGGGAGACAATGGAACAAGGGAAAAGATCACCAATGGCTCAGAAGCTGTTTGACAGTGGATTAGCCCATGCAGCCGGTTTTCCCGTGGCAGTCCAATGCACAGACCTAGTTTTAGAATGTATGAAGCATTACAATCCGGAAACCAGAGAGATCAGAACCATTGATGACAAACTTATTGTCAGGTTAGACAGTGTTTCGATTGGTATTGCTTTCAGGTTACCTATCAGAGATCAGTTTGTAAACATATACAAAAGGCTTGCTCATCAATATTTCAATGAAAGGAAACATCAATGTCTCAACACCATTGCAAAACACTGGTTACATACACTGAAAGGAGGAAAATCACAGTTGCCTAAAGTCTTTCACAGATCATGTTTCATAGAGGATATTTCCAATACGATTGTTCTACTCCATAGAGTGATGGGAGATGAAAATGCAGCTAATTTTGAAATGTGGATGTTCCTTTTTGTAAATGTTATTTGTGCAGGAAATCAGTTTATTGATTGGGGCAGCATTATTAGTGACAATTTGCATTATCAGTTGACCAATTTTGAATTGAATGAACATTTCTACATGTCCTCTTACTTATTTTATGCAATTGCATGCATGAAATCATGGCAAGGTCTTGCTACCAAAGGAACCTATGATAACATGACACATATCTATGATTACTACCCTCAGTTACAACTGGAAGAAAGTTACAAGCACTACCGTAGGGTAAATGATGCTTTTACAATGCTGACAGTAAGAGAACTTCAAGGCAATACTGCACTTCGGATATCACCAGAAGCTGCCAGTCTAATCAAAATATATGGGAGCTACTTCATCCAATATCCTAGATTTACCTATCTACGAGTTGGCGGGTTTGATGGATATCCATATAAGTTACCTATATATGTAGATGACAAGATGATATTGATAGAACTATGCAGGCAAATTGGTTCACTTAATAAGAAATGCAAAGACAAGCGGAAACCTGGAGTTCCATTTCCCATTGGCCTTAGTCATTATAGCTGCAAATCTTTCGCAGATGATCAAAACATAGAGAGATCTCTGATAAAAATCAGCTTGTATGCGTATATTATGAGATTTCCTTTTGATAGCAAAGGATATGTCAGAGACAATCTACGGCTTGGTGCAGGTTACTGTCACTTTCCAGAACTTGAAGACTTTTGGGAAGATTGTGAAAATGATTATGAGGTACGTAAATGAGACTGGATGAGGATGACCATTCCACAGATCAGAGAATTCAAACTAGATTGCAATACAGATGGAATTGAGGAAGATGGTTCAGAATTAATTGATCCTGTGTATTTTGATAAAATTGAAACACAGTCTTTACCACCTATCAATTGGGCTAATGAGGAGATCAAAGATTTGGGTATAAGAACTGCACATACCACTCAAAAGACTAAAGATTGGGTAAAGAAAAAGGCTATTGAGGCAACAACTACTAAACCAACAAGTAATAATGCTTTATCATCAAGTAGAAAAGATAAACATTCAAATTCTTCTTCTTCTTCTTTTCGTTCTTATTCTCCATCTATAAGTATTGGTTCACATAAGAGTACTCAAGGAGGAGATGACGGAGAAGATCCATCAAGAAGAAAGGGTCCTAAGAGCATTTGTGAAAATGATGAAAAACAGAAAAGGGGAAAGACAAAAATAAAGGATAATGCATTGCCTCCCATACAGGAAGTAGTTGAGGAAAACAAGTCCACAAGTCCTGAAATAATCCATCAAAATGATGAGCATTTAAATATCCCTCCTTTACTTCTTGTTGTTTCTCCTTCTCATGAAACACCTCATTCACCTCATGCATTACAATCTATACTCCCGCCACCTATGAACATATTCAATGAGCGTGTTCTTCCCTCAAACATAGTACCTCTTTCCACAAACATTCCAGAATCCTCACATAATCCTTCTTCTTCCTGGTTGCAACAAAGTTTGTCAAGAAAAAGAAATAATGCTCAATTAATCATGCTTGATTTTGATACAGTCTCCAATTTGCTGCAAAGGTCTCCCAAATCTAAAAAGATCAAGATTACATCAAGGATGGCAGTGGATTCTTCATCAGGCAATGTCTATGTTGAGGTTGCACAACCTGTTTCAGAAAAGAATTTGAATGAGGCTACAGAAAGTGATTTTAACATCACTAAGATAGATCTTGGTCCATCTACATATGAGGGTGACATGCAAAATTTTCAAGTATCGACTGCTCAGTTAATAAAAAGAACAGAGAAAGAAAGGCACACAAAAGATCAACTGAAGCAATAGGTGCAAGTTTTGACATCCTATCTCAAAGCCATCATAGATACATCTGCTTTGCCTCTTGATACTTCCTCTACCTCCACTAATTTCTCTCTTGAAAATAATGTTGAAAAAGAAATTATTGAGAGTGTCAGTAAATATCAGTTGTATGGAAAGGTGATTGAAAAATGGGTTGAACATATGAAATTAAAAGCATTCAGTTTCGTTGAGCAAGCAAAGAGTCTATTTGATGAAGCAGAAACAAAGAGGGAAGAGGTTGATAAAGAAATGAGAGGTATCCAAAAGGAAGAATTGTTATGGCAGGGAATATCCAAGGACCTCAGTGAGATGATCAAAACTGATAATGAGATATTATTTGCTGAAAAAGTCTTTTCAAACATTGAAGAAAACCAATCTAGTTCTTGGCTATGTTCAGTTGAATGGAAACTGTCAAATATAAAACAAGTGTTGGCAGCTCAAGAAAAGCTCTTGGAAACTAGTGAACAGGTGAAGATGAAAATTCAGACTGATTTATTAGCAATCAATTTTGATGTGATTGAGAAAGATAAATTTTTAGTTTTGGAAGCTCAAGCTATCAAAAGAAACTTTGAAAACATGATTAATACAGAGTTGTTCAATAAACAGGTTTTCAATGAAGGACTTATGGATAAATTGAATCTCATCTTTGTTGCTATCAATTCTGGTATAGATCATATATCAGATTATCGACATAATTTGAATGATGTCCATAAAGATCAATCTGAATGGAAACTTCGTATGACAGGAGTATTTGTTCCCAAAAATAGACTTATAGCCTCAACAAGCAGGATGTTCAGAGCATACAAAACAAAGTCACCTCTTCCTTCGCAGTAGTTTGTAGCAGCAGAAACATCTTCAGATGGTACCAAAGGTGGTGAGGATAAAACCTGATTGTTTCTTGTGAGATCAATCATATTGGTCTACTTTTCAAAGTTTGCAAATGATAGGTTTTAGTTCTCCTTCTATAAAAGTAACTTTATGTCACTCTTTTGTAATTAAGTTGAAAAGTGCACTTTATTATTTAGGGAACTTTTGAAAAGACCATATAAAGATTAATTAAAGTGCATTTTTATTTTCCATAAAATATTTTGGGTAGTTAGGAGAAGTAGTTATGAGGTAGTTATAAAGTTAGTTATTGGAGACAAGTCTATATATACAAGGCTTGGTGTTTGTAAACAAGACTTTTTGGCTTTCACATTTCAAAGGATGTTATAAGGAATAGAGTTGTACAACTCAGTGTGGAGAAATAAGAGACATTTTGGATTGTGTGATCTCAAATATCTTTTTTTTTAACATTATTCATTCCTTTTATGTTGATGGATGATGTTTTCTTTACATAATCTTGCATCTGCAATGTGGAATAACAATTAGTCTTGAATGAATTGATTACTAGATAATGTTTCAACGTATGTTGAATATCTCCTGAATCATTTCTTCTTTCTAATACTACACTCACTTTAACAGTTTAAGAAGTGTTCTTATATTGTCTTGGTGGGATTGTTAAACTTTATACATGTGATTGAGTCAATGTTCGTAAGCCCATTGTCTTAATCTTCCAAACCTTTCTTTAATTTCATTTCTTTCTCAAATATCCTTAAAATCCATAATTTATTAAATGAGGGAGCTGCCCCTTTGCACGCAAAGGTAAGTTGATAGAAAAACTACAACTTTACCAACTGTTGGTACCTATTTTCACTATGTGTTTTCTGGGCAAAGAGTCAATATAATAATCCATATGTTATAGTGCAAAATCTGTTTACCAACAAATTTGTAATTTATAAAATATAAGTAAAGACTCCAATTTGTTTTACTTGGTGTCTGGGTGATTGCTCTTGAATAGCTAGTGTTGAAGAAAAGAGCCTTTCCTAGCTTGCTTGTAATTTTGCAACTTTGAAATGATGTCTCTCACTTCAACCCAATGGACATTAAGAGGCCCTCTCTAACCTCTCCATTATGATTAATGAAGCTACTGGAAAAGGAAAACTTGGGGTTGAGATGGTACCCCATTGCATGAATTGGTTGGTGGAGTTGATTATTCCACCTTTGATCAACTATCTCTTAAATGAGATCAAATTTGTCTATATCCCCTTATAATAGTTTTGAATGGCCTCTTTGACCCTATACATAGTCTCATAAATGTATTCCATTGGGTTTTGATTTCCATCCACTAAGTGCAAAACCTTTACCAAAGCATTCGACACCTATAAGTACAATCAAATTAAAGTTACAAACTTACAATGAAAGTAAATACTTCTAAAATTTAAAAATAAAACGATTCAATTTGAAATTTAAATTAAGTTTTGAATTTACCTTAACAATCTTTGTAGCTCTCCTCCCTAGGATCCTCTTCCGGTTATCCCTTCAGCGGAACCATTGTTGCCTCGAGCTGCTGTCGTTGTTCAGGCAGAGTCTGTCCATCTCTCGTCCATCGCCTTTGCTGGTTCTGCGATTGCTCCTAATTCCTCTTCTGTGCTGCCGGCTCTGTGTGGTGGCTCTTTGCCTGTGGTGGTTGTTGAGGATCCACTCTTTCGCCTCGCTCGGTGGACTTCAATTTCAAGTCTTATTGTTCTATTGTTCAGAGAAAGAAGGGACTCCCCAAATTAGTTGCTGCTTCACGGCCTAGGGTTAAGGGAGTTAGATTTGTCCCCTCAGGTTCTGGGGTTGTCTAATCCTTGTCTGCTGTTCGACAGCGGTTTGTTAGTTGTTCCTATCCTATTTTTGTTTTCGGAGTGGCCTGTTTAGGCCTGTTCTGCCGAGCCCTGGGGGCTCTTGTTTGTTAAGGGCTCTGCCCTTGTTTGCTCTATTTTTTGCCTCTTTGGCTGTTGTATTATGGGATCGACACCCTTTTTTGCCGCTTACTTTATCAAAAACAATCTTTGTAGCTCTCTTCACAAAGAGATTATTAAAAAGTGTCTTTGTGCTCCTTTCTCCATCAACCTTTTTGAATATGTTAAGTCTAGCTATGTTTGATTCACAAACATCTGTTTCAATGATGTCAACAAACTACTAATGCTTTGTAACATCAAGAAGTTAGTTGCAATCCTTGTGATACCTAGTTGCACAAGTTTTTTCCTTTTGGTATGATCTCTCATCAAACTGAGAATGCAAGGGTGATTATGAATATATTTTATGAGATTGCTTGCATCTTCTACAACTAGTCCCACTCAATCAATTTTGCCTATGTCCTCCAAAAGAAGGTCAAGGCAATGTGTTGCACGAGGGGTCCAAATAAATGACAGATACCTCTCTTCAAGCAATTTTTTAGTTGCCAGGTACGCTGCTGCATTGTAAATGACAACTTGCACCACATTCTCTATGCCCACCTTTACAACAATTTGCTCTAACATTAGACTTAAAGTTTCTATATTTTTTACTTTGGTTAGAGCTATCCATTGACTTCAAGAAAACTATCTCACTAGTTAATGTTGCCAAAAAAATGATGAAGGTGTGGTTCTTTCCATTCGTCCACCCATCTAAAAGAATAGTGCATTTGAATTTTTTCCACTACGTTTTGTTTTTTCAGAATTAAATTTGCATCTTCAACAACATCTTGGAGTAACTTCCAACTAAGTCTCTTGGAGAGGGTGCCTTGTACCTTTCTTTGCAACTGTTAACATTGTTACCAATTTCTCTTAGTACTACTCTTTGCCACGTTGAAAGGACGGTTGCTGTTAAACCAAAAACTTGCAATGCCTTATTTGTTTATTAGTGCAACTCCTTGTTCTACTTTGTACCTTTCTCTGCAACTGTTAACATTGTTACCAATTTCTCTTAGCACTAACTCTTTGCCATGTTGAAAGGAAGGTTGTTGTTAAACCAAAAACTTGTAATGCCTTATTTGTTTATTAGTGCACCCCCTTGATCTACTTTTTACCTTGCAATGAAGGTTGTGCTTTGGTGTGTTTCTAGATATAAAAAAGGCCTATGATTGAGCTCTGCTTGAATTGGATTAGGTGCATGTGCTTCGTATGCATTTATCATGATTCAAGCTCACAATGCTTGCCATATCTACCTCCGTTTTTGCTTGCATGTTAGGATTAATGATTGTTGCTATTGCTGCTTGTGTCCTCACCCTCTCTAGTTTCTTCTCATCCAACAATGCAAGGATTACTTTGCATCTCTCCTTTTGCCTCTTCTATAGCAGTTTCACATGGCTTGGTGTCCTAGTTAAGAATGCCCGCAATATGATATTTAAGGTGATTAATGTCTCCATTAAGCTTCTTCATGCATAAGAGACAAATCACACTCCTCAATGATGGTCCTATTATGACATATTGCCAAGCAAGGTATTTGCTTCCAATAGGATAACTTCCATGAATTGATGCTAAGCCTAGTGTAGAGTTGGATGCCATTGTATTTAACCTAGAACATGTTTACATACAAAAAAATAGCATTTAAAAAAAAAAGAAAATAGAAAATCAAATAAAATTCATGTGTAATACATTACAAACCATAATTGAATAGCAATCCCATTAATTAATTTGACTAAAAAAATAACAACAATTTCTTTTGAAAAAACTAGTATAAATCAACAATAAAATTTTCATTAATCTATTTTATTACTAGTGAAATTGTAAATAATCTATTGTATTACTAGTGTAATTGTAAATAATATTTACAAATCTATCGTTAACATACTAGAACTAATTTACATATTTAAAAAAAAAAAACTACCTAGAGATTCGAAATTCTTCAAATCTGTTGGCATGGACTTGCTGAGTTTTGGCAAGTACTCACCTGATTTTTTCCTTGCAACTCACCGAAAACTCGGCATCACAGACCCCACAAGTTCTTACGAAGAGTACTTGCATGCCTAAAATTCCTACCAGTACTCGCCGAGTACTTTGTGAGTTTGTATGTTATGAGTCCTCCAATAAATTTTAAGGACAAGTACGTGCCTTTAGTAGCTTATAACATGAGTGTTATTAGCTAGGAGGTCTCCTCCTCAATGCATATCTAATACCATGTTTTTCCTATTAAAATCCATTGATGGAATTATCAATAGCGATCTTGTAGAGGAAATATGCTAGCTTTAACCATTAGAAAAGGAAGAATGTTGATCATACATCTTTTATATGAAATATCTCTGATAATGTAAATAAGTAGTAGTTACAAATTAGATGTCTTTTTAGAGATTTGGTATGAAATGAAAGTAGAGATTTGGAATATGATATGGAACCAAAGTTTTGGTTTGTTAGTTAAATAGATACTCTGGTTCGTCTCTCGATCATAAAGCATTGAGGAATTTATTTTAGTTTGTCTACCTACAACGATACCTCCTAGCCGGGGATGCATCTAAGGTTAGAGCTTTATGCAATTGGTGTTCTTGTTTGACAAGTCTAAATTGTGTAAGTATTGTTCTTATATCGTCTTTCATTTTTGGGTTATATATAGGTGTGAAAGGAAAATATAATTTTTTTAATGTTAATGTAAGTTAATTAAATAATTACAATAAGAGAAATGATATTTCTACACTCTATGATAGTGTTTAGAGTGTTTTTTGATGTTCTTTTAATTCATTTTCTTTTGGTTTTTGATCCTCTCTCCTTTTCCTGTTCTTTTAAGGAGTATAGTTTACAGTCTATCATAAGTTTATTCTCTTCTTGATGATGCATCACAAAGTGTGAAATAAAACATTGATACTAAAAATCTCTATGCACATTTAGAAGCTCTCCAAAACACTAATTAAATGCATACAATTAGACACAGATTAAGTTAGATTAAAGTAATGAGGAGTTGGGAGTAGATAATTCAAAAATAAATGCTAATTTTGGAAGTTAATTGTGAAAGAGGAATGCATTTTGCTCTTGATTTGAGGCGAGAAAATGAATGCTAATATCCTACAAAATCAATTTGTTAGTCTATGCAAATGATAGTCTTGGATTGCACATTGTCCAGGGATTTTATGTAGAATCAGAATCCTTTGTGGATCATTTGTGCTTGTGGATCAATTATGTATAGTGTAGATCTGTCTTGTGGCTTGTGAATCTAATCTGGCATGCTATGTTGGCAGTGAGCTGCCCTCTTGTCAGTGAGGCGTTCAACGCTGACCTCGGGATTCGTGACATGGCAGTGAGCCTCCCGTGAATCTGGGTTAAGTCTGGCGTTTGTAGTGAGTGTTGACAACTCAAGCTTTTGGTGCAACGACAAACGATTCCAACAATTGGTATCAGAGCCATGGGTCACGGGTTCGAATCCCTCGGGTTGTGTTGAGGGGGGATTGTTGGTAGTGAGCTGCCGCCTTGTTAGTGAGGCGTTCAACGCTGACCTCGGGATTCGTGACATGGCAGTGAGCCTCCCGTGGATCTAGGTTAAGTCTGGCGTTTGTAGCAAGCGTTGACAACTTGAGCTTTTGGTGCAACGACAAATGATTCCAACATGCTACACACTAATACTTTTTGATTTGTCAAACACTTTGCTTTGCGCTAACTGTAATAGATTATTAGTATTTAAAAATACCTTGGGGATTGCTAGATTAGAAGGGTTGTGTTCTTCTAGGTCGAACCCCTTGATTAGACTGGTTTTATGGTCATGAAAATGAGCAAAGACAAGACTCTTCAGTCAATGTAGATGTTCTAAATGAATTTTGATCAAATATTAGATTCTTTTTATAGCTCCAAATCATAAGATTTCTATAATGAATGCTCCTTGAAGTCTTAGGAAATCAAATGTTTCTAGGATGATCAGATCAAACATGGATGATAAATGAATGAACATTTAATGCCTTTAAATATTGGTACATAGCAATAAATCATGTGAAACATTTACCAAGTTGGTTCATGGAAATAATGAAATGGGCAAAAGAGTTGACAAATTTGGATTTGAATTTTTGAATTTAGGGATCAATTTTGTATAGTGCAGGATCAATCTCGTGCCATGGGATTGAGTGGAGACAAAGGAATGCTAATATTGAAGTGAGAAATGAATGTTTGAACATAGGGGTGTAATAAATTTCAATTATGTGGGAGTACGTGTGGATATGGATAAGGTATGGTCGAATATATGGGAATCAATTTTACAATTGAGACAAATGAATTCTAATATTGATGTGGGAAATGAATGTTTGAATCTCGGCGGCATAATAAATGTCAAATATGTAGTAATATGTGTAGATGTAGATGAGATATGGTCTAATGTATAATAATGAGTATAAATAAAAAGGATAGCAGATAGGAAAATGAGCCCAACTTTGTACAAGAGCGCTCCATTTGTTGATATATAATTGTATTAAGTCATTCCATCAAAATAGGCTCAAAACTAAATGGGAATTCACATGGGTGTGCAAACTTCACCTTTTAATAGGTTTGAAATTTAATTTTTGACTTTGTTAGTGCACAATCTTGTAATTTGCTTCTTATTCTTTCTACTATTAAAATATGTTAATATCGAGGCAAGATTTTACCCTTTGATAATTATGGGGCTCAAACCATGTGGCTTGTATTGGGGAGAGGGACCAATAGTCGTTAGGGCTATCTTTGTGACCATGTAGCGGTTACATGGAATATCGTGGGACCTCCATTTTTTAAGAAATGTGATATTAACTCATCACACAACTCGCCACATCAACGTCTAGTGAGAAGTGTCCTTAAAATGAATTTTTAAAGATTTGACCAAAACTTTATCATGGAATCCCTTGTTGAAAAAAAAATCATTTGTTGTTAGAACATCATATTCTTATTTAAAATATAACTTATATGCAACCTAAATGATCTCAATATTGGTAACCATGAATCTTGTTATCTCTAACCTTTTGTATCCAACACAAATGACCGTTGGTAACCATGAATCTTGTTATCTCTAACCTTTTATATCCAACACAAAATACTATTTATTGATATTTTATATAAAGCAAAAAAAATATTTATTGCACTTATTAATGAATGTATTTATGATTTTTATATGACATTCATAAGTTCTCATGTGTTCATGTAAGGGTCCCATTTACATGTGGAATAATTATTAACAATATATAGTATAAATATGTTATAAGACTAAATCCTGTATCAACAATAGGACCCTGCTCAATTACTGACCCCTCTCCTCCTACTACCAGTCCAACACAATCACGTAGTTTTTAATTTTTATCCTCTAGAGCATCATATACAGTAATTCTGAGCTCCACAATTAACTATTGTAAATGATTAGTTTGCCAACAATTTTGATTTTATATATTTTATGCCTTTCAAACTAATCATATAACTTGATGAAAGAAAGTGCAACATCGGTGAAAGAAAATACTAAATCGAGACATAAAGTGAAATCTTTATCATTAAGATAACTTTTCCTTCTTAAAATTGAGGTTGGTTTCATTCAGAGCACAAGAAGGAAAATATTTTTGTTTATATTTTTTATATTGAAAAAAATGCCAATTACAAAGGAAAAATGCAGTCTTTGACTGCAGAGAAAGAACCAATCACAATAAACACAAGAACAGCAACATAATGCTTAGAATCATAGGCTGTCCAAAAACAGTGCTACAAGCCATATACAAAACACCCACATATATCCTCAACACTAAACAAACAGGTCTGTTGTGTTCTTTTGGAAAAGAGCTCCAGCAGTGTTCAGGTAATGAATGGAAATTTTTATTTGTTTTATGATTTATAATTTATGCCAATCAGAGGTTATTTTGATTATTAATAAAGTTTATGTTGAGGTAGAAATGTTATCTTTTTAATTTTAAATTTATCTATTTTGTTAGGAAGGTATTTTTTTCATTTTTGCCAAATATAATTGGGAAGGCACTCTTAAAATAAGACCACATTTGGTCATTATTTTGGATGTCATCTTGCTTAGACTTTGACTTTGAGGATATACTTTTTATCACCCCTCTTTTTTTAGAATATTGTATTATCTTTTTTGTTAATAAAAAGTAAAATAGGATTTATTAATAAAACAATAAAACCATGTATTCATTTTTCCTTGATTTGTACTCTGAATGGTAAAGCTGTCCATTATAGAACATTAAAATATTCCAAATTTAGAATAACCAAAAAATTATTGGAGTGAGCTGGAAGTACTATCTTATTGGATAGAGACATTATACACAGATAAAAGGAGTTATTTAAAAAGATTAAAAACATAAGATGCTTTTTCTTGCAAATATAATTTAATCTATATACCTACTTACATCCCCAAATCCTCTCTTTTCTTAATACATTATACTGTAAATAGAAGATCGTAGCATTTTACTCCCCTCAGCCCCTTTCGATGCTTGATATCATTGATACTCTGACTATTTTATGTTGGAAAAAATAAAAAAATACTTGGTGGAAAATTCAAGGAAATAACAATGTTAAATAAATAAAGTGTTTTAAAAATGATGTTCAAAAATTTAGTATCATATTATATTACAGAATGATCTCTCTTGTGGTGCTAAACATCGACCATCATGGCAGGAATCACGATTTCACCTATAGAAAAGTGTTTTTCTAAAAGGTTGATTATCAAAATGTAAATTTATGGGGTCATCTAGCGTTTTGTCTCAAAGGGCATGTGGGAGCACTTTATGCTCGCCATACAGATTATGAAACTATAGTAGAAAGAGGGTTTTAAATTAGAATTAGATTTTTAGACCAATACACCAAGTAATGGCTCTTATGAAAAATATCTATGGTGGTGTGTGAGCATTTATTTTACTTATTATCTATAAAAGCACAATAACACAACAGAAGATTTAGTAGTTGTAATTGTAAAAAAAAAAATTGCAATTTTGGATAATAAAATCCCAAATCAAACTTTTATCATCCTCCCATCACTATGAATGTAATAGAAAACGTATGACAATAATAACCAGTGGATTTACAGAAGCACACACCACACCTTACAACAGGGCTTGTGACTTCATTAAGCGTACAAACTTCCAACAATAAGTTTCTTCCAGCAAATGTTTCTGCAGGGCTAATGTTTTCCATTTTGAAGGCTTTGCAAGTTGTGGTCTAAGTTTGCTCCCTAGTACCCTAAAGCTCATGAAGTGTTGTTTTGCCCTGTCTCTTACTTTTTCTTTTTAAATGATTATTTATGCTAGGAATTTGGATGCAGATGTGTGTCAGGAGATTGCTCTGCCCACATTCTTTGTTTTGTATAGGATGCATTTATAACAGAGTATATTATATATTCAGTAGTCATACCCTGCCCTTAAGAATTAAACACCAAATACACCGTACATGCCAAAATCCAAAATCTGACAGAAATGGGCACATAAGACAAAATAAGCATTTCCGGCTATGAACTTTGAGATCAAACAAGAAATGGATTTGTACAATCTGAATGGACATGGAGTTCTCATGATCTTCCTTCCAATACAGAAGGAATCTAAGAAGGAACCTAAAAAGAGATATTATTATGAAAAACAAATTTATAACGCTGAAGAAATTATAAAATTGATCCTCACAGAGAATGTCTTCAAGGTAAAAACACAGTGAAGACGCCCCATAGCTATCAGCAGTCCAAACATTTCTGCAAGCTTTCATTGCAAAAAAAAAACAAAACAAAACAAAGGGCTTATTATATAGGAAGGATAGAATTTCTGCTTCTACCATTTCCAAAGAATAAAGAGGCATTCTTCATGCTGTTTGAACAATCAGTTGTATTGAGATCAATCCATAGTCTCTGGAATGATGAATCCATAGAGAATGATCTCCTCATGGCCGGCACTGATTCTGCACAAGAATTTTTTCTCTGTTCTGGTGTGCTCATGCCACCTGCTCTCTCTATATTACATACCCAATAACAATCACTGCCTCTTCTGATGTCATTTAAGCTAGAAACATGGGTCAGCTTGGACATAACTGGGCTCTTGGAAAACACGTTCTCTGCCATCTCATTGCTTTTCTGCTCATTTAAATCAATGTCTATGCTTGTGCTAACATGGTTTCCATTCTCCAACGGAGATAGACAAGCCATTTCTAAATGGGAACTATCATTTTGGAGATCGGAACTTACTGATAACTCATTGTTTGTAGCTTGGGTATTGTCAAGAAGTCCAGAGCTCACAATATTAGCCCTGCACATAGGACAGTTTGAGTTCGATTGCAGCCATACATCAATGCAGTGCAGATGGAATGCATGGCTGCATTTGGGCAGTAGCCTAAGGCTTTCACTTTCCTGAAACTCATTCAAGCAGATTGCACAATCAAGAAATCCATCCTGTTCTTTGTAGCTGAACATGGGTATTGATTGAATCACGGAATCTTCAAGCCCATTGCTGTTAGGAATCCATGGTTCTGTATTGTCAGGATTTGGAGTGTCAGAAAATCTGGGATTTCCATGCAGATGGTGACTCAGTGTATCCCATCTGATGTAGCATTTGGTCACAATGGCATAGTAGCTGACTAGCAGAAAGGAAGTGGCCAGTATGCCTAATATTGCTATAACCAGGATTGAGAAGTTTGGGTCTGATGAATGGGATACATCAATTGGACGTGCAAAGGGCTCCGTGGGTGGGCAGGCAGGCCATTGTGGAGGGCACAGACCATTCCTGCAGCATATTTGGTACGGCCCATTTGCCTGTAAAGCCATCTAGGCCTGTCTGGACATTAATTTATGTCATTCATAGGTGATTAGACCAATACCCCATTCTTAAAGAAGCAAAGAAAGAAAAGAGATCAATAATTCAGTAGTTACATCAATGTCCACAAAGGAAATCTGGCCTGACTAAATCTATGGTACCATTAAGGGCATAACACAGGAATGCCCATTCCTGCCAAACAAGAAAGCAGAGAGAAATCATTTTGAAGTCAAAGCTGAAAGCCAACAACACATTATTACTTGAAGAAAGGACTATTGTAGGAGAGTTTAATGCTAATGCTAATGTTAATTCAGAAGTCTCTTGAGAGCAAGGCAGACCGTTTTATTTAGAGGGGTGGCCCCAAGGGCTTAAACTCGTACCTATCCTGGGTATTCGAAATATAGAAACTTTTTAGTTGGTCATGCATTCAAACACTACTGTCTTTGAAAGTATATTTAATTACAGAGTTTTATTACATATTTTCTACATATTATAAAGCTAGTATATTGATATTGATATAATTATATCTAATATTATTGATAATGAAATGAAATGATTCTAATTATGTTTATAAAATTAATATAATCATATTTAATATTATCGATAATGAAATGAAATGATTTTAATTATATTTATTAGATTATACAATTTTTGGGACCACTAATTGTATCAATTATTTCAACTGTGTAAAAATTCTTAGGACAACTAACATTTTTTTTAATGAATTAAAATGCTTAAAAATGCTCTCCACCTAATTGTAAAGTGCAAACATGTATGGATGATTTTGATTGCAAACAATCCAAATAGTCAAGTCAGTTAACCAATGATTCCTAACATGGACCCATGATTGATAGTCCAATGCACAAAGCATCTCCATGTCAAGAGCTCTTTGAATATTTATGTGAATGAGATCGAAGATATTGGTATGGTAGTTAAGCCTCCATCACCAAATTATGGTTCGGTGTTTTCAAGGTGAATATTTCACCAACTTTAGTGGGGGACAAAGGAAGATGTCATTTTCTTCCCTTTTCTATCAAGTCAAAACCTAGTTGGATCTATCATGTTCATTTTCCATGAAATTTGAAAATAGGTAAGAGTTTAACATAAGATACTCTTCTTCATTGCATGGGTGCATTATTCTTCATAATGTGGACTTCCTGTGGTTTTCATTAAGGAAAAAACAAATAAGGGTGGTTGGTACCATGTCACGTTCAAACTTGAAACCAAGTAAAAGTAGGTCATTGGGAGTTTTGGTTTTGTGATGTCCCATCTATTTAAATTCAAATATAAGAGATTTTGTAAAGGAATACTAGATATTATAGGGTGGTTGTTGATTACAGTGCAATGGTAAAAGCTTTCTTTTAATAGTTATGTGAGTCTTTTCTCTTCATAGATATATGTGGGTCCCTGTGCTTTCTCAAGGATGACATTACTCGGACTTTGAAATTGGTGTGAAAGACTCTTTCAAACCGGTTATCATGTAAAGGCACAATTATGTTAGGTTATTGGTGTTTGGAGGATATAAATCTAAACAAAAAGATATCGCCTTTTGTTTAAAAAATGAAATGACTTTGGTTTGATTTGTGTGAATTTAAAGATCTGGGTTTTAAGATTTTTAGGTTTTTAATGGGATATTTTAGGGCTTTTTTCATTAATTTCACTATTTAAGAGAGTTAAGGTTTTAAATATGGTTTTTGTTTGGTTTTCTGTAATTTTGGTTGTGAATAATGAAGAACATGGTATTTATAATAGTGAGAATATTTGTCCCCAAAGTTTATAAAGAGGTGTTGACCATAATACATCTAATAAATCTTATTGGAGATGTAGACATTTTTATGTCTATTGCCGTTGTTGATTTTGTTTGTTAGTGGTATAGAAATTATAGTTTAATTGTTTACTATGTTGGTCATATCTACTTAGAGCAATCCCTTGCTGCATGGGTTAAACATGATTGGGAGCCCATGGCAAAGCTTATGTGTATTTGAAACTTTATTAAAGTTTTTTTTTTTCAAAGAGTCGTAGTAGGTTAATGCACTCTTGAACTGTTCTAGTTGTAGGTTCATGCACAACATCCTTTAGGCTTTATCCCACTAGACTTGTGACTTCAAGATTTTAGAGCAAGCCTCGCTTAAAGTCTCTACCTGGGTTGAGCTTTTGGATTCACCCATTCCCTTGGGCTTTCCTTAAGCAAATCATCTAGCCATTAGGTAATTTCATGTGCCATAAACTAGATAGATATTGTTTTGCTCATTATCACAATCAATTCTACATCTAAGTGGATGTCACCATTGACTTGAAGGAATTAATGGAGATTCAAGTGAGCCCCCTTTGCTTTTCCCGTAAGGTGATTCATTTAACCTATCTAACACTAATTTCGGGGCCAAGCTTCTAACCATAAGATAAGTGATTGTCCTCTTATGCCACGGCTAGCACATAAGCCAACCTTTGAAACTCCTACACTGCCCAACAAGGATGAGGGTTGGACCATTGTTGGAGGAGAAAAACTTTGTTGGCTCCAAACCTGTCAAACTAAGTGACTTGACATCTATCGTTAATATTCATCAGCATGTCCACACAAGTGATCCACTTCCCGTGTCATTTGGGTCTGCCTTCAAGGCCAAGTTACTCAATTTTTGCCATCCCAAGGCAAGTTTTTCTATCTAGTCACCTTGGTAAACATACATTCCTTTATCTAGCATATTTATTATTTACTTATGCATTTAATTTCCTTTCTCTGTTTCTTTTTCCTTGATTGGTCTATCTCCCCTCATGTTAAACTCCGTGCCCACACTCCCCTCTCTTTATAAGTAACCATATCTGCAATTACAACTTACTTATTCTCTTCTCTTCATCCTGATGATGGATCACGGAGTGTGATCCGAAACATCGATCTAAAAAAGCTACACACAGTCTAATCTAGAAGCACACATTCTAAGTTTTTCTATCCTAAATCCGATTTTCAAATGTTGAGACTTCTTTAACAGCCGTTCAACCCACCAAATGGTCTCGCAATCTACCTCACAAAGATAACAACTCCCAAAGGAAGATAGTGGGGACAAGTGCCACTCCATTTTGTTGGATGATTTTATCATACCAAACCAACATCCTCTTTTAAGCAATAAGTTCAATGAAAACACTTGACATTGATGACTGCTCCATGGGCCTCATCAGTGTTTACATTTCTAATAATCAATTGCAAAAAATAACATTATGGAAATGGCTGGTGGACAACCTGCCCCTTTCTAATTGGCTAATTTGCAGCGACTTAAAAAATACAAATTTAAAAAGAAGTTTTCTCACATGGAAAGGGAAATTCAACTTTCAGTTTAAAAAAGTTAAAACTCAGTTTGAATGTTTTAATAGCTGGGTTGAATGTTTTAAAAGCTGGGATTTATGTTTTAAAGCTTGCGAATTGGCTCCCCAAACATATCCTGAAACCACTGTTATGCGCGCCGCAGGCTACCCACATTCACACAAGAACTCCAACAAAATCTACATCCTCAAAACATTCCATTCAAGCTTTTTCTTGTGCCCAAAACACCACGACAACCTTCAATGGCGGCCTGCAAATTTTTGTTGACGCCGATCCACAGCCACCAGTCGCCCCTACCCAACTGCTCTCCCAACCATTACTTGCAGTGCCAAAGCCTGCTAAATACTCATCTTGGCGTTAGTTTTTTTGTCAAGATCTTCTACCCTTTTTCTAGATCACTGCGAAAACGGTGTAAATTCAACCCAATGCCAAACCTGCAAACAAGATCTTCCAAAGAAAAACAATAACCACAATGCCACTGAGTTGAAATATACCACATTGAAAAAATCTGCAAATCTCAGCCATAAGCTTGCACATGAGGAGCAATATTGGACAAAACCCTAGACCAAAACAGCACAAAACACCTTGAACTACGCAAACAAATGATGAACCGACCGTTGTGTCAATACAGTGCCGGAAATTGACATAGAACACAGACTCCCGCCTTCAGACATTTTATGTAGGACCCCCGTAATTGAAGGAAAAGGGTGAAAAACATGAATTAAAATGAGCACATTAGGTATAATTTACTTCTCCATGTAATTACATAGTACAATTGATCTCCTTAAAATAGTGTCACTAAATCAATGACCTATGAGGCACAACATTTGTGGGATAAATCTACATACTAAATATATGTGTATTGCACTATTAAATCACTAAGTGCTAAATATATGTGTATTGCACTATTAAATCACTAAGTGCTTGCATGTGGGATAAATCCACACAATAGAACATGATCATTCCAACAAATTGGTGGAGAATGAATGAGGTGTTTTGTTGATGAAATAGTGTATTGGTGAGTGATAAGTTTGGTTTTATTTTAAAAATGGTTAGGGCTTGCCAAACTTGGATTTCTAATAGTGGCTTTGCATGTTAGATCCTTGAGTTACATGGTCTAACTTTTATTGGATTTCTAATGGTGACTTCACATGTCAGATCCTCGAGTTACATGGTCTAACTTTTATGCAAGTCTCGACAAGCTCCTTAAGTGTCTTGATAGTGTCATGATATTAGAGCAACATGTGTTCCACCTTCTTCCTTTTGGTAGGTGACTTGTGAAGGTTCACCTAGAAATGTTCCTTTATGACCATTGTACCATTACTTTCTAGCTAGTTTGGGATGGTGGGCCTCAAAAGATCCTCAACGCTTAGTTTCTCATGAACAAGTTCCTTTTGTCTCATGGGTTTGGGCTCCAACTTATTGCACGAGTTTGGAACCTTGTGTCATGTTTGGTACTTTCTACCAGCTAGATTGGGTGATGGAATGATACAATTATTCACATTGCCATCTTTCTAAGAAGCTATGGGAAACAAATGGCAAAAATCTACAAATGGGCTAATAACATGATTGCTAAATAATTTTAGGGGATCTTCTCTTAGCTTGAGGGCAACCCCTTTGATACTAAGCTTTAATCATTTCTTGCATGGATCAAATACTAACTCAAGCTTATTGATAACCATCATGCCAATGGTGCTCATATTCAAGCTTGTCTACATTGACTTAAGTTTGGTGACAAGGCTTTTAAAGAGTTTTTCAAATCTCTACACATCAAGCATGTTGAGGAGAAGATTAAAACTATAATTCATCTCACAAGTGAATCATTGAGCTTCCGCAGATTTCCAATGATTTTTCAGGACCATAATAAACTTATGTTTCAAGCCCAAGAGGATTTCAAGGAGTAGTCTTGTACTTTATAGGAATGCCATGATGTTGTTCCTTGTTAGCTTGGTCACGTTGTTCACCCTCAAGGAGCTTCACTTGGTACTTATGGAGATAGGCAATGATAAATTCTCTACCCTTCATGGTTTCCCTTGTGAATCCTTCAAGGCCACTTGGTAGCTTTTGGTCTTGATCTTCTCCAAATTTATAAAGAAGAACTTCAAAACAAGTTTGTAGGAAGCATTATCAACAAAGACAATATTAATTTCATCCCCGAGGATTGGGATTCTAAGCTCAACTCTAATTGGAGGCCCAAATCACCTTATTGAATGTCTCTTACAAGATTTTGCCCAAAGCTCTCGCTCTTTGTGTTCACCATTTGCTTCCAACATTTGTGAGGCTGAAGCAAATTGGCTTTATCAAGAGCCACAAAATTCTTGACAATATCATTTATGCAAAAGGCATGGAATGGGATATGTCTTCTTCAAAATGTATTTTGTTTCTTAAACTTTATTTTTGAGAAAATGCATGATTGCATTGAGTGGCCTTTCACCTTGGCCACACTTAAAGCACTAGGGTTTGGAGAATTTTTATTTTGTTGTTCAAACCCTAATTGGCGACATGTTTGCTTGTCTGTCCATTAGTGGCAAAAAATTAGATAGTTTTGGACTCTTTCGATCCATTAGGACGAGCTATCTTTTGCCCCCTTTGCTTTATCTTCTAGCTACAAAGGCCTTTAGCTCTTTCCTAGTTCACAAAATTGTGTAAGGTCTTGTTAAAGGGATTTCTTTTCTCAATTCAACTAATCAACTGATTAATAAGCATTTGATGGATGATTATTTTCTCACACTTGCCAAGAATGAAACCTCCTTCAATGAATTCATGTTGTATCTTAGCACCTTTTGCAAAGCTTTTGGTTCAAGCTTGCAGTGGAGTAAAATCCAATGCTATAGATAATGTATTTTTCCTTTGCCTGAGTGACTTAAGAAGTACTCTTGGAAATGGTTATATAAAGGGGAAATGTTAAATTTACTAGTATTACTTGTGCCTTCAAAATAGAGCCTTCCACTTTATGCCAATATGTTTGTAGCTAGTAGAGAAAAAGATTTGTAATGCCCACCTTAGATGGTACTTGATAATTTGCATTATAATGAATTTGATCATGTGGATTATTTGATTATTGATTTATCATGGAGGATAAAATTTATATGGTAGATTACTATTTAATTGATTAGTTCATTAAGTAAGATGAATTAAATTTGAGTGGACTAATATATTTAGATAACCATTAATATTATATTGGATTGTGTGAAATTCCTTTGAATTAATAATTTGTTAACTTAGGAATAAATTATTTGGATATTAATTTATTTAAGAAAAATAGACTAATTACATGGAGCAATTATTTAGAATATATTTAGAAGTTTTTCATTTATTTTGCTAGAAAATTTTCTTGTAAAACAAATCTATTTATGAATTTATAATTTGAGGAAATAAATTTATTTATTAAATAACATTAAGATTTGTTATGCCTCTACTATTCTATCTTCCTGAGTATGATAAGGTTAAGCACTTGTGGTATGCTTAACCTTAATATTCTCATTTATTAGCTCTAGTTAATTCCTTAGGTCAACCTAATTAGGGTGAAGGGGTTTGCCCCTACCTAATTATGTCTATAAATAAGGAAGAGAAAGACTCTTCCAAACCATCATAATTTGCAAGATTAAATTCATATTCTCATATTTTATTTTTTGGAGGTCACCCCTTCAAAGCGATTTGATATTTTATTGATTTTTGCCCTTATTTTCAAGCAATATCCTAACAAGTTGTATCAGAGCAACAATTTTGATCAATAATTTTGTTTTCACCATAACTTACAAACCATCGCAAATTTTATTATGATTTTTTAGGGTTTTGAGTAATCTATCCAAGAAACCTACAATAAATTTTTAGCTTTCTGTGATCATTTTTGAGTGAGTTATTATATTTTCATTAATTTATCTATAGGTCAACAAATTTTATATTTTTTTATATTTTTGGAAAGCTCATGAAAAATTAAGCTATGTTAGTTATTTATAGTTTCTAATTAGAGGAAAAATATATTCTATAATTTAGTGGTCAAACTTTGGTCAAAGGAGAGACATCAAATTCAGTTATAGCTTATTTTAAAATTTTATGGTTACAACTTGCATTGGATGCTTCCCTCCTCTACCTAATAAAAAACCTAGAGTTTGGAAAATAAACACATCAAAAGGCATGCCATATTTTGGATTAGAGAATTTTTCTACAAATATTGAGTCCAATGACTCTCTTTACTATCCACCACCTAAAATTGAGGGACAAAATTCCACTAGGATGTGAAATAGTGGTAAATTTTATCAAGGATAATTTGTTTGCCCCATTTGCAACATCTTTAAATGAGGGTTTGGATAGGTTTAAATAAGAACAATTGTTTGAATTAAAGGCCCATTGAAATCACATGGGTGGGCACAACCCCAATAGACAAAATCAAGGAATAGGGTAGCCTTTTCAAGGTCCAAAATTTAACCTACCCAAAATAGACATTCATAAGTTTGATAGTATGGATGTAACTTTGTGGATAAGTCTCACAGAATAATATTTGAAGCTTCATAATATACCAGAGAATGCAATAGTTGACATAACTTCACTACATTTAGAATCTGAACCTTATTAGTGGTACTAGTGGATGATGAGTAATAGGAAAGGGTAGGTACTTAGTTGGAAATAATTTACGAATGACTTAGCAACCCACTATGAGAAACCATGGAAGGAAAGCTATTTCACCTAACTGATAAATTTGAAACAAATAGGATATGTAGCTAAATATATTGTTGAGCATATGAGATTGGTAATCCAAATACAAGATGTGACACCTTATCAAAGGCTATAATTCTACATCAATAAACTTAATGACTAAATTAAGCATGACATTCGTTCGTTGGAACTTTGTACAATTAGGAAAGATATGCAACAAGAACTGCATATTGAACAATGCAACTTTGCTACTAGAATATCCATGCAAGGTCAAACCACAATATGGAGAGATGGAAATGTGAGTAATCATGTTGACAAAAATGTGACAAACTTCTTTAACCCAAGACAAATTACTAAGCTCTCTCCTCAACATGAGGCAAAGAAAAGAGAAAAAGGTCTATGCATGCATTGTGATAGCAAATGGTGTCAAGGTCATAAGTGTGCCAATAGTGAGAAAAGACTAATAATTATTGAGAATGAGGTTGAAGAAGAGGGAGAAGTAGCTATAAAAGAACCAAATATAGAACTTGAGCATGCATATTCTAATGAAGAAAGCCCTACTATCTCCCTACATGTATTGAATGTGATAAGCACACCACAAACACTTAAAGAGGTTGATTACATCAAAATGTGAAAGGGGATAATGTTGGTTGATATAGGTAATACACACAACTTCATTTATAGAAGATTGGCCAATGAGCTCAATTGTTTCGTGTATCCAATAACTAATTTCTAGGCCATGATAGCTAATGGGAAACAACTCTCTTGTGGTAGTAAATGCCATCATATAAAACTCTCAATCGAAGACTATTAGCTAGATCAAAAAATGTTTGCCATCCCAATTGGGGGAGCACATGTCATTTCGAGTGTGTAATGGCTTAAATATTTGGGAACAATGTCCTTCAATTTCAAGACCTATTCATGTTTTTAGTACAAATGAACAAAAGTAAAAACTTGTAGGGACACAATCACCACCAAGCCAAATTATCAGCTCTTATAGGATGGAGAAATTACTTAAGAAAGGATCTTATGGCATAGTGGCACAACCACATTTTTTAGAAGCACAAGATGTGAAACCTCAAGATCCTCTAGAGCTTCAAGAGATCATTCAATACCATCAACAAGTTTTTTTATAAACCCAAGGGTCTACCTCTAGTCAGAGATCATGATCATGCCATTGAAATAATACTAGGAAGTATTCTTGCTAACATTAGACCTTATTGCTATCCATATGAACAAAAGTCAGAAATCAAAAAATTGGTCAAAGAAATGTTGGATTCAATCATTGTTTGTCCCAACAAAAGTTCTTATTCATCTCTAATGGTAATGATTAAAAACAAGGATGAGTTATTAAGAATGTGCTTAGATTATAGGGAACTCAACAAGTTCACTCTCAAAGAGAAGTTTCCTATTCTTGTTATTGATGAATTGAATGGTGCAATTTTCTTTACTAAGTTAGATTTGCATTCATGTTTTCATCTAATTTGACTAAAGGAGGATGTACATAAGATTTCCTTTAGAACACATGAGGGTCATTATGAATTCTTAGTTATATGCCATTTGGTCTCACTAATGCTCCACCTTTTTAAAGCCTTGTGAATTCAATGCTCTACCCATTTCTCTAAAAAATTGTGTTGGTATTCTTTGATGATATCCTCATCTATAGTAAAACATGGGAAGAACATTTTCAACATGTGGAGAGGGTATTACAGGTATTGGAAGATAATCAACTCTATACAAAAAATCCAAATGTGGTCTCACATGAAGGTGTTAAGGTGGCCCTAAGAAGATTGCAATAGTAAAAGAGTGGCCAACACCTAAAAATATCAAAGGTTTGAGAGGATTCTTGGGTCTAACAAGATATGATAGAATATTTTTTCACAACTTCACTTGCCTAGCAACACCCTTAACAACATTGTTCAAGAAGGATTATTTTTCATGGTTAGAGCAAGCCACCAAGCATTTCAACAACTAAAAGAAACTCTTACTTCCACTCTGGTGTTAGCTACCCTACACTTCTATAAGACATTTAGGTAGAATGTGATGCTTCTAGACATGGAATGGGGATTACTAATGCAAGAAGGGTATCCCTTGGCATTTGAGAGTCGATAACTCAAAGGAAAGAAATTGGCAAGGACCACATATGAGAAAGAAATGTTAGCTATCATTCATGCAATCAAATAATGGTGTTGACATCTAATAGGAAGACATTTCAAAGTCACAACAAATCATGAGAGTCTAAAATATTTTGAGGAGCAACAAAATTGGGTCACCAAGATGCTAGGGTATGAATTTGAAATTATTTACAAAAATAGCTAGGAGAATATTGTAGTTGATGCCATTTCTCAACAAGAAAAAGAGGAATCAACAATTTGTTCCTTTTCTTTATTGCAACTAGGTGGTCCTACAATAGTGTGTCTTAGTTGTGGGACGAGGCAAAAAAATGAGCCCAAGATGCCAAAATTCCAAAATACCTTCGAATGAATGTATCTACATTTGAACGAATGACCTTCATTCAAATGTGATGTCATTATGACCTTTAAATAAAGTTTTTTTTCAAATTTTAAATGTTTCATGTTCAAAATGATTTATGAAAGGGACCTTCATATGAAGGACATTTGAATGAAGGTTTTAAACTTCATTTGAAGGTCCCTTTGATGCTATCCCATTGTTTCTTACAAAGTTTTTAGAGAAAATATTTGTTTCAAAACAAGAGTTGGACCATCAAATGGAGTCACCATGACATAAAATTTTATATGATTGTAGGTCTTAGAGTAAGCTTTCTGAAAAGTATAATTTGTAATATAATTTACTTAATTATGATATATATTTTCTATTTTTTAGTGAACATAGGCTTTTACCAAACATAAGGGTCTCTATTTGAATCACATGGAAAAATAGAAAATTGTAGGAAAAAAATTCTAAAAAATATTTGTGTGCTCTATATCAATGTCCTTATTTCACTTAAAAAATAAAAATAAATTTTGATATATACAAAAAAGTTATGCATTATGGAATAAAATTACTCTAAATTATAATTATTGTAAATTCAAAAATAATAATAAAATATATGCAACAAAAAAATTAAAAATAGGCATGCACTAGATATTAGTGTTAGTGATATGTGTTTAAAAAATTATGATTTTATCTTATTTGTAATAAAAGTTATGCATTATAGAATAAATCTCACTTGTTAAAAATACTATAAAGTATAACAAATAAGTTATTAAAATATGCCTAAAAATGACAAAAAATATTTTTAAAATTTAAAAATATATATTTAGAATCTATAGATAATATCTAATAAATCACTTTTTCACATCATCTCCAAATTCTTAATGGTTTGCTTTCTATAATTGACAAAAAGTGAAAATTTGGTTAAAACTGTTGATTTCAATGTCCCACTTAGGCCAAAAAGTGGGACAACACACTATTGTGGGATCACCCAACCTAAATGGATAGAAGTTGCATGAGAATAGTGGCAACATGATCCTCTAACAAAAATTCTCATTCAACAACTTCAACAAGACTCATATTCTTTAGATAAGTATGTTTGGAAGGGATACTCCTTATGGTACAAAGATAGGCTCTTTTTGTGCAAAAAATCACAATTGGAAGCTAGCATATTGTGTCAAGTATATGACTCACAAATAGGAGGAACTTCAGGGTTCTTAAAGACCTATCACCATATAAAAAAATATTTATTTTGGAAAGTTCTTAAGGGGGATGTAAAGAAATTTGTGGTTGAATGTTTGATATGTCAACAAAATAAAGGTGAAAGAGTAATGACTCTAGGCCTCTTGCAACCATTAAGTATTCTGGCACAATGATGGGAGAAAATATCAATGGGGTTCATTATGGGGCTGCCAAAGTCAGATAACCTCGATGTGATTTTGGTACTTGTGGATAGACTCACTAAGTATTCACATTTCTATGGACTCTCTCATCCATTTTAAGCTAGTACTATGGAAGAAGTATTTAGGGAAAAGTTGCAAAACTCCAAGGTATTCCCAAAATCATTATGAGTGATTATGACCCTATCCACACTAGCCTCTTTTGGACAAACTTATTAACAACATGAGGCACAAAACTAGCACATGGTTCATCTTATCATTTGCAATTAGGTGGCTAAACAATATTTATGAACAAATGTTTGGAAGGATATTTATGTTGCCTTGCCTCTGACAAACAAATGTAATAGTCCAAACAACTTGCATAGGCAAAGCGGTGGTATAACACAACATTTCACATATAAACAAAGATGACTCCATTTGAGGCTCTTTATGGATAATCCCATCATCTATTGCTTCTTATTTATAGGGTCATTCCAAAGATCGTGCACTAAAGGATCATATTCAACACCAACAAGAAATGCTTCAAATCCTTAAGGAGAATTTAGTTGTAGTTGAGAATAGGATGAAGGACAAGTAGATCAACACAATAGTGAAAGGAATTTTGAGGGAGATTGGATATTCCTTCAATTGAAACCTTACAAACAAATGTCACTTAAGAAACACAAGAACATCAAGTTTGCACCTAAATTTTATGGTCCCTATAAGGTTCTCCATTAGATCAACAATGTAGCTTATTAGTTGGTAATTCCACCCTCTTCCAAAACTCATCCTATATTTCATGTCTCATGCCTAAAGAAAGTAATAGGTAACAGGCTTCCAATCTAGTTATAATTGCTTGAGTTAGATGAAGGGAAAGTTTATTTTAGAACTTGAGGAATCCATAGAGAAACAAGTGAAGTGGTTGTGAAACTAAATTTTGAATTCCTAATTGAAAGGAAAAATTACAACAATATAAATATTTCCACATAACCCCATGAGAGATAAATATGCAAACACACACTTAGAATCCCCCAACAAAATAATAGACAAACATATCATCAATATGACACAAGATATACCTTAAGAAAACCCCCAAGAGGTAAAAAACCAACCTCCAAAAGCATCCACACTCAATGTAATATTCAACAATGAAAACATTACAATACACTTACAGAGTCTCCATGAATACTTTTGAAACATCAAGCTCCTCCAATGCATCTTCCATGTGTCCAAGCATAATGGGTAACCATGCAACCACACATCTCATGCTATGCTTCACATATGGACTTACAAGAGAGCTCAACCAAACCCAAAATGACAACCAACCTCAACCATTAAACATTGCTTGCTTTTATAGAATCAAGCTCACACAAATACAACTATGGTATTGGCAAAACCATATGTCTCAAAACCATTGACCCTAAAATTAAATATATACATATGTCTCCCACACAAAATATCTAACCAATGTTAGAATACAAGTCTACAAGTGGACCAAATAAATATTTAATGTGGCTAAACAATCACTAACGATGCTTCACAAGTAAATATGTTATTTTACAAAATTAAAATAATTCATTCTTGTGCAAGATGTGCAACACTCTTTTCCTAACATTCTCTCACTTGTTGTTTACATTGCATAAGGGCTAATAAATGAAACACATCATCATAACCATCCATGAAACCACATGAATCTCTAGCATGCTCTTGTGCTCTATCAAGATATCTGCAATAAAACCAAAGTGACCACCATCTCAAGAAATAACTTCTCTCATCCTCCAACATGCCACCTATGGAAGAAAATGAACAAGCCAAGGTAAAGATGCACCAATCCAAAGAACATAAGCATCAAATCCAAGTGATAACAAAGGCTCCAAGCTATTGCCAAGGAAAAAATCCACATGACTAGAAATAACATCCACAACAAATGTTAATACATCCAATCATCCATACCTCAAAATGTATCCAAAAACATTAGTGAACTCATGCCAACAACATATCCAACCCATAAACCACAATTACAAGCTTTGTATACAAAAATTGTCAAATAATAACATACACATCCAGGAACTTCCTCTGCATGGGTAATGTCAAATCTGAAATAGATCAAGGCATACCAAGTCTACCAATCAACACTCAAACCAAGGTGTGGCTAATAATCATACCATGTAGTAACAACGAACAATCATAATGATCTACACATACAACACAAAATGATACATACTCCAACACAACAAGTCACCATAACTCTCCCAAGTCCACCACACCAATCCATGTGAACATGAACCTCCAAGAAGTAGCCATAATACAAAGAGAGAACCTACAAATCATATCTTATACCATGTCCTTTTACCAACACCTCAAAGTGCTAAGATGTGTCAAGTATGATCTCCTTTACAACCCCAAGTGAAAATCCTTAACAACATCTAGCCGTTCAACTCTAAGGCCAAACATATAATGTGAATCAATAGAACGAACATGATGTAAGCCTCTCAAACTGAAGGAAGATCAAACCCATAACCATTCCATAACTAGGAATAAGCCCAATAACATCTCCTAAATCCTCATAAATCTCATCATAAATCAAACTCATATGCACAAGGAGATAACCATGCCAAACACTCCTCAAACGAACCCTCCAGAAGTAAAAATCATAGCTCAAGATCCATAACCATGAGAAGACAAGCATAAAACATAATGCATCTAAAAATAGGGTGGGAAATACCTCCCAGATGATTATTCACCAAGTAGACCATGAGTGGGGAATGAGAATGCTCCTCTAGGATACACCAAGCCACAATTACTCTCCAAGAACAATCTCTTCTTAGGGTCTATCATGAAATCACATCCATATCCAGGTGAAGGCTCCTCAGACTTCCTACTGAAAACTCAAAAGAGTAATTGTCTTAACAATGTCTCTAAACCCACTTTTACAATTTTGAAATGGGCGAGAGCATGAAACTATGCATGACCGTTGCCCCTGAGTCTGTTGGCTTGGGCACTGTTTCCACAAATGGTGCTATGGGCTCATCTTCTGGTTCTCAGGGGGTGTGAGAGTTTCTATGGGCGTTCCTGGGGTTGGGGTTCCCACATAAAATGTAGTGAAGGAAACTACGAACAGAGTGCACGCTGAGATTGGTGTTCCTTCTAGTCGGGAAGGGGTTCCCTCGGAGAACGTGAATAATATTGTGAACTGTGTGTAGGCTGAGGCTGGATTTTGTATGTCTATTCTTGGGTAGCGTGCTCTTGGTGGTCCTCAGTAGACATTTGTGGCAGCGACTGGTTCGGGTGCTCATCGTTCCCAGGGTGGGGTCTGACCAATCCCTTGTGCCCGCTCCTCCCCAGTTGTGGTGTGTGGCCCTGAGGTCACAAAAAATGAAGAGTTTTACCGCAATAGAGGCGTGATTTGCAGGTTCAATGGTTTATGGCCCTCTTTGCCCGATCTTCACAATTGGGTCATGGAGTCTTGGAAGCTGTTTGTTGCTGGTAAGATTGAGATTTTTCCTAGTGCACGAGGATTCTTCATCATGACTTTTGCTTCTTCTGAGCAGTGAGATTTAGTGCTTGATGGTAGGGTTTATATGTGGAGGGAACATTCCCTTTACATTAAACCCTGGACTCTTTCTTTCAATCCCCTTACCGAACCACTTAATATCAGATCAATTTGGGTGTGTCTCCCAAACCTCCCTCTCCAGTTTTGGGAGGACTCTTGCTATAAGGGCATTAGCAACGCCATCGTTCATTTTTTGAACGTAGATTCTACTACCTCCTTCATGGGGCACCCCACAGTTTCTCGAATCTTGGTAGACATTGACATCTCCACACCTCTTTTTGGAGATGTTGTTTTGTTGGTGGGGGACTGACCTTGGAAGCAACTGTTAGACTATGAGGGTATCCCCTTCAGAGGCTGGCATTGCTTCGCTATTGGTCATGTGGCTTTCGGTTGTCCTCTATCTCGCCACAAAGGTGCTACAACTTGGTGGAAGGATGCTCTTCTGGATCACTTGACTATCAGTGCTTCCTAGGAGGATGATTCATCTCTTGGGGATGATTCCTCTCAGGAGGATGAGCTCCCTCTTGAGATTGTTCTTGAGGGGGTGGTGGCGGCTGTTGCGAACCCCATGACTTTGTTGGACTCTTCTGATCATATTTCAGTTCCCATGTCAGCTCCTTCTACTCCGGGTTGGATCACTACTACATTAGCTATTGGTCTTTCTTCGGTTGACTTGGCAGTTCTGCGCATGGAGGCTTCGAGTCAGGCTACTTCTTCCTGCTCTCTGATCTCTCTTTCGGTTGTGCCAGCTTTTGGTTCCTCTTTGTTTGTGCCTTCCTTGGTTGCTACTACTAAGGAGGACCCCCCTCTCGCCACGCTCTGAGGACTTTGACTCAGAGGTTTCCTGGATTGTGGTTCAACGTCATAAGAAAGGGCTCCCCAAATCTGTTGCGGAGCTACGCCCTAGGGCTAAGGATGTTAGGTTTGCTTGTTCAGGATCGACTATTGTTTAGATCCCCTATCTGGTTTTTCTATTGTCAGTGTCCATCCAGTGCACTATTTGGGTTGCCTTTTGGGTTGGTTTCTTTTAGATTTGCTACTGTTGTTCTAATGTGTCCTGCTTGTCTACCCTTGGGGCCTTGTTTGTAAAGGGTTCAACCCTAGTAAGTTGCTTACCATAATAAAAGACAATGTCTCTAAACCCAAGAGTAATCTAGCCTCATCCAAGTCTCCAAGTATCCATGAGCACCTACAGTTGATCAATGTGTGCTAAGCTCCAAATGCAACACTGTACTATCATGAAGCTCCCAAGTACATGACCAATATTCTCAATACAAAGAGAAATAACTAGACCACTATCAAAGCACCCACTGCACATCTACAAAATCCAGGAACACATCACAACATCATGATCTAACATCTCCTCAAAAGAAGATCATATGTCCCAAATGAACACATATGCTCCTAAGAGCACCCATATCATGCCAAGGAAAAAAATAGAAATAACTAGAGTCCTCCATGGCATAATATCACATCACTGCCAAAGCTCCCACTAAATCATGATACTAAGATACACATGGCATCATAATGAACATCTCCTAATTGAAGATCATCCGTGGCCTCAACACAATCAAAGAACTCAACTATAACATTAGGAGCTCTCAAAGGGTAAAGTAAAAACATAATCTCCAAAAGAAGATAACTACTATAAGATCCAAGAAAAAACTACAAGTGACTCAAAGTACTCCTACAAGAATGTTGTGATCATCCTAAAGCACTCAACCATGAATCACAAACTATACTCCAATCATCCAACTCATAGTCTCTCTACTACACAACACCAATGCATCATGATGGCTAAAGGACCACCAACACCAGAATCTACAAACTAGTACTGCAATGATATATGGGTATAGACAACCCAACTTTGAGTTATCTATGCAACTTGTTGGTATAGACAATCCATAAAACTACACAAATCATAGATCACAAAGTAGCACAACATGAATCCACCACAATGTAGACCCAAAAGAATGCAAACTCAACTCCACATTAGTAATGAGAAAATCATAAGCAATGATAGATAATCATGTAGATTCTCCACGACTCGAACACCAAATCAACCCTAGACTTGATTTGCTGCAAATCCACAATAGAGCAACCAATCAGGAATCCATCAAACAAACATTGCAAAAATGATAAGTGCCTAATCACATACCAACATCTCCACACTGGGAAAGTTGCAAACAACCTCCTCAAACCATGCACAAAGCATACATGAAAACCTACAACTATCTTGCATCTAGAAACATCCCCATGGGATTCATAATCTAAAAAATAGTCTATCCATAAATCTACAAACCAAAGTTTTGGTTAATCATGAAAAACTTGCAAAACCATCCATGTCAGGGATGTGTATGCTAATCTAAATCCACTTATCATTTGGAAGAACAATAAGTCTAAAAACATGAAAATGATTAAACGAAAACAATGGAATATCATATAAGCATAACCATAGATCTAGTCAACATAATTTGAAACATGCAAGCACTACCATCCAGTTGGATCAAGAGATTGTCTAGGAGTTCTAGGCCATCAAACAAACCAACTCCACAACTAATACCATGTACTCACATAAACCATCATGTCATGTCAAAGCTCCAAGCATACAAGGAATCTTCATGACACCATGATCACCATGTAATGTACCTGAATAAACAACCATGCCATGCCAAAGCTCCAACCATACAAGGAACCTCCATGACACCATGATCACCACCATCATTGTACCTATACTCAATTCCCACTGAATCGAGACTCCTAGTCTTACATGCATATCGACCATGTCCTCAAACCAGAAGACAACCTGTGTACTTGTCTCCATCAAAGTCAACACTTTGAAAATACCTATAAACTTATATCAGGAAGCACCAAATTTGATAACCTAAAATTTGATAACATGCACTCCCACATGTTTTTACCCACAAATTCATCCAGATGCTCACACAATCACACTCTAAATTTTAGGCACCTACAAGCACTCAAACAAGTACAAACCTCTCTTAGATCATCAAAGTGAAAAACCACCTAATCCATTATGTGGTACACTATAAATTCTCTCTGTCGGCTATTCTAAATCCAAAATCTAATTTCGTATGCTCAAGAAATCACCTATTAACTATTCAAAAGCAATTCCAGATTTAGGCACCAAATTTTGACACAAACAACAAAATTTTATAACCAAACCTATACCACTATATAGTGTTCAGAGAGATCTTTTTAATGCCTATAAGAAGTCAAAAATTTGATACCGTGGGTGACAGTTATGCCCCCTGAAAAAAATTAGCTCTATTATGTCTCTCAAAACTTGGTGGTTGCAAGGCAATCCTTGGGCAACACTGCTAGTGTTAGTGGTTGGTTGGCAATGGAATGTGGTGGTAGGCAGCTTTAGCCAGTGGTTCACTAGTGACACGACCACTATGCAAGCCTTGGGGGTGTTTAGCCCTTGTGGGTGGTTGTGACTGCTCGCGGGGTAGTGCAACTAGGGGCTAAGGGACTAGCCCCCTTAGCCCTCGGCATTGGTTGCTTGGGTGACTAGGGGCTTCAGTTATTTTTGATTTTTTAACCCTGCGAACCTGATGATATCATAATGACACAAAAACCTTTTTTTAATTAAATTATTTTATACAAATTCATACTTATACTAACGTAGACCTGGTATAGCATTGATGCATGTCAACTAATGACCCCATCCCATCTGATACAGATCCGTACATCTATATGAATTCTATATAGAATATTTCATGCCCTAGATTCCTCCAAGGCCCTAAAAATGGTCAAAAACTTTCTGTAAAAAATATGTCAAGTTTTATATGGATCCATATGTTTTTGGACCTTCTGGACTCAATGGTGAGGTCTGTTTTTTCCCAAGAGATCTCCAACAAAATTTCACCTCCGAAAACCCCACAAAAAGAGCCTTAACAAAAATCCCACTTTTCAAATCTCCATCAAACCCTAGACCTACAAAAACCCAAGTTTGCAAACACACACGTGACCTTGAAATGCCTTCATTCTCTTTTTGCAAGACCATGGATTCAACTATGCACAAAAATCTACTCCTACCAAGGGTTATAAATACCTGAGAGATCTTCTCCCATAACCTAACAACTAGGCTCTGATACCATTTGAAAGGAAAAATTGTAGTAATATAAAAATTTCCACATAACCCCATGAGAGATAAATATGCAAACAAGTACTCAAAATCTACCATGCAAAATAATAGGCAAACATATCATCAAGATGTCACAAGATATACCCTAGGAAAACCTTCAAGAGGAAATATGTAGCTTCCAAAATCATCCACACTCAAATGTATTATTCAACAATGAAAACATTACAATACAGTTACAGTCTCCGTGAATACTTCTGAAACATCAAGCTCCTCCAATGCATCCTCCATGTGTCATAATGGGTAACCATGTAACCACACATCCCATGCCATGCTTCACATATGTACTTATAGGAGAGATCAATACAAATGATAGCCAAACCCAAGACGATAGCCAACTTCAACCATTAAACATGTGCTTGCTTTTATAGAATCAAGCTCACACAAATATAACTATGGTATTGACAAAACCACATGTCTCAAAACCATGAGAGCATAAAACCATTGACCCCAAAATTAAATATACTTGTCTCCCACATATAAAATATCTAACCAATGTTACAATACAACTTTACAAGCAGACCCAAATAAATATTTAAGATGGCTAAACACATCACGAAAGATGTACCACAAGTAAATTTTTTTTACATAATTAAAATAATTCATTCTCATGCAAGGTGTACAACACCCTTTTCCTAACACTAATCAAGTGGAAGAATCTGTCAGTTGAAGATGCAACATGGGAAAGATGGACAATTCATGTAGAAGCATCCGAACTTGCTAAGCGTTGAGGGCAACACTTTTTTGAAGGGGATGGGCATGTTATGCCCCTAATATTCTATCTTTCTAAGTGTAATAAAGTTAAAAACTTGTGGCATGCTTAACCTTAATATTTCATTTATTAACTCTAGTTAATTCCTTAGGCCAAACTAATTACGATGAAGAGGTGTGTCCCTACCTATTCATGTCTATAAATAAGGAATAGAAACACATTTCTAAACCATCATAATTTGCAAATTTAATTCATATTCTCGTATTCTAATTTTTGGAGGTCACCCCTCAAAGTGGTCTAAAATTTTATTTTTATTTCCAAGAAACATCCTAACAAAATTGTTTTACACCCTTGAGTTTGAAATTTTAGAGAATTTAAATAAAGATATTTCTAGAAATTAAAAAGATGAGATTTTAAGAAGGGTAATTAAATAACCAATTTAAAACACAAACAAGATTTATTGTTAGATTACCTGGGGATGAAGCAATTATAGGGTTGCATGAAAATAGAATTCTAACCATTATTAAAAGGCATTAGAAGTTTTAATGTAGACAGATAGGCTTATATAATTTATGATTGAAATCATGATTTTAAGAGCTCAAATAAGCACGAAGGATTTGAAGGGTTTCATATATTTTCTTTTACAATTTTTGGAAAGCATTGAGAGGTAGGATCTTGAACCCATAGAGATAATTTTTAATTATGAATATCATATTAAATGGAATTAATACAAGTATAAAGTTGGTATGCTTTTTGAAAGAAATTAAGGAATTCTTGGAAGAAAACCAAAATGGGAACATGAAAATGGAAACCTAGTAGAATAAATTCTTGAAGAAAACAATACAAAGGGTTTGGAGACTATAGAGAATGAAAAAAGAAAATTATTTCAGCTAATTAAATATAAAATTTAGAACAAAGAGAAAACCATGCAAAATTAAACTTCACTAAGTTTAAACCATAAACCCTAATTTTTAAAACTAAGTCTTGATTATTCATCCAATTATCATTTAGTGAATTAGAAGTGAATCCATGTTAAGATTTGAATTATGAGTGGATTTGTGTTAGTCAACCAATTTTAGATTTCCATCTTGGGAACTTATTTTGGAGTTTTGCTTGTCTTTGTGTTTTCAATCTAAAAATGTGATGTTGGTCTTGATATACTATGAGGCTTATGTTTTCTAAGTGTTCTATGAGTTTGTTAGAGTACCTATGTCAAGTTAATTTTTGTCAATACCTTAAAATTTGTGCTAAGGAGATAACTACATACATATTTTGTCAATGTTAAGAGTTTTATAACTCAAGTTTAAATTCTGGGTTGACAAAGGCTAGAAATAACATTAAAGAAGGGATTTGGGAAGTTTGTTTAGAAATTTATTGATTGAAGATGCAAACATGATTCCTAGGTCGCTACTATGATACCCTAGAGAACATTGTAGAAACCAATTTGGGACCACACTAGTATGGTCTTAGCATGGATCCTCTAGTTCTTGTCGAGAACACTTAATTTTGGCTTTTGATGGTTTGAGTTAAGAAACAACTATTATAAACAATGAATATTTTCACTATCAAAATTAGCCTAAAAAATTTAGAGAAGTTTAAATCTTAAACAATTATCTAACTTTCCATCAAAACCAAATCTGAAAATTATCAACAAATAATTCAAATATTGATATTTTGTAATGTTGGACCTAATATGAGTAATTTTGATAGGTAAAAGAAAAGTGATGAATTTAACTATTTGAGTACATATGAAGTTCTAGTTACACTATTATAGCCTAGTTAAACATATACTTTTAAAGGGACAACTACTTGTGATCTTGATTTTGTGGAAATGGATATGTAGGCAGACCTATGGAAGAAGGAATTCCATAGAATTAGGTTAATACACATAGTGACTTAGGGTTTTTCATCTTAACAACAGATTAGGGCTTGATAAATCTTGTACATGTATGAATGAGGGTGAAAGAACACATGTGTCACCTTTTTTAAAGAAAAAGGGCAACAACTTCTAACTTTTTTAGCTTGAAGCACTTGAAATATATATACATTTCAAATTTTGAAACAATGTAAACTAATGAAATGTAGATATTTTAGTGTAGTTTGTGATTACATTTTTTCTTAAAAAAAATAGTGCTAAAAAAGGTTAAAAAGTGGGTTGGATGGGATATCAAGAAATTTGTAACAAATTTCATTTTTCTTTCTTCAAATTTTTCCCTTGTGAACTGGATACTCTAGTGTATGGGAAAAAATGAATTTTGATAAATAGTTATCTTGTAATAAATGTTTAAATTTATGTGTTTCAAAACAAATAACTTTAATGGGACATCAAACATTTTGGTGTTTATTTATTGAAAATGCAAAAAAAAAATGGCTTGATTGGGACTCTCTCCTTTAGTGCAATGAATTTTTTTAGATTTTTTCAAGATTTTTATTATTTTTTGTCAATGAAATCAATTTAGAGGTAGTGATGCACTTGTGGTCAAAATCTAAAAAGAAATAGTAAATATAATTAAAATAAAATAAAATTTAATTTTTAAAATTTGTGCAATGAGATCTATGAAAGGGTATTTTTTGTTTTTTCTAAAAAACTCAATTTGCATGTGTAAAAAAATATTAGAAGTGGTGGAAAAAAATAAATTGGGCTCTTAATTTGAAAACAAAATAATTTGGAGCCAAAAACTTACCACATAGGCCATGTTCAAGCCAACTAGGTTTAGCCCACCTAGGTTCAACCTAGCCAAGTTCATCCAAACCAGGTTTGGGTTGAATCCCCCCTTTACCATGTAGATGCCACATCAACACAATGCAAGGGTTGGGCCAAACATTTGTTTGGTTGAACTAGGTTTGATTGAAACAATAAAAAATGACTTTTCTAAAAGGGTGACACAACTTTGTGCCTTTACCCATGATCATGTATTCATTGAGTTAAAATATACAAAATACATAGTCAAACAAAAATCATGAACAAGATAGAAGCAAACTAGAAAATAATATGCTTAACCTTGCACTCATGAATAGGAAGTAGCTAGAACATATAGAGTTGAGAGTTATCTACTATATTTTTACATGTTCAACTATGATGCTAAATGGTTTATTTTACATTTTAAAGAAAAAAATCAACATTTACTTTGGGTTTATTATGTTATTTTTCTAATGGTAAGTAGAGGGATCATTACAATAAATTTTATTAGATAACCAAGACTCTTTCTTTGGCTAGGAAATTTTAAATTTGCACCAAATTTATTGTTGTGACTCATGTATATTATTCCTCTTGTTGGAATATGTCTAAAGTGGCATAAAAAAAACTTGCCAAGCTTTAACACAATTTCCTCTAGGCTAATGGAAGACCTAAGGATTTCACAAAAAATGCTTGTGATATTTGATGCTCATTGTAGGACAAAGGAGGAATGGGAACCATTGATGTCCACAGATAGAGCATAGCACTTTGTGCTAAGTGGGTAGTCCATGCCATTGAAGGCTTGGAGATTTAAAGAGTCGTCCCTAAACATTGCATTTTGATTGTTTTTCCTATAATTAAAAATATTGGAAAGGAGTTGGTTTCCACACTACCTTATAAAAACAACTCCAGTTAAAATTGAAGGCTCCTTTGTGGCCACAACATTAGGAAGGCCTTTGAGGTGGTTAAGTCTTTCATCAAATGGGTCAATAATGGTTTGAAATTTGGGTGCCTTTTAATTACTACAATATTTGGTAGTCCCCCATCAACTACAATTCCATCCTTCCCTAGTTCAAGTGTTGGACATAAAGATCTTTGGATTTATCGAAAAGGTATTCATATGATCTAAGATCTAGTCTCTTCTAGAGATTGGACCCCTTGGTTGGTCATTCAATATAAGTTCAATATCATCACTTCAAACTTTCCATCTATCTTATGCGTTCAAGGGATTTATCTTAATGTCATGATTAATTAGTTGGGGTTACAACTACCTCTTGCTTAGTGGAAATATTGGTAGTGGAATTTTGACACTGTCTTCAAGAATTATACTCTTAAACTATTGTACAAGTATTCTATCCCTTTTTCTTTAACTCTTGAAAAAATCAATTGATTCAAATCCCATGTGGTCTAGAGAACAACTCTATCTTAGTGAAAGACAAGATTATAGAATATGCACACAAAAAAAACCATAGTTATCCAATACACATTCTAAAAGAGAGCAAAATAATTTTAGCAATAACACCACTACTTCTATTCAAACAAATATTAATAGATTACAATGGATGTTATAGAGAGCAAGGCTGCGATGGAGAATTACCATGACTAGAAAGGGGTGCACATCAAACTAGATTTACTAGACTATGTTTGATCTTTGACATCAAAATTATCTAAATAATTGAATGAATACTTGTGTGCAATATATGGTCAGAAATCAATACGAGAACATGAAACGATTCATAATCCTAAACTACTAAGCTTCCCAATTGTTGGTAGTTGAGTTGCTAAATTTGGCATTCCAATCCCATAGTTTGAACCTAAACATTATATGGATGCCAAATGTGTAGGATTTTTGGTTGCATGATAATTTCTAGACATTGAGTCATGTGTAGTCCAGCATAATAATAATGAGGATTGTGCATGGGTTGCACATGATGAGCTATAGAAGCTTGCATGTTGGCACATGATGTTGATGAAATTTGCATGAGGTTTATTGAGACTTGCATGAATACACTTTGATCATTCACCCTTTCTTGATAAGTGATGGCCCCCATCACATCTTTGGTGAGTTGTGGAAACTTAGTGTAGAGTTGTTGAAGATTATACAAATTTTCTTGATTTGCATATTATCTTGCTTTAACCACTTTAAAAATATGGTGTGCACCTTGGTGAGTGCGGGTAGTATTTGTCTCTTGTGATTTCATCTCAACTAACTATGAGTAGATTCTCAAGTTCCAAGTCTAAAGGATGTTGGGCTAATGATGGTTCAAGAAGTGGAGGAAAATATGGCTTGAGAAGTTCTATGTTGAATATTATAAGGAATCCCAAGTATTATGGAAGATTAAGAACAAAAGCATTCTCACCAGCTACATGCAAGATGGTGTATGAACCATAGTAGGGAGGCTTCATCTTCTGGTGTGGACCCTTGAAGAAATCCCTTTGAAGATGCAACTAAACTTTGTCACCATCCTTGAATGAGTGAGGTGGGTAGTGTTTCATGAGACTCTTTGTACTTCTACAATTAGCACTATAGAATCTAATGTACGTATTGGTGAACATAGTTTTAAATGTGCTATGGAAACTTCTACACTCTATCCTCTTCTCATTATGGTGTGCATGTCTCTACGTAGGGTGGTGCATATTAGGATATGTCTAAGGGTGTTGCTAGATAAAAACCAATACATGTTTATAAGGACTATACCCTTTAGAAGTGTGTAGAGCTATGTTGTTGGCATGTTGGATATACGGCAGGTTGTCATCCCAAGTGTGTAGATGCATGTGATTTTAGATGCACAATGCAATAATGTATAGTTGACTATCTCCTTTTGGCCATCTATTTATAGATGAAACACTATGGATTGGTCTAGTTGCATATCTAATCTCTTACATGAAGATTTCTACAATAGTTTAACAAACATTAGGTCACAGTCAAACACAATGGATGTTGCTAGCCCAAAATGAAAATCAACATGATTGAAGAAGAGGCATATGATTTCTTGTATTGTGGTGCTTTTCTCACATACAACCATGATGACCATTTTGAAAATATGTCTACCACAGCAAGCATAGAGTCATTTTTATGTTTTATCATAGGTAGTTTGCTCATGAAATCCATGTTGATAGATTCTTAGGGCCTTTGCAAAACTACTAGATGTTGTAGAGATCAAGCTTCCTATTCTTGGGCTTGGTGTTACAACAAGGATTGTAGTACTTGATTTGGTGATTAATGTTTGCATGCATATGAGGATAATAAAAATGCTATTGTAGTGTTGTCAATATTTTGGTAATGCTGAATTGTCCAACTATTTTTGTGGTGTGCATTCTAGATGAGTTATTGGCAAGGTGTACATTATAGAACACATAGATGTCTGAGATTGTGGAGAATCCTATTAGAAAAGTATAATTCTTTAGTCTATTTACCTTGTGCAAGCATGGTTTAGGTTTGTACAAAATTTGGTTCTTTTGAGAAGAGCATTTCCTGGTTAGAGAAATTATGGCCATGTGAGTCCACCATTGTGATGAGTATGTGAATTGATGGATGATCAAGGTAATCTATTGCTTTATTATCTTTCCCTTTATTGTATTTTATCACTAGATGGAATGACTACAAATATGTCATCCACTTCATGTGACATGTTTTCTCTAGCTTGTTGTGTGTGTACAAAAATTGAAGTAGCTTATAATTAGCATGAATGATAGTCTTCTTACCCATAATGTAGTGGTGCCATTGCTTGAAAATTGAACAATGATGTACAATTATTTCTTGTAGGTAGAGTAGCATTGAGTGTTTTTCATTGGTAGCTGACGAGATGCCCATACTATGTTAGTATCATGTTAAGTGCATAGTAAGATGTATTAGTTTAAATCTCAAAGGGGTAAGGAATTCTAGTCATTGCCAAAGTAGGTATTGCAGAGACATGTTGCTTGAGCTACTTGAAGACACATTGTTTCATAGATGTCCAAACAATTTGCTACCTTGGTTCCCATGATTTGACTAAGTGACCAAGCGATGTGCAAGAATTTGAGAACAAAGTCAAACTCATGGTAGAATTTAATGAATATGAGAAAGCTACACAATTTAGTGATATTATGTAGAGAAGGACAATCTTAGATCACTTGGATTTCATCTAAGTTGACATGAATTCTTTCACAATCAATGGTGTAGCCCAGACACTAGATTTATACTATGTTAAAGTTACACTTTCTAAAGTTAGCCAACAAATTATGTTGGCACAGGGTGTCTATGATGTGTGATACATGCTCCTTCCAACCCTTTTTGAAGATGAGGATGTCATCCGAGTAGACAATAATGATGGATTTGGTAAAGAGTCACATGATATCATTCATGGGGTGCATGAATGTTGGTTGCACATTGGTAAATACAAAAAGCATAACCATCCATTTATATAGTCCCTCGGTTTTGAATGTCATTTTCCAAATATCTTTAGGGTGACATGATGTCAATCTTAGTGAATTATTTTGCATTGTTAAATTGATACAAGAGGTCATCAATGTGGAATAGGGGATATATTTTTTCGTTGTGATCTTGTTGAGTGTGTGATAGTCAATGTAGATACACCATGTGCCATTTTTGCTTGCTTAAGGACTATCAAGATTTTGCATGGAGAAGAGTTGGGCTTGACTTTACCTTGACCAATTAACTCCTAAATTTGGTGCTAAACTTCATCACTCCCAAATAGATATGTGGTAAAGAGGAATTTTAGAAGAGGGGATTTGGGAACCAAATCAATCTTGTGTTGTAGTGCATAATGTGTGGAAGGTCTTTGTGCTCCTCAAAGACATATATCTATTTACTGTTATAGTACATTGTCTAGTTATTATTGTTGTGATGGTGTTTGCACAACCTTGCACATTGTCAAAACATGTTTTCTTTCTTGCACATATGCCTCTGGATGAACCATTAGAATCACAAAATTTTGCGTGTGAAATGATATTGAAACATATTGGTAGATATAAAGGAAATATTAGTTTTTAGTGAAGATTTGTGAAGGTTGAAATGATAGTTGTTGATGTGGAATGTCCACTACTATGGATTTCCCTGATAGACATAATCTCTAAGTTGACATGAATTCTTTCACAATCAATGGTGTAGCCCAGACACTAGATTTCTACTATGTTAAAGATACACTTGTTAAAGTTGGCCAACAAATTATGTTGGCATAGGGTGTTTATGATGCGTGATACATGCTCCTTCCAACCATTGTTGAAGATGAGGATGCCATCCAAGTAGACAATAATGATGGATTTGGTAAAGGGTCACATGATACCATTCATCAGGTGCATGAATGTTGGTTGCACATTGGTAAAGACAAAAAGCATAACCATCCATTTATATAGTCCCTCCTTGGTTTTGAATGTTGTTTCCCAAATATCTTTAGGGCATGACATGAAGTCAATCTTAGTGAATTATTGTGCATTGTTAAATTCATCTAGGAGGTCATCAATATGGAATAGGGCATATATTTTTTCATTGTGATCTTGTTGAGTGTGTGATAGTCAATGTAGAGACACCATGTGCCATTTTTTCTAGCTTAAGGACTATTAGGCTTTTACATGGAGAAGAGTTGGGCTTGACTTTACCTTGACCAATTAAATCCTAAATTTGGTGCTAAACTTCATCACTCCCAAATAGATATGTGGTAAAGAAGAATTTTAGAAGAGGGGATTTGGGAACCAAATCAATCTTGTGTTGTAGTGCATAATGTGTGGAAGGTCTTTGTGCTCCTCAAATACATATATCTATTTACTATTATAGTACCTTGTCCAGTTATTGTTGTTGTGATGGTGTTTGCACAACCTTGCACATTGCCAAAGCATGTTTTCTTTCTTGCACATATGCCTCTAGATGAACCATGAGAATTACAAAATTTTGTGTGTGAAATGATCTTGAAATATATTGGTAGATATAAAGGCAATATTAGTTTTTAGTGAAGACTTGTGAAGGTTGAAATGATAGTTGTTGATGTGGAATGTCCACTACTATGGCTTTCCCTGATAGACATAGTCTCTATTGTTAACATATGGTCTCCCAAGTAAAATATTGTAGACTTCTAGTGGTATGATGTCAGACGTGACTATATTGTGCATGGATTTAAATGCACACTTGGAAGTACATTATCATTTTACTAGAATATCCTTATCTTGCTACAACCATCCTAGGAAGTATGGTTTTGGATGTGCATCAATGGAGAAACCTAGGTGCTTGAATGAATCATATGTGATAATGTTCTTCTAGATTTCATAGTTGTTGGTGTGAACAAGGTATATTACCTAATCGGTTCCACATTAGGTCCTATTCACACTTGTCTAGTTAAGTTTACTTAGGGCATAATTAGGGCACACTTAGGATAGTTATCTTTTTGTGTCTCAAGTCATAAGATTAAGACACTTGTTATAATATTATGTTGTCAGGTGTTTCATCTTGGCCTATATAACCAAGGGCTTTTCATCATAATGTATATTAATGTACATATTGTATGCATATTTACATCCTTTGATAGAATAGAATTATTCTTTCATGTTGGGCCTCTCTTGTGCTTTCACTGAAGCTCCTAGATCTCAGGTGGCTACCTTCATAGCCAAATCTTGCATAGTATAGAGGATTCTATACCAACTCTTACATGGTATCAGAGCTTGTAGGATTGTTTCATTTAGTCTTTTGAGAGATTTAGATTAAAACTCTTGGTTTCTCTTGAAATGTTGAGTATGCTCTTCTCTTGAATCAAATGATGACTTGGAGAATAAAAAAAACTTGACAGAAATATCATATTTAGAAGGATTTCTTCTTTGTAGCTTTGTATTGTAGGTTCATTTTGGAGCATGTTGGTGCAAACATGAACTCACCATTGAGTTCAAAGTGTCCAAGAAAGTTAGTTTTACCTTTTGATTTGTCCAAGTTGGGCATTGGAGGCCAGATCTAAAGGGTTTGAAGTTGGGAGGTGATTGCTAGATCTAGAGGGTAGGCATCTAGAAGGTCCAAGAACCTAAGGATTGACTGCTAACTCATCAAAATTGAACACACTTTTTCCCTCGGCCATCATTTTTTTTCCCCTCCTCAGCTATACAAATCTTGTTGCGTGACATATTTTGTAGAGAATATTCTTTGCACCTACATAGTTAGAATCTTTTGTGCAGGATGGCAGAGTTATACGAAGGTAAAAATTTAAAATTCTATTTTTTAATTTATATTTTTTATAATAAAAAAATCATAGTTTTTAAAGGGTACAAGGGACCCTATACATAGAGCTGTAGGCTTGTGTGTGTAAGGTACCCGTTGGCCTTACAGGTGCACCACATGGCACCAATCCATACCACACTATTGGCTTCCCTTATCGCCTAGTGGAAACCTTACCATCAACGGTAAAAACCATCCACCATACAATAGATTTGAAACCAAAAACCACCCTCATAGCGTAGATTAACAATTTCATGTCAGATCTAGGGTAGTTTTAGAATTCAAAATGATAGTTTTTGGGCTTAAACATGTAGTTTTCAAAATCTAACAAAAAAATTACTGACTATAGGGAATATTTTATCATATTTGGTATATTTCATTAGGTGAGATCATCCTATGTCACCATAACATCAACATCTCCCTCCTCCCAACCAGCCCCTTCACAGTTGGAGTTTTAATTTTTAGTGCTTGGGACTCCAAATAGTTTTCTTGGAACCATCCCTTCTCTTATGGAAGTGTTCAATAATCTAACATGGCATAGTTTGGGTCTAAGCATTTCTTTCAAGAGCTACGATCTTGAAATAAAACCCTCATATTTTCAAATATGCCATTCTCAAGTTATGCCCTTCCCTCACCTCATTGACATTATAGTGGAAGTGAGATGGAATAATCAATATAAATTAGATTTAATAAAATAAATATCTAGAACTGGTCACATAACATATATGAGTGTATATTTACTCTTTCAATTATATAATTGCTTTAAAATGATCTTTAATCAATTTCATATATCAATTGATATGCACCAACAATTGAAATACATATTATTTAGTTAATATGTATTGATTGTTGATGTACATATCAACGAATATCGATCAATATTAAAATTGATATTTCTATGGAGTCTTCTATTGAATCATATTAAATTTAATTTTATATCTATTTCAATTGCTGGTGTATATATCGATTGATATTGATCAATAAATCAATTGATATATTGATCGATATCAATTGATATTTCTAGGGTTTCTAAATTTTGTAGACCATATTTTTAAATGTTATATGTATTATTGTTGGTGTATATCAAATCATATCGATCAATATATCAATTTGATATCGATATCGATCAATATATTGAAATTGATATATCAATCAGTATCAATTGATCTACAATTTATCTAGGGTTTCTATTGAATCATATTAAATTTTATATGAATTGATTGTTGACCAGAAATTTTGGTTTATTTTTTGTTTTCTTTTCTTCCATTTTGTTTTTGTTTTGTTTTATATTTCTAGGGTTTCTATTATATCATAAATTAAATTAAATTAACCTCTAAGTTTCAAACCCTAAACCCTAAACCTCTAACATAGTGTTTAGAATAGGTCCTAGGGTTTCTATTTTTAGTGAATAGAGTTTGGTGTAGGGTTTTAAGTTTGAAAACTATATTTAAATTCAAAAATAGAAAAACATTTTAAAAAAGACATAAAAACACGTAAACAAGAAAGTCATCTACCTGAGAACACAACAAATCGGTTCTCGTGGAGGCTAGAGGTAAAAAAATAGGCTCTATCAAGGTTGCTTGACGTGGTTACATGTTCTCAAGTGCTATTTCCAATCACTCTTGCCATGTGAACAAAGGAAAAAATGAGCTTGTAGAGCATAAAAAAAATTAATACCTTTTAGGAATGCATACCCATTCCTAAACGGGCACTTGTTCTATTTAGAAATAGGTACACGTTCTTAAACGTGTATGCATTCCTAACAGGTGCCCATTTAGGAACATGAGCCTGAACTAGAATAGGTACCCATTCCATACGGGTGGGAGTTTAGGTTCAGGCACCCATTTCTAAATGAGTATGCATTTGTGATGAAACACATACTCGTTCCTATCGAGATATTTTCCTCTTGTGAGACTTCCACTAGAAGTGGACCCAACTTCTTGCATCCATCCAACCCTCTAAAGAGAAAAACTAAACCTCCAAAAGTACCCACACAACTTAATGTATTATCTCAAGAAGAAGATTACAATACACTTGTGGAGTCTCTATGGAAAGCTTCTGAAGCATCAAGCACACTAGTTGTACTCCATGTGAACAAGTAAATGAGAACCATGTAGCCACAGATCCCAATCCATACTTCTTCTGGTCACATATGCAACCTACAAGAGATACTCAATCCAACCTTATCCAACAAGCCAAAGGTTACACAATCCAACCTTAAAAACAACTCATGTGCTTGCTTTTATAAAGACATGATTGCACCAAACCACTAAGTGGTATTACATAAACCTTGTGCCTCAAAACCATGAGCTCACTAAACCATGACCCCAAATTAAATATTTGGTACTAAGTTTTCTCATTAATGAATATTTTTTCAAAGTAAAATCCACATTAAATATTTATCCCAATGTCTCATACAACATGCAATTGACCCCAAGAATGCCTATCCCATGTGGTATCCACATCTCCTCGATGCACCACAAATAACTATTTATTTTACGTTATTAACATTATGTAAGGTGTACAACACACCTTTTCCAACAAAATCTTACAAACCACTTATCACCTTGATTCTTCTAGCCCTTGCCCTTTCTTTGTGTGGACAATGTTTTTGATTTTGTGTAGAACACAAAATTTTGAGTTCTATTGTTTTTATGCAAGGGAATTTTTCTTTCTGCTACATCGAAAAATGTTCCCTTGGAGGCTTTTCCCTCTTAAGGTTTAGCTCCCGGGTCCTTAAATTGCATTTAGAGCATCTTGCATGATAATTTTGACTCCCGACGAGAAAACCTTGAAGTCTTATGGAAAATAGGACCTAGGGGTACTATTTGGATGATCCCTGAACAAAAATAAGGGAGTGGACTTGGGCGCTAGAGCCCTAGTCCTACCCTATTTTGGGTCTGCCCTAAATTTAAATGTTAGTTTTATGATCGTTATTTAGGTCCTATGCCGACATCTCAAGTTTAAATTACGAAATTCTTAGCGGGAATGTTTGTAGTTGCATATATAAGCATGATTAGGTTTCATTTGTAAACTAGATGGAGATTTTGATTTACAATCTTATGTGAAAGTGATTCAAGGCATTCATTGTGTTGCAGAGTAATATTTTTTGTTGTTATTGTGTTTGTATTTGTAGATTTGGCTCCATCTCCTCATGGCATGAAGAGCATCTTCCTTCCATGAGACCTACACTTCAAGGTGATATCTATTGTGTTTTCAATCATTTATCATTTGGATTTTTGCCTCTATCCCACTGAGATACACACTCTTATTTGACAACGGTGTTCGAAAGACTTGAATATCTCTCTGAGGCTTGACCGAGGCAAGCCTCTAAACACCACAACCCCCTCCCAAACTCCTTTGTGATTGCAAGTTACAGGTACCAAGTTTTGTGGAGTGAAGTTGCAGAAAGGAGGTTGTAGACAATAGAGATTTGGGAGCTGACAAGCAGAGGACTCTGGTGAACATTTTGGGACAAGGGCATTAGTCCCTGTGTCCTCCGTTTTCCCTGAGGCAGAAACAAAAGAGACAGTGCAGATCAATGTCAGGAGAAGTTCTAGATTCCGTGATGAAAAGTGTACCTTGGACTAGGGCGTTAGTCCTTGTGTCCCCGACTGTTCCACTTTTTGGACTTTGAAGAACAGTGAGTTAAATATCTCTGCCCTTCACCTTAGTCTGAAAAGATTTGTCGTAATTTGATAATTTGCTTACTGTTTTGCATATTTAGGGTTTTAAGTGAAATTGAGCATTAAATTGAGATATTGTGTGATACATCTGAGCTTCCGCATCATTTCAAGTGGAAGCCTAACCTGATAGGTGAATGCTCCTACTAGTGGAGATTCAACTCAGTTGATATGCCCTTGAATGTTTGGTGTGAAGGGAGGATTTGCCTTTGAAACATAAATCTCTTCTTTTTACCCTAAATATTTTGGTGAACCCGTGTTTTTGGACTTTTTGGCACCTTGCTGAGTGTTGTGTGATAGATTTGCATTCATTCATTCCATTGCATTCAAAAGATTACAAAAAAATTGAAAATTTTGAAAAATTTGAAAAAAATGGCATCTTAGGCTTGCATTTTACAATAATTTGCATTAATTGGCATTTAATTTCATTTAATTTCTGTTATTTTCATCAGATCTGATTTAAATTACAGAAATTCATCATTGAAAATTTATTTGTATTGCATGTTTTTTGCTTAAATTGTCAAAAATTGCTTGAAATTGTGCATTTTTCATAAAAATCTAGTTTTGCCTTAGCTAGGGTTCGTATTCAAAATCTTGTTTCAGATTTTACTACCCTTTTTAAACACTCATTAGGACTGATTTCTAATTGTAGTGTTGCATCATAGTGGTTTTCTTGCAAAATTTCATGTCTAGGGTTTGAAAACCTTGCATTTTCACTAGATTTGGCCTTATCGTCTCTCTAGAATTGCGTCACAACCATGTTGTAAGAGATTTTGCTACATTAATTGGATTTTATTAGGGTTATTATTTGCTTTCCCTCCTCAAATTCCTTACAACACCCTCTCTATTAGGCCTTTGCATTAAAAATTTGTGAAAATTGGCATATTTTAGCTATATTTTCACTAGGGTTTGACTTAAATTGGCACTATAGGCATGTTGTGATGGATTTTATTGCATTAGGTGACTGATATCACTATTATAATCTACTATCCATTACAATTTTCCTCACAACACCCCTTCCTTTACTCATTTACATCGAAAATTGGTAAAAAATCGCATATTTTAGGTGTATTTTCACTAGGTTTTGACTTGTCATCACTCTATATTTGCATCAAAGGCATGTTGTGAAGGATATTGTTGCATCATTTGGCTGTTATTAGACATATTATTTTCTGTCCCTTTTGAAATTTTTTACAACACCTCTTCTTACATTCATTTGCATTGAAAAAAGTTGAAAAATTAAGCATTTCAAGTCATATTCATACATAGTTTTGCATCCATTTTTCTTGCATATCTCATGGGTACTTCTTTGGAAGCTTTGTTTGCATACATCATAGACTTTGATCATTTCTCCAAGTTTACTCATGAGTATCCTCAAGTCTTGGAACAAATAACATACATACATGATGTTGATCTTCCTATGTGCTGCACATATGAAACCCTTTGTTATATATCTGATTTTGATAGCTTCACAACTCTCATGGGAATATATTCTTTGATATTAGATGACCTCACTAAATTCATAGCTAAAAATACATTTAGTAGTGATGACTTCAATATGTTAGATGAAACCTTAGATGACTTTATCTCTGTTGAACATTCCACTACGACTCCTATTGCTAAAACATGTGACAACTTAATTCTACCTTATGATCTTTCTCCCAATGTTGCTCTCACTAATGAGGACACTTTGGTGAAAAAAGATGAATTCATTGACACATCCCTCAAAATCGTACCACCAACTCTTCATTCTAATGCTCTTTCTGGCCAAGATGAAGCATTAGCAAATGAAGATCCACCACCACTTTTACATTCCAATGCTCTCCCTGGCCAAGATGAAGCATTAGTGAATGAGGAGCTCCCATTAACAAAGAACATCCCATGGATAGATAATGAGTGTTCATTTAACAATATTAAAATCCTACTCCTACTATAGTGCATGAAACCTCTATGGATCATCCCACTGACTTTCCTTTAGTTGATTGTTCGCACACCTCAGATATCACTAAGGAAGAGAAGAACCTTAATCATCCTTTGATGGAATATTCAAGTCATTTGGATACCACTAAGGACTTAAAAACATTGACTACCTCTCCTTTGGTTGCATATTCTTTGAGCATCACTAAAGATACAAGCTTTAACAGCTACCCTCACAACACCTTACCTTCCCCTCATTCATATGCTCTTTCTTCAAAAGATGTAGCATTAGTGGATGAGGAAAGGTCTCCTACATTAAAACCCTCATGGATGGATGCTAAAATAACTCAAAACAAATCACTTCTTCCATCTCTTAAGAGCATAATGGATAAGTATACTAATGCACCTCAACAAGGAAACATCCAACCTCACATCGAATTAAATCTAGATGAACTTAACACTGAGCAATTTGAAGACAAGAACAACAGTTGAGCTATGATACCTTATGAACCCCTTTCCTCTAGCATTTGACATTGGGAAGATGATGATCTACTTATCAACAACAGTTAGTTTGGTTACCCCTATAGGTAAGTATTTCTAACCCTTTACCTCTGTGTTGTGTTTCCCCTGTGATGTGTTATGTGTTGTTTAGGCCTCCTAGGATGTCCCTTGATACTCTTGTAAGGTCAAGGATACCGAGAGACCGCCCCTGTTGTGACCCTTCTTCTATTTGTATCATCATTCTTTTATATTGCTTCTCCTCTATTTTCATTATTGTGTGTTGTGTCTTATGGACATAGGGTTGCGGTTGGTGACTTGGAGGCACCCTCCTACGTGATTGTCCCTAAGGCACTTGTTTCTCCTCTCTTGATTTATTGTTTCTTTTCCTCTAGTGGTTCTACCTAGCTAGCGGATGACGAAAAACATATTATACTGATGCGGACCTAGTGTCCCTTCGGTGAGAAATCAAAAAATGGACCTAGTCCATACATGACGATGGGGTTGATATATATTATCTGATGTTTGGCTAGTAGAATCACTCCATGTGATCTTGATGTTGTCTTATCGCACTTACAAAACATAACAATATTGCTGCTCCGTGCACTTTGTCTATGTTGAATCTTGCTTTCCTCGGTTCTTTATGTGAATGATTACATGCATTGTTGTTTATCATGATTATATGGATGCTAACACCTTTTCTTGTAGGGAATTGTGTGTTTGTGGGAACATTTGGCGATCCTAAAGTACATGTCACCTCTGGGGGGCATGGGCTTTGCGAGAGCTCGTGTTCCCTTGTGTGTTTTCTTCCTACCTTAACGTGCTTGATATCGTTACCTGATATCAACCACCTTAAGGTGGGGGCATATATAAGGTAAGCTATCTGATTTAGATATTAGTAAAGTGTGTTTGTAAAGCTTGAAATCTATTGCAATCATTTAAGCCCTCTATGGAGGCGGGCTATCGCATATATCCTTTTTATCTTAAGCCCTCTGCGGAGGTGGGGATGGTGTATTTCTCGAGGAGATTGCACATCTTGTCATTTTCTAAAAGTCCTTTGCAAAGGCGGGGAGCGGATCTGAGACTATCTTAACCCTTAAGCGTGTCTTTGGCAATTGTTGTGGTGAAGCACAATCATCGGTGTGTGCCTATAATGTGCCTAAGATGGCTGCGAACCTAGCAATAGGTTTCTTCCATCGCTTGTCTGTCGTGCTATCTCTATGTCTTCTATGTGTGTGTGTATGGCGTGTTTGTTCCCAAGCATAGTCTAAAGACCGGTGGTGATGAGTCCCTCCTATGCTTTGGGATTTGTATGGCGTGTTTGTTCTCAAGTGTAGTCTAAAGATTGGTGGCAATGAGTCCCTCTTGCACTTTGAGATTTGTTTTGCATGTTTGTTGTCCCATATGCAGTCTAAAGACCGGTGGCGATGAGTCCCTCCTGCATTATGGGTGGTGTGTTTACTTTCCTTGTACTTGCATTTTGCATTTCATATATGAGAAAAAGAAAAAAAGAAAATAATCACTGCATTCACTGTGTTTTTACGTGTCTTCAATGTTGTCTTCTTCATGTTTTGCGTGACAGTAATTGTCTTCTCTGTGTTTTGCGTGCCTATTACTATCTTCAATGTGTTTGGTGTGTCTTCACCGTGCTTGGTGTGTTTGTTGACCTTACTTTAATGCATGTATTGGCCTTGCATTTATACATACATTAAAGTGGGGGCTAAATGTTATGTCAGAAAATGTTGCATTGGGGGCTTTTCCCTCTTAAGGTTTAGCTCCTAGGTCCTTAAATTGCATTTAGAGCATCTTGCATGATAATTTTAACTCCCGATGAGAAAACCTTGAAGTCTTATGGCAAATAGGACATAGGGGGTACTATTTGGATGATCCCTAAATAGAAACAAGGGGGTGGACTTGGGCGCTAGCACCCTAGTCCTGCCGTATTTTGGGTTTGCCCTAAATTTAAATGTCAGTTTTATGACCGTTATTTAGGTCCTATGCTGACATCTCAAGTTTAAATTACAAAATTCTTAGCGGGAATGTTTGTAGTTGCATATATAAGCATGATTAGGTTTCATTTGTAAACTAGATGGAGATTTTGATTTACAAGCTTATGTGAAAGTGATTCAAGGCATTCATTGTGTTGCAAAGCAGTATTTTTTGTTTTTAATGTGTTTGTATTTGCAGATTTGGCTCCATCTCCTCATGGCATGAAGAGCATCTTCCTTCCATGAGATCTACACTTCAAGGTGACATCTATTGTGTTTTCAATCATTTATCATTTGGATTTTTGCCTCTATCCCACCGGAATACGCACCCTTATTTGACAATGGTGTTCAAAAGACTTGAGTGTCTCTCCAGTGCTTCACCGAGGCAAGCCTCTAAACACTACAACCCCCTTCCACACTCCTTTGTGATTGCAAGTTACAGGTATTGATTTTCATGGAGTGAAGTTGCAGAAAGGAGGTTGTAGACAATAGAGATTCAGGATCTGACAAGCAGAGGACTTCGGTGAACATTTTGGGACAAGGGCGTTAGTCCCCGTGTCCATTTTTCCTGAGGCAGAAATGGAAGATACATTGCAAATCAGTGTCGGGAGAAGTTCTAGATTCCGTGACGAAAAGTGTACCTTGGACTAGGGCATTAGTCCCTGTGTCCTCGATTGTTCCGCTTTCTGGACTTTGAAAAATAGTGAGTTAAATATCTCTGCCCTTCACCTTAGTCTGAAAGGATTTGTTGTAATTTGATAATTTGCTTACTATTTTGCATATTCAGGGTTTTAAGTGAAATTAAGCATTAAATTGAGATATTGTTTGATACATCTGAGCTTCTGCAACATTCCAAGAGGCAGCCTAACCTGATAGGTGAAGGCTCCTACTAGTAGAGATTCAACTTGGTTGATATGCCCTTGAATGTTTGGTGTGAAGGGAGGATTTGCCTTTGAAACATAAACCTCTTCTTTTTACCCTAAACACTTTTACATTGAATGGTTGAATGTGTGGGCTTGTTCTTGCATGAAGACAACTTCTATTTGAGCTTTGTGTTGACTTCGATTTTAGATGGATTAAAAAAGGTTGTCCCAATGTTTCCAAGGTTAAAATTATTTTTTCATAGATTTAAGGTGATAGCCCACTCATGTACTTGATTGTCATGTCCCGATATTAAGGCATTGTTTAAATTAACGATTTAAACATCATGATAAGACAATGAAATCGCTTTTGTAAAATATGGTGTTTAGTCATATTTAAATAAACATAAATAATATTCTTAATATATAATATTTAATAAATAATGTTAAATAATATTATTATATAAATAATTATCAATTTAAATATTATTATAATTATCATATATTATAAATAAATATAATTATAATATAATATAATATATTATTTATTTAATTAACAAGATATATTATAAATATAAATTATACTTTGTAAAGACTTTTGAAATACTATATGGCAGCGGATATCTCTTATAAAGAGTATAAAGTTATCTCTTATAAAGAGTATAAATTAACATAATATAAGATTAAGACTTTGTTCAAGCAGCGATTCGTTACCTTGTAAACGCTGCGATTAGTGGATTGAGTCAATGGTTCAAGGTAGTGATTAAAAGACTTAAAAGAAATAGAAATTATAATATGTGGGATCAGTGGTCACCTTTAGGGAGAGTCACGATTTGGCAGTGGTTCACCAAAGTAGCAAGTTATTTAAATGAAATTGGTGATATTCTCATGGGCATCACACAGAATTTCATCTACCACAGTTTGACAAATAAAGGAATTTTATATCAGCAACATCACAATTCATTAGATATAGATAAGCAAAAACAAGCTGTTAGGGACAAGAAAATTTAAAATTTTCTTGTAATCTTACTCATCCATATCTGACCAAATCAGAAAACATTATGCCCAAAAGTTATGATGATAACTGGTGTATTCCATTAAAATCACAAGCTTTCACCACAAGTGAGTGTATCACTCGCTAAATTACACTAAAAGGAAGGGCTTCAATTCCTAAGTTTCGGCAAGACATCCCCTTTTGCCATACTGATGCATGTTCTACGAGGAACTTGTTGAAATAGCTATCGGCCTAAGAATAGGCATCAGCAAGAAGATTTCAAGAATCACTGACGAAGAAAGTGGCACCGATAACCTTTCATCGAAGAGAAAATGCATGGTCACGCCGATCGGCATAGGGAAACACAATCGGTGAATACTCTACAAGCACTCCCAACAGTATAAGTTATGCCGATGGTGGAGTTCGGTAGGACTCTCACCGAAGCATCCAGTGGAACAAAGGGAGCATTCGAGCATATATACAAGATATAAAAATGAATAGTCAAAATTTATGTATATTTGTTAGTATGTATACAAAATACAAATGCATAAAACGCGTGATACAAGAATGCAAATACATGAAAATGCATATACAATACGCAAGCACCGAAGATGCATGCATGGGCCTCACCACAAACGGATATACAAAAAACTGTAGATGCATGGCCGGACTCGATTAAAACATTAAACATTGCAAATTCTAAGTTGGGTCTACATTGGTATATCATGATGCATGTATTCAATGAAGTTAGGGATTTGAAAAGAATTAATTGATTTGTGAATACGTTGGAATCTGAATTTATATATACATAAGCATATAAAATAAAATATGCATAACGAACAGTGAAAATTGTATGTATATGATATACAAAAGATGCATACATTGGTGGATCTGAAGATAATTCCAATTCATTTCATAAATCCAATAAAGTCCATGATTGTATAAAAAGTGTATGCATATGATATAAAAGGTGATACAAACAAATAGATACAAATCCGGATCCGATTGAGAATTAAGATTGGGAGAACTTTATTTGAAGTCTGTGATTGTATATTGCAATGTATGTATACAAGATACAAAGACAAATGCATATGAGATACAAAGGAAATGTATATACAAATGCACGAAACACCACGTGGGCCCCATCGCCAATGAATATACAAGTTTATACAAGCCCGGATTTGAATGACAGATTAAATATTGTGAATTTTAGCTAGGGTCTGCTATTGTATATAAAGCACATGGATTTGATATACAAAAAGGATATACAAATGCAGATTCGAAGGAGATTTCAAATTCATTTCATAAACCTGGTTGGGCCTGCTCTTGTATATGGAAGAAAATGTATGCGATATACAAAAGATTTGTATATATAGAGTCACAAATCCGGTGATTCCTTAGGTGTATGTTGCAAATACAGAAGATATACGGATACACTACATTACAAGGGCAAAGGGCATCCCACCTGCAATGACCAAATCATTTTAATAGTAACAAGGTTAAGATTAAATTTTTGTTATTGAAGGAGATTAAAATAACAAAAGGTTGCATCGGATGTATGAAGAGTCATAACCCTACAACTGCAAAACATATATAAGGGGAACCAAGGCAGAGAAGCAAGGAAGAGGTTCCAAAAATGATGAGCATCAGTAGATTAGAAAAAACATCATGATCAGAAATAGGAGTTAGATGACTGGAGGGGTGATCAGTTGCCGAAACAAAAACATTATGCTGTATATTGTAAAATCTTTTGAAATTATATAATGGAGAAAAATGCATAAATTGGTGATTTAATATTGGTGTCTATTGTTTGTTAAGATGAACAATTATTTGGCCATCTCCACATTGTTATTTCTCTGTTATTTGAACCTGAGTTTCCAAGTTGATATTTCAGTTTCATCGAGAGACATTTGCTATTTTTGTGTAATCAACTTAATTGGTTTCTATTAAAGAATTAAAATCCTTTTGATTGATTACAGTAACTTAGAAGTAACATTTGGATAAGTAAGAAGAGCCGTATAATTGACAAGATTTCCATACTGTCTCCAACTCGATATTGTCTTGTTATTCAAATTGAGGATCTACTCCATTTGTCAATACACACTTGTTGTCATTGTGTGATTCTGTTGATTGGTTCCTTCAAGCAAGGATTAAAAATCCTTTCAATAAGTCACAATAACTTGGTAGGATCGAGTGGATCAATAAGTAGAGTCTGTCAGTCACATTCTTGCACGTTTATATAAGGTATAAACAAACACAAGTGCCAAACAATCAGAATTGTAACCAGTAAGTAAATCATATATCATATACACCTTAACTCCATTAGCCCAATAGAAATAGGCACAGGTCATACCAATTCCACTCTAGGATTCCATAAAATCTTATTCAAACAATTACATCTCAGATCTTAGTATTAGGGGTAGAAGTAATTTGCAAGCTTTTATCTATTCCACACTTTATGCCACTGTGGGTAGATCCCTAAATTCATTTGAGTCATACATCCCTTTTATCTGCTTCAGCTTTCAAGGTTCACCCGCCCAGGTTTAGCAGAACCTGAAGTGTAGGGAGTCATCAACCAGTTAGGTTAACTCCGTTAGTTGGTTAAAAAATGTTGCAAGTCTGATCATAGAGCTTGGCATCCCCTTAGGGCTTACAACCTGCATTTCTGAGACCCAACAAAATGGCAGCTCTGCTGGGGACTAATCCAGAATCCGGTTAAAGATGATCATCTCATTACAGAGTTAGTAAACTTTTAAATTCTGACACGAATTGGTAACTCTGCTGGCAAGGACCCGGAAAAGAAAAAAATCATTCCTCTTTTGATAAGAGGTGGCGACTCTGAAAAGGAATTCAATGAAGAATATAAAATACAACTTGTAAATAGCACCATCTGCAGTCAAAATGAATATGTCAGAAGAAGAGGAACTGTTGGAGTTGTCAAGGAGAAAAAAATGGTTGATTCAAGAAATACAACGATTAAATGCCAAACTGGCTTCAAGTTCATTACAACATATACCAACAACTAATGAGAATGGGTATAATGATCCTTTGAACTCACAAGTGTTCCATGATTTAGGCAATGGATATAGTGCATACCATGCACAACAAAACAATTATTTACTGCAAGCCTCATACCAAATAAATACTTATCCCGTATTCCCTGACCAAAGATCAATCATCTATCAAAACCCATATGGCCCTCCAAACTTTATCTCAGTCATCGATATTAAACCATTTAACTGCAATAGTATCCAGGGCTACCCAAATCCTTATCCCTGCGAGCTAACAGAAATACTAAAGCATGTCCCTAAATTTCATGGAGAATGGTATGAATCAGCTCACAAGCATGTACAACGATTCTGGGATTTCATTTTGGACTTTCAGATTTTTTTAGAAGATGTCATTATGAGGTGTTTTTCAAGATCTTTAAGGGATGACGCAAGGGACTAGTTTATAGACTTACCTATGCAAAGTATCTCTTCATGGGAAGATCTCAAAAGACTATTCCTTAGCCGCTACAATGACTATTATGAAGATGGATATGGAGAATCTGATCAGGCAATGCAGCCAGTAAACGAGACATGTGCAAATGAAGTTATTTCAAACTTAAATGAAGATGAAGTTATTGAAGATAAATTTTCCACCTTGGAAGATGACTGCAGTATTGAAGATGTTGCTGAAAATACACTGCCTAAGGGTTTTATCAGCCGTGATTCAGATGGTATGAAGATGCAACCAAGTTTTCATTACCATAGCATTGACAATGATGCATTAAAGACTGGAACAAAAATAAATGATTCTCCTTATGACAATAAAGAAGGCAATGATTTTGATCAGTTTGTAAAGGACGAATGTGCAAGTGAAAATGATTGTTATTACAGCCTTCATGATGAGGATGAAGATATAAAAGGTTTTTCCTGCATAATAGATTATAACTATGAATGTTATGAAGAGTCCATTGAAAATCTAGATTTTGATGACAATCATGAGCATCTTGCACAAGACTTGGAGCCCCATCATATTCCAAAAAATGAGAGTAATATTCAAAATGTAGATGTTCTTTTTATCCGAGCCCACCCACCGCAGTGTATGAATCAACAGTTTGGAAGGGAAGAGGATAATTATTTTCAACAAATAGGGCAAACTCATGACGAGGAGGAAATGCACATATCTGAAAATTATTTTTAGATTTCTTCAAACCCATTGTATGATGAAGAAGTAAAAGAAGATCAGACGACATTTTGCCAAGGTGTGCCGGAACAGGAATTTCATGTGTATGCAAACCCATTCTATGAAGAGGATGAAATGCCTTTGGATAGTCAGGAAAATGAATATGTTGATAATGCTGATGATGAGTCCATAAATGAAGGGAAGCCATATGATGAAATAAGCATAGTTGATTATTGTGATGATGATGAAGAGAACAATGGGCACCCCCAGTTTCCAGATCAGCCAAGAGGTCAATTCACAATGCATGACAGTAAGTAGAATAATGAAAAATGTTGCATTGAAGAGGGATACTCTTCATGTAGCAAAACTATATCACATAGAAATAAGATTGTGCAAATTATACTTGAATTTCAGCTGCACAATGAGGAAAAATATACTAGCAACATTGAGCATAGAAAGTTTATCAACGATATGAATGCATTCAATCAAGTAAGCTTTAAAAATATTGACGGATCGACTTCACCACAGCGTGATGAAAATTAGATTTTTGACAGAGGGAAACATGGCTTTTTCTCTTCTGCTGGCATTGAATCATCTACTGTGATGTGATTCTTCAAATTGCATCAGATTAGGGCAAAAAGAAGAAGTTGACTCTATTGCCCAACAAAGTAGGCACTGGTCTGCTCCCTAGAGATCTGAATTCATGTTCTACTCACAAGGAGTATACATCCTAGACATAGCCACTGTTGGGATAGGAAAATTTAAAATTTTCTTGTAATCTTACTCATCCATATCCGACCAAATTAGAAAACATTATGCCCAAAAGTCATGATGATAACTGGTGTATTCCATTAAAATCACAAGCTTTCACCACAAGTGAGTGTATCACTCGCTAAATTACACTAACCTAAGTTTCGGCAAGACATCCCCTTTTGTCATACCGATGCATGTTCTACGAGGAACTTGTTGAAGTAGCTATCGGCCTAAGAATAAGCATCGGCGAGAAGATTTCAAGAATCACCGATGGAGAAAGTGGCACCGATAACCTTTCATCAGAGAGAAAATGCATGGTCACGCCGATCGGCATAGGGAAACACTATCAGTGAATACTCTACAAGCCCTCCCGACAGTATAAGTCATGCCGATGGTGGAGTTCGGTAGGACTCTCACCGAAGCATCTAGTGGAACAAAGGGAGCATTCGAGCATATATACAAGATATAAAAATGAACAATCAAAATTTTTGTATATTTGTTAGTATGTATACAAAATACAAATGCATAAAACGCGTGATACAAAAATGCAAATACATGAAAATGCATATACAATACACAAGCACCAAAGATGCATGCATGGGCCTCACCATAAACGGATATACAAAAAACTGTAGATGCATGGACGGACTCGATTAAAACATTAAACATTGCAAATTCTAAGTTGGGTCTATATTGGTATATCATGATGCATGTATTCGATGAAGTTAGGGATTTGAAAAGAATTAATTGATTTGTGAATCTGTTGGAATTTGAATTTGTATATAAATAAGCATATACAATAAAATATGCATAACGAATAGTGAAAATTGTATGTATATGATATACAAAAGATGCATACATTGGTGGATCCGAAGATAATTCCAATTCATTTCATAAATCCAATGAAGTCCATGATTGTATGAAAAGTGTATGCATATGATATAAAAGGCGATACAAACGAATAGATACAAATCCTGATCCGATTGAGAATTAAGATTGGGAGAACTTTATTTGAAGTCTATGATTGTATATTGCAATGTATGTATACAAGATACAAAGACAAATGCATATGAGATACAAAGGAAATGTATATACAAATGTACAAAACACCATGTGGGCCCCATCGCCAATGAATATACAAGTTTATACAAGCCCAGATTTGAATGACAGATTAAATATTGTGAATTTTAGCTAGGGTCCGCTATTGTATATAAAGCACATGCATTCGATATACAAAAAGGAGATACAAATGCGGATTCAAAGGAGATTTCAAATTCATTTCATAAACCTGGTTGGGCCCGTTGTTGTATAAGGACAAAAATGTATGCGATATACAAAAGATTTGTATATATAGAGTCACAAATCCGGTGATTCCTCAGGTGTATGTTGCAAATATAGAAGATATACAGATACACTACAATACAAAGGCAAAGGGCATCCCACTTGCAACAACCAAAGCATTTTAACAGTAAGAAGGTCAAGATTAAAATTTTGTTATTAAAGGAGATTAAAATAACAAAAGGTTGCATCGGATGTATGAAGAGTCATAACCCTACAACTGCAAAACATATATAAGGGGAACCAAGGCCGAGTAGCAAGGAAGAGGTTTCAGAAATGATGAGCATCAATAGATTATAAAAAACATCATGATCAGAAATAGGAGTTAGATGACTGGAGGGGTGATCAGTTGCCGAAACAAAAACATTATGTTGTATATTGCAAAATCTTTTGAAATTATATAATGGAGAAAAATGCATAAATTGGTGATTTAATATTGGTGTCTATTGTTTGTTAAGCTGGACAATTATTTCGCTGTCTCCACATTGTTATTTCTCTGTTATTTGAACCTGAGTTTCCAAGTTGATATTTCAGTTTCATCGAGAGACATTTGCTATTTTTGTGTAATCGAATTAATTGGTTTCTATTAAAGAATTAAAATCCTTTTGATTGATTACAGTAACTTAGAAGTAACATTTGGATAAGTAAGAAGAGCCGTATAATTGACAAGATTTCCATACTGTCTCCAACTCGATATTGTCTTGTTATTCAAATTGAGGATCTACTCCATTTGTCAATACACACTTGCTGTCATCGTGTGATTCTGTTGATTGTTTCCTTCAAGAAAGAATTAAAAATCCTTTCAATAAGTCACAGTAACCTGGTAGGATCGAGTGGATCAATAAGTAGAGTCTGTCAGTCACATTCTTGCACGTTTATACAAGGTATAAACAAACACAAGTGCCAAACAATCAGAATTGTAACCAGTAAGTAAATCATATATCATATACACCTTGACTCCATTAGCCCAATAGAAATAGGCACTGGTCATACCAATTCCACTCTAGGATTCCATAAAATCTTATTCAAACAATTACATCTCAGATCTTAGTATTAGGAGTAGAAGTAATTTGCAAGCTTTTATCTATTCCACACTTTATGCCACTATGGGTAGATCCCTAAATTCATTTGAGTCATACATCCCTTTTATCTGCTTCAACTTTCAAGGTTCACCCGCCTAGGTTTAGCAGAGCCTGAAGTGTAGGGAGTCATCAACCAGTTAGGTTAACTCTGTTAGTTGGTTAAAAAATGTTGCAAGTCTGATCATGGAGCTTGGCATCCCCTTAGGGCTTACAACCTGCATTTTTGAGACCCAACAAAATGGCGACTCTGCTAGGGACTAATCCAGAATCTAGTTAAAGATGATTATCTCATTACAGAGTTAGTAAACTTTTGAATTCCGACACGAATTGGTAACTCTGCTGGCAAGAAGGACCTGGAAAAGAAAAAAATCATTCCTCTTTTGATAAGAGGTGGCGACTCTGAAAAGCAATTCAATGAAGAATATAAAATACAACTTGTAAACAACACCATCTGCAGTCAAAATGAATATGTCAGAAGAAGAAGAGGAACTGTTGGAGTTGTCAAGGAGAAAAAAATGGTTGATTCAAGAAATACAACGATTAAAAGCCAAACTGGCTTCAAGTTCATTATAACATATACCAACAACTAATGAGAATGGGTATAATGATCCTTTGAACTCACAAGTGTTCCATGATTCAAGCAATGGATATCGTGCATACCATGCACAACAAAACAATTATTTACTGCAAGCCTCATACCAAATAAATACTTATCCCGTATTCCCTGACCAAAGATCAATCATCTATCAAAACCCATATGGCCCTCCAAACTTTATCTCAGTCATCGATATTAAACCATTTAACTGCAATAGTATCCAGGGCTACCCAAATCCTTATCCCTGTGAGCTGACAGAAATACTAAAACATGTCCCTAAATTTCATGGAGAATGGTATGAATTAGCTCACAAGCATGTACAACGATTCTGGGATTTCATTTTGGACTTTCAGATTTTTTCAGAAGATGTCATTATGAGGTGTTTTTCAAGATCTTTGAGGGATGACGCAAGGGACTGGTTTATAGACTTAACTATGCAAAGTATCTCTTCATGGGAAGATCTCAAAAGACTATTCCTTAGCCGCTACAATGACTATTATGAAGATGGATATGGAGAATCTGATCAGGCAATGCAGCCAGTAAACGAGACATGTGCAAATGAAGTTTTTTCAAACTTAAATGAAGATGAAGTTATTGAAGATAAATTTTCCACCTTGGAGGACGACTGCAATATTGAAGATGTTGCTGAAAATACACTGCCTAAGGGTTTTATCAACCGTGATTTAGATGGTATGAAGATGCAACCAAGTTTTCATTACCATAGCATTGACAATGATGCATTAAAGACTGGAACAAAAATAAATGATTCTCCTTACGACAGTAAAGAAGGCAATGATTTTGATCAATTTGTAAAGGATGAGTGTGCAAGTGAAAATGATTGTTATGACAGCCTTCATGATGAGGATGAAGATATAAAAGGTTTTTCCTGCATAACATATTATAACTATGAATGTTATGAAGAGTCCATTGGAAATCGAGATTTTGATGACAATCATGAACATCTTGCGCAAGACTTGGAGCCCCATCATATTCCAAAAAATGAGAGTAATATTCAAAATGCGGATGTTCCTTTTATCCGAGCCCACCCACCGCAGTGTATGAATCAACAGTTTGGAAAGGAAGAGGTGGTGCAGGAGCACCTAGATATTTAAGTTTTGATTAAATGTTTAGTTGTCTTGTTTTGTTTGATAAGGTCTTGGAGACCATTTTAATGATGTTATGAGGCTTGTAGCCATGCTTGTAATTGGACTATGTCCCAATGTCGAAAGAATGTTGTAGGTCCTAGTTAGGACAGCCATGTGTTGTGTTAGGTAGTTGCAATAGTCATTAGGTAGTTGCAATAATTTAATAGTCATTAAAGTCATTTTAGCCTTCTTGTTGTAAGCCTTTAGAGGCATGTCTAGGATAGAAAGGTGTGTAGATAGATTAGAAAGCAAGTGTTTTAGAAAAACTTTCTAAAAACATTCATTATAGTCAAAGAAAAGATAGTTTTTAAAAACAGTCTTGTTTGCTGCAGTTACAAATTAGGAAAAAGCACGATGTGGGGCAGTTTTCTTGATTCTCACTTAATGCATACAATGTGGAGATGTGATATATCCCTGCCAAGCCTTATTGTATAGAGAACATTGAAGAGATTTGAAGGAAATAATAGAAAAAACTATGGTTTTTTGCCTTTTCTAAGTTTTATATGCAAAAACACCCGTACCACCGTATAGTACGGTCCTATCATGGAAGCTAGACCAGCTAGGAATTTAGTGTGGTGAGTTAGTTGTCCATTGAAGCAGGTTTGAAGTCTTGACAAGGAATTAGAGGGAAGATATTGCAGATTTCCCATAAACTATTTTTTTTGAATTGCTGTTCTTTAAGTTATTCGCTGCTTTTCTCGAAGAATCCGTACCTGTACGGCACTATCAAGGCTCAAGAGTACATTGGATTGATAGGGGATTGGATTACCTTTGATTAGAGTCTTATTTGGAGGTTTGATACAAAGTTTGGTGAGAGAAAATCATGTTTGGTTGCAAACTACTTTAAGTCTGCTGTTATTGTCAAGAAAGTTCACTGTTTTTATACATTCTTCCGTACTTGTACGACCTGGTGGTGGATAGTGCTGGTAATGGTTGTTTGTGTAGTTGAGTTACCTATCATTTATAGTTTGTTTGGGCTTTTGACACCTTTGTTTAACTTAGTATTTCTCTTTTGTCTGAAACTAGATTTGAAAACCTAGTTAGAGCCTCTTTTGACAGTCCAATGAGTTTTTTTCTTCATTCCTCTGTTCTTTTCTTGTTGTGATCAGAGGAATGGAATGTAGAATAGTTGTGGTAGAGGCTTGTGAAGGTTGTAGGGGCAAGAGAATAGTGTAGGTGGAGTTTACCTTGAAAATGATCCACCAAGATCCTTGTATAGGAAAATGGAGAAAGGCAGCAGTCACTACTAAGAAAACATAGGTAAGATTGGTGAGTTATTGCCCTGTCAATGATGACAATAGGCATGTTAGGTATGTGACTTGTTTGACATGTTGGATTAGATTGAATTTGTGTAGAGGGAGACTACCCCAAGAAGATAGTGTGGCTGTTTACTAGTGGATTAATAAGGTTGTGACTGTCTTGAGAAGGCAGAATTAGGCTGTTGCTGTCCTACAAACTGTATAGTGATTTGGCAAGAAATATAGATGGAACCTTGATGGAGTTGGCATCTTGGAAGGTGTCTTGGAGTCCTCCTTCATTGTGTGAGTATTAAGAGCAAGTTGGAGATGGTGTTGAAGGCTGTCTTGAGAGATCTTTGTATGTGAAGTTATAATCATGCTACTGCTGTCCTAGATGCTCTGCATCAAGAGGATAATTATTTTCAACAAACAGGGCAAACTCATGATGAGGAGGAAATGCACATATCTGAAAATGATTTTCAGATTTCTTCAAACCCATTGTATGATGAAGAAGTAAAAGAAGATCAGATGACATTTTGCCAAGGTGTGCCAGAACACGAATTTCATGTGTATGCAAACCCATTCTATGAAGAGGATGAAATGCTTTCGGATAGTCAGGAAAATGAATATGTTGATAATGCTGATGATGAGTCCATAAATGAAGGGAAGCCATATGATGAAATAAGTACAGTTGATTATTATGATGATGATGAAGAGAACAATGAGCACCCCCAGTTTCTAGATCAGCCAAGAGGTCAATTCACAATGCATGACAGTAAGAAGAATAATGAAAAATGTTGCATTGAAGAGGGATACTCTTCATGTAGCAAAAATATATCACATAGAAATGAGATTGTGTAGATTATACTTGAATTTCAACTGCACAATGAGGAAAAATATACCAGCAACATTGAGCATCGAAAGTTTATCAACGATATGAATGCATTCAATTAGGTAAGCTTTAAAAATATTGATGGATCGACTTCACCACAGCGTGATGAAAATTAGATATTTGACAGAGGGAAACATGGATTTTTCTTTTCTGCTGGCATTGAACCATCTACTATGATGTGATTCTTCAAATTGCATCAGATTAGGGCAAAAAGAAGAAGTTGACTCTATTGCCCAACAGAGTAGGCATTGGTTTGCTCCCCAGAGATCTGAATTCTTGTTATACTCACAAGGAGTATACATCCTAGACAGAGTCACTGTTGGGACAGGAAAATTTAAAATTTTCTTGTAATCTTACTCATCCATATCTGACCAAATCAGAAAACATTATGCCCAAAAGTCATGATGATAACTGGTGTATTCCATTAAAATCACAAGCTTTCACCACAAGTGAGTGTATCACTCGTTAAATTACACTAAAAGGAAGGCTTCAATTCCTAAGTTTTGGCAAGACATCCCCTTTTGTCATACCGATGCATGTTCTATGAGGAACTTGTTGAAATAGCTATTGGCCTACGAATAAGCATCGGTGAGAAGATTTCAAGAATCACCGACGGAGAAAGTGGCACCGATAACCTTTCATCGGAGAGAAAATGAATGGTCATGCCAATCGGCATAGGGAAACACTATTGGCGAATACTCTACAAGCCCTCTCGACAGTATAAGTCATGTCAATGGTGGAGTTCGGTAGGACTCTCACCGAAGCATCTAGTGGAACAAAGGGAGCATTCGAGCATATATACAAGATATAAAAATGAATAGTCAAAAATTTTGTATATTTGTTAGTATGTATACAAAATACAAATGCATAAAACACGTGATACAAAAATGCAAATACATGAAAATGCATATACAATACGCAAGCACCGAAGATGCATGCATGGGCCTCACCACAAATGGATATATAAAAAACTGTAGATGCATGGCCAGACTCGATTAAAACATTAAACATTGCAAATTCTAAGTTGGGTCTACATTGGTATATCATGATGCATGTATTCGATGAAGTTAGGGATTTGAAAAGAATTAATTGATTTGTGAATACGTTGGAATCTGAATTTGTATATACATAAGCATATACAATAAAATATGCATAACAAACAGTGAAAATTGTATGCATATGATATACAAAAGATGCATACATTGGTGGATCCGAAGATAATTCCAATTCATTTCATAAATCCAATGAAGTCCATGATTGTATAAAAAGTGTATGCATATGATATAAAAGGCGATACAAACGAATAGATACAAATTTGGATCCAATTGAGAATTAAGATTGGGAGAACTTTATTTGAAGTCTGTGATTGTATATTGCAATGTATGTATACAAGATACAAAGACAAATGCATATGAGATACAAAGGAAATGTATATACAAATGCACGAAACACCACGTGGGCCCCATCGCCAATGAATCTACAAGTTTATACAAGCTCGGATTTGAATGACAGATTAAATATTGTGAATTTTAGCTAGGGTCCGCTATTGTATATAAAGCACATGCATTCGATATACAAAAATGAGATACAAATGCGGATTCGAAGGAGATTTCAAATTCATTTCATAAACCTGGTTGGGCCTGCTCTTATATATGGAAGAAAATGTATGCGATATACAAAAGATTTGTATATATAGAGTCACAAATCTGGTGATTCCTCAGGTGTATGTTGCAATTATAGAAGATATATAGATACACTACAATACAAAGGCAAAGGGCATCCCACTTGTAATGACCAAAGCATTTTAACAGTAAGAAGGTCAAGATTAAAATTTTGTTATTGAAGGAGATTAAAATAACAAAAGGTTGTACCGGATGTATGAAGAGTCATAACCCTACAACTGCAAAACATATATAAGGGGAACCAAGGCCGAGAAGCAAGGAAGAGGTTCCAGAAATGATAAGCATCAGTAGATTAGAAAAAACATCATGATCAGAAATAGGAGTTAGATGACTGGAGGGGTGATCAGTTGTCGAAACAAAAACATTATGTTGTATATTGTAAAATCTTTTGAAATTATATAATGGAGAAAAATGCATAAATTGGTGATTTAATATTGGTGTCTATTGTTTGTTAAGCTGAACAATTATTTCGCTGTATCCACATTGTTATTTCTCTGTTATTTGAACCTGAGTTTCCAAGTTGATATTTTAGTTTCATCGAGACACATTTGTTGTTTTTGTGTAATCGACTTAATTGGTTTCTATTAAAGAATTAAAATCCTTTTGATTGATTACAGTAACTTGGAAGTAACATTTGGATCAGTAAGAAGAGCTGTATAATTGACAAGATTGCCATACTATCTCCAACTCGATATTGTCTTGTTATTCAAATTGAGGATCTACTCCATTTGTCAATACACACTTGTTGTCATTGTTTGATTCTGTTGATTGGTTCCTTCAAGCAAGGATTAAAAATCCTTTCAATAAGTCACAGTAACCTAGTAGGATCGAGTGGATCAATAAGTAGAGTCTATCAGTCACATTCTTGCATGTTTATACAAGGTATAAACAAACACAAGTACCAAACAATCAGAATTATAACCAGTAAGTAAATCATATATCATATACACCTTGACTCCATCAGCCCAATAGAAATAGGCACTGGTCATACCAATTGCACTCTAAGATTCCATAAAATCTTATTCAAACGATTACATCTCAGATCTTAGTATTAGGAGTAGAAGTAATTTGCAAGCTTTTATCTATTCCACACTTTATGCCATTGTGGGTAGATCCCTAAATTCATTTGAGTCATACATCCCTTTTATCTGCTTCAGCTTTCAAGGTTCACCCACCTAGGTTTAGCAGAGCCTGAAGTTTAGGGAGTCATCAACCATTTAGGTTAACTCTGTTAGTTGGTTAAAAAACGTTGCAAGTCTGATCATAGAGCTTGGCATCCCCTTAGGGCTTACAACCTGCATTTTTGAGACCCAACACAAGCAACATCATACCTCCTAACGCCATCCTATATATCATTCAAATTTCCATTAAGTAAATACAATCTATTATATTCAGATCCAAATCCATACAATACTGCAAACATTGATACAGTAAGGACAACAAACATAATTGGTAGCAGCAAGCATTCAATCAAGGCAAAAGGTATGTCACTTGTCTCTAAATGATATGCTTCATAACAATGAATATTATAATCTTATCATGAATAATGTAAAGGAAAGTATGCTATGATGATAAGAAATAATGTATGAATGTGTCATACTGATAAAAGTAATGTGTATATATATAAATGGAAACCAACGTATTATACTAAAGTTAGAATATTTAGAGATAGGATGGATATGTATATAGAATAGAATGAAATGTTAACATGGAATGAGAATGTTACAAAAATGCTCCCAATCCTAATGATATAAAATATTCATAACTATGATAGGATGAGAATGATTAAGGCATAAAAATGTTTATATGATGAATGTTTTCCTATAAAGAAAACATATTTGAAATTGCCAAGTAATGTGAATGGCAATCAACAAGATAGCAATATTGAATGATTGATAACTCACAACTCATGACATATTCGAAAAGGGTGTTTGAGCCTCCTCCTTAACCATCTTACCAACCTATGAGTATGGGGTTAAGTTAAGGATGTGAAATTGGACCTAGGTGACCCTCAAGTGGATGAAGAACACCAGGTGTGTGTGAAGTCCCTTGAGCCAAGAGATGAAGAACTTCGGGTGTTGAGTGAAGCTCTTGGGCCTATGGTATTATGGGATCATAATAAATGTGCCCGATGGTAGGTGACTCTTGATGGGATGAAGAATGCTGGGTGTTGCATGAAGTCCCCTCGAGCCAAATGGTGAAGGACACCGGGTGCTGTGAGAAGCCTTTGGGCCTCCGTGTGGGATGAATAACGCCTTAACAAACCATGCTCATATGGGAGATAGGGTTGATTAATGATAGGGCTAACCGAGAACTCTCTCAAGATAGTGCATGGGAATTGTGAATGAAAGAATGTGAATATGAAATGTCTATGTTTATTAATGTTAAGATGAAATCATTGTGATTAAGATCATAATGTTATAAGCCTTAAGGATAAATGAGGAAAAGTATATGGGCTGATAATTGATTAATGAACTCTAATGATGATATGAAAAGGAAAAATTGAATACTAATGTTCTCTCTTGTAAGTTGAAATTGTGTAAGGTTAAGAAATTTTTTGGCTCACTAGAAGGGGACATTACATTGATGACCTTTTGTTTCTTGAGAGTGTCTTCATGCAGGTGCATGGAGTATTTATAGAACTTGTTGTTGGCAAGAGACACATTGAAGCTTCATGATTGTTGTCATTGATGGCAACAAAGTTCATCCCACACATCTGCAGGACATGGTGTGCCTTTACCAGAAGTCAGATTGAAGAGTGTTGTAGTCCGGTAAGCAAGAACAGAGTATGTGGCAAGGTTCGACAGTCAGGTTCGGATCTCTTAGAGGAAATATCCTTGGAAAGTGTGGACTTGGGGAAGTCAAGAGGAGTACCTTGACTGCTAGATTCTAGAAATTGAGCCTCCGGTGATGAAAGAGTAAAGAGATATAAGCATTCAAGTATTGGGGTCCGGTTTGGCAGAACAGACAGAGGAAGAATTGACAGGAAGAACATTAGAAGTTATTCCGGATGAGATGTTGATGGTAATAAAGATTCCTAAGGTATCATTCATGATTGGCCGACTTGTTAGATAACTTCTATAAGTTTCTTTTTGATCCGCATCACTTGGGAAGCAAGGATTCAACCGACAGACTAGAGCTTGGAAAATATTGACTATTCCAAATGCTGACTAGAAAGAGGATGAAATCCATTGTGCGGATATATATACCAGATGGATTTGGATATAAGGGTGTAGTTGTTATGTTGTTAGGTGCAAATAAGAGCAGAAGCATAGTGTGAAAGTAGTAAGGCAGGTCCGGTATGTGAAAGAACAACAACACAAAAGAAGAGGAAGAATGAAGTGCAGCAGATCAGTATACAAAGCCTAACCGGAACTGAACTCCAGCATATGTGGATGCTTCTCATCAGTTCAAGTATCTTATTACTCTCTTTACAACTTGTAGACAGTGAGTCTCTTGTAGGCAGTGAGCCTCTTGTGAGTAGTGTGCTCGGGCAGTGAGCCCTAATTAGCAAGTGCCATCTTGTATTTCTATTCTTCTAATAGAGAATATAATCTTGGGTTAATCACCCCGTGGTTTTCTCCCTTAACAGGGTTTCCACGTCAAAAATATTGTGTCATGTGTATTTCCATTTCATGGTTATGTTTGCTTAATTGAATTGATGCTGCATTACTTAGTAAGAAAGTTTAGAAAGTTGAATTAATTAAGATAACTGATTCACCCCCCCTCTCAGTTATCAACAATTGGTATCAGAGCCAATTTCCTCCCAATAGAGCCTAACAGCTTGAGGAAGATCTGGGAATTCAAATGGACGTGTATGGTATGAGGGAGCAACTTAAGTCTGCCCTAGATGATCTTGAGCAGTCAAATTCTGAAGTCAATGAATTGAAGGAAAGACTCAAACAGGCTGATGATTTCATAAATGAACTAAAAGAGAAACTGAGTCTCTCCATGAAAAAGAGAAAGGAGCTACTTCAGCAACTGGCAAGTCAAGGTGAAACAAATGATACAAATGGAGATCTGAAGGAGAAAACCAAGTTATGTGAAAAGTGATCAAAAGAGGTCATTATGGTAAGACATGAAATGGAATCAGGAGTTATGAAGTTTACCCAAGAAATTGAAGAAAAAAGAAAAACTGAAGATGATCTAAGACAATCTCTCAAAGAGAAATTAGAAGACTGCCACAAGATGGATAGAATAATCAGACATCTTCAATCTGATCTTGAAGATGCTAAAGATAATAAAGAAAAGCTTGAGGATCAAATTATCTCTCTTAAAAGGGATCTTCAAACAACAAATGAATACAAAGAAAAATTCAAGATAAGTTCTGCTCAACTTGAAGTTCTTCTTGAAAGCCAAAAGAGGGTAGATGACAAGTGTGGCTTGGGATATGAGAAAAGTGAAAGATTTGGATCCGGTTAGAAGAATTTTGGATCAGAAAATCTAAGGAACAGGCCTAGAAGACCTCCGGTAAGGCAGCCTAATGCTCAAAAATATCCATCTTTCAATGGATACTGCCACAACTGCAATAACTTTGGTCATAAAGCTAATCAATGCAGAAAGAGAATGAATCAGACTAATATATCCTTCTCCGGACAATGTTTCAACTACAAAAGGTATGGTCACAAATCTCATGAATGTAGAAATATGCAAATGGACAATTCATTCAATGGTAGATGCTTTGCATGCAATAGAATGGGTCATATGGCTAATCAATGTAGATCAAGAGGACATCAATCAAATATGCAAAGAAATGTTGTTTGCCACAATTGCAATAGATCCGGTCATATTGCCAAATTCTGTAGAAGCAAGAATCAGGACAAAAGAGGTCCGGTACATCATAATCAGAATCAAGAAGGAAAAGTGAATGCGGATGAAGTTAAAAGTGAGATGAACAAGATTTGGGTGAAGAGAAGTACAGAAAATGTAGGGGATGGATCCACACCAGAATCTGGTGCTGATATTCCTTCCGAAAATTAAAAAGTGAGCTTTGGCTCAGGGGGAGACACAAAGAATTTTTTTTTCCCCCAGCCAGTTAATTAGTGCCGGAACTGGCACAAGGAGAGTTGAGGATCAAAGGGTTTGTGAGAGAAACATCCAAATAAACTATGGTTAAAATATAGAAGATCCGCAAGATGTTTAGAACAAGATTGATCCGGTTCATCAAGTCATTCGAATAAGGAAAACAAGGAAAACCGGAATGACTTAAGTTGAGCATTTATTGCAACTTGGTATTAGGGTTTGCGGAATAATATAAGGGTTCTCCTATCAAACACTTGTTCATTCTGCATTCGAGAAGAAGCAAAAGAAGAGCTCTGCATCAAATCTTCTGAAGCCCATCAAAAGTCTTCTACAGAAGTCGATTCATCCAGCGAATCTATCCGGATTTTTTCATGAACCCTAGACGCGCAAAAGGTACTTTCTGTTATTGAATATTTCTTTGTAAGTCTTTTTGAAGATGGATACACCGAATGTTGTAAAGATCACTAAGATGCCACACCCTAAGTTCAAGAAACATCCATATAAATCCCTAGAAGTTGATCCCCTAGGCGCCTTTTCAAGTATTCCGCATGGAGTTCTGCATGTAGAAGATGTTAGGGCATATATTCATGCGAATATTGAAGAATTTGGGGAATCTAAGCTGGTTGATATCTATCACAAGCATTTGATAGATGACTCTCAAAACTCAGTATAGAGCTGTCTAGGACAAACATTTTGCACAGTGCATTCATTTCCCTTATTTCCCGGAAGATGAATGGGTCCGGTATATCTTGAGCAGAGTGCATGACAACTTCATGTGGTTAAACAGGCCATTTAAGATCACTAAGGATGCCATTAGGGCTATAATTGGGTTACACTCAACCGGTGAAATGCCTACGCTCAAATATGTCAAAAACCAAATTGTCAGTGAGGCTACCGGATCAAAGTTTGATAAAAGAGCTATGACTATTGAGGATATCACAGATCCGGATATCAAGTTTGCATCAATGATAATTGGATATAAGATATATCACTCCAGCAGGGAGAATTCAGTTTCCGGAACTGCTATATATACTGCTTATGAAATGTTGAGGAAGAATGTAGACTATGATCTTTGTGAGCTTCTTCTAAACCAACTCTTTGAGAATCTACAGAAGATAAAGAAAGACAAGAAGAATTCCTTCAAATATGGTGGGTTGATACTGTGTTTGTTCTTCTACTTCATAAATGAGCTTCCTGGATCCAGTGGTTGGGTGTGGCAGAATGATAGACCAATAGCCATCCAAATCAAGGATTACTTGTATGGACTTGGTAATGCTAAGGCACAGAATACACCACTGTGGGGTTATTTCAAAAACTTTCAAAACATGATGCAGGCTAGAGAAAGAATTCCCAAATCTTCAATTGAAAATTATAAGGAGACAGTTTGCTTTATGGTAGAAACTGATCAGTGCCTAATGGAGGCAGTGGAGCCAAGGGTAGTGTGGATCATGCCAATGGGATATGAAGTTGATGAGAAAATTGTAGAGCTGCATGTTCAAAACATGCTAAGTCAGCCAAAGGATCCTAAGGCAGAAAGGTTTGGAACCTTTGAAGAGTTAAGTGTGAAGATCCATGTGGAGCTACGACAACCGGAACTGAAGAGAAGAGTGAGAAAAGAAGTTGAGAACATTGCCAAAAGTTTTGGCATTTCAAAAGAGGCACTTGATGCCAGCAGAGAAAAGATAGAAAGGGCAGAAAAAGAGAAGGAAGAAGCAAAAAAGAAAAGTGATCCAGTAGAAGCCCCCTCCCGGACCAGATCCTCTAAGAGGTCTGCACCTACAACTGCTAAGACCTCAAAGGCTTCAAAACTGGAAACAAAATCATCCAGTAAAGCAGAGAAAAGGACTAAGACAAAGGCTACAAGGTCTTACACAAGCCAGAAAGATGAAGAAGAGACAGAATCTGATGAAGAAATCAAGAAGATGAAAAAGAAAAGGAAAGCATCTAGTGAAACCAAGGAGGCAGAGGCAGAAGAGTTTGTTGAAAAGCCCACTCTATCATTAAATGATGTCGTCAAATCAGTTATTGTGGATGGAAACCTTCAACCAATGGCTGAATTCTATGATGATTATAATGAGGCCGACCAAAAGATCCTACAAGAAGCCACAGTTAGGTATCTTAACATTTATAATAAAGCATTCATTGAGATTATTTCTCTAATTCCCAAGAGTCTAGAGCAAGAACTAGAAATCAGGAAGAACAATGCCAAGGCCAAGGACCTTCAGATCAGGGAACAAATAGCCATACAACTCTATCCCTCAATCACTCAGAAACAAATGAATATGATCTTTAAAGATTGCAAGGATGAGTTCTGGAGCAAAGCTAGAATGAATCAGTGTATGCTTGGAGAAATTGATAAAGTGGCAAAAGAAACTGAAGAGATCCTCAAGAATGCCTATAAAAGATTCAATATTCCCATCATAGAGGACTTAGGTGATGAAACACCTGCCATGGAAGACAAAGATGAATCTACTGAGATAGTGGCAAAAGAGGTAAAGGACACAAGTGAAGAAAAAGATAAGGACTTAGATTCCTCTGATCCAGGAGAGAAGGTTCATGAAAAAGCAAACATCTCTCCTCTGGTTTCCCCTGCTGACTCCGGATCCAAAGGAGAAGAAAGCATAAAGGATAAAGAAAAAGAAGTGAAGGAAAAAGAAGATGACAGTACTAAGGTTGCAGAAGGAAGGAAGACTTCAACAGAGAAGACCACAACTATTAGTGATAAGAGTGTAGAAGGAGAGAAAGCTCCAAAAGATAGCTCTAAGACTGCAGAAGAGAAGAAGAATCTGTCTCTCGCAAGAGACACTGCAGAAACTGTCAAAGAATTCTTAAACAAAGAAACAATGGAGATTGATGAACCGGGACTTCTACAAGGGCCATTTGATTTTGATTCTCTTTCCCAGTACAAATAATGAAGATAGCTTCATTTGCTAATGCAAAGGCAAAAGAAAAACTCCTGAAGTCTCACATGGAAGACTGTGAGCTAATAGAAGTTGCATCCAGAGTATTAGAAAAGATCATGCCATCTTTTCAGAAGGATCCCTCAGCCTCCTCATCCGGTAATCTCAAATCTCTAGTCAATAGTGTTAGCACACATTTTGGTTCCCTAGAGAAGTCAGCAGAAGATAAGGTCCGAAAGGAATTTTTGGCAAAAAGATTATCAGAGGTACAAGGGTTGATAACTAATGATAGGAGGAATATGAATATTGGGATAAAGAGCTTAGGAAATGCTCTTAAAGATGGCAGGGAAATGTACAAATTTTGTTTATCATGGTCCAAAGTAACATTGGATATTGAAAAGAAAGTGAAAGAACAGGAAGACAAATTGACAAAACTTTCTAAGAATTTTGATCCTCTATCCTCTTCCATAATAAATCAAGAATGTCAGACTATTGCAGTCTTGAATGAAATCAGGAAGCTTGAGAAGGAAAAGACAAATAGAATAAGCAGGTTGGGTGAACTTAGAGGGATAATTATCCCTAAGTTAGAGGCCATGCATGAGGCCATAAAAGAAGCTTAGATCACAACCTGGACCAGTGATCCGACAGATCTAAAAAGGGCAGACGCGTTTGCATTCCTATTGAGTGGTCACATCTCAATTTTGGACAGGATGAAGCAGAGTTGGACAACAAAACTTGTCCAGTTGAAGACAACTTTTGTAGACATACTACAGTATATGTAAGTATAACCTGTTTATGTACTAATGCGGCTAAGTATAGATAAATTTTTGGGCAATTTTGGTGTGCGAACCCTACCCTTTGCCATTGATGTCAAAGGGGGAGTGGGGAATAGTGAAAAATGTGGAATTTAGCTAAGGGGGAGCTCCGGTAAAATGTACAATAAAAGAGAGCATCAACCAAGGGGGAGTATAGTATAACACTTAGTCATTTTTCACTAAGTGTTGCCATCAATGCCAAAGGGGGAGATTGTTGGCAAGAGACACATTGGAGCTTCATGATTGTTGTCATTGATGGCAACAAAGTTCATCCCACACATCCGCAGGACATGGTGTGCCTTTATCGGAAGTTAAATTGAAGAGTGTTGTGGTCCGGTAAGCAAGAACAGAGTATGTGGCAAGGTCCGACAGTTAGGTCCGGATCTCTCAGAGGAAATATCCTTGGAAAGTGAGGACTTGGGGAAGTCAAGAGGAGTACCTTGACTGATAGATTCCAGAAATTGAGCCTCCGGTGATGAAAGAGTAAAGAGATATAAGCATTCAAGTATTGGGGTCTGGTTGGGCAGAACAGATAGAGGAAGAACTAACAGGCAGAGCATCAGAAGTTATTCCGGATGAGATGTTGATGGTAATAAAGATTCCTAAGGTATCATTCATGATTGGCTGACTTGTTAGATAACTTCTATAAGTTTCTTTTTGATCCGCATCACTTGGGAAGCAAGGATTCAGCCGACAGACTAGAGCTTGGGAAATATTGACTATTCCGGATGCCGACTAGAAAGAGGATGAAATCCGTTGTGCGGATATATATACCAGATGGATTTGGATATAAGGGTGTAGTTGTTATGTTGTTAGGTGCGAATAAGAGCAAAAGCATAGTGTGAAAGCAGTAAGGCAGGTCCGATATGTGAAAGGACAACAGCACAAAAAAAGAGGAAGAATGAAGTGCAGCAGATCAGTATACAGAGCCTAACCGGAACTGAACTCCAGCATATGTGGATGCTTCTCATCAGTTCAAGTATCTTATTACTCTCTTTACAACTTGTAGATAGTGAGTCTCTTGTAGGCAGTGAGCCTCTTGTGAGTAGTGTGCTCGGGCAGTGAGTCCTAATTGGCAAGTGTCATCTTGTATTTCTATTCTTCTAATAGAGAATATAATCTTGGGTTAATCACCCCATGGTTTTCTCCCTTAACAGGGTTTCCACGTCAAAAATATTGTGTCATGTGTATTTCCATTTCATGGTTATGTTTGCTTAATTGAATTGATGCTGCATTACTTAGTAAGAAAGTTCAGAAAGTTGAATTAATTAAGATAACTGATTCACCCCCCCTCTCAGTTATCAACACTTGTTGCATTATGATAAACCCTAAGATGTTAAATGAAGTCAAATCTGATACAAGACAACCAATGCACTCTCCCAATATGATTTATTGAATAGTGTAGCCACTGAAAATTGCTTACAACATTGGATGATGATGCATGTAAATGTGTAACTAGCAAGTAGAGAGTGGTGACTAATGCAAGAATGGTATGGAAACAATTGAGAGGTGCATGACTTGTTCGACGGCTAGGACTAGCAGAAATCAGTGAATGAAATGTGAATCAACTACCAAACAACTGGTTTGACTAGCAAACAATGCTGATAATGATGTTTGGCAACTTGAACAACAATATTTGATCAATATTAATCCTCCAAATGATGGTGCTATGTTGGTCAGTGATGTACAAGGGTTGGAATGTTGCAAATCAATAACTAATATGACTATCATAAGGTTGGAAATGATAGATTTTGGTCTCTGAAGGATGGTGCTCAAGTTGTATGACTAAAAATTAGACTTATGATGTTGGTACAACAACAAATTCTTCATTCTCCTGATGATGTCTTGCAGTTCACTTTTGCTGGTCGGGACAACGATTTGGACTCACGGCCGCTTTCTCCATGGGATACTGAGGTTCTGGCAGCCTTTGTGCCGTTTAATCATGTGCAGAAGCCGCCTGTGGTGATTCATGGAGTTAAATATTCACCTTAGGGCATTGGGGTGTTGGGCCCAACACCTCTGGGCGCCCCCAGAAATCCTTTTATGATGTTGTTAATGGCCCAAGAGCTCATACACGCCCTTCTTAGGCTAGGGTTAGGCCTATGCCTTGTGCCTACTCATCCCCTGTGGTGATGTGTGGCCCAGAGGTCTCAGAAAATGAGGATTTTTATATAAAATAGGGAGTGATCTACAGATTCAATGGGTTTTGGCCCTCTCTCCCTAATTTGCACTGTTGGGTCATGGATTCATGGAAACCTCTTGTTGGATAGATTGAACTTTATCCCAGTGTAAGGGGATTTTTCTTTGCGACATTTGCTTCCTTCAAGGAAAGAGACTTAGTGTTGGACACCGATTGGATGTGGGGTGATCATTTGTTGTCCATGAAACCTTGGGCTCGCTCCTTCAACCCTCCCACTAAGCTGCTTAATACCAAACCAGTTTGGGTGTGACTACTGAATCTCCCTCTTCAGTTTTGGGAGGATTCTTGCTATGAAGCCATTGGCAATGCCATAGGGCGATTCTTGAAGGTTGACTCTACAACCTCAGATTTAGGGCATACTACAGTTGCCCACATATTAGTTGACATTGATATCTCCAAACCCCTCCATGGAGATGTTGTTTTGATGGTTGAAGACAGGCCATGGACGCAGCTGTTAGACTATGAGGGTCTCCCTTTTAGGTGCAAGAGATGTTTCTCTATTAATCACTTAGCCTCGGGTTGCCCTCATTTTCATTGCAAGGGTGTGGCAACTTGGTGGAAGGATGCACTCACTGATCATTTAACTATTCATGCTTCCCCAATGGATGGTTCTTCCCAGGAGGGTGATTCTCCCTAGGAGAAGGACCTCACCCAAGACACTTTGTCGGTTGCCCCTCTTATGGAGCCTACGGTGACTATGCCTGCTACTGCTGCTCGTGACAGGTCTGCCCGATCCACCTCTGTTGGGCCTTCGACTCCCCTTTTGGATCCATCTGCTGTGGGCCAAGATACTTCTTTGTCGATCCCTGATTCTTCTTCTGTGTTGTCAATGTCTCACTCAGCTTGTGATTTTTCTTTAGATGCGATTTCTGCAGAGACTCCCCTCCTCTCACCTCATTCTGAGGATTTTGACTCAGAGTTAGCCTGGACTGTAGTTCAGCGAAAGAAGAAAGGACTCCCCAAATCTGTAGCTGCTTCACGACAGAGGGTTAAGGGAGTTAGATTTTTGCCTTCGGGTTCTAGGGTTGTTTAGTTTGTTTTGCAGCTAGGCTATTATTTGTCTGCAGTCTCTGTATTGCTTTTGTATTGTGTCTGGCCTGTTTGTGACCTATTTTGTTCTACCCTGGGGGCCTTGTTTGTAAAGGGTTCAACCCTTGTAAGCTACTTATCTTAATAAAAAATAACAAATTCTCCATGGCTAGTGCTGGAAATTTGCAAATAATGTCAAATCTGATCCAAACACTCCAAAGATTGATGGAGCAGCAGCTAGGTTTTGCCAAAATGGTGTAAAATTCTTAGATCTAGTGAATGATGATGCAAATTTGCTCATAAAAATTATAAAATTGTTGTAGAAACCTCCCAAAATGATGTGGCAACACTGTAGTAGTAACATATAACCCTCCAAAGGATGAATTCTTCAACAAATCATAGTAGCAAGCTAAAAAACTGTCTTCAAATCCTCAACAAATCAACACAAGCTTGATCCTTAGATGGAATCACCCAAAATTGAAAGCAAGGGTTTTTGTCCTTGGATTCCCTAGATTGAACAAAATGCTCAAATCTAAAAATTGGATGCAAAAATGATAACTTGAATGATGATAAAATGAAGATAGATACCTCCTTGATCTACCTTTTCAAATTGGGTTGTTCAGTCCTAAATTTCCCTCCAAGTATTTAAAAATACTTTTTAAATTTAATTTAATTTTACTTTACTTTTATTTTAAGTATTTAAAAATACTTTTATTTTAGTATTAGTGTTTAAAAACACCTTTTATTTTAATTATAATAATATTATTAAGCTGCTCTTAAATTAGAAATTATCGGGCCCAACCTAAATAATATTATTAATTTTTTTAACCCAGAAAAAGAGGCCATGACACATATGAAACCTGATTATAGTGGGGGTGACAAGGAATTGGAAACCTGATTACAATGAGGGGGTGAAAAGGAATTGGAATCTAACTCCTGAGTGTGCTAACTTGGATGCTACTATTGTATAGCTTGTCGAAGTCTCTATCAATGAGGCAACTTCTACATATGACGTGGCTGGTGAGAGTGGCGTTGCAACTAATTGTGGTTCAAATGAAATTGAACCAAATGTTGACTTTTATGCTCTCGATGAAGAGCTATATGAAGATTATTGAATGTTGACTGTAATTTTCATTTTTTATTGACATTTGACAAATCACTCAATTATGAATTTCAATTCATGAGTATTTTCTTTATTGCAAGTTATGAGGTATTTAAATATTTTGTTTATTGGCAATTATGAGTATTAGTGTTTTTAGATTTTTTTTCTTTATATATATACACATGAACCCATATGTGGGAAAAAAAATTGCCATACCAGCATACTTGAACCCCAAACCCTTACCCATCCCTGTACCAAGACCGACAACTTAGATTAAAAAACAACCTCCAATCTGATGGAGTAGTATCATGAGCCAACTACTTCTATAAAAATGTCCAAAAACTACAGCAATGCCAAGCCCTGTGCAATTTCCCAATTTACTCGCAAGCTTCAACTGACATAGTAGAGATTATCCAATTGATCCAAATTTCAACTGTAAGCTTCACCCCCTACTGCTGTCCAAACTCAACCAGACAATATTGAAATCTCTCACTATGTTAGTCAGACATAGCTCCACTTAAAAAACCATGGAACACTAAACCCGTTTGATTGCAACCTAGTCTACCTTAAGGGCTACTTAATTATATCCTTTCCAGATAATAGGACCCTATATTGTTACCTTCACCTATAGTCTCGAAAGCTTGATCCTTATACCAATGTCAAACAAATAGCTTAATTTGTCAGAAACATCTACTGCTGGAAATAACAATTTTATAGTCAATACTCTATGTAACTATCCCCATAGAGGTAAAACCAATAACAAACACTGGGCATATATGATACTTTTTGCTTGTTCTTTTCTACACGGGATGTTAGATCACAATTATGTGATACAAGGAAACTTATGCACAAATTCCCTACAATTCAAACATAAAGCATGATGCATTTTAAGCTTTCCCAATACAAAATAAAATAGATGATCTTTAAAGAGGATTAAGGTAGGCATTTCTACTTTGTGAACAAAGTTAGCTCAATATTTTCTCTGTACTCAAAATGAAGCCATATTGTTCAGGCCTACAAATAAACTTCTGGGTAACACCAACGGTGAATCCAATAAGATTTATACCATATTTAACCATGTTCCGTACAGTTTCTTTTAAATTTGTACAATGTTTCTTCTGAACTTACAAGGACCAGAAAGGATTTTGCTGAAATTTTCAAGAAAGGAAAATCGTATATATCTGATCAAAAATTTAAAAAACTAGCTGGACATCATGAAAGCTCAAATGGTTAAAAAATGGCAATAGTGGCCAACCATATACAATTATCTCCTTTGTGTGATTTAAAGAAGCAGAGCAATACCAAAAACTTGTGCACCTAAATCTAAAACTCTGCCTTCTAACAAACCCTAAAGCTCTCTGAATTGTAGCCTCCTCCTTGTTGTGACCAAATCACACATCGCCCCATTGCAAATGGGGACCCCCAACTTTCTTCATAGGATTAGTTGTTTTAGGTTAGTTGTTTGTTTTATCTCAGAGTTAGTCAGCTAATAAGCTTGCAAATGTAATATAGAGCATTCCTAGGTCAAACTGAGAGGGTCTTATGTAAGAATGATGTTTTGAACTCAATATGCTTTAGTGAGTGAGGATCTACAATGAAAAATGGCTAAGTATGATCTAGGCACTTATTGTTATCTCTAGCATCTTGAAAGTGCGCCTTGAGTAGGGAGGAGATTCTACTAATCAACAAGAAGCGCCCTGAAGAGTTAAAATCTTAAGATGTTTCTAAATTGCTTAGATTCAGCTTCTCCAACCATTTCAAACCTAGGCGCCAATTTTGTCCAAATCATCATCGATATGTGCCTTAGGTGAAAGATCATTCAACTAGTTGATTTTGGCACCTTGAAGAGTTAAGACTCCAGGACGATTCTACGTGCCCCAAATCTAATTTTGTTAAGTCAGGGCACATTTCTTCATCTCCAGAGATCATTTTGGCACATTAGCATGAAAAGGATGTTTCAGCCAATTGTTGACCCCTACAACCTTAGATATGCACCTAAGTTAAAGAGAATACTCATTCATGGCAAGGCGCCAATTCACACCTATATAATCATCCAATTGCGCCTAGACTTAATGAGAGACAAGCATCATCTAAAGACTCAAAATTTTGCGTCCAAGGTAAAGGAGAGTTTCTTAAGCATTACACCTGAATTTGAGATCATTGAAGGTCAAAGAGTAAGCTAAGTATTTCAAAGCGCCAATTTGCATCTCCAGAACCTTAAAGTGTGCCTAGTAATAAAATGTTCTTTTGATGATCTAAACAAGTCTTTGAAACATTAAAATGCTAAAAAAACTAGTCAAATGTGTGAGGCACAAGTTCTCACCTATTCCATCATCGAAGTGCGCCTTAAGGTAAGAAGACATGAAACAATGTTGAAAGGTCCTTTGCTTGTCTAAATGAGCATCCGCATGAGTTCAGAGAGATTAAAGCCTAGGCGCACTCCTTACTGTCTACAACCTTGGATGGGCACCTTAGGAAGAATACATGAATTTGTATCATCAAGTAAGTGCCTAAAGAAATATAATATGCATAGAGTTCATGAGATGAATCAAGTTTGAAGAAATCATCCTCCAAAAGTTAGGTGCTAATCCACACATCAACCATCATCATATTGCGCTTAGCTAAGAGAGAAGTTTGAACAAGTATTTGAAATAGCTCAGAGAGATTAGGCACACTTTCCATCAAAGATACTTCACTTTGGTGCCTTAAAGCTAGTAAAGGATAGAGAAGTATGGTGAAGCATTATGTTAGGCACCTTCAAGGGGGATAGCCCATTTGACTTCAAAATATGATTTGACTTACTAAATTGAACACCAAAAGTTAGGCGCCAATTCAAGCCAACACAACCTCATACAAGCGCTTAGGAAGAGGATGTTAAGAACCTTGAAGTCTTGATAAAACCTTGGAGTAGGAGTTCCTAACCACTAGCGCCTTCACTCATCATCACTATGAATGTGAAGTACAAATCAAATAAGTCTAGGCGTTGATCCTTGTGGTTTTGGTGAGTATGAGCGCCTAGCAATCAAGGATGTCTAAGGACACTTCAGCATGCGCCTTGTTTATAAGAGAGTTGGAGGGATGTGTTGGAAGCATTCATTAAGCTACTTCAAGAAGTGAGTATGGGAGAAAGTATATTGAAACTCTAAGTGTTTGGATGTATCCAATGGAAGTTATTGAATATCAAAACAACAAACCATGAAGTTAGGCTCTCATTTCAGCCTATTTCACCTAAACTTAGCACCTAAGATCATTGGGGTTTTACATTTTAATAAGGACCTCCAAAATAGGCGCCCTTCATGAATATTTTAACTATTTTTAGTGCCTAAATATGAGAGGGTTTCAAATTTTTGAAAATTTCAAAAAATTGCATTTAATATTTATTGGTTGACCCAAACCTAGCTGACCTGCACTTCAATCTAGGTAAAATGCCTATATAAGCTGGGAGTGCCCTCTCTCATTTCATCATTCACTTTGGAATTTACCTCTAGTACCAAATTTTTGGGAGAAGGAGCAGCGATGTTCAAAGACAGATCTGCAAGTATAAACTCTGATTTTTGTCATTACAACTTGATATTTTGTCATTTATTACTGAAATCTGCATCTTGTTTAGTCTGAAATTTGATTTGAAATTTGATTTGAAGGTATGTTTCAGCTGCATTTCATCTATAAAATGGCCTTTACTTGTTCAAATTTTTAGATTTTCATAGCTTCATCATGTAAAAATCAGACTTATAGGGATAATTTTGTCATTTCAAATCTCTAATAGAAGTGTTGCCTTGTAGGTAGATGGGCATGACAGCGAAGGAGCATCAAGTGATGATCAAGATGGATGCCAAGTCAACCATACCCGACTCCAAGCTTGAGACTCATTGGAAGAATGTGGGAGACACCAACATGGGACACATCAACCTAGAGGAGATGAAAGATTTCTTGCTCGCCATTACAAGGAATGAAGACATCAAGGCCATTGCAAAGAGTGGAATCATACAAGCAACATGTTTTCCACCTACCCTGCCTAGCACTGAATTGGTGTTAGAATGCATTCAACACTATGATAAAGAAAGAAGGCGAATTGTGGCTAAAGACGGGACTGTCGTAGCCTATTTGCAAAGAGAAGCTATTCAGGAGATCTTCAACATCCCGAACCAGAAGACAATGTTCATTTGTCCTATAACTACACAACATACCTTTGAGGGGAATTCCAAGCAGTACATGCAAGAAGTAAGGTGAAAGTGGATGATAGATCCTTCAATCAAGATATACAACTCTAAAGATTCGAAGTTCCACAAGGTGGATTTCAAGAAGGAGATAAGTTACTTCATCATGTTCTTGAATAGAGTAACAAGTAGGCCTCAATCATCAACTTTTGAGGGATGGATGTATACATACTTTGATCTTGTTTTCACAAAGAATAAGATGATTGATTGGGCTGGGCTTATAAGTCATTTCCTTGATGAGAAATTTGAAAATTTTGATGAGTCAAAGTCCTTCTTCATGACTTTCTATCTTGTCTACATATTGGCGAGGAATGTGGTATACAAGTGATTGACATCTAAAGGAGTAGGCATAAAATCTGGCCAAATCCTATCACATCAATGTTATACAAAGCTCCATTTGAAGAACATCAACCATTATAAGAGATTTAATGATGCATTTGTCATGTATATAGTGAGAAAGTTGCGAGGAGAGTTGCATAGGAGATTGATAGGTGCTGCTAGGAACTTTATTGAACAATATGGAAGATACTATATTCAATATGATAAGTTCACTTATATCAGAATTCAGGGCTTCACATCCTTTCCATATAGATTGCCAAGGTACCCTACTAATAGGATGGTACTATTTGAAGTATCGAGATAGTTGTTAGAGTTCCATAAGATGCAAAGGACAAGAAAGAAGGCCAGGGTTCAATTCCCTCTCAAGCTTGGGAGATATTATTCATGTACATCACTTCAAGCAAATGAGCATTCTGAGATTGAGCTTCAAGCATATCATTTACATCTTCATGATTCAAGGAGGGAGAACTTCGACCCACATGGAGCTATCAAGCAATCATATCCCACCTATCAGCATGTAGAGCAACTTGAAGATCATTGGGCAAATGCTATTGATGATGATGATGTAAGAATGCAAAAATGTTCAAGGTTAAGATGGGATTTGGTAAGAGCTACAAAAGTATGGAGGATTTCTGATCAGCTAGATGATGATAGAACTCTTTCAGGGGATGAATACACTAAGATACGAAACCTGTCATATGACATTGACTAGACTGATAGAGAAAGGGTATATGATGAAGAGTTGATAGAACCCATCATTGCTATCACTAAGGAGCATGCTAAAGAGCAAGTACAAGCACTAATAGATGAAGGAAAGAGGCTCACTTACACCAAGATGGAAGAAGTTGAACAACAAGTACAGCATAGTGCACCTGGTAGAGATTCACAAAGCAAGGATAATGAAAGAGATTCAAGCCAAGCAAAGAAAAGAAAATAACTTGAATCTACACAAGGAGAATCAAGTAAGAAGAAGAAAAGGATAAGCATTGAAACTGCTTCATCTAGGCAACCATGAGATACTCCAGGATATAGTTGTGCATGTTGTTGAAGATGCAGTCCTAGATACTCCATTTGAAGAGGTGCCTTCAAGTCCACATGGTACTGAAATCATTGATGACGTTAACACTGAAGACAAAGATGAAGCTGAAGAAGAATCATTGCCCATGCAAGAAAGGCAAGTACAATAGCCAGGAGATTTTTCATCATTGCCGGAGTGGTTACAGGACATGATTAAAGAAAGCTGTGAAGTGGAAAAATATCATCCTATTCTAGTTGAAGAGTTGCTTCTAGACATGTCTACTGAAAAACTGAAGAAGAAAGCAACCACTCTTTCAAAGATAACAAAATATGAAGCTAGTGTAAGGAAGGTACATGTAGTTGTTCCAAGAGTTGAGCAGAATATAGAAGACATTGTACCTGAAGATTATGATGTCAACACAATTGATTTGGGTCCATTGACTGGGGCACAAGTAGAAGAAGAACTTCAGGATTCAATTGATAATGCTTGAGCTATCATAAGACAAGAGACAGAAGGAAGAATTAAGGCTGAGCAAAGGTGTCAAGAATTGGAATAGTATATTCAACACCTAGTGCACCCTATCCTTCAGCAGGAAAGAGTTTCTACACCTCCACCCATTCTTCCTCCAGAAATAGTTGTACATCTTGACGGGTTGAGATCTTCATCTCATAGGTTGAAGGATTGGATGAAGAGGTCAAGGGAGGCAACATACAGGCATCTTGAAGATATTATGCAAGTATATGGTAAGGTTGCTGATCTCAAGGAAAGAGTGCTTGCGTTGTTGACAACCTGTGCTGAGTTTAAGGCCATCAAAGAACAATATATGCCACATTTGAAGAGTTTGATGGAAACTTTAGTTGATGAGTTGATACTGTTGATGTTTGTTTTTCGACAAGTCAACAATAGAGTAAAATACAGAGTATCTAACTCTCTCTTGAGCAAAGCCTCTCGAATGCTGAACAAAGTGATCAAACAAGATAACTCCAAGGTTCCTTTTTTATGATTTTGTAAGGGATAGCTCAGTGACTTAAGATGATTTTGCTGGTAAACACAAAGGGACGTACATCAGATCTTTCTTCTTTCATTCAGCTTATCTCTCCTTCAGTGTGGATGACATATGTACAAGATTTCAATGATAAAGAAAAACAAAAGGTAATGGTTCAAAAAACTAATCTAAGGTCAATGAAGGAATGATAATGTATTGAATAGACAAACTCCTGATTTAACCTAACTTCACTTCACCAAGGATGCCTACAACTACATGAAGTTGGTGCAATCTCCTAAGGTTACGCGAAAGGTTTTCAAATTGTGAAGGCTTATAAAAGCACCCATCGGATGGCGTAGCTCAAACAAGCATCCACAATCAAACTTAAACAAATTAAACTCAGACTAGCTTTACACAACACTTCACCGGCGATGAATGTTAAAAGCATGAGCTAGGAGTTGATCAAATATCCAACACAAACATGCATTACAACAAAGAGCTTCTAATCTACTTGAAACATCTCTCCATTTCATTAAGATACAAGAAATCATGTTACTCCACAAGATAACACTTAACACCAAACAAGTAGCTCCAATGTCCTTGCATTAACCTTGAGAAATATTTACAACAATTTCAAGCCCTCTCAGACAATTTTGAGAGTCTCTTTTACTCTACTCCTACAAAAACTATATCTCTAGTCTACTTAATTACAAATGAGGCAACAAGGCCTTTATATAGTGCTCCAAGATACAATGAACGGCTGAGATCATTTCGATAACCAAGGGTCTAGATCATGCCACCTCAGAGGTAGTTACAACAATTTGCTATTTTTAGCATAAAAGAGAGAGGCAATGAAGGCACGTTTTCCAATGTGATAAGGTAAGGCGAAATCATTTAAAATATCTTCCACATAGGAATCCCTTTGACTTCTTTTATTAAATGATACATTTAATGCATTTAAAATGATGTGTACTCGCCACATAGATGCTAACTCAGCATACTTTGAAAATTGTATCATCTTTGTGTGATGTATTCAATGTGATTGCTTGAACTTGTATGTTTGGGAATACAACTTGTTGATCTTGCCTTGTTCATTCTTCTTGTAGACTGGATGTATGATACTTGTAGCTCATTTGATTAACTTTGTAATGTTTCTTCTTCTTGCAGGTAAGTTGATATGATGATCTTCTTTGATGATGCTCCTTCTTGAAGAGTGAGTAATAGAGTAGATGATGATGATGTATACTTCCTTCATGTAAGAGTAGATGATTTCTCTTGGACTCGAAGCTTGAATGGAACTTGAAATTGAATGAATGATGTGTCTTTGCTTGATGTAGAAGTTGATGAAGTGATCCTTCATGATGGCCTTTGAAGTGACCTTCTTGGAGTGTAGATGATAACACCTAAAGGAGACTCTGAAGCTTGATGAGTTTTGAAGCTTAATGGGTGAAGTATCCTTGACATGATGCCATTGATGTGATCCTTTAGAGTGGTGTTCCCTTTGCAACTTGAAGGTGAATTAGGTACTTGCTCTTGATGATCTTGACTTCACCAACACTCCTTCCAATGATGCAGCTTGATGATGAATGTTGAGCTGATATCCAATGGTGGCTAACATGATGCTTCTTTGAAGGTGACCCTTTGGGTGAAGGTGATTCCAAGCGCCTACTCCTCTTAGTTCCCTTCCTGCAAGACAAGAGAAATAGTATTAGTCACTTTATAACACAAAGAAATAACTTTAAACATGCAAATAATCCTTTTTCAAGCTTAGGCGCAAATATAGGTAAAAATAGGAACAAAGTGCACCTAAGACAAATTAGTCCCACATTCATAACTCAAAATGATTTCAAACAATTGCAATAACTTAAAATGACTTCTTCTACTCAAGGCACCCATTTCTGGACTTAGATTTGAGGGATTATTTCTAGGGCACCCGTGAAGGTTGGCATAGAAGGTGCAAGGTGTCTTAGGTCATAAGGTTTTAACTTTGTCATTTCAAACTCCTTTTGATGGGGTGAAGTACTTGAGACTTGATTTTTACCTTCACCAAGCTAGGCGCTCACTCAATGATGCCCTTAGATGTAACTTCTATCCTGGCGCTTCACTGAGGTCACTCAACTGCAAATTGGCACCTAGCACATTGAACATTATACTTGTCCTTTTTTATGCCTTAAACAATTATGAATGTTGTGGGATGACTCCCCTCCCTTTAGGCGCCACAATCAAGAGGTTTTGATACAATCTTTTCCAAGGCGCTCATGGAGATTGGCATGGAGATGAAAGTGCGCCCTGACTAAATTTGATCCCAAAATCATTACAACATTCAACTTTAACAAGAGTTTCATGCCTTTACAAGTCTAGGCACCAATTGAAGGTTGCTCAACTATGAGAATGCACCTAAGTTTGATTGATCTCCTCTCCCAAGGCACTCATTGAATGGTGTTTTTCTCCTCTTAAAGAGTGGAATCATACAAACAACATGTTTTCCACCTACCCAACCTAGCACTGAATTGGTGTTAGAATGCATTCAACACTATGATAAAGAAAGAAGTCGAATTGTGGCTAAAGATAGGACTGTCCTAGCCTATTTGCAAAGAGAAGCTATTCAGGAGATCGTCAACATCCCGAACTGGAAGACAGTGTTCATTTGTCCTACAACTGCACAACATACCTTTGAGGGTAATTCCAAGCAGTACATGCAAGAAGTAAGGAAGAAGTGGATGATAGATCCTTCAATCAAGATATACAACTCTGAAGATCTGAAGTTCCACAAGGCGGATTTCAAGAAGGAGATAAGTTATTTCAACATGTTCTTGAATAGAGTAACAGGTAGGCCTCAATCATCAACCTTTGAAGGATGGATGTATACATACTTTGATCATGTTTGCACAAATAATAAGGTGATTGATTGAGCTGGGCTTATAAGTCATTGCCTTGATGAGCAATTTGAAAAATTTGATGAGTCAAAGTCCTTCTTCATGACTTCCTATCTTGTCTACATACTGGCGAGGAATGTGGTATACAAGGGATTGACATCTAAAGGAGAAGTAGGCATAAAATCTGGCCAAATCCTATCACATCAATGTTGTACATAGCTCCATTTGAAGAACATCAACCATTATAAGAGATTTAATGATGCATTTGCCGTATGTATAGTGAGAAAGTTGCGAGGAGAGTTGCATAGGAAATTGACAAGTGCTACTAGGAACTTCATTGAACAATATGGAAGATACTATATTCAATATGATAAGTTCACTTATATCAGAATTCAGGGCTTCACATCCTTTCCATATAGATTGCCAAGGTACCCTACTAATAGGATGGTACTGTTGGAAGTATCGAGACAGTTGTTAGAGTTCCATAAGATGCAAAGGACAAGAAAGAAGGCCAGGGTTCAATTCCCTCTCAAGCTTGGGAGATATTATTCATGTCGATCACTTCAAGCAGCCGAGCATTCTGAGATTGAGCTTCAAGCATATCATTTACATCTTCATGATTCAAGGAGGGAGAACTTCGACCCACATGGAGCTATCAAGCAATCATATCCTACCTATCAGCATGTAGAGCAACTTGAAGTTCATTGGGCAAATGCTATTGATGATGATGATGTAAGGATGCAAAAATGTTCAAGGTTAAGATGGGATTTGGTAAGAGCTACAAAAGTATGGAGGATTCCTAATTAGCTAGATGATGATAGAACTCTTTTAGGTGATGAATATAATAAGATACGAAACCTGTCATATGACATTGACTAAACTGATAGAGAAAGGGTATATGATGAAGAGTTGATAGAACCCATCATTGCTATCACTAAGGAGCATGCTAAAGAGCAAGTACAAGCACTAATAGATGAAGGAAAAAGGCTCACTTACACCAAGACAGGAGAAGTTGAACAACAAGTACAGCATAGTGCACCTGGTAGAGATTCACGAAGCAAGGATAATGAAAGAGATTCAAGCCAAGCAAAGAAAAGAAAACAACTTGAATCTGCACAAGGAGAATCAAGTAAGAAGAAGAAAAGGATAAGCATCGAAACTGCTTCATCTAGGCAACTAGGAGATACTCCAATGAATCAGGATATAGTTGTACATGTTGTTGAAGATGCAGTCCCAGATACTCCATTTGAAGAGGTGCCTTCAAGTCCACATGATACTAAAATCATTGATGAGGTTAACACTGAAGACAAAGATGAAGCTGAAGAAGAATCATTGCCCATTCAAGGAAGGCAAGTACAATAGCCAGGAGATTTTTCATCATTGCCGGAGTGGTTACAGGACATGATTAAAGAAAGCTGTGAAGTGGAAAAATATCATCCTATTCTAGTTGAAGAGTTGCTTCTAGACTTGTCTACTAAAAAACTGAAGAAAGCAACTACTCTTTCAAAGATAACAAAAGATGAAGCTGGTGTAAGGAGGGTACATGTAGTTGTTCCAAGACTTGAGAAGAATATAGAAGACATTGTACCTGCAGATTATGATGTCAACACAATTAATTTGGGTCCGTTGACTGGGGCACAAGTAGAAGAACTTCAAGATTCAATTGATAATGCTCAAGCTATCATAAGACAAGAGACATAAGGCAGGATTAAGGCTGAGCAAAGGTGTCAAGCATTAGAACAGTATATTCAACACCTAGTACACCCTATCCATCAGCAGGAAAGAGTTTCTACACCTCCACCCATTCTTCCTCCAGAAACAGTTGTACATCTTGAGGGGTTGAGATCTTCATCTCATATGTTGAAGGATTGGATGAAGAGGTCAAGGGAGGCAACATACGGGCATCTTGAAGATATTATGCAAGTATATGGTAAGGTTGTTGATCTCAAGGAAAGAGTGCTTGCGTTGTTAACAACCTGTGCTGAGTTTAAGGCCATCAAAGAACAGTATATGCCACATTTGAAGAGTTTGATGGAAACTTCAGTTGGTGAGTTGATACATGCTGAGGTAATTGAAGAAGGAATAACATATAATTTCTCTTCTTGGTACTATTGCTTTCACAATAAGGGACAGCTACTTGATAGAGTTGAAACAAATATGTCAAGAGTAAGAAGTGTGATTTAAAGAATCCAAGACGGAATACATGCATCCTTGATGAAGATATGCAATCCCTTTGGAGAGATTACTATTGATAGTATGAAAGAACAAGTTAAAGCATTCTACTTTTAAGAAGATGATATTTCTGATAATAAGCTTGATAGCATATTTTCACTTGCTATCCACCTTGGCGCCAACAAGGCTAGAATGACCGATTGGGAGAAGACACTTGGCATTTATGCAGCTGATGTGCTTGAAGCCGAGGGAACCACTTGGAATACGCCAAGTGTACCTTTTGATGATATCAAACAAATGGTGTCTAGATTCATTGAATTTCCTAACAAGAGTGATGGTTATTCACATGGAGATTCCTCATAGGCTTTTGATGTGTCATCCTTATCTTCTTGGGAAACGTGCCTTTGTTCCCTCTCTCATACTAAAAATAGGAGTTTGTTGTAACCACCTGTTGAGGTGGCATAATCTGGTCCATTGGCTTTGCCAATCGATCTTGGCCATTCATGTATTCTTGAGCTCTATATAAGGACTCCTTTTGCTCTCATTTGTAAGGTTGAAGACTCTGAAAATTGTTGTAAGAGCTCTTTTGAAATAATATAAGACTCATTGTTTGGTGATTCTCTATATGTTTCTAAGTGTTGCATGGTTTTTGATTTCTTCAAGTGAATGTTAAGTTAGATTAAGTTTTCTTTTAAGTGTTATGTTAGTTGGTGGAAGATTTTATTATTGTTTCTTGGTGGAATCTATATGTTCATACCATTTGTGATTTGTGGCTTGCAAGTTGCAGTGTATGGTTAGTTTGAACAAAGTGAGCTTAACTTTGATCATTTATGTTTGTTGAACTTTCATGAACATAAGTGATTTGAATATCTTATATCACCCATAGAAGATTGCATCAACCTTGTGTAGTTGTTTCAACTTGGCGAAACAAAGTTGGTTGATTCCACCTGATCGATAATCATCTATTGCATCTAGGATTAGAGTAGATTCCTAAACCTTTACCTTTTGCATTTTTTTACTCATTATCATTAGGAATTAGAATTGAAGAATCTTATTGCTATATCATACGCTAAAAGGTTGTAGTGCTTAGATATTCCAAATGTTTGCCTCCAGTAAGTGAAACAAATCAAGTTGTTAGAACAATTGTGTAAGTCCCTTTGTGTTTATCAGCAAAATCACATCAAGTCATTGAGTTATCCACTGTGAATCATAAGAAAAGGAACCTTGGAGTTGTCTCGATTGATCACTTTGTTTAGCATTCGAGAGGCTTTATTCAAGAGAGAGTTGGATACTCAATATTTTACTCTATTGTTGACTTGTCTAAAAACAATCATCAACACTCCTCCCCTGCAAAAGGAACATCACATATAACGCCATTCCCAGCCCTGACAATCACAGCCATAAGGCACATGCTGCTCACATGACTCCTCTCACAGACAAAACAGCTGCAACCGAGTTTACGACAACTTTATGACATCCCACAGTTTTTCGACATGACAGTTTTCCAGTGTCTTAATTCTTGGCATGAACGCCCACATAAAAAGCCTATTGGCTAAATATAGTCCATCCTACATTATTGTGATGTTCAGAGAAGGGAGGACACTGCAATGAAGAAGAGAGAAATATAGTTCTTATTTTGGATCTCCAAAACAAGTACTTACTCTTTTGGCTTCATCCACTTTACCAATTAATACAATGGTTACAGCTTTGTTCACAGGTTAGCCTTAGAGAACTCTGACTTCAAATCGTCCTACATCAACTCCTCACATTATGTTATCTTGAGTATGACTCCAAATGTATATCTTGGAAGAAACCCATGATTTTAACAATATCCACAGCCCAAACTTAAACGCCACTTAGGAGAGGCCCAACTCTCTACATAAGGAAAAACATTTTTTTACAAACCATTCCTGTCCATAAGTTATTCTCTCTTAATCCTAGACTATTCCAACCCAGTTCTGCTCTTCAATTCTTGGCTGGTAAAGGATTTGAAGTATTCTTCAAAGATAAATCCTCTGTACAAGGCGAAGTCTGTAGCAATGTCTATTGCAAGTCTGCGGGTGCTTTTATCGATAAATAACAAGGAAAGTGGGTACCTTGTTGAAGACCTAGAATGCTTTTTTGGTTAAGGTTAGTACCCATGAGTATGATTTATGATGTTATGAATTCAATTTAGCCCTGGACTTGATCTGCTAGGTTGTAGTCTAGTGATTCGGCATTCACATGCAAATGAGACAAGTTCACAGCCAGTAAGCAGAATTAGAGCCGCATTTGTGCCTGTTTGAAGGAAGGAGTTAAACATCATGGAGTCTGAGACTCCTGCTATCAATAGAGGGCACTTCAATTGAGTTTCAAAGTTCTGGTGACTATCAAAAAGTGTTTGCTAACAAAACAAATTGTGGCCTTTAACATATAAGCCTACAACCTCATGGAGAAAACTATACAAAGACGATCTTTCCATTAATGAACATCGCATGAAAACTATTTCATAATCTCAATATCATGTGCACCAATGAAGAAGACAGAAAATTATACTAATCCAGGGGAGAAGAGAATAATTTTCTTATTGTGGATCTCCAAAAAGCGAATTTACTCTTCTGCATTCATCCACCATATCACTAACTACAACAATTGTAACAAGTCTAGCCATAGGTTAGCTTCATACATCTCTGGCCTCAAATCGGCCTTCATTATCACCTGAAAATACTATACTTGGTTTAACATGTCTACAAAACCATATATCATGGAAGAAAATCATGATTTTAATAATATTTACAGACCAAACTTACATCCCACTTAGCAGATGCCCAATACCCTGCAAATGTAATGCCATTTTGTTATGACAATTCCAGTACATAAATTATTCTATGTTGATCTTAAAGCGATCTAACACAGTTTTACTCTTTAATTCTTGGCTGGTATATGTTTTGAGGTATTCTTCAAAGATAAACCCTCTATACAAGGCAGGATGTCCACGATCTTCAATAACCAAAGATTTGGCAGGAGCTATAAATGCATCTGTTGAAGGACCATAGAATGTAGGAATTGAGATGCGGACCTTTGTTGAATTGGTAATTGCACGATGCTCTACACTCCTAAACCTCCCATTACTAATAACCTGAACATCATTAATGAGTCAATTCAAAAATCCCACGCAAATCTCTTTCTTAGAATATTTTGAGTACAGGTTATAAACTTATAAGTATTTACCTCTAGTTGATCTGCCACATTAACAACAAAAGCATTGGGTATAGGCTCCACTGTGAGCCATTTTCCATTTTTCAGTACCTGAAGTCCACTTACATCATCCTGCTGGAGAACAGTGACAACAGTTGGGTCTGAATGGGGTGGAATCCCATAGGTTAGCTCTGGATTAGGGCACATGGGATAATAGTTTACTACCATAACCTGCCTATGGTTCCCCATGCATTTGCTCAGATAACCAGGATCAAGTCCCAGGGCCTCTGAAATGGCAGCCAAAATTCTTAAAATTAATGCTCTAACCTCCGTGCAATACTTGGCTGCAATCTCTCTGCAATGACAAAACCCACAAAAGAACTTTCTTTTAAGATTCAATACTGTATATTTAACTGATTTTGATTTTGAGCTAGTGAGATGTAGGGGTCCAACACTAATAATCACTTATGATGCTGCCATGTTAAAAGCATTTCTTCAAAGGAATTCATTTAAAATACTACCTAAAAGCTTCAGGTTTTGGAGGCCAAGAGTTGATTGTTTGTTCAAGAGGATATTCGCAGCTGAGCCTCAAGATCTCCCTCCAGTTAAGGACTTTTCTTTTACCAACGATGGAGCTTGTATAGAGTCGAGCTGTTGCTTTTGGCTTCTCAATGTAGAGCTCTGCACGGTCTTCCACAGGCATTTCAAATAACACTTTAGATACTTCCATCATGTCCTCCATCAATTCTTCTGGCACACCATGATTTACAATCTGATGATAACCACCACCATATATGTATTATATTTTGTTACTATCATGTGCAAAGGGACAGAAAATAGATTTTTACTCATGAGATTTAGGGCTTGAATGATACCACACATTTAAAAGCATGTTCAAAGAGTCACTTAAGAAAGTCGCCATAGGTCAGCAGGGACATATGTCCTGAAATTACACTAAACCATTTGATATCATTTCTTTTTGTCAAAGCTGTAAAGTCCAATACTAAATTTACTAACAGGAGTCTTCATAGAAGAAAGGCCCTACCCATCCTTGAGTGCAGTAGCAAGTGGACTTTGCTATAATTATTTTAACATTGAGATTTTTGAATTATGAATTGGTGAGGCTGAAAACCCAACGCCCACCCAAGCTTATTACAGAGTTAGAGTTCAAAGCTTGGATGTGAGGGAATCAGTAGCTAGACACAAGACCATTACAAGGTGTGGGTTCCCATGGAGGTGGCTATCACTCCAGTTTTTAATGGTTCAGGCTTTCCTCTGGAATTCGATTGACCTTAAAAATGGAAAACTAGAATCCTTCTCAAAAAGCAGCCATGTTTGACACAAAAAATTTCTGCAGGTGTTGGAGAGGGAGCTGAAAATTTGTAGCACCCACTTACAAGAATTTCTTTCAATCTGCAGCCTATTATGCCTTAAATTTTCTGCAAAAACAAATTACAGTTTATTTTTAGGGTAACCTGACGTACAGATCTCTAAAAGCACGTAGCTGAGATGAAAATTCCATGGTACGATGTAATATCAAAAAGGCTCCTGAATTTTCTCAGTAGCATCAAAATTCAGGAAGCCCCCTCTGTGGGATCAGTTGATAATTGTGGGAGAAATCAACCAGCCTGGCAAATGATAAAATCTAGCTGAAGTTTAGGCAATAGTAGCGATCCCTTCCATTCTGGCTAAAGATATTAAAAGAGGGGGTAATTTACCAATTTAACAATAAACATAGACAAATCTGTGTTAGGGGATGAGTTTAAGTGATACAGGGACTAAAGCCTTCAGGATAAAGTGTCAAAACTAGATATAAGGTCGCCCTACAAAGAAAATTTACCTGCTTCAGAAGAAAAATAATACCTAGCATCACCAATTTGTTTAGTAATAAGGTAAAACGAAATTAACAGACCTGAAAAATTCCATCCTCACAGGATTGCTTGATTTGTGCAATGAGCCCCGGTCTTTGTGGGCCATGAAGGCCTGTGAGATCCAAAATGGGAATGCAGCCTTCAGAGGAGGAGGCCACCTCAGGCAGTCGAGGACGATCACAGGGAGGGAGAATATATTTTGGGTTTATTTCAGTTTTGTTAGAGCCATTGAATAACAGTCTCGCAGGCCCAGTCACGTTGCGGTTTGCTTCATTCGAATCCATTTATCAAGAAATTAAGGGCAATAATTGCCACCAGCTGAAGAGGAATTTCAGCTCTACTTAAAGATCCGCAGAAATAAAATAGTACTTCACAGGTTTGAGGCTTTGCAGGTGCTACCATACATCTACATCATTTTTTTAAATTTATTTTGCTCCGTTTATTCGCGGATACTGCTGAATTGTTCCCGCAACCAATTCAGTGTTCCCCAAGCAATTCAGTATGGTCGGGAAACCGCTGCAAAATACGGTAGTGCGGGAAATCGATAGGTAATTAAACTATTCTGCGCAGTATCAATTTTTATATTACTAATTAACAGGATTGGTACACTTATTTGATCAAATTCAGAAAAGTTAAAAAGTATCGTAAAAGGCATCTTTGCTGATAGCCTCCAACCATGACTGTCTGACAGCTACGGATTTCATGAATAAAAACCAAAGGCGAAAATTCTCCGAATCGACTGACTGAATCCGTGGCCGGCCTTTCTCTGCACATTCTTAACCTTGTGTTTTTTTGTTTTCAACAACATCACGAGAGTTTAGTTAACGAGACTGATTATTAAAGCTGCATATTAGAGAAATATTAACTATAGTATATATATATATATATATATATATATATATGAGAAATATCTCCAATTTGTTTTTTTTTTAATATATATGAGAAATATCTCCAATTTGTTTTTTGTTTAATATATATGAGAAATATCTTCAATTTGTTTTTTGGATTTTATTTTTTATAAAATCGTGTTTCATTTCCCATTAAATATATTTCTTATTCTTGGCATTTATAAATTACTTGCAGCTAGAATATTTGCATTTTGGTTTAAAATAGCAAAAACATCTTTGAGAGTGGTATCAGGGTTAGTGGTGTATTTATTGTTGCATTTCATTATGATTCTTTATCTTAATAATCTCATGCATATAAATCTTTTTTTTTTTAAGATTGCAATCTTATAAAATTACACAGAATCTTGGAATCTTTCAGCTCTTCAACTCCACCCGTGCTGTGATTGTAGAACGCCTCTCGGCGTAAAGAAACATTAAAGACCTATTTACGCTGCATACAGACTGATTATTAGGTGGTAATATTTGATTATAAACATGCTCACAATAAAGAATAACTGGATATGAGAAGGTGAATTTGGAATTAATTCACACCATTCATACACCATGAGCTAATTTGGCACCCTATTTGGAAAACCCAAAATTAAACTGTGGTACAAACAGTCCAGATAACACACAATTTGGGGACCGTTTAAGCTTTTACCATTTCAAAAATGGTTTTATGGCCTCCAGTGTTTTTATGTAATTGAAAGGAGGACTTTGTATTATATTTTATATTATATTATTTGTTCTAAAAATTTATTTCTTCCTTGCAAGGGGGAATTACATGAAAACTATTTTTCCCACTCGAATAGTACCCCTGTGCTTGAAACTGCTGGCGATATTGGACTTTAATTCTTTCTCTTTTTAGTTGGGTTGGTCATCACAAACTTAATGGAGGCCTCCAGAGGAATTAGAGAGTTTGCCCTACGTCTCTATATCATGTACCTCGTAGAGCTCTCTAAAAGGTCCTCATCCATCACGTTGCTTCACAAGGCAAAGAAAAATGGCCAACCTTTCTGGAATAGAAACAGGTCACATGAAGACCAGATAGTAATCGCCTTCGATGCATTTGAGCAACTGAGCAAGGTAGTAGTAAGACCCATGACTGAAATCTCTGCATTCCAATCCCAAAAATGGTTGGCTTTTTTTTTCGGACTTCTTAAGCTGGCAACTTTAGTTTCATAGGGATTTTAAGGCATGTTTTAGAGAGAGATGCACATCATTTTCTGATTTGAAACTAACCTGAATGTAATGTGTCTACACAGAACAAAGACATAAGTGGGGAATTTTAGTCCAGCTTAAAATAAATCAAGTCTTAACACTACAAAGAGATTTTCAAATTGCACCGTGGCATCGTTGTGATTGAGGTTTCTTTTTACAACATTGAAAAAATGAAAGCTTTGAAGTCCATGTGGTTTTATCTCATATATTTGGTTGTGCAATTATGACACTACTAATAACTTTTGATTATCATATTTGACCATTCATTTTGTTGCATAAAGCTTTTAAATATTATATTTGATCATAGTGACAGGTGTGAAATCCCTAAATTTTGGACAACATGCATGGTATAATAGTGTTGTTTAGTAGAAAATTGGATTTGTTAATGTTTTAGTGTTTTGATATTTAAATTCTCCTCTCCACTTTACATTCAAGGATCTAGGGTCGAGTGGCAATTCACTATCATACCCTAGATCGCTGTGAGATGTAGAGAAACTTGGATTAGGGAATTTAATTATCAATTTCTCTTCTCTTATGGTCAATTGACCATTAAAACCCTAATTATGCAAATACGACAACAAATTGACGAATAACGGAAGATATTCTTGCAAACGGAAGTAAAAAAGCAAATCACAGAATACTTGTTTTCGAGGTTCTGAGGCAGAACAATCGGGGACACTGGAGTGAGCGCCCAAGTCCAAGGTACTAGTTTTTTTGCAAGATTCGAACCTCCTTCTGACATTGATCAGCCCTGTAACTTCTGTTTCTGAAAGTTCAGCTTCGGAGGACACTAGAGCGAGCGCCCAAGTCTTGGAAATGCTCTGGTGTCCTGCTTCTCTTCAGATCTCGAATCCTTGATACCTGCCAATCCTTCCTACAACTTCACTTTTCCCAAATGTGACACCTGTAACCTGCAATCATAAGACTTGGTTTGGGGGTTGTGGTGTTTAGAGGCTTGCCTCAGTCAAGCCTCAGAGGACACTTAAGTCTCCGAACACCGTTGTCAGATAGAGAGTGCGTGCCCTTGTGAGGCAAAGGCAAAAACCAAAGGAATCAATGATGAAAACACAATATAATGTCACCTTGTAGTGAAGCTCTCATGGGAGGAAGATGCTCTTCATTCCATGAGGAAATTGATGCTCAAATATGCAAACAAACACATAAACCACACAATTATGCTCTTGCAACACAATAAAAGCTTTGAATCGCCTTGAGAACACAATAGCTTGATAGTAATCATCTAGTTTACAAATGAATGCCTAAACATGCTTTTATATGCAACTACAAACACTCCCGCCAAGATTTTCATAATTCAAACTTACCATGTCAGCAAAGGACCCTAATAATGGTCATAAACCAACACCCGAAAATTAGGGCTGCCCCAAAATAGGGCAGGACTAGGGCGTGAGCGCCCATGTCCTCCCCCTATTTTGGGTAGGGTATAGCTCAAGGGATCCTCCTAGGTCCCATATGTCATGTTTCCTAGGGCTCATTCCATCAGGATGCCAAAATATGACCTAAGATGTCCTAAATGCATGCTAAAGACCCGGGAGCTAAACCTTATGAGGGAAAAGCCCCCAAGGGGACATTTTCTGACGTTCCATTTAGCCCCCACTTTAATGTATGTATAAACGAGAGGCCAATACATGCATTAAAGTAAGGTCACAAACACAACAAACACGCCAAGCACGGAGAAGACACGCCAATCACATAGAAGATAGTAATAGGCACACAAAACACGGAGAAGACAGTTACAGTCATGCAGAACACGGAGAAGACAATCAATGCATAGAAGACACATTAATGCATGGAAGACAGGCATGATTTTCTTTTCTTTTCTTTTTCTCATATATATGAAATGTAGATGCAAGTACTGGAAAGTAAAAAAACCTCCCATAATACAGGATGCACTATCCTAGGGTGCAGGTCTGTATATATGGGGCAACACACACGCAAGACATGCAAAACCTTCCAAAATGCAGGAAGCACTACCCGAAGGCGTTGGTCTTTGCATATGGGGCAACAAACATGCCACACAAAACAAGCACGCCAAAACATACACACTTGAAGACCGGAGAAAACACGGCAGACAAGCGATGGAGTGTACCTATTTCTAAGTCCAACACCATCTTAGGCACATTATAGGCACACATCGATGATTGGGCTTCGCCACAACAATCGCCAAAGACACGCTTAAGGGTTGAGTTAGTCATAGAATTGCTCCCTGCCTCCGCAGAGGACTTTTGAAAATGATAGGATGTGCAATCTGCTTCGAGAAATACACCATCCCCGCCTCCGCAGAGGGCTTAAGATAAAAAGGATATACGTGATATCCCGCCTCCGCAAAAGGCTTACATGATTGATTGATTGATTGCAAACAAACTCAGGATGCATGATGCACTACCCTAAGGCGCAGGTCTTTGCATCTGAGGTCAAACACATTGCTAACATCTATAACAGACAGCTTACCTTATATATGCCCCCACCTTAAGGTGGTTGATATCAGTTATCGATATCAAGCATGTTAAGGTAGGAATAAAACACACAAGGGAACACTGACTTTTGCAAAGCCCATGCCCCCTGGAGGTGACATGTACTTTACGATCGCCAAATGTTCCCACAAACACATCCCTAAAAGAAACATGTTAGTGTCTACAAAATCATGATAAACAATAACATCAATGCATATGATTAACCACACAAAGAGCCAAGGTTATACAACGAATTTAGAGTTCAAGGATAACCGTAGGGCTCTATCACAAAGCTCTCCAAATCGAGTACCGCCAAGGCTAGATTCAAAGGCAAACAAAGGTGCACAAAGCAGCAGTATTGTTAAGGTTTGTAAATGCGACAAAAACATCATAAAATTTACTACGCGGAAAGCACAAGTGCTTCTACTAGCCAAGCGTTGGATAAAATATACAACCCCATCATCATATTAGGAACTAAGTCCATTTGTTGATTGCTCTCAAAAGGGACACTAGGTCCGCATTAGTATAAATGTTTGTCGTCATCCGCTCGCTAGATGGAAACACTAGAGGAAGGGAAACAATAAATAAGAGAGGAGAAACAAGTGTCTTAAGGACAGTCATGTAGGAGGGTGCCCCCAGGTCACCAACCACGATACTATGTCTGTAAGACACAACACACAACAATGAAATTAGAGAGAGAGCAATTTAGAAGAATGATGATACAAATAGAAGAAGGTCACAACAGAGGCGGTCTCCTGGTATCTCAGACCTTACGGGAGAATTAGGGGTCATCCCAGGAGGCCTAAACAACACATAACACATCACGAGGGAAGCACATCAGGTAAAGCACAAAGTTGTGTCACACTTTCGGCCAACTAAATAATTTCAGGCGAGTCAATTTCGCCCGAATCCATGTAGCCGTTGCGTGGCACATATGTGGCAAGCTATTTTCGGGCAAGACTATCTGGGGGCGAGATTGTTTCACCTGAAATTATATTGTTAAAAACAAAAAGAAAAAAGAAAAAATTACCACATTTCACAGCACCGGTTTTTCCAACAACAACAGTAAGGTAGGGTTTGAAGTTCTTTTGTGTGAAGCGCTTCCCTACCACCTTTTGCAACAGTCTTGTCAACAGGTATGCCAACTTCACCTTGGCATGCAAATTTTTTGTCAAACATTTTGTATGGCACCATGTAAATATCTTCACCTTGGTATTTTCTGTTAAAGATTTTGTAGGGTTTTTTTCTGTTAAAGATTTTGTATGGCACGATTGAAATAAACCTGCACCTTATATGATTGAAATTCTTCTTTACTGTATTTTGTGCATAAATTTTTATAAAGGTTGTGGTGATGGAAAATTAATCACAATTTGAAATCATTCAAGAAAGAATTTGTGCATAAGTTATTGGAAAGGTTGTGGTGATCAGAAGTAGCAAGTGGCTGATGGCTATAACCATGATCATTTGAAACAGCCATCTCTCTTCGTCTATGTATTCCTATATTTTTTACAGTTTGTCCCATATAAATTTTCATAGTTTGTCCAAAATCTCTCCTTTCATATGATACAGTCTTTTTCAAATCAAGTGCTACAGCAATGCAAGACATGCACTTTTATCCCTTGTAAGGTTATCCATTCAAATTCATCCATCAAATGCTAGGGAATAACATGGTTAAAGAAGGAAACAACATACACTAATGATCTGTAAACTTAAGACCAATGTCCCAAACTATATCTTCTATGACACTGGATCTACCCTTTATCACTGTTATGCAAAATTTAAACAGTTTTGACAGTCCTTACAAGGTTTTCTATGGTCTTAGAACTATCTTAAAATAGCACACTATCTCTACTCAGATTTTTAGTATAAACTAACAGTCTGGCATTGTCATCTTGCAAGACTCCTTCTCTTCATGCATTTATGATTGACTCTGTCTATGAATCCCTTGCTATCTCTGAAGACTGTGTGCCTCTATTTTTAGTCTTTTCAAAATCTCTCCTTTCATATGATATGGTCTTTTCAAAATTTCAGTTGTATTTTACAACTAAAATGTTTAAATACAGCTATACAACTGTCAAATTTCAGTTGTAATTTACAGCTAAAATGTTTAAATATAGCTATACAACTATGTTATTTCCTAGCATTGGGTGGGAGTCAGTTCACACATAATACATGTCAAATCAAGTGCTATAGCAATGCAGGACATGCACTTTTATCCCTTGTAAGGTTATCCATTCAAATTTGCCCATCAAAGGCTAGGGAATAACATGGTTAAAGAAGGAAACAACATACACTAGATATATATGACTCCAACCAGGGCTTAAATTTGATAGTGTATAGCTGTATTTAAACATTTTAGCTGTAAAATACAACTGAAATTTTGAAAAGACTGTATCATATGAAAGGAGAGATTTTGGCCAAACTGTCAAAATTTATATATAGGATTATGATATAGGTATATGGTTGCCATGTCAATATGTTGTACATGCTACATGTGAGTTTAAATTTGGATTTTCTACATGCATTCCTAGTTCTATTTTTTATGGTTGATTCAGTTTAAATATTTATGTATTTGCAAGCATCTAAGGTGCAGGTTTATTTGAGAAGCACGTGTGCATTTATATCATGGATTTTTTAAATATGTATGTAGTAGTTGGAAAATTTATATGCAGATTTATTTACATCGTGACATATAATATGTTTGATGAAAAATTTAATTATCATACTGCGGATAAATTTAGGTCCACATGGATGACCAATCTTCACATCAATCACATCAGTCAGGTCAACCTAACGGTGGTGATAATTCTACATTATATGTTGACACCATTTAGAGGTTTCAAAGAGCTTTGGATGAACTGAATAGTACTATTCACAATACACCAAACCTGTCAGGTAGAGACAAGTTGGTTAGGATTAGGGATGAGATAACACGTATGATCCAAGTTGTTCGATCATACAATCCCTATGATGACATTAGTGTTGACAAGTTTTATGCATCGCTTTCTCAAAGTGTTGTCAACGTGGAGAAATGGTCATCTATTTCTAAGTTGGTTTCAGTAGAAAATGTTCTTAGCATGTTCCCTTCTTATAGGGGAAAAGAGAGAGTGAGAGGCTATTCTCCCACCAAGTGTGTATATGCAGTTGTCGGTCCTTTCATCTATCCTAGGTTCAATGGCCAAACAATGATGAGTTGCCATTGTATTTTTGCAAACAATTATATGCAAAGTTCCATTTAGATTTATCTATCGATTATACATATTTCCCTAAACATGCTGGTTAGGGGAAAGGGAGGTTTGCAGAGAGACCTGAGTATAGAAGACAAGATGCGCCACCTCTTCAGAACAAGAGGTCCTTAGTTGGCCCAAATCTTTTGGTTCTTCCAAAACATGTGGAACTAGCAAATGCTGCCCAACCATCATTGACCCCCTCAAGATGCACTTTTTTTGAGATCATGGTGACTATTGCCACTGAGGTTGATCAGTTGTCATCTGATCATGTTGGCAGGTATTTGTTACACTCGAGGATTGACATTCCATCCACTAAGGCCACATCGACCAGCTATTCAGATCGGTACATTCGTGTTGATATACCATTGCCACATGATGTGGCACAGATTAGTGGAGAGAGTGCCTTGCGGAATATGATTAGATTGCTGGACAGTGATTTATTAGATTCATACTAGTTCTTCAATGATCAACATGGGATCCCACTTGATGCTATATCCTCACATCTTGAGCAATATTTTGGTAGACAGAGGAGGCATAGTGAGTCAAGTTCACAGGGTTTGGGGGGACACCAGGATGTTCTAGTTGGTCCTATAGGCTTCGCCCCTCTGAATGTTCCAATTGGTCCTGAGATTGAGGTTACTGCACATGTTATGGGAGGTGAGTATAGCAGGCTTCTTTTCGGCACTGAGAGTACACCATCTACAAGTGTATCATTACATGTCCATGATTCTGACATCAGTGGGATTGTGAGGGCCTTTGTTGGTGTAGCTAAGGTACAATTTATTTTAAAATTATAATATAAATTCATAAATTATATATTTAAAAACTATAAGTTCAATTTTAAATAAAATAACATACATCAAGAAGCTCTGACTCTTAATTGTAATCTTAAATGTACATGTGTATTAGACTTGTGCTACTATTTTACAACCTAGATATGGAGATTTACATCATGTTGGTGATCCTAGTCATCATCATGAGGTATTTAAAAACCATATCTATATATCACATGTACTTATAAGTTTGATTTAAGTGTACATAAATCAAGTGTACAAGTTTTCTAACTAAATACACATATATGCTTTATATTGTAAATTCAACACGTCATATATACAAGTTGCAAGATCCGGTCATGCTTCTATTGAGACTCCTCTACATGATGCAGACCATGTATGTCAGGTAATAATTTAGATTTGTCAAGTATTGTTTATTTATTTAAAATCAAAACATATATAGAATTTGAAAATTTTATGGTGTTTCATGTGCAGACCTAGACCCACAACTCAACACAGCGCTCAGGTCACGGATCGGTCGATGGCTCCAATTAGGGATTGGGATGTCATAGCTCAAGACACAGCTCAAGACATAATTTATGAGTTGTTATTATGATTCCTGGATGTTTTATATATTAACAGTACATTTCCAGACATTACATGACTTACATGTTATATTATATTTTATCTAGACCTATTTGAGTCACATGTTTTATATTTGGACATTATACATGTATACACTTATGTTTTATATCTTAGAGACGTTCTTATTATGAGTCACATACTTTATATTTGGACATTATATGTATACACTTATGTTTTATATCTTAGATTATGATTTACATGCTTTATATTAATTATTTGGACATTTGGATTAATTATCTTGGTACACCTTGCCACCTGCATAGCATAAACAATAACTAACTAAATATACACTGAAAATCAAAGCATAAAAGAGAGGAATTTTGATAGATGTTGTAGTTGCAACCTAGTTATTTAGACATTTGGATTAATTATCTTGGTACACCTTGCCATCTACACAGCAAAAACAAGAACTAACTAAATATACACTGTAAATCAAAGCATAAAGATTGAATTTAAAATAATATTACATTTAAAGATTGAATTTAAAATAACATTACATTTTTATAAATGAATAAAAGAAAATGCTAAATATACGTTTTCAAATATAAAGATTGAATTTAAAATAATATTACATTTTTATAAATGAATAAAAGAAAATTATCACTTCATGGGTTTATTGGAAGTTAATAAGTTCTAATACCAATTATTAAAATTGAATAGCACTCTCTATATTTACTCTATTTTATTTTGGAATCCAAAGATCCTTTAAATAAAAAAAATTGAAACATATCTCTACACATTGACAGTAATAAAAATACATTTTCAACAACCACCACCAATTTAAACTATAAATTACTTTACATTGAAAACCTTCACAACTAATTCTTAAGTTTCCATAAAAATCTGCATCCATTTGTATTTTATTTTATTCTAGTGTCATCTTAAGTAGATGCACCTTATGTTGGAACTGGGCTTGTTTAATAATCCATCTAATAACGAAGATTAAGTAAATGCATACTATAATTGAACAAATTTGGATTTTGATAGAAGCATGTCATAACAAGCATGATTTTGCATGTTTGCCATAAATTTTCTAAAGTTTGAAGGAAGTGAGTCCATTTAACATTAGGTAGACAAGTTTGACTTCTAAAAATACGTTGATATTGCTCCCTTGTAATAGCCATTCAATAAGATGCTATCTCGTGCTCAATCACCTAAAACTAGGTAGAGTTGAAATAAAAGGTTCATGGGTGTCTCTTCTATTATTCTTACACAAGTTTGCATTCTTAATAAAATTGTTAAGCATTACTAATGACGAAGAGCCTACTTACAATGATGGAAGAGATGGATAATATTTTCTTCACATTTATAATAGAAATGTAATATTAATAAGGTTTGGTTTTTATTTTTAAATTATTGAGTTGTCTTTGTGAGTTGTTTGTTTTGATTTAATAATGAAACTGAAAGAAATCTTTGGCCACATATATTGTGTGAATGATCTCTTTCAACATATAAAGTGTGAAGATATGCTTGTCTTATTGTGTAACCAATTGTCAAAAGAATCTCAAACATAATTAGTATTGACAATAAGATTTAATCATATAACTTCTAATTAAATTTTCTACTTGCAGAACCTTCAAAAGCATTAGTTGCATGCTCTCATTATATACCAGAAAAGATTGCTCTTGTCAAACAATAGGGATTATTACTGGCATCACATCATTTTTCATGTGTAATTGTTGCCTCCAAACCCTAGGGATTATTAGAAAAATATCGTATTCTTCATCTTCCATTTTTTTGCTTTTGGGGAGATTTCAATTTGTTAGCTTCTAATCCAATCATTAGAGATATAATACAAGCATGGATCTCCTTGCCAAGAACAACTAGGAAATGATCCATTATGTACCTCATTGTTTAGTCTAGATAGGCTATTGTAAGGTTTGTATTGATTCCCACACTTTTGGTCTAGCAAAATTTGCATTCATGACATAGTTTTAAGAATAGATCAATTCATGGAATTTGATGCTACCAAGTTCTTGATTTATAGAACATGTGGAACATAACTTTAGCTTGTGTATTACATAACATTTCATACTATTACACAAGACATAAGTTGGTAGTACATTTCCTTACATAATTTGCATTGTAGTGACTAAAATTTTAAATCATTCATATTGCCTTGTTGTGAAGCACTATTTGCATCATACAACGATAAGACACATTTCATGTAGAAATTATTAACTTTCAATAAAGGTGCATTATTGGTAGTCCATTTTTATATAACAAGAAAAATCATTTTCTTAAACAAATAGGCACATTAAAGATAAAGGTGTTTTCAAAATGTTGAAATTTAACTAGAACTAATGGAAACAACTAATGGAAATACAAAGTCCTCTAGTTCATGTATATAACATCAGTGAAAGAGAGAAATAGTTTTATAATTTATCCATGCAGTTTATTATTTGAAAGATCTAGTGACTCTAATTGCTCTAATGTACCTGTTTGTTAAGTTTGAGACCCCTACATGATAAGAATACAAAAAAAGAGCTTCCCTTAGCTTTGAGAAATATTTATTCTGTACTAACAAGGCCAACCACGTGAAGGTGGAAGCTCAGTGGCCTCCCCTAAGACCTAAGACACCTAGACACCTAAGACACCTAAGAGATTTAAGACACCTAGACACCTAAAACACCTAAGACACCTAAGACATTTAAGACACCTAGACACCTAAAACACCTAAGACACTTAAGACCAAAGACACCTAAGACATTTAAGACACCTAGACACCTAAAACACCTAAGACACTTAAGACATAGGTAGACACCTAAGACACCTAAAACACCTAAGATACTTAAGACACCTTTAAGATACCTAAAACACCTAAGAAACTGTAAGACCTAAGACACCTCTAACACACCTAAGAATCAAGACCTAGATCTTTAAGACACCTAAGAAACTTAAAAGACATACAGTAAGACACCTAGAAGACCTCGACACCTAAGACACCTAGACACCTAAGACATTTAAGACACCTAGCACCTAAAACACCTAAGACACCTAAGACATTTAAGACACCTAAGACACCTAAAACACCTAAGATACTTACTTGACATAGGTAGACACCTTTAAGACACCTAAAACACCTAAGAAACTGTAAGACCTAAGACACCTCTAGACACCTAAGACATCTAAGACTATCTAGATATAGTTTAGAGATCATACCTGCACAACATGAAGTTCAAATTTATAACTTGAAATGGACTTATATAGGCACAAACCTCATACTGGATGTATCGATTGCTTCAACTCGCTCTTCAATAATGTAGTTAGAGCTCTTGGTAGATATAATCTGGATCTTCTCTATCTTTTATTATCTCTAAAATTTTTTCATGATCTTCAATAGACAACCTCCACTTTTGTTGGTCACATCCTATTTTTTGTAATGTTTCCAAACTTAATCTTGTTGCTAAAACTAAGTGACTGTAGTGTAGAACCTTTTGTCCTGGCATATATTCAATAAATATAATACCATTTTTATCTATATTTACTTGTTGATAATAGGTTCCTTCAACAACAACTGATCCAATGGGATATGATTGTCCATCACCATATGTCATTGATTCTAACAATTTTGATTTTACTTGTGTGCATCTTAGTAGATAGTAATCTACACTTTTTGTATTGTCAGGAACTGCAACCACAACAAAAATATCTCCTATACACACCACAAGTAAACATGTAAATGTACATTTGAGTTGAACTTGATGTAAATCAAATGTTCAAAACTTTATTACAATCTCGAATATAAATCAATTCTGTAACTTACCTATAACAACTAAATCTGATACACGTTTGTAATTAGCTAAATATATAGGATCATATACATCTACAATGTCACTATCTTCAAAAGGATGACTTGATACTATTTGTTTCATTTCCCATTGTGAAACATATCCATCCCTTACATTTGGACATTGTAGAATATTTGCATTGTTCTCAATGCAATCAACACAAAAACAAGATTTTTCTCTCACTTGAATAGCAAGAGGCTTGTTATGTCCTGTAGTCATGACTTGATGCAAACTTCTAACACCATTAATAGCTTGACAATTATATGTATTTGATCGATCAATATCTGCACGTATGAACAAATTCTTGAGCATCTCAATTAAAATTATTTAAATTTGAAATTAAATCACTTGCACACATACTTAATTAAATATTAAAGTTTTCAAATAACATAAATTCAATTAACATACCATTAACTTCCCAAAAATAGCGTTTGTTGTATATTGAGTCACAGGTAGCAAAATGGCTTTTGCACCGTTCAACAATTTGACTTGCATTTCGTATGGTGTTACCTACAATTTCATGTTGGTGTTTAGTGCCCAGGTAAGAGGTTTAAGAATTTAAAAAAGTTCACATTTACATCCAACTAAATTACAATACACATATTTATCATTACATAGAAGTATTCAACAATTTTAAATTATTTTGTAAATTTTGTATCTAGTACATATTTATTACCTGCAAGTTCATATTGGCGAAGTGCACATTTTACACATGCTCCTGCTCCATCATGCTCTCCTTTTCCATGTCCACTCTCAAAAAAAATCCGCAAAAACTTTATGCCAAATTTAGCATGTGTTGCGTTAACCAATTAAATGTTTTTGCAGACTTAAATTGTCCTGTATAAATAGTTATATATAAACAACGATTTGAAAACTGAAAATTAGTTAAAAATTTAAATCTTAAAATTAAATATAAATTTGTAAATTAAAAATTAAAAATTAAAAAATAATAATAAAATCAACACTTACCAGCACATCCATCAGACCAAATCTAGTGTTGTGATGTAGCAATGCCACGTTGTCCCAAATCTTCACAAAACATTTGAAAGCAATGTGCTACATAGCTTCTATCATGACCCGTATCATCACTAATATAAAAGTGAACCTCCTTGATGATAATTCATTCATCTTCAGTACTCTCTACCTCATCTACAAATAACTCAGCATGTCTATAGCAAACTTGTACAAAGATTGTAACTTGCTCTGAATGATAATATTGACTTGAATCTCAGTTTGAGGACTAAATGTATAATTTTCAAAAAAATCTACAATAGAGAGAATACAACCCAGTGGAAAACAATTCTTTGAGTCATGAAATTGCTTAGCTTGCCATCTTGTACCATGACAATGTTGGATATGTGGGTATATAATGTTATGAAATTTGTTCATAAACTCGTTGCAGGGCAATTCACTCTCTCTCAAAACAATTTTCTAGATTCAACTCCTGACTTCATTGAGTATTTCTCATATTCAAATCTCTTCCAAACAACTGACATTGAATAATCAATATTCTCAAATGGTAAAATTTTTGTCAGATTTCCACGATCCACACATATATTTCTTATACACTATACATTGAATTCATCTGAATCTTCTGATTTTTCACATAAGATAGACTTCACAAATTGTGTTGTACTTCTAGGGATGGCTACATTTGGATTAACTATTGCCATAAATTTTTTATATGACTATAGGTGTAGATCAAATTCAACATGATTTTGACAGCAACAAGTTTCACATACTTTATTTATACGTATAAAACTTGGTCATAAATTCTTAAACATCCTTTGAGAAATCTTCACTTGTGAAAATTCTTGCTTGAATGCTTCAAAAAATTCACTTTGTGTTGTATCTATAAAATGCTTTGGATGAGAAATTTTTTTACCATCTTCGTCTTTTATTTGTATAGTGTCCCTTCTATTGGAAGAAACACGGGAGTTGTCGGTCCAATATCCAATTACTTTTTGTTTTACATGTTCTGAAATTCTATCTCTTTGAGGGACTCGACAAATATTTACCCAATTATTTTCAATATTTTTATCTAATTTGTTTCTCTTATTGATATATCTTTGAACAGTTCTCCTAGATACATTTACTAATCAGGCAATTGCTTTAACTTGTCTTCTATGTGATAATTTATTACTAGAAATTACAGTCGTCAATGCTCTACATGCAACACTTAAATCAGAATTTTGACTCTTGGTTTGAATAGAATCCAATGTTGTTTACAAGTTTTCAATTACTGTCTGATTTACTAAATTAGAAGATTTTTTCTTGTTATCAACTCCTAACAACTCCAAAACGGGGGTCATTTCTTTTCGCCTAAATAACTTTGCACATAATTGTGCTCTTCCAATTAGAGATTTATCTTCAAAAAAGTCATCCCAAATTCTTTTAGAGTGCAATTTTATTGTGCTTTCAGGTAACATATGTTCACGTGAAATATTTTTTAAAAGAACATCCTCATCCATATCTGTAAGATTTTCCATTCCATGCAAAAAATGTCTATCACTACTACCAATATCATCTTGTACTTGTTCATTAACACGCCCTTCAACTTATTCATCAATAATTTCAGTGGGTTGTTTTTGACTAGATGTTCCTACGATTTTTTCAACTCTTTTTTAGTCATACAACCTTAATCTATTTCTTTTATTCCCCATCACAAATTGTTTGATTTAATTCACCTACAAATAGATATACATCCTAATAAATAACACATGAAGTTCAATTTCTACATGGTAAAATGAGTTACAAATACGTTGGGAGTCATGTTACATACTTGAAAATTTGTAACCTTTTTTACCAAGAAAACTCCTTTTGTGTGGTTTCTCCAAATGCTTGAATTGAAAAAATAATTTTTAGCCTCTATTGCAGAAAATTTTGCTTTGTTCTTTTATCTCCTTGATGTTTGAATTGAGTTAAAACACAAAAAATAAACCCCTATATATATAATTAAGTTTAAAAAATTCTTAAAAAAAATAAAATTGTCGACCGGTAGTGGTTGCCAGATTTTAATAATTTCAGGCGAAATGATTTCATCCCCAAATTATTCCGCCCGAAATTATCTATGTGGCAGTCCACTTGGTAGCCACCTCATCATTTTTTCTGGTTTTCTAAAATTCTCAACTTCAACTAAATATTTCATCAATCAAAATGAATTATTTCCAAAAAAAAAAAAACCCTTTTGTAGAGCTCTGAGTCTAGAATCCAAATATGTTTTTTTTTTTAATATTTTGATTAGTTTTAATATGTTTTTTTTTAAATTATTACAAGTAGGTTGTTAAAATCAAAGATGAGACTGATTAGAAATTAAAAAAAAATATCAAAACACATCCAATTTTTTTCAAAATTATATGGTTCACTAAAGGAAAGAGTCATCTCCAAAAGGGTATAGTTGGTTTTGTGAAAATAATAAAAAAAATAATACAAAAGTTGACGTGGAATGAAAATAATCAGATTCTGTAAAGTTTGACTTTAAAATGATATTACGAAGAAAATATGTATTGAAAACTGATTTTTTTCTCCATTCACTAGACATTGAACTCGTCTATTTGGGAAAAAAAAATTAGGGAAAAAAAAGATTGTTTGCTCTTTTTTTTTGACGTGGACTCAAAGTCACTTTTTCCTAAAATTTTCAGCAATTCAAAATTTGCTTTTAAAGTTATAAAAAAATGTCAAAATAAATTTTTAAATATTTTTAAAAATTACAAGCATAAAAGTCATCAAGAGATCTACATTTCATTAGTTTACATCATTTTGAAATTCAAAACATAAATGCCACTTTTATGAGGTTGAAGTTCAGAATTTTTTTTGCTGTTGGCTGATTCCTTTATAAAATGTGACACAGGTTTGTGCTTTTACCATATCACGAGAGATATAAAGGGTTAGAGATACTAACCTATAGGGCCCCTATTGAGCTAAAAGTTGTCTATAAGAAAATGATCGTCGTCATCTTCCCACTCCCTAATGTTGGAGGACAGTGGGACATACGGTACCATAGCCATATTCATATCTTTCTCATCATGTTGTTCATCGTTAGGATCATTATTGTTTGGTTGAATGTTGGGATCAATGTTTTCTTGTTGAGAGGCAAGGTTTAAAGCATAAGCTTGTCTCTTTTTCTTCTTTCTCTTGCTTTTCTATTTCTCTTTATTTGACCACTTATCTCTTGTAAGATAGGGCCTTGCTCTTTCATAGGTTTTTGCAAATTAGAAGATGAAGCACTGAGATCAAACCTCATTTGTTGCGGTGGAACACTTTGTTGTTGAGAATGACCTCCCGATCCTTGTAAGGATTTCGGGGGAGGAACCTCAGCATAGGGACCTTGTCCTTTCGGTCTAAAGTTTTCTTCACATGTGGGTTGTTTATCTGTTGTCATTTCATGTATAAAAGAGCTAGGTGCTGGATGTAACAGTTTTGCTTTGTAGTTTCTATAGCTAAAAAATGTAAAGTCTGTTCGTAGTTACAGTTTGTTGTTAGTTTTGTTGCAAAAGTAATCCAAAGTGAAGTATTGTTGTGTACTTGAAGGCTTGTATGTATTTCAATGAATGGTATTCACTTGTCTGTTCAAGGGAAATTTCACACATGTATAGATAGTTGAAGGGACAGTTTTCATAACCTTTAACCAAGGGATTCCAAGTTTGATTTCAAAGGTATCTAAAGTGGAGGTAACATCAAACCATTTCTCAACATGTTTCTCAAATACAGTTACCAACAATGATATCTTACCCAATGGTTTCTTTAAGGTTCCCGTATGTGTCTTAATCATCAAGTTCGAAGGGTCATAAGAACCTTGCATTAGTTGATGTGAAATGAGGAACTCGTCAGTGGAAACATTAGTCATGCAATTAGGATCAATAAGATTTTCATCCATAGGGTTTCCCATTATTTTCACAGTGATGTAAAGAGGTCCATCGGAGTCTCCAATTGTTCTATCATGAGGTGTAAAGACAATTCAGGTTCAGGTGCTTTTCTTTTCATGTAAGGTCTAGGAGGGAACCTATTGTTGCTATTGTGATTAGAGGTCATGTGTTTATGCTCAAACCAATGCCAAATCATATTTTGAAATCTTTTCAAAATTGGTGCAAAAGACAAGAGCAAAAATAGCCCAGAATGCTTAATTTTTTGATACTTTTTTCACTATAAATGAATGAAACAAAGGGTGATGTAAGGATTTTAGTCAAGGGAAGCAAGTTATATGTCTGATATCAGTCTAAAACAGCAAAAGTATCCTTCTCAACACACTCCTGATGCAAATCCAAGATAATGCCAAGTCGAAATATAGTGAAAATATGTCAAAATAGGCACTTTTTTCACCAAAAGTCAATGCCAAAGAGCATAACAAAAAGGTGTTGTGAGGAAAATGATGATGAATATAAAATAATATTAGTAATAACAGCCACTTAGTGCCAAAATATCCAACACAACACACTTTTAGTGCCACTTAAGGTAAAACCCTAGTGAAAATATAGCGAAATATGCAATTTTTCAGAGTTTTTCAATTCCAAGACCTGGAAAAGGGGGTGTTGTAATGAATTTTAGGAGGTAAAACAAATAATATTAATAATATTAGTCACCTCAATCCATAAAATTAATCACAACATGCTTGGAGTGCAAACTAGGTCCAACCCTAGGGCAAAAATAGCTAAAATGTGTAGTTTTTCACAAAATTTTCACTACAAGAGCCCGATAAAAGGGTGTTGTGAAGATTTTTAGGAGGGGAAGAAAATGATTACCCTAATAATAGAAAATTAATGCAAAAATATTTTTCACAACATGCCTATGGTGCAAGTTTATAGAGTTGATAAGGCCAAATTTAATGAAAATCGTTGTTTTTGAAGCCCTAGGTTTGAAATCTTGGGACAAAATGCTATGTGAATGTTTTGAAGTTTGATTTATAATTAAATTTACTTACTCTTAGATCTGAAAATGATTTTCAAGCTCTAATATGCAAAATGCCAATGCAAATCTAATGAAAATGCATGAAAATTACTAGTTTTTGTTGAAATTTTCTATGCAAAAACGCAAATATTTTAAATCTAAATGCAAATTTGAATGAGCCTCTAAAATTAGTAGAAAAATTTGAGAAAAGATTTTTCCTACTAACCCTAGATTTTAGAATTACTAGGTTATATCAAAATTGTCAAAATTTCCACAAAACCTTAGCAATTAAATGATAAAAATGCAATGCAAATTTCTGAATTTTTTTTTGTTTGTAGTTTATATCAGATCTGATGTAGAAATCATGAATTAGGAAAATTTAGAAATAATTGATGCAATTTAGTAAGCCAAACAATGCAATTTTTTTTTGAATTTTTCAAAATTTTCAATTTTTTGGAATTTTTCTCAATGCAATAAAATGAATGACTATATGAATGAATGAAATCAGTCTAAATCTGAAGACACACACTCAGCAAGTTGTAATTTAAGTCCAAAAACACAGGTTCAAATGTTTAGTGGAAAATTAGATTTGTTAATGTTTTAGTGTTTTGATGTTTAAATTCTCCTCTCCACTTTACATTCAAGGATCTAGGGTCTAGTGGCAATTCACTATCATACCCTAGATCGCTGTGAGATGTAGGGGAACTTGGATTAGGGAATTTAATTATCAATTTTTCTTCTCTTATGCTCAATTGACCATTAAACCCCTAATTATGCAAATACGACAACAAATTGATGAATAACATAAAATGTTCTTGCAGACGGAAGTAAAATAGAAAATCACAGAATACCTATTTTCAGGGTTTCGAGGCAGAATAGTCAAGGACACTGGAGTGGGCGCCCAAGTCCAAGGTACTAGTTTCTTTGCGGGATCTGGACCTCCTTTCGATACTGATTAGCCCTATAACTTTTATTTCTAGAAATTCAGCTTTGGAGGACACTAGAGCGAGTGCCCAAGTCCTGGAAATGCTCTGGTGTCCTGCTTCTCTTCAGATCCTAAATCCTTGATGCCTACCAATCCTTCTTGCAACTTCACTTTTCCCAAATGTGACACCTGTAACCTGCAATAACAAGACTTGGTTTGGGGATTGTGGTGTTTAGAGGCTTGCCTCAATTAAGACTCATAGGACACTTAAGTCTCTGAACACCGTTGTCAGATAGAGAGTGTGTACCCTTATGAGGCAGAGGCAAAAACCAAAGGAATCAATGATGAAAACACAATATAATGTCACCTTGTACTAAAGCTTTCATGGGAGGAAGATGCTCTTCATTCCACAAGGAAATTGATTCTCAAATCTGCAAACAAACACATAAACCACACAATTATGCTCTTGCAACACAATGAAAGCCTTGAATCACCTTGAGAACACAATAGCTTTCTAGTAATCATCTAGTAAATAGTTTTTCATAATTTAATTTCTGGTTTTATTGGTTGGGGATTGGTGTTGGGGTTCAAATTGATTTTAAATATTTTTTATTAGAAATATTTCTAACATCTCTATATTTATTATATAAGTATTTTTTTATAAATTAGAAAGTTTCAATATAATATAGTTGGTTACATGATTTATTAAAATATAAGATATAAATTAGTAAAATTTAAGTTGTCTTGCTAAACATTTACAACCATAGTAAGAGGAGGCGGTGGATAATTTCAATGAGAAACCACTCATAGAAAGTTCTTTAGATGGAGGATTAGGAGCCTTTGAACCATCTCAAGCTTCCTAGACAATAAACAAGACCAAAACAACCTAGCCAAGAGGCAAAGGCTAAATAGTAGTAGCCTTGATGCCAACTTACACAAGGGAAGGCCACCCAGGTAGAATAATAGATTTTCCATACAGAGAAGGAATCCAATCCCTCTACTAAGAATGAGACATTGAAAAATGAATCTAATTGAGTGATCGACTCACTACCTAGGAGCTAGTAATGGCATTCTTTAGGGAGTGATATCTAGTAGGATTATTCTCATAGTTTAGGGTACACCCCCAATGGATGAGAAGGTCTTGAAAAATGCTAGAATTCCAACGCAAATTTCCCCCGTACACATGGATCTGAAAGTACACAAAGGTGAGAGCATGAGATTTATTATTAAAAGAAAAAGAATACTTAATGGCCTCAACATTAAAGATATCATTATTTCTAAAATTCCAATGCTAAAACATAATAAAGGCTTTAAAATTTTCCAAATTTCAACAATATAAGACAACTGAGGATGTAAATCCCCAAATAGAACAAATCTCCAAGAAAAAAACCCAAGCCAAAAGGGCAAGAAAAGGTTACGAATCTAACTCCAAGCACTTAAGCCCTAGGAGCTAGGGCAAGTCTAGAAAAGATGCTTGAAAGTCTCTGCCTTGATGCAAGCAACACACCCTAGATGCACAATAGCAATGTGCAAAAGTCTTTCTCCAGTAGGAATCCCTTGGTAAACTAGACACCAAAGGAAACAGATAATTTTAGGCTCTAGTTTGGACTACCAAATGCACTTAAGTTGGCAAAGCCAACTCTGAGTGGAGAAATCAAGTCCCCACCATTTGTTGAGTTTGCAAAGGGGGAAAGAGAATGGGTTAAGGACCATGTAGAGAAGCCTAAGTGTGTAATTCTTAAAAGTGATGTCAAAATTCCACTACTAGTCTTTCCACCAAGCAATAAATAGTTTAAGATCTAGCTTGTGAAGCATTACATTGGGCACAAGCTCTTTAATGTGAAGGATTGTAGAAAAATCAACATAAGAATGTTGAATTTTTTGTTGCAACATTGGCCATGAGATCTAGTCTCTAGACTAGACTAAGCCATTGATAGTATGAATGCCCTTGCAATAGAGTTTATGAGCTTTGATAACAAGTGTTTCTACCAAGGGCAAATTGGATCAAATGATTTGTACAGGACTAAAAAGATTATGATCATTAAAAGAGATGTTAGATCCAAAACCATCTCTAGCCCACTTGAGTAAGGACTTAACTACCTTAGAGGCCTTCCAAATGATTTAAACCATAAAGGAGCATTTAATCCTGACTAGAGCACTCGTAATAAGAAGAGTGTGGGCCAACACCTTGCCAAATGTTTTTGCCATAGGGAAAACCAAAGATAATGTAATGTGATACAAGAGCATCTAAGGGGTCAATCAATCTTGCATCACCCAAAAGAGTCTCCTTTCGTTTGTGTTTGAGAAGTGTGTGTTGAGTGCTTTGGTTTGTAGTTTTATGTGTGTATGATTTAAAAATGGATTTTGTTTTGTCCTCTTTGGTATGTTATGGATAGAGGACAACTTCATCTATGCTTGAGAATGTTTAGGGTGGTATGAGAATCCATGTATGGGCTTTGGTGTGCATGAAGATCTTTAAAAATAGTATTTTGCCCATTTTGGCAAAATCATCGGTTTGTGCAAGTGCACAAAAACATAACCACCATATAGAACACTCTTAGACTATAGCGATTCCATCATCTGCCATGGTGAATATGAGATTTCCATAGTAAATTCATAATTGCCTCTCTATTGGAAGTGGTGAATTTGTTTTGTATTGTTGTGTGCTTCTAGTGGCATTCTAGTTCTTTGTGCAATTCCTCTTGGAGAGATTGGACAAAGATAAGAGCCCCAATGAGGAAGAGGAAATACCTAAGGTGGAGAAGAGTCTTTCAAATAATCCTCTATTCAAGGTGGATTCCAAGATTGAAGGTGATGTTAATGTGGAAAAGCTTGACAATTGACTCACTCAACTCGAGGTACATTTCATCATACACTCTCACTTCATATCAAAAGATCTCATTTCTTAGACTAAGGTTGGTTAAACATACTTTGTCTTGGTTTGAAAATCTCATGTATTTCATGGAAATAAAAAGGAATTATATAAGTTCTTGGGAGCATTTTAAGGAATTAATTAGGAATGAAGTCTATTCAATATGTCATAACAAAGAAAAGTGTATAGAATGACAAATTTCCTAAGCAAAAATAAGGTCTAAAGTGTACAATAATACATTAGTGAATTAAATAGAAGGGCTATACAAATGGGTAAAGGTGTTAGAATAAGTACTAACTAAATATATATTACTTTCTAAATTGGTTGGCATAGATGAAGCACGTTGGCATGCTCATTATCTTGAGATAGATGGGTGTTCTTCCTCTTCCAAGTCTATGAAGTTAAGGCCAATAAAAAGGACACAAAGGTAAATTCCACAAGCACTAAGAAGAAATTTGTACATTGTGATCATTAAGGTAAGGATGATCATGCAGAGTTGTCATGTTGAAAATTATATCATGAAAAGAACCCTCACAAGTAAGGGAAGATGTGAAGAAAAATGAATGAAGATAATATAATAATTAACAAAGGAAAATGATGGGGATTCTAAGGAGGATTCTAAGTACATACTGATATTACTAAAAAGGTTAGTTTGATGGATAGAGAAGCATTGTTTAGCATTATGATGTATACCAATGGTGTTAAGATTAATATTTTGTTTGATTAATACTCACAAATTAGCTTGATTCCACAAACTTTTGTAAATAAACATGGTTTGAAATTTTTTTAACACCCTAATCCCTATGGTTTTAGTTGGATTAAATGAGACAAAAAAATGATTGAATTGATAAGAAGTGTATACTAAATAAATTGTTTAATGAGATTATGGTAAATGTTACTCCTATGGATATTTTTGTAGTTATCTCTATAACCTCAAAAATTATGTACCCTTGCAATTTCACATTGTGTTTTGGACATGCTTTGGCGTCCACTCTCATAGCATGTTTCTAGGGCCACTCAAACCTAACCTTGGCCTATTTTCCATCAACAAGGTTTTCTAAGATTTCATATCACATTCTTATTTTTCTTGTTGTTCTAGAAACACATGTCAAATTTTGGAGAATTTTCACAAGATGTGAGTGCAATGCACAGACATCCACACAACATGCTAGTGCCTCAAAAGTTTTTGAAATTTGAACCATTACTTTCCTGCCCAGTTGCCTACTTTTGTTGGTGGTAATGCTCGTTTGGGAAAAAAATGCCTCCTACAAGTGTACCTGATCTTTAATATTCCCTCTCTTCATTGATAAAAGATAATTTTAAAACTTTTGGGCTCTCCTCTTCTTAGTTCTCTCATGCTTTTTTGCTCTCTATTGCTAGTCTTTGGGTGCTCTCTCTTGGCTAAAGCACCTCTCTTTCTTAGCTCCTATTGGACTCACTATTGCATCTTTGCTTTCATTGAGGCTCTCACAAAAGGATCATATTGATTGCACATGGAAAGAATCCTTTTAAGGGTTTGCAACCTCTCTTCCACATTATGAACTTGATACACTTAGGAATTAAGATCACATATATATAATATATGTACATATATCATAGATAAAAATATGATACAGGTTGAGGATAATCATATTAAATTGCATGATGAGGATCCTTCTAATTCTTATTGATCATAACACACCATATTGTAGACTTGCATGAAGGTAGATGACCTTATTTCTTTCATATCCTCTCCTAGGCTTCTTGCTAATTGCCACATTTTGTGCTTTTGATTTATGTTTCCATGTTCCTAGTTAGCATGTGGATAATGCGAAGACACCTTTAGTGGTGCATGTTAACACTGATGAATTTGAACATGTGTTGTGTTATTCATGTCACTTCTTCCTTATATTTTGTATCATTTCTACTTTGGTATTTTTTCTTATGCCATATATGACTTTATTTCTTTCATATCCTCTCCTATGCTTCTTACTAATTGCCACATTTTGTGCTTTTGATTTATGTTTCCATGTTCCTAGTTAGCATGTGGATAATGCAAAGACACCTTTAGTGGTGCATGTTAAAACAAGTGAATTTAAACATGTGTTGTGTTATCCATGTCACTTCTTCCTTATATTTTGTATCATTTCTACTTTGGTATTTTTGCTTATGCCATATATGTTGTGATCCTCCTTGCTTATTTTTTTATTTACCTTATGTGTCCTTACACTTTATCCTCTTGTTCATGTCATGTTGTCATGCATCTCTTATTATCATTTTAGTTTCTTTATTATGCTTTATGCTTTGTTTCCCCACTTGGGGGGCACCTTTCCTATACTAATATTTTGTTTAGTAGAATTGGTTTAAAGGTTTCTTGTGTGTCATGTGTATGCTCATGCTCTATGTTTATGACTTCATTTCACATGTTCCTTGTTTACACACCCTTAGGATCTTATGTCACATGATTCATGCTATTTTATGTTCCTCTATTAAATGATCTTATGATGTTTCCAAAATCCTTAGCTTCCATGACTATGATGTTTATGTGATCTGAATGCTTCCTACATTTACTTGTCATGCTTATGATCATATTTTATGACTTGTGTCATGTCCTTGTATTTATGGAAATGATCCTTATCATGTTTACATCCTATTAATATTTACATGACCCATAGCTTGCCTTTAGGTCCATATTTATCCTATCATTTGTTGACATTGAGGGGCAATCTTATACACATACTTTCATGATTAATATAGTTACAAGATCCTTATCTTGCCTTTAGGGCCATCTTTGTCCTATCATTTGCCCACATTGTGGGGAACTTTCATGATTTACGTACTTACATTATCCTTATTTTTCCTTTAAGGCCATCCTTATCCTATCATTTGCCTATATTGGGGACAACCTTATAAACATACCTTCTTGTTTATCTCCTACTTTTGAGTGCTTACATGCTTCTTATCTAACATTTATAGTCATCCTTATCATTTTCCTATATTAAGGGAAACCTTTTACATGCCATGATGACTATCTCTATCTTTTGTGCTTCCATGCTTATTATATGATGATATATTTTTTCTATAATTCTTGGTGTAAATGGGGTATATTACCTAATTGGTTCCACATTAGGCCATATTCACATTAAGTTTACTTAAGGAATACTTAGGGAACACTTAGGATAGTTATATTTTTATGTTTCAAGTCATAAGATTAAGACATTTGTCATAATCTTATGTTGTCTTATGTTTCACCTTGGCCTATATAACCAAGGGCTTCTCATTATAATATTCACATATTGTATTGAATATTTGCATCCTTTGATAGAATATAATTATTCTTTCATATTGGGTCTCTCTTGTGCTTTCATTGAAACCCCTAGATCTTGGGTGCCTACCTCCATAACCAAATCTTGCATAGTATAAAGCATTCTATACTAACTCTTACATGGTATTAGAACTTGTGGGATTGCTTCTTATAGTTTTTTTGAGAGATCTAGGTTGCAAATCTTGGTTACTCTTGAAATTTTGAGTATGCTCTTCTCTTGCATTGAATGATGACTTAGAGAATTAAAAAAATTGATAGAAATGCCAAATTTGATGAGGTTTATTCTTTGTGGTTTTGTATTATAATTTTATTTTGGAGCATGTTGGAGCAAATTTGAGCTCACCATTGAATTCATAGTGTCCAAAAAGTTAGTTTTTCCTTTTGATTTGTCCAAATTGGACATTGGAGGCCAAATCTACAAGGGTTTAAAGTTGGGAGGTGATTGCTAGATCTAGAAGGTAGCTACATTTTTGGAGCACTTTGGGTCGAATTTGACCCTGTCATCACATTTAGAAGGTCCAAGAACCTAAGGATCAACTCTCAATTCATTAATTTTGGATAGTTTTGTAAGAGTTACCAATGGACTCAAGATCCCAAGATCATCTGCAAAACCAGAGATTACCTTCCACAAGAGAAAAAACAAGAGGAAAAATTTCTTAATTATGGATGCAATAATGATATTATGATAATAAATTACATGAGAGACCTTGCTTATATAGGCAAGGTAAAAAGCCCTAAATAAGATTAATAAAGTGTAATTAAATAAATAATTACACCAACACCCCCCTTAAGTGTAACTTAGGGAGAATCTAGAAAATGAAAATGATGCAAAGATGGTCCTAGCTATAAGGCTTGATAAGGTACCCATGTACAAAAATCTCTTAGAAATGGAGAAAAGGGGAAAAACCTATAGGAAAAAACCCCTCTCTAAATGAGAGAAAACATAAAAAAAGTGATGGGTGGACTCAATATGACCCTCCAAGGAATAAATCCAACACAAGTATACAATGAATATCCCCCTCATAGGAGAGAAAGAGTGAGATGATAGATTCCCCCACAAAGTAATAGCTTGTGTGCCAATGGTGAATGCTTAAAGATGAATGTTGAAGAGTGCCCAATACTGGAAAAAAACATTTCTCCCCTTGGGAAGAAATAAATCCAATGGCATATGAAGAAGAAACTCCATCTCCAAGAAGAGAGATGAGGGAATAAGTCTCATGATGTTTGCCTCTAAAAACTACTCAAATGTCCACATGTCAGAATCAAAGGATGTCATAATATAATGAGATGTAACCAATCCAAAAACCTATGTAGGCTCATGAAGAACAATCTCCAAAGATAGAGATGATGAGATAAAGTTGTGCTAAAACTATCATCAAAGAGGAAATGAATATCCTCAAGTGTGTCCTCCAAATCTATAAAATGAGACTCATGAAACAAATCTGATATACCTATCAAGAAGTTATCCCACAAAGATAAATCTAAAAGACTAGAATGATCCTAGTCAACTGAAGTAGAAGAAGCCACGGTAATGCTGATCTCTGAAGAAGCATGAATGGGAGGAGATGGAAGCTCAACATAAGTCTCAAGAACAACAAAGTTCAAGTGATCAAGCTTCTCCTCAGAAATATGACTCACACTTGATGCATGAGTGTGAATATTAGTCAATGGAATTACACAATAATCAAGAGAAAATGGGAAAAAGTATACAAGCAAGATGCATGATGAACCATCTCTAATCTCTCTACTCTCCAAGCCCCTAATTCAATCACTAAATCAGGTGTGAATTTAACAATCTTTCCTGTGCCACTATATGCAATCTGATAGATGGAAAGAAGATTGGTTGACAAGGATGGAACATAAAATATATTATGAAAAGTACCTTCTCCCATGTTAATAGATCATTTCCCACAAAAACGCATATATGTGTTGTTCCCCATCAAGATGTGTGGTGAAGTACAAGGCTCAAAAGAAGAGAACATACCCTGTGATGAAGCATAATGATGTGAGGCTCAAGAATCAAGATGCCATCTCCTTGACTCAGGACTAGTAGATGCCAAGAGTACTTTTCCTATACCATTTCTCCCTTGATTGTGTATATGATGATGGTGTTGAAGAAGAGGATGAAATAGATGACATTGATGAAGGCAATTGGATATTGTACTCCTAAAGTAGATGTGTCAACTCACTAATCTTTTTTCATAACACTTATGCTCATCATGTACCTATTTTTTGCAATATGCATATTTGGGCCTCTCCTTCTTGGATGATTCCCTTTTGGAAGAGGAAGAAAACTCATGTGTATTATGTGATGGTGATTCCTTGGCTTGCTCATTGTTCTTGAAGTCCTTACTTTTCTATTATTTGCCTTTCCTATTTGAAGCCTTTTGAACTTTTGTGCTTTGATTAGCAATAAGAGCCTATGGTTTTGAAGACTTAATGTACCCATATATACTAACTTTGTTTGTTGGTGAGTGATGTAGCAAAATCATCAAGTGAAGGCATCTTGAATGTAGTACCAAGAGCATCCATAGTAGAATAGAATGTAGAAACAAAAAACTGAATAATCAGGACCAAGTTTTGCAAGGATGGAAATAATCAATTAGGTGTCTTATTTCTCAATACCACACTATTTCAACTACAATCTAAGTGATTTGATCTTGGTGAAGAAGTCCTGGATGTTGTCAAAGTTAGGAGGATTCAAACTAATGAGTTCATTCTCCAACTAAAAACTTCTCAAAGTATCCTGCTTACTAAACATACTCTCTAATGTAGTCTAGATCTCGTTTGGTGTTGTGCAAGACTCAAAACCAAAAACAAGATTAGGAGAAATTGATTGACATAATGTCCCATAGAATTCATCACATTTGTTATACCACTTTCTCTTTTTTGCAACACTCGTTGGTTCAAGTTCTGTACCCTTTATAACTCTGTATAATCCCAATTTCTTTATATGTATCTCCATTTATTTTTCCACCCATGATAATTGTATGCCAGGGGTGAGTGGAGAAAGTTTGGGTTGATCCATGATGTATATACAAGAATTCAAAGAATGAAAGGAGAAACAACAATAGACCCCCCTCAATGCAAGAAAATAACCCCCTTGTTTAAGAAAAAAATCCACTTTAATGCATGTTTCCAAAGAACCAAGCTAAAAATAAAGATCTTACTTCAAACAAAAAATTAGGTACCTAGTGAAATTTTCTAGAAAAAATAAGTGGATGGTTGTGTAGAGCACAAAACCATCTTTCCAATGCCTATTTGTTTGTGAAATTTTGTCACCACATACTCAAGATATGCCCATTTCCATGAAAGTGCTCCTTTAGGGCCTTGAAGAAAAAAATAGGCCCCCTCAAGATAGGACCTGGTCGCCCATGCGACTAGGGGCTAAGGCACAAGGTGCTAGAGCAGGTCAACTGAGCACCTAGTTCCTAATATGACTAGGGGCTCAAAGCCAGGGGGCTGGAGACTAGATTGACTAGTCCTATGGGAGACCAGGAACCAAGCGCCTAGGCGCTAGGTGCTAGATCTGGTGATTGGGTGCCAGAATCAAGGTACTAAGGGTTGGTCACGGATGTGACCTAGAGCTTGTGATGCAGGTATTGGGAGTTGTAGTGAAGCAAGTGGTCATGAATGGGACCTCAACCTAGAGTGGAGAGAGCTTGCAACCTAGAGACTAAATTACATTGCCTTCCACAAGAAAATTGAAGATTACCTTCCACAAGAGAAAAAACAAGAGGATAAATTACTTGATTATGAATGCAATAATGATATTATGATAATAAATTAGATGAGAGACCTTGCTTATATAGGCAAGGTAAAAATCCCTAAGTAAGCTTAATAAAGTGTAACTAAATAAATAATTACACCAACAAGTTTTTCCCTAGGTCCTCAAAGGATTTTACATAGCCTTGTCATACAACCATCCGTACAATTATACCACCCACAAAAGATTCCCTGTGCAGGCATGTGTCAACAGATTCCACAACTGCACTATTTTAATTGTTGTATCAATTTGATTAGTCTTAGGGCAATAATTTTAATCTACTTATTTTTTTATTTTAAATTTTGCAAAAGTTTTGGGTTCATAGGTTGTACTCGATCTGTAGGGTACACGCCAACATGAGGGTGCCACATTGCAAGTAATCCTGCCATTGTTGCCACTAATTCCCACCTAGAAGCTCCAAACAACTAGGGTAGGGAATACTCTTTTATTCTTCTGAGAAATAACTCTACACTAGAAAAACCACTCCCTACCAGCTAAAATCTAGTTTTTGCCATCTAGTTAACAATTTTGACTTGTAAATAGTGGTTTTATACTTGTAAGGTGGTTTCAAGATTTTTCTATAGTGTTAGGAATATTCTGGGGAATCATGGAATATTCTATCACCTTGGTCATATTATGTCTAGTGACTACTGACATCAACATATTTTTCTCCCAAACCAAGCCCCCCTCACCATTTTCATTTTGGTTTTGACACTTAGACATTGCAGGCTCCATACTCAATCATATTGGTTCCTTTTTTCAATGATTTTTTAAAAAATTTGGTGTAGCATTTTGAGAGCTTCGTAGTGTTGTAGATGGATTTTGATTTTAGTGTCTAGATTTTCTAGAAATTATATATTTTTACATCTATTGTTGAGTAGTTCTCATTTTGGGAACTTCCAAGGCTCCATTTGGGCTCATACAGTAACATTTTTTGATGCAATTTTTTGAAAGTACATAATTTTGTCTACTTCTCATTGGTGCAGTTTGATCTATCCAATGTTGTATCAAAATTGTACTTTCATCTTTGTCACCTAATTTGACATCTGCAATGTACTAAGATCAAGATCACTTTGTTGATTTGGCAAGTGGCAATTGAAATTACATTAATTATAAAGTGCCAAGATCATATATTTTTTGGGGGGTGTCATGATTTAGTGAATTTGGGGGGTAAACGTGTGCTTTTTACTAGTAGAATTTTGGCAAATAAATGACTACGTGACTAAAAATTTTAGTCACGACAACTAAAAATGAGTAAATTCTAGTCATTTTTTGTAACACAGTTATAAATGACTAATTTGATCATCATAAGTGATTAATTTGATCGTCGGGTTAAAAAAACAACTAAATAATTAGTCACACAAATAAAAATGACTAAATAATTAGTCACACAACAAAAATTAGACAATATGATATTAAAGTGGGTAATTAAAAAAAATATTTCATTGGTGGGAATGGGAAATATTTTGAAGTCCACAGAGAGGGAAATTTTTTGGATGAAAAATAATTCAAACAAAAGAAACCCTATCATCACGAACTAATCAAGAATTAACAGAGAAGAGTCATGGCTCATCACTTTGTAATTTATGATACTCTCAAAGACTTGGAAGATGTGTCGGACGAAGAAGACTGCCTCTATGCTCAAGATATTGTTGAATTGGACGCACTGTCACCTTCAAAAATAGACAAGCTCGTCAAGGGTTGGATTCCTATACTTTTTCACTGTCTCCAATAATTTTTGAAAAATTTCAAGTTTTGGCAACACCTATTTTGTTGAAAATGAGCAGAGGTAAAATGGTTGATAATTGGTGTTGTATAGTTCAACAATCTAGCGGTTTGCAATAGGAACAACAACACCCATTTTTTGAAAATGAGCAAAGGTAAAATGGTTGATAATCGGTGTTGTATAGTTCAACAATCTGGTGGTTTAAACTATTACCTTGGGTGTATAAGTTAGTAACATGCAATAAATTTTTCAAGGTGAAGTAACATGCCATGCAACCATCAAATTCATTGTCCAACTCCTGCTACCCTTCCCCTATGAAGCCCTTGTAAGTTTTCCAAAACCAAATTTGTCTTCTTCCCTTGACAAATGAGGGCTGTTGAATAAGCATTCAAATCCTACTTATTTCTAGCATTTTTAATCTATAAATTTGCTTTGCTGGATGATCTTTGAAAACATATAGATGGTGATAAATAAACTACCATTATTTAATGCTCTTTTTGGTTGCACCATGTAATCATCTTTAGTTTATTATCCACTGTATAGTGGTTTTCAGTTAGGTTTTGGTTTATATAGTGTGCTCTGCATTTTCTAGGGGTGGCATTTGACCTGGCTGATAAGGATTTGTTTTGTGTGGAGGAGCCATCTCTACAGGATCAGATAAGCTCCTGTCAAAATGTGCTTAAAATTTACACTTATATTCTTCAAACAATTGTTTTCATTGAAGAAGTACAACCTAAGCAGCCTGGTAAGCGTATTTTATTTAATATTAAAGAAATTTTGTGTGCTTTATATGAAGTGAGTGAAATTTTGAGCTTGATTATTACTATCACTAGCCACTATTGTTAGGTCTTCTTTATCCTGGTCTATTGTTTATACTTGGCTAAGCATAGCTTTTTGGAGATTTACACAAAAACCTGGTAAATACTTATGCTAAATAGAAGATTTCACAGGCTTCTATTATACACTCTTGCTAAGCAAAGGTTTATAGAGAGCTCCAAAGAAATCCATCAAAACAGACAGATTTCCTGATTTTTCTTGACAAGCATAAATTTAGGAAGTTATAATAGGTTTTGTTTTATTGATAGGTTGCCTATTGGCAATTTTAAATTTTGAGCTTTTCTCCATTTCCATCATTTATAGAATAGAGAATAGATTTGGAAATGTTGTTTGGCATGCTTCATTTTGTATAAAAGTAATTTTTTTGCTAAGTTCTACTTGGTTGACCAGCTCATCAAATCTATAAATTCTATACATGGACAAGATTACCAAGCATCTAACTATCCACCTATCCAATAGTTAAGTGATCATTGTAGTGGTAATCACCACTATGTATGGATAGATTTACGCAAAAATATAGTTTTGATAGTCAAACATCATTAAAGAATCCTTGATAAAGCTTCACAGGTCTTTCCAATTAGCATTTTATCTAAATAATTCCTTAGATAAGAATAAAGTGACAGGAAAAAGTCATACAAAGAAGAATGACTCAAAAGGTAGTAACTTAAGTATGGACTATCTTATCAAGGACAATGTGAATGATAGTAATATGGATTTGAAAAGTTATTAAAAGGGGACATATGATAATCATATTTCTCACGACTTTGGTGATGATAGATGAGATACAGAGAGGAGTTGATTGTCCATGTGTTCTCTAAGTAAATAATGATGAGACAGTGATCTTGTATCCTATGCAAATTTTCAAAGGTAGTGATCATTGTGACTATCAATAGAAGATGGCAATAGTTGAGAATATCATGCTCATGCCAAAGGAAAATATACAAAGTCAATGAAGATAACAAATTGTGCAATAACCATGAAAAGGTGTTGATGCCATCAAGTATGACAGTCCATAAAAGCCTATGCAAAATCATGAGGGCAGTAGATAGGTAGACAGTCCTTAGCCATAGATGATACATCATGATAGTCATATTCATTGCTCTAAGGACAATCATTTATAAACACAGTCACTATGAATGGATAGCTCTATGCAAATAAATAGTTTTGATTGTCAAACATCATTAAAGAATCCTTGATAAAGCTTCATAGGTCTTTCCACTTAGCATTTTATCTAAATAATTCCTTAGATAAGTATAAAGTGATAGGGAAAAGTCATACAAAGAAGAATGACTCAAAAGGAAGTAACTTAAGTATGGACTGTCTTATCAAGGACAATGTGAATGATAGTAATATGGATTTGAAATGTTATTAAAAGGGAACATATGACAGTCATATTTCTCACAACTTTGGTGATGATAGATGAGATAAAGAGAGGAGTTGACTGTCCATGTGTTCTCTAAGTAAATAATGATGAGACAGTGATCTTGTATCCTATGCAAATTTTCAAAGGTAGTGATCATTGTGACCATCAACAGAAGACAGTAATAGTTGAGAATATCATGCTCATGCCAAAGGAAAATATACAAAGTCAATGAAGATAACAAATTGTGCAATAACCATAAAAAGGTGTTGATGCCATCAAGTATGACAGTCCATAAAAGCATATGCACGATCATGAGGGAAGTAGATAGGTGGACAGTCCTTAGCTATAGATGATACATCATGACAGTCATATTCATTGCTCTAAGGACAATCATTTATAAACACAGTCACTATGAATGGATAGCTTTATGCAAATATATAGTTCTAATAGTCAAACATCATTAAAAAATCCTTGATAAAGCTTCACAAGTCTTTCCAATTAGCATTTTATCTAAATAATTCCTTAGATAAGTATAAAGTGATAGGGAAAAGTCATACAAAGAAGAATGACTCAAAAGATAGTAACTTAAGTATGGACTGTCTTATCAAGGACAATGTGAATGATAGTAATATGGATTTGAAAATTTATTAAAAGGGGACATATGAAAGTCATATTTCTAATGACTTTGGTGATGATAGATGAAATAAAGAGAGGAGTTGATTGTCCATGTGTTCTCTAAGTAAATAATGATGAGACAATGATCTTGTATCCTATGCAAATTTTCAAATGTAGTGATCATTGTGACCATCAACAAAAGATAGTAATAGTTGAGAATATCATGCTCATGCCAAAGGAAAATATACAAAGTCAATGAAGATAACAAACTATGCAATAACCATGAAAAGGTGTTGATGCCATCAAGTATGACAGTCCATAAAAGCCTATGCACGATCATGAGGGTAGTAGATAGGTGGACAATCCTTAGCCATAGATGATACATCATGACAGTCATATTCATTGCTCTGAGGACAATCATTTATAAACAAAGTCATTGTCAAATGAAGGAGAAAATAAAAAAGGACATGGTAGAAGATAGTGATGCAATTACTTGAAGGACTACTATGATTGTGATAAAAGCATGAGGATAGGTAAGCTCATAGAGGAAGTGCACAAAAAGTTCAAATGGATAGTCATTTTCACATGGTAATAGTCTGTGACATGATAGTTGTGTAAGCCTTAGAGATTAGAGATAGATGAGTAGGACAGTCAAAACTATAATGGGTTGTCTACTATGAAATGAGGATTAAAACCTGTCTTAGTAAAACTATGTTTGAATTCATGAAGACACATTGAACATCATATACATTCACATGAAATAACACTGTATTGGTTGCAAGAGTATTTTCACTTTGGTAAAAAGGATTATTGTGTTTTATATTTCAAGTGGCAATCATACACACAAACTACATTAAGGGACAAGCTATAGGAAGTGACAAACTACAAGAAGTGATAGTCTTAGGAAATGGTCTAGAATTTAATGAGAATGACTAAACCTTTTCAAGTTTTGATAGTGATAAACATTTTGGAGAGAAAATAATGCACAGTTGACTTATTAAGTGGACAATCCATGGCATTAGGGATGGTATCATAGTGTATTGGGAGGTAGCAGCTAAAAGCCCTTGAAGCTCTCATATGCCTCCAAGAGATTGTTAACCATTTCAAAGCTTTAACACATATCTTATGAACATGGTAAAGGGGTTTTGGTAGTTTTGGAATGATGGAGGTTATAATGAGCAGTTGAGAAGATATAGGGGTCAGTTTGGGTAACTTGGAGGGTAGTTGGCAAGTATATAGGAGTCTTTTAATAGTTTCCAAAGAAAATTGAAAGGTCAAGTCAAAGTTTCTTAACTCAATCAAGAAAAGGCAATTTTTAGGTGCCTATGTGGAGATCAAGCAACCAAGTCAAGCTAAAAAATCATTTAAAGCTTTTGTCTTGTAGACAATTTTTGTATTTAATATTTATAAACATTTTGTGTTTCTGTTGGGTTACATGTAGTGTCTTTGGTACATGTCCCATGTTTCCTTGTAAAAATTCTATTAGGGTTTACTGAATGTGACAAAAGACAATGTGGAGGTCTTATGCAATGAGTCTGGCAGAATAAAATTAAAGTATGTGATATGATATCTTTTCCCCTGCTTCTATTTCATCTGCTTTGCATCTTGAAATTCTATTTATTAGTAAACTGACAAGAAAAGTTTAATAATGTAAAGTAGAAATTCGTGGTCTATCGACTGTCAAAGGCATACAAAGTGAATAAGCAGGTAGAGCCCTTTATTTTTTCAACATATATCTAGAAAATTATGTTCAATCCATTTTACTTACCCCATATATCTATACATTTTTGTAGTTTGACTGACCCATTACATAGAAAGAAAAGCCAGCTAAAAGTTAATTTTTGAATTTGGTGGAACAACAGTTCTCAGAGAAACGAAATTAATGCTCACTAGATGGAAAAGTACTATATAAGATGACCCTAGTCCCCCAAAGAGGAAATGAACCACGGTGGCTCAATACTTTTTTTTTTTTTTTGGGGGGGGGGGCGCTATAATGGCTCAATACATGTCTATACATTGTGAAACATTTATTTGAATATAGATTTCTTTCTCTTTGTGTTGATGTTTTTTTTCAAATTGAAATACATAGACCATAACCAGACAAATGTTCATGAGTTTATCAAAAATTCTGTTTGGTCAGATTTGAAGTTAAGACATGGAAGCAGATGCCACTGTTCCATTCCTATAAACATAGAAAGAAACAAACCATAAGTTCAAAACTTCAACCACAATAACCTTCAATTGTAACACCCCCCCAATAGAGTAATGTCAATTTCTAAAGTCTTCAATACAATCATCACGATCCCTCATTCAGTTAGACCAACTATACATATTTTAACGATAGGTATGCTTATCATATTGAAAATCTACTATTAATTTTTTTTTTATGATTATATGATCCTTAATAATCTTCTATCTTAATTTAGGTAATTGGTATGAAGGTGTAAAGAAGGTATTGCATGAATAGGATCAAGAGCAGCTAGCCTTAATAAATTCCCAAATCAATTGATGGAATCTCTTTTCCAAACATGTTGACTTACTTTCTCTAAATAGGTCTGTAAGTTAAAGTAATCCTTTTGGGGTTCTTTGTAAGGAATTATTTGATGTTCAAACTCAAAATGCAGTTGAGCAGGGGAGAGTCGCAATTAAAAAACCAATCAATGCCATTCCCATTAAGCTTAGTATATATACTGGTTGTCACTTGGGATCATCTAATTAGTATTAATCAATGATTTATATGGTATCAAATTAGCTTTGTGTCCAAAGAGGAACAATACTAACTTGCTAAGTTGCCCAAATCCCAATCAGATGTGGATTTCTTTTGTGTTCATGTTCGTTATCTCAAATCTGGTCAAAGATAAATTCATGTAGCCACTTATGAGAGAAATTAGGTACAAACACCTCAGTGAAATTTGTACAGCACTAACACTGCCCTCTATTTTAAGGCACAACAACAATAATAACTGCCAAATTTACCCAGGAGTTGCATTTGGGCTCTACTGGTGTAATTATTGTCCATGTATGGTTAAAGTGCTACAGTATATGATTCTATGTGCAACGGGCTAGAAAGACTGTTCAATTCTCCACTATTGTGAATATTGTCAAGCCACAACAATATAGGGTTCTCTAAACTATGGTAGAATGACCTAGCCAAATTATCAAGAATAAAAAATACATGCTACCCAAACTGCTAAGGCCAAAAAATGAAGGTTGTATGTGGCTGTACGAGGGGCTAGCCAAACCACAACATTCAAATTTCATTTCACACAACATTTACAGGAGTTGAACTAATGGCATTCCACTCCTCTCTTCCATTTATATGTGAAACTAATAATATCTGACTACTACTTGAAAAAGGGAAAAATATTCAATTGACATTGTAATTTAAATGAGTAGCATGCAATTGTTAATAGTCCATATTTTAAGAGTTTGAGTGGGGAATTTGGGGATCTTAGTTCAACATTTGTTTAGAGTTGGAGATCATTGTGGCAGTTGGGGTGTTTTTAGAGGGAGGGACAATCTTTCCTTTTAGGTCTGTGGGTTAGCAAATATGCTAAAGCCTAAATGGAAGAAGAAGCTTACTCCATCTGTGCAACTCATAGATTTTCATCAAACAAATGTTTAGGTAGTGGCCTTGGAGCCAAAGAGCTGTAAAACTTATATATGGTTTTAATCAATAAGAAAAACATGTCAGGCTTTATTTTGAGTATCTGGCTACTAGAAGATACCATAAATTACTTTTAGAAATTAGATTTTAGGGCAAGGAGCAAAATACTCTTACTCTCTAGTCATATTCAAGGGGAGGAGAATAGCTGGGATGCCAAAAATATTGTGGGGATGATGAGAATAACATGCTTTTGAGGAGATTGGTAAAAACAGGCCGGTGTTCTGAATAGAGTTTTGGGATGAATTTTAGTGTTTAAGCTAATACATGTCTTTCATTCAACATATAAAGAATCCAAACATGCTCACTGTTGTTGACATTGTTATATGATTGGGCAGGAGAATGTTGGATGGTCAATCTGTCCGTTGTAATTCAATCTATTTGAAATCATAAACATTTTAATTTACATCTATTCAACCTATGCTTATTATTAGGCATACCCAAATACGATTCTAGGCCACTTTTTATTTAAATTAGATGTTAGACCCTTAAGCTATCCAAATTGTACTCAATGGGAAGTAAAGTGAAATGGTACATTTGGACTTCTTTATTTGTCATCTCCATAACATAAGACCATAGTTGTTGTTCAAGCCCACTTATTTACAATGACTGGAACTTTGTAGCTCTATGAATTAAATCTTTAGTAAATTTGAGCACATGTTAACATGAATGAATTGCCTCTACAATGGAATTGCCTTGTAAAAATATTTTGGGATTGTCTAAGGATGTGGGAAATTGGATCACCTTACTTGACACACAAGTCTTGGGAGGGTTGAATAAATAGATTCCATTACTTATCAAAATACAAATTTGTAATCAAAGTATGTATTGATTAATTGCTATATAATTAATTATGTAATATTAAAACATTAATTATTTTTAATATTTATAAACTAACTTTAAAAATATATTTCAATATTGAATAAAAATATATATTTAAATTTCCTATTAGCATATCCCTTGAACCTCCTATGGATGCAAGTGCTAGTAATAAATTTTTTCCCAAAAAACACTTGCCATACTTTATAAAATTCCTTCCCCACTGCATATTTTATTTTACCGCACTATATTTTATCTTTTATTTTATTTTATTTGGCACCACCGCTCTCCCGCATCAAAATATTTTGATCCTTGTGGGAAAGCGGGGAAATCACCCGCTCTACTGCACTGGGTCTTAGGTTCCTTCACAGGGCTGCAGGAAGAGCCCGCCATCCTGCACACATTTTACTCTGGCTCTATGGGGACACGAGAAATATGTCTCAGAGTTCTTCGTACGATGTCCATGCCCTATTCCAAGCTTGCATTTTCACCAAACTTTCGCACTTGACATGCATGTAAATAAGCTTATTATGAAGAATTGTGCTTGTTACAAATGCAAATCGCCTATGAGCAATGGAAGAGAAGACATTTTCCCTTGGTGAAAGAGTGTTCTTGAGAACCCAGGTCTGCAATAATTAAAGATATACAGAGTAATCTTCAGGAGAGTTGTGTGTGTTAAATAGAATGTGCAGTGCCTCTTTCAACCAGCCCTCTCACCGCATCACCGCAAGAGGTCCTTGGAGCCAGTGCGGTATCACAGTATAGCCTCCCACATCACCGCAAGAGCCAAGAAGACACAGTGCGGTGTAGCAATAACATCCAAAAATTGTATTTTACTTCTAAGATAGTACCCCTTTTTAGTTTCAAAACTGTATATTAAACATGCTATAGAGGAGTTGGATCTCTGTTTGTAGTTTGTATTCTATCCTATTCTCAAAGACATTTCATCTCAATTTAAATTGCAAGAATGGTAATAGTTTCTTTTGAAGTAAATGTCCTTACATTCTTTGAAGGCGTTAGAGTTGATTTGACACCATTTAATCTGCTTCTTTCCTTCCATAAGGGTGTCAGCTAGTATGGAAACCGATTCTCTGTTTTAGTTCCTTATAATTATATCTCTAGTATATTTTTAGAATATGCACTTTGCTTCAGCATTATAGTTTGTAGCTTAGATCTTATTCCTTTAATCTATACATACTATGATTAAATTAATTATAAGGAAAGTTATATTTAGTTAATGTTATCTTGCTTGAAGGTTGTGTTGTTGTCCTACCGCCCATGCAATCATTTTATCTGTGCCTCCCTTATGTATCATTTAAGCTTCATCTAATTTTTTGAACATTAATGACTTTAATCGATTACTTCATTGTTTATGACAATTGTCTATTTTTAAGTTGTTTCCTTTTCAAACAAATTCCTACTTATCCTCCGTTCCTGTTTAAGAAATGCTTTCATAGGAGGAAAATGTGGTTCTATAATTAGACTTATTTAATGACAACAAATCCTTTTTGCTTGCATGTCTCTAGTGCATTTCACCCATTTTATCTGATGCGATGTAGCAGTAAAATTTCTATTGACTGTTTAACCATGGAGTATCTTATGTTTTATTAAAATGAATGGTAAATTGCATTTTTATTTTTTGTGCCTTCAGAGCCACTTCTAAAATCAATTTCTATATTGATTGGTCCTTAGCTTCAAATTCTAGAGGAGATCTAATGAATCATTTTCTATTTTTTTCAACTATAGTGTGTTGCTCTTTATGCAAGACGAAGCATCAATAACAAGAAACTAGCTATAGCTATACCTTCCATTTTGATACAAATAGCACTAAGGATTTTGGCATATAGTGAAAATCATATATTTTTATATGACTAGTGTATCCCTTTCTTATATTATTATCAAAATAAGACAGTTACTATATTATTAAACCAACATTATTTTTTGGTTCTAACATTCAGGTAATAATTGGTAGAGATTATGCAACTTAGGTCAACATGTGCTCTAACATATTGATATATGCATTTTTTATTTTTAACCTGACAGAGAACTTATTTACTTTCAAATTCTGGTCTGAATGGTTGACTTGTCCATGGTAAAACTCGGTTTGTTTAGAAACTTGAATTTTTGTTGCAATCATTTGCAGAGTTTTATAATTGCAGTCTTGGCTATAGTAATGGCAACCTTTTCTAGTGGCATTGACTCAAAATCATTTCAAGTAAGCTCTCTCATATTTGCTTATTCATGGGACTAAATCTACTAATTTATGCATCTTTATCTTTTCAATATCAATAGGAAACATTAGGTATTTAGGAAAATAACAAAATGGCATATCTATTCATACTAAAACTATGCATAATCTACAGTTACAAAAAGATGAAGTTGAATCAGATGATTAGGTTCCGTATGGATATGGATTTTTCCATTTTGTTTTCTCAATGGGAGCCATGTACTTTACTATGCTATTCATTGGTTGGAACTTACACCAAACAATGCTGAAGTAAGTGTCTACACACCACCTAGATGCTCCTATATTCAATTTATTGAAAATGTTTTCATTTGAATGAGAATATGATCATGATATTTAATGTTCACTGTCGATTTTACCAATATGATTATAAACATCAGAAAGACAGTCAATAGTTTTTTATAGTCTATAATTTTCAACTATTTGCTTTCAGGTGGAGCATTGATGTTGGATCGGCCAGTACTTGGGTGAAGATTGTGAATGAATGGCTTGCTATAGGGCTATATGGTAAGGCTTTTTGCAATCCTTATTTATTATGGGGATGGGGGGATAAATTTTATTCATTTTCTAGAAAGTTTTTACTATTTTGCAGATGGAGCTAGAGACTAGTTTCTTTAGCACACATGCAACTTAAATACTTACCAGATCCTAACGTGATTAAGGATGTTGTTCAAAGAGAACATAAATATTTATTTCATTCTATTATGATTTATCCACATCATATTCAATAGCTAACAAGTCTATCTATCAATCACATGATCTTTTGCCTTGCTGTTGTGTGTTTCATAATGTAGTTTGGACCTTGATTGCTCCCCTTGTATGGAAGAATAGAACCAATGGTAGATCAACATCAAGCATTTGAACCTTTTTGGCTAATGTTCAATTCATTATCCAAGGAGGAGATACATAACTCTGTCATTCAATGTATAGTATGTCCTTGTAGTATATGTGACCCTGATAAGGTTAGTTTCTAAAGAGAATGTTTTACAAGCTATCCAATCATTTATAGTCGTGTATTTGCTTATGATCATCGTAATTAATGGATTGTTTATGTTCATTGAACTTTAGGAGATACACACAATTCTATGGTACCTCAGAAGAGTTATAAGACAAGTGCTAGACTAATGGGGCAGATTAGATGACCAGTGGTAGCAGTTAGGCTAGTTGAGAATCAGTTACTAATAGTTCACTTTTTGGCAAAGCATTGTAAACTTGGAGAAGTTTCTTACTTGTCATTTCTGTGCATTGTAACTCATATTTTTAGTCTCGTGACTAAAAATCAACATTACAATAATACTCTATTTCCAAGTATTTTTCAAGCAAGATAGATATTTCAGACTTGTGTAAGCTGTAAGAACACCTTTCTTTTAATAAAGTTCAGCGATTTTGCCTTCTCAATGGTTGTCTTTATATTGTGTACAATTGATGATTGATGTGTATTTCTATGTTTAATGTTTAAATCCTCAAATATCAGTTAATTAAAATGACTAAATATACTATTAATTGATGTCAATTAATAATTAAATCGACTAAATATACTACTAATTGACAGAAATCAGTGAACAATGAATAAATATGACTAAATATATTACCAGTGTTAAATCAGTGAATAAAAATGACTAAATATACTACCAAATTCATCAAAATGATGATTAAAATTAATGACTAAATACACTACCAATGGACAGAAATCAGTGACTAAAAATGGCTAAATAAGTGACCAGTTAACAACAATCAATGACTAAATTAACAACTAAATATATCAGTGAATAAAAAATGACTAAATAAGTGACCATATTATAGCAATCAATGACTAAATCAATGACTAAATATACTACCAAATCAATCGATCAAAACAACCAATAAATGACTAAAAATGGTTTAGTCATCAATTTGGTTGCGTTATAAATGACTAGCAATAAACTACTAATGGTCATGTGACCATGTTTGGTCATCTATAAGCAGTTTTTAGTAGTTTTTTAGTAATATATTGCTCTTTTTGTACTAGTGTTTGTTAGATTGAGTCTCTTTAGTGGTCTATTGTGTGACTACTCGAGGAGTTATCATTATTATTCATGGGTATTTCAGCTCACCCTTTTGTCATTGACTTGGAAAGAGGAAATTATAAGGCCTAGCAAGATGGAATTCTAAAGCATATTAGATGGCTCAATCTCTTGCCTTATCTCTATGGACTTGTCCCCAAACCAAGTACTCCATGTCGACAGATTGTATGGCAAGACGAGATTGATCATGTCCTTGGATTTATTGTGTTGAAATGCGTAATACAACTAAGAGGGGGGGTGAATCAGTTGTAACCAATACTTCAAAACCATTAATACATCAACCACTTAATCACTGTTATTGTAGTTAACCATGAAAACATGAAATCAAAAACTTAAACACATTCACACATCCAACACATGAGACACCAAATTTTTATGTGGAAAACCTAATAAGGGAAAAACCACGGTGAGTGTTAGCTCACAATATAATATGTAACAAAAACACTAAAAATTAGAGGCTCATTGCCTTAGGGCTCACTGCCCAGAATGCTCATTAAAAGAAGAGGCTCACTGCCAATGGGTTGGCTAACTGTCGGTGGCTGGCTCACTACCAAAGTTGGTGAACTGAGATAGTAGCATTTACACTATGCCAAGGTTCAGATCCATTGAAGCACAATAGGTATCGTCTGCTTTGCTTTGCCTTTTTATTTCACAATTATCTTGTCATTTTCACATCCTACACTCTAATTCATGACTTCATTACATGTTTTTATACAATTCATCAACCTTGGAATTTACATCAATGACGCAGAGCCACAGCTGGAAACGTTTAATAGTGGTGGAACTTGATGATTTTATTATCATCGGCAAGAACTGCCTAAATGTCTTACCGACATACCCTATCGGCCTGACAATAACTATCAGCACCCCCTGAATATCTCACCCTGATGAGTATTTCGTTTATGTGCCTATCAGAAAGATATATTCTATCAAGTTCTCCAATCTAAGTTGTTCCAATGACCGTAGTCACATCGAAACATACAAATCACAACCTACTGAACCGGTTATACTTACCTCCACTGCCGGTCACCTTTATCGATTAAGTTGCCTATCGGCAAAACTTAACCCATCGGCTTCTTCGTCGTAGATCTCCCCGATCACACACCTCACGCCGATGTAGATATTCTACCTTTGGTTGCCTATCGGCAACACTTAAGACATCGGCCTCTTCACAAAAAGTCCCCCCCATAGCCTTCTCACAGCGATATAGTTATTATCGCTTTTGGTTGCCTGTCGGCAACACCTACACCATCGGCCTTCGTGGATTATGTTGCTCTGACATACTCTGTCACACCGATGCCTTTGACCAACCGACGATCGATAGTGATATATGCATTAAACATACAAAGGGGGTATACATAGAGTTTGTATCTTGCGATATACACCGATAGCGATATACGCATGGAACATACAAAGGGGGTATACACAGAGTTTGTATCTTGCGATATACACGGAATGTATATCGACCCTAAAAACTAAAAATACAAGCGTTCAACATGGTTTTGGCACCCGATCTGATCAGCGATAGGCTTTCAGACTGTATCCCTCGCATCCAATTGTGATATATCCACAATTTCTCCTGTCAATCAATCAAAGCGAACTGTTTCGCCCTGAAACACCAAACCCTCGCAAGAATATTCTACTTTTATCTTCGTTGGCCTAGCACATGAAAATGCTAGGGTTCTTCATAATATCCTGCATTCGACCCTATAACAGACTACACAAATAGAACAAAACCCTAATCTACTATCTACACCCATTCCACCGATTGCAAAGCAATCTATCGATGGAATGGTTGGAAATCCATTCGGTCTCCCAGGCAATTATACAGTGAATGTAAAAACAAGAAAGTAACACAAAACAGGGTATCTTATTTAGCTTGCAGGAAATGATTACAACTATATGATTCACAGTTCCACTCCTCAATTCTCCAATACAGAACTATTCAATCTCTGATGCTCCTCAAATGACCCGATCTAGGGTATTTGAACTACTCAAAATGGTAGTACCGATTGGATTCCCAGCAGCTAGGAGATAAAATCCAACTACCTAACATAACAAACTAACAACCTTATCCTAGGAATTTGCACAGTCAACTGTATGCAAATTACAATCAAGCTTTGGTCAAATAGACTTTATTTAACAATAACAGAATGCATAATGACAAAATAGATTTAATCTTCTCCCTCCAATGACTGTTGAAGGGGTGTTCCTGCACCATACTCCCCGAGAGAAGAAATCTCAAGTCCACTTGAGATGTGAGTTTGTAGGTTTGAATCATGCTTGGTGATCTAGTCTTCAGTCATCCAAACTACTTCAGAATCAGGTTGTCCCTACCAAGCCACCAAATATTCCATATATCCTTTGTTCCTTGTCTTTTTTATCACTCTTGTGTCCAAAATCTTCTGCAACTGGGGTGGATCATGTGTAGGAATGTCATCACCTGCTATATCCTGTAAGAGTCCCTGTTCTTCATCGAGATTATGTTTATATGGAGTTAAATCACATACATTAAATATAGGTGATAATCCAAGATCAGAAGGAAGTTGGATCTCATAAGCATTTTGGCCATACTTCTACAAAATTTGACATGGTCTAATCTTCCACTGCATGAGTTTAGTATATTTTCCTTTAGGAAGGCGTTCCTTTTTCAAATGAACCCAAACCAAATCTCCAACAGCAAACTGGACATCTTTCTTCTTTTTATCAGCATATTCTTTATACTTCAAAGTATTCTGCTGGAGTTGAGTCTTAACTTGGTCATGTACCTCTTTGATTGCTGCTGCAAAAGCTTCTCCATCTACACTAATAGAGTCTCCTGTAGGTAGATCTCTTAATTCAAAAATACCTTTGGGATGCATACCATACACTATCTGAAAAGGTGATTTCCCTGTACTTCTATTGATAGTATCATTATAGGACAATTCTTCCCGTGAGAGGATGTTATCCCATTTTTCTCCATGTTGTCTTGTCAAACATCTGAGCAAATTCCCTAAGGAACGATTTACTACTTCAGTCTGTCCATCTGTTTGAGGGTGATATGCGGATGAGAAAGACAAATTTGTTCCAAGTTTCTTCCAAAGAGTCCTCCAAAAATGACCAATGAATTTCACATCTCTCTCTGACACTATGCTCAGTGGCAATCCATGAATCCTTACTATTTCTTTGAAAAACAAATCTGCAATATATGAAGCATCAGCAGTGGTTTTGCATGGCAAGAAATGTGCCATTTTGCTAAATCTGTCCACTACAACAAAAACACTATCATATCCCTTTCTAGTTCTAGGTAAAGCCAAAACAAAATCCATACTTATACTTTCCCATGGTCTGGAAGGAATGGGTAATGGCTGATATAAACCTGCATTAGTTGATCTTCCTTTTGCCTTCTGACATATCACACATGTCTCTACAAATTTCCTGACATCTGATTGTAACTTAGGCCAATAGTAATGTCTTCTAACAAGATCAAGAGTCTTATCCAAACCAAAATGCCCTGCCATAGCTCCACAATGTTTCTCTTTAATGATGTTCAACCTCATAGAACACCTTGGAATACACAACTGTCCACCTTTGAATAGCAATCCATCCGGGATCAGAAATTCAGAGAATTCGGCATGATATTTATCTCCAAAGGAAGTACATGCTTGATATATCTCTCCAAAATCTTCATCAGCATCATACATGGTTTTCAAGGAATCTATGCCAACACTTTCCAACTGAATCTGGTTGACTGTTAGAGCTCTTCTGCTCAAGGCATCTGCTACCTTATTCTTGACTCCTTTCTTAAGCTTCAATGTGAAAGTGAAAGCTTGCAAAGTTTCTACCCATTTCATATGTTTATGATTCAGTTTTTCTTGGCTATTTATGAAATTCAGAGCCTGATTATCTGTGAATACTATGAATTATTTTGGCATCAAGTAATGCCTCCACTTTTTGAGTGACTGGACTAGAGCATGCATCTCTAAATCATATGATGAATACCTCTTCTTAGCATCATTTAGCTTCTCACTGAAAAATGCAATTGGCCTACCTTCTTGACTGAGTACTGCTCCAATTGCCATGTGACTTGCATCACATTCTACCTGAAAATTTTTATTAAAATCTGGAAGTGCAAGGACTGGCTGTTGTGCCACCTTCTTCTTCAATGTTTCAAAGGAATCATCTGCTTCCCTACTCCAAACAAATCTACACTTCTATCCTCCTTTTATAGTATCAAGCATGGGTGCACAAATATGACTAAACCCTCTTATAAACTTTTTATAGAAGGTTGCTAATGCATGGAAACTTCTGACATCATTCATAGTCCTTGGAGTTGGCCAAGTCAATATGGCACTGACCTTCTCCTTATCCATTTGCAGCTTTCCCTGGGAAATGACAAAACCTAAATAGGTAATCTCCTCCTGCATAAACAAACACTTATCTAAATTTATCATCAGCTGCTCTTCATATAACCTCTTGAGAACCAAATCTATATGTCTAAGATGTTCTTCCTTTGTATTGCTGAAAATCAGAATGTCATCTAGATACACTATGACAAACTTACCCATGAATTCTCTCAAAACCTCATTCATCAATCTCATAAAAGTACTAGATGCATTAGATAAACCAAAAGGCATAACTTTCCACTCATACAACCCTTCATTGGTTTTGAATGTTGTTTTCCATTCATCTCCTGGCCTAATTCTGATCTGATGATAACCACTCTTCAGATCTATTTTTGTAAAATACTTAGCACCTCCCAAACAATCAAGTAAATCCTCTATCCTAGGTATTGGAAACCTATACCTGATTGTGATCTTATTAATAGCCCTGGAATCTGTGCAAAGCCTCCAAGTGCTTTCTTTCTTTGGTGCTAGTACAGCTGGTACTGCACATGGGCTTAAACTTTTCCCAATTAGACCTATGTCTAACAATTCCTTAATTTGTCTTGCTACTTCTGCATTTTGTTATGGAGTTAGCTTATATTTTGCTTTCTTTGGAAGTGTAGATCCTGAGATTAGATCTATGCAATGGCTGATATCCCTTACAGGTGGTAGGGATCTTGGCATTCCATCAAAGATGATGCCTTTATACTTATCCAATAACTCTTGGACAGCTGGGTCTATGAACCTCTACTTCTTCTCTTTCTTGACTTCTTGATGTTGTTCTCTATTCACTGTCAGACATAGAATTAGGGCATATGCAACTGCACCTTCTGCTGCTACTTCTTTCATGAACTGTTTTCCTTCAATCAGCATTACCTTCACCTCTTTTCCTTTTGATTTCTCCTCCTTCTCTATCCATGGGATCAACTCTGTCACCGTACCATCTTTAGTGATTGTATAGGTGTTCCTAACACCATCATGTCGTGCCTTCAAATCATACTACCATGGCCTTCCAAATAAAAGATGGCAAGCATCCATCTTGGTAATATCAAACAACAACTTGTCCTTATATGAGCCAATCTAAAATTCTACCCAAGCCTGCTCTTCTACAACTGTTTGCTGACCTTGGTAAGCCATGAGACCTTATATGGGGATGGGTGAGGTAATCTTCTAAGCTTAAGCTTTGTTACCATTTCATCATATACAAAATTTTTAGTAGAACCAAAATCAATTAGAACTTTACATACCTTTCCTCCTGCCTTGCAAGTAGTTCTAAAAAGAGATTTTCTTTATGGGGGTTCTCTGTCAGGTACCTTCATGGTAGTCATTGTTCTCCTCATCATCAGAGATTCTCCACTTTCTGGATATCCATAATTGTCATGAGCATTCACACTTTGAAAAGCGTTTGAGCTTGTTGCACTTTGACTATCAGGTTCTTGGATCAGATTTGTTCTCCGTTCTCTTGTTGAACTTGTTGCCTTTTCCAGACATTTGCTGGCTATATGGCCTTCTTGATTGTAGTTATAACATCTGATTGATCCTATGCCCTAGGATCTTCCTCTAAGTGATGGTCTTCTACCTCTGAAGTTTCCTTGCTGATTGTAACTTCCTTTCTGGTTTTGACTGTGCTCTCCCTTGTTGTTGTCATGACTAGATTCTCCCTGATATCCAAATCCATGTCCTCTGCCTCTGAAAGGACCTCTACCACCTCTTTGCTATTTTCCTCTTCCCCTATTGTTATGTTCTTGTCTTCTCTTTAACTTCTCTTCCACTTTCAATGCCAAATGAAAACATTTATGAACTGTATCTGGATTATGCAGATTCAAATCTTCCTGAATGTTGAACCTCAATCCATTAAGGTATCTGGCTACCTTTTCTTCCTCACTCTCTTTTACCTTTGTCTTGACACAAAGCTTCATAAATTCTTCTGTATATGAGCTAACATCTAGCTCCTTTTGCTTCAGGTTTTGCTTCCTCTTGTGTAGTTGGATGTTGTAGTCCAACGGAACATAGGCTTCTATCACTAAAGCCATCATCTTCTTCCACGTAGTAACTCTATGCTTTCCTTCTTGTACTCTGTCATCTTAGATGAAATTCCACCAAGTTAATGCAACCTCTTTCATTTTTGATTGGGCTATCTTCAACCTCTGGTGCTCTGGTATCTCCTCTGTCTCAAAGAAATTATTTAGGGAGTTTATCCACTCCATCATCGAATCAGGATCCATCTTTCCTGTAAACACTGGCATATCCAGTTTCACATCCATGGTTCTCCTCTCCATGGATTTGAGGGCATCCAACAAGGGTCTCTAGTCTGCAGGAACATCTACCTCGTTCCACTTAGGGATCTCTTCTTCATCCCTATATTCTTCTTTACTAGAACCTACTCTGTCCCTCAACTTTTCCAACTCATCTTTCAATGCCTGATTCTAAGCTTTCACTACCTTGCTCTCTGCAATCTGCTTCTTTACCAGCACAGCCAACTCAGTGTTGGTCATCCTTGCCAGAAGTTCTGATGTTCCTTCTTCATCTGACATCTTACTGTCTTTTTATCTTCCCAGAAGATACTCCTAAGCTCTGATACCACTATGACGCAAAGCCACAGCCGAAAATGTTTAATAATGGTGGAACTTGATGATTTTATTATCATCGGCAAGAACTGCCTAAATGTCTTACCAACATACCCTATCAGCCTGACAATAACTATCGGCACCCCCTGAATATCTCACCCCGATACCCATCTCACCCCGATGAGTATTTCGTTTATGTGCCTATTGGCAAGATATATTCTATCAAGTTCTCCAATCTAATTTGTTCTGATGACCGTAGTCACACCGAAACATACAAATCATAACCTACTGAACTGGTTATACTTACCTCCACTGCCAGTCACCTTTATCGATTAAGTTGCCTATCGGCAAAACTTAACCCATCAGCTTCTTCGTCGTAGATCTCCCCGATCACACACCTCACGCCGATGTAGATATTTCGCCTTTGGTTGCCTATTGGCAACACTTAAGACATCGGCCTCTTCACAAAAAGTCCCCCCGATAGCCTTCTCACAGTGATATAGTTATTATCACTTTTGGTTGCCTGTCGGCAACACCTACACCATCGGCCTTCGTGGATTATGTCGCTTTGACATACTCCATCACACCGATGCCTTTGACCAACCGACGACCGATAGTGATATACGCATGGAACATACAAAGGGGCTATACACAGAGTTTGTATCTTGCGATATACACCGATAGCGATATACGCATGGAACATACAAAGGGGGTATACACAGAGTTTGTATCTTGCAATATACACAAGGAATGTATATCGACCCTAAAATCTAAAAATATAAGCGTTCAACATGGTTTTGGCGCCCGATTTGATCAGCGATAGGCTTTCAGACTATATCCCTCGCATCCAATTGCGATATATCCACAATTTCTCCTTTCAATTGATCAAAGTGAACTGTTTCACCCTGAAACACCAAACCCTCACGAGAATATTCTACTTTTATCTTCATTGGCCTAGCACATGAAAATGCTAGGGTTCTCCATAATATCCTGCATTCGACCCTATAACAGACTACACAAACAGAACAAAATCCTAATCTACTATCTACACCCATTCCATCAATTACGAAGCAATCTACCGGTGGAATGGTTGGAAATCCATTCAGTCTCCCAGGCAATTTTATAGTGAATGTAAAAACAAGAAAGTAACACAAAACATGGTATCTTATTTAGCTTGCAGGAAATGATTACAACTATATGATTCACAGTTCCACTCCTCAATTCTCCAATACAGAACTGTTCAATCTCCGATGCTCCTCAAATGACCCGATCAAGGGTATTTGAACTACTGAAAATGGTAGTACCAATTGGATTCCCAGTGGCTGGGAGATAAAATCCAACTACCTAACATAACAAACTAACAACCTTATCCTAGGGATTTGCACAGTCAACTATATGCAAATTACAATCAAGCTTTGGTCAAATAGACCTTATTTAACAATAACAGAATGCATAATGACAAAATAGATTTAATCTTCTCCCTCCAATGACTGTTGAAGGGGTGCTCCTACACCAATCAAGGTCGGCAATACAATCATCAACCATTGGAACAATATCCAAGGTTGGCAAAAACATACATACATCAAGATAGGTCTAGACCTAAATAGATTTGAGAGAGAAAAGAATGAATGTGGGTCATGCCAAGCCTTAGCTGAGACTCAATTGCAATCTTCCACACCACAACATGCTTTACAAACTTCCAAGCACAATCACAAGTAGTGAAAACAACCAAGTCAGCCAAGACTAGAGTTAATACTAAGACTTTTAGGAACACACTTCATGCACAATCCGAATTATCCTTTGCAAACCAATCAAAAGGTAGGAACACAATCTAGAAACCCCCCCAAGCATGTTACAATCACCAAGAACATCCGCACAGCCTCTAAACACTTTATCCATAAGATTCTTCAAACCAGAGCACTTGAACATTACTGTCGGCCACTGTCATAAAGGAAAGATTGCTTGTGGAGCACCAAATCATGAACCATTTGAACTGAAGGTACATAACATCATCACAAACTTAACTATAGAACTGCAGACAGTGAAACTTAAATGCAGAGAAATGCAGAGAAATGTGGAGTAGAATACATTATCCTGGTCACCATTAATTACACAGAAAAATAGTTTTTACTTTAGTGAATAGAACTCACTAAAATCTTCACACCGAAGGCTCAAACTTGAAACATAGTATCTACTAACATCCCTTAACATTACTTCCAGTCCGCAGACAAAGATATTTAATCTATAGGAAATGTGGAGCACAACATTGCATTGTTCTGATAGATGAAGCAATTTTGCACTTGTACTAATTCCTCAAATATTTGATCAGACTTATTCAAATTACTTTCTTAGGTGTTGACATCAATGACAACACTTACTGCTTATACTTGTGTTTTGTATGGAAAAGAGAGATGTTGGGGTTTTAATGGTTTATGCAAAATACTCCTTTCACTACAAACATTCCAAGGGCATATCAACCAAGTTGAATCTCCACAAAGTGAGAGCAATCACCTATCAGGTTGGGCTACCACTTGGGAAGTTATGGATTCTTGGATGTGTCAAACAATATCTCAATTTAATGCTCAAATGTACTTAAAACCTTAAATATGCAAAACAGTAAGTAAATTATCAAATCATGGCAAATCCTTTCAAACTGAGATAAGGGATAGAGATATTTAACTCACTATTTTTTTGAAGTTCAGAAGGTGAAGAAGTCGAGGACACGGGGACTAGTGCCCAAGTCCAAGGTACCTGTTTCTTTGTGGAATCCTGATCTCCTTCTAACATTGATCTACACTGCAACTTCCATTTCTAAGAATTCAAATATGGAGGACACGGGGACTAGCACCCTAGTACAGGAAAAGCTTCAGTGTCCTACTTCTTTCCATATCCTGAATCCTTGATGCCTGCCACTCCTTCCTGCAACTCCACTCCATAGAACTTGACACCTATAACCTGCAATCACAAGGAGTGTGGGAGAGGATTGTGGTGTTTAGAGGCTTGCCTCGGTCAAGCCCTGGAGAGACATTCAAGTCTTCTGAACACCATTGTGAGATGAGAGTGCATATCCCAGCGGGATAAAGGCAAAAATCTAAATGATAAATGATTGAAAACATAATAGATATCACCTTATAGTGAAGATCTCATGGAAGGAAGATGCTCTTCATGCCATGAGGAGATGGATGTCAAATCTACAAATACAAACACAATAACAGTGCTTTTCTCTACAACACAATGAATATTTTGAATGCTCTATAATCACAAGTATGCATAAAGTCCATCTAGTTTGAAAATGAAACCTAATCATGCTTATATATGCAACTAATGAGATTCCCACTAAGAATTTCGTAATTCAAACTTTAGATGTCGACATAGGACCCAAATAACAGTCACTAAACTGACATTTGAAATTAGGGTAGACCCAAAATAGGGCTGGACTAGGATGCTAGCGCCCAAGTCCACCCTGCCATTTTTTCTTAAGATTCATCAAAATGTAGCCCCCTAGGTCCTATTTTCCATAAGACTATAGGGTTTTCTCATCGGGAGTCAGAAATAAGATGCAAGATGCTCTAAATGCAATAACAGGACCTGGGAGCTAAACCTTAAGAGGAAAAAGCCCCCAAGGGGACATTTTCTGACATAACATTTAGTCTCCACTTTAATGTCTGTATAAACATGAGGCCGATACATGCATTAAAGTACAGTGAACAAACACAACAAACATGCCAAGCACGGAGAAGACATGCCAAACACATTGAAGACAGTAACAAGCACGCAAAACACAGAGAAGACAGTTACAGTCACGCAAAACATGGAGAAGACAACATTGAAAACATGCAAAACACAACAAACGTAGTGAATGCAGTGATTATTTTCTTTTTCTTTTTCATATTTATGAAATGCGGAATGCAAGTATAAGGAAAGTAAACACACAACCCATAGTGCAGGAGGGACTCATCACCACCAGTCTTTAGACTGCACATGGGGCAACAGACACGCAATACAAATCTCAAAGTGTAGGAGGGACTCATCACCACCAGTATTTAGACTACACTTGAGAACAAACACACCATACAAATCAAGCACGCCAAACAAATCCCAAAGCATAGGAGGGATTCATCGCCACCAGTCTTTAGACTATGCTTGGGAACAAACACACAATACACACACACATGGAAGACACAGAGAAAACATGGCAAATAAGTGATGGAGTGTACCTATTTCTAGGTTCATCACCATCTTAGGCACATTACAGGCACACACCAACAATTGGGCTTCGCCACAACAACCACCAAAGACACGCTTAAGGGTTAGGATAGTCTCATATCCGCTCCCCGCCTGCTGGAAGGACTTTTTGAAAATGACAGGATTGTGCACTCTCCTCGAGAAATACACCATCCCTGCCTCACACAGAGGGCTTAAGATAAAAAGGATATCCACAATATCCCGCCTCCGCAGAGGGCTTAAGTGATTGCATTGCTAGCATCTACAACATACAACTTACCTTATATATGCCCCCACCTTAAGGTGGTTGATGTCGTGTACCGATATCAAGCACGTTAAGGTGGGAAGAAAACACACAAGAGAACATGAGCTCTCGCAAAGTCCATGCCCCCTGGAGGTGACATGTACTTTACAATCACTAAATGTTCCCACAAACACACAATTCCCTGCAAGAAAAGGTGTTAGCATCCATATAATCATGATAAACAACAATTTAGATGATCAATCACATAAAGAATCAAGGAATGCAAGATTCAAGATAGACAAAGTGCATGGAGCAGGAGTATTGTTATGTTTTGTAAGTACGACAAGACAGCATCAAGGTCACACGGAGTGATTCTACTAGCCAAGCGTCGGATAATATATAACAACCCCATCGTCATGTATGGACTTGGTCCATTTTTTTATTACTCGCTAAAGGGACACTAGGTCCGCATTAGTATAATATGTTTTTTGTCATCCACCCGCTAGATAGAACCACTAGAGGAAGGGAAACAATAAATCAAGAGAGGAGAAACAAGTGCCTTAGGGACAGTCACATAGGAGGGTGCCCCCAAGTCACCAACCGCAACACTATATCCATAAGACACAACACACAACAATGAAAATAAAGGAGAAGCAATATGGAAGATTGATGATACAAATAGAAGAAGGGTCACAACAGAGGCACAGTCTCCCAGTATCCATGACCTTACGAGAGTATCAAGGGTCATCCTAGGAGCCCAAACAACACATAACACATCACGGGGGAAACACATCACAGAGGTAAAGGGTTAGAAATACTTCCCTGTAGGGATACCCAAACTAAGGGTTGTCATCAAGCAAATCATCCTCTTCCCAATCTCGGATGTAGAGGAAAGAGGTGTGTAAGGTACCATAGCCCAACTTTTGTTTTTATCTTGTGATTCTTTAGTGTTGAGGTTTTCTATGTTTGTTTCAATGTTAGGTCAAACATTTTCTTGTTGAGCGGCAAGTCATTGGGAAAAAGACTGTCTTCTTCTCCTCCTCTCTTTTACTTGTCTATTCCTTCTTATTTTAGCACTTATATCTTCAAAGGCATCATCATGTTTTTCCATAGGGTTTCACACATTAGAGGAGGAAGCACCATGTTCAAATTTCATTGGTCTCGGTGGAATGTTTTGTTGTCGATGAAAACCTCCCGATCCTTGTAAGGATGTCAGAGGAGGAACCTCAATGTAGATACCATCTCTTTGTGGACGAGGTGAGTTATGCAACTTTTCCTTATCCACATCTATCACACCAATTATCTCATCATATCCATAGTAGTCTTGTGTTCATTTTCCTTTTGCTCTAAGGGGATCCTCAAACACATGTTCATCTCTCATTGTTTGTAACGGAGGCCTGGCCACTCTAGCTAGTTGTTTTGCTTTGTATCGTCTGTAATTTAGGAAGGATTGGTCGTTTTGTGGATCAGGTTCTATTTTAGATTGTGGCCAAAAGTAATCAAGGGTGAAATTCTTCCTCTTATCCAGAGGTTGGTATGTGTTACGACGGACAGTATGGATCTCTCCATGCAAAGGGAATTTTAGGCATTTATGAATAGTTGAAGGGATGACATTCATAGCCTTAAGCCATGGGTGTCCTAGTTTTACATGAAAGAGGTCAGATAAGGGGATAACATCAAATAACTAATCCACAGCATTGTCATAAATTGAGACTAACCTTTTTACCAATCCAAATGTTTTCATCAAAGATCCATTATGTGTTTTAATTCTCAAATCTGACGGGTCATAATAGTTTTGTGCCAAATCATGTTTAAGAAGAAACTCTTCTATAACCACATTAGTCATGCAATTAGGGTCTATGAGTGTTCCATGCACAAGTATTTCCATTATTTTCACTGTAATGTAAAGAGGCCCTTTGGTATCTACCATTTCTTTGTCATGAGGTGTAAATGTTATTTCAAGTTCAGGGGCTCATCTTTTCAAATGAGGCCTAGGAGGAAGCCTAGCATTATTTTTGTATTGAGAATCCATGCGTATGTTTTCAAATGAATTCTAAATCATATTTCAAAGGATATTCAAAACTTATGCAAGAGCAAATTGAAAAGTATGTATGAAAATTACCTAAAATGCTTGATTTTTCAACTTTTTTCAATGCAAATCACTAGGAGAAAAGATGTTGTGAAAATTTTCAAGAGGGACAGCGAATAATATACCTAATTTCAATCCAATAATATAGAAATATCTTTCATGACACACTTTTAATGCAAACCTAGAGTGATGACAAGTCAAAACCTAGTGAAAATGTGCTAAAATATGCAATTTTTCAACAATTTTCCATGCAAAGGCCTAGTAGAAGGGGTGTTGTAAGGAATTTGAGGAGGGGAATCAAGTAATAACCCTAGTAACAGCCAATTAATGCAGTAAAATCCCTTACAACATGATTTTGATGCAAATTTAGATAGACGATAAGGCCAAATCTAGTGAAAATGCAAGGTTTTCAAACCCTAGACATGGAAATTTGCAACAAGACCACTATGATGCAACACTAATATTATAAATCAGTCCTAATGAGCATTTAAAAATGGTAGTAAAATATGAAAGAAGATTTTTACTACAAACCCTAGCTAATGCAAAACTAGGTTTTTATGAAAAATGCACAATTTCAAAGCAATTTTTGTCCAATTAAGCACAAAAATGCAATGCAAGTGAATTCTAAATGATGAATTTCTATAATTTAAATCAAGACTAATGAAAATGACAGAAATTTAATGAAATTAAATGCCAAATAATTCAAATTATGCTAAAATTCAAGCCTAAAATGCCAATTTTTTCAAATGTTTCAATTTTTTTTGTAATTTTTCGAATGCAATAAGATGAATGAATGCAAATAAATCATTGAACAAAACTCAGAAAGGTGCCAAAATTTTAAAAACATGGGTTCACCAAAATGTTTTGTATGGAAAAGAGAGATGTTGGGGTTTTAATGGTTTATGCAAAATCCTCCTTTCACTACAAACATTCTGAGGGCATATCAACCGAATTGAATCTCGACTGAGAGTAATCACCTATTAGGTTGGACTGCCACTTGGGAAGTCATGGATTCTTGGATGTGTCAAACAATATCTCAATTTAATGCTCAAATGTACTTAAAACCCTAAATATGTAAAACAATAAGCAAATTATCAAATCTCAGCAAATCTTTTCAGACTGAGATAAGGGACAGAGATATTTAACTCACTATTTTTCAAAGTTCAGAAGGCGGAGAAGTGAGGGACATGGGGACTAGTGCCCAAGTCCAAGGTACCTATTTCATTGTAGAATCCTGATCTCCTTCTAACACTGATTTGCACTGCAACTTTTGTTTCCAGGAATTCAATTATGGAGGACACAGGGACTAGTGCCCTAGTCCAGAAAAAGCTCCAGTGTTCTGCTTCTTTCCAGATCTTAAATCCTTGATGTCTGCCACTCCTTCTTGCAACTCCACTCTACGGAATTTGACACCTGTAAACTGCAATCACAAGGAGTGTGGGAGGGGATTGTGGTGTTTAGAGGCTTGCCTCGGTCAAGCCCTAGAGAGACATTCAAGTCTTCCAAACACCGTTGGTAGATGAGAGTGCATATCCTCGTGGGATAGAGGCAAAAATCTAAATGATAAATGATTGAAAACACAATAGATATCACCTTGTAGTGAAGATCTCAAGGAAGGAAGATGCTCTTCATGCCATGAGAAGATGGATGTCAAATCTGTAAATACACACACAATAACAATGCTCTGCTCTGCAACATAATGAATATTTTGAATGCTCTATAATCACAAGTATGCATAAAGTCCATTTAGTTTGCAAATGAAACCTAATCATGCTTATTTATGCAACTACAAAGATTCCCGCTAAGAATTTCATAATTCAAACTTTAGATATCGACATAGGACCTAAATAACATTCACTAAACTGACATTTGAAATTAGGGTAGACCCAAAATAGGGCTGGACTAGGGTGCTAGCGCCCAAGTCCACCCTACCATTTTTGCTTAAGATTCATCAAAATGCAGCCCCCTAGGTCCTATTTGCCATAAGACTTCAGGGTTTTCTCATTGGGAGTCAAAAATAACATGCAAGATGCTCTAAATACAATAACAGGACCCGTGAGCTAAATCTTAAGAGGGAAAAGCCCCCAAGGGGACATTTTCTCACATAACAACTTGCAACAATCTCCCCCTTTGTCATTGATGCAACACATGATGTGAAAAACCATCAAGACATATAATCTTGCTTTACTTCTTTGGTCCCCCTCACTTGATGTTTTCTCTATCTACAACTTTCTTCTTAGGTTTTTCACATGAACTTCTCTCCCCTTTGACATCAATGGGAAAGGGTGCCATACCTTTTCTTTCTTTTTGTTGCACAACTCCTCCTATCATCAATATTGCAACACTTACTACTCTTGATCAGAAACTTCCACCTACTCCCCCTGAGGAGTAGCCTTCAAAACATCAATCTAGATAAAAGATGAAACTTTGAATACCACTGGACTGATGCATTCCTTATGCATCTTTAGTTTAGAGCAGGAGGGGTAATAACCCCTAACTTCTCCCTAAGATACTCAAAAGTATCCTTAGGCAAAGGCTTAGTGAAAATATTTGCAATCTGATCCTTTGTAGACACATACTCCATCTTTACTTCATTCTCTATTACTTTTTCTCTCAGAAAGTGATACCTTATTGATATATGCTTTGTACTTGAGTGCATCATTGGATTCTTTGAAATGTTTATAGTACTTGTATTGTCACAAAATATTGAAATTGGTTCTTCATACACAACTCTTATGTCCTTCAATGTTTGCTTCATCCAAAGCACTTGAGTGCAACAACATGCTGAAGCAATATATTTTGCTTCTGCAGTAGACAAAGAAACTGATTCTTGCTTCTTGCTCAACCATGAAACCAATTTGTTATCCAAGAGGAAAGTACCTCCACTTATATTTTTTCTATCATCAGCATCTCCAGCCCAATCTACATTTGTATAAGCACTGAGAGTGAAATCAGTATCTTTGGGATACCACAAACCATAGTCTGAAGTGCCTTTTAAATACCTCATGATCCTTTTGACGGCCATCACATGTGACTCTTTGGGATCTTCTTGAAATCTTACCACAAGATAGATTGCATGCATTATGTCTAGTCTGGTATGGGTTAGATAAAGTAGTCCTCCAATCATAGACCTATACTTTTTCTGATCAGTTTTAGGTGATTCATCATTCTTTCTCAGCTTGCAACCAGTTATCATAGGAGTACATACTGGTTTAGAATCCTCCATTCCAAACTTCTTCAACCAATTCTTTCACATACTTGGATTGAGAAATGAAAATTCCTTTTTCTAATTGAGTAATTTGCAGTCCTAAAAAGAAATTCATTTCACCAAAAATAGACATCTCAAATTCCTTTTGCATTTCCTCTACAAATTTCTTACACATACCTTCATTGCCTCCAAAGATAATATCATCAACAAAGACTACAACAATCAGAATTTGATCATTATTGATTTTGAAATAGAGATTATTGTCTGTAGTACCTTTGTTGAACCCTAATTGCATCAAATACTTGTCCAACCTTGCATACCAGTCTCTAGGAGCTTGTTTGAGTCCATACAGGGCCTTCTTTAGTCTGCACACCATGTCACCTTGGTCTAATAACTAGAATCCTTTTGGTTGTTCAATGTAAACTTCTTTTAGCTCTCCATTCAAGAAAGCAGACTTCACATCCATCTGGTACACCTTGAAATCTTTGTGAGCTGCAAATGCCAAAAACATTCTTATTGCTTCAATCCTTGCCACAGGAGCAAAAGTCTCTTCAAAATCTATGCCTTCAACCTGAGAATATCCTTTGCATACCAATCTTTCTTTGTTTCTTACCACTTCACCATTTTCATTAATCTTGTTTCTAAAGACCTATTGTGATGCTCATAACATGCCCCATTTTACTTCTTAGCAAAATGAGGACCCCTGTTGTGGCTTTGCTTTTGCTTTTGTGTGTGGGTCTGTTTGGTGGTAAAAGGGAAAATGAAGTGAAAGTTACAAACCTTGTTGAAAATAAAGAAAAATAAGCATTAATTACCAGAGCTGAATATGGGTGAATTCCTTGTCAAAAATGAGTGAGGGTTGTTTTTTGAACCATGTTAAAAATTTAGAATATTTTACAAGATATGTATGTTTTTGGTAAAATGTACAATAGGAGGGTTTGTATGTTGCATATACAAAGTTGTTTGTATACACAAAGTTGTTTGTATACAAGGTCACTCATATACAAATTTGTTTGTATATCGGGTCGTTGTATAAGTCGCAAAAGGAACTATCAGTTTTGTTACATTCGTGTACTTGTATGCATTTTGTTAACATTCTATCTATACATACAAGTAGGACCTGACAAATTTCAAAGTTTAAATGCATAGTCAGCTAAATCCGTCGGATGTATTTATGTTTGTATGTTTGGAAACAGGAACATACAAGATGATATACAAAGCTATATACATAGCGCAGAACCGAAGGGATTATGAAGTGAGATGTAATTGTTGTATGTTTCATGCTTTGTATGTATGTTTTGGAGACATACATTGTGATGTACATACAATGCGGAATTCAGGGAAAACTAAAATCCAGTATAAAGGATGCATCACTACTTAACGTATATTAAAAGATGCATCGCACTTTATATACATGTCGTGGAGCCGAAAAGTAAGTGAACTATGGTTTATAAAAGTTGAAGTCCGAAGGGACATATAAAGGATTTTGTATGTATCTTGGGCTTTGTATGTAAAGGTTTGATACAAGCGTTGTTGTATCGCAGAGATACAAGTAAAAAGTAAAGTGGACCCCACCGTTTGCATATCAGGTTTGTATAATTACAATGTATATCTTCGATATACAAGCCGATATGCAAAGCAAAAAATACAAGTTAAAGATACAACATGGATGCAAAAAGAGAATTAAATACAGAAAAGTCTTCGAATGTTTAAATGCTTGTATGTTTATGATATACATATTCGACATACAAAGAAATTAAAAGCATCAAAAGAAATAAAAAGGTAAAGGAGGGGTTTGCATAAGGTTGTTGTATATGCGCTCATACAAGAAAATAAACAAAATGCGATATACAAAGCAAAACATACAAGGATGTACGGAAAAAGTAGAAGGAGGGAACTTTAGTTTGATTTCTTGCATAAAGTACTTGTATGTTTAAAGATACAAGGAAGACATACAAACAAAACATACAAGGAAAAAGGTATGTATGCAGAATTAAACTAACGGTAAAAAAGTTTGAAAACATAAACACTGCAATAGAAGGCCAAACTTTGTCGCATTAATTCCTGTAATTAATGCCCATCTAACATTCTAAAGAGGTGTAAATTGACGAAGGCGACGTGAATTTTAGAATCCATTTTTATGTCTGTTGGCAGGTATGCAGGTAGATATAAAGGTGGAGCTTTAATGGCGATGACATCACAAAGGGCGGATTGGATTGCAAAAGAAGCAAAAGGAGTAAAGGATTTTAGTGAGGAGATATACAGGTGGAAAGAAGCATAATTAAAAGGGCAAAGCAACAGAAGATATTTTAATGGTGAAGATATTTTGATGGTTGTTAGGGTTTCCAAAGGGGATCTTTATGCTCAGTATGGGTATGCTGCTCAGAGATTTTTTGGTAGGATTTGTTTTCCACCATTCTTGTTGCACTTGAGATATGGACTGTTGATTGACTAGGGTTTTGTTGCCGTATTGGGGATAATCAAATCTATATATTGAGCCCCTTTACTTTGTAATGAGTTACACAGGGATTTACAGAACAGAGCTGGAAGTTGTAATTTTTCTTAGCATTTTGAATAGAGGAACATTTTAGTTTAGAATAGAAGGAGTTTGCCTGTGTCTACAATAAGGAATGGATGGAACATCTAGCTTCCTTACTGTATTTGTAAGACATTTTGTAAGTTTTCTGTAAGTTGATTAATGAAGCAAGGAGTCATTCATACATTGTAAATCATATATGACTATTTATTTTGAATACAAATATCTCTGGAATTCTGTGTCTACTTTAAGAGTGTTTTCTATCTCTTGTTTGTATTTGAAATATTATCTCTCCAAAGCTTGCAATCTTGAATGTATGTTTGTGAAAATACTTAGGGCTTACATTTAAAAGGTTTAGTCTGGGGATTTGATCAAGTTTGCTGTACTACTTACAACGTGAATAACAGAGCATTTAGATCCTATAGCAGAATGAAGTTTAATTTAAATTTCTCTAACTTTTCCCAAACATTTGAAATACTTAGCTTAAACGCAGAAATTTAAAGGAGATTGTCTGATATTTGAAGGAAACATGAACAACTGAGTTGATATTTGACAATTTTCATAATATTTGAAAAGAAAAGCTTGTGTTAATATAAATCATATAAAGCTTGTGTTAATATAAATCATATAAAGCTTTGTGATACAGTAACAAATTTATGCAAAGGAATGAAGAAAATGTTAATATTTGTCATATTTTGCATAGTTCAAGTCCAGTGAGTCATAAAACACCTTAAATCAAGTAAGGCCCCTTGCATATTACAGCTTCACATTAACCTACTGAATTATCCACAAGGTCAAGACCTGACCATACAGGAACTTGGGATTAAGTAATCTTAATTGATTTCTTCATATCTTTCAAGACAGTTAGGTTCATTTTGTGAATTTTAACTTTTGTTATGAATGTGTAAAAACAATCATCAACAAGACCCATTTGGTTCCAATCACATTCTTATCAGTAGGTCTAGGAACTAGTTCCCAAGTTTGATTCTTTTCTATTTGCATCATCTCTTTTTCCATAGCTTTTACCCAGCTTTCATCTTTGTAGGCTTCACTTATAGTTTTAGGTTCAATCTGTGAAAGTAAACAGTAGTTCACTTGTTCCTATGTAGCTCTTTTCCTTGTCAATACCCCTTTTCTTTTGTCATCAATAATTTGATCTTTAGAATGATTAATCCTAATTACATACCTAGGAGTCTTAACAACACTTTCTGGAGCCTTTTCTTCTTCAACTTGACTATCCTTTTGTTCCACCTTTTCTTCATTGACTATAACAGCAGGTTCATCTGATTCATAGCCACTCAAATATGATGTCATTTCTTTGTCTTCATTAAACTTCACATTAGCACTCTCAATCACCTTCTTCAATCTCTTGTTGTAGCACTGGTAGGATTTACTCTTAGTAGAGTATCCAAGGAAAATTTCATCATCACATCTAGCATCAAACTTGCATAGCTCTTCATTTCTTTTGATATAACATTTGCTTCCAAAGACTTTGAAATATTTCACTGTGGGTGTTCTTCCATGCCACAATTCATAAGGAGTTTTATTACCATTACCTTTGACTTGGACTCTATTTTGAATGTAGACAGCAGTGTGTATAGCTTCTCTCCAATACACCTTCGACAGATTAGCTTCCATCATCATTGACCTAGCAGCCTCTTGAACTATCATGTTCTTTCTTTCAACAACTCCATTTTGCTCAGGAGTCTTAGGAGTAGACAATTGTCTTTTTATCCCATGCTCTTCACAGAAAATGTTAAGTTCATTTATGTAAACTCACCTCCTCTATCAGACCTTAAGCATTTGATCCTTAATTCTAACTCATTCTCAACCATTGCCTTAAAAGCTTTGAACTTGTCTAGTGCTTTTGATTTCTCTTTTAGAAAAGTGACGCATGTTATTCTAGAATAATCATCAATAAGAAACATAAAGTACATGTGTCCTTGTAGACTTCTTGGTCTTGTAGGACCACACAGATTTGTATGCACCAGCTCAAGCAATCCAGCAGAAAATTGTTCTTTGCTCTTGAAACTTGTCTTTGTCTGTTTTCCCAGTTGACATTCCTTGCAAATTGTATTGGCAGGCTTCACCAGTTTAGGCAAGTCTCTCACAGCTTGTACTGAGCTTATCTTCACCAAGTTAACAAAATTGATATGAAACATCCTTCTATGCCACAACCAACTTTCATCTATCTGAGCCAACAAACAACAATTATCAGTTCCCCTTAAGTGATAAACATTACCTTTAGTCTTCTTACCAGTTGCAATCACTGTTCTGGAGCTATCCATGATCTTGCATGCATTGTCCTTGAATCTTAGATCATACCCTCTATCACACATCTGACCAACACTAAAAAGATTATGCTTTAGACCTTTCACATATAGAACATCATCTGTATTATGCTTGCCATCAAAAGAAATAGATCCTCTCTCACAGATCTTACTAGTTGCATTATCTCCAAACCTAACCAATCCACCATCATACTTTTCCAAGCTTACAAACTTGTTTTTGTCACCATTCATGTGATGTGAACATCCACTATCAATGATCCATTCATCCTTATCCTTCTCAACCTGGATAGCTAGAGCACTTTCTTCCACTAGTTTTCTTCCTTCACATAGCTAGTAGGATTAGTAGACACAGGGTCTTCCTTAATAGCAATAAACAAGCATTCATTTGCACTAGTACTATTATCATCAAACTCATCATATGTTACACCATCATCATCAAGATCTCTAACATAATAGCATTTCTTGACAATTCTAGGTCTACTTTCAAATTTCTTCTTACTTCTTTCAATTCTCTCCAAGCATCTGGATGCATAGTGACCAATCTTACCACAAGAAAAGCATTTGAATGGTAATTTGCCTTTGAACTTACCGGAACCTCTTTGTATTATGTCCACAAAGTTGGCTTCAACCTCATCTTGGTCATCATTAGATTCCACAACATATTTCTGAAATCTTGAAGCTTTTTCTGAAGTGTTGGCTTTGAAAGTAGTCTCAGTCTTTGGCAGAGCATCACCAAATTCTCTCATTTCAAAAGTTGTAAGTTTCCTGAGCAACTAATCCTTTGTAATATTTTGCACACTCATAACCTCTTCAATTGCTACCACCTTGTGACTATAGGATTTAGGCAATGACCTAAGAATCTTCAGCACAACCTCATCCTCATTAATAGTTCCTCCAAGACCTTTGATTCCATTGACAATTTCATCAATTCTATGCATGTAGATAGTTATGTTTTCATCTCCACACATCTTCAGGACTTCATACTTTGCCTTTAGGTTTTGTAATTTGCCACTCTTTACAGAATCATCTCCTTCATATAAACTTTACAACTTTTCCCAGATCTCATGAGCAATTTCCAAATCCATAACTTTTACTAACTCAGTATTAGATAAGGCACTTAACAGAGCATCTCTAGATTGTCCATTTAGCTCATACTATTTGACTTCATCTTCAGATCATGGACCATTTTCAGGAATAGTATACTGTATCTACCATCTTCCAAACACCATGACCAAGAGAAATGAGATGACTTTTCATCTGTACCTTCCATAGAGCATAATTTGTTCCATCGAACTATGATGACTCCTTCCTGTGCGCCATCTCAAATCTACCTCAAGCTGTTAGACTCTTTACTAAGGAACTCTTGCTTTGATACCAATTGTTGAAATGCGCAATACAACTAAGAGGGGGGTGAATCAGTTGTAACCAATACTTCAAAACTATTAATACATCAACCACTTAATCATTGTTATTGTATTTAACCATGAAAACATGAAATTAGAAAATTAAACACATTCACACATCCAACACATGAGACACCAGATTTTTATGTGGAAAATCCAATAAGGGAAAAATCATGGTGAGTGTTAGCTCACAATATAATATGTAATAACAATACCAAAAATTAGAGGCTCACTACTCAAAATGCTCACTGCAAGAAGAGGCTCACTGCTAATGGGTTGGCTCACTGTCGGTGGCTGGCTCACTACCAAAGTTGGTGAACTGAGATAGTAGCATCTACACTATGCCAAGGTTTAGTTCCATTGAAGCACAATAGGTATCCTCTGCTCTACTCTACCTTTTTATTTCGCAATTATCTTGTCATTTTCACATCCTACACTCTAATTCACGACTTCATTACATGTTTTTATACAATTCATCAACCTTGGAATTTACATCAAGGTTGGCATTACAATCATCAACCATTGGAACAATATCCAAGGTCAGAAAACATACATACATCAAGATAGGTCTAGACCTAAATAGATTTGAGAGAGAAAAGAATGAATGTGGATCACACCAAGCCTTAGCTGGGACTCAATTGCAATCTTCCATGCAACAACATGCTTTACAAACTTCGATGCACAATCGCAAGTAGTGAAAACAACCAAGTTGGCCAAGACTGGAGTTAACACTAAGACTTTTAGGAACACGCTTCATGCACAATCCAGATTATACTTTGCGGACCAATCAAAAGGTAGGAACATGATCTAGAGACTCCCACAAGCACGATATAATCACCAAGAACATTCGCACAACCTCTAAACACTTTATCCATAAGATTCTTCAAACCAGAGCACTTGAACATTACTATCGGCCACTGTCATAAAGGAAAGATCGCTTGCGAAGCACCAAATCATGAACCATTCGAACTGAAGGCACATAACATCATCACAAACTTAACTCCAGAACTGCAGACTGTGAAACTTAAATGCAGAGAAATGTGGAGTGGAATACATTCTCCCTACCACCATTAATTACACAAAAAAATAATTTTTACTCTGGTGAACAAAACTCGCTTAAATCTTCACACTGGAGGCTCAAACTTGAAACATAGTATCTACTAACATCCCTTAACATTACTTCCAATCCACAGACAAAGATATTCAATCTATAGGAAATGCGGAGAACAACACTGCACTGTTATGATAGATGAAGCAATTCTGCACTTGTACTAATTCATCAAATACTTTATTAGACTTATTCAAATAACTTCCTCAGGTGTTGACATCAATGACAACACTTACTTGTTATACTTACAACATATTGGATGTAATTTTGATTACTACATAGCCACTATCACAATTAACATTGAGTGCTCTCATGCACTTTGGATCAAAATTTGGGAGATGTATGGAGATCTAGTTGATCCTCCATTCCTAGAAGATCCTTCCTTGGATTGTCTTGTTCCTCTAGATGATTTTGATAATCCTTCACATGATCATAATATAATTATGGTGCTTGATCATTGGGAAAGTTGTGAATGTTGTGATGACATAGTGACTTCTCTTGATACTCCCCCAGAGACTCTAGTTGATTCTTTGGCTTCTAGGACTCCTAATATAGATTCAGAGGATTCGTCTTCTTTATCTATGAGTCAACATCTTGAGGTTGAGGATTCTTCATTCCAACATTGGCAAATACATTTGATGTTCACACTCAGGAATCTTGTGTGGACATATCATCCAGGAATGAGCAATGTAATCAGATGACATGCATTGAGATCTCATCTCTATCTTCTACTTCTTCAAAGTTCAATGTTGCTTCATATGGGGTTTCTAGTGATTCGATTTAACGAGATTATCATCTTCCAGATACAACTACTTGGGATGAATACTTGATATACATTACATGTTTGCAAATTGTGAGTCCCATCTTGTAGATTTGGAGGACACTGTTGAGGATATTCATTTCCTCTTTGATGTTAGCTCCTATGGAATTGCATCATTTCTTCAAATGTCATGAGGGTACATTCAAACCCTCTAGTTATTTCACCACCAATTCATTTGTCAAAATTTGGCATTGGATTGGAGATCCTTGGGCAACATTTGGAGGAGTCTTCAATATCTTTTGAGCATGCTTTAGACATCTATTTCCACTAGGCGTTGGATTGTCACTTTCTTTAGTTTGGCCTAGGACTCCTGACGTGATTGTGGCACCTTTTGGCACCAAAATGGAAAAACCTAAGCAACCTCCAAAGACATCATATATCTTGAGTTTTCTTCCCTCATATTCCTTTTAGGAATGGGAAGACATCCTACATACATTCTTGGTTTTGTTTCTTCCTAAGGGGAGGAATGTTGTTCAATGGTTTGAAATCATCTCCAACATTCATTGTTAGGCATCTACCATCACTTCAAGAGATTCTACATTGGGGGGGTTGTATGTGTAGTTAACTAATATTTGCCAATGCATTCTTCATGTCACTACATCACACTTGCATCACTTCCTGACTTAATTATTCAATTTCCATTCTTCCATATTAATTAAATAATTCATCTATCTCCATCTTATTCCTCCATATTAATTAAATAATTCTAATTATTTAATTAAGCTAATTTCCCTCCACACTTTAATTAAGTAAATTCAAATTATTTATCTAATTAAATATTCCATTTCCTCCAAATAAATAAAATTTAATATTTTATTTATTTATCCATGTGCACATGAAATTAAATAATTTATTTATTTAATTTCCCTACTTTTGCCTCTCATCATAATTCACTCTCAATCATAAGAGTTAACAAATCAATCAAATCAATTGACTACCCAATCAATTCTATTAACAATCCAATCTATCCAATTAACAAATCAATCAATTCAATCAACTCACCAATCAAATCTATTAACTCCCCTGATTCATGAGAGGACAAGGACTCTTGTCACTCTTTTGTTTGTTCAAATCCTCTCATCCAATTCCAGCCATTGATCTCTCTGATCATTCTCCACCATTGATCTTCATTTCTGAAGATCTATAAATAAAATGTCTTCTCAAGCTCTCATCATCTCTCATTTTTGTAAACTTATGTTGTTGCCATTAATTCATTCACTTTGGGAGATCAAAGTTATTCTATCGAGCTAAGCAATCCAAATATCCATGACATATCAAAGGAGCACATCTATTGGAGTTTAGGTGCATTCCAATACGGTTAATCGATGAGGTTGAATTTGTGTGCAAAGGAAGGTAAAATTGTATTTAATTCAATTTCTTTAATTTATCTTTGTATTGTATATTTTATCTCTCACATTCTAGCACATTTGATGGGACCCGTGTCCCTTTAATTAATCTTTTTTTGGAATAAATTTCATCAATTTTGTGTTGTAGGTATAGAAACGTGCCACCGACTGCAAATCTGTGCCTTTGGTCCAAATCTGAGCACCCTTGGTCAAAATATGAGCACCTTTGTGTGTTTTGCAGGGTTTTCTATATATGAGCATCCTTGGTCAAAATTTGAGCACCCTTGGTCCAAATTTGAGCGCCCTTAGTCAAAATCTAAGTGCCTTTGTGTGTTTTGTAGGGTTTTCTGTAGATAAGCACCCTTGGTAAAAATTTGAGCACCCTTGGTACAAATATGAGTGCCCTTGGTATAAATCTGAGTGCCCTTGGTCAAACTCTGAGCACCTTTGTCTGTTTTGTAGGGTTTTCTATATTTTAAGATAAATGTTGGCTTGTTTTGCAGATGAGCACACTTGGTAAAAATTTGAATGCCCTTGGTACAAATCTAAGCGCCCTTGGTCAAAATCTGAGCGCCTTTGTTTTGGCAGGGTTTCTGACTTCCTTGTTTCATTTTCTAGAAACTAGGCCTGCTTTGCATCAGTTTTTCACAATTAATGTATGGTTTTTTGCAAATCTTAGTTCACAACACAACTTCGCGCCCTTGTTTCATAGATGAGCACCTTTGGTTCATATCTAATCACCTTTGGTAGTTTTAGTTTTCTAATTTCTGATTATCTCTAAATCTGTGTGTTTGGTTGTATTTCTGCACTTTTGGTTTATTATCAGATTTTAGCTAACATTTTTGGGTTATTTTGGAACTAACACATTTGTGCATCTTGTTTACATTGGTCTAAGATCATATCCTAAACTACTAACAAGTTTCTTGTAGGATTTCGCTTGTTAAAGACATATCATCTGAAACATTGTGTTTTCCTTTGTGTTTGCTTTGTTTGGTGGATTTGAGCATGATCTAGGGTGTGTACGTTCTTCCCTTGCACTTAGTGTGATCTTGGGAATCAAAAACATCCTTGAGCCACATTCACTTTCGCACACACATCGTTTTATCTAAGGGTTAATGAATCTTGTTTTGTGGATCATTTGTATGTGTATGCTCTCCTCTCACACCATTTGGTGATCTTGAGGATCAAAAACTTATCTTGATTCACCTTCATCACCTTAAGATTTGCTAGTTCTGTGTATGCTCTCTCCTTGCGCTTCGTGCAATCTTGGAGATCAAGAACACCAAGTAAGATCTTTCCCTTAGGAGGCTTGTTAGGGGACTTCATCACCCCTAGGGATGACCTCAACCACACATTCTGGTGGGGTATATCAAAGGGGGAAGAGCAAAAGATGTACCTCAATCTAGTCATGTAGTCACTAGCATAGCCTTGGGCCCCTCAGTGATTCCGGACACAAGGTGAAGTGGCATTTGCTTAATTGCTTATGTCACATGCTTTCTACGGACTAGTGTTCATGAACATGTGCCTCGCAGTACCTTGCGTATATTGAGGACTCCCCTAGCAAGCTTGTGATAACCTAGATAAGACCTTTTAGTTGTTTTCTAGTGTGGTGCAAGGGACATGGAATGCCCCCTGAAGTTACTAACCATCATACCTCCTTGAAGGTGAGATAGAAGTTTTCTTTGGGAAGGCATAAAAGCCTCTAAGGAAAGGGGTATTGGTGCAACGCCCTTATCCCTAGCTATCCACTTAGGGTGAAGTGTTCTTAGTTAGGTAAGAACATGGATAGGTATTCTATTGTGTGGGCCTACACTACGAAAATAATCCTACTTGAAAAATCTAGGGTGTTTTTGTGTATTACATGTGTGTATATTTGCATAATTCCAATCCCCAAATTCATATCTTTTGTAAACCCATGCATATGTGTGTGAACTTTATTATTTTCCAATTTGCCTAAGTCAAGCTTTAAACCATTCTAAATCACCTCTTTCATGCAATCTAAGCCAACTTCATCCTAATCACCTTATCCACCTCATCTAAATCTAATCGACTTTATCCTAATCCTCTAATCTCATCCTAATCATCCTTTTCATCTTATCACTTAATCCTAATCATCCATATCTCATCCAATCACTTCATCCCAACTTTTATAATCATTCATAATAATCTTAATTATCCACCCTAATCAACCTAATCATCCCTCTTATCCATCTCATATCCTTAATCATCCCTAATTACTCAATCCACTCCATCCCTTTCATCCTAATCCATCATCCAAATCATCCTAATCATCTTATCACCTTATCCCAATCATCTTAATCATCTACTCACATCATCCTAACCTATCCCTAATCCATCCTCTAAGACCCTAATCCTAATCAAATTATCCAAATCCCATCAAGGTCCTAACCCTAATCCATTCTATCCACCTAACCCCCTTTCAACCACATCCTACTCTAATTTATTGATCCCTCATCCCAAGCCAATCATCCATTATCCATTTTTATCAAGTATCCAATCCTTAATCAAAATCAATCCTTTAAAAATCAAATTTTGGTTAAGGACTTAGCCTCCTCCAAACCCATCCACTATCATCCAAATTCTAATCACAATTCATCCAAGATAATCATCAAAGTCCATCTAAAGGATCATAGCCCTAATCCACAATCATCCATTTCAAAAACCACATCCAATCCAAGACATCACCTAGTCCTAATCCAACATCTACAAACATCATGAGTTGGTTTGACAAAATTGTAATGGAAGTTGAAACATCTATGTCAAACCCCATTTCTCAAACATATGATATCACCCATCTTGAGGAAGAAACAAGAACTTAAACGTAAGTATGGATCTCAAACCATATCTCTAATTCAATTAACAAACATTACTATCATATAAACCTTCATCCTCCCATTTGACCATGTCGTCATACCAATCCAATTTATCCACACCTCAAATTTATCAAACCTTCACCTATCCATATATCTCACCCCAACCCCCTTATCAAGTAAATCCCATAACCTCATACCCATCTACCATACCTTTACCCAAGTCACCTCAAAAAAATATATCCAATCCCAATCCATCAATTTCTTCAATTCTTACATCACAATCTCTCTCCAATCTTCCTAATCCTGATCCATTAGCCCACATACCTCCTAACCCATCAACCCCTTCAACCCTTTCATCACCACATTCCTCCAACCCTTTATCACATGAGCCCATTGAAGTAGCCTTACAAAAATTGGTCCAAGCAAACTTCATTGAGTTACCAATGACAATGCCATATGACAAAACCCAAGTCAAGCCCTTCTAGTTTAAGGACCATAGAGCAAAAGACCATAAAACATCCACTTGTGTGAGACTTAAGAATTTGATCCAAGATCTCATCAATTGTTGTAAGATTGTGATTGATAATCCACCCACCAACTTATCCTTTTCATATGTTATCCAAGGACTATTAGCATGGAATCAACCATCTCCATGTCCTAAAATAGTTATCCTTGAGCCAATCAAAGAGCCTTCAAACACTACGCCTTTTCCTCTAATCCCATCATGTAGTCTACAACCCATCAAGCCTCTTGAAGATCCCCCTACCATGAGTCCAAGTCAAGATTTATCATATAGCCATGTTGTTGATTATCAAGCCTATCAAGCCTATCCAAGAGTCTTCCACTCCTATTCAAGAAACTCAAGAGCTATGTCAAGAGTACAATCTAAAGCATGTGGAAACATCAACCCCTCATCCAAATCAAGATCAAAACATCTCCATTCAACCCATCCATAACATATATATTTTCTATGATCAAGATATTATCCATGATCAAGTTCCTAACCATGAGCAAGCAATCCAAGTTCAACCTATCCATAACCTATATCTTCTTTATGATCAATATATTATCTATGATGAAGAGCTTAATCATGAGAAAATTGATCCTATACATAATCCCATAACCATCCATGAGCAAGATATCTAAACTACCCTTATCCATCCGCCATCTAGCCCTATCCATGATCTAACAATGCCCACTTCCCTTGATGAGACACTTGGTCCCCAAGAAAACATAGATAATTGAATAAATAACTTGGATCCTATTACACCACATCAAACTAATCATAATGATAGTCAAGGTCCAATCATTCCAAATCCATCTCTTATTGATCCTCCATCATCACCTAGCAACCATATCCAAAACCCATTAGCCTATCCCCTTGGTTCCGCTACCTTCATTCATGGTGGTTCTCTCGTAGGAGAGGAACAAACTCTATCCACCACCTCACCTCCCCCATCTAATAATGGGCTCGCATCTTGTTTCCAAAGCACCAAACATCCTATTGCACATCACATGCTTCAAAACATGAACTATCAAGGCAAAGGTTTAGGCCTTCATGCACTAGGTATATTGGAGCACATACATGTCAACACCCATCCACAATTGCATGGCCTTGGCTATATATCCCAAGGACAACAATCCAAAAATTTTGGTACCACCCGTACACCTCACATGGCATCTTCTTCCAATCTCAAACCTGGTGCACCTCATCGCATCTCTAAATCATATGTCGTTATCCCTCCTCCATCGTCATACCATTCTCAAAAGCATGTGACCATACATCTCCCTCCATCCACTCTACCTTCCCTCCTCCCAACTCCTAATATCCCCATCTTTAACTCCCCTAATCCATCCATCCACACATCCCGCTCCCCTAAATTCCCTAAAATTCCTAATCAAGATCAACAAATGCACACATCACTCAAACATGAAGCTACCACCATCTGGAAGGGATTCAAAAATACAAATTTGGATGCCTCCTTACATAAAGAAAAGAATCCACAAAATCCTCACAAGTATCATGTTGAAGGGCATTAATACACAAAATATAAGCACAATCAAGAGTCCAAAAGGCTACAAATGCCCACAACCCCAAAAGCAAAAACAAAAATGGTGTGGGTCTCCAAGAATAAAGAAATCATTCCAAATGAAGCATCTAAATCCCACTATATCAAAAATCCTAAATCCCAAACATCCCACAAATCCCGCTCCCCATCTAAAAATTCCACAAATCTTAAGTCTATTTGGGTCCCTAAGTCCCCAAATTGGCAAACTAAAAAACACCCATTATTCCCCACACCTCGTCCACATTAAAAGCTTCAAAATCCATTATGGTGTGTGCAATCATTAGTCTTGATTCCCCTCCACCCCATAACATTTACATATAACGTTATCCTCCATCTTATCTCCCATATCCCGCACATCTCCCCCATCACATCTCTATGGTCCATGCTTTCACATAATCCTTTCATCCATCATCTATTCATCCATCCATCTCCATCCATAATCCACATCATAATCCACTATCCTCTATCCATCCATAATCCACTATTATCCATCCATCCATAATCCACTCCATTTCCATCTCATCCAATCACCTACCAACATCCATGCTTGTAATAACACTTGACATGTTCTATGTATCGCAAGCATCCAAAAATGGGACACTATCACATCCTCTTGGAAATAGACGCTTGAGTCCCCATCCTCCATCCAAATCTCTCTTTCCCCCCATCCACCCATCCCATCCAAAAAAAAATCAAAAACAAAAAAAAAATTAAAAAGAAAAAAAAGTAAAGAGAAATCCTTCGTCCAATGGTGAAAACCACCTCGGTGGCGCTTTGGATAAGTACCATGATGGAAACCTGGCAAATAGGCATCATGTGTAGATTTTATCTATGTACCTCACACTTGGGGGCAAGTTGTCTCTCATAACCCATCCTATCATTTCCATCCTATTCTACCAACCCTATCCCTTATATCCACATACATATCTTATCATCCGCATCCATTATATCTGCATACATATCCCATCATATGACCCCATCCTCCCTTCCTCCTTTGATCTTGATAAAGGTAGGGGAAAAATATCTAAATTTTGCTTTGGACACCTCTTGACATACTCTGAAGTCTACCCATCCATTCCAAACATTCTCCCTATCATGCATCCTAATAAGCATCACCTCACATTCTCATAAGTAACACTTATTTAGAGTGGGGGCATGTTATTCCTATGCGATGTAGTCCTTGGAAATCCATCCTAAACCCCTCCATCCATCCACCATGTATCTTCTATTCATTCTTTTCATTATCACCAATCATTTTATCCATCCATCCATCTATCCTTTCACCATTTCCCTTCAACCTAGTTTTCCTTTTTCATTGGTATCTAGCAATAAGACTACCCAAACTGCAACCCAATGTCATCCCACAAAACAAAAATATCCCAAAATCCAAAAAAAAATTATAAACTCCAAAAATCCAAGCAATAAATCCAAATGTAGACATCCTTAATCCATGTCAATCTCGCTAATCATCCAAAGATATCCAAAGGTTTTATTCCTAGCATTGTTGCAAACCTAATCATCATCATCATCATTATCATCATCAATCCAATCCACTCAACTCTTGCTTAAGGACTGTCTAACTTAAGTATAGCAATCCATCCTTATCAATCAACCCTGGTGTTGATTCACATGGAAAACAACACTAGTCAATCCAATCAATCCATCAATCATCAATTTTTAGCTTGACAAGGGCAACAACCTTGTTTATCTTTTTATATCTTTTGTGCATTCTTGCTTGCTTGCTTGCTTGCTTTCTTGCTTGCTTGCTTGCTTGTATGTGTCATCTTTTTTATCTTGCATTTGTATCAGTCCTTGCAACATACTGTCACCACGACATTATGATCTTCCATATCATGGTGCCCAATGACATGTTTTCTTGTGACCTTGTTTGTGTGTCAGTCCTATGCATTGGATACATTGTCACCTTGGTCTTTTATACCCTAGTGCATAATATCCATTTTGCTATATTAAATAAAGTATTGCTCTACTCACGTCAGCATAACTACTCATAATAAATCCATCATTATTGCATTCGTATCTTTATCTTCTCCATTTTTCTCTACTTTGTTCTTCTTCTTGTACCAATGTTTCATCTTTTATCTGACCTCTTCGTCACATCCATCATTTCGAGAGCAAACTGTATTCTTCCAAATTCATCCGTCCTCTCGAGGGGGCATCATTCAACTCACTAAGTACTTCTTCTACCCAACTAGAACATCATCATTTCTATTCCAATCATATTCTTCTAAACCAAAATCTTCTTCTATCCAACACAACACTATGTTTTAAACTTCTTTGAAATGATGTTACTTCACAACACCATCTCAAAGAAGGGCAAAATGTAGACACCTAATATTCACCAATGCATTCTTCATGTCACAACATCACATTTGCATCACTTCCTAACTTAATTATTCAATTTCCATTCTTCCATATTAATTAAATAATTCATCTATCTCCATCTTATTCCTACATATTAATTAAATAATTCTAATTATTTAATTAAGCTATTTTCTCTCCATACTTTAATTAAATAAATTCAAATTATTTATCTATTAATATTCTATTTCCTCCAAATAAATAAAATTTAATATTTTATTTATTTATCCATATGCACATGAAATTAAATAATTAATTTATTTAAATTCCCTATTTTTTCCTCTCACCATAATTCACTCTCAATCATAAGAGTTAAAAGATCAATCAAATCAGTTGACTACCCAATCAATTCTATTAACAATTCAATCTATCCAATTAACAAATCAATCAATTTAGTCAACTCACCAATCAAATCTATTAACTCCCTTGATTCATGAGAAGGCAAATGTAGGAGTTGTGAAACTAACCTCACAGGACCCAGTTAACACCTGCAAAACCTAAGATTAACCTTCCACAAGAGAAAAAAGCAAAAAGAGCAATTTGCACAAAAAATGATGCAATTAATGAAATGGAATAAAGAATTACATGAGAGCACTTGCTTTTATATTTGCAAGTTAGAAAACCCTAATGAGAGATTCCTAAGTTTAGCTTAAGTGAAATAAAGTAAAGGTGACTTAATTAATTAATCAATATGATTAAACTAATTAAGTCAAGAACCTATAACTCTAACACCACCCCTTAAGATGAACTTGGGGAGAAGCTAAAAAAACTAAAGACAAATGCATGAAAGCAAAGATGGGTCCCGACAACTAGGCCTGATGAGGTACCCATGTACAAAAGAGTCTCTCACAAATATAGAAAATGAGAAAACCACATGGGAAAAACTCCTCCCCAAAAGAGAGAACAAACCTCCCTACAAGAGGGAAAGAGTGAAGGACGAAGAAGCCTCCACAAAGGATGTCCTAAAAGAATAGGAACATGAAGAATTCCACTGAAGTATGAAGAAGCTGCAAACACTATCAAAGACTGACTGCTATAGTGCTGAAAGAACAACCTCCTCTAAAACAAGATGAAGATCAGAATCAAGAAGACAAGAATTTGCATCAGTGCCCCCAATGACACTACTCGAATCAGATGGCAAAAAAAGGCAAAACATCTGGAACTTGAAGATACAAATGACACAAGTACCAAAAGTCTGAAGAATTGATCAAGTGAAAATAGGTCACCTCCACAAAAGGAATGCAAGAGTGTCCATATGGTAAATGCTCCATCTCACCGAATGCATAGGTAACCAACCACTAATGTACCGTTGCATCTGCCTAGTACATGGAACAAATACTAGATACATAACTCACTCCAACATGAAACCAAGGAAGCATTAGCACCAATAGTAGAAACCCCCCCATAATGCGAACAAGGGAGAGGCATGACAGGTACACTGAAACTGTGTGAAACCAAGAAATGCATGTAGAAGAAATAAGAACATCTGAATGTGAAAACATGAAAGTACCAGCAAATAAAAGGGTGTGCAAACCAAGGCACACACGCATGAGGCAAGAATCAATGTGATTCACTGTTGTCGTGGAAGGGACACTCACTTGACAAAGGTGTGATGGCAAAACAAAAGGCAAACATCAACCCCCCATGGCACTTTATATCATAGTGCGAGTACAATAAGGCACAAAATGATGTGCAAGATCTCAAGAATACATGTACAATGTTGAGTCGCTTTATTTCAGTGTGTTTACATATGAGAAGTGCTTACAATAGAAGCTCACAATGTCTAAAAAAAGACCACATGTTGAAAATACAATTCTCTGACAGAAATAGAGGAAACTGATAGCACCATGATGAAGTACACAAAAAAATATGCACTTTAAAAAAACACCGGGACCCAAAAAGGAGTCCGGATGCAGAAGATATGGCCCGTCAAAGTCTCCAAAACAAGAACTGCACAACAACATCACTAAGAAAACTGATTTGTGGAAAAAACCAGAAGCCAAAACTGAAAACCACCTGCACCACTGCGAAGAGCACGAAATTCTACCCCTTTTCAAAAAACATTGCACTGAAAAATCCACCGTATGACCGAGATATGGCCTTTGGAAGATGGAATGCAAAATTGAAAAACCTAACAGTGAAGGGTAGATTTGGCAAAAAGTCCACCTCCACCAGATGTAGAGGAAATCCGCCAGATTAACCTCACATGACCCAATGAACACCTGCAAAACCTAAGATTAACCTTCCACAAGAGAAAAAAGCAAAGAGAGCAATTTACACAAAAAAGGATGCAATTAATGAAATGGATTAAAGAATTACATGAGAGCACTTGCTTTTATATTTGCAAATTAAAAAACCCTAATGAGAGATTTCTAAGTTTAGCTTAAGTGAAATAAAGTAAAGGTGACTTAATTAATTAATCAATATGATTAAATTAATTAAGTAAAGAACCTATTACTCTAACAACAAGGACTCTTGTCACTCTTTTGTTTGTTCAAATCCTCTCATCCAATTCCAGCCATTGATCTCTTTGATCATTCTCCACCATTGATCTTCATTTCTGAAGATCTATAAATAAAATGTCTTCTCAACCTCTCATCATCTCTCATTGTCGTAAACTTATGTTGCTACCATTAATCCATTCACTTTGGGAGATCAAAGTTATGCTATTGAGCTAAGCAATCTACATATCCACGACATATCAAAGGAGCACATCTATTGGAGTTTGGGTGCATTCCAATACACTCAATCGATGAGGTTGAATTTGTGTGCAAAGGAAGGTAAAATTGTGTTTAATTCAATTTCTTTCATTTATCTTTGCATTGCAGATTTTATCTCTCACAATATGGTCCCTCATCTTATCTCTTATAGGGGGACTTTTTCCTCACATGGGGTTTTAGCCTTCGCATACTTTGGAAAGCATCTTGTGTTTTCTCTCTTTTGGAGAGGGATTTTTTCCTATGGGTTTTTTTCTCATTTTCTCTATTTGTGATAGATTTGTTTGTACATGGGTGCCTAACATGGCCTTGTAGTTGGGACCTATCTTTGCATGTTTTCACACTCTCTCTTAGTTGCACTTAAGGGACGATGTTGGTGTGAATAGGGTATATTACCTAACTAGTTCCACATTAGGTCCTATTCACACTTGTCTAGTTATGTTCACTTAGGACATACCTAGGGAACACTTAGGATAGTTATCCTTTTGTGCTTCAAGTCATAAGATTAAAACACTTGTCATAATCTTATGTTGTCCTATGTTTCATCTTGGCCTATATAACCAAGGGCTTCTCATTGTAATATTCATGTATTGTATTCCATATTTGTATCCTTTGATAGAATAAAATTATTCTTTCATGTTGGGTCTCTCTTGTACTTTCATTGAAGCTCCTAGATCTTGGGTGGCTATCTCCATAACTAAATCTTTCATGGTATAGAGCATTCTACACCATCACTTACAATAATACAATGTTTTATCATTCTTATCTATTTTCTCTTTTCTTCCAATTCTTGCCACCTGTGTAACCAATTAGAGAGGAGACATATATGTCACTAATGTTCCTTAGCAAGTATATTTTGTAGTGGCAGGAACATACTCATTCCCATGTTGAAGGGAGCTTTTAGAAATTCATCTCTAACATATTCACATCCTTTTCCACATAGTCAGAGCTATATATCACCTTTCGTAACAAGGAGAATCTCTTGTCCCTCTCTCACTAGTTTTACTCTTTTGAAGATAACTAGTTCTTAAGCAAGTTGAAATTAATATTTTTCTCAAATTATGTGACATGCACTGCTCATTGCATGCTTTTTCTCTATTTTGCAAGTTCCAATGGAGCACTCATGTTGAAGAATTCAAGAATGGCCGAAATTACTTTACATGGACCAAATATCTTTTTACTGTCTAAAAATATTTACATTTATAGGTTGACTATTTGCTTTACTTTGATGCACATCCATCTAGTAGTTTGCATGCACATCAAAGTGGGGAGGAAATTTAATGGTAAAAATCACATACCCATGCCCTTTTCCCTTACGTTTTGAGCTTACTTTGATTAGGGTGCCCTAAATGCAATAATTAGTATATAAATGTAATATTCATTTGTAAATTTGGCTCATATCTTGATTCATGTCATCACTAATCCCTAGAGTTTCATCCCTAGTCCCCATGATTACCATTCCCCACCTTGGATTAGACTTATAGGTGCAAACCTGGCATAGGTTAGTGCCACAATAATGGATCTAATCTCAAAACATTTAAAATTCAAAATTCAAATTCCTACCTCATCAATCATTTCACCAGCTTGTGTGAGCCAACCTAGTGCATGCTATGTTGATTTGTTTGGTTAGATGTTGTATTTAAAGATAGTCATTCACTCATTTGAAAACAACAAGGACTATTGTCTAGGAGTTATCAAGAGAAGCATGTTAGGGCTTTATTAATAGAACATTTATGAGAACATCATAGAAAAATTAGTAGAGCACATCTTCCTAGGTCTAACGCATGTTTGCTTGTTGTCTTTAAATCTTCACTCAGAGTTTTAAAACCAATTTGCTAGGGGTTTAACTAAGGAGAATTTGACCCTAACAATTTAGTAAATTCCCAAAGGTGTTTGTAAGTATCACCTATCCTTACAACATCCAAACATCAGGGAAGTAAGGTGAACATTATGCAAACTGTAGGAATCAATGAGATTGAGTTTGCATGTTACAAGATGATTTTGGCACAAAAGATCACTTCCACGCCCTTGGAGATTGATTTCATAGGCACAGACCTAAATTAGAGCAATATACAATAAATTTATAAAATTTGAAATCTTCATCTAAGTCCATCAAAAAATATAAAGCATTGGTGCATGGGTGAATCATTGCTTGACATCCATTACAACACTTCTCCATCATCAAACTCTAGCTAAATATTACATTTAATTTATTTTAAAATTTTATATTTATTTACATTTGCGGCAACGATGGCCTAGAATTTGGCAACTAGCTGAAGTTAGGTATAAAGAGTGATTTTGTAGCCAACTTAGATTTGGTGGTGTCTGTGATGTTCAAAATGTGACTTAGACACAATGTGGGTGAGTCAGAATTTGATGCAACACATGAACCATATCCTTGCAAAGGTGACCTCCTAGTCACTCCTACTCTTGTGGCAAAAGCCACTGGAGTGGTGGAAAAACTAAGGGGTTGTCATATTCCCTTGGAAGCAGAATGTTGTAGATCATGATTGAGTTGATGGCATCTATTTGTTGAATGTTTCTATTGTTATTGTTGTGATCATTTTTGTTTAGTTATTGTCGTTGAGCTCATTGAATTAGTGTTGTTGTGGTTGTTCCGTTTAATTTGCACAACTAAGAGGTTAATTCATGAAGTAAATTAAGATTTGTGTTGCATTCCTCTCTAATGATTTGTAAGTTGTGTGCTACTTCCTCATGAAATTTGTTGATGATTCAACCTTAGATTTAGAAAATTCTGAGGATATGAGTTTTAATTGTTTCTTGCATAATTTGATCTAAGATTTCTATTTGTTATTGGATGTTTTCCTTAGTTGGATTTTCTTGTTCAAGGAGGTTTGCTCCATTCCTCCAAGACTAATTTAATCTAGTCTTCCCTCACACTAGGACACATTGAGTGCTTAGTGGAGAAGGACATTTTGAATGTTTGAATGTTTTATACCTTGTGATGAAACCGAGGGCTTTTTTTGAAGCGTTGAAAGTTGAATGTATGCCTCGTGGTGAAATTAAGGGCTTGAAAGTTGTGTTTTCAAATGTTTAAAATATAATTTCTAAATGCAAATAAATCTAAATGAATGCATGCACTTTGTATTTTTTAGAAATTGTAAATGTGTTTTAATTACTAAATGGCCTTTTGATACAAACCTATATGATTTTCCCAAATGCAAAGTTTCTATGTTTTTGTGTTTTCAAAGGTTTGATTTTGAAATGAATTAATCTAATGAAAATAAATTTGCATTTAATCCAACAAAATAAACTTTAATCTAGATCTAGAAAAAATAATGTAAATCAAGAGAAAACAAAAGAAAGTTTTACTTCATCAAGAGCAAAGTTATTTGCTAATTTCTAATTCTAATCTATGAAAAAAGATAAAGACCCTATAATGGCACCAATGTCGAACATATGTCCTTAGGGATCCATCTGTATGGTAACCTTCTCTACAATAATTGGATCCTCTGTTTGATGACAAGAAGGGATGGAGATTCGAGGAGATTCACATAACGGAAAAGAATCACAAGGGATTGCCAAGCATAAAAGCAAAAGGCTTAAAGTCCTATAGAGAGCATGCAAGTGCTAGAAAGATTGCTAAACCTAAAACATGAAAGCAAAAGAATCAAAGTCATGTATGAGAAGCTTGGAAACTTCTATCTTAAACTAAACTAAGTTTTGAAGAAGTGAAATTTTCAAAATGAAATGAGCATTCAAAGATTTCTAGTTATTTAAGCTATGTGGATATCCAAAACTAAATGCGAGAAAGAAAAAGGCTCGAAGTTGTGAATAAGTTTGAAGAAGCTTGTGTGATAAAAAGATTAGAAAATTCTACATGGGGTTGCTATGCATATGCTTGGCTAAGGCAAGAATACACAAAAAACAATGTTTATTATGGAAAATGAAGCTTTGAAGCTTTGCAAAACTAAAAGAAATAAAATGCACATGAAGTCCTATGAAAGAAGCTTGCTTGTTTCTTGATGAGTGTGTCAGAGAGATGTTAAACAATGAAGAATGAAGAGGTATTTATAAGTAGAAATGAGAGGGAATAGATAATACATAAGATCGAAAGAATTAGTTAACTGAAGAAAAAATTGAAACTTTGCCAAGAATAGGTGAGAAGATAAGAAGAAAACTAAAAAGAACTCAAGCAAACTTGAAGAGAAAATGGAAATAAATTAGAAGAGATAAGATTTGATCATGATTTCAAAATATAAATAAAGCAAGAAGAGGATGAGTTGGCATGAAAAATGCGAGGAAAAACAAGCTAAAAATAAAGAAGAAAAGCTAAAATTGAAAGTCATTTTTGATGGGGAGCACACAGTGGAAGCGAACACTTATCAACTTTTGAACCCGTCGAAACCGTTGAACCTTCGAACTCACTATCGGCAAGGCTTAATACCGTCGGTACACTCAAAAACTCTTCTGCCGACACACCGATCTCACCGATGTTACCTTCAAACCACACTCGTCGGCATGACAAATACTATCGGCCACGCTAGGGTTCACTACGCCGATATACTTCATCACTCCGATATGCATCTCAGACCACGACTTTCTTTCAATGGCTCGAACCTCTCTTCGGCCAGACTATCCTCATCGCTCTAAGCAAGGAATGCTTCGTCAATGGCCTCTGTCCCACCGATAACAACTCCAATTCCTTTGATCAAACCCTAGCACATGGAGATGCTAGACCGCCTACTATGCACAACTCGTGATCTAGAACATTTGCATCGCCAAATCATGAAACATAACAGGAAATGAAAAACACATATTGTACAACAAAGCCATTCCACTGATTTCAATAGAAATCTCACCAGTGGAATGCTTCACATCGACATTTCGCAACAACGGAAATACAGAAGGGAAAAGAAACCTACAGTTATGCAATTTCATATTTACAGAGAATGGAAACAAATAGACAACATAGAAAAGTTGATTTCTCCTTCACAATGCTTGGTTACATTCACACAAGTGCATTCAATTACAATATCACATGTCTGACTTTGTTCATTTCCCTGGAACTCGCCCAGAGTAGTACCAAACTAACTCCAAGCGGCTGGGAGACAATCGTTTTAAATAGCCTCCACCTACCCTACTGCCTATTTTTGGCATTATGCAGTTACAATTTGACAAAAGTCCCCTAAGTCACTTGGGACTTACAAAATGAACCTAGATACAAACTGAAATGAAAATGCATTGGTCAAATAGACCTTATTACAACGCAAACATGATTTTCTAAACAAACATAAACTTAAATGCCTCACAGAGGCCATCTTGTGTTAGGTGGTCCTGCACCATACACCCCACCTTGAAAAGAACTCATGTCCCATGAGTTGAGTCCTTGTCTTGTACCACCTGTATCCATTGCTGCTTCATGCCTTCCCCACGATCTCTGGACTGCAACTTGCTTCCATGGAATAAAAAATTCATGCCTAGCATTGTAGGCTTTACTCACACCTTGCCATGAGTGAGTGCTTGCAACCAAACCCAGACTTTGTTCACCATTCTTCCTTACTGTCATCTTTGCTTGAACACCTGCATTCAAAACCTTGTGTGATGCTTCTTGTAATGCTGCTATGGTAGAATATGTTTGCCTTGCAACTCTTGTTGGCTCTAGAGGACAAACAATGGTCCCTACTATGATAGCATCTCTTTCTGTCCAATCAACTTGTGGCTGCTTGCAGACCTACTCTTTGACCTTCATCTGATCCATTTCAGACATTACCATCTGATCTCCATCATTCAAAACTGAAATCACCTTCAAACTATGATCTTTGGTAACCCCACTCCTTGAGTTATCCTCAACTGTCATTGTCTCTTCTTCATTGATGTTTACAAACTCTTTCTTACCCATCAAAATGACCTTGGCTGCCTTCTTTGCTTCAGCATCCTCCTGCAATGGTGTCATCACAAAAGTCTTTCCATCCTTTTTGATGGTGTATGTGTTAGCATATCCATCATATAATGCTTGCCTATCAAATTGACATGGCCTACCTAAAAGTAGGTGACAACACTCCATGGGCAAAATGTCACATAAAATTCTCTCCTTATATTCTCCAATCTAAAAATCAACATATGCTTGTTCACTTACCAAAAGTGATTGACTGTCACTTACCCAAGATGCCCTGTAAGAAGTTTGATGAGGAATTCTTTCTATGTTCAATTTATCCACCATTTCCCTAGACACCATATTATCTGTTGAACCAGAATCTATGACTACCTTGCATATTTTACCTTTGCTTTTGCAATTGATCCTGAAAAGAGCTCTCCTCTATGATGGTTCAATCTTCACTGGTTCTTTGAGCAACGTCCTCTTGATCATCAGACTTTCTCCCACTTCTGATGCCAAATTTACTTCAGGAGATGTAACACTCCCTGCATCCTCTTGAGTTAATGTGGTTCTTCTCTCATTACCATGAGAAGTTGAGGCCTTCTCTGGACACTTATAAGCTGGATGCCCTATCTGATTACAATTATAGCATCTCATGTTAGAGAACTTGGATTCTCTACCTGAGCCATTTGTCCCACTTCTTTCATTTGGCCTTCTTCCTCGGTAGCTTCCTCTGCTACTTGAGTCTCCAACTTTCTCTTCTTGGCTAGACTCACCACTAGGCCTCTGGTTAGGACTTCTTCCTCTAAAATTACCTTTAAAATTTCTGTCACCTCTTCTTCTACTCTGTTGCTCACCTTTCCTCTTCAGCTTCTCTTCAGCTCTTAATGCTACTTGAAAGCATTTTTCCACGGTTTCAGGGGTAAACAAACTTATCTCATCTTGAATATTGATCCTCAGGCCATTTAGATACCTTGCTACCTTGGCTTTTTCATCCTCCATGTACCCATAATGAAGAGTGTATTTGTGAAACTCCTCGGTGTAAGTAGCCACATCCATATCTTTTTGTTTAAGCTTCTGCATTTTCCTGTAAATCTGCACCTCGTAGTTAGATGGAAGGAACTGGGTCTTGATCTTCTCCAGCATTCTGCTCCACGAAGATATCATACTCTTCCCATTCTTTACCCTTTCTCCTTGGGTGTAATTCCACTATGTAAGGGCAGCACCTTTAAGTTTAGTTTTTGCAAACTTAACTTTCTTATTGTCAGGAACTTTCTTGTATTCGAATTAGTTGTTCAGAGCCTCAATCCACTTCATAACTTCATCAGCATTCATCTTTCCACTGAACATGGGAATATCTATCCGAGCCTCTAAAGAGTCCTTTCCAATAGCCTTAATGGCTTCCAGGAATTGTTTTTGTTCAGTCGGTATCTTTGCCTCTTCTTGTTTCTCTTCTGCTTCCTCTTTCTCCTCTTCTCCATCTGAATCTTCCTCTACCCTTTTTCCTATCTTCATTGCCTTCAATTCTGCTTGGAGTGCTTCCCTAACTCTAGTTTTGATCATCTCTTCCATCTTTTGAAATTTCTTGACCACTTCGGTGGTCATCCCCTTTGGAGGCATATTGCTAGCCTCTCCTTCGCTTTCTCTGTCTGACATAAACATTCACAGACAACGCCAACACTTCTGCAAATCCTCAATTCGACTACAACACAATGCTCAATCAGATGTTCATCTTACACGCTGCTTCACAGACCCATTCCTCTCGTCCAACAGCAGATCCTGGAGATGCACTACCACTCTCTCTCGCAGTGGCCTCACTCTGCACCCTCTTCCAGCCAAATCTCTATTGGTGAATGGTCTTGACAGTCCTCATCATCGTCTGCCCACACACTACAGGAATCAAATTCATCTGCCTTCAAAAAATCAAATACATAGCTGCCTAGACCTTTCACTAGCTCTGATACCAATATGATGGGGAGCACACAGTGGAAGCGAACACTTATCAACTTTTGAACCCGTCGAAACTGTTGAACCTTTGAACTCACTATCGGCAGGACTTAATACCGTCGGCACACTTGAAAACTCTTCTGCCGACACACCGATCTCACCGATGTTACCTTCGGACCACACTCGTCGACAGACAAATACTATCGGCCATGTTAGGGTTCACTATGCCAATATACTTCATCACTCCGATATGCATCTCAGACCACGACTTTCTTTCAATGGCTCGAACCTCTCTTCGGCCAGACTATCCTCGTCGCTCTGAGCAAGGAATGCTTCGTCGATGGCCTTTGTCCCACCGATAACAACTCCAACTCCTCTGATCAAATCCTAGCACATGGAGATGCTAGGCTGCCTACTATGCACAACCTGCGATCTAGAACATCTGCATCGCCAAATCATGAAACATAACAGGAAACGAAAAACACATATTATACAACGAAACCATTCCACTGATTTCGACAGAAATCTCACCAGTGGAATGCTTCACATCGACATTTCGTAACAACGGAAATATAAAAGGGAAAAGAAATCTACAGTTATGCAATTTCGTATTTACAGAGAATGGAAACAAATAGACAACACAGAAAAGATTGATTTCTCCTTCACAATGCTCAGTTACATTCACACAAGTGCATTCAATTACAATATCACATGTATGACTTTGTTCATTTCCCTGGGTTTATAAACTCGCCTAGAGTAGTACCAAACTGACTCCAAGCAACTGGGAGACCAAACCCAAGCGACTGGGATACAACCATTTTAAATAGCCTCCAACTGCCCTACTGCCTATTTTTGGCATTATGCGGTTACAATTTGACAAAAGTCCCCTGAGTCACTTGGGACTTACAAAATGAACCTAGATACAAACTAAAATGAAAATGCATTGGTCAAATAGACCTTATTACAACGCAAACATGATTTTCTAAACAAACATAAACTTAAATGTCTCACGGAGGCCACCTTGTGTTAGGTGCTCCTGCACCAATTTTGCACATCCAAAAATGATAGGGCCACCCTTTCAGAAAATGGGTTGCCTATTTTACCAGGGATGGACGTCCAGGTGACCCAGGAGGTCTAAGGGGCAACCTTGTAGAAGAGGTTTGAGAGGGTCAGCTAGGCAAAACACAAGTTCAGAAAGTTAGCTTGAAGGTCAAACAAGGTGGATTAGAAAACAAAAAGGCTAAAGGTTGCATTGTCAGGACATGATACTACTGAGAGAAGTATAATCACGCCTTTGAGGATCATGAGTTGGACTGCCATATTATCATTAGACTAACATAGAGGGTTGACGTGATTTTAGTACTTAATGTGGGATGCAAATCTTCATCTCTATTATTGAAATTGTTCCTACCCAGAAATTTTGTAGATTTAATATTAATTAATTTAGATAATAAATTGAAATTAATCATTGCTATAATTTTTTTTTAATTATTTAGTGGAAGTTCTATTGAGACGACCACCCTTGCATATAAAACCTAAATTTCATATAATTAAAAATAAATAAATATTTCTTTACACTTCCATATTTCATTGTTTAGAGTTTAAAGAGTGCGCGTATTTCATTTTCCTCTTTTTAGGCGTGATATACCCAAAATATCTTTTTTTAAAATTAGAGGAAGAAAAAACATTTCTTAAATGGAGCAGTTCAAAAAAATTTTAAAAATGAAGAAACATGCAGCATAAAGCGATGCGGTGAGCGTGGATCGAACACGCGACCTTCAGATCTTCAGTCTGACGCTCTCCCAACTGAGCTATCCCCGCTTGATATAAAATTATGCTTTTGTTATTTTATTGATTGATACATAATCTTGCAAAAATTATTTCTCCCATTTGTTGCCCATCACTAAACTATATACATTTTGGAAGAAAACCATGATTTTAGTAATAATATTATTCACAAACTAAACTTACATCCCACTTAGCAGAAGCCCAGTACCCTGCAAAATGAATTCCACTCCATAAGTTATTCTATGTTAATGTTAGAGTAATCGAAGAGAGTTTTGCTCTTCTATGCTTGGCTGTGATACACTTCAAAGATAAATCTTCTATACAAGGCAGAATGTCCATGATCTTCAATAACCAGAGAACTGGCAGGAGCATGAATGAGACCATGGAATGATCATAGAATGTAGGATTTGAGATGAACACCTTTGTTGTTGTGGTAATTGCATGATTCTCTATGCCCCTGACCCTGCCATTACTAATTAACGTTGATACCCATAATAAGTCAATTGAAAAATCCCTTGAAAATATCCTTCTTAGAATGCTTTTACAAATAAGTACTACCTCCAGTTTATCTGCCAAATTGACAACAAAAGCATTGGGTAGAGGCTGCACTGCAACCCATTTTGCATTTTCAGTAGTTACAATCTGTTTACATAATCCTGCTGGAGAACAGTAACAATATTTGGGTTTCAATGGGTGCAAGCCCAGATTTAGTTCTGGATTAGGGCACAAATGGTATAGTTAACTGCCTTAACTTGCCTATGGCTCCCCATGCATCTGGATTCTGATCAGATAATCAGGTTGCACACCAGGGCCTCTGAAATGGCACCCAAAATCCTTAAAATCACGGCTCTAATCTTTATGCAATACTCGGTTGGAATCTCTGCCCTATGACAAAACCCACTAATGAACTTCTTTCGAGTCCCAATACAATGCATTTATTGATTTGATGTTGAGCTAGTTAGACTCAAGGGTCAAATCTGTCTTCACGGAATCAATCAAAGTTACTTTACTTAAATATCATCCACTTCAATGGTCTAATAGTCAATAGATTAATAGCAATTTTACACCTCATTCACAACAAAAAGTGGTAAATATTTGTCCTATTTTAATTGATCAAATTAATCTTTAACTGTTGAAATGGATGATATTTAAGAACAACTGATCAAAACATATGTTTTAAACCATATTAACCATTTTATCCAGAGGTTAAGATGTCCCTCTAGTTATTATTATTTCTTTTCCAATAACAGCTTTGTACAACTACAGATTCAGGATGGTGCCCTTGGATTCTCATATAGAAGCTTTCACAGTCTTCCACAGGCAAACCCTTGGGAAATTTACATAATTTTCTATCTGATGATGACCACCACCTAGCACAACTTAATAAATTCACCGTAGGGTAGTTTGGGCATATGTCCTGGAATGACTCCAGATAACTAGGGAATCACTCTAGAGAGCTGTAAAGTCTATCCTTGATTTTAATCACAAATAGATTTCGCTATAATTGTCTAGAAGTCTTTGAGTTACGAATTCACGAGGCCATAAACTCAACGCCAACCCAAGCTTATTATGGTGTCAGAGATCAAAGCTTGGCTATCAGAGAAAATACTACTACTAGAAAGGGAGGGGGTGAACGTGTGGTTTAAATTTGGCTTTTGTGAGACCTTGCATATGCTTAAAATGTCTTCAGTTACGTTGTTTTTGCTTAAGTTGGCGCTTGTTTTGGCTCAATGATCTTAAGTTCAACTCTTTTATTCTCTCCCAATTAAATCCTTCTCACACTTATTTATCTTTCTTGTTATTTAGAGGGTTCATTTTCTTGTGAGTTATGTCCAAAACTCTCTTGCAAATTCTTGGGAAAATTTGGTTCAACAGCTTCAAAGCTTTTTACACATTACAATTTCTATTTTATTGCTTCAATTATTTACAGCCTCCAAGCTACCACATTTAATTCAAATCATTAAGTATTTGTTAGAAGAGTAGCTTCTAAGTTTCATAATCAACAATTCACTAGCCACAACCAGCCTTTATTTTCCTTAGAGTCCAGTCAATTAGTAGTGTCTTTTTTTCTTCCACTAATAGAAAGAGTGCCCACAACTGAAAGAGGTAGAGGGACTAAATTTGTTGGGTCCTTGAGGACCCTTGTCAGTTGCCATCACCAAAACAATCACAATTCTTGGGATATTGCTAATCCTAGTTGTGCACTTTCTATTTAGTTTAATTTAATTAGAGTAGTTTTAGTTGTTAAATTTAAATTAGTTGTTTTTCAATTACTATAGATCTAAGATAATTCTTCTTCTAAATATAGATTTAGATTAAATTAACTTAGTTTTATTGTACTAGAGAGTAAATTTATTATAAGGAAATTGCAATTTAGTTTCATTTAGTTTCATTGCTATCACTTGTTTCAAAACCTATAATTCCTAATAACAATGTCAAAAGATCAAAAATAGCTAAAAGAAAAAGAAAGAAAGAAAGAAAGATTAATTCCTTCCAATCAAAAGCAAACTTAAATGCTACCTCTAAAATCAGCAGAGAAATAAAAACTAAGAATACACACAAAGCTCAAGAAACTACAAAATCAACTTGTTAGAAAATAATAGAGATTGCATTGTTTCCTTTGCTTGATTTATTATCTCTTGATTCACCAAAACTTGTTTATAAAAGAGAGAAGGTTACCTATGTGTTGATTGCTAGATAAGACTAGATTAGATTTTCATTCTAAGCAAAATTTCAATTCTAGACTAATTATATGCATTTATAAAATCACACGGAAATTAAAAAAGAAAGCTCTTTCATTTATATATCAGCATATTAGCATAGATCAAGTAATTCATTTCAGCACTTTTAAATATTCTAGAAAATACAAAAACATTGATAAAAGACACGACACAAATAGAAACATTTAGTTCCAATTCATTTGAATTTAGAAATAGCTCCAAATTTAGTTGGCATTCAAACATTAATTTAAAGAACAAACAATCAAAGCTTGCCAACATTCAAAACTCAAACATCAATCTGCAAACAAAAATAAAGAACACATCATCTGAATTAAGCACTAGAGAATCCCCAAACTATCCTTTCCAACTTCGTTGGTCATACCAAGCATATCACACCTATGTGTCTAAGAGTAAGAAGGGATTTAGTAAAGGAAACATTAGTGGAGCTTAGGGAAGCCTTATCAAATCTCCTAGCCACCTTAGTTGAAGAATAAGAGATCACCCTTGAACAAATTCAACTTGAAAATGCTCACTTGAGAGCTATTGAGTTGGAGAATTTGGTTGAGGCTTTCAAGCATGCAACTGCTCATCTAGACACCTTATTTCAAATTAATCAACAACAAATCAATACCCTCCACATAGAAACCAAACCTCTTTGCAAACAAAATATACTCCAATTAAACAATTAACAACCCAACATTAACGACATCCGCCATGTGCTCCTTCCTCATGAAGAGGGTAGTCCACCTCACTCTATAACATGCCACTTGTTCTACCAACTAAGATTTACCAATTTTAACTTGAAAGTAAATAAAGTCGTGAATTCATAACAGGAATAATACAATTTTTCCTCTGAACATTTGATATAATGCACATTTGAAACATATAATTTCAAACTTCTATTGCATAACCAAATTACATTTCTCAATAAAAGAATTCAATATTCAAGTTTTACAACCTTTTTCATAAATTACAAACAAGCTTTAAGAGCTTAACTGATAAATAGAATCACATGTTTGTATACTTGTCTGTCTTCAATACTCCCGGCCACCAACTGCATGAGAGAAAGCATCACTCAGGTGATTTACCTCCAACCACGGACTATCTGCGGTCCCCCGCACATTTACCAAACAGGTAAATGACCCCACCCTTCACCAAAAGGATTGGTATAACAACCTCAAAGTTAAGCCTAATTTGAGCAGGTGTTGTGTCCTACATTAACTAGTACTAGCATACTATGGCTACAACCATCAAAATATGACATCTCTACTTAGTAATGCAAACCTGGATCATAGTGAAGCTAGACAGTGTAAACGTTGGCTATTTACACCACTTTGGCCAAAGTTTTCTTTGTCTCATATTCACCCACCCTTCTATCTCATCTAGGAAAGACGACAATCTCTATATTAGGTTATCTACCTCTTCCATGGATCACATATCCCAAGGTTAACCTATTACATGCTTTACTAGGATACATATACCAAAATAATACCACTTGAATCCTATTCTCTCTATCTTTCCCCTTGTACAATTTTCCTATTTAAATACCAATCAATGATTGATTCATGAAACTATCTAGGCAAAAATCAAACCCTAGACACTATCTCATATTCACAATACAAGTTTACTAACTAGAAAAATATATATATTCATATATACATAAACTATTATACAATCAAAAGACACTAGCAACAATAATTCAATATTGCAATCAATTAACAATAATACATCATATAATATTTTGAAAACATGAAAATCATAAAGAAGGAGAAATAATTCCCATGCCTGAGAATATAGCTCCAAATGGATCAGATACTTTTCTGCTAACAACCTTCCAATACTCTAGACCGCTCTTTCAATTAAAAACCACTTAACAAAACGACAAATTTTCAACACAAATGCAAAACTTAAATTTGAAAAAGAAAAGCTCTTGATTAGAAAATGGTGCAATTGAAAATGAGGGAGAGTACCCCTTTTTATACCACAACCAATTGAAAAATGTTGATATAATGTCGACATAATGTCGACGTGCTTAACCAACTCAACTATGTTGACACTATAGAGACATGCTAAACAAAATCTAAATTTAGTTCATAAATCCAAACAACCTTCTAAAAAAAGGTGTTAGATAAAAATTACAAATAAAATATAAAATATAAAATTAAAATTATTAACTAATCACAAGTTTTAAGGGGCCCACGTAAAAAACTTTTCAATTTTTTTAAAAGAATCAAAATAATAAAAAAAAAGTTTAAAATGGGGGCCGCGTATCTTTAAGAATTAAAACATGCCTTTAGATACGTATCCCCTTAAAAGGCTCTTATAACTATATCCTTAATATTATTCTTTTTATAATATTAATTTCCTTTTTATTTAAAATTTTTTTTAATTCTTATTCTTATTTTATTATATTTATTATTATTATTACATTTTAAAAGAAAACTACCCTTATATTATTATTATATTTTTTTTTATTTAATCTATTATATATATAAATTTATGGTTTTATTTACCATAAAACAATATTTACAAAAATTAAATTCCGTAAAATGATAAAATTATATTTCTACAATTAAGAGAAAATAATAATAATATTTATATTAAATATATATAGAGAGAGATGATAAATATATATTTATATATATTCACATATATATAAATTTATCATCGTAAAATCAAATATGACTCATAATCAAGAAATGCATATCAAATCGTAAAATTTTCATAGGTTTATCACGAAAGAGATGATAATTCATGCATAAGCCAAACGAGATTTCCATATCTATGAGTAATATGCTCATGAATATACGTAGGTACGTCTACCTATAAATGTCAATGCTCATATCGACTAACGTATAAGAATATATCGTGGACTTGCACGAGCATTAATAAACCCAAAGAAACCAAACACAACAACATGCAAGTTTGAACATCCAATTAAGACTCAAGATACATAAATCAGATCACTTACCACTACCCACACTGACTCGACTCAACTCAACTCAACCTAAGTCAAATTAGGATGTGTGTGTGTGTTGCTCAGTTTAGGCTTCTCTTTTACGTTTACCAAACCAAGTCCTTCACCTGAGTGATACCTCCCCTCCTTAGAGGGACAACCTATTCCTGCATCCACTTATATCATCGCAAGAGTAGTTAACTGATCAAAACATAATCATTAATTAACAATAACCACATTTAATACAAGACATTGCATTATTCTTTTTCTCATCATATTGCATTCAAAATAGATAACACACATAGATGCAAAATTCATAAATACTTCAATTTTCACAAAATATCCAATCTATAGTAAATGGATTAAAACACATATACAGCTACAAAAATCTATAATCATTCACTTTCTAAACAAATTAACCAAACTAGGTAAATAGTAAGTAGATAGAAACACATGGGGTGTAACACACTCACCCTCATTAGACATACTTGTACCACATGAGAAAAAGTAATCAACCACCTATCTGATCAACATGAACATGCATTTGTGAACCATTTGTGAGTCATACATAGTCGTGTGTGTCATTATTAGGTCATGCATATTTTAATGAACTCAACATGAAGCACAAATCCTTGGTACAAGTCCTCTCACCTTCATTTTCTATTTCTTCCACTTCCTTTCATCCCTATCCTTGACCATTTATTATGTGGTACATATAGTACCCTCAAATATGTTGGAATAAAAGATAACCCAAGTGCAAGTCCCTTCTAGTGGTCCTTCTACCCCTAGATTTGATTGTTGAAAAACAAGGTAAACTACTACAATGAAAACTTAAGCACATAGTGAACAAATGTGATTTACTGATTAAAATAGCACATGATTAACCATTAAATTAAGGAGCATCATATACCCACAGTAAAATCTACAAGCTCACAAAATCAAACACATAACACTAGATGTATGTAGAGAAACCCTTTCAGAAAAGGAAAAAAAAACTCTACCACTAAAGAGAGCACAAGTCTATATTAATCAATATAACACTTTTGCATCAATACATCAAATTCTCTCTTCAATTTGACAACATTCTAGCATTGTGATAGTACTCAACTTATAAAGACCCATCAAACAACTATCAACTGTATATAACTTATAGAGAATAAGAGAGATGAAACCCAAAATCTAATGCCCCCCATGACCAATTATTTAATGCACCATAAATAGCAACCACTCAAAAGCATTTTTGACCTCTTATACATCACAAGCACACTTCCCCAAAAATGATTCTCCAATATGAAGACTATAACTCATGAGGGATCAACTCAATATTAAGAAGATTATCCACTATCTCCATAAGTGCCTAGGAATAAGAAAGTGTCATAAATGCATGCAAATTACTTTGTAACCACTGCTATCATAAGTAACCCCCTTTATTAATGCCACTACAATAATATTCCAAGTTACAAGAAGAATAATAAAATAATAATAATCTCTCAACCACCATGGGCACCCAAGAAGCCATTCTAGGATGTTTGGAGATCCAACATAAACATAGGATTGCAAGGAAAACATTGTTGAGGAAATTTAGGAGGCTTTTTCCCTTGTAATTAATCCTACTGAATATACAATTCTCAACCCAACCATTAGATTATAAAGACCTACCCAGGGAATTACTTGAAAGTAGAGTAAAAACCCTCATAGGGTCATGTCTCTAATTGTTGTATTGATTCCATGGCGTATAATTTCTCTGATTGCCAAGCTTTGAACTCTAACACTATAATAAGCTTGGGTTGGCATTGATATTTTAGCCTCATCAATTCATAACTAAAAAAATTCAAGGCAACTTTTGTGAAATCTATTTGTGATTACAATCAAGGATAGACTTTGCAGCTCTCTAGAGTGATTAACCATTAAACTAAGGAGAAGCATTTACTCACTATAAAATCAGCAAGCTCATAAAATCAAACACATAACATTGGATGTATGTAGAGAAACCCTTTCAAAAAAGAATCCACTAAAGAGAGTGTTACGTCAGAAAATGTCCCCTTGGGGGCTTTTCCCTCTTAAGGTTTAGCTCCCGGGTCCTTTAGAATGCATTTAGGTCATCTTGCATGATTATGATGACTCCTGATGAGAAAACCCTGAAGTTTCATTACAAATGGGACTTAGGGGATGTACTTAACATGATTCGTGCCTGAAATAGGGGGAAGGACTTGCGCGCCCGCGCCCTAGTCCTGCCCTATTTTAGGTCAGGACCTATTTTTGGGTACTAGTTTATGACTGTTACTTAGGTCCTATGCCGACTAAGTTTGAATTACGAAATTTTTAGCGAGAATGTTTGTAGTTGCATATATAAGCATGATTAGTGATTCATTTGTAAACTAGATGGCAATTGTGAACTTGTGGCTTATGTGAAAGTGATTCAAGGCATTCATTGTGTTGCAAAGCATAATTTTGTGTTGTTATTATGTTTGTATTTGCAGATTTGGCATCCATCTCCTCATGTGATGAAGAGTATCTTCCTTCCATGAGATCTTCACTACAAGGTGATATCAATTGTATTTTCTATCATTTATCATTTAGATTTTGCCTCTATCTTACAGGGATACACACTCTTTATCTAACAACAGTGTTCAGAAGACTTGAATGTCTCTCTAGGGCTTGATTGAGGCAAGCCTCTAAACACGACAACCCCCAACCCACTTTTCTATGATTGCAGGTTACAGGTTGTGAAAGTGAATGAAGTGGAGTTACAGGAGAGTAGTGCAGACTGTCAGAATTGCAGATCAAAGAAGAAAATAGGGACCTAGACTTGGGTGCCTGCTCATTAGTCCTTCAAATCTCGCAACTGTAAAATCTCTGAAACAACAGAATTGTCTTGTAGACAACATTCATAGACCTTGACAAAAACTAAGGAATTGGACTAGGGCGTCCGCTCATTAGTCCCCGACTTTTCTGCACACCGAACTTCGAAATCAGGTATGTATTTTATTGTCATTTGATATCTCTGTGTGCGATCATTTTCTGTAATTTGTCTATTTGTTTACGATTTCACAAAATTAGGGTTTTGAGCATAATTAGGCTTAATTGAACAATAAAATCACACCATTCCAATCTTTCCCTATGTTCCAAGTGACAGGAGATCTGTAGTAGAGTTCTCTACTTAGTTGAATGTCCTTGAATGTTTAGTGGTGAAAGGAGGATCAACACAAACCATTAAAATCAATCCTCTTCATTTTTAACCCTAAAGATTTTGGTGAACACATGTTCTTTTAAATTTTCCACCTTGTTGAGTGTTCTACTTCATATTTACGTTCATTCATTTCATTATTCATCTTATTGCATTTGAAAAATTACAAAAAAAATTGAAAACTTTGAAAAAATTGGCATTTTTAGCTTGCATTTTCAAATAATCTGAATTAGTTGGCATTTAATTTCAATAGATTTCTATCATTATCATCAGATCTGATTTAAATTACAGAAATTCATCATTCATTTATATTGAATTTTCATAATCAAATTGATAAAAAAAATGCTTGAAATTTTGCATTTTTCCATATAACCTAGTTTTGCATTAGCTAGGGTTTGTAGTCAAAATCTTGTTTCAGATTTTACTACCCTTTTACAACACTCATTAGGACTGATTTCTAACTTTATTGTTGCATCATAGTGGTTTTCTTACAAAATTTCATGTCTAGGGTTTGAAAACCTTGCATTTTCACTAGATTTTAGCCATATCATCTCTCTAGAATTGCATCATAGGCGTGTTGTGAAAGATTTTTCTGCACTAATTGGCTGTTATCAGGGTTATTATCTTCTTCCCCTCCTAAAATTCTTTACAACACCCTTTTTATTAGGCCTTGACATTGAAAATTTGTGAAAAATTGCATATTTTGGCTATATTTTCACTAGGGTTTGACTTAGATTGGCACTATAAGTGTGTTGTGACAAATTTTATGGAATTAGGTGACTAATATTACTGTTATAATCTTCTACTCCTCCTAAAATTCTTTACAACACCCTTTTTATTGGGTCTTTGCATTGAAAATTTGTGAAAATTTGCATATTTTAGTGTATTTTCACTAGATTTTGACTTGTCATCACTATAGAATTGCATCAAAGGTACGTTGTAAAGGATATTGTTGGTTTATTGGACTGATATTAAGCATATTATTTTCTACCCCTGATCAATTTCCTTACAACACCTCTTCTTTCACTTATTTGCATTGAAAAAAGTTGAAAAATCAAGCATCCTAAGTCATTTTCACATGTAGCTTTGCACTTGTCCCTTGCATAAATTTTGAAAAGCTTTTAAAATATGATTTTACATTGATTTTACAAGACATTTCACCATGGCATCTTCATCTTTTTGCTCTTTAGTATCAAAAACTTCGAGAAATTCTACAAATTTCTTAATATGAATCCTCATGTTCTCACTTACATACAAGTGATGTATCATAAGGATATATTTAAATGCTCCTCATTTGAAATCCTTGATTATGTATCTGATTTTGAAAACTTTGCATCTCTCATGAATACATACCCTTGGGTAGTATAAGATTTAGCAAAACACATTGAGAATGATGAGAGTGAAAGTTCTCTTAATGCTTTGGATTTAATAGCTAAAACATATGGTGATGACGATGATGATGATTCCATAGATTATCCTACTTCTCCTATAGCTGAATGTTCAATAACCTTAAATGAGAAGACTATAGATAGCTCTATTAATGTTACAATACCTAATCTTCCTACAAACACCGTATCTTCCTCTCATTCCAGTGCTCTCCCTGGCCAAGATGTAGCATTAGTGGATGAGAAAAGGTCTCACATTAAATCCTTTAGGGATAGATGTTGGGTATAATCAAAAGGAAAATAATGTTAATTCAATCTTCCTTAATAGACTTTGTATCAATATTCCTAATATGATTGTCCGAGGGGCACCTAGTGCACCCTCTTGCTTAAATCCGGTGATTATGATTCAAGGTAGACCTCCCAATTACATCTACAACTATGCAAAGCAAATTACTCAAAGAAATCAAGGTGTTCAAAATGTGTCGCAACACCCCGTGATTGCTCACACATATAACACCCATAATAACAAGAAAAGTAAACAAGCACCTCATGTGCCTGTCTCTCTTCCATGTTCTTAACCTATACTTCCTCCACCACCTCATCTTACTCCTAAAAAAGGTCAAGAATATGATCTTGTCAAGTAGCTTCACGCTACTCCGGCTAAGATCTCTCTTTGGGATTTAATACAAACATCACCTACATACCATGGAATGCTCCAAGAAGCTTTACAAAAGGTGATTGTACCACTTGTTAAGCCGAATGATGTAGCAGCTCTATTGGATTGTATGCATGTGACAAAAACAGATATTCTCTTTCAACCGCATGAAATACCATCGATAAAAGATGAATATGATCCACTTATGATCTTTGTCACAATAAATAAAATGTTGATAAAGCAAGTTATGATTGACAATGGATCGGCGCTGAATGTTTGTGGTATTGATTTGCTACATAGGATTAAGATTGATACCTCTTTGATTAAACCAAATATAACTAGCATTCGTGGCTTTGATAATGTTGCAAAATAAACTATGGGCACGATAACTTTACTCGTAATGGTTGGACTCATGACATTAGATACTTTTTTTCTTGTTATGCCTGGTTCTCTCTCATATAATATGATTCTAGGTAGACCGTGGATTCATGCCATGGGGGTAGTTCTATCTACCCTTCATAGATCAATAAAGTTTATTTATCAAAACAAGTTGCACACTGTGAAAGCCGATTTTGAACTAGATAGTTGTTTACATATTGAAAAGCAAAAACAATTTAACAATTATACAAATCTAAATAGCTTACGAGTTGAGTCATCAATGCCTCTTGCCACATATAATGTTATGCAAGACTCTAGAACATCGAATGCACTTTTTGGTGATGATTGGGGTTCATTAGATTTTAATCCTTGCAGTGTAAGGGAATATAAACTTAATAACCTTGACACATCAAAAGTCACATCGATCTCATCCAAGAAATATTTTGAAATTCCTAAGAAAAATAAAGCCTCCTTGGTAGAAAACAAAGACAATACTCTTACTTATACTACAAATTACGAGACCTATGAGGCTTCACCATCTTCTAAAGAACTGACTTCCCTCTATGGTCAAGGATTTAAAATCCTTTATAACAATTGTGATTATGTCGGCAATGGATGTGTAAATCAACAAGAGATTCGAGTACCTATAGAATCTGCTTCAAGACATTACTCAAGCGGCATTGGATATAATCATTTTAAAGAAAAGAAAGCCTCTCGTCGTCCTAAACTCAATGTTAATGCAAATTCAACATGACCAAATCAATATGTGTGATATCTTGGGCCGATAGACAATAATTGTCTGCCAGGAGCTATCCCTAAGAATTAGGTAAACATCTCTCCTTTAAGCCACACTCATTGTAGAAAATATTATAGTTTCTCTCAAGGGTGGCCTTTTCCTAGATGTGTAAGTTCTTAACATTGGGTTGAAATAGGTAAGTATTTCTAACCCTGGTGGTCACCTATGCGATAGCATGATCGGCTCGTGTATTTGACCTCCCCTTCATGTTGTGTTTTCCCCGTGATGTGTTGTGTTGTTTAGGCCTCTTGAGATGAACCTTGATACTCTTGTAAGGTCAAGGATACTAGGAGACCGCCTCTATTGTAACCTTCTTCTATTTGTATCATCATTCTTCTATATTGCTTCTCCTCTATTTTCACTGTTGTGTGTTGTGTCTTATGGACATAGCATTGTGGTTGGTGACTTGGAGGTACCCTCCTACGTGACTGTCCCTAAGGCACTTGTTTCTCCTCTTTGGATTTATTGTTTACCTTCCTCTAGTGGTTCTATCTAATGGGCAGATGACAAAAAACTTATTATACTGATAAGGACCTAGTGTTCCTTTAGCGAGAAATCAATAAATGGACCAAGTCCATACATGACGACGAGGTTGATATATATTATCAAGATGTTGTCTTATCACACTAACAAACCATAACAATATTGTCGCTCTATGCACTTTGTTTATCTTTGAATCTCACCTTGGTTACACTTGGTTTTGAGATTTCTGCGGTATAGCCCCACAGTTATACTCAGTCTCTGAATCCATAGTATAACCTCTGCTCTCTATGCGAATGATCATATACATTGTTGTTTATCATGATTATATGGACGGTAACACTTTTTTTGCAGTAGGAATGTGTTTGTGGAACATTTGACGATCATAAAGTACATGTCACCTCTAGGGGGCATGGGTTTTGCGAGAGCCCGTGTTCCCTTGTGTGTTTTCTTCCTACCTTAACGTGCTTGATATCATCACATGATATGAACCACCTTAAGGTGGGGGCATAAATAAGGTAAGCTGTCTCATTCAGATACTAGAAACATGTGTTTGTGTATCTTGAATCTATGGCAATCACTTAAGCCCTCTGCGGAGACGGGATATCGTGCATATCCTTTTTATCTTAAGCCCTCTGCAGAGATCAGGATGGTGTATCTCTCGAGGAGAGTGCACATTCTGTCATTTTCTAAAAGTCCTTTGCGGAGGCGGGGAGCGGATCTGAGACTATCATAACCCTTAAGCATGTCTTCGATGATTGTTATGGCAAAGCCCAATCGTCGGTGTGTGCCTGTAATGTGCTTGAGATGGTGATGAACCTAGAAATAGGTACACTCCATCGCTTGTCTGTCGTGTTTTCTCCGTGTCTTCCATGTGTGTGTGTATGGCGTGTTTGCTCCCAAGCATAGTTTAAAGACTGGTGGTAATGAGTCCCTCCTATGCTTTTGGATTTGTATGGTATGCTTGATTTGTATGGTGTGTTTGTTCTCAAATGCAATCTTAAAGACTGGTGGCGATGAGTCCCTCCTACACTTTGAGATTTGTTTTGTGTGTCTGTTGCCCCATATGCAGTTTAAAGACCGGTGGCGATGAGTCCCTCTTGCATTTTGGGTTGTGTGTTTACTTTCTTTGTACTTGCATTATGCATTTCATATATATGAGAAAAAGAAAAGAAAAAATAAAATAATCATTGCATTCACTGCGTTCACTATATTTATTGTGTTTTGTATGTATTCAATGTTGTCTTCTCCATGTTTTGCGTGACTAACTATCTTCTCCATGTTTTACATGCCTGTTACTATCTTCATTGTGATTGGCGTGTTTTCTCCGTGCTTGGCGTGTTTGTTGACCGTACTTTAATGCATGTATTGGCCTTGTGTTTATACATACATTAAAGTGGGGGCTAACTGTTACGTCAAAAAATGTCCCCTAGGGGCTTTTCCCTCTTAAGGTTTAGCTCCCGAGTCCTTTAGAATGCATTTAGGTCATCTTGCATGATTATGATGACTCTTAATGAGAAAACCCTGAAGTTTCATGGCAAATGGGACTTAGGGGATGTACTTGACATGATTCTTGCCTGAAATAGGGGGGAGGACTTGGGCGCCCACGCCCTAGTCCTGCCCTATTTTAGGTCAAGACCTATTTTTGGGTGTCAGTTTATGACTGTTACTTAGGTCCTATGCCGACATCCTAAGTTTGAATTACAAAATTCTTAACAAGAATGTTTGTAGTTGCATGTATAAGCATGATTAGTGATTCATTTGTAAACTAGATGGAAATTATGAACTTGTGGCTTATGTGAAATTGATTCAAGGCATTCATTGTGTTGCAGAGTAGAATTTTGTGTTGTTATTGTGTTTCTATTTGCATATTTGGCATCCATCTCCTCATGACATGAAGAGCATCTTCCTTCCATGAGATATTCACTACAAGGTGATATCAATTGTGTTTTCTATCATTTATCATTTAGATTTTCTCTCTATCTCGTAGGGATATGCACTCTTTATCTGACAACAGTGTTCGAAAGACTTGAATGTCTCTCCGGGACTTGACTGAGGCAAGCCTTTAAACACCACAACCCCCAACCCACTTTCCTATGATTGCAGGTTACAGATTGCGAAAGCGAAAGAAGTGGAGTTGCAGAAGAGTAGTGTAGACTGTTGGAATTGCAGATCAAAGAAGAAAACAGTGACCTGGACTTGAGCACCCACTCATTAGTCCTCTGGATCCTGCAACTGCAAAATCTCCAGAACAGCAAAACTGTGTTGCAGACAACATTCCCACATCCTAACAAAAATTGAGGCACTGGACTAGGGAGCCCACTCATTAGTCCCTAACTTTTTTACACACTGAACTTCAAAATCTGGTATGTATTTGATTGTCATTTGATAGCTCTGTGTGCGATCATTTTTCGTAATTTATTCGTTTGTTTATGATTTCACAAAATTAGGGTTTTGAGCATAATTGGACTTAATTGAACAACAAAATCATACCATTCCAATCTTCCCCTATGTTCCAAGTGACAAGAGATTTGTAGTAGAGTTCTCTACTAGGTTGAATGTCCTTGAATGTTTAGTGGTGAAAGGAGGATCAACACAAACCATTAAAATCAATCCTCTTCATTTTTAACCCTAAACAAAGAGCACAAATTTGTATTAATCAAAATAACACTATTACATCAATAAATCAACTTCTTTCCTCAATTTGACAACATTCTAGTAGTGTGAAAGTACTCAACTTATCAAAGACCCATGAAACAACTATCCAATGTATATAATTTATAAAGATTAGGAGAGATGAAACCCAAAATATAATGCCCCCCATGACCAATTATTTAATGCACCATAATAAGCAAACACTCAAAAGAATCTTTGACCACTTATACATCATGGGCACACTTCCCCAAAAATGGTGCTCCAATATGAAGACTATAACTCATGAGGGTCCACTCATATTAAGAAGATGCCCCACTCTCTCCCCTAGTGCCAAGGAATAAGAAAGTGTCATAAATGCATTCAAATTACTCTGTAAGCACCACTATTATAAGTGACCCCTTTATTAATGCCACTACAATAATATTCCAAGTTACAAGAAGAATAATAATAAAATAATAATTTCTCAACCACCATGGGTGTCCAAGTACCCATTCTAGAATGTTTGGAGATACAACATAAACATAGGATTGCAAGGTCAATATCACATCTTATCCTAACTTCGGTAGATGTGACTATCTAATTGATCCCCTAGCTCCCATACATAATAAATAATATGAATAAGTTACCAACTCAAATGATACCCATCATGAAAACAAGTAAAATATAGGAGAAAACCAAGATGTCATAATATTTAATAACTATATATGCTAATATTATCAAGGGACGATTATTGCACCTAATCATTGAACCTAATCCAAACCACCCATAAGTGCAAGACACCTTAGTTCAATCTAAAATTCATAGGTAAGATGCTAGATTTGATTTGTACAGAGACAACTACTCACCTAGATAGTGATGTGGGTTGCTTGGAAAAGAACTTGGCATAAGCATGAGTATCCCACAATGCTCCCAAAGTGGCTTATCAAAATGATCAGGCCTCTTCCCAACAATGTAGCCATAAATTCAACCCAAAGCAATGACAATGAGAGTGGCTCAACCTCCTCCAAATGAGCAATAGGTCACGATAATCAAGATAATCCTCCCTAGAATGGTGAAGTGAATAATGTGAATCAATCATATGAGACCACCTGAAAGCTCACATCATTACTTTAGTGAAATGAATCTTAGCGCCACGCCATGTTAATCCTACTTTTTGAATAAGTAACGAAGGAAGATATAGATCTCAACATATACTCAATCATATACTTGATTCTCTATCACTCCAACTATACCGGAATAGCATAAGGAGGGGAGGTGTAATTCTAGCACGTGAATTGGTATCCATGCGCCCTATGAGGTATCATAGGGAGGGGCAGTGTTATTCCTTCCGTGCAAGGGTATCCAAGCGCCTCCAAGCGCCTTATAGCTAATTTTCCGATGGAGGTTAAGAGAAAAGGGATATGAACATTAGAATATGCATCATGATCACTTTATGTCACTTATAGATTATGATTATAAGGTTTAATTTAAGACAATTTTGTGACTAATGTAATTGGATAAGAAGAATTGAATTCTAATGTACTCTTTTACAAGTCGAAATTGTTTGCAATGTTGCAAAAATTTTGGCTTGCTAGAAGGGGACATTACACTTTGATTTGTATAGAGACAACTACTCACCTAGATAGTGATGTGGGTTGCTTGGAAAAGAACTTGGCATAAGCATGAGTATCCCACAATGCTCCCAAAGTGGCTTATCAAAATGATCAGGCCTCTTCCCAACAATGTAGCCATAAATTCAACCCAAAGCAATGACAATGAGAGTGGCTCAACCTCCTCCAAATGAGCAATAGGTCAAGATAATCAAGATAATCCTCCCTAAAATGGTGAAGTGAATAATGTGAATCAATCATGTGAGACCACCTGAAGGCTCACATCATTACTTTAGTGAAATGAATCAAAACATTAGAAGCAAGAAGCGTTGAATAATCAGACCAAAATTCTTCTCAAGGCAGTGCAATACCATAAACTCCTAATTAGAGAACCAACACAAACCTTTTTGTTACCACTCAAGTTGATTCAAATTAGGGGATTCCCAACCACCCCCATATTTCTACTTTCACTTAAATAATGTGGGTAATGAGACCTTCACACCTCCACCTTTTCCATATAATGCAACAAGTACAGACCGACCTAGAAGGGTATTAGTAAATCAAGCACAAAATTACACAACCCCTTTCATATTCCAATTGACAAACACTAGACATTAGAATTAAATGTAATAGATTTCAACAACCAAACTATTAAGGATTTCAAAGTCAATCAAACCATTTTGTCCCTCTTATAGGGTTAACTTTCAAAGTGCCACTTCCTTCTACACATGATCCCCTCTCAAGGATATTGTAGACACCTAAATTTGACCTTGTCCTTACGACATCACCTAGACACCATCTTGCAACATCTTGTGACACTTTCATCCTAGGCCCCTTTCATTATCCAATTAATTAAATAAATTATCTTTATTTATTTAATTAATCTTAGTCCATTTCCTAAATTAATTAAATAAATATATTTATTTAATTGATTTAGTCCATCCTTTAGTCACATTAATTAAATAAATTTTATTTATTTAATTAATTTATTTCTCTCACTTTGTCCTATAATTAATTAAATAATTTTATTATTTAATTAACTATTTTTCACTTATCCTAATCCTTATACACTTTTACCTATTAATCTATCATCAAAATAGGTCTTATCCTTTCCACATATCACTAGCAATCAAGTAATTTTCTCCTAGCATGCACCTATCTAAATTTACCCTAGCAAGATCTACCTAGAACTATGCTACTAGTGTGAGTAATCAAATCGTTATCAAATATCAAGAGCAACAAGGACTACTTTGGTAATATTGTTGCATTTTCTTTAGTTAGTTATGTTGGGTGAATACTTTGTCGTCAACTCACTGACGGCAAAATGGTTATATCAACCACAGTATGATGAAATAAATCTCTCCTCTCAACAAGGGGAGGTTCCCTTACTATTTATTGAAACAAAATTAAACTACTTGAAGCTAAAAGTATTTACACTAGCTCTAACCATGTAGGGGGTGTGTTACATTCATCATTTTCTCTTCTTTCAGAAAAGATGTTTACAATGTTTCACGATAATATTCAATAATGCTTTTACACTTCTAATATTAACCTAAACAGTAATCACCAATATTCTTGTGAGTTGAAGCACAAAGTCTTTCAACTCACTTCACAAAAAGATTCACGAACCAAGTGAATAATCCCAAGCACAAAGTCTTCAAATTATCCCCAGAAAGATTTTAAAAGTAACCATATCACCAGTTGGAGCACAAAGTCTGTCCACTAACAACACCACTGATCCACGCGAATGTGATTGAAAATCATAGCACAAAGTCTACAAGTTCTCAACACGATTCATATACAAAGTGAACAACTACAAGCTCAAAGTCTTTATAATCCTCCACCGAGAAACGCTTTCAACACAGATATATTCAAGGAAATAATATAACACAAAGTTTATATAACTTATCTTGAATATTCTCCAATCATAATAACCAAACACCACTTTATCCAATCAATCAACAAGAGAAATCAGCAAAAATGCCATATGCACATCCTCACTCATACAAATTCGTTTCAGTACAAAGTTTGATATCAAAACTTGCCTTTTTTTATTGACTGGAGTTGATCATACAATTTGAACACAAAGTCTCAAAGTTGGGTCTCAATTTAGGCAGCACTTCATTGCATAAGATTAAAGATAAAAATTACAATAGAAGCCCTTTTTATTTATAGGGAGAGGCTTTGAGAAAATTTAGGAAAAACCTAACTACTTTAACTTATTCAAAAATAGGAGTCCTTATTGACTTGGGACTTCCTATGTTTTTACATGTAATTACATATGAGAAAAGTACATGTAAAAGTGTCTAAAACTAAATGAAAAGTACATATGAAACTACAAAAATATTCTAAGGCATGATGGCTTTCATCAACTCCCATTCCCTGTACTCTGCACACATCTTCATGATGATCGGTCCACGAACCCAATTCAAGAGTAACTTGCCAGGTTTGATGACTCAGCATCTTTGTGTGCCACTTTCGTTGTCACTGCTATTTGTTCTCCAATGGCTATTACACTGTCCATACATGATTGCACCTTCAATTGTCCACTCTATCCTGTTCATCTCTAAACACAACTGCTCCTTGACTACAAGTGACTCCAACACATCATTCTCATTGTCATGACTATGGATCGAATCACCTGTCTCCATGAGTAATGGCTTTCAACATCCTTCTTTACTGTCATGTGCATGCTCCTATTATCAGACCCCTGCTATCTTGTGCTTCATTACTTTGGACTTTTTAAGAGATAGGTCAGTCATTGGAAAGATAGATTCTTTCGGATGACGTGATGACCTTGGCAGCTTGCAGAAGAAACTATAACAAAAAGTCATGATCTTGCAGTTAGGGGAAAAAATGGCAATTTGGGAAACCGTATATTGTCGATCATGACCAGAGGAATAAGCTTGAAAGGGCTAAAGTGCAAGCGGGTCAAAAAAATGGATGAAAGCGGGTTCAAGATAGCTCTTTGGAAAATTCTCCAGAGTTAGGAAAATTCTGAAGAGTGATGCACGGACGGCAATTTTTGCCGCCCTTGCATGTTAGGGAAATTGCAGGTGTCAGGGCGGCAATTTTCACCGCTCCTACATGTGGGAGTACGCATTTGCAAATGTGTTCAGGCGGTGATTTTTGTCGCTTTCGCATGTAAAGGATAGATCAACATTGACATTTACAATCGATAATTAAACATGTATGGGCGGCAAATTTTGTCGCCCCTGCACTTTGGATACAACAAAAGATAACAACATGGGTGGTGATTTTCACCACTCATGCACTTGGTATTATGCATCGGCAGTGAAAATCACTGCCCATGCATATGGGAACTATGGGGAAGATCATGTATGGGTGGCAAAAATTGCCGCCCCTACACGTAGGGCAAAACACGAGTGTGAAGGCGCCAAAGAAAAGCCAATCAACTAAGATTCGTTTTAGCGGTGTTTCTTCCATTCAAACTTAAACACTAGACATTGAAGACTCGGCGCCGACGACACAGGTAAGTTAAAATCAACAAACATTAACACTAAACATTGATCACAGGAAAAACAAAAAGTTGTAACACATTAAAACTTATAAACAAAACCATGAACACGAAGAGGATTTGCCAGAAGACAAAACGAACTAGGGTTTACCACAAACAATCTAAAGAATACAAACAAATGACAAAAAGAAAGCTCAAAGACAAAAACCCTACCTGATGCTTTTAAAAATCTGGCAAAACTGGAGTCAAATCCACGTGAACGGTGATCCAATCCACACGCCAGAGGTTCTATTTCGCTTAGAAGGATAACAATAGTAAAAAAACACAAAATGAACAGCCTTTTAAAACCACTTTAAAAGATCTTCTAAATATCACATGATCAGTGTCATAAATGCACTTGACATAAACTTAAGTTGCACATTTTTGCCGCCCCTGCATTTTTGGAAATCTCAAAGGGATATGCAATAGCGGGGAAAACTACCACTTTTACATCACAAAAACAAAAATAATATGCATGGGCAGCGATTTTCGCCGCCCCTACATATCTCAAAGACTTTAAAACATGCAGTGGCAACAAAATTTGCCACCCCTGCATTTAAGACAAAAATTTCTCTAACTCCTTAAAATTGCAAAAATCAGTTTAATGACTTGCACGAATTTCAAGAAATCAAAACAAGAAGATACTCGAATAGATAGTCAAGAGCAAGAGAAAAACGTACGAGGACAAGATAACTTGCCTCGATTTGCGAACTTAGAGTGTAAGCTACGAAACGGACAAGTTTCATAGGGGTCGTCCTACAAAATGAGCACAACTGATTTTGAGGACAAGTTACTTGATGTGATGTTGAAAATGGAGTAGGTTCATTGTGGGACCCACGTCCCTTGATTTAGCTTGTTTTTTTCCATGATTTGTTAGCTTTTTTGTCACAAATTTGTGTTCATCTTAGTGTAGACTGGTCGGCGACCTGTCATAAGAACTACCCTGGGACGAAAAGGACTTCAATGTTGCATCCCTAGGATCTATATAAAATTTGATATATTGTAAAAAAAAATTGAGTACCAGATCCATATTGTATGGATCTATACAATCTGTACTGTATGGATCTTCTGTACAGGTCCCTCTGTGCAGGCTCATAGGCTATGGTTGGCTTAAAATATTAGCGCTTAATTTTTTATTTTTATTTTTTTTGCATCGCAAGTATATAGTAAGTCAAAAGTTTGATAAAAATATATTTCTTGATTTAAATTTTAATTGGTTCACGAGTTTGTACAATCAAGATATTTCCATGAGAATTTTCTATACTTTGAATGATATTAAATTTTCGCTGAGGGTTTAATATTTTTATTCTCAGGATTTTATTCTGAGGGTTTAGTATTTCATTGCGTGTTGGAACCATTAGAATAATAAATCACTATTTTATACAAGAAGCAAGTTAGCATGTTAACTTACATTATGTGGATGGTTTTTTAAACTAGTTGATCATGCAAATATATAAATGTATGATGTTAACATTACGATCCTAGCAAAACAATCCTCTATAATAGAGAATTAAGGATGATAATACTGATGATACAATGCACATCAAAATTGAAGCCCAGGCTAGTTAGAAAGGAACTAAAGTGTAGCACTTTCTTGGGTGCAACTAGGGTTTAATTGTATTAGTTATGTTTTGTGTCAGATGTATAATGGTACAAGGAATTAGAATTAAAACTACACTAAGGGACCCAAAAGCCATATTAGATGGCATAGTTATTCTGATTGTCATCCCACTAACATCTCAACTGAAGTATGGCATAGCTATTCAACAGAAATATTAAAATAAATTATATCGCAATAATGCTTCAAAAAGGTATTCCTCCAATGTTATGATATTTGGGTACTCTGCATTATTCACTTCACAACGTCTTCCCTTCATGTATTTTTTAACCCTGTTACATTAAACATATTTCTATCATCCACTCTTATTGGTATACTATTTTGGTGGTTGCCTTGGTATGTCGCTTGTGCACGAGGGGTATATATAGACACAAACTCATTTAATCGCTATTTAATTGGCATAAGTAGAAGCACAAGGTTTAGACAAATCGGACGGTATTTTTTCTTGTATAATGGACGAATGCAAATATGCATATCACGTAACTGACAGCCTAGTGCCCGTGTACCCAAGTTTTGGTGCCATATGCACCCCAACATCGTCACACCCCAGAAATTTCATATAAAATATTTGGCAAGAGTTACTTCTAAAACTCTGTTCCTATCGGCATATTCCTTGAACCTCCTATGGGTGCAAGTGCTAATATTAATATTTTGGGACTTCAATATGGATCTCTTACAATGAACTTGTATTGGCTTATAAACTCATTCCCATAAATAACTAACAAACTAACCCCCAAACCAACTACATTAGAGAAAATTCTCAAAATTAACAAATCATTAAAGCTAACATTAAGTCACTAAGGTGACTTTATTTCACAATGTGAATCTTAATTTTTCAACACCCCACCTTAAGGTTTACATTACAAAAATAAAAGAACGGAAACACTAAACATGGACTGACTATGATAGGTCAACTAGAAATTTGCAGAAGAGTCATCTCCACCAAATCTCCTCGCTCATCCAGAACACCCCAAACTGCTCATGTCTAAACAAATGTCCTGACTAACCACCAAACCTCCTTAGAACACCCAAACTGCTCGTGTCCAAGCAAATGTCTTGATTGTCCAACAATACATGTGAATCGAGACGTACTCAACTATTCACAAGTACACTCACCTTCTTGTGAATCGAAACACTCAATTATCCACAAGAAAACAACGACCAATTGTAAATCTAAACTTACTCAACTATTCACAACAACACTCCTCTCTTTGTAATTGAGACATTCTCAACCATCCACAAATACAACCATGCAAGTCTATGGATTGAGACATACTCAACTATCCATAAATACAGATCACCAAATTTGTGAATCAAAACATTTTCAAATATCCCCAAACCATAAAATTGTCATGCCCCCCTTGCTCCATGAAGGAACTCAAATATGAAACTGATGGTTCTCATGCAAAGTATCATCTCTAAACAAGAAGCTAGCTCGAAATGATAATATTCCTCCAACATCTGGTGCCTTCAATTCCAAATTTGGATCTCTCAGAGCCCTAAAACCCTTGTAAGCTATAGGATGGATGGCTCTAAAAATACAAACACTATATAGAACTCTCAAATAAACTGTGGTTTTAAAAAGCTCAAACAAATCACAAATCACCGATGCCAAACTACGAATTGCAAATCAAAGGGGAAAAGTACTAACCATATACAACCAGTTTCATCTCAACCCATTCTACCTTAAGGTTGTCTTCCATTTGATTAATGCCAGGGAACATACTAGACAGCAGCAGTGGGCACAATCAATAACCATACATGATGTAAATGCACTCCAAAAAAGCACATTATACTACAGCCTACACATCAGAAGCAAATAAAGAAGAGATGGTCGTATGAAGTGTGCTCGGCAAGTATTTGAGAGATCTCCACACAAAAATAGCATTTTGTTTGCGCTGCAACTGGAAGCAACAGCGCTTTCTTTTATTTGCTGAAAAACCATATACCTACAGGACGACAGTTATATGCGTTATTCTCACACTGGCAGCATCTGGATTCCCTCACATAGATCTTTCCTGCCAATCTCTTCATCCACACAAAAGCAATTATGAAATCATGACTTCTTTTCATGGCACAGGATCAGGAAGTGCTCTGATACCATGTTGAAAAAATTACAGGCACAAATATTGCAAAAAAATCCTAAACCATATTGTTGGTCAAATAACACCAACCTGTAAATATATTATTAATATTTCGGGACTTCAATATGGATCTCTTACAATGAACTTATATTGGCTTATAAAGCCATTCCCATAAATAACTACCAAACTAACACCCACACCAACTACATTCGAAAAAGTTCTCAAAATTAACAAATCACTAAAACTAACACTAAGTCACTAAGGTGACTTCTATTACACAATGTAAACCTTAATTTTCCAACAGACTGTTACATAATTAAAATTGTATAGAATAACATTGCATTACTTCTTTTGCTCAGTAACCACAGATGAATCATGCAAAGAGATAAATTGGAACTCAACAAGGATTTTCACCATATCACAATTAGATGCAACGATTTGTGTCACCTTTCCTTTATGAAAAATTTGTAAAACAAGGTTTGTGAAACGGGTGTGAGACAAAGCAGTATTTGTGACAAACAGGTTTCCTATCACTTGTGGTTTAACCCACATCAAAAGAGAGATCTGAGAGAATATCTTTAAAGAGTAAGAAAAAACACATGCACAGATCATACAAACCCAGAACATGGAAATCGTATGTAAGCTGTCAACCAACATATTTATAGAGCTAATGCAAATTCTCTGTTACTTTGTACCCCACCATGTGGCACCTTGATGATCACTTGCACCAATCATGATGACAAAAATGTAAGAGCATAAATATAGAGCCCATACTCAAAGCAAGGCTTTAACATCAAAATTTTCATACATTTATATTCAATACAACATCTAAATAATCATTTCATCAAAAATTTCAACATATTGGAGCGCATACTTTAAGAGTGCCTTGCCAGTAGGTCTAAACAACACGTCGAGCAAAAGTCAAATACCCAGTGTGACCCTTTGTATCTGGATATGGTTTAGCCACAACCATGCGGACCTTCTCGTTTTTCACTGTTGCTCCTTTCTCAATCATAGTCTTACTCGAGCTGTTATCTTTTGCCATTTCAGAACAGAGTCTCTTACAAGGCAATGAACTAGAGGAACCATGTACATCAGATGATTGCTCTTCTATCATTTTTGTAAACGACTGTTCACGAACCTCGTATGTACGGAGGAGGACCTCAAAGGTCCGAATATCTACATTAAGAAGTGTAAGGCCAATTATCAAATTGGAAGAGCACAATTTAGTTAGTGAGAAATAGAAATAGGTAGAAAATAACTAATATCTGGCCCTGGAAGGAGCAACAGTTTGTTAGAATGCAAAGCTCAAATATAGATTGTATTGAAATCTTGAGATATTAATAAAAGCATTGATCAGGAATGAACCAAAATATATCAATTTTCTTAGCAGAACTACATTTTATGGTTGGCTTGCAGGGAAAGACTGACCTGTGAAATCAGTACTGGTCAAAACTTCACATGTATGCTGCACCTGTTCAATGCAAGGAGAAAATGAGCATAGAACTCCATCAGGTTTTAATACTTCTGCTGCGGAGGCAAGAGCCAACCATGGTTGAGGAAGATCTAGAAACACAGCATCAATCTCCCCACAAAATTTACTTGGGAATCCACTACCTTGAATGTCACGAACTTCAACTGTTATAAGACTGCTCAAGCCATTCCTTTCAAAGTCCTCTCTGTGAATGCAAAGAAAATAAAGCGATAAAGTTACTGCAAACCACATACACATTACTCTTTCATCTACTGAAGTTGAGATAAGCTCAGAAGGTTTAAAACAAGTAATACCTTGCAGAAGTTGCCCGGAGTTCATGGAAATCAAATGTATGAACATGACCTGAAGGTGCAACAGCCCGTGCAAGTGAAGTAGTGAGGGAGCCACTTCCAGTACCAGATTCCATTACCAAACACCCAGGATAGATCTCTAAAAATAAGACAACAAAGCTGATATCTGCTATGTATAGGATCTGTGTCCTGTGGTTCAGCACAAGTGTCCATAGCTCAGGCGTTGGGGCCAATAGATGCACAAAACCACCCTTTTTATTGAAGACCTTGCTTCCAAAAGGCCTTCCAATCCAATCTGAGTAGTCAAAAACACCAAATCTGTTCTGAAACTGTGCCCCACTATTTACAGTGACAGCTTTCATTTGGTCATGTCTCTCATAGACGATGACTAAATCACCTTCGTTTATGCGACGCCCAAATGTGATCTTATTTTCAGGTAGTATAGGCAACATTTCTGCTTAAAAAATATCTGCTACCGTTTATTTTGAAAATAGAACTTGAAGCTAATTTTACATTTCAAATATGGTTGTGCATAAGATCTGAGGCCTGGACCATTAAAACCTGAAGGTGTGATAGAAAAATTTAGAACATCAAAAAATAAAATAATATCATATAAATTTCAAATAGTGTTATTAGGACTGAAATGATCTCATGAATATTCGTATTCATAAAAAGATCAACCAAGGTATTATGAGCATGTCTTTGCCTGTTCTTGAAAAGTTGAAAGCCTAATAATTATGGCCAAAAAAACATTTACATATTCATTATAAAACTTACAATTTAGCTCATGAAGAAAATATACTTCACATGCTGGCACTCAGAACTCAAATTGCATCTTTAAGTAGGGAATGGTAGCAATCCAAATATACACAAATCATCTACAGAAAAGAGAAAACTAACTGATCCGTGGCCCAGGGTAGAACATGATGGATAATGCAATTGAAGAGGTTCAGTTAGGTTATTTGTTGAAACAGTTTATGTTTATGATACAGTTTCAAATATGCAGAGTACAATGTTAACATGAAAAACAGAGAAGATATTCGACAACCAGATTAGAACCGAATAGCAAAGTTGCATTACACTAGATCTGTACGATATCTATTAGAATAGATGTGTGTGTTATCTATCTCCTCATCATCATCCTACAAAGAATGGTTATGTACATTAATATACAAAGAGGGAGGAAGATGAGCCATTGGTTAGGAAGCACGAGGGTTCATATTTTGCTTCAACTGTCACAACTGCCAGAGACAAGTCAAGCAGTGTGTTACTGCGGAAGTTGAGTTAGGACTTTTGGTTTGGAACATGCGTGCTGATTAGGATGAGAATCCTGTTGACCAAAATTGCAAAGGCTGTCAATCAACACCAGAGATTTGTAGTGTGTTTTAGTGACCCAAATCCTCTTGGACCAATCGCCCCTCCTTAAAGAGAAATGGTCCCATCACATGAAGTTGTGGTAAAAGATGTGGGAACAGATTGGCAACCTGCACCTCTGTGAAACATTTTCCCTAGGAAGGAACTTGACCTACTTTGACAATTTGGAAGATAGAGATCTCTTTTCATCTTGTCCGTTAAGCACTAGCACCAATGACTTGATCCTGCTATCCTAGAATGCTGCATTCTAGATTGATCTTTGTATCTTGAATTGTCTCTACAACATTTGAAGCATCCAACAAAGGTGGAAAGTAATGGCACAAGGGTTATGTGTTAAAGACTAGATGCAACCCAAGGTAAGAAGGCAGATTAAGTTCAAAGGCATTATCTCCTTGCTTGGTGATGGTGTAGGGCTTGTGCCAATGTGGAAGGAAGCTTGCAGTAAGGTCTTATCAATCTTTCCTTCTACATGTGTAGCTAGACTTACTCAATCACCAACCTGAAAGGTGTATGGTGACTAATGCTTGTCATGGCACTACTTGTATTTTGCATTAGCCTGCTGCAGAATGGCATGCACTTAATGTTGAATGTGCTCAATGAATTGAACAACTTTGTTAACTTCCTTTAGAGCTGAAAGAGTTTTTGTTGATGGTGGAACAGGATAAGCTATGTTGACGGGTGCCAAATGTTGGAAACAAAAGCAAAGCTAAAAAGGGCTATGTCTTGTAGAGTTATGCAGAGCTTTGTTGTAGCTATGCTAAATGAAAGGCAAACTTTCATCCCAAGTATGATACTTCTTCAAATTGTACACCCTGAGAAGATGCACTATCATTCTGTTCAACACTTTTGTCTATCCATCAGTCTAAGGATGGAATGCAGTGGGTTTTGTGTCTAACATAGACCAAAGCGCCTTCCAAAAATTGCTTAAGAACCTTGTAACTCTATTTGACATAATAGATTCTAGGATTCCAAAGTGGATTGAGACACGCTAAAAATATAGGTGAGTTGTTTCTAGAGCTATGATTGCTTTCTTGCAAGGAATCAAAAATTACTATCTTTGAAAATCTATCAACTACTGCAAAAACACAATTATTACCATGTTTGATAGTAGGATAGCCTGAGAGGAACTCCATGGAAACAAATTCCCATAGTCCCTTTAGAACCGGCAAAGGTGTGTACAAACCTTGCTCCTTGTTGACTAGCTTGCCAATTGCACATGTAGTACAAGACTTGATGTATTTGACAACATCAAACCTAACATGTGGCCAAAAGAAGTACTTTTGCAACACCACATGAATTTTTTTAAACCCAAAATGTCCTACAACCTTGTTGAAATGAGCCTCCCATATTAGTTTTTGTCTCTTTGCCTCATATAGAATGCACAAGTGCCCGAGCTGATATAGGAGTCCATCCTACAAGTAGAAATCTAGAACTGATTTATCGCAAAGCAAGTTTTGATAGATTTCTGCAAAATCCATGTTTGATCAATACAATTTTGAACATGCACTGACTTCATGTCCACATGTGTTAAGAACTAAAAAGAGAGCATGAACTGGCAAACAACTCACACAATTTGCAATCAGATTGGCACTTCGCTTCTTATGCTTGATGTTCAAATGGGACTGCTGAAGATAAGAAGACCATTTTTTATGCCACTCTTGCTTTAACTTGCATTCTGTCATGTCCCCTTTCTCTGACCAATAATTTTGGCTTTATTATTATTTAAAAATAATGCTTTTAATTTTTTAAACACTAATATTATATATAATATATATATAAACAAAAATAAAGTTCAAATTCAAAATTCCAAGGTGCTCAAATTGGGTCCATGAGACCCATCCGTGGAGAGGTATAATTATAAGCTTCATTCTTCCACTTGGGCAGGCAATTTGATATTTTGGCAATTGATATTCTTGAATTTTCAAGTGACTGAACCTGCAAGGATGAAATCCCTTGAAGGCGAGTTAAGTGGTAGGGACGAAACCCCTCTTCCTCTATTTTGGGCAGTTCTACCCAGGCGCTGCAATTGTGCTAATTGGATCAGTTGTGCGTATTTCAGGAGGCGGAGTGCTGTTATATACTAAGTTGGAAGTCTTGTAAGCACACCCAGATTTAGAGTCACAGAGAGTCAGGGTTTATTCGCCAACATCAAGGGCAGATCTGAGGAAGGTGTGTAGATAGAGTCCTGGGCACACTGTTATAGGTGCAGATTGGTCATTTTCCCAACAGCGATACATGGAGTCTGTTGTAACTTGTACCCATATGAAAAAATTTTCGTCTATGTATACAATCATCCCAAAGTGATATCAAACTCCCTCTCAAGCATTGTGTCACCTTGTCATTTTCTTCTAACTCCGCAGGTTCAAGATATGTTGAAGTAGATCGAGGGAAGGCAGGATCAAATTGAAGTTTCAAGAAGCCAAAATGGCTAGGGCTATGGAAGGTCGTCGAAAGGCGAATGTCATAATCATCAAGTCAAAGAACAAAGCATTGCTAAAGAATGGCAAAATGCACAAAGGAAAGGCCAAACAAACCAATGATCGAAAGAGAAAATTTTGTCAAAAGTAAAAAATTTCAAAAAAATTCTAAGGCATTTTAGCATGCCTAGGCTCAAAGGAGAAATCACAAAGTATAAAAATACTTCAAAGGCTCAAAATACCCACTTCAAAAAAGCGTGCTCCCAACATGAAGAAAATTTTCAAAAAAAAATTCCCGAGGAAGCGCGCCTCCGCCTTGGCTATAAAAAGCTTTCAAAGTCTTCATCAAAAAACACAAAGTTGTTTTTGCAAGGAAGCGCGCTTTGTCTTGTCGGCCCACGCCAAGCTGAGGGTCAAAGTCACTCATCAAAAAAGCACTAAGTCACTTTGTTCTTATAAGGAAGAGCAGCTTCACTTGTTTGCCCGCGCCAAATGGAAGATTCAGTGAAGGACAAAAACGCCTAAGGCAAGAAAGAGGAGGCGCGCTTTAGAGGTTCCGCTTCCGCCATCAAAGAAAGAAGATCACGACAAGGAAAAGGCGCCAAACATAAAGAAGGCAAGGCAAAGTTTCAAAGGATTGGTGCACAAGGAAAAGGTGCACTGCTCCATTGGTGCGTGCGCCTAAGGAGTGCGTCCACCCTCATGCACCCGTGCCGACTTTGGCATCTTTTATCTCCAAAACGCCAAATCTAATTTTAGCTCTTAACCTTGGCCGACTCTTTAGGGAAAGAGACGCACCTCTTCGTGAATGCATGGATTTTTAAGAGCTATATTGAGTTTTAAACCTCCACTTCAAAGCAAATTGTTTTTTGCATGTCTCCAAGAAAAAAAAAAGCATTCTAAAAATAATAAAGCAGATTTAAAAGACTTCCAAGGGCAGTGCTTCACTATAAGAAGGTATTTATGCATGATTTTCTTCATTTGAAAGGCAGATTGGAGGTTTTCAAGCGCAGCACTTCATCTTTTGAAGATAATTATCACAAAAATCTTTGATTTTGTTCATTCTTGAGCAATCTAAGGACAGGGATAAGCACATTGAAGGCATATTTTGTCATTGAAGAGCATTTAGAAGGCAAAATTGAAGAAGTTTTCCAAGGGCAGCATTCAAAGAGTAAAAAATCAGACTTTTCCACTCACTTTTCTTCCATTTTTGAGCAGTTCCAGCCACCTTCTAGGGCAAAATCTTGACTAAAAAGTGTCATTTTTTGTGGTTTTGTGCTATCCTAGCACCTAAAAACACTTAAAATCGACCTTTGCATCCATTTCCAAGGGCAAATTTGAAGAAGCTCACAAATTTCACTTCCCAAGGGCAAAATATTCACTTTTTCCAAAATTTTTGAATTTGGCAGCGAGAAAGGTCTGATTTTTCATAACAGCAAGCAAAAAAGGAGTATTTGGATTTCGCGAAGACCATAGAAGATGCAAACATCATCCTGCAGATGAAGATTGTTCACCTTAACTCCATCATTATTCCAGAGGAGGCTAAAGTTGAATCGGAGAAAAATCTCAATTCTCAAACAACCATTTTTCAGTGTTTGCAAGAAAATCTATTTTGAGCAACTGGAGGGATTTCCAAAGCAGATTCTATTTTGAGAACTGAGTTTGCTTTTCAAAGATATATTTATTTTTAGATATGTTTTGGAAGTCATGCAAATTATCTATTTGTGGAATTCTTTTTGTAATAACATGCAAGTTCAGTTAAGTGAATTGCATGAGACTTATTTTATATTTTTAAATGTTAATAAGCTCGCATGCTTGCATGCAGCATTAGAGTTAGGTTGAAGAGTATTAGTTTTACTCTTCTTTTCTATTTCATGCACCTTTTGTTTTAGGGTATAAATAAGTGTATTCTACACACTTAATTTCCTAATGGTAAATGCTGAAGCTTTTATTGCTCTCATTTTATTGTTCAAGTTCTGTTGTGCAATTTATTGCTTTGAAGATAGATGTATGCTTTAACTTTCTACAAGCTTTGTGTTGTTGAGGTTAGAAGCGAATGTTTGTGATTTTATGCTTAAACTTTCGTCTTTGATCTTCCTTTGTTCTTTGTGTTTCCTTTAAAATCAACTCGCCTATGTTCATATGCCTTCTTCAATCTCTGCATTTAATTGAAGAAAGCATAAGTGTGTGTTTTAGATTAAGTTATTCTTTTGCAGTACTTGAAAACTTCTCATAGGATTGTAGAAGAGCTTGAATTGCCTTGTGCTCATGTCTTTGAGAAACAAAAAAATAGGTCACTCGTATTGTCTTTTAAGATTTCTTCTCTAAGGGAGCTTCCCCTCCTAATTCGAAGAACAGATTTACTGTACACGCTATTCTGTTTTGTGTTGCACTGAAAGGTGCAAATTAAAACGCTAACAGTTTTTGGCACCCACCATAGGGCACGAGAAAATTACTTCAAGATAACACTTTTTTTCATATAGATGACCATTTGGCGTCCTGTTGCACTTGTTTTGCAGCCACATTTGAATTTAGTTCAACAGGAGCAAGAAGATATTGTTGACAGTCTAAGGAGATTCATCTTCATTAAAAGGAAGGATTCAACACATTGGAGATCTGCAGCTACTATACTTGATGAAGAAGAAAGAAAGGCGGACCTCGCAGCAGGAAGACCAGTGTTGCCTCCTCCTGTGTGGGATTAAGCAATTCTGGCTTAAAAATTCTACACAAGATCACGAAGGAGAGCCGGACTTACTGATCCATTCTTTCAAGTGTTTGATTCTCCAAACGATAAAGGCTCATCCTCTACAAATCCTTCTATACCAGATCTATCAAGAGAAGCAATGGCTGATAACAATGGTGCAGAAGGCAACAACAACAATGGCAACGGAAGGCATGCACCTCCCTTGCCATGGGGAAATGCTATTGGTCCTCTAGCTCTCACCGGCGATCATTAACTCCCCAAAGGGTCAAGAAAGCATTTCCCAAGGTTTCATGGAGATGGAAACCAACATCCAAATGAACACATTTCTGCATTCACTATGGCTTGCGCTGTTTTGAGTGTAGCTCATGAAGATGTTGCGGTACATCTCTTTGTTGAGACCTTGACCGGCAATGCAGCAGATTGGTTCAACCATCTAGAGGCCAGCAATATTCCTAATTGGCAGATTATGAGCGAAAAATTCCTAGCCAGATTCAACCATGTTGAAGCTAGTCACCTATTGTTTGCACAACTCTCTAACTCAAAGATGGAATCTCACGAGCCCATGAGAGAATTCGTTGCAAGATTTAATCGTTTTGTGACAAGGCTTTCAATCACTCTGAATCCTTCATCTGAGATTATGTTAAGCAGTTTCATAAATGCCTTGCCATCTGAAATTTCCTTTCTTCTCAAATCAGCTCATGAGACGGAATTGACAGATGCACAAGAGCATGCCATCGAGATGATCACATGATCACCTGAGGAAAAATAAAGAAAGATTCCATCCATCAGACCCCTAATCCAAAACTCTGCAGATCCACTACTTCAAAAGGTGGTCAATGATCTCACAATCATGAAGAGACAAATGCCGTAGCAGGGACAACCCTTGCAACAGTATCAACCACCTCATAGAAGAAACAATTTTCAGCCCTATTATAACAATTATACGCCAAGGTTACCAGCACCACATTCTCCAAACGGTAAAGGTTCATCCTGTTGATGATGTTTTCTTGACAACAACAATATTAGAATAAAACACCAAGTGCTCTATCCTCTCTTGAACAGAGCGTCTTGAATGCTAAATTACGTGATCAAACAAGAACGCTCCAAGGTTCTGTTGATGGTTGTTTTTCAACAAGTCAACAATAGAGTGAAATACTGAGTATCTGACTCTCTCTTGAGCAAAGCCTCTCGGATGCTGAACTAAGTGATCAAACGAGATAACTCCAAAGTTCCTTCTAATAATATTTTCGGTAAGAGACAGCTCAGCGATTTAAGTATGATTTTGCTGTTAACAAACAAAGGGACTTACACAATTGTTCAAGTAACGTACTGTTTCAAGGACTATGGAAGTGAATACTAGAGAGCCTAAGTACTGCAATTGATGCGTATGATTTAGCAATGGACGTTCTTTGGTCCTAATCCTAACTTAATGAAAAAAAAAGGCAAAAGATGTAGGGTTTAGAAACACTAATCTAATCCTAAATGGAAGGACGTTTACTACTTGAAGTGAAATCGAACCAAATCCTGTTTCGCCAAGATAAAACAACTACACAAGATAGGTGCAATCTTCAAAGGTATACAAGATGTTTAAATCAATTATGCTCATGAAAAAATTCAACAGGCATAAAGATCAAATTGACGTTCAATTGTTCAGACTAACCATGCACTGTAATCCACAAGCCGTAGACTACAAATGGTATTAACTTAAAGACTTCACTACAAAGCAATAAAGCAACCTTTCATTAACTAACTTAAACTTAAAAAAAACTTATAACTTAATGTTTGTTTGAAAATTGAAACCATGCAACACTCAGAAACATAAATAGAATCACCAAAACAATGAATCCTTTATTATCTCAGAGAGCTCTTACAACAATTTCAGAATTTCCAACCTCTTCAAATGAGAGCAATGAGAGCTCTTTTATAGACCTCCAAGGAAAGAAGGGTCAAGATCGATCGGCCAAATCAGCGGACCAGATCAAGCCACATCACAAGTAGTTATAACAAACTATCCTTTATTAAATGAAGGAGGCTCACTTTATTAAATGAAAGAAGCTATGAAGGAGAGAACAAAGGCACGCTTTCCAAGAAGATAAGGAAGCCACATCATGTGCCTACTATGTAGTAGTACTATGAGATACAATGAATCTAGACACAATTTGAACAATATCTTCCATTGGTACACTTGTCGCCGCATTAATGGATCCTTCTGCCACTGCTACATCTGACTCATAGACGCCAAGTGTCTTCTCCCAGTCGTTTATCCAAGACTTATTTTCCCCAAGACGATATGCAAGTGTGAATATACTATCCAGTTGACCTTCATCAAATCCATCATATTGAAAGTAGAATGCCTTAACTTGTTGCTTCATGTTTTCAATAGTAACATTTCCATAAGGATTACAAATTGTTGTCAAAGCAGTGTATATATGATTTTCTGTTCTTAAAAGAACACTTCTTATTCTGGACATGTCTACTTCAATTTTATCAACTAGTTGCCCCTTGTTGTGAAAGGAGAAATACCAAGTGATGAAGTCATGTGGAGTATCTCTATCAATCACCTTATCACGAATTAGATCTTCTAATGGAGCTTCCATTAAACTCTTGAGCTGTGGCATGTATTGCTCTTTGATCGGTTTGAACTCAGCACAATTCCTCAATAAAGCTTGAACTCGATCTTTAAGCTTAATGACTCTATCATACATTTGCACAATTTCTTCAAGGTGAGTATAGGCCTTCTCTTCTGTCTTTTCTATCCATCCTTTCATCATCTGAGATGAAGTTCTCATGTTTTCAACTTGGGATATTGTTTCTTGTGGAAGAATGGACGGAGGAATTAGAGTAGCTTCTTTCTGTTGAATGGGCTGCATGACTTGTTGGATGTAATGCTTCAATGTATTGAAATCTTGTTCAACCTTCATCCTTGCTTCTCTTTCTTGCTTCAACATGCTTTTTACACTATTCACTGAATCTTGTAGTTCCTCCTCTACCTGTTCCCTTGTGATTGGACCCATGCCAATAGTAGTCATATTGTAATCCTCAGGTGTCATATTTTCTAACTCCTTGTCAATTCTAGGAACAGCTATGTGTACCTCTCTATTTCCAGCAAAATCTTGAGTGATTTTAGAAAGGACTGTTGCTTTCTTCTTCTGATTACTCTTTTGTACATTTACAAGCAATTCCTCAACTGGAGCAGGCTGATAGGTTTCTACAATTGTACTTTCTTCAATCCTTTGCCTCAACCAAGGTGGGAAAGCAGAAAGATCTCGCTGTCCTTGAGCTTGACTGTGTTGAACACGAGCTACTTCCTCATCAGATTCTGCTTGGCCTACTTCATCTTGACCAAGATCATCATTCTCCTCCATTATGACAGTGGGGCTTGATTGAATCTCTTCTGACGGAATCAAGGCAACTTCTTCTATAACCTCGATCTCTTGTATTGGATTTTGAACAATTGAAGCACCTTCTTGTGGATTAGATGAAGTAGATGGATTATTCTTTTTCTGAGGTCTTCGGCTTGATTCCCCTTGATCTTGACTAGGTCTTTTCCTCTTTCTAGCTGAATTATTACTTTGATCATTCCCACTATGTTGTGGTTGGCTATGTGTACTATGCTGTCTTGGTTCTCCTTCATCCATCTTATTATAAGTGAGAACTTGACTTTCATCACTCATCTCTTGCAATAATTGATTGATACATACTTGGGGCATGGCTAAGACCGGCTTTATCAATTCTTCTTCGGATACATCCTTCTTTGACCAATCAACTGTGTAAGGCAAATCCTTAATCTTATCAAATTCATCTATCAACAAAGTATCATCTTCGGTGAACTGGTCTGGAATCTTGAAAACCTTAGAAGCTCTGACTAAATCCCAGGTGAGTCTCGAACTTTGAAGTGTTCGGAGATCATCTTCATCTTGGGCACTGGCCCAGTGGTCTTCCAACTACTTGACATGTTTGAATTCTCTGTTGTATTTCCAGCAAACTTGGAAAGGATCAAAGTTAAGCCTCTTGGTGCCATGAGTTTGCAAATGATATGCCTGTAGCTCTATCTCAGAATATTCAGCTGCTGATAAGGATGGACACTCCAGATTTTGTCTAAGACGAAGTGGAAATTGGATTCCTCCTTTCTTCTTCAACTTCTGCAACCTGATGAGTTCTAGGAGTTGCCTTGTAACCTCTAACATCACCATCATGTTGGTTGGATACCTTGGCAATCTATATGGATATGATGTAAACCCTTGGATCCTTAGGTAAGTGTACCTTTCATGCTGAGTATACTAGTGTCCATATGCTGAAATGAACTCTCTTGCTGCATTAGACAACCTTTTATGAAATTCTCCTCTTAGTTTCTTCATTATGAACATAGCAAATGCATCATTGAATCTTGTATAATGATTGATACTCTTGAGGTGCAACTGAGGATAACATTGATGCGATAAGTACTTGTTAGGCCCAATGCCGACTTCTCCTTTTTTGGTCAAACCTGAGTAGACTTCATTTCTTGCGAGAAGGTACACCACATAGGAACTCATATGACAAGTCTTGGTCTTAGCAAAATTGATGAACTGCTCATGTATACTTTGACTGATAAGTTCAGCCCAATCAATCATTTTCCCTTTGAGAACTGACTTGATGAAAGAGTACATCCAAGGCTGAAAGGTAGCAGATTGAGGCATTCCCGTCATTCTGTTTAGAAACATGATCAAATATCCAATTTCAGGATGAAAATCTGACTTGTGGAACTGTGGAGGATTATTCATATTGAACTTCATAGCTGGATTGGCCATCCATTCTCTCCTTATCTCTTGCAACTTTGTCTTGGAGTCGACATCATATTCCTGCTGACCTTGTTGTATTGAGATACTGATCATCCTCTCCTTAGTTGGAATGTTGAAAGTTTCTTCAACTGCCTCCTTTTGCAAATAAGCTAATATCGTTCCATCTTTGGCTATAATCTGCCTTGTATCTACATCATATTTCTTGACGCATTCGATGATCATCTCCGGGCATGGCAAAGCTGGCGGAAAACAAGCAGCTTCAATAGCTCCACTCCTCATGATGGCTCGAGCAAAACTTCCTCCGTTGGGTTCTTCAAGGACTGACTTGATATCTTCTAAACTGCTGTTGCCCATATTCGTGTCTCCTACATTCGTCCATCTTGAGACGAGCTTTGATTCGGGAATCTTCCCCTTGGCATCCATCCGGATCTTCGCTTGTCGCTCTTTAGAAGTCATTGCCATAATCCTGCAGACTTGACGCGAATAAGTGATTGCAAACACAATCTAGACTTTACTTCAGCAACTTTTATGAAGTTTTCCTTTATAATTATGAAATATTGCTATCTAGATTTAAGGAATCTATGAAAATCCATGAAAATCCACTTGTCCTTCTTGAATTTTACCAATACTTAAACAATTTTAATGCATCTAATGAAGGAAAAAGAAGAAAATCAGGTCAGAAAATATTCAGATCAGACTTACTTGATGGGCTGCTTTGAATTTGATACCTTGCAATTTGATCCACCACTTGCTTGAATTTGATAAAATCAAATTTGTACTTCAAAAAAAACTTCTTGTTGCTGCTCCTTGAAGACAAATCTGCTCTTTGAAAACAAATCTGCTCTTTGAAAATAATAAAAATGAAAAGGAGATGAGGTATATATACATAATTTGCTTTTAAAACTTTACCTCTTCCCTAGGCCGACCTCCTTTATTATAGTGCAAAAACATTTAATTTAGATTGATCTTTATTTAATAAATGCAATTTTCACGTTTTCCAAGGCAAAAATCATTAAATGTTTCTAACTTCCTTTGATGGGCGCATTAGTTGAGGTCTTGATGATCTCCTTGTAGATTGTAATTTCCTTCTCCCTCAAGCGCATGGGATCAAGGATTGAAATCTTCTTGTCTTGCATTTCGCATTGGATGATGTTTTTGAAGTCTTCTTCATATCCTTTGGATTCGTATTTGACTTCCTCATTGCATTTCGCGTTGGATCAAGGATTGGAATCTTCTTGATGTTGACATGTGTGGCGCTTTGGATCAAGGTTTTGAATCTTCTTATCATTTCGCACTAGATGATGCTCTAAGACTCCTCTTCAACATTTCGCATTAGATGAAGCTCTAGGACTCCTCTCAACATTGGTTTAGATGACACTTAGTTTTACTTGCTTAAGGGAGTGGCGCATTAGATGGAGGATTGAAATCCTCTAGACTTTTGCGCATTAGATCATCCATTTGGATTCTTCTTATGCATGGCGCAATGGATAGGTAACATGAGGTCTTCAAAAATGAAACTTTATTCTCTCTTCATGTATGGCGCACTAGATGCCACTTTCGATTTCTTCTTGTTGAGCATTTTGATAAGGGGCTTGGGAGGTGGCGCATCACTTCACTAGGTTGAAGTCTTCAAACTTTGATGAATTTAGATAGCCTTTACCTTGAAATAGATCATGCATGGTGTTGGCGCAATGGATGAGCTTGGAGAATCCTCTAGAAACAAATCTTCATCACTACCTCATGTTGCGCATTAGATGACCTTGTTGGAAGCCTCATGATGTTGGCGCATTAGTTGAGACTTTAAAATCCTTTAGACTCAAACCTTGGAGGCTTAACCCTGAATCTTACCTTCCTCCTTGTAGGGCGCATTAGATCAAGTTTTCGAATCCTCTAGATTGCGCTTTGGATAAGGATCCTTGAAACTTCATCTTGGAACTACTTGGGCGCACTAGATCAAGGATTGGAATCCTCTGGAGTTATCCCTCATGGGGTCGCATTAGATGAAACACCGAAGATCTTCTAAACTTCGCCTTGGAGACTTGACATAGAATAGGCGCATTAGATCAAGGATTAAAATCCTCTGGCTTCTAGCGCATTAGATAGGCTTTTAGAATCCTCTTATCTCATGTTTGGTGAAGTGACTCTAACACTTGTATTGAATGTTTGGGAAGCGCATTAGTTAAAGGATAAAAATCCTCAAGTCTTGGCGCATTAGATGGAGGATTGAAATCCTCATGCTCAAGCGCCTTTTCCTTCGTGGTGGCGCATCGGTTGAAGGATTGAAATCCTCTGACACTTATCATTTAAATTTGCTCCAAGATTGGTTCCAAGACTTATCTTTTCATTTTCGCATTAGATCAAGGTGTTGAAATCTTCATTTTCTCCTTCAAAATGATACTTTTGGCTTGGGCGCAGTGGATGAGTGATCGAAATCCTCAAGCATTTTCGCATTAGATCAAGGTGTAGATGGGCACATTAGATCTTTGATTGAAATCCTCATGCTCAAGTGCCTTTTCCTTCGTGATTTTGCGCCAAGATTTTGCGCCACTTAAGTGCCCTGTCGCACTAGATCAATGTTTTGAATCCTCTGGACTTGTCAGGTATTTTTCAGGATCGCGCGAGTAAAGGTATATTGAAAAATATATTTAACTATAAGTTGAGAGATTGAATTTCTTATACTTTAAATATTTTTCAATATACCTTTCAGGATGTTTGAGATAGGTCCCGAATCCACCGGATTTAAGATGCAAAATATAGAATTTGGAGGATTCACCAGATTTCAGACTTAGCCATTTTTTCAGGATTTTCAGGATTTCAGGCTCCAGGCTTAGTCTTTTCAGGGTCTCAAACATTCTTCAGGATTGACTTCAAAACTCATTATCTAGATGGGATTTGATCAAGATTCTTCATTATTGCAAGCTCATCTACCTCTAATCATGAACCAAAGATCATAGGTGAGGAAATTATTACCGTATCGGCAGAGGAAGATGAGTCAGGTCATCATTAAAATCTCATTGAAAACTCATTGAAGGCACAGAGCTCAAAAAAGGGGGGTCCCTATTCCTAATGGGGTGATGTGTGATTTGGTCACAATAGGTTCCTTGTACGTGATTTGCAACGGATAGCCTCGGTGGTGTGATGTGATTTGCTAGTAATCACAAAGGGACTTACGCTGAATATGCTCCTTACTTCATTCAACTATGTACTCTTTCCTTGTGAAATGGAACTTCTGATCACCTATGAAAAGAAAAGGCAAAAGGTAAGAGTTTAAGAAGCTAATCTAAGGACAATGAAGTGATGGATGATGTAATGTCCCAAATTATGAGCTAAGTGTGTTTTTGAGCTAAAGGGGAAATGCAATATTGGAATTGTATTTTCAATTATGAGGTTGGTTTTGATTTTTAATGATTGCATATGATTCATAGCTGGCCGCCAAACATGAAGGAAGGATATATTAAATGCAACATTTATTTATTAAATGATTGCATTGGATCGATGGAATATGAGGTCGATTGGGTTTGTGGAAATTAAATGATTGCATTTAATTTGATATTGAGCTTTGAAAATATTTTAAATGCAAATTTTATTAGTAAATATTTGCATTGGAGCGGTTGAGGGTTTTTATTAAATGCAAATATCATCATTTAATGCATGCACATGAGGTAGTTGTGGATTGAAGCAAGAATAGAGGAGCATTTTAAATGCAAGTTCATAAATTAAATGCCAAGTTGGTTATGTCGAGGATCAAGATTTTAAATGCTTTGAAGGTTATTAAATGCTTGCATTTGGATAGATTGGTTTATTTAATGCAATCGCCCAATCATTGCAAGTACTAGTTGGAGGTTAGAAGGATTTTAAATGCATTTCAAATACAAAATTAAATGCATGTAGCTGATCGCCCAAGCAAAGAGGAAGATTTTAAATGATTGCAATCTCAAAATTCAATGCAAGTGTCAAAGGCCAAGCTTAAGGAGGATCGATCCATAGAGGAGGAGCAAAATTCATTTAAAATAATTGAAGATTGTTTTAAATGAAAGCATTTCAAGTGAAGATCATTCAATATTGTTCCATTTCCTTAATTTCTATTGATGGATTTCAAAATGCATTCCAAAATTGCCAAGAGGATGGACATCGAAGCTTGAGGAGTTTAAATAGATGACTTGAGCTTCATTTTGCAAGGAATGATGCTATGGTATGTTTTCTTTATTATTGTTTATGACTGAAAATTCCGATTTTCTAGTTATTTTTCAAGGAGATGTTCCCTTGAGTGTTGTGGTGATGATCCCATAACAATTTGTGAGATGTTGTCATACAGATTTCATCATTGGATTACAATTTGTGAGATGTTGTCATACAGATTTCATCATTGGATTACAGTTTGTCAAAAGACAAAACACAAAACCAAGCATAGAACCCAGACATTTTGATAGCCACCATCATTCTAGAGGCTTTGGGTTATATTTGTATGCAAAGTTTGATGTATTTGGACTTCAAACTGACTTGTAATTAAGTCTGATATAAAATCAGACATGGACTGAAATAAATTCCAGCCACTTGACATTTCATGTTTCATTTTCATATATGCAAAGTTGATGTGAGTTTGATGTGCTACAATTCATTATTCATTTAGTGAAGCTATTTAATTGAAGTGTGCAAGAAATCTTATCTAAATTTGCAAAAAAAATTCAGTCATTTCTAGAAGGGTATTTTACAGTGGTATCAGAGCATTCAAAATTTCAGTCCAATATCCATCAGGGATATTACAGTGGTATCACAGCATTCAAAATTTCAGTCCAATATCCATTAGGGATATTAAAGTGGTATCAGAGCATTCAAAATTTCAGTCCAATATCCATTAGGGATATTAAAGATGATGTCAAGATAGACAAATTCCTCATATAACCCAACTCCGCTTCGCCATGAGGACCAACAACTACACAAAGTTCGGTGCAATCTTCTAAGGTACTTCAAAGATTTTCAAATTGCAAAGCATTCATCCAAACACCCACAGTTGGCGCAGCTTGAACAATCTTAACAACCGAACTAAAGCATGTAAAGGTTCAAGCTAACTTTGCAAAGTGAGTTGCCATCGACAATCCACAAAAAGTATGAACCATTAAGGAATTCATCAAATATCTTAACATATTGGTATCACATTAATAAACTTCTAATCTAACTCTACTTGGAAACATTTCTCAATCATCCGCGAGAATTTGAAACCATGCCAACATCCCATAATCACACAAATCACCATGAAAAATCAACAATGAGCTTGTATTGATCCAGGAAGTGTTTTTACAACAATTTCACAATATCTCTTCAATGACATCGAAGAGTTTCCTCTACTCTACTTGCTATTCTACTCTCCTACAGCAACTCTACTCCTAATCTCCTCCTATTTTCCTGATATATCTTACAAATGAGAAGAATGAGCCTTTTATAGACTCCAAAAATTACATGAAGGGCCGGGATTGATTTGACAATCAACGGCCAAGATCGAGACAACAAGGCAGTTTGTTACAAAATTTTCTATTTTTAGAACATGAAAGAGGCAATGAAGGCACGTTTCCCAATGTGATAAGCATCTTTGGAGCATCTCTATGGTGGGCCCTCTTACATGGCAGAATGCGATTGGCTTGATGATGTGTATGTGCCACCTTAGCATCTTTGAATGAACTAATGTGATTCACTTCATGTTCACTTTACTTAGAATATTTTCTTCTTGTTGTCTTGATGTAACTCATGGATCGCTTTGATGATCATGCTCATCTCTCATCTTGTGATGTTGTTGTGCTTGTGCAGGATCATGCCTCTGGACAATTGCATGAACTCATGGAGTAGACTAGTGCCTGATGAGAGTTCTTCTTGTAGTAGACTTGCATATGATGGATGTACATGAAGTAGACAACTCTGGATAATGACTCCTCATGCGTGGCATTAATGTCTACGAAGTCTTCAAAGTAAGATGAACTTGATGCAGGAGCTCTCCTCCATGTGGTGATGATGACAAACTTGAGCAAGTTTCCTCCACCTTCCAAACTTCTCATGTATGAGCTCTCGCTATTCACCTCCTTGGATCCTCCATCACCTACAAGAAGAAATACATCAAATTAAGACTTGATATGAAGGATTTTCAATAACAAATTACATTCAACTTATGCATGTGGGATTAAAAAATGACATTTCAAAACATATCAAATTTGGAAAGCTACACTTTAAATTCACTTGACCATTCACCTCTCTTCTTGGCCGACTAGCCTAAGTGGGTTTGAAAGGCATGTCTGGACTGTGGAATGTGAAATTCCATGCTTGAGTGTCTAGACCGACCTTCTTGGGTGGGTTTGGAGGCTGCAGGTGGAGAGTATGTTGTGAAGAGGTGACATTGTCCGGATGAAGGAGTCAAGGCTGCCTAGCATGGGCGGGATTGGAAGAGGTGTAAGGGATTTTCATCACTTAAGCATTTTTAGCTTGGTTTTGACAACTTAAGAGCTCTTCACTTGTTTCATTGAGAGTTTATCCTCCTTTGAATGCTATGTAATTCTTGAAGCATGGGCGGATTTAGAGTGAGTGCATGGAGTGAATGGTGTGGAAGATATGCATGATGGTGGGAGTCACTTGACAAGGCGGGTTTGGAGGGTGTGTATGGAGAGTATGTTGTGGAAGAGGAGACATCATCCAGATGAAGGGCTCAAGGCCACCTAGCATGGGCGGGTTTGGAGATGTAGTGTGGATTTTCAACATTTAAGAACTTTTCATCTTTGATCTTGACTTTAACCTCTCCTTAGCATCATCTTGATCAAACAAACTTAGCAGATTAAGTTATTCTTCATCCTGAGCGGCTTAGGAGAGAGTTCTTGGAGAATTTTATGTGACAGGTGGTTTAATCCACAAAGACCCCTTGTAGGGCGGGTTTAGAAGTGACCCCTGGTTTTTGACTCCAAATTCACTTCTATGCCTTCAAATCTTCATGTTTTCCATTCAAACTTCATGTTATTCCAATGCTTTGTGTTTGAAAGACTTCAAAACTTAATACCTTCTCCTAGGGCGGGTTTGGAGACACTATCTGGAGAGTTTCATATGGAGGAGACAAAGTTGTCCATAGGAACCTCTTGAGGCAGACCAGGTAGGGCGGGTTTAAGGGTACCCCTTGGATTTTCATTCAAAACTCACTTCATCCTCCTAAACTTTCAAGTTTCCATTGAAATTTCTTCACCCTCCAATGCTTTATGCTTGAAAAGCCTTCAAAATTTGATCATTCTCACCTAGGGCGGGTTTGAAGGCAGTGTCTGGAGAAATTGATGAGGTGATGAAGACATTGTCCATGTCTACATGCCAAACCCGCCCAAATAGGGCGGGTTGGAGAGTGACACTTGGAAAATTGCTTATTATCCACTTGACTTCACTCAAACTCAAAAATCTTACTTATAGATCACCATACCTCAGTGTTTTGCACATGAAAACCTCAACACTTAACCATTTTTTCTCTATAGGGCGGTTTTGGAAGCAGTGTGTGGAGAGATTGATATGCAGGAGACAGTGTCCATCAACACCCTGTGAAACCGCCCAGGAAGGGCGGGTTTGGACATGCCCCTTGGATTCTCACACTTAAGACATTTCATTCATGTCAAACTAGGTCATTCCACCTCTTGAATGTTTATCTTCTTCATTCTTCCTCAAGCAAACTTTGCAAATCATGTCATCTATACCCCTTAAGCGGTCCTGGAGGTGTCATATGGAGAAATTCATGTGACAGGCGACATTGTCCAAGAGCCCTTCCTGAGGCCGCCCAGGTAGGGCGGGTTTGGACATGAAGCATGGATTTGCACTTGAAACTATATTCAAACTCTTCCAAATGGACTCTCCTTATAATTTGATCATCATCCAAGCACTTGGAGCTCAAAACACTTAACAATTTATTCCTAGGGCGGATTTGGAGGTACTATCTGGACAATGTCATCTGGAACAAGGCAAAGTCCATGAGTGCAGCTTGAAACTGCCCAAGTTGGGCTGGTTTACAAGTGAGGCATGGATTCTTCTTTGAAATACACTTGATTCTATCTAAATTGCAAACTTCCATTGGAATTTCATCATATCCTAGTGTCTTGTGCAAGAAAACCTTGAAAACTTAACCATTTTTTGCTTGGGCGGATTTGAGGGTTCTGTCTGGACAAGTACATGTGCATGACGTTAAATCCATGGCCTTGTGCCAAGGCCGCCCAGTCTGGGCGGGTTTGGAGGTGAGGCATGGAATTTCTTGCCTTAGTCAAATTTTGGATTCCCTGAATGGAAGTATATTGAAAATATGTTTAAGTCAGATATTGAGTTTCTTATACTTTAAATATTTATCAATATACTTCCAGGATGTTTGAGATAGGTCCTGGATCCATAGGATTTAGCATGCAAATTCTAGATTTCTGAGGATCTACCAAATTTCAGACTTAGTCATTTTTTCAGGATTTTCAGAATATCAAACTTAGTCATTTTCAGGGTCTCAGTGACATACATCAGGATGAAGGCATATAGACCACTTGGCAAGAAATTGTCGAGACATGGGCAAATCTACACTTCCAAATCTACAAACTCAAGAAAAACCTAAACCCTAAAGCAAGCAAAAGCCAGAAAGCGAAAAAAAATAGGGGGTCCCCATTTGCAATGGGGCGATGTGTGATTACATCACAACACATCCTCTACAAATCTTGCTATACCAGATCTACCAAGAGAAGCAATGGCTGATAACAATGGTGCAGAAGGCAACAACAATCACAACAACAACAACATTGGCAATACAAGGCGTGCACCTCCCTTGCCATGGGGAAATGCTATTGGTCCTCTAGCTCTCACCAGCGATCATTAACTCCCCAAAGGATCAAGAAAGCATTTCCCGAGGTTTCATGGAGATGGAAACCAACATCCAAATGAACACATTTTTGCATTCACTACGGCTTGCGCTGTTTTGAGTGTAGCTCATGAAGATGTTGCGGTACGTCTCTTTGTTAAGACCTTGACCGACAATGCAGCAGATTGGTTCAACCATCTAGAGGCCAACAGTATTCCTAATTGGCAAACTATGAGCGAAAAATTCCTCGCCAGATTCAAGCCTGTTGAAGATAGTCACCTGTTGTTTGCACAACTCTCTAACTCAAAGATGGAATCTCACGAGCCCATGAGAGAATTCGTTGCAAGATTTAATTGTCTTGTGACAAGGCTTTCAATCACTCTGAATCCTTCATCTGAGATTATGTTGAGCAGTTTCATAAATGCCTTGCCATCTGAAATTTCCTTTCTTCTCAAATCAGCTCATGAGACGGAATTGACAAATGCGCAAGAGCACGCCATCGAGATGGAGGATCACATGATCACCTCAGGAAAAATAAAGAAAGATTCCATCAGACCCCTAATCCAGAACTCTGCAGACCCACTACTTCAAAAGGTGGTCAATGATATCACAATCATGAAGAGACAAATGCCGCAGCAGGAACAACCCCTGCAACAGTATCAACCACCTCACAGAAAAAACAATTTTCGGCCCTATAATAACAATTATAGGCCAAGGTTACCAGCACCACATTCTCCAAACGGTAAAGGCTCATCCTCTACAAATCTTGCTATACTAGATCTATCAAGAGAAGCAATGGCTGATAACAATGGTGCAGAAGGCAACAACAATCACAACAACAATGGCAACGGAAGGCGTGCACCTCCCTTGCCATGGGGAAATGCTATTGGTCCTCTAGCTCTCACCGGCAATCATCAACTCCCCAAAGGGTCAAGAAAGCATTTCCCGAGGTTTCATGGAGATGGAAACCAACATCCAGATGAACACATTTCTGCATTCACTACGGCTTGCATTGTTTTGAGTGTAGCTCATGAAGATGTTGCGGTACATCTCTTTATTGAGACCTTGACCGGCAATGCAGCAGATTGGTTCAACCATCTAGAGGCCAGCAATATTCCTAATTGGCAGACTATGAGCGAAAAATTCCTAGCCAAATTCAAGCCTATTGAAGATAGTCACCTGTTGTTTGCACAACTCTCTAACTCAAAGATGGAATCTCACGAACCCATGAGAGAATTCTTTGCAAGATTTAATCGTCTTGTGACAAGGCTTTCAATCACTCTGAATCCTTCATCTGAGATTATGTTGAGCAGTTTCATAAATGCCTTGCCATCTAAAATTTCCTTTCTTCTCAAATCAGCTCATGAGACGGAATTGACAAATGCACAAGAGCACGCCATCAAGATGGAGGATCACATGATCACCTCAGGAAAAATAAAGAAAGATTCCATCAGACCCTAATCCAAAACTCTGCAGATCCACTACTTCAAAAGGTGGTCAATGATGTCACAATCATGAAGAAACAAATGCCGCAGCAGGGACAACCCCTGCAGCAGTACCAACCACCTCACAAAAGAAACAATTTTCGGCCCTATAATAACAATTATAGGCCAAGGTTACCAGCACCACATTCTCCAAATGGTAAAGGCTCATCCTCTACAAATCTTGCTATTCTAGATCTATCAAGAGAAGCAATGGCTGATAACAATGGTGCAGAAGGCAACAACAATCACAACAACAACAATGGCAACGGAAGGCGTGCACCTCCCTTGCCATGGGGAAATGCTATTGGTACTCTAGCTCTCACAGGCGATCATGAACTCCCCAAAGGGTCGAGAAAGCATTTCCCGAGGTTTCATGGAGATGGAAATCAACATCCAGATGAAAACATTTTTGCATTCACTACGACATGCGCTGTTTTGAGTGTAGCTCATGAAGATGTTGCAGTACGTCTCTTTGTTGAGACCTTGACCGGCAATGCAGCAGATTGGTTCAACCATCTAGAGGCCAGCAGTATTCCTAATTGGCAGACTATGAGCAAAAAATTCCTCGCTAGATTCAAGCTTGTTGAAGATAGTCACCTGTTGTTTGCACAACTCTCTAACTCAAAGATGGAATCTCACGAGCCCATGAGAGAATTCGTTGCAAGATTTAATCGTCTTGTGACAAGGCTTTCAATCACTCTGAATCCTTCATCTGAGATTATGTTGAGCAGTTTCATAAATGCCTTGCCATCTGAAATTTCCTTTCTTCTCAAATCAGCTCATGAGACGGAATTGACAGATGCGCAAGAGCACACCATCGAGATGGAGGATCACATGATCACCTCAGGAAAAATAAAGAAAGATTCCATCAAACCCCTAATCCAGAACTCTGCAGATCCACTACTTCAAAAGGTGGTCAATGATGTGACAATCATGAAGAGACAAATGCCGCAACAGGGACAACCCCTGCAGTAGTATCAACCACCTCACAAAAGAAACAATTTTCGGCCCTATAATAACAATTATAGGCCAAGGTTACTAGCACCACATTCTCCAAACGGTAAAGGCTCATCCTCTACAAATCCTGCTATACCAGATCTATCAAGAGAAGCAATGGCTGATAACAATGGTGCAGAAGGCAACAACAATAACAATAGCAACAGAAGGCATCACCTCTCTTGCCATAGGGAAATGCTATTGGTCCTCTAGCTCTCACCGGCGATCATTAACTCCCCAAAGGGTCAAGAAAGCATTTCCCGAGGTTTCATGGAGATGGAAACCAACATCCAGATGAACACATTTCCGCATTCACTACGGCTTGCACTGTTTTGAGTGTAGCTCATGAAGATGTTGCAGTACGTCTCTTTGTTGAGACCTTGACCGGCAATGCAGCAGATTGGTTCAACCATCTAGAGGCCAGCAGTATTCCTAATTGGTAGACTGTAAGCGAAAAATTCCTCCCCAGATTCAAGCCTGTTGAAGATACTCACCTGTTGTTTGCACAACTCTCTAACTCAAAAATGGAATCTCACGAGCCCATGAGAGAATTCGTTGCAAGATTTAATCGTCTTTTGACAAGGCTTTCAATCACTCTGAATCCTTCATCTGAGATTATGTTGAGCAGTTTCATAAATGCCTTGCCATCTGAAATTTCCTTTCTTCTCAAATCAGCTGATGAGACGGAATTTACAAGATGTGCAAGAGCACACCATCGAGATGGAGGATCACATGATCACCTCAGGAAAAATAAAGAAGGATTCCATCAGACCTGTTGATGGTTGTTTTTCGACAAGTCAACAATAGGGTGAAATACTAGGTATCTGACCCTCTCTTGAGCAAAGCCTCTCGGATGCTGAACTAAGTGATCAAACGAGATAACTCCAAGGTTCCTTCTAATAATGTTTTAATTTCAGTAAGAGACAGCTCAATGATTTAAGTATGATTCTGCTGTTAATCAACAAAGGGACTTACACAATTGTTCATGTAACTTGTTGTTTCAAAGACTCTGGAAGTGAACACTAGGGAATCTAAGTACTGCAACTGACGCGTATGATTTAGCAATGGACGTTCTGATCCTAAATCTAACTGATTGGTAAAAAAGGGCAAAAGATATAGGGTTGAGAAATACTAATCTAATCCTAAATGGAAGGACGTTTACTGCTTAGAGTGAAGTCGAACCAAATCTTGTTTTGCCAAGATAAAACAACTACACAAGAGAGGTGCTATCTTCAAAGGTATGCAAGATGTTTAAATCAATTATGCTCATGAAAATTCAACAGGCATAAAGATCAAATTGACGCTCAATTGTAAAGACTTCACTACAAGGCAATAAAACAACCTTTCACTAACTAACTTATACTTAAAAAGAAAACTTGTAACTTAACTTAATGTTCGTGTGAAAATTGAAACCATGCAAACACTCAGAAATATAAATAGAATCACCAAATCAATGAGTCCTTTATTATCTCAGAGAGCTCTTACAACAATTTCAGAATTTCCAACCGTTACAAATGAGAGCAATGAGAGCTCTTTTATAGTCCTCAAAGGAGAGAAGGGTCAAGATTGATCGGCGAAATCAGCGGATCAGATCAAGCCACATCACAAGTAGTTATAACAAACTATCCTTTATTAAATGAATGAGGTTAACTTTATTAAATATAGGAGGTTACTCATATTAAAGGGCATGTGGCAATGCCAAATCAAATCCAGGGGATCAATCACGCATTGGCTCAACATACACCTGTAATGAATCCAGTTCCTGTTCCCACTCCTGCTAATCAATTAGTCCTACATCCAGGAGTGCCAATTTCACAAGTTGTACCTGAAAAGCCAGTGTATTTGCAAGGATCTTCATCTTCTGCGAAGGCTCAGGAGGAGAAAGATGAAATGAAAGAGCTGATTGATCAGGTAAAGAAATTGTCTACTGAAGTTACACATTTACGAAATCAGAATAACTATTTGCAGAAGAATTTCCAAGGCAATCAGGGTGGATACCAAGGAAATCAGGGCGGCAATCAAGGATACAATCAGGGATACAATCAGGGATACAATCAAGGTTTTAGAGGAAATAATCAAGGCTTTCAACGACAGAATAGAACCTGGAACACTGCACCAAACACCGGCACAGTTCCTTCACCACTCGACAATCCACCAGCTTCTGACCCAAAACCTACAGAGAAAGTATTTTTAGCAGAAGCTGCACTATCTACATGGTGCCGGTTGCATAACACCAATCAGCATTCAGAACTTCAATGTCCCGAATTTAAAATAGCTGCCGACATCTTTCAACAGGAAATGCATGGTACACAGGTACCAGAGAATCCTCCAGTCACCGGATATGAAATTGTGCCCACGCAGAGGTATGATCAAGCTTTGATGATTGAAGATTTTACTTTTCCACCTATGATGGAGTATGATATGACAGAATATAACGGAAGATTCCCGCCAGCCTCTGCAAATGAACCAGTTGAGGATACATACTACACTCCGCCATTTGAGGGTGATTTCCAAACCCAAGAAGCAGATGAAGTTCAGGCCTTTCAGCAATCTGCCGGCAATGCACCACAAAGAGTTTATCAGCGGAATTACCGGCCACAAGATCCTATTACCACATCAACTCCTCCTAATAACTTGCACACTCCGCCAAATCCAAATGCAAGTAACAATCCAAGCTATCCAAGGGATGCACCCGAATACAGACAGCGAAATCCAGTTCAGAACGTTGTCCCAGCACAAGAAGTTCAACAACAGAATGTCTCTTCAAGGATCGATCCAGTCAGGAAGGAAGTTCCTAAAGAGGATTTAAAGAGGTTAAGTCAATGTGTTGTCGAAGAACTCAAGAAGATCAAGATCAACTTACCATTGACAGAATTGATTCGAGTACCTGAAATTAAGGAAGCCTTTCTAAGAGGTGTTGATGATACCATCTTAAAGGGTGGAAGTCAAAATGTGCAAGTCACCACAGGATCATCCGGTCCATCTACTTCAAATGTACCAAGAGCATATGTAGGTCAAAATGCAAATCCAACTCAAATGAGGCCACCTCACCCGCAAGGCCAGACAAATGCTATTTTCATTGCACAGGAGTCATCCAGTATAACAGATAGCAAGTCAGTTACAATAAAGGAAGAGCCTGCAAAGGATAACAATACGCCGAAAGTTCAAAGTTCACAAGTCAATTCAGATCCAGTAAATGACCGATATAGTGCCCCCAAGAAGAAATCAGTAGTCTTTTATCAAGGAAAAGATGAACAGCCTCCTTTCTTGATATCAGTAAGAATGTTTGGCAAATTGTTACACAATTGTCTAATGGATTCAGGAGCCTCAAGCAACGTGATGCCTTTGGGTATTTGCAAGAAACTTGGTCTCATCCCAAAGCAGACAAATAAGAAAGTTACTCAATTAGACAAGACCGAAGTTCCAGTTATTGGTGAGCTACATAATATTCACATGCAGTTAGCAGCTGATCCCAGGATTCAGCATTACATTGACATTTCAGTAGTAGACATACCTGAAGGGTACGGGATGCTGTTAAGCAGGGATTGGTTGAAGAAGCTCAACGGATACGTCTCCACCGACTTTTCGCACATGTGGCTATCATGGAAAGGATTGCCTAATCAAATCAGGATAGATAGCACTCCACGTCTTAAATTGATGATTACGGAATATGGTGAAGACAATGAGATCCTTTTTGTACAAACAGACTTGGGTGTTTACAAGCCTAAGGTCGAAGAGATTCTAATGTTTCATAATTCGACAGAGGTCCTCATAGAAAGTGATCACAGCGCATCATCAGATGAAGAAGGGGAAGGTATGTTTGAAAACTTCCGGAATTTTGTGATGAGACATGTGAAGCAAGGTGTAGAATTGGGAAGTCATGCATCTGTTCAAGATCTATTGCTACCTAATTGGTGTAGGATACACAATGCTTTCCATTCCGAGTTCTCCTGCTCTATGTGCGTAGTAGCCTTAGAACAAGTTAGAAAGAGGATTCCAGAGGCCATGGGCTTGGAAATCCCCAGTATGATGAAACTAAAAGAACCAGTTCAGGATACAGCCGTTACAGATGAAGCAAGCACTTTGGCATCAGCAACAGAACATACTCAAATTGAACCTACAAAGGCAAATCAAGGTGTTGATATGTCAAATTCAGGAGATAATCAGGTATGGACTTTAAGATTCGATGGATCAAAATCTAAGCAAGGATCCGGTGCTGGCTTTGAATTGATCAGTCCGCTGGGGAAAGCTTATTTATCAGCCTTAAGATTACAGTTCCCATGCACAAATAATGTTACCGAGTATGAAGCTCTCGTGCATGGATTGCTCTTGGCCATAAAGAAGAAAGTTAAAATTTTGCATGTGTTCGGCGATTCAGAAATAGTTGTCAGACAAGTCAGGAAGCAATATGTGTGCCATGACAAGAGGTTAAAGAAATACAGAAACAGAGTATGGGATTTGATTGAAGACTTCGATGCTTTCAACATCAAGTCAATTTACAGGTCAACAAATCGAGTAGCTAATGCACTAGCACAGGCCGCAAGTTCCCTTGAGCCATTGTCTATGGAAGGATTAAAAAAGTTCACAGTGGAACTAACATCAGTACCATCAGTACCAGATAATATCACAAATTTTCAAGTGTTTGATGACGACAAACATATACTGGATTTCTTGACCAATTCAGGTATCTTCACCACCCAGGTCATTGACGAAAGCGAAGTTGAAGCTGAGTTTGATCCAGATGGGATCATGAATCTGAAGGACAATAACATCCCAAAGGGTATGATTGAATTAGAAAGACTCTTCGATTCAGATAAGTTGGGCACTCCTCCTCACCATAACGAAGATGGAAATAAATGTGAAGCAGTCAATCTGGGAACCGACGAAGATGTAAAAAATGTATTCATAGGGAAAGTTTGCACACCGGAAGAAAGAGAAAACATCCTCAATAGTATGAGAGAATTTCACGATGTTATTGCTTGGGGGTATGATGACTTGAAAACATACGATACATCCATCATTACACATACTATCCCTCTCAAGCCAGGAAGCAGACCTTTCCGACAGAGGCAGAGGCCGGTCAATCCTTTATTGGAGCCACTTATTTATCAAGAAGTGAAGAAGCTGCTACAGGCAAAGATCATATTTCCGATCAGGCACTCGACGTGGGTCGCCAATTTAGTTCCAGTCAGAAAAAAGAATGGAGAAATAAGATTATGTGTTGATTTCAGGAATTTAAACAAAGCATCAGAAAAAGATAATTATCCTTTGCCTTCATTGGACGAAGTGCTTCAAATTGTAAATGGTTCACAGATGATGTCTTTTCTGGATGGATATTCAGGGTATAACCAGGTCATGGTTGAAGAAGAGGATCGATTGAAGACCGCTTTCACTACCAAATGGGGTACTTATGCATACAGAAGGATGCCTTTTGGCTTAATCAATGCAGGAGCCACTTTCCAGCGAGCTATGGATATTGCTTTCAGAGATATTATTGGAAAATGTATTATTATTTATATGGATGATCTTACTGTGTTCTCAAAGGTCAGAGCAGATCATGTAGAGCATTTAAGGAAAGTTTTTGAATCTTGTAGAACATATGGAATTTCCTTAAATCCAAAGAAGTGCATCTTCGGGGTGACAGAAGGAAAGCTCCTGGGTCATGTCATATCAGAACACGGTATCTCTATTGATCCAGATCGGATAGAAGCCATTAAGAGAATTAGCATGCCTGCCAGTAAAAAGGAATTAAAGTCATTCTTCGGCAAGATCAACTTCGTCAGGAAGTTTATTACCGGATTTGCAGAAATTATTAAGCCGTTGAATGATATGTTAAAGAAAGATGCGAAAGTTGAATGGACTCCTCAAGCAAAGAAAGCATTTGAAGAAATCAAGCAAGCAATTGCTAGGGCTCCTGTCCTCATCAGTCCAGACTATTTGAAGCCGTTTTATTTATATTCTTTTGCATCTGATCACACCTGTGCAGGGATTTTGACCCAGAGGGTAGATGATAAAGATGAACATCCCGTTGCATTTATGAGTGCCCCTTTTAAGGATGCTGAGCTGAGATATCCCGCAGTGGAGAAACAGGCGTATGCTCTAGTAAAGGCTATCAAGAAATTTCGGCACTATATCTTGCGGAGTAAAGTGTATGCTATAGTTCCAGATGCCGCAGTTAAAACACTACTAATGCAAAATGAACTAGGCGAACGAAGAGGCAAGTGGGTCGCCACTATTCAAGAATACGACATCGAAATTCAACCAATGAAGTTGGTTAGAGGACAAGCACTGGCTCAGACTATAGCAGTCGAAGAACCTGGATTAGTTCAGCAAGCTTACGTACTTGAAGCAGTATCACCAGATGAGTGGTACGATGATGTTGTCTACTACCTACTATCTCAGAGATGTCCAGAACATATGAGCCCAACACAGAGGAGAGCATTGAGATACAGAAGTAAACGCTTCATGTTGCAAGGATCAGTTTTATTCAGACAGAATCATGAAGGCATCTACCTAAGGTGTGTTGGTAGGAGCGAAGCTAAAAGTATTATGGAACAATTTCATGATAAGTTCGGAACTTGCCACGGTGGTGAGCTAGCAACGGCGAATCAGATATTAAGGGCAGGCTATTATTGGCCAAAATTGTTTCAAGATGCTCATCAGCACATCAAAACTTGCCATATTTGTCAAATAGCAGCTTCAAGAGAACGAAACCCAGCTATGCCTTTGCAGCCAGTTGTTGAATTCAGACCTTTTGCTAAGTGGGGGTTAGATTTTATTGGCATGATAAACCCACCATCTTCCGCACAGCATAAATATATTTTGACTGCGACAGACTACTGCACCAGATGGACAGAAGCCCATGCTTTGAAGTTCTGTACTTCTGAAGTAGTGATCAAGTTTCTAGAAGAGAATATAATTACCAAATTTGGTTGTCCAAGTGCCCTTGTATGCGACAATGGCCCTGCATTTTCATCACTTAGATTTTCGAATTGGGCCTTTGAATATGGCATAACCCTGAAATTTTCATCGAATTATTATCCACAGGGAAATGGCCTAGCTGAGTCCACAAACAAGAACCTTTTGAATGCAATAAAGAAATTACTGGATAAGAATCCAAGAAACTGGCATACACAGTTGAAGTTCGCTCTTTGGGCAGACAGAACTCGAGTCAAGTCTTCTTTGGGTACTTCTCCATATCACCTGGTTTATGGGCAGGATCCCATCTTCCCAATACAATTGAGGATTCCAACCTTGCAATTCATGCAAGAGTATTTAGATGAAGATGAGCAAGTACAAGTAAGATTATCACAGCTCTTGCATCTGGAAGAAAAACGAGACATTGCCTTAAATAAATTTATGAAACATCAAGGAGTGGTCAAACGTTGGTTTGATCGACAGGCAAGAGTGAAAGCCTTCAGAATTTCTGATCTGGTTTTATATTGGGACAAAGCACACGAACGGCGAGGTGATCACGACAAGTTCGATTATCTCTGGAAGGGCCCATATCAGATTGCTGAGATCCTAGGAGAGAACGCTTTCAAATTGAAGACTCTGACCGGAGAAGATATTCCATTGCCTGTCAATGGGCAGTTCTTGAAGCACTATTTCCAGCCATGAATTCTTTGGAACACTGGTTTGTACATAGTTAGATAGGATTTCCTTTCAGTTATTTTGTTTTTTTTCTTAGATTAGATTTGTTTGTCTTGATGTCATTTGACTCAAGAATTTTTCTTGCTTTTCATAGTTTAGTTGTTTTTGTTTTGCTTTCGTTTTTAGAGTAGTTTTTGAAGGGTTTTAATTCTTGACAAGGTGGTGTGTATCCAAAGACACATTTGGTATACTTTCACTAGGATATGTTAGCTCATTTCTTAAACATTTATTCACGAAACTCTTAGGATTGATAGATTATTGTTTTCAATTATTAACGAAGCGAGCGCTGAGCTTGACTGGGACATTAATCATATATTGTGTCTTGACACCATTATCTTCTGAACATAATACTTAAAATGTCAAATCTAATTTTACGAATTCTTATTTGTTCTCTTGAGAAACTTAAGTCATGACTGATGGATCTCCCGTGGATTCCATCGCGAGTATTAGATAGCGTGACTGCTTGTTCTTAGGAAACGAATCAGTTGTTCAGTATTGACTGAAGTATTTTGAGGTTTCTTACACATCTTAATGATCCCGAAGTTCCTAGGAAAGCCTTTGTAAGCCTGGGTCAAGTGAAAATCATAAGGTAATTCATGTTTCCGATTCCATTCCATAATAAGTATTTTGCATACTTTCATATCCGTCATCCCATTTACCATATCTCATATTACAATAAAATTGTCCATCCATTTCATTTCAATACAATAAAACCTCCATTCACATTGCATTTTCAACCAATAATGAATTCGAGTCTAATGACTGCATCATTTATATGATCCGGTGTTCATTGTACTCCAGAAGGATAAAAGTCGAAGTTGAAATCAAGTACTTGGAGTATTTTCATTATCCACTGTACAGGATAAAATCAAATGTTGGTATTCCCACTCTATTCCATTTCAAATCTACTACATATATCCATTTCGCTTTCAAAATCACATTACTATCCACACCTTTATCCTTTTCACCCCTCTCCTAATCATGATTGATGAATGTGAGTGTCGTCTGAATGAGAAGCTTGCAGTTCCTTCCAATCATTCCCCCATCTTTCCATAAAATAAATATTTGGATGCTTTTACCTTTTAAGCAAAGAAATTCCTGAAAATCCAAAAAATCTCTATGTATCATGATATAAATGCCATAATTCCTAAATCAGGCATGTTCAAAAGATATTTCGTGCTGTACTTTCAAGTCAAGAAATGCTTGAGAAATAAAGTTCTAAGTACTTGTAGCTGAATCCAGGCTACCGCATCCAATCCACCCATCCATTCCATTTCCATTCAATTCCATTCCACATTACTCCATCTCACGAACTAAAACCCCAAAGATATTCTAAGTTCGTGAAGGTCATGAAGTTATCATTCTTAATTTCTAAATCGTCCATTCCCGTTCCCTATATACATTCCCCTTTCCACTTGCAAGCTTCGAAGTTTAGGTTGATACAAACAAACGTTGATCGTGATTTCATTCCATTTCATTTTCCTTATTCACCGTCCATATTTGTTTTTTGCTATTCAACATATCCCGTCATTCCTTTGGTTTATGGTTGAATACGCTTTCATACAGTCATAATTCGTCATCACCCAATTCCGTTCCTTTCATCCTATCATGTTATTCTTTCCTGCCAACATTTATGAGTATTACAACTTGACATGATTTTATGTGTGGATTATCGCGTTATCTGCAGAATCAGACTCTTGAGTTCTTATCATTCGTTACCTCGGTGAAAACCTGGCAAACAGGCGCCGTGTGTAATGGTGATTCTAGTCAAAAAAAAAAAAAAAAAAAAAAAAAGAGAAAAAAGAAAAGAACAAAAAAAAAAAGAAGAAAAATAATAAAAAAAAAAATTTCGTTCACTGGTGAAAACCCGGCAAACGGGCGCCATGGACAGGTATCTTGGCGAAAACCTGGTAAACAGGCGTCATGATAGAGCCACATTGTTTCATTGCATTTTCACTATCATTCTATCACCACTCCATTTGACACCATTTACTTGTCATTGCATATTATCATTCGCCCATTTCATCCGTGTATATATCCATCCATCCGCTTTCATGAATTTACCTAGCTTGAGACAGGTCAGCTTAGTCGATCCTAGTTTCTAAGGGATGGGAATGAACCTAAGTGCTTGCACTTCAAACCTCAGATATGGATAGTCGCGCTGGCAATTGGTTTTGATTCTTTGATTGAGTAGTCGTGTTTATTTGATCTCGTGTGTGGGTGTACATGGAAATTTTGAAACTTGACGTTTGTTTATCTTTAGCACATTTAAGAAGTTGTTTTAATCAATCTTTAACCACACATCAGGAGATGTAGTGTCTTGATCCAATTTATGATTCCTTTCCCTTTTAAGCTCGTTTTTGCATAGTTTACGATTGAGGATGATCATTTAATATTCTTTGAGTGAGCTTTGCATTTTTGTTTTAGAAATGTTCAGGAACATTCCTCCAGTGGAGTCGCCAGATGTTGTGACCAAATCACACATCACCCCATTAGGAATAGGGACCCCCCTTTTTTTTTTTGAGCTCTGAGCTTTTCAGTGAGTTTCCAATGAGTTTGCTGAGATTTTAATGATGTCCTGACTCGTTTTCCTTTGCCGGCTCGGTAACAATTTCCTTGCCTATGATCTTTGGTTCACGATTAAGGGTAGATAAACTTGCAATAATGATCAAATCCTATTTAGATATTGAGTTTTGAGGTTAATCCTTCAGAATGTTTGAGATCCTGAGAAGACTAAGACTGGAGCCTGAAATCCTGAAAATCCTGAAAAAAATGGCTAAGTCTGAAATCTGGTGAATCCTCCAAATTCTATATTTTGCATCTTAAATCCGGTGGATTCGGGACCTATCTCAAACATCCTGAAAGGTATATTGAAAAATATTTAAAGTATAAATATATTTTTCAATATACCTTTACTCACGCGATCCTGAAAATACTTGACGAAGTCAGAGGATTCAAAATCCTGATCTAATGCGACTGGACACTTAGATGGCGCGAATCTGGGCGCAAAATCACGAAGGAGAAGACACTTGAGCCAGAGGATTTGAAAACTCGATCCAATGCGCCCTTATACACCTCGGTCCAATTCGAAAATATCAGAGGATTTCGATCTTCTATCTGTTGCGCCCAAACCAAAAACGTCATTTCGAAGGAAAAAATGGAGATCTCAATGCCTTCAACTAATGCGAAAGTGAAAAAGAACAAGTCTTAGAGTAAATCTTGGAGAGAATTTCGATGAAAATGTCAGAGGATTTCAACCCTTGAAGTGATGCGCCACCAAGAAGGGAGAGGTAGGTTTGAAGTTTTGAAATGTCTAAGTGATGCGCCAAAACCTAAGGATCTTTTCCTTTCATCTAGTGCGCTAATTCCTGGGGATTTGAGTTCATGAAGTGATGCGCCAACATCATGAGGTCTCCTCTAAGGTAGAGTGAGAACTCCACAGGATCCTACACCTTCATCTAGTGCGCCCACACTCCAGAGGAATTAAAAAGTTGATCTAATGCGCTAGAGGTTAGAAGATTTGAATTCGTGAAGTAATGTGCCAATCCTTGATAACAATCCAAGGCCAAATCTAGAAGACATCTAATGTTTGATCTAATGCGACTTCTTGAGGGATAAATCTACAGGATTTCAAAACTTGATCTAGTGCGCCAACTATAGGAATACCTCTAAGTTTACATTCGCCAAAGACAAAGGTCATTTACATTCGTCCAAGTTTGAAGATTTTAATAAGGTCAAGCAATGCGCTATCTTCCAAGCCCCTTACCAAAGCACTCAACAAGAAGAAATCGGAATTGTCATCTAATGCGCCATGTGTGGAGGAGAATAAGGTTTGATTTTGAAGATCCCCTGCTGCCCATCCAATGCGCCATGTTGAGAGTAGAGTCAAGTGTGATGTGAAGAACCCTCAAGCCACTATCCACTGCGCCAAAACTTAAGGAGTCCTAAAACATTATCAAATGCGCCAAATGTCCAGAGGATTCTAATCCTCTATCTTATGCGCTATTCCTTTGAGGAATCCAAACTAGTGGTCTAATGCGCCAAAATTTAAAGGAGTCCCAAGGCATGATCTAATGCGCCACATCAAAGAGAGATTGAAGTTCGATTTCAAAGATCTCATGTTACCTATCAAATGCGCCAAGTATTAAGAAGATTTCAAATCCTTCATTCAATGCGAAATATCAAGAAGAATTCAAACTTTGAGCCAAAGCGCCACACATATCAAGTCAAGAGGATTTCGGTACTTCATCTAATGCGAAATGTTTGAGAGGAATCTGATTCCTCATCCGATGCGAAATCCTTGAAGATTCTCCAAACTTTATCTAGTGCGAAATGCTGAAAGCAAGTGTTAGAGTTTCAAGACAGCAAGATAAAAGGATTCTAAAGAAGATCATGACATTCCAAAGAAGGAGACTCCGTTATGCCCATCCAATGCGAAATATGAAGAGAAACTCAAATACAAGCTCCAAAGGATATGAAGAGGAATTACAAACTTCATCTAATGCGAAATCTTAGAAGATTCCCTATCCTTGATCTAGTGCGAAATACAAGAAGATAACAACATGCTGTTCCAATGCCGTTTCAATGAAGAAAACATTTACACAAAGCTGATCTAATGCGAAATGCCAAGAGGATTTGAATTCCTCATCCCATGCGCTTGAAGGAGAGAAGAAAACGCCAACAAGAAGGTCACCACGCCTTTATCTAATGCGTCCAACAAGGAGAAGTTACAAACATTTAATGATTGTTGCCTTCGGAAAACGTGAAAATACATTCATTTAATAAAGATCAAAACTAAATTAAATGTTTGTGCATAAGGTCGGCCTAGAGAAAAGGAGAAGTTTTTAAAGTAAATTATATATATGCCTTATTTCTTTTTTCATTTTTATCATTGTCAAGAGCAAGATTTATTCTCCAAGAGCAGAATTTTCTTCAAGGAGCAGCAACAAGAAGTTTTTTTTTAGAAGTATAAATTTGATTTTTTATCAAATTTTGCCAAGTGGTGGATCAAATTGCAAGGTATCAAATACAAAACAGTTCATCAAGTAAGTCTGATCTGAGTTTTTTCTGATCTGATTTTCTTATTTTTCTTTCATTAGATGCCTTGAAATTGTTCAAATATTGATAAAATTCTAGAAGGATAAGTGGATTTTTATGATTTTTCATAGATTCTTTGAATTTAATAGTGATATTTCATAATTATAAAGGAAAATTTCATAATTTAATCCACTAAAGTTGCTGAAGAAAAATCTAGATTTTGTTTACAATCACTTATTCGCGTCAAGTCTGCAGAATAATGGCAATGACTTCCAAGGAGCGACAAGCCAAGATCCGGATGGATGCCAAGGGGAAGATTCCTGAATCAAAGCTCGTCTCAAGGTGGACAAATGTAAGCGATACGAATATGGGAAGCAGCAACTTGGAAGATATCAAGTCAGTCCTTGAAGAACCCAACGGAGGAAGCCTCGCTCGAGCCATCATGAGGAGTGGAGCCATTGAAGCTGCTTGTTTTCCGCCAGCTTTGCCATGTCCGGAGATGATCATCGAATGTGTCAAAAAGTATGATGTAAATACAAGGCAAATTATAGCCAAGGATGGAACGATACTGGCCTACTTGCGAAGGGAAGCAGTTGAGGAGACTTTCAACATTCCAACCAAAGAGAGGATGATCAGCATCTCAATACAACAAGGTCAGCAGGAATATGATATTGACACCAAGATAAAGTTACAAGAGATAAGGAGAGAGTGGATGGCCAATCCGGCCATGAAGTTCAATATGAATAATCCTCCACAGTTCCATAAGTCAGATTTTCATCCCGAAATTGGATATTTGATCATGTTTCTGAACAGAATGACAGGAATGCCTCAATCTGCTACCTTTCAGCCTTGGATGTACTCTTTCATCAAGTCAGTTCTCAAAGGGAAAATGATTGATTGGGCTGGACTTATCAGTCAGAGTATACATGAGCAGTTCCTCAATTTTGCTAAGACTAAGACTTGTTATATGAGTTCCTATATAGTGTATCTTCTCGCTAGAAATGAAGTCTACTCAGGTTTGTCCAACAAGGAGAAGTCGGCATTGGACCTAACAAATACTTGTCACATCAATGCTATCCTCAGTTGCACCTCAAGAGTATTAATCATTATACAAGGTTCAATGATGCATTTGCTATGTTCATAATGAAAAAACTGAGGGGAGAATTTCATAAAAGATTGTCTAATGCAGCGAGAGAATTCATTTCAGCATATGGACACTGGTATACTCAACATGAAAGGTACACTTACCTAAGGATCCAAGGATTCACATCATATCCATACAGATTGCCAAGGTATCCAACTAACAGGATGGTGATGTTAGAGGTTACAAGACAACTCCTAGAACTCATCAGGTTGCAGAAGTTGAAGAAGAAAGGAGGAATCCAATTTCCACTTCGTCTTGGACAAAATCTGGAGTGTCCATCTTTATCAGCAGCTGAGTATTCTGAAATAGAGCTACAAGCCTATCATTTGCAAACTCATGGCACCAAGAGGCCTAACTTTGACCCTTTCCAAGTTTGCTGGAAATACAACAGAGAATTCAAACATATTAAGCAGTTGGAAGACCACTGGGCCAGTGCCCAAGATGAAGATGATCTCCGAACTCTTCAAAGTTCGAGACTCGACTGGGATTTAGTCAGAGCCACCAAAGTATTCAAGATTCCAGACCAGTTCACCGAGGATGATACTTTGCTAATAGATGAATTTGACAAGATAAAGGATTTGCCCTACACAATTGATTGGTCAAAGAGAGATGCATCCGAAGAAGATTTGATAAAGCCGGTCTTAGCCATGACACAAGTGTGTATCAATCAACTATTGCAGGAAATGAGTGATGTAAGTCAAGTTCTCACTTACAATAAGATGGATGAAGGAGAACCAAAGCAGCATAGTACACATAGCCAACCACAACATAGTGGGAATGATCAAAGCAATAATTCAGCTAGAAAGAGGAAAAGACCTAGTCAAGATCAAGGGGAATCAAGCCGAAGACCTCAGAAAAAGAATAATCCATCTACTTCATCTAATCCACAAGAAGGTGCTTCAATTGTTCAAAATCCAATACAAGAGATAGAAGTAATAGAAGAAGTTGCCTTGATTCCATCAGAAGAGATCCAATCAAGCCCCACTGTCATAATAGAAGAGAATGATGATCTTGGTCAGGATGAAGTAGGACAAGCTGAATCTGATGAGGAAGTAGCTCGTGTTCAACATAATCAAACTTATGGGCAACGAGATCTTTCTACTTTCCCACCTTGGTTGAGACAAAGGATTGAAGAAAGTACAATTGTAGAGACTTATCAGCCTACTGCAGTTGAGGAATTGCTTGTAAATGTACAAAAGAGTAATCAGAAGAAGAAAGCAACAATCCTTTCTAAAATCACTCAAGATTCTGCTGGAAACAGAGAGATACACATAGCTGTTCCTAGAAATGACAAGGAGTTAGAAAACATGGCACCTGAGGATTACAATATGACTACCTTTGGCATGGGTCCAATCACAAGGGAACAAGTCGAGGAGGAACTACAAGATGCAGTGAATAATGTGAGAAGCATGTTGAAACAAGAAAGAGAAGCAAGGATGAAAGTTGAACAGGATTTTAGTACATTGAAGCATTACATCCAACAGGTCATGCAACCTATTCAACAGAAGGAAGCTACTGCAATTCCTCCTTCCATTCTTCCACAGGAAACAGTATCCCAAGTTGAGGACATGAGAACTTCATCTCAGATGATGAAGGGATGGATAGAAAAGACAGAAGACAAGGCCTATATTTACCTTGAAGAAATTGTGCAAGTGTATGACAGAGTCATTAAGCTCCAAGGTCGAGTCCAAGCTTTATTGGAAAGTTGTGCTGAGTTCAAACCAATCAAAGAGCAATATATGCCACAACTCAAAAGTTTAATGGAAGCTCCAGTAGAAGATTTAATTCATAATAAGGTGATTGATAGAGATACTCCACATGACTTCGTCACTTGGTATTTCTCCTTTCACAACAAGGGGCAACTAGTTGATAAGATTGAAGTAGATATGTCCAGGATAAGAAGTATTCTTCTAAGAACAGAAAATCATATATATACTGCTTTGACAAAGATTTGTAATCCTTATGGAAATGTTACTATTGAGAACATGAAGCAACAAGTTAAGGCATTCTACTTTCAATATGATGGACTTGATGAAAGTCAACTAGATAGTATATTCACACTTGCATATCGTCTTGGGGAAAATAAGTCTTGGATAAACGACTGGGAGAAGACACTTGGCGTCTATGAGGCAGATGTAGCAGTGGCAGAAGGATCCATTAAGGCAGCGACAAGTGTACCAATGGAAGATATTGTTCAAATTGTGTCCAGATTCGTTGTATCTCATAGTACTACTACATAGTACTCACCTTGATGATGTGGCTCCCTTATCTTCTTGGAAAGCGTGCATTTGTTCTCTCTTTCATGACTTCTTTCATTTAATATGAGTAACCTCCTATATTTAATAAAGTTAACCTCATTCATTTAATAAAGGATAGTTTGTTATAACTACTTGTGATGTGGCTTGATCTGATCCGCTGATTTCGCCGATCGATCTTGACCCTTCTCTCCTTTGAGGACTATAAAAGAGCTCTCATTGCTCTCATTTGTAACGGTTGGAAATTCTGAAATTGTTGTAAGAGCTCTCTGAGATAATAAAGGACTCATTGATTTGGTGATTCTATTTATATTTCTGAGTGTTTGCATGGTTTCAATTTTCACACGAACATTAAGTTAAGTTACAAGTTTTCTTTTTAAGTATAAGTTAGTTAGTGAAAGGTTGTTTTATTGCCTTGTAGTGAAGTCTTTACAATTGAGCGTCAATTTGATCTTTATGCCTGTTGAATTTTCATGAGCATAATTGATTTAAACATCTTGCATACCTTTGAAGATAGCACCTCTCTTGTGTAGTTGTTTTATCTTGGCAAAACAAGATTTGGTTCGACTTCACTCTAAGCAGTAAACGTCCTTCCATTTAGGATTAGATTAGTATTTCTCAACCCTATATCTTTTGCCCTTTTTTACCAATCAGTTAGATTTAGGATCAGAACGTCCATTGCTAAATCATACGCGTCAGTTGCAGTACTTAGATTCCCTAGTGTTCACTTCCAGAGTCTTTGAAACAACAAGTTACATGAACAATTGTGTAAGTCCCTTTGTTGATTAACAGCAGAATCATACTTAAATCATTGAGCTGTCTCTTACTGAAATTAAAACATTATTAGAAGGAACCTTGGAGTTATCTCGTTTGATCACTTAGTTCAGCATCCGAGAGGCTTTGCTCAAGAGAGGGTCAGATACCTAGTATTTCACCCTATTGTTGACTTGTCGAAAAAACCTATTGACTTAATAAAATCACGATCAACGTTTGTTTGTATCAACCTAAACTTCGAAGCTTGCAAGTGGAAAGGGAATGTAAATAGGGAACGGGTAATGGACGATTTAGAAATTAAGAATGACAACTTCATGATCTTCACGAACTCATAATGTCCTTTGTGTTTTGGTTCGTGGGATGAAATAATTTGGGGATGGAATGGAAATGGTAATGAAATGATTGGGTGAATTGGATGCGGTAGCCTCTTTGGATTCGGCTACAAGTACCCAGAGCTTCATTCTTCAAGCCTTTTTTGAAAGTATAGCTTTTGAACATGCCTAGCTTAGAATTCTCTGGCATTTGTATCATGAGGCATAGAGATTTTTGGATTTTCAGGAATCTCTTGGCTTTAAAAGGTAAAAGCATCCAAGTATTTATTTTATGGAAAGATGGGGGAATGATTAGAAGGAATTACAAGCTTCTTGCCTAGACGATACTCACATTCATCAATCATGATTAGGAGATTGGTGGAAAGGATAAAGGTGTGGATAGTAATGTGATTTTGAAAGCGAAATGGATATATGTAGTAGATTTGAAATGGAATAGAGTGGGAATACCAACATTTGATTTTATCCTGTACAGTGGATAATGAAAATACTCCAAGTACTTGATTTCAACTTCGACTTTTATCCTTCTGGAGTACAATGAACACCGGATCATATAAAGGATGCAGACATTAGACTTGAATTCATTATTGGTTGAAAATGCAATGTGAATGGAGGTTTTATTGTATTGAAATGAAATGGATGGACAATTTTATTGTAATATGAGATATGGTAAATGGGATGACGGATATGAAAGTATGCAAAATACTTATTATGGAATGGAATCGGAAACATGAATTACCTTATGATTTTCACTTGACCCAGGCTTACAAAGGCTTTCCTAGGAACTTCGGGATCATTAAGATGTGTAAAGTATAAAACCTCAAAATACTTCAGTCAATACCGAACAATTGACTCATCTCCTAGGAGCAAGCAGTCACGCTATCTGATACTAATGATGGAATCCACGGGAAATCCTAGGAACTTCGGGATCATTAAGATGTGTAAAAAACCTCAAAATACTTCAGTCAATACCGAACAACTGATTCGTTTCCTAAGAACAAGCAGTCACGCTATCTAATACTCGCGATGGAATCCACGGGAGATCCATCAGTCATGACTTAAGTTTCTCAAGAGAACAAATAAGAATTCGTAAAATTAGATTTGACATTTTAAGTATTATGATCAGAAGACAATAGTGTCAAGACACAATATATGATTAACTTCCGAGTCAAGTTCAAAATCTAACAAGATGATAAACTAGAAGAAAAACGTCTTCGGACTCTAAGACTTTCATGAATGGATGTCTAAGAAATGAACTAACACGTTATCCCGAACTGAAACTAGATTACGTGTTTTTAAGATAACATCACTTCCTTACAAATTGGAAACCCGACACAACAAAACAACTAAAACAACTAAGAAAAACAAACAGCTAATCTATGAAAGCAAACAACAACCAACCACTAAGCTAAGGAAAAGACAACAACAAACAAGTGATTCGAAAACAAAACTAAGCTAAGCAAACCAACACTTGAGTCAAATGACATCAAGGAGCAAATTTATTCCACAACTCAAAAGTTTAATGGAAGCTCCAGTAGAAGATTTAATTCATAATAAGGTGATTGATAGAGATACTCCACATGACTTCGTCACTTGGTATTTCTCCTTTCACAACAAGGGGCAACTAGTTGATAAGATTGAAGTAGATATGTCCAGGATAAGAAGTATTCTTCTAAGAACAGAAAATCATATATATACTGCTTTGACAAAGATTTGTAATCCTTATGGAAATGTTACTATTGAGAACATGAAGCAACAAGTTAAGGCATTCTACTTTCAATATGATGGACTTGATGAAAGTCAACTAGATAGTATATTCACACTTGCATATCGTCTTGGGGAAAATAAGTCTTGGATAAACGACTGGGAGAAGACACTTGGCGTCTATGAGGCAGATGTAGCAGTGGCAGAAGGATCCATTAAGGCAGCGACAAGTGTACCAATGGAAGATATTGTTCAAATTGTGTCCAGATTCGTTGTATCTCATAGTACTACTACATAGTACTCACCTTGATGATGTGGCTTCCTTATCTTCTTGGAAAGCGTGCATTTGTTCTCTCTTTCATGACTTCTTTCATTTAATATGAGTAACCTCCTATATTTAATAAAGTTAACCTCATTCATTTAATAAAGGATAGTTTGTTATAACTACTTGTGATGTGGCTTGATCTGATCCGCTGATTTCGCTGATCGATCTTGACCCTTCTCTCCTTTGAGGACTATAAAAGAGCTCTCATTGCTCTCATTTGTAACGGTTGGAAATTCTGAAATTGTTGTAAGAGCTCTCTGAGATAATAAAGGACTCATTGATTTGGTGATTCTATTTATATTTCTGAGTGTTTGCATGGTTTCAATTTTCACACGAACATTAAGTTAAGTTACAAGTTTTCTTTTTAAGTATAAGTTAGTTAGTGAAAGGTTGTTTTATTGCCTTGTAGTGAAGTCTTTACAATTGAGCGTCAATTTGATCTTTATGCCTGTTGAATTTTCATGAGCATAATTGATTTAAACATCTTGCATACCTTTGAAGATAGCACCTCTCTTGTGTAGTTGTTTTATCTTGGCAAAACAAGATTTGGTTCGACTTCACTCTAAGCAGTAAACGTCCTTCCATTTAGGATTAGATTAGTATTTCTCAACCCTATATCTTTTGCCCTTTTTTACCAATCAGTTAGATTTAGGATCAGAACGTCCATTGCTAAATCATACGCGTCAGTTGCAGTACTTAGATCTCATCAATCTTATCAACTAGTTGCCCCTTGTTGTGAAAGGAGAAATACCAAGTGACGAAGTCATGTGGAGTATCTCTATCAATCACCTTATTATGAATTAAATCTTCTACTGGAGCTTCCATTAAACTTTTGAGTTGTGGCATATATTGCTCTTTGATTGGTTTGAACTCAGCACAACTTTCCAATAAAGCTTGGACTCGACCTTGGAGCTTAATGACTCTGTCATACACTTGCACAATTTCTTCAAGGTAAATATAGGCCTTGTCTTCTGTCTTTTCTATCCATCCCTTCATCATCTGAGATGAAGTTCTCATGTCCTCAACTTGGGATACTGTTTCCTGTGGAAGAATGGATGGAGGAATTGCAGTAGCTTCCTTCTGTTGAATAGGCTGCATGACCTGTTGGATGTAATGTTTCAATGTACTAAAATCCTGTTCAACTTTCATCCTTGCTTCTCTTTCTTGTTTCAACATGCTTCTCACATTATTCACTGCATCTTGTAGTTCCTCCTCGACTTGTTCCCTTGTGATTGGACCCATGCCAAAGGTAGTCAAATTATAGTCCTCAGGTGCCATGTTTTCTAACTCCTTGTCATTTCTAGGAACAGCTATGTGTATCTCTCTGTTTCCAGCAGAATCTTGAGTGATTTTAGAAAGGATTGTTGCTTTCTTCTTCTGATTACTCTTTTGTACATTTACAAGCAATTCCTCAACTGCAGTAGGCTGATAAGTCTCTACAATTGTACTTTCTTCAATCCTTTGTCTCAACCAAGGTGGGAAAGTAGAAAGATCTCGTTGTCCATAAGTTTGATTATGTTGAACACGAGCTACTTCCTCATCAGATTCAGCTTGTCCTACTTCATCCTGACCAAGATCATCATTCTCTTCTATTATGACAGTGGGGCTTGATTGGATCTCTTCTGATGGAATCAAGGCAACTTCTTCTATTACTTCTATCTCTTGTATTGGATTTTGAACAATTGAAGTACCTTCTTGTGGATTAGATGAAGTAGATGGATTATTCTTTTTCCGAGGTCTTCGGCTTGATTCCCCTTGATCTTGACTAGGTCTTTTCCTCTTTCTAGCTGAATTATTGCTTTGATCATTCCCACTATGTTGTGGTTGGCTATGTGTACTATGCTGCTTTGGTTCTCCTTCATCCATCTTATTGTAAGTGAGAACTTGACTTTCAGCACTCATTTCCTGCAATAGTTGATTGATACACACTTGTGTCATGGCTAAGACCGGCTTTATCAAATCTTCTTCGGATGCATCTCTCTTTGACCAATCAATTGTGTAGGGCAAATACTTTATCTTGTCAAATTCATCTATTAGCAAAGTATCATCCTCGGTGAACTGGTCTGGAATCTTGAATACTTTGGTGGCTCTGACTAAATCCCAGTCGAGTCTCGAACTTTGAAGAGTTCGGAGATCATCTTCATCTTGGGCACTGGCCCAGTGGTCTTCCAACTGCTTAATATGTTTGAATTCTCTGTTGTATTTCCAGCAAACTTGGAAAGGGTCAAAGTTAGGCCTCTTGGTGCCATGAGTTTGCAAATGATAGGCTTGTAGCTCTATTTCAGAATACTCAGCTGCTGATAAAGATGGACACTCCAGATTTTGTCCAAGACGAAGTGGAAATTGGATTCCTCCTTTCTTCTTCAACTTCTGCAACCTGATGAGTTCTAGGAGTTGTCTTGTAACCTCTAACATCACCATCCTGTTAGTTGGATACCTTGGCAATCTGTATGGATATGATGTGAATCCTTGGATCCTTAGGTAAGTGTACCTTTCATGTTGAGTATACCAGTGTCCATATGCTGAAATGAATTCTCTCGCTGCATTAGACAATCTTTTATGAAATTCTCCCCTCAGTTTTTTCATTATGAACATAGCAAATGCATCATTGAACCTTGTATAATGATTAATACTCTTGAGGTGCAACTGAGGATAGCATTGATGTGACAAGTATTTGTTAGGTCCAATGCCGACTTCTCCTTGTTGGACAAACCTGAGTAGACTTCATTTCTAGCGAGAAGATACACTATATAGGAACTCATATAACAAGTCTTAGTCTTAGCAAAATTGAGGAACTGCTCATGTATACTCTGACTGATAAGTCCAGCCCAATCAATCATTTTCCCTTTGAGAACTGACTTGATGAAAGAGTACATCCAAGGCTGAAAGGTAGCAGATTGAGGCATTCCTGTCATTCTGTTCAGAAACATGATCAAATATCCAATTTCGGGATGAAAATCTGACTTATGGAACTGTGGAGGATTATTCATATTGAACTTCATGGCCGGATTGGCCATCCACTCTCTCCTTATCTCTTGTAACTTTATCTTGGTGTCAATATCATATTCCTGCTGACCTTGTTGTATTGAGATGCTGATCATCCTCTCTTTGGTTGGAATGTTGAAAGTCTCCTCAACTGCTTCCCTTCGCAAGTAGGCCAGTATCGTTCCATCCTTGGCTATAATTTGCCTTGTATTTACATCATACTTTTTGACACATTCGATGATCATCTCCGGACATGGCAAAGCTGGCGGAAAACAAGCAGCTTCAATGGCTCCACTCCTCATGATGGCTCGAGCGAGGCTTCCTCCGTTGGGTTCTTCAAGGACTGACTTGATATCTTCCAAGTTGCTGCTTCCCATATTCGTATCGCTTACATTTGTCCACCTTGAGACGAGCTTTGATTCAGGAATCTTCCCCTTGGCATCCATCCGGATCTTGGCTTGTCGCTCCTTGGAAGTCATTGCCATTATTCTGCAGACTTGACGCGAATAAGTGATTGTAAACAAAATCTAGATTTTACTTCAGCAACTTCAGCGGATTAAACTATGAAATTTTCCTCTATAATTATGAAATATCACTATTAAATTCAAAGAATCTATGAAAAATCATAAAAATCCACTTATCCTTCTAGAATTTTATCAATATTTGAACAATTTCAAGGCATCTAATGAAAGAAAAATAAGAAAATCAGATCAGAAAAAACTCAGATCAGACTTACTTGATGAACTGTTTTGTATTTGATACCTTGCAATTTGATCCACCACTTGGCAAAATTTGATAAAAAATCAAATTTATACTTCTAAAAAAAAACTTCTTGTTGCTGCTCCTTGAAGAAAATTCTGCTCTTGGAGAACAAATCTGCTCTTGACAATGATAAAAATGAAAAAAGAAATAAGGCATATATATAATTTACTTTAAAAACTTCTCCTTTTCTCTAGGCCGACCTTATGCACAAACATTTAATTTAGTTTTGATCTTTATTAAATGAATGTATTTTCACGTTTTCCGAAGGCAACAATCATTAAATGCTTGTAACTTCTCCTTTTGATGGACGCATTAGATAAAGTCTTGGCGATCTCCTTGTTGTTGGTTGGCGTTTTTCCTCTCCTTCAAGCGCATGAGATCAAGAATTTGAATCCTCTTGCCTTATATTTCGCAGGAGATCAGCTTAGTGTAAATGAAAGAAGTCATGAAAGAGAGAACAAAGGCACGCTTTCCAAGAAGATAAGGAAGCCACATCATCAAGGTGAGTACTATGTAGTAGTACTATGAGATACAACGAATCTGGACACAATTTGAACAATATCTTCCATTGGTACACTTGTCGCTGCCTTAATGGATCCTTCTGCCACTGCTACATCTGCCTCAGACGCCAAGTGTCTTCTCCCAATCGTTTATCCAAGACTTATTTTCCCCAAGACGATATGCAAGTGTGAATATACTATCTAGTTGACTTTCATCAAGTCCATCATATTGAAAGTAGAATGCCTTAACTTGTTGCTTCATGTTCTCAATAGTAACATTTCCATAAGGATTACAAATCTTTGTCAAAGCAGTATATATATGATTTTCTGTTCTTAGAAGAACACTTCTTATCCTGGACATATCTACTTCAATCTTATCAACTAGTTGCCCCTTGTTGTGAAAGGAGAAATACCAAGTGACGAAGTCATGTGGAGTATCTCTATCAATCACCTTATTATGAATTAAATCTTCTACTGGAGCTTCCATTAAACTTTTGAGTTGTGGCATATATTGCTCTTTGATTGGTTTGAACTCAGCACAACTTTCCAATAAAGCTTGGACTCGTCCTTGGAGCTTAATGACTCTGTCATACACTTGCACAATTTCTTCAAGGTAAGTATAGGCCTTGTCTTCTGTCTTTTCTATCCATCCCTTCATCATCTGAGATGAAGTTCTCATGTCCTCAACTTGGGATACTGTTTCCTGTGGAAGAATGGATGGAGGAATTGCAGTAGCTCCCTTCTGTTGAATAGGCTGCATGACCTGTTGGATGTAATGTTTCAATGTACTAAAATCCTGTTCAACTTTCATCCTTGCTTCTCTTTCTTGTTTCAACATGCTTCTCACATTATTCACTGCATCTTGTAGTTCCTCCTCGACTTGTTCCCTTGTGATTGGACCCATGCCAAAGGTAGTCAAATTATAGTCCTCAGGTGCCATGTTTTCTAACTCCTTGTCATTTCTAGGAACAGCTATGTGTATCTCTCTGTTTCCAGCAGAATCTTGAGTGATTTTAGAAAGGATTGTTGCTTTCTTCTTCTGATTACTCTTTTGTACATTTACAAGCAATTCCTCAACTGCAGTAGGCTGATAAGTCTCTACAATTGTACTTTCTTCAATCCTTTGTCTCAACCAAGGTGGGAAAGTAGAAAGATCTCGTTGTCCATAAGTTTGATTATGTTGAACACGAGCTACTTCCTCATCAGATTCAGCTTGTCCTACTTCATCCTGACCAAGATCATCATTCTCTTCTATTATGACAGTGGGGCTTGATTGGATCTCTTCTGATGGAATCAAGGCAACTTCTTCTATTACTTCTATCTCTTGTATTGGATTTTGAACAATTGAAGTACCTTCTTGTGGATTAGATGAAGTAGATGGATTATTCTTTTTCCGAGGTCTTCGGCTTGATTCCCCTTGATCTTGACTAGGTCTTTTCCTCTTTCTAGCTGAATTATTGCTTTGATCATTCCCACTATGTTGTGGTTGGCTATGTGTACTATGCTGCTTTGGTTCTCCTTCATCCATCTTATTGTAAGTGAGAACTTGACTTTCAGCACTCATTTCCTGCAATAGTTGATTGATACACACTTGTGTCATGGCTAAGACCGGCTTTATCAAATCTTCTTCGGATGCATCTCTCTTTGACCAATCAATTGTGTAGGGCAAATCCTTTATCTTGTCAAATTCATCTATTAGCAAAGTATCATCCTCGGTGAACTGGTCTGGAATCTTGAATACTTTGGTGGCTCTGACTAAATCCCAGTCGAGTCTCGAACTTTGAAGAGTTCGGAGATCATTTTCATCTTGGGCACTGGCCCAGTGGTCTTCCAACTGCTTAATATGTTTGAATTCTCTGTTGTATTTCCAGCAAACTTGGAAAGGGTCAAAGTTAGGCCTCTTGGTGCCATGAGTTTGCAAATGATAGGCTTGTAGCTCTATTTCAGAATACTCAGCTGCTGATAAAGATGGACATTCCAGATTTTGTCCAAGACGAAGTGGAAATTGGATTCCTCCTTTCTTTTTCAACTTCTGCAACCTGATGAGTTCGAGGAGTTGTCTTGTAACCTCTAACATTACCATCCTGTTAGTTGGATACCTTGGCAATCTGTATGGGTATGATGTGAATCCTTGGATCCTTAGGTAAGTGTACCTTTCATGTTGAGTATACCAGTGTCCATATGCTGAAATGAATTCTCTCGCTGCATTAGACAATCTTTTATGAAATTCTCCCCTCAGTTTCTTCATTATGAACATAGCAAATGCATCATTGAACCTTGTATAATGATTAATACTCTTGAGGTGCAACTGAGGATAGCATTGATGTGACAAGTATTTGTTAGGTCCAATGCCGACTTCTCCTTTTTTGGACAAACCTGAGTAGACTTCATTTCTAGCGAGAAGATACACTATATAGGAACTCATATAACAAGTCTTAGTCTTAGCAAAATTGAGGAACTGCTCATGTATACTCTGACTGATAAGTCCAGCCCAATCAATCATTTTCCCTTTGAGAACTGACTTGATGAAAGAGTACATCCAAGGCTGAAAGGTAGCAGATTGAGGCATTCCTGTCATTCTGTTCAGAAACATGATCAAATATCCAATTTCGGGATGAAAATCTGACTTATGGAACTGTGGAGGATTATTCATATTGAACTTCATGGCCGGATTGGCCATCCACTCTCTCCTTATCTCTTGTAACTTTATCTTGGTGTCAATATCATATTCCTGCTGACCTTGTTGTATTGAGATGCTGATCATCCTCTCTTTGGTTGGAATGTTGAAAGTCTCCTCAACTGCTTCCCTTCGCAAGTAGGCCAGTATCGTTCCATCCTTGGCTATAATTTGCCTTGTATTTACATCATACTTTTTGACACATTCGATGATCATCTCCGGACATGGCAAAGCTGGCGGAAAACAAGCAGCTTCAATGGCTCCACTCCTCATGATGGCTCGAGCGAGGCTTCCTCCGTTGGGTTCTTCAAGGACTGACTTGATATCTTCCAAGTTGCTGCTTCCCATATTCGTATCGCTTACATTTGTCCACCTTGAGACGAGCTTTGATTCAGGAATCTTCCCCTTGGCATCCATCCGGATCTTGGCTTGTCGCTCCTTGGAAGTCATTGCCATTATTCTGCAGACTTGACGCGAATAAGTGATTGTAAACAAAATCTAGATTTTTCTTCAGCAACTTTAGTGGATTAAATTATGAAATTTTCCTTTATAATTATGAAATATCACTATTAAATTCAAAGAATCTATGAAAAATCATAAAAATCCACTTATCCTTCTAGAATTTTATCAATATTTGAACAATTTCAAGGCATCTAATGAAAGAAAAATAAGAAAATCATATCAGAAAAAACTCAGATCAGACTTACTTGATGAACTGTTTTGTATTTGATACCTTGCAATTTGATCCACCACTTGGCAAAATTTGATAAAAAATCAAATTTATACTTCTAAAAAAAAACTTCTTGTTGCTGCTCCTTGAAGAAAATTCTGCTCTTGGAGAACAAATCTGCTCTTGACAATGATAAAAATGAAAAAAGAAATAAGGCATATATATAATTTACTTTAAAAACTTCTCCTTTTCTCTAGGCCGACCTTATGCACAAACATTTAATTTAGTTTTGATCTTTATTAAATGAATGTATTTTCACGTTTTCCGAAGGCAACAATCATTAAATGCTTGTAACTTTTCCTTGTTAGACGCATTAGATAAAGGCGTGGTGATCTTCTTTTTGTTAGTTGACGTTTTCTTCTCTCCTTCAAGCGCATGGGATGAGGAATTTGAATCCTCTTGGCATTTCGCAAAAGATCAGCTTTGTGTAAATGTTTTCTTCATTGAAACAGCATTGGAACAGCTTGTTGTTATCTTCTTGTATTTCGCACTAGATCAAGGATAGGGAATCTTCTAAGATTTCGCATTAGATGAAGTTTGTAATTCCTCTTCATATCCTTTGGAGCTTGTATTTGAGTTTCTCTTCATATTTCGCATTGGATGGGCATAACGGAGTCTCCTTCTTTGGAATGTCATGATCTTCTTTAGAATCCTTTTATCTTGCTGTCTTGAAACTCTAACACTTGCTTTCAGCATTTCGCACTAGATAAAGTTTGGAGAATCTTCAAGGATTTCGCATCGGATGAGGAATCAGATTCCTCTCAAACATTTCGCATTAGATGAAGTACCGAAATCCTCTTGACTTGATATGTGTGGCGCTTTGGCTCAAAGTTTGAATTCTTCTTGATATTTCGCATTGAATGAAGGATTTGAAATCTTCTTAATACTTGGCGCATTTGATAGGTAACATGAGATCTTTGAAATCGAACTTCAATCTCTCTTTGATGTGGCGCATTAGATCATGCCTTGGGACTCCTTTAAATTTTGGCGCATTAGACCACTAGTTTGGATTCCTCAAAGGAATAGCGCATAAGATAGAGGATTAGAATCCTCTGGACATTTGGCGCATTTGATAATGTTTTAGGACTCCTTAAGTTTTGGCGCAGTGGATAGTGGCTTGAGGGTTCTTCACATCACACTTGACTCTACTCTCAACATGGCGCATTGGATGGGCAGCAGGGGATCTTCAAAATCAAACCTTATTCTCCTCCACACATGGCGCATTAGATGACAATTCCGATTTCTTCTTGTTGAGTGCTTTGGTAAGGGGCTTGGAAGATAGCGCATTGCTTGACCTTATTAAAATCTTCAAACTTGGACGAATGTAAATGACCTTTGTCTTTGGCGAATGTAAACTTAGAGGTATTCCTATAGTTGGCGCACTAGATCAAGTTTTGAAATCCTGTAGATTTATCCCTCAAGAAGTCGCATTAGATCAAACATTAGATGTCTTCTAGATTTGGCCTTGGATTGTTATCAAGGATTGGCACATTACTTCACGAATTCAAATCTTCTAACCTCTAGCGCATTAGATCAACTTTTTAATTCCTCTGGAGTGTGGGCGCACTAGATGAAGGTGTAGGATCCTGTGGAGTTCTCACTCTACCTTAGAGGAGACCTCATGATGTTGGCGCATCACTTCATGAACTCAAATCCCCAGGAATTAGCGCACTAGATGAAAGGAAAAGATCCTTAGGTTTTGGCGCATCACTTAGACATTTCAAAACTTCAAACCTACCTCTCCCTTCTTGGTGGCGCATCACTTCAAGGGTTGAAATCCTCTGACATTTTCATCGAAATTCTCTCCAAGATTTACTCTAAGACTTGTTCTTTTTCACTTTCGCATTAGTTGAAGGCATTGAGATCTCCATTTTTTCCTTCGAAATGACGTTTTTGGTTTGGGCGCAACAGATAGAAGATCGAAATCCTCTGATATTTTCGAATTGGACCGAGGTGTATAAGGGCGCATTGGATCGAGTTTTCAAATCCTCTGGCTCAAGTGTCTTCTCCTTCGTGATTTTGCGCCCAGATTCGCGCCATCTAAGTGTCCAGTCGCATTAGATCAGGATTTTGAATCCTCTGACTTCGTCAAGTATTTTCAGGATCGCGTGAGTAAAGGTATATTGAAAAATATATTTAAGTATAAGTTTAGAGATTGAATTTCTTATACTTTAAATATTTTTCAATATACCTTTCAGGATGTTTGAGATAGGTCCCGAATCCACCGGATTTAAGATGCAAAATATAGAATTTGGAGGATTCACCAGATTTCAGACTTAGCCATTTTTTTCAGGATTTTCAGGATTTCAGGCTCCAGTCTTAGTCTTCTCAGGATCTCAAACATTCTGAAGGATTAACCTCAAAACTCAATATCTAAATAGGATTTGATCATTATTGCAAGTTTATCTACCCTTAATCGTGAACCAAAGATCATAGGCAAGGAAATTGTTACCGAGCCGGCAAAGGAAAACGAGTCAGGACATCATTAAAATCTCAGCAAACTCATTGGAAACTCACTGAAAAGCTCAGAGCTCAAAAAAAAAAAGGGGGGTCCCTATTCCTAATGGGGTGATGTGTGATTTGGTCACAACAAGACCCCTAATCCAGAACTCTGCAGATCCACTACTTCAAAAGGTGGTCAATGATGTCACAATCATGAAGAGACAAATGCCGCAGCAGAGACAAATGCCGCAGTAGGGACAACCCCTACAGTGTCATGTCCCGATATTAAGGCATTGTTTAAATTAAATATTTAAAATGTCATGTTAAATATCCCAGCCATAGTCCATTAATAAATATATATAATATTATAAATATATAATATGATATGATATTTTCTATAAATATTTTAAATATTAACGGATATATTATATTTATAAATAACCAATACAAATATAAATATAAATATTAAAATAGCATATTACTTTTATATAATAAGAAATATAAATGTTAATATTAATTATTATTATGATTATAATATAATAAACATATTTATATAAATGAATATAAATCATACATTATATAGTTTATTAGATTGCCTTTAAGACAATCCGTCAATGCACCAGTAACTAATATATTTATTAAAAAAAGGCTAAAAAGTAGCGATCACATTATATTATGCAAACTATTATAAATACAATTGGCAGCAGCAATTATATTATAAAAAGACATGACCTTTGTGAAAAGGTATAGTCATTGACCATTTAGAAAAATATAAAGGTAGAGTGGAGGAAGCAAGAACCACAACAAAATACAATGAAGTAAGCAGCTATAAAATTAATAATTTATGAGTCTAAATTATAGACATGATTGAATATTAATTGTTGGGGAAAATAAGATAAGTATGCTACACATATATTCCCAAATAAAGAAATAAATTAATATATATAAGTTATTTCATTATATTTTTTATATGGAATGATATTAATTAAAGGGATTATAATATGAATGATATTAAAATATATATTTAAGTAATAAATTGAGTAATATAAGAAAGCAATATTATAAATAATATATTATTAAAAAATATCAATATTAGTGATTAAATATTATTATAATTATAAATATAAATATATATAGATGATATGATAGCATGTCATAGTCAAGGTGTAGTGAATAACTAACATGATATAGATAGCTTAAACATCTATGAATAACATGATTATAAATGCTTACAGAATCCATCATCATTAGGACTAAGCCCCAATAAAGAGTTATCATACTTGATTTATATAATGAAGGCAAGGTCCTTAGAAACAAACCCATGATATAAGATCATAGAACACATTGAGAGATTGGAGGTAGACTTGTTAGGAAGAAGTAGCATTAATACATCGAAAGGTATATAAGACCGGCGGTGGAATGGACAATGTTACATCATACTTAGGCAATGGATAAGACCTGCGGTGGAATGGACTATGCTACATCATACAATGGCAATAAGTAAGACCTGCGGTGGAATGGGCATATGTTACATCATACAAAGGCACTTAGTAAGACCTAAGGTGGAATGGGCATGTGTTACATCATACAAAGGCACTACCATAGAGGATGATCATGCAACCTAACAAGAGATAGTACCTCATCTCCACTAGTGTTTGAAAATGAATAAAATTAACATGTAATAGACAACCCTAAGTATGAATGGACTTAAGGATTGGATAATTGAATTAATGATATATGTTGATATTATAAGAAGAATTGATTACTAATGTTCTCTTTTACAAGTTGAAGTTCTGTGCAAGATTAAGAAAATTTGGACTTGTTAGAAGGGGACATTACAGTGGTATCAGAGCAGTCATCCTGCCATCCTGTGAATAATAGTTAAATAAAAAAATAAAAAGAAAAAAAAGTATTACATACTTTCATATTAAACTTATGTAACTTCAATATTAAATTTATTATTATCATTACCTATACTTTTGTCTAATCTTTTAAGTATTCTTTCGTCACAAATTTGATTTAAGACCCTGAAAGCATCCTAATTGTGATTGCTTGAGGACAAGCAATCTTGAGTGGGGAGGGTTGTCATGTCCCGATATTAAGGCATTGTTTAAATTAAATATTTAAAATGTCATGTTAAATATCCCAGCCATAGTCCATTAATAAATATATATAATATTATAAATATATAATATTATATGATATTATCTATAAATATTTTAAATATTAACGGATATATTATATTTATAAATAACCAATACAAATATAAATATAAATATTAAAATAGCATATTATTTTTATATAATAAGAAATATAAATGTTAATATTAATTATTATTATGATTATAATATAATAAACATATTTATATAAATGAATATAAATCATACATTATATAGTATATCAGATTGCCTTTAAGACAATCCGTCAATGCACCAGTAACTAATATATTTATTAAAAAAAGGCTAAAAAGTAGCGATCACATTATATTATGCAAACTATTATAAATACAATTGGCAGCAGCAATTATATTATAAAAAGACATGACCTTTGTGAAAAGGTATAGTCATTGACCATTTAGACAAATATAAAGGTAGAGTGGAGGAAGCAAGAACCACAACAAAATACAATGAAGTAAGTAGCTATAAAATTAATAATTTATGAGTCTAAATTATAGACATGATTGAATATTAATTGTTGGGGAAAATAAGATAAGTATGCTACACATATATTCCCAAATAAAGAAATAAATTAATATATATAAGTTATTTCATTATATTTTTTATATGGAATGATATTAATTAAAGGGATTATAATATGAATGATATTAAAATATATATTTAAGTAATAAATTGAGTAATATAAGAAAGCAATATTATAAATAATATATTATTAAAAAATATCAATATTAGTGATTAAATATTATTATAATTATAAATATAAATATATATAGATGATATGATAGCATGTCATAGTCAAGGTGTAGTGAATAACTAACATGATATAGATAGCTTAAACATCTATGAATAACATGATTATAAATGCTTACAGAATCCATCATCATTAGGACTAAGCCCCAATAAAGAGTTATCATACTTGATTTATATAATGAAGGCAAGGTCCTTAGAAACAAACCCATGATATAAGATCATAGAACACATTGAGAGATTGGAGGTAGACTTGTTAGGAAGAAGTAGCATTAATACATCGAAAGGTATATAAGACCGGCGGTGGAATGGACAATGTTACATCATACTTAGGCAATGGATAAGACCTGCGGTGGAATGGACTATGCTACATCATACAATGGCAATAAGTAAGACCTGCGGTGGAATGGGCATATGTTACATCATACAAAGGCACTTAGTAAGACCTAAGGTGGAATGGGCATGTGTTACACCATACAAAGGCACTACCATAGAGGATGATCATGCAACCTAACAAGAGATAGTACCTCATCTCCACTAGTGTTTGAAAATGAATAAAATTAACATGTAATAGACAACCCTAAGTATGAATGGACTTAAGGATTGGATAATTGAATTAATGATATATGTTGATATTATAAGAAGAATTGATTACTAATGTTCTCTTTTACAAGTTGAAGTTCTGTGCAAGATTAAGAAAATTTGGACTTGTTAGAAGGGGACATTACATACAGCAGTATCAACCACCTCACAAAAGAAACAATTTTCGGCCCTATAATAAAAATTATAGGCCAAGGTTACCAACACCACATTCTCCAAACGGTAAAGGCTCATCCTCTACAAATCCTGCTATACCAGATCTATCAAGAGAAGCAATGGCTGATAACAATGGTGCAGAAGGCAACAACAATCACAACAACAATGGCAATGGAAGGCGTGCACCTCCCTTGCCATGGGGAAATGCTATTGGTCCTCTAGCTCTCACTGGCAATCATTAACTCCCCAAAGGGTCAAGAAAGCATTTCCCGAGGTTTCATGGAGATGGAAACCAACATCCAGATGAACACATTTCTGCATTCACTACAGCTTGCGCTGTTTTGATTGTAGCCCATGAAGATGTTGCGGTACGTCTCTTTGTTGAGACCTTGACCGGCAATGCAGCAGCTTGGTTCAACCATCTAGAGGCCAGCAGTATTCCTAATTGGCAGACTATGAGCGAAAAATTCCTCGCCAGATTCAAGCCTGTTGAAGATAGTCACCTGCTGTTTGCACAACTCTCTAACTCAAAGATGGAATCTCACGAGCCCATGAGAGAATTCGTTGCAAGATTTAATCGTCTTGTGACAAGGCTTTCAATCACTCTGAATCCTTCATCTGAGATTATGTTGAGCAGTTTCATAAATGCCTTGCCATCTCAAATTTCCTTTCTTCTCAAATCAGCTCATGAGACGGAATTGATAGATGCGTAAGAGCACGCCATTGAGATGGAGGATCACATGATCACCTCAGGAAAAATAAAGAAAGATTCCATCAGACCCGTAATCCAAAACTCTGCAGATTCACTACTTCAAAAGGCGGTCAATGATGTCACAATCATGAAGAGAAAATGCCACAGCAGGGACAACCCCTGCAGCAATATCAACCACCTCACAGAAGAAACAATTTTCGGCCCTATAATAACAACTATAGGCCAAGGTTACCAGCACCACCAGCAAGGCCAGCAGCTGAAGTTCCTCCACCAAGGGCATATTTCTACTATTTCCATGAAACTAACGAGCACAATGGAGCAACATGCCCAGAAAGTCAAAGAATGAATCAAATCATGGACTTTGCTGATGTCGGATCCTCAAGTTCAAGTGTTGTTCATTCAATACGAGCCCATATTCGAAGAAGAAGAGCATGATAATATTACCCAATATTCTCTTGTAGTCAATCCTGAAAATCACTCCATGTCAGTTTTCACTCGTGCACAGCACCTCAAAGCTCAGAAGGAGGAAGAAGAAAAGTTGAAAGCAAAGGAGAAATCTAGAGAGGTTGCCAAGTTACCTCGTGAGAATGTCAAAGCTAGCATTCTGGATCCATCTGCGGCAAACTTTGATATTGCCGATTCTATGATGAAGACCAAGGTCCAGATTCCTCAACTTGAATACCTTCAAGATCACCCGGATCAGCTAGAGAGGCTTGTCAAGTATGTAAGGAGACTCCGATCCAACCTACCTGTTGTGATGTAATCACACATCGCCCCATTGCAAATGGGGACCCCCCCTTTTTTTGCTTTCTCACTTCGTTTTGCTTTAAAGTTTAGTTCTGCTCTAAGCTTGTAGGGTTTTGGTAGTGTTGTTTTGCCCATGTCTCAACAGTTTCTTGCCAAGAGGTCTATATGCCTTCATCCTGATGCATGTCACTGAGACCCTGAAAATGACTAAGTCTGATATCCTGAAAATCCTGAAAAAATGACTAAGTCTGAAATCTAGTGGATCCTCAGAAATCTAGAATCTGCATGCTAAATCCTATGGATCCAAGACCTATCTCAAACATCCTGGAAGTATATTGATAAATATTTAAAGTATAAGAAATTCCTCACTTCCTAACATCCTGGAAGTATATCGATAAAATGACTAAGGCAAGAAATTCCTCACTCCATGTCCAAACCCACCCAGACTGGGCGGCCTCACAAGGTCCTCTTGGACAGTGTCTTCACCATCAGGAGAGCTTGTCCAGACAACACCCCCAAACCCGCCCAGGGAAAGATAGCATATTTTCACGAGTTTTTGTCGATTGAAGGGAGTTAGGAAATGATGATGGAGTCAAAAACTACGATTTTGATGACAATTCCATGCCTCACCTCCAAACCCGCCCAAACTGGGCGGCCTTGGCACAAGGTCATGGATTCAACGTCATGCACATGCACTTGTCCAGACATAACCCTCAAAACCGCCCTAGGAGAAAAATGGTCAAGTGTTGAAGTTTTTGCATGCATAGAGCACTGAGATGTGATGGTTTGTAGGCAAGGATTGAGTTCAAGTAAGTTTCAAGTTCAAATCCAAAGGTCACTCCTCAACCCGCCCTATCTGGGCGGCTTTAGCATGCAGACATGGATGATGTCTTCACTACCTCATGACAATCTCCAGACAGCCTCCAATCCCACCCTAGGTGAGAATGATCAAATTTTGAAGTGTTTTCAAGCATAAAGCACTAGAAGGTGGTAAAATTCTAAGAGAAACATGAAAGTTTGAAGGTATCAAGTGAGTTTGAAGCTGAAATCCAAGGGGTACCCCTAAACCCGCTCTACCTGGGCGGCCTCAAGAGGCCCTTCTGGACTATGCCACCTGACACATGAAACACTCCAGACAGTACCTTCCAAACCGCCCAGGGTGAAGAACAATGCAATTTGCAAGTTTGTGTGCTAAGTATAGTCAAGATGATATCACAAGGAAAGGAGAAAGTCGAGTTTAAGGCATGAAAAGTTTCTAAGTGTTGAAAATCCACAACCTACTCTCAAATCCGCCCTACTTGGTCGGCCTAGAGAGATCAGCTTGGAGTTTTGATGTCAAAGCAATGCAACTACTTTATCTTGACTCCCTAACTCATCATGATGCCTCACATCCCAGAGAGAGTTATTCAAAGAGAGGGAAGTTTGAAAATTTGACTAAGTCTTAAGGAAGGAGGGAGACATCTTCATGAGGAGAGGAATGCTCTAAGTGACAAAATCCAGACACCTCTTCCAAACCCGCCCATGCTAGGCGGCCTTGAGCCCTATGCTTGGACAATTTCACCTCCTACAGAAGACACTCTCCAAACATCAACCTCAAACCCACCTAGGAGAAGTGACATGAAAATTTGCAAGTATAGAGAGAAGAAGGCATAAACACATGGATAACTTGCAAATTCAGAACACACATGAAGGATTTTAAGTGAAAGTCTAAGTGAGAGTTGTCAAAACAAGGACATTCCACACCTACCTCTCCAACCCGCCCTACATAGGCGGTCTCAAGAAGAAGTCATGGACTGTATCTTGTCCCATAGCAAACATTCCATATGATGCTCCTAAAGCCGCTCAGAGTAAAAACCTGCAAAGTGAAATCAATGAATGGATGAAAATGAGGCATTTCATGAATGAAGCAATGAAGTCTAGAAAAGTGTAAAGTGCTGCAAGCTATAAACTCCATGCATACACTCTCAGGACCACCTTGTTAAGAGACTTCCACTATCATACATCTCTTTCACATGAAATTATCCATACACCTCTAAATCCGCCCAAGCTTCTATAGCATTCAAAGGAGTTTAAACCAATCAAGGAAGCAAGTGAAGGTGTCTTGAAGTTGTCAAAACCAAGTAAAAATTGCCTAATTCATGGAAAATCCTTACACCTCCATGAATCCCGCCCATGCTAGGCGGCTTTAGCCCCTTTATGTGGACAATGTCACCTCTTCACAACACATCATCCAGCTGCATCCTCCAAACCCGCCCAAGCTGGGCGCTCATCACATTAAGGCATGGAGAACATTTAAAAACTTCAGTTTTCCTCTTGCTAGGCCAACCTGCCTTATAGAGGGGCAAAGTTTGATATTTAATAAAGTTCAAATCTGCATTTTAAATCAAGTACAAATCCAAATTTGCTTCTGATATACAACAGAGCAGCAAGGAGCAGCAGCTTGTCAAGGATATAAGTCAAAAAAAATTCAGGTTTCTTCAAAAGGTCAAGTCTTCTACAAATATGATTTTATTCCTAAAATCTGATTTTTCTAAGGTATGTTGTTTTGAAATTAATTGTTTTAATCCCACATACATAAGGTGGATGTAATTTGTTGTTGAAAATCCTTTATGTCGAGTCTTAATTTGATGTGTTTCTTCTTGTAGGTGATGAAGGATCCAAGGAGGTGAATGGCGAAAGCTCATACATAAGAAGCTTTGAAGGTGGAGGAACGTTGTTCAAGTTCATCATCATCACCGCATGGAGGAGAGCTCCAACATCAAGTTCATCTTACTTTGAAGACTTCGTATGTCTAGATGAGGAAGACATCAACGCCACGCTTGAGAGGGAGTCATCTTCCAGTGATTCATTCCACGTGCCAAAAGGACAATCATCATGGACTCGTGCACAACATATCTTCTACTTCATGCGTCTGTCCGAGGAATATCACTTTACCATGCATGAGAAGGAGTCATCATCCAGAGTTGTCTACTTCATGTACATCCATCGTATGCAAGTCTACTACAAGAAGTCACGAACAAGACATCTTCCACCTCAACACTCCATGAGTCAATGCAACTGTCCAGAGGCATGATCCTGTACAAGCACAACATCACAAGATGAGAGATGAGCATGATCATCAAAGCGATCCATGAGTTACATCAAGACAACAAGAAGAAAATATTCTAAGTAAAGTGAACATGAGGTGAACCAGACTAGTTCGTTTGACGATGCTGAGGTGGCACGTACACATCATCAAGCCAATCGCATTCTGCCATGTAAGAGGGCCCACCATAAAGATACTCCAAAGATGCTTATCACATTGGAAATTGTGCCTTCATTGCCTCTTTCATGTTCTAAAAATAGTAAATTTTGTAATAAACTGCCTCGTTGTCTCAATCTTGACCGTTGATTGCTGAATCAATCTCGGCCATTCATTATAATTCTTGAGCTCTATATAAGGCTCACTTCTCTCATTTGTAAAGGGATATGAACATAGAAGGACATTAGAATTAGAGTTCTGTAGGAGTAGAGTAGAGGAGACTTCTTAAAGTCATTAAAGAGATTTTGAAATTGTTGTCCAAATACTTCCAAGATCAATACAAGCTCATTGTTGGTTGTTGCATGGTGATTTTGTGTGGTTGCGGAATGTTAATATGGTTTCTAATTTCTTGGATGTGATGGAGAGATGTTTCCAAGTAGAGTTAGATTAGAAGTTCATTGATGTGATGCCAATATGTTAAGATATTTGATGAATTCCTTAATGGTTCATACTTTTTGTGGATTGTCGATGCAACTCACTTTGCAAAGTTAGCCTAAACCTTTGCATGCTTTAGTTCGGTTGTGAAGATTGTTCAAGCTGCGCCAGCTGTGGGTGTTTGGATGAATGCTTCGCAATTTGAAAATCTTTGAGTTACCTTAGAAGATTGCACCGAACTTTGTGTAGTTGTTGGTCCTCATGGCGAAAAGGAGTTGGGTTATATGAGGAATTTGTCTATCTTGACATCATCCATCACTTCATTGTCCTTAGATTAGCTTTCTCAACCCTTGTCTTTTGCATTTTCTTTTCATAGTCAGTTAGAAGTTCCATTTCATAAGGAGGAAGTAACTTGTTTGAATGGAGTAAGGTGATAGTTCTACGTAAGTCCCTTTGTGACATAGCAAATCACATCACACTACCGAGGCTATCCGTTGCAAATCACGTACAAGGAACCTTGGAGCGTTCTTGTTTGATCACGTAGTTTAGCATTCGAAACGCTTTGTTCAAGAGAGGATAGAGCACTTGGTGTTTTATTCTAATGTTGTTGTCAAGAAAACATCATCAACACTACCCTTCTCAAATCTTCTGCACCAGCAAGAGAGAAGCCTAAGCCATTTTATATATATCTATACATAGGCAGCTTCAAATTGAGCAACTGCATAATAGATTCTGGTGCTTCAGACAACATCATGCCATTGCAAGTGATGAATGCACTAGGACTGTCATGCACGAAGACCCAAGGCAAGTGTTACTTGAATCAAAGTCAGTACCGCTAGTTGGACAATTGAAAGATGCACAAGTAGCCTTGGCGGCCTGCCCCAAAAAGAGAATCTGGTGCTTCAAACAATGTCATGCCATTGCAAGTGATGAATGCACTAGGACTGTCATGCATGAAGACCCAAGGCAAGTGTTACTCACTTGAATCAAAGTTAGTACCGCTAGTTGGACAGTTGAAAGATGCACAAGTAGCCTTGGTGGCCTGCCCCGAAAAGATAATCATGATGATCATTCTTGTAGCGAACCTTCCTGCCAGCTACGGAATGTTGTTAAGTCAAAGCTTCTGCAAAGACTTAGGCAGAGAAATTCAATTGGATTGGTCCTCAACGACCATTCCAGACAAAGGTGGTAAGATCAAGTTAGAACCTGAGCCTAAGTCCCGTTTCATGGTAGTGAAGTCTCGAGATCCAAAGGCACAAATTCTATACCAAGAGATAGGTCCCGGCACCTACATGATGATCACTGAAAATGAGATTGAAGACAAAGCCATTATTTGTTCAGAGGCAAATGGAGTAGACACTACCGATCTATGGACCATGCAATTTGACGGTAGTTGTTCAACAACGGGATCAGGAACCGGAGTGGTGCTGATATCGCCTAAGGGTCAACTCTACCCTTTTGCATATCGTCTGCAGTTTGATTGCACCAACAACACTGCAGAATATGAGGCGCTTTTATTAGGCCTCAAGAATGCTCGCGACATGGGAATCAAGTTGCTGAAGGTCGAAGGGGATGCTGAGTTGATTGTCAAGCAAATAAAGGAACAATTCCAAGTCAAGAAAGATCGCCTCCGGCATTACAGAAACCGTGTTTGGGATGCTATTGAATGGTTTGAAGCTTTCGCCATTGAATACATACCCAGAATGGAGAATAGCAAAGTTGATGCTCTTGTAGTGTCTGCTTCTCTTTTCGTGCCGCACTCAAATTTCCAACAGAATGCTTTCACCATCGAGTTGATCTATAGGCTTGCAGTACCTGACAACTCTGAGAATTGGCAAGTCTTCAATGACGACGAGCATATAGTCAACTTCCTCTGAATGGATGACCATTTCAAAGGTCTCTTCTATGAAGGAAGTCTCGCCTTATCGATAATCTCTGATCGAAAGTACAGAAGGTGCCGAAAATAAAGATCACAAAGTTGATATCATTCAGCTCAAAGGCAATAAAATTCCTAAGGGTTTAGTATCTGTTGTGACGTTTTCACACATCACCCCATTGCAAATGGGGACCCCCTCTTTTTTCTCGCTTTCGCCGTCGTCTTGCTTTAGGATTTTGGTTTTCTCTGGGGTTTGGTACTGTTGTTTTGCCCACGTCTCACCAATTTATTCTTGATAAGAAGTCCATCATTTCATAGGAAAAGGTCCAAGTCCTTCACTCTGAACATAAGAGTCCGTGATGAATAGGCTATCCCAATCCCCAATCCACAGTCCAAGGGTCTTTATTCAAAGTTTTAAAGGTAAATGAAGTCTCTGTCCAAGTCTCCAATTCAGAGCCCAATCCTGAGTCCAATCTAGAGTCCTAAACTTGCCTTAACTTGAACATTTCCTTGGTAAAATTTGTCTTAGTGAGATAAGCTCCTCAAGGAGAGAGAACGTCCTGCTTAGTGAGATAAGCTCCTCAAGGAGAGAGAAAGTCCTGTTTAGTGAGATAAGCTCCTCAAGGAGAAAGAATGTCCTACTTAGTGAGGTAAGCTCCTCAAGGAGAGAGAACGTCCTATTTAGAGAGATAAGCTCCTCAAGGAGAGACCAAAGCCCATCATCCAGTTTAAAAGGGAAAAAATCCAACAATACAAAGAATCCACGCCAAAGGGAAGGAACAACCAATTCCACGCCTAGGGAAATGAAATGAAATCCAAGGGAAAATATCTTAAGCATGTCAAGAAATCCATGGACTAAGGAAAAGTGTGCCTAGGGAAATGAAATGAAATCCAAGAAAAAATATCTCAAGCATCTCACCAAATACATGAAAAAAAATCTCAAGCACCTCACCAAATACATGAAAAAACATCTCAAGCACCTCACCAAATACATGGAAAAATATCTCAAGCACCTCACCAAATCCATGGATAAATATCTTAAGCACCTCAAAAATCCATCACTCTACCAAATCCACGCCTAGGAAGAAGGAATTCCAAGTAGAGGAGATGGCATGACTCAAGACCAAATCCAAGGAATTAAGAATCCATTACTTTAAAAATCCATGATTCCATGCAATATGCGCCTAAGGAGAGGGAATTCCAAGCAAAGGAATCCATAACATCATGAAATTTCCGCCTTACCTAAATGTGCGCTCAAGATAGGGGAAAGACCACCGTTTTTAGTAAGTCTAAGTCGGCCAATTTGTTGGGTCTCAAAAATGCAAGGAGGTCAATTCAAACCAAGTAAGGAGCAGATTTCTGAAGGAGAGGAGTAATTTTCTCCATTCAAGGCAGAGATTTTCACATCAAAAAGGGCAGATTTTCATCAAAGAAGAAGGAAATTTTCATCAAGCAAAGACAGATTTTCATTAAAAGACTGAGATTTCCATCAAAATCAAACCTTTTCTTCATCACAAAAATCAGGTTTCTGTATAAGAAGGATAGATTTCTGTAGGAGGAGGTCAATTTTGACCAAGTAAAACCAGATTTCTGAGCAAGGAGGTCATTTTTAGCCAAGTGAAAAGGCAGGTTTTCATCAGAAGGAGGTCGATTTCATCAAAAGAGGAAGAGTTTTTTTCAACATAAAAAAACAGAGTTTCACATCATAACCAGAAATCCATTGAAAAGAAGCAGCGATTTCATCAAAAGGAGGAAGGGTTTCATCTCAGAAGGATCAAAACTTCTTTAAATCAGATCAGAAACTCATTAAATCAGAACAGAACTTTATCAAATTAGAACAGAACTCTTCATAAAAGGCAAATTTGTAAAGAAAAATGGTTTTCAAAATACTTTTTTTTGAATGAAATTCCTTGCAAAGTTATGGTATTTCATTTGCATTAAGGATTTTGTTCGGCATGACTATTTGAAATTTTCTTTATTTTGCAAGATTTGAAGACAAGGATAAGTTCCATGAAGAAGATGTCAAGGATGATCCAAGATGATCAAGGTGGATGCAAAGAGGAGTTCCAATGCCGGAGAGGGGGACTGCATCCAACATCAAAAGAAGATCAGTCCATGGAAAGTCCAAAATGAGAAGAGGATCAAGTGCAGCATCAGGAATCCAAAGGAAATGCCCTTTTGTGATTGAGACAAAAGGGCAGGATGAGGTTGCATCCAATCACCATCAACCAATCAAAGCATGCCAAGTACCTAGCCACAAAAGGACAACATAAGGGAGGCACCCTAGTACATGTGTCAACTTTTCATTTGCCGAGAGTGGTGGCAGCCTTATCTACTTTCTCATTAGGGTTTTGACTTGACCTAATCTTGGCCATTGATTCCTAGAACCAATCTTGGCCCTTCATTGTATTTTTGGAAGCCTATATAAAGGCCCATTCGCCTCATTTTAAAAGAGAGAGGGACATTAGATGAAAAATATGAGAGGAGATTAGAACATTCTTCTCCTTAGTCAGTTCTTCTTCTTAGAAAAAGTTAGTTCTTGATAGAGTAGAAGTTTTTGAAGCATTGGAGAGATTATGGTGAAATTGTTGTAAAGACACCACCAGAAATCAATACATTTTCATTGAAGCTTGGTGAAATTTGTGTTATTTTGGGTATGTTAGCATGGTTTCCTATTTCTCTTGGATGATTCGAAGCATTTTTTTTAGATAAGTTTAGTAGCAGTTCATTGATATGATGAATTTATGTGAAGACATTTGATGAATTCTTTGGTTCATACTTTTTGTGGTTTGCTGATGGTAAGTCTTAATGTAAAGTTAGCTTGAACCTCTTGTTGCAATAGTTCGATTGTAGATGTTCATTCAAGTTGCGCCAGCTGTAAGTATTTGGATGCATGTTTGCAATATGAAAATCATTCGTTTCCTTTGAAGATTGCACTAGTTTCGTGTAGTTGTTGCTCTCACGGCGAAACGAAGCTTGGTTTAAAGGAGTTTGTCTATCAAAGCATCGTTCATCATTTCATTGTCCTTAGATTAGATTTCCTTAACCCTTTCCCTTTTGCTTTTCTTTCAAGTTTGATTGAGAAGTTCCATTCATTCACCAATCCAAGGAGTAATAGATTTCATCCATGTCCATGAAGAAGGAACAATTTAGCGTAAGTCCCTTTGTGATTACCAGCAAGATCACATCAGTTCACTGAGTCTATCCCTGTGCACGTCAAGACTTGACATTCAAGGAACCTTGGAGCAATCTCACTCGATCACATAGTTCAGCGTTTGAGATGCTTTGTTCAAGAGAGGATAGAGCACTTAGTGTTTTATTCTAAATGTTGTTGCTGTCATAAAAACCACATCAACAGTATCCTTAGAGAATATATTTGATAGACATGACCGGTACATTCAAGACCAAGTCAATTCACATGAGAGAACCTCAGCTGAATATCAAGTGAATATTGGCACTATTGACAAGCCCCGGCTTGTCAATCTAGGCAAGTGTTCTCCTATGAATCATCTCACTTTTTCAACAATATAAAGACATTTTTGCCTGGTCTTATGAAGATTTGAAAGTCTTCACTCTGGAGGAATTGTCTCATACAATCCCCTTCAAAACGAAAGTCAAGCCATTTAGATAGAAGCAGCGCCATTACAATCCGAGGATACAAGATACCATCTACACAGAGATCCAGAAGATGTTGATGGCCAAGATCATTTTTCCAATCCATCATTCCACTTGGGTGTCCAACATCATTCCTATATGCAAAAAGAATGGCGAAATCAGAATTTGCGTGGATTTCAGGAACCTGAATCAAGCATCTCTAAAGGATGATTATCCTTTGCCTGTCATGGATCACACACTTCAAACAGTCACTAGCTCGGAGATGTTGTCACTCTTAAACGGATACTCAGGGTACAATTAGATTGCATTCGCAGCTAAAGATCAATACAAGACAGCATTCACTACCCCGTGGGGTACTTTCACTTACGAACGGATGCCTTTCGGTCTCATCAACGTCGGCGCTACTTTTCAACGAGCTATGGATTTAGCTTTTGGTGACTTGAAGGACAAGGTTATAGTGGTCTACTTAGATGATCTCACCGTCTTTTCCAAAAGACGTGATGAGCATTTCCAACACTTAACCCATGTGTTCGAGAGGTGTAGGTTTCACGGCATGTCCCTGAACCCAAAGAAATCAGTCTTTGCGGTGACCGAAGGAAAGTTGCTTAGCCACATTGTATCCAAAGAAGGTACAAGGATTGACCCTAATCGGGTTGATGCCATTCATAGCCTGTCTTTACCAACAAGCAAAACTAGAGTCCATTCTTTCTTCGGCAAAGTCAGCTTTCTCCGAAGGTTCGTTCCTGACTTCTCAAAGCTCACAAAAGATATCTCAGCTATGATGAGGAAAACTTCAGTTTTCAAATGGACAGAAGAAGGAAAGAATGTATTCATGAAAATCAAAGATGCAATTAGAAAAGCCCCCATCTTAGTTCGTCCTGACTTCGACAAAAGCTTCATTCTCTACTGCTATGCCTCAGAGCATACTATGTCTGCCATTCTCACGTAGAAGTTGAATGAGGAAGCTGAGTCCCCAATTGCATTCATGAGCAGCAATTTCAAGGACCATGAGATGGGGTTATTCACAAATTGAGAAACACGCATATGCAGTTGTTAGAGCCATGAAAAACTTCAAGTTTTATATCCTGAATTCACGCACTATTGTCTTTGTACCTGATCCAGCAGTCAAAAGTGTTCTTACTCAGCAGGAAATGGGTACTAAGCGAGGAAATTGGGTGGCTAAAGTCCAAGAGTATGATCTCGAGATCAGGCCTACAAAGTTGATACGTGGACAAGGACTTTGCCAACTTATAGCCAAAGATAGAAATAGAGAAAAAGAAGATACCATCAACTCTATTGACGAAGAAGAGCTCCCTTTGGTGCTATTCATTGACTCCGCGGAAGAGTGGTATACAGACAGTATATTATTTGACTTATGGAAAATGCCCCGACTACCTGGATAAGCAACAAAAAAGGACCCTAAAGCTGAAAGCGCTCAAATATGTGCTACGGAAAGACGTGTTGTACAAGCAAGGTCTAGATGGCACATTTCTAAGATGTGTTGACAAGAACCAACAAAGGAAGTTACTAGAAGGCTTTCATGATAAACCATGTGGTGATAATTTTTCCTCCCGGATCACAGCATTCAAAATCCTGAGAGCAAAGTACTACTGGCCGACTATGTTTAGGGATGCATATGAGTGGGTGCAGAAGTGCCAAGCCTATCAGTAGTTCATTGGAAAACTTAAGCTGGCAGCTATTCCACTCAAGCCAGTCATCATTGAAGCTCCTTTTCAGCAGTGGGGGTTAGATTTCATTGGGCCTCTTAACCCTAATTCAAGCAAAGGACATGTCTATGTTCTCACAACTACGGATTATTTCACAAAATGGGTTGAGGCCAATCTTGCTAGACGAGCTACCTCAGAGGTTGTGTGCGACTTCCTAAAGGAGAACATTATGTCATGTTTCAGGGTACCTCAAAAGATCGTGACGGATAATGCAACAAGTTTTTCCTCAGAAGAACTATTGGGTTTTTGTTTTGACTATGGAATCACCTTGTCTCATTCTTCAAATTATTACCCTCAGGGTAATGGACAAGCGGAATCCTCCAATAAAAATTTAGTCACGATCATTCGCAAGTTGGTTGGCAACAATCAATGCACATGGCACAAAAGGTTGTATGACGCCTTGTGGGCAAACAGAATCACACCAAAGAGAGCCATCTGCACTTCGTCGTTCGCTATCATGTATGGCACAGAGGTCGTTCTACCTATCACACTGGATCTATCTACTTTGGAGCTAGCATCGGTAGTCAAAGATGATCAATTCAAGAATCCCATTGAAAAACGTATCATGTACCTGTCAAAGCTCGAAGAGGAGAGATCAGAAGTGGTCGATAAGATCACTTATCATCAAGAGCATGTGAAGAAAATCTTTGACAAAAAGGCTCGTCAACACAACTTCAGCATTGGTGGTCTTGTCCTGTTGTGGGATAAGAGACATGAGCCTAAAGGAATGCATGGCAAATTTGACTCCTTGTGGCTCGAACCCTTCAAGATATGCGAGCTCTGCGGAAACAACACATTTTCTCTCGCACTTGGAAGGTACGCCATTGCCATTGCCCTATAATGGGCAATTTCTGAAACACTTCATTCCTTAGGGTATGAAAGGGTTTCCCCTTTTATGTCATATTATGTTTCCCCTTTCTGTAATGTATTCGTTATGTAGTATTGTCTTTCCCAGTTATGTATCGTTTATTTGTCGTGTCCCGTTAGGTAGACCAAAGTTCCACCTTTAGGTGATTTAGGAAAGTATGCTGACTCTATTGCCCAACTGATAAGACACTGATCTATGTTGAAAACCAGAGATTTTGAGGTCCTATGTCGCAAGTATACACCATGGTCCCTAGATAGAGCCAATTGTTGTACCCATACGAATTTTTTTTGTCTATGTATACAATCATCCCAAAGTGATATCAAACCCACTCTCAAGCATTGTGTCGCCTTGTCATTTTCTTCTAACTACGTACGTTCAAGATTTGTCGAAGTAGATCGAGGGAAGGCAAGATCAAATTGAATATTCAAGAAGCCAAAATGGCTAGGGCTATAGAAGGTCGTTGAAAGGTGAAGGTCAAAATCATCAAGTCAAAGGCCAAAGCATTGGTAAAGAATAGTGAAATGCACAGAGGAAAGGCCAAACAAACCAATGATCGAAAGAGAAAATTTTGTCAAAAGTCATAAATTTCAAAAAAATTCTAAGGCATTTTAGCACACCGAGCTCATGGCGTGTGCGCCTGAGCCTAGGCACGCCTAAAGGAGAAATCATAAGTATAAAAATACTTCAAAGGCTCAAAATACCCACTTCGAAAAAGCGTGCTCCCAACATGAAGAAAAATTTCAAAAAAAAAATTCTCGAGGAAGTGCACCTTCCCAAGTGCGCCTCTGCCTTAGCTATAAAAGACTTTCAAAGTCTTCATCAAAAAACACAAAGTTGTTTTTGCAAGGAAGTGCACTTTGTCTTGTCCGTCCGCGCCAAGTCAAGGGTCAAAGTCACTCATCAAAAAAACACTAAGTCACTTTGTTCTTAGAAGGAAGAGTAGCTTCACTTGTCCGCCTGTGCCAAATGGAAGATTCAGTGAAGGACAAAAATGCCTAAGGCAAGAAAGAGGAGGCGCGCTTTAGAGGTTCCGCTTCCGCCATCAAAGAAAGAAGATCATGACAAAGCGCCAAACATAAAGAAGGCAAGGCAAAGTTTCAAAGGATTGGCACACAAGGAAAAGGCGCACTACTCCATTGGCACACACGCCTAAGGAGCGCGTCCGCCCTCATGCACCCACATCGACTTTGGCGTCTTTTATCTCCAAAACACCAAATCTAATTTTAGCTCTTAAACTTGGCAGACTCTTTAGGGAAAGGGACGCACCTCTTGGTGAATACATGGATTTTTAAGAGCTATATATGGAGTTTTAAACCTCCACTTCAAAGCAAATTGTTTTTTTCATGTCTCCAAGAAAAAAAAAAGCATTCTAAAAATAATAAAGCAGCTTTGAAAGACTTCCAAGGGCAGGGCTTCACTATAAGAAGGTATTTATGTATGATTTTCTTCATTTGAAAGGCAGATTGGAGGTTTGCAAGGGCAGCGCTTCATCTTTTGAAGATAATTGTCACAGAAATCCTTGATTTTGTTCATTCTTGAGCAATCTAAGGACAGGGATAATCACATTGAAGGCATATTTTGTCATTGAAGAGCATTTAGAAGGCAAAATTGAAGAAGTTTTCCAAGGGCAGCATTCAAAGAGAAAAAAATCAGACTTTTTCACTCACTTTTCTTCCATTTTTTAGCAGTTCCAGCCACCTTCTAGGGCAAAATCTTGACTAAAAAGCGTCATTTTTTGTGGTTTTGTGCTATCCCAGCACCTAAAAACATTTAAAATCGACCTTTGCATCCATGTCCAAGGGCAAATTTGAAGAAGAAGCTCAGAAATTTTGCTTCCCAAGGGCAAAATATTCACTTTTTCCAAAATTTATGAGTTTGGCAGCAAGAAAGAAAGGTCTGATTTTTCATAACAGCGAGCAGAAAAGGAGTATTTGGATCTCGCGAAGACCATAGAAGATGCAAACGTCATCCTGCAGATGAAGACTGTTCACCTTGACTCCATCATTATTTCAGAGAAGGCGAAAGTTGATGAATTGGAGAAAAATATCAATTCTCAGACTTAGCCATTTTTCAGTGTTTGAAGGAAAATCTATTTTGAGCAGCTGGAGGGATTTCCAAAGCAGATTCTATTTTGAGAACTGACTTTGCTTTTCAAAGATATAGTTATTTTGAGATCTGTTTTGGAAGTCATGCAAATTATCTATTTGTGGAACTCTTTTTGTAATAACATGCAAGTTCAGTTAAGTGAATTGCATGAGACTTATTTTATATTTTTAAATGCTAATAAGCTCGCATGCTTGCGTGTAGCATTAGGGTTAGGTTGAAGAGTATTAGTTTAACTCTTCTTTTCTATTTCATGCACCTTCTGTTTTAGGGTATAAATAAGTGTATTCTGCACACTTAATTTCCTAATGGTAAATGCTGAAGCTTTTATTGCTTTCATTTATTGTCAAGCTGTGTTGTGCAATTTATTGCTTTGAAGATAGATGTATGCTTTAACTTCCTGCAAGCTTTGTGTTGTTGAGGTTAGAAGTGAATGTTTGTGATTTTATGCATAAACATTCATCTTTGATCTTCCTTTGTTCTTTGTGTTTCTTTTAAAATCAACTCGCCTGTGTTCATGTGCCTTCTTCAATCTCTGGATTTAATTGAAGAAAGCATAAGTGTATGTTTTAGATTAAGTTATTCTTTTGCGGTACTTGAAAACTTCTCATAGGATTGCAGAAGAGCTTGAATTGCCTTGTGCTTGTGTCTATGAGAAACAAAAAATAGGTCACTCGTGTTGTCTTTTAAAATTTCTTGTTTGAGGGAGCTTCCCCTCCTAATTCGAAGAACAGTTTTATTGTACATGCTGTTCCGTTTTGTGTTGCACTGAAAGGTGCAAATTAAAATGCTAACAGAGTCAGCACCCTCTCACAACCACCTTACAGCCCATCTACAGGTCGTGCTTAACAGAAATATTTGCTGCACAAATGCTTAGTGCCAACACCAGGTTTTGAGGATCAATCAGCAATGGGACGCCACCCTACAAGTGCTGAATCACACTTAACTAATACATATCCACGTCTGCAGCAGCTCTGGGAGTGATTTGCATGGAATACGGATACAGCAGTATTAACAGGATTGGTGACTTCATCTGTAGGAACATGTGAAGCGGTTCTAAGGTCTGGAGGTCGAGTATACCTAACATTATTAGTGGCACTGTATTGAGATACATTATTGCAGACTGGCTGCAATTCTTCCAAGCTTCAAGAACCTTTGTGACCTAATGAGAAACTACAGGCGAGTCTAAGTTAGATTGCAATTTATTGTACCTGTTCATGTCTGGATCTGAAACTGCAATGTAATCAATGGATGATAGAAATATATTTCTCAAACTCTGAACTCTGTTATAAAACTTAATGTGAATTGAACATTGATTTGAATCAGAAAATTGGGAATTCCCAGTTTGGAATTTTTGTGTGTTAATTTGTCTCCCCTTCACTTAAACCCATCTGAGGATAAACCAGAGTACAAAGAAACCCTTGAGAAGTGTTTTAGAACTGATTATTCCAGCAGGGGTTCTTACACGTTGAGTCTACAAGAACTGAAGCAGCTTGTGATTTGTGTGGATCACAATCTCCTTGCCCAAGATATAATGCTTCAAATACTTAAATAACTAAACAATTGCATAAAGCTAGGGATCATATGTTGGGTAGTTCCTTACCAATGCAATGAAAGTCACACTGTAGAAAGCAATCGGGTGACCATGTTGAATGAGGACTACTCTAAGTCAATGTTTTGATGCACCAGTCTCAATCTCAAATGGTTGATGAAGATCTAGTAACACAAGTACTGGCACGGAATAGAATCTGCATTTCAATTCTTCAAATGCTTTATGTTGTGTGGCTGACTAAATGGATTTTGCTTTAGCACCACCTTTGGTAACTTGGTTCAGTGGCCAAGTCATGAGAGAAACCAAGTACAAATCTCCTATAGAAATTTGTCAGTCCCAAGAAGTTGAGGAGTTCTGTTAGATTCTTTGGTTGTGGCCATTCCTGGATGACTTGAATCTTGGTTAGGCCTGTTGGGGATTTCTTTTGTCCAGTATTCCCAATTATTCCTAAGAAGCTCATTGAATAATTTTATGCCATTCATCTCCAGGGATTTGTTAGATATCATAGGCATAATGAATCTCTATTATCAGAATTATCAAATGGGCAAGCCCAACAACAAGAAAAGGACCTCTCCTGCACTTTGAGCTCTGCAAGGGTCAGGTGGGTGTTCCTATAAGACCACATGGAAATATATACTCATGATCAAAGACAATTCATCTACTTAAAGAACTTTGATCTATTCTTCTAAAAATAACTGCCACTGAACTAGGCCATTGAGGACACAAACATAAATCCAATTTTCTATCACTAACTGACAATGTGTTAGTTCAAGATGGAATGTAAAATGAGTCTTGAAATATGCAGAAGGGATGTATTCACAAGTGTATAGGCAGAGGGAAGAAAATCAAGACGCATTGACATTGAGTCTTGAAATATACTCCTCTGTACTGTTATGAGAACTGTGAATGAATAAACAAGATAAATTACAGTTTCTAAAGATTTATAATTCATATTTGAAAAATAAGTGATTAGAAATTTGTAGGTTGGTGCCTGTCCGTGTGCAAACAGTCATAAATGAATTTATCTCAGCAATTTCATATGCACACCTAAGTTTCAAAAAAGTATGATTTACCGGGCTTTGTCTTGCCAAGCTCATACTCCTAAATGCATTCCCATCCACTAAATGCAATCCATTCTTAATTATCCATTACTTAACCAAACATCCCACACATTGTATTTGAAAAGATTTATAACAATACTTGATTGCAAACTAATCAAATTACAACACAAGCACAACAAATGTGTACCTAGAAATATGAATAATATTTCCTAAAACAATTGATTAAGCTGGAGACAATATTGCATTCAACAAAAGGGAATATGTCTTATATTAATTCTCTAAGAAAGGCATACATATCCATTACAAAAGATGATCTCAAAAAATGATTCTTTTGCTTGTTTGTTTTCTGAAAAAGTATCTTAGATTCTCAACACTAAGAAGCTGCACAAAATTTCTAACCCTTATTACAATGCCAATAACTTCTATTTATAACTAAATGACAAGGCTCATCTCACTTGGATGATTGACACTTGTCAAATAGATTTATATTTAGTTACAAAAAGTGGTTAGCACTTTTAAAAGAGCCACATAGGTCCAGATTCTTTAAAGGCTAGGAGTTGGGTGAAGGATTGAGAACTACTGCCAAAGATACTTGATGTGTTGAGGAAGATAGCCTAACTCCCAAAATCAGTGTAAATATACCAATGAAGGAAGGAAATTGCCATGAATACATTCTTTAGAGACCATCCCTTCATGGTTAACTTGGAGTCCGTCATTGAGTTGGGAAGTGCCTTTATCAACATGAGAGAGGTGTGTGTTGAAGTGGCCTTCTCCTTCTTCATGGATGAGACTAAATGCCTAGTGAAACCCATCTCCCTATCCAATTTTGCCTACCATATGATACAGCATTTTTTCTTCAAGTTGCAAAGGGAGATTGTTTAGAGTTTTTCTTGAACCTAGGTGTTAGCCAAAACTTTGTCTTCTCCATGTTCATAATTGAACCTGGCAAGGCACTTGAGCTTATATTTACTTATCCATGATATATCCTTCATGAGACCTCCTGATGCTAAATCCAACTTGACCTAATAACAACATCCTTCCTTCTCCATGATTCCTTCAAGCTTGACTCTGATATATTCCCTCATAGATTACCTTTGGATAAGCCCCTAATCCAAGAACTTGTGAAAGTACCCGACAACTCCTTCCATTGGAAGAGTATATCCTGATGACCCTTTCCTATTGATCACGTGATTCTTCCAATTTTAGTAGTGCACAGTCACCTCACTTCTCCCATATTTGTCTTTTTGACTTGATAGTAGTGTTCCAAAGGAACACATCCCCCCTCAAGTTTGCCATTTCTAAGGATGGGGACATTTCTGAAACTCGAGGACATGGACATCTCCATGATTTGAGGGCAACTGGGAAACGTCCCACCACTGTCCCTCCACCGTCAGCACTAGAAGGAAACGTCCCCAAGACATCTCCCTCAAAGAGGGGACGTCTCTGAGACATTTCCCCCTACTGGGGACATTGGGGAGACTTCTAGATGTCCTTGAGAGGTAGGGGAAACTCCTAGGTGTCTCTTGTGTCGTCTCTGACACTGCCAGCCATCCCCTGCATCAAACACCTATAAAAAGCAATTTAAAAAAATCAAACATTTTTCTTGATGATCATGCCCCCAATCCTAACCCTAAAAGTTTATGGGCTCCACCCACACCCTAAGCACTCCAAAAAAAACCTATAAATACACCTCACACTCACTCCAAATCACAATCAAAGCTTGGAAGCATTCAACAAGGCTGCAAGTTGCATAGCTGATAGCAAGAGTGAGAACAAGCAAGAGGAAGAGCGAGTGCCAAGTGTTCAAGTTTCAACACATTGCTCAAGCCCGAAGCCGTCAATCTTTTAAGGTAAGCCATGGCCCTTCATCTTTTGGGATTTTATTTTAATTGTTCATTCCTAAATGGCTAAATCTGAAATCAAAGATTATGTGATAGTTTTTTGGTTTTGTTTTCAATTTAAGTATACAATAAAATTATAAATTGTTCATAGAATTGTATGTTGTTATAAAAATGTTGTTTTTAGGTTTGTTGAACTGTTGTTTTTTTCGAAAACAATAGTTAGACCCTAAAAACAGCATTTAGGGGTTTAAGTGTTAACTTTAAATTTATAACAGCAATATTTTAGGTTTTGTAATTTTTTAATACTAGTCAAATTAGGATTTCGTCTTTTGTGTATCCTCTACTTCTGCGCTTCATGCAACCTAAAGTAAGAAAAACAAAAGTGGAATCCTTATTTGACGAAGGTTGAAGACCAAGGATTCCTATTTTTGTGTATTATTTGCTTCTACGCTTCATGCAACCTGAAGTAAGAAAAACAAAAAGAAAATCCTTGTGTCTTGAGCCTGTGCATAATTTATGGCATTATGAATTTATGACAAATACATAGTAACCATAAGTTTCATTTCTTGCATTGTCACTATGAATTCTACTTCTCGAATCATGAGTGATGAAAAGTATCGACAAGAGGCAGAGCCTATGGGGCTTGAATCTGAGACTCTGAGTATAGATGTTGGGGGAGGCGAGGGGACTAAGGCAACTAGTTCTATTGGCAGTGATGCTTTCAATTGCCCTTCCAAGTTATTAGAAGAATTTGCCAAGAATCCCTTCAATAAGAAGTCCCCTTTAAAACAATTTGCAACCAAATTACGAGCAAAACCTAGGGTGATGAGAGGCACTAGGCTATGGAGATGTCATTTCTGTAAACTTGAATGGCAAGGCAGCATCACAAGAGTTAATGCACACCTCTTTCATGTTCGAGGCAAGGGTGTAGATGTATGTAAGGAATTGTCACTTGAAAAAAGAGCTGAAATAAATAGACTGTGGGGTTATGGTGATGTCAAACACTTGTACCTACTACTCTACCATTGAGGGCTTGCTGTCCTACTCCTACTAGTACTAGGACTTCCCAAGATCCACAAGTTCATTCTACTTTTCCATCTAGTTCGAGAGCAGCAGAGCCTACGGGGAAATGCAGAATGACTGCTAGTAGTGATGCTGCAAAAATGGTGGCAGAAGTTATTTAATGTGCAAAATAAAGATGAGGTAGATGATGCCACCAACAAATTCTTCTTTGCAAATGGCTTTCCATTCCATGTGGCTTGCTCTCCTTATTATAAGGAGGTTGTGGCAAAAATAATAAGAGATAGACCATCATATGTGCCACCAAGGGAGACAAAATTGAGGACATCAATCTTGGATAAGAACTATTCCAAGATTAATATTCTAATGGAGAAAATGAAGGCTACTTGGGTCACTAGTGGATGCAACATAATCATGGATGGGTGGATGGACATCAAGCATCATCCACTCATCAACATCATGGTCACATGTACAAATGAACCTTACTTCCTTAGGGCTATTGATTGTTCAAGGCACCACAAGGATGTTGATTTTCAATTCCAAATCCTTAAAGATGCTATTGAGGAGGTTGGGCCAGAGAATGTGGTGCAAGTAGTGACAAATGCAACATATGTGTGCAAAGTTGCAAGGAAATTGATTGAGGCGGCCTACAAGCATATTTGGTGGACTCCTTGTTATGTGCATGTCATAAATAATGCACTCAAGGACATGGGCAAAATCAGTTGGATAAAAGAGGTCGTAAATGATGCTAAAGATGTGTAGATGTTTATCTACAATCACCACACTTAAAATGCACTCTTCGAGACCTTCTCCATGAAGGAGTTTTTGAAACCTATAGAGACTAGATATGTACTGTACTTCATTCTCTTGGAGAGGATGCTTGAGTTGCAAGAGGCATTGCAACTAATGGTCATGACAACAAAGTGGAATCGAGGGACCAATTCTAAGTCAAAGCATGGGAGGAGGGTGAAGGAGGTGATGAAGAGTGACACTTTTTGAGCTGATGCGAGATACATTGTTGCTATCATTACTCCAATCTTCAAAGTCATTAGATATGGGGATGCTAATGCACCTAGCCTTGGAGAGGTGTATGAGTGCATTGATAGTATGCTTGGCCAAATGAAGGCCATGAAAGACTGCACATTGCAGTTCTACAGTGAACATATTCAAACAATCAGTCATCGTCGATGGGAGAAGCTCAACACTCCCTTGCACATGGTTGCTATGCATTGAACCCGAAGTGGTACGTGCAAAGGCCTAGCAAAGTTATCCCCATACAAGATGATGAGGTGAAGGCAGGGTTCATGTAGGCTATTCAGAAGATGTATGATTCTACAAAGGCCAACATCATTCATACTAAGTGGACAAAATTTGCCTCTTAAGGGATATCCAAAAGAGGCCAAGGTGGATAGGAAGACAATGACACAAGAGGATCCAATTCTATGGCGGACATGCATGGGCCTAATTCTTTGACAACCACATAGCTATTCATCTTCTATCCCACGTTTCTAGTTCTTCTACTGCTGAGAGGAATTGGTCTACTTAAAGCTTCCTTCACTCTATTAAGAGGAACAGACTTACCTCTAGAAGGACAGAGAAGCTTGTAGTTGTACATAGCACCTTGCGTCTCATTGACTGCAACACATTTATGTACAAGGAGAGCCCAGTAGCGCGATGAGATGTAGAGCCAAAGGAGCCAGCATAGATTGATGATGATGCAACACAAACAAGGTTGGTTGGTATTGGTTCGAATGAATGATGAGGAGTTTCACGCAAACTTTGGGGATGAATGATGATTAGAGGCATTGGGCCATTAGCCAATTGTATATGAATTTTGAATGTAATCATCATTTTGAATATAATATGAACATATTGATATTCGACATTTTCATTGTTCAATGCAATATGTTTGAGTATTTCAAAGTTTCATTTGTTATTCCTTATACATTTGTTATAACTACTTTTTTAAGTACTATATATATTTGCAAAATTGTCCCCCTGCCGTCCCAAAATCTAGGACCTTGGTCCCCCCGCCCTCGAGACCCATTCCCATGTCCCCCTATTCTGAGACTTCGTGAAACATAGCTTGATAGTGCTCTAACACTCATCAATGCATATTAGTATCATAATTTACTTCAGCTTTTACTGTCTAGCATCTCATTGCATGCTTAATTATTTCAATCGTTACATGTAGTACCCACTCCTTGTCTTCTGACAACAACATAACTAAAATATCAACAAAATTCAAAGAATAGAAAGAATGTGTACAAAATAATCAATAACTTTTTGCATAATTCTCTATCCATTCATCAAACTCATCCCTAGGCCAATTTGCCTCAAGAATAATCTTTAGTTTATTTATGTTAGTAGCATATCTAACATCCAAAACAACCCTAACTTCCCTAATGAAGTTACCCATTTTGGTTTCAAGGACTAGGGCCTTGTCAATCTAACAACTGAACAAAATAGGATCTACCTTTTCTTCTTACAGTAAAGGGTTGACAAAAATAGGTAATAAACCATCAAAATCACCCTTCCAATTCCATAACACCTTTTTCTCTCCATTGGATTCCATCATGGCAAGGATGCCTAAATCAACTAAAGGCTAGAGCTCGCCCATCTTATCCTTCAATATGGTTTTTACTTTTTCTTTACAAATGTAGAAACATCAAATAACATGTCTTTGCAATTTTCTTTGAGCTCCCAGGTGCATATTTAGCATTTTTGTGAATAGTCATCATTGTAACAACATTGGGGAGCCACTTCATATCAATCTCTACCAATTTGGTGTCAAATCCTGAACTTGGCCTATGGCTTTCTAGATGTTGGCATGGCATTCCCATAGGTCAACAACCATCATAGTGAGGTTTGATACCCTAGCTTTCAATGCACCTTTTATTAGCTCCTCAATCTCTTGCTTTGTCTTGGTTGTCCTACTCCTAATGATCCATTTACTAATTCATCTCCTCCTATGAGATACTACCACCTTAGGGTGTGCTTAGAGGAGGCATAATAGATCTTGATTTTAATGATTGAATCTAAGCTAGGTATACTTTTGACTTGGCCCTTTCTTCTCCAAGTTCCTTATTTAATTTGATAACATCCTACACCAATTGGTTGTAATCATTTTGCAGTTTCTTAGTAGTGGCCTCACTAAATTGTGTAGTATACACCAATAGAGAGGTTGCCTCTGTAAAGTCTTTATCCTAATGTTTGTAACTAAATTGTTCTAAGGTGTAATTTTGGGAGTTAATTATATTTTAATTTATAAATATTTTATAAACTCCCAAATGTGAAAAAGAATCAGTTACAAACTGAAAAGTTATAAACACTCTCAAATGTAATGTAAATGGGCTTCTGGAGGGGGCAAGAGAAACAAGAGACACCATTTTTGGTAGGGATTTTGGAAAGCATGCTTATGTTTATGCTTATGCTTATTGTCAGCTTTCTAGTTATTCTCATGCTTAAGCTTATTGTCCCATATGATTTCTAGATGCATATTTTCCTATGCTAGAATCAGAAATGTATTGGACTGTCTGCAATCCTCTTGTGGGAAGGGCCTGGGGTGGAGTAGGTAAGTGTTGTGACCTCATCACACATCGCCCCATTGCAAATGGGGACCCCCTAGTTTTCGCTTAGGTTTCTTTAGGTTTTCAAGTATTAGCTTAAGTTCTAGTTCAAAACACATGCAAAAAGGGATATAGGACAAGTCAAACACTTTTCATGACTTAGATTTTTTCACAGGACCTTTGAATGTTTGAGACTGAGGTTTATGAAGTTTAAAGTCCAAACCCTGCCTCCAAACCCGCCCTACCTGGGCGGCCTGGGCATGGAGTCATGGATTCAGTCTCCTGCAGGTACATCTCTCCAGTTAGAGTCTCCAGTTGCGCCTAGGAAGGATTGATATGAAAGTTTGTAAGATTTTTGGACTTAGAATTGATAAACTTTAAGGTAAATTTCATGTTTGAAGGACTTATAAGGCATCACAAGGCCTAATCCATGCAAGTCTTCTCAGCCCGCCCATGCTAGGCGGCCTCACAGAGTTCTTCTGGACAGTGTCATCACTTTCAGGAAGCTTTGTCCACACAACACCCTCAACCCCGCCCAAGGAGAAAAATGGTTTAAGTTTCAAGGTTTTGATGCACAAGGCACTAAGATATGATGAATTTCAAGCAAAGTCTGCAAGTTTGAGGGAAGTGAAGTCAAATTCCAAGTATCATTTCCTAACCCGCCTAGACTGGGCGGCCTTGGCATGAGATCATGGATAATGTCTTGACCACCAGGAGGATCTCTCCAGACACTGCCTTCCAACCCGCCTAAGGAGAGTGATCAAGTTTATAAAGTGTTTCAAGTGCAAAGCTTTAGGATGTGAGGTAAAAGTTTACAAGTATGAAGAGGTTACAATGAGTTTCAAGTCAAATTCCATGGGTCACCTCTAAACCTGCCCTACCTGGGTGGCCTCAAGAGGTCCTTATGGATTGTATCTCTTGCCACATGAAGCACTCCATACACTGTCTCCAAGACCGCCCAGGGATGAAGAACAACATAATTTGCAAGTAGACTTGATGAAGATGATCAAGATGACCTCAGGAGGATGAGACAATCAAGTTAAAAGGGTGAAAATTTTCTAAGTATCAAAAGTCCAAGGCTCACTCTCAAACCCGCCCTATCTGGGCGGCCTAGAGAGGTGAGTCTGGATTTTGATGTCTAAGCATTGCCACTTCTCCATCCTGACTCTCTAACTCACAATGATGCTTCACATCCATAAAGGGTCATTCAAGGAGAAGGAAGTTGGAAAAAGCACTAAGTCTTGCAAATGAAAAAGAGAAGAGTGTCAAGGTCAAGAAATAGAAGGTTCACATTGCAAAATCCGTACAACCCCTCCAAAGCCACCCTTCCTAGGCGGATTTCATCAAGACATGTGGACAAGATCATCACCTAACATTCAAGATGAGCCTTTCAACTTCACAAACATCTCAAAATTTCACTAAGTCTGGAGGTTGGAGAGAATGGTCTTCATAAGGAAGGAAATGAGCATCAAGTGAAGTTTAAGTGAAGAAATCCATACACCACCTTCCAAGCTGCCCATGCTAGGCGGCCTTCAACATCTTCTTTGGACTGTGTCTCCTCCACAACACATTCTCCATACACACCCTTCAGAACCACCTTACCAAAGTGCCTTCCACCATCATGCATGGAGCTTACATCAAACACATTCTTCATACACTTCCTTCAAATCCGTTCATCCTTTCAAGGCTGTCCATCCCATTCAAAGGAGGTTAAATCATCAATGAAGCAAGTGAGACGCTTTTAGATTATCAAAGTAAAGCCCAAAAAATGCTTAAGTTATGAAAATCCACATGCAACCTCCAATCCCGCCCATGCTAGGCGGCCTTGAGCACTTTGTCCAAACAAGGTCATGTTATTCACAAGACACACTCCGTCTATCACCTCTAAACCCGCCCAACCTGGGTGGCTTTCACACCTTGACAAGGAATTTCACACATATCAATCCATACTACCCCTCTAAACCCGCCTAGGCACTTAGGCATGGATTTCACGCGAAGAGTATGTTTTGAAATGTCATTTTTTTATCCCACATGCATAAGATAAATGTAATTTGTTATTGAAAATCCTTTATATCGAGTCTTAATTTGATGTGTTCCTTTTTGTAGGTGATGGAGGGTCCAAGGAGGTGAATGGCGAGAGCTCATACATGAGAAGTTTGGAAGGTGGAGGAAAGTTGCTCAAGTTTGTCATCATCACCACACAGAGGAGCTCCTGCATCAAGTTCATCTTACTTTGAAGACTTCGTAGACATCAACGCCACGCATGAGGAGTTGTCATCCAGAGTTGTCTAATTCATGTACATCCATCATATGCAAGTCTACTACAAGAAGTCACGCACAAGACATCTTTCACCTCAACACTCCAAGAGTCTAGAGTCCTGCAAGAATAACATCACAAGATGAGAGATGAGCATGATCATCAAAGCGATCCATGAGTTACATCAAGACAACAAGAAGAAAATATTCTAAGTGAACATGAGATGAACCAGTCTAGTTCGTTTAAGGATATTGAGGTGGCACGTACACATCATCAAGCCAATTGCATTCTGCCATGTCATTCATTCAAGAGGACCCACCATAAAGATGCTTATCACATTGGGAAATGTGCCTTCATTGCCTCTTTCATGTTCTAAAAATAGCAAACTTTGTAACAAACTCCGTGTTGTCTCAATCTTGGTCGTTGATTGCTAAATCAATCTAGGCCATTCATTGTAATTCTTGAGCTCTATATAAGGCTCACTTCTCTCATTTGTAGATATATACATTAGAAGAGGATTAGAGAGGATACATTAGATTAGAAAGGAGTAGAGTAGAGGAGGCTCTTCGAAGTCATTGAAGAGATATTGAGAGCTTGTTGTAAAGATACACTTCAAGATTAATGCAAGCTCATTGTTGAATGTTTCATGGTGATCTTGTGATTTTGGAATGTTAGCATGGTCTTCATTGTCTCCAAGATGGTTAAGAATTGTTTCCAAAGTAACTTAGTTGATAGATTAAAAGTTTATTGATGTAATGCATGTATGTATTGAATATTTGATCAACTCCTAGCTCATGCTTTTGACATCCATCGCTGGTGGAGTGTTGTGTAAAGCTAGTCTGAGCTTCATCATAATTTGCTTAAGTTCGGTTGTGGATGCTTGTTTGATCTGCACCGTCCAATGGGTGCTTATATGAGCTTTCATGATTTGAAAACCATTCGCTAACCTTAGGAGATTGCACCTACTCCATGTACTTGTAGGCATTCTTGGCGAAGTGGAGTTAGGTTTATTGAGGAGTTTGTCTATTCATGCAGCATCATTGCCTCATTGACCTTAGATTAGTTTCTCTAAACCCCTATCTTTTGCCTTTTCTTTTGTAGTTGATTAGAAGAAGTTCCATTTCACAAGGAAAGAGTACATATTTGAATGGAGTGATGAATAAATTTTGCGTAAGTCCCTTTGTGTAAACAGCATTATCACATCATACCACCAAGGCTATCCGTTGCAAATCACATACAAGGAACCTTGGAGCGTTCTTGTTTGATCACGTAGTTTAGCATTCGAGACGTTTTGTTCAAGAGAGGATAGAGCACTTGGTGTTTTATTCTAATGTTGTTGTCAAGAAAACATCATCAACAGAATTGGCGCGAGGAGGGCTAGCACTCTACAGGTTGTCATAAAAGCAAGAAAGTTCACACTGGATCGAATTGGTTCGTTTTCACCCGACAAGCACCAGAGGATTTTAAGGTCTACACCAGGAGCATCCAAAGATTTGGTTGAGTTGGGGTTTCCAACCAAGTCCAAGAGAGGCAAGAAAGCATATTCATCAAGCCAAGGATCTCCAAGCGAAGAAGAGTTCCAAGCGCCTCCACCACAAAACCCATCCATAGGAATTGTTCAACCAAGTGCTACGAAAGCAATCTCTCAAACAATTCCAACAGGAGTCGCCCGAGCAACTCCGCTTCAGCAAGGAGCTACGCAAGCGGTACAAGTTCAGCAACCCAACGTTCCAATGGCTTGGCTCCCAGCAGATGCTTCACCTCTCGTTGCGTTCGCAAATTATCATGAGATGCCCAAGAACCCTGAGCAGTTCTGCTCAAAGTTTCAGGTCAATGATGTAAACAGGACAGTGGAGGAGCACATTAAGATTTTCGAAGATACTCTTCGAAATAGAAGAGTCGAACACCAAGATGTAGCATGCCAACCGTTTCCTTATTCTTTGGGGGACGATGCATACTTCTGGTATATTCATTTACCTGCAAGCTCTATCACTAATTGGCAAACATTGAAAGATGCTTTCCTGGAAAAGTTCAGAGTCCCCATTACTCCATCTGAGTTGTACAAACAGTTTGTGGACGTCAGGAGGCAAGAACACGAACCCATCAGCTCTTTCAACAACCGATTTCACAAGGCTTATACAAGATTGCGAGATCCTTACAGTGTGGATGATGCAATGGCAAGGGAAGTTTACTATGCAGTGTTAGATCGCCTAACATCTATGTTCGTGAAGAGGGCAAACCAACCTCCGACAACTCTAATAGAAGCATATGCAGAGGTCGTCAAAGTAAACACAGATTTGGGGATGAATGTTTAAGGACCATTTAACCATTTGGGACATCCTGCTATGTCGAATCAAATCCAAGGGATCAACAAAGCTTTGACCCAACACACTCCAATGATGAATCCGGTACCGGCTCTTAGTAACAAGTTGGTATTGCATCCAGGGGTACCTATCTCACAAGCATCGCCTGCACAATTGGTGTATCTGCAAGGATCATCATCATCTTCCACAAGGACTCAAGAAGAAAATGAAAGAGTTGGTCGATCAGGTTAGGAAGCTGTCAATGGAAGTTACGCATTTGAAGAATCAAAATAACTATTTACAAAATATGCAAAGAAACTTCCAAGCAAATCAAGGAAATCAAGGCGGATATCAGGGAAATCAAGGATATAATCAAGGATTTCGAGCAAACCAGGGATATCAGAGGCAAAACAGAACGTGGAACACATCTCCCAATAATGGCAATGTTCCTTCTCCGTTGGAGAACAATCCAAGTTTTGACGCAAAACCATCCGACAAAGTGTTCCTAGCAGAAGCAGCTCTATCAACCTGGTGTCGATTGCACAACACTAACCAACATTCTGAGATGCAATGTCCTGAGTTCAAGATTGTTGCTGACATTTTCCAGAAAGAAATGCAAAGTACGCAGGCACAAGAAACGTCGCCGCCAACTACAGGATATGAACTTGTCCCTACAACTCAATATGATCAGGCACTGATGATTGAAGATTTCATATTCCCCCCAATGATGGAGTACGACTTGAGCAATTATAATGGGAAGTTTCCACCAGCTTCAGCAAATGGACCAGTGGAGGATTTCAGTAATTGTCATTCATTCGAAGGCGAGTATCAAACTGAAGAAACAAGCGAAGTACAAGCTTTCCAGCATTCGAATGGAAATGTGCCACCAAGGGTATATCAGAGAAATCCGCGAACGCAGGATCCTTTAACCACCTCAACGCCTCAAAACAATTTTCATACACCACCGGATCCTAAAGCGAGTAACAATCCAGGCTATCCAAGGGATTCATCCGAGTATAGGCAGAGGGATGTTCCACAAAGAACAAGTCCACCATACAGTGTTCCGCAACAGAAAGAGACACAAAGGGTTAGTCCTTCTTCGAGTTCAGATGCCAAAAATGATCTCAACAGACTAGGACAGTGTGTTGTTAAAGAACTCAAGAAGGTAAAGATTAGTTTGCCTTTGATGGAATTAATGAAAGTTCAGGAGTTGAGAGATACCTTTCTGGGAAGTCTAAGCGACAACAAAATCAGAAGTAGCAATCAGAGCATACCAGAGGCTTCAACTTCAACTACTCCACCTGTAGCAAGTCAATCTCGTGCTAACACAACACAAAACACCAATGTAGCTCAATCAAGACCATTTCAATCGCAAGAACAGTCGAACACGGTGTATGTAGCACAAAATGTGCCTGAGCCAGCGAAGCAGGTGCAAGAGAAAGCCTCTAAGAAGAAGGAAGAATCAGCAGTTACTACTAGCACGGCAAAAGGTCAAGACGCCAAGGTGCAGACACATACATTGAAAGAATCAAGCTTCATAGCTCCGAATAAGAAGTCAATGGTGTTTTATCAAGGAAGAGATGAGCCGGCACCATTCCTTCTATCGATAAGACTTTTTGGAAAACTATTGCATAATTGTTTGATAGATTCAGAAGCTTCGAGCAATGTCATGCCATTTGCCATATGTAAGAAGTTAGGCATAGTTCCAACTCAGACCACCAAGAAGGTTACGCAGTTAGACAAAACAGAAGTTCCAGTCATTGGGGAATTACACAATATTCACATGCAATTGGCAGCTGACCCCAGGATTCAGCATTATATTGATATATCAGTTGTAGACATTCCAGAAAGTTATGGGATGCTGGTAAGTACGGATTGGTTGTGCAAACTCAATGGATATGTATCGACAAATTTCTCGCACATGTGGTTATCATGGAAAGGGTTGCCAAATCAGATCAAGATAGATAGTACTCCTCGACTGAAACTCACTATCACAGAATATGGCGAGGACAATGAAGTTTTGTTTGTAGAATCCGATCTTGGCATATATAAACCTAAGGTTCAAGAGGTGCTCATGCTGCAAAGTTCAACTGAGGTGTGAATAAAGAGTGATCACGAGATGCCTTCGGATGAAGAGAATGAAAGTATGTTCGAAAATTTCAGGAACTTTGTGTTAAGAAATGTCCAACAGAGTTTAGAGCTTGGAGGATATGCTCGAATTCAAGATTTGTTACTACCGAATTGGTGCCGAGTACATAATGCCTTCCATTCGGAATTCACATGTGAAATGTGCAAAATAGCCCTTGAGCAGGTCAGGAAAAGAATTCCGGAGGCATTGAACCGGAAGCAAAACAAGAAAAGCTAGAAATAGAAGAACTTTCCACCAGTGAGTCCTCCACAGAAGATGATAGTTCCACTTCAGGAGAAGAAGACATACAAAAAATAGTTTCAGGAAAATGTCAAGAGAAGAGTGAAGAAAAGTAAAGTGAAGATGAAGAAGGTCAAACTTCGGAGCAGGGAACAGATCAGGTCTGGACGCTGAGATTTGATGGGTCTAAATCCAAACAAGGATCTGGAGCTAGCTTTGAATTAATCAGTCCAGTTGGTGAAACATACTTATCAACCTTGAGATTGCAATTTCCATGTACAAATAATATTGCAGAATATGAAGCTCTAGTACATGGATTACTCTTAGCTATCAAGAAGAAAGCTAAAATCTTGCAGGTTTTCAGAGACTCGGAAGTTGTCATTAAGCAGGTTAGAAAGCAATATGTCTGTCATGATAAGCATTTAAAGAGGTATAGAAACAGAGTATGGGATCTCATAGAGGACTTTAACGCTTTCAACATCAAATCCATATACCAGTCAAAAAATCAAGTCGCAAACGCATTGGCTCAAGCGGCAGGGTCTTTGGCACCCTTATCAATGGAGGGGTTAAAAAAGTTTACTATTGAAATGACGTCGGTTCCTTCAGTTCCAAATAATGTCACGAATTTTCAAGTATTTGAGGATGACAAGCATATACTAGACTTTTTAACAAACTCTGGGATATTTACAGCACAGATTATTGATGAAGAAGAGATTGAAGAAGTAGAGATTGATCCTGATGGGATAATGAATTTGAAGAATAATACAATCCCAAGAGGAATGATAGAGCTTCAGCGACTTTTCGACACTGATAGGCTAAATGCTCCTCAATCTCGGAAAGGAGGAAGTAAGTGTGACACAGTGAACCTGGGAACGGAAGAAAATGCGAAGAATGTTTTCATTGGCAAAGTATGTACACCAGAAGAAAGAGAGAACATCATTAAACTAATGAAGGAGTTTCAAGATGTTATTGCATGGAATTACGAAGATCTCAAAACATATGATACTTCCATCATCACTCACACAATTCCTCTCAAGCCCGGAAGCAAGCCTTTTCGGCAAAGGCAAAGGCCTGTTAATCCTCTGTTGGAACCACTTATCTACGAAGAAGTCAAGAAGCTTTTGCGAGCCCAGATTAGTTTTCCAGTAAGGCACTCCACGTGGGTCGCCAATTTACTACCTGTTCACAAAAAGAATGGTGAGATCGGTTATGTGTTGATTTTCGAAATCTCAATAGAGCCTCAGAGAAGGATAATTACCCATTGCCTTCGCTCAATGAAGTCCTTCAAATTGTTAATGGATCACAAATGATGTCCTTTCTAGATGAGTATTCAGGCTACAACCAGGTCATGGTTGAGGAAGAAGACCGGTTGAAAACAGCTTTCACTACCAAATGGGCAATTTTCGCATACAGGAGGATGCCATTTGGGTTAATCAATGCCGGAGCTACATTCCAAAGGGCCATGCACATCACATTCAGGGACATAGTCAGGTAGTGCATTGTGATTTATATGGATGACTTAACAGTGTTTTCAAAGATAAGGGAAGACCATGTGACGCATTTAAGGAAAGTGTTTGAAAGATGTCGACAATATGGTATTTCTCTTAATCCGAAGAAATGCATTTTCGGAGTTACCGAAGGCAAATTGTTGGGACATGTAATCTCAACAAAGGGTATTTCAATTGATCCTGATAGAGTGGAAGCAATACAAAAGATAAGTATGCCAGCCGTGTTGTGACCAAATCACACATCACCCCATTCGGAATAGGGACCCCCCTTTTAGGGCTTAGAGGGTTTGCATTAGGTGTTTTGATGATGTCTGAAGGCTATTTCATGATGAAGTTAGTGGTGTTTTCATAAAGAGGTTTAAAACTAGTAAATGAAGTCCAAGCCAACTGAATTGGCGTCCAGAGGTGAGAAGGATTCCTTGAGCTTAAAGTGAGCACCTAGGTGAGGAGCCCTGAAGTTTTAGCGCCCTGTGAAGGAAGATTACCTGGTGGAAGGGATTGAAATCACCTCAAGAAAGCGAAGATCATCAATTGGCGCCTCCAAGACAAGTGTGTGATTCTAAGAGTTTGAAGGTGCATTTTCCATCTCCATCTGACTTTATCATGAGCGCCTTAGAATGCCTCTTGATTTTGATGCCTTGATGTGGTCTAAGAGTTGAAACATGAGTTTTGGCGCCTTCAGAAAGATACATCAATTTCTATTGTTGAATTGCCGCCTTGAAGGAGAAAGTTGTTGGGAAACAAGACATAACACATTCTTTCCTAGGCGCCCTTCTTCTTTCATGATCACCTCAAGTAGCGCCCAGAGGAATGATGAAGTGAAACTATGAGTTTTAGCGCCTTGATTGAAAGCTACCTAAAGTGGCGCCTAACACCTAAAGCGCCCAAGGAAAGAGTTGCAGAGGTGGACTTTTGGCACCCTGGATGAATATTGGTGATGGAGCTAAGTTACTTGATTTTGAGTGCCCTAAGGTGGGAAGACCCTCTAATAGCGCCTTGAAGGTAGGTAAATTAGCATAACATCCAGTGAGTGCCTAAAAGGGGGTATACTCCAAATCAATGAGGTTTGACGTCTTTGAAGCAAGTCTAGGCGCTCTACCTTGAAGCCTAAGTGTTAAACAAATGACTCTATCAAATTGCGCCTTAGGTATGAGAATATTGAACCTTGTAATATGGTGCTTCAAGGCGAAAACTACATCTGGCACTTTGAGTTAGACAAGAATGCACTCCACATCATCATATTCTGCGCCTAAATGGTAACAAAAGGTTTTAGCGCCTCAAGAATGATAAAAGGTTGAATGGAAATGGTGCCCTCATGATTTTGGTGCCCTAGATCAAAGGTGACTCATATTGAGCGCCCTTGTTTTGAGTATGCAGGAAATATCTTCAAGAGCGCCTTGGTTCTAAAGTATGAGTTTGAAGAGTAAAGGCAGTGAAATGAGCGCCTAAGTAAAGAATATGAAACAAGCGCCTTGAGTAAGTGTGAACCACCTCAAAGGATGATTGAGCACCTAAGGGGTAAGTGTTGAAAATCTTTAAAGAGTGAGTCACATAGGTCTTGGCGCCCTATGTGCATTAGGTCACTTGTTTTGGCGCCTTAGGTCTAGATCATCTCAAAGTTAGCGCCTAAGTAAAAGAATATGAAGAATGAAGGTTGTCAAGTCTTGAGCGCCTTGATGAAGGATTGTCAATCCAAAGAGGGCCTAGTAGAAACAAGTAGTGTTTGAGCGCCTTAAGGAGATATAGCGCCTAAGGAAGAAATTCTTCCTAAGATCTTTCAATGGACTTATGGATAAGTAAATACATATAACACCTCATTTTCACGCCCTTGTATAGAGTTTAAGAAGTTTTGGACACTTAGAAGTGGGATTCAAGAGGTTATGAAGCTTGAAAATAGAGGTCATTGAAGAGGTCTAAATCAAAACCATTGGCACTCTGAGAAGATTGTTTGAATGTTTGAAATTATCTACTTTGGCGCCTTGAGGTAAGGAAGTTCCCTAAGAGCCCAAGCATGAAGTAGAACTGTTAATGCTTACTTCTCTACATGCATCAAGTCATCAAGTTTTCTTGGCTTGTTTACCCCACAATTTGGCGCCTAAAAGCATAAGAGGAATGTTTTAAATTGTCAATATTGGCGCCTTTGAGAGGAGATTGAAGATGAGCCTCAAGATTGCCTTGAGAGGAGTATATGATCAAGACTTTAGGCACTCTCCTTAATCCTTTTCAATTATGAAGTGTCTTGGCCCGCCTTGAAAGGAGATAATATGAGCTTTGGGCACTTAAGGAAGGAGTGGTCAAGCTAATTCAAGATGGTGCCTTGAGGAATCTAGTGTCCTTGATGAATGCATAATGTTACATAAATCCATAAAACGTTCATTATAACACTAGGCGCCTAATGTTAAGGAACTTCAAGTGACTTATACCAAGCATGAAGCTCTTAGGCGCTCATTACCACATGCACTTAAAACCTCCACTTTGGCGCCCTCCATTTGGAGTCATATTCATTTTGGTGCCCAAGAATTTTGAATTTTGAAAAATTGAAGCATTAAATATTGAAATAGGCCGACTTCTTGCTAGGCGACTTGCATTTAATGCATGCAAAAACATTATATAAAGTGGGCGCTCCTTATTTTGATAATTCACATTTGCAAATCCAAAAGGGGGCAGCGAAATTCTAGAAAGAGCAGCGAATTCTGCCAAAGAGCAGCGAATTTGCAAGGAGGGAACAGATTTTAAGGCAGATCTGTGTTTAAGAAGACTGATTCTACTTCTAATTCTGCCATTTTTATACTGATTTTTGCATTAAATTCAGAAATCTGCTTTTTGCTAAGACAGAAATTTGAAACAAGGTATGTTTTAGATCATGTTTTTCCTTTATGAAATTGCTTTTATTTAAATCTGCTAAATTTTATACTTTCGTTATCAAAAAAATCAGGATAAAAATCTATTATTTCAAGCCATTTATTCAAATTTTGCTTGTAGGTAAATGGGAATGACCGCTAAAGAGAGGCAAGTCTTGATCAAGATGGATGCCAAGTCCACCATACCCGAGTCTAAACTAGAAACGTAGTGGAAGAACGTGGGAGACACCAACATGGGACATGTCAACCTGGAGGAGGTGAAGGACTTCTTGCTCGCCATCACGAGAAACGAAGACATCAAGGCCATCGCAAAGAGTGGAATTGTACAAGCAGCATGCTTCCCACCTACATTGCCAAGCACTGAGTTAGTGTTGGAGTGTGTTCAGCACTATGATAAAGAGAAAAGACAGATTATAGCTAAGGATGGAACCGTTCTCGCCTATCTCCAGAGAGAGGCTATTCAGGAGATCTTCAACATCCCAAAAGGGAAAGGAGTCTTCATATGCCCTACGACTGCTCAGATGACTTTTGAAGGCAACTCCAAGGTCTACATGCAAGAAATCAGGAAGAAGTGGATGACTGATTCATCAATGAAGATTTACAACTCTGAGGATCCAAAGTATCACAAGGCTGACTTCAAGCAAGAGATAAGTTACCTGATCATGTTCTTAAATCAAGTAACAAGTAGGCCTCAGTCATCTACTTTCGAAGAATGGATGTATACTTACTTTGATCATGTGTTTACGAAGAACAAGATGGTTGACTGGGCTGGCCTTATAAGCCATTGCCTTGATGATCAGTTTGAGAATTTTGATGAAACGAAGTCTTTCTTCATAACTTCATACCTTGTTTATATCTTGGCAAGAAATGTAGTCTACAAAGGATTGACAGCCAAAGGACAAGTAGGTACAAAGCCTGGGCAGATTCTCTCACATCAGTGTTATCTTCAACTCCATTTGAAGAACATTAATCACTACAAGAGATTCAATGATGCTTTTGCCATGTTCATAGTGAGGAAGTTGAGAGGTGAACCGCATAGAAAACTAACAGGTGCTACTAGGAACTTTATCAAGCAGTATGGAAGGTATTATATCCAGTATGACAAGTTCACATATATCAGGATTCAAGGTTTTACATCTTTTCCATATAGACTGCCTAGATATCCTTCAAACAGGATGGTGTTGCTAGAGGTTTCAAGACAACTATTAGAGTTTCATAAGATGCAGAAAGCAAGAAAGAAAGCGAGGGTTCAGTTTCCTCTTCAGCTTGGTAGATATTATTCTTGTCCATCCCTTCAGGCAGCTGAGCATTCAAAAGTTGAGCTTCAGGCTTATCATTTGCATCCACATGATTCAAGAAGAGAAAACTTTGATCCGCATGGAGCCATCAAGCAGTCATATTCTTCTTACAAGCATAAAGAACAACTGGAAGATCATTGGGCTGATGTTATAGATGATGATGATATCAGAATGCAAAAATGTTCAAGGTTGAGGTGGGATTTAGTAAGAGCTACGAAGGTACTAAGGATTCCTGATCAATTAGAAGGTGAAAGAACTCTTCTGGGTGATGAATACAATAAGATCCGAAATTTGCCTTATGAAGTCAACTGGGCTGATAGAGAAAAGGTTGACGATGAAGGGTTGATAAGGCCTATCGTTGCTATCACTGAAGAGTAAATCAAGGAGCAAGTACAAGCATTGCTTGATGAAGGAAAAATACTCACCTATACTAAAATGGGAGAAGTTGATCATCAGAAACAGCATAGTGCATCTGGTAGAAGTTCACATAGCAAGGAAAATGAAAGAGATTCAGGTCAAATGAAGAAAAGAAAGCAGCTTGAAATTGCACAAGGAGAATCCAGTAGAAAGAAGAAAAGGATAAGTATTGAAACTGCTTCTTCTAGACAGCCAGGTGATACTCCACTGGATCAAGACATAGTGGTACCTGCTGAGAATGTGGTTCCTGAAGCTCCAGCTGAAGAAGTACCTTCTAGTCCACATGATACTGAGATTATTGATGAAGCTAATACCGAAGATAAAGATGAAGCTGAAGAATCATTGCCTGCTCAGGGAAGGCAATTACAACAGCAACAAGATCTTTCATCACTGCCAGAATGGTTACAAGAAAGAATCAGAGAAAATTATGAAGTTGAGAAGTGTCCTCTTCCAGTTGATGAGTTACTTCTAGACATGTCAAAAGAGAAACCAAAGAAGAAGGCCACTATCCTTTCAAAAATCACTAAAGATGAAACAGGTGCAAAGAAGGTTCATGTAGCAGTTCCAGGGCTTGAGAAGAATATAGATGTAACACCTGATGATTATGACATCAACACAATCAATCTGGGTCCTTTAACTAGAATGCAAGTAGAAGAAGAGCTTCAGGATTCAATTGACAATGCTCGAGCTATTATAAGACAAGAGACAGAAGGTAGAATCAGAGCTGAGCAAAGATGCCAAGCCTTAGAGCAGTACATTCAGCATTTAGTTCATCCTATTCATCAACAGGAAAGAGTTGCCACACCTCCATCTCTTCTTCCTCCAGAAACAGTTGAACACCTAGAGGGGTTGAAGTCTTCATCTTACAGAATGAAGGAGTGGATGAAAAGATCAAAGGAGGCTACATTTAAACATTTGGAGGATATCATGCAAGTGTGTGATAAGATTGTTGATCTCAAAGAGAGGGTACTTGCATTGATAACAGTTTGTGTTGAATTCAAAGACATCAAAGAACATTACTTGCCACACCTGAAGAGCTTAATGGAGACATCAGTTGATGAGTTGATACATGCTGAAGTGATTGAAGAAGGTAAGATATATAACTTCTCTTCCTGGTATTATGGCTTTCGCATCAAAGGACAATTGTTGGATAAGATAGAAACAGATATGTCAAGAGTCAGAAGTGTGCTTCAAAGGATTCAAGATGGAATACATGCCTCTTTGATGAAGATCTGTAATCCATTTGGGGAGATAACTCTTGATAACATGAAAGAACAAGTTCACGCTTTCTATTTTCAAGAAGATGATGTTACTGATGAAAGGCTTGATAGTATTTTTTCACTTGCTGTCCACCTTGGTGACAACAAAGCAAGGATAACTGATTGGGAAAAGACACTTGGCCTCTATTCAGATGATGTACTTGAAGCTGAAGGAACCATTCAGAATGCGCCAAGTGTACCTTTGGATGACGTCAAGCAAATAGTGTCCAGGTTCATTGAATGTCAAGCTTCTAGTGATGGATATTCACATGGAGATTCCTCATAAGCTGATGATATGTCATTCTTATCTTCTTGATAGGCGTGCCTTTGTTCCTTTCTTCATGGCTTCCTTCATTTAATATTCATAACCTCCTTCATTTAATAAAGTTAGCCTCTTTCATTTAATAAAGAAAAGTTTGTTACAACTACTTGTGATGTGGCTTGATCTGGTCCGCTGGCTTGGCCGATCGATCTTGACCCTTCATTCATTTTGAGGTCTATAAAAGGGCTCTTGTTGCTCTCATTTGTACGGTTGAGAACTCTAAAATTGTTGCAAAAGGCTCTCTGAAATAATATATGACTCATTGCTTTGGTGACTCTATATATGTTTCGAAGTGTTGCATGGTTTGGATTTTCAAGCGAATATTAAGTTAGATTAAGTTTTCTTTAAGTTTACATTAGTTGGTGGAAGGTTTCTTTATTGTTTCGTGGTGAAATCTATAAGTTCACACCATTTGTAGTTTGTGGCTTGCAAATTGCAGTGTATGGTTAGTCTGAACAAAATTGAACTTCAATTTGATCTTTATGTTTGTTGAATCTTTCATGAGCATAAGCGATTTAAACATCTTGTCAAACCCTAGAAGATTGCATCAATCTTGTGTAGTTGTCTATCTTGGCGAAACAAGATCTGGTTTGATTTCACCTAAGCAGTAATCATCCTTGCATCTAGGATTAGATTAGTATCACTAAACCTTACATCTTTTGTTCTTTTTTATCCTTTCAGTTAGAATTAGAATCAAGAACATCATTGCCAAATCATACACCATTAGTTGTAGTACTTAGATTCCCCAGTGTTCGCTTCCGTAATCATTGAATCAACAGCTTATTTGAACAATTGCGTAAGTCCCTTTGTGTTTAACAGCAAAATCATACTTAGTCACTGAGCTATCTCTTACAAAATCATAGAAAGGAACCTTGGAGTCATCTTGTTTGATCACTTCGTTCAGCATTCGAGATCGTTCAGCATTCGAGAGGCTTTGCTCAAGAGGGAGTCAGATACTTTGTATTTCACTCTAATTGTTGACTTGTCGAAAAACAAACATCAACAAGCCGGTAAAAAGGAGTTAAAATCTTTCTTTGGAAAGATCAATTTCGTCAGAAAGTTCATCACTGGATTCGCAGAAATAGTGAAACCACTCAATGAGATGTTGAAGAAAGACGCAAAAATGGACTGGACTCCACAATCAAGGAAATCATTCGAAGAGATCAAGAGGGCTATTACTATGGCCCCGGTTCTTATTAGTCCAGACTACACAAAACCATTCTATTTATACTCGTTTGCATCTGATCACACGTGCAGGCATCCTGACGCAAAGAACAGAAGAAAGGGATGAACATCCCAGTGCTTTCACGAGTGCTCCATTCAAAGAGGCAGAGCTAAGATACCTGTGTGTTGAAAAGCATGCTTATGCTCTGGTAAGAGCCATCAAGAAATTTAGACATTACATTCTCAGAAGCAAGGTATATGCTATAGTGCCAAATGCCGCGATAAAAACCTTGTTAATGCAAAATGAGTTAGGAGAGAGAAGAGGCAAGTGGGTCGCCATCATACAAGAATACGACATAGAGATTCAGCGCATGAAGTTAGTTCGAGGTCAGGCACTTACAAAAACAATAGCAGTTGAAGGGCCCGGGTTGGTTAATCAAGCATATGTGCTAGAAGAAGTATCGCCTAATGAGTGGTATGACGACATTGTATACTATCTGCTCACTCAAAGGTGTCTGCCATACATGAACCCATCGCAAAGAAGAGCATTGAAATACAAGAGTCAAAGATTTATGCTACAAGGAGCGGTTCTGTTTCGACAGAACCATGAAGGGGTTTACCTAAGGTGTGTTGGTAAGCAGAAGGCAGGACAGATAATGGAACAATTTCATGATAAATTTGGTACTTGTCACGGTGGTGGACTGGCAACAGCTTACCAGATCCTAAGGGCAGGGCAGGATATTACTGGCCCACTTTGTTTAACAATGCCCATCAACATGTCAAAACTTGCCACACATGCCAGGTAGCCGCTTCGAGAGAAAGGAATCTTGCGATGCCGCTGCAACCCATTTTTGAAGTAAGGCCTTTTGCTCAATGGGGCCTCGATTTTATTGGTATGATTAATCCACCTTCAACACAGCACAGGTATATTCTAACTGCTACTGATTATTTCACTAGATGGTCAGAAGCTCGTGCATTAAAACTGTGCACTTCAGATGTTGTCATAAAATTTCTTGAAGAAAACATTATCACCAGGTTTGGATGTCCACATGCATTAGTTTGTGATAATGGGTCTGCTTTCACTTCAATTAAGTTTTCTAACTGGGCTTTTGAATATGGGATTACATTGAAATTTTCTTCCAATTATTATCCGCAAGGGAATGGCCTGGCTGAGTCAACGAACAAGAATTTACTGAATGCAATCAAGTGATTACTGGATAAGAACCCAAGGGATTGGCATACTCAGCTAAAGTTTGCTCTTTCGGCAGACAGAACTCGAGTGAAATCATCCCTAAGTACTTCTCCATACCACTTAGTCTATGGCCAGGACGCGATCTTTCCTATACAACTGAGGATCCCAACACTTCAATTTATGCAAGACTACATGGATCAAGATGAAAGAGTTCAGACTAGGCTTTCACAATTGTTACACCTAGAAGAAAAGCGAGATACAGCTTTGGACAAATTCATGAAACATCAGGGTGTAGTGAAGCATTGGTTTGATCGTCAAGCAACAGTGAAGTCCTTCAGGATTTCAGATCTAGTTTTGCATTGGGATAAAGCAAATGAACGAAGAGGAGACCACAATAAGTTTGATTACCTCTAGAAAGGTCCATACCAAATTGCAGAAATCTTGGGAGAAAACATGTTCAAGTTGAAAACTTTGACCGGAGAAAACATACCATTGCCCGTCAATGGGCAATACCTAAAACATTATTTCCAAACCTGAGTTCCTAGAGGGAACTTTTCTTGTATATAGTTAGATTAGGTGTTATCAAATGGAGGGAATGAACATCAAATGAAGTTTAAAGTCCACACCCTACCTTCCAAACTACCCATGCTAGGCGGCCTTAAACATCATGCTTGGATTACACCTCCTCCACAACAAGTTCTCCATACACACCCTTCAATCCCGCCTTGTCAAGTGACTTCCACCATCATGCATCTTCTCCACAACATTCATTCCATGCACTCTCTCTAAATCTGCCCATGCTTCAAGAGTTTTACATAGCATTCAAAGGAGGATAAACTATCAATGAAGCAAGTGAGGAGCTCTTAAATTATTAAAACCAAGCCAAAAATTGTCTAAGTCATGAAAAATCCTCACACCTCCTTCAATCCCGCCCATGCTAGGCGGCCTTGAGCCCTTCATCCGGACAATGTCATGTCCAACACAACACACTATCCACCTAACACCTCTAAACCCGCCCAAGGTGGGCGCTCCAAGCATGAAGGTATGGAAAACTTCATAAAACATTAAATTTCTCCTATCTGGGCCAACCACATCCTTATAGGCTGACCTGACTTGAAGTAGGGCAGCGACTAGTATATATAGAGGTTTATTTTTGCAAATTTCATCAAAAACAAATCAAATTTAATTCTGATTTGCAGCAGAGCAGACTTACTTCACCAAGGAGCAGCAGATTTTTTCAAGAGGAGAAATAAAAAATTCAAGTGTCTTTAGGAGTTAATTCTTCCCAAGTTCTGATTTTATTCATAATTCTGATTTTCCTAAGGTATGTTGTTTTAAAATTCATTGTTTTTGTCCCACATGCATGAGAAGATGAGTTAGATGTTAGAAGAATCCTTATATCAAGTGTCACATCAGCCTTCTAACATATGTCGTCTTCTCTTGTAGGAGGAGGTAGATGATGAATGCCAAGGAAAGACAAGCTTTGATCAAGAGTGATAAGCAAGGAGTCATGCCGAAGACAAAGATCATGTCTAAGTGGAGGAACGTGAGCGACACCAACTTGGGCCACATCGACATGGAGGAGATCAAGAGAGAGCTCTACAAGCCAACCCGTTCAAAGGTCATTCATGAGATGCTTCGCAATGGAATCGTCCAAACCGCATGCTTTCCGCCCGCTTTGCCGAGTGCCGAGCTTATGTGGGAGTGCGTCGGTCATTACAACCAAGAGACTAGATGTATTGAAACATCTAATGGAGAAGTCTTAGCTCACTTGAGAAGGTAGGCCATCGCCGAAACGTTCAACATCCCGAAGCATAGGAAGGTCACCATCTACACTCGAGAGCAGGCTCAAAAGATATTTGAAGGAGCGACAAGTGATTGTAAGCAAGGGATAAACGCCAATTGGGTGAAGCAGTCAAGGAGTCATCATAGCAAGTTGCCGAAGAAGCTTCACAAATCAGATTTTATCCCGGAGTTCAACTACATGGTGATCTTCTTGAACAAAATCATGGGTTGTCAACAATCATCGACATTCGACGCGTGGATGTTCCTATTCATGCAAGAGATCGTCAAGGGTGAGGTGATGATTGATTGGGCCGGCATCATAAGCAACAACATTCATGAGCAAATGATCAAGCTGCAAGAGACAAAGACTTTCTACATGAGCTCATATGTTATCTATATCCTCGCGATGTGTGGAAGGTATGATGGATTGAATTGCGAAGGTGATATAGGATATGGCCCCGGACAACTTAGTGTGTATGATTGCTACCCGTAGTTGTAGCTAAAGTCCATAGCCCATTACAAGCGCGTGAATGATGCATTATTCATGTTCATCGTGAGGAAGCTTCAAGATGATATGCATGAGAGGTTATCGAAGGATGCAAAGAGATTGATTGGCAAGTATGGACGATGGTACATCCAATTCTCGAAGTTCACCTACCTGAGGATCCAAGGATTTTCATCTTATCCTTACCGCTTGCCGAGGTATCCTACCGACAAGATGGTACTACTTGAGGTGACAAGGCAACTGCTAGCTTGGGATAAAATTCAGAAAGATAAGAAGAAAGCCGGAATTAGCTTCCCAATCGGAGTTGGAAAGTTGGAGACTTGTCCAACACTGCAAGTTGCACAACATTCAAAGTATGAACTTTAGGCTTACAATCTAGTGCTTCATGACACGAGTCGAGACCACTTTGATCCATTCAACACAATTCAGAAAGCATTTGGAAAGAGGTTTAGGCATCGAGAGCATCAAGAGGATCATTGGGCAGATGCAGCTAATGATGAAGACATTAGAGAAAAGAGATGTTCAAGGATGGCTTGGGACTTGGTGAGGTCATGTAACATAATGCCTATTCCCTATCAGCTAGAAGAGACTGACAGGTTCCTCGTGCAAAGGTTGTTTGATAAGGAAGGACCTATCACTATCAATTGGGCTGAAAGAGAAGTGGGTCATGATGATTGGATACAACGAGTCATGAACATTACAAAGAAGTATGCAGACCGTCAAGTTAAAAAACTCAAGAACGCAAATCAGAATCTTACATATAACTTGATGGGAGGAGCCGACTCGCGGCAATCACATGAAGTGGATGATAGTGAGTCTAGCAGCAAACACCACAGTGAGTCTAGTGGATATAGTGTAAGCTCTAAAGAAGAAGCTCAGTCTGGCAAGAGGAAGCATCTGGATGACTCACGTGGAGAAAGTAGTCGGAAGAAGATAAAGTTGAGTTCAAGACCTAAAACTAGTACTTCTAGACAAGGAGGTGGTCCTTCTCAGGCTATGAATGTAACATCAGTAGTGGAGAATGAAGAAAGAGAAAACCAAGGAGTTCCACAAACATTGTATTAAGCCAACATGCATGAGGTTCTAGTTGAAGAAGTCTGATCAAGTCCCTCCAAGGATCAAGACGCTGTCACACATGAAATAGATAAATAGATATGCACATTGAAGTGTTTGATGAGGAAGCATCGTCATCAGAGTCAGAAGCTAGAGCTCAAGAACAAGATGTTCAAGAAAATCTATCTGCCTTGCCAGATTGGTTGAGGAAGAGAGTACAGGGGACTTCAGTCGTGGAAGTAGCGCCTGAGGTTAACATACAAGAGTTGTTAGGCAAGACAAGGCAAGATAAGGGAAAAGAAAAGGTGACTAGACTCTCCAAGATTACAAGGGATAGTTCTGGGTCAAGGAAAGTACACATTGCAATGCCTAAGGTAGATAAAACAGTTGATGATATTGTTCCTGAAGAATACGATGTAACCACTATGGATTTGGGACCAGCAACAGAAGAGCAAGAGTTTGAAGAATTGGAGGAATCAGTTTCAGTGGTCAAAGAAAGATGGAGGCGTGAAAAGGAAAGAGGAAATCGATTGGAGAAAGAAAACCTCGCCTTCAAGCAATATATCCAGCAATTGATGAATCCAATTCGGCAGCGTGAAGGGACGTCTACTCCACCTCCCATGCTTTCACAAGAATCCGTTGCTCATCTAGAAGGTATGAGATCACAGTCTCAAGAACTGAAAAGTTGGATAGGGAGAGTTAGAAACCAAATAGATGCATTCATTGAAGAACTTTTCCAAAAGTATGAAACCGTTGCTCAGTTGTTGGAAAGACTTCAAGCAGTTTTAGCAGCATGTTCCAAATTCGATGAGGTCAAGAGAAATTATATGCCACATTTGCAAGATTTGATGAACACTCCACTGTCAACATTGACAGAGGGAGGAGTAGTTGAAGAAGGTTCATCGTATGATTTCTCTACTTGGTACTTTACTATGTACATAAGAGAGCAGCTTCTTGACAAGGTTAAAATGGATTGTGTTCGAGTAGATAGTGTACTCCAGAGGGCTCATAACAAGATAGTTAGTGTGATGGATGATATGTGTGATCTCTCAAGAGAGGTTGCGATCCATGATCTGAAGAATTACATAAATTCACATTACTTCAACACTACTCACTTCATTTCTGGTGAACAGCTGAACAACATCTACTCCTTGATCTCATTCATTGGCGGAAAGCAGGTTGGTATAGCTGAGTGGGAGAAGACAATTGACGAGCATACACAAGATGTGATGATGGCAGAAGGAACCATTCAGAATGCGCCAAGTGTACCAGTTGCTGACATGGCGAAGGTTGTTCCAAAGTTCACGACATTGGTTGAAAAGAATAAACATAAGAAAGAAATGCCACGTGGGCAGTCCACATAGGCACCAAGGTGTCACCTTGGAAAACGTGCCTTTATTGCTTCTTGTATATTTCTAAAAATAGAAAGTTGTTGTAACCACCTTTGATGTGGCATGATCTCGACCATTGAATCCAAATTGATTTTGGCCATTCATTGTATTTTGAGGTCTATATAAACCTCATTCCTCCTCATTTTGTATAGGAGTTTTGAGCTAATTAGAGATGTTGCTAAGACTTTGCTGAGATTAATACAAGTTCATTGTTGAGCTATTCATGGTGATATTGTGTTCTCTTTGCAAGTTGCATGGTTGCTAAGTACTCACTCACATTAGATGTTTTAACTCAATTTATTTCTTTCAAAGTTTGTTAGTTTTAGTTCGTGGAAGTGATTGTCTTTCAATTTATTTGTGAAATCTCTATATGTTCATACCTTTTATGATTTGTCGCTAGCAAGTTATAGTGTAAGGTTAGATTGAACTCAACTACAAGCCTCACTTCGATTGCCCATAAAGCAATTTGAAAACCTTTAGCTTACCCTTAGAAGATTGCATCACCTTTGTGGAGTTATTGTCTCATGGCGAAGCAAAGCGTGGTTGAGATTTCCATGAATTGATGATAATAGCTTACACCTAGATTAGATATTCTCTCTAAACCCACATCTGTTGCACTTTTTTTTTTAAAACACATTGTTAGAAGTAGGATCAAGAGCTATATTGTCATATCATAAGCTTGTCATAACATGTAGCCTTGCAGCCCTGTGCGAGTGTAAACAATATTTTCTTGCCGTTGAACAGTGAGTGTAAGTCCCTTTGTTGAAACAGCAAAACACATCTTTGCCACGAGTTATCCTCATTTATCAAGTGAAAGGAGATATTTTGAACCTTGGAGTTCACTCAAGTCGATCATCTTGGAGTGATTTTTCAAGAGAGGATAAAATACGTAAGTATTTTATGCTGCATTGTTCGTGCAAGGAAAACACATCAACAGTAAGCAAGGCTAGTAAGTCGCCATCCTAGAGTGTCCGTAATGGCTCCTAGGACTAGAGGGCACTTACCTAGAGAGCCGTGTGAACCACTTACGACCCCCGCTTAGTCCCATGAGTTGGCAAATGTTTTCCGAGAGTCGAGGCTTGATGGGGAAAGTAGATACAAGTCGCCAAGGGGGAGGGCTGTGGTATACACCCTCTTAGGCTTGGCATATGGCTTCGGGCAGATCCATCATGTCCCTTCTTCCAATTTCTTTACATGTTTGCATTGTTGATAACCTTTAGATGTAATACAATTGTCTAACCCTAACAATACATACATATTTGCATATAGTGTTCATGTGGTGAATGCAGGATCCCAATCCAAGATTTACTTCACTAAAAGAGATATTTACTTAGTAAGGTGAAACCCTAACCCTAATTTGCTGCAATTTGTGATCAATAGGCGAATTCGAGGGCAAGTCAAGGTAGGGGACATCACAGAATTTGGAAAGTGTTTGGTATCAGCCTGCCTGGATTTCCCTCTTTCTTTTCATAGTTTAGTTGCCTTTCCTACTTTCTAGTCAAAAGCATAACCCAGAAAAATTATAAAACCCCATCATACGAGGGAGCTACCCCTCTCAAATGTAAAGGAAGATTGTTAAGTTAATAACGATCTCTCCAACTGTGGTAGACTTTGTCACTGCCCATTGGGCGAGTCAAGCAAAGAATTGGAATGACAAATATGTTTACCAGCATAGTCAAAATGTCTTAGCACATTGCACGCAAAGGTGCTTAAGGTCACAAACTGAAGAGCTAAACATTCCAATCATATGGGAATAGATGGAAACCGTCCACTAGGCAAGACATGGGCTACAAACTAAAAGAATCAAAGGCTATTTTATCATGACACAAGGCTTGTACAAGGAGAGCCTAGCCTTTGATTTTAACAAGCATACTCAAACATAAACAGGAGGTTGCAAATGCACATGGTAATAACACAATATAATTCAGATTATAAGCAATAAGGAAAAAAAAATTAACTCAAATTGGCAGATTGCTAACAAGGTCCACATGTACTCCTTGTGCGCCTACAATGTATCCCCAATACAGTATCTCCCACTTGGCAAATGAACATTTCTCCATGTTTGCATACAAGTTATGTTTCACAAAGTGTCGAGCACTTGCTCTATATGGCACAAATGTTCATTTCACGATTTACTAAAGATCAAGATGTCATCAAGGTAGACTACAACAAATGAAGTAGTGAATGGCCTGAGAAGGCCATTCATTATCTGCATGAATGTAACTAGAGCATTGGTTAAGCCAAAGGACATGACTAGCCACTTGAATAAACCTTCTCTTGCCTTGAAAGTTTTCTTCAACATGTCTATAGGATCAACAAGCATTTGACGATACCTAGACTTTGGAATGATTTTGATGAAGATCTTGGTACCACAAAGCTGCTCGAACAAATCCTCAATCCTAGGAAGAGGGTAGTGGTGCTTCACTATGATCTTGCTGGAAGCACTGTAATTGATGCACAATCTCCATGTGTCATCCTTTTGTGCAAGCACAACTAGGTTGCCACAAGGCGATGAGCTCATCCTAATATGTCCTTTATCCATGAGTTCATGGATTTGTCACATGATTTCTTCATTCTCTAGAAATGATATACAGTACAAAGAAGCATTAGTTAGAGGTAGTCCTAGAATCAAATCAATACCGCACAAGGTGTAGAGACTCCCTTTAGTGGCTGAAAGATACTTGTAGTTCAACTCTAAGGCCTTTATTGCTCCTAGAGGAATTGATATATGTCTTGATGCCACAAGGATGTTCTTACATTCAGGTCTCACCATCAAAAGCACAAACTTCTTATGAGAACTAACTAGCTTCTTACACTGTTTCGTGCTAACAAGTGAAAGCTTAGGGACTACTTATAGAATGCAGTATCTCTTATCACCAACATCTATGACAACATTTCTTGGATTCAATTCATAGACTACATGTCAATGTTAAAGATATGGTTGCCCAAGTAAAACATCACATACCTCTAATGGTGTGATGTCGCAAAGGACTGCGTCTTGAAAAGGCTTGATGTTGTACACCAACTGGCACTATTGAGTGATGCATTTCTCAATGACTACATTCAACCATCCAATGGAATATGGTTGTGGGTGAGGCATCAGTGGCAATTTCAATCTCTAAACTACATCAAGAGAAATCAAGTTCTAAATTTCATTCTCGACAACAAAATGTATTGGTTGACCATCCACATCTAAGAGTGCAACAATCTTTCTGCTTCCTCTATGTCTGCAAGGGAAGTAGAGATGTTTGCCGTACCCACCATGGCACTAGGCTCAGATTCCATGATCTGCTTACCCTTGTCTGGTGCCACTATGCTAGTACTCACTAAGTGAAGTAGTGCAAGCATGGTTTTCCGAGCATGGCATTCTACATCAAAATGAGTGTTAGAATTGTGAACTAAACACCACTTGCTAGTCTTGGACTAATTGTTTTGGTCATTCTGTGGTTGCTACTTCTTCTAAGGATGACACTGAGAACCATTTCCTAGCTTGGAATTTTGCTTGGAGGGCTTAGACTGGGCCTTCGTCTAAGACTTGGAATCTTCTCTCTTGGTCTTGACTTTGGCCTTTGATTCAAATTTGTAGGCTTCTCCAATTGAATATATCTGCAAGATATCCATATCTAATTGGATATGTGGTCTCAACCCTGACATTACTTCAAAACAAGGTTTTGATTTGATTCCTAAATACCCAATTTTGACAGAAATGTATGAAAAATATTTGTGCATTCCTGTACCTCCTAGCCTTGCTGCAAATGAGAGAATTTGATATACTAGTCATAAAAGTTTCCAACTGGATAGGTCTCTTTGAGGGCTATTATGAAACCATTCCATCTATCTATAAGCAAGTCTATATCATCCTCATGTTTTGTGTAGTAGTTATTCCACCATTTCTTAACTGGGAGAAATTTTCAACAGAGTGAAGTTAAATCTTTTCTTGGTCAAAGAAATGATTGACCACATAGTATGAACAAATTAGGTTAAGCCGATTATCTAGGACATCCACGTCTATCTTACCTTTAAACATAGGGATGTCCAGATTGACTTGTACCTTGTATGGCATATGACCACCAAATGATTGGCTTGGATTGGAAGGGATTTGAACCTACTTGAAGAACAGCGAGAATCGATCAACCATACTCGCTCTTTCACATGCATGGTGTTTTTCCAATTCTTCCCATTGTCTTTGCAAAGCATCCTCTTAATATTTTTTGGAACATCTTTGGTGTTGGCATTATTGATGTTTTGTCTCCCACCTAAGGACGTGTAGGAAGGTATGAGGAAGGGTCATGTTGATGATTGTTTTTAGACAAGTCAACAATAGAGTATAACACTAAGTCGCTCACTCTCTTGAATAAAGTCTCTCGAATGCTAAACAATGTGATCAATCGAGACAACTCCAAGGTTCCTTATTTATGATTCACGATGGGTTAACTCGGTGATTACATGTGATCTTGCTGATTATCACAAAGGGACTTACGCTGACTTCTTCATACTTCATTTAGCTTATCTCTTCTTTCAGTGTGGATGAAGTATACACGGTGCATTAATGATAAAAAAAGGAAAAAAGATAAGGGTTGAGAAAAACTAATCTAAGGTCAATGAAGTAATGATGATGTACGAATAGACAAACTCCTTAATTAACCTAACTCCACTTCGCCAAGGACGCCTACAACTACATGAAGTTGGTGCAATCTCCTAAGGATAGCGAAAGGTTTTCAAATCATGAAGGCTCATATAAGCACCCATTAGACGGCGCAACTCAAACAAGCATTCACAATTGAACTTAAGCAAACGAAGCTCAAACTAACTTTACACAACACTTCACCAACGATGAATGTCAAAAGCATGAGCTAAGAGTTGATCAAATATTCAATACATACATACATCACATCAAAGAACTTCTAATCTACTTTGAAACATCTCTCCACTTCATCAAGATACAAGAAACCATGTCATTCCACAAGACAACACTTAACACCAAACAAGCAGTTCCAATGTCTTTGCATTAATCTTGAAAAATATTTACAACAACTTCAAGTACTCTCAGAGAATTTCGCGAGTCTCTTCCTACTCTACTCCTACAAACTATATATTTACAAATAAGGCAACAAGGCCTTTATATAGAGTCCCATAATTACAATGAATGGCCTAGATCAATTCAGATAGCCAAGGGCCAGGATCATGTCATCTCAACAGGTAGTTACAACAAATTGCTATTTTTAGTACATAGATAGGCAATGAAGGCACGTTTTCCAAGAAGATAAGGATGAAATGGAATCTTTAGAGCATCTTCCACATGGATATCCTCTTTAACTTCCTGTTTGTTGTAAATGCATTGAATGCAGTTGAATGATGTGGCGAACTGTGATAGGATGATGATATGTATTTGCCATGTAGGTGCCACCTTAGCATATTCCCAAATTGCATCATTTTTGTGATGTCTTCAATGTGATTGCTTTGAACTTGTATATTTGGGAAGTATCTTGTTAATCTTTGCCTTGTTCATTGCAAGTTGAATGTATGATGCATGTTGCTCATTTGACTAACTCTGTGATTCTTCTTCTCTTGCAAGATATAAATTGATTTCTTTGGAAGCTTCTTCATGTAGAGAGTAGATATGATGATGCTTTCTTCATAGAGAGTAGAGTAAATGATGACATTGATTCATTGATAACATGGAGTAGGAGACTTTCTGAGACTTGAAGTTGACAGAACTTGAAGATTCATGGATGAATTGCTTCGAACATGATGCCATTGATGAAGAGTGCCGGCATGATGATGGTGGAGTGGTCCTTTGGAGCAGCTACATGATGTCTTTACTTTATGGCAACTTGATACTTGAACCTTGAAGCAGTATACTAGCAAGTTGAACTTGAAATGATGATATCTCCTTTTGAAACGATGCTTGATGACTCCTCTTCTAGCCTTGACCTCTTCAACTCATAATACACCTACAACATGGACAAGAAATACATTAAGTCATCAATAAATTATAGCATATAAGAATCATTAAAACAAAATCAGAATTTGAAAGGCAATCTGCTGCAAAAAAAAAGTGCTGCTTCCCCTTCTAAAATTCGCCCTTAGAGTGATTTGCAATGAATGATGTGTAAATGAGGGAGGGCGCTCCTCTTTATATAGGCAATTTACATTATTTAATAGGTAGGTCGGCCAGGTAGGTCGGCCAAATTGAGCATTTAATATATTTTGAAATTTTCAATATTTAAAACAAACTATCTCTCCTTAGGCGCAAAAATTGGTGAAAACATACATAGGATGCACCTTGTTTTAGAGGCCTATTATTCATGATTTAAAACATATTTTAATTCCAACAAAACATTATGACTTATAGGCGCTAATTTAAGGTGAAATAAGCATGTTTTGGCGCCTTAATGTGGCTGAATGTCTTCTCCACACTAGGCGCTGAAATCGATGAATCAATGCATGAAGGGTGTCTTATTTTGTAACCCATTTTAAGTCCCAAAACTCCAATAATCTTGGCGCTGCCTTGAGGTGAAATAGGCATGGATGAGCGCATAGCAAAAAAAGGTATTTTCTTCATCTTAGGCGCGAATTTGGTGACATATGGTGCTCCCCTAAGTTAGGCGCTGAAATGAGGTTATTTTGACACAAAAGTGCATCTATCCCTCTTGAAATACTTAATTCATCTCTCATGTACTCAAACTCTTGAAGCTCAAAGCAAGTGTTTTAAACCCAAACTTCCTCAGGTTGCTTAGAATGAGCCCCTTCAATCAGCCACACACTTTAGGCGCTCAAAATGATAAAAATAACAGGAAATGGCACCTTGTTTTAAAGGCAAAGTGTTGACAAGTTTTCTAAGGCGCCCATTGGTGATGTCTAAAGCATGATATGGCACCCTGCCTTGATGTAATGTTCATTGCCAATCTTCATGACCTTGACTACTTGTAAACTTGTTTCATTCCCATAATTTCCTGATTCCTCTCAAGGCGCTCATGATGATTAAAACCATAAGAAATGGCGCCTAACATAGATAAGGAATTGGCAAGGCTCTAAGGCGCCATTTGATGGTTGTTTTGAACATGAATTGGCGCCTAGACTTCTTTTTAACTTGTTTTTAATCTTCCTTGTCATCAGATCATGGTAATTGTTTTCTAACACCTCTCCAAAGTCAGCCACCTTCCAAACTTATAGCTTCAAACTGATTTCTCCTTAGGCGCCAAAATGAGGGTGTTTAAACAAAAAATGCGCCTAGTTCTTGAAGTTAAATCTCCTTCTTCTTAGGCGTATTTTTATGATGTTCCAAGTGATAATAGGCGCCTAGATCTTCCTTGGTAAGTTTTAGTCATTTGGAGGCTTCTAACACTAGGCGCTACAATTGGAAGTGATTTGAAGCTCGTTCTTCTCTGGGCGCACATTCAAGTCTCTGCCTAAGGTGCACATTTGGGTTTGAATCTTAGGCGCATAATTGGGTTTGCAGAGGTGAGAAAGTGCGCCTAACTTCCTGGAGCAAATTCACGCCTAGGAAATGAAGTCTCCAGGGTTAGGTATATTGAAAAATATATTTAAGCATAAGTTTACTTATACTTTAAATATTTTTCAATATACCTTTCAGGATGTTTGAGATAGGTCTCGGATCCACCGGATTTAACATGCAAATTCTAGATTTTGAGGGATGCACCAGATTTCAGACTTAGCCAATTTTCAGGATTTTCAGGATATCAGACTTAGTCATTTTTCAGGATCTCAGAACATACATCAGGATATCAGGGCATCAAGGGACTATGGCATTCACCACAAAGTTATAAACGCAACACTACTGACTTCTTCATTAAATAGATCTAAGACATCATCCAAGACTCAAGCAAAGCATTGGAGCTCAAAAAAGGGGGTCCCCATTTGCAATGGGGCGATGTGTGATTAGGTCACAACAGGTCACAAGTTTCAAGCCCTAACTTCTTGCATTCAAACCTAGTGTGAGTGGGCATGCAAATAGGAACAAACTTCAGATACCACTTGCAATATCATTCAAAAAATGATACAAATTGAGTTTAGAGCTCTAATACCACTAGTTTGGGGGCTTAGTGTAGAACACAATGGACAACCCAATTGAATAGGTTCAATTAGGTTATGTGCGGAAACAACTTATGTTTATGATAGAATTTCAAATATGCAAAGTGCAATATGAATAGGAAAATGCAAAGAAGATAATCGACAACCAAATTAGAACTGAATAGCATCCATCCTGAAGATATGTTACCCAACTGACAAATTTAAGACATATTAAGATCTGTAGCTAAATATAATGTTGAGCATATGAGATTGGCAATCAAGCTCACAAGGTGACACCTTATTAGAGGCTACAACTCTACATTAACAGACTTAATGATCAAATTAAGCATGATGTTTGTTTGTTGGAACCTTGTACAGTTAGGAAAGCTATGCAACAAGCATTGCAGGTTGACCAACGAAACTCCACCAAAAGTTCCACACTAGGTCAAACCATAGGATTAAAAGACAAAAATAATCCTATCGATAGAAATGGGGACAACTTCTTTAACCCAAGACAAATTAGTAAGCTTTCTCCTCAAAAAGAGGCAGAGAAAAGAGAAAAGGGTCTATGCTAGAATTGTGATAGCAAATGGTCTAGGGGTCGTAATTGTGCTAATAGTCAAAAAATACTAATGATTATTAAGAATGAGGTTGAAGAAGAGGGAGAAGTAGCTACGAAAGAACCAAATGTAAAACTTAAGGATAAGAATTCCAAGGAAGAAGAATGCACTATATCTCCCTACATACATTGAATGGCACAAGTGCACCACAAACACTCAAAGTAATTGGTTATATGAAAAAGTGAAAGGTAGAGTGTTGATTGATACAAGTAGTACACACAACTTTATTGATAGAAGATTAGTTGATGAGCTCATATGCTTTGTTTATCCAATCTCTAATTTCCAGGTCATTATAGCTAATGGGAAACAATTCCCTTGTGGTCGTAAATGCCATCGTATAAAACTCTCAAGGGGAAATTATCAATTAGATAAAAAAATGTTTGCTATCCCAATTGGCAGAGCTGATGTAGTTTTGGGCATGCAATGGCTTAAACAGTTAGGAACAGTGTCTTTCAATTTTCAAGACTTATCTCTGGCTTTTAGTACACATGAGCAAAAGTATAAACTTATAAGGATACAATCACCACCAAGTCAAATTATTAGCTCCCATAGGATGGAGAAACTACTTAAGAAAGGTTCTTATAGCATAAGTGCACAACTTCATTTTCTATAAGCACAAGATGTGAAAACTCAAGATCGACCAAAGTTTCAAGAGATCATTCGACACCATCAACAAGTATTTCAAGAACCCAAGGGTCTACCTCTAGTCAGAGATCATGATCATGCCACTAAATTAATATCAAGAAGCATTGTTCATCCCAACAAAAGTGCCCATTATGGTTAACAAGAAGGATGAATCATGGACAATGTGCCCACATTACAGGGAGCTCAACAAGCTCACTCTTAAAGATAAGTTTCATATTTCTATTATTAATGAATTGGTAGATGAATTGAATAAGTTTGAATTACGTTTAGATTATCATCAAACTCAACTAAAGGAAAAGGTTATACATAAGATTACATTTAGAACACATGAGGGTCATTATGAATTCTTAGTTATGCCATTTGGCGTCACTAATGCCCAATCAACTTTTAAAAGCCTTGTAAATTCAATGTTCCACCCATTTCTTCAAAAATTGGTGTTGGTAATCTTTGATGGCATCTTGATCTATAGTAAAACATGGAATGATGAAGTATTCATAGATAAGATTCTGGACTTGCTAAGTGTTGAGGGCAACGCTTTTTTGAAGGGAATGAGAATGTTATGATCCTAATGTTATATATTCCTAAGTATAATAAGAATAAACATTTATGGCATGTTTAACCTTAATAGTTTCATTTATTAGTTTTAGTTATTCTTTAAATTGCCTTTATTAGGATGAAGGGATGTGTCCCTACATAGTTATGCATATAAATAAGGATGAGAAAGACTCTCTTGAACCATCATAACTTTTAATATTGAAATATTGAATTCATATATTATTTTTTATTATTGGAGGTCACCCCTTGAAGTGGTCTGCTATTTTGCTGTTTTTTGCATTTACTTCCAAGAAATATCATAACACACCCACACATAGAATTTGGCACGAGCAAAAATGGAGATATGAGAAGATTTGGGAGAACCCTAGAAGGCAGAAACCCCATCTTTGAATGGAATATCTAGTTCGAGACATGAGGCAGAAGTAAGATGAATAAATACTTTAGATTACATGACCACTCTCCTAAAATAGCAAACCAAATTGCTATCTTTATCTGGATGGGAAAGCCGGACATTGGTGGCAGCATCATGCAGAATTGAAGAAGATTAATGAAAAGAAGTTTACGACAAATTTTGCAATAGAAGACATGTCCAAGCATTGTTATGAATAGGCAGTTGATGACTTCCAAAACCTATTGACAAGGGGAAAGGTCAGTTGAGTCTGCGAAAAGAGTTTATGGAGCTGCTGAAGTATATACCAGCATATCTACAGGATAAGAATTAATTAATAAATTGTTTCCTCAATGGACTTAATCACTCATATAAAGAACAAATCAGAAATTTGAATTTTTGGAGCCTAGGTCTTGGCAAAAGCTATGAGAAAAGCCAAGATTGTGGCTATCAATGTCAAAACCTGCAAGATCTTTAAAAGACAGAGAGATAAAGATAAAACATGGATAAATTTTGAAAAGTGAACAAAGGGTAACCACCTTCCTTTGTTAAATCAATTTCAAATCCAGCACAATCAGAGGGGACAAAGCAAAACAGAGTAACTTCAATGCAACAAAGCCAGAACAGAAAGGAATCAATTACATGTTTCTTTTGCAGGGAGAAAAACCATTATATTAGAAATTGCCCAAAGAAAAGGAGTAGAGCCCGGATACTCACCGATGTCAAAGAAGCACAAACGGTGGAAGACATGGCCAAGGTTCACAATCTATGCATCCCTGGAAGAAAGGAAAGTTGACCACCAATCAGCAACATATGAGATACAAGGTAAAATAGCAAGCTATATGTTTCTGTTCTTACAGTTCCACGTGATAGTCATACCTTTATAATTATTACTCCTGCTATACTAACTAAGTGTGAGCTTAACACTAACAAACTTAAAGCTCCATGTCCAGTACAAATGGCCACCATTAAAAAGACAAAGAACTTGTCCATGAAATGCCATAAAATAGAGTTAACATGGAGAGGAGAATTTAATTCTTCAGGGATCACCACCTAGTGTTTGTCTAGAGATCAATACCTGGTGGCGAGCGCATGTTGAAATAGACAAGTTTATTACTCTCCTGCTATACAATCTTCAACTTTCCATTCCTCATTAAATCAAAATCCATACTGATCTTGATTACTTATGGCTACATAACAGATATTATTCAGCTTATTCACAATACCGGCAAGAAATTGCCAAATGCATTTGACTAAAGCCTTTTAATTTTCTTTGAATTACCAACATCCTTAATACCTTTTAAGTTCTAGCCCATATCCTACTTGACACAATAAAACCCCAAATATGGAACTAATTTTGATTAGGGTTTAGGATTTAGAGTTCAGAGTTAAGAGTTCATTGTCTGTGGTTTAGAGTTTAGCATTTAGAGTTCAGTGTCTGGGATTTAGAGTCCAGAGTTTAGGGTTTAAAGTTGCACTGAATAATCTCGACATAAATCTGACATTTTCTAATCTCCACATAAAATATTTTCTCATTGTCTTCACATCAGCCAATGACCAACTCAAACAATTTCACAGTTATTTGCTCTAGTTCAATCTTTCTGCAAAATCTTTGTTAAAAAAAATCAGCTCACATCATTGTGTGAAGCTGTTCACAATATTACATAAGATAAAATGTGATCTCTTTCCATTAAAATCATTCAAATATGAAGTGACCCAAAAAAATCACAGCACTTGCAAACCCAAAAATTTAAAATGCTAGCAAATTCATGACACTACATAAACCCTAAAATTTGAACTACGGCATTAGAAAAATTGCAAGCGAGCAAACGATTATTTGTAGACAACTCAAAATGAGAAAAATTCACAATCATAGTGTTATTGCCTCCTATTATTTTATAGCGCACTCGAATAGAGCCCGATGACTGCAAAATTAAAGGTATAGACAAAAGTACCCGGTTTGTTTGTTGGCATTACAGTGTTGGTTTGAGAATGATTTGTGTGCAGACAAGGCCGTGGGTTAAATACCTACTTAAGGCATGTTTTGATTCTAACTATCTCTATTATAAAATCTTTCTTATCAAAAAAAGGTGTCTAGCCATCCACTAACTAACTCAGCAACGAATATGTCCTATCCAGGCCTCTCGACCATTTTTTTTTAAATTTTTAGTTGTATTTTACAATTTTAAAATTTATTTGACTTGTTATATTTTTGGCTCATTGGCTTTTAGTGTGAGCTTGGTGTCAAAATGTCTCGTAATGTTGTCTCAAGTCGGTTTTTGTATTTTCATTCACCCCCTTTTTTTTGGTCGCTCAATAGTTGGTTTAAACATTTCCACTAGGGTTTGGCCTATCGCCGCACCCACTGCACTCTTTAACAATGCAAGTGCTAGTTAGTACCTATTTTAGGTATATATTATTGTAACAAGAATTGTTAGTTGGTTATTAATTTTTGTACCTAACAACTAATGGTGTGTTATAATTTTTCATAATGAAGGTTTATATTTATCCTGATTAATATAAACATGCACATTTTTTAACCAAAAATATATAAACTATTTTTCTTCAATTCTATTAGTTGAAATGTTTGAGGTCTTATTGAATGAAAGAATAACTTTTAACTTCCACGAGGCTAAAAATAGTGTATGGGACAACCAACCCTGCCATTTTTGTTTTCTGCATTTCAATTCTTTTCCTATTCAAGGTGATGATGAGCTTCTGCATTTTCTCAACAATCCCCTCACTGAATAAACTGTACCAAAAAATAGTTATCAAGACACTGGCATATTTTCCCCTAATGTCCCTGAAAACATCACACTCCGTAATAAAGTGGTTTTCCAATTCCATTGCCCCAGTAATGCAAAAAATATGGACCCTTTATTTCCATGCTTCTTTAGGTCTTTTCCACCGTCCCATTTCACATCGAAGTTGATGAGAGTTAGTTCTTAATTAAGCAATAGGAATCTTTGCTCTCCATGGAATACTAGTGCCTATGTACACTTTCTATTGATGATCACATGTGGGGTTGAATTCCTCAAGATAATATTTCTTCTTTCTCCATAGCACTTTACCCCATATACACTTGCGAAACTTATCCAGAACAAATGTCTTTATTTCTTTGTTATTCATGGGGCAAACATTTAAGTAGATACTCCATCTGCTCATCCATTTGTTGTTTTGATTCATTTATGTCTTCTTTCTTTCACTCATTATGTCATTGAAAACAACCTTAGGCCATCTACCTACTTCCATTTGTTCAATTATTTCTAAATATCTTATGAGACACACCATAGCAATTGATTCAATAGAAGTTGCCCCTATTTCACTCATCATAATCTCATAAGGAACCGAACCTTTTATTTTGAACTTCTTGTGATCAAGCATTTTTTAATTCTCTCAATTTGTTTCCACTTTGAATCTAAGGTACTACTAGCCCACAACTCACATCCATAAAGCACCACCAGAAGCACTAAAAGCCCAAAAAGAATCTAAGTAGTTTTCCAATCTCATAACTTTGTCTCTCTATGTATCTATTTTGAAGAGCATACAATGCTTTCAACCCTCCCAAAGTTATCTTCTTTCTACAAACCTCCCAACTAAGCTTATTGTTGAAGTCAATCCTAAGGTATTTGTACTTAGTTACTTCTTCAAGAGTACTACCTTCAAAGTAGAACTTATGCTGGCTCTGCTTCCTTCTGTTGGAGAAAATCATGATTTTGGTCTTGCTGGTATTGACTTGCATCCCCACTACTCCACAAAAATGTTCAAGGGCATAAATGTGCTCTTGCAACCCATGAGTTTATTTAGCAATCAAAATAAGGTCGTTTGCATATAAAAGAAGTCTTATCATAAACTCTCCCAAGTGGACACCATCCCCTCCTTACAAATTTAGCCATTCTTCAAGTTTGTCAATATATAATCCAAAAAGAGTAGCGGATAGGGGGCATCCTTGCTTGATTCTAATGTCACTCCTAAAACTTTTTGAAATGCATGTTAGTGTTCTAATTTTGACTCTAACCTCTTCATAGAGCCTATGGACAACTACTCTAAAATGCATAGGAATACCAATTTCTTCCATTCTACACCATAACTTATCCCTAGGGACTGTGTCAAAAGCCTTTTTGAAGTCAACAAAATAACAATATGCTTCTTTCTTTTCTCCCCAAACTTTTTCAATGATGTGCCTCAAAGTGATTCCATGATCTAACATAGAATGCTTAGGTCTAAAACATGTTTGTCCTTTTGCTCACTTTTCTTTTTCTTCCACCCACTTGTTGATTCTATTTTTGACCATGCTACCAAATAATTTTGCAAACAATGGGTTGATCATTATGGTCCTATGATTGGAAGGATTATTAATGTCACTACTCTTTAAAAGAAGTATCACTAGGTTGGTTGTCCAATCTCTTAGAAACCCTTGTTGAATGATGTTAAATATTCTCATAATGTGGGGTGCGAGAGTTCTCACCCACATTTTAGTTACTCTACTTGAAATTCTCACCCCCAATTGTAAACTTCACGAAAATTGACAAAAAAAAAAATTGTACTCCTATTGCAGTATTGTTGCATCAGTTGGTACTAATAGCATTGTTTGAGCTCATACCCTCTGATGCAAATTTGTACAATTATCTTACATCAAAAACTCAAAAACTACCACAGAGTGTAGATTGGTGTAGCAAAATTTATGGTCAAGTCGTGAAAGGTGTAGATTCATTCCAATTTATTTGCCTACAAGTATCTTGAAGAAAGACATTTGTCATAATGGGTGAAATTTGTACGACACGGTATACATGCATCTATGTACGAGATGAAAAATCTACATTTATATGTGGAACATTGTATAAGTCTATGGAATGTATGGGTAAGTGCAAGAAGATGGGGGGCCAAAAAGAGGTCTTAAGTGGCCACTTTTTTTCTGAAATCAGGAAATACTGGCCTTGGATGAGAAATTGAGCATAGTTACACTCAAAATTTGTAGATGCAACCAAAGCAATGTTCGTAGTGCTCCGAGTCTACTTTCTAAACTACTATTTTTTTTTAAATGGCATAGATTAAGGGGTTCAAAAGAGGGAGCCACAGAAATTGATGTTGTTTCTGTCAAAAAAACATAACATAGCATGTTTTGTGGCTCCCTCAAAAGGTCAACTTTTTTTTGGTATTTTTAAAATTGCTTCAATGAGAAATTAGCTAATAGCATGTAGTTTATGCCTGATTTTTTTTATAATTGTTTGATGAATATTTGATTTTTTACTAATTTTCAAAGTGGACACATCCTAAAAAATAGAATTTTGGCCATGCTACCCCTATAAATTTTGAAAACTAATTGAAAATCATTTTTTTCTTTTTTTAATATTTGTAGAATGGAATCTAGTTTCTAAATATGTATTTTTTTTAAAATTTCAATGAATAGTTAATTTATAATGAAAAAAAGACCAAACAGTGGTTTTTGCCCAAAAACGAACACACAAACAAAAGAAATTAAAGATGAAAGGCTTAACATTGTTAAAATGTGAAAAAAATCACATCGTCAAATAGCTAAGAGAAAGCCTAACATTACCCAGGTGTTTGATTTGTTTGACCTTGAAACACGTGCAAATCTAAGGGTTAGCACGAACGAAATTATGTGAAATCTTGAAAAATATGGAAAAACACGTATGTGGCTATTCAAAAGGCACTCCAAGCCTTTGGGTTGGAAATCCAAAGCAAATCCCAAGCCCAAGGCTTGGGATTCCCAAAGCAAAACATATAACGCGAGCGCGTTATATGTTTTGCTTTGCATTTTACTCTTTTCCGCAAAGGTTTGTGTTGTTAGTCATGGTTGAAATAACGCGAGCGCGTTATAACGCGCTCCCGTTATGTTCCCCTTAAATTTTTTTATGTTCAATGCTATTAATCATGAATGTATGTATGTATGCCTATATGCCTATATGTATGTATGTATGTATGTATGTATGTATGCCTATATGTATGTATGTATCTATGTATGCCTATATGTATGTATGTATAGTGTCGAGGGAAGAGGAGGGTAGAGATGGGAGTGAGCCAGATAGGGGAGGAGAGGGGTGGATAAAGATTGAATGATTAAGGTTTAAGGTTGAGGGTTAAGCATTTAGGGATAGGATTTAGAGTTTAGGGATAAGGGATTATAGTTTAGGACCTTGAGGGATTAGGGTTTAGGGTTGAGGCTTTAGGGATAGCATTTAGGGTTAAGGGTCGAGGGATTAGGGTTAAGGTAGAGTGTTGAGGGTAGAGGGATTAGGGATAGAGTTTAGGGTTTAGGGTTGAAAGTTTAGGGTTGAGGGATTAGGGTTTAAGGTATAGTTTAGTAGTTGTTGTGGATAGAGCCAGTAAACAATGGGAGATTATTTTCCTGTTTCATAACAATATACCTCCCCTAAGTACAGGGTGAATAGCAAGAAACATAGATGTACCCCAATGCAAATCTTTTCTCATGATGATCATCCTTCTGATTTCAACTGTTAATTACTCACTGTGGATGTACCATACGCAAAGCTTTTCTCATAGTGTGTACACCTATTGGCATAATGAACCCCAGATGGGCCAAAAAAACATGCCATATAACATTACTAACATTAAAAAAGTTCATAGCCATTTTTCTGACATATTCTTGCAACTCAAATATCTTTAAGAGAAGAGTGTCAAAAAATGATGGGTTTAACAACCTAACATAAGGCAAAGCAGTTTTGTTGGGTTTAGGGATAGGGTTTAGGGTTTAGGGTTTAGGGTTGAGGGATTATGGTTTAAGGTATAGTGTTGAGGGTTGAGGGTTTAGGGATAGGGTTTAGGGTTGAGGGATTAGGGTTTAGGGTTGACGGATTAGGGTTTAATGTTGAGAGTTGAGGGTTGAGGGTTTAGGGATAGGGTTGATGGTCAAGGGATTAGGGTTAAAGTAGAGTGTTGAGGGTAGGGGGATTAGGGATAGGGTTTAGGGTTGAAGGTTTAACGATTGAGGGTTTAGGGTTGAAGGTTTAACGATTGAGGGTTGAGGCTTTAGGGCTGAGGGTTAAGGGATTGGGGTTTAAAATATAGTGTTGAGCATCGAGGGTTTATGGATAGGTTTTAGGGTTTAATTTTTAAGGGTTAAGGGTTGAGGGATAGGGTTTAGGGTTTAGGGATAAGGGATTAGGGTTTAAGGTATAGTGTCGAGGGTTGAGGGTTTAGGAATAGGGATAGCATTTAGGGTTTAGGGATGAGGGATTAGGGTTGAGGGATTAGGGTTTAAGGTATAGTGTCGAGGGTTGAGGGTTTATTGATAGTGTTTAGGGTTGAGGGTTGAGGGATTAAGTTTTAGGGTTGATGGATTAGGGTTTAAGGTATAGTGTTGAGGGTTTAGGGATAGGGTTTAGGGTTGACAGATTAGGGTTTAGGGTTGACAGATTAGTGTTTAATGTCAAGGTTAGGGTTAGAGTGTCAAGGGTAGAAGGATTAGGGATAGGGTTTAGGGTTGAAGGTTTAAGGATTGAGGGTTGAGGCTTTAGGAATGAGGGTTTAATGCTTAAGATATAGTGTCAAGTGTCGAGGGTGTAGGGATAGGGTTTAAGTTTTAAGGGTTAAGGGTTGAGGGATAGGGATTAGGGTTTAAGGTATAGTGTTGAGGGTTGATGGTTTAGGGATAGGGTTTAGGTTTGAGGGATTAGGGTTTAGGGTTGATGAATTAGGGTTTAATGTTGAGAGTTGAGGGTTGAGGGTTGAGGTTGAGGGATAGGCTTAATGGTCAAGGGCTTAGGGTTAAATAAGAGTGTCGAGGGTAGAGGGATTAGGGATAGGGTTTAGGGTTGAAGGTTTAAGGATTTAGGGTTGAAGGTTTAAGGATTTAGGGTTGAGGGATTAGGGTTTAAGATATAGTGTCGAGTGTTTAGGGATAAGGTTTAGGGTTGAGGGTTGAGGGATTAGAGTGAAGGGTTGAGGGATTAGGATTTGACGTTAAGGGTTGAGGCTTTAGGGATAGGGTTGAGGGTTGATGGATCAGAGTTAAGGGTTGAGGGATTAGGGTTTGACGTTGAGGGTTGAGGGTTGAGGTTCGAGGGTCAAGGGTTTAGGGATAGGGTTGAGGGTTGAGGGATTAGGGTTAAAGTAGAGTGTGGAGGGTATAAGGATTAGGGATAGGGTTGGAGGGTTTAGGGATAAGGGATTAAGGTTTAAGCTATAGTATCGAGTCTATTGAGGGTTTAGGAATAGGGATAGCATTTAGGGTTTAGGGATGAGGGATTAGAGTTGAGGGATGACGGATTAGGGTTGAGGGTTGAGGGATTAGGGTTTAGGGATAAGGTTTAGGGTTGAGGGTTGAGGGATTAGGGTTTAAGGTATAGTGTTGAGGGTTTAGGGATAGGGTTTAGGGTCCAGGATTTAGAGTCAAGGGTTGAGGGATTAGGATTTGACATTGAGGGTTGAGGCTTTAGGGTTTAGGGATAGGGTTGAGGGTCGATGGATCATAGTTAAGGGTTGAGGGATTAGGGTTTGACGTTGAGGGTTGAGGGTTGAGGGTCAAGGGTTTAGGGATAGGGTTGAGGGTCGAGGGATTAGGGTTAAAGTAGAGTGTGGAGGGTATAAGGATTAGGGATAGGGTTGGAGGGTTTAGGGATAAGGGATTAGGGTTTAAGGTATAGTATCGAGTCTGTTGAGGGTTTAGGAATAGGGATAGCATTTAGGGTTTAGAGATGAGGGATTAGAGTTAAGGGATGACGGATTAGGGTTGAGGGTTGAGGGATTAGGGTTTAGGGATAAGGTTTAGGGTTGAGGGTTGAGGGATTAGGGTTTAAGGTATAGTGTTGAGGGTTTAGGGATAGGGTTTAGGGTTGAGGGATTAAAGTGAAGGGTTGAGGGATTAGGATTTGACGTTGAGGGTTGAGGGTTTAGGGTTTAGGGAAAGGGTTGAGGGTCGAGGGATCATAGTTAAGGGTTGAGGGATTAGGGTTTGACATTGAGGGTTGAGGTTCGAGGGTCAAGGGTTTAGGGATAGGGTTGAGAGTCGAGGGTTTAGGGTTAAAGTAGAGTGTGGAGGGTATAAGGATTAGGGATAGGGTTGGAGGGTTTAGGGATAACGGATTAGGGTTTAAGGTATAGTATCGAGTCTGTTGAGGGTTTAGGCATAAGGGATTAGGGTTTAAGGTATAGTATCGAGTTTGTTGAGGGTTTAGGAATAGGGATAGCATTTAGGGTTTAGGGATGAGGGATTAGAGTTCAGGGATGGCAGATTAGGGTTGAGGGTTGAGGGATTAAGGTTTAGGAATAAGGTTTAGGGTTGAGGGTTGAGGGATTAGGGTTTAAGGTATAGTGTTGAGGGTTTAGGGATAGGGTTTAGGGTTGAGGGATTAGGATTTGACGTTGAGGGTTGAGGGTTTAGGGTTTAGGGTTTAGGGATAGGGTTGAGGGTCGAGGGATCATAATTAAGGGTTGAGGGATTAGGGTTTGACGTTGAGGGTTGAGGGTTGAGGTTCGAGGGTCAAGGGTTTAGGAATAGGGTTGAGGGTCGAGGGATTAGGGTTAAAGTAGAGTGTGGAGGGTATAAGGATCAAGGATAGGGTTGGAGGGTTTAGGGATAAGGGATTAGGGTTTAAGGTATAGTATCGAGTTTGTTGAGGGTTTAGGAATAGGGATAGCATTTAGGGTTTAGGGATGAGGGATTAGAGTTGAGGGATGATGGATTAGGGTTGAGGGTTAAGGGATTATTAGGGTTTAGGGATAAGGTTTAGGGTTGAGGGTTGAGGGATTAGGGTTTAAGGTATAGTGTTGAGGGTTTAGGGATAGGGTTTAGGGTTGAGGGATTAAAGTGAAGGGTCGAGGGATTAGGATTTGACGTTGAGGGTTAAGGGTTTAGGGTTTAGGGTTGAGGGTCAAGGGATCATAGTTAAGGGTTGAGGGATTAGGGTTTGATGTTGAGGGTTGAGGAGTTTGATGCAAGCTAGGCAAACCGAGATTTTGTATTCAGGTTATTTAGATGTTGATGGGTTTAGACTTGAGCTGAAATGCTAGACTCTTAATCTAGCCTAAAGAGAGTTTCTGTCGTCAAATGCAGATTTATGGGTTCAATTATATTGATTGCCTCTCCAGTTTTGGGGTGTGGATGTTTTGGAATCAATCAGGAAGGCTTCAAGAGACTTTGTGGAAGTGGATTGGCAATCACTTGACAGAACCCCTGCTATTTATGCTTGGATAAGGATTTGTCACAAACTAGAACTTATGCTTCCAAAGAAGATCTGTATTTCTTCCTCGATGGGCATTTTCTATCAAGAACTTGATTATGAGGGCTTGCCCCTTCATTGTTATGCCTATCATATGGCGAAGCATCTGGCAAGCTCTTGCAGGAAATAGGAAAAGTTCTCCCTCAAAAACCTTGTGGTCATCCCTACTTGTGTTAAGGAAGATAATGCACAGGATGTGATCAATCTATAGTAGGACAAAACGCGAGCACATTATAACATGCTCGCGTTTTGTCTTGCTATAGAAACGGTAAAAAAGTGTTGACCCCCATGATCCATGCCCACATGCTCTGTTTTCATACTAATTCTGCGCGTGCTCTGACAAAAAAGAAGTGCTTTCATGTTGTTGGGAAGTTCACATGCACATTTGACACATTCTACCACCTTTGCATGATCTTTCCACCACCTTTTCTCCTTTGCCAACTTGAGAAGGAGGAAATAACATAGTTTTCACACCAAGTTTGATATATATCTCTTCAAGTTTCAATTTTTGTAGTGTTGCAATGTTAATTGTGATTCAATTTTAGGAATTTAACATTATAGATTGGTTAATAGTATTGTTGTTAGTAATTATATTTGAGTGTTATTCAATTTAACATTGAAAAGGAAGCAAGTGGTGAAAAACTCAAATTGTTGAGGAGTTTGATGCAAGAAGAAAAAAACACTACATAATTGGGTACTCTCTCCATTCGAATCTCCATTTTTTAGGTATGTCAAGTCTTTACATGCATGTTCTTTACATTTTTCTTAATTCTATTTGAATTACTTTATCATGCTTTCTCATACATGATTAAAATAGACACATTCCCAATCAAGAAAGCAGCCTACAATCTCACATGATGCCATGTATATTTTTTATACTTGGGCTCTTTAATAATTATGTGTAATAAACAAACCTTAACATACCATGATGTCAAACTATACAAGAATAAATCCTTACAACATAATAAAAATACAATCCCACTATTATCTTGTATTCATTTCTTAGGAAGTAATATTGGTCTCTTTATCATGCTACAGACAAATTCTCCATCATGCCAAGGAAACGATCAAGAATTAAACCAACACAGGAAGAGATAGAAGCTAAGAATGCAAAGAAAGCAGTGGCTATGAGGGAACTTTGTGAGAAGAGGAAATTGGACATGATAAATGAAGACATGCCAATTGAAGAGGAACCACAACCATCACAAAGAGATATGGTATTGGCGGCACAAAGAGAACGAATGCAAATACTTCGTGCTACAAGAGATTTGAATACCATAGTTGGAGACACATCCTCTACCGTAAGTCAACATGTAGCGACACCATCTACCACATCTCAAGTTGAGAGTACATCATCACTCACATGTGATGAAGGAGGTACGCCATCGTTCCCACCTCAACCTCAAGGTATGTCATCTATTCCATCTTCGATCGAAGGTATGCCATCTAGCCCATCTCATTCAAATATTGATGAAATTCCTAATATTGAGATGAATTTACCTAACTTAACACCACCTAGAATTTTGCATAGAAAGCCAAAGTATTTGATTAATATTGATGAGAATATTCTGCAGCCAATGGAAGGTAAGATTCCAAAACGCACTTATAGAAGATATGCTCATAAGATTTGGAGATTGTTCTTTGAAAATTTAAATGAGACTGCAAGATGTCAACTATTCATTGAAATGATGCGAAGTATAAAGTATAGGTCCATCATGAAGATTCTTGGGTTGAGAACATCAGAGGCTTCAAATGAAAAATCTATTGTCAAGAATCTAATGAGTGCGTATGAGAGTGTGGGTAACACCTCACGCACAAAAGATAGTAATGCAACACGGCGTGTGATTACATCGACTATAGTAAGTAGTCAAACGAGGAAAGCTCATCTCATTAGAAAGACGAGTCAAGAATTGAGAATTAATAAGAAAACTTTATCAAGAGCTGGTGGAAGACGCCAAAGAATTGAGGACACTAATGCCAATGAATTATGGTCATTCTCAAGGAGACTACCATGAAAAGATAAACCAATTGTTGAAGCATTGAGATCACTAATTGAAGACTTTTGAAAGAATTACACAAGGGTATCTCTGAATCAAAGGGATGTGGTAAGAAGGAGAATCGGTAGTCAGAACCGTGAGCCAAATCCAAAGCATTTTTTGGATGAGACTCAAACACAATTTTATGGTAAATTTCTAGAGAAGTATCCTCAAATTAAAATTTGTCAAAGATATTTTGAAATGCTCAAACCTTTTTATGTCAAGATAAATCACACGCGCACTACTTGTTGTTGTAGATTACATATTAAATTTTCTAACCATTTTGATGCTTATAGGTCTATATGTTTAGATATGCATACTAACAATGATTTGCAGGTTTGTGCCATATGTGCCCCACCAACATCTTTAAGAGACTACATATCAAGAATTTTATGTGAAAGAGAGGAAGGTCAAATATTCTACAAGAAATTATGCTTGGATGGCACATGTCATGGTTGCGGTGGCTTGCAACATTTGCCAATATGTGAACATATGGAAAGAACACATGCAGTTGGAAATGAACTAGTAGAGTTTGGCAAGTATAAAATAGTGGCATACAATACAAAAGATGGTAAAGAAGCAAAGAGGTGTGAATTGGTTATTGAAAAGATTCCAGTGTATCAGTTTATGCCTATATTTCATGACAGCATAGTGTATGAGTATGCAAGACATGCCCATAGAGCTCGATGGTTGGACTTGCAATTCAAGTTATGCAAGGACACATTTCTGGTTGGTAGAATTGTTTCAGTCATCGACTTTGCAAAGAACTACAGTCTACAGCCACAACGTGAGGTGCAATCACAATATTACAACTCCACACATGTTTCTATATTTGTGCACATCGCATTCATTCATGCGAATGATAGTACAGAGGATGACATAAAGATCATAAGGGAGTATAATTTATATATTAGTGATGAGCACATGCATTCTACGGAGTTTGTGCAAGGTTGCTTTCAGGTGTTCTACAATGATTTGGCTAGAAGGGGCATATTGTTCAGTCAGCATATCATATGGTCAAATAACTGTGCGTCACAATTGAAGAACTTGCAGAATTTCTATTAGCTGAGTAGGAGGCATAATTTTACAAGTATTCAGCATATGTGGAACTTTTGTGAGGCTGGGCATGGAAAGGGGGAGCATGATGGTGCAGGAGCATGTATCAAAAGAGCCATAGCACGAGAAGAGTTACAGTATAAAGACAATGCAAAGTTGACAAATGCAAAATTGATTGTCAAGTGGTGTAATGCTTCCATGGGTCCAGGTAATGAAGGTAAGTCTTCAGTTCGTAGATTTTTTTGGTTGATAGATGATACTAACATTGCACCATACGAGGACTGTTGTACAATGACAGGATCAAATGAGATGCACTCTTTCAGAAGCTCAATTGCAGGTTTATGGAGTATCCATACACAAAAGATGTCATGCTTTTGTTCTTCCTGTACAATTCAAGTCTGGGATGAGTGCGAGTCAAAGGAGTGGGTTGACGAATGGCAGTTAAGTTATCTTAGCCCACTTGACACGTATCGACCCCCGACGGCACTGGAACTAACACAGATGGAATCATCAGTCGACTTTGACCACATATCAGATTTAGTTCAACCAAGTAATATAGGGCACGTATATGCATCTAATTTCATCTAGTTCAACCAGGTAATGTTATCTTACTTTGTAGTGTTTTTGAAATGTTGACTAATTTCATCTAATTTGCTACACATATCAATGTAGGGCACGTATATGTAGTTATTGCAGATGAAGATAATGAAGAGGGAACATATTATTATTTATGTCATTGTGTTGAGGCCAAAAAGAAATTGGAGGCCCCTATTACAGATGGAGAAAACATCGAATATCCTACAGGGTCAGTGGTTATTACTGAAACATGGCTCAGAAGGTACCCACATAAGAGTGTTAATATTTGGTTGTTTCAGGACTTTGACACGCATCGAAAGATTCTTCATTACTCGAACCTTGTCGTGGCATCCAATGTTCATTTGATAAAGTATCAAGGTAGACCTTTGAACAAAATCTTGTGGAAGGTGCGTGAGTCTGACCATCAAGCAATACTTTACATAATAAAGAGTAGAGCAGACTTAGATGGTTCATTGGATTAATTTGTAAGTATTCACATTGATTTTGTAAAGTCATGTTATATTGAGTTATAAGTATGCACATTAATTTGTAAGGTTTGTCTTTTTTTAATTTCCTCCTGCATTTTTACGCATTTTTACATCATCATGTTATGCATTTTTGGTGTCCTGCTCCTGATGCGACCAAACTCATAACTCACCCTACTTCCTCTAGACACCATTTGATGATCTCTCCAACACTCTAGATCTAGGGCGCCCAATCATGATGATGACCTATATACCATTCTCCCAAGGTGCTCATAATGAATGAAAAGAAGACCAAGGGTGCCCAAGCTTAATAGACTTATTTCTTTCAATTTTGATGATCCAAACTCTTGCAAAACGACATCCACTTTCATGCCTTTAGATCTTCCTTCAGATACAGGGTGCCAAATCAAGTTGAAAAATCTACATAAGGGTGCCAAAATGGATGAAAGGAGACATGAAATGTGCCTTAGGACTCCATGCTAAGGTTTGAGCCATTAAAGTCTCTTGATATTAGGTGCTCATGATGATGAAACTTAGAGTTTTTTCCTTTCCTAGGCGCTCATCTAAGATGTTTGAATGATAAGGAGCCTAGACCTCTACAATGTACATTGGGCACCAAAATCAAGGTGATTTTAAGTGACTTTGAGTCATTTGGGGTCAGTTTGAGTCTTTGAGTCATGTTGCAAAAAAGTGTCAATGTTGTCAAGTTGCACAAAGCAACTTTTGCATTTTTGCTGTCCTGCTCCTGATGCGACCAAACTGACAGTTCCAACGCATCCGGATGGGTATGTTTAGGCTAGGCATGGTTCTATTTTTCACCCAAACATGTCAAAACAGTCCGAGCTACATTGTGCCAACGATATCCCTGAAGAGTCCAAAGTGTAAAAAGGCAGCAATCTTTGACGAGATGTTACTCGAAAACCATGTCACTTAGAAACATTGTCTAAGGCAACGCGATCACGTAGAGTGCCTCTACAATAACCTCTCTCGGTTTTTTATATCTCTGAGGCATTTGTCCGTGGTGAAAGGTTTTCTATTGCCCCAAAAATCGTCAGAAGGAGGCAGTGTAAAGTTGCAAAGGGGTGTAACTTTCGTCCTACTCCTGATGCGACCAAATTGACTGTTCCAACGCATCTGGATGGGTACATTTACACTAGGCATGGTCCTTTTTTTCACCCAAACATGTTGAAATAGTCCGAGCTACATTGTACTGATGATATCCCTGAAGAGTCCAAAGTGTAAAAAGGCAGCAATATTTGACGAGATGTTACTCAAAAATCGTGTCACTTAGAAACATTTTGTCTAAGGCAACACGATCACGTAGAATCCCTCTACAATAACCTCTCTCAGTTTTTTATATCTCTGAGACATTTGCCCGTGGTCAAAGGTTTTCTGCTGCCCCCAAAATCGTCAGAAGGAGGCAGTGTAAAGTTGCAAAGGGGTGTAACTTTTGTCCTGCTCCTGATGTGACCAAACTGACTATTCCAACGCGTCCGGATGGGTACATTTACGCTAGGCATGGTCCTGTTTTTCACCCAAACATGTCGAAACAGTCTGAGCTACATTGTACCGACGATATCCCTGAAGAGTCCAAAGTGCAAAAAGGCAGCAATCTTTGACGAGATGTTACTCAAAAACTGTGTCACTTAGAAACATTCCGTCTAAGGAAACGCGATCATGTAGAGTGCCTCTACAATAACCTCTCTCAGTTTTTTATATCTCTGAGACATTTGCCCATGGTCAAAGGTTTTCTGCTGCCCCAAAAATCGTCAGAAGGAGGCAGTGTAAAGTTGCAAAGGGGTGTAACTTTCATCCTGCTCCTGATGCGACCAAACTGACTGTTCCAACGCGTCCGGATGGGTACATTTACACTAGGCATGGTCTTTTTTTTCACTCAAACATGTCGAAACAGTCTGAGCTACATTGTACTGACGATATCCTTAAAGAGTCTAAAGTGCAAAAAGGCAGCAATCTTTGACGATATGTTACTCAAAAACCATGTTACTTAGAAACATTTTGTATGAGGCAACACGATCACGTAGAGTGCCTCTACAATAACCTCTCTCAATTTTTTATATCTCTGAGGTGTTTGCCCGTGCTGAAAAGTTTTCTGCTACCCCAAAAATAATCAGGAGGCAGTGTAAAGTTGCAAAGCATTGCTAAGAAATCCTCAATCCTCAAACACTCCAATGAACTGAAGCAACTTCTTCTTAGGTACAAATGTAAGGGTACACAAGGGGAAAATGGTGCCTAGATGACTTAGTGCATTTCTATGACTTCATTCACATGTTTAAATGTTTGAGAAACACAAGTTGGTCCATATTTATTTCTTTAAATGATTTCAAACAATTGTAATGGCTTAAAGAGGTCAATCTCCCTTAAGAGATTCATTCAAAAGGTGTCTTTCAATGCAATTTCTCCCTTAGGTGCCAGAATGGGTTTGTACTGATGGAGAGTGCGCCTAGATTTAAATGTCTTTATACTTGCAATTTTGCAATTCTAAATGATGAGACATGTCTTAGAATGAATTCTATCTTTCAAGCGCTCACTCCAAAAAGTCATCTCATGCAATTTCACCCAAGGCGCTCATTGAGGTGTCCTCAGAGGCTAAAGTGCACCTAACTCAATTGCCTTTATCTTTATCATTTTTGTGCTTTCAACAATTGAAAATGACCTACAGTGATCCTTTCTCTCAAGGCACTCACCTATTGATATGAAATCAAGTTATTTCCTTTAGGCACAATTTTAGGCTTGTATGGGTGAAAAGTGCGCCTTACATCCTTAGGTGGTTCTTTCTAATTCTCAATGATTTCAATCAAATGCCAAGTGTTTAAGGAAGCTTTTGTCTTGAGATGATTAAATTTTGAGGTGCAAATCCCTTCCTCAATCAAGGCACAATCTGAGGGTTGTATAGATGAAAGTTGACTTCAACTTGGGCGCTCATTTGAGTTGGGAGGAGCTAGAATTTGTGCCTAGATTGGAGATAGATATTTTGGCTTATTTGATGATGGTCTCAAGTCTCTCTACCAAGGCGCATTTTGATGATGTTCTTATTTAAACTCTTATGAAGACTATCTCATCCCTAAGCTCTCATCCTCCTGATTTTCATGCACTTAGACTTTAAGGTGCCAAAACTAGTAGGAAAATTCACAATGAGCGCCTTTGCTTTGGAATAATTTCTTATTGATCATTAGGCACACTTTGGAGTTGATATGTACTTCCTTTACTTCCATGTACTGAATTCATCATAATTATTGTCAAAGACTTCTCCAAGTTGATTGATAACATGCTTCTTGATGTTAAGATCCTTCATTCACTCCTTCTTAGATCTAGGCGCTCATGATGGTGGGAAATTACATCAAGGGCGCGTAAGGTTCAAGATAGGTTCTTTCCACTCATCTTAACTTTCAATCATTGTAGTTAATCTCAAAAGATATCATCCAAAATGAGAAACCTCCAAGACTTGTCATTGTAAGTTGATTTCCTCCAAGGCACCAATACAAGGTTCTTTTGAAGGCAAAGGGCACCTAGGCTTATGGGGCTCAACTTGATGTATTTATTGAAAGATCAAGGTGAATTGATGTTTATTGAAAATGCCACTTAGTCATTCATTTGCATTCTAGGCGCCATTTCCTATTGACTTATATACTCCTCCTCATGCTAGGGCGCCATAATGAAGTGGTTTAGACAATAGGTGTGCTTCACTTACTAGAGGCTTGTTCTCCTTCCACCTTAGGTGCACTTTTATGGTGGAATAGGTGTCAATGGGCGCCTTGTCTTAAATGAATGTTCTCTCCAAGTTGAGTGCCCTTTTGAGGCTTTATGAGTTGCAAATTGCGCCTTAACCCTTCATGCTTGTTGCTCAATGTTTGAATGTTTAAGAAAGTCTCCTTTAGGCACTCATCTTAATGACTTTTTCTCAAGGCGCAATCATCCTAATGACTTGGATATTCATCCTAGTGTTTCAGGATATCAGGCTACTAGACTTAGTCATTTTCAGGATCTCAAACATAAAGAATAACATGATGATTCATTTTTTTGTATCACATATAGTTGACATTGTATGCTACTCATAAAGAATATTAATATTTTCTATTCAACATGATGATTCATTTTTTTTTAAATACAACTTTTATCTTTTAGTTCCAAAATGAGGTTTAGGTGATACTTGAAAACGATAGCTAGCTTATTGGATCAACAAACATCCTATGTAATACAATTGGACTTTAAATATTTGAATTAGCCATCTACAAATATCTATTCAAACGTGGATTTACAATGCAAGTATGGACACCATCAATAAAAAAGATTTGTATTAACCAAATATCCATATAGGTACACATCAATATCTGTCAATATAAGTATAACATATATACAAAATAGCCATATAGGCTTACAAGAATGCCATATAGGTATACAATGTCAACTATATACAATACAAAATATATGTCCACAAATGCCATATAGGCATACAACAAAAGAACGCAATAAAAAGTGATTCCCCTCTGGCTGGTGAAGAGAATAGATCACGGGCAGCCTTTGATCTTCTAGGGGATGGAGACGCGCATGTGGGTGGTCTACTACGAACCCAAGGGCTCCTCCTCCTATTTAGTTCTTCCTGTATCTTTAGCTGTTACAATAAAAAGTATAGACATTAATATATAGAAATTACATGTTATAAAAAATGAAACATTTAACAAAATAATCACTTACCGCTACCATATAATCTGTCTCCTCACTTGCCTCAGTAACGGGAATAGGCCGTGGTGATGTCATGTCCTATAGAAACCATCCAAATAGAAATTAAACTTCAAATCAATAATCTTTTAATTTTTCAAAAATAGACAACTATAACAATGAATGTAAATTGAAATTTACTAATATGCCTCATACCCCTGTCAATGCCATGGAGCTATGAATCGCAGAGGTCACACTATGCTCCATTGCCCTCTGAACATCGGGAGGTGTCTCCGCAGCCTACATCATCTGGAAATAAAACAACATTATTCAATTACGAAAACTATAATAGTGATGCAAATCATGGCTCCTAACATACACACACATTCATCTAAACATGGAAGCACACACAATAAAGCACACAAGTCACATACAAAAATCTAGTAAGTACAATTCATTCATTAAACTATTTATTTTATTACCTCCGTAAAGCTTTGAAGTCCACCACCGCTGGCAGGTGTTGCCGTGAAATATCCAATATTAACCTATTCAACATCCAAAATCAGATATTAGAATACCATTTATATAACGATGCTATTCACATGTAATATTTATAATTGTTTACTAGTTACATACCCCGACAATAGATGATCTAGTGTAAAAAGTAGGTGGAGAACCATTAAAAACTGCATCAACGCTATGACCCTGAAATTTTATTAAAATTATCAATTTAAATTAGTTAATCTTGCATTTCAAAAATAAAATTTAATAAATTAAATTCAATAAACTTGCTAATATTTACCTGAGTATCAAGGCTGAAAGTCTCACTCAGGAGGGTATCTGTCATCACCATCTGCTCAGCTGCAGATGTAGCCTGTGCACCTGCGTCCTGACTATCCATGGGGTCATAACCATAGGCTAACCTGCAAGCCTAACAAGCATGGGGTGGGACCCTACTCTTCGCACTATCTCCCAATCCACTATGTGCTGCAGGACCGGCATGCTCTATGATGCTCTGGGTTAAGGCACTAATGGACTGAAGTGTATCAACCTCAACACTCTCCTTCACAATGGAAGGCATAGAAACATGCTCATGCGCTGGTCTACTGATTACTCGTCTCACTACCTGTTGTGGGTCAAGACGTGACCCTAGTCTATCTTGTGCTGACCCCCCACCTCTACCCTAGAAGTCCCGCATATCAAAATAGTTTGGCACTTTATTGAGGACAAACTCGCAGTAGAGTTTCCTCAAAAAGTATTGCGGGACCTCATTATTATTGCATGGAGAATGGTCAAAAACCATCCACCACCTCTACCCAAAATTGTCCCTTATTGCTTGGTTGTTGCACCAATGGATAAGGAACCTCTTGCATGTAATGGGTGGAGGTTGATTTGTTTGTGGGTTTGTGAAAATTGAACACAAGTCTAATTTTGTGATTTGTAATTTTTTCACATCTTGGTATGACAGCTTGTCTACATAATAATCTCTAAACTCTCTCCTCTTATCCATCCAACTAGTTATTTGCTTTCTAATTGAATCTACATTTGATAACATAGATTCAAGAGATTCAGCAAGCATGGACCTAAGCAAAGTTGAAGTGGAAGGATCTTTCAACCTTGCAATTATATCTGCAATTTCTTTTTTGTTGTTTTTAATTTGCCCCATTATATTTTCTTGTGTTCTAGGGGCATGTCGAGGAATGGATGGAGGAGGTTGTTGTTCTACAGGATTTTGTGGAGGAGGAGGAGGTGCATTAACATTTCCTGACAATTAACAACATTTACATCAAAAATCAACTCAAACCTACCTATTTAGAAACAAATTCAAACAAAAAAACAAATAAAACTCACTCCTTTGGCATGCTCGATGTCGTGGAGGCATTTTGGCAATGAATTGCAATGATTTTTGTGTTGAATTGAGATCTCCAAACTGTGAGCGCGCTTCCTAGGGTTTGTAGGCCGCGGGTATATAGGAGGAAAAAGAAATGAAATGAAGTGAAGTGCTTTTTTATTTATTTATAGGAAGTAATAACGCGCTCGCGTTATAACGCGAGCGCATTATCGTTTGGTTTTGACAAGCCTTAGACTCATCATTACCAAACCATAATGCGAGCGTGTTATAACGCGCTCATGTTATGTATTTTTTTTTTTCAAAACAATGTGGCCACTTTTTGGCCCCCCATCTTTTTGCACTTACCCGTATGTTGAACAGTGGCACCCATTGCCAAAGGTCTGTCAAATAATTTTGTTTTGCTCGATCAATATTTAGGTGCCCCCGAAAACTTCTCATCGTCGGATAAGTGTCATCCTGGCTGCCTGCTTGTGCCGAGAAAACTCCATTGCCGATGTTCAAGGATATTTAAAGTCAAAAACATTTTCGATCGCATGGAATGACCTAACTACTATGGCTAGATGAAAATAAATGTACAATAAAAAATTATACACTCAGAATAATATCATTTAAATATTGAAGTAAAGATTTAAAAATACAAAGAAGATTATGAAGTTATAAATATTATTTTTAATATCTAGTTGTCGTTTCATTCTTTTATTCCACATGGGGACGATAGATTTTTCAATTATTAGTCTTAATTAATAAATCTTAGCTTATGTGGTAGTGTGAGGCTCAAGGTAAATAGATTTATAAAAAAAAATGAAATCAACTAACAAGTCGAGCATTGCAAAGAATTCTTTAAAAAACTCAAAATAGTCATTTAAAACTAAACATACAAAGTTTTTTTTTAAGTATAGATGAATATTGTTGTTTTTTATTAAGTCAGCTGGAAAAGAGGGTCTATATCCCTTTACAAAATGGCCCCAAGGGAAAAACATGGCCTTAAACAAGCTAGAAACAACACATTACTAGTTCATTAACAACTAAAGAACAACACAAAAAAATGAACAAACTATAACGAAAAACAACAAAGAGACCCAAAAACCAGCTAGGGATTCTTAGAAATCCCATACTTAGATAGGAACTTAAGCATGTCCTTGTAATCTCCTAGACTATTGACCCCAATTCCCTTAACATTATCATCAAATTCTTTGATAGCAGAAAAAATAGAAGTCGCAAGGCGAAGAGCTTTAGCAATGAACTCCACCATAACCTGCCACTTTTTCTTGAGCTTCTTCATCTTGGTCCTGAGCTTGGCAACATCCTCGGTTGTTTTGCTACACAGAGAGCAACCTGCATTGTCATCTTTTTGTTCCTGAGCTTCTCTCGATTCCTCTTCTTCATCCTCAGAATAAGGTAAGTTTAGCTCAGGGAAATGGTTAGTTCCTTCTTCTTCATGGGTATGACTCCATGGGTGTCTCATCTTCCCCTTCACCCAAAGTATCTTCCATAAATTCAAAATTCCCCAACAACTCCATGCCTTGCGAGTTGGCAGAGGGGATGCCAACAATCTGACTAGACCTCCAAACACCTTGAACAAGATTTCCAACAATTCCTGACTCACCGCCCTCCCCATGTTTAGTATTGGCCTCCAAATCAATAACCTTTGAAGCACCCACATTTTTCAGTGTTTCTATCTTCCCAGTTTTAACCTTTTTACAGCACTAAATCTCCTCCTCCTCCTCAATATCCAGGCCCCTCTTCCCCACAATGACAACTTCCTTCTCAATCTCTTGGGCTAGGGACTTGTCCTTCTTGCTAAATTTCTTAGGGGTATTTTTAGGCTTAGAGTCTGACTTGGGAACAGGGATGCCCACCGGTGTCAACTCATTGACCTCTTCAATAAAATTAATTGCACTTGCAATGAAATTTATTTGCATGGCTAACCTAAAACATAATCTTGAACATTTAAAAAATAATAAACAAGAGGACCACAAACATCAAACGGCAAAGGGTGGTGAAGAAATTGAAAAAGTTAGTAATTCTATAGTTGTTACTGATATTCACGAGTCTAATTGCCACATTTTATTTCCAAGTCATGTTCTTCCCAATTGTCTCCTTCTGGCATAAAAACATGATGGCTTTCATAGATAAGTGAATTCACTCTACTGTAGAAAAATTTCCCCTATTCTCCCACATATTTCCCTACTCAGTGCTTCCTAGCAACCCAAGTAACTCTTTATTTTTATATATGTTAAAATATGTTAACTTATTGTGGTTGTTTTCCTTTTCCATGAATAGTCTATATGTAAATATTGTTTAAAATTTACACATGAAAAGTTGTATTTTGGATACTTTCTCACCTGTTGTGTATTATTGTATGATTGCATATGTAGTTTTCATTTCCCTCATGCCCACAAACATTTACCAAGCTACAGGCTTGATGCAGGAGCATCCCAGGCGAATACGCAATCTTGCGTCAACCAAAAAGATGATGTTTCAGTTTTGTTGGAGTTGTCACAATTTGTTTTAGTTTGGTTGAGTTTTGGCATTTTTAGTTTTGTTAGAGTCGATTGGCGACTTCGGTGGCAATTGTCATGGTTGATCTTTCTTCAAGATGATAAAGACATGGATCTGAATCTTTCTTGGTGGTAAGTTTTGTGGGTGTCTTATTGACTATTATATTGGTGAATATTATGGTGAACATATGGTGGATGCCTTTTTGCACATAGAAGTTCCTTCGGAGTCAAGGCATTAATGGATCCCCATACAAGCTGTTATATGGAAGCACCAAAGAATTATGAGAAATTAAGAAGTGTGCCAAATTGACTTCTATGGAGATCACTCCCACGATATTGTACATCAAATTGTTCCAATATTCATGTTTGGGTGAAGCAATATGGCAGGATATTTGTGTATTTGTTCCAACATAAAGAATTTAATATCTTTTACACGAGCAGTGGTAAGTGAATAATATAATATCTCATGGTAAATCAAATAGCATTTAAAACCTTATGTGGATCGGTCTGCGCAAACAAAGAAGTTTTTTTAAAAATGTTTATAGGTATAACAAAAACACAAACACCAAAAGCAGAGGGTGGATGACTAGATTGAAGAAAATGAAGTGCCACAGGTAAATACATATACAACAAATTAAATGGAGATGGAAAAGTCTGATGGCTAGGAAAAAAAAGAGAGAAAAAGCAATTAAAAAGAGAGGTTGATTTGGTTCTCAGCGGCCAAGAGGAGAGAGGAAGTGCATGGCTAGTGAGGAGGGAAAAAGAAGCATGTTGTCCATAATAAAAATAGTAAGTTACTATAGAAGTGTGGCCTCCATACACATGAAGGAATATGGAATGCTACCAGAGAGAATAAAAATAGAGAAGACCATTCATGAGGAGGCACAGCCAGTTTGGGAAGGAATGTAGCCATATAAAATTGAAACGCCACAAACATGTTGTGGATTTACATTAAAACCAAAGGAAGTGAGGTGCCATGTGTGAGAGGAAGGAAAGGCAGTTGATAGCATAAAACCTTCGTGGTCCATTTGTGAAAAGGAGGAACCCAGCCTGGGAAGAGGGTTTTCAGAGGGAAATATATGCTCATGGAAGGGGCATAAAAAAAAGATTTGAAGATTTGATTAAAAATAAAGAATGATAAATGAGCTATGGAAATTGAATGAAGTCGTTGCTACAAACAAAGAACGAGAGAGTGTAGATTGTTGTGGAAGAGAAATCCATGAGGACCATTATGTAATTTTGATTGTAGATTTTTAGTTGTATGCAAATCTTGTTTTCAATAAAATTTGGCATGTGTCTATTTTCCATTTGTTGTGTGGATGTAAGTTTCATGTGAGGAAGGTGTATGCAATAAAAGTGAAGAGAGTTTTGTCGTAGTCTTGTATTAGACTTAGGTTAGAGCATTGCTAGTGTTATGTATCTGTGAAAGGTTTGCGTGTATTTGATTGAGTGGTGTTCATCTTCTACATCATATGGTATCAGAGTAGGTAGTCCTAAGATTGGAGAGGATCCATTAGGACCTATGGGAGAGAGAAGACAGTTATGGAGAGCTCGTGTGAGGATTATTGTAGGTAGAGAGAAGCCCTGAGCAATCAAGAGCTAGAGAGCCACGAGGAATTTTAGATTGCGACGAGTGTGATATGGATTGCAGAAGATTGCAGTAGATAAGATGGGTATAGTCATAAGGAAGAGGCCCGTGATTTGGAAAGCGTGGAGATGGTACGAAGAAAATAAGACATGGAGGATGATCAAAAATATAAATAAGTGATTGGATAAGCTAGAAAAATTGAAGGCACGACTGAGTGAACAAAAAGACATGAGAAAAGAAGATGAGGATGGATTGAACAATGAAGAGCCTATAACAGCGGAGAAAAATGAAGATGTAGTGATGGAATACGAAGATATTGCAGCGAAGGATGAGGAAGAGGTTGACTTGTTGTCGCAAATTTTGGCGGTGGAGAATGAGTGGTTGGAGAAGATCACAGCGATTGGAAGCGAGAAGACAAACATCGCAGCAAAGGAGGTAGAAGTTAATGATGCAACCGATGGTGAATTTACAGTAGTGAATGAAGAGGTAACCTTTGTTGCATATTTGGATGATGCTTTTGTACTTCTATTTGAGGTAGCTAGGGTTGAAGAGTGTGGAGAAGAACCTATGTAAATCTTCAATTTTCATAAGGTATTCAATGAATATTTGTATACTACAGGCTATGATATGAGTGACATGAGAGTTTGGTGGAGGAGGCCGGTTACTAGTGGGATGGATCCTACGAAGGAGAGGAGAGGAGAGATAATTTGGTAGAGGAGGATGACACATGGTGAATGTGAATCCACAAGAGGGGAGAAGAGTGGTGAATGGAGTTGTGGGAGGAAGATGACAGTTGTTCTGGCATGGTGCTAGAAGAAGAGGAAGAAGAATTGATCATGTGCACATTTCACAACGATGGAGTTCGTTACAAGTTGGTTGCAACCTGAAAGGGTGATTCTATCACTCCACTCCACTTTTTGAGCCCATGCTCACAAAATTTTACCCAATGTGTTTGATGCAAGAGCATCCCAAGCAAATACACAATCTTGTGTTAACCAAAAAGATGATGTTTCAGTTTTGTTGTAGTTGTCACAATTTGTTTCAGTTTGGCTGAGTTTTGGCATTTTCAATTTTTTCGAAGTTGATTAGCAACTTCTATGGCAGTTGTCACGATTGATCTTTCTTCAAGATGATAAAGACATGGATCTAAATCTTTCTCGATAGTAATTTTTGTGGGTGTCTTATTGATGATTATATTGGTGAATATTGTGGTGAACATATGGTGGATGCCTCGCACAAAGAAGTTCCTTCAAAGTCAAGGCATTAATGGATCCCCATACAAGTTATATGGAAGCACCAAAGAATTATGAGAAATTAAGAAGTGTGCCAAATTGACTTCTATGGAGATCATGCCCCATGATATTTTACATCAAATTGTTCCACATGTATGTTTGGGCGAAACAATATGGTAGGATATTTGTGTATTGGTTGGGCACTACAACATAAAGAATTTAATGTCTTTTACATAGGATGTGGTAAGTGAATATGTGAATAATATAATATCTCACAGTAAATCAAATAACATTTAAAACCTTATGTGGACTAGTCTGCAAAAACAAAAAAGTTTCTTAAAAATGTTTATAAGTATATAACAAAAACACAAATACCAAAAGAAGAGGGTGGATGACCAGATTGAAGAAAATGAATCACCACAGGTAAATACATATACAACAAATTAAATGGAGATGGAAAAGTCTGGAGGTCAGGAAAAAAAAGAGAGAAAAAGCAATAAAAAGGAGAAGCCGATTTGGTTCTCACTGGCTAAGAGGAGAGAGGAAGTGCATAGCCAGTGAGGAGGGAAAAAGAAGCATGTTGTCCATAATAAAAATAGGAAGTTACTGTAGAAGTGAGGCCTCCATACACAAGAAGGAATATGGAATGCTGCCAAAGAGAATAAAAATGGAGAAGACCATTCATAGGGAGGGCGCAACCAGTTTGGGAAGGAATGTAGCCAAATAAAAATTGAAACACCACAAATAGGCCATGGATTTACATTAAAACCAAAGGAAGTGAGGCACCATGTGTTAGAGGAAGGAAAGGAAGTTGATAGCATAAAACCTTCATGGTCCATTTGTGTAAAGGAGGAATCCAGCCTAGGAAGAGGGTTTTCAGAGGGAAATATATGCTCATGGAAGGGGCATAAAAAAAAGATTTGAAGATTTGATTGAAAATAAAGAATGATAAAGGAGCTGTGGAAATTGAATGAAGTCGGTGCTACAAACAGAGAATGAGAGAGTGTAGAATGTTGTGAAAGAGAAATCCATGAGGACCATTATGTAATTTTGATTGTAGATTTTTGTAGTTGTATGCAAATCTTGTTTTCAATAAAATTTGGCATGTGCCTATTTTCCATTTGTTGTGTGGATGTAAGTTTCATGTGAGGAAGGTGTATGCAATAAAAGTGAAGAGAGTTTTGTTGTAGTCTTGTATTAGACTTAGGGCAGAGCATTGCCAGTGTTATGTATTTGTGAAAGGTTTGTGTGTATTTGATTGAGTGGTGTTCATCTTCTGCATCATATGGTATCAGAGCAAGTAGTACTAAGAGTGGAGAGGATCCACCAGGACCTGTGGGAGAGAGAAGGTGGTTATGGAGAGCTCATGTGAGGATTATTGCAGGTAGAGAGAAGCCCTAAGCAAGCCCTGAACAATCAAGAGCTAGAGAGCCACGAGGAATTGTAGATTGTGAAGAGTGTGATGTGGATTGCGGAAGATTGCTAAGATGGGTATAGTCATAAGGAAGAGGCCTGTGATTTGGGAAGCCTGGAGATGGTATGAAGAAAATAAGACATGGAGGATGATAAAAAATATAAATAAGCGATTGGAAAAGATAGAAAATTTGAAGGCAGGACTGAGTGAACAAAAAGACATGAGAAAAGAAGATGAGGATGGATTGAACAACGAAGAGCCTGTAGCAGAGGAGAAAAATGAAGATGCAGTGATGGAATACGAAGAGATTGCAGCAAAGGATGAGGAAGAGGATGACTTGTTGTCGTAGATTTTGGCAGTGGAGAATGAGTGGTTGGAGAAGATCACAACAATTGGAAGCGAGAAGACAAACATCGTAGCAAAGGAGGTAGAAGTTAATGATGCAACCGATGGTGAATTTGCAGCAGCGAATGAAGAGGTAACCTTTGTTGCATATTTGGATGATGCTTTTGTACTTCTATTTGAGGTAGCTAGGGTTGAAGAGTGTGGAGAAGAACCTATGGAAATCTTCAATTTCCATAAGGTATTCGATGAAGATTTCTATACTGCAAGCTGTGATATGAGAGTTTGGTGGAGGAGGCCAGTTACTAGTGGGCTGGATCCCACGAAGGAGAGGAGAGGAGAGATAATTTGGCAGAGGAGGATGACACATGGTGAGTGTGAATCCATAAGAGGGGAGAAGAGTGGTGAATGGAGTTGTGGGAGGAAGATGATAATTGTTCTGGCATGGTACTAGAAGAAGAAGAAGAATTGATCATGTGCACATTTCACTGTGATGGAGTTCGTTACAGGTTAGTTGCAACTTGAAAGGGTGATTCTATCACTCCACTCCACTTTGTGAGCCCATGCTCACAAACTTTTTCCCAGCGTGTCTGATGCAAGAACATCCGAGGCGAATACGCGATTTTGTGTCAACCAAAAAGATGATGTTTTAGTTTTGTTGGAGTTGTCACAATTTGTTTCAGTTTGGTTGAGTTTTGGCATTTTCAGATTTGTCGAAGTCGATTAGCGACTTCTATGGTAGTTGTTGCGGTTGATCTTTCTTCAAGATGATAAAGACATGGACCTAAATATTTCTTGATGGTAATTTTTGTGGGTGTCTTATTGATGATTATATTGGTGAATATTGTAGTGAACATATGGTGGGTGCCTTTTCGCACAGAGAATTTCCTTCGAAGTCAAGGCATTAATGGATCCCCATACAAGTTATATGGAATTACCAAAGAATTACGAGAAATTAAGAAGTGTGCCAAATCGACTTCTATGGAGATCACACCCCACGATATTGTACATCAAATTGTTCCACATATTCATGTTTGGGCGAAACAATATGGCAGGATATTGGTTGGGCACTACAACATAAAGAATTTAATATCTTTTACATAGGAAGTGGTAGGTGAATATGTGAACAATATAATATCTCACGGTAAATCAAATAGCATTTAAAACCTTATGTGGACTAGTCTGCACAAGCAAAGAAGTTTTTTTAAAATGTTTATAAGTATATAAAAAAAACACAAACGCCAAAAGCAGAAGGTGGATGACCATATTGAAGAAAATGAAGCGCTGCAGGTAAATACATATACAACAAATTAAATGGAGATGGAAAAGTCTAGCAGTTAGGGAAAAAAAAGAGAGAAAAAGCAATAAAAAGGAGAAGCCAATTTGGTTCTCAACGGCCAAGAGGAGAGAGGAAGTGCATGGCCGCTAAGGAGGGAAAAAGAAGCATGTATAATAAAAATAGGAAGTTATTGTAGAAGTGAGGCCTCCATACACAGGAAGGAATATGGAATACTGGCAAAGAGAATAAAAATGGAGAAGACCATTCATAGGGAGGGCACAACCAGTTTGGGAAGGAATGTAGCCATATAAAAATTGAAAAATGCCACAAATAGGCCATGGATTTACATTAAAACTAGAGGAAGTGAGGCACCATGTGTGAGAGGAAGGAAAGGCAATTGATAGCATAAAACCTTTGCGGTCCATTTGTGAAAAGGAGGAACCTAGCCTAGGAAGAGGGTTTTCAGAGGGAAATTTATGCTCATGGAAGGGGCATAAAAAAAAGATTTGAAGATTTGATTGAAAATAAAGAATGATAAAGGAGCTATGGAAATTGAATGAAGTCGTTGCTACAAACAGAGAACGAGAGAGTGTAGATTATTGTGGAAGAGAAATCCATGAGGACCATTATGTAATTTTGATTGTAGGTTTTTGTAGTTGTATGCAAATCTTGTTTTCAATAAAATTTGGCATGTGTCTATTTTCCATTTGTTGTGTGGATGTAAGTTTCATGTGAGGAAGGTGTATGCAATAAAAGTGAAGAAATTTTTGTTGTAGTCTTGTATTAGACTTAGGGCAGAGCATTGCCAGTGTTGTGTATCTGTGAAAGGTTTGTGTGTATTTGATTGAGCGGTGTTCGTCTTTTGCATCAAGGCTCTCCTACTTAAGATAGATATGAGACTTCTACAATCAATTGCCTTAAAAACCGTGTATTGAAATAAAACCAAACTCTTAGCTATTATACCATGTTACATAAATTGATTATTTTTTTGAAGAGGATTTATGTATTCAATACTGGATATTAAATTCAAAACATGATAGATTGTGTGCACAATGTAGTTCTTAAATTCCAAGGTATACCATATCAAACTTTAATAATGAAAGCTTCAAAAAAATTCATTTTTCAAAGTTTAATCTGTCACATACTTTGTTGTGATGCTCGTTGGGACCCAAATTTTTTGACTCTTTTCCTGTCCAAAATCCATCAAGGTTCCATGTGTTGTGCCTCTTTGTTGCCTTGGCCTATCTTTCCCATTGTTAATATCTTGTTTGAGACAATTTAAAATGAGTCCCCATCCTCACATTCATCTAAAAAATCCTCCAAGTATCTAAAGAGCCTTGCTCCAATTCTATTTCAAATTCGAGGTTGGGTGGTGGCTTAGTTTCGATCTTGTCTTAGGTAGCAACTTGTTTTAAGTTTGTGATGGGCCATCAAATTCAAGCACAGGTGTTTCCACATGGAATCATTTTGCATTGTTTTGAGTTTCTAATTCTGAAAGCTCCAAAATGATGTGTCTATTAACATATTTCTTCCTCCTTGGTTTAAATAGTTAACACGAGTTTCTTAAGAGTGTTTAGGGGATTCGAATCCTATTTTAGAGGTTTTATTTCTTGTTTGCAAGGTGATTTTACAAGGTAGTAAGGCACTCTTTTGGTTATTTTCCTTTGTCATTAGAGTTTTGGGGTTTTTCTTTACAAAGTTAAATTAAGCTTTATAATACATATTGTGAATTAAGTGCTCCTTTACTTTGCAAAATGACACGTTATAGAGGCCAAAAGAGTCAAAAGTTGTAAAACTACCTTAATCTATCCTTAAATGATCGTACATTTCATGGAGGGAGTATTTCATTTCAAAGTGGTCAAAAATTGACTAAGTTTTAGGTTTTTGACCCTTTGATACTTGTTGTGGTTATGTTTTTCTAGGTTTTTCTCTAACTTGTGACAGGTGCCTCGGGCCATGAAAAAACTAATAGTTGTTGAAGCCCTGAAGCTCCATATTGCAAAAGAGGAAGCATGAACGTGGATTGAGCTTTTGGTTTGATCTCTGAATGAAGATTGAGACAACATAAAGGTTTTAAAGAGACACAATGAAATGAGAAGAGATCCTCGTTATGCAGAGAGCATAGACACATCTTAGCAGTGGAAAAAAGACAAAGATATCTTGAATAATGTCAAACACACGTATAGGTATGAGTCAGATTATACAGAGCCATATGAAGAGATAAAGATCTAAGTGTGGAGACAGCATAGAGATGCATGGACATATATCCATATGGAATAGTGACAAGTATAGAACAATCGATACCCCTATTAAGGATTTTAAGGTTCCATGCAAATCTAGAAAGGTCATTGGAGTCTTAGTTAGGTCTAAGAAAGATGCAACATTTTTTTTTTGTATTTTTATTTTTCTCCTTAGGGTTTACTTGATTGTTTTTGAGTTTTCTACGTGAGGTAGCTCCACAGAGCTTCACCAAGGCTATAAGATGCAAACAAGAACAAAAATCTGCTTATGAGAGAACAGGTAAAGAAGATGCTTTGAAGAAGTAAGTATAATGCAGTGTGCAGAGACAGGAAAAGGAAAATAGTGAAAAGGAAACAGTGAAGAGGGAGGTATGTTGTCCTAACAGAGATGTTATAGAAACATACCCACAACAAAGAGCAGTCAAGGAGAGGCCAAAGCACAAAAGTAAAGTAAACATGCATAGTTGTAGACTGTTAGAATCTATGAGCAAGCAGTGAAGGAGGAAGAGCTAATACATAGATAGTTAACACAATCTCTGTAGGGTTGTATGATAAAGTTAGTGTCATAAAGGGTTTGTATGGGACACTGTCAAAAAAAGGAAGAGCACTAGCTTTGACATTAGATTCAAACAGTGAAAGACAAGATACTTATAACAGTGGGGTCTTAATTTCATGCATGCAAAATAGTGAAAGAGGAAGAGCTAATACAATGACAGTGAGGAAACCTTGACCTCACAGTCATCAATGAAAAGCATAAGGGCAGTCAATGGGACTGTTTTTGTAAGAATGATAGTAGCAGGACAGTAGAGCATAAATGATGCAGAGAATGTAAGGAACAATCATTAAGGACAGTCATAGGCTGCAGAACAATCAACAATATCTCAAAGGAGTCTGTTAGTAGAGTCAATGTCCACTATGCTGCTTTTTAGAGAAATTTATATACCATGGATGATCACAGATGAGTTCTAATAGTTAGTAAGGACAGTGACTAAGTTTAGTCATTAAATATGCCTATTAAAAATATTATGTTGAGAAGAAAAGGGACTATCGCATAGTAATGAGGAGAATGTCTTAGGTCTACAAATATTCATGGTCCTATGCTATCAATAAAGGGAGAAATAAAGACCTACAGGTTTGTCAAGGTGTTACAAAGTGTTCAAAGACTCTTAAGGTCTTACAAGGTGTTTAAGGACAAGGGTTTGTGTGAGGACCGCCCTTTTTACTACTGTTGTTATGACTATTTACAGTACTGTTATTGTTACTTTCATATTTGTGGGATAGCAGTTCCCGGAATTTGTCAGACTATTTAACTTTATTATGTTTTCGGAAAAACTAATTGGGTGATGTTTGGATAAGTTTACTTTTCAAAAAAATGAATTAGGTGATGATGGAAAATTGTAATATGATTTTAATTATGTTAAATTGTACTAGGGCATGAGAATGCATGTTTTATTTAAGTTGCTTCGGCTATGATGAATTTATGTGGTTACTGATCTTGTAATTGAGTGTGCAGGGATTACTAATCGAACCACAGATTTCGGAGATCATTCCACACCTTGTTATTTGTTATTCCCTGTTAAGCCGATCTGGTTCCACGAGGAACCAAGATCTCTTTGTGTTTGATGTCATGATGTAATGTGGTCTTTTGTATGGTCGAGTGGGTTAGGTTACCCTCATGTAACATTATTTTTATAATTAGTGTTGTAAAGAGATTGAATTTGAAATTCCTTATTTTATTTAAATTATGAGGCCCTTTTCTTGTGCCTTACCTTGACCAGGGGTGTCTTGTATGGGTTAAAGTTGACCCTGGGTTATACCCCATGGGTCCAGGGGCCCATTTGGCATGGGTAACCCTTGAGTAACCTCCATCTAGTCAACTTAACCTTCCCCTGAAGTTAAGTGGCGAAAATTGGAGGTAGGAGGGGACATGATGGGTTGTACCAACACCCAACCCATCCCCTCTACTTTCCCCTAGATAAGAGATGCCATCCATTAGTGAAGGTCACCTCTTCTTTAGTGAGATTCCCCCATGTACTCTGGGGACACCCATGTGAAGAAAGGAGAAAGAGGCATGGGTCACCTGTCTTGTTCCCATTTAACTCTTTTTTTTATTTCTCCCATGAGAAAGTGGAGTCACATGAGAGGAATAAGGAGTACCCTTGGGAATGGAGAGTGACATAAGCCACCAGGACAGAATAGTGGTTTTGGGGAGGGGTGAGGAGGTGACAAGTGTCACTTCCCCATTTCTCAAAATTAAAAGAAAGAGAATTTGGGTTATTTATTTTCAAATTTTGGGATGAGAGGGAGTTAGTTGAATTTTGGGAAAAACTTTCATTTTTGCCTTACCAAAAATAGAGAAGTTAGTTTGGAAGATAGAGAAGGGAGAGGGAGTTGGTGGCTAAGGTTGGAAGTGAACTCTGTGGACTCTACAACAGCTTCATTCCAGGAGGGCTTTGCAAGGTTGGTCTGAATTTTACCTTTGTTTTTGTAGAACTGAAATGTGTATGAAATGTGTGTGAAATATGTGTTTAGATTTGTTTTCTGTGGGGTTCTTGTCGGGTTGTTTGACAGAGCGTCTCCCACTTGGGAGAAATGCTCATCAAGTTTGGGGTAGGGGAGGAGAGATCCTCCTCGGGTGCATACCTGTTTCCATCTTTTGGGATGTTGAAAGCCTTGAGGGCATGTATCTGTGACTATATTTTTGACTTGAGAGTCCTATACAGATTACTTAAAAATTGTGATCACACTTGGTTGAGACCAAGAGAAATTTATATTGGTTCATTTATCTGTCAGGGTGACACTCTGGAGTCGAGTGTGTCCACTCTCCTGCCCCTTATGAAACTCACTGTAGTTGAGTTTCTGTATTGTGTAAATTACCCACGGGTGTATGTGTGCTTTGGGATTGTTGTTGTTTCTGTTGTGAAGTGGAGTGTTTGAGTATCCAGGTGTGAGTATGGTCTCCCTAGCTCGGGGGTGACCCACTTGCGGGTCTACGGTAGAGAGGAGAGCTAGATGAGTGGTGTTTTCTTCTTTGTTTGTCTTTGATACGCAGGTTTTCTCTTGGAGCTTCTGGTTGGCTATTTATGAAGAAACAGTTCATCTTCTTTGTCATGAGAATTAGGCCTGGTTCATTTCATAGAGATGAAGAGAGAACACCTCTCTGGTTATTGTTGTAAATTAATGTTATTCTGGGAGTGAAGAAAATCACCTCCCTGATCTTGTTATCATTGGACTTTTATTTGGTTGTCATAAGTTATCAGTTGTATACTGTTTGGGAGAAGAAAGTTCACATCTGGGAAGTTAAGTGGTGGTATTCATGATTGAGAAGCTGTAATATGAATGTGCTTAAATTTTAAGTTGATGTTTGCAACCTTTGTTCAATAGCAATTTTTGTGTTTCAAGTATTACTGAAAGGAAAAGTTCATTTTTGCAATCTAATCTGAGCTGTTTACATTTGAAAGTTTGGAATTGCTTAACTAGTTGAAATGCTAGTTTTTATAGTTCAATGTTAAAATGGAAAAGATAGTTTTTAAATGTTTGAGTTATTCTCCATATTTAGTGGATTCTGTTAATTTAGAAGGATTAGAGGAAATCTAGCATGTTTATATATTCTGTTTGTAAATTTAAGAATTCTTAAATGTTTATGAAAATGGGAAATATATACTTATAATAAGGGGATAGCTATTTACCATTTCTACCGATTAAGTGAAGTTGGGATATATATATATATATATATATATATATATATATATATATATATATATATATATATATATATATATATATATATTATGACATTATCTTTATAACAGGTTGATTTGGAGAAAATGAATTAAGTAGTGAATTTGAGAACTTTAGGAATTATATAACTATATATATATAAATATATTTATATATATATAGATATATATATATTTCACATTTTGAGTAATTTTCATTTTATAGAATAATAGAGAAATTGAAAGTAATTATCATTTTTTTTATGAGTTTGGATGATATATATCAATATAAAAATAGATATATATATATATATATCTATATATATGAAATATATCTACATATATAAATATATTATCGTTGATTTATATATATTATTGTTGATAGAAATCAACGAATAGCACCATATGAATGACTGTCAAAGTTTAAGCCGCGGGAGAAAACACAGTCGCGGTTTATAATGGGCGGTGGGGAGAAATCCCCACCGCAGGCCCTCACATGTACATGGAGGTGTGGAGTGGGGCGGAGCCCCACCCACACCCCACGTCGTGGGAATGTGGGTGGGGCTCCGCCCCACTCCACATCCCCCCTTCCCCTTATGCCTCCCGCGGCCTGCACAGGTCCGCCGCTCTGCGGCCACCGCCGACCCTGTCCGCCGCTCTGCGGCCACCGCCGAGCCTGCTTCTCTGTCACTGCGGCCACCGCCGCCCATGGCCGCCGTCAGCTGTGGAATCTAAAGCAAATAAAATGTTAGGGCTTTGGCCCTAACATATGATTGGTTTATTTGGAAAATAAATACATTTTTTATAGCTCTATATATAGGCATATATATATGCTATATATGTCCATGTATATAGCTATATATATATAATAAAATAATGATTATATATCTATCTATATATTTATATATAAATAGATATATACATAGAGATATATACATATATAGTGGTAAACCAATTTTGTCCTATACATAGACATTAAAATATATATATATATATATATATATATATATATATATATATAGGAGTAAATCTATGAACCATGTTATTGGGCCCTCGTTTAAAATCGTTATAAACTATGTCTCATGGATATAGAGAAAAAAAAAAATTATAACAAATTATATTTTCACAGTAGATGTTATTAAGTGTTGAACACAACAACCAAAGAAGTGATATTACCATGATCAGGGTTTTATAAAGTGGAGAGCCTCCTACATCTATTTACAACGTTATACGAGTCACAATCAGTGTATTAATAGTCATTAATAGTAATAGTAACAACAGTAATTATAAACAAGAGAAAATAAAATTATAATGTAAAAGAGAGTAAAGGAATATTCAGTGATACTCTGGAAAGAGTTTCTCGGAAGTTTCAACTATCAACGTAATATCAATCACCCGAAAAATGAAGAGGAAAATTACACATCACCTTGCTCAAAAGAACACTGGAAATAAACTTAAGAAGCCACCACTGACAATCCATGTAGCCATTTTAATCTCAACTGTAGCAAACGACCTCATAAGTAAACCTGTAAGAGAGTCCGAAGAAGAAAAACTAACATTGGAAAACACAGAGGAGAAAATGCGCGACTTTTCCCACATGGGATAAGAGAACTAAGTTGACGGACCCTTCTGCTAAATCTGTTTAGGAACAGGTTTAATAAGTACATACGAAGAGGAGGAACCTAGATCGGGGAAGATTAGGAGACCGAGTCCAGCGAAATAGTAAACCAGCCTTTGTGACCTAGATCATCCTGAAATTAGGTTTAAGATCAACAATAGCTGCAGTGATAACCCTGATTGACGTAAATCATGAAGAAAGGACAGGATGCACATAAAGAAAGCATAGAAAACGAAAGAGAGAGAGAGACCGAAATATAAACACACTAAATTAACAGAGAAATAGTTAAGGTAAGGGCGATAAAGATACAATCAAAATTAAGAACTTGTGAAAAGGGAAGAGAGAGCAACCAAACCGCCTTGTTGAAAATGCTAAGTCATAGGAGGAGTATGTTTCAGGAAACAAGAGAGGAGACAGACAACTGTGCCTGGCTGAAAAATGACTAAATAGGGAGATCACTAGCCGGTTTAGTCAGAACAAGGCGTCGTGGGAAGTTGTTACTCTATCAGCGAACCACGTGCGTAAATGAGTGCAGCGTAATTCCCACTAACGCCGTAAGGCATTATGCTACCGAAAATTGCCGAGGGTTCGATTTGAGAACTTTGGTAATCTCACTCTTGCAATGACGTTAGCAGTGTTGTATAGACCCTCTTGTTGATCTGTATGCTTCTGGTTGCACGCAATTGTACTTGTATTCCGCCGAAGAGTGTAGTGTTTTGCCATGAGAGAACACCGTCGAGCATGCGTACGCATGCGAAGGGGGTTTTTAGGACAGTGTGAGAAAAGTTTTTCATATCTCGTGTCATAACCACATAACAGATGTGGCTATGACACGTGCGATGTGTGTTGAGACCACATGGAAAATGTGGGCATGACAGTTTGCAATGTAGACACTTAAATTTGTCCATGTCTTGACCATTACCTAGTCGACACTTTACTAGAGACATCATAAGACATTTTGTCCTAATCCCACTCCTAATCCCATCCTAATCACCTAGACAATTAATTAAATAAATCTCATTTATTTAATTAATCCCCCTTTCACATGTCCCAAGTAATTCAAATAAAATATTTGAATTATTCCCTCACCTCTCATCACAATCAAACCCATTTTCATTTATTTCATGTTTGTTTGATTGATTTGTAGCTTATTTGCACTCCATTGGGAGCTAGTTCTGGTTGTAGTGTTTTTTTTGCATGCTTGGTAGTTTTCCCCTATCTCATGCACTATTATATAGAGAATGTGCTCAATGTGTTTTGGAGTCTCCATATAGGTTTTAAGAGAGCTTCAAGGGTCATTGGGGATGTCACGAAGATATACAAATATTTCTGCCAGATCCAACATGAACCAAGGAGTCACAGTCTTTTATACTCAATAAACAAAGTTTGAAGGTCTTTAAAGCTTCATTTAGGATTATGGAAACATCAAGAGAAGAATATAGGTTTTTGAAGGTCGATTGATCAATACTAACTCTATCAACATTTTCTAGATTTTTCAGGAATATAGAGATCTGCATGGCTTGGTCAAACCTATCAATGGTCTCTAAGACTTGGAAAAACCTCCAAGAAGAGAGTAGGAGTCATGTTACGCATGAGAACAGGCTTGTCAATAAGAAGAAAACCATGAAGTTCATTGAAGAAGGGACAACATACTGAGATAGGTGCAGCAGGCACAAAGTTTGAAGACTTGACAGTCTAGAGAGCATGACAGTCACATGCAAGTCATGCTGGACAAGGGCAACAATATATCAAGAATAAAATTAAGGGGTACATGGTGAAGATTCAAATGTTGTGAAGGCACTGTTAGGGTAGGATATATTCACAGTCAACTCTAGACTATCACTATTTTGGAGACTTTTAAGAGCAAAGAAGGATTTTGAAAGAACCTAATAGACAACTATGAATTATGATAGTCAAGCAAGTTTGAAAACCAGTGGTAGAAGAAACCCTCGATAGTGAATACAAAGAAAGTGAATGGAAGTTCTTGTGGAGTAGTTCTAAGGAGCATCTTCAAATATAAGGTTAAAAAAAAGTCAAGAGTTAACTCACCCCTCACACTTTAAAAGAGTCCAAATCTTCCTCAAACTCATCAAAAGTCACATGTCCTATGCATATGTAAGTGGGAAATAAGGCAGTTGGGGTGGTTTGAAGTGTTGTGAAGTTTAAAGGACAACTTGACCTCTCTTGCAAGTATCTAGGAGCATAAAAAGGGAGCATTTAGAATGGATAAAGGTGGAAGAATCCAAACAACTACCTACCTCAACACCCTCAAAGAGCTTTTCAAGGAGTTTTCTAGGGGAGGTTTGACTTAGCTAGTAAATGCATTTACTTTATCTCAAAAGTCATTCCTAGATTCTCTCCTTTATGGGAGATCAAAAAGGAACGATTAGCTTGGTTTTGAGATAGTTCTTACTAGTTTTGAGAAAGAGTAGTTCTTGTTTTTGGGAGATAGAGATTGTAACCTAAAAAATAAGGTTCTTTGCTAATCTTCTTCTGCATGTAATTCATCACCATCATAAAATCAGACTTGTACAATAGTTTTGTAGTACCTTTTGATCAATAAAGAAAGTATTTTGGCCTTTACAATCTTGGTCTATTGTGTGTAGTTGAATGATTGATGTATAATTCTATGATTTACATGTAAATCCTTGAATGTATGTCTCATTTTTAACACCTATATACATAAAATGCATGATTTCTGTAGGTTGTAGGTTGTGTCATGATGTCAAACAGTCATTAGTTGCGAGGAAGTCTTCATTTTTCCTTCTAATAGTAAAAACATCAAAACCCTCCTATGAAATACTGATACATGGACATGAAACAAATGTGAGTTGTGTTTTGAAACTAGCTAGTTTATTGAACATATTGTGTATGTTAAGTAGTAGTACAGGTCACAAACTTTTGGTGCATCACCTTCCATTAAGATTTAGGCTTCTTTTATGTCATTTCCTACCCTTTTCCTCTAAGAACAACATTAGATTAGAGTAGTTTAGGTGAGGAAACCAAGGGAGCCAGCCCTCTCTAGAGATTTGTCTCACTTTTGCAGGTCCCACATTGAGAGACATTTCAATGTTTCACTAAGTAGCTTGAAAGCTCCTCTCCCAAGCAAGGGTGCATACTTACGTGATAGTAATGCCATTAAGACAAGTGGCACTCAATCAGTGCTCAACAATACCCAAGTTACTTAAAGGATCATCATAGGGAGGCCATGGGACCGTGTTTCTTTTGAGGGGTTGCTTCCAGGTGTCATCACCTGATGCCCCTTCTATGCAATGGGTGGCACAACCACACACCATTTGGATGTGTCAGTTTTGACATGGTTTCGCTAATGCACCATTGGTGGCACAACAATTGAATCATCCCAAGTGGGCCCCTCCCGTGCTTCAAGTTGGCGCAATGTTTTAACACCTTCCATGATGCTACATGTCAACCCCATGCACCTCTAAAAGGTGACGGGACTAACACTAGTTTTCATGTGTGCCTTTAAGATGCGTGGTGTGAGTCACATTTGGTGGGCACCCGATAGGATAAAGTGAAAGTGATGCATGGAGAATTTCTCTGGGATAAGTGTTAACATTGTGCACATTGTGAAGAGTTGCGATGCTGACACATTCAAGGTGTTTCACCATTAGTCAGTTTAGCCATGTCAGTCTGTGGCGAGCTCATTATATGAAACCTAATGGAGCAAAGGAAAGCAATGGGCCTAGATTCATTTAAAAGGGGCGGCACATGATGGTGACACTTAGCGCAATTGCGCGACTCCTCAACAATGTCAAACTTGCCACCTCCAAAATGTTGTCCCATGTTACCGCATGGCAGTAGGGCTCACTACAAGGCAAGGGCATCAAAGGACTATAAGCCATTGATTATAATCAAAGAGATCCAATGGTTCGTGCATCACAAGGATCATTAGAGCCAATAGCTATAGGATGATGCACCATTTACCAATAGATGAGTCGGTAGACCTCCAGGCCTTACAAAGAGGACACAGAGGCATCTCTAAGGGGACACATGGAAGAAATAGTGAGGTAGAGGTACATATTTGAGGTTGTTGAGCCTCATGCGCTAGTTCTAGGTCTTTAATGCCATAAGCTAGCATTTGAGTTGCCATTAAAGTGAGTTAAATCATGAAGTGGCGGTGAATTGGTGGAGTTGCTACATTCATTGGGGTAGTTGGGGTAGATTTTCTGGCCCAAATTCATCTATGTGATTAAATGCCAAAGTGACAGAAGTAGGTGGAGTTTGTGATTCCCACCCAAGCATGGCAGTGGACATGAGATTGCTATATATACATGTTTTTAAGATGTAAAAATGGTTGGTTGTTGAGCCAATTTCCTAGTTTGCAAGTGCCTCAAGATTGTTCTAGGGCATCAAATGAAGTTATGTCTAGGTTGTAAATGAAGGAATGCATCTAGTAGAGCATAGGAAGGATTTGTAAAGCACATATGCATGTAATGGTATGTCTCCATGCTAGTTTATAATGATTCAAGGGAATATATAATCGTATTTATGTATTTTCTCTTACCACATTTGTTGGTATGAGTGTAATGAGGATTTGATGTATGTGTGACAACATCTAATGCATTGCAAAAGTTTTGTAATGGTCTCTTCTTTATTTCATGTGGGTTATTGAAATTCTTTTATGGATTATTAAGTATGTCCACTATATATGATGTGTCTTTGATTTGTATGAGAATGTACATCTAGTTATGTTGATGTTTTGTTGGATGCATCTCCCTCCTCTTTGTTGTTCATGACTTTGTAGCCCAATGGAGTAGACACTGGTCCATATTAGGGAAGGATCAAATACCTTTCATTTATCAAACTGTAATGAATGCCTGTCTGCTAACTTAAACAAATCTTAACTAGATTTGAAACATAAACACTATTTTTTTTAAATGATTACATCAATGCACCATTATATCATCTCACAATATCAAAATTGAGAAAGAATTATTCCAATTCTCCATTTAATAATCAATGAATAACAATATTACATTCATAAATCACTTATTACAAATTGCATCATCATCTTGATGCTATGAAGTACAATTATACAAGTAATCATTATTACAATAATATAAATAGAATACAATATGTATATGACTGAGTCATAAAATCTCTATGTGTATAATATCAAGTCTTTGCATAATCAGTTGAAAGAGGGAGAGAATCACCCGAGTGCTTTACCTCCAACCACATATCGGCAATCCCCTGTACACCTTCCACTTGGAAGTGGCCCTATCCTTCATGAAGGAAGTGGATTAATAAATCAACAAGATCCAACATGCCTTCAGAGAACTAGTGTTGTGTCTATTACAAACAATATGTTATACAACTCTAGATCCTTCTAGCTAAGTATAACATAATTGTGACTACTATGCAATACTAATGAGACACTGTGAATTGACAATACAAGTAGTGATTTTGCATTACTTTGCCCAAATATTCTAGAAATCAAATAGATTCCCAACAGATATGTGTTTCGTATGTTCACACACCTCTATCTCAAACTAGTAACACATACTATCATAACATATTTGAGTGATCACAAGTGTATATACTAACTCAATTATACAAACTTGATCAAATACTGAACCTATTCTAGACTTGGCTCGGTGAATAAAGTTTAACTCCAACTACATTTCCAAACACTCAAGTTTATAATAGAGATCAAATAGATAATTTAACATTATCATTATATTGTTGTGCAAATCTACATTCTCAGCTTCATAATCAAAAGACAGTCTCATCTTATAAATTTAATCGATTATATACAAAAGAAACTATCTCCATAGAAATAGTGGTAATTCTAAGTTACTCATTCTCTAATGCTCTTAAATCTAAGCAGAAATAACTCCCATAATAAAAATCATAATTTATCATTATGGATCAGAATTGAACATAATATGTTCTTAAATAATATAAGAACTGGAACTCATAATTCCCTTTTGTTCTATCTAAATTGGTTCCAACATATATTTAAAGGGAAATAATCCTTAGAATCTGTCAATAAAGGTATATTTATAAATGCATATATGTAATAATGCATATATTCATTTATAAATATACTCAAGTACAAAACATGTTGCCTGCATTTACTATATTGTACCCTATCACCTTTTAGGGTTAACAACAATATAAACACAACGGTTTATCAATCCAACCACTAGGTCCTTCACATACATAAGATAATGACTTTTCATATTTAAAAGCATTAAGCCTTTAAAACCGAAGTATACACACCTAACATAGCTTATTACTTAATATGTGATTTTTCTCATACTGTACTAGTATTATTATAGAGAAACCCTTTGTCACTATCTACTATCAATGAAAAGATTAAACTTTTACAAATAATACTATACATCTGTGAATACTCTTAACATACTCGACACATAAAAGATATCCAATCTCTGTTATATAAAACTAATATAACTGTGTAATCAATAACACATTTGACCTACAAAGATACAACCATACTCTGTTTTAAATATAACTTAGTATATTGTGTATGCAATAACACTTTGACATACAGAGGTATATCCATACTCTGCTAACAATAAAATTAATATATTGTGCATGCAATAACTCTTCGACATATAGAGGTATTTCCATACTATGCTAACAATTTAAAATTAATATACTGTGTATGCAATAACTCTTGGACATATAGAGGTAAATCCATACTCTGCTAATATAACAATATAAAACTATGTATGAAATATCACATTTGACATGCAAAGATATTCATTCTCTGCTTAATGTAACAATATTACACTATGTATGCAACATCAAAAATCGATATGTACAGAGATACTCATTCTCTGTCGAATGTTACTTTATAAATTACATTATGTACTTTAATATCACAATCGACATACAGAGATATTCATTCTCTGTCGAATATTACATTATGTATTAAAACTATACCAGTGATATAATCGAGATAGTCGATTTATTAACAAAACATCAAAACAATATAAAAGGGATTGTGTATTACATTTCCACATAGTCGTTGCCCAATGATGAGAGAATCTCAACATTTAATCATTTATAAGATTAAAGATTAAGGGTGTAATCGACACAGTTGGTACCCTAATCATTATGATATTCATTTATATATTGATAGGGTAATGAGACTTTAACTTTGGAGTTCACTCCACACAAATGGTTCTCAATAGATACCAATAAATTTGACAGTGATTTGCTTTTATATAGAAAAACAAAGATTTAACATATAAACACAGTCGAGGAAACACTACCAACAAACTCTTGATAGAATAATGCTACAGTTTAAGCATACAGATTTCATAAACTAAATAACAAAACTCATGATTGTTACATAACCAAAAAAAATTCTTTATGAGTATAATCTACCCAGTTCGTGGGTTCTTGTTTTATAAATATTTTATTCTATAAACCCCTTTTTTTCATACTCGAAACACAGAAGGTTACTTTCAACAACTCTTATTGAGTGCACAAAATTAAACAACAATCAATTTAAACTCTTTTCTATATCATCTTTGAGCTTAAAACATGGCTTTTCCTTTCTTGAAACTAAAATGCATTCACTAAGAAAGACAACATACCAAACACTTGAAGAATTCACTTCCAAGTTGCAAACCAATGCCTTCAATGTCTTTCCCTGTTATTCTCACCATTTCCCCCCTTGTTTTCCTCCCCTTCTGCATTATGAGCTCAAACAACTAAAAACCAATAGAAATTCCTTGATTCCTGATTGTAATTTCTCCATCACTCTGCCCCTCTTCTCCCATTAAACTGAAGTAAGTTGGGCATTGAAGAGGATGCAATGGGGGTGTCCTTCCACTCCCATTTGGATTCCACTTCACACAAAATGCATTAAATGCAGATTAAAGGCTCTTAACTCCACTTCATGGAGCGGGCTCTTTTAAGATTTGTAAATTCAAATCTTTAAACAATAAAATTAAACAGTATTGTGTTAATAAGTTACATTTCCATGTTTATAACCATACTTATATATCAATTTCTCTAAAATATGACAAATTTAAGGTACAAAATCAACTTTATAGATTTAGAGCAACCAAATAGACGAGATCAGTTGTGACAAGGTTCACTCTAAACCTGAACATAATATCGACTTCATTATCAAACCATGATAATGTTACTAAGCAAAAATACTAACTTACTCACAACACTAGAATGATATCTAAATACATAGAAACAACACATTAATTGTGCATGTGTGAAATTTCTCAAGGCATGTTATCCTATCCATTTACCTGATCCAATTCTCTCTTCAGTGATACTCTCCCTCCTTATCCGAGAGGGGGAAAAATTAATTTCCTACATCCACCTCATGAGAAATCACATTAGTTAGTCCATTAACCACATTATGTCTAACATGAAATAAACAATTAATCAATCAATAATCATGAAGAAATTTCCTTTATCCTCATTAGAAAATTATATCATTTTTTGCATGTCATGATTAAAGTAAATTTATCTCTTCTAATTTATTTGTTAACACAACATGATAATCATAGTTCAAAATGCATAATCAAAGCATCTAACTAATAATTAGTTTGAAAATAGCATAATTAAATTGTCCAAAATGGGGTTTGACATCTCCCCCCTTAAAGATCATCATTCTTGATGACTTAGTTCAAAATAGCTTAAACAAAGTTCAATAGTTTTTCATAAAAACAACTAATTAAACAAATGAGTAAATTTATGATGGATCGCTTCATAATCTTCCCAAGTGGCACTGTCCTCACAATATTGGTCCCACTGGACCTTGCATTGAGCGATCTCTCTATTATGTAAGCGGAGCTTGCAAATCTCAAGCACTTTGAGAGGCTCGATCGTGACCACTCTTGGATCCAGAACCTGAAGAGCATTCCAATAAAGAATATGATTAAATCCAGACACATACTTTTTCAAATAAGACACATGAAAAATATTATGCATATGAGAAAGAGCGGGTGGTAGAGCAATCGTGTTGGCAACTGGGTTGATTACATCAAGGATCTCAAAAGGTCCCACATATCTAGGTGACAGTTTGGCTGACTTTCTAAACTTAATTGAGCTCTTATGTGGTTTGACTCTTAACAATACTTTATCATTGTAGACACCTAAAAATGACCATGTATTCACCTTCATTTTCGACACATTTCTAACACCACCTTTCATCCTAACATGTCTTCCAAATTAGTTAAATAATTTTATTATTTAATTAATTTATCCCAATCTCATTAATCTATTTTTTCCATATTAAATAAATAAATTTTGTTTATTTATTTAATTTCCCATTTCCTCTTAAATTAATTAATAAATCTCATTTATTTAATTAATTTATCATTTCTAACAACTTCCTCTCCATAAATTAATTAAATAATTCCCCCCCTCACATCCTCGTCCTCAACCACTTACCACAATTATTAAATAATTGGTCACAATTGTAAAATAATTGATCCAAAATTAAATTCCCTTTTCATCTCCACCATTCACTATCATACTACATCTTTTAATCTTAACCATTCACATAAAAGAATGCTCTAGAAGATCCTTATCCATGACCTATAATCCTCTCATCTAATCTTAGCCATCAATTTAATCTTTTAATCCTAGCCCTTCATTCATCATATCCAACCTCTATAAATTGAGCCTCTCACATCACTATCACAACACATCTTTCATATGCAAGTATATGATGTGAAAATTCCATATCATTATCATTATCATTTGCCTTCATTATAGCCATTGCTATACATAGGTTATGCTGGTTTTATGAGCAGTCCACAATGCATAATATATATAAAGAACAAAGCTAGTAGAGCTAGGGTGCACTCTACTCCGTTCTATCAAATGTGAGGGTGTGATTGAAGGTAAATGTTTTGAGTTATATTGCACTATCTTCCATTATTTACCTTGGATCATACTTCTGCATACATTTTTGGCATGCTCGGTGGGACCCACGTCCCTTTATTAATCATTTTTGGAAGAAATTCCATTTTTTTATAGATGCATGCCTTTGACTGTCACAGCACGCCCATGCTTCTGGTCAGCACGCCTTTGTCCTCTATCACTATGCCTATGCGATTTGTCTTAGCGCCTTTTCCATGATTTTGATCTAGTTATGTTTATTGAGCTCTAACAACTGTTTATTTTGGTCTTTTTTGTAAGATTTTGGCTTATTCATGTTTCTAACCCTTAGATCTAACATGTTGATTGACTAAAAATTAGTTTTGTAGGTTTTATCACACTTTTGTTGCTGGTTTTGATCATCATCTCTATATCCATGCCTACACTTGCAAAAGTGCACCTTTGCTATGTGTCATTTTTGTGCAGTTGGGTTCATCTCTGCCACCTATTTGTGTTTTTTTTAGATCTGATTGTTTGTTTTTGGTAGGTTCCAACTCACAGTTCCAACTCAGCGCATGTGTTCAACAAACTTGCACCTACCCTCCATATCGTTGCACCTTCATCCTACATATCCACACCTGTGTCTGTAGATCAACACCCTTGTCATTTTCTTGAAGGTTTCTAAATCCTTTTTAATAAATTGATTTTGTATCTATCCAACAATCGAAGCAGTCCATGAGACCACAATTCTCTGAGGTTTTTTGTCAAATAGTTCATGTGCCTTTTTCTATGTTGTCATAGTTTGCGTATAGGTCTATAGAGCAGTGGCATTTACAACATTTGACCAAAATTCTCTATCCTTTATGTCTTGATGGATGTCTATACCCTACTCCGAAAACTCCCTTAGCGCATCACATTGGGTGCTGAAATGGTTGAGGAATTTGGCCTTGCACCTGACAATTGTGTATGCTTGAAAGTTCTAAACCCTTTTCTACAAATCCACTTGGTGCATTTCTTGCAATCATTGCATCCCTTGAGTTGGCACCTTTTTGAGGCATTCTGATGATAGTTCACGTGCCTTGTCTATTGTTCCACATTCTGTATACATCGTCTGTCAGGGCACTTGCAACCCCAACGTCTAGCAAAAATTCCCCTTTCATCATGCTTTGATGGACTTCCCTTCCTTATTATTGTAGATTTGACACTGTGTATCTTATTATAGTACCATGCCATTGTTTCTACAAGTCTTATTAGTATCTAAGACATTTTGTATTCATCATACAAGTGACATTAGCCAGTAATCTTGCTCAAGAAATTTTTTTAAAGGTGTGATTCTTAACAATTTTTACCCATGTATCAAACTCATAAGAAAATCATCACTTGTAATGCATCAATCGCTAAATGTATGCAATGTTCAAGTACATTTTCAAACAATGATAATCAAGAGTAATGTGTCCTCAAGTTACTCTATCATATAAGACAAGGATTTCCCTTTACTTGAGGACATTAGAAGTTAGCAACTTATAGTTCTAGGTCAACAATGTAAGACCCTAAGGCAATACCTAGAGATTGACTTCCGCAATATACTTAACAGTTCCATCATTAACTGCCAGTCAACCATCCCCTTTCTCTTCTCGATTCTCATACTGAACCATCTAAGAGATAAACAAGAAACTATCTCATCCAAGGAGTCCTTGACCCTATTCTAGGGTCCTCAAACCCTCAGCGCACCTATGAAATAATTAACATGCCTTGCCTGTGTGTCCACATTTTTCATGCATGACTATTAGGGCACTTACAATGTACAAACTGATTGAAGAAATTGGAGATATTTATAAGAAATTTGACGAGGGCTCCAAAAGCACCCCCACCTTTTACTGGTAAGAAATTCAAATACCCAGCTTAGAAGTCCTTTTTTCTTCCATTTTTGTATGTTAAACAATTTCGTTCTTTTATGCGTACATGCATATCGGTGCCAAAGCGGCTATAACATCTAACAATTGTCTCTATCCTTTACGTTTTGATCGATGTCTATACCCTGTTCCAAACTCTCATTTGGGCTCATGCATGGAGGATGCTGTTAAAGGTTGTGGAATTCGGTTTTACACCTATCAATTTCATTTTCTTGAAAGTTTCTAAAGCATTTTGTACAAATCCATTTTGTGCATTCCTACAATCATTGCATTCCACGAGGTGATGCCTCTTTGAGGCATTCTTTCAAACAATTGGTGTGCCTCTTTTGCGTGTCCTCTATTCTCTGAGGTATTTTATCAAATAGTTCACGTGCCTTTTCTAAGCTTCCACTTTTGCGTGAATGTCTACCAACGCACTTGCAACTCCATCTTTTGACAACAATTCCCTTTGCACATTATTATAGTGCAAGTCTGTGTTTTAGATTGCTTCATTTAGCATCACCAATAATCTCCACAGGATAATTGTCCTTGTTAAATAATGGAAATGTTTCACATCTCTTACAATAATTTTTCTCTTGCAACAATCTTGGAGATAAATTTTGTTGTAGTATGGCAATCAACCCATACTCGAAGGTTCTTAACAAATTCTACAGGGCATGTTTAACAAACCAAATACAATTGCCAACTCTTCATTATGGTGGTAGAGAAAAAAATATTTTGCCTCCTTTTGTACATCATTAAGTAAATGTCTTGAATCTTAATATAACCCTGTTGCTTCATCTTTTAAGCCCATTTCACCAACCTTGCATAGAGTTCTTGCATGTATGGATGTGATCTCACTCTTACAGGAAAATCATGTACCATCTTATGGATTTTAATACAACCACATTTAAAACACAAGAGAAATAAAGAATCCAGACATAACCACTATTGTTAGCATTGTTATTTGATTGGGCAGTAGAATGTTGGATGGTCAATCTGTCCTTTGTAGTTCAATCTAACCAAAACATAAACATTTTATTTTTACCCAAGTACCATTGTATTTTTTTTGTGTTATAAAATTTTTTCAATGATCTATTCTTCCAAAATTTTTTACAAAAATATATTTTTGAAAACTTTTGATAAAAATTGTAGAGAAGAGATTTTTTGAAGATTTTGAAAAGATTCCATCTCGAAATGCATGATGGTGGTCATATGGCTCCCTAGGCAAATTTGTTTGCCTCTCAAGACAACTTTGTCTAAAATTGACATTTGGACAACCAATCTTAAGGTTTTTGGGCCTTTTGAGCATGATGGAAAGGCCAGATTTGACCCAAAATGCTTCAAAATGGTGGCTCTCTATTGGATTTGGCAACAAACCTCTGACTTCAAACCCTTACAGATCTAACTTTCGATGTCCAACTGGGACGAAACAAAAGGAAAATCTAACTATCAAGTGCTCTAGACTCAATGATGAGCTCAGAATGTCTCCAGGAAGCTCTGAAAAAACCTATAACTGGCAAGTCAAAACAAGAACCCCCAGAACTGGTATTTTCTCCACACTTCTCTGATTCTCCAGATCATCTAAGGATGCAAGAGAAGAGCATACTCACGTGCTTCGAAATATAACAGCTCTACACTCTCAAATTTCTAAAAAAATTGCAACACACAACTCACAACCACTCTGATACCATGTAAGATTTGTCTGAAAATCCACCCAAGAATGCAAATGAATGAAGGAAAGCAAATATAGAAATTAGATATGAGCCAAATAAACTATATTCAACTCAAGAGAATGCAAAACATACAATGAAAATGAGCTAATCCCATGAGAGTGATGGGTGAGTATATATAGGAGTTACTACCCAAGAGACTAAAAACACTACCAATGTGGGATAAATGAAAAGGCTCCTAAGTAAACTTAACCTAGTGTGAAAAGGACCTAAATGGAGAACTAGCTAGGAAATGAACTAGTTAGATAAAGAACCCCGTTCACACTAACAGATTGAAATTGTGTTTGGAAGTGAAGATAGTGATAATTGGATTTGTCAAAAGCTATAATTACATCATGTTATAGTTTTATAACTTATTATTTTATTTTTATGACAATGTTGATCATAAGAGAATGTTTGAATTTGATTCATTGTAAATTAAGCGTTGTTGACTAGAAACAAGGACAAAAATAAAAATTGTATGTAAATAATCTCAAACATAAATTTCTATACACTTGTAATATTAAATAGTTAAAATGAGAAAATACCTTTAGGTAAAAGTTTTGAATGGGTTTATCAATGGATTGAAATCAATAATGTTGTATGTAAATAATCTTAGACATATATTTCTATAAACTTATAATATTAAATAGTTAAAATGAGAAAATCTCTTTATGTAAAAGTTTCAAATGGGTTGTCTAAATTAGGAATGGCGCTTCCGCTCTGAATTTCTGGAAGATCTATCGAAACCCTTAGCAGACCTTCTGGCACATCTCTACAATCTATTCCTTCAGGAAGCGATGGATTGCCTTCTTCTGGAGACGGGGAAAGCGATATCAAGGCATATATTGAAGGTGTAGGACATGTTCCAAAGCATAAATCCTTCAAGAAAATGGTTACTGACTTAGGAGCAGCCAGGAAGGGAAGGGATGTCTGCTTGGAGGCTTTGAGAGAGTCAGACCTCTCAACTATGTAGGGTTGAACAAAACAATCTCCCATGGTAGATCTGGGAGAGGATGCTTTAGAAGAGGAGGAACTCCACAAGAAGCATACCTTTATCTTCCTTTTCTATAATTTGTGGCCTAGCCTGGTAGATTTAAATGATTGGATTTTAAAGATCTGACAACCCTTAGTGGAGGGAGAACTTTGTATAGGCCCTTGTGTCAAGGGCTTCTTTTATGTTCCTTGTGAACTCCCTGAGGATAGAGCAACACTTCTACAGAAAGGTCCTTGGATCTAGAATAAGTCTTATATGAGAATGAAGCCTTGGTTTCTTGACTTCAATCCTTTTATTGAAACCTTCTCTATCACCCTGATTTGGGTGTGACTTCCAAATCTGCCTCTACATTTTTGGGGCTCCTCGTGTCTATGCTCCATCAGCAACTCCATTGGGAAACTCATTTTAGGACTGAGTTCTTTTGAAGAGCATACAACCTTCACTCTTCGCTCTTCCTTCACATATGCTTGAATCCTTTTGGAAATGGATTTAGCTACCCCCTTTCTTGCAAAGGTTAAAATCAGAGTCAGGTCCAAGTTATGGACTTAGATGATAGATTATGAAGGGATTGCTTTCAGGTGCAGACGTTGTTATGCTATAAGGCATAAAGCAAAAGAATGTTTAAAACCTTCATCTTCAAAAACTTCTATTGATTTGCGTAAGCAGACTACTTGGTGGAAAGGGGCTAAACTCCATCATCATCACATCTTTCCTCTTCCACACAAGGGTGTTGAAGTCGATGCCTTGGCTAAATCCGATTTGCCCAGCAAGCCAGATCCGGTAGGTGAAGCCTCAACATTTTCACAAAGGGTGGTGCCCTCTCCAAGCAAATTAGATATTGTGGAACCCATTGTTACAAATTTTTTGGTGGTGGACAACATGGCTCCCAATGGCATTAAAGCTTCAACAGTTCCTAAGAAGACCACTCTGGCGCCCAATGGTGGGAAGAATGACAATGTTAATGTTGGCTTAATGTCCAATGGCGTTAAGCCTCCCTTGGAAGAGAAAGTAAGCCAGAATTCAGACATTGAAGTCTCTTCCAAGGATGAATGGACTCCTGTTAAGCGAGGGAGAAAGATAAAACCATCATTTTTGATGACTCTTCGCTCCCATGATAATATGGGTAAGTAGGTTCTAGGGGCAAAATCATAACATTGTTATGACAATCATTTATGATAGGCATGGATAGAATATTACTAGGGTTTTGTTAATTTCTTAGTTTTTGTTAAGCTTAAGCTTTTTGCTAAGCATATAAAGGTTAAACTCTTTTTGTTGTATTTCTATTCATATTAATACAATGGGAGTTGTCCCCAAGACAACAATTTACCTACCCAAAAAAAGTTTCAAATGGGTTTATGAATGGATTGAAATCAATAATGCAATCTTGTTAACTTTGAGAGATGATAAAATGTAGATTTCACAATTTCAGGACTAAAAGCATATTTTTAACACAATTTTCCTATTTTGTTAAAATTATAAATAATAGATGCTCCCATTATAATGCTATGGAGTAGAGAAAAAAGTTGTACTATTGCTATAACTATCAATAGAAGATTTTTTTTCTCCATTATATTAACACTTTAATAGCTTATGTCAAACAATAATAGTGGATAACATTATTAGCAAGAGTGGACAAAAAAGATATTATTGCTATAGCTATCAATGGGAAAAAAAAATTGTTCCATTACATTGACATTCCAATAGCTTACGTCAAATAATAAGACTATTCACAACTATTATCCAGTAGAATGTTAGTCTTGTTAACTTTGAGAGATAATAAAATGTAGATTTCGCAATTTCACAAGGACTGTAAGCGTATTTTTACACAATTTTTCCTATTTTGTTAAAATTATAAATAATAGATGCTCCCATTAGGGGAGAGGACTTAGTAGTGGAGCACCCTAACTTCACGCCTCTCAAAATCATACGTGGCGATTTCGAATCACTCCAAAATTTTTACAGTAGCTTACTTGGCAACGCCCCTGCTTATAACTAAGGTTTCAGGGTCACATCATCAAACATGATGCCACATCAACATGCTTTTTGTTGAGGTGTCAAATAGTTCCCAAAAAAAAGGGTGGACCAATAGGTGTGCATTAAGTCATGTTTTGTTGGTGGACTAATGTGGCATCACATGATTGGTTGCTTTTTAAATCTAAAGGGCACATTTTAATTCAATTATTAGTCCTACTAGTGCTAAACTTTTAAAAATATTGGGCGTTAAATGCACATATACTATATCAGCCATTGGAACTATCTCACCTATTGGGTCTTTTCCCCTATAATGTTACAAACAAGGCCTAAGTTTGATGGTCGACCCTACATGTCAAACAAATTTTTTATGACAATTATTCATTCAAAGGTGCCCTTAAAATACTATGACATATCTTAGTATAAGTAAAATTACATATAAACCAAATATATATCATTATAATCCTATATAAATTTTGACAGTCTCTCCAAAATCTCTCGTTATTTTACGAAAAAATGCCTAAATACAGCCATACGGCCATCAGCCTTGCTTACAAACAGTTTCTAAGTTTTTTGTTATTTATTTTTCCATTATCTTCCAAACAGTTTCTAAATTTCCTTCACTCTTCTATTATCCAGTGAAGAGGCGTGTACACTCCTCTTCTCCTGAAATATCTGGACCTTTACTTTCACAGTGACACTGACTTATATATCTTCGGGGATACTTCATCATCATCCCCAAGAAATCGAATTATTTGGGTCACAAAGATGTCATCCACAGGCCATGTTCATGAAACCCTTCTCAATACTGTTGAAAAACTCATGTCCAATGGACTCAACCATCTTCAGGTTAAGGAAAAATACATCTTTCCTCCCCATGAACGTCCCAACCTGTCCGAAGTTAGTCATTCTTGTGCTATTCCAGTGGTAGACCTCGAGGATTTAGATGGCCCTCATAGGAAAAACGTGGTGGAGGAGATCAGGAATTCATGTGAGGCGTATGGTTTCTTCCAGGTAAACTTCCATTTATATATAAATTTCATTCAAAAATCTATTTGGGTTTTGGTTTGATGTCAATGATATGATGGAAAATTCAGATTGTGAACCACGGAGTGAAAGAATCTGTGATGAAAGGCATGATGGATACTGCCAAAGAGTTTTTTGAAATGCCTGTGGAAGACAGAGCCCTTCTGTATTCAGAGGATCCAAGTCAGGCGGTCAGGCTTACTACGAGTTTCAATATCACCAAAGAAAAAGTCCTAAACTGGAGCGATAGTTTCAGACATCCATGCCATCCTTTGGAGGAGGTCATTGATTCTTGGCCTGAAAAACCTGCAGCCTACAGGTAATAACAATCAATATAATGTAATAACAGCAGCTTTCACAGTGGAGAACCTTGTTTGAAGCCCAGGTGATGTGTCACATATTTAAGTGTATAAATGCTGTCCAATTTTGGTTGTTCATCTGTTGGATGGATTTAACTGCAGACATACATACCCCTCTGTTGGCATCTAAACCTAAGGCTCCCCATATAAACAAAAAGTTATCAATAAAATAAAAAATAAAGAAAGAAAATGCAATCCCTCACAAAATTTTGTTACCAATTGAAAAAAAGGAGCGTAACTCTTTTCTCTATGTTTGCAGAGAGTGTGCAGGGAAGTATGCTAAACAGATAAGATCACTGATTTTGAGACTGCTGGCTGCAATTTCTGAAGCTCTAGGATTGGATGCTGATTATTTGAATACAAGATTTGAGAATCATGGTCAGGTGTTGCTAATAAATTATTATCCTCCATGCCCAAATCCAGATCTTACCTTTGGCATACCACCTCATTCAGATGCAGGTCTAATCAGTGTTCTAATGCAAGGAGATGTGAGTGGCCTGCAAGTGCTCATGGATGGGAAATGGGTTGCAGTAGAACCCACACCCAATGCCTTTGTGGTCAATTTGGGAGATCAGCTTCAGGTCATTGAATAAATTAAGTCTGCAATTAAAAAAAAAAATGAAGGATAGATTTTTGAATTTTTTTTTTTTTTGGTATGTTTTGACTAGGTTGTAAGCAATGGGAGGTTCAAGAGCGCAGAGCACAGGGCTGTAACTAACATGTCATGTGTACGCATGTCAATTGTTACATTCTCTTTGCCTTCAATGGATGCCTTCATTGCTCCTGCAGAATCCATGGTGGACGAGGAGCATCCTGCTGTGTACAAAGGGTATAGCTTTGCCGAATTTGTGAAGGAATTCCGGAGTCAGGGATTGAAGAGCAAGTGTGTATTGGATCGATTCCAGATCGAACCTGATAAATCAATCAAATCGGAGGCCAATTCGGATGGATCTCAAACAGTGCCAAGGGCATATTGACAACACAAAATGCCGTACTAATTTTAAATCAATATCGGCCACATATAATGAATGACATGTAGTAAACATGATATTTCCACAGTCCATGATAATCAGATGAAATGACATGTATTATGTAGCTTATAATATTGTAAAATTGTAAAGGAACATAAACTTGCCTGTTTGGTCTAGGTTGATCAAATAAAATGCATACAAATAAGTACATTGACCTAGACTCATTAATTTGATGTGTTGAGTTGGTAATTTACATATTGTAATTTGTAATTTATTATTATTATTTTTTGGGTGAACCTTCTCTTCTTATTTAATACTCATATTTCAAATGATGTGTATAGCATTAACAAATATTAGACCTTCTAGATAACATTAACAAATATTAACAAATGTAAGTCAAGATCAAAAAATGTCTAGATAGATGACTGTCCACCAAACAACAAGTAGAACTAAATCAAAGGCATCCCTTGCCCACAAGTGAACTGAAGAGGAGACACTCGAGACACCCAAAAGTGAATTGAAGAGGAAACACCCAAAAGTGAACTGGACACATACCTTGATTGGAAACCTTGAGTCCTACAACTAGAGTGTATCCTGTTGAACTGGTGCTAGTACTTCCAACAATGGGAGTAGCAGAGGAAAGTATCCCAACGACATCTAGAGACGAAAAGAAGATAATGTCTAGAATGGGACCTTTGAAGCCATGACTCCACAAAGTCGGAGATGAAGCCTGTCCTCGGAGACTTCGTGAAGCAACCTATAATCATGTTAACACAATAATAGCAAGGAAAAAGGTCTCTTTTACAAGTGAAGTAACTGTTCATAGCCCATTCCCTAGCAGTATTAACTGAATATCCTAAAAAAACATGTGTCTTCTCCCTAAGACTGTATAGGCAGTGCAATAGATTTCATGAAGCATTCGATCCTCCATGCTGCTCAACATTAGCATGCAATTGTAGGAGAAGGTCTTGTCTTTTCCCATCCAGTAAAGTGTTGAATCGTGTTGTTGGCAGGTTCACAAACTAAAAAGACAAATTAGCACAGACCATTTGGATTTCAATATGAAGGGAGAGAACGGTATTAGAGAATAGAACTAAACAACATAGTTTCCATATGAAATTGATAATAACATGTCTGCAAGTCTGAGAGAGAAGATCAGAGGATGAAGAGGCACTGAGGAGGGCTGCTTTCCAAGACTAAACTCGAGGGAAAAGGGCTGGTAGAGAGGTGAAAAGGGAGTGCCATAATTGACGTGCATGAGTGCAAAACCAAAAAGCATGTTTTATAGACTCCATTTTGGCACAAAAGGGACATGTTGGAGGAGGGGAGATAAATTTAAGGCAATTACCAATGGGGAGCTTAACATGGAGAACTTTCCATGCCAAGAGTTGAGACCAAGCCTCTGCTTTGGACTTCCAAATTTGAAGGTTGAGCTTGTTCCATTTGGACCGATGGAAGATACAATTCCATTTTGCATTGAGACGGGTTGAGATGGTGATTCAGGGAAGGAGTTATCTATAAGTGGTTCTAAGGGGAAAGAAGTGAATGCGACAAGCATTGGGCCACCTCCAATCATTCAATAAGTTAGCATGACAATCTAGGGACAACAAACTGCAGAGTTCAAGTGTAACTAGTTGTTGAATTTCAAGAATTGGCTGCTTGGCAGAGGGAGAGAGGTGGAACTGGGTTTTAAGGAATGGCCATGATTTTCATTGAAAGGTGGTAAGGTCCCATAAGTCTTGAAACACTTGGATGCCTTTTTTATAGAGGCATTTTCCTTTGAATCCATTAATAGTACCTAGAGGTCTGCCATTTTGTCGAATCAACCGATTCCACCAGATAGAGGAGTTAGCAAAGCTTAAGCCATGGATGAGGGACTCGTTGAACCAAATAAGTTTTTTTGAGGTGATCTACAAAGCTTTTTAGATGGAATTAAAGGGTGTAGACTCGTGGGCTTTGAAAAAAAGATCTATCAAAAGTTTGTCACTCTAGCTAATGGTGTCCTAAGGATGACTAGCTGAGGCAGACTGTATGCGAAATCTAACCAATTTCTTCCAAGGGGCGTCTCCCTCCAAAGCTCTAACTATTCACTTAGATGTTAGGCAAATTCCACGAGTATCGATCAATGATTCCCAAACCCCTTTTGTCCTTTGGTTGTATGCAATGATGCCAAGAAGTAGAGGGTAATCCCTTTTTGTTCCCCCTTTTGGCCCATAAAAAAATCCTAATAAGTTTTGTTAGCTAGTTGTAACATTTTTGGAAGGCAGCCAACATGAAGATATATAAACATGACTAGCAAGCAGAATTTTGTTTGCCACTTGGATGCGACCAACCATGTGTAATAATCTATTCGTCTAGTTCAAGAGTTTGCCCTTGATTTTGTTCAAAAACCAATTCCACATATCTTTGAGAGAAACTCCAACAGCGAAGGGAATGCCAAGGTATCTAGTGACTGAGCCATGTTTTATTTATTTCCATTCAGTTGGGATCCATGCCAGACAGAGGTTGGGGCAAGTCATAATAAATTCAATCTTGTGTATATAGCCAATTTGGATCTTGAAATGGTACATAATAGGTCTAAAGTATCAATGGTGTTAGTCACCTCCTTTGCCGTGTTTTGGATAAAAAGCATACTGTCATCAACAAAGTGGGAATTGAGGGCAGTGGAATTATTTGGTAAGGAGATCCCACGTATAATCTTGTTGGTCTTCACATGATGGAATAAATACCCAAGAGCATCAACTACAAGGTCATAGAGGAAAGGAGCAAGGGGGCAAGCTTGGCAGATAGACCTTTGAAGGGGGAATTTGGGGGAAAGGGAACCATTAACAACTAGTCTTGGATTAGCATCCATGAATAACATTTTGATATGAGCACGGATTTTATGGCCAAACCCCAGCTATTGCATCATGTTAAGGATGAAGGGCGACCAAATGCGATCGTAGGATTTATCAAAATCAAGTTTGACAATTTAAGAGCATCTTGGGAAATCTGTTGGGCCAATTCAACTATCTCCCATGCTAGCACAAGATTGTCTAAGATAAATCTTCCTCCTTAAAATCTTGTTTGTTCAAGTCGCACTATCATTTAGGTAATGTATTTTATTCTACGTGTGCTATGATCTTGCAGGAGGTATTAAGCAAAGTAATGGGTTGCCAACCAGCCACTGAATCTTCATCTTTGCCTTTAGGAATGAGCTTAATAAGGCCTTGAATAAAAATTGGTCCCAACGTACCAGTTTCAAATCCTTCAAGATACACATAGTAAAAGTCTTCTCGAATGTATGGCCATAATGTTTGGTAGAATTCCACAAATAGGCCATCCATTCTTGGGCTCTTCTCAATAGCCATGCTATAAAGTGCATCATCAATTTCTTGCATGGAGAGAGGTCTTTCAAGAAAGTTACTATACTCAACATCAATTTTGCGAGGGATACACTCTGCCACACATTCTTCAACAATGGAAATAAAGGGGTCACTTGCTATCTCATTAGTGAACAACAGTTTATAGTATTCCAAAAAGGTTTGCATGATGATAGAGTGGCTAGTTTGAGGAGTGCCATCAAAAGATTTAATGACTGATATCTCCTATTTTTTGTATTTATGTTTCAAATATTGAAAGAAGAATTTTGAGCCTTGGTCACCATCCTTGATCCATTGGAGACAAGCATGCACTTGAGCACCTTTACCTTTGTAAATAGCCAATTTTATAAGTAAATGCTTAGTATGGACAACAAATTGCTGTAGTGAAAGGTCATGGGGGTTAGCAGCAAGGAGAGAATGACCATGAATAACCTATCCATTGAGAGACTTTTCAAGTCTGTGCTGTTTAGTAGTAGCTCTCCATCCATAGTCTCAAAGAAAAGAGCTACAATGTACAATAGTTCTTTCCCACCAACTGATCCATCTATCCTATTGGGGTTTTGGTTCAGCATTCCAAGTAGCTAAAAGGCCATCAATGTAGTCTTGTTGTTGGAGGTGAGTCACATCGAGTTTGAAGAGGAGATCATTGGGGAGAGTTGGGGAGTTAGAGAAAGATAGGGTGGTGAAGATGGGGAAGTGGTCAGAAAGGGTGGATGTGAGGTCAAGATGGACCATAAGGCTCGACTATGAAGGCATGATACAACAGTTGGGAGAAATATAGAATCTATCAAGATGGCTCATCTTCCTTAAAATCCTTCATGACAATTAGACCAGGTGTACCAGTGAGGCATGTTAAGGTCTTTTTTACCCAAAAGTAGATCATAAAAACCTAAAGAATTATGAGCTAGAGTCCAAGCATTGAATTCCAATTGAGACAAGCGAGAATGACTATCCCAGCTGCAATCGGTGGGGTGTTCAACCATGTTTAAATCACGCCCCCAACACCCAATCAACATTGTGGGGTTAAGGCACATCCATTCCCAAAGGATCTGAGTCCTTTTTGGAGAAGTGTTGGAAGTAGAAACTGAGCATAACCCATATAAACAGTGCCATGGATGACGATGGTGACCCAAATGCAATAGTTGTTAGGGTCACTTTTAGAAGCAACCACATGCTTTGCAAGCCAAGGAGCAAGGCTAAGCATAGCTCCATCATAACCTTCAGAGTGATTGGTGTGGAAGAAGAGTACATCTTGCCAAATGTAAGAAATAGTGACTTTTAAATGGATATCACTGACTTTCACTTCTTATAGCTTTATAATATAAAAATGGTTAATCTAAATAGACCGTCTAACATGATATTTCTGAGAGGGGATTGTTAAACCTTGTATGTTTCAGGACTGAATGTTACAATTCATTGGGAGGAGTCAGGAAGAGGTTCCTCATCCACCAAGAGAGCATTGAACTAATTTTCTAATTGACTTGCTTGGAGGGCCAAAGAGGGTCCCTAATTAGGTCTTTCATGAGAAGATGATTGGGATCGAGATCAGGTTTGGGAGCATAGAGGTTGAGCTGTCTGCATAGGAGGATCCAACTTCCCAGGGCAACTAGTGGCGATGGGGGAGAGGATTTCCTTCTGTAGACACCCTAAAATGACCGTGTCATCAAATCACTTGCATTGCACACGTTAATTAAATAATCTAATTATTTAATTAATTTCACCAAATTCTTCTAAATCACAAAATTGCGACATTAATTAAATAAATCCTCGTTATTTAATTAATTAAATTAAATTCCTCTATATTCTTCTACAATTAAATAATTTTAATTATTTAATTAGATCATTATCCTCTTTCCAAAAATTAAGTCTACATTAATTAAATATATCCAATTATTTAATTAATTCAACAAATTCCCTCTTATCTAAAATTAAATAATTCTTAAATTATTTAATTAAATAAAAAATCATTCTCCCAAAATCATGCACAACAATTAAATAAATTTATTTATTTAATTTGTTTTTAAATCTTCTAAATTAAATAATTCTAATTATTTAATTATTTCTTCCAAAATATCTTCTCTAAATTTAAATAAATCAATTATTTATTTAAGTTGCTTTTTCTTCTAATTTGAGTTATCTCTAAAATAAATCAAGCTTTCTTGCTCATCAATTAAATATTTCTATATTTAATAAAGCAAAATATCTTCTTTTCTCATGCAAATCCCTTCTTCTTGTTTTAAATCACTTAACTAATTGCTTTATTCTTTTAATTGATTTATTTCTTCAGTTAACTCATTCTTCTATTCTTGATAACTCCTCTCATGCAAAAGCAAGCAAGACACATGTCTTCTTCTCATTCGTTGCACATTCCTCAACTTATCTCCTCCGTTGATTCTTCTGAATTATCTGGACCGTTGATCGATTTTCCTTGAAATCTATATAAACCCCCCTCATCTCCTTCATTCTCTCTCTCTTCGATCGTATTCTCAGGCATACTTAACAGAGCTTTGAGCATACAAAACGTGTCGATTGAGCACCACAACGATCTTTTGACATTGATCTCTTGAGCACTACACTTGCTTGTTGCAGCTATGGCTTTGCAATTTCATTGAGCAATTCTACATTCAATCCAAAGGAAACAACACAAATTTCGGTAAAAGTCTTTATTGCATTGATTATTTGTCATGGCTTTTATTTAAATTCGTTTTCTTTATGTTATTGGATTTTTGGTTTTTATTAGTTTAGAGTAGATCGATTTTTCCATATACACACCTTCCGTCTCTTATTTTTCCTCAAACTATCACCAAGGGCAACATCTTTAAAGGAAGGGGGTCATGAGTAGAGGGGGATTGAAGAGAAGAGGAGGGAGTGGTATTGTGATGGATCCTTGATTGCATGCTTTACATGATTGGCCTTTCCCTGGTCCTGAGTGATGGATGTGTGTTGTGATTTTTATGTATCGATGGGGGATGCCCTATGATGATACATGTGTGTGCATGGGCTATTTTCCCTCTTCTCCCTTATTGGTGACTAGAAATGGTCACGTAGTGAATGTAAATGTACAATTTTTGAGATTGTGAACTTTTCTTTTGGTTATTGGTGAGTTTTATTTTGGCTTGTGAAGACCAACTTTGCTTATTTTATCTTTGGTTGTGAGTATCTTAGCCACAAATCCTTGATTTATTTTCTAGTCAGTCTTATGTGTGCATTTGACTTATTGTTGCTCGATTGCTAGCATTTATTTACCATATTGTTGGAATTGATATTTCTTTCACTTTGGTATTCTTGGAAGTGTTGTGGCTATGATATTTTCTAATTATTTGGATCCCCTGGTCATGTGTTGTGAAATGTTATTTTCTACCCTATCTAGTGTTGGATGTTGGTTGGAATGTTAATGAGGGAGTTGAGATGGAAACTGTATGATGGGCACTATCACTTACAAATAATTGACCAAAACAAAAATCAACTTTACTTGCATACATGGTGTCACCCACTACTATTCAAAAATAAATTTACTTGCATGCATGTCAACATATTTATTTACTCTCTTGTTATCAGTAAAAAAAATTGTATGCTCTCTTCTCAAGAAACCACTAGTTTTATCCACATGCTAACTAGGCGTACCCATTACACACTAAAGTACGATTGCTAATTATTTAACCTTTAACTACCCATTGAAGGCTTAAGGTGCCATTGCTTGTTATTTAACTTTTAACTAATTACCATAACCTATATTTTATCTATATTACAATAATAAAAACTAATAAGTACACAACCTAGTTTCATGAGTTTTTTTTTTATCTAGTGATTAATCTATCTAGAGTAAACCAATCAAAACATAGTATTATTTTTTATGTTGAACAAATTTTAATTTTCCAAAATTTTAACAAAAAATATTTGGAAAATCATTGATTGTGTTGTGATTGGATCAAAATTTGAGCTCTTAGATTGCTAAATTCTTGCTGACAATTTGGTTATTAAACAAATAATATTTTTTAGTCTAACAAATAATTTAAAAAAAAAGCCTGCAAATATTATAACAAAAATTGAAATACTTATATTAATATAATATTTATATTAATGTGATTATTTAATTTTGATTCAATGTATATATATTATTTATAAATTTGATAGTTTAAATATTAATGAAATAATATAATTAATTATATATTAATAATATAATATATATTAAATTAGTAGATATAATTAGTAGAATTATTATTATAATGTATTTATATTTATACTATTTTATAATAAAATAAAATATTAATATATATTTGTGTATAAATATTAAATATTGAAATATTATATTGATCTAAATATTGATATATTATATTGTGTAATATTCATATTAATATTTAATTTTTATTTATTGTATATATTAATTATAAAACTTTTATTTTAAATATGAATTATATTAAATTATTGATTATACAAATAAATGGAATTATCATTATAATGTATTTATATTTATGTTTTATGTTTTGAATCTCTTTCTAGTATAACATATGCTATAATGAGGAAAGTCTTTTTAAGATCTTGTATTCAACTAGTCAATTTAATTAATTGGAATGCAATTCGTTAAACCTTTGGGATGTAGACTAATTAGGTGTCATCTTAATAATAAAAAGTAGTAAAATGCTATAATAAATAAAAAAAAAATTCCAATTGGTAGTATTAGACTAAAATTCTCATTTTTGACATTCTTCAATGCAAACTCCATTGTAGTGTATGCTAACAAAAAATATGAAATCAAACTCAAAAACAACTAATCAATTCATGAAGAGTATGTACCAATAAACCATTACACATCAATATTAAACAAATATTGGATCTAAGAAAAAAAATTCAACTACAAAACACATAGTATTACAACATGTTTTTGGTTATTTATTTTCCCTCTTATCTTGCAAACACTTTCTAGATTTCCTCTTATCGGGACCTTTACTTCTATGTATCTTCCTTCATCATCAGCAAGAAGAAACCGAGTTTTTTGCGTCAGAATTCAACTAGAGGCTTCTTCGTCTGCTCTTACAAAGATGTCATCCACAGGCCATGCTCATGGAACCCTTAATGTTCATGAAACCCTTCTCAATGCTGTTGAAAATCTCATGTCCGATGGACTCAACCACCTTCGGGTTACAGAAAAACACATCTTTCCTCCCCATGAACGTCCCAATCTGTCTGAAATTTGTCATTCTTGTGCTATTCCAGTGGTAGATCTCAAGGATTTAGATGGTCCTAATAGGAAAAATGTGGTGAAGGAGATCAGGAATGCATGTGAGGCGTATGGTTTTTTCCAGGTAAACTTCCATTTATATATATTTTTCATTCAAAAATCTATTTGGGTTTTGGTTTGATGTCAATGATATGACGGAAAATTCAGATTGTGAACCATGGAGTGGAAGAATCTGTGATGAAAGGCATGATGGATACTGCCAAAGAGTTTTTTGAGATGCCTGTGGAAGACAGAGCCTTTCTCTATTCAGAGGATTTAAATCAGGCGGTCAGGCTTTTTACGAGCTTCAATATCACCAAAGAAAAAGTCCTAAACTGGAGCGACAGTTTGAGACATCCATGCCATTCTCTGGAGGAGGTCATTGACTCTTGGCCTGAAAAACCTGCAGCCTACAGGTAATAATAATAATAATAATAAAGATAATGCAATAGCATAAACTTTCACAGTAGACCAGGTGATAAATGCTGTCCAATTTTTATTGTGCCATCTGCTGGATGAATTTAACTGCAGACATACCCCTCTCTTGGTATCTAAACCTAAGGCTCCCCATTATAAACAAAACATTATCAATAAAATAAAAAATAAAGAAAGAAAATCCAATCCCTCACAAAATTTTTGCTACCAATTGAAAAAAATGAGCATAACCCTCTTCTCTATTTTTACAGACAGTGTACAAGGAAGTATGCTAAACAGGTAAGATCACTGGTTTTGAGACTGCTGGCTGCAATTTCTGAAGCTCTAGGACTGGATACTGATTATTTGAATACAATATCTGGGAATCATGATCAATTGTTGGTAATAAATTATTATCCTCCATGCCCAAATCCAGATCTTACCTTTGGCATACCACCTCATTCAGATCCGGGTCTAATCACTGTTCTAATGCAAGGAGATGTGAGTGGCCTGCAAGTGCTCATGGATGGGAAATGGGTTGCAGTAGAACCAATACCCAATGCCTTTGTGGTCAATTTGGCAGATCAGCTTCAGGTCTTTGAGTAAACGAAATACTGATCCAAGCTATATTTGAGAGTTTCAAGTCTGCAATCTGCAATTTAAAAAATAAAATAAAATTAAAGGATAGATTTTTGAATTTATTTTGTGTGTGTTTTGACAAGGTTGTAAGCAATGGGAGATTCAAGAGCGCAGAACACAGGGCTGTAACTAACATGTCGTGTACGCATGTCAATTGTTACATTCTTTATGCCTTCAACGGATGCCTTCATTGCTCCTGCAGAATCCATGGTGAATGAGGAGCATCCTGCTGTGTACAAAGGGCATAGCTTTGCTGAATTCCTGAAGGAATTCTGGAGTCAGGGATTGAAGAGCAAGCAGGTATTGAGTCGCTTCCAGATTAGTACTGATCAATCAATCCAGTCGGAGGCGAACTTGGATGGATCTCCAACAGGGTAAGGGCATAATGATAATACAAAATGCCGTACTAATTTTAAATCAATGTATTATGTACCTTATAATATTGTAAAGGAAAATAAACTTTGCTGCTTCGTCTAGGTTGTTTAGTTATGCAAATGCTCCTAGAATGCTTGTCTAGAACTAGATTCTTTTTAGTGCTCCAAGTGAAATGTATAAATGCAAGTGATATTCCAATGTAGCTCTCAAATTATGGAATCAAAATGGATGTATTGAATGCCTTTAAATAAAATGACATGACAACACATCTGACAAATTTATGTTTTGTCAGCTTAGGTGGGAAGGGTAAAGGTAGGAATCGATGAAAATTTGAATTTTAAATTTTAAATTAGTGTAGGGTGGATCGGCTACTGTGAACTAGTCTTGGGACATGAAAGGGGCTAAATCATAGTGGATAATGTGTACATGGAAGTATATGCATGCATGTGTATAACGAATACATGGATATGGTTGATGCATAGGGATATGTAAACATGTGGACGTGAATTATGGGTAAGTGTCTAAAAATATGTGTAATACATGAAGGCAAGGAACCCAACTTTGCACAAAATCACACCATTTGTCAATATGTTTGTGTATTAAAGAAGTTTCTTCAAAGTAGGCACAAACTAAATGGGAAATGACATGTGTATGCAAAGTTCATCAAATTACATTTTGTCTCCACTTTGAGGTACATGTGAATTCTAGAAGGATTGTGTATCTCAAAGTATGTAGCACTCACAAACATGTATGTAAAGTAAATATTTAGACATCAAAGAGATGAAGGGGTCCATGTAAAGTAGTTGACTTTGCAAGGATATGATCATGTAGGTTCATGTTATGTGTATGTACAATTAAAGATTGAGTCTCTATAAGCACCTATAATTGTTTGTAGATCTAAACATGAAAGTGTTAGCAATAGGATATGCCCCTCAACAAATGGTTGCAAGGAATTGAAGGAAGAGGGAAAATAGTACATGAAAACTAAATGTAATTTAAGCATGTAGGTATATAATCATGTGTAAGCATACATAACAATAGTCCTAAAAAGAATACATGTGTAATGATCATATAAATGTGTCAAAAGACAAGCATGATAAGTACATGGGTTGGAGATAGTATCAAAGACTAACAATGTTGCCTCAAAACATGGGCAAATAATGGTGATGTAGCCCTTAGTGGACAAAGAAACCCATGTAAGTACAATGGCATTAAACCATGATAATGTGTAAAGGGAATACTTGATGCCTACCAATGTAACTTGAAAGGTGTATTGATGTAAGCTCGTAGTACAAGTGTAATAATGTAACAAGATAGCCCTAAATGAATAGATGACATTGTGTAAAAAATGATAATGTGAATCATGTCAATTGATAAGCATGAAAGCATATGCATAAAATTAGATGTGATTATGAAGGCATGTGTGGAATTGTATCTCTATTTGTCATGAATCTATCACATGATCCAAGAAAGATAAAGCAATAAATGCACATGGCACATCGCATGAATGATAAAATCAATGATAAATCGACACATGTGTGGTCCCAAGAGATCTCAATATGTATAGGTAAGCATCATCTATCATTTTGGTCCTCTAAACATCTCATATGTCAAAACTAATTCTTTGTGTAAGAAATAGGTTATAATAAATGCCTTATGCATGAAAAACAAGCACAAGTGCACATAAGTCATGCGTTACTATAATGAACTAATCAGGGTTCCATAGTGCTATTAATGATAACATGAGCACTAGGAACGTCGGGTGGAGGAACGACCTGCACAACTAGAAGAGAAGACGTGACAGGGATGAGTGGCGGCAGGGATGAGCGGTGGTGAAGATGAGAGGATGTGCTTAGGTTAGAGGAATGGTAGGGTGGGATAACGTTTAGGCTTACACTGGCAGTAGAGGTGGAGAGTCTAGGTCGACGGTGGTAGGGTTAAGGATATCTAGGAAAACTGCATGGCAGGTGCATTGAGAAGGCATCAGAGTTGCAAGGGTGGAGCTAGGAGTGACACGACTATAGGAGCGGGGGTCAGGGATGGAGGTAGAGAAGGAGGTAGTTGGGGGTCCTCAAGAAGAATATGATCAGGGAGTGATTGCGAGGGAGAAGGATCCTCAGTAGGACAAGGCTGCGCATCAACAATGTCTGCTTGATACACAGTACGACGATGACGCTTGTGATTTCTCGCAAGTTGGTTATGCCGGGTATGGTCTAAGGACTCTGTTGAAGAAGCCAGGGGGTCTTCCAACATGGGTTCCATGTCATTCGCTATTAGAGGGATATGTAGGGAGATTGAAACAACCTCCATAGGTTGGGAAACCATAGGAGAAGGTGAAGGATCCCATGACATGGGCTGCTTTCCCCTTGCCACCAAAGAGGTAGGGGGAACTGGAGAAGCCACCAAAGGAGGAGGGGGAGTTCTCAACAAAGGTGGGTTTCTTGATACTGTCGAGGAGGTAGGAGGAACAAAACCAACCAGTGGAGGTTGAGAAGTCCCAGGAGCACATGATGCATGAGGTTGTATGGGAGGTGGACATCTAGGTCCTGTGTAAGATACTGGAGGTGGCACCACTAAATACATGCCAGGGGCATGGGAACAAGGAGGTGCACTTTGTGTGTGCTACTTTCCTTTATTTTCCACGGGGGTAGTGGAAGGAACATAAGCAATCTTTGAAGATAAAGGTACTATAGGGAAAGAAATCATAGAAGAGGAAGGAGAGGGGCCAACAGACAATGTCTGACTTGCCTTAAACTTTTGATATGAGAGAAACATAAAGTTATTGCGAGGTCAAAACGGCTCAGTCGAAGTTGGCCAAAAGTAGTCAAGAGAGAAATTTCCACACATGGATAACGACATAAATCTGCTATGCCGGATTGTATGCACAATACCATTAAGGGGAAATTTCAAGCATCGATGAACCATAGAGGGGACCGCTTTCATAGAAGTTAACCATTGCTGGCCCAACTTCAAGAAAAAGTGATCTGAAGTGGGCATGATAGAAAAAGGAACGTCTAGGGTTTTAGGTCCCACCTGAATAGAAAGGGTGATTGATCCCAAGGTAGGTTGATACATCTCGTCATGGGATCGTATAAAGACATTAGATTGCTCGTAAACATCTTTATACAATTCATGAGCATACATAAATTCATCAATAATAACATTGACTAAGTAGACAAGATCAATGAGGACACCTTTAACAGGTTTCCTATTTACCTCTGCAACAATGTAAAGAGGTCCTTTAGATATGTTAGGATAAATTAGAAGAAGAGAAGAAGATAATAGGCTCAGGAATGGGATGTTGATCTTGAGCAAGGTGAGAACGAATGTCTACCATGCCGATCATGTCTAAAAAAGAAGAAATTGAGGGAGCAGCAGAGGTTAACCCTTGCACCACAAAACAAGAAGCAAGGTCAACAAAATTGGAAGAATGGCAGGGCATAGGATCAGTGAAAATCTGCAAGTTCTGGTTAGGGGTATCCATTGAATTATTCCTCCCGTCATTCACAGTAGAGACCTGGATCATGTTTTGGTCAATGAGGTCCTGCATAGTGTGCTTAAGATGTAATCATTGCTCAGTGTTGTTTCCAAGTACCCTATGGAATTGGCAAAAGGCCTTCAGGTCATATGAAGGTGACAAAGGCTTACGTGTGTTAAGAGGTTTAATAGGAGACAACTGCACCAAACTATTGTTCAGGAGCTACTGCATGATTGTGTAGAGAGACTCCTTCAAAGGAGTGAATTTACGGTTTTATTTGATGTTTTTAGAGCAGAGGGCTAAAGCAACCTATGAAGGTGTTTCAGTCACTACTGTGTTGATCACATTTGAAGAATTGCTCTTATAAAAAAATATTTTTCTTAATATAACTCGAGAATGATGAAGAATAACAAATTGAATAGCAGGAGATGGTGAGGAAGATCCCTTGAATTGGCTTAGTGACTATTGATCATCCCTAAGTGTTGTGACATGTGTGTGAAGGAAGAATATTTCATGAGTAGAATCCTATCCTAGATTTGAGGCTAAAGGTTTCATATAAAAATCCTCTGCACGTCAAAATTGGGTAGGGCATAGGGTATCTATGAAAATAGAGACTGATAATGACAAATAAAGTCAGTTACCTTCTCACCACCTTCTTGTTTACAATGAACGAGGTCAGTGAATGTGACATGTGGTCTAATATTATCTTGGAAGTGTTGTAGGAATTGATTAACAAGTTGATCAAAAGAAACAATTGAATGGTCAGGCAACAAGCAAAACTAATCCAACACAATATCCTTTGAGGATTGTAGGAAAAGTTTTGCCAACAATGCGTCTCGAAACATAAAATCACTGCATAAAGTAGTGAAGGCAAAGATGTGGATCTACGGGTCACCTTTACCATGTACTTCCCAAATCTCTTTGCCTCGAAGATTTGGGGAAATGGTGTGATGAGGATATCGAGTGAAAGCGAGATACACTTGTAATATGTGGGTAGATGTGGTTGTGATGTGGAGGTGGAAAGTGTAGAAAGATGCTGCTGCAGGGAACCAACATTTTGCAATAGTTGATTAATCATAGGATCAACAGTGTGCATGGGAGGAGAAAGTGGAGCGGCACAAAGAGGTTGTGAAACTCTGAAGGCACCAAGAGGAAAAGTGAACTGTAAGGGTCTCAGGGGAGAAATGAACCCATATTGATTAACTGGATTCATCATATCAACAGATGTAAGCCAAATCCCGTGCTACCAGATTAGGAAGAATTGGTAGCCATGATCTGAAGAGAATTGTAAGTCTGAACACCTATAGTAGGTAGAGGAAGAGAGAGATGATTTCCAAAAATGTTGGACTATGCACTATGTGAGCAATCCCAGGAAGGAAAGTGATACTCTAAGGTGATTAGTTAACAAAACAGGAAGAGCGTCAACTAGAGGGATAATAGAAGTAGATATGTCCTCATGACTCAAAAAGTTTTGATAATCAACCAAGTGACGATCTAGGTCATTAATTCTTTCTGGTGGGACATAACTAAGGGTTGCCTCATGATCGAAGGCTTGATCCGCACCATGAAAAGTAGTCAATGACACTGTTCTCAAAGAAGGAGAAGAAATAGAGGTATTAACTTGTTTAGAAGAGAAATGAGTAAAATCAGGAGCAGAGCAAATAGGGGTGGTAACTAGGATTCATAGAAGATGCCATGGGATGATTTCTTAGACTCCTACACACAATGTATAGAGAATTTGAAGACTGGGTCATGAAGCTCATAAACTATGTTTAGGCTTTGCAATGCATAGTGTTAAGTGATGAAAAAGATGTTTGTTTGTTTTAGTGTATCAGGTTCACCAAAGGGAGATGATGAACCATGACAATGAAAAGGGCAATTGCAAACATTTGAAACACCTCAGGTTCACCAAAATGTAGGGTGAACTATGATTATGAAGAAAAAAGTTTGTGTAAAATGGCGGGTTCACCAAAATGTAGTGTTAGGAAAAACTACTCCTTAATCAAATGTCTTCAATCAAGGGACTTCTTCACTCATGCTACACTCAGGCTCTACTAGCTAATGTTTAGATGTATAAAACCTACTTTAAGTCTTAACAGAACCACTACACATTCCAATCAAGGCAAATAACTAGACTAGATGCTTGAAGATGAAGGAATGAAGAACAAAATACTAGAAATAAATGATTGTGTACAAAATTATGAAAACAAATTACAGAAGCAAAAAGAGGGAACATAGAGGAACCTGTCACCGAGGGTACGAGCTCACTGCCCTAGATGACAGTGTGCTGCAGGGACATTTGCACAAAGTGTTGGCATTCTAAAACTTGAAAAAGTAAAAAATGTCCAAGTCTGTACGGACATAGGACACCTGCACAACACAGTTTCAAACACAAAGCATACCCAACATTATCTAGGTAACACATAATTCAAAATGGCACAACTATGCTATGGATATAAAACAAAGCAAGGAAGAGAAAAAGATCAACAAAAGCTCCGTGTAGTCGATAAGCCTTCACTCCAAGAGTACCTACAAAAAGAAGAGAAGAGAAGGGTTGTGCTGCTAAGGAGCTTGCCTTAGTCAAGCCCCGATTTTAGTATTTCTACCTCCATGAGTAGTAGATTGATATAGATGATTGGAAAACAAGAAAATGTGTGTGCTCCTATCCTATGTGAATCTAGGAATTGAGAGAAATAACAAAGTAAATAAACTAAAGAGATTTACTTCCCTGGTCTACGGGGAAGAAACCCTTAAACATGCAGCTAGTGCAATAGAAAAATATAATGGTGGTCTACACCCAATAACTCAAACAAAATGGTGGTGTACACCATGAAAATAACTATATAATGAAAACTAGATTCAAATATAAATCATTTAACAACACAATGAAACAATCTTACCAATTTGGATGATGGAGAGAAGCTACAAACTCTCAAGAGCTCAAATATGGTGTACAACTTCAAAACCCCAACAAGAGAGTGCCTTCTCAATGAGAACAAATCAAACCAAAACCTCCAAGAGCCAATGAAGTGTTGAACACCCAAAGTACTGAGAGGAGGGGTGAATCAGTACTTTATTAAATCTTTTACTTATTAAACTAGTAATCCATTTACCACATGCAATAACAAAGCAAATTAATCAAAGAAGAAACAACCACAATCCATCACACATGAACACCAAGATTTTTATGTGGAAAACCCAAAACTAGGAAAAACCATGGTGAGTGTTAGTTCACAATATATTATTTAATAATAATACCGGATTACAAGAAGGCTCATTGCCCAAAGAACTGCTCACTACAAGAATGGCTCACTGCCAAAACAGGCTCATTGCCTAGAGAAAGAAAGAAGGAGGAATGGCTCACTACCAAGTTGAACTGCTTAGATTGCATCTACATATGCATGGTTACAGTTCTAATGAAGCTTAGAAATACTATCTCAAAACTCTTCATCTTTGACTGCCCTGTTTCACTGTTCTGCTTTTACATCAAACAAGATCTCTCTTCTTCTACTCTTGTCACTTTTTTATTCTATGCACAACTAATTTACAATTCTATTTGCACACCTCTACTATCAAACATTGAATTTGATCACATATATATCTGCAACATTTGGAATTTACACATTAGGTCGACATACTAAGATGTAGCGTGTAGTCATAACTTGTTGGCCAAAATCATTTACCAAAATACATAGCGGATCAAAACAACACTTGAATCATATTCACATATGTCGGCTCCATTCATATAATCACTTAGGATAAGATTCCAAACAACAAAACTTACCGCACACACATTATATTGTCATGTTGGCCTTAACCATAGACTATCACTGGTTCAGTTCAAATCCATATTAGAGACTCTTCACATATCATAGATCATATATCCAGAACCGTAAAAGCAAAATATTCTTTTGTGGTAGAATGTAGACCATAAGAACACATGCTTTGTCATAGTCAAGTTTTGTCAGACCAAGTAGCGATACTTAGGCACCCGTAACTAACTTTTCGGTGGAACTCATAACTTGCTACTCTAGATTTAGATACTTCATACACGTGTTTACAACACCTCAAAACCACATAACAAGATATGTAACAGCAGAGGAATGCGGACCAATTCAGTTGAGTGTTCTACTTAGATTTCCTTTGTTCTATGCACTGTTGAACTTAGACCTTTTTAAAGATAGGCTTCCGGTACTCATCAAGAATTGAAATCTTGGACAAATGATCATTTAAGAACTATGAACAACATACTTGAACCACATAATGTGATCTTCTACTATGGACCAATACAAGCTCAAACACTATCTCAATGTCGCTGCTTCAGTATATTGCCAACCCTTAGCCAAAATGGCTATCTTTTTCTCTGGACCAAAAACACTATTCCAACCTTGTTCCTTTTCTTGTTTCCATCAATGACAACATATTCAAACATCATGCACAAACACTTTTCATCATATCAGCAATGTCTCTCTCTTTATGATGTTTGCCAAGTAACCAACATGAAGATGATTCCAAATCACAAGAGAGTACAAAAATCTATGTAGCTGCTATGGAGATTGAGTTCACCTAGGATTTCATAAGTTTCAAAGAAAGTATGAGAGATTACATGAGAGAGAGTTAAAAATATAATTATTCTGAATGAGGGAAGAATGAAACCTCATGCAAAAGGGAAAGAGTCATTCAAATCTCTATAGGTGTTACAAGAATCTCACCAACCACATGAGTTGTTCAAAGTGTCCAAAAATAGCTTCACTGATCATTTCACCTTCATGGGATGCCAGTGTGGTGCACAGACGTCCACACTAGGTGCTAGAATCTAAGTGATTCTACCTCAGAATCTCATGAATCTTCCCCAGGTTAGGAGAATCATAAATCCATAACCTTTTTTTAGAATTTAAGAAAAGGAGCTGAAATGAGGCAAACACAAGCCTAAAATGCAAAAAGGAGGATGCACGCGCTAAGGTGGTTGCTAAACCTAGCGTGAAATTGTGAGGGTACTCAATTTTCAACATTACAATTTCCCAAAACATGAAAATTTTAAGGCCAAGTCCAACTTCAAGAAGGTCTTGCTTCAGGTTTTGAGGTTCAAAAAGCAACATGCATCTCAAACTTTGGCACAACTTCCTTGTTTTTTGTGTTATGCAAAAATGATTAAGACCAAATAGTTGAGCACTTATGGGCTCTATATTGGCCAAACAAGAACCCCTAAAATGGGCATGGTTCTCTATAAACAAGGTAAAACATAAACTCATGTTTCTAACATAACAATGCAAAGAAACATGATATCTACATCATCAAAACATGAAAAATAAACTATATCTATGTAGTATATCAGGATGAGCATAACATTGGATTCTAGTTAAAAACATAATATCTAAAAAACATAAAATGATAACTAAAAGAATACAATGAGTCTTCCATCCCAAGAGTAGACAATTTACCATGGATTAGAAGTTTAAGGGTGTGTGCAGAAAGATAGGGGACCAAAAAGTGGCCAAAACCACTTTTTGGTCCAAACGAGGTATAACACGAGCATGTTATAACACACTCACATTATAACACCCTTGAGCCAAGGCTCAGTCAGTACCAATCCATAACACACTCACGTTATTTCTTTATAGAAATAAAAACCATTAAAATCTCTTTCTTCTTTATTTCAAATATACATATAATTTTTATGATAAAATACAATTGAGCAACCAATAAGAAAGAGTTTTAATGTGTTAATATGGTCAAGCAACAAGATAGTGGGGAATTTAAGTCCATGTTAGACATACATCAGTACTATAGTTAATATTGGAAGAAAAAAACAACAGATAGAGAGACAGAGAGATAAATAGATACAACTATAGAGAGGGGGAGAGGGACAAGGAAAGATAGAGAGAGGGAGAGGGAGAAATAGAAATATAGAGGAGGGAGAGTGAGGGGGAGATAGAGATGGAGAGAGGGAGAGGGAGACAAAGAGGTAGAGAGAGAGGGATGGATAGAGGGAGAGAGAAGGAGAGATAGAGGGAGGGAGTGATGCAGAGTGCGTGGGAGAAATGTGCAGAAATGTTTATTTTTGCCAATATCAGCAAGAGACTTCCAACGTCTCACCGAAACTATCCTATCTTTATCCTTATTGGCCTGACTTGCCTTGTCGGCCTTTCCACGTTCTTTCTCCCCGACGGTTTCTCTCTCACTAAAACCGTTATGCACATCGGCCAAACACTTGTTATCGGCCTCCCTCAGAAATGTTACCTCGACGGCTATTGTCTCTCTGACGTATCAGCAACATACACCCCATCGGCAACCGGTTGCAAACTCCTACTGATGCACTCCCATTACACCGATAAACTCTTCATCGGTGACACTTGTAGTTGTCACCCTGATCGATGAAAGCTTCTATTGTCAGTCCAATGTAACTTTCTCAACCCGACGTCCCTGTTCATTCCGATGCATACATTTCGTTATGCAATGTGTGGGGTCCACCGTCTCCCTTAGTCTTTCGAATGAACACTTGTATGTGTCTCTGACACCATACCAATCTTTGGCAAGATAAGATCCATTTGTCATCGATGCCCACTCATCGGTTAGATGTTGTGATTCGGAGAGACTTCCAAAAGGCTCTCCCAACGCCTATGTCACGCCGATAGCCTCACAGGTACTCCGTGACAGCACAAATCCAAATCTCAAACACAGAAATGAAGGACTCTATGTGCAAAGATGCTTGACTCCTTTGCAAACCCTCGGTCACTCTTCTCTCATCAATTCCACGACTAGTCACATAGAGATGCCTAGTCGAATTAGATCGGTTTTCCTGGGTTCCTGGGTGATAAAATGGAAAGTACAAAACTTGTGTAGCATTCCTCCATCACACTGATAATGAAGATGATTTTAGTGGACAGAGGAATGAGTTTCCATTTGTCTATCAAACCCTAACTCCTAGGTTACAAACTAGTCTTTGCAGAACCAACAATATTTCACCGTCAATATGTTACAGAAACACTAGGAACTACCAGGTAGAATCTAATTTAGGGCATGAATGCTTACGATCTGAACAGAGATACAATCTCAGAAAATAAACAGACAAGATAATATGAATACACCCAAAAACTCCACTTATTCATTTATTCAATCTTCATCAGCATGCCTCTATCCTCTTACTGCTTGCCTATAAAAAGGTTTAAGATAGCAGTTTGTAGTTTCCAACCGTGCAAACTGACTTACAATCAGTTAGCTGTTGGCTTTCCCCTCATACAAGCAAAACCACATGTTTTCCTTGCACAATTACATCAATATGACCAAATTGACCCATATTATAACATGAAATGGCTTAAGAGCCTTATGAAACAACAAAAGAAAATATGACCCTGCACTACAGAGAAGGTGCTCCTGCACCATACTCCCCCTACAGGAAAAACTCAAGTCCCTTGAGTTGCTAACTGCTGAAGTGTCTTCCCATGCTTCAGAATATCAGCTTCACTCATCCAGGTTGCCTCTGAATCAGGAAGATCTTGCCACTTGACCAAGTAGTCCTTGTACACACCCTTCCTTGTCTTCTTGATAACTTTGGAATCCAAAATGCATTCCAACTGTAAAGGCTTACTTGGAGGTAAATCTCTGATCCAGTCTTCATCTTCAATCACAGCATCTGATCCATCTTCAGCATTCAAGGGAGGTCTGAAAGGAAATAGGTCTGCAACATTGAAAATGGGAGAGATACCAAGACCAGATGACAATTCTATCTCATATGCATTTGGACCAAATTTATGCACTACTTGGCAGGATCCTATTTTCTTCATTAACAATTTGGTTGCTTGTCCCTTAGGCAACCTTTCCTTCTGGAGATAGGCCATCACCAAATCTCCTACCTTGAATTGTACCTCTCTTCTTTTCAGATCTGCCCTATCCTTGTACTTGGAGACAGTTTTCTCCAACTGAATCTTGACCTGATCATGGACTTCTTTCATGGTAGCAGCAAAGTCTTCTCCTAGAGCACTCCTTTTGTCCCAACCTTGTAGGTCTGTGAGTTCAAGTGGTCCTCTTGGATGGAAACCATAAACAATTTCAAAAGGACTTTTCCCAGTACTTCTATTCCTTGAATCATTATAAGCATATTCAGCTTGACTGATCACTAAATCCCATGCCAACCCATGCTGTTTGGTAAGGCATCTCAAAAGGTTTCCCAAGGACCTATTAACAACCTCAGTCTGACCATCAGTTTGGGGATGGTAGGCTGATGAAAAAGACAACTATGTGCCCAATTTTCTCCATAGGGTCCTCCAAAAATGACCAACAAACTTGGAGCCTCTATCAGTGACAATGGAGAGAGGCAAACCATGAATTCTGACCACCTCTCTGAAAAAGAGACCAGCAATATGAGATGCATCATTTGTGCATTTGCATGGCACAAAATGAGCCATCTTACTGAATCTATCCATAATGACAAAAACACTGTCTACACCCCTTGCTGTCTTAGGAAGACCAAGCACAAAGTCCATACTAATGCTTTCCCAAGGTCTATTGGGAATAGGAAGTGGTTGGTACAAACCAGCATTAGAAGACATACCTTTGGCCTTTTGACATATGGTACAACTTGCAACATATTTCCTCACATCTGTTTGTACCTTTGGCCAATAATAGAACCTGGTGACTTGTTCCAAAGTCTTGTCCAACCCAAAATGTCCTCCTAAGGTTCCATTGTGCTTCTCCTTGATGATATTGTCCCTCATCAAACATTTAGGAACACATAACAAACTGCCTTTGAATAGGAGACCTTCTTGCAACACAAAATCAGAATACTCACCATGAAAAGTGTTAGCCAAACTTGCACACACTTCATAGGCAGCCTTGAAATCCGCATCTTCCTTGTACAACTCCTTCAGACATTCTATACCCATGTTTTCCATTTGTACTTCCTGTATGACTAGCATCCTTCTACTTAAAGCATCTGCCACTTTGTTGGAAACACCTTTCTTATGCTTAATAGTGAAGGTATAGGCCTGTAATTGTTCCATCCACTTGACATGCCTATGATTCAACTTTTCTTGACTATTTAGGAAGCTAAGAGCATGGTTGTCAGTAAAAACAATGAACTCTTTTGGCAGTAAATAGTGTCCTCCACTTTTTGAGAGCTTGCACCATTGCATACAGCTCTAGGTCATAGGTAGAATACCTTTGTTTAGCTTCATTCAATTTTTCTGAAAAGAATGCCACTGGATGTCCATCCTGACTGAGAACAACACCTATTGCTTGCTAGCTTGCATCGCATTCCACAACAAAAACTTTGTCAAAATCAGGGAGTACCAATGTAGGTAACTCAGCCACTTTCTTTTTCAACAGTTCAAAACTATCATCAGCTTGTTTTGTCCACTGGAATTTACACTTCATCCACCTTTAATGGTATTGAGAATAGGAGCACTGATGTGACTGAACCCTCTAATGAACTTCCTGTAAAAAGTTGCCAAACCATGGAAACTTCTGACATCTCCTACTGTCTTAGGAGTAGGCCAATTGAGAATAGCCTCAACCTTTGTGGGATCCATTTTCAAACATCCATTGGAAATCACAAAGCCAAGATACACCAGTTCAGTTTTCATAAAATCACATTTATCTAAGTTGATCATCAACTTACTCTCATGCAATTTCTTCAACACCTGTCCAAGATGCTTTACATGCTCTTCTTTGGTCCTGCTAAAAATTAGTATATCATCAAGATAAACAATAACAAACTTTCCAATGAATTCTACAAGTACCTCATTCATCAACGACATGAATGTGCTTGGAACATTGCTGAGTCCGAATGGCATGACAAGCCACTCATAGAGACCTTCATTTGTCTTGAAGGCAGTCTTCCATTCATCTCCCTACCTAATTCTTATGGTGATCTTATTAATAGCCCTTGAATCTGTACATAGCCTCCACTTTCCATCTTTCTTAGGAGTAAGTACACTAGGGACTGCACATGGACTGAGACTCTTTCTAATCAATCCTTTCTCCAAGAGTTCTTAAATCTGTCTACCTACCTCTTCATTCTGCTGTGGTGTCAACTTGTAGGCAGCTTTGTTGGGTAATGTGGCTTCAGGAATCAAGTCAATCTGATGACTTATGTCCCTCATAGGTGGTAAGGAGTTAGGAGTATCCTCTACCACAAGACCTTGGTACTTATCCAATAATTGTTGCACTTCCAATGGAATCTCCTTTTGCTTCTTGTTTTGCTGTCCTATTACATCTACAGGCTTCATCATCAGGGCATACCCTTGGGTATCCTCCTCTTTCATGAGTTGTAGGAACTCTTTAGCACAAACTAACATGACATTGTTGTCACTGTTCTTATCGCCAACCTACTCTGGTAAGGGATCCATCTTAAACTTCTGACCATTTTTGGTGATCATAAATGTGTTCTTTTCACCATCATGCTGTGCCTTTACATCATACTACCAAGGCCGTCCAAGAAGAAGGTGACAAGCATCCATAGGAATAATTTCACATAGCACCTTATCCCTATAATCACCTAGTTCAAACTCTACCCAAGTCTGTTCCTCTACCATGTAGTTCCGATTCTTATTCAACCAAGATATTTTATGAGGACTAACATGGGGCAACCTTTTCAGTTTACATTTTTCTACCATTTCAGCAGACACTACATTTTTAGTAGAACCTAAATCAACAATGATTTTACAGAGCTTACCATATGCTACTCCTTGGGTTCTGAAGAGATTCTTCCTCTGTGGAGGCTCCTGCTTCAATGGCATCTTCACCAAGGTTCTCTTAATCATCATGCTCTCTCCTTCAAGCACTGGTTTGGTGAATTTACACTCTGGCAATCATCATCCTTCAATAGATGGTTCCTTCTCCCACCATCATGGGAGCTAGATGCCTTCTCAGGGCATTTATTTATAGTATGGCCTACTTGATTGCAGTTGTAGCATCTTCTAGTGAAGACTCCAGGTCCTCTGCCTACACCACCACCTCTGCCTCTGCCATTAGGTCTTCTCCAACCTCTGGAACCACCACCTCTTTGTTATGTATCTGAATGAGATTCTTGCTGACTTGAATTTTCACTTTTGCATGGCTGTCCTCTACCAAAATTACCTCTTTGTTTCTGCCACCTCTTCTTCTATTATTTTGATCACCTCTCCTTTTCAGCTTATCCTCTGCCCTAGAGGCTAATTGAAAACATTCATCCACAGTCTTGGGAACCACCATACTGAATTCATCTTGTATATTATATCTTAGACCATCAAGATATCTGGCCACCATCTCTTTCTCCTCCTCTCTGTGATTGGCTCTCATGCTCAATCTGTGGAATTCTTTAGTGTATGTAGCCATGTCCATATCTTTCTGTCTGAGATGATTAAATTTTCTGATGGTCTGCAACTCATAGTCACATGGCATGAACTTGGTTCTTAGCATGGCCACCATTCTACTCCATTTGATGATTGGACTCTTTCCAACCTTCTCCCTTTCACATTGTGTGTAGTTCCACCAAACCAATGCAGAACCTCTCAATCTGGTTTTTGCAAATTTGACCTTCTTACTGTCACTGTACTCCTTGAAGTCAAAGTAATTACTTATGGCTTCAATCCAGTCCACAAGAGTATCCCCATCCAGTTTCCCATTAAACGTGGGAACATCCATTTTCGGATCACCACCATCTCCATGACCCCTGAGTGCATTTAGGAATGCCCTTTGATTAACAAACATACCTTCTCCTTGAGGATTCTCCTCTATTTCTTCTTCTTTGTCTTCTTCTATCTCAGAGGTGCTTCCATCTTCTTTACTCTTACTCTTGGATTTCTCTTCCTTCAGTCTTTCTTCGAGCATCTCTTCTACCATCTTCTGGATGGCTACTTTGCTCATCGACTTGGGAGGCATTGTGCTAGCCTCTATTTCTATCTCCAACTCTTTGTCTGACATACACAGCTCTGATTCAGATATTGGCTTTGATATCAATATGATGCAGAGTGCGTGGGAGAAACGTGCAAAAATGTTTGTTTTTGCCAATATCAGCAAGAGATTTCCAACGTCTCACTGAAACTATCCTATCTTTATCCTTATCGGCCTGACTTGCCTTGTCAGCATTTCCACATTCTTTCTCCTCGATAGTTTCTCTCTCACTGAAACCGTTATGCACATCAGCGAAACACTTGTTATCGGCCTCCCTCAGAAATGTAACCCCGACGGCTATTGTCTCTCCGACATATCGGCAACATACACCCCATCGGAAACCGGTTACAAACTCCTACCGACACACTCCCATTACACCGATAAACTCTTCATCGGTGACACTTGTAGTTGTCACCCCAATCAGTGAAAGCTTCTATTGTCGGTCCAATGCAACTTTCTCAATCTGACGTCCCTGTTCACGCCGATGCATACATTTCGTTATGCAATGTGTGGGGTCCACCGTCTCCCTTAGTCTTCCGAATGAACACTTGTATGTGTCTCTGACACCATACCAATCTTTGGCAAGATAAGATCTATTTGTCACCGACGCCCACTCATCGGTTAGACGTTGTGATTCAGAGAGACTTCCAAAAGGCTCTCTCGACGCCTATGTCATGCCGATAGCCTCGCAGGTACTTCGCCACAGCACAAACCCAAACCTCAAACACAGAAACGAAGGAATCTATGTGCAGAGATGCCTGACTCCTTTGCAAACCCTCTGTCACTCTTCTCTCATCAATTCCATGATTAGTCACATAGAGATGCCTAGTCGAATTAGATCAGTTTTCCTAGGTTCCTAGGTGATAAAATGGAAAGTACAATACTTGTGTAGAATTCCTCCATCACACTAATAATGAAGATGATTTCAGTGGATAGAGGAATGAGTTTCCATTTGTCTATCAAACCCTAACTGCTAGGTTACAAACTAATCTTTGCAGAACCAACAATATTTCACCGTCAATATGTTACAGAAACACTGGGAACTACCATGTAGAATCTAATTTAGGGCATGAATGCTTACGATCTGAACAGAGATACAATCTCAGAAAATACACAGACAAGATAATATGAATACACCCAAAAACTCCACTTATTCATTTATTCACTCTTCATCAGCATGCCTCTATCCTCTTACTGCTTGCCTATAAAAAGGTTTAAGACAGCAGTTTGTAGTTTCCAACCGTGCAAACTGACTTACAATTAGTTAGCCATTGGCTTTCCCCTCATACAAGCAAAACCACATGTTTTCCTTGCACAATTACATCAATATGACCAAATTGACCCGTATTACAACATGAAATGGCTTAAGAGCCTTATGAAACAACAAAAGAAAATATGACCCTGCACTACAGAGAAGGTGCTCCTGCACCAGGGAGAGATAAAGATAAAGAGAGGGAGATATAGAGAAGGAGATGGATATAGAGAGGGAGAGATAGAGGTAGAAATATATAGAGAGATAGAGAGGGTAGGGAAGAGAAAGGGGGAAAGGGATATCCAGAGATATAGATAAAGATATGGAGAGATATGGAGAGGGATAGAGAGGGATGGAGGGAAAGATAGAGAGATAGATAGGGAGGATAAAAGGATCTAGAGAGATAGAGGGAGAGTAGATAGAGATATCTAGAGAGGATGAGAGAGAGAGAGAGATAGAGATGTATAGATAGAGAGGAAGATATAGAGAGGAAGAGATACAGAGAGACAGAGACAGAGATATGGAGATAGAGATAGAGATAGCAATAGAGATAGAGATAGAGAGGGAAAGGGAGAGATAGAGAGATAGAGAAAGGGAGGATATAGAGATACAGTAAGAGTCTAGACTTCTACCTATCCTCTATCTCTCTATCTCCATCCTCTCTCTCTCTCCTTCTCTATCTATCTCCCTCCCTCTATCTATCCCTTTTTCTATCTCAATCCCCCTCTCTCTCTCCCTCTCCCTCTCCCTCTCTAGGCTATCTCTCTATCTCTCCCTCTCACTATCTTTATCTCTACCTCGAGCACTCTCTCCCCCCTCTCTCTATCTCTCTACTTTCCTCTCTCTAGATCTTTTGGCTATAGGCATCTAAAATTGGCTGGCTAAAAGATAAATCCCAATTATATAAATTACATTTTTGCATATATAGACCTTTGTGTCTCAATTCAATTCATAAAGTACTAAGGGCATAGATATTTGGTCAAATCATGCCACATACATCTTGACCAAGCACAATAGATTATAATTAAACACATATCTTGATCAACAAACTATAGAGAAATATTTCACTTGCAAGAAAATGAATTCCACCTAGGATCAATGAACAGGTATATGAATAGGGGAGAAGATTCATGGTGGATATACAAGTCAATCATATTAAGACCAAGGGTAAAAATCATGTGTAGTTAATTTACTTTTAGTCAATGCCTATAGGTTTCAACAATAATATCCCATGCTCATAAATGGAAGTAGGTCAACTTAAGGAGAATCCAGAAGCTTATCCCACTCTTTGTCCAAGGGCAAATTGATCTTCTATAAAGGTCTAAAGTGGCACTCTAGTTCAATGGTGAATTCATAGTATACCTCATATGCTTGAGCCATAGATGTTTGTATAAGAGCCTCTAGCTCTATCAATGTCTTGAAAACTAATCAAACTTCACTGATAAAAGGAGCTAGGGACCACATGTTAAATATAGTTTCTTCTTGGCTCTTCTCATTCACACAACTTAGATGATGTGGCCTCCATTTTGACCCTGCAATATGATCTTCAAAAGACCTTGATGTGGTCAAGGGAAGCCACTAACTATTTGAGCTCTTTAATTTGGTCCTTTAACCTCTTGACCTCCTCCTTTTACTCTTCTATTATATTCTTTAGTTCAACCTCTTTTTCTCTTAGGCCCTTGAGTGTCTGGGTCTAGGTGTCCACTTGATTATTTAGCTTTGCTAGCTCATACTCTTGGCTAGAGGCCTATTCCTTTAGTGATCCTATTTTAATAGCCTTGGCAATTATACCTCCAAGTTTTCCACTTTCTTTGATAATGCATTCTTGGTGGTTGTCTTAGTTACCATCTAGCTTTTCCCTACTGCCAACTCTATTCTTGCTTTAGTCAATTTTTTTAACCTCTAGGAGTTGTTTTTTAGTTGCTTCTACCTATGTATCTTTAGCTTCAATGGCTTTCTCTACAACTGTGGCGACCTAGCCTTCTAATGCCTTTATTTTCACTTCTTGAATGCTTTAAGTATGTGTAGATTTTCAAAGTTGGAAGCACTTTCTATAAAGGGTTACTCTCTCTCTCTCTATTTTTTCTCCCCCTCCCCCTCTCTATCTCCTCTCCTCTCTCTATCTCTCTATTTGCCCCACTTTTTATAATTTCCCTTTCTCTCACTCTATCTCTCCATCTCTCCCTCTATCTCTTTCTATCTCCCCCCTCTCCCTCTCCCTCTCCCTCTCTATCTCTCTATGTCTCCCTCTCTCTCTCTCTATATATATATATCCCCCTCTCTCTATCTCTCTCCCTCTCTCTCTCCCTCCCTCCCTCTCTCCCTCCCTCTCTCTCTTCTCCTCTCTCTAACTCTATCTTTATATCTCTCCCTCCCTTTGTATCTATTTCCTCCTCTTTCTATCTCTATATCCCTCTCTCTCATTCTCTATCTCTCCCTCTCCCTCTATCTCTTTATATTTATCTCTCACTATCTCTATATGTCTCTCTCCTTCCTCCTCCATATCTTTGTATCTCTCTTTGTATCTCTTTATATATCTCCCTTTACCTCTTTGTATCTCTCTCCCCTCCCTTTCACTCTTTCTTTCTCCCTCTATCTCTTTCTATCTCTACCCCTCTCTCCCTCTCCCTCTCTCTGTTTTAACTCATTAGAAATGCGAGCGCGTTTTGCATTGATTTGAAAAATTCCAACCCTAAGGGTTGGATTTGCCTTAGGCCAACACAAAGGGTTGGACCTACCTTTTGGATACCAAAGATGTGTTTTCAACAAAACATAGAAAATCAACAAAGTCTCTAGTGTGCTCTCCATCAGGTTTACACATTTTTTAATGTTAATATGAAAAAATACCAGGATGACCTCAAGTTCTTTATTATCTTTCTAACCATGCATTTTTTTCTTAAATATGATAACATTAAGGTTTCCATCTTCAATTTCTTTCACTAATGTGTTTTTTTTTTGCAAAAAACCTATGCGTAGTGTTTTTGGTGTTATTTTTTACACGTTTGTCAAAATTAAAAAAAATTTACATTTTTAGATTTTAGACTCTATTATATACACATTGAAAAAAATGATTTTTGATTAGTTCTCAAGAAATTTAGGGGGGAGAACACTCAAATTTTCATTTTTCAAGATGTGTGCACTTTGAAAATTCATAAAAAATCATATATTCATTAAAAAATTAAAAGAAAAATTAGGCATAAACTACATGATGTTAGATAATTTTCTACTGAAGCAATTTGTGAAATACTTAAAATAAGTCAACATTTTAGGGGGAGCACACTAGACGCTATGTTATATTTTTTTGACAAAAACAGGAGCATTTTGTGTACTCCTATTTGAACGTCTTAATCTCCATCTTTTTTAGAAAAAAATAGTAGTTTAGAAACTAGATTCCAAGCACTACAAATCTTGTTCTTATCACATCTTCTAATTTTGAGCATGGCTATCTTCAATTTTTCATCCAAGATTAATTTTTATTGATTTTAGAAAAAAAAAAGTGGCCACTTTTGATCCCTTTTTGGTCCCCCATTTCCATGCACATACCCTTAATTATGGATGCAAAACAAACTAACCCAATGAGTGATGAAAGCCCTTATTGAACATTTCTCAATAAGGGGTACAAGAAGGTCTACCATGCCACAATTTGAATGAACTTGACATGCTCTCTAAGCATATCCATAAATCTAGCTATCCTCAATGGTGGAACAATACCACCCAACCATGTGGAACCCTTAGGTGCACCCCTTTGAATTGAGAGATGGTTGATCAGGCAATCAAACACACACATGTAATACAATTATGGGGGATGATACAAAACATGGCATCACACATACCAAGTACATACACATTGCAAAACAAGTACACAATCTAAAACAAAGGTTATGGCCTCCCACCAATAACACACGAGAAGATATGGTAACAATCACTAAGATCAAGAAATGAGCTGGCACAACATCACACTATTACAAAATCACATGGACATATCAAGAAGCAACATCTTGATGAAAATAGAAAAGGGACTACTAAGCTTCATATGCAGAGTGTCACCTTTATCTTGCATGATTCCATATGGTCTTTTAGCGCATGTAATGAGATTAGTACTATCTTGCACAATTCCACCTCAACTTTCATGCAACTCATGATCATAGTACTAGTATTGCATGGTTCCAAATCAGCCTTCAATGCAAGAAAATTTCTCAAATTTTTAGTTTAATTTATTTTAAATGTTGGAATTTAATTGGATTTATCATTTGGCTCAAGTTTTGAAGTCAAGTTTTTGTTGTGGATAGGGCATTTTGAGAAGGTTACAAAGTTAAATTTGTAGTAGTTATATTTGGATTGTAGTCTCTACATATAATAAATATATATTGGACATATATTTAATATATTCTTTGAACAAAGTTAGTATTATAAAGCTTGAAATGTGTTTGTGATTTCAAACAAAAAATAAAAAAACACCAAATGGGCATTTACTTTTGTGACAAAATTGTTGAATAATTTAAATGCACAAACATTATAAAAACTAAACTATATGGCTTTCAAGGATAACAATAAAATACATATTTATTATTATTGTTCGTTTGGGGTAGTACAATGTATTATGTAAATTCTTATAAATCATTCTCGTATTCTCGTACAACTTCTTCACACTATCAAAAATAGGGTATAGTAGTAATAGAAATGCCAACAATAACCCTTAACTTGTTTTTATATTTTTCACAAAATATCAGAAACAAGCTACATCATCTACTCATTATTTACATTTGTCACAAAATATTAGAAACAAGTTACACCCTCTACTCATTATTTACATTTGTTGCAAAATATCATAAACAAGCTATAGGAAGCTTTGAAACCTAGAATAGTTTATCCTTGCCCTTGAAAACATGCTACAAACAAAATATTAGAAATGAGCTATAAGTAAAATTTCAAAATATGCAAACATTTTTTATGTGAACTTCAAGAATAGTTCCTCATTACCCTTGTCCTCCAAATATTTCTCATTTGTAAATTTTTTGATGTCCAACAAATTCTTCACTGTACTCCATAACAAGTCAGTTGATGTGGAACCTTTCCATGACATATTCAATTGTTACCCATAATGTTAGTAATTAGCATCCCATTGAACTTTGAAGTATACGTACAACACAGTACCAAATGAGAATAACAATGAGGCCAGAAAAGGAGGATTAAATTTATCAATTCTTTTTAGCTATCATTGTCACTCACATTACACCACCACATCCACACATCAATTTCAATTCTAAGTTTGTCTCGTTTTAGTTCTAATATGTCGAATTCAACTGACCTACCGTAGTAGTATGTCTCTTTGGAAAAAGCCAAAATTGATAACTCTCGACATAATATATCATAGTCGAGAAAGGATTGTAAACCTTCATTCCCATCACTGGCAATAGATAACATTGTAATGCCCCAAAATGTAGTCCAATTAGACTGTTATAAGTAATAAGACATTTTAGATTATCGCTAAAAATAATTATCAAAAATGACTTTTATGAAAAATTCAAATAAAATTTGTATTACCTTCTCCGCTTAGCTTTAGTGATAAACATCGTTACTTCTTACAACTATTTCTTGTCTTGACTACCATCTAGGAATACTTTAGGTTTTAAAATTTTGAGGCTATCAAAACTTATTTTTAAAGTCTATTGTTAGAAGAATGCTATAGATTGTAATGGTAAAATTACAATGTCTTATGGGTTGTTGCGAGGTAAATGTAAATGGGCTCATACATTTATATCTATTTAGTGTTTGTCGAGACTCACTGTACTTATGAACCTCTAAGATTACCACTTGCATACCTGTAATGATGGTATTCAATTAATGTTACGGATTCTTGATTTTAATTACTATGTTTTTTTTTTGTGAAAAAGTGGCATAGCCACTAAAAATATATAAATTATAAAAGGGAAATTACAGAAAGCTTGACTCAATGAGGCATACTGATAGGAAAGAATCAGGTGAAGAAAACCTCCGGTTGTAGCCTTTTAAAACATAACTTAATACAAAATGACTCAAAAAGATGAGTCTGTCAAGAAAAGTATGTCACTGTGAATAATACATAGTTGACTTCTTTGTCAAAAAGATGTTACAAAATTTTCAACTAACACATACACATTTTAATGAAATAAAAAAAACTCCCAAAAAAAGAACCTAACTATCAGTAAACATCTTGCAATCCTTCAGCAATTAAACCCTACTGTCAAAGAACCTCCTCTTCTGTCGACTGAGGGGGAGGAGGTGGAGGAGGAGGAATGTAATGCAGAAGGAAAGATAGTGCATTAAAGACATCTGTAGCATCTTCTACCAACTGCCTGCCCAGCTCTCTCCTATGATAGTGAACAAAATTGTGAAAAGACATAACACAATTGTTTTGAAGACCATGCAAAATAGCATTGAAAAGGCAGTGAAGTGCAGGTCAGTGGAAAAGATCCCTGTGATCAACAAACCACCCACAAGAGCAGAACCCATATACAAATCATATTCCTCTATGATTTCATTAAAAATATCCACAGGAAAATGATCATCATGGACAAACAAAATGCCCAAATTCCTTACCAGGTTGAAACTTTGCAATAAATCCATAGCATTTGAAAGGAAATGTGACACAACTTGGGAAGGATATAAAGACCTAGGAAGATGTAAAACTTCCCAACCACAAACCTGGATAATGGCTCTCTCAACAGCATCCTCATAAATCTTAAAAACTTTTTGCATGGAATTCGGGTTGAGAAGACCTAAAGAGGGCCGTTCCCAATTCTGGATTGGCAAAAGAATTCTTCTGTTTCGCTAGACAGAGCCCATACTATAACAAAATTCTTAACTCTTACAAATAAACCAGATTAGAAGACTGAAGCAGAGCAAATAAAGCTAATCAAAGAGATGGCAAATGAGATGCGTAAAACAAGAATATAATGGCTAATTCCCTCAAAATACAATGAATGAAATCATTCCTGAAAAGATATACCGTTAAGTGAGAACTGCCACGCTATGTGCAATATTAAAATAGAAGTACTACACACCAGATAAAAACTACCCTCAGGCCTAAGGACGACGTCAACTGTCAGAACAGAGCCGTAGCAAAAAGAAGAATCTAAATTTAGCGTCTAAAACAAAACACTCTTTTTAAGATATATTCCACTAAATACTTCATAATTTGCCTAACAAGTTAGTTTGAACTTTCCTTAGCTAAAATGCAATTAATCCCAGGAATCAATGAAAGGGAAGTAGAATCCCACTCCTTGAAAGAATCATTTATGCAAAAAGCATAATTCGCTAGAAAATCTGCTAATGAATTGCCTTCCCTATAGGTATGAACTATTTTAAATGATTAAAAAAGATCAAGTAGATTCCTTCCAAATTGTAAAATATAATCAATTTTCCAACTTGGTGAAGACTTAAGAGAAATGCCCTAACAATATTCAAAGAGTCCCCTTCCACAATAATATTAGTAACTTCACATTTTAATGCAAGATTTAGACCTGCTAATAAAGCCAAAGCCTCTGCCTCATTGTTTGAACACAAACCAATTTTAACTGATAAAGCTCTTAAAACTGTACCATTGTGATCTCTCAAAACACAACCAACACTAGAGTCACCAGGATTCTTCCTACTTGCACCATCAAAATTTAGTTTTACAAAAGAAACGGGCAGAGGGATCCACTTAATGGAGGACCTATCCAATTTACTTCCCAAGTTAAAGCAATTTGAGTTGGGTAAAAGTAAAAATTTCCAACTTTTTAACATAAGATCATCCCAAGAAGTAAAAACTAGAGAACCTGTCTTTCTGAAAAGAAGAGAAGCTGAAACTACTTCCGAAATCATTTTCTTAATTTTAGCAATAATTGCATCAAAAGAGTTGTTAATTTTTCTAAAAATTCTGCTATTTCTTTCTAGCCATAAAATCTAAATTACAATACTCGGAGAGACCACCCACAAAGCAAAGAAGGTAGAGTTTGAGAATAAGATAAGCCAGCTTTGAAAAACTTGAAGGAGAGAGAAAGGAAGGGGGCCCTGCCAACACAACTTCGAGAATAACCAACACCAGACTTTTGAAGAGAGATGACAATTTAGCAGTAAATGATCCACAGATTCCTCCACTTCATAACAAAAAGGACAAAAGAAGGAATTAGCAACCCCAAGCCTGACTAACCTATCACTAGTAAGGATTCTATAATTCAAGGCTAACCAAGCAAAAGCCCTGCTTTAGGCAAGCAAGGACCACTCCAACAAAGCTTATAAGGCCAATCAATAGCTGAAGTAGAATCCTTACTAATGATACTTAGATATCCTTGCTTGACTGTATATCGACCAGACTTTGAAGGGACCCAAATGAGTTTATCCCTACCTCCTAATATTAAAATTCTTCTCTCCTTTAAGATATTCCTAAGTAAGACCTTCTATTCTAAAGGAATCGAAAAATCATCAAAATTTCTCCACTTAACTTGACTAATTACCATATCAGAATCAACTTCACTATAATCTTTAACTTTTGTTCCCCAAACTTGACACAAAAATAACATAATTTCTTGAAGACCTTCTATATTTTTCAGTGGCTGATAACTGTTCCAAGAATCATCTCAAAAAAGGGCTGAGTTTCCATCCTGAATAACCCAAGATAGAAAAGGGGAAATCACCTCTCTACATTTTAATAAAAAATTCCAAATCTAAGAGCCCATCTTTGGATTTAAAATAGTAAAAATTCTTTCAGGCGATGATGAATCTAGATATTTAGCTAGCATAATTTTTCCCCATTTAGAGTCTGGTTTTTCATATAAATTCCAGACCAACTTGGCACCAAGAGCCTTGTTTTGAGCTTCAATGTTATGAATCCCAGTTCCTCCTTTCTGCTTCAAAAAATAGATTTTATCCCAGGAAATTAAAGGGATCTTTTTTCCATTCAAATTAGATCCATTCCACATGAATTTCCTCAAAATATTAACAAGGCAAGAAAGGATGGCCTTGGGCACCATAAACACTGAGAGGATATACACAGGCACTGCCAACAAAACTGATTTAATCATTAGGATTTTGCCTGCCAATGTTAGCCATTTACCTTTCCATGAAGAGATTTTGGACTTAATACTCTTAATAAGTTTATCCCAAAACATATTTTTAACTGATCCTGAGAAAAGAGGGATCCCCAAATATCTTGAAGGAAGGACATCCACCTTAAACCCCAAGTATTTGGCAACTCTTTCTTGAACTAAAGAGGATGTAAAAAAGATTTATTTTTAGATTTCTCCTAATTTACTTTCTGACCCAATACTAAACAATACTTTGAAATTACATCCTTCATATGTTTAGCTTTTGATATCACAGGTTGACCAAATAACAAAGTATCATCTACAAATAAAGCATGAGTAATAGCAAAGGGAACTCTAGGAATTTTAATCCCTTTCCAGTTCCCCAAGGAATTTTGCCTCAAAATCAATCTGCTCAAACCTTCTGCCATTATTATAAAAAGAAAGGGGAACAAAGGATCACCTTGTCTTATACCTTGACAAGATTTGAAGAATTTAGACTGGGAACCATTAATCAAAACTAAAAAGCTTGAACCAGAAATGCAAGATGAAATCCACTTACACCACTTAGAATAGAAACCAAACTTAAGGAGAACTTGAAACAAAAATTCCCAAGACACTCTATCATAAGATTTTAACATATCCAATTTAACCAACATAGCAGGAAGTTTATGATCATGAATTGAATGCAGAACCTCATGTGCCACTAGTGCACCTTCAGATGTTTCCTTACCTGGAACGAAACCACCTTGTTCTTCTGAAACAATTTTTGGAATTAAAATAGCAAGTCTTAAAGTAATTGCTTTAGAAATAATTTTATACAATGTATTACAAAGAGAAATGGGTTTGAAATCAACAAAGGAAGAAGGTGTAGCAACCTTAGGAATCAAAGCAATGAAGGTAGAATTAATCTCTTTCAAAACAATACGATTTCTACGAGCTTCTTCTACTGCCAACCATACATCTTTACCTACAAAGTCCCAACATTTTTGGAAGAAAAGTGGAGTAAAACCATCTGGGCCAGGAGATTTATCTGGATCTAAAGAAAAAACTACTGCCTTAATTTCTTCTAAAGAAAAATGTTTCATCAATTCTAAATTATCTTCTTGTGATATCAAAGGAGGGATATGATTTATAACTTCTAGCACAGTCGAATATGGGACCTTAATCTTTTCTTTTGAAAGAAGCTTTTGAAAAAAAATTAAATCCTTCTTTCTAGATAAGAACATCATCTTGCAAAATATTCCCCATAGAGTCTTTAATTGCATGAATAGAATTCTTATGTCTTCTTACCATAGCCGAAACATGGAAAAATTTTATATTTCAGTCTCCTTCTCTAAGCCAAGTCTCCCTCGATTTCTGTCTCCAAAAAATTCTTCTCTAGATAAAACTTCCTCCAAGTTAGTGTTATCCTGTGGGACCCTCAACCCCTCCTTCGGGCCCTAGCGGTCTCTGGCTAACCTCTCCGGTGGCACCCTCACTAACAGTTCAAGCTTTTGGTGTAGTGGTAGCCGGTCTGTGTTAACAAAACAGTGACTCTGCTAGGGAGGGGTTTGATTCCCGCTGATAACGTTTGACTCGCCTCATGGTCGACTATGTTCATTAATGACCTCTCGACTCGGGGGGGCTAAGCTGTTATCACGCGGGACCCTCAACCCCTCCTTCGGGCCCTAGCGGTCTCTGGCTAACCTCTCCGGTGGCGCCCTCACTAACAGTTCGAGCTTTTGGTGTAGTGGTAGCCGGTCTGTGTTAACAAAAGCAGAGCTCAAACTGTTAGTGAGGGTGCCACTAGAGAGGTTAGCCAGAGACCGCTAGGGCCCAAAGGAGGGGTTAAGGGTCCCGCGTGATAACAACTTATATTTTGTTAACATAGACCGGGTACCACTACACCAAAAGCTTGAACTGTTAGTGAGGGTGCCACCGAAGAGGTTAGCTAGAGACCGCTAGGGCCCGAAGGAGGGGTTGAGGGTCCTGCGTGATAACAGCTTAGCCCCCCCGAGCCGAGAGGTCCATAATGGACACAGTCGACCACAAGGCGAGTCAAACGTTATTAGCAGGAATCGAACCCCTCCCCAGTAGAGTCGCCATTTTGTCCATTATGGACCTCTTGGCTTGGGGGGGCTAAGCTGTTATCACGTGGGACCCTCAACCCCTCCTTCAGGCCCTAGCGGTCTCTGGCTAACCTCTCCGGTGGTGCCCTCACTAACAGTTTGAGCTTTTGGTGTAGTGGTAGCCAGTTTGTGTTAACAGTTAGATTGAAGAGATTTCACACATTCAAAAAAAGCAGTATCCATGCCATTTTTTATAATGACTTCATTCATCTATTCTAACTAGGATTGTAAAGTAGCGTTTTGAGAAAAATATTACCAAAAGAAAGTTTATTCCATTCCTTAATTTTGTTTCTTATGAATTTCAACTTCTCATTGAGCCAAAACATGCAAGAACCTTTCACAAAAGGGGCATTCTTCCACCAAGATTCCAACAGAGGTAAGAAACTACAATCTCTAAACCACATAGCTTGGAACTTAAAAAAAGATTTATGTTTCTTTTTAGTCATATCCATGTCCAAGTGAAAAGAAATGGGAAAGTGATCTAAAGCAGAAAAGGGAAGAACAGAGGTACCATATATTTTAGTATCAAGACACCAATCAGAAAACAAAAATCTATCCAATCTTTCTGCTATGTTTAAAAAATTCTTTCTCCTATTGGACCAAGTGAAGTTCCCATTTAATAAAGGGCTATCCACCAACACATTATCTGAAATAAAATCATTAAAATCATCAATTACCCTCTGGGGAGGACATATCCCTCCCGATTTTTCAGATAAACAAGTAATAGCATTAAAATCTCCTCCTAGGATAACTTTTTCTCCAGATAAATTTTCCAAATGTACAGACAAAATATCCCAACACTTTTTTTTGTCATTAGTCAAAATTGGTCCATAAACATTAAATAACCAAAAATTAAGGGTTGGGGAATTTATTTTAACCAGTAAAAATTTTGAGTAGAACAAATCAGATCTGCATCATAACTTTTATTATCCCAAAGTATAACCAAACCACCTGACGCCCCCTGAGAAGGAGAATGGTGAAACTTCCATTTATACCAATTTGGAAAAATATTGTTAGCTTGAATTTGAGATAATTTTGACTCCTAAAGTAAGATAATGTCCATACCTGTTGAATCAATCTAACGCTTTACCAAGCATCTCTTGTTAGGGGCATTAATGCCCCTAACATTCTAGGATGGGATCTTCATTATTCCTGGGGAGAGTTTCTCACTCTCCCCGATCTCAAATAGGTTTCAAGGGTAGCCTGCAACCCAACCTTAATTTCTTCCTGAGTTTTGAAAGCTTTTGGTTTCTGACCTCTCTTGGAAGGAGATATAGACCTAGAATTTGTAGGAGAATCCTGACTAGAAGTTTGAGAGATGGACAATTTTGCAGCAAAATCAAAAACCTTAGTATCATTAGGAGGAATCTAAGGAACAGATTGAGGAAAAGAAAAGTTTTGAGCAGGGTTAAAAATCTCATTACCAATTCCGTCTCCTACCAAAACCTTCCAATCCTGCTTCTCTGTATTTAACTGGTTATCAATTACCAAGCTTGATTCAGAAGTGTTATTAATAAGAGAGACATCCTCACCTACAACTCCATGTGATTCTTCTGCAATTACCTCTTCTGCAATTTGATCAATAAGATTGGAAGCAACTTTATGAATAGTCTTATCAACATAAGCTTTTGCTTCCTTCCCAGACAAAGAAAAATTAACCAAGCTTGAAATAGTGTTGATTGTCATTTAAAATGCAAATATCTTCCTCTTTATCAAAAGATGGAAATAAATTCTTTTTTACTTGTTCTTTATGAAAAAAATTAGGGGTATCTGATTCTTTCCTCTTACCAATACCAAACTCAAAAGAAAAATCCTCTACTGGACCATTAACATAATCTTGCCCCTCACTCGAATAGGAGGAATTAATCAAATGATTTAAAGATGCTTCCCCAAGGTTAACAGAATCAAGATCTTCCTGTGAAATTTTGTCTTTTTCTGAATCCTCACAAACCCAATAAGATTCAAGAAGTTTTGGCTTTTCCATAATCATAGGATTTTCAAAAACAACCGTTTGTTTCCAAGACCCAAATTTAGATTGGAATTCCATAAATTTAGGGAATGGAAACGAGGTATTTAAAATTATAGAAAACCTTACTGGCAATTCAGATATTTGAAAATTAGACATATCATGTTTAACAAAGAAACCCATTTTCTTAGCACAAAATTCAATAATGTTGAGATCTCTGTATTCAAGGGGTAAATTTGGCAATGAAATCCAAAACGGGACAAAGTTCATATTAGCTTTAATGGGATCAAAATTGGGCTCCCACTTCTGAATACAGATCCCTTTACCTTGGTAAAACCATAATTTTTGTTTTAGGGTTTCCTCACGAAAAAGACCATTCTAAAAAATAAATGAAAAAACACATAAATCCTTGTGTAGAAAGAAAACATCAGAAACCCCTTTCTAGGAAACCCTAATCCAATTAAGAAAGATATCAGAATTAAGTTTCAAATTCCAAACCTTACCGATAAGTGCCCTTGTAGTAAGATCTTGAATATAGGGATTCTCCAAATCTTCAGGGATTTGAATATTAACAATTTCTACAGAAACCCTAGCATCAGATTCAAGAACTTCTTCATGGGGATTCACTTTAGGAGAAACGGGCTTTTCCCTCCATACCTGATGATTTCCACTTCCATTTTCTACCCTTCTTGGAACCCCAGCTTGATTATTTGCAAAAAATGTATTTTGTGCAAAAAACCTTCTGTTGTTCCGAAAATTAAAAGAACCACCATTGCCATGTCGAGCCGGAAAAGGATACTATCCTTCATATCAAAAAAATCTACGAAACCCTAATCCTGTCGACTCCTAAAAGGAGAAATGCCTTCTTCCCCTAATTGCTTCAGCAAACAAACTTTGTTGTGAGCGCAAAGGTCTTCTATAAAAGACCTCTCCATTTTGTTGCATTTTGTCGTATTTTCTCTCAAAAGCATGTTATTTTAATTACTATGTTACTTGAATATAAATCCTTAATTCTTATCTGTAACATAGGACGATGTATGCATTTAGTAATCACATGTGATTACATTCCCAGGAAGATCTTAGATGACCTTTAATTCACACCTTAGATGTCATTTAACACATCAACAACATGCAATGATTGAAGTAAGAGTGGATGATGATAAGGACAAGGGCATCATCATTGGCCAAAAATCTAACATGTTACTGGTCAGTTGGTGGGCCCTCTAGCCTCACCATCATATTGTGACTATGTATGCATTTATGTAAAGAATTACATTATTTTTTTGTAATTATTCTGAGAAGATCTAGGATCTCATTTCATTTACATATTTTATTAATCCATCTCTATCACATCAAACCATTCAACCTAATTAATGGCTAGAAATTTACTAGAAGTAAAAATATACATTGATCAGGGTAGGCGGTAACACTGGTTGATTTATTAAAAAGCTGATGTGTTACTTCTTAGTTGGTGGGGCCTTTGGCTCTACCGTTATTTTGTGACTATGTATGTATTTATGTAGGTGATTAGATTATTTTTGGTAATTATTCCAACAAGATCTTATTTTGAGAAGATCTTAGATGTCATTTAAACCACATATTTTATTGTTCCCACTCTATTGAATATCAAACCATTTAACCACATCAATGGCATAACAGGGATCAAAGTAAAAATAGACATTGGTGAAAACAAGTTGTAGTGTTATTGGCCGACTGGTCAAAAAGCTAACATGTCACTAGTTAGTTGGTGTTACCCTACATTTTATGACTATGATTATGTTTATGTGGGTGACAGATGTATACCATTTGATGATTCACCATTGAATTAGATGCTAACTAAATAGTGAAGCATTGGTAGTTGTGAAATGTAGCTACATACTCTAGCCATGGGAATTTATTCCACCATTTCCTTAGCTAGCGGATATCAGTTACATATGAGCATTATAGTCATAGATCAATGGCTGTACAATTGGCACATCATCCCTCAATTTTTTTGGAATAGAAACCCACGTAGATGTTTATTCCCAACAAAGGCTAAAAGGTATGAGATGATGCTATATGTTATGTTTTGCCTATTTTAATTATATTTTATCACTATGTTAAGTTATTTTATTTGACTGGTTATAAATTAACAAATGATCTTGTTGTAGCTTCCCTGGACATTTATTTGTGTGAATATCCCTCATTATTTTTCAATCTATTTTGAACCTATTCATTTTTGAGGGCAAATTACATTAAAGTTTTAATAGTGTTAAAATATAATAAAATCCCACTATACCATATGTCAATTTAAGGTAAATAGAATGCTAAGTTGGCATTGTTGGGCCCACTAAATCAATGACTCATAGATCTCCTTCCCCACATCTTTGAGTGGGTCATGTTTCAATAATACAATTCCTTCACCGACCTATGTGCTACCCTTTGAGATTTTTAATTAATAAATGGCAAGATTAAATCATGATTAATTACCACATCCATTTCAAACACCTCAAACAATAATAAATTCAAAATAAATTTCAAGAACACAACAACAACAATAATCAACCCACCAATACCCATACCTCCACCAACCTTGTCAACATTGTCACTACAACACCTCCACCTCCACCCACATCAACAATTCCCACTTCCTCTACCAAAGCCCTATGTCTACTATGGAAGTGGGATCCTAAGATGAGTGCAAACTAAACTAGATTGCTCCCAATCCCAAGTCTAGAAGACCTCAAAATTGGGCCTAATTGCTAATGCACTAAACTAACTACTTTGCACCCTATCTAAGCACAATTAGCAATGATTTGCCCTATGTGATATAAAATTATGCTATTCTAACTTAAAATTGCACTAATGCTATGTAATGCTGAGGACTCAAAATGGTAGAATGTCTTTGCATATGAAGGCTTATGAAAAAATGAGGTGGAGGCCTCAATTTATAGATTTTTGAGGATGAGGATGGAGGGCTAGGATCAAATTGAGAGATCAAGGGCTGAAATTGCTTGGGGATCCTCAAGCAAGGAAAATTGGACAAATGGCATGATGAGAATGGATGAGAATTTTGCTCCAAGATTTAAGGGATGATCAATGGATGAGATTACAAGTTTGAATGGATAGATGGCTAGGATTGGGTAGGTGTATGACATGTAAGGTCTCCTTTATGAAAAGGTAAGGATTGGATTTAGTGAGGAATTTAATATTGCATGGAGAGGACAATTAGAATTTAAAATTAGAGGAATAGTGTCCAAATAGTACCACATGTAATTTTAATTTTATATGAATAGTGACACTTGGAGTGGGATGGAAGAAATAGGACAACTGTACACATTTTGGAAGATTTGGCCATGCTTCCAAAGTACCACTTGTCATGTACATGGAATGACAAGTGGACTTTTAGAAACATGGGGGTTTGTAATGAAGAATTAATTAAAATTAATTCATGTGCACATGTTTTAGAAGAAAATAATGAAGATTATTAAAAGTAATAAAAAGTGGACAAAATAGGAATTAAATAAATATGGCCATTTATTTAATTTTTGGAGTATGAATTATGACTATAGTCACAAAATATTTAATTTTTGCACTATAGTAGATGAATTTGATTTTTGTGAAAGAGGAAAGGTGCATGATAAATTAATTAAATAATTTAAAATTATTTAATTAATATTTAGGTCAGATGAAATGATGTAGGTGAAATTGGTTTGAATTGTGTAAGTGGATGAAAGTGGTCGTAACCATTTTCAGACATCTACATGTTACCCCTCTTTGATATGGCGTCATTGATGTCGTGGTTGACGAGATATCAAAGAATATAATTTTTTTGATAAATATGCCCTAGTGAGTGGATAGGAGAGGAATGGGTGACCAGGTGATGCCCCCTTAAGAGATTGACAGAAAAAATAATTTTTTTTGGCGATATCTTGAAAAAGAAGAAAAAGTGACAGAAAAGAGGACAAAAGGGATCTCAAGATTGAAGAGGGGAGGAAAATATGGGAAAGGGAGTAAAAATGGTGAAAGGGGAGGAAAAATGGGGCAGGTAGAGGAAAATTAGGGTTGGGAGGGGAATATATAGGCTAAAAGGGGGCCCATAAGGCTCATTTGTCTTTTTTGATTAGCCATTTGTGAGTAGAGGAGAACAAAGTGAGAGCGAGACGATGGCCGACATTCCATAAGAGGAGCACCGTGTGGAGCGAGTGAGGGAGTATTTGTGACTAGTGGTGGCAGGCGACCTGGTAGGTTCTCTCACCTGCTTTGTGATTTTTGGGTTGGGTAGGTTAGGTATGAAAATGTGGCATGGGAATTAGGGCAAATTAAGTGTCAAAATTATTTTAGTGCCTAATTAGGCAGTTTAATACCCACTTTCGAAAGTGGCACCTGCTCTGGCAATTAGTGCCTAGCAGGGAAAATAGTGCCTAGGTTTTGGCAGGGTTTGTAGCGCCTGGAATGAAATTTCAGCACCTAGTAGGGCTTTTAGTGCTTACTCTAGATTGTGGCACCTAATTCGGTGATTAGCATGCAGTCAAAGGGAGGTGTGAGAGTGCCAAAAGGAATGTTTTAGCACCTAGTCTCAATTGTGGCACCCACTCTAGAAAGTGGCACCTAGTTTGGAATAGTAGCGCCTAGTTTAGCAAAGTAGCACCTATGCTGAAAATGGGTGTGCCTAGGGTTTTAGCCCTTAAAAGGTGGGGAATAGCACCTAGTTTTAGAACTAAGTCTAACGAAGTATTTTTTGGTTTGTGTAGGATTATGAGGATGTGCTTCAGTCTCGGGAGAGGTGGCCATCGACGATTGTGTTGTGGGAGCAGCTAGACACCACGTATAGGTTCTAGCAGATGGTTGGGCTTCAAAATATCACATAGATGCTGCACATATGTGCAGATAGGGTGATGATGACCGCTTTAGTAGAGTGGTGGCAGACGGAATGGTGTGCCTTCCTGTTACCCACATGGGAGGTGACGATTACACTGGAGAACGTATGGAGGATCCTTTGGATCCCCATACATGGGGAGAGAGTGGCATATGACCACAAACGAGGAGCAACTTATGTGGACTAGGTGTTTGCTCCAAGACGGGTGCCGTATGGCATTGACTGATTAGAGATGATATACAAGCGGGTGATGAGGAGAGGCCTATACCGATTACCCCTATTTTTGGTTGGGTTAATAGCAGGGACCTTGGCCCTAGACAGGAGGTCAAGGGGTTTCCCATTTGGCTGGGGAGTGGTCTTATTATGGATGATCAGGGACGGCGTGATCTACGCATGGGGGCCATGTGTGTCAGCTCATATTTGTCATGACATGGATGCAGTGGTGTACATGCGATCAACTAGCTTGGGATGCGACGTGACATTGCTGCATATTTGGGCATGGGAGCACATACCAGTGACATGACTATTGACTATGCGAGATAGGCTGAGCCACCGGCCATTTGTATTTGCATACAGAGGATGGTTTACACATCATCACATTGGAGACATGAGATACTGGAGATGGGTGATGGATGACATAGTGGAGTTCGTGTGGTGGCCGTGGAGGGAGGTAGAGAGATGGTTAGAGGATAGGGAGCAACTTGGTTATGTTTTGCAGTCCTGATATCTGATTGGATGGACATAGATGATTATTGACAGGTATCTGCCTGAGCGAGTGTAGCGATAGTTCGGCTTGATACAAGATGTAGCACAGGTGGAGGTAGTGTTTGCCTAGGTGCACATGGTGTAGTTATAGTGGGGATTAGCTCCAGATCCAAAGATGGTGATAGCAGAGTTTGATGGACTCCAGCCACAAGCATAGCATGCGAGACGACAGGTTGAGGATGTAGGGGCTACCCTAGGTTATGATCAATGGTGGGCCCAACAGAGGCTAGTGAGACTTATAATCCTTGTGGGATATGTAGTGCCAGGTGAGGCATCAGGGGATGATGATGATGATGATGATGATGATGATGATGAGGATGAGGAGGAGGAGGATGAGGTGTGGATAGAGGAGATGGACATAGATGAGGAGAAGGATGGCAAAGATGCATGAGGTGATGGGGGTGGTGAGGGTGATGGTGAGGGAGCAGAGCTGGCGAGAGCACATGCTTTGATACACCAAATACAGGCACATGTAGCCCAGCTGTAGGGACTAGATGGAAATGGGGTTTTGGCACAGTTGGTGAGAGCATAGGCTTTAATGCAGTAGTAGTAGACGTAGATAGCCTAGTTATAGGAGTAGTTGGTATAGGCTCAGGGCTTAGCATAGAGATATGCACAGGAGAGGGACCAGGCCTGCCAGGCACTAGGGCTGGGGATGGGGGATATGGTGCAGACAATGCAACATCAGATGGAAGAGAGTGCTAAGCAGGCCCAACACTACAGAACACTTTATGAGGGGCTAGTGCCAATAAGATAGAGAGCCAGTTATCAGAGCCAATCAATAGCTTCTGGATTTAGGAGGTTAGGATGATCAGAGAGATCTATGCAGCAACCCTCTCCATCATAGGCATTAGCGATAGTACAGATGCCGCCTCCATAGGAACTGGGACAGATAGGATAGCAGGGTATGGGGCCTCCTCTTCAGAAGGGTTTAAGGCCAGCTGAGTCAGGGTCTTCACGCAGGGACAGCTCCACCTAGGGGCATTTATGTACAAATGTATATAGATGTATTATGTTTTGACAGGTTCGAGGACCTCATTTTTGTATCATGATCACATTTTTGATATATATATGAGATGGATGGTTGGACTGATGGATTTGTGTACTATGTGTTATTGATGGATGTATGCATGGATATTTATGATGTTTTATGTATGATGGACATGTTATGGATGTTATGTTATATGATGGACTTTTTATGGATGTGATGTTATATGATGCACTGACTTATGTGTTATGCAGGATGTGATGTGGAGTTAAGTTTATGTATGATGTATTACAAGTGTATGATGTTGGAGGCTGGTATGGGAAGCCGTTCCGAACATAAGTTATTTGTCCCAAGTCGTTGTACTGTGGGATGTTCGTATGTTGTGTGATAGGCATGATGAGTGATTTTGGATATGTGCTAAAATGTTTGTGATGCAGGATGGTATATGGTTATGTTCGTGATAGATGTGGTTGTTTGTGTGGTGGATGGATTCTTTATGTGATTGACATGTTGCAAGGTGTAGGATGGTGTTCCATAGAGAAGTTATTTGTGTCAAATCTTCGTGGATGTGGGTAGATTATGAGAGGTTATTTATGATGTGGATATGTATATGTTTATGATGGTATTATTGGTAGGGATAGATGATAGGTATCTATGCACAATGATATAATGTATGGGACTAACGTGAGATGGTGTTCTGTACAATAGTCATTGTTATGACAGATGTTGGTGTTCCGTACATAAGTTATTTATGTGAATCCTATGCTTCTTAGGATGGACTTGTAGTGTTTGTGATGGGTTGAGGTGGATGTTGATGTGACTTATTCATGTGTATGATAGAAAGTTGTGATGTATGGATTGATTATAGTGAATTTATGTCCAACACATATTGTATGGCCTATGTACGGGAGTTATGTTAGCCATTTTAAATCATTTGTAGTTTGGTGGTGTATGATTGATGTATGGATTGGATGTGTGTATGATATGATGTGATATGATGATTGTGTGTTATATTTGGTCATGATGGGATGTTGAACTATCATGTTGGTGATGTAGGGTGATGTGGAGGTGGATGGAGTGATCATGGGGTTCTATATGAAATATACCTGCACATTAATGTAAGCCATTTATAGGCCTTTTATTTGCATCAGACTATGTGGATGACATGAGGTGAGCGGTAGAAAGGGTGTCAAGAATAATTTGAAACACACCTTTTGGTTGTGTCTAAAGATGAGAAAGGATTTGAAAGCAAATAAACAAGAAAAGAAACTCAAAATACAAGATTTATACCTTTCACAAGCTCCAAATCTCCCTCACTCTTTTATAAGGTTGAGGAAATACACCCAATGTCTCTTTTGTTTACCCAATTTGATGTTGTGTGTATGTGGATTGCTCTTGATTGCTCAACATAATGAGAATGAAGATTTGAGAGGGATTTGATAAGAATTTGGATGGAGATTAGATATGGATAGAGAGGCTAGAAAGATTTTGGCATTATGATGGCACGATGAGAAGATTTGATAGAAATTTGGGCATAATTATGATAGGATGAGGAAGTTATTGAAATGGCTCAGATGAGGGCTCTATTTATAGATTTTTGGTAAAAGGATGGAGGGTGAGGATTGAAATTTTAGATCAATGGCTAGGGATGCTTGAGGATTAGGGTTTGGATTGGAGTTGTAGTCTTGTGACAAGTGTCACAAGAGGGAATAAGGGAGATCAAAGGCTAAGATTTGATCAATAAATTTGATGGCTCCCATTATTTATGAATTTTAAATTCACATTAGGAAGGATGAAGAAATAAAAAATTCACTTCCATGGAAGAGTGTGAGGATGATGTGGACTTGTCAATGAATTAAAAATTCATTTTTGTGGGAGAGTGTTTGAATAAAAAATTAAGTTTTATTGAGTGTGAGGACATGTGACACATGCACATTTTTGGCACCTTACATGTGTAAGCTAATTTTATGGGGAATGTTTTAACATGAAAATGGAAAGGTGAGTTGGAAGGGTCATGTGACCTTTTGAATAAAAAATGATTTTTATTCAAAGTGTGTGGGAGGATGGGTTAAACAAGGTTTGACCAAGTTAATCAAGTGATTAACTTAATTAATGTGGCTCGAAAAAATTAGTTAGTGGGCTAATGGAGGATTAAAATTAATTAAATAATGATTTATTTAATTAATTTAGGTCTAGGGGTCATGTAGGCTAGGTAGCTAATTAAATAATTGCTATTTAATCAACTAGGTTAGGTTTAGGTTGATTAGTAGGGTAGATTAATCAAATAAGTATGATTTATCTAATTAATCAGAATTAGGAGATGGAGAATTAACTAAATATATATTAGAAATATTTATTTAATTAATTGAGGAAGGATGTTGTAAGGTCTAGTAATGAATTACTTGAATTGATTCATCATTAAGGATGAATAAGATGAATGGTTAGGGACAAATGGTTAAGGATAAATTAATCAAATAAATTGATTTTATTTAATTAATCGGTAAAGGGTAAATTAGTGATGTGGATGATGTAGAAGGGTGGTCAAAGGGTTAAGACACTTTTAGATGTCTACATTTTCCACTCTTTGAAATGATGTTGCGACTAAGTAACATTATTTCAAAGAAGTGTTAGATTGGATGGAAAAAGACTTTGGTTTAGAAGAATAGGAATGAGTTTAGGGATGATTGGTAAGGGTGATGCCCGATCGAGAGGACAAGTGGGTTGCAAGAACATAGGTGTGCTCTCAAAATGGATGAAACACATTTGTTGAAGTGGTTAGAGGATAAGGGGTGAGATGAAAGATTGATGATTTTGGGTAGATTGGTTGATGGATGATTATTGTGTTGAAAATGATTTAGAGCAATCCTAGGTTTGTTATAGCAAAGTGGATATTTTCACCAAGGTATAGAAGACTAGGGTGATGATGTTTATCAAACATTTGCATGAACTATACATGTAGACAAGAGGATGATCCCATGCATGCCCAAGATAGTACAACCTTGTCTAGACAAGGGAAGGGGACTCATAGCATAAGCCCTTAATACACAAAAGGTATGAAGAACCTTAGATGCAAAAGGATATCAATATGCTAGAACCGACCCACCGACCCACAAGATATGAATACTAGCTTGGAGTAATGAGGCCAACCCATAAGAACAACATACGAAAGCAAGATTATGCCCCATTCTAGATGTTTTCGCCACATATCATGATATAGTGAGATCAAGGTAGTTTTGATGTGATCTTCGAATAGGACAAAAGATAAAAATCAATAACCAAAAGACCAACTGACCCAACAAATAGCCATTGTATCTCTTGCCAAGATGGATGATGATTTGATGATGGATTCTGCCTATTGTAGGAACGATATATCTGTTAAGGTAGGAATCAATGGATGATTGGATCATGCCCATTGTAGGAACGATATATCCTAGGGTATGGTTTTGATAGTTGATTTTGTACGATTGGCACAAGATATGATGGTTTACAAGTTGTGGTTGATGCTAATTTAATAGTTGATTTTTGTTAAGGGATGATGCTTTGATAAGTGATGCGATGCTTTGGATATTGCGTTTGGATCTAGTGTAAGCTCAGAGGATAGGGACCATATGAGTGGATTTGATGGGTGCATCTTATGTACCTTAGTACTGGAAACTTCCTTCGTATTCTAGAAGTACTACCTACATACCTTGTATCCACGGGATCAAGGCACATTAAGATGTGGGTGGTGATGATATGTAGTTTTGATTTGTGATGATGATGTGGGATGTTTTTTTTGGTGATAAGATATTGAGGTTGGTGATGACATGTTGATGGAACAATGTTAATTTTGGGATGGATAATTTTGGGATTTTGTGGATATTTTTATTTTTTGGGATTTTTGTGATTCTTGGATAGGGAATGATTTTTACATTTAGATAGCCTAAGTGCTAGATACCAATGACTAGGGAACACTAATTCTAGATGTGGAGGTGATGGGGTTGGATAGGGGGATTGGCGATGAAAGATTATGGATAGGTGATTCATGATAGATGAATGGACAAGTGATAGGGATACATGTTAGATAGATGGAAGATGGGGATAAGTATTTTCTCCAAGAGCTAGGTTGCAAGTAATCATATGCCCCATTCTAGGTATTATGCTTAGGATTTTGCATGATGGGAAAATGCTTGGAAGGATGGACTTTGTAGTAGATGGATGTATGGAGGATATGCTTGGAAAGGGACGTATGCCGAGAGGTGTCCAAAGCATGTTTTGATATTTTGCCCCTTGTCTTTATGAAGATCTAAGGAGGAAGATATAGTATATAGGATGGATGGGAAATAATAGGATAAATAGGGGGATGGTGGATAGGAATATGATAGGATAAGGATGGATGATGGGTAAGATATGCAAAGGATGAAGGATATGATTTTGCCTCCAAGTATAGGGTACAAATGGATGGGAAAGGGATTACGCATGATGCCCACAAGGTGTTTTCATCATGGTACTTATCCAAGGCGCCACAAGGAGTGGTTTTCACCATTGGATGGATTTTTTCTCTTTACTATTTTTTTGATTTTTTGATGGAATGGGGACTCTAGCATCTGTTTCCATAGCAAGGAGAGGATGGTCCCATGTTGGATAGTTGTGAGGTAGATGGAGATAACATTATGCACATGGATGTTGGTAGATAGGATAATATGGAATGGATGGTAGATAGTGGATTATGACATGGATTATGATGTGGATTATGATATGGAGTATGTAAGGTTTATGCAAAAGCATGGACCATAGGGATGGGATGGGAAATATATGTAGGATAGTAGATGAAAGATGGAGAGATGTGGGTATGTGGGAATGCCATGTGGTGGAAGGGAACCAAGACCAATGGTTGCACACATCATTTTGGATTTTGAAGCTTATATTTGGGATATGGGGCAGGTAGTAATGGGGATTGGGATAGGGGTTTTTTGGATGGTCGATTAGGGGTTTTTTTGGGACCCAAATAGACTTAGGATTTATGGGATTTTTAGATGGGGAGTGAGATGTTTGGGATTTTTTAGAGTTAGAGGTGGATGCCTCATTTGGATTATTTTCTTTGTTCTTAAGGACCCAAACCATTTTTTTTTCTTTTTCTTTTGATGATGTGGGCTTTGGTAGCCTTTTGGATTTTTGATTTCGCTTGGGAGAGATAGCATCTTTAGTCTTTTGTGGATGTTTTGCTTTATGTAGAGAGGCATACAAATTTTTATTTTTGAATCCCACGGGTCTGTTTGTATCTTCTAGTTTGGATGATGTGTGCTTTTGTTGGTCTTGATTGGGTATTTTAGGAGATTTATGGGTGGAGGGGTTAAAAGTGGATTTATGGATAAATGGATGAGGGGATTTGAGGATAGGGATATTAGGATTTGGGAGAATGGGAGGATAAGGGGATTTAATTTTAGGAGTTGGAAGGATGGGAGGATAAGGGGATTTGAGGATGGGGATGTTAGGAGTTGGTAGAAGTGGAGGTAAATTTGATGGAGGGATGTGTTTTGGTCACATGCTTTTGCAAATGATATAAGGATGGAGGAGGGATGCTGACACATGATTTGGAGGTGTGATGATGTGCACTGGGTTTGGGATTGGATGAATGGATTTTGTAAGGTGTGTGGGTGGCACCAACATAGGTAGATTGTTTGCCTTGGGATGTATAGCCAAGGCCATGTGAGGATGGATGGAATGTGGTGTGGGTGGGCTCCAAGATGCCTTGTTCATGAAGGCCTAAGCCTTTGCCTTGATAGTTCATATGTTGGAGTATATGACATGTAATGGGATGTTTGGTGCTTTGGAAACAAGATGCAAGTCCATTATTTGTTGGAAGAGGATAGGTGGTGGAAGGAAGTTGTTCATTTCCTATGAGAGAGCCACCGTGGATGAAGATGAGTTTTCCAAGTGGATAAGGGGATGGATTTGGAATGGGATTGGTAGATAAAGGGGTGATAGAAGATGGTGTGGGATCAATAAGTTGATCACTAGATGAGAGGAGAACGGGGATGGGATTAGATGGGATAGTTAGATCTTGATTAGGATAGGGGGTTGGTGCTTCAACATGCTTGGATTTGACTCTTTACAGAGCTCATGTGTTTGGTTAGAAGTGGAAGTGACTTGGATAGATGTGGTGGGTGCTTGGATAGATGTGATAGGTGCTTGACTTGTGGGTTCTTGAACATGGCTACATGATGGTTCTTGACTTATGATAGGAGATTGTTCAAGAGGTTTGGTGGGTGCTGGATTGCATGAGGGTGTTTGATTCCTTTCTAGTAGCCAATGGATGACATCCTTCATGAGTTTAGGGGTTGATGGATTAGGTGAGGTATGGAGTAGATAATATAATGGATGGATAATTATAGCAGATGGTGTAGGATTAAGATTGGGATTGGATATGTGGGTGATGGATTAGGTAGTGATGATTCTTGGATGGGTACAAGGATAGGTGTTGGATTAGATGGTGGTGTTGGAGGGGTGGGGGAGTTGGGTGACTCCATAGATTTGCTTTTTCTTTGGAGAAAATCCCTCAAGGATTCGTTGGATGTTGTGGGCTTAGGTTTTGGAAGATTTGATGGTGTATTAGATGGTGGATGGATGATAGGGGTTGAGGGATTGGGAGATGGATAAATTGATGGATTAATGTTAATAAGGTTGGAAGGATATTGCAGTGGGGGGATTGAGATTGATGGATTGTAAGATAGATAGGGTGATGGATTAAGGTTGATAGGATTGGAGTAATATTGTGATGGAGGGATTGGAGGATGGGGATTAGATGATGGGGGATTCGTAAGGGGAAATGGTTGTTGATGTAAGCTTTGAATTTTGGTCATGAGGTGTGCTAGATTAGTTTTCCCTTGATCAAAGTTAGCATGACAAAGGTTGGGGGATGGATAAGTTGGAGGTATAGATTGGTTGAATAGATATGATATCATGGATGTATAAGGTGATGAAGATTGATATGATGAAGGTTGATATGAGGTTGAAGGTTGATATGAGGTTGATGGGGTAGGGGCTTGGGATTCTCCAATGATGAGGTGTGCTAAGGGGATATCTTTAATGATGTTTTTGCATTTCTCCTTAGTGATAGGATCAAAATCCTCATAGGCATATTAAGTCTTTGTAAATTTTGCATTTCCACATAAGGATCCATGTTGAAAGGATATGAGATGATGGAAGATATTGGATGATTGTGATGTTGGGGATCAAATTTCAAGACCTTAGGGTGATTTGTTTTGCTCCAAAGGATGGATTATTCTCTACACTTAAGATAGACTAATGATCTCAAGCAAGAGGGTTAATTTGATGATTCTCTATACTTAAGGTAGACTAATGACACTTAAGTAATAGAGTTTATTGGTTTGATTTGATTGGATGACTTACTTGAGATAGAGTAATGATCTCAAACAAGTTTGGATAAAATTTGATAATGATCAACTAAGGTCTTGATTTTTGATTGGGTTGATTTGGATTTGGAGTTTGATAATGATGTTGGGAGATTTTGATAATGATGTGGATAGTTGTGGTTGGGATTTTGGATGAGAGGATTGATGGAGGATGAAGGAGACTAAGTCCTTAACCAAGGTTTGATTTGCAAAAGGATGATTTTTTGATTAAGAATTAGGGATTGGGATGTTCGATTGAAGTGGATAATGGATGAGGGATGATTGATGTTGGATTTGATTTTGGATTTGGATTGATGTTATAATTTTGACTTGGGGTTGATTTTGGATGAGGATTTGGATAATGTTGTTTCTAGTTGGATGATGTTGGTTGGATTTTGGATTTGATTTGGATGAAATTGATCAAATGGATGAAGGAATGGGATTAAGATGATGATAATGAATTGGATTAAGGATGATGAGGATGATTAGGATGGTTGAGATGAAAGAGGTATGATGGGATGAGTGATTAGGGGGATTATGATGATAATATGGGATTAAGCTCAAATATGGGGATTAATTAAGCTCAAATAATGGGATTTGATAAATGGGGGGAGGATTTAGTGGTGTTGGGAGGAAAACCCAACCCAACATTAGTGGGGTTAGCCCTTGATCAGATTTTTTTTGAAAAATGGGCTTATAAAATTGATGTTTTTGATGGTAATTTTGATTTTTTGGACATGGAGGAAAAATGTGCTAAAACAAATGTAGAAGGCACTAAAATAGAGGAAAATGGTGCTAAAAGATGAACAAATGGTGCTAAAACGAATGCAGAAGGCACCAAAATAGAGGGAAATGGCACTGAAAGATGAACAGATGGCGCTAAATGGAGGAATGAAGGTATTGAAAGATTGAAGTTTTGGAAATTGTTGGATTGATGGATGAATTTGATTTTTCTTGGCTTAAAGATCTTGGCAAGAGATAATGCAAATAAGAAAGACACAATGGTTGAATTCAATGCATAGAATTGATTTTTGATTCATGGGTTTTGACATAGAAGACACACCATTCATACGAACATTCCTAGATTTATTCAAGTAGGTGTATATAAGATTATGAACTCATCTCAATGTCTTTATGTAGGCAGGATATGCAAATACCATGAGGAAAAGCTAACCACTTTTGATCACCCAAGATCGCTCATTATGTCGCAAGGGGAGAGCATACACGAGATGCATGTTTGTTTCTAGAGGGCATTTGCACTTGGTGATAAATTCAATGTGGCTTGTGCGATGAGTAACTTCTCGGTCCCTATAGGTATCTGGTGAATCACAATCTCATATGGATGAGTGGTCTTAAGCTAGGATTAAACGAGCTTCTAGGGAGTCCTCTATATACCCAAGGGTATGTGAGGCACAAACCATGAACACTAGTCCATTGAAGGGATGTGGCACCAAGTGGTTAAGCAAGAACCACTTCAGCTTATGTTTGGAATCACCCGGGGCCCCAATGCTATCCCAATGACAATGCAACTAGATTGAGGTACATCTTTCGCTCTCCCCCTTTGATATACCTCGTCAGTACATGTGGTTGAGGTCATCCCTTAAGGGGATGAAATCCCCAAGTAGGCCTCCTAAGAAGAAATCACCCTTGCTTTTGATCACCTAAGATCGCACGAAGCGCAAGGGGAGAGCATACGCAATAAAGTGACCCCTTCAAGATACAATGATAAACAAAGATGGTTTGCAAGTAGACTTTTGATCACCCAAGATCTCCCTAAGGTGAGAGGGGAGAGCACACATCTACGAGCAAACCCAAGCACGACAAACAAGATTCATTTACCACTAAGCTAACTTTAGTGCAACTAAGATTTAGTGATAAAAAAAGATAACTTGGACAAATGAATTTGCACCAAATTAGTTAGTAGTCTGATAAAAATACTTTGACATGCATTTTAGATACCTGCAAGAAACTGTTAGATGCTTGCAAAAGATTGAAGAATCTACCAAAAAATTGGCGCTGATACAAAGATGGATGGCGCCATAACAGAGGATGGCGCTAAAATATTGATGGATGGCTAAAATAGAGGATGGCGCTAAAATAGAGGATGGCACTAAAATATTGATGGATGGCACTAAAACAGAGGATGGCGCTAAAATATTGATGGATGGTGCTAAAGTAAAGGATGGCGCTAAAATATTGATGGATGGCACTAAATTTTTTGAAAATGGTGCTAAAAGGTCCATTACCTATCTTACCTTGTTGACTAGTTCAGATGGCATTATTTTGTGTAGATATGCCGCCAAAATGTAGAACCTCCCTAAAACTTTCTCAAAAAAGGATGTTAGCTTAACACAATAGGTCAAATGGGGTTACAAAGCTTCTTATCCTATCAAGCAACACCAAAAACTAGATTAGAGACAAAAAAACCAGTTAGTGAGAAATGAAATAACCTAGGGTCATGCAAAAATCATTTTTATACATTTCTAGAGAAATTTCATCATTAGGACCCCTATCTCTATTAGTTTCTGATAAAAATAGAGAGCCTGCAAACACTAAAATGTACTAAATCTTCTAAAAACAACCTAAATTTGTTTTGTAAGCTTAACATGCCAACAAGTGTCGTTAAAAAAATGGCACCAAAATAGAGGCAGATGGTGCCAAAACAGTGGCAGATGGCACCAAAATAGGCCCAAATGGATCTAATCTATAGACAGATGGTGCCAAACCAAGAGCTTTTGGTGCTGAAACTCCTGTTTGTTCGGATCCTTACAAGAAAATCAAACAAAATGGTTAGATTGGGACCATGAGGTCCCACTGGGCATGCCAAATGAAGATGAGAAAAGATCTGAAAGCAAATAAACAAGAAAATAAACTCAAAATACAAGATTTATACCTTTCACAAGCTCCAAATCTCCCTCACTCCTTGATAAGGTTGAGGAGATGCACCCATAGTCTCCTTACTTCACCCAATTTGATGTTGTGTGTATGTGGATTGCTCTTGTTTGCTCAACACAATAAGGATGAAGATTTGAGATGGATTTGATAAGAGTTTGGATGGAGATTAGATATGGATAGAGAGGCTAGAATGATTTTGGAATTATGATGGCATGATGAGAAGATTTGACAGAAATTTGGGCATAGTTATGATATGATGAGGAAGTTATTGAAATGGCTTAGATGAGGGCTCTATTTATAGGTTTTTTCTAAAAGGATGGAAGGTGAGGATTGAAAGTTTAGATCAATGGCTATGGATGCTTGAGGATTAGGGTTTGGATTGGAGTTATGGTCTTGTGACAAGTGTCACAAGAGGTTTGAATAAGAGAGATCAAAGGATAAGATTTGATCAATAAATTGGATGACTCCCATTATTTGTAAATTTTAAATTCACATTGGGAAGGATGTGGAAATAAAAAATTCATTTCCATGGGAGAGTGTGAGGATGATTGTAGTGTCTTTACTATGTCTAGTAAACTTAGTGGTAATCACACAATTCAAAGGAATAACCTACCGAACAATCCACTATAACCCTTGGAAAGATCTTCATTGAATTATCGACCAGGGCTAGTAAGCTTGTGATGGCACTGACACTGTATGTGCATTCAAAGATCAAACTATCTAACTCATCTAGTATAGTATCATAAATCAAACTGCTTATTAACAAAAGAAAGTAATGCTGCTACTATTGCTACAAGAACTTGTAATGTAAGACTGTAACAAATGACTATTAAGAAATGAATTCTAAGAATTAGCTTGGTATTGATAACTTATCCTACCCTCTGGAGTATCACAAGTCAAATGAACTGTTGACCTATTTTGCCTCTGCCCAGAGTTAAACAGTTCACCTTGCATTTTCTTTGAAAATCCTTTAGAAATGACCATACAAGGTGTAAGTCTTCCAAGTATTCATGCATGCCTGGTTAAAAAATCCCAAACTCTTGCCTAAAGTTTCCCTGCAAGAAACCTAGAAAAACCCAGAAATCTTTTAGCCTCAAGTATTTTCTATCGCTGGGATTTCTCATATTTTATAGCTTGTATTTGTATGTACATTTGCATATACATTCGCCTTTGTACATACAAAGAAATATGCAAAGGGTATATACAAAGCGAAATGTACATTGGCGAGCTTGTAAAATTTCTATCGACCTTTGAAAATGGGGAAAAAATGAGTTGTATGCATTTTTTTAATGAATATCAGGCCTGCATATACATTGGGGAATCTTTCGTAGATCCCTGGAATATTCTGCAAGTGTATATCAAGATTGATGTATATCAGTTTGCATGTTTGCACATACAACGCAACATACAATAAAAACATACTAGGCCGACTTAGATACATGTGCTACAGTGGAATGCATGTCGCCAACATACATTTGCAATATACAAAGACAAAGATGCATTTGCTATAGTGTCTTGTATTTTTTTTGCTTTATATGTTTTAACATGCATTCGCCGATATACAAAGTAAATGCAACTGGTGGGGCCCGCACATATACAAAGAAGATTGTATGTCTTCTACATACATACAGGTGCATCCACTACATTGGAATGTACATTCGGCCTTGTATGTTTCTTTGTATATTTCGATTGTATGTTTTGCACATACAAGTGAAACATATAGAAAAACATGCAAGGCCGAATGTGCAAAAGTTAGGGCTTGCAAAATACAAAGCCGATAAACAAAGGTTTATATACAAGCCGGACCCGATTGCATTTTTAACTTGTTTTATAAAGTCTTCGGGTTCGCCTTGTATATGGGCGATTGTATATTGCGATATACAAGTCAGAGATACAAGGGTTGTATGCAAGGCGGACTTGAATCAAAGATCAAATTCAACATTTCAGGTCTCGGGTCCGCCTTGTATATGTATAAGTGTTTTGTATATTTGAACATGCAAGGAAATATACAAAGAAAGGATGCAAGCCGGATTTCAAATGGATATACATTTTGGTTGAATGCAGCGATTGAGTCCGTAGTTGCATGTATATTGAATTGTATGTTTGCATATACATGCTAATATGCAAGGGGTCATATACAAGGGTCATCAGCCAGACAGAATGCATCGGCAGCTCAGTTTATAGTCATTCCAACCGCCGATAAGCAGATACAGTTTTCAGCGATGGATTCAGGACCAGCCCAGCGACCGATTAGGCGATGCCACGTGGCAGGGGGCGGCAGATGCAAACATACAAAGACAAATTCAAATGCATATTCTACAAAGTTTTCAAAGGAGCGTTTTAGCGCCAAAAGCAGAGCATATACCAAGGAAATTTCGGCATGACTTTATGCATCGACGGCTCGATTGAAGGTCATTCCGACAGCCCGATGCAGCCCGATACAAGGCGCTTTGCACATACAAATGCAGTTTTCAGAGGGCGATATACACACAGGTACAAAGCAATATATATAGGCGGTTGACCAAAACTTTGACCGCCTGTATCTCGTCCATCCTAGCAAATTTTGACATGCTGCAAAAGGAAAACATGCTTGTTTTTGTCTCCTCTTTCATTTGGCGGTCTTTTTGGGGGGTTTTCTTCCACTTTCAAATTTTAGATCTAGCGTTGCATGCCATGGACGACTAGATGTTTCAGCAACGACTTTCAGTAGATGAAGATATTCTTGGGGCATTCATTGCTGCACCAAGATGAAGCAGCTCACATTGATGATCAGAAATATCTTTCCACCGTCCTCTTTCAGATATTTTCATCTTTTCTATTGCAGATCGATGAGTAAGCTACCTGCATTAAAGGCTCAAAATATCTCGTATCCACCCAATGCCAGATTTTGACGCCATGACTGATGCATCTAGACTGGCATTAATGTAGATATTTTTTGAGACAACTCATAGAGCAATTTTTGTAGCTACCCTAGGTTAGTTTTGGAATGCTATATATATGCATTCATATGTTGTAAATAAGGTTGGAAATTTTTTGGCATCCTGGTCTTTCTGTTTCCAAATAGAGTTTTCATATACTGTAACCTTGCCTCTCTGTCAAATATATGCAAGTTATTTTTACCTCTTTACTGATTTTTCTGGTTCTGTGTGAATCTGCATATGGTTTGTCTGTGAATGTTGTATTCCTCTCAATCATATTGCTTCTCGCCTCTGCTAGAGTCATCTAACCTGTGTATGCCTACTTGCCATATTTTGATTGTGTTGTGCATCCTTCAGTTCTGTGGAAGTTTCTTTAAATATGTCTGGTGTATCACCCTTTTATGTTTTCAAGCTTTTATTCATTTTCATTACAAGCATTCTCTCTCCATTTTCCCCCAAAATTTAGTAGTTTCAAGTGATAGCTAGACAAAGAAGCTGGCCTTCTCCAGAGGTTTGATCTCATTTAGCAAAGTCCCACACTTAGAGATCAATCCCACGGTATTCCAGTTTGCAGAGCTTTAACAGCTTCATGCAAGGGCGCAAAACTGGGTGATAACATGAACTAAAACAACTTAAGAATCTAATTGATCTTGCATTCATGAAATAACTACTACAAGAATAATAACATGCAATAAATAAAGTGAAGGACAATTATCTTGAGTGGCCCTTGCTCAGGTGACTGCCTCATTGCTTTTAACTCAAATCAAGTTCTCTAGAATAACAGAATCGTATTGATTCTAACTCATTCATTACACAACCTTGTCAAATCACATAAAATCTTGCTGATCTGTAGTATTCATAAACTCATAATTAGAATAACAACATTGTCTGCATCAATCTGGAAAAGATTCAGCTAGCTATATCTGCTATAGAACAATCTATTTCAAACTTGAAACTTAACTAACAACTTAACTACCTCGACCACTGAGCCTTACATATAGGCACATGGGATTTTATTAAAATAAGTCTCTTAACTGAAATCATAAAACACCACTCCATACAAACTAGAGTGTGATGAATGATAACAACAATAATTGAAAAAGAAGGAAAGAAGAGTCCTAATAAAATTGGAAATCCTTGCTGAAATAGGGGAACACAGACTGGTTGAATCAGTCACATTGGTCTTCTAGTTGCAACAGAATCCTTCAAGATTTCAATCATATTTATTGATTACTATCACGATGCACGGTTATCTCCATCAAGTGTCTTCATGCCATGGTTGCTACACTTAGTTGAGTTTGGAACCTTCCCTGCTTTTCTACCTGGAAATGTTGTGGTTGTGGGCTGCACCTTACAGTTGCTGTAGGTTATAGTCCTTCTTTAGCTACAGGAGTTAGTCCATAAGCATGTACAAAATACTAACAACCATAATCAACACAAGAATTCTCTACAATCCATACATTCCCACACATAACATACAATTTTCATCATACTATAATCATATCTCTATATACTTAATAACTAGGTTCAAGTTCACATAATGATCATAAGGGATAACCTAATATAGAAATATGTTTAAGATAATGTCTGAGAATGTATTCCAACTTGCATAAAACCATAAGAAAATAGGCTAATAACTAGGCTCATCACACCCCCCAACTATCCATTTGCTTGTCCTAAAGAAAATAAACTAAGGCTGTAGGTTATAATGCAAGGTGATCTCCCTGAAATTTGCAACAGTACCTACTCCCTTGATCTACTCCAAATAAAAGCCATTATTATATGCCAACTTGTTCATTCTGGTAACCTTTGCTTTCTCACACTTTGCACTCTTCTTCCTAGTCCAATGTGGCATTGGATATAGAAGTATTGGAGGTTGGAAAGTAAGTGGTATCTAGTTCAGTCCTTGTCCCTTGGCAATGTTCATGTATTTCCGTACCCTTTCAAACATAGCCATGAAGTTAAGAATAGAGTGGGGTTCTTTCTTTTGTAATTTAGCAGTCAAACTATTCCATCTGTCTTGTACATACCGATGAGAGTGATGAATGAGCCCAACTGTTAAATGTTGAATCCTATCATAATCTTATAGTCTTATATTCATGATCTTCCTTCCCACACCTTTGTGTTCCAAGAGTTGTCTCCATTCTGCAATGATTGATTTAGGGATTTCATATTCTCTTCTTATTGGGAGGGCAATGGATTTTTCTCTCTCTGTGTATGCTTGCATGATTTCTCCTCTCAATTTCTCATTCCTAAAGTAAGAGGCCATTGTTCTCACTTGTAAATCCCCCACATAAATCAATGGGTTCCATTCAACATCCTCAGATACAACATAATTATGTAAGTAATATTCACATAGCTTGTCTTGCTCTTCAGGTGTGGCAGTAGAAAAAACTTTTAGAAAGGTCAATTTTCCACTCATTGCATCTAGTTTATTACTGATCAATTTACTAAACTGGTAACTCAAAAAATTCTCCTGTAGAAACAAGGCATAGGTCCTAGCTGGAGGTCTACATCTAACAATTTGAGTAGCTTTGTTTGCTATCTCCTCCATTCTGACTGCTAGCCTTCTCAACTCAATATCTTTCCTTTCTAATGCCTGAGTGTGTTCTGCAATTATGGTTTCTTTTTCTTTCTTCCACTCTTCTTCTCATTTAGAAAAATCTTGAGTAACCTTCCATAGCTGATATCCTAGGGACACAACTATATGACAAGTTGGGGTCTTGACAACAGGGAGTCTCTTTAGCCACTAATTTCTTATTTCCTGCAACAACTATGGCTAGCTTTGCAAGGATATCTAGTTTTGACCCCTAATCATAAGTGTTAACTTTTTCTTCCAACTCCTATATCTTTGCTTCTCTCTCGTCCCTCTGCTCATAAGTTTTGACCAGTTCTTCTAGCTGCTTTATTCTCTCAAAGGCTTCCTGCAATTCTCTTCTGACATTCCTTTCTTCAATCAATAATTCTTCATCCCTTAAAGGTTGTTCTTCAGTACCCCCTGTGGACTCATAACCCTAATTATCAAGGTTGTCTGGGGTTTTCTTCCTAGTTTTCTTAGCAAAAAAAAATCCTTTAATTCAGATTCAGAGGTAGTAGATACATACCATTTCCTTTTGATGGGGACTTGTACATTCTCAGTCACATTGGCCTCTTGTTCATGGTCAGTTTCTACTACCACAACAACCTCTTTTTCTTCTCTAGGTTTCTCAACAACACCCGTCATAACACCTTTCTTCTTTAGACGGTGTGAATGCCTTAATGGTGTGGGTTTCTCTTTTAGCCTTTTTGTAGGCTTAGAAGAAGAACCACCTTTCTTCTTCCTAGTTCTTGGTGTTTTGGTGCTGGATGCTTTACTAGAGGATGGGGTTTGATTTACCTCTTCCACTACAAGTTGGTCAGATGCTACATGTGGTGAAATTAGCACATCTTGCTCCCATGTTTCTTCCATGCTGTGGGTAGGTGAGGTAGTAGGTGTAATAGGGGTTTCCCTCAAAGATGCAATAGGTGACTCTACATTCCCTGTTACTGATGGTCCGCATTTCAAAAATCTTTTCCAAGACACCTATGGATACTGAACCCCAAGGCTTCTCTTAACTAACAAAGTGACCAAACAATCATGTGATAATGCTGACTTATTTGACTTATGTTGGTATTCATATCTAATTCTCTTTAACAAATTATACAGGAAATTAGGCACATTGACTATTCTGTTATGGCAGAGGTGACTCAACAATTTAAAATGCACAGTGTATAACATGGACTGCCTACTATCACAAGTAAGGTACTTAATAATATGAACAACACAAGAAGCCCATAACTATGGAAGTGATAGTCTTTTAGTATGTTGTGATGTTGATTCGAGATGCTCCCCTGCTTCACTGAATTCATCTCTTGCAGCTATTGCATCTAACTTGATAGGGAATTCTTCTTCATTCTTGGGTAAACTAGATACCTCAACAATTGTAGTTTCTGAAGCATCCATTATCAAACCTTTGATAGTGGCTTCATCATGGTAGAGTGAGGCTGCAAATTGCCTTGTCAAACCTTCATTGTATTTTGTGAGCTTCAAAAAATAGTCCATCCATCTTGTTTGTGTAAAGATTGGCAAGGTTAACTGGTCTCCCAATACTACATCATGCACTGTAGGTTCTCATCTAATAAGGTCTATTCCCATGTCAAATTAAACTCGAAATTCAAATTCTTCACAACCCTTCTACCAACCCTCTGTTATACCTTCTTGCACTTTCAATTTCAATAACTATCTGTACATTCCTTTGCTATATTATACTTGTATACATCAACTCAAACTAGCCTAAACTGACTCAGGATTGAAGGATTGAAGGAAATTAACAAACAAAAGGTCATAGACATAAGAAGGCAAAGGAAGAAAAGGTTGTATTATCTGTGTTTTGTAATTGATGGTGGTGAACAATTTTTTTTAGGATAATACATCCCTCCCCCAACTAAATCTTGAAGTGACCTCAGTTCAAGTCATTGTACGGTGAAGAGAAGGATTATAATATGTGGAAGTAAGATTAATAATTAGAATTTTGCATTATTAAATGCGAGCACATATAGAAGCATTGAAATATCTGCGTTAAATAACATAAAGTTAATATTTGTACCTATTGTAATGAAGTGAACTGGACTTTGTGTAAGCGAAGTGTTGGAAAATGTGTCTGCAACATAAGTTGGATTGGATGGGGCTCATTATTATGAGGAATGGTGGAAATGACGTACTAGCATGTGTGAACTAGTTGATGAAGCTTGGATGTAGTGAGATGACAAATAGTGGTTGCATGTACTTGAAAAGTGGAGTGAATGGCATGAAATTTGAATGAGCTGACAGATAGTTGCTGCATGTGAGTTGACGTAGAGTTGCTGCATGTTCCTTTTTCAATAGGTCCCAATGTGTATTGTGGCAGCATGGATTTTGTTGCCTTCTATAGGTCCCTATAGCTTATTGAAACAGTCTCCATGAAGATTGTAGCACTGGTGTTGTGTGTGCATGTGGAGAAAGAAAAGAAATTATACCTAAGTGACCTCAAGAGGTGAGTTGTGTAGCTCACCTGCTGAGTCACTTTGATAACTGATAGGGTCTACTTCCATGTGACTGCTTGGTGATAATATAGAAATATCTGTGTTGGGGCTAGGAACAAAGCATTGCTTTAGAAAACCATCTCTTGTTGCTGGCCTGATATAGAGCTTTAATCTGTGGCCATGAACCAATAGTGAAAATCTGACTTCATCTATGGTCTACAATTTGACAGCTCCATTAGAAAAGACCTAGTGTATTTTATAAGGTCCTAGCCACCTTGATTGTAGTTTGCCCTTATGATCCTTGTATTTGGAATCATATAAAAAATCCCAGTCACCCACATGGAATTCCTTATGCTTGATGAACTGATCATGCCATTTGGCTCTTCACTTTTGAACTATCTCTGTGTGGTGCATAGCTGCCATTCTGATCTCATCTAACCCATTGAGAATATGGAGTCTTTCTTACTGTGCTGCTGTCAGATCCATGTCAAGTTCTAGTGTAGTTCTTAGTGTCTTATATTCAAATTCTATTGGCAAAACTGTTGTTTTAGCATACACTAATTCATAAGGTGTGAAACCAGTTGTTGTTTTCCATGTTGTTTTGTATGCCCATATTGCCTCTTGTAATTTGTCTGCCCAGTCCTTTCTGTGAATGTTCACTATTTTAGTTAGGATATTCTCAATTTCTCTATTTGTAACTTCCACCTACCCATTGGCTTAGGGGTGATAAGGTGTTGATTTTCTATGCCTAATTTCATATTCTTTAACCAATGTGGAAATGAGTTTAGAGGTGAACTGGGGACCTTGATCAGTGACAATTTCTCTTGGTGCTCCATACCTAGTGAAGATCTCTTCATACAAGAATATAGTTACAATCCCATCTCTGGAAAATTGGAAGGCCTTGACTTCAACCCATTTTGTTAGATAATCAATACAAACTAAAATGTACTCCTTATTATTAGAAGCTGGTGAAATTGGCCCAATGAAATCTAGCCCCCATTTGTCAAATGGTGCTAGTACCATATGTGGCTGTAAAGGCATCTCATCTAACCTTGTTGGTCTTCCCATTCTCTGACATTTGTCACAACTCCTTGTATACTTAATTGCATCTTTATGAAGAGTTGGCCAATAATAACCTGTTGTTAAGATCTTGAATGTTGTCCTTTTGGCTGCTAAGTGACCCCCTCATCATGACAATCTTTTAGGATGTCAAAGACCTCATCTTCTCTTATACATCTCCTCATAATATGATCTGGACTAGTATACAATGAATAACCAACAATCCAAGAATATGGAAAGCTTTTATGCCCTAACTGTCTCCTTTCTCTAGAAGAGAAATGTGATGGTATCTGCCCAGCTACCAAGTAGCTAGCAATATCAACAAACCATGGTGTGTGTATATTGAGAGTAAACAAATGCCCATCTAGAAAAGAGTCATCCACAACACCTTCTTCTATTTATGTAGGCATTCTAGATAGAAAATCTACCACCACATTGGCTTTCCCTGGCTTATCCACTATTGTGATATCAAACTCCTATAGTAAGAGCAAACATTTGACTAGTCTACCTCCAACCACAGGTTTGTTCATCAAGTACCTAATTGCAGTATGATCTGTATGGATAAATACTTGGTAACTAGTGATATAATGCCTAAACTTGTTGATAGCATAGACAACAACCAACATCTCTTTCTCTGTAATAGTGTAGTTGAGTTTTGCTCCTTGTAAGTTTTTGTTGATATAATAGATAACATACTTCTTATTACCTTCTTTCTATCCCAATAAAGCTCCTATAGCAAAATTAAAAGAATCAGTGTGTATGTGGAAAGGAAATACCCAATTGGTCCTCTCAAGACAGGTGCTTGTGTCAAACCTGTCTTAAGTGTGTTAAAAGAGTGCCAACATTATGTGGTCCAGTCAAATTCCATATCTTTTGTAAGCAGAGTAAACAAAGGTGCTACAAGTTTGATGAAGTCTTGAATGAACCTCCTATAATAGCCTACATGGCTGAGAAAGCTTTTGACATATTTTGGTTTCTGTGGTATAGGAAGTATAGAAATTATCTCAATTTTATTGGGGTCCACCTGAATGCCATCACTTGATATAAAGTGTCCTAGAACAACCCCTTGAGTCATCATCATAAATCATTTTTCATAACTCAATGATAGATTATGTTCTTGACATCTTTTTAGGACCTTGTCTACATTGATGAGTGTTGTTTCAAATGTTTCTCCATAGGTGGTGAAGTCAGCCATGTAGATCTCCATAGAGTCATGAACATAGTTTGACAAGATACTTAGCACTACCCTCTGGAAAGTGGCCGGGGCATTGCATAACCCAAAAGGAAGGATAGAATAAGCATATGTACCCCAAGGGCATGTAAATGTGGTCTTATCTTGGTCCTCTGGAGCTATCTTTATCTGATTGTGGCCACTAAAACCATCTAGGAAGGAGACGTACTTTTTTCTTGCTAGAGAATCAAGCACTTGATCAATGAAAGGTAGTGGAAAATGATCTTTTCTAGTGCTATGTTAAGTTCCCTGTAGTCTATACATACCCTCCACTTGCCTCCTTTCTTAGGGACAATAACTGAAGGTGACACCCATTCACTATTAGAAATAGGGTAAATGAAGCCAGCATCAAGGAGTTTTTGTAGCTTAGTGTTAACTATGTCTCGTAAGGTAGGATTCATTCTACTTTGTGGTTGTCTTATTGGCTTGAAACCATGATTTATGTAGATCCTATGCATGCACAAGTCTGGATCAATTCCTTTCATGTCATTGTAACTCCATGCAAAAGCTGATGCATGTGCCTATAGCATAGTGTTCAGGGAAGTCCGTTGTTCCTCAGTTAGGGCATTGTTAATATTCAACATTTTGCATGGCATGATTTCCAATGTTTTAGAAGCTAGTTGTATAGATGAAAGGTTACATCCACTAATGTTGGGAACACATTCTTGAGCTAATAGAGAGTGGAAAAGTTGGGATAACTCCTCTGATGAATGTGTAGGTATGATATTCTAATATGGATCTTACAGACATGATAGATAGTCTTGTTGTTGTGGGTCCCTACCGTAATGGTTCTGTATAATATGGTCAATTAAGTCATCCTCATCTTGGGTTGGTAACAAGGGACTACGTTTAATGGTCATGAGAGTTTGCAAGGAATAGTGGTCTTCTTCTTCTTCTAAGGTAGGCCATATGATTTTCTCCAGATTGTCATGAGGTTGAGCTGGTGGATAGAGGACCAATTTCTTGGTTATAGTTCTATTTGAGATTATCATGTTTCCAGAGCTACAACTAATGAGTACATCTACTGTTGCTAACCATGGTCTACCTAAGATAAGTGGATAACTTGCAAGATTGACTTTTGGTTGCAAAACTATGAAATCTACAGGGTACTCCCATGAGTCTAATGCTATGACTATGTCTTCAATGATACCCTCAAGTTTTACTGTTGACCTATCTGCCAACTGTAACACCGTTGGTGTAGGCCTGAGGTTAGGTAGCTGAAGTAGTTGCACTTTTCTTTAGTCATGACATTGATGGCTGCCCCTAAGTCAATCAAGGTACTTTTGATGAGAGTTCCATTAATCTTAACATCCACTACTAAACTGCCAGGGTCTGTGTATTTAGGGATAGTTATGTTCCCTAGCATGATATCAACAAGGTTCCCTAGGACATGTACTGTCTGAGGGTCCTACTTCTTTCTTCCTAGCTTTTTAAGACAAAGGTCTGTCACTATCTTGGTATAGATTGGAATGTTCTAGATAGCTTGGATAAGAGGTATCTTGATACTGACATTCTTAAGTTGACCCAATAGGTCTATCTCTGCTTGGGTTTGATATTTTAGAATGGCTAGACATTTAGGGAAATGAGGATCTAGATTTGAGATAGCCTGATTTGTGTGATTTAATTCAGGCTCTAGAGGTGAATTGTCTAATGCCTCAGCTATGGGTTGTTCATCCACCACCTTAGTGATTTGGGGAGATGAAGGCCCAACTAATGTTTTCCCTAACCCGAGGTGGACATCACTCACCTCTACCCCATAAGTGGGGTATTGAATAGCCTCATTAGTGTATTCCTATTGAACAAGCTTGTTATTGGGGTTAGGTGCAGGTTGGGTAGGAAATTGTGGTGCTCTTGGTGGCTGAGTTGTGGGACTAGATGGATTTGACATAATGGCTTGTTTTTGTGATTGAGAAGGCAACAAAGGTTGTGAGTAATTCATATTTTGGTTTTGCCATTGTTGTCCCTTTTGCCATTGTGGCTGCCATTGGTTTTGTTGTATTGGCCATTGAGGGTTGTAGTTAGGTCCTTGGAAATTTTTTTTGGGCCATACACTTGGTTGCTTTTGATTCTAGTTTTGCTGAGGGTTTTGCCATTGTTGAGGGTTTTGCCATTGATTTTGGGTATTTGGCCAAGGCTGAGGGTTCCAACCAGAGAAATTATGATCACCTACTAGAAATGATGCATTGAAAGTTAGAGAATCTTGTGGCATAGCTTGTCTTTGTTGCCATGGTTTCCTTTGTGCATCATAGAATAGCTAGCCATATTCACCTTCAAATGGTTAAAGTGTGGTTTCTTTGACTTATCTTCTATAATATTGGCCACCCTTCTGCACTTGCAATTGGGACAATATTCAGTGAGTATTGCATCAACCTCTTCCTACTTATTCTTCAAATGTAGAGTATCCAATTAAGTAGCTGGCTGACTGATAATATCTTATTTCATGTTGGTTAGTAGGTTGCTCAATTCCACCCTTGAAACTAAATTAGATGTCTTGCCAATGGTAGATGTTCTCTCTCCCCTTGTCCTCTTGGTGAAAGTCCTTGAGTAGTTTCTGCACACTCTGTAGACATCCTCAAAGGGTAATTGAGATACATCTCCTACCCCAATAAGATTAAGGGCATCCATGTAGTCATCATTGACTCCTCTCAAAAATACAAGCTTCAAAGAATCATTTGAGAGTTTATTCTGTGGGTTTTTCTTTAGGTAGAATTGGAACCTTTCGACATAGTCCTCCAATGGTTCATCCTCTTTTTGAGTCATCCTGAAGATGTCATCTCTTCTCTTATCAATCCCTCTGCAATAATCTTGGTATTTCTCTAAGAATTTTATTTTCATTGTGTCCCAATCTGGAATAGCATCCTTGCCTAGTCCCATAAACCATCTCAAAGCAGCATCCTTCAAAGTAGCAGGAAATAGCTTGAGCATATGAGCATTAATTAAAAATTCACATCTAACTTGTCATATCCAACTCTTCCCAAAAATGAATTTTTAATTCATTTTAATTCTCATCACCCTTCCCCATGTGAGTTTAAAATTCACAAATAATGGGAGCCATCCAATCTTATTGACCAAATCTTAGCCTTTGATCACTTTTATCCAACCCTCTTGTGACACTTGTCACAAGACTACAACTCTAATACAAACCCTAATCCTCAAGCATTGCTAGCCATTGATCTAAACTTTCAATCCTCACCCTCCATCCTTTTACCAAAAATCTATAAATAGATCCCTCATCTAAGTGATTTTCAATCACTTCTCCATCCTATCATAACTATGCCCAAATTTCTATCAAATCTCCTCATCATGCCATCATAATGCCAAAATCATTATAGCCTCTCAATCCATATCCAATCTCCATCCAAATCCTTATCAAATCCCACTCAAATCCTCATCCTATTGTGTTGAAGAAACAAGGAGCAATCCACATTCTTCTACATTCAACATTGGGTAAAGCTAGGAGAGATCTTGGGTGCACTCTCCACCTTATCAAGGAGAGGGAAGATTTCAAGGTATAAATGGTTTGTTTTATGCATTTCATTTGTGTTTTCTACCTTTGAGGTTTTCCTCATCTTCAATAGTCCTTCTTCTTTAGCTGCAGGAGTTAGTCCATAAACATGTACAAAATACTAACAACCATAATCAACATAAACATTCTCTACAATCCATACATTCCCACACATAACATACAATTTTCATCATATTATAATCATATCTCCATATACATAATAACCAGGTTCAAGTCTGTATAATGATTATAAGGGATAACATAATATAGAAATATGTTTAAGATAATGTTTGAGAATGTATTCCAACTTGCATAAAACCATAATAAAATAGGCTAATAACTAGGCTCATCAATGATGTGGACTTGTTAATGAATTAAAAATTCATTTTTGTGGGGGAGTGTTTGAATAAAAAATTAAGTTTTATTGAGGAGTGTGAGGACATGTGACACATGCAGATTTTTGGCACCTTACATGTGTAAGCTAAATTTATGGAGAATGTTTTAACATGAAAATAGAAAGGCGAGTTGGAAGGGTCATGTGACCTTTTGAATAAAAAATTGATTTTTATTCAAACTGTCTGGGAGGATGGTTAAACAAGGTTTGGCCAAGTTAATCAAGTGATTAACTTAATTAATGTGGCTGGAAAAAATTAGTTAGTGGGATAATGGAGGATTAAAATTAATTAAATAATGATTTATTTAATTAATTTGGGTCTAGGGGTCATGTAGGCTAGGGTAGCTAATTAAATAATTGCTATTTAATCAACTAGGCTAGGTTTCTAGGTTGATTAGTATGGTAGATTAATCAAATAAGTATGATTTATCTAATTAATCAGGATTAGGAGATGGAGAAATTAACTAAATAAATATTAGAAATATTTAATTAATTAATTAAGGAAGGATGTTGTAAGGTCTAGTAATGAATTAATTTAAGGATGAATAAGATGAATGGTTAGGGGTAAATGGTTTACGATAAATTAATCAAATAAACTGATTTTATTTAATTAATTGGTAAAGGGTAAATTAGTGATGTGGATGATGTTGAAGGGTAGTCGAAGGGTTAAGACATTTTTAGGTGTCTACAGTGTCTGCAACAAATGTGTAGGTGGAATGAATGATGTGATCAATGTACTGGGATAGGTTGGGGTTGATTTGGTGGATCATGATACAAAAAAAAGTCCCTAAAAATGGTCACGGGATGATAAGAAGGACAATGGTTAGAGGGAAGTAAATGGAAATGCATTTTGATGAATCTTGGAGTAAAAGAAGTAGGGATGGAGTGATGCGGGTAGATATAGATATGTAGGATGAAGGGATGATATCATATTGAGACATTTTGCCAATTAAAATTGAGTACTACTGTTGATATAGCATGGGATGTTATGCACCAGGGTATGTGGAACCAAGGTGGCAAGGTATCCATGCATAGGAATTGACACTACAAACAATAGGATGAACCCATGCATGCCCATAATAGTACAACCTTGCCTAGACGATTGAGGGTGATTCGAGGCATAAGCCCTTAGTACACCAAAGGTACGAGGAACCTTAGATGCAAAAGGAGGATGATATGCTAGAATCGACCCTACAATTCACAAGATATGAATACTAAGATGGAATAATGGGAACCTCCCACAAGCACGACAGACAAAAGCAACGACTATGCCCCATTTTGGATTGTTCGCCACATGCCATGATATAATGAGTTCAATAAAGCTTTGAAGTACTTCAAGAATGATGCACAAGATAAAAATCAAAGACCAAAATACTGACTGACCCAAAACATAAAACTATTGTATCTCTTGCCAAAAATGAACAGAGGATTGGTGCTTTTGCCCATTGTAGGAAAGATGCATCCTAGGACAAGAATCAATGATGGATTAAGCTAAACTAAGGATAGGCAAGGGGACACAGGCTGGTAGTTATGTAAAAGCCATTCTGATGGTGAGGGATTTTTCATGAGAGTGTTATGCTTTGATAGGATGCCTAGCAAGTGTATCATTTATAGATCAAGTGTAATCAACAAGCTCAGGAAAAAGGGACCATCCAAGCATGTTGGATGGGTGCATCGTATGTCCCTACATACTGGATACTTCCTTCGTATTCCAGAGTGCCTACATACCCTGTATCGATGAGATCAAGGCACATGACAATGCGGGTGATGATGATATGTAGTTCTGGGAGACTTGATGATGTAGGGAGTGGGATAGGTTTAGGTGATTGGAAAAAAGACCATTTAGATGAGGTGAATGTTAGTTTTTTGACTATACCATGGTGTAAAAACCATGATAGATGGGGGAGACAGTGATGATGTGGGGGCAACTGTCAGTTTTCAGACTACACCATGTAGCCCAATCACATGACAAAGATGAAGGGGATATGCATGATGGCATGCTGATGATGTTAGGCGGAGTGGAGGGGCAATGCATAGACATGATGTTTATGCAAAAAACCACTAAAGGGACCAAGGTCGTAGATGGATAAGATAACTGGTTGGGTAACATGGTGGTGCAAAGCTGTGATGTCTATGCAAAAACCATGAAGGAGACTAGGAGATGAAGGGGTAAGTTGGGCATGGATAAAGGCAAGGTGAAGTGGTGGTCCATAGATGTGATGTCTATAGAAGCTAGAGTATTAGTGTAAGTGGGATTTCTACTTTTCTATTAGTCACGCTATAAAATACAACGTGAAAGGGAACACAGTGTGGTGACTCGTGATTGGATAAAAGGCAAGGAGAGGGATTAGGTGGTGGAGGTGTTAAGGATAGGATGAGTGAAGGGGCGAATCATCAGAGAAGCTCAATTAGGGATGAATGCATTATAGTGGAGAATTGTGGTAAATTGGTGCTTCATAATGCTATTTTTCTGTTATTCAATTGTGAAACCACATATGGGTGGATGGGGAATGGAAGGACAATGATGACTAGGATGGGTGAGGGTTCTACTTTTTTGTTACTAGTTTCTTGCATAACGGATGTAGGGGTGGACAGATATTTTGGGAATGATGGATAATGGAAGCTCAGGTGTTGGGATTATGATGTAGCTCAGTTGATGGGCTAATTGGTTATGATGGATGATGTGGATGATGATTAGAGGGTGGTTTGAATAGTGGATTTGAGTTGAACCTACACATGATGCCTACGAGCAGGTTTTCATCATGGAACTTATCCAAGGTGCCACAAGAAGTGGTTTTCACCATAGGATAGATTATTTCTCTTTACTTTTTTAATTTTTTTAATTTTTTGTATTTTTGATATGGGGTATTCAGCGGGCTAACTGTGGAACCACTTCAGGTGGATGATATTCATAGGCTCATCAAGTTCCTCTCCTTCAAGAGTGGAAAGGCGGTATGCTCCAGAGCCATACTTAATAGTGACAATGTAGGGGCCTAGCCAGTTAGGCTCAAATTTCCCTTTCTTTTCTCACTTTGATAGATTCCTTTGATTTTCTTTTAGGACCAGGTCACCGACTGCAAACTCTCTAGCATGGATTTTCTTGTTGTAGGATTTGCAAAGCTGATTCTAGTATGCTTGGAGGTGATTGAGGGTGTTGAGGAACCATTCATCCAATAGGTCTAGCTCTTGGAGAGGTGCAACATGGTATTCTTCATTAGTGATAACATTATGCAACAAGATACATAATGAGGGCAATTTGATCTCTATTAGCATGATAGCTTTGGCTCTGAAGACTAGGGAATATGGTGTAGCTCCGGTAGGAGTGCGGATGCTAGTGCAATAGGCTCAAAGGGCGGGATGGATGTGTAGGTGCCAATCAGGGCTAGTCTCATTGATAACTTTCTTGAGGATTTTGAGTAAGGTTTTGTTAGTTGCCTTAGCCTGGCTATTACCTTGAGGATAGTATGGAGTGGACCAATGATGTTGTATGTGAAATTATTCACAAAGGTCTCGAACATCATGGTTTTTGAAGGGTTTACCATTGTCTATAACAATGGCGGATGGGATACCATAATGCTAGATGATTTGGTAAAGGATGAACTTGGTGATTTGATTTCTAGTGGTGAAAGTGAGAGGAATGGCTTCAACCCACTTAGTGAAGTATTTTGTGGTGGTGGTGATGAATTTATGTCTGTCGGAGGTGAATCGGTGGATTTTGCCAATGAGATCTAGGCCCCACTAAGAGAAAGGCCATGGTGTGGTGATGGCTTGCAATGCCTGAGAGGGAGCATGGATGAGATCTCCATGTTGTTGACAGGGTTTACACATCTTCACGTACTCACATGCATCATGTTCCATAGTGGGCCAATAATATCTAGTACGTAAGAGCTTCTTGACTAGGACAATACCACTTGTGTGTGCTTCACAGATACCTGCATGGACTTCATGTAGGGCAAGGGAAGCTTCTTCTGTGTTTAAACATCAAAGAAGAGTGCCATCATAGCTTTAGCGATAGAGGGTGTTGGCAAAGATAGTGTAGCAAGCGGGTCAGTGAATGAGGGATCGTTGTTGTTTATGGGTGGATTCGGGTGGGAAAGTGTGATGTTGGCGGTAGGTGTAGATGTCATGATGCCAAGGATTTTCTAGACCAAAAATCTCACAAACAAACTCTAACTCGATGACACAATATGTTGGCATAAGGAGTTGTTCCACAAGAAACTCACACTGATGGCTTTTATGAGACATGTCTAGAAGGGAACCTATAGTAGCCATGGCATCAGCTACTTTGTTTTGAAGGTGAGGTACCCGTTCAAACTAAACATAGGTGAAGACTAGTTTGTATTCATCAACCATCTGCTTATAGGGTACTAGTTTGTCATCCTTAGTGAGGTACTCATCATTGACCTATTTGATAATCAACTGAGAGTCACCATAGACTTGTAGCTGCAAGATATTCCACTGAACTACTATTTTAAGACCAATGATCAAAGCTTTGTATTCGGCCACATTGTTTGTGCATGAGAAGGCAAGTCTACATGCTTTGGGGATATAGTCGCCTTGTAGGTGTTGATAACTGAGAGAGGGGTGAATCAGTTATCTTAATTATTTGACTTTCTTTTCTTCTTTAATGATTAGTGTAGTATCAAAACATACAAGCATATATGAACATGAGAGAAGAGATAAACTCAACACACATAACACAATGATTTTGATGTGGAAAACCCTGTTAAGGGAAAAAACCATGGGGTGACTAACCCAAGATTGTATTCTCTGTTAAAAGAATAGAAGTACAAAATGGCACTTGCCAATTAGGGCTCATTGCCCGAGCACACTACTCACAAGAGGCTCAATTCCTACAAGAGACTCATTGTCTACAAGGTATAAAGAAAGAAACCATGTGATTGAACCGATCAAGGGCATCCACATATGCTGAGGTTTAGTTCTGGTTAGGCTCAATATACTAATCTGCTACACTTCATTCTTCCTTTGCTTGGTGCTGCTATTCTGTCACATATCAGATTTGTATAGTTGCTTCCACACTACTCTTTGCTTTTCTTCACACAACACAACACACCACACACACCTTCATACCAAAATCAATTTGGTATATATATCCACATCAAGGATTTCAACACCTTTCTAGTCGGCATCCAAAAAACTCAAGATATTTCCAAACTCTGTTTTGTCGGCTGAATCCATGCTTACTAAGTGATGCGTATCAAAAGGATAGTTATAGGAGTCATCAATCATGTCAACCAACCATGAATGATCCCTTAAGAAACTTGATCACCATCAATTTCTCATCCGGATTAAGGTTTGATGCTCTGTCGGTCAGTTCTTTCTTAGTCTACTCTGCCAAATAGGAACCCAACACTTAGGTGCTCATATCTTTTCACTCTTTCATCACCGGAGGCTCAATCTCTAGAATGTATCAGTCATGGTACTTGTCTTGACTTCCCCAAGTCCGCACTTTACTGAGATACTTTCTCTGAGAGAACCAGACCTAATTGTCAGACCTTGCTGCATGCTCTGTTCTTGCTCATCGGACCAAAATACTCTTCAATTTGACTTCCGGTATAGACATACCATGTCCTGCGGATGTGTGGGATGGACTTATTTGCCATCAATGACAACACTCATGAAGCCACATAGTGTCTCTTGCCAACAATCTCCCCCTTTGGCATTGATGGCAACATTTAGTGAAAAATGACTATGTTATAGCATACTCCCCCTTGGCTGATGCTTTGTTCTTATGTACGCTTTCTTAGAGCTCCCCCTTAGCTAGATTCCACAGTTTTCACTGCTCCTCACTCCCCCTTTGACATCAATGGCAAAGGGTAGGATCCGCACACCAAAATTTCCCAAAAACAATCTATACTTGGCTGCATAAATATATATACATGTTATACTTACATATACTAAAGTATGTCTGCAAAGGTGGTCTTCAACTGTACCACTTCTATTGCCCAACTCTTCTTCATCCTGTCCAAAATTGAAATACGACCACTTAGAAAAAATGCAAAAGCTTCTGCCCTCTTTAGGTCTGTTAGATCACTGGTCCGGGCATCAGTTAGGGCCTCATGCATGGCCTCTAACTTAGGAATAATTGTCCCTCTTAGTTCACTTAGCTTGCTTATTCTATTTTTCTACTCCTTCTCAAGCTTCTTTATTTCATTTATAGCTACAATAGTCTGACATTCTTGATTTATTATGGAAGAGGTGAGAGGATCAAAATTTTGAGATAAACTTGATAGTTTGCTCTCTTGTTCTTCCACCTTCTTGGTGATATTTGCTGTCACGGTGGACCAAGATAGACAAAATTTGTATAGGTCTCCGCCATCTTTAAGAGAATTTTCTAGGCTCTTTATCCCAATATCCAAATTTCTCCTATCATTTGTTATAAGTCCTTGTACCTCGGAGAATCTCTTACCCAGAAACTCTTTCTAGACTTTCTCTTCTGCTGCTTTCTCCAAAGAATCAAAATGTGTGCTAACAAAATTAACAAGAGATTTCAGATTATTGGATGAGGAGGCCGAAAGATTCTTCTGGAAGGATGGCATGATCTTCTCCAATACACCGGATGCAATCTCTATCAGCTCACAGTCTTCCATGTGAGACTTTAGAAGTTTTTTCTTTTGCCTTTGCTTGGGCAAAGGATGCTATCTTCATTGTCTGAACTGGGAGAGGGAATCAAAATTGAACGGTCCTTGAAATAGTTCTGGTTCATCAATCTCCATCATTTCTTTGGTCAAAAAATCTTTAACTGTTTCTGTAGTGTCTCTTGCCGGAGACAGAATCTTCTTTTCTTCTGCAACCTCAAAACTGTCTCCTGGGGTCTTCTTTGTTTAATCTTCTTCTCTTCCTTTTACCTTTTCTTCTTGACTGATTTTCTCCTCTATTCTTTCTTCTCCTTTAGATCCAGAGTCTACTGGGGAATCCGGAAGAGAGATGTTTACTTCTTCATGGACTTCCTCTTTCGGAGTAGAGGAATCTAGGTCCTTAGTCTTCTCCTCACTTATCTCCTTTGGCTCTTCTGCAATTTTCTCAGTAGAGTCTTCCTTTGATGCATTTAATCCTTCAACATCAGAAGGTTCATCACTTAGGTCCTCTATAATAGGAATATTGAATCTTTTATATGCATTCCGGAGGATGTTTTTAGTCTCTTTTTCCACTTGATTAGTCTCTCCAAGCATAAGCTTGTTCATTCTGGCTTTGCTTCGAAACTCATCCTTGCAATCCTTGAAGATCATGTTTAGTTGTTTAGGATTGATGGAAGGATAGAGTTGAATAGCTATCTATTCCTAGATCTCTAGGTCCTTTGCCTTAGCATTGTTCTTTCTTATTTCAAGTTCCTTCTCTAGGGTTTTGGGAATTAGAGATATGATCTCAATGAATGCTTTATTATAGATGTTAAGATACCTGACTGTAGCATCTTACAAGATCTTCTGGTTAGCTTCATTATATTCATCATAAAATTTAGTCATTGGTTTCAAGTTCCCATCCACAGTGACTAATTTGATGATATCATCAATGCAGAGAGTAGGCTTTTCAACAAATTCTTCTACCTTTTCTTCCTTGCCTTGACCGGTAGAGGATTCACCAGATATTTTCTTCTTCTTCTTTAATTTCTTGACCTCCTCATCTGACTCTGTCTCTTCATCATCTTTTTGACTTGTATATGACCTTGTGGCCTTTTTCTTTGTTCTCTTCTCACCCTTTCCGGATGTCTTGGCTTCTAGTTTAGAGGATTTTTAGCTCTCACAGGTGGCAGGTGCAAAGCTTTTGGAGGATTTGGTCCAGGAGGGGGCTTGCACTGGAGCACTTTCTTTTTCTGTTTCTTGCCTTTCTTCCTCTACCCTTTCCATCTTCTCTTTGTTGGCATCAACTGCCTCCTTTGATATTCCATATCTCATGGCGACTTCTTCTACTTCCCTTCTCACTTTTCTCTTGATCTCAGGCTATCTCAGTTCAACATGAACTTTTACACTCAACTCTTGGAAGGTTCCAAACCTTTCTGCCTTTGGGTCCTTAGGCTAACTTAGTAGGTGTTGGATATGCAGTTCCAGAATCTTTTCATCCACCTCATAGCCCATTGCTATAATCCACACTATTCTTGGTTCCACTACCTCCATTAGGCATTGATCAGTGTCTACCATGAAGCACACTGTATCCTTGTATTTTTCAACTAGAGATTGAGGGATTCTCTCTTTGGCCTGCATCATGCCTTGAAAGTTTTTGAAGTAACCCCAGAGAGCTGTGCTTTGAGCCTTGGCATTACCAAGCCCATACATGTAATCTTTTATTTGTATGGCAACAGGTCTGTCATTTTGCCATATCTAGCCACTAGTTCCAGGTAGCTCATTCTTATAGTAGAAGAATATACAAAGTATCAAGCCACCGTACTTAAAAGAATTCTTTTTATCCTTCTTTATTTTCTATAAATTCTCTAACTGTTGGTTCAGGAGAAGCTCACAAAGATCATAGTTAGCATTTTTCCTTAGCATTTCATATGCAGTATATATAGCAGTTCCGGATATTGAATTCTCCCTGCTGGAGTGATAGATTTTGTAACTGATTATCATAGAGGCAAATTTGATATCCAGATCTATGATGTCTTCTATTGTCATTTCCCTCTTGTCAAATCTTGATCTGGTAGCCTCACTTACAGTTTGGTTTTTGACTGATTTGAGAGCAAGCAACCCACCGGATGAGTGTAATCTGGTTACCACCCTAATTGCATCCTTAGTTATCTTGAATGGCCTCATCAACCACATGAAGTTGTCATGCATTCTGCTCAGAACATACCAGACCCATTCATCTTCTGTAAAATAGGGGAAATGAATGCACTATCCAAAATGCTTATCCCAGATGGCCTTGTATTGGGGTTTAAGTTCAAATGATTCATCTATCAGTTCCTTGTGATAGATATCCATCAGCTTGGATTCTCTAAATTCTTCAATGTTTGCATGTATGTAAACCCTAACATCTTCTACATGCAGAATTCCACATAGAATGCTAGAGAATGCGCCTAGGGGGTCAACTTCTAGGGATTTGTAAGGATGTTTCTTGAACTTAGGGTGCGGTCTATCAATGATTTTAACAACATTTGGAGTAGCTATCTTTCAAAGGATTCAGAGAGAGATATTCAAGAGCGGAAAATACGTTTTATGCTTCTAGGGTTCACGATAAGAGTTGAAAAGATTGTTGTTTGAATCAAATTCTATAGTTGATCGTTGAGAGAGTTGAAGCAATCTTGTTGCAGATCTCTTTCTACCTTCTTCTCAAATGCAAATGTGCAAATGATGAACAAAAGAACCCTTTTATTTTTGCGCAAACCCTAATTCTATTTTGCAATAAATGCACAACTTAAGTTATTCCGTTTGCCTTGTTCTCCTTGTCCTGAGAGATCTTTTCGGATCACTGAGATGCACTTAGAGTTATTCTCAATGATTGTTGACAATTTATCTTCCTTTCTCCAATTATTCCATTTATCTGCAGATCAAGATACCTCAATTTTTGAATCATACCGGATCTAACTGTGAAAATCCTGCTCTTACCGGATGACTGTTAAACTAGATCAATCTTGGATGATTAACCTCTTCAAAACCTCTTGCAGATCTTTTACCAAGGGTTATTTAGATATCTCTTGAGAACTCTTCAATCCGCAACACTTCATGTGCCAATTTCAGGCACCAATTGACTGGCTGGGGGAAATTGTTTTCTTTTGTGACTCCCCCTAAGCCAAAGCTCATCTATTTAGTTTTCGAAAGAAATAGCAGCACCAGATTCTGGTGCGGATCCATCCTCAACATTTTCCATACTTCTCTTCACCTAAATCTTATTCATCTCCCTTTGAATTTCATCCGCATTCATTTTTCCTTTCCCTTTGTCTTGATTTTGATTATGATGCATCGGACCCTTTTTATCCTAATTTTTACTTCTGCAGAATTTGGCAATATGATCGGATCTATTGCAATTGTAGAAAACAATATTTCTTTGCATATTTGACTAGTATCCTCTAGATTTGCATTGATTAGCCATATGTCCCATTCTATTGCATGCAAAGCATCTACCATTGAATGAATTGTTTATTTGCATATTTCTACATTCATGAGATTTGTGACCATACCTTTTGCAGTTAAAACACTGTCTGGAGAAGAATGAATTAGTTTGATTCATTCTTCTTCTGCACTGATTTGCTTTATGACCAAAGTTATTGCAATTGTGGCAGTATCCATTGAAGGATGGATATCTTTGAGCATTTGGTTGCCTTATCGGAGGTCTTCTAGGCTTGTTCCTTGGATTTCTTGATCTAGAGTTCTTCTGACCTGATCCGGAGCTTTCCCCTTTCTCATATCCCAAGCCTTGATTGTCATCTACCCTCTTTTGGCTTTCAAGAAGAACTTCAAGTTGAGCAAAGCTTATCTTGAATTTATCTTTGTATTCATTTGTTGTTTGACGATCCCTTTTAAGAGTGTCTATCTGATTCTCAAGTTGTTCTTCATTGTCTCTAGCATCTTCAAGATCAGATTCTAGATGCCTGATTATTCTATCCATTTTCTGGCAGTCTTCTGACTTCTCCTTGAGAGATTGTTTTAGATTATCTTCACTTTTTCTTTTCTCTTCAATTTCTTGGGTGAATTTCATAACTCTTGATTCCATTTCATGTCTTACCATAATGACCTCTTTTGATAACTTTTCACATAGCTTGGTTTTCTCATTCAGATCTTCATTAGTATCATTGGCTTCACTTTGACTTGCCAATTGTTGAAGCAGTTCCTTTCTTTTCTTCATTGAGATATTTAGTTTTTCTTTGAGTTCATTTATGAAATCATCAGCTTGTTTGAGTCTTTCCCTCAGGTTATTGACTTTAGAGTGAGATTGCTCAAGATCATCTAGGGCACACTGATGTTGATCCCTCATACCATACATATCCATTGAGATTCCCAGATCTTCCTCAAGCTGTTAGGCTCTGTCTAGAGGAACTTAGCTCTGATACCAATTATTGATAACTGAGAGGGGGGGTGAATCGGTTATCTTAATTATTTGACTTTCTTTTCTTCTTTAATGATTAGTGGAGTATCAAAACATATAAGCATTTATGAACATGAGAGCAGAAATAAACTCAACACACATAACACAATGATTTTGATGTGGAAAACCCCGTTAAGGGAAAAAACAACGGGGTGACTAACCCAAGATTGTATTCTCTGTTAAAAGAATAGAAGTACAAAATGACACTTGCCAATTAGGGCTCATTGCCCGAGCACACAGCTGACAAGAGGCTCACTGCCTACAAGAGACTCACTGTCTACAAGGTATAAAGAAAGAAACCATGTGATTGAACTGATCAGGGGCATCCACATATGCTGAGGTTCAGTTCTAGGTAGGCTTAATATACTGATCTGCTACACTTCATTCTTCCTCTACTTGGTGCTGCTGTTCTGTCACATACTGGATTTGTATAGTTGCTTCCACACTACTCTCTACTTTTCTTCGCACAACACAACACACCACACACACCTTCATACTGAAATCAATCTAGTATATATATCCGCATCAAGGATTTCAACACCTTTCTAGTCGGCATCCGAAAAACTCAAGATATTTCCAAACTCTGGTCTGTCGGCTGAATCCATACTTACTACGTGATGCATATCAAAAGGATAGTTATAGGAGTCATCAATCATGTTGACCAACCATGAATGATTCCTTAAGAAACTTGATCACCATCAATTTCTCATCCGGATTAAGGTCTGATGCTCTGTCGGTCAATTCTTTCTTAGTCTACTTTGCCAAACAGGAACCCAACACTTAGGTGCTCATATCTTTTCACTCTTTCATCACCAGAGGCTCAATCTCTGGAATGTATCTGTCATGGTACCCCTCTTGATTTTCCCAAGTCCACACTTTATTGAGATACTTTCTCTGAGAGATCCGGACCTGATTGTCAGACCTTGTTGCATGCTCTGTTCTTGCTCACCGGACCAAAATACTCTTCAATCTGGCTTCCGGTATAGACATACCATGTCCTGCGGATGTTTGGGATGGACTTTGTTGCCATCAATGACAACACTCATGAAGCCACATAGTGTCTCTTGCCAACAGTAGGGTCATTAAGAGTATTCATGGTCCTGAACTGTGGTTGGTGAAGGATCCATCAAAATATAATTTCTAGTTTGTGTTTTCTGTCATGGTTAGGATGGACTCGTCTGAAAAATCAATGGATAGTGGTTGATAATCTATGAGGGGTGCTTCGACCGACTGATCTGTGACAACCTGTTCTTTGATTGCTCTTCGGTCAAGATATTCAATGTCAAATTCGCTCAACAACATAACCCATTTTGCCATTCTTCCTGTAAGTGAAGCCCTGGAAAGTAGGTACTTGAGGGGGTCAACTTTAGAGATGAGCTTAATAGAATGACTTAGCATGTAGTGTCATAACTTTTGGAAACAAAAAATGACAGATAGACATGCACATTCTATGGAGGTGTAGTTGAGCTCATAGCCAACTAGGGTCCTGTTGATATAGTATGTAGCCCTTTCACAACTAGTATCATCATGTTGTGCTAAGAGTGCCCCTAGTGCTACTGACATTGCTAAGATGTATAATAACATGGTTTTCTAGGGATAGGTGCCATTAGGACTAGTGGTGAAGCTAGGTATTCCTTGATGTGGTCGAAAGCCTGATGACAATTTTGGTCCCATTTGAAGTGTACATCTTTGTGAAGCAAATGCACAAAGGGTTGACATTTGTCTACAAGTTGGGAAATGAATTTGCAGATAGCTTGGAGCTTGCCTTGGAGACTGCAGAGTTGCTTGAGTTTCTTAGGAGGTGGCATTTCTGTTATAGAAGTGACTTTAGCAGGATCCACCTCAATGCCTCTATGGGAAATAATGAACCCCAAGAGTTTTCCTGATGTTACGGTGAAGACACATTTCTTGGGATTGAGGTGAAGCTTATATTCTCTGAGACATGCAAATATCTGTCATAATATCTTAGGATGTTCCTCTCTTGTTCTAGACTTCCTTAGGAGATCATCCACATAGTCCTCCATTATTTTGTGTAGCATGTCATGGCAGATGGTGGTCATTGCTCATTGATAGGTTTCCCTAGTGTTCTTTAGACCAAAGGGCATGACTTGCCAGGAATATGTACCCCAAGGGTAGGTAAAAGCAGTTTTATGTTGATCTTCAAGGGAGATTCTGATTTGGTTGTATCTAGAGAAGCCATCCATGAGGGAGAGCATCTTGTGTCCTACTATGAGATCTATAATTATGTCAATGTTAGGGAGCAAAAAGTCATCCTTTGGACATGATTTGTTAAGCTCTCATAAATTTGTGCAAACTCAGATGCCCCTAGGTTTGCAATTGGAACAATGTTGGAGACCCATTTTGGATAGTCAATAGGGCTAATGAAGCTGACATCTAATAGTTTTTATAGTTCTTTACCAGGCAAGGTGAGTTGAGGGTGCATCTTGTGGAGTTTCTATTTAACAGGTCTTGCTTCAGGATGTACCACAAGATGGTGGACAACTAAGGATGGATCCAACCCTGGCATGTCGGCGTAAGACTAAGCAAACATGTCTGGTGCTTCATAGAGCACAATTGAGAGGTTGGATTTATCTTCAGTATCAAGACTTTCTGCTAGGTGTGTAAGTTTGGGAAATTCTTGTCTGTCGAGGTTGATTTCTTGGGTGCCTTCAATCAGAATGTTGGAACGTTCTTGCCAGTAGGATGGTATGGGGGAAGATGGATATCCTCATCTTCTAGCACCTCAGAGAGGTTTTCACTAGGAGATATGTCTTTATTTTTCTCTTTTGTGTTTGGAAGTCTCTTTTGTGTTTGGAAGTGCCTCAGAGAGGTTTTCACCAGAGGATGATTTTCTATTTTTTGATTTTTACCTTTTTAGGCTAAGGATCTCCTCTTCCCCAAAGTAGGCATGAGCATGCAAACATATGTCATACGGTGAGGTGTCGCAGAGTTCTAGGAATATGGAGAGAGCCTCATTGTGTGGAAACATGTTGAGAGGTGGGGGCCCTTGATAATCCTAGGCAATAAGTTTGGGATGAATGATAGGGAGGTCAATAATAAAGATGGCATTGTCAAGGAAGATGCATGAAAGATCAAGATCTTTGCATGAAGCTATGATGACACTCGGAGTAATGTTTTTAACAATAGAAGAGGATGTCTTTGCCTTTACGAAAGTTTTAGTGGGTCTAGGATTGTCATAGTCAGTGGGGCATATCCTAAACCAAAGTATTGAGCATATTTCTAGGGAGATGTAGGGTCCACTGGGATGGGTTTTGTAACACCTTATTCATCGGCACCAAGTCTTGTTCCATGGTAGGGCATCTTGGTACAAATATGAAATGGTACAAGATATTTTACTTTAAAGTATTCCATGTTTATAGGTACTGGAGTGGTTTCATCATGGTATAACCAATTACTCAAAGTTGTTTCCTTGGCTTCCTCTTCTATAGAGACCTGTGTTGGTACAAAGGGGATTTTGTCACTGATTCTATGCTGTTGTTCTTGTTCTTTCTTTTAGAGATGATGACCATGAGAGTGGGGGCATAAAGGTAATTGTCCCACATGGAAGGCATTGTGAAGCTCATATTCACCACACCCTTTGTCTATGAGCTTGACCTTTTGAGGCGTAGGAGTGGAAGATGAGGTGGAAGCTTGTGATGGATCGATGGGGACTTGTGGGGTAGATGATGATGTGGATGGATTGGACAAGGGGTCTTTGACATGGTCCCCATAGGTGCTTGGATAGTGAAATTGTCTGTCATAAACAACCTCTAAGGCTTTGTAATATTCAAAAGTTTTTTGATCGGCAGGAATAGTGATTTCCAAACCATTATGAGGGAACTTAAGAGATTGGTGGTAAGTGGATGGAATGGATTACATGGCAAGTAACCATGGTTGGCCTAGGAGAAGATTATATGGAAGATCAATATTAATCACATGACATAGGGTGGGCATGGTGAGTGGGCCCACCTTGATGGGGAGGCATATGGTACCTTCAGATTCTCTTTCTGTGTTGTCGTATGGCTTGATGGAGATGATCAAAGACTCTAGGTTAGCTATTGAATACCCCATGAGTTTTATGAATTTTAGCGTACATATATTCAAACTAGATCCATTATCTAAGAGGACCCTTTAGATCTTGTGGTTGCCGATTTGTACTTCGATATGGAGTGCTTTATTATGGGTGGGATCGATGGGTGGCATGTTGGCATGGCTAAAGGTGAGATGGTAGGATGATGATAATTGATCCACTAGGTTTTGGAATTGAGCGGGAGGTATGTTGGTGGGGACATGTGACTCTTGGAGAGCCTTGTCAAGTATTTCATAGTGGATGGTGGATTATTTAAGGAGTTCCAAGATGGAGATTTGTGCAGATGTCTTCCCAAGATGGTCAATGAGGTTGTATTTGGAAGCAATAATGGTGGAGGAAGATGGTCCCTTTATGGTTACATGTCCGTGGAGGGTAGTAACCACACATTCGGGGGGTGGTATTTTTGAGTTTGATGGTGTTGACATGAGTAGAATCAAAATCAATTCGTCCTACTACATTGTCATAAGGAGGTGGAACATTGTTATAGTTGATGTTGTTGGCTTTGTTGTTGGGATTGGTGTTGGAGGATGATGGTTTGGTTGTTACTGCAGTGGGGAAGAGGGTCTTGGTAGATACCTAGGCCATCATTGGGTGATGTGTTGTTGTTTCCTTCTATTTGGATATCACCGCGATCAACGAGGTCTTGGATGTAGTTTTTCAATTTCATACATTTTCTCATGGTGTGGCCCTTTATGTGATGATAATTGTGATATTCATTTTCTTTATACCACGTGGGTTTAGGTTTGTTCTCATCAAATGGTTTAGTCATGGAAAACTCAACCACGTTCGCTTGGACTAGTTTTTGGAACACAACCTCGAGTGGCTCACCCAAGGGAGTATACTTGCATTTTGGATTGTTAGGTCGATTCCGATTTGGAGTGGATGGAATTGAGACATTGTTTGAAACATTTTGGACTACATTTGTCTCTTTTCGTTTAGGAGTAGCAACTAGGATATACTTGGAATTGGTAGCACCGTCTCCTACAATATTCTTTTTTTAGCCCAAAATTTAGATTTATCGTGGATGGTTTGTCATTGTCATTCTTGTTATAGATTTTGACCAAACCCTTTGCAATAAGGGCCCTTTCAATAGTGACCCCCTTTTCTATGATTTCATCGAAACTAGATGCATAATGCACTTGTAAATGGAAAGGCCATTTCTTGGTTGAGGTTTTGAATGAAGATATTGACAAGTTGTTTTTTAGGGGTTGTCCAAGGTAGCTTACTAGCAAGGGCTCTCCATCTTTGTAGGTAAGTGACAAAGCTCTCACCACTTCATTGTTTGGTGTTGCAAAGGTTGAGCATAGTGATCTCATGCTCTACATTGTATGAGAAGTGGGTGACAAATCTCTCCAAAAGATCAACGAAAGTTGAGATGGAGCCATAAGGCAAGTGCATAAACCATTCGAGGGCTTGTCCTCCTAGGCTTTGTGGAAAAAGATGAAGGAGGAATTGATCATCATAGGTGACTTCTTGGCATGCCATGAAGAACTCTTTGATGTGGTCACAAGGGTTTCCTTTTCCTTTGTATTTGTCAAATTTTGCAATTTCAAAGTGTTGAGGAAAAGGTGTGATAGCGATATTTCTATCAAATGGATAGGGACATAAGTCTTTGAACTTATAATGTTTCTTTTGGGTCCCTAGTTGGATGCTTTTGAGTGTGTTTTCATCTCTTGCCATTCTTGATTGAAAGGATTAGAAAGAGGTGGTTGCGACATGTGTTGGAGTGGGGGTTGTTGTGACGACGAATGCTAATGTTGGGGATGGATGTATTGTTATTGCTGGAGGTATGTGGGCCCATAGTTTGTGTATAAACATGGGATCCATATGGAATCTTTTGTTGGTTTTGGAGTGGTGGTTCTTGTTGAGCGACATATGGGTTTTGCATCAAAGACCCATGGGGAGGTTGTGGATGCATGGATGATTGGTATGTGTGAGTGGGGTTGGTATAGCTTATTAAGGGATTTTGTGTTTGGTTGAATGGATTAGCGGTTTGGATGGGCATTTGTGTTATGGGTGGTAACATCATTTGAGTGACTATCGACCTTTGAGGGATATTCAAAGGAGGAAGGGATTGTGGAATGAGATTGGTATTGGATGGGTCTCAAGGAATGTTGTGTTAGGGTTAGCTGGTAGAAGATATCAATTAAATGCAAATAAACCTTAAATAGAGGAATACAAAATACACATAAATAATAACAACAAGAGACAATTTTAACGTGGTTCACCCAAACTTGGGCTACATCCACCAACAGAGAGTCCAATATTATTATCCAGTAAATCAAACTGATTACAACCAGTAATCCCTGCAACTCAATACCATTGTAAATGCTACAAATACAATATCAACGAAAACCCTAACCCTTAGCCACTTTTATCAAGCCTTATGTCAGTTACAAAATAGGGTTTTTTTATGTCAACTAATAGAAAAAATAACTCTCGATGCCTTTATAAAATAATAGGCAATTTTTACTTCGGGGGTACTATCCCCGAGCCCCATGGCTGGGGGCACTGCCCCTAGACCCCCATCGTGGGCTCTGTCCCCAGGCCCCTACTGAGGGGATAAGCCCCCCAGGCCTTGCAGGAGGGGCTCTGCCTCCCTGCACTTCCTTGTTAAATAATTTTGGGGGAAACTGCACTGATAAAAATGGGGAAAATTTAACCTCTGAGTCTAATTAGGCTCCATATAACAACAATCTCCCACTTGGAGACTGATCATAACACCGTTGATCCTGTAGCTCCCACTAGAAATAAGCACCCTGGACTCTGCTATTCTAATTTTTTATTTTCAGTCTTGAAAACCAATCAAAGCTGAAGAGGAGCTCAGATTCTCCCTTGTCACTGCCTTTGTAAACATATCCGCTGGATTTTTATCTATATGTATCTTTTCCAGCCGTAATTGTCCATCATCCAACACTGACCGAATGAAGTGATACCTCAACTGTATGTGTTTGGTCTTTGAATGCAAGGAAAAATTCTTTGCAAGATGTATGGCACTCTGGATGTCCATAAACAAATAACTGTTAGCCTGTTGTTTGCCCAATTCTTCCATGAAAGATTGTAGCCATATCATCTCCTTGCTTGCCTCTGTTGCAGCTACATTCTCTACCTCCTTAGTGGATAAAGCAACCACCTTTGCAACCTGGAGATCCAACTCACCACTATCCCACCTATAGTAAAGACATAACCTATAGTACTCTACCTGGTATCAATATCCCCTGCCAAATTTGAGTCCACATAGCCTGCTAAATCAGTATTAGAGCCCCCAAAACATAAGTGTTTATTAGATGTACCTCTCAAATATCTGAGAATCTATTTTACCGCATTCCAATTCTCTAATACGAGATGACTCATATACCTACTCACGACTCCTACAACATTTACAATATTTGGTCTCAAGCCTACCATGGCGTACATTAAACTTCCTACAGCTGAAGCATATGGTACCTTGGACATTTTTTCTTCCTCCTCTTGTGTCTTTGGACACATCTCTTTAGTCAATTTCAAATGACTAGGCAAAGGTGTGCTGACAACTTTTGCATTCTCCATATGGAATCTCTGCAACACCTTTTCAACATAATCATCTTGAGATAGAGTCAATTTTCTATTCTTCCTATCTCTGCAAATTTTTATACCAAGGATTTGTTTTGCTGCCCCCAAATCCTTGATAGCAAATGATTGTGCTAACTCAATTTTAACTCTCTTATGTGATCCATGCTAGACCTTGCTACAAGCATGTCATCAACATATAAACATAAAATAATATAGATGTCATTATCTAACCTCTTAAAATAAACACAATGGTTAGAATTACATTGACTATAGCCTTGCTCAGCCATAAAACTATCAAATTTAAAGTACCATTGTCGAGGTTCTTGTTTCAAGCCATACAAACTCTTCTTCAATCTGCACACCAGTTTCTCCTTACCTTTGACCTCAAATCCCTGTGGTTGTTCCATATATATCTCCTCCTCCAAATCACCATGGAGAAAGGTAGTTTTCACATCTAGCTGTTCCAAATGCAAATCTTCAGCAGCCACAATACTTAAAACAGTACGAATATAAGTCATCTTAACAACCGGAGAAAAAATCTCATCAAAATCAATGCCATTTTTCTGTGCAGATCCTTTTACAACTAACCTAGCTTTAAATCTTTTCTTACCTCCATCTTCCTCTTTCAGCCTACAAACCCATTTGTTTGGTAAAGTCTTTTTACCTGCAGGCAACTTACATAATTCTCAAATCTGATTTTTCAGCAAGGAGTCCATTTCTTCTTTTATTGCAAGCTCCCACTGAACCTTTGTATCCACCTGCATAGCTTCATCATACCCTTTCGGTTCACCAGCATCTATTAACAAAATAGAATACAAAGAGGGAGAAGACCTTTCAGGAGGTCTACTTAGCCTTGTTGACCATCTAACATTCATTGGATTTTGTGGTATTTCTTGTTGCTGTTGCGGAGCATGAGGAACCACTGAAACATCACTATCTGGAGTATCATCTAGCACCGCATAATCCTTTTCTTTCTTCTCATACTGCTGTAATTGATCTTTGTACAACACCTTCTGATTGAATACAACATCCCTGCTTTTCACAATTTTTTTATTTTCAAAATCCCAAATCCTATAACCAAATTCATCAATGCCATATCCAACAAAGGTACATCTTTTTGATTTTGCATCCAGCTTGGTTCTATTTTTAGAATCTACATGTGCAAATGCTTCACATCTGAAGGTTTTGAGAAAAGAATAACTCACCTTCTTTCCTTTCCATGCTTCCTCTAGAATACCATACTGAAGGACCTTTATTAATTAAATATACAGTAGTGTTGATAGCCTCTGCCCACATGTTTAAAGGCAGCCTGACATGTATTCTCATGGTCATTGCATGCTCTATTATTGTCCTATTCATGCGCTCAGCCACTCCATTCTCCTATGGAGTCCCTGGAACCATTTTCTGCCTATGAATTCCATTAAAGGAAGAATAATCCTCAAGTTCTTTGCTGCAATACTCACAACCATTATTAGATCTGAGACATTTTAATCTTTTACCTGTTTCATTCTCAACCAAACTTCTCCATTTCTTAAATGTTTCAAATACATCAAATTTTTGCCTAAGGAAATAAATCCAAACCTTCCTAGTTGCATCATCACCGAGAGCCACCAAGAGAAGATACTTGAGCTAGTCCCCATACATCTATATGCACAAGCTCTAACTTTTCATCTTTCTTTTTCTTCCCATCCTTGAGAAAACCAACTCTTTTGTTTGACATACACACAACTTTCACAGAAATCCATATTAATACATTTCAGACCTGGTAAAATTTTCTTAGAATGAAGTACCTTCATACCTTTTTCACTCATATGCCCAAGTCTGTTATGCCACAGTGTTGTCTCAGAACCTACATCAACTGTTTCAGTCTCTTCCTGCGAACCTGTAGCAACTATTATTGAACCTATTTGTTTGTTCTCTGCAACAGCTAAAGTAGAAGGAACAATATGACCTATACAAAGATATAAGGTGCCTACTTTCACACCTTTTTCTACTATTAAGGTACCTCTTGTAACCTTCCAATTTTTATCAGTAAATGTAACAATGCAACCTTCATCAGCTAGCTACCCTGCTCAAAATTAAATTCCTACTCAGCCTTGGAATGTGCCTTACCTCTTGTAGTAGCCAATGATTCCCATTTTACAACTTAATCTTGATTCTTCCCTTTCCAACAATCTGACAGGGTTCGTTATCTCCCAAATAAACTAGCCCAAAATCCCCTTGGACATAATCAAGAAAATAACTTCTATGGGGCGTAGCATGAAATGAGGCCCCTGAATCTAAAACCAATAAATCATCAACATTATCTAGGGAAAGAATCAAAGCATCATCTTCAGATTTATTACTTACCACATTTGCCTCCTTATTGCCTTCTTGTTTGTCTCCTTCTTTGTTCTTCTGAGACCAGCAATCTTTCTTCAGATGACCTGGTTTCCCATAGTACTAGCAATCCTTCTGTCCTTTGGATTGGGACCTCTTGTCCTTTGATTTTCCTCATGATTTCCCATGATCTCCATAACCTTTTCCTCTCTCCTTTGATTTGCCCCTGCTTTTTGCATTCAAAACACTACCTAATGTGGACCCTCCTGAGCTTTTCTGTCACATTTCCTTGCTAAGGATAACACCAACAACATCATCAAATTTTAAAGTGTTTGAACCAAAGATAGAGTTACTTATAGCCATTACCAAGCTTTTCCATCTTTCTGGCAAAGAAGATAATATCAAGAGAGCCCTCACCTCTTCATCAAATTTCACTTTTATATAAGTTAACTGACTGGTAATCGTATTAAACTCATTTAAATGATCTGTCATAGATCCACCTTCAATCATTTTTAGATTAAACAAATGCTTCATGAGAAATACCTTATTTGAGGCTGAGGGTTTTTCATACAATTTAGCCAAAGCTTTCATCAGTTCACTTGTTATCGTTGCTTCTGTTATATTGAACGCTACAGATGGTGCCGAACACAACTGAATGGTTCCCAGTGCCTTTCTGTCTAGAAGATTCCAATCCTCATCAGTCATTGCTACTAGTTTCTTGGCTATTCCTTCCAATAGCCTCCATAAATCCTTCTGATAGAGATACTCCTCCATCTGCATCTTCCATAACTGATAGTTCTGGCCATTGAATTTATCTACCTTCAATTTACCCTCATCTGCCATTGCTCCCACTCAACCGTGAGACCTTCCTGTAGATGATAATCAAACACAACCTGCTCTGTTACCACTTGTTAGGGTTAGTCGGCAAAAGATATCAATTAAATGCAAATAAAGATTAAATAGAGGAATGAAAAATACACAAGTAATAACAGCAAGAGACAATTTTAACGTGGTTCACCCAAACTCGAGCTACATCCACCAACAGAGAGTCTAATATTATTATCCAGTAAATCAAACCGATTACAACTAGCAATCCTTGCAACTCAATACCGTTGCAAATGCTACAAATACAATATCAACAGAAACCCTAACCCTTAGCTGCTTTTATCAAGCCTTATGTTAGTTACAAAATAGGGTTTTTTTATGTCAGCTAATAGAAAAAATAACTCTCGATGCCTTTATAAAATAATAGGCAATTTTTGCTTTGGGGGCGCTGCCCCCAGCAGCCCCCATTGGGGGCATTCCCCCCAGACCCCCACTGTGGGCTCTGCCCTTGGGCCCCCACCGGGGGGATAAGCCCTTCGGGTCCTGCAGGAGGGGCTCTGCCCCCTGCACTCCCCTATTAAATAATTTTGGGGGAAACCACATCGATAAAGTTGGAAAAATTTAACCTTCGAGTCTGATTAGGCTCCATATAACAACATGTTGGACATGTTTTGTGAGATGACAATTTTTGGATTGGTGGGCATACTGGGATCGGGCATCATATGAGAAGGTATTTCGTAAGGTTGGTCCAATACTTGTGGTTGTGATACAACATTATGCCCTATGTGTTGATCAAGAGTGTGGATGGTGTTGGTGTTGGAGGCATAACTAGCCCATGGATTGTTATAAATGAGTTCATTGGGATTAAAGATACGTCCCCATGGTTGATCTTGAATGGGTGATGGTGGTTTGTCATGGAAAATGGTTTTAAGTTTTCATGGTCAAATGAGTATGGAAGGTGGGTGCCATGTTCAATGAGACGTTCAAGGAATTCATCCTTATGGTTGTCAATGAATTGGTTAAATTTGTCGTGTAATCCCTTTTCATTGAAAAAATAGACAAAGGTGGGGGAATAGGTGTGATGATGATGAGTGGATGTTTCACCCATTTCAGGTTGGTTGGCATATCCCTCCATACTACTCATGGTAGAGTCATGGGGAGAGTGAGGTTGGTACCGAGAGTCCATTCTTTTCCTAGCTTGTGATCGCATGATGGGAGGCATAAAAGGTGAACTTGGATAGGATTTGGATGATGAGGTACCAATGATGATGTATGTGGATTGTTAAGAAAAGTGTCTCAGCCTTGCAACTTTGAAAGATTACTATTTTTCCCAGTTTTGATATTTTTGAATACCCTTTATCTTAGATAATGGTCTGGAACTTTCAAAGTTTCCAAAAGTTTCTAAATGAGAGAAAAATAGAGAGACTTACTATTTTTAGTAAGTCCTTCGATTGAGCTTGAATTGACCTAAAATTTTTCCTAGAAGGTGCGGAACATTTAAGTGAATATCTTGGGTGAGTTTCGTCTCAAGATCATATCTGGAGATCACGAGATATTAAAGTTTCTATTTTTTGAAACTACCAAAAAAAAGTCTTTGAACTCAATTACCGGAATCAAAACTTCCCAAAATTCTTCAAAAAATGTCATAAACAATGTAGCTAGCTATAGGGTGATAGATCTCTTCATGAGCTTTCCGACGCATCAAACAGTTCATCAATTGGACACCTGGATCAAAAGTTATGGCCTTCGGAAGTTGGACCTTCTGTTTGGGGAACTTAAAAAATGTGTTGGACACATAAAAGAGCTGTAAAGGGGAGAGTTACACATGTTGATGTGTGGTTTGGCACATCACAAGGCATCTTTGATTGGAGATAATTTGGGCACCATTTTTTGGTGGTTTTTGCTCATGGTTTTGTAATTACCGTTGGCGGTGTACTGTATTATATCTCCTATATATTAGGAACTTGAGATGGAGGTTACATGTAAGAATCTTATAGATGTTGAATTACCTCCTGGATCTCTGGTTGGATATACACCTATAAAAGCTTGCTCTGCAAGTATTTTGTAATCTTCGTGATTCCTGAATAATATATTGGGTGGCTTTGGACTGTGGGGTTTTTTTACCTGAAAGGGTTTTTCCCACGTATATCTTATGTTGTGAGTTTTGTGTTTGCATTTGAAAGTTGTTATTATCTTTCTGTTAATGTGCATCTTAATTTGTAACTGTAAAAGAAAAAAATTGCATAAATCTTTTCTCATTAGATCAGTGTAGGAAGTGTTTTCCACATACCTTGCTTCCTTTCAGTTGGTATCAGAGCTTGATCACCTTTGGTTCTAATTGTTGGGTAGAGGGTTTTTTGAGCTAATCTTCATTTGAGTGGGAGCTTGTGTAGAGGATTTTGAAATCTTTGTTGTAGGTAAGAGATGGCGAGCACATTTGGGAGGTTTGAGATAGAGAAGTTTAATGGTAGTAATTTCGAGTTGTGGAAACTCAAAATGGAGGACATGCTTGTAGATTGGGATTTATGGGAAGTCGTATCTAGTACAAAACCAATGGCAACATCTCAAGAAGATTGGGATCTCAAAGATTGAAAAGTGATGCAGAGGAAAAGATCAAACTGAACTTCTTACTAGGCAAAGTTTATAAAAATGGGTTTCAATCCATTAGGATCTACAAACTTCACAAGGAGTCTTCCACAAAACAATGGCACCAAACTAAGTTTCAACATTCCTGACTCACAAGAGGTCTCTAATATCCTTCAGTCTCCTCAAGACATCCTTAACTCAAACAAAACAAACAATCACCAAGCTGTCTCTTCATGCATGCAACCAATTCCTTCATGACTGTCCTAAAGCTAGTAGCTCTGTTTCAAAACAACAGTGAATAACTTTTCATTGAGGCCTTTCTTCACAAACCTAAAACCTGATCCAGATACCCTTTTGGAAGATGCATAACATATGTCAAAATGACCATGGATTGTTTTAGAAAATGTGCTCTAAAAACGGAGTGGTAATTCTGCTACAAGGGCTCAAACTCAGAAATTTCACTGTGAAATGCCAAGAACAGTCATTCATAACTTCCACACAAAAGAAAATGAAGTCAATTGCTTCAGTCAGATTTTAGATAACATAGGTACAGACATTTTTCCAAAGTTACATAAAGATCTAACAATGAAAACAAAAGTTATGGCATTTTTCCCAAAACAGGTAACCCTAGATAGGGTTTTAACAGTTTTTACTAAAAATGCAATATCTTATACAAAACTCCACCAATCTGCATGAAACAAAAAGGAAATGGAGGGTGATTGTTCTTGCATTCATTTAAAATCAATTTGGTATGGATCCTTGCCTGTACAGGGCCGTACAATAGCTGGAAACAATAATTTTCTGATGAAATATACAGGAAACAATGGTTTTCTTTATTGAACTTACATTCCTTCAATCACCCACGAATTCCTTGGATGTTACAAGGCCTTTTAAAGGCATTAGACATGTCTTTTCAGTTTCTCACTATCTTGGAGTGAACCAAGAGCCAAATGACTCTTCACCTTCCAAGTTTGTATCTTTTTTTCCAATTTTACATTGACAACCTTTACATGGTTTGCAATATTTTGCATTTTTGAAACTCCTAATGACCTAAACACATAAAAATGACTTGATTGACCTCATTACACTATTAAATCATTTAAAATTTAATCAAACTCCTATAGAAGCATCAATTTATGAAGGTGCTCCTGCACCAAAAAGCTAAGGGTTTGATAAGACTCTGTTTGGCTGATTTAGTGCTCCTGAATATCCATGAAGAGAAGACTGCAAAGGAACTTTGGAAGAAGCTTGGAGATGTTTATTAGGCTAAATCCCTAGTGAACAAGTTATTCCTACGAAATAAATTGTATTCTTTGAGGATGGAAGATGGAGGATCCATCGTTGATCACCTGAATACATTCAATATGCTTGTTGCCCAGTTGACTTCTATTGGTGTGAAGATGGAGGAGGATGATTGATGTATGACATTACTGTGTTCCTTACCAGATTCATGGGACCACCTTGTTATGGCCATTGGGAGTACCACTACGACCTTCAAGATAGATGAAGTGGTTTCTTTGCTGTTGTCTGAAGAAATGCAGAGAAAGTCTTCCGAATCAGCTAAGGAGGCTCTTGTAGTTCGTGGTAGATCTAAAAAGAAGGGAAAGAAAAAGGATAAGAAAGAAGAAAAAGGAAGATCCAAATGCCATGGGTGATCTAAGTCTCCCAGAAAGTCCAAGGCCTTGTGTTGGAACTATGACAAACCTGGTCACTTTCGCAAGGAGTGCAAGGAGGAGAAAAAGAAAAAGAAGAAGAATTATGATTCATATTCTGACAAGTCCTCTCAAGATGAAGGAGAAGCATTTGTTTCTGCCTTGGAAATACATGCATCCAGGAGGATGTGTGGCTTATTGACTCTGATGCATCTTTTCACATGACCTCGCATCGGGGCTGGTTTTCAAAGTATGAAGAATACAATGGTGGAAAGGTGTACTTGGGTGACGGTTCTCACCTGGATATTGTTGGCCGTGGAAGAGTCTTGATTTGATTCCCTGATGGATGAGTAAAGGGAATCAATGGTGTTCTGCATATCCCTGGTTTGACATGGAACCTTCTTTCAGTAAGTAAATTGAATGATGTGGGTGTACATGTTGTTTTCTCGAATGGAGGATGCAAGATGACTAGAGGATCTATGGTGTTGGCTAAGGGTGTTCAGATTGGCACTCTATTTCATCTTGATGCATGCACAGTTTAGTGCAATAGTGCCTTTGTTTCAAAGAAGAGAGCTTCAGAGTCTTCATCCTCACCATTGGAACCAACAGCGAAGAAGATTGTTGCATCTACTTCTAATGGTCATGCTTTCTGGGTACACTTCTAATGGTCATGCTTTCTGGGTACCTAAGGGTACTCATTCTATGGAGATGAAACTTCCAGTTGAGAAGATAATGTTATGGCACCAAAGGCTTGGTCACATTGGAGAAAAGGGTTTGAGGACCCTAAAGAATAAAAATCTTGTTGAGGGTATGAATGATTGTAACCTTGAGTTTGATTTATGTGAACATTGCATTTATGGAAAACAAAACTGTGTTAAACTTTATTTCAATTCTCACAAATCTTTTGAGGTGTTGGACTTGATTCATTCTGATGTGTTTGGTCCTATTGATGTTCCTTCGATTTCAAAATCCATTTACTTTGTTTCATTCATTAACGATTACAGTAGAAAGACATGGGTGTATTTCCTTAGAAGTAAATCTAAAATCTTTAATAGATTCAAAGAGTTCAAAGCTCTTGTAAAGAATCAAAAGGATAGAAAGATTAAGTGTTTGAGGATTAACAATGGTGGTGAGTTCTGTTTAGCAGATTTTGACATGTTCTGTATAGAACATGGGATTGAGAGGCACAAGACAACTCCGTATACCCCTCAGCAGAATGGAGTTGCAGAGAGGATGAATAGAACATTGATGGAGAGGGCAAGGAGTATGCTAAGTGGAGCTGGTATTGAAGAAAAGTTTTAGGCTGAAGCTATTGCTACCACTTGTTACCTGGTTAACAGGTCTCCTACATCAGCGCTTGTTGATAAGACACATATGGAGGTATGGTCTGGTAAAAAGCCTTCATTAAGACACATTCAAGTATTTGGCTGTGAGGCATATGCACCATGTGCCTAAGGAGAAGAGGTCTAAGTTGGAGAACAAGGCTGTAAAGTGTATCTTCATTGGTTATGGCATTGGTGTGAAAGGGTACAAGCTTTGGGATCTAGTAGCTCAGAGAGTTCTGTATAGTAGAAGTGTGATCTTCAGAGAGCTCAATCCTTCTTCTGTTGTCTTGTAGCCAGAGAAAGAAGAGAAGAAAGATGATGTGGTTCAGCTTCCTTCCACCCTTGAGAAAGTTGAACCAAAAGCATTTATTGGACTTGATAATGAGGAGAGCTCTAGTAACTCTAAAAGTTTAGAAGAAGATGAAGAACCTCAACCTCAACCTTTGAGGATGTCCATGCACACAAGGCAACAACCTAATAGGTTTGGTTATTGATTGCGTGATTCCAATTGCATTTTTTCTTTGATTTCTAACATTGATGAGCCTAGAAATGTGAAAGAGGCTATGGGTATGAAAGATGCAGGTTCCTGGAAGGAGGCCATGGAAGAGGAGATGACTTTTTTGGAAAAGAATAATACTTAGGACTTGGTGCCTTTGCCTGAAGGATGAAAACCTATTGGATGCAAATGGGTGTTCAAAAATAAATTTGGTGTAGATGGTAGTGTTGAGAAATATAAGGCTAGATTGGTTGCAAACGGTTATTCACAGGTGGAGGGAATTGACTATGGTGAGATTTTCTCTCGCATTGCAAAGTTGACATCTATTTAGTTCTTGTTATCTCTTGCAGTAGCGTATGATCTAGAAGTGGAATAGATGGATGTGAAGACAACATTCCTTCATGGTGACTTGAAGGAGGAAATCTATATGTTGTAGCTAGAGCACTACGTGGTGAAAGGTAAAGAAAATCTAGTTTATAAGTTGAAAAAGTCTTTGTATGCTTTGAAATAGTCTCCTAGGATGTGGTACTAGAATTTGATGCCTTTGTCTTGAGTATTGGATTTCAGAGATCAAAATCAGATCATTGTGTTTACTGCAAGTTTGAAAATGATCGCATTCTCATTATTGCATTGTATGTTGATGATATCTTACTCATTGGGAATGGTAAAAGTTTAATTTCTGATTTGAAGTCTTAGTTGTTAGTACAGTTTGAGATGAAAAATCTAGGGGCAGCTCGGTACATTCTGGGATTGGAAATAAGAAGAGACAGAGCAAACATAAAACTTTGGTTAGGCCAGAGTAAGTATGTTAACACTATGTTGAAGAGATTTAGCATGATGGATTGCAGACCTTTGACTATTCCTGTTACAATAGGAATAAAGTTATCTGTTGAAGATTGTCCAAAGTCTCCTTCTGAGATAGAGGATATGAGCAGAGTTCCTTATGCTAGTGCAGTTGGCAGTTTGATGTATGCGATGATCTGCACAAGACCAGACATTGCCCAAGTAGTGGGAGTCCTTAGTCAATTTATGGCTAATCCTGGACAGGTACATTAGGATGCAGTGAAGCGAGTGTTTAGATATTTGTGGGGCACTTTTGAGTATTCCTTATGTTATCATAGTTATCCTACATGACCTTGACATTCACTTTGTATTCATGGATTTGTGGATTCATATTGGGTAGGTGACATTGACAGTAGGAGATCCACCAGTGCTTATGTGTTCACTATGTTTGGTGGTGCTATTAGTTGGATGAGTAAGTGGTAACCTATGGTTGCTTTGTCCACTACTGAAGCTAAGTACATGGCAGCAACTCATGCTTGTAAAGAAGCCATTTGGTTTAAGTGATTGTGTTTTGATATTGGGTTTGATGCAGGGAAGATTACTATTTGTTGTGATAGTCAGAGTGCCATATGTTTGGTGAAGAATCCTACTTTCCATGCAAGGACTAAGCATATTGATGTCCAGTACCATTTTGTTCATGACATGGTAGAGGATGGGAAGGTAAACTTGCGAAAATCTAAAACTTTGATGAATGTTGTAGATTCCTTAACAAAACCTGTGAGCACAGAGAAGTTCAGATGGTGTTCAGAGTCTATGGGCCTCACGGCCCCTAGTGATTAAATCATGGTGTTAATACTCCCTTTTCTCTTGCAAGGTGTTCGACAAGTGGGAGAATGTTAAGAAAAGTGTCTCAACCTTGCAACTTTGAAAGATTACTATTTTTCCCAGTTTTGGTCTTTTTGAATACCCTTTATCTTAGACAATGGTCTGGAACTTTCAAAGTTTCCAAAAGTTTCCAAACAAGCTAAAAATAGAAAGACTTACTATTTTTAGTAAGTCCTTCGATTGAGCTCAGATTCACCTAAAATTTTTCCTAGAAGGTGCAGAATAGCTAGGTGAATATCTTGGGTGAATTTTGTCTCAAGATCATATCTAGACCACGAGATATTAAAGTTTCTATTTTTTGAAACTGCTAGAAAAAGTCTTCGAACTCCATTACCAGAATTGAAACTTCCCTAAACACTTAGAAAATTGTCATAACTGGAGTAGCTAGTTATAGGGTGATAGATATCTTCATGAGCTTTCTGATGCATCAAATGGTTCGTCAATCAAACACCTGGATCAAAAGTTATGGCCTTCAAAAGTTGGACCTTCTGTTTTGGGAAATAAAAAACATGTTGGACACATAAAAGAGCTATAAAGGGGAGAGTTACATGTGTTGATGTGTGTTTTGGCACATCACAAGGCATCTTTGATTGGAGATAATTTGGGCACCACTTTTTGGTGGTTTTGGCTCATGGTTTTATAATTACCATTGGCGGTGTACTGTATTGTATCTCCTATATATCAGGAACTTGAGATGGAGGTTGCATGTAAGAATCTTATAGATGTCGAATTACCTCCTGGATCTCTAGTTGGATATACTCCTGTAAAAGCTTTCTCTGCAAGTATATTGTAATCTTCATGATTCCTGAATAATATATTGGGTAGCTTTGGAGTGTGGGGTTTTTTACCTGAAAGGGTTTTCCCCACGTATATCTTGTGTTGTGAGTTTTGTGTTTGCATTTGGAAGTTGTTATTATCTTTCTGTTAATGTGCATCTTAATCTATAACTATAAAAGGAAAAATTTACATAAATTGTTCCTCATTAGATTAGTGTAGGAAGCATTTTCCGCATACCTTGCTTCCTTTTAGGGATTGACTCTAAGTTTAAAATCTAGATCAAAATGATTTAAAGATCAAGGATTAATCCTATATACTTAGGGTGGACAAAGAGCCTAAGCAAAAGGATAATAGGATTATCTTACTTGGGGTAGACAAGATGCACCAAGCAAGATGGGATTTATTGAAGTCCACTAACTTAGGAGTTGTCTAAGTTCCCAAGCTAATTTATCCAAGAGGGGTGATGATGTCTAGTTTATACTGAACTTAAGATAGACAAGGTCTTAAGCTTAACATAAACAAAGGGATGATTGATCTAGATTCTAACCTTAGGATTTGGATATGATTTTGATTGATTTGGTGATGAGGATTGATTTTGGATTTGGACAATAAGGATGTGATTGGATGAGGATTTGATTGATTTGGATATTATGGATGATTGGGGTTGATTATGGATGATAGGATTGATTAAAGATTGACTAGGGATGGATTAAGGATGACTATTGATCAAACATTACAAGGACAATGATGGATTATGCCTAAGGATGATGATTATGGATGGCAAAGATTGGATTGATTAAGGGTTGATGAAGATGGGATTGATGAAGATGGGATTGATTAGGGATTAATCAAGGATGGATAATCAAAGATTATGATCAACTATGGATTAGGGATGGGGATTAATGGAAGGTGGTGATGATTAAGGAAGATGAATAAGCAATGGATTATAGGGCTAATGATGGACTAGGACTAATTAACTATGGATGACTTGGATTGCCTATGAACTAACAAGGATGATGACAAGGATAATGACTAATGATTAAAGTTGAATCACAAGCTAAAAGGGACAAATGGACATGGATGTGGTTGAGGTGGCTTGCATTGTCAGGGGATGATGTCGAAAATGGATTTTTGACAACCAAAATGACAAAATCTTGATTTTTTTGTCTTTAGAAAATGGGTGCTGATTCAAGAAATAGGCACTGATTTATAGGAAATATGCACTGATATACACAGCAGACACTGATTCAGGACAATGTTGATAAATTGTGATTTTCAAGGTGTTGGATTGGATTTTTGGCAAGATTTTCACATGCAACAATCACAATGGCTGTTTGACTGACCTCAGAAGTTGGTGCGAGAGGTGGTTAGCCTTCATAGTTTGCAAATGGCTTGCACGTGTTTTGCAAAAAAGAAGACACTTCAAGCACTTGTATACAACCTAAAATTATTCAAGTGGGAGTTACATATCTTGTGGATCTCACAAAGTGGTCATGGGTCAATATCAACTCAAAGTGAACTGAGATTCCCACCCCCACTAATACCTATGATGCTATGACTTGGATAGATAGGGAAAATAAGGTCATGGACCACCTTACCCCCCTCACCTTGGAGACTTTTGTCTTGCCCAAAGCATATCCTATCTCAAGCACAACAGTACGATGGGCATCTTCCCCTCCTCTGTAGCAATGCATCACAAGATATGACAACCGAAAGGTCTTACATAGGCTTAATAAGGCTTCTAGGGGTGTCTTCTAGTGTACGCAAGGTACTTGAGGCCCAAGTCCATGAACGGGGGTGTCCCAATTGACTGACGCTCAACTACTCAAGTTTTGGCAGACCAAGGGTCTTGGAGGTCTATTGCTTAGAGGCAAGATGGTCCTTCCTTTAAAGGAGTCTTTTGATTCTCACAATATTTATATACTGCACCGGAACACACAATTGAGGTTGTCCCTTCGGGGGATGAAATCCCTAAGTAGGCCTCCTAAGAAGAAACTACCCTTTGTTTTTTATCACCTGAGATCACACTAGGCGTGAGGGGAGATCATACACAAGGTGAGTAGCCCCTTCGGGATAACACTTAAAAGCATGAAAAAATGCCCCCAAGTAGACTTTTGATCCCAAAGATCACCCTAAGGTGTGAAGGGAGAGCATACGTCATACAAGTGGACCAAGCAAAGCACACAAGTTCATTAACCTTCTAACTAATTTAGTGTAACTAAGAATTAGTGGAAAAAAACAATTCTTCACTAGTACATAAACAACAATATATTACTAAAAGAACTCCTTAAAACTGCTTATAAATGACCAAACATGGTCACGTGACCATTATTAGTTTATTGCCAGTAATTTATAATGCTACCAAATTGATGACTAAACCAATTTTAGTCATTTATTGGTTGTTTTGATTGATCGATTTGGTAGTATATTTAGTCATATATTTAGTCATATTTATTCACTGAGCTTGGTCACATGACCATTAGTAATTTATTGCCAGTCATTTATTTTGTCACATGACCAAATTTATATTGTGACCAAAATTGTGTCAATTGGTAGTATATTTATTCATTGATTTCTGTCAACTGGTAGTATATTTAGTCATATGTTTAGTTATATTTATTCACTGATTAAACCATTTTTAGTCATTTATTCACTAATTTTTAGTTATTTATTCATTTTTAGTCATTTATTCATTTTGTTCACTAATTTTTACCTAAAAGTGCTAGAAATGAGACAATGCTTTTGAGGTTTAAACATAAAACACAGAACAACATAATCAATCGTTCATTTGCACATAATGAAACAACTATTAAGTACTAAAATTTTATTGAGAAAAGGTGTTCTTACAGTAGATACAAGATATAAATGTGTTTCAAAGTGTGTTTCTCGGTGTTGTGACTGAGAAAATTGAGTTACAAATCCAAACTGATCACAAACATTTATCAATGGACGAGCATCTAGAAGTCTTGCTTCCATAAGAAAGTTCTTTATCTTTTCAGCCACATAGAAGTTTGACTCTCTGGTTACACACTAAAAGCATCATATCTAACCTTCACAAGATCCCCCAATTCCTCGATACACTCCAACTTGTCCTCGGCAAGCCAATTCTCCAAAGGTTTTTTTATTTTGATTTACAACTAATCGTGAAAGTTCAAGAGACTCAAATTCATTCAACTTTCCTTTCGTCAATAGAGTACCAAAATACTGGAGAAGTTGTGTTTGCCCTGGTTGTACTGGAACACTCTGCAATAATATTGGCAGCTTCTTTAATAATAATTCTAAGGAGTATGACATTTTCCTTGTTTCAAACTTAAAAATATTTGCGAAGTGTGATTTACTGGATCTACTACTAGCAGATATAACTTTGATGAAATCCAAAACTACCTAGAACTTTGCTATAGTGTCTGGCGTACGAAGAATGCCTTGAGGAGATTCAACAACAAGTTCTCCGCTTCTTTATACTTCATCTAAGAAAACAACTTTTGGAATTGCTGGACAACCTACATAGCAAACACTAATATTCAATTAAAACATCTATTTCTTCAAGTTGCAAGAACATAATGATACCAATTTATATTGCTAGTTGCAATCATACAACTATAAATCTTTCTGCCTAACACTAACAAAAAGAGTATAAATTCAATTTGTCAAAAATACTCTTTCCCTTGCCAATTGAATGTATGCTAGTGAGGAGCCCATTAGGTTCAATCATGCATTAATTCCATTTAGTTAATCAAAAAAATGAAAAAAAATGACCTAAAACACTAAAAATAAAAATGCCAACTGTTCATTAAAAATTCCCCTCAATTTCCTATTTGAGGTTTCAGTCTAAGTACTCAACTTCAAATATATGTCAAGTATTACTAGAATACGTTGCAAGTGTATGATCATACTAGAGTTCTCAAGAATATTTATAATTTGATATTATGAAGTTGCTTAAACTATAATAGTACATAAATATTTTGGGACTTGATCCTCATGTATGCCAAAGCATACATTTTAGGCAGGGACTAAAAAATGCAAAATCACAGTTGCTGACACTTACCGGATTTTTTGCCCTAGGAAGGTTTCCTCTTTTAACAAGACTCACAGCAAGCTCAAGGTTGTTGAGTTGGAGAAATGCAACAAGCACATTTGTTAATACATGAAGAGATTTAAATTGAAAGCACAAAAGATTCAGTCAAATACATATATAAGGCTATAAAAAACCACATGTCCACTAACAAAATGAACAATTGTAGCTTCATTGATAGTTGCAAGCAACACTTGCCCCCTTCGATTGATAGCAAAGAACCCACCAACTGTAGTTTCTTTAGATGTTAGAAAGATTGGATCAAGATGTTGAAAGTAAGGAATACTGAGAGGGGGGGGTGAATCAATATTCCACAAAACCACTTCTTAACATGTTCATTAATCCAATTCCCAAAATTAATAACATGAAAGCATAATATGTTGGAATTAGGGCTGACAACTGAGAGGGGGTAGGGTGAATCAGTTGTCTTAAAACTTTAATGCTTGATGTAGTTAATTCTTCTTTACCACTTCTTAACAGATTAATGATATAACCATGAAAAGCAAGAATCAATAACACATGAGTAGAAACACAAATAACACAATTGACACCAAGATTTTTAATGTGGAAACCCAGTTAAGGGAAAAACCACAGTGGGGGTTAACCCACAAAGATTATACTCTATTAAAAGTATTACAAAAGGGGAAGGCACATGCCTTTGGGCTCACTGCATAGAGCTCACTGCTCAAAAGAGACTCACTGCCTTAAAATAGGCTCACTACCTACAAGAATGATTATAAAAAGATTACAGATTGTTTGAACTGATGAGTAGCATCTGCCAATGCAAGAATTTAGTTCCGATTAAGCACATAATACTGACTTTACAAACTTCATCTTTATTCTACCTTGTTTACTGCTCTGCCATATTCTGAACCTTAGATCTCTTCTCTTTTGCACTTTAATATGTCTTTTTCACACTTACTTCATTATCACACCACTCCTGCACATCAAAACACTCGAATTGATCAGCTATATATATCCACATCAACAAATTTAATCAACCGTAGTTGGCTTCAATAAACTTAGAACATTTATTAAACACTCAGCTTTGTCGGCTGAATCCATGCACAAATATCAATGCAGACCAACAACTTGTGTTTCCAGATCATCAATCATGTTGGCCAATACTAATGATTATCACCAATTGCTTATCCAACAACTTTTCTGCTTCCTAACCAAGATCAAATACTAGATTGCCTTGTTCTTCTTCTGACTGTGTTGACTGACTGGAACCCGATACTCAGATCCTTATAATTTTTGAATCCTTTATCATTGGAGGCTAAATCTCTGGATTTAGATAGCCTTGACAATCCTTGTCACCCCCTCAGATCTGTAGCACACTGTGAATTACCACTGGAGAGATCTGGACCAAGATATCAGACTCTATCACATGCTCTATTTTTGCCTACCCGGACTTAGCCAAATCTTCACTCTAACTTCTGGTATGAACAAATTATGCAATGCAGATGTGCAAGGTAGACTTAGTTGCCATCAATGAAAACATCTGTCATGCATAGTAGTGTCTCTTGCCAACAATCTCCCCCTTTGGCATTGATGGCAACACTTAGTGAAAAATGACTAATTGTTGAAACACTCCCCCTTATTATGTACACTTGTACTTTTCACTAATCACAATGCTCCCCCTTTGCTGGATTCCTCATTTTTTACTGCTCTTCACTCCCCCTTTGACATCAATGGCAAAGGGTGGGATCCACAAACCAAAATTTACACAAAAATACTAGGCCACATATGTACAAACAATCTTTAAGTCTTATTTACATATACTTAAGTACATCAACAAAAATGTTCTTCAAATGTGACAGGTCACTATCCCAGCTCTTATTTATAGTGTTCAAAATTGAGATGTGGCCACTGAAAAGAAATACTTGTGACTCTGCTATCCGCAGATCAATGGGATCACTTGATTGAGCTGCAACTTGGGCTTCAGTCAGAGCATTGAACATGGCTTCCATTTTGGGGGAAAGTAGTCCCCAGAGCTCACTCATTCTTGCCTCTGTGCTCTCCTTCTCTTTTATCAATTTCTTAATATCTTCAATCAAGTTGATCACTTGACTCTCCTTACTTGCCACTGATACTGACACTGGATCAAAAGAATTGGATATACTAGATAATTTTTGCTTAGACATTTTTATTTTTTCTTCAATATCCTCTATAATTTGAGCACAAGATAGACAAAATTTATATATATTTCCTCCTTCTGTAAGAGCATTTTGAATACTCTTAATATTGGCATCTAGTACCATTTTATCTACTCCAATCAATCCCTTAAGAACATCAAATCTTTTATCATTGAATTCTTTTTGAACCTTGACCTCTGCAGACTTTTCTAGAGACTCAAAATGAGAACTTATCAAATTTATCAGGTTCTTTAATTGTCTAGAGGGGGATGCTGAAGAATCCTTTTGGCATGTTGGCATGATTTTCTCTAAAATTCCTAATGCCAGACCAAATAGCTCACTATCTTCTATGTGAGAGTTCAAAATGTCTTCTCTAGCCTTGGCTTGAGCTATAGAAGCCAACTTAATCTTTTGCACTAGAGATAATGTATCAAAGTTTATTGGACCTTGAATTATGTCCTAATCTTCTTCAATTTGCTTGTCTCTCTCCAAAATCTCCTTTACTACTTCTGCAGTGTCTCTTGCCCAAAATGATGATGTATTTGTTTGATCCTTACCGGCACTGTCAGTTAGATTGTTCTGCTTGGGCTCTTCATCATCCTTTGCAGTTTCTTCTTCCTTTTCATTCTTCTCCTTGACCTCTTCTATTTCATGGTCCTTAGCCTTTTCTATTTCATGCTCTTCAATCTTCAACGAGTCATCTTCAATTTGATCATATGTTTCAATATCCATCTCTGTATCCTTTTTGTTAGAATGATCCAGAGGAGTTAGAATACCTCCAGCATCAACAATTTCATCTGTCATCTTTTCATCTTCCTTGTTTATTGTTTCCTCTTCAGGGATAGAGGAGTCATCTAATCCAATTCATTGCTCATCCTTATGCCGCTCTTCATCATCCAGCACTGGTGTCATCAGTAGGTTCATCTGACACAACAAAGAACTTGTTCTTGTTCAATGCTTTTCTCAAAATTTGTTCAATTTCTTGGACTACTTGTATTTCTCTAATCATCAATTTGTTCATTCTTGTCTTACTCCTGAATTCATTTTTGACATCGTTAAAAAATTATCTGCTTCTCTGCTAGAGATCACCAGACATAGGGTGGTCAACACATGTTCCCTTAGTTCCATATCTTTTGACTTGGCAGCTTCTTTTCTTATTTTCAAGATGTCTCTTAAGCCTTTTGGAACTTCTGACAAAATTTCTACTAGTGCTCGATTGAACACATTCAAGTACTTGATAGTGGCTTCTTCCAAGAGTCTTTTGTCAGCATCATTGTAAAGATCATAGAATTTAGTCAATGGTTTTAAATTCCAATTAGAAGTAATTGTTTTGACAATGTTTTTCACAGAGGGAATTTGTTTCTTAACATCAACTTCAGATTTCTACCTCTTATTTGTTTTCTTGCTTCCTGAAGGCTTTTCTTTAGATACTTTAATAACTTTAGCACCTGTGGCCTTTAGCTCTTTAAGCCCATCATATGAGTCTGTCTTTTCTTCATCCTCCTTTTCCAAACTGTCATATGATTTCTTTGCCTTTAGTTCTTTTCCTTTCCTTACCAGATGATATGTCTTCCGGTTCCTTAGGATTGGCAAGTTTTGGGGGAACACGAGTAGTAGCATAGCTTCTAGTGGTCCTTGGTGTGGAGGAGGAATCTATCAGAGCACTTGCTTGTTTCTTACCCTTCTTCTCCCTCTCAGCCTTTTCAGTTCTTTCCCTAAATTGCCTCACAGCTTCCTTGGTGAGGCCTAGATTTTCTACCAGTTGCTCAACTTCTTTCCTCACTTTTCTACTGGTTTTAGGTTTTCTGAGCTCAACATGAAGTTTCATACTTAGTTCCTTATATGTTCGAAATCTTTCAACTGTTGTGTCCTTTGGCTTTCTCAAAAGATGTTGAGCATACATATTCAAAATTTTCTCATCTACCTCATACCCCATGGGCATGATCCAAACAGTTCTGGGTTCTACTGCTTCCATTAGGCATTGATCAGTGTCCACCATGAAATAGATGTCATTCTTTTATTTCTCAACAACTTATTTAGGGATTCTTTCCCTAGAGTGTATCATACTCTAAATTTTTTTAAAGTACCCCCAGATTGCAGTTTTATGTGCCTTAGAATCTCCAATGCTATGTAGATGATCTCTTATTTGCATTGCAACTAGTCTGTCACTAGTCCATTGCACACCTTTTACTCCAGGCACTTCATTCATGAAGTAAAAGAATAAACATATAACCAGAGAACCATATTTGAAGGTGTTTTTCTTGTCCTTGATTTTATTCAAGTTCTCAATTAATTAGTTTTGTAACAACTCACACATGTCATAATCTGCATTTTCTTTCAACATTTGGTATGCAACATATATGGCCATTCTAGACATAGAATTCTCCCTGCTAGAGTAATAAATCTTATAACCAATTACCATAGAGGCAAACTTAACATTCAAATCAATAATGTCATTGATGGTCATTGCCCTTTAGTTGAACTTGGCACTGGTTGCATCAATAACAGTCTAGTTTTTCACAGATTTCAACATGGGTAATCCACTAGTTGAATTTAACCAGTCACAATTCTGATAACATTCTTTGTAATCTTGAAAGGTTTCAACAACCATATGAACTCATCATGCATTCAGTTCAAGATGTAACGAACTCACTCACTCTCATCAAATGTCAGAAATCCAATGACTTGTAGAAAATGTTTGCTCTCTAGGGTTTTGAATTCTGGTTTCAAATCATAGTTATCATCCTTTAGATGGTTCTCAAACAATTCCAGCAATCTCAGATTTCCAAATTCATCCACATTACAATGGATGTATGCCCTAATATCTTCTACATGCAGTACTCCGTATGGGACACTAGAAAATGCACCTAATGGTTTGAATTTGACTGACTTGTAAGGATGCTTCTTAAATTTTGGACGGGGCCTTTCAGTAATATCAATAACAAGAGTAGCCATCTTAAGAGATTACAGATTCAAAGCTTCGTGGAAAGTACCTTTTTCTTTCATGGAGTTGGGGTTGATCAATTGCTGGTCTAATTTGTTCTTTGTGTTTCAATCTCTAGATTTTTAGTTTAGATGCTCTTCTTCTTGTTCTCTTTGAATGCAAAGTGATTCAAATGCTTGAGCGAGTGAATTTTTATCCTCCACAAAACCTAATTTGTCATTGTAATAAATGCATTTCCCTAACTTCATCCAGTTACTCTGTTTCTTGATGTAGTTTCTCATGAATCACTCCGCAAATTGCCATATCCACTTCTTTTCTTCTAGAAATCCTTCCAAATGATCTGTAATAACCAACAATATTTTCTCTCATCGTGCCAGATTTAGGCACCCACTTACTGGCTGGGGGAATTTGATTTTTGATGTAGCTCCCCATGAGCCAGAGCTCCTAATTCAATTCCTGGAGAGATTACCGGCATTAGATTCTGGTGTGGACCCATCACCATTATTCATCTCACTTTTCTTTACCCATGTCATGTTCATTTCATTCTGAATGTTATTCACATCAACTTTGCTCTTGCCTTTGTCTTGTCTCTGCTCATCCAGTTTTTTGTTTACTGGACTTCTTCTCTCATTATTCCTACTTCTACAGAATCTTGTAGTATGACCTAGTCAGTTATAATTGAACCACACAACATTTCTTTGCCCATTTGATTGATTTCCTCTTGATCTGCACTGATTGGCCATATGTCCAAATCTATTGCATGCAAAGAATTTGCCATTGAAACAATTGCTAATTCCTCTATTGTTAGAGTTATTCATTATCATACTTCTGCATTCATTAGATCTATGACCATACCTCTTACACTTGAAGCATTGACCGGAGAAGGATGGACCACTTTGATTTATTCTGCTTCTACACTGAGTAGCTCTATGACCAAATTTATTGCAATTGAAACAATTTCCATTGAAAGATGGATACCTTTGAGCATTAGGCTGCCTTACCGAAGGTCTTCTAGGTTTGTTTCTCCCTTTCCTTGATTGGGAATTTATTTGTCTAGATCCAGAGCTTTCACCTTTCTTATACCCAACACCATGCTTGTCATCAGCCTTCTTTTGACTTTCAAGCAACACTTCAAGTTTAGCTGAGCTTATTTTGAACTTCTCCTTGTATTCATTTGCAACTTCTAGGTCATCTCTGAGGATGATAATTTGCCTTTCAAGTTCCTCCTTATTATATCTGCATTCTTGTAGATCAGATTTTAGGTGACCAATTGCTCTATGCATTCTGCATCATTCTTCTATTCTTTCCTTCAAAGTTTGACTCATGTTTTCTTCATTCTTCTTCCTTTCCTCAATTTCTTTGGTTAGCCTCATCACCCCAGATTCCATCTCATGTTTTAGAACATAAACTTCTTTTGTTAGCTTCTCACATTCTTTTGTCTTTTCTTCCAGAGCCTCATTCATGCCATTTTCTTTAGAAAGATTAATTAGCTACTAAAGTACGTCCTTCTTTTCCATACCTTTTTTTAGTTTTTCTTTTAACATCTCAATGCAATCATCAACATCTTTGAGGTTCACTTTCAATTCATTTACTTTTGTTTTGGACTAATCAAGATCTTCTAAAGCCAATTGAAGTTGTTCTTTGAGTGAACCCATTGAACTCATTCCCAGATCTTCCTCATGCTGTTAGGCTTCTTCCAAGGAACCTTGCTCTGATACCAATTGTTGGAATTAGGGCTGACAACTAAGAGGGGGGTTAATCTGTTGTCTTAAAACTTTAATGCTTGTTGTAGTTAATTCTTCTTTACCACTTCTTAATAGATTAATGATATAACCATGAAAACCAAGAATCAATAACACATGAGCAGAAACACAAATGACACACTTGACACTAGGATTTTTAATGTGGATACCTGGTTAAGGGAAAAACCATGGTGGGGGTTAACCCACAAAGATTATACTCTGTTAAAAGTATTACAAAAGGGGAAGGAACATGCCTTCGGGCTCACTACTCAAAAGAGGCTCAATGCCTAAAAAGAGGCTCACTGCCTACAAGAATGATTATAAAAAGATTACAAATTGTTTGAATTGATGAGTAGCATCTACCAATGCAAGAATTCAATTCTGGTTAAGCACAAAATACTGATCTTACACACTTCATCTTTACTCTGCCCTGTTTACTACTCTGCCATAATCCATACCTTAGATCTCTTCTCTTTCACACTTTAATTTGCCTTTTTCGCACTTACTTCATTATCACACCACTCCTGCACATCAAAACACTCAAATTCATCAGCTATATATATCCACATCAACAAATTTAATCAACTATAGTTGGCTTCAATAAACTTAGAACATTTATTAAACACTTGGCTCTGTCAGCTGAATCCATGCACAAATATCAATGCGGACCAACAACTTGTGTTTCCAGATCATCAATCATATCGGCCAATACTGCTGATTATCACCAATTTCTTATCCAACAACTTTTCTGCATCTGGACTAAGATCAAATACTAGATTGCCCTATTCTTCTTCTGATTGTGCTGACTGATTGGAACCCGATACTCAAATCCTTATAACTTTTGAATCCTTTATCACCGGAGGCTAAATATTTGGATTTAGATAGTCCTAATAATCTTTGTCACTCCCTCAGATCCGTAGCACATTGTGAATTACCACCAGAGAGATCTAGACCAAGATACCGAACTCTGTCACATGCTCTATTTCTGCCTACCCGGACTTAGCCAAATCTTCATTTTGACTTCTGGTATGAACAAATTATGGAATGCAGATGTGCAAGGTAGACTTAGTTGCCATCAATGACAACACCTATCATGTGTAGTAGTGTCTCTTGCTAATAGAATAAACATAAGAATAGAAACCATAAATACATAACATATGGACACCAGGATTTTTACATGGAAAACCCAAAAAGGGAAAAACCACGGTGAGTGTTAGCTCATAATATATTATGATAACAATACCAGATTACAAAAGGCTCACTGCCCAAATAATTGCTCACTGCAGGCTGTCCAAGAGGACTCACTGTCCATAGAGAAAGAAAGAAGAAAGAAGAAGTAAGAATGGCTCATTACCAGAAGATGAACTACTGTAAATGCATCTACCATATGCTGGATCACAGTTCCATTGAAGGTTCAATACATAGATTCAAAGGTCTTGATTTATTCTGCCCTGCTTCTCAACTTAACTACATATACTGTATTTTCTTCCCTTGTTCAACTTCTTTTGCTCTGTAATCTACTCATAATCCTTCACACTTCAAATTCACATACCACACACATGTCACAAAATACCACAATACCTTAATCTATCAAGTATTTATATCCACAACAAGATTCATCTCATAATTAGGTCGGCAAGCTAGACATGAAGCATGTATACATTCTATTTTACCTTGTCAGCTTGATCATGTGTACAAACAATAATGCGGACCCAAAAAATCATTGCATAGTCTTCAAACAAGTTGGCACCATACATAAAACCACTTAGATTTATTATTCAAGCAATATACCTTCTCTGCATAAAGATCTATCTGCTTGTCTTGTCTCTTAAGAACATGCTTGACCTAGTTCATTTGCCACATCAAAACTCTCATTGTGGACCACAAGAGACTCAAGGATTCATAACCAACATTCATTCTTGACCTCTTAGCATACCTCCAAAACTGCAAGACAAAATATGCAACTACGGAGAAATGCAGACCCTTTTTCTCAGGCATTGTGCATGTTTCTTGTCTTAGTTCTGTTCACCCAAACTTAGACATTTCATAGGATGACTTCTAGAGAAAGTCAGGTCTTGATTATTGGAACATAACATCATCAAATAGCTATGAACAACATACCTGGACCACATATAATGATCTTCTACCGCGGAGGCATACTGACCCAATCTCTGTCACTTACTCTATATATTGTCCATACTTAGTCATTTTAGCCTTTCGAACCAAAATTATTTTGTGCCTTGTTGCCAAACCAAGTTGGTCTTCTGGAGTAATATCTCTTTGTCATGCCAGTGAAATCCCTTTTCCTTGTTTCCATCAATGACAACATGCAATTCTTCATCAAAGCAGTGTCTCTTGCCAACACAAAACTGATCTAATTCTTGTTAACTGCTTTTATTGTTTCTAAATCATAAACAAACAGAAGTCCCAACTTTGTAATGACATATATCAAACTATACTTGTGTGATATCTATTCAAACCAGAGAATCATGTTAGGAGACCAATATCTCAATTTGTCCCTACAACATAGTCATTAGAAAATCATTTTCATGTATAGAATTCTATCAATGAAAATCTTACCTGCATGGATACTAGAAAATCATCTGCAAAATCTGGTGTGAAAAATATATCTTCTTGTTTATTTGTGAACCCTGGCTTACCTGATTAGATTCAAAAAATCCAAAATTACAACTCAAATATTCACTTTCCACTCTCTTTACCAGTGCCATACAAAACAACAAAATGACAACTTTATGACTCACTAGAATTTTTGGTTCAAATACTATACTTCTTGCTTGGATTGCAATTGAGTTAGTAGATCTTGTTAATATTATTCTGGAATCGATCCTTAGGAGCAGAGATGATGATTATTAATTCTGCTACCTTATAAGTATCTCTGGTACTATTAGTAGTATTATTTCCCTTCTATAGAGCTGCTCAATCCCAAATTACTAGTGACTATGATGCATTGATGGATTTTAAGGCCTCAACTGATACAAATAATAGAATTACCTCTTGGAAAGGTAATGATCCCTACACTGGAAGATGGTTTGGTGTGCAATGTGACAATAATAGGGCGATTCATCTTGTACTGGAGGGTGCTCATCTTGCAGGTCCACTAGACTCGTTAGCTGATCTAGACCAGTTGACAGTCTTAAGCCTGAAAGGGGAATTCTTTAAATGGAACCATGCCAAACTTGACCAAGTGGAGAAGTATGAAATTGTTGTTTCTCTCATATAATAACTTTTCTAGCTCTCTGCCTTCACCTATCTTATTGTTGGATTGGCTTTGGAGGCTTGATGTTTCAAACAATGGATTCACTAGTACAGTTGCACAATTGAACATTATCAGCCTTCTGGACTTCAATGTGTCTAGTAATCATTTTATAGGGGCCATCCCTGGATCTTTGTCTAAGTTTCCGGCTTTAGCTTTTTCCAATAATGTAATTCTCTATGGTAACCCATTACCAAGTTGTAAGAATATTATCAGTAATCCCACCACTCCACAAGGTATTGTGAATTCCAATCTTGTAGCACAGGATCTCAGCGTGGTACCCTCCACACCAAGTTCAAATCCTGAAATGTCACAAAATACAAAGAAGCATTCTAACATATTAAGTAGGAGTGTTGTGATTTCTATTGTGGTTAGGGATTTTACTATTTCATTTCTCATTGCATGCATATTTATATGGTATTGCTGGAGAAAATAGGCTATGGTGGACATTGCTAGAGAAATTGGAGTAAGCTACACGTATGGGGGAAAGGAATTACTTCTCTGCTACCATAGTTAAAAGTTTGCAATCCCATTTAAAATGCAATCCCTAAAACAACTATTAGAGTTGTTAGGAGTCTTTGAATATGTGCTGATTGCCACAATGTAACAAAATTTATCTCCAAGCCATTGCAAGAGAAAGTATTGTAAGATGTAAACCATTTCCATCATTTTGAACAGGGATAATGTTCTTGTAGAAATTAATGATATACATGCAAAAGGTAAGCGCATCAAGTAGAGCCTGTGAATGGTTTGGAAGATTTGTCAAATATTATGGTTGGAAATGCTTTGGGACACGTTGCTTCAAAGAGATATGATCTCACGAAATGCAATAATAAGGTGTGAAGCTCAACCGCATTACCATCATAGCTCTCTTGTATGCATGCAATCACTTTGAGCTTGTGGATGAGGATTTGAGATACTGTAATTGATTGAAGAGTTGTCTAGCCAGAAGAAGTTGTACAGAAGCATCAAGTGTTCGAAAGGAACCAAAAGTAGTCTTCCCCGCTATCCTACAAGGAGACTATAGAGGAAAACTAATGTGTTGTAGACTTAAACAAAATCTAGGGTTAAACCTAATTGAATAGTCCACTCTATCATTGCATTCCTACATTGAATTATCGACCAAGGAGCATAAGCTTATGATGATGCTTGCACTATATATGCCTTCAAGACTTATTTTTATCCTAAATTACCTCATACAAACTTATTCTAATCAACTTAATTGATTGAAGTTCTCAGAAATGGAAGAACAACAAAAATAGTTAAAAACCTAGTTGCTACAGGTACCCCCGCCATAAGCTGAAGATAGCTATATTCAATAGAGAATTACATAATTAACTTGAAATACACATAATGATAAAAGACTTGACACTAACCTCTGGAGGACTTCAATGATGTATTCTATTCATGAATCACAACTATTAGAAATAGTAATCACGATTTCTTACTTATTTCACAATGCAATGTACAAGATAACATGAAACAATCTAACTAGAAATGCATAAATAAATAAATGAATGTATGAAACAAGAGTTAGTACCTTGAGTGGCCAGCTCAGGGAACTATATCACTTCTTTTGGAAACTAAATCTACTTCAGATCTTCACACATTTTCATGACATGCAGTTGAATTCAATTCATATCATAGACATAATCTTCTTCATATTTTATTCAAAATCAAAACATGTCTAGAATAACTCATAACTATAATAATAGAGTAATGACTATATAGATAGAAAGTAACAATAATAGCTAATCTAATCAACAAACTCATCCCCTAACTTATACAAAAGAGGGAGAGTTGTATGCTGTCTTCTAACTAACTGTGATCATCAATTCATTCCTAGATATTAGGATATAGTTTTGAGATCAACTTATTAATTATCCAAGACAAAGGAAACAGAGTCCTATTCAAATAGAAATCCCACATAATGGCTCATGAATGAAAACACATAAGCTACGATTAGACTTCTAGAACAAGTCTTCTTCTTCTCATGCATTTACTTTTCCATGATGATCACGTTCATCGCCATCGATCTTCATTCCTGACACTTGGACTGCACTTCAATCAATTCCCCTATTTTGGACTTTGCTACAATTACTCCTTTCTAGATGCTATGTCTTTGATGCACAAGGTTAATTATTCCAACATATATACACAAAATAACCTTTCATATTAAACTTATGAAATCCTATCTATATTACATGCATATCAATAATTTAAATCATCCACTTGATAATATAACCACCATATTCCATTTATTAGCATAGGTTTAAAGTCTCTAAGAAGTATATATGAAACAACATATAATAAAGGTAATGTCTGTAAGGTTCTTGCAAGAACATGTGAAAAGGTCTTAAAAACATATAACAACATTATAAAAAGGAAGTCAATATTTCAACCCACATTTCCCCCCAACTTAAACTTTTGCTTGTCCCTAAGCAAAACCAAGGAACTAACATCTAGGGCAAAAGGTTATAATGCAAAGTGGGTTTTCTGAGGTCTATGTTTTCTTTGACTCCTCCTTGTTTGAGATAAAATCCATTGCAACATGCAAGTCTCTCCATCCTGTTTAGCTCAACAAGCCTACACTTATCACCTTTCCCTCCTATCCAGTGTGGCACTGGGTAGAGAAGGATAGGAAGATGGTAAGTAAGAGGCAACCATGCTACTCCCTTTTTCTCTGAGATCTAGATGTACATGCGTAACCTCTCAAACATATTAATGAAGTTGTGGAAAGAGTGGGGTTCCTTCTTTTGCAATTCTGGAGTTAGGCTATTCCACCTGTTCTGCACATACCTTTGACAATTCTGAATGATGGACACTACTAATCTCTGTATTCTTCTGTGAGCCCTGAGTCTTAAATCTATGATCACCTTACCTGGACCCTTATGAGAAAGTAATGTTAGCCATTGGGTCAGGATCACTTCGGGTTCTAAGGCTTCTTTCCTAATTAGTAGTGGCTCCTTCTTTTCCTGCTCCTCATATTGGTCCATCAGTTCTCCCCTAAGTTGTTCATTTTTAAAGTATGACATTAGTGCTCTGATCTGTAGGTCTCCAACATAGATACAGGGGTTCCATTATGTGTCCTCATCCATTAGGTAATTATGTAGATAGTATTCACACAACTGGTCTTGTTCTTCTAGACTGACCTCTTTGAAATATTTACAAAAAATGTGCCTTGAATGCAAGTCATGTTGATTATTGATAAATCTATTAAACTGAAAACTAAGGAATTTCTCTTTCAAAAACAATGCATAAACCCTGGATGGAGGCCTGCACCCAATGATTTGCTTGGCTCTATCAATAACCTCTTTCAGACGATCCTCCAACCTTTTGATTATCAAATCCTTTCCAGCAATTGATGCATTGAGACTATGTTTCTCTTTTTCCCAATTCTCTTTTTCTTGCTTAGTTTTATCAGTCAATTTCATTAGTTCAAAGCCCAAAGACAGGGTAGTATGGTACTTTGGGGTCTTTGTCATAGGAGGTTAGAGAGTAAGTATTCTTCTTCCTCAATTTTTGTTTTATTTTCAGCCAACTGTGCCAACAAGTCTAAGTTAGAACCATGACCATAAGTCTGGATCTTCTCCTCCAACTCCTAAATTCTTCTCTCTTTCTCTTTATCCTTCTCTTCATAACCCCTTACCTATTCCTCTAGCTATCTTCTTCTATCCAAGGCTTCTTGAAGTTCCTTCCTAATATCTTTGTCTTCTAATAATTCCTTTTCTTCTTCAACATTTTCATCATTTCTTTCTCTAGGAACATCAAAAATTTCTTTAGCAGAATCATTAGGCACAGGTTTACCCATCTTTCTTGTAGTAAACAAGTCTTCTAACTCATAATAAGAAGAAGAAATATACTTTATTTTCCTTACAGGCATATCAACATTTTCACAGGCATCCACAAAGACATCCTCAAGGGGGTTTTCTCCTCTATTTGAATCTACATTCAGAGGAGCTGGATCATTGTCCTGTTGGCCTATATTTCTGTCCTCTGCCCTTTGTTTCTCAACAACTTGTTCTTTGGCACCTTGCCTCCTTAACCTACCTAAGTGTCTAGGTGTGATTGTTTCCTACTTATCTACCTTTTTACTCCTTTTATTGTCCCCCTTCTTCCTCTTTTCCCCTGCACTTCCTTCTTTTGTTGCACTCTTATGTTTACTCACTCCCTTCCCACTCTTCTTTTCCTTACTAGATGTTGAAGGAGTGGTTCTTTTAGTTTGAGGGGTGGATGTTGAGGGTTCCTCAGCTGACACAGACCTAAACTCTAGAGGGTTCTCATGTTGTGGCTCTTCCTTCTCAATTTCAAAAGGAGGCATAGGATCATATGGAATCTCATCTTTTGGTTCTAGTGCCTCTAAAAGTGTTGAAATGTCTACACATTGTTTAAAAGCTTCCCACCCAATTTGTGGGTATTGAATCCTTAAACTCCTCTTTATTAGCAGAACTATTAAATAATGGTGAGAAAGGGTGGTGTCTATCTGTTGTCTCTAATATTCTGAAGACATCCTTTTCAACATACTATACAGATAATTTGGAACATTGATAGGTTTGTCATCCTGTAAATGATTGAGTAATTTAAGTTGTGCAGTATATAACATATTGTATCTACCATCACAGGTAATATACTTGATAATATAATACACACATTTCCCCCAAAAGAAAGGAAGAGATAGTCGTTTGGTACCTTGTGTGGAAGAATCTAGGTGTTCACCTCTTTCACAAAACTCCTCCCTAGTTGCAGCTGCATCAGCTCTAGCTGCGTACTCGGACCCAGTCAGTGACAACCCTGTGACCTAATCAATAGCTAACTTGGAAGCATCTATAGTTAACCCCTTCACCATTGCTTCATTAGACTGTAGAGTAAATGCAAATTCTTTTGCCATATCTTCATCAAACTCTGTTAATTTTAGGAAGTAATCTAACCAACCTACTCTTGTAAAGAGTGGGAGAACCATCACATCCTTTAGTAGTTCCTTATGTGCTAAAGGTTCCCTTATGATTACACCCCCTCCCATTACTACTGTGCATTGCAAACTCTACAGTGTCAATTTTCTACACAATGTCAATTTCTATTGCTCAATTCCTGATGCTTTAGCTCACCACCCCAAAAGAACCAATCTTACAATCTGCCTCTTCTTTCCTTTGCACTATAACTTCCTTAGGGTACTAATTCACTTGTTGGCAAAATAAGGCAAGGTCATGGCACATAATATTTGTCTGGTTTTCTTGAAAGGCAAGGTTTTCAAAGGCAAATGTTATTCAATGGCAAAAATTGAAAATAACCCCTCCCCCCAACTTAATTGTGAAGTGACTGCACTTCATGTGGAAAGTATTATGGAATGAGGAGAAGTGATTAAAATAAATGGTGATAATATTCGGCGCATGCATGAAATGAACTATGACTAAACATGACTATAAAAAGAAATCTAGTTGTAAAAATTGAATGTTATTGAATGTACATATGAAGTGGAAATGAATAATTAATATACCTTGGAAATTGTGAACAACTCAGATGAGTCGAGATGATATGCATGTAGCGAATGAGATATAGGGTGAGAGAAGGTGGTGAGTACAGTTGCAAAGATATAATGTGATAACTTAAGATGATGGAGAAAAGTACCAACTTATTACTGTGAATTGATACATGGAACAATAGAGTGAAGCAGTTTAAAATGGATACGGGCATGTGGAATGGGCGGGAGAATTTAGGTAGTGTTCACCAAGTGATGGAAGAGAGTGGCATATAGATGGTGCTACGGGTACCTTCAGCACATGTCCTGACTGTTTAAGTGCAAACACAATATATCAGGTCCCAGTCGAGTCATGTCCCAATTGAATGAGTGAAAAATAGGTCCCGGTGGAAATAACGTGTTGTAACCATGTAAATTGTGTTGTGTGTGCATGTGATTTTTAAAACAAAGAAAATTATGTTTCAGCAACAGGGGTTGAGTATTGTAACTCAACCTCCACATCACTGGATAGTGTTGGTGGATCAGAATCAGAAGGTGTATTGTCTAGTGTCATAGCATCATCATCAAGAGTATTAGGAGGAGCATACTGAGCAACTAAGGAAACAAGAAAGTCATCCTTCTCAAGTGGCTTTTTATACAATTTTAGCCTGTGCCCATTTACTAGTAGTGAAAACCTAATTGCATCAATAGTCTGCAACTCAACTGCACCATTAGGAAAGACTTGCTTGATCTCATAGGGGCCTAACCAACATGATTGAAGCTTGCCCTTGAAGTCCTTGTACCTTGAATCATAAAGGAGTGCCCAGTCACCTGTAGTGAATTCCTTTGTTTTGATGTACTTGTTATTCCATTTTGCCCTTTATTTTTATATGACCTCTATATGATGAATAGCCTCCAATCAGATTTCATCCAAGGCATTCAAATGTTGTAGCCTTTCCTGTTGTGCAGTGGCCAAATCAATTCCTAGGTCCATTGTTGTCCTCAGGGTTTTGTGTTCAAATTTAATAGGCAGGATTGCTGTCTTGCCATAGACCAGCTCATAAGGTGTAAACCCTATAGTTGTCTTCCAGGTTGTTCTGTATGCCCAAACAACTTCTAGGAGCCTAGAAACCCAATCTCTTCTATGAAACTGGTCTGTCTTGGTTAGGATGTTCTCAATTTCTCTATTAGTGAATTCCACCTGACCATTAGCTTAAGGATGGTATGGAGTGGATTTCTTATGCCTGATCTGATATTCTGCAACCAATTTGGTTATTAAATCATATGTAAACTGTGGTCCTTGGTCAGTTACTATTTCTCTTGGAACACCATACCTAGCAAAGATGTCTTCATACAAGAATTTGGCCACATTGCCATCTTTGGCAAACTATAATGCCTTCACTTCAACCCATTTAGTTAAGTAGTCAGTACACACCAGGATATATTCTTTGTTGTTTGATGTAGGAGATATAGGACCCACAAAATCCAAACCCCACTCGTCAAAAGGAGCCAATGAGATTTGTGGCTGCAAAGGCATCTCATCACTTCTAGTAGGCCTCCCCATCCTCTGGCATCTATCACAACTCCTAGTGTACTTGACAACATCTTTATGAAGCGTTGGCCAATAATATCCTATTGTTAGTATCTTGAAGGCTATCCTCTTAGCTGCAAAATGTCCCCTGCAAGGCTCATCATGACAAGCCTTCATTATGTCAAATATTTCATCCTCCCTGAAACATGTTCGCATAATATTGTCTGGCCTTGTGTAAAATAGAAATCCAGGTATCCAAGAGTAAGAGAAACATTTATGAACTAGCTGTCTCTTCTCCCTTGGAGAGAAGTATCCTGGAATCTACCTTGTAACCAAATAATTGGCTATATCTGCATACCATGGAGTGTGTATATTGAGAGCAAATAGATGCTCATCAGGAAAAGAATCATCAACCACTCCATCTGAAGACTGTGTAGATAGTCTGGACAAAAAATCAACAACATTGGCCTTGCCTGGTCTGTCAACAATTGTAATATCAAACTCCTGCAAAAACAATAACCACCTTACAAGTCTGCCACCCACTATGGGTTTATTCATCAAATATATGATGGCTACATGATCTGTATGGATGAAAACCTTGTAACCAGTTATGTAGTGCCTAAATTTATAAATTGCATAAACAACTACCAACATCTCTTTATTTGTCACAGTATAGTTCATCTCAGTCCTTGCATATTCTTACTCACATAGTATATGGCATATTCCTTAGTTCCTTCTTGTTGACCGAGGACTGCTCCAATGGCAAAATTGGATGCATCTGTATGGATGTGAAAAGGAAATGACCAATTCGAACCTTTGAGAATAGGGGCTTGTGTCAAGGATGTTTTTAGCTTTTCAAAAGAGAACTAACAATTTGATGTCCATTCAAATTCACTATCCTTGGTTACTAGGGTAAACAGAGGGGTAACAATCTTGCTAAAATCCTAAATGAACCTCCTGTAATATCCTCCATGGCCTAGGAAGCTCCTTATATCCTTCTATTTTTGTGGAATAGGTAGGGTAGATATAATCTCAATCTTCTTTGGGTCAACTTGGATGCCTACACTTGAGATGAAATGTCCCAAGACTATTCCCTGTGTCATCATCAAAAAACACTTTTCATTACTCAAAGAGAGGTTATGCTCTATACATCTCTTCAATACCTTCTCCAGATTGTGTAGAACTTCATCATATGTGTCACCATATGTGGTGAAGTCATCCATATAAATCTCCATACTGTCATGGGTAAAATCAGAGAAAATGCTTAAGACTGCTCTTTGAAATGTAGATGGAGCGTTGCACAACCCAAAGGGTAAGACGGAGTATGCATATGTCCCCCAAGGGTAGGTAAACATTATCTTATCCTGATCCTCTGGAGCAATCTTAATCTAGTTATAACCACTAAAACCATCAAGAAAAGAAAAATATTTCTTGCCTACTAAAGAGTCAAGAACTTGGTCAATAAAAGGCAATGGAAGGTGATCCTTCTTGGTAGCAGTATTCAATTCTCTGTAATCAACACATACCCTCCATTTGCCACCTTTCTTGGGGACTATAACTAATGGTGAATCCCATTCACTATCTGAAATGGGGTATATAAAGCCTACGTCCAAAAGCTTCTAAAGCTCAGCTTTAACAATTTCTATAAGGGTTGGATTCATACACCTCTTGTGCTGCCTGATTGGTCTATATCGATCATCTATGTATATCTTGTGCATGCATAGGGTAGGATCAATGCCTTTCATGTCATTGTAATCCCAAGCAAATGCTGCTCAGTGTGTATGTAATATTTCATGCAGGGATTGCTGTTGTTCATCATTCAATGTATTGTTAATGTTCAACATCTTGCCTGGCTTGACTTCTACTTGTTTGGATAGTTCTTGAATGGAAGACAAATCAAGGCTGGGTAACACAGGTAAACATTTCTAAGGTAATACACATGGAAGATTTGGGAGACTTCTTTTGATGAACTGGTGGGTATTATGCTGCTTAAAGGGTCTTGTAAGCAAGATAGGCAGTCTTGCTGCTGTGGATGTCTCCCATAATTGTTTTGTATAACATGAGCAATTAATTCATCCTCATCTAGAATATTCAATAAAGGGTTGCATTCTATAGTCATCAGGGTTTGCAGGGAATAGGTGTCCTCATCCCCTAGGCTAGGCCAAATAGTCTTCTCAAGCTCATTGTATGGTTGGGCTGGTGGATATAAAACCAATTGCTTGGTCACTATCCCATTGGATATGATCATGTTACCAGACCTGCAACCTATAAATTTATCAGCAGTGGCAAGCCATGGTCTACCTAGTATAAGAGGATATCCAACAAGATTAACCTTAGGCTACAAAACTATAAAATCAGCAGGGTATTCCCAAGAATCTAATGCAATGACCAAATCTTCTATGACTCCTTCAGGTTTGACTGTAGACCTATCAGCTAATTGCAAGACTATTTGAGTAGGCCTAAGGTTGTTCAATTGGAGTGTCTGTATGGTCTCCTTGGTCATGACATTAATTGTAGCTCCTAGATCTATCAAAGTATTCCTAATCAGAGTCCCATTGATCTTTACATCCACCACTGGACTACCCAGATCTATGTACTTGGGAATAGTTATATTACCCAACATGATATCAACAAGATTACCTAAAACATGCACTATTTGAGGGTCTATTCTCTTCCTTCCTAGCTTCTTTATGCAAAGATCCTCAATAGTTTTGGTATAGATAGGAATATCCTTGATGGCTTGGATTAAGGGAATCTTGATGCTTATATCTTTTAGTCGGCTGAGAAGGACATTATTAACTTGGGCTGTTTGCTTTTGCATGGCCAAGTGCTCAGGGAAAGGAGGAGACTTCTATGGTAAGGTAGTTTGGGCATCTTGGGTTGATTCATGTTCCAAGGGTGGCTTATCTAAGGATTCATTAGTGGGTTCTTCATCTTCAAGCTCAGTAATTTGGGGAGATGAAGGCCCTGCAAGTTGCTTCCCTAATCTAAGATGAACATTACTCACTTCCACCCCATAGGTGGGATATTGCATTACCTTGTTAGTAAAAGTCTTTTGGACAGGCTTGTTGTTAGGGTTAGGTGCAGGTTGGGTATGGATTTGGGTAGGTCGAGGAGGTGGATTTTGAGGTGGTGGCATTATAACTGGCTGATGTGGTTGAGATGGAATCATAGGTTGCTGGAATTATGCATTTTGCTACCATTGTTGGCCCTTGTTCCATTGAGGCTGCCATTGTTGTTGCTGAGTAGGCCATTGAGGGTTATAGTTGGGACCTTGGAAATTTTGTTGAGGCCATGAGTTTGGCTATTGTTGGTTCCAACCAGTTTGTGGAGTAGGCCATTGGAGAGTAGGCCATTGGGGGTTTTGCCATGCATTTGGGTTACCAGGCCATTGTTGAGCATTCCAAGTAGAGAAGTTCTGATTTGCAGTAGGAAAGGGAGAATTAAAACTAAGGGTATACCTTGCCTTTGCTACCAAGGTCTCCTTTGAGCAATAAAGAACAATTTCCCATCTTCTCCTTCAAATGGTTGCAATTCTGGCCTCAATCTTTTCTTGCTGGATGTTGGCCACCCTTTTGCATTTACAGTTAGCCTTCCTCTATCTATAGCTGGGGCAGTACTCAGTAAGCATTTCATCTGCCTCCTCTTGTTTCTTCTTGATATGGAGAGTGTCTAGCCATGTATCCATATGGCTAATAATGTCCTCCTTCATGTTGGTCAACAGATTACTAATCTCCACTCTTGAAACTCCATTAGTTGCCTTACCTATGATGGCTGCTCTTTCTCCTCTTGGTTTTCTAGAAAATGTTCTAGAATAATTTTGGCATGCTATGTAGATATCTTCAAAGGGAAGTTGAGATATATCCCATGTTCTAATGAGATTGAGGGCATCCATGTAGTCATCATTAACTCCTCTCAAAAAGGCCAGCTTCAGTGATTCTTTAGACAATCTATTCTAAGGGTTTTTCTTCAAGGCAAACTATAATCTTTCCACATAGTCTTCTAGTGGTTCATCCTCTTTCTATGACATCCTAAAAATGTCATCTCTTCTCCTATCATGTCCTCTGCAGTAGTCTTTATATTTTTCCAGAAACTTTATCTTCATGGTATCCCAGTCTGAAATGACATCTTTCCCCAACCCCATAAACCACCTTAAAGAAGCATCTTTTAGTGTGGCAGGGAACAACTTGAGTTTGTAAGGATCAGTGGTGTAGTCATAACTCCTACACAAGACATCAAACTCAAACATGAAAGTGTCAGGATCTTCGGTCACCAAGCCGTAGAAAATAGGCAATGCAGAAGGTGGTATATTTTTCAGAGTAGCAGGCCGTGCTTGGTCTGGGATAGGGAATTCAAATGTTTCTTGTCTTGGAGGATCATCTACTACAGCATCTCCCATGGTTCTAAAAGTTCCTTCTGTGGCAGTGGAGGAAGCTGATGGAGATGTAGGGGGTGCTGATGAAGATGTAAAAGGAAACTCTCCTTCAGCACTTCCTACTATGTAATTGTTGAAATCAACTATGCCCTCATTATTCTGAGAAGTCGAAGGAAGGAATCTACCTCAGTTATCTCTCTGCCTCCGCATACAATAATTTGAGCTTTATGTTTCAACAGTCCTGCACAGTGTTAGTAGAATGCTTGGTGTTTCTTGAACAATGAATTTATGAAATCTAATGCTGAAACCAAGATTTAACTATGAAAGAATATAAAACTAATGAGACTATGAAGATAGCACCATCCCCAGAAATGGTGCCAAAAAAGTAGAGGAAAACTAATGTGTTGTAGACTTAAACAAAATCTAGGGTTAAACCTAACTGAATAGTCCACTCTATCACTGCATTCCTACATTGAATTATTGACCAAGGAGCGTAAGATTATGACGATGCTCACACTATATATGCATTTAAGACTCATTTTTATCCTAAACTACCTCATACAAACTTATTCTAATCAACTTAATTGACTGAAGTTCTTAGAAATGGAAGAACAACAAAAACAGTTAAAAACCTAGTTGTTACAGGTACCCCCGGCATAAGCTAAAGATAGCTATATTCAACAGAGAATTACAAAATTACCTTGAAATACATAGAATGATAAAATACTTGACACTAACCTCCAGAGGACTTCAATGATGTATTCTATTCATGAATCACAACTATTAGAAATAGCAATCACAATTTATTACTTATTTCACAATGCAATGTATAAGATAACATGAAACAGTCTAACTAGAAATGCATAAATAAATAAATGAATGTATGAAGTGAGAGTTAGTACCTTGAGTGGCCAGCTTAGGGAACTATCTCAATTCTTCTGGAAACTAAATCTACTTCAGCTCTTCACACATTTTCATGACACACAGTTGAATTCAATTCATATCATAGATAGAATCTTCTTCAGATTTTATTCAAAATCAAAACATGTCTAGAATAACTCATAACTATAAAATAGAGTAATGACTATATAGATAGAAAGTAACAATAATAGATAATCTAATCAACAAACTCATCCCCTAACTTATACAAAAGAGGGAGAGTTGTATGCGGTCTTCTAACTAACTGTGATCATCAATTCATTCATGGATATCAGGATATAGTTTTGAGATCAACTTATTAATTATCTAAGACAAAGGAAACAAAGTCCTATTCAAATAGAAATCCCACATAATGGCTCATGAATGAAAACACATAAGCTACCATTAGACTTCTAGAACAAGTCTTCTTCTTCTCTTACATTTACTTTTCCATGATGACCACGTTCATCACCATTGATCTTCACTCCTGACACTTTGACTGCACTTCATTCAATTCCCATGTTTTGCCCTTTGCTACAATTACTCCTTTTTGGATGCTATGTCTTTGCTACACAAGGTTAATTATTCCAACATTTATACACAAAATAACCTTTCATATTAAACTTATGAAATCCTATCTATATTACATGCATATCAATAATTTAAATCATCCACTTGATAATATAACCACCATATTCCATTTATTACCATAGGTTTAAAGTCTTTGAGAAGTATATATGAAACAACATATAATAAAGGTTATGTTTGTAAGGTTCTTGCAAGATCATGTGAAAAGGTCTTAAAAACATATAACATTATAAAAAGGAAGTTAATATTTCAACCCAACAGAGACAGAGCATGATGTGTGGGCTTGCGGGATGTAGTCCAGGCCATTACCACATCACCACAGAGGGAAGGTTTTGTGTGTGCAGATGAGTGGTTGACTTCCCTACATCCCCACAATAGATAACAATTCTATATGTGAGCTAGCAGGAAATAAAAATGGAGTTGGTAGCTAGGTGTAGAGAGGGAATGAGTTAGTTGATAAGTAAGGAGAGCTCACTTTTGTGATATACAGAGAAATCGCTAGAAGAAGTGTAGAGCCGCTAGCTTGGCATCTATCAAGGACACACACCACTAGTAACTTTGCAGATTCTTTGGCTTTTGACAGTGAAGTTATTCTGTCTTCTCTTGCTACGATTGCACCAATTCTGCACGTTACCAATGAGATCGATAATGATAGTCCAAGGGTTGCCTATCTCTTTATGTAACATGCTTCCATTCTTCCTTTCATTTTAGTCAAAATTAGGTTTTTTGTTCATTTGACAATTGAATTCTTGCTTATTTTAATGGTCTAGGAATTCTCATGCCACTCAAAGGTTTATACTGTTGAATAGGAGAATTTCATCATGTGTCAACCTTATATTCTACCATTTACTTCTTTTCCTTCTTTGTAGGTTTGTAAAGTCAAGGAATGCATGTATTCATCTAGCTAACATATACTTGGCTACCAAACCTATTAACAATAATAAACTTGTATGCATTCTTTGATGTGCACAAGGAAATGATTGTAACTAAGCTCTCAGGTTGATTGATCTGTGGAATTCAAGCCATCTTGCAAGTGGCTTTCTTACTAGTTGCTTTTTTGCAATATGTACAAGTTACAACTCCTCAAGAACCCAATGAACCCATCTCTAAGCATGCATTACCTACTCATGTATTGCCACATTAATGTGAAACACTACCTAGTCATAAAAGTGCTTACAATTTTGTCAATTACCACCATGTTAACAATCAGCTAACTATGTTGGTACCTGCTAACCATTAGTGTAGTCCTACTTCTAATCATTGATTTCAATCTTAAATGTTGTCAAAGATATGGATCAACCAAAGTGTTTTCTTTGAGATCAAACATGCACCTTTAATATTCATTCAAAATATATGATCATTGATTCATATATGGTAACGTAGTCCACTCTATAATCTAGTCCTTTCCACCTTATAAATCTCTTTAAAGTTTTAACTTATCTATGCTAGTAGAGTAGGATTGCTATCGTCCTTTAAAAGATTCAAGTTTTAATCTTTTAAACATCACATTTATGAGTGAATTTAGAGCTGATGCCCATCCTTCAACATTAGGAGGGAAAAGTCATGAGGATTGCATGCACAGGTGCTTGCCAGTGTGGGTTTATCAAACTTTGTTTCTATTTGTTAAATCCATATTTTTATTATCCCCAAAATCTTATCACTGCGTAAGCTTGTCAGACTATTTTCTATTTGGTAAAGTTGTGTATCTTGTATTCTTACAAAGTTTTATTTTCATTTATCCCCAAAACTACTCTAAACATTATTTTGTAAAATGTGCAGTTTAATGTTGTTCACCAAAATCTACCAACGCAACTCTCTGTAGGTCCCTTGGTGTAGTTTTCACTCCATAAATCAGATAAGTTTAAATGACTACTGACTAAAATTGATAAGTTTTAGATATGTATGCAAAATGTGGAAGCATTGACAAGGCATGTGAACTATTTGGTAGAATGCCTCAAAGAGATGTCATCTCATGGAATGCAATGGTTGCGGGATATGCACAAAATGGATTTGTTGAAAAGGCTTTAGAAACTTTCAAGCAAATGCAATTAGCAAGTGTAAAGCCAAATTCGACAACCTTTGCCAGCATACTCCTTGCCTATGCCAAAATGGGAGCTTTGGAACAGGGTATGGACATCCATCAAAGCATGAAGGATAGAGGAATTTTGTCATTTGTTGTAGTTGCAACTGCCATGGTAGACATGTATGTAAAATGTGGAAGCATTGACAAGGCATGCAAACTATTTGGTAGAATGCCTCAAACAGATGTCATCTCATGGAATGCAATGGTTGTGGGATATGCATAAAATGGATTTGTTGAAACTGCCTTAGAAACTCTTAAGAAAATGCAATTAGTAGGTGTAAAGCCAAATTCAACAACCTTTGCCAGTATACTCCCTGCCTATGCCAAAATGGGAGCTTTGGAATAGGGTATGGACATCCATCAAAGCATGAACGATAGAGGAATTTTGTCATTTTTTGTAGTTGCAATTGCTCTAGTAGACATGTATGCAAAATGTGGAAGCATTGACAAGGCATGTGAACTATTTGGCAGAATGCCTCAAAGAGATGTCATCTCATGGAATGCAATGGTTGCGGGATTGCACAAAAATGGATTTGTTGGAAAGGCTTTAGAAACTTTCAAGAAAATGTATTTAACAGGTGTAAATGCAAATTTGACAACCTTTTCCAGCATACTCACTGCCTGTGCCAAAATGGGAGCTTTGGAACAGCGGATGGACATCCATCAAAGCTTGAAGGATAGAGGAATTTTGTCATTGTAGTTGCAACTGCCCTGGTAGACATGTATGCAAAATGTGGAAGCATTGACAAGGCATGTGAACTATTTGGCAGAAGGCCTCAAAGAGATGTCATCTGATTGAATGCAATGGTTGTGGGATATGCACAAAATGTTAGAAATTAAAGTGCAAACCACACAACAAAAATCTGATTGAAACCTAATTATCCTCTAAACAATGTAGAATTAATGGAGATTACAGCAGAAATTAAAACCCACTACACAGAAATAACAAGCATTAAGAACATAACACATAACACATAACACAGTATGTAACGTGGAGAAAACCCTTTCGGGTAAAAAATCCACCAAGAAAAGAGGCTCCAAGTTGTATTATCTTCAAATATATGAGATTACAATACATGCACTTCCTCTCTCCTTTAGTCTTCAAACTAGTGGCGCCTATTACTCTCAACACTGATAAAAATGTAGTACAAATATCCTGATAAAAGGAGGTTGCCTTCTAGGGTAAGATAACCAACAAAATATTGACCGTCAGATGTGTGGCCTAATAATGAATGGTCCAGATTCACAATAATAAAATATCAAATAAAATGTGGTTTCAGGGGCACTGCCTTCGAATCCCTGCCGGGGCACGTGGCCCCAAGACCCCCACTAGGGGGATGATCCCCCCAGACCCCTCGTAGGGGGGAAATCCCCCCAGACCCCTCGTCACAGATGAATGAGCATCAAGGACCAGATATAAACATGTAGCTGAAACAAGACCACTGCTAGTAAAACCTTTCATCCCTTATGGGTGATTTACAAACAATATTAGGAGTAATTAATTACATAGGATTTACAAGGTTGATGACACCTTAATCCTAACACAAAATGGATTTGTTGAAAAGGCTTTAGAAACTTTCAAGCAAATGCAATTAGTAGGTGTAAAGCCAAATTCTACAACCTTTTCCAGCATACTCCCTGCCTGTGCCAAAATGGGAGCTTTGAAATAGGGTATGAACATCCATCAAAGCATGAAGGATAGAGGAATTTTGTCATTTTTTGTAGTTGCAACTACCTTGGTAGATATGTATGCAAAATGTGGAAGCATTGAAAAGGCATGTGAACTATTTGGCAGAATGCCTCAAAGAGATGTCATCTCATGGAATGTAATGGTTGCGGGATATTCACAAAATGGATTTATTGAAAAGGCTTTAGAAAGTTTCAAGCAAATGCAATAAGCAGGTGTAAAGCCAAATTCGACAACCTTTGCTAGCATACTCCCTGCCTGTGCCAAAATGGGAGCTTTGAAACAAGGTATGGATATCCATCAAAGCATGAAGAATAGAGGAATTTTGTCATTTGTTGTAGTTGCAACTGCCCTAGTAGACATGTATGCAAAATGTGGAAATGTTGACAAGACATGTGAATTGTTTGGCAGAATGCCTCGAAGAGATGTCATATCATGGAATGCAATGGTTGCAGGATATGCACAAAATGGATTTGTTGAAAAGGCTTTAGAAACTTTCAAGCAAATGCGATTAGTAGGTGCAAATCCAAATTCAACAACCTTTGCCAGCATACTCCCTGCCTGTGCCAAAATGGGAGATTTGGAACAGGGTATGGACATCCATCAAAGCATGAAGGATAGAGAAATTTTATCATTTGTTGTAGTTGCAACTGCCCTGGCAGACAAGTATGCAAAATGTGGAAGCATTGACAAGGCATGTGAACTATTTGGTAGAATGCCTCAAAGAGATGTCATCTCATGGAATGCAATGGTTGTGGGCTATGCACAAAATGGATTTGTTGAAAAGGATTTAGAAACTTTCAAGCAAATGCAATTAGCAGGTGTAAAGCCAAATTTGACAACCTTTGCCAGCATACTCCTTGCCTGTGCCAAAATGGGATCTTTGGAATAGGGTATGGACATCCATCATAACATAATTGAAGGGGGATTTTTGTCAGATAGACATGTATGTAAAATGTGGAAGTTTAGATAAGGCACATGAACTGTTTGATGGAATGGCTCAAAGAGATATCATCTCTTGGAATTCAATGATTGCATGATATGCACAAAATGGATTTTACATGGATGCCGTCAAAATATTTGAATTAATGAAGCACTCTAGAACATATCCTAACATTGTAAACTTTGCTTGTGTTTTATGTGCATACAACCATGCAGGTTCAGTTGATGAGGGTTGTACATACTTCAATCAGATTGGTAACACTTACTGCATTACACCTACAATTGATCATTATGTGTGCATGGTTGACCTTCTTGCTTATGCTGGCTATCTTGAGGACACTCTAAACTATATCATTAAGATGTCATTAAGAGTGGCACCATGCATGAATAGTGACTGCAAAATAAAACATGGGAAATTTTCATTAGTGTGCAATATATTTTTTAGGTAGGAAAATGCCAAACTAGAGGGAGACCAATGCAGTTGTCTACTATTGTTTTGCATATGGGAATAAATAGACAGAGGTATTTTTGTTTGGAGGTTGTGCGGCAGTAAAATAACTTGGCACAAGAATACAATATCAGAAGAGGCCACACATGATTTGTATTGACAATATTGTTTTCTAGGTTGGGTTCTTGCCAATGGAAAGAAAGGGGCAATGTATAGATGCTTAATGATAAATGGAATCCAAGGATAGAGCTATAGGAAAGTAATGATGAGAATTACTTTGATTGGGATGGCAATGAATAGAGATTCAGTTGATTTCCAAATTAGCATTCCAACAAATGATGGAGGAATGTATCAACTTCTTCCATGTCTTGTTTCATTGTGCACAACCATTTAAAGCACAATGAACTTGTTCTCTTTTGCTAAAGTTATGGAAGTATGGCATTTACCTAACCTTGTGATGACACTTATTGTTGTTCCTATGGTTCATGCATTGGAAACTACAGTCAAGGAAAACTCCATAAAATATCATCTTTGTATGGAGTAATTCCCAACAACTTTGAGATTTATGATTTTCTTATTTATTTCCATGTGCATCTATGTGTTTATTCTTTTTTCTCTCACTAAATTATTCCAATCCTTTCAACAAACAAGTTTTGATTTTCCTTTGCTCAAAGGAGGATTGTAGATGAGTGCTCTTCAATATGCAAGGTAGAGGTGATATAAATCATGGTGTCTTACACATTCAAAGAAAAGCACGAGTATTCTATATATATGGAGGTGTAGGAGTTTGAGATATTGGTTGGAATAGGTAGGCAAACCAAATACAGTGATTTATATTGTAGAGAATGCCAGAATGTATTGAAACAAAAAGAAATCCACGTGGCAAGTGTTATTTGTTATTAGAAAGGATGTTTGTAATGGGGAGTTTTATCTTCCCCTAGCTTTCCACTCTCTGTAGGTTCTTTTCCCATCAATTTAGTGCTTTCTCTCTATAGAGATTACAATAATAGATCTTGCTTTAGTTGGTATATGATTTTAAAAGAGTGGTGGGGCTCAGGTGACATATTGTTTGGTTATCTAATAAGAAATATTTAAAAACAAATATATGGGAAAGCATTTTATATACTTCAAGGTTATAAAGAGTGTGTCAAAGATGGAGGATATTTTTTTGTTATAATGTTTTAGCCCACCATTATGTATTTCACAATGTGAACAGGCTTAAGACTATGGTTATCCACATTCTCTTTATGTGCTAAAGGGGGTGTAGCCCTTCTAACACAGTCTCATGTATTCTATTGCTATGAAGAGATTATAAGGTTAAGCAATAGCTGAGGCATGAATGAGAAATATAAAACATAAACATGACCACATGAGCTATTTGAAATGCAATGATTACAGATTTGTTGAAGAGGCTTTGGAAACTTTCAAGCAAACAATACCGGTAGGCATAAAGCTAAAATCTATGCCTTTGCTAACATTTCCCTTTCCAGAGCATGAACAACCATGAATGCATTTAAAATGGTTTTTAATCAGATATCTAGTAGACATATATGCAAAAAGTAGAAGCAGAAATAATGTTGATCAGGTGTTTAACTAAATGCTTGTGCATGTATGTGAGATAGAGAGACACAGAACAAGCACCCCAACTATTTGACAAAATATCTAAAAAAATATTACTTGTAGGGAAGAGTCCTTAACATGTTTGACAAAATGCCTCAAAGAAACGTAGTCTCATGGAATGCAAATTTTAGCGAATGGATAATTTGGATACTCTATACTTCCACATTTGCATACATGTTTGCCATAGCATTTCCAACTATAATAACTACCTAAAACCCCCTTTCCATTATGTGTTGATAAATGGCCATAGTGGGATATAAAGCTCCCATTTTGGCACATGCAAGGATGATGCTAGCTAAGGTCGTGGAATTTGGCTTTAAACTGACCAATTGTATTTGATTGCAGGTCTGTCAATAATTTTCAACAAATCCAATTTGTGTGCTCTGTTGCACTATCTTCTCTCTATTTGCATGCCATTTATTCAAGATGTGTTGCACATGATAGAACATAATGTACCTACATAAAAAATTGAACATAAACATTGTTCAAATTGATAGCACCAACAATGAAATACACCTCAACAATGACATTGTAAAAAAATCACTACACACTGTCTTAACAGATGACCATGTCATTGGGCTTTCCAAAATTTTAAAAACAATAAGAATATCAAGGACAGACCATTAATAACATAGTGTATTGGTATTGGGGTGCACTGTTACAGTAATCAACAGTACCAAAATCCATAGGATTAGGTGTGCTTGCAAGCTTTGTCCACCACCAATTTGGTAGACTCTAAGCCCATGTGCTTCTAATCGAATCACAAATGCTCACCACTAGTATGGTTGTCACAAACCCTAAAACCTCAAAAAATTCTTGGTTGTCTAAAATGGATCCTAGATATGAAGTAAAACATGCACAAAGAAACTATCTTTAGTGAATGAATCTGCTAAATATGTGAGATTATTAGCTTGGTATTGAAGGATCCTTTGTTGCTTCTTCGATGGAAGACTCCTTCAAACATAACTCCACTTTTTAAACTTATAGCTCACATCAAAGAATGGAATATAGGACTTTTAGAGCTCCACATGAAAAAAAGACTGTTTGCTATATGATATCAGAATTTATCAAATAATTTCATAGCCCAACCACATAAAAAAGGTTATAAATAACTAACTGGACCACCCATATCTAGCCTCATAGATCTCTATCAATCAATGGCCTAAAGGAAAATGCCTAAACACTCCATTTTTAAAAATTATATATGCTCGATAATAATGAAGGCAAAAAAATGAAAGCCCTAAAAATAATGAAAATAGTACTCTATAGGCTATTTAATTAATACAAGTGGAAGGAAACATACAAGAAAAGTATGAGAAGATGCTAATCAACAACGGAGAAGAACACTATATATTAAGTTCAATGGCCGACACTTTCTACTAAAATTTGGCCAAAACAAAACTAGTGGCTATTAAATTATGCTAGAAGCACACAGTGGCAGTAATTTTTTATTTTCATTTTTTAATAAATGATATATGAGCTGCATATCTATTGTCTTAGCTTTTTAATAAGAATTAAATTCTGGGTTAGGAGTATATTGTAAAACCCCCATAAAGAGCTATAAAGTGGATGATGTCTAAGAATAGTACAAAGGACTATTCTTAAACATCATCCATTTGACTCTCTCCCTTTTCATTTGCTTGTGGATTGTTTAGGGTATTCTTAAACGTCATCCACGTGGGTTATAAATAATACCTCCCATACTGTCAAACCCCCAAAAAGAGCTATAGAGTGGATGATGTTTAAAAATAGTACAAATAGTCCACAAATAAATGGGAAGCAAGGGTGTCAAATGGATGACGTTTAAGAATTGTCCAAACAGTCCACAAACAAATAGGAAGCATGGAGAATTATGGGAAGTATATTTTATAACCACATGGATGATGTTTAAAAATATCCCAAACAATCCACAAGAAAATGGAAAGCCAGAGAGTCAAATGGATGATGTAATAGCCCAAACAATCCTCAAACAAATGGAAAGCAAGGAGTCAAGAGCTTCCATTTTGAAACTAGGTCTTTTCCTGGAGAAAAGAAAAGAAATAAAAGAAAATATTTTTATAAAAAAATGTGAAGGGAGAAACTCACAATAGCAGAGGCCTTCACCACAATGTCCTTATCCTGTGAGAGACTTTCATTCTTGTCTATTGTAGAAATGAGTACATCAATAAAGTCATCGTGAGCACTCCGTGTCTGACGATGATCATCCACTAATGTCTGAATAAAATTATTTCTTTTCTTCTGCACATTGATCATAGTCTTTGTGAGGCCTTGCAAATCAAACCACTGGAGAAATGACAGATAATTTCCCATAACCCTAAACCTCCTTAGTACACAGGTGTAATGAAGACACAACTGAAACCATCACTTTGGCGCCTAAGCTTTTTCTATTTTCCTTTTGATTTTCCCTTTCAAAAAATTTGTGCTTGCTTTTAGTGCTTAAAATTTTAAGCAATATGCTCTTTTTCAAAAGTGTTCTTTAAAGATATATTTAGTTATATTTAGTTGTGTTCTTTGAAGACATATTTAATCATATGACTAATTATTTAGAAATATGACTAAATATTTAGTTGTGTTTTTTACCTGACAATCAAATTAGTCATTTATAGCTGTGTTGCAAAAAATTAGTAGAATGACTAAAAGTTTTAGTCACGTAGTCATTTATTTGCCCAAATTCTACTAGTGCTTTGTCGACGGGGCTACACAAAACACGTTAGTAGTTGATAATCAAGTCTTGGACAATTGTAGAACGCTGCAAAACCAATATTAGTCCAAAGCAAGTGATAAAAAAAACTTTTTGTTAGGCACAATGACTAGGCATTAATACAAAAAATAGGTGTTGTTTTGTACAGAACTGGTGCTGATTCTGAATGGGCATTGAAATGTGAGAAATAGGCTCTGAAATAATAGAAAGTTATACCTGTCAGTGGGTGTGACTACGCCTGTGAATGGGCACTGATACTATCTTGACATAATCTCCCCCTTGTAGAATTGATTTTTCCTGCAAAACAAAGAGGCAAATCTATAGAAAACACTAGTCAGAAGCCTAAGCAACCCTGTTAGACAATTTGGTTAGCAAACACACATAAAAACCCTTGTTTTGTGTTAACCTAAGAGCGGGTGTTGATCTTTGGAAGCAGGTGCCAATCTGTGAAATAGGCATTGTTATGCTGATACCAGGCACTAAAGTGAGACAGTCATCACCTCCCCCTTGTTCTAGTGCTTTCTGTGACAAACCCAAGAGCTATTTTACACAAAAAGTCAGTAGAAATCAATTTAAAGCATAATGCAAAAGTATAGCTTAGAGATTGATGAAAAACACATGAAAAATCCAACTTATACCTTTTATAAAATCGGGCGTTGATATCCTGAACAGGTGCTAATATGATGAAAATAGGCGTTGATGTGACTTGTGAAGAGAAAACATGCAATAATTAGTGAAAAAGGTGGTGGGGGTCCCACCGAGTGTGCCAAAAATGTCTACTATGGAAGTGGGATCCTAAGATGAGTTTAAACTAAACTAGATTGCTCCCAATCCCAAGTCCAAAGGACCTCAAGATTGGGCCCAATTGCTAATGCACTAAACTAACTACTTTGCACCCTATCTAAGCACAATTATTAATGATTTGCCCAATGTGATATAAATTTATGCTATTCTAACTTGAAATAGCACTACTACTAGGTAATGTTGAGCACTCAAAATGGCAGAATGTCTTTGCATATGAAGGCTTATGAAAAAAGGAGGTGGAGGCCTCAATTTATAGATTTTTGAGGATGAGGATTGAGGGCTAGGATCAAATTGAGTGATCAAGGGATGAAATTGCTTGAGGATCCTCAAGCAAGGAAAATTGGACAAGTGGCATGATGAGAATGGATAAGAATTTTTCTCCAAGATTCAAGGGATGATCAATGGATGAGATTGCAAGTTTGAATGGATGGATGGCTAGGATTGGGTAGGTGTATGACATGTAAGGTCTCCTTTATGAAAAGGTAAGGCTTGGATTTAGTGATGAATTTTAAATTGCATGGAGAGGACAAGTGGAATTTAAAATTGGAGGAATAGTGTCCAAATAGTGCCACATGTAGTTTTAAATTTGCATGAATAGTGACACTTGGAGTGGGATGGAAGAAATAGGACAACTGTACACATTTTGGAAGATTTGGCCATGCTTCCAAAGTACCACTTGTCATGTACATGCATGTACATGGAATGACAAGTGGACTTTTAGAAACATGGGGGTTTGTAATGAAGAATTAATTAAAATTGGTTTGAATTGTGTAAGTGGATGAAAGTGGTTGTGACCATTTTTAGATGTCTACACCCTAACTTTCAATTCAAGACCACTTAGAAAATTCACCAAATGAACTCATTCATATTAAAACATCATGAACCAAGCCCTTGTCATTAATCTCTATCCACCCCTTAGATAGATCCCTTCAATTACCTTGGACACCTATAACCCCAATGTCATTTTCTAATATCATAGAGTCCCAAGACACAATATTGAATAATGTGTGGATTAAAAAATAAGATCCAAGACCTTATTGATAACAGTCTCATCCAAGTCTTAGGGATTAATGACGAAACCAATTGTTGCCCCACCTAATCAAAATCACCAAATCTAAACCAATCCATTTCCTCATAATTCTAATAATACCAAACCCATCGACATCCCCAACTATCCCATGATGATATTGCACCCATTGAGTAATTCACCAAAACTGGTGTAATGTCCCCTTCCTATGATTTCCCTAAATCTTGCCCTAGAGTCACAAGTTTAATATAGTTAGGGTTATAACTTACCAATTAAATGCTTTAAGAAAGATAAATGCTAGTTTAGGTCCTGCAATCATGTTAGATAATATTGGAAATATAATTCATATGATCAAAACTGACGTTAGGGCAAAATCTAGGGCAAAAATCAAAACAACAAATGTTCAAACCCTAACTAGCACCATGAAGTACAAACGAGTATGAAAATGAAAACAATGAACTCAAATGCAAATCAAATCCACACTAGACTTGACTTATCTCTATGGCTCTTCTCAATCTTGCATGAGAATGCATGATGTTGAAGGGTTGTTTGTTGGTTGCTCACTATTTCAACAACATAATGATGGCATGAAGATGAATGAAAGATGATTCTAGACTGATTTTGGCAGCATGAGACTACTTGAAAGCTTGATGTCCAAATGGCTTGTGAGAGGTTTGATTTATAGAAAAGGCTGATTTGAATCGATGGTTGAGATTGCAAGTTGGTTTGTGCTATGTGGACGGCTAGGATTGAATAGGGTTTTCCCACTCCATAAGGAGTTGTAGTCATGTAACAAGTTTGTGATGGAGAATAAAGGAGACCTAATTCAAATATTTTATTTGAATTAGTTTGACATGTGAAGGGTATTAAGTGGAAGTTGTAGCATGTGACATGTTGCAATGAGGTGAGAGGTGAGGGAATAATTCAAATATTTTATTTGAATTAGTTGGAACATGTGGATGAGAATTAATTAAATAAATGGGATTTATTTAATTAATTGACTGGTGATTAGGATGGGATTAGGAGTGGGATTAGGACAAATGTCTTATGATGTCTAAGTAATGTGTCGACTAGGTAATGGTCAAGACATGGACAAATTTATGTGTCTACATTTTGCCCCTCTTTTGGACAATGTTTGAAATGATGAGATTCGTGTCGAGTAACATCATTTCAAAGAAGCTAAGGAAAAGGATGATGAAATGGGATGATGATGCCCCCTCGAGAGGATAGGTAGGTTGGACAAACACGGGTAGGCTCTCGAAATGAAAGGGGTTGGTCAAGGAAGAAAGATAAGCGAGTGGATAGAAGAAAGGGAAGGATGCGTTATGCTGCAATGAAGGTGAGAAACCATGATGTTTGATTTAGCACTAAACGTTATGCACTAGGGTATAAGGACCAAGGTGACGATGTGTCTCGTGCCCCAACGTAATACAACCTTGCCTAGATACAAGATATCAATATTAGCTGGGAATGATTCAGATTTGAAAAAAATGCAAGATAAAATGATAACACACACAAGTAAACAAGGATCAACAAATGATACAACAACAAACAAGGTATTACCCCTATCAAGATGTAAACCAATGATTAAGTGATTGATTGATTAATTAATTGATGATAGTGATTTTGTTTGGTTTCAGGAAATGAAACATGTTGTCTAAGATGCCTGGTCTGGTTTCGATAATGCAACATCCTATCTAAGACAATTGATTGATTGACACTAGTGTTGTTTGCCATGCAAGCAACACCAGGATTTGATTGATTGATTTGGTTTATGTCAAGATTAGGATCAAGACCATTGATGCAATTGGATAATTTGACTTGATTGGTATGGATAAAGGATGACTTGCATTTGGATCATTGCTTGGAATGGCTTGATTGATTAGAAGAAGTGATTTGGATGGAATGATTTGATTGAATTGATTTGATGGAAGGATTGATTGATTGGATTGAATGATGATTTGAAGGAGTGATTTGTTTGGAAGAATTGATGAATTGATTGATTTGAATTGATCTTGATGATGTGATTGATTTGATTGGAATAATTAATAGATGTGAAGGATTGATATGATGATGTGATTGAATTGATTTTATGGATTAACTTTATTTCTTGGATTTTTGATGGATATTTGATTTTTGGTATTTTGGGAATGTTTGATTTTTTTTTGTATTTTTTAAATGTTGTGATTTTTTTTGGATTTTGATGTTTCAATTTTTTTTGGATTTTTGAAATGTTGTGATTTTTCTATGTTTTTGGAATGTTTTGGGAAATGGCATTCGATTGCAATTTGAGTAGTCTTTTTTGTTAGATACCAATGACAAGGGGAAACCAAGTCTAGGTGCAAGGAGGTAGGTGGAATGGATAAATAGATGGGTGACAGTGAATGATATGGATGTATGTGTTGTTGCAAGTATGTGCCTAATCGGTGTTGTCATTGACGTCAACATATATTTGTTGTCATTGGTGTCAACTGTATCCTATTTTGTTATTTATTTAGAAGCTTTATATGTTGAGGATATTGAGAAAATTTGCCTCTCCGGGAGAAACTGTGAGTTGCAGTGAATTATGGTGAAGACAATGAGTTGCATGCTGAAGAACAGTCCAGAAGATTGCTCCACATTTCTTGCTAGTTGAAGATCTTGGTCTGCAGCTTGGAATTTATTTAGAGGCATGTTTGAAGATGCTAAATCCTGAGTTTGAGCCTCTGGTGTGAAGAACTGAGTGAGTTACATTCACCAAAGTAAACACTATTTTTTCTGATTATTCTCTCGTGCCAAAGATAAAGTATTTTGCTCCGCATTCCTCCGCATTGAAGTGTTTTTCTCTGTAGTTCTAGAGGGAAATCTGGTATGATGATAAGTTCCTACAATTACAATGGTTCATGTTTTGGTGGTCTACAAGCTATCTTTCTTTTATGACAATTGAAGATAGTGAAGTTCATGTGCTCTGGTGTGAAGAATCTCATGGATAAAGTGGATTAAGTTTGTGCGGTTGCTCCTGGTGATTTCAATGTGCTTGTGGAAGCCTCCTGATCATGTTCCTAACTTTACATTGGTCCGCATTAAGGAATTGAGATTGTGTTTGAAGATTATTCCCAGATAACAAAGCGTGTAACCAGTATTAGCCGACTTGGTTAATTCTAGTGATTGCGGAGATCCCTTGAAGATTATAGAAGCGTGTTGTGGCATGGAAGACCATGTTTGAGTCCTAGCTAAGGCATGGCATGATCTGCACACATCTATACTACATTTCCTTTACATGATTTTGAATTAGGTCAAGACCTATTTTATAAATGTTTGTAATGCTGACCTTGGAGATTGTTCCAATGGTTGATGATTGTAATGCCAACCTTGATGATCATTCTAAGGTTGATGAAGTGTATAAATACTTGTAATTGAGTCATGGAAAAGATGTCCTTGAGCAAAGATGCGAAGATAAGGAAAGAAGTGAAAAGATAGAGCAGAGCAGAGGAACTATTGTACTTCAATGTATTAATCTTAGATATGAAGAAGATGTTGATCTTGGTAGTGAGCTGCCAGTAGGGTTTAACAGCCCTCAGGGTTTAACAACCTTCATTGTAATCTTTCTATATTTAGGGTTGAGGCAGTGAGCCTGCTAGACCTAGCTGTACTTCATGGTAGTGAGCTAGCATGTCTTGGGCTCATGGAGTGACCAAGCCTAAACATCATTTTTCAAAGATTGCAATATATATTGAGAGCTAATCATCTCTATGGTTTTTCCCCACCTTGGGGTTTTCCACGTAAAAATCTGGTGTCTCTTGTGTTTGATGTTGCATCTGTGTTTAAGTTTCTGATTGCATGCATTCATTGTTTAATCATAATAACCATGGACAAGTGGTTAATGTTTAAAATGTAGAAGTGGTTGAGTTTTTGGGACAACTGATTCATTCCCCCCTCTTAGTTGTTTGATGCATTTCAACATGCATAAGAGAGCAAGGATGTGATCTCCAAGGACTATGTCACATAGGAATAGCATGCCCCATTCTAGGTGTAATGCGTAGGATTTTTCATGACAATGCTTAGAAAAAGAAGGATGATGAGAGGATCATTTGGAATGGATGAGGTATATCAAAGGATATCCACAACATGTGTCAACAATTTGCCTCCAATCTTTATCAAGATCAAAAGGAAGATGGTGTTAGATTGAAGACAGACAATTGAGAGGGGGGGTGAATCAGTTGTTTAAAACTTTCTTCAAATTGAACACTTAAGTCCACTTTATAGTTTAGTAGCAAAATAATAAATCAATCATGAAACATAATGCATTAGATCAAGAGCAGAAACACATCAACACATAAGATATCAAGATTTTGACATGGAAAACCCAGTTAAGGGAACAACCATGGGGTGATTAACGCAAGATTGTATTCTCTGTTAGAAGAATAGAAAGAACAAAATGGCACATGCCAATTAGGGCTCACTGCCCGAGCACACTGCTCACAAGAGGCCCACTGCCTACAAGAGACACACTGTCTACAAAATAATAAGTATTACATACTTAAACTGGAGAATAGCATCTTCACCATGCTTGAGTTAGTTCCATTTAAGCCTAATACTTTTGCTCTGCTTTTACTCTTCTCTTCACTACCACACTCTCATCTCCACAAGACACACTTTGAAATGACTTCACAACTCCTTATTTATACAAGACATTCAACTTAGGAATTATCATCCAAGTCGGCATACATAACAGAGCAAATACAATATGACTTGGTACAAAAGACTTCACGTGGAACAACACACTGTCAGCCACACAGATTTGACACTTTAATCTTCTTCTAGGAACATGCCAATCTTCATATAACATCTTCAATACCATCTGCAGGATGTGTAACTCATCCGGTCAGCCAGAGTTAGGAAGAACACCATCATCCGGAAGTAATTCTTCAATTGCCAGCTCAATCTTTGATGCAGATCACCAACATGAACTGGACACAATCCAGAGACCTCCACAAGCTTGCCTAAATCACCAAGAACATCCACACTACACCTACTTATTGAAATCCTTATCTCCTTCATTTGGAACTTTAAGAACATAGTCTGTCATCACTGTCATAATGGAATAGATGCTTGTGGACCTCCAGACCATGAACAAATTGAGTTGTAACTTTAAATGGACTTCCTAAACACTTCACCAAATCTGTAGAATAGGATATTGCATTTCTGGATCTCACCAGACCTATTTATGTCACTCTGTAACCTCTGAACACCTGCCAAAGCCAGTTTTACTTGAGTGGCCATAACTTCTTCAGATCTTCATGCGGACCTCTAAAACCTTTTTTGGATCACCTTAAGACACATATCTACAAACCCTTTGATGCACATCCTCTGATCTTCAACTTAGCTAAGATCTTTAGCTTACTGACTTCACTATTCTTCTCTGTTTCTGATTAGGACTAATTTTCTCAATATCCTCAGAACACAACTCATCCAATCCTTATCATCAATGCAACAGGAGTATGTTGACATCAATGACAACACTAGTTAGGCCCATACTTGCAACAATCTCTCCCTTTGTCATTGATGGCAACATATGATGTGAAAAACTATTTTAATCATCAAGATAAGAACTTCTCCTTACTGTCACAACTTCTCTTCCTTTCTTGCTCCCCCTTTGATCAGTAACCACTTGTTTTTCACATGTCTTTTCTCCCCCTTTGACATTAATGGCAAAGGGTACATACTTGTAAATCCATCTCTTCAGAATCATACCAGCTACTCCCCCTGAGTAGCAGCTCCCCATCATCAATCCGGGCCACAAGATATGACTGTGATATCCACCGGACTGATGCACATCAGTGCACCTTAGTTCATCACCAGAGGGGAATTAACCCCTAACTTCTCCCTGAGATACTCAAAAGAGTCCTTAGGTAGAGGTTTGGTAAAGATATCTACAATCTGATCCTTGGACGGCACAAACTCCAATTTGACTTCATTCTTGTTTACTTGCTCTCTCAAAAAGTGAAATTTGATGGATATATGTTTAGTCTTTGAATGCAACACCAGATTCTTAGATATATTTATTGCACTTGAATTATCATAGAAGATTGTGATAGGCTCCTCATACTCCACTCTTATGTCTCTTAGCATTTGCTTCATCTACAATACTTGAGTGCAACTACCTGCTGCTGCAATATATTCTGCTTCAGCAGTGGACAGAGATATTGCCTCTTGTTTCTTGCTCAACCAAGAAACTAATTTCTTCCCCAAAAAGAATGCTCCACCACTGGTACTCTTCCGGTCATCCACATCTCCTACTCAATCCGCATCTGTATATGCATGCAGAGAAAAATCATGATCTCTGGGATACCACAATCCATACTCAATTGTCCCTTTTAGATATCTAAAAATCCTCTTGATTGCCATGACATGAGATTCTCTAGGATCAATTTGGAATCTAGCAACAAGACCAACAACATTCATGATGTTAGGTCTAGTTTGAGTGAGATATAATAGTCCTCCAATCATTGACCTATACATTTTCTGATCTGCCTTAGGAGAGTCATCATCTTTGCTTAATTTACATCTAGTTTCCATGGGAGTATTCATTTGCTTTGAGTCTTCCATCCCAAATTTGTTTAATAACTCTTACATATTTGGTCTGAGAAATGAAGATTCCTTTCTTTGTTTGAGTGATTTGTAGACCCAAAAAGAAATTCATTTCCCTAAGCATGGACATCTCAAATTCACTTTTCATTTGATTTGCAAAAGTTTTGCACATACTATCTCTTCCTCCAAAAATGATATCATCAACAAACACTTCAACAATCAGGATGTTTTCATGATCAATTTTGAAATACAAATTACTATCAACAGTAACTTTGTTGAAACCAATCTTCAAAAGATGCTTATCCAATCTTTCATACCAGGCTCTTGGGGCTTGCTTCAGTCCATACAATGCTTTCTTCAACTTGCAGACCATATCACTATGATCAGACAATTTAAATCCATCCGGTTGCTCAATGTATACTTCTTCTTCCAAGTCACCATTTAGGAAGGCAGACTTGACATCCATCTGATATACTTTGAAATCCTTGAAGACAGCAAAAGCAAGAAATAATTTGACTGCTTCAATTCTTGCCACCAGAGCAAAAGTTTCTTCAAAATCAACTCCTTCTATTTGAGAGTAGCCCTTGCAGACCAATCTGGCTTTATTTCTGATTACTTCACCAACTTGATTTAGTTTGTTCCGAAAGACCCATTTGGTTCCAATTATATTCTTGTTTCTAGGTCTAGGAACAAGATCCCAAGTGTGATTTTTCTCAATTTGCATCAGCTCTTCCTTCATTGCTTTAGTCCAGTTTTCATTATTGCAAGCTTCATTCACTATCTTAGGTTCAATCTTTGAAATCAGACAATACTCTTATGAATCTTGAGCAATCCTTCTTCTTGTTTGTACACCTTTTCTTTTATCACCTATGATCTAATCTTCAGAGTGATTCAGTTTTACATACCTGGGAACTTTGGGAGTTTCTTGCACTTCTGATTCTTGAACAGGCTCATTCAAACTCATCTCTTCTTCCTTATTTACCGGATCAGTTTGAATCTGAATTTCAGAGGGGGGTTGGGCTCCTTAAATCAGAACACCATTCTGATCATCTTCATCATATTCATTAAACCTTGAGGGTTTTTCAATTGCTTCATGAACCTTCATATTTGTACTTTCTATAATCTTTCTTAGTCTCTTGTTATAGCATCGGTATGCTTTGCTTTGAGTAGAATAGCCAAAGAATATTCCTTCATCACTTCTAGCATCAAATTTGCCTAAATATTCATCCCTCTTAATGTAACATTTGCTACCAAAAACTCTAAAATACCTCACTGTGGGAGTGATGCCAAACCAAAGTTCGTAAGGAGTCTTACCAGTATTACTTCTGATTTGTACTCAATTTAGAGTATAGACTGCAGTGCTTACAGCTTCTCTCCAATAGATCTGAGGAACATTTGCTTCCATCATCATGGTCCTAGATGCTTCCTAGATGGTTCGGTTCTTTCTCTCCACTACTCCATTCTGTTGTGGAGTCCTAGGAGCAGACAGCTGTCTCTTTATTCCATGTTTCTCACAAAATTCTATGAACTCACCGGATGTGAATTCTCCACCTCTATCAGACCTCAGACATTTTAATTTTAATCCAGTTTCATTCTCTACCATAGATTTGAATATTTTGAATTTCTCAAGAGCTTCTGATTTCTCTTTCAGAAAGTAACCCACATCATCTGAGAATGGTCATCAATTAATAACATGAAGTATCTATCACCTTGCACACTCCTTATTCTTGTCGGACAACATAGATCAGTATGAACTAAGTCCAATAATCTGGTAGAAGATTGTTCCTTGCTTTTGAATGAGACTCTGCTTTGTTTCCCCAACTGACATTCTTTGTACAAACTATTTGTAGGTTTCACCAGTTTTGGAAGATCTCTTACAGCCTGAGTGTTGCTTATCTTGATGATATTATCAAAATTCACATGATATATCCTCCTATGCCATAGCCAACTCTGATCAATTTGCACAAATAGACAACTTTTACCAGTACCAACTAAATGGAAGATATTACCTTTTGTTTGAGTACCGGATGCAATCTCTGTTCTAGAACTTTCAAAGATCTTGCATTTTCCACTCTTGAATCAGAGATCATAGCCTTTGTCCACCAACTGTCCAACACTGAGAAGATTGTGCTTCAATTCTTCAACATACAGTACATTACTAGTTTTGTTCTTTCCATAAAAAAAATAGTTCCCCTACCTCTGATTCTACCAGCAGAATTATCACCAAACGTTACTATTCCTTCTTCATACCTTTCCAAATCTATGAACTTATTTTTGTCACCTATCATATGGTGAGAGCATCCACTGTCAATGACCCAATCATCATTTTCTTCAACTTGGGTAGCTAGAGCCCTTTCTACAATTTTATGATTGATAGATTCAGAGGGCATTGGATCTTCTTCCTTGATGGTAATAAACACCCAATCACTTCCAGATTTGTTTCTTGTTTCTGATTCATCATCTGTTACTCCTTCATCATCATCCTCTTCATGAACATAGTAACAATTCTTTTGGAACCTTGATCTGTTAGGATTTGGTCTTGAAAATCTTTCCAGACATTTTGAGGCAAAATGACCAATCTTATTGCAGTTAAAACACTTAAAAGGCAATTTCCTTTCATACTTACCAGATCCTCTTAGCAGTCTTTTTGCAATAAGGGCTTCAAGTTGAGCAGTTTTTGCTTCTTCTTCTTCTTCCAAGTCTTTTCTTGCTTTTTCATACCATGATAGTTTCCTTAAAGAGTTTTCTCCTGGATCAAATCTTTGTTTACCTTTTACCGAGGCACTGGCTTTGAATGTAGATTCAATCTTGGGGGGGCATCTCCAAACTCTGTTAATTCAAATGCAGCCAATTTACCAACTAATTGATCTGTTGTGACACCTGAATGGGCTCTGAATTCTTCAATGGTAGCAACCTTGTATTTATAAGAAGCAGGAAGGGATCTGTGAACTTTGCCAGCAATTTCATTTTCATCCAAGACTCCACCAGCACATCTAATGCCACAAACAAGCTCATTTACTCTTGGCATAAAAGTAGTAATATTTTCATCTTCTCTCATCTTTAGATTTTTAAATTTTCCTTTTAGACTCTGTAGCCTTGCACATTTAACATACTTGTCTCCTTCATGCAGAAGTTCAAGTTTTTGTAAAATCTCAAAAGTAGTTTCTAGGTCAACAACATTTGTCAGCTCTAAATAAGACAAGGCACTTAGAAGAGCTTCTTTAGTCCACAGATTGTTTTCAGCATCTGTGATTTTGTTAGCGGTTTTTGGGCCATTTTGAGGAGGAGTATACTTCATTGAAGCCATGGTCCAGTACTACATTCCCATACATTGTAAGTGACATTTCATGCGACTTTTCCAAAGATTGAAATTGGTTCCATCAAACTTCGAACTATCCTTCTTGTAGGACGACATCCTGGATTGCCTCAAGTGGTTAAGCTCTTTTTAGAGGAAATTAGCTCTGATACCAATTGTTAGATTTAGGACAGACAACTGAGAGGGGCAGTGAATCAGTTGTTTAAAACTTTCTTCAAATTGAACACTTAAGTCCACTTTATACTTCAGTAGAAAAATAATAAATCAATCATGAAACATAATGCATTAGATCAAGAGCAGAAACACATCAACACATAAGACATCAAGATTTTGACGTGGAAAACTTGGTTAAGGGAAAAATCATAGGGGGATTAACCCAAGATTGTATTCTATATTAGAAGAATAGAAAGAACAAAATGGCAATGCCAATTAGGGCTCACTGCCTGAGCACACTGCTCACAAGAGGCCCACTGCCTACAAGAGACACACTGTCTACAAAATAATAAGTATCACATACTTGAACTGGAGAATAGCATCTTCACCATGCTTGAGTCAGTTCCATTTAAGCCCAATACTTCTGCTATGCTTATACTCTTCTCTTCACTACCACACTCTCATATCCACAAGATGCACTTTGAAATGACTTCACAACTCCTTATTTATACAAGACATTCGACTTAGGAATTATCATCCAAGTCAGCATACATAACAGAGCAAATACAATATGACTTGGTACAAAAGACTTCATGCGGAACAACACACTATCAGCTACACAGATTTGAGACTTCAATCTTCTTCTAGGAACACGCCAGTCTTCATATAACATCTTCAAGACCATCCGCAGGATGTGTAACTCATCCAGTCAGCCAGAGTTAGGAAGAACACCATCATCTGGAAGTAATTCTTCAATTGCCAGCTCAATCTTTGATGCGGATCACCAACACGAACTGGACACGATCTAAAGACCTCCACAAGCTTGCCTAAATCACCAAGAATATCCACACTACATCTGCTTACTGAAATCCTTATCTCCTTCATCCGGAACCTTAAGAACATAATCTATCATCACCGTCACGATGGAATAGATGCTTGCGGACCTCCAGACCGTGAACAAATTGAGTTGTAACTTTAAATGGACTTCCTAAACACTTCACCAAATCTGTAGAATAGGATATTGCATTTCTAGATCTCACCGGACCTATCTATGTCACTCTGTAACCTCTGAACACCTGCTAGAGCCAATTTTACTTGAGTGGCCATAACTTCTTTAGATCTTCATGCGGACCTCTAAAATATTTTTTGGATCACCTTAAGACACATATCTATGAACCCTTTAATGCACATCCTCTGATCTTCAACTTAGCTAGGATCTTTAGCTTACTGACTTCACTATTCTTCTCTGTTTCTGATTAGGACTAATTTTCTCAATATCCTCAGCACACAGCTCATCCAATTCTTATCATCGATGCAACAGGAGTATGTTGACATCAATGACAACACTGGTTAGGCCCATACTTGCAATAGATGGGAGGATGGATGAACTCAATATGATAAGTATATAAATGTAAGTGGAATGGATAAGGATGGTAAGAAATGACAGGATAAAAAATGATAGGTTGGATGGATGAGACAATGTGTCCCCAAGTGTAAATGACATAGAAGATCATCCTACACATGATGCCTATTTTCTACATTTTCATCATGGTACTTCTCCATGGCGCCACCAAGGGTGGTTTTCACCATTGGATGAAGGGATTTCTCTTTACTATTTTGATTGTTTTTTGTTTTTTTTGACTTTTTGAATGGGATAGGTGGATATGGAAAGGAGGGACTCAAGCATCTAGTGCCATGAAAGGTGATAGTCCCATTAGAGAGTGATGTCATCGCATGGACCATGTCAAGTCATCATGCTCATCGATGTTGGCAAGGGATTGCGTGAAAGTGAGATGGATTAGGTAGATAGTGAATTGTGGTAGGAATGATAGTGGATTATGTAGAAATTATGCATGGAAGATGGATGGAAGGCTTATGTAAAAGCATGGATATAAGGACGTGATGGGAAAAATATGTAGGATAATGAATGATGTAGGAGCATCCCTTGTTTAAGAGCAATCTTGCATCAACCAAAAACATTTGCATTTCAGTTAGTTTGCACTTCAGTTTGTTTCTTTTATTTCCCTATTCAGTTTAGGCAGTTCAGTCAGTAGAAGTTTCTGTACTTTGGTCCACATTCTACCGCAGTTGTATTTCAGATCTTGCAAAGCTGGACTTAGCATCTAGATTTGTTCATCTACATCATATCCAATTTTTAGAGCATTTGGATCAAGTACCAGAAAGTTATCACTATTAGAAGATCAACTATTTTCTCAGATAGAGCATCCTACCAGTCATGGACAATCATTTAAAGGAGAAGACTTGTGGAGCATCTCTCAACTTGCAGAGATAAAACACACATCTTTCAATGTTCTTTGGTTCATGGCCGACCTTCCCCGAGATTTGTACATCATTCCATTCATTTAGGTCTGACCTATCTGTGTACACATGTTACAACTCTTCATTGGAGTTTGTGATCTTCCTTGGTCGACGCGGAGGAACCTATTGTTCTAGAGATGATATATATTGATGTAATAAATCCTTAGGAAATTAGTTCTCATGACCTAGAAGATAAATAGTTTGGATTCTTTGCGAAAGAACCTAAAAGCTAAATCCTATGCATATTCTGAAACTTTGTAATCAGGCCCGTGAGCCCTAAATGTAAGCCCGCATGTTGCCGGCTAGTTTGTATTTGAATTCTATGATATATTGAATGAATGAATATGCATTTGTTTCATATCTTTGAGTTATTTCTTTTGTGTTTACTCTTGCTGCACAGCCTAGATAGTTCATTCTATGAACCCTCCTACCATGACTGCACCAAGTGGTATGAGAGCGAAAGTTTGAATCTTTGGGAGTGAATTGAGTGAAGTTGGCAAAGGAATTCCGTAAGATCTTGTTGTGGATAGATCACCAAATTGAGGTAGGTTACTTGTGTCGCAACCGATCACCAGTTGTGAGGCAGTTGCCACCTTGTAGCCTGATTGCCGAACTTGAGGCAATTTGCACTTGATCCTAGGAAGAATGCTGCCAAGGAGAATCGTTACTGTTGGAACAATGGATGGCAGAATGGATGAGATGATAGAAATGATGAAAACAATGAGAATTTGATTGGATGTTGTTGAAGAAGATAGGCGAAGAGGATTGACACCGAGACCTAATATTGAAAGTGATGATGAAGAAGAATTTTAATCTGTTGAACAAATTGGTGAAACCCTAGGAGGTGATGAAGAAGAAGAATCAAATCAAGTGAAGATGTTGCAAGCTATTTCAAAGATTGGAAAGAGACCTAGAGTTGATGTACTTAATTACACTGGCAATTTGAATCTCGAAGAGTTGATTGAGTAGATAAATGACATGGAAGAATACTTTGAATATGAAGAAATTAAAGTTCTGGAGAAGGTGAAATTTGTGAAGACAAAGTTGAAAGGACATGATGCTATATGGTGGAAGGAAGTTCAGTTGGATAGAAATAGAAGAGGAAAAGAAAAGATTACAAAGTGGGATAAGATGGTGACAAAATTGAAGAACTAGTTTGTACCTACTGACTATGAGTTGGAGCTGTTGAAAAGATTACAGAACCTAAGACAAAAGGAGAAATCTTGGAAGGAGTATACTGAAGAATTTCATAAGATGATCATAAGGACATGACATAGTGAAGAAAGCAAGGAGAAAGTGGCTAGATACATCAATGGACTAAGATTGAACATTCAAGAGGAATTGAGTTTGGTGAGGATGACAACATTGGAAGAACCATACCAATTTGTCCTGAAAGTTGAAGAAAAGTTAAATAAGAGACATGATCAAAGACAAAGAGGAAAAGGAGGTAAATTTCAGAGACATAGAACATTTTTTGGAGGAGACAGATCACATCTAGAGTAGAACAAGATTGACAACCCATTTACGAGGAATGACAGAGATAGCAATGCCTACCGGAGAAAATGACAAAAATTTTCATCATAGAGGTAATTATAACTCATACTAGAATGGAGGGTATAGAAGAGAGGGAAGAGGATTTGACAGAAGAACATTCAGAGGTATCTGTTTCAAGTGTGGAGGTGAAGGATATAGAGCATTTGAATGTAATCAGGGGAGTACAAGCAAGAGGACATAGAACAGTGGAAGAACAACCTATGTGGAAGAAGAACCTGTTGGATCACCAAGTTCAGTTGGTAAACCAGAGAAAAGAGAATCACTTATGAGAAGAACACTATTTCAAGCAGAGATAGCCGAAGAACCACCGCAAAGGAAAAATTTGTTCAGTACCATATGCAAATCAGGAGGTAAGTGTTGTAAAGTTGTAATTGATAGTGGTAGTTCAGATAACCTAGTTTCAGAGGAGATGTTGACTAAGTTGAAGTTGGAAAGATTGAAACACCCTAAGCCCTATCAGATAGCATGGATTCAGGATGATCATAAGGTACTGGTGAGTGAATAATGTTTGGTGAAATTTCATATTGGATCTTATCATGATGAAGTCTTGTGTGATATTATGCCTATGGATGTATGTCATATTTTGTTGTGTAGACCTTGGCAGTGTGATAGGAAAGCTGTACATGATGGGAGAAAGAATACATACACTATAACATCAAATGGGAAGAGAATTACTTTGATTCCTTTGGAAGATGATCCTAAGAGTGAAGTATGTGGGAATGCTAGAATCTGTTTGGTAGATGGAATAAAATTTCTAGATGGTTTGAGACATGAGAATATGTGTTATGCTTTGATCCTAAGAAGCCTGAAGCATTGAAGAAGGAGATTGAAGAATCACAACCGGAGGAGATAAAAGAGTTGTTGACAGAGTATGAAGACATCATATCAGATAATGTACCTGAAGGATTGCCACCAATTAGGAATATCAGTGGTCACATGGATCTTATATTGAGAGCTAGTTTGCCTAACAAGGCAACACATAGAATGACATCAACAAAGAATGATGAATTGAATAGACATATACAAGAATTGTTGAGGAAAGGTTTGATCAGAGAAAGTTTGAGTCCTTGTGCAGTACCTGCAGTGTTAGCACCTAAGAAAGATGGAGAATGGAGAATGTGTATAGACTCTAGAGCAATCAACAAGATCATAGTTAAGTATAGATTTTCTTTACCGAGGATGGATGATATCATGGATTGTTTGAGTGTAGCAAAATATTTCACAAAGATAGATTTAAAGAGTGGATACCATCATATCAGAATCAAAGAAGGAGATGAATGGAAGACTACTTTTAAGACAAATGAAGGATTGTATGAGTGGTTAGTGATGCCTTTTGGATTAAAAAATGCACCGAGTACTTTCATAAGATTGATGAATGAAGTTCTTAAGAAATTCTTGGGTAAGTTTGTTATTGTGTATTTGGATGACATTCTGATTTTCAGTAAGACAAAAGAAGAGCATTTGTGGCATATTAGACAAGTATTACAAAGGTTGAGAGAGGAAAAGTTGCTGATAAACATCAAGAAATGTAGTTTCATGAAGGGAGAACTAGTGTATTTGGGATTTGTGATTTCTGCAGAAGGATTGAAGATGGACCCTGGGAAAGTAAGAGAAATTGTTGAATGGCCTACACCGGAGAGCATTGGAGAAGTTAGATCATTTCATGGATTAGCTAGTTTCTACCAGAAGTTCATCAGAAATTTTAGTTCAGTTTGTAACCCTATGACAAAGACAATGAGAGGTGACAGAAAAGACTTTAAGTGGACATCAGGGGTAGATAAAAGTTTTGAAATGTTGAAGCAGAAAGTGACAGAGCAACCTATTTTAGCATTACTGGATTTCAATAAGGCATTTCAAGTAGATTGTGATATAAGTGGAAATGCAATTGGAGTAGTGTTAAGTCAAGAAGGAAGACCTGTAGCATATTTCAGTGAGAAGTTGAATGATGCAAGGAGAAGATATTCATTTTATGATCAAGAGTTCTATGCCATAATTCAAGCCCTAAAGAAGTAGAGACATTATTTACTGCCTAAGGAGTTTGTGATGTATACAAATCATTAAGATTTGAAATATTTGAACAGTCAAGGTAAGTTGAATCAAAGACATATGAGATGGGTAGAGTTCATGCAGAGTTATACATTTGTGTTGAAGCATAGGAGTGGAAAATCAAACAAAGTTGTTGATGCATTGAGTAGGAGAAGGAACTTGCTGACATAGATGAGAGTTGAAGTATTGGGATTTGAGGAATTGAAGAACATGTATGAGGGAGACATTGATTTTGTAGAACCTTGGAAAGCATGTAAGGAACCTGTTGTGACAGATAGGAGTAAGTGGTTGGACTATTTTATTCAAGAAGATATGTTGTTTAGAGGAAATCAGTTGTGCATACCTAGAAGTTCAACGAGAGATAATTTGACCAAGGAGAAACACAGTGGAGGATTGGCAAGACATTTTGGCATTGACAAGATAGTGGCTTTGGTGAGTGAGAACTACTTTTAGCCTTAGATACATAAGGATGTTAGGAAATTTGTGCAGAGTTGTAGAGTTTGTCAAGTTGCAAAAGGGAGTAGTCAGAATACTGGATTGTATAAACCTTTGACAGTACCGGAGAGACCTTGGGAAGACATAAGCATGGATTTTGTAATGGGATTGCCTAAGACATAAAGAGGACATGATTCAATATTTGTAGTGGTAGATAGATTTTCAAAGATGGCACATTTCATACCTTGTAAGAAGACAACTGATGCCTATGCATGTAGCTGACCTATTTTTCAAGGAGATTGTGAGATTGCATGGATTACCTACGAGTATAATTTCAGACAGAGACACTAGATTTCTTGGATATTTTTTGGAAGACACTTTGGAAGAATATGATGACATATTTGAAATTTAGTTCAAGTTTTCATCCACAAACTGATGGACAGACAGAGGTAGTGAATAAGAGTTTGGGAAACTTGTTGAGATGTTTGGTTGGAGAAAAGACAGGAAGTTGGGATTTGATTCTTTCACAAGCAGAGTTTGCATACAATAATTCAGTAAATAGGAGTACCAGAAGAACACCTTTTAGGATTATTACCAGAGTAAACCCTAGAGGAGTTGTAAAATTTAGAGATCTCTATTTAGAAGAGAAGAGAAGTGTAAAAGCAGAAGAATTTGCAGGACACATGGAGACAATGCATAGTAAGGTAAAGAAGCATTTGGAAGAGATGAACATAAAATATAAAGAACAAGTAGATGAGAAGTGAAAACAAAAGAATTTAAAGTTGGAGATGAAGTGATGGTGTACTTGAGAAAAGAAAGATTTCCAGTTGGAACATATAACAAGTTGAAGATGAAGAAGTTTGGACCTTGTAGGATACTCAGGGAATTTGATTCAGGAAATGCATATGAAGTGGAGCTACTGGAGACATTGGGTATATCACCTATTTTCAACATTGTAGACTTATATCAGTATCATGAAGCAGAGTTCAGTGACAGCCTTGAAGAAAACTTGAAGAAGCAATTAAAACAACAAGCACCGGAGCAGATTAAAGACCTTTTGGATAGCAGAGTTGGACACAGCACTAGAGGAAGACAATACAAAGAATACCTTGAGAAGTGGAAAGGCAGACCAAAAGAAGATTCATCTTGGATTTCTTAGGATGAGATGGACTGTCTTGGTTTTCCTCTAGCCCCAACAAAGTCAAGGACTCACTTTTTCATTAACCCCAGATGTTTGATGCAGGAGCATCCCTGGTTCAAGAGCAATCTTGCATCAACCAAAAACATGTGCATTTCAATTAGTTTGCACTTTAGTTTGTTTCTTTTATTTCCCAGTTTAGTTTAGGTAGTTCAGTCAGTAGCAATTTTTGTACTTTGGTCTACATTCTACCGTAGTTGCATTTTAGATCTTGCAAAGATAGACTTAGCATCTAGATTCATTCATCTACATCATATCTGATTTTTAGAGCATTTGGATCAAGTACCAAAAAGTTATCGCTATTAGAAGATCAATTGTTTTCTCAGTCAAAGCATCCTACTAGTCTTCGACAATCAGCTAAAGGAGAAGACTTGTGGAGCATCTCTCAACTTGTAGAGATAAAAAAACACATCTTTCAATGTTCTTTGGTTCGTGGCTGACCTTCCCCAAGATCCACACATCATTCCATTCATTTGTGGAGGAGTTCCATTTATTTAGGTCTGAGCTATCCATGTACACACATTAAAACTCTTCATTGGAGTTTGTGATCTTCCTTGGCCGATGTGGAGGAACCTATTGTTTTGGAGATGATATATATTGATATAATAAATCCTTAGGAAAGAAATTCTCATGACCTAGAAGATAGATAATTTGGATTCTTTGTGAAAGAGCCTAAAAGCTAAATCCTGTGCATATTCTAAAACTCTACAATCAGGCATGTGAGCCCTAAATGTAAGCCTACATGTTTCCAACCAGTTTGTATTTGAATTCTATGATATACTGAATGACTAAATCTGCATTTGTTTCATATCTTTGATTTGTTTACGTTGTGTTTACTCTTGTTGCACGACTTGGACGGTTCACTATGTGAACCCTCCTACCATGATTGCACCAATGAATGAAGGATGGGGAGATGGAGGTATGGAAAGGAATCATGAACAATGGTTGCACACACCATGTTAAACATGGAAGCTTTTTGGATGGTGGTGTAGAAAGCAATGGTGATGTTTGCTTAGTGGATGGGTGATGTAAGCATTTAGGGACCCACATAGACAGTATTTTTATGATTTTTCTTTTCATGTGGGATGGAGGAATTTGGTATTTTTGAATCGAATGGGAATTTTGGATGGAAGAGGATGGTTGGGATTTTTGAGAGGTGGATGCCTCATTTGACTTGCTTGCTTTTTCGTTTAAGAACCCAAACCATTTTAGTTTTGGACTTGTCTTTTGAAGGTATGGGCTTCAATAGATTTTTAGGTGGATTTTGCTTTGACTTTTTGAATTGCCTAAGGCATTAGTACCCTTAGGATTTTTAGCTTTGCGAGTGTAGGAATCCAAATGTTTGTTTTTGAATCCCATGGGTTTGGTAGAATGAGTGGAAGCTTTATGTTTACATGATGTGTGCATTTGTTGGTCATGACTAGGATATTTAGGGTATTTATGAATGATAGGGATGTTAGGTGTTGGGAGTAATGGTGGTAAAGTGGATGGAGGGAAATTAGGAGTTGGAAGTAATGGAGGTAAATTTGATGGTGGAAGATGTATGGTCACATGCGTTTGACATTTGTAGGATGATGGAGGTGGAATGGCAACATATGTTTTAGGGATATGATAGGACTTGTGATAGAATGAGGTGGACTTAGGAGGAATGGTGTAAGTACCAACATCTTTAGATTGTTTACCTTGGGGTGTATATTGAAGGCCATATGAGCATGGAGGGACATTGACATATATGGGCTCCAAAATACCTTGTTCATGAAGGCCTAAGACTTTACCTTGGTATTTCATCTTTTGGAGCATGCGATGGACAATGGGACTAGGTGTAGTTTGGGAACTAGACTTGAGTCCATTATTTGATGTAGAAGGCAAAGTGGAAGACAATGGTTGTTGTGTTCCTAAGGAGGATAATTCATATATGAAAGTGGATAGACCAAGTGGATATGGTGGATTTGAAATGGGGTTGATATTGGATATGGAAGGATCATTAGGATCATGATCATGCTCATTAGGATCCAAGTTATTGATTTGATCTTCTATGTATGCTTGGGAGGCACATGTATCATTTTGTGCATCATGGATAGGGCTAGATGGAGGGAAAGTTTCTTCACTTCGAAGGAAGGCCATGAAATAGGGTGAATGCTCAAGTAGGTCAACAAGACTTTCACTAGGTGGAGTATGTGGATCTTGGGTGTCTTGCTCATGAATGGTAGTGGGGGTATGAGTAGGAACAAGTTGCTCATGGATAGACTCTTCATCATGAATGATGTCTTGATCATGGAAAAGATAAATTTTATGGATGGGTTCAATGAAAGTGATTTGATCTTGATTAGAGCAAGGGGCTAATGGTTCCACATGCTTAGGGTTAGGCTCTTGACATACCTCTTGACTTGGAATGGAAGTGGAAGGGGATGACTCTTGGATAGGCTTGGCATGTTCTTGATGGTCAACCACATGAGGGCAAGATGGAGGTTGACTTGGACTCAATGGGGGAGACTCTTGAATGGGCTCAAGGGGTTGTGGACTATGTGAAGGGGTTGTAAGAATGTGCATGATGTTGGAAGGTTCTTTTTTAGGCTCAAGGATAAGAATTTGGGGACATGGTTGATTCTTTGCTAGTAGCCCTTGGGTCACAGTGGATGGGTGCATTTGGGTTTGATTTTGTAATGTTTGAACTTAGGGCATAGAATTGATGGAGGATTAGGTGGTGGTAATGGTAATGAAGGGTTTGATGGGCTAGAAGGTGGAGGAACCAATGGATTAGGACTAGGACATGGTGGCTTTAGGATAGGCCTTTGATTGGATGATGATATGATGTACTTATAGGGTGAATGAACTAGATTGGTGTTCCCTTGGTCAACAGTGGCATTAGAACATGAAGGCAGTTGGACTTGTTGCAAAGGTGGATTTAGGCTCACATGTGTTTGTTATGGAATGAATTTATAGGTTGATGTGGCATTGACATGGAAAGAATTGGATGGATTGGTTGATGTGGCATTGACCTAGAAAGAAGTTGGATTGGTTGATGTGGCATTGACTTGGAAAGATGTTGGATTGGTTGATGTGGTATTGACTTGATATGTGGATAAACTAGGTAGGTATGAAGTGGAGGATGGTGACACATAGGATTGAAGTGGAATGTGTGAAGGTTGTGTTGGTTGGATTTGACAAGTGGCCATGACCTATTGGGCTTTGACTAGGAGTTGTTGTATTTGAGGTGATTGGATGTGTTGGAATTCTTGAAAGAGGGCTTGAAGGTGTTGTATGGTTGGTTGGTCTAAGGGTTGGGGTATTTGGTGAAGTGATTGGATGAGGTCTTGGAGTTGGCGTGCTAGGACCCTATTTTCAAATGTCGGCATAGGTGTCACACATGTGTTTAATCCTTTGCATTTCATCTTGTCCCTCAAGGTATGCTACATAGTCCTTGTCATCATTGGAAGTAGGATAAGGGGTCCCTCGAAGTATGATTTTAGATCTTGGTTTATTTTCAATGTTAGGATTAGGGAGAGGCCCTCCTTGAATCATGATTTTGGGCTAATGATTTGTCTCATGATTTGGATTAGAGGGATAGCCCCCTTGAACTATGATTTTGGCCTTTGGATTTGTCTCATTGTTTGGATTTGAAGGGTAGCCCCCTTGGACTATGATTTTGGGCTTAGGATTGGGAATGGGCTTGTTTATGATTAAGACCATTTTGACAAGTGTTGATTGACTAGGACTAGGGTGATGTGGAGTGATTTGGATATGATTAGAATGAAGATGATTATGAATGATTAGGATTGAAATTGATTGGACTAGAATGAAGATGATTAGGATAATGTTGATTGGATAATGTAGAATGACAAGGATATGATTAGGATGAAGGTTGAATGATGAAGATATGATTAGAATGTGATTAGGAATGATTAGGATAGAATTGATTGGATGATGTGTAATGATTAGAATGATGTTAATTTGATGATGTAGAATGACAAGGATATGATTAGGATTGGATTAGGATTATTAGGATGTGATTAGGATGATTCAAATGTGATTAGGATGATGATTAGAATGAAGTTGATTTAAATAGAATGAAGATGATGATGATGTGTAATGATTAGGAATGAGTGATTGGATAAGGTAGAATGACAAGGATACGATTAAGATTGGATGATTAGGAATGATTGGAATGTTTAGGATGAAATTAATTGGCTTAGGAAGGTGATTAGGATAATGATGAGGATAAAGTTGATTGGATAGGTAGAATTATTAGGATATGATTAGGATTGGATTATGATGACTAGGGTTTGATTTGGATGAAATTGACTTGGAATGAATGATTAGAATGAATTGTCTTTATGTGTTTGGTGTTTATAGCTTGATGTGACAATGTTCAAACAAATGATCACACATGTACACACATGAATCACTCACGCAAGACACATAACCAAGTTTGAAATTTGAAATTTGAAGAATGTGATGATTAAGAAAGCACGTGAAGAAGACACATCAATGAGCCCTATGACTAGTCAAGTGGGGTATGACTGATTAGGTCCTATTCTAGGTTGAACAAGGTTGACTAGGGAAATGGATTGAAAGCTAAATCTTGCCACAAAGTCGGTAGAAAGGAGTAACCCACTCTTCACCTTCACTTCCCAAAGGTATAAAGTTCTTTGGGGCTTAGAAAAGAGTGAAAAGATTTCTACTTCCAAAGAGGGTGTCTTTCGATTCACACCTCAGTTGAGGTTGTCCCTTGGAGTGGTGTGTCTCCAAGCAAGCCTCCTAAGAAGGGTATGACAAAAGCAAACCAAGTGAGGTGCTTTTGATCTCTAAGATAACCTTGCGGTGAAAGGAGAGAGCATACACATGCACACTTGATTCACACTCATAGTTATTAATTCCCCTTAAGAAATCCAAATGTGTGGTGTGAAAATGAATGGACAAGAGGTGTTTTTGATTCTCAAGATCGCATAAAGCACATGCAAAGATCATACACACCTCTAATCACAATCAAGTTCACAAAATAATTCAAGCACTGGATCTTTTTAGATCCCAAGTCAAAATGTGAATGGAAGACACTTGTTTGTTTTAATGCCCAAGTTTTCATGTGAATGCAAGCAAGAGTTTGTTTTAAATCCCCAAATCAAAATGTGAGACAAGCAATGATTAAGAGATGAAAGATGAAATAAGTACACCTGATTATTTTTATCCTTAAATCTACTATGTGTGCTGATGCAAACACTGTTCCAGTTCCGTGTGATCACCTACAAGACAAAAAATTGAAGAAAGAACAAGTGAACTTGCACATGGAAGCATTATGTAAAAAATCAAGAATATGATGAAATTTGATGCAAATGAATAGATACAACTGAATGGATTGCATAAACAAAAACTAGACGAAATTCTGAGCACTTTTAAAAAAAATTCGCGAAAAAAGGATGAAAATTGCAAGAGATATGAGCATTTGAAGTTTGAAATCAAGTTTGACTTTGATCAAGAAAAAATCTAGCAAAATGATACAGTCACTTAAAATGGTCTTTGTCACTATGTAGTTCACCGAGTCATCTTTCTGATGAGTCCTTGTTTGCACAATTTCAACTCTGTATGGCCAAGTTATGAGAAAAAGAAAAAAAAGCCCTTCTAGGGCATGTAGAAGGCAATGGACAGGCTTAAAAATCTACCCTTGACTGCTAGTGGTCAGTTGATAGTGGTCATATGTGACTATTATTTGATGGTTAATGTTAGTAGTTAAGTTGGTAGTTTGTTTTTAGCAGGTTCACCATTTGTCGTTAGGGCAAAATCTAGGGCAAAAATAAAAAAACAAATGTTTAAACCCTAACTAGCACCATAAAGTACAAACTAGTATGAAAATGAAAACATTGAACTCAAATGAAAATTGAATCCACACTAGACTTGAATTATCTCCATGGCTCTTCTCAATCTTGCATGAGAATGCATGATGTCGAAGGGTTGTTTGTTGGTTGCTCACTATTTCAGCAACATAACGATGGCATGAAGATGAATGAAAGATGATTCTAGAATAATTTTGGCAGCATGAGGCTACTTGAAAACTTGATGTCCAAATGGCTTGTGAGAGGTTTGATTTATAGAAAAGGCTAATTTGAATTGATGGTTGAGATTGCAAGTTGGTTTGTGCCATGTGGATAGCTAGGATTGAATAGGGTTTCCCACTCCATAAGGAGTTGTAGTCATGTGACAAGTGTGTGATGGAGAATAAGGGAGACCTAATTCAAATATTTTATTTGAATTAGTTTGACATGTGAAGGGTATTAAGTGGAAGTTGTGGCATGTGACATGTGTTGCAATGAGGTGAGAGGTGAGGGAATAATTCAAATATTTTATTTGAATTAGTTGGAACATGTGAATGGGAATTAATTAAATAAATTAGATTTATTTAATTAATTGGCTAGGTGATTAGGATGGGATTAGGAGTGGAATTAGGACAAATGTCTTATGATGTCTAAGTAATGTGTTGACTAGGTAATGGTCAAGACATGGACAAATTTATGTGTCTACAAAAACATATATAATAAAAGTCTTATCTATTTAAACCCTGTAAAAATATAGCATTTCCAAAACTATATAAACTACCTCATATCCATAATGCACAGTGGAAGTTTATTTATAATAATACTTGGATGAGAAACATAATAAGTCCACTCGAAGCTATCCTTGCTAAGACCAAGAGTGGATATACCATCCCTCTTGGCCCCAAGTGGTAGACACGCATGCATCCAACATGGGGTGACGTACTTAGTGGATAAACTTGTATCTTCTTTCCGTATCCATGCTATCTTATCCATTCCTCTTATGATTGAAACTCCTTGAATCCATCCCAACAACCAATCCATGTAGATATTGGGGGGAAAGATACAATAGGAGGCCCTTAGATTCTCTTTTCTAATCCCAAGGGTGGACACTCACCCCCTTGGCTCCAAGTGGCAGACACATAGGCATCCATCATGGAGTGGTATACTTAGAGAGAAATCTAGTATTTGCTCACTCTACTGGTATTTCCCCCACTCTTCCTCATGATTTATTGATGAGAATTACAAATACTAAATATATCTAGATTCACAATAACCATGCTAGAGCATACCACAATATTTATTTAAAACATAAGACTTCTATGCAAATATATTAACCAATGTTGACTTTTGTCCTTGTCTGCTGAGTGCAAATAAACTGATTCGATTGTTTGATAATAGAACAATAAAATGATAGAATAATAGAAGGATAGAATAATCGAATAATAGAATGATAGAATAATCGAATGATAGAATAATAGAATAATAGAATGAAAGAATGATATAAGAATATGATGATACAATGATAGAGGAGTGGGAGGATAGAATAATAGATCAATAGGATGAGAGGATGATAGAAATATAGTATGATAGAATGACTGCAATAAATACTTATCCAATGTTATCCATTACTGTTGTAGATCTTTATATCTTTCTTTATTTCTACTTATATATTTTCTTGCTGGCTAATCTACTCTTTTAAACTATATATTAATAGAATGCCTGCCTTCTATCCACACCTTCTTCTACTCTATATATCTTCTCAATGCAAGTAATAGACACATTCTTTCACAAAGAACACCACCTTTCACAAGGATTCATTTATCTTAATAAATGATCATTGCTTTTCATAAAATAAAATCACTGCCTTTTATCATTATGCAGATTACACCCCTTTGTAGTTCTTCTTAAGCACACTTCTACAAAATAATCACTGCACTTAGTATCTTAAAGTCACTGGTAATTGTGTGTTGTTTGGCATAAGACGATTTATAAATTGCGGTCCTTAGAGGGAGGTTGGCCACTTTGGCAATTTAAGATTTTTAAATTGAATTCTCTCTAGTCAACTATCATTGTGGTTGACCACTTTGGAGGTTTTAGTTTACATTTAAATTTCTCCTTTTGGTATATGGGTCAACCCCTATTAAATTTATTTGCATAGTATGGGACATTATAGTCCACCCCACCCAAGATTGCTTGTCCTCAAGCAATCCCAACTAGTACACTCCCAAAGTAATCAATGTCCCAAATAAATCCTCCTTGAAGAATGGTTGTTAGTATGTTTGTCTCCATCCAACTGCCAACATAGTTGATAACACTCTCCTAAAGTATGAGGATAATATATTGTCCAATATTCTTTTGGTACCTATACTTGTATTTCCCAATATCTCTTAGAGTTGGTAACTGGTAAGGTCCCTAACTTAAGACAAGTTTTCCCTCATTCTTAGAGAGAAGAAACTAAAGGCATATTCATTAGTATAGTTTGAAAGGAAGAATCGATCCAGAAATCAATTTCTTCTTGGGTATGAACTACATCTTTAAAGAACTGATTAAGTTGGCCCAACCTTTCTACATGGACATCCTTTTGAGTTCATGCAGGAAAGTGAGCTTTCCATATATTAAGATGGGAATTAGAAGCACGACACCCATCTATGACCTCAATTGCAATGATCTTATATCTTTTTGGTCTACTTGATTGCATGTTTTATAGTAGTCTTGATGACCCTTTAATGGAGTATCATGGTATGTCCTCATAATCTTTTATTTCATTTCCAATCTTGGGATGTGTGGGTTATGGGCCCATAATATAACTTAGCATAGGCTTAACAATTTTGTTGTAACTTGACTTGTATCAAATTTATCTAAGGTACCTACATGCCTAATACTAATTTCCTTGATCTTTATGAATGTGGAGTTACTTTGATCAAGAAAATAAGTTCAGAGGAAACTCCTAGAAGAAATGATCTAATATAGAAGTGAATTTTGGTTCATAAGATAAGTTTATTAGATCAATTTTGTAGGTTACAAGGTTGATCCATATATTGCCATTGTTTCTATGAGTGTGGGATAGATCACATGTGTTATGGATTTGATTAAGCATTATGATCTTGTCCAAAATGAATAGAACAAATGTGTTCCTACCTCAATGAAGCTTGATGAATATATCCTCTAATAATTCTCAAGACACAAACTTCAATCTATAGTGTCCATTGTTCTTTCCATAATTTCTCCTAGGTCTCTCTAAGAGTCAAAATTTGTTACTTGTAGGTTCCTAAAGAATTGAGTTGTCTTTATTACATTCTCTCAAAATGTTGTTTTGGCAGATCAGAGTTTGGTTGAATTTAGGTTTTTATTACTATTTGTAATTCCAAATAGGCATGCTCATAATAATTCACTCTATGGTTTCAAATGGGGTGTTATGGGTAAATCATTGTGGATTGTTTTGGAGTTTTAATGTTAATCTTTAAGAGATTGACCACCCTAGGTCAAGATGATATCTCAAAGTTTGAAAGTAAGATAATCTTAATCCATCTTTGTATCTTTAGGTATGCTTAAGTTTTCATGACAACTAGTGATGGCAATGTGAGTTTCTATTCGAGAATTGAAAGTTAAGTTATATTGTTAGATTTTTATGCTTAACTATGTTGAGTTGTTATGATTGTTCCCTCCTTGGGAATCTCTTTGGATATTTTGATTTCTTGATTTCTTAAAGGATAGATGAGTGATGATTTCTTATTAAATGTCAATGAATTGATTTATCCTTATATCCATTTGGGGCAGTCACCACCCTTCCTAGTTAATGAATCACCAACCTTCATGGCTGCCTTGAGAATAACACTTTACTTCCAAGTTGATTGATAGGTTTCTTTCCTAATGATGATTTTTTCACAAGTGATTCCCCTTTTATATCTTCATGTTGAGGGGGTCATAGTCTTTCACATTTGAAGGGTCACAACCTTTCACATTTGGAGTCACATCACTATTCTTGAGAACCTAATTTAATTCACTTGCAAAAATTACTTAAGGTTCTATTCTCAATTGAATTCTTCAATGATGTTGTGGATGTCTTTCTCAAATGAAATGCTCTCCCTTTTATATCTCAAGTTTGAGGGTGTTGGAGTAGCTGTGTTGTACACCTTGCATAACATTGATATTATTTTATTATGTAAAATAAATATTTAATTGTTGAACACCCATAATACCGAGAGGGGGGGTGAATTAGTATTCTATTAAACCATTCATTCATTAAACCATTAATCCATTTGCCACATTCAATAATAGTAAAGAAAATCAAGCATAGAAAGTACAACCACAAAGCATAACACGTGAACACCAGGATTTTTATGTGGAAAACCCAAAAAGGGAAAAACCACAGTGAGTGTTAGCTCACAATATATTATAACTGGTTATAAGATATTACAGATGTGCTCACTGTATGTGGACTCATTGTCCAAGTGGACTCACTTCCCACTAAGAAAGAAAGAGATAGAATAGAGAGAATGGGTGGCTCATTGCCAAAAATGAATTGTTACAATTGTATCTACAAATGCGTGAAATACAGTTCTAATGAAGCTCAAAATACTGTCTCAAAACTCTTCATCCTGAATTGCTTTGTCACACTGCTCTATTTTGCATGAAACTTAGATCTCTCTTCTCAAGCACTTGTCGCACTTACCATATCACAAAACTTCTTGAATGTCGCATACTCACTCATGTTTTTTTTCAAACACCAAAGTGAATCTCATATATATCTCCGTAATACATACCATCTTCAAAATAGGTTGGCTTGCAAGGATGAAACATGTAGTTATGCAATGTGTAGCTTGTCGGCCTCAATGCATTCACCAAAAGACATTGCAGACCAAATCAACACTTGGAATACATTCTTTTAAGTCAGAACAAACTATATAACCACTTAGGATATGATTCTAATCAATAGATTCTTCCGCACAATGATTATAATGTCAGGTCAGCTTCACAAATCGACTAGGATAGGCTCAGACCAACTGTCAAAACACAACTTATAGTGTGGATCACAAAGCTTCCTCAAACTCATAACCAAGAATCCTTAGGCATCCCAAAAATTAACTTCAAAACCACAAAACAAAATATCAGCACACGGTGTAATCTAGAGTACCAGAACTTAGACTCTGTCACTGTCAAACACTGTCAATGCCTATAACGATACTTAAGTACTCTTAATTGCCTTATCGGAGGATTTAAAACTTTGAAACTTTGGAATTAGAGACTTCAATCATGTGATTACAACACCTTAAAACCACAAGGAGAAATATTTATTACCAGAGAAATGCAAACCAAAACAAACAGGTGTTCTATTTTGTTTAAGACTATACTCTGCTATGCCAAACTTATGCCACTTGAAACTATACTTCTGAAGATCATTAGAAGATAAAACTTTGGAATTAGGAACATCTAAGGATTACCAACTTCTTACTAGAACCCCAAGATATGATCTTCAAATGTGGACCAATGCGGACCAATGCGGACCATAATACTGTAGCTCTGTAGTCATCTTTGTAATTTGCCAACACTTAGCCAAAATGCTTAAGTCTCTTTACCAGAGCAGAACTCTCTATACATATGACTTCATGAGGATAAGAATATCCTATAAGGATATTACTATAACCTCACAACCCATTTTCTATCCTTAGAACTTTGCTGCCATATTACTATCCACAGTTGTTTTTACTCTGTTGCCATAGTCTTCATACCTTGTTCAATCCTTGCTGCATCCTTGTTGAATCCTTGTTGTATCCTTGTTGCATCCTTGTTGCCATCAATGACAACACAATTCAAATATCATGCTTAGTCAATCTTAGTCATACCGATAGTGTCTCCATCAATGATGTTTGCCAAGTTGCCAACAATCTCCCCTTTTGGAATTGATGGCAACACATAATGTGAAAAACCATCAAAAAATTAACATTATTTGTTTACAACACAAGTTATGTCTTCCCCTTACTTTTTACACATTTCTCCCCCTAATTGCTTGTACTCTTCCACATGCTTCTCTCCCAAGTGATTAACTTTTTCATGTCTATTATTCTATCCCTATATGTTTTTCATAGGCTTCTCTCCCCCTTTGACATCAATGGGATAGGTCTATGATACAATAGTATGTGCAGATTGAATTTGCTTCCCTTAAGTAGTTGATTCCTATGCACACAAAAATTTCAAAACTGTTTCTATCAACCATATATATAAGAAATCAAAAAATTACTGAGTTTTGGGGAAAATGTCTTATAGATGTTCTTTAGTTGTACAACATCTCCATCCCATCTTGCCTTATCATGGCTCAAAAATTGTATTTGCCCATTAATTTGGGACACCAACTCTCTGCTTTATCAATAGTAGTAGGGGCTTCAGTGATTTGTCTTATTTTATCTACTTCTACTACAAGCCCTGTCATATATGCAATCTTAAAGCTGACAATTCTCTAAGCTAACTCATTCTATTTTTGACAACTTCTTTTTTACTTTGTAATTTATTTATTATAGAATGTATGGTTTCAACTTATGCCCTCTAATTTCCAATAGTATTCTTTAAAGGATCATAAGTTTGGGAAATGTTGGTCAACAATGATTCCAAACCATCTATCTTATCTTTCAAATCCTTAGTTGTTGCAAGCTAAGTTAGACACAATTGATACAAGTCACTAGCATTTTTTATTGCTATCTCTACAAATTGAATACTCTTATCCAACGACATTTTGTCTTTAGAGTAATTGTTATTAAGTTCTATTAACCTCTTGCTATCAATCTCAACCCTTACCTTCATGTTTGCTACTTGTTCAAAGGACACAAAATGATAATTGACAGACTCCATGAGTTTCTTCATCTGCATTGGAGGAGTCAAAGAGGTGTCTCTCTTTACGACAAACATGATCTTCTCAAAAGTTGTCATAGCTTCACCAATAAGCTCATTATCTTCCATGTGAAATTTTAGAATCTCTTCATGGGCCGTGGCTTGGAAAATTGTTACTAACTTTAATTTTTGTAGTGGGGACATGGTAGCCAAATTTAACTGTCCTTGTAATAACTCAGGGGATGACAAAATCTGAGTTTCTTTCTGCTTCACCAAAATTTTTCTAAGAGAGTCTAATGAACTCTCACTAGTAGTGTCTTTTCTACTTTCATATAGAGACACTTGTGCATCAGGAATTTCTGGAGGCTATTCTCCAGTAGGAGCTTGTTGCTCTTCACTGTTCTCTAGAAGAGAGGCGTCAACTACTTGTTCTAAGATATCCTCTTTTTGTTTTTCCTCTTTCTCTGAATTTCTTTCCTCAGCAGATCCTCTCATTTCTTCATTGTTTCCTGAGTTTACTAGAGGAGGGATCACACCTTGATCCATTGAGATTGTAGAAGGTGGTGGAGATGGTACACTTTGTTCACCATCCACATCCAGGACTACACTTGAAGTGCCAACACTAAGATTCTGCTCTTCTTCATTTGTGTCTACTACAGTTGGAATATGAAGTTCATTGAGCACATTCAGAATTGTCTCTTTAATTTCTTTCTCCAACTTTTCAATCTCATTTTTGTCCCCATCCATCAGAGTATTAATTGTCCTTTTGGTTCTAAATTATTTACTAAGCCTCTAAGTGGCTTTGACTTTATCTTGTCTGGTGAGACTTGGACAAAACTTCTTCAAAACTGATTCCTTCATCTCTACATCTTTAGCCATAGGCTCATCTCTCTTGGTCATTAAAATACTTTCTAGGCTATCAGGTAATTCATTGGTAACTTCAATTAAAGCTTTATTAAACATATCTAAGTACCTGATGACAACTACTTCAATAGTGACTTTGTCCTCATCTGAGCTATCATCATATAGATCTTCCACTTGCTTTAGATTGCCATGCTCAACTATGACATTAATTGTCGCTTCAAGAGTCATAGAAGTATTATTTTTCTTGTCCTTCTTCTTTCCTTTTCCTTTCCCTTTTCCAGAGGGCTCTCCTTCTTCACCTGAAGTGGCTTCATCTTCTTTAGTATCAGTTTTTGCTCTTTTTGCACGTGTTTCTTCATCAGTAGGAAGGGACTAGTTTCTCTTCTTTTTCACTACCACCACCATGGCCCACATAAATTCTTCTGGTGGCCTTCCCTTTCACTCTTTTCTTCTTCTTCTCCATAGCAGGCTCTATTCTTTCAGGAGTTTCCTTTTCAACATCAACTGTAGGTAGGGGTTTGGAGGTCTCAGAAGTAGCTATAGCAGAAGAGGAGGTCCTTGTTGACCTTCTTGTCCAAGGATCAGGCCTTGCTTGTTCAATTTTATTTTCATGCCTCTCTAGAACCTTTGCTACTTCAGAAGCTTGAGCCTTAGCTCTAGCTTGCTCTATTTGTTCTTTTGTGAATCCTTTGCTTTGAGCATATTCATCCACCATTTTTCTTACTTTTCTCTGTGTCTATTGATGTGTTTGTTCCAAATGAATTTTGATAGACTTTTCTTCATAGGTCCCAAACCTTTCCTCTATAGTGTCCCTGGGTTTAATTAGCATCAGATCTACTAGGCCTATCAAAATCTCCTTAGTAACCTCATATCCCATTGCTAGGATCCACACTGTTCTTGGTTCCATTGCCTCTATGAGGAACTCATCTTTAGTCACCATAAAGATAATTTTTATACTTCTCTACTACTCTTCTAGGGATTCTAAAACTAGCTTGAATTTTCTCTTGGAATACTTTAAAGTATCCCCACATAGCTACACTTTGAGCACTAGCATCTCCAATCCTCTAGAAATGATCTCTGATTTGTAATGTTATAGAGATATGATTTAACCAAAAAACATTGTTCACACCTGGCATCTCCCTCAAGAAATAGAATAGCAGACATATAACAAGAGTACCATACTTGAATGGGTACTTAGTATCTTTGGTCCTCTTCAAATTGTCCAACAATTGTTTCCAGAGCAACTCACACAAGTCATAGTTAATGTTTTTCTTCACCATCTCATATGCTATATAGATGGCTGTAGCTGAGATAGAGTTCTCCTTGTTGGAGAAATACACCTTATATCCAATGACCATAGAAGAAAATTTAACTTCTGGATCCTCTATATCATTAACATTTAAAGCTCTCTAATCAAACTTTGCACTAGTTAACTTCATCACAGTATCATTCTTCACTATTTTTAGCGCATGAACTATTTCAGAGGAACACAAACCTGTAACCGCCTTAATGGCATCTTTGGTTATCATGTAGGGTGTTGCCTCCTGAATCAGTAGAGGATTTGCCAGTTCCAATGCACGGGCAGATTCGATCAACAGATACAGGAGGTTGCGTGAGCTGCCTCCCCTTCACTTCTGGTTCTACCACACCAAGGGGGTGTCCCTATTTGCTAAAGATATAACATTGACTTGTCCTATGACAGGAAGATTTAGCTTTTCAGAACAGGCAGAATACTCTCATGTGTGGACCAAGATTTGTATCACAAATCGCAAGGTTAGCAACATTCTTGGACATATTTGTCTAGTTAATGATGAGAGTATGCAAGGGGTTCCTAATCCTACTCCTACAACTAACAGGTGGAAGTTATGGAATGGTTTGAATTTGATGGTTTGGATGAAAGACAGGGGTTTTGGATCATAACTACTTCACAAGAGTAGACCGGTGCCTATGGATCATAACTACTTCACAAGAGTAGACCGGTGCCTATCTTAGGGCAAGGAGTCAACTAGACGTATACATAAGAATGGCTTGCAACTAGCATTTGAGTTTCAAGGGGTTAGGACTGGTATTTTCCTTACAAACACCACCCAAGGATAAGTATTTAACTATCTAGACTTACAGATATCCCAGTTGACATACATTCTTCTCCATACCTTAACCTAAAACAATTTAATCCACTCCTTGAATGGAAGTTAGAGATCAAGTATGTGATACAACAAAACTATACCCTAGAATCTGAGAAACCCTTAGCAACCAGATTCAAAAGAAGAAAATGCATGCAACAAGTGGAGACAGACAGATAAACAGATGCAATAATGCATTTTTCATATAACATTCACATTGAAACTGAACATATGTGCAACATACACTTCAGATGCAACTCATAAACTCCACAGAGATACAACAGCCAGGAAATGCTTTGTATTTTTTATTCACACACAAAAAAATGCCCAAGTCTTCAACAACCAAATGAGTAACACAGTTTGCCTTTTATAGCAAAACTGTGTACCCAACAAAATTTACACGGCAAATCAAAAATTCGCCAGATACAATGCATCTTGAGAAAATGGCGCTCAAACATTGAATGTAGCAAGTAGAGGAGGAGACAGGGTGGGTCCCGAGCTTTGCACCATCGCCTGGGGATTCACATCATTAAATGGGTGGTTGATCCATCCACACCTTCGCCCATACCCTGTAACATCTGCCATTAATGGCGTACCAACCCGCGGATATCGGGAAGTGCAGTGGACTGTGTGTTTTGCAGCTTTTCCCGCCAAGAAGTATGACCCTGATATTTCAAATCATGTGGGAACAAATTATCCCACATGCACCCCGCGGTGATCTCCTGAACACTTTATATGCGTGGCCGCACCTGAAGATGATAGTCGGTGATTTTGCTCCCGATGACGCCAATATAAACCTCATCATGACCCTTCCGCATGATGCTCTGATGTTCAATATCACCCTGATGTCAGTGAACCAGCTGCATGATACCCTGTCGGTCTGATCCCCGATATCGGTGAGCCCCATGCTTGCTCACCTGATATAAAAATATCACCCCGATATTTCACATCACCCTGATGTGAAATATCACCCTGCGGGAAATATCACCCCACAAGAAACATCACCTGACCGCACTACCTGATATGCAACATCATCTCGATGACCACTTGATGCACCCCACCGGTCCTGATGACGTTACCGTCATATTCATACCATACATCTCACCGTTGATCCTTGATGATCTCACCGTCATATTCATATACCAGGGTGATCCTCGGAGGCAAGGGTGATATTTGGAATATCACCTGATGTTAGAAATATCACCCCTTGATTGGAATATCAGGTCATATATGAAATATGACCCCCTGCAAGAACATCTGGGTGATATTGAAACATGATGATGACCCCCTCCTCTTTCAAAAAATCAGGTTATATTTGAAAAATGCTGAGTAGGGCCAAAGACTTACAACTTTTTGGATTTTTTGGGAAGGTGCTTGCATGTTTAAATGCTTGAAACTTGATTGTTCATGCAGGCGGTAACATAGGGCACATCTAGCCACATAAATCTATCATGGATTCTTCTTAAGACATACTTCACCCAAGCATCTTCATAGCAGACAACAGGAAAATTTATCCATGTGTCCAGTTTCTTTTCATTTAGGGCACTAAATTCTACTTTCAGTTCAAAGTTATCATCCATCAACTCATTTAAATATACTTTCCCTAAATTTACATGGTTGTATTCTTTCAAATTAGCATGAATGTAAGCCCTAATATCCTCATTATGCAGAACACCGTAGGGCACACTGGAAAATGCACCTTTAGGGTCTATTTCCATGGACTTGAACAGATGCTTTTTTAATTTGGGTTTAGGCCTATCAGCCACCTCAATAACTTGTGGAGTAAACATTTTCATAGCTCAATGGAAATCTTTACAAGAATGATGACTGTAAATACCTTGTTCTTCACTTCTAATTAGGGTTTGATCATGCTATAAGCTTTGAGTTCACCTTTGCTTTGCTGCTCAAATCTCCTCAGTCGCTTGAAAGTTTGAATGCAATGTGAATTTCTGTCAAATGAATTTGCTTATAATCTCTTTTCAACAAAACCTGTCACCATAAATGCTTTGTTTCCAAAAATATGTTAACACTTCCTCTGCAACTCACAGTCGATACAAATTGCTCCGCAATCTGGTGCAGTGCACCTAGAATAATCATTTAGTCAAATTTTTGTAATTTTGGTTGTTAAATACAAAATAAAGTTTTAAATTGATGTATTAAAGCCTTCTAAAGGCATGGTCATGTAGTGGTGGCCTTAGAAAAGGCAAATTTCTAATAATAGGTCTAAGAGATTTTCATTTCCTAGATTTTAGGATAGTCTTGTTTTTTCCTTTATGGAAGGCTTTAATTACCTACTTTTTTTAGCTTCCCATGAAGGAGAGAAGAGAATTTCATGGATTTATACTGGGACATGCCTATGATAGCCTGGGAGGTCGAATTAGCATGTATGGGAAAAAGTTTTCATAAAAGAAATAAGAGAAAAAAATACAAATTTCTAAAAATTTTGGTGGTTTTCTTAGTTTTTCAGCATTAGTACGAACATGTACAGCCTTTTCATGGAGGGAATGGAATAAAATATGGAAGAGGGCTGAGTTAACTCTGATTTTCATTTGGTTTGGTAGATTAATATTATTGTTTAGGAATGTTATTGCATTTTTCTAATTTTTGGTCCAAAAACCTAACTTTTTTGGGTTTTCTTAAGAAATCGATGGCTTTGGAGCCATTTCCATCCACACTCAAACCCAATAATGGATGGGATGGAGATATTTTGTTACTATTTCTCTAATTTTTGTGCTGCAGATGCAGGAGATTGGTGGAGGAGTCTTGTTAGAGCAAAAACAACTTAACAACATCATGTATTAGGCATCTTGAGCATTGGTAGAATAGTGGGTTGAAGAGTATTGGATGTGGGTTGAACCAAGAGCCTTGAAAATAGTTTATATAGATCATTTTCAACATGTTTTCTATCTTGGAACAGGTTTTATAAAATTAGAATAAGTTTCATGGTCATTTGTTGTGTAGAAGGAGACCTAATTTAGGCTTAGGACAACAAGAATAGTCCCAATTTGAGTCATATGTTTCAAAACAACCTATGTTGTGTGTTTGGTATGTTAAACAAATCGATAATGGGTACTCAAAAAGTCCTTAATAGTCTGGTTTGGAGGTCAACATCTCAAGTTATTGCATGACAGTCCCTTTAGGAGGGCTACAAGGAAGTTAGGGCAGTTGTGAAGGAAGTGGTACAAGAGGGTACCTCGTGAGTATTTTGATAGTTTTTTAAGCTTGGGACAGTCAAAACTAGAAGGTGTAGGGTCCCTAGAAAGTTAGGAAAAGCTCCCATGTATATGAACCTAAAAAATGGTGTTATTGTATTGTGTTAAAACCATGGAGAAAGAGTGGATAGTCATGTCCTGTTTGATGTCAAGTCTTGTAGTTTGGTCCACTAGGACCTAAAAGGAGTTGTTTGCCCCACCATCCCCTTTATCCTCTTCCTCCTGTGTAGTTGGTTGTGACCCCTTAGTGGTCCTTTGTGTTGTTACCTCTGCATCACAATCTTTCGCATTAGACTCTTTTCTACCAGAATTTTCTTCAAAAGATCAGACATACTGTTCTTCAACTCATTTCTTCATGTTGAGTGTCAGCACCACTTCTCTAGCTAGGGGACCAGGATTTTTAATTGAAGCCCCCCCTGAGTGAAAGTTCTCAATTTACTTCCCGAAGGACGTATCTACACCAGAGGCTGGTACATACTCATCCTTGACTTCATTAGCATCCTTCTTGATCCATATCTTGTTTATCTCCTTCTTGATTTTTGTCAGATCAACCTTTTGCATTGATCTCTTCTTTTCTATCAGATTATCCTTCTTCATGTTCTTGCTTCTGTAGAACCTTGCAATATGTCCAAGCCTGTTGCAATCATACCACACAACATTCCTCTGACTATTGTTCCTTCCATTCATTCTGGATCTGCATTGGTTAACCTTATGTTCAAATCTATTACATGTAAAGAAGTTTCCATTGAAGGGTTGAGCATTCCTTCCATTGTTATAACCATTCCTTATCTGACTTCTACATTCACTAGCTCTATGACCAACTCTCTTGCATGTAAGGTACTAATGGAAGAAAGATGGAACACTTTGATTCCTTCCGCTCCTACATTGAATAGCCTTATGACCGAACTTATTGCATGAACAACAATAACCATTGAAAGATGGGTACCTTTTGAGCATTTGGTTGCCTGACTGATGGTCTTCTAGGTCCATTCCTTTGATTCTAGATCTACTTGCCTTTGTCCTTCTTGTTCTCAGCATTCACTGCTTGACTTGATTTGGAAACTTTTGCCTTTCTCAAATCCCAAGCCTTCTTTGTCATCAAGGCTCTTCTGACTAGTAATCATCTCATCAAGTTTTGCAGAACTTATCTTGAACTTTTCTTCATATCTCTTTGCCTTCTCCAAATCTATCTTCAGGTTCACAACTTATTTTTCAAGCTTTGCACATTCTTCATATTTTCCTTTCACCATTAGATTTAGATATTATTCATCTTTTGCCTTTTCTTCAACTTGCACTTTCAGACCATTCAAGGTTTCATTTGCTAATCTCAATTGTTCACTAATCTTCTTATGATTTTCTTTGAACTTCTTGACTTGCTCCCTGAACTTCTTGATGCACTCATCTACATCCTTGACATTTTCCTTCAGATATCAGTTTTCCTCTTCAGTCCTTTCAAGGTATTCAAGAGCAACTTTGAGTTCTTCATTATTGATAAACATGCTCTCTTCTTCTGTAATTCTAATTGGATGAATTTATTTTGGAGGAGTAGGATATCTTTTAGCTGCCATGTGTTCAATCTCCAAGATCTTCCTTAAGTTGTTAGACTTCTTCCAAAGAACCTTGCTCTGATACCAATTGTTGAACACTCGGAATACTAAGAGGGGGGGGTGAATCTGTATTCTATTAAACCATTCATTCATTAAACCATTAATCCAATTGCCACATTCAATAACAGTAAAGAAAATCAAGCATAGAAAGTACAACCACAAAGCCTAACACATGAACATGATTTTATGTGGAAAACCCAAAAAGGGAAAAACCACGGTGAGTGTTAGCTCACAATATATTATTACTGGTTATAAGATATTACAAAAGTGCTCACTATAGGTGGATTCACTACCCATTGAGAAAGAAAGAGATAGAATAGAGAGAATGGGTGGTTCACTGCCAAGAATGAATTGTTACAATTGCATCTACAAATGCATGAAATACAATTCCAATGAAGCTCAAAATACTGTCTCAAAACTCTTCATCCTGAACTGCTCTGTCACACTGCTATGTTCTGCATGAAAATTAGATCTCTCTTCTCAAGCACTTGTCACACTTACCAGATCACAAAACTTCTTGCATGTGGCATACTCACTCATCTTTGTTTTTTCAAACACCGAATAGAATCTCATATATATATCCGCAACACATACCATCTTCAAAATAGGTTATCTTGCAAGGATGAAACGTGTAGTTATGCAATGTGTAGTTTCTCAGCCTCAATGCATTCACCAAAAGACTTTGCAGGCCAAACCAACACTTGGAATACATTCTTTTATGTCAGAACAAACTATAGAACCAATTAGGATATGATTTTAATCAATAGATTCTTCCGCACAAAGATTATAGTATCAGGTCAGCTTCACAAACTGACTAGCACAGGCTTAGACCAACTATTAGAACACAACTTGTAGTGTAGACCACAAAGATTCCTCAAACTCATAACTAAGACTCCTTAAGCATCCCAAAACTTAACTTTAGAACCACAAAACAAAATATCAGCATGCAGTGTAATGCGGAGTACCAAAACTTAGACTTTATCACTGTCAAACACTTTCAATGCCTATAGCAATACTTAAGTACTCTTAATTGCCTTACCGGAGGACTTAAAACTTTGAAACTTTAGAATTAGAGACTTCAATCATGTGATTACAACACCTTAAAACCACAAGGAGAAATATTCATTACCAGAGAAATGTGGACCAAAACAAATAGGTGTTCTTTTCTGTTTAAGACTGTACTCTGCTGTGCTAAACTTATGCCACTTGAAGCTGTACTTCCGGAGATCATTAGAAGATAAAAATTTGGAATTAGGAACATTTAAGGATTACCAACATCTTACTAGAACCGCAAGATATGATCTTCAAATGTGGAGCAATGTAAACCATAATATTGTAGCTCTGTAGTCATCTCTGTAATCGCCAACACTTAGCCAAAATGCTTAAGTCTTTTTACCGGACAAGAACTCTCTGTACATATGACTTCATGAGGATAAGAATATCTTGTAAGGACATTAATATAACCTCACAACCCATTTTCCATCCTTAGAACTTTTCTGCCATGTTACTATCCACAGTTGTTTTTACGTTGTTGCCACAGTCTTCATACCTTGTTCAATCCTTGTTGCGTCCTTGTTGAATCCTCGATGAATCCTTGTTGCATCCTTGTTGCCATCAATGACAACAGAATTCAAAAACCATGCTTAGTCAATCTTAGTCATACCAGTAGTCTCTCCATCAATGATGTTGGCCAAGTTGCCAACATTAATTGTGTTGCATCATGTGATGTGTTTAGTCACATTGGATATTTATTTGGATGCCACTTGTAATCGTTGTCTATAACATTGGGTTAATTACTTTATTTGTAATTATTTGATTAATTGGAAAAAATTAGTACCAATAATCAAATGTGGGTCAATGGTTTTGTAGACACATGGTATTGGGGAAAATAGTATTACAATACCACATGTATTTGTGTGAGCTTATGTCTATAAAAGCAAACACAAGGGTAGTTGTAGAGTAAGGTTGGCTATTTGGTTGGGTTTGTAGCTTCTCTTGCAGGTTGTATGTTTGAAGGTTTTAAGCATGGCATGGGATGTATGGTTACATGCTTGTTCATATGGATTGCAAGTAGAGAGAGAGAGCTTGATGTTTTAGAGGTTATTTTTGCATATGTATTTATTGTTTATTGCTGAATAATACATGAGAGATGCATGCTTTTGGATGCTAGGTTTTTTCCCTCTATGAGGATTTTCCCAAGCTATATCTTGTGTCACCATTGATGGTATGATTGTCTATTTCTTTTGCATGTGGATTTCTGGTTTATTGCACATTGAATCTCTTATTGGGTTATGAGGAATTTGTCTCTATGTTTGCATATTTCCAACATTTGGTATTAGAGCTTGGTTGTTATGATTTGGGAGGAAATCCTTGTTTGATAACCCTAGGTATGAGTGAAATTTTGGTGTATAGTGGAATCCATGGCTATGCAGGAAAGAATGAAGACATTACAAGATATGAGGATTTGTGCAGGTTTTTTGTTTGCAGATTGAGGGTTTTGGGGTTGTAGATTTGTGGTGATTTTTTGCAGATCTAGGTGTTGAAAATTCATGGTGATTTGGGTTTTCATGAAGAGGGTTTTGAGGAGGTGATGTCATAGATGATCTCTTGGGACAAAACAAACCTCGCCATTGAGTCCAGGAGGCCTGAGACATGAAGATTGACATAAAATTTGACCTATTTCGACCATGGGAGAAAAATGCAAAACTTTTTGCCCCCTAGCCCTAACTGTATGACTAGGAGGCATCTGCAGAGGTACAATTTTTTTTTTAAATCCTACATTTTCATTATTCAAATCTTGTTTTGATTTAAACTAAAAAAAATTCAAGGGGAGGGGGGGGGTCCGTAGATCCCCATACTCCCTGTGCCTGCCACTGCAGTCAACAAGGTACGCCTTGTCGGCCCTCCGGCCGGTGCAACCAGGCTGGCGGGTTCTTAGGCCATCGATCTTAGCTTCCGGTCTAATAGGGTCCGATCGGCATGCCAAGGGGGCCACCACCCAACCCGTAAGGGCTTCTAAAACTTTATTAAACTTTAAAAATTTCAAACGCAAAACATTTCAAACAAAAATTTAAACTTGATAATATTTGAACTCCGTCGCTGGTCCACCACCAGAGTACCACTTGGGTGCTGCCTTGACACTGCCGGAGGGCCATTGATCAGCCACTAGCCTACCACCAAAGGGCCACGAAGGCCTGGTTGATAAGCCTAGGAGGGCAAATTTTTTTGAGGGGGCATAACTTTTGCCCAACAGGTCAGATTTTTGACTTCTTATAGTCGACGGAAAGCTCTTTCTACATAATACATAGTGGTGATAGGGATTTTTCCTGATTTTGCCATTTTAACCAGTTTTTTTCTAGTTGGAAGCTAGATGTTTGTTTTGAGCATTGACTGAGCATAATAGGTGCATACAGAGTCAGATTTTGGACTTCTTATAGGTTTTGGAAAGCTATTTCTGAGCACTAGGCAATGGAGTAGGTTTGGAGATGATATTTTGAGGTTTGTTTAGTTTGGATCAGTTTGAAAGTTTTTTGATCCCTTTGACTTTTGGTGTGTCTGTGAGTCGATGGAAAATTGAATATGGGATGATTTGGTGTCTGAGTCATTGTAGACTTATATGTTAATCTCCGATTATCCTTTGTTGAAAACATCATACGTGTATTGTTGAGTTTACATGTTACATTGTGAGATCTACATGTTGTGTAGTGTTGTAGGTTGTCTATGCTTACATGTTGCATTTATGACTTGGATGTGGGTTGTCTATGCCCATAGATGTTTCATTCTTGATGCAGATTCTGATTTGTGGCTTGGGTTAGTCACATGTTACATTGGTTTACTTGTCATTATGAGATGTAGAGATATGTTATTACCTAATACAATCATGATATGGGACCTATGTTTGTTGACTATATGATACAGTTGTGTGAGACATGATGGGAGTTTGGTGCAGGTGCATTGGGTGCTGATCATGGTGTCATGGATGTTCCTTGTTTGGTTGGGATTTTGGCATGACATGATTGTTTTACAGATGCAGTTTTGGTGGTGTTGGATTGATGTTTGGTTTATAGGTTTTGTTCATCTTCTTGGTTGTGGAGATAATGGTTTACTCGACCTTTTGGTAGATATATCATTACATTAGGATTCTTTGATTGTGTTAAGTCCATGGATGATCTTCATGTAGGAGATGGTTATCACGATGTCATGGATAGCTTGGATACATGTTTCAGTGGGAGATTTTGAAAGTGATGGAATTGATGTTTATGATGTTACCATGTATAGATCGGTATCACATTTCAGTGGGAGATTTGGTAGGATATGGTTATCTTCATGTGATTTGGAGATGTTGACATCTTGGTACCATGGAGGACTCTTGGAGTCTTTGGTTGAGGTGTTGGTTATAGTTTGTCAGTTTTGACAGGTGATCCTTGCTTACAGGATGATTGGTATTGTGTCTTGGATTACTCTTGATCATGTGTTAGAGTTTTGGCATCATACAGGTTCTCTTGAGATAGGATGTGTACATTAGTGCATTTGATCTTTCTTTGAGGAGATGGTTAGATCATGATGTCATGATATGTTCCTTGGTTATGCATATGTGCAGTGGGAGCTTTGATTATGGTCTTGATGGTTCTCTTGGTATTGAATACATTGGTCATGTGCTTGGGAGCTTCATGATGGTGTGGTTTTGCATTTGGAGTTTAGCATGGATTGATCATGGAGGTACTCATGGATGCTTGGAGACTTAGGTGATGTTAGCAACTTGGCAAACATCATTAAGAGAGAGACATTGTTGGTATGATCATTGTGCATGATGTTTTAAGGTGTTGTCATTGATGGAAAGAAGAAAAGGGATAAGATTATGACAAAGGCTTTGGTCCAGTAAAGAAGACTTAGTAATTTTGGCTAAGTGTTGACAGTATACAGAAATAGTGACAAAGAGACAGTGTTTGGATTAGCATTGGTCTGTAATTACAAACCTAGTCTTGTGATTCTGGTATGATGATCCCAACTATTAGATGAGCTTATATCTAGAGTTTTAGATGTTGATCAGTTCCAGAAGTATATCTTCAAAGAGCTTAAGTCTGACAGAGCAGAATATAGTGCTAACTAGAGCAGAACACTCACTTGTTTTGGTCTGCATTCCTTCGATGTTATATATTTTGTAATATGGTTTTGAGGTGTTGTAAACACATGTATGAAGTGTCTAAATCTAGAGTTGTAGGTTTTGAAGTCCACCAAAAAGAAAGTTATAAGCCACTAAGTATCACTACATGGCTTGATAGAGTTTAACTATGATAGGGTCTAAATTCTGATGGGCTGCATTTTGCCACAAGATGATATCATGCTTTGTGGTTCTAAAGATATGATCTATGATGTCTAAAAGCCTTTGATATGTTTTTGAGCAAGCCTTGTGGTCCGCAGTGAAAGTTATAGTCTAACAGATGAATTGAACTAGTGGCAGTCTGTGTTAGAGGCCAACATGATAAGTTTAAATGTATGCAGTAAGTTCTAATGTTTAGAACTTAATCCTAAGTGGTGGTACAGTTGAATCTGACATGTGAGAAGGTAATTCAAGTGCTGTTTAGGTTTTCTATGAATTTTGATGAATGAATTTGGCCGATAAAGTACATAAGGCATGACTACCTACTACACTTTAATAGGTCAACCTAATATGAAGTTTTCAAGTGTCATGGATATATATATGGGATCAAATTCGGTGTTTGGTGGATAAGATGCGAATGTGAGCATATGGGTGATAAGTAAAGGATAGTCCAGGTGATAGAAGCAGAAGAAGAGAGATCTTGCTTAATGTAAAAGTAGAATAGTGAAACAGAGTAGTCAAGATGAAGAGTTTTGAGACAATGTTTCTGAGCTTCATTGGAACTATAACCATGCATTTTTATATGTAATCAGAACAATTCATTTTGGCAGTGAGCCATTCTTCTTTCTTTCTCTCTTTCTCTAGGTAGTGAGCCTTTATGTAGTGAGCATTTCTTTGGGCAGTGAGCCCTAAGGTAGCAAGCCTTCTTGTAATTTGGTATTGTTATTACATAATTATTGTGAGCTAACACTCACCGTGGTTTTTCCCTATTTAGGGTTTTCCACATAAAAATCTTGGTGTTTATGTGTGATGCTGTGTGGTTGCTTCTTCTATGCTTAATTTTCTTTGTTGTTATCAAATATGGAAAATGGATTAATGATTTAACAAGTAAAAGGTTTAATAGAATACCGATTCACCCCCCTCTCAGTATTCTGGGTGTTCAACAGGTGAGGCTTGAGTTCTCTTGAGATTAGAGTCATGTGTTGATATGGTTACTCTTTGAAGAGGATTTTGGCATCAAGATCAAGGAGCCTACACCTTGGTTGGACATGAGTCCAACATGGACATGTTGAGGAGATTGTTCTTGGAGAGAGTCTTCGAGGCTTGGTTGGAGGAGCAATCTCATCCCCACTCTTGGTCCACTCAGCGGTGAATGATTTGATAGGTATGCCCGACTGATTTTTAGATGCATTCTTTCATTTGTTTCTTATCCTCTCATGCTTGAGTCTTGAGCTATGGATTATGGTTGTGAGGACTTGTTTGAGGAGTAGATGCATGGTTATGAATAGTTACCTCATTGTGTTTGATCTTGAGTTGCTATGAGATGATTGTGTATAATGGAAATGGTTAGTGGCTTTTGGGCTTATTCCTACTTTGGGATGGTTATGAGTTTGATCTACCTTTTGGTTTGGGAGGCTTGCATCTTGTTATTAGATGTTGTACAGGCTTCTTGTCTTTGGGTTGTAAGGTTGATCATACTTTTCACAACTATAGTACATTATTGTGGATAGAAGGCCATGGTTATGATTTACAGGTTCACTCTTGATTGGTCTTATTCTTCTTCCTAGATATTTGTGTTCACATGACATTGGAGTTGAGATGTGTATAGAGATTTTGAGTCTCTTTGACTTCTTTCTCTTATGATGTGGAGGATTTGGGAGAGATATGGACTTGAGGAGAGTTATGTTGCAGCTATTTAGTTTGTAGATTTTGCATATCTATTTGTGTTCTTTGACACTATGTGATAGAGGATTCAACCACATCTCTATATGCATGCTATTAGTAGATCTTTGGATATTGCACATGATCTATTTTCAGATTTGATATTTACTCATGTAGTAGGAGTTATGTGATGTATATGATTCCTTTGTTGGATGTTCTCATTATGTTGTGGTATGGAGGGTCTTGAGGTTTTTTATCACATGCTTTGTGTTGTTACCTTGGAGGACTTCTCTATGTAGAATTGAATATATATAGGGACTTGTTATCATTGTGATTTGAGCTGAATATGTTGATGACATAAGGTCAACTTGTTATCTTTTATATACCTCAGTTTGGAGGCATGGTTAGTTGATGCATTAGCAACTAGCTGTGGTTTCTATTTCAGCTATGATTGACTCTTGTTAGCTACTTGAGCCTATTTTTTACCATTGGCTTTGGTGCTTGTGTTTGTATGTCAGTTGATGCAGGTTTCTTGCTTCTATGTGACAATTTAGTGTGGCATCTCTTTGGAGGATCATATTCTTCATGAGGCTTTATGGAGGATGATGAGATTCTTGTTAGAGATGGTGGACACCTTGATTATTGTTGCAGGTATCTTGGAGCACATGGAGCACATGGATGGTTATATGGTACAAGTTGGGCACACATGATGGTTTCCCTTGATGTCTTGAGTTTACATGTTGATCCCTTATGCAATGTACATAGCACGTGGGAGAATGTTGGAGTAGGTGTGTTGTACACATTGCATAACATTGATATTATTTTATTATGTAAAATAAATATTTAATTGTGGTGCATCATGTGATGTGTTTAGCCACATTGGATATTTATTTGGATGCTACTTGTAATCGTTGTATGTAACATTGGGTTAATTACTTTATTTGTAATTATTTGATTAATTGGAAAAATGTAGTACTAATAATCAAATGTGGGGTCAATGGTTTTGTAGACATGTGGTATTGGGGAAAATGATATTACAATACCACATGTTGTATTTGTGTGAGCTTATGTCTATAAAAGCAAACACAAGGGTAGTTGTAGAGTGAGGTTGGCTATTTAGCTGGGTTTGTAGCTTCTCTTGCAGGTTGCATGTGTGAAGGTTTGAAGCATGGCATGGGATGTATTGTTACATGCTTGTTCACATGGATTGCAGGTAGAGAGAGACCTTGATGTTCTAGAGGTTATCTCTGCATATGTATTTGTTATTTATTGTTGAATAATACATGAGAGATGCATGCTTTTGGAGGTTGGGTTTTTCCCTCTATGAGGGTTTTCCCGGGGTATATATTGTGTCACCATTGATGGTATGATTGTCTATTTCTTTTGCATGTGGATTTCTGGTTTATTGCACATTGAATCTCTTATTGGGTTATGAGGAATTTGTCTCTATGGCTGCATATTTCCAATAGAGGTAGTCACATTTTTTCACTTCAATAGTTACAATTCTTCATTATTACATTTGGGGACTAATAATATTTTAATTTTAAATAAGTTAATTTGTTAGTGCTTCTCAACTCAAGAAGCGTTTGATAGATAAAGCTTTGATAGATTTGGCATTTTCATAATTATAAGCATAAAGTAATCTTAAACACACATGGAGTAAACTTATTGAAGAAACATCAAACATGAAACAAACACATAGATATATGTAATACATGAAGTATACAAATACATACACATGTTACATGGAGTATACACGCAAGACACGAAGCATGAAGCATACATGTAATATACAAAGTATACACATAAATACATGTACGACACGAAGCATGAAGCATACACATAAATACATGTAATACATGAAGTATACACATAAATACATGTAATACATAGTGTATGCAAATGAATACACGTAAGTTACCAAGCATACACACGAATACATTATAAGTCATGAAGTATACACATGAATACATGTAAGTCACGAAGCATACACATGAATACAAGTAAGTCATGAAGTATACACACATGAATACACATAAGTCATGAAGTATATACACATGAATACATGTAAGTCATGAAGTATACACATGAATACATGTAAGTCACAAAGTATACACATGAATACATGTAAGATACGAAGCATACATATGAAAAGTAAACTTATATAAAAATACATTATTGGCCTACTTAAGAGGAAGGATCAATAGTTAATCCTAATTAAATGACGGTTAAAGTAGGTTTGTACTGCAGGCTAGCAAAATTAAGGCTCTGATACTATTTTGAATTTTTCATGGACCAGCTAGGAGTTGAACCTAGGACCTTACTAACTTACTTTAGGGGTTATAACTTACTAATTAAATGCTTTAAGCAAGATAAATCCTAGTTTAGGTCCTGCAATCATGTTAGATAATATTGATAATATAATTCATATGATCAAAACATATATAATAATTTTTATTTATCTATTTAAACCCTATAAAAATATATAACATTTCCAAAACTATATAAACTACCTCATATCCATAATGCATAGTGGAAGTTTAATCATAATAGGACTTGGATGAGAAACATGATAAGTCCTCTCGAAGCTATCCTTGCTAAGCCCAAGAGTGGATATACCATCCCTCTTGGATGCAAATATATTAGCCAATGTTGACTTCTGCCCTTATTTGTTGAGTGTAGATAAACTGATTTGATTGATTTGATAATAGAACAATAGAATGAAAAAATAATAGAAGGATAGAATAATTGAACGATAGAAAAATAGAATGATAGAATGATAGAATAATAGAATGAAAGAATGATATAAGAATAGGATGATACAATGATAGAAGAGTAGGAGGATAGAATAATAGATCAATAGGATGAGAGGATGATAGAAATATAGTATGATAGAATAACTGCAATAAATACTTCTCCACTATTATCCATTACTGTTGTAGATCTTTATATCTTTCTTTATTTTTGCTTATGTATTTTCTTGCTAGCTGATTTGCTCTTTTAAACCAGAAATATATTATTGGTATGCCTACCTTCTATCTACACCTTCTTCTACTCTATATATCTTCTCAATGCAAGTAATAGACACATTCTTTCACAAAGAACACCACCTTTCACAAGGAGTGATTGCTCTTAATAAATGATCACTGATTTTCATAAAATAAAATTGTTGCCTTTTATCATTATGTAGATCGCACCCCTTTGTAGTTCTTCTTAAGCGTACTTCTACAAATAATCAATACACTTAGTATATTAAAATCACCGATCATTGTGTGTTGTTTGGTATAAGATGATTTGCAAATTGTGGTCCTTAGAGGGAGGTCAGCCACTTTGGCAATTTAAGATTTTTAAATTGAATTCTCTCTAGGGGTAAATGCAAGGAGACGGGGGACCAAAAAGTCGCCACCATCTCCAAAATTAAAACAAAACGCACATGCTTGCTTTTTGCTTTTAATAAAAGCAAAAAAAAACATTTTCTACTCATTCACCACACGACTTCTCTCCTCACAGCAACAAAGAATCCAAGCAAAAATATGATCATGTTAAAGAAGAGGCCATTGATTCAAGTGCACTTGAGAAAACAAGAAATTCACAATGCCACCTCGCTGCTAAAGACATCGTCGTGCAAATTTGGAGGTTCCAACACAGAAAGAAGGTAGGGTTTGTCTGATTTTGTTAGTTTTAGAATAATTTTTTAGTTTTGCAATGTTTGATTTGTTTTTATATTGCATTTACAGTTATTGGAGAAGCAGAAAACCTAAATCCAGTTGAGGAGGGTGAAAACAACCCCCAAAACTCTCCAAACCCTCCACACCCTCAAAACCCACCTTCACCTCCTTTTCATGTAAGGGATAATCAAGAACACTACCTAGGGATAATAGAAGAAAATAAGAAACATCTTGAAACTATTATTTAAACCATAAACAATCCAAGTGGAACCACTGATCATAGGAGGGCACTTGCAAAATCACTACAGGAGATTGTTTTCGACGCGGATTTGGTGACGAAACAAATCACTGAATTCCAAGACTATAGGGAGAGGAGTCGACAATATTATGCCGACAAGTTGTCATATGAACAAGTCAAGAAGGAAAAAATTACAAAATCTCAATTATGTGCACAGTTTATTAATCCCAAAACTAGCCAAAGAGTAGAGGAAAGTTGCAAACTATTTCCTATACATTGGTGTAGGAATGAAGACATATTTCAAAACTTTTGGGATAGATGGTACGTGGTCTTCAATGAGTGGCCATTCAACAATGATGAGGTACCACAATATTTCTTGAGGAAACTCTATTGCGAGTTCGTCCTCAACAAGATTCTAAATAATTTTGACATTCGTGAGTTCCAGGGTAGAGGTGGTGGCTCTGCCCAAGATAGACCCGGGGCTCAGCGAGATGAAAACCATGTGCCTATACCCTAAGTGAGGCCAGAATGTAGGTCACTCCCTTTGGCTTTGAAGGAGAGTGTTGAGCTGGAGACTTTACATTCATTGACTACTCTCACCCAAACTCTATCATAGCATGCACCTAATTTTACCCAAGGCGATGAGGGTGAGAGTAGTAGGCGTCATGTGTCCCCACATTTGTGCAGTACATGTGGGAACCTATGTGATTATGGGACACAGGAGGTACGACAGGACTCTGCGACATAGAGGCAACATGATGTGACACAGGGGTAGGACATATTGGATGATCTTGTTCTCAGTGACGATCTCTTCTAGCATACATTTGGTATTAACTCTCAGGTAATTTGTTACAAGTTTCATCTTGATTTAGTATATTGTTATTTGAAATTTATAATTAATTTTATATGATTATCTATATTATAAGTCAAAAATAATGTATGTAATTGTTTGCACAATGAAATTCTAGGGTCAGAGTCTTCATCCTGCCTCTGTTAGCCATCCATTAGCAGGTTATGAGAGGAGGTCAAGTCAGCAGGTATGTAATTTATCACATAATCATAATTGTTGTAGATATGTTAATGGTAATAGTATTTTGTGACAATTTGATGATTTCAACAGTCACCAGCACCTCCACGATTTCCTTGGTCCCTTGGACACCAAACCACCACTTTTACGGAGGTAAATTTAACTATTTCTAATCATTATGCATTTTTAAAATAATGTTATGTATTTATTTTGTTTGAATAATTGTGAACTTGATTTTCAGATGCTGAATACAGTGGAGACTCCTCATCTTCGTGAGTCAACGTAGATAGGCATTGATGCAGTCATGATGTCTGCAAATCCTTTGACTGAGGTATGAGCCAATAACATGAAAATATCATAATTTTGTATTTCTTTTTTTATCTCATGTCATTTGATGTACATAAATGATATTTATGTTTAGTCAATTTTGCTTCTTGATGCTTCTCATAGGAGGTCTATCCAACTACGGATGAAGAGAGAGACAAGATGATGGAGAGTGATCATCGGTTGGTGGTAAGTGATCAATTACATATGTGATGTTATATATTTCATACATTTTCTATATTAATGTGCATATTGTTTGTTTGTATTAATAGGTTCAGCCAGATGAACTTTATTCGAACAGTTCTACTTGATGACAGAGAGAGGATGTGTCACTGACTGGCTCTCCATCTTCACAGTCAAAGGGCCGCTGATTATTTCCTAAAAGTCCATAGGAAACTAGTTTTGGGGAACTTTTTTTTTTATGCCTAGATGGCTTTGTACACATACTTTTGTATGTTAATCCGATGTATATTTTTTTATATTTGTCTATATGGCTTTCTATATAAACTAGATGTTATGTTCATGACAGTTTATATTAAATATTTAATATGATAATCAATTATTGTTACAGGAATTTGGTTTTTCAAGTGCCAATTGCATTTGCTTGAAAGTTTATAAATCATTTTCAAATAATCCATTTTGTGCATATCTTGCAATCATTGAATTCTGTGGGATTGTGCATTTCTTTGAGGCATCATTTCAAATAGTTCATGTGCCTTGTCTATGCTTCCATACTTTCCATACATGTCTACAAAGGCAACTTTTCAAATACAATACATGTGACAAAATTCCTATATCATTTATGCCTTGGTGGTTGTCCACACCATGTTCTCTAGATCCCATTATAGCATAGACAAGGAGGAAGTTAGTTAAGCTTGTGTAATTTGGTTTTTGATGTGCCAAAATTTGCGTAAATGGTTGAAATTTATTTTTGTGCATTTGCTTGAGAGTTTTTAAAGCCTTATGAAAAATCCATTTTGTGCATATCTTGCAATCATTGCATTCCATGAGACAACATTTCTTTGAGGCATCGTGTCAAATAGTTCATGTTCATTATATATGCTTCCACACAAGTTGCATACATGTCTTGGAGGGTACTTACAACTACGACATTTGACAAAATTCCTATATCATTTATGCTTTGATGGATGTCTATACCGTGCTCCAAACATACCATTTCCAAGTTTTCAGAATTTGGCTTTACACTTGCCAATTGCATTTTCTTGGAACTTTCTAATGGCTTATCAATAAATCCATTTTGTTCATATCTTGCAATCATTGTATTCCATGAGGTGACATTTCTTTGAGGCATCATGCCAAACAGTTCACGTGCCTTGTCTATGCTTCCACACTTTGCATACATGTCTAAGAGGGCAGTTGCAACTACAACATCTAACAAAATTCCCATATGTTTTATCCTTTTGATGGATGTCCATTTTGGCATAGGCAAGGAGGATACTAGCTAAGGTTGTGGAATTTTACTTTACACCCGCCAATCGCATTTTCTTGAAAGTTTCTAATGCCTTATCAAAAAATCTATTTTGTTCATATCTTGCAATCATTGCATTCAATGAGGTGACATTTCTTTGGGGCATCATGCCAAATAGTTCACGTGCCTTGTCTATGCTTCTACACTTTGCATACATGTCTAAAAGGGTGATGTAGTAGGTAAGGAGTGTTGACAAGAGACACTTCTTCACATAACATGTGTTGTCATTGATGGCAACTAAGACCATTACACTCATCCGCATAACACAATTTGTTCATACCAGAAGTTAGAATTAGAATTTATCCAAGTCTGGGCAGTCAGGAACAGAGCAGGTGACAGGGTCTGGTATCTTGGTCCAGATATCTCCGGTGGAAAGTCATGGTTTGCTATAGATCTAATGTAGTTGTAAGCATTATCAAGACACTGTAAATCTAGAGTTTTGTGCTCCGGGGATGGACTCAAAAGATATTAGCTTCTGAGTATCGGGTTTCAGTTTAACAGAACAAACAGAAGAAGAACAGGCCGACTTCGTGAATGATCTTAATTTTGGATAAATAGAAGTTGTTTATTGGGAAATTGGTGATGACTAGTGATGGTAGCTAACATGATTGATAATTTGCAAGTGCAAGTTTTGGTCTGCATCTCATATTATGTATGGATCTAGCCGACAGAGTAGAATACTCGACAAAGTTCTAAATGTTTTTGAAGCCGACTGGTAAAATGATTGTAGATCATGTTGCAGATATATAGCCAATGGATAAGGATGATTTTGGTGTGTGTGTGTGTGTATTGCGACTATGGTGTAATTGCAAAAAGAGCAAAGATCAAAAGTTTAGATGTTAGCAGGGCTGTAAGAGGAGCAGAGTAAGAATGAAGTGTGTCAAGTCAGTTTTCTATGCTTAACCGAAACTAAACTCCAACATTAATAGATGCTAAATATCAGTTTAAATTTATTGTAATTCTCTTCCTGTAGGTAGTGAACCTTCCTTTGAGGAGTGAGCTCTAGGCAGTGAGCTTGAATGCATGTGCATTCCCCATTGTAATACTTTTAACTGAGTATAATCTTTGTGGGTCAACCCCCACCATGGTTTTTCCCTTAATCAGGTTTCCACGTCAAAAATCTTGGTGTCAATTGTGTGATTTATTTTTCTACTCATGTGTTATTGATTAATGCTAAAATGTTTATTTCATTGGTTTGATTATAAGTTGTAAAGTAAGTTTAAAGGTAGAAAAGTTTAAATTGTGGGACAAGTGATTCACCCCTCCTCTCATTTGTCCAGACCTAATCCAACAATTGGTATCAGAGAAAGGTTCCTTTGAAAAAGTTTAACAGCTTAAGGAATATCTGGGAAGGCAGTAAAAATGGATGAATATAACCTTCAAGGGCAACTTAATCTCACCCTAGATGATCTTGAGTAGTCCAAGGCAGAAGTCCAAGAGCTATAAGATAACCTCAAAAAGGCTGAAGACTTCATTGAGATTTTAAAAGAAAAATTGAGCAAATCCAATGCAAAAGGAAAGGAGCAACCTCTTCAACTGGGAAATCATTATGGAGACAAGGCCCTAAAAGAGAAGACAAAGGAATGTGAAAAGTTAGCTAAAGAAGTTATTGTCCTAAAACATGAGATGGAAACTCAAGTGATGAGACTAACCAAGGAAATTGAAGATAGGAAGAAAACTAAAGAAGAGATGAATCAAAATCTGAAAGAGAGAACCAGAGAATGTTGCAGATTGGATGGAATAGCTGGTCTCCTAGAATGTAATCTACAAGAAAGTAGAAACAATGAGAGAGAACTTGAGAGACAGATTATCACTCTCAGACATGACCTAGAAATTGCAAATGAGTATAAGGAGAAGTTCAAGATAAGATCAGCACTAATTGAAGGTCAGAAAAAGGATGATGACAAGCATAATCTTGGATATGAGAAAGGTGAAAGCTTTAGACCGGACAAAGAAATTTTCAACCAAGGAATAGGAGAAGCAGAACTAGAAAACCTCTGCTAAGATAGCCTAATGCTCAGAGATATCCATCATTCAATGGAAATAGTTTCAATTGCAATAAATTTGGTCATAGATTTGCTCAGTGCAAAAGCAGTGTAAATCAAAATGATCCATCCTTCTCCAGTCAATGCTTCAAGTGTAAGAGGTATGGTCATAGATCAAATGAATGCAGAAGTATGATAATGAATAATGCTAACAATAGAGGAATTAGCAATTCTTTTAATGGTTACTATTTTGTTTGCAATGGGTTTGGACATAGGGATAATTAGTGCAGATCAAGAGGAAATCAAGTTTATAAGAAGAGAAATGTTGTGTGCTTTAACAACAATAAATCTGGTCATATTGCAAGATTCTACAGAAGTAGGAACAATGGAAGAAGAGGTCCGGTAAACAGAAAATCGGATGAGTAGAAACAAGATAGAGGCAAAAGAAAAATTGATGTGAATGATATACGGAGTGAAATAAACAAGACTTGGGTAAAGAAAAATACAATAAACAATGGTGATGGGTCCGCACCAGAATCTGGTGCTGATAATTCCTTCGGGAATTAAATCAGGAGTTCTAGCTTAGGGGGAGCTGCACTAAAAATCAAATTCCCCCAGCCAGTAAATGAGTTCCTGGATTTGGCACAATAAGAAAATGTACCTTGGATTGATTCAAAATATTTGGAAGGATTTCTGGAAGAAAGGAAGCAATTATGACAAACTGCGAAGTGATTCATGAGACATTACCCAAGAAACAGAGCAACCAAATGTGCTAGGGAAGAGCATTTATTACAAAGGCAAATTAGGTGCTGCGGAGCTTAAAAAGGTCATTCATTCCTCATTTCGATCACTTTGCATCAGGAGAAAGCAAGAAGAAAGAAGTGAACGAGCTTAGAACTGAGAATTATCAAGATTTGAAAGCGCAAAAAGGATTTCCAAGAAAAATCCCTAATTTGTAGAACAAGGTATTTCTATTTTCTACAAAATCTATTGAGTTATAAATCTCTGTAAATGGCTACACCTCTAGTTGTAGATGTCATGAAAGGCCCCATCCTAAGTTCAAAAAGCATCCCCACAAGTCTATTGAAATCGAGCCGTTAGGCACATTCTTTGGTGTTCCATATGGGGTTTTACATATCGAAGACATTAGGGCTTACATTCAGTATAATATAGAAGAATTTGGAAATCTGAAACTGCAAGAATTATTTGAAAGCCATCTGAAGGATGACAAGTACCAACTAAAACTAGAATTTGAAGCTCTAGAAAGCAAGTGTTTTCTGCAAATGATTGAATTTCCATCATTTGATGAAAATGAATGGTTTCGGTATTTGTTAAGCCGAATGCATGATGAATTTATTTGGCTACTAAAACCATTTAAGATCACTAAAAATGTTATCAAGATTGTGACTGGGCTAAATGCAACCGGTGGATTACCTGCTTTAAAAGATGTGAAGAATCAAATTGTTACTGATGCAACCGGAGCAAAGTATGACAAAAGAGCAATGACAATAAATGACATCATAGAATTGGATGTCAAATTTACCTCTATGGTCATTGGCTATAAGATCTATCACTCCATCTTGGGGAGAATTTAGTTTTTGGGACTGTAATATATGCAACTTATAAGATGTTAAAGGAGAATGTTGAATATGATCTATGTGAATTACTACAGAATCAACTAATAGAGAATCTAAGCAAAATAAAAAAGGACAAGAAAAATTCTTTCAAATATGGTTCTTTGGTCATATGCCTATTTTTCTATTTCATGAATGAAGTGCCTAGAGTTTCGGGGGTGCATTCGACAATTGACAGACCAGTAGCATGGCAAATAAGAGATCACCTACTCAGCCTTGGTGACTCCCAAGCCCAAAAGACTACAATTTGGGGTTATTTCAAAAACTTCTAGAGTTTGATGCATGCTAGGGAGAGAATCCCTAAGTCAGTAGTAGAAAAGTATGAGAATGAGATATGTTTCATGGTTGACACTGATCAATACCTAATGGAGGCAATAGAACCAAGAACAGTATGGATAATGCCAATGGGATATGAGATGGATGAAGGAGTTTTGGACATGTATGCTCGGCATCTACTGAGCAAACCCAAAGACACCTCTGTAGAAAGGTTTGGAACATACAAGGAAATAAGTATAAAATTGCATGTGGAACTTAGATAGCTGGAAACAAAAAGAAAAGTGTAGAAGCAGGTAGAGATGTATGTAGAGAGCATAGGAATCACAAAAGAAGCAGTGAGAAAGAGCAAGGAAAGGATAGAAAGGATGAAGAAAAGAGCTGAGCAGGCATCAAAGGAAAGAGCATAAAATGAGCCAGCAACTGCTCCGGAAGTCTCACCAAGCTCTGCAAAGAAAACAAGAAGCTCTGGAACTCTTTCTGAGAAATCAAAATCAACTCGCGCCAAGAAAAAGGAAGTTATTCCATCTGGTGAAGGAGGCAAAAGGAAGAAAACCAAGGCCACAAGAGCCTACAAGAGCTCCAAAGTTGATGATGAAGAGATAAATTCTGATGTTGAAGTGAAAGAATTGAAGGCCACCAGAACAAAATCTGCAAAAGTAACCAAAGAAAAGTCCTCTGAAAGCAAAAGGGCTAGTAAAAAGCAAAAGACAGAGGCATATGAGGAATATGTTGAGAATCCCACACTTTCCCTGGAGGATGTGATAAAGTCAGTCACTGTAGATGTTAATCTAAAGCCCACGATTGAATTCTATGATGAATACAACGATGTGGACAAAAGGGTGTTGGAGGAAGCAACTGTTAGATATCTCAACATCTACTACAAGGCACTGATTGAGATAACTTTTGGGTTACGACAAAGTCTAGAAAATATTTTGGAGTTGAGAAAAGAAAATGCCAAGAGCAAGGACATAGAGATCAGGGAACATGAGCTAATAAATTTTTGTCCTCAGATTTCACCTGATGAAATAGATATGATATTCAAGGAAGTAAAAGATGACTTTAGAAGCAAAAAGACAATGACCAAACTTATGCTTGGAGAAACAAGTGAAATCGTTAAAGAAACTAAAAAAATTCTTTTGATAGCATTGAAAAAGCACATTTTTCCCATAGTCACAGAAGAAGTTCCAGATGTTGAAGAAGAGAACATCATTGAGCAATAATCTAAGTTGGGTGAAGCCTCTGTTCTGGAAGTGGAACAAGTAAATCAGGAGGATATAGAAATGATGGATGAAGTAGTTAATGCAGGAGATACTCCTAATCCACCTGATCCATCCGAAAAGGAAGATAATATTGCTACTTCACAGGACTGTCCTGTTCTGGAAGCAAGTAGTGAAGACAAAGAGGAGATTCCCACTACAGATGACATAGAGAAAAGCAAAGTAGAGGAAGAAAAGGAAGAAGGAAAGAAAGATAAAGCAGAAGAAGATGGTGCAAATGTTGAAGCACCTAAAATAGATACTGAGAAATCTAATGAACTATAGGATAGTTTAAAAAATGTTGCAAGAGACACTATAGATGCAGTGAAAAGTCTTCTTGGAAAAGAGATGATTGAGCTTGATGAGCTTGAACTACTCCAAGGTCTAGCCAATCCAGATGTTCTCTCTCCAATTCAATTGATGAAAATAGCATCATTCACCCAAGTAAAGGCTAGAGAAAAGATGTTAAAGTTCCACATGGAGGACAATGAGCTACAGGGACTTAGAACTAGGATTTTGGAGAAGTTAATGCCTTCCTACCAGAAGAGTCCATCCGATTCCCCCTTTGGACATCTGAAAAATCTTGTAAAATCTGTAAATACTCATTTTGAGTCCTTTGAGAAGTCTGCAGAGACAAAAGTCAAAAATGAGTTTTTGAATAAGAGACTTAGTGAAATTAAGAGTCTAATAGGGTATGATAAGACTATACTTGCTATAAGTATAAAGAGTGTTCAAAATGCTCTAAGTGATGGAAGTGATATATATAAATTTTGTCTATCTTGGCCCAAAGTAAGTGAGGAAATTGAAAAGAAGATAAAGGAACAAGAACTGAAATTATCAAATCTATTCGATAATTTTGATCCTCTAACTATTTCATCCATAAGTCAGGAATGTCAAGTAATTAGCTTTACTAATGAGATAAAGAGACTTGTTAAAGAGAAAGGCAACATTATGAAGAGAATGTGTGAGCTCCAGGGATTGATTGCCCCTAGGTTAGAGACAATGTATAATGTCCTATCTGAAGCCCAGACTGTAATTCAGACTAGTGATCCATCAGATCTATCAAAGGCAGAAGCATATTCATTTTTGTTGAGTGGGCACATCTCAATTTTGGATGGAATGAAGAGTACTTGGGCCTCTGAACTTGTACAAATAAAAACTAGCTTTGCATACATTCTCAAGTTTATGTAAATAGAACTTAATGATTAGTTGTACATATGTGGCAGTTTATATAAAATATTTGAAGAATTTTGGCTTGCAGACTCCACCCTTTGCCATTGATGTCAAAGGGGGAGTAAAGAACAGTGAAAAATGAGGAATCTAGCAAAGGGGGAGCATTGGAAAGAAGTATGAACAACAGTATGGAGCACAAGAAAAGGGGGAGTTATTCCGACACTTAGTCATTTTTCACTAAGTGTTGCCATCAATGCCAAAGGGGGAGATTGTTGGCAAGAGACACTACTTCACATAACAGGTGTTGTCATTGATGGCAATTAAGACCATTACACTCATTCGCATAACACAATTTGTTTATACCGAAAGTTAGAATTAGAATTTATCTAAGTCTGGGCAGTCAGGAATAGAGCAAGTGACAGGGTCCGGTATCTTGGTCTGGAGCTCTCTAGTGGAAAGTCATGGTTTGCTGCAGATCTAAGGTAGTTGTAAGCATTGTCAAGACACTCTAAATCCATAGTTTTTTCCTCTGGTGATGAAGGACTCAAAAGATATTAGCTTTTGAGTATCAGGTTTCAGTTTGACAGAATAGACAGAAGAAGAACAGGCCGACCTTGTGAATGATCTTAATTCTGGATGTATAGAAGTTGTTTATTGGGCAATTGGTGATGACCAGTGATGGTAGCCGACATGATTGATAATTTGCAAGTGCAAGTTTTGGTCCACATCTCATATTATGTATGGATCTAGCCGACAGAGCAGAATACTCAACAAAGTTCTAAATGTTTTTGAAGCCAACTGGTAAAATAATTGTAGATCATGTTGCAGATATATATAGCCGATGGATATGGATGATTTGGTGTGTGTGTGTGTGTATTGTGACTATGGTGTAATTGCAAAAAGAGCATAGATCAAAAGTTTAGATGTTAGCAGAGCCGTAAGAGGAGAAAAGTAAGGATGAAGTGTGTCAAGTCAGTTTTCTATGCTTAACCAGAATTGAACTCCAGCATTGATATATGCTAAATATTAGTTCAAATTTATTGTAATTCTCTTCCTGTAGGCAGTGAGCCTTCCTTTGAGCAGTGAGCTCTAGGCAGTGAGCCTGAATGCATGTGCATTCCCCATTGTAATACTTTTAATAGAGTATAATATTTGTGGGTTAACCCCCATCATGGGTTTTCCCTTAACTGGGTTTCCACATCAAAAAACTTGGTGTCAAGTGTGTGATTTATTTTTCTGCTCATGTGTTATTGATTAATGCTGAAATGTTTATTTCATTGGTTTGATTATAAGTTGTAAAGTAAGATTAAAGTAAAAAAGTTTAAATTGTGGGACAACTGATTCACCCCCCCTCTCAGTTGTCCAAACCTAATCCAACAAGGAGGATGACTCAACACCATGGAAACATATTTCATGGTGCAGGAGCACCTTAGCCATAGCCAATCTTGGCTAGGAGCATGTCATAACAAGGTCCTAGGACATCATAGGACAAGTTGATGGTCTTGTGTCATCGATTTGCATGTAATAAGGTCACATGACCAATGTCATTTGTGTTTGGAGTCATGTTTTATGTTGTTGTTAAACAAAAAGCCTAATAATGCAAGTAGTGGTAAGAAGTTGCTTTGTCAACTTAACAAATCATGTAATAAGGAGGTTACCCAATGATCAAATAGGTTGAAAGTTAGTTATGATCGATTGGAACTATTGTAAACATGTATAAAAACCTTCACACACACCGAGGAGGGGTTGGTGAAGAAGGTTTTGAAGGGCAAAGTTGAATAAAACTAAGTTTTCTACTACTTTTCCTGAAATTTGAATGTTCTAGGACGTACTGCTCATCTATATAGTACTATCAATGTCTGAAACCACTTGCATTGTGAAGGGGAGTGAATGACCTTTCATTTACATCTTTTTTGAGGCATTTTCATTGAATTTGGAGGGAGAAAATCACGTCTTTTCTAGAAACTGTCATAAAACCCTGAACTAGGGTTTTGAGGCTAAAAACTATGTATTTCTTTGCCATTCCACCAAGTTAATCACTCTAGATTGGTGGAATGGGATGGAATAATGTAGGATCACTATTTCCAATAAGCCCTAGGTTAGGAAACAAGAATATAGTAGAGTATGAGGATGTAATGGCCTAATATGACCATGTATTAGGCAAAAAGAGGGTGCAGTCCATACAATAGTGCCTTAACAAGTGTTTCAAAGGCCATAACCATTGAAATTGGTTCCTTTGTAATGCATGGTAGGGTTCCCAAGTGGTTTGGTGTGGTGGGTTTGCATTGGCCTAGTAGTTGCCTTGTAAAGGAGGCCTAATTAGGCCTAGTCTCAAACTAAACTGTCATGAATTTGGAGCCTCTTGTCCAAAACAACCCATGTCCCATTTTTGATATGTTGACAAGGAGTATAATTGGTACTCAAAACTACTCTTACCTTGCGAAGATTTTGTCCCATGTGAAAGAAAACCTCTGTCAGACCCAAAAACAGGGCTACAAGGCTTGAGGCCTATTTGTGAAGGAAGTCTCCATAATCCTTGTTTTTTGTGAAAGGTAGTGAATGGGGAAGGTTGGTAGGGTTGTGTAGGCACCCCAATTGCATCATTTCACAACAATGGGCTAAGACCCCAAACCCTTTTTCAACTAGACATGAACTCAATCAAGACTACAAACCCAACACTTGGTTCAAAGCCTCAATCTCTACAAACCAACTCATGAAACACCCTTGAAATGATGAATGTGACATAAAAAGACCATTCATGGTCACCAAGAACATAAACTTTGCATATAGGTTATTTTTCCTCATAGCCCTCCAAAAAACTAATTTTTGGAACATAACTTACTGATCCATGACCTCTGACACAAAGGAGGATAGATTAGGATACCTATCTAGATGTTTTACAACATATCTCAAATGCACCATGTGTTGTTTAGGAACATTCCCTTCAAAAATGGACTGGTAATTTGTATATGAGGCCTAATTAGCCTACTTTTACAAAGCATCAACTACTATTCTTAACCCCTAAACTAAAAATTGTAGTCCAAAGGTTGAGTTAGGTCCTATACGGACTGAATCACTCATTAGCATAATTATTCAAGACCCTTCTTTAACCATTTTTCAAAACCCTCATTATTGCACTGTCAAATAGACCAAAAACACATAGGCTGCCATTTTTCAAGTATATGCTTCCACACTTTGCATACATGTCTGAAAGGGTACTTACAACTACAACATTTGAAAAATTCCTACATGCTTTATGCTTTGATGGATGTCTATATTGTGTTCCAAAGATACCATTTCAAAGGTTTTGGAATTTGGCTTTTGGTGCAGGAGCACCAACACCATCTTTAACAAAATTGGGTCATTTGAAGGTCTTGACAAGTTGAGTCTAGGATGTTTTGAAGTAATTTGAGTCTTTCTGCATCAAATAAGGTCACTGTAGACCATGATACATGTAATAGGTCAAGATGATCAATTTTCTATGTTTTGGAGTCATGTTGAGTCATGTTTAGTCAAATAAAAGTCATGTAATGCAAAGGTTTCTAAGGGTTGTTTTGAAAATGCAATGTATACATGTATTGGAGAGTTGGAAAATGACCATGTGGTTGTTTGTGGTAGTTGTAAGTCATTTGAAACTTCTTAAAATATGTATTAAATCCCTCACATACCATAAGGAGAGAAGGGAGATGAGTTTTGTGTTACAAAATTTGAATAAAAATCTAGTTTTTTCTATTTTTTTCTGCAAAAACACTGTTCTAGGTTGTACCATGACCCTATATGGCCCATCCATGTGCTAAAATCTAATGGAAGTGGTATTGGTATGTCTTAAATTCCAAATGCACTTGGTTTGAAGAGAAAACATTGAGTTTTGAGTGAGATATCTTCATTTTTCTGAAACTGCTTGTGTAACCCTCAAAACAAGGGTTTGAGTGTGTAAAGGGATGTTTCAGACCATTCCACTTGCTATTGTTGGCAAGAGACATTGTGTGGCTTCATAAGTTTTGTCATTGATGGCAGCAAAGTCTATTCTACACATCCGCAGTACATAATATGCCTATACTGGAAGTCAGAGTGAAGATTGTTTTGGTCTGGTAGACAAGAACAGAGTATGCAACATGATCCAACAATCAGGTCTGGATCTCTCAGATGGTGTAACTCAGTAAGTTGTAGACTTGGAAAAGTCAAGAAGGGTATCATGACTATTGTATTCCATAGATTTAGCCTCCGGTGATAAAGCATGAAAAAGGTATGAGCTTCTGAGTGTTGGGTTCCAATCAGATAGAGCAGACAGAGGAAGAACTGACCGACAGAGTGCCAGACTTCAATCCAGATGTATAAAATGTGTTGATCAAGCAATTTGTGGCATTATACATTATTGGCCAACATGATTAATGACTTCTATGTCTAAGTTTTTTATGCGCATCATCAACCAAGCAAGGATTCAGTTGACAGAATAGAAACTTACAAATATCTCAAGTGTTCTTGTTGCCGACTATGAAGTTGTTGGAAATCCTTGATGTGGATATATATACTCAATGGATTCAAGCTTGTGGGATATATATGTGCATGGTGAAGTGGAAGAAAATATAGGAATAAGTGCGAAAACAAAGATCTGAATCCGGAATATGACTGAAGAGTGATATTGAGCAGAGGAAGAATGAAATGTTCCAGATTAGTATACAGTGCCTAACCGAAACTGAATTCTTGCATGTATGGATGTTGTTCATCAGTTCAAATAGTTGGTATCATCTGTAAGCATTTGTAGATAGTGAGTCTCCTGTAGGCAGTGGGCCTCTTATGAGCAATGTGCTTGGGCAGTGAGCCCTAATTGGCAAGTGCCAAATTTGTACTCCTTATTCTTTTAAAAGAGAATACAATCTTGGGTTAGTCACCCCGTGGTTTTTCCCTTAACAGGGTTTCCATGTAAAAATCCTTGTGTTGTGTGTTAATTTCATTTTCAATTTTTATGGTTGCCTTTGCTTTCATGTTTTGATATAGCACTAAATGTTAAGATAAGAAAAGAAAGTAAAAAGAAGAAAAGTTATAAGATAACTGATTCAAGACCCTAAGGGACAAACACTTCAAACATTGCATACATTTTCCATCTTTTGCAGAAGACGAATGGGTCCAGTATGTTCTAAGTAGGATGCATGATAATTTTATGTGGCTAATGAGGCCATTCAAGATAACCAAAGATGCCATCAGGGCTGTGATGGGACTGCATTCAACTGGTGGGTTACCCGCACTTAAATCTGTAAAGAACCAAACAGTAACTAAAGCCACCAGATCAAAATTTCACAAAAGAGCAATGACTATAGATGACATCATGGATTCAGATGTCAAGTTTGCTTCAATGATAATTGGCTACAAAATCTACCACTCAAGTCGGGAAATTCTATGTCTGGTACAACAATCTATGCTGCATATTAGATGCTGAAAGAAGATGCAGATTATGATCTATGTGAGCTTCTACTGAGTCAACTGATGGAAAACTTGTAGAAGATCAAGAAAGATAAGAAAAAATCTTTCAAATATGGTACTCTAATATTGTGTCTATTTTTCTACTATATGAATGAGCTTCCTGGATCAAAGGGTTGGTTCTGGAAAAATGATAAACCTGTTGCAATTCAAATCAGATATTACATGTATGGACTTGGTGATACTCAAGCCCAAAACTCAGCTCTCTGGGGTTACTTCAAGAATTTCCAAAGCATAATGCATGCCAGAGAGAGAATACCACAGTCAATAGTTGAGAAATACAAAGACAGTCTGCTTCATGGTTGACACTGATCAATGCCTAATGGAGGCAGTTGAGCCAAGAACTGTGTGGATAATGCCCATGGGATATGAGGTCGATGAAAACATTTTGGAGGTACATGTTCAACACTTGTTGAGCCAACCTAAAGACACTGAAGCAGAAAGCTTTGGCACCTTTGAAGAGCTAAGCATAAAAATACATGTTGAATTAAGGTAGCCTGAGATAAGAGAAAAGTGAGGAAGGAAGTTGAAGAACTTGCCAAAAGGTTTGGCATAACAAAAGAAGCAGTAGATGTTAATAGAGAAAAATTAGAGAAAATAGAAAAAGAAAGGCAAGAAGCAAAGAAGAAAAGTGTTTCAGTGGAAGCCTCCTCCCAGACAAGATCTTCGAGGAGTTCTGCTCCTGTTACTCCTAAAAACTCAAGAACCACCAAACCGAAAGTCAAGCCATCCGGTAAAGGAGAAAAGAGAATGAAGACCAAGGCCAGAAGAACATATGTGAGCCAAAAGAATGATGAAGAGATAGAATCAGATGAGGAAATCAAGAAAATGAAGAAGAAAAGAACTTCTGGGAAGTCCTCTGATAGCAAAAATGAGGAAGAGAAAACAGAGGAATTTGTTGAGAAACCCACTCTCAATTGAAGACATCATTAAGGCAGTCACTGTGGATGGAAACCTGCAGCCAATAATAGAATTCTATGATGAATACAATGATGCAGACAAGAGAATACTTGAGGAGGCAACTGTCAGGTATTTGAATATCTATAACAAAGCATTCATTGAAATAATTTCATTAATTCGTAAGAGCCTAGAAGAAGTATTAGAACAAAGAAAAGAGAACGCAAAGGCAAAAGACTTGGAGATCCAAGAGCAGATAGTGATACAGCTATGTCCTTCTATCACTCCAAAACAAATGGACATGGTTTTCAAGGATTGTAAAGATGATTTTTGGAGCAAGTCCCGAATGAATAAATTCATGCTTGGAGAAACTGATCAAATAGCTGATGAAACAAAAGAAATTCTCCAGAAAGCCCTGAACAGGTTTAATCTTCCCATTATAGAGGAAGCAGATGAAGAGGCTTCTACCATGGATGTTGAAGGATTAAAAGTAATCAATGAAGAATTCTTTGACAAGGATGTCAAAGGATTAAAGAAAATAGATGAAGAGAAATCTGAGGACTTAGACTCCTCTGTTCTAGAAGAGGAAGTTCACAAAGAAGTAAACTCTGGTAATGTCACTCCTCTGAATCCCACAGTTGCCAAGTCAAATCTTCTAGGCACTGAAGAAGAAGGGGAAGGAAGAAGAGAAGATAAGGTGAATCAAGAGAAAGAGGATAAGGTAAAAGAAGAAGAACAAACAGAAAAGGTTGGTGATGACTTATCCAAACCAGTCAGTCCTAATATCTCTAAAGGAAAGAACCCTGAATCACCAGCAAGAGACACTGCAAAGATAGTATAGAATTTCCTGGACAAAGAAATGATGGAGCTTGATGAACCTGAATTGATTCAAGGGCCACTGAATTTGGACTCTCTCTCCCCGGTTCAGATAACGAAAATAACATCTTTTGCTTAGGCCAAAGTAAAAGAGAAACTTCTAAAATCACACATGGAGGACAGTGAACTGTTGATTATTGCATCTGGTGTACTAGAGAAGATCATGCCTACATATCAAAAGGATGCATCTGCCTCTCCATCCGGTAACTTGAAAAACTTGGTTATTTCTATCAATTCTCACTTTGAATCTCTAGAAAAATTGGCAGAAACTAAAGTCTGGAAAGAGTTCTTTGAAAAAAGGTTCAGAGAGGTACAAGGACTAATTAACAATGACAGAAGAACCTTAGACATTGGAATAAAGAGCATTGAAAATGCTCTTAAGGATGGAGGAGATATATACAAATTTTCTTTATCTTGGCCTAAAGTTTTAGAGGACATTGAAAAGAAGATGAAAGAACACGAAGAAAAGTTGTTAAGCCTGTCCCAAAATTTTGATCCTCTTACCATCTCTCTAGTAAACCAAGAATGTCAAGCAGTTGTTATCATAAATGAGATAAAGAAATTGGTTAAGGAGAAGAGGAATCTGATGGATAGAATGGGTGAACTTAGGGGAATAATCCTCCCTAAGTTAGAGCTATTGCATGATGCTTTAACAGATGCTCAAAGTACAACCTAGACCAGTAACCCAATAGATTTGAAGAGGGCAAAAGCATATGCATTTTTGTTAAGTGGACACATCTCCATTTTTGATAGAATGAAAAGGAGTTGGGCCATATAGTTTGTACAGTTGAAGACAACCTTTGCGGATATACTTAAGTATATGTAAGTATAACATATGATTTGTATATACATATGCGGCCATGTATATAATAGTTTTTGCACAATTTTGTATGCGGATTCCACCCTTTGCCATTGATGTCAAAGGGGGAGTGAAGAGTAGTGAAAAATGAGGAATTCAGCAAAGGGGGAGCATTGGCAAAATAGTATAAAGAAACAGAGCACAAGCAAAGGGGGAGTTACTGCGACACTTAGCCATTTTTCACTAAGTGTTGCCATCAATGCCAAAGGGGGAGATTATTGGAAAGAGACATTGTGTGGCTTCATAAGTGTTGTCATTGATGGAAACAAAGTCTATTCTACACATCCATAGTACATAATATGCCTATATCGAAAGTCAGAGTGAAGATTGTTTTGGTTCAATAGACAAGAATAGAGTATGCAACATGATTCGACAATCAAGTCTGGATTTCTCAGATGGTGTAACTCAGTAAGTTGCAAACTTGGACAAGTCAAGAAGGGTATGATGACTATTATATTCCAGAGATTTAGCCTCTGGTGATAAAGCATGAAAAAGGTATGAGCTTCTAAGCATTGGGTTCCAGTCAGACAGAGCAGACAGAGGAAGAACTGACCGGTAGAGTACCAGACTTCAATCCGGATGTATAAAAGGTGTTGATCAAGCAATTTGTGGCATTATACATTATTGTTCGACATGATTAATGACTTCTATGTCTAAGTTTTTGATGCGCATCATCAACCAAGCAAGGATTCAACTGATAGAATAGAAACTTGCAAATATCTCAAGTGTTCTTGTTGTTGACTATGAAGTTGATGGAAATCCTTGATGCGAATATATATACTCGATGGATTCAAGCTTGTGGGATATATATGTGCATGGTGAAGTAGAAGAAAATATAGGAAGAAGTGAGAAAATAAAGATCTAAATCCAGAATATGACTAAAGAGTGATATTGAGCAGAGGAAGAATGAAATGTGCCAGATCAGTATACAGTGCCTAATCAGAACTGAATTCTTGCATATATGGATGATGTTCATTAGTTCAAATACTTGGTATCATCTGTAAGCATTTGTAGACAATGAGTCTCTTATAGGTAGTGGGCCTCTTGTGAGCAGTGTGCTCAGGCAGTGAGCCCTAATTAGCAAGTGCCAAATTTGTACTCCTTATTCTTTTAACAGAGAACATAATCTTGGGTTAGTCACCCCGTGGTTTTTCCCTTAATAGGGTTTCCACGTAAAAATCCTTGTGTTTTGTGTTAATTTCATTTTCAGTTTTTATGGTTGCCTTTGCTTTCATGTTTTGATATAGCACTAAATGTTAAGATAAGAAAAGAAAGTAAAAAGAAGAAAAGTTATAAGATAACCGATTCACCCCCCCTCTCAGTTATCTACATTGTTTTCAACAGATATATGAGCTTGTAACTTAGTGGAATGGTTTGGTTTAGATGTGTTTTAGATTCCCATGAAGTCAGAGAAGCAGGAGATGGAGTTTGACCAAACTATGGTGTTGTCCTAGGCAAGTTTTGCCTTGTTTCCAAGCAAGAAAGGGAGGTTTTAGGCTAGGGTTTGTTAAAAGAAGGTTGGAAAGTACTGGGAGATGGTTACTAAAGCATATGCAGACCATTTTTGAAGTGTTCCAATTGTTGGCAAAGTCTGAGAGTGTGTGGAAGGTAGAGTTTCAATAAACCCTCCTCAAATTGGCCTAGATTGAGGATTTTTAGGGTTTGGTATGTTAGTGAGGGTTTCTCCTGAAACTAATTGTGGTTTTGAGAGTTTGGACACATGGGAGATGCTACCCCATCAAGTCTTAGGGGTTGTTGGATGTTTAGAGGTATGTTTCTTCACAAACTAGGCCTAATTAACTTATTTTAGACAGTGAAAAATGCCATTTTTTAGGTACATGGTCCAAAGGAGTCACTATTGGTTTTGAGATATGTCATGTAACTTGGAAATGGGTATCTAAATCTGTATTTAGTTTAGGAGGTCTTTTGGAAAGTTTGAGAGAAAAACCCCAAAAATAGGGTTTGTTGTCCTACTAGATTAGGCCTGATTGAAACATGAAAAGTATGAAGATTAAGACTAGGCACTTTGAAGGTTGTTTGATTCACATGTAATTGAGTTTGTTGAATGGTCCAACAACCCCTCATTGCATCAGCTTTACACCCACCAATTTGGTGCAGGGGCACCAAATTTTTTTTTTTCCAAGTTTGGTCAAATGCGGTCTAATGATAGTTTTTTTTAGGTGTTTTTAGTTTATTTGGTCTAATAAGGTCATAATAGATCATGTGTAAGGTCAATAGAGTCATTTTGAGTTCATTTTACAAAAGTTGTCAACATGTATACAGTGGAAAGGTGCTAGGAGTGACATTTTGTATTCCATAGCTCGTGGGGCCGAACGGACTTTGCCAATGTGTCGGGGTGGGTGGGTAAATGCTAGGGGAGGTCTCATTTCATGTGCCAAGTGTCGCAGTCATTCGGGGCAGCAGGCTACCAACAAAGTCCCTTAAGATCCCTAAGACGAAAAACTTCCAAACTTTGACAGAGTAGTTCTTGGAATTCGTGGCATTTGGGAATGTTTTATTTAGACATACAAGTGTATGTGGGGTCCGTCCACAATAACCTCTCTTAGTTTTGGTCAACTCAAATCCATTTGACTGTGCTAAAATCAAATGCATTCTTGCAAAATGCTTCAGTTTCATGCAGTGGAAAGGTGCTAGGAGTGACATTTTGCATTCCATAGCTCGTGGGGCTGAATGGACTTTGCCAACATGTCGGGGTGGGCAAGTAAATACGAGGGGATGTCTCATTTCATGTGCCAAGCACCACAGTTGTTCGGGGTAGCAAGCTACTGACAAAGTCCCTTAAGATCCCTAAGATGAAAAAACTACCAAACTTTGACGGAGTAGTTCTTGGAATTCATGGCATTTGGGAACATTTCATTTGGACATATAGGGGCACGTAGGGTTCATCCACAATAATCTCTCTCAGTTTTGGTCAACTCCAGTCTGTTTGACTGTGCCAGAATCAAACACATTCTTGCAAAATGATTTAGTTTCATGCAATGGAAAGGTGCTAGGAGTGGGATTTTGCATTCCATAGCTCATGGGGCTGAATGAACTTCGCCAATGCATCAAGGTGGGTGGGTAAATGCCAAAGGAGGTCTCATTTCATGTGCCAAGCGTTGCAATCATTTGGGGTAGCAGGCTACTAGCAAAGTCCCTTAAGCTCCCTAAGATGAAAAAACTACCAAACTTTGATAGGGCAGTTCTCAGAATTCTTGGTAGATGGGAACAATGTGTTTAGACCTACAGGTGCATGTGGAGTCCGTCTATAATAACCTCTCTCAGTTTTGTTCAACTCCTATCCGTTTGACCGTGCCAGAATCAAACGCATTCTTGCAAAATGCTTCAGTTTCATGCAATGGAAAGGTTGCCAGGTGCCATATTTTTTTCTTTGCTCATCGTGGGGCTGAACGGACTGTGCTAACACATCAGGGTGGGTGGGTAAATGCTAGAGGAGGTCTTCTTTCATGCGCCAAGTGTCTTAGTCGTTCCAGGCTGCAAGCTACTGGCAAACTTGAAAAGTGCTAGGTCTCGGTAGCTTGCAAACCAGAACAACTGGGATGCTTGGCACATGAAACAAGACCTTCCCTACCATTTACCCACCCACCCTGACGTGTTGGCACAGTTTGTTTGGCCCCACGATGAGTAGAACAAAAAATATGGCACCTAGAAACCTTTCCATTGCATGAAACTGAAGCATTTTGATTCTAGCACGGTCAAACAGACAAGAGTTGAATGAAACTAAGAGAGGTTATTGTAGACAGACTCCACATGCACCTGTAGGTCTAAAAAGAACATTCCTAGCTACCACGAATTCTGAGAACTACCCCGTCAATGTTTGGCAATTTTTTCATCTTAGGGAGCTTAAGGGACTTTGCTGGTAGCGTACTGCCCCAAATGACTACGACGCTTGGCACATGAAACAAGACCTACTCTGGCATTTACCTACCCACCCTGACACTTTGGTGAAGTTTGTTCGGCCCCATGAGCTATCGAATGCAAAATGTCACTCCTATCACCTTTCCGCTGCATGAAACTGAAGCATTTTGCAAGAATGCATTTGATTTTGGCATGGTCAAATAGACTGGAGCTGACCAAAACTGAGAGAGGTTATTATGGATGGACCCAATGTGCACCTATAGGTCCAAACAAATGTTCCAAGCTGCCACAAAATTAGAGAACTGCCTCGTCAAAGTTTGGTAATTTTTTTGTCTTAGGGAGCTTAAGGGACTTTGCCAGTAGCCTGCTGCACTGAAGGACTGCAATGCTTGGCACATGAAATGAGACCTCCCCTGGCATTTAACCACCCACCCTGATGTGTTGGCAAAGTCTGTTCGGCCCCATGAGATGTGGAATGCAAAATGTCACTCCTAGCACCTTTCTGCTACATGAAACTGAAGTATTTTGCAAGAATGCGTTTGAAGAAATCCTTGACACATGATGACATTGAGAACATTGAAGACATGGAGGACAAAGAAGCATGAATACATGAAAAAACTCATGTCATGAGTGAAACATGAGTGAACAAGATATCCATGACTCATCCTCTCTCTATCGTCGAGTAGACCTCTTCGACAGTTCAAGCTCATGCAGCTCCACCTGTTAATACAATCAAACAATATGTACATTACTATAACAAAATGTACATGAAATATATAACATCACTTATGTAATCGATCACTTACTGCCATCTGATGATCACTCTCCATCATCTTTTCTCAAGCTTCTTTGTTCGTAGTTAGACAGATTGGAGTTGTGACCTCTTGTGAGAAGCATCAAAAAGAAAAATTGACTAAACATAAATATACTGGAGGGAAGCAATTCATACTACTATTTATATACAAAACAAAGTACAAGTAACCATCTAGGAAAGTTTTATGCATACTTACAAATTAATCCAATGAACCATATGGGTCTTCTCTACTCTTTATTGTGTCAAGTATTGCCTCATGGTCAGAGTCACGCACCTTCCATAAGGTCTTGTTCAAAGGTCTACCTCGATATTGTATCAAATGAACATTGGTTGCCACGACAAGGTTGGAGTAATGAAGAATCTTCCGATGTGTGCCAAAGTCCTCAAATAGCCAAACATTAACACTCTTATGTGGGTACCTTCTAAGCCATGTTCCAGTAACAACCACTAAGCCTGTAGGGTATTCGATGTTTTCTCCATCTGTAATTGGGGCCTCCAATTTCTTTTTAGCCTCAACATAATGGCACAAGTAATAATTTGTTCCCTCTTCATTATCTTCATCTGCAATAACTGCATAAACATGCCCTACAATGATATGTGCAGCAAATTAGATGAAATTAGTCAACATTACAAAAATACTACAAAGTTTAAGATAACATTAGGAATTTCAAATTTAACTATGCAAGTAGATATATTACCTGGTTCAACTAGATCTGATATGTGGTCAAAGTCAATTGACGATTCCATCTCTATCAATTCCAGTGTCGTTGGGGGTCGATACGCATCAAGTTGACAAAGATAACTAAACTGCCATTCATCAACCCACTCCCTTGACTCGCACTCATTCCAGGCTTGAATTGTACATGAAGAACAAAAGCACTCCATCTTCTGTGTATGTATACTCCATGAACTTGCAATTGAGCTTCTAATAGAGTGTAGCTCACTTGATCTTGTCAGTGTACAATAGTCCTCATATGGTACAATGTTAGTATCATCTATCAACCAAAAAAATCTATGAACTGAAGACTTACCTTCATTACCTAGACCCATCGAAGCATTACACCACTCGATGATTGATTTTACATTTGTCAACTTTGCATTGTCTTTATACTTTAACTGTTCTTGTGCTATGGGTCTTTTGATACACGCTCTTGCACCATCATGCTCCCCCTTTCCATGTCTGGCCTCACAAAAGTTCCACATATGTTGAACACCTATAATATTATGCCTCTTGCTCAGCCAATAGAAATTCCATGAGTTCTTGAATTGTGATGCATAGTTATGCCACCATATGATATGCCCCTTCTAGATAGATCATTGTAGAACACCTGAAAACAAACTTGCATGAACTCTACAAAATGCATGCGATCATCTCTTATATAAAAATGATACTCCCTTATGATCTTTTTGTCATCCTTTGTATTATCATTCACATGAATGAATGTGATGTGCACAAATATAGAAACCTATGTCGCGTTATAAGATTGGGATTGCACCTCACACTATGGCCGTAGACTATAGTTTTCTGCAAAGTTGACGACTGAAACAATGCTACCAACTGGAAATGTGTCCTTGCATAACTTGAATTGTAAGTCCAACCATCGAGCTCTATGGGCATGTCTTACATACTCATACACTATGTTGTCACGAAATATAGGCATAAATTGATACACTGGAATCTTCTAAATAACATATTCACACCTCTTTACTTCTTTACCATCTCTTGTATTGTATACCATTGTTTTATACTTGCCAAACTCTACTAGTTCGTTTCCAACTGCATGTGTGCTTTCCATATGTTCACATATTGGCATATGTTGAAAGCCATCGCAATGCTGACATGTGCCATCCAAGCATAATTTCCTGTAGAATATTTGACCTTCCTCTCTATCACATAAAATTATTGATATGAAGTCTCTTGCGGTAGTTGATGGAGCACGTATGCCACAATCCTGCAAAACATTGTTAGTATGCAAATCTGAACATATAGACCGATAAACATCAAAATGGTTAGAAAATTCAATATGTAATCTACAACAACAAGTAGTGCGTGTGTGATTTATTTTGACAAAGAAAGGTTTTAGCATTTCAAAATATCTTTGAGAAATTTTAATTTGAGGATACTTCTCTAGAAATTTACCAAAAAACTATGTTTGAGTCATATCCAAAAAATGCTTTGGATGTGGCTCACGGTTTTGACTACCTATTCTCCTTCTTACCACATCCTTTTGATTCAGAGATACCCTTGTGTAATTCTTCCAAAAGACTTCAATTAGTGATCTCAAAGCTTTGACAACAACTTTGTCTTTCCATGGGAGTCTCCCAAAGAATGCCCACAATTCATTAGTGTTTGGATCCTCAACTCTTTGACATCTTCCAACGGCTCTCATTAGAGTTTTTCTATTTATTTTCAATGCTTGACTTGTCTTTCTAATGAGGTGAGTTTTTTTTGTTTGTTGGCTTACAATTATCGATGTAATGACACGTCGTGTGACATTACTATCCTTGGTGCGTGAGGTGGAACCCACACTCTCATATGCACTTATTAGATTCTTGACAATTGATTTTTCATTTGACATATTCGATGTTCTTAGGCCAAGAATCTTCATAGTGGGCCTAAATTTCAGATTTCTCATCTGTTCAACAAAGAGTTGACATCTTTTGGTTTTATTTAAATTCTCAAAGAATAATTTCCATATCTTATTTGCATATCTTTGGCAAGTGCGCATGGGAATCTTATCCTGCATGGGCTCCAATACATTCTCATCAATATCAATTAGAAACTTAGGCCTCCTATAAAAAATTCTAGGAGGCATTTTATTTGGTAAAGTAGACTGAACATTAGGATTTTTTTCAATATTTACTTGAGATGGGATCGATGGTGTACCTTTGATTAGAGGTGAAAAGGTTGAAAATGATGTACCTTCAACTTGAGGTGTGAATGATGGCGTGTCACCAACTTGAGAAGAAAATGCAGATGTGCCTTCTACTTCACCTGTGAAAGATGGAGTGTCTCCAATTCGAGAAGCTAGTGATGATGTTCTTTCAACTTGACGTGTGGATGATGGAGTGCCTCCAACTTGGAGATTCACTTTCCTCATTGCACGGAGATTTTGCATTCGTTCCCTTTGTGCCACCAATTCCATCTCTCTCTTAGCTTCATTAGATGTGTCACGTTCCTCTTCAATTGGCAATGGTGGAATGTCTTCTTGTATGGTTGACAATTTCCTACTTTCCCTAACTTGCCTCATTCTTTCTCTTTTCCTCTCATTCTCAACTTCACGCACTTCTGGTGTTAGAGTCTTTGCTCATTTCCTCGGCATGATGATGATTTCTACAAGCATGAAGAATAAGACAATGATAATTAGAAATTTTATAATGACAACGAATAGCACAGTCAGAATGAATAACAAGGTTTTACAAACTTCTAAATAAGAGACCTCATATCAAGATAACTTGAACATACATAAGTCATGGAGTATGCATTTGAACAAACATATAAGTCATGTAGTATGCACTTGAACATACAAAGTCATAAATGGTGTAGGAGCACCTAGTCCCTTAAGGCCAATTATGGCAAATGCAATGTAATTGAGTTCAAATGTTTCTTTCCATGTGTGGAATCCTATTTTGATGTAATAAGGTCTATAAAAGACCATTTGTATGTCTTAGAGTCCTTTAGGGGGGTCAAGTAGTTAAGTTTTGTCAAGTGTCATAATATTGCTTATGCAAATTACATGTTTTGTCCATTTTAAAACAAATCCAATGGTCATATCCTCCCAAAATGTGGTTGGATAAGTTGGAAAACAATTGACAAATGATGTAATAAGTCTCCAAATGAAGATACAAGGAAGAAGACACGAATTTTGATGAAGAAAGAATAACATTTACTCTATTTTTCTGTTGTAACTGTTACCTATTTTTGCTAACATCTCAATCAAGTAGAGCTTTTATGTATTAAATGGAAATAGAAAGGTACATTTTATTTCTGCTGCTACATTACATGCATGTGCATAAATAGAATCAGAAGGATTACATTACACTAGATTGCATTTATGAAAATTCAGATGACATAGAAAGAATTTCACAAATCTTTTTTCAGAAAGAGTAATCTTTATTGATAAAATAAATGTATAAGGTCTCACAAAAGCCGTGAGACTAACATTTTCATTGCAAATGAAAAGAGAAACTATCATTTATAGAAAACTAAAGAGATAAATATGCATATCAGGTAGGGTGACTCGTCATTGCCTGAATGACGAGTCTTGGTCCTGCTTGTGTTGTCTTACGTCATCCCGTGTTGTCCGTGTGTCCTGCATCCAACTGTTGTCTCCTTGCTGCTTCTAGTTATCTGCATTAGAGGTTAAAAATTGATGTTAGAGCAATGATGAGGCATCATATATCATATGATATACATCTAAAAATATACAGTTTGACTTTCAGATGCAGTAAACCAGTTAGTACCACATGGACCTTCGAGAAAGCAACAAGATAATCAAGAATATCAATCACATGCCCATGTTTTTTCCTAACATGTTTGTTTCATGTGTAGATATAGGTGTCATTTAGCACTCATTTCATTTTAGCATGTGGAGAAAATGTGGCTCCCATGAGGGTTGAGCCCAGCATGTCTAATTGAGAGCCATTAATGCTTTCAAATAGTATAAAAGAAAGAGATACAAGTGCAGAAAATGAAGTGCAAAAGTTATCCTATAGTTGCTCATGACAAACATAACCCATAGATACAAGGTATGATCAATGATTTTTTTTACAACTCAATTACATGCTTTGATCAAGATCACAACTTATTTCACTATATCAACTGGCCAACAAATGCCAAAATCTAAAGCCAATGATATGCTGAAATCAACATTCAAATAGTACAAATTTGATAAGAACAACATGATATTATTGCCAAAACAACTCAAGTTAGAGACCAATCATGTATAGTATGGCTATATATCATAATGAGCGGCTACATGATAAGCAATGCAAATCATTGTTTTCATTGATTGAGTTCATAATGTTCAAGTTTGTTTCAGAAGTCATTATCAAGATACATGTTGGAATGTTGCTACATTGAGCAAGATAAAATAATGACTTTAGGTCATTATTATTCCAAGTTTCAACATGAATATGATGCTCATCAACCAAGGAGTGAAGTGTCAAGTGGAAACATTTGCCATGATATTATCAAGATATACAATTAGTTCCAGTATAGATGCTCACTTCTTAAGGCATGAACAACAGGTGTTCATCCAGGTTGAAATGTCAAAATCACATTGATGCCATGCAACACCTATTGCCTATGGGGGAATCACCAAAACATGGAATGCAACAGTTTTACCATGTAGGGACAGTCACAGTCACCTGTGAAGAAGGAAGTAATGATGAGATGCAGGTCAGGTTAACACCTGACAGAGAACTGTAGTTGCAAACATAAAGTAATTTCCTTTATGATAGAGTTATCAAGTCAATGTTCAATGCATCCAAAGAACCAACTTCATGGACTGCATAGTTCATTTTGGGACTGTATTATTATATTGAAAAGGAGATTAGGTCTTTGGAGGACTCCATGGATAGTCATAATCTGCAAGAAAGATAGTTCAAGTTGTTGGTTCTCGAATCAGCAGAGGGTTTGCCAGTTCCAATGAACATGCAGATTCGGCCAACGAATACAGGAGGTTGCGTGAGCTGCCTCCCCTTCACTTTAGGTTCTGCCACACCAAGGGGGGTATCTCTATTAGCTAAAGATTTGACACTTGACTCACCCAATGACATAAAGATTTAGCTTTACAATGACAGGCAAAATACTCTCATGTGTGGACCAAGATTTGTGTGATAAATCACAAGGTTGGCAACATTCTTGGACATATTTGTCTGGTTAGGTATGAGAGCATGCAGGGGGTTCCTAATCCTAATCCTACAACTAACAGGTTGGAAATATGAATGGATTTGAATTTATGCTTGGATGCAAGACAGGGGGGTTTTGGATCACAACTACTAATTTAGAAGCAGACTGGTGCCTATCTCAGGGCAAGGAGTCAACTAGACGTATACAAGAGAATGGCTTGCAACTGGCATTTGAGTTTCAAGGGGTTAGGACTGGTATTTGCCTTACAAACACCACCCAAGGATAAGTGTTTAACTGTCTCTACTTACATACATCCCAGCTGACATACAATCTTCTTCATACTTAATCTAAGACAATTTAATCCACTCCTTGAATGGAAGTCATAGATTAAACATGCAATACAGAAACCTGTATCCTAGAATCTATGAAACCCTTAGCAACCAGATTTAGAAGAAGGAAGGCATGCAACAAAGGAGACAGACAAGTAAACACATGCATAAGAGCATTTTTCATATAAATAAACAATGAAACTGAATATATCTGCAATGTATATTCATAATGCAACTCATAAACTCCAAAATGAGATACAACAGCCAGGAAAATGCTCTATCTTTCGTTATTTACACAAAAATGCCCAAGTCTTCAACAACCCGAAATGAGTAACACAGTTTGTATTTTATAGCAAGACTGTGTACTCAGTAAATTAATTACATGGCAAATCAAAATTTTGCTAGAAACAATGCACCTAGAATGGCGCCCAAAATATTGAATGATTCAGGTAGAAAAAGAAGGACGAGCAGGTGGGATTGGAAAATGTGCCACCCTTTGAAGATTTTCTCATGAAATATGGTGGGTGGCCTATCAATCATTGACCCAACTGCGAAATCTGCCATTAATGGCCCAGCTACCCGTAGCTCCCCTCAAAATTTGCAGCAGCACGTTCATGAAGTTTTCCCGCTCAAAACATGACTACATATGCTCAGGAAAAACCTTCGTTGAAAGTCGCTAAAACAGAACCGTCGATTTGCATCCTATCGCTGATATTAACGGCTCTTGAATACCTTGAAAAATCACCAACCAGTGAAAACATGCCACATAGGCACCTCATGCTTCTATCGCTGACTTTTCCCTTTCTATTTTGCCCTTTTCGCCTTTGTATATGCATGTTCAAATGCATATACAACTACCTTCTTTTGCCTTGCTTATCGGCCTTGTATGTGCAAACATACAAGCGAATGCACATACAACTGGTGGGCCCTATTTCTGACATTGACCGCCGCTAACCTGTTTGCATGCTTTACCTTGTACATTCGATTGTATATTTGGAATATACAATCCCAAACATACAAAGGCGGATCTCAAAATATTTCAAAATGCTATTAACTCTTTTGGCCACGTCCACCTTGTATATCTCGCTTGTATGTCAATCCTTGTATATGCAAAAACCTCTGCACCCTTCCTTTTATATATCGGGCATACATTCAACTTTGTATGTCCGTAGGCCCTACCACATGTATCTCGGCCACACTGTAGCAAATGTATGTGTGCCCTTGTATATTTTTCCTTGCATCTTTACATGCAACTCGATATACAAACCGGGAATATTCCTGGGATCTGCGAAAGATTCCCACTTGCATATGCACCTTTTCTAAGCTCGATATGCATTCAAAAATGCATATAACTCATTTTTTCAAAGGCCGATGGGAATTTTGCAAGCCTGCCCATGCACATCAGCACTTGTATATACAAACCTCTTTGTATATACAAAGATACATGCATTTAACAAATTTTTTGCATTTTTTACAACTGCAGAGGCCGAAAGAGTTAGATTTTTTGAACTTTTTGGGAGGGTGCCTGCATATTTAAATGCTTGAAACCTAAATGCTTATGCAGGCACCAACACAGGCTCTGTCTGGGGATGCATGCCTCTTGCAGGCATCGCGAGAATCATAGAACTCTGGGATGCAGACCAGTCCCTTATCCATTGGGCAACAGAGTCAAACACATACCAACCTGCATCACAAAACACATTTAGTTAAAATTTACTTGGCGGCCCAGGGCCACCAAAAAGGAAAAACTAGAATTTTCCTTTGTCAAAAACCATGTTTTCTTTTGATTTCTTCAAATGAAGCCTGAAAGCATTTAACTATCTGCAACACCCAGCATTGCAATTGATTGTGCTGCTGCCCATTTTTCTTTCTTCAAATCTACAGCAAGCTTCAATATTATGCATTATCATCAGCTGTAGAATGTCATCATCATATGAGTCACTGATGTTGCTTCGAAAAATAATAGACTCACATGAAACAAATGAATCCACCTTAGAATTTTGCCCTTCTTCAAAAAATAAGAGCCCCTTTGTATCAAACATACAATATTTCGGCACAAGCAACATCTCATAATCAAATTCATCTTTATAATCATTCAGATATTCATCATCATTGTGCTCAGTAATCTTATTATTTATGTCCACCCAGAATGTCTCAAAAGAAGGCAAAGATAACTCAGAATGCAGCCCTATGTCAAAAACTTCATAGTCATCCCTGCAACCAACACTATCCCCAACTGTGTGAGCACACACATCTGCAACTTGTCCATTCACCTCTGAATAGTGACCCTATTTTTCCTCTTCACCAATGCACTGATAATCAAAAGCAAGTTTTTCAACCTCTACACTATGAAGGTGGTCAGAATCTTCAAGGAAACATTCATATTTAGCATCCATATATATTTCATCTGAAAGGCTCACATATGCATCTGAATGCTGACAGTCAGTAACATATTCACTGTTGTCCCTTGAAACAATCTTCTATATTCAGAGTGAAGCTTTGCATATCCACCTTATACAAATAATTAGGAATAGCTGGGATATGCATATTGCTGCAGGACACAACCTCATGTATATCTTTCATTTTATCACTTGAAGGGCATTTTGTGTTTGCAGGCTTCTCTCCTAGAGGCTGATAATAGTCTTTGTTTTCATCATTATAAGATGTGCCTATATTTTCTATAACATCTTCTTCATGTCTGTACATCACATCATGGCTACACATGCTATTTTGAAATACATTTCCCTCCACACAATCATCTTTCAATGCACATACTGAGAGAGCTGAAATATATTCATTTTGATAACTATTTTGACAACTTGTAGCCATGAAACCCACTGGCATTCCATATTTCTCATTGTTTTCAATATCCATAGCAAATTGGTAGGCCTAGTGAAGTGTGGTTGGTTCTTTATCTCTCGATAAATAGCTCACTTGTTCATCAAATGCAGCCAAATAAATTGCTAAGCATAATGCATTATTAGGTCTCATATATTTAGGAATTTGCTTGAGCAACTTAATAAATTAAAGATTAAAGTCTGGAACCAGTTCCTCATCCTCCTTTTGGATGTTCATGAAATGTATGATCAATGAGGCCACATCAAATCTTTCACCAAACTACTCTAGGAATGCAACTTCTAAATCTACCCATGAAAAAAGTGAACACACAGGCAGGTCTGAAAACTAAACCCTAGCATCATCTTCTAATGACTGAACAAAGATTCTCATTACAACATCTTCATCCTCTACCTCATAATCTTCTATTAAATTACAAAAACTTTGTAGATGTTTGTTTGTTGATTCAGAATCTGATCCACTATACTTTGGCAAACATTTTCTAATTTTATTTGGAATAGCATTTGGGTAACCAAATATTCCTTTAAAATTTAGGGCTTTATATCTCTCAATAAAAAATGGTCTTCTTTGAGAACACAACTAGGATTGTTGTTTTAAACTCATCATTTTTTGAATCAAAAGGTGAATACCTGGAAATATGTTGCAGCATTGATAGGCTCAATCAACAGAGTCACTACCTCTCATAGAGAGGACATAATATCAACAAGGCACCTTTGTTTTCTGGATTCGCCACGCCAGCAGAGCACCACATGGTCATTTTTTGGTCTTGCTACAACAAGTTCACTGGAAACCAGTTTTTCCAGCCCTCACATCACTTGACTCTTTCTATCCCCAGTGGAGTCGCCATCTATTAGTTCTCGAATCGGCAGATGGTTTGCCAGTTCTAATGCACATGCAGATTCAACCAACGAATACAGGAGGTTGCGTGAGCTGCCTCCCCTTCACTTCTAGTTCTGCCGCACCAAGGGGGGTATCCCTATTAGCTAAAGATTTGACACTTTTGACTCACCCAATGACATAAAGATTTAGCTTTACAATGACAGGCAGAATACTCTCATGTGTGGACCAAGATTTGTGTGATAAATCACAAGGTTGGCAACATTCTTGGACATATTTGTCTGGTCAGGTATGAGAGCATGCAGGGGGTTCTTAATCCTAATCCTACAACTAACAGGTTGGAAATATGAATGGATTTGAATTTATGCTTGGATGCAAGACAGGGGGGTTTTGGATCACAACTACTAATTCAGAAGTAGACCGGTGCCTATCTCAGGGCAAGGAATCAACTAGACGTATACAAGAGAATGGCTTGCAACTAACATTTGAGTTTCAAGGGGTTAGGACTGGTATTTGCCTTACAAACACCACCCAAGGATAAGTGTTTAACTGTCTCTACTTACATACATCCCAGCTGACATACAATCTTCTTCATACTTAATCTAAGACAATTTAATCCACTCCTTGAATGGAAGTCACAGATTAAACATGCAATATAGAAACCTGTATCCTAGAATCTATGAAACCCTTAGCAACCAGATTCAGAAGAAGGAAGGCATGCAACAAAGGAGACAGATAAGTAAACACATGCATAAGAGCATTTTTCATATAAATCAACAATGAAACTGAATATATCTCTAATGTATATTCATAATGCAACTCATAAACTCCAAAATGAGATACAACAACCAGGAAAATGCTCTGTCTTTCGTTATTTACACAAAAATGCCCAAGTCTTCAACAACCCGAAATGAGTAACACAGTTTGTATTTTATAGCAAGACTGTGTACTCAGCAAATTAATTACATGGCAAATCAAAATTCTACCAGAAACAATGCACCTAGAATGGCACCCAAAATATTGAATGATTCAGGCAGAAAAAGAAGGACGAGCAGGTGGGATTGGAAAATGTGCCACCATTTGAAGATTTTCTCATGAAATACGGTAGGTGGCCTGTCAATCATCGACCCAACTGTGAAATCCGCCATTAGTGGCCCAGCTACCCGCAGCTCCTCTCGAAATTTGCAGCAGCGTGTTCATGAAGTTTTCCCGCTCAAAACATGACTGCATATGCTCAGGAAAAACCTTCGCTAAAAGTTGCTGAAATAGAACCGTCAATTTACATCCTATCGCTGAGATTAACGGCTCCTGAATACTTTGAAAAATCACCAACCAGTGAAAACATGCCTCGTACGCACCTCACGCTTCTATCGCTGACTTTTCCCTTTCTATTTTGCCCTTTTCGCCTTTGTATATGCATGTTCAAATGCATATACAACTGCCTGCTTTTGCCTTGCTTATCGGCCTTGTATGTGCAAACATACAAGCGAATGCACATACAACTGGTGGGCCCCATTTTTTATGTTGACCACTGCTTACCTGTTTGCATGCTATAACCTTGTACATTCGATTGTATATTTGGAATATATAATCCCAAACATACAAAGGCGGATCTCAAAATATTTCAAAATGCTATTAACTCTTTTGGCTGCGTCCACCTTGTATATCCCGCTTATATGTCAATCCTTGTATATGCAAACACCTCTGCACCCTTCCTTTTGTATATCGGGCATACATTCAACTTTGTATGTCCGCAGGCCCTACCACATATATCTCGGCTGCACTGTAGCAAATGTATATGCGCCCTTGTATATTTTTCCTTGCATGTTTACATGCAACCCGATATACAAACTGGGAATATTCCTGGGATCTGCGAAAGATTCCCACTTGCATATGCACCTTTTCTAAGCCCAATATGCATTCAAAAATGCATATAACTCATTTTTTCAAAGGCCGATGGGAATTTTGCAAGCCCGCCCATGCACATCAGCACTTGTATATACAAACCTCTTTGTATATACAAAGATACATGCATTTAACAGATTTTTTACATTTTTTACAACTGCAGAGGCTGAAAGAGTTAGATTTTTTGGACTTTTTGGGAGGGTGCCTGCATATTTAAATGCTTGAAACCTAAATGCTTATGCAGGCACCAACACAAGTCATGAAGGTGCAGTCATAATGAGCTAACAATCACCTAGAATGCAACAAGTGAGGTAAGTTGTTATTGATTTGTGAAGTTTGAAAGGTTTTATTGCTTGAAAATAATATAGAGATAGAAGTCATAAATCATGCATGACAGCTAAAATGGTGATATGAGCAGTCCTAGGAAAAGGGATCAAGAATAATTCATGGAGAAAAGTCTTGAAGAACAGTCAAGAAATGACAGTAGGTAGGGTTGGTGTAAGATATAGAAATTGATATAAGACTGTCAAATCTTGAAGATCTAACTGCCCGTGAAGAGAAAAAATGTAGAGGACAGTGACAAACCAAGTCAGGGACAATCCATAATGGCAGAGAGATAAGGTATATGACAGTTAGTCTAAGAGCAGTATAGTCATCTTGCAAGGACAGTCATTGTATATGAAGATTTAAAGAGCAAACCCAAAGAAGTCTACACAGGGGTTAGATAGACTTTCATAGTCTTTTAACTTGTTTTATCTAATAGTCATTCAAAAGGGGTAATGCATATAGAAAGAATAGTCATCTCACACAAAAGGTGGTTAGATGCAACCTTAGAACATGATGAAACTGTCACTAGTAAGTTAAATAGTCATCCCTAAAAAGAAGGTTGTCGAGATAGTCACAAACCTGTGAAAGAATTAGTAGTTTCTTATCAAAACTTTTTATTGTTGCAAAGATCCTTAGAGGCATTTTAACCCTGCACAGTGCCAAGAAGTGATAAGAGGCATTGAAGATGCACATATAGGGTCTATTTCAGGTCATGACTCTTAGCCATTGCCACAGTTTTAACACTTCATGAGCATCATCTTAATTGTAAGTATACATGGTCTAAATCAAACCTATCTTAGTCTTAATAAATGGACAATGGGACAAAGAGACCAAGGGCACATCTACTTGTAGGATGTCATCAAGCATTGATCTTAAGACAAATTTGAGTCTCAAAATGAAACAAAAGTCATATGCAAGAATCTGCACAAGTGGTTTCAAAAATCGTGTTAATGTTATGCAAGGTTTGACAGTGTTGAGGAAGCCAACAAAATAGATGATAGATATAAAGGATCTGCAGAAGCCTTGAAGGGCATGCAAGTCCAAGACATTGAAAGCAATATGAATTGACATGAAGGTTTTTGAAAGAATTGTCATGAAGAGGCAGTCATATTTCAAGGATGACTGTGTTAAGATGCAAGTAGATGGAGGAAGATACAGTCATAGACATCAAAAGCATTCACAATGAGCATTGATAAAGACCTTGACAGTGTTGAGCAGTCCCAAGATAGAGATACCTGCAAGGATGCAAAGAAGGCATAATAGTCCATCTAGCAAGAAACATATCAGAAAGAGCAGTTAACAGTAGGAAAGTGATAGTAGCCCTGCATATATAGTGATTTTGGAGAACAGACACAAAGTTTAAGGTCCTTTAAAGACCCTAACAGGCCTACACTTGTACTAGGAGGCTATGAGACCATGGTAAAGGTGTAATGAAGAGGATAGTCATATTGAGATAGGGAACAATGAAGGGTTTTGAATGACTCCTATGACATGAGTTAGGAGGATTGTCATTAGTTTGCAAAGATCACGGTCTTTATAGCTTTGATGATGAAATAATAATAACAAAGGGGCTTAGTAACAGTCATATAGTGCTTTAAAAACAATCATCAAGAACAAAAGAAGATTGTGACAGTAAACTAGTGAATGAATCATGTAGAGAAGTCTTAAGACTGTGACAGTCACAGTTAGAAGATTGTGACAGCAAACTTGTGAAGGTATATAAGGACACCATTTAAGTTTCACTGGCAAAGAAATTTGCAGGGTTAGAAGGTCTAAGAAGAGTATGTCACAGTCATGAGCAAATGGAGATAGCAGACAAGGTCTAAAATAGTTATAAAGAGTGATGGATAAAGTATGAGAAATGGATCAAAGACTGTTAAAGTCTTAGAGTATCTTCCATGGAAGCTTAAAATCTTGTATCTTGATAGTAGGGTTCTGTAGGTCTGCATGTTGTTGTGTGAGATTTTTTAGACTCTACAATGAAATAAAGTTAGAAACAAAGACAAAGCAGTAGAGAGGATTGTGCACACAGTGAATGATAGTCATGCTATGATTGTAATGTAATAAACAACAAAATGGCTATCACAATCATTAATGTCAGCAAAGAAATCTAAATGGAAAATCAATTAGAAGGTTCAGACAATGTTGATCTACAGAGGTAGGGTATTGTTTTCTTCATACTCTATAAAAGTCTAAGACTCATGCAACAAAAGCTTCATTTTATGTTAAGCTAATGACTACAGTGACAAGAATGTGCCATGCTGAAAGAAGTTATTTGTTAAGACAAAGCTAAAAAGAGATCTGAAACAAAAGCCTTCACCCACATATTGTTGTTACAAAATACCCACATACAGTGAAGGGTTTTGTTCTACAAAACCCTATTGAAGACAAACCCTAGTTTTTCAGTTTTCTTCAACAGCAAAAGCCGACAGTGGGATAGAAGAAAAGCATGAGAATATAACAGCTACAGAAGCATATCATACACTAAAACAACTTAACCCTTTTGCTATTTCTGTAACTTTTCAATTGAACAATACAACTTGTTCGAGAATAAGATACAGTCATATAGCCACGGCCATGGTGAAATAATACATATATCATGTTCTCAAAAACAAAGAAATAGAAATGGCATGGATTTTCCAGCTTGAACTTCCAAAAAATGAATTTATCTTACTCACCTAGGGCTATTCCAAGTCATTCATCAAGCTGTGTGCAAAATACAATCTAAAAGCCTTCGAAAATAGCAAAGAACTCTCTAGATCTAGAGCTATAGAAGACTCCATGGTGGTACACAAGAAAAGTTGCAAAGTTGCAAGATGCAAAAAAATACAAAGTGAAGTGCAAAAGTTTTTTTTTTGTTTTTAGGGTTTCAACCCTAAAAGAGTCTGATGGGCTTTTGCATTTCTTTTAACTTTTGTATCTTTTCATAAGAAAGCCGGTGGTCCAAGACTTAGGTCTTAGGCTTTTAGACTTTTGTATTAACTTTGTTCCCTGTTGCTAAGGTTAGCACTTCGGTGCTTTTATTCCCCTTTGTTGTTATTTCCTTTGCATAAAATATAAAATCTAAAACATTTAAACTTCAAATGATGCTATGATAACTCATTTAGGTTTATTGTTATCACTAAATGCAAAGAGAATGGTAAGTGAATGTCTTGAGAGAATATAGCAGAGAGGAGGATTTGGCAAACACATCCCAAGAATGTAGCATTTTGTTTTGCCCTTGAGTTGAGTGTTAGACTAAGTCATGACGGCATTTAGTGGTTGAGTTGAATGTTTTGAGAGCATCTAGGAGGTGTTTTATTGCCTTTGGAGTCTTTTAGAAGTGGTTTTCATGTGTCATCATGTTAGACCAAGTCTTGATAGACTTTTTCCATCATTTTGAGCTCTTTTGAAGGAGATTTAGGTGCTAGATTTAGGGTTTTTCTGTTGTATCTGACCCAAGGTGGTTTCTAGCTCCTTGTTTGGTGGAATCACTTGGATAGTGATGGATATAGTCACTTATGTGACTCTTTTGTAGATAGTTCTGATTATGCAAATTTTAGAGACTTGTGATTTTGACAATCCTGGCTCCAAATTTTGATAGTTTGTAACTCAATTTTTTTCAGTTCACTTGATATGAAATATAGTGAAGGCCTTGAGTATAATTGACCTAGATTTCTGCCTACTTGTTCTTTGCATTATTGTTCTTACCAACTAATTGATCAAGTTATCTATGAGGTAATATTTATTTCCTTGTAGCTTTGTCTCAGATTTTAGAGCCTTTATGCAGAAATTATACCAATGTAGGTTGCAAATTGTGTCAAAAGGTGTGAATTGCTTTTGAATGAGAAGATATTTTCCTTTTGAAGGTCTGAACACTAGGACCTATTTGTGAAATATTTATGCAAAAGTATATAGTAACAAGTTGTGCAAACATGTTTTTTGTCATTATAGCAAGTGCATGTATCTGAGTTTCATATTCCTTTTAATCAGGTGTATCACCCTTAGAATTTTAGTTTTCAGTTTAAATGTGTGTACTTCTTCACCCTTTTCCCTGTCAAAACCAAAGAGTAAGTTGTTTTAGGTGATATAAAGTTAGGAAGTCGGCCTTATCTGAAGATTCACTCCAATTTCTAGGTGACCCACAGCCATAGGAGTGTTTCCATGTTCTTATAGAGTACCAATTTTCTATAAAGTGGTAGGGTGCAACTTTCAGAGATAACAGTAACCATGTTTTTCTCTACATTTTCTCTATTTCAGACCGTACTACGGCCCTGTATGGTACTGTCTAGACTTAAAATTCATTTGATGTGTTAGGGGTCTATGTTAACTTTCTTTTGAATCAAGTTTGAGAGGTTTTCATTAGGTTTAGAGGGAGATTTAACCAAATTTCTCAAACTGCTTGTATAAGGCCAGTGAGGGCTCTGGTTGGGGTTTAAACAATGTTTTAGTCATTCCACCTACTGTCATGACTTGTATCTTGGTGGAATGACTCTTCAAAGAGTAATCTAAGTGTTCTCATGATTTGGTAGGCAGAGAAGATCAGTTGGTGTGATTTTTGTGTGATGCCCTAGGGTTTTAAAGAGTGTTTTCATGTGGGAAAGAGGAACCAAAGAGGGTATTTGACAAAATATCAAAAGAAAATGTTTTTCTGATGTTTTTGTAAGCATGTGTAGGTATATTCTAAGGTGTCTAAAGTAGTGGTCTAAGGACAAAGTGTCAGGAACCATTATTTTCAATAAACCCTCCTCAATTTTACCCAAACTAAGTGTTTTGTAGTTTGGTATGTAGGTGAATGTTTCTCCTAAAACAAATTAGGTTTTTGAGGGTTTGGACACATGAACAATGCTGCCCTAACAAGTTTGGGGCTCTGTGGAAAGTTTAAAGGCTAGTTCCTTTATAATATAGGCCTAACTAGCCCTTTTAGGACAACAAAAAAAGGTCATTTTTGAGGCATACAGTCCAAAGAAATCAAGGTTGAGTTTAAGATATGTGATGTAACTTGATAATGGGTGTTCAAAACATTGATTAAGTTTTGGTTTTGATACCATATAAGGAAATTAGGTTTGGTTGTGTTTGGTTTGTGAACTTAATCTTGTTAGATGCCTCATCAAGCCCATGTGAAGGTCTGAATCCTTGAGTGCAAGTTGTAGACCTTGGAGACCTAATTCATTGAAGGGTCATTGTGAGAGTTTGTGAAGCCAATCTAGAACACAAGTTTGCGAAACTTTGTACAAATCAAGTTGTTCAAGTGAAACTTTTTTGTTGCGAGAGTTTGTGGAGACCATAAGGTGTTGAGAGATCATGCTATGTAAAGGTATATCTCTAATACTAAGCCTCCCTTTGACCCTATCAACTCTTAAGAACATCACCTTGACTGCTCTTGAATGTCTTACCCCTTGAAGGCCATTTTTTGGACTCTTATATGAGTATTAAATCACTATTTTAGGTTTGGAAATCATGAATTATATGGTTAATTTTTTACATAGATGAGTTGTATGGGGGTGATTTTGAAGGATGACAAAATGAATGCCATCGAAGGGGACTATAATCAACATAAATTAACTATCCTAAGAGTCTTAAACCAATCCAAAAACTTTGTGATAGTCAAAAGAACATTAACCAATGAAGATAACCTTCTAGATATTCATGACAAAAGATCAAAGACATCTTAAGTAATGCATAAATTAAAAACAACTTCACAATGGTCATGACTATGATAGTGGACTGTTATATAGACTTGTGACTGTCCTATAGTCATGAAAACCTCCTTTTTAGTGTTTTATCTCCTTGCAACTCCCTTTGTATCATCTTGTGTCATGATGCTTGTATGTCCATACATATTTGTATATAACTCTCTTCTCTAAAATTTTGTTATGTTGATGAAGTAAATACATAATCTCTATCATATTTTTTATGGATTGAGTGGTATCAAAGTGAGTTGTAACAATTTGTCAAATAGGTTGTGGTGCTCATTTTCTCCATTTTTGTAAGAAAACTATCATTTCATGCATGGTTCTATTAAATGAATTGAATTATGCATGTATTAAGGAATAAATCCTTCTATATCATCTTAGGGCAAAAATTAAGAGTCTTCCAAAATCAATTTTGGCTCCATGTATACACTCGAATATGAGTATGACAAACAATTGTTCACTAAAATTATTTTATGAAGTATTGGATAATTTTTTTCTCTCGTATAGTTGAAAATAGGTGAAATGAAGGCATGAAGGGCCGAAACAAGGTGGAAACATGAGGAATTTGGAGTCTCTTTGACTGAACTAACTGATATACCTAGACACATATATATCTTAGAACATAAAGATCATAAAAAATATAGACATAAAGAACATAAGAACATATATATGCGAATTAAAATGGACATTTAAATTGAACATACCTTAGAATTCAATATTACAGTTGACCAATTCTCCAAAAGATGGCTTCAAAATCCTCAAATTCTTGTTTTTCGCAAGTTTGATTATAAATTCTATATAATTCTAGAATAGGATTAGTAAAATTTATGAAAAAACAAACATATATCATCAAATTCAATCTATATATCAATGGTAATTAGCTTTGAACCAAAATCACACATGAAACATGAAACTTTCAGTTTAAATAATCAAATTTTCTCCAAAAACATGAAAAATCACTTCTTCTACGTTGAAAAAACAAAAATAGGTGGTGGATTCATATAAAAATGATTCTCAATTAGTCAAACAACATGAAAAGCATTCTTTTGTCTGATATACCCATGAAAAGCAGGAATAACAGTCATGTGGGGTCTGAAACACGGATCCCACATGCTTTTTTACCATTTTCTATGCTTCCCAGAATGCGATCGTATTTTGGGAAGCATGATAACATAAAGGTAACCTTGTATCTACATGGAAGAGTCTCTCTCTCTCTCTCTTCATTTCTCTATCCTATATATAGAGGGGGATCAGGAGACATGGAGAGATAGAGAGGATAGGTGAGATAGAGACAAGGAGAGGGAGAGATGGGGATTGAGATAGAGAAAGGGATCTATAGAGGGAGAAAGATAGAGATACATATATAGAGAGAGGGGAGATATAGGGAGATAGATCTAGCAAGGGAGATATAGATAGGGAAATACAGAGAGAGAGGTACAGAGGGGCATATTAAGAGACGATGTTATGAGGATAGATAGCTCGATAGGGAAATATATCAAGAGATGTCTAGAGACACATGGAGAGAGATTTCAAGAGGTAGAGGGATGGGGAGAGATAAAGATGAGGAGAGAGAGGTAGCGAGGGATAGATTAAGAGATAGGGATCCATATGTCTAGAGAGATAGAGATAGGGATCCCTATTCTCCCCTCTACCTAAACCATAAACCTAAACCTCTAAACCATAAACCCTAAACCCTAAATAATGCCCCTAAACCCTAACCCCTAACCCCTAAACCCTAAAATCAAGAAAACCTAAACCCCTAAACCCTAAACTCAAGCAACCCTAAACCCCTAACTCGTAAACCCTAAACCCTAACTCTTAGACCCTAAACCCCTAAAGCCTAAATAATTCCCCTAAACCCTTACCCAAAACCCTAAACCCTATTTACTTGAACAACCCTAAACTCATGTAAACCTCAAATAGTGAGGGAGGGAGAGATACAAAGGTAGAGTTAGAGAGAGGGGATCGAAAGTGATCTGGCAAGATAGAGAGACAGGGAGAGAGAGAGAGAGATAGAGAGGTAGGTATAGTTAGAGAGAGGGATAGAGGAGACAGAGATATCTCTCCTAGGCTCGGTCTCCTCTGTATCTCCCTATTCACCTCTCTACCTAAACCATAAACCTAACCTCTAAACCTTAACCCCTAACCCCTAAACCATAAATAATGCCCCTAAACCCTAAACTGTAAACCCTAACCCCTAAACCCTAAACCCTAAAAATGAGCAATGGGCTAAACCCCTAAACCCCTAACCCCTAAACCATAAAACCTGGAAGCAACCCTAAACCTCTATCTCCCTATCTCTCCCAATTTCTATAACGTGAAAGTTCATGAAAACATTAATCTTTCATTCCAACCAAGTTCATTCCTAATGAATCCCAAATCATCCCTAATCCATTCAATTTCATCTCTAATCATCCCTAAGCCACTTCTAATCAGCCCTAAACCACTTCACACCATCCCAAATCACATCCAAATCAATTTAACTTCATCCCTAATCATTTTCAAATCAACTTGGATTTCATCTTCTCAAATACCATCCCTAAACTATTCCTAAATCATTCTAATCATTCCCTAATCAGCACTAAACCACTTCAAACCATCCCTAAAACCATTCTAATAATTCCCAAATTGTTCCTAATCTAGTCCTTTTCACCTCTCATCATCCCTAAACAAATCCATTTCATCACAACTCCATCCCAAATCAATCTAAGCTCCATCTCAAATGATCCCAAAAATATCAAAATCAAACAAATACCTCACCAGGAGCCATTAGAAGATCATAGTGCCAATCTGTTAGTCCTTTGCACCATTTTGTATATCGTATGTGCCAATATGCTTCTTAGTAGCACCTACCTATCAATTACAAACATCATTCTACACCTAGCCAATAATAGGTGTCATTCTACCCTCTACCAGCCATAGGAGCCATCAGAACATCATAAGTGGCAATATGTTAGTTGTTTACACCATTTTATACATCATATATACCAACCATAAACCCTAAACCCCATCAACCCTAAACCTGATCAACCCTAAACCCTTATCTCCTTGTCTCTATCATCTCTCTACCTCTTAATCTCTCTGCCTATGTCTTTGGCAATGTCCATCACCCTCTCTCTCCCTATCTCTCCCTCTCTAAACTCCTAACCCCTAAACTCTAAACCCGATCAACCCTAAACCCCTATCTCCTTATCTCTATCATCTCTCTACCTCTCAATCTCTCTGGCTATGTCTCTGGCCATGTCCCTCACCCTCTATCTCCATATCTCTCCCTCTCTAAACTCCTAACTAGGCTAAACCCTAAACATGATCAACCCTAAATCTGATCAACCCTAAACCCTATCTCCTTGTCTCTATCATCCCTCTACCTCTCAATCTCTCTACCTATGTCTCTGGCCATGTCCCTCACCCTCTATCTCCCTATGTCTCCCCTCGGTCTCCTCTATATCTCCCTATCAGTCCTCTCTCTCTAAACCCTAACCTAAACCTCTAAACCTTAACCCCTAACCCCTAAACCCTAAACCCTAAAATTAAGCACCCTAAACCCCAAACCTCTAAACCATAAACCTTGAAAGCAACTCTAAACCTCTATCTCCCTATCTCTCCCAATATCTATCGATCCCCTCACTCTCTCTCTCTAAACCCTAAACCATAAACTTGAGCAACCGTAAACCCCTAAACCTTAAATAATTCCCCTAAACCCTAACCCCAAACCCTAACCCTAAACTTGAGCAACCCTAAACTCATAAACCATAAATAATACCCCTAAAGGTCTAAGCAACCCTAAGCTCATAAACCCTAAATAATGAACCTAAACCTGAGCAACTCTCTCTCTCTCTCTCTCTCTCTCCCAAAACCCCAAAACCCTAAATAATCCCCCTAAATCCCAACCCTCAAACCATAAACCATAAACCTGAGTAGCCTTAACCCCCTAAACCCTAAACTTAAGCAACCCTAAACTCATAAACCCGACCCACCCTCTCTCTCTCTCTCCAAAACAAGAAAACTAGGACTCTCTATCTCTCTCTCTCCCTATCACCAGGTATCTCTCCTCTTTCTCTCCCCTCCATCTCCATCCTCTCTCCCTTTTCATCCCTCTCGCTCTCCCTTATCGACAAAAAACATGGAAACAAGAAAAATAGGACATGTAAAGATGGATGAGGATATAAATTGGGATGATGAAATGGAAACAAGATAATTTATGAAATTTCATTAGATGGGAAGAATGAGGAGGAGAGGTAGAGAGGGGAGGGAAGCAGAGAGTGAGAGAGAGGATAGGAGGTAGAGACAAGAGGGAAGTAGAGAGTGGGAGAGGACCGTAGGAGGTAGACAGGGGAAGGAAGAAGGTAGAGAGGGTAGGAGGTAGACAAGGGAGGGAAGCAGATATTGAGAGAGAGGGTAGGAGGTAGACAGGGGGGGAAGTAGAAAGTGAGAGAGAGGGTAAGAGGTAGACAGGGAGGGGGAGAAGAGAGTGAGAGAGAAGGTAGGAGGTAGAGAGGCGAGGGAAGCAAAGACTCAGAAAGAGGATAGGAGGTAGATAGGGGAGGGAAGTAGAGAGTGAGAGAGAGGGTAGAAGGTAGATAGGGGAGGGAAGAAGAGAGAGAGAGAGAAGGTGGGAGGTAGAGAGGGGAGGGAAGCAGAGACTTAGAGAAAGGGTAGGACGTAGAGAGGGGAGAGAAATAGAGTGAGAGAGATGATAGGAAGTGCAGCTGCCCTTTTAGACATGTATGTAAAGTGTGGAAGCATAGACAAGACATGCCAATTATATGAAATAACACCTCAAAGAGATGTTCTATAATGGAATGCAATGATTGCAAGATATGTGAAAAATGGATTTATTGGAAATGCAATTGGCATGTGTATTGCCAGTTATGCTCATCATAATGCAATTGCGTAATTGATTTCACATAATGCAAGCACATTATAATGCGCTCGCATTATACTCAACTTTGTTTGACGTGTTTTTATTAGTTTTTAGCAAAATCTGGAGATAATCTTGAGCGTGCTCCCCATCAGGATGGCACTTTTTTCAATGAAAACTCAAAAAAAATACCACCATAATCTTAAGCTCTCTATTAGCTATCTAACCATATAATTGTTTTCACATTTTGAGTACGTTTAGTGTTTTATCTTGAATTTCTTTTGTAAGTGTCTAGTTTTTGTCAAAAACTAGTGTCTAGTATTTTTGACTTTTTTTTTAACCGTTCATCAAAAATTGAAAAAAAATATATTTTTTGAAACTAGATTTCATTCTACATGAATTTTTAAAAAAATGATTTTCGATTAGTTTTCAAACATTTTGGGGGGGAGAACAGTCAAATTTCTATTTTTCAGGATGTGTCCACTTTAAAAATTACTAAAAAATCAATTATTCATTAAAAAATTATCAGAAAAATTAGGGATAAACTACATGGTGTTACCTAATTTCTCACTGAGTGATTATTGAAATACTAAAAAAAAGTTAACATTTTAGGGGGAGCACACTAGACGCTATGTTATATTTTTTTGAGAAAAACAGGACCAATTTGTGTGCTCCCTCTTTTTGAACCTCTTAATGTCAACCATTTTTAGAAAAAAATAGTAGTTTAGAAACTAGATTCGGAGCACTACAACTCTTGTTTTCGTTCCATCTTAAAATTTTGAGTGTAGCTATCTTCAATTTCTTATCCAACATCAATGTTTCCTAATTTCAGAAAAAAAAAAAAAAAAGTGGCAACTTAAGACCCCATTTTTGTACCCTCATCTTTGTGCACTTACCCCTAGTCAACTATCATTGTGGTCAGCTACTTCGGAGGTTTTAGTTTAAATTTAAATTTCTCCTTTTGGTATATGGGTTGGCCCCTATTAAATTTATTTGCATAGTATGGGACATTACAACTAATGACATAAACTCTCTAGAGGATGAATCCATCAACCTTCCAAAACATCTTCATGATAACCCTGCACCCCTCGAAAAACTTGTTAAAACACAATAAATGTGGACCCCTTTGTCAAGGAACTTGAGTTGAACCCAAACCAATGATCACATTCACCATCACGAGAAATCCCTAATAACAACTACCATGCTCTTCTCAATATAAATGGCTTAGTCAACATAAATAGATGTGAAGGTATCTAGATAGACCTCAATTCCCCTTTCAATATCATTACGAAAAAATACCATTATGACATCAATACCTATTAGGGTAAAATAGGATCAACAATGAATATGCAATAAACAACATCAAATACCCATAACTCAATAGAATAGTGAAACTAAGAAGATTGAATAAAATGAAGCAATGAATAAAACAATGCAAACCTTCCTTAGATCGAAGCTTCTATTGTTTGCCTATCAAGATCGTCCTTGTTTGTATGAAGTAGGGTCTTCAGAGAGTGCACTCCTTTTGCTGTGTTCAAGAATGTCGATAGTGAATGGCTGTGGTGATGAATGTGCTAAGAAGATGAGTTTCAAAGCAATGAGGTGATCTCAAGCAAATGAATAGTGATGGAGTGCCAAAGGCACGCCGATAAATTCCTGCAGAGTAACAATATCAAAAGCCTAGATGATTAGAATGGAAGAATAAGGTTCCATTTATAGACTTGAGAGAATGAGGATCAACGGTTGAGACGAAATGAGCAGATCAATGGTTGAGAATGGTTGAGGAATGTGCAACGAATAAAAAGAGGACAAGTGTCCCACTTCCATCATGTAACAGAGTAGTTAACAAAATTGATTGAAGAGTTAATAGAATGGATTGTGGAATTGACAGAATTGATTGATCAGTTACCCGAATAGATTGAGGAGCTGACATAATTGATTGATTAGTTAACAGTTTTGATTGAGGAGTTAACTAATTTTGATTAGAGGAGAAATAGGACATGTGGGTGAGAGAATATTAGTTAATTAAATATTTGAGATATTTAATTACATGTGTAACATGGTGAGGTGGAAAGGTGAGGTGGATTTGATGAGGTAGATTTATGATATTAGGACTTAGGATAGAAGAATTTGGATTAATTAAATAATTTAGGATTATTTCATTATGCGAGACATTAGAAAAATTTAGGGAATTTAATTAAATAACATGATTTTATTTAATTTCGACTTTAGAAGAAATAATTAAATATTTTGATTTTTAATTAATTAAGAGGAATGTAAATCAAATAAATAAATTTGTTCATTTATTTATTGATAGAAGGAGCAGATCTGACCCTGCGAGAGTCCAAGGATACTGCGAGAGTCCAAGGATACTGCGCTATTAGACTTGTTCAGTTTTGTCTTTTGCCTTTGGATTAGGTTTGGCTTTCCGCCTAATCTCTGATCCTCGATGACTTATGCTCTATCTCTTGTGAGATCGGTCCATTGAGGAGTCCCTTTTTTTTTGGTCATTTTAAGTAAGCGTTAGAATTCCTTCTCGATCTCTAACTTCGACATTTCAATGCCTTAGACTTTTCGAGATCGGGGAGTGTTGGTATTTGTTTCGGCTTGCTTCTTTTGGTCTGGTTTAAGCATTCTTCCTGACCCCAAAATCATAATTACCTTTGCGGCTTCGCGGCGTTGGGGATGTTGCTTTGGACATGTTTATTTGTTATGCGGTGGATGATCGCTCTGATTGCCGATAAAAACCTGGTATACCTTGGTAGAATTTGCACTTCACAGATAACTTTTTACACCTAATCTTCGATCTCTGAAACTCAGTTGTTTACCATTTGGCAGAATTGGTAGTTCAGGTTTGTTCATTCTCACTTGTATTTCTGGCTGCCGGTAGAGGTTATATCCAACCTCTGATCTTTGAAACTTGACTATTTACCCTTTGGCGAGAACGGTAGGTCAGTTCTACTTGGATTTTGATAGACTTTTTAGAAGCCGATAGGATGTATCTCTGGGTTCTGAGGTCCAACTATGCCCTAGGTTATGAGCAATCCACAATGCATAATATATACAAAGAACAAAACTAGCAGAGTTAGGGTGCACTCTACTTCGTTCTATCAAATGTGAGGGTGTGATTGAAGGTGAAGGTTTTGAGTTATATTGTATTATCATCCATTATTTACCTTGGATAATATTTTTGCATACATTTTTGGCATGCCCGGTGGGATCCATGTCCCTTTATTAAGTTTTTTTCGGAAGAAATTCTAGATTATTTTGTAGATTTGCACCTTTGACTATCACAGCGCACCCATCAACGTGCCTGCACCCACAAGCGGTGCTCCTTTGTCTTCTGTCACTATGCCTATGCGATCTTCTTAGCGCCTTTTCCATGATTTTGACCTAGTTATGTTTATTGAGCTATAACAACTGTTTATTTTGGTCTTTTCTATAATATTTTGGATTATTCATGTTTCTAACCCTTAGATCTAACCTATTGATCATCTAACAATCAGTTTTGTAGGGTTTTATCACACTTTTGTTGTAGGTTTTGATCATCATCTCTAAATATGTGCCTACGCCTACAAAAGTGTGCTTTTGTTGTGGCTATGCTTAAATAGCACACACTAAGCTTTGACTTGCTTAGGTGGCTGATGGGCCCCTCTCTTATTGACATATTAACAAAACAGAGTAAGAGAAAGGGCCCACCAACCACCTAAGCAAGCCAAAGCTTAGTGTGTGTTGTTTAAGCCTAACACTTTGTTGTGTGGCATTTTTGTGCAGCTGGGTTCATCATCTCTGCCAATTGGAGATCTATGGATCTGTCTATGCCACCTATTTTTGTTTTCTGTTAGATCCGATTTTCTATTTTTGGCAAGTTCCAACTCACAGTTCTAACTCAGTGCTTGAGTTCAACAAACCTGTGTTGAACACGTGAAACAAATAAAGGCACAGAGAACACCTTCGTCAAACAGCATTTAATATAGAAGTTTCTCCCAACTGCAACATTTAAAACAGAAGCTTCTCACCGGTAATTCTCTTCCACCGACCCTAGTCTAATCTCTCCTCCATAATCCACATTCTATGCATGGTTTTTTTACTACAAAAATTTGTAGAGAATTCTAAGACCTCTATTTATAGAGGCATCTGTAATCAATTTTCATAAGCAAGAAGAAAACAGAAAGGTTTTGTTTATTGTGCAGTAGCAATCAGTATTTGGGCTCTTCTATTATATATTGGTGTGTGTGTTCATAGTTCCCTATTTTTGGTTTCATGAGCACATTTTATGTACTCTGTTTAGCTCTGTTCCTCTGTTTCCTTTTTCTGTGATTATTTCCACTGCTGTATAGTTTATTATCACTGTCATGTTCTCTATTGAAGTCCTAACAACTGGTATTAGAGCCAGGCTGTTGGAAGGTTTGGTGTGTGTAGGGCTTCATTGAGCAGGCATGGAAGCAGCAGCAGTGAGCGATATGGAAAAGTTAAACGGGGCTAATTTTGCCCTATGGAAATCCCAAATGGAGGATATACTAATTTTGAAGCATCAATATTTGCCAATTGAGGGAATATCAAAGAAACCCACAACGATGGCGGATGAAGATTGGAACAAGCTGGATAGAAAGATGATTGCAACCATTCGACAATATCTGGCTAAAATTGTGTATTTAATGTTGTTGGAGGGAAGACAATAACAAAACTATGGCAAAAGCTTCATGATCTATATGAGAAGAACATGGCGTCAAATAAGGTGTTCTTAATGAAAAGGCTATATAATCTTAAGATGAAGGAGGGTGCTTCGGTTGCAGAACATTTAAATGAATTTAATATCATTACTAGTCAACTTGCCTTTGTTAAAATTGTTTTGGATGATGAAATTAGAGCTATTTTACTAAAGTGTTCTATGCTAGACAGTTGGGAAAATTTGATCATCGCTATGAGCACTTCAGTGCCTGCAGGAACCCTGAAGTTTGATGATGTCAGCAGTAGCATAATGAATGAGGAGCTGCGACGAAAGTCAATTTCAGAAAACCAGGGAGGGGAAGCTCTAGTCCTAGCTGATCATGGTAGGAGGATTGATCGAGGCCATTTAGGATGCTCAAGATAGAGAGGCCAATCCAAATAAAAAAGGGGCAGGATCACTTATTATCATTGTGGAAAGCCGGGGCACGTGAAGAGAGAGTGTCGAGTCTAGAAGCGAAGCTAGAAAGATCAAAATTAGAAGCCAACTAGCACAAATGAAGGTGAGACCATTGTTGTAGCTACGGATGGAGATGTTTTACTTACTGTTTTAGTAGAAGATGTATGCTTGTATACCTCTAGCAGTAGCTTTGATTGGATCCTTGATTCTGGGGCATCTCACCATGTAACTCCATGCAAAGAGAATTTTACATATAATCCTGGTGATTATGGTAGAGTGCATTTGGGAAATAATCATTTTTGCAGCATTGTTGGAGTGGGAGATGTCAAGATCAAGACGAAGGAAGGACAAGATATCCTACTGAAAGAGGTTAGGCATGTACCAAAAATGCGCATGAGCCTGATCTCTGTGGGACGATTGGATGATGAGGGCTATTTTGTAAGCTTTGAAAAAGGTGGCTGGAAAATTAGCAAATGAGCATTGGTCGTGGCTAAAGGATCCAAGACTAGGACTTTGTATACATTGACGACAATGATAGAAAGATCAGATACGGCTGCTGTTACAAAAGAGGGAAACTCAATAGATCTATGGTATAGGCGCTTGGGTCATATGAGTGAGAAGGGCCTAAAAATCCTCATGGGCAAATATTTACTACCAAGTTTGAAATCTTATAATCTTGACCTTTGTGAGCATTGTATTTATGGCAGGCAACGAAGAGTTTCATTTCTTAGAGGTGGTCATGAACGGAAGAAAAATTTGTTAGAATTGATACACTCAGATGTATTTGGCCCTGTTAACATTAAATTATTAGGAGGAACATCATACTTTGTAACATTCATAGATGATGCATCTAGAAAGGTTTGAGCCTACCCCATGAAAAGCAAAGATGAAGTATTTGAGATATTTCAAAAGTTCCATACTATTGTTGAAAGAGAAACTAACAAATTGCTCAAGTGCTTGAGGACAGACAATGGTGGAGAATACTGCTCAAATGCTTTCAAGGAATATTGTAATAGGTTTGGAATTAAGCATGAGAAGACTGTTCTTGGTACTCCTCAATAGAATGGTGTTGCATAAAGGATGAATCGCACTATCATGGAGAAGGTGAGGAGTATGTTGTCAAATTCCGGTTTACAAAAGCATTTTTGGGCAGAAGCAGTGAGGACAACTTGTTATCTCATAAATCGATCTCCTACTACAGCCTTGGACGGCTGCATTCTTGAAGAATTCTGGACTGGTAAGAAGGTGAACTATTCTCACTTGAAAATCTATGGATGTGAAGCATTTGTGCATATTCCCAAAGAGAATAGAACTAAGCTAGATGATAAATCTATGAAATGCATTTTCTTGGGATATGCGGATGGTGAATTTGGTTATCGTTTATGGGATCCAGTTAAACATAAGATTATTAGAAGCAGGGATGTTATATTTAATGAGTTAGAGATGTTAAGAGGACTACAGGTAATTTGGAGGTTAAGAAAATTGTTGACAGGTTTGAAGAACAACAAGAAAATATCCCACCAATGCAGGAGCATGGGCAACAAGATCAAGAGTATGATGAACAACAAGAGGAGAATGTGGAACAACAAGAAGAAGAAACCTTGCAGGAGCCTTTACAAGAGATTCAACCTGAAAACACAACACCATAGTTGGTTCGCAGATCCACTAGGACTCATAAGCCTTCACAAAGGTATACACCCTAAGACTATATTTTGTTAACTGATGAAGGTGAACCTGATGATTTTCAGGAAGCTTGTAAAGATGAGCATAGCAAAGAATGGAAGAAAGCGATGGAGGAAGAAATGAACTCATTGCTGGAAAATAGAACTTGGGAGTTGGTAAAGCTTCCAAAAGGAAGAAAAGCCCTACAAAATAAATGGGTGTACAAGATCAAGCATGTGGGTGATGAGAAGAAGGAAAGATACAAAGCAAGGCTGGTAGTGAAGGGATTTGCTCAGAAAGAAGGTATTGACTTCACTAAAATATTTTCACCTATTGTTAAAATGACATCCATTAGAGTTATTATTGGTCTTATTGCTGCTTTAGACTTGGAGTGTGACAATTGGATGTAAAGATAACCTTCCTTCATGGAGATTTGGAAGAGGAGATTTACATGGAGCAGCCATAAGGATTCAAAATAAAAAGTAAAGAGAACTTGGTTTGCAGATTGAAGAAGAGTGTCTATGGGTTGAAACAGGCACCTTGCCAGTGGTATAAAATATTTGATTCATTTATGTTGAAGCATGGTTTTAATAGACTAGAGGCTGATCATTGTGTCTACATCAAGAGATATGATCAGGGAAATTTCATTATATTATTGTTATATGTGGATGATATGCTAGTTGTTGGACAGGATAAGAATATGATTAACAGGTTAAAGAAGGATTTGGGCAGTCAGTTTGCAATGAAGGATTTGGGTCCAGTGCAACAAATATTAGGAATGAAGATCATTCGTGACAAAAAGGAGAAAAAATTGTGGATGTCACAAGAAAAATATATTGAAAAGGTGCTAGACAGATTTAATATGAAGGATGCCAAGCCAGTTGGTACACCTCTTGCTTCTCATTTCAAATTGAGTGCCAATTTATGCCCTTGTGATGACAAGGAGAAGGAGGAAATGACAAAGATTCCTTATGCTTCAATTGTTTGTAGCTTGATGTATGCCATGGTATGCACTCATCCGGATATTGCACATTCAGTGGGAGTAGTGAGTAGGTTCCTTGCAAATCCGGGCAAACAACATTGGCAAGCAATAAAGTGGATTTTCAGATATCTCAAGGGTACTAGTCATTACTGTTTATGTTCTGGCAATACTGATATGGTGCTTAAAGGATTTATTGATGCAGATATGGCTGGAGACTTGGACACTAGAAAGTCCACTACTGGTTATTTGTATACATTTGCAGGTTCTGTGGTATCTTGGGTATCTAGGTTACAACGAATAGTAGCTCTCTCCACAACAGAGGCAGAGTATATAGCTACGATAGAAGCTTGCAAAGAGATGTTGTGGATACAACGATTTCTAGGAGAGCTAGGAATAAAACAGGACAAGTATGTGCTATATTGTGACAGTCAAAGTGCCATTCACTTGGCGAAAAACTCATCTTTTCACTCACGAACCAAACATATTAACTTAAGGTATCATTGGATTCGGCATGTGTTGGAGGAAGGACAATTATCCTTGGAAAAGATCCATACAGATAAGAACCCTGCTGATACACTCACTAAAATTCTGCCAAGAGAAAAGCATGAGCTATGTAGAGACATGGTAGCCCTGGGGGTGACTTGATGATTACCACTTATTCAGAACCCTTCATTTGCTTCAAGTAGAAGAATGTTGAACACGTGAAACAAATAAAGGCACGGAGAACACCTTCGTCAAACATCATTTAATATAGAAGTTTCTCCCAACTGCAGCATTTAAAACAGAAGCTTCTCACCGGCAATTCTCTTCCACCGACCCCAGTCTAATCTCTCCTCCATAATCCACATTCTATGCATGGTTTTTTACTGCAAAAATTTCTGGAGAATTCTAAGACCTCTATTTATAGAGGCATCTGTAATTGATTTTCGTAAGCAAGAAGAAAACAGAAAGGTTCTGTTTATTGTGCAGTAGCGATCAGTATTTGGGCTCTTCTATTATATATTGGTGTGTGTGTTCATAGCTCCCTATTTGTGGTTTCATGAGCACGTTTTATGTACTCTATTTAGCTCTGTTCCTCTGTTTCCTTTTTCTGTGATTATTTCCATTGCTGTATAGTTTATTATCGATGTCATCTTCTCTATTGAAGTCCTAACAACCTGCACCTACGCTCCATATCATCGCGCCTTCGTCCTATAGAACCACACCTATATCTCTGCAGATCAACACCCTTGTCATTTTATTGAAGGTTTCTAAATCCTTTTTAACAAGTCAAATTTGTATTTATCCAGCAATCAAGGCAGTCCATGAGGCCACAATTCTCTAAGGTTTTTTGTCAAACAACTCACATGCCTTTTTCTATGCTATCATAGTTTGCGTATAGGTCTACAGAGTAGTGGCATTTACAACATCTGACCAAAATTCTCTATCCTCTATGTTTTGATGGATGTTGATACCCTATTTCGAAAACTCCCTTAGTGCATCAAGCAGGGAGGGTGCTGGAACGGTTGAGGAATTTGGCTTGCACCTGCCAATTACGTATGCTTGAAAGTTCTAAATCCTTTTCTACAAATCCACTTTGTGCATTTCTTGCAATCATTGCATCCCTTGAGTTGGTGCCTCTTTGAGGCATTCTATCGATAGTTCACGTGCCTTGTCTATTGTTCCACATTCTGCATACATCGTATGTCGGGGCACTTGCAACCCCAACGTCTGGCAAAAATTCCCCTTCTGACATGCTTTGAAGGACTTCCCTTCCTTATTGCTGTAGATTTGACATTGTGTATATTATTATAGTGTCATGTAATGGTTTATACAAGTCTTATCACTATCTAAGACATTTTGTATTCATCATACAAGTGACATTAGCCAGTAATATTGCTCAAGAATTGTTTTTTAAAGGCATGATTCTTAACAATTTCTTACCCATATCAAACTCATAATCAGATCATCAGATCATCACCCGCAATGCATTAGTCGCTAACTGTATGTAATGTTCAAGTACATTTTCAAACAATGACAATCAAGAGTAATGTGTCCTCAAGTTACTCTATCATTTAAGACAAGGATTTTCCTCTTACTTGAGGACATCAGAAGGTAGCAACTTCTAGTTCTAGGTCAACAATGTAAGATCCTAAGGCAATACCTAGATTGACTTCCACAGCCTACTTAACAGTTCCAATCTCATTAACTACTAGTTAACTATCCTCTTTCTCTTCTTGGTTCTCATATTGAACCATCTAAGAGATAAACAAGAAACTATCTCATCCGAGGAGTCCTTGACCCTATTCTAGGGTTCTGAAACCCTCAGTGCACTTGTGAAATAATTAACATGCCTTGCTTGTGTGTCCACATTTTTCACACATGACTATTAGAGGAATTACAACGTACAAACTGATTGAGGAAATTGGAGATTTATAAGAAATTTGATGAGGGCTCCAAAAGCACCCCCACCTTTTACTAGTAAGAAATTCATATACCCAGCTTAGAAGTCCTTTTTTCTTCTATTTTTGAATGTTCAACAAATTCATTCTTTTATGCGTACATGCCTACCGGTGCAGAAGCGGCTATAACATCTGACAAACTATCTCTATCCTTTACATTTTGATCGATGTCTATACCCTGTTCCAAACTCCCGTTTGGGCTCACGTATGGAGGATGATGTTAAAGGTTGTGGAATTTGGTTTTAAACCTGTCAATTTCATTTGCTTGAAAGTTTCTAAAGCCTTCTCTCCAAATCCATTTTGTGCATTCCTGCAATCATTGCATTCCATGAGGTGACACCTCTTTGAGGCATTCTTTCAAACAGTTGGTGTGCCTCTTCTGTGCGTCCTCTATTCTCTGAGGCATTTTATCAAACAGTTGACGTGCCTTTTCTAAGCTTCCACTTTTTGCGTGAATGTCTACCACCGCACTTACAACTCCATCTTTTGACAACAATTCCCTTTGCACATTATTATAGTGCAAGTCTGTTTTTCAGATTGCTTCATTTAGCATCACCAATAATCTCCACAAGATAATTGTCCCTATTAAAATGATGGAAATGTTTCACATCTCTCATAACAATTTTTCTCTTGCAACAATCTTGGTGATAAATTTCGTTGCAGTATTGACAGTCAACCCATACTCGAAGGTTCTTAACAAATTCTACAAGGCATGTTTAACAAACCAAATACAATTGCCAAACTCTTCATTATGGTGGTGGAGAAATAATTATTTTGCCTCCTTTTGTGCATCATTAAGTAAATGTCTTGAATCTTAATATAACCCTGTGCTTCATCTTTTCAGCCCATTTCATCAACCTTGCATAGAGTTCCTGCATCTATGGATGTGATCTCACTCCTACAGGAAAAGCATGTACCATCTTATGGATTTTAATACAACTACATTTAAAACACAAGAGAAAACTTAGACATAGCCATTATTGTTGGCATTGTTATTTGATTGGGCAGTAGAATGTTAGATGGTCAATCTGTCCGTTGTAGTTCAATCTACCCGAAACATAAACAAATTATTTTTACCCAAGTAGGTCTTTGGCTTTGGGAGAGTCAGATCTCTCAATTGTGCAGGGAAGAACAAAACAATCTCCCATGGTAGATCTGGGAGAGGACACTTCAGAAGAGGAGGAACTCCACAAGAAGCCTACCCTTATCTGCCAATTTCATAATTTCTGGTCTAGCTTGGTAGATTTAAATGATTGGATTTTAAAGAACTGGCAACCCTTATTGGAGGGAGAACTTTGTATAGGCCCTTGTGCCAAGGGCTTCTTTTATGTTACCTGTGAACTCCCTAAGGACAGAGCAACACTTCTATAGAAAGGTCCTTGGATCTAGAATAAGTCTTATCTGGGAATGAAGCCTTGGTTTCCTGACTTCAATCCTTTTATTGAAACCTTCTCTATCACCCCGATGTTGTTGCGACTTTCAAATCTACCTCTACATTTTTGGAACCCCTTGTGTCTATGCTCCATCAACAACTCTATTGGGAAATTCATTTTAGGACCGAGTTCTTTTGAAGAGCATACAAACTTCACTCTTCGCTCTTCTTTCACATATCCTCGAATCCTTGTGGAAATGGATTTGGTTGTCCCCCTTCTTGCAGAGGTTAAAATCAAAGTCAGGTCCAAGTTATGGAATCAAATGATAGATTATGAAGGGATTGCTTTTAGGTGCACATGTTATGCTACATGGCATAAAGCAGAAGAATGTTTAAAACCTTCATCTTCAAAAACTTCTACCGATTTGTGTAAGGAGGCTACCTGGTAGAAAGGGCTAAACTCCATCATCAACATATCTTTTGTCTTCCATAGGAGGGTGTTGAAGTCAATGCCTTTGCTTAATCCAGTTTGCCCAGCAAGCCAGATCTGGTGGTTCAAGCCTCAACATTTTCACAAAGGGTGGCACCCTCTCTAAGCAAATCAGATATTGTGGAGCCTGCTGTTACAAAAATTTCGGTGGTGGACAGCATGGTTCCCAATGGCGTTAAAGCTTTAGCAGTTCCTAAGAAGACCACTCTAGCACCCAATGGTGGGAAGAAAGACAATGTTAATGTTGGCTTAATGTTCGATGGCGTTAAGTCTCCCTTGGAGGAGAAAGTAAGTTGGAATTCAGACATTGAAGTCTCTTCCAAGGATGAATGGACTCCTATTAAGCAGGGGAAAAAGATAAAACCATCCTTTTCAACAACTCTTCTCTCTCATGATAATATGGGTATGCAGGTTCCAGGGGCAAAATCATCACATTGTTATGACCATCATTTATGATAGGCATGGATAGGATATTACCAGGGTTTTGTTAGTTTCTTGGTTTTTATTAATCTCAAGCTTTTTGCCGAGCATATAGAGGTTAAACTATTTTTGTTGCATTTATGTTCATATTAACACAATGGGAGTTGTCCCCAAGACAACAATTTACCTACAAAAAAAAGTTTTGAATGGGTTGATGAATGGAATGAAATCAATAATGCAATCTTGTTAACTTTGAGAGATGATAAAATGTAGATTTTGCAATTTCACAAGGACTGAAAGCATATTTTTGGCACAATTTTCCTATTTTGTTAAAATTATAAATAACAGATGCCCCCATAATAATGCTACAGAGTAGAGAAAAAAGTTGTACTATTGTTATAGATTTTTTTTCTCCATTACATTGACACTTCAATAGCTTATGTCAAACAATAATAGTGGATAACATTATTAGAAAGAGTGGACAAAAAAGATACTATTGCTATAGCTATCAATGGAAAATAATTTTGTTCCATTACATTGACATTCCAATAGCTTATGTGGAACAATAAGACTATTCACAACTATTATCCAATAGAATGTCAATCTTGTTAAACTTCAGAGATGATAAAATGTAAATTTTGCAATTTCACAAGTACTGAAAGCATATTTTTTACACAATTTTTCCTATTTTGTTAAATTATAAATAATAGATACTCCCATTATAATGCTACTTAGTAGAAAAAAAAGTTGTACTATTGCTATAACTATCAATACAAGATTTTTTTTTTCATTACATTTACACTTCAATAGCTTATGCCAAACAATAATAGTGGAAACATTATTAGTAAGAGTGGACAAAAAAGATACTCTTGCTATAGCTATCAATAGGAAAAATATGTTCCATTACATTGACATTCCAATAGCATACATCCAACAATAAGACTACTCACAACTATTCTCCAACAAATGCTAAAAAAAATTATTTTTTTTATTTTGAGAGAAATTTGGAAAACAATATATTTAATCAAATTATTTTAATTCTACTCTTGATTAATTGGACACAAACTAATAAAACCTAAGGATGCATAAGTATACCTACCACAAATGCTAAATAATTTTTTTTTTTTTATTTTGAGAGAAATTTGGAAAACAATATATTTAATCAAATTATTTTAATTCTACTCTTGAATAATTGGACACAAACTAATAAAACCTAAGGATGCATAAGTATACCTGCCTTCTAGGACCTAAATTTGACAATTGTATAGCTGTATTTAAGCATTTTTGCTGTAAAATACAATCAAAATATTAAAAAGACCGTATCATATGAAAGGAGAGATTTTGGACAAACTGTCAAAATTTATATAGGATTATGCTGATATTTATATTTGATTTTTATATAATTTACTTATACTAAAGTATGTCATAGTATTTTAAAGGCACCATTGAATAGATAACTGTCATAAAAAAATTCCTTGACAGGCAAGGTCGACTGTCAAATTTAGGCTCCGCTGGTTTCTACCTATAGTCCACAAAATGAATATTCATGTTCTACTTATTTATTTTTCCACAATCTTCCAAACAGTTTCTAAATTTCCTTCACTCTTCTATTATCCAGTGAAGAGGCGTGTACACTCTTCTTCTCCTGAAATATCTGGACCTTACTTTCACAGTGACACTGACTTATATATATTCTGGGATACTTCATCATCCCCAAGAAACCGAATTATTTGGGTCACAAAGATGTCATCCAGCGGCCATGTCCCTGAAACCCTTCTCAATGTTGTTGAAAAACTCATGTCCAATGGACTCAACCATCTTCAGGTTAAGGAAAAATACATTCTTCCTCCCCATGAACGTCCCAACCTGTCTGAAGTTTGTCATTCCTGTGCCATTCCAGTGGTAGACCTCAAGGATTTAGATGGTCCTGATAGGAAAAATGTGGTGAAGGTGATCAGGAATGCATGTGAGGCGTATGGTTTTTTCCAGGTAAACTTCCATTTATATATAATTTTCATTCAAAAATCTGTTTGGGTTTTGGTTTGATGTCAATGATATGATGGAAAATTCAGATTGTTAACCACGGAGTGGAAGAATCTGTGATGAAAGGCATGAAGGATACCGCCAAAGAGTTTTTTGAAATGCCTGTGGAAGACAGAGCCATTCTGTATTCAGAGGATTTAAGTCAGGCGGTCAGGCTTAGTACGAGCTTCAATTTCACCAAAGAAAAAGTCCTAAACTGGTACGATAGTTTCAGACATCCATGCCATCCTTTGGAGGAGGTCATTGACTCTTGGCCTGAAAAACCTGCAGCCTACAGGTAATAATAATAATAATAAAGCTAATGTAATAGCAGAAGCTTTCGCAGTAGAGAACCTTGTTTGAAGCCCAGGTGATAGTGTTACATATTTGAGTGTATAAATGCTGTCCAATTTTGATTGTGTCATCTGTTGGATGAATTTAACTGCAGACATACATACCCCTCTGTTGGCATTTAAACCTAAGGCTCCCCATATAAACAAAAAATTATCAATAAAATAAAAAAATAAAGAAAGAAATGCAATCCCTCACAAAATTTCGTTACCAATTGAAAAAAAGGAGCATAACCCTTTTCTCTATTTTTTAGAGAGTGTGCAGGGAAGTATGCTAGACAGATAAGATCACTGAGTTTGAGACTGCTGGCTGCAATTTCTGAAGCTCTAGGACTGGATGCTGATTATTTGAATACAACATTTGAGAATCATGGTCAAATGTTGGTAATAATTTATTATCCTCCATGCCCAAATCCAGATCTTACCATTGGCATACCACCTCATTCAGATGCAGGTCTAATCAATGTTCTAATGCAAGGAGATGTGAGTGGCCTGCAAGTGCTCATAGATGGGCAATGGGTTGCAGTAGAACCCATACCCAATGCCTTTGTGGTCAATTTGGGAGATCAGCTTCAGGTCTTTGAGTAAACAAAATACTCATCCAAGCTATATTTTAGAGTTTAAAGTCTGCAATTTTTTTAAAAAATGAAGGATAGATTTTTGAATTTATTTTTTGTATGTTTTGACTAGGTTGTAAGCAATGGGAGATTCAAAAGCGCAGAGCACAGGGCTGTAACTAACATGTCATGTGTACGCATGTCAATTGCTACATTCTCTGCGCCTTCAATGGATGCCTTCATTGCTCCTGCAGAATCCATGGTGGACGAGGAGCATCCTGCTGTGTACAAAGGGTATAGTTTTGCCGAATTCGTGAAGGAATTCCGGAGTCAGGGACTGAAGAGCAAGCGTGTCTTGGATCAATTCCAGATTAAAACTGATTGATCAATCAATCAAATCTGAGGCAAATTCGAATGGATCTCAAACAGTGTGAAGGTCATATTATAACACAAAATGCCGCACTAAATTTAAATCAATGTTGGCCACATATAATGAATGACATGTATTATGTAGCTTATAATTATTAGCCGATAGGCTTTTATATTGAATGACATGTATTATGTAGCTTATAATTCGTTGATAGGCTTTTCTATGTGAGCATTATAGTGCTCGGAATTGTCTCACGCCGGAAACTTTTCTCAACTCGGTCGATTGTTCCTATTGGCGTATTCCTTGAACCTCCTATGGGTGCAAGTGCTAGTTATTAGCCGATAGGCTTTTATATGTGAGTATTATAGTGCTCGAAATTGTCTCACGTTGTAAAAAAAATTAATGCCGGAAAAATTTCTAAACTCTTCGGTTGTTCCTATCGGTGTATTCCTTGAACCTCCTATGGATGCAAGTGCTAGTATTTTAAAATTGTAAAGGGAAATAAACTTTGCTGCTTGGTCTAGGTTGATCCAATAAAATGCATACAAAGAAGTACATTAACTTAGATTAATTAATTTGATGTGTTGAGTTGGTAATTTAAATTTTATAATTTGTAATTTTTTTTTGGGGGGGAACCTTCTCTTCTTATTTAATACTTTATGTTTCAAATGATGTGCATAACATTAACAAATATCAAACCTTCTCACTTATAGAGAAGCCAAGATCAGAAAATGTCCAGACAAATGACTGTCCACCAAACAACAAGTAGAACCAAATCAAAGGCATCCCCTACCCCCAAGTGAACTGAAGAGGAGACACCCAAAAGTGAATTGGACACATACCTTGATTGAAAACCTTGAGTCCTACAACTGGAGTGTAACCTATAGAACTAGTACTAGTACTTCCAACAATGGGAGTAGTAGAGGAAAGTATCCCAGCGACATTTACAGAGGAAAAGAAGATAATGCCAAGAATGGGACCTTCGAAGCCATGACTCCACAAAGTCAGAGATGAAACGAGCATCCTCCGAGACTTTGTGAAGTAACCTATCCTCATGTCAACACATTAATAGCAAGGAAAAAGGTCTCTTTGACAAGTGAAGTAACCATTCATAGCCCATTCCTTGGAAATATTAACTGAATATCCTAAAAAACATGTGTCTTCTCCCTGAGACTCTATATGCAATGCAATAGATTTCATCAAGCATTCGATCCTCCATGTCACTCAACATTAGCATGCAACTGTACGAGAAGGTCTTGTCTTTTCCCATTTAGTAAAGTGTTGAACGGTGCTACTGGCAGGTTCACAAACTAAAGAGACAAATTAGCACAGACCATTTGGATTTCAATCTGAAGGGAGAGAATGGTGTTAGAGAATACAACTAAACAATGCAGTTTCTATATGAAATTGATAATAACATGTCTGCAGGTGTGAGAGAGAAGATTGAAGGATGAAGAGGCACCGAGGAGGGCTGCTTTCCATGACCAGACCCGAGGGAAAAGGGCTGACAGAGAGGTGAAAAGAGAGTGCCATAATTGACATGCATGAGTACAAAACCAAAAAGCATATTTTATAGACTCCATTTTGGCACAAAAGGGGCATGTGGGAAGAGGGGAGATAAATTTAAGGCGATTACCAATGGGGAGCTTAACATGGAGAACTTTCCATGCCAAGAGCTAAGACTGAGCATCTACCTTGGACTTCCAAATTTGAAGGCTGAGCTTGTTCCATTTGGACCGATGGAAGATACAATTCCATTTTGCATTGAGACGGGGTGAGATGGTGATTGAGGGAAGGAGTTTCTATAAATGGTTCTAAGGGGAAAGAAGCGAATGCTACAAGAATTAGGCCACCTCCAATCATTCAATACGTTAGCATGACAATCCAGGGACACTAAATTGCAGAGTTCAGGTGTAACTAGTTGTTGAATTTCAAGAATTGGTTGCTTGTCAGAGGGAGAGAAGTGGAATTGGGTTTTAAGGAATGGCCATGATTTCCATTGAAAGGTGGTAAGGTCCCATAAGTCTCGAAACACTTGGATGCCTCTTTTATAGAGGTGTTTTCCTTTGAATCCATTAATAGTACCTAGAGGTATGCCAATTTGTTGAATCAACCGATTCCACCAAATAGAGGAGGTAGCAAAGCTTAAGCCATGGATGAGAGACTGGTTGAACCAAATAAGTTTTTTTGAGGTGATCTACCAAGCTTTCCAGATGGAATTGAAGGGTGTAGACCTTTTGGCTTTGAAAAAAGGATCTAGCAAAAGTTTGTCATTCTAGCTAATGGTGTCCTAAGGATGACCAGTTGAGGTAGACTGTATGCGAAATCTAACTAATTTCTTCCAAGGGGCATCTCCCTCCAAAGCTCTAACTATCCACATAGATGTTAGGCAAATTCCTTGTGAGTATGGATCAATGATTCCCAAACCTCATTTGTCCTTTGGTTGTATGCAATGATGCCAAGAAGTAGAGGGTAATCCCTTTTTGTTCCCCCATTTGGCCCATAAAAATCCTAATAAGTTGTGTTAGCTGACCTTGTAACATTTTTGGAAGGCATCCAACATGAAGATCTATAAACATGACTAGCGAGCAAAATTTTGTTTGCCACTTGGATGCAACCAACCATGAATAAGAATCTATTAGTCCAGTTCAAGAGTTTGCCCTTGATTTTGTTCAAAAACCAATTCCACATGTCTTCGAAGGGAATGCCAAGGTATCTAGTGACCGAGCCATGTTTTATTTATTTCCATTCAGTTGGGATCCATGCCGAATGGAGGTTGAGGTGATTCATAATAAATTTAGTCTTGTGTATAGCCAAATTAGATCATGAAATGGTACAGAATAGGTCTAAAGTATCAATGGTGTTAGTCACCTCCTTTGTTGTGTTTTGGATTAAAAGCATACTGTCATCAGCAAAGTGGGAATTGAGGGCAGTGGCATTATTTGGTAAGGAGATCCCATAGATAATCTTGTTGGCCTTCGCATGATGGAATAAATACCTAAGAGCATCAATTGCAAGGACATAGAGGAAAGGAGCAAGGGGGCAACCTTGGTGGATAGACCTTTGAAGGGGGAATTAGGGGAAAGGGAGCCATTAACAACTAGTCTTGCATTAGCATCCATGAATAACATTTTGATATGAACACGAATTTTATGGCCAAACCCCAACCATTGCATCATGTTAAGGATGAAGGGCCACTAAATGCGATCACATGATTTATTGAAATCAAGTTTGACAATAAGAGCATCTTGGGCAATTTGCTAGGCCCATTCAATTGTCTCCCATGCTAGCACGAGATTGTCTAAGATAAATCTTCCTCCTAAAAATCTTGTTTGTTCTAGTCACACTATCATTTGGGTAATGTATTTTATTCTATGCGCACTATGATCTTGTAGAAGGTATTAAGCAAAGTAATGGGCACCAACCAGCCACGGTGTCTTCATCTTTGCCTTTAGGAATGAGCTTAATAAGGCCTTGAATAATAATTGGTCCCAATGTACCAGTTTCAACTCCTTCAAGATACACATAGTAAAAGTCTTCTCGAATGTATGGCCACAATGTTTGGTAGAATTCCATAGGTAGACCATCCATTCTTGGGCTCTTCTCAGTAGCCATGCTATAAAGTGCATCATCAATTTCTTCCATGGAGAGAGGTCTTTCAATAAAGTTACTGTACACAACATCAATTTTGTGAGGGATACACTCCGCTACACATTATTCAACAATAGAAATAAAAGTGTTACCTACTGTCTCATTAGTGAACAATTGTTTATAGTATTCCAAAAAGGTTTGCATGATGATAGAGTGGCTATTTGAGGAGTGTCATCAATAGATTTAATGACCGATATCTCCTCTTTTTTGTGTTTATGTTTCAAATATTAAAAGAATAATTTTGAGCCTCGATTACCATCCTTGATCCATTGGAGATGAGCACACACCTGAGCACTTTTACCTTTGTAAATAGCCAATTTTATAAGCAAATGCTTAGTATGGGCAATAAATTGCTGTAGTGAAAGGTCATGGGGGTTGGAAACAAGGAGAGAACGACCATGAATAAATTGTCCATTGAAAGACTTTTCAAGTCCGTTCTGTTTAGCAGTAGCTCTCTATCCATAGTCTCGAAGAAAAGGGGTACAAGGAGCAATAGTTTTTTCCCACCAATTGATCCATCTATCATGTTGGGGTTTTGATTCAACATTCCAAGTAGCTAAAAGGCCATGAATGTAGTCTTGTTGTTGGAGGTGAGTCACATTGAGTTTGAAGGGGAGATCATTGGGGAGAGTTGGGGAGTCAAAGAAAGATAGGATGGTGAAGATGGGGAAGTGACCAGAAAGGGTGGATGCGAAGTCAAGATGGACAATAAGGCTCGACTATGAAGGCATGATACAATAGTTGGGAGAAATATAGAATCTATCAAGATGGCTCATCTTCGTTAAAATCCTTCACAACAATTAGACCAGGTGTACCAGTGAAGCATGTGAAGGTCGTTTTTACCCAAAAGTGGATCATAAAAACCTAAAGAATTATGAGCTAGAGTCCAAGCATCGAATTCCAATTGAGACAAGCGGGAATGACTATCCTAGTTGCGATCGGTGGGGTGTTCAACCATGTTTAAATCGCCCCCTAACACCCAATCAATGTTGGGGGGTTAAGGCGCATCCATTCCCAAAGCAGGGTCCTTTCTAGAGAAGTGTTGGGAGCATAAACTGAGCATAACCCATAAACGGTGCCATGGATGAGGATGGTGACCCAAATGCAATAGTTTTTAGGGTCACTTCTAGAAGCAACCACATGCTTTGCAAGCCAAGGGGCAAGCCTAACCATAGCTCCACCACAACCTTCAGAGTGATTGGTGAGGAAGAAGAGTGCATCTTGCCAAATGTAAGCAAGAGTGACTTTTAAATGGATATCACTGACTTTCACTTCTTGTAGCATTATAATATCATAATGGTTAATCTGAACATACCGTCTAACATGATATTTCCGAGAGGGGATTGTTAAACCCTGCACGTTCTAGGATTGAATGTTACAATCCATTTGGAGGAGTCAGGAAGAGGTTCCTTGTCCACCAAAAGAGCATTGAACTAATTTTCTAATTGACTCGCTTAAAGGGTAAAAGAGTGTCCCTAATTAGGTCTTTCATGAGAAGAGGATCGAGATTGAGATCGGGATTGGTAACACAGAGGGTGAGTTGTCTGCACAGGAGGATCTAGCCTAGGACAACTGGGGGTGATGGAGGAGAGAATTTCCTTACGTCTCGTGTTTTCCCTCAAATTATCACCAAGGGCAACCTCTTTAAAGGAAGGGGGTCATGAGTAGAGGGAGTTTGAAGAGAGGAGGAGGGAGTGGTATTGTGATGGATCCTTGATTGCATGCTTTGCATGATTGGCCTTTCCCTGGTCCTGAGTGATGGATGTGAGTTGTGATTTTTATGATGGGGGATGCCCTATGATGATACATGTGCTTGCATGGGCAATTTTCCCTCTTCTCCCTTATTGGTGACTAGAAATGGTTACATAGTGAATGTAAATATGCAATTTTTGAGATTGTGAACTTTTTTTTGGTTATTGGTGAGTTTTATTTTGGCTTGTGAAGACCAGCTTTGCTTATTTTATTTTTGGTTGTGAGTAGCTTAGCCACAAATCCTTGATTTATTTTCCAGTCAGTCTTATGGGTGCATTTGAATTATCGTTGAGATTGCTAGCATTTATTTACCATGTATTGTTGGAACTGATATTTCTTTCACTTTGGTACTCTTGGAAGTGTTGTGGCTATGCTATTTTCTAATTGTTTGGACTCGCTAGTCATGTGTTGTGAATTGTTATTTTCTACCTTGTCTAGTGTTGGATGTTAGGTGGAATATTAATGAGGGAGTTGAGATGGAAATTGTATGATGGGCACTATCACTTACAAATAATTGACCAAAACAAAAAACAACTTTACTTGCATGCATGTCAACATATTTAATTTACTCCCTTCTCACTACTAAAAAAAGTGTATACTCTCTTCTCAAGAAACCACTAATTACTTTTATCCACATGCTATATTGGCGTAACCATTACACACTAAGGTAGGATTGCTAATTAATTTACCTTTAACTACCCATTGGAGGCTTAATGTGCAATTACTTGTTATTTAACTTTTAACTAATTACCATAGCCTATATTTCAACTATATTACAATAATAAAAACTAATGAGTACACAACCTAGAGTGTTTTATTTTTTTAGTTATTTATTTTCCCTCTTATCTTCCAAACACTTTCTAGATTTCCTCTTATCTAGACTTTTATATATCTTCCTTCATCATGAACAACAAGAAACCGAGTTTTTTGGGTCAGAATCCAACTGAAGGCTTCTTCGTCTGCTCTTAAAAAGATGTCATCCACATGCCATGTTCATGAAACCCTTCTCAATGTTGTTGAAAAACTCATGTCCAATGGACTCAACCATCTTCAGGTTAAAGAAAAACACATCTTTCCTCCACATGAACGTCCCAACCTGTCTGAAGTTTGTCATTCTTGTGCTATTCCAGTGGTAGATAGATCAAGGATTTAGATGGCCCTGATAGAAAAAATGTGGTGAAGGAGATCAGGAATGCATGTGAGGCGTATGGTTTTTTCCAGGTAAACTTCCATTTATATATAAATTCCATTCCAAAATCTATTTAGGTTTGGTTTGATGTCAATGATATGACTTGGAAAACTCAGATTGTGAACCACGGAGTGGAAAAATCTCTGATGAAAGGCATGATGGATACTGCCAAAGAGTTTTTTGAAATGCCTGTGGAAGATGGAGCCTTTTTGTCTTTAGAGGATGTAAGTAAGGCAGCCAGGCTTTGTATGAGCTTCAATATCACCAAAGAAAAAGTCCTAAACTAGAGCGACAGTTTTAGACATCCATGTCATCCTTTGGAGGAGGTCATCGACTCTTGGCCTAAAAAACCTGCAGCCTACAGGTAATAATAGTAAAGATAATGTAATAACAGGTGCTTTCAAGGTGGAGAACATTGTTTGAAGCCCATGTGATGTGTCACATATTTAAGTATATAAATGCTGTCCAATTTTGGTTGTTCATCTATTGGATGGATTTAACTTCAGACATACATACCCCTCTGCTGGCATCTAAACCTAAGGCTCCCCATATAAACAAAAAAATTATCAATAAAACAAAAAATAAAGAAAGAAAATAAAATCCCTCACAAAAATTTCACTACCAATTGAAAAAAAGGAGCATTACCATTTTCTCTATTTTTATAGAGAGTGTGCAGGGGAAGTATGCTAAACAGATAAGATCACTGATTTTGAGACTGCTGGCTGCAATTTCTAAAGCTCTAGGACTGGATGCTGATTATTTGAATACCACATTTGGGAATCATAGTCAGGTGTTGCTAATAAATTATTATCCTCCATGCCCAAATCCAAATCTTATCTTTGGCGTAGCACCTCATTCAGATGTAGGTGCAATCATTGTTCTAATGCAAGGAGATGTGAGCGGTCTGTAAGTGCTCATGGATTGGAAATGGGTTGCAATAGAACCCATACCCAATGCCTTTGTGGTGAATTTGGGAGATCAGCTTCAGGTTTTTGAGTAAACCTAAATATTGATCCAAGCTATATTTTAGAATTTTAAGTCTGCAATTTTTTTAAAAAATGACGGATAGATTTTTGAATTTATTTTTTTGTATGTTTTGACTAGGTTGTAAGCGATGGGAGATTCAAGAGTGCAGAGCACAAAGATGTAACTAACATGTCATGTGTACATTCAATTGCTACATTCTCTGTGCCTTCAATGGATGCCTTCATTGCTCTTGTAGAATCCATGGTGGACGAGGAGCACCCTGCTGTGTACAAAGGGTATAGCTTTGCCGAATTCATGAAGGAATTTCAGAGTCAGGGATTGAAGAGCATGCGTGTCTTGGATCGGTTCCAGATTAAAACTGATTGATCAATCAATCAAATCGGAGGCAAATTCGAATGGATCTCAAACAGTGTCAAGGGTATATTGATAACACAAAATGTCGTACTAATTTTAAATCAATGTCGACCACATATGATGAATGACTTGTATTATGTAGCTTATAATATTGTAAAATTGTAAAGGAAAATAAACTTTCCTGCTTGGTCTAGGTTGATCCAATAAAATGCATACAAATAAGTACACTAGCAATCACACCTTAACATGCAATGGGTACGCCGAAAATGGATGTGGAAATGAGTTCTATGTGGATAAAAGAAAACATTATTTTGCATATGGGAAACTTAAAATATACATAGTTTGTAAAATTGAGTTGGTAAGAGCAATAAATAACGCTGACTTATTTGTAAGAGTAGCAAAGAGGAATTTTTATTTGTTTGTAATATTAGTATTCTCAAAAAGAGATTATATAGAATATTTACATTAATTTTTTGGGTCTATTTTGATTTGTTGAATCATGATCATCATTTGAACATTAAAACCATGTAATGATGTGTGTTGTTGTTCTATAGTGGTAAGTAAAGTTTGAGTAGATGGTTTGGACCAATACATACCAAGCTCCATTATTTACATTGTAAAAGTACCATAGCCTAATCTTTAATGTAGGGTTTTCCATTGGAATGCGTGACTGTAACCTCAAGTCTATAACAGAACGGAACACTTTTTGTCACTATGTTTATGCAGTTAAGCTTAGTTTTGTAATCCAATGATGGGCAATAATTTTGTGTTTTAAGAAATGTCTCTTCAATTATGATGGGTGGTAAAGGTAAATTTGGAAATAATTATTCATAGGAAGGTTATGCATGTAGCCATGTTCTCTACTTGAAATTGAAAGGTTCTCTCTCTCTCTCTCTCTATATATATATATATATATATATATATATATATATCTCCCTCTCTAGCTCTCTATGTATTTTTATCTCTGTCTATCTCTATTTCCCTCCCCTTCTCTCTCACACACTTCCTCTCTCTAAGATTTCTCTCTTGATCCCTATGTTTCTCTCTACTCTCTCTGAGATTTCTCACTCTACCTCTCTTTTTCTCTATCTCTTTGTCTTGTCCTCTCTCTCTCTCTCTCTATTTATATCTTTACGTCTCTCTATCCCTCTATCTATATCTTTCTCTATCCTTATCTATCTTTGTACCTGTCTGTCTATTCGTCTCTCTCTGTATCCATGTTCTCTACTTCAAATTGAAAGGTTCTCTCTCTCTCTAGTCTCTATATATATATATCTCTGTCTCCCTCTCTAGCTCTCTATTTCTTTTTATCTCTCTATCTCTATTTCCCTGCCCCCCCTCTCTCTCTCTCTGAGATTTCTCACTCTACCTCTCTTTTTCTCTATCTCTTTGTCTCATTCTCTCTATCTCTCTACCTCTCTTCTTTTCTCTATCTATTTCTCTCTTCCTTTATCTTTTTCTCCATCTCTTTTTCCCTCCCTCCCCTCTCTCCTTCTCTATCTTTGTACCTCTCTCTCTCTCTCTCTATATATATATATCTTTTTGTCTTTCTCTATTTTCACTCTCTCTCTCTCTCTATCTATCTCTCTCTCTTTATCTCTTTACCTCTCTCTATGCCTCTATCTATATCTCTCTCTATCCTTATCTATCTTTGTACCTCTCTCTCTATCCTTCTCTATCTTTGTACCTATATATATCCTTCTCTAACTATATCTCTCTCTCCTTCTCTATCTTTGTACCTCTCTATCTATCCTTCTCTATCTATCTCTCTTCTTCTCTATCTTTGTACCTCTCTCTTTGTTCTCCTTCTATCTAGAGTTGTAGCATACTTTCCATTTGTTGGACTTCCGAGATGCTGCAAATGTCCATTTTTGAGCCACTTCAATAAGTTACATTGTTTCCCATTATATTGGTCATGCCATGTATGAATCAATAAAGCTTGGAGATGGGATGTTGCTACTATTCTAGAGATAGCTACACTTTACTGTGCAATGGGTACACATGTCATCTTTACTAGATGTATGCTTTGTACCACTACTAATGCATGACTATACATTAGACATAATTTTTTATATAATTTCTATTTTATTTACATTGCACACATTTCACCATTATAACTTTCACTAATCATTCTATTTACTAATGATATGGATTCATATATTCATTCTTTTCTAATGATATGGATTTATATATTAACTATAAAATTTGAAAGTTATACTATTGAATTATAATTATTAGTTATTGTAAAACACTAATTCTATTAAGAAAATAGATTACAAATTATTTATCCATATAAAATATACTCTCATGCCGTACTAATTCCATGTCCATTATGACATCTAATTCATGCAAACGTTGTAAAATAGATAGTGTATCCATTGTAGATTTAATATTATTTAAATGGTTTAGAAGACCGGTGAAGCGAATTAATTCATTATGTCGCACACAAGATGTCACTATCTTTTTATGTGGATGCAAAACATCCTTCTAAAATGATTTAGGAAAAATTCCAAACTTTCTTTAAGGCAAGTACATTGTCTTAGATGTATAAAGGTTATAAGTGATACTCACATTTAAGATATCAATGGGTTCCATTTTTATTAATCCATTACAATGCCACATAGTCATTATTGAATCATGGTATATTTGGACTACATAGACCTTATCTCTGTAATAAAATTGGTTGATCTAAAACACATGTAACCTTAATTAAACATAGAAAAATAAGTGAAGGAAATAGAGAAGATAAGATAACAGATATACTTGGGAAAACCCATTTGAGTAAGAAACCCACCACCAAAAGTAAACATTAATATATTAGTGAAACACATCATTTTCTTAAGGACATGATAATTCACCTTTAACACCTCTTTAGTATACCATTGCACAATAAAGTGTAGCTATCTCTAACAATAGCAACATCTCGTCTCCAAGCTTCACTCATTCATAAATGGAATGGCTAATACAATTGGAAACAATACCGCTTATTTAAGTGGCTTAAAAATGGACATTTGCAACAACTAACTTAAGTCCAACAAATGGGAAGAATGCTTAAGACCAAGTCTACCACACAAAGGAACACTTTCTACCACTATGTTTATGTAGTTAAGCTTAGTGTTGTCTCCTTCATGCATCTTTAAAGAATACAAATTTCTTTTCAAAAACAACTCTCTCTCTCTCTCTCTCTATATATATATATATATTTCTACCATCTATGGAATTTGCATCGTACATTACTACAAAAATAGGCAATTAGCGCCTAAAATAGCGTAAGAATTTAGTGCATTTGAGTTCATGAATTGGACACTTCTACCGGTGCCAAACTCGGTGCCCAATTGCATTTCACTTTTGCAGTGGATTTAGCACCAGGTTTAGCACTAGATTTGGTGCCAGATTTAGCACTGGGTTTTAGTGCTGGGTTTAGCGCCAATTTTTTTTGCTTCTAGTTTGGCTTCCAATTTTGCTTCTAGTTTTGCTTCTTGTGTTGCTTCCGGTTTTGCTTCGAGGTTTGCTTTCAATTTTTCTTTCACTTTGGCTTATAGTTTTGCTTCCAGTGTTGCTTCCGGTGTTTCTTCCACTTTTGCTTCCAATTTTGCTTCCAGGTTTGCTTCTAGTTTTGCTTCCAATTGTGCTTCCAGTTTTGCTTCCAATTTTGCTTCTGGTTTTGCTTCCAGTTTTACTTCCAATTTTGCTTCCAATTTTGCTTCTAGTTTTTCTTCTAGTTTTGCTTCCAGGTTTGCTTCTAGTTTTGCTTCCGATTTTGCTTCCAATTTTACTTCCAGGTTTGCTACCAGTTTTGCTTCCAATTGTGCTTCCAATTTTGCTTCTAGTTTTGCTTCCAATTTTGCTTCCGGTTTTGCTTCTAGGTTTGCTTCCGGTTTTGCTTCCGGTTTTGCTTCCACTTTTGCTTCCACTTTTGCTTCCAATTTTGCTTCTGCTATAACGTCACTTGTTGCTTCCAATTTTACTTCCATTTTTGCATCTTTTGTTGCTTCTAATTTATGGATTATATTATTGCATCTTTTGTTGCTTCTAAAATTGTTTCCATTATTACTTGTTTGTTTGCTACCTGAATTGCTTCTATTTTTGCTTCCTAGATAACGCCAAGTTTTGCTTCCAAGATTGCTTCTGATTTGCTTCTAGTTTGGCTTCCATTGTTGCTTCCTTTTTTGCTTCTTAAATTGCTTCTTGTTTTACTTACATTTATTAATTTAATATGTTTGATTTCAATTTAATTAGTTAAATATATCATGCCTCTTAAATAACTCATATGATTATAGAGTAAGTAAATTAAATAATATGTTTTATTTCAATTTAATTAGTTAAATATATCATGCCCATTAAATAACTCATATGATTATAGAGTAATTAATTTAATTATTTAGCTCATATAATAAAATAACAAGATACCTGAATTGCTTCTGTTTTTGTTTCCTTGATGACACCAAGTTTTGCTTCCAAGATTGTTTCTGGTTTGCTTCTAGTTTGGCTTCCATTGTTGCTTCCTTTTTTGCTTCTTAAAATGCTTCTTGTTTTGCTTACATTTATTAATTTAATATGTTTTATTTCAATTTAATTAGTTAAATATATCATGCCTCTTAAATAACTTATATGATTAAATAACAAGATAATTATTATAAGCTATCATCATCTATAATTAAAACAAGTGAGTCAAGTATCTATATTTTAATTGAATTTGACAACATCCATCCTGAGCAATAAATTAAAATCATCATACATAATAAATATCCATCCAAAAATCATCAACCACTTTCAATATATAAATTGACAAGTCAATACTGATAAGATCATCATTATATATAACTAAAACAAGTGAAAGACAAATATGCCAATAGATCAATAACATGTTAAAATGATACATGTCCAACAGTCGACATAAGTCAAAATGATACATGTATAAATGATATAAGTAAAAATGATAAATTATGTAACTCAAAATGATACAAGTCAAGATGATACATGTCCAAATAATATAAATCAAAATGATACATAAATTTATGATACAACTCATTAATATGGTATTGCAGGCCGTGAAAATGATACATATGATAGTAACCATGAAAAGAGGCATCATAATGATATATCAACAATGATCCATGATGCAGTCTATGTGATCATGAATGTCACTGGCTACTACCAACAATCGTGATCATCATCATCATCACAATCGTGATCATCATCATCATCATCATCATCATCATCATCATCATTGTCATCATCATCATCGTCATTAGCCTCGATGTCTTTTGTATCTGCGTCATCATCATCCTCTGCCATGTGATCTGTACCAGAACTAACATAATCTAGATCTATATCATGAGGATCATCTTGATCTTCTGGAAGACCTGTGTTCTGCAAAAAAAAAATATTTAAAATGAAAAGTTATTATTTATGTCATGCAATAATTTATTTTTCTGTTATATAGCTAATATTACAACATATGAAATGAAACCATAATCATATTACATCATATCAAAGTGCACATACCATAATAAAATTTCAAAAAAGTTACAGCTAATATGTCATTCCAATGATGTAAAACATGCAACAATTCTAATAAACGTTAGTAAAGATTATAAAAAAATTGCTATACAATTTAACTATCAAATGTAAATTCTATTACATAACCTTAAGTGCCACAAATTGCTTGGTCCATGTATGTTCTTTTTCACTATTAATCTAATAACCTACATTAGACAGAAACATTAAAAAGTTTTTAAGTAGCAAATGATTAAATTCTCTTACATGTCATTAAGGAATGCATAGTTTTTTTTTCGATAATTATTTATCTTAAGGTTCATGAGTAACCTTAAGATAAAGGTCTATTTTGTTTGAAAAAAAAAATGAAATTAGCAATATGGCTTTATCTGGTCGATTTTAGAAAGAAAAAATGTTAGTCCTATTCCCGTTCACAAGTCTTCATTGTGAGTGGGAATAGGGCAAATTTGGGGATTTAGAAAGAAAGATAAAGTTTAGGGTGTCTTCAAGATAGCCACCACGGGCAAGGAGGTCAACCATGCACACATAATGATCAACTGTAGGTGTAATGCAATAAGGGTTACAAATGTGATTGAAGTATGTACAACTCTCATCCACTAAACCTGCATGGTTGCATGCACCTAGTATACAAGCAAAGCTTACAATGTTAGGATATGTTCCAGAGTGCTTAATTAATTCAAAGATTTTGAGAGTGTCCTTGCAAAATCCATTTTGTGCATATCCTGCAATCATTGCATTCCATGAGATGACATCTCTTTGAGGAATTTTGTTAAACAGTTCACATTTTTTTTCTATGATTCCATATTTTGTGCATATCCTGCAATCATTGCAGTCCATGAGACAACATTTCTTTGAGGCATTCTGTCAAATAGTTCACGTGCCTTATCTATGATTCCACATTTTGCATACATGTCTAATAGGGTAGTTGCAACTACAACATCTGACAAAATTCCTCTATCCTTTACGTTTATGATGAACAAAGTGCCACACTAAGGGGCATACAAATACAAACTATCTAGTGGTAGGAGCTGAAGCTATTAATGCCACATAGTTCCCTCTTACTCAACACATACCTAATTGCACCATATGTCATGAGACTCATGAAATTATCCACTACTGCAAAAGTGAAATGATGTTCCTATCAATTACTAGTGCAAGGTTTGTCACACATCAATCTCTTGAAGGCATGGACGGAAGTGAGTCCAAATGGAGGCGGGTGGAATGAGCACAGAAGTACTGCTAAAGTGCAAATCAATTGCAGGCTTGACATAGTCCATCCACTCATTTGCTAGCCTTGGGATCTGTAGGCTTTGATGAATCCTCTCAAGGATTCTATAAAACAAGAGGCTGTCGTAGGAGAAGCAAGAGAATCCTGAAGCAGGATACGATGGTAGACTCTAAGAACAAACCTGCAAATGGAGGCGGTCCAGCGAGATGCGAATGTAAAACCTTCCCCTAGGTAGCAAAATCCCGCGCATGGAATGGTGATCCTTGGGATTGGAGGTCGGAGGAGAACTTGCCCACAGGCTTCTTTTTAAGCTAAGGCAAGATTGAAGTAGATTATGTTGTTTGTTCTCAGGAATAGTCTAAATGAAGTGATGCCTCAACATTTTAGAGTGGAGTGCCACTTCAAGGAGGATGAAACTAGAGGGAAACAGATTGTGTACCTATTCAACAAAGCCTCCGATGAAGAAAAAGTGGCCATCTTGAAAGTGATCGGGGTTGGTTTCTGGTTAGGAGGGCACACACATGACGGACAAGTGCTGGAACATTTTTTCCAAAACTATGTACAGGTTGTGGGAGCAAGGCTCTAGGGGGCTAAGAGCTGCAATGAGATTGGTGAGGGAAGATTTGATGGATATGGCCAGGACTGCCATGGATGGTGTGGCAGTGGAGCCCGAATAGGGATTTTCTCTTGCCACCCTCAGCTTGAATGAGGAGAAGAAGAAGGTGAAGCTGCACAAAGCTTGGGCCCTCTACAAAAAGGGTGTGGAGAAAGAAAATAACATAGGAGAGTTCTTGAAATTCCTAGAAGCCAACTCGGGTCTGATTGATGAAAATGTAATAGCTAGGATGGTGAATATTGTTGAAGGCATAGGTTATATATATCACTAGATGTAATGCCTCAGCTTTCTATGTAACTTTTTTTTTGATATTTTAATATAGGGAGCTACCCCCATATCTGGTAGTGCTTACCAAAAAAAAAACATTTCCATTCTATCAAACAGTTCACGTGCTTTGTCTATGCTTCCACATTTTGCATACATGTCTAACAGGGCAGTTGCAACTACAACATCTAACAAAATTCCTCTATCCTTTATGTATTGATGGATGTCCATACCCTATTCCAAAGATCCCATTTTGACACAAGAAGGGAGGATGCTGGCAAAGGTTGTGGAATTTGGCTTTACACCAGCCAATTGCATTTGCTTTAAAATTTCTAAATCCTTTTCAACAAATCCATCTTGTGCATATCCTACAATCATTGCAGTCCATGAGACCACATTTCTTTGAGGCATTTTGTCAAACAGTTCACGTGCCTTGTCTATGATTCCACATCTTGCATACATGTCTAACAGGGCAGTTGCAACTACAACATTTGACAAAGGAGGACTTAAGCATTCAAAAACCTGACCATGCCACCTTGTGTGGATTTGATGAATAGCATGTAGCCATCAAATCCAATGAACTCTTAAATCATGTCTTCCTTAATCTGGACCAACAATGTAGAGACAGTCCTCTATATCCATCCCCTTGGCAGTCTCAAGGGCCACCTTGAGACAAAAATGCTAATGTACTATTATGACAATTATGATTGTCCTCCATTGTTTCATTGTGATGCATTTGAAACTTGAGATGAGGATTGGGGAGGTCTCCATTGGTATTTTGTCGTAGACAATTTGGGAATAGCAAACCCCCATCTTATCAATAATGAAGATTATATAAATTTTGAATAAAACAAGAAAAACCTCATGACTGTCTTGCATGTTAGCAAATTGACTGTGATAGTAGTAAGGTTAGTCAATAATTTTCACACCTTTATATTCAATCTTCGGATCATTAGGGGGTAAAAGCATGGAAAATACTCATGGCAAGATTTTTAGAATAGGCATATTCAACTTTAGGCATTTCTGCAGACCCAAGGAAGGTGGATGTAAACTTAGTGACTATAATTACCACCACAAAGACTATCCCCTTTGTGACTATGACAAGGTAACACTGTCATGCTCTTTATGACAATCCCTTCTCCAATGGGTGATGGCCTAATAACATTTATCTCCTTTGTGATTTCAATGCCTCTCTAATGCACTATCATAGGAGTCTTGACAATCCTTATGTATTAGTGAAGAAGGCTTCCAAAAAATCCAAAAGGAGGGCTTAAGATTACATACAAAGTCCTAGCCTTCATACCCTAGTCACATATCACCCCTCTAAGAAGACCTCAAGACTTTATGGGTTCCAAACATAACACAAACCTAGTCCTATATGACTGTCACTACCCTAGGTCCCTCAAAATTCTTATATCAACCTTCCCTTGGCTGGCAAGGGTCTTGAAACTCCATTGTCCCTGCTAGTATGAACTTGGAATGGTCAATATAATGATTCTACTACAATGCATAGTTAGGGCTACACTAAGGAAGTCCTACCCACACCTAAACTATGATGTATCTGTGATCTTATCAAGCATGAACTTATGATAGTGTTTGGACTAAACCTATATAGTTTTAGGGCATTCACACATCTCAGTTATAGTGTGGTGTGTGAGGAATTATTACTAAATGGTTGCTACCATGCACATAAACTATACACATATCTGAAGATTGTAATATGACATTATTGTGATGGAATCCTAGGTTGGAATGAAAGATAGGCCTCAGACCATTTTAAATTGATTCCTTGCAAAAAAATCTGATATGAGAGCCATTGTGTCCTCGAATACCATTCCACCAGCCTGTGAACCTAGTGCAAGGTGTGCAACAAGTCTAAGAAGCAAAAACATCCTTCTTTCTGTCATACTAAGAACCACAAAATAATGGATTTAAATCATGGAACATATATAATTGATACTTTTAATGCATCTTCCATGCAAGTGAGTCTAAAACTGAAGATTTGGATGTAGGAAAGGGCTTCTTAATAAATTTTCATTAGAAAAGAAAGAAAACAAATGAGTGCAACTTTGATCTTCCTTCAAATCACGCCGACTTCATAAGGAATCCAAAAATGGGATCTTAAGTCCATTAGTTGGAGGCAGGCAAACAAGGGTTTTCTATTCATTATTAGCCCGTTAAACTTAAGCATATGAGATAGCATGGCACACACAAAAGGTTGTGGATAATGACCACAAGATTAGGTTAATTGCAACCACTTTTTGTGAGCAAGCACAAGACTAGTATACTCATTATGATCCTAATGGCACCAAGAAGAGTCCCCAAGGATATAAGAGTAATCATTTGTCATCCAAGAGAAATATTACATTTAAGGGTACTAACTATGTGCCTCAAGAACCATATTTTTGGTATGGTGTAGATTTAGTAAAAAAAATGCAATGGACGAGAATTTAATAAACCAATCCCCTGTACCCTAATTACGGTGGAAGAAACATTTACCCACAAAACCATTTAATATGTGTAATAAGTTATACTACTGATTCATGCATGACTTTCTTAACCCCTTAAGTTTGCAAGGCTTATTGTGGGTTCATCCTTAGTGAGTATATCCATACATACAAGAAAACAAATACTGAGAAGTGGTGTTTCAATCCCATAGAGGAAATGCTTACTGTGTCACTTGGCTGGGCATGGCTCTTACTTTTCCTTAAGAACTTTGGAGTACATACAATCTAAAGGCAATAGACAACTCTGATGGAGACTTCTGTAATTACTGATACCCCCATTGAATCCTCTGAACAATCCCTATTGCATACAAACGATGAAGGATACCTTCTACAATTTGATGGGAAAACCATGGGAAAAGAAGACTGTTGATTAAAGCCTGGTTGAAATGATAGTTTGAAGACTTGGAAGCATAGAGACAAAATGCACACTTATATGATTGTTTTGTAAAGGTAAAAAGGTGCATTCATAATGAGAGTGACTGAATTTCAAATCTCAACACTACAATAAGGTAACTAGGAGGACATGTGCACATGTCTAGGACTACAAATAATGGGACAATTGAGTGGGATCTAGGGCCAACAGAGAAGCACTTTAGAACTCATCCTACACATCAATAAACAACTCAACATAAGAAATACAAATTGACATATTAACACAACAATATCCATCTAAGTTATTGAAAGTCAACTATTGATAGGTCCACTTTTTGCCTTGTAACATTTCCTTTTCAAATTGGCTTGGATGTCGGCCATATTTCTCCTCCTGTCAAAACATGGCACATGGACTAGTTAAACTAATTAATATGCACTCATTTACTTTTTCCTAGGAAATAAAAAAATATCATTTAACTTATTAAATATACTTACAAATGTACAGATCAAGGCCTGTAAACCTTTCTGGCCACTGTGATGCGTGGCATGAAGTTTGTCAAGCCTAGCCTTGGTGGCCTTGTCCTGAAACATATACTAATTCAATTCAACTATGCACAAATAAAATTTAAAAATCATTTAATAAATTTGATATAATCTTATGAGCAAATTCAAATACCTGCATAGTCTCCTCACTGGACTTCCTCCGTGCATCGAACTTCTCATATGCTTTTACAAGCTCTTTCCATACTTTCAAACTTACATCAATTGGCCTTTTCTTGAGCCTTAGCTCGGGAGGGAGTTTTTTTATCTTCTTTATTTGGTTGACCGAAATCTCTTGCAGTTTTGAGACATTCATAGCTTTATCTTCTTTACAGACCAACCTGTGCAAAATGTAGTCTCCAAATAGATGGTCTTTGAACCGTTGAAGGCATGATTCCTTAAACCTATTCACAAATGTTTTCCCAGCATCTATCATTCAGACTTCCCTTGAAACCACATTGTATTCTATCTTGGTATCGTAGGTACCAATACAAGATGCAAAACATGGTGTGGTGGTTGAAGAAGTCTGTGTCCCAGGAGTGGGTGGGACATTGGAAGCCTCTATTCCCTATTCCACATTCTTAGAGGTTATTGTTATTGATTTCCTTCTGGATCTTTTGCTCGATCTAGGACTGGTTGGGAAATCAATTGATTCCCTTTGACACTATTGATTTGGTTGTAATGTTTTAGGGGCTTTACCATATTGTTTTTCTATGTATTTGGCAAGCATTGTCAAGTCCACACCATCTAATTTGTTCATTGCCTCTACCCCCAATATGGAAGCCAATGCCTCTTTATCTTTATCAGTCTCATGTCCCTATATATATATAATAAATTTCTTCTTTTAAATTAACAAATAAAAAACTAAAAACTAAAAATCAAAGAAACAATGGAAACATTTACAAATCTATAAATTGACAATGAATTACCTCATTGTGGCCAGAGTCTGCTCCCTTTGCTCTCTTCCCTCTATTGCTTGACATTTTGAGGCAACCTAGGGAAAATTATTTTCGTTCAGTCTGTGGAGGAAAATAAAGTACACACTGCCAGGTATGAAAGTTTTCATCTAGTTTTTCTTTATTCCTCAAGGTTTTTGAGCTTTACTTTGTAGAGCAAATCATGAAGCTATTTTCCTATGAATCAGTTGCTGCCTTGGGAGGGAATCTATAGTTCCGAGCCTAATTTTAGTTTGTTCACCCTCGTCTCAAAAGCCCTAAATTTAATTTTCTCACACTTGACTTGTCTTAAAGCACTCGACTACTTTTTTAGGAAGGAAGCGAGAAAGTGTCTTCAGAGAAAGGTATTGATGGGAATGATAAGTGAACCTGGGTTTGAAAAATGCATTCACTGCTCTTGGATGCAGAGGAAATAATGCAATGTCTACAATTTTACCCTCCTCCTTTACAACTACATGAGACTTGAACGACTAATTTTAGTTTGCTCACCCTCGTCTCAAAAGCCCTAATTTTAGTTTTCTCACACTCGACTTGTCTTAAAGCACTCGACTACTTTTTTAGGAAGGAAGTGAGAAAGTTGTCTTCAAAGAAACATATTGATGGGAATGATAAGCGAACCTGGGTTTGAAAAATGTGTTCACTACTCTCGGATGTAGAGGAAATAATGCAATGTCTATAATTTTACCCTCCTCCTTTGCAACCACATGAGACTTGAACGATTCGCCTGTAAACAAAACAATATTCACAATCCTCTCCATTTCGAAACAAAAATATTTTTGGGAATGAAATTTTTTTATTGTAACCTTACCTATGGTGTCGCAAACTAAATCAAATTTCTCATCTACTTTCTTGTTTTCCCCTTTTTTCTCCTCTCTTCGCGCGGTGTTTTTCTACTTTTTTCTCCTCTAATTCACGCAGCATTTTTCTCTTGTAATTATCAAATTTCTCAAATAATTTAGGCGGGAAGTTTTTATTTTTTGTTTTTTATTTACTACTTAGTGCTATACTCGGCGTAGTTAATTCCAACTTTAGCGTCTACTTTTAGGCCTAAATGTAATAGTTTTGGGTCGCCAAAGGCGGCGCAAAGTGCACCTAATTTAGCACCAATCAATGCATTTTGGTTATGTCCTTGTGATATTACTCTCTAGATATATATCTCCTCTTTATAGTGACAAGGTTTCAAGAACATGACAACTTAGGTAAGGTATCAACTTGTCTCTTTAACCTCTGGATTGTCAATTTTCAAGAATTGATCTCATTGAAATGAAAAGACATGTTGATTGATGACTAACTACATTGTTACTATGATAGTGACTTAACCTGGTGTAATGTTAGAAAATGTCCCCTTGGGGGCTTTTCCCTCATAAGGTTTAGCTCCCGGGTCTTTAGAGTACATTTAGGACATTTTAGTTCGTATTTTAGCATCTCGATGGAATGAGACCTAAGTCCCATGGCAAATAGGACCTAGGAGGACCCCTTGAGCTATACCCTACCTAAAATAGGGGGGAGGACTTGGGTGCCCACACCCTAGTCCTACCCTATTTTAGGGCAGCCCCAATTTTTGGGTGTCAGTTAGTGACCGTTATTAGGTCCCTTTGCCGACACGGTAAGTTTGAATTTCAAATATCTTGGCGAGATTGCTTGTAGATGCATTTATAAGCATGTGTAGGCATTCATTTAAAAACTAGATGATTAAAAACAAGCTATTGTGTTCTCAAGGTGATTTAAGGCTTTCTATTATGTTGCAAGAGTAGACTTGTGTGTTTGTGTGTTGATATTTGTAGATTTGAGCATCAATTCCTTCATGGCATGAAGAGCATCTTCCTCCATGAAAGCTTCACTACAAGGTGACATATCATTGTGTTTTTATTATTGATTCTCTTAGGTTTTGGCCTCTGCCTCACAAGGGCACGTCATCTTTATCTGACAATGGTGTTTAGAGATTGAAGTGTCCTCTAGGGTTTGACTGAGGCAAACCTCTAAACACCACAACCCCCAAACCAAGTCTTGTGATTGCAGGTTACAGGTGTCGCATCTAGGAAAAGTGGAGTTGTAGGAAGGCTAGGAAGACATCAAGGATTCAAGATCTGAAAAAAAGTTAGACAAAGGAGCATTTCTGGGACTAGGGCGCTCGCTCCAGTGTCCTCCATAGATTCCAGAAAATAGAAGTTACAGGGCTGATCAGTGTCCGAAGGAGGTCCAGATTCCCTGAAAAAAGAAGATACCTTGGACTTGGGCAACCACTCCAATGTCCCTGACTATTCTGCTTCAGAACCCCAAAAATAGGTATTATGTAATTTGGCATTTTACTCTCGTCTGCAAGAGCTTTTTCCGTAATTCATTAATTTGTTGTTGTATTTGCATAATTAGGGTTTTAATGGTCAATTGAGCATAGGACAAGGAAAAATTGATAATTAATTCCCTAATCCAAGTTTCCATACATCTGAAAGTGACTCTAGGGTATGATAGTGCTTTCCATTCGACCCTAGATCCTTCAATGTTAGGGCGAAAGGAGGATTTTAACATCTAAACCACAAAAGATCAACAAATCTAATTTTACCCTAAACATTTTGGTGAACCTGTGTCTTTGAACTTAAATTGCAACTTGTTGAGTATTTGTCTACAGATTTGGTGTGATTTCATTCATTCATATAGACATTTAATTTATTGCATTGAGAAAATTTCAAAAAAATTGAAAAATTTGGAAAAATACAAAAAAATTGCATTGTTGGGCTTACTAAATTGTGTCAATTTTTCCTAAATTTTCCTAATTCATGATTTTTGCATCAGATCTGATATAAAATACAGAAAAATACAAAAATTCAAAATCTTGCCTTGTATTTTCATTATTTAATTGCTAGGGTTTTGTGGAAATTTTGACAATTTTTAGATAACCTAGTAATTCCAAAATCTAGGGTTTGTAGGCAAAATATTTTATCAGATTTTTATACTAATTTTAGAGGCTCATTCATATTTCATTTAGCTGTAGTCTTGCATTTTAGTGTGAATTTGCATTTAAATTTAAATTATTTGCATTTTTGCATTGAAAATTTCAACAAAAATTAGCAATTTTGATGCATTTTCATTAAATTTGCATGGGAATTTTGCACGATTAAGCTTGAAAATCATTTTAAGATTTGAGAGTATGTAATTTACATTAAAAAAAAAGACTTCAAACCATTCACATAGCATTTTATTCCAAAATCTCAAACTTAGGGCTTTGAAAACAACAATTTTCACCAATTTTGGCCTTATCGAATCTCTAAACTTGCATTTTAGGTGTGTTGTGAAGGATATTTTTGCATTAATTTTCTATTATCAGGGTAATAATTTTCTTCCCCCCATAAAAAGCTTCACAACACCCTTTTAACAGGCTCTTGTAGTGAAAAATCGGCAAAAAACTACACATTTTAGCTATTTTGGCCCTAGGGTTTGATCTAGTTTGCACTCCAAGCATGTTGTGATCAAATTTTATGGATTGAGGTGACTAATATTATTGATATTATTTTATTTACCTCCTAAAATTCCTTACAACACCCCTTTTTCTAGGTCTTGGAGTTGAAAAACTGTGAAAAATTGCATATTTTGCTATATTTTCACTAGGGTTTTACCTTAAGTGGTGCTAAACACGTGTTGTGTTGGATATTTTAGCACAAAGAGGCTGTTATTTCTGATATTATTCACTTTCCATCAAAATTTTCTTCACAACACCCTTTGTTATGCTCTTTTGCATTGAATTTTGGTGAAAAAGTGCCTATTTTGACTTATTTTCACTATATTTTGACTAGATATTATCTTGGATTTGCATCAAGAGTGTGTTGAGAGTGAGAATATTGATGCATGAGTTTAATAACTTGATTCCATAAGAGAAACATTCCTTTAATAAGAAGCATAAGACACATGGGATCTAGTGCTCTTGAAGAAATCGGTACTTTGAACACCTTCTTTACAAAAGGAGAAACCCAAACATTACAAGACATTCCACCCATTACAAGTACAATGGAAGAACAAAATTTTCATGATGTTGATGATACTATTGAGGCAATAGGATATGTATCTGATGAGAAAATAGAAAAATTGGATAAAGACGTAGCAAAATTTCAATCATTTATGGAAAATGAGAGAATAGTTGAAGAAGTTGTTCCTACAATTCATAACATAAGAGAATTGCTAAAAGAAGGACAAGATGGTGTTAATGCACTTCGTGATCTGGCACATATTGTACAAACCAATATCATGCCAGTAACTAAATGCGCGCAAACGATTAATAACACCTTATCACCATCTCATACTCAAGTTTCCATACCTATACCAAATACATGATTATCCACTTTTACATCAACGATCTTAATAACTAATACGAACGCTTATTGTAATGCTACCACTGGTATTGGAGTATCTAATAGCACTAATTACAAAGCTGTGGGATTTAATTATCAGAATTTGATTCCTAAAGGGACATCGTCTATGAATAATTGTTCTCAACCTCCTATCTATTCCACTCATTTCCAGCTACCTATTACATACTTGCAACCATCTTCCACCTATCATTATGGCCAACTACCATTATCTCAGCCTCCACATATTGTGGCATCTTAAACCAACTTTTACAGGGCATGACTACTTTGCAACAAAAAGTAACAAACTTGACAAATTCTTCACAACCTAGTCTACCGACATATCATGCCTGTAATCCATTATCATATGCAATCTTGAGAACCCCTATGCCTGAGAGGTTTGAAACTCCTTGCTTTGAAAAATATGGTGGAAAAGGAGATCCTAATATCCATGTGGCAGCATTCACAACTATGTGTAGTGATTTCTATTTTGAAGAGGATTTGTTAGCAAAACTTTTCCCCCAATCTCTCAAAGATACTGCTTTAGAATGGTTTTTCTCATTGCCTCTGAATTCAATACACTCCTTTTCGCAGTTGATTGATCAATTTTTACAACATTTTCAAGCAAATATCAGACCCCAAGTCACTCTTATTGACTTGGTTCAATGCAAACAAGGTCCCAAAGAAAAATTGACAGAATTCATTGGTCGATATCAAGGACTGTATGCACAAATTTAGTATTAGATGAAAGATGAAGATGTTCAGAAGATATTCATTACAAATCTACAACCTAATATTTGCGATAAGATTCTCTTGATCAAGTACAACTCCTTTCAACATTTATGCACCGCCCTTCGTGATTATCAACTTTCATCTAGTCAGTATGAAAACCAAAACTCATCGGCGCAAGTTGGACAATCCATGGGTGGATCATCACAAAACAACTTTAAAAGGAACAATAACAGGGGTTTCATCAAGATCAATGGACCAAATACAAATGTGTTTGCTATAAACAATCCAAAGAAACAATCGTATCAACCAAGGAAGTTTACTCCGATATCTGAGTCCTATCATTCTATCATGAATCAAGCTGTGAGTAATAACATTCTGAAGCTTCCCCCAATCAAGCCTATTGATCCTAATAAACAAGGACCTTACTTTGATGGTAATTCCTTTTGTCATTATCATCGGACACAAGGACATGACACTGAACGATGTATGAGTCTTAAACATGAGATACATGACCTTATTGATTCAAATGTCATCCAGGTATTGGGTGTGAATGATAATGGAAATAAGTTGGTTGCTCTGCCAAATCAGAATTTATAAATCTTCACTAATCCTTTTCCTAAGCATATCGAAAATAATATGGTGGAACAAGATCTACTAGAAGTAGATGAGGATGATTACTTGGACTATGATAGTATCGTAGGAATGATTGAAGTGAATAAGAAACAAGTGGATAACCCACCTCGTCCACGAAGAAATGAAATTTACACTGAGGTTCCTCCTCTATTATCCTTATATGGATCAGGAGATAATCAAAATACCTTTGAAAAAAAAGAACAACAACTGAAAGAGATGAGCAAGATGGTGCAGTATGAATCCTGCTACTGTTCTAGATAGATTCACCAATGAAAACTCGCTAAAAATTAGAAAAGAGCAAGACAACAATCAACAAATGGAAATAATAGTGGTTCTCCACCTCATAAGCAACAAAAAGCATCATTTAAACAAAGATCATATGCTAACAAACAAGACTTTCATAAGAACCACTCAAATTTTACAACAAATATGATCGAATACCTCTCCAAGAGGTTCGCAAGCTCCAACATATAATATGAAGACCCTACAGGTAAGTATCTCTAACCCTTTATCTCTCTCATGATGTGCTTCCCCTGTGATGTGTTATGTGTTGTTTAGGCCTCCTGGGATGACCTCAGATTCTTCTGTAAGGTTCGGGATACCAGTAGACCGCTTCTGTTGTGACCTTCTTCTATTTGTATCATCATTCTTCTATATTGCCTCTCTCTCTAATTTCACGGTTGTGTGTTGTGTCTTACAGACATAGTGTCGTGGTTGGTGACTTGGGGGCACCCTCCTACGTGACTATCCCTAAGACACTTGTTTCTCCTCTCTTATTTATTGTTTCCCTTCCTCTAGTGTTTCCATCTAGCAGGCAGATGACGACAAACATTTATACTGATGTGGACCTAGTGTCCCTTTCGAGAGCAATAAAAAAGTGGACTATAGTTCCTAATATGATGATGGGGTTGTATATCTTATCCGACGCTTGGCTAGTGGAAGCACTCGTGCTTTTTGTATAGTGAATTTTATGATGTTTCTATCGTATTTACAAACCTTAACAATACTGCTGCTTCGTGCACCTTTGTTTGCCTTTGAATCTAGCTTTGGCGGTACTCGATTCGGAGAACTTTGTGATATAGCCCCTGGTTATCCTCGAACTCTGAATTTGATGTATAACCTAGGCTCTTTGTGTGGATAATCATATGCATTGATGTTGTTTATAATGATGTTGTAGACACTAACATGTTTCTTGCAGGGATGTATTTGTGGGAACATTTGGCGATTGAAAAGTACATGTCACCTCCAGGGGGCATGGGCTTTGTGAAAGTTGATGTTCCCTTGTGTGTTTTCTTCCTACTTTAATGTGCTTGATATTGATAACTGATATCAACCACCTTAAGGTGGGGGCATATAAGGTAAGTTGTCTGTTATAGATGTTAGCAATGTGTTTGACCTCAGATGCAGTGACCTATGCTCTTGAGTAGTGCATCGTGCATCTCGAGTTTATTTGCAATCAATCATGTAAGCCCTTTGCAGACGTGGGATATCAAGCATATCCTTTTTCTTAAGCCCTCTGCGGAGGAGGGGATGGTTTATTTCTCAGAGCAGATTGCATCATCCTATCATTTTCAAAAGTCCTTTACGGAGGCAGGGAGCGGTTCTATGACTAACTCAACCCTTAAGCATGTTATCAGTGATTGTTGTGGCAAAGCCCAATCGTTAGTGCGTGCCTGTAATGTGCCTAAGATGGTGATGAGCCTAGAAATAGGGAACACACCATCGCTTGTCTGCCATGTTTTCTCCGTGTCTTCAAGTGTGTGTGTTTTGGCGTGCTTGTTTTGTATGGCGTGTTTGTTGCCCCATATGCAGTGACCAGTGCTCTTGCAGAGTGCTTCATGCATTTTGGGAGGTTTTACGTGTCTTGCGTGTGTGTTGCCCCATATACAAAGACCTGCGCCCTTAAGTGGTGCATCGTGTATTATGGGAGGTTTGTTTACTTTCTAGTACTTGCATTTGCATTTCATATATATGAGAAAAATAAAAGAAAAGATATCATTTATGTCTTCCATGCATTAATGTGTCTTCTATGCATTAATTGTCTGCTTTGTGTTCTGCATGACTGTAACTGTCTTCTCTATGTTTTGCGTGCCTGTTACTATTTTCTATGAGATTAGCATGTCTTCTCCATGCTTGGAGTGTTTTTTGTGTTTGTGACCTTACTTTAATGCATATATGGGCCTCGTGTTCATACATACATTAAAGTGGGGGCTAAATGTAGCGTTAGAAAATGTCCCCTTAGGGGCTTTTCCCTCATAAGGTTTAGCTCTTGGGTCTTTAGAGTGCATTTAGGACACTTTAGTTCATATTTTAGCATCCCGATGGAATGATACCTAAGTCCCATGGCAAATAGGACCTAGGAGGACCCCTTGAGTTGTACCCTATCTAAAATAGGGGGGAGGACTTGGGCGCCCACACCCTAGTCCTACCCTATTTTAGGGTATCCCCAATTTCTGGGTGTCGGTTAGTGACTGTTATTAGGTCCCTTTGCCAACACAATAAGTTTGAATTTTAAATATCTTGGCGGGAGTGCTTGTAGATGCACATATAAGCATGTGTAGGCATTCATTTGAAAACTAGATGATTACTAGCAAGTTATTGTGTTCTCAAGGTGATTTAAGGCTTTCTATTGTGTTGCAAGAGCAGACTTGTGTGTTTGTGTGTTGATATTTGTATATTTGAGCATCAATTCCTTCATGGCATGAAGAGCATCTTCCTCCATGAAAGCTTCACTATAAGGTGACATATCATTGTGTTTTTATCATTGATTCCTTTGGGTTTTGGCCTCTACCTCACAAGGGCATGCCCTTTTTATCTGACAACGGTGTTTAGAGACTTAAGTGTCCTTTGGGGTTTGACTGAGGCAAACCTCTAAACACCACAACCCCCAAACCAAGTCTTGTGATTACAGGTTATGGGTGTCACATCAGAGAAAAGTGGAGTTGCAGGAAGGCTAGGAAGACATCAAGGATTCAGGATCTGAAAAAAAGTCAGACAAAGGAGTACTTCTAGGACTAGGGCGCTTGCTCCAGTGTCCTTCGCAGACAGATTCCAGAAAATAGAAGTTACAGGGCTGATCAGTGTCCGAAGGAGGTCCAGATTCCTTGAAAAAGTAGGTACCTTGGACTTGGACGCCCGCTCTAGTGTCCTTGACTGTTCCACTTCAAAATCCCAAAAAAAGGTATTCTGTAATTTGGCATTTTACTCCCATCTACAAGAGCTTTTTCCGTAATTCATTAATTTGTTGTCGTATTTGCATAATTAGGGTTTAATGGTCAATTGAGCATAGGAGAAGGAAAAATTGATAATTAATTCCCTAATCCAAGTTTCCCTACATCTAAAAGTGACTCTAGGGTATGATAGTGCTTGCCATTCAACCCTAGATCCTTCAATGTTAGGGTGAAAGGAGGATTTTGACATCTAAACCACAAAAGATCAACAAATCTAGTTTTACCCTAAACACCTGGTCACAAGATTAATAAGACAATTTTATAGTAATAACTCTATGGATGCATACCTAGCTATCCTAGGTGTACTATGACAATAATTTAATGTTGCTAGTGTTTCTTTTAAACCTCCTATGGTTTTTACCTATGCCTCGTGGTATGACAACCTCTACAATGTTAATTATGATATTCATATGTTGGTGAATATTGGAGCAATGGTTTGGATGACCTAATAACATTTGTGATAGTCCTTTGGGGTTGTGATAGACCTTTTGGGTTGTAACAATACTTAGGACGATTGTCTATCAGCTATAACAAGGCATAATGATGGTCCTTGATATCATCCCCTTATAACGATAGTAATCCACCATATACCAACAATTATATAAGTTATAACAATCATAATGGTTGAAAGATGATATTTGATACCCCTATTAATACTCAAGGCAAAATTTTAAGGTGGTTGCTATAATAGCATTTTTTAATAATAAATGATTACCTAACTTATAATGTAAGCAATGCCTTTGCTTAGTTTTGTTAGTCATAGTCCTATATCATATGGTGGCTGCCCTTTATTCCCATATCAGTCCATTGACTTGCTAATAAAGATTCTAAATCATTGTTAGTACGACATTAGGTGGTATTTGGACGATAGCAATGATATGACAACCTTTGAATCCTCATGATCCCACTACAATAGTAGATCAACACTATGATGGTCAAATATGAAATAAATATCAAATATGAGAGTCAAATATGAAATAAATGTCTTTTTGATGTGAATTTGTAGTCATCTTGTAATCACAAGATTTGAGCTCTAGTTGTCAAGATTCCGCGTGTAAACTTTTTCTAAAGAGCAAAATGTTGCAATGTCCTATTTTGTTTTTCATAGTGCGTCTTAATGAAAAGAGAGTGTATTAACAAGATAAATTCAAGAATATTTTCTTGGTGCATAGTTGGTATGTGACTATTTTCATTGTTGTGTATTACATGATCCAAAGGAGGCCATGGAGAGAGGACGTGGATGGCATAGAACTACTAAATCGTAGAGAGAAAAGTGGGTGGAAATAGATATGACAATGGAATCTGTAGATACAATAGAGGCAAGAAGAGAAAGCAACCTCAACCAAAGGAGGAAGGTGTTTATGAATTCACAAATGCTACAACATAGAGGAGATAAAGTCATTTTTTACTATGTTGTGTACTAAACATTATTTACGATGTTGTGTATTATAGGGGCCAGACGAGGCCATGGCAACAGATCGTGTCATATCAAATAAGGACACAACGGATGAAGTAGGACATCAGGTACTCAAACCCAATTTCCTTAGGAAAAAATAATCTGATGGCATTTTGTGATACGTCCATCTTTTTTTACAGTATTATTGAAATTTATAATGTATTATCCAATCTTGACATAAATTAATGCATATTGTTGATTATTTTAGATGGAGATTGGAGCAAACGCAGAGCCTGAGCATTCAACTAGCAAATGAAAAAGATATCTACGTGGACGTGGACCTAAAACTATTAAATCACGTAGACGACCATGGGTGGAAGAGGATATGACAATGGATCCTGTAGTGATTGCACTAAACAAGAGTTTGGTCAGGACTATAGTACATGTGATGAATACTTTGAGAAAATTGTTGTTTGTGGATGTTCTATATGTCGTGGAAAGAAACAATTCAAATGAGTGATTGTACAAAGAAATTGCATATATGATGAGCTTCCAGTCGGTAGTATGCCTCCTACAATCGATTCAAATCCAATAGGAATTGTGGTAAGGAATTTTCCAAATTGATATAAATAACATGCATACTTCGTTTAAACATTGTTTTATATTATTTAAATAACTAATTTTTTTCTTAATGGATACTTGCAGGATAAAGTTCTTGGTTTAAATTTTCCTGCATCACTGACTTCCAGCCTAAAGGGCAATGATCATTTATCAGATGATACATCTAACAAAAATATGTGCCAATATACCAGCTCAGAAGATGAGGAATTGATGAAAACAAGCAATAGAACAAGAACTGGTTTAAAGATGCGTAATTTTCTTAAAGACAAGGGGAAGGTGGACTACATACCCTATGAGAATGAATGTGATGGAGATGATGACTTGCCCCTGAGTTTGAGATCAATTTACAAAGAGACATTTGATCGTCGACTATATTGCGCTTGGCCTAGTGATCAACAACTACCTAGAGTGTATGAGGTGTTTCAATTTTGGGGATACCGCTACATGATACGACCCTCCAATATTCATGGAGTGAATCTAGTCCTCTTTATTGTCCAAAATGTACATGTGGGATCTAAACATAGAAACAATTCAGAAAAAACCACTAGGAGATTAATGCCATAGTATGGTCCATCATATTACAGTGGTGAATGGAGAAGGTTAGCAGAATATAAGCCTAGCATGTCAGCATATGGTCTAAATTTGAATATGTATACACATCGTCTCCAATTGGAAAGTGGAAAATAAATGAATAGAGGTCATCTTATGTATATAGATGGACGTGCATACACACACAAAAATATTTCAGGATTTATAAAAACTAGTAAGGGAAGGGACCCTACTGTAAGACCGAATTGTCAATTTGTTGAGGTTATAAATGATAAAGATGGAGATATGGAAAGAGAGGTTGATAGATTGATAAGGGTTGAGGCTATTATGGACCTTACCATTGGGGATGAGTTATTTATTGATTACTCCTTAAAATGCACTCCTGCGCGAAAAAAGAGGGAAGAACAAGGTCTCCCTAAGGATGTTCTTAAGGGCAGAAAACCAAAGAATAATAAATGAGTGTGGACTGATGTTTTATAAACTATGTTGTCAAAATTGTGTTTTATTTAAATTATTGTATAAAAAAGGTAGTTTATAAAATAATGTTCTATTATTCAATTGATGTATATATGTTCATACAATTTTTATTTTTATTTTTTAAGCCATATTTTATTATATTTCTTTGAAATTGATACATTTATGATTTATCCAATTGTTGCCAAACATTAGATAATGCTTGCGTTTGTTGATAGGTAGAAGATGTTGATGAATGACATACTAATACCCAAGATCCAACTAGGTTATTAAGATTTGGACGGGATGATCCAAACCATCCTTTAAACCATACCAGGGTGAAAAGAGCAACATTGAAGAGAATACTACCAGCTAAGAAATTTGAAAAGCTGATGAGATCTGCATACACTGATGACATGCCACCTAGCCTTAATGATGATGATCATGATAGTGAAAATGTAATGCATGAAGAAGGATTGAATGAAATGCTTACAAATTTCTTTGGGGATGAAAACAATAATGACATAATGATCATATGGTTGATAGTAACATTGATAGCAAGGGTAATTACCACCAACGTAATGTTGATGATAACAACCTGAAAGACTCCATCAAGCAAGCATCGAAGACACCCGTGTTCAAATAGGGTGCAAGTAGAACCTCAAAATTAGCATGCACATTAATATTATTAGAAATCAAGTCACTATTTGGTTGGTCAGACAAAGGATTCGCTACCCTACGGAAGTGAGTTGAAATCTATTTCTTACTTTGCAATTGTCAATTGCTGTACATAATTCGTAAACATTCATCAACTTCGATTATATTTCTTTAAGGGGATTTTAAAACCATATATTGTATATAAACAGTCCTAGTATAGATTGACATATCAAACATGTTCATCATAAGTCAGACATTCAATTGATTTAATCTCTGGCAATCTTACAGGGCACTAAAAACTAAAATATTCCCTGAAGAGAATGTGTTTCCATCAACTTGCAGAGAGGCGTGTCTGTTGTTGGTTGAGTTGGGGATTGAATATAAGAAAATTGATTCATGTAAAAATGATTGCATTTATACAGAGATGAATATCAAAACAAGGTAGAATGCCCTATATGCAAAGAGAAGAGATATCATACAAATGTACAAGGTCCTATAGTTCCAAAGAAAGTTTTACATCACATGCCAATTATACCTAGAATTCAACGAATGTTTCGTTGCAAGTCACTTGCACAATTGATGGACTAGCATGAAAAGAACATGAGTAAAGATGGATTCATGCGAATTCTAGCTGACTCCAAAGCAATGAAACACATAGGAAAAATGGCCAAGAAAATTCAAAGATGAACCTCGTAGTATCAGGTTTGGTCTTGCAATTGATGGAGTGTGCCCATTCTATTTCCTGAGCTCAAATTATAATGTTTGGCTAGTCGGATTGATAGTATACAATATTCCCCCCATGGATGAGTGTTAGAAAGGAGCACCTTATGCTGACTCTCATTATTCTAGGAAAACATCGACTTAAAAACATGGATGTTTATCTTGCGCCTTTTATTGATGAGATGCAACTGCTATGGAAAGGCATAAGAATGTATGACATATCACGTCCCCTATCAAATAGGTCCTTCATGTTGTACGGTGTGCTATGTTGGACTATTCATGATTTCCTAGGACTTGGTGTTTGTTCTGGTAAGATAAAATATTTACGTATTTACACTCAATTTATTTTCATCCCAACTTTCATACTTTAGGTTTATACTATTTTTTTGATGTTATTAACATTACTTATTGAATTGCAAGGCTTCAAACAAAAGGGATATTTGCATGTCCAAGATGTGCAAAACAATTTCAAGGGCGGTATTCTAAAGATCTACATAAATTTATTTACGCAAACAAAAGGGTTTTTCTACCACTAGATCATAAGTTTACAAATCGCCTGAAGAGTCAATTTGATGGAAAAGTTGAAAATAGAGGCCCTCCCACGATTATGGGTCCAGGTGATTGGCTTAAGAAGTATGAAGATGCTAAATTGAAAGGTTGGGAGGATTTTTTTGATCGGGGTGATTTAATTGAAGAACCAGATCAAGTTGTAGTTAATATGCCAGAAGGAATGAAAAGGAAATCCATATTTTATGAGCTCCCTTACTAGAAGGATCTATTAATATCTCACCTATTAGATCATATGCACGACTTCAAAAATGTCCCAGAATCTATATTTTGACATATATCATGCAAAGATAAGGACACCTTGTCTTCGAGGAGAGATATTGCTCTTTCGTGTACCAAAATTGATAGAAAACATTTGTGGCCAAACATGGAAAATGAAACATATGCAGAAGCTCCATGGATTTTGAAAAAAAAAGATCTAGACCAACTAAAAAATGTCATCCATTCAATAAGGACACCTACTGGCTATGGATCATCATTGGCTAAAGCTTTTATAGTTGATGGACATATCACAGGGTTTAAAACACGTGATTTTCATAATTTTATGAAGGTATTATATATCATCATTTAACATTTACTGGTAACATTGATTAAGTACTAAATATATTTTGATATTTTGTTGTGTGAGAAAAAATTACTAATGACCTTTTCATAAATGTGTTTGATAGCATATCATGCCATTGGCAATTAGGGGGGATTCTTGTCTTACAGTTGACTTAAGGAATGTCATAAGTTGATTGTCAGCATTTATAAGGTATGTGGTTATATGAAATGTTCATGTGTGAGAGACATAGAGATATTATATTGCATTTTAATTTTTGACTAAAGGTTCATACTAATTTAGTATTCTTATATTAGGTAGGTGACCTCCAAGGAGATCCACGAATGTGAAGTGCCAAAATGGAAGAAGGAAATTGCAGAAATTGTGTGTATTTGAGAAGAAGATCCCTACAAGTTTCATGGACCTACAAGTCCATTTACTTATACACCTAGTCAATGACATTGAATTGGTAGGTGTCCTATCAACGAGGTGGATGTTTTTCTTTAAGAGATATATGAAAACTTTAAAAAGATATGTCTGACAAAAGGCACATCCAGAGGGTTGCATGGCTGAAGGGTATGTATTGAATGAAGCATTTATCTTCCTGTGTGAATTCCTTGGTAAGGATTTTGAAGATGGGCCATGCTTCTGGGATGAAGAACAAGCATCAGATATTATTGATGGAGAAAAACCACAATCTAATGGTGTTCACTTGTAGAAATTAGTAAGTAAATTCATGATCAGTGTGGTTGTTTTTCTTGCAATCATTAATTTACTCTGTAATTTATTTGTCAAATTAACAGCATGACATTTGGAGTTTGAAATAAACATGTTGACATGTAATAGGTGTAGACGAAAGTGCTATACTCGACAAGTTCATTATGTATGGTCACATGGACTTTATGAACAAATGGATTGATCTATATGATAAAAAAAGAGAAGTGTTAGAAGCAAGGAGACAATTTAAGAGATCAAACCCAAGGAATACTCTACTTCCCACTGATCTGCTTGGGGAATGGGGCAAATATTGCACACTACAATGGGTTACTGAACAAATTCAAAATTAAATAGAAGATGAAATCAACATGTCTAGAGGATATGAAAGAAAGGTACAGTTGGAATTTTACAAAATGTTGTTTCCTTATAGGTTTGACACTATTAACTATTTTAATATTTGTCATTATATTTGTTTTCATTGAAATAAATGGTCTTTCACAGGCGAGGAAATATCTAGCAATGTGGGCATATGGTCGACATTATCATGTAGAAAGTGTAGATGTAAAGAGACGATCCTTCGATTGTGGCATCATGGTTGACTTCAAACAATCCAGTTGATCAAGCTCAAAAGATAATCTGAATATAATTGAAGGGAATCTACAATATGTTGGGAAAATACAAAAAAATATTGAGTTGGATTACCACTCTTTTAAATGTTGTATTTTTAAGTGTAGATGGTATGAAGCATTTGACAGGACATGAAGACATGATACCCATAGTGAATTGTTTTCTATAGATTCCTCATGTTTCCTACCGGAGGATAAGGAGCCTTATGTTCTACCAATTCATTATGAGCAGGTATTTCTTTAACTCAAACAAGAAGCAGTAGTGATCATTAATCTATTAATTCATAGTTTATTGCGAATATATACATGTGTTTATTAATCAATAAAATTGTTATACCATACGTCTAATATATGTATGTCGTTCATGTGTAGGTATTTTTCTATGAAGATATTTTGGACCCAAAATGGATATTTGTCATACATTATGATCCAAGATTAATGCATGTATTTGATGATGCATTAGTGGATACTGAGCAAAACAATGATGGCTAACAAAATGAGAGAGAGGGATTAGAGAACATCAAAGAAATTGACATCCATGATGATGTTGAAGATGGTTATGTTCAAGCACAAGAAGACAACAATCTAGAGTTGGATGATGTTATGGAAGGCAACAATATGGATGGTATACAAAATGATGATCCAAATACATCTGGTAACAATATAGATGGTCTATAGTCAGATTTCAATGATGATGAAGATGATGCAGATCAAGATGAGGATGATGATAATGTTAAATACTTGAAAGAACATATGAACATTGACAATGATACACTGGATGACATTGTAGCAAACAATAATGTTAATGACCAAGACTTCTAAATTTTCATAATTATTTGCAATCCATGTTTAAAAAAGGATGATTAAATTGTTGGCAATAATGTTTATTAAATGGATTGTTCAATTGTTGACAAATTACCTATTGCAATATCCTTAAATTGTTCAATCTTTAGTATGAATTGTCGAAAATAATGTTAATTAAATGGATTGATTAATGTTCTTCATAACTTGTTAATGGATAATCCTTATGTGATGGAAGTATTAAGTGATATAGGTCAAAGGATAAGCTCATCAATGGATTGATTGATATTCTTCATAACTTGTTAATGGATAATCCTTATGTGATGGAAGTATTAAGTGATATAGGTCAAAGGATAAGCTCATCAAGTTCCTTAAATAGTGGGTGTCACCTTGTTTCACCAATGACAATTTACTTTCAAGTTTGCTGGTGACTTCGGAACAAATTAAGAAGCTTATGTAATTTTGTCAATTAAATCATCCACTTCACTTAACCCAATCTGGCACATCATTTGGATTAATATTTTCTATAAATCTTTAAACCCTGCTCCTAAAACAGAAAAACAAATTTGGATTTTGAAAATATATACAAGGGAATGATTTTCAAAAGCGAAAGATCGGTGCCTGCCACATGAGGAGTTTGTTTATCTTTAATTTTTTTTCATATATATCCTTAATTGTATCTATGCCATGTTATCTTGTGATAAGTACTTGAGTAAGACCATCAATGAAAAATGAAGTGGACATATTATCATCTATATTAGCTAATTGATTGCACAAATATTTCAATTTATCAACGATCTCATGTTTCTATTAATTTTCAACACTTTTAATAAAGACATCATGATCATAATATTCTTCTTCATCGTTAGAATGCAACATGTGATCGTCATAGGAAGTAGGAGAAAGAGGTAGTCATGTTTCCAAGGTGAGGGTTTGACCTAGTACTTTGTTGAAGGGGACATAAGGATCCTAGATGTTTATTAGGAATGCAAAATTAAAGGCATTGGGTTGTTTCCAACAAATGCAAACCACAAAAATCTCAAAATAAAAAAATCAATCTTTTTTTATCTTAAACATAGGCATGGAAATTGCGAGTTCAAAAAAATGTAGGCAAATAAATCATACCCTATAATAGAAGATTTAAGTCCAATCCTAGATTTAATTAAACTTTAAAGTACAAGGAGTTGAGAGTAGAATAAAATATTGAGATATTAAGTAATTAAGATAGAGAAATGAAATAGTTGAGACTTATTTGATCTTTTTAGCATGATGTCAAATGTGAATTGTGTGATTAGCTAATACATTATGAAAAAAGAATGAAAACTAGGATTTTCTACTAGAATAATGATCATGAGATTGTGGCAGTGATTAACTAATTTTTTGCATTCCTTCTTAACTTGTCCTCTTTTTCCATATTTCCAAAACTTTACTCTTATCTTCCTAGGGATTCTAGATTTTCCTCTTGACTTGGATTGATATTTATACCATTCCCCTTTAGATCCACTTTTGTCCTTGGGCCTTTGCGGAACATGCAAGGCATCCTTAGAACCTTCATCATTGAACTTTCTCCTCATATCTCCATTGAGCATTGTAACAATAAAGGATTCCATAGTCACATTTGCAACACTACCATTTATAACAATCATTATGTTCTCCTATTTTTTGGGTAAATAAAAAGGTGAGAAGATACATTTGGCTTGCTCATCAATTTTAACATTTATTGAACCTATTTGACTCAAAATCATATTAAAGGTGTCAAAATGTTTATTTAGTAGAAAATCCTTCCTTCATTTTTTAATAATATAAACATCTTTTGAGATATAACTTATTACTTTATAATTTTAGTTTGATAAATATCACCTATCCTCTTTTGTAATGTGAATGTAGGGGTCTCTTTTGATTTGAATAACAAAGAAAAAGTAAATTGGAGACAACCAGATAAATTATTAGCAACCCAATTCAACAAACAAATGAGAACCAAAACTTAACCACCATAGAATAGCAACTTTTATATAGATGTGCTTCAAAGTACATGCAGTGCAATGTCTCTTTCAAAAAATCAAAATCCCAAATAGATTCCGAGCCATAAGGTCTTGGTTTCCTTTTATAAAGGAAGCAACAGGCTTCAAACCTTTCACATTCAAAATGGCTCTTTGTATTCCTAACCCTTGATATTACAATATTTGTCTTTTATAAGTCCAATTTAGATTTTCAAATATATTGGAATACATTTTGAAAACATGAAGAAAACATAAAGAGACAAAAAGAGAGCATTCAAGATGTGGTGGTGCTATTTAACGCTAGCATATGGCTCATTGCTCCTCTACACCTAAACTTGTTCTACTGATGATTCATCTCTAAGATATTTCTCCTCCCATTTATATATTGTAAAATCACCAGGCCATTGGTAAGCCTGAATCTGAAGCAAGTTCTCCTGGTGATTTTTCCATCTTTTATCAAGCAAAGCTCTGACATCCATCACAGATTTTGCATACCCAGCATCCAAGGTAATTACTTGGTCCAATATCATGTTGAAACTAAGAATGCTGACATCTCCATCCTTCTTCAAAAAATCCATAACTTCGAATACTGTTTGGCTAAATTCCATCTTCCATGTGTCAAGACTTTTGATTTTCTCTTCTTCTGTCAGTATTAAAGGAATAAATTTATGCTTGAACGTAGTAAAAGATTCAACCTTTGCTTACATCTTCTGGCTTTCCCCATTCACATACTGGTATTCATCAATGATCATTTTGATTATTTTCTTAGTGGGCTTCAAAGTTGTAGGGGCATCAACATTCCTTTGCACTACTAAGCACATCATAACCAAATTGTGATGATAGGGTTGCCATTTTTTAAACAACAAATCCAAAACAGAAAAGTTTATCTTCAATTGATCAATGGCCCGAGATAAAGGAGAGTAGCAATCACGCACACTCCCAAGCTTATCCACAACCAATTTTACTCTATGCTCCAAAATTTTCTCAAAAATTTCAAAAACTTTCATCTTTGCCTCATTCTTTGTCATTTCATTTTGTTTATTCAAACTTTCAATTTCCTTTTCAAATTTCAATCTTGTTGCATTAAATTCTTCAGTAGACATTGTGACATCATTGGTTGTTTGTGGCACAGGGGGCTGATAGGGTACAATGGCTTGACCTTGAGAAGAATTCACAACTTGCTATTGTTTCTTTAATTTCACATTTTCAAAATACAATTTGTTTACTTCATCATTCATTACTTTCTGAGTTTGCTCATAATCTGTTAGCCTTTGTTCTAACCTATTCACAATAGCATGAGTAAACATAGCAGTATGAACATTGAGAGAAGCTACTTCTATTGCTGATGTATCTTGTAAAGTCTTTACCACAGATGTACCCCTCATTTCTTGAACAATATCAAGCAATCTTGGTTTGTTTGTATTCTTCTAAGTAGTCCCAATTGCAAGGGTCTCTGTATTTGGATTAAAACCATATCCACTTATGCCATCTTCATAATCAAATTCTGAAACAAGTTGTGGATCATCCTGACTTCTAACTTGGTCAAGCAAAAATACCTTTTTCAATTCAAGGCTAGGGATGATAAGCATATTACTTTTCAACACCATTTGTCTTATCTCCTCTGGACTCACATCAATTTCATCTACTTTCAATTCTTTGAAAGTTTGTGTAATGATTTGATCATGTTGTGCTTCATCAGTACCCATTTTATTTATTTCCACTTTTTCATTATATTCTTTCATTTTCATTTTCAGCCAAAAATCCTTAAACTCTGGAGTTTTAATGTCAAAAAGGTGTTGTGTAGTTTTCCATTGATGTTTTGATTATGATGCAAGGTTGGTTGACAAAGTGTGTTGCTTCTTGCTTTCGTGATGTTCACAGGTTGACCACATGGGTCTAATGCAAAGGTCATTCTTTGGGGTCATCAGGACTTTATAATATGATTGATTTTGCTTGGAGTTGATCATGGACTCATAATATTGTTTGGAGTTGCTTCATGTTCTTGTGTGCTTTCATGCATTTCTTGTGCATTCATATACAAGATTCATGTTTATGACAGGACTTGTTTGATCTGCTTGATCACATCATTTGTTGATGCTCACATATTGTGGACAGGTGATGTCATCAGGTACTATGTGTTCAGATATAAGTTATGTTTATGAAGTAGTTGCTTCATGATCCTCATGCTCTTGGTTTATGATATGTGTTCTCAAATCTATGAGAATGTTCTTTATATTGTTGATTGTCTACTTTAATTTGTGATAGAGAAAGGAAGAGTTTGAGGCAGTAAGGTGATCCATCATCAGTCTTATTCATGATATTACACAAAGAGTTGTTATGTCTTCATGAGGTATAATGGTGAGTATCATGATGGTGCTAATGTCAAATGTATACATGTGTTGATCATTGTTTGTTTGTATTGTCATACTTCATGATCAGGATCAAGATCATATGGTGGTTTGGTAGTACAATTTTGATAGTATGCAGTACATCATACAAGGTATGATAGAATTACCTGTTGAGTATGTGTTTATCAGTTGTGCAATACTTGCATTGATATAAAGGTGGTTGACTGATACAAGTCTTGTGTTGATCAATGTGCATCAAGAGTTGAATTGGAACAACAAGCTTGACATAATGTGTTTAGGTCTTTTCAACATTGATGATAATGACAAATTGTCATATGACTGACATGATAATATTGTTATGTCTTTCAGTTATATCAATGTTGTGCATTAAAGTGGAATTCTTCTTTGAGTGACATCGATGGATGCAACTAGGGTTTACAAGTTTAAAACCCTAAATCTATTCCTAAATATCTAATTCTTTATACTCTGTCCATCATAAGGATTTAACACTTTTTGTTATAAAAAGTTAGTGACCTGTTATCACAGGTCAACTCACTTATCATGACCTGCAGAAGGGGTTTTTAATCATATAAATGACCGGCCCCTTTGTAAAGCCACCAACTCCACAATGAGTGTGATGGGCGCGAAATGTGAATCAATGGATTTGTTTAAATGATATATGTGCGGGCTGTTGCAAGTATGAGGTGAGCCAGTGTTGTCATTGATGTCAACATACTCATATTGCATTGACAAGAAGGATTTGATGAGCTGTGTGCTGAGGATATTGAGAAAATTAGTCTCAGTCAGGAACAGTGAAGAACAGTGATGAGAAGAAGGTAAATGTACTGTATAGGATGAGAACCGGAGGATGCGGATTAAAGGGTTAGTAGATATGAGTCTTGAGATGCTACAGTTAAGATTTCAGAGGTCCGCATGAAGATCGGAAGGAGTTGTGGCTGCCGGTATAGAACCGGGTCCGGCAAGTATCCGGAGGTGACAGAGGATCACAAAAAGGTCCGGTGAGGTCCGGAATTGTATTATCATAATCTGCGGATTGGAAGGAGTGTTTGAGATGTCCTTGTGATGTGTCATCCTGATTTGTGTGTGATTTGGAGGTCCGGAAGTACCTCTTGCATTATGACAGTGGCGACAGACTGTGTTCTTGAAGTTCTGGATGAGGAAGACAAGAGATCCCAGTAAGCAGAGGAAGTGCGGATGTATCCGGACATTCAGACAGGCTTGTGAAGGTTCTTGGATCATGTGTAGGTTGTGTTGTTGGTCCGCATTGATGGTAGAGCCCGGAATTGAAGTTATTCTTCCGGATGAAGTTCTTGCTCTGTGTAGCCGACCGGATGAGTTGTTCATCCTGCGAATGTTCTTGTGATGGCCGACCGGATGTGTTATTCATCTTGCGGATACTCCTATGGTTGTTTGCCGACTTAGATGCTTGTTCCTAAGTCGATGTCTTGTATAAATAATGATTTGTGAGTTCATTTCAGTGTGTGGTATGAGGATGAGTATGGTTTAGCGAAGAAACGTGCGAAAGGCAGAGCAGAGACTGTTGGGCTTAATTGGAACTGATCCGGACATGTTAGAGATGTCATTCTCCAGTTCAAGACTGTGATTTTCATCACTTTGTAGACAGTGTGTCTCCTTGTAGGCAGTGGGCCTCTTTGTGAGCAGTGTGCTCGGGCAGTGAGCCCTTATTGGCATGTGCCATTCATTTTTCTTTATTCTTCTAACAGAGAATAATTCTTGGGTTAATCACCCCGTGGTTTTTCCCTTAACCGGGTTTTCCACGTCAAAATCTTGGTGTTCAATGTGTTGATGCTTATCTGCTCTTGTGTTTATGTATTATGCTTCCATGGATGATTATTTGATGTGCTGCTAACTAACAACAGTGAGTTAAGTGTTTGAATGACAAGAAGTTTTATACAACTGATTCACCCCCCCCTCTCAGTTGTATGCCCTAGATCCAACACGGGCATGTTGAGATCAAAGGCTCGAATTTAAAATTGCCTTCCATGCTTAGGTGTTCAACATTTGATGTGCATATAAATGTCAGAAGATTTTAAACTACAGTATAGTGTTTTTTATGAGGCTATTTTTTAGCCCGATTTAAAGGCAATTTTTTTGTGGACTTTAAAGGATATTTTTTCTATTTTTTTGACTTCATTCGAGACATTGAAGGCAAATAGAATGGTGATTTGTTATTTTTAAAAAAGGCATCTTTTTAAGTGGAAGTTTAATGCCTTTTGTGAAAAGGTATACATTATATTTCTTATTCTTATAGAGATAGAAAGTAAGTCCGAATATGAGAGAAATTTTTTATTGAGGGCGGTTAATTTTATTATTGTAGATTGAAGATTTTGTAAAGAATATCATTTATGATATTGTGGAGAAGATGAAAAGATTGTTGAAGTTGAAAATGTATATGTAGGGTCATTAAATTTTTTATTATAGGTGAATGATTTTTTATGAAAGAAGATGAAGAGATTGAAGGATGTTGAAAAGTGTTTAAATTGCAGAGAGAAGATGAAACATTGAAGTTGTGAGAGATTTTTTATTGACAGAAGAAAATTGATTTATTCTTAAAGATTAATTGTTTTTGCAGATGATATTCTTGCAAATAAAAATATTTTTGTAGATTGGAGAAGATGAAAACATTGAAGAGTTATTTTTTGAAGAAGTTTTTTTATGAGAACAATTTGTTTTTCAGATTGAAGATATGCAGAGGAGAGGAATTCCAAGAGTCTTTTTGTTTATAATTTTAATGTAGGTGCTCTGTGAAAGAATGGGATTACAGGAATATGAAAAGATATTCAATCTTTATATATTAGTTATGCAGGTGCTTTGTATGAGAGAGTTTGTGTAAGGACCAAAAATGCAGTAATGAAGACCTCCGTGTGCAACAAATTTACAGAGTGAACCACAAAGACAATATGCAGATGATTGTGCATCAGATGAATTGGTTGTGAATAGATAATGAGACTAACATTTAGATTGGATTGAAAAGAGATATGCAAACTCAGAGAAGACAAGTTATGTAATGGTGCAAATTAGATTGAGTGGCAATCATATCTTGCACATTAAGTTTGATGATTTGATAATGGTGATTGTACATTGTGTCAATGAGACATCAATTTACCAGTGAGGTATATTGTAGCCAGTGAGGCATGTTGGTCAATGAGACCATCTTGTAGCCAGTGAGGCTTATATGGTCAGTGAGACCTATTTGTATCAGTGAGATTCATGATTAAGCTAGTGAAGCATTTTGAGTGGTTTTTCTACCCCATGAGGGTTTTCCACTCCAGAAATGTCTGTGTCATAATTTGCCTCTATGTGTGTACTCTCTAATGTTTTACTCATAGCTCCTGATTTATACTTTTTATTATCATACATCTGCATATGTGTAGAACAATACATTGATGTATTCCTCTTTCTTTGTTTTGTAAATAAAACAAAGCAAAAAGTTAAAAGTTTTTGCAACACTAATTCACCCCCCTCTCAGTGTTGTCCTAGACTCCAACACTATGAACCTCATGGATGCTATAATCCTTTCATCCTCCTCCAATTTTGGTTCAGCTTGGGTTTGCTCACCCTTCCTAGCCTCAGGCTCATGTGCATTAGTGGGTTGACCAACCAATGGATGATCAACCTCTTGCTCATCTCCCATGTGCCTCAAGATGTTAGCCACCTCATTAGTATCCCCCACCTCTTCAGTCATTTCATATGGGACAAGTGGAGATACCTCTTCTATCCTCTGCTTCTTTGCTGTTGGTGATTCTAGGACCTGTGGATCTTGCACTAACATAACATCAGGAGTAGACTCATGAATCTCAATCCCTGCAAACCTTTCACTAGAAGTTTAGTAGCCTTAGGAGGCCGCTTCTCAGATTTACCATAAATACTTTCAAAATTATCAATGATTGCATCAATTCTCTTCAGATAGTCTTTTTCTTCAACAAAGAATCCAAGAAATAGGGGATTCTACTTTTTCTTTTCATCTTCAATATTTTTCAAGATATCCCATTTTCTCTTCCTACTGTATACCTCATCAAAAGTGACAAGATTTCATATCACATTCTCATCAAACAGGACCTGATGGGATATGGTCATTTTAGTCATAATTGATTGTCTCATAAGATTCATATGACCCTCAGGGTCACAATTCCTCTCGATACCCAATTTCAAAGAATATTTCACCTTTAAAAAGGCTTGCAAATTTTCAAGAGTGTCAGAGCCAATAGACCAATCACCAAAAATTGTAGCATCAAGTAGAAATGTACCTTTCTTTTGTCTTTTCATTACCTCCTTTTCCATCCACATCATTTGCCACATAAACTCCATGAATACAATTTTGTCTTATACAAATTTTAGCAATATGTGAGGTGGCTGGGGGCAACCATACACTCTAATTATAGTATGATCTGACATAAAAAACCAATCAACAAAATTATGATTGTGGCCCTACTCTGGTTTGTGTGCAAGCAGCCTCAGCATTACCCTGACTTCCTTAGTCAACCTAGGAAACCAGATACCAAAAGAATTCAATATCTTGACAACAAACAAATCATGAAATACAATGTAGTCACTATTCTGGCAACAGGAATCCCACTTATAACACCAAAACTGAGTCATCAATCTTTGTCCTTTCTCATCAACCATACTCATATCCATTTTGCTTGACCATCTCCCTCTATTTTGATACAGAATCAAGTGACACAATAAATAATAGAATTTGAAATCTAAGGGTTTCTTGTTCTCCTTCACACATAAGAATCCTTCATGCAGTTTTTTCTCAATATGAGATGCAAAGTCATATTCAGTGTTCACCTCTGGATGTTGTATTTTCATAGCCATCATCATTAGGCTAGTTGGCATTCTTCCTTGTGCATCAATTCCAAAGACCTGGCACAATGCAAAATAGGTTCTCTTGAAATATACAACAAATTCATCCACAAGGAAAGGCTTAATAGCATTTGATAGAATCTCAAATTTTTTATTGTTGCCCCCCTTCTCATATATATTGGCAATTCATCTCTCCTAAGTGTTTTCCTTATGCTTGTGTAATCTTGTTCAAATCTCTGCAAATCCACTTGAGTGAGAGCTTGCTTGTTCAACATAAAATAGTCAACAATTGCATTCCTGTCTACTGTCACCAATGGCAATCCATTTGGCATTCTGACTATTTCAGTGGCAGGATGGTAAAATTGTCCTAGTGCCCTAATCAATTCCACTTCCACAAATACAGTGGGCACCACCAACTTTGCCAAATCCAATTTCCATGGATTTCCCATTGGTCCCTCGCCATCCCTTCTTGCATAAAAATACAAAAACAAATCCCACCCAAAGATAGGGATTGTAGCTTCCTGACACCCTTCTGTTGCGTCTCTGAACATCTTCTTTGGACCCTTGTTTATGGACTAAGGCAATACTTCTAGCATAGATTGTTGAAGTGGTCTTTTCTTAGGAACTACAGGCTCATTACCTTTACTGGAAGACTCAGACCTCTTGGGTGCCATGTTTAAATGACTTGAATAGGCTAGGGTTTTTCAAAATTCAACTTACTGTACTAGCAACTGAAAAATAGAGCAAAAGAGCAAATGAACTTGAAATGGCCAATTAATGTAGGTAGACATAGGAATAAAAGAACAGTATTTAAAATTAAAAATAAACCCATTCAAGAATGGATAAGAATAGGATTTGTATCTTCGGTCAGCATCATAGTCAAATTGGGGAACTTTGCAAGTAGCAGAGATAGAATAGACTACAACCCTCCTACTGTATAACACAAAAGCTTAGCCCCGACCTTTTTTTAAAAGAGAAATTTTATATTAACAAAAGATGTAATTGCAAGAACCCCCAGTACTAGCAACTGAAAAATAGAGTGAAATATACACCAACTTCTAATCAGAGAGTGCATGAATGAACTTACTCGATCAATTGCAGTTTGTAGGAAACACATTGAGCTGAGTTGCGCCTTCTCCAAGTTACATCTGAATTCTCTGAAATGAGCAAATGCCAAGAAATATTCAAATCTTATTCAGCCAAGGAGTTCATCATATCACCATTACTCTGGTTCATGCCACAAGATCATGAAATCTCAGCATTTAATTCCTTTCTCAAGATTTGACAGCAATCCTTGATAACCGCAACCCTGCATTGAATGTGCTTGCCATTTATTTCTTTTACCGCGTCACCGCAAGGCTCGCCTAGATTGGCTACGGGATAGCAAGGGATTATAGCCATTACAATTCTATTTCATCCTTTACCGCTAGACTGCAAATGCTTAGATTGACCCCTGCAGGACCGCAGGAGATTATTACCTGATGTCCTTCTGTTTACCATCCACCAGCAACTGTTATGAATGACTGTCACGGGATAGTGGTGGCTTACAACCACTACACTTCTATTTCATCCTTTACCGCTAGACCGCAAATGCTTAGATGGACCCCTGTGGGACTGCGAGAGATTATTACCTGGTGTCCTTCTATTTATCGCCCACCTACAAATGTTATGAATGGCTGTTGCGGGATAGTGGTGCCTTACAGCCACTACACTTCTATTTCATCCTTTACTGCTAGACTGCAAATGCTTAGATTGACCCCTGCAGGACCACAGGAAATTTTTACATGATCTCCATTTGTTTACCGCCTACCCACAAATGTTATGAATGACCGTCACGGGATGGCGAGGCAAAAACCCATTACATTCGCCTCTTGCCGCTCTACCACGAGCCTCGATTGAAACCCTTGCGGGGATGCAGTAAGTGATACCTCATGATGTTATTACCACAATGCCACTAGTTACTTTTCAAACCTCCGCGGGACCGCGGGAAGAGACTATCTGCACCTGAACACTGCCAAGCCGCAAGCGTGAGATGAACCATCCACAGGGTAGCAGTAGCTTCTTCATATCAACCGCTTCCTACCGCCAAGCCACGACCTATTCTTTTATGCTCTGTGGGAATGTAGTATGTGCCATATTTCATTCCTCTTGTTCCCACATAACTATAAAAGATAATCAATTAACCTATAGGACAACGGTAATAAACAAAAACACTCATATAGTCAAAAATAGTCAAGATTGTTTCACAATGGCCATGATATATATGTATTTATTTAATTGTGGGGGAATGTTGGGGATGATTGATTTAATTAAATAAATGTGGATTTATTTAATTAAGGATGAGACTTTAGAGGAAGGGTTAATATTTAATTAATGTCAGAAGAACGGTTAGATTTATTAATTAAATAGCATGACTTATTAAAATGATATTAGGAGGAATGATAAAAGTGGTTAATTAAATAAATATGATTTATTTAATTAACATTGTAAAAAGAGATGTGGGATAGATCTGGTGTGATGTTAGGCCATGGTAAGATTTAGGTGTCTACATTTCTAACGATGCATTAGTTTTTGGGTCGATGAATAATGATCACAATTTATCTTTGGTAATTTTTTCCTTCACCATATCATGAGAAAATTTTGAGGAACAAAATTGATGACAAAATTCTCTATGGGTTGCCCATGTATTTATTTTCCTTCACTATTAAGATAGAGTGAATTAGGAATAGGAGAGCATCAAACAAGGATCAAATTAATAAGTGCAATTATGATTATGTTATTGGATTTCAAACTTTGTCAACAAAGATACACTATCAAATTTCTAATGATGAATTTGATACACTATCAAATTTTTAAGTCTAGTGCACTTGTTAAATATCGATCTCATCCTTCAAAATTTCAATAGGAAAATTTAGTTTTCAAAAGGGTGAAAATAAGCAAGAAAATCAACAAAATGCTCACCATGTTGTTAATTTACAGTCAACTTCATATGTTATTTAATCTAATTCCCAAGGTGAACTGAGGGACAATCCTATATTATCTATTAATGTAATAAGATCATAGAATACATAAAGGAAAATAGATATGTAAACCAAAACACATTCAAATATAGAAGGGTTCTAACATATATGTCACTTCTATTCAAAATGAACAAAGGAAATATACAAAGAGGTAAGATGAAAATTTGTTATATATACCTCACTTTTACTCTACAAAATGTACAAAGTAGGCATTTGTTCAAGAATACCATCAATTATTCTCCATGTAGATGTTGACAAGTATCCAACATATTGTATGGTGCATTTCTTATATGGATGGGATGAGAACAAATGTACTCAAACTTGTATGGTGCCAACTAGTAGATCATTGTGGCATGTGGCGTATGTGGACATCACCATGTGTCAGACACATACAGTGCCAATTATATGATTATGTTTTGTAGTACAAATGTCATTAGGTGGCACACATGTATGGAAGCATAACATGTGGTTGTTGATGTTCCATATTGTGTCTAACTAGCCACCAACATGTGTAGCAATATGTATAGCCACACTATCTAGATCCTTGAAGATCCGTAAACCCTGAATAATGCCCCTAATAACCCCTAACCCTTAAACCATAAACCCTAAATAATGCCCCTAAGCCCTAACCCCTGACCTACTATAAACCCTAAACCTGAGAAACCCTAAACCCCTAAATCCTAAACTGCAAACCCCTAAACCCTAAACACTAAACCCAAGCAACCCTAAACCTCTATCTCCCTATCTCCCTATCTCCCTATCTCTATCATTACTCTTCCTCTCAATATCTCTCCCTATGTCTTTGGCCACGTCCCTCACTTTCTATATCTCCCTATTGGTCCTCTCTCTCTAAACACTAAACCATAAACCTCTAAACCTTAACCCCTAAACCCTAAATCATGCCCCTAAACCATAACCCTGCCTAAACCCTAAACCCGAGCAACACTAAACCCCTATCTCCCTATCTCTCCCTTATCTCCCTATCTCTATCGTCCCTCTACCTCTCAATCCTTCTCCCTATTTCTCTAGACATCTCACTCACTCTCTATCTCCCTATCTCTCCCCTCTGTCTCCTCTATCTCTCCCGATTTGTCTCCTCTCTCTATCTCTCTCTAGCTATCTCCGAACTTGAGAAACTATGAACCCCTAAACCCTAATTAACCCCTAAACTCTAAATCCAATCAACTGCTCTAAACCTCTATCTCCATATCTCTCCCCTATCTCCCTATCTCTATATATCCCTAGCTACCTCTCAATCTCTCTCCCTATGTCCCTGGCCATGTATTGCTATTAAACCCTAGTAAACTCTAAACCCTAAACTTGAGCAATGCTAAACTCATAAACACTAAATAATGCCCCTAAACCTTAATCGCTAACCCCAAGCAACTCTTTGTCTCTGTCTTTGTCTCTGTCTCTCTCTCTCTTTGACCTATATATTATCTACCAGCTCCTATCTAGTTAAATCCTTTTCCTAGCTTTCCTCGTTTTCCTAGTTTTCTTGTTCATTTCCTTCATCGATAAGGGAGAGGGAGAATTAATAGAAGGGATAGATAGGAAGATATAATATGAATGATAGGGGGAGAGAGGCAAGAGATAGAGAGATAGGGAGAGATAGCTAGGTAGAGAGAGATAGAGAGGAGACAGATAGGGAGAGATAGAGGAGACAAAGGGGAGAGATAAGAAGATAGAGAGTGGTAGATGTCTAGAGAGATAGAGAGATAGAGGAATGATAGGGGAGAGAAAGGCAAGAGATAGGGAGAGATAGATAGGTAAAGAGAGAGAGGAGATAGATTGGGAGAGACAGAGGAGACAGAGCGAGAGATAGGGAGAAAGAGAGTGAGTGAGATGTCTAGAGAGATAGGGAGAGAGATTGAGAGGTAGAGGGATGATAGAGAGAGGGAGATAAGGGAGAGATAGGGAGATAGAGGTTTAGGGTTTCTCAGGTTTAGGGTTTAGGGGTTAGGGATTAGGGGCATTATTTAGAGTTGATGGATTTAGAGAGAGAGAGACTTCTTTTGATATGCAATCGTAAACCCTGAATAATGCCTCTAAACCCTAAACCTAAGCAACCCTAAACCTCTAAACCTTAAATAATGCCCCTAAACCCTAAACCCTAACCCCTAACCCCTAAAACATATATAAACCCTAAATAATGCCCCTAAGCCCTAACCCCTAACCCATAAACCCTAAACCTGAGAAACCCTAAACCCCTAAATCCTAAACCCCAAACCCCTAAACCCTAAACACTAAACCCAAGCAACCCTAAACCTCTATCTCCCTATATCTCTATCTCTAATATAGTTCCTCTACCTCTCAATCTCTCTCCCTGTGTCTCTGGCCATGTCCCTCACTCTCCATATCCCTATCTCTTATGTCTATGTCTCTAGCCATGTACCTCACTCTCTATATCTCCCAACTATTGGTCATCTCTCTCAACACTAAACCCTAAACCTCTAAACCCTAAATTGTAAACCCTAAATAATGCTCCTAAACCTTAACCCCTAACCCCTAAACCCTAAACCTGAGAAACCCTAAACCCCTATCTCCCTATCTCTATCATCCCTCTACCTCTTAATCCTTCCCCTATCTCTAATCTAGATATCTCGCTCACTCTCTATCTCCCTATCTCTCCCCTCTGTCTCCTATATCTCTCCCTATCTGTCTCCTCTCTCTCTCTCTCTCTCTCTCTATCTAGCTATCTCCAAACCTGAGCAACCCTAAACCCTAAATCCATGCAACTCTAAACCTCTATCTCCCTATCTATCCCCTATTATCTCCCTATCTCTATCATCCCTCTACCTCTCAATCTCTCTCCCTATGTCCCTGGCCTTGTGCCTCACCCTCAATCTTCCTATCTCTCTCCACAGTCTCCTCTAAATTTCCATATCATTCTTCTCTCTCTATAAACCCTAAACCACCCTAAACCTCTAAACCTAAACCCCTAACCCCAAAACAATAAACCCTAAACCCTAAATAATGCCCCTAAACCCTAACCCTTAACCCCTAAACCAAAGAAACCTTAAACCCCTAAACCTCTATCTCCCTATCTCTCCCCTCTCTCCCTATTGCCTTTGTCCCTCTACCTCTCAATCTCTCTCCCTATGTCTCTGGCCATGTCCCTCACTCTCTATCTCCCTATCTCTCCCCTCGGTCTCCTCTATATCTCCCTATTGGTCTTCTATCTCTCTCTAAACCCTAAACCCTAAACCTCTAAACCTTAACCCCTAACCCCAAAACCCTAAACCCTAAACCCTAAATAATACTCCTAAACCCAAGTAACCATAAATTAGGCGCTAAATCAGGTGCTAATGAAGGCGCTAAATCATAAATGTGGCACTAAATTAGGCATTAAAGTAGGTGCTACTTTACGCCTTATTTAGCGTCGACTTGTCCTGGTCGGTGCAAAAAATGGAAAAATAGCGCCATCCCGATAAATAGCGCCAACTTTTTCAAAAAATTAGAGAAAAATACATTAAAATAGTGGGTGGAAGCAAAAAATGGAGTAAAAAAGGGAGCTAGTCACAGGGATTTGTTATAGTGTATCTCCAGATCCATTGACATCGATGATGAAAAAATCTAGAACCATTGTCATCATATAGAGGACTTGAGTAAGAGAGAGAAGGGGAGACAAAGTGAGTGAGACAGAAGAGGAGAGAGAAATATTGATAGAGGAAGAGAGAAGGGGAGAGAGAGATTTAGAGAGGGAGATTGATAGACAAAGAAGAATAGAGAAAAAGAGATAGAACATGAGAGAGATGGACATAAGAAACATATATATATATATATATATATATATATATATATATATAGAGAGAGAGAGAGAGAGAGAGAGAGAGAGAGAGAGAGGTTTCATAGAGAGAGATAATAAGTTATTTTTGAAAAGAAATTTTTATTCTTTAAAGATGCATGAAGGAGATAACACTAAGTTTAACTACATAAACATAGTGGCAAAAAGTGTTCCTTTGTGTGGTAGACTTGGTGTTAAGAATTCTTTCCATTTGTTGGACTTTCATGTTAGTTGTTGCAAATGTCCATTTTTAGCCACTTAAATAAGTGGTATTGTTTCCAATTATATTGGTCATGCCATGTATGAATGAATGAAGCTTGGAGATGAGATGTTACTATTCTTAGAGATAGCTACACTTTAGTGTGCAATGGTACACTAAAGAGGTGTTAAAGGTGAATTATCAGGTCCTTAAGAAAATGATGTGTTTCACTAATCTATTAAGGTTTACTTTTGGTGTTGGGTCTCTTACTCAAAATGGTTTCCCCAAGTATATATGTCATCTTATCTTCTCTATCTCCTTCACGTATTCTTCTATGTTTCATTAAGTTTACATGTGTTTTATGTCAACAAATTTTATTACTTTCCATTGCTCCTAATTGAGGAATAAACATTGTAAAACCAACATTTGGTATCAAAACTTTGTTTGGATTGACCCCATGAAGGAAGGGATGTTAGATATTGATTAATTAATTAAGTCACCTTTACTTTATTTCACTTAAGCTAAACTTAGGAATCTCATTTTTTAATTTTTTTTTTAAATAAAAAATTATCACTCCCATTTTTTTATATAGTTTTTTTTTAAATAAAAAAACTCACTTCTTTTTTTTGTAGTTTTTTAAGATAAAAAAATTATTTTATTCCCTCCTGCATGCTGCCTCGATATTTGTGAAGGCCTAGTTTGGCATTTTCTCCAACTTTGGCGGTCTCTTTGGAGTTTTCTTTCTCAAATAGGAGTGTTTCTAATTTATCTGTTGGAGTTCCACATTTGGCGATTTTCTATTTTATTTGGAGGGTTCTACACTTAGCGGAAACTTCAAAGTTAGCGGCAGTTTTGCTAAATTTGGTGGAGGTTGCTTTTTTGCCAAATCTACCTTTCACCATTGGGTTTTTCATTTTTGCACTCCATCTTCTAGGGGCCATATCTCGGTCATACGGTGGTATTTTTCAATGCATTTTTTTTTGAAAAGAGATGGAATTTCGTGCTCTTTGCAGTGGTGTAGGTTGTTTTCTATTTTGACTTTTAGTTTTTCCAGAAATTAGTTTTCTCGGTGCTATTGTTGTGCAGTTCTTGTTTTGGAGACTTTGACAAGCCATATCTTCTACATTCAAACTCATTTTTGGGTCACATTTTTTTTGAAAGTGCATGTTTTTCTATGTACTTAAACATGGTGCTATCAGTTTCCTCTATTTCTATCAAAGAATTGTATTTTCAGCATGTGGTCCTTTTTTAGACATTGTGAGCTTCCATTGTAAGCGCTTCTCATATGTAAACGCACTGCAATAAAGTGCCTTAGCATTGTACATGTATTCTTGAGATCTTGCACATCATTTTGTGTCTTATTGTACTCGCACTATGATATAAAGTTCCATGAGGAGTTGATGTTTGCCTTTTGTTTTGCCATCACGCCTTTGTCAAGTGAGTGTCCCTTCCACGACAACAGTGAATTACATTGATTCTTGCCTCATGCGTGTGTGCCTTGGTTTGCACACCCTTTTATTTGCCAGTACTTTCATGTTTACACATTCAAATGTTCTTGTTTCTTCTACATGCATTTCTTGGTTTCACACAGTTTTAGTGTACCTATCATGGCTCTCCCTTGTCTGCATTATGGGGGGTTTCCACTGTTGGTGCTAATGCTTCCTTGGTTTCACATTGGAGTGAGTTATGTATCTAGTATTTGTTCCTATGTACTAGGCAAATGCAGTGTACATCAGTGGCTGGTTACCCATTTATTTCAGTGAGATAGAGTATTTACCATATGGACACTCTTGCATTCCTTTTGTGGAGGCAACCTTCTATTTTCACTTGATCTATTCTTTAGACTTTAGGTACTTGTGCCATTTGTATCTTTGAGTTCCATATGTTTTGCCTTTATTTGCCATCTGATTCGAGTAGTGTCGTTGGGGGCACTCATGCAGATTCTTGTCTTCTTGATTCTGATCTTCATCTTGTTTTAGAGGAGGTTCTTCTTTTAGCACTATAGCAATCAGTCTTCGACAATGTTTGCAGCTTCTTCATGCTTCAATTGAGTTCTTCATGTTCCTATTCTTTTGGGACATCTTTTGTGGAGGCTTCTTAGTCCTTCACTCTTTCTCTCTCTCTTGTAGGGAGGTTTGTTCTCTCTTTTGGGGAGGAGTTTTTCCCATGTGGTTTTCTCCTTTTCTCTATTTGTGAGTGACTCTTTTGTACATGGGTACCTCATCAGGCCTAGTTGCCAGGATCCATCTTTGCTTTCATGCATTTGTCCTTAGTTTTTTATCTTCTCCCTAAGTTCATCTTAGGGGGGTGTTAGAGTAATAGGTTCTTTACTTAATTAATTTAATCATATTGATTAATTAATTAAGTCACTTTACTTTATTTCACTTAAGCTAAACTTAGGAATTTCACATTAGGGTTTTCTAACTTGCAAATATAAAAGCAAGTTCTCTCATGTAATTGATTAATCCATTTCATTAATTGCATCATTTTTGTGCAAATTGCTCTCTTTGCTTTTTTCTCTTGTAGAAGGTTAATCTTAGGTTTTGTAGGTGTTCACTGGGTCTTGTGAGGTTGGTTTCACAACTTCTACAAGGGATACATTTATTATTTTTCTTTCAATTTTTTTGTGGGATAATTCGTGTGGATTTAAAATAACATTTGAAAATTAGAAGTCATGGCCAACACCTTGACAATTGAGATTGAGAAGTTTAGTAGGTAAAACTTTGAGTTGTAGAAATTGAAGGTTGAAGATCTTTTAGTGGAGACAGATTAGTGGATCATAATAATTGTTGCACTCAATTTTCTACCATCAACAATGGATCAAGATGAATGGGAAAAGTTGGATAGAAGAGATAAATCTAGTATTAGGTTGTGTCTTTCTAATTCAGTCTTGATGAATGTTTTAGTTCAAAACATTGCTAAGAGTTTATGAGCTAAAATTATTGCATTATATCAAACTAAGTGTCTTGTAAATAAGTTATTTTTGAAAAGAAATTTGTATTCTTTAAAGATACATAAACGAGACTTTGTAACCAAACATTTAAATTATTTTCATCTAGTAGTGAGTCAATTGGCTTCCATAGATGTAAAAGTGGAAGACGAGGAAAAATGCAACACTTTGATTTGTTCACTTTAGGATACCATATTTCAAAAGTTGGGTGGAAAAACACATAAAAAGGATAAATTGATTAAGGTGAAAGATGTGGAGAATTTGACAAAAGAAAAACATGATGAAATGATTAATTCAATTGGAGGTTTTGATTTGATAATAGGTGGAAGCCCCTATAATAATATGATAAGAAACAACATGAACACAAGGGTGTTGCAAGTATGTGCTAACCAGTGTTGTCATTGGTGCTAACTGTATCTTTTGATATTGATGTTTGTTGATTGATTGAAGAACACTATCTACGTATTTTTCTCTGCATTTTCTCTGTATTGAAGACCAGAGTATGAGCTTTGGATATGATTTAGAGAAGTGTTTGAATATGCTAAATCCAAAATTTGGTGGTCTAGATCGTTGTACAAAAAAAGTTCTATTCACCAATATGAAGATTGTGCCTGGTAAGGTTTGCAGAGAGACAGGGAGAGTGTTTTGCTCCACATTTCTCCGTAGATTGGATTTTGGCTTTGCAGTTATGGAATTAAGCTTATAAGGTCCTTAGTCATCTTCATTCTAAAGTATATGTGATTTGAAGCTCTGGAAATCAAGTTTCTAATTAGCAGAGTTTGATAATGTCTGATAAGAAGTAGTCTGTGATATGTTCTTCAAGTGATATATGTTGTGTTCAAGTAAGATCTATTGTGGTTGAATTTGTTGACTCCCAAGTGATTATATGTTGTTCATAGATGTCTCTAGAATGTGTTGAAGGTAGGTGCTTGATCCACAAGCTACAATGAAGATCTTGCAAGCAAATTTTTAAGTGTTCTTAATATGTGCATAAGTTCTGGCAGACCTAGTTTTTCACACTTGTTGCAGAGGTAATTCATTAATTGTGGAAGTGTGTCCAAGCGTGTGAGGATGTATTTGGGTTTGAGATAAGCCATGATGTATTCATCCTTCATTTATTTACCTAAAAAGTTTGTTTAAGTCAAGACCTAATATGATTTATGTATGTATGCCGACCTTGGAGAAAGTTCCAATGGTTGTAGAATGTAATGCCGACCTTGATGTTCATTCCAAGGTTGATGATAAGTATAAATGTATGTAATGAATTCATGTTTGAGGTGTGATTTGGTGAAGATGCGAAGATAAGTGCAAAGCGTAAAAGCAGAGCAAAGTAGAGAAGATATATTGCGCTTCAATGGAACTGAACTCATGCATGGTATAGATGCCACTAAATCCATTCACCCTTTGGCAGTGAGCCATCCCCGGTAGTGAGCCACCCCTGGCAGTGAGCCAACCCTTAGTAGTGAGCCCCCCTTTAGTAGTGATCCATTATTTTGAGTAGTGATCCCTTTGGAAATGAGCCACTTTTGATATTCAGTATTGTTACTACATTATATTGTGAGCAAACACTCACCGTGGTTTTTCCCTATTTAGGGTTTTCCATGTAAAAATCTGGTGTTCATGTGTGACTGGTGTTGATGTGTTCATGTTTTGATTTTTCTATTCATGGTTAAAGTTCATAACATAATAAGGAGTTAGATTAAGTAAATGTGAAAGTGATTTTGATTTAAAGAAGTTAAAGTTTTTGATACAACTGATTCACCCCCTCTTAGTTGTCTTGTGTCATTCAAAAATTGGTATCAGAGTGAGGTTCCTTTAAAGAAAGCCTAACAGCTTAAGGTAGATCCAGGATGGCACAAAGGAAAGGCATTCCTTAGTTCGATGGATTTGAATATGCTTACTGGAAGGTACAAATGCAAAGTTATCTCATTTCTCTTGGTTATAATGTTTGGGCAATGGTTAAAGATAAATACACAGTTCCTAAAGATCTGGAGTCTAAAGAAGAGGTTAAAGAGTTTGAGGCTAATCACAAAGCTAAAAATTCTCTATTAAATGCCTTGTCTAACACTGAAATGGCAAAAGTTGTGAATCTGGAAACTGCCTATGCGATTTGGGACAAATTAAAGCAACTCTATGAAGGTGATGCATTTGTCAAGAAGGCCAAGCTGCAGAACTTGAAGACCACATATGAAACCATGTGAATGGCTAAAGATGAGAACATAACAAGTTACTTACAGAAGATTGATGAAGTTGTCGGTAGCATCAGGGGTCTTGGTGGAGAATTAAAGGATGAGGATGTTACATATAAGATACTCAGAACACTTCCCAAATCTTATAGTCACAAGGTATCTTCCATTTAGGATTTGCTTGATATGGAAAGATTTCAATAGATTAATTGCTTGGAAAACTGACTACTTTTGAGATAAGAGAGTTTGGCACTACTGATGGCCTTGTGAAAACTGAGACTGATTTCAAGGCCAAGGAAGCAACTAAGACTTCTAGATCAAAGAAAAATGCTATGGAATCAAATGATGAAGACTTTGCAGAGCTAGAAGCCAAATTTTTAAGTAGAATAAAGAAGGGAAGCAAAGGAAAATTCAAAGGTAAGTTACCTTTCAAATGCTTCAGTTGTGGTAAAATTGGCCATTATGATTCAAGGTGTCCTGACAAAGCTTTGAAAATCAATGAAAGTAAAGGAAAGATGGTAAGAAAGAGTTACTATGTTAGAGATAATGATGGTGTAACTTATGATGAATCTAATTCTAATGATGGCAATAGTAGTGAATGCTTGTTTATTACACTTAGAGAAGAACCTGTTTCTACTAATATTGCAAGTTGTGAAAGTCCAGGAGAGTTGTCTGCATTTCATGTTGAAAAGGAAGATGAATGGATCATTGACAGCGGATGTTAAAACCACATGATTGGAGACAAAAGTAAGTTTGTTAAGTTTGAAAAGTATGATGGGGGACTTGTTAGGTTTGGTGATGATGCAGCTGGTAAGATTTGTGGAAAATGATCTATTACTTTTGATGGAAAGCATAATACAGATGATGTTCTTTATGTCAAGGGCCTAAAGCATAATCTACTAAGTGTTGGACAAATGTGTGACAAAGGGTATAATCTTGTGTTCAAGGACAATGGGTGTAAGATACAGAATAGTTTTGAAACCCTAATTGTTGCTGGTAAGAAGACCGATGGTAATGTTTATCATTTGAAAGGTGCTAAAAATTGTTGCTTGTTGGCTAAGTCAGATGAGAGTTGGCTATGACATAGGAGAATGTGTCACATTAACTTCAATAATCGGGTGAGAATAAGCACCATTCAAGCTATAAGAGATCTGCCTAAGATTGTGAACCTTGCCAATGTTATATGCAAAGAATGCTAGTTTGGGAAGATGACAAAGACTACTTTCAAAAGTAAAGAACAATTCTCTACCGGTTTGCTAGAGCTGGTGCATACATACTTGTGTGGTCCCACAAGAACAAGAAGTTTGCAAGGTGAAAGGTATTTCATGCTTGTCATTGATGATTTTTCAAGAATGACTTGGGTTACTTTCCGTAGAGAAAAGATAGAAGCTTTAGATAAGTTCAAGGCATTCAAAGCTATGGTTGAAAATGAATTGGATTTGAGAATCAAATGATTAAGATTTGACAGAGGTGGTGAGTTCACTTCAAATGAGTTCAATGCTTTTTGTGAAGAACATGGAATAAAGAGACATTTGTCTACTCCCCAGACTCCTCAACAAAATGGAGTGGTTGAAAGGAAAAATAAAACTATTCAAGAAGCTGCCAGAGTAATGATCAAAGAAGAAGACCTATCAAAAGTGTACTGGAAAGAAGCAATACATACTGTTGTCTACATTTAGAATAGAGTACAAATCAGAGTAGAAGAAACAAAGACACCTTATGAAATGTGGTATGGTAGAGCTCCTACTATCAAATACTTTAAAGTTTTTGGAAGCAAATGCTACATCAGAAGAGATGAAGAATTAAGAAAGTCTGATGCTAGATGTGATGAAGGCATATTCCTTGGATACTCCTCTAAGAGCAAGGCTTACCGGTGCTATAACAAAAGACTGAGAAAGATCATTGAAAGTGCAAATGTAAAGGTAGATGAAGATATCCAACCAGATGGATATGAGTTAGATGAACCTATTGATATAGAAAAGACTGAAAAAGGCAAAGAAAAGGAAGTTCAGACTGAAGAACAATCCGCTCTGAAAGAAGAAGAAATTCAAGATGAAGGTCTAGTAAGAACTCCTAAAACTCTAAGGTATGTGCAAAGAGATCATTCTAAAGATCATATCATTGGTGACAAGAAGCAGGATTGCAGAGGAACAAATAAATCTCTATCTACTTTCACAAGTGGAACCTCAGATAGTAAATGAAGCATGCAATGATGAGCATTGGGTTATGGCAATGAAAGAAGAAATACAATATATTGAGAGACTTGGGAACTTGTCCCCAGACCTGTAAACAAGAATGTGATTGGAACAAAGTGGGTTTTTCGGAACAAACTGAATGAAGTTGGAGAGGTTGTGAGAAACAAGGCAAGACTTGTGTGTAAAGGCTACTCTCAAGTTGAAGCAATTGATTATGAAGAGACCTATGCTCCAGTGGCAAGAATGGAAGCTATCAGACTATTTTTGGCATTTGCAGCACACAAAGATTTCAAAGTATATCAGATGGATGTGAAATCTGCCTTCCTAAATGGTGAGTTAGAAGAAGAAGTCTACATAGAGAAATCAGATGGGTTCTAGTTATCAGACAAACCAAACATGGTATGCAAGTTGAAGAAGGCCTTGTATGGACAAAAACAAGCTCCTAGAGCTTGGTATGCAAGACTAGATAATTATCTTCTATATCAGGGTTTCAGTAAAGGGTCCACAGATAGCAATTTGTATATCAAGGTAAGCAAAGATCAAATCCTGATTATTGAAGTCTATGTAGATGATATCATATTTGGTGGAAATGAAGAGATGTGCAAGAATTTTGCAAATGAAATGCAAAAAGAGTTTGAGATGTCTATGTGTGGTGAGATGAATTTCTTTCTTAGACTACAAATCAATCAGACAGATAAAGGTATTTTCATTTCTCAAACAAAATATGTCAGGGAACTATTGAAGAAGTTTGGAATGGAGGACTCTAAATTGGTATGCACTCCTATGGTTACTAGTTATAAACTAAGCAAGAATGATGAATCTCTTAAAGCTATTCAAAGCAAGTATAGATCAATGATTGGAGGACTACTTTATCTGACACCTACCAGACCAGATATCATGCATGCAGTATGTCTTGTGGCAAGATTTCATTCAGATCCCAAAGAATCACATGTGATGGTAGTAAAAAGGATATATAGGTACAATGAAGTGCTTCTAGATTAAACTGTGTGTGTTTCTTTGCTTCGACATTTCGGATCACGCTCAGTGATCCATCATCAGGAAGAGGATTAGTATGATTTTGGATTGCAGGTTGACCTCTTAAAAAGGATGAGGGGGAGGGGAATTAGGGTTAGTAGGATCAAAAATACAGACAGTTAAAACACCTAAAAAGTAAAGGTATTTGAAGGGCACTTCTGATCATGGCTTGTGGTATCCTAAGAAAAATGATTTTTCTTTGAGTGCCTATACAGATGCAAATTAGGCTGGATGTGCTGATGACAGTAAAAGCACAAGTGAAGGTGCATTCTTCCTTGGAGATAGGGCAGTATCTTGGCATAGCAAGAAACACGAATCAATCTCCTTATCTACTACATAAGTAGAATACATTGCTGCAATATCATGTTGTACTCAGGTGCTTTGGATGAAGCAGACCTTGAAGGATATTAAAATTGAGTTTGATGGGCCAAATTCCTATTCTTTGTGATAGTATAAGTGCCATAAATATTTCAAAGAATCCAATGATGCATTCAAAGACAAAGCACATTTCAATCAAGTACAACTTCTTAAGGGAGAAAGTTGCAGAGAATGAGGTAAAGCTTGAGTATGTGCCTACAAAAGATCAAGTTACTGACATATTTACTAAGGTCCTTCCAAAAGACACATTTGAGTATCTTCAGGAGAAATTAGGCATTATTTCCCCTCCTTCATTGAACTAGATGCATAGAAAGGTGCATCAGTCCAGTGTGCTTCAAAGTACATTTCTCTTTTTGGACTGATGTTGGAGGCTACCTCTCAAGGGGAGTAAGTAGTGGTTTGAGATGATTATTGCATTCAGGGAGAGTAAAGAATGGTTTCAGACTGATCAGAGCAACAGTGAGCAAGTATGTGTAGTAGAAGAGATATGAAGCCCTTTACCATTGATGTCAAAGGGGGAGAGAAATCATGTCAAAAACTTAGGGGGAGTAAGAGTGCAGATGTGTAAAAAGAAAGGGGGAGTCCTGAAGTAGAATTGTGTCTTGATGGTGGAACATGTTTTTTACATCATATGTTGCTATCAATGACAAAGGGGGATATTGTTGCAAGTATGTTCTAACTAGTGTTGTCATTGATGTCAACATGTTTGTGTTGTCATTGGTGCCAACTATATCTTCTGATATTGATGTTTGTTGATTGATTGAAGAACAATGTCTAAGTATTTTTCTCTGCATTTTCTCTATACTGAAGACTAGAGTATGAGTTTTGGATATGATTTAGAGAAGTGTGTGAAGCTACTAAATCCAAAATTTGGTGGTCTAGATTGCTATATAGAAAATGTTTTATTCGTCAATATGAAGATTGTGCCTGGCAAGGTTTGCAGAGTGATAGGGAGAAAGTGTTTTGCTCCGCATTTCTCCGCAGATTGAATTTTTGGATTTGTGGTTCTGGACTTAAGCTTATAAGGTCCTTAGTCATCTTCATTCCAAAGGATATGTGATTTGAATCTCTAGAAAGCAAGTTTATAATTAGCAGAGTTTGACAGTGTCTGATAAGAAGCAATATGTGATATGTTTTTCAAGTGATATATGTTGTGTTCAAGTAAGATCTGTTGTGGTTGAATTTGTTGACTCCCAAGTGATTAGATGTTGTTCATAGATGTCTCTAGAATGCATTAAAGGAAGGTGCTTGATCCACAAGCTACAATGAAGATCTTGCAAGCAAATTTTTAAGTGTTCTTGATATGTGCATAAGTTCTAGCTGACCTAGTTTGTCACACTTGTTGCGGAGGTAATTCATGAATTGTGGAAGCGTATCCAAGCATGTGAGGATGTATTTGGGTCTGAGCTAAGCTGTGATGTGTTCATCCTTCATTTATTTACCCAGTAAGTTTGTTTAGGTCAAGACCTAATATGATTTATGTATGTATGCCGACCTTGGAGAAATTTCCAATGGTTGTAGAATGTAATGCCGACCTTGATGTTCATTCCAAGGTTGATGATAAGTATAAATGTATGTAATGAATTTGTGTTTGAGGTGTGATTTGATGAAGATGCGGAGATAAGTGTGAAGTGTAAAAGAAGAGTAGAGCAGAGGAGATATATTGCGCTTCAATGGAACTGAACTCAAGCATGGTATAGATGCTACTAAATCAATTCACCCTTTAGTAGTGAGCCACCCCCGGTAGTGAGCCACCCCTGGCAGTGAGCCACCCTCGGCAGTGAACCACCCCCGGCAATGAGCCACCCCTGGCAGTGAGCCACCCTCGGCAGTGAGCCATTCTTTTACACAGTGAGCCCTGGGCAATGAGCCACTTTTGATATTCAGTATTGTTACTACATTATATTGTGAGCTAACACTCACGATGGTTTTTCCTTATTTAGGGCTTTCCATGTAAAAATCTAGTGTTCATGTGTGAATGGTGTTGATGTGTTCATGTTTTGATTCTGCTATTCATGATAATGTTCATAACAGAATAAGGAGTTAGATTAAGTAAATGTGAAAGTGATTTTGATTTAAAGAAGTTAAAGTTTTTGATACAACTGATTCACCCCTCCTCTCAGTTGTCTTGTGCCATTCAATAAAGGGATGGTCTCGAGAGGAAGCATTCCACTATTTTATATGAAATGTCATGGATTGTGAATTATATAAGGCATGCAATACATCAAGTGTAATTTGACAAAATAATGAAACGTTAATTTTGTACTAATTTAGAATTCAATATATTATAAATTCATTAATTTTCATATCCAAGTTCTCGTCCAAATTGAAGAGGCTACTAAAAACAAGTATTGAATTTTCAAATTCCTATCTTCCAAGGGCAACAATCTCTATATATGATAGTTATCCATTGGCATATGTGCCAAAAAGTTCAAATTGGGTGTCCAAGATTATGTATTCAAAGTCATCATCCTAAGGGTAGTGGTTGATTCCTATACACAATCCTTTGCACCCCTTACCATTTTTGGCAATGTATAAAAAATGAAAAAGTCTTCTACTACCCTTTGTGCTAGACAGATCAACCCTCATTACCAATCAGAGCTCCTACAATGAGTACTTACCATTTGTTGCATGCCACAAGAGGTTTGAGATAAGCATATTTTGAATTTCTTCTTGGAAAGAATTCACTTGGTGTTAATGTCATTTGGCTACGTGAAGGTGTTGTAGTAGCCACTGGTTTCAAAAGCTCATGGCTCTCTCTCCTCCACATTGACACTCAATCCATGAGGAACTAATGCTCTCTAATCCCTACGATACACAAAGTAATGTAAGATGTAGATTCATTTCTAATAAGTTGATGGCTATGTTACCAGAAATGAGAAATGTGACAACAATGGCAACACAATGAGAAATGAAATTTGAAAAAGTTATGCATAAGAAATGACATGTATTTTCAAAATTCATAACATACTTTTTAAATTAGTTATATTAATTTTATTTACTATTAATATTATAAACAATATATCATTATATTAATTATACAAAAATTAATTTAAAAAAAAAAAATTACAATTAAAATTAATTTACTAAATCAATTCTTAAAATATAAAAAAAATATTATAATTAATTAAGTTCATAATATTTTCCTATCTTCTAAAGACGTAGAAAATCAAATAGATTTAAAAAATATGTAAAGCAAAATGATGTCCTCTTGGGTCCGAATAAAGAACTTGGGTTTGTAAAATATCTTGCAGATCTAATATTTAAATATCAAAAGAAGTTTTGAATTTAGATTTTGATTGTTTTGTAGCCTTGAATGAATTTGCAATAAATTTTATGAAAATGTACTTCATTGGGAACATGGAAATGGATCATTAATTTTCTTCCATTCCATGTTTCTTCATTTATTCCGTCTAAAGGCACCGCTCGGTTGCATTTGTAGTTCATAAAACTGACGTGCACGCAACAGGCTTTGCCCAACGTCCAAACAAAACTAACAGAAAAAAGGCGAATGAAACTAGAAAAGGATGACTGAAAATGTGAAAATGGAAAATAGAAATATAAACGATTTAGATGACTTTGATCGTCTTGCATGCTTCACGTGAAATATGAACCGTTGATCTACAAAGTCAGGTCTCTACTTGCCAAAGGGATCGCCTTCAATGTAATTAACCTAGACTAATTAATTTGTGTGTTGAGTTGGTAATTTAAATATTATAATTTGTAATTTTTTTTGGTGAACCTTCTCTTATTTAATACTTCATGTTTCAAATGATGTGCATAGCATCTTCTCACTTATAGAGAAGCCAAATAGATGACTGTCCACCAAACAACAAGTGGAACCAAATCAAAGGTATCCCTTGCCCACAAGTGAACTAAAGAGGAGACACCCAAAAGTGAACTGGCCACATACCTCGATTAAAAACTTTGAGTCCTACAACTAGAATGTAACCTGACAAATTGGTGCTAGTACTTCCAACAATGGGAGTAGCAGAGGAAAGTATCCCATCAACATCAGCAGACGAAAAGAAGATTATGCCCATAATGGGACATTTGAAGCCATGACTCCACAAAGTTGGAGATGGAACTTGTCCTCCGAGACTTCGTGAAGCAACCTATCCTCATGTTAACATAGTAATAGCAAGGAAAAGGGTCTCTTTTACAAGTGAAGTAATCGTTCATAGCCCATTTCCTAGCAATATTAACTGAATATGCTAAAAAACCTCTATCTTCTCCCTGAGACTATATAGGCAGTGCAATAGATTTCATGAAGCATTCAATCCTCCATGCTGCTCAACATTAGCATGCAACTATAGGAGGTCTTGTCTTTTCCCATCCAGTAAAGTGTTGAACCATGTTGTTGGAAAGCTCACAAACTAAAGAGACAAATTAGCATAGACCATTTGGATTTCAATATGAAGGGAAATAATGATGTTAAAGAATACAACTAAACAACACAGTTTTCATATGAAATTGATAATAAAATGTCTACAGTTGTGAGAGCTCAGATCGAAGGATGAAGAGGCACCGAGGAGGACAGCTTTCCAAGACCAAACCCGAGGGAAAAGGGCTAGTAGAGAGGTGTAAAGGGAGTGCCATAATTGACGTGCATGAGTGCAAAACCAAAAGCATGTTTTATAGACTCCATTTTGGCACAAAAGGGACATCTGGGAAGAGTGGAGATAAATTTAAGGCAATTACCGGTGGGGAGTTAACATGGAGAACTTTCCATGCCAAGAGCTGAGACTAAGCATCTGCTTTGGACTTCCAAAGTTGAAGGCTGACCTTGTTCCATTTGCACCAATGGAAGATACAATTCCATTTTGCATTTTGACGGGGTGAGATGGTGATTGAGGGAAAGAGTTGTCTATAAATGGTTCTAAGGGGAAAAAAGTGAATGCTACAAGAATTAGGCCACCTCCAATCATTCAATAAGTTAGCATGACAATCCAGGGACAACAAATTGCAGAGTTCAGGTGTAACTAGTTGTTAAATTTCAAGAATTGGTTGCTTGTCAGAGGGAGAGAGGTAGAACTGGGTTTTAAGGAATGGCCATGATTTCCATTAAAAGGTGGTAAGGTCCCATAAGTCTTGAAACATAAGGCACATCCATTCCCAAAGCAGAATCCTTTCTGGAGAAGCGTTCGGAGCATAAATTGACCATAACCCATAAACGGTGCCATGGATGAGGACAGTGACCCAAATGCAATAGTTGTTAGGGTCACTTCCAGAAGCAACCACATTCTTTGCAAGCCTAAGTATAGCTCCACCACAACCTTTAGAGTGATTGGTGTGGAAGAAGAATGCATCTTGCCAAATGTAAGCAAGAGTGACTTTTAAATGGATACCACTGACTTTCACCTCTTGCAGCATTATAATATCAGAATGGTTAATTTGAATAGACCGTCTAACATGATATTTCTAAGAGGGGATTGGTAAACCCTGCACATTCCAACACTAAATGTTACAATTCATGTTGGGAGGAGTCAGGAAGAGGTTCCTCGTCCACCAAAAGAGCATTGAACTAATTTTCTGATTAACTTGCTTGGAGGGACAAAGAGTGTCCCTAATTAGTTCTTTCACAAGAAGATGATTGGGATTGAGATCAGGATTGGGAACATAGAGGGTGAGCTGTATGTACAAGAGGATCCATCTTAGGACAACTGGTGGCGATGGGGGAGAGGATTTCCTTTCATCTCTTATTTGCCCTCACACTGTCACCAAGGGCAACCTCTTTAAAGGAAGGGGGCCATGAGTAGAGGGAGATTGAAGAGAAGAGGAGTGAGTGGTACTATGATGGATCCTTGATTGCATGCTTTGCATGATTGGCCTCCCTGGTCCTGAGTGATGGATGTGTGTTGTGATTTTTATGTATCGATGGGGGATTCCCTATGATGATACATGTGTTGACATGGGCTATTTTCCCTCTTCTCCCTTATTGGTGACTAGAAATGGTCACATAGTGAATGTAAATGTGTAATTTTTGAGATTGTAAACTTTTCTTTTGGTTATTGGTGAGTTTTATTTTGGCTTGTGAATACCAACTTTGCTTATTTTATCTTTGGTTGTGAGTAGCTTAGCCACAAATCCTTGATTTATTTTCCAGTCACTCTTATGGGTGCATTTGACTTATTGTTGATATTGATAGCATTTATTTACCATATTGTTGGTATTGATATTTCTTTCACTTTGGTATTCTTGGAAGTGTTTTGACTATACTATTTTCTAATTGTTTGGAACCCCTAGTCATGTGTTCTGAAATGCTATTTTCTACCCTATCTAGTGTTGAATGTTGGGTGGAATGCTAATGAGGGAGTTGAGATGGAAACTTTTTGATGGGCACTATCACTTACAAATAATTGACCGAAACAAAAAACTTACTTGAATACTTGGTGTCACCCACTACTATTCAAAAACAAATTTACTTAAAAAATTGTATGCTCTCTTCTCAAGAAACCACTAGTTACTTTTATCCACATGTTATCTTGGCATACCCATTACACACTAAAGTATGTTTGCTAATTATTTAACCTTTAACTACCTATTGGAAATTTAAGGTGGGATTGCTTGTTATTTAACTTTTAACTAATTACCATAACCTATATTTCAACTATATTACAACAATAAAAACTAATAAGTACACAACCTAAAGTGTTTTATCAGTATGCGCAATTAGTTTTTTTAGCTAGTGATTAATCTATCTAGAGTAAACAAATCAAAACATAGTATTATTTTTTATGTTGAACAAATTTTAATTTTTTCTAAGTTTACATGAGAAAATTTTAACAAAAAAATATTTGGAAAATCATTTATCTGTGTTGTGATTGGCTCAATATTTGAGCTTTTAAGGATGTATTTTCCCGAAATACCATTTAGAGTAAACATACACACTAAAATTGAGCTGAGGGATTCTAGGAGGCTAAATTCTTGCTGAGAATTTGGTTATTAAATAAATAATATTTTTTAGTGTTAAACAAATAATATTTTTTTAAGTCTATACAAATATTATAACCAAAATTTTAATATTTATATTAATATAATATTCATATTAATGTGATTATTTTATTTTGATTCATTGTATATATATTATTTATAAATTTGATACTCTAAATATTAATGAAATAATATAATTAATTATATATTAATAATACTAGCATATCTATATTTAAAAAATATATCTGAAATAGGCCGAGAGATATCCTTCTCGAGGTGCCTATTCCACCTATGTGTGGTAAATTGATTAAAAAATAGGCGCCTCAAGAAGGATATCTCTAGGTGTATTTTAGATATTTTTTAAAATATAGATATGCTAGTTTTATTTTATTTTCTACATAATAAAATTTAATTTATTTCTTTTTTAGTGGCTCATGTTTTATAAAAATAGAGTGTCCCAAAGTAATATTTTATAACATTATATTTTATTAGGATTCATTTTATTACATATAAAATAATATTATTTAAGGGGTTAAAATTTATGTATAATATTATGTGAATTCGGGCTCAAAGAAACTCAAAAATGAACCTTCTTTGTTTTGCTTTCAGCCTATTCATGCAACCCTGCCTTGCCAAATCTCCTTGGTGGGCAGGATTGGCTGGATAGCTTGAAATGGGAAGATGGTTCCAATCTGATGAATTGTGAGCCTAAAAAAATATACAGGATGCTTTGTAACTCAGAGGAGGTCTACGAGCATTGTGCTAAGGTTTGGAACTTGTTGTGCCTTGCACACACGCCCCATTCAAGAATGGAGACCCCCTCTTTCTGATTTGGCTAAGAGAGTCATATGATCTTCTTATCTCCTAAGTGATTGTACGATCAAACTGCATTTTGACCTTGATGGAAAGGTGATATTGAAAATCACTTCAAAAATATGCTAGGATGAGTCCTTATTTTCCCTTTGAGGGTCTTGAAATGACATTTTGTGGCCTTCAACCAACCTTTGCACTAATTTCCTACCTGTCTGACCTAGCGCTGAAAACTGCGTGCTCCAACCTAGCACTAAAATCTCATCGCTATGACCTTAGCGCTAAATCCTTGTCTAACTGACCTAACACTAAACCATTGAATCCGCCTTTTTGCGCTGAAAACTACCTCGTCTAACTTTGCACTGATTTCATCAGACTTCTGCGCTAAAAATGGTTTCATCTGACCTGCGCTGAAAACAACGATCACCGACTAAGTCGGACAACCCCGAAAGGTCCGCAGGTCGGACAAGCCTGATTCCTCTGCTAACTTGTGCAAACTGAACGTCTAACCTTGCGCTGAATGTTACCCCATCCGACCAAGTTTGACATACCAAAATTCTCCACAGGTCTGACACCTTGAAAATTTGTGCAAAATCTTGAATGACAGTCCATACGCCTGCGCATTAATGGTAGATTTAGCCAGGTTTAAGTAGAAAATTAACAAGTTTTAAGTCATTTTTAATTGCGTTTGGCTAAAGATTTCGAGCTCCGTCCACCCTCTGCCTACTCACCCGAGCTCGAACCCGCGACCTCCTGCTTAGACCAAATCCATGCCATCGCTTCAACAAGGTAGGGTTTCAACCCTGGTTTTCAAGTTTTGTTTCTAATATGATTAGGGTTTAGTCCAAATGACATAATTTTCTAGAAAATGAGTGTTTAACCTACGTTTTAGGTTAGGGTTTCCGTACCAAAGTTGGAAATTTCCATTCACGAAACCCTACTGTTAGCTCACTGTGGAATTGAATAAGTTACCGCACGTTAAGGCCAAAATTTAGATGACTTTGCCCTATGAAGTCCACCAATCTTCGTGGTGCTAAAACACGTCCCAACCGACTTGCACAACGAAGGACCATTCGGTCGGTCGAAGACCCCTAAAACTCGCGGCAAACCCCTAGGGTCACTTAGCGCTAAAATCAACCCCTTCCGACCAACGTGCCCAATACTTTTCTCTGACTTGGTCGAAAGGCCTAAAAAACTCCGCAGGATCTGAAATTACATTTTTCTCTAAAACTTACCTCATCTGACCTTGTGCTAAAAGATCGGGTCTCTAACCTAGTCGGACGACTCAGTTTCCCACGCAGGGTCGGCGCCACCTGAAAACCCTGCCAGGAGTTTTCCTTTGCGCTTTGAGCTAAAACTTACCTCATCCGACCTGCGCTATAATCCCCTCCAACTGACTTAGTCAGACACTGTCCAAATCAGCGCAGGTTAGACCAAACCAATTTCTACGCAAGCACAACCAAGTTCACATCAACAAGATTTTGCGCTAAAGTACCAACCGACCGACTTTGCAAACCATCAGAGGTTGGAGACCTCCAAATTCTGTGCAAGTCAGACACTCCCAAGAATCGCGCAAAACTCAGAAAGCATGAAGGAAAGCAAAACACGAGGTCGGACCTGCCCAATTTCCCCGCTGAGGTCCGATGACCTCAAATTCAGTGCTTTTCCTTCTGAAGGTCGGACAACCTTCAAACTAGCGCAAACCCTTGCAAATGGCCGAATTTCTTGAAATTTCCAAAGGGAAGATTGTTCAGAATGACGAAAATAATGTTGTAGTACATCGTTAATGATGATTTTAATGAATTTTTCTTGCAACATTAAGTATTTGATTGCATTTATTGTTCTTTCAATTAGACTTAGATTTCTTTCAAATGCATGCTAGTAGTAAAAGGTAGATTTGTATTGATTTATCTAAACTTAGGAGTATGTTAGGAATTTGTCCAGTATCACACTTATAAGGTCCGGTCATGCAGAATAAATGACTGCTCAAGCTCAAGCGATGAATTATGAGTTCAAAGGAGTCCCTCTAGAGACCAAGGTCCACTCTGGGTGGAGTAATGTTGGGGACATAGACTTAGGTCATATAGCCCTAGATGATTTCAAACTCAGAGTCTTTGGGCCAACTTCAACTCCCAGAGCCAGAATACTAAGAGATAGTGGACTTGGACAAGCAGCTGCCTTTCCTACCTCAGTTCAGTGTGCAGAGTTAATAGCCACCTGCACAGACAGATACAATATTATGTCTAAGCAGATTTAGACAGCAAACGGGGATGTCTTAGCTGACTTGATCCCACTTGCTCTGGCAGAAATGTTGGACATCCCCTGGCACAAAGTTGTAACAATGCCAGATAAACAAGGATCAAAGGAAACCTATAATAATGATGTAGAAGCATGCAGAAAGTATATAAATGACCACTGGGTCAAGAGCAGGAAGTCTGCTCTCATCAAGCTCCCTAGAGTACTATACAGGAGTGATTTCCATGATGAAATAGGAGACATAGTAACCTTTCTGAGCAGAGTCTACGGGTTACCAAAAACCTCTACCTTTGAGGACTGGATGTTTGTCATAATCTCTAAGATACTGAAGGGAACCAAGTTCCACTAGGCTTAAATCCTCAATGACAACATCCATAAAGCCTTTAGCAACTTCAATGAAAACCACTATTTCAGGTGGACATCTTATGTTGTCTATGCATTGGCAAGAATGAACCATTACGATGGACTGTCCAAAATTGGTGAAATTGGGAATGATGAGAAGACACAGATCAAAGTATACGAGTGCTATCCACAGCTAACCTCATCCCAATCATTGATACAATTCAAAAGGGTTAATGATGCATTCACAATGTACATAGCTAGGAAGTTACAGGGTAACATAGCATTGAGGATTTCTACCGAGGCCATGAATGAAATAGCTAGATATGGCAGGTGGTATATCCAATTCGAGAAGTTTACATACATAAGGATACAATGCTTCACTAGAATGGCTTATAGACTTCCCCGATATCTAGATGACAAGACAGTACTTCTAGAACTGTCAAGGCAACTAATATCGTGTGTAGAGAAACTCAAGCACCTACATAGGCCAAGTGTTCAATTTCCTATTAAATTTGGCAAACGACTCTATGCATGCCCTTCTCTGGCATCAACAGAACACTCAGATAAAGAGCTTCAACTCTTGAATTTGTACTACTACAATGCAAGGGGTCATTTTGATCCAAACAAAGTGATGTAGAGATTTGTAAGTAATAAGCTTTTTCATAAAGCACACATTGAAGACTTTTGGGCTAATTGCGCTGATGATTATGAAATTATGAAGAAGGCACATGCCAAGTTGCCTCTAGATTTCATTAAAAGGTTCCATATAATGGCAATCCCTGATCAATTACAAGATGATGAAAATGTTATGCTAAGAGGACCATGGGAAGTGCAATAAAATCAGCCCATTCCACTGCCAAACTAGGCAAATGTAGAGGAAAGTTCCCTCGATGTTGTCATGAGGGAATCAATCAGATTAAGTAAGGCCTGGGTCAGATCACAAGTGGCTGTCCTAAATGAACAAGGAGTCTAGCTAACTTACACAGCGGTAGAATCAGACAAAGACTCCGGGGGAGAAGAGGATGAACCCATTCAGGTCACAGATGAGGAACATACATCTCTGACAGAGAAGGCAAAGAAGATGAAGAAGCCATCTGTAAGGTCTCCTTAGAAGAAAGACCAACCTCCTTCAGCCAGGACTAGAACTTCCAAAAGGAAAGATATGCCAAGTGGTGCAGGAGAGAGCTCCAAGGCTAAGAAGATAAAGGTGAAAGAAGCCAATAAGGAGGCTACCACAGCTAAAGATGATTCCAATCTTCCTCCAACTACCCAACCTCCTGCACAAAGTGTTGACATCACTAACTCAACCCCTGCTGCCTCTGCTGCCATTCCTTCTTCCATTCCTGCTTCCTCTGCCACATCCACTTCACCCATAGTCTCGACATCCATGATCCAAGAAACATCTTCTACCACCTCTCCAGCCTCTACCATCACCACCACTTCTTGCTCACTGGCAGTTTCTTCTAGTGACTCTAGCAGCCCTATTTCGTCTACTCTTGCCATCTCATATCCTTCCACCACAGCTACACTATCTTCTCCTTTACCATTACCTCCCATTTCCACCATTCTTTCACCACCTCTTCCTCTGCCTTCACCTCCCTTTTCTTCATCCCTTGTCATTTCTTCCTCCTTATCACCTATCTTGACTAACCTGACCCTGGTCAGTTCGCCCTCCTTGACCATCTCTGTTGCTGTCCCCATTTCACAAATGCCAGCTGATTCATTGGCAATGCCCCTATTGCCCGGGATTGAGAAAGTGTGTGTGGAATTAGGATTACAGGAGCCTGAAGCTACAGTTGACAAGGGGGAGGAGACATTGACTGAAGTAAATGATGAATGCCTTCATGAACCTTCAACTGAGGTGGAAATTATTGACATATCTAACAGTCCCCTGCGTAAAGATCCAACGAAGGAAGTTTTGAAGATTGCACAGGAGAATGTAGTTAAAAATCCGAAGGACTTGGCCCAAGAAGAAGAGGAGAAAAAAGAGAAAAGTCCAGAGAAGAATGAGGAGCAAAGAACAAGAACCATCTAAAGAGTTGGCTATATCTGATAAAGATGGAGCTTCGTAGTTAAACAAATCTTCTGCTCCTGAGTGGCTACAAGGTAGAATGGCGTATTCTGAGCCTCAGATAGAAGTAATGCAGCTTGACCTAAGTGCTATCTTGTCACAATCTCAGAAGCCACTCATGCTCAAAGAGTGGATGATTTCAAAGGCTCAGTCACATCAATTTGGAGCAACCAGATAAAAATGAAATGTCTAAGAAAGACTTAAAATAGCAAAATGAGGAACTCCGGGTGTGTCTTCAATTTTTGATAAAGCCAGTGGATGCCGGAGGAGATATAAAGACAATTCCTACTTTCCTATCCACCGAGGAGATGACTAAATTGGGCGAGGTAAGATCAAAGTCCCAGGGCACAGAAAATTGGTTGATAAATTTTTTTGAGATGGGATGTGAAGCCATCAGCGCCTCTGCTCTAGCTCACCAAAAATTGGTTGATTTGCACAAGAAGTGGAAAGACTTGTGGGAAGAATGTGATTCTTTTGATGAGTATTATTCCCACATGTATCCCCGAATCAAAGCTATTAGAGAATTGCCAGCTCAGACCTTAGTTACAAAGAACATTTTGACTGAGGATAGGCTACCAAAGGCTGTTGAATGGTATCAACATCTACTTTTGAGAAAAGAAACCTTTGAGCATATAAAGGAAGCATACAAACTGGCTGATGAAGAACTGAGATCAGTTATTTACGACATCAGTGACTCTTTGAGGGACTACAGGGAAGCATCTTATGATGATTATGCCCCGTTTGATGTTGAAAAATGCAAGGACAAGTTAAATAAAATAATGTTTGAAGATGACACGCTCAGCATGGAGGAATGGTTGGATAAGGCAAGTGACCTCAGGGCTAAATTCAAGGCATTTTGAAAGGCAGGGGCAGAGATAGAAAGAATATATGGCAAATTCAGTCAGGAGCTGGAAGCGTTTGATTATCGGATACATCATTTAAAAGATGCAGACCCATCCGACATTAATCCTGCACTCGATGCCTGGTTGACTTATCGCAACAAGCTGGCCAGTGAGGACAAAATTAACTTAGATAAAGAGTCTTGATGTTATTTTGAATATCCTAATGATACAATTTCGTCAAATTGTAAATTTGCTACATTTGGGTAGCATGTGACTCAATTTTGTCTTCTTCCTGCTTCTAAAATGAGCTTTTCCACTAATATACTGAGTTAGCTAGTCAAAATGACTAGATTCAATGTATCTGGGGCTATTTTTTTGTCTTTTTCATAAAAGACAAAATGTAATCCAGGAATTGATGTGGGCTATTATTTATGTAATCTGGACCATCAGTGTTAAGTTAATCTCCACCGTTCATTTGAAAACTAGGGTATGCTACTTTCTATATAAAGGGCTGCCATTTCCACTATTTGTGAGAGAGATTTTGATACCGAATTGTTGACTCTATGCCATTTGAGCTAATACAAAGCAAGTTTCTGCAGTAAATCTGAGAATTTGTATCTTGTGTTGATTCATCTTTTGGTTTTCATGGTTCGCATCTTGCTCTCCCATAGTTAGATTAGTTGTGCTTTCATAATATTCATGGTTTGCTGAAGTATTTGATGAACATTCTAAGTCCATACTTTTAGTTGTTTACTGATGGTAAATAGCTGTGTAAAGTTAATCTGGGCTGATTATTTGTGCTAAAGTTCAATTGTATTTCGTAAGTTAAGTTGTGCCATTCATTGGGTATTTAACAAATGAATGCAATCTGAAAATCTGTTGACCTCTATTGAAGATAGCACCATTTTCTACCGCACTGTAACATCCATTTAAGTTTGGTAACTCGGGAAGCTAGTTCAAAGTTTGGAATGTTTATCTACTGAAGATAGCCTGGGCATTGTGAATGTCAGTTAGGACCCCTCTCAAACCCTAACCTTTTGCCTTTTCTTTTAAATTGCTGTTAGTTATTAGATTAAGAATCTCAGCAGCATTTTATCTTATTTATCAGCTGAAAATCATAATAGGGTTTATGTGTATTTGCTGCCCCAAACCTGAAGATTTGTAGATTGCATGTAAGACCCCTTGAAAGAAGAGTTAGAACATACCAACTAAGAAATTCCAAGCAAGCTAAGACCTAGTTGTATTATCCTTGGAGTAGTCTTACCTAGGGTAAGATACTTTTCAAGAGAGGTGTTGAACCAGCAATCACACCTGCGTTGTTGCGTGCTAAAAACACTATCAACAGAATTGGCACTAGAAGGAGGGTCCCTATTTTCCCTCTACTAAAAATCAGCAAGTCTGGGGACTAGACAGAGACACACTAGATCCAGCTCAACTGGAGAAGAGCTACTGTCCCTAGCAGAATTCAGATGAACAAGAAGGGATCAAGGAATACCCAGAGCCCCTCGAGCTTAGTCATCCCCTAGGAACACTACTGTAGCTCCCATTACTCCTCCTACCATGGCTTTCTTTGCAGGAAATAATCAGTCCCCTTTTCTGTTCAATGATTACCATGACATGCCAAAGAACCTAGATAAGTTCTGCTCAAGGTTCAGAGTACATGATCCTGATAGGACTGCAGATGAGCACATTAAGTTCTTTGAAGCTAACATGTTCATGTTGCAGGTGCAGTACGAGGATGTGATATTCTGGCTGTTCCCTTATTCTTTGCAGGAAGAATCTTATTACTGGTTTGCCAACCTCCCTGCATCATCCATAAATTCGTGGGTGAACCTGAAGACTGCTTTTTTGGATAGATTTTGTATGTCTACTACTCTAGCTGATCTCTATTGGTCTTTTGTGGAGATTCGTCAAGAGGAAGGCGAGATGATAAGCTCCTTCAACAACATATTCCAAAAAACTTACAATCGTTTGCAGGCTCCTTATGCTATAGATCAGGCTGCTACCCTGCCTATCTACTATGCTGCTCTAGATAAGCTTACCTCCATGTTTGCAAGGAGAGCTAACCCAATCCTTGCCACTCTAGCTCAAGCATACTCTGCTACTGTCGATGTAAGTACCCAACTGGGGCAAAGAGCCTCTGGTCCACTAAATCATATGGGACCTATTGCCATGCCAAATCAAATACCCATGATAAATCATGCATTGGCCAATCATACCCCTGTAATGAACCCACTTCCAAACCCAGCTGCAACATAGACCTTAGTAATCCACCTAGGTAACCCAGTAGCTGAAATGCCTCCAGCACAAATGCCTTTCCTACAGTCTTCAGAAGCAGCCAAGACCAAAGAAGACAGAGATGCAATCAAAGAACTGGTTGAACAGATGAAGAAGCTCACTGCTGAAGTTACTCACCTCAAGAATCAGAATGCTTATATGCAGCAGAGGGGGCAGAATCAACAACATTTTCAGAACCAACAGCACTCCCAGAACCAAAGTCAGAATCAGTACCAAAATCAAAACTTTCAGCAGTGGTCAAATCAATCCTGGAACACCAGACTGAATAATGGAGGAGTACCTTCACCCTTGGAGAATCAAAATAATGATACCAGACCCCCAGGCCATGTGATGTTGGCTGAAGCTGCTTTATCTACTTGGTGCAAACTGCACAACACAAATGCTCACTCTGAACTAGACTATTCAAAATTCCAGATTGCATCCAGTATCTTTCAGATGGAGATCCAGAATGCTGAAAATCAGGAGACTCTGCCAACCGGGTATGAAATTGTTCCTTCACAAAGGTATGATACTGCCCTAGTTCTTGATAGTTATACATTTCCATTCCAAGATGATAATCAGCCAAAGGAAGAAGAGTCTGAAGAAGTTAATGCATATCAGCAATACAATAAGACTTCTTACAACCTAAGAAGTAGCAAGCCTAAAGGTCCTTTTACCACTTCCATCCCTCCAAATAGCTATCAGACTCCACCTGACCTGAAAGATACCAATAATCTTGAACCACCAAAAGCTCCCCATCAATCAGTACACCAGAGTACTGCTGCAGAAAATTCCCAACGATCTGACATAGCGAAAATGGTACAGTATGTAGCTGAGGAACTTAAGAGAATGAAAGTCAGTCTTTCTGTGTATGAATTGCTTAAGATACCTGAGGTTAGGACATCGTTATTTCAAGACCTAGGTGCTGGAACCAAGACTGATTATATACCAAAACAGAATAACGCCAAAGATAGCACTGATAAGGGGAAGGAAAGAATCCATGTGACTGATGTAGAACAGAAGATGACACTGTATAAGGATAGGAGGGAAAGTCTCCCTTTCCTCTTAACACTCAGAATATTCAATAAGAACCTTCATAACTGTCTAGTAGATTCTGGTGCTTCCACAAATGTAATGCCACTATCAGTTTGTAAGGCACTCAGACTCACTCCAACCAAATCATCCCGGAAAGTAACACAACTAGATAAAACTGAAGTAATTGTGGTAGGAGAGTTGAATAGGATACACATGCAGCTGGCTTCCGACCCTAGGATACAGCAATATATTGATATTCAAGTAGTGGACATTCCCGATCAGTATGGCATGCTTCTGAGCAGAGATTGGTCTAGAACTTTGAATGGTTATATGGCAACTAACTTTTCCCACATGTGGTTACCATGGAAAGGATTAGCCAATCAGATACGTATTGAATGAGAACCCAAAATGAAACATATGATCACAGAATACAATCAACCCAATGGGATTCTATTTTCAGAAGTTGATTTGGGAGTCTATCTTCCACACAATAGTCGGTCAGAAGAAGTTCTCATGCTAAGTTGCTTAAGACCCTCCAAGCCGCTTATTGAAAGACCAGAAGGTACAATAGCATATGTTCAATCAGATGTGGAGGACTCTTCGGAAGAAGATGAACCTGGGGTATTTGAGGGATTTCACAATTTTGTGGCTAGATTTGTGCAAGATCAGACTGCTGTTGGAAAGCAGGTTCAAATGGAAGAACTATTATTGCCCAACTGGTGTCGTATACACGATGCATCTCATTCTGAGTTCACCTACCAATTGTGTCAAGAGGCGATTAACCAAGTGCAAAGACAACTGAAGATCCCCATAACCCCGAAGGAGAAACCAACTGTTGGAAAGAAGACAGAGCCAACTGTTGAAAAGAAGGAAGAACCTGAACCTTTTCTTGATCGGGAGAAGTCTGGAAAATAGAAGGATGACAGCAAAGACTTTCGCTTATGGACCTTGAGATTTGATGGTTCAAGGTGCAGATAGGGGTCTGGTGCTGGGGTCGAGTTGATTAGCCCCACTGGGAGTTCATTTTTAGCGTCGCAAAGGCTGTAGTTCTTGTGCACAAATAACGTCACTGAATATGAAGCGTTGGTGCAAGGATTACTGCTAGCATTGCAGAAGAAGGTCAGAATTATCTAGGTGTTTGGTGATTCTAAGTTAGTGGTGAAACAGGTGAGAAAATAGTACTCCTATAACGATAAGAGATTGAATAGGTATAGGAATAGAGTCTGGGATTTGATCGAATGCTTTGATGGTTTTAATGTCCAAGTCATTCCCAGAAGATAGAATCATGTTGCAAATGCTCTAGCTCAAACAACAAGTACATTAGAGCCAACCTCCATGGTAGGACTAAAAACATTTTCTGTTGAGTTTGTTGCTACTCCATCCGTACCTAATAATGTTACCAATTTCCAAGTTTTTGAGGATGATCAACATATAATTAATTTCCTTACTTCCTCAGATGTGTTCACTGCTCAAATATTAGATGAAGACAAGATAGAACCTGCTGAAATGGATTTGGAAGGGGTATTAAACTTGAAAACAAATACGATCCCACGAGGAATGGTAGAATTGGAAAGACTGTTTGATGCAGATAATTTAGGGACTCAAAGGAAAGAAGGAGAATCCCCAGGAGGAAAGTGTGACCCATTCAACTTGGGGACAGAAGAAAACGTGAAGAACGTGTTCATTGGGAAAGCCAGTACTGAAAAAGAAAGGACAGGAATCATATAGGCATTAAGGGATTATCATGAGGTTATAGCTTAGAGTTATGAATATCTAAAGACTTATGACACCTCGATCATCATGCACACAATCCCACTAAATCTAGGAGCAAAGCCTTTCAGATAAAGGTAGAGGCCAGTGAATGCTTTGCAGGAACCATTGATTTTTAAAGAAGTTCAGAAGCTGCTGTCAACTAGGATAATATTTCTGATAAGACATTCTGCATGGGTAGTGAACTTAGTCCCAGTCTGAAAGAAAAATGGAGAAATTAGACTTTGTGTTGATTTCTGTAATCTAAACAGAGCATCAGAAAAAGACAATTACCCGCTGCCCTCATTAGACGAAGTATTGCAGATTGTTAATGGGTCCCAGATGATGTCATTCTTAGATGGGTATTCTGGTTATAACCAGGTGATGGTGGAATATGAAGATAGATTGAAAACATCCTTCACCTGTAAATGGGGCATTTATGCCTACCGACGAATGCCATTTGGTTTAATAAATGTTGGCGCAACTTTTCAGCGTGCGATGGAAGTTGCTTTTAAAGGGTTGGTTGGAAAATGTATTATCATCTACATGAATGATCTAACAGTGTTCTCTAAAAGGCAAGAGGATCATGTGGCAGATCTGAGGAAAGTGTTGCAGCGATGCAAGGATTATGGCATATCACTCAACCCCAAGAAGTGCATTTTTGGGGTAACAGAAGGAAAGCTGCTAGGACATGTGATATCTAAACAAGGAATATCTATTGACCCAGACCGGATCCAAGCAATACTCAAAATACCTCCCCCAGCCAGCAAGAAGGAACTTAAGTCATATTTTGGCAAGATCAACTTTGTACGTAAATTCATTACAAGGTTTTCTGAGATTGTTCAACCTCTCAATGCCATGCTGAAGAAAGATGCTAAAATGGATTGGACTCCAGAAGCCAAGGTTGCTTTCACAGAAATTAAACAAGCCATATCCAATGCACCTATTTTGGTAAGTCCTAATTACACTTTGCCATTTCATATATATTCATTTGCTTCGGAGCATACTTGCACTGCAATGTTGACACAGAAGAGGTTAGTTAACGATGAAAGGCCCATTGCTTTCATGAGCACTCCGTTAAAGGACGCAGAGCTAAGGTATCCAAATGTGGAAAAACAAGCATACGCTCTGGTAAAGGTAGTTAAGAAATTCTGTCACTACATCCTAAGAAGTCAAGTAATTTCCATAGTCCCAGATGCAGCAGTTAAGGCATTACTGATGCAAAGTGAATTAGGGGAAAGAAGAGGAAAGTGGGTCACCATACTGCAGGAATTCAACATAGATATTCAACCCATGAAATTGGTAAGAGGCCAAGCCTTGACTAGAACCATGGTTGAAGTAGGACCAGACCTGGTTTCTCAGTAATACATATTAGAAGATGTTTCAAAAGATGAGTGGTACGGAGATATCATATTCTATTTACTCAATCAGCACTACCCACCGCAGCTGAATTCAGTGCAAAGGAGAGCCCTCGAGCTCAAAAGCAACAATTACATGATAAAAGGATCAGTCCTCTACAAAAAGAATCATGAAGGCATTTATCTAAGGTGTTTGGACAAATAAGAGGTTGACCAGGTGCTTACTAGTTTTCATGAGAGGTTCGGGACAGGTCATGGGTCAGCGCACTCAACCACAAATCAGGTTCTTCGTGCCAGGGACTACTGGCCAACTTTGTTCAAAGATGCACATTCACATGTAAGAACCTGTCACATATGCCAGACCGCTACACATAAAGAATGCCATGCAGCCATGCCTTTGCAACCAGTGGTGGAGGTACAACCATTTGCTCAATGGGGCCTCGACTTTATCGGTATGATCAATCCACCTTCCTCTATAGGCCATAGGTATATTCTGACCGCTACTGATTACTGTACTCAATGGTTTGAAGCAATAGCATGTAAGCAATGCACCACAGAGGTATTTATTGAATTTGTTGAAAAGCATATTATCACTAGATTTGGTTGTCCATTTGCTTTAGTTTGTGATAATGGCTCAGCCTTTTCATCATTACATTTTTCTAACTGGGCATTTGATTATGGGATTACTCTCAAGTTCTCATCCAATTACTATCCACAAGGGAATGGGGTAGCTGAATTAACAAACAAAAACTTGCTTGAGGTCATTAAGAAACTTTTGGACAAAAAACCCAGAGACTGGCATACTCAGCTTAGGTTCACTTTATGGGCTGATAGAATCTGACACAAAGTAGCTCTGAACACATCTCCTTATCACCTAGTTTATGGGATTGAGCCCATTTTTCCCATCCATTTAAGAATCCCGGTACTTCAATTTATGCAAGATTACCTCGAAACTGATGACCAACTATCCTCAAGGTTGGCCCAATTGTTACACCTTGAAGAGAAACACGATGCTACCATAGAAAACTTTACCAAAAATCAGGGAGTCGTAAAATGGTAGTTTAATAAAAGAGCCAAGGTCAAAGCCTTCTGCATTCCTGATCTAGTCCTATATTGGGACAAAGCACATGAGAAGAAGGGAGAGCATGGTAAGTTTGACAAACTCTAGTTGGGTCCCTATCAGATCTACGAGATCCTTGGAGATAGTACATATCGACTCAAGAGCCTTACTGGTGAGGAGCTGCCACTGCCTGTTAATGGCCAGTTCCTAAAGCACTACTTTAAGGCCTGAGAGGCAGTTGGTGCAGGAGCACCAAGGCTCAATGCAGTCATACATAGTTTTTTTGGTTTGTCAATTTTAAGTTTGCGGCATGTGATTTTGTTTTTGGAGTTTTTCTAGTTTTCTAAAAATACATTGGTGGGAGAAGCATTTTGTTTTTGATCGGCCTTTGAGCCAAGTGAAATTCAAGTTAGTGAATGTATGTTTGAAGGTGCGGCATTTGTTCAACGGTTGAACCATACCGTTGAACCTTTCCGTTGAACCCCGCGGTTGAACCTCGCTGTTGAAGTTCAATGGTTCAACGGGTTCATGCATATTGAATGGTGGAGTGGAAAGCATCGGTCACTTGTTTGGAGGTTGAACCTTTCCGTTGAACCCCGCGGTTGAACCTCGCTGTTGAAGTTCAATGGTTCAACGGGTTCATGCATATTGAATGGTGGAGTGGAAAGCATCGGTCACTTGTTTGGAGGTTGAACCTCACCATTGAACCACGCGATTGAACCTCGCTGTTGAAGTTCAATGGTTCAACAGTTCTTCATTATGGATGGCCGTCGGCATGAGAAGCATGATCGAGGAGCGAATAGAAAGCTACATTGATGGTTAGAGTCTAGTCGATAATTATTATATCAGCGTATGGTTATATGATCGGCATAAATGATGAAAATCTGACCGATAGGCATGATTTGGTGACAGAGATTAAAAAGGAAAGTGGTGAGAAAAGTAACAGCCAAGAAACTGCAGAACTGAACCGACAGTTAGGAAAACAAATAGGTCTAGAAACTAAACCGTCCTATAACGGACATGAGCAAATATATAAGATGTAGCATTCTTTCTCTGTAAGAAGTGGAGCAGAAGAATTGAAGAAGAGAATTTTTATGTGTGAAGCATTTTTTATGTAATCAGAAGTTTTTGAATAAAAATCAAATTCAGTAGTTCGATCAATCTGTGTATTTCTATTCTATTTTCAGTTGCTTTAGTCTGAAGTAGATTAATCATTTCTTTTTCTGTAATTTTGTTTTTTTTCTTTTGAAAACCATGACTCTGCATTGATGTTCCTCAAGTTCCTCTGTACAGTATGGAGGTCATCAAGCAGAGCCATGCTTTTTGTTTGTTTTTCTTTTGTAGGGTGGTCGGATTGCCGGCTAGAGGTAATGCATGCTTGTTCTAGGTGAGCTCAGTAAGGAGTCCAGCTAGATAAACAAGTAGGAAATTAGACTTGCAGGGGTGGGAAATAGAGAGAAAGAAAGTGAGCACCAAGCAGTCCAGACCCTTGAACAGAGTGAGAAGGGTGGGCAACGGGCTCAAAAAGTTATGTGCCATTGAGGCAGCATCTTGGAAGCAGTGAGGACAAGGTATGTGTCCCACACCAAGTAGAGAAATAGAGTTTTCCATCTCTGCAAAGAGTTGAGGAATTTAGCTGACATTTTTGTGTAGAAAGATGTCTGTTAGCACTTTGAATTGGTAGAGAGGCTAGTGTTGTCAAACAATCTTGTACACCCACAGGATGCAGAGCAGGCAGCCTAGAGTCTTCCCTATCAGCAGTCATGCCTCGTTTTAGTATACATAGTTAAGGGTTGGTTTCCTTTGGTTAGTTTAGGTTGCCGTTAGTTTAGTTTGCTTTCCTATTTTTTGCTTTCCTTAGGTGTTAGGTGCTTTGCTTAGTTTAGTTGTCCTTTTGGTTTTTGCCTTCTGCGCTTGCTCTTTTGCAGGGCCACTGTTTCTGAAGTGGTGGTAGTAGTGTAGACCTACAAATGCTTCCTTGATGGGTAAATAATCATGAGTCTTTCTTCAAGAAGCTAAAGTTTCCACCTAGTCTTTGCTGTGGGTTCCGCTGTTAGGCCAAGGGGTATGGTGTCTGTTCATTGAAAATGAGTTATTAGTCGGTGCACCTGAAGTATTTTCTAACCATATATCTTTTCACTTTAAATAATCCTAAAGTAGCTAGGCAAGTCTAGGTGATCTTGTGTCAAGTGAAATGGGCTGATTTCCTCTCCTACCACATGCACCATCAATCAAGACAAAGGCGGGTGACACTAAGTGTTACTAGCCTGCATTGGGTAAAAATAAAAGGTGTTTCTCAACACCAGACCCATCACAGTGCAAATAAAGAAACTACCAAAATTCTTACAAAGAACACTACCAGAAAAGGTGGGCATTAAATATCATTGTACTGGCAAACTTGACTGGTCATCAATCTAGTCCAAGGATCAGCAATACTTCAAAATTTGAGCATTTTCTGATGGTAGAATGATCTCAGCCCTCTAGCTTGTCTTAGGGGATCCCAGGTGAACTTAGTTCCAGAAGGATGGGAATGAATACAACTGCACATACTTAGGTTTTCAGGATGTGGATGGTTGCACCAGTCAGTAATCTTAGGTTCTTTGATATGATACCTTGCCTTTTTGTTTAAATATGTGGGGAACACAGAGATTCTGGGTTCAAACTGAACGTTTATCGTCAAAACACTTGGAGCATTTTCTAGCAGAGTCACCATTTGTTGTACCTTGCACACATGCCCCATTCAAGAATGGAGACCCCCTCTTTCTGATTTGGCTAAGAGAGTCATATGATCTTCTTATCTCCTAAGTGATTGTACGGTCAAAGTGCATTTTGACCTTGATGGAAAGGTGATATTGAAAATCACTTCAAAAATCTGCTAGGATGAGTCCTTGTTTTCCCTTTGAAGGCCTTGAAATGACATTTTGCTCTAAATTGGCCTTCAACCGACCTTTGCACTAATTTCCTACCTGTCTGACCTAGCGCTAAGAACTACCTTCAACCAACCTTTGCGTTAATTTCCTACCTGTCTGACCTTGCGCTGAATGTTACCCCGTCCGACCAAGTCCAACATACCAAAATTCTCCATAGGTTGGACACCTTGAAAATTCACTCAAAATCTCGATTGACAGTCCGTACGTCTGCACATTAATGGCGGATTTAGCCAGGTTTAAATAGAAAATTAACGAGTTTTAAGTCATTTTTAATCACGTTTGGCTGAAGATTTCGAGCTCCATCCACCCTCTACCTACTCGCCCGAGCTCGAACCCGCGACCTCCTACTCAGACCAAATCCACACCATCGCTTCAGCAAGGTAGGGTTTCAACCCTGGTTTTCAAGTTTTGTTTCTAATATGATTAGGTTTAGTCCAAACTACATAATTTGCTAGAAAATGAGTGTTTAACCTACGTTTTAGGTTAGGGTTTCCATACCAAAGTTGGAAATTTCCGTTCACAAAACCCTACTGTTAGCTCACTGTGGAATTGAATAAGTTACTGCACATTAAGGCCAAAATTTAGATGAATTTGCCCTATGAAGCCCACCAATCTTCGTGGTACTAAAACACGTCCCAACTGACCTGCACAATGAAGGACCATTTGGTCGGTCGAAGACCCCCAAAACTTGCGCCGAACCCCTAGGGTCACTTTGCACTAAAATTGACCCCTTCCGACCAATGTGCCCAATACTTTTCTCCGACTTGGTCGGAAGGCCTAAAAAACTCCACAGGATCTGAAATTATATTTTGCACTAAAACTTACCTCATCCGACCTTGCGCTAAAAGATCGGGTCTCTGACCTGGTCGGACGACTCAGTTTCCCTCGCAAGGTCGGTGCCACCTGAAAACCCTGCTGGGAGTTTTCCTTGGCGCTTTGCACTAAAACTTACCTCATCCGACCTGTGCTATAATCCCCTCCGACTGACCTAGTCGGACACTGTCCAAATCAGCACAAGTCAAACCAAACCAATTTCTGTGCAAGCACAACCGAGTTCACATCAACAAGATTTTGCGCTAAAGTACCAACCAACCGACTTTGCAAACCATCAGAGGTCAGAGACCTCCAAATTCCGCACAAGTTGGACACTCCCAAAAATTGTGCAAAACTCATAAAGCATGAAGGAAAGCAAAACACGAGGTCGGACCTACCCGATTTCCCCGCCGAGGTCGGATGACCTCAAATTGAGCGCTTTTCCTTCTAAAGGTTAGACAACGTTCAAATTAGCAAAAAACCTTGCAAATGGTAGAATTTCTTGAAATTTCCAAAGGGAAGATTGTTCAGAATGATGAAAATAATGTTGTAGTGCATTGTTAATGATGATTTTCATGATTTTTTCTTGCAACATTAAGTATTTGATTGCATGCAGTGTTCTTTCAATTAGACTTAGATTTCTTTCAAATGCATGCTAGTAGTAAAAGGCAAATTTGTATTGATTTATCTAAACTTAGGAGTATGTTAGGAATTTGTCCAATATCAAACTTATAAGGTCCGGTCATGCAGACTAAATGACTGCTCGGGCTCAAGCGATGAAGTACGAGTTCAAAGGAGTCCCTCCAAAGACCAAGGTCCACTCCGGGTGGAGTCATGTTGGGGACACAGACTTAGGTCATATAGACCTAGATGATTTCAGACTCAGAGTCTTTGAGCCAACTCCAAGTCCCAGAGCCAGAACACTAAGAGATAGTGGACTTGGACAAGCAGCTGCCTTTCCTACCTCAGTTTAGTGTGCAGAGTTAATAGCCACCTGCGTAGACAAATACGATATTATGTCTAGGAAGATTCAGACAGCAAATGGGGATGTCTTAGCCGACTTGACGCCACCTGCTTTGGCAAAAATGTTGGACATCCCCTGGCACAAAGTTGTAACAATGCCAGATAAACAAGGATCAAAGGCAACCTATAATAAGGATGTAGAATCATGCAGAAAGTATATAAATGACCACTGGGTCAAGAGCAAGAAGTCTGCTCTCATCAAGCTCCCCAGAGTACTATACAAGAGTGATTTCCACGATGAAATAGGAGACATAGTAACCTTTCTGAGCAGAGTCTATGGGTTCCCAACAATCTCTACCTTTGAGGACTGGATGTTTGTCATAATCTCTGAGATACTGAAGGGAACCAAGTTCCACTGGGCTCAAATCCTCAGTGACAACATCCATGAGGCCTTCAGCAACTTCAATGAAAACCACTATTTCAGGTGGACGTCTTATGTTGTCTATGCACTGGCAAGAATGAACCATTACGATGGACTATCCAAAATTGGTGAAATCAGGAATGATAAGAAGACACAAATCAAAGTATACGAGTGCTATCCATAGCTAACCTCATCCCAATCATTGATACATTTCAAAAGGGTTAATAATGCATTCACAATGTACATAGCCAAGAAGTTACAGGGTAACACAGCATTGAGGATTTCTACCAAGGCCATGAATGAAATAGCTAGATATGGCAGGTGGTATATCCAATTCAAGAAGTTTACGTACATACAAGGCTTCACTAGAATGGCTTATAGACTTCCCTAATATCTAGATGACAAGACAGTACTTCTAGAACTATCAAGGCAATTGATACTGTGTGTAGAGAAACTCAAGCACCTACATCGGCCAAGTCTTCAATTTCCTATTAAATTTGGCAAAGGACTCTATCCATGTCCTTCTTTGGCATCAGAAGAACACTCGGATAAAGGGCTTCAACCCTTGAATTTGCACTACTACAATGCAAGGGGTCATTTTGATCCAAACAAAGTGATGGAGAGATTTGTAAGTAAGAAGCTTTTTCATAAAGCGCACATTGAAGACTTTTGGGCTAATTGCCCTGATGATTATGAATTTATGAAGAAGGCACATGCCAAGCTACCTCTGGATTTCATTAAAAGGTTCCATATAATGGCAGTCCCTGATCAATTACAAGATGATGATAATGTTATGCTAAGAGGACCATGGGAAGTGCAATACCATTAGCCCATTCCACTGCCAAACTAGGCAAATGCAAAGGAAAGTTCCCTCGATGTTGTCATGAGGGAATCAATCAGATTAAGTAAGGCCTGGGTCAGATCACAAGTGGCTGTCCTAAATGAACAAGGAGTCTAGCTAACTTACACAGCGGTAGAATTAGACAAAGACTCCAGGGGAGAAGAGGATGAACCCATTCAGGTCACAGATGAGGTAGAGCTAGCTGAGAAATAGAAATCAGATAGTGAGGAGCACACATCTTTGGCAGAGACTAAAACTTCCAAAAGGAAAGATATGCCAAGTGGTGCAGGAGAGAGCTCCAGGGCTAAGAAGATAAAGGTGAAAGAAGCCAATAAGGAGGCTACCACAACTAAAGATGATTCCAATCTTCCTCCAACTGCCCAACCTCCTGCACAAAGTGTTGACATCACTGAATCAACCCCTGCTGCCTCTACTGCCATTCCTCCTTCCTCTGCCACAGACACTTAACCAATAGTCTCGACGTTCATGATCCAAGAAACATCTTCTGCCACCTCTCCAGCCTCTACCATCACCACCACTTCTTGCTCACTGGCAGTTTCTTCTAGTGACTCTAGCAGCCCTATTTCATCTACTCTTGCCATCTCATATCCTTCCACCACATCTACACTTTCTTCTCCTTTACCATTACCTCCCATTTCCACCATTCTTTCACCACTTCTTCCTCTGATTTCACCTCCCTTTTCTTCACCCCTTGTCATTTCTTCCTTCTTATCACCTATCTTGACTAACCTGACCCTGGTCAGTTCACCCTCCTTGACCATCTCTTCTGCTGTCCCCATTTCACAAATGCCAGCTGATTCATTGGCAGTGCCCCTATTGCCTGGGATTGAGAAAGTGTGTGCGGAATTAGGATTACAGGAGCCTGAAGCTATAGTTGAGGAGGGGGAGGAGACATTGACTGAAGTAAACGATGAAAGCCTTCATGAACCTTCAACTAAGGTGGAAATTATTGACATATCTGACAGTCCCCTGGGCAAAGATCCAACTGAGGAAGTTTTGAAGATTGCACAGGAGAATGTAGTTGAAAATCTGAAGGATTTGGCCCAAGAAGAAGAAGAGAAAAAAGAGAAAAGTCCAGAGAAGAATGAGGAGAAAGAACAAGAACCATCTAAAGAGTTGGCTATATCTAATAAAGATGGAGCTTCGGAGTTAAACAAATCTTCTGCTCCTGAGTGGCTGCAAGGTAGAATGGCATATCCCGAGCCTCAGATAGAAGTAATGCAGCTTGACCTAAGTGATAACCTGTCACAAGCTCAGAAGCCTCAGAAGCAGAAAAGGGCTAAGATCCAATCAAGAATCTATAAGAATGAATCAGGGTCAAGGATATCAGAAATAGTAGTCCCACCAGCTGACAGAGCAAGGGACCAAGTCAGACCAGAAGATTACGTCATATCTACAGTTGATTTAGGCCCAACCACTCGTGCTCAAAGAGTGGATGATTTCAAAGGCTCAATCACATCAATTTTGGAGCAACTAGATAAAGATGAAATGCCTAAGAAAGACTTAAAACAACAAAATGAGGAACTACGGGCATGTCTTCAATTTTTTATAAAGCCAGTGGATGCCAGAGGAGATATAAGGACAATTCCTACTTTCCTGTCCATCGAGGAGATGGCTAAATTGGGCGAGGTAAGATCAAAGTCCCAGGGCACAGAAAATTGGTTGATAAAAGTTTTTGAGATGGGATATGAAGCCATCAACACCTCTGCTCTAGCTCACCAAAAATTGGTTAATTTGCACAAGAAGTGGAAAGACTTGTGGGAAGAATGTGATTCTTTTGATGAGTATTATTCCCACATGTATCCCCGAATCAAAGCTATTAGAGAATTGCTAGCTCAGACCTTAGTTACAGAGAACATTTTGACTGGGGATAGGCTACCAAAGGTTGTTGAATGGTATCAATAGCTACTTTTGAGAAAAGAAACCTTTGAGCATATAAAGGAAGCATACAAACCGGCTGATGAAGAACTGAGATCAGTTATTTATGACATCAAAGACTCTTTGAGGGACTGCAGGGAAGCATCTTATGATGATTATGCCCCGTTTGATGTTGAAAAATGCAAGGACAAGTTACATAAAATAATTTTTGAAGATGACACGCTCAGCATGGAGGAACGGTTGGATAAGGCAAGTGACCTCAGGGCTGAATTCAAGGCATTTCGAAAGACAGGGGTAGAGATAGAAAGAATATATGGCAAATTTAGTCGGGAGCTGGAAGTGTTTGATTATCAGATATATCACTTAAAAGATCCAGACCCATCCGACATTAATCCTGCACCCGATGCCTGGTTGACTTATCGCAACAAGCTGGCTAGTGAGGACAAAATTGACTTAGATAAAGAGTCTTGATGTTATTTTGAATATCCTAATGATACAATCTCATCACAATTGTAAATTTGCTATATTTGGGCAGCATGTTACTCAATTTTGTCTTCTTCCTGCTTCTAAAATGAGCTTTTCCACTAATACACTGAGTTAGCTAGTCAAAATGACTAGATTCAATGTATCTGGCGATGTTTTTTCGTCTTTTTCATAAAAGACAAAATGTAATCCAGGAATTAATGTGGGCTATTATTTATGTAATTTGGACCGTCGGTGTTGAGTTAATCTCCACCGTTCATTTGAAAACTAGGGTATGCTGCTTTCTATATAAAGGGCTGCCATTTCCACTATTTGTAAGAGAGATTTTGATACCAAATTGTTGACTCTATGCCATTTGAGCTAATACAAAGCAAGTTTCTACAGTAAATCTAAGAATTTGTATCTTGTGTTGATTCATCTTTTGGTTTTTATGGTTCGCATCTTGCTCTCCCATAGTTAGATTAGTTGTGCTTTCATAATATTCATGGTTTGCTGAAGTATTTGATGAACATTCTAAGTCCATACTTTTAGTTGTTTGCTGATGGTAAATAGTTGTGTAAAGTTAATCTGGGTTGATTATTTGTGCTAAAGTTCAATTGTATTTCGTAAGTTAAGTTGCGCCGTTCATTGGGTATTTAACAAATGAATGCAGTCTAAAAATCTGTTGACCTCCATTGAAGATAGCACCGTTTTCTGCCACACTGTAACATCCATTTAAGTTTGGTAACTCAGGAAGCTGGTTCAAAGTTTGGAATGTTTTTCTACTGAAGATAGCCTGGGCATTGTGAATGTCACTTAGGACCCCTTTCAAACCCTAACCTTTTTCCTTTTCTTTTAAATCACTATTAGTTGTTAGATTAAGAATCTCAGCAGCATTTTATCTTGTTTATCAGCTAAAAATCATAATAGGGTTTATGTGTATTTGCTACCCCAAACCTGAAGATTTACAGATTGCATGTAAGACCCCTTGAAGGAACAGCTAGAACATACCAACTGAGAAATTCCAAGCAAGCTAAGACCTAGCTGTATTATCTTTGGAGTAGTCTTACCTAGGGTAAGATACTTTTCAAGAGAGGTGTGAAACCAGCAATCACACCTACGTTGTTGCGTGCTAAAAACACCATCAACAGAACTATAAAATATGTTTTAAGAAATTAAAGAGTTTCTTCAGGTCATTCTGGTCAGTCCCCCTTGAGCCTAAGAAAGGTTGCTTTAGATGGTTACTATGCTTAAAGAAACTGCCATTAGGTTTTAACAGAGTTGTGTGTAGTTGCTGTAATACCTTTGAAAATTATGAGCATATTTTTTTTTAGTGTTCTTTTGCATGTCAAATATGGAGTTTGTTCTTGGGTAAACTATCAAATTGGTCTTCTTCTCTACCTTTTTATAAGTATGGAATTCTATTTAGATATATACTAGGATTTAATGCAAAATCTAACTTGTTTTGGCTTGTATTAATAACTGAGATTTTATGGATAGTGTGGAAAAAGAGGAATGAGGACCATTATCAAGGCAATGCAAGGGTTCTTACTGGGTCTGAGTCTAGACTCACACTAGCTGACACTTTTATACAGGTGGCTTTAAATGTGGAAGGACAAATGACCTTTAAAGAAAAGAATACTGATTTGGAAGATAGCTCTGCTCAGTTTTTTAGTGAAGCCTTGCCAAAGTTGTCGCCATGACTCTGTTGCAACTTGCCAATCATTCATTCAAAGGCTAGAGGATATGTGTGACTGTTTCAATAAACTTCATCTTGATGGTTCTAATGTGGGGAGCAGTATACAGGGACTTAAAGATACATTTAGTCTTGACAATCAGAAGATCTATGTGGATAGAGATGGTATCGGTCATGCTGATGTGGAACTTGCTTTTGCTCCAGGTGTCGAGGGTCTCAGGATGGAGGATGATGATTAGGGGCCAGCCCTGATAAAGACAACCCTACATACTCTTTTTATACTTTAATTTAACTCTTTTTGATGTTTTGATATATTGTATAAGGGAAGAAAAAACATCTTGCATTATGTATTATCCGATCATTTTGTAATACTGTTAGCCTTGATAAGGTGGCATGGTGGCTGACTTGGCCACAAGAATTGTAACTGGCACCTATCTTTTTTGGTAATATAAATACACGATCTGTAACCTAAAAAAATTTAGGGTTTAAAATTACTTGTAATATTAATTTTATTTTATAAATTTATGACTTTATAAATTTAGTTCTAAACCCCATAAATTTACAATAAATAATGTTTGATTGGGTTACTATGTGTATATATGTTTTGACTGAATTCTAAACCTAATAAACTATAGTGCCATAAATTTATGGTAAATAATCTTTGATTTTGTTTTCCATAACAAATCATGAAATTCATAGCTTCTTGTTTTTATTTTTTTGCTTCTCGCTATGAAATTCATACCCGTGATTTTCATTGATTGTTGATTTTGCCCTTCTTGTTTTTATTTTCTGCTTTGAAATTCATACCTGTGATTTTGATTGATTGTTGATTTTGTCGCTTCTTGTTTCTATTTTCTGCTTTGAAATTCATTGATTGTCGATTTTGCGGCTTCTTGTTTTTATTTTCTACTTGTGGCTTTGTAATTAGTGATTTTATTTTTGGTTGTTTTTCAAGTTGTTTTTCTTAACACGCTCACGCCATTTCACCCCGTGTTGATTAGCTATTGGTTGTATAACAAATTGCATTCCAATAATTGAAAAATTAATTTTTGAAGAGTGTTGAAATCTCTTAGGTAAATAAAATTGAAATCTCAAAAATAATCTTGGTAAAAATAAAATAGGACTAGAATATTTCCTTAACTATAAAACTAAACTTTACAAAGCCTACATATTTGAAATGTATGTCTTGCCTAATAAAATTGAAATTCAAAGGCTGCATATTTGTATTTATTTGAAACGTTTGTTTAAGATATTAAAATGTAATAATATTAATACTATGATAATTTAAAATGCATTAAAATATTATATGTTTGAAGAATAAAATAAAAAATGTAATAACATGGCAAAATATTTTTCTTGACTCTTGAGTAAATAAAATTGAAATCCCAAAAATAATCTAATTTCATAAAATAAAATGTGAACCCTATATTTTTAATAGTATTATTAATATTATAACTTTTTCCCTTTAACAAAAAGTAATTTTTAAATTTAGCTAATGAAACAAAAAATTAAATTCATAAAAACTGATGATTCTTCCCTCTCATAATTATCGCCATCCATTTAGGCATGACTTAACTAGTAGAAGACAAAATTTGTGTTCATAATTTGTTTACTTGCCACATCCTCCCCTCAAACCAAAATTCTCTCCACATTTATAGCTTTTTGTTGCACTCTCCGACAATCCGTAGAGAAGAGGTCATTTTTTTTAGCCAATAAATCATTTTTCAATAATTTTTTGTTAAAACTTTATCATGTTGACATAGGAAAAGTACAAATTTAAATCAAATTTGCCCGACAACAAAAATAATCTTGTCTTTTGATTGGTTTAAAATCAATAGGTTAATAACTAGATAAGTGCGAACTCATTGCAGTAGTATTGGCCAAAGATAGGGACTAATAAAAAAGAGACTCCAATTGGCACTATTAGACTAAAATAACATTCTCCAATGCAAACTCCATTGTAGTCTATAGTAACAAAAAAACTATTAAATCAAACTCAAAATCAACTAATCAATTGATCAAGAGTATATACCAATAAATCATTCCACATTAATATTAAACAAATATTGGATCTAAAAAAAAATTTCAACTACAAAACACATACTATTATTACAACACTACAAAAGTATTGGCCACTAAATGACACTTGTTTTTTAAGTTATTTATTTTCCCTCTTATTTTTTTTATGTTTTTAGTTCTTTATTTTCCCTCTTTATCTTCCAAACACTTTTTAGATTTCCACTTATCTGGACCTTTACTTCTATATATCTTCGTTCATCATCAACAACAAGAAACCGAATTTTTGGGGTCAGAATTCAATTAAAGGCTGCTTCGTCTGCTCTTACAAAGATGTCATCCACAGGCCATGTTCATGGAGCCCTTCTCAATGCTGTTGAAAATCTCATGTCCAATGGACTCAACCATCTTCAGGTTAAGGAAAAATACATTCTTCCTCCCCATGAACGTCCCAACCTGTCTCAAGTTTGTCATTCCTCTGCCATTCCAGTGTTAGACCTCAAGGATTTAGATGGCCCTCATAGGAAAAATGTGGTCAAGGAGATGAGGAATGCATGTGAGGCGTATGGCTTTTTCCAGGTAAACTTCCATTTATATATATTTTTCATTCAAAAATCTATTTGGGTTTGGTTTGATATCAATGATATGACTGGGAAAATTCAGATTGTGAACCATGGAGTGGAAGAATCTGTCATGAAAGGCATGATGGATACTGCTAAAGAGTTTTTTGAAATGCCTGTGGAAGACAGAGCCATTCTGTATTCAGAGGATCTAAGGAAGCCGGTCAGGATTTATACGAGCTTCAATATCACCAAAGAAAAAGTCCGAAACTGGAAGGACAGTTTCATACATCCATGCCATCCTTTGGAGGAGGTCATTGATTCTTGGCCTGAAAAACCTGCAGCCTACAGGTAATAACAATAAAGATAATGCAGAACCTTGTTTGAAGCCCAGGTATAATGCTGTCCAATTTTGGTATCTAAACGTAAAGGCTCCCCATTATAAACAAAAAAATTATCAATAAGATAAAAAAATAAAGAAAGAAATGCAATCCCTCACAAAATTTTCGCTACCAATTGAAAAAATGAGCATAACCCTTTTCTCTATTTTTACAGAGAGTTTGCAGGGAAGTATGCTAAACAGATAAGATCACTGATTTTGAGACTGCTGGCTGCAATTTCTGAAGCTCTAGGACTGGACGCTGATTATTTGAACACAACATTTGGGAATCATAAGCAATCGTTGCTGATAAATTATTATCCTCCATGCCCAAATCCAGATCTTACCTTTGGCATACTACCTCATTCAGATCCGGGTCTACTCACTGTTCTAATGCAAGGAAATATGAGTGGCCTGCAAGTGCTCATGGATGGGAAATGGGTTGCAGTAGAACCCATACCCAATGCCTTTGTGGTGAATTTGGGAGATCAGCTTCAGGTCTTTGAGTAAACAAAATATTCATCCAAGCTATATTTTAGAGTTTTAAGTCTGCAATCTGCAATTTTTTCAAAAAAAAATTGAAGGATAGATTTTTGAATTTATTTTGTGCGTGTTTTGACAAGGTTGTAAGTAATGGGAGATTCAAGAGCGCAGAGCACAGGGCTGTAACTAACATGTCATGTGTACGCATGTCGATTGCTACATTCTCTGCGCCTTCAATGGATGCCTTCGTTGCTCCTGCAGAATCCATGGTGGACGAGGAACATCCTGCTATGTACAAAGGGCATAGCTTTGTCGAATTCGTGAAGGAAATCGGGAATCAGGGATTGAAGAGCAAGCGTGTATTGGATCGATTCCAGATTAAAACTGATCAATCGATCAACTCGGAGGCAAATTCGAATGGATCTCAAAGAGTATCAAGGGCATATTGATAATACAATATTGCCCTACTAATTTCAAATAATGTCGGCCACATATAATGGCATGTATAATGTAGCTTATAATATTGTAGAGGAAAATGAACTTTCCTGCTTGGTCTAGGTTGATCCAACAAAACGCATACAAATAAGTACATTAACCTTTTGTTGTAATTTAAATATTATAACTTGTAATGGTACTTAGATTAATAATTGAAGTTTGAACTAAATTTGATGTGGATTTGAGTTTGATGTTTAAGATTGAGTAAAGTAAATGACAAATTGGTAATAGTCACGAAGTTTATGTTTAGTCAGCTTAGGTGGGAAGGGTAAAGGTAGGAGTCGACAAAAAAATAAATTTTAAATTTTAAATTAGTGTAGGGCAAATCTGCTCCTGCAAACTAGTCCTCGGACATGAAAGGGGCTAAATCATAGTGGATAATGTATACATGGAAGTATATGCATGCATGTGTATAATGAATACATGGATATGGTTGATGCATAGGGATATGTAAACATATGGATGGGAATTAGGGGTAAATGTCTAATAATATGTGTAAGACATGAAGGCAAGGAACCCAACTTTGCACAAAATCACACCATTTGGCAATATGTTTATGTATCAAAGAAGTTTCCTCAAAGTAGGCACAAACTAAATGGGAAATGACATGGGTATGCAAAGTTCATCATTACATTTTGTCTCCACTTTGAGGTACATGTGAATTCTAGAAGGATCGTGTATCTCGAAGTATGTAGCACTTACAAACATGCACGTAAAGTAAATATTTAGATATCAAAGTGATGAAGGGGGTCCATGTAAAGTAGTTGACTTTGCAAGGATATGATCATGTAGGTTTGTGTTATGTGTGTGTACAATTAAAGATTGAGTCTCTATAAGCACCTATAATTATTTGTAGATCTAAACATGAAACTGGTAGCAATGGGATATGCCCCTCAACAAATGGTTGCAAGGAATTGAAGGAAGAGGGAAAATAGTACATGAAAAGTAAATATAATTTAAGCATGTAGGTATATAATCATGTAAGCATACATAGCAACAGTCCTATAAAAGAATGCATGTATAATGATCATATAAATGTGTCAAAAGACAAGCATGATAAGTACATGGGTTGTAGATAGTATCAAAGACTAAAAATGTTGCCTCAAACATTGGAAAATAATGGTGAAGTAGCCCTTAATAGGCAAAGACACCCATGTAAGTACAATGGCATTAAACCATGATAATGTGTAAAGGGAAGTGCAATGCTCCTAAATAAAAATATGCATTCATGAAGGTGCAATATGTAAAGAGGAAGAACAATGCTTTTGAATGGGAAGGCTTGATGCCTCCATTGCAATAAAGATAGAAGGCACAATGCTTCAAAATGGGAAGGTTCGATACCCCAATGCAAAAAAGGAAGGTGTGATATTCTCCTAATTGTGATAAAAGGGAAGGTACGATACACCCAATGCGGTAAAGTTGCTACTTAGGACATGAATGAATCACATGAGTGCAACAATGTAAGATGCAAATGTGAAAGCTTGCATCAAATAGGAGGACTATGTGGGAAAGATAATGCAATAAAGAACAAATGTGTGTAAAAGTGGGAAGTCATGATACCCTCAATGTGTAAAGATATGGAAATGATGACTTGAATATAAAAGGGGAATACTTGATGCCTGCCAATGTAACTTGAAAGGTGTATTAATGTAAGCTCATAGTACAAGTGTAATAATGTAACAAGATATACTTGAATAAATAGATAACAATGTGTGAAAAGTGATAATGTGAATCATGTCAATTGATAAGCATGAACTTGCATATGCATAAAATTAGATGTGATTGTGAAGGCATGTGTGGAATTGTATCTCCATTTGTCATGAATCTATCACATGATCCAAGAAAGATAAAATAATAAATGCACATGGCACATTGCATTAATGATAAATCAATGATAAATCGACACATATGTGGCCCCAAGAGATGTCAATATGTATAGGTAAGCATCATAGATCATTTTGGTCCTCCAAACATGTGATATGTCAAAAACAATTTATATGTGTAAGAAATAGGTGTTACAAGTATGGGCATAACTGGTGTTGTCATTGATGTCAACATACTCCTATTGCATTAATGACAAGGATTGGATGAGCTGTGTGATGAGGATATTGAGAAAATTAGTCTCAATCAGGAACAGTGAAGAACAATGATGACAGTAAGGTAAAAGTCCAAGATAGGATGAGGATCAGAGGATGCGGTTTAAAGGGTTTGTATATATGTGTCTTAAGATAGTCTAGTAGACATTTCAGAGGTCCGCATGAAGATCTGAAGAAGTTGTGTCCGCTCAAGTAAAACCGGTTCCAGCAGGTGTTCAGAGGTGACAAAGTGATACAGATAGGTCCGGTGAGATCTGGAAATGAAATATCCTATTCTGCGGATTTGATGGAGTGTTTAGGAAGTCTTTAAGAAGTGTCAAATTTATTGGTTCATGGTCTAGAGGTCTGGAAGAATCTATTCCTTTGTGACAGTGATGACAGACTGTGTTCTTGAGGTTCCGAATGAAGGAGAGAAGGATTTCAGTAAGCAGATGGAGTGCGGATGTTCTTGGTGATTCAGGCAAGCTTGTGGAGGTCTTTGGATCATGTCTAGTTCATTTTGGTGATCCGAATTAGAGTTAGAGCCCACAAATTGAAGAATAACTTCCAGATGATGGTGTTCTTCCTAAGACTGGCCGACCAGATGAGTTACACATCCTGCGGATGTTCTTGTTGATGGTTGCCGACTTAGATGATTATTCCTAAGTCGATGCCTAGTATAAATAAGGGATTGTGAAGTCATTTCAAGTGTCCTTGTGGAGATAAGGAAGGAGTAGCAAGGAAGAGAGTGAAAGGCAGAGCAGAAGTTTTGGGCTTAAATGGAACTGATTCAAGCATGGTGAAGATGTTATTTTCTAGTTCAAGTAGGTGATACTTATTTCTTGTAGACAGTGTGTCTCTTGTAGGCAGTGAGCCTCTTGTGAGTAGTGTGCTCGAGTAGTGAGCCCTAATTGGCATGTGCCATTTTGTTCTTTCTATTCTTCTAACAGAGAATACAATCTTGGGTTAATCACCCCGTGGTTTTTCCCTTAACCGGGTTTTCCACATCAAAATCTTGGTGTCTTATGTGTTAATATGTTTCTGCCCTTAATTCAATGCATTGTGCTTTCATGATTAAGTTATTAATAAGATTATAAGTTACAAAGTGGATTTAAGTGTTTGGAAGAAAGTTTTGGACAACTGATTCACCCCCCCTCTCAGTTGTCTATTCTGAATCTAAAAATTGGTATCAGAGCCAAGTTCCTCTAAAAGAGCTTAGCCGCTTGAGGAGATCCAGGATGTTGTCCTACAAGAAGGATAGTTCAAAGTTTGATGGAACCAATTTTAATCTTTGGAAAAGTCGCATGACATGTCACTTGAAATGTATGGGAATGCAGTACTGGAACATGGCTTCAATGAAGTATACTCCTCCACAGGGTGGTCTGAAATCCCAAAGTGAAATCACAGATGTTGAAAATAATCTGCGGACTATAGAAGCTCTTCTAAGTGCATTATCTGATTCAGAGCTTTCAAATGTTGTTAACTTACCAACTTCTTTTGAGATTTGGGAAAAACTGGAACTTCTGCATGAAGGAGACAAGTATGTCAAATGTGCAAGGTTACAAAGTCTGAAAGGAAAATTTGAAAATTTAAAGATGAGAGAAGATGAAAATATCACTACTTTTATGCCAAGAGTAAATGAGCTTGTTTGTGGAATTAGAAATGTTGGTGGAGTCTTGGATGAAAATGAAATTGTTGGCAAAATTCTCAGATCCCTTCCTGCTTCTTATAAGATCAAGGTTGCTGCTATTGAAGAATTCAGAGCTCATACAACTGTCACAAGAGATCAATTGGCTGGTAAATTGGCTGCATTTGAAATGACTGAGTTTGGAGATGCCCCTCCTAAGACTGAATCCGCATTCAAAGCCAGTGCCTCTCTGAAAGGTAAACAAAGGTTTGATCCGGGAGAAAACTCTCATGGTATGAAAAAGCAAGAAATGACCTAGAGGAAGAGGAAGCAGAAACTGCTCAACTTGAAGCTCTTATTGCAAAAAGACTGCCAAGAGGATCCAGTAAGTATGAAGGAAAATTGCCTTTTAAGTGTTTTAACTGCAATAAGATTGGTCATTTTTCCTCAAGATATTCAGAAAGATTTTCAAGGCCAAAACCTAACAAATCAGGGTTCCAAAAGAATTGCTATTTTGTTTATGAAGATGATGATGATGAAGGAGTAACAAATGATGAATCAGAATCTGAAAACAAATCTGGAAGTGATTGGGTGTTTATTGCCATCAAGGAAGAAGATCTAATGCCCTCTGAATCTGTCAATCATAAAGTTATAGAAAGAGCTTTGGCTGCACAAGTTGAAGAAAAGGATGACTGGGTCATTGACAGTGGGTGCTCTCACCATATGACAGGTGATAAAAGTTAGTTCATAGATTTGGAAAGGTATGAAGGAGTGGTAAAGTTTGTGATAATTTTGTTAGTAGAATTAGAGGAAGAGGGACTATTTCTTTTGATGGAAGAAATAAAACCGGTAATGTTTTGTATGTTGAAGGATTGAAGCACAATCTTCTCAGTGTTGGATAGTTGGTGGACAAAGGCTATGATCTCTGATTCAAGAATGGAAAATAAAAAATCTTTTAAAGTTCTGGAACAGATATTGCATTCGGTACTCAAACTAAAGGTAATATCTTCCACCTGATTGGTACTGGTAAAAGTTGCTTATTTGTTCAAGTTGATCAGAGTTGGTTGTGGCATAGGAGAATATGTCATGTGAATTTTGATAATATCATCAAGATAAGCAATACTCAGGCTGTAAGAGATCTTCCAAAATTGGTGAAACCTACAAACAGTTTGTGTAGAGAATGTCAGTTGGGAAAACAAAGTAGAGTCTCATTTAAAAGCAAGGAGCAATCTTCTACTAGATTATGGGACTTAGTTCATACTGATCTTTGTGGTCCGGCAAGAATCAGAAGTGTGCAAGGTGATAGATACTTCATGTTACTAATTGATGACTATTCTTGGATGATGTGGGTAACCTTTCTAAAAGAGAAATCAGAATCTCTTGAGAAATTCAAAATATTCAAGGTTATGGTAGAGAATGAAACCGGATTAAAATTGAAATGTCTGAGGTCTGATAGAGGTGTAGAATTCACATCCGGTGAGTTCATAGATTTCTATGACAAACATGGAATAAAGAGACAGTTGTCTACTCCTAGGACTCCACAACAGAATGGAGTAGTTGAGAGAAAGAACCGGACCATCCAGGAAGCTTCTAGGACCATGATGATGGAAGCAAATGTTCCTCAGATCTATTGGAGAGAAGCTGTCAGCACTATAGTCTATACTCTCAATCGAGTTCAAATCAGAAGCAATACCGGTAAGACTCCTTATGAACTTTGGTTTGGCATCACTCCTACTGTGAGGTATTTCAGAGTCTTTGGTAGCAAATGTTCCATCAAAAGAGATGAAGATCTAGGCAAGTTTGATGCTAGAAGTGATAAAGGAATATTCTTGGGTTACTCTACTCAAAGTAAAGTCTACTGGTGTTATAACAAAAGATTGAGGAAGATTATAGAAAGTACTAATGTGAAGGTTGATGAAGGAATTGAAAAACCCTCAAGGTTTTATGAATATGATGAAGATGATCAGAATGGTGCTCTAGTTCAAGGAGCCCAAGTCCCTTCTAAAATTTAGATTCAAACTAATCCAGTAAATCAGGAAGAAGAGGTGAGTTTCAAGGAACCTGATCAAGAATTAGAAGTGCAAGAAACTCCCAAAGTTCCCAGGTATGTAAGACTGAACCACTCTGAAGATCAGATCTTAGGTGATAAAAGCAAAGGAGTACAAACCAGAAGGAGAATTGCTCAAGATTCAGAAGAGTATTGTTTGATTTCAAAGATTGAACCTAAGACAGTGAATGAAGCTTGCAATGATGAAAACTAAACTAAAGCAATGGAGGAAGAGCTGATGCAAATTGAGAAAAATCACACTTGGGATCTTGTTCCTAGACCTAGAAACAAGAATGTGATTGGAACAAAATGGGTCTTCCGGAACAAACTAAATGAATTTGGTGAAGTAATCAGAAATAAAGTCAGATTGGTCTACAAGAGTTACTCTCAAATAGAAGGAGTTGATTTTGAAGAAACTTTTCTCCGGTGGAAAGAATTGAAGCAGTCAGATTATTTCTTGCCTTTGCTACCTTCAAGGATTTCAAGGTATATCAGATGGATGTCAAGTCTGCCTTTCTGAATGGTGACTTGGAAGAAGTGTACATAGAGCAACCGGATGGATTTCAATTGTCTGATCATGGTGATATGGTCTGCAAGTTGAAGAAGGCACTGTATGGACTAAAGCAAGCCCCAAGAACCTAGTATGAAAGACTGGATAAGCATCTTTTAAAGATTGGTTTCAACAAAGGTATTGCTAATAGTAATTTATATTTCAAAATTGATCATGAAAACATCTTGATTGTTGAAGTGTTTGTTGATGACATCATTTTTGGAGGAAGAGATAGTATGTGTAAAACTTTTTCAAATCAAATGAAAAGTGAGTTTGAGATGTCCATGCTTGGTGAAATGAATTTCTTCTTGGGTCTGCAAATCACTCAAACAAAGAAAGGAATCTTCATTTCTCAGACCAAATATGTGAAAGAATTGTTGAAGAAATTTGGGATGGAAGACTCAAAACCAATGAATACTCCCATGGCAACCGGATGTAAATTGAGCAAACATGATGACTCTCCTAAGGCTGATCAGACAAAGTATAGGTCAATGATTGGAGGACTATTGTATCTCACTCAAACTAGACCAGACATTATGCAGGCTATTGGTCTTGTTGTTAGATTCCACGTTGATCCTAGAGAATCTCATGTCATGGCAATCAAGAGGATTTTTAGATATCTAAAAGGGACAATTGAGTATGGTCTGTGGTATCCTAGAGATCGTGATTTATCTCTTCATGCATATACAGATGTAGATTGGGCAGGAGATGTGGATGACCGGAAGAGTACCAGTGGTGGAGCATTCTTTTTGGGGAAGAGATTAGTTTCTTGGCTAAGAAAGAAACAAGAGGCAATATCTCTGTCTACAACTGAAGAAGAATATATTCCAACAGCAGGTAGTTGCACTCAAGTTTTTTGGATGAAGCAGATGCTAAGAGATATCAAAGTGGAGTATAAGGAACCTATCACAATCTTATGTGATAATTCAAGTGCAATAAATATATCTAAGAATCTGGTGTTGCATTCAAAGACTAAACACATATCCATCAAGTTTCACTTTTTTGAGAGAGCAAGTGAACAAGAATGAAGTCAGATTGGAGTTTGTGCCTTCCAAGGATCAGATTGTAGACATCTTTACTAAACCTCTACCTAAGGACTCTTTTGAGTATCTCAAGGAGAAGTTAGGGGTTATTGCCCCTCCAGTGATGAACTAAGGTGCATTGATGTGCATCAATCTAGTGGATATCACAGTCATATCTTGTGGTTCGGATTGATGATGGGAAGTTGCTACTTAGGGGGAGTAGTAGGTATGACTCTGAAGTGGTAGAATTGCAAGTATGTGCCCTTTTCCATTGATGTCAAAGGGGGAGAGAATACATGTGAAAAACAAGTGGTTGCTGATCAAAGGGGGAGCAGTAAAGGGAGAGAAGACATGTAAATGGTTGTTACTGATAGGGGGAGTTGTGACAGTAAGGAGAAGTTTTTGTCTTGATGGTTAAAACCATTTTTCACATCATATGTTGCCATCAATGACAAAGGGGGAGATTGTTGCAAATATGGGCCTAATCGGTGTTGTCATTGATGTCAACATACTCTTGTTGCATTAATGACAAGGATTGGATGAGCTGTGTGATGAGGATATTGAGAAAATTAGTCTTAATCAGGAATAGTGATGACAGTAAGGTAAAAGTCTAAGATAGGATGAGGATCAGAGGATACAGTTTAAAGGGTTTGTATATATGTGTCTTAAGATGGTCCAGTAGAGATTTCAAAGGTCCACATGAAGATCTGAAGAAGTTGTGGCCGCTCAAGTAAAACCAGTTCCGGCAGGTGTTCAAAGGTGACAAAGTGATACAGATAGGTCTGGTGAGATCCAGAAATGAAATATCCTATTTTGCAGATTTGATGGAGTGTTTAGGAAGTCTTTAAGAAGTGTCAAATTTATTGGTTCATGGTTTAGAGGTCCAGAAGAATCTATTCCTTTGTGACAGTGATGACAGACTATGTTCTTGAGGTTCCAGATGAAGGAGAGAAGGATTTCAGTAAGCAGATGGAGTGTGGATGTTCTTGGTGATTCAGGCAAGCTTGTGGAGGTCTTTGGATCATGTCCAGTTCATGTTGGTGATCCACATTGGAGTTAGAGCCCACAAATTGAAGAATAACTTTTAGATGATGGTGTTCTTCCTGAGACTGGCCGACTGGATGAGTTACACATCCTGTGGATGTTCTTGTTGATGGTTGCCGACTTAGATGATTATTCCTAAGTCGATGCCTTGTATAAATAAGGGATTGTGAAGTCATTTCAAGTGTCCTTGTGGAGATAAGGAAGGAGTAGCGAGGAAGAGAGTGAAAGGTAGAGCAGAAGTTTTGGGCTTAAATGGAACTGATTCAAAAATTGTGAAGATGCTATTTTCTAGTTCAAGTAGGTGATACTTATTTCTTGTAGACAGTGTGTCTCTTGTAGGCAGTGAGCCCTAATTGGCATGTTCCATTTTGTTCTTTCTATCTTCTAATAGAGAATACAATCTTAGGTTAATCACCCCATGGTTTTTCCCTTAACCGGGTTTTCCATGTCAAAATCTTGGTGTCTTATGTGTTAATATGTTTCTACCCTTAATTCAATGCATTGTGTTTTCATGATTAAGTTATTAATAAGCTGGTAAGTTACAAAGTGGATTTAAGTGTTTGGAAGAAAGTTTTGGACAACTGATTCACCCCCCCCCTCTTAGTTGTCTGTTATGAATCTAACAATAGGTTGTAATAAATGCCTTATGCATGAAAAATAAGCCCAAGTGCACATAAGTCATGTGATATTATAATGAACTAATTGGGGCTCCACAATGCTATCGACAATAACATGAGCACTAGGAACCTTAGGTGAAGGAACAACCTCCACAACTGGAAGAGAAGACGTGACAGGGATGAGCGGTGGCAAAGATGAGAGGATGCTCTTAGGTCACGAGACGATGAGGTGGGATAATATTCAGGCTACACTTGGGTAGTAGAGGTGGAGAGTCTAGGTTTATGGTGGTAGGGTGAAGGATATTTGGGAAAATTGCATGGCGGGTGCATTGGGAAGGCATCAGAATTGCAAGGGTGGTGCTAGGAGTGACACTAACTACAAGAGCGAGGGTCAAGGATAGAAGGGATGGAGGTGGAGAAGGAGGTACTTGGGGGTCCTTAGGACAAACAAGATGAGGGAATGACTACAAGGGAGAAGGATCCTCAGAAGGATGAGGTTGCACATCAACATCGCATGATCAATTTGCAGCACAACGGTGATGCTTGTGATCTCTCACAAGTTGGTTATGCTGGGTACGATCCAAGGATTCTGTTGATGAAGCTAGGGGGTCTTCCAACATGGGTTCTATGTCATTCACTATTATAGAGACACATGGGGAGACTGAAAGAACCTCCAAAGGTTGGGAAACCACGGGAAAAGGGGAAGGATCATGTGACATGGGTTTCTTTTCCCTTGCCACCAAAGAGGCAAGGGGAACTGGAGAAGCCACCAAAGGTTGAAGAGCCACCAAAGGAGGAGGGGGAGTTCTCAATAAAGGTGGGTTTCCTGATGCTGTTGAAGAGGTAGGAGGAACAAAACCAACCAGCGGAGGTTGAGAAGTCCCAGGAGCACATCATGCACGAGGAAGTATGGGAGGTGCACCTCTAGGTCTCGTGTAAGACACTAGAGATGGTACCACTGAATACAGGACAGGGGCACGGGAACAAGTAGGTGCACTTTGTGTGTGCGACTTTCCTTTATCTACCACGGGGGTAGTGGAAGGAACATAAGAAGCCTTTGAAGATAAAGGCACCACAGGGGAGGTAATTGCAGAAGAGGAAGGAGAAGGGCTAGTAGACAATTGTGTTGTCCAATTCACCTTAAACTTTTGATACGAGAGAAATAGAAATTTATTGCGAGGTCAAAACAACTTAGTCAAAGTTGACCAAAAGTAGCTAAGAGAGAAATTTTTGTGCATGGATAATGACATAAATCCACTATGGCAGATTGTACACACAATACCATCAAGGGGAAATTTCAAGCATCGATGAACCCTAGAGGGTACTGCTTTCATAGAAGTTAAGCATTGTTGACCCAACTTCAAGCAAAAGCGATCCAAAGTGGGGATAATCAAAAAAGGAATGTCCAGGGTTTTAGGTCCCACCTGGACAAAAAGGGTAATTGATCCCAATGTAGGTTGAGACATCTCATCATGGCATTGTATAAAGACATTCGATTGCTTGCAAATGTCTTTATACAATTCATGAACATACATAAATTCATTAGTAATAACATTGACTAAGTAGACGGGATCAATGAGGAAACCTTTAATAGGTTTCCTATTTAAATACCTCTACAATAATGTAAAGAGGTCCTTTAGATACATTAGTCAGGATATCAGAAAAAGAGAAGGAGATAATAGGCTTAGGAATGGGACATTCTTGAGCAAGGTGAGAACAAACGTCCACCATGTCTATCATCTCTGAAAAAGAATAAATCGAGGGAGCATCAGAGGTCGACCCTAACACCACAAAAGGAGAAGCAAGGTTAAAAAATTTGGAAAAATGGTAGGGCATAGGATCAGTGTAAATCTACAAGTGCTGGTTAGGGGGATCCACTGAATTATTCCTCCCGTCATTCACAATAGAGACTTGGATCACGTTCTAGTCAATGAGGTCCTGCATAGTGTGCTTAAGACACAAGCATCGCTCAGTGTTGTGTCCAAGTACCCTATGGAATTGGTAGAAGGCCTTTAGGTCATATGAAGGTGGCAAAGGTTTATGCGTGTCGAGAGGTCTAATAGGAGGTAGCTGCACCAAACCATTGTTCAAGAGCTACTGCATGATTGTGTAGAGAGACTCCTTCAAAGGAGTGAATTTGTGATTATCTGATGTTTTTAGACTAGAGGGCTAAAACAACTTGTGAAGGTGTTTCAACCACTACTGTGTTGATCACATTTGAATAATTTCTCTTATAAAAAATAATTCTTATAACTTGAGAATGATGAAGAAGAACCAAATTGAACAATAGGAGTTGGTGAGGAAGATCCCTCGAACTGGTTGAGTGACTGCTAATAATCCCTAAGTGTTGTGCACAAGAGTGTGGAGAAATAATATTTCATGAGTAGAATCCTATCCCAAATTTGAGGCTATAGTTTCCTATAAAAATCCTTTTCACATCAAAATTAGGTAGGGCATATGGTATATGTGAAAATAGAGATTGATAATGACAAATAAAGTCAGTTACCTTCTCACTACTTTCTTACTTAGAATGAATGAGGTCAGTGAATGTGACCTATGATCCAATATTATCTTGGAAGTGTTGTAGGAATTGATTAACAAGTTGATCAAAAGAAACAATTGAATGGTTAGGCAGTGAGCAAAACCAATCCAACACAATATCCTTTAAGGATTGGAGGAAAAGTTTTGCCAACATTGTGTCTTGAAACAAAAAATCACTGCATAAATTAGTGAAGGAAAAGATGAGGGTCCATAGGTCACCTTTACCAGTGTACTTCTCAAATCTTGATGCCTCAAAGCTTTGGGGAAATGGTGTAGCGAGGATAGCCAGTGAAAGCGGGCTACACCTGTAATATGCGGGGACATGTGGATGTGATGTGGAGGTGGAAAGCATAGAAAGTTGCTGCTACAGGGAACCAACATTTTGCAATAGTTGATTAATCACAGGATCAATAGTGTGCATGGGTGGAGAAAGTGGTGTTAGGTCTCAAAAATGTAGATTGCAAATCCTAAGAGGATGCCAGTTTCTATTATCAGATTGGCAACGTTTTTGAACTAACTTGATGGAGTTAACTTATAAGGTTAATGACTCCTTGCACTTTAGGCACTGTTATACCTAGGCGGGTGGACCTTGAAAAGTTGAAGCAGATTGGATGAGTGTAGGTGCTTTGACTAAATTAATGGATCTACCCATAGTGGCAAATGGTGTGGAATAGAAGAAAGCTTGCTAGCTAATTCTATATCTAATATCTGAAGGATGATTGGTATAAATTGTATAAGCAATATCAAGGTAAATTTTACAACTATGCTCAACTAATAAATGGCTTTTGGATAAAACTATATGACGAATTGAAATAAGACCAATGCCTTTTTGGGTAAACAGAGTCAAATGAAAGACAGAGACTAGTGGCTTATATTGGGTGATAATTCAAACTGTTTGGCACAATACTTTGGTTTACAACTTGTATAAATGTGCAGGGAAATGATTGACATACTCTTCTTAATATCCAACTGACACAATTAGGTTTCTTGTTACTCACCAGAAGGAATTTTAATCCTTTCTTGAAGGAACCAATTAGATGAAATATACAAGAACAATAGATAATATCAACTTGGAGACAGAATGACAATCCTAATTATATGGTTCTTCTTAATGATCCAAATCAACACTTCCAGATTACTGTGACTGACCAGAAGGATTTTAATTTCTTTTAGGGAAACCAATTAATCAAATCACATAAATACAACAAATGTGCATTGACAAATTAAATATATACTTGATATATCAATTTGAATAACAAGGAAATGCAGAATTGGAGACAACCAAATAACTGAATAATTTTAACAAACAATTGATGCTAGTATAAGTCCACAAAATCAGAGATCTCCTATTAACTTCTTAAATGTAATACTTGCAACATGGTCTTTTAAAACATTATAAACTTCATGTATTATCTCCTACTGATGATGATTATTGATCACCATATGTCCAACGCATATAGAAATATCTATGAAGAGACATAAATCTTCAAAATGTATTTTGGGAATAAAATGATTAACACAACAATAAACAAAGAAAATGATCCTAAGCCTTGCTAAGCCACAAGTATATTTGAGCAATGTGATCTAGATATTCTTGGCTACAATGTGTATCAGTAAACTCTATAGCATTTCTTGTGATCACGTCCATTGTCACCATCTTCTCTAGATGCTTGCAGGCTTCCCCAGGTGCAAAGTCTTTATCCTTGAGAGATCCCAAAGCTTCATGTAACATCACCTGGCACTCTTTACTCCATTCATCTTTTCTCTTTAACTCCTTGTCATTTCTGAACAACATGGGTACACCTACTTTTGAAGCTTCAATGCATTCCTTGGCATCATTTTTTAGCTAGTCATAATATCTTTGATGCTTCTCAATCAAGTCTTTTGCACTAGAAGTACCTATAGTGTCAGAAACATCCCTACTCTGTATCTCATGGAGTTTCTCCTGGAGCATGTTGTTTAGCCTTTCATGCTCTTGGATCACTTTATGGTTTTCAGAATGGACATCCCAAAATTTGTTCATCCAATGCATCATATTAACATGCCTATTCTATAGCACTGTTGTGAGTGTGTCAATCTGAACCTGAGCTATCTGATCAATAGATGGTGACTGGGTGCTTTGTGAACTCTCTCCTTGGGTTAACCTTTTAACTGACCCTTCGAAGGTACTCTTGACAGTATCTTTCAAGAAATCATTTTCCTTTGTTAATATTTCACAACTCAGTTTATATGCATCCCGTTCTTTGATCAGCATCTGAGCATGTACTTTGTTTAACTTTGCAACATTTATGCCAATGTCTGCAGTAATCAATGGATCAAATTCCCCTGCTTTCAAAGTCATGACATGCCTAAAAGCCTTTTCAGTATCTATAATGGTTGTCTTCTTATGAGGAGGGTACAAGGCCCATATCATGAGTGAGTTTTCATCATTGTTATATTTGGTACCCATGTACACTTCTGTGACACCATCAGGAGTGAACTTATATTTGTCATCGGTATTGTGCAAAAAATTATCAAACACCAAAGCAAAATTTAAATCAAGACTAGGAAATATCATGACGCCTGCTTCTCTGAGCAGCTGTCTACCTCTACTAGGAGTCATAGCTTTCGATTCATTGTCCACTGTTGTTTTTAACATATCAATTAATTGTCTTTTATTGTCAGTAGTGATATCATCAATTAATTCCCTGATCTCTTTACCCTTATATTTATACAAAAATGATTTAAACTCTTTAGAATGAATAAATTGATCATCTGCAATAAAAGAATCATATGCTAATTATCTTGGATCCTCATCACTAGGCCCTTCTTCATCATGCTTTTTATCAGGAGATTGATAACATTCCATTTTTCGTTTAGATATTCTAATTGCTTTTTCATGTGACTCTTCTTCTCCTGCAGATCCCTCATCACCAGAGGACAACAACTCTATCTCTGCAAGTTGTTTCTTCTTCTCTTCTAGTTCTCTGTTATACTTCTCAATTACCAATTCAATCTTAGCTTCTTCCATATTCCTAATAATGTCATCATGTGGATATGGAATATGTGTATATCCATTGAGATTTTGTTTTCTCCTTGCAAAATCAATGAAACCCTCAAGATCAAATCCTTTCCTTGCTTCTACACATCTCATGTTGCAATGCATTAATTTGTCCATGATGAGGCCATAACCTTCTTTAGATACCACAGTAAAATCTCTGAAGCATAGAGTATTGGGCATGAAAGATTATTTTTCATAAGCACTCAAATTCATCACATTAGAGAAGTTCATTTGCCTAACTATCTCTAAGTAAGCAATTCTATCTGGAACTGTTTTGGGCAATATAAACGGGGTATCTTCGAAACCATAAATTCTGACCATGGTTGAATTCTCAAAACAATACCAATCTCCCTAGTTGTGGGTGATAGTAGGAGGACCATCAAAATATTTGGGTCTGAGAAACCTCTTTATTTCATTTGATAGTGAATATTCACAAGGATGATTGAAATATCTATACAACACTTTTACACAGTACTCTTCAAAATGAATATAACTAGAATGGGCAAACCTGTTGTCCCATATCCTTGTCCACATTTGCATGGGTGACTTTTGTCCCCTCTGGTCCACTGGAGCAACTCTGAGTTCACTTGGCCATATTCCCATTTCCTGGCCATAATATAGTACCATGTGCATGAGGAGTGAGTAGTGCTCAAAAGAGACTGATGGGGCATTCTTCTTGATTGCAGTTAAACTAGAATCAATTATTCCAAAAACATAGGCAGCATAGTCAAACTGCCTGGTATTGTGACACTGGATACTCATGGATATCATCATTAAAGGAATTGTCATCAAATTAGAAACCTTTGACCCTAGGACTTGTCCCATAGAATAATATGTGTATTGTACATATGGTTCAAACAATGACACATGGAATGGAGGTCCATCATTATCATTAAGAGGCACTATTTCTCCTTCTGCCTTAGGCCTGTGAAGAGGTAATCTCCATCCATTATACATGGTGTCCATCCTCCAGTATTCTTTGTCCAAATCTTCATAGACTATGGGAACAGTACATAGATGATCTAAATCAAATACTTCACAAATGACATTTTTAGACAAATGTATAATAGGCTCTCCTTGCGGATTGCATATGGCCTTGAGGCTTGGAGTGTAATGCTTAGCCAGGAGTTTGAGGAGTCCAGCATTCACAAACACATCAGGGATGACCAATTTGCCCAAATTCAAGTGCCATGGATTAGACACTGGGACATTCCTAAATCTTCTATTGTAATGGAATTTGAACAATTCATAACCTCTTATTGGTGTCCACACATTTCCAAGGTATTTGCATTTATCTTCTAATTTCTCTACCTCTGTCCTAAGTTATGCAAACCTTTAGGCTTTAGGGGTAGATCTAGGCAATTGGTCAATTAAATCCTGATTTAGTTTCCTTTCTTTTATTTTTTTGTTAGGGCTTTTGTCAATTTTTTATTTCTTGGCCTTACTAGTTTCACCTGGCTATTTTCTGCCCTTTCCTTGTACTGGAGTCTCCATTGCAATCATGGATAGAAAATTTAAGCTGTAGTCTATCACACAAAGGTTTTTAAGTATGTACCTATTATCTGATGATTAAACTCCTTTGTCCTTTCCTCTGAGTTCTTTCTCATGTGCTCTTTTCAGACAATTCTTTTGAATCTAATTACAGTGATTTCGAATGACTCTTAAGAGGATTTCTTCTCGGTCTACAATTAATTGTTCCAGTGTATTAATTTTCATGATCATTATGAGATGTCACATCAACATAACTTCCTTCATCAGTAGGACTTTTGTAATGTTAGGGTGATCTAATATCTCCTTATGGCGTGAACATTTGCATGTGGATCAATCGCCGTGACCCTTCGTTTTGTCTCCTTGATGTCATCTTTTATAAAAACATATATAAGTTTGTATCAGTAAGACATTTCAAGGTCTACCTGATATAGAAATGAGCATGGCTATTGTCGGCCTGACTTACTTTATCACCGTGGGAATAACATCTTACTCTGATATTTCAAGTGTCTCAGATATGAATATTGGCACGAGTCTTGTCGACAAGCTTATCGACTTCTTTTTACATGGCAGGTTAGTGGAATCGGCAAGACCCAGGTAATTAATACCGATATCGCTTATCCTTATGATCTGTCGGAAGGAGTCTTATCAATGAGTGTGGCCATTATTATCATCGGAACAACATATGACATTGGGATGACTTGATTCAAACTATCCGATCATGGTTGTTTCCCCGATATCTTCCTTTATATCCTTCATCAGAGTGATCATCATAACATGTTACCGAAATCCTTCATCGTCATCACCATCGGTTCGGAAAGACTCATAAACTTTGTTTCGACTTGTTCACTTTCGCTGATGGTTTTTATCCTCCATACATATCGGTGTGACTTAGGCCGAAACAATGCCCTTTGATCATTGAGACATTAAAATGTCAGAAACACTTTAATTCTTCACCCCGATGTGTATTTCTTTCCAATGCGCCACTAGCTCCATCCGTTCCATGGGTTGTCCGGCAAGAGTCCCACCAAAATTTCTCATCGGTATGATCTATACTGTCAGGGGAGTGTTCAGAGTATCCTCCAATACTGTTTTCTTGTGCCGATAGTCCTTACCATTGATTAACTCGGCATGACTGGGAATTTTCTCCCCGATGAAAGGTCATCGGTGTTACTCTTTTCATCGGTGATTCCTAAAGTCTTCACTCCGACCACAAATCTTATGCCGATACACATCTTAGCCCGTTTCATATAGAACATGGATCGGTATAAAGAAACTGAGGTCTTGCCGAAATTAAGGAACTGAGGCCCCTTATCTTATACGGTCTGATGGGTGAGACAAATATTTGTGGTAAACATCATGTGATTTTATAGAATTCATCCACTTCTATTATGATTTTGGCCACATGATTTTCTGATTTGGTTGGACATGAGGTGGGTAGGAGTACAGGAAAATTTTGAAATTTTCCTATCCCAACAAGTGGAGTGACAGAAAGAGGTTGTGAAACTCCAGAAGCACCGAGAGGAAAAGTGAACTGTAAGGGCCTCAAGGGAGAAATAAACCCATATTGATTAATAGGATTTGTTGCACCAATAGACAAGCCAAATCTCGCACTACTAGATTAGGAAGAATTGGTATCCATCTGAAGAGAAGTGAAAGTTTGAACACTTGTAGTAGGTAGAGGAAGAGAGAGATGATTTCCAAAAATGTTGGATAGAGAGTCTTGAGCATCTAAAACACAGCTTGTCAAAGGTTGTGGTATTTTTTGTGAATCCTACCACCCCTATTCGCTCTGCTCCTAATTTTACTCATTTATCTTCTAAATATTTTAACACCTCTATTTCTTCTTTTTATTCTTCTAGAACGGTGTCGATGACTAATTTTCATGGTGCGAAGAAAGCCTTCGATCATGAGGAAGCCCTTAGTTATGTCCCATCATAAATAATTAATGACCTAGATCACTACTTGGCTGATTATCAAAAAAAATTGAGTCGTGAGGACATATCCAGTTCTATTATCCCTCTAGTTGACACTCTTCGTGTTATGCTAACTAATCATCCTTAGGGTATCACTTTCCTTCGTGGAATTTCTCACATAGTGCATAGTGATACACAGTAATATCTTCAAATCCTTCATCCTCATCTTCATCTTATGTGTCAGAAATGACTAATGGCACCGCATTCCATTCACTAACATATCCAAGTTGTTGGTTGTTGCATGTCTCAAAGTTTTCCAAAATGCACTCATCATAGAAACAAGAGTAATTCCCCGTGTACAATTTCCATCCAGGGTGATCATCTATACTCATGACACAATGCAAAGATCTTGTTTTGTTTACCCTCTTGCATCCATGCTTCGATCTTCTATCCACACCTAGATACATAAAAATTATTAAAAAATTACATATATATAAATTTAATAGAAATTCATTTAAAATAATTGAATTTACTAGATTTAAAATTTAAACTTAAATACAATTTCAAACACACACACACACACACACACACACACACACACACACACACACACACATGTATATAAATTAAATTTAAAGTTTGAATTTTTCATTTATGTAAAATTTATAAATACATACCTGATATCTCCCAAAACACTCTATGTGGGATATATCAATTTGTTCCTGAAGATGTGCCGACATCATTTGATGTAAAGTGTTTCTTACACCATTCAACAACATCATGTGCATTGTCTATACAATCTCCCAAATAACTCATTTGATGCTTTCTTAGAGCACGTTTGATGCAAGCTCCTACGCCATCAGGTTCAACCTTTCTATGTTCACTCTCAAAGAAACTCCAAACATGTATTTTGTAATTTTGATGATATCTACATGGTGCATAAAATGGTCATGATGATTTGAATTGTGCCACACATCCATCTGACCATACAAAATGCTTTTCAATTTTTACATGCCTACTTGCCAAATTCTCAAAAAAAATTGTAAAGCAATATTGTACAAAAAGTGTGTCATGCTCTTTATCATCACTAATATAATAGTGATATTCTTTCTTAATGACTCATTCATCATTTATACTCTCAACACCATCCAAATCCAATTGTGCATGTCGATAACACACATGCACCATAATAGTGATTTGCTTTGAAAAGTAATAATCTGATTAAATCTCTTTTTGATGTACAAAAGAGTATTTTTTTGCAAAATCGACTACTGATAGAATTGTTCCAGGTGGGAAAGTATCTCTTAATGTTTGAAACTGTTGTGCTTGCCACCTAGCGAAAAAGGCATGTTGTATGTATTGTTGTATCAATTTTTAAAAAATTTCCATAAATGTTCCAATAGGTCTCTCCTCTTCTACATGTAGTTTAACCTTGTGGATTCTTTCCCAAAATTTGTTTGAAACTTTACATACTTGTAACTCTTGCAATTTACTATCTTTGTTGGGTCGGTATCTTCATTTCTTAAAGGTAATTTAGCCAAATTTTTACATGTTTCACAAAGTCCTTTTATGTAGTTTATTTGACCAATTGCATTATCACATAAGATGGATTCTATGAAAAGACTTACCCATTTAGGAGGTACATTTTGAAAACCATCACTTTATTCTCTCATCTTTTGAAACACCTGATAGTAGAGATCAAATTCAATATGATAATGACAACAACAAGTTTCAAGAGCCTTGTTGATCTTCACATAATATGGCTTTAACCTTTCAAACATTGTTTGCCCAATCTTTATATCAGGATTCGAATTACAAAATTTCACATACATCTCATGTTGTGTTATGTCTAGCCAATGTTTTGTATGATGTTCATAATCATTGAGCCCAATCTTGTGTCTGATAACATCTCTACTGTTTGATGATGTACGAGTATTATCTTTCCAAAAATTTGAGACCAAGTTCCTAATAGCATCTTCAATCCTGTCAGAACAGGGAGCTCTACACATAATTTCCCAATTGCCTTCTGAACTATCATCCAAAACCTTTCTCCTTTTTGTATATTTTGTTAGTGTCTTTCTACTAATACCAATTTTAGTCGAAAGTGAAGAGATTTTTCTTTTTCTTGATATATTTCTATTTATAATACCTATCAACATCACTCTTCTTGTAATGGCCTTATCCATTGATCGAGATTTTTCCCTAATGAAATCTAAACCTTTTTTTACATTTTCAACAATATCTTTTCCTAGGTCGTATGAAAATTTCCTCTTATTCAATGTTGAATCTACACTCAACAATTGTAATGGCTCTTTCAACTCATCACAAAGAAGTAAAAGTGATAACAGTTGGTTTTTTCAAGTGTACCAAGATGATTGAAATGAGCATTGATTATTTTCTTTACAGATTTATTCATTGACCTCTTACTAGTATTTATAGGTTTTTTGGCATATGATTTCAACTTCTTCACATCCATTTCAAGTAAATGATCTAAATTTCTATAACTTGAAAATTTTGTCTTCACCTCTTTAGCTAGATTCATATGCTCATCTATACCAATAGAAGGAAGCAATCCTGACCCCTCTCCAACATGCATTGTTTGAACTTGGGCCTCCTCCCTATCTTCAACTATGTGCTCTTTAGTCTCATTTTCCCCAATATCTAAATTTGGCTCGACTCTTGCTTAAGAACTTTCTACTTGTTGAGCCTGTTCTACACACAAAATACTTAAGTCAAGAGAGATCTAAAGAAAGAGCTTTAAAAAACTTAAGTCAAGAGAGATATAGAAGACCTATCTAGAGAAGTCCTAGTAAAGAGAGAAATAAGGAGCTTTAAAAACACTTAAGTCAAGAGAGAGAGAGAGAGAGCTTTCAAAATCTACTTGTACTTGTCAAGAGAGAGAGATAAAGGACCTTAGAGAAAAAGGATAGAGAGAGAGGAAGAAAAAGCTTTAAAAAGACTTACTCAAGTCAAGAGAGAGAGAGAGAGGATATCTCTAGAGAGATACAAAGAAAAAACTTTAAAAAGATCTACCCAAGAGAGAGAGAGGAACTTATGACTAAATAATTTATAAACTTGTATAATTTACTTCTAGTATGCAAACCTATGAAGGACCCTAATACACATTTAATTGAAAAAAATATAAATTCGCTTAGTATATTTATGTTCAAAATTACAAATAACATCCTACTACATGCTAAAAACTCATCAATTAAATAGGAAAGAAAATATGCATACATACCTTGTTTCTTTCTATGGTATCTTGCCAAATTTGTTTCGTGCATCTCTTGTTCTCTTCCCTTTGAATACTTTCTTTGAGTCTTATTTTGTCTCTTTTTTTTGTCTCCCATTTTCTTCTTCAAGTTTTCTTCCCTCAAATCCTCTACCAAAAGTTTTCTTCTCCAAAATCTAGCTTCTTGAATAATAATGCGAATTAATCTTGCAATGATATATGAAATTTTTTTAAAAAAGAGTTCATATTTATATGGATATAACATTAGTTAAAAAAATAATAACAATTTGGTCAGCTAGGGGTTTAGACGAACATCGACAGTTAAAATTGTTTTTAACCAACTGGGTTCGATCAAACCTCCTTTGGTATGATTTTTATTTTTAAATAATGGGGTTCAATCGAATGGGGGTTCCATCAAACCCCAATTCATTCGAATGGGTCATGGGGGGTTCGTTCGAACCCCCATTCGATCAAACCCCCTTATTTTGCCCTTGTCCCTCTCCAGCTACAATTTTATGCAGATTTTTAGGTTTCGAAGCTCAGGTTGAGGATCAAAATGGAAGCAACTTGACAAACCCATCTAGAGGATTATAGTCCTCAAAATAAGCTTTCTATCAAGTATAATTTTAATATATTGTGATTTTATTATAATTGCTTTTTTTAGTTTAATTAAACATAGGTTTTTCACTGAAAATCAAGCTCTCTATTCTGCACATGTGGAAAAATAGTATATTACCAAAAAAATTTATGAAAAATATCTATCCTCTTGGTATTCATGTCCTTGATCAATGAAAAAAAAATTGATGCATACAAAAATTTGTGCTTTACACAGTACACCTATGTCTAAATTGTAATTGGTTTGACTTCAAAAGTTCATTAAAAGAAAAATATTCAATATAACATTATGAAACCAAATGCATCCTCTAGATATCATAGTTAAAAATCTAAATTTGAAAAAATTAGAATTTTATCCTTCATAGAAAAAAGTTATGTTTTACATAGTACACATCACTCTTTAAAAATGGTGTTTATTGTTAAAAACTAGTTATTGAAGGAGATGGAAAAAGAAATGCAATTTGATTCCAAAAAATTAAAAATATATATACTTAGAATCTACAGAAAAAATGTGACAAATCACTAGTTTACATCATCTTCAAATTCCTCACGGTTTAGCAACTATAGGTGTCTGAAAGTGAAGATTTTTTTCAAAATGTTCATTTCAATGTCAACTTTGGCCAAAAAGTGTAACCCACTATTGTGGGATCACCCTCCTTTGATTTCAATTGATTATGACTATATTGCAGGATTGATTAGAAAAGGTATGTATGTATGTATGTATGTATGTGTACAGTTTGATAAATTTAATGTAAATTTACAACACATGTAGTGTTATTTATTTAGTTTAATACTCTAATGAGTAAAAATTAATGATTATAAAGTCTAGACAGTTCTAATTTTTTAAAAATTTTGAACCATGTAAATTTGTTGTGTACTCTAGGAGATATTTTTGCAGTCATAGCAGAGCCTGGAAACATAGAAGGTGTTAGCTATTATTTAATGCATTGCACAGAAGAGAGGAAGAAGCTAACACGACTTGAAACAAGCAATGACCCACAAGTGGGTCACATTTAAATTTATATATACATTTACACATGTAGATTAAATAGTTTTACATTATATTATAATACCTGGGTTAAGTGAAAATGTTTCGTGCACATGTCTTACCAAGTTGGTTCATGTTGGAGTGCTTTGTGTGTAATAAATACTCTAATAATTTCTTATTGGTACGATATTTAGTATGGATGTACTTTACCAATAGGAGATGCATGCCTTTAATACTTCTCTTAATAGTCTTTTAGACCATAGATCTCTCGGTGAAGCAGATTAATCAACAAATTATGGTACAAATTAGATGTAAAAATAAATTCATATCCCCAAATATAAAACTCTTATGATTACTTACCTCACTTATAACTTGTAACCTAGAAACATGCATAACTCTCTAAAATGACTCAAAAATTCTATCTCTCAAAGGATGTGGCAAAATCATGTAGTGTTGAGTTTATGCATACTAGTAAAACATTATTATGAATAATTTGTTAGAACATTGAATATATGATTTATTAATTAAAGATTGATCAAATGGCTAAGAATAAGACTGATGTCTTGATTCATGGCCAATAGAGTGAAACCATAAAGTAGTGAGAAAACATTTATGTAAATCTAAGACATAGAACCGAAATGCATGTGATATCCTACCAGTCTTGCTGCACTTTCACTCAAATACAACTCAAAGACTCAAAATATTCACATGATAAAATATTCAAGTACTAATCTAAAAATGAATAGATAGTGCATATGATATTGGTGGAAAGATTTTACAACTACTACAACAGCAGACTAACCAAAAATATCAACGAGCTAGCAAATGTAGGCCCTAAGATTTGTTAAATCCCTAGAAGTTATCAGACACTTGTGGCTCAGACGTTTATATTGTGGAGAGGAATTCTACTTGCAACCACCTTCTCCATATTTACAAAACAAATAAATACACTTTAATAAAATACTTGAATATAAAATTTGTTACTCTATAAAATACTAAGAATAGAGGATATTGTACAATTTATATCAACAAATCTTTAATTGACTCAGAGGCCAACCCTTTCTTTGGATTGCATACATAGCTAAAATTTGTCTCAATTTGAATGATTACCCTACTTTGCACTAGGAAGGAAAACCAAATCTACCAACTACTTTTATTTTTTTGTTTCTTATTCTCTTGAAACTACATTATAAAATATATGCATTAGGATGGCCATGTTGAACCAATTCTCTACACTTGATGACTGATATGTCTCACCAACATCATTGATAGTGTCTACTTTAGACTGTGGAACAAATGTATTAACATACACACCTACATCAGAGTAGATAGGGATGTTGTGTTGCACTCGCCTATCAACATACAATTTCTTCTCTGATGTAGGTGTGTATGTTGATGTTGTTCCACAACTTCCAAAGTAGACAAGTTAGTTATCACTGATGTTGGTGAGACATATCGGTCATCTTGTAGAGAATTGGTTCAACATAGCCATCCTAATGCAAATATAGATTGGTATAAATAAGGTTTTGTAAGTATAATTCAACACATAATTATCTATTTCAAATAACTTAATTTTGTACGTGTAGACTGTGTCATCAACTTTTTTTTTTGAAATTATGTACATTTTTATGCGAGAAGATATATCATCAATTCACATGTCCTCTCAAAATTTGGCACATATATTAACACATATATGTTTTAATAGAAGCTATATTTACGTATGTTAACCTTTCAATAACACATATATGTGTAATAGAAGTTATAATTAAATAAGCATGAAGTACATTTCCAATAGCATTATCATATTCCAACACGTTAAATAGTTTCAAGAAGGAAGATTTCATTTCTAATTTATGCATGGATGATTCTTTTCCTTTTCAAAGTAGAGAGAGAGAGATATATTTTAACTTTTCCAAAGACATGTCATAAAAATGAATACCATGTGTGCAATTATAAAATATTTAAGTTATTCCTACTCCATACACTTTCTTTCTTTGTGAACACACTTACCAAGGGAAAGAGAGATAAAGACTAAATTTCTTTCAATCATTATAGCACATAGGTTCAGCAATTAAAGATATAATATAATGTTACACACTAAGAACATGGATACAACCAATGACTATATGCTTGGCCAAGGGGCTATTTCCTAAGGTTTTCTTATAGGGAAATTAAAGAGAAATGAATAGACACAACCTATCTTGATAGTAAATCATACCCTATGTACAAGAGAGCTTCAATATTTGTCACTAAGCTTTAGTGCATTGGTTTACCATAGGAAAGACTTGAAACCTATTTTTTAAGTAGAAAGGAAAGTCATGTATGAGACCAAAGATATATTAGTTGTTATCCCTTATGATGTATTGTAGTCTGAAGACTACACTTCATACATGAATACAAACCAAACAATAATGTATATCCCTTTAAATATTTTACTTGAGTTTAAGTCCTTAAAGATGTAATCTTGTCAAAGTAGTGAGATATGTAAATTTGGAAGAACAACTAGTTCAATGAAATACTAAAAGATTTATGCATTGTTTAATATACATGTATTGGTCTAATGAAAGGCCAAGTGTTTTATAGATGGTACCTTGATCCAATGTTAGTGACATAGTTCAATCTCAAGACCAAAAAAGTAAATTTATGTACATGCAATCCAAAAGGTTGTACCAAATAAAGATGATAATGTACCAAGGACATACTTTTCTATCCACATGCATAAGTTGGACTGTATGGACACATGAAACACAAAAAGAATGAAATTACAGCACTAAGGGAGGAGCATACTTCAACAATCCATAGGATATCAGATAAATTCTTGTATTGTGAAGAAAAGAGCCTTCATGAAAGCTTCATAAAAATTTCAAGGGTTTCATTGGCATCGATGTTAGCTGGAATCTTGTTTGGTATGTTGGGTACATGTGTTCAATTTTGGAAGGTGGGAAGGAAGCTATGTGTTAGTTTCATGTTGTTGACTATTACTTCCAAGGAGTCATGTTGGTGTTAAATAAAACATATTCAACAGGTCCCACAAGTGAATCTACACATGTTGAATTTTTTAGCCTTGTTTGTTTTATTGTGGAAATGACCCTGATTCAAATCTACAACACAAAAATATCCTTTTGATTTTAAATTTTAAATTGTATCCTAGGTATGATGCCCCATCATGCAACCCTCCTAAATAAGTTATCAAGTTATCACTTTCTTACAACTTCCATGGGGTTACCCAGGCAGACACTCTAGCACCGGCCCCACCATGAAAGCCACTCTCCTAGCAATCTCAGACCAATCATCCCAAAACCAAAATACGCAAGGACAAGGGTTACAATAGATTTTGATCCAATACATATGCCATTCACTTGACCACAACAATATAAGTCCCCTTGTCCCCCTCAAACTCAAACAATACATCATGAAACGGTATGACACAAGTATCAAGTTGAATACCAAACGGTTAGGCCTTTGGAGTCAGTAATTGAATTCTTTACTAGGTTACAATAGCACCTTTCCTGATAGGGAAACTCGGTTTCAACGACCATGACTTTAATATAAGGTCAACAAGGGATAAAGAGAAAGAAAATAACTCAATACCATCCTTAATACAAGTTGATAAAATAAACAATTTTGTCCCAAGGATGACTTCACACAAATTCCGGACAAGGTTTACGAAATTAAATCATTGTAAAAAGGTAAATACAATATCACAACCCTTAACCAAAATATTCATACTTCCTTGCATTAACGACAAAAAGAACTCCAAACCTTACAAGACACAAAACCTACTCAAGAAGAATACTAGTTGCACATTATTAGACTGAAACGACGACGATTTTAAGAGACTATAATAACTTAATTCCAATCATTATGTAAAGAGATGATTTAAAGCTAGTCAACAACATCTTCAAACAAACAAATATAAACCAACTACCGATTCCACACGTAAGATCTTAAAGATTTAATTCTATCCTACTCTACAATACTTAACAATTTGATCATTTAAAGCACCATACCCCTAGTTTGATTAAACAAGACAAAATTCAATATATTTAAAGTCCTACTTTCTATAAAACAAGCTTAATGAGAAAATATCTATACTAACATTTATATAAAATAACTTTCATTTTCTAATAACTATTATTGATTTAACAACAAGCATCTCTATCAACATTACATCACCTTCTGACTATTCTAGCATGGTTTATAATGAAAGATTTCAATAATTTTCTACTCAACTTCAAGGTCTAAATAACAATTATTCCAAAACCTATTTATTCTATTCCCAAGAAGAAAACTAGGATAACTAACAATGCAAGGAAATTATCTCATTTATTAACCTAAAACATTAGATTTATAAGTCCTTAAATCAAATTTATTCCTAGCAAACTATCAATTCATACAAGCTCTCTGCCAACCTAACTTGGTTAATCAAATAACAAATGCATTATAGATTTTAGGGTCTACCATATAATTATATTGAAGAATTCATTAAGCACGAAAACATATCTATCTAGTCTGCCTTTTAAAGGTAACTAAGAATCTACTTCCTAAAATAATAAAGACGTCAAAAGCACAAAGATAAAAATTTTATTGAATTAAAATCCTATTCTAATATCTTTCTACCCACCAAAAATAACTTTCATACAAGAGCTTATAAAATGAACCTTACACTAAACACAAGGCACTAAAAGTCATAAAGTTTGGGTTAAATACAATGGGTCGCTAAATGCTACTAAAAAGGGTTACCTATGACCACTCACCTTAACTTAAATAGCAATCTCAAAATACATTCACTAACTAACATACAAGGTGTCCTAAGCTCCAACCCATGAAGAGATTCTCACCTCAACACTCGAAGTAAAGATGTGTACAAAATGATTTAGTTAAACTAAAACATCAACATGCTAAACTCGATGGGATGAGTGCAGTATTCATCATATTGTAAACATTGGTAATATCGATGGGTAAAAGGTTAGATTCGACAGCCATGACATCGAGGTTTGCAACGAACATACCACTCGACCACTTAAAAGTTAGGGTCGATGGATGGTAGAGAATGTGTAGCTTCTATCAAAAAAAAGACTCAAGTGTGATCGATGCTAGCGGAAGGAAAACCTTGGGAGTGTACACGTCAACGCTAAAAATGGTATCTACCACCTTATCTATAGAGACACCTCCGTTCGCAGAGAAACACAATTGATGGTTTAGGCAAGGCAAGGCAAGGGAAGTTTATAAAGATACAGAACTGCCAACCTCTAATGATAAATACCCCATCACTGGCAATGACGGATATAGAGTGGATCAACAGAAAGGATATCAAAAAAACCTGAGACACGACCGGATGATGGTTTCATGGTGCCACTACCGACAACAATGAAGAGGAGGTAGGATTCAATTTCCATCCTCAGCTGATGGTTTAGATAGGCCACAGAGAGAGAGAGAGACCTGATGCAGCAAGGTGACACAAGACATCACCGAGGTGAATGAGGTTGCAAAAACAAAGAGATCACAACAGATAACACATGCAGTGACCCAAGCAAAATGAAGCAACTAACGATAGTCTCTGAGGTTTATGGTGAGAGCGACTAGAGCAAGGGTTTCTATTGGAGCTACAGAGAGCCATAAGGGTTCTAAAGAAGCTACAACTTCCTTCACGAGGGTTTTCAAATGGATCAACTAAAATTTGAACACAACCTTTGATGAGAACAGCAGGGTTGCCGAGACCAAGATTCTACAAGAGGCACAACAAAAAAGCTGACATGCAAGAGGCACAATGGCTCGGTGGAAACACAGTAAGTAAATGAGGTTTTGAAGAAAAAATAACAAGAACCCACCAACTCAAAATGAACTGTAGGATGAAGATATAGTTAAATCCATCTAAAGAAAAAGGTTTAGAGTTACAGAGATTATTGGCAGCCTAAAAGTTTTGCCAAGTCTTTCCATAAGAGCAACCAACAAGAAGAAAGAAGTTTACAAAGGTGACAAGGGTGAATTACAGATCGATTCCATACCAGAATAACTAGACAACAAAGAAATCTAATTCCTCAGAGCATAACAGAGACAAAAATATAGAAATTCACAAGACATACCCATACTATTCACGCTTCCAAAATTGAATCCTCTTTCCGAACTTCTTCTCCTTTCTCTGAAACAATCCTCTGAATCTGTTGGGTGAATATTTTGTCGTTTAGCTAACTAATGACAAAATGGTTATATCGCCACAGCTATGATGAGACTGAGTCTCTCCTCTCAACAAGGGGAGGTTCCCTCTAGATAATGAGCTCTTTCTAACAAACAACTTTTAATACTTAAATAAACTAAAACTATTCTTGGGGTGTTTTCATAGCATCCTATTCTCTTTTTCCAGAATAGATGTTTCTCTCTTACAAAATAACTTCACAATAGATGATATTTAATAACTCTTCAACTGAAACAAACCATAGAAACACAAAATCTTCTATTGTTTGGCTTATTTCTCACAAACAAACTTAATTGAATTCAAATGTAGCCCAAAGTCTCCACTTTCACCCAATATGATATAACTAACTTAAACACAACAGTTTACAGCACAAAGTCTCTAAACGATTCCGTTCTCACAAATAAACACAAACTCCCGCAATGATAAAAATAGCACAAAGTCTATTCAACCAAAACAAGAACACTCCTCTCAAATTTCAATAAACTCCATGATTCCAACAATGATTCAATATAATATAACACCAATGACATAAGAACACTGATATCATAAAACAATATGATTCAACTCAAAGTTTGATACTCAAATCACCTACTTATATTGAAATTCACTTGAAAGATATGATAAACATAAAAAGCTCAAAGTATTGAAATGCTTTCCAATTTGGCAGAGTTTCTTTACAATAGAAAAAAGATGATATTTACAATGGGGGACCTCTTTATTTAAAAGATAAACCGAGAGAAAAAATAGGGAAATCCTAACTACTTTGACTTATTCAAACAGAAGAGTCCTATTTCACTTAGGACTTCCTTTGCTTCACATGTAATTACATTTTAGAAAATTACATATGAATATGTCCATAACAAAATTCAAATTACATATATAAGAACTAAGGTATTAGCTTCCTCCATCATTCTTCTTTAGAAAATTCTGGTACATGGCCTATATGGTTGCCATTTCACATGCATCTGGTTTAGCTGTATTTTCTGAGATAGTGTGGGCCCGAAGAATTGCATCTTTCACTGCCTTTATTTCCTTCTCATGTTTATCAAGATTGTCCTTCAGGTTCTCAAAAGTCAAATGCTGATCATAAAGATTATCCATGGAAAGTACTGAGGGCACTTCATCTTCGAATTTCCTTTGAACCATCTTTTCGAAGGAACTTATCATCTCATCTGCTAAAAGGAACTTATGATCTTCACTTGTGAGGGTGCATGGGAGTTCTTACAGCCTGTATAGAAGCGTGACATCACTGTCTTCACTGGTTTCACGAGCTTGACATAGGTCCTCAAGCAAGCCTTTTATTATATGGATGTGATGAACCAGAGACTCCTTAGTGTTAAGATATGATTCTCTATTTGCAATGACCCCGATGGTGATCAGATTCTTTATCTTAATCTTTTTCATCTCTATCCATTCCTCCAAGCTCTCTTCCTAATCTTGTAGTTCTTGGGAGAGTAAGTCAACCATGTTATCAAGCTCGGCTTTGGCTTTATCCATCTTTTCTTTCCTTTCTACAGTGGTCTTCAGTAGAATTTGCCCTTGAGCTAGAAAACATTCCACAATATCTCTTACCACCCTCCCTCTGGCCTGAGCTTTTTCAACCTTCTGGATCAGGGAATCTTCTACAGTCACTGCCATGGGTTCCACAATTTCAGCTGACTTAACTATTTTTTGAAGAAATGCAACAAGTTGTTCTGCTTTAGCCTTATACTATTCTTTCTCTTTTTTGACTTCATCATATTTTTCGAGCAAGGTGCTAGCAGTAGTTTGAAAATCTACTTTTATGCCTTCATGAGTTAGCTTGCCTAACTCAACCCTTGAAACGACATAATCATTCATGTCAAAATTGTCAACAGTAGCATCTTCTAGTGGCTTAGCAATCTCTACATATCTGATTCCTTTCTCATTGATAAGCCTAGAAATAGTCTTAGGCTTTTTCTTCAGAGTCTTTGATTTCAGAGGTAACAACTTCTCAATATCAATCTCATTTGGTGAAATAGCTTGCTTCTTTCTCATGGGAGTATATACGGACAACCATGGGGGAAGCACAAAAGCACTAGTAATCAGAGATGAGTCCACTACTTGTTTCACCAGATCCATATTTACACCTGTTATGGTCACAATAGGACTGGTGTTGGTAAAAACTACACCTGTGTCAACAACTTTTTTTGAACCATCCAGAAGATTTTCTAAGACAGATTGTTCACCAATGTCAAAAGACGGAGAAGATAAACTTGGGATAGAACTGGAAGAATCAAACATGGTCCCAAAACTGGTTCTTACAGAAGTAGGGGTATTATTAGAAGAAATAATGAAAATAGGTGAAAGAGGAACACTTGAAACTACTGGAAAACTACCAGAAACAGGAGCATGAGGAAGGGGTGTAGAAACTTGTGATTCAGTGGGAAGATCTTTCTCAGGGGACTGATGTGGATCACCAAGTTGTTCCTTTTGTACATTCTCATCTTTGCCTTGTTTAGTTTCATCTTCCTCGTCAAATTTATCAGACACTTCTACTTGTTGGGCATCCTTGGACTTCTGAATATTTTGCTCTTCAATATCAACATCTTCAACCTCCATTTGCTCAACATTTGTATATTCAACACCTGATTCAGTGACATTAATGGTTTCTACAACTTCTTTCTTCTTACCTCCTGTTAGTGCCTGCATAAACATTCATGTTTCAAGCATTTAAATATGCAGGCACCTTCCCAAAAAATACAAAAATTTCTAAGTCTTTTGGCCATTACAGTTGAAAAGTGCAAAAAATTTAGTTTTAAATGCATGTATCTTTGTATATACAAAGAGGTTTGTATGTACAAATGAAAATATACATTGGAGGGCTTGCAGAAATTTCAATAGGCCTTCAAAAATGGTGAAAAAATCATTTATATGCATTTCGCAATGCATATCGGGCTTAAAAAAGGTGCATGTACATTGAGGAATATATTGTAGATTCTAGGAATATTCCCTGCTTGTATATTGGGTTTGCATGTATATTTGTGTTGTATGTTTAGACATGCAATGGGTAGATACAATGACAACATGCATTCGCTACAGTGAAAGGTATATTGGTGGCAATGTACAAGAAGAAATATACATTGGTAACATGCAAAAGAAAATGTGCAAGGGGCTGATATACAAGTGGTGGGGCCCGTGGATATGCAAGGCAGAATGTACATCGGGTAATGTATAAGGGAGCTGATACAAAGGATACATACAAGGGCAATTGTATGTTATAAGATACAAATCTGATTGTACATCAAAAATATGCAAGAGGCACATACAAAGAAAAGGTTACATACAAGGTAGGAACCAAGGGGTGGGGTCCACTAGTTGCATTCAAAGGTGATTGTATGTTGGCGCATACAACCAAATATGCAATGCCCAGACCTGATGGATATTGCATTATGGTTAATAAAAGGTACAGGTCTGGATTGTATATTTTGTTTTGTAAATCCGCATTGTATGTTTGTGATGTACACACACACATATACAAGGCCCGGACATGAAGGGGGAATGTAATACAGCTCATAAGGTGTTGAACTCCGCAGCTTTCATGTATGTATGCATTATATATCGCGGATATACAATGAAAAGTGCAAAGGTTCAGATACAAAGGCTAGATTTCAAAGTTGTTCTAATATACTTCATGGAGGTTTGGAATCCGCGGATTGCATGTATATTGCATTTGTATGTGCAACATACAAGCCGATATACAAAGGAAAGACAATACAACCCAGACGCGAAGGAGGAATCAAATGCAGTTAATGAAATTTGAGGTCTGTAGGTTGTATAAAGTGTGTTGTATATGCCGATGTGCAAAGGGAGATACATACAAGGCCCGGACCCAAATGCAAGTTCAACTTTGTTTCATAATGTCCTGGGGTCCCCTTGTATGCGAATGATTGTATGCATATACAATCTCATTCTCAACTACATATACAAGAATTTCGAAGGCGAAATCAGAAGGGGAAAAGTCATCGATGGAAGCCCAAGGTGCCTACGTGGCACGTTCCGATTGGTTGGGGACTTTTTCAGCGTGTTTTGGTGCCATTGATTTTGGCGATAGGAGGAGGATCGATGGTTCTATTTCAAAGTTTTCAGCAAAGGTTTTCTTTGTATCTGCGGTCGCATTTCACGCAGGAAAGCTTCTTATGCATTCATTGCTGAATTTCAAGAGGAGTTGTGGGTAGCTGATCCATTAATGGTGAAATCACAGAGGTATGGGTCGATAATTGACAGCAACCTACCAGATTTGTAAGGAAAATCTTCAAATGGCTGCACATGTCCAGAGTTCACTTGCTCTTTCCTCTTTGTCTCCATACTGCATTGATTGATTTGGGCGCCATTCTTGGTGCATTGTATTGTGGCAGAAATTTTGAAAATGCTTTGTAATTATTGTTGAGTACGCTGTCTTGCTATAAAGTGCAGGCTGTGTTACTCATTGTTGTTGTTGAAAATTAGACAAATTTTGGTGCTGTGATAAAATACAAATTCGTTGGTGGCTCTATTTTGGGTGTCTTGTGAGTTTATGAATCATATGGTATATGTTTTATGCATAAATTTACTAGTTTCATGTTGTTTTAAATGAGTAATGCTTCATTACATGTATTTTGTTATTTGTCTCCAAATTGAGTGTTTTCTTCTTCTGAATCTAAATAGCTAAGGGGTGTTTAAGATTCTAGGATGTGGTTTTGCTATGTTGAATGCTTGATCTTTTACTTCCGCTCAAGGAGTAGATTAAATGTTTTTGGGTTAAGTGTTGGGAAGAATGCATTGCAGTAAGGATGTTTGTAAGCAGAGATAACTAAATACTCAGTTTTGGGAAGTATCTGTAAGGCAGATACTACAAAATCCCCTTGAGACCCAGTTATTGATCCAATTTTATGTAATCATTCACATGTGTATGTCTACTAACTCCAAGCCCTGAGATAGGCACCAGTCTAGTCCTGTATTGAGGTTACAACCAAGGTCCTAGTTTTGCATCCAAATACCAAAAACAAATTCAAAACTTCAAATACAAACCTTTAGGACATTTAGAAATAGTTTTAGGACCAAAATCCTCTATCTCACAACTGAACATAAGCCCAAAGTTAGCCCCTCTATACTTATTTTATAGTTTTGATCTGCATATATGAGGATTTATCTGCTTTGTCTCAACATTCCACCAAGTTAATAAGCACATTTCATGGATGTTGAATAGGGAATACCCCCCTTGGTTCTGCAGAGGCTAAAGAAGAAGAGGAGATATTTATAGATTCTATCTCCTCTATTGTTGGCCCCTGGCCCGAAAATCCCATTGATCAATGATGGCTACCTTGTAGGGATAAATGGGAAACATCCAATCAGATTGAGCACTAACAGATTTGGTGACTCCACTAGGGAGCTTTGTGTAAGAACCCTGATTTAAAGGAAAATAATTCCTAGTTGTAGGTGGCGACTCCAAACAAATCTCCCAACCGGTAAAGTAAAAATTTGTATGCAAGGGCGAAGATCCCTGTGTAATCCTCTATCTGAAGAATTACCTAGAAAAATGATGTACAGGAAAAAAGGGACTGTTCAATCCAGTCAAGAGGGTTCTCCCAGAAGTAATGATAATCTTCAAGACAATCCAGGATCTTCAAAGCGGACAATACCTTATTTTTCAAAGACTAAGGCTGAAATCCAAAATGTATATGAAAGACAACAAGGTGTTAATTTGAGAGTGAGGTCAGAGGTGTTTCAGGAATGCCCTTTCTTAGATCCCTCTGATAGATTTGAAGAGACTAAGTCCCCAAGGGATGATGATGATGACCAATATGGAAAGGGACCATCCTCTTCTATGCCCAAAGATGAACAATTAGCTGAAGAAATCAAAATCTTAAGATCTGAATTGGAATATTTACAAGCTGTGAAGATTAGAGATGATATGAGACAAAAAGTGCAAGCTCTAAGATCTGCTCAACATGATGCAATCCCCACCCTTGATAATGCAAATGTCTTGAGAAACCAGCATAGAAATGAAATCTAGTATCAACAGAATGATCAGAGACAGAATGTAAACAATGTTAGGGTACCATTAAATAATGTGAGAAATCAAAATGCAAATAGGAATGCAGATGTTAATCAGTTTGGTAGACAACCTATGCAGCTGGACAGATTCAAGTGGCTTGTTTTTGATGGTATTCCTGGCTACCCTAATCCCATTGACAAATATGTGAGGCCGCAGGTGCCAAAGTTTTCAGGAAACAATACTGTGTTAGGGGAAGATCATTTAAAAGCCTTTTAGAATGTCATGGACAACTTTGAGGTTGAGCATGAAGACATTTTTATGAAATTGTTTATGCAATCCTTAGTTGATGAAGCTAGAGAATGGTATAAAGGTCTGCCTGACCGAAGTATCTCATCATGGGATGATTTCAGAAGGATTTTTAAGGAGTAGTATGGTGACAAAACTAACCCGAGCTTTTTTGTAAATGAATTCACCAGCATCACTAAAGGGTCGAATGAGCAGGTTGCAAATTTTAATGCCAGGTTTACTAAAGTGTTGAACAAGCTACCTTTCCATATGAGACCTAATGAACCAATGTGTGGTTCTCTACATAAATGCTTTTGATGCTAAGATAGCCTATGGGTTAAGGGATAAGGGTCCTACTAGCCTTAGAGATGCTTTCAGGATTGTAACAAATATTGAGAATAATAGGAAAGCATCTAGTAAGACAAATAGAAGGGATGATGTGAAGATTCTACAAAATCCAAATAAGCCTCAAAGTACTCAAGGTAATGCATCTACTTTTGAGGATAAATTAGATAAATTAACAACTGTTGTTAAGGACCTGAGTTATAGACTTGCAAAAAATGAAAAAGGGATAGGTCTTGATAGGTAGGTTTACCAAAGACAAGAAAAGAGACCATCATTGCATGATATGCCATATAACACTAATTGGCATAATGGTAAACCCATCATCCCACATAGAAACACCAATCAAAGAGTTCAGAATGTTAAGGAGACTCTTGATCCTCTAAAAAAAGATGTTAACATTGTTGATGACACCCCATGGTGTATAATATGTCAAATGCCTCATTCGCAATCGCAATGTATGATCGCTCAGTCTCTGTATAATAATGTTGTTGCCTGTGATGAATGCAATGAGCCACATTGTATGGAGGATGATAATGTAAATATGTTGTCCACAAATAGGGAGTGTTCTTCCTATGATGCAGATGAAAGCATGAATTATGGGACCCAGGTCTACCAATAGATTTCCTGTGATGAAGATGATGAAGATAACTATGCTTATGCTCAAGACTCACACATTTTTCTGAATAATTTGAGAAGGCCTTCTGATGAAGAAATTAGAGCTCTCATAGCTGCAGTAGTAGCTTAGGTCAAAAGCAATTATAATCTTAGAGGTAAAGCTCAGGTAGGTGACCCATGTCGACCAGAAAGCACCTTTGTAAATCAACCAGTGCATAATCATAAGAAGGCTGAACCACAAAAGACACAATGGAATAGTAATAAAAAGAACTCTAAGCAATAACCAGGTCATGATTCTCAAGGACCAGAAAATAAAACTCCCCAAAGCGAGGATCAAAATAAGGATTCTCAGGTCCTGGATAACAGTCAGAGGGCCACTAAGATTAAAGCTGGATCAGCTCAGGATAAGAGTAAAACCACGGCTCAAGCTATAACTGTTATACAAAATTATGCTTCCTTTCACATAACTCAAGTTTTGTCTCAGGTAAAGATCTCTGTTCCGTTGATGGAAATGATGAAGGTTGAAGAAATCAAGAATAAGGCATTGTCCTTAATTTCAGGAGTAGCTTGTCAGGCTGAGCAAAATGTTGAGGGCTAAGGTAAGAAACAGGCCTTGTGTATTGAAGAGGATGAGGTTCCTGAAGTTTATCTGGGGGTGACCATGACAAAATGCCCTTCACAAGTTGAGCCATTTTATGTCTCCCTTGTTATTAATGGAAAAACAATCAAGAATTGTATGCTTGATTCTGGAGCATCGACAAATATCATGCCTTTGGCTATCATGCAACAAGCTGGATTGAAGATAGATAATGCATGTGGAAAGTGCTATGCAATGGATGCTAGGGAGGTACCAATTATTGGAATCATGAAGGATGTGGATTTTAGATTAGTAGCATATCCAAAAAAAATACAGAATGAACATAACAATGGTTGACATAAAGCCACAATATTGTATGTTGTTGTCAAGAAGATGGGCAGCATTGATTGGAGGAAGTATGCAATTAGATCTATCATATGCCATGATTCCAATGAATGGTAAAGACATCAAACTGGTCAGAGAAGAAAGGTCATCAGAAACAGTTGAGGATCAAGATCCAGAAGAGCATGTTTATTTTGTGGATACTAACTGTGAGAACTTCAAAGTTGTCTCGGGTGATCAAGGAGGTAAAAGGAAAGACATTTGCATTCAAGAGCTGGACCAATAGCGTCTATGGACTATGTATTTTGATGGAGCTTGTTCAAAGGAAGGCTCTAGTGCTAGAGTTGTGTTTTTGTCTCCAGCTGGTAAGCTTCTAAAGTTCTCTTTCCTATTAAAGTTTGCTTGCACAAATAATATTGCAGAATATGAAGCACTGTTGCTAGGATTGAATGTTGCTCTGAGGCATGGAATTAAGATGATAAAAGTATTTGGAGATTCAAAATTAATTGTTTCCCAGGTTAGAGATAGATATGCTTCAAAGAATAAAAGGTTAAAACAGTATAAGCATGCTGTGTGGGATACAATTGAATTACTTTATGCATTTTCAATAAATTGGATAGAAAGATCAAAACATGTCATGGCAGATTTTTTAGCTAATGTGGCCATAAGGCCAGATGATATTACTCTGTCTGATGTTACACATGTTGAGGTTAAAATTAGACCTGCAGTGCCAGAAAATATATGTAGTTGGCAAGTATTTGACAATGATAAAGATTTGTTGAGGTTCCTGCACTGCATAGATGAATATGAGAATCAAGAGATTGATTTTCAAAATTTTGTAGAAGTTGTGGATGGAAAAGAAACTCTTTTGGAGAAAGAAGTGATTCAACTCAAAATAAATAAAATCCCCAGAGGGCTGGTTACTTTAGAGAGAGCATTTGACAATAGAGACCGATTTATTTCAAAGGCATCTCCTACAAATAAGAATGATTTGGAGGAGATAAACTTGGGGACATCTCATGCCCCCAAAAAGGGTATACATTGGCAAACAGTTCAAGCCACACATCAGGAACATGTTGATACCATTATTGAAGAAATATAAGCATGTCTTTGCCTGGTCATATGAGGACCTAAAAGCTTAGAGAGAGGATTTATTCTAGCATGAGATCCCATTGAAGCCTGGAGCTAAGCCATTCAGACATAAACAAAGACCTATTAATCCAATTCTGGCTCCAAAAAAGCAAGAAGAGCTTATGAAGCTTAGGGAGGCTAGAATAATTGTACCTATCAGACATTCAACCTGGGTGTCCAATCTTGTCCCAGTTAGAAAGAAAAATTGTGACATAAGACTTTGTGTAGACTTTAGAAACTTGAATGTATCTTCTTTGAAGGATAAGTATCCATTGCCTAACATGGAGGCTATGCTGCAGAAGGTGACCGGATGTGAGCTTTTATCCATGATGGATGGATTCTCAGGATACAATGAGGTAAAGGTAAAAGAATCTGAACAATCCAAGACTACCTTTACCACTCCATGGGGAACCTATGTGTATGTAAGAATGCCATTTGGACTAACAAATGCAGGTGCTACATTTCAAAGAGCTATGGATGTTGCTTTTGCAGGATTGATTGACTCAATTTTGGCTATGTATCAAGATGATCTAACTGCTTATTCAAAAAAGGAGGAGCAACATTGCATGAATCTAGAACAATTTTTTATTAGAGCATTGGAATATGGCATTTCACTTAACCCAGAGAAATGTGCTTTTGGGGTAGTGGAAGGAAAATCATTGGGACACATTGTTTCCAAAGATGGAGTTAGGATTGATCCTGAACGGCTTGCTGCAATTGACAGGATTCAAATGCCTAAAATAGTGAAAGGCATTTAGTCTTTCTTTGGGCAAATTAATTTTGCTAGAAGGTTCATTCCAAACTTTGCAAAGACTACAAAAGATATCTCTATGATGTTGAAGAAGGGTGAGACCATCAAATGGGGAGATGAAGCAACCAAATCATTTCAGAACATCAAAGAAGCTATAAAGATGGCTCCTGTGTTGAAATCTCCTAAGTTTTCTAAGCCATTTCAGTTGTTCTCATTTTCCTCTTTTCATACTATTTTTGCATGTTTATTACAGAAAAATGAAGAGGGTTTTGAGCAACCTATTGCTTTCTTTAGCATGTCATTACAGGCAGCTGAACTAAAATATGATATCATGGAAAAGCAGGCATATGCACTAGTTAGAGTAGTCAAGAGATTTAGGCCATATTTAGTAGGATCTCAAATAGTTGCCTATGTGCCCCATGCAGCAGTCAAGGACATTTTCACTCAGCAAGAGGTGACAAGAAGAAGATACAGGTGGATTAACAAGTTGCAAGAATTCAACATTGAGATACAAATCACAAAGTTGGTAAGGGGACAAGGTTTAGCTAAGATGATGACCCAATCAAATTTGGAGGCATGCCAGGTAAATGTAGTTCAGGATCAAGTTGTTAACATGTCAGAATCTAAATGGTACAAGGATATTGTACATTATTTGTAGAATTTGAATTGTCCTTCCCATCTCAGTGACAGTCAGAAGAGGACTTTAAGACTGCATGCTATCAAATACATAATTGTTCAAGAAGAATTGTATTGGAAGAATCCTGATGGTGTCCTACTTAGGTGTGTGGATGAAAACCAGGCTACAGATATTTTAAATGACATGCACAAGGGAGTGTGTGGTGGACATTACACTTCCAAGACAACAGCTCACAAAATTCTTAGAGCAGGCTATTGGTGGCCTACCCTTTTCTTAGATGCACAAAAGATGGTAAGAAAGTGTGATCCCTGTCAAAGGTTCTCAGGAAAACTAAAGTATGAAGGTGCATTACCCCTTAGAACTGTAACTGTGGAGGCTCCATTTCAGCAATGGGGAATCAATTTTATAGGGGAAATTTCACAAAAATCAAGTGGAGGACATAGTTGGATTCTAGTTGCTGCTGATTATTTTACCAAATGGGTTGAAGCAGTTCCAACTAAAAAGGCTACAAGCAGGGTGGTGATGGACTTTATTTTGGAACACATTATTATCAGATTTGGAGTGCCAGTCATAATGGTCATAGACAATGCCATGTGCTTCAGATCTAGTGAATTTGTTGATTTTTGCAACAAATATGGGATTAATTTGTCATATGCATCACCATATCATCCACAGGGAAATGGTCAAGCAGAGTCAACTAACAAAAGCCTCATGAAAGTCATTAAAAGGATGGTGGATGAGAACAAAAAGGCATGGGATTCAAAGTTAAAGATGGCATTATGGGCTAATAGAGTAACAGTGAAGAAAGCAATTGGAAGGTCTCCTTTTGAGGTAGTATATGGTGCAGCAGCTAGGTCACCTGTGAATAATCTTTTGCCAGTTTATAGATTCATACAAGAAAATGATAAAGAGATTGAAGATTCAATGAATGAAAGGATAAATCAACTAATCGCATTGGATGAAACTAGAAGAGAAGCATAAAGAACAAATATCAGGATACAACAGAAGGTAAAATATTTGTTTGATAAAAGGGCTGTAGAAAGAAAGTTTCAGATAAGTGACTTGGTCCTTGTTTGGAATGCAAAAAGCCAAGATAAGGGTAAGCATAATAAATTTGAGCCATTATGGATGGGCCCATATCAAATCAGTAATATTCATGGAGAAGATTCCTACTTTCTCCAGGCCCTAAATGGTGAATTACTGGAACTGCCTGTGCACGGTCAGTTCATAAAGCCCTATTTTTCATAAATGATTATCCTGTGTACACATTGTAAATTAGGTGTAAGTAGTTTGTGCATGCCTTGTATAGTCGCTGGTCTTTTGTGTTTTGCTTGGTCTGTCCCAGAGTGGTTTGGTTCTCGCTGCAACCTTGCGCCTACATGTCCCCAATCAGAGCCAATGTTAGTGCCTGCATAAACATTCAGGTTTCAAGCATTTAAATATGTAGGCACCTTCCCAAAAAATCCAAAAATTTCTAAGTCTTTTGGCCATTGCAGTTGAAAAGTGTAAAAAATTTAGTTTTAAATGCATGTATCTTTGTATATACAAAGAGGTTTGTATGTACAAATACAAATATACATTAGCGAGCTTGCAGAAATTTCAATAGGCCTTCAAAAATGGTGAAAAAATCAGTTATATGCATATTAGGCTTAAAAAAGGTGCATGTACATTGAGGAATTTATCACAGATCCTGGGAATATTATCTGCTTGTATATCGGGTTTGCATGTATATTTGTGTTGTATGTTTAGACATGCAACAGGTAGATACAATGACAACATGCATTCGCTATAGTGAAAGGTATATCGGCGGCAACGTACAAGAAATATACATTGGCAACATGCAAAATAAAATGTGCAAGGGGCCGATATACAAGTGGTCGGGCCCGTGGATATGCAAGGCAGAATGTACATAGGGTAATGTATGAGGGAGCCTATACAAAGGATACATACAAGGGTAATTATATGTTATAAGATACAAAGTTGATTGTACATAAAAAATATGCAAGAGGCACATACAAAGAAAATGTTACATACAAGCTAGGAACCAAGGGGTGGGGTCCACCAATTGCATTCAAAGGCGATTGTATGTTGGCGTATACAACCAAATATGCAAGGCTCGCACCTGATGGATATTGTATTCTAGTTAATAAAAGGTACAGGTTCAGATTGTATATTTTGTTTTGTATATCCGCATTGTATGTTTGTGATGTACACGTGCGCATATACAAGGCCCAGAAATGAAGGGGGAATGCAATATAGCTCATAAGGTGTTCAACTCCGTAGCTTGCATGTATGTATGCATTGTATATCACGGATATACAATGAAAAGTGCAAAGGTTTAGATACAAAGGCCAGATTTCAAAGTTGTTCTAATATGCTTCATGGAGGTTTGGAATCTGCAGATTGCATGTATATTGCATTTGTATGTGCAACATACAAGCTGATATATAAAGGAAAGACAATACAACCTGGATGCGAAGGAGGAATCAAATGCAGCAAATGAAATTTGAGGTCCGTAGGTTGTATAAAGTGTGTTGTATATGCTGATGTGCAAAGGAAGATACATACAAGGCGCGGACTCAAATGCAGGTTCAACTTTGTTTCATAATGTCTTGGGGTCTGCCTTGTATGTGAGTGATTGTATGCATATACAATCTCATTTTCAACTGCATATACAAGAATTTTGAAGGGGAAATCAGAAGGGGAAAAGTCAGTGATGGAAGCCCAGGGTGCCTACGTGGCACATTTCGATTGGTTGGTGACTTTTTCAGCGTGTTTTGGCACCATTGATTTTGGCGATAGGAGGAGGATTGACGGTTCTGTTTCAAAGTTTTTAGCAAAGGTTTTCTTTGTATCTGCGGCTGCATTTCATGTGGGAAAGCTTCTTATGCATTCGCTGTTCAATTTCAAGAGGAGTTGCGAGTAGCTAGGCCATTAATGGTGAAATCACAGAGGTATGGGTTGATAATTGACAGTAACCTACCAGATTTGTAAGGAAAATCTTCAAAGGGCTGCACACGTCCTGAGTTCACCTGCTCTTTCCTCTTTGTCTCCATATTGCATTGATTGATTTGGGTGCCATTCTTGGTGCATTGTATTGTGGCAGAAATTTTGAAAATACCTTGTAATTATTGTTGAGTACGCTGTCTTGCTATAAAATGCAGGTTGTGTTACTCATTGTTGTTGAAAACTGGACAAATTTTGGTGCTGTGATAAAATACAACTTTGTTGGTGGCTCTATTTTGGGTGTCTTGTGAGTTTATGAATCATATGTTATATGTTTTATGCATAAATTTACTGGTTTCATGTTGTTTTAAATGAGTAACGCTTCATTGCATGTATTTTGTTATTTGTCTCCAAATTGAGTGTTTTTTTCTTCTGAATCTAAACAGCTAAGAGGTGTTTAAGATTCTAGGATGTGGTTTTGCTATGTTGAATGCTTGATCTTTTACTTCTGCTCAAGGAGTAGATTAAATGTTTTTGGGTTAAGTGTTGGGAAGAATGCATTGCAGTAAGGATGTTTGTAAGCAGAGATAACTGAATACTCAGTTTTGGGAAGTATATGTAAGGCAGATACTACAAAATTCCCTTGAGACCTAGTTATTGATCCAATTTTATGTAATCATTCACATATTTATGTCTACTGAATCCAAGCCCTGAGATAGGCACCAGTCTAGTCTTGTATTGAGGTTACAACCAAGGACCTAGTTTTGCATCGAAATACCAAAAACAAATTCAAAACTTCAAATACAAACCTTTAGGACATTTAGAAATAGTTTTAGGACCAAAATCCTCTATCTCACAACTAAACATAAGCCTAAAGTTAGCCCCTTTGCACTTATTTTACAGTTTTGGTCTACATATATGAGGATTTATCTACTTTGTCTCAACATCCCACCAAGTTAATAAGCACATTTCACGGATGTTGAATAGGGAAACCCCCCTTGGTTCTGTAGAGGCTAAAGAAGAAGAGGAGATATTTATAGAGTCTATCTCCTGTACTATTGGCCCCTAGCCCAGAAATGCCATTGATCAATGATGGCTACCTTGTAGGGATAACTAGGAAACATCCAGTCGGATTGAGCACTAATACCTCTATTGGACACAAACTTAATTTTTGGTTTTTGTATTTTGGAGGAAGAAGGGGTCTCACTTTTATTCTTGGTCATGTTCTCTACTTTCTTGCCTGTTTTCTCCTGTGCTTCAGTCTCTGACCCTGTGAGAAATTCCTTTAATTTGATCCCTTTGCTTTCCAGCCATATATTTGTGTTAGCTAGGATCGGCTGAAATCTTTTCCTTATGGATGTTTCCTATTTAACTAACCATTTCACCTCTAGAAGGGGTGAGACTTCAACATTCTTAGTGTTATATTTGGGATCTAGAACATCCCCATCATCCTCCATTCCATCTGGAATATCAGCGAGGCCCAGCTCTTGTATCTGACATAGATGAAGTCTACAGTAGTCTAATTTCCTTATCCCATTCTGTGTCCTGAGATCAGCCCAAATAACTTCCACCATAGGCACATGGAAGGTTGACTTTCTTTTGATCTTATCTTGCACTCTCCTGAACTCAAAATGGTCTCTTTTATTCAAAGTTTTTATAATGACCAACTATAATTCAGAATCAACTGTTTTTGCCTTGTTAGTTGATTGAACTGAATACCTTCCAATTTCAATGGGAAACTTTATACCTGACTTCTTCAGCTCCATTTGTTTATTATGCACCACAATCAATTGTCTACATAATTCCATGAGGACAATACGATCACTGGGATATCATGGAAGAATATAAGGGTAGCCAGGATAATACCCTACCCTGAGATATGCGAAAGTGGGGAATTATAAGAACAAGCAACCAAAAGAATTCGCAACCTCCCAAGCTTCATCTGATACCCTCTTCTAAACAAGTTCATTGTGCCATAAGAACATGAATACTGAAAAGAAGGCATCATTTACCCTTCAGAAATGATGGATTGATCCCTTCAGAGTAATTTGAGGATAATACTCATATACAGGAACCAATCTCCTGTCACCAACCTGAGTCAAACTAGGAAAGCTTCTCATGCTAGCAGCAGCATATACAAGATATGAGGTCATATAGAATCTGAATGTTGTGTTGACCTTTACCAATTGTTCATGCAATGCATTACTGATTTGCTCTCATTAGAATATTCTCTGTGTGCCTCGAAGGATCACCTTGATGTATGTGTACATCCATTCTTGAAATTTGGAGGAAGAGGGGAGTCCTTTGATATGACTCAAAAGTGTGATCAATTCACAAACTTCCTCTACAAAGTCACTCGTAGGGAGATCCTTTGGCCATCTGGTCATATTACTTCGAGGAATTTTCAACCACTTATTGTTTATATACCTTCTTGTAGCTTCCACATTTGTATCATAGTCCTTTTGCCCTTGAGCAAAATCAATTTGTCCAATGTTTTCAATAGGTGGACACATGAAGATTTTATCAATAAATTCTGCATCCAACCTCATGATCACATTCCCTTGGGAATCTGTCACAACCCTAGTGTCCCTATTGTAATGGCTAGCCACCTGAAGAACGAACTCAGGATTATGGGCAGAAACTGGAAATGAGGCAACCAAGTGAATGTTGTTGTCAATGATCTTTTGCATGTGTCTGGACGGGTTTGTCTATTTAGTTCTATCTACAAATTATGCCATATCCACATGTCCTATTTCTGTATCCCTGATCTCATCAACATTTGATTGCACTGAAGTGATAGGAAAGACCACTTGGTACTTGTACTTCATGATTTTGGCTTTGGATGGAGACGGCTTTGACAACAACTCTAGAGAGAACTCTGGAAGAGATATCTACCACGGACACTTGTTGAGAACTACAAAAGGCCATGATCTCACAGTTAGGGGAAAAATGGATAAATTGGGACAACCACGATTCGATGATCATGGAAAAGAAAGCATGCATTGAAGGGCTTGAGTGCACGCAAATCGAGGCAAAGGGTGAAAGTGGGTTAATAGGCCTTAAAAGGCAAATTTTTCCAGTGTTAGGAAAATGTGCATGACCGGTCAAAATGACCACTCCTGCATGAGGGACTTATTCACATATGTAATGTCGGTCATTTTGACTGCTATTACATGTTAATAGGAAGTGTTTACAAGTCTCATGTAAAATTGGCAAAAAATACCGCCTATGCATGTTGAATTTTGGAAAAATATAAGTTTTATATGTAGGGGCGGTCAAAATGACCGCCCTTACATCAAGGTAAATTTGAGTCTGAAACACATGCGAAGTCAGTGGAATGGACCGCTATTGCATCTATTTTTTTTTTACAATCTTTGAGTTATGTGTAAAAGCGGTAGTTTTGACCGCTATCGCACGTTGGAAGGTTTGCATAAGGGTTATGTAAGGGCAGCAGTTTTAACCACCCTTACATGTGGGAAAGACTTGACACCTGAAGGATGCGATGATGGGGGAAAGCCCCGCCAATGCATGAAGGTTGAAACATATTAGGTTTAGGTGAGTGGCAAGAGATACTACCAATGCGTGTAGGAAAACTAAACTTTTAACAAGACAGTGAAGTAGGGCACGACGATTCTGCCGCTACTCGAACAAAGAAAGGATGAGAACACACAAGCATTCAATGTAGGGTTTCAAGCTATGTTCAAACGTATGAAACGATGACCCAAAGCAAAAACATTTACATAAATTTCAAAAGAAAAATGTTAAATAAACCCTAACGGAAAGAAGAAGAACAACAACAAAACATAGGAAACTTCATCTTACCTAGAAATAGTAGCGAAAAACCCTAAGCACAAAATTTGTACAGTCCATGAGCTCTGTGGTTTGATCATTTTCGCAGTGTGTCAAATGGCTATTCCAAGAAGTTTGAGGATGAAAACTGAAAAGAATAGTGACCAAAATACTTAAATAAGGGTTAAAAGAAAGGTATTAATGGCCACACAAATGCCATTAATGGAACTCGTAGTTCAAGATCTGGAGAAATCTGCCAAGGCAGTGAAAAAGCCCGCTCATACATATGAAAGCTTGATGTGCATAAGCAGCAATAACAACCGCCCTTACATCTCAAACTTTGTGAAGGGACATGCGCGGGCAGCGGCTGGATCACTCTCGAATGTTGAAAGAAAACTTTGGCAGAACATGTAATAGCAGCAAAAAAGGCCAACCTTACATCTTAACGACAAAACACATGTAATAGAGGTTATTTGGACCGCTATTGCATGTAAACACAAAAACTTTTCTAACACCTCAAAATATTTAATAATTGATATTTTGGCGAGCTTACGACCAAAATAAACTTCACGATTTTTGAGAAATTGTCATAAGGAAATGTCGCAAACTCTTCTAGGATGTTAGATGACTTCCAACAAGAGCAAGAGTACTTGTCTCGATTTGTGAACTTAGAGTGTAGGCTATGAAACGGACAAGTTTCATAGGGGTTGTCTACAAAAATGAGCATAGCTGATTTTGAGAACAACTGGCTCTAACTGGGGAACTTTTATCAATTGAACTTTGAAACGATCGAAGGTAGAAGAATCCAGTCTCTAAGTGCCTTTATCCATGCCATTGGGCCATAGAGTCAAGCTACCAAAAAGAAAAAGACACAAAAGACTAAACAAAACACAAAAATAAAAACACAAAACTATACAAATGTACAAATGAACCTATCTGATACTTCAAAGGTTGAAGTGTTTCAGATGTTGTCCACTATGAGGCAGCAAGAATGGTGTTCCATCTAGATACACCATCAAGAAGCTATTTTCACCACAAAATTGATGAATGATGAACATGCCTCTCCATAGGGAATCAAACTTCCCATGCATTCCTTTTGGTTCTCTCCTCTTGTCCCATAACAAGACTTGATCTCCAATTTGAAACTCATGAGCCCTTGCTTTCTTGTCAAAGAGTTTCTTCACCTGACCTTGATGTTCAGCAATACGGTCTATTACCATAGCTCTCTGCTCTTCAAGTTTAGTTAGGTACATGATTCTTTTGTCAATAGAACTTTCAAAAGTTCTATCTTCTACTGCCTTTGCCAACTTTAGTGCCAGCAACTCCAAGGTAATAGGTATCTCTGCATTCAATCCATACAGAAGCTGAAATGGTGACATACCTATCACCCTTTTAGGGGTAACCCTATCTGCCCATAAAGCATCAAACAACACTTTATGCCAAGTTCTCTGATTATCTTCCACTAGTTTCCTAATAATAGTAACTAGATTTTTGTTACTTGATTCTGCCTGACCATTTCCTTGCGAATAATAGTCTGAAGAGTCAGAAAGAATGATCCCATGTTCATAGCAAAAGCTAGTAATCTCATTGGAAGAGAAACAAGTAGCATTATCTGCTACAACCTTGTTTGGGACTCCAAACCAGGAAATAATGTTTTCCTTAAGGAAATTACACACCACTTAAGAAGTGGCATGCTTTACTGGGATGGCTTCCACCCACTTGGTAAAATAATCAGTCGCTGTGAGAACAAAGTTGTGTCCCGTACTTGATGGTGGGTTCACAACACCAATGAAGTTGATGCCCCATTGCTGAAAAGGTTCTTCAATCACAACTGGCTTGAGAGGTAGTGCGGCCAATTTAGGCTTTCCAACAAACTGTTGACACAACTCACACCTACGTACCCAATTGTACGCATCCTGAAACAGTGTGGGCCAATAGTACCTGGCCCACAGAATCTTATGAGCTATCACAGGCGCAGAAAAATGTCCTCCACAGGCCAAATTGTGGAAAGACTCCAGAAGTCTACTTTGTTGCACTTTATCCATGCAACGGAGAAAAATTTCGTCAAGGCTTCTTTTGTACAAACCATTGTCCCATAGGACATAGTTAGCAGCCTTCAATTTGACAGTCCTTTTCTCCTTATAGGATAGATGAGAAGGACACTCACCATAGGTAATAAAATGAGTAATATTTGAATACCACTCATCTGTAGTAGTGACAAAAAGAATAGTCAGCATATTCTCAACTTCTTCGTCTTCATCCCCTGTCTCTTTTGGTACATTATCAATAATCAATTAACACAAACCTCTGCCACACAAAAGCTTGGTAGGTTTGATATCAAGATCAAACTCTTGGATTTTAGAAATCCAATTGCCTCTTTTGGTTCTGAACTCCTGTTGAGTCAAAATCAACTTTATTGTTGTATCAGGCACCAAAACAATAGTATGTGAATTCAAAATATAGAACCGGAAGTGCTTTACCGCCTTGACCACAGCATAAGCATGTTTCTCCATATTTGAATATTTCAATTCATGAGCCTTTAGAGGACAAATCATAAATGAAATGGGAGATTCCACACCTTCTCCATTCTGGTGAACAAGAATGGCTGAAAGTGTATGCTCAAAAGCATAGCTGTATACTACGAAATCTTTGCTATAATCAAGACAAACAAGGACCGGAGCATGAGCTATAGCCCTCTTGATATCCTCAAATACCACTTTTCCTTCCGCACTCCAATGGAAAGTAGCCTTACCCTTCATCATGTTGATAATGTGACGGGTTTTCTCTGCAAATTCTGGAATGAACCTCTGCAGAAAATTTACCTTTCTGAAGAAAGAGTGAACTATAGTCTTACTAGTAGGCAAAGTAAGACTTTGGATAGACTTGATTCTTTCTGAGTCAATTTTCGTGCCTTCTTAGGATAATGTGACCGAGAAGTTTACCTTCTGTAACCCCGAAAACTGATTTCTTAGTGTTGAGAGAGATACCATTTTGTCGACATCTTTCTAGCACCTGTCGCAAATGATATGCATGATCATGACGTTGTTTGGAGAAAATAGTCAAATCATCAAGATAAACAACAATGAATTTCCCCATCTCATCCCTGAAAGTGAGGTCCATTGCTCTCTAGAACGTGGCACCAGCATTGATCAATCCAAAAGGCATCCTGCGATATGCAAACGTGCCCCAAGGTGTTGTGAAAGCAGTCTTGTATTGATCTGCTTTGCTGACCTCTACTTGATTATGTCCCAAAAAACCATCTAACATAGACATCATTTCCAAACCAGTTACTGTTTGCAACACTTGGTCCATGATGGGTAAGGGGTAGTTATCCTTTAGAGAAGACTGGTCGAGATTCCCGAAATCAACATAGATACAGATTTCTCTGTTCTTCTTTCTTACCAGAACAATATTCGTGATCCAGGTGGAATGATGAATTGGAAAGATTATTCTTGCATTCAACATTTTCTGAATCTCAGAAAGGATAGTACCTAATATTTTGGGATTGCATTGCCTTTGTTTCTGCTTGTGAGGTAATGACCCAGCTTTGAGAGGAATTTCATGTTGAATCTCCTTAGGCCTAAAGGACTTCAGATCATCATAAGAATATGCCAAAACATCAATGTAATGGCGAAGGAGTGTGATGAATTTGAATTTCTCATCGGCAATGCAACACTTCCCAATGTTGACCATTTTGGGGTCTACCTCAGAACTCAAATTTACTTGCTCAAATTCCATAGAGGAACTTGAATCAAGTTGTTGCTATTGTTTAATATATCTGTCATGCTTATCAAATAGCTTTTCCAAGGAAACCAAACCTTTTGGAATCTTATTCCCTTTTAGTTGAAGAAACTCTTCACCAATTTGTGAATCTATTTCAGAAATGTATTCCCGTGGTGGAGATTCACTACCTTCAAAATAGAGCTCATCAAAGCTATCCTTCTTTACCAAGAAAGCTATGATTTGGTTATCACCATTGAACACCTGCCAATGGTCAGCATTATCAGGTACACTTGGTCGGAAAACCAGCTCAATTGTGTACTTGTTACCTTTGAAGTCTTTATGAGGAACCATGAGGGTGGCAGAGATAGCTAATGAATTTGCGCGATCATTAAACTCTCTAGGCACCGCAGAAATATTGAAAGCATCAAAACCTTCAATGCAAACCCATACGCAATTGCGATAATGTCTCAATCTTTCATTTTTGGTCTGATACAAATTTCTCACTTGATAAACCACTAATTTAGCATCTCCTTGAGCATGAAGATTTTTAACACCTTTAGCATGAGAAGCCTCCAATCCGAGCAATAATGACTCGTATTCATTGGTGTTGTTGGTATTGTCGAATTGCAGCATGAATGAGAAAGGGAAGATATCACCTTGTGGAGATATCAAAACAACTCTGGCTCCAGAACCGGTAGAGGAATAGCTGCCATCAAATTCTAAAACCCAAACATCATTTGAATTTTTTACTTTGATGTTTCTGTTACTAGTGAATTCCTCATCATCAGAAAGAGAAGATTCCGGCATCACTATGCTCTCATCTAAACTTTCATCTAATGTACTAGAAATATCCTCTGATTCTACATCTAAAATGTCAGAGCTCTCATCTAATGAACTAGAAGTATCTTCAATAGACAAGAAATAATTACCCATTCTCGAAGACTGAAACAAAATTTGGGCTTTGGGATTTGCCATTTGGGTAACAATGTATTTTGCCTCTTTCTCAGGAAGCAACTTTTGCATGACGCCTTTAATAGGTATCCTTGCTTCAGATAGGTCCATGTTCAGTTCTCCACCCACATCTTTACAAAAATTACGCCCAAGATTATTTTGGGTGGATTTGTTCTTTGAGGAATCATGGGCAACTTTTGGAAAATCTTGTCCTATAAGGATAGTCGTGTTTTTGATGTATTTAGCTAACCTATCAAACTATTCAGAATTAGCTTGTAAATACTCAACCTCAAACATTTGGATTTTGGTCTTCCTAGCATGATCTATTATATCAAATAGCTGAAATGAACTAGAGATAAAGGAAGGTAATCCATCATTCTAATTTTTATTAGGGGTAGTACTGGTCTGATGGACAGAAGTAGAAGATACAGGATTGTTAGATGTACTTACTTGCTTATTGCCCACCGGGTCCTTTGACTAAAAAGGCAATGGAGTTCCCCGTTTGGCAATTGAGATCACTGGTTGAGGTTTCTCTCTTGCCTTTCCTTTATCAGCTTGTTGATTTGGCTGATTTTGGGACCTAGTAAAAATAACATATGCTCCATCATATATTTCTCTTTCTTTTTCGACTTCATCTTGGTAATTCAGGAAGCCAATGGTAGAGTCACCAGCTAATTCTTCTTCTCCTTCTGTAAAAAGATTAGCATCATTCTCCTGGTCCAACTCAAGTTGGAAAGAATGATCATGTTCTGCTTCATAATAGCCAACTGTTGAGTTGACCGGTGCTGCTTCAATGGCGAGCTTCCCCTGTGTGGGTGGAAGACGATTGTGTTGCCCTTGATTTTTAGCAGCATTGCCTTGATATGAATTGTTGGGAAATGTTCTCCTTGGTATATCCTGATAAGAAGGAGGGGCAGACATACCTTGTGACATTTGCCTTTTCAGAGCTAGCAATTCATTTGCTAACTTTTGCACCATAGGATCTATGGTGCTCGTGGAAGAATTATCAGCAGAAGAAGGACCTCTATTTCTGTTAGAATCTCTTTTTATCTTACCTGCTAGGATAAGATCATCTTCAACTTCAGTAGCCAAAATTTGAGCTACAAGAAGATCTGCGGGGCCAGCCTGCCTTAATAGAAAGCTCACCTCAGGAAACTAAGTATTGATAAAGAAACACTTAAGATTCTCCATTGTTGGCTGAGCAGTTGTAGGAATCCTGTTTGTCATCTTATTGAACTTAGCGATGAAATCTCTCATGGGTTTGTGGCTCTTTCTTCATCTGTGTTAGTTGTGCTAACAAGGCATGTGCATCTTCCGTAGGTTTGAACCTAGATTCGAACTTGCTCTTGAGAGTATTCCAACTTGTTATAGTCTTAGCTTGAAGATGGTAAAACTAATTTGCAGCAGTACCTTGCAGTGTTTCCACAAAAAGTCTTACTGGTACATCTTCATGTTCCACACCTAATACACCGCAAACTATGCAGAAAGATGTAATGTGTTCATCGAGGTGGACTTTCCCATCACCATAGAACTTAGGAAAATTCTTCCTCGAACTATGAGGTAGTTCATGCAATGGTGGGGTTAAATTTAAAGGACCAAAAGTGTTAACCCCAAGGGCCTTGAGCTACCATGGTGCACTGACTAAAAGGTGGGATAACAAACCTTGGTGGAATATGAATAGACAAAACTCTACTAGTACTAGAACTAGAAGCTTCACCTGGTATTGGAGACCTGACGTTGGTAGGAGGAAAACTCCTGGTTCACTGAAGTCGAGGTCGTGGAGTCAAAAGACTAAAGTTATTTTGCTGCATCAACTCAAATATAGGATCAATAATACCTTGAGCTCTCTTGCTTCTTGTATACCGTGAATCTGCCAGAATGTAGTGTACTCAAATTTTTTTTGAAAAATATCAGAACAATGGAAAAGAACTGTAGTGCTTCAACTCAGAGCGTGAGGCTTCAAGTTGTGCATTCCCTCCCTAGTAGAGTTGCCAAAAAACTGTTGGGTGAATATTTTATCGTGTAGCTAACTAATGACAAAATGGTTATATCGCCACAGCTATGATGAGACTGAGTCTCTCCTCTCAGCAAGGGGAGGTTCCCTCTAGATAATGAGCTCTTTCTAACAAACAACTTTTAATACTTAAATAAACTAAAACTATTCTTGGGGTGTTTTCATAGCATCCTATTCTCTTTTTTTAGAATAGATGTTTCTCTCTTACAAAAAAACAACTTCACAATAGATGATATTTAATAACTCTTGAACCAAAACAAACCATAGAAACACAAAGTCTTCTATTGTTTGGATTATTTCTCACAAACAAACTTAATTGAATTCAAATGTAGCCCAAAGTCTCCACTTTCACCCAATATGATATAACTAACTTAAACATAATAGTTTACAGCACAAAGTCTCTAAACGATTCCGTTCTCACAAATAAACACAAACTCCCGCAATGATAAAAATAGCACAAAGTCTATTCAACCAAAACAAGAACACTCCTCTCAAATTTCAATAAACTCCACGATTCCAACATTGATTCAATATAATATAACACCAATGACATAAGAACACTGATATCATAAAACAATATGATTCAACTCAAAGTTTGATACTCAAATCGCCTACTTATATTAAAATTCACTTGAAAGATATGATAAACATAAAAAGCTCAAAGTCTTGAAATGCTTTCCAATTTGGCAGAGTTTCTTTGCAATAGAAAAAAGATGATATTTACAATGGGGATCCTCTTTATTTATAAGAGAAACCGAGAGCAAAAATAGGGAAATCCTAACTACTTTGACTTATTCAAATAGAAGAGTCCTATTTGAGTTAGGACTTCCTTTGCTTCACATGTAATTACATTTTAGAAAATTACATATGAATATGTCCATAACAAAATTCAAATTACATATACAAGAATAAAATAAACTAAGGTATCAGCTTCCTCCATCATTCTTCTTTAGAAAATTATGGTACATGGCCTGTATGGCTGCCATTTCACATGCATCTAGTTTAGCTATATTTTCTGAGATAGTGCGGGCCCAAAGAATTGCATCTTTCACTACCTTTATTGCCTTCTCATGTTTATCAAGATTGTCCTTTAGGTTCTCAAAAGTTGAATGCTGATCATAAAGATTATCCATGGAAATTACTGAGGGCACTTCATCTTCAAATTTCCTTTGAACCATCTTTTCGAAGGAACTTATCATCTCATCTACTGAAAGGAACTTATAATCTTCACCTGTGAGGGTGCATGGGAGTTCTTCTAGCCTGTCTAGAAGCGTGACATTACTATCTTCACTAGTTTCATGACCTTGACATAGGTCCTCAAGCAAGCCTTTTATTATACGGATGCGATGAACCAGAGACTCCTTAGTTTTAAGATATGATTCTCTATTTGCAATGACCCCGATGGTGATCAGATTTTTTATCTTAATCTTTTTCATCTCTATCCATTCCTCTAAGCTCTCTTCCTGATCCTATAGTTCTTGGGAGAGTAAGTCAACCATGTTATCAAGCTCAGCTTTGGCTTTATCCATCTTTTCTTTCCTTTCTACAGTGGTCTTCAGTAGAATTCACCCTTGAGCTAGCAAACATTCCATAATATCTCTTACCACCCTCCCTCTGGCCTGAGCTTTTTCAATCTTCTGGATCAGGGAATCTTCTATAGTCACTGCCATGGGCTCCACAATTTTAGCTGACTTAACTATTTTTTAAAGAAACACAGCAAGTTGTTCTTCTTTAGCCTTATACTATTCTTTCTCTTTTTTGACTTCATCAGATTTTTCGAGCAAGGTGCTAGCAGTAGTTTGAAAATCTACTTTTATGCCTTCATGAGTTAGCTTGCCTAACTCAACCCTTGAAATGACATAATCATTCATGTCAAAATTGTCAACAGAAGCATCTTCTGGTGGCTTAGCAATCTCTGCATATCTGATTCCTTTCTCATTGATAAGCCTAGAAATAGTCTTAGGCTTTTTCTTCAGAGTCTTTGATTTCAGAGGTAACAACTTCTTAATATCAATCTCATCTGGTGAAATAGCTTGCTTCTTTCTCTTGGGAGTATATGCGGACAACCATGGGGGAAGCACAGAAGCACTAGTAATTGGAGATGAGTCCACTACTTGTTTTGCCAAATCCATATTTAAACCTGTTATGGTCACAATAGGACTGGTGTTGGTAAAAACTATACCTATGTCAACAACTTTTTATGAACCATCCAGAAGATTTTCTAAGACAGATTGTTCACCAATGTCAAAAGACGAAGAAGATAAAATTGGGATAGAACTGGAAGAATCAAACATGGTCCCAAAACTGGTTCTTACAAAAGTAGGGGTATTATCAGAAGAAACAATGAAAATAGGTGAAAGAGGAACACTTGAAACTACTGGAAAACTACTAGAAATAGAAGCATGAGGAGGGGGTGTAGAAACTTGTGATTCAGTGGGAAGATCTTTCTCAGGGGACTGATGTGGATCACCAAGTTGTTCCTTTTCTACATTCTCATCTTTGCCTTGTTCAATTTTATCTTCCTCATCAGATTTATTAGCCACTTCTATTTGTTAGGCATCCTTGGACTTCTGAATATTTTGCTTTTCAGTCTCAACATCTTAAACCTCCATTTGCTGAACATTTGTATCTTCGGCAACTGATTCAGTGACATTAGAGGTTTCTACAACTTCTTTCTTCTTACCTCCCTTAGACACAAACTTAATTTTTGGTTTTTGTATTTTGGAGGAAGAAGGGGTGTCACTTTTATTCTTGGTCATGTTCTCTTCTTTCTTTCCTATTTGCTCATGTGCTTCAGTCTCTGACCCTGTGAGAAATTCCTTTAATTTGATCCCTTTGCTTTCTAGCCATATATTTCTATTAGCCAGGATCGGCTAAAATCTTTGCCTTATGGATTTTTCTTCTTTGACTAACCATTTCACCTCTGGAAGAGGTGAGACTTCAACATTCTTAGTGTTATATTTGGGATCTAGAACATCCCCATCATCCTCCATTCCATCTAGAATATCAGCGAGGCCTAGCTCTTGTATCTGACTCAGATGAAGTCTGCAGTAGTCTAATTTCCTGATCTCATTCTGTGTCCTGAGATCAGCCCAAATATCTTCAACCATAGGCACATGGAAGGTTGACTTTCTTTTGATCTCATCCTGCACTCTCCTGAAGTCAAAACGGTCCCTTTTCTTGAAATTTTTTGTAGTGACCAGCTGTAATTTAGAATCAACTATTTTTGCCTTGTTAGCTGATTGAACTGAATACCTTCCAATTTCAACGGGAAACTTTATCCCTGACTTCTTCAGCTCCATTTGTTTATTATGCACTACAATCAATTGTCTACATAATTCCATGAGGACAATATGGTCACTGGGATATCATGGAAGAATATAAGGGTAGCCAAGAAAATACCCTACCTTGAGATATGTGAAAGTGGGGAATTGTAAGACAAGTAGCCAAAAGAATTCGCAACCTCCCAAGCTTCATCTGAGACCCTCTTCTGAACAATTTCATTGTCCCATAAGCACATGAATACTGAAAAGAAGGCATCATTTACCCTTCAGAAATGATGGATTGATCCCTTCATAGTAGTTTGAGGATAATACTCATATACAAGAACCAATCTCCTGTCACCAACCTAAGTCAAACCAAGAAAGCTTCTCATGCTAGCAACAACGTATAGAAGATATGAGGTCATATAGAATCTGAATGTTGTGTTGACCTTTACCAATTGTTCATGTAATGCATTACTGATCTGCTCTCCCCAGAATATACTTTGTGTGCCTTGAAGGATCACCTTGATGTATGTGTACATCTATTCTTGAAATTTGGAGGAAGAGGGGAGTCCTCTGATACAACTCAAAAGTCTGATAAAGTCACAAACTTCCTCTACAAAGTCACTCCTAGGGAGATCCTTCGGCCATATGGTCAGATTACTTCGAGGAATTTTCATCCACTTATTGTTTATATACCTTATTGCAGCTTCCACATCTGTATCATAGTCCTTTTGCCCTTGAGCAAAATCAATTTGTCCAATATTTTTAATAGGTGGACACATGAAGATTTTATCAAGAAATTTTGCATCCAACCTCATGATCACATTCCCTTGGGAATCTGTCACAACCCTAGTGTCCCTATTGTAATGGCTAGCCACCTGAAGAACGAAGTCGGGATTATGGGTAGAAACTGGAAATGAAGCAACCAATTGAATGTTGTTGTTAATGATCTTTTGCATGTGTCTAGACGGGTTTGTCTATTTAGTTCTGTCTACAAATTATGCCATATCCACATGTCCTATTTTTGTATCCCTGAGCTCATCAACATTTGATTGCATTGAAGTGATAGGAAAGACCCCTTGGTACTTGTACTTCATGATTTTGGCTTTGGATGGAGACGGCTCTGACATCAGCTCTGGAGAGAACTCTGGAAGAGATATCTACCACGGACACTTGTTGAGAACTACAAAAGGCCATGATCTCACAGTTAGGGGAAAAATGGATAAATTAGGACAACTGTGATTCGATGATCATGGACAGGAAAGCATGCGTTGAAGGGCTTGAGTGCGCGTAAATCGAGGCAAAGGGTGAAAGCAGGTTAATAGGCCTTGAAAGGTGAATTTTCCCAGTGTAAGGAAAAATTCAGGAAAATGTGCACAAGTGGTCAAAATGACCACTCGTGCATGAGGGACTTATTCACATATGTAATGTCGGTCATTTTGACCGCTATTACATGTTAATAGGAAGTGTTTATAACTCTCATGTAAAATTGGCAAAAAATACCACCTATGCATGTTGAATTTTGAAAAATATAAGTTTTATATGTAGGGGTGGTCAAAATGACCACCCTTACATCAGGGTAAATTTGAGTCTGAAACACATGCGAAGTCAGCGGAATGGACCGCTATTGCATCTATTTTTTTTTTACAATCTCTGAGTTATGTGTAAAAGCAGTAGTTTTGACCGCTATCACACGTTGGAAGGTTTGCATAAGGGTTATGTAAGGGCAGTGGTTTTAACCACCCTTACATGTGGGAAGGACTTGACACCTAAAAGATATGACAACGGGGGAAAGCCCCGCCAATGCATGAAGGTTAAAACATATTAGGTTCAGGTGAGCAGCAAGAGATACCGCCAATGCATGTAGGAAAATACAACTAAAGTTTTAACAAGACAATGAAGTAGGGCATGACGATTCTGCCACTACTCGAACAAAGAAAGAATGAGAACACACAAACATTCAATGTAGGGTTTCAAGCTACGTTCAAACGTATGAAACAATGACCCAAAGTAAAAACATTTACATAAATCTCAAAAGAAAAACCTTAAATAAACCCTAACGAAAAGAAGAAGAACAACAACGAAACATAGGAAACTTCATCTTACCTCGAAATAGTAGCGAAAAACCCTAAGTGTGAAATTTGCACAATCCATGAGCTCCGCAGGGTGTCAAATGGCTATTTCGAGAAGTTTGAGGATGAAAACTGAAAAAGAATAGTGACCAAAATGCTTAAATAAGGGTTAAAAGCAAGGTATTAATGGCCACATGAATGCCATTAATGGAACTCGTAGTTCAAGATTTGGAGAAATCTACCAAGGCGGTGAAAAAGCCCGCTCATACATATGAAAGCTTGATGTGCATAAGCGGTAATAATAACCGCCCTTACATCTTAAACTTTGTGAAGGAACATGCGTGGGCGGTGGTTAGGACCGCTCTCGCATGTTGAAAGAAAACTTTGGCAGAACATGTAATAGCGGCAAAAAAGGCCGACCTTACATCGTAACGACAAAACACATGTAATAGCGGTTATTTGGACCGCTATTGCATGTAAACACAAAAACTTTTCTAACACCTCAAAATATTCAATAATTGATATTTTGGCGAGCTTACGACCAAAACAAGCTTCTCAATTTTTAAGAAATTGTCATAAGGAAATGTCGCAAACTCTTCTAGGATGTCAGATGACTTCGCATGAGAGCAAGAGTACTTGTCTCAATTTGCGAACTTAGAGTGTAGGCTACGAAATGGACAAGTTTCGTAGGGGTTGTCTACAAAAATGAGCATAGCTGATTTTGAGAACAACAGAATCATGCCTTCCAAAAAAAATTCTCAAAACAAAATAACCTCAGTCATAAATACCCACTCACACCAAATCCTCTCCCGTGAATCCTCTTCACTAGAATTTTTAAATTTTTACTATTCACAGAGATTCCCCACTCTGGAATCATAAATGGCCACTAACTGCCTTTTTATTAATCCCCCCCCCAAAAAAAAACAATACTTAACTATGAATATTAATGAGTTAAAATAAACTTTGACACACATATAAAATTTACAACCATAAGAATAGTTACTTGATTTTGCATTACAATTTATTTAAATAGCTTCCTCCAAGAATATTCAAATTTTATGACACAACAAAATACTATAATATTTGCAATAAAATGTTATAATATTATAGATCATTTACGCATACAAGAATACACACAGGTTGATCTAACAATGACCCGACAATAAATTTACAAACCACATGACGACCATCAAACAGAAGGTTGAACTGACCTAGGGGATAAACCTCATGTTATCTCCATCAACATTATCCATGGTGTAGGGCCCGCTCAGACCTGCTAAGTCAGGTGGATTCGAGGCCCGGTACCTGCAACCTACATAAGAACAATAGGTTGTATACGATCAATTGCATAAATATCAAACACACAGAGTCAGAGAATAACGACATAGTAGGGTGCTTGAACCGAGTAGTACTACACCGTCCCTTCTCTGAAACAAAACTATAACCATTTATATTTAAAATCAGATATCAATAAGTTGTATAAAACATGATAATATAAAACCATCACTAATCATGTCCATCTCATCATAACTGGAATAACAATAATGTCATCATAACTCATAACACATGTCAGAACTATATCAGTTGAACATAGTTTATCATGATCATAATAAGCATAAACCATAGGTCTAATAACTCAAATGTCTCATAACTATCTAAATGTAATGGAAGAACTAACAACTGTCTCAGAACTGCCAAAATGGTAATGTAAAACTAGCAACTATCACAAGCCAAAAACAAGGGGGCATTACATTAGGCCTAAGCTAACTTTGTTCCAATTACTTGTTATTTGTTAACTTGAGAGTTAAATTTTTAAACTTGCATGCTAGGGTGTTGTATTAAATGATAAATGTTAATTCATTGCGACTATCGAGGAATCACTTAGCAAGAGGAAAAACACACATTGCATTAGCACATAGCATCATCATAGTATTAGCATGACATCAACATCAACATTCTAAGTATTTTGCATCATTACTTGATGTGTACATTTGATCATTGTTTAAAAAGGTCAATTAAATCATATCTAAGGGTTTAACCATGTAGAAGATCCTTGTATAAAAAGATCCTGAGGGTATTTGTTGACAGTGCTAGTCTTCAAACACAAGTCCAAATACTAAGGTGAATATGATTTTTAAGTCCAACGATAATTAGGTCAATTATATGGAAGAGGGTCAAATCCATGTGTTAGAGATCAAACCCATGTGTAACATAGAAATGACCTAGATCTATAGAAATTGAGTTTAGTATATATATATAGTTATCTAACCAAGTTTTGAGCATGAGTTACAAGGAAAAATCAGTGTCATCTATCACAATGTATTTAGAATTAGATCTAGAGCTAAGTACATTTATTTTATTATTAATTTCCATGCACATTTTTATGAACATGTTTAATTAGAATAATAGTCTCAACTATGATATCTAGGTGTATTTATTTATTATTACTTGCTTTCTTTGATTTAACCAAGATAACTTATGTGAGGGTGTTTTGTTTCCTTACATAAATTAGTGAACCTAACTTATCCTACACCCCCTAGGGTTTATCCTTGTGTTTTATTCTTCTTAGGGATTTCAAATCTAATATTTCTAATTGTTCATCTTTCGTTTCATATTTGATTACCTAGTTTGGGCTTTCATTATTTGTTATTTCTTTGAACCCCATCCACTCACGCTTGTTTGCCTTAATTTTTGTAGGGTTTAGAGTTGGTGTATCACTTCATCCATTCTTCCTTGATTATATTATATCCTGGTATGAATTCTTATATGGGTCCTTACCTTGGGATTACTTTCATACATATCTCAAGGATTATAAGGTGTTCTCATGCTTCGTTGATTCCTACACTTCGATCCTTGTGATATCAGCATCTTTTTTCTATGGGAGTTGTTTTCATGTCTATCTAGCTTATCCTTCTCAATGGACTTGTTAATGCTTTTCCATCTATCCTAGAGGACTTTATTTCATTCTCATGATGCAGAACATGTGTATCAATTTATGCATAGAAGATGTAGAAGAATGTACTCCACGATCACTTAAGAATACATAATATAAACCATAAAAGAATCCAAAGAAGGGTCTCCATCAAAAAGTTGTATATCATCATGATGCATAGAAAAATCAATGCAATCCACTAAGGAAGGGCCAATAGAGTACATATGTGATACAAAGAGTCATAAACTTCATTGTGGGAAGATAAAAAAGTCATGTCATGTTCATCTCAATACATATCAACAATAAGCCATGATCCACAAGATAGCTAAGATGTACTAGTACCCTCATGTGAAGGTGGAACATGTGTATCACTTTATCATTAGGATCCTCAAGGAAAGATGAGGCAAGAGAGACACAAGCAGGAAAATTCATAAGTGAACAAGGAAATCTATCATGAGATGCATAAAGGATATGTTCACTAGGTATATCATCATCACATGAAGGATCATCATCATCACAAGGCATATAACAATGTCATGAAGGATTAAGGAAGGTGTAGCTTCACCACATAAAGTATCATTCATAATTTTATCACTAGAGACTAAGGGTATATCATGTGTATCCTTCTCAAACCATGTATCATGAATCAAACCATATGAAGAAAAAGTGCTCAAAGATAAATTATCACTATGCTCAAGCACATTACAAGCTTTATCCATTTAGGAGAAATAGAAACAACATGAGGTTTCAAGAAAATGCAATTAGAAGGTGTAAAGCCAAATTCAACAACCTTTGCCAGCATCCTCCCTACCTATGACAAAATGGGAGCTTTGGAACAGGGTATGGACATCCATCATAGCATAATGGAAGGGGGATTTTTGGTAGATATTATAGTTAGAAATACTCTGGTAGACATGTACATGCAAAATGTGGAAGCATAGACAAGGCATGTCAACTGTTAACAGAATGCCTCAAAGAAATATGGTCTCATAGACTGCATTGATCACATGATATGCACAAATAGATTTATTGAAAAGGCTTTAGAAACTTTCAAACAAATGCAATTGGAAGGTGTAAAGCCAGACACCACAACCTTCGCCAACATCCTCCCACATAGGCCTGTGACAAAATGGGAGCTTTGGAACGGGTATGGACATCCATCATAACATAATCGAAGGGGGGTTTTTGGTAGATATTATAGTTGGAAATGCTTTGGTAGACACGTATGCAAAATGTGGAAGCGTAGACAAGGCATGTCAACTGTTAACAGAATGCCTCAAAGAAATATGGTCTCGTGGACAGCAATGATCGCAGGGTATGCACAAAATGGATTTGTTGAAAAGGATTTAGAAACTTTCAAGCAAATGCAATTGGAAGGTGTAAATCCAGACACCACAACCTTCGCCAACATCGTCCCATGCAGGCTTGTTACAAAATGGGAGTTGACATCCATCATAGCATAATTGAAGGGGGGTTTTGGTAGATAATATAGTTGGAAATGCTCTGGTAGACATGTATGCAAAATGTGGAAGCACAGACAAGGCATAATAAATGAGAAAGGGAGAAAATGATCTACAAACTTGGAGGGTGGTTGACTGGAAGGTGGTGACGTTTGGCTGGTGGGGAGCTCCTGGGGTTCAGGTCGCTCTCTACGTTTGGTAATAGTAAAACTATCAAAAATGACAATTAAAAAACACTTTAAAAAAAACCCTAAACAGGGGGGTTCGATCAAACCCCCCATTTTATTAATAAAAATAGGCCACCCGGGGGTTCGATCGAACCCTCAAATGACTTCAGCTTATGTAGTGTTCAATCAAATAGGGAGGTTCGATTGAACCCAAAAATGGGTTCGATCGAACCTCCCCGTTCGATCAAACTTGGTCATTTTTTTTGAGGCACGAGCAATTTTCCTTCCTTAATGCAATTGTAACCGACTGTATACACCTAAAAATGGCTCGAGTCAAATTAAATAAATATTTTAATATTTATTTTATTCCTATTTCTCTATCAATTAAATAAATATCCTAATTTATTTAAATGGTTCACATTTCTCTTATTCCTCTAATAAATAAATAAAATAAATTTATTTAATAAAAATACCCTAATTCCTCTATAGTATTATCTAATTAAATAATTCTAAATTATTTAAATATTTCTTCTAAAGTCTAAGTCTTATGTTTTAATCCATGTCACCTAATCCATGTCATTCCTCCATGTCATATTGGACACCTCACCATGTTGCACACATAATTGAATATTTTTAAATATTTAATTATATAATTATCCTCACCCACATGTCCTATTTATCCTCTAACCATCTCTATTTCTTCTCCACATGTGTCCTATTATTTCTCAATCATCTCCAAGGTTAAAGACACTTGTCTTTCAAAATCCTAGTTTATCTCTCACATTCCAACAACCAAGAGTCCTCCTTCCACAATCTTCTCAAAATCTTCCAGTTTTAACTCACAAGTCTTTGTGAGCATCATGACATGTGGCTTATGGTTCCACATATTCCTCTACCTTGTAAATGTAGTAGGAACATCTCACATGATTATCTCCCTCATCCCAACCAACTCCATCTCAACCATACATGTCACAAACTGTTGCAAATATGTGCCTATGATGTGTTGTCATTAATGTCAACATATCTCCTTGTCAGAGACAGTGAAGATAGTGCAGATCAGTAAAGTAGATTTCTCCACATTTCTAGTGAAATGAATATCAGAGTCTGTGGACTAAAAGGTTTGTAGAGGATTGTCTGAAGTTGCTCCAATTAAGATTTGAGAGGTCCGCATGAAGTATTGGTGAAGTTATGGCCATCTGAGTAGAACCGGGTTTTTGCAATTGTTCAGAAGTAACAGAGTGACAGGAATTTGGTCCGGATTGCTCCGTATTGGAATATTATGGTCTGCAGTTCTAGAGGTATGTTTGGGATGTTGGTGTGTATCCTCAACTCAAGTGGTTCATGGTTTGGAGGTCCGCAAGCAATCTTTCTAGTGTAACAGTCATGATAGTTGGTGTTCTTAAGTTCCTGTGTGAAGATACAAGTGATTCTGATGATTTGAGGTGGTGCGGTTGTTCTTGTTGATTTCATTGTGCTTGTGGAGGTCTCTATATTGTGTTCGTATTGTGTTGGTGGTCTGCATTGAAGATTGAGCTCGTAGTTGAAGACTTCGTCTTTGGTGTTGCTATTCTTTCCAGTTTTGGTTGACTAGATGTTTCTGCGTGTTGCGGATGATCTAGGAGAAATTACATGAAGCGTGGTGTGTTGTTTGAGGAAGATTTGAGTCCTAGTTATGTTTGGCTGACAGTGTAGTGATCCGCATGTAGTATTTTGTATTGAGTCAAGTCTTTTTGTAAATGTTTGTAATGCCGACCTTGGAGATTATTCCAAGGGTTGATGAATGTAATGCCGACCTTGATGATTCATTCCAAGGTTGATGTAGCATATAAGTACTTGTAGTTGAGTCATGGAAAAATTGTCCTTGAGTGAAAATGATTAAATTCTAAGGAAGGTAATAAGGCAAAGTAGAGAAGAGGAAGAGTAGAAGAAGAAAAGTAGAGATGATGCAGAGGTAGCGAAGAAGTGTTTTGAGAGCAGAGCAGAGGTAGTGTGAGCTTCAATGGAACTGAACCCTGGCATGGAGAAGATGTTGTTTCTTAGTTCAACCTTTCTATGTTAATCTTGTGAATGTTTTGTAGACAGTGAGTCTCTTGGAGCAGTGAGCTCTGGGCAGTGCACCTGAAGGCAAGTGCCTTCCCATTTTTCTATTCTTTTAACAGAGAATAAATCTTGTGGCTTAACCCCCACAGTAGTTTTCCCTTAACCAGGTTTCCACATTAATTCTTGGTGTTATGTGTGTTGATTATGTTTCTGCTCATGTGTTGTTGATTCATTCTTTCATGGTTAAATCTTTAATCTATTAATAAGTGGTAAAGAAGATTAAAAGCATCAAGAGTTAAAGTTTTGAGACAACTAATTCACCCCCCCTCTGGTACAGGAGCACCCTAATAAAATCAAGCCTCCATGAGGCCATTTTTGAATTTTTATCAAATTTGATGTTCCAAGGCTATTGTAAGGTCCAAGGGACCATAATAAAGTTGTCATAGGTCTTAGGAAAGTTATTTAGGTTCATATTTCAAAATATTGTCAAAGTTGCAAAAATTGTAATTGCAAAAGTACAAAAATGACAAGAATAAGGGATATGAAGGGTCAATTAGGCAAGAAGTCAGTTATATTTAGTTGAGGAGGTTGTAAAGGGTTTAAATATTCTCTTATTGTCCATTTTTTATGGTGGAGAAAGATGTATTGAAGATTGAATAAGAAATCAATGAGAAAACTCTGTTTTCAAGCATATTTTCCTTGTTTTCATGACATTGTACGGATGGTATGGCCCTAATCATGGCCTGAGACCATATGGGATGGATGGGGTTTTGAGTCTTCTATATTTTGGTTTTTGTTTCATGAATTTCATTACATATTGTGGAAGTTGTGATTGTTTTAGTGACTGCAATTTCTAGAATTCTCCTGTAATAGTCATGTTGCAGTGCATGCTAGCCATTGTACAACCTATAAGGGTATGAATCTTGGTTTTTTGGAAATAGGAATGAAGTATATTTAATTTACAATTGGTTTCATAAATTTTCATTTGGTTTATCAAAAGTTATAGGTATTTTGTAAAAATTGTCCTGAGAAACCCTAGTTGAGGGTTTGAATACAAAAATAATGTTTTGGGCCACATTCCACAGGTAGAATTTGCCCATTTTTGGTCAAATGGGAGGGCATAGGATGTAATTTGAGATTCCATTAGTGGTTTTGCAAAAAGTAGAGGTTTGAGGTGATTTTTTTGATGCCCTAGTTAGAAATTGCATTGTTTCCAAGCAAGAAATGGTGGTTAGAAGTTGGTGTATGATGAAATTGTAATGACAAAAGTTGGGAGATGATTTGGATAGTGTGTGAAAACCCTAGGGAATGTGTCTAAGTGGTTAGAGTTTTGGAAGGTTTGGAGTGAGGACTTTCAATAAACCCTCCTTGGTGCAAACCTAAACAGGCCTAAAACAAGGGTTTCATGGTTGGGCATTTAGAAATGAGTGTAGAGAACTAAAACCTAGTGATTTGGAAGTTTGGAGACATACTCAAAGACTGTTTGAAGGTATTTTGTGTTGGTAGTAAGTTTAAGGAGTAGTCCCTTTGTAAAATAGGGCTAATTGGGCTCTTTAGGAAATAGGTACAGTCCATTTTTTAGGGGTTTGGTCTGAAGTAACCCATAATCATCTTTTGATATGTCAATAATGGGCCAAATGGGTACTCAGAACTATCCTTGTATTCCCAATTTGATGCCCCATATGAAAGATATATTTCGACATACCTAAAAAGAGGGCTACAAGGCTAGAGGCCTAATTGTGAAGAAAGTACTAACAATTCTTGGTTTTGGTGAAAGGTGAGTGTTTGATTGGGCAGGTTGGAAGGCATTGACATCCACTACTACATCAAAGTGGTATCAGAGCACGGGGATTAGATCTTTGAAGGTGAAGAGTTAAAGGTTGAAGAAGAAGACAGTGGGAAGTTGAAAGGACAACATGGCAAAGGGAATTAAAGAATTGATTGAAGAGAAGGAGATGCTACAGAGGAAGGCAATTTTCAAGACCAGATGCAAGTGTAAAGGCAAGGTATGTAAGGTAATGGTAGATTCAGGTAGTTTGGATAACATGGTATCACAAGAAATGGTAGACAAGTTAAATTTGGAAAGGTTACCTCATGAGAATCCCTATTATGTTTCTTGGTTGAATGGTGAACATTCTCTTTTGGTGAAGGAGAAAGCATTTGTAAGATTTCAGATTGGTGGCTATAGAGATAGGCTTCTATGTGATGTGGTACCTATGAGTGTATGTCATTTGTTGTTAGAGATACCATGGAAATATGAGAGGTATGCCCTATATGATGGAAGACAAAATACATATCAGATTGAGAAGGATGGGGTTTCATTTACATTGACTCCATTGATGGAAAATGAAGGACATAATAAAGCAACAAGGGTAATTATGTGTGGTAAGAAAGAATTTGTACAAGAGATGATGCTTTATCCAATGATGGGACAAGAAGTATGTGAACCTAATAGTGCAAAGGTTTGTGGATCAGATGAGACAGAGATCCTTGGGGTAGAGGCCCTGATGAGTGGGAAAGGTGAGGTAAGTGAGAGTGAGTTGCCAGAGGAAAGGCAGGAATGGCCTAGAGAGGTCATAGTGGGAGAGGTAGTATGTCCACTAATTGGACAAGAGGTTGAAAGGCAGTCATATTCTGCCATGACAAAGGACTATAAGTCTGATTGCACAAAGGTTCCAAGAGCAGAGGATCTGAAAGTAGATGTGAAGATAGAAAGTGAAGTGAAAGTGGATGTTTGGTCAAAGCAAGTGAGTGAGTTCAAGCATGCAGTAAAAGTGATGAAGAAGAAAGTCCAATGGACAAAAGGTAAATATTTGTTTGTAGGTACAGAGGTAAGTACACCATCAGTTCTTGGCAAGAAGAAGGTCAAAGGACAGTTTGCAAAGGAGAAGCAATGGCAAGTTGTGAATAGATTCAAGATCATTATTGGTACAATTTTCAAATACCTAACCCAGTGGAAGGGATTACCAGGTGCAAGAATATGGGGAGAGCAAGAGGACAAAAAGGTTCAAGCAGAGGAATGGTGCAGCAAAGTCTTCAAGGGACTTGAATTTCTTTTGGCAGGGAGTATGGTGCAGGAGCACCCTAATAAAATCAAGCCTCCATGAGGCCATTTTTGAATTTTGTTCAAATTTGATGTTCCAAGGCTATTTTAAGGTCCAAGGGACCATGATAAATTTGTCATAGGTCTTAGGAAAGTTATTTAGATTCATATTTCAAAATATTGTCAAAGTTGCAAAATATTGTAATTGAAAAAAGTTGCAAAAGTACAAAAATGACAAGAATAAGGGATATGAAAGGTCAATTAGGCAAGAAGTCAGTTATAGTCATTTGAGGAGGTTGTAAATGGTTTAAATATGCTCTTATGAGCCATTTTTTAAGGTGGAGAAAGATGTACTGAAGATTGAATAAGAAATCAATGAGAAAACTCTATTTTTCAAGCATATTTTCCTTGTTTTCTTGACATGATATGGATGGTATGGCCCTAATCATGGTCTGAGACCATATGGGATGGATGGGGTTTTGATTCTTCTATATTTTGGTCTTTGTTTCATGAAATTTCATTACATATTGTGGAAGTTATGACCATTTTAGTGACTGCAAATTCTAGAATTCTCCTGTAACAGTCCTGTTGCAACACATGGTACAGACATTGTACAGCCTGTAAGGGTATGAATCTTATGTTTTTCAAAAGAGGAATGAAGTATATTTCATTTGCAGTTGGTTTCATAAATTTTCATTGGGTTTAACAAAAATTATAGCTATTTTTGTAAAAAATGTCCTGAGAAACCCTAGTTGAGGGTTTGAATACAAAAATAATGTTTTGGGCCACATTCCACCGATAGAATTTGCCCATTTTTTGTCAAATGGGAGGGCGTAGGATGTAATTTGATATTCCATTGGTGGTTTTGCAGAAAGTAGAGGTTTGGGGTGATTTTTTTGATGCCCTAGTTAGAAATTGCATTTTTTCCAAGCAAGAAATGGTGGTTAGAAGTTGGTGTATGATTAAATTGTAATGACAAAAGTTGGGAGATGGTTTGGATAGTGTGTACAGACCCTAGGGAATGTTTCTAAGTGGTTGTTAGAGTTTGGGAAGGTTTGGAGTGAGGACTTTCAATAAACCCTCCTTGGTACAAGCCTAAACAGGCCTAAAACAAGGGTTTCATGGTTGGGCATTTAGAAATGAGTGTAGAGAACTAAAACCTAGTGATTTGGAAGTTTGGAGACATACTCTAAGACTTTTTGAAGGTATTTTGTGTTGGTAGTAAGTTTAAGGAGTAGTCCCTTTGTAAAATAGGGCTAATTGGGCTCTTTAGGAAATAGGTACAATCCATTTTTGAGGGGTTTGGTCCGACGTAACCCATACTCATCTTTTGATATGTCAATAATGGGCCAAATGCCTACTCACAACTATCCTTGTCTTCCCAAGTTGATGCACCATATGAAAGATATCTTCTAATAGACCTAAAAAGAGGACTGCAAGGCTTGAGGCCTAATTATGAAGAAAGTACTAATAATTCTTGGTTTTGGTGAAAGGTGAGTGTTTGATTGGGCAAGTTGGAAGGCATTAACATCCCCTACTGCAACACCCTCTTAGTTGTCTGCCCTTATTTTCAACACAAACAACTCCTCCAATCGTGGATCTATTGACACATGGACTTGGCCTCTCCTAAGCCTATAAAAGGAAGGTATCTCTCCCTCATTTGGATCATCCATTCAAGCTATCATATCCTTATGCTGCTGAAATCATATTGCATAATATTCACAAGCATGCCTTTGGCACATACTCTCATTTAGAATTACATCCATAAGCTCATTTGCATTATTGGAATCCTATCTCCATTATCATTAGCTCACTCACATTCTCACAATCATCATAGCATTGCATTGTAGAGAGCATTCTCCTTGCATATTCATACTATCAACCACAATTCCATTCAATTGAAGTCATCTTTAAGAACAAAAAGGAAATAGCATTTCTGGGAGCACACTTATTGTTCATACAAGATCACAATTTGATAGGAAACAATGGAACAAGGAAGAGGATTCAGTAAGTGAAGGTATATTGTGTTTTACATAGTTTCATTGAGTGAGATTGGCTTGATAAGAATTTAGGATATTTGTGGTTATCTATTAGTTTCTTATTGCTTACTCCAATTATTCATCACATTTTGGTGCCCACCATGGGGCCACTACCCCATTTTTAACTTCCAAATTTGAGTTTTTAGTTGGATGAATAAGTTTGCAAGATTTGAGGCATAAATAGGCCCCTCACTGACTCTGCTGAAGAAATATCACACATCTCACGTACTCTCTTCATCTCAATCGTGGTTACCATCAGGTAGTTGCAGCACTTGTTTAGGGTTGTTTCAGCGTTTGTTTGGAGATCTCTGCACCTCCATCGTCCATCGCAAGCCTATTAAGACTTTCTACGCATATTTTCTCCTTGTTTCTTTCACCATATTTCATCCTCTTTTAACATTTTTTTAAGCATTTATCATCTATGTTTCATTTGTTTTTTCTATGTGTTTATAGGCTGATTTTATTTGTTCCCTGTAGATGTATGTAGTCAACCCTTTCAAAGCTTTCAAAGTTGTCAATCTATAGCTATATTCATTGTAAATAGATAAACACGGAGGTTTGCTCATGGTTCAATCACTTTGGTCTTCTCTTTTCAAATCACGGTTATGCATGTTGGCCAAAGCCGCCTAACAATTCAGTTGTTGGTGCATTAACTGCCAAGGTTTCTCGAGCTCGTTGAATGGACGTCTATTTTAGCTGCCTTACTCTCACAACTGCTCTTTGAATTCGGTCATCAATCTTATCTCTAGTCAAGTTTTTTGGTGGAGATCATGGTATAGCATGAGGAAAAAGGGCCCCCCTACTATAGTTATAGTTTAGTCGCTCGAGTGGTCTTCGTTGTTGTTTTTGCTATCAGGCGTTCATAGTCCTATTTCAAACTCTTCACATTAGCAAAGGTCTTCCAACATCATTTGTTGTTTCTATGCGTTTATAGGTTGGTTTCCATCACTGTTTCTCTACATTTATAGGCCTATATTCTACGTTTCACATCGCTGTATTTGTGCATTTCAAGTTTTTTTTTTTTTCTCTGTGTGACTCGTTGTTGAACAGTGTAGATTTTCAACTGTGATAATGTAGATTTTGGGTGTTTGTCGTTGTTTCATGCCAGTAGTTGCCCTTTCTACGCGGCCTCTCACTTGGCATTGTGACCAATTGTTTGTAGATTCATAGTGTGCATGGGACGTGTTTAGCTAACTTTTGTTGCAGGTATCATGGATCATCATAGAAATGTATTCCACATCTACTGGCAATTGGTTTCTTTTACAGATTTAGGGTTATTTTAGACATCATTTCAATCTTGCATTACAAATCTTCACTTAGTTTCTAATTAGGTGGAGTAATCATAATCATTTTTGCATTACAACTTGCATACAATCTTCACTTAGTCTCTAATTAGGTGGAGTAATCATAATCATTTTTGCATTACAACTTGCATACAATCTTCACTTAGTTTCTAATTAGGCGGAGTAATCATAATCATTTTTGCATTACAACTTGCATACAATCTTCACTTAGTTTCTAATTAGGAGTAAATCATATCATTGTTCATACAACTTGCATACAAATTTTCATCTAGTTCTTAATTAAGAGGAGTAAACTTACATCTTTGCATACAATTTCACATCTAGTCCCAAGCTAGGAGGTTAAAATTGAACAAATCTTTCAAGCAAATCTTGCTTTTACAAATCCACATCTAGCATAAGTAGGGGGAAGTAACTTGACCAAATCTCCAACAATAATCTTCACATAGTTTGTTTAGGAGGCAAAAATCAACTATCTTTTCATGTTTATGATATCTTGTCATTTTTTTGCTTGGTAGATTAGATCACATTTAGATTAACTCTAGAAGGTGAATGAACCACTATCTACTGTGTCTGAAAAATGGTGATAGGCCTATGCTCTCCCCATCTTGGGTGACTAAAATGCCAAACCCATCGTTTCATTTGTTTAACCTTTAGAAGAGGCCTACCCTTGGGATTGTGTTTCTTCCAAGTGGGACGACCTCGAGCGATAATGGGCTAAAGCCAACCCACTTTCAAGCCTCTATAAATAAATGTGTTTATGACAAAAGTCATAAACAACAGGTGTTGTTGTGTTATACTAACGAATGTTTCCCTCAGTACCTTTATGGTGCGTTGAAACCTGTAGAGCTTAACCTTTACAGATTGGGAAGTCTCCTAAACAAAGCAAATCACCACACATATACCCACCTAAACGAATGCCCTTATTAAGAACCAACTATTTTTAGAGGCCAAAATCCTTCTATTTGTTGACGCAGGAGGTCAGACCTCTAAAGCTGCCCAACGTAACACAATAATCATGTGTAGAGATAGAAAGCTCAACTCTTTAGAGGAACTGTAACTTGGTATGCCGGAGAAGTGAGTGTCATGCAAGGGGGAGCCAGTGCTACCAAGTTGCTAACTATCTACCTTGATTTAAGTGGCTGGAGAAATCCAAGTTGGGACTCAATAAACATTGTCCTTGCCAACCATAGGAATTGTACTTGTTTGCAAAAATGTTTATCAAAAATTTGTATAACACCATGAAATATTCTTGTCTGCTATGTTTTCTTGCAACAAACTGAAACAAAATCATCCTCAAAAACACTTAGGTTGCTTAGAAAAACATGCTTAGAACAAAACAAACATTGATCAAACATTTCAGGAAAAAAAAACTGCACATTTGAAACTTATTGCAGCGCATTTGATAGTTCTTTCCACGCATACAAAACCAATTTCAAACACTCATTTCTGCCTAGAATCAATTAGTGAAATTAGTGAAACCATAAAAACTCATTCCATACCCATTTCCCAAACATTTCATTTACTATATCATACTTAGCCATCTCAAGAGCAACCAAAACCAAGATTTCCACTAAGGTATCATTGAGATCCTCTAAAATAAAACAACTTAGTTAGTTTCCTATCAGGATTAATCATCCTCTATCTTGAAACTACACTAGAGCATCTTGATAAAGGTCTAGTCTACATAAATAGTGGTTACCAATTATCCCTATTTGACTTCCTTTATATCAACACTTTGATAGCTATACCATTATAGCTCAAGACCATTTTGTTTGAAACAAATAGATCAAGAGAAAATCTTAGAAAATCTTATCACAAAAATCTTCCAAATCCAATCAACTATACCTCAACCAATCCAATCTTTCACCAAAAACGTTCACTTGCATCCACAAGTTTTTCATCCAACTCCATTCACATCCAAAACATTGCATGGTCAAAACTAGATCTCAAGTTCAAATGGAGAGGGATTGCCTAAACACTAGTGAACACTCCCCTAGTAATGGAGAGGAAGAATTCAACCAAGAAGAATTTGATAAATTCCTACAAGATCCCAAATTTCAAAGTTTGATGGATAAGGTTATATCAACAGACCCTCACAAATACTTCCTCTTACTAGCACAACAAGGAGCCAAGCTACCTCCTGATTTTGACATCTCAACATTGAGAGCAACAAACACATCCAACGAAATAGAAAATCCTAAAAGTGAAAAAGAAATAGAAAAAGAAGTCCCCAAGAAAGATAAGGTTAAGGATATGAGAAATCCTTTAGATACACTCACTAAACAAATCCAAGTCTTGCAACAATAATTTGTAGATATACAAACCAGAACTACAACAAAGCACTACTCACTAGAGGATATCTCACCATATCTCTTTGACAAAAGTTTGGTCATGATACCTTTTCCCTCAAGATTTGAGGTACCAAAATTTGATAAATATAGAAGAAAAGGTGACCCACGTGACCATATAAGAGAATTTAGTGCTTCTTGTTTAGAGCTTGCTCACAATGAAACATACCTTATGTGACTATTTCCACGCAGCCTTGGAGGACAAGCAATGGAATGGTTCTCTCGATTACCTCCCGACATAAGAACCTTTAATGAACTTGTAGATAAGTTTGCAACCTATTTCTCCTACAACATTGGGCATAAAATCTCAATATTGGATCTTTGTAACAATAAACAAAAGGGTGGAGAATGCTTCATCTCATTTTTACAAAGATGGAGATAACTTGCTAGAAAGTGTCCATATCATATCCCAGAGAAACAAATGATCAAGATGTTCATCCATAACCTAAATAATGACTTGAGCTATCAAATCCAAATACAATGTCCTACTTCCTTTAGTAAGGTCATTGAAATGGGATTACTCATTGAAAAAGCCTTGATAGCTAAGGGACAAATCAAACTTTACAAAGATTTCCCTAGCTTAAGTAATAACACAGACAAGTCACAGTTTTGGACCAAAAACAAGAACATTATGAACGATGGTGTTGTTGATGCTAAACATGTGATGCCAAAACAACCAATCTTTAATCTATCAAATCCACAAAATAACACACCGTCAAACAAACCTCAAAACAATGAACCACATTCCACAAACTTTCCTCCTCGTCAAAAGTTTACACAATTAGGGGAATCAATCAAATCTTCCCTAAGGAAGCTCATATCCAACAACCTTATAATGCTTCCTACGGTGTGAGATTATGAACCTAAATCCAAACCTTCTTGGTGGAAAGACTCAGACTTTTGTGAATTTCATAGAAGCAAGGGTCATAAAACAAATGATTACCAACGACTAAAGAATACCATCCAAGACTTGATTGATCAAAATGTAATATCAATTGATGGACATACTTCCAATGATGAGCACGTGGCATTCAAAAATCCTCTCCCTAACTATGAGAAGGGAGGATCTTCCAATCAAAACAATAACAGTGCAAATAAAGAAAATTATTCAAATGTATCATACGATTACACCGTTAACCATATTTCAAAAAGTGACTCACACATAAATGTGATCACTATAAACAATAAGCCTAATTCTAATGTAACAACTCGTCATGGAAATATTACTCTCCAAGGGGCTCCATCCAAGCCACCCTCCACATCTAATCAATATAACGTCATTGACCAACTCCATAAAACACCTGCGCATATATCCATTTTGGATCTTTTGCATCTCTCTCCATCTCACAAAGCCATCCTAGAAAAAGCACTCTTGGAAACTATTGTGCCAACCAATCTAGCCTAAGAGCAATTTCAGGCCATGGTAGGGCATCTAACTACACCCCATTTCTTATCTTTCATAGAAAAAGATGATATGTCTATCACCCAACCACACAATGCATCCCTACATATTGAAGCCCTCATCCATAAATATAGAATAAAGCGGGTCCTAATAGATGGAAGGGCAGGTTTAAATATCTACACTTTAAAACTAATCCTTGCATTGGGGTTTTTAGAGAATACCGTTGACCCTAAGAAGAAAATAACAATCAAAGCTTATGATGAAGAAGAGAGGACATCAAAAGGAACTATTGTTTTGCCTATAAGAGTGGGACCATGGAAAAAGATGTAATTTGTCAAGTTCTAGACATGGACCTAGCATACATTATTCTTCTTGGTCAACCTTGGATACATGCTATGAAGGCTGTACCATCCACCTACCATCGAAGTATTAAGTTTCCTCATAATGGCCAATAAATCACTATCCAATGGGATCCTAATCCATTCCAATATTGCAATTCTATCTAATCCAAGCCCGAAGTTGTAATCCCCACCAATTGTGCAGCTTCCTCTTCTTTAGCTAGTGTTGACCCAGCCTCACTACCTTCTACATCTAAGACATCCAAACTCAAACTCAAGCTCAAATAGAAGGGTGTAGGAGAGTATACCATCGAGCAAACCTTCTGCCTAGCATAGCTACCCATATCTCCCAAGTCGTATGGAAAACCATCCATGAACAAAATAAAATCATTAGACTCCCAAAGGTTCTTTTGTCAAATGGGGAAACCTATCAGATGAAAGTGATGAGAAGGATATTCTATAATGGATATACAAAGATGAAGATAGTGAATCTAAACCACAAAACCATCAGCCCCAATTACAAACTGAACAATATGGTCAAGGGTTCTCTATCTTACAAAGAATGGGATATGACGGTCATGATCCCATAGGATTAAGAAAAGAAGGTATCATCGTACCTATCCAACCTTCTTCTTTAATAGCCTGAGACACTACAGGGCTAGGGTACAAAGGCAAATAAAAGATCCAAGGTAAAGAAAAGCATACTTGAAAAGGAAAGGAAACAACTACTACTAACCTAGTAGAGCAGATTCACCAACTACAAGAAGGGAGTGAGATAGACTCAAATGAATATGAATGGGATAGTATTTCTGAACTATCTTGCGAAGACAAAGGTGTTGATATGGTTCAACAATATATCTCTACCCATACAACTCATGTGGGACAAAGCTCTACATCTAGACCTCTAGAGTTCAATCCGCAAAATACCGAAAGAGAATTTCATGAGGAAGGAATGATGTCACACTTGATAGATCAACTTGAGGAGAGTACCATCATAAACCTTGTCAATACTCCCACCAACCTAGACAATTCCTCCATCTTAACCATCACTAGCCTCGAATTGGATCAACCTGATGACCCATTACCCTTAGTACATCCCAAACTAATAGGCTGGGATTTACAAGAAGCCCCTGAGCTAGATACTTTCCAAAATGATGATGCTATCATAGATTATCTACAGCTAAGAGACCACCTACCCGCAGGGGATCACAAATCTGGCTTCACTATATAGCTCAACAATGTGGCATACTTTGGAGAGAGTGCCAATCCTTTCAGTCATAAAAGTATAAAAATAAAAAATAGATCTAATGGTGAAAACCACTCCGTGACAATGTTAGATCAAGAAAAAGATAAAAGAAAAGACGTATTTGATGGTGAAAACCTCTCTGAGGTGCCAAAAGATGAAAGGCTTGACACTCTCCCCTATCCTACTCATTAGGAGAGATCATCAGTTGTGATTCAACTAGCTACACCTATCAACATCGGAACAAAAGAAAATCCAAGGATAATCCACTTAGCAGAATCCCTATCTAGATAAGAAAAGGCAGAATTCATTGACTTCTTCAAAAAGAAACAGATAAACTTTGCTTGGTCCTACGTAGATATGTTAGGGCTAGATCTAGACCTGATAATGCATCATTTATCACTAGCTCTAGGAGCTAAGCTAGTTAAATAGAAACTACAGAAAATGCATCCCCATATTGCATTATTAGTGAAAGAAGAATTGAAGAAACTGCCAGATGTTGGGTTTATCAAAGCTATCGATTATCTAGAATGGATTTTCAATATAGTACTTATCTCAAAACTAGATGGAAGGATCAAAGTGTGTAATGACTTCAAAGATTTGAACAAGGCTTGTCCCAAGGATGACTTTCCTCTACCCAACATCGACATCATTGTAGATCTAACAATAGGGCACACTATGTTGTCACTAATGGACGGATTTTCTGGCTATAATCAAATCAAAATAGCACCAGAAGATCAACACAAGACCTCATTCACATATCCATGGGGTACATATTGTTGGTGCGTCATGTCATTTGGACTGAAAAATGCAGGGGCAACATACCAAAGAGCCATGACTACAATCTTTCATGACATGAAGCACACCATCATGGAAGATTATGTTGATGATATCCTAGGTAAATCACTTACCATAGAAGGACACCTGCAAGTATTAGACAAAATCTTTTAGAAATTAGAGCAGTTCAACGTACACTTAAATCCAAAGGAGTGTTTTCGGAGTCACATCCAGAAAACTTCTACGATATATAGTGTCAGCTAATGGAATTGAGGCAGACCCGGCCAAAGTAAAAGCAATCATGGATATGCCACCACCCAAGAATCTCAGTCAGCTAAGGTCGTTACAAGGCAAGCTACAATCCATTCGGTGGTTTATCTCTCAACTAGCTGACAAATGTCATCCATTCATGCATCTCCTGCATAAGAACATTCCATTCAAATGGGATGATGCATGTGAACAAGCCTTCTAGCACCTCAAAGAGTATCTAATGAATCCACCGATCTTGATGCTGCCGATCTAGGGAAAACCACTTCTACTTTATATTTCAACTACACCATTTGCTCTAGGAGCCCTACTAGCACAACAGAACTTTGAAGGAAAAGAGCAAGCTATTTACTACATCATCCAGACACTGGTAGGCTATGAGCTACAATACACACCCATAGAACGAGCATGTCTTGCAATAGTTTTTGCATCACAGAAGGTAAGGCATTATATGCTCACCCATTCCATCAAATTGGTAGCCAAGATAGATCCATTGAAGTACTTACTTAGCAAGGCTACTCTAATAGGTAGGCTATCCAAGTGGGTGATGATACTCAATGAGTTTGACATAGAATATGTAGACAGACAAGCCATAAAAGGTCAGGTGATTGCAGATCAGTTGGCCGATGTACCATTAATAGATGAGAACCCATTAAGCTTTGAATTTCTAGATGAATCTATCTTTAACATCACAACACAAGCATGGAAACTCTATTTTGATGGATCATACACTCAACATGGGTCCGGAGCAAGTATTTTGTTGGTCACACCTCATGGAGACACAATTCCAAAATCATACAGACTACTCTTTCCATGTACCAGTAATGTAGGATAGTATGAAGCATTAGTCATTCGTCTTAAGATGGCTGTAGAATGGAAAATCTGAGAGCTTCATGTGTATGGAGATTCACAACTTGTTATCAACCAGGTGAATGATGACTATCAAACCAAGCATGAGAAGTTAATACCATACAAGGGTATGGTAGACGACTTCAAATAATACTTTGTTGTGATTTCTTTTGAGCAGATACCTAGACTAGAGAACAAAGCAGCAAATGCCATGGCAACCATTGCCTCTCTTCTTGATATACCTAAAAATTAGTCATGCTACGAGTTCTTGGTGGAGCCAGTATCCCATCCTGCCTACGACATCCCCGAAATCAACATCATATGCCACATAGTAGGATTTGATTCTCCTTTGTATGGAAAAGTATATACCTATCTGAAAGAGAATACCCTACTACCCAATCTATCTAATAACCAAAAGAGAACCTTCGTCCACCAAGCTTCCCATTACACCATAATTGCTAACACCTTATATCGTTGAGGTCTAGATGGTACTATCCTTCGGTGTCTTAATAGTGAGGAATATCATACCACCCTAAGTGAAGTTCACGCAGGTATATGCGGAACCCACTCTAGTGGTCCTACTTTGGCTAAGAAACTCATGCGTATGGGATACTATTGGGCAACTATGGAACATGACTCCTATCATTTTATGAAGAGGTGCAAGAAATCCCAAATTCATGGGAACTTAATACATGCACTAGCACAGGAGCTGCAACCTTTAATGACTCTTTGGCCTTTCTGTCAATGGGGACTCGACTTAGTGGGCAAGATATGTCCCCCATCATCCAATGGCCATAAGGTCATCATCATCGCCACTGAGTACTTTACTAAGTGGATTGAAGTCATGCCCCTAGCCAATGTAATAGGCAAACAAATTGCCTCATCATCTTGAATTACATCATTTTCCGCTATGGCATCCCTTTATCCATTATCACTGATAATGGAAGACCATTCAAAAACCAAGATGTCTAAGAACTTTGTGACACATTCCACATTCAACACTGCTTTTCCACCCCGTATTACCCCTAAGGAAACAGTCAGGCAGAGGCATCTAATAAAACCATCTTGAAAATCCCAAAAAAAACTATCAATGATGTCAGTCGTGATTGGAACATCCAACTGAATCCCACTCTGTGGGCCTACTGTACAAGTATCTGCACACCCACAAGTGCAACACCATATTCCCTAGTCTATGGCTCTGAAGCCATCTTGCCCATTGAAGTCGAGTTACCATCCTTGTGAGTATCATTAAAAGGCTTGATCAATGATGAAGAATACTAGGTTTCCAGACTACAGGAGTTAGAGCTATTGGAAGAAAGAAGACTAAATTCCTTTAATCATCTGAAATCTTATCAAAAAAGGATGTCAAGAAGTTATAACCATAGAGTGAAACCTAGGGTCTTTCAAGTTGGTGACCTAGTTCTCAAAGAGAACCCTAGATATTAGTAGGATAGGGAAAAGAAAGGCAAATTTGAACCCAACTAGCTGGGCCCCTGTGTAATCATTGCTGCCTATGGATCAAGAGCCTATCAATTAGCAACATCAAAAGGTGAGTTGTTCAATAACCCCATCAACAGTGTGCATCTTTACAAGTTCTATACCTAACAATCCCAATGCAAGGGAATAAAAAACATATAAAAAAATCATGCAAATAAAAGCAAGTAGTGAAAATATGGAAACAAGTGCTATTTGTGATAAACCACTTCCTCCATCTTATAGAATTTATGTCTTTATCTACCTTTTTCATCCACATCCATCAGAATCCATAACGATTCCTATCATGGCTTTTTGTTTGCTTGCCCTGGTCACCTTATCACATTAGGTTGTCCATCCAATCCATCATCGTTTTCGTCCATCATTAGTACTGTTGTTGAACTACGTAGCCTCTGAGCTATCACATAGGCAATGCCATCATTGATGAGCCCCTGAGGCTTGCCATCCATTCCATCTCTTATCTCCCATCCTTTTATCCATCTAATTTCACCTAATTCCCCCCACCTATATCGTAGGTCCACCTAGTCCACACCCCAAACTACGTTGCCTCTGTGTCATCTCATAGGCAAGGCCATCATCGATGAGCCCCCGATGCACTAGGTCAATCCCTTAGGGCCCAGTACATCAAGTCTACCATCAATTCATCCCTATGTTTCATCCATAGTAACTAGATCCTTTACTTGACTGGGGGAAAAATCCTTGACCTAGTTAGGAATTGGATTCTTGAATGCTACAAAATCTCTGAGGATAGAAAACCAAATCACGATATTATCTGTAGACAACATGCAGCACTACAAACACAATCGTTCAACAAAACACTTGACAAAATACATTGACCTATGTCAGACAACAATGTGCCTAAACTATGATGATGATTATATCTATTTTTGTTGCAATAAAACATGTCTAAGGCAAGAAGATTTCATGCTAGTTATAAGTTTAAGTCTTAGGTCTTAATTTTTGTTATTATGTTTCCTATGCTACTTGAGGATGTCCAAAACTAGAGGAGCTATGATGGGGGCATGATTATTTTCATTTGTTTGTTGTTTGTGGACCAATCTTTAGTAATATGATGACTTGTCTAACGACATGATCAACAAAAGATCATCGAGGATGTTATGAGTCTAAGCATGAAAGAGTGTAATCTTTGTCTATTGATACATGCAAGAAATACATAGGTCATCTAGGTTCAATTTTGACTAGATGCTTGTATTAACTTGCTAAATCAAAATCCATGTAAGAGATACTCAGGTCATCATGATTTAATTATACCTAGATGCTTGTATTTTCTTACAACATTTTAAAAGCTCAATGATGAAAAAGTACTTCAAATACTTGTATACAAGATGACAAAGCCTCATTTGTGCATTTTAGGTTTGCATTTCATTTCATTTATAACCATTTCATATGTATCATTTTCCAAGTGGCTTAAGATCCAAATCTATTCTTTATCTACATCTCTTTATCTACTCACCCTTTAATTTCTTTCTTTTCATTTCGATAGCACACCAATTCTCCTCTCAAGGGGGCGTCATCATCATCATTCATCTTATTAATTAACTTATCATTATCTTTTCTTGTCACCCTCACTCTTGTGTGACTGGGGCATCACCAATCATCAATCAAATTCATTCAAATCAAATCTTTAATCACTTCTTCCATTCATCCTTATTCAATCAAATCAAGCAATGATCTAAATGCAAGCAATCATTAATCCATACCAATCAAGTACATCAATCTTATCAAATTATCCAATCATAATCAATGGTCTTGATCCTAATCTTGTCATAAACCAAATCAAATCAATCATCATTATTAGTGGGATAGGTCTTTCTCGCATCTTTGTGTTGATCTAGGGATATATCGTTCCCTGCAATGACAACACTATCGTCATCAATCATTATCAATTAATCACTGGTTTACAGCTTGATAGGGGCAATACCTCGTTTGTTCTTGTATCATTGGTGCATACTTGGTTGCTTGCCTATGTGTGTTATCATTTTACTTTGCGTAGCATGTCATTCAACTCTTTCATCCATCCCTTATCTTGCATCCTCCATTTTCTTAGCCATCCTTTATCATTCTTGGTCATCGTGAGATCGTTCATCTTTTTGCCAAAACCATCCAACCCGACCAATCTCCCGAGGGGGCATCCTATCATCATTTAACCTGTACCAGGGGAAAACTGGGGTATGTATCATAACCAAAAAAATTTTATTCTTTGAAACAACGTGATAAAACACATTGCCTCAAAGAGGGGCAAAATGTATTATCACATCTCATACTTTTCATACTTGATTGAATGGTTAAAATACAATAATTGCATTGATTGGTTAAATTGATCACTTCGGCTATTTCGATTGCTTTGGCTATATTAGGACTAACTTATTGATGGTTTTATGAGTTTGAGTTTTGCAGTCTTATCGATGACAAGAGCATGGTTCAGGTAGGGGAGTCCTAGCTACGTGACAACAAATGTTGTGTTTAATCTAGTGTTCTTTCACACACTCACATAGTTTGCATTGCATGTTTGGATTCAATGGAAGTTGTATTGCATGTTGATTCAATTGATGTTTGTCGAATTCTCCTTGTGTGAAATTGTCTTCATCGTGCTTTACTTCTATACATGTTTCGATGCCTGTTTATCATAGAAAAAAAATTAGTATTGCTATTTGAAATAAATAGGTATATAGTATTAAAATGTTACTTCATAGAAAAAAATTGCCTATGTAAATAAATATTAATGGATTACTGATAAATGTGCCATTTTTGTATTGAATATAAAATTAAATAATAATGAAATTATAAGAATTGTATTGGGTGGAAAAAGCTAAACCTATTGCAATATTCTTATTTTATAGTTAATGTTATAGCTTATATAACTTTCTTTTTATTTTAAAAATAAAAATAAAAAGGTATAAATAAGCTCTTAGATATAAATAGGGAATATAAAAGAAAATACTTAATCTTAAAGAAAAAACTTTATTATATAATGGATAATTATACTTAGTTGTTTTAGAGAAAAAGATATTCTTGTTTTTTTTTAGAGATATAGAGGAGTAAAGGGAGCATGCGAGGCATGCATAGAAAAAGAAACAAATCTATAATATTAAACTTAGAAAAAATTATGCAAAGGCCATTGAATAAGAATTATGGTGGAGGAGAAAACAAGAGGCATGCGTGGCATGCAATGTGAGAGATCTCTTATTTTAATTGCATGGGGAAGAGGACAATTAGGTATTTGGGAAATAGGATATTAAAAAGAAAGCTTAGGAAATAATAGGGAGATCTGAGAAAAACGGTGGAGGAGAAAAGGGGATTTCTTTTAGGTTAAAAGAAGAGGAAGAAAGGGTAAGGAGGAGGTAGCACATGGGAGCCGTAGAGGGAGGGATAACAGAGAAGAAGGACCGCAAGAACGAGTGTTGATCTTCCTCTGCCCAGCACCTTTTCACGGTATTCTACAGTGACTGATTAAACTTTTGCTTCGGTTTTGTTGAAATTCTTTCCTTTAAACTTGGATCTCACAATAGGTGCTTTGTATTTTTTTTATTTGATGTTTAGATCTGAATTACAAGACAATTTGAAGCCTTTATTGCCGATCGTTTTAGTTTTAGCATAACCAGAACTCGCGTAAATTGTTTCAAAACACATCGCTCAATTTACTTGTCTTTGACATTTGTTAGAGCAGAATAAACCTCTAAAAACCGTCTACCAAGAGAATGTCCTCTAAAGATTAATGTGCAAAGATTTGTTCACTTGAACGAACTGTCAGAATGTTTCAGACAATGAAAAATGATTGATCACAATCCAAAGCTGAGCTTTTCAGCATCGATTTTATTCATCCTATGCTCATCATAGGAGCTTTCTTCTTTTATTTTAGTATTTAATCAACTGTGTTTTATCTGAATGATCGTTGAGAACACATTTTAAAAATATAGATTTATCATTTTTAATTTAGGTATGATATTACAAACCTCCATCATAGTAAGGTTTTCCATTGTCAATTCGAATGAACCGATCCTCATTCTTAGGAACCACGGCTAAAGCTATCCCTTTTGCTTAGAAATAATGCCTTTCACTCATTAACCGATTGTAGATATGCACGAGGCGATCCCTCTTGTAGTATCTGTATTGGTGGCTTATAAACCATAGATCTATTGCCGAAATGCTGTTAGATTGCATCTCTAAGACTTTCGGTCACTGTGATTGATTTCTATCTGCTACTATATATTGTTTATTTTCCTACCAGCGTTAGATTATTTAATCCAATAATAAAATCAATCTGTGTTACTGCTTCCCAGTTTGGTCACTTTATTATAAGCAGGGAGACGTTATTCTCAGAAACTTAAATACCTATTTTCCATTATTTAGCTATCAATGCTTTATTTAAATCTTCCTGCAGTCAAACCGTTGCATGAAGTCCAGATCAAACCTCTATCTTTGTTGCAATAGGATATTGGAAACAATAATAAAACAATCGGGGAAGAGGTGTAGTAAAAAAAAAGTTTCTATTGACCGTTTTACCATAGAATAGAATAATAAGTAAATCTATTTTTATTTTGAGGTGTGAAATTGCTATTGATTGTTTGACCATTGAAATGAGTAAAAAGAACCAAGTTAGCAAATGAGGTTTAAAATCCTCTTGTAGATCAAAATTCCTTTAAAATAGACCTGCTGCCATTAGATGATTTTATTCCATATAAAATAAATACTTCAAATAGAAATGACTTCTTCAATTAAATCTTGTTTTCCTAGTAACGAACTATTATTTTGTTAGATGAACATCGTAGTCATTGTGTGGCAAAAATCTTAAAAGTATGTGCTCATAAAAGGATAATATAAATGCATATCGTTTTACTCTTAAGTTGTTTTATGATGTTCCTTCTTTAGAGAAGTAAATTAGTTATATAGTGTCTCACTTTCTTTTTTAGTATGTTTAGGAACTTCTAATTGTCAAAGAAATAGATTTTGTGTTCTCTTTTATATAGATTTGATTTACTATCTTTCTTCCATCCAAAAGATAGCTTATAGGGAAATTATCTCTGTCTTTTCTTAGAAAAAATCATAAATTGACTTTGAGACGAGAATTGTAGTCCTTAAAACCCAAACCTAGGAACAAATAGTAGTATATGAATCATAGTAATATTGACATTCTTAGTCATTAAATTAATATTTTGTTCTCTTGCTCAGATGATGCTTATTTATTTTTCGTTAAGTTGTTAGAGAAAAAGGAAGTTTGTTGTGCTTTATTCTTTGTTTTTCTTGAGAAAGATTGCCTTCCGGGATGGGTATCGAATATGGGTTATCAGGGAAGTGCGTTTTCTTTTTCAAAACTTGCATGCCGTTACAACGGATAAATGCTTTGGCCAAAGTGAATAGAATGTTGAAATAGACATGCACTATTGGAATAGATGGTCAATTTCCTAGCTATACATTGTATAAATCCCTGCCATATCCTATTGATGAGATGTTGCATTCATATTAGCAATGCATGTAGATTGATAGGCACATACCAGATTCCACCCTGCATATGTTTACAGATTGCTAGGCTCTTCGAGCAGGGTCAGGCATCCTTTAGTTTGAAGGATACCGGGGAAGCACAGCTTTGTGGTTGGGCGAAAAAAGCCCCTGAACCATGTTCTTGTCCTTCGACGTAGCAGATGGCCAGTTGGTCGATGGTAGTTAAGGACTATTGATGTATTTATTTGACATTGATGACAGTTGTACTTCTTGTATTCAAAATGATTTGTAAGGCAATACACCATTATTGAAACTTGTAATATTATAGATTATTACATACTATGTAAATGACTTCAGATGTATACATATGTTTTGTAATCAAGAATATACTTTAAACTTATGAAATGAAAGATTGCTTGGACTCTTGAAGTTATCTTAATATCTTTTTCTTCTGATTGATGAATAGAAGTTAATTTACCTTACTTTAATTTACTTGCAGTAATTCTATATTTTACTTCAGTTTTGTATGTTAGTGAGAATTGGGTACATTACATGTATACACCTAAAAATGGCTCGAGTCGAATTAAATAAATATTTTAATATTTATTTTATTCCTATTTCTCTATCAATTAAATAAATATCCTAATTTATTTAAATGGTTCACATTTCTCTTATTCCTCTAATAATTAAATAATATCAATTTATTTAATTAAAATACCCTAATTCCTCTATAGTATTATCTAATTAAATAATTCTAAATTATTTAATTATTTCTTCTAAAGTCTAAGTCTTATGTTTTAATCCATGTCACCTAATCCATGTCATTCCTCCATGTCATATTGGACACCTCACCATGTTGCACACATAATTGAATATTTTTAAATATTTAATTATATAATTATCCTCACCCACATGTCCTATTTATCCTCTAACCATCTCCATTTCTTCTCCACACGTGTCCTATTATTTCTCAATCATCTCCAAGGTCAAAGACACTTGTCTTTCAAAATCCTAGTTTATCTCTCACATTCCAACAACCAAGAGTCCTCCTTCCACAATCTTCTCAAAGTCTTCCACTTTTAACTCATAGGTCTTTGTGAGCATCATGATATGTGGCTATGGTTCCACATATTCCTTTACCTTGTAAACGTAGTAGGAACATCTCCCATGATTATCTCCCTCATCCCAACCAACTCCATCTCAACTGTACATGTCACAAAAAACTCCTCCAATCGTGGATCTATTGACACATGGACTTGGCCTCTCCTAAGTGTTGAAATGCACTGGACAACTAAGAGGGGGGGTGAATCAGTTGTTTCAAAACTTTAACTACTTCTGCACTTTAAAACATTAATCACTTGCCCACTGATATTATGATTAAAACATGAAATCAGAAAATTAAACACAATAGCAAGATCAAACACAAGAGACACTAGATTTTACATGGAAAACCCCAAGGTGGGGAAAAAACACAGAGAGGATTAGCTCTAAAAATATATTGCAATCTTTGAAAAATGATGTTCAGGCTTGGTCACTCCATGGGCCTAGAACATGCTAGCTCACTGTCATGAAGTACAACTAGGTCTAGCAGGCTCACTGCCTCAACCCTAAACCTAGAAAGATTACAATAAGGGTTGTTAAACCCTATTGGTGGCTCACTACCAAGCTCACTGCCAAGATGAGTATCTTCTTCATGTCTGAGATTAATACATTGAAGTATAGTAGTTCCTCTGCTCTGCTCTACCTTTTCACCTCTTTTCCTTATCTTCACATCTTCGCATAAAGGGTATGCTTTCCACAACCAAAATACAAGCATATATATCATTCATCAACCTTGGAATGTACATCAAGGTCAGCATTACATTCATCAACTATTGGAACAAACATTTACCAAATAGGTCTTGACCTAATACAAAGGTTCAGCTAAGGAAGTATAGAAAAGATGTATGCAGATCACGCCATGCCTTAGCTGGGACTCAAACATGATCTGCCATGCCACAACATGCTTTTGCAATCATCAAGAGATCTATGTAATTATTGGAATTAACCAAGTCGGCTAAGACTGGTTACATGCTACCTTGTCTGGGAACAATCTTCAACTTCGATCCAAAATACTCCTTACGGACCAATGTAAAGGAAGGAACATGATCAGGAGACATCCACAAGCACGTTGTAATCATCAAGAGAAACCACACACAATCTAATCACCTTACCCATGAGATTCTTCACACTGGAGCATATGAACTTCACTATCTTTGACTGTCATAAAAGAAAGATAGCTTACGGACCACCAAATCACGAACCATTGGAGTTGTAGGAACTTATCATCATCCTAGACTTCCCTCTAGAACTGTAGAGAAAAATACTTTAATGCAGAGGAATGCGGAGCAAAATACTTTCTCCCTATCACCAATGAATAATAAAAAAAGCAGGTTTTACTCTGGTGATAATAACTCACTCAATTCTTCATACCAGAAGCTCAAACTCAAGACTTTGCATCTTCAGAAATGCCTGTATATAACTTCCAATCTGCAGATAAAGATCTTTAGTATACAAGAAATGCAGAGCAATCTTCTAGACTATTCTTTAGTATGTAATACATTGTTTTCATTGTAATTCACTACAACTCTCTATTTCTTGCGGAGGAGCAAATTTTCTCAATATCCTCAACATGTAAAGCTTGTATACTAATAGCAAGATAGGATATAGTTGACACCAATGACAACAAAGATATGTTGACATCAATGACAACACTGATTAGGCACATACTTGCAACAATCTCCCCCTTTGTCATTGATGGCAACATATGATGTGAAAAACTGTAACAGTCATCAAGACAAGATTCTCCTCCTATCTCTTTACACACCTACACTCTTTCTTGCTGAGTTTTTCACATGATTTCTCTCCCCCTTTGACATCAATGGAAAAGGGTACATACTTGCACTCTGCTGCTTTGAACTAAACTCTCTTCATCTGACTACTCCCCCTGAGAAGTAGCCCATACAAGCATCAATCTGGATCTAGATGTAGAACTCTGAGCACCATCGGATTGATGCACTCTTGTGCATCTTAGTTTAGAGCAGGAGGGGTAATAACTCCAAACTTTTCTTTGAGATACTCAAAAGTATCCTTAGGCAGAGGTTTGGTAAAAATGTCTGCAATCTGATCTTTTGTAGATACATACTCCAACTTGACTTCATTCTTTGTCACTTTTTCTCTCAGGAAGTGATATCTTATGGATATGTGTTTTGTCCTTGAATGCATTACTAGATTCTTTGATATGTTTATGGCACTTGTGTTGTCACAAAAGATTGCAATTGGATCTTCATACACAACTCTGATGTCCTTCAATGTCTGCTTCATCCATAACACTTGAGTGCAACTGCATGCTGTTGCAATATATTTTACTTCTGCAGTAGACAGAGATATTGAGTCTTGTTTCTTTCTTATCCAGGATACTAGCCTTTTTCCCAAGAAGAATGCACATCCACTTGTACTTTTCCTGTCATCCACATCTCTGACGCAATCTGCATCTATGTATGCACTAAGAGTGAAATCATTATCTTTTGGATACCACAATCCATAATCTATTGTACCTTTTAAATATCTTAGTATTCTCTTAACTACCATCACATGTGATTCTTTAGGTTCTGCTTGAAATCTTGCCACAAGACAAACTGCATGCATTTTGTCAAGTCAGGTTTGGGTCAGATAAAGTAATCCTCCAATCATAGATCTATATATTTTCTAATCTGCCATAGGTGAGTCATCATTTTTGCTCAACTTACAACCAATTACCATGGGAGTGCTTATTGGTTTAGAGTCCTCCATCCCAAACTTCTTTAACAACTCTTTCACATACTTAGATTAAGAAATGAAGATACCTTTATCTGATTGATTAATTTGCAGTCCTAAAAAGAAATTCATCTCACCAAACATTGACATTTCAAATTCATTTCGCATTTCCCCAGCAAAAACTGTGCACATACGTTCATTGCCTCCAAAGATAATGTCATCCAAAAAGAATGCAACAATTAGGATTTGTTCATTATTGATAGATTGAAATAGAGATTGTTGTCGGTAGTACCCTTACTGAACCCTAATTGTATCAGATATTTATCCAATCTTGCATACTAGGCCCTGGGGGCTTGTTTTAGTCCATACAAATCTTTCTTTAATCTACACACCATGTCACTCTGATTAGATGACCGGAATCCTTCCGGTTGTTCAATGTAGACCTCTTCCTCCAATTCTCCATTCAAGAATGCAGACTTCACATCCATTTGATATACCTTGAAATCTTTGTAGGCTACAAATGCTAAAAACATTTTTATTTCTTCAATTCTTGCCACAGGTACAAATGTTTCCTCAAAATCTATTCCTTCAACTTGAGAGTATCCTTTGCATACTAATCTTGCTTTGTTTCTTACCACTTCACCATTCTCATTCATCTTGTTTTTTAAGACCCATTTGGTGCCAATTACATTTTTGTCTACTGATCTGGGGACAAGATCCTACGTCTGATTCTTCTCTATCTGCATCAGTTCTTCTTTCATAGCCTTTACCCAATTCTCATCATTGCAAGCTTCATTTACAGTCTTAGGTTCAATCTCGAAAATCAAACAAAAATTTACTTTCTCTTATGCATCTCTTCTTCTGGTCATAATTCCTTTGCTCTTATCTCCTATGATTTGATCTTTAGAATGATTTAGTTTTACATACCTTGGTGTCTTGGTGCCAATTTATGGAGCTTGTTCCTCTTCATCTGAACTGTCTTCATGTTGTATCAGATCTTTGCTTGTAGAAGCTTCTGGTTCATCTAATTCATATCCACTTGATCCTTTTTCCTTGCTTTCCTCAACTTTGACATTTGCACTTTCAATTATCTTCTTCAACCTGTTATTGTAGCACCAGAAGGCTTTGCTCTTGGTGGAGTATCCAAGGAAGATACCTTCATTACATCTTACATCAAACTTTCCTAAATCTTCATCTCTTCTGATATAACATTTACTACCAAAAACTTTGAAGTATTTCACAGTGGGAACTTTACCATGCCACAATTCATAAGGAGTCTTTAAATTGTTACCTTTGACTACAGCAGTGTAAATTGCCTCTCTCCAATATACTTCTGATAGGTCAGCCTCCTTCATCATTATTCTAGCAGCCTCTTGAACTGTCTTGTTCTTCCTCTCCACTACTCCATTTTGTTGTGGAGTCCTAGGTGTAGATAATTGTCTTTTTATCCCTTAATACTCATAGAAGAAGTTAAACTCATTTGATGTAAACTCTCCACCTCTATCAGACCTCAAGCACTTAATTTTCAAATCTATCTCATTCTCAACCATTGCCTTGAATGCTTTGAATTTTTCTAGGGCTTTTGCTTTTTCCTTTAAGAAGGTAACCCAAGTCATTCTAGAGTAATCATCAATCAACAACATGAAATACCTATCTCCTTGCAAACTTCTTACTCTAGTAGGCCCACAAAGATTTGTATGAACCAATTCCAGTAGTCCTTGAACATATTGGTCCTTGCTCTTGAAGCTTGTTCTTGTTTATTTTCCAAATTGGCACTCCTTGCACAATGTATCAGCAGGCTTCACGAGTTTGGGCAAATCTCTTACAGCCTAGGTGGAACTTATCTTTACAATGTTGTCAAAATTGATGTCACTCATCCTTCTATGCCATAGCCAGCTTTCATCAACCTGAGCCAACAAGCCAAAGTTATCATTTCCTTTCAGATGATAGATATTGTCTTTAGTCTTCCTACCAATTGTAATCATTGTTCCAGAGCTTTCCATAATTTTGCATCCATTGTCCTTGAACCTCAAGTCATAACCCTTGCTGCACATCTGAACAACACTTAAAAGATTGTGTTTTAATCCTTTCACATACAATACATCTTCAGTGTTATGCTTGCCATCAAAAGAAATAGATCCTTTTTCACAGATCTTATCAGCTATGTCATCTCCAAATCTAACCAGTCCTCCATCATATCTTTCCAGACTTACAAACTTACTTTTGTCACCAGTCATGTGATGAGAGCATCCACTATCAATAACCCATTCATCTTTGTCTTCAACAACCTAAATAGCCAATACACTTTCCACTAGTTTTTCTTCCTTCACATAGCTAGTAGGATTAGTAGGTGCAAGTTCTTCTTTAATAGCAATAAACAAGCATTCATTACCAGAAGTACTAGCATTATTTGGATCACCATCTGATACTCCATCATCATCAAGATCTTCAACATAGTAACATTTCTTTGGAATCTTAGGTCTATCAGGTCTTGGCCTAGGAACTCTTGTGGGACATCTAGAAGCATAATGACCAACTTTACCACAACTAAAAAATTTAAAAGGTAATTTGCCTTTGTACTTACCAGTGCCTCTAAGTAGACTATTAACAAAGTTGGATTCAAGTTCTTCAAGCTCATAATCTGGTTCCACCTTGTACTTGTCAAATCTAGGGGTTCTTTCTGAAGTGCTGGCCTTGAAAGCAGTCTCTGTCTTTGGAAGAGAATCACCAAGTTCTCTCATTTCAAAGGTTGTCAACTTCCCAAGCAATTGATCTTTTGTAATCGTTGTTACTATCATTATTTCCTCAATTGCGGCCACTTTATGACTATATGCTTTAGATAGTGATCTAAGAATTTTGTTTATGATTTCAATGTCCTCAATTTTTCCTCCCACACTTTCAATGTTGCTTACAAGTTCGTCAATCTTTTGCATGAAGGATGTTATGTTGTCATCTTCACTCATCTTCAAATATTCATATTTTTCCTTCAGACTTTGTAACTTGGCACACTTCACAGAATCATCTCCTTCATATAGATTCTTCAACTTGTCCCAGATTTCATGAGCAGTTTCTAGCTCCATAACCCTTGTTACTTCAATATCGGATAGGGTGCTCACCAAGGCATCTTTGGCTTTTATGTTCAATTCAAATTGCTTGATTTCATCTTTGGTCTGTGGACCATTCTTCAGAATTTCATACTTATTTTTACTTATTTTCCAAACATTGTAACCCAAGTAGAGGATATGGGTTTTCGTGTAAATTTTCCAGACAGAGTAGATTGTCCCATCGAACCACAGACTTTCCTTTTTATATGACATCATGGATCAGTCTCAAGCAGTTAAGCTTTCTTCTGAGGAACTTAGCTTTGATACCAATTGTTGAAATGCACTGGACGACTAAGAGGGGAGGGTGAATCAATTATCTCAAAACTCTAACTACTTTTGCACTTTAAAACATTAATCACTTGCCCACTAATATTATGATTAAAACATGAAAGCATGAAATCAGAAACTTAAACACAATAGCAAGATCAAACACAAGAGACACCCGATTTTTATGTGGAAACCTCCAAGGTGGGGAAAAACCACAGAGAGGATTAGCTATCCAAATATATTTCAATCTTTGAAAAATGATGTTCAAGCTTGGTCACTCCACAGGCCTAGAACATGCTGGCTCACTGCCATGAAGTACAGCTAGGTCTAGCAAGCTCACTGCCTCAACCCTAAACCTAGAAAGATTACAATGAGGGTTGTCAAACCCTACTGGTGTCTCACTGCCATGCTCACTATCAAGATTGGTATCTTCTTCATGTCTAAGATTAATACATTGAAGTACAGTAGTTCCTTTGTTCTGCTCTGCCTTTTCACCTCTTTTCCTTATATTCGCATCTTCGCACAAAGGGTATGTTTTCCACAACCAAATTACAAGTATATATATCATTCATCAACCTTGGAATGTACATCAAGGTCAGCATTACATTCATCAACTGTTGGAACAAATAATTACCAAATAGGTCTTGACCTAATACAAATATTAAGATAAGGAAGTATAGAAAAGATGTATGCAGATCACGCCATGCCTTAGCTAGGACTCAAACATGATCTTCCATGCCACAACACACTTTTGCAATCATCAAGAGATCTCCACAATTACTGGAATTAACCAAGTTGGCTAAGACTGGCTACATGCTACCTTGTCTGGGAACAATCTTCAACTTTGATCCAAAATACTCCTTACGAACCAATGCAAAGGCAAGAACATGATCAGGAGACATCCACCAGCACGTTGTGACATTAGGACCAACCACACACACTCTAATCACCTTACCCATGAGATTCTTCACACTAGAGCATATGAACTTCACTATCTTTGACATATAAGAAAGATAGCTTACGGACCACCAAATCATGAACCATTGGAGTTGTAGGCACTTATCATCCCAGACTTCCCTCTAGAACTACAGAGAAAAATACTTTAATGTGAAGGAATGCGGAGCAAAATACTTCCTCCCTATCACCAGTGAATAATTAGAAAAGCAGGTTTTACTCTGGTGATAATATCTCACTCAATTCTTCATACCGGAGGCTCAAACTCAGGATTTTGCATCTTCAAACATGCCTCTAAATAACTTCCAATTCATAGATAAAGTCTTCAATATACAAGAAATGAGGAGCAATCTTTTAGACTGTTCTTCAATATGCAATACACTATCTTCACTTTAATTCACTACAACTCTTTGTTTCTTCCAGAGGAGCAAATTTTCTCAATATCCTCAACATGTAAAGCTTATAGACTAATAGCAAGATAGGATACAGTTGACACCAATGACAACAAAGATATGTTGACATCAATGACAACACTAATTAGGCACATACTTGCAACACCAAGCCTATAAAAGGAAGGTATCTCTCCCTCATTTGGATCATCCATTCAAGCTATTATATCCTTATGCTACTGAAATCATATTGCATAATATTCACAAGTGTGCCTTTGGCTCATACTCTCATTTAGTATTACATCCATAAGCTCATTTGCATTATAGGAATCCTATCTCCATTCTCATTAGCTCACTCACATCCTCACAATCATCATAGCATTGCATTGTAGAGAGCATTCTCTTTGCATATTCATACTATCAACCACAATTCCATTCAATTGAAGTCATCTTGAAGAACAAAAAGGAAATAGCATTTCTGAGAGCACTCTTATTGTCCATACAAGATCACAGTTTGATAGGAAACAATGGAACAAGGAAGAGGATTCAACAAGTGAAGGTATTGTTAGTGCCTGAATTGACTGGTAGTTTTTTGAGCAATTTTCATTCAGGCACTTTCCCTAAGTATCCAAAAAATGCTCCAAGTGTTGGACCTCCTCAGCAGTTTTCAGCTGCATCATCATATTTCCGGAGGAGGAGGTCATCCTCATCATGTTTGTTTCGATGAGGGTCAGCATCATCATGTTCTCCGTCGACCGGTTTCTCATCGTCATCATCATGTTGAAATATCGGGTGATGTTTGGTTTTTATCCTGATGATGCTGATGAACTACAGTGCGCCCTGATCTGCTTGCGAGGGTGATTTTTCAAAGTCTCCGGTGATCTTCCAATTATCACCTTGCCCAAACATGATGATGATGTTGTTGCCCCGATGTTCTGAAGGGGTTATTCTTTGAGTTGTTTCGACCTGACTTGTTCTTTCTTAAGGGTCGTCATCATCATCATATTTCCAGTTATCACCGTGTTGCTCGCGGGGGTCATCATATTATCTGCATCATGATATCTCGCCGGGGTGATATTTCTATCATCAGGTGATCTTGGTTATGATCACCCTGATGATGTTGTTGAAGAGTTCTTAGTGCGACCCGATATTCACTGGGGTCATCATATTTTGAACGTCAGGATGATCTTAGTCAATATCATCCTGATGATGTTGTATCACTTCTTGTTCGTTGTTTTGTCATCCTGATGATGCTGACGTCATCCGTATATCAGGGTGATATCTTTCTTTCTGCCTATCTGCATCATGATATTTCCGAAGGAGGGGGTGATATTTTCATATCACTCGAGTGTGTGTTTGTTCCAGCATCATGATGATGCTGATATCAAGGAGATATCCGCCTGCTGGCTTCGTGCATTATCTAGTGGGGGTGATCTTTTCAAGCATCATCATATTCATATTTCGCCCTGATCTTATAGCGGAGCTACAGTGCAGCATGATGTTAGTGCATCAGGATGATATTTCCAAATATCAGGTTGTCTTCCGAATATCATCCTGATGTTGATATGATGATGACGTCATCAAGGTCCGGGGGGTCATATTTCTAACACTGATCATCTTGTGGAGATCCCCTGATATTTGTAAACATGATGATGACGTCATCCGGATATGAGGAGGTGCGCAGTAGGCAGATATGATGATGACGTCAGCAAGATATGATGATGACGTCATCAGGATGTTCATCGGCCAGACTTTTGGTATAGGCTCAGCAGGAGGATGTTTCTCCGATGGATCCGGTTGTGCGGGTGAAGGCGAATATCATGCAGTTGTATTGCGATATGATGATGACGTCAGGGTGATATTTCGGGCAACAGGATATCATGCTGCTGGAGGATGATGATGATGAAGTCTTATACTAGTGTCGTCAGGAGCAAAAGCACCGACATGATATATGCTCATGACCTAGTATATAAAGTGTTAAAGAGGTCATCGCGGGGTGCATGTGGGATAATGTTATCCTGCATTTTCGAAATATCATGATGATGAATCTCGGCGGGAAGTGGTTGCGATCGATTGTTTGATGTTCTTCCCAAGGCCGCGGGTTGGTGCGCCATCAATGGCGATTGTTGCAGAGGTATGGGCGATGTCGTGGACGGATGTAGTACCCGGTTGAAGATCTGGATCCCTAGGCGGTGGCGCAGGGCTCAAGATATCTTCCTGTCTCCTCCCCTACCTGCTGCATTAATGTTTGAGCGCCATTTTCATGATACTGTATATCTGGTGGGCTTTTTGGTCAACCTGGTAGTTAATGCTGAATACACCCTCCTGCTATATAATGCAGATGGTGTCATTCATTCAAGGTTGTTGAAAGTTGAGAATTTTTGGCTCTGTAATCCAAAACCAGCTGATCTGGTTGCTCTGTACAGCTTGATCTTGTGAGTTTATGTATCTCCTGTTGTAGGACTTGGCATGAATCCACTGATTTCATGGTTGATCTTGTATGAGTAATGATGTCTTAGCATGTGTTGTGTTAATTCTGTCTCCAGTATTGCATGTATTCTTCTTCTGGATCTGGATATTTGCGTAATGTTTAGATTCTAGAGCATAGAATTCCTATGTTGAATGTCTGATCTTTTAACCTCTGCTCAAGGGGCAGATTAAACAGTTTTCAAGTTGAACATTGGGAAGGGTATACTGCAGTAGGGATGCCATAAGTAGAGATAACTTAACACTCTTCATTGGGAGATATCTGTGAGGCAGATATCATGTGTATCCCCCTGAAATCCGGTTTTAGCTATTCATGCTGATCATTCACAGGTGTATGTCTACCGACTCCAAGCCCTGGATAGGCACCAATCATGCTGTGTTCTTGTGTTATACACCATGTCCAGCTTTGCATCCAAAATTCAAACTAAAACATTTCATACTTCCACCTGTTAGTTGTAGGAGTAGGATTAGGAACCCCCTGCATGCTCTCATATCCAACCAGACATCATGTCCAAGAATGTTGCTAGCCTTGTGATCTATCATACAGATCTTGGTCCATACATGAGAGTATTCTGCCTGTTGTTGTCAAGTTAGATCTTTCTATCTTTGAGCTAGTCAAGGTTACATCTTGAGTTATAGGGATACCCCCCTTGGTGCGGCAGAACCAGAAGTGAAGGGGAGGAGCTCACGCAACCTCCTGTATTCAGTTGGCTAAATCTGCCTGTGCATTAGAAGTGGCAAATCCTAATGCTGATTCAAAGAATGTCAACAAAATGGCGACTCTACTGGGGAGATCAATGTCATATCCATGAAAGTTTGAGTCCACAAGATTAAAAAAAAAATCAGACCTGGAAACTGTTTGTTGCAGCAGAGAAAAAAGGTTGTATATGTGACTCTGCTGGTGGATGACCCAGAAAGAAAGAAATCAATCTGCAGCTTCAGCTTGTTTGAAGCTTATTCCTCTTCAAGGAGGTGGCGACTCTGCATCAAAGAACCTGATAAAAGAACAAAATCAGTCAGAGAAGAATTTGTAGCTTCTGCAACATATCCAGGTATTTCATATTGTTTGACAGATTCCCTATTTGGTGAGAAAGCACTGGTTAAAAGGGAACATTGGTGAAAACAGAGCTTGCATGCTTTTATTAGAACTTACCCTGTATTTCAAAGGGCATGCAATGTTGTTCAAAAGACTCATTTAAAGGATTTTAGGAAAGTTTGAAAAAACAGTCTAAACTTTGAGTGCCTAAAGTCATTGTTTGTAGAAAATCTGAGTAGAGAGGAGGGTTGCAATAACATAAAGGATGTATTATCTGCCTATGCACCCTTGTGAAGTGTCAAATGCAAAAATGTATAGTAGTCAGTCCCAACAATGTAATAAAAGAAATTTCAACATAGATAGATATAAGCCCATAGATTTCAATGGCATTTGTGGCTATCCAAATGCCTTTCCACCTAAAATCAGAAATTTTTTGCCTAAATTTAAGGGTATAAAGGATGAATCAGCTGAGAGACACTTGCAGCAGTTTATGAATGTGATAGATGACTTTGAGATTGACCATGAGGATGTGGTTATGAGATTATTTGTTCAATCTCTAGATGAAGATGCAAGGGACTGGTTTTCCTACCTTCCAGCTCACTTTGTCCACTCTTGGCATGGTTTTAAATCTGCATTTCTAGTACAGTATGGTGAAAGAGTTTCTGAATATGCAGCTATTAGTGACTTCATGTACATCCATATTGAAGAAGATGAGTTGATCCCAGCCTTTAACCTCAGATTTATGAGGGCATTGAATAGAATTCCAGAATGCATGAGACCTAATGATGCACTGTGCTTAGTTACCTACTTGGGAGCCTTTGATGGGAAAATGAGTTACAGATTAAGAGACAAGGAGCCCACCACATTGCATCAGGCACATCAGTTTGCATTAGATATTGAAAACAATTGGAGGTATGGAATACAAAAGGGTTATTTCTCTGAAAATTTTTGTTGTCCTGCAGCCCCCAGTGTTAATGAAGGATTTAATTCAGGAATTGATAATGAATGTCATAGCACTCACACCCCTGTTGTCCCAGTTTTTGCATCATTCCAAGTGGATGATGTTTCTATCATAGAGGAGGATGTCCTTTTTTGCCCAGCAAGTGAAGTTGAAAATAATAATTTTTCAAGTAAAATTTGCATACCAGTCCTAAACAAAGAGCCTTCATGTTTAAATGATCCAGTTGTGCAGAGTTGTGATCATATGGATCAAGAATCAATATCAGTTTCATCAGGAAGTATTGGAGGGCTGGAAAATGATGCAGATTGTTCAACTTCAGAGTGCATTGAAACAGTAGCAACCTTATATATGGGGCAATCAGTTGATAAAAATGATATCCATGACCAGTGCATGGATCAGGTTTGTTTTTCTTATGACTCTGGATCTGATAGTAATGAAGAAGAATTGGAATGTCATGAAGAAGAAGCAGAGGCCTTTGCAGTGAGTGTTAATCCCCTTTATGATGAGCCTGCTGATGTATATGATGTTGTGAGTCTTGACTTTCAGTGGTGCAGGATTAACCCTTTGTTTGAGGATGATGATACTGACTTGCAAGCTGTGAATAATGAATGTTCATCATCACCTGATTCAGACATGTGCAACATTGGGTGTGTGGATCAGGTTTTGTTTTCAATATCAGTAGATATTAGGGGTCTCATATTTTCTGAGTATTTTGAATTGTTGGATCAGCTGGATGAGTGCCTGATAATGTGCAGCAGCCAGATAAATGATAAAGAATGCCAAGAGCAGTATGATGTACTGTCTAAGGGACATAACATACATGTGTTGCCTAATGTTCAAGAATATTATGTGTATGATTATATGTCTAATTCTGAAATCCAAAATGACAGAGCTGAAAATGATGGTGGCAAGCTTTCAAAACTGGTGGAATATCTTTTTAAGCAGGTGACATTATGGGCAGATTATGCCAATCTTTTCAGTTGGGATTGGGATCTTTCAGCTTGGAATCAGGCATTTGACAAGAAAAAATTATGGTTCTTCCTTTTTGGTTGCCCGGGGCCGCCAAAATGATGTTTAAAAATATTGTGTTTGGTGATGCAGATCAATATAACATCATGACTCTATGCCCAATGGATAAGGGACTGGTCTGCATCCCAGAGATCTGGAGTTCTCGCTGCAGGTTTTCACCTGCACGTCCCCAGACAGAGCCACTGTTAGTGCCTGAATTGACTGGTAGTTTTTTGAGCAATTTTCATTCAGGCACTTTCCCTAAGTATCCAAAAAATGCTCCAAGTGTTGGACCTCCTCAGCAGTTTTCAGCTGCATCATCATATTTCCGGAGGAGGAGGTCATCATCATCATGTTTGTTTCGATGAGGGTCAGCATCATCATGTTCTCCGTCGACCGGTTTCTCATCGTCATCATCATGTTGAAATATCAGGTGGTGTTTGGTTTTTATCCTGATGATGCTGATGAACTACAGTGCGCCCTGATCTGCTTGCGAGGGTGATTTTTCAAAGTCTCCGGTGATCTTCCAATTATCACCTTGCCCAAACATGATGATGATGTTGTTGCCCCGATGTTCTGAAGGGGTTATTCTTTGAGTTGTTTCGACCTGACTTGTTCTTTCTTAAGGGTCGTCATCATCATCATATTTCCAGTTATCACCGTGTTGCTCGCGGGGGTCATCATATTATCTGCATCATGATATCTCACCGGGGTGATATTTCTATCATCGGGTGATCTTGGTTATGATCATCCTGATGATGTTGTTGAAGAGTTCTTAGTGCGACCCGATATTCACTGGGGTCATCATATTTTGAACGTCAGGATGATCTTAGTCAATATCATCCTGATGATGTTGTATCACTTCTTGTTCGTTGTTTTGTCATCCTGATGATGCTGACGTCATCCGTATATCAGGGTGATATCTTTCTTTCTGCCTATCTGCATCATGATATTTCCGAAGGAGGGGGTGATATTTTCATATCACTCGAGTGTGTGTTTGTTCCAGCATCATGATGATGCTGATATCAAGGAGATATCCGCCTGCTGGCTTCGTGCATTATCTAGTGGGGGTGATCTTTTCAAGCATCATCATATTCATATTTCGCCCTGATCTTATAGCGGAGCTACAGTGTAGCATGATGTTAGTGCATCAGGATGATATTTCCAAATATCAGGTTGTCTTCCGAATATCATCCTGATGTTGATATGATGATGACGTCATCAAGGTCCGGGGGGTCATATTTCTAACACTGATCATCTTGTGGAGATCCCCCGATATTTGTAAACATGATGATGACGTCATCCGGATATGAGGAGGTGCGCAGTAGGCAGATATGATGATGACGTCAACAGGATATGATGATGACATCATCAGGATGTTCATCGGCCAGACTTTTGGTATAGGCTCAGCAGGAGGATGTTTCTCCGATGGATCCGGTTGTGCGGGTGAAGGCGAATATCATGCGGTTGTATTGCGATATGATGATGATGTCAGGGTGATATTTCGGGCAACAGGATATCATGCTGCTGGAGGATGATGATGATGAAGTCTTATACTAGTGTCGTCAGGAGCAAAAGCACCGACATGATATATGCTCATGACCTAGTATATAAAGTGTTAAAGAGGTCATCGCGGGGTGCATGTGGGATAATGTTATCCTGCATTTTCGAAATATCATGATGATGAATCTCGGCGGGAAGTGGTTGCGATCGATTGTTTGATGTTCTTCCCAAGGCCGCGGGTTAGTGCGCCATCAATGGCGATTGTTGCAGAGGTATGGGCGATGTCGTGGACGGATGTAGTACCCGGTTGAAGATCTGGATCCCTAGGCGGTGGCGCAGGGCTCGAGATATCTTCCTGTCTCCTCCCCTACCTGCTGCATTAATGTTTGAGCGCCATTTTCATGATACTGTATATCTGGCGGGCTTTTTGGTCAACCTGGTAGTTAATGCTGAATACACCCTCCTGCTATATAATGCAGATGGTGTCATTCATTCAAGGTTGTTGAAAGTTGAGAATTTTTGGCTCTGTAATCCAAAACCAGCTGATCTGGTTGCTCTGTACAGCTTGATCTTGTGAGTTTATGTATCTCCTGTTGTAGGACTTGGCATGAATCCACTGATTTCATGGTTGATCTTGTATGAGTAATGTTGTCTTAGCATGTGTTGTGTTAATTCTGTCTCCAGTATTGCATGTATTCTTCTTCTGGATCTGGATATTTGCGTAATGTTTAGATTCTAGAGCATAGAATTCCTATGTTGAATGTCTGATCTTTTAACCTCTGCTCAAGGGGCAGATTAAACAGTTTTCAGGTTGAACATTGGGAAGGGTATACTGCAGTAGGGATGCCATAAGTAGAGATAACTTAACACTCTTCATTGGGAGATATCTGTGAGGCAGATATCATGTGTATCCCCCTAAAATCCGGTTTTAGCTATTCATGCTGATCATTCACAGGTGTATGTCTACCGACTCCAAGCCCTGGATAGGCACCAATCATGCTGTGTTCTTGTGTTATACACCATGTCCAGCTTTGCATCCAAAATTCAAACTAAAACATTTCATACTTCCACCTGTTAGTTGTAGGAGTAGGATTAGGAACCCCCTGCATGCTCTCATATCCAACCAGACATCATGTCCAAGAATGTTGCCAGCCTTGTGATCTATCATACAGATCTTGGTCCATACATGAGAGTATTCTGCCTGTTGTTGTCAAGTTAGATCTTTCTATCTTTGAGCTAGTCAAGGTTACATCTTGAGTTATAGGGATACCCCCCTTGGTGCGGCAGAACCAGAAGTGAAGGGGAGGAGCTCACGCAACCTCCTGTATTCAGTTGGCTGAATCTGCCTGTGCATTAGAAGTGGCAAATCCTAATGCTGATTCAAAGAATGTCAACAGGTATATTGTGTTTTACATTCATTTATGTGTTTTAGATAGTTTCTATGAGTGAGATTGGCTTGATAAGAATTTAGGATATTTGTGGTTATCTATTAGTTTCTTATTGCTTGCTCCAATTATTCATCACACTCACTATTGTGAGATCACCCCATGGGATGATTTATCAAACTAGACTATGCACTATGTATAGAGAATTTCAAGATTGGGTTGTGAAGCTCATAAACTATGTTCAAACTTTGCAATGCATAGTGTTAAGTGATGAAAAAGAAGTTTTTTTTTTTAGAGTAGCAAGTTCACCAAAGAGATATGATGAACCACAATAATGAAAAGGGGAATTGACAACATTTGAAACATGTCAGGTTCACCAAAATGTAGGGTGATCCATGATAATGAAGAAGAAAGTTTAAGCGTAGAACAACAGGTTCACCAAAATGTAGTGTTAGGAAAAACTACCCGTTAATCGAATGAATTCAATCAAGGGACTTCTTCACTCATGCTACACTTGGGATCTGCTATCTAATGTTTAGATGTATAAAGCCTACTCTAGGTCTTAACAAAACCACTACGTGTTCCAATCAAATTAAACAACTAGACTAGATGCTTGAAAATAAAGGAAAGAGGAACAAAATGCTAGAAACAAATGATTGTGTATAGAATTATGAAAAATAAATTATAGAAATGAAAAGAGGGAACATAGAGGAACCTGTCACAGAGGGGAGGAGCTCACTGTCTTGGATGAGAATGCGTTGCGGGATGTCTACACGAAGCATTAGCATCCTAAAACTTGTAAAAATAAAAATTCCAAGTCTGTATGAACCCAAGACACCTGCACAACTCAGTTTCAAACCAAGGCACTAGTTTGGGTAAAACAGGTTTTTGAAGCTTTTAACAAAGATCAAAAACACAATAGTGTCACTACAAACCAAGTGACCTCGATGTTAAAGTGTTGCACACAAAGGCAAATATAGATTTCTTTAAGATTTCTTACAAAATGTGAAAGAGATGTTATCTTCCTATGTCGAAATACACAATGTGTAATTATAAAAGCATGAATTTTCAAAGCAATGATATGAAATGATACAAAATTACGATGCCAAATTAGATTTGACGAATACTTTAATGCAACTAATATGATCGTGCAAGAGAATTTTTTGAAACCCTAATGCAAAATTTTACCAAAATGCAAGCTTTTAAGGCCTAAATATGCACTTTTCCAAGATCATGCAAGATTTTTAAATGACTATTGATAAATATGCAAGATTTGATTTGAACAATCAACAAGATGCAAATGCTCGAAGCTACGGGCTCGTGCAAAAATGTTTAATATAAAAAAGGTGAATGATGACAACTAGGATGCACACTAGATCAAACCCTTTTCCATATAACATTCAAGGACAAGACCAAGCCAAAGCACTACCAAATGAAGGTGGACTCAGCTACAAAGCTTGTGCTCAAGTATGCTATAGAGGAATCTGATTTAATTCAGTCTTTCTATCAAACCCTGGGACAACATTGCATGAAACCCTAGTTCTATGATGATCAACTTATGACAAAAAATGTACAATAGTAATCTAGAATCCAATTGCATAGGGAAGATCAGGAAGATGATAGAACATGTGTCTCAGAAGCAAAGGTGTCGAAGGACTATTTTGGGATTGCCCAAGTCCTCAAAGGAAGAATCGGTCAAAACTATAAACTGGAGATATGTTGCAGAGACTACCTTGATGTCGATCTGAAGTTTGAAAGGGCAGAAAGACTAGGGTGCCACCATCCAAATCATGGACAGAGGAATATTTTGTAACTGATGTTGGATCTCGAAACCCTAACCCTTACTCAATCTTCTTGTATCTTCATATTCTACGGATCTCGCTCCTATAACCTACACATGTAAGATGGCAACAGAGGGTTTGGGGGGTTATGGTATTTAGGGACTTGCCTCGGTTAAATCTCAGGATAGCATGCAAGCTTCCCAACACCATTGTTTGATAGAAAGTGTGTGCCCTCGTGGGGGTAGAGGCTGAAAACAATAATGATAACGATTAATCAAATGATGATAACAACAATGATATCACCTATGCAATGATCCTTTAAAGAGATGAAGATCCTTCAACTTCCAAGGTGGTTAGATGATAGCTTCATGCCTATAACAAACACACAATAACAACACACAAATATGCTCTAGAATCACAATGAATGCTCTTGCTTGCTTTTCTTCAATATCATAAGTTAGTTATCTCTATTGTGCTTACAAATGAACTCAAAAACACTCTTATATATGCTTTCCTTCTCACAATCATGAATTAAACCAAAAGGGCCAAAAAAAAGAATCCTTTGGAAAGGTCCCAAGATGACATACACTTGATTTTGCCTCGACCAATCAAGAGTGATGTAGCTCCAAACAATTGGCAGAAGCACAAATCTGCAGAAAAAAAAAAAAAAAAAAAAGATACCAACAAATAAAACAAGAACAAATTCAGAGAAATAGTCTTTTCATTATAGTTCCAGACTTGATACAACCATTAGATCTCAGAAAAACCCATACATATTCTTTAGAAAATCCATTCCCATTTCCTTTTTTTTTGTTCCTCTCTGTCCCCCTAAAAACTTAGCTCCCCCCAAACTTAAACCAAAAAACCAACTAAAAATAGCCCCCCAGCCAACATGTAGTTGACCTAGCCACAGACCACTCACAACCCAAAAAAAGAAAAAAAACCCAAAACTACCACAATGAAACAGAAACAACAGAAGAGAACCCAAAAATAGCAATTTCCTTATATTCCACTCAGAACGTGGGTAGGAGAAATTAAGGGAGATGCTTCGCATCATTCTCCCCTCCTTTGAGAAAATATGAACCTCCTGGTTCTGGTTGACTGTTCTTCATCAAATCTGCTTCAGTGATCCATGAATTGTAAGAATCTGGCAAATTTTCCCACTTAACAAAGTAAAGCTTATATGACTTGGATCATGTTGCCACTAATTTGGTATCTAGTATTCATTCAACTTGCTCTCTTTTCTTCTTTGGCAACTACTTACTCCAAAGGTTGTCGGCCTTCTCATTGTGCTCCTCTTCCATCTGATCTTCCATTGTTCCAACTGAATATGAATACAGGTCAGCAACATTAAAAATGGGACTGATGTCCAATTCTTCTGGTAAATCAATTTGGTAGGCATTGTCATTTATCCTCTTTATAATTTTGCAAGGACCAATCCTTTTGGGCTTCAATTTGTTGTAGGTACCTTGGGGATATCTTTCCTTGCGTAGGTGAACCATGACCATTTCTCCCTCTTGGAAAACCTTTTCTCTTCGATGCAAATCAGTTCTCTTCTTATATTATTCACGCATGGACTGCAATTTGAGCCTAACTTGCTGATGTATCTCTTGGATACGCTCTAAAAAATCTGTAGCTTCTTCACTGTTATGTGGGCTTATTGGCAAATTGACCAAGTCTACTACTCCCTTAGGATTTGCTCCATATACAATTTGAAATGCAAACTTACCTATAGATCTATTAATGTTGGAATTATATGCAAATTCATCTTGAGGAATCACCAAATCCCATTGTCGAGGATTGTCCCCAACTAAATGTTGATAACTGAGAGGGGGGGTGAATCAGTTATCCTAATTATTTCTTCTTTTTTGAACTTTCTTACTAATCAATGCAGCATTAATTCAAACAAGCAAATATTACCATGAAATGAAAAACACATGACACAGTATTTTTGACGTGGAAACCCTGTTAAGGGAGAAAACCACAGGGTGATTAACCCAAAGATTATTCTCTGTTAGAAGAATAAGGAATTATAAAATGGCACTTGCCAATTAGGGCTCACTGCCCGAGCACACTGCTCACAAAGGAGGCACACTGCCTACAAGGAGACACACTATCTACAAAAGAATGTTTATACAATACTTGAACTGATTGGAAGCATCCACATATGCTGGAGTTTAGTTCCGGTTAGGCTCAGTACATTGATCTGCTGCACTTCATCTTTCCTCTTCTCTTTATTCTGCTTTTCTTTCACATACCGGATCTTTCTTACTGCTTCTGTTCTGCTTTGCTCTTGTTCTCATATCACATCATACATCCACGCTTCTCATATCTAAATCCATCCTATATATATCCGCACAAGTGATTTCATTATATTTCTAGTCAGCACCCGGAATAGTCTAACTTCTCACAAACTCTGTTCTGTCGGCTGAATCCTTGCACATCAAGTAAAGCGGATCAAGCATATACTTGTAGATATCATCAATCATGTCGGCCAAACATGATTCATGCCTTCACAACCTTTACCATCATCAGTAACACATCCAGAAAATAGTCTGATGTTCTGTCAGTCAGTTCTTCCTCTGTTCACACTGTCACTCAGGAATCCGGTACTCAACTATTCATATCTTTTTCCTTGTCCATCATCGGAGGCTAAATCCTTGGAATATACCACTCAAGGTAGTCCTCTTGACTTCCCCAGATCCGCATTGCACCAAGATACTTCCTCTGAGAGATCCGGACCTGTCTGTCGGACCTTGCCACATGCTCTGTTCTTGTTCACCGGACCACAATAATCTTCATTCTGACTTCCAGTAGAGACACACCATGACTTGCAAATATGTGGGATGACCTTTGTTGCCATCAATGACAACAACCATGAATCCATATAGTGTCTCTTGCCAACAATCTCCCCCTTTGGCATTGATGGCAACACTTAGTGAAAAATGACTAAGTGTTTACACTATGCTCCCCCTTGGCTGATGGTCTGTCTTTATATACATTTTTCAGAGCTCCCCCTTAGTTGGATTCCTCATTTTTCACTACTCCTCACTCCCCCTTTGATGTCAATGGCAAAGGGTAGGGTCCGCACACCAAAATTTTCAAAAATTTTACTATACTTGGCTGTATATTACATATTCACATAAACTGAAGAATATCTGCAAAGGATGTCTTCAACTGGATGAGTTTTGTAGCCCAACTTTGCTTCATTCTATCCAAAATTGAAATGTGACCACTTAACAAAAATGCAAAAGCTTCTCCTCTCTTAAGATCTATCGGATCATTTGTGTGGGCGATAGTCTTAGCATCACTTATGGCCTCATGCATGGTCTCTAACTTAGGGATAATAATCCTTCTAAGTTCTCCCATCTGGTTAATTATATTCTTCCTTTCCTTTTCAAAGTTCTTGATTTCATTTGTGATTGCAATAGTTTGACATTCTTGATTTACTATGGAGGAAGAGAGAGGATCAAAACTTTGAGACAAACTCAATAGTTTGTCCTGTTCCTCTTTTATTTTCTTCTCAATTTCTATTGTTGCTTTTGACCAGGAGATACAAAATTTGTAAATGTCACCGCCATCCTTAAGAGCATTTTCTAAGCTCTTTATTCCAATACTCATATTTCTCCTATCATTAGAGATTAATCCTAGTACCTCTGAGAATCTCTTATCCAAAAACTCTTTCCGGACCTTTTCTTCAGCTGATTTTTCTAGGGATTCAAAATGTGTACCAACACTGCTGACTAAGGTTTTGAGATTACCGAAAGAGGAGGCTGTGGGATCTTTCTGGACCGATGGCATAATCTTCTCAAGCACTTTGGAAGCAGCTTCTATCAACTCACAGTCTTCCATATGAGACTTTAGGAGTTTTTCATTTGCCTTAGCATTTGCAAATGAAGCTATCTTCATTGTCTGTACTGGAGAGAGGGAATCAAAATTCAATGGGCCTTGTAGAAGCTCTGGTTCGTCAATCTCTATTGTTTCTTTGCTCAGAAATTTTTGGACAATTTGTGCAGTGTCTCTTGCTGGAGACAGATGTTTCTTCTCTTCTGCAGTCTTGGAGCTGTCCTTTGGAGTTTTTCCTCCTTCCACATTCTTACCACTATCAGTTGTGGTTTTCTCTGTTGGAGTCTTCTCTTTCTCTGCACCCTTGGTATTGTCAACTTCTTTTTCTTTTACCACTGCTTCTTTCTCCTGTAATTTCTCTTCTTCTTTGGATCCGGAGACTGTAGGGGAAACTGAAGGAGAAATGTTGGTTTGTTCAGGGCCCATCTCTTCTATTGCTTTCTCAGAAGTTTCTTCTGCAGCACTTGTGGATGAGGGATCAGTACCCAAGTCCTCCACAATAGGAAGATTAAACCTTTTGAAGGCCTTCCGGAGGATCTCTTCTGTATCCATGGCCACCTTGTCAGTCTCACCAAGCATGAGTTTATTCATCCTTGCTTTACTCCTGAACTCATCTTTGCAGTCTTTGAATATTATGTTCATTGTCTTGGGATCAATTTCAGGATATAGCTGAATAGCTATCTGCTCCCAGATCTCAAGATCTTTTGCCTAGGCATTGTTCTTTCTTATTTCTAACTCCTTTTCTAGGCTTTTAGGAATTAGAGATATAATCTCAATGAAAGCCTTCTTGTATATGTTCAGATACCTGATTGTGGCTTCCTGCAGGATCTTTTGGTCAGCCTCATTGTAGTCATCATAGAATTCAGCCATTGGTTGAAGGTTTCCATCCACAGTGACTGATTTGATTACACTCTCTAGAGACAGGGTGGGCTTTTCAACAAATTCCTCTGCCATTTCTTCCTTGTCTTGGCCTGTGGAGGGTTTATCGGATCCTTTCTTCTTCTGCTTCTTTATTTCCTTTACCCCCTCATCTGATTCGGTTTCCTCTTCATCTTTGTGACTTGTATAAGCCCTTGTGGCTTTTATTTTAGACCTTTTCTCTCCTTTACCGGATGTCTGACCTTCCGGTTTTGATGTTTTTGAGCTTTTGGTTGTGACAGGTGTAGATCCCTTTGATGATCTGGTCTGGGTTGAGGTTTCCACCGGAGTACTTTTCTTGCTTTTCTTTTCTGCCTCTCTCTTCTCTTCCTCAGCCTTTCGCCTCTTTTCCCGGTTGGCATCAAGTGCCTCCTTTGGGATGCCTAAGCCTTGAGCAATATGCTCTACTTCTTTTCTCACCTTCCTCTTTATCTCAAGTTCTCTGAGTTCCACATGGATCTTCACACTCAGTTCCTCAAAGGTTCCAAACCTTTCTGCCTTTGGATCTTTAGGCTGACTTAGCATGTGTTGAACATGCAACTCCACAATCTGTTCATCCACTTCATACCCCATGGGCATGATCCACACAATTCTTGATTCTACTGCCTCCATTAGGCACTGATCTGTTTCTACCATAAAGCATACTGTGTCTTTGTACTTCTCAATAAGAGACTAGGGAATTCTTTCTCTTGCTTACATCATGCTCTAAAAGTTCTTGAAATATCCCCACAGGGCTGTATTTCTTGCTTTAGCATCTCTAAGTCCATGCAAATAATTTCTGATTTGGATGGCAACTGGTCTGTCATTCTGCCATATCCATCCACTAGATCCAGGAAGCTCATTCATGTAATAAAAGAATAGACAAAGGATCCAACTACCATACTTGAAGGAGTTCTTCTTGTCCTTCTTAATCTTCTACAGATTTTCCAAAAGTTGGTTTAGAAGAAGCTCACACAAATCATAGTCTGCATTCTCTTTTAGCATTTGATATGCTGTGTAAATTACAGTTCCCGGCACTGAGTTTTCCCTACTGGAGTGATAAATCTTGTAACCAATTATCATAGATGCAAATTTGACATCCAGTTCAGTGATGTCTTCAATTGTCATAGCTCTCTTATCAAATTTTGATCCGGTTGCAAAACTAACTGTCTAATTTTTGACAGACTTGAGGATAGGTATTCCACCAGATGAGTGCAAACTGGTTACAACCCTAATTACATCTTTGGTGATCTTAAAAGTCTTGTTCAACCATAGGAAATTGTCATGCACTCTATTCAGTACATACCGGACCCATTCATCTTCTTCAAAACAGGGAAAATGAATGCATTGTGCAAAGTCCTTATCCCGGATGGCTTTATACTGAGGTTTAATCTCAAAGGAATCATCTACCAATTGTCTATGATAGATATCCATCAATTTTGATTCTCTAAATTCTTTAATATTTGCATGTATGTAAACCCTAATGTCCTCCATATGCAGTACACCATGCGGAACACTAGAGAAGGCTCCTAGGGGATCTACCTCCAAAGATTTGTATGGATGTTTCTTGAATGTGGGGCGAGGTCTATTAGAGATCTTAACTATATTTGGAGTAGCCATTTTTCAAAAGATTTGTAGTGAGATATTGAAGACGGAAAATACCTTATGCGCCTTTGGTTGCACGGAGTTAGTTTGATTGATTTCTGGATGTAATAACTTATGTGAGTGATCTTTGATAAACTTGATGAATTTTGTTGCAGAGCTCCACTTTTCGTTTCTTCTTGAGTGCATAATGAACAAGTGATTAATGAGAAATCCCTTATATTGCTCTGCAAACCCTAATATCTGATTGCAATAAATGCTCGACCTACATTATTCCGGTTTGCCTTATTCGAATGACTTGAAGAACCGGATCAGTCCTGATTTATGAACGTCATGCGGATCTTCCAACCATGAACAAATCAAGATGACACATCACAAGGACATCCCAAATACTCTGTCCAATCCACAGAATAAGACAATGCACTTCTGGATCTCTCTGGACCCTTTTGTAATCCTCTGTCATTCCGGAGCATCTCCCGGAATAGGTTCTACATGATCGATCACAACTTCTTCACATCTTCATGCGAACCTCTAAAATCTTAGCTGGATCATCTCAAGACTCATATCTACAAACCCTTTACTCTGCATCTTGTGCCTAATCCGGCACCACTTGATTGGCTGGGGGAACAGGATTTTCTTTGTGTCTCCCCCTGAGCCAGAGCTCATTTCTTAATTTCTGGAAGGAATATCAGCACCAGAGTCTGGTGCGGATCCAACTTCTACCTTCTCTAAACTTTTCTCCACCCAAATCTTGTTCATCTCATTCCTAACTTCATCCGCATTCATCTTTTGTTTACCTTTGTCTTGATTCTGACTATATACCAGACCTCTTTTGTCCTGATTCTTGCTTCTGCAGACTTTTGCATTATGACCGGACCTATTACAGATTTGGCAAACAACATTTCTTTGCATATTTGACTGATAACCTCTTGATCTGCATTGATTAGCCATATGACCTACTCTATTGCATGTAAAGCATCTACCATTGAATGATTTGTTCATTTGCATATTTCTGCATTCATGAGACTTATGTCCATACCTTTTGCAGTTAAAGCATTGTCCGGAGAAGGATGAATTAGTATGATTCATTCTCTTTCTACACTGATTAGCTTTGTGACCAAAGTGATTGCAGCTGTGGCAGTATCCATTGAAGGATGGATATCTTTGAGCATTGGGTTGTCTTACTGGAGGTCTTCTAGGCCTGTTCCTTGGATTTTCTAATCCAAAATTCTTCTGACCGGATCCGAAGCTTTCTCCTTTCTCATATCCTAAACCACACTTGTCATCTGTCCTCTTTTGACTTCCAAGAAGAACTTCAAGTTGAGCAGAACTTATCTTGAATTTCTCTTTATATTCATTTGCTGTTTGAAGATCCCTTTTGAGAGAGACAATTTGATCCTCAAGTTTTTCTTCATTATTTTTAGCATCTTCAAGATCAGATTCAAGATATCTGATAATCCTATCCATCTGGTGGTAATCTTCTGATTTCTCTTTGAGAGATTGTCTTAGATTGTCTTCAGTTTTTCTTTTCTCTTCAATCTCTTGAGTAAACTTTATAACTCCTGATTCCATTTCATGTCTTACCATAATGACTTCTTTTGATAACTTTTCACATAACTTGGTTTTTTTAATCAGCTCTTCATTTGCATTACTTTCTTCACTTTGTCTTGCCAATTGCTGGAGCAGCTCCTTTCTCTTTTTCATAAAGAGACTTAATTTGTCTTTTAGTTCTCTCATGAATTCATTAGCCTGTTGGAGTCTTTCCTTTAATTCATTGACTTCAGAGTTTGATTGTTCAAGATCCTCAAGGGCAGTCTTGAGTTGCTCCCTTAAACCATATGCATCCATTTGAACTCCCAGATCTTCCTCAAGCTGTTAGGCTCTATTAGGAGGAACTTTGCTCTGATACCAATTGTTGATAACTAAGAGGGGGGGTGAATCAGTTATCCTAATTATTTCTTCTTTTTTGAACTTTCTTACTAATCAATGCAGCATTAATTCAAACAAGCAAATATTACCATGAAATGAAAAACACATGACACAGTATTTTTGATGTGAAAACCCTGTTAAGGGAGAAAACCACGGGGTGATTAACCCAAAGATTATTCTCTATTAGAAGAATAAGAATTACAAAATGGCACTTGCCAATTAGGGCTCACTGCCCGAGCACACTGCTCACAAAGGAGGCACACTGCCTACAAGGAGACACACTGTCTACAAAAGAATGTTTATACAATACTTGAACTGATTGGAAGCATCCACATATGCTGGAGTTCAGTTCCGGTTAGGCTCAGTACATTGATCTGCTGCACTTCACTTTCCTCTTCTCTTTATTCTGCTTTTCTTTCACATACCGGATCTTTCTTACTGCTTCTGTTCTGCTCTACTCTTGTTCGCATATCACATCATACATCCACGCTTCTCATAACTAAATCCATCCTATATATATATATATATATCCGCACAAGTGATTTCATTATCTTTCTAGTCGGCACCTGGAACAGTCTAACTTCTCACAAACTCTGTTCTGTCAGCTGAATCCTTGCACATCAAGTAATGCGGATCAAGCATATACTTATAGATATCATCAATCATGTCGGCCAAACATGATTCATGCCTTCACAACCTTTACCATCATCAGTAACACATCCGGAAAATAGTCTGATGTTCTGTCAGTCAGTTCTTCCTCTGTTCACATTGTCACTCAGTAATCCAGTACTCAACTATTCATATATTTTTCCTTGTCCATCACTGGAGGCTAAATCCTTGGAATATACCACTCAAGGTAGTCCTCTTGACTTCCCCAGATCTGCACTGCACCAAGATACTTCCTCTGAGAGATTCGGACCTGTCTGTCGGACCTCGCCACATGCTCTGTTCTTGTTCATCGGACCACAATAATCTTCATTCTAACTTCCGGTAGAGACACACCATGACTTGCGGATATGTGGGATGACCTTTGTTGCCATCAATGACAACAACCATGAATCCATATAGTGTCTCTTGCCAACACTAAACACCTTAATAAGCTGCCCAAGCTCCTATTTACCACTTTTGTTTGACCATCAGTTTGGGGATGATATGCTGAACTGAATTGCAATTTGCTATTCAATCTTTTCCACAAAACTCTCCAAAAGTGGCTTAAAAATTTGGTGTCCCTATCACTAGTTATGGTTTTTGGAATACCATGCAACCGCACAATTTCTCTAAAGAACAAATGGGCCGCTTGACTTGCGTCATTAGTCTTCTTACAAGGAATGAAATGGGCCATTTTAGAAAAATGGTCCACTACCACAAACACTGAATCATTACCTCTTTGGGTTCGTGGAAGACCCAAGACAAAATCCATAGAGATATCAGTCCATGGTTCTCTTGGCATTGGTAAAGGCATGTATAGGCCAGTATTTTGATGTCCTCCTTTTACCACTTGACACACCTTGCAAGCAACAACAAATTTGTCCACATCTCTCTTCATGTTAGGCCAGAAGAATTTCTCACTTACTGCTCCAAAAGTCTTATCTCTTCCAAAGTGACCTCCCAACCCATTTGAATGCATCTCTTTCATGAGTTGTTCTCTCCTAGACCCAAAGGGAATGTAGAGTTGATTCTCTTTAATCAAAAATCCATCCAGCAGTAAGTAGTCTTCAAATGGATGCATAGATGAATGGTCTTGACTGCTGAGAATGGCATATATGTGACCAAAGTTTGAATCATTTGTATATTCATTCTTCATTTCTTTAAAGCCAATGAACCCATGATTCATTACAACCAATAAATGTCACCTTCTGCTCAATGCATCAGCCACCCACTCATATAATCCATCTTGCGTTTTGAAGGTCGTCTTCCACTCATCACCTTCACGGACCCGAATCTGATGGTAACCACTTCTGAGGTCGATTTTGGAGAAGACTTTAGCACCTGACAAACAATCTAACAAGTCATCCATTCTAGGTATGGGGTATCGGTACTTCACAATGATTTTGTTAATGGCTCTAGAATCCATACATAACCTCTATTTACCCCCCTTCTTAGGAGAGAGTAGAGCAGGTGTGGCACATGTACTCATGCTTTCTCTTACAAATCCTTTTTCCAATAATTCAGTAATTTGTCTCCTCATTTCCTCATTTTCCAGCGGAGGCAACCTATAAGCAACTTGGTTTGGAAGTTTGGCACCTGGGATAAGATCAATTTGATGGGTAATGCCTCTGGATGGAGGCAAACCAACTGGTAGATCAGATGGTGTCAAATCAGAATATTGTTGTAACAATTCTTGTATCTTCAATGGAATTATCTGCTAATCTGAATTCTTATTCTCTATAGGATACAATAGATAGCAAATCTCACCCTTATATTCTCTAAAAAATTCTTTACACCCCACTGTAGTCAAAGACAAGTCTTTAATTTCATTTTTCTCTTCTCCTTTAAATGGTTTCAATACATGGAGTTTACCCTTTTGTTGAATCTCATAGGTGTTTTCTCTGCCATGGTGAGTTACATTTCTGTCATATAACCAATGTCTCCCCAATAACAGGTGACAAGCATCCATAGGTACTACATCGCATAACACTCTATCCTCATAAGGACCAATTTTGAAGTCAACTAGACAAGATTGGTTCACAAGCACACTATGATCCTTTTTTAACCAAGAAATTTTATAAGGATTCGGTTTTGGAATACATACCAGCTGTAATTTTTGCACCATTTCTGTACTTACCAAGTTGTCAGTGGATCCTCCATCAACAATTACTTTGTACACCTTATCTTTACACTTGCATTGCGTCCAAAACACACTATTCCTTCTCCAATAAGTTGTGGGAGTTTCCTTGTCACCAGCAACCAAAGTTCTATTCAACATTAGATTCTCACCTATTTCTTCTTCAACTTCTTCTCTCAAGGGCTCTTCTCCTTTTTCCTAGACCACCATTGCTCTCTTGGGATTTTGAGGGCAATCTGCAGCTTTATGGGCTTCATTACAAATGAAGCATTTCAAAGGTTTCCATCCTTCAGGTAATCGTTGTTCTCGTCCCCTGCCTTTAAAGCCACCCCTCCCTTGGAAGTTTGGCTTCACATCATCTTCTGTTCTTCTCCATTAGCCATTTTGGAGGAACTTCCTCTTCCTTTAATTGAAGTGTTGCCACCTCTTTTGTTTGCCAATTTGCCCATTCTATTCAACTTTTCTTTTGCTTTCAAGGCTAATTGATATGCCTTATCCACATTACTCACTTTGAGTAAGGCTAATTCATTCTGGAGTTGGAATCGAAGTCCATTAATGTATCTAGCTGCAGCATGATCATCTTCTTCTCCTAAATTAGTCCTGATTTGCAACCTCAAAAATTCTTCAGTATAAGCTGATACAGTCAACTCTCTTTGCTTCTAATTTTGAAACTCTTTAAAGAGTTTTTGCTGATAATCTAAGGGCATAAACTTAGTTCTCAAATGTTTTAACATCTTTGGCCAAAGTCTGATTTTCTCTTTTCCCTGTCTTTTCCTAGCATTCTAGAGATTCCCCCACCATAAGGCAGCATGTGACTTCAGTTTGGATGCAGTGATTTTGACTCTATGTGGATCAGTCTCTTCAATCCCTTCCATGTCAAATAATTTTTCTAATTCTTAGATCCAATCTAAAAACACTTCTGGATTTAACTCACCTTTAAAATCAGGGAATTCAACCTTAAATTTAGTTCCCTATTTAGTAAGAGCTTCAATAAGTCTTTCCATGGGGTCAATGGCTCCCCCTTGACCTCCTTGGTCTTCTAGTTCTTCCTCAGAATTTTCATGCGATAATCTGGCCTCAAGGGCCTGTAACCTCCTGAGTACTTCATCCGCAACATTGTCTCGCCCTGTGGCATTTCTTCAACCTCTTCTACCCCAAGTTCCCCTCTAGGCCATGAAAGATGCTCTAATACCAAAATGATGCAACTCCAAACAATTGGCAGAAGCACAAATCTGTAGAAAAACAAAAAAAAAAATATACCAACAAATACAACAAGAACAAATTCAGAGAAATAGTCTTTTCATTATAGTTCTAGACTTGATACAACCATTACATCTTAGAAAAACCCATACATATTCTTTAGAAAATCCATTCCCATTTCCTCTTTTTTTGTTCCTCTCTGTTCCCCTCAAAACTCAGCTCCCCCCAAACTTAAACCAAAAAACCAACTAAAAATAGCCCCCAGTCAACATGCAGTTGACCTGGCCACAGACCACTCACAACCCAAAAAAAGAAAAAAAGCCCAAAATTGCCACAATGAAATGGAAACAACAGAAGAGAACCCAAAAATAGTAATTTCCTTAAATTCCACTCAGAACGTGGGTGGGAAAAATTAAGGGAGATGCTCTACATCAAAGAGGGACTTGGGCGGTCATGCCCAAGTCTTTGGGCTCCTTTTTAGTCTGGGATAAGGTAAAATATGGGCCCCTTATTCCCAATTTACATTGGTGTCGGGCAATTTTGCATTGGGATGATCATTTAAAATGAATAATGTAATCACGAGGACCTAGGAGCTAAACAAGGAGGTAAAAAGACATGTGGACACTTTTTACTCCATAACAATACCCTAGTGGAAAGATTGGAAATGGTATCGTAATAAACTATTTTGTAACTATAAACCTCGTAAAAGTTATGCTTGGCACATTTGCATATGGTGCACAAGATTAACAATAGATGGGATCTTTAATCCTCATTAGGTACATGGTAGCATAGGTTTTAGACCATTTGGTGGGCTATTATTAATTTGAAGTTTACTCATTTTTCCTAGTGCATTCTTTACTAGGGTATTCTATTAGCTTTAGATTGCTTCATTTAGGTGTTTCTAATTGTTGCTACCCATTCTGTGGGCATCAAGAAACTCTCAAGAATCTCTTCTGGTTCTTCCCTAGAGCTCAAGCATCTTGGCATTGGATTCATAATTTTTTAATCCTTTTAGGCCTGAGCCTTTTTCCTAGCATATGATTCTTCTAGGAGATTGGCCCAAAATCCTCGCGAAATTCATACAAATATGGCATTCTTTCAAAGTGGAAATCATATTTAACATTTGGAAAGATATGAATTATTCATCTTTTTTGGATGTATTGTTAGTAGAATTTTATTTTTGATTCTAAATCTATGATATGTTATAATGTGTTGATGAAAATATAAGTACAAGCTAATATAGTTGCACTTGAAGTGGCCCACCTATAGGTTCTTGTTGATCATTGAGGTAATGCTCCTTGTATGGTTGCTAGAGTGCCATTGATTTCCCCTTATAATGGGAGTCCATCCCATCCATGAGGGTGTTAATGTGGTTGCAATTAGAAATCCTATGGGCATGATGCCTCTCATGCTTCCCAACACATGGATCATGGTCACGGTACTTATGGATGGTCTCGATCCTTCCACTAGCATTTAGCATCTCCTCTGCACTACTCTAGAGGAGCTCTTGGCTAGCCTGATAGTAGCAAATTCCCTTAGCTTTCTTTGGTTATCTCTCCTACCAAGGCTACTAGTCAATCCCTTGAGGAAGTGTAGGTTAATGAGGATAATCTAGATGGTGCTCTTATTGACTGCGAGCTCATTCTTAATGAGCAGGATAACCAAGATATGTGAAAACTATATTACTATGATCCACCTCTTGCTACTTGTGCTTTAGATCTTGCTGCTTAGCATCTCTATTTTTTTTTCTTTGATGTTATGTATAAGGTTCCACTTTGCTTAGACTTTGGGGTGTACCTATCTCCACCCACCCCTTTTTGTGTTATAGTATATTTTGAAAAACTTTTGTAGTTAATATAAGTGCCTCTTTCATTAAAAAAATTATATATAACATATCTAAAAAAATTATGCACATTGCTATCTCTCAACTTCCATGTTCTAACAAGCTACTTGTATAATAATGTAAACAAATACAATTCCATTCTTAGTAAGCAAGAGGCATTAATTTTCCCTTACAATATCAACATATTCTCTCAACATAAAAAGTCAAATTTGACAACCAAAAGAATTAAATATTTAACTAAATCAATTACTAAATTCTTTTTTATTTCTCTAGTTTATATTGCAAGTTTCAAAACAAATATATTATTATACCAATCAATAGTTGCTAAACCTTTAACTAATTAACATCACCTATATATTTTTTAATGAAAATTCTTATTATACTTTATATTAAAGGTAAAAATAATAGAATATTCACAAAAAAAAGTTTAGGGTGGTAAAGCAGCCCACCCACATAGTCTATTGGGACCAAGTCCAAAACATAGACAAAATCAAACACAAAAGGGCCAAGCCAAAAAAGCACTTAAGGTGCTAAAGCAACGCCAGTAGAGGGCGGATCTTGATCATCAAGATTCCCCCACACATCTGGAGAGGTAACCCTCAATTGGCTCCCAGCAGTGCCTTCATCTTCAAGATTGTCCTCAATAAACTGCTGGGCACGACCTAATTGAGCTACATGTCTAGTTGTTTGGGCCACGGCCTGTTCTTGAAGGGTTGTATCTGCTTAGCATAAGTGGAGGTTGAGTTATGCTCCAGGCATCTATTGAATTGCTCAACTCAATTATCTGGTCTCTACTGCTCGTCTTCGCTCCATTGTTCGAGTTTCAAGTCTTAACAACTTGGGACATGCCTTAACAGTTTCTAAGTTTCCTTCTCTCTTCTATTATTCAGTGAAGAGGCGGGTACACTCTCTCTGGACCTTTACTTTTATATATCTTCCTTCACCATCATCAACAAGAAACCGAATTTCTTGGGGTTAGAATTCAATTAAAGGCTTCTTCGTCTGCCCTTACAAAGATGTCATCCACAGGCCATGTTCCTGAAACCCTTCTCAATGCTGTTGAAAAACTCATGTCCAATGGACTCAACCATCTTCAGGTTAAGGAAAAATACATCTTTCCTCCCCATGAACGTCCCAACCTCTCTGAAGTTTGTCATTCCTGTGCTATTCCAGTGGTAGACCTCAAGGATTTAGATGGCCCTGATAGGAAAAATGTGGTGAAGGAGATCAGGAATGCATGCGAGGCGTATGGCTTTTTCCAGGTAAACTCCATTTATATATAATTTTCATTCAAAAATCTTTTTGGGTTTGGTTTGATATCAATGATATGACTGGGAAAATTCAGATTGTGAACCACGGAGTGGAAGAATCTGTGATGAAAGGCATGATGAATACTGCCAAAGAGTTTTTTGAAATGCCTGTGGAAGACAGAGCCTTTCTGTATTCAGAGGATCCAAGTCAAGCGGTCAGGCTTACTACGAGTTTCAATATCACCAAAGAAAAAGTCCTAAACTGGAGCGATAGTTTGAGACATCTATGCCATCCTTTGGAGGAGGTCATTGACTCTTGGCCTGAAAAACCTGCAGCCTACAGGTAATAACAATCAATATAATGTAATAACAGGAGCTTTCACAATGGAGAACCTTGTTTGAAGACCAGGTGATATGTTACATAGTTAAGTGTATAAATGCTGTCCAATTTTGGTTGTGCCATCTGTTGGATGAATTTAACTGCATACATTTTGGTTGTGCCATCTGTTGGATGAATTTAACTGTATACATACCCCTTTCTTGGCATCTAAACCTAAAGGCTCCCCTTTATAAACAAAAAATTATAGACATGTTATTTCCACAGTCCATTGGATAAGAATGAAGAGCTTCTGGAAGAGACTGTGTTGCTTTTTTTTGGATCCAAGAAAAGCAACACAGTCTCTTCCAGAAGCTCTTCATTCTTAAACCAAAAATTATCAATAAAATAAAAAATAAAGAAAGAAAATGCAATCCCTCACAAAAATTTCGCTACCAATTGAAAAAAAGGAGTATAACCCCTTTCTCCTATTTTTACAGAGAGTGTGCAGGGAAGTATGCTAAACAGATAAGATCACTGATTTTGAGACTGCTGGCTGCAATTTCTGAAGCTCTAGGACTCGATGCTGATTATTTGAATACAATATCTGGGAATCATGGTCAATTGTTGGTAATAAATTATTATCCTTCATGCCCAAATCCAGATCTTACCTTTGGCATAGCACCTCACTCAGATCCAGGTCTAATCACTGTTCTAATGCAAGGAGATGTGAGTGGCCTGCAAGTGCTCATAGATGGGAAATGGGTTGCAGTAGAACCCATACCCAATGCCTTTGTGGTGAATTTGGCAGATCAGCTTCAGGTTTTTGATTAAAAAAAATACTGATCCAAGCTATATTTTAGAGTTTTAAGTCTGCAATCTGCAAATTTTTAAAAGAAGGATAGATTTTTGAATTTATTTTTTGTGTGTGTTTTACTAGGTTGTAAGCAATGGGAGATTCAAGAGTGTGGAGCACAGGGCTGTAGCTAACATGTCATGTGTACGCATGTCAATTGTTACATTCTCTTTGCCTTCAATGGATGCCTTCGTTGCTCCTGCAGAATCCATGGTGGACGAGGAGCATCCTGCTGTGTACAAAGGGCATAGTTTTGGTGAATTCCGGAAGGAATTCTTCAGTCAGGGATTGAAAAGCAAGCGTGTATTGGATCGATTCCAGATTAAAACTGATCAATCAATCCAATCGGAGGCGAACTCGGATGGATCTCAAACAGTGTCAAGGGCATATTGATAATGCAAAATGCCGCACTAAATCAATGTCGGCCACAAATAATGGCATGTATAATGTAGCTTATAATATTGTAAAGGAAATTTAACTTTCCTGCTTGGTCTAGGTTGATCCAATAAAACGCATACAAATAAGTGCATTAACCTAGACTACTTGATTTGATGTGCTAGGAGTTAGTAATTTAAATATTATAATTTGTAACAGTTATTAATGAGAAAGTAATTTGGAACAAATGGTACTTAGATTAATAAGTGGAGTTTGCACTAAACTTGATGTCTCAATATCGACGAGTATAAGTGTAATAATGTAAAAGGGGAATATGTGATGCCTTCTAATGCAACTTGGAAGATGTATTGATGTAAGTTCATAGTACAAGTGTAATAGTGTAACAAGATAGTGGTGAATGACTAGATAATATTGTATGAAAAGTATAATGCAAATTATGTCAATAGATTATTATACTACTAGCACTTGTACTTATAGGAGGTTCAAGGAATACACTGATAGGAACAATTGACGAGTTTAGAAAATTTTCTGACGTAATTTTTTTTTACGATGTGAGACAATTCTGAGCACTCTAATGCTCACATATAAAAACCTATCAGCTAATCAAATGTTTTATCAGATCTAAGATGATTATAAATTATAATATCTTGTTCGTGATTTTTTTTTACCTTATGCTGCACCGTCCAATTAAGACGACCCAAAACGCCTTACTCTAAATCTCTGATCTTCCATCTTTGGAAATCATGATAAACATGTGGAACGTATATCAGCGTATTTCGACCGTCCGATGTTTAGCCGGCGATGGAACGGAAGGCACGTTTTTTAAAGCTATTTCAAAAATTTAAAAATTATTTCTGCCGATCAGATTTGGGACCGGTGATTAGATGGTCGCGATCGAGTTTTGGGATGGAGGATAGGGTTTAAATTCTAAGCAAGCGGCTTCAAGGTGCTACAAATTAAGGCTAGAAGTTATTGCATACGGCAAAAAGTGTGGTTTTGTGGTGAAATATGTTTCTTGTAAGTAGTTTTCAAGAAGTGGTTTAGTGTGAAAGGTGGTTTATCTTGTAGTTCTATGCAGGCTTTCAACGTTTTCGACAGTTGCAGAAAGGTATTTGTGTCAAGGTTTCCTCTGTAATAAAGAACTATTTATGCTGATCAACTGTACCGACGAAATGAAAAATGGTGAGTGAAATATAGCCTGCGAAGAAAAACTGGTGACCGGGAAATCAACAATGAGATTGATGGACAACATACTTTCAATCGTCTTGCACTGGCCTAAGACATTTGCAGTCATTGATTTGCCAAGTCAGGGATTTGGTTGCCAAAGGGAATGCCTTTGACATAATTATAAATGATAAGACATTTTAGATTATTAAATTTAACAAGATAGTGGTGAATGACTAGATAACATTGTATGAAAAGTGATAATGTGAATAATGTTAATAGACTATTATACTATTATAAATAATAAGACATTTTATATTATCATTTAACAAGATAGTGGTGAATGACTAGATAACATTGTATGAAAAGTGATAATGTGAATCATGTCAATAGACTATTATACTATTATAAATAATAAGACATTTTAGATTATAACTGAGATTTGAGAAGTCACATGAGAGAGGATGGCGCTGCGTGGTGAGGGGAAGGTTGCGTGCTGCCTGTGCAGGCACGCGCATATCTTCTTTTCTCTCTGCATGTGCATTTTTTTTGCCTTTGTTCAATGGCAGTTCTCGGCTGGGGGGAGTTCTCTGCTTTCGGGGTGGGTTTTGCTTTTCTTTTTCTCTGTTTTGCTCTTGCTGCAGATTTTGCTGGAGGGATTGGCGTTGGGTGAAAGCAAGTTTTGCTGTCAAGGCTGTGTGTAGGGTTTGGTGTTGGGTGTGGAGGAATGGCAGAGGTTTCAAAAAGCTTAGTGTCTGCTGGTGTGAAGCGGTCTCAGGGTTTGCCTGAGGATTCCTCTTTCGTGGGTGAGAGCTCTAAGCTTAAGAAAGTGAATGGTTGTTTGTCGCAGAGTCTTGATCGTCCGGTGCTGGTTATCTCTCCTGAATCGGTACTAGAGGACATGTCTTACTGGAGCCAACATGTTATGATTTGTAAGTTCCTGGGTATTTGTATCCCTCTCTCGACCTTGGAGGCCTGGATTCGCCGATCCTGGCAGGTTGAGGGTGATTTTGATATTCTGGCGGCGGCGAATGGTTATTTCATGGTTGATTTTTCTTGTATTTCAGATCGAAATCGCGTTTTCGAGGGAGGGCCGTATTTTTACAAACATGTTGGTTTGTTCATGAAGCCCTGGCATGGAGGTTTTAACGCGGCAGAGGATATGCCTTCACGGGTTCCTATGTGGGTCCGTTTGCCCTATCTACCGCTGGAGTTTTGGAAGGAGGATATTCTTCTCTAGATTGCAGCTCTGTTGGGGAAGCTGGATGCCATCGCCTAGAATACTCTGGATAAAAAGGTGTTTTCCTTTGCTCGTATTTGTGTTGAAATTGACCTAAACAATCCATTGCCGGATTCTTTGGAAATTTGTCTTGGCTCTGCTTCGTGGATTCAATGGTTAGATTATGAATCCCTCCCTTTTCGATGTTGCTTCTGTCATGAGTATGGACACCTTCAACGCCAATGCCCTCGGGCACCCAAAGCTACAGGGGTTTCTTCTCCTCCTTCATCAGAGCCTTCGGCGGAGAAGGGGGATAAAGGCAAGTCGCCTGTGGCTGAGGGTGGGACCGATAAGGATGGCTTCATTCCTGTTAAGCCGAGGGCTAAAGGAAGGGGACAGAAGTGGGCCTACAAAGATAGACAAAGTGATCAGGTATCCAATCATTTTGAGGTCTTGGATAATCAGGCCTTGGAGGAGGGGATTCCTGTTGAGTTTCCTTCTGGGGCCACTGGTATGGATACAGGGCTGGAGCAGGCGATTGTTGTTAAGGATTTTTCTCTGACTTTGGAACAGGAGAATTCTAGGCTTCCTGGTGCCTCTGCAGATCCGCAGGATGACATTGTACTAGCTAATTTAGCTAAGGAGGTGTCACCTGCTAGTAAGGGGCGGGGATCATCTCATGTTCTGGGGGTGTTGCAACGCCCTCTTAAGAGGGGTCATCTTGAGAATTCCTCTAAAGTTGGCCGTAAAAAGGATGTGGACAAGATTAAATCCACTGGGGATTTGTTGGTGGGATTTGGGTCAGTTAAGACCATTGATGCCCTTTTCTCTCCACCTTCCTCATGATTATTCTTTCATGGAATGCAAGGGGGTTGAATAGAACCCCCCGTCAAAAGGCTATTCAGGATTTGATTGTGGTTCATTCTCCAGATATATTTTGCATTCAAGAGACTAAGCTTTGGGTGGACTCCATGCTTCATTATGCTCCTCGTATTTGGGCTTCTGGTCAATGTCAGTGTATTGGTTCTAAGGGAAACTCTGGAGGTCTGGCTTTTTTCTGAGATCCACATAAGGTTATTACTCACTGGTGGATTTCTAGCCATTCCTCTATTTCTATTGTGGCTTCAATTTTGGAGTCTGGTGAGACTATTCCGGTCAGTAATGTTTATGCTCCGATTGACATCCGTGGTAAAATCCAGCTTTGGGCCCACATCAGGTTTGTTAGGTCTTGTGCGCCTTTTCTTCCTTGGATTTTAGCTGGTGATTTCAATTTTGTGTTGTGTTTGGAGGAGAAAAGAGGGGGGCTGCCTAGGCTTGGTCCTGCTTCAGATCTTTTTTGAGCAAATGTGGATTCTCTTGCTCTTGTTGATGTTAAACCCTCTAATGGTATTTTCACTTGGAATAATAGACGGAGTGGTCCAGAACCGATATCTAAACGGCTGGATAGATTTCTTGTTTCTAGTTTTTGGATGGGCGGTTGCATGGTCACTTGCTCTGAGATTCTTGATTGGTGTGGCTCTGATCATTGGCCAATTAAGTTTTCTGCTTCTTCTTTTCCTTCTCCAAAGAATCCTCCTTTCAAATTTCAGCTTATGTGGCTTCGTGATCTGTCCTTGTATGACCTGGTTGCCCAGTGGTGGCGGGACAGGGCCCCTGCGTACGGTACAACCATGTATTGTCTTGTTAAGAAGCTGCAATTTATCAAGTATCATCTTAAGCGATGGAATAGGTCATGTTTTGGCAATCTTCGGGCCAAGAAAAGGGAGGCACAGGATCATCTTGCTATTATTACTTGTCAAATTCAAGATTTGGGATTTTCGGAGGCTCTGGGACATGCTGAGTTCCAGGCTCTGAAATTGGTGGAGGAGTGGGAGCTTCGTGAGGAGATTTTCCGGAAACAAAAGGCAAGGATTGATTGGCTTCAAGAGGGTGACAGGAATACTGCTTTCTTCCATCATTCTGTGCAAGCTCGTCGGAATAAGTGTTATATTTCTTCTCTTGTTAACTCTGAGGGTCTTTCAATTTCCTCGCAACAGGGATTGTCTAGAGAGGTTCGTCAGTTTTATTCTGCCCTATTTACTGAAGACTCACCTCCTGTTGAGGCTGATGCGAATATGATCCTTGCTTGCATTCCTTCTTTGATTTCTAATGATTTGAATGCTTCTCTTACTCGTCCAATTTCCTTGTCTAAAGTGGAGGAGGTTGTGTTTGGGATGAATAAGGGGAAAGCTCCTGGCCCTGATGGTTTTCCAGTTGAATTTTTCCAAGAGTTTTGGGATATTGTGAAGCTGGATTTGTTGGAGGTTGTTCGGGAGTCTCTCCATAGTAAGCAGATGCTACAGGCCCTGAATGCTACTTTTCTAGTTCTCATTCCTAAAAAGGAAGGTGCTAATAGGCTTGAATTCTTTAGACCTATTGCGCTCTGTAATGTGGTGTACAAGATTATTACGAAATTGATTACTGAGAGGCTTAAACAGTGCCTTCCCGTTGTCATTTCTGAGGAGCAAGGAGGCTTTGTGGCAGGCTGGCAAATTCTGGATGGGGTGGTTGTAGCCTCTGAGGTCATTCATTCCATGGCGACTTCTTCGGAACGGTCTATGTTCATCAAGTTGGATATGGCCAAAGCTTATGACAGAGTTAAATGGAGTTTTCTTCAGAAGATCATGTTGGCCTTTGGTTTTTCTTTGGATTGGGTGAGTTGGACTTTGAGTTGTGTGACTTCCTCCTCTTTTTCAGTTATTGTGAATGGTGAACCTTCAGAGCCTTTTGGTGCTACTAGGGGCCTTCGTCAGTGGGACCCGCTCTCTCCTTATCTGTTTATCATTATGGCAGAGGGGCTGAGTCAATTTCTTAAATGTAAGGTCTCCCAAGGCTTGATTCATGGTTGGCAGTGGGGCTTGGGTCTGCCAACGATTTCCCATCTCCAGTTTGTGGATGATACTTCTCTTATGGGGTTGGCTCGTATTCGAGAAGATGAATCATTTAGGCAAGCTTTGGATATCTACCTTGCTGCTTTGGGTCAGAAAGTCAATGAGCAAAAGTCTTCTATTTTCTTTTTTAATACGCCTCAGGCTATCCAACGGTGGATTGCAGCTATTTTGCGGTTTCAAATTGGGTCTCTTCCCTTTGTCTATTTGGGTATTCCTCTAGCTGTTGGGCATCAGCCTAGGTCCTCCTGGCAGATGTTGCTTGACAAGCTGAGGCGAAAGGTAACTCATTGGACTCATCGGTGGTTATCTACAGCTGCTAGAGTGACTCTTCTCAAGTCGGTTATCCAGGCCCTTCCTATCTACAGATGCTTTGTTCAAGTGGCCCCTATATATTTCCTTAGGGAATTTGATGCCCTCTCTCATCAATTCCTTTGGAGTGGTAACTTACTGTCTACTAAGTGGAGCCTTGTTTAGTGGGATTCTGTGTGTAGACCAAAGCAGGAGGGTGGTCTTGGTTTACGCTATGCTATTTTGAACAGGCAAGTTCTTGCTACTAAGCTTTACTAGCATTCGTCTACCAATCAGCATCAGTTATGGGCCCGTATTCTCACCCATAAATATCTTAGGGGTGTTGCTTCTTGTGAAGTCCCTCGCTATCCTCTGGAGGGAACTGGTTCTATGATTTGGCATACTTTGAAAGCTAGGGCTCAGTTGATTAAGTGTGCGCTTTTTTGGATTTGTCATTCGGGGTCACAGACTCTTTTTTGGTTAGATTCTTGGGATGGCCACCCACCTATTCTCTCTTCTCTTCCTCACCTCCAGTCACTTTCTGAGGTTTTTACTATGGCTAGCTAGGATACCGTTGAGCATTATAAATTTGCACAACATTGTGGTTCGCCTATAAGCTTTCGTTGGAAGCTTCCCTCTGAGTGGCCTCCTGGGGGGTCTGAGGAGGATAGGTGTGAGCTTTCTCAGTTGTTGGCTTCCCGTGCTTGTAATTCTTTGAAGGGACCCGATGTCTTGGCTTGGGATGGTCCTGATTTATCTAGGAAGTACTCTATGTCTGCTGGTTATAAGCAGCTTGGTAGGCAATTGTTTGGGGATATTGAGGTCCCTTGGTGGAAGCATGTCTGGCACAAGTTGTTGTGGCCCAAATGCAATTTTTTCTTATGCCTAGTTGCTCAAAACTGGTACCTTACTTGGGATAATTTGTGTAAGCATGGTTTCCAAGACCCTTCTATGTGTGTTTTGTATCATAACTATGAGGAGAGTGTCTCTCATCTCTTCTTCCAATGTTCCTATGCTAGGGAGATTTGGCATTTTTGGTGGAGGGTGTGGAATATGCCCTGTTGGCATGTCTCCTCCCTGGCTGAGTTGGTGGATCGGTAGGGCAAGGCCCCTGTTTCTACTTCCTTTCTTCAGGCTGCTTGGGCTATTGGCCCTTCCTTTATTATGTGGAACCTTTGGTTGGAGCAGAATCGTCAGATTTTTCAGGAGGTGATGTTGGTGGCCCCTTGCTTGTGGTGGAAAATTTTGCATTCTTTGGGAGAAACTATTGTGGCTAAGTGTGATCTTATGGCATCAATGGACCCTTGTGATGTTGGTTGTTGTCACCGTCTCCATCTTCTGCCTCCACAACGTCGGCTCATGCACAACAGATGTAGACATCCTACCCTGAAGGTGAATAGGGAGGGAAGATGGTCTCCTCCGCCTCAGGGTACACTAAAAATCAACACGGATGGCTCTTCTCGCGAAAACCCTGGTCATGCTGGAATTGGTGGTGTTGGTCAGGATAGCTTTGGAGAAGTTCAGTTTATCTTATCTATTTATAAGGGTCTTCATACTAATAATCTTATGGAGGCTCAGGCTATTTTAACGGCTGTGGAGCGTGGAAGTCAATTGGGGAGGCGAAGGATCGTATGTGAGTCTCATTCCTAGGTTGTGGTGAACTTGTTGAATAGGAGGCATTTAGATAGTGTCAATTGGCATTTGGCTTTGATTGTTGGTTAGATTCTTAACCTCTGTGCTTCGTTGGAGTATGTTACTTTTACTCATATTCCTAGAGAATGGAATAGTGTTGCTGATTGTTTGGCTAAATGGGCTTCTAAACATATTCATGATTGGAATTTGATGGAACATGGTCGTTTACCCCCGGATCTGTCTCAACATTTGGCTCACTTAGTGGAGCTTGATAGGGCTTTGTAATTTTCTTGCTTTGTACTTCTTCTCGTTTTAATAAATTTTTACCCCTCCTTTATGTTAAAAAAAAAATAATAACTGAAAATGACTTTTATGAAAAAATTCAAAAAAATTTGAATTACCTTCTCCACTTAGCTTTAGTGATAAATGTCGTTACTCCTTACAACTATTTCTCATCCTGACTACTATAGGAATACTTCAACTTTTAAAATTTTGAGGTTGTCAAAACTTATTTTTAAAGTCTCTTGGCACAAGAATGCTATAGGTTGTAATGATAAAATTACAATGTCTTGTGGGCTATTGTGAGGTAAATGTAAATGGGCTCATGCATTTATATCTATTCAGTGTTCATCGAGGCTCACTTGTGTGTCAAAGTAGGTAAGTACTTATGAACCTCTAAGATTTCCACTTGCATACCTGTAATGATAGTATTTATTTAATGTGATGGGTTCAATTTTAATTACTATGTTACTTTAATGTAAATCCTTAATTCTTATATGCAACATAAGACAATGTATGCATTTAGTAACCACATGTGCTTAAACATTCCCAAGAAGATCTTAGATGACCTTCAATTCACATCTTAGATGTCACTTAACCACATCAACATGCAGCTCTCAAAGTAAGAGTGGATGATGGTAAGGACAAGAGCATTGCCATTGGCCAAAAAGTTGACATGTCACGAGTTAGTTGGTGGGGCCTCTAGCCTCACCATCATTTTGTGACTATGTATGCATTTATGTAGATAACTACATTCTTTTTTTGGTAATTATTCTAAGAAGATCTAAGATGTCATTTAATTCACATCTTTTATTGATCCAAATCTGTCACATCAAACCATTTAACCTCATCAATGGCTAGTGATACTAGAAGTAAAAATATACATGCAAGAAGAAGAGTGGATTCATGATCCCATGGGCCAATATTTGTAGAGCACAATGAGATTTCTACAAAATGAAGAGAGCAGAGCAACTATAGGATAAGATGCCAAATATAGACAACTATTAACATCTTGAAACAACTAGAAACAACTAGAATGCTTCCTAAGTCAACTTAACATGTGAACATGTGTGAATAGAACTAACTAATGACTAGTTAGATAATGTGCCTAGTTCACACTACAAGGGGTAAACCGGATATGTAATCCCCTTGTTCACACCAACAATACCTTGCAATGTATCTTTAACCAGACAAAGGATTTCTTCACTTTGAAGGATTTGGTGTTGGTTCAAAGCACCAATGTCTGATACATCAGACACTATGGTGATGAGGAGCTACCAGTGGATACCAGAAATTGATGTCCTAATCGCTCACAGTCGACGAACTAACAGGAAAGCTCTCGTTTCAACTCCATCAACCAAGTTCCTCGGCATTCTACAATGCCTCGATGGCATCTGCCTCTGCAGGGACGCATTCCGTCAATGGTCGTGGAACCCTAGGCCGATCCAAAACATTGTTGCGTGGTTCTCCCTCCTGCGAACCCTAGCACGTGAGGATGCTAGGATCTTCTACTGCGTAAAACCCTCGATCCGGATCATCTGCACTATCAAACAGGAAAAACAAAACAAAGAACAAAACAAATACTGATACATTGAAGCCATTCCACTAATTTCAACAGAAATCTCACCAGTGGAATGCTTCACGGCGACATATGGCAACAATAGAAAATATACAGTGAATGGAAAGCTACAGCTACGTGATTTACAGTGGTAAGAGATGGAAGTCAGATGAACAAAATTGAAAAACTTTATTTCTCCCAAACACAATGCAATCACTATCGATCTAGTTACATCATAATACTCACTCAGTTCATACTTCTGGGTATTTAACAATTCACCCAGAGTAGTACCACACTAGCTCCAAGCGGCTGGGAGACAAATCCAAACAGCTGGGAGATTGCCTTATTTTGGCATTATTACTATTTTTAGAATTATGCTATTACAATTTGACAATTGTCCCCTAAGTCACTTGGGACTTACAAAATAGACCTAGACACAACTGAAATGAAAATGCCTTGGTCAAATTGACCTTATTACAAAAGAAAACATGATTTGTGAGGTGCTCCTACACCATACTCCCCGGGTGAAAGTTGTCTCAAGTCCTCTTAGAGATTAACTGCTGCAAATCACCACCCTGCTTTTTGATGTCTTCTTCCAGCATCCATATAGCTTCTGAGTCGGGAAGTCCTTGTCATTTGACTAGGTGCTCAAAATATGTTTGATTTCTAGTCTTCTTGGCTATCCTGCTATCCAAAATACATTCCATCTGCGGTAGTTCCTTAGATGGTAAATGTTGCATCCAGTCTGCATTGTCTTGGACCGAATCTGTTGTCCCTTCGTCTATATCAGGACTCCTATATAATGTCAGATTAGTAACATTGAATATAGGTGAAATAGCAATATCATCAGGAAGTTCAATTTTGTAAGCATTATAACCATATTTCTCCAGGATCTGACAAGGTCCAATTTTTCTCATCATCAACTTGCTGTGGCCTCCCTTGGGTAGTCAGTTCTTATTGAGATGAACCATGACCATATCACCTATTTGGTACTGCACATCCCTTCGTCATTGATCCACTTTAGCCTTGATCTTCTAACTGTTTTGTTGTAGAGTATCTCTGACTTGTTGATGGATCTCTGTCATAGCCTCTGCAAATGTATCAGCATGTCCACTCCTTTTGTCCAACCTGTGAGCATCTCTTAATTCAAAAATTCCTCTAGGATGACTACCATAAACAACTTCAAAAGGACTTAGACCTGTACTTCTATTTGTAGAATCATTATAGGCATAGTCTGCTTGTGGGAGTACCACATCCCAACTACTGCCCTGTTCTCTTGTCAAACATTTTAGCAGATTGCCTAATGACCTGTTCACAACCTTAGTTTGACCATCAGTCTGAGGATGATAGGCTGAACTAAAAGAGAAATTTGTACCCAATCTTTTCCATAAGGTTCTCCAGAAATGTCCCACAAATTTGTTGTCTCTGTCAGATACGATGCTCAAAGGCAATCCATGAATCCTGACAATTTCCTTAAAGAACAAACCTGCAATGTAACTAGCATCATTGGTGGTTTTACAAGGAATGAAGTGCGCCATTTTGCTGAACCTATCTACCACAACAAACACACTATCATAACCTGTCTTTGTCTTGGGCAATCCCATCACAAAATCCATACTCAAACTTTCCCAAGGTCTGTGTGGTATGGGCAAAGGTTGGTACTATCCTGCATTGGTTGAGACGCCTTTTTCTTTCTGGCAAATCATACAACTCTCAACAAACTTTCTGATATCAGATTGCATCCTTGGCCAAAAGTAAAACCATCAAACAAGATCTAAGGTCTTATTGAGCCCAAAATGTCCTCCTAAACCACCACTATGTTTTTCCTTCACTATATTATCCCTCATTGAACATTTAGGGATACATAGTTGACTACCTTTAAACAAAGTCCATCCTGCAATGTATAATCTGTAAAGTCATTGTGAAAAGCATTGGCAAACTCACTGCATACTTTGTAAGTCTCCTTAAAATCTTTATCCTCTGCATACAATCCTTTGAGTGACTCAACACCCATACTTTGTAACTGCACTTCTTGCACTGTCAACACCCTTCTACTTAGAGCATTAGCAACCTTATTGGTTATTCCCTTCTTATGCTTGATGATGAAGGTGTAGGCTTGAAGACTTTCCACCCATTTCATGTGTCTATAACTAAGCTTTTCTTGTCCATTCAGAAAACTAAGAGCATGATTATTTGTATACACAATAAATTCTTTAGGAAGCAAGTAGTGCCTCCACTTTTTCAGAGCTTGGACCATAGCATACAACTCTAAATCATAAGAGGAGTATTTCCTCTTGGCTTCATTTAACTTTTCACTGAAAAAGGCTACTGGTTTGCCTTCTTGGCTCAACACTGCTCCTATGGCCAACCCACTTGCATTACATTCAATTGTGAAAATCTTATTGAAATCAGGTAACACTAAAACAGGGAATTTAGCAACTTTCTGTTTCAGATTCTCAAAGCTTCTATCTACCTTTTGTGTCCACACAAACTTCGTCTTACCTCCACCTTTGATGGTTTCCAACATAGGTGCACAAATGTCACTGTAATTCTTGATGAATTTTCTATAAAATGTGGCCAGCCCATGGAAACTTCTGACCTCTCTGGCTGTCCTAGGTGTAGGCCAATTCAAAATAGCTTCTACCTTGGAAGGATCCATTTTCAAATCACCCTTAGAGATGACAAAACCCAAGTACACCAACTCTTGTTTCATGAAGTCACACTTTTCCAAATTTATCAATTATTTCTGATCTTGCAGCTTCTTCAAGACTACCTCCAAATGTTTCAAGTGTTCTTCCCTGCTCTTATTGAACACCAAGATATCATCAAGGTAGACTACCACAAATTTACCTATAAATTCCTGCAACACCTCATTCATCAATCTCATAAATGTGCTAGGGGCGTTTGAAAGACCAAACGGCATCACAAGCCACTCATACAACCCTTCATTGGTCTTGAAAGTTGCCTTCCATTCATCCCCTTCTCTTATCCTTATCTGATGGTACCCACTCTTCAAGTCTATTTTGGAGAAATAAGTAGCACCACCCAAACAATCCATTAGATCTTCTATTCTAGGAATAGGAAACCTATCCCTGATGGTTATCCTATTTATTGCTTTAGAATCAGTACACAGTCTCCATTTTCCATCCTTCTTTGGGGCTAAAATAGTAGGTACTGCACATGGACTAAGACTCTTCCTTATCAGCCCTTTGTTTAAGAGTTCTTGAATCTGTTTGGCTATCTCTTCATTCTGCTGTGGTGTCATTTTATACGCTGCCTTATTAGGAAGTACTGCTCCTGGTATGAGATCTATCTGATGGCTAATGTCTCTGATTGGTGGTAGGGAATCAGGTATATCCTTTGCAATCACTCCTTTGTAACTCTCAAGTAAATCTCTGACCTCTTTAGGTCCTACTTCTCTCACACTTTCCTTCTTTTCCCCCGTAGGCTTCACAATCAAAGCAAAACCTACTCCATCACCTTCCTTTAATGTGTCCATGAATTATTTCTCTCCTACCATCATTACACTAGATCCTACATGTTGTGGATCCTCTTCTACCAATGACTGTATCCTATAAGTCACACCATCCTTTTGGAAAGAGTAAGCATTCTTTTCTCCATCATGATAAGCCTTTCTGTCAAACTGCCATGGTCTGCCCAATAACAGATGGCAAGCACCCATTGGAAGGATGTCACACAAGATCTTATCTCTATATCCACCAATACTAAATTCTACCCAAGCCTGTTCATTTATGAGTATGTGCTGCCCCTTATTCAACCAACTAACTTTATATGGACTGTTGTGGGGTATCTTTTCTAACTTCGACTTATTCACTGCTTCCAAAGATATAATGTTGTCAGTAGAACCGGAGTCAATAATAACTTTACAAACCTTACCTTGGATCTTGCAGTTGATTCTAAACAAAGCCCTTCTTTGAAATGGTTCAGTCTGTACTGGTTCCTTAAGCAGTGTCCTTTTGATCATCAGATTCTCTCCTGTCTCTGATGCTAGACTCACTTCAGGAGAAGTCACACTCCTTGCATCTTCTTGAATCAAGGTGGTTCTCTTCTCACCACCATGAGAAGTTAAGGCCTTCTCTGGACATTTGTATGCCGGGTGCCCTCTAATTGTAGTTATAACATCTCATATTGGAGAATTTGGATCCTCTACCTGATCCATCTGTCCCACCTCTTCCATTAGGCCTTCTCCCTCGGTAGCCTCCTCTGCTACTTGAGTCCCCAACTTGCTCTTCTTGGTTAGACTCACCACTAGGCCTCTGGTTAGGACTTCTTCCCCCAAAACTGCCTCTGCCTCTGAAATTCCTTCCACCTCTACCTCTATTATTTTGCTCACTCTTTCTCTTTATCTTCTCTTCAGCCCTTAAGGCCAATTGGAAACACTTGTTCACTGTTTACGGTGCTAAGATGCTAATCTCATCTTGGATGTTCATCCTCAGGCCATTCAAATACCTGGCCACCTTCTCTGACTCTTCTTCTTGTCTCTTTGATCTGAGACTAAGTTTATGGAACTCTTGTGTGTATGCGTTCACATCAAGGTCTCTCTGTCTAAGATTTTGCAATTTCTTATACATCTGCACATTATAATCCAAGGGTAAGAATTGTGCCTTGATTTTGGTCTTCATCCTTTCCCAGGAGGTTATCATATTCTTCCCCTCCTTGATTCTCTCTCCTTGTTCATAATTCCACCATGCAAGAGCATATCCCTTCAATCTTGCCTTTGCCAACTTAACCTTCTTATCATTAGGAACTTCTTTGTATTCGAAGTGATTGTTCAATGCCTCAATCCAATCAATCACCTCTTCAGCTTCCATACTTCCACTATACATAGGTAACCCATCTATGGTGTCCCTATTGACTAACTGTAGTGCATTTAAAAATGCCTTCTGGTCTGCTGCTATCTCCTCTGTCTTTTTGCTAGTTTCACCAATTTTTGTAGCATCTTCATCGCTATCACTGTCAGTTTTATTATCTTTGTTTTTGGACTACTTGAACTTTCCCAACTTGGATTCAAGCATCTCCTCAATCAACTTCTTAACAGCATCTTGCGACATACTTTTGGGAGGCATCCTTGCCGCCTCTGTCTCACTTTCTTTGTCTGACATAAACATTCACAGACAACACCCAAACGCCAACACTCCTGCAAGTTCTCAATTTGACCTGTCGCCCAAATCTTTTGCTAGCTCTGATACCAATATGATGAGGAGCTACCAGCAGATACCAGAAATTGATGTCCTAATCGCTCACAGCTGACGAACTAATAGGAAAGCTCTCGTTTCAACTCCATCAACCAAGTCCCTCGGCATTCTCCAATGCCCCGATGGCATCTGCCTCTGCAGGGACGCGTTCCGTCAATGGTCGTGAAACCCTAGGCCGATCCAAAACACCGTCACGCAGTTCTCCCTCCTACGAACCCTAGCACGTGAGGATGCTAGGATCTTCTACTATGCAAAACCCTCGATCCGGATCGTCTGCACTATCAAACAGGAAAAACAAAACAAAGAACAAAACAAATACTAATACATTGAAGCCATTCCACTGATTTTGACAGAAATCTCACCAGTGGAATGCTTCACGGCGATATATGGCAACAATGGAAAATATACAGTGAATGGAAAGCTACAGCTGCGTGATTTACAGTGGTAAGAGATGGAAGTCAGATGAACAAAATAGAAAAAATTTATTTCTCCCAAACACAATGCAATCACTATCGATCTGGTTACATCATAATACTCACTTAGTTCATACTTCTGGGTATTTAACAATTCGCCCAGAGTAGTACCACACTAGCTCCAAGTGGCTGGGAGATAAATCCAAACAGCTGGGAGACTGCCTTATTTTGGCATTATTACTATTTTTAGAATTATGCTATTACAATTTGACAACTGTCCCCTAAGTCACTTGGGACTTACAAAATAGACCTAGACACAACTGAAATGAAAATGCCTTGGTCAAATTGACCTTATTACAAAAGAAAACATGATTTGTGAGGTGCTCCTACACCATATGGAAACACCATGATTACCACCGCTAGGCTTTTGCTTCTAGCCTTCCACAGCTAGCTTGCAAAACAACTTGTGGATGCCAATTATCTTGGTGGGCCCCTCCAAAGGGCACCTGGTGGTATCCACCATCTTGAAGATAAAGAGAGAAACCCCTGAAGTGGCCTGACTACTTATCAAAATCCATGCCCTGGTAGGTTGGAAATCAAAAGAATTCTGCAATAGTGCCTTCAAGAAGCCTGAACATGTTGAAAGAAAACAATGGGAATAATGCCTCTTTCTACCTTCCTTTATGCTTGATTGATGACCATACCTCGATCTAAGCTTCCATTTTAGTGCAACATAAGAAATGAAACAAAACCAAAAAATAATATCAAACGCCTTTATTGATCATGCTTTACTGATCACGCCTCACTCAAATCTTCAAAAATTTCCAGCACATATTTAAACTTTCAAACTTTAATCAAGCGGCATTCTCCATATTTTGGCACCTTCCACACCCAACGAATTCCACTTGCATAATTTCTTCAATTACAGGCACACAGAAATCCTCAATGCTCTGATACCATTGTTGAATTTGGTAGAGCAACAAAATTGAAAAACAATATTAAAGATTTACATTGTAAATGATAACAAAAATAAACTAGAATTTCAATATGCTCAACCATATGATATTACATTCAATACATTGGCTTTATAAAGCCATTATTCTCCCATGAACAAACTACTTAGGGAATAACTTCCCACCAACCAACTAACTAACCTAAAAACTAATTACTAACTGAAGTCACTAAGGTGACTTTATTACATGTAAACCTTAATTTTCTAATAGAATGCATATATTTTAAAGGCATCCGAAACACTTTGGCACATTTTAATGTTCTAATGCATGGATTATTTGCTACCCTAAATGTATGCAAATTCTTTTATAAAGGACTAATGGTGAATTTTGTGTCAGGAATTCACCCACATGGGAGAAAATGGAATACTAACCATAATAAAATGAAGTTCAACCAGAGATACCCTTGACAATTTGTTGATGTCAAGTCACACTCAATGAGAGCTCCTATCCAAACACTCAATACTGACCCTAATAGCAAGTTTGAAACTTTGAATAGGTTAGTCTTCTAACACAAGACCTACTCCCTCGTAAGGTGAGCAACTTACCATAGAGCTATTTTTCCATTTCAGGAAGAAATTGTTAGATTATCTCTAGAACGGTGGCTTGCACATTTCCAACAGGCATGACATTCTCTCTAATAAATGAATAAATGTTGCACCACTATATACAGAAACCTTGATGCTTACCCATGCTCGTCGAACCACGTAGGCTGTTGTTGTCACCATTCACATCAATTTCTCTCCACCCATTTGAAAGCAACATGGCTCTAGAAAAATTCATTTTCTAGGGACTACCTGGCAATGAAAACCTCCATGTCAAAATAATAATAAATTTGTCAATTGCCATAAAAGGAAAATAAAAAACTAGTCTTTTTATCACTTACCTATTGTCAATCCCCAAGTTATGCCTGGCAAGTAGAATACATAGCATACTAAACATGTTGTTGTAAACTAGCACATCACCATCACTTGCTGTCAACCCAGAAGAAGTATGTCAATTAACAGAATTATGGAACCATTATAACATTGTTGATATTTCCACTAACAAATGACCACTAATAACAAAAAAATGGGATCTCTGTCAATTGAGTGAACTATGTAATTGCTACAATTCCTAAACCTCCATTCCAAATTCCTCTATCTCAAACCTAAATTAACTAAACTCAGTAATAGAGATTGTAGAAAAAATAGCACCCAAATTCTCAGGGTACTGAATCTATGTTATAAATAGGCTCAATCTATTATTTAGCTTTGACTACGATTGATGATAATTCAACTATCAAGAGGGAATATCAGAGATCCAGAAGGGTGTCAATTTCATAGTTCTTATGAGAATATTGGTCAAGAGATTAGTAAATTGATGAAACAAAGTCAAGCGTGCAAATCAGGGCATGAAGTAAAATTTCATTGTATATCAAAAATGCCTCTATAGGCTAGATGCATAATAGAATATATGGAGAAGTGAGGCTACTTGTACTCGAGAAGGTAAACTACTTCCTTTTGTTAAAATGGAAAAGTTACAAAATTTTTTAAAAATATATAAATTAGAAAATACTAGCATAAAATATAAAATAATAGAAGGTAGTTAAAGATTAAGATTATATATTTTACACTATTTTGAGATTGCAACAGTGGCTTATACCAATGTTTCCTAGAAATGAAAATGGAGAAATTCAGGGGAACATACATAGATAAAGGCTATTTTCCCAACAAGAATATCATGTTTTTTCAAAGATGAGGCAAACAAATTGCAGTGTAATGTCAATATAAAATTTAAATTTAACTTAACTTGGGATGAACTTGTGAAAATATATATAGAACAATAGTTAAAGAAAGGGAAACATCTCTGCCTTAGCTAGTGTTATGCAAGTATTCAAATCAAATAGAACAAAGAGGGGAAATAATTATGGAGCAAAACATAATGAAAGTATTAGCAATTCCCATTTATAATGGACTCACACAAATTAAACAAATGACACAGACATGCACAACATTTCAATGCCTCGACATGGAGATTAGCCTTGTTATCAGTAGATTTTTCTTGAAAGATAGCAGAAAGGCCCAATACAATGATGGGAGGAAAAATCAAGTCACAAAAGTTAAAACCCGAAACCTTATATCCTATTCACTACCACCACTCAGAGCCAAAACAATCGAACCAATGCAATAAATAAAAGGCAAAACATGGCATTTAACAAATCAAAAGCAGATAGGGAAAAAAGGGGCCATGTCATTTAGTTGATCTAATTTTCTATCCATAGATATAAAGAATTAAAGGAAGGGCATTTTTTTAACCTTGCCAGCAACTGAAATGTTGAATTTAGGACTTCATTGGTTCCTACGGCGCTACTAGCATGAACGAAAAAAATGCAATCCCAAAATTAGCAACTACTTAGTCCAAACCTCGCTAAATTAATAGCAAGCAACTTCCTTTCTTTACATACATTCTACCACAAAAAGCTCAGCAAATGGAAAGGAAGGGCAGAAAACTCACAATATGCCCGTTTTAATGACAACTAAATGCCTTCAATAGTATATGCATTGGTGTTGTTTGTGGTATTGACTTCCACTAAGAAGGCTAACCTGGACAGTAGGGGCTCCAGGTTGTTGGCATCGACTGATTTGCTTGTGGGCGGTTATTGTCAAAAGAGCTTTGCTTGCAAAAAAAAAAAGATTGGTGACAACATTAATGAAGAAGAGTATTGGAAATCAATACAAGCCTTGCAGATTTCGATTTCAAGGAGCAGAGCAAACCTAGAGCCATGCATTAAACGAGCCCTTATTTTAAACGCCTAGATCTCAGAAGCCCCACAATGTATTAGGTCACAACACATGGCGTGAACAAACCCTACGTAACAGACCCCTGCCTCTATACGTGTCCACCAGGAAACCCTCGAAATAGATTTACAATCCATCACGAAGACATGCCTACAGCACCCAAAATATTAGAAAGCCATCAAATTTTTTCCTCTACTCATTTTTATTTGCCAAAAGATTTTTTTCTCCATTTTGGTAAATCGAAAAAGAAAAAAACCCTTGCAAAAATATGGGGGACGAATGAGAAGAAAGAGAAAAACGAGCGAAAATTCCATTTTAAAAATCAACACATTGCAGACCATAACAAAACCTTTTTCTCTTTAGAAGAGCATTTGCATTTAGTGGAGTGAAAACATTAGTCCCCACTGGACTAATAAGAAAAACAAATATTTGCACAACCTAAGGTCCTACAGTGTTTTATTTCCTCACAATTATTAACTATCTTCCAAGTTTTAAGTAATTGATTTTTCCTCTATCTTCCAAAACAGTTTCTAAATTTCCTTCTCTTCTATTCTTCATTGAAGAGGCGTGTGCACTCTTCTTTTCCTGAAATATCTGGACCTTTACTTTCATAGCGACATTGATACTTCATCATCATCCCCAGGAAACCGATTTTCTTGGGTTAGAATTCAATTAAAGGCTTCTTCGTCTGCTCTTACAAAGATGTCATCCACAGGCCATGTTCATGAAACCCTTCTCAATGCTGTTGAAAAACTCATGTCCAATGGACTCAACCATCTTCAGGTTAAAGAAAAACACATCTTTCCTCCCCATGAACGTCCCAACCTGTCTGAAGTTTGTCATTCTTGTGCTATTCCAGTGGTAGACCTCAAGGATTTAGATGGTCCTGATAGGAAAAATGTGGTGAAGGAGATCAGGAATGCAAGTGAGGCGTATGGTTTTTTCCAGGTAAACTTCCATTTATATATAATTTTCAGTCAAAAATCTATTTGGGTTTTGAGTCAAAAATCTATTTGGGTTTTGGTTTGATGTCAATGGTATGACTGAAATTCAGATTGTGAACCACGGAGTGGAAGAATCTGTGATGAAAGGCATGATGGATACTGCCAAAGAGTTTTTTGAAATGCCTGTGCAAGACAGAGCCTTTCTGTATTCAGAGGATGTAAGTAAGGCGGGCAGGGTTTTTACGAGCTTCAATATCACCAAAGAAAAAGTTCTAAACTGGAGCGATAGTTTGAGACATCCATGCCATCCTTTGGAGGAGGTCATTGACTCTTGGCCTGAAAAACCTGCAGCCTACAGGTAATAATAGTATAGATAATGTAATAACAGGTGCTTTCACAGTGGAGAACCTTGTTTGAAGCCCAGGTGTAGTGTCACATATTTAAGTGTATAAATGCTGTCCAATTTTGGTTGTACATCTGTTGGATGAATTTAACTGCAGACATACCCCTCTGTTGGCGTCTAAACCTAAGGCTCCCCATATAAACAAAAAGTTATCAATAAAATAAAAAAAATAAAGAAAGAAAATGCAATCTCTCACAAAATTTTGTTACCAATTGAAAAAAAAGGAGCATAACCCTTTTCTGTATTTTTTCAGAGAGTGTGCAGGGAAGTATGCTAAACAGATAAGATCACTGATTTTGAGACTGCTGGCTGCAATTTCTGAAGCTCTAGGACTGGATGCTGATTATTTGAATACAACATTTGGGAATCATGGTCAGGTGTTGGTAATAAATTATTATCCTCCATGCCCAAATCCAGATCTTACCTTTGGCGTACCACCTCATTCAGATCCAGGTATAATCACTGTTCTAATGCAAGGAGATGTGAGTGGCCTGCAAGTGCTCGTGGATGGGAAATGGGTTGCAGTAGAACCCATACCCAATGCCTTTGTGGTGAATTTGGGAGATCAGCTTCAGGTCTTTGAGTAAACAAAATACTCATCCAAGCTATATTTTAGAGTTAAAAAATTGAAGAATAGATTTTTTAATTTAATTTAATTTTTTTTTTGTCTGTTTTGACTAGGTTGTAAGCAATGGGAGATTCAAGAGCGCAGAGCACAGGGCTGTAACTAACATGTCATGTGTACGCATGTCAATTGTTACATTCTCTGAGCCTTCAATGGATGCCTTCGTTGGTCCTGCAGAATCCATGGTGGACGAGGAGCATCCTGCTAGGTACAAAGGGTATAACTTTGCCGAATTCCTGAAGGAATTCCGGAGTCAGGGATTGAAGAGTAAGTGTGTCTTGGATCGATTCCAGATTAAAAGTGATTGATCAGTCAATCAAATCGGAGGCAAATTGGAATGGATCTCAAACAGTGTCAAGGGCATATTGTTTACACAAAATGCCGTACTAATTTTAAATCAATGTCCGCCACATATAATGAATGACATGCATTATGTAGCTTACTAGTAATCGCACTTAATGTGCAATGGGCGCGCCCATAATTATCTGTAATGACAACAATTCTTAATCAATCTATAAATTATGAAGTTTTTTTTCACTTAATGTATTGCATTGGGGTGAAGTGTATTATTCATTGAATTATCTAGTAATTTGAGGGTCATATTGCATATAGACAATCCTACTCCTTTCTCCAAAAAGTGACATGTATTATATTGTTCTCGTGGGTAGTTGAAGCTCAAGAAGATATAGTAATACCAAATGTAATACATACAAGAATGTAATACAGTAATTGTGTGATCCATTCATTTTATGAAATTGTGGAACTAGTTTCTACAAAGACAATTGTGCAATTCTTAAGGAAGCAATTGAATATCCAACATAGTTACTTGTAGCAATTATGTAACTAATTTTTAGATATATAATTTGTATAAAAGTCAACTATACAACTATTGTAGATAAACTAAGAATCTTCTCCTATTTATAAATGTCTAATGCAATGCATCAACACAAATTTTACCTAACATTAACCATTAATAAGGTTATCCGTAAATTTCAATTCTACTATGTATTTTAACATGTTGCCCATGTGTTCCTATTTTTTATACTGCACAATAGAATCAAATGATAAAAGAGAGTGGTAGGTTGACTATTTTCTAGCATGCTAGTGAAGAAGTAATGTTGATTACTTCAACATGTTAATGGCTATTGAACCCAACTGAATGCATTTCATTCTCCATGGAAGCAATGAGGTCTAAATTTGAATTTAGGAAAATCCTAGCATATGACTCCATAGAGGGAGTGTCTCAAAACTTACAATAACCAACCCCAAGCAAGAATGTCTTTCCTTGGAAACATCAATAGTTAATGAGTATTGTTGAACAAGGCTTGCTATTATTGTAGCTTGAGAATGCTACACACAAGATTTAAATACTAACATATTGCATCTCCTAAATAAAAATAACTTCTTTATTTCCACAAAGTATGATTCCAAGTGCAAATTGAACACAGTTTTGAGGAATGTAGCATTTAGAATGACTATCTATAAATCATTAAGGAATCACTTCTTAATGATTCATATAGATATCTTTTTTTCATCTATATACTTATTTTTTACTTATGTATTTGCAATAGCCTAAATAGATATTTAAAATTCATATAGAAAAATAAAATAACTTGTTAAAATAATAATTTATTTTCATTAAACTACAAATTCCTATTTTGTATTCTTGTCATTTTGGTTTCATTCTTTTACACTTTTTATTAATAAATCTCTTATTTACAAATTAGGTATGTATTTAACAAGTTAACATATGAAGCAACTATTTTTTTTTGTTTTCATTTAACTTTTTGAAAACTATTGGGAAAATAGTTCTTGAAGTAAAAATAAAGCAATTAGAAAAATTATGTATTTTATAAAATAAAATAACACAAATTAATTACTATTTAATTACATTTATTTATTTATTTTGATAATCAAGAAAATCAAGAACCTCAAAACTACACATACAATAGGGTACAAGCCTCACTTTTAACTTTGGGAGAGCTTGCTTACTTCTCATCCACAATATTATTATAATTTAAATACAACTAATATTCACTTATCCATTATTTAACACACACACACACACACACACACACACACATATGTATGTTCTACTTTCCTCATTTGTGAGATCAATTGTAGTTTCAATTGATGCACAATTGCAAAGAAGACGACAATAATTAAAGAACCAATAGTCAAGGAGCATGTGGATTATGGGAAAGCTTTTTCTAAAGCATTGTGCAATAATATAATGTAGGAGATTGTAGCTAAAAGAATGATGTTTCCTTAGAAACATGAGTAGTTAATGAGGATTGTTCGGTCTTACAAATGACATGCAGTACATTTAGGAGGTGCCTCGTTTGGCCACATTGATAGGAATGATAAACTATCACATATGTTAACAATACAATCAAAAGACATATCTAACCACAAATTTAGTTTTACGATAATAAGTTTGGATGAGGATGGAATAAGTAGGTTGAAATTGAAATAGATTGTAAACTACAATTGCATCTAAAGTAGACTAAAAATACTTAATTCAAAGGTGAGGAATCAACTCATATTGCCTAGGAATTAGATTTGTTTGACCAACTTAACCCTAACTTTCAAACTATAATCATAGCCAAAAGCCTCCAAATTGAGGAAGAAATAAGATCTTTTCATGTCTTTCCCAACAAATAAATAGAATGCCAATCTTTTGGATGTAACAAGTCAACACCAAAACACTCCTTTCCTGCTCCCCCCCTCTCTCTAATCATAATTGACCTTAGATAACAAATGCAAGTCTACATGCCATGTGATGTTTCATTCCCAAATGGTCTTGTTAAAAGAATTAACATCTTTTTTAACCTGTAGCATATTGTTTTTACAAACATGTATACTATGACTATAGCTTGTGAATAACAAAACTTAAAACATTAAATGTCATAGCATGTTATACAAGTAAATCGAACATACCACCATGTGAATAACTCCAAATTGAATTTGAATCTAATTAATGTAGCTATGTGAAAAAATTATGTAGTGTAGAGATGAAGCAAACCCTTCTTGACTAGGAAAGGTTAAGGTTCATGTACGCAATGTTCAAGAAATTAGAATTCCAACGTGTTGGAACAATTCTCTGACAATCAATGTTTGTGAGACAATATACATAGGCATTTGAGAAAAGATTACAACTCAACACTTTTCTTTCTTTTGCAAAGGCAATATTGTGAAGAAATAATTCCAAATTTGACATCTGTATCCAAAGTTTGAGAAAAAGGTGAAATGACCATTTTGAAATTGTCACGACAACTACAAAACTACTATCCTACATGAAATTACCACAAAATTATTAAATTGGGATCTACATAAAGGGACAATAGAAAGAATACTTAAAGCATAGAAATTGCAACAATTTTGAGACCTCCATATAGAGTATATGGCACAACAAGGTTATGAACCATCTGTTATAGCACAAGATAATTCAATAAAAAATAGTCCCACTAAAAAATTGGGAATAAACTTAGTGTTTCACTATCTGTCTCGTCTTCCTTGGCTACAAAAATGCCTAATTAGGTATACCCAAGAAAAAATATTGACATATTAAATTACTAGAATAACCTACTTATTGATAATAAAATTTACACATTTTTTAATTTTTAACATATCAAATATGGAAACTTCCCATTTTCTCAAGCTTTTTTTTTACTACACATAAAAATCAGTTACAAATTACAATCCATAATTAACTACACATTCAATAGGGTAAAAACCTCACTTTTAACTTTGGGAGAGCTTGCTTACTTCTCATCTACAATATTATTTGAATTTAAATACAACTAATATTCATTTATCCATAATTTAACATATATAAAAAAATCTAATGTAATTATTACTAATTTTTCCTCTTGTTTTACATTCCTTATTTGTGAAATGAATTGTAGTTTCAACTCTTGCACAATTGAAAAGAAGATGACATTAATTAAAAAATCAATAGTCAAAAGAGTTGTGGATTATGGGAAAGCTTTGTAAAGCATTGTGTAATAATATCATGTAGGAGATTGTAGCTAAAAGAATGATGTTTCCTCCAAAACATCACTAGTTTGCACTCTAAAATAACGCCGTGTAGTGGCTAGTACCTGCCTTGTAGTGTTGTTATTATAGTATTTGTTTAGTTGTAAGTTTTTTGTTGATTAGCTATTGGTTGTATATAGTATTTGTTTAGTTGTAATTTTTTTGTTGATTAGGTATTGGTTGTATAAATTGCATTCCAATAATTAAAAAATTAATTTTTGAAGAGTGTTGAAATGTCTTGGGTAAATAAAATTGAAATCTCAAAACTAATTTAATTTGCTAAAAACAATATAGGAGTAAAATATTTTCTTAACTATAAAACTAAACTTTACAAAGCCTATTAAATAACACAAATATTTCTTTAAAATATAATACTAATACTTTTAAAATTTAAAATGCATTAAAATATTGTAAGTTTGAAGAATAAAATAAAAATGTAGTAACATGGCGAAATATTTTTTGTGATATTGTAGGTTTTTAACTTTTGACTAAATAAAATTGAAATACTAGATTTTTAACTCTTGAGTAAATAAAATTGAAATCCCAAAAATAATATAATTTCATAAAATAAAATGTGTAGAATCCTAACCCTAGTTGGGTGTGGAGAGATTTGAAATGTCTACCTAAGATATTAAAATGTAATAATATTGAATATTATTACAATTTAAAATGCATTAAAATATTGTAAGTTTGAAGAATAATTACACAATATAATAACAATAATATATTCATATTTAGATCATTATAGTATTTTATCTTAGTCACTTAATTTTTTGTTTAAGTAACAATAGTAAGTAATTTTAGAGAACATGATTTTAATTATTTTAATTAATCTAATATTGTGGTTTAGTAATAATTTTTTCTAAAGATAAAAAATTGTTTATCATTTCAAATTTGTAACTATTATATTTCCAGAACTAAATTTATAAGGAAATATTTATGTGAACTCATTTTGAAATGTCTTGGGTAAATAAAATTGAAATTTCAAAAATAATTTAATTTGGTAAAAATAAAATAGTACTAAAATATTTACTTACTATAAAACTAAACTTTACAAAGCCTATTAAATAACGCAAATATTTTCTTAACTATAAAACTAAACTTTAGCATATTTGTATTATGTTGAGAGCCCTGGCCCTAGTTGAGTGTATAGAGATTTGAAATGTCTGCTTAAGATATTAAAATTAAAATATTGTATGTTTGAAGAATAAAATAAAAAATTAATAACATGGCAAAATATTTTTCATGATATTGTAGATTTTTAACTTTTTAGTAAATAAATTGAAATCCCCAAAATAATCTAATTTCATAAAATAAAATGTGTAGAACCCTATATTTTTAATAGTATTATTACTAGCACTTGCACCAAGAGGGGGTTCAAGGAATACACTGATAGAACAACTCACAAGTTTTAGAAAATTTCCCAACATCTTTTTTCGGGCGTGAGACAATTCTGAGAAATTCCCCAAGCAAAGAGGTATAAACTAGCATATATACCTTATATATAATCTGTATAATATAGTCCGAGATTTACCATTTTTGAGGCATATTTTTTTTTGCTTTTTTACTTTTTACTTTTTCAAAAAAATATGCCTCGAAAATGATAAATCCCCACTTATATTATATAGATTATCTAAGGTATATATGCTAGTTTTAGGGCAGCGTGGCATCAAAACACTTATCAATATTGCATGAAATTTACTATATTATGACTATGATATTTAATTATGTTATATTATCATTTATTAATATTATATTATATTACATGAAATAATGATATATTTAATTTATAGTTTTAGTATTATATTATAATTTTAATTATTTGTTATCATATTATGATTAGATTATTAGATTAATTTAATAGAGTTATATTTTGATTATATACTATATTATAATTTAAATACAATTATAATTAAATAATAATTATCATACTAATAGTTTTTAAAATAGAATGTTATAAATTTAGCACATTTACATATTATAATAAAGGTTCCATTAATTTAATGAAATAATTACAAAAAATAGAAATAAGAATTGAACATATTACAAAAAATAGAAATAAGAATTGAACACATTACATTGAAAATTAGAATGGTAAATACATGATTAATTTAATAATGCACATTTACATATTACGATAAAGGTTCCATTATTTTAACGAAGTCATTACAAAAAATAGAAATAAGAATTCAACACATTACATTGAAGATTAAAATGGTAAAAAGATGATTAATTTAACAATATTTGTCAAATTAATTTATTTCTAACGCTTTCAACCTTTCTTGTTCTGCTTTCCTCTTTGCTAGTTGTTTTCCTTCCTTCATTTTTCCATATCTATCATATGTGAAGGGCGGCATAATTCACAGTCCTTTGAAAGACTTTACACGTGAAATTGCTACAAATGTTAATCCAGGTCTTTTAGTGAGTCCTATATCAACTGTAGCTTTCTGGAGTGTTAATCCTTGTGACTTGTGCATTGTCAGAGCCCAAGCCAATCCTAATGGTATCTATTTTTTGCTTCCCCTTTGAATTGGTGCAATTGGTACTATATGCGGATGATGATCATCAAATGGTATTCCAGAGTAGCTGTCTAACTCAACAAGTACATAAGATGGTGGTTGTGGTGGTGCAGTGCCAGGCGAATATACAATATTTCGTATATATACAAGTGCTCCATTTACAAGTCCTGCTTCTATCCATAAGTTTGATGTTAGCATTACTCTTGCATTATTACTCAGTAACAATTCCATATCAAGTTCATCATTCCCACTTCCTTCAATGGCACTTAGATTTTCGGCTTTTATGCCAATGCTTCATGCAACTAAATTTGACAATGTATATAATTTTCTTCTATTATGGTTGTGAACATTTTCATTTGTTGAAAACAAATGAACACTATTTTCAAATTTTCCATTCTCTGATGCATTGATTCTTGCATTTGTTCTTGACATAAGCATAATCCAATCATCGATTGTGGGGTTCGCATACTTAATGTTTGTTAGGATTTGACGAAATCTTTGTTGTTCTTCATTCTGTCCATCTTGTCAAAAAACATGACTTAATGTAATGACCATTTTGAATTCTTCCCATAGTAGCTTCGCTCGCCTTTTGCTTTCGAACGGGGCCCTGTCATTTACTAGAGGTAATTGTGCCAAGTCTCCAACTAAAATCATAGATATGCCTGAATATAAAATATTTAATTAGCTTGATAACCATGAATTTTAATAGAAGGAACTGAAATGGAACTAAATAAAAAAAATTATAATGTAAAGTTATGAAAGTTAGCAATTTGAATCCAAAACTCACCTCCAAAACTTATTGGAGGTAATTGTGCCAAGTCTCCAACTAAAATCATAGATATGCCTGAATATAAAATATTTAATTAACTTGATAACCATAAATTTTAATAGAAGGAACTAAAATGGAACTAAATAAAAAAAATTATAATGTAAAGTTATGAAAGTTAGCAATTTGAATCCAGAACTCACCTCCAAAACTTTGGTTTCTATTTTTCAAGAATGCTTGTCGAAGCCTGGAATCTATGTTTTCAAGCAACCTCTCTCCAAGGAAACTCATTTCATCTATCAATATGTATCTGACATGTGATATTTCTTCTTGGAAAGTTGTAAGTCTTGTACCTTCTAGTTCATTGAAATCTCTTATTGGAATTCTTAGCTTTGAATGAATGGTTGAAGCACCAATATTGAATGCTGCAACTCCAGTAGGCACCAATCACGTAAGACTTACCTGTTCCTGCAATGCCTTGAATTATCATGTAGAGGGGCATTTTATTTGTAGTTGATTGGTAATGTGACGTGATAATGTTGACCGCTTTATGTTGTTGCTTGCTGAGATTTGTGTAGTCAACATATTGTGGAATATCATCGTGAATGAGGTAACTATTAACTTTCATATTATTGATAAAATTTATTGCCTCATTTGTATAATCTTGACCTTTGAATCCATGAGACCAATCTGTTTGTTTGTCTATATCTCTTCTACCCAACATATCTATCTCTGAAACTTGGATGATTTGGCCATGATAAAGTCGAGATATAATTTCCCATTCATGTTCTGTCATGTTTTGTTCACCATTATCATTTGTTTCAAAATCAGAGTCACTGAGTATGTCATTATCTACTGGAGGTGTTGTTCATTGTAGATGCCATGGACAATAGTTGAAGTTGTCCCACTGTGCCACTATTGATTCTTTGTCATGGCCAATGTCCCTTTGAAACTCATGAAACAGTTTGTAAAGTATCAATTCAGAGAAGCAAAAGTCTATCCATTTTTCAGAGTCACGTGCTGGGATTGAATAAAATCTTGGAAATACTCTTACCACAGCAGCATTTTCTCTTATATTCCATTTGTTTTCTTCTTTTCTTTTTCAATTATATATCCATGATTTTGCTACGTCGATAAGTGATACAGCTTCCATACTGAAAGGCCTATTCTTGTATGCATCAATAAATGATATGGTTTGTTCTTCATTGATATCTTTATTATTTAAAACCACAAGTTTGAAGACCTCATTTGACACATTTAAGTTGACAAACCTTCTACTGCTCTCTGCTAGTGGAAGTTCCAACAACATGTGGCTTGTTTCTCGTGCTCCAATATCCCTTTCAATTATTGTTTTGATGAGAAGCCTCTTATAAGCTTTTGCAACTAGTTCATCAGGGTTCTCAATGTTTGCTAGATGCATCAACATCTGGTGGTATGTTTCAGAGCTCTTTTTTGCTTTGGCTGCATACTTTGCGATATATTTCACTACAACATGTTTGGATAGAATAGGTTTCCAATCAATATTTGCTCTCCATAACTGGAGTATGTATCGATTGTGACTATTCAATCTGTCATCATTTCTTAATGGTGCAAATCTTTTTTCACCGCTTTGTATATCATCATATACTTTTGAATACTCTTTTTTTAATGGCCATGGAGCGTTATACCTTTATTTCAAATAAAAAATAATATATTTTAAATTTTGTATATAACTACAATAGTAAATTGTGTATAATAATTATCAAAAAATATATAACAATATATTTACCTGCATACAAGTTTTCCTGCCCTTTTCGTTAGACATGTACCCTCTTTACACATTGTGTGTCTTTCAACAATGTTCATTATCTCTTCATAGTCCTTTAATAAATCTATGTCTGCGAGCTATCTAGTGTTCCTTAAACAAGGATGTTGAGGAAAATTGTGGAACGCCTGCAATTTATAACACAGTGTGTAATTCAATCATTTTTTAAAAATCATTAGATATATATCTGATCAAGAATATAATTTTAACTTATTTTAAACATACCTATATGTTTTGTTGATGCATATCTTCTCTATAATTCCATGTGTGAATGATATAGTGTAAATAATCTTCAACATTCTTTCATTGATCTCCATTTTCCCAATCAATTTTGTCCATATCTAGTGCTCCCTTAATCCATATGAACCCATGTACATGTGATGAACCTTTATGTTGCCACTCGTATCTACACCAGTAATCTGTAACATTCATGCCTTTTTGAAGTATCTCCTTTCTAAAGTATGTGTGGCATAAATGCATGTATTGTGCTACAATGTGAGGGTAGTCGATCACATTTTGCTTTTGCCATGCTTGTGCTTCACGAGGATTAGTAGGTGGCATTCCAGGCATTAATGCATGTAAATCATGCCAATACAAATCAGCTGCACTCAAAGTAAAAAAAAATTTAGGCATGCTTATCTGATGAAGCATGTCTGTTAGCTCTACCTGACATTTTGCCCAATATGATCTAGTACCTCTCAAGATGGTTCCAAATTGCATCAATTTGTTTGCTAAATGAGAGTTTGGAAAGTTCTCCATGTGTTCACGAAGATCGTTAATTGTTATTGGCATGTCTTGTATACTTCTTTTTACAAATGCTGCCGACAAACTTTGTGCATGATGTCTCATAATCATATTCATCATGAAATATCAGAATCTTGGATGTTTACCAAAGCGGTTATCTCTATAACGAAGTAGATGCTTCACAAACTCGTGTAGATGTACTCTCCTAAGTTGAGGTTCCAACCAATCACATTTGCCATCTGGGAACAAGTTGGAAATGCCATATCTAGCAAACCTGTTGTTATGTACTCATTTATTGGTGAGCCACCAATAGTAGGCTAATCAATTAACGTAGTTGGATCTATGGTCAGATTGTTCACCTATGCCTGAATTAATTCCATTTTCCTCTGTGCATTTGGTGGTTTCGATGCCATCGATGTAGTGTGCTCAATAATATTTCCCTCATCTATTTTGATCAGTGGACCGACATGTACAACCTGGTTGAGATCTGAATTAAATTCCATGTGTACTATTCTAAGTTTCTTAAATATATTCTAGTCTAAGTTTGGCGATATATCATCTAGAGCATTTTCATCAATTGTAACATCAGAGTAGAACTTGTCATGTTCAATTTCAGATTGAAGTGCTTTATATACCCATTGTCTATTAATCGTGAAGTTATAATTGGTTCCGCATTGATCCTTTCTATGAACAATAATAAGGGGGAGATCTTTAATAGTATGGGGTAGTTTTTTTTGACACATTTTCTATATTCTGGGGAAAGCTTATTGTGTGGCCTTTGTATTTAAACTGTCCACCAGTTGCATGTGTTACTTGCAAGATAGGGCTGACTCGTGCAATCGACATTTCTTCCACCTGAGTGAGATTTTCAAGTTCAATTGGTTGGGGACCGGGATCCATATTGTTGGCATCTAAAAATATATTATTCCCTTTTTCTTGTCTACACCTATTACAAACTGGACCTTGTGGCATGTGAAAGACTCTTATTCCAACGTAGCATTCTTGGCAGATATAGCACATTGCTGGCAAAACCAACTTATCTATTCATTGATGAAATACCATTTGAATTCTTTTGAAGTCATTGGCAAGCAATACATTCAGGTTCTCAAAGTTATCTTCATATTCATCCGATGTAGAATCCAAGTTTTGTCGATTTGAATTTGGAGGGGTTTCTGCAACATAATCTACTGATTTAGAAACTTCTTCGATTTTAATTTGAATATTTTGCTCATTTACATTTCCTCAGCTCTCCTCTGGTTGAGGAATGCTTTGCTCCCTTTGCTCCTATTCAGAATGAGCTTGTTTCTCAGATGTTCGTTGACGTGTATTTTTATTAAGATTTTCAATATTTGGTTCACCTTCATGTCTTTCTTGTCTTTGTGAATTGGGTTGTTGTGGATCACTTGCTTGCCTTTCCTGTCTTTGTGATTTGGATTTCTCAGCTTCCAATTCTTTTGTTGTTATGTCTGATTTTTGTTTTGCATATCTCTTTCGATCTATAGCATTACATTGTTGCCTTCGCTCTTCCCTTTCTACATTTGCCATTTTTTCTTTTTGACGTTTTCAATATTCTCGTTGGTATTCCCTTTGGTATTCTTTTCATTGTTCCTCAGATTCAAAGTTTCTTTTAGGTCGGCCCATAGCTAAAAAAAATACAAACTATGGTTCAAATGATGTAACACATCAATGCAAAAAACTATATTTAATTTAAAAGTAGATAGTGACATACAATTATTTTAGGGTTTAGTGCTTGTGCTATTGTGAGGGTTACTATTAAGTTAGCAGTATATTTAGGGTTTACGGTTTGGGGTTTATGGTTAGTTTTCTATTAAAATAACACTTACTATTATTGTATAGTATATCTAACAAATCAAAGAAGTTCTCTTAAAATTTTTATATAAGAAATCTATGCATTAAAATAAATATAATGAATCATAAAAACTTTTTAAAAAATACAACTAAAGCTTATATTATAACAAACAATAATTTAAAAATATTACTTTGGAATAAGTTAGGATTTAAATACGTAAATTATGCTAATTGGTCCTTTGAAATGATGAGAATTTATATAATGAGGCCTGGAAGAGTGTATGTTGTGGATCAATAATTTGAATGTTCAAGAAAGGAGAAATATATATTATTGATAAAAAGTTAAGAGAATTTAAGAAATAAGAAAATAATTGAAAAAAGTTATAACATTTTCAGTAATGGTTGAGAAATACAATTCAATAATTTAAATGTTCAAGGATGGGGACAACATATATATATTTTTAAATAACATAGTTTAAGATATTAAAATGAAGTTTTGAAAAGTTATAACATTTAAACTTAATAGTTGAAAAGTACAATTTATATGACAAGAAGATAGTATATTTTATTTGGAGTGAACTAATGTTATGCCTTTAAGTTGTTTTTTTGGAAATTAGGGAAATATAACAATTCATTTATTAACAATAAAAACAATAGATATATATTAATTGTAGGATGTGTGAAGACTCAAAAAACTTTATTCAAAAATTATAGAAATATGTTGACATAAGAATCATTATTGTCTATTGCATGTACACATAAATATTTTTAACCATGAATATCATGCCCAAGTGCATAATATGCATGGTATGCTAGTTGGCATATGAAATCATCAAAGCATGCAATTTCATCACACAGTGCATACATATACTCCATTAATTGGTTCATTGCAGCAACATCTCCTTCTTTGATGCTATTCGCATGCTAGCTAGCCATACGAATCAACTCCCGTAACTTGATAGTTTCAGATGAAACGTAGTTTGCTACTGCTTCTACTTTCGTATCTCCAACATCAGGTGACTCAACTGAATCATTAGATCCAATTGAATGTTGTGGGGAGGTATTCGATATAGGAATAAAAGGAGTAAAATCTTTAGCATCACTTGTCAAATCTATAATAGATATTGGTGCGTACTCTTCAGAATCATTAGTTAGGTCTATTATTTTATTAACGTCAATAAGATTATCCATTACCTCTCAATAAAAACAAAAACACATATATTAAATACATTATAACATTGAAATATATTTGAATGAAATCATTAATCACACAATTATTTAGTCATCTAATTAAACTTCTATAATATATTTTAAAAATAAAATGAATATATTTGTTGCATACAAAATTTTAATTTTGTACTCATCTTATAACTCAAAAAATATATTTAAAAAAAAAACTTCATTAATCACATAATTATTTATTAATCTAATTTAAGTTTTATAATAAATTTTAAAAATAAAATGAATATATTTGTTGTATACAGAATTTTAATTTTTTACTCATCTTATAACTCTTTAAATATATTTTAAAAAAATTGACTTCCCCTAAAAAATTTTGAGTATTAAACATTTTAACCAAAAATTTAAAAAGTGAGTACTCCAACCTTTCATCATTCTTAAAAATGAGCTTAAAAAAACCTATCGATTGGTAAAAAATACAAATCCGTAGAAAGTAGCACCTGATTCATGAGAAATAGTACTAAATCAAACATTTAAATTTAAACTTGCATTTGAAATCTTAATCTGGTTTCCTACATTTCAAGCTTAATCTGATTTCTTAAGAAAAGAACCTTATAAAATATAACTTAATTTAAAATCTTAATCTAGTTTCGTACATTTGAAGCTTAATATGATTTCTTAATAAAAAAACATCAAAAATATAAAAAGCATAAAAAAGCTCTAATAGGAAGAGAACCAAAAGTTGTGGCCGACAAAAGGTGGTTTAATTGTTGTATCCCTTATCCAAGCTTCGTAATGAGGAAATGATTTTTGTAATAAAAATTAAAATATATTATCTAAATAATATTTATTATAATTATAATTTATATTATAATTATAAAATACTAACTAAACTGTATATATTTGTTGCATAAGAATTTAGTTTTTTTACTCATTTATAACTCTTTATAAATTGTATAATTCATATATATAATCGATTTAGAACGACCGACCCGGTTGGCTAAAAAGCTTTATATTATCATTCATATATATATATTCTATAATTGTATAAATTGCAGCTACTCGTTGGATTAACCGCTACTCCTCTGAATTAACCGAATGAACAAACAGTGTAATTTTAATAACCTTAAAAAGAAAATAAAAGGAAATAGAAATTTATTATATACCTGATTGATATGTCAAATTCTTCTGCTAAATTCTTTTAATTTCTTCTGCTCATCTCACTGCACAATTGAATGCATATCTTTCTATTAATATGACTCTGTGTGAATTGTCTTTTTTAAAAAAGACAATTCAATGCAAAGCATGCAATTGAATGCAAAGCGTACTGGTGACTACAAAAATAGTTTGTTTTAGTTTTCATCTTACTGTTGTTTAAATAGAGTTTAAAATAATTGTGTTTTAAAAAAAAATAGATTCTTCTTATCTACTTGTTGAAATATTTAGGAAAGTTGCCTCTTTATTTAAAAAAGTTGCATCTTTATTTTGGAAATTTCAACTTCTTTTATTTTTAACACATGAAACTTCTATTTTTTTTTTTAAATTGCATTTTTGCAACTGCTTGTTTTATTATTAAAATACAATATTTAAGAATGTTGCTTCTTTATTTAAGAAAGTTTCCTCTTTATTTTCAAAACTTAAGGCTTCTTTTATTTTTAAAATATGAAATTTCTATTATTTTTAAAAATTGCATTTTTGAAACTGCTTGCTTTATTATGAAAACACAAATTTGGAAACTTTCCCTTCATAATCTTTTTTTATCAAAAATTTTTAATTATATAATTTATTGAATTTTTAATTGTCAATGCACTTTTTACAAAATAGAAAAGGCTTTATCTTTGTCGAAATATTTAGGAAAGTTTTCTCTTTATTTTAAAAAGTTGCATCTTTTTTACAAAATAAAAAAGACTTTATCCAAATAATATTTTGGAAATTTTCTTTTTTTAAATGATCCCTAAAATTTCAGCTCCTAAAAATATTATAATAAGAAAATAATTTAAATAATATATACTATTATTTAATAAAATATTAATGGTATAATATTATAATCAGATAGATAATTAGGTCTTATGCCAACACAGTAAGTTTGAATTATGAAATTCTTAGCGAGAATGTTTGTAGTTGCATATATAAGTATGATTAGGTTATCATTTGTAAACTAGATGGAAATTTTGATCTACAAGCTTATGTGAAAGTGATTCAAGGCATTCATTATGTTGCAGAGCCGAATTTGTGTTGTTATTGTGTTTATGATTGTAGATTTGGTATCCATCTCCTCATGGCATGAAGAGCATCTTCCTTCCATGAGATCTTCACTACAAGGTGATATCAATTGTGTTTTCTATCATTTATCATTTAGATTTTGTCTCTATCCCGCATGGATATGCACTCTTTATCTAACAATGGTGTTTGGAAATGTCTCTCTGAGGCTTGACTGAGGAAAGCCTCTAAACACCACAACCCCCAACCCATTTTTCTATGATTGCAAGTTACAGGTTGTGAAAGAAAAAAAAGTGGAGTTACAAGAGAGTAGTGCAAATTATTGGAATTGTAGACCAAAGAAAAAAATAGGGACCTGGACTCAGGTGCTTACTCATTAATTCTCCAAATCCCACAACAGGAAAATTTCCAAAATAGCACGAACAGGTTGCAGATAAGATTCCTAGATCTCGAAAAAAATGGTGGCACTGGACTAGGGTGCCCGCTCATTATTCCCCAACTTTTCCATTTTTTGAACTTCAAAATTTGGTACGTATTTTATTGTCATTTGATATCTCTGTGTGTGATCATTTTCTATAATTTGTCTGTTTGTTTATGAATTCATGTAATTAGGGTTTTGAGCATAATTGGGCTTAATTAAACAACAAAATCATACAATTCCAATCTTCCCCTATGTTCCAAGTGACAAGAAGCTTGTAGTAGACTACTCTACTTGACTGAATGTCCTTGAATGTTTAGTGGTGAAAGGAGGATTAAAATATAAACCATCAAAAATAATCTAAACAAATCCTCTTCACTTTTCACCTTAAATATTTTGGTGAACCCATGTTCTTTTGAATTTTTCTCCTTTCTGAGTGTTGTGCTTCATATTTACATTCATTTCATTCAATCATATCATTGTTCATATTGCATTTGAAAATTTACAAAAAAATTGAAAATTTTCAAAAAAAAAAAAAAATGGCATTTTTAGCTTGTATTTTAAAGTAATTTAGATTAATTAGCATTGAATTTCAACAAATTTTTGTTATTATCATCAGATATAATTTAAAATAGAGAAATTTTTCATTTATCATTCATTTAGATTGCATTTTCATGCTTAATTTGGTAAAAATTGCTCAAAATTGTGTATTTTTCCATATAACCTAGTTTTGCATTAGCTAGGGTTTGTAGTCAAAATCATGTTTCAGATTTTACTACCCTTTTAAAAAAACTCATTATGACTGATTTCTAACTGTAGTGTTTCATCATAGTGGTTTGCTTGCAAAATTTCATGCCTAGGGTTTGAAAACCTTGATTTTTCAATAGATTTTGGCCTTATCGTCTCTCTAGATTTGCACCATAGGCATGTTGTAAAGGATTTTTCCACACTAATTGGCTATTATTAGGGTTATTATCTTCTTCCTCTCCTAAAATTCTTTACAACACCTTTTTTTGGGCTCTTACATTAAAAATTTGGTGAAAAATTGCATATTTTTGCTATTTCACTAGGGTTTGACCTAGATTTGCACTCCAAGCATGTTGTGAAAAAGTTTATGGCTTTAGGTGACTGATATTACTATTATAATCTTCTACACCTACTAAAATTATTTACATCACCCTTTTTATTGGGTTTTTGCATTGAAATTTGGTGAAAAATTGCATATTTTAGTGTATTTTCACTAGGTTTTGACTTGTCATCACTCTAGGTTTGTATCAAAAGTGTGTTGTCAAGGATATTATTGTTTTATTGGATTGATATAAGACATATTACTTTTTTCACTTCATCATTTTCCTTACAACATCCTTTCTTTCACTTATTTGTATTGGAAAAAGTTGAAAAAATCAAGCATTTTACGTCATTTTTGCACATAGTTTTGCATTCATGGAATCTCCTAAACAGTCATCTTTGGAAGATTTATTTGAGTACATTATGAATTATGATAGATTTTGCAAATTCATTGATAAGCATCCTCAAGTCTTGCATCAAATAGCATACATCTATAATATTGACATGAACGTGAGCACCACCTGTGATATCCTTCGAACAATAGCCTACTTTGAAAGCTTTCTTGCTATTATGGATGTTTTCCATTTGATTTTGTAAGATCTCACTAATTTCATTGCTAAAAACAATCCTAGGAAAATTAGTGGTGAAAACATTATTCCCTCTCTCCCTTCATTTCATGATGACATAATGGACATCCTTTCTGAAACCTACGAGAATGATATAACAATGGGTGATTCATCGAACAAAGAGACTTGTCCCAACATAACCCCACTTAGTGAGGATATTTTGGCATAAGAAGAAGACATCATTGATACATTTTTCCATACCACTCTGCCATCCCTTCCCACTCTCCCTGATTTGGATGATACAGATTCCCTCTATGAACATTTGCTTCAAACTGTTGAAACTAAAAATTTACCACCTGATGTTTAAGAACTTCTCAATTACATCTTAAACAAAGAAGCAGATCATGCATCTTTACTTGAACCTTCACATACCTTGGAAAATAATGAAATTTCACACGACATTGAAGAACAAACTATCCCTCAAACCCAAGGTATTCTAACACCCTATATATGGACTGAAATGGGCACTTTTCATATTCCTCAACAACCTCATTCAAATGGAATTGCAAGAGCTCCTATAACTGACACGGAAAATGGCAATATCCCCTCACAAATACATGAACATATGGAAGAGAGAAGAAGAGATAAAGCCTTAACTATTAAAGTAAAGATGAAGATCCGTGACGACCGCTAGCCCGATTGTCCTTACAAGTAAGTATTCCTAACCCTTTATCTCTCATGATGTGTTTCCCTCATGATGTGTTATGTGTTGTTTAGGCCTCTTGGGATGACCCTTGATACTCTTGTAAGGTCCAGGATACCAAGAGACCACCTTTGTTATGACCTTCTATTTGTATCATCATTCTTCTATATTGCTTCTCCTTTATTTTCATTGTTGTGTGTTGTGTCTTATGGACATAGCATTGCGGTTGGTGACTTGGGGGCACCCTCCTATGTGACTGTCCCTAAGGCACTTGTTTCTCATCTCTTGATTTGTTCTTTCCCTTCTTCTAATGTTTCTATCTAGCAGGTGGATGACGTAAAACATATTATATTGATGCGGACCTAGTGTCCCTTTAGCAAGAAATCAAAAAATGGATCTAGTCCATACATGACGATGGGGTTGTTATATATTATTCAACGCTTGGCTAGTAGAAACACTTTATGTGATCTTGATGATGTCTTATCGCACTTACAAAACATAACAATACTGCTACTCCATGCACTTTGTCTATCTTGAATCTTGCATTCCTCAATTCTCTATGCAATGTTGTTTATCATGATTATATGGACACTAACACTTTTATTGCAAGAATGTGTTTGTGGGAACATTTGGCAATCATAAAGTACATGTCACCTTCGAGGGGCATGGGCCTTGTGAGAGCTCATGTTTCCTTGTGTGTTTTCTTCCTACCTTAATGTGCTTGATATCAGTACACGATATCAACCACCTTAAGGTGGGGGCATATATAAGGTAAACTGTCTATTCTAGATGCTAGCAAAGTGTTTGTTCTCAGGTGTAGTCTTAAAGACTGGTGGCGATGAGTCCCTCCTGCACTCTAAGATTTGTTTGAAATCAACTTGCAATCATTTAAGCCCTTTGCGGAGGTAGGATATCACATATATCCTTTTTATCTTAAGCCCTAGATACGAAGGTGGGGATGGTGTATTTCTTGCGGAGAGTGCACATCCTGTCATATTCAAAAAGTCCTCTACAGAGGTGAGGAGCGGTTCTATGACTAACTCAACCCTGAAGCGTGTCTTTGGCAATTGTTGTGGCAAAGCCCAATCGTTGGTGTGTGCCTGTAATGTGCTTAAGATGGTGATGAACCTAGAAATAGGAACACTCCATTGCTTGTCTACCGTGTTTTCTCCGTTTCTTCTAAGTGTGTGTGTATTGTGTGTTTGATCCCAAGCATAGTCTAAAGATCGGTGGCGATGAGTCCCTCCTATGCTTTGGGATTTGTATGGCGTGCTTGATTTGTATTGCGTGTATGTTGCCCCATATGCAGTTTAAAGACCAGTGGCGATGAGTCCCTCCTGCATTATGGGCGGTGTGTTTACTTTCCTTATACTTGCATTTGCATTTCATATATATGAGAAAAAGAAAATAAAATCATCACTGTCTTCACTACATTCACTGTCTTTTACATGTCTTCAATGTTGTCTTCTCCGTGTTTTGCATGACTGTTACTGTCTTCTCCATGTTTTGCATGCCTGTTACTATCTTCATTGTGATTGGCATGTCTTCTCTGTGCCTGGCATGTTTGTTGTGCTTATTGACCATACTTTAATGCATGTATTGGCCTTGCATTTATACATACATTAAAGTGGGGGCTAAATGTTATGTTGATAAAGTAACCTTGGGGGCTTTTTCCTCTTAAGGTTTAGCTCTCAGGTCCTTTAGGATGCATTAGGACATCTTGCATGTTAATTTGACATCCTGATAAGAAAACCCTAAAGTTTCATGGCAAATGGGACCTACAGGATACATTTATGATAAATCCTACCTGAAATAGGGGGGAGGACTTGGGCTCCCGCACCCTAGTCCTGCACTATTTTAGGTCAGGACCAATTGAAAAGTGTCAGTTTATGACTGTTATTTAGGTCCTATGCTGACACGGTAAATTTGAGTTACAAAATTCTTAGAGAGAATGTTTGTAGTTACATATATAAGCATGATTAGGTTATCATTTGTAAACTAGATGTCAATTTTGATCTACAAGCTTATGTGAAAGTGATTCAAGGCATTCATTGTGTTACAGAGCAAAATTTGTGATGTTATTGTGTTTGTGATTGCAAATTTGGCATCCATCTCCTCATGGCATGAAGAGCATCTTCCTTCCATGAGATCTTCACTACAATGTGATATCAATTGTGTTTTCTATCATTTATCATTTAGATTTCACCTTTATCCCATAGGGATACACACTCTTTATCTAACAACGGTGTTCAGAAGACTTGAATGTCTCTCCGGGGCTTGACTGAGGCAAGCCTCTAAACACCACAACCCCCAACCCATTTTTTCATGATTGCGAAAGAAGAAAAAGTGGATTTATAGGAGAGTAGTGCAGACTATTGGAATTATAGATCAGAGAAGAAAATAGGGACCTGGACTCGGGCACTCACTCATTAGTCCTCCAAATCCTATAATAGGAAAATCTCTGAAACAACAGGAACAGGTTGTAGATAAGATTCCTTGGTCTCAACAAAAAATGTGGCAATAGACTAGGGTGCCCGCTCATTAGTCCCTGACTTTTCTATTTTCTGAACTTCAAAATCTGGTAGGCATTTGATTGTCATTTGATATCTCTGTGTGCGATCATTTTCTGTAATTTGTCTCTTTGTTTACAAATTTATGTAATTAGGGTTTTGAGCATAATTGGGATTAATTGAACAACAAAATCATACAATTCCAATCTCCCCCTATGTTCCAAGTGATAGGAGATCTGTAGTAGACTTTCTACTTGATTGAATGTCCTTGAATGTTCAGTGGTGAAAGGAGGATCAACACAAACTATCAAAACCAACCCTAAACAAATCCTCTTCATTTTTCGTACTAAATAGTAAGATCTGATGGTTGTATCTTTGAAATGTTTACTCATAACTATTTAATCAATCTTCAGTGCCTATTATTTAAGGATAGATGCATTGTCAACTAGATATCATGTAACTCTTGCTTCACCACATTCCACCATGATATGTAGAATTAAGGCTTCCTCGAGAACTTTCTTAGGACAAATTTATTTATCATCGAATTATATATTATGATTTTTCATGTGGCCAATAGCATTTATCAACTATGTTACTAATTGTGGTATAGTATTAGATGTCATTTGTATTCTAACCAAGACCTTTTACATTATATTTTTCTTATTTTGTGATGTACGCACTAAGTTCCAAAGAGATATTTAAGTTTGAGTACTTTCAATTTGTTGAATTATGTTACTCAAGGTTTTTTTAGATGTAGCTTGAGGCATAAAAAATAAATTAGTAGGTAGATTAACATCTTGTCCTCTTCCTAACCATTGATGAGTATGCTCCACAAGATTATAATCATGTGAATCAAGGACCACATGAAAAGTAAGTAGAGGAGAGACATAAACCACATTTATAGATGATGAATGAGGATTCAAAGATAGATTATGAGGGGCCATCTCTAAGTCCACAATGTCCTTGTGTGAATTAGGTCTAGAAAAACATGCAATAAATTCACTGGCCAAACAAGGAAAATAAGTGTAAAGCAAGCAAGATGAATCGAACCATTATAGATCTCTACCACTTGGGTAAAATCTAAATTCATTCATTAATAAATACCATAATCTATATGCATTTTATTAGTGAGCAAGAATCATTTTGCATGTAAGGATGAATCACTAGACCCATCATAATCATGGCATAAAATTTCTTTAATAAGGCTTATAATGTCATCCTACAATGCATAATAAGATAATGAAGCATCATGAGAAACTAATGAATGATAATCAAGGAATAAGATATCATCATGTAAATAAAGTTTATGTGAAAGAGATTCAATATGAGATGTAGAAGATTGATCATCATGTATCAACCATTGTGTATGTAAGGGGATATATTATCTAAAAACCATGGCTCAATGGCTGCAAGATCATCATGGAATGTAATAACGTCATGAGTTGGTTAAGGATGCAACATTATATCATCTATGTCCATCCTACTAGGTATATCACAAGGTAGATCATCATTAGGCATTTACTCATCAATCTCATAATTTATATGATCATCACTAGGATGATGGATAGATGACATAAGTGTATCTAATAGGCATGTATAAATACTAATCAACTCCATGAAGGAAAGAAAAGATGAGGATTAATATAACAAACCCTCTATAGAAAACACATCATTAGCCATGTAAAATTTTTCCCTTAGAGTAGTAAGGATAGAGGGATGCTTTGTAATAAAAGATAAGAATCTACCAAAGTTTAAAATATATGTATGAATATTAGCTAAGGAGCAAGACCTAAGAGGATCCATAAGGCATAGTATCCTAGGATGGGAGAGTGGGATAAAAGATAAATCACGATGTATACACGAACCCTAATAAAAAGGTATAAGCATATGAAGATCAAAACCCTATTAAAATCTAAAAATTATTAAGAATTAAAATAATATCAAACTTGAAAATGTTATTTTAAAATGTAGAAGAAGAATAGGTTGTGTAGGATTGATTAGGTTTACCAAAATGCAAAGGAATTTATAAAATTTCCTTATGTGTAGTTTAGGGTAATCCAATATAACACATACAAATAATCACTAGTTTATTCACAATACGTGGATCTAGAATTGACATCAATTCATATCCTAGTTTCATGGGTATCAACAAAATATGTCTCACAACTCAAATCGGGTGAGATGGGGAAGATACACATAACATATCTTCCCAAACTGAACCATTTCCAAATAACCACTATTGGAGAAAAACATGTGCCTACACACAATAAACATCAGTCAAACCTACTCCATACAACATAGATGAAGCACAAAATAAACACCCAACATGATATAGTATAAAGGAAATACATCAATAAAGTGCATCAACTGATATTCATTTTAATCCACATGATCTAGAAACACAATGCATAAATCGATAATAAGTAATACACATGGTGATGAACTAGATAATCATAATCAAATCACATATATTTGATATAGTGAAAATAATGAGACAAAATACTAAAATATTCCACACACATAGTCACAACGTATGCATCTGATAATACATAGTTATATATTAGATTCCAATGGAAAACACCATCAATAAAGTACATTGGTGGCAACACAAAACATCACTACTATGTACAACATCAAAAAAGAGGTATATACATGCAGTCATAGAAGGCACATATGCTTGAGCATTAGAGTTACTATGAAATATGTATGTCAACATCAATGTGATTTAGTTTTCTATGTGTTTAAGGTTTATGTGTATGTATGTGTGGATTTAAAACGTAACATAAATATAATAATATTACACATGTAATCTATGGTAATCAATGACCCCTAAGAATATAATGGAACCCTAAAAGGATGAGTCAATTAAAAGACCACAAGGAACTACATAATCAATATCACATGTAATAAAAGAATAAGAAGCCTGATTAGGATTAGAATCAATTTCAAAGTGAGTTTCTTTCCCTTTTCATTGTCACTCTTCTAACCATCAAGTCATTTTCTAGGTGTAACAACCCTCAAGTTGTACCCAAGTTTTCCACATTTTTTTCTTTGTTACAATTTTAACTAATGTTATTATGTGTTCATTTAGCTGTATACTCAAGTAGACTTCTATCCATATGGGACATCCATCCATCCATATAGGATAGGCATCTGTCCATATGGAATAGGTATTATTCCATCCATCCAGGATAGGCATCTATCCATTGGGATAGGTACATTGCTCTGGCTAGAGATGTAGACTCATCAATCCACCATCTGGCTCCCAAGTCACTTATTGAAGACTACACTTCCCTAATGGAACTGCATCAAGCTCAATGTCATTCAAGAGTATATATTATATATAACAAAAGACATCAAGTCCCAAAATATAGGTACATGGCTAGTTGATCCTTTCTCAAGCATTGTCCTTGTTAGAATTAGGTCAGACAACTGAGAGCAGGGGGTGAATCAGTTGTCCCACAATTTTAAACTTTTCTTCTTTTAATCTTCTTTCACAACTTACAAACAGATTAATGATGTAAACATTAAAGCATGAATCAACAACATATGAGCAGAAACAAAATGAACACACATAACACCAAAGTTTTTACGTGGAAACCCGGTTAAGGGAAAACCACGGTGGGGGTTAACCCACAAGATTCGTACCCTGTTAAAAGTACTTAAAAGAAATGGGAAGGTACTTGCCTTCGGGCGCACTGCCCAGAGCTCACTACTCAAAGAGGCTCACTGCCTACAGAATTTTATGTTTAATACATAAAGAATGAACTGAGAAATAGCATCTTCTTGATGCCTGGTTCAATCCCATTGAACTCTCACAAAAATTCTACTCTGCCCACAAACACTTCTTCACTAACTCTTCATCCTTTACTTCTCTTGTTCTTTTGCTCCTCCTCTTCTCTTCGCTGCCTCTGTACCTTTCTTAGGATTTTATCATTTTCACATAAGGACCACTTTCCACAACTCATCCACAAGTATTTATATGCTTCATCAACCTTGTAATGAACAACAAGGTCAGCTTGACTCAATGCGGATCACTGTACTGTTGGCCAAACATAGCTGGGATTGGAATCTTCCTCAAACAGCATGCCACGCTTCATAGAACCTCTCTTAGATCATCCACAACATGAACAAAGCATATGGTCGGCCAAGACTGGAATGAACAACAAAACTCAAGAAGAAATCTTCTGCCACAAGCTCAAATCTCAATGTGGACCACCAACACAGTAGGTACATGATCTAGAGACCTCCAAAAGCACAATGAAATCATCAGGAACAACCGCACCACTTCAGATCACCAGAATCACTTGCATCTTCATAATAGAACTCGAGAACACTGACTGTCATGATTGTCACACTAGAAAGATTGCTTGCGGACCTCCAAACCATGAACCACTTGAGTTGAGGATACACATCAACATCCCAAACATGCTTCTAGAACCGTAGACCGTAATATTTCAATGCGAAGCAATCCGGACTGACTTATTGTCACTTTGTTTCTTCTGAACAACTAAAAAATATGGTTCTACTCATATGGCCATAACTTCACCAATACTTCATAGGGACCTCTCAAATCTTGACTGGAGCAACTACATACCATCCTCTACAAACCCTTTAATCCGCAGACTCTAATCTTCATCTTAATAGAAATGCAGAGCAATCTACTTCACTGAACTGCACTATCTTCACTGTTTCTGACAAAGAGATATGTGACTCACTTGTTCCTTCTGGAGAGGCTAATTTTCTTAATATCCTCAACATTCCAGTCTTCTAAATAGGCAATAGAATATGATACAGTTGACACCAATAACAAGGATATGTTGACATCAATGACAACACTGATTAGGCACATATTTGCAACAATCTCCCCCTTTGTCATTAATGGCAACATATGATGTGAAAAACTGATTCAACCATCAAGACAAGAACTTCTCCCCCTTTCTCTTATCACACCTACAACCATTTTCTTCACAGATCCCACTTTCACCAGCAACTACTTACTCCCAAGTTTTTCACATGACTTCTCTCCCCCTTTGACATCAATGGCAAAGGCCACATATTTGCAATCATCTCTCCCTCTTCTTATTTTTTTGGATTAAATCAAACTAAATTGCATATTTAGCATTTTGACTACTCCCCCTAAGTAGCAGCCCCTTAACATCAATCCAGATCACAAGATATGACTGTGAATTTCACCGGACTGATGCACACAAGTGCACCTAAGTTCTGAACAGGAGGGGTAGTAACCCCTAGCTTCCCTCTGGCATACTCAAAAGTATCCTTAGGTAGAGGCTTGGTGAATATATCCGCAATCTGGTCCTTGGAAGAAACAAACTCTAATCTAACTTCATTCTCATTTACCTTATCTCTCAAGAAGTGAAACTTGATGGATATGTGCTTTGTATTTGAATGCAACACCGGATTCTTGGAGATGTTTATTACACTTGAATTATCACAGAAGATTGTAACAGGCTCTTCAAACACAATTCTGATATCCTTCAACATTTGCTTCATCCACAAGACTTGAGTACAATTGCTTGCTGCTGCTAAAGACTCTGCCTTTGCAGTAGACAAAGATATTGCCTCCTACTTTTTGCTCAACCAAGAAACCAATCTCCTTTCCAAGAAGAATGCACCACCACTAGTACTTTTCCTGTCACCCACATCTCATGCCCAATCAGCATCTATATATGCATGAAGAATGAAGTCATCATCCTTGGGATACCATAAGCCATAATCAGATGTCCCCTTTAGATATCTAAAAATTCTTTTAAATGCTACAACATGGGATTCTCTAGGATCATCTTGAACTCTAGCAACAAGTCCAACTGCATTCATAATATCAGGTTTAGTTTGAGTTAGATAGAGCAGTCCTCTAATCATTGATCTATACCTTTTCTAATCTGCCTTGGAGGAAACATCATCTTTACTCAACTTGCATCCGATTACCATAGGTGTCCTCACTGGTTTTGAATCTTCCATTCCAAACTTTTTCAACAATTCTCTCACATACTTAGACTGAGATATGAAGATACCTTTATCTGACTGAGTGATTTGCAGACCTAAGAAGAAATTCATTTCACCAAACATGGACATCTCAAATTCACTTTGCATTTGATCAATAAATTTCTTACACATACTTCCATTTCCACCAAAAATGATATCATCAACAAATACCTCAACAATCAAGATGTGCTCAAGATCAATCTTGAAATAAAGATTGTTGTCAGCTGTGCCTTTGCCAAATCCTAGCTTTAGCAAATACTTATCTAATCTTGCATACCAGGCTCTTGGGGCTTGTTTAAGTCCAACAAAGCTTTCCTCAATCTGCAGACCATATCTTCTTGATCAGACAACTAGAATCCTTTTGGTTGCTCAATGTAGACTTCTTCCTCTAACTCTCCATTCAAGAATGCTGACTTGACATCCATTTGGTAAACTTTGAAATCTTTGAAAGCAGCAAATGCAAGAAATAATCTGACTTCTTCAATTCTTGCCACTGGAGCAAATGTTTCTTCAAAATCAATTCCCTCTACTTGAGAATGTCCTTTGCATACCAATCTTGCTTGTTTCTCACAACTTCACCATCTTCATTTAGTTTATTCCAGAAGACCCATTTAGTTCTAATCACATTTTTGTTTTTAGGTCTAGGAACAAGATCCCAAGTATGATTCTTTTCAATTTGCATTAATTCTTCTTCCATTGCTTTTAGCCAATTTTCATTATTACAAACTTCATTCACTGTTTTTGGTTCAATCTTTGAAATCAAACAATACTCCACTTGATCTTCAGCAATTCTTCTTCTAGTTTGAACACCTTTATTCTTGTCTCCTATGATTTGATCTTCAGAATGATTCAACCTTACATACCTGGGGGTTCTGGGAGTTTCTTGAATTTCTGATTCTTGAGCTTTTTCCTCAACATTTTCACTAACTTCTTGAGTCACTGGGTTCTCTGGACCAGTCTAGATCTGAGGTTGAGTTTAGACTTCATTTGGACTTTCATCATCAGATTCATATCCACAAGACTTGGAAGGTCTCTCCTTGCTTTCATCAAATTGACATTAGTACTTTCAACAATCCTTTTCAATCTCTTTTTAAAGCATCAGTATGCCTTGCTATGGTTAGAATAACCTAGAAATTAAATATTCCTTCATCACTTCTTGCATCAAACTTGCCTAGATCCACATCTCTTTTGATATAGAATTTACTACCAAAAACTCTGAAGTATTTCACAATAGGTGCATTACCAAACCATAATTCATAAGGTGTTTTACCAGTATTACCTTTGATCTACACCTGGTTGAGAGTGTAGACAACAGTACTCACAGCCTCTTTCCAATAGACATGTCGTAGATTTACCTCCATCATCATGGTTCTAGTAGCCTCTTGAATAGTCTGGTTCTTCCTTTCCACAACTCCATTCTGCTAAGAAGTCCTAGGGGCAAATAACTGTCTTCTTATTCCATGCTTTTCACAAAATGCATTGAACTCATTGGAGGTAAAATCTCCACCTTTGTCAGATCTCAGACATTTTATCTTCACACCAATCTCATTATCCACCATAGCCTTGAACACCTTGAATCTGTCAAGAGCCTCTGAATTCTCTCTTAAGAAATTGGCCCACATCATCCGAGAGTAGTCATCAATCAGCAACATAAAGTACCTATCTCCTTGCAGACTCCTAACTCTGGCAAGACCACACAAATCAGTATGCACAAGTTCCAATAATCCACTTGAAGATTGTTTCTTACTTTTGAATGTAGTTTTGATCTGTTTGCCCAACTAACATTCCTTGCACATGCTATTTGCAAGTTTCATAAGCTTTGAAAGATCTCTCACAGCTTAAGTGGTACTTATCTTGACAATGTTATCAAAGTTTACATGACACATTCTTTTATGCCATAACCAGCTCTGATAAATTTGAGCAATCAAACAACTTTTTCTAGTACCACTTAAATGAAAGATGTTACCTTTAGTTTGTGTACCTGATGCAATCACAGTTCCAGAGCTTGCTAATATTTTGCATTTTCCATCCTTGAATCAGAGATCATACCCTTTGTCAACCAATTGTCCAACACTGAGAAGATTATGCTTCAATCCTTCTACATACAGAACATCATTAGTGTTATTCTTACCATCAAAAGAGATGGATCCTCTGCCATGAGTTCTACCAACTGAGTTGTCTCCAAACTTCACGATTCCACCTTCATATCTTTCCAAACTTATGAACTTACTTTTATCACCAGTCATATGATGAGAACATCCACTGTCATCACCCATTCATCCTTTTCTTCAATCTGAGCAACCAAGGCACTTTCCACATTCACACAGCTAGTAGATTCAGTAGACACCAGATCTTCTTCTTTGATGGCAATGAACACCCATTCATTTCCTTAGTTGCTTCCCATATCAGATTCATCATCAGTGATACCTTCTTCAACTTCTTAGACATAGTAACATTTATTTTAAGCCCTTGATCTATTAGGGTTTGGATTTGAAACCCTCTCTGAACACCTTGAGGCACAATAACCAATCTTATTACAAGCAAAACATTTGAAAGGCAACTTTCCTTCATACTTACCGGATCCTCTTGGCAATCTTTTGGCAATAAGGGCTTCAAGTTCATCAAACTTGGTTTCATCTTCTTCAAGTTCCTTCTTTGCCTTCTGATATCTAGTTAACTTTCTTGAAGAGATTTCACCTGGATCATATCTTTGCTTTCTAAAAATACTGGCCTTAAATGCAATTTCATATTTAGGAAGAGAATCACCAAACTCACTCATTTCAAATGCTGAAAGCTTACCAACCAACTGATCTCTTGTAACAGTTGTCACAGTCTTGATCTCTTCAATGGCATCAACTTTATGCTTGTATGCTGCAGGTAAGGATCTGAACACTTTGGCAACAATCTCTGATTCTTCTAATATTCCACCAGCACTCCTGATACCGCTCACAAGTTCATTCACCTTCTGCATGTAGGAAGTAATGTTTTCATCTTCAATCATCATCAACCTTTCATATCTACCCTTTAGGCTCTACAGCTTGGCACATTTGACATATTTATCACCTTCATATAGAGTTTCCAACTTTTTCCAGATTTCATGAGTAGTTTTTAATTCCAGGACATTTGTCATTTCTGTATCAGTCAGGGAACTCAACAATGCTTCTTTAGCTCGAACGTTATATTCAGCTTCCTTGAGTTCATCTATAGTTGAAGGGCCTTTCTCCAAAATCTTATACTCATCCTTAGTTATCAACCAATAGGCATCACCCATACATTGTAAATGACATTGCATGCGCATCTTCCAAAGGGAGTAATTTGTTCCATCAAATCTCAGACTATCCTTCTTGTAAGTCAACATCTTGGATCTCCTCAAGCGATCAAGCTTCTTTTAGAGGAACTGACTCTGATACCAATTGTTGGAATTAGGTCAGACATCTGAGAGTGGGGGGTGAATCAGTTGTCCCACAATTTTAACCTTTTCTGCTTTTAATATTCTTTCACAGCTTACAAACAAATTAATGATGTAAACATTAAAGCATGAATCAACAACACGAGCAGAAACAAAGTGAACACACATAACACCAGAGTTTTTACGTGGAAACCCGGTTAAGGGAAAACCACGGTGGGGGTTAACCCACAAGATTTGTACCCTGTTAAAAGTACTTAAAAGAAATAGGAAGGTACTTGCCTTCTTGTGCACTACCCAGAGCTCACTACTCAAAGAGCTCACTACCTACAGAATTTTATTTTTAATACAGAAAGAATGAACTGAGAAATAACATCTTCTTCATGCCTGGTTTAGTCCCATTGAAAGCTCACAAAACTTCTGCTTTGCCCCCAAACACTTCTTCACTAACTCTTCATCCTTTACAACTCTTGTTCTTTTGCTCCTCCTCTTCTCTTCTCTGCCTCTATACCTTTCTTAGGATTTTATCATTTTTGCACAAGGACCACTTTCCACAACTCATCCACAAATATTTATACGCTTCATCAACCTTGGAATGAACAACAAGGTCGGCGTGACTCAATGCGGATCACTGTACTGTCAGCCAAACATAGCTGGGACTTGAATCTTCCTCAAGCCACACTTCATAGAACCTCTCTTAGATCATCCGCAACATGCACAAAGCATCTAGTTAGCCAAGACTAGAATGAACAACAACACTCAATAAGAAATCTTTAGCCACAAGCTCAAATCTCAATGCAGACCACCAACACAGTAGGTACACGATCTAGAGACCTCCACAAGCACAATGAAATCATCATGAACAACTGCACCACTTCAGATCACCAGAATCACTTGTATCTTCATACTGGAACTCAAGAACACTGACTGCCATGACTGTCACACTAGAAAGATTGCTTGCGGACCTCAAAACTGTGAACCACTTGAGTGCAGAGCAATCTACTTCAATGAACTGCACTATCTTCACTGTTTCTGACAAAGAGATATGTGACTCACTTGTTCCTTCCAGAGAGGCTAATTTTCTCAATATCCTCAACATTCCAGTCTTCTAAATAGGCAATAGAATAGGATACAGTTGACACCAATGACAACAAGGATATGTTGACATCAATGACAACACCAATTAGGCACATATTTCCAACAGTCCTCTCATCCCACTTTCTTATTAAATTTTGCATTGAATGACAATATATTGCTCCAAATCCCACAAATATGCAATTCTTCTTGAATACCTCTTTATTGATTCATCAACCCACCACAACCCACATCAGATGTGTCTAGAGCTTGGAATCTCATCCCTATCTTCAGAGCAATTATAGATTAGTGGAACACTACCATAAACTGCATCTCTAGATTTTTATACATGTATGGCTGCTAGCTATCCAGATTTTCACCATCAATCTTCTAAGTCCACCACTGTGGAGCTCTACCACTTGAGACAATGTTGATATTGCATCTTAGCTCTTTGCTCCTTCTCTACAACTTCATATTCCTAGACTTTATCAACAAAAGAAATTTGTAGACAATCATTCAACTTAAGGGGCTCAAATCAAGGCTCGCATACATGAGCTCAAACTTGGAGATAAAGTTTAGGAATTTTTCCCTCCTTAAGAGCTCACCATTATTTTAAGGCAATCAAATACATTAAACAAGGCTCCCAACTCCTTAAAGATCTACCTACCATCACTTATGATTTGTTTTCCACTATGAATAGGTTTTTAGAGCTTAAGATGCATCTTCAAAGTGAGCTAGTGCCCTTTAGTAGAGCAGGTAGGTGGTCCTTTGTAGGGTTTCCCCTATTCATAGAGCCTTGTGTGATCAACTCCTCACTCGAGAAGACCTTTGTGAGGCTACTTTTGTCATGGCTAATGATAAAAGCTCCTAGATGTGATGGATTTCCTTGTGAATTTTGTAAAGCATTTTGGGATATTATTGGTAATGATCTCTATCATGTTTATCTAGAAGCATATAATTCAAAATCCAGGCAGCATTATTAATAAAGGAAATATTAAGTTCATACCTAAGTTTGGAGATCCAAAGGATATTTGTAATGTTAGTTGACCATTGTACTTAATGTTCCCACCAGATCATTGCTAAGGCTCTTTCCCTCAAGATGTGCCATTTCCTTCCTTTGATTGTTTAGAAAAAAAAGGTTGGATTCATTAAATCTAGATATATTCTTGATAACATCATTGCTATGTGGGAAGGAATAGAGTGGGATAAGCATTCTCAATAGAAATTTGTCTTTGTTAAAATTAATTTCAACAAAGCTTATGATCACATAGAATGGTCTTTCATTCGTGCTACACTTCAGGGTTTATAATTTGGCCCCAACTTTCTAACATCCCTTGAAATGGTTTTTGTTGATGCTTCTATCTACATTACCATTAATGGCCATAAATCTTCTTCATTTGAGCTTTTCCATGTTATCTGGAAAGGATGCCCTCTTGCTCTTGTCTTATATGTTCTTAAGGCTTTGGCTATCTTCTAGCTCATGTTATTTTAGAGAACTTGCTTAAAGGTATCACTCTCCTTGATTTCTCTCAATAGCTTGTCAATGGGTACTTTGCTAATGACTCTTTCCTCACTCTTCTAGAGGATGAATACAATGTCACTCAGGTACTTCAGTGTCTAGATACCTTTTGCCTTACATTTGGTTTGAGTATTTAATAGTAGAAGACTCAATGTTATAGGCAATCCTTATTTTCTAACTAGCTTGGCTTAATTCCTTTGGTTGGACATGGATTGATTGGAGATGTCTTTAGTTCCTTGCCATTTCATTTGCCTTTCAAGATTCTCCATCTACTCTATGGTTTCTTTTTATCAATTGGATGGAAAGGAAGCTAACCCATTTGGATCATTAAGCCATTATCCCTTGTAGGTAAGTTTTAGGTTTGTTCTAAAGTTTGAGTGGCTACCCATGTGTATTATTATTTGTGTTGGGTGCCTTTGAAAGCTTCCTATCAAAAGCTAGAGAAATTCTTGCATGATTTCCTATGGGCTTTGTCTAATCAATGTAAAGGGTTCCATCAAGTTGCCTAGTAATTATATTGCCTCCCTTGTGACTCTAGAGGCCTAAGTCTTATTGATATTCAATATCAAGGCATATCCTGTTACACCCCATGTGTTTCTATCCATTTACTATTTACCTAGGTTGGTTAAAATGTTTGAATAATGGGTAATTATGAAATTCTCACATTTATATGTATTGTGAATCTTGATTTGAAATATGATTGAAAATGGAATAATGCAATGTCTTGTATTGTATTTGATTATTATTCAAAATTATATAAAACAAATAATTGTGTTTTGATCAGCTAACTACTGTGGTGATGATCTAAGTGGATGTTGGAATAGGTTGCTCCTCTGAAAGGGAGGGGAAGTATCACTCAGGAGGACTTGGTCTGGTAACCCTAGATCAACCTAGATTGAGCAAGCACACACACGCCATCCTATTTTGATCTAAGTTGTGTCGAGTCAGTTTGGGTAGTGGTAAGTGATCTAAGTTGTGAGTCTTGATTCTTGTTTTGGTTGATTCAAACCAGCATGATGCTAAGTGTTTAGTTGAGTAAGGTTTTATTGTGATAACTATAGCTCGCACGAATCCACGATATGTTCTTATACATGAGTCGATACGAGCATGAATATACATAGGTAGACGTACCTACATACATTCATGATTGTATTGCTCATAGATATGGAAAATATCGATTGGACTGTGTGAGAATTATCATCTCTATGGTGTTTATGCATTTTATGATATTTTGTCTATGTCTATTTTATGGCAATAAATGAATTTATGAATAATATGTTATAAGTGATTTTTATGATTGATCATATATATATAATGTAATATTGTTATATTCTTATGTTTGTAAAATATGTAATTATAATACTTTTGGAGAAATGAAATTATATTGCTAAAATTATCTATTTGATATATTTGTATGATATATATATGTTTCAAATAGCATGTTGGGCATTTCCATGAGGCATGCGGCCTAGAAGTTGTTGTGGGCAGTGCATGAAGTGCTCAACATAGTGGCACGTATGAGCAGGTTGTTTGAAGGCCATAGCAGTTAGGAAATAAAGCCTATGTCTAAGCCTATTCTAGCGCTTGGGAGAGCGCATAAGCTTGAATAATGCTTAGCAAGTTTAAAACAAATTCTTTATTGGCAGCGTTGACTTTGTCTTGAGCGCTTATGAGAGGTTAAAAATCAGTTTAAAGTTTTTAAAAGAAGCTTTCCTTGTTTTCCAACATGCTTATGACTTTTTCCATGGAAACCAATTTTACTATGATTTTGGAAATGTGGCAATTTTAGAAAGAGTGTTAAATCTCTTAGGAGTCTTATTTTATTGTGATTGAATAAGTGTCCACTTATGTGTCTTTTTATTTTAATTATTTTTTTGCCACCTCTAATTTTTGTTTTGTTAAAAGGGGAGTTGTGTCAACTTGGCAAGTAAAATTGTAGCTTGATCTCTCTTGGATTTTTGGTATAAAATGAGGAGCTCTTTCTCATTTCAACACACAAAAATTGCAGCCAAGAGCCTTCTTATTCTTTCTATTGAGTTTTTGAGCTAGTATTGAGAGTTTTGTCATTTGATTTTTGGGAAGTTGTTCTACTTGGAGGAGTGTTCTAAAGAGTTGGAAGGAACTTTAGCAAGGGACTTCGTTGACTTGTTTGGAGCTAAAATCATAGGCATGGGAATTTATTTTCCATTATGATTTTCATTTTTATGATATTTTGTGTTGATTGTTATAGTGGAATGCATTGTTTGTTTATCATTATGTTTGTTTACTTGATTTTGTAATAGAATATATATACACATATATATCTAGCAAGTAAATTGTGATTAGTCTCTAAATTAGGGATTTGTACTTAGATGGATTTTGTGAATAATTATTGATTGGTGTTTAGTTAGATAATTGTATAAGGGGAAATATAGTAACAATAAATAGCAAATGGCATTACTTAGACATATGTGCCTAGTAACACATGTAAGGGGTTAGCCTTGGGATAGGTGATCCATTGAAGAGGTTGATAACCCAATATAGAGATCGTTGTCTTTCCCAATCAAGAAGAAGGGTGGGTGAATATGTGATGATAAACACTTTGGCCAAAGTAGTGTAAATTGCCAACGTTTACACTTTCTAGTTTCACTGTGATCCAGGATTGCATTACTTAGTAAGGATTTTATATTTTGATGGTTGTTGCCATAGTATGATAGTACTAGTTAATGTAGGACATAACACCTTGCTCAAACTAGGCTTAATTTATTTGGGGTTACCAAACCAATTCCTTCGTCGAAGGGTAGAGCTGTTTACCAGTTTGGTAAATGTGTGGGGGACCACAGATAGTCTGTGGTTGGAGGTAAAGCGCTTGAGTGATGCTTCCCCTCATGCAGTTAGCATGCAATTGGTAGCTAGGAATATTGAAGATAGAGAAGTATACAATCATGTTCTACTACTTTTCAGTTAAGCTCTTGAATCTTGTATGTATATTATGAAAAAGTTGTAAAGATGATTATTGAAATTCTTTTACTGTGAAATGTATTATGGATTATGCAATGGAAGTATGAAATAAGTTTTCAAATGTGCAACTTATCAAATGAATTTAAGGAAAAAATTTATTGATTTAGTTATTTGTATTACCTTAGAGTTAAACTTAGTAAATCTTAGTTGGTAGAACAAGTGGCATGTTACATATCCTTATATGCTAAATGGATTATCTAAGCCCTTGATGGACATGAAACTTGGAAAATCTTACTTCATCATTATACTTCTTGTGGTGTGCCAAATAGGCGTAAGGCCTAGAAGGATCTTTGCTTCCATACTATTCTCATTATGTAGGAGCCTATCCAAATCTAGAGGACCTTTTCGGTGAAGAGTATATAGCTTAAAGATTAGGAGGCCATTAAGCCATGGCTCTTATGGAATGATAATGGATTCAAGAATGGCTTGTCCATAAATCAACACTCTATATGGTGATCTCTTATGATCACTTGCCAAGATATAAACCTCTAGCTAAAGCTCCTTGGGTTCATGCATTAGAATTTTAAAATAGGGGTATTAAGGCTTGTTGTTCCCTACACACACACACCACTTTGTACCTAACAAAGTAGCAACCCCCCTTAGTTGGCTTGAGTTCTTGAGTAAATGTTTTCAAGGTTCCACGTGTGCTAGCTTCATTTAGGTGCTTGGATGCCTTCTTTTGATGTCATTGGTTTCATTGAGTCATTCTAGGGGGCTTTCTTGTGCATTGATAGTCTTGACATGTATTTTCTTAAGGATCTTGATTGGAAATGTAGGACATTATTTCATTGGTTTTCTTGAGTTACACAAAGAATATGATGACTTGTCTTATTGCATCATGCTATTAGTCATCTTAACAAATTTTTTAGTGTAATTGGAGCAGACTTGTAAGGGTTCTTTTATTTTACATCTCCTTGGTTTCATCTTAATTTTTTTTCTTTTTTACATGGAGATTATAGTTTTTGATTGGTTACACAATGCAAAATAAGGCTCATTCAAGGAAAAGAGTTGATTAGAGGACAATTACTAGCATAGGAGAGATCTTCTAGTCACCATAAGCCATTTCAACCCTTTAAGTTACCTAAGATGCCTTTGAGAACCTTTGAAAATCTTCAGAAAGTGTTTTAAAACTATTTGAGCACCACAATTTGAGTAAGGAGGGAAAGAAGTTTAAAATCCTTTTTCTTCATTACTTTTAATGTTAAATTTGAAGGCTAGAATATGAAGAGCAAACCCTAGACCTCTTCCTCATGACTGATTTAAAAAGATTTTTAAGGCAATTTATGAGTATGAAAGGATAATTAATCCATTTGGAATCATTTATAATGGGCCCCCACTTATGGGTAAGGAAAGTTTAAGGAATGAAGTATTTGATTTTTTATGATTTTACCATACTGCCAGTTGTATGAGACCTGTTCCAGCACCTTAAGCCCTTTCTTAAGTTACACAAAGAATATGATGACCTTGTCTTATTGCATCATGCTATTAGTCATCTTAACAAACTTTTTAGTGCAATTGGAGCAGACTTGTAAGGGTTCTTTTATTTTACACCTCCTTGGTTTCATCTTAATTTTGTTTTTCTTTTTTACATGGAGATTATAGCGTTTGATTGGTTACGCAATGCAAAATAAGGCTCATTCAAGGAAAAGAGTTGATTAGAGGACAATTACTAGCATAGGAGAGATCTTCTAGTCACCATAAGCCATTTCAACCCCTTAAGTTACCTAAGATACCTTTGAGAATCTTTGAAAATCTCTAGAAAGTGTTTTAAAACTATTTGAGCACCACAATTTGAGTAAGGAGGGAAAGAAGTTTAAAATCCTTTTTCTTCATTACTTTTAATGTTAAATTTGAAGGCTAGAATATGAAGAGCAAACCCTAGACATCTTCCTTATGACTGATTTAAAAAGATTTTTGAGGCAATTTATGACTATGAAAGGATAATTAATCCATTTGGAATCATTTATAACGGGCCCCCACTTACGGGTAAGGAAAGTTTAAGGAATGAAGTATTTTATTTTTTATGATTTTACCATACTGCCAGTTGTATGAGACTTGTTCTAGCACCTTAAGCCCTAATTTGGGCCTCCACAAATGTAGATAACATTCACAGGCATATGTCATTCATTCTACATGATTGTGAACCACCTTTCATAATGTTTTTTTGGATGAACAAATGAATGAATGAATAGATTTTAATGACGTCCACGAGACCAAGCAGCCTAAGGGACCAAGAGCCGCAGCCCTAAGAAATCTTCAAGATCTTTTCGATGTCACTTCTCCTGCCATGTATTTTAACGAAGAAACCTGCTGTTATGTCTAGCCTTGATTCCTCAAAGATCTCGATAATACTGCCCACCTTCAGGTTGTCCTCATACTAACTCTGAATGTCTTCATAGGCATCACATTCAAAGATGAAGTGCCATTCAGTTTCCACCACTTTTTTGCTGCAGAAGATGCAGATCCTGTTTTCCCACTCTTCTTTGGGGACCGTCCATCTACCTGTTTCGCATCTCAAATGATGCGAACCGGTCCTCAACTGTGCCATAAGAATCCTAGCTTTACCTTTAAGAGTGGCATGCAAGTGTGCTTTTTCCTCATGCTCCCACATGGGGTTGAACTCTTTGACATAATATGATTTTTTCCTTCCAATCTGCTTAGTCCACATGGCAGTCCTGAACTTTTCTAACACAAACTTCTTAATGTCTTCTTTAGTTTTAGGACATTCATGGAGCCTAATATCCCACTTGTCTAGCCACTTGTTGTTCTACTTCATCCAAGTCTTCTTTCTATGGTTTAACCTCTCCTACACCACCACCTTAGGCCATCGCTGCTCTCCCATGTTCTCCACCTTCCTTATGTACGTTATCAATCAGATTATAGCATATGCCTCCATCGGGAATGAGCCCGCCTCCGCTAACAAGATCTCATAAGGGGCCATAGCCTTGACCTTAAGATTACTAGTAATAAGATGCTTTTGTATTCTCTCTAATTGCCTCCACTTGTGATTTGACAAGCTATTTCCCCAAACCTCACACCCATAGAGGACAACCAGCGTGACTAATAGCCCAAAAAGAGTCTTCGTGGTTTTCCAATCCTAGAGCTCCACTTTCCTACACCTGTTCTAGAGCAGATAAAAGGCCCTCCAACCTCCTTGGATCCTTTGTGTTCTACATGTATCCCAACTCATCCTGTTGTGGAAAACAATTCCCAAGTACTTGTATTCTTCTACGATATCCAACGGGCTCCCATAAAAAATGAAGTTGACTTGCTGCTGCTTCCTTTTTAAAGAGAAAATCATAATCTTGGTCTTACTAGTGTTCACATGCATCTCAACCTCCTGGCAAAAGAGCTCTAAAGCCCTCAAGTTCTCTCTCAAACCTAGGCAGTTTTTGCAATCATAATAAGGTCATCAACATATAAAAGCAACTTCACCACAAAATCAGCCAACTGGATATCTTTGCCTGCAGATTTTTGTAACCACTCTTCCAGTTTGTTGATGTATAAGCCGAACAAAGTGGGAGAGAGGGGATAGCCTTGCTTTACCCCAATGTCACTACCAAAACACTCCAACATACCCTCTCTAGTCCAGATTTTAGCTCTAACCTGCTCATAGAGCTTGTGAACAGCAGCCCTATATTCCTCTGAAACCCCAAGATCTTCCATTCTGCTCCAAAGTTTCTCCCCGGGCACCGTATCAAAGGCCTTTTGAAATCCACGAAGCAGCAAAAGGCTTCCTCACCTTGCGTGTCCCACACTTTTTCAACTAAATGCCTAAGAGTGACGCAATGGTTTATGGTAGAGTGTTTTGGTCTAAAACCAACCTGCCCTCTAGATCTTTTTCCTTCCTTTTCTGCCCAACTGCTAATTCTGCATTCAATCAAGCTCCCGAAAAGCTTTCCAAGGAGAGGGTTGACCATGATAGTTCGATAATTGGATGGATTATTGACATCACCACTCTTGAAAAGAGGGATAACGACACTAGTAGTCCACTCAACAGGAAAAATCCCTTTCGAAATGTCGTTAAAATCCTTTTGATGTGTGGGGCAAGGTGATCAGCCCCCTATTTTAAAAATTCAACTTGCATCCCGTCAATGTCTTGAGCTTTGCCACTAGCTAAATTCTTTATTCCCTGCTTGATGTCTTCTACCGAGAAGAGCTCAGTTGCCGTGTTGGTTACTGGATGGTGGGTCTTCTCCAGTGACTGCTCATAGAGAAGCTTCGCATATCCTAACCATTGATCTCCTGTGATGTTTTCAATCTGATTTCTCTCTTGTTGCATCTACCTCTAAAAACCTTTTGGATTATTTTTACTCAAGGAAATCAACTCTTTTCTTCTAGATATTACATATCTTTCTTTTTTGGATTTTATCAAATTTTCATACTTTTTCTTGCTTTCTTTGCTTGCTGCAGTCTTTTTGAGAGATCTTTTAGCCTCCTTGCACTCATCATCAAACCATGGGTTGACCAGGAAAGTGTTAGACCAATTTTTCTTAGGTCTAGATCTCTTGCATGCAGCTAGGGCCTTGTGGATTAGAGGGACCAGCAGACTGCTGTCCACATAGTTTCCCACATCCTTGTTCAAATCTTTGCATCCTCTGCTATTTTTTAACATTTGTAAGTGTTGTCCCAATGCTGCAACAAAGGTCTCCTGATCTTCTTTATTCATCCTGATTTTACGCTGTGTGTGGTCTTGCTTTTGAATGTGCTGAGCCGGCCTATCTTTTTGTATGTCTTTTTGGAAGCCAAACTTCACATAGAGAGGCATATGATCAGATTTCAACTCCGCAGGATTTTCTCCTATGTCAAACTCTAACAGCCTAGAGGTACCCATCCTGGAGCAGATAACATAATCAACAATACTTTGGCCATTGTATGTCTTACAAGTGATACCTCCAGATCTAGGCCACGCTCTGGTGCCATTACAAATAACCAAGTCAAAAAGGCTGCAAAGACCTAATAATTTAGCTCCAAAATGGTTCACACATCCTCTCCCATCCTGTGAGATTCTATCCCACAACTGGCCTTCTCCTTCCTCTAACCACAATGGATTGCTGCCCCCTCCTTTCTCGCTACCCAGCTAAAGAGATTGATTATTCGTTGTCCTAGCATTAAAATCCCCTATTAGGACAATTTCCCCTAAATTGCTGAAAGTGGAAATGTCTCTTTTTAACGAAGCATAAGGGTCCTCGCTGTCAAGATTCCTCTTCTTGTAGAACTTTGACCCTTTGGGAGCAAAGTAGTAGGCAACCAATCTGATTGTAACCTCCTTATTAGTTATTTTCAATCAAATATACTGCCTATCCAGATCCTCTTTCTCTAATTTCACGGTTCCACCCCACGTCTCTTTAATTAGCATCGTGATCCCTCCATGCCCTTTACCTGTTTCGGTCCCTTCGTTCCAGACTGAAATTTTCTCGAATCCTTTGAAGTTCGGGACTTTACAACCATCATGTTCGTGAGTCTCTGTAAGTATAATCACGTCCTTCCCCTCAGCGATGGGCCCCAAACCCGGTCCTCTTCTCCATGGGTATCCTCTATAGTTCCAACTTACTATGTGTAAATACTCGAGTGGGGCGCCAAGTCCCTATTTCTTGTGAGAGAACCTCTTGCTGATTTGGGCTTTCCTATTTTTCAACCATGCCCACTTTCCATCCTCTCTTGCTGTTTTCACTTTTTCCCACTCTTTCCTTCGTTCTCCCTGTTGTGCGAATGTCAGATCTTCATCTAAGAAAATGTTAGATCCTCTAAGCTGCCCCCTGTTCTTTAAAATCATGCTCTTATCATCCAAACTTCTTAAGACAACACGAACATGCCTATTTCTACCTTCTTCAAGCTTCTTTCCTATCCTGTGAGCTTGTTGGATAACACCAGTCCATTTCAACTTGTCTTTGAGAAAGTCCCTAGCAAGAATGTCAGTTCTTTCCTTCTCACCGAAATCTCTCAAACCTTTGATAATGATGTTGACTGCCTTGTCTTGTTTGTCTTTTTTTTCTTTTAATTGGATCTTTATTTGTCTCTCAAAGATTTCTTTTTGGTCTTTTAGAGGCCTACCTACGACTTGTGACCAAGACTTAGCCTCTTCTATTTGGACTTTTAATTGGTTCTCTTTTTCTTCCAAATCAGCCATAGCTGATTGGAACTCCTTCATCTGCATTGAGCCTCCTCCAATTGTCATTTATGTCTTGCTATTGTCTGCAGATTTTAGTTGTTGTATTTCTTGTTTTAAAGCGCCCAACTCTTGCTGTCCTCTCTCCATTTTAATTTGCAGGTCTGATAGTTGTTCCTTGAGCAATTTATTCTCATTTTCCAACTTGTCTCTGGCTTCATCTATTTCCTTCAACCTGTTTTCTTCCTGAATCCCTTTAACTTCAAGCATTTCCAGCCTTTTTTTCATGTTCATAAGCTCATTAACATACAGCTCTAACGACCACAATAAAGGTGTAGTCGTAGGGCTGTAAAGTTCATTGTTATCCTGGGAGATTCCCTCGCGAACACCAATGCCAGCATTATTTGCTGGCATTTCTACCTTGGCTTCCGTTGAAACAAGGACCCCCAGGTGTCTTACAAGCTTCTCCTTTCCCTTTACATCACCATTCTCTATTTGTCCTTCTATCTGTAGAGTTTTGCAGGGGGCAATAGAACTGCTGCCCTGCTATTTGGGGAGGATCATAGCGAACCTTTTCCTATGATTTTGCCTCACCCTGCGACCCTGCCTATGCCTCAGAATCCCTTTATACTGCTTGGCGTTTACATACACCAACCTTTCCCTTGCTCTCCATGTGACAGCCTAAGGGCATTCTGTCCATACATGATTCCACACTTCAGCCAAGTCACCTATCTGTTTGCCCAGGTATGGGACTGAGTGCCCATTCGGAGAGTGAAAGGCGTGATCCCACGGTTCAGTCACTCCACCTAACTGCTTGCCTAGGTATGGGACTGAGTGCCCATATGAAGAGTGAAAGGTGTGATCCCATGGAGCTCTTGCCCCCTCAAGGTAAATGAAACTAAATACTGGGCCTAAAATCTGCCTTTGGGGCCTATTTACGGTCTTCGGGTAGCTGACAGTGTTCCCTGTGTTCCCTACATTTTCCAAGGCTTCTGATTGTTTTATTGGTTTATCCAGTTGTTTTACTGTGGGACCCTGAAGGTGCAAAGTTATGACATTTTTACCGTCTACTTGTTTTAAATTCATAGCTCGGTCTGTTTGTCCAGTTTTTCCTTGCTTTGCTTTGTCTGGATAAAGTTGTTTTGACTTGCAAAAACACAAAACATGTAGCGCTGTTCTTTGTAGAAAAATGGAGAAAAAGACAAAGGAAAGCCAGAGGAGGCTGGGTGGGACACACCTGTAGTATTTTATTCTATTGTTTTCTAACATCTATTGCACTCTGGTCCCGCTTCCTCAAGAGAGGCCCGACAAAACCTGATGGGGGACCCTGAAAGATTCGACTTGTGCTTGCTGCCACTTTTTGAAAGACCAGTTTGTTGCTGGCTTGCCAACGCCGTTCAGATACTCGCCCATTCAAAAACCCTCGCCGTGATTTAGACACCCCCGCCATGACAAACATCTCATGTGCCCCTGCAAAATGACATCTTCATCCCAAATAGCCTGAATCGATTCGCATTGATTCCCATCGCATTGAATCAAAATGCAAAAGGAAAGGGCTGATTTAGGGTTACTTTGACTGTTGTAACAGGTCCAGCCATGGTAGGTGGCCAAAATACATTGCATTTTCATAGTTTCAGACCGGTTCTAGTGTGTCAAACTGGAAGAATAAGAGGTGTATCTAGGGTTTTATGAAGGGTTTTTGCTTCCAAAATAAGGACAGAAGATCTCAAGTGAAGACCTAGGGTTTGGTTGCCAATGGTAACCCACCAAACCCTGGGGTAAATTGTAGCTTGAGCAGGACTCTATTGATTTTGATGGGTTATTATTTGTGTTTTATGTTTCCCCCAGATCTGATGCTTGTGTTGTTGATTGCAGGGCCGAATGAATGGAGCTTCCAGGCCATCAATTAGTTTGCACAAGGGTTTCAAGGGGACTTAATTTGCCTAGACTGTTCTAGGCAGTCATATACCGTATGATAGTCTAGAGGAATTTCATGTGAATAAGACCATCTTGGAGTAGGTTACTAAGGAGTTCATTATCATGAGAGAGTGTGAGCATTCCTTTCATAGAGATGTGGATGATATGACATGAACCTCCCCTACCATTTTCATTTCAAACATTGTCCAAACATGCATCCAGGGTATGAGCAGTGAAGACAATATGAAGATCTCATAGAGATATAAACAAGGGGAGACTGCCACATATGAGGTTCTTATTGTGATCATGCAACTGTCACATGCCAAGGCACTATCACTTCTCCTCAAGCCATTATAAAGCATGAGGTATTGAGGTCTGTGGATATCACATGTTGAAATTAAAATTCATCACAGGAGACATCAAGTTTAGGGTTGTCATAAAACTAAGAACACTGCCACAACTAGTATAAGTTGCCAGAACAACTGACTATCATACCAGCTTGGGACATGGCATGGTCTCCAAGGAAAAGTGCTTACATGGTCTGAACATCGTCACAAGAGTGGATAGTCATAGAATTAAGGCTGTCCTAATAAAATTATAACTTGGAGATACGGATGAATGGATGAAGAGCCTTGAGGATATAACAGATTGGCAATGTTCTACATGGTTTGTCATAAAATCCTAGGGTTTGTGCCACAGTGTTATTTTCCTTAGACATAAGATTGTGTTGCATCCAACCATGAGATCTTGAGAATCAGAGTGATAGCATGCATAAGAGATTACCATCAATCATTGGTGTGGGGGTCATTAAAGCAAATCATCATGTAGGTTAGATTATCATCATAATCATTTCATCTCCTTATGAGCCCTACTGAGGACAGTGTGGTCTAATCAAATCAAAGATCAAGATGGCCACCAGTCATACAAGGCAGTCATGAGCTAGTAAAACCATTTTATTGAAAGCAATTCTAGAGAAGGGATTGTCATAGTTAAGGATGGTACAGTCATGCAGTCTCATCTTGGTTGGGTATTGTAGAGGTCTCAAGCTATTAGAGAGACATGGGTTATTAGGGTTTGGTGTCATTATATAGGTAACCATGGATAAGCCATGGTTTTCCACTAAATTACTTCTACAATCCAATCTAAGCCTATGCAGTCCTAGTATCAGACCTCATGAACACGATAGTCATAACATGGATATTTGTCACTCCATTATGAAGGATGACCATGGAAATGAGAAGTGGAGTGTTGTATGAGGAAATAGGAAGATCATCTAAGGGGGATATGTCTTAAGTATCATCTTGAGAACATGTTGACCATCACTGCCACCTCTACGAATGTATTATACTCGAGTGATGTCATGCAAAGCAAGACTGTCCTGGTCATGAGAGAGATGCATTATACCCTGTCAGTTTCAAGCTTACTTATTTTGAGACGGAAGTCACAAGTAAATGGTTATCACTAAGCCCTAAAGCCCAAACTTATTTATGCTTGGTTGACATAATTGGCTTGTTACATTCATATATTCAATGATTGACTCTTTGGATCAGATCGGCAAGGTCTGTTTTTCAAATCTTTGCCACCAAATTGTTAAGAATTATTATAAGAATGAAGTGGTCTGTCATGATGTATACGGTTATGGCTTAAGGCAGAACATGATGAAGGGAATGGATGTCTGGGAATAGTGTAAGTCATGGGTGATATACAAGTAGACTGTCATACTTAAATGACTATCAAAACAATTGTAACCAGCCCTGAGTCTTGTAACAACAGCCCTAGACCAATCTAGAAGCTTTATGACAGTTAAGAGGGTGCAAATCATTGAAGTCAACCTTATTTTTTGTAAAGGGTGGAGTAGAAGATTTACTTCAGGAACCAGACAATCATTGTATTCCATGGAAACATACTGTAGCTGCCCTGAAATTGCATGTTGACTGTTCTAGCAGCCCTAGGATAGTCATGGAGATTTTAGCTTTTGAATTTGACATGACTAACATAATGAACTTGGGGGTCTTTTGAAAGAGGATTGGAAGTCAGAAATGAAGGGATTCCAAGGTGATGAAAATCAAGATACGAAGGCATAAGATGATAGCAAATTTGTGAAGTTTCCAATGGCAACAAATTTACCCAGAATTTTAGAATTGGACTCATTGATTGACATGAACTATCTGATGTTTCTTGACTGGAATTGATTTGATTTTGAAGAATTTGATGCTCTCTTTTGTGTGATTGCAGGTTTAGGATGCAAAATCTAGGACTGAAAGTGGTGGAATCATGAAGACTAAGTGGTTGGATATGAACTTTTGATGAGGAAATTGGTCTTCTACAACTACACAAAGTGATGGAATCATGAAGACTAAGTGGTTGGATATGAACTTTTGATGAGGAAATTGGTCTTCTACAACTACACAAGGCTATTTATGCTTGATGGATGGAGAGCTACAACTGCATGAAGAAGACAAAAGAAATACAACTTTGATTTTGAGATATAATTCATTTATAAGATGTCCAAATAGGGCCTATCCTACCCATGGAGCAAAGATGTAACTTGTAACTTGTAAAGTTAAATTAGGTCCTACCCTATTTGGGTGGTTCTAAATTTGAAGACTAAGCTGACCTAATGAAGGAGTGTAGTGCAAGATCACCTCTATAAAAAGGAGTGTCATTTAATTTTAGGGGAATCTAGGAGAACAATTTGGAGGGCACAAGGAGAAGGAAAAAAGTAATTTGCAGTGTGGAATTATGCTGCAAGTTGTCACACGCAAATGACAAGCTAGATCTCCACTTTGGGTGGTGATGCATATGTATTTGCAGTTCTAAACTTGGATTGTTTGGTGGAATTCAATAAAGTGTTTGAATGTTTATGAATGTTTATATCTTTTTTATGGTGGATTTGTGTAATACTTGTGCATGTAATATAGTAGCCTTATGTAATTACTTTGTCATTTTCACAAAATTCTTTAGCATCTTGCACCTATGATGTTTATGATTGTGTGAAATACTTATAGTATTGTAGGTTGACTTAATTTCATTGAATCTTCCAAGACAAATGATTGTAAATCAAATGCAAAGTTGACCCTCTTTAATTTTCATTTTATTTACTCTTTAAACCCTCATCTTTTGTTCCTTTTTTGTAGATCTGATTAGTTTAGGAATAGTTTAGGATTAGAATAGGATCTTATCATTCATAACTTGCTATTATAAATCAGATTTATCATATTTGCAAGTTGTCCTATTTTTGGTACAATGTTGTAGATGTCTATTTTTTAGTAATAGGTGATTGGAGCAGCCTGTTTATCATTGTTTATTTTATTTTCTAATCTCTTTGTGCTATTAACCATATGTTTACTTGATTACCAACAACCCCTGGTACAGGTACAACTACATAGGCCGCTGAACTACCCAACATTGTCAAGACCTGACACAAAGGGACCTTGGGGTTATCAACCTCTTGAGGTTGGTTTCCTTTGAGGAGAGGTGGTGCAATCTTGTTCTACCTGCATGTTGATGAGTGCGTCAAAACACCCCTCAACAAGACTCTCCTAGATCTTTTGTTAAAACTACTAGAAATCTTCTTTCTTGGTCCAAAGCTAAATTGAAGTACAACTCACTAGTTAGGATCATGAGTCCTTTCAGACTATTGTTGCTTCCATTCTTGTAAACATGTTGCACAAAATTGGGATATGAAGTTTTAAACCCTAGTGGAAAGATTGAAAATGGTATCGTAGTAGACCATTTTGTAATTATAAACCTCACAGAGGTTATGCTTGGCTTACATATGGTGCACAAGCTTAATAATAGATGGGCTCTTCAATCCTTGGTACCTATATGGTAGCATAGGTTTTAGACCATTTGGTAGGTTATCATTGAGTTGAAGCTTACTTATTTTGCCTGGTGCATTCTTTACTAGGGTCTTCTATTGGCTCTAGATTGCTTCATTTAGGTGATTCTAATCATTGTTGCCCATTTTGTGGGCATTAGGAAACTCTAAAGAATTTCGTAACTTCCATGTTCTAATGCACTACTCGTATAATAATATAAAAAATGCAATTTCATTCTTACTAAACAAGAGGCCTTAATTTTCCCTTACAATATCAACATATTCTTTCAACATAAAAAATTTAAATTTGACAACCAAAAAAATAAAATATTTAACTAAATCAAATTACTAAAATTCTTTTTATTTTTCTAATATATATGTCAAATTTCAAAACAATTATATTACTAAACCAATCAATAATTATTAAACCTTTAATTACCACTACCTATATTTTCAACTATATTACAATAAGAAAAACTAATAATAATTACACAACTTTTTAGTTATTTATATTCATGTTCCAAGTTTTTAGTTATTTATTTTTCCTCTATCTTCAAAAAGTTTCTAAATTTCCTTCTCACTCTTCTATTATTTGGTGTACACTCCTCTCTTCCTGAAATATCTGGACCTTCACTTTCATGGTGACATTGACTTACCTATCTTCCTTCATCATCATCCCCAAGAAACAGAATTTTTGGGGTCAGAATTCAATTAAAGGCTTCTTCGTCTGCTCTTACAAAGATGTCATCCACAGGCCATGTTCATGAAACCCTTCTCAATGCCGTGGAAAAACTCATGTCCAATGGACTCAACCATCTTCAGGTTAAGGAAAAACACATCTTTCCTCCCCATGAACGTCCCAACCTGTCTGAAGTTTGTCATTCCTGTGCTATTCCAGTTGTAGACCTCAAGGATTTAGATGGCCCTGATAGGAAAAATGTGGTGAAGGAGATCAGGAATGCATGTGAGGCTTATGGTTTTTTCCAGGTAAACTTCCATTTATATATATTTTTCATTCAAAAATCTATTTGGGTTTGGTTTGATATCAATGATATGACTGGGAAAATTCAGATTGTGAACCATGGAGTGCAAGATTCTGTGATGAAAGGCATGATGGATACTGCCAAAGAGTTTTTTGAAATGCCTGTGGAAGACAGAGCCTTTCTGTATTCAGAGGATGTAAGTAAGGCGGTCAGGCTTTGTACGAGCTTCAATATCACCAAAGAAAAAGTCCTAAACTGGAGCGACAGTTTGAGACATCCATGCCATCCTTTGGAGGAGGTCATTGACTCTTGGCCTGAAAAACCTGCAGCCTACAGGTATAATAATAAAGATAATGTAATAACAGGTGCTTTCACAGTGGAGAAACCTGTTTGAAGCCCAGGTGATGTGTCACATATTTAAGTGTATAAATGCTGTCCAATTTTGGTTGTACCATCTGTTGCATCAATTTGACTGCAGACATACTCTTTTCTTGGCATCTAAACCTAAAGGCTCCCCATCATAAGCAAAAAATTATCAATGAAATAACAAATAAAGAAATAAAATGCAATCCCTCACCAAAATTTCGGTACCAATTGAAAAAAAGGAGCATAACCCTTTTCTCTATTTTTACAGAGAGTGTGCAGGGAAGTATGCTAGACAGATAAGATCACTGATTTTGAGACTGCTGGCTGCAATTTCTGAAGCTCTAGGACTGGATGCTGATTATTTGAATACAACATTTGAGAATCATGGTCAGGTGTTGCGAATAAATTATTATCCTCCATGCCCAAATCCAGATCTTACCTTTGGCATACCACCTCATTCAGATGTAGGTCTAATCACTGTTCTAATGCAAGGAGATGTGAGTGGCCTGCAAGTGCTCATGGATGGGAAATGGGTTGCAGTAGAACCCATACCCAATACCTTTGTGGTGAATTTGGGAGATCAGCTTCAGGTCTTTGAGTAAACCTAAATACTGATCGAAGCTATATTTTAGAATTTTAAGTCTGCAATCTGCAATTTTTTTTAAAAAATTGAATGATAGATTTTTGAATTTATATTTTGTGTGTTTTGAATCTTGATTAGGTTGTAAGCAATGGGAGATTCAAGAGCGCAGAGCACAGGGCTGTAACTAACATGTCATGTGTACGCATGTCAATTGCTACATTCTCTGCGCCTTCAATGGATGCCTTCATTGCTCCTGCAGAATCCATGGTGGACGAGGAGCATCCTGCTGTGTACAAAGGGTATAGCTTTGCCCAATTCCTGAAGGAATTCCGGAGTCAGGGATTGAAGAGCAAGTGTGTATTGGATCGATTCCAGATTGAACCTGATAAATCAATCAAATCGGAGGCAAATTCGAATGGATCTCGAACAGTGTCAAGGGCATATTGATAATACAAAAGAGGGCAAATTAGTGCAGCGCTACTATGAACTAGTCCTTGGACATGAAAGGGATTGAATCACAATGGATAATGTGTACTTGAAGAATGTGCATGCATATGTATAATAATGAATATATGATGAATATATGGGTACGCCTGTAGGAATATGTAAACATATGGATGGAAATGAGGGGTAAGTGTCTAGGAATGTGTAATGGGTAGTTGGATACATAAAGGCAAGGGACCCAACTTCTTACAAAATCACACCATTTGTCAATATGTTTATGTATCAAAGAAGTTTCTTCAAAATAGGCACAAACTAAATGGGAAATGGCATGGGTATGCAAAAGAAGGATCGTCTATCTCAAAGTTTGTAGCACTCACAAATATACATGTAAAGTAAATATTCAAACATCAAAGGAGATGAAGAGTGTCAATGCAAAGTAGTTGACTTTGCAAGGATATGATTATGTAGGTTCACGTTATGTGTATGTAGTCTCCATGCGAATTAAAGATTGAGTCTCTATAAGCACATGTAAATTGTTTGTAGATCTAAACATGAAAATGTTAGCAATAGGATATGCCCCTCAACAAATGGTTGTGTTCGTAAGATACAAGGAATTGTAGGAAGAGGGAAAATAGTAAATGAAAAGTAAATGTTACTAAGCATGTAGGAATATAATCATATAACCATGTAAGCATATATAGCAATGGTCCTATAAAAGAATGCATGTGTAATGATCATATAAATGTGTCAAAAGACAAGCATGATAAGTACATGGACTGGAGATAGTATCAAACATTAACAATGTTTCCCCCAACATGGGCAAATAATGATTATGTAGCCCTTAGTGGCCAGGGACACCCATGTAAGTACAATGGCATGAAACCATGATAATGTGTAAAGGGAAGTGTGATGCTCCTAAATAAAAATATTTGTTCTTGAAGGTGCGAAAGAGGAAGAACAATTCTTTTGAATGGGAAGGCTTGATGCCTCCATTGCAATAAAGAGGGAAGGCATAATGCCTCTAAATGGGAAGGTTTGATACCCCCAATATAAAAAAGGGAAGGTGTGATACCCCTTGACGTGATAAAAGGGAAGGTGTGATGTATTCCTAATTGTAATAAAAAGGGAAGGTACAATACATCCAATGTGGTAAAGTGGCTACTTAGGACATAAATGAATCATGTGAGTGCAACAATGTAAGATGTAAATGTGAAAGCTCATATCAAATAAGAGGACCATATGGGAAAGGTAATGCAATAAGGCACAAATGTGTGTAAACGGGGGAAATTATGATGCCTTCAATGTGTAAAGATATGGCAATGATTGCTTGAATGCAAAAGGGGAATACGTGATGCCTACCAATGTAACTTGAAATATGTATTAATGTAAGCTCATAGTACAATTGTAATAATGTAACAAGATGGCCCTAAATGACTAGATAACGTTGTATAAAAAGCCATAATGTGAAATACATAGTGTGTATTTCAACATTTTGTGGTATTTATGCAAAAAATGTTTTAGTTTGGTTTTAATTGTTGTAAGGTTTTTGACTATTGTATCAGTCTATATTGATGTAAAAACTTGATTTATATTATTAATGTTAGTTGTGGGAGTTTATGGTGCAAAAGTTATAAATTTAGTGTTGACTTGTTGTTAGTTTGTGATGTTTGTGTGTAGATTTTGGGTGAAATTTGTTAAGGCAATTTTTATAATTGAATTTAATTGAAAATTTTCAGTTGGTATATTACACATCATCCCCAAGAGACCAAATATTTTGGGTCAAAATTAAATTTAAGGCTTCTTTGTTTGCTCTTACAAAGATGTCATGAACAAGCTAGCAAGTCTAGGTACATTTGTACCTCCCTTCTAGTAATCATGTTATCCTCTCAGACTAAGAGTCTAGCTTGCTCTCCTCCTCACTTTCCATGGACTTGACATTCTCGTAGTCCATCCAAGAGTTTAGAGGATGGAGAATATGTGTTAGACAAATGGAGAAATTTCACACTAGTCACTCAAATAGGAAATTTTAACTCTTTTTCGAAGGGGGCCTTTCTATAAAATAGCTATGCAGCTCTCGATATGCTAGATACCAATGATATGCCTTTAGAATGAATTTATTTCAAGGAATGTTTGAGGTCTGACAAGCCTCACAAGAAGATACATAGTATGAGATATTTGACAAAGATTTGCACACTTGGATATTATTTGTTTGCAAAAGATTAATATTTTAAACCCTTTTATTTCTATTGTATGTCGTATCATATGGCTAGCAAGCCACCTTCTATGCAACAATTTATGAGGCAAGCCATGGTGGAGTGGTTACTTCTCTCTTTCCTAAATGGTAGTCATTTTAGTTGATCAAGGATGTGACCCCACTAATAGAGTGTTATGGGTTCTCCTGAATGTTGGCAATCATCCCTTTTGGATAGTTAATGTTTATGCTTTCAATGATGTGCTTGAATGATCCACTTTTTGGCAGTGGATTGCTAACTCATTACATCTAGCCACTTGGCTTGTGTGTGGTAACTTTATTATGGTGGAGGATGTGTTTAACAAATGTAGTACTTTGCCTTTCTGTTGGATAATTGGTGAGAGAGAAAGGCTTGGTTTTGTCATGTGTAATAAATTGGACCATTTTAATCTCAATATTGGCCATTGTAATAGCTAGGCTATGTGGCATACATGGAGCAAGTTCTATTTGAATTCTAAATAGGTTATTAAATGGCTTGATAGCCGGCCATGATGTTATCTCAATCCTTTTTAACTTTTTCTAATTGTTTTTCCTTGCTAGTTGAACCTTTCTTAGATACCACTTTCCTATTAAATTTTGCATTGAATGGTAATATGTTTCTCCTAAGCCCCAAAAATGCAATTCTTCTTGAATACCTCTTTGTTGAGACATCAACCCACCATGGCCCAAATCTGATGCATCTAGAGCATGGAACCCCATCCCTATCTTTAGAGTAACTATATAGATTAGTAGATCACCACCATAACTTGTACCTCTAGATTTCTAGGCATCTATGGGGGCTAGCTAGCAAGGTTTCACCTCTAGGCTTATGAGTCCACCACCATGGAGCTTTGCCAAGCCATCGTTGAGATTGAATCTTAACTCTTTGTTCCTTCTCTACAACTTTGTGTTGCAAGACTTTGTCAATATAAGAAAATTGTAGATAATCATTCCACCAAAGGTGCACAAATCAAGGCTCACATGCACTGGCTCAAAGTTGGAGATAAAGTTTAGGATTTTTTTCCTTCCTTAAGAACTCACCATTATTTTTAGGCAATCAAATGATATTAAACAAGGTTCCTAGCTCTTAAAGAGCTACCTACCATCACCTAGGCTTTTGTTTGCCACTATGAATAGGTTTTTAGAGCTTAGGATGAATCTCTAGAGTGAGCTAATGCTCTTTAGTATAGCATGCAGGTGGTCCCTTGTAAGGTTTCCCCTATTCATAGAGCCTCATGTGATCATCTTCTCACTCATGAAGACCTTCGTGAGGCTAATTTTTTCATGGCCATTGACAAAGCTTCTGGATGTGATGGCTTTCCTTATGAATTCTACAAAGCCTTTTGGGATATGATTGGTAAGGATCTCTATCATATTTATCTAGAAGCATATAATTCATAATCCTTAGGAAATATTATTAAGGAAATATTGAGTTCATACCTAAGTCTAGAGATCCAAAGGATATTGATAATTGGTGGTCGACCACTTTAATTAATGTTTCATACAAGATCATTTCCAAGGCTCTTTCCTTCAAGCTACTCCATCTCCTTCCTTTGATTGTTCAGCTGAAGTAAATTGGGTTCATTAAATCTAGATATAATTTTTATAACATCATTGCTATGTGGGATGGAATGGAGCAGGCCAGAAATTCTCAATAGCAATTTGTCTATGTTAAAATTGATTTCACCAAAGCTTATAATCACATAGAATGGGCTTTCATTCTTGCTATACTTCACTCTTTAGAATTTGGCCCCAAATTTCTAGGGTCTGTTGAAATGATTTTTATCGATGCTTCTATCGTCATCACCATCAATAGACATTAAAATTCTTAATTTGAGATTTTTCCATTTTATTTGGCAAGGATGCTCTCTTGCTCTTGTCTTATATGTTCTTACTACTAAATGTTTTGGCTATATTCTAGCTCATGTTGTGTCACATAACTTGGTTAAATGTATCACTCTCCTTGATTCCTCTCAATAGATTGTCAATGGTCACTTTTTTTATGACTCTTTCCTCACTCTTCTGGAGGATGAAGATAATGTCTCTTAGGCAATTCAATTTCTAGACACCTTTTGCCTTGCATCTAATTTGAGTATTTAATGATAGAAGACTCAATGTTATGGGCAATCCTTGTTGCCTAAACAGGCTTGGCTTAATTCATTTGGTTAGCAGTGGATTGATTGGAGAGGTCTTTAGATTCATTTTCATTCCCAATATCTAAATTATGATTCTCCAACTACTTTATGGTTGGTTGTTATCAATCAAGTGGAAAAGAAGCTACCATGTTGGATCACTAAGACATTGTCCCTTGCAAGTAAACTTTAGGATTGTTCAAAAGTTTTAGCAACTATCCACGTGTATTAATCTTCATGTTGGGTGCCTTTTAAATCTTCCTATTGAAATCTAGAAAAATTATCGTAGGATTTCCTATGGGCTTCATCTAACCAGGGTAAAGGGTTTTATCGAGTTTCGAGGAATTCTATTGTCTCCCTTGTGACTATAGAGTCCTAGATCTTATTGATATTCAATGTCAAGGCACAACCTTATGTGCTAAATGGATCATCTAACCCCTTAATGGCAATGAAGCTTGGAAAATCTAGCTTCATCATTGTACTTCTTGTGGTGTCCCAATTGGGCATAAGTCTTAGGGATCTTGGCTTCTATATTACTCTCATTATGCAGGAGCCTATACAAATCCAAAGGACCTTTGTGGAGAAGAGTATATAGTTCAAAGCATGAGGGGCCATTAAGTCATGGCTCTTATGGAATGATAATGGATTCATGACTATTTTGTTCATAAATCAACAGTCTCTTTGGTCTCCTATTATCACTTGCTAGGATAACCGTCTAGCTAAAGTTCCTTGGGTTGATACTTTAAAATTTTATAACAGGGTATTAAGACTCTCCTGTATAGTTTTTTAGAACTATTAGAAATATTATTTCTTGTCTTGAAGTTAAATTGAAGTACACACTCCCTAATCAAGATCATGATTCCTTTCAGACTATTGCTACTTCCATTCTTGTAAACATGTTGCACAAAATTAAGATAAGAAGTTTTAAACCCTAGTGGAAACATTGGAAATGGTATTTAATAAACTATTTTGTAACTATAAACCTCGTAGAGGTTATGCTTGGATTTCACCACATTTGTGTAGTGCACTAACTTAATTATAGATTGGATCTTCAATCCTCATTAGGTACATGGTAGCATAGATTTTAGACCATTTGGTAGGCTATTATTGATTTGAAGCTTACTCATTTTGCTTAGTGCATTCTTAACTAGGGTCTTCTATCAACTTTAGATTGCTTCATTTAGGTGTTTCTAATTGTTGTTGCCCATTTCATGGGCATCATTAAACTCTCAAGCATCTCTTTTGGTTCTTCCCTAGAGCTCAAGCATCTTGGCATTGGATTCATGATTTTTTCAAGCCTTTTAGGCTCAAGCCTTTTTCTTGGCATATGATTCTTCTAGGAGATTGGTTGAGAATCCTTGCAAAATTCACACAAATATGGCATGCTTTCAGAGTGGAAATCCTATTTAGCATTTGGAAAGATAGGAATTTTGTACCTTTTTTTGGATGTATTGTTAATAGAAATTTATTTATTTTATTCTAAATCTATGATATGTTATAACATGTCTATGCACATACAAGAACAAGCTAATATAGTTGCATTTGAAGTGGTCCACCTACAGGTTCTTGTTGATCATTGGGGTAATGCTCCTTGTATGGTTTCTAGAGTTCCATCGATTTCCCCTTCTAATAAGGGTCCATCCCATATGTGAGGGCATCAATGTGGTTGCAATCAACAATCCTGTGGGCATGATGCTTCTCATGCTTCCTAGATCATGGATAGTCTTAGTCCTCTTGCCAACATTTAGCCTCTCCTCTGCACTGCTCTAGAGCAGCTCCTAGTTGGCCTGACAGTAGAAAATTCTCTCAACTCACTCTATCTATCTTTCCTACGAAGGATGCTAGTCAACACCTTGAGGAAGTGTAGGTTAATGATGATAATCTTGATGGTGCTCTTACTGATTGGGAGCTCATTCTTGATGAGCAAGATAATTAGGATGTGTGAAAACTAGATGACTGTGATTTGCCTTCAGCTACTAGTGCTTTAGCTCTTGCTGCTTAGCATCTCTATTTGTTTTTCTTTGATGTGATGTTTAAGGCTTCACTTTGCTTAGACTTTGGAGTGTGACTATTTCTACCCACCCTTTTTTTATGTTATAGTATATTTTGAAAAACTTTTATAGTAAATATAAATGCCTATTTCATTAAAAAAAATGTGAACATTGCTATTTCTCAACTTCCTTGTTCTAATGCGCTACTTGTATAAAATGCAAACAAATTCAATTTCATTCTTATTAAGCAATCAGAGCCCTTAATCTTCCTTTACAATGTCGCCATTTATTCTTTCAACATGAAATTCAAATTTGACAACCAAAAAAGTTAAAATATTTAACTAAATCAATTTTTAAAGTTCTTTTTTATTTTTCTAAATTGTATTACATATTTCAAAACAAATATATCACTAAACCAATCAATAATTAGCCAATAGGCTTTTATACATGAGCATTATAGCGCTCGGAATTGTCTCGTAGTAACAGCAAATTATATAAACTCGTCGATTGTTCCTATCAGTGTATTCCTTGAATCTCCTATAAGTGCAAGTGCTAATTATTAAACCTTTCAACTAATTACCATCATATATATATAGTATTGAAGGAATGCAAGTCTACAAATAAAAAATAGTCCACATATATTTTCAACTATATTACAATAAAAAACTAATAATAATTAGTACACAACCTAACGTATTGACTTTGTTAACCCCAGTTGGCTTTTGGCAGTGATGTCACACTTGGCAGTTGGTTTTTGGCAGCTAGTCAACTTTTTGACCTGTTAACTTGGCAGAATGTTTTATCTCCAAATAATATTTGCACCGCATAAGTGGTAAAGGTTAAAGTTGTACATAAATGATATGCGCCGCATAAGTGGTAAAGATTAACATTGTGCATAAATGATATTTTCTAATGTATCTTATTCAGCATTGTTTTTCACCGGTTGCAAGGTTGTCTACTGATCTAAAAGGTCATTTCTCTTTCTTAATTCAAGCCCTCTTTAGGGCAAACTGGAACAGCTAGTTAAAGATCTCAACTCAAATGTATTTTTTGTTTCGAGACATTTCAGTTGATCATTGCGGTGTAGGGTTTGACTATTTTCCGATCATTATCATGAAAACTCATGGAGACATTTCAATTGATCATTGCGGTGTAGGGTTTGACTATTTTTTGATCATTATCATGAAAACTCATGGAACAAATAGCAGGTTTGCGAATTGAAGTGATGTGCAAATCCGAAAGAGGTGACTGCATTATTGTTTTTGGTAACATTCTTTTGACTTTCTTCTTTAGCGTCATCATACCAGGGGCTATTCTTTCTATATCTCATTCTTTGTAAACGGCTTATCATGCATATGGTTGAATGTGAAATATCATTGGGTTTGGAATTTTTCTTTTTGTTTCAAGATTGAGGGTTTTTAAAACAAGGGCATTCTTGCATATATTTTGATTTGTCACCTCTGCCGACAGGTTTTTTTGAAGATCTCTTATATACTTCATGTTTTGGTAAAGGGTTAGGGTTTAACCCATATGCAGTAAATGTTTGTTTATTTCTTTAAACTCAATAGGGGTTTCAAGGCAACTTTCTTTATTCGTCTGAGTTTTTGGAAAATGATTCTCAAGGCTTTATCATGGGAATGCAATTTTTCAGTTATAACTGTCTCGGAATTATTTCTTCGAAAGAAATGTTTCTGGTATATGAAGGAGTTGTGGTTTTTAACCCTAAGGGTTTCTCGTGGGCAACCGACAGTTGATCTTTGTAACTCTATTGAGAGTTAACAGTTACATGTCACATCTTTTTCAAACTGTCTCTATTTTTTAACTATGATAAAAAGCAACAATGTTGTTTATTCTGTTGAAGGTGGCAGTTGCAAAACTGTCGATTGGTTTTTTAGTTTTTTTTTTGAAACTGTCAACAGTTGAAAGTTTCTGCAGGAATATAATCAGTTGTATATAAAAAGATATAATGTAAATGATGTGTGTGCATATTTTGTGTGTCCTGCACATACATTGTTGGCAGTATATGTTCTTAAATGAAACAGAGTATTCCTCTGTATGAAAATATCTTCAAACATTTGTAATTTTTAACATGCCAGTGAGGCAAAGTATTCAGTGAGATTGTAAGCCAGTGAGGCACAGTAATTAGTGAGATTTTTAAGCCAGTGAGGCATTTTTTCGAGTGGTTTTATGCCCGGGGCTTTCCACTCAGGACAAATCTCTATGTCTTTATTTGCTGTGGTATGTTTTCGATCTGTTGTCAAATATTTCAGTTTTCATACTTGCATCTTATCTTACTGGCTCAGTTTTAATGACACTGTACATCTGAATTCAGTTGAATTTAATTGTGTGGAATATAAGTTTGCAATATTATTCATACAAGTCTGCAACATTATTCTGTAAGAGCAAGAATTTGTCTAGATACTGATTCACCCCCCCTCTCAGTATCTCTACCACTCTAACAGACTTATATCTCTTGGGGGATACTTCATCATCATCCCCAAGAAACCCAAATATTTATTTTCACAAAGATATCATCCACAGGCATTGTTCGTGAAACCCTTGAAAAACTCAAGTCCAATGGACTCAACCATCTTCAGGTTAAAGAAAAATACATCCTTCCTCCGCATGAACGCCCCAACCTGTCTGAAGTTTGTCATTCTTGTGGTATTCCAGTGGTAGATCTCAAGGATTTAGATGGCCCTGATAGGAAAAATGTGGTGAAGGAGATCAGGAATGCATGTGAGGCGTATGGTTTTTTCCAGGTAAACTTCCATTTATATATAATTTTCATTCAAAAATCTATTTGGGTTTGATTTGATATCAGTGGTATGACTCGGAAAATTCAGACTGTGAACCATGGAGTGCAAGAAGCTGTGATGAAAGGCATGATGGATACTGCCAAAGAGTTTTTTGAAATGCCTGTGGAAGACAAAGCCTTTCTCTATTCAGAGGATTTAAGTAAGGTGGTCAGGCTTACTACGAGCTTCAATATCACCAAAGAAAAAGTCCTAAACTGGCGCGATGGTTTGAGACATCCATGCCATCCTTTAGAGGAGGTCATTGACTCTTGGCCTGAAAAACTTGTAGCCTACAGGTAATAATAATAAAGATAATAATGCAATCACAGGAGGTTTCACAGTGGAGAGCCTTGTTTGAAGCCCAGGTGATGTGTCACATATTTAAGTGTATAAATGCTGTCCAATTTTGGTTGTGTCATCTGTTGGATCAATTTAATTGCAGACATACCCTTCTCTTGGCATCTAAACCTAAAGGCTCCCCATTATAAATAAAAAGTTATCAAGGAACTAAAAAATAAAGAAAGAAAATGCAATCTCTCACAAAAATTTCGGTACCAATTGAAAAAAATGAGCATAACCCTTTTGTCTATTTTTACAGAGTCTGCAGGGAAGTATGCTAGACAGATAAGATCACTGATTTTGAGACTGCTGGCTGCAATTTCTAAAGCTCTAGGACTGGATGTTGATTATTTGAATACAACATTTGGGAATCATGGTCAGGCGTTACAGATAAATTATTACCCTCCATGCCCAAATCCAGATCTTACCTTTGGCATAGCACCTCAGTCAGATGTAGGTCTAATCACTGTTCTAATGCAAGGAGACGTGAGTGGCCTACAAGTGCTCATGGATGGGAAATGGGTTGGAGTAGAACCCATACCCAATGCCTTTGTGGTGAATTTGGGAGATCAACTTCAGGTGTTTCAGTAAACAAAATACTCAGCCAAGCTATATTTTAGAGTTTTATGTCTGCAATTTAAAAATTAAAATTAAAAAAAATTGAAGGATAGATTTTTGAATTTATTTTGTGTGTGTTTTGACAAGGTTGTAAGTAATGGGAGATTTAAGAGCGCAGAGCACAGGGCTGTAACTAACATGTCATGTGTATGCATGTCAATTGCTACATTCTCTGCGCCTTCACTGGATGCCTTCATTGCTCCTGCAGAATCCATGGTGGATGAGGAGCATCCTGCTGTGTACAAAGGGTATGGCTTTGCCGAATTTGTGAAGGAATTCTAGAGTCAGGGATTGAAGAGCAAGTGTGTATTGGATCGATTCCAGATTAAACCTGATAAATCAATCAAATCTGAGGCAAATTGATAATACATAAAAGGGCAAATTAGTGCAGGGCTACTATGATGAAAGGGGCTAAATCACAATGGATAACGTGTACTGTAAGTATGTGCATGCATATGTATAATGACTACTAAAAGTACCAAAGGTGCTATCAAATGGCCGATAGGCACCAATATTTATAGGCCTATTGCTAGATAGTTTATATTTATATTTTTATTCGAAATTCATTACATATAATAGTTGGTGGACAAGGCTATTTATACTATAAGAATTTAATTTTTTTTTTAAAATAAAAATAATGGAATGGTATTAAATGAATAACCATATGAACTAAATTGTGAATGTGTCATTAGAGAACTAATTCACAAAGAAACCCTTAGAACTATGGCCTCCCATTCAACCACGATGCAATCTATTAACATTGTCATAATTAGTGTTATACTATTTGTAAGTTGTATTTCATACATTTTTATTTAGTGTGTTTCACTTTGAAATCTATTTATTATTTGTGTGGAGTGCAACTTTGGTATTCTTTAATTTGATATACTTATTATTTATGTGAAGTATGGGTTTGAACTTTGGCATTGACTTATATTTGTTTCACTTTGTATGTTTAAAATTGAATTCACTTTTTTTGCATTTATTGTTTGTATGAAGTGTGTGTTTGTGCTTTGGCATTTACTTTGTGTGTGCTTAAATTTTGACATTCATTTATAGATCTATTTATTTTTATGAGTTATAAAGATCAAACCTCTTTAGTCCAGTAGACCTTTACAAGATTAGGGTTCAAAACCTTTTGGGTTCAGAACCTTTTGCCATCGTTGAAAGCACTGTATATCAGTCCTACTCATAATGCAAAAGAAACAACATTAACAAACTAATATTACATACACAATTATGATGCCTTCTAACAAAATTCATATATTAAAAAATTTAACCTATTTCTTATTTTATTAAAAAAAACAATTTATGAATCATCTTGTTTTTAATTAAAAATAGTAAGTATTTTCTATATTATTTAATTTTTTAATTACTGGTCACAAAAAAAATTAATTTATTTAAATTAGTTTAATAATTCAAGATTTTTTTATGTTTTTTACAACATGATTTGAGTAGCAATTGGTATTAAAGTAAGGAAAGAGTTCCATTCAATTGTCTTGAGTTCGAAGATACTTTCTTGATCATTATGTTTATAAAAGAATATGTTTTAAAAGAATCTTCTATGAGCTAATGATGAGAGTATGACTTTGAAAGCCTTCTAACCTACCATAGTAGTATTTATGTAGTTCTTTATTCTCTACCAAAAATTATAACTTTTGTTTCGAGCAATAATTGTCGTCCATGGCATAGTACATTGGTATTATGGTTGCATTGTTACAATGGCTATTTTATGTTTGATGGGGCTCTAGAATACTATTGTATAGCCTCTCTAAACATAAACCCCATCAAAGTTTAGTTACAAAAGCCAAGGGTTTTATACCTTTGGAGACTTAAACCCCATATTTGAGGAGAACTCTACACTCTCATTAGATAAAAGCTAAAAGACTAATGAGTCTACAAACATGAACACCATGTTTGATAAGAAACCAAAATTTTTACTAAACTATAAACTCTAACCCCATATTTGACGGGGTCTCTCACCATTTAGGTAGCCAAACACATGACCACCTTGGGGAAATGAAATGTAAGATTTTTAATGACGTCCACGAGACCAAACAATCTAAGGGACTAAGAGTCGCAGCCCTAAGACATTTTCAAGTTCCTTTTGATGTCAAATCTTCTAGTATGAATCTTGACCAAGAAACCAATCATTTCTTAACCAAGAAACCAGTCGTTTGTGAAGCATTGCCTCCTCAAATAACTTGTTTGGACTACCCACCTTCAAATTGTTTTCATATTATATACGGTTATCCTCATAAGTTGCACACTTTATGATGAAGTGCCATTCAATTTAAACCACCAAAAAAAATCCAAGTTATTTCTTCCCAATCTTCCTTAACTCATAGGGCAGAAAGGACTAGCTCAACAATGAAGTGGCCCTCCCTACTATCTATAGGTCTGGAGGGAGGAGAACCCTTCCCCCTCTCTACATATATCCTATGAGGAAACAATTCCCCCCACCACACCATCATAGAGTAAACTGTACCCCACCGATCTTTTCTATAGTATATTAGGAACCTATTAAACTTGGCCTTAAATTATAGGGGTTCAGGACTCCAGGGACCCGTTGTGCAAAAGCTGGACCATTGACGTGCCAAAATCTTATAGGTTGAACATATGTAATGAAAGATTGGCTGCAACCAGAAACTTGTGTTCAGTTAGGATTAGTTGGTAGAGGTACAGATATTCACATCGAGAACACAATTCATGTGCACTTCAAGATGAATAAAAATGAGGACAAATCCAAAAGAATCCAGCGCGATCTTAGCTGGGCATGTTGATCAACAGACACAGCCAAGTTTCAAAAGCATTGACAGCTCCATTAATCATCGTGCAAATCTTCATTTCCCTGATTAATTAGAGTAACTTTGTAAGATTGTGAAGCAAATTTCTAACTTGCATTAATTTCCATGGCAATTACAAGTGTCTATCGGTGGCCGAAAGCTGACTTAAAAGTTAATGTGACAAGGATTGTCGTATATATTTTTATTTGAAGTTAAGCGCAATAAGCGGGTTGTTGAGAGTCGGGATTCTTTTATTTGTGGACTTTGTTGTTTTCGTGCCAGTCACTCTCAGCCTCCTTGTTTATTTTGGATACCTAATCATATTCATCTGTCATCCACACTTATAGCCAGTCACTCTCTCTGCTCAGTGCTTACAGTAACCCAGGGGCTACAGAGGCCACTTCTTCAGTGTACCTACTACACAATGTAACCAATGTTAGTCCTACTTTTGCTGTTAATTTTTTTCAGTGGAAATGTAGATCCACAGATTTACATTCTGGCCAGATGTGTACAGACAAATTTGGCATAAAGGATGTTCATGGCAGCCAATTATCATAGCATAGTGCTAGTGGGATCTTTGATTCTGGGTATGAGTCAGTTCTGATGGTTGTGAGTCAGATCTGTGTGATAAATGTCATTATGCTACTTTGTAGACTAAAAATAATCAGTAGAGATCAACGTAGAATGTAGATCATTTGTTTTGAATGGCAATCTGGAGTGGATTTAACTCTGTGAATTTTTTTTCCAATAGACATCAGATTTCCTATTACATCAGAAAGTTTCAGGATTTAACTGTGTGAAATTTTTTTCCCAATGCTTCCACAATTCTAGAGAACATGCCATCCATTAAATGGGGGTTTTCTTCCCAAAAGAGCTTATTCAGTGTTACGATTCTAAAAAAAATCAACCATCATCAGCAATATGCTTGCAGACTGACTTTAAGATTTGTTATTCATAATGTATATTGCAGTGATTGTCTGAAAACAATTTTACACAGCCAATGATTGCCAATTTGAGATGCCTTTCAAAGATCAGCAGGGTTATCCATACCTTTTTTATGTGCACTAAAACTTTGTGAATAGATTTGCCAACAGAACAGTAAATGATCATGTTTTTGACCAAATGTGAGGAAAACATTTCCTACATGAACATATCAAACCTCATACCATTTTCTCATCTGAATTTACTGCAGTTTGCTCCTGCAATGAAATAATTGTCATTCATTCATTCTTAACAGTTCAAATTTTGAAATACATTATATTACAACAGGTAGAAAATTACATTGCAGGGGTATGCAACAGGAGTATGAGGTTTTCTCCATGGAGTTCTCCTCGAACAAAACATCAAACTCCTCTGCAAACAGTTTAATCCTTAGAAGCAATTGAACTGTTTTCCAAATCTTTGGAAGCATTGACAGCAACAACTAAAGAAGGCGAAGAAATCAGTGAATCCATTTCAGAATGCACGATCATTGTTTGAGACACACAATTTTCATCCATGAGAGCTTGTAGAGTTCTGGGAATTGGAGGAGTCGAAACATCAACAATTTCTCCTAACATCTTCACAGTAGTGCCCATTGTGGGTCTTGATTCCTCATCATCCTGAATGCACCAGATAGCCACCATTGCTGCTCGTCTAACCTCTTCTTCATCAATGCCCATAGCCAAGTGATTATCTACAATCTCCAGAATGTTTCCCAGACTGACTTGCTTGGCTGCCTAGGGTGGAAAATACCAATTTTCTGATTCCACATTGCTTGTTTCAATATTTCTGCGACCACCTATAATCTCCAACAATGTCATTCCAAAGCTGTAGACATCAACCTTGGCTGTAATTGGAAGTCCAGATATCCATTCTGGAGCAAGATAGCCTCTGGTACCACGCATTGTTGTCAGAACCCGACTGAAATCCCTGCCAACAAGTTTTGCTAGCCCAAAATCTGAAACTTTGGCATTAAAATCTGCATTAAGGAGAATATTCTCTGGCTTGATATCACAATGGATGATACAATCCCTGCATTCTTCATGTAAATATGCTAATACCCGTGCTGTCCCTAGCACAATATGATAGCGTGTATCCCAGCCCAGAATATTCTGCTTTTCTTTAAACAAGAATGTATTCAAAAACCCATTGGGCATATAATCATAGACCAACAATCCCCTGTCACCCTCAGAGCAAAAGCCTCTAAGCCGAACAAGATTCACATGCTGAATGGTACCAATGGTGCTGACCTCCATCCTAAACTGCTTCTCTCCACCTTTTGGCCTCTCCAATTTCTTGACTGCAATAGGGATTGAACCAGAAAGGGCACCCTTGTAAATAGACCCAAACCCTCCAGATCCCAGCTTCTTAGAAAAAGTTCTCGTGGCAATCTGGAGATCTTTGTAGGTAAACATGGTCAAAGTAGTTCCATGGAAACTCTCCACAGTGACCTTCACCTTTCCATCGTTTCCAACACAGAAAATTCAGAACCACAATTATACAGAATGCAGCAAAACCAGACAGTGCACCAATTAACACACCAGGGCTCACTTTCCTCTTGGGAAAATCCTTCTTTGGCAAATCACAGGCAGAAATACGAACATACACTAGAGCACTATTCCTAGTACAAGTACTATCACTGGTAATCCCACTGTCATTGTAACATCCAAATCCGATTTAACTCTGAAATCTAAGTTTTTTTACCATAGGTATTTTTTTTGGTTCAAATAGAAAAGATATCACTACTTAACAAATAAAAACATTCTTCGACTTAACAATAAACATAATTACACTATTCGTAAAGCTGAAAGAAATGATAAACTATAACATTTAGTTATCTTAATAACTTGAAAATACTTGAAGAAAATTCAATATTAGGGACATACCATTATCACCGCATCTCGATTGTCGACCATTCACATTCAAGTCTCGGCATTCCTCAATAATTGGAAGAGAAAGTATCTTCAAGGAGCTTAACCTCCAACCACAGACCGTTAGTCTCCTGCACTCCTTCCTAACTGGAAGTGGCCCTACCCTACTCAAGAGGATAGACTTAGGATAACCATTGGTATTTGCCATCTGAGCTCTGGTGTTGTGACCTACGTGACTTGTTATCATGCAGATCCTTAGATATCCTTTAGTCATACATGACCACTCCACAAGCAACGCCGTCTAGTCACAGTGAACATTCAATGCACTTGAGGATTGTGCATCACCTTGGCCAAAGGATTTCAACTTAATTAGCATTATTTCACGCAAGATTTAAGTTCACCCACCCTACTCGACTCGAACTAATCGCAATCCTATAGTTTTCCTAATTGTAGGGTTTATATATATAAATATCAACCTCGATGACCTCAAGGTACTTAGAATTTCATCATGTATTAGCGCATGGAGCAAAGGTTTACTCTATCTCTGAGCTTATGAAAACCTCTTTATCTATAGAATAAAAATATGGATTCCTTCCATGTCAATGTTTCAATTAATGCTTTGCGTTGTTACAAACATCTCAAAATTATCTCATTGATTATTTCTTCCATTCAAGAGTGGGCACTAATCCCAACTCTGTGTATAACTTTTTGTACAACAAAGTTATTCGAAGTTCCTAAGTTAAAAATTGAACACTCTAAGGGATCCTCTCCAACAGTCAATTCTTCGACGTGGTCTCAATTTTGCAGTTTTAGAAGGATTCTCTATAAATCAAAACAAGAATACAGTGTTCGAAACCCTATGTTAAGACTCGCAACGTACTATTTCGATGTGTCAAAGATTTTCGATATAGCATAATCTTGTCGATTCAAACATTGGAAAACCTTGCCATTTATATCCTTCTAATAAATTAGACTACGTGTAAATCAAAGCTTGAGACTTGGTTAAAGACTCGTTACATTGCTCTAAATTTGTTTATCTTATTAACTTGTTTAGTTGCAACCCTCCTCTCGGAAAACACATAGGCTATTATTATTTTTATCCTTCCTAAGCGAGGATTCAAATCCAGTATAATCCTGACACCAACTTCAAGCTACTGAATATATTACGGCTGCTATGTTCTTTTGCTATTTCAATGTTGACATGATATTATAGACATCGTTAACCAAATTTGGAAGCCCATTAGCTAATGGGTTTAAGGACAAATAATTTAACACTATATTTAAACAAGAGGTGGCTTAGGATTGGTAGCACCTTAGCTCTGCCCGTGATCAAAGCCTTACTTCAATTCGTTTTACAATTTCCTCTTTTCTCTTAAGACAAGTTTATCCTAAGTTCTAAGAATGGTAAAAACTTACTTCAGTTCATCATTTACATGCAATTTAACTACAAAACATTGTATCAAAAGAGCAGAAGATTTTCTAAAGTCGTACTAACATTATTTTGGTATCTCAAGTTGATATGACTTGGGTAAAAATTGACAGTAGAGATTCCTCTTACTACAAATGGCTCGCTAAAATATTTGTATAAAAACAGAAACCTTTCAGCAGAGAACACGGGTTAAATGAATGTGGTCTGCCTACTCATTTAGTTCATACTAAAATAGTCTTATTTTCCTTGGGCCGACTAATGATCACACCAAATGATAATGTACTCCTAAAGGAAGGTTTTAGAATGATTTTTCCAGTCTTCAAAGGCTTACTGAAAGACGTTTCCCTAAATACTGTGTCACATTTTTCTCTGGTATAGAAAACTTATTTGCATGCAAACAAAAATAGATTACAGTCATGTGCCGAAGTCATTAAAGTCTACGACTAGAATATAAGTTTTTGACAACACAACAACATCAATATATGTATATATATATATTCCTCCTATCTTAATCAAATTCAATACTTCAAATTATATGTATGGCAATCTCTATTCTCTTATGCCGCTAAAAATAGTTAGATTTTGCTTTTAGACTGAACGTAGAGTGAGAGTAGACAAGAACCTGCATGATGGAATTGCGGATTCCTCTTTCTCCACCTTCAAACCCGTTCCTTACTGTCTTCTCTGTTAGACTTCTCTCGTTCTCTTGAAGACCACCCCCGATGGTAATCTCCACACACCCAAACTGACTCCAAAACTCTCCTAAAACCTTCCCACGGTGAAGCATTGTAACCGCCCCCAAAATGTCGACCATGCCTGTTAAGATGGAGATTTTCATGGCATGGACAACGGGCTCCTATCCTTCAGCGAACTCTCTCCATAATGGAGCGTTCTATGGCGATGTGGCGGGTGGATAAAATAACAACCTATCCACTACACATGAAATAAGGACCACAATACCATTTGATTCGCCATTACACACAGAAGTGGGGCTCAGATTCTTATGAGGTGGAAAATTTAAATAATAAAAACATCTCCATACTCTAAACCAATCATGAGTATAAACGAGTGCCACCTTAGCATTAATAGTATGGTCGATAGCGATTTGGTGGTCTATAACTAGAAAACAAAAAGAGTTATTCGAAAGAAAAAGACATTATAAAAAGAACTAAAATGTGTCCCTCTTCGAACTTCAAATCGATTCCGTCGACAAACTAGAATAAAGAAATACCTCACAATTACTAAAATATAACTTATGTAATTTGGGCATATTCCTCCATATCACGACCAAAACAAGTTATAACATGCCTTGGTTTCTAATTCGACATCCGTCGATCTTCGTAAAGGAAAGAGTTTACAACATAGGCTCAAAGCGTTTTTACGACAATCACGACGGATTGGGCTCAACGCAAATCAAGAATTGAGATCGATTTACGCACGAAATCGACTCTTGCGCCAATCGACAACAAGACGCGACTTACAACTTAGCCAAATAAGTACATATATTTACATATATTCAGAATATCAGTCATTCCTATTAGATGACATGTTTAAGAAGATTTGTGACAATAACGTCAATTTCCAAAACTCTAAACGACGACTTACGAAAGGAGCAAAACCTTTACTTCAGACGTCGACATCTTGACTTAAATTAACTTAGCCGCAAACATGACTTAATTCAAGGCATTAAGGTTTATCTACCTGATTTGCGTTTTCAATAACAAACACCCATGGTTAATTCCAGAGTCTATTCTCTTTCTCAAAGATACTTTCTTTTCCTGCCGAACATGGTCCATCTATTCCTGCAATGACAATCTCACATACAAATTTTGTGGTCAAAGCACCTATATTCTAAATCAATGCACAATATATCCAATCATTACATTTTCATAACAAAATGACATTCCAGTTTATAATATCATATTTGATCATAATCAATAGATTCCAAAATTTTATTAAATTAACTTTCTCTAACCACATCACCAGTTCGTATGATGTTAACAACATATTACATAACTGTAATATTTAGGAAAAAGTAAATAGTAATATTGATTCCAAAAAGAGGGATGTAATATATCCTTCCCCTTAAAAATCATCGTCCCCGATGATTGAGTTTACCAAGCAAAAATTAAACATAAAACAAACTTTTTATAGTTTAGCATTAATGTTTTTGAAAATATTAGGAAATCTTTGGTAAATGTCTTTGTAGTCTTTCCAAGTGGCACTATCCTCGCCATATTGGTCCCGCTAAATTTTGCATTGCATAACTTCTCGATTACGTAAACGAAGTCTACACATTTTGAGTACCTTGAGTGGCTTGATCACAACCACCCTTGGTTCTTGCATCTGTAAAGAATTCCATTTAAGGATGTGGTCATTACCTACAAAATATTTCTTTAGATATGAAACATGAAAAACATTTGGACAAAACTAGAGGTAGAGCAACTTTGTAGGCAACTGGATTGATAATCTCAAGAACTTCAAAAGGTCCGACATATCGGGGAGCCAATTTTGATGATTTACCAAATTTAATTGAACTTTTATGGGGTTTCACTCGCAAAAGAACTTTCTCACCAACAGAGAAATGTCTAGGCACCCATTTACGATCTGCATAACTTTTTTGCTTGTCATTGGCTTCTGCCAACCTCTTCCTAATCATTTTCACTTTTTCTTCCATATCCGCAAGCATTTCAAGTCCAATGCTTATCGTATCTTCCAGCTTATCCCAGCTTATAAGAGTTCTGCATTTCCTTTCATATAATGCTTCAAATGGTGCCATCTTAATGGCAGAATGATAGGAATTGTTATAGGCAAATTCAACAAAAGGTAAATATTCCTCCCATCTGTATTGCTGATCCATGCAATACATTCTTAAAAAGGTCTTCTAAGACTTGATTTACTCTTTCTGTTTGTCCATCTGTTTCAAGATGATAAGTAGTGCTCACATTGAGTTTAGTCCCTAATGCAGAAAATAAGGTTTGCCAAAACTGAGAGGTTATCCGAGCATCTCTATCAGATATTATCTTTTCAGGTACACCATGCAATCTGAATATTTCTTGCTCAAATTTTTGAACCAAAATATGTGCTCCATCTGTCAAATTTCCTGGTATGAAATGTGCTACCTTGGCTAGTTTATCTACCACAACCAATATTGCATCATGTCTATTCTTAGACATTGGTAACCCCTGAACAAAATCCATACTAACAACCTACCATTTCCATTCTGGAATATCATGTGGGTATAACAAACCAGGAGGATGTTGGTGTTCTGCCTTAACTCTCTGACACTCCAAACAACTAGCTACAAACCTTGCAGCATCACTTTTCATTCCCTTCCAGAAATATAGTGGCTTGACATCAGTTAAAAGTTTTGTTACTCCTCGGTGTCCAGAGTATGGTGCACAATGAACTTTCTTCCAAACAAGGTTTCTAAGCTCTACTGAATCAGGAACGTAGATTCTTCCCTTGAATCTCATCAATCCATCCGATTCAAAACTGAATCCATCCTATCTTGGGTCCTTAGGGTTTAAGTGCAGAGCTTGTTTCACTTGCTCATAATATTCATCTCCAGAGAAACTTTGCAATACTAAATCTTTAAAATTAGCATGAATAGAGATTATAGAAGCTATGTGTCTTCTTCTAATTAAAGCATCAGCTACTCAGTTTTCTTTGCCTTTGATATAAGAAATCTCAAAGTAATAATCTGATATTAATTCCAACCATCTCCTTTGTCTTGCATTGAGATGAGGTTGTGTAAATATGTAGCGAAGACTTTGATGATCAGATTTTAGTATAAAAGTCTTTCCCAACAAATAATGTCGCCACATCTGAAGGGCGTGAATCACTGCTGCCAGTTCTAAGTCATGAGGAGCGTAATTCTGCTCATAGTTTTTTAACTATCTTGATTCATAGGCTACTACTCGGCCATCTTGCATAAACACACCTCCTAACCCTTCCCCCAAGGCATCAGTAACAACCTCAAAATGTCTTTCAGGATCAGGAACTTTCAAGATTGGAGCGGTTGTTAACTTTTCCTTTAACAAGTCAAAAGCCTTTTGACATTCTTCAGTCCAAACAAACCTTTTTCCTTTTTTTTGCAAGGAAGTAATTGGGCTAGCAATGCTTGAGAAATTTAAAACAAATTTCCTGTAATATCCTGCCAACCCCATAAAACTTCGTACCTTTGAAACATTGGAAGGTACAGGCCATTCCATAATAACCTTTATTTTAGCTGGGTCGACTGATATCCCTTCAGCTGATATTATATGCCCCAAATACTGCACTTCTTTCTGAAAGAAGGTGCACTTCGAGAGTTTCGCATACAATTTGTGTTCTCTTAATTGTTGCAAAACTATTTGAAGATGTTGCCTATGTTCCTCTTCATTGTTGGAATAAATCAAAATATCATCTATGAAAACTAGGGCAAATTTATCAAGACAATCTCTGAAAACACTATTCATGAGATTCATGAAAGCGGCAGGTGCATTGGTCAATCCAAAAGGCAACACAATAAACTCATAATGACCATATCTCGTTCTAAATGCCATCTTATGAATATCTTCATCTTTCAACCTTAACTGATGGTATCCAAATCTCAAATCTATCTTAGAAAAGTCTGATGCACCACGCATTTGGTCAAATAGATCATCAATACGTGGCAATGGATACTTATTCTTTATTGTTGCCTTATTAAGCATCCTATAGTCTATACACAGTCTAAGAGTTCTGTCTTTCTTCTCGATGAATATAACCGGGGCTCCCCATGGTGATACACTTGGCCTAATTAGATTCTTAGACAATAGCTCCTGTAATTGAGCCTTTAATTCCATAAGATCAGTGGTGGTCATACGATATGGAGTTTTGGATACTGGCTCCAATCCTGGTTTTATACCTATGCCAAAATCAAATGTTCTTTTTGGAGGCAAGCCTGTTAGCTCCTCAAGAAATACATCACTGAAATTGCAAAGGTATGGATATTTTTCCTCGAATGTTTGCTTCTCCAAGGTTTCTTCAACAAGTTCCATTTTGACTGCAAAAAGTTGACATCCCTTTCGCCTAGCCCGTTTTAATTGTTTTGAAGAAATGGATCTAATCCTTATTTCCCTTTGAATCCCTTGAATGTTTACTATATTTCCCTTATCATCTAGACAATCAATTGCTTTATGGAAACAATCTACCTTGGCCCTATGTTTCCACAACCAATTCATTCCTAAGATGACATCGTAGGACCCTAAAGGTGCTACGTATAAATTTACCTCAGTGGTGAAGTTTGAAATATCAATCTTAGCTTCGAACAAACATTGCTCTACCTGAGCCTTTGAGTTATTTGCATACTCAACTGTCCACAGTTTTGACATAAAACCAGCTCTTCTAGAAAATTTACTTAAGACTCTAGATGACAAATTTTTTTGTTGCACCAGTATCAAATAGAATAGAAATAAGAACTCCAAATAAGGTACCTGTCATCTCAATGGGGGTAATCTGATACTCTGCTTGTTGATTGTCAAGAGTGGCATGAATCCTTTGTTGAAATGCTTCCTGCTGTGAAGGAAGTACCGTATTCCTAGGCTGCCCATTCTGCTTCTTATTAGGACAACGGTTAGCATAATGATCTCCTCCACAAGAAAAACAGCCTCCAATAGGTCCTCGCTTCTCGGATGGCCTATTCATAGAATCATCATTCTTCTTAAAATTGTCATTTCTCTTATAAGCTTCATTTCTTCATTCATTACCAAATCCCACTTTGTTCTTTCGATTTCCTTTATCAAACCTCTTGTTTCCATATCCCTTTTCACTCTTCCTTTTATATGACTGAACATTGTAATTCTTATCATACTTCTTACGTTTCTTTTCACGGTAAGTAGAAATAGATTTGATCTTCTGCTCTTGCTTAATTGCTTTCTCATACACTTGGTCCATCGTGCTTGGACCATGCACCTCCACCTTGCCGCCAATCTGAGGATTGAGTCCCATGATAAATTTTCTGATCCGAAATCTTTCATCCTTTTGGTATTGAGGAACATACTTCAACAATCTAGTAAATTTTTTTGCATACTCAACCACAGATAGATCACCTTGCCTGAGGTTTTGGAAATCCATTAACTTTTGATCAAAATATAACTGAGGTAACCACCTCTTTCGCAAAAGTTCCACAAACTCATTCCACGTCACCTTTAAGGGACTCAATTCCAGCTCCATTTTCTTATTCATCCACCAAGTGGATGCTTCCCCAGATAACTGATACGCTCCCCACATTGCTTTTGTAACCTCAGAGTAATTTCTAATTTCAAAATATTTCTCCATTTCTATTAACCATGCTTCTGCTGCATCTCCAGTTTTCGTTCCATCAAATTTAGGAGGGATAATCTTTTTCATATCCTTGGATAATTCCAGTGCAAGTTTATCTTTGGTCTCCCTTTGAACTTCACTATCATCTAGGTTTTCACTTGACGTGCCATGATCCCGTTGTTTACTTTTACTTGCATTATGAGAATTCTCGTTTTCACCCTCCATGTTCCCAGTTTCATTCACTTTCCTTTCTAGTTTGCCCAGCCTTTCCTTAGTTTTGGTAAGCATGTTAAGAATTCTATCCAACTTATCAGTGGAGTTTTCCTGAGAGTTATGACCTTCCCGATCTTCCCCCTCATTAAACTCTGATTGATCCATGATTGTTTGTTTTCTCACCTGATTAAACATATACTAATCAGTTCTTGCTTTAACATTTTATATATCCTCAAAACTCAACAATTGATCATAATCATACTTGTTCTCAAACCAAAATTTCTCTTTATTCAACTTTGCAAAATTGTTTATACATTCTATAAAGATAGACATATCTCATGTTTTCACTCAATATTAACAAGTGGGGTGTAACCTTCGGATTCATTGTCCGACACATAATCGCGAGGTGTATAACCCTCAGATTCGCTATTAGATGACAGTACAATGATTTCAGCTCCAAGTGCCACACGAGGATCCCTAGTGATCATTGGTACACTAATAGATACACTCGTAGGTGCACTAGTAGGTACAGTCATAGGTACGCTAATAGGTATAGTCATAGGTACACTAATAGGTACACTAATAGGGTAGCAATTGACCATAATTCAAGCCGCCATCCTAGCTATCTCTAGAAGTTCTCTTTTCACTCGTTTAAGTCATGACAAAGCATTGGCAAAAGTTTCCACATCATCAAGCCATATGTCATTCTCATCATTAGTTTTCTCAATGGTCTTGATCATCGCAAGTTGTTTCTGCTTAGCTTGCAGATAACGTTCCTTACCCGTGAAGGACTTTCTTGCAGTTTTCTTGATGCGTACCATCCTGGCACAATAAATCAAATCATTAGCTACCCACTTAATGTTGATTTCCTAATCAGGTTAGTGGACTCATCAGCCCTAGTGCTGAACCTATTAGCTCTAATACCATATGTAACATCCAAATCTGATTTAACTCTGAAATCTAAGTTTTTTTACCATAGGTATTTTTTTTTGTTCCAACAAAAAAGATATCACTACTTAACAAGTAAAAACATTCTTCGACTTAACAATAAACATAATTACACTATTCGTAAAGCTGAAAGAAATGATAAACTATAACATTTAGTTATCTTAATAACTTGAAAATACTTAAAGCAAATTCAATATTAGGGACATACCATTATCACCACATTTCGATTGTCGACCATTCACATTCAAGTCTCGACATTCCTCAATAATTGGAAGAGAAAGTATCTTCAAGGAGCTTAACCTCCAACCACAGACTGTCAGTCTCCCGCACTCCTTCCTAACTGGAAGTGGCCCTACCCTACTCAAGAGGACAGACTTAGGATAACCATTGGTGTTTGCCATCTGAGCTTTGGTGTTGTGACCTACGTGACTTGTTATCATGCAGATCCCTAGATACCCTCTAGTCATGCATGACCACTCCACAAGCAACACTGTCCAGTCACAGTGAACATTCAATGCACTTGAGGATCGTGCATCACCTTGGCCAAAGGATTTCAACTTAATTAGCGTTATTTCACGCAAGATTTAAGTTCACCCACCCTACTCGACTCAAACTAATCGCAATCCTACAGTTTTCCTAATTGTAGGGTTTATATATATAAATATCAACCTCGATGACCTCAAGGTACTTAGAATTTCATCATGTATTAGTGCATGGAGCAAAGGTTTACTCTATCTCTGAGCTTATGAAAACCTCTTTATCTATAGAATAAAAATATGGATGCCTTCCATGTCAATGTTTCAATTAATGCTTTGTGTTGTTACAAACATCTCAAAATTATCTCAATGATTATTTCTTCCATTCAAGAGTGAGCACTAATCCCAACTCTGTGTATAACTTTTTGTACAACAAAGTTATTCGAAGTTCCTAAGTTAAAAATTGAACATTCTAAGGGATCCTCTCCAACAGTCAATTCTTCGATGTGGTCTCAACTTTACGGTTTTAGAAGGATTCTCTATAAATCAAAACAAGAATACAGTGTTCGAAACCCTATGTTAAGACTTGCAACGTACTATTTTGATGTGTCGAAGATTTTCGATATAGCATAATCTTGTCGATTCAAACATTGGAAAACCTTGTCGTTTATATCCTTCTAATAAATTAGACTACGTGTAAATCAAAGCTTGAGACTTGGTTAAAGACTCGTTACATTGCTCTAAATTTGTTTATCTTATTAACTTGTTTAGTTGCAACCCTCCTCTCGGAAAACACATAGGCTATTATTATTTTTATCCTTCCTAAGCGAGGATTCAAATCTAGTATAATCCTGACACCAACTTCAAGCTACTGAATATATTACGGCTGCTATGTTCTTTTGCTATTTCAAAGTTGACATGATATTATAGACATCGTTAACCAAATTTGGAAGCCCATTAGCTAATGGGTTTAAGGACAAATAATTTAACACTATATTTAAACAAGAGGTGGCTTAGGATTGGTAGCACCTTAGCTTTGCCCGTGATCAAAGCCTTACTTCAATTCGTTTTACAATTTCCTCTTTTCTCTTAAGACAAGTTTATCCTAAGTTCTAAGAATGGTAAAAACTTACTTCAGTTCATCATTTACATGCAATTTAACTACAAAACATTGTATCAAAAGAGCAGAAGATTTTCTAAAGTCGTACTAACATTATTCTGGTATCTCAAGTTGATACGACTTGGGTAAAAATTGATAGTAGAGATTCCTCTTACTACAAATGGCTCGCTAAAATATTTGTATAAAAACAAAAACTATTTAGTAGAGAACATGGGTTAAACGAATGTGGTCTGCCTACTCATTTAGTTCATACTAAAATAGTCTTATTTTCCTTGGGCCGACTAATGATCACACCAAATGATAATGTACTCCTAAAGGAGGGTTTTAGAATGATTTTTCCAGTCTTCAAAGGCTTACTGAAAGACGTTTCCCTAAATGCTGTGTCACATTTTTCTCTGGTATAGAAAACTTATTTGCATGCAAACAAAAATAGATTACAGTCATGTGCCGAAGTCATTAAAGTCTACGACTAGAATATAAGTTTTTGACAACACAACAACATCAATATATGTATATATATATATTCCTCCTATCTTAATCAAATTCAATACTTCGAGTTATATGTATGGCAATCTCTATTCTCTTATGCTGCTAAAAATAGTTAGATTTTGCTTTTAGACTGAACGTAGAGTGAGAGCAGACAAGAACCTGCACGGTGGAGCTGCGGATTCCTCTTTCTCCACCTTCAAACTCGTTCCTTACTGTCTTCTCTGTTAAACTTCTCTCGTTCTCTTGAAGACCACCCCCGATGGTAATCTCCACACACCCAAACTGACTCCAAAACTCTCCTAAAACCTTCCCATGGCGAAGCATTGTAATTGCCCCCAAAACTGTCGACCATGCCTATTAAGATGGAGATTTTCATGGCATGGACAACGGGCTCCTATCCTTCAGCGAACTCTCTCCATAATGGAGCATTCTATGGCGATGTGGCAGGTGGATAAAATAACAACCTATCGACTACACATGAAATAAGGACCACAATACCATTTGATTCGCCATTACACACAAAAGTGGGGCTCAGATTCTTATGAGGTTCCAAATTTAAATAATAAAAACATCTCCATACTCTAAACCGATCACGAGTATAAACGAGTGCCACCTTAGCATTAATAGTTTGGTTGATAGCGATTTGGTGGTCTATAACTAGAAAACAAAAAGAGTTATTCAAAAGAAAAAGACATTATAAAAAGAACTAAAATGTGTCCCTCTTCGAACTTCGAATCGATTCCGTCGACAAACTAGAATAAAGAAATACCTCACGATTACTAAAATATAACTTATGTAATTTTGGCATACTCCTCCATATTACGACCAAAACAAGTTATAACACGCCTTGGTTTCTAATCCAACATCCGTTGATCTTCGTAAAGGAAAGAGTTTACAACATACGCTCAAAGCGTTTTTACGACAATCATGACGGATTGGGCTCAACGCAGATCAAGAATTGAGATTGATTTACACACGAAATCGATTCTTGTGCCAATCGACAACAAGATGCGACTTACAACTTAGCCAATACATACATATATTTACATATATTCAGAATATTAGTCATTCCTATTAGACGACATGTTTAAGAAGATTTGTGACAATAACGTCAATTTCCAAAACTCTAAACGATGACTTACGAAAGGAGCAAAACCTTTACTTCAGACGTCGACATCTTGACTTAAATTAACTTAGCCACAAACATGACTTAATTCAAGGCATCAAGGTTTATCTACCTGATTTGCATTTTCAGTAACAAACACCCATGGTTAATTCTACAGTCTATTCTCTTTCTCAAAGATACTTTCTCTACCTGTCAAACATGGTCCATCTGTTCCTACAATGACAATCTCACATACAAATTTTGTGGTCAAAGCACCTATATTCCAAATCAATGCCCAATATATCCAATCATTACATTTTCATAACAAAATGACATTCTAGTTTATAATATCATATTGATCATAATCAATAGATTCCAAAATTTCATTAAATTAACTTTCTCTAACCACATCACCAGTTCCTATGATGTTAACAACACATTACATAACTGTAATATTCAGGAAAAAGTAAATAGTAATATTGATTCCAGAAAGAGGGATGTAACAGTCATCATCATCAGCCGATCAATTTCTCAGATTCCATAGATCACCCCACAACATCCTACATTCATTGAAACCCACTCTATATGCATACCCAATACAGGAGCAATTATCCAAACATAACCCCCTACAAGAATCCACAGAAACAACACCACTAATCAAAATGCTACTAATATTATCCCTAACAAGATCGACATTATCAAACTCATAAAACGTATCAGTTTTACACTATAAGGAGCTACTCCTAACACAACCCTCGGGCCAATCCTGAGAATCCCAAGCCTGTGGAAACCTAGGTTCAAAACCCTCAAGACACTTACAAAAGTCAAAATTATTGACATTTTCACTGTCATCACAAACCCCATTAGGCCCACAAAGCCCATAAACCTTACAATTCCCCTTGGGCTCTTGCCAAAACATGTTCCAAGTATTTGCCTGATTAGTCCAAGTATACTGCTTAATTTCACTAAACATATTTACTGCAAACCTAGACATTACATTATTAGATTGGGGTAAAACTGTATAAGTAAAATACCCGTCAGATGAGTTGGGGTTCACAAAGCTGAAATTGTAGATATAATTGACGGTCATTTCTGGTATAAACATGAAGCTGTCGCCAGTCCATTTGCCACTACTCTAGTAAGGAATGGACTTTTGGCAAACTAGCTGGAATTCGCTAATTTCCTCAGAATTGCTGCCATTGAATGAAAATGAAAAGTTTGAGCATCCATGTACTGGAAGAGAAGAAAAGACCAAAGCAAAAAACCACAAGCACACTACCCCAATAAATCTAATACAAAACAACCCAAATGAACAAGGGCCCAGAATCAACGAAAACATAGATACTAGACTAGTAAACAACACAAAATAATAATAAAAATATAGCACAAGACCTTAAAAACAAGAGTACCCAACCTCTTATCCCACCTAGCCATTAGGCGATGCTTCAAGAACCCCTAATATTACATTCCAACCTTTGTTGCGAACACAACCTGCTTTAGAGATGAGTTGCCAGTACTACCAGAATGTGCCAGTAATTCAAAAGACACCCTGTGGATGATCTCTTGATGCTTCTTGATATGCACCATAACATCCCCTGCTAGATTAGGAAGTGTAAAAGTGGTACACCTTTAAAGCGCCATTCTTACAAGAAACAAGCAGGGTCATCACAACCATATGAAGATCAAGGCAAAATAATATCATGGTTTGAAAACCATCCTGCAGAGATTGAACCTCCAACTACAGAACCCTCGAGTCATTTTTCAATTAAGGGGCTGAAGGCTTCATGAGGGCATTTTAGCTAGATGAAGCATCAGACCCACTTGCATCTCATCAGCACGAACCAATGGTTCTGCATCTTCAAAACCTGCCGCAACCACCATTGGTATATCCATATCCTTGGAATGGAGGACAATACTAGCAAGCCATCCCCTGAAATCTTTAGAAACCATCACCACATTTGATTTTGATTTTAAGTTCGCCAAGATCGAAGCCCTAGAATCCTCTAGACCCTTCTATTCCAGCATGAGCTTTGTACATATTCAACAGCTACATGGAAGGGCATCGAAAAGACATGCAGAGATGATCCATATCTTTTGAGTCCGTTACAAATGTTTTAGCATGGGTTTTAAGTCATTTACACTTTATTTTTGGATGACAAATTTTTCTCAGACCACTAATTTTTTATTTTTTAAAAATATTTGGACGACGAACTACCAAATTTTTGGCAGTTACAAGATGTGTGCACATATAGAATGGCCTATCGGCCAAAATATATGGATAAGCCTGCTGTAGGGATATTTAAACATATGGATGGGAATGAGAGGTAAGTGTCTAGGAATGTCTAATGGGTAGTTGGATACATAAAGGCAAGGGACCCAACTTTGTACAAAATCACACCATTTGTCAATATGTCTATGTATCAAAGAAGTTTCTTCAAAATAGGCACAAATTAAATGGGAAATGGTTTGGGTATGCAAAGTTCATCATTACATTTTGTCTCCACTTTGAGGTACATGTGAATTCTAGGAGGATTGTGTATCTCAAAGTTTGTAGCATACACAAACATACATGTAAAGTAAATATTCAAACATCAAAGGAGATGAAGGGTGTCGATGTAAATTAGTTGACTTTGCAAGGATATGATTATGTAGGTTCACGTTATGTGTATGTACTCTCCATGAGAATTAAAGTTTGAGTCTCTATAAGCATGTGTAACTGTTTGTAGATCAAAAAATGAAAATGTTAGCAATAGCATATGCCCCTCGACAAATGGTTGTATTTGTAGGATACAAGGAATTGTAGGGAGAGGGAAAATAGTAAATGAAAAGTAAATGTAATTTAAGCATGTAGGAATATAATCATATAACCATGTAAGCATATATAGCAATGGTCCTATAAAAGAATGCATGTGTAATGATCATATAGATGTGTCAAAAGACAAGCATGATAAGTACATGGACTAACTAACAATGTTTCCCCCAAGATGGGCAAATAATGATTATGTAGCCCTTAGTGGCTAGGAACACCTGTGTAAATTGTACAGTGGCATGAAACCATGATAATGTGTAAATGGAAGTGTGATGATCCTAAATAAAAATATATGTTCGTGAAGGTGCAAAAGAGGAAGAACAATTCTTTTGAGTGGGAAGGCTTGATGCCTCCATTGTAATAAAGAGGAAAGGCACAATGCCTCCCAATGGGAAGGTCTGGTACCCCCAATGCAAAAAAGGGAAGATGTGATACCCCTTGACATGATAAAAGAGAGGGTGTGATATACTCCTAATTGTGATAAAAGGGAAGGTACAATACACCCAATGTGGTAAAGTGGCTACTTAGGACATAAATCAATAATGTGAGTGCAACAATGTAAGATGTAAATGTGAAAGCTCATATCAAATAAGAGGACTATATGGAAAAGGTAATGCAATTAGGCACAAATGTGTGTAAATAGGTGAAGGCATGATGCCCTCAATGTGTAAAGATATGGCAATGATGGCTTGAATGTAAAAGGGGAATATGCGATGCCTACCAATGTAACTTGAAAGATGTATTAATGTAAGCTCATAGTACACAAGTGTAATAATGTAATTAGATAGCCCTGAATGATTAGATAACATTGTGTGAAAAGTCATAATGTGAATCATGTCAATAGATAAGCATGAAAGCATATGCATAAAATTAGATATGAGTGTGAAGGCATGTGTAGAATTGTATCTCTATTTGTCATGAACCTATCACGTGGTCCAAGAAAGATAAAGCAATAAATGCACATGGCACATGGCATGAATGATAAAATCGATGATAAATTGACATGTGTGTGGTCCCAAGAGATGTCAATGTGTATATATAAGCATCATAGCTCATTTTGGTCCTCCAAACATGTCATATGTCAAAAAGTATTCTTTGTGCAAGAAAAAGGTTGCAATAAATGCCTTATGTATGAAAAACAAGTCCAAGTGCACATAAGTCATGTGTTATTGTAATGCCCCAAGCTTAAGGCCAAGACATTAATAGTTAAAAATAGGATGAACAAAAATTTTATGCAATACAAAAGTCTCATAGTACAAGCCACATTGCACTAATTCATGCACAAGGTGCCATAAAACCAAGCAATGACACAATTGGCATGTACACTCATGCACAACATATGGTGACACAAGTGGAATATTTACATACCATGAGTGAAAACACCATGAATAACTTGAGAAACAAGATTTGGTGGAGAGTTGGGGTCCCTATGCCAACTTATGAACCCCTATCACTTAGCTACCAAGCCATTCGCTTGACATCTCAGGATTTGAGAGAAACAAGACAATCTTGCACTAGCTTAGACTTCAAGGTCCAGTCTACAAGAATTTTAGATTTCAGAGACCAAATTACATTAGCTTGAACTTTAGGGTTTGAGGTTCAAGTTGCATTTTGTAACACCTTAGACTTTGGAGTTTGAGTTGCAAACTTCAACTATCGATTGCTTCCCTTACACAAAGCCCTAGAAAATTTGCAACTTAGGCTTCAAACCCACCCCTATTGACAACTACAATCATGCAAATTCTCATGCCAACAACAAGCCTTGTTAGTCAATCACTTTGGGCCTCAAAGTTTGATTTGCATTGTGCCTTTCAAACCTTGGGATTTGATTTACATTTCTCAAAACTTGAAAATTTCAAGGCCAAGTTCAACTTTGATAAGGTCTCGCTTTAGGCTTTGAGGTTTGACAAGCAACATGCATCTTAGACTTTGGAGTCCAATTTACATTTTGTAAATGAACCTTTGAGGCCTTAGTACTTTGAATCAGGTCTTTAGAGTCTGATTTGCATCTTGTCAGTTGCAAAATGCTAAATCAACTCTAAACTCTAAGCCCTTACAATTTAGATTGTAGAGACTCTAAACTATGAGCCTTGTAGTTTGGACGTCAAACTCTAAAATTTTGCAATTCAAACTATGGACTCCAAATTGCAATAATAGCCTGCATAAAATTCTCAAGTTTTTAATTTATTTTATTTTAAATGTTTGAATCCCCAATTCTTTTTATCTCAATATATTACCCATACATTACTTTGTATTGGGACAACTCCAATTTTGCAAGTATGGCATGTTTTCACTCTATTCCAAATCTTAGCATCCAATCCTAGGTCCAAAAATCAAGGCACATAAAATGAGGTCAAAGTTCATGATCCTTGTATCTAAAATGTCAAGAAAATGGTAAGAAAAATGAGACTCTTAGTCCCACAAAATATAAACAAATATAGTGTCCTATATCTTGAATTTCATATATTTATGTTTTAAGCACAAACACTGTTCACATTCCACCATTGATGAACAAATTTTTTTCCCAAAATAAAAATTAATAACTTCTCAAAACAAATTATACCCTTATGATCCTAATGTGCACAACACTACACTTTTTGCATCACATAAAAAATAGGAAAATTTTATCAGCATAACAGTTGTAAAATGCATTTTAAAAAAATGAAATAACATATTAAAAAATTAAATGAATTAAATATATTCTAGATTCAAATTCCAACTAAAACTTAGGAATAGATTACCAAATGATATCTTCCTATGTGGGCATGGTTTCAACATGATCAATCAAGCGTAGCTCAAAATATAAAAGGAGCAATACATTGATGTTACAAAACAAAGTTCACACAAGGGTTGAAGAATTCATTTTGCCTCCACACACACCATAGACACACTTCTTCAAATATTCCTTCTTCACAAATATAGCAATTCTCCGAGCAATCCAATTCCAATTCCAAATCAAGAAATCAACCAAGCAAGAAGGAGGGAGAGACTTTTCAAGCAAAGAGAATGAATGAGTAAAAAAGAACTCTTTTTCTTCTTTCTAGCTTTTCCAAAAATCCCTAAACCCTTTTAGCCTTTCCTTTCCATTTCCCACTAACAAGATAACTCACAAGTGGCTATTTCTAAAGATATTTTCACTCAAAATATATTTTCCCAAATTAGAAATCAACCTTAGTAAAGATACTAACATTACTAACAATTCCAATAATTACAAATAAAGTAATTATTTTCCCAATGAATTAACAAACATAATTTAATCAATTTAGCTAAGGCACGAAGTCAAATCAATCTTTAAATTTCAAATGCATTGTAATATATAACAATATTAAATGTATTGGATCATTCCAAGATAACAATTAAATATTTAACTTTCACATTTAAGCATATAGGTAAATCACAAACATTCCTCAATAAGCAAATGAGGAACCCAAATAAATGCAAATGGAAGTGAGGAGATAAAATAAACACACATAATGTGAACATACACATTACTAGTTTATTCACAATACGTGGATCTAGAATGACATTGACTCATATCTTGGTTTTGCAAGTATCAACAAAATATGTCTCATAAATTGAATCGAGTGAGATGGGGAAGATACATATAACATATTTGCCCAAATTGAGCCATTTCCAAATAAACACCATTGGAGAAAAACCTATGCCTACACACTCAACAAAGCATCATGCATACGTACTCCATACAACATAGCTAAAGCATAATATAAACACACAACATGATATAATATAAAGGAAATACATTAATAAGCTGCATCAACTGATAATCATTGTAAGCCACATGATCTAGAATCACAACGCATAAATTGATAATAAGGAATACACATGATGATGAACTAGATAATCATAATCAAATCACATATATCCGGTATAGTGAAAATAATGAAACAAAACACTAAAATAGTCCACACATAGTCACAACATATGCATCCTATAATATATATTTAGATACTAGATTCCAATACAAAACACCATCAATAAAGTACATTAGTGACAACACAAAGCATCAATGATGCATACAATATTAAAATAAGGTATATACATGTAGTCATACAAGACACATACACTTGAGACATTATAGTTACTATAAAATATGTATGTCATCATCAATATAATTTATTCTTTTGTGTTTAAGGTTCATATGTATGTATGTGAAACATATCATGAATAACAATATTACACATGTAATCTATGGTAATCAATGACCCCAGCTAAGAATGTAATGGAACCCTCAAAATGAGTCAATTAAAGGACCAAAAGGAACTACACAATCAATATCGCATTTAATAAAAGAACAAAAGAACAAGAAGCCTCATTAGGATTAGAGTCAAATTCAATGTGAGGTTCTTTCCCTTTTCATTGTCACTCTTCTAACCATCAAGTCATTACCTTGGGTTGGTAGCTTATTCCACAATATTTTCTAGTTTAGATCTTGGTTCAACAAATCATTTATAACCCTGTTCATTCTTTCCAATTCTAGTACCTCTATATCTAAGATTTTTCATAATATTATATCCATGACCATAGATATGTTTAAAAAATGACTTATGAGGAGGTGATAGTAATGCAAAAGATGTATCGCTCTTAGAGTCAGTCTCACATACACATCTCATTTGCATCCTTATATACCTAGGGTGTTCTACCATATATATAAATGGATCCATGTATAAAGATGGAATACCATAAGATTTGAGATCCAAAAAATAATCACCAACACCACAAGGTGTAAATTCTAATGAGCACCAATTGTCACATAGGAAAGTGTTGATGTGTTAAAGGTTCATTTTGTATAATGCAATTGTTAGATGTATCTATTGATTTACATTTGTTCTATGGTTGAGGATCAAGAGGTATGTGACAAAGTTTCCATCATGCCAATATTTTAGATATTGATGCAAAGAAGAGGGAATAACATTTATAGTATACAACCATGGATTCTCAAGAATGATATTGTAATTTAATTTTTTATGCATCACATGGAACATTGTGTCTAACTTGTGTGGACTATCTTGGATTGGAAGAGTAATAGTACCGACACAAGATTTAGGAATATTGTCAAATCCTCTAATAGTAAGATCTGATGGTTGTATCTTTAACATGTCTACTTATAATTGTTTAAACAATCCTTAGTGCCTATTAGTTAAGGCTAGATGCACTATCAAATAAAAATCATGTAATGCTTGCTTCACCACATTCCACCATGATATGTAGAGGTAATGCTTCCTTAAGAACTTTCTTAGGACAAATTTCTTTATCAATGAATGATATACTATAATTTTTCATATGGGAAATAACATTTATCAAAGATGTTACTAATTACATGGTGTAGTATTAGATGCCATTTGTATTTTAACCAAGGTCTTTTGCATTATATTTTTTATAAAATGGTGATGTACGCACTAAGTTCCATAGAGATATTTTAGCTTGAGTACTTTGCATTTGTTGAATGATATTACTCCTTTGTTTTAGTTGTAGCTTGAGTCATAGACAATAAACTAGTAGGTAGATTAACATCTTGTCCTCTTTATAACCATTGATGAGTATGCCCCACAACTAGATTATAATCATTTGAATCAGAGGCCACATGAAAAGTAAGTATAGGAGAGACATAAACCACATTTATAGATGATGAATGAGGATTCAAAGATATATCATGAGGGCCCATCTCTAAATCCACAGTATTCTCATGTGATTTAGGTCTGGAAAAGTATGCAATTAATCCATTGGCGAAAATAGGAAAAGAAGTGTAAAGAAAGTGTTATATATGAAAAGGGGGATGATAAGGTTGATAGTGTTGTTAATATAGATTCAATCAAACCCTCCTTTCACATACACATTCAAGGACATAAACTGAGTTAAGTCACTACTGTTGCAAGAGCACTCAACTATAGGTTTGGTGTCACTATGAAATGATAAGGAAAGATAGAATGTATTGATGAATTTGTTAAACCCTAATCTGATTAAGCCTTAAACCCTAATTATATGATTTCAGATGTAGCTGAATGAAATGTTACAAATGATCACACGAGAAGGCACTAAGTACAGATTGGAAACATACCAGGATTCAGATTCTAGAAAGTGGAAACTTTGGGGACTAGGGGTCGGGCGCCCGAGTTTGATAGGGCAACTTTTCTGCAAATCTGGAATAGTGATATGTATCAGACTGCTACTTCAGAGTTTCTAGAAAAGCTAAAATGGAGGACTATGGGGAGAGCATCCTAGTCTAGAATGGAATATTCTTTAGATCCTGAATCTTTATCTTCTGCTTAGCTTGTCTGCAACTTCAATCTGCAAGATCCTAGACCTGTATGCTCAAAATTGTGACTCCAGTTGCCTGGGGCTGTAGGGTCAGATTTCAGCATGCACACGGACCCTTCCCTCCTTACCACAAGGCAATCCACCATGTCACTCTCACTCACATGGAAGTAGCTAGTCGAGAGGAGGCGAGACACAGCAGGGGTTTGGCTTGTTGGAGAGATGGACTTCGTGGAGAGGGGTTAGAAAGTACTGTGGCCTTTGTTGTTGTGTGCTTAGTTGTATGTTTTGTTCAATTGTTGTTGTAGTTGAGATAATCCTATGACCCGAAGGGTCACTAGTTTCTCTTTTCCTATTTGGATTCCTTAGATTCCACCTTTGTGTGGGTAAGTGATTGTTTTCGTTTATGTCTTCTGCTCTTTCAATATCTTGAATGAATTCTCATTGTAGTTGTAATTGTCTAGTTTCTTCTAACAATAAGAGGACAAATGGGTCTTCTTGGGGTAGAAAAAATGTTTCTTGTTGTGGTTGTGGATGGATCTCCTCGATCTCATCACAGACAACCCTCACCCACTCTCCTCTCACTCCTAAGCACATTCGTGAATCATGATAGAGGTAAATGTGTGATTATTAACCTTAACTAGATCTAGTGTTTTGACCTAGGGTTTAGTTGACCTAGGGTTTGACTTGTGTTTTGATTTGCATTTACCTCGTAATGGTATCAAGGGTTTGATTGGATCTTTAACTGTGGTTACCTCGTGATGGTAACGAAGGTTTACAATTTTGTCTATTCTAGGGTTTCTATATGCATGCAAGCTAAATGATATGCAAAACATATTTTTTGCATTTTTTTAGTATTTCATAAATGAAAAGTGCTTTTAATCTATGAAAGGGAAATATGTATGTGATTCTATATGTTTTTTTCTAATGCAAAGTTAACCTATGTTTTTTGGGTTTTTGATGAATTTGAAGTAATCTAATCTAAGAAAAGGAAATTGCTTCTTCTAATAATCTAGATCTAGAAAAATAAGAACAACTAATCTAACATGCAAGATCTAATTATCAAGTAAAAAGCAATGTTTTACTATTCCCAAGAGCAAATTTGGTTTTCTAATTACTATGAATTGAACAAAATAATGAAGGAACTTGGAAGAAATGAAGATTTGTGTGACTCCACTACCCTCAGTAATCCTTGTAATTGGCAACCTCGAGTCCTTTTGTGGTAGTAGGAGATCCTCTTGACGACAAAATGACACAAAGAAGCAAAAATAAGCTTTAATGAAGCTTGAATGAGCTCAACGAGAGCTTGTATTGAGCATAATGGCATAGAATGAAGCAGTGTAGCGTTGCTTGGTTGAACAAATAAAGCAAAAGGCACCTGCATCTTGTGAGAGCATTTGAATGCTAAGTTGGAGAGCAAAAACTGACAAGATATGTGTGCACAATGAATTTTCCTCCATGGAGGAGCTTTGAAGCTATGCAAGAATGAAAGCTTTGAAGCTTTGAAGAAATAAAGAAAGAAATGAAGAAAGAGGCTCAAAGGCCTGTGAAGAAGCTTGTGAAGATGAGAAGAGTATTCTCCAACTTGCTCAACTTGGAAAATAATGAAGAGGTGAGGGGTATTTATAGGTTTGAAGAAGGGATGAGAGGCGGAATTGATTGAGAAGTTAACTCAATTGATTGATGAGTTAACAAGGATGATTGGGGAGTTAACAAGGTTGATTACCCAGTGAACTCAACTAGGGAGTGATAAATCAATTATAGCTTATCACTGGAGAGGAAATGGAGGTGAGGGAATGCATAAGACTGATTGAAGAGTTAATTTGAGATCAAATAGAGCTAATTATGTATGTGTGGGTGCATGAAATATTTCACTTTATATTAGGCATAAAAAATCATGCAAACTGGAAGAAAAACGGTGAAAACAGAGCAAAAAATGAGTGAGAAACTTGAGTTTTTACGCGGCTATAAAAATGATAGGGTCACCCCTTTTCTAATAGGGTTGCCCCTGGATGACCACGGGTCGTCCAAGGGCAACCCTAGGTCACGCGGAGGAGATCTGGGTTGGATAGGGTCTGATGCAGAAAATCAGGTTGGGAGATGGTAGAGAAGAGGAAAAGGAGGAATTCTACCTCTGAAAATACGTCAGTCATGTGGAAGAATCCAAATCTCCACTTGCATCTATAGGAATCTCCTAGGGGAGATCTAGAAATAATAGGGGGAGATTTGGATTGGTTGAGTGGAATTGAAAATTGAAAGTGGGAGTTGGATAGGGAGACCTCTAGAAGGCTTCTAGGAGGTGCATAGGATGAAAAACATAGGGGAAAAGTGAAAACTCACCTACAAGACACTCATAAGGCTTAGGAGCAAGGTCAAAAGCTTAGAAAATGCAAGTCGACAAGTATCAAAAGTGTCGCAAACAAGGAGAAAGAGAAATCGACAAACATGAAACAACACAAGACAAGAAAGAGGACACGTCATCAAGAGGTTTGCTTCTTAAAGGACATTATTTCACGCTTACATGTACATGACAAGGATTTGAATCATCATAGCGGTCCTCATGGAGGCTGTGCATGATTTTTGTGCTTACATATTTGCCCCTTCAGGAATGGTAGTCTACATGAAAGGTAGGTACCGTTCCTGAACTAGGCCTTACCTGTTGTTGATTTTCTTGTAATTTATACCTGCAATAACTAGTATTAGTCTGGCATTTAAATATATCAAAATGAATAATGAAAACTGAAATGACAAGCTTACCATGGATCATTCGAGTTTGACTAGTTGTTTGTCTCTGTCGGTTTGAACCTGTAGGGATGAAAGCATGCAAAATGATGCACAAAAGATGCATAAAAAAAAAAAGACAACATGCTAGTCAAGAGAGGAGGAGAATATATTCTCCTTTTATTGCAAATTTTGAAGAACATATTTGATTTTTAGGGATTTTTGATGTTTTAAAATTTTTGTAGGTTTTTTTGATTTTTCTAATTTTTATGGTTTTTGTGAAGATTTTGCAAAGGTTTGATTTGACACTCCTTGAGGTCTTTGAGAGACCTACATTTAAGATATTTCTACCCTTGCCCCCTTGCATGGGGAGACTCATTTAATTGACTACACAGTATTATTCGTTTGACTTGTTGGAGGAGTGACTTATGCTCAGACATTGTTTTACACTTTATTGTTACAAGACTTGATTTGATGAGATCCATACATAGCTTTTGCCAACATTTTGTACTTCACTTTCCCTCTTGTGCATATGGTTGGCTAGAGATTTTATTTTTCTTAGGAGAATGCATACCTAAGATGATCACATATGGATGATGCAATTTGTTTTTATCTTTTTGAGCATATATATATGAATGCAGGTGATGATATGCAGATTGAATAAAATAAGCAATGCTGAAATGAACCTTTTACTTCTAAGGAATGCCATGAGTTATGACATTGATTTTATTGCTTTGGAACTCTTCTTCTAATTTTGATATGAATGCAATGTGGAACAAACAATGTGTCTGCTCTTAAATGCGATTTTTGATTTAGGGGATTGCAAGTTGTCCTGATAAAGGAGACCTAATCAAGGCTGTGAGATAGGATTTTAAAACTCAAGTGGGGAATGGGAATGAAAATGGAGTGCTTCTAATTTTAGGCTTTGCTAAAGGCTAGACATTGATCCTTATCTAGATAAGACAATTTGACAAGCTTTCAATTTAGACAAGTAACAAATTGTATAGGTGTTCACTAGACTTAGATCATAGATGGCAAGCAAGGTAGATCCAGGGTAAAGGATAAATAGGAAAGAACAAGGGTCCCTTGGTAGAAGATGATCGTAGAGACTACTAGACTCTTTGTTTTGCTCAGTTGGTGCGTGTGTGTGCTTTTACCTTTCTTTCTCTGTTAGAATGTCAACCTTGAGGCTTCAAGCTTAGATTGATCTCCACCCAAGAGTACAGACATTCAACAATCTTCTCTCTTTTTTTTCTTTTCACCTTTTTTTTAATTTTCCTCAGTGACTTTTCTCATTTTTTTTGGATTTTGACTTTTCAAGAAATGAATGCTTTCAAAACTTTTGACATGCAATGCTTTAATCTCTCAATTCTCACTTTTCAATACTCTTATTTTGATCATTCATTTTTTTATTCACTCGGATCTTAGATTGCTTCCTTCAGAGTTTTGATCTTCTTGACATTTTTGGCCAGGAAAGATAAGGGGCTGAGAGCCACCTGAAATTTTGTAGTCTAGTTGCACTTCTCTAATACTAGGGAAGAAATGGTAAGGTCTACTTGCAAGCTTCCTTTGAACATTGTAGGTTTGAATATTGACTTTGTTTAGACCTAACATCTTGACTCATTAAGACTAGGATCAGTGTAAATCTAAGAGCTAGGCTTCAATTAGAATCACAGGGAATGAAGGGGGGATAATGGCGATTGTGAAAATGGGGTATCTCTAGGTCCTGAAAGGAGGACGTATATCTAGGCAACATTAGAATCCTTACTGAAAAGAAATTAGTATAAGAGCAAGTCACTGACTATAATGCAAGATGAACAGAATGATGCTAAAATGCAACAAACAAAATGTTTTTGACATTTCAATTTTTTTTTAATTTTTATGTTTTATGATTTTTTACAAATTTTTAGAGGCATTTACAACATTTTGAGATGTTGAATTCTTCCCCTTCCATAATGCACAAGAGGTAGTGTCATTTTTGACATCTTCCTTAAGTATGTGTGTACCTATCTAATTTGTTCTAAACTTTGCCTAAAAGTCTTTTCAAGGAGACTCGAAGACTTGGTGTAAAAATGTCTTTGTATTCAGTGGGGAGTGTCATGTACTCACATGTTTCATTGTTTGGTGATTTTCCCCCTAGATTTATCATTTTCTATTCTTGTTGAGTTCCCATGTTTACATTTTGAAATTTTGAAGGGCAATTGAAGTTGGTATTGACTCTCCTAATTTCTGTGTGGATTCTAGTTTTTCTTCTTCAATTATGGTTTCAACCATAGGGATGTTTGTCTAGTTCGATTGGAATGGCCACTAAGTTGCATGGAGCATAAGACTGTGTTAAGTTGGGATTGAAGGGGAATTTTCTTTTTGCCCCCTTCCCTATACATTTTGAGGTCTTGGTTATGTTTACAATTTGTTTTGATATCTCTCCTTTTTCAAAAGTGTTAATTTTTGGGTCACTAGTGGTTTCCATGGAATTTCCCTTCTTTTTGACTTGTTCAACCCTATAAAGGCTAAAAGGATCAGGATCTCCTTTGATGATGTGGGTTTGTCCCATGTATGAGTGTAATTCTTGAAATAGTATGGAGGGAACGACCCTCATCTTATGAATCCAAGGCCTTCCTAGGATCATGTTGTAAGTGTTTTCTTTGTTTATGACATAAAATTCAGTTGGGAGGGTTTTGGGACCCAATGTGATTTGAAGATTGACCTTACCCATGGTTTGAATGTTTAGTTTATCATGAATTCTAAGGATGGAAGGTTCTTTTGTGATTTGGGTTTCATCATAAGCCATTCTTTGAAGAAGTGAAAAGGAGACCATGTTGATTGCAGACCCATCATCGATTATTACACATTTAATGGAACAATCCTAGACTTGGACTATCAGATGGAGGGGGAGGTCACCTTGTTTGGCTATGTCATTGTCTGAGGGTAACTTTTCAAAATCAAATGTTGAAGAAGAACACTTTTTGTCTGGTGTGTTTTGAACTATATGTCCTAGATCTAAGGCTTTGAGGAGAACATTCTTGTGCGTAGGAGAACTCTTGATAAGCTCTAGCATGTGAGAAACATTTACATTACTGATGTTATCTAGTTGTTATGGTCCTTGTATGACACAAATTTCTTGATCTTTATCTAATTCCACAAGGCCCAAGGTGTTTTGATAGATTTTGGGACTAAGTTCTTCATCTTGTGAGAATGTGTCTATGAATGCTTTTTGTTGATGTTTCAGGAGGTTTGATATGAAGTGATGGTACCCCCGACATGACTTGATCTCATGCCCCCTTCTCTTGTTAAATGAGCAATATTTATCATGATTGTGATCTCGTGGTTTATGATGATTGTTGTATGACTTCTTGTTGATTCTTAAGGGATAGTTGTTGGCATTTTCATTCCCCAAATTTGTATGACTATTGTAGTCACAACTATTGTTGTTTCTAGATGGTGAAGTGTTTGTTGATCCATCTATGTCTTGATCATTTGTCCAAGATTTGTTATTTGTATCATGGTTTATCAACCTTCCATTGGAATCATACTTGCTTCTTTTACTATCAATAGTGGCTTGGTCAATTCTAAGGGCACTTTTGAGTGCTTCTTCGTATGATTTGTAAGGGAGTTTTTGGACTTGTTCTCATATGTCATCATTGAGAGCATGCAAGAAGAGATCACAAAGTTCTCTATGATCCATGTTTGGTGCGCTAGTTGAAGAATAGAGAAATTTTCTCCATCATGTGATAAAATGTGCAACCGACTCATTGGCTTCTTATTTGATTGTTAAAAATTCTCGTATTCATGTCTTGACCAATTTGTTTATGTTAAAGGTAGCCACAAATTGATCAATGAGTTGCCTAAAAGAGTGGATCAATGCTTCTAGAAGTTGATAGTACCAAACCAAAGCGATACCCTCCAAAGTCTTTAGAAAAATCTTTGCTACTAGCCTATCACAAGGAAGGAGTTCTCTCACTACCATGATGTAAGCCTTGATATGAGAGTTGGGATCACCCTCTCCTTTAAATTTTGGAAGCTCAAGGAGAGGCCATGGTAGTATAACCTGACAAATGTTGTAGTCAAGAGGCTCCTTTAAATACTCAAGGTATGTTCCTAGGAGAGAGTTATGTGTAGAGGATTTTGTTCCTCCATACATTAGCCCTTCAAGTGGAGCATGTTGTATTTGTTGAAAGGGTATGCTAAATTGTTGATATCTTGCAAAAGTTGGATGGCTAGATGGCATCATGTTTATGTTTTGAAGATTGGCTGGGATCATTTGTGGTTGATCTTGCATCATAGGAATCCTACCTATTTGATTGAAACCTTTCATATTGGATGACGAGGGAAAGAGAGGCATGAATGCTTCATGGAAGTTTGGATGAGGCAGATTTTGTGTTGCCCCCTGGTTTGGTTTTATCTTGTCAATTAAATGATTTCCCTATGCCCAAGGTTTTTCTATAATGTTGTTTTGGTGAGATTGTTCAACACTTCTAGCCTCAAGGGTCTCAATTCATTGGAGCAAACTTTCTATAAGGCCTGTAAGTGAGGCTTCCTTCATTTTTTGAGCTTTACAACCTTGAGATGGGTTGCTATGCATTGGGGTTTGAGTGACCCTATTTGTTCCTTTTGATGACACTTCACATGTCATAGACATTTTATCATGATATGCCACATGGAGGTGTTTATGTGCCCCCCAAGCTTCTTGTAAGATTTTCTTTTGATGGCTTAACTCATTGTCTATTTGGGTGGCCATTTTTGTATCACTTGTTATGGGTTGGTCTTGTTGATGGATCTCAGACCAAACACTCACTTGGCATGTTTTGATTTGATCAATGTTATGGGGATCTTGTTGTATCCTCTTTGAGTCTTTCAAGTTTGACTGATTTAAGATTGAAGCTATTGGATCTGAACATGTGCTAATTTCATTAGAGGGGTGATTCCCCTGAGCTTTGTGTGATTTAGTTTTGGATTGTTGGAAACACCATGAAATGAAGATGGACATGAAAGAAGCACATGGAAATGTAAAAGATCCCATCAAAAGTTTTTGTTCTTCACGTCAGATTCACCAAAATATGTGGTGAAGATGATGGTGTATGTGATAATGATAATGAGATCCAAATAATGGGAATGCAAAAAACATAACCAAAAGGTTGTGCTCTTCACATCAGCTTCACCAAAATATGTACGCTCAAAACCGTGACTCCAGTTGCTTGGGGCTGTCGGGTTAGATTTTGACATGCACACAGACCCTTCCCTCCTTGCCACGAGGTGATCCACCACATCACTCTCGCTCACGTGGAAGTAGCCAGTCGAGAGGAGGCGAGACATAGAGGGGATCTGGCTTGTTAGAGAGCTAGACTTCACGAAGAGGGTCGGCAAGTGCTGTGGCCTTTGTTGTTATGTGCTTAGTTGTATGTTTTGTTTGATTGTTGTTCTAGTTGAGATAACCCTATGGCCCGAAGGGTCACTAGTTTCTCTTCTCCTGTTTGGATTCCTTAGATTCCACATTTGTGTGGGTAAGTGATTGTTTTCGTTTATGTCTTCTACTCTTTCAATATCTCTAATGAATTCTCATTGTAGTTGTAAATGTCTAGTTTCTTCTAACAATAAGAGGACAAATGGGTCTTCTTGGGGTAGAACAAATGTTTCTTTTTGTGGTCGTGGATGGATCTCTTCGATATCATCACAGACAACTCTCACCCACTCTCACTCCTAAGCACATTCGTGAATCAGGATAGAGGTAAATGTATGATTACTAACCTTAACCAGATCTAGGGTTTTGACCTAGGGTTTGACTTGTGTTTTGATTTGCATTTACCTCGTGATGTTATCGAGGGTTTGATTGGATCATTTAACCGTGGTTACCTCGTGATGGTATTGAGGGTTTACAATTTTGTCTATTCTAGGGTTTCTATATGCATGCAAGCTAAATGATATGCAAGACATTTTTTTGTATTTTCTTCGTATTTCAGAAATGAAAAGTGCTTTTAATCTATGAAAGGGAAATATGTATGCAATTCTATATGATTTTTTCTAATGCAAAGTTAACCTATGTTTTTTGGGTTTTCGATGAATTTGAAGTAATCTAATCTAAGAAAAGAAAAGAAAATTGCTTCTTCTAATAATGTAGATCTAGAAAAATAAGAACAACTAATCTAACATGTAGGATCTAATTATCAAGGAAAAGCAATGTTTTACTATTCCCAAGAGCGAATTTGGTTTTCTAATTACTATGAATTGAACAAAAACAATGAAGGAACTTGGAAGAAATGAAGATTTGTGTGACTCCACTACCCTTAGTAATACTTGTAATTGGCAACCTCAAGTCTTTTTGTGGCAGCGGGAGATCCTCTTGACGACAAAATGACACAAATAATATTTGATGAAGCTTGAGTGAGATCAATGAGAGCTTGGATTGAGCACAATGGCATATAATGAAGTAGCGTAGCATTGCTTGGTTGATCAAATAAAGCAACAAGCACCTTCGTCCTATGAGAGAATTTGAATGCTAAGTTGGAGAGCAAAAATTGGCAAGAGTTGTGTGCAAATAAATTTGCCTCCATGGAGGAGCTTTGAATCTATTCAAGAATGAAAGCTTTGAAGCTTTGAAGAAATAAAGAAAGAAATGAAGAAAGAGGCTCAACGGCCTATGAAGAAGCTTGAAAAAGCTCGTGAAGATGAGAAGAGTATTCTCCAACTTTCTTAACTTGGAAAATAATGAAGAGGTGAGAGGTATTTATATGTTTGAAGAAGGGATGAGAGGTGGAATTGATTGAGAAGTTAACTCAATTGATTGATGAGTTAACAAGGATGATTGGGGAGTTGACAAGGTTGATTACCCAATGAACTCAACTAACTATGGAGTGATAAATCAATTATAGATTATCACTGGAGAGGAAATGGAGGTGAGGGAATGCATGAGATTGATTGAAGAGTTAATTTGAGATCAAATAGAGCTAATTATGCATGTGTAGGTGCATGAAATAGTTAACTCTATATTAGGCATAAAAAATCATGCAAACTGGAAGAAAAATAGATGAAAATGAAGCAAAAATTAGTGAGAAACTCAAGTTTTTCTGTGGCTATAAAAATGGCAGGGTCGCCCCTTTTTCCAGTAGGGCCCCCCCTGGGCGACCATGGGTCATCTAGGGGAGATCTGGGCTAGATAGGGTTTGATGCAGAAAATCAGGTTGGGAGATGGTAGAGAAGAGGAAAAGGAGTTCTACCTCGAGATACAGGTCAGTCATGTGGAAGAATCTAAATCTCCACTTGCATCTGTAGGATCTCTAGGGGGAGATCTAGAAATAATAAGGGGAGATTTGGATTGGTTGAGCAGAATTGAAAACTAAAAGTGGGAGATGGATAGGGAGACCTCTAGAAGGCTTCTAGGAGGTGCATAGGATGAAAAACATATGGGAAAGGTGAAAACTCACCTACAAGACACTCACAAGGCTTAGGAGCAAGGTTGAAATCTCAGAAAACACAAGTCGACAAGTGTCGCAACAATTGTCGAAAAGCATCACAAACGGGGAGAGAGAGAGATCGACAAAGAGGAAACAACACAAGATAAGTAATAGGACACGTCATCAAGAGGTTTGCTACTTAAAGGAAATTATTTCATGCTTACATGTATGGGACAACGATTTGATTCATCATAGGGGTCCTTGTGGAAGCTGTGCATGATTTTTGTGCTTACAAGACCTGTAACCTGCAATCACAAGAGAGGGGTTGGGGTTTGTGGTGTTTAGGAGCTTGCCTCGATCAAGCCCTAGAATGGCATTCAAGCCTTCCAACATCGTTGTTAGATAGAGTGTATGTCCTTGGTGGATAGAGGCAAAATTAAATGATAAGATCAAATGATTGAAACACAAGATAGATATCATGTTAGAGGTGAAACAATCATGGAGATGAAGTGCCTTCAAATCATGAGGAGATGAGTTGATGAAGCCGAATCTGCAACATACACATACAAACACAACACAATTCTTCCCTACAACACAATGAATGCCTTGAATGTTCTTTGCTTGATGATCATAAGTTCACTTTAATCAACTAGGAGTAAAATGAAGTCATAAACATGTTTATATATGCATTCCCACTAACATTTGTAATTCAAATTGAAAAGGATGACAAAGCAAAACCTTATAACGGCCATAAACTGACACATTTAAATTTAGGTCTCGGCAAAATAGGCTTGGACTAGGGCGTGAGCGCCAAAGTCCAGGGGTACATTTTAAGTCTTGATTAAGCATTAAAGTGGACCCCTAAGCCCCATTTGAAATTGGTTCTAGGGAAAATTGCTCCGAGATAAGTTTTACACATGCATGATTAAATCAAGGGGACCTAGGAGCTAAACTAGGAGGTAAAAAGTCCTAGGGGACATTTTACGACATAATAGAAAGCAAGAAAAATCAAACCATTATAGAGCTCTACCACTTAGGTACAATCTAATCTCATTCATTAATGAAATTTCATCATCTATATGCATTTGATTAGTGAGTAAGAATGCATCACTAGACCCATCATAATCATGTAATTTTGTTTTACTAAGGTTTATAATATCATCCTGCAATGCATAATTTGTATGGTAAGATTTAAAACAAATAAGGAACTAAAGAAATACATAAAAAGAACCTAATTTCAAACCTAAGAACACCTTAGATTGAGCTAAGGAATGCAAACAATGATGAAAATGAAACAATATTGTTAGCAAAACAAACCTTGATGCTAAAATGAAGCTAGGTGTGCGGAAATCGCCTCCTACACTAATCTAATGAGGGAAGTAGAGTGCAAATTTTCTTTTTAACCTTTACAATTATAGTGTTATTAACCCAACAACAGAGATATTGCAGCAATACACATACACACAGAATGTAGACAGAATAGAGAGAGACAAGATATAACATGGGGAAAATCCTTTTGAGAGAAAAACCCCACACTCCAAAACCTGCACAATGTATTATCAAACTGAAAATGGTTTACAATACACTTGCAATGCAAGTTCTTAGGAGTCTTCGACACTCATATCTAGATATATTCCAGCAACATAACAGTACCTATCAATCACATAATACATCTCCTCTCAAAAGCACCTATTTTATAAAGAAGATACAAGGCAAAAATGAGCCTATCTTGAGATGGGCGTCCAACATGGCCTCATGGCCCAAAATCCATGCCTAGGGACACTTGTCCAACACTACAAGATGTTCATGACACTTGTCATATCACCCCATCCCAAAGAGGTCGCCTATTCCCAAGTTGGGCAATGACAGATACTCTTACGACTGTCATAGAATCCGTCATAGCTGTCATATCTTACAGCTGTAAGAGAATCTGTCATACACTGGCTAAAAATAGCATATTCTCTTACAGCTTGTCATAACCCTCCTTGGGGCACCAAAAGATGCCTTGTGACACATGTCTTCACTTGTCATAGAATCTTCCATTTACGACTCTTATACGTCATAAATTTGTCATAGAAATCTATCATAACTGATTCAGTCAATATTTCCTTACACACTATCCAAGATGCCGACACATGGCAAAATATTCCTACCACTAAGTGGGATGCCCATCTCCTCATGTGAGGAAAAATTTACATGTGGTCACGTTCCATGTAGGATGGCACATCACCGTACCAACTCCCACAAGATGACAATAAGGATTTGCATCCTAATTACAATAATGGGCAATAAATAAATAAATACAATGAATTAATACAAGGAATTACCAAGGTTGAGACACCTTAATTCCTAACATTCTCCCACTTTTTGAACACCTTGTAAGAGCCAATGGAAATAATAGGATTTAATTGCTATAGGCCATGAGGCCCATAGACTCAGAACACCATCTAAACTTCTTTGTACCCACTAGTTTCATCAATGCATCTGCAACATTCTTCAAAGTGTCTACCTTCTCCAATGTTACCTTCCCATCCTCTACCATGTCTCGCATGAAGTGATACTATACATCAATATGCTTTGTTTTGGCATGGAAAGTTGGATTCTTTGCTAGACAAAGCGCACTCTGACTGTCACAACAAATCGTAATATGTCCTGCATCAACACCAATATATGAACACAATCTCTTAAGCCAAATGGATTCCTTACAAGCATGAGTTGCTGCCATGTACTCAGCTTCTATCATGGACAAAGCAATCATAGGTTGTCACTTACTCATCCAACTAATAGCACCACTGAACATAGTAAACACACAAGCATTGGTGGATCTCCTGCTGTCAATGTCACTTGCCCAATCAGAATCCACAAATCCACAAATACTCATGGAATGCAAAGGTCCTATAGGATAACCACGATAACATATGGAATATTTAGAAGTACCCCTCAAATATATGAACACTCTTTTTACCACATCCCAATGTACCCGTCCAGGATTAGCCATAAACCGACTAAGGACTCCCACTGCTTGGGTAATGTCTGGTCTTGTGCAGACCATAACATACATCAAACTGCCAACATCACTATCATAAGGTACTCTCCTCATGTCCTCCACCTCAAAAGGAGATTTTGGACAATCATTAATAGATAAATGTGTTCCCAATGCAACAGGAACACACAATGGTCTACAATCTATCCTGCTGAACCTATCCAACACGTTCTTCACATACTTACTATGGCTTAACCAAAGTTTTATGTTTGCTCTGTCTCTTCTGATTTCCATTCCTAGAAAGTACCTAGGTGTCCCTAAATCTTTCATTTCAAACTATGCTGACAACTGGGACTTCATATCAGAAATCATATTCTTACCCTTCCCAATCAACAACGTATCATCAACATACAATGTAATAATGAGAATACGATCATTATCAAACTTGTAGTACACAATGATCCAATTTCAATCTCAGAAATCTAATTGACAACACAAAGGCATCAAACTTCAAGTACTACATCCTAGGAGATTGCTTCAAACCATACAAAGACATTTTCAACTTGCAAACCAAATTTTCTTCACCTTTTTCTATGTAATGCTCTAGCTGTGACATGTAAATCTCTTCCTCTAAATCACCATGAAGGAATGTTGTTTTCACATCCATCTACTCCACCTCTAAGTCATAAGCTGTTGCAAGAGATAAAATGAAATGAATAGATGTCAACTTTGCAATGGGAGGGAAAATTTGACCATAATCAATTCCCTCCACTTGTGAATACCCCTTCGCAACCAATCTAGCCTTATACTTTTCAACACTGCCATCTGCTCCAAATTTCTTCTTGAACACCCATTTGCATCCAACAGGTTTCCATCCTTCAGGAAAAGGCACCAAGTCCCAAGTTTTATTCTTTTCCAAAAAAGCCATCTCATCTTCCATGGCCTCCTTCCAGGAACCTGCATCTTTCTGCCCATAGCCTCTGTCATAGTTCTAGGCTCATCAGTGTTAGTAATCAAGGCGTAAGCACAACTAGAATCAAGTAATGAATAACCAAACCTATCAAGTTGCTTCCTTATTTGTGTAGACCTCCTCAAAGGCTGAGGTTGAGGTTCTGCTTCTTCTTCTGAACTTTCAGAGCTACTAGAGCTCTCCTCATCATCAAGTCTCACAAGGTCTGTCGGTTTAGTCTTCTTAGGGGTAGAAGGAAACTGAACCGTATCCTCTTTCTTTTCTGCTTCTTCTGGCTGTAGAACAATAGGAAAAGGTGTTAGCTCTCTAAAGATAACACTTCTTCTCTACAACACTTTTTCAGCCATAGGATCCCAAAGCTTGTACCCTTTCACAACGACACCATAGCCAATGAAGATACATTTAACTACTTTGTTCTCCAATTTTGACCTCTTCTCCTTAGGCACATGTGCATATGCCTCACAACTCAAAACATGAAGATGTCTCAATGAGGGCTTTTTCTTAGACCACACCTCCATGGGTGTCTTATCAACAAGCGTTGAGGTAGGAGATCTGTTAACTAGATAAGAAGCAGTGGCTACAGCTTCAGCCCAAAAATTTTGTTCAAGACCAGCACCACTAAGCATACTCTTAGCCCTCTCCATCAACATTATGTTCATCCTCTCTGCAACTCCATTTTGTTGTGGGGTATAAGGATTTGTCTTATGTCTTTCAATCCCATGTTCTTACAGAACTTGTCGAACTCTACGGAACAAAACTCACCACCGTATCAGTCCTCAAACAATTAATCTTTTTACTAGTCTGATTCTCAACAAAATCTTTAAACTCTTTGAACCAACTAAAGACTTTAGATTTGTTTCTAAGAAAATAAACCCATATTCTTCTACTGTAGTCATAATTGAATGATACAAAATATACAAATTTAGAAATTGAAGGAACATTTACAGGACCAAACACATTAGAATGAGTAAGATCCAAAACACTAGAAGACTTATGAGAACTCGAGTAAAACTGAACACAGTTTTGTTTTCCATACATACAATATTCACAAAAGTCAAACTCAAGATTACAATCATTTAACCCCTTAATGAGGTTTTTATTTTTCAGGGCTCTAAGACCCTTCTCACCAATGTGGTCAAGTCTTTTATGCCATAACATTATCTTCTCAGTAGGAAGCTTAACTTCCAAAGCATGAGCACCCTTAGGTACCCAAAATGCACTACCATCAGAATTTGATACAACAAATCTTTTTTCTGTAGATTCCAATGGTGGGGATGAAGTGACTAAAGCCCTCTTCTTCGAATCAAAAGTACTATTGCATTGAGTAATACATGCATCCAGCTGAAACATAGTACCTCTTCAAGTACCCTTCGCAAGCACCATAGCACCTCTTGTCATCTTGCATCCACCTTTCAAAAAGACAACTTGCACACTTGCATCATTCAATTTACTTACAGAAAGTAGGTTCCATGCCAAGCCTGGGATGTGCATAACCCCAAAGATCCACTTCACTCATCCATTAGGGAATCAAATTGTGACTCTTCCACAGCCAACTATCTTCAGATGAGAATCGTCACCTAGGTACACTCTTCCACCATCGAACTCTTCATACTTTGTAAACTAGTCTCAATGTGAGGTCATATCAACCACACATCATCAGATGTATGGGTGACCAAGGCTGCGATGAAAGCATCTCCATCATCTTGTGACTTGTCCAGAATCTGAATATGTGGGATTCTTCTTCTTTTTCTTTTTCTCTTCTTTGAACTCCTTTCAGAAATGCCCAGTTTTACCACAATTCCAACATGAGGCCTTGGACTTTCCAAGAGATTTGGATCTCCCACAGGATTTGGATCTACCCTTTCATCTTTCTTGTCCTTCTTTTTCTTCCCTTTCTCCTTGGGTCTTCCACGAACTGCAAGAGCCTCTTTGGCCAATCAGAGGATTTTCTCTGCATTTCTTCAGATAACAATGAAGATACCACATCATTCATTTTGAAAGTGGAAGTGGTACTCCTAATGGCCATAACAAGATGGTCCCATGAGTTTGGAAAAGAACAAAGTAGGGTCATGCAACGATCCTCCTCCTCCATCTTCACACTAACGGATGTCAATTGTGCAACTAGCATGTTGAAAGCATTCATGTGGTTTGTGAGGATCCTCCATCTTCCATCCTCAGAGAATAAAACTTCTTCCTTAGGAATAACTTGTTCACTAGGGATTTAGCCTGATAAACATCTCCAAGCTTCTTCCATAGGTCTTTTGCAGTCTTCTCTTCATGGACATTTAGCAAGACAGAGTTAGCCAACATAGAGTCTCACAAGACCCTTAGCCTTCCGATCCTTGAGATCCCAATCAGCTTGAGACATTACCGCTAGTTTTACACTAAAAATTGTATCCCATATGTCTCGATCAACAAGCAAATCTTCCATCTTAAGTTTCCATTTAACTCAAAATTAGTGCCGTTAAACTTCTCCACCTCTACTCTTCAGGATGTGCTTGCCATCTCCTTCCTACAACAAGATTATAGAATGCTTTGCACAAGACTCCCACTCAAACTAAGATCAACTCAAAAAACCCCTACCCAACAACTAGGACCAAAGGTGATCAAGCTCTGATACCAACTGAAAGGAAGCTAGATGCGCGGAAATTGCTTCCTACACTGATCTACTGAGGGAAGTAGAGTGCAAATTTTCTTTTTAACCTTTACAATTATAGTGTTATTAACCCAACAATAGAGATATTGCAGCAATACACATACACACAGAATGTAGACAAAAGAGAGAGAGACAAGATATAATGTGAGGAAAACCCTTTCAAGAGAAAAACCCCACATTCCAAAACTTGCACAATGTATTATCAAACCGAAAATGGTTTACAATACACTTGTAATGCAAGTTGTCAAGAGTCTTTGACACTCATATCTAGAGATATTCTAGCAGCATAACAGTACCCTGTCAATCACATAATACATATCCTCTCAAAAGCACTTGTTTTATAAAGAAGATACAAGGTAAAAATGAGCCTATCTTGAGATGGGCATCCAACATGGTCTCATGGCCCAAAATCTACGCCTGGGGACACTTGTCCAACACTGCAAGATGTTCATGACACTTGTCATATCACCCCATTCCAAAGAGATCGCCTATTCCCAAGTTGGGCAATGACAGATACTCTTACGACTGTCATAGAATCGGTCATAGCTGTCATATCTTACAGCTGTAAAAGAATCTGTCATACACTGGCTAAAAATAGCATATTCTCTTACAACTTCTCATAACCCTCCTTGGGGTGCCCAAAGATGCCTTCTTCCAAGATGCCTTGTGACACATGTCTTCACCTATCATAGAATCTTCCATTTACGACTCTTACACGTCATAAATTTGTCATAGGAATCTATCATAACTGTTTCGGTCAATATTCCCTTACACACTATCCAAGATGCTGACACATGGAAAAAATATTCCTACCACTAAGTGGGATGCCTATCTCCTCATGTGAGCACAAATTTACATGTGGTCACCTTCCACGTAGGATGACACATCACCGTGCCAACTCCCACAAGATGACAACAAGGATTTGCATCCTAATTACAATAATAGGCAATAAATAAATAAATACAATGAATTATTACAAGGAATTACCAAGGTTGAGACACCTTAATTACCAACATATGCCTATGGGGATTTGTTCAAGATGTGTTACATTGTTGAGAGAGATTTAGTTGCTCAAGAATTCCTACAACATGACCTTGCTATGCATCCAAATTCAACCCTTGAAAATGTTGTGGGAGATGGGAGATTTATATATTTGGATGAGAGTCATGAATGGTGTGATTTGATCTTGTGCAATGGAGGGAGGTGGTTAATCCATTTGCATGGGAGAATACGAAGCTTACAAGTGTAAGCTTGGGATAGGTGCTAATGGTTAGGGCAAAGATTGAAAGAGATGGAGGGTGGAGATTTTATTATTTTAAGTGGAATGTGGAGATTGAAAAGATATCTTTTGGAGCCTTGTACAAGTTGACTTTGTTTATTTTAAACAACCTAGTGGAGAAATATGAAAATGATTAATTAGCCGATTATACTTGGTTTGTTTATTTAGCTAATGATGAGAGGGGATTTTGGATGAATTAAATAAATATTATGTATTTATTTAATTTTTTGGGGAAAGTTGGAAGAATGATTGGTTTAATTTGATAAATATAATTTATTTCATTAAAGTTGGAACATTAGATGAAAGGTTAAATTAATTAATTAAATAAAAGTGATTTATTTAATTAATATAAGAAAAATAGTTAGATTTATTAATCAAATAAACATGATTTATTTAATTAATATTAGGAGGTTGATCAAATTATTTAATTAAATAAATATGATTTACTTAATCAACATTAGAGTAAATGTTGAATTAACTAAATAAACGTGAGTTATTTAATTAATGTTGGAAGGGGAGATGTGGGGTGCTTCTAACGTGATGAAAGTGAAGATGTAGGAATGCATTTAAGTATCTACATTTTACCCCCCTCTTTGAGACATAATTTTGAAACATTATTTCAAAGAAAAATAAAATATAGCGATTTTTAGAAAGGGGCGCCCTAGCTGGTCAAGGGAGAAATGATAGAGAGGAATGATGTATGGATGCTCCCTTGAGAGGACAAGTAGGATTACAGGGCTTGAACGGGATCTTGATAGGAGAAACATGGCTTAGAGGGTGAAAATAGGGGATTGAAGGGAAACTATAGGGTGAAAATTTAAAAGTTTGGGAGAAAATCCTATAAATAGGAGATTGAGGGGTTATTTTTACCTTGTCTTAGAACAAAAAAGAGATTTGAATTTTAGAGCGAGATGTTGAGTAGAATGGAGCATGTACCAATCAACCAACACCACAACGAGTTGGTTTAGGAGTACATGCAATAGTTGACTGGTTAGGCTTAGGTGAGTTCACTTTTTCAAAGTTAGGTGGGCATTTATGGGCATTAAATGTGGATAGAATATTTTGAAGAGTGGATATGCTAGAGTGCCACCAATTTCCTAGGCTTCTAATAGGGCTCCATCTCCTCTGTGAGGTCATCAACATGGTTGTGTAGACACCTAAAATTAGCTTGTTTCGCAAAACAATTTCCCATGTCTCGACACCCTCATTATCCCTCCTATTAATTAAATAAATTCATTTTATTTAATTAATTTATCCCTCATTATCTACCTTGACCATTTACCTATCCCTTGTGATCAATTAACTTACTTAATTTATCACTAAGACCTTACAACACTATCCCTCACTAATCAAATAAATATTCCCAATATTTATTTGGTTCAATTCTCCTTTTCCCTAATCCTCATTTATTAGATAACTTATGGTTATCTAATTGATCTAGCCTACTAATTGACCTACCCTAACCTACCCTAGCCTACCTCATCCTAGCCCTAGGATCAATTAAGCAAAACCTCTATTTAATTAGTCCTAACCTCTCATTTGGGTGGTCAAACCTAGTTTAACACCCTTCCCCACATCCCCCAAATTTAAAATTGAAATAAATCACATATCACATTTACTTCTCTTACACACCCCTTACCTCACCCATCCTCATTCATTACCTCTTATCCCCAAATGAATTCTTAATTCATTTCCCATTCCCAAATGAATTTTTAATTCATTTCACATTCTTTCACACCCATACCTCATTTATCACCCCTTTTCCCAAAATGAATAAAAGATTTACTTTTATTCCTAGCCCTTGATCTCATCTTTCAATCCTCACCCTCCATCCTCCTTTCAGAAAATCTATAAATGAAACCCTCTCCAAGCCATTTGAGAGAGACCTCTTCATGCATCAAACCTCTACCAAAATCACTCCACAATCTCCTCATCTTGCCACCATAATGTCAAAATCTTGCCTCATCTCCATCTAATCTACCTGAATCCACTTGTCTCTCATCTTACATTGTGTTGCAAAACTTGAGCAATCCACATATATTTCAGTTATCATGGGTAAAATCTGAGGAGACTAATCGGGTGCAACTCCTTCCCTCTTGATTTGTGAGTTCATTATGAAGGTATAATCATGCATTTTTGCATTTGATTTATATTTTAAACTTCGTTTTGTTCTCATTAATCACATTGGCATGCCCGGTCTTGGATCTAAATCGTCAGTTTGTCAAGGTTTGTTGTCAAAATCTTCATTGTCTAACCCTAGTTTCATGTGAAGTTTTGCAAAATTTGGAGGTAAACTATTACAGGTTGTGTCTTGGGCAAAACCAAACTCACCATTGCGATTAGGACGTGTTTCTGATTTTTTTGACTATAATTTTGACTATTTTCTGTGACTGAGATTTTTGAAATTTTTTGAAAATTTTTTTAGGGCTTGTGAATCCGTATGGTACGGATCTATACAGTACGGACCCGCTGGCCCCTCTGTGTACTGACTGTGTCTCTGGATTTGTTTTTGTGAAGGCTTATAAAATTTTCATTGCAGGTTCAAGGGTCAAAGGCTAATTTTGTGGTTGTAGGCTAAACTTTGTTGCACGGTCAACTTCATTTCTTTCACAATCGGCTCACTGAGATCTCGAAACCCTAACAACACCCCCCTCAGCTCTACTCAATCTCCAAATCTTTCAGCCTTGACCCCTTAACACCTGCCTACAGCTTCTCCTTCCCCCACTCTCTGCATATCCCCTCCACTGCCCCTAAACCATCAAACGCTTCTTGGTCGCCTTCACCTGACTACTGCTCCACCCCATCTTCATATCCTAAGCTCCACTAGTGAAGATTTTCTGCCATGGCTACCTTCAACAAAACCCTGACACCATCAACCTTCCTTGACCCGATCGTTGCCTCCAACACCCTTGCCGACTACTCAGGAAACCCTAACTGTCTTTGTTGAAAATTGGTCGACTGCTGGTCTAACATTTCACGCAGTTGTGGGCTGCCGCTCCAAATCGGCCATTGCCACCTGATAGTCACTATGGGCATTCTAGTCACCACTAATCCAATCCTGTCGGTTCTTATTATCCAGATTCACGCTGCCTGTTGGAGGTTAGCGACTTTCAAACCTCATACTGTTGGTTAGTAGCAGCTTTCACTTGAAACCTCCGTCATAAGCCTTAGCAGACCTGTGAATGTTAACTAGCACTTGCCCTAACTTCTAACTATCACTACTAAATACCCTATGGTTGGACCCTTAGCTGCTACGGGCATCGGCTTCCCTCGCTTATCTAACCTGGGCCTGTGGTCACATCAGTTACCAGCCCGGCGTCACTTACATTTGGGATTTCTTTCGATTTGTTTTAATTTTTGGCATGGTGAAGCCCCTGGCCATATGACCGACCAGGGGCTATTTTGAGTATTAACCATCAAACTAGCTACTAAGACCCTAACCACCAGGGTTTAAAGCTAACATGTGGCCACACCAGGGCAAACCGCCAACAGTAACATCAAACGGTTAGCAGGTATCCTTGTGCCTTCTACATGCCATAAGAGGGCTATTTTTTTTGTTTTTCTCATAACTTTCACATACGGAGTCAAAAATTTGCAAACAAGGACTTGTCAGAAAGAAGACTCAGCAACCTACGCAGTTGTGAAGAAATTTTCAGGTGATTGTACATTTATCAAACCTTTTTTCGTAGTCAAAGTCAAACATGCGTGAAAACTTCAAATGCTCATATCTTTTGCATTTTTTTATCGAATTTTCACAAATTTTTTTTTGAAATCACATAGAATTTATGAAAGAATCTGTTCATACACTTCATTTTTATGTGTCTATTCATATTTGTTAGATTTTTATCAGATTATCAATTTTTGCATAACAATCTCCTAGGCTAGTCTACTTGCTCCATTTTTGTTCTTGTGACTTACAGGTGATCATTCGGGGCTGGAACAACATCAAGATCAGCAAACATAGTAGTGTGGATAGTGAAAACAATCTAGGTACATCCATTCTAATCTTTCATCTTTAATCTTGTTTGTAAACACACTTCACTTTGGGACATAAAACGAATCATTGTTTGCAAACACATTTCAATTTGGGCTCATAAAATCAACAAGTGTCTTCATCACATATCAAAATTGGGCTTAAAATGAACCATTGTGTTCAATCACATCTTGAAATTGGACTAAAAAGAACCATTGATTGACATGTCTTTCACACATTTTGATTTCCTAAGGGATAATTTACAAGTGCAAGTGTGAGTCAAGTGTGTGTGTGTATGCTCTCTCCTCACATCGCAAGGTGACCTTGGAGATCAAAAACACCTTACTTGATTCGCTTTTGTTTACCCTTTCCTAGGAGGCCTGCTAGGGGATTTCATCACCCCTAGGGATGACCTCATCCGAGGCTGAATCGAAAGACACTCTCATTGAAATCAGAATCTTGTCACTCTTGGCTAAGCCCCAAAGAACTTTCTAACTTTGGGAAGTGAAGGTGAAGGGTGGGTTACCCCCTTCTCCCGGCTATGTGACAGGGTTTCAATTTCAATTCTTAGTCAACCCCGTGTAAACATTGCCCAAACCTAACTGGCCATACCCCATCAAACTAGACATTAGGGCTTGTTGATGTGTTTTACACATGTGCTTGTTTAATCATCATCATATTCTTCAAATTCAAAATTCAAAATTGCTTGTCTTGTGTGAGTGATTCATGATTGTATATGTGCGATCATTTCATTGAACATTGCCAAATCAAGCTAAACATCAGACACATAAGACAAGTCATTCACCTCATTCTTCAAACACATTCAAATCTGATCACTCATCTATCCTAATCACCTATCTTATCCACATCATCATCCAAATTATTCAATCTAATCTTATCCTAATCACTCTCATCATCCAATTCATCAACATCATTCTAATCCCATCTCATCCAAATCCAAAATCCAAAATCAAATCCAACATCAATCATCCCTTTTCCATTATTCACTCCAATCAAACATTCCAATTCCTAATCCTTAATCAACAAATCATTCTTGGCACATCAAACTTTGGTTAAGGACCTAGTCTCCTTCATCCTCCATCAATCCCCTCATCCAAAAGCCCAACCAAAACTATCCACATCATTATCAAAATCCCTCAACATCAATATCATCCCAATCCAAAATCCAAATCAACCCAATCAAAAAAATTAAGACCTTAGTCAAACACATCAAGCCTCTTGCTTACGATCATTAGTCTATCAAAAGCATAGAGAACCATACAACAAAAAATAAATCAAATCAAATCATCATAAGTCTTGAAATTTTGACTCCCAACATCACAATCATCCATCATCCCCCATCATCACATACTATCTCCCACAAAATGGATCTTTATGAAGCAATATAACAATTACAAAGACGTAGAAAAGTCTATGCGAACATGGATCCTAATGCTAAGAAACAATTCAAAAATGACATTAAAGATATACCCTTATCACACCTCATTATTGGAGAATCCCAAACCCCTACCCCATCTTCATCATATCAACCATCATCATATCAACCTTCAACATCTTACATATCCACACCATTGACCTCATACCAACCTTCATCATATCAACAAACACCCTACACATCATCCCCCTCTTCATCATATCAACCGTCATCATATCAACCTTCAACATCTTACATATGCACACCATTGACCTCATACCAACCTTCATCATATCAACAAACACCCTACACATCATCCCCCTCTTCATCATATCAACCCTCATCATATCAACCTTCAACATCTTACATATCCACACCATTGACCTCATACCAACCTTCATCATATCAACCCTCATCATATATACCTTCAACATCTTACATATCCACACCATTGACCTCATACCAACCTTCATCATATCAACTTCCATCATATCAACCTTCAACATCCTACATATCCACACCATCAACCTCATATCAACCTTTACCCTCATATCATTCACCATCCCCTTACACATCCATGCCATCATACTTATCCAATCAACCAATACCTCCAACTTATCCATCCCCCAACCTTTGTCATGCTAACTTTGATCAAGGGAACACCAATCTAGCACACCTTATAACCAAAATCCAAACCTTATATCAACAACCAAATCCCCCATCTCCTAATCCCCATCCTCCAATCCTCCCATCACAATATCCCTCCAACATTATCAACCTTAATCCATCACCTTATGTATCTCCCAATCCACCAACCCCTATCACCCACCCACCATCTAATCCACCATCAAATCTTCCAAGTCCCAACACTATCACATCCAAAGAATCCTTGTGGGATTTCCTCCAAAGAACATCACCTAAAAATGAAAGCAAAGCAAAGGAATCCCCCCAATCCCCCACCCCTCCAACACCATCATCTAGTCCAATACCTATCCTTGAACCCATCCACAAACCATCACAACCTAATCCCATCACCCACATATCCAATCCCAATCCTAATCCCACACCAACCACCATCATTATCCACCCATTATATTGTTCTTCAACCCACACAATCATGAAAGATACCATCCATTGGCTATTAGCAAGGAATCAAACACCCTCATGCAATCCAACATCCACCAAATCTCTTGAACAACGCCCTATCATAAGTCAAGAACCATCATGTAGCCATGTTCAAGAAAACATAAGTCAAGCACCTATCACATCCATCCAAGAACTTATCACATCCATCCAAGCACCTACCACATTTATCCAAGTCACTCCCACTTCTATCCAAGCACATGAGCCATGTCAAGAATCAAATCCAAAGCATGTTGAAACATCAACCCCTTCTCTTAATCAAGATCTAACCATCCCATCTAATCCCATCCATGATCCCCTCCCATATATTGATCAACTTATTGATCTCACCCCATCCCCCATGAATCTTTCACCTCCATATACCAATCCCATCCAAAATCCATCCCCTTATCCACTTGGCACAAGCACTTTCATCCATGGTGACTCCCTTGTAGGAGGCGAACAACTTCCTTCCACCACCTATCTATCTCCAACAAATAATGGACTCGCATCTTGTTTCCAAAGCACCAAACATCCCATTGCATGTCGCATGCTCCAACATATGAACTATCAAGGCAAAGGCTTAGGCCTTCATGAATAAGGCATCTTGGAGCCCATCCACACCACATTCCATCCATCCTCGCATGGCCTCGGCTATACATCCCAAGAAAAACAATCTAAACATGTTGATACCACCCACCCACCTTCCAAAATCCACTCATCCAATCCCAAACACAGTGCATCTCATTGCACTCCCAAAACATATGTCGCCATCCCTCCTCCATCATCCTATCATTTGCAAAAGCATGTGACTATCCATCTCCCTCCATCAAATTTACCTCCACTACTGCCAACTCCAAATATCCCTATCAAATCCACTTTACCTCCACTCCTACCAACTCCTAATATCCCCATCCTCAAATCTCCTCATCCATTTATCCATAAATCCACTTTTTACCCCTCCACCCATAAATCCCCTAAATTTCTCAATCAAGACCAACAAAAGCACACATCTTTCAAACATGAAGCTTCCCCCAAAACCATGGGATTCAAAAGTAAAAATTTCAATGCCTTAGCTCATAAAGCACAAAAGCCTAAAGATCTTATCCCTTTCAAACAAAATCAAAAATCCAAAAGGCTATCAAAGCCCACACCATCACAAGAAAAAGAAAAAACAAAAATGGTGTGGGTACCTAAACAAAGATTTCTCAACTCTAATGAGGCATCCACATCCCAATCCACCCCAAAATCCCAAACATCCCGCTCCCCATCTAAAAATCCCATAATCCCTAAGTCTATTTGGGTCCCTAAAACCCCAAATCGACCATCCAAAAATACCCCATCCTGATCCCCATTACTCCCAACTCCACATCCAAAATTCAAGCTTCCAAATACATCACGGTGTGTGCAGCCGTTGGTCTTGGTTCCCCTCCACCACTTAACATTCCCACATACTCCCATCTCTCCATCTTTCATTTACTATCCTACCTATCTTCCCCATCACATTCCTATGGTCCATGCTTTTGCATAATCCACATCATAATCCACATAATCCACATCATAATCCATTATCCACAATCCATTCCATCTTCTCCTATCTACCAACAATCCATGCAATCATAATCCAAAATTCTATCCAACATGGGACCATCTTCTTCGTGCTATGGAAACAGATGCTAGAGTCCCCACTCCATAAAAAAAAAATCAAAAAATCAAGAAAATAGTAAAGAGAAAAAATCCATCCAATGGTGAAAACCACTCCTCGTGGCGCCTTGGGCAAGTGCCTTGATGAAAACCCCTTGTGGGCATCATGCGTAATCCCTACTCCATCCATTTTGTATCCCTACACTTGGGGGAAAAACCATCTAATCTCCACATCCATAATATCCTTTGCACATCTTATCCACTATCTTATCCTAATCCTATCATATTCCTATCCACTTCCCCCTATTCGTCCCATCATTCCCCATCCATTCTATCCACTATATCCTCCTCCTTAGATCTTGATGAAGACAAGGGGCAAAATATCAACAACATGCTTTGGAAACCTCTTGGCATACTCCCTTTTAAAAGTATATCCTCCATCCATCTACTACAAAGTCCATCCATTCAAACATGAACCCATCATGCAAAATTCTAAGCATTAGGGCATCCCTATCGCTTGTCCATTCATCTACCACAAATCTCCTATCCATTATCCTTTCATCACCAATCCCCCAACCCAACCCCATCACCTTCACCTCTAGACTTGGTGTTCCCTTGTCATTGATATCTAGCACAAAGGCTATCCAAATCAAATCCAATGCAACCATCTCATAATAAACCATTCCTCTTGCAAAACCAAAAAATCCAAAAAAATCACAAAATAAAAAAATCCAAAAAACAAAATCAAAATCAAAAAATACCAAAACAATAGAAAACACACAAAATTCCAAAAATAATTCACCCATCACAAAATCAACATTGTTGCATCAACATCACATCATTTTCAAACATAATCACATCTATCCTCCATCATCTCACATCATCATCACAAATCAAAACTACATATCATAATCACTAGCATCTTAATGTGCCTTGATCCCGTGGATACAGGGTATGTAGGCAGTCTGGAATACACAGGAAGTTTCCAGTACTCAGGTACATAAGATGCACCCATCCAACCTGCTGAGCTTACACTAGATCCAAGCATCGCATTACCTTATCAAATCATCATCCCTTAACAAAAATCATCAACTATCAAATCAGCATCAACCACAACTTGTCACTATCATATCTTGAGCCAATCTTACAACATGAACAAAACATGATCCAATCATCAATTGATTCTTGCCTTAGGATATGTCGTTCCTACAATAGGCAGAATCTATCAAATCATCATCCATCTTGGCAAGAGAGACAATGGTTACTTGTTTGGTTTGTTGGTCTTTTCATTTTTTATTTTTATCTTTTGTCCTATTCGAAGATCACATCAAAGCTACCTTGATCTCACTATATCATGGTATGTGACGAAAACATCTAGAATGGGGCATAGTCTTGCTTTTCTGTATGCTATGCTTGTGGGTTGGTCTCATTACTCCAAGCTAGTATTCATATCTTGTTGATCATAGGGTCAGTTCTAGCATATTGGTCTCCTTATGCATCTAAGGTTCATCATACCGTTTGTGTATTAAGGGCTTATGCTATGAGTCCCCTTCCCTCGTCAGGACAAGGTTGTACTATCTTGGGCATGCATGGGATCATCCCTTTGTTTGCGTGTCTAGTCCATGCAAATGTTGGATACACATCATCACCCTGGTCTTCTATACCTTGGTGAAAACATATCCACATTGCTATATCAAACCTAGGATTGCTCTAAATCATTTTTTAGCACAATGATCATCCACCAATCCATCTCCCACCATCATCATCCTTTCATCTCACCACTTATCCTCCAACCACTTCAACCAATTTCTTCCATCCATTTCGAGAGCACAATCATGTTCTTGCAACCCGCCTATCCTCTCGAGGGGGGAATCACCCTTGCCAATTATCCCCAAACCTTACCCTATTCTTTTAAACCAAAATCTTTTTTCTATCCAATCCAACTCTATGTTTTAACTTCTTTGAAATGATGTTACTTAGCCACAACACCATCTCAAAGAGGGGCAAATGTAGACACCTAAAATTGGCTTGCTTCGTAAAACAATTTCCCATGTCTCGACACCCTCATTATCCCTCCTATTAATTAAATAAATTCATTTTATTTAATTAATTTATCCCTCATTATCTACCTTTACCATTTGCCTATCCCTTGTGATCAATTAACTTAATTTATCACTAAGACCTTACAACACTATCCCTCATTAATCAAATAAATATTCCCAATATTTATTTGGTTCAATTCTCCTTTACCCTAATCCTCATTTATTAGATAAATCATGTTTATCTAATTGATCTAGCCTACTAATTGACCTACCCTAGCCTACCTCATCCTAGCCCTAGGATCAATTAAGCAAAACCTCTATTTAATTAGTCCTAACCTCTCATTTGGGTGGTCAAACCTAGTTTAACACCCTTCCCCACATCCCCCAAATTTAAAATTGAAATAAATCACATATCACATTTACTTCTCTTACACACCCCTTACCTCACCCATCCTCATTCATTACCTCTTATCCCCAAATGAATTCTTAATTAATTACCCATTCCCCAAATGAATTTTTAATTCATTTCACATTCTTTCACACCCATACCTCATTCATCACCCCTTTTCCCAAAATGAATAAAAGATTTACTTTTATTCCTAGCCCTTGATCTCATCTTTCAATCCTCACCCTCCATCCTCCTTTCAGAAAATCTATAAATGAAACCCTCTCCAAGCCATTTGAGAGAGACCTCTTCATGCATCAAACCTCTGCCAAAATCACTCCACAATCTCCTCATCTTACCACCATAATGTCAAAATCTTGCCTCATCTCCATCTAATCTACCTAAATCCACTTGTCTCTCATCTTACATTGTGTTGCAAAACTTGAGCAATCCACATGTATTTTAGTTATCATGGGTAAAATCTGAGGAGACTACTCGGGTGCAACTCCTTCCCTCTTGGATTTGTGAGTTCATTATGAAGGTATAATCATGTATTTTTGCATTGATTTATGTTTTAAACTTTGTTTTATTCTCATTAATCACAAGTTGCAATCAATAATCCCATGGGCATGATACTTCTTATGCTTCGTAATGTAGATATCATGGTCACAGTTCTCATGGATGGTCTCAATCCTCCCACTAGTATTTAGTCTCTCCTCTACATTTCTCTAGAGGAGCTCTTGGTTGGCCTAATAGTAGTAGATTCCCTTAGCCCACACTACTATCTTTCCTACCAAAGTTGCTAGTCAACCCCTTGAGGAAGTGTAGGTTGATGAGGATAATATTGATGGTGCTCTTGTTGAACACCCAGAAGTACTGAGAAGGGGGGGTGAATCAGTACTTAATCAAATTACCTTATTTTTGTAGCATTCAAACTAATATGACCATTCAAAACATGAGAGATCATGCAGGAACACAATAACACACAACCATAACACCAAATTTACGTGGAAACCCCAAGAAGAGAAAAACTACGGTGAGCAAGCTGCTTGGATCTACTATCCAAATCCAACCTCACAAATAAGTATAAATCAAGATTACAATTTTATTTATGGGCTACAACCCAAAGGAAGTTGCAACTTCCTAATCAATTTACTCATTTACAAAGCATTTTTTAAAATACTGATCACTTCAGCCTCTGCACTACTATCTATCTTCCAAACAACCACAATACTAATCTCCACAACTTCAAAACACATTCGAGAGTTCTTCTCTATCATTGCAAAGATCACAATATCTTCCACATCTATATCATATTACATGAACTGATCCTTGACACTTTTCATCATCATATCTACTTCTACTACAAGTATATTCGCACAATATTAACTCTTCTTATTATTTTTAAATCTCTACACACTTTCAACACTTTTTACTCTTTATATATATCCTCTGCAAGCATCAAAGACTCTCTCCTTGGTTGGCCAAGATGAAACATATAGCATGAAGTGTGTAATGGTCATATCAATTGGCTCCAAAACATATGTGGTAAGAGAAATTCTAATGCGGTTCAATAACAAAGCATAATTAGGACCTATCTTACCTTGGCATACTCTTCCACCCTAGTGCACCCTTCAAAACATATGTCATAACCATCAACAAACATTAGGTCATCACAGTTAGCCCATACTCTTCCTTACATTTAACTCTAGAATAAAACTAGTACCAGAGGAGATAAAATTACATCATGCAGACCACATGCTAATCATTATGTGACTTTTAAAACATTTCTAGGAACCTCTCTTACCAATCCAAGTAGTTATATGCTAGCACAGACACTTGAACTCTAATGCCGGTGTCCATAACTAACTCTACTTACTTAGTCTTAGGATAAAAACAATGAAAAACACACTTATGGTGAACATAATCATCTGAGACATGAATAACACATACCAACTAGCCATATGAGATTATATTTCAAATAGTAGGGCCAAATACCATTGTGCGGTGTTCTATAGTGGCCACAACAATCTCCCTCTGCTTACTTCAATTAGAATTAAGGCAAGTCTTCATACAACTGACTCCAGAGAGGCAATTGTGGCACCCATTATTGTTTGAATCTTGAAACATGCATATCTAAGACTCATATCTACCTGTCCTCCAAGCTAAAATCTCATATCTTCATTTGTGGAGGAGTGCAGAGCATTCTCTTGTTATATTATGGTTGTAGTTACCCTGTTTCCTAATTGTCTTCATTTTTCATTCTCTAAAATACTTTGCAGTAATAATTATGACCTCAAAATTGAAACACTTATACCTAAGAGTAATACCTATCCATCTGTCCTATTCACAGGCTCATATCTCTAGATACAATAGGGTGCAGTACATTCTTTCAAGATTGTAACATCTTTCCTAACATACACTGTACTTAACCAATTCTTCTTCAAGTTTTTGCAACTTTATCTATCAAGTGTCAATCATCATGTGTTCATGTTATCATCATGCAACAATCTATGTTCCAAGATCTCAAGAAGAACCTGTGAAACCAAAAATAGTGATCCACTCATGTTCTGATGTGTCTCAAACACAAACGAAACTAGTGTTCACTGTAAGAGGTCTTTTGAATTCTTCTTGATCTCTTGGTTACATTTATAATCATGCTAATCAAATAAAAAATCAAAATCAAGTGTATCCAAATGTGGTTGCTCACACATACAATACACAAAATAATAAACAAAGTAAGAAACAATCAAACATTTAAATCTCTTTACCAACTTCTCAACCTATGCTTCCTCAACCACCTCGTTTAACTCATAAAGTTGGTCAAGATTATGATCTTGTTGAGCAAATTCGTTCTACTCCTACTAAGATCTCTCTTTGGGAACTTATATAAACATCACCTACATACCATAGAATGCTCCAGGAAGATTTACAAAAGGTGATTGTACCACTCGCTATTAAGACTAGTGATGTAGTAGCTTTGTTAAATTGTATGCATGCGACAAAAATAGATATTCTGTTTGAACAACATGAGTTACCATCAATTGAAGCTCAAAATCAATATGATCCTCTTGTGATCTTTTTAATAATATGTAAAAAGTTGATAAGAAGAACTATGATTGACAATGGATCAACTCTTAATGTTTGTGGCATTGATTTGTTACATAAAATCAAGATCAACACATCTTTGATTAAACTGGATAAACTAAGTATTCATGGCTTTGATAATGTTCGTAGACATCACTAGGTACCATAACTTTACTTGTAAAGGCTGGACCTATGACATTATCCATCCTTATCCATGTCATGCCCGATGTGCTTTCATATAATATGATTCTTGGTAGACCGTGGATTCATGCCATGGGAGCAGTTCCATCTACCCTTCATTGATCAATAAAGTTTATTTATGCAAATAAACTTCAAACAATTGAAGTTGATCCGAATCTAGAAAGTTGTTTACAACTTGAAGCGCAAAAACAAGTTATCGCTTACAAACTTCTCAATAACCTAAAAGCTGATTCATCCATACCTCTTGCCATAGATAATGTTGTGCAAGATTCTAAATTAAATGCACTTCTTGGTGATGATTGGGGTTCATTAGATTTTACTCCTACCTTCATGGGGGAATATAAACTCAATAACCCTGAAACATCAAAAGTTGCATCGATCTCATCTAAACAATCTTTGGAAATCCCCAAAGAACCTAAAGTGTCTTTAGTAACAAATACAGATAACACTTACTTACACTATAGAATATGAGACCTATGAGGCTCCACCTTCTTCTAAAGAGATGGCATCCCTTTATGGTTGTGGATTTCAAATCCTTTACAAAAATTGTGACTACATAGGCAATGGTTGTGGTGTAAACCAAGAAGGAATCATAGTACCTTTACAAGTTGCTACAATTAACTATTCAGCTGGTATTGGATGCATCCTAAAAGTTGCATCCCTAAGTGTGCATTTCACATAATTGCACACCAATAATTGAAAATGTAAATGTCTTTTTGAATGTGTAAAGAATGAAGCATAGAACAAACCTATATAATTCTTTTCAAATTTTGTTAAGCAGATCAAAAGTTATAAAGAAAAATCAATACATATGTGATTGAGGAATATGAGGACACTATTCAAAGAAAAATAAAAGTAAATACCTTAGCTTATTCAAAATTTTAAAAAAAATGTTTAGAAAGCTAAGAACTAGCTTGTCATTTTGGTGGTGGCTTCATCATTTTTTTAAATAAAATGAATAAATCCAATGATGAAGTTAAAAAATGTTATTGACTATGAAAAACACCTCTGGGATGTATCATACATGTCCAATCCTTAGGCTTGGTAGCCCAAGCCAATTCCAAGGATTAAAAGGTAGGATAAAAATTTAAAATAATATAAAACATGATCACGTTATAAAATGCAATCACACACACACACATATATATTTATTCATTTAATCATTTTAATTCAATATCAATTCATTTAATTTTTTTGATTCAATATCTATATAAATTTATTTAATCATAAACTAATACATTGGAAAGGGGAGAAGGTCAACATTTATAATGCAATTATGTTTTGAAGTCAATAAAGAAAAAAAACTGGAGAGAGAGAGAGAGAGAGAGAGAGAGAGAGAGAGAGAGAGAGAGAGAGAGAGAGAGAGAGAGAGAGAGAGAGAGAGAGAGAGAGAGAGAGAGAGAGAGAGAGAGAGAGAGAGAGAGAGAGAGAGAGAGAGAGAGAGAGAGTTATTAAATTTGCTACTTGAATTCTGGTCAAAAGAATACATCAAAAAATTGGCAATTCCGTAGGCTTGATGGTAGATATGGATAAGGAAATTTTGGAAAAAAATTCATACCTCTATAGTAGAATGAAAGTCTGCAATATGCGGAATCACAAAAAAACATATTATCCATGGTAGATGGGAAATTGACTCAACAATTAGAAGTCAAAGATAGAAAATTCTATTGTCTAAAATGCAGTCGACAAGACCATGCCACTAAACATTATATTTACCACCCATTTGCTCCAATTAGATGATGGGTTCCTATCCAACAACCTCTTGGAAATCAGAGGGTAAATTCTAGAATAAATAATAAGAAATATAATGATCAGATCCTATAGTAGAATCTATGCAATGCCTCTCCAACGCTGATTGCTAATGCTTTAGCAATTATGTCCTGAGTGGATCCCCCCATCGCTATTGATACGTCATCAAATTCACACCCTCATCCTTTGAAGGAGAATATCAACCCTAATTCAGGCAAGGAGTTAGAGATTCTGACTAGTTTGATGAGGATTCCTTGGAAAAAGAAGAGATTAGAATAATTGAGGCTTGTTTCATCAACCAGATAGAATAAAAAAATTTTAAACCGATTTTGAAATCTGGGAAGAAAAGAGGTAGAAAAATAAAAAAACAAAGAAGGGAAGTTGACACTGGATCTAGTGGGCAAGTTCTAATTAACATATTATTTTTTCAACACTAAGAAAGGAAGCCCCTCCCTTAGGGTGCCATGAAGATTGCCATTGGAATGTTAGGGGCTTGAATTTCCCTAACAAACGATGCTTATTCAAGAGTTAAGTTCAAGTCCTAAACACTGATATCTTACTTTTGCAAGAAACTAAATTAAAATCAAAAGAAGCTAAGTATTTCTCTTATTGCAATGATTGGTGTGGTTCTTTAGTCCAATCAAATGGAGCATCTGGCATAATTAACTTACTATGGCAGCCTTCTACAGTTCAGGCTAAAGTCTGTCATGAATCCCTCAACTAGATGGTTGCGAAAGTGCAATGCATATTCTCCAAACTCTCCTTCCATCTCTATAAGGTTTATGGGCCTATCAAGACTAAGGAAAAAGATAAGGTATGGTCTAAACTCATAAGCTTTATTATTTCTTCCAATTAAAATTTTTTTATTCTAGGAGGAGACTTAATACAACATATCCTAAATCTGATTACCAAAATTTTGACTGAGGTAGATAATAAGATGTTATAGGGCCCGATCACCAAAGAATAAGTTAAAGTGGCAGTCTTTCAAATGCATCCCAATAAGGCCCCTAGGTCCAATGGCTTTCCTACTAGTTTTTTTTTTTAGATTTGGCATATCATTGGTGATGATGTTTGGGGGATCAAATAAATTCATTTAAAATTTATATTTTGTAAGTATGTAGTCCTTATTATAAGCTTCCCAAAAAGTATAATTTTAAATATATTTAATTTGATTGTTATATTTATTTTTTATTTCTTGTGAATGTATGTTTTTCAATGAACATCAAGGTCTTTGTTTCACACATACGAAAAAAATAGGAAAATAGAGAATACAATTCTAAAAAATACATGTCCTCTAGGTATTGATGTCCTTATTCCAACAAAAAAAATTGAATTCTAATACATACAAAAAAAAATTATGTTCGACAGAATGCCTATGTCTAAATTATAATTGGATTGACTTAAAAACTTAATTACAAAAAAATATTCAACAAAACATTATGAAACCCAAATGCATCCTCTAGATATCAGTGTTACCAATCTAAATTCAAAAGAATCAAAATTTTATCCTTTGTAGAAAAAAATTTATGTGCGACATAATACACATCACTTTAAAAAAAATGTTGTTTTCTATTAAAAACTAGTTATCAAAGGAGACAAAGAATTTTACAATTTAACTCCAATTTTTTTTTTAAAAATATATTTAGAATCTATAGACAAACTCTCACAAATCACTAGTTTGCATCATCTTCAAATTCCTAATGGTTTAGCGGCTATAGGTGTTAGAAAGTGAAGATTCAGTTCAAAATGTTGATTTCAATGTCAAATTTGGCCAAAGAGTGTAACCCATTATTGTGGGATGACCCATCATCGATGATGATGTTTGGGAGATGGTGGAGAATTCAAGGAAATTCAGAAGCATCATGAAGGACATCAACATAACCTTCATATCACTAATTCTAAAGAAACCCAATCTGGACTCCTTCTCAGACTTCCACCCAATCTCCCTTTATAACACAACATATAAAATCATTTCTAAGGTAATGGAAAATTGTCTCCTACCAAGTATCATATTTTAAGACCAAAGCAGCTTCACACTGGGACATACCATCAAGGATGGGATTATAATAGCACATGAAGAAATTCACTCTATCACTTCTTCCAACCAAAGAAGCATGGCACTGTTGAAATTGAATATTAGTAAAGCTTATGATCAGGTAGATTGGCACTTCCTATAGAGCATTCTGGATAGTTTTGGTTTTTGCTCAAGCTAGCTACAATGAATCTTTAGTTGCATCTCTACTGTGTGCTACTCCATCTTGGTCAATGGTAGCCCGACTAGATTTTTTGAGCCCACAAGAGTTTTAAGGAAGGGTGACCCTATTTCCTCCTTCGTCCTAATGATTGACACTTTGGGAAGAGCCATCAAAATGCATGTTATGAGGGGGGTTTGGTCTAGAGTGATGCAGAGCTTACACCACAAACACCACTAAGGGTCAAATCAAACTACTCAGTAGGAAAGAGGATACAGGGGATGGCATGCATACAAGACTCTTAGGCCCATGTGGACCTAGCTACTCCATTTGACTTCAAGCTGGACATGATTGTCCTCTTTTTTTCCATGGTTTCAACACTACACAACAACACCATCTTGGGTTCATATACCTAGCGCTCTTTTCCAAACTTTCTAGGGACCCTAGACCATCTATGGTTAATTTTCCCAAGCTCACAAAACATCAAAATGCTCAGGAGTTACCTCCTTGTACCACTTCCTTCGTACACTGACCCACTTCCTTATAGCCCTCAAAAAGGGACTGTCAGACAATATCTTGAGATGTAGACATCCAAACCAGACTTTTATGGGCTTTTTGAGTACCCATTATCTTGTTCTTCAACATATTAAGCATGAACTATGGGGTCCTTTGGAACACAAACCCCAAATCTTGATTGTATCGATTTCCAATAAGGCCTAATTAGGTCGATTTTACAAAGGGAGTACACACAAACTCAATGCCAAACTTCTAACTCCTGTTCTAGAGGCTCCAGTAGGATGAAAATGGACCGATTTCATAGGTTTTGGGGGTCTAAGGTCATTTCAAGACATTTCATGATCATGTCTTCACTCCACTAAAGCTAGTTAGCCAAATTCATGATACAAATAGGCTTAATGACTCCAATCTTCACTTCACACTTGTCCCCTTCTCCTACACACAAAACCCATTAGAAAACATGCCAACCTAAACTCATTCCACCCATTTTGGGGTTCTAACATAGATGAATGGGTTAGGAATCCATAAACCTCTCTAAAACCCTCAAAATAAGGGTTTGAGACCAACTTCACAACAACTAACTACAAAATGACTAAACCTCAATGATATTCCCTCCTACTTGGATCAAATGAAAGGTAAGATCATCTACTAAACCATTTTGATCAATTGTACCCCTTGATTGTGCAGTACGGGCAAGTACAATCTAGAGCAACATCATAAAAAATAGAAATAAAACTGGAAAACAGAGCAGTAGAAAGAAAATGTTTGATAAAATCCTTCAATGTTGATGAAATCTATCCAAACTTGCTACAAATCAAAGGTAACACCATCCAATGCAATATTCCATGCCATTTGGATCTTGACAGTACAATACGGACATAGGGTGGACTGAAGAACATCAAGAAAAAATAGTCAAAAGCAGGAAAACTGTATTTTTCAGTATTATTTCTCCTTCAAACTTCTTCAACCTACCATGCCCCGACATGAGAGAGGCCAAGAATATATGTTTTTTTTAGAATTTCCTCACTACCAAAGCTCCAAATCGTGGGAAGAGGCTAAAATAGCCTAAAATTGACTGTTTCACAAAAAATCTAACTGTCTAAAAATAGACTGATTTAGTCTTAGTAAATTTGCAGACTCCACTAAATAAATGACCTATTCTAGGCCTCCATTACATGACCACGCCTTTAGAAGGATTTAATACATTATTTTCAAAACCTCATAGTCTTCAACAAACAAAATTTCAAAATATTTGACTTAAGTACATCCTAGGTGTACTGCACCATAGAGTTCACATTGCAAACAACCTCCACCTGTAACCCATCAACAATTTGTTGAAGACACCATCCTCTATGGTGAATCAAGTATGATTAAAGCCTCCATCATAAAAGAAACACTTGACAAGTATGCCAATGCCTTTGGTTAGGAGATAAATAAAAATAAATCATGTATTTATTTTTCAATACAAAGTGAGGTATGCATCGCGGGATTGCTACCCTAACCAGAACACCGCAAAAACTCCCTAGAAAATACTTGGGTGATCCACTATTCAAAGGAGCCATGAGAACAAACTTATGGAATGAACAAATTGCCAAATGTCATCAAAAAGTGGCCCTCTTGGAAGGGAAAATGGTTAACCCTATCTATAAAAATCCTAATGATCAAGGAAATTCTTTCAGCTATTCTGATATATCTTCACTAAAGCACACATGTTACAAGAAGGGATAACAATCTACTAGAAGACATTATGAAAAATTCCTATGGGAAGGTTTAGATGATTTAAAACAGATCCCACCGATAGGATGGGATACCTCTTGTAAAGAAAAAAATGATGGTGGCCTTTGTTTTAGGAAGATCAAAAAACAAAATACTTCCCTTGGTATGAAGCTCATCTAGAAAATGTTTGAATGTCTGAACACAAGGTGGTGTCAAATTCTTCAAAGAAAATACTTGGATTCCAATGAGGAAACATAAATTCTAACCAATCCAAACACCCCAAATGGATCTCATATATGGAACTTTATGTTACACTGCTACCACATCATTATGGATCATCTTTCATGGACCATCAATAATGGCCTAAAAGACCTATTTTGGTTGGACTCTTGGAATGGATTCCCTCCTTTACATAATAATCATAGGCTTCACTCTTGTATGGAAATTCTTTCCAATACTTGAGGCATGCAGGTCATTAACTATTTAACATCAGTTAAGGCTCAGGAAGCATTAATTGGAAATGGAAGAATCTTGAGGATACATCTCTGCAACAAGAACAAAGAGATCTATTAAAAAGGAACTCACCCAAAGGAATATTTTCATCAACAATCAAGAAGATAGGATCATCTGGACTGGTGCCAAATCCAATAATTATTATGTCAAAATAGGATATAAGTTACAAAATATATTGGAACAAAATTTGAATTGCCCCACTGAACTTTGTTGGAGTCAACAATATCTTCCAAAGGTAGGTGCTTTTTCCTATACTGCACACCATAAAAGGATTCTCATAGGAGATATATTGAAAGTTGTTAGGGATAAATTGGATCAGCAATGAATATGCAATAATAACAATAGCAAATACCCAAAACTTCAATGAAATAGTGAACTAAGGAAATTCAATAACAATGATCAAATAACAAAGCAAACCTTCCTTAGATCAAAACTTTCATTGGTTGCCTATCAAAAATCGTCCTTGTGTGTATGAAAAAGGGCCCTCAGTGAGTGCACTTCTTTGCTTTGTCAAGAATGTCGATTGAGAATGGTGTTGATAATATCTCAATGAAGAGAAGCTTCACAACGATGGTAGTAGTGCGTAGTGCGTAGTAGCGAATGTGATCACAAGCAATGAAGGAATTGGTGCCAAAGGCACACTATAATTCCTGCAGAGTAACAATACTTAAAGCTTGGATGAATTGAATGGAGGAATGAGGTTTCTTTTATAGACTTGAGAAGAGAAGAGATCAACGGTATAGAAAGAATGAGAAGATCAACAGTTGAAAATAGTTGAGGAACGTGCAACGAATAAGAAGAAGACAAGTGTCTTTCTTTCTTTTGCATGAGAGAAGTTATCAAGAATAGAAGAATGAGTTAAAATACTTAAAAGAATATAATAATCAGTTAAGTGATTTAAAACAAGAAGAATAGATTTGCATGAGAATAAGAAGATATTTTGCTTTATTAAATATTAGGAATATTTAATTGCATGTGTAAAAAGCTTGAATTATATTTAGAAATAACTCAATTTAGAAGAAAAGGCAACTTAAATAAATATTTGATTTATTTAAATTTAGAGAAGATATTATTGGAAGAAAAACAATTAAATAATTGGAATTATTTAATTTAGAAGATAAGAAAGCTAATTAAATAAATAAATTTATTTAATTATTGTGCATGATTTTAGAAGAATAAATAAAACATTTGATTGTATTTTATTTTTGGAGATTGAGAGGATTTAAATAAATTTGATTTGATTTATTCAAATTTGGAAGAATGATTTTGACTTAATTAAATATTTAAGAATTTTTTAATTGTTTGGAGGAATTAAATTAAATAAAAGATTTTATTTAATTTTGACTTTAGAAGAGTTAATTAGATATTTTGATATTTAATTAATTAGAGAAATGTGAATCATGTCATTTTTAGGCATATACATTTTGCCTCTCTTTGATTCAATGCAGTTTACATCATTGCTTCAAAGAATAAATAGTCTGATAATGATACATGCCCCAGTTTGCCCCTGATATAGGTTATGACAATAGGATGCCCCCTCGGGAGATTGGATGGGAAGAAGGTAGAAGATGTGAGAGACAATCTCACGAAGAAGAAGGATGAAGAAAGAGCTGAATGATACGTGATGCAAGATAGAATGATGACACACATAAGCAAGTAAGAAAGTATGCACAAATGATACAAGAACAAACAGGGTATTGCCCCTGTCGAGCAGTAAACCAATAATATACTGATAACGATATACGACAGTGTTGTCATGGCGGGGAACGATATATCCCTAGACCAACATGGCAGGCGTGTTGTCATGGCGGGGAATGATAGATCCCTAGAGAAAATATGAAGGATAGTGTTTGGTTTCAAGAAATGAAACATGTCGTGTAAGAGGCGTGTCTTGGTCTAATTTTGACAATGTTACATCCAATATAAGACAATTGATTGATTAACTAATCGAGTTGGTTTACAACTAGACAAGGATCAAGACCACTGAGGGCGCTTGGATAATTTGACAAGATTGACTTGACTTGATTGGTATGGATTAAGGATGGACCTGCATTTGGATTATTTCTTGGGTTGACCAAATTGAGAAGAATGGACCACAACGATAGATAGAATACTAATTGATAGAAGAATGACTCGATAGAAGGAATCACAAGCTTTTATTTGTATTTTTACTCTGCATTGTTTGGATCTTTTATTGCATGGGATACAGATGTATGGATGTATAAATGGATGTACAATGGATGCTTTGCTTTTGACATCTTGACGGTGCAAGTATTTTTGAAGTGCTTTATTTCATCATTGGGCAATTTTTTTTGGTCCTTTTTCCAAATGTTGTAAGTTAATACAAGCATCTAGGTATAATTGAACTGAGATGACTTGAGCATTGCTTACATGGATTTTGATTTAGCAAGTTAATACAAGCATCGAGGTATAATTGAACCGAGATGACCTAAGTATTTCTTGTGAATCAACAAACAAGGATTGCCCCCGTTCATGTTAAACCTTGGATGTCCTCAATGATCTTTTGCCGATCATGTCATTAGACAAGGCTTCACATTACTAAAGTTTAATCCACAAACAACAAACAAAGAAAATAATCATGCCCCCATCATAGCATCTCTAGCTTTTGGCATCCTCGAGTAGCATAGAAAGACATGATAGCATAAATCAAGACTCTATAATTTAACCTAACCAACACAAAACATTCTTGCATTTAGATGTGTTTGTTTCTTGCCATAATTTGGGTAAAATCATTTAGAAGGCCTTAGGCATTTTTCTGCTTTGTCTTGGATAAGTTAAAATGCCTTGCGTCAAAATTTCTACTTGAAGAGCGGGTTGTGCTTGCACTTGCTTGCTTGGTGAGAAGATTCCACAATCTTTATTGGGGAGACGGACCCTAAGGGACTGACCTAGTGCCTCGGGGGCTCATTGCTAAATGGCCTTGCCTACGTGACGACGCAGAGGCAATGTAGGTCAAGGTAAACCCTAACGAACCTAAGACCTAGGCGGTAGAAAGTGGAGGTAGACTCAGATAGATAGAAGGACTAGACATGACATGGATGGGACAATGGAGCCTCGGGGGTGCATTAGAATAATGGCCTTGCCTACGTGACAATGCAGAGGCAATGTAGTTCATGGACTTGGACCATGGATGGACTAGAAGATAGACAACAAGATATGGGATGGACAAGGAAGCCTCAAGGGTGCATTAGAATAATGGCCTTGCCTATGTGATGGCATAGAGGCAACGTAGTTCACGGAATTGAACCATGGATGGACTAGAGGATACATAACAAGATCTGGGATGGACAAGGAAAGCCTCGGGGGTGCATTAGAATAATGGCCTTACCTACGTGACGACGCAAAGGCGACGTAGTTCATGGACTTGGACCATGGACACCAACGAGAGACACTATGCTAGGCTGACACGATGGGTACGATATGGGATAAAACCTTGGTTGACAAGGCCAACAAAGGGATAGAGTATCAAGCCACGATAGGTTATTGTTAGGATTTTATTATGGGATAGACATGGATCAAATGAGACACAAGTGAAGGATGAATGGACACAAGGTGATTGGTTTCCCAAAGATGGAGAAGGTGGTTTATCACAAGTAACGCCTGTTTACCAAGTTTTCACCAATTACTTTTATTTGGACAAAAAAGTTAGAAAGTATACATGATGTCTGTTTGCCAGGTTTTCATCATGATATCTATCTGAGGCACCTGTTTTCCAGGTTTTCACCAAAGGATGATTTTTTTGTGTTTTTCTATTTTTTTTTGTTTTTGTTTTTTTAAAATTTTTTTTTGTATTTTTCTGCCCCCCTTACATTAGGGTTCTCCTAGGTATAGAATCGGTGAAGATGCATGCTGTTGATTGGGTCATCGAATAGCTCACCCTCTAATGTTGCCAACTGATATGCCCCTGATCCATAAGTAGCTACAATTACATAAGGCCCAAGCCAGTTGGGTTCGAACTTGCCCTTCTTTTCCCTATCCTGTTGATTGCAGGGATTTTCCTTAAGGACTAGATCTCCAACTTTGAAGACTCTTGGGCGAACCCTGTGGTTATAGCTTCTTGACATCATTTGTTGATATGCTTTGAGATGGTCAAAGGCTTTCTGTCTCCTTTCCTCTAGCAACTCTAGTTCTTGCAATTTGAAGACTCTGTACTCTTCATCTGATATGAGACCTTTTAACGACACCCTGAGAGATGGTAATTCAACCTCAATGGGAAAGATAGATTCTGAGCCATAGACAAGGGCGTAAGGTGTAGCACCTATGGGAGTGTGTATACTGGTTCTATAGGCCCACAGAGCGGGATTTAGTTGGATGTGCCAATCATAGCCAGCATCGTTGACTATCTTCTTGAGAAGTTTCAAGATGGTCTTGTTGGATGCTTCAACTTGACTATTGCCTTGGGGCTAATAGGGTGAGGAGAAATGGTGTTGGATTTTGAATTGGTCACAGAGTTCTTGGACATCCTAATTTTTTAAGGGTCTTTGGTTATCCATGATAATGGATGAAGGAATTCCATATCTGCAGATGAGGTAATTCAGGATGAATGAGGATATTTGCTTGCTTGTGACAGTGGTGAGGGGAACGGCTTCAATCCACTTGGTAAAGTACTCAGTGGTGGTTATGATGAATTTATGGCCGTTGGATGAGGGTGGATGGATCTTTCCCACAAGGTCAAGTCCCCATTTGCAAAAAGGCCAAGGTGTTGTTAAAGGTCTCAACTCTTGAGCTGGTGCATGTATCAGGTTCCCATGTATTTGGCACCGCTTGCACTTCTTGACAAACTGATATGAATCTGTTTCCATGTTCAGCCAGTAATAACCCAAACACATGAGTTTCTTGGCTAAGGAAGGACTGCTAGAGTGTGTTTTGCAGATCCCTTCGTGCATGTCTTGTAAGGTGGTTAAGGATTCTTCTCATTCTAAACAATGGAGTAAAGTACCATCTAGACCACGTCGGTATAGGGTATCAACAATAATGGTATAGCGAGAGGTTTGGCGTATAAAGGTTCATCGTTGGTTTGAAGATAGGTCAGGTGGGAGGGTGTTGTCCTTGAGGTAAGTATAAATCTTACCATACCAAGGTGAATTAGATCCAACTAAAAGGCATATGGTATGGTTCTCCGGAAGATCATAAGCTGGTTACCGAATAGTTTCTACTAAGAACTCGTACCATGGCTCATTCTCTGGTATCTCAAGAAGAGAGGCAATGGTTGCCATGACATTCATTGCTTTGTTCTCACTCTGAGGTATCTACTCAAAAGAGATGATTACAAAGTATTCTTTAAAGTCATCGACCATCCACTTGTAAGGGACAAGCTTTTCATCTTTGGTTTGGTAATCATCATTGACCTAATTTATCACTAGTTGAGAATCACCATAGACATGTAGCTCTTTGATTTTCCACTATGTTTCCATTTTGATACCGATGACTAAGGCTTCATATTCTACTATGTTGTTGGTACATGGGTATAACAAACGGTAAGACTTCGGAATGGTGTCGCCCTGAGGAGTTACAAACAAGATTCTTGCCCCCGATCCATGGTTTGTGTAGGACCCATCAAAGTAGAGCTTCTAGAATGTGTTGAGATGTTGAATAAGGATTCATCTGGAAAGTCAAATTGCATTGGTGTGGTGTCCTGGAGTGGTGTATCTACTAACTGATCAACAATGACTTGCCCTTTGATAGCTTTTCTATCTACATACTCAATGTCGTATTAACTTAAGAGCATTACCCATTTAGCTAGGCAACCTGTGAGAGATGCTTTGCTTAGGAGGTACTTCAGTGGATCTACTTTTGCAATGAGTTTGACTGGATGTGCAAGCATATAATGTCAGAGTTTTTGGGAGGCAAAAACTACCGCAAGACATGATCTTTCTATCTGTGAGTACTGCAACTCATAGCCCACCAATGTGCGACTGATATAGTAGACGACTCTTTCTTTATTCTCATAGTCTTGTTGTGCTAGAAGAGCTCAAAGAGCTGTAGGTGTAGTAGATATGTATAGTATCAATGGTTTCCCTTAGATAGGATGCATGAGAATAGGTGGATTCATAAGGTACTCTTTCAGTTTGTTGAATGCCTCTTCACATCTCTCATCCTATCTGAATGGAATGTTTTTGTGCAGGAGATGACTGAATAGTTGACACTTGTTTGCCAATCGTGATATGAATCTATGGATTGCTTGTAGCTTGCCTTGTAGAGATCTTACTTGAGTAAGAATCTTGGGTGGTGGCATGTCCATGATAGCCTTGACTTTGGCGAGTTCCACCTCTATTCCATTTGCTGATACAATAAAGCCTAGAAGCTTACCTGAGGTGACTCCAAACAGACATTTCTTTGGGTTCAACCTGAATTTGAATTGCTCTAACCTTTGAAATAATTTCTCTAACATGTCCAGGTGTGATTCTCTTGTGAGTGACTTTGCTAAGATATCATCGACATAGTCTTCCATTGTTACATGCATCATATCATGGAATATAGTAGTCATAGCACGTTGATATGTGGCTCTTGCATTTTTGAGCCCAAATGGCATGACATTCCAACAAAAAGTGCCCCATGGCCAAGTAAAAGTTGTCTTATGCTAGTCTTTAGGTGCTATCCTGATCTGATTATATCCTGAGAAGCCATCCATGAGAGATAACATGGTATGCCATGCTGTTAAGTTGACTATGATATCTATATTTGGCAATGGAAAATCATCCTTGCAACAAGCTTTGTTTAGATCTCTAAAGTCATTGCATAGTCTGACTTGGCCATCTGGTTTGGACACTGATACAATGTTGGATATCCACTTTGGGTAGTCTATTGCTCTGATAAATCCCACATCCAACAACTTCTTCAGTTCTTCTTTGACCAATAGTGCTATGTGAGGATGCATCTTTCTAAGCTTTTGTTTGACTGGTTTTACACTTGGATCTAGTGGAAGATGACGTAGGATCAAGTTTGGGTCTAGACCTGGCATGTCTGCATATGACCAAGTGAAGTTGCCTCTCTTTTTCTTGAAGAACGGTATAAACTTGGTCTTTTCTGGTGGAGTAAGAGATTTAGCAAAGTGAATGATCTTGGGTTGTTCATCTATTCCAATGTTAACCGACTCTGTGGGTTCCACAACAATTTGAGACTTCTCCTAGTGCATGTCATTGGGGAGAGTGTTAAGCCTTCCATTGTCAGGTGCCACAGTTGGGTTTTCACCTTCGGATGCATCCTTTCTTTTTACTGTTTTGGGATTTGACACTTCCGCATAATGGTTTTCACCATCAGATCTAGTTTTTATTTTGAGATTTTTGTGACTGGAAGGCTTGGAACCCTATCCAAAATAAGCCATGGTATTAAGTTCAATAGAAAAACTAGCTTTATGATCTCCTTTGGGTAGGTGGTCCCTAAGTTCCATGTAGTCAATATAAGCATTGTCATTTTGGAACATATGTAGTTGAGGAGTTCCTCATAGATCCCAATCAATAAGTTCAGGATGCATAAGGGGGAGGGAGTCGAAGGATAGATATGATTGATTGATAGTTTGAATGGATATACTAGGAGTATTGGTAGGGGGAGTGTTCGGGATGGTACTTTCCTCCAAATTGTTTATTGCGATAGAACTCAAACCTTCCTCGAAAGTCGTATTCTCAAAGATAGGCAAATCAGACTCTAGTGGTCTGTTCGGTAGGGTTTGTTCCTCACGGTAGGGGCTATAAGTTTGAATAGTATCACATTCTTTGTCATCGTAGGAATGCTCTATCAGCTCATCCCACTCATATTCATTGGAATCTGTGTCACTGTCCACTTGAAGTGTATGTATCATTTCTACAAGACAAGCATTTTCTTTAGCTTTGCCCTTGCCTTTGTATCCTAGGCCATTTGTATTTCTAGCCAATGAGGATGAAGAAGGTTGAATGGGTTCTATGAATCCTTCTTTTCTTAGGCTGATAGGGCCTTGTCCTTCGTAACCCATTATGTGTAGGATAGCTTCACCTCACCCATAGAGTTCTGTTGGGAGCCTAGGTGGTTCCTGTTGTATGTTCTCTTCTTCTTTGATATAAAGCCATTGTAGGACATCTCTTTTTTCTGTTTCATTGGATAAGGTGCCCCATTTTACAAACGGAGCTGTGGGAGGTATAGGAGGAGCAGATGGCTTTGGAAAATGCTTGGGTCGACCAAAGGATCTAGGCGATAAAGGCATCTTGGCTAGATTGAGGCTATGCTCTAGGGAGTATTCCCCAACTCCAGTTTCTTTGATGGTAATCTTTTGCTCTTTGGGCCTTGATGAGGAAGCTTCAGAGGTAGAATCAAGCTATGGGGTAGAGGATGTAGATGCTCTGTTGTTTGGTATGATACAATCGGGTTTTGAAAGGATAGAGTTGTAGTGCTGAAAGGGGTCAGGGTTGTCTTGGATGGTAACTTGCTTGCCATTGTGCGGGAATTTATTTGCATTGGTGATAGGTAGAAGGAACAACTTTCATTGCATGGATCCATGGTCTACCTAGGAGAATTTTATAGGCGAGCTCCCTATCTACAACTTGGCACACAACATATTTTATGATAGGTCCCACTTGTATGGGTAATACCACTGTTCCCTTTGTAGTTCTCTCCTCTTCATCATAGGCTTTGATAGTAATTTTCTTCCTTGGATCAACTGCATTCTCGGAGAACGCCAATGTAAGGACTAGCTTTAATGTGCAAATATTTAAACCAGCTCCACCATCAATGAGAACCCTCTTGATGTGGTGCTTGTGGATGAAGGCGACAATATGTAGAGGGGTGTTATGGGGTTGAGACACAGAGAGGTCATCCTACTCGGTAAATGATATGGTACTTGAGGAGGTCAGATTACCTACCATGGCCCAAAACTTCTCTTGGACCAAGATAGTGGGGACGGTGGTTTCCACTAAGGCTTTATTGAGAATCTCCTTATGGGAAGGAGATAGATGCAACAACTCCAAGATAGAAATGTGGGCTGGAGTCTTCTGTAGTTGGTCTATGACATTATACCGATGGAAGTTGGATTGAGAAGGTGACGACCTTGGAGGGACGATATTCAACGTGACTTTATCACTGTGGGTAATGATACTACAACCAGTTCTATTAGGTTCTAATTGTTGGTTGGGTGTGACTACATTGATTTGTGGGACATGCTCGGATAAGCAATTGATGGTATAGTCGAATGGCACACTTGCATAGTTGGCATTACTATTCCCACTATTTTAATTTGGCCTATTGCGGTTGTTGTTGTTGTTACCGTTGTTGTTATTGCCATGGTTGTTGTTGCCATTGTTGTTATTGCCATGGTTGTTATTGTTGTTGTACGGCCTATCATGATTGAGAAGTGGATCCCTGTAAGCCACATGTGTCTCATTGGAGGTATGTTGTTGGGTTCCTCCTTGATTTTGATCAAGCACATCTTGGATAACATGTTTGAGATGGTTACAATTGTTGGTAGTATGTCCCCTTCCTCTATGATACTCACAATAGCTAGTGTCTTTCCAATAAGGAGGTTTGACTATAGGCTCATAATCACTTGTTGGCGGTAGAGAGATTTCATTGTTGGCCAATAGTTTCCTTAATGCGGATTCTTGAGACTCACCTAGCAGTGTGAACTTTCATCTTGGATTCACGCTGAACCATAGTCTTGGCTCCCAAGAGAATGGTTTGTTGGGCATAACATTGTTTGCTTCTCCTTTGAGAGTGAATATGGGTTGTTTCTTGGGAGCCGCCACCTTGGCGTCAACCACTTCATCGTTGACAACATTCTTATTCTTGGTCCAAAATTTTTATTTGTCAGTCGTATAGTTGGAGGTAGGTGTGTCCTTGTATAGCTTGATTTTCCCCTTGGTGATCATAGCTTTTTCGATAAACAATCCCATTTCGATGACTTTTGAGAATGATGTAGGGCATTGTATTTGTATTTGATAGCCAAGATCAGTGTTGAGGTTATGGACAAACATCTTCATTAATTGCTTCTCAAGTACATCGTATGAGCACTTGATTGCTAGTTGTCTCCATCATTGTAGGAAGGTGGCAAATGATTCACCACTCTTTTGTTTGGTGTTGCATAGATCAAGCATAGAGACTTCGTGTTCAATGTTGTAAGAGAAGTGAGTGATAAATTTGTTGACTAGCTCATCAAAAGTTTTGATGCCCAATGGAAGTAGTGAGAACCACTCCATAGCTTGACTGCCTAGAGATCTAGGGAATAGTCTCATTAAGTAAGTCTCATTGTGAGCTACTTCTAAACATGCTGCGTTGAATTCCCTAATGTGATCTCTAGGGTCCCCTTTTCCTTTGTACTTGTCAAACTTAGGAACTTCAAATCGATAGGGAAATGGTTTCATGATTAAACCTTTATCAAAGGGGTACGGTGCAATATCTTCCAAGGAGTAGTTTTTAGTGTTTGTACCTGTCTTGAGATCCGACATTTGTTGCTTTAGACTCTTGAGATGTTTCCTCATTTCTTCCATAGGAGCATTTGGGTCTATGGCTTTCGTTCCTTTATCATCTGTGTTTGGGTCTATGGCATTCTTTCCCTTTTCATGATCATCCTCTATGTTTTCCAGGATTGAACTTATATCAAAATCTGTGGGGAGTTTAATTCCAAGATTAGAAAGATGATAGAAATACTTGTGAGGGTCCGCATGGAGCACTTTCTCTAGTAAGCGTTGGAATTTCCAATCTTGGATGCTCCCTTGATAGTCTTCATTAGAGATTTCCTCATCACTATCGTGAGGTGTGATGATGTGGTTGGATGATCCAACCATTTCAAGTTGTTTTCTGTATTAAGATCTAGTAAGAACCATGAAAGGTGACGTGGGACGAGGTGGGATGGGACTAGAGATTTTGGCGAGGTGCCGATGGAGACTACGGAGAATAGGATACTTATGACAAGATTTGGACAAAGGGCTTTCTTGATCAATGATTCCAAGTAAGATGACCGATACAAGATGGTAGCCACTAGTAAGGGTACTCAATACTTGTCTTACTGTGTAGGGACTAGTCGTGCACCAAGACCTACTAGCAAAGTTTTGTGACTAACTAGGTTTACTTGAATCCACAAATGATATGGAAAAGGTGCCTATGCTGACCTTGTTGCAAGTATGGGCCTAACCAGTGTTGTCATTGATGTCAACATACTCTTGTTGCATTAATGATAAGGATTGGATGATCTGTTTGCTGAGGATATTAAGAAAATTGGTCATATCAGGAACAGTGAAGACATCAAGGTAAAAGTCCAAGTTAAGATGAGGATCAGAGGATGCGGTTTAAAGGGTTTGTAGATATGTGTCTTAAGATGATCCAGTAAATATTTCAGAGGTCCGCATGAAGATATGAAGAAGTTGTGGTCACTCAAGTAAAACCAGTTCCGTCAGGTGTTCAGAGGTGATAGAGTGATATAGATAGGTCCGGGGAGATCCAGAAATGAAATATCCTATTCTACAGATTTGGTGGAGTGTTCAAGAAGTCCTTGTGAAGTGTCAACTCGATTGGTTCATGGTTTGGAGGTCTGCAAGCATCTATTCCTTTGTGACAGTGATGACAGACTATGTTCTTGAGGTTTTGGATGAAGGAGAGAAGGATTTCAGTAAGCAGATGAAGTGTGGATGTTCTTGATGATTCAAGAAAGCTTGTGGAGATCTTTGGATTGTGTCCAGTTCGTGTTGGTGGTCCGCATTGGAGTTTAATCTCACATTTAAAGAATTACTTCCAGATGAAGGTGTTCTTCCTTAGACTGGCTGACCGGATGAGTTACTCATCTTGCGAATGTTCTTGTAGATGTTTGCCGACTTAGATGATTATTCCTGGGTCGATGTCTTGTATAAATAAGGAACTGTGAAGTCATTTCAAAGTGTATCTGGTGGAGATGAGAGTGTTGTAGTGAAGAGGAGAGCGAAAGGTAGAGCAGAAGTATTGGGCTTAAATGGAACTGATTCAAGCATGGTGAAGATGATATTCTCTAGTTCATGTATGTGATATTTATCATTTTGTAGACAGTGTGTCTCTTGTAGGTAGTGAGCCTCTTGTGAGCAGTGTGCTTAGGTAGTGAGCCCTAATTGGCATGTGCCATTTTGTTCTTTCTATTCTTCTAATAGAGAATACAATCTTGGGTTAATCACCCCATGGTTTTTCCCTTAACCAGGTTTTCCACGTCAAAATCTTGGTGTCTTATGTGTTGATGTGTTGTTTCTCTTGGTTTAATGCATTGTGTTTCCATGATTGAATTGTTATTATGCTACTGAATTACAAAGTGGATTTAAGTGTGTAAATTGGAAGAAAGTTTTGGACAACTGATTCACCCCCCTCTCAGTTGTCTGTCCTGAATCTAACAGACTTGATATGGGATAGCTTTGACTTTGGGACTAGAAAGACCTAATAGAAGGTGAATGGGATGACCAATGAAAGAGATATTTTGAGATGAAATGGATGAAAAACTGACTGCAAGGTAGGACCTGATCTCTGATTTTGGGACTAGACTAAAATGGGTACCCAGAATTGGTGAAATTTTTCTCTTGAAAACTGTGCAAGTGCTCACTATCGCATATGTGCTGATACAGATGCACTGTAGAAATTGACAAATGCACTGTAAGTCAGGATATATGCGCCACACTGCTAAAAAGTATATGTGCATGAACAGTCAGTAAAAGCGTAGTCACTACAAATGCACCGTAGGTCAGCACAGATGTGCAGAAACAGAGGGTGGATGCGCCGCTCTGGCTCTTCTCAATATTTTTGCAAATTTTTGGAACTTTTCAATGTTTTTGGTACTTTGGTTTGCAAGAATGTTTCTCTGATCTGATTTTATGAATTTATGGCAAGAAAACACAGCAAACACATAATATTTTTATGGTTTTTTATTTTTTTGTGATTTTTTTGACTCTTTTTGGACTAAAAGGAAAGTACAAGTACAAATCCTAGGCTTCAAATGGATAACAAGGGTTTTTAGCCATTAGAACAAACATGTTTAATGAAGGCAACCATTCGAGTCGTTATACATGCGGCAACACTACTCTCTGTTATGGAGTCTCCCAGCCTGTAAGGGTTGCACCTTGGAGGGTTTTGGGGGAGGTTGGCTATCAGTATAACACAACTTCACTCGTTGTTTGAAGCTTTTGCTCCAAACATAATTTATTTATAGTGGCTTGGAAGGGCTTGGTGTCTAGCCTATCACCACTTAGGGTCGTTTCTACTTGGATGAATAGTATCCAAGAGTAGGCCCCTCTAAAGGAAAAACACATGTGAAAATGATATGTCTGGCATTTTGATCACCCAAGATAGGGGAGAGCATAGGCCTGATATCATTCCCAAAACACAATATACAGTGGTTCTTTTTCCCCTAGTTAAAATGAAAAAAACTAGGTGAGTTATCTACTTGGGCAAGCACATAACTTTGAAGTGATAACAAGGTAGCAATACTCCAGTTTTAACCAAGATAGCAATGATGAATTCAATTTTTAACCATGTAGCATGAATTGTTAACTTTGAAATGATAGTCAATCGAGATAGCAATGGTTCAGTTTTAACCCAGATAGCAATAATGAGTTCAATTTTATACCATGATAGCACAAATTGTTAACTTTGAAGTGATGGTCAAATTGAGATAGCAATGGTTTAGTTTTAATCCAGATAGCAATAATGAGTTCAGTTTTATCCAGGTAGCAATAACTTTGAAAAGATAGCAATGTTGCAATGCAAGATAGTAATGATTCATTTACCACTTTCCTAGTTAAAACTACGTGAGATTTGCATGAGCATCTGTTTTACTTTCCCTTTAGAAATTGAAGTGTGAGCTAACAAATGCAACTATGTGAATCTAAACTAGTACCTAGCCTGCAAAACAGCTCCAGAGAGTACCTACAAAGATGTCAGCGTTAGCAAAAATCTCCTAGAAAACCCTAAAATCACTGCCTATAACAGATGCGTCGCTTTAGAGACTGAATGCGTAGAAACAGTCAATAGAAGCGCTGTAAAACACATGCGCTGAAATAGATGGTAAATGTGCAAAAATGAAGTGTATATGTGCCGATCCGATGTATGCACTGTCTTAGAGGGTAAAAGCATTGGAACAGTGCATATATGCGCTACATGAACAGATGTGTCGTAACATATAGTATATGCACCGGAACAATGAATGTATGTGCTGCAGGAGTGGATGTGCCGTGACAGATAACAGATGTGTGTTAGGAAATGACGTATGCGCTGTTTCCTCCTGTGTAGGGCTTTCTAAACACAAAAACTTAGTTTTTGGGTTAAATTTGGGGCTAGGCTCCACGGTGGGCACCAAAAATGTTAGGGGTAAATTGGATCAAGAATGAATATGCAATAATAAATAATAGCAAATACCCAAAACTTCAATGAAATAGTGAACTAAGGAAATTCAATAACAATGATCAAATAATAAAGCAAACCTTCCTTAGATTGAAACTTTCATTGGTTGCCTATCAAAAATCATCCTTGTGTGTATGAAAAGGGGCCCTCAGTGAGTGCACTTCTTTGCTTTGTCAAGAATGTCGATTGAGAATGGCGTTGATAATATCGCAATGAAGAGAAGCTTCACAACGATGGTAGTAGTACGTAGTGCGTAGTAGCGAATGTGATCACAAGCAATGAAGGAATTGGTGCCAAAGGCGCGCTGTAATTCCTGTAGAGTAACAATACTTAAAGCTTGGATGAATTGAATGGAGGAATGAGGTTTCTTTTATAGACTTGATAAGAGAAGAGATCAACGGTATAGAAAGAATGAGAAGATCAACGGTATAGAAAGAATGAGAAGATCAATGATTGAGAATAGTTGAGGAATGTGCAATGAATAAGAAGAAGACAAGTGTCTTGCTTTCTTTTGCATGAGAGGAGTTATCAAGAATAGAAGAATGAGTTAAAATACTTAAAATAATATAATAATCAGTTAAGTGATTTAAAACAAGAAGAATAGATTTGCATGAGAATAAGAAGATATTTTGCTTTATTATATATTAGGAATATTTAATTGCATGTGCAAAAAACTTGAATTATATTTAGAGATAACTCAATTTAGAAGAAAAGGCAACTTAAATAAATATTTGATTTATTTAAATTTAGAGAAGATATTATTGGAAGAAAAACAATTAAATAATTGGAATTATTTAATTTAGAAGATAAGAAAGCTAATTAAATAAATAAATTTCTTTAATTGTTGTGCATGATTTTGGAAGAATAAATAAAACATTTGATTGTATTTTATTTTTGGAGATTGAGAGGATTTAAATAAATTTGATTTGATTTATTCAAATTTGGAAGAATGATTTTGACTTAATTAAATATTTAAGAATTATTTAATTGTTTGGAGGAATTAAATTAAATAAAAGATTTTATTTAATTTTGACTTTAGAAGAGGTAATTAGATATTTTGATATTTAATTATTTAGAGGAATGTGAATCATGTCATTTTTAGGCGTATACAAAAGTAATTGGAATAAATGGTCCTTTAAGATGCGTACTATGCGAAGCTCAGGAAGAAATTGCAAACCACCTTTTATTGAATTGTCACTTCATGAGTAAGTGTTGGAAATGGTTCACAAATTGTATTGAATGTAATGGCACCCTTCCCAATGATCTTCTGAATCACTTCCAAGGATGGTTGAAGATTAGAAACTCTCTTTGGGAAGGAGTTTATAATACGAGGCCTTTAATGATCTTTTGGCACATCTGGAGGGAATGGAACAATCAAAATTTTAAAGAAAAGGAATCAACAATGAAAGATGTAATAAAAAAGATTGAACTAGGCATCTGTGAAACAGTACTAGCAAAGCAGAAATCAAGCAATGCCCATCCATGACATTTCACCAGCTGGGATGGAATGGTTATGAAAAATGGAACCTCATCAAAGTGTCCCTGGTGTATAGCACTGGTGGTCCATACCCATCAAAAAAGATGAAGTGCTTTGCAATCAAATGGCATCCACCCCCAAGTGGACATCTGAAACTCAATTTCAATGGAGCGGCTTGTGGGAACCCCAAGACTTCTGGCACGGGGTGCATCATAAGGAATGAATATGGGGAACTAGTTTGGGAAATTTTAAAAAAGCTACCAAATCGAATGAATAATGAAGTAAAGTCTCAGGCCCTTCTTGCAGGTCTCATCTTATGCAAAGAAAAAAACTTATCTAGCATTGATGTGGAAGGGCTCCCAAATTTGCATAAATGTAGCATGTAATCGCAAGGTCACAAATTGGAAGCTAAACAACATAGCTAAATCTATTTGGAATGTTTTGGATAACTTGGAAGATGTTACCATTCATCACGGTTACCAAGAGGCAAATGGCATGGTTGAACAACTTGCCAACATTTCTTGTGACCAATTGGAGGCAACGATCATTTCATGCAATCACACAGTTGGGTAAATCTCCTCTTGTGAATTGTGAAAGATTGAACCCAAGAATATTGGCTGGGATATCTCATGGAGATTGTCATAATCAATTTTTCCCATCCCATTTTGTGTTGATAATGGATTTCAAATATTCTTGCAAGATTGTCTCAACCTTCGTGGGAAGCCTTTAGTGGTAATCAAATTCTACAAATACTCCTATGTTCCCGTGTTCCCATGCGAGGATTGATTATGGCATGAATCAACATTTCTGGCTATGTGTGTCCCTACAACGCAAATGATACTAGTATCCATCTATGCCATGTCTTCTTGGTTTAGACGAAGGAAATAGAGAAGGTTATCTGTTACATAATCGATCCTTGCACTCTTCAGGTAGACCATGTTCATGACCACATTTTCCTGGGATGCTTTATGGCCAACTACACCCTAGTGTTGGGTTAGAAAGGAGGGATAAAACAAGTGACAAAGATGGTCATTGTTCCACTTCTTTAAAAGGTAGTGGTCTAGGTCAATTCTGCCTTCAATAAGTAACAAAGATGGGTAGTTGGAGTGGGGCATTTGACATTCCAACAACTCTCAACAATGAAGACATCAAGCAAGCCATCACATTGTTTAGGGAAGGAGTTACTCGTGACAATATGGAGACTTTCAAAATTTTCATTGGACATCATGAAGCACTGGTCTCACTAGTGTAGGTTGAGAGAATCTCTAAACTATCAGAATGAATCAGGTTTATCATGCATAAGCTACCCAAGAAATAGGGCCTGTAATCTTGGATGCCATACATGGAAACTATAATTTTATTTTCATACCAATATATATGGAAGCTACCCCCTTGGTATGATCTTATTGATGCAGAGCCAAACACCTTGACCTGCATTTCCCTTTGTATGTCCACGTTTTACTTGCCTATCGGCAAGATTATGCACTATCAGCCAACCAAAAAATTTTTACTCCGATCGCATTCCTCACTCTGATGTATGTCTTTTGCATCATTTGCATATCGGCAACACTGCCTTCATCAGCAAGCTCGAATCTTATTAAGCCGATACACCGATGAACTTCACACATAAAACACTCGACCTGCTATGCCGGTTTCTTTTACCATCGCTACCAGTCATCCCTTGCAACTAACTCAATGTACATTCGCAATGTACATTCACCACAGAATGTATACTCAGTGAAATAGCGTGAATCTTCGCTGATTTGATCCGCTGCAAACTCTGTAACTTCACAGATCCATTTCTTTGATGATCTTACAGACCTTTCACCCTATTAACCTAGCACATGATGGCGCTAGGATCTATCTGCACCCGGTACGCGATCCTGCAAACATGAACATGAATAAAAAAAACACAAAACAAACTGTACAACCATTCCATCGATTTTGAAGAAATCTAACTGGTGGAATGGGCTAAGAACCCATCTTGGCCACAAAATAGGAAAATTGATTGCACAGAGAAAACTAAGGAATCGAAAGATAGAAAGATGTACAATACAAAATTTTATTTATGCCTTTCAGAATGCGTATATAGATGCTCTGTTCTCACAATTGCACAACTCAACTTCACAACTGATTACAATCGATGATCTTTGGGGTATTTATCTACTCGCTTGAGCAGTACCACCTTGACTCCAAGCGGTTGAGAGATAACCTCCAAGCAGTTGGGAGATCACAACTGACTAACAACCTCTAACTACCTAACAACCTCCTAACTATCTAACAACCATGAGATTATAGCTCAACAAATGTCCTTGGGACTTACAACATAAACCTAGATACAAACTAAATTAACATACATTGGTCAAACAAACCTTATTACATGAATGGTCAGCTTAGGACCTTATTGGAAACATCAAAATGAACAATAAACAGTTAATGCCTCATGGAGGCCACTATGGATTGGGTGCTCCTGCACCATACACCCCACTGCGAAAAGAACTCATGCCACATGAGTTAAGTATTTCTTTTGCTTCACCTTTATCCATTGCTGCTTCATGTCTTCCCCATGATCTTTGGACTATAACCTGCTTCCATGGAGTCAAAAAATCATGCCTAGCATTGTAGGCTCTACTCACACCTCGCCATGAGTGAGTGCTAGCAATCAAACCCATACTTTGCTCACCGTTCTTCCTTACTGTCATCTTTGTTTGAACACCTACATTGGAAACCTTGGTTAATGCTTCTGGTACTGCTGCTATGGTAGGATATATTTGTCTTTCAATTCTTGTTGGTTCTAAAGGACAAACAATTGTCCCTACTATGATAGCATCCTTGTCTTTCCAATCAACTGGTGGCTTCTTGTAAACTTGTTCTTCGACCTTCTGCTAATCCTTCTGATCTCCATCATCCAAAATTGAAACCTTCTTCAAACTGTGATCTCCACTCCTTGAGGTATCCTCAACCTGCTGCGTCTCTTCTGCATTGATCTACACAAACTCTTTCTTACCCACCAAAATAATCTTGGCTACCTTCTTTGCTTCAGTATCCTCCTACAATGGTGTCATCACAAAAGTCCTCCCATCCTTCTTAATGGTGTAGGTGTTAGCATATCCATCATACAATGTTCTCCTATCAAATTGCCATGGCCTACCTAAAAGTAGGTGACAACATTCCATGGGCAAAATATCACATAAAACCCTATCCTGATATTCTCCAATATGAAAATCAACATATGCTTGTTCATATACCAAAAGTGATTGACTATCACTGACCCAAGATGCTTTGTAAGGATTTTGATGTGGAATCATTTCCAGTTTCAGTTTATCCACCATTTCCTAAGATACCATATTATCTATAGAACCAGAATCTATTACTACCTTGCGTAGTTTACCTTTGCTTTTGCATTTGGTCCTGAAAAGTGCTCTTCTTTGTAGCATGTCCTTGGTTGTCTTCAAGATTGTTCTCCTTAGCATCAATGATTCTCCATCTTCAGCTAGGGCTGCACTTCCCATTGGAGAGTTAACACTTTCATCTACCTTCTCTTCTTGCACAAATTGAACCCTCTTGTCATTCTTCCTATCATCTCTTGATGATGAACCTTGCCTTTCTAGACATTTGAATGCTGTACGACCAATTTCATTACAATGATAACATCTCCTAGTGAAACTACTACCTTCAAATCTGATGCAGAGCCAAACACCCTAACCTGCATTTCCCTTTGTATGTCTTGTTTTACTTGCCTATCGGTGTAATACTCACCATCGACGAACATTCATCTCCTTGCATCAATGTATCGATGAACTCCCCTTTGGTGACACTTACCAGTTGTCACCCCAATGCAACCAAGCTTGTATGTGCATCGCATGACCCGCGATCACCAGTTTCCCTCACCACTGCTGCTGGTCACTTCTTACACCTGACTTAATGTATCTACGCAATGTATGTGTTCAACATACATTCGAAACATACAACCTGAATATGTATTCTGTGAGTTTGATTGCTGATTTCCCTGTATCTAACCCAATGTACATTCACAATGTACATTTCCAACATGCATTCTAAAGATGCGTTCTCCCTATACTTCTGTGACATACACACTCAACAAGCCCTTATGATATACACATGGAATGTATATCTGACATGCATTTGTGATATTCACACAAAATGCATACTTAGTGAAACAACGCGAATCGAAGCCCGACTGCCGTGCAGGTCAAACAATGTATCTTGACCCAACTGCCGATTCTCCTTTGCAACTCTGCGACTCCTGTAACTTCACAGATCTTTAACTTCACCAACCTAGAACATGACGATGCTAGGGTTCCTCAGCACCATTGCACGCGATCCTGCAAACATGAAAATGAACAAAACAGAAAAATACAAAACAAACTATACAACCATTCCATTGATTTCGAAGAAATCTAACCGGTGGAATGGGTTAAGAACCCATGTCGGCCTCAAAACAAAAAATTGATTTACACAGAGAAAAAAATGAACTTGAATGCTAGTAAGATGTACAATACAAATAGGACCTTATTTATTATGCTTTCAGAAATGTATACAGATGCTCTATTTTCACAGTCGCACAACTCAATACAATTCAATATGTCTACCATATAATCTCAATCGATTTGATCTTAGGGTATTTTCTACTCGCCTTGAGTAGTACTGACCTAACTCCAAGCAGCTGGGAGACAACCTCCAAGTGGCTAGGAGATCTAATAACCTCCAACTACCTAACAACTTCCTAACTGTCTAACAACCTTGAGATTACAGCTCGACAAATGTCCTTGGGACTTACAACATAAACCTAAATACAAACTACAATGACATGCATTGGTCAAACAAACCTTATTACATGAATGGTCACCTTAGGACCTTATTGGAAACATCAAAATGAATTGTAAATAGTTAATGCCGTATGGAGGCCACTGTGGATTGGGTGCTCCTGCACCATACACCCCACTGTGAAAAGAACTCATGCCACATGAGTTAGGTCTTTGTCTTACTCCAACTGTATATTTTGTTGTCTTATGTCTTCCCCATGTTCTCTGGACTGCAACCTGCTTCCATGGAGTCAAAAACTCATGCCTAGCATTGTAGGCTCTTCTCACACCTATCCTTTGCTTGCCATTCTGTCTTACTGTCATCGCTGTCTGAACACCTACATGCAAAACCTTGTTTGATGCTTCTTGTATTGCTATTATGGCAATATATGTTTGCCTTTCAACTCTTGTTGGTGCTTGAGGACAAACAATAGTCCCTACTATGATAGCATCTTCTTCTGTCCAATCAACTTGTAGCTGCTTACAAACCTATTCTTCGACCTTCTGCTGATCCATCGAATCTCCATCATTCAGAACTGAAACTTTCTTCAAACAGTGATCTCCACTCCTTGAGATATCCTCAACCTGTTGTGTCTCTTCTGCATTGATCTGCACAAACTCTTTCTTACCCACCAAAATAAGCTTGGCTACCTTCTTTGCTTCAACATCCTCCTACAATGGTGTCATCACAAAAGTCCTCCCATCCTTCTTGATGGTATATGTGTTAGCATATCCATCATACAATGCTCTCCTATCAAATTGTCATGGCCTACCTAAAAGTAGGTGGCAACATTCCATGGGCAAAATATCACACAAGACCCTATCCTGATATTCTCCAATCTGAAAATCAACATATACCTGTTCATATACCAAAAGTGATTGACTATCACTTACCCAAGATGCTTTGTAAGGAGTTGGATGAGGAACCCTTTCCAATTTCAATTTATCCACCATTTCCTAAGATACCATATTATCTGTTGAACCAGAATCTATTACTACCTTGCATATCTTACCTTTAGTTTTGCATTTGGTCCTAAACAGAACTCTCCTTTGTAGCATGTCCTTAGATGTCTTCAAGAGTGTTCTCCTTAGCATCAATGCTTCTCCATCTTCAGCTGGGGCTACACTTCCCATTGGAGAGTTAACACTTTCATCTACCTTCTCTTCTTGCACAAATTGAACCCTCTTGTCATTCTTCCTGTCATCTCTTGATGATGAACCTTGCCTTTCTAGACATTTGAATGTTGTATGACCAATTTCATTACAATGATAACATCTCCCAGTTAAAACATTAGAACCTCTACCACTTCCAAATATGCCTCTTGTGCCTTTCTATCCACCCCTAAAATCAAACTGCTCTTGTCCTTTACTAATCTCTTCTTGGTTAGACTCACCACTAGGCCACTAGTTAGGACTTCTTCCTCCAAAACTACCTCTAAAATTTCTGTCACCTCTTCCTCTATCGTTCTGCTCACTCTTCCTCTTCAGCTTCTCTTTAGCTCTTAATGCCATTTGGAAACACTTGTTCACTGTTTCTAGTGCTAAGATGTTGATCTCATCTTGTATGTTCATCCTTAGGCCATTTAAGTACTTGGCCACCTTCTCTGACTCTTCTTCGTGCCTCTTTGATCTAAGACTGAGTTTATGAAACTCTTGTGTGTATGCATTCACATCAAGATCTCTCTGTCTAAGTTATGCAACTTCTTATACATCTACACATCATAGTCCAGGGGTAAGAATTGTGCCCTAATTTTGGTCTTCATCCTTTCCCAGGAGGTTATCATATTCTTCCCCTCCTTGACTCTCTCTCCTTGTTCATAATTCCACCATGCAAGAGCAGATCCCTGCAATCTTGCCTTTGCCAACTTAAACCTCTTATCATCAGGGATTTCTTTATATTTGAAATGATTGTTCAATGCCTCAATCCAATCAATCACCTCTTCAACATCCATACTTCCAATATACATAGGCAAACCATCTATGGTGTCCCTATTGACTGACTGTAATGCATTTAAAAGTGCTCTGTGGTTTGTTGGTATCTCCTCTGCCTTTTTACTGGTTTCCCCAATTTTTGTGTCGGCTTCATCGCTGTCACTTTCATCCTCCCTATCTTTGCCTTTGGACTGCTTGAACTCTCCCAACTTGGATGCAAGTATCTCCTTGATCAACTTCTTAATGGCGTCCTGCGACATACTTTTGGGAGGCATCGTCTCCGCCTCTGGCTCACTTTCTCTGTCTGACATAAACATTCATAGAAAACACCCAAATGCCAACACTCCTACAAATCCTCAATTCGACTACAACACAATGCTCAATCAGTTGTCACTGCTACAAACCCATTCCTCTTGTCCAACAGTAGATCCTGGAGATGCGCTACCACTCTCTCTCTCTCAGTGGCTTCACTTTGCGCCCTCTTCCAGCCAAATCTCTATTGGTGAATGGTCTTGATAGACCTCATCATTGTCTGCCCACACACTACAGGAATAGGATTCATCTGCCTTCTTAGGACAAAAAATCAATACACAACACCTCCGCCCAGAGATTTCGCTAGCTCTGATACCAATTTGATGCAGAACCAAACACCCTGACCTGCATTTCCCTTTGTATGTCTCGTTTTACTTGCCTATCGGCGTAATACTCACCATCGGCGAATATTCATCTCCTCGCACCGATGTATCGATGAACTCCCCTTTGGTGACACTTACCAGTTGTCACCCCTATGCAACCAAGCTTGTATGTGCATTGCATGACCTACGATCATCGGTTTCCCTCACCCCTGCTGCCGGTCACCTCTTGCACCCAACTCAATGTATCTGTGTAATGTATGTGTTCAACATACATTCGAAACATACAACCTAAATATGTATTCGGTGAGTTTGACCACTGACTTCCCTGTATCTAACCCAATGTACATTCACAATGTACATTCGCAACATGCATTTTAAAGATGCGTTCTCCCTATACTTCTGCAACATACACACTCAACAAGCCCTTGTGATATACACACAGAATGTATATCCGACATGCATTTACGACATTCACACAAAATGCATACTCAGTGAAACAATGCGAATCATCGCCCGACTGCCGTGTAGGTCAAACAATGTATCTCGACCCAACTGCCGATTCTCCTCTGCAAGTTCACGACTCCTGTAACTTCACAGATCTTTAATGTTGCCAACCTAGCACATGATGATGCTAGGGTTCCTTAGCACCATTGTATGCGATCCTGCAAACATGAACACGAACAAAACAGAAAAATACAAAATGAACTATACAGCCATTCCACCGATTTCGAAGAAATCTAACCGGTGGAATGGGTTAAGAACCCATCTCGGCCTTAGAATAGAAAATTGATTTGCACAGAGAAAGAAATGAACTTGAATGCCAGAAAGATGTACAACACAAATAGGACCTTGTTTATTGTGCTTTCAGAAATGTATATAGACACTCTATTTTCACAGTCGCACAACCCAATACAATTCAATCTGTCTACCATATAATCTCAATCGATCTGATCCTGGGGTATTTATTTACTCACCTTGAGTAGTACTGACCTGACTCCAAGCGGCTGGGAGATCTAACAACCTCCAACTGCCTAACAACTTCCTAACTGTCTAACAATCTCAAGTTTATAGCTCGACAAATGTCCTTGGGACTTACAACATAAACCTAAATACAAACTACAATGACATGCATTGGTCAAACAGACCTTATTACATGAATGGTCAGCTTAGGACCTTATTGGAAACATCAAAATAAACTGTAAATAGTTAATGCCTTATGGAGGCCACCGTGGATTGGGTCCTCTTGCACCAAAATATGCCTCTTGTGCCTTTCCATCCACCTCTAAAATCAGACTGCTCTTGTCCTTTACCAGTCTCTTCTTGGTTAGACTCACCACTAGGCCTCTGGTTAGGACTTCTACCTCCAAAACTGCCTCTAAAATTTATGTCACCTCTTCCTCTATTGTTCTACTCACTTTTCCTCTTCAACTTTTCTTCAGCCCTTAAAGCCATTTGGAAATACTTGTTCACTGTTTTTGGTGCTAAGATGCTGATATCATCTTGGATGTTCATCCTTAGGCCATTCAAGTACCTAGCCACCTTCTCTGACTCTTCTTCTTGTCTCTTGGATCTGAGACTGAGTTTATGAAACTCTTGTGTGTGCATTCACATCAAGGTCTCTCTGTCTAATGTTCTGTAATTTCTTATACATCTGCACATCATAATCTAGGGGTAAGCAATGTGCGTTGAGTTTGGTCTTCATCCTTTCCCAGGAGGTTATCATATTCTTCCCCTCCTTGACTCTCTCTCCTTGTTCATAATTTCACCATGCAAGAGCAGATCCCTGCAATCTTGCCTTTGCCAACTTAACCCTCTTATCATCAGGGATTTCTTTATATTTCAAATGATTGTTCAATGCCTCCATCCAATCAATCACCTCTTCAGCATCCATACTTCCACTATACATAGGCAACCCATCTATGGTGTCCCTATTGACTGATTATAATGCATTTAAAAATGCCCTCTGGTCTACTGGTATCTCCTTTGTCTTTTTACTGGTTTCCCTAATTTCTGTATCTTCTTCATCACTGTCACTGTCATCTTCCTTATCTTTGCCTTTGGACTGCTTGAACTCTCCTAACTTGGTTGCAAGTATCTCCTCAATTAGCTTCTTAACGACATCCTACGACATACTTTTGGGAGGCATCATCTCCGCCTTTGGCTCGCTTTCTTTGTCTGACATAAACATTCACAGACAACACCCAAACGCCAACACTCTTGCAAATCCTCAATTTGATTTGCCATCCAAATCTTAACCTGGCTCTGATACCACTATGATGTAAAGCCAAACACCATGACCTGTATTTTCCTTTGTATGTCCACGTTTTACTTGGCTATTAGCAAGATTATGCACTATCGGCTAACCAAAACATCTTTACTCCAATCACATTCTTCACTCTAACGTATGTCCTTTGCATCATTTGCATATCAGCAACACTGCCTTCATCGGCAAGATCAAATCTTATTAAGCCGATAGACCGATGAACTTCACACATAAAACACTCAACCTGCTATGTCGGTTTCTTTTACCGTCGCTACCAGTCATCCCTTGTAACTAACTCAATGTACATTCGCAATGTACATTCGCCACATATGACTATGACAACCATTTGTGAGATACCCACAAATAGACAACTGTGGGATACATAAGAAATGAACCCAACATACATTAGTGATATACGCATAGAATGTATACTCAGTGAAACAACATGAATCTTCGCTGATTTGATCCACTACAAACTCTGTAACTTCACAAATCCGTTTCTTCGATGATCTTATAGACCTTTCACCCTATTAACCTAGCACATGATGGCACTAGGATCTATCTGCACCCAGTACGCGATCCTGCAAACACGAACATGAACAAAACAAAAAAATACAAAACGAACTATACAACCATTCCACCGATTTCAAATAAATCTAACCGGTGGAATGGGCTAAGAACCCATCTCGGCCACAAAATAAGAAAATTGATTACATAGAGAAAAATTGAAAGACAGAAAGATGCACAATACAGAATTTTATTAATGCCTTTCAGAATGCGTATACAGATGCTCCGTTCTCACAATTCCACAACTCAACTTCACAACTGATTACAATCGATGATCTCTGGGGTATTTATCTACTCGCCTGAGCAGTACCACCTTGACTCCAAGTGGCTGGGAGATCACAACTGACTAACAACCTCTAACTGCCTAACAACCTCCTAACTGTCTAACAACCACGAGATTACTGCTTGACAAATGTCCTTCGGACTTACAACATAAACGTAGATACAAACTAAATTAACATACATTGGTCAAACAGACCTTATTACATGAATGGTCAGCTTAGGACCTTATTGGAAACATCAAAATGAACTGTAAACAGTTAATGCCTCATGGAGGCCACTGTGGATTGGGTGCTCCTGCACCACTTATGAATCAATATATATCAATCTCCCTCTATATCTCTATCAACTCCCCCTCTCTCTTTCTCTCTATCTATCTCTCCCTCACTCTCCCTTCTCTCTCTCCCTCTCCCTCTCTTTATCCCTTCCTCTTGAGCTTTATCTCTATATGTCTATCCGCTCTCTATCTCTTTTTATCTCTCCCCCTCTCTCTATCTCTCCCTCTCTCTTTCTCTATCTCCATATATCACCTTCCCCCTCTCCCTCTCTATATTTCTATCTATTGATCCCTCTATCTCTCTATCTCTCCATCCTCCCTTTGTCCATCTCCCTCCCCATCCCTCTCCCTCTCTCTCTCCCCCCTCTCTTTATCTCTCTTTCCATATATATATATATATCTCCTTATATATCTCTTTATATCCTTCTCTCTCTCTCATATATATATGTTTCTCCCTCTATCTCTTTATCTCTCTATCCTCCCTCTACCTATCTCTCTCCCTCTCTATATCTCTCTATCTCTCTATATCCCTATTTATCTATCTTATATTCCTCTCTATCTCTATCTGTCCCCATCTCTCTATCTTTCCCTCTATCTAAATATACCCCTCTCTCTCTCTATCTCTAACTTTATCTATCTCTATCTCTCCCTCTCTCTAACTCTAACTCTTCTCCCTATGATTATATATCTTTTTTAACACTAAAAGTTATATAACACACTTGCATTATAGAACATGAGCACATTATATATGTAATACATTTACATGTATATATGTACATAATATACACACACATATACATATGCACACACATTATGTATATATGCCTATGCATACATATATACAAATGTATATACATGCATTTTTTTAATTGAAAAACATATAAATGCATGTCTATTTATAAAATGTGTTTTCATAACACTATAAAATAAGATCATGTTATGTGAACTTTTACATAATGCACTCACATTTAATTTTTAAAGTTTGAAGCACTTTCTATAAAGGCTTGTTCACACCTCTCTCTCTCTCTCTCTATTTCTTTCTACTTCTCTCTCACTATCTTTATGTCTCTATTCCTCTTCCTATATCTCTCCCTCACCCTTCATCTCTATCTATCTCTCTCGATCTCTTTTTATATATCTCCCCTTCATCTCTATCTCTATCTTTCCCACTCGAGCTCTATCTCTATCTCTCTATCCTCTCTTTATCTCTCCCTCCCTCTATCCCTCTCCCTCTCCCTCTCTCCCTCCCTCTTTATCTCTCCCTATTCCTTTCTCTATATTTATATCTCACCCCCTATCTCCTTCACTATATCTCTATCTATTGATCCCTCCATCTCTCTATATCTCCAACCCCTCTCTCTCTCTCTAACTCTAACTCTAACTCTCTCTATCTTTCTATATCTCTCTCTTCTTCTCCCTCTCTCTATCGGGCTACATCACCATTATTTTCCCATGTAGGGGGCAACATTGTTAGTCTTTGATAGTATCTCTAGCTCATGTACTGATCATGTTAATCTTTTGACACATTTATATGATCATTACACATGCATTCTTTTATACGACTATTGCTACACATGCTTACATGATTATATTCCTACATGCTTAAATTACATTTACTTTTCATGTACTATTTTCCCTCTTCCTACAATTCCTTGTTTCCTATAGATACTTGACTCTTTGTCAAGTCCATATCCTATTGTTACCATTTTCATGTTTAGATTTGCAAATAGTTACAACTATGAAGAGAGACTTAATCTTTAATTCTCATGGAGAGTACATACACATAATGTGAACCTACTTGATCATATCCTTGCAGAGTCAACTACTTTGCATGGACCCCCTTCATATCCTTTGATGTTTGAATATTTAATTTGCATGCATGTTTGTGAGCGCTACATACTTTAAGATACACGATCATTCTAGAATTCACATGTGTCTCAAAGTAGACGCAAAATGTAATGGTGTGCTTTGCATACCCATTCTATTACCATTTAGTTTGTGCCTATTTTGAGGAAACTTCTTTGATACATATTGACAAATGGTGTGATTTTGTGCACAGTTGGGTTCCTTGCCTTAATATATCCACCTACCCATCACACATATTCTTAGACACTTACCCCTCATTCCCATGCATATGTCTACATATCCTTATGCATCATCCATATCCATTTATTCATTGTACACATTTATACACGTACTTCTATGTACATATTAGCCAATGTGATTTAGCCCCTTTCATGTCTGAAGACTAGTTTGCAGTAGCAAATTCGCCCTGTACGAATAATTAGTAATACTGACACACACTTTAAAAAAATTACAACTCAACACATCAAATTAATTGTACGAAGGCTTATTTACCTTTACAATATAATAAGGCACACAATACATGCCATCCTATGTGGCCGAAATTGATTTAAAATTAATACAGCATTTTGTATTATCAATATGCCCTTGACAGTGTTTTAGATACATCCGAGATAAATATGCCCTAGACACTGTTTGATTGATCAGTTTTAATCTGGAAGCGATCCAATACACGCTTGCTCTTCAATCCCTGACTGAAGAATTCCTTCCGGAATTCAGCAAAGCTATGCCCTTTGTACACAGCAGGATGCTTCTCGTCCACCATGGATTCTGCAGGAGCAACGAAGGCATCCATTGAAGGCAAAGAGAATGTAACAATTGACATGCGTACACATGACATGTTAGTTACAGCCCTGTGCTCCGCACTCTTGAATCTCCCATTGCTTACAACCTAGTCAAAACACAAAAAAATAAATTCAAAAATCTATCCTCCTTTTAAAAATTTGCAGATTGCAGACTAAAACTCTAAAATATAGCTTGGATCAGTATTTTGTTTAATCAAAAACCTGAAGCTGATCTGCCAAATTGACCACAAAGGCATTGGGTATGGGTTCTACTGCAACCCATTTCCCATCCACGAGCACTTGCAGGCCACTCACATCTCCTTGCATTAGAACAGTGATTAGACCGGAATCTGAATGAGGTGGTAAGCCAAATGTAAGATCTGGATTTGGGCATGGAGGATAATAATTTATTTGCAACGCCTGACTATGATTCCCAAATGTTGTATTCAAATAATCAGCATCCAGTCCTAGAGCTTCAGAAATTGCAGCCAGCAGTCTCAAAATCAGTGATCTTATCTGTCTAGCATACTTCCCTGCACACTCTCTGTAAAAATAGAGAAAAGGTTTATACTCCTTTTTTTCAATTGGTACCAAAATTTTTGTGAGGGATTGTATTTTCTTTCATTATTTTTTATTTCATTGATAATATTTTGTTTATAATGGGCTACCTTTAGATTTAGATGCCAAGAGAAGGGTATGTCTGCAGTTAAATTGATCCAACAGATGACACAACCAAAATTGGACAGCATTTATACACTTAAATATGTAACACATCACCTGGGCTTCAAACAAGGTTCTCCACTGTGAAGCTCCTGTTATTACATTATCTTCATTATTATTATTATTACCTGTAGGCTGCAGGTTTTTCAGGCCAAGAATCAATGACCTCCTCCAAAGGATGGCATGGATGTCTCAAACTATCACACCAGTTTAGGACTTTTTCTTTGGTGATATTGAAGCTCGTAGTAAGCCTGACCGCCTTACTTAAATCTTCTGAATAGAGAAAGGCTCTGTCTTCCACAGGCATTTCAAAAAACTCTCTGGCAGTATCCATCATGCCTTTCATCACAGATTCTTGCACTCCATGGTTCACAATCTGAATTTTCCCAGTCATATTATTGATATCAAACCAAACCCAAATAGATTTTTGAATGAAAATTATATATAAATGGAAGTTTACCTGGAAAAAACCATACGCCTCACATGCATTCCTGATCTCCTTCACCACATTTTTCCTGTCAGGACCATCTAAATCCTTGAGGTCTACCACTGGAATAGCACAAGAATGACAAACTTGAGACAGGTTGGGACGTTCATGGGGAGGAAAGATGTATTTTTCCTTAACCTGAAGATGGTTGAGTCCATTGGACATGAGTTTTTCAACAGCATTGAGAAGGGTTTCATGAACATGGCCTGTGGATGACATCTTTGTAACTCAAATATTTGGGTTTCTTGGGGATGATGATGAAGGAAGTATCCCCCAAGAGATATAAGTCAACTATAATCAACTATAATTCATTTAATATTAAGGATTCTTTCATGAACACGGCATATCGTATGAATAAGGGATCTTTCGTGGAGCATTATTTTGTTTATTTATTAGCTGGCAATAGTTTTCATATCATGACTATTTCTCTCTGTGTTTGTTTTAAATTATTTTTAGGGCGTGTTAAAAAATTATATTTCATGCGGGCAGCTGCACTTAATTTCATTTTCAGAACAGGCAGAATACACTTTAACCATGTACCATGGTTTAACTCAAGCGGGTTTGAACTCAGAGTTTGAAGTGTATACGTTAAATAAAACCTCTACTTAAATCAATAGAAAATTATCCTAATGTAATTAGCCCGACGGGTCTTACAATGGGATTGGCATGTTGGTGCTGCTTGTTTTGGTGGACTTTCTTTTATGATACTATACTTAGATTAAATAGCCTTGAAAGATGTACATCCAAAACATTATAGGTTGTATGTAATCACTTGATTACAGTTATTCTTATTAATTAATTAAAAAACAAATTCTTAAATTATTTACAACTAACAGAAAATTTTCATAATGATAATTTTTGTTTTACCTATATTACTAATTAGCCAATATATATATAATTTTTTTATATACATAATAATATATTAATAATATAATTTATTAAAGTGCATTACTAGGCTCTCATTGGGTATTATATGAAATACATCAATCAACAATTTGAGAAAATAAAATATCATGATACCTCACATTCGATTTATAATTAATTAATATTATATTGCATAATAAATAGATATAAATAGAGAGATAGAGATATAGTTTATTATGAGAGGTAATCGCTTGGAATATTAACTTATATTATATATATTAGGATTATGATGGTTGTTTTAGATCTCTATATGTAGTATATATATCCCTCTCTATCTCGCCTATACAAAGAGAGAGGGCAAGAGAGAGGCCTAAGATTTAATTATATCTAATATAATTATATTTATTGTTATATAATTGTGTGAGCTTATTATGATACATAATTATTTGGAGGGGAAGTATACAAAAGAATTAGATGGTCATTATAAAATTTGAACAATTTATAATACTTTGGTATAAAAATATTATAGCCAATAAACAATAAATACATCCATTATGGTACTTGAAAATTTTTACAATTCTTAGTATATTTCATTTCTTACAACCCACTTGTTGGTCATGGACATAATCTATGTGTTGGTCATGAAGGGTCATGTCTACCTATAGACTTCAAATACTTTGCAAGCTCTAGTTTGCTCAATAGATAATAACATCCACAGTGTTGAATAATTCAATTCTAAAGCCTTTATAGACCCATCTAAAAAAATAAATTTTAGAATAATACTAGACTTTTGGAATTTGTGGGGATGTAATATATGGATGAAATTAAAAGTGAGACTATAAGGTAAATACAATTTAGTCAACTCTCATGTTTGAGGGAAATAACATGGATTTGTTTAGACAAACACAAACCTTAGTGCAAGCAAATTAAAAATGGACATGTGGGAAAAATCATTTGCATAGCGAAAGTATGAAGCCAACCAAGTCCAACTGTTGATAACTGAGAGGGGGGGTGAATCAGTTATCTTAAATTACTTCAACTCTCTGATCTTCCTTAACAATTAATACAACATCAAATCATATAAGCAAACATAACTATGAAATAGAAATAACATCAATACACATGACACAATGATTTTGATGTGGAAAACCCTGTTAAGGGAAAAACCATGAGGTGAATAACCCAAGATGTATTCTCTGTTAAAAGAATAGGATAGTACAAGATGGCACTTGCCAATTAGGGCTCACTGCCCGAGCACACTACTCACAAGAGGCTCACTGCCTACAAGAGACTCACTGTCTCCAAGATACAAAATAAAGTAACAAGATATTTGAACTAATGAGAAGCATCCACCTATGCTGAGGTTTAGTTCCAGTTAGGCTCAATACACTAATCTACTGCACTTCATTCTTCCTCTCCTTTGGTGCTGCTGTCCTGTCACATACCAGACCTTTATTACTGCTGTTACTCTGCTCCTTTGCTTTTCTTTGCACTTCACTTCACACAACACACACCTTCATATCTAAATCCATCTTGTATATATATCCGCACCAATGATTTCAACACCTTTCTAGTCGGCATCTGGAATAGTTAATATTTTCCTAAACTCTGATCTGTCGGCTAAATCCTTGCTTACCAAGTGATGCATATCAAAGAGATGCTTATAGAAGTCATCAAACATGTTGGCAATCGTGAATGGTACCTTAAAAAACTTGATCACAATCAATAACTCATCCGGATTAAAGTCTGATGCTCTGTCGGTCAGTTCTTCCTTTGTCTACTCTGCCAAATAGGGACCCAATGCTTAGGTGCTCATATCTCTTCACTCTTTCTTCATCGGAGGCTCAATCCTTGGAAACTATTAGTCAAGGTACTCCTCTAGACTTCCCCAAATCCGCATTTTACTGAGATACTTCCTCTGAGAGATCCAGACCTGACTGTTGGACCTTGCTGCATGCTCTGTTCTTGCTTACCAAACCACAACACTTCTTCAATCTGACTTCTGGTAAAGACTCACCATGTCCTGCAGATGTGTGGGATGGACTTTGTTGCCATCAATGACAACACTCGTGAAGCTACTCTGTGTCTCTTGCTAACAATCTCCCCCTTTGGCATTGATGGCAACACTTAGTGAAAAATGACTAAGTGTCACACTACACTCCCCCTTGGCTGATGCTTTGTTCTAATGTACATTTTACCGGAGCTCCCTCTTAGCTAGATTTCTCATTTTTCACTGCTCCTCACTCCCCCTTTGACATCAATGACAAAGGGTAGAATCCGCACACCAAAATTTCCAAAAATCAATCTATATCCACATAAGTATATATACAAGTTGTACTTACAGATACTTAAGTATATTTGCAAAGGTATTTTTCAGCTGTACAACTTCTGTCGCCCAACTTTGCTTCATCCTGTCCAAAATTGAGATGTGACCACTCAACAGGAATGCAAAATCTTCTACCTTCTTAAGATTTGTCGGATCACTGGTCCGAGCTGTGGCCTGAGCATCAGTTAGAGCTTCATGTATAACCTCTAACTTAGGGATAATGATCCCTCTAAGTTCACCCATCCAGCTTATTATGTTCTTCCTTTCCTTCTCAAGTTTCTTTATTGCATTTGTGACTGCAATAGTCTGACACTCTTGATTTACTATGGAAGAGGAGAGAGGATCAAAGCTTTGAGACAAACTTAGTAGTTTATCCTCTTGCTCTTTTACTTTCTTCTCAATATCCTTGGTCACTTTAGGCTAGGATAAACAAAATTTATAGATATCTCTGCCATCTTTGAGAGCATTTTCTAAGCTCTTTATTCCAATATCCATAACTCTCCTATCATTTTTTATTAGACCCTGCACTTCGAAGAATCTTTTTCCCAAAAACTCCTTCCAGACCTTTTCTTCAGCTGACTTCTCCAAAGAATCAAAATGTGTGCTAATTGAATTGACAAGAGATTTTAAGTTATCGGATGTGGAGGCTGAAGAATCCTTTTGAAAGGATGGCATGATTTTCTCTAATGCATCGGATGCAATCTCAATTAGCTCACAATCTTCTATGTGAGATTTCAAAAGTTTTTCTTTTGCCTTTGCTGAAGTAAAGGATGCTAGCTTCATGGTTTGAACTAGGGAGAGGGAGTCAAAATTGAACGGTCCTTGAAGAAGTTCTGGTTCATCAAATTCCATCATCTCTTTGGTTAAGAAATCTTTGACTACTTTTGCTGTGTCTCTTGCCGGTGATAGGGTTTTCTCCCCTTCTGCAGCCTTAGCACTATCATCTGAGGTTTTCTCTGTTTGACCTTTTTCTTTTTCCTGTACTTCTCCTTGACTAGTTTTCTCCTTTATTCTTTCTTCTCCTTTAGATCCGGAGTCTGCAGGAGAAATCGAAGGAGAGATGTTTGCTTCTTTATGGACTTCCTCTGCCAGAGCAGAGGAATCCAGGTCCTTATCTTTCTCTTCACCTATCTCCTTTACCTCTTTTGCCACTGTCTTAGTAGATTCTTCTTTTTCATCCATGGCCGAGGGATCATCACCTAAGTCCTCTATAATAGGAATATTGAATCTTTTGTATGCATTCTAGAGGATGTCTTCTATTTCTTTAGCCACCTTGTCAGTTTCTCCAAGCATAAGCTGATTCATCCTAGCTTTGCTTCGGAACTCATCCTTGCAATCTTTGAAGATCATATTCTTTTGCTTAGGAGTGATGGAAGGATAGAGCTGAATGGCTATCTGTTCCTAGATCTCCATATCCTTTGCTTTAGCATTAGTCTTTTTGATTTCAAGTTCCTTCTTAAGGATTTTAGGAATTAGGGATATGATTTCAATGAAAACTTTGTTGTAGATATTCAGATACTTGACTGTGGCATCTTGTAGGATCTTCTGGTTAGCTTCACTACATTCATCATAGAATTATGTTAATTTTTTTAGGTTTCCATCCATAGTAATTGCCTTGATGATATCGTCAAGAGTAGGCTTCTCAACACTTTTATTTGTCTTTTCTTCTTCCTTGTCTAGACCGATAGAGGATTCTCTAGATACTTTCTTCTTCTTCTTCATCTTCTTGATCTCTTCATCAGATTCTGTCTCTTCATCATCTTTGAGGCTTGTATATGATCTTGTAGCCTTTGTCTTAGTTCTTTTTTCTCCTTTACCAGATGATTTTACTTCTGGTTTTGATGCCTTTGAGCTCTTAGCAGTGGTAGGTACAGAGCTCTTAAAGGATTTGGTTCAGGAGGGGGCTTCTATCGGAGTACTCTCCTTTTCTGCTTCTTCCTTTTCTTTCTCCACCCTTTCCATCTTCTCCTTGTTTGCATCAAGTGTCTCTTTTGATATGCCAAAACTTTTGGCAACATTCTCTACTTCTTTTCTTACTTTTCTCTTCATCTCCGGTTGTTTGAGCTCCACATGAATCTTTACACTCAATTCTTCAAAGGTTCCAAACCTTTCTGCCTTGGGATCCTTGGGCTGACTTAGCATGTGCTGAACATGCAGCTCTACAATTTTCTCATCCACTTCATACCCCATTGGCATGATCCATACTATTCTTGGTTCCACTGCCTCCATTAGGCATTGATCAGTTTCTACCATAAAGCATATTGTATCCTTATACTTTTCAACTAGCAATTGAGGAATTCTCTCTCTGGCTTGCATCATGTTCTGAAAGTTCTTAAAGTACCCCCAGAGTGCTATATTCTATGCATTGGCATCACCAATTCCATGCAGTTAGTCTCTGATTTGTATTGCTACTGGTCTGTCATTTTGCCATATCCACCCATTTGATCCAGGTAGCTCATTCATGTAGTAGAAGAATAGACAGAGTATCAGGCCACCATATTTGAATGAATTCTTCTTATCCTTCTTTATCTTCTGCAGGTTCTCCAAAAGTTGGTTTAGAAGGAGCTCACAAAGGTCATAGTCAGCATCCTTTCTCAACATTTCATAAGCAGTGTAAATTGTAGCTCTGGGTACTAAATTTTCCCTACTAGAGTGATATATCTTATAACCGATGATCATGGAGGCAAACTTGATATCTGGATCAGTGATATCTTCTATTGTCATTTCTCTCTTGTCAAACCTTGATTTGGTAGCCTCACTCACAATTTAATTCTTGATGGATTTGAGAACAGGTAACCCTCCTGATGAGTGCAAACCGGTTACCACTTTAATTGCATCTTTTGTGATCTTGAATGGTCTATTCAGCCACATGAAGTTCTCATGCATTCTGCTCAAAACATACCGAACCCACTCATCTTCAGCAAAATAGGGGAAATGAATGCACTGCCCAAAATGTTTTTCTCGGATGGCCTTATATTGGGGTTTAAGTTCAAGTGATTCATTTATTAGTTCCTTGTGGTAGATATCTCTCAACTTGAATTGTCTGAATTCTTCAATGTTTGCGTGAATGTAAACCCTAATATCTTCTACATGCAGAACTCCATGCGGAACACCAGAAAATGCCCCTAGGGGATCTACTTCTAGGGATTTGTAGGGATGTTTCTTGAATTTGGGGCGAGGCCTATCAGTGATCTTCACAATATTCAGAGTAGCCATCTTTCAAAAGATTTACAGAGAGATATTCAATAATGGAAAATACCTTTTGCGCTTCTAGGGTTTGCAGAGTGAGCCGGATTAATTTGCTGGATGAATTGACTTCAGTGGTTGATCTTTGAGAAATTTGAAACAATTTGTTGCAGAGCTCCTTTTCTATTCTTCTTGAATGCAAATGTACAAATGATGGGTGAATGAGCCCTTTTATTTATGATAAAACCCTAATTCCACATTGCAATAAATGCGCATCTTAAGTTATTCTAGTTGCCTTGTTCTCCTTGTTCTGAGAAAGATCTTTTCCAGATCACTGAGATATACTTAGAGTTATTCTCGGTGATTGATGACAATCTATCTTCCTTTCCCCAAACATTTGATCTATCCGCAGATCAAGATACCTCAAATTTGAATCATACCGGATCTAACTGTGAAAATCCTGTTCTTACCGGATGACTATTAAACTAGATTAATCTCAGATGATTAACCTCTTCAAATTCATTACGAATCTTTCATATCTTCCCCAAGGGTTATTTAGATGTTTCTCTGAGAGCCCTTTTAGTCCGCAACCTTTCATGTGCTAATCTTAGGCACCAATTGACTAGCTGGGGGAAAATATTTTCTTTTTGTGACTCCCCCTGAGCCAGAGCTCATTTATTTAGTTTCTGGAAGGAATATCAACACCAGATTCTGGTGCGGATCCATCTTCAACATTATCTGTACTCCTCTTCACCCAAATCTTGTTCATCTCCCTTTGAATTTCATCCGCAATCATTTTTCCTTTTCCTTTGTCTTGGTTTTGATTATGATGTACCGGACCCTTATTGTTCTGATTCTTACTTCTGCAGAATTTGGAAATATGACCGGATCTATTGCAATTGTAGCAGACAACATTTCTTTTCATATTTGACTGATATCCTCTTGATCTACATTGATTAGCCATATGTCCCATTCTATTGCATGCAAAGCATCTTCTATTGAATGAATTGTTTATTTGCATATTTCTACACTCATGAGATTTGTGACCATACCTTTTGCAATTGAAACACTGTCTGGAGAAGGATGAATTAGTCTGGTTCATTCTTCTTCTGCACTAATTTGCTTTATGACCAAAATTATTGCAGTTGTGGTAGTATCCATTGAAAGATGGATATCTTTGAGCATTTGGTTGCCTTACCAGAGGTCTTCTAGGCCTGTTTCTTGGATTTTTTGTTCTGGAGTTCTTCTGACTGAATCCGGAACTTTCACTTTTTTCATACCCCAAGCCTTGCTTGTCATCTACCCTCTTTTGGCTTTGAAGAAGAACTTCAAGTTGAGCAGAGCTTATGTTGAATTTCTCTTTGTATTCATTTGCTGTTTGAATATCCCTTTTAAGAGTGTTAATCTGATTCTCAAGTTGTTCTTCATTATCTCTAGCTTCTTCAAGATCAGATTCTAGATGCCTGATTATCTTATCCATTTTGTGGCAGTCTTCTGATTTCTCCTTGAGAGATTATCTTAGATCATCTTCAGTTTTTCTTCTCTCTTCAATTTCTTGAGTGAATTTCATAACTCTTGATTCAATTTCATGTCTTACCATAATGACCTTTTTTGATAACTTTTCACATAACTTAGTTTTCTCCTTCAGATCTTCATTTGTATCATTGGCTTCACCTTGACTTGCCAATTCCTGAAGTAGATCCTTTCTCTTTTTCATAGAGATACTCAGTTTCCCTTTTAGTGCATTTATGAAATCATCAGCCTGTTAGAGTCTTTCCTTCAATTCATTAACTTTAGAGTTAGATTGCTTAAGATCATCTAGGGCAGATTGAAGTTGTTCCCTCATACCATACACATCCATTTGAATTCCCAGATCTTCCTCAAGCTGTTAGGCTTTGTTTGGAGGAACTTAGCTCTGATACAAATTGTTGATAACTGAGAGGGGGGGTGAATCAGTTATCTTAAATTACTTCAACTCTCTGATCTTCCTTAACAATTAATATAGCATCAAATCATATAAGCAAACATAACTATGAAATAGAAATAACATCAATACACATGACACAATGATTTTGACGTGGAAAACCTTGTTAAGGGAAAAACCACGGGGTGACTAACCCAAAATGTATTCTCTGTTAAAAGAATAGGATAGTATAAGATGACACTTGCCAATTAGGGCTCACTGACTACAAGAGACTCACTGTCTCCAAGATACAAAATAAAGTAACAAGATATTTGAACTAATGAGAAGCATCCACATATGCTGAGGTTTAGTTTTGGTTAGGCTCAATACACTGATCTACTGCACTTCATTCTTCCTCTTCTTTGGTGCTGATGTCCTATCACATACCGGACCTTTATTACCGCTGTTACTCTGCTCTATTTTTCTTCACACTTCACTTCACACAACACACACCTTCATATCCAAATCTATCTGGTATATATTTTCATACCAATGATTTCAACACCTTTCTAGTTGGCATCTGAAATAGTCAATATTTTCCTAAACTCTGATCTATCAGCTGAATCCTTGCTTACCAAGTCATGCGTATCAAAGAGATGCTTATAGAAGTTATCAATCATGTCAGCCAATCATGAATGATACCTTAAGAAACTTGATCACAATCAATAACTCATTCGGATTAAAGTCTGATGCTTTGCCAGTCAGTTCTTCCTCTATCTACTCTACCAACCCAATGCTTAGGTGCTCATATCTCTTCACTCTTTCTTCACCAGAGGCTCAATCCTTGGAAACTATCAGTCAAGGTACTCCTCTGGACTTCCCCAAATCCGCATTTTACTGAGATACTTCCTCTGAGAGATCCGGACCTGACTGTCAGACCTTGCTGCATGCTCTGTTCTTGCTTACCAGACCACAACACTTCTTCAATCTGACTTTCGGTAAAGACTCACCATGTCCTACAGATGTGTGGGATGGACTTTGTTGCCATCAATGACAACACTCATGAAGCTACTCTGTGTCTCTTGCCAACACCAACTTCAAAGGTCATAGAAAAATATATTAATGAAGAATATTCATAGGCTAGAAAAAGAAATCAAGCATTGAATTTTATTAATATGCATAGGAATAATCATAGATATAGACCAAAAGAAAATAATATATAACTCAAGGATGAATTAAAAATTGCATGGCTTGAAGCTTTGTTAAAAAATAAAAAATACACTTGATCACAAAAATGGCTCACCGCCGAAAAAAGTTAGCTTCGCAGGTTCGCACCAATATACTAAGGAAAAACAAGTGGGAGAAATTCAAATTGCCTTGGATGTGGAAATTGGTGGATTAGCCGAAAAAGCTATCATTGCCAAGTTATGTAAGAAAGGAGTGTTGTGTAAGCAAATAGAGGATTGGATCTCAGAGCATTGGCTATCAGGAGTCAGATTGTCTTTTTTGTCGAAGGGCTTCTTCTGCATCTATTTTGAAAATGAAGATGTGCGCAACTCCATTCTCTCTGGAGGACCATGGTTTTTTTTAGGATGTCATGGTGTATGTTCGAAAGTGGTGCCCTCGTTTCAATCCTATTTCCTTCAACCTGCCTGAGGAAGTTGTCTAGATCTGGCTTTACAACCTCCCACATGAATATTGGTCAAAAGATTATCTGAGGAAGATTGGTGAATGCTTAGGTTGTTGGATCTAGAATGATGTAGATATCTTGTGCAGCAACTCTCAACTCTATGCTAGACTACAAATCACTCACATCTCTCCCATCCCACACAAAATCACGCTCAACTCCCAAGTTGGGTGATGCAGACAATTAGTGGAAATTGAAATGACAAAGTTCTTCTACCTTTCATGTAGGAGTCGGGAACATGTGGAAAAAGAATGCCCTAAAAAGAAGCACAATATATGATGGGTGGGGAAAAGAAGGATCCGTGATGCAAAGGTGGTTGCGGAGTCTCCTAATAAGGTATGTGAGTGAAGAAGAACAAAATTTGGGAGGATGAAGATGTAGTGGAAGCTAATCTTTGGAGTAAAAATGGAGAGCATGTCCTGGATGAAATTGGCATTTTAGACCCTAGGTGTATTAGCCTTGATCTACTTCTCAGATTTTAGGCTTGAATATAGGAGTAGAGAAGAAGGGGAGGAAGACAAATAAACAAAAGAGGGAGGAATTGGCATAGGAGAAATGTCAACCCAATTTGAGAGAATATTTGTTGAGATCTAAGGGAGGAAGCACCTCCCTTAAAGAACAATGAAGATTGCTACTTGGAATGTTAGGGGCCTGAATTCCCCTAACAGGAGGTGCATGACCAAGCGCCAATTGCAACTTCTGTTGGTTGATACCATTCTTTTACAACAAACCTTGAATTAAATATCAAGATGCCAACTCCTTCACCGGTCATTGTTGAGGGTGGTTAGGTGAATGGGTTATAGCGAATGGAGCATTGAGCAGCCTGGGGATCTAATGGAACCCTAACAAATTGAAAATCAAGCTAATTTAATCCAACAAAAACTGGATGTTGTGTACAATAAAAGGATTCAACTCTAATTTGCATTTCTTTTTATGAAATGTTTATGGTCCTACCAAACCTAAAGATAAAAGTAAACTTTGGGAGGCTATCACTGCATTTTAAAAATTGAATCAAAATGAGCCTGTTATTCTAGGAGGGGACTTCAATGCAATTCTGTGTGGGGAGAAGAAAAGAGGTGGATTGAATGGGGATTCAAAATCTCAAAGAGATTTTTCCCAGTTTGTGAGTGAAGCAAATTTACTTGATGTTGCACCAAAGAATGGAGCCTTCATGTGGACTAATAGGCATATAGGGCAGGCTCAAGTGGTGAAAAGATTAGATAGATTTCTGATTTTGACTAGCTGGTTGAATTCTAATTATGTGATGGAGTATAATATCAGAGTTGGTCTTCATTTGGGAAGACCAAGCACCAAAAAGAGGTAGCTTCAAATTTGAAAAAATGTGGTTCTAGCGGAATGATCCAGTCAACCTGATTGAAAAATGGTGGAAGGAGGCCCCTTTATGTAGAGGCACAAAGATGTTCAAATTTGTGAAGAAACTGAGCTACACAAAAAGTAAATTGAAAGAATGGAACACGGTCTCCTTTAAAAATATCTTTGCTGAGAAAGATCAAATTGAAAAGGAATTAACAGATATAAATGAAAGAGACATTTCTCAAGGAATGTACCAAATGGATTATCTGAAGGATAAAGTGTTACTGGTCAACATTCTAAGATTCTTGCTAGAGAGTAGATTTATTAGAAAATAAAGTCTAGGGAGACCTGGTTGGCAGAAGGAGATTTAAACACTAAATTTTTTCACAACACAACAAAGATACGAAGGTTTCAAAATTGGATAGAGAATATCAAGACTCTTGATGGTAGACAGGTGAATAACTTGGAGGACATTAAAAAGATGAAGTGGTTCTTTACTTCAAGAGATTATTGGCACTAGATGATGCAATGGACAACAGGGACATGTCAAACCTTATTTCTAATATCCCTTGTATTATCTCAGAGTCGGATAGGTAGATGTTGATGGCTCCCTTCACAAAAGCAGAAGTGAGTAGAGCAATAAAATAGCTTCACCTGGATAAGGCCCCCGGTCTGGATGGGTTTACTACCTTATTCCTCCATAAGTGTTGGCACTTTTTGGGGAAAGAAGTGTGGGATTTGGTTGAGGATTTTTGAAAATCAAGGAAGATTCTCAAAGAAGTTAACAACACTATGGTGGCGCTCATTCCCAAAAAGAAGAATTGCAACTCATTCGCTAATTACAGGTCAATATCCCTATGTAACTATATTTATAAAATCATCTCCATCATCTAAAGTAACAAATCAAATGAAAATCTCAAATATTCATTATTGCATAGATATGCAGCATAGTTATCATTCCACATTTTACAACATCATGATGGAATCAACATTATGATAAAAAAGGATTTTATTTTGGGTATTTACTATAGCGATTATCCAACATACCCATCTATGATGTTTTTTTGTGGAGGTTGCGTGGCATTGTGTATATTTATTATTCCGAGGGAAGTGTTCATTTTTTAAAATTACATAACATTAATTTTATTAAGATGAGGGAAGGGTTTAACTTCTTTTAAACTACATAATTTATAAAATATATTATTTAGTATTAACATTATTAATTAATATTTTAAATTATTTTATAAATATAATTAATTAGCCGATAGTTAGCCGATAGGCTTATATGTGGGAGCTTTTACTCTCACTAAATTGTTAGCCTCTCAGCCATTTTTTTTTTCTGTCATCTAATAACTAGAAGATCAACAGTTGCCAAGTTTTCATGCACTTATCAAAGATTGTATTCAATTGATGGCATTCTCCACCTATGAATTATCATATGTGTATATGTCTCTTCATACACATTTCGAAAGGGTGTTTCACTTCAAACGAACATCAATTATTGTTAGCTTAAGAAAAATTGTGGTGTGAGAAGGTGTGTGGGATGTGACTTTTTGTCATTTTTCTCTACCACTTAGTCAATTCATAATTGTTTAAAAAGTTCAAAAGTTAAATTAACTTTCAATATTTTCTAAACCAAGTCAAGTCTTAACACTCATAATTGTTGGTGTGAACACATAATTCACACATGTTAAGCTGACTTAGTGAGTCTTCTAGGTGTTTCTAGTTGAGTCTAGTTGTGTGTTGAGTTGTTGATAGTTGGAGTGAGTTGTCTTATCCTCCACATGTGCAATTAGTTATCATCCTCTAATTGACACATGTTGTAGGAATATCTCCACTTTCCACTCCACCTTTCTAGCTCTCACCTTGCCTTTATAAGCAAGGCTCACTCATTGTATTTCATACAGCTTCATATGATCTTTGTATAGATTCTTGCTCCATTGTTTCAACATATTCTTCTCTGTTATCTTTGTGTGGAAGGTTGTCTTGATTGCAGGTGATCCTGGCTTGCTGAGTCACATTGACTCTTACATGGTATCAGAGCCTAATTTGTAATTCCCTTCCCTCATTGGAGAGGCTTTGCTAGGAGCTGCATCATAGGAGTGTCTTGGAGCAAATTCGACATCAAGGTTGCGATTAGGAGGCCCAAATTTGTATAAATCAGCTGTCCAAACGCCGAATTCAGAGAAGTTGAAAAAAAGACAATTTTTTTCCTCTGTCCCTCCACGACAAGGAATATTCCCTGTGCAGAAGGAATCTTCAGCATCTCTGTAGTGGCGTCATCAATCAAATCAGTTGGGTAATTTTTTTTTTGCCCACCTATTTTAATTTTCTGCTGATTCGTTTTGGGGCTTGTAAAAAGTTTTTTGTTTTTTAAAAAAGAAAAAAAAGGGATTTAAAAAAATTGTTTAAGGCCCATTTAGGCCTAGCCGTACTGCAGGCTATAGCAGTTGGGTCCTACCAAGGACGTGGTAGGCAAAAGCCCTGGCTCCATGAGCCTTTCAACATCAAGGCTTCAACCATTAAGAAATTTTGCAGATTATAAAAGAGCACTTTTTGATGTTTTAACATCAGCAACATTTTGTTTCAAGTTGAGAAAATTGTCTAAGCTCCTCCGTTGCTCCTTGGTGATCTTGATCTGCCTGTGGTGGTCACTGTCATTTTTTATCATCATCCTTGCTCATCGACCAAACCAAGATTTGCAGATTTCATTCCAATCGTAGGGCATTTTCTAAAACTCGTCAATTGTTCCAGATTTGGCAGTCCTTACTGGCAGCCAGTGATCAAAGTACATTTCATTCGGTAGTTTGGCTTTCATTCAACATTTTTTCCTACCACATCAAAGTCTTTGGTGGAGGGGGAGAATACTTGGCGGTCTGTATAATCCCAACAATTGGCGGTTATCAATCTTTCTACCATCGGCATTTGTCATTACATATTTGGTGGTCCTCAAAGTTTATATTGGTGGTTTAATTTTTCCTTGCCGCAGTCAAACACATATTGGTACCCATCGACAGTCAGCGACCAATTATCTTTTGCAAGCGACAGTCTAAAACCTCCAGCGGGAGCCTTTTGGCTTGGGCCCCGCAGACCAAATCTCTAGTAGGAGGTTTTCCGTACAAACTAGCGTTTTTGCATGGTTAATCGGTGGTTTTGACCAAACAAACTGGTGATTTTTTCCTCATAGGCTATTTTGTGTTTTCCAACAGTGGTTTTGCAGTAGGAGAATATTCTAGCCAGCCCAGAGAATAATCCATCAGAGGGGACCTGTTTTACCCTCAAAGTCCTAAAGTAGAGCTTTTTTTCTTTTTTACACAACTTTTGCCCACGGTGTTGAAATTGGGAAAACAAGATATCAATGGAAAGCTAAAAGAGAGCTCTTTACAGTGGTGGTATAAATTTTCTCTAATTTTTCTATTTGATAGCATTTATTGTAGGTCGAAGAAAAATCTTCCCTTTTTGGCTCCTGATCTCATAACTTTTTGCCACGATCTCCAATTTTTGCGATTCAAGCAACATTGGAAAGGTATTTAGGACCTCTTCAAAGTCATCCATGCACTTTTCTTAAATTTTGCTCCAAGTGTTTTTTATGTCATTTGTCAATTTTTGGCATTTAAGTATAACTTGGACATTTTGATACTTGAGGAGGTGAAATTTGTTTTGAGAGGATTTGTTTTCTGTAATACATCATTGTGAATGATTGTAATCTCACTCGGATCTCTTGTTTAAGAGATTTTGTTGTTTTCCCAATTTTGGTCCCTTGAGGACAATTGTAAAACGCACTAAGTATAAAGTGCCACAACAAATTGGGCGGGGGGGCTCTCTTACATAGTAAAGGGATGTTGTTGTCTTGTTGTCTTTCTTTTTCATCATGGATGTGCCTCAATTTTCACTTTTAACTCCATATAACTATCTTGAATGGAAGAAAAACATGGAGTTTGTATTGTATAAACAAAAGTTACATAGAATAACTTTAGGCACAAATCTTGAAGCCATAGGTGCTATTGAGAGAAGAAAATGGTTAGATAGAAGAGTTGAGGCTTTTGGCACAGTTTGTCTTGCTATTTCTCTAGATCTGAGATTTCATGTTGAGTCTTGTACTACACCAAATGAGATATGGACAACACTAGACAATCTCTTTGGCAAGCAAGATAAAATAAGAAGGTTCAAATTGGAGAATGAGCTAATTGCACTTAATCCTCAAGACTTTAATCAAATCGAAGACTTCTTCACCAAGTTTAAATCTCTCAGGTTGCAACTCAAACAAAGTGGTCTTGAGGAAGAAGATGAACAATTGATTCTATCTATTCTTGCAAAATTGGGTCTTGCATATTCAGTTTATGTTTCTACCTTTTATGCTACAATGGATGCCTTTGGTAGTAAGTTTACTATGTCTTCACTTGAGGAGTTTGCTACACAACTCACAAGAGAACAAGCCAAGCTATTACACATGGGCACATTGAAGTCTCCTAGAAAATAGGCTCTAGTTGCAACACAAAGCCCAAAAGATCCTGAGACTTCACATAATAAGGGAAAGAAACAAAAGGCTTCAAAGTTTAATGAGAAAGAGAAAAAATCAAAGAAAACCCCCAAATCTTCTTCCAAAGAGAAGTCCAATAAGAAGAAGAAGCCAAAGTGTTCTTATTGCAAGAAATTGGGTCACGATGAGACTAAATGTTATGAGAAAAAGTTTGAAGAGATGTCACAACTTCTTCAAAAACATAAAATTGAGTATTCTCCATCAACAATAGTTTTACCCAAATCTTCTTCTTCACCACCATTATCATCTACATCTACAAGGACAACAGGCATTGCAAATTGGACAGATAAAGGAAAAGGAAAAGCACTCTTTGCTTCAACAAGTCTATAGTCAGAGAGATGACTTCTTAATTTTGGAGCTTCTCATCATATGGAGTCTTCACAGGGGATGTTCTCTTCATTTCAATCATGTGCTTCACCACCTATTTTGATGGGTAACAATACATACATGCATGCAACTGGAAAAGGAAATATTGATGTTGGAGAGAATACATTCAACAATGTGTTGTGTGTACCTTCTTTGACAGCAAATCTCCTTTCCATCTACCAGATTACTCACTATGGTGCACAGAAGACAGTTGAGTTCACTCCTAATTCTGTAATCATACGAGACTTGGAGAGCAGAGATATCATTGTAGTTGGGATGGCTGATCATGCATCTCACTTGTACACTTTCTCCCATTTTATTTCTGATGATGATGTAGACCCATTGATTGCTATTCACACTCATGCATCAAGTGTGAATCATGTTTCTAAGGAGAAGTTTGGTCACATGAACCTTGGTGTTCTTGCATCAACTTCGGTTCCTGAGACTAGTTTTGAGCTTCCTCCTCCCACTTCTTCAGAGATTGGCATTGACATAGCTTCATCCACTTCAGTTGAGAAGGTTATTGTTTGTCTTCCAGATACAGGTTTATAGGATGAGTACTTGATAGGTATTTCAGACTTGTTTCGTGAGTCCTATCTTGATGACTTGGATGACATATTTGATGACATTTATCTCCTCTTTGAAGGAGTTGAATGTTCTCCTTTGGATGAGCAGACATATTCTCCACTTCACTTGTCATAGTTTGACATTGAGTTGGAGTATCTTGACCATTATTTGGAGGATTCTTCGTCTTTGGAGATTGATGATCTTGAGTTTTCATCTTGTCTTGGATTGTCAGATTCTTTGATTGGGCATGCAACACCTGATTATGTGGCATCTTTTAGTTTTGACATGTGGACACTTGAGAAATTTTTAGAGACAGCATACATCATGAGGCTTTTTCCCTCATACCTTGAGATGAATTTTCTTTGACATCAGCCTTTGGACATGTTTCTTCCTAAGGGGAAGAATGTTGTTTGCAGGCCTTGGATTCTCTTCAGCATTCTTCTTTAGGCGTTCACCATTGGCACAGGAGCTACTTCATTGTGGGGGGGACCTATAGTCTCACCCACCTATAGTCTCACACTTGCTCTCCTATGGGGGGTACTTGATTATATATATGTGTTGGATGTAGTTCTTGGGGGGTCTTGAGTCCTCCTTCCATCACATATTTCATTTGTTTTCTGCATTCTCACTTTTGGAGAGGAGTTTTGTCCCATGAGGTTTTCTCCTTTTCTCTACTTGAGATTTGTTGTACATGGGTACCTAACATGGCCTAATAGCCGGGACCCATCCATCATTGCATCTTTGTTTTTAGTTAGCTACTCCCTAAGTTGCACTTAAGGGGGGTGTTGGTGTGAACACATAATTCACACATGTTAAGTTGACTTAGTGAGTCTTCTAGGTGTTTCTAGTTGAGTCTAGTTGTGTGTTGAGTTGTTGATAGTTGGAGTGAGTTGTCTTATCCTCCACATGTGCAATCAATTATCATCCTCTAATTGACACATGTTGTAGGAATATCTCCACTTTCCACTCCATCTTTCTAGCTCTCACCTTGCCTTTATAAGCAAGGCTCACTCATTGTATTTCATATAGCTTCATATGATCTTTGTATAGATTCTTGCTCCATTGTTTTAGCATATTCTTCTCTGTTATCTTTGTGTCGAAGGTTGTCCTGATTGTAGGTGATCCTAGCTTGCTAAGTCACATTGACTCTTACAATAATGAAATCAGAATTCTTATTAAAAACTAAAAGATAAATGCATGTAAATTGACACTAATTTAGAAAAATATTGGAAAGAGATGAATTATCTTTTAGGATTTAAAGTACCTGTAGACATATTATGATGCATCTCTACTATTAGAGCGGGTCTAGATAAATATTACTTTGTAGTTTGTTGTGAATTTAATGCTTTTGTGCAGAGGGCATTCAGTGAGCTTAGAGTGCATTCCTTATAGCATGGAGTGCATATACAGACCCCAAATAATATGATTGACATAAAATTTGAGCCAATTTATGCAAATAGAAGATAAATATTTACCTTTTCTATCTTTAAATTATTTTTGTTGTATACACATCAATATGTTATATTTAATAAATTAATATAAAAATCTATCATTTAAAAAAATTAAAAAAAATTTGACCCCAACTTCTTGGAAAACAAGAGGCACTTACAATTTATAAATGCTAGAAAAAATATATATTAAAAGATAATATTAATTTTTAATATAGTTTAAAATTATATAAAAAAATAATACACATTAATTTAAAAAATAATCAAAATTTGAACTTTAATTTTATTTCAAAAGCATTGTTATTATATCATATTAATTAAACATTAATAATATACAATCACCATTGTTTTATCTATTAAAAAATATTTAAAAATAATTAGATGTTAAATAAGTTTTTTAATTGCAATTACTATATTTATTATTAAAATTTATCTATTTGAAGGACGAGTCCTTAAACATTGATATATAAACTCAAAAACATTAATGCTTAGATTTTCTTCTTTAAACGTTGATTATATTTAGAATATAAAAATGAGTGCTCAAAGCTTTTTTAAAATATCTTGTTAACTGCCTCCATTAGAAATGATGGTAACCTGCACTACATAGGTGAAGAGAAATAAAACACACACACACAAATTTAAGTAGTAGTTTGAAACATAAATTTAATTTTAGTTTTACAAAAAATTATATTTTGTATTTTGGATCCCTTCACAAATGAGAATTAAAAAAAATAAATTCAATACTTTTTTTAATTAATATTAGATAATAAATATAAAAATGAGTGCTCAAAGCTTTTTAAAAATATCTTGTTAACTGCATCTAGCATGCCTCCATTAGAAATGATGGTAACCTACACTACATAGGTGAAGAGAAATAAAACACACACACACACAAATTTAAGTAGTAGTTTGAAACATAAATTTAATTTTTGTTTACACAAAAATAAATTCAATTTTGTATATGATAATATAAAATGACATATTTAGACTAAACATGAGCTCGTTGGCCCTACAAGGGTTTGAACCTTAATGGCCACCACAACAATTGTATGACTTAACCACCAAACCATGCCCTTATCATCATTTATATTAAATATTTATTTATAATTTAATCATATTTATTTTATATAATATTTAATATTTAATATAGTTATATTTGTTATTATTTAGCATATTTTATATAATGTAAATTATTTAGAAATGAGATAGAGAGACATAGAGGAAGATAGAGAGAGAATGAAAGAGAGAGGAAGGGAGAAGGGGAGAGATGGAGAGATAAAGGGATACACAGAGAGGAAAAGAGAAGTGGGGAGAGATAAAGAGAATAAAAGAGAGAGGAAGACAAAAAAAGAGGTAGAGGAAGAGAGAAGGGGATAGACAAAGAGATAGACAAATACAGATAGATACATAATAGAGAGATAGACAATAGAGAGAGAGAGACATATTTAATATTTATAACTTAATTATATTTATTTTATAAATAATATATAGTCTCTAATATAACTGTATTTATTATTGTATAGTATATTTTATCTAATATAAATTATTTAATATATTTTAAAAATACTATTATATTATTAAATCATTTATTTATAGTAAATATTTATTTATAATTTAATCATAGTTATTTTATATATAATATAGTTATATTTGTTATTGTATAGTATATTTTATATAGTGTAAATTATGTAAAAGTGAGATAGAGAAACATAGAGGCTAGAGAAAGAGAGATATAGAAAGATGGAGGGAGAGAGGAAGTGAGATAAAGACATGGAGGAGGCTAGAGGAAGAGAGATATACAAATAGAGATAGAGATAGAGAGAATGAAAGAGAGGAATAAAGAAAGAGAGGTAAAGGAAGAGAGAAGGGGAGAGACAGATAGATAAAGGGATACTGAGAGAGAGAGAGAGATTAGTCATGCTAACTAATTGGATGCATTTCATCATTTAAAATAAAAATGAGTCAATATTGTTTGCATAAATATTTTTCCTACACACTAAAATTACATAGAGGCTATCAGTTACATTTTAAGACACTCAAAACAATGGAGGCAACTAGACAGATACACTAGAAAACAAGCATGGTCAACCATATAATGGAATGTGGTCTCCACCTTCCTAACACTTTTCAAAATGGCATTATTTAGAGAAGAATAATGATTTCACTATACAATTAAAGTTTTAATAATGCTTTCCACTCTTTGACAAACATGGAGCTAAGAATCTACTCCAAAACATATGAATTAAAGGAAATGTACAAATGCCCTCCTCTTAAAGTTATAGGTACAAAAGAATAATAGTAACAAAAAATTAAACAAAAGAAACACCTAAATACTAAGAAGCCATAGTGAAAAACCAACAATTATGAATTTGTGTCATAATTGATATAATTTATTATATTATAAAATTGTTTATATATATTAAATATTTATTTATAATATAATCATAATTATTTTATATATAATATATCATATTTAATATAGTTATATTTGTTATTATTTAGCATATTTTATATAATGTAAATTATTTAGAAATGAGATAGAGAGAAGGAAAGAGAGGAAGAGAGAAAGAGAGGTAGAGGAAGAGAGAAGGGGAGAGACAGAGAGATAAAGGGATACACAAAGAGAGAGGAAAAGAGAAGTGTAGAGAGATAGAGATAATGAAAGAGAGAGGAAGACAGAAAGAGAGGTAGAGGAAGAGAGAAGGGGAGAGATAAAGAGATAGATGAATACAGAGAGAAATAATACAGAGAGATAGGCGAATAGAGAGAGAGACATATTTAATATTTATAACTTAATTATATTTATTTTATATATAATATATAGTCTCTAATATAATTATATTTATTATTGTATAGTATATTTTATATAATGTAAATTATTTAATATATTTTAAAAATACTATTATATTATAAAATCGTTTATTTATATTAAATATTTATTTATAATTTAATCATATTTATTTTATATTTTATATATAATATAGTTATATTTGTTATTATATAGCATATTTTATATAATGTAAAAGTGAGATGGAGAGACATGGAGGAGGCTAGAGAAAGAGAGATATAGAAAGAGGGAGGTAGAGAGGAAGTGAGATAAAGACATGGCGGAGGATAGAGGAAGAGAGATATAGAAAGAGAAGTAGAGATATAGAGAATGAAAGAGAGAAGAACAAAGAAAGAGAGGTAAAGGAAGAGAGAAGGGGAGAGACAAAGAGATAAAGGGATACATAGAGAGAGAGAGGAATAGAGAAGAGAGAGATCAAGAGAATGAAAGAGAGAGGAAGAGAGAAGGGGATAGACAGAGAGATAGATGAATACAGAGAGAGAGAGAGAGAGAGAGAGAGAGAGAGAGAGAGAGAGAGAGAGAGAGAGAGAGAGAGAGAGAGAGAGAGAGAGAGAGAGAGAGAGAGAGAGAGAGAGAGAGAGAGAGAGAGAGAGAGAGAGATTAGTCATGCCAACTAATTGGATTCATTTCATCATTTAGAATAAAAATGAGTCAATATTGTTTGCATAAATGTTTTTCCTACACGCTAAAATTACTTAGAGGCTATAAATTACATTTTAAGACACTCTCAAAACAATGGAGGCAACTAGATAAATACACTAGAAAACAAGCATGGTCAACCATGCTTTGCAATGTGGTCTCCACCTTCCTGACACTTTTCAAAATGACACTTCTTAGAGAAGAATAGTGATTTCACTATACAATTAAAATTTCAATACAGCTTTCCACTCTTTGACAAACATGGGGCTAAAAATCTACTCCAAAACATATGAATCCAAAGGAAATGTACAAATTCCCTCCTCTTAAAGTTATAGGTAAAAAAGAATAATAGTAACAAAAAATTAGACAAAAGAAACACATAAATACTAAGAAGCCATGGTGAAAAATCAACAATTATGCTAAAATTTGGTTAATTTGTGTCGTAATTGATACTGCTAATCTGTATCAATCTACTTTATGCTAAAAGGAAATTGCACCAAACAAAGAAATAATTGAGAAAAGTGATATTCATTGGACAATAGTGGCATTCTCAGTCCCCTCTTTTCAAGTGGTAATGTAAACTTTGCTTTAATAGGTGCAAAAGTACATCTCCATATTAAATATCCCTTGATTTTATGTTTTCAACACTCAGATGTCTTCTATGTTGATAAGGATAAACTAAACATATTTATTATTTATTATTTTATTATTTTTATTTTATATATAATATATAGTCTCTAATATAACTGTATTTATTCTTGTTTAGTATATTTTATATAATGTAAATTATTTAATATATTTTAAAAATAATATTATATTATAAAATCATTTATTTATATTAGATATTTATTTATAATATAATAATATTTATTATTTATTATAGTTATATTTATTATTTTTAGCATATTTTATATAATGTAAATTATTTAGAAATGAGATAGAGAGACATATAGGAGGATAGAGAAAGAGAGGGAGATAGAGAGAGAATGAAAGAGAGGGGAAGAGAGAAAGAGAGGTAGAGGAAGAGAGAAGGGGAGAGATGTAGAGATAAAGGGATACACAAAGAGAGAGGAAAAGAGCAATGGAGAGAGATAGAGAGAATGAAAGAGAGAGGAAGACAGAAAGAGAGGTAGAGGAAGAGAGAAGGAGAGAGACAAAGAGATAGATGAATACAGAGAGATAAACAAATAGAGAGAGAGACATGTTTAATATTTATAGCTTAATTGTATTTATTTTATATATAATGTAAATTATTTAATATTTTTAAAATACTATTATATTATAGAATCATTTATTTATATTAAATATTTATTATATTTAATCATATTTATTTTATATATAATATATAATATCTAATATAGTTATATTTGTTTTTGATTATATTGTTTAAACATGTTTTGAAGGGAACCCGAAAACCTTTACAAAAGGTAGCAAACTGAGAATAAAAATCCAACTGAACGCCAACAGAAAGCTAACATACTAGATAAAGCATAGAAAAACATAGCAAAAAGAAGACACCACAAACTATATCATTTTCTTTAAAGTCTCTATAGCTTCCAGCTCTTGCTCGTAGAATTTTTCATGTAGCATAGTGAAGTCCACCAACTCTTTCTTCTCTTCTACAAATGGTTTCTTCTTGCTACCTCTCGTATGGGTTGAAGGGCTGCCATAGCTCTCCTAGATTACCTATTTACCTTTGTCTTTAATACCCTCACCTTTATCCTTTTCAACACAGTCATCCACCTTAAAGTTGTCCTCAACAGCACTGCCTCTCACCTACTCCTTTCTAAGCTCCTTGAGCTTCTCCATGAGCATTTTCATTCCTTTCAGGTTGTTTTGGATAGTCAGCTTGCTTATCTGCATCATCTTCTCCAAGTTATCATTGATACCCATCATTTTCTCCTCCAGGTATTGAACCTTGGTACCAAACTCTTCCCTCATTCTTTGAACTTCATGTTCCATTTCCTCCATCTTGGGGATTGCCTCCCAGTTCTGGAAGATTAACTTGTCCTGCTCCATCAAGGTATCACTACCCTTGTCAAGACTATCCTGCAATAGCTTCAACTTAATGTTAATTATGTTTATCTCAACAAAAAACCATTTTGTCATTTTGTGCTGGGAATTAACAACAGTTTTGATCAGTTAGATAACCTCCTCTAGGTCATCTCTGTTCTTAGCCTTAGACACCCAATTTTCAAAATCCTCAGGGAGGTTATGTGAAGGGTTAGGGATTTCTAGGAAGTAGGACCCAATGTTAGGCTCCTCAACATGAAGACCATCACGACATGGGTTTCCTGGTTCAAACCCCCAGTTTCCACTTTCCTATCAATAGCTTCACCAAGAATAGAATTATTATCCAAACCCTTAGCAGTATCCACAACTGACCCCTCTCTCCTAGTGTTCTATTTCCCCTTTTTCACAGTCAGAGTGCTCTTGGGTCTTTCAGACACTTTCTTTTTTCCCTTTACTCTATCTCCTAGAAAAGTCAGAATCTTCCCCAATCTGTGATCCCTCAGATCAGATGATGTCAACCTCCCTTTTTTAACCCTTTTTCTCTTCTTACTAGTTCCTTCTTCACTATCCTCTTGGTCATCATTTAACATCCATTCCTCCTCAGAGTTGGTCTCCGAGTCACTGGAGACCATGAAAACCCTCTTCTTGGCTGAATGCTTGCCCTTTAGCTCACCCTTAGGAGAATTACTTTTCATATGGTCCATAATAAGGAGAATAAGTCCATGGAGGATGGGTAATTTAGGGTTCTTAGAATTTTCTTTTAGGGCAAACTCCACAGAAAAAAATAGATAAAAAGGGAATGAAACATGCATCTTATGGTGGAAATGGTTTAACAAATTGAAATGATACCCATACACTGCACTGAATATCCCATCCAAAGTAATGTAACACATAATTACCTCTGCCACCTCAACCCAAATGGGCTTGATGGAGAGCCGATTGTAGCCACCAGACTGCAGCTTCACAAGCTTGTTGCACTCATTACCCTTGAAGAATTAGTTCATAGCATCCTCAATGATCTTCCTTTCTCTAAAAAACTTCTTCCCATCGATCGACAACCTAGTTATCTGAGAAATGAAATCTTCGGTGATCGTGAGTTCCCTGCCAAATGCCATCACCTTCCTATTTTTCCAATTTTTGCAAACACTGTTGTGACATTGGGGCTGGCCCCATGTAATCTTTCCATGAAAGGGGTTAAACTCCCACCTTCTAGAATCTTCCAAACTTTCTTATTCTATTAGACCCCTTCGCAAGAAGAGGGCTCCACTCTATTCCTTTCCCCTCCCATATTGTGATTCAAACCCCTGAAACTCTCGAAGAAAAAATAGAAGAAAATAAGGAAGTAAACAGCTTTGTGAGATTGATCTGTGCCTTAAGCATACCCATAAAACATGTGTTCTAGCCTGTAATAATTCTACTACCTTTCAAGCCTTTACAATTCATCATTACCTCTTTAGTGAAACTCGTGTCTCATTCCATGAATGCATTCATTAAGAATTAACAAGTTAGCCTTGCTAGGAATTGTAGCCACATTTTCCCATATGAATTTAGACTGGTGAGCAGACCCTAAATTTGCAAAGACATCCACCACACTATTCCCTTCATGGAATATGTGTGATATAACAATTTGATCAAATGATTCCATAAGCTTAAAGGCCTCTTTGATAAAAGTTTCAATTGTCCAACTAGGACTTTGGGTCCTTTTTACGTAATTGATAATATTACTAGAATCCCCTCCTAACCAAACCTTTTTATACCCTTTAGTATAAGCAAGTTCAATAGCATGATAGGCTGCTACCGCTTCAGCAAAGTGGTTTGTCTGGGTACCCAGAGGGAGTGCCGTTGCCACCAAAAACCTACTAGAGTCATCTCTCATCACTCCCCCACTATCTATATCTCCTAGGTTCCCCTTAGTTTCCTTGTATATAGTTATATTTGTTATTATAGCATATTTTATATAATGTAAATTATGTAAAAGTGAGATAGAGAGAGATAGGGGAGGCTAGAGAAAGAGAGATATAGAAAGAAGGGAGAGAGGAAGTGAGATAAAGGCATGGAGGATAGAGGAAGAGAGATATTAAAAGAGAGATAGAGATAGAGAAAATGAAAGAGAGAGGAAGAGAGATAGAGGTAAAGGAAGAGAGAAGGGGAGAGACAAAGGGATAAAGGGATACAAAGAGAAAGAGATGAATAGCTAAGTGGGGAAAGATAGAGAGAATGAAAGAGAAAGGAAGAGAGAAAGAGAGGTAGAGGAAGAGAGAAGGGGATAGACAAAGAAATAGATGAATGCAAACACATAGAGGAGGAGGAGAAAGACATAAAGAGGAAGATAGAGAAACATAGAGATATAGAAAGAGATAGAGAGAAGGGGAGCAGGAGAGAGAGGGGAGATAGAGGGGAAGGAGATTATAGAGAGGAATAGAGAAAGAGATTAGTCATGCTAATTAATTGGATGCATTTCATCATTTAGAATAAAAATGAGTCAATATTGTTTTCATAAATGTTTTTCCTACACACTAAGATTACTTAGAGGCTATCAATTACATTTTAAGGCACTCTCAAAAAAATGGAGGCAACTAGATAAATACACTAGAAAACAAGCATGGTCAACAATATAATGCAATGTGGTCTCCACCTTCCTGACACTTTTCAAAATGGCACTATTTAGAGAAGAATAATGATTTCACTATACAATTAAAGTTTCAATAATGCTTTCCACTCTGACAAATATGGGGCTAATAATCTACTCCAAAACATATGAATCCCAAGGAAATGTACAAATGCCGCCCTTTTAAAGTTATAGGTACAAAAGAATAATAGTAACAAAAATTTAAACAAAAGAAACACATAAATACTAAGAAACCATAGTGAAAAACCAACAATTATGCTAAAATTTGGTTAATTTGTGTCGTAATTGATACCGCTAATATTTAGTATTTATAACTTAATTATATTTATTTTATATATAATATGTAGTCTCTAATATAATTGTATTTATTCTTGTATAGTATATTTTTGAGTGATTGTGTTGTTAATCTCTTATTTATGATTATTTATGCAATTACAATTGCTTGGATTAAGATGAGCTCTAGGAGATTGTATTAGCTATAGCATTTAGTATTGTAAGATGATCAACATGTAATGTTAGCAGTTAAGCAATTGGTAATATTAAAAATGTCTTTTTGAGGAAAAAAACTAAATGATCCATATTCTTTGCATCCTTCTATGCTTGATGTGGTTACTAACACCAAGCATTGTGTTTCTTTTATTGATATAATCTACATACTTTGTCACACCACCATGGAGAACTCACTACAACTTCAAATGGCTTTTACTGCATTAAAAATATGAAAATATCTCTACCTTATGTAATCATCTACAACATCATACTAATGTTTTATCCTTCAATACATTTGATACTACCCTAAATACTATAATACAAGAGAATGCCTATGATAATGATGAAAAACCAACTTCTATAAACCTTGTATTACTCCTAAATTCATACAAGGAACATTTACTGTAAATACTATATATTTTAAATTTAAATTAAAATACATTGTAAAAAACAAAACACCATTGTCATTCTCTCATCTTGCAATATAAGTATGAAATTTTATTTCTATATTTTATTCCACAATTTATTGTTTCCATTACTAATAGCCTATCAACAAATCTGTTACACAAAAACTCTGTGCAATTGCTAGTTGTAATATAGTTGAAAATATATATGATGTTAATTAGTTAAAGGTTTAATAATTATTGATTTGTTTAGTAATAATACAATTTAGAAAAATGAAAAAAGAATTTTAGTTAAATATTTTAACTTTTTTTGTTGTCAAATTTGAATTTTCATGTTGAAAGAACAAATGACGATATAGTAAAGGAAGATTAAGGCCTAAATGCATTTGTTTACATCATTATACAAGTAGCACAAATTATAACATGAAAGTTGAGAAATAACAATGTTCACAAACTTTTTTTATGAAATAGACATTTATATTTACTATAATGCAAAAAAAGATGGGTAGAAATAGACACACCCCAAAGTCTAAGCAAAGTGGAGCCTTAAACTTCACATTAAAGAAAAATAGATAGAGATTCTAAGAAACAAGAGTTAAAGCACTAGTAGCAAGAGGTAAATCATAGTCATATAGTTTTCACACATCCTTATTATCATGTTCATCAAGAATGGGCTCCCAACTAGTAAGAGCACCATCAAGATTATCCTCATTAACCTACACTTCCTCAAGGGGTTGACTAGTAGCCTTGGTAGGAAAGATACCTAAAGTGAGTTAAGAGAATTTGCTACTGTCAATCCAATTAGGACCTACTCTAGAGCAATTTAGGGGAAAGGGTAAACGTTGGCAAGAGGACTAAGACCATCCATGATCTAGGAAGCATGAGAAGCATCATGCCCACATGATTGTTGATTGCAACCACATTGACACCCTCATAGATGGGATGGACCCTTATTAGAAGGGGAAATTAGTGGCACTCTAGAAACCATACAAGGAAAATTACCCCAATGATCAATGAGAACCTGTAGGTGGACCAATTCAAGTGCAACTATATTAGCTTGTACTTGTATGTGCATATACATGTAACATATCATAGATTTAGAATAAAAAATAAATTTCTATTATCAATACATCCAAATAAGGTGCATAATTCATATCTTTCCAAATGCTAAATAGGATTTCCACTTTGACAGCATACCATATTTGTGAGTTTCACAAGGATTCTCAGCCAATATCCTAGAAGAATCATATGCCAGGAACAAGGCTTAGGCCTAAAAGGCTTGAAAAATTTATGAATCCAATGCCAAGATGCTTCAGCTCTAGAGAAGAACCAAAAGAGATGCTTGAAAGTTTCTCAATGCCCACAAAATGGGCAACAAAAATTAGAAACACCTAAATGAAGCAATCTAAAACTGATAAAAGACCCTAGTAAAGAATGCACTAAGTAAAATGAGTAAGCTTCAAATCAATCATGGCCTACCAAATGGTCTAAAATCTTTTCTACCATGTACCTAATGAGGATTGAAGAGCCCATATATTATTAAGCTTGTGCACCATTTATGCAAATGTGGTGAAAGCCAAACATAACCTCTATGAGGTTTATAGTTACACAATATCCTATTAAGATACCATTTCCAGTCTTTCCACTAGGGTTTAAACTTCTTATCCCAATTTTCACAAACATGTTTACAAGAATGGAAGCAACAATAGTCTAAAAGGAATCACGATCTTGATTAGTGAGTGTGTACTTCAATTTAACTTCAAGCCAAGAAAGAAGATTTCTAATAGTTCTAAGAAAATATTTGGGAGAGTCTTAATACCCCTATTGTAAAATTTTAAAGTATGAACCCAAGAAAATTTAGCTAGATGTTTATCATAGCAAGTGATAATAGGAGACCACCAAAGAGACTATTGATAAATGGACAAACTAGTCTTGAATCCATTATCATTCCATAAGAGCCATGGATTAATGTCCTCTCATGCTTTGAACTATATACTCTTGTCCACAAAGGTCCTCTAGATTTGGATAGGCTCCTGCATAATGAGAATAGTACAGAAGCCAAGATCCCTCTAGGACTTATGCCCAGTTGGGACACCACAAGAAGTACAATGATAAAGCAAGATTTTCCAAGCTTCATTGCCATCAAGGGCTTATATAATCCATTTAACACATAAGGTTGTGCCTTGACATTGAATATCAATAAGACCTAGGCCTCTAGATTCACAAGGGAGGTAATATAATTCCTCAAAACTTGACAAAACCCTTTACCTTGGTTAGACCAAGCCCATAGGAAATCCTGTAGGAATTTTTCTAGATTTAGATAGGAAGATTTAAAGGGCACCCAACATGAAGATAAATACACATGGATAGTTGCTAAAACTTTTGAACAAACCTAAAATTTAATTGCAATGGACAATGCCACTAGGGATCCAACAAGTTAGCTTCTTTCCCACTTGATTGATAACAACCAACCATAAAGTAGCTAGAGAATCATAAAAGGTGTAGACACTTAAAATTGTCCATGTCTTGCAACATCACCTAGTCGATACCTTACTTGAGACATCATATGAAATTTTGTCATAATCCCACTCCTAATCCCACTTATCCCACTAGACAATTAAATAAATAAATCATATTTATTTAATTAATTTCCCTCTCCCACTTTCTAACTAATTCAAATAAAAATATTTGAATTTGTCCTCACCTTTCATCTCATTCCAACACATGTCACATACTACATTTTTAATTTAATACCTTCAAATGTCCAACTAATTTAAATAATCTTTTATTTAAATTATGTCTTCCCTATTCTCCTCTAAAAACTTGTCACATGACTACAACTCCTTGTGGAGTGGGAAACCCTATTCAATCTCAACCGTCCACGTCGTCCAAATTAACTTTCAATCTTAGCCATCAATTCAAATCACTCCTTTCCTATAAATCAACCCTTACCCAAGCCATTTGGGGGTATTGATTTTGCAAGTAACCTCATGCTGTCGAATTTCCTCTAGAATCATCCATCAGTCATCTTCATTCTAGTGTTATGTTGTTGAAATTCAATAATTTCACACATCCATCATTCCTCTTCATTTACAACATGATAGAATAGTTAAAATTTAATAATTGCACACATACATCACATAACATAACTCATTAAACATCCATTATATCAACTTGCATTATATCATATTCATCATATATATATATAATACAAAGCTCACTTATACATTAGTCCTTCATATATTTCATTTTCATTTGAATCTATATAACATTACATCTCATACATTACACTTTTGGCTCATATATCTTATACTACAACTTTTATTATAGTACATGTTACATCATGTATCTCCTATTGCTACTTAAATCTAAATATGATTAGACAAAGGATTGTGTCTCTTGTAGAACTAGTATGTCTTTTGGATGATCTAATAATCAATTGAGTATGCTACATTCCCTTTGTAGTGGATCTAACTTGCTATATAGTCATCTTTGTCCTAGCAACACAAGTCTATGTAATGATAACATTTAAATCAATATCAACACATGAGAAATATGTAGATCTACATAAGAACTATGATGATTGATATTAACCATACAATATACAATACAAAATGTAATGTAAATTAATAATTATGTCTCTATAACTCACTAGGAATGGGAGAATTGTTATGTCAGAAAATGTCCCCTTGGGAGCTTTTCCCTCTTAAGGTTTATCTCTCGAGTCCTGTTATTGCATTTAGAGCATCCTGCATGTTATTTCTGACTCTTGAGAAAACCATGAAGTATTATGGAAAATAGGACCTAGGGGATTGCATTTTGATGATCATTAAACAAAAATGGTAGGGTGGACTTGGGCGCTAGCGCCCTAGTCTTGCCCTATTTTGGGTCTACCCTAATTTCAAATGTCGATTTAGTGACCGTTAAATAGGTCCTATATCGACATCTCAAGTTTGAATTATGAAATTCTTAGCGGAAATATTTATAGTTGCATATATAATCATGATTAGGTTTCATTTTCAAACTAGATGGACATTAGATGGAAACTAGACGAGCATTGTGATTTTGTGAAAGTGGTTCAAGGCATTCATTGTGTTGTAGAGCAGTACTTTGTTGTTATTGTGTTTGTATTTGTAGATTTGACATCCAACTCCTCATGGTATGCAGAGCATCTTCCTTCCATGGGATATACATTTCAAGGTGATATCTATTGTGTTTTCAATCATTTATCATTTGGATTTTTGCCTCTATCCCTCCAGGATATGCACTCTTATCTAACAACGGTGTTATGAAGACTTGAATGTCTCTCCAGGGCTTGACTGAGGCAAGCCTCTAAACACCACAACCCCCTCCCACACTCCTTGTGATTTTAGGTTATAGGTGTCACATCTTGCAAAATTTCATGTCTAGGGTTTGAAAACCTTGCATTTTCATTAGATTTGGCCTTATCGTCTCTCTAGATTTGCATCACAAGCGTGTTGTAAGTGATTTTTCTGCACTAATTGGATGTTATTATAGTTATTATCTTCTACCCCTCCTCATAGTCCTTACAACTCCCTTTTTACTAGGCCTTTGCATGGAAATTTGTTGAAAAATTGCATATTTTAGCACATTTTCACTAGGTTTTGACTTGTCGTCAGTCTAGGTTTGTATTAAGAGCGTGTTGTGAAATATTTTACTGCATCATTGGACTATTATTAGGCATATTATTTTCTTTCCCTCTTGAAAATTTTCACAACACCTTTTCTCTGGGTGTTTTACATTAAAAAAGTTGAAAAATCAAGCATTCTAGGTCATTTTCATACATAACTTTGCACTTGTTCTTGCATAAGTTTTGAAAATCTTTAAAATTTGATTTGGCACCCATTTGAACACATCCACATGGATTTTCAATACAACAATAATTCTAGGCTTCCTCCTAGGCCTCATTTGAAAAGACGAGCCCCTGAATTTGAAATAACATTTACACCTCATGACAAAGAAATCCGTACTGTCCGTCGTAACACATATCAACCTCCGGCTAAGAGCAAGAATTTCACCCTTGATTACTTTTGGCCACAACCTGACACAAAACCTGAGCCACGAAGAGACCAATCCTTCCTAAATTATAGATGATATAAAGCAAAATAACTAGTTATAGTGGCCAGGCCTCCTTTACAAATAATGAGGGAAGAACAACATGTGTTTGAAGATCCTCTTAGAGCAAAAGGAAAATGACAAAGTGACATAAGATTTACACAAGACTACTATGAATATGATGATATAATTGGTGTGATAGATGTGGATAAGTAAAAGTTTCATAACTCACCTCATCCATGGAGAGATGGTATTTATGCTGAGGTTCCTCCTTTGTCATCCTTACAAGGATCAGGAGGTTTTCATCGACAACAAAACATTCCAACGAGACCAATGAAATTTGAAGATGGTGCTTCCTCCTCTAATGTGCGAAACCCTATGGAAAAACATGATGATGCCTTTGAAGAAGTAAGTGCTAAAACAAGAAGGAATAGATAAGCAAAAGAACAGAGGAGGAAAAGACAAGCTTTTCCCTAACAACTTGCCGCTCAACAAGAAAACATTCAACCTAACATTAAAACTATTGAAATAAGGGAAGACAATTGAGAGGGTGGCTGAATCAGTTGTCTCAAAAACTTTAACACTTGCAGCAATTAATTCATCTTTAACAACAGATTAAAGATGTAACCATGAAAGCATGAATCAAAAACACATAAGCATAAGTACAATTAACACATTCAACACCAAGAATTTTGATGTGGAAACTCAGTTAAGGGGAAAACCATGGTGGGGGTTAACCCACAAGAATTAATACCCTGTTAAAAGTATTACAAATGGGGAAGACACATGCCTTCGAGCTCACTGCCCAGAGCTCATTGCTCAAAGAGGCTCACTGCCTATAGAAATAATTACAAGAAGATTACAGAGTGTTTGAACTAATGAATAACATTTATCAATGTAGGAATTTAGTTTTGGTTAAGTACATAATACTAATCTTACACACTTCATCCTTGCTCTGCACTATTTATTGTTCTACCATGATCTGGTCCTTAGATCTCTTTTCCTTCGCACTTCTTTCTTCCTTTTTCACTCTTAATCATCTCATCACAATCGCTCACCAAAACACTTAAATCCATTAGCTATATATATCCGCATCAAGAAATTCAATCAACTGTAGTTGGCTTCAAGAAAACTTAGAACATTTTTAAGAACTTTGTTCTGTCAGTTGAATCTATGCACAAATATTAATGCAGACCAAATACTTGTGTTCCTAGATCATCAATCAAGTCGACCAATGCCATTAATTATCACTAATTACTTATTCAACAACTTTCCTGCATCCAGACCAAGATCAAATACTAGGTCGCCTTGTTCTTCTTCTGATTGTGCTGACTGACTGGAACCTGATACTCAGATCCTTATAACTTTTGAATCCTTTATCACCAAAGGATAAATCTCTGGATTTAGATAGTCCTGACAATTCTTATCACTCCCTCAGATCCGCAGCACACTATGACTTACCACCAGAGAGATCTAGACCAAGATATCAGACCCTGCCACATGCTCTATTTCTAACTACCCAGACTTACCCAAATCTTCACTCTGACTTCTGGTATGAATAGATTATGCAATGCAAATGTGCAAGGTAGACTTAGTTGCCATCAATGACAACACCTGTCATGTGTAGTAGTGTCTCTTGCCAACAATCTCCCCCTTTCGGATTAATGGCAACACTTAGTGAAAAATGACTAAGTGTCAGAACACTCCTCCTTACTATGTACACTTGTGCTTTTCACTATTCTCCAGTGCTCCCCCTTGCCGGATTCCTCATATTTCACTACTCTACACTCCCCCTTTGACATCAATGGCAAAGGGTGGGATCTGCAAACCAAAATTTATACAAAAATTATGTATACCAGGCCACATATGTACATGCAATCCTTAAGTCCTATTTACATATACTTTAGTACATCTCCAAAAATGTTCTTCAATTGTGGTAGCTCGCTATCCCAGCTCTTCTTTAGTGTGTTCAAAATTGAGATGTGGCCACTGAATAGGAATGCTTGTGATTCTGTCATTCGCAGATCAATAGGGTCACTTTACTGAGTTGTATCTTGAGCTTCGGTAAGAGCATTGTACATTGCTTCCATTTTGGGAGAAATTAGTCCCCTAAGCTCACTCATCCTTGCCTCTATGTTGTCGTTTCCTTTTTTTAAATTTTTTATATCTTCTATCAAGTTGATCACCTGACCCTCTTTACTTGTCATTGATGCTATCATTGGATCAAAAGAATTGGATACACTAGATAATTTTTGCTTAGAATCCTTTATTTTCTCTTCTATATCCTCTATAACTCTAGGATAGGATAAGAAAAATTTGTATATATTTCCTCCTTCTGTAAGAGCATTTTGAATACTCTTTACACTAGCATCCAACACCATTCTATCTACTACAATCAATCCTTTTAGAGCATCAAATATTTTGTCATTGATATCCTTTTGAACCTTGACCTCTGCAGACTTCTCTAGATATTCAAAATGAGAACTTATCGAGCTTATTAGATTTTTCAATTGGTCAGATGGAGATGCCAAAGAATCCTTCTAAAAAGTGGGCATGATCTTCTCCAAAATTTCTGATGCTAGGCCAAGTAGCTCACTATCTTCTATGTGAGACTTCAAGATGTCTTCTCTGGCTTTAGCTTGAGCAATGGAGGCCAACTTTATCTTTTACACTAGAGATAACGTATCAAAGTTTATTGGACCTTGTATAATGTCCTTATCTTCTTCAATCTATTTGTCTCTTTCTAGAATTTCCTTCACTGCTTCTGTAGTGTCTCTTGCCCAAAATGATGATGTATCTATTTGATCCTTATCGGTACTGTTAACCAGATTGACCTACTTGGTCTCTTTATCAACCTTTGCAATTTCTTCTTCATTTTCATTTCTCTCCTTGGCCTTTTCTGCTTCTTGGTCCTCTCCTTCTTCTACTTCATGCTCTTTATTCTTCAATGAATCATCTTTAATTTGATCATCTGCTTCAACATTCATTTCTGTATCTTCTTTGTAGGATTGATCCGAAGGAGTTTGAACACTTCCTGTATCATCGGTTTCATCTATCATCTTTACATCTTCCTTGTTTATTGCTTCCTCTTCTAGAATAGAGGAGTCATCTAACTCAGTTTTTTGTTCATTGATCTTTAATTCTTCAACATTTAGAATTGAGGAGTCAATCCCATCATCAATCTCTTTTTCAACAATAGGAAGATTATGTCTTTTTAGTGCATTCAGAAGAATCTCCTAAGTATCTTTGACTATCTCATCTATTTCACTAAGCATGTGTTGTAAACAAGGTAGATAATTGAGAGGGGGGGTGAATCAGTTATCTCTAATAACTTTACTTTATTTTTCCTTTTATAATTTGAGTAGCATCAAAACACATAAGCATATATAATCATGAGAACAAAAAAGAAATCAACACACATAACACAAGGATTTTAATGTGGAAAACCCTGTTAAGGGAAAAATCACGAGGTGACTAACCCAAGATTGTATTCTCTGTTAAAAGAATAAGTACAAAAATGACACTTGCCAATTAAGGCTCACTGTCCGAGCACACTGCTCACAAGAGGCACACTGCCTACAAGAGACTCACTATCTATAAGGTTTATAGAAGGTAACTAGGTGTTTGAACTGATGAGAGGCATCCATATATGCTGAGGTTTAGTTCCGGTTAGGCTCAACATACTGATCTAATGCACTTCATTCTTCCTCTACTTTTAGTGCTGCTGTTCTATCACATATCAGACTTGTATTGCTACTTTCCTCACACACTTTATACATATACATACATCTTCATACCGAAATCCATCTGGCATATATATCCACATCAAGGATCTCAACATCTTTCTAGTCGACAACTGGAATAATCAAGATATTTACAAAATATTGATCTGTTGGCTGATTCCATGCTTAATATGTGATGCATATCAAAAACATAGACATAGAAGTCATCAATCATGTCGGCCACCATGTATGATTCCTTAAATAGCTTGATCACCATCAAATTCTCATCCAGATTAAAGTCTGATGCTCTGCCAGTCAGTTCTTCCTCAGTTTGCTCTGTTTGTCTGGAGCCCAACACTCAGATGCTTATATCTTTTCCATGATTCATCACCGGAGGTTCAATCTCTAGAATATAGTAGTCATGATACTCCTCTTGACTTTCCAAGTCTGTAATTTGCTAAGTTACACCCTCTGACCGATCTGGACTTGATTGTCGAACGTTGCTGCATGCTCTATTCTTGTTCATCAGACCAAAACACTCTTCAATATGACTTTCGGTATAGGCATACTGGTGCAGGAGCACCCCTACAAGACAGGATATAGGTTAATTGTCCGCATGACAAGACATTAGTCTATTTTTAGCATGTTTGACTTCATAATGTAATAAGGTCCATTGGACCAAAGCATATGTATTAGATCAGCCTAGGAGAGTGTGCAGGTAGTTAGAGCTCGTGATCAGGTAGTCTGAGCTGTCTTCTCCCAGCCGTTTGGAAGCTCCCAGCCGCTGGGAATCGAGTTGGTAGTACTCGTCGGATATTGCTATAAATAACTCAGATCAGTTAGGGTTTGAGATGAGGTTCAGAAGAGTAGTAGTTGTGTTATGTTGTACTGGTGATTGAGTGAGATCTAGAGATCAGTCCAGACATTGTGAAACTTTGTTGTAGAAACAGGACATTTGTGTTTCATCTGAATAAGATCTCATCAATTGCATTATCTGGTTTATCAGCTGTTTATGTTTTGATTTCCGTTCTGATTACAAGTTGATGGATTCTTTCAACCCTTCCACCGGTTGATTCTGTGAATCGGTGGAATGGTCATGTATGATAGTTTAGTTTGCATTTTAGTTTTCTGTTTATGCATTTCATTGTTTGAGAGATCAGTTGGTAGCATGCTATGAATCAACCTAGCATCCTCATGTGCTAGGGTTTAGGAAGATAAACTGTTAAGTTTTGATCTGAAGGTGATCCGGCCCGATCATCATATTTCCTTTATGAAATTGTGCGGTTCTGTGAGTTTGCATGCAGCTGACGGATATACAGGGATCTGCATGTGCTTTTCCAGTCGGAGTGAATTGCATCGACATCTGTGAGTATATCGCTATCCGGATCGGGTTATAAAGCTGACGAAGACTGTATGTTTCAAGTGCATCAGGATGATATAGGTTGGATATATACTCGGTGTGTATATCATCGTCAGGATCATCTTTTGTGTGTACCCATCATCTGCATATCGCTATCGTATGCGGGAGGAAAAATCATTTTTTTGGCTAAGGACCGGAGAGGTCCTCATCAGGATATTAAGAGATCACCCAGATATTCATTATCATGTTGCGGAGGATATAAGTGTCTTATATCCTGTTGACATCATCATCAGGTGCATTGACATCATCATCAGGTGCATGTGATGTCATCGTCATCAGGATATTGCGAATATCACCCTATGCAAGTTTATCCTGCTGTCGCTAAGTGTTTTGGCATCGGCGTAAGTCATCGGCATAAAGTTTGGGTAACATCATCAGGATGTTTCAATATGACCGGATAAGTCATATCCTGATGCTGTTGTTTGAGTAGTCGGATATCGGGGTGACGTAAGCATCAAAGGAAAGGTGCTTGAAGTTGTCGTCATCAGGATATTTGGAGGGAACCGGATATTTTATATCCTGCTGATGAAGGTGATGCTGAACATCATGATGATGAAGATAGAGTTTGGCGCTAAGTGAATAGTGAACATCAGGAGGATGTTTGCACTTATCGAATGTGATGATGATGCTGATAGCCGAATATGATGATGCTGCTGACAGGCGAAAGGCGAAAGGCGATAAGGAAATGAACAGTAGTTAGCAGGAGGATATTTCATGCTCGTTCGAAATATGATGATGCTGTCTGTGTTAGCAAGAAATATGATGATGATGATAAGCCGATGGGTATTATAACATGCTGGTTGTATTAATGACTCCTCCTTCCCATTTGTAAGCTCCCGTTGCGTTTACCTCTGCATCATAGTGGTATCAGAGCAAAGGAAGGATCTTCTGGAAAAGATAAGGATATAGCAGGATGTCAGGTGACGAAGGAACATCTGAGATGCCAGCAAGGATGACCAACGTTGAGTTGGCAGTTCTGGTGAAGAAACAGATTGCAGAGAGCAAGGCCGTGAAGGCTCAGAATCAGGAATTGAAAGATGAGTTAGCAAAGTTGAGGAGCAGAGTAGGTTCTGGTAGAGAAGAAGATAGGGAAGAAGAAGAGATCCCTAGTTGGAACGAGGAGGTCGTTCCTGCAGACCAGAGACCACTGTTGAACGCCCTCAAGGCCATGGAAAGGAGAACCATGGATGTGAAACTGGATTTGCCAGTGTTTACAGGAAAGATGGAACCTGATTCAGTGATGGAGTGGATAGACTCCTTGAAAAATTTCTTTGAAACGGAGGAGATACCAGAACAACAGAGGGTGAAGATAGCCCAGTCAAAAATGAAAGAAGCTGCCTTGACATGGTGGAATTTCGTCCAAGATGATAGAGTACAGGAAGGAAAGTGTAGAGTCACTACATGGAAGAAGAGGATGGCATTAGTAAAGGAAGCTTATGTCCCATTGGATTACACTATCCAATTACACAAGAGGAAGCAAAACCTGAAGCAGAAGGAGCTAGATGTCAGCTCATATACAGAAGAATTCATGAAACTTTGTATGAAAACAAAGGTAAAGGAAAGTGAAGAAGAGAAGGTAGCCAGATACTTTAATGGATTGAGGTTCAACATTCAGGAAGATTTAAGTCTGCATAATCTAGATACAGTTCAGAAATGCTTTCAGTTGGCATTGAAAGTGGAAGAGAAGTTAAAGAGAAAACAAGAACAACACAATAGAGGAAGAGGAAGACAACAAAGGGGTGGAAGAGGTCCTTTTAGAGGTAGAGAACATGGACATGGATATCAAGGAGAATCCAGTCATGACAATAGTAAGGGAAACAATAGTCAGAACCAGGGGGAAAACTATAGTCAGCAAGGAAACTTCAGAGGTAGAAGACCTTTCAGAGGAAGATCCCAGGGCAGAGGATCCATCAGATGTTATAACTGTAACAAAGAAGGCCATATAGCCAGCAGATGTCCAGAAAAGGCCACAAGCTCAATAGGAGAAAGGAGAACAAATCTGATCCAAGAACCTGATAATCAAAGTATGACAGGCTCTACTTCTTTTCAGAGTGTGAATGCTCCTGATAATTATGGATACCCAGAAAGTGGAAAGTCTCTAATGATGAGAAGAACAGTGACTACCATGAAGGTACCTGACAAAGAATCCCCTCAAAGAAAGTCTCTTTTCAGGACTATTTGCAAAGCAGGAGGTAAGGCATGTAAAGTTTTGATTGATTCTGGTTCTACTGAAAATTTTGTGTCTGAAGAAATGGTGACAAAGCTTAAGCTTAGGAGATTGCCTCACCCATCCCCATATAAAGTCTCATGGCTTACCCAAGGTCAGCAGACAACTGTAGAAGAGCAGGCTTGGGTAGAATTTCAGTTTGGAGCATATAAGGATAAGTTGTTGTTTGATATTACCAAGATGGATGCTTGCAATCTTTTATTTGGTAGACCATGGCAGTATGATTTGAAGGCACAACATGATGGTGTTAGAAACATCTATAAAATCACTAAAGATGGTAAGGATATAAAGTTACTACCATTAACAGAGAAGGAGGAGAAATCTAAAGGAAAAGAGGTGAAGGTAATGCTGATGGAAGGTAAACAGTTCATGAAAGAAGTAGCAACAGAAGGTGCAGTTGCATATGCCCTAATCCCATGTATGAGGGTGAATAAAGAACAGCAGCAAGAAGTCAAGGAAGAGAAAAAGCAAAGGTTCATAGACCCAGCTATCCAAGAGCTATTGGATAAGTACAAAGGTATCATCTCAGAAGGAATGCCCAGATCCCTACCACCTGTCAGAGATATCAGTCACTACATAGACTTAATTCCAGGGTCAACACTTCCAAACAAAGCAGCCTATAAGCTAACTCCAGAACAGAATGCAGAAGTAGCCAGACAAATTGAAGAATTATTGGATTCAGGTCTGATTGGGAAAAGTTTAAGTCCATGTGCAGTACCAGCTGTACTAGCACCAAAGAAGGAAGGTACTTGGAGGCTTTGCACAGATTCCAGAGCTATTAACAAGATCACAATCAGGTATAGGTTTCCAATCCCTAGGATAGAGGATTTACTTGACTATTTAGGAGGTGCTAAGTATTTTACAAAAATAGATTTGAAGAGTGGATATCATCAGATCAGGATTAGACCAGGAGATGAATGGAAAACAGCATTCAAAACTAATGAAGGGTTATATGAGTGGAAGGTTATGCCTTTTGGTTTATCTAATGCACCTAGTACTTTTATGAGGTTGATGAATGAGGTTTTGAAAGAGTTCATTGGTAAGTTTGTCATAGTATATCTAGATGACATTCTGATTTTCAGCAACACAAAAGAAGAACATCTCAGACACATAGATTTGGTTCTTAAGAGGTTACATGAAGAGCAGCTGATGATAAATTTAGACAAGTGTTTGTTCATGCAAGAGGAGATCACATATTTGGGTTTTGTCATTTCACAAGGAAAGTTACAAATGGATAAGGAGAAGGTAAGTGCCATATTGTCTTAGCCAACCCCAAAGACTATGAATGATGTCAGAAGTTTCCATGGGTTAGCAACCTTCTACAGGAAGTTTATAAGAGGGTTTAGTCATATTTGTGCACCCATGCTTGATACCATCAAAGGAGGACAGAAGTGCAGATTTGTTTGGACTCAAAGAGTAGATGATTCTTTTGAAACATTGAAGAAGAAGGTGGTACAGCAGCCAGTCCTTGCACTTCCAGACTTTAACAAAATCTTTTAGGTGGAATGTGATGCCAGTCACATGGCCATTGGAGCAGTACTCAGCCAAGAAGGTAGACCTATTGCATTTTTCAGTGAGAAGCTCAGTGATGCTAAAAAGAGGTATTCCTCATATGATTTGGAAATGTATGCTTTAGTCCAGTCACTCAAGAAATGGAGGCATTACTTGATGCCAAAGGAATTCATAGTATTCACAGATAACCAGGCTCTGAGTTTCATAAACAGCCAGGAAAAGCTGAACCACAGACACATGAAATGGGTAGAAACCTTACAAGCTTTTACTTTTACATTGAAGCATAAGAAAGGGGTCAAGAATAAAGTTGCAGATGCTTTGAGCAGGAGAGTTCTAACAGTCAACCAGATTCAGTTAGAAAGTGTTGGCATTGATTCACTAAAGACCATGTATGAGACTGATGAAGATTTTGGGGAGATATATCATGTATGTACTTCTTTTGGAGAGAAATATCATGCTGAATTCTCTGAATTTTTGATTCAGGATGGATTGTTGTTCAAAGGTGGACAGTTATGTATTCCAAGGTGTTCTATGAGGTTAAACATCATTAAGGAGAAACATTGTGGAGCTATGGCAGGTCATTTTGGTCTAGATAAGACTCTTGATCTTGTCCGAAGACATTACTTTTGGCCTAAGTTACAATCAGATGTCAGAAAGTTTGTAGAGACATGTGTGATATGTCAGAAAGCTAAAGGCAGGTCGACTAATGCAGGTTTATATTAACCCTTACCCATTCCTTCCAGACCATGGGAAAGCATAAGTATGGATTTTGTCTTGGGTTTACCAAGGACAAGGAAAGGATTTGACAGTGTTTTTGTTGTAGTGGATAGATTCAGCAAAATGGCACATTTCTTGCCATGCAAAACCACTGCTGATGCTTCATACATTGCAGATTTGTTTTTCAGGGAGATTGTCAGAATCCATGGATTGCCATTGAGTATAGTGTCAGATAGGGATGTGAAGTTTATTGGTCACTTCTGGAGAACTCTTTGGAGGAAACTTGGAACAAATTTGTCTTTTTCCTCTGCATATCATCCTCAAACGGATGGACAGACTGAAGTAGTGAACCGTTCCTTAGGAAATTTGCTTAGATGTTTGACAAAACAACATGGAGAAAAGTGGGATAATATTCTATCTCAAGCTGAATTTTCATATAATGATACTGTCAATAGGAGCACAGGGAAATCACCTTTTCAGATAGTTTATGGTATGCATCCAAGAGGAATTTTGGAATTGAGAAATCTACCTACAGTAGACCCTGTTAGTGCAGAAGGAGAAGCTTTTGCAGAAGCCATCAAAGAGGTTCATGATCAAGTCAAGACCCAACTGCAACAAACCACCTTGAAGTATAAGGAATATGCTGATAAAAAGAAGAAGGATGTACAGTTTGATGTTGGAGATTTGGTATGGGTTCATTTGAAGAAGGACAGACTTCCTAAGGGAAAATATACTAAACTTATGCAAAGAAAAGTTGGACCATGTCAGATCTTGCACAAGCATGGACAGAATGCTTATGAGATACAACTCCCACCTGATCTTGGTTTGTCCCCTATATTCAATGTATGTGATTTAACTCCATACAAGTCTAATCAAGATGCAGATCAGGATCTCCTACAGGATACAGTCGATGATGACATTCCCAAGCATGATCCTCCACAGTTGCAGAAGGTTTTGGACACCAGAGTGGTCAAACAGACCTGAAACAAACAGTACTTGGAGTATCTAGTCTCTTGGAAGGGAAAACCTAATTCTGAAGCAGTCTGGATGACTGAAGAGTAGATCCAGAAACATGGTGCAGATCTTCATACTCTCATCTCAAGTGGACTTGAGATTTCTTCTTCTGGGGAGTATGGTGCAGGAGCACCCCTACAAGACAAGATATAGGTTAATTGTCCGCATGACAGGACATTAGTCTATTTTTAGCATGTTTGACTTCATAATGTAATAAGGTCCATTGGACCAAAGCATATGTATTAGATCAGCCTAGGAGAGTGTGCAGGTAGTTAGAGCTCGTGATCAGGTAGTCTGAGTTGTCTTCTCCCAGCCGTTTGGAAGCTCCCAGCCGCTGGGAATCGAGTTGGTAGTACTCGTCGGATATTGCTATAAATAACTCAGATCAGTTAGGGTTTGAGATGAGGTTCAGAAGAGTAGTAGTTGTGTTATGTTGTACTGGTGATTGAGTGAGATCCAGAGATCAGTCCAGACATTGTGAAACTTTGTTGTAGAAACAGGACATTTGTGTTTCATCTGAATAAGATCTCATCAATTGCATTATCTGGTTTATCAGCTGTTTATGTTTTGATTTTCGTTCTGATTACAAGTTGATGGATTCTTTCAACCCTTCCACCGGTTGATTCTGTGGATCGGTGGAATGGTCATGTATGATAGTTTAGTTTGCATTTTAGTTTTCTGTTTATGCATTTCATTGTTTGAGAGATCAGTTGGTAGCATGCTATGAATCAACCTAGCATCCTCATGTGCTAGGGTTTAGGAAGATAAACTGTTAAGTTTTGATCTGAAGGTGATCTGGCCCGATCATCATATTTCCTTTGTGAAATTGTGTGGTTCTGTGAGTTTGCATGCAGCTGACGGATATACAGGGATCTGCATGTGCTTTTCCAGTCGGAGTGAATCGCATCGACATCTGTGAGTATATCGCTATTCGGATCAGGTTATAAAGCTGACGAAGACTGTATGTTTCAAGTGCATCAGGATGATATAGGTTGGATATATACTCAGTGTGTATATCATTGTCAGGATCATCTTTCGTGTGTACCCATCATCCGCATATCGCTATCGTATGCGGGAGGAAAAATCATTTTTTTGGCTAAGGACCGGAGAGGTCATCATCAGGATATTAAGAGATCACCTGGATATTCATTATCATGTTGCGGAGGATATAAGTGTCTTATATCCTGTTGACATCATCATCAGGTGCATTGACATCATCATCAGGTGCATGTGACGTCATCATCATCAGGATATTGCGAATATCACCCTATGCAAGTTTATCCTGCTGTCGCTAAGTGTTTTGGCATCGGCGTAAGTCATCGGCATAAAGTTTGGGTAACATCATCAGGATGTTTCAATATGACCGGATAAGTCATATCCTGATGCTGTTGTTTGAGTAGTCGGATATCGGGGTGACGTAAGCATCAAAGGAAAGGTGCTTGAAGTTGTCGTCATCAGGATATTTGGAGGGAACCGGATATTTTATATCGTGCTGATGAAGGTGATGCTGAACATCATGATGATGAAGATAGAGTTTGGCGCTAAGTGAATAGTGAACATCAGGAGGATGTTTGCGCTTATCGAATGTGATGATGATGCTGATAGCCGAATATGATGATGCTGCTGACAGGCGAAAGGCGAAAGGCGATAAGGAAGTGAACAGTAGTTAGCAGGAGGATATTTCATGCTCGTTCGAAATATGATGATGCTGTCTGTGTTAGCAAGAAATATGATGATGATGATAAGCCGATAGGTATTATAACATGCTGGTTGTATTAATGACTCCTCCTTCCCATTTGTAAGCTCCCGTTGTGTTTACCTCTGCATCACATACTATGCTCTGCGAATGTGTGGGATAGACTTTGTTGCCATCAATGACAACAATCATGAATCGACACAGTGTCTCTTGCCAACAATCTCCCCCTTTGGCATTGATGGCAAAAGTTAGTGAAAAATGATTGTCATAGCAAACTCCCCCTTGGCTGATGCTCTATCTTATGTACACTTTTACCGGAGCTCCCCCTTAGCTGGATTCCACAATTTTCACTACTCCTCACTCCACCTTTGACATCAATGGCAAAGGGTGAAATCTACACACCAAAATTTGCAAAAATCAACCTATACATAGCCGCATAAGTATATATACATGTTATACTTACATATACTTAATTATATCTGCAAAGGTGGTCTTCAACTATACAAATTCTGTCACCCAAATTTGTTTCATCCTATCCAAAATTGAGATGTGACCACTTAACAAAAATGCATAAGCATCTGCCCTTCTTAAGTCTGCCGGATCACTGGTCCGGGCTATAGTCTGAGCATCAGTTAGGGCCTCATGTGTGAGGCCGACTATTTTATCTCCCATACTTTGAGCATTATGCTATTCTGTAGACGACACTATCAGACCTTATTGATTATGTTTCATTATACAGACTTGATGTTTTATCTCACTGATTTGATACATGTGATTTGATTTGGTCCTATTGGATGATATGTTGTGGTTCGATATATGGGATTTATATTAGATGTTATTTTGTTATGAGATTTTAGTTATTTATGAGATGTGAACTATTTGACATGTGATGGAAAATGCAGTTTATTTTGTAGTTATGTATTGATGTTTATTTCTATTGCGTGAAGTTAATTTCAGTTGCTTCAGCTATGACTTTTCATGATAGGACTGACACTTGATCAAGATGTGCAGGTTTTACGTTCCCTAGCCATGGGAGATCAGAGGTAGGATTCACACCATGTTATTCCCTGTTAAGCCGATCCATTCCCAAGAGGGATAAGGATCACGTGGGTAGTTGAATGATGATTTATTGTGCTTGGTTTAATTTTAATTATTTTTAAGCCTTAGTACCCCTTCTCTTTCTTATTTTGATTAATATTAAGTGTTGTAAAATTTTATTTGATTTATGTCAATTGGTATTTTTATTATTATTTTTGGGCCATTTATATGTGGATTTTTAACCCTTTTCATGACCCCTAGGGTCCCAAAATTTACCCTAGGTGGTCAACCATGAGTCTAGGGTCAACTTGGACCACCTAACCCTAGTTTTGACTCACCTTAGGTCACCCTAAACCATGGTTGAGTAAAAGTGACGAATTTGGAAAGAGGGAAGATGAGGGATGGGCCTTGCCTTGGGAAGAGCTCATCTCCCATCCCTAAGTTTTGGGAATCATTCCCAAGGAAGACTTGGGAGGTCTCCAAGAGTCCTCCCAAGCTCCCAAGTGAGTGGGAGCACCACTCAAGACCATTGTCTTCTTGAGGTGTGAGTGGGAATCCAACTCACCATTTGTCCCCCTCCCACTTGTGTGGAAGCACAAGTGGATGAGGTGGAGTGAGAGGAGGATATTTGTCATCCTCTTACTTTCTCACTCTTAAAAGTGGCTTTGGAGGAGGGAGGAGATGGTGACAAATGTCACCTTCTCATTCTCTCAAGGCCAAGTAGAAGGCCTATAATAGCTCCTCTTGTAGAGGAGTGGGGGTTCTTCTTCTCTCCTATTCTTTTTCCTTGCAATTGGAGACTTCTTGCAAAATTGGAATTTTCCTTTCTAGTTTGGAGGAGTTAGAGAAGGTTGGAAGGCTTGGGAAGGCTTGGAGCTCTTCACCAACTCTACTTCCATTGTCAAGGCCTTGAAGGTAGGCCTCTAAACTTGCTTTTTACTTTGCTTGCATGATGTTCCATGTTTGGATTTTTGGTTGTAAGTTTGTTTGCATTGTGATGTTGTGCATTTGATGTTGGGTTGGGTGTTATGGTGAGAGCACCTCCAATGGAGGTAATGCTCAACTTGTATGGGTAGGGGAGAGGAACAATCCTTGAGGGCTCTCCCACAGTATGTGTTTATGTGTTTATGCCTTGAGGGCTTATCATCATATGAGGAGGAGATATCAAAAAGGCAAGAGTGCCTTGTAAATTATTGTGATTCTTGTGGAGTGGTGTTCTGGGATTTTGGTTTGAGGCCAGGAGATGAGGTTTTCTTTTCTTTTGGGAGCCCTTTTAAGTTGAGAGGTCTATTCCCTACCCTCACCAAACTCATTTTTATGAGTTGATGTATTGTGTTAATCCTATGGGGTTGTTTTGATTTTGTGTTAATGTGAATGATTTTGTTGTGGGATGATACCCTGTGTGAAACCCCTACCTCCCTAGCTCGGGGGTGACCCTCTTGCGGGTCTATGGTAGGGAGGAGAGCTTTCCTTTGTAGTGGATGGTGGGTTGTCCTGTTGATGTGTTTGTTGCAGGTTGTGTAGTGGAGAGTTGGAGCTATTTGGGAGCTCATGTTGGTGTTCAAATGGCTTTCCATGTAGTATTGTAGTGGCTGAGTTAGCCTTGGACTTTGTGGCCTTGTTGCATTGTAAACTCTTCTAAATGTGGCTAAGTAACTTGCCATGGAGATGGCTATATTAGTTACTGGGGTATAAACATTCAGTTATCTTATGTAATGCTGTGCACTTGTTAAATTGTGAGCTAAGGAAACTATGAAATGTATGGGAAATGTAAACATTTTGTTAGTTCATTATTGTTGTATGAGAAACATGTGTTGATTCCTTTTTTTTGTAAATATTGTTGTTCTCAAAAGGGAGTATGTATTTTGTGCAATGCATGGAAAAAAAAAGAAATATAAGTGTTTTTCTGTCATTATTATTCATATGAAAGTATGCAAGAGTTGCAATGTAGCAGTTTAGTTTTTCATTGTAGATTTAAGGAAGAGAAATTTGTGAGTTGAAATTTGTTATACTTGAAGGATAAAGTATTAGATCTATTAAGAAGGAATAAATAGAAATGCTCTTTTTTTTCTTATCTTATAGAAATGTTTCAAAACAAAATATATATTTCTATTAATTGCAAATTTGGAATGTATTTCCTGTATGTGTTGAAAGAAGAGAGTTTAAATGTGTAATGTATCATTCTATAATGCAAGGGTTGAGTAAGGGGTTTGTTTCAGATAAAAAACAGACCTTGCTGTTATTCTGAGATCATTATTACTGTTTGAATTTAAAAAAAATATATCTATGTTGAGCATATATATATATCTATAATTATATATATACACCTTCTTGTATATATATATAATAAACATTGTGTATAGTTTTCTGAATTAAAAAAAGAATATATATTTAACACTGTGTATATTACTGGTTAAGAGACTATGTATATATATATATGAATATTATGCATCAAAAATAGCACAACGTATATTATTGCTATGTATAAATTTAGGGTTTCAAATTATACATACTTTATTTAAAAAAAAAAAAATAATAAACAAAAAAAAAATATATATATATATATATTGAGAGGAACTGTGGTAATAACCATAGTCCCCGTTCCATGGCAGAAGTGGGGTGTGGGTGGGGGCTCCACCTCCCCCACACCCCACACACTCTTTGTACTCCACAGTATACCCTTACCCCCCTGCCAGAGCAACCACGGCGTGGTTCCAAACTTCCCCTGTGCGCAGCACCTCAAACACGCAGCCGCCACCATGGCGGTACCTCCAAAACCCGCCACTCCTACTGACAGCGTCACCGCCGCCCGGATCTCCTCTGCCTTCGGCTTCCACAACTCCGTCCGCCTCTGCCCTCATACCTCCACCTCCCCACTGCATGCTCTGACGTCCCCCACGGCCACCGCCGCCGCTCTCGTTTCCCCTGTAATGCAGCATACACAAAAAAAAAAAGTTTATGGTTTTTTTTCTTTGATTGTGGAAAGGTTTGAAAAATGAAGTCAATACTTTCCTTGGGTTATATATATAAGAGGAAACATCATTTAATATATATTAAAACAAATGTATTATATTATAAATATATATATGTGTTATATATATATAATATCAAGCTTGTGAATTATATTAATTTAAAGCATAGGTTTTATATATATATATATATATATATATATTATGTTATATTTTATTATGACTAATGAACTTCATCTTATTTACAACAAGAGAATCATATTGTATATATATATATATGTATATATAATATTGTTGCTAACAAATAATCAATTTCATTTAATTGATAAATATACTTGTTTGGTGTAAACATTTGTATAATTTAAATATATATCTCTGTATGTGTATCGATTATTAGACTAAAAAAAGGGGGGGCCTTATAGAACGATTGAGCAGGGGTTATAAATTCTAGCCAATTATATATAACAACAATTTTTTAATAAGAGGTGGATAAGTATTTTATTTTCATATTCGAAAACGTAGAATAAAATTGAATCAGAGTTGATCCATTTACCACAAATTGTAATACCAAGCGAGAGTATTTTCATAACAGAATCTTTTTAACCCAAGCGTAAACCCCGTAGATGTCACCAAATGATGATAGTTAATCCTGCACCTACATAGTGACCTGACTTACCAGGTAAAGTTAGAGCTTAACCAAAACAGGCAGACTACGCAACCAAGTCAAGAGAAAGGGTAATAACTTTCACCACGTCGAAGATGCGTTATGCTGCCAGATTTTCACTAGATTTTAGGGTTTACTTTATGCATTTTTTTTAATTGTTTTATTCTATCATCTAAAATTTAATCGAGCACCATCACGTCTCCAAAATTAATCATTCCCTCCATTCTGAGTCACATTATGATTTGAATTTGGAAACCATCTCACCTAGGAAAAAACTTAGGGTTCAGATTAAATTAGTCTAACCCTAGAAATGACATCCTAATTGTTGCATATACACTTAGATGGCCTACACTTCATCTAGTTTATTGTCATGGTCACGCCTTAGGCGTATTGCCATCGAGCACGCAAGCGCGTGTGAGGTGGTTCTTAGGGTAGGGAGAAAATTTTTTCGTGCTTTGTGTCATGACCACATGGCAAATGTGGACATGACATGCGTGTTTGTGTGTCGTGACTGCATGGGAAATGTGGGCATGATATCATGCATTGCGTCTAACTTAGGGATAATTATCCCTCTAAGTTCACTCATCTTGCTTATTATATTCTTCTTCTCCTTTTCAAGCCTCTTTATTTCATTTATAATGGCAATAGTTTGGCACTCTTGATTCATTATGGATGTGGTGAGGGGATCAAAATTCTAAGATAAACTTGACAGTTTACCCTCTTGTTCTTCCACCTTCTTTGCAATGTCTTCTATCACTGTGGACCAAGATAGACAAAATTTGTACATTTCTCTGCCATCATTAAGAGCATTTTCTAGGCTCTTTATCCCAATATCCAGGGTTCTTCTATCATTAGCTATGAGTCCCTGTACTTTAGAGAATCTCTTTCCCAAAAATTCTTTCTAGACCTTTTCTTCTGTCGATTTCTCTAAGGAATCAAAATGAGTGTTCATAGAGTTTATCAGGGATTTAAGGTTACCGGATAGAGAAGCCGAAGGATCCTTTTGGAAGGATGGCATGATCTTCTCTAGCATTCTTGATGCAATCTCTATCAGCTCACAATCTTCCATGTGAGACTTTAGAAGCTTTTCTTTTGCCTTAGCTTGGGCAAAGGATGCTATCTTCATTGTCTAGACCGGAGAGAGGGAGTCAAAATTGAGTGGTCCTTGAAATAATTCTAGTTCATCTATTTCTATCATTTCTTTGTTCAAGAAGCTCTTTACTACCTCTATAGTGTCTCTTGCCAGAGACTAAGTCTTCTTTCCTTTGGTAACCTCAGAACTGTCATCAGGGATCTTCTCTGTTTGTTCTTCTTCTCTTCCCTTTGCCTCCTCGTCTTGACTTAATTTTTCCTCTTTTCTTCCTTCTCCTTCAGTTCCTGAGTCTGTAGGGGGATCCAGAGTGGAGATGTTAACTTCTTCATGGACTTCCTCTTTTGAAACAGAGGAATCCAAGTCCTTATACTTTTCTTCAGCTATCTCTTTTGACTCTTCTATTTTTTTCTTAGTAGATTCTTCTTTTGATGCACTTAATCCTTCGACATCCATGGTAGAAGGTTCTTCATCTATGTCCTCTATGATAGGAAGGTTGAATCTTTTGAAGGCATTCTGGAGGATGTCTTCTATTTCTTTTGCTACCTAATCAGTCTCTCCAAGCATGAGTTTGTTCATTCTTGCTTTGCTCCGGAACTCATCCTTGCAGTCCTTAAAGATCATGTTCATTTGTTTTGGAGTAATGGAAGGATAGAGCTGAATAGAAATCTATGCTCGGATCTCTAGGTCCTTTACCTTAGCATTCTCCTTTCTCAGTTCAAGTACCTTCTCTAGACTTTTGGGAATTAGAGAGATGATTTCAATGAATGATTTATTATAAATGTTGAAGTACCTGACTGTAGCATCTTCCAAGATCTTCTTGTCAGTATCACTATATTCATCATAAAATTTAGTGACTGGTTGCAGGTTGCCATCCATTGTGACCGCCTTGATGATATCAGCAATAGAGAGAGTAGGCCTTCCAACAAATTCTTCTGCCTCTTCTTTTTTGTTTGTATCGACAGAGGATTCCCTGGATGTTTTCTTCTTCTTCCTCATTTTCTTAACTTCCTCATCAAACTCTATTTCTTCATCATCCTTTTGGCTTATGTATGACCTTGTGGCCTTTGTCTTTGTTCTCTTCTCTCCCTTTGCAGATGTCTTGGCTTCCAGTTTTGAGGCTCTTGAGCTCTTAGAAGTGGCAAGTGCAAAGCTCTTGGAGGATCTAGTCCGGGAGGAGGCTTGTACTGGAACACTTTCTTTTTCTACTTCTTATTTCTCTTTCTCAACTCTTTCTATTTTCTCTCTATTTGTATCAACTGCTTCCTTTGATATGCAGTGTTTCTTGGCAATTTCCTCTTCTTCCCTTCTCACTTTTCTTTTCATCTCTAGTTGTCTCAGTTCAACATGTATCTTTACACTTAATTCTTGAAAGGTTCCAAACCTTTCTGCCTCAGGGCCCTTAGGCTGACTCAGCAAGTGTTGGACATGCAACTCAAGGATTTTCTTATCTACCTCATATCACATTGGCATAATCCAAACTATTCTAGGCTCAACTGCCTCCATTAGGCATTGATCAGTGTCTACCATGAAGCATACTGTATCCTTGTATTTTTCAACTATTGTTTGAGGAATTCTTTCTCTGGCCTACATCAAGCTTTGGAAGTTTTTAAAGTATCCCCAGAATGCTATACTTTGAGCCTTGGCATCACCAAGCCCATACATATAGTCTCTGATTTGTATGGTAACCGGTTTGTCATTTTGCCATACCCAACCACTTGATCCGGGTAGCTCATTCATATAGTAAAAGAATAGACATAGTATTAAGCCACCATACTTGAATGAGTTCTTCTTATCCTTCTTGATCTTCTACAAATTTTCCAATAGTTGGTTCAGAAGAAGATCACATAGGTCATAATCAACATTTTCCCTTAGCATCTGATATGCTGTATAGATTGCAGTTCTGGACATAGAATTCTTCCTATTGGAATGATAGATTTTATAGCCAATTATCATAGAGGCAAATTTGATATCTGAATCTATGATATCTTCTATTGTCATGGCTCTCTTGTCAAACTTAGATCCGGTAGCCTCACTTACTGTCTGGTTCTTGATAGATTTGAGTGCAGGTAATCCAACGGATGAGTGAAATCCAATTACTATCCTAATTGCATCTTTTGTTATCTTGAAGGGCTTCATCAACCACATGAAGTTGTCATGTATTCTGTTAAGAACATACCGGACCCATTCATCTTCTGTGAAATAGGGAAAGTGGATATAATGTCCAAAATGCTTATCCTGAATGGCCTTGTATTGAGGTTTGAGTTCAAAAGTTTCATCTATTAATTGTTTATGGTAGATATCCATTAGCTTAGACTCTCTAAATTCCTTAATATTGGCATGGATGTACACCCTAACATCTTCTATGTACAAAACCCCATGCGGAATGCTAGAAAAAGCGCCTAAGGGATCAACTTCTAGGGACTTGTAGGGGTGTTTCTTGAACTTTGGGCACGGCCTATCAGTGATCTTAACAACCATTGGAGTAGCTGTCTTTGCAAAAGATTCAGAGAGATATATTTAGAAATGGAAATACCTTTTTACGCTTTTAGGGTTCACAATAAGAGCCAGAATAGGTCGCTGGTTGAATCAGATTCTGCGGTTGATCTTTGATAACGTTGTGAAAACTTGATGCAGAGCTCTTCCTTTCTTCTTCTCGAATGCAAATGTGCAAATGATTAGTAAAAGAACCCTTTTACATATGCGCAAACCCTAATTTCCTTTTGCAATAAATGCATAACTTAAGTCATCCGGTTGTTTTGTTCTGAGATAGATCTTTCTGAATCACTAAGATGCACTTAGAATATTTTTCAGTGATAATTGGTAATGTATCTTCTTTCCTCCAATCATGCCATGAATTCACAGATCAAGATATTTCAATTTTGAATTATACCGGATCTGTCTATGAATATCTTGCTTTACCGAATGGCTATCAAACCAGATCAATCTTCGCTGATTAAACTCTTCAAAACTCCTTGTGGATCTTCCACATTTTTACCAAGGGTTATTTGGATATTTCTCTGAGAGCCCTTTAATCCACAACATTTCATGTGCCAAATTTAGGCACCAATTGACTGGCCAAGGGAATTTATTTTCCTTTGTGTCTCCTCCTGAGCGAAAGCTCATCTGTTTAGTTTTTCTAGTGTGAATCCATCTCCAACATTTTTTGTACTCTTCTTCACCCAAATCTTGTTCATCTCCCTTTGAACTTCATCTGCATTCACTTTGCCTTGTCCTTTATCTTGATTTTGATTATGATGTACCAGAACCTTTTTATCCTGATTCTCACTTTTGCAGAATTTGGCAATATGACTAGATCTATTGCAATTGTGGTAAACAACATTTCTTTGCATATTTGACTGATATCCTCTTAATCTGTATTGATTAGCCATATGTCCCATTCTATTGCATGCAAGGCATCTACCATTGAATGAATTATTTATTTGCATATTTCTACATTCATGAGATTTGTGAACATACCTTTTGCAGTTAACACTATTTGAAGAAGGATGGATTAGTTTGATTCATTCTTCTTCTACACTGAGTTGCTTTATGACTAAAGTTGTTGCAATTGTAGCAGTATCCATTGAAGGATGGATATCTTTGAGCATTTGGTTGCCTTAGTGGAGGTCTTCTAGGCTTGTTCCTTGGATTTCATGATCCAGAGTTCTTCTGACCCGATCCAGAGCTTTCACCTTTCTCATATCCCAAGCCACGCTTGTCATCTACCCTCTTTTGGCTTTCAAGAACTTCAAGTTGAGATGAGATTATCTTGAATTTCTCTTTGTATTCATTTGTTGTTTGAAGATCTCTTTTAAGAGTGTTTATCTGATTCTCAAGTTATTCTTCATTATCTCTAGCTTCTTCAAGATCAGATTCTAGATACCTGATTATTCTATCCATTTTGTGGCAGTCCTCTGACTTCTCCTTGAGAGATTGTTTTAGATTATTTTCAATTTTTCTTTTCTCTTCAATTTCTTGGGTGAATCTCATAACCCCTAATTCCATTTCATGTCTTATCGTAATGACCTCTTTTGATAGCTTCTCACATAGCTTATTTTTCTTATTCAGATCTTCATTAGTATCATTGGCTTCACTTTGACTTGCTAATTGTTGAAGTAGTTCCTTTCTCTTTTTCATAGAGATACTTAGTTTTTCTTTTAGCTCATTTATGAAATCATCAGGTTGTTTAAGTCTTTTTCTCAAGTTATTGACTTTAGAGTGAGATTACTCAAGATCATCTAGGGCAGACTGAAGTTGTTCCTTCATACCATACATATCCATTGAGATTCCTAGATCTTCCTCAAGCTGTTAAGCTCTGTTTAGAGGAACTTAGCTCTGATACCAATTGTTGGAAACAAGGTAGATAACTGAGAGGGGGGTGAATCAGTTATCTCTAATAACTTTATTTTTCCTTTTATAATTTGAGCAGCATCAAAACACATAAGCATATATAATCATGAGAGAAGAAAAGAAATCAACACACATAACACAAGGATTTTAATGTGGAAAACCCTGTTAAGGGAAAAACCACGAGGTGACTAACCCAAGATTGTATTCTTTGTTAAAAGAATAAGAAGTACAAAAATGGCACTTGCCAATTAGGGCTCACTGCCCGAGCACACTACTCACAAGAGGCACACTGTCTACAAGAGACTCACTGTCTACAAGGTTTATAGAAGGTAACTAGGTGTTTGAACTAATGAGAGGCATCCATATATGCTGAGGTTCAGTTCTGGTTAGGCTCAATATACTGATATAATGCACTTCATTCTTCCTCTACTTTTAGTGTTGCTGTTCTGTCACATACCAGACTTGTATTGCTACTTCCACACTTATCTTTGCCTTTTCTCACACACTTTATACACATACATACATCTTCATACAAAAATCCATCTGGTATATATATCCGCATCAAGGATTTCAACATCTTTCTAGTCAGCAACTGGAATAATCAAGATATTTACAAAATACCGATCTGTCAACTGATTCCATGCTTAATATGTGATGTGTTCCAAAAACATAGACATAGAAGTCATCAATCATGTCAGCCACCATGTATGATCCCTCAAATAGCTTGATCACCATCAATTTCTCATCCGGATTAAAGTCTGATGCTCTACCAGTTAGTTCTTCCTCAGTTTGCTCTGTCTGTCTGGAATCCAACACTCAGATGCTTATATCTTTTCCATGATTCATCACCAGAGGCTCAATCTATGGAATATAGTAGTCATGATACTCCTCTTGACTTTCCCAAGTCTGTACTTTGCTGAGTTACACCCTCTAAGAGATCTAGACCTGATTGTCAGACCTTGCTGCATGCTATATTCTTGTTCACCGGACCAAAACACTCTTCAATCTGACTTCTAGTATAGGCATACTATGCTCTGCGGATGTGTGGGATAGACTTTGTTGCCATCAATGACAACAATCATGAAGTCACACAGTGTCTTTTGACAACAACATGAGTTTATTCATTCTCTTCTTACTCATGAAGTCATCCTTCACTTATTTGAATATCATGTTCATCTGATCTACAGTAATCTGAGGGCACAAATTTATCAACACATGCTCCCTAATCTCCATATCTTTACCTTTTGCATTATCTTTTCTTAACTCTAGAATATCTACCAGACTTTTTGGAATTTTAGAAGTTATTTTAATGAAAGCCTTATTGTAGATGTTCAAATATTTGACTGTTGCTTCTTCTAGAACCTTCTTATCAGCATCACTGTAATGATCAAAGAATTCAGTCATTGGCCTTAAGTTACCATCTACAATGACTAATTTGATGATGTCATCCATAGAGAGAGTAACCTTTTCAACATATGTTTCAGTCTTTTGCCTCTTGCTTGCTCTTTTTCTTTCAGAGGGCTTCTCCTTAGACACCTTGGCTGCTTTTGTACCTGATGCCTTTAACTCTTTGACTTCAACATCAGAGTTAGTTTCCTCTTCATCATTCTTCATGCTTTTAAATGTCCGGGAAGCCTTAGTTTTCACCCTTTTCTCTTCTTTTCCATATGATTTGTCTTCTAGTTTCTTAGGTTTGGCAGGTTTTGGGGGAACAGGGGTAGTAGCAGAGCTTCTGATTTTTCTAGGTTGGCTGGAGGAGACTTTTGGAGCAGTTCCTTATTTCTTATACTGCTTCTCCTTCTCAAATTTTTCTATCCTTTCTCTATTCTACCTCACATCTTCCTTAGTTATGCCAATACTTTTAGCATACATTTCTACTTGCTTCTGATATTTCCTTTTGATTTTTGGTTTTCTGAACTAAACATGTAATTTCAAACTTAGCTCCTTATATGTTTCAAATCTTTCAACTGTGGAATCCTTTAACCTGCTCAAAAGATGTTGAGCATACATATCTAATACTTACTCATCAACTTCATAACCCATAGCATAATCCATATGGTTCTTGGTTCAATGGCTTCCATTAAGCACTGATCTGTAGTTACCATAAAACAGATTGTATCCTTGTATTTTTTAACTATAGAGGAAGGAATTCTCTCCCTTGGATGCATCATGTTCTAAAAATTCTTGAAAAATCCCCAGAGAGCTGTCCTTTGGGCATTGACATCTCCAATATTGTTCAAGTGCTCTCTTATCTGAATAGCAATAGGTCTGTCACTAGTCCAACATATGCTTTTCTTGCCAGGTAACTCGTTCATGAAATAGAAGAAAAAACATAAGGCCAGTGTACCATACTTGAAGGTGTTCTTCTTATCCTTCTTTACCTTATTCAAATTTTCCATCAGCTGGTTTTGTAACAACTCGCACAAGTCATAATCAACATTTTCTCTCAACATCTGATAAGCTGCATAGATCGTTGTACCGAATACAAAATTTTCCCTCTTGGAATGATAAATCTTGTATCCAATCACCATTGAAGAAAATTTAATATCCAGATCAATAATATCATTGATAGTCATTGCCCTTTTGTCAAATCTTGAACCAGTAGCATTAGTCACAGTTTGATTCTTTATAGCCTTCAACATTGGCAGTCCGCCGGATGAGTTTAACTCTTTCAATGCCTTAATAGCATCATTGGTGATTTTGAAAGGTTTCATTATCCACATTAACTCATCATGCATACGGCTTAAGACATATCAGACCTGGTGGTGATCACCTAGGTTTAGGGCTTTGAAATTAAGTTGTAGGTCAAAATGTACATTGGCAGGCTTGCAAAAATCTTCACCAGCCTTCGCAAATGGTGAAAAATGAGTTGTATGCATTTTTAAATGCATATCGGGTTGCATATACAAGGGGGAATCTTTTGTAGATTCTCAAGAATATTCCCACTTTGTATGTCAGGTCATATACAAAACAAAACATACAAGGGGCTTTGTATGTTCGGCAACATACAAAGAAACAGAGGTGCAATTGGTGGGGCCCACGGATATGCAAAGCAGAATATACATCGGCTATATACATTCAAAAATGTGCAAAGGAATGATGTACAATGACCGATATACAAGTGGTGGGGCCCGCGGACAGGACATACAAAGGTGAATGTATGTGAAGTATACATTCAAAATATACAAAACAAAGGCATACATTCCAGACCCGATTGAAAATCAAATGCAGTGAATAATGTTTTAGGTCCGTAGCATGTATATTGGGCGCTTGTATGTGCCAATGTATATTCGGAAGATACAAGGGTTAAGATGCAAGCCGGATTTCAAAGCAACTTCAGCGTGCCTCATTAAATTTTGAAATCTGCCTTGTATGTATGAGGCAAATGTACATGCACATATACAAGGAAATATGCATGAAAAGAGGATACAAGCCAGACCCGAATTGAATTTCAATTTGTTCTAAACAGGTTTGAGGTCCGCCTTGTATATCAAACAGATGTATATTTTTTTGCATATACAAAGGGTTTTTGAGGGGCAAAAATGGCAAAATGAAGAAAGGAAAAGTCAGTGATAGGAGCATGAAGTGCCTACGTGGCATGTTTTCACTGGTAGGTGACTTTTTAAGGTGTTTTGAGCTGTTTATCACAACAATGGATTTTGGATCGACGGTCAGGTTTTGAACCTTCAGCGATGGTTTTTCCTAGGCAAGTGCGGCCATTTTTGAGCGGGAAAATCCCCAAATGCATCTGCTGTTGCATCCCATGGGTAGATGAAGCATTGATGGTAGATTTGCAGAGGATGGGCGATGAAAATGACAGGTCAACCACCTGATTCAAGATGAATGTCTTTGAGCAGCGACTCAGATCCCGATTCCATCTGCTCTCTTCCTTTGCTTCCTGGCTGCATTCAATTTTGAGTGCCATTTCTCATGATGCATTGTATCTGTTGAAGTTTTGACTTGCCATGTAATTAATTTGATGAGTACATAGTCTTGGTATAAAAGTCAAACTGTGTTACTCATTGTTGTTGTTGAAGACTTGGGCATTTTTGTGTAAATAATGAAGAACAGGGCATGATCCTGGGTTGCTTTATCTCATTCTAGAGTTTATGAGTTGCATCATGAATGTATTTTACACGTATGTTCAGTTTCATGTTGATATAGATGAAAAATTCTCTTATGCAAGTGTTTATCTGTTTGTCTCCTTCGCTGCATGCATTTCCTTCTTTTGAATCTGGCTGCTAAGGGTTTCTCAGATTCTAGGGTATAAGTTTCTATATCACATGCTTCATCTTTGACTTCCATTCAAGGAGTGGATTAAATTGTTTTAGGTTAAGCATGGAGAAGGTTGTTTGTCAGCAGGGATATCTGTAAGTAGAGGCAGCTAAATACCCATTCTTGTGTGATGTTTGTAAGGCAAGCATCAATCCAACCCCTTGAAACTTGAATGCTAGTTGTAAACCATCTGTTGCATATGCTTAGTTGACTCCTTGCCCTAAGATAGGCACCAGTCTGCTCTTGGGTTAGTAATTATGACCCAAAACCCCTTGTCTTACATCCAAATCATCATATCTATCTTTCCATAACTTCCACCTATTAGTTGTAGGAGTAGGATTAGGACCCCTGCATACTCTCATCCACAACTAGACACATATGTCCAAGAATATTGCCAACCTTGTGATGTATCATCCACATCTTGGTCCACACATGAGAGTATTTTGCCTATTGCTGTCAAGCTAAATCTTCCTGTCATTGAGCTAGTCAATGTTACATCTTTAGTTACAAGGACACCCCCCTTGGTGCGGCAGAACCAGAAGTGAAGGGGAGGTATCTCACGCAACCTCCTGTATCTATTGGCCAAATCAACCTGTGCATAGGAACTGGCAAACCCTCTACCGATTTAGGAAAAATAACCAATAGGACCTATTCATCTTCAACAAAACATGGAAACCCTATAACTTGAATGAAATGTTTATCATGCATCGCCTTATACTCAAGTTTAAGACCATGAATTTTATCCCTCAGATGATTATTAAACAAATCTACAAACTTTGATTCCCCAAATTCATCTATGTTGGCATGAATGTAGACCCTAATATCCTCAACATGTAATACATCATATGGAACACTTGAAAATGCACCTAATGGGTTGACTTATATTGATTTGTGTGGATGCTTCTTAAATTTGGGTCGGGGCCTTTCAGTAATATCAACAACCAATGGTGTAGCCATTGTAGAAGATCACAAGTTCAAAGTTTCATGGAAAATACCTTTTTCTTCATAGAGTTAGGGTTAGCAGATGAGTTCACCGATTGCACTTCAAATCCTTGAAATCTTGGCTCAGGTACTCTTCTGCTTTCTCTCTTTGAATGCAAAGTGATTCAAATGCTCAAATGAATGACTTTTTATCCTCTACAAAACCTAATTCTTCATTGTAATAAATGCTCTGCCCTAACACATCTGGTTAGATTGTTTTGCATACAGTTGATCTTCAATTGCTCTGCAATCAGTCAAATTAGCTTCTTTTCTTCCAGAATTAGCTTCAATAGATCTATAATAGCCCTTTTTAACTTCAGTCATTGTGCCAAATTCAAGCACTCACTTACTAGCTAGGGGAATTTAGATTTTCAAAGCAGCTCCCCCTGAGCCAAAGCTCCTAATTCAAATCTCAGAGGAATTATCAACACTGGATTTTGATGCAGATCCATTATCAACATTCATTTCACCTTTCTTTACCCATGTTTTGCTCATTTCATTCTGGACCTCATTCAGATCAATTTTACCCTTACCTTTGTCTTATTTATGTATGTTTTGGTTTCTGTTTACCAAACCTTTTCTATTATTCTTACTTCTGCAGAATCTTGCAATATGACTAGATCTATTGCAATTGCAGTACACTTGATTTTCTCTTGATTTGCACTGATTGTCCATGTGTCCAAATCCATTGCATGCAAAATAGTAGTCATTAAAGGAATTGCCATTTCCACTATTGTTAGAGTTATTCATCATCATACTTCTGCATTCATTAGATCTATGACCATACCTCTTACAATTGAAGCATTGACCAGAGAAGGATGGACCACTTTGATTTATTTTGCTTCTACACTGAGTAGCTTTATGACCAAATTTGTTGCAATTGAAACAATTTCCATTGAAAGATGGATACTTTTGAGCAGTAGGCTGTCTTATTGGAGTTCTTCTAGGTTTGTTTTTCCCATTCCTTGACTAAGAATTTCTTTGTTTAGATCCAAAGCTTTCACCTTTCTCATACCCAAGACCATGCTTATCATCAACCTCTTGTGACTCTCAAGCAGCACTTCAACTTTAGCTGAGCTTATCTTGAATTTCTCTTTATATTCATTTGTAACTTCTAGGTCATGTTTGAGAATGACAATTTGCCTTTCAAGTTCTTTTTCACTGTCTTTGCTTTCATGAAGATCAAACTCTAAATGGCCAGCAATTCTATCCAATTTGAAGTATTCTTCTATTCTTTCTTTCAGAGTTTGTTTCATGTCTTCTTCAGCCTTCTTTCTTTCCTCAATTTCTTTGGTTAACCTAATCACCCCAGATTTCATTTCATTTTTTAGAACATAAACTTCTTTTTCTAGCTTCTCACATTCCTTTGTCTTCTTCTTTAGAGCCTCATCCATGTCATTGTCTACATTCTGATTTCCTAGTTGATGAAGTAGCTCCTTTCTCTTTTCATTAGATTTGCTTAATTTCTGTTTTAAGGTCTCAATGAAGTCTTCAACATCTTTAAGGTTTTCTTGCAGTTCTTTGACATTTGCTCTAGACTGATCAAGATCTTCTAAAGCACGTTTAAGTTCCTGAAGATTGTATGAATCCAATTTGATACCTTCCCATATCTTCCTTAAGATGTTAAACTTCTTCCAAGGAACTTAGCTCCAATACCAATTGTTGAAATAAGGGCTGACAACTGAGAGGGGGTGAATCAGTTGTCTCAAAAACTTTAACACTTGCAGCAATTAATTCTTCTTTAACAGATTAAAGATGTAACCATGAGAGCATGAATCAAAAACACATAAGCAGAAGTACAACTAACACACTTGACACCAAGAATTTTGACGTGGAAACCCGGTTAAGGGAAAAACCACGGTGGGGGTTAACCCACAAGAATTAATACCCTATCAAAAGTATTACAAATGGGGAAGGCACATGCCTTTGGGCTCATTTCCCAAAGCTCACTGCCTATAGAAATGATTACAAGAAGATTACAGAGTGTTTGAACTGATGAATAACATCTACCAATTGAGGAATTAAGTTCTGGTTAAGTACAAAATACTGATCTTACACACTTCATCCTTGCTCTGCCCTGTTTATTGTTCTGCCATGATCTGATCCTTACATCTCTTTTCCTTCATACTTCTTTCTATCTTTTTCACTCTTACTCAATCATCTCATCACAATAACTTACCAAACACTTGAATCCATTAGCTATATATATCCGCATCAATAAATTTAATCAATTGTAGTCGGCTTCAAGAAAACTTAGAACATTTTTAATAACTCTATTTTGTCAGCTAAATCTATGTAGAAATATCAACACAGAACAAATACTTGTGTTCCTAGATCATCAATCAAGTTGTCCAATGCCACTAATTATCACTAATTACTTATTCAATAACTTTCTTGTATCCAGACCAAGATTAAATACTAGGTAGCCCTGTTCTTCTTTTGACTATGCTGACTGACTGGAACTCGATACTCAGATTATTAAAAATTTTGAATCCTTTATCACCGGAGGCTAAATCTCTAGATTTAGATGGTCCTAACAATTTGTATCACTCCCTTAGATCTGTAGTACACTGTGACTTACCACGAGAGAGATCTGGACCAAGATATCGAACCGTGCCACATGCTTTGTTTCTGACTACCCGGACTTAGCCAAATCTTCACTCTGACTTCTAGTATGAATAGATTATGTAATGCAGATGTGCAAGGTAGACTTAGTTTCCATCAATGAAAACACCTATCATGCGTAGAAGTGTCTCTTGCCAACATAAACAAACATATAAAACCTCAACACTAAACAATTAGAAGATAAGAACAAAAGTTGGGCTATGGTACCTTACACACCTCTTTCCTCTAGCATCTGAGATCAGGAAGAGGATGATTTACTTGATGACAACCCTTAGTTTGGTTGTCCCTATAGGTAAGTATTTCTAACCCTTTACCTCTGTGATGTGTTTCCTCCGTGATGTGTTATGTGTTGTCTAGGCCTCCTAGGATGACTCTTGATACTCTTGTAAGGTCAAGGATACTAGTAGACTGCCTCTGTTGTGACCCTTCTTCTATTTGTATCATCATTCTTCTATATCCCTTCTCCTCTATTTTTATTGTTGTGTGTTGTGTCTTATGGACATAGCATTGCAGTTGGTGACTTGGGGGCACCCTCCTATGTGACTGTCCCTAAGGCACTTGTTTCTCCTCTCTTGATTTATTGTTTACCTTCCTCTAGTGGTTCTATGTAGTGGGCGGATGACAAAAAACATATTGTACTGATGTGGACCCAGTGTCCCTTTAGCGAGTAATCAAAAAATGGATCTAGTCCATACATGACGATGGGGTTGATATATATTTTCTGACACTTGGCTAGTAGAATCACTTTGTGTGATCTTGATGTTGTCTTATTGCACTTATAAAACATAACAATATTGTTGCTCTGTCCACTTTGTCTATCTTGGATCTTGCTTTCCTTGGTTCTTCATGTGAATGATCATATGCATTGTTGTTTATCATGATTATATGGACACTAACACCTTTCTTGCAAGGAATTATGTGTTTGTGGGAACATTTGGCGATCAAAAAGTGCATGTCACCTCTGGGGGGCATGGGCTTTGTGAGAGCTCATGTTCCCTTGTGTGTTTTCTTCCTACCTTAACGTGCTTGATATCGTGACATGATATCAAACACATTAAGGTGGGGGCATATATAAGGTAAGTTGTCTGATGTAGATGCTAGCAAAGTGTGTTTGTGAATCTTGAATCTATTGCAATCATTTAAGCCCTTTGCGAAGGAGGGATATCATGCATATCCTTTTTATCTTAAGCCCTCCGTGCAAGGTGGGGATGGTGTACTTCTCAAGGAGATTGCACAATCTTGTCATTTTCAAAAAGTCCTCCGAGTAGGTGGGGAGTGGATCTGAGACTATCCTAACCCTTAAGCGTGTCTTCGGTGATTGTTGTGGTGAAGCCTAATCATTGATGTGTGCCTGTAATATGCCTGAGATGGTTGCAAACCTAGCAGTAGGTTTCTTCCATTGCTTGTTTATTGTCTTTTCTTTGTGTCTTCTATGTGTGTGTGTATGGTGTGTTTGTTCCCAAGCATAGTCTTAAAGATTGGTGGCGATGAGTCCCTCCTAAGCTTTGGGATTTGTATGGCATGCTTGATTTGTATGGCATGTTTGTTCTCAGGTGTAGTCTTAAAGACTAGTGGTGAAGAGTCCCTCCTGCACTCTGAGATTTGTTTTATGTCTCTCTTCCCCCATGTGTGTAGTCTTAAAGACTGGTGGTGATGAGTCCCTCCTGCACTATGGGTTGTGTGTTTACTTTCCTTGTACTTGCATTTTGCATTTCATATATGAGAAAAATAAAAAGAAAATAATCATTGCATTCATTGTGTTTTGTGTGTCTTCAATGTTGTCTTCTCCGTGTTTTACATGGCTGTAACTGTCTTCTCCATATTTTGCATGCATGTTACTATCTTCAATGTGTTTGGTGTATCTTCACCGTGCTTCGCGTGTTTGCTATGTTTGTTGACCTTACTTTAATACATGTATTGGCCTTGCATCTATACATACAGTAAAGTGGGGGCTAAATGTTACGTCAAAAAATGTCCCCTTGGGGGCTTTTCCCTCTTAAGGTTTAGCTCCTGGGTCCTGTTATTGCATTAAGAGCATCTTGCATGTTATTTTTGACTCTTGATGAGAAAACCCTAAAGTCTTATGGCAAATAGGACATAGGGGATTGCATTTTGATGATCATTAAACAAAAATGGCAGGGTGGACTTGGGCGCTAGCGCCCTAGTCCTACCCTATTTTGGGTTTGCCCTAATTTAAAATGTTGGTTTAGTGACCATTAAATAGGTCCTATGTCGACATCTCAAGTTTGAATTATGAAATTCATAGTGGGAATCTTTGTAGTTGCATATATAAGCATGATTAGGTTTCATTTGCAAACTAGATGGACATTAGATTGAAACTAGACAAGCATTGTGATTTTGTGAAAGTGGTTCAAGGCATTCATTGTGTTGTAGAGTAGTACTTAGTTGTTATTATGTTTGTATTTGCAGATTTGACATCCATCTCCTCATGGCATGAAGAGCATCTTCATTCCATGAGATCTACATTTCAAGGTGATATCTATTGTATTTTCAATCATTTATCATTTGGATTTTTGCCTCTATCATGCCGAGATACACACTCTTATCTAATAATGGTGTTTGGAAGACTTGAATGTCTCTTCGGGGCTTGGCAAAGGCAAGCCTCTAAACACCACAACCCCCTCCCACACTCCTTGTGATTGTGGGTTACAGGTGTCACATCTTGAAGAAATGGAGTTGTAGAAAGGAGTGACAAACATCAAGGATTCAAGATCTGAAAAGAAGCCAAACATTGGATCTTTTCCTGGACTAGGGTGCTAGTCCCTGTGTCCTCCAATTTTCTTGAAGCAGAAATGGAAGTTGCAGTGTAGATCAGTGTCGGGAGAAGTTCTGGATTCCGTGAAGAAAAGTATACCTTGGACTTGGGCGCTAGTCCTCATGTCCTTGACTTCTCTGCTTTCCAAACTTCGAAAACTAGTGAGTTAAATATCTTTGTCCCTTATCTCAATCTAAAAGGATTTGCCATGATTAGATAATTTTCTTACTATTTTGCACATTTAGGGTTTTAAGTGAAATTGAGCATTAAATTAAGATATTGTTTGATACATCCAAGAATCCACATCTTCCCAAGTGGAAGCCCAACCTGATAGGTGAATCCTCTTGCACAAATTGGAGGTTCAAGTCAGTTAATATGCCCTTGGAATGTTTATAGGGAAAGGAGGATTCCACATAAACCATTGAAACCCCAACCCCCTTTTCTCTTATAAAACAAGACTAAAGTAGAGTTGTAGCCTTTATCTATTCACCAACTTTTGAGAAAGTACCCTCTTGTCTCATAGTTGACAGATCACAACAAATCATCAAATGCCAATCCAAAGGACTAGAAATCACAAAATTATAATATAAGAAACATGTGAATTGAATGCCTAATGAGTGAATGGAGAATTTTGTACTTAGATAGGAATCCACGGTTGCACTAAATTTTTGGTCATCTTACGTCTAGCCCACAAAAATGTTGTAACTTTTGCATGGGTGATTAAACACATTAACCCTAAATTACCTATAATTCTAGGGTGATAGCATACTACTTCTCTAAAGTGCTTGAAATTGAATGGTGATAATAAACATTTTCCCTAAAATGCCTATAATTGAATGGTTTTCATAAACATTTTGCCTAAAAATCTTATAACTACATAGTGATAATACATGTTTTCCCTAAAATGCCTATAATTGCATGGTGATTATATACATTTTCCTTAAATTCACTATAATTTTATTAGCGATCTCACCGCCCTTTGCCCTTAATTGCCTATAATTTCATTAGTGATCATACCATCCTTTATGCTTAATTGATGTAAAAAGGTGGACAATTTGACCATAATTTAAAAAAATGAAAATTCAAATGACAAGCTATTAGACCTAGATAAAAAGTTGCCTCTATAATATCCTTGCAATGGGGACTAAATTGCATTAAACAACATGGTGATCTAATGATGTTCTAAGATATTAAAAAATATATTATGGGGCAATTTAATGCTACATACAAAAAAATAGAAATTTTTTTTGGATGAAAGCATATCCCTCCAAAAGTGTTCTATTCACCATTTTTTTTGAGACCTCAAAAGGCAAAAATTCACTAGTTGGCAATAAATCACCACTAAAAATTCCCCATGAAACTGATCAATAATGTGTAACAATAATCTATGGACCTTATGCCAACAAGAGCACTAGAGCCTATGTGATGTGGGTCTATGGCAAGAAAAGTAAGTTCAAATTCTCATGCAATCTTATCCTAAGGGGACAGTGATCTTTAGTTGCACTCGACATGAAGTAGAGAAGGTGATGTTAGGACATATATTCATCTTGGACAAGGACACCTGACTTCTCTCACTCAAATCTAATTTGGTCACCTTATTGGTAATCAAGATAATCAAAGTCTCATGATAAGACAATCAGGTGTTTGTGAAGCTCAGGATAGGCTTCCCATCATTGCTTACTCACAAATCCACCTTATAACCAATCAAGTTTAGTTCACTAAGGAGACATTGCATTACCAAACAAAGTTGGAATCACATGTATACATTAGAACAATCTCAACCTAACTAATCCAATCAAAGAAATCACACCTAACAATATCTATTGACTTTTATTCATTTTTACAATCAAAGTAGAGACTATCAAACATTCTAGAACTTTCGGCATGTTTAGATTTAATAGGTGATGTTAGGACATATATTCATCTTGGACAAGGACACTTGAATTCTCTCACTCAAATCTAATTTGGTCACCTTATTGGTAATCAAGATAATCAAAGTCTCATGATAAGACAATCAGGTGTTTGTGAAGCTCAGGATAGGCTTCCTATCATTGCTTACTCACAAATCCACCTTATAACCAATCAAGTTTAGTTCACTAAGGAGACATTGCATTACCAAACAAAGTTGGAATCACATGTATACATTAGAACAATCTCATCATAACTACTCCAATCAAAGAAATCACACCTAGCAATATCTATTGACTTTTATTCATTTTTACAATCAAAGTAGAGACTATCAAACATTCTAGAACTTTTGGCATGTTCAAATTTAATAGTAAAGTTAGACTACAATACAATTCATAAACTTTAGTGCAATTTAGGATCGCCAGTACAATTCAAGGACAAGAGAGTAATTTAGGGACAATAGAGAAATTCAAGGATAGTAGAACAATTAAGGGATAGTAGAAAAAAATAGGGACACTAGAGCAACTGACATACTATAATGCAATTCATAAACATTGGAGCAATTGCATTATAGTCTTTGATTTGTGCTTTTATCCTAATCAAAATTTCTTAGAACTTTCTACCTAGATCTCTTTCTAGGTTTATTCTAGTTTTTCTCTAATAACTAACTTAGAAATATGACAAATTTAGAATATAGAGATAGAAAAAAAAGTTTCCTGGAAGTTTGAAAACACAATTTTCAATACATTCAGATATTCAAATTTTAGTCAATGAATCTATCCATTCTCAGTTCCAACAATATTTGTGCAATAAGTTCAATCAATCACAGTTTAGATCTATCAATCAAGGTTTACTAACTCACTAGCGAACACCCTTCTCATTATTCCCAATTCACTCAATTTCATGTAAATTCTTAAACATACTTCTCCAAATCAATAAAAAGGCATTAGGTATAGTCATAACCATATTGTGGGTACATTCATACAAAAACCAAATAAGATCAAAAACTTTGTTTACTAATAAACCTTCTTCCTAGATTGTTTCTACACTAAACTTTCTAACACAACACAGGGTTTCAAACACCATTAGATTCCCAATTGAAACATCCATTTCAAACTTTTATTAGTTTTATAATTCATTCCGAAATCATTTTAAAGAACTTCAAATCCAAATCTATTTCATTTCTAGATTTCACTATGTTTTTTCCTACATAAGTAACCCTAGATTTCTTCATCTAACTCAGTCTAGTTTTGACAATTCAATTTCAATGAAAATTTTTAAAACATTTTGTCATATTTCACTATCAAAATCTTCCCGAAATTGAGATCCCAATTCCTAATTTCAATAAATAACAAGTCCCTTATTTCTTATTGAACAAGAAAGCATGCATGCAATCAAAATATCTCATTCACATTCATGATCCTAAATTCTTTATTAAACCCAATTGAAATATTTTTAAAGTAATTCCATGCCAAGATCCTACCTTAATTCCTTTAACAAATTGAAAATAAATGAATGAAGAAAAAACTTTCAAAATCACAATCCTTGAACTTCAATAAAAAACACTTCCAATTCTTCACTCTTCAAAACATGTATTTTCTTACTAGAATTCAATAAATCTCCTCAAAGAAATTTTGTCTTATTTTATTAATTTTTTTTCTATTCAAATCCTAACTGTAGGAATAAAATAAAGAAATTAATGGGTAAGTGCAAGAAGTTTGGTCCACTTTTAGTGGTAGTATCGCGGGGCAAATTTGTTTTAAGTGGAATGGATTTTGGCAATATGGCTAACGAATTTTAAAAAAAAATGGATAAAATTAAAACCCAGGTGACAATATCTAGTAGTGTTTAACATATTTTTATATTTATTAATTATTTTTTAAACAAAAAGCAACTCTAATTTTTAGAAGGAATGGACTTTAGCAATATGGTTGATGACCTTTTCCTAAGAATTTTTTGACAAAATTAAAACCAATTATAGATGACCATGTTTAGTTTTCAAATATGTGATTTATTTTAGTTTTGAACATTTTTTCTATTAATTAATTAATTTTTAAATTAAAAGCCTCATAAATTTGAAATGACATATTACTATTTTTTAATAACTGTTGATTTTTTTTGAATTTTTCTAATGTTTTACCAATCTAGACATCATTCTCTACATGATAAAAAATAATAATTCCATGTTACATTTATTTTAGGTCAACTTATGTTTGTCGCATACGAGGGGTTTTAAAAAACACCTTAATCCCAGTAAATAATTAATTAAAAAATATATTTATTAAAAAATTATAAAAAATATCTTGACCAAACTTCATCATCATATTCATCTTTCCACAAAAGGATTTTGAAAAATAATTTCATTTACTACTTATTTTGTTGGTCATACATGTGCATGTTTTAGCATTCAACAAACTTTTTAAAAAAGGCCACTTTTGTACATCCTATACAAAACCAATTTTTATCATTGGGCATTAGAATAAATTACATATTTGAAAACTAAAAATAAAATTATACATTTCATATTTACACCATGTTAATATTCTATGTTAAGTGCTTCAAATTTTTACCCCAACTATGACAAACTTTGATTTTCAAGAAACATGCTTCCACTTTTTGGCCAACAAAGTGGACCCAACTTCTTGCACTCACCTTAATATTTTATTCTTTATTAAAAGAATATATATTTAAATATCATTTCATCTTAATGTATATCTTCCTATAAAAGCATCTAATATTAAAATAATAGCATTTCAAAATATTTGATTAATAAAACCCATCCATAAACTAAAATAAATTTAGGGATTTATTTATCCTTAAATAAAAAAAGGATAAAATATAATTAAATAATATATTTTCTTAATTTCCTATTGTGCAACTTACAAATTTATATTTAAATTAATGCAAATAAGTTTTATCTTGTTTATTTTCCTTTTCTAAAATAATATAAATTAATTAGCAATATAAATAGATAAAATAAAGTAATTCTATGCACTCACAAGTTAATCAATATTATTAATTAACTTATCTAATTTAATTAATTAATTAATCTTTTCCACACAATTAGATCATAGGTTGAAATCCTTCATAACACAACTCACCACAAAATACCTTAGTAGCATTATTAGATAATCATAATGAATCCATAATTGATATTTAAATAGTTAATCATGTCAAAGCAAATAAATTATTTGACTTGAACAAGCACATAAAGAAGTAAACACCCTCCAAAGTCACATATCACACAATCTATCCACTAGCATTTTGAATAAATATTCATTTATATTTACTAATTCTTTTTTAAAAGGGTTGAGAATAAAGGATGTTACAGGGTCTTGATTAAAATTGATGGCTACACTAGAGGATAATATTACTTATAGCCTCGATCTAGCATCGAGCCATGGCATTAACAAATAGTATTGACATTATACTTGAGGTCTACATTGGAATACTCCTCAATCAAAATGTAAGACCTACATCATCTTGCATCTTGGACAATAGTGAATTGATCAACATACCGATCTACAATAGCTAAAATTAGGTTGAATAACATTTTGTGATTATATACATGGATTTGCTCTTGTCTACAATTAAAACCCTACTCCTACATTTGATGTACACTTTTTCGTCACTCCTTGCCTCTTGTGGTGACATAGATGTCATTAATGGCAATGGAATTGGTGTACTTGCAATGAGTGTTCCAACGTCTAGAATTTGTGTGCCTACTCCTAACATTGGTTGAGATATTTTTGGGCCAATCTTGATGCAGGATCTCCTAAGACAAATGGGCAAGTTATTATGTTGTGTTTCCTTGGGTGCTAGTAGTGCAAAGGTTCCAACTGGTGGTTCTCCCCCTACAAAGGGTCTGGATCATGGTTGTCCTTTTTCCTATGCAGCCATAACTATGTGGGGGTTCCATATCTCCCTCCTTTGCATGATAGAATTTGACCCTTCCATGCTCTCAATTCTCCCCTATCATAGTTTATGGACAAGATGTGATTGGAAATGAAAATTTTTATGCTCATCACTTGGCTTGTTTGTATAATTACTAGCTTGTGGCCCTCTCTTGTAGACTTGCACAAGTGGGTTTTGGAAACTTGGCAGCATGTTGTTGAGGGAAAAATTGAGCTATATCCTTGTGCTAGGGATTTTTTATCATGACCTTCCAATCTTCACATGATAGGGATTTGGTTCTAGACAACAGGTTATGGATGTAGGTGATCATTCTCATTTTCTCAAGCCATGGTCTTCATATTTCAACCTACTTTCATAACCACTCAATATCAAGCTAGTTTGGGTCAGGCTACCCCATCTCCCTCTATAGTTTTGCGAAGATTCCTATTTTGAGACCATTGGCAATGCTATTAATCATTTTTAAAGGTTGATTCAACAACTTCCCTCATGGGCCACCCTACATATGCCTGTCTTCTAGTGGACATTGATACCTCCAAGGATCTTCATGGGGATATTATTTCGATTATGGAGGATAGGCCTTGGACCCAACCACTTGATTATGAGGGTCTCCCCTTCTGATGTAGATGATGCTTTTCCATCAAGCACCTAGCTTCTGATTGTCCTTACTCTTATTGCAAGGTGGGCCTGACTATGTGGACTATTAGTGATTCTGATTCTCAAGATGATGAGCCTTCTTCTCCTATATCTCTAATAGATAATCATGTGAATAAGTTGGTTTCCCTTAGGGATGGTGTGGATTTGGCAATTCCTCACTCCCTGTCAAGAGCTCTTCTTCAAAAATGATTCTGGAAGCTAGCTCATTAGTTTCTAGTCTCCCCATGGCACACTTCAATGAGATCCTTGCTCCTAATATGTCTATAGATTCTATGTGGTATCTAACATCTTCAAATAGACACTCTTCCTTCTTAGGAGAGTTGGCTCTATTTGAGGTAGCGTTAGAGGATATCCATCTCCTCTCTCCTCAATTTGAGGATTCAAATAACAATGTTTCCTAGATGATTGTCCAAATAAAGAAAATAGGTCTTCTCAAATCTGTGTTAGAATCCCATACCTAGGTCAAGTGTGTATAGATTGCTAGAACAGGGTTTGATGTTGTGTAGGTTGTACCATTGTGTTTGTAATGATCACCATGGTTACTGTAATGTCAAAAAATGTCCCCTTGGGGGCTTTTCCCTCATAAGATTTAGCTCCCGGGTCTTTTGCATGCATTTATGACATATTACTTCATAATTTGGCATCCCAATAGAATGAGCCCTAGGTAACATGACAAATGGGACCTAGGATCGATTTATGACTGTTATTTGGGTCCTTTTCCAACACGGTAAGTTTGAATTATGAAAATCTTGGCGGGAGTGTTTGTAGTTGCATATAAAAGCATGTTTGGGCATTCATTTGTAAACTAGATGATTACTAGAAAGCTATTGTGTTCTCAAGGTGATTTAAGGCTTTCATTATGTTGCAAGAGCAGACTTGTGTGGTTTGTGTGTTTGTATTTGTAGATTTGAGCATCAATTTCCTCATGGAATGAAGAGCATCTTCCTCCCATGAGAGCTTCACTACAAGGTGACATTATATTGTGTTTTTATCATTGTTTCCTTTGGTTTTTGCCTCTGGCTCACAAGGGCACACACTCTCTATCTAACAATGGTGTTCAGAGACTTAAGTGTCCTCCAAGACTTGACTGAGGCAAGCCTCTAAACACAACAACCCCCTCCCAAAGTTTTGTGATTGCAAATTACAAGTGTTGCATCTGGAAAAAGTAGAGTTGCAGGAGGGATTAGCATATATCAAAGATTCTAGATCCAAAGAGAAGTAGGACATTGGAGCATTTCTAGGACTTGGGTGCTCGCTCTAGTGTCCCTTGCAACTGAATTTCTAAAAATAGGAGTTACAGTGTTGATCATTGTCAGAAGGAGGTCAGGATCCCGCAAAGAAACTGGCACCTTGGACTTGGGCACCTACTCCAGTGTCCCTGACTATTCTGCTTCAGAACCCCAAAAATAAGTACTCTATGATTTGATATTTTACTTCCGTCTGCAAGAGCTTTTTTTGTTATTCATCAGTTTATTGCCGTATTTGCATAATTAGGGTTTTAATGGTCAATTAAGCATAAGAGAAGAGAAATTGATAATTAAATTCCCTAATCCAAGCTTCCCTACATCTAACAATGATCTAGGGTATGATAGTGAATTGCCACTCGACCCTAGATCCTTGAATGTGTAGGGTGAAAGGAGGATTCAAACATCTAAGACACTAAACATTAAACGAATCAAATTTTACCCTAAACATTTTGGTGAACCCATGTTTTTGGACTTAAATTAAAAATTTCTGAGTGTGTGTCTTCATATTTAAATTTATTTCATTCATTCATATAGTCTTTCACTTTATTGCATTGAGAAAAATTCAAAAAAAATGAAAATTTTGAAAAATTCAAAAAAATTGAATTGTTTGGCTTACTAAATTGCATCACTTCTTTCTAAATTTTCCCAATTCATGATTTTTTCATCAGATCTGATATAAAATACAGAAAAACATAAAAATTCAATAATTTGCATTGCATTTTCATCATTAATTTGCTAGTCTTTTGTAGAAATTTTGACAATTTTCATTAAACCTAGTAATTCCAAAATCTAGGGTTAGTAGGCAAAATCTTCTTTCAGATTTTTCTACTAATTTTAGAGGCTCAATAAAATTTAAATTTGACTATAGTCTTGCATTTAGATTTAAAATATTTACATTTTTGCATAGAAAATTTCAACAAAAAACTAGCAATTTTCATGCATTTTCATTAGATTTGCATTGGCATTTTGCATATTAGAGCTTGAAAATTACTTTAATATCTAAGAGTAATTAATTTCCATCATAAATCAGACTTCAAAACATTCACATAGCATTTTGTCCCAAGATCTCAAACCTAGGGCTTCAAAAACACCATTTTTCACTAAATTTGGCCCTATCGACTCTATAAACTTGCACCATAGGTGTGTTGTGAAAATTATTTTTGCATTAATTGGATGTTATCAAGGTAATAATTTTATTCCCCTCATAAACAACTTCACAACACCCTTTTAACAGGCTCTTGTATTGAAAATTAGATGAAAAACTACACATTTTGACTATTTTTGTGCTAGGGTTTGACCTAGTTTGCACTCCAAGCATGTTGTGATCAATTTTATGGATTGAGGCAACTGATATTATTGATTTTATTTTCTTTACCTCCTGAAATTCATTACAACACTTCTTTTTCTAGGTCTTGGAATTGAAAAACTGTGAAAAATAGCCTATTTTTGCTATATTTTCACTAGGGTTTTACCTTAAGTGGCACTAAAAGCGTGTGGTGTTGGGAATTTTAACACCAAGTTGATTTTATTACTAATATTATTTTCTTTCCATCACCATTTTCCTCACAACACCCTTTGTTATGCCCTTTTGCATTGAGTTTTGGTGAAAAAAGTGCCTATTTTGACATATTTTCACTATATTTTGACTTGGCATTATCTTGGATTTGCATCAAGAGTGTGTTGAGAAGGATCATATTTATGTTTAGGAATGATATCAGACATATAATTTTCTTTCCTTGATCAAAATCCTTACAACATCCTTTCCTTGATTCATTTGCATTGAATAGAGTACAAAAATCAAGCATTTGAGGCTATTTTGGGGTATATCGCTTCGCACTTATCTTTGACATACTTTTGGAAAAGATTTCAAATTTGATTTGAGCAATAAAAACATGGCCTCTAATTAAAACAACAATAATAGGTTCCCTCCTAGACCTTACATGAAAAGAAAAACACCTGAACCTGAAATCGTATTTACACCTCATGATTGAACAATTGGAGACTCTAATGGACCTCTTTACATCACTGTGAAAATAATAGGAAACCCTGTGGATGAAACTCTTATTGATCCTAATTGTATGACTAATTTTTCCACTGAGGAGTTCCTCTTTTCACATCAACTAATGCAAGGTTCTTATGACCCCTCAAACATGATGATTAAGACACATAAGGGAACCTTAGTCAAGCCTTTGGGTAAGATATCATTGTTGGTAATTGTATTTGAGAAACATGTTGAGCAATGGTTTGATGTTACCCCCACTTCTGATACCTTTGAAATCAAACTTGGAATCCCTTGGTTAAAGGTTATGAAAGCTGTCCCTTCAACTATCTATAAATGTGTAAAATTTCCTTTGAACGGACAAGTGCATATCATTCCCCGAAATACATACAAGCCTTCAAGTACACAACAACATTTTACATTGGATTACTTTTGTAACAAAACTAACAACAAACTGGAACTATGAATAGACTTTACATTTTTGATCTATAGAAACTACAAAGCAAAACTATTACATCTAGTACCTAGTCCTTCCATACAAGAAACGACAAAAGATAAACAACCCACATGTGAAGAGAACTTTAGACTGAAAGGACAAGGTCCCTATGCTGAGGTTCCTCCCCTAAAATCCTTACAAGGATCAGGAGATCATTGTCAATAACAAAATGTTCCACTACGACAAATGAGGTTTGATCCTGATGCTTCATCTTCTAAATTGCACAAGCCTATGAAAGAGGATAGCCCTATCTTACAAGAGATAAGTGGTAAAAGAAAATGAAATAGAAAAGCAAGAGAAAGAAGAAAAAGAAGACAAGCTTATGCTATAAACCTTGCCTCTCAACAAGAAAATATTGATCCCAACATTCAACCAAACAATAATGATCATAACGATGAACAACATGATAAACAAGACATGAACTTGGCTATGATACCTTATGTCCTACTTTCCTCCAACATTAGGCAGTGGGAAGATGATGACGATGACTTGCTTATAGACAACCTCTAAGCTCGACAGGCACCCTAAAGGTAAGTATCTCTAACCCTTTATCTCTCTCATGATGTGCTTCCCCTGTGATGTGTTATGTGTTGTTTAGGCCTCCTGGGACAACCCTTGATTCTCTTGTAAGGTCCAGGATACCAGGAGACCACCTCTGTTGTGACCTTCTTCTATTTGTATCATCATTCTTCTATATTACCTCGCTCTCTGATTTCATTATTGTGTGTTGTGTCTTACGGACATAGCATTGCAGTTGGTAAATTGGGGGCACCCTCCTATGTGACTATCCCTAAGACACTTGTTTCCCCTCTTTGATTTATTATTTCCCTTCCTCTAGTGTTTCCATCTAGCGGGTGGATGACGACAAACATTTATACTGATGCAGACCTAGTGTCCCTTTCGAGAGCAATAAAAAAATGGACTTAGTTCCTAATATGACGATGGGGCTATATATATTATCTGATGCTTGGCTATTGGAAGCACTCATGCTTTCCGCGTAGTGAATTTCATGATGTTTCTATCGCATTTATAAACCTTAACAATATTGTTGCTCCATGCACCTTTGTTTATCTTTAAATCTAGCCTTGGCAGTACTTGATTCGGGGAACTTCATGATATAGCCCCATGATTATCCTCGAATTCTGGATTCATGGTATAACCTTGGCTCTTTGTGTAGTTAATCATATGCATTTATGTTGTTTATCATGATGTTGTAGACACTAACATGTTTCTTGTAGGGATGTGTTTGGGGGAACATTTGGCGATTGTAAAGTACATGTCACCTCCAGGGCATGGGCTTTGCCAAAGTCGATGTTCCCTTGTGTGTTTTATTCCTACCTTAACGTGCTTGATATCGATAATTGATATCAACCACCTTAAGGTGGGGGCATATATAAGGTAAGCTGTCTGTTATAGATGTTAGTAATGTGTTTGTCCTCAGATGCAAAGACCTACATGATGAGTGTATCATGCATCCTGAGTTTTTTGCAATCAATCAATCAATCATGTAAGCCCTTTGCAGAGGCGAGATATCGAGCATATCCTTTCTCTTAAGCCCTCTATGAAGGTGGGGATGGTGTATTTCTCAGAGTAGATTGCATCATCCTGTCATTTTCAAAAGTCCTCTGCGGAGGTGGGGAGTGGTTCTGTGACTAACTCAACCCTTAAGCATGTCTTTGGTGATTATTGTGGCGAAGCGCAATCATCGATGTGTGCCTGTAATGTGCCTGAGATGGTGTTGGACCTAGAAATATGTACACTCCATAGCTTGTATGTCATGTTTTCTCTGTGTCTTCAAGTGTGTGTGTTTTGGCATGTTTGCTTTGTTTGGCATGTTTGTTGCCTCATATACAGTATAAATATTAGCGCCTTAGGGTTGTTCTTCCTGCATTTTGGGAGGTTTTATGTGTCTTGCATGTGTGTTGCCCCATATATACAAAGACTTGTGCGATGAGTGCATCATGTATTATGGGAGGTTTATTTACTTTCCAGTACTTGCATCTGCATTTCATATATATGAAAGAAAAAAGAAGAGAAAATAAATCATGTCTGTCTTCCATGCATTAATGTGTCTTCTATGCATTGACTATCTTCTCTGTGTTTTGCGTGACTGTAACTATCTTCACTGTGTTTTATGTGCCTATTACTATTTTCTATGTGATTCGCATGTCTTCTCCATGCTTGATGTGTTTGTTGTGTTTGTGACCTTACTTTAATGGATGTATTGGCCTCACGTTTATACATACATTAAAGTGGGGGCTAAATGTAACATCAGAAAATGTCCCCTTGGGGGCTTTTCCCTCATAAGGTTTAGCTCTTAGGTCTTTTGCATGCATTTAGGACATCTTACTTCATAATTTGGCATTCCGATGGAATGAGCCCTAGGTAACATGACAAATGGGACCTAGGAGGACCCCTTGAGCTGTACCCTACCCAAAATTGGGGGGGAGGACTTAGGCATCTGTGCCCTAGTCCTATCCTTTTTTGGTGCAGCCCCAATTTCTAGGTGTCGATTTATGACTATTATTTGGGTCATTTGCTGACACAGTAAGTTTGAATTACAAAAATCTTGGCAGGAGTGTTTGTAGTTGCATATAAAAGCATGTTTGGGCATTCATTTGTAAACTATATGATAACTAGCAAGCTATTGTGTTCTCAAAGTGATTCAAGGCTTTCATTGTGTTGCAAGAGTAGACTTGTGTGGTTTGTGTGTTCGTATTTGCAGATTTGAGCATCAATTTCCTCATGGAATGAAGAGCATCTTCCTCCCATGAGAGATTCACTATAAGGTGACATTATATTGTGTTTTTATCATCATTTCCTTTGGTTTTTGCCTCTGCCTCACAAGGGCACGTACTCTCTATCTAAAAATAGTGTTCGAAGACTTAAGTGTCCTCCGAGGCTTGACTGAGGCAAGCCTCTAAACACCACAACCCCCTCCCAATTTTTTGTGATTATAGGTTACAGGTGTTGAATCTAGAAAAAGTAGAGTTGTAGGAGGGATTAGCAGACATCAAAGATTCTAGATCTGAAGAGAAGCAGGACACCAGAGCATTTCCAGGACTTGGGTGCTCGTTCTAGTGTCCTCCACAGCTGAATTTCTAAAAATAGGAGTTACAGTGTTGATCGGTGTCGGAAGGAGGTCAGGATCCCACAAAGAAACTGGCACCTTGGACTTGGGTGCTCACTCTAGTGTCCCTGACTATTTTGCTTCGGAACCCCAAAAATAGGTACTTTATGATTTGATATTTTACTTCCGTCTGCAAGAGCATTTTTTGTTATTCGTCAGTTTATTACTGTATTTGCATAATTAGGGTTTTGATGGTCAATTAAGCATAAGAGAAGAGAAATTAATAATTAAATTCCCTAATTCAAGTTTCCCTACATCTCACAATGATCTAGGGTATGATAGTGAATTGCCACTCGACCCTAGATCCTTGAATGTATAGGGTGAAAGGAGGATTCAAACATCTAAGACACTAAATAGTTACCATAAATTTTGTTGTTGTTAAAGATCACGATGATTTTAGATTATAGGTATGTCCACACCTATACTAAGTTACCAAACTCACATGGCTACACCTATTGACAAATAAACATAAATAGAATGTAAACACCATCGACATCATAACTCCATTAGCTTCTATTTAGTATGGTCTAAATTTATGCACAACATTTTAATACACAACTCATCCATTTCTAATAAACAATTTGTGACAACAACTATTAAAATTCATTTTATATTAGTTAGGATAGTATAAGTTATTTCTTTCTAAAAATTTCTTACATTGATCCATTCTAAGGTCTTCTTAGGTTTGGGTCCACAACCCCCACCTATACTCTCTGCAAGGTAAGTCTAGCAATGGAATTCATGTACATCCCACCCCTCATAAATCATTCCCAGCTCTGTTACAACCATGGTTAGATATGCACAACATAAATAGTAAACATAGCATTTCACTTCCCATGAGTAGTGTTCACTAGAGCTATTGTAGTTATGCATTTTAGTCTAGCATTGTAGACATACCAAAAATAACATATTTCTAACATAGATCAGCAATCATAATTTATTGTCATCATTGCCCATGGTTTAAAAGTTTAGCTCAACATTAAAACATCAAGTAAATATCATAGTGCTTAACTTCATAATAAGAAAAATATTAACAAGTAAACAAGAGTACTTGGTCATGTATAAGTAGCTAGAGATTATAGTATTCTGTAACAATGAAGTATGGTTCCCAATGTCTACTAGTTCCAAATACAAGATGAAAAATATCCCAATAATGTGGATAAGATGCCCTATGCACAATGCCATCATCTTGGAATTTAATATATTTAAGATACAACATCCATCATTAAATCAAAGAAGCAACAAGTCATCCAATTGCCATTAATTATCTAGACTAATACAACCATAATATTCTTAGTTTAAATCATCACCACATTCAAGTCAACATAGTATGTTTAGATATCAAAACATAAAAGTTTTTGCCTTGGTCCAAATTACATCGAGAGCTTAAGCATCTTAGTAAAACATGGGGTTTGTAGTGATGTGACATCCTCCACTCCTTAGGACTAAGCTAGCTTGACTTAGACAAATAAGTGGGGGTATTCCTATTTAATTACTTCTTCCTCTTCCTAGGTGGCTCCTTGCTCAGCATATTGGTCCCAAAGGAGCTTAACCTATTGTATAGTTCTATTGTACAATTGTATATTATGTTTGTCTATAATTGTGAGTGGATTTAGGCAGATTTCTCCAACTTGTTGTACCTATAGGGCTTGCCAATTAATCACATAAGTGGGATCAACTACATATTTCTTAAGCAATGACATTAGATATACTATGTATGTGAGAAGGAGATGGTGGAAGAGCGATTCAATAAGCCACATGGATAATCTTCTCTATAATATCAAATGGACCAATAAATTTATGGGATAGCTTGGAAACCTTGTCAAATCTCATGGAACTCTTTTATGGTTTGACACAAAGAAACACCTTATCCCCAATTGCAAATTCTCTTAGAGTTATCTTTACATGGACACATAACTCTTCTGGTGATCAGAAAACTCCTTCAACCTTTCTTTGGTAATCTTTACCTGTCAATCATACTCATGAAGCAACATAGGTCCAATGTTTAATTGGTTGTCTAATCCATCCCATCCAATCAATGTCTTGCACTTTTTGCCATATAGCGCTTTGAAAGGAACCATCTGAATGAGGGATTTGTAGGAGTTATTGTAGGCAAACTCCACCAATGGAGAATAGTCTTCCCACTTGGTCAAGCGCTCCATCACATACATTTCAATCATATCCTCCATAATTTGGTTAACTATTTCTATCTAGCCATCTATTTTTGTATGGTATGCCATGCTAAAATTAAGTTTAGTACCAAGAGCTATCATCAGTGTGGTCCAAAACTAAGAGGTAAATAGTTTGTCCCTATTATAGATGACTACCTCTTGCACCTCATGCAATTTAACTATCTCCTTGATGAATTTTCTTGCTATAGCTTGAGCATCATCCTTAACATTGCTAGGTATAAAGTGAGCTACCTTAGTTAACCTATCCACTACCACCAGGATGTTATGATGATTATGGTGGGTTTTGAGTAAACTGATTACATAATCCATTGATATCAATGACCATTTCTGTCTGGGTATGTCATGAGGGTACAACACCCTAGTTGGATGACAATGCTTCGCCTTGACTCATTGGAACTCTAGGCATTTTCATACAAAATTAGCCACTTTCTTCTTCATTCTTGGCCAAAAGTATAGGGAGCTTAGGAATGTGCACATCTTGGTTTCTCTAGGATGCACTTGGTATGGTACAAGATGGCTCTTCTCTAGGATTCTTTCTCGCAAATTGCCCTCTTTAGGGATAAAATTTGTCCTTGGAATTGAAGGATTCAATCATTTCCTAGGTGGTATTTTGACTTGTGAAGCCCTTATCTCAATTCTAACTTCATTTATACATATAAGGGGCTCACTTCCTACATTTGGTTGATGGTTTCTTGTAGTTTAAACCTTACTTGTGTGATTGTTGCCAAGCTAGCCCTACAATTGGGCACGAGTGATCCAATTTTCCTTTCCTTTTACATAAGAGATATCAAACTCACAGCTGGTCAAGAACTCTAACCATCTTATTTGATGAGCATTTATGTCATGTTGAGAGAATAAATACTAAAGTCCCTTGTGGTCTTTGTACAACTTGAATGGTCTTCCCACAAGATAATGTCTCCATATTTTTAATGCATGCATGATTGCTACAAGTTTTAAATCATGAGTTGGGTAATTGAGTTCATGGTCCTTGAGATTACAAGATTCAAAGGAAATTGAATCTCCATCCTACATTAGAATCCACCCCAAACCTTCCAAGGAGGCATAAGTCCAAACTACAAAATCCTTCTCATGTCAAGTTCTTGCAAAATAGGAGCAATGTTGAGAGCTTCCCTAAATTGTTGAAAGGCCATTTCACACTTTTTGTCTAGTCAAATTCTTTCCTTTTTGCTAAAGAGAGGTTATGGGTTTGGAAACCTTAGAAAAATTCTTCACAAATCTTCAGTAATATATGGCCAATCCCATAAAACTTCTTACCTTTGACACATTTTTAGGGGTAGGCCACTCTACAATGGCTCTGATTTTTTATGGGTCCCTAGAAACTCCATTTACTGATAGAATATTCCCCAGATAATGTATCTTTGGTTGGAAGAATGAGCACTTGGTCAACATCCCATAAAGTTTACGCTCCCTTAGTCTCTATAGTACTATCCTTAGATTCTCTTCATGCTCTTGTGGATTATTGATATACATTAGAATATTGTCCAAGGATACTAACAAAAAATTATCTAAGAAGTCATGAAAAATATTGTTCATGAGGCTCATAAAAGCAGGAGCATTTTTTTTAGCCCAAATGGTACCACCAAAAATTCATAATGGCCATACCGCGTTTTGAATGTTGTTTTGGGAATATCCTCCTCCTTCACCCTTAACTGATGATACCTAGATCCTAGATTTATTTTGGAAAAAATAGTGGCGCCCTTCATTTGATCAAATAGATAATCTATTATAGAGAGATGATATCTATTTTTAATGGTGATGCAGTTCAAGTTTTAGGGGATTTGACAAGCTACTAAACCAAGTAGCCAAAACAAAACAACACACAACAATAAACAAAAATGTCTTTTATTCATTGGGCAGGTGCAAAAAGTTGGGGGGCCAAAAAGTGGTCAACTTTTAAAAAAAATCTAAGCCATAATATGAGCACGTTATAATGTGCTCATGTTATGGCTTGGTGATGCCGAGCCTACACCAAGCCATAATGTGCTCGTGTTATGCTCAAGTATAAAAAAAAACATATGTTTGCTCATTGTTTCATTTCATTTTCTAGCAAACCTACAGCTTGTAGACAAAGGAGAGCATGCTTGCAATATTGGAGGGCATATTATCAACTATTTGTCATCAATTCATCGTCAAAATGCCACCACAAAATTAGGGAGGCTGAATGAGTCAACTCTATTTGCTTTTTTGTGTGAATTTGTTGCTAAATAGGTAGGTTTAAGTAGTTTTTTTATGTAAATTTCTTTAATTTATAGGAATTGATAATGCACCTCCTCCTCCTCCTGAAAATCGTCAAAATCCTCCATCACTTAAACAAAAAATACCTACTGAAGAACAACCCCAACAACAAACACCTCCATTCATTCCTCGATATGCCCCTGGAACACAAGAAAATTTAATGGGGTAAATTGAAAACAATAAAAAACAAATTGAGGACATAATTAGAAGGTTGAAAGATCCTGCAACTTCAACCTCACATAGATCTGTGCTTTCTCAATCCCTTGAATCAATGTTATCAAAAATAGATTCAATTAGCAAGCAAATCTCTAGTTGGTAAAAAAAGAGGAGAGAATTTAGAGAGTTCTATGCAGACAAGTTGTCCTATGAACAAGTTAAAAATGAAAAAATTACAAAATTAGACTTGTGTTCCATTTTCATAGACCCATGAACAAATCAATCTCTACCCCTTACATGCAAGAGGTTCCCTATCCATTGGTACAACAACCAAGTGATAAGGGACAATTTTGGGCAGAGGTGGTGGATGGTTTTTTACCATCCTCCATGCAACAATAATGAGTTCCCACAATACTTTTTGAGGAATCTCTACTGCAAGTTTGTCAAAAATAAGTTGCTAAACTATTTTGATATGTGAGACTTCCAGGGTAGAGGTGGGGGGTCAACACAAGATAGACCAGGGGCACGTGTTGACCCACAATGGCCAATGAGACGAGCACTTGCCAGACTAGCTCATGAGCATGTGTCTATCCCTTCCATTGTGAAGGAGAGTGCTGAGGTCGATACACTTTAGTCCATTAGTGCCTTGAACCAGAGCATCATAGAGCATGCTATTCTTGTAGCACAACGTGGGCTGGGGGAGACTTCAAGGAGTAGGGTTCCACCCCATTCTTGTTAGGCTTATGGGTTAGCCTATGGTTATGACCCCACAGATAGTCGAGATGCAGGTGCGCGGGCTACATTTGTAGATGAGAAGATGGTGATGATAGATGCCGTCCTAAGTGAGACTTGTTGCCTTAATACTCTGGTAAATGTTAGCAAGCTCATTGAATTTAATTTATTAAATTTTATTTTTGAAATGCAAGATTAACTTGGTTTGATGATTTTAATGAAATTTCAGGGTCATAGTGTTCATTCAGTTTTCAATGATTCTCCACCTCCATATTACCCTACGACATGTACTGTCGAGGTATGTAACTAGTAAACAATTATAAATATTAGATGTGAATAGCATTGTTATATGAATGGTATTCTAATATCTGATTTTGGATGTTGAATAGGTTAATCTTGGAGATTTCATGGCAACACCTCCAAGTGGTGGAGTTCAAAGCTTCACTTAGGTAATAAAATAAACAATTTAATTAATGAATTGTACCTACTAGATTTTTGTAGTTTATATTCATATCGTTGTTTACATTGCATTCCACATCTTTCAAACTCAAAGCATTACTAGACATTGTATAACTAATAACTAGATGTTGATAGATGACAAAATTTTAATTACAATATAGTTTTTTGAAAAAATGCCTCAAATAAATGTGGTCTCATGGAATGCCATGACAAGAAAATGCATAGACAAGGACATCACCATGAGACCACATTTCATTGAGGCATCTTTTCAAATAGCTCACTACCTTGTCTATGCTACCACATTTTCCATACATGTCTACCAAACCTTGTTGATCTCCTCCACACTATTCATTGGAAAATTCTCTCTAATAAACTCGTCCAATTACCACCAATTATACCCCAGGACATGACACTAGAGAGGGGCACGAGCCTATGACATCTTATATAGCATATGATTGACTCCAACATCATCTAGGTTTTAGGTATTAATTATGGGGGAAACAAGTCATCCCTAACCAAAATCTTCAAATCTACACTAACCCATTCCCCTACAAACTATTTCAATCCTACTGGCTCAATTTCTTCCATCTCTACTTTTGATCCTACATCTAACCCACCTAAGTCTAATGAGGACCCTTCCTTTAATACTATTATATTCTTTGAGATGATAGGCACATTAGACATTCAACCTTATAATTTCATTGTTTAACCCACTCCTACACCTACCATCACCTTCTTGCTTGACAATGTGCCTACTGATGATTATAATGATCCTCTATAGATTGAGGGACAAGTATAGTATAAAATGATAGTTGTGTTGTAAGGTGTGACCCTTGGTCTCCTTATTCAGTGCTGCACTATGGTGGTTTGCAACAAGGGCTTAACTACCTCCCGTACTTGTTAAGTCAAGTGGTTGTATTGGGCATTAAGAGGTCAATATTTTGGTACAACGACAGCTAACAATTGGTATCAGAGCCAAGTTCCTCTAAAAGAGCTTAACTGCTTGAGGAGATCTAGGATGTCATCCTACAAGAAGGATAGTCCGAAGTTTGATGGAACCAATTTTACTCTTTGGAAAAGTCGCATGCAATGTCACTTGCAATGTATGGGAATGCAGTACTGGACCATGGCTTCAACAAAGTATACTCCTCCACAGAATGGCCCAAAATCCCCAAATGAAATCACAGATGCTGAAAACAATCTGCGGACTAAAGAAGCTCTTCTAAGTGCATTGTCTGATTCAGAGCTGACAAATGTTGTTGACCTACAAACTATTTTTGAGATTTGGGAAAAACTAGAAATTCTGCATGAAGGAGATAAGTATGTTAAATGTGCAAGGGTATAGAGTCTAAAAGGAAAATTCAAAAATCTGAAGATGAGGGAAAATGAAAATATCACTACTTTTCTGCCAAGAGTAAATGAGCTTGTTTGTGGCATTAGATGTGCTGGTGGAGTCTTGGATGAAGATGAGATTGTTGGCAAAGTTCTCAGATCTCTTCTTGCTTCTTATAAATACAAAGTTGCTGCCATTAAAGAATTCAGAGCCCATTCAAGTGTCACAAGAGATCAATTGGTTGGTAAATTGGCTACTTTTGAATTGACTGAGTTTGGAGATGCCCCCCCAAGACTGAATCTATATTCAAAGCTAATGCCTCTGTGAAAGGTATACAAAGGTTTGATCCGAGAGAGAACTCTTCAAGGAAACTATCATGGTATGAAAAAGCAAGAAAAGGCCTGGAAGAAGAAGCAGAAACTACTCAACTTGAAGCCCTTATTGCAGAAAGGCTACCAAGAGGATCTGGTAAGTATGAAGGGAAATTGCCTTTTAAGTGTTTTAACTACAATAAGATTGGTCATTTTGCCTCAAGGTGTCTAGAAATATTTTCAAGGCCAAATCCTAACAGATCAAGGTTCCAAAAGAATTGTTACTATGTTCATGAAGTGGATGATAATGAAGGAGTAACAGATGATGAATCAGAGACAGGAAACAAATCTAGAAGTGATTGGGTGTTTATTGCCATCAAGGAAGAAGATCTAATGCCCTCTGAATTTGTCAATCATAAAGTTGTAGAAAGAGCTCTGGCTGCCCAAGTTGAAGAAAAGGATGATTGGGTCATTGACAGTGGATGCTCTCACCATATGATAGGTGACAAAAATAAGTTCATAGATTTGGAAAGGTATGAAAGAGGAGTGGTAAAGTTTGGTGATAATTTTGCTGGTAGAATCAGAGGTAGATGAACTATTTCTTTTGATGGAAAGAACAAAACCGGTAATGTACTATATGTTGAAGGATTGAAGCACAATCTTCTTAGTGTTGGACAATTGGTGGACAAAGGCTATGATCTCTGATTCAAGAATGGAAAATGCAAGATCTTTGAAAGTTCCAGAACAGAGATTGCATCTGGTACTCAAACAAAAGGTAATATCTTCCATTTAGTTGGTACTGGTAAAAGTTGTCTATTTGTGTAAATTGATCAGAGTTGGTTATGGCATAGGAGGATGTGTCATGTGAATTTTGATAATATCATCAAGATAAGGAACATGCAGGCTGTAAGAGATCTTCCAAAACTAGTGAAACCTACAAATAGTTTGTGCAAAGAATGTCAGTTGGGAAACACAAGAAAGTCTCATTCAAAAGAAAGGAACAATCCTCTACCGGATTATTGGACTTAGTTCATACTGATCTATGTGGTCCGGCAAGAATCAGGAGTGCGCAAGGTGATAGATACTTCATGTTATTAATTGATGATCATTCCAGGATGATGTGGGTTACTTTTTTGAAAGAGAAATCAGAAGCTCTTGAGAAATTCAAAATATTCAAGGCTATGGTAGAGAATGAAACTGGATTAAAATTAAAATATCTGAGGTCTGATAGAGGTGGAGAATTCACATCCGGTGAGTTCATATAATTCTATGAGAAACATGGAATAAAGAGACAGTTGTCTGCTCCTAGGACTCCATAGCAGAATGGAGTAGTGGAGAGAAAGAACTGGACCATCTAGGAGGCATCTAGAACCATGATGATGGAATCAAATGTCCCTTAGATCTATTGGAGAGAAGTTGTAAGCACTGCAGTCTATACTCTCACTCGAGTACAAATTAGAAGAAATACTGGTAAGACTCCTTATGAACTATGGTTTGGCATCACTCCTATTGTGAAGTATTTTAGAGTCTTTGGTAGCAAACGTTACATTAAAAGAGATGAAGATCTAGGCAAATTTGATGCTAGAAGTGATGAAGGAATATTCTTGGGTTATTCTACTTAAAGCAAAGCATACCGGTGTTATAACAAGAGACTGAGAAAGATTATAGAAAGTACAAATCTGAAGGTTGATGAAGGAATTGAAAAACCCTCAAGGTTTTATGAATATGATGAAGATGATCAGAATGATGTTCTGATTCAAGGAATCCAAGCCCCTTCTGAAATTTAGATTCAGATTGATTTGGTAAATCAGGAAGAAGAGATGAGTTTGAATGAGCCTGATCAAGAATCAAAAGTGCAAGAAACTCCCAAAGTTCCTAGGTATGTAAAACTGAACCATTCTGAAGATCAGATCATAGGTGATAAAAGCAAAGGTGTACAAACAAGAAAAAGGATTGCTCAAGATTCATAAGAGTACTGTCTGATTTCAAAGATTGAACCTAAGATAGTGAATGAAGCTTGCAATGATAAAAACTGGACTAAAGCAATGGAGGAAGAACTAATACAAATTAAGAAGAATCACACTTGGGATCTTGTTCGTAGACCTTAAAATAAGAATGTAATTGGAACCAAATGGGTCTTCTAGAATAAACTGAATGAAGATGGTGAAGTAGTTAGAAACAAAGCCAGATTGGTCTGCAAGGGTTACTCCCAAGTAGAAGGAGTTGATTTTGAGGAAACTTTTGCTTCGGTGGCAAGAATTAAAGTAGCCAGATTGTTTCTTGCCTTTGCTGCCTTCAAGGATTTCAAAGTATATCAGATGGATGTCAAGTTTGCCTTCCTGAATGGTGACTTGGAAGAAGAAGTATACATTGAGTAACCAGATGGATTTTAATTATTTGATCATGGTGATATGGTCTGCAAATTGAAGAGAGCATTGTATGGACTGAAGCAAGCCCGAAGAGCCTGGTATGAAAGATTGGACAAGCATCTTTTGAAGAATGGTTTCAACAAAGGTACTGCTGACAGTAATTTGTATTTCAAAATTGATCATGAAAACATCTTGATTGTTGAAGTGTTTGTTGATGATATCATTTTTGGAGGAAGAGATAGTATGTGTAAAACTTTTGCAAATCAAATGAAAAGTGAATTTGAGATGTCCATGCTTGGGGAAATGAATTTCTTCTTGGGTCTACAAATCATTCAAACTAAGAAAGGAATCTTCATTTCTCAGACCAAATATGTGAAAGAATTGTTGAAGAAATTTGGGATGGAAGATTCAAAACCAATGAATACTCCCATGGCAACCAAATGTAAATTGAGCAAAGATGATGACTCTCCTAAGGCTGATCAGAAAAAGTACAAGTTAATGATTGGAGGATTGTTGTATCTCACTCAAACTAGACCTAATATTATGAATGTTGTTGGTCTTGTTGCTAGATTCCAAGCTGATCCTAGAGAATCTCATGTCATGGCAATCAAGAGGATTTTTAGGTATCTAAAAGGGACAGTTGGGTATGGTCTATGGTATCCTAGAGATCATAATTTCTCTCTTCATGCATATACATATGCATATTGGGTAGGAGATGTGGATGACCGAAAGAGTACAAGTGGTGGAGCATTCCTTTTGGGGAAGAGATTGGTTTCTTGGCTAAGAAAGAAACAAGAGGCCATATCGCTGTCCACAGCTAAAGCAGAATATATTACAGTAGTAGGTAGTTGCACTCAAGTTTTGTGGATGAAGCAGATGCTCAGAGACATCAAAGTGGAATACGAGGAGCCTATCACAATCTTCTGTGATAATTCAAGTGCAATAAATATATCTACGAATCCGGTGTTGCATTCAAAAACTAAACATATATCCATCAAGTTTCACTTTTTGAGAGAGCAAGTGAACAAGAATGAAGTTAGATTGGAGTTCATACCTTCCAAGGATCAGATTGCAGATATCTTTACTAAACCTCTTCCTAATGATTCTTTTGAGTATCTCAGGGAGAAGTTAGGGGTTATTACCCCTCTAGTTCTGAATTAAGGTGCACTGATGTGCATCAGTCCGGTGGATCTCACAGTCATATCTTGTGGTCTGGATTCATGTTTGGGAAGCTTCTACTCAGGGGGAGCAACTGGTATGATTCTGAAGTGTTAGAGTTGCAAGTATGTGCCCTTTTCCATTGATGTCAAAGGGGGAGAGAAGACATGTGAAAAACAAGTGGTTGCTAATCAAAGGGGGAGCAGTAAAGGAAGAGAAGACATGTGAATGGTTGTTGGTGATAGGGGGAGTTGTGTCAGTAAAGAAAAGTTCTTGTCCTGATGGTCAAAATAATTTTTCACATCATATGTTGCCATCAATGACAAAGGGGGAGATTGTTGCAAGTATGGGTCTAACTGGTGTTGTCATTGATGTCAACATACTCCTGTTACATTTATGATAAGGATTGGATGAGCTGTGTACTAAGGATATTGAGAAAATTAGTCCTAATCAAGAACAGAGAAGAACAGTGAAGACAATAGGCTAAAGATCCAAGCTAAGATGAAGATCAGGGGATGCGTATCAAAGGGTTTGTAGATATGTGTCTTAAGATGATCCAGTAAATATTTCAGAGGTCCGCATGAAGATCTAAAGAAAGAAGTTGTGGCCGCTCAAGTAAAACTGGTTCTGGCAGGTGTTTAGAGGTGACAGAGTGATACAGATAGGTCCGGTGAGATCCGAAAATGCATTATCCTGTTCTGTGGAATTGAGGGAGTGTTTAGGAAGTTAATGTGAATTGACAACTCAATTGGTTCATGGTCTAGAGGTCCGCAAGCATCTATTGGACTTTTTGAAAGTGATGACAGACTGTGTTCTTGAGGTTCTGGATGAAGGAGAGAAGGATTTCAGTAAGATGAAGTGTGGATGTTCTTGGTGATTCAGGCAAGCTTGTGGAGGTCTTTGGATCATGTCCAGTTCATGTTGGTGGTCTGCATTAGAGTTTGAGCTCACAATTGAAGAATAACTTCCAGATGATGGTGTTCTTCCTAAGCTTGGCCGACTGGGTGAGTTACACATCCTGCAGATGATCTTGAAGATGTTATGTGAAGATTGGTGTGTTCCTAAATGAAGATTGAAGTCTCAGATTTGTGTGGCTGACAGTGTGTTGATCTGCGTGAAGTCTTTTTGTAATTAGTCAAGTTATATTTATGTATTTTCTCTGTAATCTTTGTCGACTTAGATGATCATTCCTAATTCAATGTCTTGTATAAATAAGGAATTGTAAAGTCATTCCAAAGGGGATCTTGTGGAGATGAGAGTGTGGTAAAGAGAAGAGGAACAAAAGGCATAGCAGAAGCTTTGAGCTTAAATGGAACTGATTCAAGCATGGTGAAGATGCTATTTTCCAGTTCAAGTATGTGATACTTATTATTCTGTAGACAGTGTGTCTCTTGTAGGTAGTGGGCCTCTTGTGAGCAGTGTGCTTGAGCATCGAGCCCTAATTGGCATGTGTCATTTTATTCTTGTTGTCTCTCAGATTTGCACCCTTTCTGCAGTTGTAAAACTTTAGCAATCTAGAGAAACATGGGAATGATCTCGAAGTGTGGGACCTTGTGAAATGATATTAGACCTCTAGAGAAGGCCGGCTTCCTTGACTGGTTATCACCTAAAACTACTAAATCTTTAGAAGAAAAAGGAGAAGGAATGCTTTTAAATGAAAGATGAAAACATGAAAATTGAAAGTAAAGGTGATACACTAGACTGATTAAAAGAAACTTTCATAGAACTAAGAAAATGTACAACATAACCAGATACAACAAGTAGACATACACAGATTCAAATGATTTTAGCAGAGGTGATAAACAAGAAGGTTGAGAGGAACAGAATGTTCATAGACAACCATATGCAAGTTCACACTAAACTAGAAAAAATCAGTAAAAGAGGTAAAATAACTTGCATATATTCAATAAGAAGGCACAGTTACAATAGTAGAAAGCTCTGTTTGGAAAAAGATAGAATAAAAACTAAAAATCTCCAACCTTATTTACATCTCATTCCATGCATATATAGCATTTCAATCTGACCTAAGTCGGTTACAAAATTTGCTCCGTGAGCTATAACAAGAAAATAACTGTCTGAAGGGACGTCCAACTGCAAGAAGTTATGGAACAAAAGATCTGGAACTGGTGCAGATGGAAGATATTTTTAGCCTTCAATGCAAGTTGCTTAATCATTGATCTGCACCCATAAATGCAAAAAATATCTGCATTTCTATCCTACCAAAATGACTGCTGAAATGTCCAGCTGATCAAACATGCAAATCCAATTTCAAAATCTCAAAGTGAGAATATTCTGCTCAAAGTTCACTAGATAAAAGAGGAGGCAAAAATAAGCACTTTTGCCTTTTGCAACATGTAGAAATTCACCAGGATGAGCAAGATATTCAGGGTCAAAGTTGCAGTCAATTGCCTATGTATATCACTTTGCATCTATGCATTTTTCTATGCCCTTGTATGTTTCCTTTGTATGTACGATTGTATGTCACATATACAATGCAACTTGTATATGGGATACAATTGCCCATTGTACATTCAGCGAACCCCACCAATTGTATATTTTCTTTGTATGTTTCCTTGCATCGGCCGTCGGGGAGAGATTGGACCTAGTTGTTGATGGTCCAAGTCACACAAAAAATCCCTTTGTATGTCGCATCCTTGTATGTGCTCTTTGCATATTCAAAATACATACAACAAAATATACAAGGGACCCGATGTATATTTCCTTGTATCCTGCCTATGTATCTTCTCCTTTTGCATCTTTGACTTGTATGTGCGATTGTATATATGAACATAGAATGTGAACATACATAAAAAGAAACATACAAATGCATATGTATATAAATTGATTGAGTATAAAAATGGGAAAAATCTGCAATGGAAGGCACCTGGAGACAAAAGATATCTGGGTTTTTCTGGGTTTTCTGCAAGGATTCTTCAGTCAAGATTTTGGGATTTTTTGGCAAGGTATAGTATGAGTATTTGAAGGATTCAAGATTTTTGGGATGGCTTCCTAAAGGATTTTCAAGGAAAATACAAGGTGAACTATTTAACTCTGGACAGAGGAAAATAGGTCAACAGTTCTTTCTATTCTTCTAACAGAGAATACAATCTTCGGTTAATCACCCCATAGTTTTTCCCTTAACCAAGTTTTCCATGTCAAAATCTTGGTGTCTTATGTGTTAATGTGTTTCTGCTCTTGATTCAATGTATTATGTTTCCATGATTGATTTATTATTATGTTGCTGAATTACAAAGTGAATTTAAGTGTTTAATTGGAAGAAAGTTTTGGACAACTGATTCACCCCCCTCTCAATTGTCTGTCCTAAATCTAACAATTGGTATCAGAGCCAAGGTCACAGGTTCAAACCCTGTGCTTGCACTGTTGATAACTGAGAGGGGGGGTGAATCAGTTATCCTAATTATTTCTTCTTTTGAACCTTCTTATTAATCAAAGCAGTATTGAATCAAACAAACAAACATTACCATGAAATGAGAAACACATGACATAGTATTTTTGACGTGGAAACCTGATTAAGGGAGAAAACCACGGGGTGATTAACCCAAAGATTATTCTCTGTTAGAAGAATAAGGAATTACAAAATGGCACTTGCCAATTAGGGCTCACTGCCTGAGCACACTGCTCACAAAGAGGCCCACTGCCTACAAGGAGACACACTGTCTACAAAGTGATAAGAATCACAGTCTTGAATTGGAGAATGACATCTTTACCATGTCTGGATCAGTTCCATTTAAGCCCAGAAACATCTGCTCTGCCTTCTGTACTTCTCTTCGCTACTACACTCTCATCCACACCCTTCACACTTCAAAATGAACTCACAAACCTTTATTTATACAAGACATCGACTTAGGAACAATCATTTAAGTCGGCAATCAACCATAAGAATATCTGCAAGATGAATAACACATCCGGTCGGCCACCATAAGAACATTCGCAGGATGAACAACTCATCCGGTCGGCTAAACAGAGCAAGAACTTCATCCGGAGGAATATCTTCAATTCCGGGCTCTACTATCAATGCGGACCAACAACACAACCTCAACATGATCCAAGAACCTTCACAAGCCTACCAGAATGACCAGGTACATCCGCATTTCCTTTACTTACTGAAATCTCTTATCCTCCTTATCCGGAACTTCAAGAACACTGTCTGTCGCCACTGTCATAATGCAAGAGGTAATTCCGGACCTCCAAATCATACACAACTCGAGATGGCACATCATAAGGACATCCCAAAGACTCCTTCCAATCCGTAGATTAGGATTATACAGTTTCGGACCTCATCGGACCTTTTTGTGATCCTCTGTCACCTCTGAATACTTGCCGGAACCGGTTCTACACCGACAACCACAACTCCTTCAGATCTTCATGTGGACATCTGAAATCTTAACTGAAGCATCTCAAGACTCATATCTACAAACCCTTTAATCCGCATCCTTCGGTTCGCATCCTATACAGTACATTTGCCTTCTTCTCATCACTGTTCTTTACTGTTCCTGACTGAGGCTAATTTTCTCAATATCCTCAGCACACTGCTCATTGAATCTTTCTTGTCAAAGCAATATGAGTATGTTGACATCAATGACAACATTGGTTTACCTCATACTTGCAACAATCTCCCCCTTTGTCATTGATGGCAACATATGATGTGAAAAACCATCAAGACAAGAAACTTCTCCTTTCTGTCACTTCTCCCCCTATCAGCAACATGTCTTCTCCTCATTTACTGCTCCCCCTTTGATCATCAGCTACTTGTTTTTCACATGTCTTCTCTCCCCCTTTGACATCAATGGCAAAGGGCTCATACTTGCGATTCTAACACATCAGAATCATACCAGCTGCTCCCCCTTAGTAGCAGCTCCCCATCATCAATCCGGATCACAAGATATGACTGTGATATCCACCGGACTGATGCACATCAGTGCATCCTAGTTCATCACCGGAGGGGCCATGACCCCTAACTTCTCCCGGAGATATTCAAAAGAGTCCTTGGGAAGAGGTTTAGTAAAGATATCTGCAATCTGATCCTTGGAGGGAACATACTCCAACCTGACTTCTTCCTTGTTCACTTGTTCTCTCAAGAAATGAAACTTGATAGATATGTGCTTAGTCTTAGAGTGTAATATCGGATTCTTGGAAATATTAATTGCACTTGAATTATCACAGAAAATTGTGATAGGCTCCACATATTCAATTTTAATATCTCTTAGCATCTGCTTCATCCATAGGATTTGAGTGCAACTACTTGCTGCTGCAATGTATTCTGCTTCAGTTGTAGACAGAGATATTGCATCTTGTTTCTTGCTTAGCCAAGAAACCAATCTCTTCCCCAAAAAGAATGCTCCACCACTGGTGCTCTTTTGATCATCTACATATCCTGCCCAATCTGCATCTGTGTAAGCATGAAGAGAGAAATCTGGATCTCTAGGGTACCATAGACCATACTCAACTGTTCCTTTCAAGTACCTAAAAATTCTTTTGATTGCCATAACATGAGATTCTCTAGGATCAGCCTGGAATCTTGCCACAAGACCAACAGCCTGCATTATATCTGGTCTGGTCTGAGTGAGATACAACAATCCACCAATCATTGATCTATACATTGTCTGATCTGCCTTTGGAGAGTCATCATCTTTGCTCAACTTACATCCGGTTGCCATGGGAGTGTTCATTGGTTTTGAATCTTCCATACCAAATTTCCTTAACAATTCTTTCACATATTTGGTCTGAGAAATGAAGATTCCTTTCTTTGTTTGAGTAATTTGCAGACCCAAGAAGAAATTCATTTCACCAAGCATAGACATTTCAAACTCACATTTCATCTGATTTGCAAAAGTTTTGCACATACTATCTCTTCCTCCAAAAATGATATCATCTACAAACACTTCAACAATCAAAATGTTTTCATGATCAATTTTGAAATATAAGTTACTGTCAGCAGTACCTTTGCTGAATCCAATCTGCACAAGATGCTTATCCAACCTTTCATACCATGCTCTTGGAGCTTGTTTTAATCCATACAATGCTTTCTTTAACTTACAGACCATATCATCATTGTCAGATAATTGAAATCCATCCGGTTGTTCAATGTAAACTTCTTCTTCCAGATCACCATTTAGGAAGGTAGACTTGACATCCATCTGATATACCTTGAAGTCTTTGAAGGCAGCAAATGCAAGAAATAATCTGACTGCTTCAATTCTTGCCACGGGAGCAAAGGTCTCTTCATAATCAATTCCTTCTATTTGGGAGTAGCCTTTGCAGACCAATCTAGCTTTGTTTCTGATTACTTTACCAGCTTCATCTAATTTGTTCCAGAAGACCCATTTGGTTCCAATCACATTCCTGTCTCTAGGTCTGGGAACAAGATCCCAAGTATGATTTTTCTCAATTTGCATTAATTCATCTTTCATTGCTTTAGTCCAGTTTTCATCATTGCAGGCTTCATTTACTGTTTTAGGTTCAATCTTTGAAATCAGACAACATTCATCCTAATTTTGAGCAACATTCCTTCTAGTTTGCACACCTTTGCTTCTATCCCCTATGATCTAATCTTCAGAGTGGTTTAGTGTCACATACCTTGGAATTTTGGGAGTATCCTGCACTGCTGCTTCTTGATCAGGCTCATTCAAACCTATCTCTTCTTCCTGATTTACCGGATCAGGCTGACTCTGTCTTACCGGAGAGGATTGAGTTCCTTGAACACTGTCTTGGTCATCTTCATCAGATTCATAAAATCTTGAGGGCTTCTCAATTCCTTCATCAACTTTCACATTAGTGCTTTCTATCATCTTCCTCAGTCTCTTATTGTAACACCGGTATGCTTTGCTTTGAGTGGAGTAGCCCAAGAAAATTCCTTCATCACTTCTAGCATCAAACTTTCCTAGATCTTCATCTCTTTTGATATAACACTTGCTACCAAATACTCTGAAATATTTCACAGTGGGAGTGATGCCAAACCAGAGTTCGTAGGGGGTCTTACCGGTATTATTTCTGATTTGAACTCGATTTAGAGTGTAGACTGCAGTGCTGATAGCTTCTTTCCAGAACATCTGAGGAACATTTGCTTCCAACATCATTGTCCTGGCAGCTTCCTGGATGGTCCGGTTCTTTCTTTCAACTACTCCATTCTGCTATGGAGTCCTAGGAGTAGACAATTGTCTCCTTATACCCTGCTTCTCACAATAGTCAATGAACTCTCCAGATGAAAATTCACCACCTCTATCAGACCTTAGACACTTTAGTTTTAATCTGGTTTGATTCTCTACCAAAGCTTTGAAGATTTTGAACTTCTCAAATGCTTCAGATTTTTCTTTTAGAAAGGTAACCCACATCATCCGGGAATGATCATCAATTAACAACATGAAATATCTATCACCTTGCAGACTCTTGATTCTTGTCAGACCACAGAGATCAGTATGTACTAATTCCAACAATCCGGTAGAAGACTGATCTTTGCTTTTAAAAGAGACTCTGCTTTGTTTACCTAGCTGACATTCTTTGCACAAACTATTTGTAGGTTTCATCAATTTTGGAAGATCTCTTACAGCCTGAGTATTGCTTATCTTGATGATGTTATCAAAATTTACATGACACATTCTTCTATGCCATAACCAACTCTGATCAATTTGAACAAACAAACAACTTTTATTTGAACCAACCAGATGAAAGATATTACCTTTTGTCTGAGTACCGGATGCAATTTCAGTTCCGGAGCTTGTAAAGATTCTGCATTTTCCATTCTTAAACCGAAGATCATAGCCTTTGTCTACTAACTGACCAACACTGAGAAGATTGTGCTTCAATCCTTCAACATATAGTACATTACCTGTTTTGCTCTTTCCATCAAAGGAAATAGTTCCCCTACCTCTGATTCTGCCAGCAGAATTGTCACCAAACTTTACCATTCCTCCTTCATACCTTTCCAAATTCAAGAACTTATTCTTGTCACCAGTCATATGGTGAGAACATCCACTGTCAATAACCCAATCATCCTTTTCTTCCACTTGAGCAGCCAAAGCTTTTTCAACAACTTTGTGATTGACAGATTCAGAGAGTATTGAATCTTCTTCCTTGATGGCAATAAACACCCACTCATTTCCGGATTTGCTTCCTAGTTCTGATTCATCATCTGTTACTCCTTCATTGTCATCTTCTTCATGAACATAATAGCAATTCTTTTGAAACCTTTGTCTGTTAGTATTAGACCTTGCAGATCTTTCCGGACATCTTGAAGCAAAATGACCAATCTTATTGTAGTTGAAGCACTTAAAGGGTAGTTTTCCTTCATACTTACCGGATCCTCTTGGTAGTCTTTTTGCAATGAGGGCTTCAAGTTGAGCTATTTCTGCTTCTTCTTCTTCCATGTCTCTTCTTGCTTGATCATACCATGTCATCTTCCTTGAAGTGTTTTCTCCCGGATCAATTCTCTGTTTGCCTTTCACATAGGCACTGGCTTTGAAAGCAGATTCAGTCTTGGGAAGATCATCTCCAAACTCGGTCATTTCAAATGCAGCTAGCTTGCCAGCCAATTGTTCTCTTGTGACAGTTGTGTGGGCTCTGAATTCATCAATTGCAGCAACCTTGATTTTGTAGGCAGTAGGAAGGGATCTAAGGATTTTGCAAACGATCTCATTTTCATCCAGAGTTCCACCAGCATTTCTAATTCCACACACTAGTTCATTCACTCTTGGCATAAAAGTAGTGATATTTTCATCATCTCTCATCTTCAATCTTTCGAATTTCCCTTTCAGACTTTGCAACCTTGCACTTTTGACAAACTCATCTCCTTCATACAGAAGTTCCAGTTTAGTCAGGATCTCATATGCAGTTGGTAGGTCAATAACATTTGAGAGATCTGAGTCATTCAATGCGCTTAGAAGAGCTTCCTTGGTCCGCAGATTGTTTTCAGCTTCTGTGATTTCATTCAGAGTTGTCGGACCACCTTGTGGAGGTACATATGGTTTTGAAACCATGGCCAAGTATGCTTTTCCCATACATTCCAGGTGACATTTCATGCGACCCTTCCAGAGAGTAAAATTGGTTCCATCGAACTTCGGACTATCCTTTTTGTATGACGACATCCTAGATCTCCTCAAGTGGTTAAGCTTCTTTCAGAGGAACTTGGCTCTGATACCAATTGTTGATAACTGAGAGGAGTGGGGTGAATCAGTTATCCTAATTATTTCTTCTTTTGAACCTTCTTATTAATCAAAGCAGTATTGAATCAAACAAACAAACATTACCATGAAATGAGAAACACATGACACAGTATTTTTGACGTGGAAACCCGGTTAAGGGAGAAAACCACGGGGTGATTAACCCAAAGATTATTCTCTGTTAGAAGAATAAGGAATTACAAAATGGCACTTGCCAATTAGGGCTCACTGCCCGAGCACACTGCTCACAAAGAGGCCCACTGCCTACAAGGAGACACACTGTCTACAAAGTGATAAGAATCACAGTCTTGAACTGGAGAATGACATCTTTACCATGTCTGGATCAGTTCCATTTAAGCCCAGAAACATCTGCTCTGCCTTCTGTACTTCTCTTCGCTACTACACTCTCATCCACACCCTTCACACTTCAAAATGAACTCACAAACCTTTATTTATACAAGACATCGACTTAGGAACAATCATCTAAGTCGGTAATCAACCATAAGAATATCCGCAAGATGAATAACACATCCGGTCGGCCACCATAAGAACATTCGCAGGATGAACAACTCATCCGGTCGGCTAAACAGAGCAAGAACTTCATCCGGAGGAATATCTTCAATTCTGGGCTCTACTATCAATGCGGACCAACAACACAACCTCAACATGATCCAGGAACCTTCACAAGCCTGCCAGAATGACCAGGTACGTCTGCATTTCCTTTACTTACTGAAATCTCTTATCCTCCTTATCCGGAACTTCAAGAACACTGTCTGTCGCCACTGTCATAATGCAAGAGGTACTTCCGGACCTCCAAATCATACACAACTCGAGATGGCACATCATAAGGACATCCCAAAGACTCCTTCCAATCCGCAGATTAGGATTATACAGTTTCAGACCTCACTGGACCTTTTTGTGATCCTCTGTCACCTCTGAATACTTGCCGGAACCGGTTCTACACCGACAGCCACAACTCCTTCAGATCTTCATGCGGACCTTTGAAATCTTAACTGAAGCATCTCAAGACTCATATCTACAAACCCTTTAATCCGCATCCTTCGGTTCGCATCCTATACAGTACATTTGCCTTCTTCTCATCACTGTTCTTTACTGTTCCTGACTGAGGCTAATTTTATCAATATCCTCAGCACACTGCTCATTGAATCCTTCTTGTCAAAGCAATATGAGTATGTTGACATCAATGACAACACTGGTTTACCTCATACTTGCAACATGCACTGGGGGGGATTGTTGCAAGGTGTGACCCTTGGTCTCCTTGTTCAGCAATGCATTGCGGTGGTTTACCTCAAGGGCTTAACCGCCTCCCATGCTTGTTAAGTCAAGCGGTTGTATTAGGCATTAAGAGGTCAATCTTTTGGTGCAATGGTAGCTAACAATTGGTATCAGAGCCGAATTAATATAGTTACAGAGGAACACTTATACATCACTAGGTTACAAAGAGATTCTTATCCCCCTCAGATATCTCCTAGTGTACACATAATGACACTTCTATACCTTATTTTAGCTCTCTCACCCTACTAATCAAGGTAGGACCTAAATGCCTGGATGTCTCATGTCATATCATTTCCACCTCATACCACTATCTATTCTCTTAGGTCATCCTTGGCTCATTGCAATGTGGGTTGTCCCTAAACTATCATCCACTAGTGCCTTAAATTCCCTATGATGGTAATGTCTTCACCATTTCTCATAGCCCATACCAACTAGTTGTTACCTTAAGGCACTTCTCCTTAGATTATTTTTTGTCAACCCCTTCTGGTCCACCTCAACCTCATACCAATTCACTCTTTCACCTTTACCTATCTTATGCCTCTAAACGCATTGCTACTCCAACCCCACAACCTCTTTCTATTACTTCACCTACTCCACTAGATATGCCCCAATCTTCCCTACCATATATCCACCTATTACTACACCTTCCTCATTGAATTCTATCTCCCCTCTAATACCCCTCCAAGATAAAGTAAAAGAAAAAGTGTAAGACCTTTCCCCATCCACTTCTAAAAGTAGGCCTAAGAAACCTCCCTATCACTACACCCAACCTACTAACCAACCCATATCTACCCTACTTATTTCCTAATCTACCCCTACCAGATGTCCCAGACCTAGTTTGCTTCTAACCCACCCCTTGACAAACCTCAAGACAAAGAAAATGATAAGAAATTTTTAAAATAAGGTTTTCTTGTCCTATCTAGTATCTTTCTGTTGGAAAGAGACACTACTTCTCATTGATAGGTGTTGTCACTGATGGAAACTAAGATCATCCCAATCATCCGCATAACACAATCTATTCACACCAGAAGTCAAAATCATAATATGTCTAAGTCTGGGCAGTTAGGAATAGAGTAGGTGACAGGGTCCAGTATCTTGGTCCGGATCTCTCTGGTGGAAAGGCATGGTTTTCTATGGATCTAAGGTAGTTGAAAGAATTTTTCAAGACACTCTAACTCTAGAATTTTGTCCTCCGGTGATCAAGGAATCAAAAGATATTAGCTTCTGAGTATCGAGTTTTAGTTTGACAGAATAGACAGAGGAAGAACAGGTCAACCTTGTGAATGATCTTAATTCTGGATGTATAGAAGTTGTTTTTTGGGCAATTGGTGATGACCAGTGATGATAGACGACATGATTGATAATCTACAAGTGCAAGTTTTGGTTCACATCTCATATTGTGTATGGATCTAGCCGATAGAGTAGAGTACTCAACAAAGTTCTAAATGTTCTTGAAGCTGACTGGTAAAATGATTGTAGATCATGTTGTGGATATATATAGCTGATGAAATTGGATGTTTTTGGGTGGGTGTGTGAATAAGGTGTAAATGTGAGAAAAGCATAAATCTAAGGTGTGAATGAAGGCAGAGCAATAAGAAGAAGAGCAAAGATGAAATGTGTAAGATTAGTTTTTGCACTTAATTGGAACTAAAATTCGTGAATGTGTAGATGCTATTTATCAATTCAAAATATGTGTTATTCTCTTATAATCTTTCTATAGGCAGTGAGCCTCCATTTAAGAAGTGAGCTCTGGGTAGTGAGCCTGAATGCATGTGCATTCCCATTTGTAAAAATACTTTTAATAGGGTATTAATTTTGTGGGTTAACCCCCACTATGGTTTTTCCCTTAATCGGGTTTCCACGTCAAAAATGTTGGTGTCAAGTGTGTTTTTGTGTTGCTTCTCTCACGCTTATGATTGTTGTTTTCATGGTTAAGTTATTGAATTGTTATTAAGTGGTAAAAGAAAGAATTAATTGCAATAAGATATAAAGTTTTGAGACAATTGATTCACCCCCCTCTTAGTTGTCTGTCCTATTTCTAACAATTGGTATCAGAGCAAAGTTCCTTTGAAAAGCCTAACAGCTTGAGGAAAAGATCTTGGAAGAAGTTTTAAATGGGTTCACTCAAAGATCAACTTCAGTTGGCCCTAGAAGAGCTTGTTTAGTCTAAAGTAGAATTTAGTAATCTAAGAGGTGAACTTAAAGATGCTGATGCTACCATTGAAATGCTAAAAGATAAATTAAAGAAATCCATGCAAAGGAAAAAGGAGCTACTTCTGCAACTATCCAGTTTACCTGAAGAAAATGACATGAATGAAGTTTTGGAAGAAAAGACAAAGGAATGTGAGAAGCTGTCAAAAGAAATTGTTGTTCTGAAAATTGAAATGGAATTTGGGGTGATGAGGCAAACCAAAGAAAGTGAAGATAGGATGAAAATTGAAGAAAATCTAAATCAAAAACTAAAAGAAAGAACTAAAGAATGTTGCAAATTGGATAGAATAGTTGGCCAGCTAGAGTCTAATCTACAAGAAAGTAGAGACAATGAGAGAGAACTTGAAAGGCAAATTGTCATTCTCAGACATGACCTATAAGTTGCAAAGGAATATAAAGAGAAGTTCAAGATAAGCTCAGCTAAACTTGAACCACTACTTGAAGGACAGAAAAAGGCTGATGACAAGCATGGTCTTGGATATTAAAAAGGTGAAAGCTCCAGATCTAGACAAAGAAATCTTCAACCAAGGAATGGGAGGAACATGACTAGAAAACCTTCGGTAAGATAGCCTAATGCTCAAATATATCCATCATTCAATGGAAATTATTTTAGTTGCAATAAATTTGGTCATAAAGCTACTCAATGCAAAAGTAGAGCAAATCAAAATGGTCCATCCTTCTTCGGTCAATGCTTCAAGTGTAAGAGGTATGGTCATACATCAAATGAATGCAGAAGTATGAATAATACTAACAATAGAGGAATTGGCAATTCCTTCAATGGTTACTGTTTTACTTGCAACGAGTTTGGACACATGGCTATTCAATGCAAATTAAGAGAAAATCAAGTTTATAAGAAAGGAAATGTTGTGTGCTTTAATTGCAATAAATCTGGTCATATTGCAAGATTTTGCAGAAGTAGGAACAATGGAAGAAGAGGTCTGATAAACAAAAAACTGGATGAGCAGAGACAAGACAAAGGCAAAGAAAAAATTGATGCGAATGAGACTCAAAATGAAACAAACAAGAAATGGGTTAAGAAAACAATTATGAATGACGGTAATGGATCCGCACTGAAATTCGGTGTTGAAAATTCCTCTGAGAATTGATTTGGGAGCCTTGGCTCAGGGGGAGTAGCATTGTAAATCAAATTTCCCTAGCCAGTAAGTGAGTGCCTAGGTTTGGCACAATGAAAAAGGTACCTTGAATTGATTCAAAATATTTGGAAGGATTTCTGGAAGAAAGGAAGTGACTATGACAAATTGCAAAGTGATACATGAAATACTATTCAAAAACAGAGCAACCGGATGTGCTAGGGCATAGAATTTATTACAAAGGCAAATTAGGTGATGTGAAGCTTAAAAGGGTCATTCATTCCTACACTTGGCATCAGGAGAAAATAAGAAGAAAGAAGTGGATGAGCTTAGAACTGAGAATTCTCAAGATTTGGAAGCGAGAAAAGGATTTCCAAGCAAAAACCCTAATTTGCGTAACAAGGTATTTTTTGTTTTCTGTGAAATCTCTTGAGTTCTCAATTTCTGCAAATGGCTACACCTCTAGTTGTTGATGTAACTGAAAGGCCCCGACAAATATTTAAGAAGCATCCATACAAATCAGTTGAAGTTGAACCATTGGGCGCATTCTCTGAGGTCCCACATGGTGTATTGCATGTTGAGGATATTAGGGCATACGTCCATTGTAACATGGATGAATCTAGAAACCTGAAACTCTTGGATTTGCTTAACAACTACTTAACGGATGATAGCCATAAATTGAAACTGGAATACAAAGCCCTAAAAAGTAAACACTTTCTACAAGTCATTAGGTTTTTGATATTTGATGAAAATGAATAGGTTCGATACATCTTAAGCCAAATACATGATGAGTTCATATGGCTATTGAAACCATTTAAGATTACAAAGGATGTTATCAAGATTGTAACTGGGTTAAACTATTGTTATATGGAGCCTAATCAGACTCAGAGGTTAAATTTTCCCCACTTTTATCGGCACAGTTTCCCCCCAAATTCCTACGGGGTCAAGGGGCAGCGCCCCTTGTGGGGGTTTTTATTATTTTATTAAGGTGTCGAGAGTTATTTTTCATTGGCCAACATAAAAAACCCTATTTTGTAACCAACAAGAGTCGTGCTAAAAGTGGCTAAGGGTTAGGGTTTTTGTTGATATTGTATTGTAGCATTTGCAGTGGTATTGAGTTGTAGGGATTGCTGGTTGTAATCAGTTTGATTTACTGGATAATAATATTGGACTCTCTGTTGGTGGATGTAGCCCAAGTTTGGGTGAACCACGTTAAAATTTGTCTCTCACTATTATTATTTCTGTGTATTTTTCATTCCTCTATTTAATCTTTATTTGCATTTAATTGATATCTTCTGTCGGCTAACCTTAACACAAACTCCTCCAGTGGATTACCCATGCTGAAAGCTGTGAAAAACCAGATAGTGACTGATGCTACCGGTTCCAAGTTTGACAAAAGGGCAATGACCATTAATGATATCATAGAACCGGATGTTAAATTTGCCTCCATGGTGATTGGGTACAAGATTTACCACTCTAGCAAAGAAAATTCTGTCTCCAAAACTGCAATATATGCAGCCTATCAAATGTTAAAAAAAATGTTAATTATGATCTTTTTGAACTACTACAAAATCAATTGATTGAGAATCTAAGCAAAATAAAGAAAGATAAGAAAAATACCTTCAAATATGGTTCTTTGATTATATGCTTGTTCTTCTATTTTATGAATGAAGTACCTGGAATTCAAGGTGTGCATTGGACAAATGACATACTAGTAGTATGGCAAATAAAAGATCACCTTCTCAACCTTGGTGACTCCCAAGCCCAAAGGACTGCCATTTGGGGCTACTTCAAAAAACTTCTAGAGTTTAATGCAAACAAGGGAGAGAATCCCTAAATCAATTATGGAGACATATGAAAATGACACATGTTTCATGGTTGACATAGATCAGTGCTTCATGGATGCTGTAGAACCAAGGACAGTTTGGATAATGCCTATGGGTTGTGAGGTGGATGGAAGAGTTTTGGATATGTATGCTCAACATCTTCTAAGGACACCTAAAGATACCTCTGTGGAAAGGTTTGGAACCTACAAGGAACTAAGTCTAAAATTACATGTGGTGCTCAGGCGGCCAGAGACCAAGAGGAAAGTGCAGAGACAAGTTGAAAGGTATACTAAGAGCATTGGCCTAACCAAGAAGGAAGTAAAGCAGAACAGAGAAAGAATTGAAAAGATGAAGAAAACCATTGAGCAGACTACAGAAGAAAAAGTAGAAAGTGAGCTGGCAGTCGCTCCGGACGTCCCACCAAGCTCCTCAAGGAAGACAAGGAGTTCTGCAACTCTTGCTAAGCAACTCAAGTCCACTTCCACTAAGAAGCCAGAAGCCACTCCATCCAGTGATGGAGGGAAAAGAAAGAAAACCAAGGCCACAAGAACCCACAAGAGCACAAAAGATGATGGGGAGATAGAGATAGATGAAGAAGTGAAAGAAATAAGATCCAAGAAAGCCAAAACTTCAAAGACTTCTGAAGACTAGCCTTCTGGAAGCAATAAGGCCAATAAAAATCAAGTAACTGGTAAGGTCATTATGACTATTGAAGAAATTGTAAAAACAATCACTGTTCATGGAAATTTAAAGCCTATCAGAGTTTACTATGATAATTTTGATCAAGCAAATAAGAAAATTTTGGAAGATACCATTATCATATGTTTGAATAAATTCAATAGAGCCATGTTGGAGATATTACAAGAACTTCCTAAAAGTTTAAGGAAAGTACTGGAAATGAGGAAAGAAGCAGCTAAGGATAAAGACATGGAACTCAGAGAGTATGTTCTTTCCACTTTGTGTCCTATAATGACCAGAAGAGAAGCTAATAAAATCCTCAAAGAAGTTAAAGAAAAATTTAGAAGCAAGGTTTGGATGAACAAACTAATGCTTGGTGAAACTGAGGAAATTGTAAAAGAAACAGAAGAAATCTTGAGAAAGGCTTTAGACAAAGATAAATATTATATTATTTCAGAGAAACAAGTAGAAGAAGTCAATCCTCCAGTTCCAGAACATGAAGCTCCAAAAGAATAGATTAACAAAAGAATTGATGACCAAAGGTGTTAATTTAGATCCTCCAGAGTTAACCTATGAGGAGACTAATGTTGGATTTGATTTATCAAATCTGAATGTTGGAGAAGTTTAGGAAGAGGAACTAATCAAACAAGAGGACATAGAAATGATAGACAAAATAGTTGATATAGGAGTAACTCCTCCACTTGATCATTCTGGAGAGGAAGAGGATATTGTTACTACACAAAGCCCTCTGAATCAGATAGCAAGTGGTGAACAAGCAGAAAAAGAGGAAGAAAAAGAAAATAAAGATAAAGTAGAAGAAGATGGTGCAAATGTTGAAGCACCTAAAGCAGATACTGAGAAAACTAATGAACAAAAGGATGGTTCAGAAATTGTTACAAGAGACACTGTAGATGCAGTGAAAAGTCTTCTTGAAAAAGAGGTGATTAAGCTTGATGAGCCTGAACTACTCCAAGGTCTAGCCAATCTAGATGCTCTCTCTCTAATTCAATTGATGAAAATAGCATCATTCACCCAAGTAAAAGCTAGAGAAAAGATGTTAAAGTTCCACATGGAGGACAATGAGCTACTGGGGCTTGCAATAGGGATTCTGGAAAAGTTAATGCCTTCCTACCAGAAGAGTCCTGTTGGTTTTTCTTCTGAATCAGCATCAGGGTTTGCCAGTTCTAATGCACAAGCATATTCAGCCACCTAATATAGGAGGTTGCGTGAGCTGCCTCCCCTTCACTTTTGGTTCTGCCGCACGAAGGGGTGTATCCCTATAACTCAAGATGTAACCTTGACTAGCTCAATGACTAATAGATTTATCTTGACAACAACAGGTAGAATACTCTCATGTATGGACCAAGATCTGCATGACAGATCACAAGGTTGGCAACATTCTTAGACATATGTGTCTGGTTGGGTATGAGAGTATGCAGGGGTCCTAATCCTACTCCTACAACTAACAGGTGGAAGTGATGAAATGGGTGGACATAATGTCCTGGATGCAAGACAAGGGGTTTTGGCTCATAACTACTGACCCAGGAGTAGACTGGTGCCTATCCATTGGGCAAGGAGTCAACTAGACGTATACAACAGATGGTTTGCAACTTTCACTCATATTTCAGGGGGTTGGACTGATGCTTGCCTTACAAACATCACCCAAGAATGGGTATCTAACTGCCTCTACTTACAGATATCCCTGCTGACATGCAACCTTCTCCATACATTGACCTAAAACAGTTTAATCCACTCCTTGAATGGAAGTTACAGATCAAGCATGTAGTATAGATATCTATACCCTAGAATCTATGAAACCCTTAGCAACCAGATTCAAAAGAAGGAGAATAACATGCAGCAAATGGAGACAAGCAGATAGACACATGCAATAAGCATTTTTCATATAACATTAACACTGAAACTAAAAATATGTGCAAAATACACTCATGTTGCAACTCATAAACTCCAAAATGGGATAAAATAGCCAAGATCATGCCTTGTTCTTCGTTATTTACACAAAAATGCCTCAGGCCTTCAACAACCTTGAATGAATAACACAGTTTGCATTATATAGCAGGTAGGTGTACCCATCATTAATTACATGGCAGATTTCAAAATTCGCCAGATACAATGCATCATCAGATTAGCGCTCAAACATTCAATGCAGTAGGTGGGACAGGAGACAGGAAGAGATCTCAAGCCTTGCACCACCGCCTAGGGATTCACATCTTTAGTTGAGTACTAGATCTGTCCACACCATCGCCCGTACCCTGCAAGATCCACCATTAATGGCGCACCAACTCGCGGCCTTGGGAAAAACATCATACTATGCATCGCAAACCTTTCCTGCCAAAATACCTCATCCTGATATTTCAAATCATGCAGGATCTAATTATCCCACATGCACCCCGCGGCAACCTCCTCATATTCGGATGACATCATCATCATATTTGCAACATCGGGGATCTCCACAAGATGACTAGTGTTAGAAATATGACCCCCCCGGATCCTAATGACGTCACCACCATATCGGCATCAGGATGATATTCGGAAGATAACTGGATATTTGGAAATATCACCCTGATGCACAAAAATCATGCTGCACTGTAGCTCCACTATAAGATCGGGGTGTCATATGAATATGACGGATATTTGAAATGATCACCCCCCACTGGTCAATGCATGAAGCCGACAGGCGGATATCTCCCTTCGAAAATATCATGATGCAGACAGGCAGAAAAGCAGATATCACCCTGACATAAGAATGACGTCAACATCATCAGGGTGAGAAAACAACGAACATGAAGTGATAAAACAACATCAGGATGATCTTAACAAAGATCACCTGATGTTCAAATATGATGACCCCACGGAAGATCGGGTCATGCTTAGGACTTTGCAGCAACATCATCAGGATGATCTTAACCAAGATCACCCATTGTTAAAATATCACCTTGGAGTGAAAGATCAGGCTGACAGAAAATATGATGATGACCCCCGTGAGAAACAAAAGGGTGATGACCGGAAACATGATGATGATTACCCCCTCCAAAGAAAATATGATGCTGCCATTGAAAAATGCTGAGGAGGCCTAGAGACTTAGAATATTTTTTGGATTTTTTGGGAGGGTGCCTGCATGTTACCCCAAACATAAATTATTACTAACAAGTCCATCTGATTCCCCCTCCAGACATCTAAAAAATCTTGTAAGTTTTGTAAATACTCATTTTGAGTCGTTTGAGAAGTCTGCAAACACACAAGTCAGAAATGAGTTTTTGGATAAGAGATTTAGTGAAATTAAAAGTTTGATAGGGTATGATAGGACTATACTTGCTATTAGTATAAAGAGCATTCAAAATTCTCTAAGTAATGGAAGTGATCTGCATAAATTTTGTCTATCCTGGCCCAAAGTAAGTGAGGATATTGAAAAGAAGATAAAGGAATAAGAACTGAAATTGTCAAATCTATCCAAAATTTTTGATCCTCTAACTATTTCACCCATAAATTAGGAATGTCAAGTAATTAGCTTGACTGATGAGATAAAGAAACTTGTCAAAGAGAAAGACAACATTATGAAGAGAATGTGTGAGCTCCGGGGATTGATTGCCCCTAAGTTAGAGACAATGTATAATGCCCTATCTGAAGCTTAGATTGTAATTCAGACTAGTGATCCATCAGATCTATCAAAGGTAGAAGCATATTTATTTTTGTTGAGTGGGCATATCTCAATTTTGGATGGAATGAAGAGTACTTGTGCCTCTGAACTTGTGCAATTGAAAAGCAATTTTGCAAACATTCTCAAGTTCATGTAAATAGAACTTAATGATTACTTGTACATATGCGGCATTATACATAGAATTTTTGGAGAATTTTGGCTTGTGGACCCCACCCTTTTCCATTGATGTCAAAGGGGGAGTGAAGAGCAGTGAAAAATGAGGAATCCAGCAAAGGGGGAGCATTGGAAAGAGGTATGAACAACAGTATGGAGCACAAGTGTACAGAGTAAGGGAGAGCTACTTTAGACACTTAGTCATTTTTCACTAAGTGTTGCCATCAATGCCAAAGGGGGAGATTGTTGGCAAGAGACACTACTTCGCATTGATAGGTGTTGCCATTGATGGCAACTAAGATCATCCCAATCATCCACATAACACAATCTATTCACACCGGAAGTTAGAATCAGAATTTGTCTAAGTCCGGGAAGTTAGGAATAGAGCAAGTGACAGGGTCCGGTATCTCGGTCCGGATCTCTCCGGTGGAAAGGCATGGTTTGCTTTGGATCTAAGGTAGTTGAAATCATTGTCAAGACACCCTAAATCTAGATTTTTGTCCTCCGGTGATCAAGGACTCAAAAGATATCATCTTCTGAGTATCAGGTTTTAGTTTGACAGAACAGACAGAAGAAGAATAGGTCGACCTTGTGAATGATCTTAATTTTGGATGTATAGAAGTTGTTTTTTGGGCAATTGTTGATGACCAGTGATGATAGCCAACATGATTGATAATATGCAAGTGCAATTTTTCGTCCACATCTCATATTATGTATGGATCTAGCCGACAAAGTAGAGTACTCAACAAACTTCTAAATGTTCTTGAAGCTGACTGGTAAAATGATTGTAGATCATGTTGCGTATATATATAGCCAATGAAATTGGATGTTTTTGGGTGGGTGTGAGAACAAGGTGTAAATGTGAGAAAAGCAGAAATCTAAGGTGTGAATGAAGGCAGAGCAATAAGAAGAAGAGAAAAGATGAAATGTGTAAGATCAGTTTTTGCACTTAATTGGAACTAAAATTCTTGCATGGGTAGATGCTATTTATTAGTTCAAAATCTATGCTATTATCTTGTAATCATTCTATAGGCAGTGAGCCTCTATTTGAGTAGTGAACTCTGGGTAGTGAGCCCGAATGCATGTGCATTCCCATTTGTCAAAATACTTTTAACAGTGTATTAATTTTGTTGGTTAACCCCCACCGTGGGTTTTTCCCTTAACCAGGTTTCCACATCAAAAATCTTGGTGTCAAGTGTGTTTTGTGTTGCTTCTCTCACGCTTATGATTGTTGTTTTCATGGTTAAGTTATTGAATTGTTATTAAGTGGTAAAAGAAAGAATTAACTGCAATAAGATCTAAAGTTTTGAGACAACTGATTCACCCCCCTCTCAGTTGTCTGTCCTATTTCTAACATTTTCCTCCCTCATATTATCTCACAAACTCTTGATATTCCTCCTTCCCGTAAACCCATAAACTTACCTAATGTCTATGTGATTGCTAGTGCCATTCTTGTATCCCTTATTCTGCTCCTCATTCCCATCACCAATCTTTTCCTGACATACTAAAACCCTCTAGCTTAGGCATTTTCCTACCTGCATCACTCCGAAACAAACAAAAATTTGAGCACTACCCTACCCCACCCTACCACCAACCTAAACCTAAAATAACACCTTCACTCCCTCTCTAACTTCTTAAACCTAAAATTTGATGCTAATATGGTCCCTCCTTTGTTGACCCTTATACCACACAATAGTCATGAATCCTCATAAGAATCTTCATCTAATTTGTATATATGCATGTGACTTGTGTGCTTTATTGTGTGTACTTCCATGTTTAGGTGAATGTGTGTGTATGTTAGGAGCCATGACTTGCATCACTCTTCTAGTTTTCATAATTGAATAATGTTGTTTTATTTTCAGATGATGCAGGCGCAGACACCTCCTGAAGTTCATAGGGCAATGAAGCATGGTGTGTCTTTCATGATTGATAGCTCCATGCCTTTGACGGGGGTATAAGGTAGATTAGTAAATTTCAAATTACATTCGTTGTTATAGTTGTTTATTATTGAAAAATCAAATGATTATTGATTTGAAGTTTAATTTCTATCTAGATGGTTTCTATAGGACATTACAATGCCATAGCTTGATCCTAGTACTGAGGCAAATGAGGAGAGAGATTATCTGGCAGTGGTAAGTGATTATTTTGTTAAATGTTTCATTTTTTATAATGTAATTTCTATATATTAAAAACTACAGCTCCATGAAGAACTAAATAGGAGGAGCAGCCCTTGGGTTCGTAGTAGACCACTCTCATATGCGTCTCCATCCCCTCGAAGATGAAATGCTGCTCGTGATCTATTTTATTCACCCAGAGGGGAATGACTTTTTATTGGGTTACTTTGTTGTGGACATATATTTTGTATTGCATATAGTTGACATTGTATATATATATGGCATTCTTGTAAGCCTATATGGCTATTTTGTATAGATGTTATACTTATATCTGTATATGTTGAAAAATGAAAACTAATGACTCTGCAACAGAATAAAAAAACATTCACAACATCACATCAATAGAGTCTATTCTAAATGAATACAGATGGATAAAGGCAATATTAAACTATGAAAAAACAAACATAAGTACTCAAAAAGAAAACTAACTCCATTGTTTTCCTATCACCAAGATCTTGATTTATGCATTGATACTCTCAGATTTTCATATGCACGCATGCAACAAGAAGCTATGGTGAACAAATGACAGATTATGCTCCAAATCCAGTATCAATTCTCTATCAAATTCTCTGTATATCATGGTGAAAAGAAATTCTCTGCATATCAAATCTAGGTTATGGGTGAAATGTAGAGTAAATGTAGAAATGGAGAAATGGACATTTGTCCATATTGTCGGTGCTATTTTTGAAAGAAATAAATGGAGCGTTCATGTAATAGTGGAGATTTAGAAAATTATGGAGAAAGGAGATTCGTGAATTAAATATGCAATAGAGGAAATTATATTAAATGAATTTATGATTTAATGCAATATGTAATGATTTTAATGTAAGTGTATTTTTAATAATTATATAAATAAAGTATGCATGAAATGGATAAATGATATTTTAAAATAGAGGAAATTATAAACTGAATTAATTAAATAGATAATAATATCCATTTAATAAATAGAAGAATAATAAATTGAAGAAAGTATATAGTGAATTAATTAAATAGATAATACTATCCATTTAATTAATAGAAGAAAAATAGGAGAAACTATTACATGAATTAATTAAATAGATGATAATAGCTATCTAATTAATAGAAGAAAAATAGGATGATCGCAAGGACAAATTTAAGTGTCTACATTTTTCCCCTCTTTGAGACAATGCAGCCTATCGTGTTGTCTCAAAGAAAAAAGAATTGATTAACTGATACATGTCCTAGGGATATCCTGGTAAGGATGATGATAAGGATGATATGCCCCCTCGAGAGATTGATTAAACAAGCTGTGATAAGATTAATCTCTTGATAGATCACAGGGAGAGGATTTGATTATTGATATTGCGTGAGTGATTAAGCAAAGATACACATTTGATGAAAATGCACAATTGATAAGCGAAGATGTACATTTGATGAAAATGCACAACTGATAGGCATACCTGAACAATTGATTAAAATGCTCAGTATAGCTAGGTTGATAAGTTGATTAAGTTGATTGAGATTGATGCTAGCGCAAAACAAATGATTGATTAATAGATTGAGTGATTAGGGAGCATTGGAATCCTAGAATAAAAAGCAAGTTGATTGATTTGATATTTGGATTAAAAGGCAGGTATCAGTTGGATAGAGTGATTATTTAATCTTTGAGATAAGGAGCATGAAGAAAAATGAAAGGATGAAGGAAATGTATGATGGGAGAAAGGATGAATGAAATGGAATATGAAGGAAATGAAGGTGATGAAAATTCTTGTGCATTACATAGTGCTTTATCATCATTGAGCTTATTATGTTGCAAATTAGTATAAGCCTCTATATAACATGAATGTCTAGATGACCTGAATATTGTTTGTGTTTTTATTTAGCAATAAAGTATAAGCATGTAGGTATAAGGACCTTAGATGACCTGAATACTTATTGCGTGGAAGACACTATTAGACAAGGAATGCTCTCATCCACATTAGACTCATAGGTCCTAGATGATTTTAGACAATCATGTCCTAAGATGAGTCATCTTGTGAATAAGGAACAATCCACAGACAACAATCAAGTGAACATGCCCCATCCTCACCTCTCTAGTCGAAGACATCCTTGAGAAGCTAAAAGACATGCCACCAAAGATAAAATGATAAATCAATCAAAGATCAACAAACAAACAAGCATCATGCTTCAATGTAGAACTGATTTTTGTCACAATTTATGTGTTTGGTTGGATTTGAAAGATGGATTGATAGGTATGTTGTAATGTCTGTTTGATTGTCGATCTTGGCATGTTTTGATTTTGTTGAAGTTCATAGCTGTGTGGCAATCTGAAAGTATCACTATTTTGAAATTTTTGAAGTTTTTTTTTATTTTTTTTATTTTTTTGGAGATTTGAAATGTTTTGATTTTTTTGGATTTTTGGAATATTTTGATTTTTTTTTGTGTTTTTGAAATGTTTTGATTTTTTTTGGAAATGTTTTATTTTTTTTGCAGTTTTTTGAAAATGTTATGGGGATGACATTGGATGACAATTTTGAGTAGCCTTTATGCTAGATACCAATGACAAGGGAAAACCAAGTCTAGGTGCAAGGAGGTAAGTGGGATGAATGGACAAAAGGATGGGCGATAGTAAATGGGATGGGTGTATGTGTAAGAGGGGAAGGATGTGATCTCCAAAGCTATGTCGCATAGGAATAACATGCCCCATTCTAGGTGCAATACTTAGGATTTTTCATGACAAGCTTATGACACAAGGATAATGATAGGCTTGTTTGGAAGGATGAGATATATCAAAAGATATCCAAAGCATGTTTCAACATTTTTCCCCTATATGTTTATCAAGATCAAAAGAGGAAGGGTGGATGAATGGACCCAATAGGATGAATATGTAGGATAGGATATGAAAATGGTAGGATATGAAATGATAGGTTGGATGAGACATCATACCTCCAAGTGTAAGTGGTGTTGATGGTGTTTTTAGCACACAACAATGAAGGTATGATTGTTGGGATCACACCTCTCTTGAAAAAGTATCCTACCCTAGGTAAGACTACTCCAAGGATAATACAACTAGGTCTTAGCATTCTTGGAATCTCTTAGTTGGAATGTACTAGCTACTCCTACAAGGGGTCTTACATGTAGTTTGATAGATTTGGAGAGTTTGGACAACAATTCATGCAAACCCTTTACAATTTCCGCTGATAAGGCAATGTAAAACGCTGCTAAAAAACCTAATCTAACCATTGATTTCAAAAGAAAATACAAAAGGGAATAGGGTTTAGAAGATTAATAAGTGATATTCACAATGAAAAGACTACTGTAGGTAGATAAATGTTCAAAAATGAAACCAATTTCATGAGTAACCAAGCCAACTAGTTGTTACAACATTACAGAAAAGGATGCTATCTTCAATGGAAATTAAAGATTTTCATATCACATTCATTTATCAAATACCCAAGTAATGGTACGATTCAACTCATGAAATGCAATTGAACTTAGTACAAATTAAAGCCTAGGCTAACTTTACACAGCCACTTACAATCAGTAAGCAACTAAAAGTATGGACTTAGAACATTCATCAAATACATTCAATAAACCATTAACATTGCAAAAGCACAATCTAATTAATGCAGATCATGAAGCGAACCATGAAACCAAATAGATAGCACAAGTAGACAAATTCTCAAAAATATTGCAGAAACTTGCTTTGTATTATTCTCAAATGGCAGACCATCAACAATTCGGCATCAAGAGTCTTACTTGTTACAATGAGAGAATGATGGCCCTTTTATAGACAAGGCGCCATACCAAGTTTTGCAATGGACGGTGGAGATTAAATCAACACCAATGGTCTAGATTACAAGGCATTTAATGAGATATATCAGTTTGTTACAGTTTTGTATTTGCCTTTGTCTTGTAGGAAAAAGACAAAAATAGCTTGCAAATACATTGAATCTGGACAAAATGGATACCCATTTGGTTGTATATGATGAAAAGTCAATTTTCAAGGCCTAATAAAGCCAAAATAGAATCACATGACACTTGAAAACTTGAGCTGATGTGGATTCATGGGATTCCAAGTGCTGACTGGATCAAGAGGAGTATGTGGCACAATTTAGTGAAGGTATATCCAACTGGATGCTTGTTGGACTGATTCTTGATGACTGGACTGCTGGAACAATAATGAAGTAGACTTGATCTTGTATTTCTTTAGCTCCTGTAGCTCATATCCATCATCTTGGACATCATACTGACTTTCTCTTATATGTGCAGCAATAATTTGGTTGATAAAATGTCAATTCTGTATTTCTAGGTCAACAAGGTACCTCTGTGTGTTCACCTTCCAAGACAACTCCAATTGGCTCCTTTGTCCTCTTAGACTTGCAAGAAACAAGGACAAGCATCAATTTCATCTTAAAAAGTCATTTCCTATCATTTTGAATCAAAATATGCCCATTTGCAGTCATGGATCAGTCAAAAACAACTCATTGTCAATGTCACTTTTCTATGAACAGCCTCTTAAATCTAATGATTTTCACATGATTTTTTGCATTTTTTACCATTTTCAAGTACCCATTTGGCCTATATATTGATTTGAGAAGTTTTTGTGGTCATTAGAATCTATTTGCAGACTTTTATTTCATGTTTTTCTAGCCTTTTCTACAAAAAGCAGGGTTTATGGGGGTCACAAACTTTTTATGTGTAGTAGCATTAATTATCGTAAAATATGCCAAAAATCCACACAAACTTGGTAAAATGTTCCTCATGATGTGACAACTAGTGCAATTCAAATCCATCAAGAAAATCCAATTTGCTCCTTTAAAAACTCAATGTTTAGGCCAAAATAACAAAAAACGTTGATTTTGGGGATCATTGACTTAGCACTGATTTTGCTTCCAACTGACCTAGCGCAGATTTTGGCTTTGTCCAACCTTAGCCTGGATTTTGGCTCCATCCGACCTTAGCGTGGATTTTGGGTTCGTCTGACCTTAGCACAGATTTTGGGTTCGTTCAACCATAGTGCAGATTTTGGTTTGACTGACTAAAGTCAGTGAAGGTCATTTTTAGCACAAGTCAATTGACCATGATTTTAGTGCTAGCTTTGATAAATGCTGCTGGCAGGGATTTTGGAGTGTACCGATCTAGCGAGGTTTTTATGACCGACTGACCAAAGGTAGTAGAAGCGATTTTTAGCGCAAGTCGATAAGAGGTCGTTTTAGCACAAGTCTGTGAAGTGGGTTTTTAGCGCAAGTTAGTAAGGTCTGTTTTTAGCACAAAGTCAATGAAAGGTGTTTTTAGTGCTTTTGGCAGTAGGAGCATTTTTGGTGCTAGATTTTGAATTGGCCAGGGTGAAAGTATATTTAAAAAGAATTTCTTATACTTTAAATATTTTTAAATATACTTTCAGGATGTTTGAGATGGGTTCAAGATCCATAGGATTTCATATGTAGATTCTAGAATTTTGAGGTTCCACCAGATTTCAAACTTAGGTATTTTTTAGGATTTTCAAGGTTTCAGACTTAGCCAAATTAGGGCTTCAAGAACATGTATTAGGGTGAAAGCATATGGATCCCTTAGTGAAATCTAGTGGAATTTGAAACGGTTTTGCAACTCTAAGACCTAGAAACTAGGAATTTCAACTTGACACATCTTGCAAAAGCAATTTCAAGGACAATATCCAATGACATAGGTTTTGGAGAAAAATGTAGTAACACCCAATTTCAATGCAAAAGGCAACAAATGACCATCTTTCAAGCACAAGACCACTCAAGACACTTCCAAATCAATCATGCAAGACATCAAATGACTCCAAACATGCAAAATACTCAAATATGGAACAAATCATGCACTCTAAGCACAAATTCACCTTCTCATGATCGTAAGGCAGAAAGGTTGAGACTCCAAGCCAAAGCGAAAGAGGGGGTCTCCATTTGTCAAAATGGGGTGTGTGTGCAAGGCACAACAAGTGGTATAGAAGACCAACCTACACATTATGCATGTTTGCCAAGTTTTCATCATGGTACTTATCCAAGGCGCCACCAAGGGTGTTTTTCACCATTGGATGAATGAATTTCTCTTTACTTTTTTTTTTTTGATTTTTTGTTTTTTTATAGAAGGGGAATATGGATAGGAGGGACTCAAGTATCTAGTTCATTGAAAAGTGATAGTGTCCCTTTAGATATGGATGTCGTCGTATGGACCATGTCAAGTGTCATTATGCTCATCGATATTGGTAAGAGATTGTATGAGAGGAAGAGGGATTAGGTAGATAGTGGATTATGATATGGACTACATAGGGAAGATAGTGGATTACATAGGACGTATGTAAAGATGGATGAAAGACTTATGCAAAAGCATGGACCATAGGAAGGTGATGGGGAAGATATGTAGGATAATAGTTGAATGATGGGTAGATGGAGGTATGTGGAAATGTTGTGGAATGGAAGGAAACCATGACCAACAGTTGTACACACCGTGATAAACATTGAAGCTTTTGATTGGAAGGTGGCATAGGAAGCAATGGAGATGTTTGCTTAGGAGATGGATGATGTAAGAATTTAGGTACCCACATAGACTTAGTATTTTTATGACTTTTTCTTTTCATGTGGGATGAAGGAATTTGACATTTTGGAATAGAATGGCATTTTTGAGATTTTTGGATGGAAAAGGATGGTTGGGATTTTTGTGATGTGGATGCCTCATTTGACTTGGTTTCTTTTTGCTTAGGTACCCATACCATTTTAGTTTCAGATTTTACTTGTAAAGGTATGGGCTTGGATAGCTTTTTGGATGTACTTTGATTTGATTTTTTTTGTATTTGTGTCCTAAGGCATGAGGATTTTTTGGATTTTTTGTATTTTTGAATCCCTCAGAATGGGTGAAATGAGTGGAAGCTTTATGTTTAGACAATATGTGCATTTGTTGGTCATGATTAGTAGTGTGAGGGAATGTTTAAATGGATGGATTTGGCATTGGGAGAAGTGGTGGTAAAGTAGTTGGAGGGATATTACGAGTTGGAAGAAGTGGGGGTAAATTGGATGGTGGAAGGTGTATGGTCACATGCTTTTGACATTTGTAGGACAATGGAGGTGGAATGACAACATATGTTTTGGATACATGCTAGGGTTTATGATGGAAAGTGGTGGATTTTGGATGCATGGAGGAATTACCAACATCTTTAGATTGTTTATCTTGTGGTGTATATCCAAGGCCATAGGAGCATGGAGGGACATTGACATGGATGGGTTCCAAAATACTTTGTTCATGAAGGCCTAAGCCTTTACCTTGGTAGTCCATGTTTTGGAGTATGAGATGGACAATGGGACTAGGTGTAGTTTGGGAACTAGACATGGGTTCCTTATTGGATGGAGAAGGTGATGTGGAAGACAAAGGTTGTTGTTCCCCTAGGGAGGAAAACTCATGAATGTAGGTGGAAAGACCAAGTGGATATGATGGTGGATTTGAAATGGGGTCGATAGTAGATGTGGAAAGATCATTAGGATCTTGATTATCATTATGTTCATTTAGATCCAAGTTATTTGTTTGATCTTCTATGTGTGCTTGGGAGGCATGTGTCTCATCATGACAAGTAGATGTGTGCTCCTCATGGGTAGGGCTAGATGGAGAAGAAGTTTCTTTTCTTTGAAGGAAGGCCATGAAATGAGGTGAATGCTTAAGTAGGTCCACAAGATTTGTATTAGATGGAGCATGTAGATCTTGGGTATCTTGCACATGAATGGTTGTGGGGGTATGAATAGGATCAAGTGGCTCATAGATAGGTTCTTCATCACGAATAATGTCTTGATCATGGAAAAGGTATATGTTATGAATGGGTTGGATGAAAGGGATTTGATCTTGATTTGGATAAGGGTTTGATGTTTCCACATGCTTAGTATTGTGATCTTGACATACATCTTGGTTTGCTTGAATGGAAGTGGATGACTCTTGGATGGGTTCTTAGTCAACAACATGAGAGGGAAATGGAAAATATTTAATAGGCTCGAGGGGTTGTGGACCACATGATGGGGTTGAAGAAGTGGACATGGCATTCAAAGGTTCTTTAGTAAGCTTATTAATGGGTTCTTGACATGGGGATGGTCTATTCCGTGCTAGTAGTATTTGGAGAAAATCGTCAAAGGATTCTTTGGTTGATGGATTAGAGATTGGAAAGTTTGATGGTGGTGTTGGTGTAGGCCTACTAGGCTTTGAGATAGGAATTTTATTAGATGGTGATGAAGGACTAGTAGATGGAATGATGTATGATCCCAAACTTAAGGTGGTATTTCCCTTGTCAATAGTATCATTATGATGACCTAAGATTTCTTGATTGTGGTGTGAGGAGTGACTAGTATTGTCATGCTCATGTTGTGGAGAGGCTAAGTTTGATGGATCAATATGTGAGGCAGATAGTTGGGCCTTGTCATTGATTAAGAAAAATTCAAAAGGATTTGGATCGGCATAAATGGTAACCTCTTGGTCATTAAATGGAAATCTAATGCATATGTTATAGGTGGAAGGAATAGCTCTCATGGCTTGAATCCATGGTCTTCCTAGGAGGATATTATATGGGAGATTGAGGTCTAGGACTTGACAAGTGATTTCCACTAAGGATGGACCTAATTGGATGGGTAATCGAATAGTACCTTCAATTCCCCTTTCAGTTTCATCATAGGATTTAATAGTGATGGAATGGTATTTTTCAATATCTACAGTGGAGTATCCCAATTGTTCCAGTTGTTTAAAGCACCTTAGGGTGCACAAGTTTATCTCTGAGTCACAATCTATTAGGACCCTTTTGACTAAACACCTTTTGATTAGAACTTCTATGCGAAGGTGTTCATTATAGGATGAAGGTTTGTATGAAGTTGATGGAAGCGAATATGGGGGGATATATGGTTCATGAGTATCAAAATATGCATCATGATCTACAATATTCTCATCATCATTAGGAGTGAATTTTGGGTCACCTCAGAGTATGTATGGTTTTGGATTTGGCCTAGATTTGTTGATGATCAAAACCATTTTGACAAATGAAGATTGGACTAGGTTCAAGGATGAGAATATGAGTAATATGAGTAAGGGTGGAATGTTATAGATTCAATGTGTGGTGTTTGGTTGAGATTGAAAAATGTTTGTTTTGAATCACACATGCAAGACATAGCAAACATAATACTTTGGGTGACTCTAATATAAAATTAGAGTAAAACTCTAAATAGGGGCCTAGATTAGCCCCAAAATTTCACTGGTCTCGAAAAAATTTGAAAACACTTGTAAGCATGCACAACCTAGGCTAGAAAGAGGATACTACTTGTTGAATCCCTACTTGTATTTCTCCATATACTAAGACAAAGCGGGCAGCTAGAGATATTGGTGACACTGACTCCCCCTTACACGGAACGGGCACACCAACTCTCTTACCCCAAAGATATAGAGATCTTATGAACCGAGGAATTTCTATCTCTACAATGAATAGTACATATAGGGTGGCTTCAAAGGTCCAACCTCTTGCACCAACAAGCAAAAGAGTTTTTGGCCTCTACAACAAATGGTGTTTAGTCTGTGTTTTAGGATAATCTAGTGTCTATACATGCAGTAGTTCACTCATTTAAGAGGCCTCCCATCCATCAGAAAGGGTTTTCACGCATCACATGGATATTGAGGGAGACTTCTGTCGATATAGAACATTAGCACCAGGTGATTGATGACTTTCGTCACAACCACTTGATTATTTATATAGCAGACCGAAATGAAAGTACCACTTGGGTCGTTCCCTCTCACAAATTGAAAGGCAGGCCCTCTAAGGGATTAAAAACATAAAAGAGATGGGTCTGGCTTCTGATCACTGAGTTTGCACAAGGTGAGAGCATACACCTACTATCTTTACAAGCACAACGAACAATGATTTATTAACCCCCTAGTTAATCTATGTGTAAACAGGCATTTGAAAAAAAGATCAAATCAATGAAAGGCTTGCAAAACCATCATCAGTAGTTTTAGTTTCCAGTCTTTGACAAACGAACATCAAGTTTTAGTTTCAAATATTTGACATGCGATCCTGCACAAAAGCCAAGTCAACAAAGATTAGCCATAAAACAAAAAACTAAACTAAAAATGAAAATAACATTAATTTAACAAAATTTAATCTAAACCTAACCATCAAAATTAAAAGATAATACTAACAAAATAAATGATTAATCTAAATCTAAAAACTAATTAAAACTAAAAAAACATTCTAATTAAAACTAATTAAGATTAACCTAATTAAAAAAATCTAATTAAAAACTAATTAAAACCATCTTTTTAAAACTAATTAAAACTATTCCCTATTAAAACTTTCTAATTAGAACTAATTAAAAACTATCCAACTAGCATACCTATATTAAAAAAATATATCTAAAGTATGCCGAGAGATATCCTTCTGAGGTGCCTATTTCCACCTATGTGTGGTACATTGATTAAAAAAATAGGCGCCTCGAGGAGGATATCTCTCGGTGTACTTTAGATATATATTTTTAATATAGGTATGCTAGTAGCACCTGCAACGGCAAGTCTAATTATAACTATATAATATAAAATTATAATATAGATTAAATATATTATTATAATATAATATATAATAATATTATTATATAATATATTATTATAATTATAATATAATAATTAAAACTATATATTATATTATATTAGTGTTCAAGTTAGAATTATGGTTAGGATTAGTATTAGGGTTAGAGCTAGAATTAGGGTTATAATTACGATTAGTTTAGAATTAGGATTTGAATGAAGGTAAGGTTTAGAATTAGGGTTTTATTTAGGGTTAGATATTGTGTTAATCATATAAAACAATGGTAAGTGTGATCTTACAACTATGGTTAGAATTACTGTTAGATTTAGAATTAGGGTTTTGGTTAATCTAAGAACTGAGGTTAGATTAGAATTAGGGTTAGATTGAGGGTTTTGATTGAAATTTTGATTTAGGTCATAATTACTTCCATGCTTAAAATTAGGGTTAGAATTAGGGTTTATTATTACAATTAGGGTTTTGATCGTAATTATAATTGGGATTAGGGTTAGACTTAGGGTTATGCTTAAAATCAGGGTTAAAATAAAGTTTTAATCTAATTAGGCTTATAGTTGTGTTTATAAATCTAGTTACATTTAACATTTTGTTCATGTACCAAATAATGGTTAAGGTTAGTGTTAGGTTTAGAGTTTGGATTTGAATGAAGGTAAGGTTTAGAATAAGGGTTTTGTTTAGGTATTGAGTTAGGGTGGGGCTTATAAATAGGGATAGATATATAGCATTAGTCTTATAAAACAATGGTAAGTGTGATCTTACGGTTATGGTTAGAATTAGGGTTAGATTTAAAAATAGGGTTTTGGTTAAGCTAAGAGCCAAGGTTAGATTAGAATCAGGATTAGATTGAGGGTTAGAGTGAGAATTAGGGTAATGCTTAAAATTAGGGTTACAATAAGGATTTAATCTATTTAGAGTTATAGTTGTAAAAAGATTATTTTTTTTAATTTAATCTTTTTGGAAATTCATTAAATATAGAATATTGTAGTGCTTGGATTCATATTAATTATCATAATAATTATGTGTTGTGTAAGTAATTTAAATAAATTTTGCTATTTTAGAGTTAAGATTTATTTTATTTTACTTTATAATTATTTAGTTTAGTGAAGCGTAATTTCAATTTTTATTATTAGTTTAATGAAGTTAATTTCATAGAATATGCGTAAATCAACACATCATAAGACAAACATATAATATGAAGTATTCCAATGCATGTACATTGCCACCCTAGTACTTGTACACATAAGAATAGTATTTGTCCACAAATCATTCATATCATGGTTGTTTCATTTGAGTAACTAAGGGTTATGAGTAACTTAAGGTTATGGTAAGTGTGAAAGTATCTTTATACAAATAACAAATAAAATCAACAAAGTTTAGTAACAAAAAATATACGTGGAGAAAGATTTTGGAGGAAAACAACACGAACAAAGAGAACCAAGTATATATTCATCTATATGAATAGCATTTATGATATACATGATGACTTTTGTTGTCAAGTTTTCATGGATTGGTTCCTTATCACTCCAAAAGGTTACCTTTTCTATATATCACCAGACCAATATACCAAGCCTCTCTGTATGCTCGCTCTTCCATTATACCCGTCAGTACGTGGAAGAAGCCCATCCTTTCTTTATACCCGTTGGTAAGTGAAAGAAATGTTAAAGCACATGAGAGGAGAGTGGTACGTGGCACATAGGAAATACACGAAAATGATTCATCCTATCAACGACAGCTGCTTAGAAAGAAATCAAATTTCTTTTCAGTCAGGATTTATGTCTTACGATAGTGAAGAATGAGTAACGGAAGGAAGTGAAAATGAGAGTGTCCTTATTTCTCCCTGGCGATTTATAGGGATGATGCCAAAGACGTCGTTGTTACAGCTATTTTAGGTAGCAGATACAGTAGTTCAATCGCGACGGCATGATCCGTAAACGTGAACCAAAGGTACCATGATTATCGAACGCTATAATTGTTTTAGTTTTGGAAGAAAAATGTTTAGACTTTTTGTTTGAAAAAAATAAATAACAACTTTATTAGTCTAATGTCTATAAATATATAAGATTACCTTATATGAAATTAATTAACAATAAAAAAAAATTAAGTCTATAATGATAAACATGTATATTTAAGGAATACATATGCATTCTTTTTTAATAAATTATAGAAAACCAAATGTTGGAAATACTAATGCCTCATATTTTTACAAATAGTGGAATTTCCTATGGTTAGAGATGTTTCTACATGATGTTTAACTTAACTTCCATTCTAGAATTCCTAAATAAATAAATAAGGAGTAATAATTACCATAAATAGATAATTAGATTCATATTACTATTAAATTAATTTAATGACAGTTACCCACACCTTAAGCTTAACAATTATTTTCACTTATTGTTAAAATACTAAAGAACCTTAATAACCATAATAAACTTAATTAAAAAAGGGTAGATAATATTTAGCTATGTTCATCTAATTTTTCCTTCATTCCAACCTAAAGAAAAATTTAATTAATATTATGAAAAGAGAGAATTATTATTTTATACTATGACAATGGGAAAAATTAATTCATTCTAAATAAACATTTAAATAATCTATAAGCCTTCCTCTTTGGTTATAAAATTAAAATTTAAAAAGACTCCACAAAAAAAAAAAAAAAAACTTCATGGGTAAGAAATATTCTAATAATACCAAAGAAATATTCTAATCTAATAATACCAATTAAATAAATATTTTTTTATTAAAGACTAAGTTTTGGAATGGAAAGTTCTAAAACAAACTAAAACTAAATAACCTACATTCATGCAATCTTTAAATTAAACAAACCCTTTAAATACCAATTCTCTCCTACTTTATATTGTTTTTTTCTAATTTCCTCTATAATTGGTTTGGCATGCTTTTGTGCAGGTAAGTAAGCTATAGCTACAAAGTTTTAGTGTTTGCATGAACAACATATGGAACTACAGGTTCACAAAAAGATTGATAATGTTCAGATAATTGTGTATAAACACATATGGATTATTATTATTATTTTTATTTATATATTTATTTATTTATGTATTGTTCATGCAACATTGAATTCAAAGAGGGTTGTTTTTTTTTTAAATTTATATATATTATTATTTTAACTTTTAAAAAAATTCATTAAAAAAAATTGCATTGCATTCTATATATTTATTATATTTTTATTTATCATTACCTTATTAAATTTAAAACCCTAACTTAAATTTAGAGAAAATATATTAATTTTTAATGAGTTGTATAGGGCCCAACTAATTATCAATTGATGACATCTTTATAATATAAAATTTCCAAAGAGCACATATAAATTAATATATTAATTTCTACATAGAAATTAAAATAAACAATAAACAAATAACTAATATGGAGTCTTTTAAAATTTTAATTTTAACTTATAAAATTAAAATTTAAAAAGACTCCAAAAAAAATAAAATAAAACTTCTAATCTAATAATATAAATTAAATAATTTTTTTTTTATTAAAGACTAAGTGTTGGAATGGAAAGTTCTAAAACAAACTAAAACTAAATAACCTACATTCATGCAATCTTTAAATTAAACAAACCCTTTAAATACCCATTCTCTCCTACTTTATATTGTTTTTTTCTAATTTCCTCTGTAATTGGTTTGGTATGCTTTTGTGCAGGTAAGGAAGCTATGGCTGCAGAGTTTTAGTGTTTGCATGAACAACATATGGAATGTTCAGATAATTGTGTGTAAACACATATGGACTATTATTATTTTTTTATTTATATATTTATTTATTTATGTATTGTTCATGCATCATTGAATTCAAAGAGGGTTGTTTTTTTTTTAAATTTATATATATTATTATTTTAACTTTAAAAAAAATTCATTAAAAAAAGATTGCATTGCATTCTAAATATTTTTTTTTTAAAAAAAAAGGGGCAGTGCCTATTTTTTAAAAAAGAAAAAGAAGGGGGGTGCTGCTCATGGCAAGCATCCATTACTGCCCCCAAACCTTTGTTTTTTGTTTATTTATTATATTTTTATTTATCATTACCTTATTAAATTTAAAACCCTAACTTAAATTTAGAGAAAATGTATTATTTTTAATTAGTTGTATAGGGCCCAACTAATTATCAATTGACGACATCTTTATAATATAAAATTTCTAAAGAGCATATATAAATTAATATATTAATTTCTACATAAAAATTAAAATAAACAATAGAGCATATTGTTTATTTTAGTTTTTTTTTCCCTATACATATGTAAATCAAATCAAAACTTAAAAACTACTCTTCAAATTTCATCATACAGAAATTGATATTATTCTTTTATCACCTTATAATTTTCTTTTCCCCTCCCTCTACACCTCCTTATTTCATATTTACCTCTCTTTTTACCTAGGATGTATAGAGGCACCTCTATTGAATAAGATTGTCTTGTTATAATGGTTAAAATAATTTACCTATATTTAAAAACTATGTTGTAATCACCTGTAGGAAGAAGGGTTGGATTGATAGTCGGGCTTCCACCTATAATCATGAGCATTGAACATATCAGATTTAATAGGAAAGTTGAGATTTCTGCTGATAGATAAAGAAATCCAAATCATCATTCCTCATTAATTCTTACCAAATTTATCACCTCCTATTCACTCTTGAAGTTTAAGAAAAACCAACCAAATTTTTGGATACTGAGAATTCATCTGGTACAAAAAAAATCTTTAATCTTTGGAAATTTGATTAGAGAGATATAATGGTGCCTCCCACCTATTTGGAGAGAATATAAAAATAAGAAACCACTGTGCAGTAAATAAGAAAGACCAAACAAGAATGGAATGAGATACCTATATTCTGGTGATGCCTAAACAACTCCTACGACTCCTCCGATGAGAAATATTTGTAATGGTCATGGATAGGGATGCCTAAATAATTATTAGGCATAGAGTAAGACATGGAACTACATTTCCTGAATTAATTATCATGACTGGGTATATGCACATTAGACACATTAGACATCTGACATAAAATATAAAAAAATATTCACCCATATTCACTGGGTATATGCACATTAGACATCTGGCATAAAATATAAAAAAATATTCAATCGTTCAAAGTAAAAAATATTCAATAATTTTAAATCATAATGCGCATTCCATCCATTATTAGTTCCATTAAATCGCTGTCGTGTAGTTTCTGGAACAAAGGATTTAAAGTTTATTATTATTATGGAATCTTATATCTTATTTTTTAATAAGAATCTTATAAAATTATATGGAATCTAAAGAATCTTTGCGCTCTTCAACTCCACCCCTACTGTGACTATAGAGCCTCTAGGCGTAATTAAAGCTAAGAAAATATTAGTAAAAAAAAACTAATACTAAAATTAATTAAAAGCAAATCTAAATTAAATTAAAAACTAATTTAAATTAAAAGTAAATCTAAAAAGTTAAATTAAAAGTAAAAGCTTAAAAAACTAGGAAAACATTTTTTTTTTTTCAAAGCTTTTTAGAAAATTCTAAAGGAAACTAACGATTCATGAAAAGAAAGAAAGACTTTTTTAGAAGGAAATTGATGGATATTTAAGAAGTAGTGGAAGTTTTCCTTGCCGTTTTCAAACATTTCCCATTGGCTGCCATTACAAATTGCATTGGTGGGTGTTCTAATGAAAATTATTGTAGGTGTATTTGCCAAGAGGGATTTTCAATAGGATGAGTTGTTATTGCAAGATCGTATGTTGTGTTTTGGCATCTGATGAAAGATGGATTTTTTTTGATAGGGTGTTTTTGGTTAAACATTGGTTTATATTTGGGGATTTTATTATTTGGTCAAAAACCAAAAGCCAAACCCTATATTTTATTATGCATCCATAATGTCATGAATTCGACCTACAACAGAGAGTTAATCAAGCAAAACAAAGACTTAGCCTGCAACGCCTCTGCAATAAACAATATCACTCAAGAAACCTGCAACCAAAGATTTCAAGAGAGACCAAAGATTTCGAAAAACCATACAGCAAACCAAAACATTTCAACAGACATATTAATGACAGGGATTTTGACTATTAAAAATGTTAGACTCCACTATTAAAAATCTAAACCCTAGATTAAACATCCTGCAAAAAACATTAGACCCTCCAATGGAATGTTAAAACCTGCAAACATTTAAATTTATATACAATTACCCTGCAATCAAAACAACTATTAGTCACAGAGAAACACCAAAGATTCAAGCATTTCACCTCAAGGTCACCATTCTATATATGTTGAAAAATGAACCATTCTATATATGTTAAAAAATGAAAACTGATGACTCTACAACAGAATCAAAAATATTCACAACATCACATCAATAGAGTCTATTCTAAATGAATACAGATGCATAAAGGTAATATTTAACTATGAAAAAACAAACATAAGTACTCAAAAAGAAAACTAACTCCAAAACTAACTCCATTATTTTCTTATCACCAAGATCTTGATTTATGCATTGATACTCTCATATTTTCATATGCATGCAACACGAAGCTATGGTGAGCAAATGTAGAAATGGAGAAATGGACATTTGTCCATATTGTCAATGCTATTTTTGAAAGAAATAAATGGAGATTTAGGAAGTTATGGAGAAAGTGGATTCATGAATTAAATATGCAATAGAGGAAATTATATTAAATGAATTTATGATTTAATACAATATGTAATGATTTTAATGTATGTGTACTTTTAATAATTATATAAATAAAGTATGCATGAAATGGATAAATGATATTTTAAAATAGAGGAAATTATATAGTGAATTAATTAAATAGATGATAATATATATCTTATTAATAGAAGAAAAATAGGATGATCATGAGGACAAATTTAAGTGTCTACAATATTGACAGATATTGATGTATGCCTATATCAATATTTGGTTAATACAAATCTTTTTTTGTTGATGGTGTCCATATTTGTATTATAAATCCACACTCAATGGATATTTGTAGATGGTTTACTTCAAATATTTAAAGTTCAATTGTATTACATGCACTCTTCCTTTATATAATTGTAAATATACTTGTATACCTATATTAAAAATATATATCTAAAGTACGCCGAGAGATATCCTTTTAGAGGCGCCTATTTTTTAATCAATTTATCACTTATAGGTGGAAATAGGCGCCTCTGAAGGATATCTCTCTCGCATACTTTACATATATATTTTTAATATAGGTATACTAGTTATATTCTTTAACTATATACATATTTATATTGTAAAATCTTTTACATTATAAAAAGTATTCTAATTTTTAAAAAACATAGTATAGATTTAAAAAAATTTATATTCTTTAACTATATACATATTTATATTGTAAAATCTTTCTAAATTATAAAAACTATTCTAATTTTTAAAAAACATAGTATAGATTTAAAAAAGTTTAATTGTTTAACTATTTTATGTTCTAAAATCTTTCTAAATTATAAACAGAATTTTATTTAGAAATGATGGAGAAGCTTTCAAGTAAATGCCATGACAATAGAAAAGAAAAGCATGTTTTAAAAAATTGAAGAAAGCAATATAAATATTATGCATTGAAAAAAACAAATCTTCCACGACCAGGAATCTTGTATTGATTCCACTGAAGGGGATTTTTTTTAATAAAAAGAGATAATTGCACATATTGAGGTTCTAAAAAGTTGATTATACAGCTAGGCCACTACTTTTTGGAATATGCCTTGTTAGCTGCTATGTCAAATTGACTAAAAATAGTCAGAATGAGCACTCTCATGGCATTAACACTATGTCTAAATTTATGTCTAAATTTGAGGGTAATTAATTTAATTTTTTTTCTCCTTCCATCCATTCATAATATTTTGAATTATGGAATCTTATTTGTTATTTTTAATTTTGTTTACATGGAAATTATGGAATCTTCTAGCTCCTCTCCTCCACCCCTGCTGTGACTATAGAAATGCCTCTCAGCTTAATAAAGTTTGAACATTATTCTTTTCTAAGATTATTGAACATTAAATCAATCATATGAATATAATAACCATTGTAGCATGGTAATGAAATTCATGTAAGTATACAATGCACTTTGAAGTATGCAACTAAAAATAAGCAAGACATTATTACATGTGACCTCATATCTCTTGATGAGGTATAAATAACCTCATTTCTTTAATAGATCAAATAACCTTTTTCCACTATCCAATTCTCTAGCCTTGCCAATTTATTTATTTTTATAAGCGATATTTATCTATTTTTAATAAAATATTGTACAAATCCTAATTTCCTAAATTGATTGAAACTAGCTTGTAAATGTTCATTTAATGGCATGAAAAGTTGGGTAACTGTGCAGGTTAATGTATTGCCTAAGAAATGGACATCATGCAGTTGTGAACGAGTGCGCCAGAAGTTGTGGGTGCCAAAAATTTTAGGCTTGCATTTAATGAAGACTTTGTTTTATTTTGCTATTTTTGTGGTTACTCAAAAGACATTATGACTCCACTCAGAGTCCTATTTATATTTAAAAAGACATCAGTAGTTAATTTTCTATTTTTCAGTTATAAGACTTCTTCAAACTGGCATTTTCCCGCCATCAGAAGTTTAAGAGTTTGGAAGTAGTTCAGTTTTGTTGTTTCTCGAAATATGGATATAAAATAGACGCTATGGATGAATAAAAATCAATCTTTTAGTTCTCAAAATCATCAGACCTGTGTACTTGCAATTTTTATGAATGGAAATGATATTCTGAGTTTTAGTTTCTTTTTAAAATATAGAGATTTGAATGGAGTACTCATGTGTTGTTGAAGAGATTAAATATGATTTGGATTAAGGGAAACTTCTCCCACGAGCTGGCCACTTGCAGGACTATAGGATAGATAAGTATTTCATTTTTGTGGATGTTTTCATTTAGTTGAAGGTAGTTCATGTTTAGCTTCTATCGTTAACCTACAAGATGTGTTGTGTAAGAGTTAAACTATTGTGTACTATTGTTTGGAACTTTCTATGTTTATTGGAAGTTTTCCAGCACATCTACCTTAGTTAGAAGAACTATTTTCTAATGATTAGAATTTGAAGTTGTGAATTGTTAGCATAAAATTTGTCTACTTTCTAGTGTAGAGTTTATCTACTTTCTAGTATAGAGTTTATCTCCTTTTTAAGTGTAGAATTTATATACTTTCTAGTCTAGATTTTTCATGTTTCTTAGTATAGAATTTGAATGCTTTCTGTAGAAGGATAAAATTGTTGTTTCATTTCATGCACTGTTTCAACTTTTTAACAGATCTAGAAAACTATTTCTTAATGAAATATCCAAATGGGCCCTATTGCAAACAGCCCCGAACACTACCCCGGTCGATAAACTGATAATTTTCATCTAAAGTGTTAGGACCTTACGATAGTCTGTCACTTTTTGGTGTCATTGTCAGGGATACGTGAACTTTTCTAAGTGTTATTAGGGCATGCTTGGGAATTTCTTGTAGTAAACACCCAAAAATAGTTACCAAACCTCTATTTCTGCATGGTCAAGAAATGAGGCCCACACAGAAGATTTATACCAAGAACCCCCCAATAGTAATTCCAACCATAGATAGGGAGGAAGAAGTCTCAGTTGAAGAACTAAATTACGAATTGATCAAGCAGGATCAACCTGAGACCTCTTGTCGCACCCTCAAAGTTTCGCCAGTTGACCCTTGATCTTTGAGGAGATAGTTCAACCAACCAACCTAGTATTTGGGGAAGAAAACATTCATTTTGACATTATGGCTAATAATCTCCATAATGATGATATGGCAAGAAGATCTGCAGCACAAACCTTTACCTACCCTATCGCTCTCAATGAAGATGATGATGCACCAATGATAAAACATATCACCATCTATCTTGCTGACTTTTAGGGGACTTTCTTCTGAAGATCCTGACCAGTTCCTCTTTGAGTTCAAAGTCTTGTGTCAAACATACGACTACAAGAATGACAATAAGAAGCTCAAATTCTTCCCTTCCACTCTAAGAGACACTGCAATGCATTGGTTTATGGGGCTAGCTTCTAGATCAATAACTAACTGGGATGACATGGAAACTGTGTTCTTAGAAAAATACTAGAGTTATTGTAGAACTAGTGACATAAAGGAAGAGTTGTTCAAACTAAGACAAAAAGAGGATGAGATCCTGGAAGATTATCTTGATAGGTTTATCTTTCTAACCAAATGATGTGGTGAGGAAGCCATAAGTGTGGATATTTTAAAGACTATATTCCTTAAAGGACTTGATGAGGATGCGAGGAGAAGCTTAGATTTAATGGGAAAAGGAGATGTGTTCCAACTTGAACTTCCTGATATCTTTGAGCTATGTCAGAATTTTTCCCGTACTCGAGGAGGAATCCAAAAATCTAGCCTCCTAAGGAGCTCCAATGAAATAGGTAAACTGTGATAGGAAATAGAGAATTTGAAAATTGACATTCTTGTTCAACTAAACACTACCTTGGATGGAATACAAGCCAAAACACATAATCCTGAGACCTTATCCATCTATTGTCCTAGGTGTCAAAACAAGCATCTATTAAGAGAATGTCCTTTGGACAAGGCTGACACTTGCCAAATTGTGAAAAGAGTCATACCACTAATCAATGTGAGATTTTGAATGCCATTAAGACTTCTAAAAAATGACCATCTCACACTGAGGAAGAAATTAATTTTGTAGGCCAGAGACCTGGAGGAAATTTCTCCTATGGTCAGAACTTGAACCATACATGGCGACCTCCAAACCATTGGAACAATACTTAGTGGTTAGCTCCATGGCCTTCTGTACCACCTAGAAGGTGATATTATCCACCTTGGGGACCACCTGAATGGACAAACCAAGCCTGGGGAAACCCCCAATGGCCAAATTAGTAATCCACAATCAACCCCCACAATGGAATCAACAACCAAACCAATTCTACAATGGTCCTAGACGGATGCCAAATCCACAACAGAACCTTCTAATGGCTCCCCAAAACCCTCAGCAGAGTGAACAAGTTAATCAACCACCATTGCCAGCACAACCCATTCCTAATCCCAAGAACACATGTTAGAATGCCCCAGTGTATTCTGTTGATCAGGATAACATGGCAGGGGTCAATGCTATCTATTGTGGAAACCTTCAATTGATGTCAAGAAAAACACTTAATTAACTGACCATTGTTGAAGTTACAGAAGACCCAAACGAAGAACTTAATGCAGAACTAGAGACCCCTCTTGTACTTACAGAACATGACTCCAAGGAAACTCAGGAGGAATTTCCCTTACCACCACCTCAAATAACCTCAACACCTATCATAGGACCATCTTAGGAAGGAGTTGTTAAGAAACCACCAATGATTCCAAAAAAAACCCATGTCAGGAAGGAAAACCTAGGCACCTTTCCTAGATTGTCTCAAATCAAATGCCCTTAAGAACCCACTAGAAGTATCATTGTCTAACGAAACTGTTCTGATACAAGAAATCAAACATCTCCATATCGAGATTCCCCTGTTACAAGTGAGATTAATACGGTGCACATTAATGGATATCTGGCTGAACTGTTAGCTGGGAAAACCTTAACTCCAAAATATGGCAACCCAAGTATCCCACTCATAATAATAACAATTAATGGAGTGGCAATACCTAATGCATTGGTGGACTTAGGAGCAACCATTAACATTATAACAGTGGATGTTATGGAAAAACTTGGACTCACTAATCTTCACCCCACAACTACCATATTACAAATGGCAAATTAGGCTATAGTTATTCCCAAAGGAGTCTTAGAAAATGTCCCTGTCAAAGTTGACAATTGGGAATATCCAGTAGACTTCCAAGTTCTTCAGTCCCTCATGCCCAAAGACAATTACCTAGTAATACTAGGTAGACCTTGGCTAGCTACAGTCACAACCAAGATTGACTGTAGAGTGGAAGGAATGATCATTTCACATGGTCTCAGTAGCAAACATATAAGTCTATACCCCCCAGCTCAACCTGTATAATGTAACCAAGTCTGGGTGGATGAATTAGATGAATTCGATAAGCAAGAAAATCTAGCTTCACTTGCCATGGTGGTTATTAAACAACACAGCGAAGAACTGGAAGATGAATTCGACAATGTCCAAGATCTTTCCATGGGCTCAGAAGATGAAGAAGCTTTAGAGGTAGAAGAAATTTTAGGACATCCAATTCACATTAAAAATGAAGAACATGATTATACTAACTTAACAACTCAACCCTGTCCCCTAGCAAATATCCTTTTGAAAACAAATCATTTCTTCTCAGATATTGCTAGACTTCATAGAATCATATCACATAGCTATCCTCTCAATACATTAATGGAAAAAGTTTATACTATCACCTCCAATTACCCTAGAACAAAGACTATCATGTTATTACTAGGAAAAACTTTAAATATCAATAGTTGGTTGACAGAATCCAATGAGCGCAAATTATTCAATGTTTAGATGAACAGGTCCAAAGCTTTTTCTTGGGACTACACAGATATGAGAGGAATCCACCCAAGTGTCTACACCCACCACATCTACACTAAAGATGTTAGACCAGTCTATCAACCCAAGCAAAGACTCAATATATCTCTCAAAGATATTGTCAAAACTGAAATTAAGAAACTCTTACCAGTGGGATTTATTTATCCTATTTTGGATAGCAAATGGGTTTCACCCTTAGTGGTAGTGCCAAAGAAAAATGGGAAATGGAGAGTGTGTGTTAACTACTGAGAACTCAACAAAGCAACCTACAGAGATTATTTCCCACTGCCCTTCATAGACCAGGTTTTGGATAATCTAGCAGGAAGGAAGTATTTCTCATTTTTGGATGGGTTTAGCGGGTATAACCAAATACAAGTGGTAGTGGAAGACCAGGATAAAACTACTTTCACCTATCCTTGGGGAACATTCGCATATCAGGTTCTTCCCTTGGGACTTTACAATGCTCATGCCACGTTCCAAAGAGTTGTTTTGGCTCTCTTTGTTGAGCTCGTAAACGACTGTGTAGAAGTCTATATGGATGACTTCATAGTCTATGATTCCACTTTTGATGAAGGTCTCAAAAATTTGGATAGAGTGTTACAACGGTGTGAAGATCATCAACTATCTCTAAGCCATGAGAAATGTCTCATAATGGTAGAACAAGGTATAGTACTGGGACACCATATTTCAGCTGAAAGGATAAAGGTTGACCCTAAGAAGATTGAAGTGATACAATAGCTGGAAACCCCAAAGAATCAAATCAATATCAAAAGTTTCTTAGGTCACACTGGTTACTACTGGAGATTCATAGAAAACTTCAATAAGATTGCAGCCCCCATGTTCTCTCTCCTACAGAAAGATGTGGATTTTACCTGGATAGAAGAATGTCAAAAATCTTTTGACATCATTAAAGAAAAGTTCGTTTTAGCCCCAGTTTTACGAGGACCTAACTGGAAACTTCCCTTCCATATATATGTTGATGCTTCCAACGATGCCATTGGAGCAGTGTTAGGCCAAGAAGATGAGAATGGAGGAAGCCCCACAGAACAAAATTACACTACCACGGAGAAGAAATTTCTAGCAATAGTTCATACAATAAATAAATTCTAGCATTACATTATAGGATACAAAGTGACTGTATTCACAGACCATTCAACTATCAAGTACCTGATGAACAAACCCTTAGTGAATAGATGCATAATCAGATGATTATTATTTCTCCAGGAATTTAATGTGACCATAATAGATAAGCCTGGGAAATTCAACGTAGTTATAGATTTTCTATCTCGGATAAAGCAAGATGATGGATATTGTACTCCTATTCAGGATGAATTTCCTAATGAAAACTTATCTGTTGTCTCCATTAAAGCACCCTGGTTTGTAGACATTGCCTATTACTTAGCCACTTCAGAACTTCCCCTAGACTTCACATTAAAACAAAAGAAATGCCTCATTTGGGAAAGTGCTCACTTTAAGTGGATTAATGGCATGTTATTATGATATGGGCCTGATTTAGTCCTACGTCAGACCAGATGAAACATACAACATCCTTAGAGCTTGCCATGACGACCCATCTGGTGGACACTACTCTACCAAAAGAACTTCCCATTAAATTTTAGGTGCAGGATACTATTGGCCCTCAATGCACAAGGATGTGAAGAACTACGTTCACCATTGTGATGAATGCTAATGGGTGGGAAGACCTACAACATCCAATGAAATGCCTCTGCAACCACAGGTAGTTTTTGAACCATTTAAAAGTGGGGATTGGATTTCATTGGTCCTATTGACCCCCCTTCACAAGGGAAAGAATATATTCTAGTCTACACAGAATATCTTACCAAATGGGTAGAAGTCCAAGCCCTCAAAATTGCTTGAGAAGAACAAGTTGCAAACTTTCTATATAATAGAATTTTTCTCAGATTCAGAGCCCCTAGGTCCATTATCATAGACCAAGGACCTTAGTTTATGTCCAAAGTTCTGTTGGCCTTCACCAATCATTTCTAGATAAGCCATAAAAAGTCATCACCCTATCACCCACAAGCCAATTGACAAGTAGAAGTCACTAATAGGGAGCTTGAAAACATCCTAACAAAAGTAGTTTCATTAGGCAGAAAGGATTGGGCCAGGAAATTGCCTAAGGCTATTTGGGCTTACAATACAACCTGGAAATCCACCACTGGTTTTACCCCTTATGAATTGGTCTTTGGGAAGAAACCTTTTCTCCCCATTTAATTTGAACTCCAAATGCTTGGAACAACAATGGAGCTAGATTTTGACCTTGATCGAGCTCAGGTGGAGAGATTCTTACAGCTTAGTGAACTAGATGAACTTTGCTTAGAAGCCATTCATCAGACTGAGCTAGTTCAACAACAATGAAAGGCCTGGCATGATAAACACATCAAAGAAAGAGAATTCCATTCCAGAGATTGGGCGTTGTTATTTGACTCCCGATACAAGGACCAAAATGGTAAACTCAGAACTCATTGGCTAGGTCCATATAAGATTTTTGAGGTGTTCCCAAATGGAGTAGTACAACTCAAACCCATTGATGGTGTTTCTTGAACCCTCTTAGTCAATGTACATCGACTCAGGATCTACCATAAACCTATCAATAAAGAAGAATTTACTTGACTGGTAGAAATGCATGGAGAAACTCAATGTATTGATTCTACTTTGGTAGAAACAATACCATAAAATATCTTTTTCTCAAAAAAAAATCATATTTGAATGTGTGTATATGCATTTAGGAACAATTCTTCATATTTTCTTCACAAGTACTTACCTAAATTTCATCTCTGTTTTGTAGGGTTTCATCTTTTAAGAAGTATTACAAATTTTGACGCATCTTCCAACGATGGTCTAGAACTTGTTGTCTAAATAAGATCCATACCCTCACTTTGTTCCTGCAATCTGGTTGCATCTTTCAGTGAGGCTCTAGAACTTTGTTCTTGCATTTCGGATCCATCTTTCAGTGATGCTCTGAAACTTTGTTCCTGCATTCTAGCTACATCTTTTAGCGATGCTCCAGAACTTTGTTCCTACATTCTGACTACATGTTTCAGTGATGCTCCAGAACTTTGTTTCTGCATTCCAGTTGCATCTTTCAACGATGCTCCGAAACTTTGTTCCTGCATTCTAGCTACATCTTTCAATGATGCTCCAGAACTTTGTTCCTACATTCTAGCTACATCTTTCAGCGATGCTCCAGAACTTTGTTCCTACATTTTGGCTGCATCTTTCAGCGATGCTCTGAAACTTTTTTCCTACATTCCAGTTGCATCTTTCAGCGATGACTCCTGAACTTTGTTCCTACATTCTGACTGCATCTTTTAGTGATGCTTCGAAACTTTGTTCTTGTATTCTGACTGCATCTTTCAGCGATGCTCTAGAACTTTGTTCCTGCATTCTGGCTGCATCTTTCCACGATGCTCCAAAATTTTGTTCCTTACGTCCCAACTGCATCTTTCAGCGATGCTATAAAATTTGGTTCCTCCAGTCACTGCATCTTGTGACAATGCTTCAGAATTTTGTTTGTATCCCCTATGTTCATTCTGTTGATATTTTCTTCCATCATTGTAACTTGCAATCAACATCCCTGTAAATTGTTCTTATTGTCTAAAGCACACCACTGACCCCACAATCCACTATGGAAGCCATCATGAGTTTGACATCTCTGACCATAGTAAATAATTATTATGACAACCTTTTGTCATAATAACTTTTAGCCACCCCGTTAACATACCATAATAAATTTAGCCATTCCATTATCACATCATAATAAATTCATCTCATTCCAACCAGTTAGTATCACCACCTAGGGTGTTATTACGTCAGCAGGTCAAGTGACTTTCAAATCGATAATGGGATGGAAGGTACGTACATATTTTATTTTTAATAGATCATTTATTGTAAATAAAGATAGATAAGTTGGCACGAATCCATTTATTTTCCCAAAATAGCAAATGTACAAATTGATCATTCATTAGAGAAGGTGGCGACTTGATCACTCTCTCCCATGCCAAGTCATAACTAACTATTGTTAACTGATGAAAAGCCAAGTACCCTGAACTCATATTACTGAAGCCCAAGTATCCCTAAAATTTGCATACCTTTTTATCTTTTTGTCAGTTTCCTAAGAAAATTCAGAGTGGTACTATGATATTTCAGTGGTCTTAAGTAAAATAGGAGGAGCCAAATGCAAGTCCGAGCCAATTTCACTGGACAAATTACTAGCATTGGGGAACATTTTAGAACTATTTTAGAAAGTAGGGTGGCTAGATTTTATAAAGAAATTTGAGGGACATCATGCACAGCTGGTCAAAGAATCCACCAAAAACTTTGTAGATGGGTAGTCAATTGTGCGTGGAAAGAAATTTAAGGTAAGCCCCCGAATCATATCCAAATTATCTGGTATTAGAAATGAAAGAATTAATCTATCTGAAACTACCAATATTTCCTATCAGAAAATGATAGAGCTTTTTGCATGGGAAGGGGAACCTCACCCATTATTAGTTGTCAGTACTCGAGGGAAAAATAAGGGATTTCAAAGAATTTCCATTACAGAACCATGGCAGACAATAGTCACATGGATTATTAAATATTTCCCCTGTGAAGGACAATGTGCCACAGTAGTCGGTCCCCCTTTTTAGCTACTCATTCACTTGTGTCATGGCCTAGAAAATTGTGAATTAAGGGTTGACATACTTGCATTCCTTCATGATTCCCTTGTTTGCATGATAGAATGTTTCAAAATTGGGTCTGAGCCTTTAAAGCATCATGGGCTTATACATTTAGTCTGCAAATATCATTTTCATAGAAAAAGAAAACTAGAAGAGAAATGGCAAAAATTCCTACAAAAATTTGAAAACCCTGAACCTCTGAGACAATTTGAGGTAGGTGAATCATCTGGTAGGGCAGACCAAAATGTAAGAGAACTTTCCCCTGCACCCCAAGATGACAGACAAGCTCCTAGCAGTGAAGCGCCAAAAAATCCATCAAACCCTCTAGACCATGAAGAATGGCCCAAATCACAGAATGTACCTGAAACCCTAGAGAAACATGAACATGTGGAGCTAGTAGATTTAGGAAAGGAAGGTGCTCAGCCTCATAAAAAAGAAAAGAGACTCAAAACAAAATTACAAAGGCCTACCCCTTTGAGAAGAAGTAAACGGTTGGTTGATGAGCCTAGTTGTGCCACTGCCTTTGAATTACCCCCTATTCCCAAGAAAAAGAGAAAAGAAAGGCAACCTAATGAAAAAGTGACTCAGCTTGATGAAAATGTATCCAAAACTTGTGCAGATATAAATTAGACTGTAGAAAGTGATAAACCCCCTGCATCTAAACCATCAATTAGCCCATTTGAGGAGGACCCTTAGGAAAAAAAAGGAACAAGACAAGAGAAAACCAATGATCAAATGCCTAATTATGTCTTAGTGGAAGAAGAGGAAGGTTAAGAATTTGAGACTGTTGAAACAAATTCTTCATTTCAGTAGCCAAAAAATATTCAAGAAGTTGATACGATACTCAAGGAGAGACAATTGTCTCCCCCTAAATGATATTGATAATATAGAACAAGTTCCATTTGGGACAATTGATAAAGAACCTATATCTGGTAATGAAGCAGAAGTCTTTATTACCCCCTTCTCTACGGATGCAGAAGATAACAGAAGTGAAACTATGACACTGGTAATAGAGAGGTTAAACACATAAATCATGTAGTTGAGAAATAAAATACAATTGAATGAAGAATAGTTGAACAGGCAACAACAAGAGATAGAAAAATAGAAAGAGCTTCTTGAGAAAAAAGGATCAAACCATTAGGGAGCTGCAATCTCAATTGCAAAAAGGGATAAACACTGTCAGGAGAGTCTAGTTGAAAAAGATAGACAACTCAAGAACCTCACCTTCAACTTAGAACAGTGCCTTAAGACATTTGCAGAGGAGCAAGAGAAGTAGAAACTTGAATTGAATGAGGCCATACACAAAGCAGTGGAACTAGACCAAGACTTACAATAAATAAATGTTAAACCAACTGTGGAACCAAAAGAGGTTCAAACCAAACCCACTAAAATGGAATGGTTTCATGTTCACATTCTACCCTTGCTCAGTAAGTGGATGGAACGATGCTATTTCTTAAGGCAAGCTGGAGCTGAAAATGCTAGATTGAAGAAATAAATAGTATTGTTAAAGTAGTCTTATGATAGACTATATCAGGCCAAAATGGATGCATGTCAGATTAGAGAATTGTTGCTGGCCTATAGGAAACCGTCCAGGTTATATTCAATGTTTCTTAATGAACAGCTGTCAAGGTGGAAGCTCCTAAGAATCTCTTGCAATTTACCACATGATCCTGATGACTAGCAATTTCTTATAGCATTCAAAGAAGCATCACCTATGCAAAAAAAATTATTGTGTGTATTCTTCATTCATAATTTATTCCTTGAGAAGCATAGTGATTTCTCTATCAATTTGTTTGTGGGGGAAGTTTAGTTGAGAGCATTTATGTCAAATATGCAAAATCAGATTCAGTGGCAGGAAAGAACTAGAGAATATCTTCATGCAGAAAGAATTGTAGGATTACAGATGAGATATCCAAATTGAAAACCTTTTGCTTTCAAAGCTTAACTTAGAAGAATCAAGAGTTATGAACAGATGAAACAAAAATATAATGAAAGAATTAGGATCTATTATGAAGATTTTAAGATTCATAGACCACATTTAATTGACAAAGCTTGGAATGCTTTTAAGTAAAGATATACCCCCTTGCCTATGTATTTAAAAAGAAGAGAAATGATTTTCCCCACTAACCTCAGATGGTCATATAAAAGGGCAGACGCATTGATATAAATTCTTCAACAACTAAAAACCAAATGGATAGGAATGAGATACAGGCTACCTCTCCTTTTACAACCACCTCCTGCAGTCTTAGTTATAGAGCTAGAACCAAGGGACTTACATACCTGGCAGCTAAGAGTCAAACTTCACAAAGGTTTTCTGAAAGTTCCTGGTCATATTGATTGAAGAAGTAGATGAAGTATATGATTTGAGCTCAAGGTATGATGGGTTGAATAAGAAAAGGGAGGTAGAGAGACAAAGGGTATATCATAGAGCAAGAGAACCCACTCAAGGTTAGGAAGGGGAAGAATGATGAGGTATAAATAACCTCATTTCTTTAATAGATCAAATAACCTTTTTCCACTATCCAATTCCCTAGCCTTGCCAATTTATTTATTTTTATAAGCGATATTTATCTATTTTTAATAAAATATTGTACAAATCCTGACTTCCTAAATTGATTGAAACTAGCTTGTAAATGTTCATTTAATGGCATGAAAAGTTGGGTAACTGTGCAGGTTAATGCATTGCCTAAGAAGTGGACATCATGCAGCTATGAACAAGTGTGTCGAAAGTTGTGGGCACCAAAATTTTTAGGCTTGCATTTAATGAAGACTTTGTTTTATTCTATTATTTCTATGGTTACTCAAAAGACATTATGACTACACTCGGTGTCCTGTTTATGTTTAAAAAGATAGCAGTAGTTAATTTTCTATTTTTTAGTTATAATACTTCTTCAAACTGGCATTTTCCCGCCATCGGAAGTTTAGGAGTTTGGAATAGTTCAATTTTGTTGTTGCTCGAAATATGGATATAAAATAGACACTATGGATGAATAAAAATCAATCTTTTAGTTCTCAAAATCATCGAACCTCTGTACTTGCAATTTTTATGAATGGAAATGATATTTTGAGTTTTAGTTTATTTTTAAAATATGGAGATTTGAATGGAGTACTCATGTGTTGTTGAAGCAATTGAATGTGATTTGGATTAAGGCAAACTTCTCCCATGAGTTGGCCACTTGCGAGATTGTAGGATAGATAAGTATTTCATTTTTGTGGATGTTTTCATTTAGTTGAAGGTAGTTCATGTTTAGCTTCTGTCGTTAACCTGTAGGGTGTGTTGTGTAAGAGTTAAACTATTGTGTACTATTTTTTGCAACTTTCTGTGTTTATTGGAAGTTTTCCAATGCATCTACCTTAGTTAGAAGTACTATTTTCTGATGATTAGAATTTGAAGTTGTGAATTGTTAGCATAAAATTTGTCTACTTTCTAGTGTAGAGTTTATCTACTTTTTAAGTGTAGAATTTATATGCTTTCTATTATAGATTTTTCATGTTTCTTAGTATAGAATTTGAATGCTTTATGTAGAAGGATAAAATTGTTGTTTCATTTCATGCACTATTTCAACTTTTTAACAGATCTAGAAAACTATTTCTCAATGAAATATCTAAACGGCCTATTGCAGACAGCCTCGTACACTACCCTAGTTGATAAACTGATAATTTTCATCTAAAGTGTTAGGACCTTACGACATACTATCACCTCTCTAGAAAGGAAGATATCTACCATTCCACGTGTATGCTTCATTCTACCATTCCACATGTATGCTTCATGCTACCATTCACGTGTATGCTTCATGTAGCTTCTTGTGTATACTTCACGTGTTCACGTGTATGATTCATTCTTCCTATGTATACTTCATGTTTTCATGTGTATGTTTCATGCTTCATGTATAGACTTCATGTATTACATGTATGCTTCATGCTTCCTATGTATACTTCATGTATTACGTGTATGCCTCATACTTCGTGTATTAGGTTGATATGCACTAACATAAAAGGAAGAGAAATTTATCATTGAGAAAGACATCCATAACATATTTGAAGAATACAATTAAGAATACAAGCTTAGGCAATATTGCAAATAAATGAATTTAAGCTCTCATAAATACCGATGACATTTCAAAGGCGAAAAGTTGTGACCCTTTGAATAGGAAAGACTATGACCCTTTTATAATGAAGGCCAATGACCATGCATAGTGTATACGTTCCCAACTAGACGTGTTGGTGCTAATGGTTTGGCCCCATGAAGAACAAAACAAAAAGTAGCCTACCTTGCAACTTTACACTACAAGCTCCTGACGATTTTTGGAGCAGTAGAAAATCTTTCACCATGGGTAAATGCCTCAAAGATATCAAAAATCAAGAGAGGTTATTGTAGAGGGGTTCTACATGATCCCATATCCTCATACAAAATGTTTCTAAGTGACATGGTTTCTTATTAATAGCTCGTCAAAGATTGTTGTCTTTTTACACTTTGGACTCTTAAGGGATATCGCTGGTACAATGTAACTCAGATTGTTTCAGCATGTTTGGGTTTGAAACAGGACCATGCCTAGCCTAAACATACCCATTTGGATGTGTTTTAATTGTTGGTTTGGTCACATCAGGAGCAGGACGAAAGTTACACCCCTTTGCAACTTTACACTACATGCTTCTGATGATTTTTGGAGCAGCAGAAAATCTTTTACCACGAGCAAACACCTCAGAGATATAAAAACTAAGAGAGTTTATTGTAGAGGGTTTCTATGTGATTGTGTAGCCTCAAATAGAATGTTTCTAAGTGACACAGTTTCTAAGTAACATCTCGTCAAAGATTGTTGCTTGTTTGCACTTTGGACTCTTAAGGGATATCGCTGGTACAATGTAGCTTGGACTATTTCAGCATGTTTGGGTTGGAAAAAGGACCATTCCTAGCCTAAATGTACCCATCTGAATGTGTTGGAACTATCAGTTTGGTTACATGAGGAGCAGAATGAAAGTTACACCCCTTTGCAACTTTACACTGCATGCATTTGACGATTTTTGGAGAAGCAGAAAAACTTTTACCATGGTCAAATGCCTCAGATATATCAAACATTGAGAGAGGTTATTATAGAGGGGCCATACATGATCTTGTTGCCTCAAATGGAATGTTTCTGAGTAACAGCTCGTCAAAGATTGTTGCCTTTTTGCACTTTGATCTCTTAAGGGATATCAGCAGTACAATGTAGCTCAGACTGTTTCAGCATGTTTGGGTGCAAAAAAGGACCATTTCTAGCCTAAACATACCCATCCAGAGGTGTTGGAACTATCAGTTTGGCCACACGATAAGCAGAACAAAAGTTACACCCCTTTGCAACTTTACACTGCATGCATCTAACAATTTTTGGAGCAGCAAAAAAAATTTCACCATGAGCAAATGCCTCAGAGATATCAAAAATTGAGAGAGCTTATTGTAGAGGGGCCCTATGTGATCCCGTAGCCTTAGATATAATGTTTCTAAGTGACACGGTTTCTAAGTAACATCTTGTTAAAGATTGCTTCCTTTTTACACTTTGGTCTCTTAAGGGATATCATTGGTATAATGTAGCTGAGACATTTTCAGCATTTGTGGGTGCGAAATAGGACTAGGCCTACCCAAAATGTACCCATCCGGATGTGTTGGAACTATTGTTTTGGTCGCACAAGGAGAAAAACAAAAGTTACACCCCTTTTTTTTATTAAAGATTGTTGCCTTTTTGCATTTTGGACTCTTAAGGGCTATTACCTATTAACACCCCCCATTATTCCTTTTCATGATCATGTTTTAGGTGAAATGATGGTTGATGAAGGGTCTCCCAAGTCTAATCTAGGGCTGCAAAGGTCAAGTTTGCAAATTGAGGTCTCCAGATGGTCAAATGGTGAAACCATAAATATGCATATAATCTGCCCAATATTCACTGTATATGTGTAAAAATGTAGCAGCAAAAAAAAACAAACATATGTAAACTTGGAACCAAAACATATGTAAACTTGAAATATAGAAACAAAAGGTCTAGCTATCAACTGCAATACATTAATATCAATAACATGACTTTACAAAATCAATGTGCATACTTACAAATTAGTCTAATGAACCATCCGGGACTACTCTACTCTTTATTGTGTCAAGTATTGCCTCATGGTTAGACTCACACACCTTCCACAAGGTCTTGTTCAAAGGTCTACCCCGATATTGTATCAAATGAACATTGGATGCCACGACAAGGTTCAAGTAATGAAGAATCTTCTGATGCATGTCAAAGTTCTAAAAATAGACAAACATTAACACTCTTATGTGGGTAACTTCTAAGCCATGTTCTAGTAACAACCATCGAGCATATAGGGTATTCGATATTTCTCCATCTATAACTGGGGCCTCCAATTTCTTTTTGGCCTCAACACAACAACACATGTAATAATTTGTTTCCTCTTCATTGTCTTCATCTGCAATAACTGCATAAACATGTCCTACATTGATATGTGCAGCAAATTAGAAGAAATTAGTCAACATTACAAAAACAAGTTACAAAGTAAGATAACATTAGGAATTTCAAAACTATGCAAGTGGATATATTACCTGGTTGAACTAGATCTGATATGTGGTCAAAGTTAACTGATGATTCCATCTGTGTTAGTTCCAGTGTCGTCGGGGGCCAATACGTGTCAAGTGGGCTAAGATAACTTAACTGTAAGGAAATGAAAGCATCTTAGAACGTATTTCTAAGAATAGTGGTGTCTTTGACAGATTTAAATTCTTTTCAATTGCTTCAAAAACACGCATAACTATGCCATTAAAGTGGAAACTGACATAGAGCATTTCCAACATTGACCCTTAGAGGATAGCACAAGCGAACATTAACCAGTTTCAATAGCAGAGACATTAAACATGAAAGACAGAACAAGAACACAAATTTACGTGGGGAAAACCCTTACAGGTAAAAAACCCCACACTCCAAATCACAGAGCCATTGTATTATTCAACAACCAAACAGTTACAATACATTTACAGGCTCATAGCCTTTACAGGAGATTAACATCTTGTTCCTTCTGAAGAATATCTAATAGTATAATCTTGCACAAAGTTCTCCAGCACTCGGTTGATTCTTCATATTGTTATCGTACCACAAATAGCACATAGTACAAAACTTCACCTTCTTGGCCAGAACGCTTTCACTTGAACTCTATTTACACTCTCTCCTTAGTCCTTTTACATACTATTAACATGCTACATACAACATACAACATAGGACTTCATAGAAGAAGAAGAATAGAGTTTTCCAGATTGATCACACCATCACTATCTCTGTCTCACCCTCTCTATCAATTCCCAATTGCTTTTAGCAATCCGATCGACTCCTCATGCAACTAACCGTTCGTTCCAACTGCCCAGCATCGCCAAACTATTCGCTATCTTCCAACTGTCCAAACTGTCAAACTGTTTGCATATCTGTGAGAAACTTTTAGTTCCACATGCATCAATCATTGGTCACTTTTCTAGTTAATATACATGACCACTCGGTAAGACTATCATCAGCACCTTTGCTGTTGATGATGTCCATCTAACCTCATCGGTATAACTCAAACCATTGGTGACCGCTTCACTTCCTACACCGATAGTTCCATGTCTCAACGATGACTTCAACTTAGCATATACATCACATGACTTACTATAGCCAATAATCCAATGTATCTTTCCCTGATGTCACTGATATAGCTGGTCATCCTTTATATCTAATTCAATGTATCTTTTCACTATACATTCGCGGCATACAACCTTGACATACAATTGTAGGATACACACGAAATGATACTCACATGCATTTGTGGTATACACACGAAATGTTCACAACATACATTTGCGATATACACACAAATTGTACATTCAGTGACAATGCCCGATACACAACTCTTCGCCAACTTCCATCGGAGTAACACAAAGCGATCGAAGAAACTACCATAGGCTCTGCTGATGGCCACCCTTATGCTGATGGACTTCGGTTGAACCTTTTGAACCATTGAACTAATGCCGTTGAACCAAGGAACCTTTGAGCTATTAAACCTGTAATCTGAGTCACTAGTACTCAACATTCTCCCACTTGACGAAGGAATTACAGGAAACCATCAATGCTCCAAGTCACAGAACCAAGCTGATACTACCTCTGGAAACAAGATAGACCATCAGCTAGAACAACAATCAGAAAGTTGACTGCTCTCATCCAACTGAACCAAAAAACCCACTTGACTAAAAATAGCACACATAGCCAGTGCTAAAACATCCAATCACTCATACCTTGAAGGTATTAACATTAGTAGACTCGTGCCACCTACATATACACCCATCAACTACAAATACAAGCTTCACGTGTCAACCAGTCGAAGAAGACCAAACACATCAAGAACTCCCACTGCATGGATAATGGAAATCTGAAAAAGATCAAGACATACTAAGTCTACCAATAGCATAACACAAAAAGTGTAAACATCATGTAGTACCAAGGAAACATCCACCATGATATGCAAAAATCTATAAATCAATAACCTGTGCATCTTTCCACTAGTCCAGAAATCTCTCAAGTTCTTCACACCCAATAATGAAAGAGATAACAAAACCTCCATGTCATCACCCAAAAGCACAAGTGAAAACACATGATCACAAACTAGTGATCACTTCAGCTCTGAACAAAACCTCAAAACAATGTAATGTGAAACACACCATTAGAGAAAATAACTAAGACCAAGAGAAACACTGCACATCATATACCTGTAGACAATCCTTCTACATACACCTCTGAATGTTAACTATGTCAAGTATGATCTCCTTCTTAAAAACCCCAAAGAGAACATCATAACAACACCCAAAGTTATTCAATCTCATAGAGATCAAATTTAGCATATATATCATGTATCTAACATGGATGTAAGCCTCTCAAACCAAAGAAGATCAAACTAATGCATTTCCCATTTCAGGAAATCAGCCAATAAAACCATCTCCTAACAATTCTCATCAATGTAGAATATATTTAAACTCAAATGCAAAAGGAGATAAACATGCTATCCATCTCTCACAATGAATCCTCCAGAACCATCTATGAGCAGTTCAAGATCCATATCTATGAAAGAAAGCATAAAATACCTGAGAGAAATAATGGGTAATACCTCTCAAGTAATAAACTACTGAGTAGACCAAGAGTGGGGAATGAGAATGTTCTTCCAAGATATCCAAGTCCCGAGGACTTTCTCCAAGAACAATCTCCTCTAGATCTTTGTTGAACTCATGTCCAACCAAAGTAAAGACTCCTTGGACTTCCTGCTACAAATTCTGATCAAGCACAACATATACAGTCTCACCTTATTCTCCATGTATCCATGAGTACCTATGAACAATCACCTCATACTGAACTTCAACTGCATCACTACAACACTATGAAGTAATCAAGCAAATGATAAATGTACCCAAACATAGAGAAGTTACTAGACCACTGTCAAAGCTCCAATCATCTGAATCAGGAACTTATCATGACATCATGATCTTACCATCTCCCTTAGGAGATTCCATGCTTCAGGTGAACTTAACCAAAGTCTCAAGAGCAACATATCATGCCAAAACTCAATGCTTAAACAAGAGTATATCATGACATGAAACTAATCAAACTCTAAACCAACATCACCTGTCAAGCATCACCAACACCTCAGCCAAGAATTTCATGAATCCTCCATGACTTCAAGATGTTACTCATCCTCAAATAGTGCCCTTGCAAATGTGAAAGAACCTTTCTGCAGCAATAGGATCAAAGAGCTCCTCCTAGTAACATCTGCAACACTAAAGAAGATCATTCACCACTAAGTGATGAACATACAGTCAATACTAAAGCTCCCACTGAACTGTAACAACAGAGCTTTCCAAGCATCCTGACCAAACATCTTCTAATCTAGAAATCTTCTAGGTCCACTGATGTAGAGATATCAGGTCTCCAAAGGTAATATAACAAGATCAAAAGATTCAAATAACTTGTGGCTTCAACCAATAAGACTTCTCTAGTCTTCTCCTTGCCATAAACTCCACCAAAGGGCTCAAACTTGGACTCCAACTTCTCAGATGAATTCTTGTACCTTCTAAGGTCTCAACCTACCTCAACCAACAAGGTTCAAAAGGTTTCACAAACCAATTTGATAGATTCTTGATAGTTCCCCTTAACCAGGCCTAATCCTTGTAGCCTTGTTCAGCGACTAATTTGCACTTTTCTCCAAACTTTCCCACAACACTTCCATATCTAATGACTGATCTGAGTACCCTCTATTGATTTCTTTAACATATCCCAAACTAACCTACTATTGTTTTGGACAAAATATGACTGTCCTAACACCCAGTTGTCTTTCTACAAGGCCTAAATTGACCATTTTACAAAGGAACCCTATGACAAACTTGTCCCACACACTTCAAACCTAAAAATAGTCTTAGGAAAGGGTTCAAAACAAAGGATTTTTCAGGTTTTATCAGGTGGTTTGCACATTCAGATGTTCAAATACAAAACCCCCCTTTCTAGGCCTCAAAACCTAGGGCTTGCTAGATCTTCCACTTCCAGTCACTTCCAGACCTCATTCAAAGGTCTAACACCATGTCCTTGATCATATTAGACAATATAAAACATAAAACCACCACCTTATTAAGGCCAATCTCCTGCTGCTATAACTGAACCTCCATTTCAATCCTCTTTCCACATGCAATCTTAGACTTTCAATGGTGATCACCTACCTATTTGCACTCCTCCTGCTTTGCAAAGATTAGAATCATATTATACATGTTATTAAGGACCTACACCATGAGAAATAGGTTCTTACATTCATGGGAAGGTCCTATAATGCATTGTCACCTCTCAAACTACACAGAACAGTCTGTTGTTCTTGAGGATAGTCAACACAAACAGCAATAAAATTATCTACAAAAACCTTCTTATAGCATGGAAAGTGATCTACTATTGTTAGATAAGAGTCTAAAACATTTTCCAAACACCAATACTCAAAGAATCAACAGAAAATGAGAAGAAAATGCAAGAAAACCGGAAATTGTTGTTATTCCTTTGGCTGCCGTACAAAACAGTCCTTCAAAAGTTTTATTGCCGTACATCCAATGCCTTGGGAAGGTTTTTATAACATTTGTCCTGACTCCCACAACAAATTCCCAAAGGTTGGAGATGCTTAGACTTCCAAAACTGTCCATTCTTGATTTCCCACCTAAATGCATTATTCAAAATTTTGAATATTAAACTTTGTTTTAAGTGACTTTTACTCTACCAAAACATCATGGTTCATCATGGTTGATCTTCTTAGGATCATTATACCTTATTCCTAGCCTTAGACACCTCTAATTGACTCTTATTTGACACTAGAGGCACTATTGGCCCACTTACATTATTTTTTGGTCCTAGGGTCCTTACCAGGACCCTCAGGACATTTGATCATTACATCATTTTGCCCATTACAATATGCCACAATTGGTTCTAGGATGTTCCATTTGATTTGATTTGATCCATGGGCTCCTCCTTTGATCATTTGTGTCTTCTTGCTCCAAGGTGTTCTCTTAGGTGCTCCTGCACCATACTCCCTAGCATGATAAAAACTCTTGTCCCAAGAGTCATGTGATCTGCTCCAAACCTCCTGCAGTCTTTTGGAAATGTTCCTTTGAGTTGTGATAGGAAACATGAATTCTCCAAAGGTTATCCTTCTCCTTCTACCTGCATGACTCTTACAAAAAATGTTAGCATCATAAAACATGGTTTGATGTCCTTGCCTAGGACCTTGCTGTTGTGGTGTTTCTACCTTCTCCATCTTGAGATTTTGATCTATTTTTCCTTGTTGTTTGCCTTTCCTTTCTTGCCTTCCTATAGGGCAATCAATGTCCCCAATCTTGATGCAACTCAAGTCCCAAATTTGCTGCTCTTTAGGACTATCATAAACCTTTCTCTGCTGTAACTATTCCTGTTGTTCAACCTGCACATCCAACTTCAGTTTCTCTCCAAAACAGATAGTAGTATGTTCTTTCTTGTCTCCACAAGGTAAAGGGATTAGTTTAAACTATTTACCATCTTTGTGCACCAAATGACTATTTGTATAACCATCATGAACTGTCCTTCTCAAACACTGCCATTGTCTTCCCAAAATTATATGCCCACATGTCATTGAAATAACATCACATAAAACAAAATCATGATATGGACCAATTGAAAAATCAGCATATGCCCTCTTATTAACCCTCACTTGTTGTTCTTGACTTACCCAAGTGGCATTGTAAGGACTAGGATGATCAAATGTTTTCACTCCTAATTTATGTACCATATCCCAAGAGACTAAATTATCATGTGAACCTTAATCTATAATCAACTTGCATATTTTTCCATGGCTTAAACAATTAGTTTTAAAAATGGATACCTGTGGTGTTTGCTGCATTTTGCCTTTTTCCACCATAAGCATTTCTCCAACCATTACTGGAGAGGCTAATGACATTTCCTATTCTTCTTTCTTTTCCTCTTCTTGTGCCAAATGAACTCTTCTATCCTTGCTCTTATCAGTATCATCCTTCTTAGGACATTTGAAAGATGTGTGTCCCACTTCATTGCAATGATAACATCTGCCTGTGAATACTCCTCTACCTGATCTAAACCTACCTCCACCTCTATATCCACCTCTCTAATCTGTAGAAACCTCTTTGCCTTTCTCATTGCTATTCTGTACTTCATTAGTAGGTCTACCTCTACCTCTATATCCTCTTCCACTACCTCCTTGTCTTTCTTGCTTCCTCTTCACCCTCTCTTCAGCCCTTATGGCTAACTGAAAACATTCTCCAAGTAATTTTGGTATAGTCAAACCAATCTCATCTTGTAAGTTATACCTAAGCTCATTAAGGTATCTTGCCACTTTTTCTTCTTCATCTTCCAATCCTCCTCTAATACTAAGCTTATGAAATTGCTCAGTATAGGACATAACATCCATGTCCTTTTGTTTCAAATTCTACCTCATCCTCTTGTTTGAATGGAGTAATCGGATGGAAGAAACTGATCCTTCATCATATCCTTCATCCTACCCTAAGAAGTGATTCTTGTTCCACCTCTAGCCACTCTTTCTATTTGCACACTACTCCACCATGTAAGTGTTGTCCCTCTCAACTTTGTTTTTGCAAATTTAATCTTCTTCTCATCACTCATTTCCTCATACTCAAAGAAATTTTCAAGGGCATCTATCCACCCTAATAGCTCTTCACTATCCATCTTCCCTTGATAGATAGGTAACTCTATGTTTGCCTTTGTTCCACTACCTTGAACTGCCTTCAGCAATCTCACAAATTTCTTTTCTTCAGGATCCAATTCATCCTCAGGAGGATTCTCATCTGCCTCCTCATCTCCTTCTGAATCATTTTGTTCATCCCTTCTAGGATTCTTCTCCAATGCTTCCAACCTTGGCAAGATCGATGCATTCTCTCTTCTCACCTATCTTAACTCTCTTTCTCTTGTAGCATCTTGTTCTTTTCTCTCCCTCAACTCTCTTTCTCTTGCCTCTAAGGCTTCTCTCAATTCATTATTCTCCCTAGCCATCTGATTCTTAGGGGGCATCTTCACAACTTTCACCAACCTTTACTGTTTCACAAGATTCTACTACTCCCTCAAGGATCTACTTGCTGCTCTGATACCAATATGATGTAGAGATGTTAGGTCTCCAAAGGTAATATAACAAGATCAAAAGATTCAAATAACTTGTGGCTTCAACCAATAAGACTTCTCTAGTCTTCTCCTTGCCTTAAACTCCACCAAAGGGCTCAAACTTGGACTCCAACTTCTCAAATGAATTCTTGTACCTTCTAGGGTCTCAACCTACCCCAACCAATAAGGTTCAAAAGGTTTCACAAACCAATTTGATAGATTCTTGACAGTTCCCCTTAAACAGGCCTAATCCTTGTAGCCTTGTTCAACGACTAATTTGCACTTTTCTCCAAACTTTCCCACAACACTTCTAGATCTAATGATTGATTTGAGTACCCTCTATTGATTTCTTTAACATATCCCAAACTCACCTACTATTGTTTTGGACGAAATATGACTGTCCTAACACCCAACTATCTTTCTACAAGGCCTAAATTGACCATTTTACAAAGGAACCCTATGACAAACTTGTCCCACACACTTCAAACCTAAAAATAGTCTTAGGAAAGGGTTCAAAACAAAGGATTTTTCAGGTTTTATTAGGTGGTTTGCACATTCAGATGTTCAAATACAAAACCCCCTTTCTAGGCCTCAAAACCTAGGGCTTGCTAGATCTTCCACTTCCAATCACTTCCAGACCTCATTCAAAGGTCTAACACCATTTCCTTGATCATATTAGACAACAGAAAACATAAAACCACCACCTTATTAAGGCCGATCTCCTGCTGCTATAACTGAGCCTCCATTTCAATCCTCTTTCCACATGCAATCTTAGACTTTCAATGGTGATCACCTGCCTATTTGCACTCCTCTTGCTTTACAAAGATTAGAATCATATTATACATGTTATTAAGGACATACACCATGAGAAACAGGTTCTTACATTCATGGGAAGGTCCTATAATGCATTGTCACTTCTCAAACTACACAGAACAGTCTACTGTTCTTGAGGACAGTCAACACAAACAACAATAAAATTATCTACAAAAACCTTCTCAGAGCATGGAAAGTGATCTACTATTGTTAGATAAGAGTCTAAAACATTTTCCAAACACCAATACTCAAAGAATCAACAGAAAATGAGAAGAAAATGCAAGAAAATTGGAAATTGCTGTTATTCCTTTAGCTGCTGTACAAAACAGTTCTTCAAAAGTTTTATTGACGTACATCCAATGCCTTGGGAAGGTTTTTATAACATTTCTCCTGACTCCCACAACAAATTCCCAAAGGTTGGAGATGCTTAGACTTCCAAAACTGTCCATTCTTGATTTTCCCACCTAAATGCATTATTCAAAAATTTGATTATTAAACTTTGTTTTAAGTGACTTTTACTCTACCAAAACATCATGGTTCATCATGGTTGATATTATTAGGATCATTATACCTTATTCCTAGCCTTAGACACCTCTAATTGACTCTTATTTGACTCTAGAGGCACTATTGGCCCACTTACATTATTTTTTGGTCCTAGGGTCCTTACCAGGGCCCTCAGGACATTTGATCATTACATCATTTTGCCCATTACAATATGCCATAATTGGTTCTAGGATGTTCCATTTGATTTGATTTGATCCATGGGCTCCTCCTTTGATCATTTGTGTCTTCTTTCTCTGAGGTGTTCTCTTAGGTGCTCCTACACCATCCACACATTGACATGTCCATGTGACAATAAAACCAAGTGACACCAAGATCTCCAAACCAAGGAAATTAACTATCACTGTCAATAGCTTACACAAACCTGTGTATTCAAGCTATACATGACATCATGATACACATACTACAAGTCTCCATAACCAACTATTCATATACTCTACAACATCCATCCTCTCATCTCGAAACAGTCACACCAATGCACAAGTGACCACAGACAAGGCCAGCTAAAAAGTCTCCACAATCAAATAATCAATCTTGTGGATATAGACCGTCCAATTCCAAGTTGTCCCACTGCAATGAATAGGTTGTACACACCTAAAAATTGCATAACTTGTAGATCCAACTATACTGAAACAAGCAAACATACTATTGCACTAGAAACTACAAAATAGAGATCTCAAGGAATAGATAACAATGTAGAAAACATGACTCAAGCACCATATTACTTACAAATCTGATTCGCCAAACATGTCCACAACCAGAGCACCATAGTCAAGAAACTAGAAGCATTACCACAGAAATGTTGAGTGTCATATCACATACCAGCACTCCCATGTAGAGAAAGCATTTCACCTCCTCACACCATGCACAGAGCATGTATGCAAAACTACAACTATATCATCCAGCAACACCCCAAAAGCCAGGGTCTAGAAATAGCTTATTTGCAGCTTCACAAAACCACAAGTTTTTCTTTTGACCATGTAAAACCTGCAAAACCATTGTGTTTGAAAAACACCCATGCACATCCATACCCACTTCACATCTGGAAGACCCAAAAGTCTGCAACATAAACTCCATAACAGTTAAACCAAAATAATGGATCATCATGAATATGCATAACCATAGATTTTAAGGAAAAACTATAAAACCTCTCAAATCCAATAAACATGAATCTGAGTCATGCAAGTACAAAATATCTAATTAAGGAAACAACAGTTCAAGAGCTTTAGGCCCACTTGTAGATCAATCCCTCAACCACCAACATGCACATGCATCTGAGAGAATCAGGCTATTACAGAAGCTCTCAGACCATCCAATGATCAACTCCATAGCCTACATGCAATCAAAACATTATGCCTTCCAATACTAGGAACAAAACACCCAACATAAGCACAATACTCCATGGTTGAGCAGTAACACAAACTTCTTCATATCATCAGAGAGCCTCTCACACAGACACCTAATATAAAAGTTACTGCAGCAACACAACCACAAAGCAAACTCCATGCAACAGGATTAAATACTGTCAACTAAGAGCCTCAGGCCACATCATGACCAGCTCCAGTCTCTTCATCTTCACCATCCTTCAAGTGCCTGCTGTAACATGAAGACAAGATTGACTGCAAGACTTCCACTCAAACAAGGATCAAACAAATAGATGTTTCCTTCAGATTTTCTCAAGCCTGTCACACTAAGAAATCATCATAGAAGGAAAACCCAGACCTTATACACCAGGAACTCTTACATTCAAACACATGCAGGACACAAATGTACAAATGTGAGAAATAAAGCAGATCCCAGAAGAAGGCTCTGATACCACTTGTAAGGAAATGTGAGCATCTCAGAACGTATTTCTAAGAACAGTGGTGTCTTCGACAAATTTAAATTCTTTTCAATTTCTTCAAAAATACACACAACTATGCCATTAAAGCGGAAACTGACATAGAACATTTCCAACATTGACCCTTAGAGGAAAGCATAAGCGAACATTAACTAGTTTCAATAGCAGAGACATTAAACATGAAAGACAGAACAAGAACACATATTTACGTGGGGAAAACCCTTATGGGTAAAAAACCCCACACTCCAAATCACATAGCCATTGTATTATTCAGCAACCAAACAGTTACAATACATTTACAGGCTCATAGCCTTTATAGGAGATTAACATCTTGTTCCTTCTGAAGAATATCTAACAGTATAATCCTGCACAAAGTTCTCCAGCACTCGGTTGATTCTTCATACTGTTATCATGCCACAAATAGCACACAGTATAGAACTTCACCTTCTCAGCTAGAACCCTTTCACCTGAACTCTATTTACACTGTCTCCTTAGTCCTTTTACATACTATTAACATGATGCGTACAACATACAGCATAGGACTTCATAGAAGAAGAAGAACATAGTTTTCCAGATTGATCGCACCGTCACTATCTCTATCTCACCCTCTCTATTGATTCCCAATTTCTTTTAGCAATCCAATCGACTCCTCATGCAACTGACCATTTGTTCCAACTGCCCAGCAGCGCCAAACTGTTCGTTGTCTTCCAACCGTCCAAACTGTCAAACCGTTTGCATATCCGTGAGAAACATTTAGTCCCACATGCATCAGTCATCGGTTGCTTTTCCAGATAATATACATGACCACTCGGTAAGACTATCGTCGCCACCTTTCCCCCCGACGATGCCCATCTAACCTCAGCAGTATAACTCAAACCATCGGCGACCGCTTCACTTCCTACACCGATAGTTCCATGTCTCAACAATGACTTTGACTTAGCATATACATCACATGACTTACTATAGCCGGTAATCCAATGTATCTTTCCCCAATGTCACCGATACAGCCGGTCATCCTTTGTATCTAACTCAATGTATCTTTTGATATACATTCATGGCATACAACCTCGACATACAATTGCAGGATACACATGAAATGATACTCACATGCATTTGTGGTATACACACGAAATGTTCACAACATACGTTTATGATATACATGCAAATTATACATTCAGTGACAATGCCTGATACACAACTCTTCACCAACTTCCATCAGAGTAACACAAAGCGATCGGAGAAACTACCACAGGCTCCGCCGATGGCCACCCTTATGCCGATGGACTTTGGTTGAATCTTTTGAACCATTGAACCAATGTCATTGAACTAAGGAACCTTTGAGCCATTGAACCTATAATCTGAGTCACTAGCACTCAACATTAACCACCATTCGTGAACCCACTCCTTTGACTCACACTCATGCCAGGCTTGAATTGTACATGAAGAACAAAAACATGCCATCTTCTACATATGGATATTCCATGAACTTGTAATTGAGCTTCTAAAAGAGTGTAGCTCACTTAAGCCTATTAGTGTACAACAATCCTCATATGGTGCAATGTTAGTATCATCTATCAACCAAAAAAATCTATGAACTAAAGACTTACCTTCATTACCTAGACCCATCGAAGCATTATACTACTCTATGATTGATTTTGCATCTATCAACTTTGCATTGTCTTTATATTTTAACTCTTCTTGTGTTATGGTTGTTTTGATATATGTTGTTGCACCATCATGCTCCCCCTTTCCATGCCCGGCCTCACAAAAGTTCCACATATGCTGAACACCTGTAATATTATTCCTCCTACTCAGCCAATAGAACATTTGCAAGTTCTTGAATTGTGATGCATAGTTATCTGACCATATGATATGCTGACTGAATGATATGCTCCTTCTAACCAAATCATTGTAGAACACCTGAAAGCAACCTTGCATGAACTCCATAAAATGTGTGTGATCATCACTAATATAAAAATTATACTCCCTTATGATCTTTTTGTCATCCTCTATACTATCATTCACATGAATGAATGTGATGTGCACAAATATAGATACCTGTGTGGAGTTGTAATATTGTGATTGTACCTCACGATGTGGTTGTAGACTGTAGTTCTCTTCAAAGTTGATGATTTAAACAATGCTAATGTGAATTGCAAGTCCAACCATCGAGCTCTATGGATATGCCTTGCATACTCATACACTATATTGTCACGAAATGTAGTCATAAACTAATACACTGGAATCTTTTGAATAACCAAATCACACATCTTTTCTTCTTTACCATCTTTTGTATTGTAGGCCACTATTTTATACTTGCCGAACTCTATTATTTCATTTCCAATAGCATGTGTGCTTTCCATATGCTCACATATTGGCATACATTGCAAGCCACCACAATGCTAACATGTCCCATCCAAGCACAATTTCCTGTAGAATATTTGACTTCCCCTCTTTCACATTAAATTGTTGATATGAAGTCTCTTGAAGATGTTGGTGGGGCATGTATGCCACAATCTTTCAAAGCATTGTTAGTATGCAAATCTAAACATATAGACTGATAAACATCAAAATGGTTAGAAAATTCAATATGTAATCTACAACAACAAGTAGTACATGTGTGATTTATTTTGACATAGAAAGGTTTTAGCATTTTAAAATATCTTTGAGAAATTTTAATTTGAGGATACATCTCTATAAATTTACCAAAAAACTATGTTTGAGTCATATCTAAAAAATGCCTTTGATGTAGCTCACGGTTTCGACTATTGATTCTCCTTCTTACAAGATCCCTTTGATTTAGAGACACCCTTGTGTAATTATTCCAAAAGTCTTCAATTAGTGATCTCAATGCTTCAACAATTGGTTTATCATTTCGTGGTAGCCTCCCCGAGAATGCCCATAATGTAGTGGCATTGGTGTCCTCAATTCTTTGGCACCTTCCAATGGCTCTTGATAAAGTTTTTCTATTAATTCTCAATGCTTGACTCATCTTTCTAATGAGACAAGCTTTCCTCATTTGATTACTTACTATTGTTGATGTAATGACACATCATGTGGCATTACTATTCTTTGTGCATGAGGTGTTACCCACACTTTCATATGCACTCATTAGATTATTGACAATAGATTTTTCACTTGAAACCTCTAATGTTCTCAACCCAAGAATCTTAATGATGGACCTATACTTTATACTTCGCATCATTTCAATGAATAATTGACATCTTGCGGTCTCATTCTCCAAATCTTATGAGCATATCTTCTACAAGTGCGTTTTGGAATCTTACCTTCCATTGACTACAAAATATTCTCATCAATATCAATCAAATAGTTTGGCTTTCTATGCAAAATTTTAGGTGGTTTTAAGAAAGGTAAATTCATCTCAACATTAGGAATAGATGGGCTAGATGGCATACCTTCGATTAGAGATGGAATAGATGACATACCTTGAGGTTAAGGTGGGAATGATGGCATACCTCCTTCCTCACATGTGAGTTATGATGTGCTCTCAACTTGAGATGTGGTAGATGGTGTCCCTCCATCTTGACTTGCGGTAGAGGATGTGTCTCCAACTACGGTATTCAAATCTCTCATAGCATGAAGTTTTTGCATTTTTTCCCTTTGTGCCACCAATACCATATCTCTTGTTGATGGTTGAGGTTCCTATTCAATTGGCATGTCTTTGACAATCGTGTCCAATTTCCTCTTCTCACGAAGTTCCCTCATAACCACTACTTTCTTTTCATTCTTAGCTTCTTTCTCTTCCTGTGTTGGTTTAATCGTTGATCATTTCCTTGGCATGATGGAGAATTTATCTGTAACATGATAAAGAGACAAATATTAGTTCCTAATAAATGAATCCATACAAATAACTGAAATATATGTCATGGAGCTTGCATTGGGTGCATTTTATGGGAGAGTTCACTATGGAGTTGGAATTCCAAAAAGAAGAGATAGAACTTCAAGGGGATAATTTGTTGGAGTACAGACAACACTGAGAGGGGGGGTGAATCAGTGTTGTAGACAAAAACAATTCATTTACTTCTTTTCAAACATGAAAATAGAAAGTAATGATACTAACAGTGTAGTTTACCAAAGTAAGAAATCAAATACTAAACAACACATAAGACTGAATGTTCAAGCATGAAAGACAAATGGATCACACATTAATTGAAACCATGACACAATAAATTTCATGAGTGGAAAACCCTCAATGGGAAGAAAAACCACTCAGAAATGCCTCACTAGCTTAACCAAAAACCTCACTGGCTACAAATAGGTCTCACTGACCAAGCAAGCCTCACTGGTTGATACAAGTGCCTCACTGGCAAAATGAATTGTCTCATTGACATGAATTCCAAAGTTTTGAATGAATAAGTTTATAGAAAGGGTTACTCTATTTCTCTATAGCACAATACACCTCCCTATCCTCAACATGGAACAACATCTATAAACTCCTCAATGCTCATACAAATTCTTATTTCTCCTTCTATAGACCATATTGATGAACACTCCAACAAAACCAAAAACACTTATCAGTCTCTAAAGATTTTCTTCTGCAAACAAAAGACACACAATCACCTTATATGCAGACTACAAAACATTGACTTACAACCTCCTTATACATATTAATCCCCCACTTCAAGTTTAAGCCTCTTAAAAAACTAAATTACATTACAATTCTGACTTTTTACATATGAACATGTAGATATTGCTCTCTGGAGTTTGAATCACCAATCAACATCATCATAACTATCATACATAATCAATTACAAAATTTTCTAGCCCATCTGCATCATTATTAGCTTTCAAAAATAGCTTTTGTGCTTTATATAACCCACTGCCCATCAATTTTAGACACATAGTAGTGACCATTGGTATTCAAAAGGTAGCTCAATTGCAACCACATATTTCTCCTTTTGCACTATCAAAACTTTAAAGGTAGCCTTTGATTTCGTTTTGAGAGCCAACCTTATCTAAGGTTACCGAGATGACTGGTTCACCTAGGTCGAGGGGTTGGTCGCAATATGATATCAGTGCCTTAAGTGGTAACTTAAGTTACCTTTAACCCATTGTTACAAGTTAATGAATAGAAAAACAAAAAGCACGATGGTTAAATTAAAGTCATCATGGGATGTAGTTACAACATATATTTTAGGGTTTTGAGATGAAACCCTTAGGGTTTAGAGACATAATATAGCACAAATGAATGACAAGGATCCCCAACAGCAACCAAGACTAGTTTTGTAAGACTGTAAGCTCTCAAGTAAACATAAACAAGAACTTTTAAGACATAACATTCTTACAGACTCCTATTATGATGAAGGCTCAAAGAATAAAGACAAACGCTAACATTTTCACTGATCTCAAGTGGTCACCAACATTGACATACTGAGTTTTATCTATGTTGTAGAGAGAACAATTAGTTAAAGACCTTAATACTATGAATCAGGATAGAAACAAAGGTAACCTTATAACACATACACAAGGGCTTTATCTTACTATGACCACCAAAATAGATGATTATTGAACATAGCATGTAGTGGCACCTTAACACCAACATGAAGCACCAAGTCAACTATGAAGATCGATTCTCTGCATATCTTGTTTGATCTCAACCTGCCACTGATATGTCAAACTAATGCATGTATGTCAATCAAACTCTAATATCACATAAACACATTATTCAAATGTATCAAGCATGTCAAGTTATATAACATGAACATCCTCCTGAAACAAAACCTTGAAGAGAAACATAATCAAACTAACACCAAACATTGCCCAACTACGATCCTTTTGAAACATCTAATGATCCACCAAAAATCAACTGAGATCCAACAACTAAGATCCAACTGAGATCCTCTTGTTCAACATTTGTCACCTGAGCATGAACATTATGAGGAAGGCATAACATCTTGACATCTTGATCCCATGTGAGGTACACCAATGCCACCAATGAAAACATACAACATCAACTCCATCAATACTATCACAACAACATCTCACCATCATAACACTCTGACAACACACACCAAACCTCATGAAATCAGTCTTCATAATGCCCTATCATTATAACATAGGCAACTAACCCTTTGGCATCAATGACAACAACATTCATCATAATTGTTAAATGGGACTTTTTGGTTGAGGAACACCAATTTGGCATAGCTCGAATGAGTATTGGTTGCAATAGACATGAGCCAAGGGCCATTTTGAGTATCGTTCCAAATTTTAGATTTGTTGCCCTCAACATTTCCAGAACTTCCCACACATTCCTTGCAGTCAAAGAAGAGTTTTCAATCACATTGTGGAGGATTTTTCAGCCCATTACCACTGTTGAAGTGTTCTTAGCTAGTAGAGGGTGGTTTCCACCTTTTACTTTTTCAATTTGAATAAAGGAAATCAGTTTTGCAGCTAGGATACTATGTTCCTATTGATCATTTTGATAAATTCATGTTTTGGATTGATGATATCTTTCATGACCAACTACAGGTCTTTAGGTATAAAGAAGATTTCTTTGTGTGATGTTGTGTGTAAGAGGTCTCATCCTTTGTGGATACTAGGTGCCAATATTCTAGCTGATATATTGTTGTTTGGGGGGGAAATCAAAGTAAAATGTGACTATTTTAGCTACCTTCTATCCCACCAATAATCTGATTCTAGCCATCTTTGAAGTGGTAAGGCTTGGGGCATCATGGTAAGAGTATTTGAAGTCCAAGGTAAACATTATAACAACAACTTAGAGGAGGTGAATATAATTGTTGGCATGTGTTGGTCACCTTTCTTTGAAAGGGACATTATAGAGATAAAGTTCAAAAATATGAGGTAACTCTCCAAGGCATATTGAATGGAAACCCAAGAATGGTTGTCTTGAGGATCATTTATCTTTGCCTCATATGATATTATGTAATCTTTGCACTTTGTTGTGACTGAACTATCTTGAGACCCTATATCAATTCCATAGCAATGTGACTAATCTATAGTATTTAACTTGGTATTGTCATAGATATGGGAATGGAAACATTTGGTATACAAGGTTTGTATGAACTATCAACATGAAGAATGAGGTAGCATAGCATGGATGATGAATGGATTAAGCCTATTGGGATTTACTTGTATGATGTTGGCACCTATTCATTTGTATTGTAACTTTTTATGACAAGATAATAGTATTTCATTAAGTTTAAGGGGTTTATATTTATATGTTGTAAGGAATTATTCTTGTATAATTTGACATCACAATATGTTAAGGTTTGTATTATTCATTATTAAACATACTTATCAAAGAGCCCAAGTGTAAGATGACAAGTTTATGTTGCCAAGGATTTTATTAACTCCTATAGAAAATATACATGGCACCATGAGAGATTGTAGGCTCACCTTATGTATTCTTGAGTATCAAAATCTAGAGATTTAACTTAAGGCTATCTATGTAGGTTTAAAGGAAACTCACATGATGGAATTTTACATGAGGTCCTTTAGGTTGAATCTCATTCTAGACATTAATGAGTTTGTATTATAAGGTTCATTATGCAAAGGAACTTAACAATGATATCATAATTGTGTGTATTTTAATTAATGTTCACCTTTGAAATATCTTTTATTATGCATACCATGAACTAATCAAACATAGTCTAGTATACGGACATATCATAGTGCTAGATCTCTACATAATATTTTACATGACAGGTAGATTTGTGTGTGATGAGTAAGATCTTTGGGTAGTAAGAACTATGATCCATGGATCATGATGGGTGTTGTTTATTTATAGTTGTTTGGGAAGAAATTTAGAGCAATTTAGATGATGGTTACATTTACCTATGAACACAAATATGGTCTTCAAATTCCCTAATAGCTCATACTGCAAATTCCCTATTAGACATGTATGCAAAATGTGGAAGCCTAGACAAGGCACATGAACTATAAACACAACTGATATAAACAAAAAATATATTTAAACCATACAAGTGATATAAACATGTATGATAAGGCATGATAAAGTAATTCAAATAGAATTAAGGAAAATGTAACTTAGAACATGTGTAAAGACTTGACATACCTAAAAAATGGAGATTCGAATGGAGAGAGTACCCAATTGTGTAGTCCTTTTTTCTTCTTGCATCAAACTCCTCAATAATTTGAGTTTTTCACCACTTGCTTCCTTTTCAACATTCACTTTAATAACACTCAAATAGAATTACTAACAACAATACAATTAACCAACGTATAATGTTAAATTCCTACAATTCAATCACAATTAACATTGCAACACTACAAAAAATGAAACTTGAATTGATATATATCAAATCTAATGTGAAAACTATGTTATTTCCTCCTTAAGTTGGCAAACCAGAAAAAGGTGGTGGAAAGTTCATACAAAGGTGGTAGAATGTGAAACATGTACATGTGCACTTCCCAACAGCATGGAAAAGCTTTTATTTTTGTCAAAACATGTGCATAACTAGAAGAAAAGAGAGGATGTGGGCCTGGATAATGAATGTCCTAGACATTTTACCATTTTGTTAGCAAGACAAAATGCACTCATGTTATAATGTGAGCACGTTTTAACTTGCTATATAAAACTCTAATATTCATTTCTTGACCTCCTCCTTACATGTCTTTCCCTCAAGTTGTCCACTTCACTTTCTTATTTATTTCTTCTATCTCTCCCCTCACCTCTCTATCTCTCCCCTCTCTCTCCCCCTCACCTCTCTACCTCTCCCCTCTCTTCATCTCTCAATCACTCCTTATCTACCTCTCCATCTGTCCTTAGCCATCTAGGTCTCTAACTTAACCCTAAACCCTAAACCCTATCCCTAAATTCTAAACCCTCAACCCTTAAACATTAAATCCTAAACCCTCTCACTAAACCCTCAACCCTCAACACTATACCTTCAACCCTAATCCCTCAAACCTAAACCCTTAAACCCTCAAACCTTATCCACCTCTCTCCTCCCCTATCTACCTAACCCCCATCTCTCCCCTATCTCTCAACCCTTAGCCATCTAGGTCTCTCACCTAACCCTAAACCCTAAACCCTAAACCCTATCCCTAAACCCTCGACCCTTGAAACTATACCTTAAACGCTAATCCCTTAACCCTAAACCATAAACACTATCCATAAATCCTCAACCCTCAACCCTTAAACCTTAGATCCTAAACCCTATCCCTAAGCACTCAACCCTTGACACTATACCATAAACCCTAATCCCTTAACCATAAACCTTAAAACCTCAACCCTAAATCCTTAAACCCTCAAGACTAAACCCTAATCCCTTATCCCTAACCCTAAAGCCTCAACCCTCAACCCTTTAACCTTAAATCCTAAACCCTCAACCCTTGACACTATACCTTAAACCTTAATCCCTCAACCCTAAACCCTAATCCCTCAACCATTAAACCCTTAATACCTCAACCCTTAAACCCTCAACCCTTAACCCTTAAACCCTAAACCCTATCCCTAAAGTCTCAATTATCAACCCTTAAACCTTAAATCCTAAACCCTATCCCTAAACCCTTAACCCATGACACTATACCTTAAACCCTAATCACTTATCCCTAAACCCTATCCCTAAAGCCTCAACCCTCAACCCTTAAACCTTAAATCCTAAAACCTATTCCTAAACACTCAACCCTCGACACTATATCTTAAAGTCTAATCCCTCATCCCTAAACCTTAAACCCTCAACCCTGATGTCTTAAACCCTCAATCCTTATCCACCCCTCTCCTCCCCTACCTGTCTCACCCCCATCTCTACCTTATCTCTCAATCCTAAGCCATCTATCTCTCTCACTTAATCCTAAACCCTAAAACCTATCCCTAAAGCCTCAACCCTCAACCCTTAAACCTTAAATCCTAAACCATATCCCTAAACCCTCAACCCTCAACACTATACCTTAAACCCTAATCTAGCAACCCTAAATCCTAATCCCTCAACCCTAAAGCCTTAAAACCTCAACCCTTATCTACCACTCTCCTCCTATATTTGCCTCACCCCCATCTCTCCCTTATCTCTCAACCCTTAGCCATCTAGGTCTCTCACTTATCCCTAAAGCCTCAACCCTCAACCCTTAAACCTTAAATCCTAAACCTTATCCCTAAAACCTCAACCCTAGACACTATACCTTAAACCCTAATTCCTTAACCCTTAACCCTAAACCCTATCCATAAAGAATCAACTGTCAACCTTTAAACCTTAAATTAAAAACCCTATCCCTAAACCCTCAACCCTCAACACTATACCTTAAATCCTAATCCCTTATCCCTGAACCCTAAACCCTATCCCTAAAACCTTAACCCTCAACCCTTAAACCTTAAATCCTAAACCCTATTCCTAAACACTTAACCCTCGACACTATACCTTAAACCCTAATCCCTCAACCCAAAACCATAATCCCTCAACCCTAAAGCCTTAAACCCTCAACCCTTATCCACCCCTCTCCTCCCCTATCTACCTCACCCCCGTCTCTCCCCTATCTCTCAACCCTTAGCCATCTAGGTATCTTACTTAACCTTAAACCCTAAACACCATCCCTAAAGCCTCAACCCTCAACCCTTAAACCTTAAATCCTAAACCCTATCCCTAAACACTCAACCCTCAACACTATCCCTTTAACCCTAATCACTAAACCCTAAAGCCTTAAACCCTCAACCCTTATCCACCCCTCTCCTCCCCTATCTGCCTCACCCCCATCTCTCCCCTATCTCTCAACCCTTAGCCATCAAGGTCTCTCACTTATCCCTAAATCCCCAACCCTCAACCATTAAACCTTAAATCCTAAACCCTATCCCTAAACCCTCAACCCTCGACACTATACCTTAAACCTTAATCCCTTAACCCTTAACCCTAAACACTATCCCTAAAGCCTCAACGCTCAACCCTTAAACCTAAAATCCTAAACCCTAACATTAAAACCTCAACCCTTGAAACTATACCTTAAAGCCTAATCCCTTATCCCTAAACCCTAAACCCTATCCCTAAAGCCTCAACCCTCAACCCTTAAACCTTAAATCCTAACTCCTATCTCTAAACACTCAACCCTCGACACTATACCTTAAACCCTAATCCGTTAACCTTAAACCCTAATCCCTCAACCCTCAACCCTTATCCTCTATCTTCCTCACCCCCAGCTCTCCCCTATCTCTCAACCCTTAGCCATCTAGTTCTCTCACTTAACCCTAAACCCTATCCCTAAAGCTTCAACCCTCAACCCTTAAACCTTAAATCCTAAACCCTATCCTTAAACCCTCAACCCTCAACACTATACCTTAAACCCTAATCCCTCAACCCTAAATCCTTAAAACCTCAACACTTATCCACCCCTCTCCTCCCCTATAAGCCTCACCCTCATCTCTTCCCTATCTCTCAACCCTTAGCATTCTAGGTCTCTCACTTATCCCTAAAGCCTCAACCCTCAACCCTTAAACCTTAAACCCTAAATCCTATCCCTAAACCCTCAACCCTCGATACTATACCATAAACCCTAATCCCTTAATTGTTAATCCTAAACCCTAACCCTAAAGCTTCAACCCTCAACCCTTAAACCTTAAATCTTAAACCCTATGCCTGAACCCTCAACCCTCGACACTATAACTTAAATCCTAAACCCTGTGCCTGAACCCTCAACCCTCAACACTATACCTTAAATCCTAATCCATTATCCCTAAAACCCTAACCCTAACCCTAACCCTATCCCTAAATCATCAACCCTCAACCCTTAAACCTTATATCCTAAACCCTCAACACTATACCTTAAACCCTAAACCCTAATCCCCCAACCCTAAACTCTAATCCCTAAACCCGAAACCTTAATCCCTTATTCCTAAACCCTAAACCCTATCCCTAAAGCCTCAACCCTCAAACCTTAAACCTTATCCTTAAACCCTCAACCCTCGACACTATACCTTAAATCCCTTATCGCTAAACCTTAAACCCTATCCCTAAAACCTCAACCCTCAACCCTTAAACCATAAATCCTAAATGCTATCTCTAAATCCTCAACACTATACCTTAAACCCTAATCCCTCAACCCTAAACCCTAATCCCTCATCCATAAACCCTAATCCCTTATCCCTAAACCCTAAACCCTATTCCTAAAGCCTCCACCATCAACCCTCAACCCTTAAACCTTAAATCCTAAACCCTATCCCTAAACCCTCAACACTATACCTTAAACCCTAATCCCTTATCCCTAAACCCTATCCCTAAAGCATCAACGCTTAACCCTTAAAACCTTAAATCCTAAACCCTAAACCCTCAACCCCTAATCCCTTATCCCTAAACCTTAAACCCTATCCCTAAAGCCTCAACCCTCAACCCTTAAACCTTAAATCCTAAACCCTATCTCTAAAGCCTCAACACTATACCTTAAACCCTAATGCCTAAACCCTAAACCCTAATCCCTCATTAATAAATCCTAAACCCTATCCCTAAAGCCTTCATCCTCAACCCTCAAACCTTAAACCTTAAATCATAAACCCTATCCTTAACCCTCAACACTATACCTTATGTTGGTAGGTGGCAATTGATCATGCAAGTACTATACACTAGTTATGTATCCTCGCCGAGGTTCAGGGGCGCAGCCCCCGAGAAATTTTTTTCCATGAGCCGACATAAAAAAAAACCCTATTTTTGTAACTAACATAAGGCTTGATAAAAGTGGCTAAGGGTTAGGGTTTTGGTTGATATTGTATTGTAGCATTTGCAATGGTATTGAGTTGTAGGGATTGTTGGTTGTAATCGGTTTGATTTATTGGATAATAATATTAGACTCTCTGTTGGTGGATGTAGCCCAAGTTTGGGTGAACCACGTTAAAACTTGTCTCTTGATGTTATTATTTCTGTGTATTTTTCATTCCTGTATTTAATCTTTATTTGCATTTAATTGATATCTTCTGCCTACTAACCCTAATAAGTGGTATCAGAGCAAGTTGCATTTGATTATCATCTGCAGGAAGGTCTCATGGTTGAGTGGGAGTCTCACAGTTGAGTGGGAGCAATGGCAGAAGAGGATAAATTGAAGGTAAACAAATTCAATGGGCAGAACTATCATTTATGGAAGATGCAGATGGAGGATTATCTCTATCAGAAGGATTTATGGATGTCATAGGAAGGAGTAGCCAAGAAACTAGCAATAATGACTGATGAGGATTGGAATCTTCTTAACAGAAAGGCACTAGGAACCATTCGGTTGTGCCTAGCACCATTGGTTACATTCAATATAACAGAAGTGAAGACAGCAGATGGTCTGATGAAAGCTTTGGCTAAATTGTATGAAAAATCCTCAGCCTCAAATAAGGTATTTCTCATGAAGCGTTTGTTTAATATGAAAATGATTGAATGTGGATCTGTGATAGATCATTTAAATGAATTTAATATGATTACCAGTCAATTCACTTCTGTAAATGTAAAATTTGATGAAGAAGTCAGAGCTCTCTTGATATTATGTTCTTTACCTGAAAATTGGAATAGTTTGGTAATGGCGGTTAGTAACTCTGTTTCTAGTTCAAATACCCTAAAATTTGATGATGTTGTTGGTGTTATTCTAAGTGAGAAAATTCATAGGAAAAGCTTGGGTGGATCCACATCAGGCAGTATTTTGAATGCAGAAAGCAGGGGCAGATCAAAGGAGAGAGGAAAAGGTTCTAGAGGTCATGGGAAGTCACAAGGAAAATCAAAGGATAAGAGATCCCAAACCAGAGGATAGAAGGATTGCTGGTACTGTGGGAAACTAGGTTATCTGAAGAAAGATTGTTGGTCTCAGAAAAATAAAGAAGGAGACAAACAAGAAGGCAATAAGGAGGCAAATGTCGTAAGTAATAAATTTGAAGATGATGCTTTGATTCTTTCCCTAGATAATGCTAATGATTCATGGGTTTTAGATTCAGGGGCCTGATCTCATGCTACGCCCCATAGAAGTTATTTTCTTGATTATGTCCACGGGGATTTTGAGTTGGTTTATTTGGGAGATAACGAACCCTGTTAGATTGTTGGAAAGGGAAGAATCAAGATTAAATTGTAGAATGGGAATCATTGGCTACTACAAGAGGTAAGGCACGTTCCAAGGCTCAATAAGAATTTAATTTCAGCAGGGCAGCTAGCTAAAGAAGGTTGCATTATTACATTTACTGATAAAAATTGGAAGGTTTCAAAAGGTGCCTTAATAGTAGAAAAAGGTGTGAAAGTAGGCACCTTATATCTTTGTACAGGTCATACTATTACTTCTACTTTAGCTATTGCAGAGAAAAAACAAACAGGTTCAGGAATAGTTGTTGCAGGTTCGCAGGAAGAGACTGAAACAGTTGCTGCAGGTTCACAGGAAGAGACTGAAATAGTTGTTGTAGGTTCTAAGACAACGCTGTGGCATAACAAACTTGGGCATATGAGTGAAAAAGGTATGAAGGTACTTCATTCTAAGAAAGTTTTACCAGGTTTGAAATGTATTAATATAGATTTCTGTGAAAGTTGTGTGTATGGAAAATAAAAGAGAGTCAGGTTTCTCAAGGATGGGATGCAAAAGAAAGATGAAAAGTTAGAGCTTGTGCATACAAATGTATGGGGACTAGCTCAGGTATCTTCTCTTGGTGGCTTTTGGTATTATGTTACATTCATAGATGATGCAACTAGGAAGGTATGGATTTATTTCCTTAGGCAGAAATCTTATGTATTTGAAACATTTAAGAAATGGAGAAGCTTGGTTGAGAACAAGATAGGTAAAAGATTAAAATGTCTTATATTTGATAATGGTGGTGAGTATTGCAACAAAGAATTTGACGATTATTGTTCCTTTAATGGAATCCGTAGGTAGAAAACAGTTCCAGGGACTCCACAGAAGAATGGAGTGGTTGAACGCATGAATAGGATAACAATGGAGTGTGCAAGGATGTTGGGCTGCCTTTAAATATGTGGGCAGAGGCTATCAACACCGCTGTATATTTAATTAATAGAGGTCCTTTAGTTCCTTTGGGTTGTGGTATTCTAGAGGAAGCATGGATAGGTAAGAAGGTGAGTTATTCTTTTCTCAAAACCTTTGGATTTGAAGCATTTGCACATGTAGATTCTGAAAATAGAACCAAATTGGATGCAAAATCAAAAAAGTTTACCTTCGTTGGATATGGCATTAATGAATTTGGTTATAGGCTTTGGGATTTTGAAAATCAGAAAATTGTAAGAAGCAGGGATGTTGTATTCAATGAGAAGGTGTTGTAAAAAGATCAGTTGCAATAGCATGAGAAGAAAGAAAAAGATTATGTGGTGTTGGATGATACTCCAAATAGTGATGTTCCAGTGGTTCCTCATGTTCCGCAATAGCAACCAGAAATACCACAAACTCCAGTGAATGTTAGATAGTCAACAAGGCTAAGTAGACCTCCTAAAAGATTTTCTCCATCTTTATATTCCATTTTGTTAACAGATGCTGATGAACCAGAAGAGTATGATGAAGCTATGTAGGTGGATACACAGGTTTAGTGGGAGCTTGCAATGAAAGAAGAAATGGACTCCTTGCTGAAAAATCAAACTTGGGAATTATGTAAGTTATCTGTAGGTAAAAAGGCTTTACCAAACAAATGGGTTTATAGGCTGAAAGAGGAAGATGGAGGTAAGAAAAGATTTAAATCTAGGTTCGTTGTAAAAGGATTTGCATAGAAAAAAGGCATTGATTTTGATGAGATATTTTCTCCAGTTGTCAAGACGACTTCTATTCATACTGTTTTAGGTATTGTGGCTACTGAAGATTTGCATTTGGAACAACTAGATGTGAAAACTGCCTTTCTCCATGGTGATTAGGAGGAGGAGATATACATGGAACATCCCCAAGGATTTGAGGTCAAATGTAAGGAGAAACTGGTGTGTAGATGAAGAAGATTTTATATGGCCTAAAACAAGCACCTCGATAATGGTACTTGAAATTTGATAGTTTTATGGTTGAGCAAGGCTACAACCAGTGTAATTTTGACTATTGTGTTTATTTTAAGAGGTTGGATAATGAAAACTACATTATTTTATGTTTATATGTTGATGGCATGCTTGTAGCTAGGTCTAACATGGTATCAGAGCCAGGCCTAGGCTAGGAGCCCCTAGCACATGAGAGGTGTGGCTTAAGGGGGGTGTTGGTGTTGGAAATAAGCCACACTTAGAATGACGATGGACTAGTCCAAGTGGGGCCAGTAGCTCAGTGGTAGAGCACTCCAGCAATGAATGGAAGGTCCTAGATTCGAGTCCTAGTTGGTCCATGTCTCAACATGGTATCACATAATAGAGTTAAAACAACAGTTAGCACAATCATTTTCTATGAATGATTTAAGGGCAGCAAAACAAATCCTTGGTATGAAAATTTGCAGAGATAGGAAGAATAGAAAATTGACTCTATTTCAGGATAATTATGTTGAAAAGGTGTTGCATAGATTCCATATGGAGAATGTGAAAGCTGTCAGCACACCTTTGCCTAGTCATTTGAAATTGACTAAGGAGATATGTCCTAAGACAGTAGAGGAGAAAGAAAAAATGTCCAAGGTATCATATGCTTCAGCGATAGGAAGTTTAATGTACGCTATGGTATGCACAAGACTAGATATTGCACATGTTGTAGGAGTCGTAAGTAGGGATATGAGTCATCCTGGATTGGAGCATTGGAATGTAGTAAAATGGATTCTCAGATATTTGAGAGGTACATCCAATACACATTTATGTTTTGGGGGCTCTAATACTAATTTAGAAGGCTATGTAGACTCAGATTTGGCAGGGGATATTGATACCAGGTAGGGTACTACAGGTTATGTCTTTACTGTAGGTGGGATAGCAGTGAGTTAGATCTCACAGTTGCAAAAGGTGGTTGCTTTATCCACCACAGAGGTAGAGTATGTAGCTGCTGTTAGCACTAATTTTGGTCTGGATCTGAGTGCAGGATGTTGGAGGGTTTTTTCCTTTTTGGGCCCTAAGTTTCCTTGTTCATCACTGTGATTTTCTCTATCGGCAAAACTTCTTTTTGGGTACTCAGATTTTGCTTGAACCATCATTTTGAACCATCGCATTGAACCCTTTTGGTTCAAGGTTCAATGGTTCATGGGCTTAGGCTCCATCTTTTCCTGTCAGTGAATTCTTTGCTCATCTGTGTTATTGGCGTTGAACTTCTCTTTTGAACCATCAGGTTGAATTGGGTCAGGGTTCAATGGTTCAAAGCCTTATGATTTTGGTCTTATCGGTGTAATGTTCATCATCGGGTGGACGGTAGAGTATGGCCCGACGATTTGCCTCTGGCCGATGGAAGGTTAGCGGTTTGCAAGGTTGGTTTCGGTGTGACATGTTCTATCGGGCTAACCATTGGAGGGTTCACCGATATACAATGTTTGGCCGATGGATATGTTATCGGCGAGAGCTGTATTGTCGGCCTGAGTGTTTTGAGTTATGCCGACGATGGGAGGTTTGGCTGATGAGGAGTCGTTGGTGTGTGTCTGGCCGATGGAGGAGCAGAGTGTAGCTCGTTGGTGCATCAGCAAGCCTATTGTGATCGGCTGGGGAGATTTTGGTTACTCCGACGGTGTAAGTCACACCGACGGAAGTGGTCTTTGGCGTGACTTGTGTTGTTGGCGAGGATGGATTGCGTTGGGCCGATAGTGGAGGGTCTGACCGATGAAGGGGGAAGCTGATATGTTATTGGCGGGAGTTGTTCTATTGGCAGCAGTCTTTTATGTTTGCCGATGGAAGGAAGTCACCCCGATGGGGAATGCCATCGGAGTAAGGTTGCATATCAGGTTAGCAGTTGGAGGGTCCGCCGATGGGGTAGTGTCAGGCTGATGAGGATTTGGAGTGGTCATCGGTGAGAGTTGGTCTGTCGGTGAAGGAGCTTTTGGCTAGGCCGATGGTTCTTCTCTGGCCAATGGGGATGTTGGAGGCTTTCAGGAGTTGTTCATCGGCGTGATTGGCTGTGTCGGCCGAGGGGTTTTTTGCTTGGCCGACGATATTGGTCTGGCCGATGGTGGTAGGATGGTAACTGCTAACGGGGTGCAAGCTGGTCATCGGAGAGACTCATACTATCGGTGGAGATCTAAAGAGTTGGCCCGATGGTGCATCTCTAGCCGATGGAGGGGATTGTGATGTAGCGGTCGGCAGGACAATTGAGGTCGGCAGGAAATTCATGGGCTTGGCCGATGGTGTTGATCTCGGCGATGGGCTTTGGGTGAAGGAGCATGTGTCGAGCGTGGCAAAAGCGCTCGACACCTATTATGCAAGTGACTATGCTTTTAAACTACTAAGGTAGTCTCCTCACCGTGCATGTGGGACTAATCTCCCTGCATTTTTTGAACCTGCAATAGAACGCGTTTTGGCGGGAATTTCTTTTTTGATGTGTTGCGACGGTTTTCAAGCGGCCGTGGGTGGTTGAGCCATCAATGGCGACTGTAGCAGGGGCATGGGTGAGTTGTTGAACAGTCATGTACCTGATTTTTTGCGTGAGGACTTCTAGATGGTGGCACAGGGCTCGAGGCCACCATTGTCTACTTTCTGTCTCTGCAGCAATAAATTTTGAGCGCCATTCCTTTGAAGGATCTGTATCTGGCAGATTTTTGTAAAAGCCTTATAATTAATTGCTGTGGTACACTTTCTGGCTGATATAAGCAGACTGTGTTACCATTGTTTTGGTTGTTGAAATTTAAACATTTGTCTTTGTAATACAATACAACTGATTTGGTTGCTCTGTACAGCAAAACCTGTGAGTTTATGTATCTCTTGTTGTACGTTTTTGCATGAATCCACTGATTTCATGGTTAATTCTATATGAGAAATGCTATGTTAGCATGTGTTTTGTTAATTCTGTCTCCAGTATTGCATGTATCTTTCGTCTGAGTCTGGATATTTAAGCAATGTTTGAGACTCTAGAACATAGAATTCCTGTGTTGAATGTCTGATCTCTTAACTTCTGCTCAAGGGGTAGATTAAATTGTTCTCAGATTGAACATTGGGAAGGGTATACTGCAGTAGGGATGCCATAAGTATAGATAGCTTAACACTCTGTATTGGGAGATAGCTGTAAGCCAGGTATCATATGTGTCCCCCTGAAATCCAGTTTTAGTTGTTCATGCATATCATTCACAGGTGTATGTCTATTAACTCCAGGCCCTGGATAGGCACCGGTCTAGCTTTGTCTTTGTGTTATATACCATGTCCAACTTTGCATCCAACTATAAAGTCAAAATCAAAATCTAAAACAACCTTGAGGACATTATAATTAGTTTTAGGATCCTCAGTCCTCTATCTACAACTGCAAATAGGCCCAAAGCTAGCCCCTTTGCTCTTATCTTACTCTTTTGGTTTACTTACAGGAGGACTTATCTGCTTTCTATCAGCATCCCAGCCTTGTATGTATATCCTCATGGATGTTGAGTAGGGAATACCCCCGTAGGTTTTGCAGAGCCTGAAGAAGAAGAGGAGATAAAATATAGAGTCTATCTCCTACACTGTTGACCCCTGGCCCAGAGATCCTGTTGATCATTGATGGCTACCTTGTAGGGAAATCTGGGAATAAGCATCCAGTCTGGGAAAAAACCAACAGAAATTGGCGACTCAGCTAGGGATGGTGATTTGAAAATTGTTATTTTTGTCCTCCCTGGTGAAATATCTATGTGCCCATCCGAGTCACCAACAGAAATTGGCGACTCCGCTGGGGATGGTGATTTGAAAATTGTTATTTTTGTCCTCCTTGGTGAAATATCTGTGTGCCCATCTGAGTCACCAACAGAAATTGGTGACTCCACTGGGGATGGTGATTTGAAAATTGTTATTTTTATCCTCCCTGGTGAAATATCTATGTACCCATCCGAGTCACCAACAGAAATTGGCGACTCTGCTGGGGAGTTTGTGAAAGAACCCTGATTTTCAAAAGAAAACAGTTCCTAGTAATAGGTGGTGACTCTGAAGTAATCTCCCAACCGGTCAAAGTAAAATTTATATGCAGGGGAGAAGATCCCAACAAAATCCTTTATTTGAAGAGTTACCAGTAACAAGAAGAATGATGTACAGAAGAAAGGGAGCTATCTCAGTCAGTCATGAGGGTTCCCCTAGAAAAAATGATGATATGCAAGATAACCCTAGGCCATCAGGATAGCATGTGCCTTACTTTTCAAATGCAGAAGCTGATATTCAGGGTGCATATAAGAGGCAACAGGGTGGTAGCGTGAGAATGAGGTCAGAGGTGTTCCAAGAACGCCCATTTCTAGACCCTAGTGAAAGGTTTGAAGAGGCAGAGTCTCTGAGGGATGATGAAGATGAAGATCAGAATATGGTAAAACCATCCTCCTCTAGGCCTAGCGAGGAAGAACTAGCTAATGAAATTAGGAGCTTAAGGGCCGAGTTTGAATATCAGCAGGCAATAACAATCAGAGATGACCTGAGGAAGAAAGTGCAAGCTTTAAGGGCTACCCAAAATAATTCAATTCCTACCCTTGAGAATGCAAATGTGCAGAGACATCAACAGAGAAATGAAGTGCAACATCAGCATAATGATGAGAGACAAAATGTGAATGATTCTAGGATACCACTGAACAATGTAAGAAACTAGAATGCAAACAGAAATATTAATATTAATCAGTTTGACAGACAGCCCATGCAGTTAGATAGATTCAGACAGCTGGTATTTGATGGTATTCCTGGGTATCCTAACCCCATTGACAAGCATCTGAGGCTGCAAGTGCCTAAATTTTTAAGAAACAACACAGTGTCAAGAGAAGATCATCTAAAAGCTTTTCAAAATGTCATGGATAACTTTGAGGTTGAACATGAGGTTGTTTTATGAAGTCATTCATGCAATCCTTAGTTGATGAAGCCAAGGAATGGTATAAGAATCTACCTGACCAGAGTATTTCATCATGGGATGATTTTAAAAGGATGTTCAAGGAGCAATATGGTGACAAAACTGACCCTAGCTTTTTTGTAAATGAGTTTACCAGTATCACTAAAGGGTCAAATGAGCAGGTTGCAGATTTTAATGCAAGATTTACTAAAGTGTTAAACAAATTGCCACATCACATGAGGCCAAATAAACCTATGTGCATAATATTTTATATCAATGCCTTTGATGTAAAAACTGCATATGGATTAAGAGATAAAAGTCCTGCTACTATCAGGGATGCTTTCAGAATTGCAGTAAATATTGAGAACAACAGGAAAGCATCAGGCAAGACTAACAGAAGGGATGATGTGAAAATTTTGTAGAATCCAAATAAGCCTCAGAACACTCAAGGTAATACATTTGCCCCTGAAGATAAGATAGACAAATTGGCAAATGTTGTTAAGGACCTAAGCTACAGACTAGCTAGAAGTGAAAAAGGGATAGGTCCTGATAGGCAAGTCTATCAAAGGCAGGAAAAGAGGCCATCATTGCATGATATGCCTTATAATACCAATTGGCATAATGGTAAGCCTATATTCCCACATAACAACACAAATCAGAGGACTCAACATGTCAAAGAAACTCCTGATCCTCTAAAGAAAGCTGTAAATATTGTTGATGATACTCCATGGTGTATAATTTGTTAGATGCCACATCCACAGTCACAGTGTATGATTGCTCAGTCCTTGTGTGATAATACTACATCTTGTAATGAATGCAATGAGCCACATTATGTGCAAGATGATGATGTTAATATGATGTCCACGAACAATGGATACCCCATTTATGATGCTGATGAGAGTACAGATGATGGAATTCGGGCCTATCAACAGGACTTTTATGATGAAGGTAATGAAGAGAGCTATGTGTATGCTCAGAGCTTGCATAATTTTCTGAGTAACTTACAATGATCTTCTGATGAGGAAATTAGGGCCTTCACAGTTGTAGCAGTTGCTCAAGTCAGGAGTAACTACAATCTCAGAGGTAAAGCTCAGATAAGCAGCTTGCGTCAACCAGAAGATGTTTCTGCAGGTCAGTTAGTGCATGGTCATAAGGGGATTGAATCACAAAAAAGGTAGTGGGGTAATAATAAATAGAATTTTAGACATAGAACAGGTCATGAATCTCAAGGACCAAAAAATAGAATCCCTCAGGCTGAAGATCAAAGCAAAGGTTCCCAAGACAAGAATGATGATCAGGGAACTATGAAAGTAAAAGCTAAATCAACTCAGGATAAAAACAAGATTGTGGAGCAAGCTACAACTGTTATACAAAATTATGCTCCATTTGATATAGCTCAAGTCCTCTCCCAGGTAAAAGTCTCTGTTCCACTTATGGAACTGATGAAGGTTGAAGAGATCAAGAATAGGACAATATCCCTAATTTCAGGGGTGCCTTTTCAAGCTAAACAAAATGTTTAGACCCAGGGTGAGAAGCATGTCATGTGTAATGAAGAAGATGAGGCTCCTGAAGTCTATTTAGGAGTGACTATGACAAAGTGTCCTTCACAAGTGGAACCATTTTATGTATCCTTGGTTATAAATGGAAAAATAATCAGAAATTGTATGCTTGACTCTAGAGCATCTACAAATGTCATGCCTTTAGCCGTCATGCAACAAGCTGGATTGAAAATTGACAAGGCATGTGGAAAATGTTACGCTATGGATGCCAGAGAGGTACCAGTTATTGGAATGATGAAGGATGTAGATTTCAAACTGGTAGCATCTCCTAAAAAGAGATATAAAATGAATATAATAGTGGTTGACATCAAGCCACAGTATGTTATGTTGCTGTCAAGAAGATGGGCAGCACTAATTGGTGGAAGTATGCAGCTGGACCTGTCATATGCCATGATTCCAATGAATGGCAGGGATGTTAAGCTAATTAGAGAACAAAGATCATCAGAGACAGTGGAAGACCAAGAAGCAGAGGAACAGATATGCTTTGTAAACACTGACTGTGATAATTTCAAGGTTGTCTCAGATGATAGGGAAGATAAAGAGAAAAACGTCTGCATTAAAGAGCTGGACCAACAGGGTCTATGGACCATGTATTTTGATGGAGCTTGTGCAAAAGAAGGCTCTGGAGTTGGAGTTGTTTTCTTGTCTCCAACTGGTAAGCTCCTCAAATTTTCTTTCTTGCTGAGGTTTGTTTGCACAAACAACATTGCAGAATATGAGGCTTTAATCTTAGGCCTAAATATAGCTCTCAAACATGGAATCAAAATGCTAAGAGTATTTGGGGATTCTGAGCTGATTGTATCCCAAATTAGAGATAGGTATGCTTCAAAAAACAAAAGATTGAAACAATACAAGCATGCTGTTTGGGATACCATTGAACTATTTGATGCATTTTCAATAGGCTGGGTAGAGAGATCAAAGAATGTTATGGCTGATTTCTTAGCTAATGTTGCAATAAGGCCAGATGACATCACTCTGTCAGATGTTACAAATGTAGAAGTTCAAATTAGACCTGCAGTACCAGAAAATATATGCAGTTGGCAAGTGTTTGATGATGATAGGGACTTGTTAAAATTTTTGCACTACATAGATGAATATGCGAATCAAGAAATTGATTTCCAAGCTTTTGTAGAGACTATAGATGGAAAAGAAACTCTTGTGGGAAAAGAGATAATTCAATTGAAGACTAATAAAATCCCTAGAGGGTTAGTAGCTTTGGAAAGAGCTTTTGACAGTAGAGACAAATTGGTCACAAGGACATCTCCCACAAATAAGGAAGATTTAGAAGAGATAAATTTGGGGACATCTCAGGCCCCCAAGAAGGTATACATTGGTAAATAGCTCAAACCACACATCAGGAGTATGCTAATTGCATTACTGAAAAGGTATAAACATGTTTTTGCTTGGTCATATGAGGACCTAAAAGCCTATAGGGAAGATCTATTCCAGCATGAGATCCCATTGAAGCCTAGAGCTAAGCCATTCAGACAGAGGCAAAGACCTATTAATCCTACCTTAGCTCCAAAGATGCAAGAAGAACTCAAAAGGCTTAGGGAAGCTAGAATAATTGTGCCAATCAGACATTCAACTTGGGTGTCTAACCTTGTCCCAGTCAGAAAAAAGAATGGTGATATTAGGCTTTGTGTTGATTTTAGGAACTTGAATGTATCCTCTTTAAAGGATAACTATCCACTACCTAATATGGAAGCTATGTTGCAGAGAGTGACTGGTTGTGAACTCTTATCCATGATGGATGGATTTTTAGGTTATAATCAGGTGAAGGTAAACGAATCAGAACAATATAAGACTGCCTTCACCACTCCATGGGGAACTTATGTGTATGTTAGAATGCCCTTCGGACTAACAAATGCAGGTGCTACATTTCAAAGAGCAATGGATGTTGCTTTTGCAGGGTTGATTGATTCAATCCTGGCTGTATATCAGGATGACTTGACTGCATATTCAAAGAAGGAAGAGCAACATTGTTTGCATCTAGAGCAGATTTTCATAAGAGCACTAGAGTATGGTATTTCTTTAAATCCAAAGAAGTGTGCCTTTGGGGTAGTTGAAGGAAAGCTCCTGGGACACATTATTTCCAAGGATGGAGTTAGGATAGATCCAGAGAGAGTGGCTGCTATTGACAGAATTCAAATGCCAAAAACTGTAAAAGGATTTCAGTCCTTCTTTGGACAGATAAATTTTGTTAGGAGATTTGTTCCCAACTTTGCAGAAACCACAAGGAACATTTCCAAGATGATGAGGAAGGATGCAACTGTCAACTGGGAAAGTGAAGCAATAGAATCATTTCAGAGTATCAAAGAGGCAATCAAGATGGCCCCTGTTCTTAAATCTCCTGATTTTTCTAGGCCATTCCAAGTATTTTCATTTGCTTCCTTTCACACTGTTGCTGCGTGTTTGCTACAGAAAAATGAAGATGGTTTTGAACAGCCCATAGCTTTCTTCAGTATGTCCTTGCAGGCTTCTGAGTTGAAGTATGATATTATGGAAAAACAGGCATATGTACTAGTCAGAGCCATCAAAAGTTTCAGACCATACCTGGTAGGATCACATATAATTGCATATGTACCCCATGCAGCAGTCAAAGACATATTCACTCAACAAGAGGTGACCAGAAGAAGGTGCAGATGGATAAACAAATTGCAAGAGTTCAACATAGACATACAAATTACCAAGTTGGTAAGAGGACAAGGATTAGCCAAGATGATGGCACAGTCAAACTTGGAAGCATGCCAAGTTAATGCAGTCCAAAATGAGAGTGTAAATGTATCAAGATCTGAATGGTACAAGGATATTATCTACTACTTGCAAAATCTGAATTGTCCTTCCCATTTCAGTGACAGTCAAAAGAGGACTTTAAAGTTACATGCAATCAGGTATGTTATTGTTCAAGGTGAGCTATACTGGAAAAATCCTGATGGTGTGTTGTTGAGATGTGTGGATGAGGATATGGCTAATAATGTTTTGATTAATATGGATAAAGGATTGTGTGGTGGACATTATACTACCCAAACAACAGCTCATAAGACTCTCAGAGCAGGATATTGGTGGCCCACTCTCTTTTCAGATGCACAAAGGTTAGTAAGGAAGTGTAACCCTTGCCAAAGATTCTCAGGAAAATTGAGATACGATGGTGCTTTACCCCTCAGAACTGTAATTGTGGATGCTCCATTTCAGCAATGGGGAATTGACTTCATAGGGGAAATTGCAGACAAGTCAAGTGGGGGACACAGTTGGATTTTAGTGGCAACTGATTACTTTACCAAATGGATTGAGGCCATTCCAACTAAGAGAGCTACAAGTAGGGTGGTGATGGATTTCATATTGGAAAATGTTATCATCAGGTTTGGAGTACCATTCAAGATAGTCACTGATAATGCTATGTGCTTTAGATCAGGTGAATTTGTTGATTTTTGCAACAAATATGCTATCAACCTATCATATGCATCACCATACTACCCACAAGGAAATGGTCAAGCAGAATCAAGCAATAAAAGCATCATGAAAATTATCAAGAGGATGCTAGACAAGAACAAGAGAGCTTGGGACTCAAAATAAAGTTAGCAATATGGGCTGACAGAGTGACAGTAAAAAAGGCTATTGGAATGTCACCCTTTGAGCTAGTATATGGTGCATCAGCCAGATTGCCCATAAACAATCTCCTACCAGTTTACAGATTCATCCAGGAAAATGATGAGGAGATTGAAGTCTCCATGATAGAAAGAGTGAATCAGCTGGTTGCATTGGATGAGAATAGAAGGAAAGCACACCAGATTAACCTCAAGAGACAACAAGATATGAAATATCAGTTTGACAGGAGAGCTACAAAAAGGAAGTTTCAAGTCAATGATCTGGTGCTCATATGGAATGCAAAAGGTCAAGAAAAGGGTAAACATGGTAAATTCGAACCCTTATGGATGGGGCCATATCAGATTTGCAGTATTCATGGGGAGGATTCTTATTTCCTCCAAGCCCTAGATGGTGAATTTCTGGAATTGCCTGTGCATGGCCAATTCCTTAAGTTCTATTTTGCATAGATGACTTGTCACTGTGCACATTTGTAAAAATATGTATATAGTGTAAATGTTCTGTACAGTTCATGCTTTTTTGGCTTTTTTGCCTGGTCTGCCCGGAGATCTGGTTCTTGCTGCAGGTTTTTCACCTGCACGTCCCCATTCGGAGCCAGTGTTAGCACTAATTTTGGTCTGGATCTGAGCGTAGGATGTTGGAGGGTTTTTCCCTTTTTGGGCCCTAAGTTTCCTTGTTCACCGCTATGATTTTCTCTATCGATGAAACTTCTTTTTGGGTACTTAGATTTTGCTTGAACCATCGCGTTGAACCCTTTTGGTTCAAGGTTCAACGGTTCATGGGCTTAGGCTCCATCTTTTCCCGTCAGTGAATTCTTTGCTCATCTGTGTTATCAGCGTTGAACTTCTCTTTTGAACCATCAGGTTGAATTGGTTTAGGGTTCAATGGTTCAAAGCCTTATGATTTTGGTCTTATCGGTGTAACGTTCATCATCGAGTGGACAGTGGAGTGTTGGCCCGATGGTTTGCCTCTGGCCGATGGAAGGTTAGTAGTTTGCAAGGTTGGTTTCAGTGTGACATGTTCTATCGGGCTAACCGTTGGAGGGTTCACTGATATACAATGTTTGGCTAATGGATATGTTATCAGTGAGAGCTGTATTGTCGGCCTGAGTGTTTTGAGTTATGCCGACGACGGGAGGTTTGGCCAATGAGGAGTCGTTGGTGTGTGTCTAGCTGATGGAGGAGCAGAGTGTAGCTCGTTGGTGCATCGGCGAGACTATTGTGATCAGCTGGGGAGATTTTGGTTGCTCCGACGGTGTAAGTCACACCGACGGAGGTGGTCTTCGGTGTGACTTGTGTTGTCGGCGAGGATGGATTGCGTTGGGCCGACAGTGGAGGGTCTGACCGATGAAGGGGGAAGCTGATATGTTATTGGCGGGAGTTGTTCTATCGGTAGCAGTCTTTTATGGTTTACCAATGGAAGGAAGTCACCCTAATGGGGAATGCCATCGGAGTAAGTTTGCATATCGGGTTAGCGGTTTGAGGGTCTGCCGATGGGGTAGTGTCAGGCCGATGAGGATTTGAAGTGGTCATCGGTGAGAGTTGGTCTGTCGGTGAAGGAGCTTTTGGCTAGGCCGATGGTTCTTCTCTGGCTGATGGGGATGTTGGAGGCTTTCAGGAGTTGTTCATCGGCATGATTGGCTGTGTCAGCCGAGGGGTTTTTTGCTTGGCCGACGATATTGGTCTGGCCGATGGTGGTAGGATGGTAACTGCTAATGGGGTGCAAGCTGGTCATTGGAGAGACTCATACTATCGGTGGAGATCTGAAGAGTTGGCCCGATGGTGCATCTCTAGCCGATGGAGGGGATTGTGATGTAGCGGTCGGCAGGAGATTCGTGGGCTTGGCCGATGGTGTTGATCTCGGCGATGGGCTTTGGGTGAAGGAGCATGTGTCGAGCGTGGCAAAAGTGCTCAACACCTATTATGCAAGTGACTATGCTTTTAAACTACTAAGGTAGTCTCCTCACCATGCATGTGGGACTAATCTCCTTGCATTTTTTGAACCTGTGATAGAATGCATTTTGGCGGGAATTTCTTTTTTGATGTGTTGCGACAGTTTTCAAGCGGCCGCGGGTGGTTGAGCCAATAATGGCAACTGTAGCAGGGGCATGGGCGAGTTGTTGAATAGTCATGTACCTGATTTTTGGTGTGAGGACTTCCAAATGGTGGCACAGGGCTCGAGGCCACCATTGTCTACTTTCTGTCTCTACAGCAATAAATTTTGAGCGCCATTCCTTTGAAGGATCTATATCTGGCAGATTTTTGTAAAAGCCTTGTAATTAATTACTGTGGTACACTTTCTGGCTGATATAAGCAGACTGTGTTACCATTGTTTTGGTTGTTGAAAGTTGAACATTTGGCTCTGGAATACAATACAGCTGATTTGGTTTCTCTGTACAGCAAAACCTGTGAGTTTATGTATCTCTTATTGTATGTTTTTACATGAATCCACTGATTTCATGGTTAATTCTATATGAGAAATGCTATGTTAGCATGTGTTTTGTTAATTCTGTCTCCAGTATTGCATGTATCTTTCTTCTGAGTCTGGATATTTAAGCAATGTTTGAGACTCTAGAACATAGAATTCCTATGTTGAATGTCTGATCTCTTAACTTCTGCTCAAGGGGTAGATTAAATTGTTCTCAAATTGAACATTGGGAAGGGTATACTGCAGTAGGGATGCCATAAGTATAGATAGCTTAACACTCTGTATTGGGAGATATCTGTAAGGCAGGTATCATATGTGTCCCCCTGAAATCCAGTTTTAGTTGTTCATGCATATCATTCACAGGTGTATGTCTATTGACTCCAGGCCCTGGATAGGCACCGATCTAGCTTTGTCTTTGTGTTATATACTATGTCCAGCTTTGCATCCAACTATAAAGTCAAAATCAAAATCTAAAACAACCTTGAGGACATTATAATTAGTTTTAGGATCCTCAGTCCTCTGTCTACAACTGCAAATAGGCCCAAAGCTAGCCCCTTTGCTCTTATCTTACAGTTTTGGTCTACTTACAGGAGGACTTATCTACTTTCTGTCAGCATCCCAGCCTTGTATGTATATCCTCATGGATGTTGAGTAGGGAATACCCCCTAGGTTTTGCAGAGCCTGAAGAAGAAGAGGAGATAAAATATAGAGTCTATCTCCTACACTGTTGGCCCCTGGCCTAGAGATCCTGTTGATCATTAATGGCTACCTTGTAGGGAAATCTGGGAATAAGCATCCAGTCTGGGAAAAAACCAACAGCTACAATAGAGGCAAGCAAGGAGATGATATGGCTGCAATCTTTCATGGAAGAATTGGGCAAACAACATGCTAACGGTTCTTTGTATATAGATAGTTAGAGTGCCATACATCTTACGAAGAATTTTGCCTTGCATTCAAAGACCAAACACATACATTTGAGGTATCACTTTATTCGGTCAGTGTTGGATGATGGACAGTTAAGGCTAGAAAAGATACATACAGATGAAAATCTAGCAGATATGTTTACAAAGGTAGTGACAAGGGAGAAGCTGAGCTCCTCTTCAACTTTGGTTGGTCTTCAAGCGTAAAACAATAAAATTAGAACAACAGAGTCCAGTGTGCTTATTTCCAATGGGAGCTACACGCACAGCAGTGTCATCTAGGATCAGTCTCCAAGTGGGAGATTGTTTGGTGTGGAGCCTGATCAGTCTCCAAGTGGGAGATTGTTGGTAGGTGGCAACTGATCACGCAAGTATTGTACACTAGTTATGTATCCTCATCGGGGTTCGGGGCCGAGCCAGGCCCTGAGTGGGGGTTCTGGGGTGGCAACCCCCGAGAAGCATGGGTTCAGGGGTGCAGCCCCTGAAATTTTTTTTCCATAAGCTGACATAAAAAAAACCCTATTTTTGTAACCAACATCAGGCTTGATAAAAGAAGCTAAGGGTTAGGGTTTTGGTTGATATTGTATTCTAGCATTTGCAATGGTATTGAGTTGCAAGGATTGCTCGTTGTAATCGGTTTGATTTACTGGATAATAATATTGGACTCTCTGTTGGTGGATATAGCCCGAGTTTGGGTGAACCACATTAAAACTTGTCTCTCACTATTATTATTTCTATGTATTTTTCATTCCTTTGTTTAACATTTTTTTGCATTTAATTGATATCTTCTGCTGGCTAACCCTAACACCTTAAACCCTAATCCCTTATCCCTAAACCCTAAACCCTATCCCTAGAGCCTCAATCCTCAACCCTTAAACCTTAAATCCTAAATCCTCAACCCTCAACACTATACCTTAAACCCTAATCCCTTAACCCTTAACCCTAAACCCTATCTCTAAAGCCTCAACCCTCAACCCTTAAACCTTAAATCCTAAACCCTATCCCTAAACCCTCAACCCTCGACACTATACCTTAAACCCTAATCTCTTATCCATAAACCCTAAACCCTGTCCCTAAAGCCTCAACCCTCAACCCTTAAACCTTAAATCCTAAACCCTATCCCTAAACACTCAACCCTTGACACTATACCTTAAACCCTAATCCCTCAACCCTAAACCCTAATCCCTCAACCCTAAAATCTTAAACACTCAACCCTTATCCACCCCTCTCCTCCCCTATCTACCTCACCGCCATCTTTCCCCTATCTCTCAACCCTTATCTATATAGGTCTCTTACTTAACCCTAAACCCTATCCCTCAATCCTCAACCCTCAACCCTTAAAACTTAAATCCTAAACCCTATCCCTAAACTCTCAACCCTCAACACTATTCCATAAACCCTAATCCATCAACCCTAAAGCCTTAAAACCTCAACCCTTATCCACCCCTATCCTCCCCTATCTGGCTCACCCCCATCTCTCCCCTATCTCTCAACCCTTAGCCATCTAGGTCTCTCACTTATACCTAAAGCCTCAACCCTCAACCCTTAAACCTTAAATCCTAAACATATCCCTAAACCCTCAACCCTTGACACTATACCTTAAATCCCAATCCCTTAACCCTTAACCCTAAACCCTATCCCTTAAGCCTCAACACTCAACACTTAAACCTTAAATCCTAAACCCTATCCCTAAACTCTCAACCCTTGACACTATACCTTAAACGATAATCCCTTATCCCTAAACCCTAAACCCTATCCCTAAAGCCTCAACCCTCAACTCTTAAACCTTAAATCCTAAACCCTATCCCTAAACACTTAACTCTTGACACTATACCTTAAACCCTAATCCCTCAATCCTAAACCCTAATCCCTCAACCCTAAAGCCTTAAACCCTCAACCCTTATCCACCCCTCTCCTTCCCTATCTGTCTCAACCCCATCTCTCCCCTATCTCTCAACCCTTATCCATCTATGTCTCTCACTTAACCCTAAACCCTATCCCTAAAGCCTCAACCCTCAACCATTAAACATTAAATCCTAAACCCTATCCCTAAACCATCAACCCTCAACACTATACCTTAAACCCTAAGCTCTCAACCCTAAACCCTAATCTCTCAACCCTAAAGCCTTAAACCCTCAACCCTTATCCACCCCTCTCCTCCCCTATCTTCCTCACCCCCATCTCTCCCTTATCTCTCAACCCTTAGCATTCTAGGTCTCTCACTTATCCCTAAAGCCTTAACCCTCAACCCTTAAACCTTAAATCCTAAACCCTATCCCTAAACCCTCAACCCTCGACAATTTAAGCCCTAATCCCTTAACCCTTAACCCTAAACCCTATCCCTAAAGCCTCAACCCTCAACCCTCAAACCTTAAATCATAAACCCTATCCCTAAACCCTCAACCCTTGACACTATATTTTAAACCGTAATCCCTTGTGCCTAAAACCTAAACCCTATCCTTAAAGCCTCAACCCTTAACCCTTAAACCTTAAATCCTAAACCCTATCCCTAAACCCTCAACCCTGAATAATATACCTTAAACCCTAATCTCTCAATCCTAAACCCTAATCCCTCATCCCTAAACTCTAATCCCTCAATCCTAATCCCTAATCCCTTATCCCTAAACCCTATACCCTATACCTAAAGCCTCAACCCTCAAACCTTAAACCTTAAATCCTAAACCCTATCTGTAAATTGTCAACCCTCAACATTATATCTTAAACCCTAATCCCTTATCCCTAAACCCTAAACCATATCCCTAAAGCCTCAACCCTTAAACCTTAAATCCTAAACCCTCAACACTCAATACTATACGTTAAACCCTAATCCTTCAACCCTAAACCCTAATTCATCAACCCTAATCCCTTATCCCTATACCCTATCCCTAAAGCCTCAACCCTCAACCCTTAACCCTCAACCCTTAAACCTTAAATCCTAAACCCTATCCCTAAACCTTCAACCCTCAACACTAACCTTAAACCCTAATCCCTTATCCCTTAACCCTATCCCTAAAGCCTCAACTTTCAACCCTTAATCCTTAAATCCTAAACCCTATCCCTAAACCCTCAACCCTCGACACTATACCTTAAACCCTAATTCCTTAACCCTAAATGATAATCCCTCAACCCTTAAACCCTTAATACCTCAACCCTTAAACCTTCAACCCTTAAACCCTTAACCCTTGACCCTTAAACCCTCAACCCTTATCCACCCCTCTCCTCCCCTATCTGCCTCACCCCCATCTCTCCCCTATCTCTCTCACCCCTCTCTCCCTAGGTTGTAGGTCTCTCACTTGTATATCTCTCATGACTCTCTAGATATTCCCCTTCCTCTCCACCTCTCTCCCTCCTCCTTACCCATCTTTCCCTCAAGTTGTCAACTTCACTCTCATTTAATTCTATCTCTCCCCTCACCTCTCTATCTGTCACCTTTGTCTCCCGCCACCTCTCTACCTCTCCCCTTTCTACGTCTCTCAGTCACTCCTTGTCTACCTCTCCATTCATCCTTAGCCATCTAGGTCTCTCACTTAACCTTATCCCTAAAGCCTCAACCCTCAACCCTTAAACCTTAAATCCTAAACCCTATCCCTAAACCCTCAACCCTCAACACTATACCTTAAACCCTAATCCCTTAACCCTTAACCCTAAACCCTATCCCTAAAGCCTCAACCCTCAACCCTTAAACCTTAAACCCTAAACCCTATCTCTAAACCCTCTACCCTTGACACTATACCTTAAACCCTAATCTCTTAACCCTCAACCCTTAGACCTTCAACCCTAAACCCTATCCCTAATCCCTCAACCCTCGACACTAAGCCTTAAACCCTAATCCCTCAACCCTTAAACCCGTAATACCTCACACCTTAAACCCTTAAACCCTAAACTCTCAACCCCTAGATACCCTTAAACCCTTAAACCTTAAACCCTATACCCTACACACTTAACCTTGGACACTCAACCTTGAACATTATCCCTCAACCTTCAAATCTCTACCTTATACCCTATACCCTCAACCCTCATTCATATGCCTTATACCCTCAACCTTAAACACTAAACATAAATCATTCAACCTTAAAACATTGAATATAAATCATTCCAAGCGAGACATAATGTGAGCATGTTATAATACGCTCGCGTTATGTCAAACTAGGCAAACATCAGGCAAACTAGCAAAAAAAGAAAAAATGCAAAACATAACATGAGTACATTATAACACACTCGCATTATATTTTACTTTGGGAATCCCAACCCTTAAGCTTGGGATTTGCTTTGGATTTCCAACCCAAAGGCTTGGAGTGCCTTCCCAATGTCCAAAGACATGTTTTTGCATATTCTACAAGATTTCAAATTATTATGTTTGTGCTAACCCTCAGATTTGCAAGTGTTTCAAGGTCAAACAAATCAAACACCTTTGTAATTTTAGGCTTTCTCTTAGCTATTTAACAATGTATTTTTTTAACATTTTGACAATGTTAAGCCTTTCATCTTTAATTTCTTTTGTTTGTGTGTCCATTTTTTGGAAAAAACTAATGTTTGGTCTTTTTTCTTTATAAATTAACCGTTCCTTGAAATTTCAAATAAATTACATTTTTATAAACTAGACTCCATTCTACACATTAAAAAAATTCAATTACTTTTCAAAATTTACAGGGGTAGCATGGCCAAAATTCTATTTTTTAGGATGTGTCCACTTTAAAAATTAGTTAAAAATCAAATATTCATTAACAAATTATCAAAAAAATTGGGCATAAACTACATGTTGTTAGCTAATTTCTCACATAAATGATTTTAAAAATACCAAAAAAAAGTTAACCTTTTGAGGGAGCCACAAAACACACTATGGCTCCCTTTTTTGAACCCCTTAATATATACCATTTTCAAAAATAATTAGTAGTTTAGACAGTAGACTCAGAGCACTACAAACATTGTTTTTGTTGCATCTTAAAATTTTGAGTGTAACTATGCTCAATTTCTCATTCAAGGTCAGTATTTCCTGATTTTAGAAAAAAGGTGGTCACTTAAGACCCCTTTTTGGCCCTGTTGTTATATGGAGCCTAATCAGACTCGAAAGTTAAATTTTCCCCACTTTTATCGGTGTGATTTACCCCCAAATTATTTAACAAGAGTTTGTGGACAGTGCCCCCAAGAAGGGGTCAAGGGTCAGCGCCCCTTGTGGGGTCCAGGGGCAGCACCCCTGGTGCGCTCCTTGTCACGATATAGGTCAGGGTCGAGGGGCAGCGCCCCTGAAACCTCAAACGACTTTTATTATTTTATAAAGGTGTTGGGAGTTATTTTTTCTATTGGCCGACATAAAAAACCCTATTTTGTAACCGACATAAATCTTGATAAAAATGGCTAAGGGTAGGGTTTCAATTGATATTGTATTATAGCATTTGTAGCAGTATTGAGTTGCAAGGATTGTTGGTTGTAATCAGTTTGATTTGCTGGATAATAATATTGGACTCTCTGTTGGTAGATGTAGACCGAGTTTGGGTGAACCATGTTAAAAAATTTCTCTCGTTATTATTTCTATGTTATTTCCATTCCTCTATTTAATTTTTATTTGCATTTAATTGATATCTTCTGCATGCAATTCCTAACAGGCCCCCCATCTTCTTGCTCTTACCCCATTTGCAATAAAAAATTATAGTATGAGTACAATGGACTTCATACATGCCCTGGCCTAAGCTTTACAATCATTCCAAAGGTCAGGTCAGACTATCCTAGCCTTCCTGTAAAAATCCAAAACAATTTTCCTTCAAATATGAAATATACAGAAGAAGTTATAACAGAAGCCAAAAACTCACTATGGAGAAGAGAACCTCTTTTAGTGTGAAAATCCTCTATTTATAGGCATTTGAGGTGGCCACCACACTCATCACATGAATGGGACACATGACAATCATCAATTGGCTCTTGGACTAGCCATATAGATGGTCAAAATTATTTTTGTCACTTTCTAGGTGCTTTCTGACGATGCAGCGGAAAAAAGTGATCCATCAAAATATTGTGGAAGAAACTAGGTCATTTGCATATTACAGGAAAACTAGGTCATCTGTATATTGTGAGAAATTTAGGGTCATCTGCATATTGCAGGAAATTTAGGGTCTACTACATATTACAGGATTTTGAGGGTCTTCTACATATCCTGTTGCAGACCAAAGTTCCACATATCATGTTGACACTCAAAGTTCCACCTAAGCATAACTTAATTTTGCTCAAAATCTCACCAAAATTAAAATTTTGGACACCCATTTGGCTCTTAACAAGATGAAGTCATCACTTGGATATGTAGGATTGCAAGGATCATCTGCATATATCCCCATGGCAAGGAAAGTCCCACATATCCTATTGACACGTTGAAAGTTCTACATTTACATAACTTGTCCAATTTAGCTCATATTTTTGCCCTACTTGAAATGTGAGCACCCATTTGGATCTTCTTCAAGATGAAATCAACACTTGGCTATGAATCCTTAGGAATTTCTCTAGAAATTTGATCATCAACTCCTGTAGCAAAATAAGAAGGTAAACAAACAAGCAAGAATGCAAAGAAATCCTTTTGGTTGATGAGGATTGCTTGGTGGGCAAAGTAAAATAAGATTGGCCAAGAAACCTTGTGAAACTCACACAAATATGGCATGTTTTTCAAAGTGGAAATCCTATTTAGCATTTGGAAAGATAGGAATTTTGCACCTTTTTTGATGTATTATTAATAGAAATTTATTTTTTTATTCTAAATCTATGATATGTTATAACATGGCTATGCACATACAAGTACAAGCTAATATAGTTGCACTTGAAGTGGTCCACCTACAGGTTCTTGTTGATCATTGGGGTAATGCTCGTTGTATGGTTTCTAGAGTGCCATTAATTTCCCCTTCTAATAAGGGTCCATCCCATCTATGAGGGTGTTAATGTGGTTGCAATCAACAATCATGTGGGCATGATGCTTCTCATGTTTCCTAGATCATGGATAGTCTTAGTCCTCTTGCCAACATTTAGCCTCTCCTCTGCACTACACTAGAGTAGCTCCTAGTTGGCTTGACAGTAGCAAATTCTCTCAACTCATACTAGCTATCTTTCCTACGAAGGATGCTAGTCAACACCTTGAGGAATTGTAGGTTAACAAGGATAATCTTGATGGTTCTCTTACTGGTTGGAAACTCATTCTTGATGAGCAAGATAATTAGGATGTGTAGAAACTAGATGATCGTGATTTGCCTCCTGCTACTAGTGCTTTAGCTCTTGCTACTTAGCATCTCTATCTGTTTTTCTTTGATGTGATTGTTAAGACTTCACTTTGCTTATACTTTGGAGTGTGACTATTTCTACCCACCTTTTTTGTGTTCTAGTATATTTTGAAAGACTTTTATAGTAAATATAAATGCCTATTTCATCAATACAAAATGTCAACATTGCTATTTCTCAACTTCCATGTTCTAATGCACTACTTGTATAAAATGTAAACAAATTAAATATTTCATTCCTATTAAACAATCACAGGCCTTAATATTCCTTTACAATGTTGCCATTTACTCTTTCAACATGAATATTCAAATTTGACAACCAAAAAGGTTAAAATATTTAACTAAATCAATTTTTAAATTTTTTTATTTTGTTAAAATTGTATTACAAATTTCAAAACAAATATATCACTAAACCAATCAATAATTATTAAACCTTTAACTAATCACCATCACATATATTTTTAACTATATTACAATAAAAAAACTAATAATAATAATTACACAACCTAATGTGACATTGACCTATATCTCTTGGGGATACTTCATCATCATCCCCAAGAAACCCAAATATTTGGGTCACAAAGATGTCATCCACAGGGGTTGTTCATGAAACCCTTCTCATTGTTGTTGAAAAAATCAAGTCCAATGGACTCAATCATCTTCAGGTTAAGGAAAAATACATCTTTCCTCCCCATGAACATCCCAACTTGTCTGAAGTTTGTCATTCCTGTGCTATTCCAGTGCTAGACCTCAAAGATTTAGATGGCCCTGATAGAAAAAATGTGGTGAAGGAGATTAGGAATGCATGTGATGCGTAGTGTTTTTTCCAGGTAAACTTCCATTTATATATAATTTTCATTCAAAAATCTATCAAAAATCTGTTTGGGTTTGGTTTGATATCAATTATATGACTCAGAAAATTTAGATTGTGAACCATGGAGTGCAAGAATCTATGATGAAAGGCATGACGGATACTACCAAAGAGTTTTTTGAAATGCCTGTGGAAGACAGAGCCTTTCTCTATTCAGAGGATTTAAGTAAGGCGATTAGGCTTACTACGAGCTTCAATATCACCAAAGAAAAGGTCCTAAACTGGAGCGATAGTTTTGAGACAACCATGCCATCAATTGGAGGAGGTCATTGACTTTTGGCCTAAAAAACCTACAACCTACAGGTAATAATAATAAAGATAATGCAATAACATGAGCTTTCATAGTGGACAACCTTGTTTGAAGCCCAGATGATGTGTCACAATATTTAAGTGTATAAATCCTATCTAATTTTGGTTGTTCATCTGTTGGATGAATTTAATTGCAGACATACCACTCTGTTGGCATCTAAACCTAAGGCTCCCCATTATAAACAAAAAAATATATCAATAAAATAAAAAAGAAAGAAAGAAAATGCGATCCCTCACAAAACGTTTGCTACCAATTGAAAAAAAGGAGCATAACCCTTTCTCTATTTTTATAGAGAGTGTGCAAGGAAGTATGCTAAATAGATAAGATAACTGATTTTGAGACTGTTGGCTGCAATTTTTGAAGCTCTAGGACTGGATGCTAATTATTTGAATACAACATTTGGGAATCATGATCAGGGTAAAAGCAAGAAACTCGGTCCACATGTAGGGGAAGTCACACGGGTAAAAAAATTCCTGACAGGAATGGGTATCCATTTTCAAAGAAACAGGTACTCGTTTAGGAACGAGCACCAGAAGCTAAATGGGTACTTGTTTAGTAATGGGTACCCATTTAGGAATGAGTACCTGAGCCTAAACGGGTACCCGTTCTTAAACATAATGGGTACTTGTTATATAATGGGTACCCATTCTATGGATTTTGAAATCACCGACCGCCTTTTCCCTTCCCTTTGCTTGGGTTTTAGGCTCAGGATAGGCATGGTTAGCTGACCTTGAGCCTTAGACCTGCAAGTTTTTTTTAAGTATAGAACAAGAGGAAAGACTGAGTTTACCTATATGGCTAACGACCTTTTTTTCTAAATTTTTTTATGAAATGAAAACCCATTATAGATGACAGTGTCTAGTTTTCAAATATGTAATTTTTTTTGTTATTGGACATGTTTTTCTATTTATTATTTAATTTATGAGCAAACTGGTCCAAAAACTTGAAATGACAGGTGTTTGTATTTTTTTAATAACTTTTAATTTTTAAATTTTTAAAAAAATATATATATGTCATCAATCTACACATCATTCTTTAGACAATGAAAAAAAATAATTTAATTTTATGATTTTTTTTTCCCAAATTATGTTGGTCGTACACGAGGGGTTTTCAAAAGTAGCAATTAGGCCTAATAAAAAATTAATTAAAAAAAAAATATTTGGGAAATTTTTTTTAAAAAATATCCTCATCAAACTTCACTGTACTACACATCTTTTCCCAAAAGGATTTTGAAAAATAATTTTATTTAGGTCAAATTATGTTGGCCGTACACGTGCATGGTATGGTTAAAAAAAGTGACTTTTAAACAGTGGTTTTTAGAAATGTCTATTGAAAATCAATTTGTATTATCTAGGTATTGAAATAAATTACATATTTGGAAACTAGACTCCGAGTACTACATTTTATATTCAGTGACTTTTTTAAAGATTCCATCTCTAAGTGCTTCAAATTTTAAGGTCAAATGTGACAAACTCTGAAAATTAGGGAAAACACTTCCACTTTTTGGCCAAAAGGTGGACCCAACATCTTGCACTGACCCATCAGCTATTGCTAATAAATTATTATCCTCCATGTCCAAATCCAGATCTTACCTTTGGCATGTCACCTCATTCAGATTCAGGTCTAATCATTGTTCTAATGCAAGAAGATGTGAGTGGCCTACAAGTGATCATGGATAGGAAATGGGTTGCAGTAGAACCCATACCCAATGCCTTTGTGGTGAATTTGGCAGATCAGCTTCAAGTCTTTGATTAAACAATATATTGATCCAAGCTATATTTTAGAGTTTTAAGTCTACAATCTACAATTTTTTAAAAGAAGGATAGATTTTTGAATTTATTTTGTGTTTGTTTTGACTAGGTTGTAAGCAATGGGAGATTCAAGAGTGCAAAGTATAGGGCTATAACTAACATGTCATGTGTATGCATGTCCATTGTTACATTCTCTTTGCATTCAATGGATGGCTTCGTTGCTCCTACAGAGTCCATGGTGGACAAGGAGCATCCTGTTATGTATAGAGGGCATAGCTTTGGTGAATTCTAGAAGGAATTCCAGAGTCAGGGATTGAAGAGTAAGTGTGTCTTGGATCGATTCTAGATTAAAATTGATCAATCAATCAAATCGGAAGCAAATTCAAATGGATCTCAAATAGTGTCAAGGGCATATTGATAATACAAAATGCCATACTAATTACGCTAATAAGCGTTCCCTATGTGAGAAGCACATGATGGATTATATAGATAAAGGGTCCAGATTAAAAGGACTACCATGAAAAAGATCTTGACCATAGATTTTTAAAACAATACCATAAATGATAAGAAACAAAAAAAATCACTTTACATTTATGACTATTTTAATTTATTTTGTCTTATTCCTAACATTTGAAAAAAATAGTAATATTGTTTCCTATTTATAAAAGATTTTAAAAACAATACTATAAATGATAAGAAACAGAAAAAAAAAAGTTCACTTTGCATTTATGACCTTTTTAAATTTATTATTGTCTTAATCTTAACATTTAAAAAAATAGTAATATTTTTTTCTCTCTTATAGAACCTATTTGTTTTCTATAATGTTAAGCAAGAAGAAATCTTAACCTTACAATTTTCAAATCAATATTACTAAAATAACCATTTACATCTCTCTACTATTTGGGGGAGGCATTTGACTTTTTACCACCATAACTATTTTAAAAAATATTGATCATAAAATTATGGAAATTGATGGATAGTATTTAATGTCAAATTGTTCTCAAGTACACCAACTCCATACACACCTTGAATAAGATGTGTTGACATTAAATATCTTACGATAAAAAATATCCACAAAATATCTATATAAAAAACATATAAACTATTTTCTTGTTATCACTGGGAATTGCACCCGTATGCAAAGTGTTGGCAAGAGACACTATGTGGCTTCATGAGTGTTGTCATTGATGGCAACAAAGTTCATCCCACACATCCGCAGGACATAGTATGTCTACACCAGAAGTTAGATTGAAAAGTGTCTTGGTCCGGTAAGCAAGAACAGAGCATGCAACAAGGTCCGACAATCAGGTCCAAATTTTTCAGAGGAAGTATCTCAGCAAAGTGTAGACTTGGGGAAGTCAAGAGGAGTACCATGACTGATAGATTCTAGAGATTGAGCCTCCGGTGATGAAAGAGTGAAAAGATATGAGCACCTAAGTGTTGGGTTCCTGTTTGGCAGAGCAGACTGAGGAAGAACTGACCGGCAAAGCATCATACATTAATCCAGATGAGATATTGATGGTGATCAAGTTTCTTGAGGGATCATTCATGATTGGCCAACATGATTGATGACTTCTATAAGTATCTCTTTGATACACATCACTTAGCAAGCAAGGATTCAACTGACAGACCAGAGTTTGGGAAAATATTGAGTATTCTGGATGCCGACTAGAAAGATGTTAAAATCCTTGGTGTGGATATATATACCAGATGGATTTTGATGTGAAGATGTGTGTGGTGTGTTGTGTTGTGCAAAGAAAAGAAGAAAGCAGTGTAGAAGCATCTATACAAATTCAGTATGTGACAGAACAGCAAAACTAAGAAGAGGAAGAATGAAGTGTAGCAGATCAGTATATTGAGCCTAACCCAAACTGAACTTCAGCATATGTGGATGCCCCTGATCAGTTCAATCACCTGGTTACTTTCTTTATACCTTGTAGACAGTGAGTCTCTTGTAGGCAGTGAGCCTCTTGTGAGCAGTGTGCTCAGGCAGTGAGCCCTAATTGGCAAGTGCCATTTTGTACTACCTTATTCTTTTAACAGAGAATACAATCTTGGTTAGTCACCCCGTGGTTTTTCCCTTAACAGGGTTTTCCACGTCAAAATCATTGTGGTATGTGTATTGATTTTATTTCTTCTTTCATGGTTATGCATGTTTATATGTTTTGATGCTACACTAGTTGTTAAAGAAGAACATAAAGTTAAAATAATTAGGATAACTAATTCACCCCCCCTCTCAATTATCAACAATTGGTATCAGAGCTAGGTTCCTCCAAATAGAGCCTGACAACTTGAGGAAGATCTGGGAATCTCAATGGATATGTATGGTATGAGGGAACAACTTCAGTCTACCCTAGATGATCTTGAATAGTCTCACTCTGAAGTCAATAACTTGAAGGGAAGACTCAAACAAGCTGATGATTTCATAAATGAACTAAAAGAGAAACTGAGTATCTCTATGAAAAAGAGAAAGGAACTACTTCAACAATTGGCAAGTCAAAGTGAAGCCAATAATACTGATGAAGATCTGAATGAGAAGAACAAGTTATGTGAGAAGCTATCAAAAGAAGTCATTATGGTAAGACATGAAATGGAATTAAGAGTTATGAAGTTCACCCAAGAAATTGAAGAGAAGAGAAAAATTGAAGATAATCTAAAACAATCTCTCAAGGAGAAGTCAGAAGACTACCACAAAATGGATAGAATAATTAGGCATCTAGAATCTGATCTTGAAGAAGCTAGAGATAATGAAGAACAACTTGAGAATCAAATAGACACTCTTAAAAGGGATCTTCAAACAACAAATGAATACAAAGAGAAATTCAAGATAAGCTCTACTCAACTTGAAGTTCTTCTTGAAAGCCAAAAGAGGGTAGATGACAAGCAAGGCTTGGGGTATTAGAAAGATGAAAGCTCTGGATCCAGTCAGAAGAACTCTGTATCAGGAAATCCAAGGAACAGGCCTAGAAGACCTCTGGTAAGGCAACCAAATGCTCAAAGATATCCATCCTTCAATGGATACTGCCACAATTGCAATAACTTTGGTCATAAAGCAAATCAGTGTAGAAGAAGAATGAATCAGACTAATTCATCCTTTTCTGGATAGTGTTTTAACTGCAAAAGGTATGGTCACAAATCTGATGAATGTAGAAATATGCAAATAAACAATTCATTCAATGGTAGATGTTTTGCATGCAATAGAATGGGACATATGGCTAATCAATGTAGATCAAGAGGATATTGGTCAAATATGCAAAGAAATATTGTTTTCTACAATTGCAATAGATCCGGTCATATTGCCAAATTCTGTAGAAGTAAGAATCGGGACAAAAAGGGTCTGGTGCATCATAATCAAAACCAAGACAAAGGAAAAGGAAAAGTGAATGCAAATGAAATTCAAAGGGAAATGAACAAGATTTGGGTGAAGAGAAGTACAAAAACTGTTGGGGATGGATCCGCACCAGAATCTGGTGCTGATATTCCTTTCAAAAATTGAATAGATGAGATCTAGCTCAGGGGGAGTCACAAAGGAAAATAAAATTCCCCCAGCCAATCAATCGGTGCCTGAAATTGGCACATGGAAAGTTGCGGATTAAAGGGTTCTCAGAGAAATATCTAAATAACCCCTGGTAAAAATATGAAAGATCCGCATGTCTTGTCGAAACCATGACGACAAATGCTAATTTGTCTTACTTACATCAGAGTGACTAACAAATCGGAGACACAAAAAGGAAGTTTGTCAAAGGTTGAAGTCACACCGATGAGTGGTTGGTGATGGTGTGAGGTTGTCATTGATGTCAAAAGTGTTCAGGAGCATGAGAAATCATCTTGCAGATATAGAGAATGGTTTTATACTTCACAGGTTTGATCTTGCATCATCAGGAGTACATCATCTTGTTTGTTGTTGATAGGAGCAGGAGCATGAGACATCATCTCATGTGTTCTTTCTATTGTCATATCACAGCTTGTTCAGTATGGTAAAGTGTTGTGTCATTCAGACTGAGTTGATGATAATATTGATCTGTGAAAATGTTGCTTTAAGAATATCAATTGTGTTTGTGCAAAGTCAGTGATGTGTTTGAGGATGTTGATCATACAGGAGCTCAAATGGGTTACATGCATGTTCATATTTACGCAGATTGATCATGTTGATGTTACAATGTATGATTGATCTTGGCTTGACAAAGTTCACTTGCTTCAGTTTAATAAGACCAGTGTAGATAAGGTATTTATGATCGAGGTAATCTCAGGAGCTTAAATCGTATATGTTGAAGTATTAAATATTTTTGCTCATGGCTCAAAAGAGTTTATCTTTTCAAGGGTGCCTTGAATTTGATGTTTAGATAATGTGTACTGATATCAATCAGACATGCTCGAGGGTAAGGTGATCAGTTTGATGTGGTGTTTTTGACATTGCAATAAGGATGACTAAAGAGGTATTATCAACTCTAAATAATCTCTAAACCTTCTACCTGTCATACACTTTTAAATCTATTTGGGAGGTGACTTATTGTAGCGGGTTTACAACTTAAATACCACCGTTTGGAGGGGTCTCTAGTCATGGCGGTGACCGGCCCATCTCATACTCCTAACCGACTCCATCGGTCTCTTCCAAAAGTGCTCGGGCGGGAAGTCATTTCAAATGACTCTCTTCACATGTTTTTTGGAGCGCGAATTTCATTAAGGATTTTATGAGTTTAAAACAATTGAAATTGCTTTGTGAAGAGCCCGCGGTATATTCAAAAAGGGAAGGTTTTTTTTTTTTTTTGTTTAAACTTAGAAACTTTAGTATGTCATATTTTATGACATTTAAATAAAAGGTGCATGGAATAAGGAGGGAGCCCGATATAAGTGGGCACATTTTTTTTTAAAAGATTTTTGGAAACTTCTTTTAAATTTCCATTTTTAATTAAATGGCTTAAGATTCATTATAGAATTAAGGAGCCTTTATAGGAGATTGCTATTGCTTTTTAAAAGCAATTTTTTTAGAAAACTATTGAAGAATTTAGAAAAGATTTTTATGAAAAAATTGCAGAGATAACAATGATGCAATGAGAAAGATTCTTTACAGATTGAAGATTTTTTTGAGGCAGATTGGTTTTTCAAAGATGAATTGATTTTTTAATTTTATTGAAGATGAAATAAGATTGCAGGAATTTGCAAAGAGGAAGAGAGGAAGAAAATGAACAGTCATAGACATGAAGAGAAAAGTAATTTCTTCACAGATATAGAATATGAAAGGTTTTCATGAAGATATTTTTGAGGAAGATCAACAAGATTGAATGATGTTTTTGTCTTGTGAGAAAATCAAATTGAAGATTTTATTTGCAGGGATAATATTGAATACAGAAATTGTCCAAATTGAAATGTCAAAGAATGTGAAGGATCATGTACAGAGAAGAGGAAGATCAAAAGATTTTTTAATGCATAGAATTGACGGGAAGATATTTTGTTTTAAAAATAGAGAAGAGAATATGAAGGGTTGTGAAAGTATATTCAGTTTTTATTTAATGATATTACAGATGCTTTATATAGATAAGTGTGGATTAACAAGATGAGGAGAGTGATGTTGTGCAGATTGATGATGAACTGACAGGGATCAAATACAGATACAGAGATTGACAAGGTGATTAGAAAGACAATATGCAATTGTAATGACAATCAGGTGCATGAATCATGAATTTGATTGATCAAGACATTGAAACTAGTAAGATAGAGATGAAACATACAGTGTTGTGAAGTGTTGTTGAAAATCAAGCAGTGTTGTTGAGAATCAAGCAGTGTTGGTGTTGTAGAGTGGATCATGATACAGGATTGAAATATCTGAGTTTGTATATGATTTGGGAATGATCATTTGACAGACACATGAGAGAGAATAAATGTTATGTATTGAAACAGAGAAACCCTCTGAATTTGTGTTTTCAGTTTGTTCTGTAATAGGGGTTGGTGCTCCTTGAAGCTGGTGCTTCTAAACAGTATGCCAGTGAGGATTGTAGGTCAGTGAGACCTTAACATTTGTCAGTGAGACACATATTGTAGCCAGTGAGGCTTCTTTGTAGCTAGTGAGGCATGTTTGATCAGTTAAGCCAGTGAGGCAGTTTAGAGTGGTTTTTCTACCCCTGGAGGGTTTTCCACTCATGCAATTCTTGTGTCATAATCTTTTCTGTGTGTGTAAGATTTACTTATGAAGTTTTGTTCTCTTTCTGTATTCACAGTCATGTGCATATGTATTTGACAGATCAATGCTATCTTTCTCTCCTTGTACTCTGAAAGTTAAAGTGTGAAAAAAAAGATTTGAAAATTCACACAACACTGATTCACCCCCTCTCAGTGTTGATTGTACTCCTACAATTGGTATCAGAGCCAGTTTCCCTTCTACAGCTTAATCAGCTTGGGTAGGTCCTGTGTGTGGAGTTCAATGGGTAAGTGCAGAAGAAATAAGAACATGAGAAATGTTAAGATTCTTTCTAATCAGAAGACACAAAAGACATTATCAAATCCTAATGTTGATATAAAGTCAGTTGATAAAGATGTTCTCCATGCTAAGTCTGATATTGTCTTAGAAGAAAAGGTTTCAGAGTTCCTCAGTTTGATGGTTCAAATTTTTTAGTTTGGTATGTTAGAATGCAAGTATATTTATCCTCCTTAGGATATGATGTTTTAATGTCGGTTGAAAATGGTAATTCTGCAAATAACAAAGAAGTTCTTGAATATAATGATATTGCAAAGAAGGCTATATTATCTGCTCTATCTAATGATGCTATTTGTAAGGTTATGGATTGTGTTACAGCTCAGGATATGTGGAGGAGATTGAAAAGGATTTATCAAGATAATGATAAAGAAGGAGACACTCTGGTGTGTGAAGAAACTAGCAATGAAAAGAGACTTTCAAATGAAGGAGTTGAAGTTCAATCCCAATCAAATTCAGAAGAAGCTAGCATCACAAGTGATGATGATCAGGATTATAATGAACAAGATTGTGAGATTGATTTGGAAGGAGAGCTCATATATGCTCTGAGTGAGCTCAAGAATTATAAGAAGGAGAACAATAAATTAATGATGCAGTTGCAACAAGAAAAAGATTTAAAAGACAAAGCTCTTACAGATCTTGAATGTGCTAGAAACCTGATTATAGATTTGAGAAATCAAGCAGGTGAATCAGATAAATCAATCACTAGTTTGAAAACAGAGGTTGAGGAAGCCAAGAGAATAGTTAATGTAACAAAGTTAGAGTTAGAAGCTAAATCAGTTGAATGTCAAAAACTTGAAAGAGAAATGTTTTCTTTGAGAAAAAATCTTGAGGATGTTAAGAAGCAATTAGAAAAGAATCTCAAAATTGGAAGAGAGCACAAGCAGGTTAAATGAGATGCTTGGTAAACAAAAACTATATGGAGACACTACTGGACTTGGTTTTGAAGAAGGAGAATGTTCAAAAGCTAGAGAGACTCCCAGAAAGAAGATTGATTTGAATGCTGCCACTAAAAACAAAATGCATAATCAGAGAAGAAGAAATGCTCCTATAAGACAAGCATACATGTACACGTATAACTATTCATTTAATGGTTATTGTTATACTTGTAATCAATTTGGACATAAAGCAGTTGATTGCAAAAGGGATACTAACCTTGTTTGTTACAAGTGTAATAATATTGGTCACATACAAAGAAACTGCAAAATGAATGGAAGGTATGATCCTGCATGGAAGCATAACATAATTACTCAGGGGATGTTAAAAAGGTACTATCATTCATTTGATTATGATTTTGACATAGTTTGTTATAATTGCAACACTCTTGGACACAAAGCACAGAGTTGTAAAATGTATGTTTCACCTGATTTAAAAAGGTTGAAATGGAAAGAAAAAGGTTGGAGGAAGAAAGCACCTGTGAAAATTTGGAAGCAGAAAGAAAGTAAAGAGAAGCTAGAATCTAAGCTTGTGCATCCTGCACAAGTCACTTCATCAGTTGCATAACAGATAGCATGAAGTGAGGGGGAGTTGTTCATGTACTATTGATTAACCCCAAGTTTCAGGAAGGAGATCATTTGATATGATGATCTTGTCTGTCTATCACTCTTGCCATGCTTTGAAATAGTTGATTATGTTGTTGCTGACAAAGTTGATGTTGCAGGAGTTCTTGTTGGTTGCAGGATGTAGTTATGTATATATCAGATTTGATAGTATGTTGTAAAAAGATGTGCAGGAACAACAAGATTGTCTTCATTCTTTTCATGTCAAAAAGGATGTGCAAGAATTCTTGGTTGCAGAATGAATGATTCATTGGTATAATAAAATGACATGTTCTGTGTATGCAAGGTGTTGATATGTTTGTTAAAGGAAGTAATCAGAGGATCTCATTGATGTCAGTGTTTCATCTTCATCTACAAATTTGTGTTGTGATTAGAAGTGGTATAGTGCAGTCTATGGGCAGCTTGTAACAATGGTTTGGTGCTTGGTTTGATATGCCTTACATGATTGTTTGATGTCTTGTTGCTCTAAAGTTTTTATGATTATTCAATATGCAGATGAACATGGAAAGAGCTCAGAGCTCTCAAGAAAAGTTTTGGACAGCAAATTGGAAAAATAATCAGTGCCTTAAGTGGTATTTTCAATTCTTGATTGGTATATTTATGTTTTCTTTGCAAAAGTGTTCAGAAGGTTGACTGTCAGTAAATGGATGGTATACTTCAGGTTGATATGTTGCTTCTGGACTAATTCAGGAAGTGGATAAGTGTTGAGTTGAGTTGAGTTATGTTGGTTAGTCTTGTCAGTGTTTACCAATGGTATTTCTGAGTAGTAATTTGTTTATGATCTTTAATACATGGAAAATCTTGGAGATTTGTTATTTTAGGTCAAAAAGGTTGTTGATTGAAGAAGAACTGTTTGTTTTGAAAGTTTGTGATGTTATCAGGAAGGAGTGTGTCAGTCTTCATCTTCACAGTGGTATTGTCATCAGATTTCTCATATTGCAGGGTGATTGCAATTATCAAGCTATAACATCTTTTTAGTGGACTTGTTCTCAGGGGGAGATAATAGTCTTTGTCATCCGATGTCAAAAAGGGGGAGAAAGAAAAATATGCATCAGGTGGTTTTGCCATCAATGACAAAGGGGGAGATTGATGGTGTGAGGTTGTCATTGATGTCAAAAGTGTTCAGGAGCATGAGAAATCATCTTGCAGATATAGAGAATGGTTTTATACTTCACAGGTTTGATCTTGCATCATCAGGAGTACATCATCTTGTTTGTTGTTGATAGGAGCAGGAGCATGAGACATCATCTCATGTGTTCTTTCTATTGTCATATCACAGCTTGTTCAGTATGGTAAAGTGTTGTGTCATTCAGACTGAGTTGATGATAATATTGATCTGTGAAAATGTTGCTTTAAGAATATCAATTGTGTTTGTGCAAAGTCAGTGATGTGTTTGAGGATGTTGATCATACAGGAGCTCAAATGGGTTACATGCATGTTCATATTTGCGCAGATTGATCATGTTGATGTTACAATGTATGATTGATCTTGGCTTGACAAAGTTCACTTGCTTCAGTTTAATAAGACCAGTGCAGATAAGGTATTTATGATGGAGGTAATCTCAGGAGCTTAAATAGTATATGTTGAAGTATTAAATCTTTTTGCTCATGGCTCAAAAGAGTTTATCTTTTCAAGGGTGCCTTGAATTTGATGTTTAGATAATGTGTACTGATATCAATCAGACATGCTCGAGGGTAAGGTGATCAGTTTGATGTGGTGTTTTTGACATTGCAATAAGGATGACTAAAGAGGTATTATCAACTCTAAATAATCTCTAAACCTTCTACCTGTCATACACTTTTAAATCTATTTGGGAGGTGACTTATTGTAGCGGGTTTACAACTTAAATACCACCGTTTGGAGGGGTCTCTAGTCATGGCGGTGACCGGCCCATCTCATACTCCTAACCGACTCCATCGGTCTCTTCCAAAAGTGCTCGGGCGGGAAGTCATTTCAAATGACTCTCTTCACATGTTTTTTGGAGCGCGAATTTCATTAAGGATTTTATGAGTTTAAAACAATTGAAATTGCTTTGTGAAGAGCCCGCGGTATATTCAAAAAGGGAAGGTTTTTTTTTTTTTTTGTTTAAACTTAGAAACTTTAGTATGTCATATTTTATGACATTTAAATAAAAGGTGCATGGAATAAGGAGGGAGCCCGATATAAGTGGGCACATTTTTTTTTAAAAGATTTTTGGAAACTTCTTTTAAATTTCCATTTTTAATTAAATGGCTTAAGATTCATTATAGAATTAAGGAGCCTTTATAGGAGATTGCTATTGCTTTTTAAAAGCAATTTTTTTAGAAAACTATTGAAGAATTTAGAAAAGATTTTTATGAAAAAATTGCAGAGATAACAATGATGCAATGAGAAAGATTCTTTACAGATTGAAGATTTTTTTGAGGCAGATTGGTTTTTCAAAGATGAATTGATTTTTTGATTTTATTGAAGATGAAATAAGATTGCAGGAATTTGCAACGAGGAAGAGAGGAAGAAAATGAACAGTCATAGACATGAAGAGAAAAGTAATTTCTTCACAGATATAGAATATGAAAGGTTTTCATGAAGATATTTTTGAGGAAGATCAACAAGATTGAATGATGTTTTTGTCTTGTGAGAAAATCAAATTGAAGATTTTATTTGCAGGGATAATATTGAATACAGAAATTGTCCAAATTGAAATGTCAAAGAATGTGAAGGATCATGTACAGAGAAGAGGAAGATCAAAAGATTTTTTAATGCATAGAATTGACGGGAAGATATTTTGTTTTAAAAATAGAGAAGAGAATATGAAGGGTTGTGAAAGTATATTCAGTTTTTATTTAATGATATTACAGATGCTTTATATAGATAAGTATAGATTAACAAGATGAGGAGAGTGATGTTGTGCAGATTGATGATGAACTGACAGGGATCAAATACAGATACAGAGATTGACAAGGTGATTAGAAAGACAATATGCAATTGTAATGACAATTAGGTGCATGAATCATGAATTTGATTGATCAAGACATTGAAACTAGTAAGATAGAGATGAAACATACAGTGTTGTGAAGTGTTGTTGAAAATCAAGCAGTGTTGTTGAGAATCAAGCAGTGTTGGTGTTGTAGAGTGGATCATGATACAGGATTGAAATATCTGAGTTTGTATATGATTTGGGAATGATCATTTGACAGACACATGAGAGAGAATAAATGTTATGTATTAAAACAGAGAAACCCTCTGAATTTGTGTTTTCAGTTTGTTCTGTAATAGGGATTGGTGCTCCTTGAAGCTGGTGCTTCTAAACAGTATGCCAGTGAGGCTTGTAGGTCAGTGAGACCTTAACATTTGTTAGTGAGACACATATTGTAGCCAGTGAGGCTTCTTTGTAGCCAGTGAGGCATGTTTGATCAGTTAAGCCAGTGAGGCAGTTTAGAGTGGTTTTTCTACCCCTGGAGGGTTTTCCACTCATGCAATTCTTGTGTCATAATCTTTTCTGTGTGTGTAAGATTTACTTATGAAGTTTTGTTCTCTTTCTGTATTCACAGTCATGTGCATATGTATTTGACAGATCAATGCTATCTTTCTCTCCTTGTACTCTGAAAGTTAAAGTGTGAAAAAAAAAGATTTGAAAATTCACACAACACTGATTCACCCCCCCTCTCAGTGTTGATTGTACTCCTACAATTGGTATCAGAGCCAGTTTCCCTTCCACAGCTTAATCAGCTTGGGTAGGTCCTGTGTGTGGAGTTCAATGGGTGAGTGCAGAAGAAATAAGAACATGAGAAATGTTAAGATTCTTTCTAATCAGAAGACACAAAAGACATTATCAAATCCTAATGTTGATATAAAGTCAGTTGATAAAGATGTTCTCCATGTTAAGTCTGATATTATCTTAGAAGAAAAGGTTTCAGATGTTCCTCAGTTTGATGGTTCAAATTTTTTAGTTTGGTATGTTAGAATGCAAGTATATTTATCCTCCGTAGGATATGATGTTTTAATGTCGATTGAAAACGGTAATTCTGCAAATAACAAAGAAGTTCTTGAATATAATGATATTGCAAAGAAGGCTATATTATCTGCTCTATCTAATGATGTTATTTGTAAGGTTATGGATTGTGTTACAGCTTAGGATATGTGGAGGAGATTGAAAAGGATTTATCAAGATAATGATAAAGGAGACACTCTGGTGTGTGAAGAAACTAGCAATGAAAAGAGACTTTCAAATGAAGGAGTTGAAGTTCAATCCCAATCAAATTCAGAAGAATCTAGCATCACAAGTGATGATGATCAGGATTATAATGAACAAGATTGTGAGATTGATTTGGAAGGAGAGCTCATATATGCTCTGAGTGAGCTCAAGAATTATAAGAAGGAGAACAATAAATTAATGATGCAGTTGCAACAAGAAAAAGATTTAAAAGACAAAGCTCTTACAGATCTTGAATGTGCTAGAAACCTGATTATAGATTTGAGAAATCAAGCAGGTGAATCAGATAAATCAATCACTAGTTTGAAAACAGAGGTTGAGGAAGCCAAGAGAATAGTTAATGTAACAAAGTTAGAGTTAGAAGCTAAATCAGTTGAATGTCAAAAACTTGAAAGAGAAATGTTTTCTTTGAGAAAAAATCTTGAGGATGTTAAGAAGCAATTAGAAAAGAATCTGAAATTGGAAGAGAGCACAAGCAGGTTAAATGAGATGCTTGGTAAACAAAAACTATATGGAGACACTACTGGACTTGGTTTTGAAGAAGGAGAATGTTCAAAAGCTAGAGAGACTCCCAGAAAGAAGATTGATTTGAATGCTGCCACTAAAAACAAAATGCATAATCAGAGAAGAAGAAATGCTCCTATAAGACAAGCATACATGTACACGTATAACTATTCATTTAATGGTTATTTTTATACTTGTAATCAATTTGGACATAAAGCAGTTGATTGCAAAAGGGATACTAACCTTGTTTGTTACAAGTGCAATAATATTGGTCACATACAAAGAAACTGCAAAATGAATGGAAGGTATGATCCTACATGGAAGCATAACATAATTACTCAGGGGATGTTAAAAAGGTACTATCATTCATTTGATTATGATTTTGACATAGTTTGTTATAATTGCAACACTCTTGGACACAAAGCACAGAGTTGCAAAATGTATGCTTCACCTGATTTAAAAAGGTTGAAATGGAAAGAAAAAGGTTGGAGGAAGAAAGCACCTGTGAAAATTTGGAAGCAGAAAGAAAGTAAAGAGAAGCTAGAATCTAAGCTTGTGCATCCTGCACAAGTCACTTCATCAGTTGCATAACAGATAGCATGAAGTGAGGGGGAGTTGTTCATGTACTATTGATTAACCCCAAGTTTCAGGAAGGAGATCATTTGATATGATGATCTTGTCTGTCTATCACTCTTGCCATGCTTTGAAATAGTTGATTATGTTGTTGCTGACAAAGTTGATGTTGCAGGAGTTCTTGTTGGTTGCAGGATGTAGTTATGTATATATCAGATTTGATAGTATGTTGTAAAAAGATGTGCAGGAACAGCAAGATTGTCTTCATTCTTTTCATGTCAAAAAGGATGTGCAAGAATTCTTGGTTGCAGAATGAATGATTCATTGGTATAATAAAATGACATGTTCTGTGTATGCAAGGTGTTGATATGTTTGTTAAAGGAAGTAATCAGAGGATCTCATTGATGTCAGTGTTTCATCTTCATCTACAAATTTGTGTTGTGATTAGAAGTGGTATAGTGCAGTCTATGGGCAGCTTGTAACAATGGTTTGGTGCTTGGTTTGATATGCCTTACATGATTGTTTGATGTCTTGTTGCTCTCAAGTTTTTATGATTATTCAATATGCAGATGAACATGGAAAGAGCTCAGAGCTCTCAAGAAAAGTTTTGGACAGCAAATTGGAAAAATAATCAGTGCCTTAAGTGGTATTTTCAATTCTTGATTGGTATATTTATGTTTTCTTTGCAAAAGTGTTCAGAAGGTTGACTGTCAGTAAATGGATGGTATACTTCAGGTTGATATGTTGCTTCTGGACTAATTCAGGAAGTGGATAAGTGTTGAGTTGAGTTGAGTTATGTTGGTTAGTCTTGTCAGTGTTTACCAATGGTATTTCTGAGTAGTAATTTGTTTATGATCTTTAATACATGGAAAATCTTGGAGATTTGTTATTTCAGGTCAAAAAGGTTCTTGATTGAAGAAGAACTGTTTGTTTTGAAAGTTTGTGATGTTATTAGGAAGGAGTGCGTCAGTCTTCATCTTCACAGTGGTATTGTCATCAGATTTCTCATATTGCAGGGTGATTGCAATTACCAAGCTATAACATCTTTTTAGTGGAGTTGTTCTCAGGGGGAGATACTAGTCTTTGTCATCCGATGTCAAAAAGGGGGAGAAAGAAAAATATGCATCAGGTGGTTTTGCCATCAATGACAAAGGGGGAGATTGATGGTGTGAGGTTGTCATTGATGTCAAAAGTGTTCAAGAGCATGAGAAATCATCTTGCAGATATAGAGAATGGTTTTATACTTCACAGGTTTGATCTTGCGTCATCAGGAGTACATCATCTTGTTTGTTGTTGATAGGAGCAGGAGCATGAGACATCATCTCATGTGTTCTTTCTATTGTCATATCACAGCTTGTTCAGTATGGTAAAGTGTTGTGTCATTCAGACTGAGTTGATGATAATATTGATCTGTGAAAATGTTGCTTTAAGAATATCAATTGTGTTTGTGCAAAGTCAGTGATGTGTTTGAGGATGTTGATCATACAGGAGCTCAAATGGGTTACATGCATGTTCATATTTGCGCAGATTGATCATGTTGATGTTACAATGTATGATTGATCTTGGCTTGACAAAGTTCACTTGCTTCAGTTTAATAAGACCAGTGCAGATAAGGTATTTATGATGGAGGTAATCTCAGGAGCTTAAATCGTATATGTTGAAGTATTAAATCTTTTTGCTCATGGCTCAAAAGAGTTTATCTTTTCAAGGGTGCCTTGAATTTGATGTTTAGATAATGTGTACTGATATCAATCAGACATGCTCGAGGGTAAGGTGATCAGTTTGATGTGGTGTTTTTGACATTGCAATAAGGATGACTAAAGAGGTATTATCAACTCTAAATAATCTCTAAACCTTCTACCTGTCATACACTTTTAAATCTATTTGGGAGGTGACTTATTGTAGCGGGTTTACAACTTAAATACCACCGTTTGGAGGGGTCTCTAGTCATGGCGGTGACCGGCCCATCTCATACTCCTAACCGACTCCATCGGTCTCTTCCAAAAGTGCTCGGGCGGGAAGTCATTTCAAATGACTCTCTTCACATGTTTTTTGGAGCGCGAATTTCATTAAGGATTTTATGAGTTTAAAACAATTGAAATTGCTTTGTGAAGAGCCCGCGGTATATTCAAAAAGGGAAGGTTTGTTTTTTTTTTGTTTAAACTTAGAAACTTTAGTATGTCATATTTTATGACATTTAAATAAAAGGTGCATGGAATAAGGAGGGAGCCCGATATAAGTGGGCACATTTTTTTTTAAAAGATTTTTGGAAACTTCTTTTAAATTTCCATTTTTAATTAAATGGCTTAAGATTCATTATAGAATTAAGGAGCCTTTATAGGAGATTGCTATTGCTTTTTAAAAGCAATTTTTTAAGAAAACTATTGAAGAATTTAGAAAAGATTTTTATGAAAAAATTGCAGAGATAACAATGATGCAATGAGAAAGATTCTTTACAGATTGAAGATTTTTTTGAGGCAGATTGGTTTTTCAAAGATGAATTGATTTTTTGATTTTATTGAAGATGAAATAAGATTGCAGGAATTTGCAACGAGGAAGAGAGGAAGAAAATGAACAGTCATAGACATGAAGAGAAAAGTAATTTCTTCACAGATATAGAATATGAAAGGTTTTCATGAAGATATTTTTGAGGAAGATCAACAAGATTGAATGATGTTTTTGTCTTGTGAGAAAATCAAATTGAAGATTTTATTTGCAGGGATAATATTGAATACAGAAATTGTCCAAATTGAAATGTCAAAGAATGTGAAGGATCATGTACAGAGAAGAGGAAGATCAAAAGATTTTTTAATGCATAGAATTGACGGGAAGATATTTTGTTTTAAAAATAGAGAAGAGAATATGAAGGGTTGTGAAAGTATATTCAGTTTTTATTTAATGATATTACAGATGCTTTATATAGATAAGTGTAGATTAACAAGATGAGGAGAGTGATGTTGTGCAGATTGATGATGAACTGACAGGGATCAAATACAGATACAGAGATTGACAAGGTGATTAGAAAGACAATATGCAATTGTAATGACAATCAGGTGCATGAATCATGAATTTGATTGATCAAGACATTGAAACTAGTAAGATAGAGATGAAACATACAGTGTTGTGAAGTGTTGTTGAAAATCAAGCAGTGTTGTTGAGAATCAAGCAGTGTTGGTGTTGTAGAGTGGATCATGATACAGGATTGAAATATCTGAGTTTGTATATGATTTGGGAATGATCATTTGACAGACACATGAGAGAGAATAAATGTTATGTATTAAAACAGAGAAACCCTCTGAATTTGTGTTTTCAGTTTGTTCTGTAATAGGGATTGGTGCTCCTTGAAGCTGGTGCTTCTAAACAATATGCCAGTGAGGCTTGTAGGTCAGTGAGACCTTAACATTTGTTAGTGAGACACATATTGTAGCCAGTGAGGCTTCTTTGTAGCCAGTGAGGCATGTTTGATCAGTTAAGCCAGTGAGGCAGTTTAGAGTGGTTTTTCTACCCCTGGAGGGTTTTCCACTCATGCAATTCTTGTGTCATAATCTTTTCTGTGTGTGTAAGATTTACTTATGAAGTTTTGTTCTCTTTCTGTATTCACAGTCATGTGCATATGTATTTGACAGATCAATGCTATCTTTCTCTCCTTGTACTCTGAAAGTTAAAGTGTGAAAAAAAAGATTTGAAAATTCACACAGCACTGATTCACCCCCCCGCTCAGTGTTGATTGTACTCCTACAGTTGGTCCATCGGTGGAGTAGCTTAAGTTGGTAAGTGTTCACCAATGATAAGGGTCATAGTGAAGAGAGAAAACCATCGTGTATCAAAATAAACAAAATGATGGTTATCAATAGTGTAGAGTATCATCAAAGACAAAAGTCATTGGCGTATTAGCGAAGTAGAATCTAAAGTAGCCGATAGCACTTTTCTTGCCGATAGGTTTAACAGTCATCCGGTAAAAGTAGGACTCTCACAGTTAGATCCGACATGATTCAAAATTGAAATATTTTTATCCGCGGATAGATGGAATGATTGGAGAAAGGAAGGTAGATTGTCAACAGTCACTAAGAATAACTCTAAGTTCATCTTAGTGATCCGGAAAAGATATTTCTCAAAACAAGGAGAACAAGGCAACTGAAATGACTTAAGTTGTGCATTTATTGCAATGTGGAATTAGGGTTTGAGTAGAAATATAAGGGTTCTCTTGTTGATCATTTGCACATTTACATTCGAGAAGAAGAGAGAAGGTCTTTGTTTACACCTCTAAGGTTGCAAGAGGAAAGAAGTCTTTGGCAAGAGACACTGCAGAAGCAGTCAAAGACTTCTTGACCAAGGAAATGATGGAATTAGATGAACCAGAGCTATTTCAAGGACCATTCAATTTTGATTCTCTCTCTAGTCTAGACAATGAAGGTAGCATCTTTTGCTCAAGCCAAAGAAAAAGAAAAACTTCTGAAGTCACATATGGAAGACTGTGAGCTGATAGAGATTGCATCTGGTGTGTTGGAGAAGATCATGCCATCCTTCCAGAAGGATCTTTCAGCCTCCTCATCTGGTAATCTGAAATCTCTTGTTAATTATGTTAGCACACATTTTGATTCTTTGGAGAAAGCAGCAGAAGAGAAAATCTAGAAAGAGTTTTTGGGTAAGAGATTCTCCGAGGTACAAGGTCTTATAAAAAATGATAGGAGAAATTTGGATATTGGAATAAAGAGCTTAGAAAATGCTCTTAAAGATGGTGGAGATCTATACAAATTTTGTCTATCTTGGTCCACTATGATAGCAGATATCACCAAGAAGGTGGAAGAACAAGAGAACAAACTAGCAAGTTTATCTCAAAATTTTGATCCTCTCACCTCTTCCATAATGAATCAAGAATGTCAGACTATTGCAACAATAAATGAAATAAAGAAGCTTGAGAAGGAGAAGAAAAATAGAATAAGCAGGCTAAGTGAACTAAGAAGGATAATTATCCCTAAGTTAGAGGCAACGCATGAGGCCCTGACTGATGCCCAGACCACAGCCCGGACCAGTGATCCGACAGATCTAAAGAGGGTAGAAGCTTTTACATTTTTGTTGAGTGGCCACATTTCAATTTTGGATAGGATGAAGAAGAGTTGGGCGACAGAAGTGGTATAGTTGAAGACCACCTTTGCAGATATACTCTAGTATATGTAAGTATAACATGTATATATATTTATGCGGCTAAGTATAGACTGATTTTTGGAAATTTTAGCGTGCGGATTCTACCCTTTGCCATTGATGTCAAAGGGGGAGTGAGGAGCAATGAAAAATGTGGAATCTAGCTAAGGGGGAGCTCTGAAAAAGTGTACATTAGAACAGAGCATAAGCCAAGGGGGAGTGTAGTGTGACACTTAGTCATTTTTCACTAAGTGTTGCCATCAATGCCAAAGGGGGAGATTGTTGGCAAGAGACACTGTGTGGCTTCATAAGTGTTGTCATTGATGGCAACAAAGTCCATCCCACACATCCACAGGACATGGTATGTCTACACCGGAAGTCAAATTGAAAAGTGTCTTGGTCCGGTAAGCAAGAATAGAGCATGCAACAAGGTCTGACAATCAGGTCCAGATTTTTCAGACGAAGTATCTCAGCAAAGTGCGTACTTGGAGAAGTTAAGAGGAGTACCATGACTAATAGATTCCAAAGATTAAGCCTCCGGTGATGAAAGAGTGAAAAGATATGAGCACCTAAGTGTTGGGTTCCTGTTTGGCAGAGCAGACTGAGGAAGAACTGACCGGCAGAGCATCAGACATTAATACAGATGAGATATTGATGGTGATCAAGTTTCTTGAGGGATCACTCATGATTGGCTAACATGATTGATGACTTCTATAAGTATCTCTTTGATACGCATCACTTAGCAAGCAAGGATTCAACCGACAAACCAGAGTTTGGGAAAATATTGAGTATTTTAGATGCCGACTAGAAAGATGTTAAAATCCTTGGTGCAGATATATATAATAGATGGATTTCAATTTGAAGATGTGTGTGATGTGTTGTCTTGTGCGAATAAAAGTAGAAAGCAATGCGGAAGCATCTATACAAATCCGGTATGTGACATAACAGTAGAACTAAGAAGAGGAAGAATGAAGTGTAGCAGATCAGTATATTGAGCCTAACCGGAACTGAACTTCAGTATATGTGGATGCCCCTGATCAGTTTAATCACCTGGTTACTTTATTTATACCTTGTAGACAGTGAGTCTCTTGTAGGCAGTGAGCCCTAATTGGCAAGTGCCATTTTCTACTACCTTATTCTTTTAATAGAGAATACAATCTTGGGTTAGTCACCCCGTGGTTTTTCCCTTAACAGGTTTTTCCACATCAAAATCATTGTGTTATGTGTATTGATTTTATTTCTGCTTTCATGGTTATGCATGCTTATATGTTTTGATGCTACACTAGTTGTTAAAGAAGAACAGAAAGTTAAAATAATTAAGATAATTGATTCACCCCCCCTCTCAGTTATCAACACAAAGCTGGTTAAAGCACTGCAATTCTGTGTAACATGGGACTAATCTCAGGTTGTGGGTGCCCTATGATGAGATTAGACCTCCAGATTGTGGGCTGGTTCCCTTCAAATGTTCTATTGAGATGTATGTATTTTACTTTTTGGGAAAAGGGAAGAAAGAAACTAAATGAACTCTAAGTGTAAAATGGTGATGCACCTGATATAGATAAAAATAATGCAATCTGATTCACAAAGTTTGCTCAGAAATCTGACTTCTACATAATCCAGACTTGGCATAAATATCACAAAAATGATTCTAAGGAAGGTTTGAAAATAGGTTTTATGAAGGAAATTTTTTTTTCACAGCATAAAAAAGACTATTTCTGTTTAACACAACCTAAGACCTGTGATGAATTTATGGTTTAATGTTGTAAACAATGAGATGAGACAATAATTTTGAAGGTTTAATAATAAAACATAGCAAAATTTCGTCAAAATCACTTCAATATTCAGCACTAAAAGGAAAGGTAATTCAACTAATCTAAAATAACAAAGGAAAGCTTTGCAAAAAGACAAAAGATAACCTATAACCTGTTGATCTCTCAATAAAACTGTATTAATGAGCTACAAGAATTCTCCAATCTGTCTAAATCATAATGAGAATCAAGAACTAACTTCATAATGAATGAAGTTTTACAATATATAGAAAAGATAGGTCAAAAAGATTGACCTATAGACAACTAGAATTTGAACCTCAGTTATCTCAAAAAGGTAAATGCAAAAATGATAACTGATTCCCGTGCAAGCCCTGAAATCAAGCAAAAAACACCTCCAAACTGATGGAAAAATAGATATAATGTGTCAAAACTAGTGTTGGTCCATGCACCAATGAATTGGAGTGCCTAAATTGAGGTGAACTACTCATATAACTCCTCAATCCACTCCTCAAACTACCTCTAACTAAAAGCTCAAAACTGCCTAACTTAATTCCTCTTATTACTCCATGCACAAGTCAAAAGATAACTTATATCTTCACCAATCCATGCACTATAATGATAAGTAAATAATATTCAATAAATGAATATTCTATCCAAGTCCTCTTGTGTGTTATATATGACTTATATTTTAAAATGATTTATTTAAGGTATTATTAGAATAATTAGTGTAATTGTCCTAATAATATCTTTAATAAATTATAATATATATGTTATTTAAATCATAAGTCAAAAAACCTTATATCTCCCTTTGACTATGCATTCTTACCATGTAATTAAGTCAAAAAAACCCTTATTACTCCAATTACAATGCCACAAAGGAATGGCCTCAGTGCCATGTGACCCTCATCATCTAAAATAATTTATACACTTCATGAATCATCCTCATGTCTAATGTTTTATTATTACCTTATTACCTTATATTGAATAAAGCCTTTAACACTCCACACAACTCTATTATTCTTCACATTCGAATGATTACAACTTTTAACTTTTGCAAAACATAAGAAAGAAGCATGAAATGACCTCTATCCTCACAGGCCCTTGCAACATGATCATGAGGTTCCAAGACTTATAAAGTCTTGACCTCGGTAGTGAAAAGGTTTGCAATGATTAATCTTTTGTGAGCAAAGTCAAAAAAATGACAAAAAGAATAAGGAACCATCGAAACAAAACAAGTGAAACCCTAAAGAGTTATCTCATTCCTCTATTTTGTCTCTTCATTGTTTCGGATTTGCAACTTTTCACCATGGCCGACCTAGGGTTTGAGAATCTCTGGTTTCTCTTTCATTTCCTTGGCTTCAGTTGGTTGAATCTTGGCATTTCTTAGCAAAACAGTAGGTAGGGACACAGTGAGCATGATGTTTGAAGCTTCTTTACTGGCATTTCTTATTTCTTTTTGTAGTTGTTCTTTTATCAAATGGCCGCGGCCATGACCCTGTGCATTTGTGGTGTAACTCGAACAATCTTTTATTGCTTATGTGTCTTTTTTGTAACTCAAACCTATGCAAAACACCCTTCAAAACTGAAGGTCACGAACAGTTGTAACTCCATTCAGGAAAAACACCGTAAGCATTACTTCTTATCTCTCATGTAGCTTATTTGTCTTACTGTAACTTGAAAAATGATAAGGGTTTTGAGGATTTCAAACTAGGTATCCATGTTTTTGATATAAAGACTTCTCTCTATTACGACCATGCCTGTTACATTTATTTATGTCCATTTCTTTTACTACAGATAAAAGATGACAAGGGTTTCAAAAGACTTTTAAACTAGAAATCACTTTTCATGTATAGAAATGTTTCCTCCTCCACGGCTATGCTCCGTTACATATTTTTAACACAAGATTTGTTCTCCTGCTCATAGCCATGATATTATTATGTTTCCTATACATGCATTTTCTTTGATGATGTAAGACAAGTGGTGACTAGCATAATTGTAATGACATCTAGCTCTAATGCATTTTCCATGTGTTTTGTACTTTGGAAACTAACTGTAATAGTAAGACAAAGAACATCCAAAATCCAATTGATTTCTGGAATGTATATTTTTTCATGTTTTCTCTTAGAGGTATGCACTACATCCACCCTAGGAAAGCAACCTAGTACCTTTGTCTGATCACATCTTTGAAAATGCCCCGCTGATAATAGCTTGACTTCCAACCACAAATGTAAGTATGGCAACCCTACAACCGGCCACTGTACAGGTTCTGGCACATATACATAGAATCCCATCTGATAGCTACTATCTATATGATGTTGTTTTGAAAGATAGGCAGCTTGACCCATATATGCTAAGATTAGAACAGGATAAACTTTAGAAGAGTAATCAACTTTGATGGCTAACTGTGAGAAGTCCCCCAGATCTACAAATATTATTTCTAAACCTGTCACACACAATAGAATACCTCTCAGTGACATCCATCCTGCCTTTCTTGTTTGTCTCAGTTTGCTAACTGTCAAAGTGTTACACTATTGACCGTCAAGTCATGTGTTCAATGGTTATGGCTTTGCCTTTTCTTGAATGGATTTAAACACAACTGTTTGAACTAAACACAAATTACTTTGTACCCTTCAAACCTTTATCTTCTTTAGATCCTTCCAAGCTAACACTGTGATCATGAACCTTGGCATTGCCGTAAACGACTGCTTCTAGTCTATATTGGAACTATTCTCATTATCATAAATGCTAATTTTGATAATATAAGATGGTACGGTACATTAATATCCCAATCAATACTCTTTATTTTTTGGCTGTCCCTTCATGGTTCTCTTTTGCCTGATGAGCAATCTATGCATTTCCTCAAGGAACTCAGTGTTCTTTCCATGGTTACTTTCTGATCTGCTTGTTGATCTTTAAACATGAATGCTCGCTCTTTAAAATTTAACAAGAAATGCTCTAGTAAAGTGGTATTATTTAATGACATCCTTTTAATGATAATGTAACCCTCTACTCATTGGTTTGTTAGCAATCTTTAATGACTTTATACCTGATCTTAGCTGTTGTAGCAGTCCTTAGCATATCCGCATGTGACTGTCTTTTTTGTTTATTTGGTGCCCGTTTTCATTTGTTTGGGCTGCTCTTTTTTTTTTAAATTTGAGGATTGATCTAGATAACTATTTCTCAATGTTATGTTGTCCAAGGCTGCTCCTCTTACTGCTCTTTGATGGTGGCTGCCTAGGCAATAGTTGATGTAACTATCATGTCATAATTGAATGCGATATTCACTGTAGTAGCCTCATGTGCTTGTTTCAAGCCTCTTCATGCATCTTGATGACTGTACCTTCATGGGTTGGGCTAACTATTTTTGATTGATCATGATACTCGTCACTGCCCTCTTTCACTTTATGTTAACCTTCAAGACAAAATAGGGCTATGATATGACAATCATGTTGACCATGGGCTTTTGGTTGTTCTGGACTGTCACACAGTGTGATATCTCTTTAAAACTTCATATGCATTAATGTGTTTCATCTTTGTTCTCCTGAGTCTGTATCATAGCTCCCTATGATAGTCAAGAAGAATATGTAGCATTATGGCTAATCTGATTTATTTTGCTTGACAACTGATGTGTGACTATATCTGATGAACCCATATCATGCTTGAACCATGACATTGATGCATTGATGGAGAGATTTGGAAAAAATGTGAAGACTTCAATGATGACTATTCTATTGTTGTACAGTACATGGATTAGACAACTTTTATGATGGATAAGATACAGACCTCTAGAAACAGTTGAGTCCCTTGCTCTGTTACTTACTTAAGAATACACTTCTTATGGTGACTGGCCTCAGTCTCAGATATGACTATCTTCAAGTTTGTTGATGCTGATCAGATCACTGTCACTGCTCTGTTATCTTGAAACTTCATGCCAGATGCTTAATCTACCCCTACTAAATACAAGCTTATGACTGTCCCTTTGCTCTGGATGTGTTAGTTGTTTCATTCTCTGTATTCTATATATATCTTGAACTTTAGTCGTAAAACTAGAACTTGGTCATGGAAAACTATTCATTCATCCATATACCTGTTGCTCCAATTATCAATGACAAGCACCTTCTCTTAGGTATACAGACTCCACACTATTGCTCAGCATTGTCCTATCATAGTCTTCATTGTGTCTTTATTGCTTTTAGATAAGACTATACTTTGTGCATTTAGACTTGGCACATGACAGTGATGGCATATATGAATGTCCTTAACAGGATACAAGGTTGTTTCCTCTTAGCAGGTTGTCCTACTAGTCGTGATCACTTGGTTCACTACCTTTCTTCTCAGGTCACTGTACTTTTCTATTCTTTATGGTGGCAGCTTCATAGGATGTATCTTGATCTTTCAGACCTGAAACTTGGTCCTGTGGTATAGCTTGCTCATTATCATCATTTATGATTGTACCTTGGGTACCTTGGTGGCATATGATTTTTTATGAAATATCACACATCATAAATGATAAAGAAAGTAAAACAGTACCTTGTTCCTTGCATATCATTTGGAATTTTGATCACTGATGAGCTGGATATAGCATAACATGTAATGCTATCTATCACCTGAGCATGTTGGGCTCGACCCTTGTGGGAGCCACATTTCCTCCACATGCTTTGTCTTTGAATCAGCAACATTCACTTTTCCTATACCTGCACAGTGAACAAACAAGTTAGCATAAAAGATGTACCTGAGAGTATTGATTGATCTTCTTCATGGTTTCTTCCTAATTTGTGTCATTTATCTGATCTGATCTCTTATCTGAATGCATGATATGATAAGTAGATGTCTCTATTTGATAAAAGCATGTGATAACTGTAAACATCCAGAGCACTAATAGGGTTGTCCCCAAAATTTTGTAGGTTCGACTGATGATGGAGCTTGGAGTGAAGACTGAAAGCAGAAGACTTGAAGGCCGACCTCAACAACAATCTTCATCATCAGACAATGATGGATGTTTAGATTTATCAGATGTTCTTTTCTTTCATTTTATCAAACAGATACATAGCTTGCATGTCTGCAATTGCTCAGTCTAGTTACTCCCACGGCTTGTGTGGGACACATTTGAACACCTATTTTAAACATGATCAGTTAATTTCTCTTATGCATATGATGTATATGTATTTCCTTTCCAATCAATGCATGAGATAAAGTAACAGATACTTGAATGCATGTTCAAAACATGACATGAAATAACAATGCAATACAAATATCTTTCTTTCTTTAATCCAAAACTGATTAACTGAATAATCAATCTAACTTATAACTCTTGAAAGATCAAACTGTGTAGAACAATTGTATCTACTTGAATGTTTGATTTCTTGACAATCAATTCTCTTGTCATGATAAGTTATTGTTGGTCATGATGTTAGTCACAAACAAACATAGAATAAAAGTACACATTAACCTTTATTCATCTTGAAAGATACTGTGAATTCAGAGAATTCGTGATCCCAAGTCTCCGGTGATTAGGTCTTAATCGTCTAACGTTACTCAGAGGTTAATGTGAGTTGCTGTTTCCATTTTGGGGCCTTACGTGAAGATTATCATCATCATGACGTTCCTATAGAAATTCTTTACAAAGAAGTCAAATTATGTGGTTATTTGATGAAAAGATATAAAAATACCTCAATCTTTGCATGATATTTTCAATTGTGCATGCTTAGTATTCAAATATGCTAAATATTTGCGATTATCTACGAGATGTTTGCATATTTTGTGTTATTTGCTTAAGATTAGTAGTTATTTGCAATTGCGATCGTGAGATGTTTTGAAGTTGAAAGAAATTAAAAGAAATACTTCTAATTAAGTTGAACCTTTAGCTTTTGATCCACATACATGCTTGATACTGTCATGAGGAGAAGAAATCAAACCATATGTTCACCAGGATATTCCACAGCTAGATACAGTTGATGCAAACTTCAGAGGATAATGAATGAAAACAATACATGCAACATGATGAGCACTCCAAGGGACGCAGCAAATCAAAGCACATATCCAGAATTCAAGCACAGATTACTCAAGATTTACGAAGATTTGTAATCAAAATACTCTTCCCTTTCATTAAGTATGCAAAAGACATGTACATATACAGCAGCTTTGAAATAAGCCCTGAATACTTCAGCAAACAGATTTCAATTAAGTTTCAAATGTCTACAACAAGGCATTCCACCACCTTTTAAAGAATAAGGTGAGGAGGCCGTTATAAAAGATCCCCGATCCTAATTAATCAATACAAATCTATGGTCATAATTTCATGACTTGTCAATTCATACAAAATGGCACAAGTTGCCAGCTGGCAACTATCTATATTACTTATGCAAATATCCCCCTTCATGATGTATCTCCATCATGTTCTTCAGCTGATTCATGCAGGTCATCATCATGTGCATCGCTTCCTGAACCTTCGCTATCCTGATGATGATGCTGCTGCATATGGGGTTGCATGCTGCTCCGGATCTGTTCATATGACTGCACAACCTGATCTATTCCTCCGCCATCTTGAGTCTTTGCCTTGATAATGGCGTGCTTGTGTGCTTCATACTTATCCCTGCTGTTATCCAGCTTATTTTTCCTGTCCTGCAATGTCTCATTGTAGGTCTCCCTCTTGACCTTGATTCTCATCACCTTATTTATAATCTCCTCTGTCAAGTGGATGAGTGGACCATCTTCTTCCATTTGGAAGTTGCTGCACAGAGCCTTAAGGGCAGAGTCTTCATCTTGATTCTCTATTTTTCCCTCTACTTTGCCTTCTAGTGTTTCTAGCATCTCTGCCTCAATGCCCATTAAGTCCTGCAACTTCATGCTGATCTCCCTCAGCTTATTATTGCATCTCTTGAGGACTCCGCATTCGAACTGCACATCCTTATACCAGATGTCCACTAATAGTGCAGTATTATTATTCAATATTTGCTTACTGATAAGCAGTTGTGGGTTTATCTTCCTTATTTCTCCCAAGAGACTCAGGACCTTTTCCAGCTTGTAAGACCTCTTCCCGGTCTGCATCTGCAATTTATCCACCTTGGTCTTGGAGTCACTTAATATGCTCCACCTCTTCAAAGAAGTCCTCATTATTTCTATAGCATCATCCAATGTGGATGACATCCATTTCCTTATTACGGAAGCCTCATGTTTCATGAGGTCCAATTTATTTACCTCCTCCTGAGAAATGGCAGTCAATGGGACTGCAGCTTCACTTGTAGTATCATCAGGATTGGTCAAGCCTTTAATATAAGCATGCAACTGAGCAATGTGCTCTTTATGTTGCTTATTCTTCTCTTTCTCTCTTTTCACTTTCTGAATTAGAGAGTCAATGATATCCTTACCTTCTTGACCCTCCTGTTCCTCGTTGGCAAAACCCAAATCTACTGTGCTTATCTGAAATTCATCCACAGTGATTTTGCCCTTCTCCTTCTCCATCGCAGGTATAGCAATTTGTGCGGTCCTTCTCCCTGTCGTCGGATCTCTCTTGATGGCCGAAGTCATTCTGGCCTTCCTCCTGGGCTTCATTATATCCGCAGAGAATAGGGTGGAGACGTCGAACTCTTGAATTTCAAGTTCCTCCTCAACGTTTACCTCTTTTGTCAACCATGGAGGTACCTGATCATGTTTTTCGGCATCATGCTGCCGTTCACCCATACCTCCCGTTTCTATTAACAAGTGTTGTGGAGATGGTGATTTTGCTTTCTCTCCCTCATGATGCTCGCTTTGCTGTTGATCCTTCGGTGCCTCCTCCTGTTGAGGGATTTCTTTTTCTGGGGGAGCATCTTCTCGGTGTGGGGAACCCTACGGTGCATCTGTATGTAGGTCATGATGATCATGATCTTTCTCCATCATTACTTCACCTATCCCCAGTTCTTCCCCTTGTGGAGGTTGATCATCCTCCTTTGGTTTCTCTGTTCCTGGTGGCATGTCCACCATTCCGGATGCTGTGAGGTCTGCTTGAAGTAACGGCATCTGTTCTGTTCCTGCACTATCCACCTCTTGTGTCTTAGCAGCAGGATCTTCTATTGCTGCTTTTTCCTCATCAGCCTTTGCTTCTTGGACCTCTACTATAGCAAGTCCCACTGATGTATCCTGTGGGCTCTGTTGGCCTGATTCAATAGCATGGCCTTCAGATTCTGCCAACTCTACCTCTTCTGTTAGGTGGCCCTTATCAGGTGATCCTGCTGGCTGTTCAGGACTTGCGTCCTGTTTCTCTGTCAGATCTACCACTGCAGGACTTGTCACCTCTGCAATCAGTGTGTCCAGCCCCATTTCCTGAGCTACTTGCTCTAGATTCTTTTCTTGCTCCACCTCTGCTTGTTTCATCTCCTCAAGCACTGATTGAACAGATGGAGGCTTGTGAGGAGTCATGCTGGTACCAGCAGCCAGTGTTTCCATCTTCTGTGCAGACACATCCTGCACAACCTCATCATCAAACAGGTCGATTGTCTCTACCAGTGAGACATGTCCTTCTGCTTGCGTCTGGGAGGTTTCTTTTTGTTGCTCTTCAGCAAGTTTAGTTTTGAACTTGACAATGGTAGGAAGTGGAATGTTATGTTGAAGTTCCTTTGGCACTTCACTACCTGCCCCTTGTACTAGTGCAGGAGGTTGGCTTATTTCACCTCTCATGGAGGTTCTTGGTTTCTTAGGTGTGGTAGGAACCAGCCCCTGTAGAGCTCTCCTCTTTCTTCTTATTATCAATGGAGCTTCTTCTTCTTCAGGCTCCTCCTCCATGAGGATATCTTTTCCTGGTTGTTTGGAAGACTGACCCACTTCTTGGGACTCAATGATTCCAGCCTCTGCTGTCTTGCTTTTCTTGGGCTTTTCCTTCTTTGGAGGGGAATCTGATCCTGATCCTGATCCTGCTGCCTCCTCAGCTGTAAACACTGCCCTTTCAATTATTATACCTTTCGGTCCCTTTTCCACCTTCTTACCCCTTGGGGATCGTTTGCTTGGCTGTTGTGGTGGAGGGATTCTCTCTCCCTTGGTCTTCCTCTTCTCCAGCAGGAAGTCATCGTATTCATCTGCAGGGATGTCCTGCCCCTTCTTCTTGTTGTCCATCGTGATGCCAACACCCCTTTTCTTTAATGCCTCTATTTGTGCATCTACCCAAGCTTGGGTCAAGTGTAGGGTTCTGGCAAGGAATGGGTCTAAGGACATATCCTCCTACACGGTGAGGTCAGGTGCAGAGATGGTATCATTATAAATCTTTTTCTGCTCATACTCATCTGCCATTATCCTACCGTCATCATTCTTCAGCTGTTGAGGGAGAGAGATGCAGTCAAATGTTCTAATCTGGTTTAGAGTCAACCTCTGATACCTCCTTCTCCTGGCCTCTGCCTCAACTTCGCAGTCAGCCCAAAAATCTTCTAGGTGCCTCTGGTGAATAGGCTTTCCTAGAATATTCTGTATTCTGCCGTAAGGATCATATGGTCTGGTTATTGGAAAAGGCTGTAGATTCATCTTATTCAGGGTGACCATCACCTTCTTTATATTGTCAGAGTCAGGGCACATGTAGTTGCCGATGCTGACTGGGAACAAAATTGGTGGTAGCTTCTTGGCATCCTTATACATCTGTATCATGGTGGAGCCCTGCCTAATAAATTCCATTAACACTACTGCATCAGTAGGATATCTTGGCAGCATCAGGGTATGTCCTTCAAAACCCTCAACCCTTATATAGGAAAAGGTGGCAAATTGTATGTACCATTCCCCATGCCTGTATACTGCCTCTTGAGCCTCCATGCTCAATCTCTTTGTTCTATCTTCTTCCATGGTCCTTACCAGATGCATAGAGAATGCATCATTGACTAGTTTGTAGTCCTTGAGATAATTGGTTCTTTGCAGCTGGGGATGATGATCCCAGATATATGCTGCATTTGTGCCTGTCAGTTTTCCATCTATGACTAAGGCATCAAAAGTGCCTCTATAAGCACAAGAATAAACAATATAAGATGTCATGTAGAATGTACAATCTGAACCTCCCAGGTTCATCAGCTGCTCATGCAGAGCGTCACTTATTATTTGGCCCCACAGTGGCTTGATATCTGCATACAGACACATCATTATGATTTCGTACATCCAATCTCTAAATTCACCAGTATCAGGCTGGCCAGTCACCCTGTTCAGGAGGGCAATCACGTACTGATATTCCTCATTGAAATCAAACTTGAACATGTGCATAGGAAGCTTGGCTGCTGCATTGTATGTGCTGTTCTCAGCCCGCCAAGCATACATGTTCTTTCTGGCCGACTTCTTGTTGGCCTCGTATTCTCTTTCAGACTTCTTCAAGTCTACACTCTTTACCTTACTGCCCATTGACAGTCCAAATGTCCGGGAGAGACCTTTGATGGATAGGTCTGCATACACCCTCCCATGCTTCACCACCTGCCTCGTTTGAGGGTTATAATTCCGGGCGCACTCAATGACGAGCTCCGGAGACTCCATGGAGTATGGGAAGCCAGCAGCGTTCCACATACCCGATACAAACACTGCGTCCAATACCGGACTCTTGTCATGTCCATCATTTAGCTTGGCTGACCAGGCTTCCAGGTTGGTAATCCCTTGATGGGTGTCTGTAATTGCTCCATATTTGAATAGGACCCCTCTCTGAGAAGAGAACATAGGCTTGCTGAATTCCTCCTGACTCTTGATTAATCATTTTTCAGCCATGAGTACCTGCAATTAACAACATCTCTTCTCAGAAAAAGGGACATACATGCATACATATTGCAATCATCATGCCTGAGCATCAATTTCAACATTACTTACTCATATGGATGCATAACCAGAACTTACAGCATCATATAGAAACAACATGATGAGGGTTTCAATTTACTTACCTGGTTATGCAGATTTTCCTTTATACTATTATATCATCAAGACGCTCTTGATTCAACTGCTGATCACTTCCTTCCTTCTGTTTGTGAGCTTGAATTGTGCAACGGTAGCTGTTATGCAGATATGGAGGTTGATGCTCTGTAAAACAATTTTAATGCAGGTAAATGTAACAATGGCAGTTGAATTACCTTTTAACCTCGCATTTAGGGTAAATTTAGGGCAACTCTGACAAGTTAGATTGCAATCTTTGATCATTCGTGCGAAAACTCAGGATCTCGCCAGGTATTTCATTGGGTTCCGGGGTCGGCGGGAATCACCTACCATATCTACACGTATTTAATGATAATGGCGGCAAAGGGAGCGGGGGGATATCCATATGACAACATATCATGAGGGCAGGATGATATTCACAAATATCGGGTTGAGTTTCAATATCATCCTCCCTAGTCTTGAAATTGTTATCGCGACAAGATTCGGGTAACAATGTACCTTTCGTTTAATTTAGCACATCAGAAGGGTATTTCGGTTTATCGGGTGATGTTACAAAATAGGATGATGATGCTCGAAACTTACTCGTCTCCCTTTCAGAATATCAGGATGACGTCATCATGATATTTGTTCTTTGTATCGGAAATGTCTCATGACGTCATCGTCATATTGGGTGAACATGATCATGTTTGTAAAATATCCTGTCGTAATGTAAATATGATGATGATGTCATCAGGATGTTTGTTTCTTCGTTTATCGTATTCAGATGATGTCATCAGGATATTTGCTAAGGGTGATATTTCGCGTCAGGAGGATATTAACAAATATCGGGTTATATTTGAAAACATGATGTTTGCGGTATAAAAGACCGCTTGACAGGAAAGACTTACTACCACCTAAAGTTGACGTCCGGATATTTGAGCCGTAGGATATATTAGGGGCTGTCTCAAATATGATGATGATGTTCGAAACATGACTGAGGTTATAAAATATGACCCCCCTCTTGCGAATATCAGGTTTGACCAAGACTTTGACTGTTCATAACTCTCACATCCTGATGAATATCAGGGTGATGTAAAAGGCAAACCTGCATGAAATTTAATGTTCTTTCAGAATATGAGGTCACAGATACGAAATATGAATTTTGACAAACTGACCTCATACTGGGGACTTACCTCATCCTAACTCAATGTGATGATGCACTTGACTGATTTTTACCAAACCGCCAGAAAGCAAGAAACACAAACCAAGCCAAAAGAAGTTGGGTCCCTGTTTTGCCAAGTCAGAAATGGGGCGTGTTGTGTAACCACACAACAACTTGCCACCAAAGAAAATGAACAAATTCCAATGATTCAAGAGATGTGATCACATTCATCTATAGTGTTCTAATTCTGTCTAAGTACAATCATCATGATCCTCTGAATGATAAAATTTCATCATGGTGATAATGCTAACAAAGGATCAGGTGTGTGCATATGATTAATTATCCTCATCTTGAAAGTAAGTTGAAAACGTAAGTAACTGGTGTTAAACTACATAGTTGGAGATCATCCCTCATAGCCAACCTGGATAGAGCCTTGCTGCCAGCGGGCATCTATAGCCCCGGCAAGGTTATCTATACAATCTCCCTAAGTAGAGCCCCACTGCCAGCAGACGTCTATAGCCCCGGTAGAGTTACTTAGATGGCCTAATTTTATTTCTTTTCTGATTTTCTTTTTTTTATATTTATATCTGATATTATCATGTCAGTTCATTTATACAAGGTATAGTCACTTGCAGCTTTAGGTTGGAGATTGTATTGGTAGCAAGGGAGTCCCTTTAGATTTTTCACTTAACACCTATACTATTGTGTTCAACAAACCCAAGGCTGTTAGGTGTTTCATTGTGATTGATTCACTTTGATCAAGAAAAAGCACCCTAATGAAAAGATATCACAAACCTGATCATGAACACTTATTAGAATGAATCATAACCTATGTTTAAATGTGATCTCATCATCTAAATCTTAACAACTTAATTATTTTCTGGGGTGATGAAGTGCATCATCTTGACTTACCAGAACAAGGTCCCAACCAACAAAACAAAACAAGCACAACAAACAAATTGTACAAACAACTATACAAATATACACTATGATACATACTGACTGTCATGAAGTCCTTCAGGCATGGAAATAATGTTTGAGGAATTGTCCATTGACTAGCAATGGGACATCCTCACCTGTCAGGTTCTTAAGCCTATAAGTGTTGTCTCCTAATATCTCAGAAATTTGAAAGGGGCCTATCCATAATCTATCAAACTTACCATGGTCACCCTTCTTTTCATGGGCCTTATCCCACATCAGGACTAAATCAGATATCCTGAAAGCTTTAATTCTGGCTCTCTTATCAAACCAGCATTTGACAACAGCCTGATGCTTAGCAAATCGGTCAATCGCTTGACTCCGTTTTTCTTCCAAGTGCATTAGTTGAAGTAACCTGACTTCCTGTTTATTATCTATGCCTAGATATTCTTGGGCAAACTGTAGAGTAGGAATTTTCAAGTTTACAGGGAGGATAGGATCTACCCCATATACTAGTTGGAAGGGTGAGTTTCCTAATGCAGTTTTCATTCTAGTTCTGTCTACCCATAAGGCATATTTCAAAAATGAGTTCCATTCCCTGGGGTTTTTCTCTATCAATTTTCTTATGATACTCAGTAAATTCTTGTTGGTGGATTATGCTAATCCATTCCCCTGGGGATAGTAGTTGGATGAGAACTTCAGTATGATCCCATGATCAAAAGCCCAACTTGACAATTTGGTGGAAATGAAGGCAGAACCATTATCACTTACCAATGCATAAGGAGTTCCATACCTGGTAACAACGTTGCTCTCCAGAAACTTAATGACATCATCAGCAGTGCAAGTTTTGCTGCTGATAGCCTCAGTCCATCTAGTACAATAGTCAGTAATCGTTAAGACATACCTATGGCCTGAGGAAGATGGAGGATTGATCGGTCCTATGAAATCCATGCCCCACTGTGCAAATGGGCGCTCTTCCATTACTGGCTACAATGGTTGCGCAGCATATTTCTCTCTGTTGGCAGCAACCTGGCAAACATGACAACATTTAACATGATCAGCTGTGTCTTTAAAAATGGTGGGCCAGTAATATCCTGCTCTGAGGATTGCATGAGTTGTGGCCAATGCTGATCCGTGTGCCGTTCCAAACTTGTCATGTAACTCTGTCAAAACTTTATTTGCTTCTGGTTTCTCTAAGCATCTCAGGTATATTCCTTCATAATTCTTCTTAAACAAGGTTCCTCCCTTCATCATATACTTTTGGGATCTCATTTTCAAGGCTCTTCTCTGTGAAGCTTGCATTCTTGAAGGACATCTTCCGGTGATCAGGATGTGCCTGATGTCTGAATACCATTCTCTATTGTCTTTCTCATTGATCACATACTGTTGACTGATGATGTTTGGATCCGTTTCAGATATCATCTGGCTCAAAGCTTGTCCTCTTACTAGCTTCATTGGTGTGATCTCCATATCATACTCTTGTAATATAGTAATCCATTTGGCTATTTTTTCACCAGGTTCACTCTGCATCAGCAGCATCTTCACTGCTGCATCTGGTACCACAGCAATCACTTTGCTTCTCAGTATATAATGTCTGAATTTCTTTACTACTCTGACTAATGCAAGTGCCTGTCTCTCAACATCTACATATCTCAATTCAGCATCCCTGAAAGGACAGCTCATGAAAGCAATTGGTTTCTCTTCTTTCTCTTCATTTCTTTGAGTTAACACTGCTGCAGAAGTATGTTCTGAGGCAAATGAGTAGATGTAAAAATCTCTTGTATAATCTGGACTAATGAGGACAGGAGCATCTGAAATGGCCTTCTTTATATCTTCAAAAGCAGCCTTGGCTTCTGGTGTCCACTCAATTTATGCATCCTTTTTCAACATGGAATTTAGTGGTCTGACAATCTTAGCAAAGCCGGTGATGAACTTCCTCACAAAATTTATCTTACCAAAGTAAGACTTAAGTTCCTTTTTGCTTCCTGGAAGTTGTAACTTCATAATAGACTCCACCCTGTCAGGATCGATGATAATTCCATCTTCTGTGGTCAGGTGGCCTAGTAATTTTCCTGTTGTGACTCCGAATATGCACTTCTTAGGATTCAAAGATATTCCATACTCTTCACATTTCTTCAGTACACTTCTGAGATCAGCAATATGATTCCCCCTTTCCTTAGAGAAAATCGTCAGGTCATCCATGTAGATGACTATACACTTTCCTATTAAGCCTCTGAAGGCTATGTCCATTGCTCGCTGGAATGTAGCTCCAGCATTTATAAATCCAAATGGCATACGTCTATATGCAAATATCCCCCACTTTGTGGTGAAGGCAGTTTTCAGTCTGTCAATTTTATCAACCATCACTTGGTTGTATCCTGAAAAACCATCCAGGAAGGACATCATTTTGGCTCCATTTACAATCTGTAGAACTTCATCCAAGGAGGGCAAAGGATAATTATCCTTTTCTGATGCTCTGTTCAGGTTCCTGAAATCTACACATAACCTGATGTCTCCATTCTTCTTTCTGACTGGCACAAGATTTGCCACCCAAGTGGAGTGCCTTACAGGAAATATTATCCGGGCATTTAACAATTTCTTGACTTCTTCAAGGATGATTGGTTCAAGCAGAGCATTGACTGGCCTCTGCTTCTGTCTGAAAGGTTTTGCATCTGGCTTGAGAGGTATAGTATGAGTTATGACAGAAGTGTCATATGTCTTTAGCTCATCATAAGTCCATGCAATCACATGTATGTAATCTTTAAGGGCCTGAGTTATTCCTTCTAACTCTTATGGTGTACATACTTTACCAATCAGCACATTCTTCTTGTCTTCCTTTTGTCCTATATTCACTTGTGAATATTGACCCCCATCTGCCTTGGGCAGGTCCTTATGTTTAAGCATATTATCTAGATCAAAAGCTCTTTCTAATTCAATCATACCTTTGGGAATTTTGTTGCTAGGCAACTCTAATATCTCATCTTCTTCCCAGACATGATCTTCCATACCATTCTCATCTATAATCTGAGCTTCAAATATGTCTCTGTTTGATATAAAGTCCAAGATGTGCTGATCATCATCAAACACCTAGAGATTAGTCACATTGTCAGGTACTGAAGGTACTGACACCAATTCTACTGAAAATCTCTTTAGACCAGATATAGACAACGGTTCCAACGTACTGGCGGCCTAGGTGAGTGCATCTGCCCTCTGGTTCTGTTCTCTTGGTACGTGAATGATATTAAAGGCATCAAAGTCTTCAATCAGGTCCCACACTCGATGTCTGTAATTTGATAGTTTTCTGTAGTTACAGGAGTAAATTCCTCTTACTTGCCTCACAACTAGTTCTGAATCCCCAAAGACATGCAGGATCTTCACTTTCTTCTTATGAGCAAACAACATTCCATGAATCAGAGCTTCATACTCTGCTACGTTGTTAGTACAGGGGAACTGTAGTCTGTAGGCCGCTAAGTAGGATTTTCCTGATGGATTGATAAGATCAATTCCCACCCCAGCACCTTGCTTGGATTTAGATCCATCAAACCTTAAGATCCAAGGCTTATCCTCAGCAGGACATTTATCTTTAGCAGGATATCTATTTGGTCCTCCTTTCTTCTTTGCAGCTCTGGCTGCTGCTCCGCCTGATATCCACCTTAACTTAGAGGTGTTATCCTCCTCAAGTTTCTTCTTTCCTTTATTTTGTGAGCCTGATGGCTTTTCTGTTTTCTCTTCCATATCAGCAGGAGGATGATGTTCAGGATCTACAGCTGCATGCTTCTTCAAAATGTGTAAGCATAGTGTGCAAGTTGTTTCAGAGTGAGGTGCCTCATGCAACCTACACCAACCTTTAATTAACACCTCGTGGAGAGATTTATGCTGTCGTGTCATCTCCTCTATTTCTTTTACCAGAAATTCTTCGAACTTGGTCAGGTCACTGCCTTTGTCTTCATCAGACAATTCATAATCTGGTTCCATGAAGCAATCACTACCAAGGGTGATCTTTTCTTTTGTCGCGTCATTCATCTGATCAGACACCAGGATCTCTTCTGCTTCCAGGATATGATCTTCATCGTGATCTGTCGACTCTTCTGTTCCTGCAGAAGACAAATAAGAATTAGTATCATCATCATCATCAGATGTAGTACTTACTTCGGAATATGATGATGATGCTCCGCTGTATGTCTGCTCCAGCATCATCATATCTAAGCATGTCTCACAAGTCTTTTCTGAATGTGCTTCATCATGTAATTTGCACCATCCATCAATCAAAATGTCATTAGCAGGTATATTTAATAATTGACAACGTTTTACCTGAGTAGATAAATACATCTCAAAATCTCTAAAGCGATTCATTTCATTTTCGTTATCTGGATCATTATCAGGTTTTATGACTAGCCGGTCTTCATGATGATGATCATCATGATGATGATGAACATCAAGCATCAGGATTTCTTCTATTTTAACAGTCTGCGGCCTAATGCAGTAAACTCTAGGTTCTATGTTTACGTACATGATCTCATTCGTTTTGTTGTACTCCGTGATCATATGTTTCATCCTAGGTTCAGCATCAATCCTTATCTGATTAGGTATACCTTTCCATGGCAACCACATGTGACTGAAATCCGTAGACATATATCCGTTAAGTGTTTTGGACCAATCTCGGCTAAGCAACATCCCATATGTATTAGGTATGTCAACTACCTGAATGTCAATGTAATATTGGATCCTAGGATCAGATGCTAGCTGCATGTGGATGTGAGTTAGTTCTCCTACTACACTTACTTCTGTCTTGTCCAGTTGAGTGACCTTCTTTAAGGATTTAGCAGGATGCAGTCCTAAAGCATTACATATTGACAAAGGCATAACATTCGTTGAGGCTCCTGAATCAACCAAATAGTTGTGTAAGTTCTTGCTGAACATTCTTATAGTGAGGAGGAATGGAGGTGATTCAGTTTTATCTCTGTACAAGGTCATATGGGAGGTTTCAGCAGCTTGGACTGTAGCTGACACTTTAGGCTTGATAATATTATCCTTAGTAGCATGATCTTTGCCACTAGATTGACTTGAAAGATGGCTATCCTCTTTAGGAGCAGTATCATCTAGTGACTTCATGAATGCCTTTTTGATGGCAGGAGTTTTTAGTAACTCAGATAAAGACAGGCTGATCTTGATTTTCTTCATTTCATCAACCAAATAGCTGACTAACTTGTCGGACTCCTGAGGTGCATTTACGACCTTTGATCCGGTGCTTTGAGGTGACAAGTACTGAGCATTCACCTTAGGGAACCCAAGGTTATTGTTAGCCTTAGGATCAAGAGGTGTGTTGAAGTTGTTTGGAGGCAAAGATGATGTCAACAGACCAGTAGGTCTATTGGCATTACTTCTCAAGTTATAATTGTGCTTACTAGGATATTGCTATTGGTATGCATGTACTTCCTCATGCTCTCTTGCAAGTTCATTTTCATCCTCAAAAGGAAAAACATAATTTGTTTCGAAAGTTAAAACAGATTCCTCACAGGTCTGATCATAACTCGGATGAGGCTGATTAGTGTACGTTTCTAGCACAAAAGCCGAATCATATCCACAAGGAACTATCTCATTTCCTTCTGCCTGAGGTGGATTTCCAGAAGTGTTGGACACTTCAGTCTGAAAGATGCTGGCAGCAATCCTAAATTGTGGGCAATCTAATTCTGCATGTGCATTGGTATTGTGGATCCTACACCAATTGGTAAGGGCTGCCTCAGCAAGATTGACTCTAGTAGTCTGTTTAGCTTCACCCGGAGGCTGATTATCTAGGGGTGATGGTAATGAACCGTTATTTGGCCTGGAATTCCATATTCTAGGCTATCTAGGTGGATTATTGTTGTTTCCACCATTATTGTTGAAGTTATTGTTGTTATATCCTCTGTCAGGGTAGTTTGGTCTATCATTGGAATAATTTCTATTCTGACCTGACTGTGCATAAAACCCTTGATTTCTCAAATGTGTTACTTCAGTGGTGAGTTTTCTCAATTGAGCGGAAATTTCTTTGATCTCCTCCTTTTCCTCTTGGGCTTTGGCCACTACATTTTCGGTCTGAGGCTTGAAAAAAGAAGATCCATGGTTATTGTTGGACAGATCAGTACCCTGAGGTGTCTGAGCATGTGCAGGATATTGTGGTAATTGGCTATTTCCATTAGGAGGAGGCATAATGCTTAGTGGAGGTACTTGCAAAGGTGCAGGCATGACTACCGGAGGTATCACTGCTCCATTAGGATATTGTGTAGGATACTGTGAAGAATACGGTGCAGGATATGATGTAGGATATTGTGACTGCATGCCAAGCAAGGTAGGGAATACTATATTTGGAGTAGGGGCAGGTATCAACTGCTGATTTACTTTGATAGCTTCTTGAAAAGCTCCTGTCAATGTAGTGATCTCAGGATGTGTTCTTCTAATGAACATGGAAGTTAATGGATCCAGGGCTGAATAGTAAATACTCCTAGCAGCAGCATCAGCTACTACATATGTGGCAACTAGCTTGGACAACATTTTCTGGAACCTAGCATTGAAATTAGCAATAAGCTCATTCTCAAATCTTTTGATTGTAGCAAACATGTGATAATTCATAGATGGATCAATAGGGACCTTGAACCTGTCAAGAAAAGCCTTCTCTAAGACAGCCCATGAACCAACAGAGGCTTGGCCAAGACTGATGAACCAATTATAAGCCTCTTCCCCTAAGGAAAAAGGAAATAATCTGCACACCACGTCCTGATGCTCTATTCTGGCTCTGTAGCAGGCCTCTTTAAATGTCCTGAAATGATCATCAGCATCTTGATAAGGATGATATTTTGGACAAAGTTTGTCCGGATTCTTTGGTAACTCGTGATATGCATTAAAGGTCAAAGGTGACTCTGCTGCAAAGAAAGACATTGCTGCCTGAGGGGGCTGAACTGGTGGTGTAGCTGGCTGAGTTTGAACTAAAGGTATACCCTGAGGTTGAACAGGAGGTGTCACAGATATCCCAGAAGGTATTTGCAAACCAACAGGAGTCACGGGAGGAGGTTCTAGTGAAGCCTTTGACGCACTAGACCCTGGAGTATGATGAATGTCTACAGTCCTAGGTCTGAAACCTCTAACAGGTAATTCTTCAAAAACTTCACTAGGTCTAGACCTGGTATTTATCCTGTGAGCCAGGATTTCTTGATTTGGAGGCAAATTGGCCGAAACTTTGCAAATATTGGCTAAATTTCACTAGATGAGGTGATATTTGTAGTCAGATGGCAAATCAGACTGGATATTTACGAAATATTTGTGAAGATACTGCAAATATGACAGGATATTGGGGTATCTTGACCCGTAACACGAGATCTCAAGTGTCTCCGGCCTAAATTCTTCAAAACTTTGAACAAATTTACGTATCTTGGCCAATATTAGTGAATTCACAACGATCTACTGTAAAGCTTGCAATACTGAGTGAGATCTGGAAATCTTTACACAGCATGAGCATATTCAAACTTCTTACGGTAAATATTCATGTAATTTACTGAAATTCACAAATGATCTGAGGTTACCTTACTCTATGCGTCATCAAACCTGAAAATACTGATGATGAGCATGGTATCCTGGACTCTCGCCCTCCTTCTAGCGCCAATTTATGTTGGTCATGATGTTAGTCACAAACAAACATAGAATAAAAGTACACATTAACCTTTATTCATCTTGAAAGATACTGTGAATTCAGAGAATTCGTGATCCCAAGTCTCTGGTGATTAGGTATTAATCGTCTGACGTTACTCAGAGGTTAATGTGAGTTGTTGTTTCCATTTCGGGGCCTTACGTGAAGATTATCATCATCATGACGTTCCTATAGAAATTCTTTACAGAGAAGTCAAATTATGCGGTTATTTGATGAAAAGATGTAAAAATACCTCAATCTTTGCATGATATTTTCAATTGTGCATGCTTAGTATTCAAATATGCTAAATATTTGCGATTATCTACGAGATGTTTGCATATTTTGTGTTATTTGCTTAAGATTAGTAGTTATTTGCAATTGCAATCATCAGATGTTCTGAAGTTGAAAGAAATTGAAAGAAATACTTCTAATTAAGTTGAACCTTTAGCTTTTGATCCACATACATGCTTGATACTGTCATGAGGAGAAGAAATCAAACCATATGTTCACCAGGATATTCCACAGCTAGATACAGTTGATGCAAACTTCAGAGGATAATGAATGAAAACAATACATGCAACATGATGAGCACTCCAAGGGACGCAGCAAATCAAAGCACATATCCAGAATTCAAGCACAGATTACTCAAGATTTACGAAGATTTGTAATCAAAATACTCTTCCCTTTCATTAAGTATGCAAAAGACATGTACATATACAACAGCTTTGAAATAAGCCCTGAATAGTTCAGCAAACAGATTTCAATTAAGTTTCAAATGTCTACAACAAGGCATTCCACCACCTTTTATAGAATAAGGTGAGGAGGCCGTTACAAAAGATCCCCGATCCTGATTTATCAATACAAATCTATGGTCATAATTTCATGACTTGTCAATTCATACAAAATGGCACAAGTTGCCAGCTGGCAACTATCTATATTACTTATGCAAATATCCCCCTTCATGATGTATCTCCATCATGTTCTTCAGCTGATTCATGCGGGTCATCATCATGTGCATCGCTTCCTGAACCTTCGCTATCCTGATGATGATGCTACTGCATATGGGGTTGCATGCTGCTCCGGATCTATTCATATGACTGCACAACCTGATCTATTCCTCTGCCATCTTAAGTCTTTGCCTTGATAATGGCGTGCTTGTGTGCTTCATACTTATCCCTGCTGTTATCCAGCTTATTTTTCCTATCCTGCAATGTCTCATTGTAGGTCTCCATCTTGACCTTGATTCTCATCACCTTATTTATAATCTCCTCTGTCAAGTGGATGAGTGGACCATCTTCTTCCATTTGGAAGTTGCTGCGCAGAGCCTTAAGGGCAGAGTCTTCATCTTGATTCTCTATTTTTCCCTCTACTTTGCCTCAATGCCCATTAAGTCCCGCAACTTCATGTTGATCTCCCTCAGCTTATTATTGCATCTCTTGAGGACTCCGCATTCGAACTGCACATCCTTATACCAGATGTCCACTAATAGTGCAGTATTATTATTCAATATTTGCTTACTGATAAGCAGTTGTGGGTTTATCTTCCTTATTTCTCCCAAGAGACTCAGGACCTTTTCCAGCTTGTAAGACCTCTTCCCGGTCTGCATCTGCAATTTATCCACCTTGGTCTTGGAGTCACTTAATATGCTCCACCTCTTCAAAGAAGTCCTCATTATTTCTATAGCATCATCCAATGTGGATGACATCCATTTCCTTATTACGGAAGCCTCATGTTTCATGAGGTCCAATTTATTTACCTCCTCCTGAGAAATGGCAGTCAATGGGACTGCAGCTTCACTTGTAGTATCATCAGGATTGGTCAAGCCTTTAATATAAGCATGCAACTGAGCAATGTGCTCTTTATGTTGCTTATTCTTCTCTTTCTCTCTTTTCACTTTCTAAATTAGAGAGTCAATGATATCCTTACCTTCTTGACCCTCCTGTTCCTCGTTGGCAAAACCCAAATCTACTGTGCTTATCTGAAATTCATCCACAGTGATTTTGCCCTTCTCCTTCTCCACCGCAGGTATAGCAATTTGTGCGGTCCTTCTCCCTGTCACCGGATCTCTCTTGATGGCTGAAGTCATTCTGGCCTTCCTCCTGGGCTTCATTATATCCACGGAGAACAGGGTGGAGACGTTGAACTCTTGAATTTCAAGTTCCTCCTCAACGTTTACCTCTTTTGTCAACCATGGAGGTACCTGATCATGTTTTTTGGCATCATGCTGCTGTTCACCCATACCTCCCGTTTCTATTAACAAGTGTTGCGGAGATGGTGATTTTGCTTTCTCTCCCTCATGATGCTCGCTTTGCTATTGATCCTTCGGTGCCTCCTCCTGTTGAGGGATTTCTTTTTCTGGGGGAGCATCTTCTCGGTGTGGGGAACCCTGCGGTGCATCTGTATGTAGGTCATGATGATCATGATCTTTCTCCATCATTACTTCACCTGTCCCCAGTTCTTCCCCTTGTGGAGGTTGATCATCCTCCTTTGGTTTCTCTGTTCCTGGTGGCATGTCCACCGTTCCGGATGTTGTGAGGTCTGCTTGAAGTAACGGCATCTGTTCTGTTCCTACACTATCCACCTCTTGTGTCTTAGCAGTAGGATCTTCTATTGCTGTTTTTTCCTCATCAGCCTTTGCTTCTTGGACCTCTACTATAGCAGGTCCCGCTAATGTATCCTGTGGGCTCTGTTGGCCTGATTCAATAGCATGGCCTTCAGATTCTGCCATCTCTACCTCTTCTGTTAGGTGGCCCTTATCAGGTGATCATGCTGGCTATTCAGGACTTGCATCCTGTTTCTCTATCAGATCTACCACTGCAGGACTTGTCACCTCTGCGATCAGTGTGTCCAGCCCCATTTCCTGAGCTACTTGCTCTAGATTCTTTTCTTGCTCCGCCTCTGCTTGTTTCATCTCCTCAAGCACTGATTGAACAGATGGAGGCTTGTGAGGAGTCATGCTGGTACTAGCAGCCAGTGTTTCCATCTTCTGTGCAGACACATCTTGCACAACCTCATCATCAGACAGGTCGATTGTCTCTTCCAGTGAGACATGTCCTTCTGCTTGCGTCTGGGAGGTTTCTTTTTGTTGCTCTTTAGCAAGTTTAGTTTTTAACTTGACAATGGTAGGAAGTGGAACGTTATGTTGAAGTTCCTTTGGCAATTCACTACCTGCCCCTTGTACTAGTGCAGGAGGTTGGCTTATTTCACCTCTCATGGAGGTTCTTGGTTTCTTAGGTGTGGTAGGAACCAGCACCTGCGGAGCTCTCCTCTTTCTTCTTATTATCAATGGAGCTTCTTCTTCTTCAGGCTCCTCCTCCATGAGGATATCTTTTCCTGGTTGTTTGGAAGACTGACCCACTTCTTGGGACTCAATGATTCCAGCCTCTGCTGTCTTGCTTTTCTTGGGCGTTTCCTTCTTTAGAGGGGAATTTGATCCTGATCCTGATCCTGCTGCCTCCTTAGCTGTAAACACTGCCCTTTCAATTATTATACCTTTCGGTCCCTTTTCCACCTTCTTACCCCTTGGGGATCGTTTGCTTGGCTGTTGTGGTGGAGGGATTCTCTCTCCCTTGGTCTTCCTCTTCTCCAGCAGGAAGTCATTGTATTCATCTGCAGGGATGTCCTGCCCCTTCTTCTTGTTGTCCATCGTGATGGCAACACCCCTTTTCTTTAATGCCTCTATTTGTGCATCTACCCAAGCTTGGGTCAAGTGTAGGGTTCTGGCAAGGAATGGGTCTAAGGACATATCCTCCTGCAGGGTGAGGTCAGGTGCAGAGATGGTATCAATATAAATCTTTTTCTGCTCATACTCATCTGCCATTATCCTGCCGTCATCATTCTTCAGCTGTTTGGTGTAGGAGCACCCCTACAAGATAGGATATAGTCCGCATGACAGGACATTAGTCTATTTTTAGCATGTTTTACTTCATAATGTAATAAGGTCCATTGGACCAATGCATATGTATTAGATCAGCCTAGGAGAGTGTGCAGGCAGTTAGAGTTCGTGATCAGGTAGTATGCGCTGTTCTCTCCCAGCCGCTTGGAAGCTCCCAGCCGCTGGGAATCGAGTTGGTAGTACTCGTAGGATATTGCTATAAATAACTCAGATCAGTTAGGGTTTGAGATTAGGTTCAGAAGAGTAGTAGTTGTGTTATGTTGCACTGGTGATTGAGTGAGATCCAGAGATCAGTCCAGACATTGTGAAACATTGTTGTAGAAACAGGACATTTGTGTTTCATCTAAATAAGATCTCATCAATTGCATTATCTGGTTTATCAGTTGTTTATGTTTTGATTTCGATTCTGATTACAAGTTAATGGATTCTTTCAACCCTTCCACCGGTTGATTCTGTGAATCGGTGGAATGGTCATGTATGATAGTTTAGTTTGCATTTTAGTTTTCTGTTTATGCATTTCATTGTTTGAGAGATCAGTTGGTAGCATGCTATGAATCAACCTAGCATCCTCATGTGCTAGGGTTAGGAAGATAAACTGTTAAGTTTTGATCTGAAGGTGATCCGGCCCAATCATCATATTTTCTTTGTGAAATTGTGCGGTTCTGTGAGTTTGCATGCAGCTGAAGGATATACAGGGATCTGCATGTGCTTTCCCAGGCGGAGTGAATCGCATCGTCATCTGTGAGTATATCGCTATCCGGATCGGGTTATGAAGCTGATGAAGATTGTATGTTTTAAGTGCATCAGGATGATATAAGTCTGATATATACTCAGTGTGTATATCATCGTCAGGATCATCTTTCGTGTGTATTCATCATCCGCATATCGCTATCGCATGCAGGAGTGAAAGTTCATTTTTTGGCTAAGGACCGGAGAGGTCATCATCAGTATATTAAGAGATCACCCGGATATTCATTATCATGTTGCGGAGGATATAAGTGTCTTATATCCTGTTGACATCATCATCAGGTGCATGTGACGTCATCGTCATCAGGATATTGCGAATATCACCCTATGCAAGTTTATCCTGCTGTCGCTAAGTGTTTTGGCATCGGCATAAGTCATCGGCATAAAGTTTGGGTAACATCATCAGGATGTTTCAATATGACCGGATAAGTCATATCATGATGCTGTTGTTTGAGTAGTCGGATATCGGGGTGACGTAAGCATCGAAGGAAAGGTGCTTGAAGTTGTCGTCATCAGGATATTTGGAGGGAACCGGATATTTTATATCCTGCTGATGAAGATGATGCTGAACCTCATGATGCTGCCGATAGAGTTTGGCGCTAAGTGAATAGTGATCATCAGGAGGATAATTGTGTTCGCCGAATATCATGATGCTGCTAACAGGCGAAAGGCGAAAGGCGGAGGAAGTGAACAGTAGTCAGCAGGAGGATATTTCATGCTCGTCCGAAATATGATGATGATGTCTGTGTTAGCAAGAAATATGATGATGATGATAAGCCGATAGGTATTATAACATGCTGGTTGTATTAATGACTCCTCCTTCCCATTTGTAAGCTCCCGTTGCGTTTTACCTCTGCATCATAGTGGTATTAGAGCAAAGGAAGGATCTTCTGGAAAAGATAAGGATATAGCAGTATGTCAGGTGACGAAGGAACATCTGAGGTTCCGGCAAGGATGACCAACGTTGAGTTGGCAGTTCTGGTGAAGAAACAGATTGCAGAGAGCAAGGCCGTGAAGGCTCAGAATCAGGAATTGAAGGATGAGTTAGCGAAGTTGAGGAGCAGAGTAGGTTCTGGTAGAGAAGAAGATAGGGAAGAAGAAGAGATCCCTAGTTGGAACGAGGAGGTCGTTCCTGCAGACCAGAGACCACTGTTGAACGCCCTCAAGGCCATGGAGAGGAGAACCATGGATGTGAAACTGGATTTGCCAGTGTTTACAGGAAAGATGGAACCTGATTCAGTGATGGAGTGGATAGACTGCTTGAACAATTTCTTTGAAACAGAGGAGATACCAGAACAACAGAGGGTGAAGATAGCCCAGTCAAAAATGAAAGAAGCTACCTTGACATGGTGGAATTTCGTCCAAGATGATAGAGTACAAGAAGGAAAGCGTAGAGTCGCTACATGGAAGAAGATGATGGCATTAGTAAAGGAAGCTTATGTCCCATTGGATTACAGTATCCAATTACACAAGAGGAAGCAAAACCTGAAGCAGAAGGAGCTAGATGTCAGCTCATATACAGAAGAATTCATGAAACTTTGTATGAAAACAAAGGTAAAGGAAAGTGAAGAAGAGAAGGTAGCCAGATACCTTAATGGATTGAGGTTCAATATTCAAGAAGATTTAAGTCTGCATAATCCAGATACAGTTCAGAAATGCTTTCAGTTGGCATTGAAAGTGGAAGAGAAGTTAAAGAGAAAACAAGAACAACACAATAGAGGAAGAGGAAGACAACAAAGGGGTGGAAGAGGTCCTTTTAGAGGTAGAGGACATGGACATGGATATCAAGGAGAATCCAGTCATGACAATAGTAAGGGAAACAATAGTCAGAACCAAGGGGAAAATTATAGTCAGCAAGGAAACTTCAGGGGTAGAAGACCTTTCAGAGGAAGATCCCAGGGCAGAGGATCCATCAGATGTTATAACTGTAACAAAGAAGGCCATATAGCCAGCAGATGTCCAGAAAAGGCCACAAGCTCAACAGGAGAAAGGAGAACAAATCTGATCCAAGAACCTGATAATCAAAGTATGACAGGCTCTAATTCTTTTCAGAGTGTGAATGCTCCTGATAATTATGGATACCCAGAAAGTGGAGAGTCCCTAATGATGAGAAGAATAGTGACTACCAGGAAGGTACCTGACAAAGAATCCCCTCAAAGAAAGTCTCTTTTCAGGACCATTTGCAAAGCAGGAGGTAAGGCATGTAAAGTTTTGATTGATTCTGGTTCTACTGAAAATTTTGTGTCTGAAGAAATGGTGACAAAGCTTAAGCTTAGGAGATTGCCTCACCCATCCCCATATAAAGTCTCATGGCTTACCCAAGGTCAGCAGACAACTGTAGAAGAGCAGGCTTGGGTAGAATTTCAGATTGGAGCATATAAGGATAAGTTGTTGTTTGATATTACCACAATGGATGCTTGCAATCTTTTATTTGGTAGACCATGGCAGTATGATTTGAAGGCACAACATGATGGTGTTAGAAATACCTATACAATCACTAAAGATGGTAAGGTGACAGAGTTACTACCATTGACAGAGAAGGAGGAGAAATCTAAAGGCAAAGAGGTGAAGGTACTGCTGATGGAAGGTAAACAGTTCATGAAAGAAGTAATAGCAGAAGGTGCAGTTGCATATGCCCTAATCCCATGTATGAGGGTGAATAAAGAACAGCAACAAGAAGTCAAGGAAGAGAAAAAGCAAAGGTTCATAGACCTAGCTATCCAAGAGCTATTGGATAAGTACAAAGGTATCATCTCAGAGGGAATGCCAAGATCCCTACCACCTGTCAGAGATATTAGTCACTGCATAGACTTAATTCTAGGGTCAACACTTCCAAACAAAGCAGCCTATAAGCTAACTCCAGAACAGAATGCAGAAGTAGCTAGACAAATTGAAGAATTATTGGATTCAGGTCTGATTGGGAAAAGTTTAAGTCCATGTGCAGTACTAGCTGTACTAGCACCAAAGAAGGAAGGAACTTGGAGGCTTTGCACAGATTCCAGAGCTATTAACAAGATCACAATCAGGTATAGGTTTCCAATCCCTAGGATAGAGGATTTACTTGACTGTTTGGGAAGTGCTAAGTATTTTACAAAAATAGATTTGAAGAGTGGATATCATCAGATCAGGATTAGACCAGGAGATGAATGGAAAACAGCATTCAAAACTAATGAAGGGTTATATGAATGGAAGGTTATGCCTTTTGGTTTATCTAATGCACCTAGTACTTTTATGAGGTTGATGAATGAGGTTTTGAAAGAGTTCATTGGTAAGTTTGTCATAGTATATCTAGATGACATTCTGATTTTTAGCAACACAAAAGAAGAACATCTCAGACACATAGATTTGGTTCTTAAGAGGTTACATGAAGAGCAGCTGATGATAAATTTAGACAAGTGTTTGTTCATGCAAGAGGAGATCACATATTTGGGTTTTGTCATTTCACAAGGAAAGTTACAAATGGATAAGGAGAAGGTAAGTGCCATATTGTCTTGGCCAACCCCAAAGACTATGAATAATGTCCGAAGTTTCCATGGGTTAGCAACCTTCTACAGGAAGTTTATAAGAGGGTTTAGTCATATTTGTGCACCCATGCTTGATACCATCAAAGGAGGACAGAAGTGCAGATTTGTTTGGACTCAAAGAGCAGATGATTCTTTTGAAACATTGAAGAAGAAGGTGGCACAGCAGCCAGTCCTTGCACTTCCAGACTTTAACAAAATCTTTCAGGTAGAATGTGATGCCAGTCACATGGCCATTGGAGCAGTACTCAGCCAAGAAGGTAGACCTATTGCATTTTTCAGTGAGAAGCTCAATGATGCTAAAAAGAGGTATTCCTCATATGATTTGGAAATGTATGCTTTAGTTCAGTCACTCAAGAAATGGAGGCATTACTTGATGCCAAAGGAATTCATAGTATTCACAGATAACCAGGCTCTGAGTTTCATAAACAGCCAGGAAAAGCTGAACCATAGACACATGAAATGGGTAGAAACCTTACAAGCTTTTACTTTTACAATGAAGCATAAGAAAGGAGTCAAGAATAAAGTTGCAGATGCTTTGAGCAGGAGAGTTCTAACAGTCAACCAGATTCAGTTAGAAAGTGTTGGCATTGATTCACTAAAGACCATGTATGAGACTGATGAAGATTTTGGAGAGATATATCATGTATGTACTTCTTTTGGAGAGAAATATCATGCTGAATTCTCTGAATTTTTGATTCAGGATGGATTGTTGTTCAAAGGTGGACAGTTATGTATTCCAAGGTGTTCTATGAGGTTAAACATCATTAAGGAGAAACATTGTGGAGCTATGGCAAGTCATTTTGGTCTAGATAAGACTCTTGATCTTGTCCGAAGACATTACTTTTGGCCTAAGTTACAATCAGATGTCAGAAAATTTGTAGAGACATGTGTGATATGTCAGAAAGCTAAAGGCAGGTCAACTAATGCAGGTTTATATCAGCCCTTGCCCATTCCTTCCAGACCATGGGAAAGCATAAGTATGGATTTTGTCTTGGGTTTACCAAGGACAAGGAAAGGATTTGACAGTGTTTTTGTTGTAGTGGATAGATTCAGCAAAATGGCACATTTCTTGCCATGCAAAACCACTGCTGATGCTTCATACATTGCAGATTTATTTTTCAGGGAGATTGTCAGAATCCATGGATTGCCATTGAGTATAGTGTCAGATAGGGATGTGAAGTTTATTGGTCACTTCTGGAGAACTCTTTGGAGGAAACTTGGAACAAATTTGTCTTTTTCCTCTGCATATCATCCTCAAACGGATGGACAGACTGAAGTAGTGAACCATTCCTTAGGAAATTTGCTTAGATGTTTGACTAAACAACATGGAGAAAAGTGGGATAATATCCTATCTCAAGCTGAATTTTCATATAATGATACTGTCAATAGGAGCACAGGGAAATCACCTTTTCAGATAGTTTATGGTATGCATCCAAGAGGAATTTTGGAATTGAGAGATCTACCTACAGTAGACCCTGTTAGTGCAGAAGGAGAAGCTTTTGCAGAAGCCATCAAAGAGGTTCATGATCAAGTCAAGACCCAACTACAGCAAACCACCTTGAAGTATAAGGAATATGCTGATAAAAAGAAGAAAGATGTACAGTTTGATGTTGGAGATTTGGTATGGGTTCATTTGAAGAAGGACAGACTTCCTAAGGGAAAATATACTAAACTCATGCAGAGAAAAGTTGGACCATGTCAGATTTTGCACAAGCATGGACAGAATGCTTATGAGATACAACTCCCACCTGATCTTGGTTTGTCCCCTATATTCAATGTATGTGATTTAACTCCATACAAGTCTTATCCAGATGCAGATCAAGAACTCCTACAGGATACAGTCAATGATGACATTCCCAAGCATGATCCTCCACAGTTGCAGAAGGTTTTGGACACCAGAGTGGTCAAACAGACTCGGAACAAACAGTACTTGGAGTATCTAGTATCTTGGAAGGGAAACCTAATTCTAAAGCAGTCTGGATGACTGAAGAGCAGATCCAGAAACATGGTGCAGATCTTCATACTCTCATCTCAAGTGGACTTGAGATTTCTTCTTCTGGGGAGTATGGTGCAGGAGCACCCCTACAAGATAGGATATAGTCCGCATGACAGGACATTAGTCTATTTTTAGCATGTTTTACTTCATAATGTAATAAGGTCCATTGGACCAATGCATATGTATTAGATCAGCCTAGGAGAGTGTGCAGGCAGTTAGAGTTCGTGATCAGGTAGTATGTGATGTTCTCTCCCAGCCGCTTGGAAGCTCCCAGCCGCTGGGAATCGAGTTGGTAGTACTCGTAGGATATTGCTATAAATAACTTAGATCAGTTAGGGTTTGAGATCAGGTTCAGAAGAGTAGTAGTTGTGTTATGTTGCACTGGTGATTGAGTGAGATCCAGAGATCAGTCCAGACATTGTGAAACATTGTTGTAGAAATAGGACATTTGTGTTTCATCTAAATAAGATCTCATCAATTGCATTATCTGGTTTATCAGTTGTTTATGTTTTGATTTCCATTCTGATTACAAGTTAATGGATTCTTTCAACCCTTCCACCAGTTGATTCTGTGAATCGGTGGAATGGTCATGTATGATAGTTTAGTTTGCATTTTAGTTTTCTGTTTATGCATTTCATTATTTGAGAGATCAGTTGGTAGCATGCTATGAATCAACCTAGCATCCTCATGTGCTAGGGTTAGGAAGATAAACTGTTAAGTTTTGATCTGAAGGTGATCCGGCCTGATCATCATATTTTCTTTGTGAAATTGTGCGGTTCTGTGAGTTTGCATGCAGCTGAAGGATATACAGGGATCTGCATGTGCTTTCCCAGGCAGAGTGAATCGCATCGTCATCTGTGAGTATATCGCTATCCAGATCGGGTTATGAAGCTGATGAAGATTGTATGTTTCAAGTGCATCAGGATGATATAAGTCAGATATATACTCAGTGTGTATATCATTGTCAGGATCATCTTTTGTGTGTATTCATCATCTGCATATCGCTATCGCATGCAGGAGTGAAAGTTCATTTTTTGGCTAAGGACCGGAGAGGTCATCATCAGGATATTAAGAGATCACCCGGATATTCATTATCATGTTGCGGAGGATATAAGTGTCTTATATCCTGTTGACATCATCATCAGGTGCATTGACATCATCATCAGGTGCATGTGACATCATCGTCATCAGGATATTGCGAATATCACCCTATGCAAGTTTATCCTGCTGTCGCTAAGTGTTTTGGCATCGGCGTAAGTCATCGGCATAAAGTTTGGGTAACATCATCAGGATGTTTCAATATGACCGGATAAGTCATATCATGATGCTGTTGTTTGAGTAGTCGGATATCGGGGTGACGTAAGCATCGAAGGAAAGGTGCTTGAAGTTGTCGTCATCAGGATATTTGGAGGGAACCGGATATTTTATATCCTGCTGATGAAGATGATGCTGAACCTCATGATGCTGCCGATAGAGTTTGGCGCTAAGTGAATAGTGATCATCAGGAGGATAATTGTGTTTGCCGAATATCATGATGCTGCTGACAGGCGAAAGGCGAAAGGCGGAGGAAGTGAACAGTAGTCAGCAGGAGGATATTTCATGCTCATCCGAAATATGATGATGCTGTCTGTGTTAGCAAGAAATATGATGATGATGATAAACCGATAGGTATTATAACATGCTAGTTGTATTAATGACTCCTCATTCCCATTTGTAAGCTCCCGTTGCATTTTACCTCTGCATCACTGTTGAGGGAGAGAGATGCAGTCAAATGTTCTAATCTGGTTCAGAGTCAACCTTTGATACCTCCTTCTCCTGGCCTCTGCCTCATCTTCGCAGTCAGCCCAAAAATCTTCTAGGTGCCTCTGGTGAATAGGCTTTCCTAGAATCTTCTGTATTCTGCCGTAAGGATCATATGGTCTGGTTATTGGAAAAGGCTGTAGATTCATCTTATTCAAGGTGACCATCACCTTCTTTATATTGTCAGAGTCAGGGCACATGTATTTGTCGATGCTGACTGGGAACAAAATTGGTGGCAGCTTCTTGGCATCCTTATACATCTGTATCATGGTGGAGCCTTGCCTGATAAATTCCATTAACACTACTGCATCAGTAGGATATCTTGGTAGCATCAGGGGATGTCCTTCAAAACCCTCAACCCTTATATAGGAAAAGGTGGCAAATTGTATGTACCATGCCCCATGCCTGTATACTGCCTCTTGAGCCTCCATGCTCAATCTCTTTGTTCTATCTTCTTCCATGGTCCTTACCAGATGCATAGAGAATGCATCATTGACCAGTTTGTAGTCCTTGAGATAATTGGTTCTTTGCAGCTGGGATGATGATCCCAGATATATGCTACATTTGTGCCTGTCAGTTTTCCATCTGTGACTAAGGCATCAAAAGTGCCTCTATAAGCACAAGAATAAACAATATAAGATGTCATGTAGAATGTACAATCTAAACCTCCCAGGTTCATCAGCTGCTCATGTAGAGCGTCACTTATTATTTGGCCCCACAGTGGCTTGATATCTGCATACAAACACATCATTATGATTCCGTACATCCAATCTCTAAATTCACCAGTATTAGGCTGGCCAGTCACCCTGTTCAGGAGGGCAATCACGTACTGATACTCCTCATTGAAATCAAACTTGAGCATGTGCATAAGAAGCTTGGCCGCTGCATTGTATGTCCTGTTCTCAGCCCGCCAAGCATACATGTTCTTTCTGGCCGACTTCTTGTTGGCCTCGTATTCTCTTTCAGACTTCTTCAAGTCTACACTCTTTACCTTACTGCCCATTGGCAGTCCAAATGTCTGGGAGAGACCTTTGATGGATAGGTCTGCATACACCCTCCCATGCTTCACCACCTGCCTCGTCTGAGGGTTATAATTCTGGGCGCACTCAATGACGAGCTCTGGAGACTCCATGGAGTATGGGAAGCCAGCAGCGTTCCACATACCCGATACAAACACTGCGTCCAATACCGGACTCTTGTCATGTCCATCATTTAGCTTGGCTGACCAGGCTTCCAGGTTGGTAATCCCCTGATGGGTGTCTGTAATTGCTCCATATTTAAACAGGACCCCTCTCTGAGAAGAGAACATAGGCTTGCTGAATTCCTCCTGACTCTTGATTAATCATTTTTCAGCCATGAGTACCTGCAATTAACGTCTCTTCTCACAAAAAGGGACATACATGCATACATATTGCAATCATCATGCCTGAGCATCAATTTCAACATTACTTACTCATATGGATGCATAACCAGAACTTACAGAATCATATAGAAACAACATGATGAGGGTTTCAATTTACTTACCTGGTTATGCAGATTTTCCTTTATACCAGTATATCATCAAGACACTCTTGATTCAACTGCTGATCACTTCCTTCCTTCTGTTTGTGAGCTCGAATTGCGCAATGGTAGCTGTTATGCAGATATGGAGGTTGATGCTCTATAAAACAATTTTAACGCAGGTAAATGTAACAATGGCGGTTGAATTACCTTTTAACCTCGCATTTAGGGTAAATTTAGGGCAACTCTGACAAGTTAGATTGCAATCTTTGATCATTTGTGCGAAAACTCAGGATCTCGCTAAGTATTTCATTGGGTTCCGGGGTCGGCGGGAATCACCTACCATATCTACGTGCATTTAATGATAATGGTGGCAAAGGGAGCGGGGGGATATCCATATGACAAGATATCATGAGGGCAGGATGGTATTCACAAATATCGGGTTGAGTTTCAATATCATCCTCCCTAGTCTTGAAATTGTTATCGCGACAAGATTCGGGTAACAATGCACCTTTCGTTTAATTTAGCACATCAGGAGGGTATTTCGGTTTATCGGGTGATGTTACAAAATAGGATGATGATGCTCGAAACTTACTCATCTCCCTTTCGGAATATCGGGATGACATCATCATGATATTTGTTCTTTGTATCAGAAATGTCTCATGACGTCATCGTCATATTGGGTGAACATGATCATGTTTGTAAAATATCCTGTCGTAATGTAAATATGATGATGATGTCATCAGGATGTTTGTTTCTTCGTTTATCGTATTTAGATGATGTCATCAGGATATTTGCTAAGGGTGATATTTCGCGTCAGGAGGATATTAACAAATATCGGGTTATATTTGAAAACATGATGTTCGTGGTATAAAAGACCGCTTGACGGGAAAGACTTACTACCGCCTAAAGTTGACGTCCAGATATTTGAGCCACAGGATATATCAGGGGCTGTCTCAAATATGATGATGATGTTTGAAACATTACTGAGGTTATAAAATATGACCCCCCTCTTGCGAATATCAGGTTTGACCAAGACTTTGACTGTTCATAACTCTCACATCCTGATGAATATCAGGGTGATGTAAAAGGCAAACCTGCATGAAATTTAATGTTCTTTTAAAATATGAGGTCACAGATACGAAATATGAATTTTGACAAATTGACCTCATACTGGGGACTTACCTCATCCTGACTCAATGTGATGATGCACTTGACTGATTTTTACCAAACCGCCAGAAAGCAAGAAACACAAACCAAGCCAAAAGAAGTTGGGTCCCTGTTTTGCCAAGTCAGAAATGGGGCGTGTTGTGTAACCACACAACAGTTATCAGTCCTGATTGGACTGATGGGTTATCCTGACAACTGGATATCCTTCTCTACTCTATTAAGGCATCAACCATTTAATGAATGCATAGCTTTGAAGTTTTCTTTTATTCCTTCTGAACAATTACACTTAGGTCCAACTAATTTTAAGTGTGAACAAAAAATTAGTAACATTTCTTTAAATCAATCACAAGACAAGCTCTTATTTGAAAGGAAGCAAGGTATGTGGAAACGCTTCCTACACTGCTCTACTAAGGAAAGACTTATGCAAATTTTTACTTTTACAGTTATAGATTAGGATGGACATTAACAGAAATATAATAACAAATTCTAAATGCAAACACAAAACTCACAACACAAGATATACAGGGGGAAAACCCTTTCAGGTAAAAAATCCCACACTCCAAACGCCTAATATATTATTTAGGAATCACGAAGATTACAATATACTTGTAGAGCAAGCTTTTATAGGAGTATATCCAACCAGAGATCTAGGAGGTAATTTGACATCTATAAGATTCTTACATACAACCTCCATCTCCAACTCCTGATATATAGGAGATGCAATACAATAAACCGTTACCGGTAATTACAAAACCATGAGCCAAAACCACCCATAAAGTGGCACCCAAATTATCTCTAATCAAAGATGCCTTGTGATGTGCCAAATGTATGGAATTAAGGTGTCTCAACCTTGGTAATTCCTTACATTGTTAATGTTTGTATTTATTATTTAATTGCCCATGTTGTAAATATTTGTAAAATTCTATATTGTCATATTATGGGGTGTGGCACGGTGATGTGTCAATCCTACATGGAATATGACAACTTGTAATGTTGTCCTCACATGAGGAGATAGGAATCCCACTTTGTGGTAAGAGCATTTTGCCTTGTGTCAGCATCTTCCATGTTGTGTAAGGGAATGTTTGACCAAAATGGTTATGATAGATTCCTATGACGAATCTATGACATGTAAGAGTCAGAAATAGAAGCATGTAAGACAGGTGAAGACGTGTCATAAAGCATCTTTGAAAAAGGCATATTTGGGCACCCCAAGGTGGACTATGACATGTTGTAAGAGAATATGCTATTTATAGCCTATGTATGACAGATTCTCTTATAGCTATAAGTTATGACTGCTATGACAGATTCTATGACGGTCGTAAGTGTCGTAAGAGCATCTGTCATAACCCATTTTGGAAATAGGTGACCCCTTTGGGATGGGAGCTATGGACAAGTGTCAGGCACATTCTACAATGTTGACCAAGTGTCCCTAGGCATGGGTTTTGGTCCATGAAGCCATGTCGGATGCCCATTCCAAGAAAGGTCCAATATTGCCTTGTATTTTCTATATAAATAGGTGCTTGGAGAGGGAGTTGTATTACAGGTTTACAGGTACTATTATGTTATCGGATTGACTCCAGATACGAGTGTCGAAGACCATTGAATCTTGCATTGCAAGTGTATTGTAAACATTCTTTCAAATTTGTTAATACATTGTGCAGGTTTCTGAGTGTGGGGTTTTTAACTCGATAAGGGTTTTCCCCACCGTATATCTTTGTCTCTTTTCTTCTGTCTACTTTCTGGTTCTTGTGTTTTCCTGCAATATCCCATGTTAATAGATTAACATTGTTGTAATAGTTAGGATAACATTAAATTTGCATAGCCATCTCCTCATTAGATTAGTGTAGGAAGCGATTTCTACACACCTGGCTTCCTTTCAGGGTAAGTGCAAAGCGATGGGGGGCCAAAAAGTGGCCAAATGGTTTTAAAAAAAAAATACATAACGTGAGCATGTTATAATGCTCTCATGTTATGGGTTGGTAATGACGAGCCTAAGGCTCCTCAAAACCAAACCATAACGCGCTCGCGTTATAACGCGAGCGCATTATGAACTACTATAAATAAAAAAAGGCTTGTCATTTCATTTCATTTCTATTTTTCTCCTCTATCCCCATGGCTTGCAAACCCTAGGAAGCATGCTCGTGTTTTGGAAAAGATAATTCAACACCAAAATCTTGCTGATTCGTCACCAAAATGCGACCACGATGTCGAGCACGCCAAAGGAGTGAGTTTTATTTGTTTTTTTGTTTGAATTTGCTTCTAAATAGGTAGTGTTGATGATTGTTTTTTGACAAGTCAACAATTAGAGTGAAATACAAAGTATCTAACTCCCTCTTGAGCAAAGCCTCTCGAATGCTGAACTAGGTGATCAAACAAGATGACTCCAAGGTTCCTTTCTGATGATTTTGGTAAGAGACAGCTCAGTGACCAAGTATGATTTTGCTGTTAAACACAAAGGGACTTACATTAGATCTTTCTTCTTTCATTCATCTTATCTCTCCTTCAGTGTGGATGATATGTATACAAGGTCTCAATAACAAAGAAATAGAAAAGGGTGAGGGTTTAGAAAACTAATCTAAGGTCAATAAGGTAATGATGATGTATTAAACAGACAAACTCCTTGATAAACCTAACTTCACTTCGCCAAGGATGCCTACAACTACATGAAGTTGGTGCAATCTCCTAAGGTTTGCAAATGGTTTTCAAATCATGAAGGTTCATATGAGCACCCATAAGATGGCGTAGCTCAAACAAGCATCCACAATCGAACTTATACAAATTATGCTCAGACTAGCTTTACACAACACTTCACTAGCGATGAATGTTAAAAGCATGAGCTAGGAGTTGATCGATATTCAGTACAAACATACATTACATCAATGAGCTTCTAATCTACTTTTAATCAAATTGAAACATCTCTTAATTCCATCAAGATTCATGAAATCATGTTACTCCACAAGATAATACTTAACACCAAACAAGTAGCTCTAATGTCTTTTGCATTAATCTTGAGAAATATTTACAACAGCTTCAAATCCTCTCAGAGAATTTTTGAGAGTCTCTCCTATTCTACTCCTACTTACCTACAATCTAAATCTATATCTTACAAATGAGGCAACAAGGCCTTTATATAGAAGCCCAGGTTACAATGAATGGCTTAGATTAATTCAATAGCCAAGGGTCTAGATCGTGCCACCTCAGAGGTAGTTACAACAACTTTCTATTTTTAGCACAAAAGAGAGGCAATAAAGGCACGTTTTCCAATGTGATAAGGTAAGGCGAAAGCATTTAAAATATTCCTCCACATAGGAATCCCTTTGGCTTCTTTCATTGAATGATACATTGAATGCATTAAATAATGTGGCTAATCAAAATTGAATGATGTGTACGCGCCACATAGATGCCAACTCAGCATAGTTTGAAAATTGTATCATCTTTGTGTGATGTATTCAATGTGATTGCTTGAACTTGTATGTTTAGGAATACATCTTGTGGATCTTGCCTTATTTTTTCTTCTTGTAGACTGGATGTATGTTACTTGTTACTCATTTGACTAACACTGTGATGTTCCTTCTTCTTGTAGGATTCATGATGATCTTCTCTGGATGCAACTTCTTGAAGGGTAATGTATATGATGATGCTGCCTCCTTCATCATGTAAGAGTAGATGATGAAGCTTCATAGATGACATAAAGTAGAATATATAATGATGCTTCATTCATGAAGAGTAGGAGATTTCTTGGACTTGAAAATTGTAGAGTCTTGAAACTTGGATGGATGAAGTGCATTTCTTGATGATGCCATTGATGAAGTATACTTGAACTTGATGTGATCTAACATGATATCATTGATGTAGAGACTTGAGGTATGATCCTTTGGAGTGGTGTTCCCTCTGCAAGGTGAAAGTGATTCAAACACTTGCTCTTGATGATCATGATGTAGTTGATGAAATGCTTCCTTGAAGATGATCTTGAAGCTCGAAGGAACTTGAAGTAGATTGGATGTCTTAGAAAGTCTTGATGAAGATGATGTCCTTCGGATGGATGTCTTCTATACAATCTTAACTTGATGCCACTTGATGAAGAATTCCAACACAAGGATGATGAAAGGTTCGTTTGAAGCAGCTACATGATGCTTGAAGTGATCACTTTGAGCAGCTTATGATGCCTTCTTCTTGAAGACTGCTTCCTGAATTTCCTTCCTACATGAAAGTGTTTCCAGCCTTTAGGTCCTACAACACAAAGAAAGAAATAATATCAACCTTCTCGATAAACATGATAATATTTGATTTATAACATATAAGAATGCATTTCCAAGCCAAGCGCACTAGATGACAAGTTCTTGATCTTCATTGAAACTCTTAAAATTTGCATTCTAACACTTAGAACCTGCCTTTCCATCTTGATGCATTGCTTCAAGATTTCAAATCCTCTGGAAAGGTGTTGAGCACATTAGATCAAGGTCATTGGATCTTCTCTTGAAATTTACCTTGATACTGAAATTTAGCCTCATTATGGAAGTGGTGTATTGTTAAGGTATCTGAAATCTTCTTCAAACCTTCACCTTAGCGGATCACTTTCACCTTGGTCGCATTGGTTGCTGATTTTGAGATCTTCTTCTACTAGGTGCTTTGGTTGAGGGTTTTGAAATCCTCTAGAACTTTAGCATTTTTGCCTTGGTTAAGGGGTTGAAGATCTTCTTGATGTTGGCGCAGTGGTTCAAGTGTTGGAAATCCTCTTGAATTTTGCTTTAAAACTTGACTTTACTTCCCTCCATAAGGTGACGCACTATATAGAGGTTTTGGTTTCTTCTAGAATTAGCACACTAGATGGGTCGCATTGGATAAGGATTTCAAAATCCTCTTGATTTTTACCTTGTAATAAACCCCTCCTCCAAGCGTATTAGACCTTGATTTTAAACTCTCCTTGAAGTAGTCGCATTGGTTCACACCTTTTGAATCCTCCTTGTTTAGCGCACTAGATAAGGGATTTGAAATCCTCTACCTTATCCCTCCACAAGGGCGCATTGGATGGGGTATAAAGAATCCTCTAGAAACATGCCTTCAACACTCAACTTTTACTCTCCTCTACAAGGTGGCGTAAGAGAACAAGATTTTAATTTCCTCTAGAAATTCGCTCTAAGACTTGACCTTGGATTCTTCTTGAAGAGGTCACATTGGTTTGAGATGTTAGGATTTTCTAAGATTTGTGCATTGGTTAAGGATTTGAAATCCTCTGGAAACATCAAAACTTACACCTTGACACCTAGTATTTTTCTTTCTCCTTAGTGCATTGGATGGAGGTATTGATTTCCTCTGAAATTTTTGCATTAGATAGGCATGTCACAATCCTCTTGAAACTTGCGCAATGAATAGCACCTTAAAAATCCTCTTCAAGTTGGCAGATTAGATGGGGAAGTCGGAATCATCATCTATGCTACCTTTGGCGCATTGCTTCAAGGTGTCGATTTCCTCTTCTTTTGGCGCATTGGATGGATATTTTGAAATCTCCTAAAATTTTCCCTTTCAAAACTCAACTTTTACGCTCTTCTACAAGGTCGCATTGGATGACGATTTGGAAATCCTCTGGAATTCGCATCACTTCAAGGTGTCGATTTCCTCTTCTTTTGGTGCATTGGTTCACACTTGCAAGATCTTCTAGAAATCGGTGCATTACTTCAAGGGGGTGAATTCTTCTTGCAATTTGCGCATTGGTTGGAGGGTTCAGAATCCTCTTCTATCCTCTATCCTTGGGCGCATTTGTTCAAGCGCAAGGGATCATCAACTTGGAATACTCTTGAAAGTGGCATGATTTATGAAGATTTTGCGCCACTTTGATATCCCGTCACATTGGATCAACTTTTTGAATCCTCTGGAAACTTAGGTGTTTTTCAGGGTTCGCAAGGTAAAGGTATATTGAAAAATATATTTAGGTATAAGTTGAGAGATTGAATTTCTTATACTTTAAATATTTTTCAATATACCTTTCAGGATGTTTGAGATAGGTCTCGAATCCACCGGATTTAACATGCAAAATATAGAATTTGGAGGATTCACCAGATTTCAGACTTAGCCAATTTTTTCAGGATTTCAAGGTTTCAGGCTCCAGACTTAGTCACTTTAGGGTCTCAAACATACTTCAGGATTGATCTCAATGTTCATTATCTGGATGGGATTTGATCAAGATTCTTCATTACTACAAGTTTATGTACTAGCTGAAACCTCCAGTTATAAAGAAAAAATCTCCTAGGAGAGGAACTCATTATTGGATTGGCAGAGGAAATGAACCTAAGGCATCATCCAAAACTAATGCAAAGCATCAGAGCTCAACAAAAAAAAGGGGGGGTCCCCATTTGCAATGGGGCGATGTGTGATTTGGTCACAACAGGTAGGTTTGAGTTTTTTTTAATGTATATTTCATTAATTGTCAGGAAATGTTAATACACCTCCTCCTCCTCCTCCTTAAAATCCATAAAATCCTGCAGAACAACAACCTCCTCCATCCATTCCTCGACATGCCCCTGGAACACAAGAAAATATAATGGGGCAAATTGAAAACAACAAAAAAAAAATTGAAGATATAATTGCAAGTTTGAAAGATCCTTCCACTTCAACCTTGCATAGGTCCACGCTTGTTGAATCTCTTGAATCTATGTTATCAAATGTAGATTCAATTAGCAAGCAAATAACTAGTTAGACGGATAAGAGGAGAGAGTTTAGAGATTATTATGTAGACAAGCTATCATACCAAGATGTGAAAAAATTACAAATCACAAAATTAGACTTGTTTTTTATTTTCACAAACCCACAAACAAATCAACCTCCACCCATTACATGCAAGAGATTCCCTATCCATTGGTGTAACAACCAAGCGATAAGGGACAATTTTGGGCAAAGGTGGTGGGTGGGTTTTGACCATCCTCCATGCAATAATAATGAGGTCCCGCAATACTTTTTGAGGAAACTCTACTATGAGTTTGTCCTCAATAAAGTGCCAAACTATTTGATATGCGGGACTTCTAGGGTAGAGGTGGGGGGTTAGCACAAGATAGAGCAGGGGTACGTCTTGACCCACAGCAAGTAGTGAGATGAGTAATTAGCAGACCAACCCATGAGCATGTTTCTATCCCTTTCATTGTGAAGGAGAGTGTTGAGGTCGATACACTTCAGTCCATTAGTGCCTTGACCCAGAGCATCATAGAGCATGTTGGTCCTACAACACAGAGTGGGTTGGGAGATAGTGCGAGGAGTAGGGTCCCACCCCATGCTTGTTAGGCTTGTGGGTCAACCTGTGGTTATGACACCATGGATAGTCAGGACACAGGTGCACAGGTTACATCTACAGCTGAGCAGATGGTGATGACAGATACCCTCCTAAGTGAGACTTTCAGCCTTGATACTCAGGTAAATATTAGCAAGTTTATTAAATTTAATTTATTAAATTTTATTTTTGAAATGCAATATTAACTAATTTAAATTGATGATTTTAATGAAATTTTAGGGTCATAGTGTTGATGCAGTTTTCAGTGGTTCTCCACCTACATTTTACACTAGATCATCTACTGTCGGGGTATGTAACTAGTAAACAATTATAAATATTACATGTGAATAGCATCATTATATGAATGGTATTCTAATATCTAATTTTGGATGTTGAATAGGTTAATATTGTAGATTTCACGGCAACACCTGCCAGCGGTGGTGGACTTGAAAGCTTTACAGAGGTAATAAAATAAATAGTTTAATGAATGAATTGTACTTATTAGATTTTTGTATGTGACTTGTGTGCTTTATTGTGTGTACTTCCATGTTTAGATGAGCGTGTGTGTATGTTAGGAGCCATGATTTGCATCACTATTATAGTTTTTGTAATTGAATAATGTTGTTTTATTTCCAGATGATACAGGCTGCGGAGACACCGCTGCATGTTCATAGGGCAATAGAGCATGGTGTGGCCTCTGTGATTTATAGCTCCATGGCATTGACAGGGGTATGAGGCAGATTAGTAAATTTCAATTTACATTCATTTTTATAGTTGTCTATTTTTGAAAAATCAAAAGATTATTGATTTGAAGTTTAATTTCTATCTGGATGGTTTCTATAGGACATGATATCACCACAGCCTATTCCTGCTACTGAGGCAAGTGAGGAGACAGATTATATGTTAGCGGTAAAGTGATTATTTTGTTAAATGTTTCATTTTTTATAACATGTAATTTCTATATATTAATGTCTATACTTTTTATTGTAACAACTAAATATGTAGGAAGAACTAAATAGAAGGAGCAACCCTCGGGTTCATAGTAGACCACCCACATGCGCGTCTCCATCCCCTAGAAGATCAAAGGCTACTTGTGATCTATTCTCTTCACCAGCCAGAGGGGAATGACTTTTTATTGTGTTCCTTTGTTGTATACCTATATGGCATTTGTGGACATATATTTTGTATTGTATATAGTTGACATTGTATGCCTATATGGCTATTTTGTATATATGTTATACTTATATAGATAGATATTGATGTATGCCTATATGGATATTTGGTTAATACAAATCTTTTTTATTGATGGCGTCCATACTTGCATTATAAATCCACGTTTGAATGGATATTTGTAGATGGCTACTTCAAATATTTAAAGTCTAATTGTATTACATCTAGGATGTTTGTTGATCCAATAAGCTAGCTATTGTTATTCAAGTATCACCTAAACCTCATTTTGGAACTAACAGATAAAAGTTGTATTTAAAAAAAAAATGAATCATCATGTTGAACAAAAAATATTAATATTCTTTATGAGTAGCATACAATGTCAACTGTATGCAATACAAAAAAATGAATCATCATGTTATTCTTTATATTTGAGATCCTAAAAATGACTAAGTCTGGTAACCTGATATCCTGAAACACTAGGATGAATATCTAAGTCATTAGGATGATTGCGCCTTGAGAAAAAGTCATTAAGATGAGCGCGTAAAGGAGACTTTCTTAAACATTCAAACATTGAGCAACAAGCATGAAGGGTTAAGGCACAATTTGCAACGCATAAAGCCTCAAAAGGGTGCCCAACTTGGAGAGAGCATTTATTTAAGACAAGGCACCCATTGACACCTATTCCACCATAAAAGTGCGCCTAAGGTGGAAGGAGAACAAGCCTCCAATAAGTGAAGTGCACCTATTGTCTAAACCACTTCATTATGGTGCCCTAGCATGAGGAGTATATAAGTCAATAGGAAATGGCGCCTATAATGCAAATGAAGGACTAACTAGCATTTTCAATAAGCATCAATTCACCTTGAGCTTTCAATAAATACATCAAATTAAGCCCCATAAGCCTAGGCGCCCTTTTCCTTCAAAAGAACCTTGTATTGGTGCCTTGGAGGAAATCAACTTACAATGACAAGTCTTGGAGGTTTCTCATTTTGGATGATGTCTTTTGAGATTAACTATAATGATTGAAAGTTAAGATGAGTTGAAAGAACCTATCTTGAACCTTAGGCACCCTTCATGTAATTTCCCACCATCATGAGTGCCTAGATCTAAGAAGAAGTGAATGAAGGATCTTAACATCAAGAAGCATGTTATCAATCAACTTGGAGAAGTCTTTGACAATAATTATGATGAATTGAGTACATGGAAGTAAAGGAAGTACATATCAACTCCAAAGTGTGCCTAATGATCAATAAGAAATTCTTCCAAAGCAAAGGCGCTCATTGTGAATTTTCCTACTAGTTTTGGCACCTTGAAGTCTAAGTGCATGAAAATCATGAGGATGAGCGCTTAGGGATGAGATAGTCTTCATAAGAGTTTAAATAATAACATCATCAAAATGCTCCTTGGTAGAGAGACTTGAGACCATCATCAAATAAGCCAAAATATCTATCTCCAATCTAGGCACAAATTCTAGCTCCTCCCAACTCAAATGAGTGCCCAAGTTGAAGTCAACTTTCATCTATACAACCCTTAGATTGTGCCTTGATTAAGGAAGGGATTTGAACCTCAAAATTTAATCATCTCAAGACAAAAGCTTCCTTAGACACTCAGCATTTGATTGAAATCATTGAGAATTAGAAAGAACCACCTAAGGATGTAAGGCGCACTTTTCACCCATCCAAGCCTAAAATTGTGCCTAAGGGAAATAACTTGATTTCATATCAATAGGTGAGTGCCTTGAGAGAAAGGATCACTCTAGGTCATTTTCAATTGTTGAAAGCACAAAAATGATAAAGATAAAGGTAATTGGGTTAGGCACACTTTAGCCTCTGAGGACACCTAAAGAGCACCTTGGGTGAAATTGCATGAGATGACCTTTTGGAGTGAGCACTTGAAAGATATAATTCATTCTAAGACATGTCTCATCATTTAGAATTGCAAAATTGCAAGTATAAAGACATTTAAATCTAGGCGCACTCTCCATCAGTACAAACCCATTCTGGCACCTAAGGGAGAAATTGCATTGAAAGACACCTTTTGAATAAATCTCTTAAGGGAGATTGACCTCTTTAATCCATTACAATTGTTTGAAATCATTTAAAGTAATAAATATGGACCAACTTGTGTTAGGCGCCCTTTGCTCTTCTTTTTACCTATATATGTGCCTAGATTTGTAGTAAGATTATTCCATGTTTAAAGAGGATTCCTTTGTGTTATAAAATGTTTATCATGAGGATTGATGTGTTTCTTGGTTTGTATTGTAGGAGGTTTGAAGGAAAAGGTAGGAGCAAGAGCTTGGAGTCGCCTAGAGTCATCATGTAGCTGCTCCAAAGGAGCCTTTAACATTCATTCATGCCAGAGAGATAAGATGGAAGTAATCACTGCCAAGGAAACACCACTTCAAGAGGTAGCTGCTCCAAGAGGTCACAACAAGATATATTTCAAGTCTTCTTCATCAACGACATCACCAGTTGCATCATGTTTGAAGACTTCCATCTATCACTTCAAATTCCATTCATCTTCAAGTATCAACTAGATTCTTCATCAATCATCACTTCAAGATCAGCATGTAGCTGCTCCAAAGGAACTTCTCATCATCATCAAGCATTCCAAAGACATCCATTCAATTTCAAGTCCCTCTGATACATTCAAGCCTCCTTGAGAAGTCATCTACTTCACATATAAGGGAAAGTGTTATCATCAATATTTACACTTCAAAGGACCTTTCAAGTTGGAACACTTCTTCATCGAACATTCGAAGACATCCATCCAAGCTTCAAGTTCTTTCACAATCTTCAAGTCTAGGAGAAATTGCATCTAGTGAACTCATTAATTGGCGCCTAGGAGGAAAAGACCTTAAACTTACATTATTGAGTTAGTATTTTAGAAATTGAGCCATTCCTAGTCAATTGGAGACATAAAATATCAAATACAAAGTCAAATTGGACTTAGGCACCCCTTCATGTAATTTCCCACCATCATGAGTGCCTAGATCTAGGAAGATCATCCAATTGCGTCTAGGAATAAGATACAAGTCCAAGACCTCAAATTTGAGTGCCTAGAAGTGTGATGGATTGAAGAAGCTACATTGGCGCCTAAGGGTAAGTTGTATCTAATGACATCACCTAATTGAGCGCTTAGGAGGTATAAAGCTTAACATTGACATGAGGACAAGCGCTTAGTAAAGGAGAGTTTCTCAAACATTTAAACATGTGAATGAAGTCATAGAAATGCACTAAGTCATCTAGGCACCATTTTCCCCTTGTGTACCCTTACATTTGTGCCTAAGAAGAAGTTGCTTCAGTTCATTGGAGTGTTTGAGTATTGAGGATTTCTTAGCAATGCTTTGCAACTTTACACTACCTCCTTCTGATGATTTTTGGGGCAGCAGAAAAACTTTCACCACTGGCAAACACCTCAGAGATATAAAAAACTAAGAGAGGTTATTGTAGAGGTACTCTACATGATCGTGTTTCCTCAGATGGAATGTTTCTAAGTGACATGATTTTTGAGTAACATCTCATCAAAGATTGCTGCCTTTTTGCAATTTGGACTCTTTAGGGATATCATCGGTACAATGTAGCTCGGACTGTTTCAACATGTTTGGGTGAGAAAAAGGACCATGCCTAGTGTAAATGTACCCATCTGGATGCGTTGGAATAGTCAGTTTGGTCGTATCAAGAGCAGGATGAAAGTTACACCCCTTTGCAACTTTACACTACCTCCTTCTGACAATTTTTGGGGTAGCAGAAAATATTTCACCACGGGCAAATGTCTCAGAGATATAAAAAACTGAGAGAGGTTATTGTAGAGACACTCTACGTGATCGTGTTTCCTTAGATGGAATGTTTCTAAGTGACATAGTTTTTGAGTAGCATCTCATCAAAGATTGTTGTCTTTTTACACTTTGGACTCTTCAGGGATATCGTCGGTACAATGTAGCTCGGACTGTTTCGACATGTTAGGGTGAAAAATAGGACCATGCCTAGCGTAAATGTACTCATCCAAACGTATTGGAATAGTCATTTTGGTTGCATCAGGGGCAAGACAAAAGTTACACCCCTTTGCAACTTTATACTACCTCCTTTTGATGATTTTTAGGGCAACAGAAAACCTTTGACCACGGGCAAATGCCTCAAAGATATAAAAAACTGAGAGAGGTTATTGTAGAGACACTCTATGTGATTGTGTTTCCTTGGATGGAATGTTTCTAAGTGACACAGTTTTTGAGTAACATCTTGTCAAAGATTGTTGCCTTTTTGCACTTTGGACTCTTCAAAGATATCGCTGGTACAATGTAGCTCGGACTGTTTCGACATGTTTGGGTGAAAAAAAGGACCATGCTTAGAGTAAGTGTACCCATCTGGATGCATTGGAATAGTCAGTTTGGTTGCATCAGGAGCAGGATGAAAGTTACACCCCTTTGCAACTTTACACTACCTCCTTCTGATGATTTTTGGGGCAGTAGAAAACCTTTCACCACGGGCAAATGCCTCAGAGATATAAAAAACTGAGAGAGGTTATTGTAGAGGCACTCTACATGATCATGTTGCCTTAGAAGGAATGTGTCTAAGTGACACAATTTTTTAGTAACATCTTGTCAAAGATTGTTGCCTTTTTGCACTTTGGACTCTTCAGGGATATCATCGGCATAATGTAGCTCGGACTGTTTTGACATGTTTGGGTGAAAAATAGAACCATGCCTAGCCTAAATGTACCCATCCGGATACATTGGAACTGTCAGTTTGGTCGCATTAGGAGCAGGACACCAAAAATGCAAAAGTTGCTTTATGCAACTTGACAACATTGACACTTTTTTCCAACATGACTCAAAGACTCAAACTGACCCCAAATGACTCAAAATGACTTAAAATCACCTTGATTTTGGCGGCCAATGTACATTATAGAGGTCTAGGTGCTCCTTATCATTCAAACATCTTAGATGAGCGCCTAGGAAAGGAAAAAACTCTAAGTTTCATGATCATGAGCGCCTAATATCAAGAGACTTTAATGGCTCAAACCTTAGCATGGACTCCAAAGGCACATTTCATGTCTCCTTTCATCCATTTTGGTGCCTTTATGTAGATTTTTCAACTTGATTTGGCGCCCTGTATGTGAAGGAAGATCTAAAGGCATGAAAGTGGATGTCGTTTTGCAAGAGTTTGGATCATCAAAATTGAAAGAAATAAGTCTATTAAGATTGGGCACCCTTAATCTTCTTTTCATTCATTATGAGTGCCTTGGGAGAATGGTATATAGGTCATCATCATGATTGGGCACCCTGGATCCAGAGTGTGGAGAGATCATCAAATGGTGTCTAGAGGAAGTAGGGTGAGTTATGAGTTTGGTCGCATCAGGAGCAGGACACCAAAAATGCATAACATGATGATGTAAAAATGTGTATATGTGTAAAAATGCAGGAGGAAATAAAAAAAGACAAACCTTACAAATTAATGTGCATACTTACAACTCAATGTAACATGACTTTACAAAATCAATGTGAATACTTACAAATTAATCTAATGAACCATCCAAGTCTGCTCTACTCTTTATTGTGTCAAGTATTGCTTCATGGTCAGACTCATGCACCTTCCACAAGATTTTGTTCAAAGGTCTACCCCGATACTTTATCAAATGAACATTGGATGCCACGACAAGGTTCAAGTAATGAAGAATCTTCCGATGCATGTCAAAGTCCTGAAACAGCCAAATATTAACACTCTTATGTGGGTACCTTCTAAGCCATGTTCCAGTAATAACCACTGAGCCTGTAGGGTATTCGATGTTTTCTCCATCTGTAACAAGGGCCTCCAATTTCTTTTTGGCCTCAACACAATGACATAAGTAATAATCTGTTCCCTCTTCATTATGTTCATCTGCAATAACTGCATATACGTGCCCTACATTGATATGTGTAGCAAATTAGATGAAATTAGTCAACATTACAAAAACACTACAAAGTAAGATGACATTACCTAGTTGAACTAGATGAAATTAGATACATATATGTGCCCTATATTACCTGGTTGAACTAAATCTGATATGTGGTCAAAGTCAATTGATGATTCCATATGTGTTAGTTCCAATGCCGTCGGGGGTCGATACGTGTCAAGTGGGCTAAGATAACTTAACTGCCATTCATCAACCCACTCCTCTGACTCGCACTCATCCCAGACTTGAATTATACAGGAAGAACAAATGCATGACATCTTTCACATATGGATACTCCATGAACCTATAATTGAGCTTCTGAAAGAGTGCATCTCATTTGATCATGTCAGTGTACAACAGTCCTCATATGGTGCAATGTTAGTATCATCTATCAACCAAAAAAATCTATGAACTAAAGACTTACCTTCATTACCTGGACCCATGGAAGTATTACACCACTCGACAATTGATTTTGCATTTGTCAACTTTGCATTGTCTTTATACTTTAACTCTTCTCGTGCTATGGCTCTTTTGATACATGCTCCTGCACCATCATGCTCCTCATTTCCATGCCCGGCCTTACAAAAGTTTCACATATGCTGAATACCTATAAAATTATGCCTCCTACTCAGCCAATAGAAATTCTGTGAGTTCTTGAATTGTGACGCATAGTTATCCGACCATATGATATGCTGACTGAATGATATGCCCCTTCTAGCCAAATCATTGTAGAACACCTAAAAGCAACCTTGCACGAACTCTGTAGAATGTGTGCGATCATCACTAATATAGAAATTATACTCCCTTATGATCTTTCTGTCATCCTCTATACTACCATTCGCATGGATGAATGCGATGTGCACAAATATAGAAACCTGTGTGGAGTTGTAATATTGTGATTGCACCTCACACTGTGGCTATAGACTGTAGTTCTCTGTAAAGTTGATGACTGAAACAATGCTACCAACTGGAAATGTGTCCTTGCATAACTTGAATTGCAAGTCCAACCATCAAGCTCTATGGGCATGTCTTGCATACTCATACACTATGATGTCACAAAATATAGGCATAAACTAATACATTGGAATCTTTTCAATAACCAATTCACACCTCTTTGCTTCTTTGCCATCTATTGTATTGTATGCCATTGTTTTATACTTGCCAAACTCTACTAGTTCATTTCCAACCGCATGTGTTCTCTCCATATGTTCACATATTGGTAAATGTTGCAAGCCACTGCAACAATGACATGTGCCATCCAAGCATAATTTCTTGTAGAATATTTGACCTTCCTCTCTTTCACATAAAATTCTTGATATGAAGTCTCTTGAAGATGTTGGTGGGGCACATATGGTACAACCCTACATATCATTGTTAGTATGCATATCTAAACATATAGACCTATAAGCATCAAAATGGTTAGAAAATTCAATATGTAATCTACAACAAGTAGTGCATGTGTGATTTATCTTGACATAGAAAGGTTTTAGCATTTCAAAATATCTTTGACAAATTTTAATTTGAGGATACTTCTCTAGAAATTTACCATAAAACTGTGTTTGAGTCTCATCCAAAAAATGCTTTGGATGTGGCTCATGGTTTTGATTACTGATTCTCCTTACAACATCCCTTTGATTCGGAGATACCCTTGTGTAATTCTTCTAAAAGTCTTCAATTAGTGATCTCAATGCTTCAACAATTGGTTTATCTTTTCGTGGTAGTCTCCCCGAGAATGCCCATAATTCATTGGCATTAGTGTCCTCAATTCTTTGGCCTCTTCCAATGGCTCTTGATAATTTTTTCCTATTAATTCTCAATTCTTGACTCATTTTTCTAATGAGACGAGCTTTCCTCATTTGACTACTTACTATAGTCGATGTAATCACATGCCGTGTTGTATTACTATCTTTTGTGCATGAGGTGTTACCCACACTCTCATACGCACTCATTAGATTCTTGACAATAGATTTTTCACTTGAAGCCTCTGATGTTCTCAACCCAAGAATCTTCATGATGGACCTATACTTTATACTTCACATAATTTCAATGAATAGTTGACATCTTGCAGTCTCATTTAACTTTTCAAAGAACAATCTCCAAATCTTATGAGCATATCTTCTACAAGTGCATTTTGGAATCTTACCTTCCATTGGCTGCAAAATATTCTCATCAATATCAATCAAATACTTTGGCTTTCTATGCAAAATTCTAGGTGGTGTTAAGTTAGGTAAATTCATCTCAACATTAGGAATTTCATCAATATTTAAATGAGATGGGCTAGATGGCATACCTTCAATCGAAGATGGAATAGATGACATACCTTGAGGTTGAGGTGGGAACGATGGCATACCTCCTTCATCACATGTGAGTGATGATGTACTCTCAACTTGAGATGTGGTAGATGGTGTCCCTACATGTTGACTTGTGGTAGAGGACGTGTCTCCAACTATGGTATTCAAATCTCTCGTACCACGAAGTTTTTGCATTCGTTCTCTTTGTGCCGCCAATACCATATCTCTTTGTGATGGTTGTGGTTCCTCTTCAATTTGTATGTCTTCATTTATTGTGTCCAATTTTCTCTTCTCACAAAGTTCCCTCATAGCCACTGCTTTCTTTGCATTCTTAGCTTCTATCTCTTCCTGTGTTGGTTTAATTCTTGATCGTTTGCTCGGCATGACGGAGAATTTGTCTGTAGCATGATAAAGAGACCAATATTACTTCCTAAGAAATGAATACAAGATAATAGTGGGATTGTATTTTTATTATGTTGTAAGGATTTATTCTTGTATAGTTTGACATCATGGTATGTTAAGGTCTGTTTATTACACATAATTATTAAAGAGCCCAAGTGTAGAAAATATACATGGGATCATGTGAGATTGTAGGCTGCTTTCTTGATTGGGAATGTGTCTATTTTAAACATGTATGATAAAGCATGATAAAGTAATTCAATCTGAATTAAGGAAAATGTATATAACATGCATGTAAAGACTTGACATACCTAAAAAATGAAGATTCGAATGGAGAGAGTAATTATGTAGTGTTTTTTTCTTCTTGCATCAAACTCCTCAACAATTTGAGTTTTTCACCACTTGCTTCCTTTTCAATGTTAAATTGAATAACACTCAAATATAATTACTAACAAAAATACTATTAACCAATCTATAATGTTAAATTCCTAAAATTGAATCACAATTAACATTGCAACACTACAAAAATTGAAACTTGAATAGATATATATCAAACTTGGTGTGAAAACTATGTTATTTCCTCCTCAAGTTGGCAAAGTAGAAAAGGTGGTGGAAAGATCATGCAAAGGTGGTACAATGTGTCAAATGTGCATGTGAACTTCCCAACAACATCAAAGCACTTCCTTTTTGTTGGAGCACGCGCAGAATCAGTATGAAAATAGAGCATGTACGCCTGGATCACGGGGGTCAACACTTTTTTACCGTTTCTATAGCAAGACAAAATGCGAGCGCGTTATAACGCACTTGCATTTTTTCCTGCTATAGATTGATCACATCCTGTGCATTATCTTCCTTAACACAAGAAGGGATGACCACATCCTATGCTTCATCAACTGACACTTCCAAGCCTTACAATTCCTCTTAAATACGAGAGGAGCCATGAGTAGAAGAGCCAAGCCACTTCGCCCGGCCTTGCTGAAGGATGACATTCTGGGAGAATTAGGAGATTTTCCTTTGGAGATCATATAATCTTAAAATGCTTTCCATCTTGGTAGGTCCTCTGCATCAAGGAAAAACCAATAATGGTGTCTGAGAAATAATAAATTCTTCATCTCTTTGGTGATCCATTTCTCTTTCCAAACCTTCCCCTTAAGACTTGAATGACCACAAGTTTTTTGAGGGAGAAATTTTCCTGTTTCTTGCAAGAGCTTGCAAGATGCTCCGCCATATGATAGGCATAACAATGAAGGGGCAAGACCTCATAATCAAGTTCTTGATAGAAAATGCCCATCGAGGAAGAAAGACAGATCTTCTTTGGAAGCAGAAGTTCTAGTTTGTGACAAATCCTTATCCAAGCATAAATAGCAGGGGTTATGTCAAGTGATTGCCAATCCACTTCCACAAAGTCTCCTGAAGACTTCCTGATTGATTCCAAAACATCCACACCCCAAAACTGGAGAGGCAATCAATATAATAGAACCCATAAATCTACATTTGACGACAGAAACCCTCAACACTATACCTTAAACCCTAATCCCTCAACCCTCAACCCTAAACCTTATCTCTAAACCCTAATCCCTCAACCCTCAACCCTAATTCGTCATCCCTCAACTCTAATCTCTCATCCCTAAACCCTAAATGCTATCCCTATTCCTAAACCCTCAACAGACTCGATACTATACCTTAAACCCTAATCCCTTATCCCTAAACCCTCCAACCCTATCCCTAATCCTTATACCCTCCACACTACTTTAACCCTAATCCCTCGACCCTCAACCCTATCCCTAAACCCTTGACCCTCGAACCTCAACCCTCAACGTCAAACCCTAATCCCTCAACCCTTAACTATGATCCCTCGACCCTCAACCCTATCCCTAAACCCTAAACCCTAAAGCCTCAACCCTCAACCCTTAACGTCAAATCCTAATCCCTCGACCTTTCACTCTAATCCCTCAACCCTAAACCCTATCCCTAAACCCTCAACACTATACCTTAAACCCTAATCCCTCAACCCTCAACCCTAAACCTTATCCCTAAACCCTAATCCCTCAACCCTCAACCCTAATCTGTCATCCCTCAACTCTAATCCCTCATCCCTAAACCCTAAATGCTATCCCTATTCCTAAACCCTCAATAGACTTAATACTATACCTTAAACCCTAATCCCTTATCCCTAAACCCTCCAACCCTATCCCTAATCCTTATACTCTCCACACTCTACTTTAACCCTAATCCCTCGACCCTCAACCCTATCCCTAAACCCTTGACCCTCGAACCTCAACCCTCAGCCCTCAACGTCAAACCCTAATCCCTCAACCCTTAACTATGATCCCTCAACCCTCAACCCTATCCCTAAACCCTAAAACCTAAAGCCTCAACCCTCAACCCTCAACATCAAATCCTAATCCTTCAACCCTTCACTCTAATCCCTCAACCCTAAACCCTATCCCTAAACCCTCAACACTATAACTTAAACCCTAATCCCTCAACCCTCAACCCTAAACCTTATCCTTAAACCCTAATCCCTCAACCCTCAACCCTAATCCATCATCCCTCAACTCTAATCCCTCATCCATAAACCCTAAATGCTATCCCTATTCCTAGACCCTCAATGGGCTTGATAGTATACCTTAAACCCTAATCCCTTATCCCTAAACCCTCCAACCCTATTGTTGTGTGGTTACACAACACGCCCCATTTTGACTTGGCAAAACAGGGACCCAACTTTTTGGCTTGGCTTGTTTGCTCTCTCTGGCGGTTTGGTAAAAATAATTCAGGTGCATCATCATGTAGAGATGGGATGAGATAAGTCACCAATATGAGGTCAGTTTGTTAAAATTCACATTTCACTTCTGTGACCTCATATTCTGAAAAAGCATTAAATTCCATGCAGGTTTGCCTTTTGCATCACCCTGATATTCATCAGGATGTGAGAGTTATGAGCAGTCAAAGTTCTGGTCAAACCTGATATTCGCAAGAGGAGGAATCATATTTTTGTAACCTTAGTAAATTTGTCTCATCATCATCATATTTGAAACATCCCCTGATAAGTCTTGCGGCTCCAATATCTAGACGTCAACTTTAAGAAGTAGTAAGTTTTCCGTCAAGGGGTCTTCTGTATCGCGAGCGTCATGTTTTCAAATGTAACTTGATATTTCTTAATATCCTCCTAACGCGAAATGTCACCCTTAGCAAATATCCTGGTGACATCATCCCAACCAGATAAATGAAGAAGCGAACATCCTGATGACATCATCATCACATTCACATTTCGACAGGATATTTCCCAAACATGATCATGTTCGTCTAATATGACGATGACGTCATGATGCCTTTCCGATACAAAGAACGAATATCATGATGACGTCATCCTAATATTCCAAAAAGAGAGACATGTAAGTTTGTCTCGTCATCATCATATTTTGAAACATCACCCGATTCACCGAAATATCCTCCTGATATACTAAAACATAAACAAAGGGTGCTTTTGTCACCCGAATCTTGTCGCGATAACAATTTCAATATGAGGGATGGGGATGATGTTGAAACTCAACCCGATATTTGCGAATATCATCCTGCCCTCATGATATCCTATCATATGGATATCCCCCCACTCCCGTTGCCGCCATTACCATTTAATGTGCGCAGACATGGTAGGTAGTTCCCGCCGGCCCCGAAACCCAATGAAACACCTGTCGAGATCCTGCATTTTCATACGAATAATCAAGGAATGTAATTTAACTTGTCAGAGTTGCCCTAAGTGTACCCTAACTGCGAGGTTAAAAGTAATTCAACCGCCATTTTCACATTTACCTTGCGATAGAATTATTTTTACAGAGCACCAGCTTCCATATCTGCATACCAGCTACCGTTGCGCGATTTGATCTCACAGACAGAAGGAAAGAGGTGATCATCAGCTGAATTAGGAACGTTGTTGGCAATCCACTGGTATAAAAGAGAAATTTGCATAACCAGGTAAGTAAATGAAACCCTCATCATGTCATTATTGTTCAGGTATGATGATGGAAGTTTTGGTTTATGCATGTAATGGTGAAGAAATACAGTAGGCATAGTAATTTTAATTGCAATATGTATGCATGTATATACTTGTTGTGAGTTAGGATTGTTGTTAATTGTAGGTACTCATGGCCGACAAACTGTATGTTAAGTGTCAAGAAGAATTCAGTAGGCCTATGTTCTCTTCTCAAAGGGGAGTCCTGATCAAGTATGGAGCAATCACAGATACCCATCAGGGGAGCACCAATCTGGAAGCTTGGTCAGCCAAACTGAATGATGGGCAGGACAAGAGTCCTGTGCTGGACGCAGTATTTGTGTCAGGAATGTGGAACGCTGCTGGTTTCCCGTATTCCATGGAATCTCCGGAGCTAGTTATAGAATGTGCCCAGAATTATAATCCTCAGACGAGGCAGGTGGTAAAACATGGGAGGATATATGCAGACCTCTCCATCAAAGGTCTCTCCCAGACATTTGGACTGCCGTTGGGCAATAAAGTAAAGAGTGTGGACCTGAGGAAGGCAGAAAGAGAGTATGAGACCAACAAGAAATCAGCCAGAAAGAACATGTATCAATGGCGAGCAGAGAACAGCACATATCCTGCGGCAGCTAAACTCCCAGTGCATATGTTTAAGTATGATTTCAGTGAGGAGTACCAGTATATGATTGCACTCCTGAATCGAGTAACAGGCCAGCCTGATACTGGTAGTTTCAGGGATTGGATGTATGGACTTATAATGATGTGTTTGTATTCAAACATCAAGCCACTATGGGGCCAAGTAATAAGTGATGCTCTGCATGAGCAACTGATGAACCTGGGAGGTTCAAATTGTGCATTTTACATGACATCCTATATTGTTTATTCTTGTGCTTACAAAGGCACTTTTGATGCCTTGGTTACAGATGGAAAGCTCATAGGCACAAATGCTGCATACATCTGGGATCATCATCCCTAGCTACAGAGAACCAACTACCTCAGAGACTACAAACTGGTCAATGATGCATTTTCTATGCATCTGGTAAGGACCATGGAAGAAGACAGAACAAAAAGGTTAAGCATGGAGGCTCAGGAGGTAGTCTACAGGCATGGGGCCTGGTACATATAGTTTGCAACCTTTTCTTACATAAGGGTTGAAGGTTTTGAGGAACATCCCCTCATGCTACCAAGGTATCCTACCGATGCAGTAGTGTTAATGGAATTTATCTGGCAGGGCTCCGTGATGATAAAAATGTATAAGGATGCCAAGAAGCTGCCACCAATTTTGTTCCCAGTCAGCATTGGCAACTATATGTGCCCTAATTCTGACAATATAAAGAAGGTGATGGTCACCCTGAATAAAATGAATCTGCAACCTTTCCCAATAACAAGGCCATATGATCCTTACGGCAGGATACAGAAGATACTAGGAAAGCCTATTCGTCAGAGGCACCTAGAGGATTTTTGGGCTGACTGCGAAGATGAGGCAGAACTCAGGAGAAGAAGGTATCAGAGGTTGACTCTGAACCAAATTAGGACTTTTGATTGCATCTCCCTTCCCTAGCAATTGAAGAAGGATGATGGCAGGATAATGGCAGATGAATATGAATAGAAAAAGATATACAATGACACTATCTCTGCACCTAACCTCACCATGCAGGAAGATATATCTTTGGACCCATTCATTACCAGGACCATACAGCTGACTCAAGCTTGGGTCGATGATCAAGTGAAGGCATTGAAAAAGAAAGGTGTTGCCATTACGGTGGATAGCAAAAAGAAGGGACAGGATATTCCTGGGGAGGTATATGATGACTTCCTGCTTGAGAAAAGGAAGACTAAGGGAGACAAGTTACCTCCACCACAACAATAGAGTAAAAGACCCCCAAGGGGCAAGAAAGTGGATAAACAACCCAAAGGGGTTATAATTGACAGGGCAGTGTTTACAGCTGAGGAGGCGGCAGGATCAGGATCAGAGTCGAAATCCCCTCCAAAGAAAGAAAAGCCCAAGAAGAGTAAGACAACATAGGCTGGAATCACTAAGACCCTAGAAGTGGGTCAATCCTCAGGAAAACGTGATACAGAGGATATCCTCATGGAGGAGGAGCCTGAAGAAGAAGAAGCTCCGCTAGTAATAAAGAGAAAGAGGAGAGCTCCATAGGTGCTGGTGTCTACCACACCTAAGAAACAAAGGACCTCCATGAGAGGAGGAATAAGCCAACCCCCTACACTATTACAAGGGGAAGGTAGTGAAGTACCAAAGGAACTTCAGCATAATGTTCCACTTCCTACCATAGTCAAGTTCAAAACTGAACTTGCAGAAGAACAAATGAAAGAAGCCTCCCAGACACAAGCAGAAGGACATGTCTCGCTTGATGAGACAATAAATTTGTCTGACGATGAGGTAGTGCAGGATGTGGCTGCATAGAAGATGGAAACACTTGCTGCTGATATAACTGTGACTCCTCATAAGCCTCCACCAGTTCAAACTGTACTTGAGGAGATGAGACAAGTAGAAGAAGAGCAAGAAAAGAGCCCTGAGCAGGTGGCTCAAGAGATAGGGCTAGAAGCATTGATCACAGAGGTGACCAGTCCTGTAGTGGTGGATCTGACAGAGAAACAGGATGCAAGTCCTAAACAGCCAGCAGGATCACCTGATAAGGGCCCCTCAACAGAAGATATAGAGAGGGCAGAGTCAGAGGGCCATGCTCTTGAAACTGGCCAACAAAGTCCACCTAATACATCAAAAGAACCTGCTATAGTAGAGGTTCAGGAAGCAAGAGCTGATGAAGAGAAAGATGCACTAGAGGATCTAGCTGCCAAAATACAAGAAGTTGATAGTGCAGGCTCGGAAGAAATAATAGCTGCAGAACAACCGCCAGCACCTCAGGCAGAATCCCCAGTATCTGGTGCAGTGGATAAGCCACGAGGGGAAGAAGAATTGGGAATGGATGAAGTAATGATAGAGGAGGATCATGATCGTCATGATCAGCATATAGATGCACCTCAGGGTTCCCCACACCAAGAAGATGCTCCCCCAGAGAAGGAAATTCCTCAATAGGAGGAGGTGCCGCAAGATCAACAACAAAGCGAGCATCAAGAAGAAGAAAAGGAAAAGTCACCATCTCCACAACATCTATTGATAGAAATGGGAGATATGGGTGAACATCATCATGATGCTGAAAGACATGATCAGGTACCTCCATGGTTAGCAAAAGAAGTAAATGTTGAAGAGGAGCTTGAAATTCAAGAGTTCGATGTCTCCACCTTGTTCTCCGCCGATCTAATGAAACCCAGGAGGAAGGCTAGAATGACTTCGGCCATCAAAAGAGATCCGGCAATAGGGAGAAGGACCACACAAATTGCCATACCTGCAGTGGAGAAAGAAAAAGGTAAAATCACTGTGGATGAATTCCAAATCAGCACAGTTGATTTGGGCTTTGCCAATGAGGACCAAGAAGGTCAGGAGGGCAAAGACATCATTGACTCTCTAATTCAAAAGGTGAAAAGAGAGAAGGAGAAAAATAAGCAACATAAAGAGCACATTGCTCAGTTGCATGCCTATATCAAAGGGCTAACTGATCCTGATGATACCACAACTGAACGTGCAGTCCCATTGACTGCCATTTCTCAGGAGGAGGTAAATAAATTGGACCTCATGAAGCATGAGGCGTCCGTGGTAAGGAAATGGATGTCATCCGCATTGGATGATGCTATAGAGATAATGAAAGCCTCTCTGAAGAGGTGGAGCATTTTGAGTGACTCCAAGACCAAAGTGGATAAATTACAGATGCAGACCGGAAAGAGGTCTTACAAACTGGAGAGAGTCCTGAGCCTTTTAGGGGAAATAAAGGGGATAAATCCTCAACTGCTTATCAGTAAGCAGGTACTAAATAGTAATACCACATTATTGATAGATATCTGGTATAAAGACACTTAGTTTGAGTGTGGAGTCCTCAAAAGATGTAATAATAAGCTGAGGGATATTAGCATGAGGCTACGAGATTTGATGTCTGAAGAGGCGGTGATATTGGAAGCATTGGAAGGTAAGGTGGAAGGTAAAATAGAAAATCAAGATGAAGAGTCTGCCATCAAAGCTGTACATAGCAACTTCCAATTAGAGACAGATGGTCCACCCATCCACTTGACAGAAGAACTGATAGATAAAATAATGAGAATCAAGGTCCAGATGGAGAAGTATAATGAAACACTGCAGGATAAGAAAAATAAGCTTGATAACAGCAGAGACAAGTATGAAGCACATAAGCATGCCATTGTCAAAGCAAAGACTCAAGATGGTGGAGGAATAGATCAGGTTGTGCATTCATACGAGCAGGTCCGCAGTAGTATGCAGCCCCATATGCAGCAGCATCATCATCAGGATAGTGAAAGTTTGAAAAGTGATGCACATGATGATGACCCGCATGAATCAGCTGAGGAGCATGATGAAGATACATCATGAAGGGGATAGTAGCATAAGCAATATAGATAGTTTCCAGCTGGCAACTTGTGCCATTTTGTAAAGGTTGACGAAGTCAGATGAATCATGACCGTAGAATTGTATTGATAAATCAGGATCGTAGATCTTCTGTAACGGATTCCTCACCTTATTCTATAAAAGGTGGTGGAATGTCTTGTTGATTCATTCGAAACTTAATTGAAATCTGTTTGCTGAAATATTCAGGGCTTTTTTCAAAGTTATTGTATATGTACATGTCTTTTGCATACTTAATGAAAGAGAAGAGTATTTCGATTACAAATCTTCGTAAATCTTGAGTAATCTGTGTCTAAATTCTGGATATGTGCTTTGATTTGCTACGTCCCTTAGAGTGCTCATCATGTTGCATGTATTGTTTTCATTCCTCATCCTCTAAAGTTTGCATCAACTGTATCTAGCTGTGGAATATCCTGGTGAACATATAGTTTGATTTCTTCTCCTCATGACAGTATCAAGTATGTATGTGGATCAATAGCTAAAGGTTCAACCTTAAATTAGAGTATTCCTTTTAGTTTTTCTTTAAATTTCAGAGCATTTCATCTCCATAATTGCAAATAATTGATAATCTTAATCAAATAACACAAATATGCAGACATCTCGTAGATAATCATAAATATTTAGCATATTTGAATACAAAGCATGTAGAATTGAAAACATCATGCAAAGATTGAGGTATTTCCACATCTCCTCATCAAATAGCTGTATAATATAACACATCTGTAAAGAATTTCTGTAGGAATGCCATGATGATGATAAAATTCCACGTAAGGCCCCAAAATGGAAACAGCAACTCACATTAACCTTTGAGTGACTTCAGACGATTAAGACCTAATCACCGGAGACTTGGGATCCTGAATTCTTTAAATTCATAGTATCTTTCAAGATGAATAAAGGTTAATGTGTACTTTTATTCTATGTTTGTTTGTGACTAACATCATGACCAACACCTATCCCTTAACCCTAATCCCTCGACCCTTAACCCTCGAACCTCAATGTATTCAACCCTCAATGTCAAACCCTAATCCCTCAACCCTTAACTCTTAAAACTTGAACCCTAAAACCTATCCCTACATGCTCGACACTCGACACTATATCTTAAACCCTAATCCCTTAACCCTCATCCCTAAAACCTCAACCCTAAATCATTAAACCTTCAACCCTAAACCCTATCCCTAATCCCTCTACACTCGACACTCTTATTTAACCCTAATCCCTTGACCATTAACCCTATCCCTCAACCCTCAACCCTCAACTCTCAACATTAAACCCTAATTCATCAACCCTAAACCCTAATCCCTCAAACCTAAACCCTATCCCTAAACCATCAACCCTCAACACTATACCTTAAACCCTAATCCCTATCCCTCAACCCTTAACCCTTAAAACTTAAACCCTATCCCTACACCCTCAACACTTGACACTATATCTCAAGCCTTAAACCCTCATCCCTAAAGCCTCAACCCTCAATCCTTAAACCTTCAACCCTAAACCCTATCCCTAATCCCTCTACCCTCGACACTTTAACCCTAACCTTGACATTAAATGCTAATCCGTCAACCCTAAACCCTCAACCCTCAACACTATACCTTAAACCCTAATCCATCAACCCTAAAACCTAATCCCTCAACCCTCAACCCTAAAAACTATCAATAAACCCTCAACCCTCGACACTATACCTTAAACCCTATGAGAAAAGATTTGCGTATGGTACATCCACATTGAGTAATTAATAGTTGAAATCAGAAGGATGATCATTATGAGAAAATATTTGCATTGGGGTACATCTATGTTTCTTGTTGTCCACCCCGCACTTAGGGAAGGTATATTGTTATGAAACAGGCAAATAATATCCCATTGTTTACTGGCTCTATCCACAAGAACTACTAAACTATACCTTAAACCCTAATCCCTCAACCCTAAACCCTATCCCTAATCCCTCTACCCTCAACACTCTACCTTAAACCTAATCCCTTGACCCTTAACCCTAAATGCTATCCCTAAAGCCTCAACCCTAAACCCTAATCCCTCAAGGTCCTAAACTCTAATCCCTTATCCCTAAACTCTAAATCCTATCCCTAAATGCTCAACCCTCAACCTTAAACCTTGATCACTCAATCCTTATCCACCCCTCTCCTCCCTTATCTAGCTCACTCCCATCTCTACCCTCCTCTACCCTCGACACTATACATACATACATATAGGCATACATAGATACATACATACATATAGGCATACATAGATACATACATACATACATACATGCATATAGGCATACATAGATACATACATACATACATACATATAGGCATACATACATACATACATGATTAATAGCCTTGAACATAAAAAAATTTAAGGGGAACATAACGTGAGCGCGTTATAACGTGCTTGCGTTATGTCAAACATGACAAACAACATAGACTTTTGCGGAAAAGGAAAAATGCAAAGCAAAACATAACGCAAGCGCATTATAACACGCTCGCGTTATGTCTTGCTTTGGGAATCCCAAGCCTTGGGCTTGGGATTTGCTTTAGATTTCCAACCCAAAGGCTTGGAGTGCCTTTTGAATAGTCACAGACGTGTTTTTCCATATTCTTAAAGATTTCACATGATTTCATTCATTCTAACCCTCAGATTTGCACGTGTTTCAAGGTCAAACAAATCAAACACCTGGGTAATGTTAGGCTTTCTCTTAGCTAATTGATGATGTGATTTTTTTCACATTTTAACAATGTTAAGCCTTTCTTTTTTAATTTCTTTTGTTTGTGTGTCTATTTTTGGGCAAAAACCACTGTTTGGTCTTTTTTTCATTGTAAATTCACTATTCATTGAAATTTCAAAAAAATTACATATTTAGAAACTAGACTCCATTCTATAAATATTAAAAAAAGAAAAAAATGATTTTCAATTAGTTTTCAAAATTTATATGGGTAGCACGGCCAAAATTCTATTTTTTAGGATGTGTCCACTTTGAAAATTAGTAAAAAATCAAATATTTATCAAAAAATTATCAAAAAAATTGGGCATAAAATACATGCTATTAGCTAATTTCTCACTGAAGCGATTTTAAAAATACCAAAAAAAGTTGACCTTTTGAGGGAGCCACAAAACATGCTATGTTATGTTTTTTTGACAGAGACAACACCAATTTCTGTGGCTCCCTCTTTTGAACCCCTTAATCTATGCCATTTTCAAAAAAAATAGTAGTTTAGAAAGTAGACTCGAAGCACTATGAACATTGTTTTGGTTGCATCTCCAAATTTTGAGTGTAACTATGCTCAATTTCTCATCCAAGGCCAGTATTTCCTAATTTCAGAAAAAAAGTGGCCACTTAAGACCCCTTTTTGGCCCCCCATCTTCTTGCACTTACCCTTCAGTTGGTATCAGAGCTTGATCACCTTTGGTCTTAGTTGTTGGGTAGGCAATTTTTGAGCTGATTTTAGGTTGAGTGGGAGTCTGTGTAGAGTATTATGTATCTTATTGTAGCAAGGAGATGGAAAATACATCTGGAAGATTTGAAGTGGAGAAATTCTATGGCACTAATTTCGAGCTGTGGAAGCTCAAGATGGAAGACATGCTTGTAGACCGAGACCTTTGGGAAAGTATTAATGGAACTAAACTAGTTGCAATGTCACAAGATGAGTGGGATCTCAAGGATCGGAAGGCTAAGGGTCTCATAAGACTTAGTCTTGTTGATTCTATTATGTTCAATGTCCATGAGGAGACTACTACAAAACTACTTTGGAAGAAGTTGGGGGATGTGTATCAAGCCAAATCGCTGGTTAATAAATTTTTCGTGAGAAAGAAGTTGTATTCTCTTTGAATGGAGGATGGAGGATTTGTCACTAAACAAATGAATACTTTTAACATGTTGGTTGCACAATTGACATCTATTTGTGTGAAGATGGAGGAGGAGTATCAGTGTATGACCCTACTTTGTTCTTTGCCAGAGTCATGGGATCATCTTGTCATGGCTATTGGAAGCACCACATCCACATTCAAAATGGAAGAAGTGGTTTCTTTGCTGTTGTCTGAAGAGATGTGAAGAAAGTCTTTTGAGGCAGCCAAAGAGGCCCTTGCAGTTCATGGAAGACCCAAGGAGAAAGGGAAGAAGAAGGACAAGAAAGCTAAGAAGGGTAGATCCAAATCCCGTGGGAGATCCAAATCTCCTAGAAAGTCCAAGGCTCTTTGTTGGAACTATGGCAAAACTGGGATTTCCAAAAGGAATGCAAAGAGGAGAAGAAAAAGAAGAAGAAAGCTCCTAATTCAGATTCTGGCAAGTCACAAGATGATGGTGATGCATTCATTGCAGCCCTGGAAATCCAGGCATCTGATGATGTGTGGCTGATCGACTCTGACGTATTATTCCACATGACCTTGCATTGAGACTGGTTTACCAAGTATGAGGAGTTCTATGGTGGAAAGGTGTATCTGGGTGATGACTCTCATCTGAAGATTGTTGGTCATGGAAGAGTCTCTATCTGATTCCCTCATGGATGAGTGAAGGGGATATCTGGGGTTATGCACATCCCAGGCTTAGCACGAAACTTGCTCTTTGTAAGTATGTTGAATGATGCAGGTGTTCAGGTTGTCTTTTTGAAAGAAGGATGCAAGATGACTAGAGGAGCTATGGTACTTGTTAAGGGTACTAGGAGAGGTACTCTGTTTTAGCTGGAGGCATGCATTTCACAATGTAATAGTTCTTCTGACTCAAGGAAGAGGGCAGAAGTCACTTCATCCCCACCATCTAAATGAGCAATGAAGAAATCTATTGTTTCTAGTCTTGATGGTTGTAATCATGCATTGGAAGTTAAACTTCCTGCTGAAAAGACAATGTTATGCCATAAGAGATTTGGCCACATTAGTGAGAAGGGTTTGCATACCCTAAAAGTAAGAACCTCATTGAGGGGTTAGATGATTGTAATCTTGAGTTTGACTTTTGTGAACATTGTATTTATGGAAAACAAAACTGTGTTCATTTTTACTCGAGTTCTCATAAGTCTTCTGGTGTGTTGGACCTTATTCATTCTTATGTGTTTGGTCCTGTTAATGTTCCTTCATTATCAAAGTCTATATATTTTGTATCTTTTATAGATGATTACAGTAGAAGGACATGGATTTATTTTCTCAGAAGCAAATCTAAAGTCTATAGCAAGTTTAAGGAGTTTAAGGCCTTTGCTGAAAATTAGAATGGTAAAAAGATTAAATGTTTGAGAACTGACAATGGTGGTGAGTTCTATTCTACAGAATTCAATAAATATTGCAAGGAACTTGGGATTGAAAGACACAAGACAACTCCATACACCCCGCAGCAAAATGGAGTTGCAGAGAGGATGAACAGGACACTGATGGAGAAGGCTAGGAGTATGCTTAGTGGAGCTGGCCTAGAACAAAAGTTTTGGGCTGAAGCTGTTGCCACTACCTACTATCTGGTAAACAAATCTCCTACATCAACTCTTGTTGGTAAGACATCCATGGAGGTGTGGTCTAGTAGAAAGCCTTCAATAAGGCATCTTCATGTTTTTGGTTGTGAGGCATATGCACATGTGCCTAGGGAGAAGTGGTCAAAGTTGGAGAACAAGGCTGTTGAGTGTATCTTCATTGGCTATGGTGTCGGTGTGAAAGGATACAAGCTTTGGGACCCTGTTACTAAAAAAATGTTGTATAGTAGAAGTGTTGTCTTCAGAGAGCTTACACCTTCTTCCACTGTTTTACAGCCGGAAGAAAAAGTAAAGAAAGAGGATGTTGTTTAGTTTCCTCCTACCCCTGAGAAGACTTAACAGAAAGACAATGTTGGCCCTGATGATGAGGAGAGCTCTAGTAGCTCTGAAAGCTCAGATGAAGAAGTTGAACCTCAACCTCAGCCCTTGAGGAGGTCTACAAGGATAAGAAAGCAACCTGAAATTTTTGGTTTTACATTGCTTGATTCTAGTTGTGCCTATGCTTTACTCACTAATAGTGATGAACCTAGAACTGTATTAGAGGCTTTGGACATGAAAGATGCAATTTCCTGGAAGGAGGCCATGGAGGATGAAATGGCTTCTTTGGAAAAGAATCAAACTTGGGACTTGGTGCCTTTGCCTCCTGGATAGAAACCCGTTGGATGCAAATGGGTGTTTAAGAAGATTGGTGCAAATGGCAGTGTTGAGAAGTATAAGGCCAGATTGGTTTTGAAGGGGTATTCACAAGTGGAGTGTATAGATTATGGTGAGATCTTCTCTCCCATTGCAAAGCTGACATCCATTTGATTCATGTTGTCTCTTGCAATAGATTATGACTTGGAGGTAGAACAAATGGATGTGAAGACAACTTTCCTTCATAGTGATTTAGAGGAAGAATCTACATGTCACAGTCAGAGCATTACATGGTGAAAGGTAAAGAAAATTTAGTTTGCAAATTAAATAAGTCTTTGTATGGTTTGAAGCAATCCCCTAGGAGATGGTACTTAAAATTTGATGCCTTTGTGTTGTTAATTAGATTTGTGAGATCAAAATTAAATCACTGTGTGTACTTTAAGTTTGATGATGATCATATTCTCATTGTTGCATTGTATGTTTATGATATGTTGCTCATTGGGAAGGGTAAGAATATGATTTCTGATTTCAAATCTCAGTTGTTAGCACAGTTTGAAATGCAAGATTTAGGGGTAGCTAGGTACATTCTAGGAATGGAAATCAAAAGAGATAGAGCTAACAAAAAACTTTGGTTAAGCCAAAGTAAGTATGTGAAGACCGTGTTGGATAGGTTTAGCATGGCAGATTGTAGACCATTGTGTGTTCTTATTTCTTTGGGGACAAAGCTATCTGTTGAGGATTGTCCAAACCCTCCTAGTGAGGTGGAGGACATGAGCAAAGTACCTTATGCTAGTGTTGTTGGCAATTTGATGTATGCTATGGTTTGCACAAGACCAGACATTGCCCAAGCAGTGGGAGTCCTTAGTTGATTTATGGCAAATCCTGGACGGGTTCATTGGGATGCAGTTAAGCAAGTGTTCAGATATTTGAGGGGTACTTCTGAGTATTCCATTTGCTATCATGGTAATGTTATAAGACCTCCGCATTCTGTTGACATTTGTGGATTTGTGGATCCAGATTGGGCAAGTAACATTGACAGTAGGAGATCCACCAGTGCTTATGTGTTTACACTGTTTGGTGGTGCTATTAGTTGGATGAGAAAGTGACAACCTGTTGTTGCTTTGTCCATGACAGAAGCTGAGTATATGGCAGCAACTCATGCTTGTAAGGAAGCCATTTGGCTTAAGAGATTGTGTTCCGATATTGGTGTTGATGCAGGTCAAATCACGATCAGTTGTGACAGTCAGAGTGCAATTTGCCTTGTGAAGAATCCAACTTTCCATGCTACAACCAAGCACATTGATGTTCAGTTTCACTTCGTGTGAGACATGGTTGAGGATGGAAAGGTAAATTTGGAGAAGGTAGATACTTTGAAGAATGTTGTTGATGCATTGATGAAACCAGTGAGCACAGAGAAGTTCAAATGGTGTTCGGAGTCCATGGGCCTCTCGGCCTATAGCGGTTAAATCATGTTATTCTATTGGCTCTTACAAGGTGTTCGACAAGTGGGAGAATGTTGGGAATTAAGGTGTCTCAACCTTGGTAATTCCTTACGTTGTTAATGTTTGTATTTATTATTTAATTGCCTATGTTGTAAATATTTCTAAAATTCTATATTGTCATATTGTGGGATGTGGCACGATGATGTATCAATCCTACATGGAATATGACAACTTGTAATTTTGTCCTCACATGAGGAGATAGGCATCCCACTTTGTGGTAAGAGCATTTTGCCATGTGTTAGCATCTTCCATGTTGTGTAAGGGAATGTTTGACCAAAACGGTTATGACGGATTCCTATGGCGAATCTATGACATGTAAGTGTTAGATATAGAAGCATGTAAGGCAGGTGAAGACATGTGTCGTAAAGAATCTTTGAAAAAAGCATATTTGGGCACCCCAAGGTTGACTATGACATGTAAGAGAATATGCTATTTATAGCCTGTGTATGACAAATTCTCTTACAGCTGTAAGTTGTAACTGCTATGATAGATTCTATGACGGTCGTAAGTGTCGTAAGAGCATCTGTCATAGTCCATTTTGGAAATAGGTGACCCCTTTGGGATGGGAGCTATGGACAAGTGTCAGGCACATTCTAAAATGTTGACCAAGTGTCCCTAGGTATGGGTTTTGGTCCATGAAGCCAAGTTGGATGCCCATTCCAAGGAAGGTCCAATATTGCCTTGTATTTGCTATATAAACAGGTGCTTGGAGAGGGAGTTGTATTACAGTTTTACAGGTACTATTATGCTGCTAGATTGACTCTAGATACGAGTGTCAAAGACTATTGAAGCTTGTATTGCAAGTGTATTGTAAACATTCTTTTAGATTTATTAATACATTGTGTAGGTTTCTGAGTGTGGGGCTTTTCACCCGATAAGGGTTTTCCCCACCGTATATCTTTGTCTGTCTTCTTCTGTCTACTTTTTGGTTCTTGTGTTTTGCTACAATATCTCATGTTAATGGTTTAACATTGTTGTAATAGTTAGGATAAAATTGAATTCGCATAGCCCTCTCCTCATTAGATTAGTGTAGGAAGTGATTTTTGCACACCTAGCTTCCTTTCACCAAACCACACACCAACACATGTAACTCTCCCCTTTGCATCTCTTTTATGTATCCAACATGTTTTTACATTTCCCAAAAATAGAAAGTCCAACATTCAGAGGCCATAACTCTTGATTCGGGTGTCCAATTGACGAACCGTTTAATGTGTCAGAAATCTCGTGAAGAGATTTATTACCCTATAACCTGCTATGCTGATTATGACAATTTTTAGGATGTTTAGAGAAGTTTTGATTCTGGTAATTGAGTTCAAAAGTTTTTTTTCGGCAGTTTCAAAAAACAAAAACTTTAATATCTCGCGATTCAGATATGATCTTGAGAGGAAACTCACCCGAGATGTTCACTTAGTTGTTTCGTACCTTCTAGGAAAAATTTTAGGTCAATCTGAGCTCAATTGAAGGACTTCCTAAAAATAGTAAGTCTCACTATTTTTCACTTTTTTGGAAACTTTGAAAGTTCCAGACCATTTTCCAAGATAAAGTGTATTCAAAAAGACCAAAACTGGGAAGAATAGTAACCTTTTGAGGTTGCAAGGTTGAGATACTTTTCCTAACATTCTCCCACTTGTTAAACACCTTGCAAGAGCAAAGGGAGTATCAACACCATGATTTAATTGCTAGGGGCCGTGAGGCCCATAGACTCTGAACACCATCTAAACTTCTTTGTGCTCATAGGTTTTGTCAAGGAATCTGCAACATTCATCAAAGTTTGAACTTGTTCCAAGTTTACCTTCCCATCCTCTACCATGTCATGAACAAAATGGTACTGGACATCAATATGCTTAGTCCTTGTGTGGAAAGTAGGATTCTTCGCCAAACATATGGCACTCTAACTATCACAACAAATAGTAATCTTCCCTGCATAAAACCCAACATTAGAACATAATCTCTAAATCCAAATGGCTTCTTTACAAGCATGAGTTGCTGCCAAGTACTCAGCTTCAGTAGTGGACAAAGTGACCACAAGTTGCCACTTACTCATCCAACTAATAGCACCACCAAACATAGTGAACACATAAGCATTGGTGGATCTCCTACTGTTAATGTCACCTGCCTAATCTGAATCCATAAATCCAAGAATACAAAGTGAATGTTGAGGTTTTGTAGGATAACCATGATAACATAAGGAATACTTAGAAGTACCCCGTAAATATCTAAACACTCTCTTCACTGCAGCCCAATGTACCCATCCATGATTAGCCATAAATTGACTAAGGAATCCCACTACTTGGGCAATGTCTAGTCTTGCGCAGACCATCGCATACATCAAACTGCCAACCGCACTAGCATAAGGAACTCTACTTATATCCTTTGTCTTAGAAGGGGACTTTGGACAATCTTCAACAGATAACTTTGTCCCCATTGTAACAGGAATAGTCAAAGGTCTGCAATCCATCATGCTGAATCTCTCCAACACAGTGTTAACATACTTACTCTGGCCTAACCAAAATTTTATGTTTGCTCTGTCTCTTTTGATTTCCATTCCTAGAATGTACCGAGCTGCCCCTAGATTTTTCATCTCAAACTATACTGACAACTGAGTCTTCAAATCATAAATCAAACTTTTACCATTTCCAATGAGTAACATATCATCGACATACAATGCAATAATGAGAATGCGATCATTGTCAAACTTGTAGTAAACATAATGATCTAATTTTGATCTCTAAAATCCAATACTCAACACAAAGGCATCAAACTTTTGGTACCACATCCTTGGAGACTGTTTCAAACCATACAAAGACTTTTTCAACTTGGAAACTAGTGTTTCTTTACCTTTCACCACATAGTGCTCTGGCTGTGACATATAGATTTCCTCCTCCAAGTCACCATGAAGGAATGTTGTCTTCACATCCATCTGTTCCACTTCTAGATCATATGCTGCTGCAAGAGATAATAGGAACCAAATAGATGTCATCTTTGCAATAGGAGAGAAAATCTCACCATAGTCAATTCCCTCCACCTGAGAATACCCCTTCAGAACTAATCTAGCCTTATATTTCTCAACATTGCCATCTACACCGAATTTATTTTTGAACACCCATTTGCATCCAACAGGTTTTCATCCTTCAGGAAAAGGCACCAAGTCCCAAGTATTTCTTTTCCAAAGAAGCCATCTCCTCTTCGATGGCCTCCTAGGAACCTGCATCTTTCATACCCATAGCCTCTTTCATAGTTCTAGGCTCATCAGTGTTAGAAATCAAAGAAAAAATACAAATGGAATCATGAAATGAATAACCAAACCTATCAGGTTGATGCCTTATCTGCATGGACCTCCTCAAAGGTTGAGGTTGAGGTTCTTCATCTTCTTCTAAAATTTTAGAGCTACTAGAGCTCTCCTCATTATCAGGTCCAATAGATGTTTTTGGTTCAACTTTCTCAGGGGTGGAAGGAATCTGAACCACACCATCTTTCTTCTCTTCTTTCTATGGTTGCAAGACAACAAAAGAAGGATTGAGCTCTCTCAAGATCACACTTTTGCTATATAGAACTCTCTCAGATACTAGATCCCAAAGCTTGTACCCTTTCACACCGATGCCATAACTGATGAAGATACACTTTACAGCCTTGTTCTCCAACTTAGATCTCTTCTCCTTAGGCACATGTGCATATGCCTCACAATCAAATACTTGAATGTGTCTTAATGAATGCTTTTTATCAGACCATACCTCCATAGGTGTCTTATCAATGAGCAGTAATGTAGGAGACCTATTAACCAGGTAACAAGCGGTAGCAATAGCTTCAGCCCAGAACTTTTGTTCAAGGCTAGCTCCACTTAGTATACTCCTTACCTTCTCCATCAACGTTCTATTCATCCTCTCTACAACTCCATTCTGCTGAGGGGTATGCGGAGTTGTATTGTGCCTCTAAATCCCTTGTTCTTTACAAAACTTGTTGAAATCTGCTGAACAGAACTCACCATTGTCAGTCCTCAAACACTTAATATTTCTATCCTTTTGATTCTCTACAAGAGCTTTGAACTCTTTGAATCTATTAAAGACTTCAAATTTACTTCTAAGGAAATACACCCATGTCCTTCTATTGTAATCATCAATGAATGAAACAAAGTAAATAGATTTTGAAATTGAAGGAATATTAACAAGACCAAACACATCAAAATGAATCAAGTCCAACACTTCAGAAGATTTGTGAGAACTGGAATAAAACTGAAGATGGTTTTGTTTTCCATAAATGCAATGTTTACAAAAATCAAACTCAAGGTTACAATCATTCATACCCTCAACACGATTTTTATTCTTTAGGGTCTAAAACCCTTTTCAACATTGTCTTCTTAGCTAGAAGTTTCATCTCCATAGAATGAGCACCATTAGGTACCCAGAAAGCACGACCATCAGAAGTAGATGCAACAGTCTTCTTTGCTATTGGTTCTAATGGTGAGGATAAAGACTCTAAAGCTCTTTTCTTTGAAACAGAGGCACTATTGCACTGAATTGTTCATGCATCAAGCTAAAACAGGGTGCCAATTCAAACATCCTTAGCCAACACCATAGATCCTCTAGTCATTTTGCATCCTCTATTCAAGAAAATTACTTGCACACCCACATCATTCAATTTAATTACAAAAAGAAGGTTCCATGTCAAACCAGGGATATGCAGAATACCATTGATTCCTTTTACTCTCCCATCAAGGAATTGAATCAAGACTCTTCCATGACCTATAGGAATCGTTTGCCATTGCGCCAAAAGCTCGAGCTTTCAATGCTCGCTACAAACGCCAGACTTAAGCCAGATCCACGAGAGGCTCATTGCCATGTCACGAATCCTGAGGTCAGTGTTGAATGCCTCACTGACAAGGGGGCAGCTCACTGCCAACAATCCCCCCTCAATGCAACCTGAGGGATTCGAACCCGTGACCCATGGCTCTGATACCAATTGTAGGAATCGTTTGCCGTTGCGCCAAAAGCTCAAGCTTTCAATGCTCGCTACAAATGCCAGACTTAACCCAGATCCATGAGAGGCTCACTAACATGTCACGAATCCCGAGGTCAACGTTGAATGCCTCACTGACAAGGGGGCAGCTCACTGCCAACATGACCAACAATATCTAGGTGAGAATCATCACCCAAGTACACCTTTCCACCATCATATTCTTCATACTTTGAAAACCAGCCCTAATGCAAGGTCATGTGAAAAGATGCACCGGAATCAATAAGCCACACATCCTCAGATGGATGCATTGTCAAGGCAGCGACAAATGCTTCTCCTTCATCCTAAGAGGACTTGTCAAAATCTGAATCATAATTCTTCTTATTTTTCTTTTTCTCCTTGCACTACTTGCGGAAGTGACCAGGTTTGCCGTAGTTCCAACATAGGGCCTTGGATTTTTTGGGAGACTTAGATCTCCCATGGGATTTGGATCTTGTAGATATGCACCGGACAATTGAGAGGGGGGTGAATCAGTTGTCACAAAACCTTAAACACTTTCTGTAATTTAAACATTCATCACTTATCTACAATTATTATGATTTAACCATGAGTGCATGAAATCTGAAACTCAACCATAGATACTACATCAAACACAAGAGACACCATATTTTCATGGAAAACCCCAAGGTGGGAAAAAACCACAGAGAGGATTAACTCTTAATATATATTGCAATCTTGAAATAATGATGTTCAGGATTGGTCACTCCACTGGCCTAAACATACTGGCTTACTGCCATAAAGAACAACTAGGTCTAGTAGGCTCATTGCCTCAACCCTAAACCTAGCAAGATTACAATAAGGGTTGTTAAACCCTACTGGTGGCTTACTGCCAAACTTACTGCCATGATCAACACCTTTTTGTATTGTGAATAACAATTCCTCTACTCTGCTCTTCCTCAACTCTGCTATGTTGTTATATTACCCCACTTTTATCAGTGCAGTTTCCCCCCAAATTCCTACGGGCAGACACTAGAGCAACATTTTCCTGACTAGACTTCAGCAGTGTAGTCATCTCTGAACCTGACTAGCCCTTCATTGTATTCTTCCAGACTAATGAACTTACTTCTGTCACAAGTCATATGGTTTGAGTAGCTATTATCAATAACCCAACAATCTTCATCACTGGTACAAGCTTCAGACCATCTTCGATGGTTGTCATTTTGTTCTTTGTGAATCACTTCCTTGGACAATCTGCTCTTGATATCTCTTGATAAGCATTTGGTTGTATCGGAGAGTATTTGCTTTCCTTTTGTCTCCATTTGGATCTCCCTTGAGTTGTTAGACTCTTTCCAAAGGGACTTAGCTCTGATACCAATTATTGATATGCACTAGACAACTAAGAGGGGGGATGAATCAGTTGTCACAAAACCTTAAACACTTTCTACAATTTAAACATTCATCACTTATCCACAATTATTATGATTTAACCATGAGTGCATGAAATCAGAAACTCAACCACAGATACTACATCAAACACAAGAGACACCAGATTTATGTGAAAAACCCTAAGGTGGGGAAAAAGCACGGAGAGAATTAACTCTTAATATATAGTACAATCTTGAAATAATGATGTTCAGGCTTGGTCACTCCACAGGCATAAACATATTGACTTACTGCCATGAAGAACAATTAGGTCTAGCAGGCTCACTGCCACAACCCTAAACCTAGTAAGATTACAATAAGGGCTGTTAAACCCTACTGTTGTCTTACTGCCAGACTTACTGCCATGATTAGCACCTTTTTGTATTGTGAATAACAATTCCTCTGCTCTACTCTGCTCTTCCTCTGCTCTACTCTTCCTCTTCTTTTCTCTGCCTCTTCTCTACTCTGCCTTTGGACCTTTCTTAATCTCTTATAATTTTCACTCAAGGACACCTTTTCCATGACTCAACTACAAGTATTTATACACTACATCAACCTTGGAACGATAATCAAGGTCGGCATCATAATCATCAACCATTGGAACAATCTCCAAGGTCGGTATTATAAACATTTACAAAATAGGTCCTGACCTATTACAACAATGTGCAAAGGAAATGGAATGCGGATCATGCCATGCCTTAGCTGGGACTCAAACACGATCTTCCATGCCACAACATGCTTCCACAATCTTCCAAAGATCTCTGCAATCACTGGGATCAACCAGGTCAGCCAAGACTGGTTACACGCTACATTATCTGGGAACAATCCTCACATGCCATCTCAATTTCTTAATGCGGACCAAAGTCCAAATAGGATCATGATTAGGAGACATCCACAAGCATGCTATAATCATCAGGAGCAACTACATGAACCTCAACCACTTTATCCATAGGAATCTTCTCAGTGGAACACATGAACTTCTCTGTCTTCAACTGTCATAAAAGAAAGATATCTTGCGGACCACCAAACCATGAACCATTGCAACTTTAGGCACTTATCATCATCCCAGACTTCCCTCTAGAACCATAGAGACAAATACTTTAATGTGGAGGAATGCGGAGCAGAATGCTTTCTTCCTGTCCCAACTGAACTTCATAGAAGAAGTAGGTTTCACTTTGATGGACACAATGTGAGGCCTACCTTTTCACTCCCTTATTTTGATTGTTTCATAATATTGTTGGAGACACATGTTAGACTTTTGGGGATTATTGATCCTGATATGCAGGATTATTAGACTATATGCTTTTATTTTGGTTAGTGTTGTTTAGTATGTTGTAATTAGACTAGATCCTGTTTTCGATTCACTGATGAGGATATTGACATGTGATTTGCATTATGATACTATTTGAGATCTAGTTATGTGATTATAGTTATGGATTTAGTATGTGATGTTATCTTGAGATGGATTATAGAAATACAAAATTATGAATCTAATTATGATGTGATTTTATGATTGTTTTATATGATTATGTGATGAGTGAGTGTATGTTCCCCTTGCTTCGGCTATGATATACATGTTGGATTAATCTTTTGTTTAAGTGCACAGATGTTCTAACCAAGCCATGGATAATCAGAGATGATCCCACACATTTTGTGAATTCCCGTGTTAAGCTGATCTAGTTCGAAAAGGAACCAAGATCAACTATGTTATGCATGATGAAATTTTGTAATGTTATTGTGTGGTGTTGTTTGGGATAGGTCTACCCCTTTTATATTTGATTATATTTTGGTGTTCTAAAGGTGTAATGTTTAATTGATTTTATTTATGAGTTTTTTAATTTTTGTGACCCCTTTTTATGTGATTTTTCTCACCCTGTGGTGCTCAAAATGGGTTAAAAGTGACCCTAGGTTGTACCCCTAGGATCTAGGGACCATTTGAGCTTGTCTAACCTTAGGTAAACTCCCATTTGGTCACCTAAACTTTACCCTAAAGTAAAGTGACGAAAATGGAAGTTTGGGAAGGAGTGGAAGGTTGGGTCAAACACTCAACCTCATCCACACCTCTTTCCAAGGCTTGGGGGAGTCTTCAAGACCCCTAAATTATGGAGGACTCAACTCTAAGGCTCTCTCACATTAGTGAGGGTACCTTGTGGACCTTCATAGGAGGATATGGTTTTGTGGACCTTCATAGGAGGATATGATTGGGGCACTTGTAGTACCCACTTCCTTCTTTGACTCCATTTTTCTCTCCCACATGTGTGAGAGAGCACAAGTGGGGGAGGCAAGACTTGGCAGAATGCGTGAGTGACATGTGTCACCACCATATTCCATGAAGCTTGCAAGTGGTTGTGTGGAGGAAGGAGGAGGTGGGCTCATGAAGAGAGCTTATTTTAATCCCTCTTGAAGAGAGGGAGAGGGTTGTTGATTTGTTTTGAGTTTTTATTTTTATTTGAATTTGGGGATAGAGTTAGAGGAATTTTTGGAGGCTCATTTGGAGAAGAACTTGGAGGTGGAGTTGGAAGGGCTCTTCTTCAACTATCTTCCTTATGGGCTATTTAAGGTAGGATTCAAGGCTTGATGTCTTTCCTTATGTAATTTACATTTCTAGTGTGATGGTTTTGTGTGTGTGTATTTTGTATTTTGTTGTTGTGGGGATTTTTATGGGTGTTGTAAGAGCCTCTCCACTTGGAGAAAATTCTCAACATGTGTGGGGTGGGGGAGGAGTGAACCTCCTCGAGGTCACCTCCTAGTTTTTGGTATTTTAGCCTTGAGGGCAAGTTGTGAGTTTGAGCATTTTTCAATGGCTTGAGAGCCATGGAAAAGTATGTAAAAATTTGGTATATATATGTTGGCTTGAGGCCTTGTTAAAATTAGTTTTTGAGATATTGGAGAGGCACTCTTGAGTTGAGTGATGACCACTCCCCTAACCCTTTAAACTCATTTTTATGAGTTTTGTTGTGTGCAAGCCATGGGTGTTCTTCATGATTGTTGTTTGAGTGTTTTGTTGTGAAGTGGAGTGAAGTATTCCTTGTGTGTGGATGACGTCCAAGCTTGGGGGTGACTCATGAGTGAGTCTATGGTAGGGAGGAGAGCAGTATTTTGTGGCTTTTTCCCCTTCCTATACTTGTTATTGTAGGTTTTGTAGCATTGGAGCTTGGAAGAGAAAAGGGCTTTATATCTTTAGTTTTGTCTTTTGAGCGCCTTGGCCAAGTTTTGGTCTTTGTGTAGTTGACTTCAAGAATAGAGAGAAGATGTTACTCTCTTGCCATGTAAAGCTAAATGTTTACATTCTTGTATTGTTTAGATTTTATTTGAAACTGAATGTATATTATATTGGTGGTTTATTTTTATGGGATCTTTTCTTAGAAATGATACATTGGAAGAAAATATTGTGTGCAATGTTGGTTTTATATTGTTGACAAGATATGCTTAAAAATGGTTCTTTATTTCATATGTTTTCAAAAGAAAAACATAAAGTATAGTGTAGCTGTTTCCTTAAAAAAAAAATGTCTATTTTTATATTGCAAAAAAAAAATATTTATTCCATGTCTTTTAATGAGAAACAATTATGTTTTCTTTTATCACTTAGATTTAAGTTAACATTGCACTTATCTTCCTGTGTAGTGGATATATATATATATATATATATATATATATATATATATATATATATATATATATATATATATATATATATATATATATATTTGTGTTTGTGTTTTTAGAGTTAAGTGATTGTTGCTGGAAAAATGACAAAAATACATTTTATTTAGTAAACTACATTTTAGAAAGAAGAAATTTTGGCAGCTTGAATATATATATATATAAGTTTTAATAATCATTGCATTTTTTATCATGAAAAAATCGTTAGACTATCATAAAACCACTATTTAAACTTTAGAGTAGACTGTAAGCAAAGTAAAGGAAATCAAAGCAATGTATGGGGACGGTGGTATACCTGCTGCCCCCCCTCCCTTTTTTTTACTGAGTTTTATTGTTGTTATGAGAAGTGTGGGGGGGGGAGCGAACCCCCCACCCACCTCCCACCATGCTTAGAGTAGACTGTAAGCAAAGTAAAGGAAATCAAAGCAATTTGTGGGGACGATGGTATACCCATTGTGCCCCCCCTTTCCCCCTTTTTTTTACTGAGTTTTATTGTTGTTATGAGAAGTGTGGGGGGGGGGGAGTGAACCCCCCACCCACCTCCCACCATGCGGTGGGAGATGGGTGGGGAGTTTGCTCCCCAGCCGAACTCCCCACCCCACCTCCTTTTTACCATTTAAAACATGGTGGAGGTGGGTGGGGGGTTCGCTCCCCACCCCACCCCCTTTTTACCATTTAAAACATGCAATGTGTAATACTTCCAAATGACTATGTAGTCACAGCCGTAGACTCCCTTTGACCCGCCAATCCTTATGATAGGGCCATCGGCTTCTATGTGACCTGAAACATTTATTAATATTAATAATATAAATATATATATGTGTGTGTATACCTCTGGCGACTACTCAATATTTGACCTCTGCTAAAAATACCAATGTGTATATATATACATGTTTTTAACAAAAAAAGGGGGTTTGGAATGGGTATATACTCTGTGTGTATACCTCCGAAGCTTCTTCCATGGCTTTCTTATCTTCTCACCTACAACACAAAAGGAAAAAAAAAAAGAGAAAATGAGAAACAAGAAAATAGAGAAAAAAAGAAAACAAAATGATGGAAAAAATAAGGTTAGGGTTAGCAATATCCTCATAAGGAAACTAATATTTTATTGGGGAACTTTTAGGGCAAGTAGGGATTTTAAAATTAGATTTATTCTTCTTCCCCTGTCACTTAACTTATCTGCTTTTTATTTAAATTATTTAATTTGTGTTGTCTTTGAAATGTAAGTAAAAGGGATAAGTTTAATTTTGCATGTGGGGATTTAAATTAAATCATAGTTGAATAGTTGTGTTTTCACCTTTATTGATGGTTGGGAGATTAAATATGTTCTTTTAATTGGTTGGTTTATTTTAGAAATTAACTGGTTTGGGTATGAGGGGAAATATTGCCTTGTTTATTTATCTTTGGAATTTTATTTTAAGATGGATACCCTTGAATCTATATTAATGCAATTTTAAATTTAATATGGCCAATTTAGTTAAATTAATTATATGGTGGTTTTAAATGAAATAGGTTTTTAATTAATTAATTTATCCTAGTTTAATCAATCAGAGAACCTTAGTGTTGTACCTTAGTTCCCTAGTGCAATTATTTAATTTAATCATCGTTAGTAGGTTAGTGAACCTTTGGTGCTAAATTAATTTTATTGGAATAATTCCTATTCATGCCTGAGAGGAGTTATGCTGCCAGATTTTTTTGGGATTTAGAGTTAACTTTCCTTAGTAATTTAAACCTTGTGTAGAGTAAAAATTTAACGTTACCGCAAATTTGATGATCGTAATTAAGCTGTTATTTAATTCTACTATGCTTTAGAATTAGGCTTTTGATTTCGACTCGTGTCGAAATCCTTTCACTCACATAGGAAAACTTAGGGTTTTGATCAATCGATCCTAACCCTAATGGTGACACTTCTCACGTCACATTGACCCCCTTAGTCAGCTTTCATCACGTAGGGGAATGCGCATGTAATCACATTACCCTGAATTTGACTGACTTGTTTACACCTTATGCTTATTGCCACCGAGCACGCTGTCGCGTACGAGGGGGTTTCTAGGGATACGTGGAAATTTTTTGATATTTTGTGTTATGACCACTTGACTAATGTGGACATAACACGTGTGTTGCATGTCGTGGCCGCACGGAAAATGTGGGCATGACATTTGGTATCAGAGCTTAAGTTTAAACACTGGGCTTGTTTGGGCACGTTACTTATTCTTCAAATTCTTCTGATTCGTGACTACCTTGTTCTTGTAGGATGCCACCTAGAATGAGGCGAGCACATTCACGCCACACTACATCCATAGAGGTGCATAGCGACTCATCAGTTGAGGGTCAAGGACCGCCGGCACCACAGGAACCACAGTCACCACCCGCACCTGATATCAAACCACAGATCTTACAAGCATTACAGGCAGTGCTAGATAGGTTACCACTGGCCATAGTTGAGCTACGTGGCATTGATCCGCGAGAGGAGCCATGTGCTGAGTCACGTGTGGAGCCATGTGTAGAGCCCCGTGTCGAGTTGCGAGTGGCACCATGTGTAGAGCCATATGTTGAGATACTTGAAACGACAATAGAGAGGGTTTGTTCGGCTTACAAAGCTCATAGCAGGAGCCCTCTGCATCATGTGAGGTGAGAGGAGGTGGTGAGAGTAGAGCAGGTTTTTCACAAGCCTTATGGTTATGGTGTGGATGAGCCTATTTGAGGACACAGAGACCGTGGGGATCCCATCAGAGAGTTACCTAGGCTGAATCCACCCACCTTCACAAGGACCATAGAGGCAGCTGAGGCGGAGGCTTAGCTTATCAGTTTAGAGAGGTGCTTTGCATTACATCCTTACAAGGGCAACACAAAGACACGCGTGACAGTTCACCTATTGAGAGACGCAATAGCGACTTGGTGGCGCACTGAGGAGTGTAAGCATCGCTTATCTTTGGATGCACTTTCATGGGACACTTTTATTGAGTGCTTTAATGCGCGTTATTTGTCAGACCATTACAGGAAGCATCGTATTAACGAGTTCCACGATTTATAGCAGCGAGGTTCTACTATAGCATAGTATGAGGGTAGGTTCATAGAGTTGTCACATTATGTGGAGTATCTCCATGATGAACAACTCCTAGTTCACAATTTTATCAGAGGTTTGAATCAGGGGATATCAGGGCCAGTGCGCATGGCAGACCCCCAAACCTTGAGTGAGGCTACCGAGAAGGCATACATAGCAAAGGAGATTTAGAGATGAGGTCAGAGTTCATGCCCTCAATTTCAAGATCGTAGCCAGCAGTAGCAGCAGAATTACCGTAGACCACCACCACCACCTCAGAGAGGAGGGTTTAGTTCTACACCTTTACCTCTTAGGCCTCCACAGTAGCAGCAGTAGCAGTTTCAGCAAAGGTCCAGGCCCCAGCAGAGGGTACAAGGAGGATAGAAACATAGTTGGCAGTAGCAGGACCCACATAGGGATCAAAGACAGTAGGGACCACCTGTAGGACCTGCTAGATCATAGCAATCTTACAGGAGTTCTCAGGGGTCCACGGGTTAGACTAAATAGTAGAAGAGTAGTAGGACATAAACTGGACAGGTTCAGGCTTGGGGCCCGTGCTTTGTTTGTGGTGGAGAAGGACATTTGGCCAGAGAGTGCTCACAGGGCTTTACGGCAGGGGGACAGCCACGTGCAGGAGGTTCAGAGCAGATAGTTGGTGATGTGGGTAGATCCCATCATATGTTTGCAGTAGTTGATAACCACCAGGCTGACTTCTAGGCTTCAGTGATTGAGATAGTAGGTATAATTGGGGATGTACCCATTGCTATTTTATTTGACTCTGGCGCTACTGATTTATTTATATCTCCATCATTAGTGGAGTGTTGCAAGCTGGTGGCCTCTAGGCAAGGTGATAGGTGGGAGGTTGAGTTGGCCACTGGGGCCAAGATGTTAGTAGATATTTTAGTTCATGACTATGACATTTATTTAGAAGTCTTCACTACATTATGTGACCTTAGGGTTATGCCTTTAGGATCCTATGGTGTAGCTTTAGGCATGGATTGGCTTATAGCTCATAGAGCCAAGATGGATTGTCACCAAAAGGTGATTAGCTATTTAGATGATCATGGCACGTCAGCCGAGGTAGTGGGCATTTAGAAGCCCATGACAATTCATATGGTATCCACTCAGCAGCTTAAGCATTGCATGTGGAAGGGATGTTAGGTGTTTGCTATCACTATTAGTGACAGATCAAAGGATGATCCAGAGGCGTCATTAGATGACCATCCTATCTTGAGGGAGTTTGCTGATGTCTTTCCACCAGAGCTACCAGGTATGCCTCCATGTAGAGAGGTAGACTTCCACATTGATCTAGTGCTGGGTGCCGAGCCAGTGTCTCGTGCACCCTACAGGATGACCACACATGAGCTCACAAAGCTCAAGTTACTTTTAGAGGAGTTGTTGGAGAAGGGGCACATCTAACCTAGCCTTTCACTGTGGGGCGTACCAGTCATCTTTGTGAAGAAGAAGGATGGATCTCTTCATTTGTGCATGGATTATAGGTAGCTTAATAAGGTGACAGTGAAGAACCGTTATCCTCTGCCTAGGATTGATGACCTTTTTTATCAGATGCAGGGAGCCAGAGTGTTCTCTAAGATAGACCTAAAGTTTGGTTATCACCAATTGTGCATTACAGAGGCAGATATCCATAAGACCACCTTCCAGACTCGATATGGCCACTATGAGTTCACTGTGGTACCCTTCAGCTTGACAAATGCCTCTACAGTGTTCATGAGTCTCATGAACGGGGTGTTCCACACTTACTTGGATCGGTTCGTGATCATTTTCCTTGATGATATTTTGATTTACTTGTGGACCAAGGAGGAGCATGAGGATCACTTACGTCAGGTTTTACAGTGCTTGAGAGAGCAGCAGTTTTATGGCAACTTGGTGAAGTGTGCCTTTTTCAGAACTGAGGTGCAGTATTTGGGACACATCCTATCTGATGATGGTATCTCCGTAGATCCATCGAATATTAGGGCTATCATGGATTGGCTAGGACCCACCAGTGTGATAGAGCTTAGGAGTTTCAAGGGGTTAGCCGTTTACTACCACAGATTCGTAGAGAGATTTTCTAGGATAGTGCACCCCATCACTTCCCTTCAGTGAAAAGGGAAGAGTTTCATTTGGACTGAGTAGTGCGAGAGGGCCTTTGGGCTCCTCAAGGAGCGTCTTATTAGCACTCCCATCTTAGCGGTTCCTAATCTAGTAGAGGATTTTGTGGTTTGTACAGATGCATCACTTGAGGGCTTGGGAGTCATGCTTATGCAGGGTGGTACAGCAATTGCGTATTAGTCGCGAAAGCTCAAGACCCATGAGCTGAACTACCCCACTCATAATTTAGAGCTCGCAGTAGTGGTTCATGCTCTTGTTCATTGGAGCTTCTTTCTATTGGGTCATCGCTTTGAGCTTCATTCAGATCACCACAGTTTATACTACATACTCACATAGCCAAATTTGAATGCCTGCCAGCGGCATTGGATGGAGTTTCTTTGCGAGTACAACTTTCATGTCCACTACATCAAAGGGAAGGAGAACATGGTTGCCGACACTTTGAGTTGGAGGTGCCACAAGATCCTAATCTTGACCTTGAGAGGGTGCCTAATTCAGCATCTACCTGAGGATGAGTGGTTCCTTGAGGTGCAGCAGGAGATCCAGTCACAGAGGGCTCTTGTGGGCAAATTTGCAGGATATTCACTTGAGGTAGATAGTTTACTTAGACATCGATAGCGCATCTATGTACCTCATGTAGTAGTTCTTTCAGAGGCTCACAAAGCACCTTATGCAGCACACCTGGGGGTGAAGAAGATGCATGCCGACTTGCGACAGTTGTACCATTGGGCGGGTATGAGACGAGATATTGTAGAGTGTGTTGCTCGCTGCCTTGAGTGCTAGAGAGTCAAGGCCGAGCATAAGCATCTAGAATGTCTTTTATACCCTCACGATATACCTGAGTGGAAATGGGATACCATTTCCATGGATTTCATTGTTGGTCTTCCTATGTCATCTCACCACCATGATGCCTTCATGGTGACGGTTGACAAGTTGACCAAGGTGGCGCATTTCTCACATGTACGCACGACGTACAATGCACCATCAGTGGCGAGGGTATTCTTGGAGGAGATTGTTAGATTACATGGGATCCTCACCATATCATTTCTGATAGGGACTCAGTGTTCACATCAGCCTTTTGGAGGGCATTACAATAGGCATTGGGCACACAGCTCAACTTCAGTTCCGCTTATCATCTTGAGATAGATGGTCAGACAGAGAGGGTGAATCAGGTTTTAGAGGATATGCTCCATATGTACGTTATGGATCACCAGACTAGATGGGAGGAGTATTTGTATCTAGTTGAGTTTGCCTACAATAATAGGCATCATATCTCGTTGGGTATGCCTCATTTTCAGGCCTTGTATGACAGACCTTGCAAACACCGTTGAGTTGGGATCGTTTAGAGGACAGGGTTACTATTAGGCTAGAGTTCATGCAGGATATGGAGTAGCAGGTGACCTTGATTAGACAGAGACTTTAGGAGGTGTAGGATCAACAAAAGAAGTATGTTGATGCTAAGAGATTAGATCAGAGTTTTTCGATTGGGGACATAGTATTCTTGAGAGTGTGACCGCACAAGAGTCCAATCCATTATGGAAAGGGCTCTAAGCTTTCACCATGGTTTGTTGGGCCTTTTGAGATCTTGGAGCGAATAGGACCCGTAGCCTATTGTCTAGCCTTGCCACCTAGCCTATCGCGCATCCATGATATTTTTCATGTATCTATTTTGTGTTGTTACATATTTAATTTATCTCATGTATTGGATTGGAGTGATCTACAGGTAGAGGCAGACAGACAGTCAGCTTTGGAGCCAATTCACATATTGGCTCATCGGACACTGGGCCTTTGAGGTTGAGAGCTAGACTAGGTTAAGGTGTAGTGGGATAGGTACGATGAGGTCACGTCGACTTGGGAGGATGCAGCTAAATTGAAGGCACTTTATTCTCACCTCTTTGACGACTTCTAGGAGGAAGTTTAGTCTTATGGGGGGGAGGATGTGAGGCCTACCTTTTCACTCCCTTATTTTGATCTTTTCATATTACTATTTGAGACAGATGTTAGACTTTTGGGGACTGTTGATCTTGATATGCAAGATTATTAGACTATATGCTTTTATTTTGGTTAGCATTGTTCAGTATGTTGTGATTAGACTACATCCTATTTTTGATTCACTGATGAGGATATTGACATGTGATTTGCATTATGATACTATTTGAGATACTAGTTATATGATTATTGTTATGGATTTAGTATGCAATGTTATCTTGAGATGGATTATAGAAATGTAAAATTATGAATCTAATTATGATGTGATTTTATGATTGTTTTATATGATTATGTGATGAGTGAGTGTATGCTTCCCTTGCTTCGGCTATGATATACATATTGGATTAATCTTTTGTTTAAGTGCACAGGTGTTCTAACCAAGCCACGAATAATCAGAGATGATCCCACACATTTTGTGAATTCCCGTGTTAAGCTGATCTAGTTTGAAGAGGAACCAAGATCAACTATGTTATGCATGATGAAATTTCATAATGTTATTGTGTGGTGTTGTTTGGGATAGGTCTACCCCTTTTATATTTGATTGTATTTTGGTGTTGTAAAGGTGTAATGTTTAATTGATTTTATTTATGATTTTTTATTTTTGGACCCCTTTTTATGTGATTTTTCTCACCCTATGGTGCTCAAAATGGGTTAAAAGTGACTCTGGGTTGTACCCCTAGCGTCTAGGGACCATTTGAGCTTGTCTAACCTTAGGTAAACTCCCATTTGGTCACTTAAACGTCACCCTGAAGTAAAGTGATGAAAATAGAAATTTGGGAAGGAGTGGAAGGTTGGGTCAAACACTCAACCTCATCCACACCTCTTTCCAAGGCTTGGGGGAGTCTTCAAGACCCCTATATTGTGAAGGACTCAACTCCAAGGCTATCTCACATTGGTGAGGGTACCTTGGGGTTTTGTGGACCTTCATAGGAGGATATGATTGGGGCACTTGTAGTACCCACTTCCTTCTTTGGCTCCACTTTTCTCTCCCACATGTGTGAGAGCACAAGTGGAGGGGGCAAGACTTGGTGAAATAGGTGAGTGACATATGTCACCACCACATTCCATGAAGCTTGCAAGTGGTTGTGTGGAGAAAGGAGGAGGTGACATGTGTCACCTCCCCATTCCTCAAGGCTCATGAGGAGGGCCTATTTTAATCCCTTTTGAAGAGAGGGAGAGGGTTGTTGATTTGTTTTGATTTTTATTTTTTATTTGAATTTGGGGAGAGAGTTAGAGGAATTTTTGGAGGCTTATTTGGAGAAGGACTTGGAGGTGGAGTTGGAAGGGCTCTTCTTCAACTATCTTCCTTGTGGGATATTTAAGGTAGGATTCAAGGCTTAATGCCTTTCCTTATGTAATTTACATTTCTAGTGTGATGGTTTTGTGTGTGTGTGTGTTTTACATTTTCTTGTTGTGGAGATTTTTATGGGTGTTTTAAGAGCCTCTCCACTTGGAGAAATTGCTCAACATGTGTGGGGTGGGGGAGGAGTGAATCTCCTTGAGATCACCTCCTAATTTTTGGTATTTTAGCCTTGAGGGAAAGTTGTGAGTTTGAGCATTTTTGAATGGCTTGAGAGCCATGGAGAAGTATGTGAAAATTTGGTATATATGTGTTGGCTTGAGGCCTTGTTAAAATTGGTTTTTGAGATATTGGAGTGGCACTCTTGAGTTGAGTGATGTCTACTCCCCTACCCATTTAAACTCATTTCTATGAGTTTTATTTTGTGCAAGCCATGGGTGTTCTTCATGATTGTTGTTTGAGTGTCTTGTTGTGAAGTGGAGTGAAATATTCCTTGTGTGTGGATGACCTCCAAGCTCGGGGGTGACTCATGAGTGAGTCTATGGTAGGAAGGAGAGCTGTATTTTGTGGCTTTTTCCCCTTCCCATACTTGTTATTGTAGGTTTTGTAGCATTGGAACTTGGAAGAGAAAAGGGCTTTATATCTTTAGTTTTGTCATTTGGGGCCTTTGAGTGACTTGGCCAAGTTTTGGCCTTTGTGTAGTTGACTTCAAGAATAGAGAGAAGATGTTACTCTCTTGCCATGTAAAGCTAAATATTTACATTCTTGAATTGTTTGGATTTTATTTGAAGTTAAATGTATATTATAGCTGTGGTGGTTTATTTTTATGGGATCTTTTCTTAAAAATGATACATTGGAAGAAAATATTGTGTGCAATGTTGTTTTTATATTTTTGACAACATATGCTTAAAAATGGTTCTTTATTTCATATGTTTTCAAAAGAAAAACATAAAGTATAGTGTAGTTGTTTCCTTCAAAAAAAATGTCTATTGATATATTGCAAAAAAAAAAAAATTTATTCCATGTCTTTTAATGAAAAACAATTATGTTTTCTTTTATCACTCAGATTTAAGTTAACATTGCACTTATCTTCTTGTGTAGTGGATATATATGTGTGTGTCTGTGTTTAGAGTTAAGTGATTGTTGCTGGAAAAATGATAAAAATACATTTTATTTAGTAAACTGCTTATGTGAAAGAGAAAATTATATATATATAAGTTTTAATAATCATTGCATTTTTTATCATGAAAAAATCGCTGGACTGTCATAAAACCACCATCTAAACTTTAGAGTAGACTGTACACAAAGTAAAGGAAATAGAAGCAATGTATGGGGATGGCGGTATACCCGCCACCCCCCCCCCCCTTTTTTTACTAAGTTTTATTATTGTTATGAGAAGTGTGGGGAGGGGGGGTTCGAACCCCCCACCCACCTCCCACCATGCAGTGGGAGATGGATGCGGAGTTCGCTCCCCACCCCACCCCCTTTTTACCGTTTAAAACATGCGTTATGTAATACTTCCAAATGACTGTGTAGTCACGGTCGCAGACTCCCTTTGACCCGCCAATCCTTATGACAGGGCCATCGGATTCTCTGTGACTTGAAACATTTAATAATATATGTGTGTGTGTACCTCTAGTGACTACTTAGTATTGTAGCATATAAATATATTTCACCTTTGGTAAAAATACTAGTGTGTGTATATATATATATATACATGTTTTTAACAAAAAAGGGGGTTTGGATTGGGTATATACTCTATGTGTATACCTCTGAAGCTTCTTCCATGGCTTCCTTATCTTCTCACTTGTAACACAGAAGGAAAAAAAATTTAAAAAATGAGAAACAAGAAAATAGAGAAAATAAGAAAACAAAATGATGGAAAGAATAGGGTTAGGGTTAGCAATATCCCCATAAGGAAACTAATATTTTATTAGGGAACTTTTAGGGCAAGTGGGGATTTTAAAATTAGATTTATTCTTCTTTCCCTCTCACTTAACTTATGTGTTTTTTATTTAAATTATTTAATTTGTGTTGTCTTTGAAATGTAAGTAAAAGGGATAAGTTTAATTTTGCATGTGGGGATTTAAATTAAATCATAGTTGAATAGTTGTGTTTTCACCTTTATTGATGGTTTGGAGATTAAATATATTCTTTTAATTGGTTGGTTTATTTTAGAAATTAATTGGTTTGGGTATGAGGGGAAATATTGTGTTGTTTATTTATCTTTGGAATTTTATTTTAATATGGATACCCTTGAATCTATATTAATGCAATTTTAAATTTAATATGGCCAATTTAGTTAAATTAATTATATGGTGGTTTTAAATGAAATAGGTTTTTAATTAATTAATTTATCCTAGTTGAATCAATTAGAGAACCTTAATGTGGTACCTTAGTTCCCTAGTGCAATTATTTAATTTAATCATCGTTAGTAGGTTAGTGAACCTTTGGTGCTAAATTAATTTTATTGGAATAATTCCTATTCATGCTTGAGAGGCGTTATGCTACCAGATTTTTCTAGGATTCAGAATTAACTTTCCTTAGCAATTTAAACCTTGTGTAGAGTAAAAATTTAACATTACCGCAAATTTGATGATCGTAAATAAGCTGTTATTTAATTCTGCTATGCTTTAGAATTAGGCTTTTGATTTCGACTTGTGTCAAAATCCTTTCACTCACATAGGAAAACTTAGGGTTTCGATCAATCAATCCTAACCCTAATGGCGATGTTTCTCATGTCACATTGACCCCCTTAGTCAGCTTTTATCACATAGGGGAATGAGCATGTGATCGCATTACCCCAAATTTGACTGACTTGTTTACGCCTTATGCGTATTGCCACCGAGCACGTTGTCACGTGCAAGAGGGTTTCTAGAGATGCATGGAAATTTTTTGATATTTCGTGTCATGACCACTTGACTAATGTGGACATTACACATGTGTTGTGTGTCATGGCCGCATGGGAAATGTGGGCATGACACACAACTCACTCAGATCTTCATGCAGATGGCTCAAACCCAGAATGGAGCATCCTCAGACATACCTCTAACTTACTTCCAATCCGCAGACCATGATCTTTAAGGAAAAATAAATGTGGAGCAGCTTATTAGACCGTTCTTTAGCATACAACTCACTGTCTATACCGCACTTCTCTATAACTCACTTGTTTCTTTAGAGAGGCTAATTTTCTCAATATCCTCAACATACAAGTCTTCTAAACAAGTAATAGATTATGATACAATTGACACTAATGACAACAAGGATATGTTGACATCAATGACAACACCGATTAGGCACATACTTGCAACAAATCTTCCTTTTTCTTCCTTCTTCTTATCCTTTTTCTTTCCCTTCTCTTTAGATCTACCACAAACTGCAAGAGCCTCCTTAGCCGATTCGGAAGACTTTCTCTGCATCTCTTTAGACAACAGTGAAGAAAGCACTCCATCCATCTTGAAGGTGGTAGTGGTACTCCCAATGGCCATAACAAGGTGGTACCACGAATCTGGTAAGGAACACAATAATGTTATACATCGATCCTCCTCCTCCATCTTCACACCAACAGAAGTCAACTGGGCAACAAGCATATTAAATGTATTCAAGGGATCAGCGACATATCCTCCATCTTCCATCCTCAGACAATATAATTTATTTCGCAGGAATAACTTGTTCACCAGGGATTTGGCCTAATAAACATCTCCAAGCTTCTTCAAAAGTTCCTTTGCAGTCTTCTCTTCATGGATATTCAGGAGCATTGAATCAACCAAACAGAGTCTTATCAAACCCTTAGATTTTTTATCTTTAAGATCCCAGTCTTCTTGAGACATTGTTGTTGGTTTTGTACCAGATACGGCTTCCCATAAATCTCAATTTACAAGCATGTCCTCCATTTTGAGTTTCCACAACTTGAAATTACTACCATTAAACTTCTCTATTTCAAACCTCCTAGATGTGCTCGCCATCTCTTCCCTACAACAAAGATTTCAAAATCCTCTGCACAAGCTCCCACTCAAATGAAGATCAGCTCAAAAAACCCTCTACCCAACAACTAGAACCAAAGGTGATTAGGCTCTAATACCAATTGAAATGAAGCAATGTATCCAGAAATGCTTCCTACACTAATCTACTGAGGAAAGACTTATGCAAATTTTTACTTTTACAGTTACAGATTAAGATGCACATTAACAAAAAGATAATAACAACTTTCAAATGCAAACACAAAACTCACAACACAAGATATACGTGGGGAAAACCCTTTCAGGTAAAAAACCTCACACTCCAAAGCTGCCCAATATATTATTTAGGAATCACAAAGATTACAATATACTTGCAGAGCAAGCTTTTACAGAAGTATATCCAACCAGAGATCTAGGAGGTAATTCGACATCTATAAGATTCTTACATACAACCTCTATCTCCAGCTCCTGATATATAGGAGATGCAATACAGTAAACCGTTACCGGCAATTACAAAACCATGAGCCAAAACCACCCATAAAGTGGCACCCAAATTATCTCCAATCAAAGATACCTTGTGATGTACCAAACCACACACCAACACATGTAACTCTCCCCTTTACAGCTCTTTTATGTGTCCAACATGTTTTTACATTTCCTAAAAATAGAAGGTCCAACTTTTGGAGGCCACAACTTTTTATTCAAGTGCTTGATTGATGAAACGTTTGATGCGTCAGAAATCTTGTGAAGAGATCTATCACCCTATAACCCACTATGTCGATTATGACAATTTATAGGATGTTCAGAGAAGTTTCAATTCCAGTAATTGAGTTCAAAACTTTTTTCGGCAGTTTCAAAAAATAGAAACTTTAATATCTCGTGATCCAGATATGATATTGAGACGACACTCACCTGAGATGTTCACTTAGTTGTTCCACACCTTCTGGGAAAAAATTTAGGTCAATCTGAGCTCAATCGAAGGACTTACTAAAAATAGTAAGTCTCACTATTTTCAGCTCTTTTGGAAACTTTGAAAGTTCTAGACCATTCTCCAAGATAAATGGTATTCAAAAAGACCAAAACTGAGAAGAATAAAAACCTTCCGAAGTTGCAAGGTTAAGACACTTTTCCTAACATTATTCAACTAAAAAGGCTCAGTTAAAGTGAAATAAACACTCATTATTCAACTAAAAAGGCCCAGTTGAAAGTGAAATAAACATTCATTAAAGATTAAACCAACTTCTTCCTAGCAGCTGGCCAAAATATCTTTGCAAAGTTGGATAAAATAAACTCTTTAATCAAACTAGTAGCTGGAAAAATAAAATCTTTGATTGATTTAGTCAGTGGCATATCTGATCATATCTGATTTCGAATTTAACATGTCTATTTTAGATATCTATTTCCAACTCCCACACTTTTTCTCGCTCATCTATAAAAGATAGTTCTTCCCATAGCTCCTATCTACTAACATCTTGCCTAGGTGATGGTGATTGGAAATGCCTAAGACCGCACTTGCTGCCAACAAGGAAGAAAAGAATGATGCGACGGTGAGAAATCACCAAAGCAAAAGGCTGAGTAACTGGCTACTGTTTAATGTGTAGTCACCTCCCTCATAGTCTTTGCAAATGGAAGAGTTGGGATAAGCAACTCAAAGTTCTTCTAATTACGTTTGATCTCTCTAAGAGTAACAATTCCTGGTTTAAACTAGTGAGGTTTCCTCACAGTCTCTGTTGCTATAATTGCATATGGAACCTCACTAGACTGCCTTCTAGATGCACACCGAGTGCCCCTTGCACTAGCACTGGAAGATTCAACAATAGAAGTGGAAGCAACAACAATACTAGATCTCTTCCTTGGAATTGTTGTCTTATGCCTAGCCATTTTGGATATCTCAATGGGTTTGTAAAATAATCAGCCTATTGATAAGTGAATTTTAAATCCCCTACCTCTTCCATTCAACCAATTCTCATACTTCAAAAAATGTTTGAATTTGGCTAAAAATTCAGCTTCTGAACCAACAAAGTGCATAAGGGTATATTGTCTGTTGTGTCCACCAACTAGAAATAGCCCTTGGAGGTGCAACGATACAATATTAGGAATTAAAAAGAGCTCTGTTTGTTTGCATTGTTGTGAGGCATCATAATAATATAAAAGTGCCAGAAGTTACTGTTAAAACATCTAAATAAATTTTGTATTAACATTAGGCAAATTAAAGACAATATTTCATCCATAATAATGTAATTGCATACTTCTTGTTGTAACTATGTAAAAAAAATTTCCATCTACACAATTACAACTAGAAGCAATCACTCACATTACACAAAAAAATTAGCTATTAAACGACATCAAAGTTTAGTGGAAATGGACTCTAACAAACCTGGAAATATTATGTATAGTATCAATAGTTTACAATTTTGCTAATCAAAATAGAGGGTCTTCATGATAATATTGCGCCCTTTTAATGCTAAAAATCTTTATTTAAGTTTCACACAAATTGCATTTTTAACATTACTGAACTTCTTTGCATGCATATGAGGATTTACTCTGAAAAAAATCCATTATCCTCTTAAATATTTACTCAACCTTAATCATTATGTTAAAGGATAATTAGAATTTCCAACTTTGTGAACTGTTTTTCAAAACACCTCCAAAAATTATGAGTATCAGAGAATGCCATGATTACAAGGTATGGGCATCCATCAAAGCTTGGAGGATAGAGGAATTTCAACAGATGATGCAATTGCCCTGCTTGACATGTATGCAAAGTTTAGAAGCACACACAAGGCGTGTGTGAACTATTTGATATAATGTCTCAAAGGACTACGCCTTCATGGAATGTCGCAACGACAGGCTATGGATCTATTTAAAAAGGTCTTAGGATCTCTTTTAAGTAAATGCAACTAGCAGTTATAAAGTTGTAACCATCAACTTTGGCCAACATTGACCTCATCTACACTTGAATGGAAGAGAAATTTCGTCTGATGTTGTAGTTATAATCTAGAGAACAAAGTTGGGTCCCATAATAGAATTGATGGGATCCAAAGCCCCCAATGTAATTGTTACTTTTGAGTTAATAGATGACATCAAAACATATTAGTGTTTGTACTCTATGGAATGATATGATAATTTTCAACCTTATTTAATATTACTATATTTAGAAGAAATGCATAATGAATGATATAAAACCATTTGAATGAATATAATTTTTTTACATACTTGTTATAATTCTTGTATTTAAGATTTTACATTTCATAGATATGTTGTTGGGTGAATTCATGATGATTTGTTATCAAAGTAAAATATTTTCAATCATCCTGATCTTTCTAGAGTTCAAATAATGTCCTCGAAGGATTTTCACAACTCCAATGTGATTTTTAATCTCTTGGTTTATGCTATTATTACTCTTTAGCTTGTTGGCTTTGTGTCAAGTTTGACTCACATGATATTAACTACAACAATGAATAGCCCTAAAGTGATTTTGATTCTTCCAGTATAGACCCAATAGTTGTGGGTGCATTGGGGCATTCAAAGACTGTATTTTAATACTATATCACTATTACTTATCACTTCAAAGTTCTTGGTGTTGATTATTACTACTAATTAAATGTATTTAAAGGAAAATACTATTTCCTTAGGGCTAATCTAGGCTAATTAAATAAATGCATATGTTTAGACACAAATTAAACTAGATTAAATCAATGACATATGAGAATGATAAAACATGTAAAATAATGTTATTTTAGGAAATTGATTTTAAAGAGTGTACTTAGCTCTTGTCTGAGGAGAGGGTATGAATGTCGATACCTTGATGAATCAATTTGTCAAAAACTAGAATCTTGTAATGCTTGTTCTCAAATTCAATGCAAACTTGGAAATTTGTATATGTTGATTTTATGTGTAGGGATCAACTAGACATGCTTGGCCATCGAGACTTTGCCACAAGCCACAATTGGGTTGCCACTACAATTGCCCCCTCCTTGGTGGATAACATTGTTGAATTCATTGACTACAATTGTTCAACACCATAAAACTTGTACCAAATTTATCTAACTCTAAAAAAATTACGCTCTTAACAAAAAAATTATCAACATGCCCATTGAACCTATGGGTCCAATTGCTAATTTTAAATCAATGTCGTCCACACACCTATAATGGCATGTATTATGTAGCTTATAATATTATAAAGAAAAATAGACTTTTAAATATTATAATTTGTAACCATTATTAAATGTGAGAAAGTAATTTGGAGCAATAGTAATTGAAGTTTGATGTAGATTTGAATTTGATGTCTCAAGATCAGGTATAGTAAATGACAAATTGGTAATAGTCTCGAAATCAAAATAGTTTGTTGACATTGTGTAGGTAGAGACAAGGAGGAATATGTGACACCAAACTAGTCCTATACCCACAAACTTGTATTGTATAATGTGGAGACTCTTTTTCTTCATTTTGCCCAATGTGCCTTGATGGCTTTTATGCTCCCTAAAATCCATGGGCTAGCAGTATTTAAAATACCTTTGTGGCACTACTATTATGTCACAAGGATACATGTGTTGGAATGTGAAGTCAATTTTACTTATTCCAGTAGTGACGAGCAGTCGATAACGAGTACTATAGTGGTGCCTCGACGCACCTGTTCGACGGGGCCGAAGGCCAAGGAACTAAAATTGAAGGTTGTTGGACAAGGGTCGCAGGGGGACTAGGTGTAGGCCCCTACCATGCCGAAAGCATTTTGGAAATTTTTTTTGGTCATGTTGACCTATTTTCCTCTAGGTAGAGTCAAAATAGTTCAAGCAGGATGAGTCAGCATGTATATCCCCATGAAAGCCATATTTGTTATCCTGAGGTCTTAGCCCAATTTCAAAAATCTGAAGCTTGCCTGAAGAGGTTTGCCATGTGAAAGAACATGGAAAAATAGGCAGGTTTGTCTTTTACATCACCTTGAAATTCACTAAGATGAAGAAGTTATGGAGGGTCATCACATTTGAATATCGGGTGATCTTAGTTGAAGATCATCCTGATGTTATGTTTCACTTCATGTTCGCCGGATCGCCCAACATGCTGCTGACGTCATTCCTATGTTGGGGCGATATCTGCTTGTTTCAGCTGCATGCATATTCTTGCTGGGGTGATATTTTCAAATATCAGTCATATTCCAAGATCACCCCGATCTTACGATGCAGCTACAGTGCAACCTGATATTAAGTGGGGATGATATTTCTGAATATCATCCTGCCCCAATATCATGATGATGACTTCAAGGTCTGAAGGAGCTTATATTTTCTTCACATCAGTTAGCATTCGAAGATCATCCTAATTTTCCAACATGCTGCTGATGTCATCAGGATGTCGGCCGATATTTCACATCAGGCTGATTTTTGAATATCAGGATGATATTTCTGAATATTAGGTACCTTACATATTGCTCTTGTTTCTGAATATCACCCTACCCTAATGTGCTGATGACATCACCTGGATATGAGGAGGTATATTGTATGAACATGATCAGGAGGATCTTTCCTCCCCGACATCCTGCTGACATCATCCTGATTTTCAAACATCGGGGTGATATTTTATATCATGTTACTTTCGTCAGGAGGATATTTTATCAGGAGGATATTTCACGGGTCTTGAAGATGATGATGAGGCTCAGGGCTAATTTCATATCGGGGTGACTTCCTATATCGGGCCAGCATGTAGATGGGTCACCGATGTGAGGAGTCTTGCCGACGGGACATGATGAGCGGAGGATGATATTAAGACTTATGATGATGTCGTCGGAAGCAAAAGCACCGACATTATATATGCTCACGGCCTAGCTTATAAAGCGATGAAGGTGTCTTCTCCAGGTGCATGTGGGATTATTCATGTCATGCAGAAATTTGAAAATATCATGATGATGACATTTTGGCAGGAATTCTTCAGGAGGTTTTTTTTTGGAGTTGAATCTGCATGTCGGTTGGGTGGACCTTTTGGCAACGATTTTCTTGAGTTGGTGTGGATATTTTTTTTGCATTTATTACTGCATGGGAGGGCACAGCTCGCATTGATGGCCCAAAATATCCCGCCACTGCTTCATCTCTAGTCTTTTCTCTGCCGCCTGATTGTCGAGAACTATCAGAAGCAGCTGCTCGCATTCAATGCTAGGTTATCCTCGGCTGTTTCTGAGGATCAGATCGATGACACAGCTGCTCGCATTAATGACCCAGAAATATCTTCCATCTGCCCCTATTACAGATCTTTTCGTGCCATTACTCCTGGCAGGTGGATGTCCTTTCAAGGATATTTCTGATTACAGCTCCCTGAGCAGATTTTGTAACTGACCTAGGTTAGTTTTGAATGCTATATAAGCTGAGGCTTATGATGTAAAAGGGGTTGGAACTTTTTAGCATAGAAGCTCTTCTGTTTCCAAGCAGAGCTCCTTTCTGTACTATAACCTTGCTTTCCTACTGAATATATGCAAGTTATCATACCTTTTTACTGATTTTCTAGTTCTGTGTGAATCTACATAGGGTTGTCTGTGAGCATCTCTGCTCCTCTCAATCATATTGTCTCTTGCCTCTGCTAGAATCACCTAATATGTGTATTCCTGCTTGCTATATCTGGCCGTGTTATGCATTTCTCAGTTCAGTGGAAGTCTCTTTAAATCTGTCTGGTGCATCACCCTTTCATTATTTTTAAGTATTGTTGTTTTATCTTTCATTTCAGCATATTTCTTCCCCTTTTCACCCCAATATACAGTAGTTTTAGGTGATAACTAGACAAGGAAGCTGGCCTTCTCCAAAGGTTTGAGCTCATTTAGCAAAGTCCCACACTTAGAGATCAATCCCATTGTGTCATTGGAATGCTTGGAATCCCATTCAAGCAGGGTGCAATTTCATGTGACAACAGTTTCTGGCACACCCGGTGGGACAAGACAAACTCTGATTACTAGTTTTTGATGTGCAACTAGTGATTTTCTGACCTATAAGAGGTTAAAACATTGCATATCTAGCAACTCATACTGAGGAAGATCAGGCAACCAGTCCTGCTGACATACTTTTATGAAAAAGATACAAAATAGGAGTTCAAGTTCAGGTTCATTTGAGTATCTACAGCTTTCTCCACCTAGGAGGCAGAGTAGAACCATAGTAAGAACTCCCTATTCTAAGAGGACCTTGTCAACTCCTCCAAATTTTAGACCAGTTACCTCAGTAGTCCCTGTAGCAACTCAAGCAAACCCTCCTCCAGCTCCTCAGATGGCAAGAAATCAGCCATTTGTAGCTTTTGATGGGGGAAGCCCTTTGAACTTAACAGTACATGATGCCATACCTATGGCAGCCTTGAAGAGCTTGCCCTATTTCACAGGGGAGACCCAAACTACACCTATTGAACACATAAGAGATGTGGCTTCTCTATGTGGAGTACATCATGTAACAAAAGAAAATGTGGCCATTAGATTACTAGTTGTCTCATTCAAAGGAAAGGCATTGCAATGGTTTAGAAGTCTACCAGTACAGACTATAGGAACCTGGGATGAATTAGGAGACAAGCTGAATAAGCAGTTCCAGGATAAATCAGATAATTTGTCATTGGTGGAACAGATGACCACCATAAAGAGAGCCCCTCAGGAACCAATGATGGACTTCAACTTCAGATTTCAAAAGACATGGGAGAGGATTCCTGCCATGGTAAGACCTCCAGCTGAGTATGCATTCTTATATTTCTTAAAAGCTTTAAATAGGGATATTTCGGTGATGATACAATCACTAGGAGGTACAAGCCTACCTGATGCCTATGAAATAGCCATAAGAGCTGAGAACAATCTAATTCAGGTTGGAAAGATAGCACCTAGGCCCCCTATGCCCATCTTTCCTAAGATTCAGGCTTCTATGCCTTTGCCCACCCCATATTTTGTCCCCACACCTGTTGTTGTAGCATTACCAAGTATCTCAACTTCTGAACCTGCTGCCTCTAGTTCATCTCAAGAGCTAAAGGAGATAAAAAGTAGCCAACAAAAAATAGAAAATCTTCTGCAGACTTTTGGGAATGATCTAGTAAACATCAAGAAGCAGCCTTATCAACAACAATATCAGGGGCAGAACCAAGCATATCAGGGGCAGGGTCAACCTTACCAGGCCAATAGGCCATCTTATCAGAACAACTACCAAGGTGCCAAGCAAAATATGAACCAAAGGCCTTTTCAGCCTTACAATCCAGCACCTGTTAGTACATCAAGGGAGCTTGTCCCTGTTCAAAATAACATTGCAGCTAATTATGATTGATGTGTCCCATGCCATATGCCCCACAATTAGGCAGCCTGTTCAAGTGGAGTCTTAAATCAAGCTCTGATGGCACAAAATGTGGCAACCATACACACAAAATGATGGAGCTGCACAACAACAAGAGCAACCTTAGAATGATTCTACTTTCATGAATTGGCAGGAAGGATAATTTTGTGGGGTAATCAGTGATAGTGATCCAGTTGCTGCTAATACAAGGGCTAAGAAGAGGGGTTATGAGGTTGAGCCAGCAGCAAGCAAAGGTAGAGAACATACTGATGCTTCCACATCCTGCATTCCTCGCATCTTGCAAAGAAGTGCACCAGCAATAACAAGGGAGATACCTCATTTGCAGGCTGATACTGCTACTACAAAGTCAAGTCAGAAGGTAGGTGCCTCTCCATCTTTCAATATTATTAAAAACATGAAAAAGATGAGTGTAACCATGTCTATGTGGGATTCTTTAGAGATCCTTGGCCAAAAGAAGATGTTGCAGTCTGCCTTGTCTGATTTGAAGGTATCTAATGATACCATTGTTGACCCTGATAGGACTGCCCTTACTAATTCATCTCAAGATGATATCAAGCAGCCTAACCAAGGTACTAAACCTCTTCCCTTTTATGTATTACTAATAATTGGGGACAAACTAGTGCACAATTGCATGGTGGATAGTGGAGCAAGCAGTTCTGTCATGCCTAAGCAGATTGCAAATCAGTTAGGGCTTAAGTACCAGCCACTTGAGAAGGGTGTACTCCAGTTGGATGGAACATCTGTTAATACTATGGGTATCATAAGAGACCTAGGTCTCACCCTACATGCTTGCCCCAATGTCTCTATTTCACAAGAGGTGTTCATAATAGATTTGCCTCCTCATTTTGCCATGTGCTTATCAAGGGAATTTACAGCCAAAATAGGAGGATATTTGTCTTCTGACTGGTCCCACATGTTTTTTATGACCAGATATGGCACCAAGGTAACTTTGAAATCTGAGTTACTTTCAAACTATCACATAGAACCTTACACACCCAGTGTTGTTAATGCAAATTGCATTATCTCTGATGACCCTGAACTAGTTGTTGCTCAGGAACTACAAGCTGAGAGCATACCAGAGGTACTCTTGAAGGAGTGGGCCTCTAAAAATGTTGTAGAAGATCCTGAGGGACATATCCAAGAAGTTGGCATGGGAGTGTACATGTTGCATGAGCATGAAACAACAATTCCAAGTCTTCTGAAGAAAGCAGAGCAGCGGGTAGAGCATCATGATGAGGTATGGAAAATGTATTTTGATGGCTCTAGGGGTAGAAATGGATCTGGTGGTGGTGCAATGCTTGTGTCACCACAAGGTGAAAACTATTATGCTGCTTTTCATTTTGCCTTTTCTTGTACTAACAACACTGCTGAGTATCAAGGGTTGATACAAGGTCTGCAGTGGGCAAGAAAGAGGAAGATTGGCTGTTTACAAGTATTTGGAGATACTGAGCTCATTGTAAATCAAGTGAGGGGACTGCACCTTACAAAAAGTGATGCCCTGAAGTGCTACAAACACAGGGTATGGAATTTGATTGAAGAGTTTGATGCTTTCAATCTGATCTCCATTCCAAGGAGTCAGAACCGTCATGCTGACAGATTAGCTTCAATTGGGGCTCATTTTGACATCCCCAGTGACATTCAAAGGGAGAAGGTTCAGCCTCATGTAAAAGTAATTTCTAGGCCTGCTGTCCCTGATAACAATATTCACTGGCAAGTTTTTGACAGTGATGAACAGATCCTGAGATTCCTATTAGAGGAAGATGAGTTTTCCATGATGAATCAGGATAAACTCAAACAGCAATATGACAATGATCAAATCATTCAGCTGAGAACAAATAAGCTGCCCAAGGGATTGGTCACCTTGGAATCTATTTTTAGCATTAATGACCAAAAGAAGAAGATAAAAACCAGTATGCTAGTAAAGGAGGAACATTATGAAGAGTTAGAAGTTTTCAAGGGGAGACTCCTTAAAATTGGTAAAATTTGCTCAGCTGAAGACAAAAGAGCTTTCATTGCTCTTTGTAAAGAATTTGAAGAGGTGTTTGCTTGGGATTATGTAGACTTAAAGGGGTTTGATCCTCATATTGCCCAACACACCATAGATTTAGAGCCGGGTATAAAACCTATGAGGCAAAAATAGAGACCTCTGAATCCAAAACTAGAACCCCTGAGCTCAAAGAACTAACCAAGCTGATTGAGGGGAAGATCATCTTTCCAATCAAGCACACTTCTTGGATTTCTAACCTTGTGCCTATGAGGAAGAAAAATGGGGAGGTCAGGTTGTGTGTTGACTTCAGAGACCTCAACAGAGCCTCCCTAAAAGACCATTACCCATTGCCTTCAATGGAGCAAATTCTGCAGGTGGTGGCTGGTTCAGAAAGGTTTTCTTTACTCGATGGATTTTCTGGTTATAATCAAGTGCTAGTCAAGGAAGAAGACCAATTCAAGACTACTTTCACAACCAAGTGGGTTACTATGGCCTATAGGAGGATGCCTTTTGGTCTCTCAAATGCTGGCTCTACTTTTCAAAGAGCCATGGACATGGCCTTTAAGGGTCTGATATATAAGCTAGTGCTGGTATACCTGGATGATATAACAATTTTCTCTAAAAATGCATCTGAGCATTTATCCCACCTAAGGCTAGTCTTTGAAAGATGCAGAGAGTTTGGGATATCCCTCAATCCAAAGAAATGCATTTTTGCTGTACATGAGGGCAAGTTGTTGGGGCATATTGTGTCAAAGGAGGGTATTACCATTAATAAAGAGAGGATACAGGCCATTTTGCAATTGCCCTTACCCAGTCATAAGAAGGGACTACAGCGCTTCATTGGCAGAATTAACTTTCTAAGAAGGTTCATACCTGATATTGCAAATCTCTTAAAGCCCTTGACGTCTATGTTGAAAAAGAACATAACTTTCAGTTGGATGTCAGAGGCCAAACTTAGCTTCCAGTCCATAAAGGAGGCATTAGCAGCTGCACCAACCCTGATCAATCCTGATTTCTCTAAGGACTTTATCCTGTATGCTTATTGTGGCCTAGATACCATCTCTGCGATTCTGGTGCAATAGCAGAGCGAGAGTTTCGAGCAACCAATCGCCTTCTTCAGCCAAGGGTTGGAGGAGTATGAGCAGAAGTATAGCTTCATTGAAAAGCATGTCTTGGCAGTAGTCAGGAGTCTAAAAAAGTTTAGACATCTTGTTTCCAATAACAAGATACACCTGATGGTTGCTCATCCTAGTGTGAAGGAGTTCCTGCTGAGTAAAGATGTTAATGAGAAAAGGGTTGGTTGGATCACCAAGGTCATGGAATATGATGTGGAGATCAAGATAACCCAGCTGGTCAGAGGCAGAGGACTCAGTGAGCAGCTTGTCACTAGTTCTAAGGATGAAGTAGAAGAAGGAGAGGTGCTCCTGATCATAGAAGAGGGGCATCAAGACGATACAGCAGCAGTAGGTACTAGTTGGGTTAATGATATGACCCAATTTTTGCAAACTGGTAGATGTCCTGTAGGCTTAGATAAAGCTAAAAGGAGATACTTTAGGCTACAATCCATTCCATATGTTTTAATAGAAGGCATCCTTTTCAGAAAGGACTTTAATGGTGTCTTGCTTAGATGTGTTGATACTGATCAGATTGACAGGGTGCTACATGAATTCCATGATGGAACAACAGGAGGACATTTTGCCCCAAGAACTACTGCTTGGAAAGTAATGAGAGCTAGCTATTATTGGCCTAGCTTATTTAAGAATGCCCATGCATGGGCTAGAAAGTGTGTTAAGTATGCCCTTTTTGTAGGAAAAGAGAGGCTATCAGCTTTGCCTCTACACCCAATCCAGGTAGAGCAGCCCTTTATGAGATGGGGCATTGATTTTATTGGACCTATCAACCCACCATCAAGTGCAGGCCACAGGTGGATACTCATGGCCACAGACTACTTCACAAGATGGACTGAAGTAGTGGCTCTGAAAGAATCTAATGAGAGTGTTGTTTTAAATTTTTATTGTGATTTGGTCTCTAGATTTGGAGTGCTTGAATCAATTATCTCTGATAATGCTCTGGCTTTTGTTGGCCTAAGAATAACTGACTGGGCTGTCAAGAATGGGATTTATTTGAATACCTCATCAAATTATTATCCATAGGGTAATGGTTTGGCTGAATCCACAAAAAAAAATCTCATCAGGATTATTAAGAGGGCAATGGAGAGTAATCAGAGGACCTGGCACACTGATTTGAAGTTTGCTCTATGGGTTGATAGGATAACTCCTAAGAGGTCTATTGGGAACTCCCCTTATTTGCTAGTGTATGGAAAGGAGGCAAGGTTGTCTATGTCTATGGAACTCCTAGCAGTAGACATCATGCATCATCTAGAAATTCTTGAAGTAGAAAGCCCCATGGCTGTAAGATAGGCTTAGCTTATGGAGCTGGAGGAAAACAGAGATAAGGCTATGGCAACCATGGAGCATCAACAACTGCAAACAAAAAGAAGTTTTGACAAGAAGGCCACCCCTAGACATTTTAGAGTGGATGATATGGTGCTCAAATGGGATGAACTAAGGAGTAGACCAGGAAAGCATTCAAAATTTGATAGCATGTGGAGTGGCCCCTTTCTCATCACTGAATGCAAGGAGCACAATGCATTTCAGTTGTCCAACATGAATGGAGAAAATTTGCATATCCCAGTCAATGGGATACACTTGAAAAGATGTTTTGAGGTATGAGCCCCCTATAAATTAGTAGGTTAGATTTCTTGTTTTAAATAAGTGCTTCTGCACAGGCTGCTTTGTCATTAGGAAAAAGTAGGCCTTCTCCCCTTTTTGTGTTTTGAGAGGCAGGTCCTAGTCCCCTAACATGTTATGAATTTGACTCCATGCCCAATGGATGCTTAAGGCCACTAATCTCATGTTTAGCAGGCAAACATCCCATAGAGGTCGCCAAATTGTTGACCTATTTTCCTCTAGGTAGAGTCAAAATAGTTCAAGCAGGATGAGTCAGCATGTATATCCCCATGAAAGCCATATTTGTGATCCTGAGGTCTTAGCCCAATTTCAAAAATCTGAAGCTTGCCTGAAGAGGTTTGCCATGTGAAAGAACTTGGAAAAATAGGCAGGTTTGTCTTTTACATCACCCTGAAATTCACTAAGATGAAGAAGTTATGGAGGGTCATCACATTTGAATATCGGGTGATCTTAGTTGAAGATCATCCTGATGTTATGTTTCACTTCATGTTCGCCGGATCACCCAACATGCTGCTAACATCATTCCTATGTCGGGGTGATATCCGCTTGTTTCAGCTGCATGCATATTCCTGTTGGGGTGATATTTCCAAATATCAGTCATATTCCAAGATCACCCCGATCTTATGATGCAGCTACAGTGCAACCTGATATTTCACGAGGATGATATTTCCAAATATCATCCTGCCCCAATATCATGATGATGACTTCAAGGTCCGAAGGAGCTTATATTTTCTTAACATCAGTTAGCATTCGAAGATCATCCTAATTTTCCAACATGCTGCTGACGTCATCAGGATGTCGGCCGATATTTCACATCAGGCTGATTTTCGAATATCAGGATGATATTTCTGAATATCAGGTACCTTACATATTACTCTTGTTTCCGAATATCACCCTACCCTAATGTTCTAATGACGTCACCTGGATATGAGGAGGTCTATTGTATGAACATGATCAGGAGGATCTTTCCTCCCTGACATCCTGCTGACATCATCTTGATTTTCAAACATCGGGGTGATATTTTATATCATGTTACTTCCGTCAGGAGGATATTTTATCAGGAGGATATTTCGCAGGTCTTGAAGATGATGATGAGGCTCAGGGCTAATTTTATATCGGGGTGACTTCCTATGTTGGGCCAGCATGCAGATGGGTTGCCGATGTGAGGAGTCTTGCCGACGGGACATGATGAGCGGAGGATGATATTAAGACTTATGATGTTGTCGTCGGGAGCAAAAGCATCGACATTATATATGCTCACGGCCTAGCTTATAAAGCGATGAAGGCATCTTCTCCGGGTGCATGTGGGATTATTCATGTCATGCAAAAATTTGAAAATATCATGATGATGACATTTTGGCGGGAATTCTTTAGGAGGTTTTTTTTTTGGAGTTGAATCTGCATGTCAGTTGGGTGGACCTTTTGGCAACAACTTTCTTGAGTTGGTGCAAATATTTTTTTTGTATTTATTGCTGCATGGGAGGGCACAATTCGCATTGATGGCCCAAAATATCCTGCCACCGCTTCATCTCCAGTCTTTTCTCCACCGCATGATTGTCGAGAACTGTCAGAAGCATCTACTCGTATTCAATGCTAGGTTATCCTCGGCCGTTTCTGAGGATCAGATCGATGACGCAGCTGCTCGCATTAATGACCTAGAAATATCTTCCATTTGCCCCTGTTACAGATCTTTTCGAGCCATTACTCCTAGCAGGTGGATGTCCTTTCAAGGATATTTCTAATTACAGCTCCCTGAGCAGACTTTGTAACCGACCTAGGTTAGTTTTGAATGCTATATAAGTTGAGGCTTATGATGTAAAAGGGGTTGGAACTTTTTAGCATAGAAGCTCTTCTGTTTCCAAGCAGAGCTCCATTCTGTACTATAACCTTGCTTTCCTACTGAATATATGCAAGTTATCATACCTTTTTACTGATTTTCTAATTCTGTGTGAATCTACATAGGGTTTTCTGTGAGCATCTCTGCTCCTCTCGATCATATTGTCTCTTGCCTCTGCTAGAATCACCTAATATGTGTATTCCTGCTTGTTATATCTGGCTATGTTATGCATTTCTCAGTTCAGTGGAAGTCTCTTTAAATCTGTCTAGTGCATCACCCTTTCATTATTTTTAAGTATTATTGTTTTATCTTTCATTTCAGCATATTTCTTCCCCTTTTCACCCCAAAATACAATAGTTTTAGGTGATAACTAGACAAGGAAGCTGGCCTTCTTCGGAGGTTTGATATCATTTAGCAAAGTCCCACACTTAGAGATCAATCCTATTGTGTCATTGGAATGCTTGGAATCCCATTCAAGTAGGGTGCAATTTCATGTGACAACAGGTCATATGCCACATGTACACCATGCAAAATTATATGCAGAAGTGCCACTCGCACATTTATGCATGAAAATCTATCTTTAGATTTGATTTGTATTTTACATGTATTTTTCATGGTTATTTAAATTAGTCGAGCTTGAATGCCAAGGTATGAGAAAAGTTTTTGTAACTGCAAATTTTCTTCTGAGAATAAAATTGAGACATCTTGCTCGTGGTTTTTTTCTTGGTACATTGCCAGGTTTTTCCACGTAAATTTGAGTTGTTTGTTTTGTGATTTTTATTGCTAATTCACTGTTATTTCAATTTTGCACTGCTTATTTTTCTAATATTTGGTATTAGAGTACATGGTTTTGTGCATAAATTGTTTTGTGGGTTTTTTATCTTTGTGAAAAGTAATGTCATGAGGCACGATTACCATATTTGAGGTTCAAAAATTTGATGGTTCCAAGTTTGCTTTTTGGAAACTCAAGGTTCAAGACTTATTGGTGAAGGATGGATGCACCTTGTCTCTCAAGGAGACAGTGTCAAAACCTACAGCCGTGAACCAAGAGGAATCAGATGAAAATGCTAACATGGCTAGAGCTACAATCTAGTTATCTTTGGCTGATTCAGTTTTGTTCAATGTTGTAGAGGAGATAACAACACATGACTTGTGGACTAATCTCAAAAAATTGTATGAGATAAAGTCATTGGAAAACAAAATTCTGTTACGAAGGCAACTATATAACTTGAGAATGCATGACAATTCTTTAGTCACAGATCATATCAACAATTTCAATACACTAATTAGCAATTTGGCTTTAGTGGAGGTGAAATACCCCCAATGCAAAAAAGGGAAGGTGCAATACCCCTTGACATGATAAAAGGGAAGGTGAGATATACTCCTAATTGTAATAAAAGGGAAGGTACAAGACACCCAATGTGGTAAAGTGGCTACTTAGCACATAAATGAATCATGTGAGCACAACAATGTAAGATGTAAATGTGAAATCTCATATCAAATAAGAGGACTATATGGGAAGGTAATGTAATAAGGCACAAATGTGTGTAAATGGGGGAAATTACGATGCCCTCAATGTGTAAAGATATGGGAATGATGGCTTGAATGCAAAAGGGGAATATGTGATGCCTACCAATGTAAATTGAAAGATGTATTAATGTAAGCTCATAGTACAATTCTAATAATGTAACAAGATATCCCTAAATGACTAGATAACATTGTGTGAAAAGCCATAATGTGAAATACATAGTGTGTAATTCAACATTTTGTGGTGTTTATGCAAAAAATGTTTCAGTTTGGTTTTAGTTGTTATTGTAAGGTTTTTGACTATTGTATTAGTCTAAATTGATGTAAAAACCTGCTTTATATTATTAATGTCAGCTGTGGGAGTTTCTAGTGCAAAAGTTATAAATTTGGTGTTGACTAGCTACTAGTTTGTGATATTTTTGTGTAGATTTTGGGTGGAATTTGTTAAGACAATTTTCAGAATTGAATTTAATTAAAAAATTTTAGTTGGGATATTACACATCATCCCTAAGAGACCAAATATTTTGGGTCAAAATTCAATTTAAGGCTTCTTTATTTTCTCTTACAAAGATGTCATGAACAAGCTAGCAAGTCTAGGTATTTTTGTACCTCCCTTCTAGTAATCATGCTATCCTCTCAGACTAAGAGTCTAGATTGCTCTCCTCACTCTCCATAAACTTGACATTCTTGTAGTCTGTTGAAGAGTTTAGAGGATGGAGAATATGTGTTAGACAAATGGAGAAATTTCACACTAGTCATTCAAATAGGAAATTTTAACCCTTTTTCGAAGGGGGCCTTTCTATAAAATAACTATGCAGCTCTCGATATGCTAGATATCAATGATATGCCTTTAGAATGAAGTTTGTTTCAAGGAATGTTTGAGGTCTGGAAAGCCTCACAAGAAAATACATAGGATGAGATATTTGACAAAGATTTACATACTTGGATATTATTTGTTTGCAAGAGATTAATATTTTAGACCTTTTTATTTCTATTGTATGTTGTATCATATGTCCAGTTAACCACTTTCTATGCAACAATTTATGAGGCAAGCCATGGTGGAGTGGTGACTTCTCTCTTTCCTAAATGGTAGTCATTTTAATTGATCAAGGATGTGACCCCACTAATAGAGTTTTATGGGTTCTCTTGAATGTTGGCAATTATCCCTTTTAGATAGGTAATGTTTATGCTTTCAATGATGTGCTAGAATGATCCACTCTTTGGCAGTGGATTGCTAACTCATTACATCTAGCCACTTGGTTTGTGTATGGTAAGTTTAATATGGTGGAGGACGTGTCTAAAAAATGTACTACTTTGCCTTTATGTTGGATAATTGGTGAGAGAGAGGCTTGGTTTGTCATGTGTAATAAATTGGGCCATTTTAATCTCAATATTGGCCATTGTCATAGCTAGGCTATGTGGCATCCATGGAGCAAGCTCTATTTGAATTCTAAATAGGTTATTAAATGGTTTGATAGGGCCATGATGTTAGCTCAATCCTTTTTTACTTTTTTCTAATTTCTTTTCCAAGTTGCTAGTTGAAGCTTTCTTAGACATTGTCCTCTCATACCACTTTCTTATTAAAATTTGCATTGAATGGTAAAATGTTTTTCCCAAGCCCGAAAAATGTAATTCTTCTTGAACACCTCTTTGTTGAGTCATCAACCCACCATGGCCCACATCTAATGCATCTAGAGCATGGAACCCCATCCCTATCTTTAGAGCAACTAGATAGATTAGTGGACCACTACCATAACTTGTACCTCTAGATTTCTACGCATCTTTTGGGGCTAGCTAGCAAGGTTTCACCACTAGGCTTATGAGTCTACCACCATGGAGCTCTGCCAAGCCACTGTTGAGATTGAATCTCAAATCTTTGTTCCTTCTCTACAACTTTGTGTTGCAAGACTTTGTCAATAGAAGCAAATTGTATATAATCATTCCACCAAAGGCGCACAAATCAAGGCTCGCATGCATTGGCTCAAAGTTGGAGATAAAGTTTAGGATTTTTTTTCCTTCCTTAAGAGCTCGCCATTATTTTTAGGCAATCAAATGATATTAAACAAGGTTCCCATCTCTTAAAGAGCTACCGACCATCACCTAGGCTTTTGTTTGCCACTATGAATATGTTTTTAGAGCTTAAGATGAATCTCTAGAGTGAGCTAATGGTCTTTAGTAAAGCATGCAGGTGATCCCTTGTAAGGTTTCCCCTATTCATAGAGCCTTATGTGATCATCTTCTCACTCAAGAAGACCTTCATGAGGCTACTTTTTTCATGGCCAATGATAAAGCTTCTAGATGTGATGGCTTTCCTTATGAATTCTACAAAGCCTTTTGGGATATGATTGGTAAGGATCTCTATCATGTTTATCTAGAAGCATATAATTCATAATCCTTAGGCAATATATTTAATAAAGGAAATATTAAGTTCATACCTAAGTCTGGAGATCTAAAGGATATCTATAATTGGTGGTCAACCACTTTACTTAATGTTTCTAACAAGATCATTGACAAGGCTCTTGCCTTCAAGCTACGCCATCTCCTTCCTTTGATTGTTCAAGTGAAGAAAATTGGGTTCATTAAATCTAGATATATTTTTGATAACATCATTGCTATGTGGGATGGAATGGATCATGCTAGACATTCTCAATAGCAATTTATCTATGTTAAAATTGATTACACCAAAGCTTACAATCACATAAAATGGCCTTTCATTCTTGCTATACTTCACTCTTTTGGCCCCAAATTTCTAGGGTCTATTGAAATAATTTTTGTTGATGCTTCTATCTTCATCACCATTAATGGACACCAAAATTCTTAATTTGAGAATTTCCATTTTATTTGGCAAGGATGCTATCTTTCTCTTGTCTTATATGTTCTTACTACTAAAGGTTTTGGTTATCTTCTAGCTCATGTTATGTCACAAAACTTGGTTAAATGTATCACTCTCCTTATTCCTCTCAATACATTGTCAATGGTCACTTTGTTGATGACTCTTTCCTCACTCTTTTGGAGGATGAAGACAATGTCTCTTAGGCAATTCAATTTATAGATACATTTTGCATTGCATCTAATTTGACTATTTAATGGTAGAAGACTCAATGTTATAGGAAATCCTTGTTGCCTAAATAGGCTTGGCTTAATTCCTTTGGTTGGCAGTGGATTGATTAATGAGGTCTTTAGATTCCTTTCCATTCCCATTACCTAAATTATTATTCTCTAGCTACACTATGGTTGGTTGTTATCAATCAAGTGGAAAAGAAGCTACCCTATTAGATCACTAAGACATTGTCACTTGCAAGTAAATTTTAGGTTTGTTCAAAAGTTTTAGCAACTATCCATGTGTATTAATCTTCATGTTGGGTGTCTTTTAAATCTCCCTATCGAAATCTAGAAAAATTCTTGCAAGATTTCTTATGGTCTTCATCTAACCAGGGTAAAGGGTTTTGTCAAGTTTAATTCTATTGCCTCCCTTGTGACTCTAGAGGCCTAGATCTTATTGATATTCAATGTCAAGGCACAACCTTATGTGCTAAATGGATCATCTAAGCCCTTGATGGAAATGAAGCTCGGAAAATCTTCCTTCATCATTGTACTTCTTGTGGTGTCCCAACTGGGCATAAGTCTTAGAGGGATCTTGGCTTTTGTACTATTCTTATTATGTAGGAGCCTATCCAAATCTAGAGGACCTTTTTGGAGAAGAGTATGTAGTTTAAAGCATGAGAGGCCATTAAGCATGTGGCTCTTATGGAATGATAATGGATTCATGACTATTTTGTTCATAAATCAACAGTCTCTTTGGTGGTCTCCTATTATCACTTTCTAGGATAAACGTCTAGCTAAAGTTCCTTGGGTTCATACTTTAAAATTTTATAACAGGGGTATTAAGACTCTCCCGGATCTTTTGATAGAACTATTAGAAATCTTCTTTCTTGGCCTGAAGTTAAATTGAAGTACACACTTCCTAATCAAGATCATGATTCCTTTCAGACTATTGTTGCTTCGATTCTTGTAAACATGTTGCACAAAATTAGGATAAGAAGTTTTAAACCGTAGTGGAAACATTGGAAATGGTATCTTAATAGACTATTTTGTAACTCTAAACCTCACATAGGTTATGCTTGGATTTCACCACATTTGCATATGGTGCATAAACTTAATAATAGATTGGCTCTTCAATTCTCATTAGGTACATGGTAGCATAGATTTTAGACCACTTGGTAGGCTATTATTGATTTGAAGCTTATTCTTTACTACGGTCTTCTATCAACTTTAGATTGCTTCATTTAGGTGTTTGTAATTGTTGTTGCCCATTTTATGGGCATCATGAAACTCTCAAGCATCTCTTTTGGTTCTTCCCTAGAGCTCAAGTATCTTGGCATTGGATTCATGATTTTTTCAAGTCTTTTAGGCTTGAGCCTTTTTCTTGGTATATGATTCTTCTAGGAGATTGGCCGAGAATCCTTGGGAAACTCACACAAATATGGCATGCTTTTCAGAGTGGAAATCCTATTTAGCATTTGGAAAGATAGGAATTTTGCACCTTTTTTTGGATGTATTGTTAATAGAAATTTATTTTTTATTCTAAATCTATGATATGTTATAACATGTCTATGCACATACAAGTACAAACTAATATAGTTGCACTTGAAGTGGTCCACCTATAGGTTCTTGTTGATCATTGGGGTAATGCTCCTTGTATGGTTTCTCGAGTGCCATCGATTTCCCCTTCTAATAAGGGTCCATCCCATATGTGACGGTGTTAATGTGGTTACAATCAACAATCCTGTCGGCATGATGCTTCTCATGCTTCCTAGATCATGGATAGTCTTAGTCCTCTTGCCAACATTTAGCATCTCCTCTGTATTGCTCTAGAGCAACTCCTAGTTGGCCTGATAGTAGCAAATTCTCTCAACTCACTCTAGCTATCTTTCCTACAAAGGTTGCTAGTCAACACATTGAGGAAGTGTAGGTTAATGAGGATAATCTTGATGGTGCTCTTATTGGTTGGGAGCCCATTCTTGATGAGCAAGATAATTAGGATGTGTGAAATCTAGATGACTGTGATTTGTCTCCTGCTACTAGTGCTTTAGCTCTTGCTGCTTAGCATCTCTATTTGTTTTTCTTTGATGTGATGTTTAAGGCTTCGCTTTGCTTCGACTTTGGAGTGTGACTATTTCTCCCCCCCTGCGTTATAGTATATTTTGAAAAACTTTTATAATAAATTTAAATGTCTATTTCATCAATAAAAAAAATGTGAACATTGCTAGTTCTCAACTTCCATGTTCTAATGCACTACTTGTATAAAATGTAAACAAATTCAATTTCATTCCTATTAAGCAATCACAGGGCTTAATCTTCCTTTACAATGTGGCCATTTATTCTTTCAACATGAATATTCAAATTTGGCAACCAAAAAAATTAAAATATTTAACTAAATCAATTTTTAAAATTCTTTTTTATTTTTTTTAAATTGTATTACAAATTTCAAAACAAATATATCACTAAACCATCAACAATTATTAAATCTTTAACTAATCACTATCACATATATTTTCAACTATATTACAATAAAAAAAACTAATAATAATTACACAACCTAACGTGATATTGACTTCTATCTCTTGGGGATACTTCATCATCATCCGCAAGAAACCCAAATATTTGGGTCACAAAGAATGTCATCCACAGGCCATGTTCCTGAAAGCCTTCTCAATGCTGTTGAAAAACTCATGTCCAATGGACTCAACTATCTTCAGGTTAAGGAAAAATACATCTTTCCTTCCCATGAACGTCCCAACCTGTCTGAAGTTTGTCATTCTTGTGCTATTCCAGTGGTAGACCTCAAAGATTTAGACGGCCCTGATAGGAAAAATGTGGTGAAGGAGATCAGGAATGCATGTGAGGTGTATGGTTTTTTCCAGGTAAACTTCCATTTACATACAATTTTCATTCAAAAATATATTTGGGTTTTAGTTTGATGTCAATGATATGATGGAAAATTCAGATTGTGAACCATGGAGTGCAAGAATCTGTGATGAAAGGCATGATGGATACTGCTAAAGAGTTTTTTGAAATGCCTGTGGAAGACAGAGCCTTTCTCTATTCAGAGGATTTAAGTCAGGCGGTCAGGCTTACTACGAGCTTCAATATCACCAAAGAAAAAGTCCTAAACTGGAGTGATAGTTTGAGACATCCATGCCTTCCTTTGGAGGAGGTCATTGACTCTTGGCCTGAAAAACCTGCAGCCTACAGGTAATAATAGTACAGATAATGTAATAACAGGAGCTTTCACAGTGGAGAACCTTGTTTGAAGCCCAGGTGATGTGTCACACATTTAAGTGTATAAATGCTGTCCAATTTTTGCTGTGCCATCTGTTGCATGAATTTAACTGCAGACATACTCCTCTCTTGGCATCTAAACCTAAAGGCTCCCCATTATAAACAAAAAATTATCAATGAACTAAAAAATAAACAAAGAAAATGCAATCCCTCACAAAAATTTCGCTACCAATTGAAAAAAATGAGCATAACCCTTTTCTCTATTTTTGCAGAGAGTGTGCAGGGAAGTATGCTAAACAGATAAGATCACTGATTTTGAGACTGCTGGCTGCAATTTCTGAAGCTCTAGGACTGGATGCTGATTATTTGAATACAACATTTGGGAATCATGATCAGGTGATGCTAATAAATTATTATCCTCCATGCCCAAATCCAGATCTTACCTTTGGCATGCCACCTCATTCAGATTCAGGTCTAATCACTGTTCTAATGCAAGGAGATGTGAGTGGCCTGCAAGTGCTCATGGATGGGAAATGGGTTGCAGTAGAACCCATACCCAATGCCTTTGTGGTGAATTTGGCAGATCAGCTTCAGGTATTTGAGTGAACAATATACTGTTCCAAGCTATATTTTAGAGTTTTAAGTCTGCAATCTGCAAATTTTTAAAAGAAGGATACATTTTTGAATTTATTTTGTGTGTGTTTTGACTAGGTTGTAAGCAATGGGAGATTCAAGAGCGCAGAGCACAGGGCTGTAACTAACATGTCGAGTGCACGCATGTCAATTGTTACATTCTCTGCGCCTTCAATGGATGATTTCGTTGCTCCTGCGGAATCCATGGTGGACAAGGAGCATCCTGCTGTGTACAAAGGGCATAGCTTCGCTGAATTCCGGAAGGAATTCCGGAGTGGGGGATTGAAGAGCAAGCGTGTATTGGATCGATTCGAGATTAAAAGTGATCAATCAATCAAATCGGAGGCAGATTCGAATGGATCTCAAACAGTGTCAAGGGCATATTGATAATACAAAGTGTCGTACTTATTTTAAATCAATGTCGGCCACATAGCTTATAATATTGTAAAGGAAAATAACTTTTAAATATTATAGTTTGTAACCTTCATTAAGTGTGAGAAAGTAATTTGGAACAATAGTACTTTAGATCAAAATTGAAGTTTGTATCTCAAGATCAGGTATAGTAAATGACAAATTGGTAATCCTCTATGAATCAAAATATGTGACAGCAAACTAGTTTTATACGTACAAACTTGTATTGGATAGTGTGGAGACTCTTTTTCTTCACTTTGTCCAATGTGTTTTGATGACTTCTATGCTCCTTAAAACCTATGGGCTAGCAGTATTTAAAATACCTTTGTGGTATTATTGTTATGTCACAAGGATACATGTGTTGGAATGTGAAGTCAGTTTTACTTATTTCAATAGTGACCAGCAGTGGATAACGAGTACTACGGTAGTGCCTCGACTTACCCGCTAGGTAGGGCTGAAGGCCAAGGCACTGAAACTGAAGGTTGTTGGACAAAGATCACAAGGGGGTTGGGTGTAGCCCCCCTGCCACGCTGAAGGTGTTGTGGAATTTTTTTTGTCATATGCCACGTGTACACCATGCAAAATTGTATGCGGAAGTGCCACTTGCGCGTTTATGCATGAAAATCTATCTTTAGATTTGATTTGTATTTTGCATGTATTTTTTGTGGTTATTTAAATTAGCCGAGCTTGAATGCCAAGGGATGAGAAAAGTTTTTGTAATTGTGAATTTTCTTCTGAGAATAAAATCTAGAGATCTTTGCTCATGGTTTTTTTTCCTAATACATTGCCAGGGTTTTCCACGTAAATATGTGCATAAATTGTTTTGTGGGTTTTTTATCTTTGTGAAAAACAATGACAAGAGGCACGATTACCAGATTTGAGGTTCAAAAATTTGATGGTTCCAATTTTGCTTTGTGGAAACTCAAGGTTCAACCCTTATTGGTGAAGGATGGATGCACCTTGGCTCTCAAGGAGACAACGTCAAAACCTACAGCCATGAAGCAAGAGGAATGGGATGAAAATGATAACATGGCTAGAGCTACAATCTAGTTATCTCTGGCTGATTCGGTTTTGTTCAATCTTGTAGAGGAGATAACAACACATGACTTGTGGACTAAGCTCGAAAAACTGTATGAGACAAAGTCATTGGAAAACAAAATTATGTTACGAAGGCAACTGTATAACTTGAGGATGCATGACAATTCTTCAGTCACAGATCATCTCATCAATTTCAATACACTGACTAACGAGTTGGCTTTAGTGGAGGTGAACATTGAAGAAGAGGTTAAGTCGAATATATTATTGTGCTATTTGCCTAAAACTTGGGATCAACTAGTTATAGCACTTAGTAACTCAGCACCAAGAGTACATAAAATCAATATTCATTAAGATTACAGAAACAATAAATACACTTACATACCTAATATTGACATTTTAGAAAGAGTAGATAAAACCAATATTCATTGAGATTACACAAACAATAATTACACTTACATATCTAATACAGTTAATGCAAAGGAAAACAAGCAAATCACCCCTTGGTGAAACAGTTTCCTCATGATGCCTTATTAATGAATGAATGATTGCTTTTAATGACGTACACGAGACCTCAGTCTATAAGACCGGATATTTGAAACATTTAAGTTGATTTCATGGCGTAGTTATAAAAGACAACTCTTGTACTAATAGATATATACTATGATGACCGAAGTTTTCTAAAATATCTTCACTGGCTGAAGTAAGGATTTGTTTTGGTGAAAACAAATCTTTTTCAATCGTTTATTTCAAATCAAAGCTCCATGGTCTCCCAAAAACCCATTACACTTCCTCAATCCAAAGAAATCCATAACAATTCCAGTCCAGTTAAAGGGTTTCTATTTTATCCCTTGCGAGATGTCATCCACAGCCCATGTTGAAACCCATCTCGATGTTGGTGAGAAACTCTTGTCAAATGGATTCAACCACCTTGAAGTTAAGAAGAATTATATATTTCCTCACCATGAACGCCCTCAAATGGCTGACGTTTCTCATTCTTATAACATTCCACTACTAGACCTCAAAGACTTAGATGGTCCTGGTAGCAAATCGGTGGTGAATGAGATCAAGCGTGCTTGTGAGGAGGATGGCTTCTTCCAGGTAAAATATTTATTTGTTTTATCTTTTCCCTTAATCAAACTTATCTGCGTCTGCTTCAATATGATAAAAACATGTTATGAAACATCCAGATTGTGAACCATGGGGTGCCAGAGACAGTGATGAAAAGCATGATGGACATTGCCAAAGAGTTCTTCGAAATGCCCCTAGAAGATAAGGTATGCCTCTATTCAGAGGACATGAAGCAATTGGTGAGGCTTTCTACAAGCTTCAATATCACCAAAGACAAATTCCTTAACTGGATGGATTGTCTAACGCAGTCTTGTCATCCTCCGGAGGAATTCATCCATGCATGGCCTCAAAAACCTGCAGCCTACAGGTAGTAACCAAAAACCTAAAATGAGCAAAATTTCTCTCAAGACTTTTCAAAGAAGAAGCATAAATGTTTATTTATTTTGTAATACAGAGAGATTACAGGGAAGTATGCTATGGAAATAAGAGTCCTCACTTTAAGGCTCTTGGCTGCAATTTCTGAAGCTATGGCACATGATTCTGATTATTTGAATACAATCTTTAAGAAGCATAAACAGGTGATGAAAATAAATTACCATCCTTCATGCCCAAATCCAGAACTCACCCTTGGTATAGCACCTCATTCAGATCCAGGAGGCATCACTGTTCTAATGCAAGGACTTCTGAACGGCCTGCAAGTGCTCAGAGATGGAAAATGGGTTGCAGTAGAACCCACACCCAATGCCTTTGTGGTGAATTTGGGAGACCAGCTGCAGGTTTATAATAAAATTGGGTATAAGTTATTGGATAGTGGATGTTTGGAACTATATACGTTGCTGTTCATCATCAGGGTGAATGATAAGAAGGCAAATCTGAGCTCAGATAGATATGAATGATAAAGAAAATAAATCTGGGTTCCTTATATAGATGACTAATTTTCTTCATTATGATTTTTTATCTATGTAAGATCTGCTTTCTTATCGTCTCAGATGATGAATAGCATATGCGGTTCGAAACTATATTCAAAATTCCCCGTTGTTCAAAACTTGTTTATGATGGACTAAATTTTGAAATGTTTTTGTGTGGAGTTTTATTAGGTTGTGAGCAATGGGAGATTCTAGAGCATCGAGCATCGGGCTATAACAAACAATACCACTGCTCGTATTTCTACTCCTACCTTCTATGGTCCTTCGTTGGATGCTTTCATTTCTCCTGCAGAATCCATGGTGGATGAGAAGCATCCGGATCTGTACAGAGGATACAGGTATGAAGAATACATGGGGGCATTCTGGGAATCTGGAGCCAGAGCTTGAAGAGCAAGAGCATTTTGGATCGCTTCAAGATAGAAACTGGTCAATGATGTTGTTGAGTGATAGATTACCTATGTCAATGAGGCAAAGGATGGTATATACCAGTTGTTGGGACATATGTGTATGCAAGATCCTTCTGGTTTAGACTGCCTAAGTTGTTTAAGTTCCTATGTTTTGGGTCTCCTTCCTGAACCTATCTATCATTGAGGGAAAAGCCCAAAGCCAATGGTAAATACTTTCTAGCATTCATGTATGTTATGATTGAATCTATTTGCATATGTTACATTGTTAATGTTCTAGTGGTGCAGGAGCACCCCTACAAGACAGGATATAGGTTCATTGTCCGCATGACAGGACATTAGTCTATTTTTAGCATGTTTGATTTCATAATGTAATAAGGTCCATTGGACCAATGCATATGTATTAGATCAGCCTAGGAGAGTGTGCAGGTAGTTAGAGCTCGTGATCAGGGTGTCTGAGCTGTCTTCTCCCAGCCGCTTGGAAGCTCCCAGCCGCTGGGAATCGAGTTGGTAGTACTCGTAGGATATTGCTATAAATAACTCAGATCAGTTAGGGTTTGAGATCATATCAGAGTAGTAGTTATGTTATGTTGTACTGGTGATTGAGAGAGTAGTAGTTATGTTATGTTGTACTGGTGATTGAGTGAAATCCAGAGATCAGTCCAGACATTGTGAAACATTGTTGTAGAAACAGGACATTTGTGTTTCATCTAAATAAGATCTCATCAATTGCATTATCTGGTTTATCAGCTGTTTATGTTTTGATTTCTGTTCTGATTACAGGTTAATGGATTCTTTCAACCCTTCCACCGGTTGATTCTGTGAATCGGTGGAATGGTCATGCATGTTAGTTTAGGTTGTATTTTAGTTTTCTGTTTATGCATTTCATTGTGTGGGAGATCGATTGGTAGCATGCTATGAATCAACCTAGCATCCTCATGTGCTAGGATTTAGGAAGATAAACTGTTAAGTTTTGACCTGAAGGTGATCCGGCCCGATCATCATGTTTTCTTTGTAAACTTGTGCGGTTCTGTGAGTTTGCATGCAGCTGACAGATATACAGGGATTTGCATGTGCTTTTCCAGATGGAGTGAATCGCGTCGACATCTGTGAGTATATCGCTATCTGGATCGGGTTATGAAGCTGACGAAGACTGTATGTTTCAAGTGCATCAGGATGATATAAGTCGGATATATACTCAGTATGTATATCATCGTCAGGATTCTCTTTCGTGTGTATCCATCGTCCGCATATCGCTATCGCATGCAGAAGTGAAAGTTCACTTTTTGGCTAAGGACCGGAAAGGTCATCCTCAGGATATTGCGAATATCACCCTATGCAAGTTTATCCTGCTGTCGCTAAGTGTTTTGGCATCGGAGTAAGTCGTCGGCATAAAGTTTGGTTAACATCATCAGGATGTTTCAATATAACCGGGTAAGTCATATCCTGATGCTGTTGTTTGAGTAGTCGGATATCGGGGTGACGTAAGCATCGAAGGAAAGGTGCATAAGGAATAACGTCATCAGGATATATGAGAGGAACCGGATATTTCATATCCTACCGACGAAGGGTGAAGATGATGCTAAACATCATGATGATGAAGATAGAGTTTGGCGGTAAGATGAACAGTGAACATCAGGAGGATGTTTGCGCTTGCCGAATGTGATGATGCTGCTGATAGGCGAAAGGCGAAAGGCAATAAGGAAGTGAATAGTAGTTAGCAGGAGGATATTTCATGCCTCTTCGAAATATGATGATGCTGTCTGTGTTAGCAAGAAATATGATGATGATGATAAGCCGACAGGTATTACATACTGCATGTCCAGGATTTTAACATGCTGGTTGTGTTAATGACTCCTCCTTCCCATTTGTAAGCTTCTGTTGCGTTTCCTCTGCATCATCTAGTGGACTCCATATTATAGTTATACCTCCTATCCTATACATACTGTGGTAATGGTACTGGTGCAGGGATATCTAATCTAGTAATCCTTCACTGTCCAAACTCCGGTGGTAGAATCTGTAGTTTTTTTTTCCATCTACTATATTTATTTTAAGCATTCCTAAGCAATTTATATTGGCTGATCCTGTATAATATCAGAAGGAACTTCTGAGGATAAGTCATTATTAGGAGATTCGTATTAGTACTACTTTTTTTGTATTGAGAACGTGTATGTCTCAATGATTTGGGTATATCTTTAGACACTAGGAGATTTCAGATAAACTTTCTGTGAGTCTTTATAGTCTTTTAGAAGAATCTAATGGAAAGTGGTAAATTTCTTATATAAATTTTTCGAATATAATCAGAGATTTCAGATAAAGTTTTTTGTATCTTTATAATTTCCTAGAACCATTCAGTGAAAATTGGAAAATTTCTTTTAAGAATCAGAAAAAGACATGAAATAATTGAGAGTGAAGGGTTAGGGCATGATGGAAACACGCAGCAAAGAAAACAGCGAAGCAAACAAAGAAGGCCAGCCTTTGGGCTTGGCCGCTGCGGCGGTGGCCATCGCAGCGGCCTCTGATGATGCAGGGCTTGAGAGTGGTGGCCTTGATCCACCCTTTAAAGGTATTTCTTCTGCTTTTGATTCTGAGTTGCTTGATTTTAAAGCTTTAGTCTTTGCAGCTGCTGGCAGGAACACAACTAAACCCTCTCATTCTCATTTTGTTAGAAATTTGAGTATGGCACCTAAAGTTTCTTTTAACCACGATTCTCCAAGGAAAAAAGATCTGGCTTTTTCTGAGAAGGTTTTCGTTGGAAAGTTCTTCGGTCTTTGACCGAGACCCAAAACCATGGATGATTGGATCAATCGTTAAGAAGCATAAACAGGTAATGAACATAAATTACTATTCCTCATGCCCAAATCCAAAACTCACCCTTGGTATAGCACCTCATTCAGATCCAGGTGGCATCACTGTTATAATGCAAGGACTTATGAGCAGCCTGCAATTGCTCAGAGATGGAAAATGGGTTGCAGTAGAACCCAGACCCAATGCCTTTGTGGTGAATTTGGGAGATTAGCTGCATGTTTATAATAATACAATGATTAAATTTTAAAGACTTCAAGCTTCCACAATCCATAATATTAGGAATAAAATTTGGTATAAGTCAAAAGGATAGTCCATGTTTGGAACTATATACTTTTGTTGTTAGTCATAAACGTGAATGATAAGAAAGCAAATCTGAGCTCAGATAGATATGAATGATAAAGAAAATAAATCTGGGTTCCTTATATAGATAACTAATTTTCTTCATTATAATTTTTTATCTATGTAAGATCTGCTTTCTGATCGTCTTAGATGATGAGTAGCATATGTGGTTCGAAACTATATTCAGAATTCCTCATTGTTCAAAACTTCTTGTTGATGGACTAAATTTAGAAATGTGTTTATGTGGAGTTTTATTAGGTCGTGAGCAATGGAAAATTCCAAAGCATTGATCATTGGGCTATAACAAATAATACAACTGCTCGTAAATCTATTCCTACCTTCTATGGTCCTTCGTTGGATGCTTTCATTTCTCCTGCATAATCCAAGGTGGATGAGGAGCATCCGGCTCTATATAGACGATACAGGTTTGAAGAATACATGGGGGCATTCTGGAGCCAGGAGTTGAAGAGTAAGAGCATTTTGGATCGCTTCAAGATAGAAACTGGTCAATGATTTTGTTGAGTGATGGATCACTTTACTTAAATATCATCCACTTCAATGGTCAAACAACCAATAGCAATTTTACATTATGCAAAACTTTTAAAAACTGATCTAACAATTACAGAAAATCCAAAAGCACATTCAAAAACATGAAATAAACAAAGAGACACAAAACACCAGATATACGTGGGGAAAACCCTTTCAGGTGAAAAACCCCACACTCCAAAACCCTGCTCAATGTATTCCAAATCCAATGTCAAGATTACATACACTTGCAGAGCAAGTTTATTACAGAAGTATCATTTCGATAGCATAACAATACCTGCAAACTCACACTATGCAAACTACTCCTCAAGCCTCCAATTTATAGACTTCTGGCTATACAAGAAACCATCTGAACCATGTGCGAAGTTTCTCAGCCAAGATTCCAGTCTAAAAATAAGCTCTCACGTCCAAAATGAAATCTCCTATTTTGACCCTTACAGATGTCATAGAATCTGTCATAATATGCTTAAAAATAGGCCTTACATACCACCATGTGGGCATCTTTTGACACCTAATAATCCAATTTTCAAAGCACCGACAATGCATAACAACTATAAGAAAATATTAAATAAAAATAACTATTACAGGAAATGTGCAGCAAGGTTGAGACACCTCATTTCCCAACAAGTCCAAACTCTGGTGGTAGAATCTGTAGTTTTTTTCCCATCTACTACATTTATTTTAAGAGTTCCTAAGCAATTTATATTGGTTGATCTTGTATAATATGAGAAGCCACTTCTGAGGGTAAGTAGTTATTAGGAGATTCGTGTTAGAACTAATTTTTGTATCGAGAACGTGTATGTCTAAAAAATGTGGGCATATCTTTAGATACTAGGAGATTTCAGATAAACTTTTTGTGAGTTTTTGTAGTCTTTTACAAGAATCTCTTGGAAAGTGTTAAATTTCTATTTGAGAGACTTCAGACAAAGTTTCTTTGTATCTTTATAATTTTTTAGAACCATTTCTTGAAAATTGGAAATTTTATTTTGAGAATAAGAAAAAACATGAGATAATTGTGAGCGAAGGGTTAGGGCAAGATGGAAATAAGCAGTGAAGGAAATAATGAAGCAAACAAAGAAGGCCAGCCTTTGGGCTTGGCCACTACTGTTGCAGCCATGGCAGCGGCCTCTGATGATGCAGGGTTTGAGAGTAGTGGTCCGCCCTTTAAAGGTATTTCTTATGCTTTTATGATTTGCATGATTTTAAATCCCTGGTCTTTATAGCTACTGGAAGGGACACAACTAAATCCTCTCATTGTCATTTTGTTAGAAAGTTGAGTATGACATCAAAAGTTTCTTTTAGCCATGATTCTCTAAGGAAAAAAGCTCTATCTTTTTCGGAGAAGATTTTAGTTGAAAAGTTCATGGGTCTTTGGCTAAGATCGAAAACCATGGATGATTGGATCAACTCCATTTGAAACCCTTGTCAAAGGGCAAAATAAGATTTTGGTTTTATAGAAGAAGGTTCTATGCTTGAATCATTGGTCCATGGATTTTAATCCATTACAAAATATACCCAATGTGGACCTTGTTTGGGTGAAACTTCCACATCTCCCTCTTATTTTTTGGGATGATAAATCTTTGGCTATCATTGGCAACACTTTGGGTTTTTTCATTAACAAGGCTGACCAATAAGGCAACTTTGCATGTGCTCGAATCTAGTGGAAGTAGATTTAGAGAAAGGTCTTCCTAAAGGCATTGAGCTAAATCTAGATGGTTGGTCATATATGTAGGAACTTGACAATGATCAATTACCTTTCAAATATAACAAATGCCATGAATATGGCCACTTTGCTGAGGAGTACAAAAAGAACAAATTGCTATGTTGCCCCAAGTTTCTGGAATAGAGATGATAGGGAATGGGGGACGAGTTTTGGGGATGGCTTTTTTTGGGGCCATTTTTGGGGATGACAGGGGACGACAAAGGGGATTTACTATATAAAAAATAGGTAAAATTTCAAATATATAGGGAAATTTCAAATATTCATGTAATTAGCAATGCTCCTCTGACATACTCTATCTTTGGTAATATTCATGTAAGTATGATTGGGGATTTTGATATATTTTAATTTCAAGGTCAAGCTCCAGTGGTTAATAGAGTCACAATTTACCAGAAAGAACAATGAGGTGAAAGCATAACAAGAATCAATCTAGGTATATGCATACATCAAGATGTGATATCAACTAACACAACAATCTTAATAATCCATCATCATAATGAGAACATCCATATGAAACACAAAAATGACCATTACACAACATGCAATGACTTAAAATGCTATCACATTCTTCAATTATGTGTTGCAACCATACCGACAAGTGTGACAAGAGGAAACCCTAATAGAGTTTAGAGTTTCACTGAAGATCTACACACGAACATGGAGACATTCAGTTACAAATATCAATACTATGTGATTACAACTTTCTCATAAATAAAAAATACATAGCTTCTTGGAAGAACTGGATGAGCATGAGTTGAAACCCTAGAACAAATTTGACACTTTTTGACACATGAAAGTAGATAATGACCAACCCTTTGAATGAAGAACAAGTGTGCCTTTATAGATTTTTCATTTTGGTGCCCTAAATTGTTCATGGGAATCTGATGCACAAATTGAGGAAGATGTGACATTAAATGCAAATTAGGGTTCACAACCACTAAACCCATGGATTTTGCAACAATCTAATGAAAATTTACCTCAAATCATCCTCATCCTAATGTACTCATCTAGGATTAGCCATAAACCAACTAAGGACTCCCACTACTTGGACAATGTCAGGTCTTGTACAAACCATAGCATACATCAATTTGCCAACTACACTAGCATAAGGAACTCTAATCATATCCTCCATCTCTAAAGGAGACTTCAGACAATCTATATCAGATAACTTTGTCCCCAACATAACAGGAACAATCAATAGTCTACAAGTTGTCATGTTGGATCTCTCCAACATGGAATTCACATACTTACTCTGGCCTAACCAAAGATTTCTATTTTCTCTGTCTCTTCTAATTTCCATCCCTAGAATGACTTGGTTACCCATAAATCTTTCATTTCAAACTGTGCTTACAACTGAGACTTCAAATTAGAAATCAAATTCTTACCATTCCCAATGAACAACATATCATCAACATACAATGCAATAATGAGAATGTGATCATTATCCATCTTAAAGTAAACACAATGATCTGATTTTGATCTCAGAAATCCCAAACTCAACATAGGCATCAAATTTCTAGTACCACATCCTAGGAGATTACTTCAAACCATACAAAGACTTTTTCAACTTGCAAACTAGATTTTTTTACCTTTTACCACGTAGTGCTTTGGTTATGACATATAGATTTCTTCCTCCAAGTCACCATGAAGGAAAGTTGTCTTCACATCCATCTATTCAACTTCTAAATCGTATGTTGCAGCAAGTGATAACATGAATTTGATAGATGTCAGCTTTGTAATGGGAAAGAAAATCTCACCATAATCTATTCCCTCAACCTGGGAATAACCCTTCGTGACCAACCTTGCCTTAAACTTCTCAACACTACCATTTGAACGAAACTTGTTCTCGAACACCCATTTGCTTCCAACAGATTTACGTCCATCAAGAAACAACACTAGATCCCAAGTATTATTTTTCTTCAAGGAAACCATCTCTTCTTCCATGGCCTCTTTCTAGGAATTTGTATCACTCATACCCATAGTCTTGCTTACGGTCCTAGGCTCATCAGTGTTAGAAATTAAAGAAAATATACAACTGGAATCATGCAATGAATAACCAAACATATCGGGTTGTCACCTAATCTGTGTGGACCTCCTCAAAAGTTGAGGTTGAGGTTCTTCTTCTCCTTCTGAACTTGTGGAACTACTAGAGATCTCCTCATCATCAGGTCCAACAGATGTCTTCGGTTCAACTTTCTTAGGGTGGAAAGAAGTTGAACCACATCCTCTTTCTTCTCTTTTTGCTCTAGCTGTAGAATACCAGAAGAACGATTGATCTCTCTATCACACTTCTGCTATACAAAGCTCTCTCAGCCATTGGATCCCAAAGCTTGTACCCTTTCACACCGATGCCATAACCGATGAAGATACACTTCATTGCCTTGTTCTCCAACTTAGACCTCTTCTCCTTAGGCACATGTGCATATGCCCCACAACCAAATACTCGAATGTGTCTTAATGAAAGCTTTTTACTAGACCACATCTCCAAAGGTGTCTTATCAACGAGCGTCAATGTAGGAGACCCATTAACCAGGTAATAAGTGGTAGCAATGGCTTCACCCCAAAACTTTTGTTCAAGGCTAGCTCCACTTAGCATACTTCTATCCCTCTCCATCAACATTATGTTCATCCCCTCTGCAACTCCATTCTGTTGAGGGGTATACAGAGTTGTCTTGTGCCTCTCAATACCATGTTCTTTACAGAACTTGTAAAAATAAGCTATGTAGGTATGAAAAATGGTTAATGAAGTGAATCCTAATAAGATCTAGGGCAGAAAACAACTTAGATCTAAAGCAAGAATGATGCCAAATTGCAAGATACGTTAGGTTCCCAAAATGTTATGTAGAAAAGGGGGGCTTAGCGTAAGAGGTTAAACTAGGTCAAACCCTCTTCCATAAACATTAGGACATAAACTGAGCTTGGCTTTTACTCATGAAGGAGAGCTAAACTATAGGGGTTTTGTCCCTTTGTTGTACAGAGGAGTGTCAACCAAATTCAACCAAAACTAATCAACTAAACTAGGGCAAAAGATGAAAACCTAATTAACCAAGATCTGCAAATATACGACTGTTAGAAATAGATACAAAAGATCTAAAGGTACAATAGAGATTAGGAGACAGAAAAACCTAGATCTAATTTTGGGAGCACAGAAGTACCAGGACACTAGGCACCCTAGACCCTAATAAGGGTTTTGCAGAATGTCTGAGCTTCTCCTATCCTGTACCTACAAAACCTTCCTTCTTCTTGGATCTTGTCTTCAAAAACTTGTATCTTCAACCTGCACACAAGCAAAGAGGGAAAAAATTGTGTTGTGTTTAGGGGCATGCCTTAGTCAAACTCCATGTTGGTGTTTCCACCTCCACTTCAATGATGATTAGTGATCCAAGAGTGTGTGCCCTAGGAGGGCAGAGGCAAGATCAACAAGATGATAAAGATTACCACAAGATGTGAAACCCTAGTTGGAGTAGATAACTCAAGATCATGCACCAACAAGGAGATAGATAAAGATAGCTTGAACTTCCTTCAAAACCTACAAATGAGCATCATAACATCCCAAGCATGTAGCAATTCCAAGCATGAAGGACACTTGAACATAGGAGATCAAACATGTAAGCAATTCTAATCTTCTCATAATAAGCTAGGTAAAAAATGAATTGTAAAACTCCTTTATATATGCATTCCCACTCACCAACAATGAATAAAACCAAATGGGGCCAACATGTAAAGTTAAGGAGGTGTTCTAAGTTGACACCACAAAAATAGGGCTAAAGAACCCATATGGGACCATGGCGTTAGGCGCCCTGATCCTTTAGTCCCACAAACTTTGTGGAGTGTCTTCTAAGGTAAGCTTAGACTAGTCCTAACTTTATTTTGTCAGGTTTATTCATCGGGATTGAGATTTAATCATTTAATGTTCAAAAGGGTGTTAAAATAGGTCATGATTAACAAGTGTACACACTTTTTGCATAACATAAGCATATAATTCATAATCCTTAGCTAAAATTTTTAATAAAGAAAATATTAAGTTCATACCCAAGTCTGGAGATCCAAAGGATACTTGTAATTGGTGGCTGACCTCTCTACTTAATGTTTCCTACAAGATCATTTCCAAGGCTCTTGTCCTCAAATTGTTCCATCTCCTTCCTTTAATTGTTCAATCAAATAAAATTGGGTTCATTAAATATAGATATATTCTTAATAACATGATTGCTATGTGGGAAGGAATGGAGTGGGCTAGGCATTCTCAATAGCAATATGTCTGTGTTAAACTTGATTTTAGTAAAGCTTATAATCACGTAGAATGGCCTTTCATTCTTGTTATACTTCACACTTTAGAATTTGGCCCCAAATTTTTAAGGTATGTTGAAATGATTTTTGTCGATGCTTCTATCTACATCACCATTAATAGCCACCAATCTTCTTCATTTGATATTTTTCATTTTATTTGGCAAGGATGCTCTCTTGCTCTTGTCTAATATGTTCTTACTACTAAAGGTTTTGGCTATCTTCTAGCTCGTGTTGTTTCATAGAACTTGGTTAAAGGTATCACTCTCCTTGATTCCTCTCAATATATTGTCAATGGTCACTTTTTTATGACTCTTTCCTCACTTTTCTAGAGGATGAAGACAATGTCACTCAGGCACTTGAATGTCTAAGTATATTTTGCCTTACATTTGGTTTGAGTATCTAACAGTAGAAGACTCAATGTTATAGGCAACCCTTCTTGCCTAAATAGGATTGGATTAATTCCTTTGGTTGGAAGTGGATTTATTGGAGAGGTCTTTAGATTCCTTGCCATTCCCTTTTGCCTTTTATGGTGCTTGATCTACTCTATGGTTGGTTGTTATCAATCAAGTGGAAAAGAAGCTAACCTATTGGATCACTAAGCCATTGTCCCTTGTAGGTAAATTTTAGGCTTGTTCTAAAGTTTTAGCAGCTATCCATGTGTATTAAACTTCATGTTGGGTGCCTTTTAAAGCTTCCTATCAAAATCTAGAAAAATTCCTACAGGATCTCTTATGTGCTTCATCTAACCTAGGTAATGGGTTCTGTCAACTTTATAGGAATTCTATTGCCTCCCTTATCACTTTGGAGGCCTAAGTCTTATTGATATTCAACATCAAGGAACAATGTTATGTGATAAATGTATTATCTAAGTCTTTGATGGCACTAAATCTTGGAAAATCTTGCTTCATCATTATATGTCTTGTGGTGTCCCAACTGGATATAAGTCCTAGAGGGATCTTGGCATCTGTACTATTCTCATTATATAGGAGTCTATCCAAATCCAGAGGACCTTTGTGGAGAAGAGTATATAGTTCAAAGCATGAGAGGCCATTAAGCCATGGCTCTTATGGAATGATAATGGATTTAGGACTAATTTGTCCATAAATCAACAATCTCTTTGGTGGTCTCCTATTATCACTTACTAAGATAAACCTCTAGATAAAGTTCCTTGTGTTCATGCTTTAAAATTTTATAGCAGGGGTATTAAGACTCCAAAATTTTTTTTTAGAACTACTAGCATTCTTCTTACTTGGCTCGAAGCTAAATTGAAGTATAGACTTACTAATCAAGATCATGATTCCTTTCAGACTATTGTTGCTTCCATTCTTGTAAACATGGTTCACAAAATTGGGATAAGAAGTTTTAGACCCTAATGGAACTTAGATTGGAAATGGTATCCTAATAGACTATTTTGTAACTATAAACCTCTCAGTGCTTATGCTTGGATTTCACCACATTTGCACATTGTGCAGAAGCTTAATAATATATGGCTTCTTCAATCCTCATTAGGTACATGGTAGCATACATTTTAGACCATTTAGTAGGCTATTATTGATTTGAATCGTACTCATTTTACCTAGTGCATTCTTTACTGGGGTCTTCTATCCACTTTAAATTGCTTCATTTAGGTGTTTCTAATTGTTGTTGCTCATTATGTGGGCATCAAGAAACTCTCAAGCATCTCTTTTGGTTCTATCTTAGAGCTCAAGCATCTTAGCATTGGATTCATGATTGTTTCAATCCTTTTAGGCTTGAGACGTTTTCCTAGCATATGATTCTTCTAGGAGATTGGCCCAAAATCCTTGTGAAATTCACACAAATATGGCATGCTTTCAGAGTGGAGATCCTATTTAGCGTTTGGAAAGATAGGAATTCTACACCTTTTTTGGATGTATTGTTAATAGAAATTTATTTTTGTATTCTAAATCTATGATATGTTATAACATGTTGATGCACATACAAGTATAAGCTAATATAGTTGCTCCTTGGGGTAATGCTCTTTGTATGGTTGCTAGAGTGCCTCTAATTTCTCCTTCTAATAAGATTACATCCCATCCATGATGGTGTTAATGTGGTTTCAATTAGCAATCCTATGGGCATGATGTTTCTCATACTTCATAATGCAAAGATCATGGTCTTAGTGCTCCCACTAGCATTTAGCCTCTCCTCTACATTGCTCTAGAGGAGCTCCTAGCTGGCTTGATAGTAGCAAATTCCCTTAGCTCACTCTGGTTATCTCTCCTACCAAGGCTACCAGTCAACCCCTTGAGGAAGTGTAGGCTAACGAGGATAATCCTGATGGTGCTCTTACTGGCTGAGAGCCCATTCTTGAATTATTAGGATGTGTGAAAGCTAGATGACTATGATCCACCTCTTGCTACTGGTTCTTTAGCTCACATTTATTAGGATCTCTATTTGTTTTTCTTTGATGTGATGTATAAGGCTCCACTTTGCTTAGACTTTGGGGTGTGACTATCTCCACCCACCTTTTTTTGTGTTATAGTATATTTTGGCAAACTTTTATAGTTAATATAAATGCCTCTTTCATTAAAAAATAATGTACACCATATCTAACAAAATTGTACACATTGCTATTTTTTAACTTCCATGTTCTAATGCACTACTTATATAATAATATAAACAAATGCAATTTCATTCTTACTAAGCAAGATGCCTTAATTTTCCCTTACATTTATCTTATCCTTTCAACATAAAAATTCAAATTTGACAACCAAAAAAATTAAATTATTTAACTAAATCAATTACTAAAAATATTTTTTATTTTTCTAATTTATATTACAAATTTCAAAACAAATATATTACTATACCAATCAATAATTATTAAACCTTTAACTAATTACCATCACCTATGTTTTCAACTATATTACAACAAGAGTTGCGGTGCAGCAAAAGTCCCTGCCAAATGCTGATAAGACAGTGCTAGATCTAATAGAAATAGATAAGTGTAGGACATGACAGTTAAACCAAGTTGAATTGAAGGTTGATGCTAAACATGCATGTTGTGCTTTGCAACTGATGTGCTAACATTTACTAGAGATTGTGACTCCATAGTTTGCATGTCATTTGGCACAAAAGAAGAGTGGTGAATTTCAAATATATTGGAAGAGCTTCCCATATTTTTCTAGCATTGTCTTAATTGGTTCTGAGTCTTATAATTCCTAGGTCTGCTTATGTTGCACCCTAATGGCAACTACACTTGTTGCAGATTTTATTAGGAAATGAAGAATACTAGTATTCTTCGCAAAATTCAAATAATGGTTGTTGCAACAAGTCCATGGCACTAGAGTTTGTGAGGTTTATTTTTAAAAGACTAAAGTGGAGATTGCTTAGACCTCTCTGAATTAGATTTTATTGCAATTTATGTAATGTCCCCTTGTCACAAATCAAAATTTCTCAACCTTGTTCACAAATTTCAACTTGTAAAAAGAGAACATTAGTACACTAAACCCTCTTTGATTTTCAACTATTTGCAATAGATGTAAGAAGTATTCAAAACATATAGTAACATTGCTCTTATAATCTTATGATTAACAACAAATATACATTTCACATCTTTATCAATAATCTTAGGATCACTACACATTTCTATTACTAATCTTATAATCATTATCATTATATATTTCACATGTTTCCTCAATAATCTTAAGTTCACTATCACTATATATATTTCATATTATCTATCATTAAATGTCATGATCACTATCAATTTACATTTCACAGTCTCCATCATTATCCATGCATTAATCATTAATTTCATATGAGAGGAGTGATATGATGTCTTTTCCATTTACCATTTTGGGTCCACTATTTTTATCCTTTGACTCGAGGAGTACCTTTTGTACCTACTGAGTCAAGGCCACTATGATAATCCTTGGTACAAGGGATGCCTTTTGCACCAGCTGTAGCCAAGGCCTCTATATCATAATCCTTTGCACAAGGGGTACCTTTTGTACCAACTATGACAAAGGCCACTATATAATAATCCTTTGCACAAGGGGTACCTTTTGTACCAACTGTGACAAAGGCCACTATCCACTTGCCTCGAGGGGTACCTTTTGTACCAGCTGAGACAAGGGTCACTAATTACCCATGGTTGGCTAAATGGACATCTCATACTCACCCTCTCCTATGAAGTTAGTGTATTACTGCTCACATGTTTCACAATTAGTAAGTCTTATCTCATATAATAACTAACACTTTCATTATGAGAGTTTCACTTCTCTCATGCTCAACATATTATTGAACAATTATATATTGCAACAGAGATACATATTCAAATATAAATGACATACATTTATTAATATTGGATCTCCAAGTGACTGGTGATACTTTCGCTGTCAAATTAGCAATCCTTTATGCTGCGACTGGAAAAGTAATATGATATTCCTTCTTATGATCAGATCGACATATACTATTGTTCCTTATTACTGAGTTAGCAGTGATAAATGGAGTACTCCTTGTTTAAATATTTTAATAGCTTCTTTGAATCGTATGACCTCTTCAATCAATGATCAATGCTCATTGCTTGCTTGATTCAATGAATACCAACTGAATACAATAGAAGCAACTATGAATATGGAACTAAGCATGTGATGTAGGCTTGCAACATATCGTTGAACTGTTGGCTCCCATAGCTGAAGAATTCCATTACGGCCACCACTGTAGATTCTTCCACGGTCAATATCAGAAGCCACACCCTTTCTTTCTTCCATCATACCTCCTCCTTTTTTTATGTTCCTTGGTTGATTCCCCCCTTGTATTATATTTTACATCAATGAAAGAGGTGATCTTCTCCAAAGGTGGTAACTCTTGGTTTATGGGCATCCATTCAAGACATAGGCGCTCACCAAGAAGAGTCGGCACCCCCCTCAAATAAACGATAAATGCATTTAATTTTATTTCCAAGGAAATGCTTTATTAAAGGGGCCAAGTTCATCATTTAACTTATTAATTTATCCTTTAAAACTTTAAAACCAAATGACTTCTCTTTATAAAATATAAATCGTTGCCTTTATCCATACAGTCATACTATTATATTTCATTTAATATAATGATAATTATAATTATTATATTGTCCATATATATATATTTATATATTAAGATAATACATATATATATATATATAATTACTTCTAGAATATATTATAATAATAATATATGTATTATCACATCATATATACACATATATATTATCATATATATTGTGTACATTACATTTATATTTGTCTTTTATAAATAAAATATCTAATTGTTAATAAATATATAATAATATCATTCATTAAATATTATATATTAATGATATATACACAATTATTCTATTGACTAAATATCATATTTCATTAAAGTGATTTAATCGTATTATCCTTCGAATTGATATTTTTTTGAAAGCAACTTCATCGTCTTACTACGACGTTTGAATAATGTCTTAATATTGGGATAAGGCAATTTCTGACACTACTCCCTTGCCTCATCTCTTTCTTTGCAAGTTACATAGAGAAGTTGCATTAGTTGTCCTATTGTCTCTTCATGTTGTTTGATTTTATCCTTTGTAGTTAATCAGGTAGATTCTAATTTCAGGGTTGTGTAAATTAGATTCTAATTCCACAACTTTTGCCAACAATCTAGCTATGTGTGTCAAAATGGTAGGTTTAGAACAGGGTTTGTTGTTGATTTTTGTTTGTTTTTGCTAACAGTAAAATTGGTACAAATAGACAACATAAGCCTAAATTCACTATCCTTGATGAGTGTACCAGTGTTGTCACTATAGACATGGAAGAGCAGTTTTGTGCAAAAGTTTGTGCAATGGGTACATCATGCATTACAATATCTCATAGGCCTACTCTTGTAGCATTTCATGATAGTGTTATGTTTCTAGATGGGGAGGGAGGCTAGAGTGTTCATTACAAGAGGTTGTGGCAAGCATATAATTTTCTTATACAAATGTTTAGTTTCTACAAGGGGTATTGATTAGTTTCTACAAGGGGTATTGATTGGTTTCTACAAGGGGTACTGATCAATCATCACAAGTATTGTTTTTGGCTATGATATTTTTCTCTTTAATTATATGCAAGGATTCTGCACCATGCCTTCATGAAATAAGAAATGATGAATCTGGTAATTAAATAATGAAAACAAAGCGTCAAAGTGATGCATTGATAGTGTAAGAAGTGTTTGCATCCACAAAAGGGGTACTTGAGTTTGTTTTGTTTTACTGAATTTCAAATTAAGTTTTTCGAAGTTTCCACCAATATCATCAATGCAAAACTTAAACTATTTGTATTTGGTTCATTTGATAGCTGTTATGTCGTAAAATGTCCCCCTAGGACTTTTTACCTCCTAGCTTAGCTCTTAGGTCCCCTTAGTTTAATCATGCATGTGTAAAACTTATCCTAGAGCAAATTCCCCTGAAACCCATGATAAATGGGGCTTAGGGGTCTATCTCAATGCTTAATCAAGACCAAAAATAGGCCTCTAGACTTGGGCACCCATGCCCTACTCTAGACCTATTTTTCCATGAACTAAATTTAAAAATGTTAGTTTATGACCATTAAAAGGTTTCGCTTTGTCAGCCTTTCCAATTTAATTTACGAATGTTAGCGGGAATGCATATATAAACATGTTTAGGACTTAATTTTACTCCTAGTTGATTAAGGTGAACTTATGATCATCAAGTAAAGAGCATTCAAGGCATTCATTGTGTTGCAAAGCAGTATTGTGTTGTGTTTGTATGTGTTTGTTGTAGATTTGGCTCCATCAACTCATTTCCTCATGATTTGAAGGCACTTCATCTCCATGAGGGTTTTCACGTCCAAGATGATATCTATTTGTGTTTCAATCAATCTATCTTATCATTTGATTTTGTCTTTGCCCACCAAGGACACACACTCTATCTAACAACAGTGTTGGAAGGCTTGAATGTCATTCAGGGGCTTGTCTAAGGCAAGCTCCTAAACACCACAACCCAACCCCTCTCTTGTGATTGTAGGTTACAGGTGCAAAATCTTACGGAGAGGAGTTGCATGAGATCATAGCAAAGTGTATAGATTTGGGATTTGAAGAAAAGAGTGGAGAATATTCCTTCCTGGACAAGGGTGCCCACCCCTGTGTCCTTCTAATTGCCATTGCTAAAAACTTTGAAGTAGGTTGTTGTCGACATCATCTTACAGTTCCAGATCTACAGAAAAAGTGGCTTATTGGACTAGGATGCCCAACCTAGTGTTCCCAAAGTTTCCACCTTTGGAAATCTAAATCTTGGTATGTTTCTAATCTACATTTAACGCCTTCCTATGCAATCATTTGTCGTATCTTGTCTGTCTGTATCCGAAATCATATAATTAGGGTTTAAGGCTTAATCAGACTAGGGTTTGACATATATATATCAATCTATTCTATCTTTTCTAACATTCCTACGTGACACTCAACCCACAACTGAGTCCTCTCCATCTGTAGTGACTTGGCTTGGTTGTTGTCCTTGAATGTATATGTGAAAGGAGGGTTTGATTGAATCTATTAGTTAAACACACTTTAACCATCATTCCCACTTTTCATATATTACATTTTGGTGAGCCTATGTTTTTACTGAACTTGCATCTTGTTGAGTATTCTAAATCATTTTTGCATTCATCCATATCATATTCATCATCAAAAATTCAAAAATCTTGCATAAATTTGAAAATTTTGAAAAAATAAGCACTTTTTGCTTGCTTTAGGGTATAGTTTGCACTATTTTCCTTTTATATCATTGAAAACATTTAATTTTCTGATATTTACATCATATCTAAGATAAATTAGAGTATTTCATCATTTACCTTGCATTTGCATATCTCATTTGCTAGGGTTTTACTTGAAATTTGCATTTTTTTCATATAACCTAGTAATTTCAAAAGCTAGGGTTTGTAATTAAAATCTTGTTTCATATTTTATTACTCATTTAAACACTCTTTCAAATCTGATTTTTAACTATAGTGTGGTTGCATTGTGTGTCTTTGCATTTACATTTGCATTATTAGCATATTTACATTGAAAAAAGTGAAAAATTTGAGCATTTTAGGATCACAAACAAACATAGCTTTGCTTTGTTTAATTGCATTTGTTATAAATATCTTTCATTTCAGATATTGCATTCATTTTCAAACATTTATTCATTTATCATTTGAAAATTTAGCATCATTCAATGCCCTAGATTGAAAATTGGCATGTTTTTAATTACACATTGTGTATTTCAATATTAAGGGTTTATACACTTTCTACAAATTTATTTAATCAATCTTTTAAACCATTCATCTTGCCTTGTTGTGTAGAACTATTTCCATCTTATTCACTTTGTTTGTTGTGAACTTTGTGTGTCTTTTAGAACTTGTTTTCCTCAAACAAGTGCTTGGGTGCAAAATAATCTCAAATACATGGCTTCTCATCACACAAACACTATGTTCCCTCCTAGAGTTTATATGAAGAGGAAACTTCCTAAACTTGAATTAGTCTTTACACCACATGATAGAACAATTGGAAGTGTTGAAGGACCTCTTTACATTGCAGTGAAAGTAATGGACAAATTTACAAGAGGATCCCTTATTGATCCTAACTGTGCGACTAATGTGGCTACGGGGGAATTCCTTTATACATTTGATTTGATGCAAGAATCTTATGAACCTACTGACATGATAATTAAAATGCATCCCGAAGCTTTCTTCCTGACCATAGGGAAGATTACTTTATTGATCACGATATTTGAGAAAGCTTTGGAACAATCATTTGATATTATACCTACATTTGACCTCTTCCACATAAAATTAGGCCATCCATGGCTCAAGGCCATGAAAGCCATCCCCTCAACAACTCATAAATGTGTAAAATTTCCTCTCAATGGAAGTATGCATACCACTCATCATAGCAAATGGCAACCTATGGTTACTCGAAAGAACCTTAATCTTGATTACTTTTGGCCATGACCTATTGAACCTCCTGAACCACAACAAAATCATCAGTGGGATATAACATTGATTGCCCTCCTCACAAGCAACAAAAGATTTCAAATATCTAGGGATTTGAGAAACAAGCACCGCATGACCATCCTAGAAATAAGAATCAATCAGGTACAAACTACTCACACTTTTTACAAAACTTGATGGAGCACCTTTCTAAGATGCTCACAAGTTCGGACTCCTCTTAGATAAAATACAAATATATGTGTGTGTGTGTGTGTGTGTGTGTGTGTGTGTGTGTGTTGTGTTTCCCTGTGATGTGTTATGTGTTGTTTAGGTCTCCTTGGATGACCCTTGATACTTTTGTAAGGTCAAGGATACCGGGAGACCACCTCTGTTGTGACCATTCTTCTATTTGTTTCATCATTCTTCTATCTTGCCTCTCCTCTATTTTATTTTTGTGTGTAGTGCCTTAGGGGCATAGCATTGCGGAGGGTGTTTTTGGGGCATCCTCCTACGTGGTGTTCCTAAGTCACTTATTCTCCTATCTCATTTTTATTGTTTACCTTCTTCAATGATTCTACCTAGTTGGTGGATGATGAAAACAAACAAATACTGATATAGACTGTGTGTCCCTTCAACGAGAAAGCAAAAATGGACCTAGTCCATATATGAAGATGGGGTTGATATATATAGCCTATGCTTGACTAGTAGAATCACTCCGTTTGATGCATCATCTTATGGCATTTCTGGTGACTAACATTTTTCAATCCACTCAATCTGCTCTTGTACACTTTGATTTGTATCTCACCTTGTTGTTACACTAAGTCTTGAGGTACCTGCAGTATAAGTCCAATGGCTATACTCAGATTTGAACCCGTCAGTGTAGCCTTGGCTTCTTGAATGTGATCTCATACATGCATAGCTTTCATAATGTGATATGGTTGTTATCTCATAGTAAGACTTTTAACCATCTTTTTGTTTATCTTAGCATATCCTATCAATGTTTTTGTGGGAACATTCGACGATTGTGGCACATGTCACCCTCAGGGGCATGGGCTTTGCAAGAGCTCTTGTTCCCTTGCATGTTTTCTCTCTACCTTAATGTGCTTGATATCAGTAAGTAACATCAACCACTTTAAGGTTGGGGAATATATAATGATATCTATCTAATGATTTTGGCACTAACAAAGTGTGTTTGTAAGCCCTCTCCACGAGACGGGATGTTGTATCTCTTGAGCCAGTATACATCCTTATCTAAATTGCAAGCAAAAAGCCCTCTCTGCAAGGCAGGATAATGTATCTCTTGAGCTAGTGCATATCCTTTTATACAAATCCCTTCTGCAGAAGGTGGGATGGCGTATCTCTTGAGCTAGTACACATCCTTATCTAAATTGCAAGCAAAAAGCCCTCTTTGCAAGGCAGGATAACGTATCTCTTTAGCTAGTGAATATCCTTTTATACAAATCCCTTCTGCAAAAGGTGGGATGGTGTATCTCTTGAGCTAGTACACATCCTTTTATACAAAGTTCTCATTAGGAGGTGGGGTTGAATCTTGAGCTATCCTCCCTTAAGCGTGTCTTTGGTGGTTTTTGTAGCATAAGCTCAAATGTCAGGTGTGTTTGGCGTGTGTTATATGGTGGGACTTAGCAATAAGATCCTTCCATCAGTCTTGTTTTCCATGTATAAGACACATAGTATGTCTATGATATGCTATATGACGCTCATGTATTCCATGTGTCTTCCCTCGTGTGTGGTATCAAGGGCATAGTGATGAGCCCCCCACACTCAGGTTTTGTTTGGTGTGTCTTCCCTTGTGTGTGGTATCAAGGGTGTAGTGATGAGATCTCCCCACACTCAGGTTTTGTTTGGTGTGTTTTCCGCTTGGTGTAGTATCAAGGGCGTAGCGATGATCTTCCCCTATATTTTGGGTTTTGTATTGCATGTTTTTGGCAGTTTCAAGGGCATAGTGATGAGCTCCCCCTACCCCTTAGTTAGGGTTTTATTGCATATATGAAAATGTTATATCAATGTATTCATCATGTTTTGTGTGACTGCTCTCATGTCTTCATTATGTATTGTGTGCTTTCACTGTATTCTCCATGTTTTGTGTGCTTCTTACAATCTTCATTGTGTCTTGTGTGTCTTCAATGTGTCCTCCAATGCTTACCTGAGATTGGGGGCTAGAAATAGTTCCTCAATCTTTGTGCATGCCTTAGCTTCATGTGCTTGGCGTGTTTGATGTGTTTTTGACCATACTTTAATGCATGTATGGGTCGTAAGATCTACTATATTAAAGTGGGGGCTAAATGTTATGTCGTAAAATGTTCCCCTAGGACTTTTTACCTCCTAGTTTAGCTCCTAGGTCCCCTTAGTTTAATCATGTATGTGTAAAACTTATCCCAGAGAAAATTCCCCTGAAACCCATAACAAATGGGGCTTAGGGGCCTATCTCAATGCTTAATCAAGACCAAAAATAGGCCTCTAGACATGGGCACCCGCACCCTAGTCCAGACCTATTTTGCCAGGACCCAAATTTAAAAGTGTCGGTTTATAACCGTTAAAAGGCTTCCCTTTGTCGGCCTTTTCAATTTAATTTAAGAATGTTAGAGGGAATGCATATATAAACATGTTTAGGACTTCATTTTACTCCTAGTTGATTAAGGTGAACTTATGATCATCAAGCAAAGAGTATTCAAGGTATTCATTGTGTTGCAAAGTAGTATTGTGTTGTGTTTGTATGTGTTTGTTGCAGATTTTGCTCCATCAACTCTTTTCCTCATGATTTGATGGCACTTCATCTCCGTGAGGGTTTTTAGCTCCAAGGTGATATCTATTTATGTTTCAATCAATCTATCTTATCATTTGATTTTGCCTCTATCCACCAAGGACATGCACTCTATCTAACAACGGTGTTGGAAGACTTGAGTACCATTCTGGGGCTTGACTAAGGCAAGCTCCTAAACACCACAACCCCCAACCCCTCTCTTGTGATTGCAGGTTACAGGTGCAGGATCTTGTAGAGAGGAGTTACAGGAGATCAGAGCAGAGCATATAGATTCAGGATCTAAAGAAAAGAGTGGAGAATATTCCTTCTTGGACAAGGGTGCCCACCCTTGTGTCCTCTTGATTGCCGTTGCCAGAAACTTTGAAGCAAGTTGCTATCAACATCATCTTATAGTTCCAAATCTACAAAAAAGTGGCTTGTTGGACTAGGGTGCCTACCCCAGTGTCCCCAAAGTTTCTACCTTCAGAAATCTAAACTTTGGTATGTTTCTAATCTGCATTCAATGCCTTCCTATGCAATCATATGTCATATCTTGTCTTTCTATATCCAAAATCATATAATTAGGGTTTAAGGCTTAATCATACTAGGGTTTGACATATATATCAATCTATTTTATATTTCCTATCATTCCTAAGTGACATTCAACCTGCAGCTGAGTCCTCTCCATTTGTACTCACTTGGCTCGGTTGTTGTCCTTGAGTGTATATCTGAAAGGAGGGTTTGATTGAACCTAATTAAACACACTTTAACCATCATTCCCACTTTTCATATATTACAATAGGAAACTACAAATGATGATTCCAAATTGGTTGAATCACATGCTTGTGATGTACTAGCAAAGTCTCCACCAAAAGAGCCTCAAACATTAATTCCCAACATTCCATTGTTGAAGGCCAATCCTCATAAAATGCCAACAAGAGTAGTTGCACTCCTAAGGATATTCATTTCTCATTGTTTAATATTAGCATATCTTTTTGGTCTTCAAAGTTCATCTTCACACATCCTTCAGCATGTAATGCAATAACAAACACTTAATCTTACATGGGTTATAACTAATTTGAATTTATGGTAATAAGGTTTAGTGTTACAAAGGTTGGTGAGTTAACTATTGATTACTTGAACATTATAAGTTTTAGGTTGTGCATGTTTTCATAATTTTTATATTTTGAATCTTTTCAAGATTCATTGAATTTGATTGTGAGAGGTTCATTCTAAGTGCAAGTATCAATGACCTCTAGATTATAATCATAATTTTCACACAAAACAAGACTTGTATACCTACATGCTCATCAAGTAAAAGCATACAAAAAGCAAACCTTATACTGACGATCTACATAATAACAAAATAGATATGCTAAATAGCAATAGTAAATCTTGTCATGTTGATAAGGAAAAATGAATAAAAATGGGGCATATTGCTGTAATGATCATGACATAATAAAATGACATGACTTAAAACCAGAAGTGTTTATAAATATTCTAGATAACTAGTGATCAAAACAATACAATACATATTACTTGCACGTAAAAATACAAAATGCTCATTCCCAGGTGTGGTCGTGGTAGTGGAGAGATCGAAATCAGCTTCAGAATGGCATTGTGGAGGCCTAACTAACACTAGTACAGAAGAAATGAGTAAAACAAAACAAACTCAAGTACCCCTTTTGTGTATGCAACACTTCTTGCACTATCAATGCATCAATTTGATGCTCTATTTTCATTATTTCATTACTAGATTCATCATTTCTTATTTCATGAAGATATGGTGCAGAATCCCTGCATATAAGCAAAGAGAAAAATATCATAGCCAAAGACAATAGTTGTGATGATTGATCAGTAGGTCCCTTGTAGAAACTAATCAACACCCCATGTAGAAACTAAACATTTGTAAAAAAAATTATATGCTTTCCACAACCTCTTGTAATGAACACTCCAGCCTCCCTCCCCATCTAGAGACAACGATATCATGAAATGCTAAAAGAGCATGCCTATGAGATATTTTAATGCATGATGCACTCATTGCATGAACTTTTGCACAAAAATTCTTTTACATGTATGTGGTGACAGTTTTAGTACACTCATCAAGGATAGATAATTTAGGCTTGTGGTAAAAAGTCTTGCCATTCCTAATCTCTATTGTTCCCCAAGGGAAAGTTTATCACCCCAGTTTACTTCTTTCTCTGGAAGGTAACGATCTAAGATATGTACTCAAGGTCAACCTGCAAAGAATAGAACTAGTTTAAATCTGATATCCAATGAGTTGATATGTCCATAAATATATCAGATTCCCTAATAAGATGCAACATCTAACTTGCCACTAACTTCAAAGATCTACAATATTAATAAACCATAGTCAAAACCATTAATTCAATATAGATAGATGAAAAACATGTACAAACATATTTTAGTAGCTCGTGCATCCCTTCCATGGTAAGTGTCGCATCCTCCTTTGCAACAATAAGAGGATAAATTAGTTGTTCACGCAATGTTCCAACATTTGTATAAGGCCTTTATGGCACATAAAATATCTCATTATTGAGATTTGATCCCAACCCTGGTTTTGTAACACAACTAGCCACCAATTGACAAAGGCCTCTAAGCACTTGAAATAAAGAGGTTTTCCCACTTCCATTTGGACCTACAGCATGAACATGGTAGGAAAACTACAATTCTTACAAATTGAGGCCCAAAAATAATTACATAATTGATTTCATCTACTCCTCAATAGAGAATTGAATGCTGGTGAAAAAATCACTTTCTATACATTGAATAAATGTCTTAAACAGAAAAAATAGCTTTTACAAGATAAATCAATTTTGGGAGATAATAAAAGGTTATGGAACAACCAAGAAAAATGGCTAGCATCAATTCTTTCCTTCAAGTTGATGTCCAAAATTATAATACCAAGATATAATAATAAAAGTTGATAGCATAGCATTACATATGATACTTACTAGTGATAAGAAGACTAGAACCAGGTTCTACTTTCAAAGTCAAATCTTCCACCAATGTGTTTTCAGTTGGTGTCACAACTTGCTAGCAGAATGATATACACAAGTAAAATGTCAAACAAAATGACTCAATGAAATTTGCTCTCATGGACTGCAATGATTATAAGATATGCACAATTTGGATATGTTGAAAATGATTTATAAACTTTCAAGTAAACACAATTGGCAGGTGTAAAGCCAAAATCCACAACCTTTGACAACATCCTCCCTTCTTGTGCCAAAATGGTAGCTTTAGAAAAAGGTATGGAGATCCATCAAAACATAATAGAAGGGAGATTTTTGTTAGATATAATAGTTGAAATTCTATAGTAGACATGTATGCACAATGTGGAAGTATAGACAAGGTTTGTGAATTGTTTGATAGAATGACTCAAATAAATGTGATCTTAAGGACTACAAAAAATTGGAGCTTTGGAACAGGGTATAGAGATGCATCAAAGCATAATGGAAGGGGGATTTGCATCAAACATAATAGTTGGAAATGCTCTCTAGTAGACATGAATGCAAAATGTGAAGGTATAGACAAGGCACATGAATTGTTTGATAGAATGTCCCAAATAAATATGATCTCTCATGAGTATAATGATTGCAAGATTTACACAAAATGAATTTATTTAGAAGGCTTTAGAAACTTTCAAGAAAATGCAATTAGCAACTCACTCAGGTAGGAGCCTTCTTTAACTAAAAGAAGCATATGCATATCCAAGAGGTGGGCATTGACGAGGAATGAGAGCACACATCAAATCTAAAAGGTATTAAATTAATGATAAAATAATGTTACAATAATGTATACAAAAATATTTAAGTTCTTGATTCAATACTTGCTAAAAAGAATGGAGTTTGTGTGAATATTACCAGTATATAACTTTTACCAGTCATGCCAGGGAGGAAACATAGTTTTATAGGCCAATACACCTTGACCATGAAAAGTTTTCAACATCAGCAGTGAACATACCGCATACCCGATTCTTGGGGAGTTGCAACCCATCATTGCATCTTCTTAACATCAAAGATGAATGTGTGGAAGATTAGTTTACTTTAATAAATTTTACCATAAAATTTTACTCTAGATTTTCAAACTCTCTACTATATTAAGCATGGAACCCTTACAATATCTAAGTGATGTTGTGAAATGGTAAAACAACTCATTAATACTTTAATACATTTTATTTTCATTTCATAAACAACGATATTATCAATCATGATAAGAAAGGCAGAACGTGCTGAATTTGGAAGAGCAACAAAACTAAAAAACAATATTAAAGATTTACATTGTAAATGATAACAAAAATAAATTAGAATTTCAATATGCTCAACCATATGATATTACATTCAATACATTGGATTTATAAATCCGTTATTTTCTCGTGAAGAAACTAGTTACGAGAATGACTTCCCACCAACCAACCAACTAACCTAAAAACTAATTACTAACTTAAGTCACTAAGGTGACTTTATTACATGTAAACCTTAATTTTCTAAAAACCCCCCTTAAGGTTTACATTACAAAAAAAAATAGAAACATTGCATCAGTATCAACCCAAACTACTCACATGTCTATGCAAATGTCCTAACTGTCCAACTTTTACATGTGAATCGAGACACACTCAATTATTCACTAGAAAATCACTAACTGACTATGAATCGAGACTAACTCAATTATCCACAGCAACTCTCCTCCATTTGTGGATCAAGACTAACTCCATTATCCACAAATACAAATCTGCAAAACTATGGATCGAGACACACTCAAATATCTATAGATACAACCCCCAAGTTTGTGGATTCAACTATCCACAAACCAACAACAACTCACCAAGTTTGTGGATTCAATTATCCACAAACCAACAAATCAATGTCGTGCCCCCTGTTCCTGAAGGGACTAGAGATGAAACATGTGCTTCTCATGCAAGGTATCATCTATGAACGAGAAGCTATCTCGAAATGACAATGAACCTCTTGCCTCTAGTGCCTCCTACCTCCTATTATATTTGCTTAATTCTTAGAGAAAATATTCATCTCCACTATCATTGTGAGGAGATTCTTAATCATATATTGCAAGATTATGTATCTTTTCCCCTTAGTTTTAATAGCAATTAAAGCATTATCTATTTTTAACTTGCCACCAATAAGATCTCTGGCATGTTGAATGCAATTCACTAGAATGTGTTCTCTTTGATTACAATAGAAGCATATGAAATTATTCTTTCCTATTGAAACATTAGTCTTCCTTTTGACAAACAAAGCAGTTTCCTCAGTAATTGAGTGATTTTTAGTGACTCTTTTCTCTTCATCAATTAAGGAAGATATTGCATTTTCTAAGCTTGGATTCAGTTTGTTTAAAGTAAAAACATTATTGTTAAAGCTTGAAGGTATACTATTTAATAAAATAGTTTTGACATCATCATCATCAATTGTACATTTTATACCAACAAGTTGATTAAGAAGGGAACAAAATGTACTAATATGTTGAGTTCAATACTATCACCCTCTTTCATCTTCAAACCAATTTTTTTTTTGATTAATTCCCATTTAGCACTTGAAGTTTGTGAATCAAATAAAGAATTAAGGCATTCTCATATTTGCTTTAAGGTTTTTGTTAAATCAATATGATGCAAATATGCATCAGATAACCCAAGACCAATCAATGCTATAGCTTTATGATCTTTTGCTACCCATTTTAATGCTTCATCTACATCTTGTGGTTTTCTAATAGTCCCATTGACAATATCCCATAGATCTTTTTCTATTAAAACTAGTTGCATCTTGACTTGCCATATATGAAATTCATGACCCTCAAACTTAGGAATAATATATGATTTCCTCATTCAAATAAAGTTAATCTAATCACTTATTACTACACTTTTTATTCTATTATTTATCAGAAACGGATATTAATTTCCTGTTAGCACATACCTTGCAATGTATCTTTAACCAGACAAAGGATTTCTTCACTTTGAAGGGTTTGGTGTTGGTTCTGGTTCTGGTTCAAAGCACCAATGTCTGATAAATTAGACATTGTGGAAACACCATGATTACCACTGCTAGGCTTTTGCTTCTAGCCTTCCACAACCAGCTTGCAAAACAATTGGTGGCTATCAATTATCTTGGTGGGCTCCTCCAAAGAGCATTTGGTGGCATCCACTATCTTGATGATAAAGAGAGAAACCCCTGAGTGGCTCGACTTCTTATCAAAACCCACGCCCTGGTAGGTTAGAACTCAAAAGAATTCTGCAATAGCACCTTCAAGAAGCCTAAACGTGTTGAAAGCAAAAAAATGGGAATAATGCCTCTTTTTGCCTTCCTTTATGCTTGACCAATGATCATACCCTGATTTAAGCTTCCATTTCAGTGCAACATAAGAAATGAAACAAAACAAAGAATAATATATCAAACACCTTTATTGATCATGCCTTAAATCAAATCTTCAAAAATTTCTAGCACATATTTAAACTTTCAAACTTTAATGAAGTGACATTCTCCAGATTTTGGCACCTTCCACACCCAACAAATTCCACATGCACAATTTCTTCAATTACAAGTACATAGAATGTAATGCCCCACCACGAAACCCTAGAGATAAACTCAACTAAGCAATGCAAAAGGGAAATTTTTTTTTAATAGAGAAATATCAATGATACACAAATTATATTTATTTATAACATCTAAGTTAAGCTTTGACCTCTAGGGATTACATGGTTGCATTACTAAATACTAACATGATCTAACTAATAACCATAGTTTGTTCTGAATCCAAATGCATCAAATGAATATACACACAATTATGTAATGCCTACCCAAGGAAATATAACAATAGATAATTTAAATTAATAAGAACTAATGAATTTAACATGATGATAGAAAACAATTTACAAACTTTGACTTAGAAAACTTTATGATAAATAATGGAGTAAATCAACATTCATTGTAGATGAAATGTAAGATAAAAACATTTCAAATAAATTTATATACATTTATACACATTTATCATAATACTAGATAATCATCTATTTGCCAAGTGGAAAGGTACCTCCTTAGCTTGAGAGTCCTGCATGGCTTATATATCACAAACCACACATCTAAGGAAAAATTAGTTCTGCATAGTTACTAATTACACAAAACAAATATCATTTGCATAAAAAGACGAGCCTAAGGCCCTAAGGGGCCGACCTAATGTCTTAGGGGCTCATGATGGCCTTGCCTACGTACGCGTAGCGCAAAGACTTCATAGTTCGAGATTTGAACTTACAACCACATGATGGTTTCATATAATTTCCAACCAGGGTTAACATATGACATTATATCTTTATACTTTTACAACCCATAATAAGAAGAGAATCAATATCCTTCTAGCTTTGTGACTAGTAGATAACTTATACAACCAAATCAAAACATATTGTCTAACATAATTTTCAAACCATGAGTAAGGAGTTTCGAAACAATGTGAAGATTTGACAATAAGATATCTAACTATAATTTAAGTAAAAGCTCTTAATTTCATTCCAAGCTACAAAATATAAAAGTATACTTCTATCTCTCATATATCATTCATATAGATTCATACATAAAATTAATATCCAAAATCAGTTAAGTAGGACATACTCTCCATACCTAAGATGAAACAATTTTAGGAGGTAAATTACTATTTCCTTCTAGTTTCCTAACTCAAGCCAAAGTAAAATTTATCAAGTAATAATTCATGATGTTCTAGAACTATCCCACTATCCATTCTTCACAAGAATCCATAGACTCAATGTTTAGTAAAGAAAGAAAGATACTTTATACCGTCTATACCGTCACATCACTGGGAGATTTGATCCTAAACTAAATGTGTTATACATGCAATTAAAAACATTAAAACAACCTCTAAATCTAGATCCCTTATAATGCACATAAGTATCTGAGTCAAACACCTAGATCAATTCTAATATATATACACACATTAACAATTTCAATACCCAAATTAACAACTCACCTTGCCAAAACTTAGATATAAGGGGATGAGACACATTATGCTATTGATCAAGACATTAATTCTCCAACACTCACACCCATAATGTACACACACCAAGAATTCTATCAACAACTTCTGAATATATAAAGATGTCGGAGCATAAAGTATGGTATTACAAGGAAATATTTCAAAAACAAGTTATATTCTAACCGATCAAATTCTTAAAGAAATATTGCTATAATAAATCTAAAGATCAACGCACAGTGTCCAATACGTCATAGTATAGCATCAAGATTGGATACTAACACTTATCAAATAGTCCTATAGGCGAACACACAAGAAACCATTCAACCCATCATATCATAGATTCAATACATCTGCCGGAAACATACAAATCTTTCGATCTATTTTTACTTTCTAATCTTGATTCGATTCTTAATCTTTGTTGTTATAAAGAAATTTGGTATATAATAAAGATAGTTTGAAGAACATATTTCTAATTTGGATAGGCTAGAAGTAAACATACAGAGATAGAAGGAATGGATTTCATTCACACTGATATAGGAAATAGGAAATGCAACTATGTGGAATACAAATCACATCCAAACACAAGGATCCATGCTTCGTTGGGGAGATCAAAGCATAATAGTAGAGGAACTTTTCATATAAAAAGACTAGTTGAGACTGCTCTGGAATATGTACAAGCATAATACATAAACATAGACAATGAGGAAAAGAATATTAAAGTGACCAGAGTAGATTTAGAATTCCAGTCACTCCAATTTCAGTGGAAACAGGTAACGAAAATTCAATGAACATGAAACTATTTATAGATATATTGAGGTTGAATCAATTGAAGGAAGCTGATTTGCAGAGAGTTGCAAGGTATGAGGAACCAGACAATGATCTCTTTGTTGCATAACCAGCAAGTGGTTTGTCCTGATTGGGGTGTCTTGTCTAAGTGGGAACCTAAGTGCGGGCAAACATTTGAATCTCAAGTCTCTTCAACTTCATATAGCTGTCCAAAAATTATGCTTTAGTAAATGAAGAGCCTAGGGTAGAGTTTTAGCAAGCTTACATGCAAAGGACTTGTAGACAGGTGGTCATGTGTGGGATTAATTTTGATCACGGGAGCAGAAGTGAGGATTCTTAGTGCGGATGCATATATGAACCCTTAGTTTATTACACCAATTCAAGCTACAAGATTAGCCAACTAGAAAACCCCATAGTAATCAAGATTTACAGGGCATCAAATATGATTCAGGAATAAGATGATTACACAAAATCAACGTGGGACAGCATAGAGTAGGAAGTAGTGCCAAAGATGTGGCCCTTGCCAACATATTAGCTCTAGCGAGCATAACAATTTGCAAGATTTGAGGTGAACTGAAGGCGCTACAGAGGTAAGATAGAATCATGTCTTGACTATGAATTTGTATATAACCTTTAATCAAACCATCGATAAGGAGAAAAAAAATGTAGGGAAAAGGAAGTGCAATCATAAGAGTGCAAAGATTTTCCCGTGGTTATGCTTTGTTGCTAGTATGCTCACTCCGAGCGAGGCTACAGAAATATTAAGTGGCATAACAAAAGAATCTTTGAATACACCTTTAATACTTCAAGTGACATCGGTATTAAGGCACTGTCAAAAGACACAAGTGGTTTGGTAGGAATGATCATTGAGTAAGCAAGATTTTAAAGTATAAGTTAGTCCATGATCAGACATGAATACAAAGCAAACCAAAAATTCCAACTTTCACTATAGTGGAGGAGAAATAAGCCTGAGGCGGTTGCAGGATATGCACTAAATCATTTAAGATAACTCCTTACATGCAATAGAAATCAGCAAGAAAGGCCATATTAAATGGTGACAAGGGTGCCTTACAAGAAATTTGATATCATGTACTGTTTTATATGTAAGATAGATAATAAAGGGAATCATTTAACGACTTTAGAAACTTACTATAAATTCAGCAGAAATACAGCCAAATTCCTTGGTCTATGCCAACGACCTCTAGGATGCACCAAAATGGGAGCTTTGGAGGAAGGTGTGGGCTTCTATCATAGGCAGATTTTTAAACAGATTTTAAAGAAATGCATGCAAAATGTGTAAGCACAGGCATCAGGCAAATTGTTTGACGGATCGCCCCAAAATCAGTCATCTCATGAAATGCAATGATATCAGGAACAACACCAATTGCAACAAACGTATGAACACAGACAGGGCATGTGATCTATTTTACAGAATGCCTCAAAGAAATGTCATCTTAGGGAATGAAATGATTGCAGGTTCATACAAAATAGATTGCTGAGCAAGCTTTAGAAACTAGAAACTATTGAAAACAACAGGTGTTAAGTCTAACGGAAGGGGAGTCTCTTGGTTGCATGTGCATGATATACATATATGTAAGGTGAGTAGTCTTAGTCAAGGTATGGGGGACTGTTTGATAGAATGCCTCAGTGAGATGCCATAAAATGAATTGCAATGATCGCAATATGAGCACAAAATGGATTTGTAGAACCGGCTTAAGAAACTATCAAGCAAATGCCATTGGAATGTGTAAAGAAAGATTCCTCAACCTTTGATAGCATCCCCTCTACACAATAATGGCATCCTACTTCTACAACTTCAAGCAAATACTAGCAAAAGAATTACCTGATATGATGGGGTTGAAACCAATTTCGTCATTGCAATACCAATCTCCTTCATGCAGAAGAAATCCTTGGTTCACAACCCACTGAGTTCTCTCCCCTCTACATGTAGATGCGATGAAAAATATCCCCCCTTTGCATTTGACAATCCCCTAAATTTATCTCCAAAGCCTCTTTTCAAACGTCCGCTTAGAAATAAATTAGTGAAAGTATTTAATTCCCATAATTTCACCTCACTCAAAATAAAACAGTATAACCATTTAAATGCCATTGTGCCACTTTTCTTTCCACCACCTATTTTCTAAAATGGGATAAGGGTGTGATAACGAAAATAATTAATTCTTAATGATGGCTTGAGGTCAAAATGGGAATCAAATAATGATAAACACTTAGAAGGAATCTTTCTTTAAAAAAATACCTAAAATAATTACTTAAAATTTATCACAATTAGATGTGTGACTTAGTTTATTTTGCAAATAAAATAAATACAAATAATTATCTTTTATAATTTATTTTTTATAGCCTTTTATCAAAACATATTCTTATTTACTTACATTAATAATCATCTTTACAATTCTATTTTTACAACTTTTATTTAATGCCACAATTAACCAAAACATTAATAAAAAACAACTTTAAATAATCCAAATATCAAAAAATACCTAACCACTATTACGACCATACCGACAATACTACCTGGTACATAAGCTCATGTTCCATCTTCATCTTCAGGTTCCTTAGACAGACTACCTGCACAACCAAAGTGAGTACGAAGGGGCACTACACAAAAATGCTCAATGCTCTAATACCATTGTTGAATTTGGTAGAGCAACAAAATTGAAAAATAATATTAAAGATTTACATTGTAAATGATAACAAAAATAAACTAGAATTTCAATATGCTCAACCATATGATATTACATTCAATACAGTGGCTTTATAAAGCCATTATTCTCCCATGAACAAACTACTTAGAGAATAACTTCCCACTAACCAACCAACTAACCTAAAAGTTAATTACTAACTTAAGTCACTAAGGTGACTTTATTACATGTAAACCTTAATTTTCTAACAGAACACATATCTTTTATAGGCATTTGAAACACTTTGGCCTCCTTTAAAGTTCTAATGCATGGATTATTCGATACCCTAAATATATGCAATTTATTTTATAAAGGACTAATAGTGAAATTTGTGTCAATAATTCACCCACATGGGAGAAAATGGAATACTAACCATAATAAAATGAAGTTCAACTAGAAATACCCTTGGCAATTTGTTGATGTCAAACCACACTCAATGAGAGCTCCTATCCAAACACTCAATACTGACCCTGATACCAAGTTTGAGACTTTGAACAAGTTAGTCTTCTAACACAAGACCTATTCTCCCATAAGGTGAGCAACTTACCACGGATCTATTTTTCCATTTTAGGAAGAATTTCTCATATTATCTGTAGAACTATGGCTTGCACATTTCTAACAGGTACAACATTCTCTCTAATAAATGAATAAATGTTGCACCACTATATACAGAAACCTTGATACTTACTCATGCTTGTCAAACTACATAGACTGTTATTATCATTATTCACATCAATTTCTCTCCACCCATTTGAAAGCAATGTGGCTCTAGCAAAAATTCATTGCCATGAAAATTTCCATGTCAAAAAAATAATAAATTTGTCAATTGCCAGAAAAGGAAAAACAAAACACTATTCTTTTTATCACTTACCTATTGTCAATCCCCAAGTTCTACTTGGCAAGTAGAATACATAGCATACTAAACAAGTTGTTGTAAACCAACACATCACTATCACTTGTTGTCGACCTAGAAGTATGTCAATTGATAGAATTATGGAACCATTATAACATTGTTGATATTTCCACTAACAAATGACTACTAATAAAAAAATGGGATCTGTGTCAATTGATTGAACTATGTAACTAATAGAATTCCTGAACCTCCATTCTAGATTCTTCTGTCTCAAACCTAAATTAACTAAACTCAGTAACAAAGATTCCAAAAAAATAGCACCCAAATTCTCAGAGTACTGAATCTATGTTATAAATAGGCTCAATATATTATTTAGCTTTGAGTACAATTGATGACAATGGGAATATTAGAGATCTAGAAGGGTATCAATTTCATAGTTCTTATGAGAATATTGGTCAAGAGATTAGTAAATTGATGAAACAAAGTCAAGAGTGCAAATTAGGGCATGAAGTAAAATTTCATTGTATATCAAAAATGCCTCTAGAGGCTAGATACATAATAGAATATATGGAGAAGTGAGGCTACTTGTCCTCAAGAAGGTAAACTACTCCCTTTTGTTAAAATGGTAAAGTTAAGAATTTAAAAAAAAAAAATTAGAAAATACTTATAATATAAAATAATAGAAGGTAGTTAAAGATTAAAATTATATATGTTACACTATTTTGAGATTGCAATAATGGCTTATACCAATGTTTCCTAGAAATGAAAATGGAGAAATCGAGGGGAAAATACATAGATAAAGGCTATTTTCCGAACATGAATATCATGTTTTTTTAAAGATGAGGCAAACAAATTGCGGTGTAATGGCAATATATAATTTAAATCTAATGTAACTTGGGATGAACTTGTGAAAATATATTTCTACCTTAGCTAGTGTTATGCAAGCATGTGAATCAAATAGAACAAAGATGGGAAATAATTATGGAGCAAAAGAGAATGGGAGTATTAGCAATTCCCATTTATAATGGACTCACACAAATTAAACAAATGACACAGACATGCACAACATTTCAATGCCTCGACATGGAGATTAGCCTTGTTATTAGTAGATTTTTCTTGAAAGATAGCAGAAAGTCCCAATACAGTGATGGGAGGAAAAATCAAGTCTGAGAAGTTAAAACTTGAAACCCTTATATTCTATTCATTACCACCACTCAAAAACAAAATAATCAAACCGATGCAATAAATAAAAGGCAAAATGTGGCATTTAACAAATCGAAAGCAGATAGGGGAAAAAAAAGGGCCCTATCATTTAGTTGATCTAATTTTCTATCCATAGATATAAAGAAATAAAGGAAGGGCATTTTTTTTTACCTTGCCAGCAGTAGAAATGTTGAGTTTAGGACTTCATTGTTTGCTAGGGCGCTACTAGCATGAAGGAAAAAAATGCAATCACAAAATTAACAACTACTTAGTCCAAACCCTGTTAAATTAATAGTGAGCAACTTCCTTTCTTTACATAAATTCCACCACAAAAGCTTGACAAGTGGAAAGGAAGGCCAGGAAACTCACAATATGCCCATTTTAACGACAACTAAATTCCTTCAACAATATATGCATTGGTGGTGCTTGTGGTATCGACTTCCCCTGAGAAGGCTAATTTATACAATAGGGGCTCTAGCTTGTTGGCATTGATTGATTTGCTTGTGGGCGGTTACTGTCAAAAGGGTTCTGCCTAGAAAAAAAATACAGATTGGTGACAACATTAATAAAGAAGAGTATTGGAAATCAATACAAGCCCTTCAGATTTTGATTTCAAGGAGTGGAGCAAACCTAGGGCCATGCATTAAATGAGCCCTTATTGTAAACACCCAGATCTCGGGAGCCCCATAATGCATTAGACTGCAACACATGGTGTGAATAAACCCTACGCAATAGACACTTGCCTCTATTTGTGTCCACTAGGAAACCCTCTAAATAGATTCACAGTCCATCATAAAGACACGTCTACATCGCCCAAAACAAATTATAAACCCATCAAATTTTTTCCTCTGCTCATTTTTTATTTGCGAGAGGACTTTTTCCTCCATTTTTGTAAATCCAAAAAACAAAAAACCCTTACAAAAATATGGGGGACGAATGAGAAAAAAGAGAAAAACCAGCAAAAATTTCATTTTAAAAATCAATGCACTGCACACCATAGCAAAACCTTGTTCTCCTATCCTAGCGCGGTTTTCAAGAAGGGGAGTATTTGCATTTAGTCGAGTGAAACATTAGTCCCTACTGGACTAATAAGAGAAGGGGAGTATTTGTATTTAGTCACGTGAAAACATTAGTCCACACTGGACTAATAAGAAAAGGGGAGTATTTGCATTTAGTCGAGTGAAAACATTAGTCCCCACTGGACTTAAAGAAAAGGGGAGTATTTGCATTTAGTCGAGTGAAAACATTAGTCCCCGTTGGACTAAGAAGAAAAGGGGAGTATTTGCATTTAGTCGAGTGAAAACATTAGTCCACGCTGGACTAATAAGAAAAGGGGTGTATTTGCATTTAGTCGAGTGAAAACATTAGTCCCCACTAGACTAATAAGAAAAGGGGAATATTTACATTTAGTCGAGTGAAAACATTAGTAAGAAAAACAAATATTTAGACAACCTAAAATGTTTTATTTCCTCACAATTATTAACTATCTTCCAAGTTTTAACTAATTGATTTTTCCTCTTTTATCTTCCAAATAGTTTCTAAATTACCTTCTCTTCTATTATTCAGTGAAGAGGCGTGTGTACTCCTCTTTTCCTGAAATATTTGGACCTTTACTTTCATAGCGACATTGATACTTCTTCATCATCCCGAGGAAACTAAATTTCTTGGGTTAGAATTCAATTAAAGGCTTCTTCGTCTTCTCTTACAAAGATGTCATCCACAGGCCATGTTCATGAAACCCTTCTCGATGCTGTGGAAAAACTCATGTCTAATGGACTCAACCATCTTCAGCTTAAAGAAAAACACATCTTTCCTCCCCATGAACCTCCCAACCTGTCTCAAGTTTGTCATTCTTATGCTATTCCAGTGGTAGACCTCAAGGATTTAGATGGCCCTCATAGGAAAAATGTGGTCAAGGAGATCAGGAATGCATGTGAGGCGTATGGTTTTTTCTAGGTAAACTTCCATTTATATATATTTTTTCATTCAAAAATCTATTTGGGTTTAGTTTGATATCAATGATATGACTCATAAATTTCAGATTGTGAACCGTGGAGTGCAAGAATCTGTGATAAAAGGCATGATGGATACTGGCAAAGAGTTTTTTGAAATGCCTGTGGAAGACAGAGCCTTTCTGTATTCAGAGGATTTAAGTAAGGTGGTCAGGCTTACTACAAGCTTCAATATCACCAAAGAAAAAGTCCTAAACTGGTGCAATGGTTTGAGACATCCATGCCATCCTTTGGAGGAGGTCATTGACTCTTGGCCTCAAAAGCCTGTAGCCTATAGGTAATAATAATAAAGATGATGCAATAACAGGTGCTTTCACAGTGGAGAAACTTGTTTGAAGCCCAGGCGATGTGTCACATATTTAAGTGTATAAATGCTATCCAATTTTGGTTGTGTCATCTGTTGGATGAATTTAATTGCAGACATAGCCCTCTCTTGGCATCTAAACCTAAAGGCTCACCATTATAAACAAAAAATTATCAATGAAATAAAAAATAAAGAAAGAAAATGCAATCCCTCACAAAAATTTCAGTACCAATTGAAAAAAATGAGTATAACCCTTTTCTCTATTTTTACAGAGTGTGCAGGGAAGTATGCTAGACAGATAAGATCACTGATTTTGAGACTGCTGGCTGTAATTTTTGAAGCTCTAGGACTGGATGCTGATTATTTGAATACAACATTTGGGAATCATGGTCAGGCGTTGCAGATAAATTATTATCCTCCATGCCCAAATCCAGAACTTACATTTGGCTTACCACCTCATTCAGATTCAGGTCTAATCACTGTTCTAATGCAAGGAGATGTGAGTGGCCTGCAAGTGCTCATGGATGGGAAATGGGTTGTAGTAGATCTTGATCTCGAATGGATCTCAAACAGTGTCTAGGGCATATATATAGTACAATCTGTATTAATTTTAAATCAATTTCGGCCACATATAATGGCATGTATTGTGTACCTTATAATATTGTAAAGGTAAATAAAATTTACTTCTTAGTCTAGGCTGATCCAATAAAATGTACAATTAATTTGATGTGTTGAGTTGGTAATTGTTTGCAGATCATGTAGGTTCACATTATGTGTATGTACTCTCCATGAGAATTAAAGATTAAGTCTCTTTTCATAGTTGTAATTGTTTGCAGATCTAAACATGAAAATGTTAACAATAGGATATGCCCCTTGATAAATAGTTCTATCTATAGGAAACAAGGAATTGTATGAAGAGGGAAAATAGTACATGAAAAGTAAATGTAATTTAAGCATGTAGGAATATAATGATATAACCATGTAAGCATATGTAGCAATGGTCCTATAAAACAATGCATGTGTAATGATCATATAAATGTGTCAAAAGATTAGCATGATAAGTTCATGAGCTAGAGATAGTATCAAAGACTATCAATCTTGCCCCTACATGGGAAGATAATGGTGATGTAGCCCTTAGTGGTTAGGAACACCCATGTAAGTACAATGGTGTGAAACCATCATAATGTGTAAAGGGGAGTGAGATGCTCCTAAATAAAAATATATTTTTGTGAATGTGTAATATGTAAAGATGAAGAACAGTGCTTTTGAATGGGAAGGATTGATGCCTCCAATGTGATAAAGAGGGAAGTCATGATGCCTCCCAATGGGAAGGTTTGATACCCATAATGCAAAAAAGGGAAGGTGTGATACCCCTAATGCAAAGTCATGTGTTACTATCAAATATATATGTCATTGAATCGATGTGATTTGGTTTTCTATGTGTTTAAGGTTCATATGTATATATGTGTGGATGTGAAACGTATCATGAATAATAATATTACACATGTAATTTATGGTAATCAATAACCCCTAATAATGTAATGGAACCCTAAAAGATAGTCAATTAAAGGACTAAAATGAATTCGACAATCAATATCGCATGTCATAAAAGAATAAGAAGCCTCATTATGATTAGAATCAATTACAATGTGAGGTTCTCTCCCTTTTCATTGTCACTCTTCTAACAATCGAGTCATGTCCTTAAGTTGGTAGCTTATTCCACAATATTTTCTACTTTCTCTTGGTTCAACAAATCATTTATAACCTTGTTCATTTTTTCCAATTCCAATACCTCTATATCCAAGATTTTCATAAGATTATATCTATGACCATAAATATGTTTAAAAGATGGCGTATGAGGAGGTGATGTTGATGCAAAAGATGTATCACTCTTAGAATCACTCTCACATGTACACATCTAATTTTCATCCTTATATATAGTGTAGGGTGATGGGTGAGTGCACCAAAATGGGGGAAAAAAAGTAGCCAAATCAAAAAAATTGAAGAAACCATGAGTGTGTTATGTAAAAGTTTACATAACGTGCTCACATTATGGCTTGGTATTACCAAAGTAAAACATGAATGCATGAATGAGTCTCGACTACTAGGCCATGTTAGGTACTCATGAATAACAAATCTCAAGTGGAGAAAAGGAGAAAACCACATGAGAAAAAACTCCTCCCCAAAAGTGAGAATGCAAGAAACAATGTGATGAACTAAGTGATGGAAGGAGGACTCAAGACCCCTCTATGACTACATCCAACACAAATATGCATTCAAAGAACTCCCCATAGGAGAGAATGTATGAGAGACAATGGATCCCCCTTGAATGAAGAACCTTCAGTGCCAAAGGTGAATGCAAGAACAAGGATGCAGAAAAGTGTCCAAGACTGGCAAACAACATTTCTTCCCTTGGGAAGAAATAGGTCCATTGGCTGATGTAGAAGAAACTCCAAATCCAAAACAAGAACCAAGGAAGAATGCCTCACAAGATGTGATGCCTCTGAAAACTGCTCAAATGTCTCCAACCTCGAATGTGCAACCCCAATGAAGAAAGATGCATCACCAAAATCCCATGAAAACTGATGAAGAAGAATCTCAGAAGATAATGAAGATGGGACAACAGTAGTGCTGAAACTATCATCAAAGAGGAGAGATAACCCCTCAAGTGTGTCCTCCAAATCATCAAGGTGAGACTTCACAAACAAAGTTGAAATACCTGCCAAATATTCATCAGACAAATTTGTAGATTAGAAAGACTAGAAACATCCGGTTGAACTAAAGGAACAACCTCTGAAGTAGTAGGAGTTGGAGGAGATGAAGGTGCAATGTGCACTAGACTCAAGAATTCCAAAGTTTAAGTGACCAACCCCCTCCTATGCACTGCCCACACTAGATGTTTGAGTGGGTGTCTCAGAAAAAATAGTATAATCAGGAACAAAATGAGAAAAGGAATAAAGGTGAGAGTATGTATCAGCTCTTCCAACTGCAATGACATCACCACTCTATATCTTGAATGTACACTCAATCAGGTGTGAACTCAACAGTCTTCGATGACACACTATGTGTAATCTGGTATATAGAAAAGAGGTTCGTGGATAAATCATGCACATAAAGAATATCCCTAAAAGAACCATCACCTATCTCAATGTCGCCTTGGCCATGAACATCTAGATAAGCCCCATTACCCATCAGAATTCTAGATGTGTAAGAATAATATATGTTATGGAAATCTATAAAACTGTGACCCATATGATGAGATGCTCCTTGTTGGTTTTTTCCCAGATTGGATGCTTATTCCCAGATTTCCCTACAAGGTAGCCATCAGTGATCAACAGGATCTCTGGGCCAGGGGCCAACAGTGTAGGAGATAGACTCTATATTTTATCTCCTCTTCTTCTTCAGGCTCTGCAAGACCTAGGGGGGTATTCCCTACTCAACATCCATGAGATACGCATACAAGGATTGGGATGCTGTCAGAAAGCAGATAAGTCCTCCTGTAAGTAGACCAAAACTGAAAGATAAGAGCAAAGGGGCTAGCTTTGGGCCTATTTGCAGTTGTAGACAGAGGACTGAGGATCCTAAAACTAATTCTAATGTCCTAATGGTTGTTTTAGAGTTTGATTATGATTTTGAGTTTGGATGCAAAGCTGGACATGGTTGTAACACAAACACAAAGCAAGATTGGTGCCTATCCAGGGCCTGGAGTCAGTAGACATACAACTGTGAATGATCAGCATGAACGGCTAAAACTGGATTTCAGGGGGATATATGTGATACCTGCCTTACAGATATCTCCCAACACAGAGTGTTAAGTTATCTCTACTTATGGCATCCCTACTGCAGTATACCTTTCCCAATGTTTAATCTGAAAACAGTTTAGTCTACCCCTTGAGCAGAAGTTAAGAGATCATACATTCAACACAGGAATTCCATGTTCTAGAGTCTAAACATTCCTTAAATACCCAGACTTAGAAGAAAGATACATGCAATACTGGAGACAGAATTAACAAAACACATGCTAACATAGCATTTCTCATATAAATTTAACCATGAAATCAGTGGATTCATACAAAAACATACAACAGGAGATACATAAACTCACAAGTTTTTTGTGGATAGAGCAGCCAAAACCAGCTGTCTTGTATCACAGTGCCAAAATGTTCAACTTTCAACAACAACAAAAATGGTAACACAGTCTGCTTATAATAGCCAGAGAGTGTACCACAGCAATTAATTACATGATTATAACAAAAAATCTGCCAGATACAGTCCTCAGAAGGAATGGCGCTCAGAAAATGTTAATGCAGCAGATAAAAGGGGGGCCTCGAGCCACGCGCCACTATCTGGAAGTCTTCATGTCAAAAATCTGGTACCTGACTATGCAACAACTCGCCCATGCCCCAGCACAGTCACCATTAAGGGTCTCAACCACCCGTTGTCGCCTAAAAAACCATCGCTGCATACAAAAAAGATTTCCCGCCAAAACACGTTCAACCGCGGGTTCAAAATATACAAGGGAATAATCCCACATTCACGGTGAAGAGATCACTCCAGCGCTTTAAAAGCATAACTGCATTCAAACAAAGTGTTGAGCGCTTTTGCTGCGCTCGACACACATGCCTTCGCCCACAGCCCATCGGCCAAACTTCTACCATCGGCAGATCAAAACAATGCTAGCCCGATATACCATCTCACTCCGATGGCATTGCTGTCGCCAAGACAATCCTCCCCGTCACCCCGATGCCAGCTCCACACCCCTTGTCGCCGAGACAAAGACCATCGGGGCAACCAAAAGCACTTTCGCCAATCACAATAGTCTCGCCCATGGTCCTTCACTTCCCACCTCCGTCGGTGAGACATACACCATCGGCACCACAAAAAACCCTTAGGTCGACAATATTACTCACTCCGATAGACATCCTCCAAATTCCCATCGGCCTGACACTACCCCATACTCGCCGATGGCAACTCCATCGGCCAGACCTGCACCATCGGCCAACAATCTACCCATTCACCCGATAATCCTCCATTACATCGATGGCACCAACAAACTATACTCTGTCGGTGAGACCTCAAGCATCGGCGAACTTGAAAACTCTCTCACCGATAGCATTACTCCTGCCGATGACCACCTTGATCATCCCTCATCGGCATGACCAACGCCGTTGGTGGAACCACAATATCCTTCGCCGATAGACCAAGCTCTTATCGATGAATAGGAACACCTAGGGTTTGAAGGAAGAAACCCTCCAACAAACAAGCTCAGCCTCCAGGTCAAAACGAGTGCCAACACTGGCTCCGAATGGGGACGTGCAGGTGAAAACCTACAGCGAGAACCAGATCTCCGGGCAGACTAGGCAAAAAACCAAAAAGCACGAGCTGCACAAGACATTTACACTATATACATGTTTTTACAAATGTGCACAGTGACAAGTCATCTATGCAAAATAGAACTTAAGGAATTGGCCATGCACAGGCAATTCCAGAACTTCACCATCTAGGGCCTGGAGGAAATAAGAATCCTCCCCATGAGCACTGCAAATCTGATATGGGCCCATCCATAAGGGTTCGAATTTACCATGTTTACCCTTGTCCTGATCTTTTTGCATTCCATACAAGCACCAGATCATTGACCTGAAATTTTCTTTTTTTAGCTCTCCTATCAAACTGATATTTCACATCTTGTTGTCTCTTGAGATTAATCTGGTGGGCTTTCCTTCTATTTTCATCCAGTGCAACCAGCTGGTTTACCCTTTCTGTCATGGAGTCTTCAATCTCCTCATCATTTTCTTAGATGAATCTGTAAACTGGCAGTAGATTGTTTATGGGCAATCTGGCTGATGCACCATAGACTAGCTCAAAGGGTGACATTCCAATAGCCTTTTTTACTGTCACTCTATCAGCCCATATGGCTAACTTTAATTTTGAGTCCCAAGCTCTCTTGTTCTTGTCCAATATCCTCTTGATAATTTTCATGATGCTCTTATTGCTTGATTCTGCTTGACCATTCCCTTGTGGGTGATATGGTGATGCATATGATAAATTTATCCCATACCTGTTGCAAAAATCAACAAATTCACCCGATCTGAAGCACATAGCATTATCAGTGACTATCTTGAATGGTACTCCAAACCTGATGATAATATTTTCTAGCATGAAATCTGTCACCACCTTACTTGTAGCTCTCTTAGTTGGAATGGCCTCAATCCATTTGGTAAAGTAATCTGTTGCCACCAAAATCCAACTGTGTCCCCCACTTGATTTGTCTGCAATTTCTCCTATGAAGTCAATTCCCAATTGCTGAAATGGAGCATCCACAGTTACAGTCCTGAGGGGTAAAGCACCATCATATTTCAACTTTCCTGAAAATCTTTGGCAAGGGTCACACTTCCTCACTAACCTTTGTGCATCTGAAAAGAGAGTGGGCCACCAATATCCTGCTCTGAGAATTTTATGAGCTGTTGTTTGGGCAGTATAATGTCCACCACACAATCCTTTATGCATATCAATCAAAACATTGTTAGCCATATCCTCATCCACACATCTCAGCAGCACACCATCAGGGTTTTTCCAGTATAGCTCACCTTGAACAATAACATACCTGATTGCATGTAACTTTAAAGTCCTCTTTTGACTGTCACTGAAATGGGAAGGACAATTCAGATTTTTTAAGTAGTAGATAATATCCTTGTACCATTCAGATCCTGATACATTTACACTCTCATTTTGGACTGCATTAACTTGGCATGCTTCCAAGTTTGACTGTGCCATCATCTTGGCTAATCCTTGTCCTCTTACCAACTTGGTAACTTGTATGTCTATGTTAAACTCTTGCAGTTTGTTTATCCATCTGTACCTTCTTCCAGTCACCTCCTGCTGAGTGAAAATGTCTTTGACTACTGCATGGGGTACATATGCAATTATATGTGATCCTACCAGGTATGGTCTGAAACTTTTGATGGCTCAGACTAGTGCATATGCCTGTTTTTCCATAATATCATATTTCAACTCAGAAGCCTGCAAGGACATACTGAAGAAAGCTATGGGCTGTTCAAAACCATCTTCATTTTTCTGTAGCAAACATGCAGCAACAGTGTGAAAGGAAGAAAATGAAAACAATTGGAATGGCCTAGAAAAATCAGGAGATTTAAGAACAGGGGCCATCTTGATTGCATCTTTGATACTCTGAAATCATTCTATTGCTTCACTTTCCCAGTGGACAGTTGCATCCTTCTTCATCATCTTGGAAATGTTCTTTGTGGTTTCTGCAAAGTTGGGAACAAATCTCCTAACAAAATTTATCTGTCCAAAGAAGGACTGAACTCCTTTTACAGTTTTTGGCATTTGAATTCTGTCAATAGCAGCCACTCTCTCTGGATCTATCCTGACTCCATCCTTGGAAACAATATGTCCCAGGAGCTTTCCTTCAACTACCCCAAAGGCACACTTCTTTGGATTTAAATAAATACCATACTCTAGTGCTCTTATGAAAATCTGCTCCAGATGCAAACAATGCTGCTCTTCTTTCTTTGAGTAAGCAGTCAGATCATCTTGATACATAGCCAGGATTGAATCAATCAACCCTGCAAAAGCAACATCCATTGCTCTTTGAAATGTAGCACCTGCATTTGTTAGCCCGAAGGGCATTCTAACATACACATAAGTTCCCCATGGAGTGGTGAAGGCAGTCTTATACTGTTCTGATTCCTTTACCTTCACCTGATTATAACCTGAAAATCCATCCATCATGGATAAGAGTTCACAACCAGTCACTCTCTGCAACATAGCTTCCATATTAGGCAGTGGATAGTTATCCTTTAAAGAGGATACATTCAAGTTCCTGAAGTCAACACAAAGCCTAATATCACCATTCTTTTTTCTGACTGGGACAAGGTTAGACACCCAAGTTGAATGCCTGATTGGCACAATTATTCCAGCCTCCCTGAGCCTTTTGAGTTCTTCTTGCATCTTTGGAGCTAAGGTAGGATTAATAGGTCTTTGCCTTTGTCTAAATGGCTTAGCTCCAGGCTTCAATGGGATCTCATGCTGGAATAAATCTTCCCTATAGGCTTTTAGGTCCTCATATGACCAAGCAAAAACATGTTTATACTTTTTTCAGTAATGCAATTAGCATACTCCTAATGTGTGGTTTGAGCTGTTTACCAATGTATACCTTCTGAGGGGCCTGAGATGTCCCCAAATTTATCTCTTCTAAATCTTCCTTATTTGTGGGAGATATCCTTGTGACCAATTTATCTCTACTGTCAAAAGCTCTTTCCAAAGCTACTAACCCTCTGGGGATTTTATTAGTCCTCAATTGAATTATTTCTTTTCCCACAAGAGTTTCTTTTCCATCTATAGTCTCTACAAAAGCTTGGAAATCAATTTCTTGATTCTCATATTCATCTATGCAGTGCAAAAATTTTAACAAGTCCCTATCATCATTAAACACTTGCCAACTGCATATATTTTCTGGTACTGCAGGCCTGATTTTAACTTCTACATTTGTAACATCTGACAGAGTGATGTCATCTGGCCTTATTGCAACATTAGCCAAGAAATCAGCCATAACATTCTTGGATCTCTCTACCCAGCCTATTGAAAATGCATCAAATAGTTCAATGGTATCCCAAACAGCATGCTTGTATTGTTTCAATCTTTTATTTTTTGAAGCATACCTATCTCTAATTTGGGATACAATCAGCTCAGAATCCCCAAATACTCTTAGCATTTTGATTCCATGTTTGAGGGCTATATTTAGGCCTAAGAGTAAAGCCTCATATTCTGCAATGTTGTTTGTGCAAACAAACCTCAGCAAGAAAGAGAATTTGAGGAGCTTACCAGTTGGAGACAGGAAAACAACTCCAGCTCCAGAGCCTTCTTTTGCACAAGCTCCATCAAAAAACATGGTCCACAAACCTTGCTGATCCAATTCTTCAATGCAGACATTTTTCTTTTTATCTTCTCTATCATCTGAGACAATCTTGAAGTTATCACAGTCAGTGTTTACAAAGCATATCTGTTCCTCTGCTTCTTGGTCTTCCACTATCTCTGATGATCTCTGTTCTCTGATTAGCTTAACATCCTTGCCATTCATTGGAATCATGGCATATGACAGGTCTAGCTGCATACTTCCACCAATTAGTGCTGCCCATCTTCTTGACAACAACATACCATTCTGTGGCTTGATGTCAACCACTGTTATATTCATTTTATATCCTTTTTCAGGAAATGCTGCCAGTTTGAAATCTACATCCTTCATGATTCCAATAACTGGTACCTCTCTGGCATCCATAGCATAACATTTTCCACATGCCTTGTCAATTTTCAATCCAGCTTGTTGCATGATGGCCAAAGGCATGACATTTGTAGATGCTCCAGAGTCAAGCATACAATTTCTGATTATTTTTCCATTTATAACCAGGGAAACATAAAATGGTTCCACTTGTGAAGGACACTTTGTCATAGTCATTCCTAAATAAACCTCAGGAGCCTCATCTTCTTCATTACATATGACATGTTTCTCACCTTGGGTCTGAGCATTTTGTTTAGCTTGAAAAGGTACCCCTGAAATTAGGGATATTGTCCTATTCTTAATTTCTTCCACTTTCATCAGTTCCATAAGTGGAACAGAGACTTTTACCTGGGAGAGGACTTGAGCTATATCAAATGGAGCATAATTTTGTATAACAGTTGTAGCTTGCTCCACAATCTTGTTTTTATCCTGAACTGATTTAGCTTTTACTTTCATAGTTCCCTGATCATCATTCTTGTCTTGGGAACCTTTACCTTGATCTTCAGCCTGAGGGATTCTATTTTCTGGTCCTTGGGATTCATGACCTGTTCTATGTCTGAAATTCTGCTTATTATTAACCCACTGCCTTTTTTGTAATTCCATCCCCTTATTACCATGCACTGGCTGTCCTATAGTAACATCTTTTGGCTGATGTGGGCTGCTTACCCGATTTTTACCTCTGAGATTGTAGTTGCTCTTGACTTGAGCAACTGCTGCAGCTGTGAAGGCCCTAATTTCCTCATCAGAAGGTCGTTGTAAGTTACTCAGAAAATTGTGTGAGTTCTGAGCATAGGCATAGTTAACTTTATCATCTTCATCATATGGGAACTGTTGGCAGCCCTGAGTTCCATCATTTGTACTCTCATCAGCATCATAAAGAGTGTATCCATTGCTTATGGACATCATATTTACATCATCATCTTGCACATAATGTGGCTCATTGCATTCATTACAAGATGTAGTATTATCACACAAGGACTGAGCAATCATACACTGTGACTGTGAATGTGGCATCTGACAATTATACACCATGGAGCATCATCAACAATATTTACAGCTTTCTTTAGAGGATCGAGAGTTTCTTTGACATGTTGAGCTCTTTGATTTGTGTTGTTACGTGGGAATATAGGTTTACCATCATGCCAATTGGTATTATAAGGCATATCATGCAATGATGGCCTCTTTTCCTGCCTTTGATAGACTTGCCTATCAGGACGTATCCCTTTTTCACTTCTAGCTAATCTATAGCTTAGGTCCTTAACAACATTTGCCAATTTGTCTATCTTATCTCCAGGGGCAGATGTATTACCTTGAGTGTTCTGAGGCTTGTTTGGATTCTGCAGAATTTTCACATCATCCCTTCTGTTTGTCTTGCCCGATGCTTTCCTGTTGTTTTCAATATTCACTGCAATTCTGAAAGAATCCCTGAGAGTAGCAGGACCTTTATCTCTTAATCCATATGCAGTTTTTGCATCAAAGGCATTGATATACAATATTATGCACATTGGTTCATTTGGCCTCATGTGATGTGGCAATTTGTTTAACACTTTAGTAAATCTTGCATTAAAATCTGCAACCTGCTCATTTGACCCTTTAGTGATACTGGTGAACTCATTTACAAAAAAGCTAGGGTTAGTTTTGTCACCATATTGCTCCTTGAACATCCTTTTAAAATCATCCCATGATGAAATACTCCGGTCAGGCAGATTCTTGTACCATTCTCTTGCCTCATCTATTAAGGATTGCATGAATGACTTCATGAAAACATCCTCATGTTCAACCTCAAAGTTATCCATGACATTTTGAAAGGCTTTTAGATGATCTTCTCCTGACACAGTGTTGTTTCCTGAAAATTTAGGCACTTGCAGCCTCAGATGCTTATCAATGGGGTTAGGATACCCAGGAATACCATCAAATACCAGCTGTCTGAATCTATCTAGCTGCATTGGCTGTCTGTTTAACTGATTAACATTAATATTTCTGTTTGCATTCTGGTTTCTTACATTGTTCATTGGTATCCTAGCATCATTCACATTTTGTCTCTCATCATTATGCTGATGTTGCACTTCATTTCTCTGTTGATGTCTCTACACATTTGCATTCTCAAGGGTAGGAATTGAATTATTCTGGGCAGTCCTCAAAGCTTGCACTTTCTTCCTCAAGTCATCTCTGATTGATATTGTCTGCTGATATTCAAACTCAGCCCTTAAGCTCCTAATTTCATCAGCTAGTTCTTCCTCACTGGGCCTAGAGGAGGATGGTTTTACCATATTTTGATCTTCGTCTTCATCATCCCTCAGAGACTCGGCCTCTTCAAACCTTTCACTAGGGTCTAGAAATGGGCGTTCTTGGAACACCTCTGACCTCATTCTCATGTTACCACCCTGTTGCCTCTCATATGCACCCTGAATATCAGCTTCTGCATTTGAAAAATAAGGTACTGTCTTGTCTGAAGACCTTGGATTGTCTTGCATATCATCATTTTTTCTGGGGGAACCCTCACGACTGACTGAGACAGCTCCCTTTCTTCTGTACATCATTCTTCTTGTTACTGGTAACTCTTCAAATAAAGGATTTTGTTGGGATCTTCTCCCCTGCATATAAATTTTACTTTGACCAGTTGGGAGATTACTTCGGAGTCGCCACCTATTACTAGGAACTGTTTTCTTTTTGTAAATCAGGGTTCTTTCACAAATACCCCAGTAGAGTCGCCAATTTCTGTTGGTTTTTTCCCAAACTGGATGCTTATTCCCAGATTTCCCTACAAGGTAGCCATCAGTGATCAACAGGATCTCTGGGCCAGGGGCCAACAGTGTAGGAGATAGACTCTATATTTTATCTCCTCTTCTTCTTCAGGCTCTGCAAGACCTAGGGGGGTATTCCCTACTCAACATCCATGAGATACGCATACAAGGATTGGGATGCTATCAGAAAGCAGATAAGTCCTCCTGTAAGTAGACCAAAACTGAAAGATAAGAGCAAAGGGGCTAGCTTTGGGCCTATTTGCAGTTGTAGACAGAGGACTGAGGATCCTAAAACTAATTCTAATGTCCTAATGGTTGTTTTAGAGTTTGATTATGATTTTGAGTTTGGATGCAAAGTTGGACATGGTTGTAACACAAACACAAAGCAAGATTGGTGCCTATCCAGGGCCTGGAGTCAGTAGACATACACCTATGAATGATCAGCATGAACGGCTAAAACTAGATTTCAGGGGGATATATGTGATACCTGCCTTACAGATATCTCCCAACACAGAGTGTTAAGTTATCTCTACTTATGGCATCCCTACTGCAGTATACCTTTCCCAATGTTTAATCTGAAAATAGTTTACTCTACCCCTTGAGCAGAAGTTAAGAGATCATACATTCAACACAGGAATTCCATGTTCTAGAGTCTGAACATTCCTTAAATACCCAGACTCAGAAGAAAGATACATGCAATACTGGAGACAGAATTAACAAAACACATGCTAACATAGCATTTCTCATATAAATTTAACCATGAAATCAGTGGATTCATACAAAAACATACAACAGGAGATACATAAACTCACAAGTTTTTTGTGGATAGAGCAGCCAAAACCAGCTGTCTTGTATCACAGAGCCAAAATGTTCAACTTTCAACAACAACAAAAATGGTAACACAGTCTGCTTATAATAGCCAGAGAGTGTACCACAGCAATTAATTACATGATTATAACAAAAAATTTGCCAGATATAGTCCTCAGAAGGAATGGCGCTCAGAAAATGTTAATGCAGCAGACAAAAGGGGGGCCTCGAGCCACGCGCCACTATCTGGAAGTCTTCATGTCAAAAATCCGGTACCTGACTGTGCAACAACTCACCCATGCCCCAGCACAGTTGCCATTAAGGGTCTCAACCACCCGTTGTCGCCTAAAAAACCATCGCTGCATACAAAAAAGATTTCCTGCCAAAACATGTTCAACCGCGGGTTCAAAATATACAAGGGAATAATCCCACATTCACGGTGAAGAGATCACTCCAGTGCTTTAAAAGCATAACCACATTCAAACAAAGTGTTGAGCGCTTTTGCCGTGCTCGACACACATGCCTTCGCCCACAGCCCATTGGCCAAACTTCTACCATCGGCAGATCAAAACAATGCTAGCCCGATATACCATCTCACTCCGATGGCATTGCTGTCACCAAGACAATCCTCCCCGTCACCCCGATGCCAGCTCCACACCCCTTGTCGCCGAGACAAAGACCATCGGGGCAACCAAAAGCACTTCCGCCGATCACAATAGTCTCGCCGATGGTCCTTCACTTCCCACCTCCGTCGGTGAGACATACACCATCGGCACCACAAAAAACCCTTAGGCCGACAATATTACTCACTCCGATAGACATCCTCCAAATTCCCATCGGCCTGACACTACCCCATACTCACCGATGGCAACTCCATCGGCCAGACCTGCACCATCGGCCAACAATCTACCCATTCACCCGATAATCCTCCATTACACCAATGGCACCAACAAACTATACTCTGTCGGCGAGACCTCAAGCGTCGGCGAACCCGAAAACTCTCTCACCGATAGCATTACTCCTGCCGATGACCACCTTGATCATCCCTCATCGGCATGACCAACGCCGTTGGTGGAACCACAATATCCTTCGCCGATAGACCAAGCTCTTGCCGATGAACAGGAACACCTAGGGTTTGAAGGAAGAAACCCTCCAACAAACAAGCTCAGCCTCCAGGTCAAAACGAGTGCCAACACTCCTGAATCAAGAAACCACCTTGCACGATCACCACCTGCTGAAGTAATGAGAGCATGACCTTTTCCTTTATCCTTCTTGTTATCTTTCCCAAGTGCAAATGTGGTTTTTCCTGAGTGTTGTTGAGATGGGGGCTCAAAAGAAGAAGCTGTATTGGGCAAAACAGGTGAAGGCACCTCAATGTTATGTTGTTGAAGAAGTAGTGATTGTTGCTACAATAGTTGAGACATCTCAACAATTTTTTTTCTCATAACACTTAACCTCATCATGACCCAATTTGTTACAATATGCACACTTTGGTTTCTTCTTCTTAGTAGATTCCTCTTGAGAAGAGTTGGGTGTTTTTTGTGATTCCTTATCTTGCCCTTGATTCTTTGAGTCCTTTTGTTTCTTACCTTTGTTATTTGAAGCCTTAGGATCTTTTGTACTTTGAGTTGCAATAAGAGTCTGTGATTTAGAAGACTTCAAGGTACCCATTTGTAACAACTTGGCTTGCTCCCTAGTGAGTTGTGCAGTAAACTCATCAAATGAAAGCATTTTGTGCCAACTACCAAGAGCATCCATAGTAGAATAGAAGGTAGAAACATACACTGAATAATCAGAACCCAATTTGGTAAGGATAGAGAGAATCAATTGTGTCTTCCTTTGCAATGCCACATTGCTTAAGCTGGAGCCTAAGTGATTTGAACTTAGTGAAGAAATCTTGAATGTGATAAAAATCTTGAGGACTTAGTGCAATTAATTCATTTTCCAATTTAAATCCTCTCATAGTATCATGCCTACAAAAGAGACTCTCCAATGTAGTACAAACATCATTTGGTGTTGTGCAAGACTCAACATGAAACCAAAGATCAAGAGAAATGACAAGACATAATGTACCATAGGCCTCATCTATCCTATGAAGCCATTTTCTTCTCTTAGCAGGACCTATGGGTTCAAGATATGTGCCAAAAGTTATCCTATGTAGCCTTCATGTATACAAGAGGTACTCCATTTCTTTCTTTCATTCATAGTAATTATATGGAATTAAAAGAGGAATTTTAGACACATCCATGATCAAAAGAAAGCAAACAACAACACAACACACCCTTTACTATGCAAGAGAACCCCCCCAATTATGTTGTGGCACTTTATACTTAGTATGTTTACAATGTGTCCTTAAAGGACCAAATTTGGGAAATTACAAAACTCTCTTAAAAGAGATATACAACTGAAATATGAGATTCCCAAATGAATCAATACAACAAATGAAGCCTCTCAATACAAGTTTCACATCTCCAAGTGTCAGGATGTCCAAGTTACCAATTAGAAGTCAAAAAACTAACAAATTGAATAAAATATACTTGGGGTTGAATCTAAAGCAAATGCATGGATGATAGTGTAGGGCTCCTCAATACATTTCCAACACCGCAAGAATCGTGAAAATTAGAGTTTGTGGCAAAGAGTTATGAGCTTGGAGGCTGAAATTGAAGAGCTGACGTCAAGCTATAAAAACTGAGATCAAACAAAAAAATCTCAAAAAACAACTAATGCCACTACAAAGTACACTAAATCATCTTTCCAACGATATCTTGTTTGTAAAAAAATGACCCCGTTAGCCCAAGTTATACAAAAAAGAAGAAAAAGCCCTCTTTTAGGGCACAAGAGGGACACAACAGGCCCTTGGGGCATTGTTCTGGTGGCGGATCGGTGGTCTCTGGGTGGCGTCACTAGTGGTGGTGGCTAGATTAGGCAACACATAGGCTAAACCATCGACTGAGCAAAGATAACCCTAGCAGAGGTGTTAGTTTTCAACGCCACTGGTGGCGGATCTGGGGCCAAAAGGGCTGGCTGAGTGATGGAACTCGGCGAAGGGCATTGACTATGAGTTGAGGCCACTGGGGGAGGCTACACTCAGAGGCCAGGAGATGGATATGCCCATGGCAGAGGCGGCTTCTTCGGGCAGTGACGCCTGCCACTTGAACCTTGTGGGGCTAGTGAGGAGTAGGGGCTCGAGGGCCCTGTGATTGGGCGCTCTGACCACAAATTTAAAATCTCTTGCTCGATGAAAGATCCACAGGGTAATAACCCCAAACAAAAGAAACCACCATAATTATCCACCAATGAAAGATGAAGTTGACCCCTCTGTGTAGGGAAGGACTGGTTAATGCAATAGGTGACACCAACATAGGAAAATATGCCCAAAACATGCCAAAAACCACTGTGTAAACCATTTGACTGTAGGGAAAAATTTTTGCGGACCGCTGGTTAAAACCTTATTTTTGCTAATTATGCCTACAATGACGCCTGTGAGTCGGTATGATTGTATGGCAATAGTCGTACCGTACAGATCCGTACGATGTACGTAATTTTCTACAAACCCTAAACAGGGTAGAAAAATCATAAAAAAATTTCTAGTGACGAAATTCAAGGATTTGACAATCGTTTTATAGGTTTTGACACCTCTTGATTGCAATGGTGAGGTCAAAATTTCTACACAATGCACTTAAAACACAACTCCTAGCAAAAAATTTCAAAAATTCAAGAAGGAACCCATAGATCTGGGCTTTGATACCATGTAAGAGTCAATGGTGGACTCAAGGAGGCCCAAGAACACATGCAATCACAACAACCTTCCACAACAAGAGACAAAACAACAATGCCAAGAAATGGTATAGAGCTTGACTTCACACAATTGAATTACATTGCATACATGATTACAATGTCTTGTGTTGCAGATTGTTTTTGCTATCTCTAGGTGTTTCCTCCTATACAAGTGTTGGTTCTTCATTGATGGCTTCTGCATCTAGTGCAATGTGTGGGGTTGGTAGGAAGGGTGGGAGATATAAGGTTAAGGTGAAAAATGAGGAGATCCCCCTAAATAGTAGAAGTGTTACATTTCTAGGGAAGAGATGGTGGCAAATTTTATGGTGTATGTAGACAAGGAGATAAAGGATCCTGATCTTAGACATTGGGTGGTCTAGATTTGGGATTTAGCTAAGGATATGGATAAGTCTCCAAGTGTTGGTTTCACTTGGCCATGTCAAAAATGCTACTTGATCTGGGGTATACATGTAGTCATTGGAGCATGTTTGATGTGACCTAGTCTCTCTTGTGCCTCTTTACTTTCAATGATGTCCAGATCGTATTTACTTCATGGCGACATTGAGGATATTGTTCACTAGGCCAAGGTGTATCTTGGGCGCATTTTGGAGCATATTCATGCCTCCAAGCGACGACAATAGTGTCTGTAGAGGTTGGTGGAAGAACTATCGAAAGGGTTGAAGGTGGTGCTCTTAATTGAGGCAATTCTAGCATTTTCTGACTATTGTAATAGTAAGGGTTCAAATGACGTTGAGGGGGTTTCTCTAACTAGTTTAAAAGTTCCCTATGAAAAATGTAAGTTCGTTCATCAGTGTGGCTCGAGGCCTATGTAATTTTCCTCAACTCCCCTTTTTCTAGACTCTATTTTTGTTAATACTGAAGACTTTTGCATATAATACGGTAGTAGGGTTTAGGTTGGTGGGTTCCTTGGCTTTAGATGGTTTTGGTAGTTCGGGTTGATTTTAGGTTTGTTTGCAACCAGTCTCATACTTTGTTGCATAGTATGTGATAATATATATAGATGATATCATTTTGATTGGTTCGATTCCTTATCAAATCTTTGTTCCATTGGATCTATGGCACTCTTCCTACAACATCTAGGGATTTCCTATCTTTTCTATTTCCTATATCTTAAACTAGGTTTATAATTTAAAAAATAGTTAACAGTTAGGTTTATGTGATTCACTTTGGAACAAGGTTTTACATATTTTTATTCCAATGGGTTTTAAGGGTATACACACACATATGTTTAGATATACATAACAATTAACAATTAGGTTTATGTTAATCAATTTGGAAAAGGGTTTCAAATATTTTTATTAGAATGGATTACCCTTAATGTAACTGATATATATATATATATATACACACACACACACACATATACATACATACATACGTATATCTATGTATGTATGTATGTATGTATGTATGTACTTAATTGAAACATTTAAATATATATTTGATATTTACTAAATATATACATGAATATTTGTAGGTTATATTTCTTTAAATTCTACTTAGAATTTGGAATACACATTGCAATAAATATAGTCTGAGTAAAGGCATTTACGTCTAGTAAACACCTAAGATTTTGATTACAAACATATGCAACTACTTTCTAATATTTATCAAAACAAGTATTTTCATTCTCAATGTTTGTTCAACTTACAATCTCATACCCCTTATATAATTGTCCACTCATACCAAGATTCATAATGTGATAGGCTAACAATTCCTTAAGATTCTACTTTCCTTTTTAAGTTCACATACATTGTAAAAGAGCTTAGTTGGTGGTGGTGTGGTGCAAAACATTATATGTGTTTGACTCTTGAATACCATTCTATTTCTATGCATAAAAACATTATATGTATAGGGATGAGGTTACATAAAAAATATTATGTTCTTGTGTGTCATATATATAAGACACACACATATTCAATCAATCACATAACAAAATTATATAGACAACAATAAATAAATATGATACATTGCTTCATTCTATATATATATATATGGATGACCTTATATATGAAAACACAACTTTAACATATATGTTTTTGCAAACTTGTATGGTATTGACTGACTCAACAAATGGCATGCAATCTATCTTGGTAAATACTATAGACAATGCCATGCATACCTCTCAAAAAACTATCCACCTCATGCCTTTCCACATTCATATCAATCTAATTTGTAATCCAAATTGTAACTATAATAAGTCCATGTCTTATATGAAGGTATGATAATTCACTCAAACCATGGTGGAGAGGAGACTCTTGATGATGGCATGGAGTTTGTTGTTGTGTTGTTGCTTGATGTACCTTTTGCAGCCAAATAGTCCTACATGCTTGTTATTTGAGAAGCTATTGGAATTCCAGTTGAATGCCCTTGGGTAACACTTGCAAATAGAATTGTGGTAGAATATTGAAGATAGTGAATACTTACCATGTCCCTAAATATAGCATGATGTTTGGGCAAGGGATTTAATGGATTACTCAAATACATTTGCCTCTCTAATTCTTTATTTTCCCTTTCCAACTCTTTCTCTCTTTTATCTTGTTCTCATTGAATCTTATGTTGCTCCTTTTTCTATTATTTCTCTCTTTTGTTGAATTTTAAGTAGCTCATTTGCTTGTAGTTGAAGTTCTCTTTCTGTTTTTTATTATTCCTTCAAGTCTCTAGTGACAATTCTTGCATTCGTTCTCTCATCCTTTGTTTGAACTCTTGGATTTCTTTCTTTCTATCCTCTTGCTCTATTAATAGCTTCACGTAATCATCTATAGTGATAAGTTGATATTGTTGATTGAGTCGAATTCCATTGTCAACTTGATGGTTTGAGGTATCCTTCACTAGATGAATACATAGTTTAAGGAACTAGCTAACATTGGAACTACATTGGCCATCTAATGGTTGGCTAGATTCCACTTCAATCTCAACTTGGACCTCACTAACGTTTGCCTCTAAAACCTCAACTCCTCCCAATTCTGCAACATCCTCCCCAACTTCCTAATCTCCACAATCAGCATAAAAGTGTATCAATAGAGATGCATTCATTTTTTTTGGTGGAAATGGCAATGAAAGACTTTGGTCTTCATTGAAATTTAAAGAATACTAAGGTTCATATCCCCCTCCAATAGCTATGATGGTTGGGTTGGCTCAGTGGGAAGACTAATTCCCTCTTCCTCGCCATTATGTTGAACTTCTTTAAGACAATCACTACATGACTGTCATCAACAATATTCCCCTTTGAAGGGTTTGACTATGTTCTATTGACCTCTGTATTTGGTGTAACAAAACCTAAAAGACTATGAATTTTCTCTACAACAAAAGCCTCCTTAGGTGTAGTAAATTGAAATGTGTCATTAGGGCGCATATCCTCCATCAGTGCATCTAGATTAAGGGGCCATATACCTACCCTCATAAATCCATATTTTATGTTATCAACAGTCAATGCTTTTTGAAATGTCAAGCTACCAAGTTGTGCCAAGTATGCCCTTTTAATGTCTAAATTGGGATACTTAGCCATGCATGTTGTTTTTTCACTCTTAAAATATGACTTGAATGCTAAACACACTTACATCAAGTGGTTGTAGTTTGTGAGATGTGTGGGCTAGTAGTATTAACAAGTCAATACTGAGTGACCTTGCCTCTTGAAGTGTTGTCAAAGAAATATGGCTTCCATGGCCATCAAAAATAATAAATTTCTATTAGTTGGTGAAACTATTGTCTCTCAGATTTGCACCCTTGTTGAGTTGTAAAACTTGGCAATATGGAGAAACATGGGATCTTTCCAGGTCTGTGGGTCATCTGTGTTGGAAAGAACCTCTGGAGAAGGCCGGCTTCCTAGCTGGTAATCACCTAAAATCTACTGGACTTGTAGAGGAAAAATGAGAAGGAATGTTTTTAAAAATGAAAGTTAAAACTGGAAAACTTGAAAATAAGGGTGATTCACCAAACTTAATAAGGTAAATGAAACTCAGACCTGCATACACTTGGCCATAGACAATAGAAAATAAGACCTGCACAACCTATCACTGTATGTTTGCAAAAGCACTTCACAAAGAGGCCTAACTGCATTAAAATCTTTAAAAGAAAGATAAACTTCACAATTTAAAGCCTTATAACACTCTAAGACACAGTCTGCAACCTGCATAAACACAACTTCTACAGAAAAAGGGGTATTGAAAACATAAGACAATCACAAGGAAATAAATTACCTCACAAATGACCTGTTCAAACACTTGATAACATCCAATACTGTAAAACAAGAAGGCAAAATCTGACTGTTAATGGTATCCAACGTGTTCTCTGTATTTCATATGCCCAAAGAGTTACAAAAACATGCTCAAACTAAGTAGGATTGCAGAAAAAATCACTAACTCCAGAATGTACATGGAAAAGAACTCCCTAAAAAGAGTCAAATGAATGACTATATACTCTCTAAACTGCTGCCATGAGATAAAGATGAGCCATCTCCATTTTCGTTATCTCATAATTGTCCCCAAAATATTTTCTAAAAGTCCTCCAAAAAGGTTCTCCAAAGCAGAAAAAGTCAAGGCATGCCATCAATAATCATAAAGGCACCTAAAAATGTCTTTGAATGCCTTTAAATGATCTTTAAGGCCACTGAAAATAAGTCAAATATGTGCAATAACTCCCCTGTAGCATCATAAATGTTTGGATATTTTCACAATAAATGACATAAATACACAATTTCTGCATTCATTTAACATTGACTAAGTGATTTATAATTTCATCACCTTAGTTAATATTTTACAATCCAAAATTTATACAAACCTATGCAGAAAATAATGACATTTATGACAACATTTAATTCCCTGATTTTGCATGATTTAGGGTCAATTAAATGTCGTGAAAGGAGGACAAAGTAATCAACAAGACTTACTTTGTCGTTTGTGATAATTTGCCCAATGTTGCCTCTTTGCATTTTTATTACAAACAATAAGGTAATTAATAAGTAATTACTTTGTCATCTTTTTACAACATCTAATCTATTCCTAAACTATGCAAAAATGTCATAAAAAACGTCTTCATAGCTCCTAGGCAAAAAGACATGACTCATACATCTGCACCATATCTTGCATCTCATAGCATAAAAAACATCTCACAATTCCTAACCATTTCCATTTTTACCTATCCACCATCATGATGCGAGGTTCAATGCAATACATTTAAAAAATAACCCTTATGACTCCCATACATATATCACCATGATTTCATGTTTTGAAGGTCTAATGTAACACATTAAAGGATCCTTATGACTCCCCTACACCAAACAATACCTTATGGCCACACTTCATCCACCTTGTAACTCCTAGCCATGATTTGCAAGATATACTATTTGGCTTTGTGTTTCTCATAATGCATTTGGCCTTGGAAAAGAAATAAAAGGCAAAAAAAAAATGCCACGGCCATTTAGAATGTGGTTAGGTTTTAAGACTTTCATAAGTCTTGACCACGGGCACAATAGATTAGAAATGATTTTTTGCAAATAAAAAATCAAAAAAGACAATTGACTGGAAATTGCTCTTAATCGACTAAATGGAAGAAAAACCTAAAAGATATTTCATTTGCATTGCTTCTGTTGTTGTCCTCACTGCCGCTCGACCACCATCGCCTGTAGGGTTTGAAGCTAAAAACGCACCATTTTTTGTCGATTTCTGGGCCGCTCTTGGTTGATTTTCTGAGGAAAACGTGAGGTAAGTTGTATTCTTTGAGGTTTTGACTTCATTTAGTCAATTTTGGACTGATTTTAGGCCTTTGTGGTCACATTTTGACTGGTTTATTGATGCATTTTTTGTGGTTTTGATGGCTGACTTTCTTGCATACGTTGTTAGCTATCTTTGAGGCCGCAATTTGACTGGCTTGTTGAGAAAGAAACTACATTTTTAAACCAAGCAAAGGTAGAAAGAACAGAGGTAATTCATTCTATTGTCAATCTTCCTTTGTTTTTTCTAAATTTTTGCTGCATCTTGCTGCCTGGGCCACGATTCTGAGGGGTTTTGTGAGCATTTTTGTTTTGAAAGAGTTGAAAACTTCATTTGTTGTTTAAACCCGCACTTTGGCTTGAAATAAGCTTCACCCATGAAGATTTTTGAAAAGAAAACCTGCACAAAGAAACGTCTCTATGCATGTTGCATTAAAAAATCTATATTTTCTTTGTGTACGCTGTAGCAAGATGCTTCAAATTCCATTTTTTGTGATTTTCAGAGGGTTCTATGTATTTTGAACTTGGAAAATTTCTGCACTTTTCTGGGAAATCTGCATTTTTCTTTTGTTCTATAGCAAGATGCTATGACCATGCCTACAAACGGGTTCCACTATCTAGCAATGTAACTGTGAAAGTCTCTTTATTTTGTGACAAAAAAACCCTACTAGAGTTTACACGGAGACTATGAAGAATTTGTAGACTTTGTTGCTGTCTTGTATCTTCTATAGATAAGAATCTGTATACTTTTGTCCATTTTTTGTTACTGATTCACTTGGAAGATCATTTCTGAAGGTCACTATACACTAGAAATGTTATAACTCATAGCTGGGACAGCATACATACACTAGAGCTTAGACAAATGTCTTCTATTTTTGTAGTTTAGAATGTATTACTAAAGGTTTTGATCATAACAGTCATGGTGACTTTTCCTTGTTTTGATGACTATTCCAAGACACATGCATCACTATTCCGATTTGATGGCTATCACACAACTTGTCATACATTCTCTCCATGTACTTGTAGTACCCTCTTTTCCTTGGCTAAAGGGTTGGAAACAAACTTTCACTATTTGGTAGTTGTGGCAGTCCCATCTTGTCTTTTTGGATAAGTGTAAGAGAGGTAGCTTTGTTCCCTTTTAAAAGACAGGCTCTTTGTGTACCAGATCTTTTGATAATATTAATCATTGTCCTTCTCGAAGACCTCTCACTGTGGTAACTATCTTCATGACTGTCATTTGCTCTCATGACCCTATAATCATTTATTGTTTCCTTTTGTCCACTGTGGACTGTCCACCAACACTCTACATATCTAAGCTCTCCTCTAGGCTTTATGAATCTTTATGTGGACTTTGTCAATGTGGAAATTTTATCTCCCCTACCACACCTTCCTCTGCCCTTGACAAAATTGTAGTCAGTGTATCAAAACACAAGGGTTCTCAAAATTTACCAACCTTCTTTTCTTAAAATGCTTGGTGACTGCTCTTTAGTTCCTTAGCAGAGTGTAATGATAAAGAATATTGTCCTTTATTAGCTCTTCCCATCTTGTACATTGCTACTCTCTATCAGCTGCTCCTTGAGGCTCTTTCACTATATGCAGTTGATGACAAGCTTATTCTTATTGTTGATAAGGCACAAGAACATTAACAAAACCCCTTCCTAATCCTTAATGGATCTCTGAGGTGATGATGCAGTCCTATGTAAGTTTGTAGTCATGTCTTTATCTGGAGTTGTAGTGTCTCTCAGACCTCTGATAGGCCTCCTTCTTTGTTCACAACTTTAAAGACTCCTCCATCATGCTACTCACAGAAATCTTGAATGATCTTGAGGATTGTACAAGTTAGTATAGGATTGATATAGCTATTATTGTCCCATATTTCTTAAAACTCTCTTCTACATGACATCCCTCCATGACTGTGAGCTTCTTGACACATCTCTATCAATCTCTTTGCCATTCAAACTGTTCCATCCACCTTGAAAATTTGGATGATCTTTATGCCAATAGTGATATTTCTTTTACAAAACCTACTGCTATTTTCAATAGTCTCTTGATATAGGTCACTATTTCATAGGCATACATTTGAAAGGTGCATATCTTTGTGTTCGAGATCATGTGACTGTCCTTATGTGAATGTATGAAAATGGATGGTTTGAAACAACCCTCGATCTATTGAGGCATGGTTCAAAACTAGAGAGTCTTCTTGGTTATATCCATAATGATCATTGACAACCACAATAGAATTTTGACCATTATAGAGCTCCACCTTCTTGAGACAATCAGAAGACATAGTTTTAAACAAAGTTTTCTGAGGATAACACAATTGGTGTGAAGAGAAATCACATCTTGTATGGGAATTTGTTGTATAGTATCCTATTGCTTGCCTTGAGTGTTTCTCTAATTAAAGAAGTGTTAGTGAGTAAATTGTACAAAGTTTGAGTTCTTTTCAGCTATCCTTAAATTATCAATCCCACAAGCTATTTGAGCATCTTCTTCTTCGGACTGTCATGATACTCTTGCATTTCATAGGGTTTGATGACTATGAACCTTGTATTAGTTTGCAAATCTGACCTCTGTTTTATGCACCAAACAATACCCTCATGTTGTCTTCATGTTGGTGGCTGCTCTTGAGCTTGGCTATTCTATCCTTGTCTACTTGTCATGACTGTTAACACAGTCTCTAATATTTGAAAAAAATCATCCATAGCTACCTATTTTTTACTATCCCTCAATGGTAAGGACTACTCCAAGTGATTAGGACTGCTCCGACAGTCATTTTATTGACTATCCCAAGACTGCTTCTCTTCTTCTCACTATTACCAGTCTTCTTTTAGACCTCTGTACTGGTATCTCATACACTCTATTCTCATGTGACTATCACCTTGTTTTGCCTTCAATGTTCTCTTTATACTTCATGATTGTCATGTTGTCCTCACAATCACCTAGTTTAGGACTATTTTTTCATTGCTACTCTGAGTTGCTGTCATGTTTTCTATAGACCTCTCTATCATAACTTCGTAGAACTCTAGGACCACCTTTTGTGACCATACACCCTTCATCTTGATTTTGTAAAAACTTATCAACCATCATACCTCTGCCATAGTCTGTAGAGATCCATGAAGATGAAAAACTTTGAAGTGGAAGTCCTAGCTTGTAACAAGGCCTATACAGAATGGAGAATGAAAACCCAAGCTAGCCTTGTCAAAAGCATAGTGATCTTGTAGACCTAAACCTGCTTGCACATATGATTGATCCTTGTTTTCCAATATGACTGCTGTCCAAATTGAAAATGGCTGTTATCTTTACGGTTGTTATCTACATCTTATCATAGTTCTCTCTGCTAGTCATTCAAAATATGCTGATTGTCATCTACTTATACAATGACTGTCTTCACTCCTTCTCTTATTGTTGATGATTGTTGTTCCATCATACTTTGCTGCTCCATCTCATGCACCTTATGCTTTGTATCTTCTGTCCTAAACTGCTTGGGTTTTCCAGATTGTTGGCTGTCTTTTACCAGATGGAGCATTTCTAATACACATTTATTTTCTCCTTCTTAGTTGCTTCATTGTACCTTGCTATCCTTTGTCGTTTATGACTATGTATGATCATGTTGACTGCACTTGTATATGCTATCCTACTATGACTGAAACCTCTTGAAAGCCGTGATCTACGTTCTGGATATGCTCCTTGAGCTGTGCCTTTGTATTTATATATTGCATCTGAAATGTTCTGTAAGGTCTATGAGCTGGGCTCAACCCTTGTGGGAGCCACATTTCCTCCACTCATAATGTAAGCTGATGAATCAAACAGAAACACAATTGCACCTGTATCTGCACATGAAGCAAACTTGTTAAGAAAAACAAGGACTTGTAATCAATACTCTTGATTTGTCTTCTCAAGGTCTCTGTGACACTAACTGGTTTACTACATCTGAAAAACAAATTGTATATTTATAGATGTATATCATATGATGTATGATGCCTCGTCATTTCTCTAACATCAGTTTTCCAAAATTTTATGCAGATAACTAGGGGTAGCAAGGAGATAGCAGTTGGATGCAGGACACGTAGACATTATAGGATGACACAAGACATGGCAACAGGATGAAGGATCGTCATTTAGGCAATGATGAGTTACCCTATCTCATATACATATTTGTCTTTTAGTTCTTTTATAAATGTATAGTTTGTCTTTTCACTTGTAATGAAACAGTTAGTCTCACGACTTGTGTGAGACCTTATACACTTATTTTTTTCAATACAAATTGCTGATCTTTTAAAAGATTTGTACAATCTCTTAAATTTGAAATGCATCTGAATGCAACAATACAATGTAATCTTAATTTATACCATATATGTGATGGTGTCAGATTGTCATTGATGTCAAAAAGGTATTGCAGGATCTTGGGTTGATCTTAGTAAACATCTGAAGGTCACTAATCAAGAGCTTGGTAAATGTGAATGCTTGGTTATGAAGGTTGGAACAATGATGATCTTTGTTTGAAGTGATCTATCAGTTGAGTTAGTGTGCATCTTCATAAGATATCATCAGGGTGGCCTGCACTGTTGACACATGTTGTTCAAGATCATGTCTCTCGTCTCTCACATTGTTCACTCTATTAGGAAGATCATTCAGGGGTTGTTCATTTGGACAGAATAAGTGTTGTCAGTTGGTTTGGCTTGATTAGTGTATATCTTCAAGAAATGTGTGAAGTTGTTGTAGGAGTACATCATCAGGAGTCTATCATCTTGTGTGTTGTTTCTATTCTAGAGTTGATAGAATGTTAATGGATGTGTGTTGTGTTGTTGACAAGTCCTCATAGTATTCAAGATAGAATCTTTATGGGGTTTGCTCCATACTTCATATAAAGTGGTTGATGGTGTTTTGGATTGGTAAATGAGTATGTTATTGAGGGTTGATCAGATGGATGTTGTTCATTCATATCAGTTAGTTTATTGCAAGAGACCTGATGATATAGATATAGTTTGATGAAGTTGAAGGAGGTTGTTGTTCATCGAGTTCATGACAAGGTTAATAATGTCAAATGTTGGTCATTGAAAGATTCATGACAAGGTTGTTTATCATTATCATCATCTTATACAAAATCAGAAGTGGCAGATCAGAAGTGGCAGGTTGATGTTCAAAGTTATCTTTGAGTATCTTATGGTTTCTTACAAGACTAGGGCTTATATTACAAGGAGGCAAAATTCTTTAGTTTCAAAATATATTAAAGTCTATTCAAAATCTCTTTTGAAACACATATCACACTTTATGTTATATTTAAGTGATGACCTGAGCTTGCAGGTTAAGTCACTTAAGGTGACTCTCTAAAGGGGTTTTAATACATCCCTCAACCAGCCCCTTCTCCTAAAGATACCGATCCCACAGGTAATGCAACATATGATCGGGGTGCCAAAACATGATCGGTGGCTATGTTTAAACCTTCGGTGGGCGCGAACTTGAAGATCTATGGTGATCATTTAAATGTAAACCTTGACCCTGCAGATAACATTTGACGGTCTTTGAGACGTCACTGTAGATAAAGCTTTTTGAAACTGCAGTTTAAATGCTATCTTTGAGCCCGAATGGAAAGGGATTTGTTTTGCGATTTTTTTTTTATGAAGATTCTTTCTATTTTTGAAACTAGTGGACCTCTCTTTTTATCTCTTGTGCAACTCAAGATATTATTAAGGAGAGTTTTTTTTTCTATATTAAGAAGAAGAGTTTTTGTGATAAGAAGACTAAGAGTTTTTTTTTCTTTAAGAAGTGTTAGAAAGAATGCAAAGAAAAGAATGCTTTTGGAGACTTAATTGATGCAAACACATATTATTATTTTTCAGAGAGAAGATGAAATTTTTGTTGAAAAGAAGATGAAGATTTTGATTGAGAAGATGAAAAGTTTTTTTACAGATTAAAAATATTGTTGAATATTTTTAAATCCAAAGAGAGATTGAAGATATTCTTGCAGATAAATGAGAGAGGATATAGAGAGTCATTTCGCAGGTTGTACGTGAGAAGGAATTTCAAGAGTTTTGGAATGTGTTTCTTTGCAGGGAAGAAAATATATATATGTATATATGATTTTATTTTTGCAGAGATTGAAGGGTTTTGTACAAAGAGGATAATGAAAATTTGGTTGAAGAAATTTGTAGATTGAAGGGTTTTGTGAATTAGAAGAATATGAAAGGGCAGTTGTATTTTATTTGACAGAGATGGAACATACAGAAGATGAAAGGTGAAAAGACATTCAACTTGTATAAAAATGTTTTTCAGGTGCATTGATGTGTGACTTGTAAGACAGAGATGAAATAAATAGAGAATGTAGAGTTGTTGAGTGTATCCGGATGTAGGATTGATTTTGAACAGAATGGACATTTGACAGACACATGAGAGAAGAAATGTTTTGTATTGAAATAGAGAAACCCTCTGAATTCTTGTTTTCAATTTGTTCTGTATTAGGGGTTGGTGCTCCTTGAAGCTGGTGCTTCTAAACAGTATGCCAGTGAGGCTTATAGGTCAGTGAGACCATTTGTCAGTGAGACACTCACATCAGCCAGTGAGGCTTGTAAAGATATTTTTTGATAAAGCCAGTGAGGCAGTTTTGGAGTGGTTTTTCTACCCAGAAGGGTTTTCCACTCGTGAAAAGCATGTGTCATAATCTTCTTTGTGTGTGTGTATGATTTACTTATGAAGTTTTGTTCTCTTTCTGTATTCAAAGTCATGTGCATATGTATTTGACAAATCAATGCTATCTTTCTCTATTTGTGCTCTGAAAGTTAAAGTTTGTAAAAAGATTTAAAAATTCACACAACACTGATTCACCCCCCCTCTCAGTGTTGTCCTAGACTCCTACAATATGTACATGGATATAATGCAACAGAAATAAGAATGTACCTTTCTCTCCTTCAAAAAATTGAAAAGCTCTACTTGATTGAGCTAGTAGTGAAATTTAGGTAACATCTTTGTGTTGTGTGGTTACACAACACGCCCCATTTTAACTTGGCAAAACAGGGACCCAACTTTTTGGCTTGGCTTGTGTTGTCTGCTTTCTGGCGGTTTGGTAAAAATGAGTCAGGTGCATCATCATCATGATATTCGATGAGGTAGGTCATCATCATGAGGTCAGTTTGTCAAAGTTCATATTTTGTTTCTATGACCTCATATTTAGAAAGAGCTTGAAATTCCATGCAGGTTTGCCTTTTACATCACCTAAAAATTTGTCCATATGTGGAAGTTATGAGCAGTCAAAGTTTTGGTCAAACCTGATAATCGCAAGTGATCATCATATTTTTATATCCTCAGTCATGTTGTCAAGGTCATCCTGATCTTGGTCTATCACCTGATAAAATCATGCAGTCGAAATATCCGGACGTCAATCTTAGGTGATAGTGCCCTTTACCCGTCAAATGACCTTATGCGCATCGTGAGCATCATGTTTTGAGTGAAACCCGATATTTCATAACAACGAGCATCATGATATTATAACATCACCTGATATTATAATATCATGCTGATCTTATAATATCACCCTGCTTAGAAAATCCACCATCTGCATAATTTGCATGCGCATGTCAAAATCCTATCGAAGGGTCATCATCCTGATCTTTCAAGGGAGGGTCATATTTGCTGATATTCGCTAATATGATGATGACGTCATCATATCCTCCTGATCTCCTTTTGCATGATCATGATGATCACCCTATCTTTTAAGGGGGGTGATACTCTCAGCAGCATGATCATATTTTAAATATCACCCTAGTGCTAACCTGATGATGACCTCAACTCATCCTCATGCTCCGAAGGCGGAATATGATGGTTACGTCATCATGATATTCGATGAGGAGGATCATCTTCCTAATGTAACCCGATATTTCGTAATGTCCTCCTGCCGAGAAATATGACCTTATGCAAATATCCTGATGACGTCATCCCAATCTGATAAATGAAGAAGCAAATATCAGGATGACATCATCATCACATTTCCCTTCGGCAGGATATTTTCCAAAACATGATCCGGTTCGCGAATATGACGATGACGTCATGTTCCTTTAAACTTAACAAAAGCCCCGGATATCCTGATGATCATCATCATCCTGATCTTTCGAGAGGGTTACCTTGGCCGCAAAGGGGTCATATTACATTCACCACCTGATCATGTTCCTTAGGTGACCCGATATTACATTTATCCCCTGATCTTAACTAAACATGACGGTGATGTCATCTTTTGCATTTTAATGAAGCCCAGATATGATGATGACGTCACCATCATATTCCATTCCGTAGCAGCAGGATCATATTTCATATCCTCCTATTTTCCTTCGACATGATGATGATGATGATGTCATTCTTTTCCCCAATATACAGAAGCGAAACATGATGGTGACATCATCAGGACATTGGAGGAGGGGGAGCATCATATTCACAATATCCTGCAGATAGGTAGAAAGCTCTAAGTTTCCCCATCGGCCGCGCTTTGAATTTTCTTCCTGACAGTAGTGGTCTCGCCGATAGCATGTAAGGCCGGATTTGAAATAAATTGAAAAGTAGTTATTTCCTTGTATATTTTGAGATACATGATCATATTTGGAGCCCGATATACAAGAAAATGGGCGGGAAAACATAGCGATAGAAATTTGAAAGCCCGATTGCCTGTAGCTACACATTTTGAGGCCTGGTTAATAAAACATTTTACTTCCTGTTGTTTATCCACATGATGATGAACTTAATGTTTGTCTGTTTATTTGTAGGAAGTCATGATGCTGTTAGAGCTGTTGCTGAGCATTGTATGGTTGCACACGAAGGCAACATGAACCAGAAATGAGGAGGATATTGTCAAATATGCTGTTTGCCAGCTAGAGACCGAATCAAATCAAAGATGCTGGAATATTCTGTGCCAGCTGTACATTTGCCAACTGGCGAAGCATGTGCTTTTCATCTGGACCGTTGATTATTATGAGAGGATTCTGATCCTTGGATCATTGTAACTGTTTTCTTGCATTTGCTCTATATAAGAGCCAGAGCTTGTCAAAAATGAAGGAGATAGATAGATATATCTGGCAATAAGGCTAATAATAAAAAAGAGAAAGAGATACATTAGACACATCTGGTACATTAAGGCCAATTACTGTAGAATAAATTAGGAGATCAGATTACTGAGACTAATGAAGACTGAATTGTTGAAATGTCAAGGTTCTTTCTTCAGATCACTGTAAATGTACCTGTTCTTGAGCATACTGAATGGATATGAAGTTTCAGATTACATCCTGATTGTAAATTTTACGTAATCTTCCGGTTGATTTCTGGATATGTACTGGTGAATGCTGTGTTCAACTAGAAGCGCTTTCATTTCATTACATGTTGTCGTCAACTTTTCCTTTGAAGATTTGCACTGGATCATGCGGATTTGTGGAATGTCCTGGTGAAGTATGATTCTAGTTTCCTTCTTTTCATTGCATGTATGGGAGCTTGTATGTGGATCAGTGATCTCAGTCAAGTAGTTTTGGGAATCTCATTCTTTAACCCTTTTCCTTTTTTTAATTTCATAAATTCATCACCATAACTGCAAGTCATGATAAATAATAAGCAGAAATAGAGAAATATGCTGAAATCCCGTAGGTAACTGAAAATCATTAGCATATTTGAGTTAAATGCATGTAGTATTGAAAATATCATGCAAAGAATTGCAAATAATGGTAGAAATCATGCAAATATCAGCCTGTAAGCACATTATTTGACTAAATTCACAGTGCAGAGGTAGAATTATTAGAGATTTATGCAAAGCAGATATATAAAGCAGGATATTTGGAGAAATAATGATGAACTTTGCAGAAATACGTAAGGCCCCTGAATGGAAAACAGCAACACACATCAACCACTGAGTAACGTCAGTAGATTAAGACCTAATCAACGGAGACTTGGGATCATGAATTCTCTGAATTCATCATATCTTTCAAGATGAGTAAAGGTTGTTGTGTAACTTTTATTCTATGTTTGTATATGACTAACATCATCATCAACATAAATTGGTGCTACAAGGAGGGCAGAACTGGAAAAGACACTATTGCTTCAGTCATCATTCATTTTATGCAGGCCCCTCGCTTCTAACACAACATAAATTGGTGCTAGAAGGAGGGCAGAACTGGAAAAGACACTATTGCTTCAGTCATCATTCATTTTTATGCAGGCCCCTCGCTCCTCATGATCAACATAAATTGGCGCTAGAAGGAGGGCAGGCCCCTCGCATCATGACCAACATAAATTGGCGCTAGAAGGAGGGCAGAACAATCATCATCAACATAAATTGGTGCTAGAAGGAGGGCATGAGCTGTTTCTCAACAAATAAATTATTTTCAGTTGAAGTGATATCCCCTGCCTTAGTATAGCCACTTGCCCTAAGTCTTGCAATTAATCTGCAGGCCCCTCGCTTCTAACGCAACATAAATTGGCGCTAGAAGGAGGGCCTGAGCTGTGAATTTCTGGATTTCTACAAATATTGCATAAATATTTCAGCATTTGAGTTAAATGTCTGCAAATATCTCTTATCTGAGATGTTTTGGTTGCACCTTTGCCAAGATCTAGCTTGAAACATCAAAGATTAGTTTGATTTTCTGGACTTTCAAGTTTTATTTTGAGATATGATAGATCTCATTAAAATTTCAAAATACTAAAAAATTGAAAAATAGAGTCTCATTTTGATGGATGTATATGAAGGCAATTGTCAAATTAACATTCCTTTATTTTAGGAAACTTTGAGTAGGCAGCTTTACCCTCACAGTTTGTCTAACTTTGGTTTATCCACCTGTTGCAGGATACACCAGACTGTGGAACACAGCGAAATAAATTGTTTAACTTTCCTTACAAGGTTGGATTTATATTTGAAAGGATTAATATTCTTCCCGGATGTGTTCAGGGCTGAAATTTGCCAGGAAAATGAGGAAATTCTGGAGCAACAAGCAGATGCAGCACCAGAAGTTATTAATTGTCCAGACACTGAAGTGGATCGCTCTGAAGATTTTCAATTATACTTGTCCAGAAATATACAATGTAGTCAAATATTAGGTTTATCCACTGATGATGTTCTGATTGAAAGCTGGTGCAGATTACATGACGAAGAGCATTCAGAGAGAGATTGCTACCCTTGCTTGGTCATGTTGAAAAAGACTCTAGAAAATACAATAGCTGAATCGGTTATAAAAGGTAATGAAGAGGAAACATCTTTCCTGGATTCATTCTATGGTGGGATTGATAGGAGTTCTCTACTTCTTAATACAAGTAAGGACCAGTCAGTATGCAGGTATGAATCTTGTGAAAATTTTAGAGAAGAAACCACTCATCAGGATAATATTTTTGATTCTGATCCTAATACTTTTGATAAAGAAGATGAAACATCTTTCCTAGAGTCATTCTATGGTAAAGAGAAGTGTAAACAGATAGTAGACAATTTAAATTCACTGCTGATGATGAAGTTCCTATAGTAGTAACTCAGGGAGTCATAGAAAATAAAATAAATGCTGATTTACTACCTAACTGGGTTGAATTGAATGATCAAATGCAAGAATGTTGCAGGTTAATGGAACCAGATCCTTTACTAGATAGAAGATGTGAATTATTTAATGAACAATTCCTGAAAGATGAAGATGTAGAAAACTTTGGAGTTGTTGTGCATAATCAGACGTTACTCCAGAAATATTTTGAGAATGAAACAGGGGAGTGTCCTTATCAAGTGAAAGTTGTTTCTCCTTTACAGTCAAATGATTTAGAAATGATAAATTTCTGTATATCAGGTTGTGATAATAAAGATACTTATTTAGATGCTGATGTGCAGGAAATTGAAGAAAATATTGAGAAGTTTCCTGAACTGGAGGATAAACTGAACATCCAGAATGAAGGGATAAAGTTGGATAAAGATGAAGAATTAATACATCAAGAGTCATACATCCTTCAATTTGAAGAGAGACCAGACACTGAGCCAAGCAGTGAAAATATAATGACAAATGGAAGACCAACTGCCAATGAAGAAGCATGTCCAACAAAATCAGAAATACACCAGGTTGTATTTCTCCTTTCCACAGTGAATGATGTTGATTATTATTTTGATTATGGAAATTCAGGAGATAAGACATGCATATGGATTAATCATGAACATGATGAGCTTCCTCAGTTGCTGATCATCAAGAGTTATTCTGTTGAATACAGTGAATTCAGAATATCAGAATATTTTTCAGAATATAAAGATAAATTTGCTAGGTTGAGAACCATAACTGATACCCTAAGACTCCTGCACAATCAAAAGAAGTATGCAAATACAGGTGTATTTGGGTCTTTTTCTGGTTTTTGTTTGCCTAATAGTGGTTTGTATATAATTTTTGTAGGTTAGTTGTTTGTACAGTTTGCTTGTTTTGCTTTCTTGTTCTATTTCTTTTGTTTCCTTTTGTAGGTTAGCTGTTTGTACAGGTTGCTTTTTGCTTTGCGTTGTTGAGTCTTTGTTTTGGTTGGGCAAAATTGGTGCACCTTGTTACTTAAGAACACTACATAAATTGTTAGAATTCAAAAGTTGGATATAAGTTTTTACATAGGTTGTAACTCATCTCAGTATAGGTATTCTTGATCAGGTCTGTGGTATCATATTCATCAGTACTACTTTTCTTGAGTCAAGGTGATCCTCACAATGACACACCTAACAGCCTTGGGTTTGTTGAACATATCAGTGTAGGTGTTAAGTGAAAAATCTAAAGGTTGCCCTTGCTACCATTGCAATTCTCAACTTAATTTCAACAAGTGACCATTCCTTGTATCATGAGGCTACAACTGTTATATCTTAAGAATTAAATTCAAAATATAAAATAAATAAAATAATAAAATGGATTTTTTGAAATCCAGATTAAGTCATCTAAGTAACTCTACCGGAGCTATAGACGCTTGCTGGCAGTGGGGCTCTACTTAGGAGAATTGCAACGATAACCTTGCCGGGGCTATGGACGCCTGCTGGCAGCAAGGGTCTATCCGGTTGGCTATGAGGGATGAACCAAACTACGTAGCTTAACACCAGTCACTGACTTATTCAACTCACTTTCAAGATGAGTATATGAATCACATGCACACAATTGATCCCTTATCAATTCATTGTTACATTGATGAACATGATACCAGTTAGAAAGGATTAGGATGCTCATGCTTAATAGGAGTTGGAAATTTATGTTTTAATTTATCCTCACCTTTTGAATTATTTGAATTTTGTTGTTTTCTTTGGTGGCAAGTTGTTGTGTGGTTACACAACACGCCCCATTTTAACTTGGCAAAACAGGGACCCAACTTTTTGGCTTGGCTTGTGTTATCTGCTTTCTGGCGGTTTGGTAAAAATGAGTCAGGTGCATCATCATCATGATATTCGATGAGGTAGGTCATCATCATGAGGTCAGTTTGTCAAAGTTCATATTTTGTTTCTATGACCTCATATTTAGAAAGAGCTTGAAATTCCATGCAGGTTTGCCTTTTACATCACCTGAAAATTCGTCCATATGTGGAAGTTATGAGCAGTCAAAGTTTTGGTCAAACCTGATAATCGCAAGTGATCATCATATTTTTATATCCTCAGTCATGTTGTCAAGGTCATCTTGATCTTGGTCTATCACCTGATAAAATCATGCAGTCGAAATATCCGGACGTCAATCTTAGGTGATAGTGCCCTTTACCCGTCAAATGACCTTATGCGCATCGTGAGCATCATGTTTTGAGTGAAACCCGATATTTCATAACAACGAGCATCATGATATTATAACATCACCTGATATTATAATATCATGCTGATCTTATAATATCACCCTGCTTAGAAAATCCACCATCTGCATAATTTGCATGCGCATGTCAAAATCCTATCGGAGGGTCATCATCCTGATCTTTCAAGGGAGGGTCATATTTGCTGATATTCGCTAATATGATGATGACATCATCATATCCTCCTGATCTCCTTTTGCATGATCATGATGATCACCCTATCTTTTAAGGGGGGTGATACTCTCAGCAGCATGATCATATTTTAAATATCACCCTAGTGCTAACCTGATGATGACCTCAACTCATCCTCATGCTCCGAAGGCAGAATATGATGGTTACGTCATCATGATATTCGATGAGGAGGATCATCTTCCTAATGTAACCCGATATTTCGTAATGTCCTCCTGCCGAGAAATATGACCTTATGCAAATATCCTGATGACGTCATCCCAATCTGATAAACGAAGAAGCAAATATCAGGATGACATCATCATCACATTTCCCTTCGGTAGGATATTTTCCAAAACATGATCCGGTTCGCGAATATGATGATGACGTCATGTTCCTTTAAACTTAACAAAAGCCCCGGATATCCTGATGATCATCATCATCCTGATCTTTCGAGAGGGTTACCTTGGCCACAAAGGGGTCATATTACATTCACCACCTGATCATGTTCCTTAGGTGACCCGATATTACATTTATCCCCTGATCTTAACTAAACATGATGGTGACGTCATCTTTTGCATTTTAATGAAGCCCAGATATGACGATGACGTCACCATCATATTCCATTCCGCAGCAGCAGGATCATATTTCATATCCTTCTATTTTCCTTCGACATGATGATGATGATGATGTCATTCTTTTCCCCAATATACAGAAGCGAAACATGACGGTGACGTCATCAGGACATTCGAGGAGGGGGAGCATCATATTCACAATATCCTGCAGATAGGTAGAAAGCTCTAAGTTTCCCCATCGGCCGCGCTTTGAATTTTCTTCCCGACAGTAGTGGTCTCACCGATAGCATGTAAGGCCGGATTTGAAATAAATTGAAAAGTAGTTATTTCCTTGTATATTTTGAGATACATGATCATATTTGGAGCCCGATATACAAGAAAATGGGTGGGAAAATAGAGCGATAGAAATTTGAAAGCCCGATTGCCTGTTGCTACACATTTTGAGGCCTGGTTAATAAAACGTTTTACTTCCTGTTGTTTATCCACATGATGATGAACTTAATGTTTGTCTGTTTATTTGCAGGAAGTCATGATGCTGTTAGAGCTGTTGTTGAGCATTGTATGGTTGCACACGAAGGCAACATGAACCAGAAATGAGGAGGATATTGTCAAATATGCTGTTTGCCAGCTGGAGACCGAATCAAATCAAAGATGCTGGAATATTCTGTGCCAGCTGTACATTTGCCAACTGGCGAAGCATGTGCTTTTCATCTGGACCGTTGATTATTATGAGACGATCCTGATCCTTGGATCATTGTAACTGTTTTCTGGCATTTGCTCTATATAAGAGCCAGAGCTTGTCAAAAATGAAGGAGATAGATAGATATATCTGGCAATAAGGCTAATAATAAAAAAGAGAAAGAGATACATTAGACACATCTGGTACATTAAGGCCAATTACTGTAGAATAAATTAGGAGATCGGATTACTGAGACTAATGAAGACTGAATTGTTGAAATGTCAAGGTTCTTTCTTCAGATCACTGTAAATGTACCTGTTCTTGAGCATACTGAATGGATATGAAGTTTCAGATTACATCCTGATTGTAAATTTTACGTAATCTTCCGGTTGATTTCTGGATATGTACTGGTGAATGCTGTGTTCAACTAGAAGTGCTTTCATTTCATTACATATTGTCGTCAACTTTTCCTTTGAAGATTTGCACTGGATCATGCGGATTTGTGGAATGTCCTGGTGAAGTATGATTCTAGTTTCCTTCTTTTCATTGCATGTATGGGAGCTTGTATGTGGATCAGTGATCTCAGTCAAGTAGTTTTGGGAATCTCATTCTTTAACCCTTTTCCTTTTTTTAATTTCATAAATTCATCACCATAACTGCAAGTCATGATAAATAATAAGCAGAAATAGAGAAATATGCTGAAATCCCGTAGGTAACTGAAAATCATTAGCATATTTGAGTTAAATGCATGTAGTATTGAAAATATCATGCAAAGAATTGCAAATAATGGTAGAAATCATGCAAATATCAGCCTGTAAGCACATTATTTGACTAAATTCACAGTGCAGAGGTAGAATTATTAGAGATTTATGCAAAGCAGATATATAGAGCAGGATATTTGGAGAAATAATGATGAACTTTGCAGAAATACGTAAGGCCCCTGAATGGAAAATAGCAACACACATCAACCACTGAGTAACGTTAGTAGATTAAGACCTAATCAACGGAGACTTGGGATCATGAATTCTCTGAATTCATCGTATCTTTCAAGATGAGTAAAGGTTGTTGTGTAACTTTTATTCTATGTTTGTATATGACTAACATCATCATCAACACTTTGGCGACATCTGCTATATGTTTTCTTGCTAAACATCAAACGAGTTGCTTGAAGCCTAACCATTGGGCATAGAGTCACACATACTTGACAAAACTTGAAAAAAACATCTTTTTTTTTCTGCAACTTACTTCTAACTGCCATCTCTTCTAATCCATCAAGTGCATGGGTATGGTTGGTGATAGTGAGTAAAAATCACTCTTATTGATGATATGCATATACTTGATGGGTTAGAAGGGATAATCAACAAGAATACCTCCTTTGCAAACTGTTGTGATTTATTACAGCCCTATGAGGACAGGTATGATGTGTGACAGTGAATATATGTATTCACTGTTTCATATGATGGTTGTACCACATACAGTTGTAGTACATTACACTAGTTTCAAACCTTGCACAACCAGACTTAGGAAAAACTAACAATTGTGTAGAAACGCACTTAGGGAAATAAAATCTGCAACTAATCTATTGTGCAACAACACTTATTCAACAATAGAAACTTCATGAAATATGTACAAACATGAAAGATCCTACCTCAGAAGCAATGTTTGAGGTGAATCCCATTGACTGGGATTGGCTCTACATCACCATCCAGCTTAGACAACTGGAAAGCATTATGCTGTTTGCATTCTAAAACAATGTATGGCCCACTCCAAAAAGCATCGAACTTAGAGTGCTTCCCAGGTTTGCTTTTCAACACATCCCATTTCAGCACTATGCCACCCTCCTGGAATGTTCTTGGAGATGCCCTTTTGTCAAAGGACCTTTTCATTTGGGCTTGATGATGCTCTATGTTTCTCATGGCATCATTTCTAGTTTCTTCAAGCTCAACCAGTTGAGCTAGCCTTACTATCATAGGGCCTTCTTCTAGCATGTCTAGCTGATTTACCAAATCAAGTACTGGTAACTCAAGTGTGATAGGAAGCCTTGCTTCCTTTCCATACACTAACATGAAAGGTGTATGCCCTATTGACCGTTTTGTAGTAATTCTATCAGCCCATAGTGCTGACTTTAACTGTGTATGCCAGGATCTCTTGTTGCCCTCCATGGTCTTCTTGATGATTCTGATCAAGTTCTTATTGGTGGATTCCGCTTGGCCATTGCCTTGCAGATAGTAATTAGAGGATGTATTGAGATAAATGCCATTCCTTACAGCCCAATCAGAGATTCTAGAACCAACAAAAGCAAGGGCATTGTCTGAAATGATGGACTCAGGTACTCCAAATCTGATAACCAGCTCTTCATAAATATTTAGAATAGCAGATTCATTAGCTTCCTTAAGTGAGACTGCTTTAGTCCACTTAGTGAAATAATCAATGGCTGTAAGAACCCACTTATGGCCAGCACTAGATGAAGGGTTTATAACCCCAATAAAGTCTAATCCCCACCTCATAAAGGGTTGTTCCACCTGAACTGGCTGCAAAGGTAAGGCTACCAATTTCTCTTTTCCGAAGAACAGAGCACATTCCTTGCATTTTCTGACCCATAAGTGTGCATCTTTAAACAAACTGGGCCAATAATAGGCACCTTTCATCATCTTAAGAGCTATTTCTCTAGGTGAAAAATGGGCTCCAGCTGACCCCTAATGAAATTCATTCAATACTTTTTCAACTTGGTTAGGTCCAATGCATCTCAGCAATACTCCATTAAAATCCTTCCTGAAAAGCAAGTCATTAATGAACACATAAGGTATGGACTACAATCTAAAATACCTTCGTTTGCTCTATCCAAGCCTTGAGGGCACTCATCGGTCTACAAGAAATGAACCATTTCTTGCACCCAATCAGCAACAGGATCTAAAACAACTATTTGTTCTTGATCTTGCATTGATAGAACAGCTTCTTAATCACGTTCTTCTTTGTTGATAACACCATCAGCAAGCTGTTCGCACAACCCTTTTCCTTTGACCAACTTGGTAACCTTAATGTCCACATCATACTCCATGACCTTAGTCACCCAACCAGCTCTCTTATTACTCAACAAAAATTCTTTCATGCTCAGATGAGCAGCCATTAGATTAATCTTGTTACTTGACAACATGTGTTTACAATTTTTCAAGCTCCTTATAACAACAAGTACATGCTTCTCAACAAAAGTGTACCTCAGCTCATAATCTTTCAATGCTTGACTAAAAAAAGCTAAAGGTTGCTCCATTCCTAGCTCATTTTTTTGTACCAACATAGCTGAAATAGAATCAACATTACCATATGCATACAAAGTGAAATCCTTAGAAAAATCAGGATTTAGAAGTGTAGGTACAGTAGCCAAAGCCTCTTTAATAATCTCAAAACTTCGTTTTCCTTCTCTAGTCCAGCTGAAAGACATGTTTTTTCTCAACATAGCAATTAGTGGATTTAACAAATCAGCAATATTAGGGATGAACCTCTTGACGAAGTTGATCCTACCAATGAAACTTTGTAGGCCCTTCTTGTGTGCTGGTAAGGATAGAGCCAAAATTGCACTTATTCTCTCAGGGTCAATGGTGATGCCTTGTTTTGACACCACGTAACCAAGCAATTTGCCCTCATGGATAGAAAACACATAGTTTTTGGGATTAAGTGATATCCCAAACTCCCTACACCTCTCAAAAATATGCCTTAGGTGATTTAGATGATCTTTGGCTTCTTTAGAGAAAATACTAATGTCGTCAAGGTAGACTAGGACGATTTTGTACATTAGCCCTTGGAAGGCCATATCCATGGCCTTTTGAAAGGTTGCTCCAGCGTTGGACAAACCAAAAGGCATCTTCTTGTAAGCCATAGTCACCCATTTTGTGGTGAAGGCTATTTTGTACTGGTCTTCCTCTCTTACTAAAATCCGATTGTAATCAGAATAACTGTCTAGCAAGGAAAACCTTTCTGATCCTGACACTACTTGGAGTATTTGCTCCATGGAAGGCAAAGGATGATGGTCTTTTAAGGAAGCTCTATTCAAGTCACGGAAGTCTACACACAACCTTATCTCCTTATTTTTCTTCCTAATTGGTACAAGGTTGGAAACCCATGAGGTGTGCTTGATGGGAAATATTATGCTACTCTCAATCAGCTTATTTAGTTCCATTTTCATGAGAGGCTCTAATTTAGGATTCAAAGGCCTCTGTTTCTTCCTAATAGGCTTGGCATAAGGTTCTAGCTCAATAGTATGTTGATCAAGCTGGGGATCAAACCCCTTTAAATCACCATATTCCCATGCAAAAATGTCTCTAAATTCTTGAAATAGTTGAATAAATGCATGTTTTTCCTTTGTTGTACATACCTTGCCCAGTTTAAGGGGTTAAGCTTTAAAGATCTCAAATTCTTCATAGTGATCTTGCTAAACCTGTAGGCTGGACCTGGGTTTTGTAGCTTCATCATCAGTGTTAAAAATGGACTCTAAGGTGACCAAACTCTTTGGCATCTTGTTATTCTTCAGCTGAATGATTTGGTCACCGTACTGGTGATGTAGCTTCCCTTGGTTGGCATGAGAGAATTCAGCTTCCTCTCTCAAAAAGTTTACAATCTATTGATCACTATCGAACACTTGCCAATGTATGTCATTATCTGGCACAGTAGGCCTAACAACAATCTTAATATGCTAATTTGTCCTATCACTACTAATTTCCTTGGGAATGTCATATTCAGCCCCTACAACAGCTAGCTTATCAGCCTGTTTATTCTAATTTTTGGGTATGGATACCAAATTGAATGCATCAAATCCTTCCAAGAGGTCCCATACTCTATGCTTGTAAGACTTAAGCAGATCATTTTTTGTGACATTAAGCTTTCTCACCTGATTTACAACCAGTTCGTTGTCCCCATAAACTTTTAGACAACTAATACCTCTTTGTCTTGTCAATTCCAAGCCTTGAATTAGAGCTTCATATTCAGCCACGTTGTTAGTGTAGCTAAAACAAAATATGAAAGCTAAATAGTACCTTTCAGCCTCCAGGGAAACAAGCATGCGTCCACCACTGGCACCCATTCTACTCCTTGAGCCATAAAAAAATAGCTCCCAGACCTCATTTTCTTGCTGCCCATTCTGTTGTTCTGCACTTTTTTCAATGTTAGGAAGAAATAAATCAGCCTTGTGCATCATATACACACCCAAACCGACCTCTTTGAGGTCTCACATAGCTCAACCACTTGAGTTTGATCTTCCCATTCATCAAGAAGGACTTCTGGTATGCCTTCAATTAGCATACTGCCCTCTTGGGCAATGGGCTGCTCCATTTCTGACTCACTTGCAACCAAGTTGGCATTGACGGGGCATGTAGTGTAAGGCTCAATATGGTCTTTGGCAATGGGTTCTGACTTGATAGTCACCTTAGTTCCGTACCTAGTTCTGAACAACATATGAGACCAATCCGAGAACAGGTAACCTCTTATCTTTGCAGTAAAATCCCTTAACAAGCAAATGGCAAAATAAGGAGGTAATTCAATGACATATATGTCCTACAAGATAGAGAAATTTGGATAGGCATGTAGAGTTAAACTCACTCCTTTAATGACACCCATTGTATTAACAAGAGTTCCATCCAGCTGAACAACTCCCTTCTCTAATGGCTCATATTCAATGCCCAACTTGTCAACAATCTGTTTGGGCATGATGGAACTGCTAGCACTTGAGTCTATCATGCAGTTATGAATTAAATGATCTCCTATGATCAAAGATACGTAAAATGATGGGGGTTTGACCTTTGAAGCTTGTTGTTCTATATTTTTTTCAATGTTACTTGTCAAAACAACCTTGGATTTATCTATGTCAAACTCATGAGATAGTTTTAAATTTGATAAGGTCGATTGAAGCAAGTCTTTTTGGCTAGGGATACTCAGGGATTCCCACATAGACATGGATACATTCATTTTTTTCATATGCTCAAGGATATTGAAAGCAGATGTGCCTGATTTAACTTGGCTTTTGGGGGCAACCACGTCACCTTGAGCACAAGTTGGCTGAACTGGTGGATTAAGCTGCTCCTTGCCTATCAAAGGCTGATCCTTTGATAGGACTCAAATTTTTTCAGCCTTTGATGGGTTAGAAACACCTTGACCCACATTTGAAACTTGATGTCCATGAGCTTGAACTTTACTAGCTTGCTGCCCTTCATCAATAGCCCTTTACTTGCTACGTGTATTGTCTGCAACTGAAGAACCAACTTGGTTCATACCGCATAATTCTTCTCCTTGCCAGTTTAGGAGTGTTGTCTCATGTACCTGTTCTTCTTGCTGCTGAACAGGAGGTTCTACAGGCACATTAGGCTAAACTGCTGGATTGTTCTGAACCATCAGAGCTTGGTTAATCACCCCATTGGCACATGTGTTTTGGTTATGGGGCTGGTTACAACGAAAGCACCAGTCATAGTCTTGAGCCAAATTGTTTTGTGTGGGCACTACCTCCTTCGAGGAACTAGCAACGTTTGGATTGTAGGCCTGATAAGGTCTAGAGTTAAAGGCTTGCCTTCGACCTTGATTATTAGGCTGATAAGGTGGCCTATTTGGCTGATTTTGTTGGTAATTGGATTGGAATGGGGGCTGATAAGGTCTAAAATTTTGACCTTGCTACCTCATGAGGTTCACTATCTCATTTCCAAAAGATTGCAACAGTCCTTTGATCTCCTGTAACTCAAAAGACTAAGTTTGAATAGCATTTTCTAGTTTATTGGGCTGAGTATTAGGTGCTGGTAACGCTGGTACAACAGGTATGATAGCTATAAGAGGCACATGTATTGGCATTGGTGGCTAAATAGAATGGAATATTGGCAAAGGGGGCCTAGGGGCAATTTTACCAGCCTGTATGAGGCTGTTCTCAACTCTTATGGCTATGGCATAAGCTTGCGGTAAGAAATTTCCTCCCATAGATTGAATCATGACAAAAATATCATTGTTTAAAGCTCTCAAATAATATAAGAAAGCATGGTCAACTGTAGGCCTTACCGTTGGTGGGATTCTATCCCACGTCTTCTAGAAATGGTGGTTGAACTCTGACATAACTTCATGAGGAGCCCTCTTAATTGTGGACAACTGCTCTACCAATGACAAATGATCTGATTTGTCCTCAAAGAAACTGCATAGCTCCTCACCCAAATGATTCCACAAATCTATGGAGTTCACCAGTAGGCTTTTGAACCAGTGCAAAGCCTTCCCTTTGAGGGAAGCTACTAATAACCTGATTGCAACATTCTCTTCTGTCACATGATGGACAACACATAGGTTTGCAATGTCTTTTATGTGTTCAGCTGGAGTAGTTTGATCTTCACCATTAAAATATGGTAAACTTTTCAAGGCAGCTACATGAATATCATCATGCTGAGCTAAATTTAGTGGGCTGCCTTGGTTGAATGCAACAAATGGCTAATTTTTGACTTCAGGAATCATTATAACTGGGATTCTTGGGACAATATGAATTCCAACAGTAGGAGGAGTAGACTTGGCTCTCCTAGAATAGACATGAGTCTTCTTGGGCTTCTCAGCTATTATCCCTCTTCTCCTAGGTGGGGATAATTGCAAATACTCAAAAAATGAATTGCTTCCAGTTTGTATTCTTCTCATAAGCAGAAATATATAGATTTTGCTAAACAAAAGCTCAGAGTCGCTAGATATGTAGGTTTTAACCTCTTATAGGTCTAAAAATCACTGGCTGCACATCAAAACCAGTAATAAAAGGTAGTATTTGAAATGTTTCTAATTCCACAGTCCCACCGGGCCTGACAAAAAATGTTGTCTCTAAGATTTGCACCCTTGCTAAGTTGTAAAACTTGGCAATCTAGAGAAACATGGAATCTTTCCAGGTCTGTGGGTCACCTGTGTTGGAAAGAACCTCTGGAGAAGATCGGCTTCCTAGCTGGTAATCACCTAAAATCTACTAGACTTGCAGAGGAAAAAGGAGAAGGAATGCTTTTAAAAATGAAAGTTAAAACTAAAAAACTTGAAAATAAGGGTGATTCACCAAACTTAATAAGGTAAATGAAACTCAGATCTGCATACACTTGGCCACAGACAATAGAAAATAAGACCTGCACAACCTATCAATGTATGTTTGCAAAAGCACTTCACAAAGAGGCCTAACTGCATTAAAATCTTTAAAAGGAAGATAAACTTCACAATTTAAAGCCTTATAACACTCTAAGACATAGTTTGCAACCTGCATAAACACAGCTTCTGCAGAAAAAGGGGTATTGAAAACATAAGACAATCACAAGGAAATAAATTACCTCACAAATGACCTATTCAAACACTTGATAACACCCAATACTGCAAAACAAGAAGGCAAAATCTGATTGTCAATGGTATCCAAGGTGTTCTCTATATTTCATATGCCCAAAGAGTTACAAAAACATGCTCAAACTGAGTAGGATTGCAAAAAAAATCACTAACTCCAAAATGTACATGGAAAAGAACTCCCTAAAAAGAGTCAAATGAATGACTATATACTCTCCAAATAGTTGCCATGAGATAAAGATGAGCCATCTCCATTTTTGTGTATCTCATAAATGTCCCCAAATTATCTACTAAAAGTCCTCCAAAAAGGTTCTCCAAAGCAGAAAAAGTCAAGGCATGCCATCAATAATCATAAAGGCACCTGAAAATGTCTTTGAATGCCTTTAAATGATCTTTAAGGCCACTGAAAATAAGTCAAATCTGTGCAATAACTCCCCTGCAACATCATAAATGTTTGGATATTTTCACAATAAATGACATAAATACACAATTTCTGCATTCATTTAACATTAACTAAGTGATTTATAATTTCATCACCTTAGTTAATGTTTCACAATCCAAAATTTATACAAACCTATGCAAAAAATAATGACATTTATGACATAACATTTAATTCCTTGATTTTGCATGATTTAGGATCAATTAAATGTCATGAAAGGACGAACAAGTAATTGACAAGACTTACTTTGTCGTTTGTGATAATCTGCCCAATGTTGTCTCTTTGCATTTTTATTACAAACGATAAGATAATTAATAACTAATTACTTTGTCGTCTTTTTACAACATCTAATCTGTTCCTAAACTATGCAAAAAATGTCATAAAAAATGTCTTCATAGCTCCTAGGCAAAAAGACATGACTCATACATCTGCACCATATCTCGCATCTCATAGCATAAAAAATGTCTCACAATTCCTAACCATTTCCATTTTTACCTATCCACCATCATGATGCGAGGTTCAATGCAATACATTTCAAAAATAACCCTTATGACTCCCATACATATATCACCACGATTTCATGTTTTGAAGGTCTAATGCAACACATTAAAGGATCCTTATGACTCCCCTACACCAAACAATAACTTATGGCCACACTTCATCCATCTTGTAACTCCTAGCCATGATTTGCAAGATATACTATTTGGCCTTGTGTTTTTCATAATGCATTTGGCCTTGGAAAAGAAATAAAAGGAAAAAAAAAAATGCCATGGCCATGTGGAATGTGGTTAGGTTTTAAGACTTTCATAAGTCTTGACCATGGACACAATAGATTAGAAATGATTTTTTGCAAATCAAAAGTCAAAAAAGACAATTGAAAGGAAATTGGTCTTAATCGACTACATGGAAGAAAAACCTAAAAGATATTTCATTTGCATTGCTTCTGCTGTTGTGCTTGCTGCCGCTCGATCGCTGTCGCCTGTAGGGTTTGAAGCTCAATACGAACCATTTTCTGTCGATTTTTGGGCTACTCTTGGTCGATTTTCTGAGGAAAACATGAGGTAAGTTGTATTCTTTGAGGTTTTGACTCCATTTAGTAAATTTTGGGCTGATTTCAAGCCTCTATGGTCACGTTTTGACTAGTTTGTTGATGCATTTTTTGTGGTTTTGATGGCTGACTTCCTTGCATGCGTTGTTGGTTGTCTTTGAGGCCGCGATTTGACTGGCTTGTTGAGAAAGAAACTACGCTTTTAAACCAACCAAAGGTAGAAAGAACAGAGGTAATTCGTTCTACTGTCAATCTTCCTTTATTTTTTCTAAATTTTTGTTGCATCTTGCTGCCTGGGCCGTGATTTTGAGGGGTTTTGTGAGCATTTTTGTTTTGAAAGAGTTGAAAACTTTATTTGTTGTTTAAACCTACACTTTGGCTTGAAATAAGCTTGACCCATGAAGATCTTTGAAAAGAAAACCCACAAAAAGAAATGTCTATGTGCATGTTGCATTCAAAAATATGTATTTTCTTTGTGTAGGCTATAGCAAGATGCTTCAAATTCCATTTTTTGCGATTTTCAGAGGGTTCTGTGTATTTTGAACTTGGAAAATTTCTGCACTTTTCTAGGAAATCTGCATTTTTCTTTTGTTCTATAGCAAGATCCTACGGCCATGCCTACAAACGGGTTCCACTATCTAGCAATGTAACTATGAAAGTCTCTTTATTTTGTGACAAAAAAACTCTACTAGGGTTTACATGGAGACTGTGAAGAATTTGTAGCCTTTGTTGCTGTCTTGTATCTTCTGTAGATAAGAATCTGTATACTTCTGTCCATTTTTTTGTTACTGATTCACCTGGAAGATCATTTCTGAAGGTCACTATACACTAGAAATGTTATAACTCATAACTGGGACAACATACATACACGAAAGCTTAGACAAATGTCTTCTGTTTTTGTATTTTAGAATGTATTACTAAAGGTTTTGATCATAACAGTCATGATGACTTTTCCTTGTTTTGATGACTGTTCCAAGACACATGCATCACTATTTCAATTTGATGGCTATCATGCAACCTGTCATACATTCTCTCCCTATACTTGCAATACCCTCTTTTCCTTGGCTAAAGGATTGGAAACAAACTTTCACTATTTGGCAGTTGTGGCAGTCCCATCTTGTCTTTTTGGATAAGTGTAAGAGAGGTAGCTTTGTTCCCTTTTAAAAGGCATGCTCTTTGTGTACCAAAGATTTTAATAATATTAATCATTGTCCTTCTCGGAGACTTCTCACTATGGTAACTGTCTTCATGACTGTCATTTGCTCTCATGACCCTATAATCATTTAATGTTTCCTTTTATCCACTGTGGACTGTCCACCAACACTCTACATATCTAAGCTCTCCTCTAGGCTTTATGAATCTTTATGTGGACTTTGTCAATGTGGAAACTTTATCTCCCCTACCACACCTTCCTCTGCCCTTGACAAAACTGTAGTCAATGTATCAAAACACAAGGGTTCTCAAAATTTACCAACCTTCTTTTCTTAAAATGCTTGGTGACTGCTCTTTAGTTCCTTGGCAGAGTGTAATGACAAAGAATATTGTCCTTTATTAGCTCTTCCCATCTTGTACATTGCTGCTCTCTATCAGTTGCTCCTTGAGGCTCTTTCACTATATGCAGCTGCTGACAAGCTTATTCTTGCTTCTGATAAGGCACAAGAACATTAACAAAACCCCTTCCTAATCCTTAATGGATCTCTGAGGTGATGATGCAGTCCTATGTAAGTTTGTAGTCATGTTTTTATCTAGAGTTGTAGTGTCTCTCGGACCTCTGATAGGCCTCCTTCTTTGTTCACAACTTTAAATACTCCTCCATCATGCTACTCATATAAATCTTGAATGATCTTGAGGATTGTACAAGTCAGTATAGGATTGATATAGCTATTACTGTCCCATATTTTTTAAAACTCTCTTCTACATGACATCCCTTCTTGACTGTGAGCTTCTTGACACATCTCTATCAATCTCTTCCCCATTCAAACTATTCCATCCACCTTGAAAATTTGGATGATCTTTATGCCAATAGTGATGTTTCTTTTACATAACCTACTACTATTTTCAACAGTCTCTTGATATAGGTCACTATCTTCATAGGCATACATTTGAAAGGTGCATATCTTTGTGTTTGAGATCATGTGACTGTCCTTATGTGAATGTATGAAAATGCATGGTTCAAAACAATCCTCAATCTATTGAGGCATGGTTTAAAACTAGAGAGTCTTCTTGGTTATATCCATAATGATCATTAACAACCACAATAGTATTTTGACCATTACAGAGCTCCATGTTCTTGAGACAATCAGAAGACATAGTTTTAAACAAAGTTTCTGAGGATAAAACAATTGGTGTGAAGAGATATCACATCTTGTATGGGAATTTGTTGTATAGTATCCTATTGCTTGCCTTGAGTGTTTCTCTGATTGAAGAAGTGTTAGTGAGTAAATTGTACAAAGTTTGAGTTCTTTTCAGCTATCCTTAAATTATCAATCCCACAAGCTATTTGAGCATCTTCTTCGGACTGTCATGATACTCTTGCATTTCATAGGGTTTGATGACTATGAACCTTGTATTAGTTTGCAAATCTGACCTCTGTATTTCTCTCACATTGTTTTTTGCACCAAACAATACCCTCATGCTGGTGGCTGCTCTTGAGCTTGGTTGTTCTATCCTTATCTACTCGTCATGACTGTTAACACAGTCTCCGAGATTTGAAAAAAATCATCCATAGCTACCCATTTTTGACTATCCCTCAATGGTAAGGACTACTCCAAGTGATTAGGACTGCTCCGACAATCATTTTATTGACTGTCCCAAGACTGCTTCTCTTTTTCTCACTGTTACCAGTCTTCTTTTAGACCTATATATTGGTATCTCATACACTATATTCTCATGTGATTGTCACCTTGTTTTGCCTTCAATGTTCTCTTTATACTTCATGATTGTCATGTTGTCCTCATAATCACCTAGTTTAGGACTATTTTTTCATTGCTACTCTAAGTTGCTGTCATGTTTTCTATAGACCTATCTATCATAAGTTGATAGAACTTTAGGACCACCTTTTGTGACCATACAACCTTCATCTTGATTTTGTAAAAAACTTGTCAACTATCAGACCTCTACCATAGTTTGTAGAGATCCACGAAGATGAAAAACTTTGAAGTGGAGGCCCTAGCTTGTAACAAGGCTTAAACAGAATGGAGAATGAAAACCCAAGCTAGCCTTGTCAAAAGCATAGTGATCTTGTAGACCTAAACCCACTTGCACATATGATTGATCCTTGTTTGCCAATATGATTGTTGTCCAAACTGAAAATGGCTATTATCTTTATGGCTGTTATCTACATCTTATCACAGTTCTCTCTGCTAGTCATGCAAAATATGCTGACTGTCACCTACTTATGCAATGATTGTCTTCACTCCTCTTATTGTTGATGATTTTGTTCCATCATAATTTGCTTCTCCATCTCATGCACCTTATGCTTTGTATCTTTTGTCCTAAAGTGCTTGGGTTTTCCTGATTGTTGGCTATCTTTTACTAGATGGAACATTTCTGATACACATTTGTTTTCTCCTTCTTAGCTGCTTCATTGTGCCTTGTTGTCCTTTGTCCTTTATGATTGTGTATGATCATGTTGACTGCACTTGTATATGTTGTCCTACTATGACTGAAACCTCTTGAAAGTTGTGATCTAGATTCTAGATATGCTCCTTGAGCTGTGCCTTTGCATTTGTATATTGCATCTGAAATATTCTATAAGGTCTATGAGTTGGGCTCAAGCCTTGTGGGAGCCACATTTCCTCCACTCATAATATAACTTGATGAATCAAATAGAAACACAATTGCACCTGTATCTGCACATGAAGCAAACTTGTTAAGAAAAACAAGGACTTGCAATCAATACTCTTGATTTGTCTTCTCAAGGTCTCTGTGACATTAACTGGTTTACTGCATCTGAAAAACAAATTGTATATTTATAGATGTATATCATATGATGTATGATGCCTCGTCATTACTCTAACATCAGTTTTCCAAAATTTTATGTAGATAACTAGGGGTAGCAAGGAGATAGCAACTAGATGCGTTACACGCAGACAATATAGGATGACACAAGACACGGCAATAGGATGAAGGCTCATCATTCAGGCAATGACAAGTCACCCTATCTCATATGCATATTTGTCTTTTAGTTCTTTTATAAATGTATAGTTTGTCTTTTCACTTGCAATGAAATAGTTAGTCTCACGACTTGTGTGAGACCTTATACACTTATTTTTTTCAATACAAATTGTTGATCTTTTAAAAGATTTATACAATCTCTTAAATTTGAAATGCATCTGGATGCAACAATACAATATAATCTTAATTTGTACCATATATGTACATGGATATAATGTAGCAGAAATAAGAATGTACGTTTCTCTCCTTTAAAAAACTAAAAAGCTCTACCTGATTGAGCTAGTAGTGAAATTTAGGTAGTAGAAACACTACCTGAAACTAATCTTGCAAAATGATGAAATCAATTTACATATAGATCTTTTGTCATCCATGCATAGGCCTAAGCAGCCACACATCACCTAGTTCACAACCAACAAGGTAAATTTTTAGATGTTTCTTACCCTTAAACAAGTGGAAACCTAGAATTCTTTGTCCAACAACAATAACACGACATAGAATTGTGATCCATTCTATTCTTTTGGGTATTATGTGTTACACCCCATGTGTTTCTATCCATTTACTATTTACCTAGATTGGTTAATTTGTTTGACTATTGAATGATTATGAATCTCTACATCAATATGAAAAGTGAATTTTGAATTAATTATATTTGGAAAAGTGAATTATGCAATGTGATTATTATTATTATGAAATGTATGAAGCATGTGATTATCTTGTGAATGGCTAACTCCTGTGATGGTGGTCTAAGTGGATGCAGGAACAAGTTGCTCCTCTGGAAAGTAGGGGAAGTATCACTCAGGAGAAGGACTTGGTCTGGTAAATGTTGGAGAAAGTCTAAACTAAGCAAACACACATACCACTATCCTATTGGTCTAGGATAGGTCAAATATGTATGGGTAGCGGTAAGTGATTTATGTTGGATCTTGAATGCTTGTTTGGATGTTGAGTGAAAAATGGGATTTAACCTACATGTTGATGTAAGTCTTCTTTGTTGAGTTTATGGTTGCATAGGCAAGGTCTTATTGTGGTTTGGTTATAACTCATGCAAGCCCATGATATGTTCATACATATGACTCAATACAAGCATGAGTGTACGCAGGTAGACGCACCTATGCACACGCATGAGCATATTTCTCATAGGTATGAGGATATCGATTTGGACCATGAAGAGTTATTGGCACTTATGTGAATGTGAATTTTATGTCATTTATGTCTATGTAGATTTTATGAATGAGAAGTTATATATATTGTGTTTCTATCTACTTACTATTTACCTAGATTGGTTAATTTATTTGGAAAGTGAGTGATTATGGATTTCTGCATCTATATATGTGTTTTTATCCATTTACTATAGATTGGATATTTTGTGAAAATTGAAGTAATTATAAATCTTTGCATCTATGTGTGTTATCTATCTTGAATAGAATATGATGAGAAAAAGAATAATGCAATGTCTTGTATTAAATGTAGTTATTGTTAATTAATGATGATATTTTGATCAGCTAACTACTATGGTGATGGTCTAAGTGGATGCAGGAACATGTTGTGCCTCTAGAAAAGAGGGGAGGTATCACTCAAGAGAAGGATTTGGTCTAGTAAACGTTAAAGAAAAGCCTAAACTGAGTAGCACACACACATCCTATTTTGTCCTAGGTTGAGTCGAGTCAGTATGGGTAGTGGTAAGTGATCTAAGTTATGTATCTTGAGTCTTGATTAGATGTTTGAACCTGCATGTTGTTAAGTATTTGGTTGTCTAGGCAAGTTTACTTTTGGAGACTATAGTTCGTGCAAGTCCACGATACGATCTTATGTATGAATCAATATGAGCATGAACATATGTAAGTAGATGTACCTACGTACACTTATGAGTGTATTGCTCATAGATAAGGGGATATCGATTTGGACTATACAAGAATTATCATCTCTTTTGTGTTCTTCGTCGTTAAGTCTATGAAGTTTTTACGATGTTAAATGCATTTTTGGTTATGAGTTATATTTATTTTTACGATGATTATATATATAGTCCAAGAATTATTGTCTCTTTTGTGTTCTTCGTCATTAAGTTTGAAGTTTTTACAATGTTAAATGCATTTTTGGTTATGAGTTATATTTGTTTTTACGATGATAATATATATATATTATTATTATTATTATTATTTTCTCTTAATAGCGAAAATACAATTTTATCATTTTTGCGAAAATTGATTTTCATAAATATTGTTTTATAAAAGAATAGAAATATATAAAATAGATTTAATGAAAAAAAAAGAATAGTTTTATATAAAATAAGTTTAAAGGTGATTAAATCATAGTAAAATAAAAAAATAAGGTTAATGTGTTTTTAAAAAGGGATATGTTTCATTTTAATCGAATGATGGGCATGTCTTTTTAGGGTGGTGGCCTTATAAGGCACGCGGGCCTTAAGTCATTGGTGGCAGCGCATAAAGCGAATACGATGGGGAGCATGTGTTAGGACGTTAGGAGGCCGACATTGTTTCCCAAGGATCCCACATGGATAATGTTAGGGGGGCATAGTGATAGGTGATCGTGCCTTATCCTTAAGCCTATGCAAGTGCTTAGGATATTGGCCATTAATGTTTTTACTCTATAATTTTTAACAAACACTTTTATTTTTAGAAAGTTTGTTTTGGTTTTAGCCCGTGGGAAATGAAACTAATTTTAGATTTTTGTTAAGCATGTCACCATTGTGTTGACATTATTGAGTTGGTTCCTTAGGTTTCTAGTATAAATAGGGGGTGCTCTCCCTCATTTTTACTCGCACCTTTTTCTAATCAAGAGTCTTCTCTTTTTAAATTTGAGTTTTGCGTTAGTGTCGAAAGTTTGTCATTTTGCTTTTGTAAATTGTTTTATTTGGAGGAGTGATCTAGAGTGTTGGAAGGATGTGAGAAAAAGAGTCTTTGATCCATTTAAAGCTATATTCTTAGGCATGGGGTTTATTTCTCCTTCTCTATGTTTTTCCTGTTTCCAAAACATTATGTGATGTATTGTTTTTAAGTGATTGCAATGTTGAATTATTGATGTGAATGTCTATTGAATTATATATATATATATATATATATATATATATATATATATATATATATATATATATATATATATATATATATATATATATATATATATATATATATATATATATATATATAGTTAGCAAATTTGTATTGTGAATGTGAGATAGTGTCTATGGTTGGGATTTTACCTAGATAGAATTGTAAATTAATCATTGATTGGTGTTTGTATAGGAAAATTGTATAAGGGGAAAGAGTGAAAATAGGATTCAAGTGGTATTACTTTGATATATGTATCCTAGTAAAGCATGTAATAGGTTAACTTTGGGATATGTGATCCATGGAAGAGGTAGATAACCTAGTATAGAGATTGTCCTCTTTCCCAGTTAAGATAGAAGGGTGGGTGAATATGAGATGAAGAAAACTTTGGCCAAAGTGGTGTAAATAGCCAACGTTTACACTGTCTAGTTTCATTGTGTTCTAGGTTTGCATTACTAAGTAGGGATGTCATATTTTGATGGTTGTAGCCATAATATGATAGTACTAGTAAATGTAGGACACAACACTTGCTCAAATTAGGCTTAACTTTGAGGTTTCTATACCAATCCCTTCGTTGAAGGGTAGGGCCATTTACCTATTTGGTAAATGTGCAGGGGACTGCAGTTAGTCTGTGGTTGGAGGTAAATCACTTGAGCGATGCTTCCCCTCATGCAGTTGGTGGCTAGGAGTATTGAAGATAGACGAGTATACAAACATGTATTTCTTTTTATTAGTTAAGCTCTTGAAGCTTCTATACAATTTATGAAAAATTATAAAAGTTTAATATTCAATTCTTATATTGAGAAATGTAATTTGGTTATGCAATTGTAAAAGTTTAATATTCAATTCTTATAAGGCATGAAGGGTGCTGCCATAGAGGGCACGCAGCCTATAAACAAGGAGGAACAACACATTAAGTGCTTGGAATAGAGGCACATGTTAATAGGTGTCTTGGAGGTTATTATAGTTATTAAAGTGGAGCCTATGTATAAGCCTATAGAAGCGCTTATGTAAGCGCATAAGCATGAGCGTTATAATCATTTTTAAGATAGTTTTAAAACAAACTCTTGACCTACATTTTGACTTTGTCTAGTACGTATGGGATAATATGAAATCAATTTTAAGTTTTAAAAAGAGTTTTTCTTTATTTTCCAACGTGCATTTGACTTATTCTTTGAAACCAATTTCTACTATGAAATAGGGAACATGGTCTTAAATGTGTCAATTTTATGAAAGGGTTTTTATCCTTTAGAAGTTTGTTTTATTTGCTTTTGGTGAGTTGTTATTTGGGTGTCCACTTATGTGTCATTTTCCTTTATTTTTCTTTTGCCACCTCTAATTCGGTTTTGTTGAAGGGGGAGTTGTGTCAACTTTGCAAGCTAAATTGTAGCCTACGTTCTCTTGGGTTTTTGGTATAAAAAGGAGAGCATTCTCATTCCATTCTACACTAATTTTTCTATCCAAGAGCTTACTTACTCTGCTGATTTCAATCTGAGAGTTTTAATTCTAAGTTAGAGTTGTTTAGTGAGAGCATTGAGAAGATTATTGAGAGATATTGCATTAAGAGTTTATACGATTTGAGGTAAAGTCTAGTAAGCTGATTTTGGGATAGCTGAGAACCAGATTGATCAATTGGATTAAGCGGTCAATAGGCATGAGAATTATATTTTTCATTTACTTATCTTTTATCATGAAACAATGATTGTTTAAATGTTTTTCTTGGAATAGCATAGTATGCTTGCATTAGTGAATTGTATTATTTGCTTATGAAAAGTAAAAGAATCATGTAGCTATGATTTCCTTATGAGTATTTTATACACTCCATATTAAGGAGTGTATGCTATTGTTGGGTGAATATTTTGTCTTCAACTAACTAAAGGAAAAATGATTATATCAACCACAGTGTAATAAGATAAATCTCTCCTCTCAGCAAGGGGAGGTTCCCTATTAACTATTACAAACTTATTTTCACTAAATACTAACTTCAGGGTGAGACCATATCATTCATTTCTCTTTTTCTAGAAATAATGTTTACAATATAAAAGAGCACTTTCACAATACAAATCTGAATAACCAAGAAACCCACGAGAGCACAAAGTCTATCATTGCTCCTTTTACTGATTTACAATTTAGAACTAAGTAGGATAAGGTGCAGCTCAAAGTCTTCACCGAATGCTACGATAAAACATACGATCACAAAAGATAATAGCAGCTCAAAGTCTTTCTAATATCTTTAACTTCAAAACATAAAATCACAAACTAAAGATAATTGTTGCAGCACAAAGTCTCTACAATCAACTTTAGAACATCTCCCAGATTATTCACACTCACACTACAATTTGATCAAGCAGATAAGATAGTATAAGGAAAAGGACATAAGAACAATTTCCAATATGCCACAAGTTATTCCAATGCAAAGATTGAAAGATCACTTGCTTTTCTATTCACTTGATAGAATATGATTTACAATTTGAACACAAAGTTTCAAAATGCTCTTCAATTTGGCAGAGTTTCACTTCAATAACTAAAAGATGATTATTTACAATGGGGGTCCTCTTTATTTATAAGAGAAACTGAGAGCAAAAATAGGAAAATCCTAACTACTTTGACTTATTCAAACGTAAGAGTCCTATTTGACTTAGGACTTCCTTTGCTTCACATGTAATTAAATTTTAGAAAATTACATATGGATATGTCCACAACAAACTTCAAATTACATATACAAGAATAAAATAAACTAAGGCATTAGCTTCCTCCATCATTCTTCTTTAGAAAATTCTGATACATGGCCTGTATGGCTGCCATCTCACATGCATCCGGTTTAGTTGTATTTTCTGAGATAGTGCGGGCCCGAAGAATTGCATCTTTTACTGCCTTTATTGTCTTCTCATGTTTGTCCAGATTGTCCTTCAAGTTCTCAAAAGTTGAATGTTGATCATAGAGATTATCCATGGAAAGTACTGAGGGCACCTCCTCTTCGAATTTCCTTTGAACCATCTTTTCGAAGGAACTTATCATCTCATATGCTGAAAGGAATTTATGATCTTCACCTATGAGGATGCATGGAAGTTCTTCCAGCCTATTGGTGCAAGAGCACCTTGCTCATTAGATTCATTTAATTGGCAAATGCTTATTTAATTGACAAATTTGTAAAATTGAACCTTCAAGTGTAAGAGAAGGAAGTTGAAAATGTAAAAGTTACTAAATTTGTTGTAAAAGTGCATAAAAATGCAAAGAAGATGCCATAAGAGGGAATACCTAAGGTCATGGTTCATGGGAAACTGAAAAGTCTTGATGAGATGCCTTTAAAAAGGCCTTGTAACCTTTAGAAATTCGTGGGTGGTTGATTGGAAAGTTCTAATGAATAAAAGAACACTATTTTTTATTGTATTCCTTCAGAAATTTGCTGTTTTCAGTCGTTGTATGGCCTTGTACGGGCAAGGACTGATGCCAAGTTGGTTGTAAGTGATATCCCTATCAATCACCCTCCGTTTCATTTTTGTTGCATTCGTTTTGATGTTGTTTTGTGAAAGATATGAGTGTTTTAGTGACTGCAATTTCCAGAATTCTCCTATAACAGTCCTGTTGCAGTGTTTGGTACGGTTTTGTACGGATATATACAGGGGTAAGCCATATATGGTTGGAAAGAGGAATGAGTCACCTTTCAAATTCATCTGGTTTGAGGTCTTAAATCGATTCCTAGAGGAAGATATCACGTTTTCTCTAAAACTGCTCTGTTAACTAGGTTAACTAGGGTTTTGGTAGGAAAAATGTCATAAAACCTCATTCCACCGTGGGAATCCTCTAAAACTCAGTGGAATGGAAGTAGATGGAGTGATTGACATGTTGACCAAGGATTAGGACTGAAAAAGTTGTTTTGGTGTGTTTAAATTGATGCCCTAGGTGACTGTAGCAGCATTTTCCTTGTTATTTTTGCATTTCGGTTATTGGTTAGGGAAAACTTTTCAAAACAACCTAAACCCATTCTAGAGTATGTTGTGGGGAGGCATAATGGGTATCTATTTCATGTCTGAGAGTTGCATTTGGATGTCTATATAAAAAGTTATTGGGACTGTTCTTTGTTTGTAGGGCTTCTTGCCTTTCTTGAGGTTTGTGAAGGAACTACTAGTTCGAAGTTTGATGCACCTTTGCCAATGGATGGGATGGCTTCTAATACATGTCTAAACACCATTTCCAAGAAGAATTCAAGAGCCTTAACTGCTGTTCCCACTTTTCCATGAAGATCCTTATTTTTGGGCTCATTGGTGTAGTTGAACTTTGCCTAGTATGAAGTTGAGTTGATCTTTTCCTCTGCATCACCTATGTAGAAGTGTGACATTGCTGTCTTCACTAGCTTCTCGAGCTGGACATAGATCTTCGAGTAAACCTTTTATTATGTGGATACGATGAACCAGTGACTCCTTGGTTTTAAGATATGATTCCCTGTTTGCAATGACCCCGATGGTGATCAGATTCTTTATCTTAATCTTTTTCATCTCTATCCACTCCTCCAAGCTCTCTTCTTGATCCTACAACTCTTGTGAGAGTAAGTCAACCATGTTATCAAGCTCAACTTTAGCTTTATCCATCTTCTCTTTTCTTTCTACAGTGGTCTTTAGTAGAATTCACCCTTAAGCTAGCAAATGTTCCACAATATCGCCTACCACTCTCCCTCTGGCCTGAGATTTTTCAACCTTCTAGATTAGGGGATCTTCTACAGTCACTACCATGGGTTCTAGAATTTCAGATGACTTTACTATCTTTTGAAGAACCACAACAAGTTGTTTTTCTTTGGCCTTATACTGTTCTTTCTCTTTTTTGACTTCATCATATTTTTCTAGCAAGGTGCTGGCAGTAGTTTGAAAATCTACTTTTATGCCCTCATGAGTTAGCTTGCCTAACTCAACCCTTGAAACGCCATAATCATTCATGTCAAAATTGTCAACAGTAGCATCCTCTAGTGGCTTAGCAATCTCTGCATATCTGATTCCTTTCTCATTGATAAGCCTAGAAATAGTCTTAGGCTTCTTCTTCAGAGTCTTTGATTTTACAGGTAACAGCTTTTCAATATCAATCTCATCAGGTGAAATGGCTTGCTTCTTCCTCTTTGGAGTATATGCAGACAACCATGGGGGAAGCAAAGAAGCACCAACAATCAGAGATGAGTCTACTACTTGTTTCACTGGATCCATATTTACACCTGTTATAGTCACAATAGGACTGTTGTTGGTAAAAACTACACATGTATCAACAACCTTCTCTGAACCATCCAGAAGATTCTCTAAAACAGATTGTTCACCAATGTCAAAAGACAGAGAAGATAAACTTGGGATAGAACTGGAAGAATAAAAAATGGTCCCAAAACTTGTTCTTACAGAAGTAGGGCTATTATCAGAAGAAACAATGAAGATAGGTGAAAGAGGAACACTTGAAATTACTAGGAAACTACCAAGAACTGGAGCATGAGGAAGGGGTGTAGAAACTTGTGTTCCAGTGGGAAGATCTTTCTCAGGGGACTGATGTGGATCACCAAGTTGTTCCTTTTCTACATCCTCATCCTTGCCTTGTTCAGTTTCATCTTCCTCATCAGATTTATCAGACACTTCTGTTTGTTGAGCATCCTTGGACTTTTGAATATTTTTCTCTTCAGCCTCAACATCTTCAATCTTCATTTGATCAACATTTGTATCTTCAACACTTGATTCAGTGATATTGGAGGTTTCTACAATTTCTTTCTTCTTCCCTCCTTCGGATACAAATTTAATTTTTGGTTTTCGTATCCTGCAGGAAGAAGGGGTGTCACTCTTATTTTTGGTTCTATTCTCTACCTTCTTTCCTGTCTGTTCTTGTGCTTCAGTCTCTGACCCTATGAGAAATTCCTTCAATTTAATACCTTTTCTCTCCAACCATATATTTGTGTTGGCCAGGATCGGTTGAAATCTTTTCCTTATGAATGTTTCCTCTTTAACTGACCATTTCACCTTTGGAAGAGGTGAGACTTCAACATTCTCAGTGTTATATTTGGGGTCTAGAATGTCCCCATCATCCTCCATTCCATCTGGAATATCAGCGAGGCCCAATTCTTCAATCTGACTCAGATGACGTCTGCAGTAGTCTAGCTTCCTGATCTCATTTTGTGTCCAGAGATCAGCCCAAATATCTTCCACCATAGGCATGTGAAAGGTTGACTTTCTTTTGATCTTATCTTGCATTCTTCTGAAGTCAAAATGGTCCCTTTTCTTGAAAGTTATCATAGTGACCAGCTGTAATTCAGAATCAACTATTTTTGCCTTGTTAGCTGATTGAATTGAATACCTTCCAATTTCAACGGGGAACTTTATCCCTGATTTCTTCAGCTCCATTTGTTTATTATGCACTACAATCAGCTATCTGCATAACTCCAGATCACTAGGATACCATGGAAGAATATAAGGGTAGCCATGATAATACCCTACCCTGAGATATGTGAAAGTGGGGAATTGTAAGAACAAGCAACCAAAAGAATTCACAACATCCCAAGCTTCATTTGAGACCCTCTTCTGAATAAGTTCATTGTCCCATAAGCACATGAATACTGAAAAGAAGGCATCATTCACCCTTTAGAAATGATGAATTGATCCCTTTAGAGTAATTTGTGGATAATACTCATATACAAGAACCAATCTCCTGTCACCAACCTGAGTCAAACCTGGAAAGCTTCTCATGCTAGCAGCAACATATACAAGATACGAGGTCATATAGAATTTGAATGTTGTGTTGACCTTCACCAGTTGTTCATGCAATGTATTACTGATTTGCTCTCCCCAGAATATTCTTTGTGAGCCTTGAAAGATCACCTTGATGTATGTGTACATCCATTCTTGAAACTTGGAGGAAGAAGGGAGTCCTCTGATGCGACTCAAAAGTATGATCAAGTCACAAAATTCCTCAACAAAGTCACTCCTAGGGAGATCCTTTGGCCATCTGGTTAGATTGCTTTGAGGAATTTTTAACCACTTGTCATTTATATACCTTCTTCCATCTTCCACATCTATATCATAGTCCTTTTGTCCCTGAACAAAGTCAATCTATCCAATGTTCACAATAGGCGGACACATGGAGATTTTATCAAGGAATTCTGCATCTAACCTCATGATCACATTCCCTTGGGAATCTGTCACAACTCTAGTGTCCCTGTTGTAATGGCTAGCCACCTAAAGAACAAACTCAGGATTATGTGCAGAAACTAGAAATGAGGCAACCAAGTGAATATTACTGTCGATGATCTTTTGCATGTGTTTGGACGGGTTTGTTTATTTTGTTCTATCCACAAATTTTGCCATACCCACATGTCCTATTTCTGTATCTCTGATTTCATCAATATTCGACTGTACTGAAGTCACTGGGAAGACACCTTGGTACTTGTACTTCATGATTTTGGCTTTGGATGGAGACGGCTCCGACATTAGCTCTGAAGAGAACTCTGGAAGAAATATCTACCATAGACACTTGTTGAGAACTGCAAAAGGCCATGATCTCGCAGTTAGGGGAAAAATGGATAAACTGGGATAACTGTGATTTTATGATCATGGACAGGAAAGAATGCATTGAAGGGCTTGAGTGTGCGCAAATTGAGGTAAAAGGGCGAAAGCAGGTTAACAGGTCTTGAAAAGCAAATTTTCTTAGTGTAAGGAAAAATTTAGGAAAATGTGCATGAGCGGTCAAAATGACCGCTCTTGCATGAGGGATTACTTACATATATAAAGTCAGTCATTTTGACTACTTTTACATGTATTTGGAAAGGGTTTACCACTCTCGTGCAAAGTCGGTGAAAAATACTGCATTTGCATGTGTTTTTTTTGGAAAAATGTTTTACATGTAGGGGTGGTCAAAATGACTGCCCTTACATCAGGGTAACTTTTGCAAGTCTATAGGCATATGCAAGGTCGGCTAAACGGACCGCCGATGCATGTTGAACGAAGGGTTTTGATGTATCGTCGGTAGTTTTAACCGCCACTGCATCTATTTTGTTTTGTTCTCTGAAATGTGTAAAAGCGGTATATTTCACCGCCTTCGCATGTTGCAAGTTTGCAAGGGTCATGTAAGGGCGGTGGTTTTAACTGCCCTTACATGTGTTTGGGAAAGACTCTTGAAGGATGTGATATCGAGCGGTAACTCTGCCAAGGCATGAAGGTTAAAACACATGTAAGGTTTTCACAAGGTGGTGAAATGAGGCACGACAAATGTGCTACTATTCAAACAAAGGGACGGCGAAAACTACACATCCAACATAGGGTTTCAAACTACACTGACGTATGCTTTTGATGACTCGAAGCAAAACAAACATCTACATAAATTTTCAAAACGGAAACGTTTAAATAAAACCCTATTAGAAAAAATAAGAAAATGAAATGAAGACTTACCTTAAAAGGCCGACGTGAAACCCTAAATCATGCTCAAACAATGAGATACGCTTGAATCTGCCAACGTCATGATCAAATGATCGCCAAGAAGGTTTACCAGTTTGTTCAAGGTTTTGACAATAGAAGATAACTAATCAAAATGACTAAAACATGTTTAAAAAGGTTAAAACCCGAAGCTATTAATGCTGACATGAGTGGCATTAATGTCACCATAGTTCCAAGATTTGGTGAGATCCGTCGGGGCGGCGAAAAAGCCCGCTCAGACATGTGAAGGTTTGGTATGCTAGAGCAGGCATAACAACCACCCATACATGTGAAGCTTTGGTAAGAGGATGCGCGGGTGGCGGTTTTAACCACTCTCACATATTGAAAGAACTTTTTGCAGAACATGTAATAGCGGCAAAAAAGGCCGACTTTACACAAAACAACAAAACATATGTAATAGCGGTTATTCGGACCGCTATTGCATGTAAACACAAAAACTTTCTAACACATCAAAATGTTTAATAATTGATATTTTGGCTAGCTTACGACCAAAACGAGCTTCACGATTTTTGAGAAATCATCATAAGGAAATGTCGTAAACTCTTCTAGGATGTCAGATGACTTCTCTCGAGACTAAGAGAATCTTGTCTTGTTTTGCAAACTTAGAGTGTAGGCTACGAAATAGACAAGTTTTGTAGGGGTTGTCTACAAAAATGAGCATAGCTGATTTTAAGAACAACAGCTATCATCAATATTACATATTAGGAATTGATGAACATGAATAACTTGAGAAGTTATTAAATACTCTTATATACCCGATTAGGGAATTCTGATAATGATGTTTCTATACATAGTTAGTCTTTACTACATGTATAATGTGATATGTATCTATTTCATAAAGTGACTTGATACTGTGGCTTATTATGCTAGGAAACCTTAGGAATAATAAGGTTTAGCAATGCAACAATAAAGATAGTATGAAAGATATGATATGGTGAGACATCATATTGCTAATCTATACTTGATTATTTTTTTTCTCTTTACTTTTCCTTGGAATGAAACCCTAGGTTGATTAGCCTATTTGGTTGGGTTACTTAATTGATCTTTGATTGGAACACATAGGTTTGGATTAACCTACATATTGATGATTGTTGACTTTATCCTGGGATTATGATATATATATCAAGGTTGAGACTCACCTTTGTGATTAAGTTGATCACTTGAGTTTGTGAATTACCTTTTGATTGGAACCATAGGTGGGATTACATATTAAGTTGGAGTTGTCTCTTGATTGGTTGCTTTATATTTTTATATGAAGTTGTATCTTTATAACCATTTATTGATGAGATCACACTCTTGAATAGAGTCTTTGCAACTAGCATTACTTCGACATATGTGTCATAATAAAGCTTGGGAATAGGTTAACCATGGGATTTGTTGATCCATGGAAGGGAATAACCTAGAATTATTAGTGGGGTTATGCCTGGGATATGTTGATCCATAGATGGGAATAACCTTAGATGTCTTTGTAAATCAAGCTTGAATGATGGGTGAGCGTGTGACATCCATTCCGAGTTAGGGGTGATGAAACTTTGGTCAAAGTAGTGTAAGCAACCAACGTTTACATTGTTAGTTCATTATGATCTAGTTTTACATTCTAAGAAGGGTAATCATGCTTGGGGTTATAGCCACAATGTATGATAGTACTAGATATGTAGGACACAACATCAGCTCAGTATAAGCTATTCTTTGAGGTTACCATACCAATCCCTTCGTCGAAGGGTAGGGCCGTTTACCAGTTTGGTAAATGTGCAAGGGACCACAATTAGTCTATGGTTGGAGGAAAAGCACTTGAGTGATGCTTCCCCTCATGCAGTTGGTGGCCAAGATTTGAAGATAAACATCAGAATCATTTTGTATCTTATTTTCAGTTGGCTCATTGAAGCTTGTATGTAACTTTCTATGGAAAATTTGTAATGAGGAATATTCAATTCCTTAATATTGAAATGTATTTGATTATGCAATGGGAGTTTGAAATATGTTTCAAATGTGCATTTATCGAATGAATTTAAGGAAAAATTTTATTGCTTTCACTATCAATATCTTGATCTTTTTACTTTTGAGTTAAAATTGGTAAATCTTAGTTGGTAAAGTAAGTTGCATGTTACATTGTGTAGGAAGCACATTTGCTACCTCTTTTGGCAAGCACTTGCATCACTCCATTTTGACCAACTTGAATACCAATCTCATCGTAGTTCTAAATCTTGCATGGACCATAAGGTTTAGCATCATAAGCTTTTGATAACGTCTCATAGAACATAGCCATGATTGTAGGCCTTAAATTTAGTGCTCTATCTCTGTCAAGTCCTTCAACTTTCCTCAAGCTTAGACTAGGATGTCACTTTTTAAACTTTATTCACCAAGATTTACCTAGGAGTCCATCCTTGAATGTGTTTGGCTTTGTTTGGAAAATTTGTGCAACTTGTTCCTTTAGATTGGTTATTTCAAGGCCATGGCCAACTTCAACCATCTCCTTACACTATTCAACTATCTTTAGCTCTTCATTTGCATTCAAAATTATGGGGGGACCTTTCCTTTTTGCGGTAGTTAGTCCAATCAACCATTTTGTCAACATGCTAGTAGGAAGTCCCCATTTTCTTTCTACGCCCCTAGTTGAATATCCATTCTCTTCAACATCTCTCATGGTGCCTTCCATGTCATCCATTGTCCATTCTCACTGCAATGAAATCTTCTTTGATGTAATATTTGCTTTCATTTGGATTATGCTTCAATTGGCTGTGCAGTGGGAGTAACTTGAACATCTTCATCAACTTGTAGCCTTACACCTCTCTTATGCAGAGGGAGTGTAGTCCATAATCTCTTTGCACCATGTCTAGTACTCATTTGGGCTTTGTTCTTCATCTATAATGATTGTGTGCATAATATGTAAGAAGAACTTCAAAATAATGCAGTTAGTATAACTCAAACTATTTTCTGCAAACATATATCCCAGTGTAAATCAAGCTCATCCCATTGTATGTATTCAAAATTATGCACATAGGTTTTTCACCAAACATCAAGGTATTTATTCCACACATGTGGAAAAACATAAAAACAGAGAAAAAAATTCCAAAAAAGATCTATGCACTACGTATTGATGTCCTTGTTTCAACAAATTTTTTTGGATAAATATCAGAAAAAGTTATGCTCGATGGAATAAAACTATGTCTGAATTATAATTAATCTCACATAAAAAATTAATAATAAATAAAATATACAACAAAAAATTATGAAAAAATATGTGTGCACTAGATATTGGTGTTACGAATCTATGTTTAAAAATTTATAATTTTATCCTTTTTGTAACAAAAGTTTTGCACAATGGAATAAATGCCACTTTTAAAAAGTACTGTTAACTATAAAAAAAACAAGTTATTAAAAGTTACGTAAAACTTTTCACAAATTATTTTAAAAATTTTTAAAATATATATATTTAGAATCTACACAAAATCTCAAAAACCACTAGTTTACATCATCTTCAAATTCTTAATGGTTTAGTTGTTATAGGTGACAAAAAGTGAAATTTTAATTAAAAATGTTGATTTCAATGTCCCACTTTGGTCAAAAAATGGGACACAAAACTAGGTCAAAAAGTGGGACACTATTGTGGGATCACCCACACACACACATAAGGTCATCCCTGTACATATAATGTATTTAGAATGATATTCATGAGTTAGATTTGCACTTGTATGTGGAAAAATATGTGTATGTTTCAGTACATAAAAACATCAAATATATGGACCATATTTTTGACATACGGTCATATATATATATAAGGTTGTCCCTATATATATAATGTATTTGGAATGATATTACATACAAATATATTTAAGGCCATCCCTATATATATATATATATATATATATATATATATATATATATATATATATATATATATATATATATATATAGGGATGGCCTTAAATATATTTGTATGTAATATCATTCCAAATACAAAGCAAATGAGATAGAATTATCTAAGATGGTCTTTTAGGTCTCCTTTTCCTTTGTATTTATCAAATTTGGGAATAGTGAAGTTATGAGGAAAAGGGATCATGGGTAATGACCGATCAAATGGATAAGGACAAACTTCTTCCAAAGAGAAGGTTTTCTTGGTGTAGCCAAATGTAAGATCAGATAGTTGTTGTTGAACCTCCACAAGTTTTAGCACCATAGTTGTGGGAGGGTTTGGAAACATCTCCCCGTTGTCCTAGAGGTGGTTGTTATTGCCCATATGGAAGATTGTAGTGGAAGCTATGGGCATTGGTGTTATAAGGGTCGTATGGTTGGTTAGGGTCATATGTGTTGTATGTTGGGTTTGGATTGGGTTAGTTTTGGGTGTTTTGATTTTGGGGAGGTTGGGGTGGTGCTAGGTGAGAATGTAGGCTTTGTGATGGTTGTAGATAAGAGTTCTATTATTGGTATTGTGGAGGTGGTGTGAAGAAATAATTTTGTGGAGGAAAGCTAAAGTTTGTTGGGGTTGGTTGTGATGGTGGAGTATAGCCATAGGAAGTTTGGTTTTGGGAATGTTGAGGGTTGAAATAAGTGTGTGTTAGGTTGAGAGTGGAAGATCGTTGTGGTGGAGGGACATAGGTAGATGGTTTTGCGATGGTTGGGTTTGATTGAGATATGAGTTGAAAAGTTTAGTGTAGATGATCGCTGTGGCAAAGGGACATAGGTAGATGGGTTTTGTGATGGTTAGGGTTGACTAAGATGGGGATAGGTATGATTGAGTGTAGAAGAATGTTGTGGTGAAGGAACATAGGTTGTGTTGACATTTTATGATGGTTGGGGTTGCATGACATTGTTTGGGTTAATGATACAGAGAGTTGATGATGTTGGGGGTGGTGTTTGTTGAGACCCTTGTTGCATGGCTACATAAGTGTTTCCTAGATTTTAATTTGGTGGGAAAGCTTCTCATGATGGGGTAGTCAATATCCCACTTACAATTGGTGTGGGCATTTTAGGAGGTTGTTGTGTGTTCGATTGAGCTAGAGTGGCTTGTTTGGCCAGTTTTGCTTGACGTTGGAGAGTCTCTTGTTGGTGTTTGTAGATCTCCATAGGAGTCATAAGTGGTGATATGAGTCTCTCTGCCATTGGATTTTGATAAAGAGGATTCTCATATTGTACAATTGCTCTCCTTGTGAGTTGTGTTCGGGTATGGGAGTGGTCATGGTTGACATAGTTTGGACTATTGTTATAACGTCATGGGTTTTGTTTGGCTCCTTGAGATTAGATAGATCAAAATCTTGGGGTAATTTGGCTCCTTTCTCTACTAGTAAGCGAAAGAAATGATCTTGGTTCTCACTAAGGATTTTGTCAAAGGTGGCTATGGCTCTAGGATCTTGCATGATTTCATCAAGGTAATGTCTATCTTCTTGAGAGGATTGACCTTCTTCAAAGTGTCGCTCTTCTTGAGATGGGACTTGAACCGTGGTATAACCAGGTGTAGCAAAATCATAAGGCATGCTGGTAGTGAATTGAGTTACATCTACCAAAGGAACATTACCTTCTTGAGGATTGGTTGGTTGGTCATGTTGTGGCTTGTTTTGAGAGTTGGTTGGTCTTTCCATTGGTGTTTTTGGAGTACCCTTTGGAGTCATGTTGGATTGGCTTGCTTGAGGTGTATGAGGAGGCAATTTGCACTTCCTTGGGGCAACTTGTTTGGCCTTCATAGTTTGCTAGAGTCTAGTAGTTACCATGGGATGCACTAGGACAATATGTTTGAGATTTTTTTAGGATTTTACTGAGGTAGTTTGATGAACAATTTACTGGACCAAAGGTATTGTACTATTTTACCAAAGGCACTAGACTGCATTACCAAAGGAGAGTTACTGTGTTACCAAAGGCGCTAGACTAGGCTACTAGAGGCACTGAACTATTATGCCAAAGGCACTAAAATGTACTACCAAAAGCATTGAAGTAGTGTCAGTGATGTTTATAAGGAAAATTTTGATTGGATTTGCTTTGGCAAGAGAAAACACATCAAAAAAAGTGGCAAAAAGGACTAACACAATAGATAGTGTATGTTCGAGGCTCACAAAAAAGCCTAATGTTTCCATAGGTATAAGACAATTCAAACAATATCAAACACTTTTTATCCCTAGAGACAAAGGTTCATTGTGGTAGTTCAGCTCACAACTTAATTCTCTGTCGACCAAATGTCATTCCATATAGGTGTTGTACATTTGCGTCTTTGTGAGAGAAGATAGGTAGGGATATCTCACCCTCCCCTCATAAATCTCAAGTAGGTCACAAGAGCTTTATGGCTAAGGGAATACTATATCTTCTCAAGGGAGGCAATGGTGAGTATCTTGGGGGCTTGAATCGATTCCCCTTGCACTGATGATTATCGCAATGTTCGGAGGTGAAACGGGTAGTCACTATCTAGATTAGTTCTTAATAGCTTTGAGGGACCATGTAATGAAATAACTTGCACAATGGAAGAAGATAATATGAAATATTCTACAAATACTTGATAATAACTGAGAATAATAGGCCACTTCGAGGGGGCAACCTCCAAATATCTCCAAAGAGAACACACTTCACAATATGATGATGAAATAAGACTCACATCCTCCTATATATACCTAATTATGCTTAGGATGAATAGACACACTCCTATATAACACCTAGTCTGACCTATCTAACTAAATAATAATATAATAATGATAACATGACTTAATTAGGAGTTAAGATAGCCACAAGCTGACTATTCATAACCCTATGTACACCAATATTAAGGGCGTAGCATGCCCCCCCTCTTCAAAGAAGCATTGTCCTCAATGCTAACCAAGTGTGGATTCTTTTGAATGAACTCCTCATCCTCCCATGTGGCCTCTTCAACTAGTAAATTCTTCCATTGGATGAGATACTCAGTGAGGGTTCTATTCCTCAGCTTCTTCGTGCATGTTTGAAGAATGCATTCTGGTTCCAAAATTATTCTTCCTTCTTCATCGAGCTCTGGTAGTACTGTTTGAGTAGGAATATTCTACCCAATTACCTTCTTCAAACAAGAAACATGAAAAACTAGATGTATCTTTGTTGTTGGTGGCAACTCTAGCTTGTAGGCAACACTACCAATCTTTTGCATGATTTGGTATGGCCCATAATATCTGGGAGACAACTTATTATTCTTTTTTTGTTGCTCCAGTGAGATTTGTTTATAAGGCTGTAATCTCAAGAAGACCCTATCCCTAACTTCAAAATTTCTTTCACTACGATGTTGGTCGGCCTATTTTTTCATTCGCTTTTGTGCCATAGCTAAATTCTCCTTTGAGTCCTGAAAGTACCTATTGTTGATGAAGCAAGTGGTCCTCTATTTCTTGAACTCTTGGTGACACCTTTAATGATGATGTGATGGAAGGAGGATTATATCCATAAAGTGCCAAAAATGGAGACATTTTTTATGAGCTATGAAAATAAGTGTTATACCACCATTCTGCAAGTGGCAGCTAATCTACCCATTGAGACTATTTCTCTAAAGTGAAACAATGTAGGTATCCTTCCAAACATTTATTAACAACCTCAATTTGCCCATTTGATTGAGGATAGTATGAAGAACTATGAGCCAATTGCACACCCAAACATGAGAATAAATCTTTCCAAAAGTGACTAGTAAAGATAGGATCATGATCACTGACAATAACCTTAGGTGTACCATGTAGCTTTTGGATATTCTCCAAAAAAACTTTTGCCACTGCACTTGTTGTAAAAGGATGTGATAATGCAATGAAATGTGCATATTTAGTGAGGTAATCAACTACTACCATGATGACATTATGACCTTTAGATTTTGGAAGCCCTATGATGAAGTCCATGGATACCTCTTCCCAATGCTGGCTAGGAATAGATAAGGGCTGCAAGAGGCCTGGTGTCTTAATTGTCTCCCCCTTATTTCTTTAACAAACCAAATATTCAGCCACAAATTTTTGAACATCACCTTTTAGCCCTTCCCCAAAAAAATCTTTCTTAACCTGATGATATGTCTTCAAAAATCCTGAGTGACCACCAACTGGGGACTCATGTAGCTCTATGAGAATCTTGTGTTTAAGAGTGGAATTCTTGCAGAGATACAAGCGCTCTTTATACCAAAGAATATCCCCCTTCAAGCAAAACTTATCTGAACTACTAGGATCACTTTTTAATTGTTGGATGAGATTACTTGTTGCAACATCATTTTGCCACTCTGCTTTGTCTTCTTCCACCCAATTTGCTTGTACTATTGAAAGGGCACACAATAAGGCTTCATCTTTCTCATCCTTCCTAGAAATTGCATCGGCCACAATATTTTCCTTCCCTTTCTTAAATACAATCTCAAAGTCATATCCCAACATCTTAGTGACCTATTTTTGTTGGTCTTCAGAGGATAGTCTTTGTTCCAAAAAATATTTTAGGCTATCATGATCTGTCTTAACCTTGAAGTGTTGAGCCATTAAATAAGGCCTCCATTGTTTAACTGTGTGAAGGATTTCTAGCATTTCCTTCTCATAAATAGGTTTGAGTTGATTCTTACCCTTTAATTGACGATTCTCAAAAGCAATTGGTTGACCTTCTTGCATGAGAACTGCTCCTATCACATTTCTAGAAGCATCACATTCCATAATGAATTCCTTGGTGAAGTCCAGAGTGGCAAGCACTAGAGTTGTACACATAGCCTCCTTCAATTGCTCAAATGCTACATTAGCGAACTCATTCCAATGAAAAGAATCCTTCTTCAATAGAGTGGTGAGGGGTGCTGCTATACGACCATAATTCTTCACAAATATTCTATAGTACCCTGTCAATCCCAAGAAAACCCTCAGTTTCTTAATGGTTTTTGGAATAGGCCATTCCATGTTAGCCTTAATTTTGTTAGGGTCCACCTTTACTCCTTCATGTGAAACTATGTTTCCCAAATACTCCACCTCCTTAAGACCAAAAGCACACTTGGATGGATTTGCATAGAGTTGATGATCTTCAAGTAATTGTAATGCTTGATCTACATGCTGCAAATGTTCTTCCCAAGTCTTGCTATAAATCAATATATCATCAAAGAACACTAACACAAACTTTCTCAAGAACTTCTTAAAATTGGAATTCATCAAACTGTGGAATGTAGATGGTGCATTGGTAAGACCGAATGACATCACCAAAAATTCATAATGACCCTCATGAGTTCAAAATGTTGTCTTGCAAATATCTTCCTCCTTAATCTGAATTTGGTGATAGCCAAATCTAAGATCTAACTTGGTAAAATACATAGCTCCATTGAATTCATCTAGCAAATCATCAATGACTGGAATAGGAAACTTATCTTTAATGGTGTACATGTTGAGAACTCTATAATCTGGACACATGTGCCAAGTTTCATCCTTCTTACGCACCATCAACACAGGCGAGGAGTAAGCACTTTGGCAATACCTAATAATTCCTGCCTCTAGCATCTCCTCAACATTTTTTTCTATCTCACTTTTTTGTATGTGTGGGTACCTATAAGGCCTGATGTTTGGTGGTTGGCTCCCTGGAACTAGTTGTATGGCATGGTCATGATCCCTCTTAGGAGGAAGTCCTTTAGGCATATCTCCAAGAACCACTGAGTGACAATCAATTATTGCTTGTAAATCTGGATGAGTAGGATAATTGGATTGAGAGACTTCTAATGAACATAGTTGGGCCACAAATCCATCCGCTCCTTTCTTAAGCAACTTTTGCATTTGATGAGAGCTTACCATATGTGGGGATTTTGCCTTCAACCCCCTTAGCTCCACTACCTTTCCTTCTAATTGAAATCTCATGAATAGTTCTTGGAAGTTCATCTCAATTGTTCCCAATGTAGTAAGCCATTATACTCCCAAAACAATATCTGTTACACCCGTGGGTATCACATACATTGGAGTATCAAGTTGATAATCTCCCATCGATAATTTAATGCTATGATACTTCCCCGAATAACTAACTATACCCCCGTCTACAATCAAAACCTAAAACTCTGGGGCTGGATATATAAAACAATTTAGACGAGTTGCCAACTTTTTGTTGATGAAATTATGAGTACTACCTAAGTCGATCAACACTGTTACTTTCTGCTTCTTTAAGAAACCCACTACCTTGAGAGTTTGTGGTGCACTTAAACCTGAGAGTGCATGAAAATAAATGATTGGTTGAGAATCATGTGTTTCCTCACTTGACTCCCTATCCTCCTCTAATATGGGTTCCTTCTCTTCTTCCTCACTTGGACCTTCAATATAGAACAATTTCTTTTCAATACATTTATGTCCTCGACTGTATTTTCTATCACAATTGAAACACAACCCTTTTGCTCTTTTCTCCTCAATTTTTTGTGGAGTCAACCTAGTAGGTTGAGGAAGAGAAGGTGTTGAATATCCTTTCTCTCTTGTCACATTAGCCCCTTGCTTTCTAGGAATCAAATACTTCTCCTCTACCCTGCATGCCAAGATGAAAGACTCATTTACTGAGCTAGGACTAAACATGCATACCTCATGTTGAATGTGATCCTTGAGACCACCTAAGAATAAATCATTCAAGTTCTCCTCTGTAATTGTATCCACTCTTAAGGATAGATATTGGAATTTTTGAATATAATCCTTAACTGATCCTGTTTGTTGAAGTTTAGCAAGTTGGTTGAAGAAGTTTTCTGTCACACTATTGCTATATTGTGCTTGGAGTTCTTCTGTAAAAATTGACCATGAGATGGTGAGACCCTTTTTCCTCCAACGAGTACAAAGACAATGATACCAAATGAATTGATTTGGTTCTCGATATAGGGAAGCCATCATGACCTTTTGTCCATATGGGATTTGATGTACTTCAAAAAAATCTCCATTTGGTTTATCCATGTTAGAGGATCCTTACAATCGAACTTGTGCATATCCACCTTTGGAAAAAAATTCCTAGATCCCATAGGAGTATTAAAATTTGTGTCATTATTAGCCGACTTGAAGGTTTCACCATGGTTGCTTGAGAACTTCTTTCTTGTTTCATTCATATAGGCGCTTAACATGCTTCGTATATATGATATATCTCCTCTTAGGTCACACATATCCCTCTTAATTGGGGAAACCTCTTCCTTGACCTTACTTATTTCCTCATTGGGATTACTATCCTCTATTGTTTCCCCATCCTTATTCGAAGATTTCCCCAGTGTGGCAGCATTCTTTTTGCCTCTTGTTGCAGGCCCCGTCATGATGGAAACCAATATTTTTGAAATAAATCACACAAATGAAATGTAAATTCTCTAAAAGTTTTACTGTAACTTACTAGGGCCAAGATACCACTTACCCAGAAAAAGCTTCAAACAATTAGCAAATTTACTGCCTCGAGAGTGAATTTGTTGGAAACCCTAATTTTGCAATAGCTCGCTTATTTTTTCTTCAATCTCTCCAATCTTTGGATTGTAGGCTCCTATATAATGTCTTCAAAAACCCAATACAAATTATGCTCCAATTCAGCAGGATGTGAGAGATATTTAGATCTCAAATAAATTGTGTAGAAATCACAATTCTGCAATAATTCGCTCAAATCTACTCCAATTCCTTTGAAATCTATACTTTAGCTTATTTAATATGGTCTTCAAAAACCCTTTAAAAATCTTTAAAAAATTTGCTAAAATTAAAAATTTATATGCTTCCCAAAATTACCTCCAATGTTGAGAAAAAATCTTGTCTCTATGGTGCCAAGATTATGCTTTAATACCACTTGTAATGAAATAAATTGCACAATGGAAGAAGATAATATGAAATATTCTACAAATACTTGATAATAACTAAGAATAATAGGCCACTTCGAGGGGGAAACCTCTAAATATCTCCAATGAGAACACACTTCACAATATGATGATGAAATAAGACTCGCATCCTCCTATATATACCTAATTATGCTTAGGATGAATAGACACACCTCCATATAACACCTAGTCCAACCTATCTAACTAAATAATAATATAATAATGATAACATGACTTAATTAGGAGTTAAGATAGCCACAAACTAACTATTCATAACCCTATGTACAACAATATTAAGGGCATAGCAGACCAATGCCTTACGAGCAATGTGATAAGCTACTAAAAGCTTTGACCACTCCTACTAAGAGTTTCAAACACTTTGCACAATGTGAAAATCATTTTCATAGAGTGCTAGTACATTGCTTTTTGATTTGGTACCACAAGGTAAGGCTAACATCAGTTAGTACTTGGTTTTCACCTTATCCCTCTTATATAGCGGTTCAAAGGAAAACTCCATTTAGGGTCATCCCTTTTGGATGAAGCGCAATCCAAAAGCAAGCCCTTCTAAAACAATAACTAAAATTGAAGTTCAAGCACGTCAAACAAAGGTTCAATTGTCCCGTTATAAAAAAATAAGGTGCAACTAGATTAGGCACACACACAATTGTAGTTGTTAATTGTCCCTTATGAAATTGAAGTGTTTGGCATTCATGTCCATTGTCCCTTAGAAAATTGAAGTGTTTTTGCATTCATGTCCATTGTCCCTTAAGAAAGCAATATGTTCCTAAGACTTAGATTGCAAAAAGATGATTTGTTCAATTGTCACTTAAGAAAACAATTTGTTCCTAAGACTTAGATTGCAAAAGATGATTGTTCAATTGTCCCTTAAGAAAGCAATATGTTTCTAAGACTTAGTGTTATAGGTTTTCAATTCTTAAAAGCTCATCCTACATGAACATGTTAGGAAAACCCATTTTCTCTATTTGAGTAATAAGAAGCTGCAAAAAGTTGATTAGTTCCACCAAAGACTCAATAGTTAGTCAAAAAAATAAATTAATTGACCAAAAACACTTAACTTGTTAGGTGAAAAGTGAGTAATCTAGAAAAAATTGATAATAAAGATTAGGTATAGCATATTTGATATTATGATCAGATTCTACATGAAATTTTATGTAATTTCAAAAAAATTCATAAAAATTGAATAAATTTTGCACAAGTTATGACTGTTTGAAGTTTGCAAAGAAGGGTTGACTTTGACTGAGTATACCAGATAAATCTAATAAAATTACCTAAAAAATCTTTCACCATAGAAAATTTGGGAGAAACAGCTTTCCAACACCGTTGGTTTCGCAAAAATCTGACTCCATATGCAAAAGATATGCCCAATTTCGTGAAACTGCTTTGAAAAAATAAAAAAAAACAAGCATGGGCTAAAAATAGGGACACAGATTGGGATCTATTTTTCTTGAAATCCTTGCACTTCCTGCAAAAACTAAGAGATACCTAGATAGGATTTCGATGCTTTTGACAAAACCCAAAAATCTTTTGAGCTAAAGTTACATAGATATGCCTGACTTCACAAAATTACTCTGAAAAAGAAAAAAAAAAGCAAGCATAGGCTAAAAATAGGGATGCAAATTTGTAATCTATTTTTTTTCAAAATTTATGCACTTGATGTAAAAAATAAGAGATACCTAGATAGGATTTTGATGCTTTAGAGAAAACTCAGAAATATTTTGAGCTAAGGTTACACCATTTGAATGTTCATCACCTATTCTTTCAAACTAGTGAACAAGGATCTTTAGATTTTCTGCATTGTGATTGTGCTTTTCTGTACCTAGCTTCCAAAAAATCAATGTTTTTCTTTAAAAACAAGGTTAGTGGGTCCCACCAGGCGTGCCAGAATGTGTATAGGAAAAATTGAGAGATTGAATGATAATAACAACTCAATTACCCATAACATCAAAATATCTATCTAAGCAATAACCAAATCAATGAATAAATCAAATTATGAACAAAGAAGCTATCACCTAGACTATTTGGATCTCTTGGTCGAATGTGCATTGCTCTTCAAATTGTGAAACCATGTTTGTAACAAGCGGATGTAGATTGTGTTTGTGCTCAAAAGATTGATGTGCTCAATGATGTGATGAATGCTCAATGCACTAAAATGCCTAAGAATAAATGATCGAAGAGGCTTTGTTAAGGAGATGAGGGGGTTTATATAGATTTCAATGAAGATCGATCAATGGTTCAAAAAATTCAATAAAATCAATAGATGAGATAAATCTAGAATTCATGATGAATGTACACTTAACATGTGCGACACAAAAAGGTGTTTTTGTTTGAGTTAATTGCTTTTTGAAAAGATAGGATTTGATTTCATAAATTAGAATGTTTTTTTCTAATTTAAGAGTTGTTGATAAAAACACAATTTATTAAGTCAATTAACTCAACTTGTAATTTGCTTTTTGCATGATTTGAGATAAATTAATTAATAAATTATTTAATTTTGTGTGCATGATGAACAAGATTTATTTTTGGAAGAATTGGAAGATAATTGAGCAAATTAATTAAATAAATTTATTTAATTATTTGTGCAAGATAGAAGAATAAATAAAATATTTGATTATATTTTATTTTTAGAGATTGAGATAATTTAAATAAATTTGCATGATTTATTTAAATTTGGAAGAATAATTTGATTTAATTAAATAATGAAAATTATTTAATTGTAGATAAGAGGATTTTGAAAGATAAATTAATTAAATAATTAATTTATTCAATTGACATGGATTTGAATTTTGGAAGAATTTGATGATTTAATTAAATAATTAAAATTATTTAATTTTGGAAGAATAAAGTTGATTTTGATGAAATTAATTAAATAAAGAGGATTTATTCAATTAATGTTGAATTTTAGAGTTTTGGAAGAGTTTGATGATTAATAAAATTAATTAAATAAATAGAATTTATTCAATTAATTGTTGAAATGAAGGTGATTAGATGAAATGCAAGTGATTCAAAGACATGGTCATTTTAGGGTGTCTATAATAGCCAGATTCCTATCTACTGGTGAGTATCCCTATGGATTGGATAGAACCAAAAGAAGACATTTTTGGCTGTAGTCTATCCCTTATGCTTTGGTAGATGGTGTTTTCTTCAAGAGAAACTTCGATGAAGTCTTACTAAGATGCATAGAAGAAGATCAGGTTGATAGACTCCTTGGTGAGTTTCACGTTGGCCCAGCTAGTAGCCATTTTTTTGCTCAACCTATAGCAATGAAAATAATGAGGACAGGTCACTTTTAGCCCACACTATTCAATGATGCCCATATATGGGTAAGAAGATGCAGAGAGTGTGCTCTCTTTGCTGGAAAGGAAAGATTGGCAGCTGCACTTCCACTCCACCCTATTTAGGATCACCAACCCTTTTCACAATGGGGATTAGATTTCATCGGCATGATAAATCCCTCTTCTAGTGCTGGTCAAAAGTGGGTTTTGACTACAACAGATTACTTCACCAGATGGGTTGAAGCAGTCCCACTCTAGGAAGCCACTGAGTTGTCTATCATGGATTTCTTGGAAGAAATCATGACAAGGTTTGGGACTCCTCATACTGGTATTTCTAATAATGCCAAAGCATTCACTAGTTTTAGGATTGCTGATTGGGCTCTTAAATACAATGTGTTCTTAAAGACTTCATCCTGTAATGGGTAAAATTTGGATAGTTGGTTTTTGATAGTTTGTGTGTGTATCTTCCTTTCACCAATTACATTGAAGGACCTTAGGCAAGTGGCAATGCACTATCAGGCCCTTGATCACTGTGAGATGTAGGGAAGCTTGGATTTTTATGATTTGATTGACAATTATGTTTGATTATGCTCAATTGTACCTCAAAACCCTAATTATGTAAATACGACAGTAAACAGATGAATATCAAAGAATGTTTCTATAGAGAGATGTAAAATGACAAATGAAAGTGCACCTATTTTTGGGGTTCAGAGGTGGAAAAGTTGGGGACTAATGAGCGGGCGCCCAAGTCTAAGGCCCTAATTTCTGTCGGGATCTGCAAACAAGATCTACAACCTATTCCTGCTGCACCAAAGGTTTTTCTATCATGGAACTTCAAGGACTAATGAGTGGGCAACCTAGTCCATGGAGCTATTTCCTTCTCTAATCTACAATTCTAATACTCTGTTTTACCCTCTTGCAACTTTACTTTGTCTGTATTCTCGAGCTGTAACCTGCAATCATGAAAACTTTGGGAGGGGGTGTTGGTGTTTAGAGGCTTGGCTTAGTCAAGCCCCAGAGAGACATTCAAGTCTTTTGAACACCATTGTCAGATAGAGAGTATGTGCCCTTAGGAAGCATAGGCAAAAACTAAATGATAAATGCTCAAAAACACAAATGATGTCACCTTGTAGTGAAGATCTCATGGGAGAAGGAAGCTCTTCATGCCATGAGGAGATGATTGCTCAAAACTGCAAATACAAACACATAGAAAACATAAATCTACTCTTGCAACGCAATAAAAGCCTTGAATCACCTTTAGGATGCCAAAAGATCACAATAATCATCTAGTTTACAAATAAATGCCTAAACATGCTTTTATATGCAACTGCAAACACTCCCGCCAAGAATTTCGTAATTCAAAATTGTCATGTCGGCATGGGACCCAAATAATGGTCATAAGCCGACACTAAAAATTTGGGACTAACCCAAAATAGGGCAGGACTAAGGCATGGGCATCCAAGTCCTCCCCCTATTTTGGGCAGGGTTAGGTTCAAGGGACCCCCTAGGTCCCATTTGTCATAAATCTTAGGGATCATTTCATCAGGATGTGAAAATATGATGCAAGATGTCCTAAATGTACACTAAAGACCTGGGAGCTAAACCTTAAGAGGGAAAAGCCCCCAAGGGGACATTTTCCAACGTTACATTTAGCCCCCACTTTAATGCATGTATAAACGCAAGACCAATACATGCATTAAAGTACGGTCAACAAACACACCAAGCAAGGAGAAGAAACACTAGACACATTGAAGACAATGACATGCACATAAAACACGGAGAAGACAGTTACAGTCACGCAAAACACGGTGAATACACTAAATACATAGAAGAGATTTAATGCATGGAAGACAAAGATGATTTATTTTCTTTTCTTTTTCTCATATATATGAAATGAAGATGCAAGTACAAGAAAGTAAACACACCTCCCATAATGCAGGAAGTACTCATCGCACTAGTCTTTAAACTACATATAGGGTAACAGACATGCCAAACAAAGAAAGCATGCCAAACACACACTTTGAAGATAGAAAACATGATAGACAAGCGATGGAGTGTTCCTATTTCTAGGCTCAACACCATCTCAGGAACATTATAGGCACACACCGACGATTGGGCTTTGCCATAACAATCGCCGAAGACATGCTTAAGGGTTGAGTTAGTCACAGAACCGCTCCCCACCTCCCAATGAGGACTTTTTGAAAATGACAAGATGGGCACTCTCCACAAGAGATACACCACCCCCACCTCCGCAGAGGGCTTAAGATGATTGATTGATTGATTGTAAACAAACTCAGAGTGTTGGAAATACTCATCGTACTAGTCTTTAAACTACACCTGAGGACAAGTACATTGCTAACATCTACAACAGACAACTTACCTTATATATTCCCCCACCTTAAGGTGGTTGATATCATGCATCGATATCAAGCATGTTAAGGTAGGAAGAAAACACGCAAGCGAACACGGACTTTCGCAAAGCCCATGCCCCCCGAAGGTGATATGTACTTTACAATTGCCAAATGTGTTGGCAAGAGACACTGCTATGAATGAAAGGTGTTGTCATTGATGGTAACTAAGTCCATCTTACATATCCACATTACATAATTTGTTCATACCAGAAGTCAGAGTGAAGATTTGTCCAAGTTCAGGTAGTCAAAAATAGAGCATGTGACAGGGTCCAATATCTAGGTCCGGATCTCTCGGGTGGTAAATCACAGTATGTTGTGGATCTGAGGGAGTAATAAGGATTTTCAGGACTATCTAAATCTAGAAATGTAGCCTTTGGTGATGAAGGATTCAAAAGTTATAAGCATCTAAGTATCGGGTTCCAGTTAGTTAGTAAAGTCAGAAGAAGAACATGCCGACCTAGTAATTGATCTTGGTCTGAATGAAGAAAAGTTGTTGGTTAAGCAATTTATGATAACCAGTGGTATTGGCCAACATGATTGATGATTTGAGAATACAATTTTTTGGTTTGCATTATTGTTTGTGTATGGATTTAGCCGACAGAGCAGAGTTCTTAATAAATGTTCCAAGTTTTCTTGAAGCTGACTACAGTTGATTGAATCTCTTGATGCGGATATATATAGCTGATGGATTTGAATGTTTTGAAGAGTGTGTGTGGTGTGATGATGGAGTAAGTGCAAAAAAGGTAGAAAGAAGTGCGAAGGTGAAGATCTAAGCTTGGGTTATGGCCAAAGAGTGAAACAGGGTAGAGTAAAGATGAAGTGTGTAAGATCAGTATTTTGTGCTTAACCGGAACTAAATTTTTGCATTAGTAGATTATATTCATGAGTTCAAACATTCTGTAATCTTCTTGTAATCATTTATGTAGGCAGTGAGCCTCTTGGAGTAGTGAGCTCTAGGTAGTACGCCCTAAAGGCATGTGCCTTCCCCATTTGTAATACTTTTAATAGAGTATAATTTCTTATGGGTTAACCCCCACCGTGGTTTTTCCCTTAACTGGGTTTCCATGTAAAAATCTTTGTGTTATGTGTATTGATCATATTTTTGCTCATGTGTTGTTGATTTATGCTTTCATGGTTATATCATTAATTTGTTAATAAGTGACAAAGAAGATAAATTGCTACAAGTATTAGAGTTTTGAAGACAACTGATTCACCCCCCTCTCAATTGTCTGCCCTAATTTCCACAAAATGTTCCCACAAAAACATCCTTGCAAGAAACATGTTAGTGTCTACATAATCATGATAATACATATGAAATCTAAGGCATGCTAGATTCGAGATAGACAAAGTGCACGGAGCAGCAGTATTGTTATGATTTATAAATGAGATAGAACATCATCAAAATCACTACGCAAAAAACATAAGTGCTTCTACTAGCCAATCGTCGGATAATTTATTACAACCCGATCATCATATTAGGAACTAAGTCCAATTTTTGATTTCTTGCTAAAGGGATGCTAGGTTCGCATCAATATAAATGTTTTTCATCATCCGCCCGCTAGATAGAAACACTAGAGGAAGGGAAATAATAAATAAAAGAGGAGAAACAAGTGTCTTAGGGACAGTCACATAGGATGGTGCCCCTAATTCACCAACTGCAACACTATGTCTATAAGATACAACACACAACAATGAAATCAGAGAGAGAGGCAATATAGGAGAATGATGATACAAATAGAAGGTCACAATAGAGGTAGTCTCCTGGTATCCTAGACCTTACAAGAGAATTAGGGGTAATCCCAGGAGGCCTAAACAACATATAACACATCATGGGGAAGCACATCGCGAGAGAAAGAGATAAAGGGTTAGAGATACTTACCTATATGATCTCCCGAGCTAGTGGTCATCAAGTAAATCATTGTCATCCTCCCACTCCCTAATGTTAGAGGAAAGTGGGACATAAGGTACCATAGCTGAAGGTTGTTCATTGTTAGGATCATCTTTGTTTGGTTTGATGTTTGGATCAATGTTTTCTTGTTGAGAGGCAAGGTTTATGGCATAAGCTTGTCTTCTTCATCTTCTTTCTCTTACTTTTCTATTTCTCTTTCTCTTACCACTTATGTCTTGTAAGATAGGGCTTTTCTCTTTCATAGGTTTTTGCAAATTGGAAGATGAAGCACTAAGATCAAATCTCATTTGTCTAGGTGGAATGTTTTATTGTTGACAATAATCTCCTGATTCTTGTAAGGATGGTGGGAGAGGAACCTCAGCATAGGGACCTTGTCCTTTCAGCCTATAGTTCTCTACAGATGCGGGTTGCTTGTCTTTTGCTATCTCTTGCATAGAGGGACCGACCATTGGATGTAATAGTTTTGCTTTGTAATTTCTATAGCTCAAGAAGTTAACGTCTATTCATGGCTTTGGTTTATCTTTAGATTTATCCCAAAAGTAATCTAATGTAAAGTGTTTTTATGTAATTAAAGGTTTGTATGTATTTTGATGAATAGCATGCACTTGTCCGTTCAAAGGAAATTTTAAACATTTACAAAGTGTTGAAGGGACAGCTTTCATAGCCTTTAACCATGGATATCCAAGTTTTATTTGAAATAGATCAGAAACAAGGACAACATCAAACCATTGTTCCACATGTTTTTCAAATATAGTTACCAACAATGATATCTTACCCAAAGGATTTACAAAGGTTCCCTTATGTGTTTTGATCATTTTATCCGAAGGGTCACAAGACCTTTGCATCAAATTATGTTCATAGAGAAGCTCTTATGTATCTATATTAGTCATGCAATTAGGATCAATAAGGGTTCCATCCATGGGGTTTCCCATTATTTTCACAATGATGTAAAGAGGTCCATCGGTGTCTCCAATTGTTCTATCATGAGGTGTAAACACTACTTCAAGTTCAGGGACCTTTCTTTTCATGTAAGGCTTAGGAGGGAACCTATTGTTGTTATTGCAATTAGAGGCCATGTGTATATGCTCAAATCAATGAAAATCATATTTTAAAATCTTTTCAAATTTTTATGCAAAAGGCAAGTGCAAAGTTATATACAAAAATGACCTAAGATGCTTGATTTTTTGTACTTTTTTCAATGCAAATATATGAAAGAAAAGGTGTTGTAAAGATTTTGATTAGGGGAAGAAACTAATATGTCTATTTTCAGTCCAATGAAATAATAAAACCCTTTACAACACACTTATAATGCAAATCTATAATGATGACTAGTCAAAACCTAGTGAAAATGCCCTAAAATATGCAAATTTTCACCATTTTTCAATCCCAAGACCTAATGAAAGAGGTGTTGTAAGGAATTTTATTAGGTGTAGTGAATAATAATAATGATATTAGTCACCTAGAATCATAAAATCTGTTAAAACACACGTAGTGTGCAAACTAGGCTAAACCCTAGGGCAAAATTAGCAAAAATGTGCAATTTTGCATAAAATTTGCAATACACGAGGACAATAAGAAGGTGTTGTAAATAATTTTAGGAGGAGAAGTAGATAATACCTCTAATATCAGACAATTAGTGCAAAAATATTCTTTACAAAATGCCTATAGTACAAATTTAGAGAGTCGATAAGGCCAAATCTAGTCAAAATCAATGTTTTTCAAGCCCTAGGTTTGAGATCTTGATGTAAGATGATATATGAATATTTTGTAAGCTGATGTATGATGAAAATTAAATTCTCTCTGATTTGAAAATTATTTCCAAGACAGAACATGCAAAATGCAAGTGGAAATCTAGTGAAAAATCAATGAAAATGCTAGTTTTTGTTAAAATTTTCTATGCAAAAATGCAAATTTGTACTAAAAAGCAACACTACAAACAAATGAAAATTTGGATGAGTATCTAAAATCAGTAGAAAAATCTGAAACAAGATTTTACCTACAAACCCTAGATTTTGGAATTACTAGGTTATATGCAAAATTCACAATTTTCAACAAAACCCTAGCAATTTTATGATAAAAATGCAATGCAAGCTATTGAATTTTTGTAATTTTATGAAATTTAGCTGAGATCTAATGTATAAATAAGAAATTTGATGAATTTTAAATTAATTGATGCAAAATAGAAGCCCTAGAATGCAATGTTTTCCAATTTTTCAAAATTTTATGTAAGTTTTCCAATGCAATAAGATGAACTACTATATGAATGAATGAAAATCAATGCAAATCTAAAGAAAAACAATCATCAAGGTGTAAACAAGTCCAACAACACAGGTTCATCAGAATTTAATGGTAAAATTTGGATAGTTGGTTTTTGATAGTTTGTGTGTGTATCTTCCTTTCACCAATTACATTCAAGGACCTTGGGCAAGTGGCAATGCACTATCAGGCCCTTGATCACTGTGAGATGTAGGGAAGCTTGGATTTTTATGATTTGATTTGCAATTATGTTTGATTATGCTCAATTGTACCTCAAAACCCTAATTATGCAAATACGATAGTAAATAGATGAATATTAGAAAATGCTGCTACAGAGAGATGTAAAATGACAAATAAAAGTGCACTTGTTTTTGGGGTTCAAAAAAGTCAGGGACTAATGAGCGGGCACCCAAGTCTAAGGCCCTAGTTTCTGTCGGGATCTGCAAGCAAGATCTACAACCTATTCCTGCTACACCAAAGGTTTTTCCATCACAGAACTTTGAGGAGTAATGAGCAAGCAACCTAGTCCAAGGAGCTATTTCCTTCTCTAATTTGCAATTTTTTGACACACTATTGTACCCTCCTGCAGCTTCACTTTGTCTGTATCCCTGACCTATAACCTATAATCCTAAAAATTTTGGGAGGGGGTTGTGGTGTTTAGAGGCTTGGCTCAGTCAAGCCTCGGAGAGACATTCAAGTCCTCTAAACATCATTGTGAGATAGAGAGTGTGTGCCCTTGGGAGGTAGAGGAAAAAACCAAATGATAAATGCTCAAAAACACAAATGATGTCACCTTGTAGTGAAGATCTCATGCGAGAAGGAAGCTCTTCATGCCATGAGGATATGATTGCTCAAATTTGCAAATACAAATACATAGACAACACAAATCTACTCTTGCAACACAACAAAAGCCTTGAATCACCTTTAGGATGCCAAAAGATCACAATATTCATCTTTTTTACAAATGAATTCCTAAACATGCTTTTATATGCAACTACAAACACTCCTTCCAAGAATTTCGTAATTCAAACTTGTCATGTCAGCATAGGACCCAAATAATGGTCATAAGCCAACACTAAAAGTTTGGGACTAACCCAAAATAGGGCAAGACTACCTAGGTGCAAGCGCCCAAGTCCTCCCCCCTATTTTGGGCAAGGTTAGGTTCAAGGGATCCCCCTAGGTCCCATTTGTCATGAAACTTAGGGATCATTTCATCGAGATGTCAAAATATGATGCAAGATGTCCTAAATGCACACTAAAGACCTGGGAGCTAAACCTTAAGAGGGAAAGGCCCCCAGGGGGACATTTTTTGATGTTACACATCTAATTATTACACTTAAGGTAATAGGTTAGCCGAATCCACCAATAAGAACCTGATCAAGATTCTGAAGAGGATCATGGAGACAAACCAAAGACAATGGCACAATAAAATTATATTAGCCCTTTGGGCTGATAGAATCACATACAAGAGGGCCATAGGGAACTCTCCTTTTGTTCTTGTGTATGGAAGAGAGGCTAGATTGTCTATACAATTAGAGCTTCCTACATTAGATTTGGCTCATCAAGTGGAGTTGGAAGGAGAAGTTGCAAGGTCTGTTAGGATGGCTGAATTGACTGGACTAGAAGAACAAAGAAAATCACCCATGATCACCTTAGAAGAACATCTAATGCAGACCAAGAGATATTTCAATAGGAAGGCCAAGGTCCAGACCTTCAAAGAAGGTGATCTTATTCTGAAATGGGATGATGCTTGAGCCAAACCTAGAGGCCACACCAAGTTTGATGTATTGTGGAGTGGACCTTATATCATCATCAGCTCCAAACAAGCAAATGCCTTTATTCTTTTAGGGTTGGATGGTGAAGTTCTACCCATTTCAGTTAATGGGATCCATCTCAAACCTTACCATTAAGGTTGGTCTGAGGTCTTGTACATATTGTTTCAATTTATTTTTAGTTTTAGGTCTCCCTTTCCCTAAGTACTTTTGCACAAGTTGCATTATCATTAGGAGAATGCATGCCTTCTTCTTTTGTGTTTTGGAGGCAAGATTTAGTTGTCTTGACCCTTTGAGTCCTTTTTTGGACTATATGACCAATGGATGCTTAAGGCCACTGATCTATTTGTTTAGCGGGCAAACATCCCTAAGAGGTCACCAAAGTGTTGACCCATTTTCCTTTGTCCAGAGTCAAATAGTTCACCTTAAAAATCTCCTAGATATCCTTTGGAATATAGCCCTACAGGCCTTAAACCCTCCAAATTCCAATGCTCTACCCTACAAAAATCCCTAAAAACTCATTTGGAGAATCCTTGCAAAAAATCTAGAAAAACCCAGAAACATTTTGCCTTCAATGTCTTCCTTCACAGGGATTTTCATCTTCATACTTGGTCATTTTGGTATGGATATTTAATGTCTACATATCCGAATCTTAGTTAACATCTAGATATTATATTAATATCTGGACCTTATCTAAAATCCTGATATCTTTCAAGTATTTGGACCTTGGTTAATATCTGGATGTTTTCCTAACATCCGAATCTTAACTAACATTCAGACCTTTTCCCATATCTAGACCTTAGCTAATATTCGAATGTTTTCTTAACATCTGTATCTTAACTAAGATCCAGATACTTCTCAAATGTGTGGACCTTAGTAAATACCCAGATGTTTTCCCAACATCTGGATATTTCCTAATGTCCAGATCTTTACCAATGTCCATGCCCTTTGCGAATGCCCTAATGACATCATCAAATCCCCTCCCCAAAGAAGTGCATATGACAATGACATCATCCAGACATTCTGCCACCGATATATTATCTTGCAGTGCTAATATCCTAATGGCATCATCCAATTCCCCTCTTTAATGAAACTCTTCATGCTGATGACATCATCAAGATATTCAAGGGTGGCATATTAAAGTTAATGTCCTGACATGTTAGATATCCATGCGAGTGATGGATTCTCCATGCTGCGAAGGTAAATTTTACGGGTGCATCCAAATATCAGGATGTTGAAACTATTGTGTTTGGTTAGGATACATCATCTGGATATTTGCAAATGTGCAAATCTGAAGGGATATTCATGGATATCCATATGCCCGTTGATCGTAACTTTGACCACAATTATCTCCCTCATCTTGAGGAATTTCTACATGATCTAAAAGGCAAAATTTCTTAGAATTTCCTCCTCTTTCATTTGGTAGTCTTTTTGAGGAAAATCTGCACATTCAAAATTATGATCTAGAATTCATGATCCAGATATGGATATGGACATCAGGCTATCAGGATAGTGGCTGACTGAAGATGAATATGTAGACTCGGCCAACAAGACATATCAATGGACAACTTAAAATTTTGTGAAAGCTTCCCAAAGGTGGATATTTCACATTGATTGTTGTAGGTGAGTGATTTAGTTGCTCGCATTGAAGACCCAAAATATCTTCCAACTTCTTGATGGATCCAAATATTTTCTGTATTTAAGTTTGGCAGGTAGACATCCCTTATTCCATGGAAATATCTCTAATAGGCCTATGGGTGCATTCATTACATTACGTAATGGTGCTCCATTGTAATTCTATATAAAGCATGAGGGTAAGTGTAAGAAGTTGGGTCCAGACAGAGGGGAAGTCACGGGCAAAAAAAAATCCTGATAGAAACAGGTACCCGCTTAGGAATGGGTGCCTGAGCCTAAATGGGTACCCGCTTAGGAATGGGTACCCATTTAGGAATAGGTGCCCGAGCGCAAATAGGTACCCGTTTCTATATAGATATTTGAATTTGAAAAAAAACCCTACGCGCCTTTTTTTCCCACACAAAAGGAATGGGTACCCCTTTTAGAACGAGTACTCATTCCTAAAAGGTTAGGCTTGGGAAAGGCATGGTAAGCCAACCCCTTGCCTTGGACGTGCAAGTTTTTTTCTAAGCACAGAACAAGAGAAAAGGCTGAGTTTACCTATATGGATGATGACATTCTTTTCTAAATTTTTTTATGAAATTAAAACCCATTACAGACGACAGTGTCTAGTTTTCAAATATGTAATTTTTTTTATTGGACTAGTTTTTCTATTTATTATTTAATTTATGAGCAAACTAGTCCAAAAACTTGAAATGACAGGTGTTTGTATTTTTTTAATAACTTTTGATTTTTAAAGTTTTTTTTTTAAAAATTATATGTCATCAATCTAGACATCATTCTCTACACAATGAAAAAAAAATTCATTTTATGATTAGTTTTTCTCAAATCATGCTAACCATACATGAGAGGTCTTTGAAAACATCAGTTAGGGCTAGTAAAAAATTAATTTAAAAAATATTTAGAAAAAAATTATAAAAAATAATCCTCATCAATCTTCATTGTACTACACATCTTTCCCCAAAAGGATTCAAAAAAATACTTTTATTTAGGTCAAATTATGTTGGTCGTACACGTGTATAGTATGGTTAAAAAAAGTGACTTTTAAACAGTGGTTTTTAGACATGCTTATTAAAAATCAATTTGTATCATCTAGGTATTAAAATAAATTACATATTTGGAAACTAGACTCTGAGTACTACATTTCATATTACTAACTTTTTTTGAGATTCAATCTTTAAGTGCTTCAAATTTTTAGGTCAAATGTGAGAAATTCTAAAAATCAGGGAAAACACTTCCACTTTTTGGCCAAAAAGTGGACCCAACTTCTTGCACTGACCCATGAAATGTAATATATTTAGGTTGGCTTTTGGTTTTACAAACCATATCTCTTGCAATTGTAGCCATGCCTCTATGATAATAGAAATTAGATTTTACCTTCTCATGAATGACTCTTTGCTCTATGTATTTTTCTGTTTGATCTCCATCTTTGAATGCATCTTTCCTCTTGGATTTCATTTAGTTTCTCTTACGTCTGCAAATAGTTTATGATTTTTGTATGATGATCTATTGGATGTTATTATTTTTTGCATAAATGGTTGTTTAGAAGGCTTTCTCATATTCAAACCTGGTGTATCACCTCCCTTTACTTTTATTTTTACTCTCTCTTCCTTTTTTCATGAACTGGTGGATATATTAGGTTTAGTCTTAGGATCACGGAATCTCTTATTCAGCAAAGGAACTAGCCTCTCTCTAGAGATTTGGCCTCCTTGTAGGGTCCCACACCTGGAGGTCATCTCAATCACTAGATTGTTGGAGCCCTAAAAACCTTCAACACTAGGTGCAAATCTATGTGACAACCATAAAGGTTGAGAATGCCTATCAATTCTTCTCCCAGGATCTTGAATTGGCTCAATGAATAAACACTACCAAACCCATAATACATCTTCCTCATAGGTAAATATAGCAATAACATATTTTAAAATTTGCCTCATGAAAGAAACATTTACCCATCTACCTCTGCCATTAGGACATTAAATTGCAACAACTTTGTTGTTTCCCTCTACCTTATATTTGAGTTAGCATTAATGGTGCAATAGGAATGAGACTAAGGCATTCAATTTTCAGTAGCCAACCATGTATGAGGCTCAACCATCACATAATGTACCATCGAGCTACCACATGCCACCTTAATGATTCCCCTATGCTTCCTTGCAAGCCTAAGAGGCCTATTGACTCATTTACCTCAATTATTGGTGCATATCTTCCCTATGTTGCTTTGAAAGGTCCTTCACAAAGCATAGACCATAAAATCTCTTAGCCCCATGATTAGTGGCTCGAAAAGCCTCTCGTAGCCTTTTCCAATCTAGTAGGTCCTGACACCACGTGAAAACATGATGCCACACCTTGGATGTGTTAGGATTACTTTTTTGAAATGGTGCATGGATGCACCAAGTGTCTCCCCTCCACTTGCTTCTTTTGGCTCTTTGTCAACTCTTCCCTTCATAAGAATCTAGGCCCACAAGCTTGTTGAACACATGAGGATACTGAGAGCAGGGGGTTAATCAATATATTAAAAAACTTCAAATCCTTTGGAGCAGATTAAAACTTAAGCATTACAACATTAATATAAACATGAAAGATCAACGTAATGCACATCAACACATAACACCAAATATACGTGGAAAACCCAAGAAACAAAAAACTATGGTGAGGATTAACTCATAATATATGAGTCTCAAAATAACAACTTTGTTTTAGGGCTACAACCCAAGGAAGATACTACTCCCTACTGACTTTGTTTTATGGATACAACCTAAGGAAGCTACTACTCCTTGAAAACATTGCTTTAGGGTCACTCCCAAGGAAGACACAACTCCCTACAAACTTTGTTTTAGGGCTACAACCCAATGAAGCTACTACTCCCTGAGCTAAAAACAAACTCAGAGATGATTATAGTATGATAGTCCTTCTACTGCTTAAAAACTGACATTGAAGCTCACACCTTTGATGATTGAAATTCTGCCTCTTTGAATTTTCTGATGATTGGACCAGTTAGGCACACTCTTTACTTCCCTCTTGTAACAAAAAAGCCTTCAAGATGAATCATGATAGCCTCTAACACTTTTTCTCTTTCTCCTTTAGTCAAACATCACAATGCATATAATTTTCATGTTTTGCTCTTCACACCCTTACATATTCATTTTTGCAATCATACCTCACCTAGATCAACTAGGTTTACAATATATACTTGACATTACATTAATTACATTACAAGTTGGCCAATACAATAAGAATATTACATTATACAAGTTGGCCAGAGATTATACAACATGAAACTTGCATAGGGTAATCCCTATCATGAAAAACATGCTACACCAAAGACATGCTACACTAGAAGAAACCAAATGTTTTGTGGATCCCATACATACTTAGTCTAGTCCTAAGCATCCTTCATAACATCATTCTTCAAGGAATCACCTTTGCACACATCACTTATTTGAAATATGACAGCCTTAAACAAGAAGGCATGAAATAGAACTATAATGGTCACCACCACTTGAAAACCTTGTACAGTACTAGAAACATGAAATATCTTCATGAAATTCTTCTAGACGAGTCTTCATAAATCATACAACACCATCAGATACACCTTTAACTCTACACAACAAATATATTGTGCCGCATACCTTAAAACATGCACACTGAGATCATAACAACCATTCAAAACACACTATTATTAAGAAACTAAGTTTGTAGACCTCCAAAACACCTAAAACTCATATGGATGCACTCATAACCTTCTATGAACATGTCTTCAAAACCACACATCCATATCTATCATTGCAGAGAAATGTAAAGTATCCCAAATAGTCTTTATCATCACTTGATTCTGTCAAAACATAAACGTAAACTCTATTTTTCATAACTTTCACTGCAAAGGGACAAATGATCTAAAACTTTGGATTTAGCACCTTTACATCATACTTATCTTAACTTCTAAATTTCATGACCATATCTTTAAATGCAGATAAATGTGGATCCAAACATTATAGTATTATGAATACCTTCTTTAGGAACAACACTGTCTCCAAACTGTCAATTGCAAAACATGCTTCCAGTGGTCCAATCAATATGAAACTTGGAACATACATGCTTTGACACTATATGAAGCTTCCTTCCAATCCATAGAGATACAACATCAAAATCATGAAAATGTGGAGCAATCTTCCAAACAATCTTCAAAACAGTCTTCCTGTAGTAGAAACTTTCACCAACTTTCCAAGGCCGAAACCTTCATATAATAGCATATACATCCTTGAGAACAACAAGAAGGATCAAACATGCCATAGGCCATCAACAACATTTTTTCATCCTTAACAAAGCTTAATATATCATCATTCATTTTAGTGCTTCTAATTCCTATCTTAATATTTCATCATGAGAACATGACATCCAACCATGAACTGTGTTGGCAAGAGACATTGCTATGATGAATGATTGAATGTTGTAATTGATGGAAACAAGGAAAAGAGATTCCACCAATAGGTCAAAGAGACTTTACTCCGGTAAATCAATTTGGTTTGACAACAAGGCATAAAAGGATTCTAGTTTGGAAGCCTAAAATGACTAAGTACGGGGCAGTATATAGAGTAAGTGATAGAGATTGGGTTAGTATGCTTCTACAGTTGAAGATCATTACATGTGGTTCAGATATGTTAATCATAGCTATTTGGTGATGATATGTTCCCATGTTCAAGTCCTAAATTCCTCCAGAAGTCATATGGCAAAATGCCTAAGTTTGGGTAAACAGAGTTAAGATAGGAACAATGCATAGTACCAAAGTAAAAGGGTCTACATTCCTCCGTTGTTACATAGTTTGTCTTGCATTTTTGAGGCAACAAAGATACTTATTATGACTACCTAAATCTAGAATTATAGGTTCTAAAGTTCCTTTGATCACTTTCTACAAGTTGTTCTTCATCGGCTTACAGTCTGACAATATTTCAGAGTGACTTAGTGATAGTTTGTAGATCCACATTTGTCTGTAGTTGATTACTATGTTTTGCAATTCTAAAGGTATGACAAGAGAGCTATAATGGATATTGGATATGATTTTTAGAATCTCATATGGTCCACATTGGAAGTTATTGATGTAGCCAACAACATACACTCAATAGAATTGTGCCATTAATCATGTGTGAGAGCCAAAGATTTGGAAAACTGGAAAAAAATAACTTCTATTCACCAACTTTGTTGTTACAATGAGAGAAAACTCTCTTATATCCAAGAAAACAAAAAAAACAAAAAATTACCTTTTTTGGCAGATTTTGACAATTGTCAAATTTCGCCATTTTAAGTAATTTTACATTCATATCTTGAGAATCTAGTTTTTTCCCAAAAACTTCCTAAAACTAAGGTAGGACAAAAATCCAACTAACATCCTAAATTTGAAACATGAGTTTCAAGTTATTAACAAAAGCAACTTTTAAAAAACTAGGAAAAAACATTAAATTGTCATTTTGAGGGCCAAGATGAAAGTTTCAAGCCCTAAAAAAGTGCCAAGACAGGGTCCAAGTGACTAGGGTGGGTTGGGAAACCACATGCCACCTCATAACACATCCACCTATAAAAGTTCATAGAAAACCCACATCCGAGTCAAAAGTTATGACCTCCAGAAGTCCTTGCATCATTCTCCTCTGGTTGAAAAGAACACAGCTCCTGCAAGTGAGTGTCTTCGAACTGCTACCATTTGACTAGATCTAACCTCTGCACTTCCCACTCTATAATCCACATGCTATCTATTGGTGCAAATCCTTCCCACTGTACTAAATACTTGTTGTAATGCCCTTGCCGAGTGGAGATAGTTTTCTTATCAAGAACCTGTGCAATCTATAGAGTAACTCTACATTTTGTTTTAGTTTCAGCAGTGTTGCGTTAAAGTTATAGTGGCTTATTATATTTGTGTCTCTGTGTTTCTATGCACAGGTCATGCCAAGTGTCGAGGCTACAACAATGGATCAAGTATCAAATTTTATGCAGAAGTTGGCACATGTTACCTTCTTTTGCTGTGGGTTTCACCACGTATTAGGTAGCATCTTTTGTTACAGATAGTTTCAAGCTTGCGGAAGGTGCCACGTGTTGCTAGTGGAAGCAGTCTCAAAAAGTTTCTTTTCTTGCTATATGCTTGCAGAAGTTGTTGTGTGTCCTTTTGAGTTTTATGCAGATGATGCTGCGTGTCCTTTTTCAAAATTTATATTGATATCGACATGTATATGATGGGCCACAGTTCAAAGATAGTTTCAAGCTTGCAAGAGGTGCCACATGGCGATAGCAAAGAAAGGTTACTTTATTCATAATATTCTTGTAGCGGAAACATTTTGATTCATAGTTGCAGTAGAACGCGACAAGTGTCAGCTTCTGAAGGATCCTTCAAAAGTTTCATAAGTTTCAACTGTGTAGTCAGAAGTTGCCACGTGTCTAGCTTGTTTGTTACGGAGGGCGCCATCTGTCCCAATATATTTCCTATGTGGATAATGAGCTATGAATGTAGTGGGTCCCATTGATATTGTGTCTTAGTTTCTAAGTGAAGCGGGTTGTGACAGATGTCACAACGCTAAGGTGCTCGGGTATAAAGATAGTTTTTAAGCGCTTAGAGGGGTAGGACACGTATCAGTTTCAAGGCTGCGGAGTGTGACAAGTGGCTATTTCTTGTGAATTTTTTTGAAGGTAATCGATCGGCCCGCCGAAGTATATGCGGACGTTGCCATCTATCATAATTTCTTTTGAGCATTTGGTATGCGAGTGCAACCATGTGTCTCAATGATGATACAGTTAGTGTGCCACATACGATTACGCCCTAGCCAATGAGCACATAGGAAGGATGGCTGTTGCAGATTTAGAAGATCGTAACTGCCATGGACTTTCAGTAATCTTTAGTTCTATTTGGCCGTTGAAGATTCGAGTTGTTACAGGCAATCTTGGGTTGAGTCTATGATTATAAATATGTAAAATGTGTAATAGAAAGAGGACTTTTGGAATAATATTTTCAATTAGAAAAATTGTAAAAGATCTAATAGAGGATTCAAAGACTTTGCTATGACCAGTTTATGTCATTTTGCCTTTATTTTGTTGTTTTTGATAAGAAAGTGGATATATCTGTGCATGTTTATGTGCCTTTTATGTTGTTGGAAGATTAATAAGAAGAACTTTGTTCTGTGCCTTGGTTGATATCATCTGTGTCTTTGCAAAGTGGTCTGGTTATAAGCCTTTGATTATATTCATTATATCTGTTTATATTGATCATGCAATATCTGCTCTTTAATATAACTGTATCTTGAGAATAGTTTCACTATACTTAAACTGAAGGAGTACTTTTTACTTAGGTGCATAGCCATAAATTAGATTTTCTTATTGTATCTATAATCTTGTTTAATCTCTTTCCCTTTACTCAAAACCTGATTGAAATAGGAAGAGCTAGCTTCTTTAAAAATCTAGAGGTTGTTTCAAGTAGCAAGTCTCACATTCTTGAAACTTCCTATGTTAGTGTTGGTATCTGCACAATTTTATACATCAACAGTTTTTGGCATGCTCTGTGGGACCTTTCTTGAAGTTCCTATCAAGATCGTATGAGCCAGAGAGTGACAAGGAGCTAGAGCTATGGACCTATGACAAGAGCTCAGTCTGCTGCTAATCCAGGCATTCTTTTACCACCATTAGTTACTACTCCAAGGAGAAGAGTGAATCAAGTTACAGTAAGACAAGGAACAAATATGGGAGCACCTATACCCCCAAGGAACTATGCAAATTGGAACACTGGCAGTCCTCTTATTCTCCTAGTACCACCAACCACTTGGGATGCTATTCCAGCTAATGCTTTGAAGGCTCTACCTAAGTTTAGTGGAGAAAATTTTAAGACACTTGGGGAACATCTACAAGATGTATCTGATGTGTGTGCAGTGCATGTTATTACTGAATAGAATGTGACAATAAGACTGCTAGCAGCTTCTTTCAAAGGAAAGGCTCTGGATTGGTATAGATCTCTCACTCCAAATACAATATCTACCTAGGCTCATCTTGGTGATGCTTTCTTTGTAAGATTTGAAGAGAAAGGTGATAAATCTTCCTTGCTATAACAATTAATCACTATCAAAAGGGCACCACAAGAAGCCATGACTGATTTTAACTCAAGATTTCAAAAGACCTGGGATAGAATTCCTACTACAGCAAGACCATTATCAGGTATGGCTATTGTGTTCTACCTCAAAGCTTTTAATTCTGATATATAAGTAATGATTTAGTCCCTAGGTCAGACATTGCCGGAAGCATATGAGTTGGTTGTCAGGGCTGAAAACAACTTGATAGATGCTAGAAAATTACCTCCAAGGCCTCCTATGCCCATGTTCTCATAAATCTCCCTACCTTTATCACAAGAGGCTCCAAATCTTGCAGTTCCATCTGTGTCCATGTATTCACTCCCAATACCTCAACAACCTGCTATGGCAACTACCTCTACTCAACCATCTGAAATGGATGATGTCAAGAATATCCTAAGGACCTTTTCAAATGAGATAATTAACCTAAAGAGACAACAAAATCCCTATTCAATGCCTCCTTACCAAGGTTTCCAAGGAAAGAGACCCCCTTACCAGCTAAATCAATACCAAGGCCCTAAGAGGCAAAATAATCCTCAGCCTTCAAACTAGTTGGTTTTAGTCCCTACACCTCTACAAATTGTTCCCCATAATCCCAATAGAGAAATAGTTCTAGGACAAAATAACTTGGTAGAAGACACAAATGCCTGGTGCTTTCCTTGCAACAATGCCCATATGCCCAGAAACTGTCCCAGAGGCAATTTGTAGCAAAAGATAGTAGAATAGAGAAGGTTAGAAGGACAATTCCTGACATCTAATGCTCCACTATATCAGTCCCCTAGTGTCCAGAACACAGTAATGGTTGCCTAGATGCAAGGGATGTCTATACAACAAGAAGAGGAAATAGCTCCTGAACATGCCTTATTTTCATGGATTGAAGAGGAAGATTCTGTATTCTTGAATGAGGCATCCACTTCAAAGAAACCATTGGTGTAGTCAAGCTATTATACTAGATCAAAGAGGAGAATGATGGAGCAAACTGAAGTCACAAATAATGAGATTACTGGAACTCCTCCATTTCAAAATCATCACAATCCAGTCTCTAGGCAAGAAGTGCCCCAGCCGGTGCATAATCAAGTAGCCTCGGGTCATATACTAGAGAGGACAAGGTACCCTTACTATTCAAAGACACAAGCATTAGGACCTGTGAATGTGGTCGACCAGCTGAAAAGAGCTCCAGAACACGTATCAATTTGGGATATGTTGGCTATTCCTGAGAAAAAGACACTGTTACAAGAAGCTCTGCAAGGTCAGGAGGCCTCTAAATACACCAGTGCCAAAGAAGGAGCTACTAATAAATGGAAAATCCAACATAAAGATACTACACCTCTACAAACAACAACTTTGTTGAACAATGCACCTGAGGTAGGTAAATCTAAACCAGATCCATTTTATCTAACTTTAATAGTTGGGAAAAAGTTGTTGCATAATGCAATGATAGATTCTGGAGCTAGTACTACAGTAATGCCAAAGCAGATAGTAGATGCTTTAAAGATAAAGTATGAGCCACTTACTAGAGGAGTCATACAGTTGGATAGAAAGTCTGTTCAAACTATAGGAAAAATCAAACAACTTCTATTACAACTATATACTTGTCCCAATATAACTGTCAATCAGTATGTGGTAGTCATAGATATTCCCCCTATTTTTGGTTTGTGCCTGTCTAGAGATTTCATAGCCAAAATAGGAGGATACATGTCACTAGATTGGTCACACCTAATCTTAAGAACCAAGTATGGTACGAAGATGAAAGTATTGTCTGAGCCATTGTCTAAGGACCATATTACTAATGAACCAACCCCAAAAATAGAAGCATCCCATGCCATGATGAATAAGGAGGAGAGAGTCTTTGTTGAAGAATTAGGTGACTGGACTGAACATGACCAACAAGAAGAAGAAAACAATCAGTTGTTGACCATGATACAGAGTGATCCCTATGGAAACTATGACTCTACTGGTCTAGGCACTTATGTTACTTTTGAAGAAGACTAAGAAATCCCAAATATTATAAGGAAAGAAGTATCAGAAAGTAGAGGATCTGAAGGAAACTCAAAAATCTAGACCTTAAATTTTGATGGGGCTAGGAGCAGGAATGGTGCTAGAGCAGGTATTTGCCTTACTGCCTCAAATGGTGAGAAAATTCTAAGAGCCATTTTCTTTCAGCTCACTTGTACCAATAATGATGGTGAATATGAATCTTTGGTGCATGGACTCATGTTGGCTAAGAAAAAGGGAATTAGGAATTTGATAGTTAGAGGAGACTCAAAACTAGTGGTAAAACAAATCAAAGAGAAAGCAATAGCCAAAAATGTAAGAATGAGGTCCTATCGACATAGGATTTGGGATTTGATAGATGGCTTTGATGCTTTCAATATTGAGGTAGTGCCCAGAGCCCAAAATTTAGAAGCAGATAGAATGGCACAAATTGGTTCACAATTTGACCTAGCAAGTGATCTATTAGTTAATAATGAGTCAGTTAAGGTTATAGTAAGACCAACAATTCTAGACAATGATCAAAATTGGCAAGTTTTTGATAGTGATCTTCAAGTACTTTCATTTTTATAGCAATCAGGGGAATTTGCTAACTAGTTACACCCCAAAATTGAGGAAGCATATGGTGTTCAAATTATTCAGCTAAGGTCAAATAAACTCCCTAAAGGACTGATTACTCTAGAGAATTTATTTGACCTAGAAGATGCAAGCCTAGAGAAAAGGAGGTTTAAAGCAAATAAGGAGGACTATTCTGAAATTCAAGTTAGTGAAGGAAGAAAGTTAAAAATAGGTAATGCTACAACCCAAGAGGAAAAAGACAGGTTGATTGCTTTATGTAACAAATATGATAGGGTGATTGCTTGGACCTATGAGGACCTCCATGGATATAATAGAGATATCATCTAGCACACCATAGAGCTCACTAAAGGACCAAAACCAGTCCAACAGAAGCAAAGGCTAGTGAATCCTAGAATTGAGCCCCTAATGGTGGATGAACTGCAAAAGCTTCTAGAATCAAAGATCATTTTCTTAATTAAGCATTCAACCTAGATGTCAAACCTAGTGCCTGTAAGAAAGAAGAATGGTGACATAAGACTGTGTAGATTTTAGGGATTTGAATAAAGCATCTTTGAAAGATCATTATCCCCTACCTTCTATGGAACATATTTTATAGACTATGGCTGGGTCAGAAAGGTTTTCCTTACTTGATGGTTTCTTAAGATATAATCAATTTTGGTTAGCAGATGAAGACCAGCATAAGACAACGTTCACTATAAAGTGGGGAACATTTACATATGCTAAAATGCCCTTTGGCCTTTCGAATGCTGGAGTTACTTTTTAGTGTGCAATGGATGTAGCATTTGGGGAACTTATAAATAAGATCATTATGATCTATCTAGATGACCTAACTATTTTTACTAAGAATGCCAGAGATCATTTTGACCATTTAGAGGATGTTGTCAAGAAATGTCAAGAGTTCAGGATATCTCTAAATCTGAAGAAATGTATCTTTGTTGTGCCTCAGGGTAAACTTTTGGGGCACATAGTGTCAAAGTATGGGGTTTCCATTTATCTAGAAAGGGTCACAACTATAATGAATCTATCTTTTCCAGTTAACAAGAAAGCAATTCAGTCCTGTTTTGGGAAAAAAAACTTTGTCAGCCACTTTATATCTGATTTTGCATGTCTAATTAGACCAATGACATTGTTACTTAAAAAAAGACTTGGTTTTTAAATGGACATCAGAAGGAAGATAGGCTTTTGAAGAGGTCAAGAGAGCCATTTCAACAGCCCCAGTACTCAGAAACCCAAATTTCTCTAAACCTTTTATATTGTATGTGTATGGGGGAGAATTCAGTGTTGCTACTGTTCTAACTCAGAAAGATGATCAAGAGGAAGGGGAGAATCCAATAGCTTTCTTCTCCAAAACTCTCAGGGAGTATGAATTAAGATATAATTTCATGGAGAAATAAGCATATGCCATGGTAAAAGCCCTAAACAAATTTAGACATTTGGTAACAAGAAATAAAATTCTGATATTAGTGGTTCACCCCAGAGTAAGAGAATATATTATGGAGGGTGAGATCACTAAGAAAAGAGCCAATTGGATAAAAAAAATTTAGAATATGATGTAGAAGTAAGACCCACCAAGTTGGTCAGAGGCAAATGACTGTACCAATATATGACCCAAGACATAGAAAGATTAGTGTCTAAAGAAATGGAAAATGAAAATGTCTTGAAACTCCAAGAGGTTGACCAAGACTCTTGGGTCAGAGACAAAATACAATTCATGAAGTATGGGGTGTTCCCAAATGAACTCTCCCCTGATAAGAAAAGGTACTATAGGCAACAAGGAATCCATTTTCTATTAATTGATTAGATCTTATTTAGGAGGAATACTGATGGCATACTCTTAAGATGTATAGAGAAGGATGAAGTTCAAAGAATATTACATGAATTGCTGTTGCAAGTATGGGCCTAACCAGTGTTGTCATTGATGTCAACATACTCATGTTGCATTAATGAGAAGGATTAGATGAGTAGAGAGGAGCAATAGAGACAGTGAAGTGGAGATCCCAGATAAGATGCAGATCAGAGGTTGTGGTTCAAAGGGTTTGTAGATATGACTCTTGAGATGATCCAGTCAAGTTTTCAGAGGTCCGCATGAAGATCTGAAGAAGTTATGGCCACTCAAGTAGAACCAACTTCGACAGGTGTTCAGAGGTGATAGAGTGACACAGATAGGTCCGGTGAGATCCGAAAATGCATTATCCCATTCTGTGGATTTGAGGAAGTGTTGAGGATGTCCTTGTGAAGTGTCAAGTCGATTGGTTCGTGGTTTGAAGGTCCAGAAGAACCTATTCCTTTGTGACAGTAATGACAGACTATGTTCTTAAAGCTCCGGATGAAGGAGAGGAGAATTCCAGCAAGCAGATCAAGTGTAGATGTTCTCAAGTGATTTGGGAAAGGTTGTGGTGATCCTTGGATCGTTTCCAGTTCATGTTGGTGGTCTGCATTGAAGTTAGAGTGCACATTTAAAGAATAACCACTGGATGATGGTGTTCTTCCTGAGACTGGCCGACCAGATATATTACACATCTTGTAGATATTCTTGTAGATGTTTGCTGACTTAGATGATTATTCCTAAGTCGATGCCTTGTATAAATAAGGGATTGTGAAGTCTTTCCAAAGTGTGTCTTGTTGTGATGAGTGTGTGGTAGCGAGGAGGAGTGCGAAAGGTAGAGCAAAAGTATTGGGCTTAAATGGAACTGATTCAAGCATGGTGAAGATGCTATTCTCTAGTTCATGAAGGTGATACTTATTTCTTTGTAGACAGTGTGTCTCTTGTAGGCAGTGAGCCTCTTGTGAGCAGTGTGCTTGGGCAGTGAGCCCTAATTGGCAAGTGCCATTTTGTTCTTTCTATTCTTCTAATAGAGAATACATTCTTGGGTTAATCACCCCGTGGTTTTTCCCTTAACCAGGTTTTCCACGTCAAAATCTTGGTGTCTTATGTGTTGATGAGTTTCTACTTTTGATTTGAATGCATTATGTTTCATGTTTAATATACTGCTAATCACTAAGAGGATTTAAGTGTGTAAATTGGAGAAAGTTTTGCTCAACTAATTCACCCCCCCTCTTAGTTGTGTGCCCTAAGTCTAACAATTGGTATCAGAGCCAAGTTCCTCTAAAAGGAGCTTAACTACTTGAGGAGATCTAGGATGTCATCTTACAAGAAGGATAGTTTAAAGTTTGATGGAACCAACATTGCTCTTTGGAAAGGTTGCATGAAATGTCACTTGCAGTGTATGGGAATTTCGTACTAGTCCATGGTTACAAAACAGTATGTACCTCCTCAGGGTGGTCCGACAACCCTAAATGAAATCACAGATGCTGAAAACAATCTGTGGACCAAAGAGGCTCTTCTAAGCGCATTATCTAACTCAGAGCTCTCAAATGTTATCGACCTACCAACTACCTTTGAGATTTGGAATAAACTGGAACTTTTGCATGAAGGAGACCAGTATGTTAAATGTGCTAGGTTACAGAGTCTAAAAGGGAAATTTGAAAAACTGAAGATGAGAGATGATGAAAATATTACTACTTTTATGCCAAGAGTGAATGAGCTAGTTTGTGAAATTAGAAATGCTGGTGGAGTCTTGGATGAAAATGAGATTTTTGATAAAATTCTCAGATCCCTTCCTGCTTCTTACAAAATCAAAGCTGCTGCCATTGAAGAATTCAGAGCCCATACAACTGTCACAAGAGATCAATTGGCTGGGAAATTGGCTGCATTTGATATGACAGAGTTTGGAGATGACCCCCCCAAGACTGAATCTGCATTCAAAGCCAGTTCCTCTATTAAAGTTAAACAAAGGTTTGATCCGAGAGATAATTCTTCAAGGAAATTGTCATGGTATGAAAAAGTAAGAAAAGATCTGGAAGAAGAAGTAGAAACTGCTCAACTTGAAGCCCTTATTGCAAAGAGGCTGCCAAGAGGATCCAGTAAGTATGAAGGAAAATTACCTTTTAAGTGTTTTAACTACAATAAGATTAGTCATTTTGCCTCAAGGTGTCTGGAAATATTTTCAAGGCAAAATCCTAACAAGCCAAGGTTCCAAAAGAACTATTCTATGTACATGAAGATGATGATAATGAAGGAGTAACAGATGATGAATCAAAGATAGGAAACAAATCCGGAAATGAATGGGTGTTCATTGCCATCAAGGAAGAAGATCCAATATCCTCTATATCTGTCAATCTTAAGACCGTGGAAAGAGCTTTGGCTACCCAAATTGAAGAGAAGGATGATTGGGTCATTGACAGTGGATGCTCTCACCATATGACAGGTGACAAAAATAAGTTTGTAGATTTGGAAAGGTATGAAGGAGGAGTGGTAAAGTTTGGTGACAATTCTGCTGATAGAACCAGAGGAAGAGGAACTATTTCTTTTGATGGAAGAAACAAAACTGGTAATGTATTGTATGTTGAAGGCTTGAAGCACAATCTTCTCAGTGTTGGATAGTTGGTGGACAAAGGCTATGATCTCCGATTCAAGGATGGAAAATGCAAAATCTTTGAAAGTTCCAGAATAGAGATTGCATCCGGTACTCAAACTAAAGGTAATATCTTCCACTTGGTTGGTACTGGTAAAAGCTGCTTATTTGTTCAAGTTGATCAGAGTTGGTTATGGCATAGAAGGATGTGTCTTGTGAATTTTGATAATATCATCAAGATAAGCAATACTCAGGCTATAAGAGATCTTCCAAAATTGGTGAAACCTACTAACAACTTGTGCAAGGAATGTCAGTTGGGTAAGCTGAGTAGAGTCACATTCAAAAGCAAGGAACTGTCTTCTACCAGATTATTGGACTTAGTTCACACTAATCTTTGTGGTCCGACAAGAACCAGGAGTATTCAAGGTGATAGATACTTCATGCTACTAATTGATGACTTTTTCTAGATGATGTGGGTAACCTTTCTAAAGGAGAAATTAGAAGCTCTTGAGAAATTCAAAATATTCAAGGCTATGGTAGAGAATGAAACAGGATTAAAGTTAAAATGTCTAAGGTCTGATAGAGGTGGAGAATTCACATCCGGTGAGTTCATAGAGTTCTGTGAGAAACATGGAATTAAGAGGCAATTGTCTGCTCCTAGGACTCCACAGCAGAATGGAGTAGTGGAGAGAAAGGACCAGACACCATCCAAGAAGATCTAGGACCATGATGATGGAAGCAAATGTTCCTTAGATCTATTGGAGAGAAGCTGTCAGCACTGCAGTCTATACTCTCAATTGAGTTTAAATTAGAAGCAATACCGGTAAGACCCCTTATGAACTTTGGTTTGGCATTACTCCTACTGTAAGATATTTCAGAGTCTTTGGTAGCAAATGTTACATCAAAAGAGATGAAGATCTAGGCAAGTTTGATGCTAGAAGTGATGAAGAAATATTCTTGGGTTACTCTACTCAAAGAAAAGCATACCGGTGTTATAACAAGAGACTAAGAAAGATGATAGAAAGTACATATGTGAAAGAATTGTTGAGGAAATTTGGAATGGAAGATTCAAAGCCAATGAATACTCCCATGGCAACTGGATGTAAGTTGAGAAAAGATGATGACTCTCCTAAGGTAGACCAGACAAAGTACAGATCAATGATTGGAGGATTGTTGTATCTCACTCAAACTAGACCAGATATAATGCAGGCTGTTGGTCTTGTTGTGAGATTCCAGGCTGATCCCAGAGAATCTCATGTCATGGCAATCAAGAGGATTTTTAGATATCTAAAAGGAACAGTTGAGTATGGTTTGTGGTATCCTAGAGATCATGATTTCTCTCTTCATGCATATACAGATGCAGATTGGACAGGAGATGTGGATGACCAGAAGAGTACCAGTGGTGGAGCATTCGTTTTGGGAAAGAGATTGGTTTCTTGGCTAAGCAAGAAACAAGAGGCAATATCCCTGTCTACAACTGAAGCAGAATACATTACAGCAGCAGGTAGTTGCACTCAAGTTTTGTCGATGAAGCAGATGCTAAGAGATATTAAAGTAGAGTATGAGGAGCCTATCACAATCTTCTGTGATAATTCAAGCGCTATAAATATATCTAAGAATCTGGTGCTGCATTCTAAGACTAAGCATATATCTATCAAGTTTCACTTTTTGAGAGAGCAAGTGAACAAGAATGAAGTCAGATTAGAGTTTGTGCCCTCCAAGGATCAGATTGCAGATATCTTTACTAAACCTCTACCTAAGGACTCTTTTGAGTATCTTAGGGAGAAGTTAGGGGTTATTGTCCCTCCGGTGATGAACTAAGGTGCACTAAGGTGCATTAGTCTGGTGGATATCACAGTCATATCTTGTGATCTAGATTGATGGGAGCTGCTACTTAGGGGGAGTAGTAGGTATGATTCTATAGTGTTTGAATTGCAAGTATGAGCCCTTTTCCATTGATGTCAAAGGGGGAGAGAAGACATGTGAAAAACAAGTGGTTGATGATCAAAGGGGGAGCAATAAAGGAAGAGAAGACATGTGAATGGTTGTTGCTGATAGGGGGAGTAGTGACAGTAAGGAGTTCTTGTCTTGATGCTTTTTCACATCATATGTTGCCATCAATGACAAAGGGGGAGATTGTTGCAAGTATGAGCCTAACCGGTGTTGTCATTGATGTCAACATACTCATGTTGCATTAATGAGAAGGATTGGATGAGCAAAGAGGAGCAATGGAGACAGTGAAGTGGAGATCCCAGATAAGATGCAGATCAGAGGTTGTGGTTCAAAGGGTTTGTAGATATGACTCTTGAGATGATCCAGTCAAGTTTTTAGAGGTTTGCATGAAGATCTGAAGAAGTTATGGCCCCTCAAGTAGAACCGGCTCCGGCAGGTGTTCAGAGGTGATAGAGTGACACAGATAGGTCCGGTGAGATCCAAAAATGCATTATCCCATTCTACATATTTGAGGAAGTGTTGAGGACATCCTTGTGAAGTGTCAAGTCAATTGGTTTGTGGTTTGAAGGTCCAGAAGAACCTATTCCTTTGTGACAGTAATGACAGACTATGTTCTTAAAGCTCTGGATGAAGGAGAGGAGAATTCCAGCAAGCAGATGAAGTGTGGATGTTCTCAAGTGATTCAGGAAAGGTTGTGGTGATCCTTGGATCGTGTCCAGTTCATGTTGGTGGTCCGCATTGAAGTTAGACTGCGCATTTGAAGAATAACCACTGGATGATGGTGTTCTTCCTAAGACTGGCCGACTGGATGTATTACACATCTTGTGGATATTCTTGTAGATGTTTGCCGACTTAGATGCTTATTCCTAATTTGATGCCTTGTATAAATAAGGGATTGTGAAGTCTTTCCAAAGTGTGTCTTGTGGTGATGAGTGTGTGGTAGCAAGGAGGAGTACGAAAGGTAGAGCAAAAGTATTGGGCTTAAATGGAACTGATTCAAGCATGGTCAAGATGCTATTCTCTAGTTCATGAAGGTGATACTTATTTCTTTGTAGATAGTGTGTCTCTTGTAGGTAGTGAGCCTCTTGTGAGCAGTGTGCTTGGGTAGTGAACCCTAATTGGCAAGTGCCATTTTGTTCTTTCTATTCTTCTAACAGAGAATACATTCTTGGGTTAATCACCCCATGGTTTTTCCCTTAACCGGGTTTTCCACGTCAAAATCTTGGTGTCTTATGTGTTGATGAGTTTCTTCTTTTGATTTGAATGCATTATGTTTCATGTTTAATATACTGCTAATCACTAAGAGGATTTAAGTGTGTAAATTGGAGAAAGTTTTGCACAACTTATTCACCCCCCCTCTTAGTTGTGTGCACTAAGTCTAACAATTGCGTCATGGAGCCTCAGGTGGACATTTTAGTAAGGACTACTGTAATAAAAGTGACACAAGTTGGATATTTCTGGCCCACTCTATTTACAGATTGCCATCAGATGGTTAAGGAATGCCAAGATTTCTAGTTTTATACTAGAAAGAGGAGAAATGCAACAATGCCTCTGAGTCTCATAGTTGTGGATGAACCCTTTGATCAATGGGGTTTAGATTTTATTGGCATGATCAATCTAGTATCAAATATAGGACACAAATGGATTCTTATAGCAACAGATTACTTTAACAGGTGGAGTGAAGTAGTACCACTCAAAGAGGCAACAAAAAAGGTCATACTAGAATTTTTAGAAGGCATAACTTCTTAGTTTGGTTCTCCTCGTACCATCATATCAGATAATGCTAAAGCATTTTTGGGAACTAAATTTTCTAAGTTTGCTTTAAGAAATGGGATATATTTGAAGACTTCTTCCAATTATTACCCACAAGGTAATGGTTTGGCAAAGTCCACTAACAAGAACCTTATCAGAATCATAAAAAGAATAGGAACTAATTATCAGAGAGAGTGACATAAGTTAATACAACATTGTGGGCTGACAGGATCACACCAAAGCAAGTAACTAAAATGTCTCCCTATGAATTGGTTTATGGTAAACCTGCAGTGATGCCATTAAGTTTAGAGATTCCTGCTTTACAACTATTGAAGCAAATAGAAATTGAGGAAAACAGCCCAATACAAGTCAGACTTGTTGAGCTATTGGAGGTCCAAGAAAAGAGAGAAAAGGCACATGAATCAGTAATGAAACATCAAAAAATGGTTAAGAATTGGTTTGACAAGAAGACTTCTAATCCCATTTTTGAAGTTGGCTCTCTGGTATTGAAGTGGGATGAAAGAGCTGCTAAGCTGGGTTGACACATCAAATTTGAATCATTACGGACAAGCCCTTACAAGGTTCATTCTTGCAAGAAACAAAATTCATTTGAGTTGGAAACCATGAATGGAGAACCTAAAGAGATTTCGGTGAATGGGATCTTCTTGAAGCATTATACCTATGAAGGGGCTCATCATGTATCATAGTTAGTTAGTTATTGTGTTTCCTTTTCTTGCTTTCTATTTTCCCGCTTTCTTTTCCTGCTTTCCCTTTCATAAGTGTTCAGTGAACACGTGTCAGTGGCACAAAGCCCCTTCTCTTTTATCCCTTGCATTTATTAAGGTTGTTCAACAATCCCTAAAATTCTAGGGATGTACATGCTTTTTTAGAAAGATAGCCACTCCCATAACATATCTAACACTTCATCCAAATGTAGATTTTGAAAAGATACATTAACTGTCTCTCGGCACTAATACCATTAATATGATGGGATGTGTCATTTATTGTTCCAAAAGGCCCAATAAGCTAGGTTTTAATTCCTTGAAAGAGTCATTTGCTTCTATCTGTTGGATTTAGGGCACACAACTGAGAGGGGGGGTGAATCAATTGTATAAAACTTTCTCCCTTTTATGTACTTAACTCCACATTATTAATTAGCAGCATAATAGAAGATCAATTATGAAAGCACAATGTAACAAATAAATAGTAGAAACACATCAACACATGAAACACCAAGATTTTGAAGTGGAAAACCCGGTTAAGGGAAAAACCACGGGGTGATTAACCCAATATAATATTCTCTGTTAGAAGAATAGAAAGAACAAATGGCACATGCCAATTAGGGCTCACTATCTGAGCACACTTCTCACAAGAGGCTCATTGCCTATAGGAGACACACTGTCTACAAAGGAATAAGTATCACATACTTGAACTGGTAAATAGCATCTTCACTATGCTTGAATCAGTTCCATTTAAGCTCAAACCTTCTGCTCTACCTTTCACTCTTCTCTTCGCTACCAAGCGCTCATCTCCATGAATACAATCTTGAAATGACTTTGCAAACCTTTATTTATACATGACATCAACTTAGGAACAAACATCTAAGTCGGTAAACAACCACAAGAACATCCACAAGGTGTATAATTCATCCGGTCGGCCAGTCACAGAAAGAACACCTTCATCTAGAAGTATTTCTTCAATTCTGGGCTCTAACTCTAATACAGACCATCAACACGAACTGAACATAATCCAAGGACCTTCACAAGATTTCCTGAATCACCAGGAACATCTGCACTTCCTCTACTTACCGAAATCCTTCTCTCCTTCATCCAGAACCTCAAGAACACAGTCTGTCATTACTGTCACAAAGGAATAGGTTCTTCCGAACCTTCAAACCACAAACTGATCTACTTCACACTTCACAAGGACATCCTCAACACTTCCTCAAATCCGCAGAGTGGGATAATGCATTACCAGACCTTACCGGACCTATTTGTCTCACTCTGTCACCACTGAGCACCTGTCAGAACCAGTTCTACTTGAGTGACCATAACTTCTTCAGATCTTCATACGGATCACTGAAAACTTGACTGGAGCATCTCAAGACTTATATCTACAAACCCTTTAAACTACATCCTCTGATCCTCAACCTATCTTGGACTTTTATCTTGTTATCATCATTGTTCTTCACTGTTCCTGATTGAGACTGATTTTCTCAATATCCTCAGCACACAGCTCATCCAATCCTTCTCATTAATGCAACCTGAGTATGTTGACATCAATGACAACACCGGTTAGGCCCATACTTGAAACACTATCTTCCTACCCTAAGTCGCTGTCGTGTCTGAGTTTTGTTCCCCACAAGCACTTTTTAGCTAAGTACAACTCCGCTAACAGTTTTTGCTCTTATTTTCTATGTCAAAACTTTCTAAAATTTTCTTGCAAAGACACAAACATGTTGGAGACATAGTCACCATGAGAGGGACTTGGAATTTTTGAGTCAACTGATAAATTGATGAACAACAATTCATATGCTTCTGCACCAGTGCAACTAAGGAGGTCCTATCCAAGAATAAGGGTTCCTTAAGTAGGATTATTTATTGACCCATATCAAGTAACAGACTATGTAGATAATATATATGATACACCTCTTCAAAAGAACACCAAGAATCTTTGAGAGGGAGCACATCAGAGATGCCTCATCGGAGTGAACAAGGGGCAGTATGAAACTTTTTGTATGAGAATATGGACCGCTCAACTGGCACAGTTCCTAGTCCCAAATGTACATCCTTGCCCTGAACTGATTGAATTATGTGCAGATCTATTTCATGCACCATCAAATTCTATTTAACAAGGTCCTTTCATAGTTCATATTACACCTAAGACCATAAGGGACATGCTGGCCATGTAATATGATAAAACGACAACATTTCCAACTATTGCCAAGATGCAAGGCACATGGGTGAACTTACATAGCACACTAAAATTCTTGAATACAAAGATGCGGTTAGGTGAAGATAACACTCAATTACCTGCACTACCCACTAGCCGCAAACAATTTAACCCTGATGTCTAGGATGCTCTTTCAATGATAGCTTTCATCTTTGGAATGAAGGAGGACAATACAGTTTATGACTGACAATTGGCAATCATTTTCAGAATGAAAATTGTAGACAAATCTTAGGAGTATCAGCTGGATTTTTTAGAGAAGATTGTTGTAACCATGATTGACCAGCTTGTCAATTTCCAAACAAAACGAGTGTTCAGGTATTCTGCATTCCTATTTCATCTTATGTTGTATCAAAATTTTGGTCTTTTCATGCAGCATATGCCCCTAAATATGTATGACTTAGATTTAGATCATAGTAAAACCATTCTTGTGTCTACATGGACACATGTTGTCTAATACCTTAGACCCCTACGACTTCTACAAGTCTTTTGTTGCCACTGCTTTTGGTCAGTTAAGTCCCGAGCCTGTGGAACATAGGATGACATAGAGCATAAGGGATTTCCTAAACAACTGTCCAATCCCCTGTGACTGCTTCTTTGGAGCCCACACTACCATAATCAGAGTCCATGGTTTCACTAGAGAACCTATGCTATTGCCTAAAGTCTTGACCCCTAAGGTCATATTTTTAGAGGTTACCCGTTAAGTATCTGTTGTAGATAATGACTTCAGCCACAAGAAAAGAAAGAAAAAGATGTATGATGTCCCATGGCCCAGAGGAAACATGACAATTGAAGTTAGAGGAACAGAGAGCCTCTTATTAAGGAAGTTAGCTTCCCTTGGTTTTCTTATTATAGAAGATAAATGGAAATATGACCCAAATAGTTTCCTAGCTTCCTGGATAATATATAATAAGTTTTGTGCCGAGATGGTACATGAAGGACGCCCATTCTGGGAGGATAGGAGGTCTCCAAAAGAAGATAGCCCAGATCTCTATGTGGAACTAACTGATTTGCCCTATGAGGGGCCTAGGCCATGGGAAACCTTCTATGTCAAAGAGAAAGAATATGACCCTAAGCTGGAGATGACTGCGGGTCTAAGGAAGTCATTAAAAGAAAAAGAATGGAGAACAGAATAGATTGAAGCCTATTAGAAATATAGGAAAGAGATCTCTGAGATTACACATTCATTTGGAAATGTTGAAAATGATGACACATGGGAGTCAATCTGGGATGAGTGGCATCCATCCCCAGTCTCAAGTCTAGACACAAGCAAAATTTAGAAAAAAGGTGAGGAATCAGAGGAAGAAATAGAGGAGGTCCCAACAATGCAAGAAATAGGACAACCATCATCTACTGATCCTAGGTCTTCATGGCCTCAATCCCTTAGCACCTTAGAGAAGCAAAAAGGAGTTGTGTCATCACTATTTCTTGGAACTCATACAGCTTTGACATCTGGGGGTTCCAGAATGGTCCCTTTGCAACAACCAGTGGCTGTAAATATTGAAGATGAAGAAACAAAGGAAACAATACAGAGGCCTTTGAAAATAAGGAGATTGATCCTGCTAGAGGAGGAAGAAGAAGAAATAACAGCACCACAGCAACAACAAGTGCCAGTTATCTCTTCCATGACTCAAGTAAGTACTTCTTCTCTCTTCTCTCCTATGTCTCTTTCTTCTCATTTAGGAGTGGCAATCCCAAATACCTAGGTTTCCATGTCTCCTGCCACTTTTGTTGTTCTTACACAAACCTCTGCCCCAATTGCTAGTGCACCAGCCATGTCCTCACAGGCCATAACCCTGCCATTGTTTTCTCCATCTGTACCCAAATGGACCCCACCCCAAGTTTCCCCTAGCCAACAATTATCTAATATTTCTTATGGCCTGCCTCAAGGTCACCCCTTTGCTAGAGGTTATATTGCATCTCCTCTCACCTTCCAAGCTCAAGCAGACACAACAAAAAGGGCTAGAGAAGCTAGAATGGAAAAGAAGAGAAAGAAGGAAAACAAAAGCCCTGCTATGGCTCAGATGAGGTCACTCTTTGACCCTGTTCAACAATCATTAATAGTGACACATTTATCCCCAAATGTGGTAAAACCAAATGATCACATGCAACCACAAGATTATACTATGAATATTGTGGCCATGGATATGTCTCTCTTCAGGCCATAGGACAAGGTTGAGCTGATGAATGAGACTACAACTGCTATGGCTACAGACTACTTGAAAGTGTCTAAGAAGTTACAAAAGACAAGGAGTGATTTGGCTCAGGAGAAAGTGAATAGCAGTAATCTCACTTGGTAGGTTCAATCTAAAATAAATGAAATTGATAATTTGAACAAACAATTGCAAAACATTGTTTCTTTACAGATACATCAGGGTATACAGGCTCAAGTTTCTTCTCTAAAGATTGAGCTAGCACAGGAGAAGGCTGCAGTGACTATTTTAAGACAAGAGAAGGCCACTATAGAAAAGAAGTATCAGGATAAATTGCAAGAGGCAACACAGTTGCAACAAAAATTATTGAGTGAGAAAAATGCCAATAGTGTAGCTCAGGTACAATTCATGGTTGAGCAACAGAGAACAAAACAACTGACAATTGAGTTTGTTAATAGACCACAGAATGCAGGAGTTTTGAATCTGGTAAAAGAGATATATGTTTCAGTATGGAAAAGAATCTCCAAGGATATTATTTAGCTAAAGCCATCTTTGACTTTTCTGTTAAATGCTCAGCAGCTGTGTGAGAAGGTAGAGACTTCTGTGCAAGCCACGTTATGTACTGTTTCACTAAGGGTTTCTGACTCCCAGCTTTTGTTGAAAAAGTTGTATGACACAACAGATGAGGCATTATCAGCTGTGGGTATTGATGATACAATGATTGCTGCTAAGAAGGTCAATAAAGTTTTGAGTTGCAATTCTGTAGCTACAAATTGTCAAGAGCTTCTAGATATAGTGAAGGAAGGAGTAAAAAATATGAAGAAGCACATTGAGGATTTGGTGCAACTGGGTCTTCCTTCACCTTTCCCAGATAGTAACATAGTGCTGATGATAGATGACATCAAGGCCCTTATTTTGACCAAACAAAATGATCAGACAATTTTCTAAGGTCTAAGTGATTCATCAACATTGAAGGAAGTTGAAATTGTGTTGATACCTATGGCCCAACTAGAATTTCAATTAAAGGCTATAGTACAAATTTTGCAATCATTTTCCCATAAAGATATAATTAATCTTGATTTTTCTTTTCAAGATTTGTAGAGTAGACAGGGGCTCTCAGATTCAGAATGGTCTGTATATTAGACAACATTGCAAAATCTATAATTCAAGTTTTATTTCAATAATAGTATCTTTTTGTCAGTTTTGGGGTCTTTCAGAGTAGGCTTAAAAGTTCTAATGGTCTCCAAGAACTGTAGAGTAACTCTACATTTTATTTTAGTTTTAGTAGTGTTGCGTTAAAGTTATAGTGGTTTATTATATTTGTGTCTCTGTGTTTCTATGCGTGGGTCACGCCAAGTGTCAAGGCTACAACAATGGAACAAGCATCAATTTTTATGTGGAAGTTGCCAGATTTGCACCCTTGCTTGCAGTTGTGAAACTTCAGCAATCTGGAATAACATGGGAATGATCTCTAAATGTGGGACTTTGTTAAATGAGATCAGACCTCCGGAGAAGGCCGCCTTCCTTGCCTGATTATCACCTAAAACTACTGAACTTCAAGGGAAAAGGGAGAAGGAAAGATTTAAAGTAAAGATGAAACAACAAAACTTGAAACATAAAAGGGTGATGCACCAGACAGATTTAAAGAGACTTTCACAGAACTAAAAAATGCACAGCACAACCGGATAGAGCAAGGATGTATACATAGATTAGATGATTCTAGCAGAGGCAAGAGGCAATATGATTAAGAGGAATGAAGACCTTCACAGGCAACCATATCTAGATTTCACACAGAACTAGAAAACCAGTCAAAGAGGTATGATAACTTGCATATATTCAGTAGGAAGGCAAGGTTACAGTATATGAAAACTTTGTTTGGAAATAGAAAGACCAAAATGCCAAAAAATTTCCAACCCTATTTACAACATAAGAATGCATATATATAGCATTCTAAAAAATGCCCTAGGTCGGTTACAAAATTCACTTAGAGAGCTGCCACCAAAATATCTCTAAAAGGATGTCCCAACTGCTAGGAGTAATGGCACAAAGATCTGGAATTGGGGTAGGTGGGGAGATGTTTAGAGTCTTTAATGCAAGCAGCTTACTCATCGATCCTCAGAAATGCATATATGAAAAATATCTGAAACAAGGTGGTGGAAAGATATTTCTGATCATGAATGCGAGCTACTTCGTCCTTGTGCAGCAATAAATGCAAGAAATATCTACAATTGCCCCAAAATGGTCGCTGAAACATCCCTTCAGAGATCTAAATATGCAAATCTGGATCTGAAATTGAAAAGTGAGAAAACCTCCTAAAAAGCCCACCAAATGAAAGAGGAGGCGAAAGCATGCATTTTTGCCTCTTGCATCATGTCAAAATTTGCCAGGACGGAGGAGATACAGGTGGTCAAAGCTTCGGTTAACCACTTGTATATATCACATCGCATCTATGTATATATCGCTATCCAGATCAGCCCCTGAAATGTCTTTGTATGTGCAAAGCATCATGCATGCACCTCTGCTTTGGAGTATCACCTGATCGGTCGCTGGGCTGATCCTGAAAAGTATCGCTGAAAAACTGCATCTTCTTCAGCCCTGCATCCCCTCCTTATGAGGGATATGATGGTGATGTCACCACCATAGATGGGCCTTATTGAAACATGACAAGATGGCGTCATCATCATATGGGGGTGATATTTGGAGATCGGGTGATATGGAGGAGATCGGGTGATATGGAAAAGATCGGGTGATATGGAGGAGATCAGGTGATATTTGGATGAGGGGTGATATTACAAATATCAGGGTGATATTGGAATATCACTCGATGTTTAGAATATCACCCGATGTTCAAAATATCACCCAATGTTCAAAATATCACCCGATCTGGAAGATCAGGTTTTGACCAGATGTTTGAACATATATCACTTCCATAATTTAGCAAATTTTAGGGTGATGTAAAAAGAAAACTTGCCTATTTTTTCAAGCTCTTTCACATGGTAAGCTTCTTTAGGTGAGTTTCAGGCAATGGGATTTGGGTTTAGACTTCAGGGTCACAAATATAGCCTATATTGGGGATATGCACATTGACTGATGTTGCTTTCACAAGGATTTTCAAGAAAACACAAGGTGAAACATTTAACTCTGACCAGAGGAAAATAGGTCAACAATTTGGTGACCTCTATGGGATGTTTGCCTGCTAAACATTAGATCATTGGCCTTAAGCATCCATTGGGCATGGGGTCATGCAGAGACTAGAAATATACAGATATTTCTAACTTTAGCAACTCAGCACAACAGTGAAGAACATTGGAAGACCAACCCAAGATAGAAATGTTAAAAGAAACCCTCCTCTATCTATGCCAGATAGCACTTAGGGAAAACAAAAGGGATCTAAACTAATGTGCAACTACACTTATTAAAAACATAGAGACCTGATCTACTGATTTACAAAGCACTCATACCCCAAAACACCTCTTCAACTGTACCCATTTACTGGGATAGGCAAATTTTGTCCATTCATACTTGATAACTAAAATGCATTGTGCTCCTTGCATTCAGTAATGAGAAATGGGCCACTCCACATGCTGTCAAACTTGGAATGTTTTCCTGGTCTTCTTTTCAATTCATCCCATTTGAGCACTATATCAACCATTCTAAAATTTCTAGGGGTGTCCTTCTTGTCAATTTTTTTTTTATTTGAAGCTGATGATACTCCATAGCTTTCATAGCTTTATCTCTACTCTCTTCAAGCTCCATAAGCTAAGCATATCTAACAGCCATGGGGCCCTCTTCTTCAAACAATTCCAACTGATTGATAATGTCTAGTGCTGGCAGTTCCATAGACATAGGCAACCTTGCCTCTTTTCCATACACTAGCAGATATGGGGAGTTCCCAATAGACCTTTTAAGAGTTATCCTATCTACCCATAATGCATACTTCAGATTAGTGTGCCAGGTCCTCTGGTTATCCTCCATTGATCTTTTAACAATCCTTATGAGATTTTTGTTTGTAGATTCAGCCAAACCATTACCCTGGGGGTAATAATTTGATGAAGTATTCAAATAAATCCCATTCTTAATAGCCTAGTCAATTATCTTTAGGCCAACAAAGGCTAAAGCATTGTCTGATATGATAGACTTAGGTACTCCAAATCTAGAAACCAAATCACAATAAAAATTTAAAACAACATTCTCATTGGATTCCTTCAGAGCCACTGCTTCAGTCCACCTTGTGAAATAGTCTATAGTTGTGAGTATCCACTTGTGGCCGGCACTTTATGGTGGGTTAATGGGACCTATAAAATCAATGCCCCATCTCATAAAGGGCTACTCTACTTGAATTGGCTATAGAGGTAAGGCTGGCAGCCTTTCTTTCCCTACAAAAATGACACATTTTATACATTTTCTAGCCCATGCATGGGTATCTTTGAATAAGCTGGGCTAGTAATATCCATCTCTCATTATTTTCCAAGCAATAGTCTTTGGGGAAAAATGACCCCCTGCTGTTCCATCATGAAATTCATGAAGCACCTTGTCAGTCTGACCTTTATCAATGCACCTTAGCAATACACCATTGAAGTCCTTTTTGAAAAGGATGCCATTTATTAAAACATATGAAATAGACTGCAGTCTATAATATCTTCTTTTGGTTCTATCTAGACCTGCTAGACATTTACCAGTTTGCAAAAATTGAGTCATGTTATTAACCTAACTTGTGCTGACTACTGCTGCATTATCTTGAGGTGCCTCCTCAATGGTCAAGAGTACCTCATCTTGCTTCTCTATTTCATTCTTAGAACTGGTAGCAAGATGTTCGTTGAGTCCCCTACCTCTAACTAGCTTGGTTATCTTGATTTCCATGTCATATTCCATGACTTTGGTGATCTAACTAGCCCTTTTCTCGTTAACATCTTTGCTTAACAGGAACTCCTTCATGCTAGGGTGAGCCACCATCAAATGTATCTTGTTATTTGAAACAAGATGCCGAAACTTCTTGAGACTCCTTATCACTGCAAGGACATGCTTCTCAACAAAGCTATACCTCTACTCATACTCCTCCAACCCCTGGCTAAAGAAAGCGATTGGTTGCTCAAAACCCTCACTCTGCTGTTGTACCAGGATTGCAGAGATTGTATCCAGACCACCATAAGCATACAGAATAAAATCTTTGGAAAAGTCAAGATTCACTAGAGTTGGCGCAGCTGACAATGCTTCTTTTATAGACTCAAAACTGAGTTTGGCCTCCTTTGTCCAACTAAAAATTATATTCTTCTTTAACATGGATGTCAAAGGCTTCAAAAAATTTGCAATATCAAGGATGAATCTTTGTAGAAAATTAATTATGCCAATAAAGCTTTGAAGTCCCTTCTTGTGACTGGGTAAGGGCAGCTCCAAAATGGACCTTACTCTTTCAACATCAATGGTAATGCCCTCCTTTGACATGACGTGCCCTAATAGTTTGCCTTCATGCATAGCGAAAATGCATTTGCTTGGATTAAGGGATATCCCAAATTCTTTGTATCTTTCAAATACTAACCTTAGATGAGACAAATGCTCAGATGCATTCTTGGAAAAGACTATTATGTCATCTAGGTACACCAGCACCAGTTTATATAGCAAACCCTTAAAAGCCATATCCATGGCCCTCTGAAAAGTTGAGCCAGCATTTGAGAGACCAAAATGCATTCTTTTGTAGGCCATGGTGCCCCATTTGGTAGTAAAAGCAGTTTTAAACTGATCCTCCTCCTTGACTAACACTTGATTATAGCCAGAATATCCATCAAGCAAGGAGAATCTTTTAGAACCAGCCACTACTTGTAGAATCTGCTCCATTGAGGGCAGTGGGTAGTGGTCTTTTAGGGAGGCTTTGTTGAGGTCCCTGAAGTCAACACACAACCTGATCTCTCCATTCTTCTTCCTCACAGGGACAAGGTTGGAGACCCAAGAAGTATGCTTGATTGGAAAGATGATTTTTCCCTCAATTAGCTTAGTCAATTCTTTAAACATAAGGGGCTCTAGCTTTGGGTTTAGAGGTCTTTGCTTCTGCCTCACAGCTTTAATACCTGGTTCTAACTCTATGGTGTGCTGGGCAATCTGAGGGTCGAACTCTATAGGTCCGAGTAATCCCAGGAAAACACCCCTTCAAATTCTTGATAGAGAGCAATAAAAGCTCTTTTGTCCTCAGCTGAGCAGATTTTACCAATTTTAAGAAGCTTACCTTTAAAAATTTCTAGCTCCTCATAATGCTCTTCTTTAACCTACATGCTAGTCTTGCTTTTCTTAAGCTGATCATCTGTGCCAAAAATAGATTCCAAGGTTACCAATCCCTTGGGCAGCTTATTTGTTCTCAACTAAACAATTTGATCATTGCCATATTGTTGTTTGAGCTTATCCTGATTCCTAAAAAAAAATTCATCTTCTTCTAACAAGAAACGCAAGACTGCTCATCACTCTCAAAAACTTGCCAATGAATGTTATTATCACGGATAGAGGGCCTATCAACTATTTTTACATGAGGTTGTACCCCTTCCCTTTGAATATCACTGGGGATGTCAAATTGAGCCCCAATTATAGCTAACCTATCAACATGATAGTTCTAATTCCTTGGAATAGAGATTAGATTGAAAGCATCAAATTCTTCAATCATGTCCCACACCCTGTGTTTGTAGCATTTCAGAACATCATTTTTTGTAAGATACAGTCCTCTTAACTAATTCACAATGAGTTCATTGTCACCATAGACCTGCAAACAACCTATTTTCCTCTTTCTTGCCCACTGCAAACCTTGAATTAATCCTTCATATTCAGCAGTGTTGTTTGTACATGCAAAGGTGAAATAGAAAGAAGAAAAATATTTTTCACCTTGTGGTGACACTAGCATTGCACCACCACCAGATCCATTCTTGTTCCGAGAGCCATCGAAATACATTTTCCACACCCCATTTTGATGCTCTGTCTGCTGTTCTGCATCCTTCACAAGATTTGGTATTGCTGTTTCATACTCATGCAGTATATAAACCCCCATACCAGTTTCTTGGATGTGTCCCTTAGCATCATAAACAACATTTTCTGAGGACCACTCCCTTAAGAGTACCTCTGGTATGCTTTCAGCTTGTAGTTCATGAGCAGCAATTAATTCAGGGTCATCAGAAATAATGCAATTTGCATTAACAACACTTGGTGTGTAAGGCTCTATGTGATGATTTGAAAGCAACTTAGATTTTAAAGTTACTTTGGTGCCATGTCTGGTCCTAAAAAATATGTGGGACCAGTCTGAGGATAAATATCCCCTTATCTTGGCTATAAATTCTCTTGATAAGCAAATGGCAAAATAGGGAGGCAAATCTATGATGAATACCTCTTGGGAAATGGAAACATTGGGACATATATGCAGAGTAAGACCTAGGTCTTTTATTACACCCATAGTATTAATAGCTGTGCCATCTAATTGGAGTACACCCTTCTCAAGAGGCTGGTATTCGAGCCCTAATTGGTCTACAACCTGTTTTGGCATCACATAGCTACTTGTACCACTGTCCACCATATAGTTATATACTAATTTATCTCCAATTATGAATGATACATAAAATGGGAGTGGTTTAGCACTTTTGTTGGGTTGTTTGCTATTATCCTGGAATGAATTGGTAAGGACAACCTTATTTGGGTCAATAATTGTATCATTGGATACTTTCAAATCAGACAAGGCAGACTGCAACATCTTCTTTTGGCCAGGGATGGCTAGGGAGTCCCACATGGACATTGTCATGTTCATCTTCTTCATATTTTCAATAATATTGAAAGGTGGAATGGCACTTACCTTCTGATTTGATTTTGTAGCAGCAACCTCTGCTTGCAAATGAAGCATCTCCCTTGCTGCTGCTGGGTTAATTCTCTATAGAATATGGGGAATATGTGATGTAGAAGCACCAACATGTCCCTTCTCTTTATTTGCTGCTTGGTCCATCCCATAACCCCTCTTCTTAGCTCTTGTATTTGCTGCAACTGAGGTGTTATTGTTGTTTATGCCACAGAATTCACCTTCTTGCTAGTTCATGAAAGTAGAATTACTTTGAGGTTGCTCCTGTTGTTGCACAGCCCCATCATGAGGTGTATTTGGTTGTGTGGCCACAACATTCTGTACCATTAAAGCCTGATTTATCACTCCATTTAAACAAGTTGCCTGACTGTGTGGCTGATTACATGGAAAACACCATTCATATTTAGCTGCAAGGTTATTCTGAACAAGGACAAGGGCCCTTACTGCATTAATAGGTGCCGAATTATAAGGCTGAAAGGGCCTTTGATTCACATTTTGTCTGGCACCTTGGTAGTTGCTTTGATAGGGTGGCCTATTGGTTTGGTAAGGCTGATTATGCTCTTGATATGTTTGATTCTGCCCTTGATTAGGCTACTAATAAGGCTGCCTACTTTGGGATTGCTGCTTCTTTATGTTCACCAGCTCATTGCCAAAAGTTTGAAGGATATTCTCTATCTTTTGTTGACTATTTTTGATCTCTTTCAACTCTTGTGATGAGCTAGAGGTAGCATTTTTAGGATTGGCAGTACTAGGTAATGCTGCAGTAGTAGGTAATGGGCAAAACATGGAATTGGTAAGGGCATTGAAGTCTGAATCTCAAGAAAGATGGGCACTGGTGGTCTAGGTGCTATTTTTTTGGCCTGAATCAGATTATTTTCTGCCCTAATAGCTATTTCATAAGCATCAGGTAAACTAGTACCTCCTAATGATTAAATCATTACTGAAATATCACTATTCAGGGCTTTCAAAAAATACAAGAATGCATATTCAGCTGGAGGTCTTACCATGGCAGGGATTCTGTCCCATGTCTTTTGAAATTTGAAATTGAAATCTATCATTTGCTCCTAGGGAGCTCTCTTTATGGTGGTCATCTGTTCAACCAATGATAGATTATCTGATTTATCTTGGAATTGTTTGTTTAGCTTCTCACCTAGATCATCCCAGGTTGTAATGGTTTGCACTGGTAAACTCCTAAACCATTACAAAGCCTTCCCTTTGAATGAGGCAGCCAGTAGCCTGATGGCTACATTCTCTTGAGTGACATGGTGTACACCACACAGAGATGCTATGTCTCTAATGTACTCAATAGGGGTAGTCTGATTTCCCCCCGTGAAATAGGGCAGACTCTTCAAAGCTGCCATGGGTATAACATCATGTACTATTAGGTTTAAAGGGTTGCCCCCATCAAAAGTCATGAATGGCTGATTTCTTGCCATCTGAACAGCTGGGGGTAGATTTGCTTGAGTTGCTATAGGAACTACAGAAGTAACTGGTCTAAAATTTGATGGAGTTGACTGGGTCCTTTTAGAAACTGGAGTCCTTACTATAGCTCTACTCTGTCTTCTAGGTGGAGACAGCTACAAGTAATCGCATGTACTTGAACTCCTAGTTTGAATCTTTCTCATATAATGTGACAGCAGAACTGATCTGCTTGTCCTTCCTTAGTGTGAGTCGCCAGATATGTAGGTTTGACCTCTTACAGGTCTAAAAATCACTGGCTGCACATCAAAACTAGTAATACAATTTGTAGAGTCCCACCGGGCATGCCAAAGTTGTTATCACCCATATTTGCACCCTTGCTTGCAGTTGTGAAACTTCAGCAATCTAGAATAACATGGTAATGATCTCTAAGTGTGGGACTTTGCTAAATGAGATCAGACCTCCGGAGAAGGCCGCCTTCCTTGCCTGATTATCACCTAAAACTACTGAACTTCAGGGGAAAAGGGAGAAGGAAAGCTTTAAAGTAAAGATGAAACAACAAAACTTGAAACATAAAAGGGTGATGTACCAAACAGATTTAAAGAGACTTTCACAGAACTGAAAAATGCATAGCACAACTGGATAGAGCAAGGATGTATACATAGATTAGATGATTCTAGCAAAGGTAAGAGGCAATATGATTGAGAGGAACGAAGACCTTCACAGGCAACCATATCCAGATTTCACACAGAACTAGAAAACTAGTCAAAGAGGTATGATAACTTGCATATATTCAGTAGGAAGGCAAGATTATAGTATATGAAAACTCTATTTGGAAATAGAAAGACCAAAATGCCAAAAAAATTCCAACCCTATTTACAACATAAGAATGCATATATATAGCATTCCAAAAAATCCCCTAGGTTGGTTACAAAATTTGCTCAGAGAGCTGCCACCAAAATATCTCTGAAAGGATGTCCCAGCTGCCAGGAGTAATGGCACAAAGATCTGAAATAGGAGTAGGTGGGAAGATATTTAGATTCTTTAATGCAAGCAGCTTACTCATCGTTCATCAGCAAAGCATATATGAAAAATATCTGAAATAAGGTGGTGGAAAGATATTTCTGATCATGAATGTGAGCTGCTTCATCCTTGTGCAACAATAAATGCAAGAAATATCTACAACTGCCCCAAAATGGTCACTGAAACGTCCCTTCAGAGATATAAATATGCAAATCTGGAACCGAAATTGAAAAGTGAGAAAAACCCCCTGAAAATCCCACCAAATGAAAGAGGAGGCAAAAACATGCATTTTTACCTCTTGCATCATGTCAAAATTCTCCAGGACAGAGGAGATACAGGCAGTCAAAGCTTCGGCAACCGCCTGTATATATTACATCGCATCTATGTATATATTTCTATCCGGATCAGCCCCTAAAATGTCTTTGTATGTGTAAAGCACCATGCATGCACCTCTGCTTGGAGTATCACCTGATCAGTTGCTGGGCTAATCCTGAAAAGTATCGCTGAAAAACTACATCTTCTTTAGCCCTTCATCCCCTCCTTATGAGGGATATGATGGTGACGTCACCACCATAGACTGGCCTTATTGAAACATGACAAGATGGTATCATCATCATATCGAGGTGATATTTGGAGATTGGGTGATATGGAGGAGATCGGGTGATATTTGGACGAGGGGTGTGTTGACTTTTTCCCAGACTGGATGCTTATTCCCAGATTTCCCTACAAGGTAGCCATCAGTGATCAACAGGATCTCTGGGCCAGGGGGCCAACAGTGTAGGAGATAGACTCTATATTTTATCTCCTCTTCTTCTTCAGGCTCTGCAAGACCTAGGGGGGTATTCCCTACTCAACATCCATGAGGATATGCATGCAAGGCTGGGATGTTGACAGAAAGCAGATGAGTCCTCCTGTATGTAGACCAAAACTGAAAGATAAGGGCAAAGGGGCTAGCTTTGGGCCTATTTGCAGTTGTAGACAGAGGACTGAGGTTCCTAAAACTAACTCTAATGTCCTAATGTTGGTTTTAGATTTTGCTTTGGAGTTTAAGTGTGGATGCAAAGCTGGATATGGTTATAACACAAAACAAAGCATGATTGGTGCCTATCCAGGGCCTGGAGTCAATAGACATACACCTGTGAATGATCAACATAAACAACTAAAACTGGATTTCAAGGGGATCTATGTGATACCTGCCTTACAGGCATCTCCCAATACAAAGTGTTAGGTTATCTCTACTTATGGTATCCCTACTGCAGTATATCCCTCCCAATGTTCAACCTGAAAACAGTTTAATCTACCCCTTGAATAGAAGTTAAAAGATCAGACATTCAACACAGGAATTCTATGCTCTAGAATCTAAACATTACCAAACATCCAGATTCAGAAGAAGGATACATGCAATACTGGAGACAGAATTAACACAACACATGCCAAACAACATTTCTCATATAAGTTTAATCATGAAATCAGTGGGTTCATGCCAAAAACAAACAACAAGAGATACATAAACTCACAGGTAAGCTGTACAGAGCAACCAGATTAGCTTGTCATGCATTACAGAGCCAAAATCATCAACTTTCAACAACCACAAATGAACAACACAACCTGCTTATATCAGCCAGGTAGGTGCTCAGCAATTAATTACATGGTTGACCAAAATTTTGCCAGATACACAGTATCATGAAAATGGCGCTCAAACACAACCGGATTGGCGCCCAAACTTGAATGCAGCAGGTAGGGGAGGAGACAGGAAGATTTCTCGAGCCCTGCGCCATTATCCGCTGATTGACACCTCCAGTCGGGTACAAGATCGACCCACGCCATCGCCCATACCTCTGCAACAATCGCCATTAATGGCGCACCAACCCGCGGCCTAGGGAAAATCATCATACAGACCATCGCAAGCTTTTCCCGCCGAGATTCATCATCATGATATTTGAAAATGCAGGATAACAATATCCCACATGCACCCCGCGATGACCTCATTAACACCTTATATACTAGGTCATGAGCATATATCATGTCGGTACTTTTGCTCCTGACGACACTAGTATAGACTTCATCATCATCATCTTTCAGCAGCATGATATCCTGTTGTTCGAAATATCACCCTGACGTCATCATGATATTTGAAATATAACCTTCATGATAATCGGCACAACCTGATCCTCCGGAGGAACATCCTCCTGCTGAGCTTATAACAAAAGTCTGGCCGATGAACATCCTGATGACGTCATCATCATATCCTGCTGACGTCATCATCATATCTGCCTACTGCGCACCTCCTCATATCCGGATGACGTCATCATCATGTTTGCAAATATCCGGAGGTCTCTTCAAGATGATCAGTGTTAGAAATATGACCCCTGCGGGACCTTGATGACGTCATCATCATATTAACATCATCATGATATTCGGAAGACAACCGGATATTTGGAAATATCCTCCTGATGTTCAAATATCAGGTTGCACTGTAGCTCCTCTATAAGATCAGGGCGATAACTGAATATGATGATGCTGCTTGAAAAGATCACCCTCAATAGATAACATGCGAAACCAGCAGGCGGATATCTCCTTGATATTAGCATCATCATGATGTTCGAACAAACCTATATCCGGGTGATATGAAAATATCACCCCCTCCTTCGCGAATATCATGATGCAGATAGGCAGAAAGAAAAATATCACCCTGATATACGGATGACGTCAGCATCATCAGGATGAGAAACAAAGAATAGGAAGTGATACAACATCATCAGGATGATATTGACTAAGATCATCCTGACGTTCCAAAATATGATGACCCTAGTGAATATCGGGTCGCAATTACAACTCTTCAACAACATCATCAGGATGATGTTAACCAAGATCTCCCGATGATAAAAATATCACCCCGGCGAAATATCATGAAGGCAGAAAATATGATGACCTCCACAAGCAGCAGGATGATAACTGGAAATATGATGATGATGAACACGACCCTTAGGAAAAAACAAGTTAGGTCGAGCAATTCAAAGAATAAGCAACATCATCATCATGCTCGCGCAAAGTGATAAATGGAAGATCACCAGAGACTTTGAAACATCACCCTCGCAAGCAGATGAGGGCTCACTGTAGCTCGGCAACATCATCATGATAAAAACCAAACATCACCCGACAGTTGAAAAATGATGATGACGTTGAAAAACAAGTCGACGAGGAACATGATGATGCAGATCATCATCGAAGACAAGATGATGATGATGACCTCCTCCTCAGGAAAACATGATGCTGCAGTTGAAAAATGCTGAGGAGGTCCAACACTTAGAAAAAATGGGCAAGAAGATAAAGGCTTCAAATGAAGAAACCTCCTGATCATGACAAATCAACCCCTGGTCAAAATGAGTGTCAACAGTGGCTCCGAATGGGGACGTGCAGGTGAAAACCTGCAGCGAGAACCAGATCTCCGGACAGACCTGACAAAAAGCCAAAAAACGCGAGCTGTACAAGGCATTTACACTACATACATATTTTACAAATGTGCACAGCAACCAGATATTCATGTAAAATAGAACTTAAGGAATTGGCCATGCACAGGCAATTCCAGAATTTCACCATCTAGGGCCTGGAGGAAATAAGAATCCTCCCCATGAGTATTGCAAACCTGATATGGGCCCATCCATAAGGGCTGAAATTTGCCATGTTTACCCTTTTCCTGATCTTTAGCATTCCAAATAAGCACCAGATCATTAACTTGAAACTTCCTTTTTGTAGTTCTCCTGTCAAACTGATATTTCACATCCTGTTGTCTTTTGAGATTGATCTGGTGGGCTCTCCTCCTGTCTTCATCCAATGCAACCAGCTGATTCACCCTTTCTGTCATGGGACCTTCAATGTCCTCATCATTTTCCTGGATGAACCTGTAAACTGGTAGGAGATTGTTTATGGGCAGTCTAGCTGATGCACCATATACTAGCTCAAAAGGTGACTTCCCAATAGCCCTTTTCACAGTCACTCTGTCAGCCCATACTGCTAAATTCAACTTTGAGTCCCAAGCTCTCTTGTTCTTGTCCAGTATCCTCTTGACAATTTTCATGATGCTCCTATTGCTTGATTCTGCTTGACCATTTCCTTGTGGGTGATATGGTGATGTATATGACAAGCTTATCCCATACCTGTTGCAAAAATCAACAAACTCACCTGATCTGAAGCACATAGCATTATCAGTGATTATTTTAGATGGTACTCCAAACCTGATGATGATGTTCTCTAGTATGAAGTCTGTCACCACCTTACTTGTAGCTCTTTTAGTTGGAATGGCCTCAATCCATTTGGTAAAGTAGTCAGTTGCCACCAAAATCCAACTGTGTCCCCCACTTGATTTGTCTGCAATTTCCCCTATAAAATCAATTCCCCATTGCTGGAATGGAGCATCCACAGGTGCAGTTCTGAGGGGTAAAGCACCATGATATTTCAGCTTTCCTGAGAATCTCTGGCAAGGGTCACATTTTCTTACTAACCTCTGTGCATCTGAAAAGAGAGTGGGCCACCAATATCCTGCCCTGAGAATTTTATGAGCTATTGTTTGGGCAGTATAATGGCCACCACACAATCCTTTATGCATGTCAATCAAAATATTGTTAGCCATATTCTTATCCACACATCTCAGCAGCACACCATCAGGATTTTTCCAGTACAGCTCACCTTGAACAACAACATACCTGATTGCATGTAGCTTCAGAGTCCTCTTTTGATTGTCACTGAAATGGGAGGGACAATTCAGATTTTGCAAATAATAGACAATATCCTTGTACCATTCAGATCCTGATGCACTTACATTCTCATCTTGGACTGCATTAACTTGGCATGCTTCCAAGTTTGACTGTGCCATCATCTTGGCTAGTCCTTGTCCTCTTATCAATTTAGTAACTTGTATGTCTATGTTGAATTCCTGCAGTTTGTTTATCCATCTGCACCTTCTTCCAGTCACCTCCTGCTGAGTGAATATGTCTTTGACTGCAGCATGAGGTACATATGCAATTATATGTGACCCTACCAAGTATGGTCTGAAACTTTTGATGGCTCTAACAAGTGCATATGCCTGCTTTTCCATAATATCATACTTCAATTCAGAGGCCTGCAGGGACATACTGAAGAAGGCGATGGGCTGTTCAAAACCATCTTCATTTTTCTGTAACAAACATGCAGCTACAGTATGAAAGGAAGCAAATGAGAACACCTGGAATGGCCTAGAAAAATCAGGAGATTTAAGAACAGGGGCCATCTTTATTGCCTCTTTGATATTCTGAAATGATTCTGTTGCTTCCCTTTCCCAGTTGACGGTTGCATCCTTCTTCATCATCTTGGAAATGTTCCTTGTGATCTCTGCAAAGTTGGGAACAAATCTTCTGACAAAGTTTACCTGTCCAAAGAAGGACTGAACTCCTTTCACAGTTTTTGGCATTTGGATCCTGTCAATGGCTGCCACTCTGTCTGGATCTATCCTGACTCCATCCTTGGAAACAATGTGTCCCAGAAGCTTTCCTTCAACTACTCCAAAGGCACACTTCTTTGGGTTTAAAGAAATACCATATTCTAATGCTCTTATGAAGATCTGCTCCAGATGCATGCAATACTGCTCCTCTTTCTTTGAGTAGGCAGTCAGGTCATCCTGATATACTGCCAGGATTGAATCAATTAGCCCTGCAAAAGCAACATCCATTGCTCTTTGAAATGTAGCACCTGCATTTGTTAGTCCAAATGGCATTCTAACATACACATATGTTCCCCATGGAGTGGTAAAGGCAGTCTTATACTGTTCTGATTCTTTTACCTTTACCTGATTATATCCTGAAAATCCATCCATCATGGATAGGAGTTCACAACCAGTCACCCTCTGCAACATAGCTTCCATATTAGGCAATGGATAGTTATCCTTCAAAGAGGATACATTCAAGTTCCTGAAATCCACACAAAGCCTAATATCACCATTCTTTTTCCTGACTGGGACAAGGTTAGACACCCAAGTTGAATGTCTGATGGGCACAATTATTCCAGCATCCCTGAGCCTTCTGAGTTCTTCCTGCATCTTAGGAGCTAAGGTAGGATTTATAGGCCTTTGCCTCTGTCTAAATGGCTTAGCTTCAGGCTTCAGTGGGATCTCATGCTGGAATAAGTCTTCTCTATAAGCTTTTAGGTCCTCATATGACCAAGCAAAAACATGTTTATACCTTTTTAGCAATGCAATCAGCATACTTCTTATGTGTGGTTTGAGCTGTTTGCCAATATATACTTTCTGAGGGGCCTGAGATGTCCCCAAATTTATTTCTTCCAAATCCTCCTTATTTGTGGGGGATGTCTTTGTGACCATTTTGTCTCTACTGTCAAAGGCTCTTTCCAAAGCCACTAACCCTCTAGGGATCTTGTTAGTCTTCAACTGGATGATCTCCTTCCCTACAAGAGTCTCTTTTCCATCTACAGTTTCTACAAAAGCTTGGAAATCAATCTGTTGGTTCTCATACTCATCTATGCAGTGCAAAAATTTCAGCAAATCCCTATCATCATTAAAAACTTGCCAACTGCATATGTTTTCTGGTATGGCAGGCCTAATTTTAACTTCTACATCTGTGACACCTGACAGAGTGATGTCATCCGGCCTTATTGCAACATTGGCTAAGAAATCAGCCATAACATTTTTTGACCTTTCTACCCAGCCAATTGAAAATGCATCAAATAACTCAATAGTATCCCAAACAGCATGCTTGTATTGTTTCAATCTTTTATTCTTTGCAGCATACTTATTTCTGATTTGGGATACAATCAGCTCAGAGTCTCCAAATACTCTTAACATTTTAATTCCATGTTTGAGAGCAATATTCAGGCCTAAAAGTAAAGCCTCATATTCTGCAATATTATTTGTGCAATCAAACCTCAGCAAGAAAGAGGATTTGAGGAGCTTACCAGTTGGAGACAGGAAGACAACTCCAGCTCCAGAACCTTCTTTTGCACAAGCTCCATCAAAAAACATGGTCCACAATCCTTGCTGATCCAGCTCTTCAGTGCAGACATTTTTCTTTTCATCTTCTGTATCATCTGAGACAACCCTGAAGTTATCACAGTCAGTGTCCACAAAGCATACCTGTTCATTTGCTTCTTGGTCTTCCACTGTCTCTGATGATCTTTGCTCTCTAATTAGCTTGACATCCCTGCCATTCATTGGAATCATGGCATATGATAGGTCCAGCTGCATACTTCCACCTATTAGTGCTGCCCATCTTCTTGACAGCAGCATACCATACTGTGGCTTGATGTCAACCACTGTTATATTCATTTTGTATCTTTTTTCAGGAAATGCTGCCAGCTTGAAATCTACATCCTTCATGATTCCAATAACTGGTACCTCTCTGGCATCCATAGCATAACACTTCCCACATGCCTTGTCAATTTTTAATCCAGTTTGTTGCATGATAGCCAAAGGCATGACATTTGTGGATGCTCCAGAGTCAAGCATACAATTTCTAATTATTTTACCATTTATAACCAGGGAAACATAAAATGGTTCCACCTGTGAAGGACACTTTGTCATGGTCATTCCTAAATAGACTTCAGGAGTCTCATCTTCTTCACTACACATGACCTGTTTCTCACCCTGGGTCTGATCATTTTGCTTAGCTTGAAAAGGTACCCCTGAGATTAGGGATATTGTTCTATTCTTGATCTCTTCCACTTTCATGAGTTCCATAAGTGGAACAGAGACCTTTACCTGAGTGAGGATCTGGGCTATATCAAATGGAGCACAGTTTTGTACAGCAGTTGTAGCTTGCTCCACAATCTTGCTTTTATCCTGAGCTGACTTAGCTTTCATTCTCATAGTTCCCTGATCATCATTCCTGTCTTGGGAACCTCTACTTTGATCTTCAGCCTGAGGGGTTCTGTTTTCTGGTCCTTGGAAATCATGACCTGTTCTGTATCTAAAGTTCTGCTTGTTATTTACCCACTGCCTTTTTTGTGGTTCAGTTCCTTTATGACCATGCATCTGCTGACCTGCAGAAATATCTTCTGGCTGATGTGGGCTGCCAACCTGATTTTTACCTCTGAGATTGTAGTTGCTCTTGACCTGAGCAACTGCTGCAGCTGTGAAGGCTCTGATTTCCTCATCAGAAGGTCGGTGTAAGCTACTCAGAAAATTGTGTGAGTTCTGAGCATACACATAATTATCCTCATGATCTTCATCATATGGGGACTGTTGGCAGGCCTGAACCTGATCATCTGTCTTCTCATCAGCACCATATAGAGTATATCCATTGCCTATAGACATCATGTTAACATCATCATCCTGCACATGATGTGGCTCATTGCACTCATTACAAGATGTAGCATTTTCATACAAAGATTGGGCAATCATGCACTGTGATTGTGAATGTGGCATCTGACAGATTATACACCACGGAGCATCATCAGCAATATTTATAGTTTTCTTTAGGGGATCAGGAGTTTCCTTGGCATGTTGAGCCCTCTGATTTGTGTTGTTACGTGGATATACAGGCTTACCATCATGCCAATTGGTGTTATAAGGCATATCATGTAATGATGGCCTCTTTTCCTGTCTTTGATAGACTTGCCTATCAGGACCCATCCCTTTTTCACTTCTAGCTAATCTATAGCTCAGGTCCTTAACAACATTTGCCAGTTTGTCTATCTTATCTTCAGGAGCAGATATACTACCTTGAGTGTTCTGAGGCTTATTTGGATTCTGCAGAATTTTTACATCATCCCTTCTATTTGTCTTGCCTGATGCTTTCCTATTGTTTTCAATATTTACTGCAATCCTGAAAGCATCCCTGAGGGTGGTAGGACCTTTATCTCTCAGTCCATATGCAGTCTTTGCATCAAAGGCATTGATGTACAAAATTATGCACATTGGTTCATTTGGCCTCATATGATGTGGCAATTTGTTCAACACTTTAGTAAATCTTGCATTAAAGTCTGCAACCTGTTCATTTGACCCTTTGGTGATGCTGGTGAACTCGTTTACAAAGAAGCTAGGGTCAGTTTTATCACCATATTGCTCCTTGAACATCCTCTTAAAATCATCCCATGATGATATGCTCCGGTCAGGCAGATTCCTGTACCATTCTCTTGCCTCATCTATTAAGGATTGCATGAATGACTTCATGAAAACATCCTCATGCTCAACCTCAAAATTGTCCATGACATTTTGGAAGGCCTTTAGATGATCTTCTCCTAACACTGTATTGTTTCCTGAAAACTTAGGCACTTGCAGCCTCAGATGCTTATCAATGGGGTTAGGATACCCAGGAATACCATCAAACACCAGCTGCCTGAATCTATCTAGCTGCATAGGCTGTCTGTTTGGCTGATTAACATTAACATTTCTATTTGCATTTTGGTTTCCTGCATTGTTCAGTGGTATCCTAGCATCATTCACATTTTGTCTGTCATCATGATGCTGATGATGCACTTCATATCTCTGCTGATGTCTTTGCATATTTGCATTTTCTAAGGTAGGAACTGAATTATTTTGGGCAGTTCTCAAGGCTTGCACTTTCTGCTGTATATCATCTCTGATTTTCATGGCTTGTAGGTATTCTAATTCTGCTCTTAGGCTTTTGATTTCTTCTGCCAATTGTTCATCCTTAGGTCTGGAGGTAGATGGTCTCATACCATTTGGGTCATCATCTTCATCATCCCTTAGGGACTCTGCCTCTTCAAACCTCTCACTTGGGTCTAGAAAAGGGCGTTCTTGGAACACCTCTGACCTCATTCTGATACTACCACCCTGTTGCCTCTCATATGCACCTTGGATATCTGCTTCTGCACTTGAAAAATAAGGAGCATGCTGTCCTGATGGCCTAGGGTTATCTTGTATCTCATCACTTTTTCTGGGGGAGCTCTCATGACTAGCTGAGACAGTTCCCTTTCTTCTATACATCGTTCTTTTTGTTAATGGTAACTCTTCAAATAAAGGAGTTTGTTGGGATCTTCTCCCCTGCATATAAATTTACTTTGACCGGTTGGGAGATTACTTCGGAGTCGCCACCTATTGCTAGGAACTGTTTTCTTCTGAAAACCAGGGTTCTTTCACAAGGTTCCCCAGCGGAGTAGATTACTATTGCTGACTCAGATGGGTCACATATATATCACTGGAGATGATTAGATAGTCTTTTACTTCTCATCCCCAGTAGAGTCGCCAATTTCTGTTGACTTTTTCCCAGACTGGATGCTTATTCCCAGATTTCCCTACAAGGTAGCCATCAGTGATCAACAGGATCTCTGGGCCAGGGGGCCAACAGTGTAGGAGATAGACTCTATATTTTATCTCCTCTTCTTCTTCAGGCTCTGCAAGACCTAGGGGGGTATTCCCTACTCAACATCCATGAGGATATGCATGCAAGGCTGGGATGTTGACAGAAAGCAGATGAGTCCTCCTGTATGTAGACCAAAACTGAAAGATAAGGGCAAAGGGGCTAGCTTTGGGCCTATTTGCAGTTGTAGACAGAGGACTGAGGTTCCTAAAACTAACTCTAATGTCCTAATGTTGGTTTTAGATTTTGCTTTGGAGTTTAAGTGTGGATGCAAAGCTGGATATGGTTATAACACAAAACAAAGCATGATTGGTGCCTATCCAGGGCCTGGAGTCAATAGACATACACCTGTGAATGATCAGCATAAACAACTAAAACTGGATTTCAAGGGGATCTATGTGATACCTGCCTTACAGGCATCTCCCAATACAAAGTGTTAGGTTATCTCTACTTATGGTATCCCTACTGCAGTATATCCCTCCCAATGTTCAACCTGAAAACAGTTTAATCTACCCCTTGAATAGAAGTTAAAAGATCAGACATTCAACACAGGAATTCTATGCTCTAGAATCTAAACATTACCAAACATCCAGATTTAGAAGAAGGATACATGCAATACTGGAGACAGAATTAACACAACACATGCCAAACAGCATTTCTCATATAAGTTTAATCATGAAATCAGTGGGTTCATGCCAAAAACAAACAACAAGAGATACATAAACTCACAGGTAAGCTGTACAGAGCAACCAGATTAGCTTGTCATGCATTACAGAGCCAAAATCATCAACTTTCAACAACCACAAATGAACAACACAACCTGCTTATATCAGCCAGGTAGGTGCTCAGCAATTAATTACATGGTTGACCAAAATTTTGCCAGATACACAGTGTCATGAAAATGGCGCTCAAACACAACCGGATTGGCGCCCAAACTTGAATGCAGTAGGTAGGGGAGGAGACAGGAAGATTTCTCGAGCCCTGCGCCATTATCCGCTGATTGACACCTCCAGTCGGGTACAAGATCGACCCACGCCATCGCCCATACCTCTGCAACAATCGCCATTAATGGCGCACCAACCCGCGGCCTAGGGAAAATCATCATACAGACCATCGCAAGCTTTTCCCGCCGAGATTCATCATCATGATATTTGAAAATGCAGGATAACAATATCCCACATGCACCCCGCGATGACCTCATTAACACCTTATATACTAGGTCATGAGCATATATCATGTCGGTACTTTTGCTCCTGACGACACTAGTATAGACTTCATCATCATCATCTTTCAGCAGCATGATATCCTGTTGTTCGAAATATCACCCTGACGTCATCATGATATTTGAAATATAACCTTCATGATAATCGGCACAACCTGATCCTCCGGAGGAACATCCTCCTGCTGAGCTTATAACAAAAGTCTGGCCGATGAACATCCTGATGACGTCATCATCATATCCTGCTGACGTCATCATCATATCTGCCTACTGCGCACCTCCTCATATCCGGATGACGTCATCATCATGTTTGCAAATATCCGGAGGTCTCTTCAAGATGATCAGTGTTAGAAATATGACCCCTGCGGGACCTTGATGACGTCATCATCATATTAACATCATCATGATATTCGGAAGACAACCGGATATTTGGAAATATCCTCCTGATGTTCAAATATCAGGTTGCACTGTAGCTCCTCTATAAGATCAGGGCGATAACTGAATATGATGATGCTGCTTGAAAAGATCACCCTCAATAGATAACACGCGAAACCAGCAGGCGGATATCTCCTTGATATTAGCATCATCATGATGTTCGAACAAACCTATATCCGGGTGATATGAAAATATCACCCCCTCCTTCGCGAATATCATGATGCAGATAGGCAGAAAGAAAAATATCACCCTGATATATGGATGACGTCAGCATCATCAGGATGAGAAACAAAGAATAGGAAGTGATACAACATCATCAGGATGATATTGACTAAGATCATCCTGACGTTCCAAAATATGATGACCCTAGTGAATATCGGGTCGCAATTACAACTCTTCAACAACATCATCAGGATGATGTTAACCAAGATCTCCCGATGATAAAAATATCACCCCGGCGAAATATCATGAAGGCAGAAAATATGATGACCTCCACAAGCAGCAGGATGATAACTGGAAATATGATGATGATGAACACGACCCTTAGGAAAAAACAAGTTAGGTCGAGCAATTCAAAGAATAAGCAACATCATCATCATGCTCGCGCAAAGTGATAAATGGAAGATCACCGGAGACTTTGAAACATCACCCTCGCAAGCAGATGAGGGCTCACTGTAGCTCGGCAGCATCATCATGATAAAAACCAAACATCACCCGACAGTTGAAAAATGATGATGACGTTGAAAAACAAGTCGACGAGGAACATGATGATGCAGATCATCATCGAAGACAAGATGATGATGATGACCTCCTCCTCAGGAAAACATGATGCTGCAGTTGAAAAATGCTGAGGAGGTCCAACACTTAGAAAAAATGGGCAAGAAGATAAAGGCTTCAAATGAAGAAACCTCCTGATCATGACAAATCAACCCCTGGTCAAAATGAGTGTCAACAGGGTGATATTACAAATATCAGGGTGATATTTGGAATATCACCCGATGTTTGGAATATCACCCGATGTTTGGAATATCACCCGATGTTCAGAATATCACCCAATGTTCAAAATATCACCCGATGTTCAAAATATCACCCGATCTGGAAGATCAAGTTTTGACCAGATGTTTGACCATATATAACTTCCATATTTTAGCAAATTTCAGGGTGATGTAAAAAGTAAACTTGCCTATTTTTTCAAGCTCTTTCACATGGTAAGCTTCTTTAGGCGAGTTTTACGAAATGAGATTTGGGTTCAAACTTCAGGGTCACAAATATAGCCTATATTGGGGATATGCACACTGACTGATGCTGCTTTCACAAGGATTTTCAAGAAAACACAAGGTGAAACATTTAACTCTGACCAGAGGAAAATAAGTCAACACTACTAATGCATAGCAACACCCTATCAACTTCATTTCTTTAACAAGATCTCTTTCAGACAACATGGTCTCATGTTTTCCTTCATCCTTGAGAGGCAATAAAATCACCTTAGAGCCATCTCTCCAGAAGGTGTATGTGTTTTTCTCTCCATCCTGCATACCTTTTCTATCATACTGCCATGGCCTTCCCAATAACACATGACAAGCATCCATTGGGACAACATCACACCATATCTCATCCTAATAGATCTTCCCTGTGCTAAACTTAATTAGGCATCTTTTATCAATAGTGAATTCATTTTCCTTTTTAAACCATGCAATGCGGTATAGATGAGGATGTTTTTCATAGTGTAAATTCAATTTTTCTACCATTTCTTTAGAAACCATATTTTCACAACTACCTCCATCAATAATAACTTGACATACCTTGCCACCTGAATTGCATCTAGTTCTAAAGATATTGGCTCAAAGCCATGAACCATTAGAGCTTTTGGCTTGTGTTTTCTCCTTCTCTGGAATCACCATTGCTCTTCTCATCATGAGACTTTCTCCCACATCTGGTGGAACCTCTAGTTCTGTCCCTTCCACTTCATGTTGCGTTTGAATCAGGTTCAGCCTAGGTTGTCCTCCTTGATTTCTTTCTTGCATGTTATAATTTGAGCATTCAAATGCCCTATGACCTTCTTCTCCACATCTAAAACAAGTGAAAGGTCTTCTCTAGTTTTCCCATCCTCTACCGCTACCATAACCTCTACCTCTTTGAAATCCCCTTCCTCATTCTTGATTCAGAGGATCTTGTCAAGTGTCTACTTGTTTTTCCAATCCATGGGATGACTCTCCCCTGCCATAATTTGAATCTCCTTGAAATGGGGTTGATGCACCCCTTCTTCCTCCTCTATTCCTCTGAAGGTACTATCTGTTTTGTTTCTCTTCAGCCTTTAAAGCCAACTGGTAAGCCTCTTCTATATTGTTGAGTCGATGCATGCTCAATTCATCTTTAATAGAGAATTTCAGGCCATTCACATATCTAGTAGCCATCTGTTCATCAGTTTCTTGATGCTCTATATGTATAGACAGCGTATAAAACTCATTTGTATAATCTTGCATAGAAGAGAGGTTCTGCTTTAAATTTTAAAACCTACGAAAAAGGGTTTGTGCATAATCTATGGGCAAATTTTTTTCTCTCAATTTATTCTCTATTTTATTCCATGTCCTGATCTTATCCTTGCTTTTCCTTATTTGTTCCTTTTGAAGATGATCCCACCAAATCATTGCATGACCCTTTAATTTGGTGCATGTGAATTTCACCTTCTTTTCCTTTGTCATGGATTTCCATTCAAAAAAACTTTCTCATGTCATTCAACCAATCTATCAACTCGTCCAGTTTAAGACTACCTACATAATCTAAAACATCTACCTTGACTCTTTCATTTTTCCCTTCTAAGGCCCTGAGCATCCTCTCTTCAAAATTCATGCCTTCTAATTCTTCTTCTTCATGTTTGTATCTTGATCTACACCTCCTCGACCTATCTCTTCATCAGATTCGTCTCCTGCTCTACCCAGTCTTTGGTTTTCCATCCATGTTGTAAGTTTTGCTACTTGTCTTTGCAAATTTTGCATTTCTCTATGCATCTGGGCAAGACTGCCTCTCCCAGCCATTTTCCTACTCTGAGACCGGATGATGAAGCCAACAACATACACTTAATAGAATTGTGCCACTAATCATGTGTGAGAGCCAAGGATTTAGAAAACTGGAAATAAAAAATTCTATTCACCAACTTTGCTGCTACAATGAGAGAAAACTCTCTTATATCCAAGAAACAAAAAAAAACAAAAAATTACCTTTTTTGGTAGATTTTGACAATTGTCAGATTTTGCCATTTTAGGTAATTTTACATTCATATCTTGAGAATCCAGTTTTTTCCCAAAAACTTCCTAAAAATAAGGTAGGATGAAAAGCCAACTAATATCCTAAATTTGAAACATGAGTTTCGAGTTATTAACAAAAGCAACTTTTAAAAAACTAGGAAAAAACACTAAATTGCCATTTTGATGGCCAAGATGAAAGTTTCAAGCCCTGAAAAAGTGCCAAGACAAGGTCCAGCTGACTAGGGTGGGTTGGGAAACCACATGCCACCTCATACCGCATCCACCTGTAAAATTTCATAGAAAACCCACATCCAAGTCAAAAGTTATGACCTCTGGAAGTCCCTGCATCAGTTATGATGTGACAGATGAATTGGTCAAGTGTGTACTTAAGGGATAAGCCAGCAGGCATGTTAGATCTATATACAGTGAAGATATATTGTTTCAACAATCAATCTAAGTGGATGAATGATTGATTCTGACCTATATGAAGACAATTGTATGTTTACTTGGGTCCACATTGTTGTTTGTGCACAAGATCAAGCTAACAAGGTATAACACTTGTACACATGTTTCATGTTTGGCTTGCTGACCTGATTGTGAGATGAATCTTGTTGCAGATATATATAGTCAATGGATTTTTGTGTTAAAGCAAGGAATAAGTGTGAATAGAGTGTAAATTCATGATTATGCAACCTAACGAAGTTTTGTGATTAGCGAAAGGAAAGTAAAGGCAGAAGAACATAGTATATATGAAGTAGAGCATAAAAGTAGGGAAACACTATGAAGACCTTTGAATATGTATACTGAGCTAATTGGTACTATACCATAGCATTCTGTAGATGCATCTATAGCAGTCCTCTCCTGGCAGTGAGCCATTTCTTTCTATACCTTCTCTTCTATTTGGTAGTGAGCCTATTGTAGTGAGCACTTCTTTTGGATAGTGAGTCCTTGGGTAGTGAGCCTTCATTTAATTCTATATTGTTATCATAACATATTGTGAGCTAACACTCACCATGGTTTTTCCCTTTTTGGGTTTTCCATGTAAAAATCTTGGTGTCTATGTGTTATGTCTTTATGGTTGTTGTTCTTAAGTTTATTCTTCTTTCATGTTATTAAATTTGGTAATTGGATTAATGGACATGTAAAGAAGTGGTTTTGTGGAATACTAATTCACCCCCCCTCTCAGTACTCCTTGTATTCAACAATTTGTATCAGAGTAAGGTTCCTTGGAAGAAGTTTAATAGCTTGAGGAATATCTCAGAAAGAATACTCATGGCAACCAAAAGGTATCCTGCTCCAGGGAGTGTCACAATTGATCAATAATTAAAAGTAGCTCTTGAAGATCTTGACAAGTATGAAGTAGAAATCTAGGATTTAAAGGAAAATGTCAAAGAACTAGATGAATGCATCCTGAAGCTAAGAGAGAAAGTTAATAGATCAAAGGATAGGAATAGAGAGATAAGTGAACAATTGATTGAAGTAAATGAAACTCTACATAATTTATCAAGGTTGGTTGAAGAGAAAGAAAAAGCTGAGGAACATTTAAATCAAATGTTGAAAGATAAGTTTGAGGAATGTGAAAATTTGGGAAAATATGTGTTACTTCTGAAATATGATCTGGAATCAACTAATAGCTATAAATAAAAATTCAAAATAACCTCTACAAAGCTTGAGGAGTTGATTGAAAGTCAATAGAGTTTAGATGATAAGAAAGGCTTGGGATTTGAAAAAGGAGAAAGTTCTAAATCAAGTCAAGAAAACATTGAGATGAACAAAAACAAAGGCAACTAATTCTGAAATCAAAGAAGAAGACCTAGAAGACCTCTAGTAAGATAGCCAAATTCTCAAAGGTACCCATCTTTCAATGGCCATTATTTTAATTGCAATTAGTTTAGCCATAAGGATTCTCAGTGTAGGAGTAGAATGAATCAGAATGTTCCATTATTCTCTGGTCAATGTTTCAATTGTAGGAAAATTGGTCATAGATCAATGAATGTAGAAGTCTGGTAAGGAATGGTTTTAACAATGCAAGGAATATTCAATCCTGCAATGGAAAGTGTTTTGTATGCAATAGATTTGGGCATATGGATAACCAATGTAGAACAAGAATGAATTCAATCAAAATAGAAGAAATTAGGGATAGAGAAATGTGGTATTCTACAATTGCAATAGGTTTGGACATATTACAAAGTTCTGTAGATCCAAGAATGAGATAAAAGACAATCCTACAAAGAATAAAAAAATAGAACAGAGAGAAGATAAAGGCAAGAATAAGATTGATCTAGTGGAATTCAAGAAATAAATGAGCATGGTCTAGATGAAGAAGGATGTTATTGATGTCATGGATGGATCCATACCAGTCTCTGGTGCATATACTTCCTCGGGGAAGTAAATTGGGAGCTCTGGCTCAAGGGGAGTTGTATTGAAAATCCAAATCCCCTAGCTAGATATTCAGTGTTGGGATCCGACACGAAGATATGATGAAAAGTTGTATATGATAGATCTTTTGAAATAAATTCTGATAGAATAGGATCAAATGCAGAGCATTACAGAGAAATATTGATTGACCGGGCTTCACAGAGAAGTGTTTGATAGCTTTTTGAAGGATTGCATTTATGACGATTAGGTTAAGGCAATCAAAGGTTAAAAGGCTCATATTCAAAAGGTTAATCACTTTACACTTGAACTATCAAGTGTCTAAAAAGAACTCAAGTGAAATTCCAAGCAACTACATCAATTTCCAAAGTGATTCAAAGAAATCCAAATCGATCTCAAGAGAAACCCTAATTTGATAAAAGAGGTATTTTCAGTCAGAAACCCTACTATGAATTTATCTAAGTCTTTACGGAAATTGAAACACAAGTGATTGATATAACTGAGAGAGCCTAGCCAAAATTCAAGAAGCATCCATTCAAATCAACAGAGGTTGATCCAAATGGTACATTTTTAGAAATACCATATGGTGTAATGCATGCAAAGAATGTTAGGTCTTACATTCATGTTTCCCTAGAAGAACATGGTGACAACAAATTCACATATTTATATCTAAAAAATTTAAGTGGTGACCAATTTGAGTTGAAGGAAGAATAAAAGGCCTTGGAAGTGAAGAAATTCATCCAATACAAAGACTTCCCAACATTCATAGAGGACGAATGGGTCCAATATGTTTTGAGTAGAATCCATGATTAATTCATGTGGCTGGAGAGACCATTCATGATCACAAAGGAGGCAATAAGAGTTCTGACTAGATTAAGCTCCACTGGTAGAGTACCAATATTAAAATCTGTAAAGATTGAAATAGTGATAGCAACCACTAGAGCCAAATTTGACAAAAGGGCATTATCAATCAATGATATTGAAGACCATGCTATAAGGTTTGCATCCATGGTGCTAGGTTACAAAATCTACTTCACAAACTAGGATAATTCTGTCTCTGTTACTGCTATATATACTATTTATCACTTGATCAAGGAGAATGCAAGATATGACCTCTATGAATTGCTATGACAACAATTAATGCAAAACCTAAAGAAGACAAAGGATAATAAATACCCCTTCAAGTTTGGTAAGTTGATCATCTGCTTATTCTTCTATTTCATGCGTGAACTACATAATATGAAGAATTTGTTTTGGTTAAATAGTCAACCAGTTGCAGTGCAAATTAGAGATCATCTAAGCAGTATAGGAAGTCATGATGCACAGACTATAGCCCTATGGGGCTATTTCAAGAACTTTCAAAGGGTGATGCAATCTAGGGAAAGTATCCCTAAGACAATTATGGAAAAATATAAAAATGATATATACTTCATTATCAACAAGGACCAATGCATGATAGAGGTTGTTAAGCCTAGAACAGTCTAGATTATGCCAATTGGGTATGAAGTAGTAGCTAATGTGTTAGATGGATATGCCTAGCACATGTTAAGAAGACCTAGGGATACCACAGAAGAAAGGTTTGGCACATATGAAGAGCCATCTGTAAAAGTTCATGTTGAACTAAGGAAGCCTAAATTTTAGAAAAAGGATAAAAAATGGAAGAAGAATATGCACAAAGAAAAGGATTCACCAAAGAACAAATATCTACCATAAGAGCTAGAGTTGAAGTAGAAAGAGCAACTAAAGAAAAAGAGAAGGAGCAAGAAAAGAAAACTAATAAAGCTCTGAAAGTTTAAGAGGTACAACAAGAGGCACCTACTGCACCAAAAATAAAGAACAAGAGGTGCAAGTTCCTCTAGAACAACATCTAAATCCTCTGGTATTCCCTTCTCAACAACTACAGAAGTGCAAACAGGCAAGAGGAAGAAGACCAAAGGTCAGAGAGTCTATGTTAGTGTTGGTGCAGTTGATGATGATGAAATTGAGACTGATGAAGAGGTGAAGAAGATGAAGGCATAGACTGCACTACCCTCTAGTTCTTAGCAAGGCAAACCCTCTGGTGCCACTAAAAGGAAGACCTCTGGTAAGGATATAGGAAGAAAGAAGGTTAAGACTAAAGAACTTGTAGAAGACTAGACTACAATGAGTCTGGAGGAAGTACTAAAGGCTATTACAGTTGATGGAAATATAAAACCTATTGCCCAACTATATGATGACTTCGACAATGCAAACAAAAAGGTCATTGAGGCTGTTGTCATCCAATACTTCGATATATACAATAAAGCTCTCATTGAAATAATTACTGATCTCCTAGAAAGCTTAGGAAGTATAATGACTGCAAGGAAAGATGTTGCTATGGCTAAGGACATTGAGCATAGAGAGCATACATTAATAAAACTATGTCCTGAAATCACCCCAGAAGAAAAGACAAAAATCTCCAAAGCACTTCATAAAGAATTTAGAGCAAAGAAGAGAATGAACACTCTAATGGCAGATGACATTCAGAAAGTAGTCAAATAAACTGAGGAGATCACCCTGAGAGTGTTGAATGAATTTCATCTCCCAACCATATATGATAATGAATTAGAAACAAAGGTTAAAGGTGACATAGCTATTCTAGAAGTGATCCTAGATCAAGGGTTAGATAAACATGACAAAGAGCTAAAGGAGAAAGAAGCCCATGCTATTGATACAGCTATTAAGGACAAAATTGAGACAAGCCATGCTTTAGAACAACAAACCGATGACCAAGCACACAAGGAGAAGACTGAGGAGTAGAACAAAGCTGATGATCAACAAGCTGAGATGAGCCCTATCTAACATCAAAAAATGTCCCCTTGGGGGCTTTTCCCTCATAAGGTTTAGCTCCTGAGTCTCTAGTATGTATTTAGGACATCTTAGTTCATATTTTGGCATCCCGATGGAATGAGACTTAGGTTTCTTGGCAAAGTAGACCTAGGTAGACCCCTTGAGTTGTACCCTACCCAAAATAGGGGGGAGGACTTGGGCACACGCGCCCTAGTCCTGCCCTATTTTGGGGCAGCCTTAATTTTTGGGTGTCAGTTTATGACCGTTATTTGGTCCTTTTTCCAACATGGTAAGTTTTGATTTTTAAAATCTTGGCGGGAGTGCTTGTAGTTGCATATATAAGCATGCTTAAGCATTCATTTGTAAACTAGATGATTACTAGCAAGCTATTGTGTTCTCAAGGTGATTCAAGGCTTTCATTGTCTTGCAAGAGTAGACTTGTGTGTTTTGTGTGTTTGAATTTGAAGATTTGAGCATCCATTTCATCATGGAATGAAGAGCATCTTTCTCCCATGATATCTTCACTATAAGGTGACATTATATTGTGTTTTCATTATCAATTCATTTAGTTTTTGCCTCTGCCTCACAAGGGCATGCACTCTTTATTTGACAACAGTGTTTAGAGACTTAAGTGTCCTCCAGGGCTTAACTGAGGCAAGCCTCTAAACATCACAACCTCTAAACCAAGCCTTCTAATTGTAGGTTACATGTCTTGTATTTGGGAAAAGTGAAGTTGCAGGAAGGATTGGCAGGCATCAAGGATTTAGGATCTTAAGAAAAGAAGGACACCAGAGCATTTCCAAGACTTGGGCACTCGCTCTAGTGTCCTCCACAGCTAAGTTTCGAGAAACAGAAGTTACAGGGCTGATCAATGTCAAAAAGAGGTCCAGATCCTACAAAGAAACTAGTACCTTGTGTTAGAAATGAAAGCAACACTACTTCAATGAAAATCTAATTCAATATAAATTTCTGCAATCTTTAACTGTGTTATTAATGGAGATTGTAACATAGAAACAAAACTATGCTTCATAGAAATGCAAAATCAAAAATATGAACACATAACACAATGTTTAACATGGAGAAAACCCTTTCACATAAAAAAATCAACATAGGAAAGAGGCCCAATGTTTGTATTAATCTGAAAATGATTTACAATACAAAAACAATTCAACTCTCTCCACCAGTCTTTAATCTGACAGCATTTTGGCAGCACCTGAGTACCTAAAATCTATATTGCAGCAATTAATACATGGAAAATACTTATAGAAACATTTTTTAATTCATCTTAGGCATTCACCTTTTCTCTCCTAAGATTCTCCAACTTGCAAACATTAATTACCATCTTACAAACATCTTACTCTTGTCCAAAAAATAGCCATGCAAAGGTTGGGGGCCCAAGACTAAATATAGCCTCTTATAGCATCTTATGACACATCATAACCATCATAGATTCTAGCAAAAGAGTATCTTTCCAAGAGAGGAAGCTTGGGCTAAATATATAAAAAATGCAACTAACATATCCGTCATATGCGTCATAGAATCTCAGAATCTTGTGACAACCTGCAGCTATCATAGATTCACTAAATAAACATTATGACAGTTGTCATACATGCCAAAAATAGTATATTCCTCAAGGGAGCATGCCTATCCTCATTTACCATGAGTTTTTACATTTTCCAATAATAAATGTCACTTCGTAATTGCCGCCGATAACTCCGAAATTACAACTGTCAATGAGACTATCTCATTCCCTTATGGGTAATTAAAAATAACAAATAATAAATGGAATAAAATGCAATATTAGAATTTACAAGGTTAGTGGCACCTTATTCCAACATTCTCCCACTTGACATTATACATTGTAAATCAACCCATATGAAATAAAATAAAATAATCAAGCACTAGAAACAAGGCCCATGGCCTCTCTGCACCACAAACTTTTCTGTGCTCACAGGCTTGCTCAATGAATCTACAACATTCTCCTGAGTGTCAATCTTCTTTAGCTTAATCTCTCTATTTGTAACCAATTCTTGAACAAAGTGATACTGAACATCAACATGCTTAGTCTGAGCATGATACATGGGATTCTTGGTCAAACAGATAGCACTCTGGCTATCACAACCAATCTGAATGATCTTGCAATCAAGACCAATACCTATACACAGTCTCCTCAACCAAAATGCCTCCTTAGAGACATGAGTAGTAGCCACATACTCTTCTTCTATAGTGGACAAAGCAACTGTGGGCTGCCTCTTACTCATCTAATTCACTGCACCTCCAAATAGAGTAAACACATAGCCACTAGTGGACCTTTGACTATCTAAGTCACCTGCCTAATCTGCATCAACAAAACCTTTAATGTCCAAAGATTTATCAGTACTATCAGTACCATAATAAACCAAACAATAGTCAAGAGTACTTGCAAGATATTTAAACACCCGTTTTACATAGTTCCAATGCTGTCTACCAGAGTTAGACATAAATCTGCTCAAAACTCCCATTGCTTGGGCAATATCTGGTCTACTGCAAACCATTGCATACATCAAACTTCCTACAACACTAGCATATGGCACATAAGACATATCTTCAAGATCATCCTCAGTCTTTGGACACATATCTAATGAAAGCCTACTACCAATGGGTAAAGGAACTCTAACTAGGTTACAGTCCTGCAAACTAAACCTCTACACAATAGTATTCACATACTTACTTTCTAACAACCAAAGCTTTCTATTAAGTCTATCCCTCCTAATCTCCATTCCTAGAATATACCTTATAGCACAAAGATCCTTCATCTCAAATGCACTTGAAAGTTGGGCTTTAAGCTCACTGACCATACCCTTAGTATTGCTGAAAAACATGTCATCAACATACAAAGCAATAACCAGTATAGAATCATCAACACAATGAATGTAAACACAATGATCCTCCTCGCTTCTAACAAAACCCAATTTCAAAATAAATGAATCAAACTTTTGATACCACATTTTGGGGGACTGTTTTAGACCATAAAGAGACCTCTTTAACCTGCAAACCCAATGTTCTTTTCCTTTTACCTCAAAACCTGTAGGTTGTTGCATATAAATTTCTTCTTCAAGATCTCCATGCAAGAATGCAGTCTTAACATCCATTTACTCAATCTCCCAATCATAAGATGTAGCAATGGATAAGAGAAATCTAATAGAAGTCAATTTAGCAATAGGAGAGAATATCTCACCAAAATCAACTCCCTCTCTCTGGGAGTAGCCCTTAGCTACCAGTCTAGCCTTTTACTTTTCCAATGACCCGTCTGCTCCAAACTTCTTCTTGAAGACCCACTTACATCCTATGGCCTTTCTTCCTTTGGGAAAATGAACAAGATCCTAGGTGTTACAAGATTTTAAAGCCATCATCTCCTCCTACATGGCTAGCTGCCAAGACTCACTGTCATCTGCAAAAATAGCTTCCCTATAGGATCTAGGTTCATTGTTAGTACTCAATAAAGCATATACACAATGGAAATCTGGTGGGTTATACCTGTCAACTAGATTCTGTTGTCTTGTGGATCTCCTCAAGGGTGGAGTAAGAGACTCTACTCATTCTTCTGCATGATCATCTATACCAATTTCTTCTATCACAACAGATTCATCTTTATCAAAACTACTTGAATCTTCTTCTTCTTCACCCTCTAATCCATCATTCTGTTCTTCCTGAGGTGCATCTTGCTGCTCTAAATCAAAGTGCACCTTCTTTACCTTTTCATCTTTTTCTTTTGGTTGCTCAGGTTTATAAATAGCTCTAAGTTCCCTAAAAATAACATCTCTAGAAAAGATAATGTTGCGGGTTAGTGGATTCCAAAGATTATAACCTTTCACATTATCACCATATCCAATGAATGTACAGTTTTTAGCCTTTGGATCCAACTTAGATCACTTTTCCTTAAGTACATGAACAAAATCCTCACAGCCAAAAACCATTAAATGTGAAACAAAAGGTTTCTTACCTGTCCACACTTCATAAGGTGTCAAATCAAGAGCCTTACAAGGAGATAAATTTATCAAGTAGAAAACAGTACACACAGCCTCTACCCAAAAGAATTTATCCAATTGTGCATCACTAAGCATACTTCTGGCCCTTTCCATAATTGTTCGGTTCATCCTTTCTAAAACACCATTCTGCTGTGGTGTATACGGAGTTGTCTTTTGTCTGATTATACCTGCATGCTTGCAAAACTCATCAAATTCCTTAGAACAATATTCCTCTCCATTGTCAAATCTTAATATTTTTATCTTTAAACCTGATTGGTTCTCTACTAAGACTATGAATTCCTTAAACTTAGTAAAAACTTCAGATTTATGCTTCATAAAATAAATCCATGTAAATCTGGATACATCATCAATGAAGGTTACAAAATACTAAGATTTTCTGATAGATTCATTATCCACAGGTCCAAACACATCTGTATGAATAATTTCTAACTTCTCTTTTGCTCTATTGCTTCCTAAAGGAAATGACTGTATGTTTTGTTTACCAAACACACAATGCTCATAGAAATCAAAGTACTCATCAGAATAGGAGAAACCATCCAACAAATTTTTATTCTTAATAGTTTTTAATACATTATTTCTTGTGTGGCCCAATCTACAGTGCCACAACATACATGCATTTTCAATATTAACCTCAGATACATAGGAGGCATTATAAGTCGTACAGGCTTCCGAATCTCTTCCCCTTCGCTACCACCAAGTTCCCTCTCACTAATCTTTCCTTTCCTGACAATCGGATATGTAGAGTTGTCACCAAGGTAGATATTACCTTCATCATATTCTTCATATGAGGAGAACCATTCCTTATGCAGAGTCATATGAAATGAGCATCTTCAGTCAACCAACTAGTGATCATTAGAAACAAGATTACATGCAGAAAGTAAAACTTCTTCACCTGCATTCGAGGACTTATCCAAAGCACTCTCCCAATGTTTCTTGGGGTTTCTACACTCCTTTACATGTCCCCTTTTACCATAGTTCCAACACTTAACTCTATTCTTTTTACCAGGAATCTTAGACCAGCCCTTGGACTTGTCCTTAGCCCCTTTCTAATCTCCTTTAGGTCCACTTTCCTTAGACCTTCCTCTGATACTGAGAGTATCCCCTGAACTATCTGAACTCTTCTTCCTCAATTCCTGTGACAGTAGCACTAAAACAAGAGCATCCAAATTTAGATCCGCAAGGTTAGCAGTGATAGCAAGGATAACATTCTCCCAAGACTTAGGTAAAGAACAAAGAAGTAAGATATACTTATCTTCCTCACTAACCTCAACATCTATTGAATCAAGCTGACTCACTAACAAATTAAAAGAATTTAAATGCTCTGCAACTGATTCCCTTCTCGCATTTTCATGGAAAACAATTTTCTTTTTAAATAAAGTTTATTTACCATACTCTTGGCTTGATAGATCTCACCCAACCATTTCAACAACTTGTATGCAGTCTCTTCCTTTGCGACATTCAACATGACAAAGTTTGAAAGACACAACCGGATGGTTCCCCATGCCTTCTTATCCAGTCTATCCCACTCATCTTGAGACACATCATCAAGTTTCTTCTCTTTTTGGACAACCAACCATTGGTTTCTTTCTTCCAACAAATCTTCCATTTTCAGCTTCCACAACTCATACCCCATTCCGTTGAACTTCTCAATGTCCAATCAAGAGGTTGATGCAATGGTGGATGCAGCCATAATAACAACACAAAATCTACAAAACAAACACAACCAAATCTCCCACTGCAGCTACAACTTCCACACTACCACCCAAGAGTCAAAGTTGGCCAGGCTCTGATACCAAATGTTAGAAATAAAAGCAACACTACTTCAATGCAAATCTGATTCAATATAAATTTCTGCAATCTTTAACTATGTGTTATTAATAGAGATTGTAACACAGAAACAAAACTACGCTTCATAGAAATGGAAAATTAGAAATATGAACACATAACACAATGTTTAACATGGAGAAAACCCTTTTGGGTAAAAAACACCACATAGGAAAGAGGCCCAATGTTTGTATTAATCTGAAAATGATTTACAATACAACAACACTTCAACTCTCTCCACCAGTCTTCAATCTGACAGCATTCCGGCAGCACTCGAGAACCTAAAAACTATATTGTAGAAACTAATAGATGGAAAATACTTATAGAAACATTTTCTAGGTTCATTTTAGGCATTCACCTTCTCTCTCCTAAGATTCTCCAACCCGCAAACATTAATTACCATCTTACAAGCATCTTACACTTGTCCAAAAAATAGCCATGCAAAGGTTGGGGGCCCAAGACTAAATATGGCCTCTTACAACATCTTATGACATGTCATAACTGTCATACATTCTAGAAAAAGAGTATCTTTCCAAGATAGGAATCTTGGGCTAAATATAGCAAATATACAGCTAACATATCCATCATATGCATCATAGAATCTTAGAATCTTATGACAACTTGCAGCTATCATAGATTCACTCACCAAACATTATGACAATTGTCATACATGCCAAAAATAGTATATTCCTCAAGGAAGCATGCCTGTCCTCATTTACCATGAGTTTTTACATTTGCCAATAGTAAATATCAGTCTGTAACTGCCACCGGTAACTTTGAAATTACAACTATCAATGAGACTACCTCATTCCCTTATGGGTAATTACAAATAACAAATAATAAATGGAATAAAACACACTATTAGAATTTACAAGGTTAATGGCACCTTATTCCAACACCTTGGACTTGGGCACCTGCTCTAGTGTCCTTGACTATTCCGCCTTGGAACCCCAAAAACAAGTATTCTATGATTTTTTATTTTACTTCTGTCTGTAAGAGCATTTTCTGTTATTCGTTAGTTTATTGCCGTATTTGTATAATTAGCATTTTAATGGTCAATTGAGCATAAGAGAAGAGAAATTGATAATTAAATTCCCTAATCCAAGTTTCCCTACATCTCACAATGATCTAGGGTATGATAGTGCTCGCCACTCGACTCTAGATGCTTGAATGTAAAGTGGAGAGGAGCATTTAAACATCAAAACACTAAACATTAACAAATCTAATTTTTAGCCTAAACATTTTGGTGAACCCATGTTTTTGGACTTAAATTGCAACTTTTTGAGTGTGTGTCTTTAGATTTGGATTGATTTCATTCATTCATATAGTCATTTATTTTATTGCATTGAGAAAAATTTTAAAAAAATTGCATTGTTTGGCTTACTAAATTGCATCAATTCTTTCTAAATTTTCCTAATTCATGATTTTTGCATCAGATCTGATATAAAATACAAAAAAATACAAAAATTTAATAATTTGCATTGCATTTTCATTATTAATTTGCTAGGCTTTTGTGGAAATTTTGACAATTTTATATAACCTAGTAATTCCAAAATCTAGGGTTAGTAGGAAAAATATTTTCTCAGATTTTTCTACTGATTTTAGATGTTAATTCAAATTAACATTTGGCTTTATTCTTTCATTTTAGTGTAAATTTACATTTAGATTTAAAATATTTGTAATTTTGCATAGAAAATTTCAACAAAAACTAGCAATTGTGATGCATTTTCATTAAATTTGCATGGGAATTTTGCATATTAAAGTTTGAAAATTATTTTTAGATATGAGAGTATTTAATTTTCATCATAAATCAGACTTTAAAATATTCACATAGCATTTTGCGTCAAGATCTAAAACCTAGGGCTTTGAAAACAACGATTTTCACTAAATTTGGCCTTATTGACTCTATAAACTTGCACCATAGGCGTGTTGTGAAAATTACTTTTGCATTAATATTCTATTATCAAGGTAATCATTTTCTTCTCTTCCTAAAAATCTTCACAACACCTTTTTAACGGGCTCTTGTAGTGAAAATTTGGTAAAAAACTACACATTTTGGCTATTTTTACCCTAGGGTTTGACCTAGTTTGCACTCCAAGTGTATAGTGATCAATTTTATGGATTGCGGTAACTGATATTATTGATTTTATTTTCTATACCTCCTGATATTTTTTACAACACCTCCTTTGCTAGGTCTTGGAATTGAAAAATCATGAAAAATAGCCTATTTTTGCTAGGGTTTTACCTTAAGTGGCACTAAATTCATGTTGTGTTGGGTATTTTGGAACAAAGTGGTTGTTATTATTGATATTATTTTCTTTCCATCATCATTTTCCTCACAACACCCTTTGTTATGCTCTGTTGCATTGAGTTTTGGTGAAAAAAGTGCCTATTTTGACATATTTTCACTATATTTTGACTTGGAATTATCTTGGATTTGCATCAAGAGTGTGTTGAGAGTGATCATATTTCTGTTTTGGACTTCTATCAGACATATAATTTTCTGTCCTTGATCAAAATCCTTAAAACATTCTTTATTTCATTCATTTGCATTGAAAAGGTACCAAAAAAAACCAAGCATTTTGGTTGTCAATCATATCCTTCTCTTGGGATTTGTTCTCTTAGTTTGTGCATTGTGTGTTGTATGATTTTGCATAAGCTTTATGACATGCTATCCTAAAAGCAATATCCCTTTGAGAAGAAGTAAAATATTAATGGGATCTAGTGCTCATGACAAAAACAATATCCCTACCTATGACAATCCTTTGCACATCTTCTTTACAAAGGGAGAAACTCAAATTCTGCAAGATATCATACATCCTCCAACCATTATGGAAGACAAAATATTTCACAATGTTGAGGATGCTATTGAGGTAGTAGGACATGTACCTACAGAACAAGTCAATAAGCTTGATAAAGACCTTGCCAAATTTCAAGAATATGTGTAAACTGAGAGAATAGCCAAAGAAGCCTTACCTGTGATTCATCATGTAAGAGAATTGATAAAAGAAGGACAAGATGGACTTAATGTTATTCATGGTTTAACATATATTGTGCAAACTAATGTAATGTTGGTGAGTGAATGTACAAAAGTCATTAACAACATATCATCACTGTTGCATACTCAAGTCTCAGCACCTATACCAACTACAGGAATATCAACCTTCACATCAACGATCTTAACAACTGATGCAAATATTTGTAGTAATGCTACCACTGGTATTGGAGTATCTAAGGGCACCAATTACAAAGCTATAGGATTTGACTATCAGAACTTGGTCCTGTTGGCAAGAGACACTATATGGATTCATGGTTGTTGTCATTGATGGCAACAAAGGTCATCCCACATATCCGCAAGTCATGGTGTGTCTCTACCGGAAGTCAAAATGAAGATTGTTGTGGTCCGGTGAACAAGAATAGAGCATATGGCAAGGTCTGACAGATTGGTCCGGATCTCTCAGAGGAAGTATCTTGGTGCAGTGCGGATTTGGGGAAGTCAAGAGGACTACCTTGAGTGGTATATTCCAAGGATTTAGCCTCCGGTGATAGACAAGGGAAAAGATATGAACAGTTGAATACCGGATTCCTGAGTAACAGTATGAACAGAGGAAGAACTCAATGACAGAACATCAGATTGCTTTTCGGATGTGTTTCTAATAGTGGTAAAGGTTGTGAAGGCATGAATCATGTTTGTCCAACATGATTAATGATATCTACAAGTATATGCTTGATCCGCATTACTTGATGTGCAAGGATTCAGCTGACAGAATAGAGTTTGTGAGAAAATAGACTGTTCCGGATGTCGACTAGAAAGGTGATAAAATTACATGTGCGGATATATATGCACGATGGATTTAACTATGAGAAGTGTTGTTGTGTGATAGTGTATGTGAATAAGTGCAGAGCAGAGCAGAAGTAGTAAGAAAGATCTAGTATGTGAAAGGAAAGTAGAATAAAGAACAGAGGAAAGATGAAGTGCAGCAGATCAGTGTACTGAGCCAAACCGGAACTAAACTCCAGCATATGTGGATTCTTCCAATCAGTTCAAGTATTGTATAACTTTCTTTTGTAGACAATGTGTCTCCTTGTAGGCAGTGTGCCTCTTTGTGAGCAGTGTGCTCAGGCAGTGAGCCCTAATTGGCAAGTGCCATTTTTGTAACTCCTTATTCTTCTAATAGAGAATAATCTTTGGGTTAATCACCCCGTGGTTTTCTCCCTTAACAGGGTTTCCACGTCAAAAATACTGTGTCATGTGTTTCTCATTTCATGGTAATGTTTGTTTGTTTGATTCAATGCTGCATTAATTAATAAGAAAGTTCAAAAGAAGAAATAATTAGGATAACTGATTCACCCCCCCTCTCAGTTATCAACAATTGGTGTCAGAACTAAGTTCCTCCTAATAGAGCCTAACAGCTTGAGGAAGATCTGGGAGTTCAAATGGATGCATATGGTTTAAGGGAGCAACTCAAGACTGCCCTTGAGGATCTTGAACAGTCAAACTCTGAAGTCAATGAATTAAAGGAAAGACTCAAATAGGCTGATGAATTCATAAGAGAACTAAAGGACAAATTAAGTCTCTCTATGAAAAAGAGAAAGGAGCTGTTCCAACAATTGGAAAGACAAAGTGAAGAAAGTAATGCAAATGAAGAATTGACTGAGAAAACCAAGTTATGTGAAAAATTATCAAAAGAAGTCACTATGGTAAGACATGAAATGGAATCAGGAGTTATAAAGTTTACTCAAGAGATTGAAGAGAAAAGAAAAGCTAAAGACAATCTAAGACAACCTCTTAAAGAGAAATCAGAAGATTGCCACCAGATGGACAGGATCATCAGACATCTTCAATCTGATCTTGAAGATGCCAAAGATAATGAAGAAAAACTTGAGGATCAAATTGTCTCTCTCAAAAGAGATCTTCAAACAACAAATGAATACAAAGAAAAATTTAAGATAAGTTCTGCTCAACTTGAAGTTCTTCTTGGAAGTCAAAAGAGGGCAGATGACAAGTATGGTTTGGGATATGAGAAAGGAGAAAGCTCCGGATCCGGTCAAAAGAATTTTGGATCAGAAAATCCAAGGAATAGGCCTAGAAGACCTCTGATAAGACAGCCCAATGCTCAAAGATATCCATCCTTCAATGGATACTGCCACAGCTGCAATCACTTTGGTCACAAAGCTAATCAGTACAGAAAGAGAATGAATCAGACTAACTCATCCTTCTCCGGACAGTGCTTTAACTACAAAAGGTATGGACACAAGTCCCATGAATGCAAAAATATGCAAATAAACAAATCATTCAATGGTAGATGCTTTTCATGCAATAGAGTAGGTCATATGGCTAATCAATGTAGATCAAGAGGTTATCAGTCAAATATGCAAGGAAATGTTATTTGCCAAATCTGTAATAGGTCTGGTCATAATGCAAAAGTCTGTAGAAGCAAGAATCAGGACAAAAGAGGTCCGGTGTATAATCAGAATCAAGACAAGGGTAAACAAAAGATGATGCGGATGAAGTTAGGAATCAGATGAAAAAGATTTGGGTGAAGAAAAGTTCAGAGAATGTAGAGGTTGGATCCGCACCAGACTCTGGTGCTGATATTCCTTCTAGAAATTAAAAGGTGAGCTCTGGCTCAGGGGGAGACTCAAAGAAAATCCTGTTCCCCCAGCCAATCAAGTGGTGCCAGATGTGGCACAAGATGCAGAGCAAAGGGTTTGTAGATATAAGTCTTGAGATGATCTGGATAAGATTTCAGAGGTCCGCATGAAGATGTGAAGAAGTTGTGATCGATCAAGTAAGACCTGTTCCGGGAGATGCTCCGGAATGACAGAGGAGTACAAAAAGGGTCTAGAGAGATCCGGAAGTGCATTGTATTATTCTACGGATTAGACAGAGTGTTTGGGATGTCCTTGTGAAGTGTCATCTTGATTTGTTCATGGTTGGAAGATCCACATGATGTTCATAGATCAGGACTGATCCAGTTCTTCAAGTTATCCGAATAAGGCAAACCGGAATAATGTAGGTCGAGCATTTATTGCAAACAGATATTAGGGTTTGCGAAACAATATAAGGGATTTCTCAATAATCACTTGTTCATTTCACACCCAAGAAGAAGCGAAAAGCAGAGCTCTGCAACAAAATTCATCAAGTTCACCAAAGATCACTTACAGAAGTTATTACACTCAGAAATCAATTCAAGCACTCCGTATAACAAAGGCGCATAAGGTATTTTTCGTTTTCAATATCTCACTGCAAATCTTTGAAAAATGGCTACTCCGAATATAGTTAAGATCTCTGATAGACCTCGCCCCACATTAAAGAAACATCCATACAAATCTTTGGAGGTAGATCCCCTGGGAGCCTTCTCTAGTGTTCCGCATGGTGTATTACATACGGAGGACATTAGGGTTTACATACATGTGAATTTTGAAGATTTTGGGGATTCAAAATTGATGGATATCTATCACAAATAGTTGATAGATGACTCCTTTGAGATTAAACCTCAGTACAAAGCCATCCGGGACAAGCACTTTGCACAGTGCATCCATTTCCCCTGTTTTGAAGAAGATGAATGGGTCCGGTATGTACTAAGTAGAGTGCATGACAATTTCCTATGGTTGAACAAGCCTTTCAAGATCACCAAAGATGCAATTAGGGCTGTAACCGGTCTGCACTCATCCGGTGGATTACCTATTCTCAAGTCTGTCAAAAATCAGACAGTTAGTGATGCAACCGGATCTAAGTTTGATAAGAGAGCTATGGCAGTTGAAGACATCACTGAACCAGATGTCAAATTTGCATCTATGATAATTGGTTACAAGATCTATCACTCTAGTAGGGAAAATTCAGTACCGGGAACTGTAATTTACACAGCTTATCAAATGCTAAAGGAGAATGCAGACTATGACTTCTGTGAGCTTCTTGTAAACCAACTTTTGGAAAATCTGCAGAAGATCAAGAAGGACAAGAAGAACTCCTTCAAGTATGGTAGTTTGATCCTTTGTCTATTCTTTTATTACATGAATGAGCTTCTCGGATCCAGTGGATGGATATGGCAGAATGACAGACCAGTTGCCATCCAAATCAGAGATTATTTGCATGGACTTGGGGATGCTAAAGCAAGAAAAATAGCCCTGTGGGGATACTTCAAAAACTTCCAGAGCATGATGCAAGCAAGAGAAAGAATTCCTTAGTCTATTGTTGAAAAATACAAAGACTCAGTCTGCTTCATGGTTGATACTGATCAGTGCCTAATGGAGGCAGTGGAGCCAAGGACAGTCTGGATCATGCCCATGGGGTATGAGGTTGATGAACAGATTGTGGAACTGCATGTTCAACACATGCTTAGTTAGCCCAAAGATCCAAAGGCAGAAAGGTTTGGAACCTTTGAGGAGTTGAGTGTGAAGATCCATGTGGAACTCAGAGAACCTGAGATAAAGAGGAAGGTGAGAAAAGAAGTAGAGCATATTGCTCAAGGCCTAGGCATCCCAAAGGAGGCACTTGATGTCAACTGGGAAAAGAGGCGAAAGGCTGAGGAAGAGAAGAAAGAGGTAGAAAAGAAAAGCAAGAAAAGTACTCCAGTGGAAACCTCAACCCGAACCAGATCATCAAAGGGATCTACACCTGTCACAACCAAAGGCTCAAAAATGTCAAAACTGGAAGGTCAGACATCCGGTAAAGGAGAGAAAAGATCTAAAATAAAAGCCACAAGGGCTTACACAAGTCAGAAAGATGAAGAGGAAACTGAGTCAGATGAGGGAGTAAAGGAAATAAAGAAGCAGAAGAAGAAAGGATCCGGTAAACCCTCCACAGGCCAAGACAAGGAAGAAATGGCAGAGAAATTTGTTGAAAAGCCCACCCTGTCTCTAGACAGTGTAATCAAATTAGTCACTGTGGATGGAAACCTTCAACCAATGGCTGAATTCTATGATGACTACAATGAGGCTGACCAAAAGATCCTACAGGAAGCCACAATCAGGTATCTCAACATCTACAACAAAGCTTTCATTGAAATTATCTCCCTTATTCCTAAGAGTCTAGAGAAGGAGCTAGAAATGAGAAAGGCCAATGCCATGGCAAAAGATCTTGAGATCAGAGAACAGATAGCTATTCAGCTATATCCCTCAATTGATCACAAAACAATGAACATGGTATTCAAAGACTGCAAGGATGAATTCAGAAGCAAAGCAAGAATGAATCAGCTTATGCTTGGTGAGACCGACAAGGTAGCCAAGGACACTGAAGAGATCCTCTGGAATACATTCAAAAGGTTTAACATTCCTATTATAGAGGACTTAGGTGCAGAAATAGCTGTGGACTTGGAATCCTCTGCTCCGGAAGAAGTGGCCCTTGAACAGACTAGCATCTCTCCTCCGGTTACCCCTACAGTCTCCGGATCCAAAGAAGAAGAGAAACTACAGGAGAAAGAAGCAGTGGTAAAAGAAAAAGAAACTGACAGTACCAAGGGTGTAGAGAAAGAGAAGACTCCAACAGAGAAAACCACAACTGATAGTGGTAAGAATGTGGAAAAAGAGAAATTTCCAAAGGACAGCTCCAAGACTGCAGAAGAGAAGAAACATCTGTCTCCGGTGAGAGACACTACACAAACTGTCCAAAAAATTTTGAGCAAAGAAGCAATAGAGATTGATGAACCGAAGCTTCTACAAGGTCCATTCAACTTCGATTCCCTCTCTCTGGTGCAGACAATGAAGATAGCTTCATTTGCAAATGCTAAGGCAAATGAAAAACTCCTAAAGTCTCATATGGAAGACTGTGAATTGTCAGAGGCTGCTTCTGGAGTGTTTGCAAAGATTATGCCATCGGTTCAGATAGATCCGACAGCCTCCTCTTCCAGTAATCTCAAAACCTTAGTCAGCAGTGTTGATACACATTTTGACTCTCTAGAAAAATCAACTGAAGAAAAGGTCCGGAAGGAGTTTTTGGATGAGAGATTTTCAGAAGTACTAGGATTAATCTCTAATGATAGGAGAAATATGAGTATTGGAATAAAGAGCTTAGAAAATTCTCTTAAGGATGGAGGTGACATTTACAAATTTTGTATCTCCTGGTCAAAAGCAACAGTAGAAATTGAGAAGAAAATAAAAGAGGAACAGGACAAACTACTGAGTTTGTCTCAAAGTTTTGATCCTCTCTCTTCCTCCATAGTAACTCAAGAATGTCAAACTATTGCAATCACAAATGCAATAAAGAACTTTGAGAAGGAAAGGAAGAATATAATTAACCGGATGGGAGAACTTAGAAGGATTATAATCCCTAAGCTAGAAACTATGCATGAGGCCATAAATGATGCCAAGACTACCGCCCAAACCAATGATCCGACAGATCTTAAGAGGGCAGAAGCTTTTGCATTTTTGTTGAGTGGTCACATTTCAATTTTGGATAGAATGAAGCAAAGTTGGGCTACAGAACTCATCCAATTGAAGACATCCTTTGCAGACATTCTTCAGTTTTTGTGAATATGTAATATGCAGCTAAGTATAGTAAATTTTTGAAAAATTTTGGTGTGTGGACCCTACCCTTTGCCATTGATGTCAAAGGGGGAGTGAGGAGCAGTGAAAAATGAGGAATCCAATGAAGGGGGAGTTTTGAAAATTGTATATAAAGATAGAGCATCAGCCAAGGGGGAGCATAGTGTATACACTTAGTCATTTTTCACTAAGTGTTGCCATCAATGCCAAAGGGGGAGATTGTTGGCAAGAGACACTATATGGATTCATGGTTGTTGTCATTGATGGCAACAAAGGTCATCCCACATATCCGCAAGTCATGGTGTGTCTCTACCGGAAGTTAAAATGAAGATTGTTGTGGTCTGGTGAACAAGAACAGAGCATATGGCAAGGTACGACAGATTGGTCCGGATCTCTTAGAGGAAGTATCTTGGTGCAGTGCAGATTTGGGGAAGTCAAGAGGACTACCTTGAGTGGTATATTCCAAGGATTTAGCCTCCGGTGATAGACAAGGGAAAAGATATGAACAGTTGAATACCGGATTCCTGAGTAACATTATGAACAGAGGAAGAACTCACTGACAAAACATCAGATTACTTTCCGGATGTGTTTTTGATAGTGGTAAAGGTTGTGAAGGCATGAATCATATTTGGCTGACATGATTAATGATAGCTACAAGTATATGCTTGATCCGCATTACTTGATGTGCAAGGATTCAGCCGACAGAACAGAGTTTGTGAGAAAATAGACTGTTCCGGATGCCGACTAGAAAGGTGATGAAATTACATGTGCGGATATATATGCATGATGGATTTAGCTATGAGAAGTGTTGTTGTGTGATGGTGTATGTGAATAAGTGTAGAGCAGAGCAGAAGTAGTAAGAAAGATCCGGTATGTGAAAGGAAAGCAGAATAAAGAACAGAGGAAAGATGAAGTGCAGCAGATCAGTGTACTGAGCCTAACTGGAACTAAACTCCAGCATATGTGGATGCTTCCAATCAGTTCAAGTATTGTATAACTTTCTTTTGTAGACAATGTGTCTCCTTGTAGGCAGTGTGCCTCTTTGTGAGCAGTGTGCTCAGGCAGTGAGCCCTAATTGGCAAGTGCCATTTTTGTAACTCCTTATTCTTCTAACAGAGAATAATCTTTGGGTTAATCACCCCGTGGTTTTCTCCCTTAACAGGGTTTCCACATCAAAAATACTGTGTCATGTGTTTCTCATTTCATGGTAATGTTTGTTTGTTTGATTCAATGCTGCATTAATTAATAAGAAAGTTCAAAAGAAGAAATAATTAGGATAACTGACACCCCTCCTCTCAGTTATCAACAGGTCCATAATATGGCCATTCCTATAAATAGTTGTTCTCAACCTCCCATCACACATAGTTATTCCCAACCATCTCCAACCTACCAATATGTCCAACAACTGTTGACCTATTCCTAGCCTCTACTCGTCACATCTCAATATCAATCATCTCCTCACCTTGGTTCCAATTCATCTCAACAAACCACATCTCCAAATGATGCCATCCTAAACCAACTTTTATGGGGTATGAATGCTTTACAACAAAAGGTAACAAATTTGACAAACTCTTCATAGCCTAGTTTACCAACATATCATGCCTATAATACATTAACTTATGCAATCTTGAGAACCCCTATGCCTGAGAGGTTTGAGACTCCTCACTTTAAAAAATATGGTGGAAAAGGAGATCCCAATATTCATGTGGCAGCATTCATAGCTATGTGTAGTGATTTCTATTTTGAAGAGGATTTGTTGGCAAAAATTTTCCTTCGATCTCTCAAAGATACTGCTTTAGAATGGTTTTTCTCTTTGCCTCTGAATTCAATGCACTCCTTTTCATAGTTAATTGATCAATTTTGACAACATTTTCAAGCAAATATCAGACCCCAAGTCACTCTAATTGACTTGGTTCAGTGCAAACAAGGTCTGAAAGAGAAGTTGACTGAATTCATTAGTAGGTATCAAGGGCTTTATGCACAGTTTCAATATCAGATGAAAGATGAAGATGTTCAAAAGATATTTATTACAAATCTACAACCTTATATTCATGATAAGATCCTCTTGACAAAGTACAACTCCTTTCAACATTTATGCACCGCCCTTCGTGATTATCAACTTTTGTCTAGTTAGTATGAAAACCAAAACTCATCGACTCAAGTTGGTCAATCCACGGGTGGATCATCACAGAACAACTTTAAGAGAAATAATAATAATAGGAACTTCATCAAGATTAATGGACCGAACATGAACAACTTTTCAAATGTTTCAGCTATATCAAATCCAAAGAAAGCATCATACCAACCAAGAAAGTTTAGTTTGATATATAAATCCTACCATTCCATTATGAACCAAGCTATGAATAATAACATTCTGAAGCTTCCCCTGATCAAGCCTATTGATCCTAGTAAACAAGGACCTTACTTCGATGCTAATTCCTTTTGTCATTATCATCGGATGCAAGGACATGACACTAAATGATGTATGCATCTTAAACATGAGATACATGACCTTATTGATTCAAATGTCATCTAGGTATCATGTGTGAATGACAATGGAAATGAATTAGTTGCTTCACCGAATCAAAACTTACAAATCTTCACTAATCCTTTCCCTAAACATATTGAAAACAATATGGTGGAACAGGGTTTAGTGGAAGCAGGCGAGGATGATTACTTAGACTATGATAGCATTGTGCGAATGATTGAAGTGGGTAAGAAACAAATAAACAATCCACCTCATCCTCAAAGAAATGGAATTTATGCTAAGGTTCCTCCTCTGTTATCTTTATATGGATCAGGAGATGTTCAAAATACATCAGAAAAGCCAGAACAACAACCGATACATACGAGCAAGATGGTACAGGATGATTCCCCTTACTATTCTAGAAAGATTCAACAACAAAAACTTGCTAAAAATTAGAAAAGAGCAAGATGACAATCAATAGTCAGAAATAATAGTGGTTCTTCCCCTCATAAGCAACAAAATGTCTCATTTAAACAAGGATTTAAGGAACAAGCATCATATGATAACAAGTAAAATTTTCATAAGATCCACTCAAATTTTGCATTAAATATGATCGAATACCTCTCCAAGAGGTTTGCAAGCTCCAAGATATAATACGAAGACCCTACTGGTAAGTACCTCTAACCCTTTATTTCTCTCGTGATGTGTATGTGTTCTTTAGGCCTCCTGGGATGACCCCTAATTCTCTTGTAAGGTTCGGGATACCAAGAGACTGCCTCTATTGTGATCTTCTATTTGTATCATCATTCTTCTATATTGCCTCTCTCTCTAATTTCATTGTTGTGTGTTGTGTCTTACAGACATAGCGTCACGTTTGGTGACCTAGGGGCACCCTCCTATGTGACTGTCCCTAAGACACTTGTTTCCACCTAGCGGGCAAATGATGACAAACATTTATATTGATGCAGACCTAGTGTCCCTTTTGAGAGAAATCAAAAAATGTACTTAGTTCCTAATATGACAATGGGGTTGTATATCTTATCTGACACTTGGCTAGTGGAAGCACTCGTGTTTTCTGCATAGTGAATTTCATGATGTTTCTATCGCATTTACAAACCTTAACAATACTACTGCTCTACGCACCTTTGTTTGTCTTTGAATCTGGCCTTGGTGGTACTCAATTCAGAGAGCTTCATGATATAGCCCTATGGTTATCCTTGAACTCCAAATTCATGGTATAACCTTGGCTCTTTGTATGGTTAACCATGTGCATTGATGTTGTTGTTTATCATGATTTTGTAGACACTAACATGTTTCTTGCAGGGATGTATTTGTGGGAACATTTGGCGATCGTAAAATACATGTCACCTCCAGGGGGCATGGGCTTTGCGAAAGTTAGTGTTCCCTGGTGTGTTTTCTTCCTACCTTAATGTGCTTGATATCGATAACTAATATCAACCACTTTAAGGTGGGGGCATATATAAGGTAAGTTGTCTGTTGTAGATGTTAGCTATGTGCTTGTCCTCAGGTGCAGTCTAAAGACTTGCTCAATGAGTGCATCCTACATCCTGAGTTTGTTTGCAATCAATCAATCAATCATGTAAACCCTATGCAGAGGTGGGATATCATGTATATCCTCTTTATCTTAAGCCCTCTACAGAGGTAGGGATGGTGTATTTCTCATAACAGATTGCATCATCCTGTCATTTTCAAAAGTCCTCTCTGGCGGCGGGGAGCAGTTCTATGACTAACACAACCCTTAAGTGTGTCTTCGACAATTGTTGTGGTGAAGCCCAATTGTTGGTGTGTGCTTGAGATGGTGTTGGACCTAGAAATAGGTACACTCCATTGCTTGTCTGTCATGTTTTCTCCGTGTCTTCAAGTGTGTGTGTTTTGGCATGCTTGTTTTGTGTGGCGTGTTTGTTGCCCCATATGAGTCTAAAGACTTGCTTGATGAGTGCATCCTACATGTTGGGAGGTTTTACGTGTCTTGTGTGTGTGTTGCCCCATATATACAGTCTAAAGACTTGCTCAATGAGTGCATCCTATATTATGGGAGGTTTGTTTACTTTCTAGTACTTGCATTTACATTTCATATATATGAGAAAAAGAAAAGAAAACATATCATTTCTATCTTCCATGCATTAATGTGTCTTCTATGCATTGATTGTCTTCTCTGTGTTCTATGTGACTATAACTATCTTCTCCATGTTTTGCGTCCCTGTTACTGTCTTCTATGTGATTGGCGTGTCTTCTTTGTGCTTGATGTGTTTGTTGTGTTTGTGACCTTACTTTAATGCATGTATTGGCCTCACGTTTATACATACATTAAAGTGGGGGCTAAATGTAACATCAGAAAATCTCCCCTTGGGGGCTTTTCCCTCATAAGATTTAGCTCCTAGTTCTCTAGTATGCATTCAGAACATCTTAGTTCATATTTTGGCATTCCGATGGAATGAGACCTAGGTTTCATGGCAAAGTGGACCTAGCTAGACCCCTTGAGTTGTACCCTGCCTAAAATAGGGGGAAGGACTTGGGTGCCTGTGCCCTAGTCCTGCCCTATTTTTGGGTGTCAGTTTATGACCGTTATTTGGTCCTTTTGCTGACACAATAAGTTTTGATATTTAAAATCTTGGCGGGAGTGCTTGTAGTTGCATATATAAGCATGCTTAGGCATTCATTTGTAAACTAGATGATTACAAGCAAGGTATTGTGTTCTCAAGGTGATTCAAGGCTTTCATTGTGTTGCAAGAGCAGACTTGTGTGTTTTGTGTGTTTGAATTTGCATATTTGAGTATCCATTTCATCATGGAATGAAGAGCATATTTCTCCCATGATATCTTCACTACAAGGTGACATTATATTGTGTTTTCATTATCAATTCCTTTGGTTTTTGCCTCTGCCTCACAAGGGTATGCACTCTTTATCTGACAATGGTATTTAGAGACTTAAGTGTCCTCCGAGGCTTGACTAAGGAAAGCCTCTAAACACTACAACCCCAAAACCAAGTCTTGTGATTGCAAGTTACAGGTGTCGTATATGGGAAAAGTGAAGTTGCAGGAAGGATTAGCAGGCATCAAGGATTTGGGATCTGAAGAAAAGCAAGACACCAGAACATTTATGAGACTTGGGTGCTCACTCTAGTGTCCTCCACTATTGAGTTTTTGGAAACATAAGTTATAGGGTTGATCATTGTTGGAAGGAGGTCCGAATCCTGAAACGAAAATGGTACCTTGGACTTGGGTGCCCGCTCTAGTGTCCCTGACTGTTCTGCCTTGGAACCCCAAAAATAGGTATTCTGTGATTTGTTATTTTACTTCCATCTACAAGAGAATTTTCCATTATTAGTTAGTTTATTGCCGTATTTGTGTAATTAGGGTTTTAATGGTCAATTGAGCATAAGAGAAGAGAAATTGATAATTAAATTCCCTAATCCAAGTTTCCCCACATATCATAGCAATCTAGGGTATGATAGTGCTCACCACTCAACTCCATATCCTTGAATGTATAGTGGAGAAGAAGATTTAAACATCAAAACACTAAAACATTAAGAAATCCAATTTTCTACTAAACAACCTGTACTAGAGAAAAATGTTAATGGAAATAAGGCTATGGAACTAGATCCTCCAGGGAAAAATAAAGAAGTCTTTGATATAGCAAGAGACACTGCTGAGTCTATCAAGGAATTTTTGGAAAGAGAAAAACAAGTCTTGGATGAGCTTGAGTTTTTGCAAGGTCCAATAAACTTGGACTTAATGTCCCCGGTGTAGAAATTTAAATTGGTGTCAATTATGCAAGCAAAGGTACATGAAGAAATGTTGAAGTCAATATAGAAGACAATGATCTCATTGGTGTGGAATCCAGCATTTTGAAGAAGCTAATGCCATCATATCAAAAGGATACATCGATGTCTTCAACAAATCAACTCAAGGGACTCATAAACTTAGTAAGTGTGCATTTTGAATCTTTTGAAAAGTCTGCAGAAATAAAAGTAAGAAAAGAGTTTGATGAGAAGAGATTAACTGAGTTAAAGACCATGTTGATCAATGATAAAACTTTACTAGATGATAGAATAAAAGGTATACAAAGTGCTATTAAAGAAGCTTGTGATTTGTACAAATTTTGTTTATCATGGTTGGAAGCCACAAAGGAGTTAGAAGAAAAGATCAAGGATCTAAAACTATAGCTGATAAATATCTCTAAGTCATTTGATCCAGCAGTTGAGTTAATAAATAGCAAAGAGATACAAGTTATCAGTATTCATAATAACTTAAGTAATCTAATGAATAAGAGGGATCAAATTAAACATAGAATGTGTCAGTTGAGAGGACTAATAAGTCCTAAGATAGACTCAATGTCAAATCTTGCAGCTGAAGCATTGCAGGTAAATGCACTAATTAACACACCCTCTGTTATACAAAAGGTAGAGAAATTAGTCTTCCTAATAAATGGCCATATTCAAATTTTGGAAAATGAAAAGAAGAGTTGGGATGGAGAGCTGGCTCAAATCAAGAACATCTTCAATGACATCCTACAACCCACATCAAATTAAGTTGAAGATTCTACCTGTACATATGCGGTAGAATATAACAGTTTTTCAAGTTTTTTCTATCTTGAGAAAATTTTGACTCTTATACATACACCTTTGCCATTGATGTCAAAGAGGGTGAAGAGAACCAGTGAAAAATGGGCAAAAAACTCAAGGGAGAAGAAAAATAGAGTGTATATAGTAAGGGGGAATAGAAAATCATTTTTCACTAAGTGTTGCCATCAATGCCAAAGGGGGAGATTGTTGGCAAGAGACACTACTCTGATGAATTATTGAATGTTGTCATTGATGGCAACAAGGAAAAGAGACTTTACTTTGGTAGATCAATTTGGTTTGACAACAAGGCATAAAAGGATTATGGTCCGGAAGCCTAAAATGACTAAGTATGGGTAGTATACAGAGTAAGTGTCAGAGATTGGGTCAGTATGCCTTAGTAGCTGAAGATCATTACATGTGGTTTAGATATGTTAATCATAGCTATTTGGTGATGATATGTTCCAATGTTCAAGTCCTGACTTCCTCCGGAAGCCATATGGTGAAATGCCTAAGTCTGAGTAAACAGAGTTAAGATAGGAACAGTGCACAGTACCAAAGTAAAAGGGTCTGCATTCCTCCATTGTTATATATTTTGTCTTGTGGTTCTGAGGGAACAAAGATACTTATTATGACTACCTAAATTCACAGTTATAGCTTCTGAAGTTCCTTTGATCACTTTCTACAAGTTCTTCTTCATCGGCTTACAGTCTGATAATATTTCATAGTGACTGAGTGACAGTTCAGAGATCCACATTTGTCTGTAGTTGAATACTATGCTCTAAAATTCCAAAGGTATAAAAAGAGAGCTATAATGGATATTGGATATGATTTTTAGAATCTCATATGGTATGCATTGGAAGTTATGATGTGATAGATGAACTAGTCAAGTGTGTACTTAAGGGATAAGCTGATAGGCATATTAGATCTAAATGCGATGAAGATATATTGCTTGAACAATCAATCTAAGTGGATGAATGATTGATCCTGACCTATATGAAGACAATTATATGTTTGTTTGGGTCCGCATTGTTGTTTGTACACAAGATCAAGCTGACAAGGTATAACACTTGTATACACATTTCATGTTTGGCTTGCCAACTTGATTGTGAGATGAATCTTGTTGCGGATATATATAGTCAATGGATTTCATTGTTAAATCAAGAAATAAGTGTGAATAGAGTGTGAATTCATGTAGTTTTGTGATTAGTAAAAGGACAGTAAAGGTAGAAGAACACAGTATATATGAAGTAGAGCATAAAAGTAGGGTAGACACTATGAAGAGCTTTGAATTTGTATACTGAGCTAATTGGTACTACACCACTACATTCTATAAATGCACCTTTAGCAGTCCTCTCCTAGCAGTAAGCCATTTCCTTCTATATCTTCTCTTCAATTTGGTAGTGAGCCTATTGCAGTGAGCACTTCTTTTGGATAGTGAGTCCTTTGGCAGTGAGCCTTCATGTAATTCAGTATTGTTATCATAATATATTGTGAGCTAACACTCATCGTGGTTTTTCCCTTTTTGGGCTTTCCACATAAAAATCCTAGTGTCTATGTGTTATGTCTTTATGGTTGTTGTTCACATGTTTATTTTTCTTTCATGTTATTGAATTTGGTAATTGGGTTAATGGACATGTAAAGAAATGGTTTTGTGGAATACTAATTCACCCCCCTCTTAGTATTCCTTGTATTCAAAAGAACCGTATCTTCTCTGTTGGAAAGGACGTGACACCCAACCATGAACTTCTAATTCCCATATTAATATATCTTATCTGTTGTCATTCGATAACACATGACATCAAACCATGAACTTCTAATTCCCATCTTAATTTATCTTCTTTAGGACATAACATCCAACCATGAACACCATCACACATCCATGACAGTGTTGACATCAATGACAACTAAATGCCAACAATCTCCTCCTTTGGCATTGATGGCAACACATACCTACACATTATGCCCTTTGACATAAAGGAAAAAGTGCAACTTCTTTCTTAGGACATAACTTCTTACAAGAAATAGACTCCCCCTATTGTCAGCAACCACTACTTGCTCCCACTGAGAAGTAACCACCATCAATTTGGGAAAAAGATATAACATGAACCACTCCCCTTGGATAGATGCAACACTATGCATCTAGCAAGAAGGAGGGGCAAGTACCCCTAATCTCTGTCAGAGATCCTCAAAAGTGTCCTTTGCAAGAGCCTTTGTGAAAATATCTTTAATCTAATCCTTTTTTAAAACATATTCCAACCTTACTTTCTTATCTGCAACCTTCTCTCTCAAAAAGTGATACTTGATTGTTATATGCTTGGTTCTAGAATGCATCACTGGATTCTTAGGAATATTGATAGCACTTGTATTATCACACAAGATAGGAATAGGCTCATCATACAATACCTTGATATCCCTTAGGTTTTGCTTCATCCATAACACTTATGTAGAATAGGATGTTGTTGGAATATACTCTACCTCTTCAGTTGATAATGACACCGAATCTTGCTTCTTTCTCTATCAGGAAACCAATCTTCTTCCTAAAAAGAAAGCACCACCACTTGTGCTTATTATATCATCAACACAACCATCCCAATCAACATTAGTGTAGGCACTCATATCAAAGTTACCTCTTATATACCATAATCCATAGTTTGGAATTCTTTTCAAGTATATGAATATTCTTTGTACTTTGTTCTCATGTGTTTTCTTGAGATTAGATTCATATCTGGCAACCACACATAGTACATGCATAATATTAGGTCTAGAAATAGTCAAGTACAACAATCCTCCAATCATAGATTTAAAGGAAGTCTGATCAACTTCTAGAGACTCATCATCCTTACTCAAGTGACATCCAGTGATCATGGGAGTACTCATAGGTTTTGAATCCTCCATACCAAACATTTTCAACATCTCTCTAACATACTTAGCCTGAGAAATAAAGATACCTTCATCTAGTTGAGCGATTTGAAGTCCAAGCAAGAAAGATATCTCACCAATCACAGACATCTCAAACTCTTTTTACATCTCCTCTGGAAACCACTTACACATATCATCATCTCTACCAAAGATGATGTCATTACCATATATTGTGACTATCAATATCATATATCCTTCTTCCTTGATGTAAAGATTGTTATCTGTAGTACCTTTCTTGAATCCCTGCTTAAGTAATTACTTGTCCAACCTAGCATACCAAGCCCTAAGTGCTTTCTTGAGACCATACAAAGACTTTTTGAGTCTGCACACCTTGTCTGGATCTTCTAATATCTAGAAACTATCTAGTTACAAAATGTAAACCTATTCCTCTATATCACCATTCAAAAATGTTGACTTGACATCCATTTAATATAGCTTGAAGTTCTTATGAGTAGTAAGGGCAAGAAACATTCTAATTACCTCCATCTTGGCTACTAGAGCAAAAGTCTCCTCAAAATCAATGCCTTCAACTTGAGAGTAGCCCTTACATACCAATCTTGCTTTGTTCTTTACAACTTCACCTTCTTCATTCAGCTTATTCTAGAACACTCACTTTGTTCCTATAACATTCTTATTGGCTAGTTTGGGAACCAATTACCATGTCTGATTATTCTCAATCTGATCCAATTATTCTTCCATTGCCTTTATCCATCGATCATCTTTTCTAGCATTAGCAAAGGTTTTGGGTTCTACCTTTGATAGTAAACACAAGTTTACTTGCTCATATGCTTTTACAAAACTTCTCTTGGTCAGTGCAGATTTATTGTTGTCCCCAATGATCTAATCCATTCAATGATTCTTCTAAACATACTTTGTTGGAGTCTTGGGTATCTGCTCTGGTTCTTGTTCCTTTTCTTCTTTCCCTTCTTCTACTTCATCTTCAATGCATGGAAAGATATTAGATCCAGAGTCTTTTGGTTCTTGTGAGATCTGATACAATTCTTCATCTACTTTGAAATTTGTGCTTTGAATCATCTTCCCCAATCTCTTGTTGTAGCATCTATAAGCCTTACTTCTAGCTGAGTAACCAAGAAAGATCCCTTCATCACTTCTTGAATCAAAATTACCTAGGTCTTCTTCATCTCTTCTGATATAGCATTTGCTACCAAAGATCCTGAAGTATTTGACAATAGTAGGTCTTCCATACCATAGCTCATAAGGGGTCTTAGTGCTATTGACCATTAACTATACTCTATTAGTCAAATAGATAGCAATGTGAACTACTTCCTTCCAATACATGTCAGGTAGATCTCCATCCTTCAAAATTTCCCTAGCCATCTCTTGCATAGTCCTATTCTTCCTTTCCACTACCCAATTTTGTTGAGGGGTCCTAGGAGCTGACATATGTCTCCTAATACTATGATCTTCACAAAAATTATCAAATTCATTTGAACTAAACTCACCTCCTCTATCAGACCTTAAACATTTGGTCTTAGTATCCATTTCATTCTCAACCATAGCTTTGAGACCTTATACTTATCAAATGCATCTAATTTTTCTCTTAAGAAAGTAACCCAAGTCATTCTAGAATAATCATCAATAAGTAACATGAAATACCTTTCACCTTGTTGACTCTTTACTCTTGTAGGGCCACAAAGGTTAGTATGGATCATCTCCAATGGTATTGAAGAAGATTACTCCTTGCTTTTGAAACTTGTCTTTGCCCACTTTCTCATTTGACATTCCTTGCATGTTGTGTTTACAGGCTTGATTATCTTGGGCATATCTCTCAGCACATGAATAGAGTTGATCTTTACCATATTGTCAAAGTTAGTGTGTCCCATTTGCTTGTACCATAGCCAACACTCACTGGATTGAGCCAATAAGCATGTTCTTCCATTTACCTTGTTTAGATGATAGATATCACCATATGACTTAATGCCTTCTGCAACTAGTTTTCTAGACCTTGCCTTCCTAATTTCACAACCTTTGGCATGAAAGGTAAGATTGTATCATTTAATACATATTTGACTGACACTGAGAAGATTATGCTTTATTCCTTTGACATAGAGAACATCCTCAGTCATGTTCTTCCCATCAATAGTTATAGAACCCTTTCCACAGATTTGTGTTGACTTATCACCACCAAACTTAACAACTCCACCATTTCACTTCTCAAAGCTGATAAACTTCTCCTTGTCACTAGTCATATGATTAGATAAAACACTCTCATTACCCAAACTTTGGCTTCTTCTCTTACATGACAAGCAGTCCATACCACCATTGATCTATCATTATTTTGGCTAGCTTGTAACGTATCAGTCTCTTCACATTTTTCAATATCATCCTTTTTGTTAACAATATTCAAGGCCATGAAAAGTGTTTCATCATTTGAATCATCATGATCCTCATCTTTTGAAGAACAACTGCCCTCTATGGAATACATGCTTTTTTTGAACTTGTCTCTCTTGTTACTACCCCTTGAATCTTTAAAAGGACATTTAGAAGAAAAATGACCAATCTTTCCATAATTGAAACATTTGAAGGGTAACTTACCTTTGTATTTGCCTGTGCCTTTCTTTAGTGTTCTTACAAAGTTTGCACCTATCTCATCAAGGTCATCATCTTGATCAGTTGCTTCATCTTTTGTCTTCTTACTTGATTTGAATGTTGCTTCCTTCTTTGAAGCACCTTTGTCAAATTCTCTCATTTCAAAGGTTGTGAGAGAGCCAAATAATTGATCTATTATGTATTTATTCAAATCCTGATATTCCTCAATGGAAGACACCTTATGATTGTAAGATTTAGGAAGAGATATCAAGACTTTCTTCACAATCTCATCTTCTTTCACTTCTCCACCAAGACCTCTAATGTCATTAATTAATTCATACACCCAAAGCATGTAATATCTAAATAAACTTCAAATCCTCTAGATCAAATTGAAACTTAAGCATTACAACATTAACATAAACATGAAAGATCAACACAATGCACATCAACACATAACACCAAATATACATGGAAAACAAGAGAAGGGAAAAACCACAGTGAGGATTAACTCACAATATATGAATCTCAAAATAACAACTTTGTTTTAGGGATACAACCTACTTCGGGTGAAAATTTGGAAACAAGATATAAGGTTCCAAGTCCAACACTTTCATGCACTAAAGCATTAGAGAAGAAAAGGACAAGTTTAGGGATAAACTATTGATTTCCAATGTTTCCTTTTCCTATTAATTGTGTCTATGTGACTGTCTGGATCATGTTTTACAAGCTAGTATCTTTCCCTAACCCTAAAACCCTAATTTGCAAGTCAAACTATAATAACTCAATCTCTGTTATAGATGGAAATGAAATGATCATAGAAATGCAAAGTAAACAAATCAGAGATAGTGTACCCAAAAAATAAGGAGTTGTTGGACTAGGGCGCTAGTGCCAGTGTCCCAAAAGTTTCTGAATGTCAGGATTTTCTGTACGAGCTGCTTTTCACTCTCTAGAGGCTTCTAGATCCCAGAAAAATCACCCAATTAGACTAGGGCACTAGTGTCAGTGTCCTGAAAGTCTAGAAATCTTGAAATCCAAATTCATGACAATTGTGTCTACAATATCCATCTTCCTATTGCTCCTTTTTGTCAGATCTCAACAAATCCAACCTACACATACAAAGGGAGGAGAATTATGGTTGCAGCTATATAGGAGGTTGCCTCAGTGAAGCCCTATTTTTGGTATTTCTACCTCAACAATAGCCAGAGATGAAGATTTACAGAAGTGTGTGTAAACCTAACAAAGTGTATGCATAAACATAAAACCCTAGATGACTCAAGCATCAAGGAAATATCAACAATTTTCTCCACTCAGTGAACAAAAACAACTTCACCTCAAGGAGATGAAAACAATGAAGACTTGCATGAACAAGAAGGTGAATCAGTGATGTCTACGAAGGATCTCCAAGCTTGATGCTGGAGGCTTAAACCCTTCTCCCGATCATGCAAAAGGTGTACAAACCCTAGGAAGAGAAAGATAGTCTCAAGATCTTGATTCCTAATCTCCCTCCATTGTCTCCATGAAAGAAAATTTAAATAACTTCAAGACCTTCAACAAATCACTAATCTTCAATAGCAATTTTGGTAGAGTTTTGGCATAAAGATTGCATAAAGATTGTGTGTGATAAAATGATTTTCAAATGTCTTTAAATATCTAACCTTAAGAATTTCAAATTTCAAAATAAGATGTTAACATTGTGCAAAAACAAAAATTTGAAAACGGAATCCTAGAATGCACGGAAATAGCCAACATCCCTCCAAAATTCAAGAACCCAAGAAATAGGGCAGGACAAGGGTGCTAGTGCCCAAGTCCAAGCCTTGATTTCCCACTTAGGACTGCCTCATGGAGGTTAGGGGACCCCAAATCCAAGTTTACTTTTCACCCTTAGTCTTCAGTTACTCCAAAATATGACATTCTTCTAGTTAGACCTAGGTTAGTCAGGGTTCGAGAAGGTCTGAAATAAACTAGGTTAAAAGGTTACCAAAGGAGAGGAGCTAAACCATGGGAAATTGTACTATTCCATATAGGACGACAGTTTCTAACATAACATTTAGTCCCCACTTTAGTGGCTATATGACACTACATGCTTATGCAACTAAAGGAAAGTAAATACATCAATCATGAAAAGGATGCCAAAAAGGATACTACAGATTATGCCGAAGTGTTGTCGCAAGAGAGGAAGGAGCCCGCAAGTCTGCAATCCTACAAGACCATAAAGTTAGGAACCACAACCTGCAAAGGAACACTTGTCAGAAAATAAAATAATCAAATCAACATGCAACCACCACCAATAAGTTAGTTCATAAACACTAAGGGGATTGAGTGATGAGACATGATGAGGGAGGAAATCAAGGGAAATATATGCCCCCCTTGTTTCTGCTTGCTTAGTCTGAAAAGGAGAAACAAGGAGATATCTATACGCATCGATTTCAATGGAACTTGATGAGAAATGTATTGTGAGGGTTGTTTAGAGAAACAACACCCATGAACAACACATTGGGTAAGATAAAGAGTAGAACCAAGATTCTAACACAACAAATGGCATGAAAATCTGAGTTTGATAGCTCAAGATAGAGGCTCAAGAGTAAAACAGTTCAATTTTGCACCTAGTTAGTGATAGGAATTCTCATCCACTTAATATATGTAAAGGAAGTTTTCACTTCTCACTATTAATTGTTACTTTCCATTGTATAGAGGAGAGAAGGAGAAGGAGAGAGAGATCAACGATGCCGACTCGACATCCATACCAGCTTCTGTGACTGGAGATGCTCCAAGCTCGAGTGGTAGAGAGACATTTCAAGGCTGAGGTAGGGTCTCAATCCTTGCTTGTGCTATCATTCATTCTACATCTTTTAGATTTTATCATTTTCCATGCCAATTAGGAAAACCATGGACAAGGGTCCCCAACAAGGGCACCCATGTCTACGCAGGGCACCCAGGTCCTCCTGGGGTGCCCTAGTCCACCTAGGTCCACTTGGGGTGCCCAAGTCTAGAGAGGACAAGGGCCCCAGGGGCAGAGCACTGACTGTTGTAGTAGATACTTAGTTCCATTTTCATGTGGTTTACTAATTTGTTCTCATTGTTTGTCATGCAAGTCGTTCTAGTGATGCAAGAGCACATAGGTGGTTGCCTGATGTTGCTACTTCATGATCATGTCAGCACCATGACTAATATAGAGAGAGATCACTTATAGGTAGTTGGTCTCTAGTGGGTATTCTGTAAGGAAAGCAGAGGTGCGGAAAACAACTTCCCTAATGTTAATTCAAAGGGGATAATGCAGACAAGTAACTTTCAATTTTAAACACCATAGATGAATACACCAGATAAACAAAAAGCACATTCAAGACAACACAGAATGAGACCTGTTTTACGTGGGAAAACCCTTTCAGGTAAAAAACCCACCACCACAATAGAAGCTATCTTTATTATAGTAATCTAACAAATTACAATAAAGATACCTAGCTCTTTTGTTCCAGTATCAATTCTATATCAATTATACAAAACCATTTATTGCATCTGCACATCTACAAAATAAACTGTATAATTTGAAATAGTTTCATCATTCATGACGAGCTCACCAAATCTGTATATAAACCACAGTCTTCAAGAGCAAGAAACTATTTTTACTTCTACCCTAACTGCTCGTTTCAACTAACTTAGTAGCACTATCACAACCATCACGTAACTACCTTCTGACAGTTCACATTCCAGTGAGATGATTAATCCCACATGCACCAGGTCACAGACTTCTCTATAGTTTATATGGCCAATGACTTGATTATACTATCGTCGGCAATTTTGTTGCCAACGATACCAAACCAAAGACCCATCGGCCTAACCCACTCCATCGGTGATCGGATTGCTTCCTTCACCGATAACACATAGTCTCCGCGATCCCCAAGTTCACCACCCTTCATCGGAGTGACCTCTGCCATCGGCCCAAACACTTTACACTACGCCGATGAAGGTTCTCACACCGACGCACAATGCTTCGCCAACTTCCATCGGGGTGACCATTCACATCAGAGCGACTACCAAGATCTTGGACGATGGCCAACCTTATGCTGATAGGCATAAGTCATCGGTGAAAACATGCATATCGGCCATAGGCTTCTCACTCTTGCCGATAGTGAAAGCCTAGCCGATAGCTTACTACTCTCGGTGAGACCTTGCAGATCGGTGTAAGACTTCGAAAGCCCACCGATAGTGAATGTCATCCCGATGGTCACTACCATCGGTGAAACACATACATGGATTTACCAATAGTGTTCAGTCAACCCGATTAACAAAGAACATGACATGAACAAAACCAATGATTAAAATAAATGAGGTCCAAGTAGTAACTTGAGACATTAGGTCTCTTCAATCTCCCACTTGTCGAAGAGATTACTGCTACCTCTTAATCCTCACTCAGTTACTAAGAATTATGGGCCCGAAGACCCATTCCATCTGAACACCATTTGAACTTGGCCATACTCACTGATTTATTTAAGGCATCAGCAACATTTTCCAAAGTGTCAACCTTTTCCAGCTTGACCTTCCTATCTTTCACCATATCATGAACAAAGTGATATCAGACATCAATATGTTTTGTCCTAGCATGAAATGTAGGATTCTTTGCTAAACATATAGCACTTTGACTGTCACAGTGAATTTGTATCTGCCCTGTAGTAAAACCAACATCAGAACACAACCTCTTCAACCAAATGGCTTCTTGGCTTGCACGAGTAGCTGACATGTACTCTGCCTCTGTTGTGGACAAAGCAACTACAGCCTGCCGCTTGCTCATCCAACTGATAGCACCACCATTTAACGTGAATACATATCCACTGGTGGACCTTCTACTGTCAATGTCCCCTGCCCAATCAGAATCAACATATCCCTGAATGTTGATAGGTCTCTGAGATCCAGCTAACTTTCCATGATAGAAAATAGCATAGTCAGAAGTTCCCTTCAAATACCTCATAACTCTTTTCACAGCATCCCAATGTGATCTACCTGGATTCGCCATAAAAAGGCTCAAAACTCCCACTGCTTGGGCAATGTCTGGTTTGGTACAGACCATTGCATAAATTAAACTACCAACAACACTTGCATAAGACACTCTTTGCATGTCATCAATTTCATTCAAAGATTCTGGACAATCTTCAATAGATAATTTCGTTCCCTACAAAACTGGAACAACTAACTGTTTAGAATCAGACATATTGAACTTATCAAGAACATTAGTAATATACTTTCTCTGGCTAAGCCAAATCATTCTCTTAGATCTGTCCCTTTTGATTTCCATTCCCAGAATGTACTTCGCTGCCCCAAGATTCTTCATTTCAAATTTCAAGGACAACTGAGATTTTAATTCTGAGATCATCTCCTTACCATTGCCAATGAATAACATGTCATCCACATAAAGTGCAATTATAAAAATCTGATCACCTTCAGTTTTATAATAGACACAATGATCAGACTTAGATCTCACATACCCCAAGGATAAAACATACGTATCAAATTTTTGATACCACATTTTGGGAGATTGCTTCAAACCATAAAGAGACTTTTTAAGTTTACATACCAGATGTTCTTTACCTTTTACCACAAAATGCTCTGGCTGGGACATATAAATTTCTTCTTCAAGATCCCCATGAAGAAATGTTGTTGTCACATCCATCTACTCAATTTCAAAATCATATGCTGCTGCAAGTGACAACAGAAATCTAATGGATGTCAGCTTAGCTATAGGAGAAAAGATTTCTCCATAATCAATACCTTCCTTTCGAGAATACCCCTTAGCAACCAGTCTTGCCTTGTACTTATCAATACTACCATCTAGACTATATTTCTTTTTAAATACCCACTTACAGCCTATAGGTTTTCTTCCTTCAAGCAAGGGCACTAGATCCTAGGTTCCATTCTTCTCCAATGATGTCATTTAACTATCCATGGCTTCCAACCAAGAATCTGAATCAAGTAAACTAATAGCTTCTTTCACAGTCCTAGGCTCATCAGTATCAGTAAGTAAAGCATAGGCACAACTTGAATCAAGTACTGAAAATCCATACCTATCTAGTTGTCTCCTTTCACGTGTAGACCTCCTCAATGGCTGAGGTGCAGGTTCAGGTTCTTGCTCTGGATCTGAATCTTTGGAGCTACTCAAACTCACATCTAAACCATCTACACATGGTGCTTGTTGTTCCTCTTTTACAGGGGTCAGAGGAATAGTAACAACACTCTTTTCATTCTTCTTTTCTATCTTCTCCGGCTGAGGATCAATAACCAAAGTTTTCAGCACTCTAAAAATTACATTCTTGCTGTAAATTACTTTTTTAGTTTCAGGATTCCAAAGCTTGTATCCTTTAACACTGACTCCATAGCCAATAAAGATACATTTGATTGCCTTGTAATCCAACTTAAACCTTTTTACCTCAGGAATATGAGCATATGCCTCACAACCAAAGACACGAAGATATCTTAGAGAGGGCTTCCTTCTAGACCACGCTTCCATAGGCATCTTATCAACCAATGCCGAAGTAGGAGAATGATTCTGCAAGTAATAAGCTGTAGCAACTGCCTCAGCCCAAAACCTTTGTTCAAGACCAACATAACTCAACATACTTCTTGCTTTCTCCATTAGTGATCAATTCAACCTTTCAACAACTCCATTTTGCTGTGGAGTATAAGGTGTAGTTTTGTTCTGTTTTATACCATGATCTACACAATACTTATCAAAATCTACATTGCAATATTCACCACCGTTATCTATTCTCAAGCATTGTATTTTTCTACCAATTTGATTTTCCACAAGAGTTTTAAATTCTTTAAACCGACTGAACACTTCTGATTTATTTTTCAAAAAATAAATAAATGCCATCCTTGAATAATCATCAATGAATGATACATAGTATCTTGATTTAGATAAAGACAGAACATCAACCAGACCAAAAACATCAGAATGTACATAGTCCAGAATACCCAAAGATTTATGAGAACTAGAGTAAAAAGAAACATGGTTTTGTTTTCCATATATACAATGTTCGTAGAAATCAAACTCTAGATTACAATCAATCAGTCCATCTACCAGGGTTTTGTTTTTCAAGGTTTTTAAACCTTTTTCACCTATGTGACCAAGCCTATGATGCCAGAGAATTGTTTTCTCTGTAGGAAGTTTAACTACCATAGAGTTTGCATCATGTGTTACAATAGTAGCTTTTTCAGATTTTACAGGCACTATTGCAGCACACTGGTTTAGCATCTAACCTATACAGAGTTCCAATGCGTTCACCCTTTGCCAGTACAATAGAACCTCTAGTCATCTTATAGCCACCATTCACAAAAGTAACTTGCACTCCAACATCATTAAGCTTACTAACAGAAAGTAAATTTTGAGCCAGACCTGGTATGTGTAAAACTCCATTCATTCCCTTTATTCTGCCATCTGGGAACTAGATTCTGACTCGTCCTCGGCCAACAATTTCCAGTGTTGAATCACTTGCTAGGAACACCTTTCCACCAACATATGGTTCATACTTTGTGAACCACTCTCTGTGAGATGTCATATGAAAAGATGCTCCTGAATCCACCAGTCACCCATCTTCAAATGCAGGCGTTGCCAAGGCAGAAGGCATTAGCATCACTCTGAGAAGAATCATTGTCAGAAGAGTTCTTCTTCTTCTTCTTGTTTTTCTCCTCTTTGCAGTCTTTTCTGATGTGTCCTTTCTGCCCACAATTCCAGCACTTCACCTTGGACTTTGTGCCAGGAGATTTCGATCTCCCCTCTGACTTGGACTTAGACTTCTTGTCCTTCTTCTTGCCTCTTTCCTTTGATCTACCTCGAACAGACAGGGCCTCTTTGGCTGTCTTAGAAGATTTCCTCCACATCTCTTCAGATAACAATGAGGTAACAATTGCTTCAGTTGTAATTGTGGTTGTTGTACTTCCAATAGCCATCACAAGATGATCCCAAGAGTTAGGTAAGGAACACAATAGAAGCATACAACGGTCTTCCTCTTCTATTTTTACACCTACTGATGTCAACTGTGCAACAATCAGATTAAATGTGTTAAGATGGTCTGCTACAGATGCACCTTCATCCATCTTCAGAGAATACAACTTCTTTCTGAGGAACAGTTTATTCACCAAGGACTTGCCCTGGTAAATATCTCCCAACTTCTTCCACAAATCTTTGGCTGACTTCTCCTCATGGACATTCAATACAACAGAATCCGCTAGACTTAATCTTATTAGTCCTCTGGCTTTTCTGTCAGCTAGGTCCCAATCTTCTTGTTTCATGCTTGTAGGTTTAACCCCAGACATAGCAACCCAAAGAGCTCTGTCGACCAATAAATCTTCAGCCTTAATCTTCCACAACTCAAAGTTTGTGCCATTGAACTTTTCAATGTCTATTTTTCCTAATGTACTTGCCATCTTATTTAATAGAAAAGACCTCTACAGAACTCCCACTCACTGAACTAACACAAAAAACTGAACCTACCAACAAGGATAACACAACTGGCCAGGCTCTGATACCACTTGTAAGGAAAGCAGAGGTGCGGAAAATAGCTTCCCTAATGTTAATTCAAAGGGGATAATGCAGACAGTTAACTTTCAATTTTAAACACCACAGATGAATACACCAGATAAACAAAATGCACATTCAAGACAACATAGAATGACACCAGTTTTACATGGGAAAACCCTTTCGGGTAAAAAACCCACTACCACAATAGAAGCTATCTTTATTATAGTAATCTAACAAATTAAAATAAAGATACCCAGCTCTTTTGTTCTGGTATCAATTCTATATCAATTATACAAAACCATTTATTGCATCTGCACATCTACAGAATAAATTGTATAATTCAAAATAGTTTCATCATTCATGACGAGCTCACCAAATCTGTATATAAACCACAGTCTTCAAGAGTAAGAAACTATTTTTACTTCTACCCTAACTGCTCATTTCAACTGACTCAACAGCGTTGTCACAACCATCACGTAACTGCCTTCAGACAGTTCACATTCTAGTGAGATGATTAATCCCACATGCACCAGGTCATAGACTTCTCTGTAGTTTATATGGCCAATGACTCGATTATACTATCATCGGCAATTTTGTTGCCGATGATACCAAACCAAAGACCCATCGGCCTAACCTGCTCCATCGGTGATCAGATTGCTTCCTTCACCGATAACACATAGTCTCCATGATCCCCAAGTTCACCGCCCTTCATCGGAGTGACCTCTGCCATTGGCCCAAACACTTTACACTGCGCCGATGAAGGTTCTCACACTGACGCCCAATGCTTTGCCAACTTCCATCGGGGTGACCATTCACATCAGAGCGACTACCAAGATCTTGGCCGATGGCCAACCTTATGCCGATAGACATAAGTCATCGGTGAAAACATGCATATCATCCACGGGCTTCTCACTCTGGCCGATAGTGAAAGCCTAGCCGATAGCTTACTACTCTTGATGAGACCTTGCAGATCGGTGTAAGACTTCGAACGCATGCCAATAGTGAACATCACCCCGATGGTCACTACCATCGGTGAAACACATACATGGATATACCGATAGTGTTCAGTCAACTCGATGAACAAAGAGAATGACATGAACAAAACCAATGATTAAAATAAATGAGGTCCAAGTAGTAACTTGAGATATTAGGTCTCTTCATATTCGACATGCCCATAATTAGGTTTCACTCTAGTATGTTGATGGCACTAATGGAGAGGTGGAATGTAGGTACTTCTACATTCCATTTACCTACAGAGGAGATGACCATCATGTTGGAGAATGTCTACAAGATCCTGCATCTACCTATACATGGAGAGACAGTGAGGGTCATAGAGCATTGCTCAGTGGCATATACACGGGAGAGCCAAATGTATTGTCTAGGCCGCACAGTCACTCGGTAGAGTGTGGGCACATACAACTTTAGTTACTAGAGCAGTGATGTGCTAACATCCCTATGATTTGGAAGATTATGATTGTCATAGTAGCATTAGTAGTCGCACTAGATGGACAAGGAATTCACTTTCACGAGGGCCTTGTTCATACCATCAGGGTTATGGAGGAGCATTAGACCATTTACACATGGGGGCGCCATATGCTAGTGCACCTCTACCACAAGTTGGGATGGTATGTCCATTAGGAGACATAGGGCTTGATGTGTTGCACATTACTACAGATCTGGGCCTTTGAGCACATCAAATGCACATGGCCTACAGGCTTTCCTATAGAGATAGTATTCACCTATCCACAAGTCCACGCTTATCCTCTTATCAGATGTTGGAGGCACGGTGATCTACCATACTGGAGGATTGTGTTTGATAGATTACATCCCAACAATATCATCTGGAGACCATATCACGACTATATAGTGTGGCCAAGTCAGCAGAGATAGTTAGCTAGGATGCAGAGGGATCAGTTGATGGCCTGTTGCCTTGATCATGTTGTTTCATGGTTCTACTTTGATCAGGTAGCACAACAGTTCAGACATCGATAGGATGTACCCATGATGTGTTTGAGCTATGTATGCTCTATGCACAGTGCAGTCAGGGTGAATAGTGCTCGACAATTGACATTAGCAGATGTGGCAATTATTGATGATGATGGCCCAATGGATGTAGAGGTGATGCAGACAATGTTAGAGTTAACTAAGCATACCAGATATGGTGGCAGACAACATGGTCCACTCCTATCTATCTACCTGCTCACCCTACAAGTGATCCTTGACCTTGGGCAGGTCATAGGAGTAACATAGGGATAGAGGATGACATGAGTGACTTCACAGGATACTATGATTTGGATGATGATGAGGATGATCATGATGATGAGGAGGAGGTCCCGCCACATTTTGTCTTCAGGGTGAGACCGGGGTGAGATCAATAGGATGCAGACAAAGATGAGGAGGCCCAGTCTTAGTCACGGTCGAGAGCTTGTGGTCCAGTTGGAGTGAGGGGAGACTAGTAGTCATATGCGCCTAGCTATAGAGGTGGTTGTAGAGCTAGTCACACCATTAGCTATCCAAGATCCATCTTGGCAAGATGGAGATCCAGGTAGAATGCTTGTTATGTTTATATGTAGTTGTTTGTGATTATTTGTTTATGATGTCTATATGAGGTACTGATATCTTTTTTTTTTTTTCTTTTTGCAATTGGTACAGATGCATGGCACAACTTGGTGGGATGCATTATAGTAGAGATAGTTTCAGTCGATACGGCTGAGCAGCAAGCAGGTAGGATACTCACCATAGCCATCTGTAGGGCAGCATGCAGAGATCTTTATGCCTTTCATGAGATATCGGTTAGCAGTGGAGTCTATTCTAGATTAGGCTATCCAAAGAGTCGAGCGTGCAGAGGTAGAGCTCCAGACACTACGAGATCAGGCAGTAGCTATACCTATACCTGAGAGAGATCCCATCGCTAGTGAGATCTTACTTCCTAAGTTATGCCAAGTGAGAGCTAATAGAGATAGAGTTCAGATAGAGAGAGACCAATAGCAGTGGATGTATATGGAGCTACAAGGCAAGGTGCTAGGACTAAGAGGGGAGATCAGGGGGTTACGATTATAGAGTGTCTCTAGGAGTCATTCGTGATCCATAGCCACACATGGTAAGGCCTCCATCACACATGCACCACGATGTCCTGAGGACATAGGTGATAGGGGTTCATCTATGTGATATATATGATTTAATGTGACATCCTATTTTGATGTACGAGATAGTCGACTCAGATGTATATGCAAACTGATGATATATATATAAGATGTTTTCTTATTATTATTTCTAGTTATATCTAATCTATCACACGTGAAGATTATGAAAAACGCAACTAGTGATAAATGTTAAAGCTTATGAGGAAATGTGATTAATGCAAATGTGATACTAAAGAATTCTATATAGAACATATAGTAAAAGCACAATGATTAATAAATTTCACACATAACTAATATTCTATGATGTACAAAGTTAATACAAAAGTGACCTTAATAAAGCATGTTTAACAAGATATCACAATGATTAACTGAAAGAGATTTCTATGTTAAATGAATTAAGACAAAATAATCATAACTTGTTGAAATTGAAGCCAAACTAACAAATAATTTTTGCTTTTTAAAGTATCATCTAACATATAGTCTTAAGCATAAAATTTCTTTAGGTTCATAACATTAATAGGTTCTTTAAGCGGTGTACCTTATTCGTCGGCTAACTTTTATGCTCCTGATCCAAAGGCTTCAGTAATGACATATGGTCTGAGCCAATTATGATGTAGGAGCATCCCTGGTTGAAGAGAAATCTTACATCAACCAAAAACATTTACATTTTAATTTATTTGCAGTTCAGTTTGTTTCCTTTCATTTTCTAGTTTAGTTTAGGTAGTTCAGTCAATAACAGTTTCTATATTTTGGTCTGTATTTTCCGCAGTTGCATCTCAGGCCTTACAGAGCTAGACTTAGCATCTAGATTCATTCATGCACATCATATCCAAATCTTAGAGCATTTGGTTAAGATAATAGAAAGATATTGCTATCAGAAGATCAACTATTTTCTCATAACAGAGCATCCTGACAGTCTCAGACAATCAGCTAAGGGAGAAGAGTTGCATAGCACTTCCTGACTTGTGGAACCTAATGACACATCATTCAATGATCTATGGTTTGTGGCTGACCTTCCCTGAGATCCACACATCATTCCATCCATTTTCAAAGGAGTTCTATTCATTTATGGTCGACCTATCTGTGTACACACGTTACAGCTCTTCATTGGAGTTTATGATCTTCCTTGGCCAACGCAAAAGTAATCTATTGTTTTAGATATGATATATATTGATGTAATAGACCCCTAAGAAGGTAGTTAGTGATAGATTCATAATCCTTAGCTTATATTTGTGTGAAGGAGCTTCAAAGCTATATCTTGTGCATATTCTGATCTTTCGTAATTAGGCCTATGAGCCCTAGTTGTAAGCCCGCATGTTGCTGGTGCATCTATATTTGAATTCTATGATATACTAAATGATTGATTTTTCTTTTGTTCATATCTTGGAGTTGGTTTCATTGTGTTTAGTCTTGCTGCATGGTCTGGACAGTTCATTCTATGAACACTCCTACTATGACTACACCAAGTGGTATCAGAGTGAAAGTTAGAATCTTTGGGAGCAAATTAAGAGAAGTTGGCAAAGGAATTTCATAAGATCTTGATGTGGATAAATTGCTGATCTGAGGTAGGTTACTTGTGTCACAACTGATTGCCGATTGTGAGGCAGTTGTCACCTTGTAGCCCGATCACCGAACTTGAGGCAGTTTGCACTTGATCCTAGGAAAATGTCACCAAGGAGAGTTGCTGTTGTTGGAACAATGGTTGGTAGGATGGATGAGATGATGGAAATGATGAAAATAATGAGAATTTGATTAGATGTTGTTAAGGAAGATAGGCAAAAAGGATTGACACCGAGACCTAATGTTGAAAGTGATGATGAAGAGGAATTTCAATCTATTGAAATAATTGGAAAAACCCTAGGAGGTGATAAAGAAGAAGAATTAGATCAAGTAAAGATGTTGCAATCTATTTCAAAGATCAGGAAAAGACCTAGAGTGGATGTACCTAATTAAATTGGCAATCTGAACCCTAAAGAGTTGATTGACTATATAAATGACATGGAAGAATACTTTGAGTATGAAGAAATTGAAGACTCGGAGAAGGTGAAATTTGCAAAGACAAAGCTAAAAGGACATTCTCCTATATTGTGGAAAGAAGTTTAGTTAGATAGAAATAGAAGAGGGAAAGAAATTATTACAAAATGGGATAGAATGGTGACAAAACTAAAGAATCAATTCATACCTACTAACTATGAGTTGGAACTATTGAAAAGATTGCAAAACTTGAGACAAAAGGAGAAATCTGTGAAGGAGTATACTGAGGAATTTCATAAGATGATCATAAGGATAGGACATAGTGAATCAAGAAATGAGAAAGTGTCTAGATACATCAATGGACTGAGATTGAACATTCAAGAAGAACTAGTCCTGGTAAGGATGACATCTTTGGAGGAAGCATATCAGTTTGCCCTAAAAGTTGAAGAGAAGTTGAATAAGAGGCATGAATAGAGACATAGAGGAAGAGGAGGTAAATTTCAGAGAGGTAGAACATTTTTTAGAGGAGATAGATCACATCCAGAGAAGAATAAGGTGGACAACATATTTAAGGAGGACAGGGATAGCAATGCCTACTAGAGCAATGACAGAAATTTTCATCACAGAGGTATTTATATTTCATACCTGAAGGATAGCAATGCCTACCAGAGCAATGAAGGATACAAAAGAGAAGGAAGAGAACTTGAAAGGAGAACATTCAAAGGAAACTATTGCAAGTGTGGAGGTGAAGGACATAGAGCATTTGAATGTAATCAGGGGAGTACAAGAAAGAGAAAAGAGAACAGTGGGAGAGCAGCCTATGTGGAAGAACTTGTTGAATCACCAAGTTCAGTTGATAAATTGGAGAAAGGAGAATCACTGGTGATGAGAAGAGCACTATTTCAAGTAGAGATAAATGAGGAACCACCGCAGAGGAAGAGTTTGTTTAGAACCAAATGCAAATCAGGAGGTAAGTGTTGCAAAGTTGTAATTGATAGTGGTAGCTCAGATAATCTAGTTTCAGAGGAGATGGTGACTAAGTTGATTTTGGAAAGATTGAAACACCCTAAGCCCTATCAAATAGCATGGATTTAGGATGATCATAAGGCACTGGTGAGTGAACAATGTTTGGTAAAATTTTATATTGGATCATATCTTGATAAAATATTGTATGATATTATGCTTATGGATGTTTGTCATATTTTGTTGGGTAGACCTTGGTAGTATGATAGAAATGCTATACATGATGGGAGGAAGAATACATACACTATAACATCAAATGGAAAGAAAATTACTTTGATTCTTTTGGAAGATGATCCTAAGAGTAAAGTATGTGGGAATGCTAGAATCTATTTGGTAGATGGAAGAAAATTTCTGGATGGTTTGAGACATGAGAATATGTGTTATGCTTTGATCCCTAAGAAGCCTAAAACATTGAAGAAGGAGACTAAAGATTCACAACTGGAGGAAATAACTGAATTGCTGATAGAGTATGAATACATCATATTAAACAATGTACCTAAAGGATTACCACTAATCAGGAGTATCAGTCATCACATGGATCTCATACCTGGAGCAAGTTTGCCTAACAAAGAAGCACATAGAATGACACTAGCAATGAATGAAGAACTGAATAGACAGATACAAGAGTTGTTGAGGAAAGGTTTAATCAAAGAAAGTTTGAGTCCTTCTGTAGTACCTATAGTGTTAGCACTAAAGAAAGATGGAGAATGAAGAATGTGTACTGACTCTAGAGCAATCAACAAAATCACAGTTAGATATAGATTTCCTTTACCTAGGATGGATGATATCATGGATTGTTTGAGTGGAAAAAGATATTTCACAAAGATAGATTTGAAGAGTGGATACCACTAGATCAGAATCAGAGAGGGAGATGAATGGAAGACTTCTTTCAAGACAAATGAAGGATTGTATGAGTGGTTAGTAATGCCTTTTGCATTGACAAATGCACCTAGTACTTTCATGAGATTGATGAATGAAGTCTTGAAGAAATTCTTGGGTAAGTTTGTTATTGTATATTTGGATGACATTCTAATTTTCAATAAGACAAAAGAAGAACATTTGTAGCACCTAAGACAAGTATTGGAGAGGTTGAGAGAAGAGAAATTGTTGATAAACATCAAGAAGTGTAGTTTCATGAAGGAAGAATTGCTATAATTAAGATTTGTGATTTCTGCGGAAGGATTGAAGATGGACCCTGAGAAAGTAAGAGTAATTGTTGAATGGCCTACACCGAAGAGCATTGGAGAAGTTAGATCATTCCATGGATTAGCTAGTTTCTACTAGAAGTTCATCATAAATTTTAGTTCAGTATGTAACCATATGAATGAGACAATGAGAGGTGACAGAAAAGATTTCATGTGGACATCAGGAGAAGATAAGAGTTTTGAGTTGTTGAAGTAGAAGGTGATAGAGCAACCTATTTTTGCATTACCAGATTTCAATAAGGTATTTCAAGTTGATTGTGATGCAAGTGGGAATGCAATTGGAGCAGTGTTAAGTCAAGAAGGTAAACCTATAGCATATTTTAGTGAGAAATTGAATGATGCAAGGAGAAGATATTCAATTTATGATCAAGCGTTCTATGCCATAGTTCAAGCCTTGAAGAAGTGGAGACATTACTTGTTACCTAAGGAGTTTGTGTTGTATACAGATCATCAAGCTCTACAATATTTGAACAGCCAAGGTAAGTTGAATTAGAGACATATGAGATGGGTAGAGTTCATGCAGAGTTATGGTAGGAACATGTGTTTAACCCTTCTCTTTACTTTGTTAGTATATTAATTTTGGATGCATATGCTTTGTAAGTCATCCTATGAGTATATTGTATTATCCCACATTCATGGGAAGTAATAGTTTAGATTAGACTTAGTATATAAGTACGTGTTGAGGCCAATGAAGGCATCCATGAATTTATTGTATTGAGCTTGCTCAAAGGAGGTTTCCCCCTCGAAGTGGCTTGTGATCAATAAATTCCTTCTATGTTTATGTTATTTATATATTTCTATTATTTCATGCATTTTCATTATATTATTGTAGGAGGTTCCTCTCATCTGGTATCAGAGCACTTTCTTGGGCTCGCTGGGTGGAATTTCTATCAAATTAATGTTCCGCAGTGGCCTCCAGGCACTATGACTATTGTAGTAGTTCTTTCTTTTTCACATCTGTATTGTTCATTTCAATTGTAGGTTCAGATTAGGGAGTATCCCTATCTACTTAACTCTGGGAAGTGCCTAGGCATATAGCCCTAAAACTCATTGTGAGGAGTACCACAAGAACCCTAAAGTAGCTGGCCCATTGAGAGGACCTAGCAGTGAAAAGGGCAATGGCCCCTACCTGATTGACTAGTTCCCATCTGTGAGGCAAACCAAGAGCTATCATTTGTGGCAAAGTAGTTATTAGTTTTACCTGAGCCGTGGAGTGAGGGGTACTGCCCCAATACGCAAGTCGTTAGACAACATTGGTGGCCAAGTGACTACCCTGAACCTTTAGGAAGCTGAACATACTTGGGGCCCATATCTATTGATAGTCGATAAATCACATATTGAATCTGTCTAGAGTAGTTGGCTGATCATTTCCAGAAAAATAAAAATAAAAATAAAGTAAAAAAAATTCTATTTTTGCCATATCTTCCTTGCTTTAGCTCCGTTTCCTCTCAAAAGTCACTGGAACCCCTAAAATTTCATTATGCATATTTCCATCCTTGAGGACCCTATCTCAAATTCTACTTATCAAAGCTAGAACTTCTTCGATTCTCACTCAATAGCCTTCAAATTTTACCACAGTGTTCATTTCATATTTCTACTCCTTTGTCCCTCTTGGACAAATTTTCCCATTCTTCCACCTCGCTTCTGAAATCCCTATTTTCTACTTCCCTTTCCCTCAGAAAGTGTCCAAAACCGAGTCAAACCCCAATTACCCATCAGAGTTTTTCCCAAATCCAAATTTTCCTTTACTAAAAAAGTTTCTATTTTTTATTTTCTACCCATTCCCCCAAAAAACAAAAAAAAAACTCTTGGTTATGGTTGTCACCCGCACAAGAGGAAAAAACAAGGAGGATGAACTTGCAGCCCTCAAGACCAAACTCCAAGATCTGGATGAAAAAATTCTTGGCCTCAAACTTTAGTATTCAGCCATGAACAATAGACGATAGCGAGAGTTCTTTGCAGACACTGGGTTCTCTTCGTCCAGCAATTTTGCAGGCCGAAGCTTGATTTTCCTCACTTCAATGGTGATGATTTGACTGGATGGATATACTGGGTAGAACAATATTTTAGTCTGCATAATACTTTTGATGTCAACAAAGTCCCACTTACATCCTTTCATTTGGAACATGAAGCCCTTCAATGGTTCCACTGGTACATCAAGGCTCATGAAGAGCCAAAATGGACAAATTTTTGCAAACTCATTTTGCAATGAATTGGCTCTAATGCTTTTGATGACTTCACAGGAGCACTCACTAAACCTCACCAAACAAGCATAGTGAGAATATCATACAAAATTTGAAAAACTGGCCAATCACATAGAGGGTTTGTCTGATGAATTCTTTAGGAGTTGTTTTGTCAGTGGTCTGAAGGATGCAATCTAATCTGAGGTTAAAATGTTCCATCCCAGCACAATGATGGAAGCCCTAGGGTTGGCTAAGTTAGTAGAGGACAAGATCACAACTCAATAGTGCTCCCAATCCAATTTTGTTCCATTAAAAAATATGGTTTCCCAAAGACCTCTAATCATGTCAGCTCCTAGAACAACTCCTATCAAGCATTTGACTGAAGCAAAGATGTGGGCATGTAGAGAAAAAGGAATTTGTTATAATTGTGATGAGAAATTCACTCAGGGACATAGATGTGTTGAGCAAAAGCTCTATCTCTTGGATGTGGATTCTCCACCTACAACTGAATTTTATGAAGATGCTCAGGATACAATAGATGATTAGGTCAAAACTCAGCAGCTACCTATTGACCCTACTTCTTAGGAAGACCACCCAAAGATCTCTATCCATGCTTTACCATGAGTCACCACCCCACAAACCATGCAGGTCAAGTGTTACTTCAAGAAGCTCCCTCTTACAATACTCATTGATTCTGGTAGCACTCATAACTTCATTAACCCTTAGATTGCCAAACAGGCTGATTGTTTTGTTCATCCTTGCTCCAACTTTGAAGTCATGATTGCTAATGGGGGCACATTACCTTGCAAAGGGAAGTGTTGCAATGTGAGTATCTCTATTGGAGATTATAACCTATGCTCTGACATGTTTGCCTTGCCCTTAGGCAGATGTGATGTGGTTTTGGACGCTCAATGGTTACACACACTTGGAACCATCTTATGGGATTTTGCTGAACTTTGGATGTAGTTTTTAGACAATGGGAAAAAACACACATTGAAGGGCTTACAACTAGGCTCTCTCGACATCATAAGTTCACATCGCATGGAAAATCTTCTTAAGAAGAATTCACATGGTGTCATCGCTCAGCTCCATTCCATTTAGATGCAACTATCAGCGGTCTCCATTATGCCTTTGGATCTACAACAAATTTTGGATAGGTATGCATGTGTCTTTGCCAAACTAGTAGGATTTCCACCTTCACAACCAGAGGACCAGTGTATTCAACTCCTTCCTGGAAGCATTCTTCCCAACATCAGGCCCTACCGCTACCCATTTCACCAAAAGACAGAGATTGCAATGCTCGTTCGAGACTTACTGAAGCAGTTCCTTTTCTTCACCAATTCTTCTTATCCAAAAAAAGATGGGTCATGGCACCTCTGCATTGACTTTTTAGCACTTAATCACATCACAATCAAAGATAAGTTTCTAAATCCTATTGTTGATGAGCTTCTTGATGAGCTTCATGGCGCTCATTTTTTCTCCAAGTTGGATGTTCATTTTGGGTATCACCAAATTTGGGTTCATGAGGATGGTATCCCTAAAATGGCTTTCCGCACGCATGATGGCCACCATGAGTTTTTGGTCATGCCTTCTGGCCTCACTAATGCTCCTTCAAGATTCTAGGCATTGATGAATAAAATATTTCGGCCCTACCTATAGAAAATCATTCTGGTCTTCTTCGATGATATCCTCATCTATAGTAAAACATGGAATGAGCATCTCCAATGTCTGGATCTTGTACTACAACTTCTCTCTAATCATTATCTTTGTGCAAAATAGTCTAAATATGTTTTTGGCTAGGAAGAAGCGGAGTATCTCAAGCATATTGTTTCAGCCCAAGGGGTTCAAGTGGATCCTGCAAAAATAGATGCCATGAAAAATTGGCCCCATCCTCAGACACTCAAGAGCCTCCATAATTTTTTGAGACTGATTGGCTACTATTGCAAGTTTGTCAAGGATTACGGGAAGATTGCAACTCCATTAATAGTTATGTTGAAAAAGAATGCTTTTACATGTTTGGTGTGGAGCCTAATTAGCCTCCAAGTGTGAGATTGTTGGTAGGTGGCGACTGATCATGCAAGTACTATACACTAGTTATGTATCCTCACCAACATAAAAAAAATCCTATTTTTGTAACCAACATAAGGCTTGATAAAAGTGGGTAAGGGTTAGGGTTTTGGTTGATATTGTATTGTAGCATTTGCAATGGTATTGAGTTGCAGGGATTGCTAGTTGTAATCAGTTTGATTTACTGGATAATAATATTGGACTCTCTGTTGGTGGATGTAGCCCAAGTTTGGGTGAGCCACGTTAAAACTTGTCTCTCGCTGTTATTATTTCTATGTATTTTCATTCCTCTGTTTAATCCTTATTTGCATTTAAATGATATCTTATGCCATCTAACCCTAACAAGTGGTATAAGAGCGGGTTGTGTTCGATTATCGTCTACAGGAAAATCTCACGGTTAAGTGGGAGCAATGGCAGATGAGGGTAAATTGAAGGTCGATAAATTCAATGGGTAGAACTATCAGTTATCGAAGATGCAGATGGAGGATTACCTCTATCAAAAGGATTTATGGAGGCCATTGGAAGGAGTATCCAAGAAACTGGCATGAATGACAGATGAGGATTGGGAACTTCTGGATAGAAAGGCATTGGGAACCATTCAGTTGTGCCTAGCACCATCTGTGGAATTCAATATAACAGAAGCGAACACAACAAGTGAACTAATGAAAGCTTTGGCTAAATTGTATGAAAAACCCTTAGCCTCAAATAAGGTATTTCTCATGAAACATTTGTTTAATCTGAAAATGATTGAAGATGGATCTGTGACAGATCATTTAAATGAGTTTAATATGATTACTAGTCAGTTAACTTTTGTAAAAGTGAAATTTGATGAAGAGGTGAGGGCTCTCTTTATATTATTTCTTTGCCAGAAAGATGGAATAGCTTGGTAATGGCTGTAAGTAACTCTGTCTCTAGTTCAAACACTCTGAAATTTGATGATGTTGTTGGTGTTATCCTTAGCGAGGAAATGCGATGGAAAAGCTCAGGAGGGTTCACATCAAGTAGTGTTTTGAATGTAGAAAGCAGGGACAGATCAAAGGAGAGAGGAAAAGGTTCTGGAGGTCATGGGAAGTCATGAGGAAAATCAAAGGATAAGAGGTCCCAAACCAGAGGATAGAAGGATTGCTAGTACTGTGGGAAACTAGGTCATCTGAAGAAAGATTGTTGGTCTTAGAAGAATAAAGAACGAGACAAACAAGAAGGAAATAAGGAGGCAAATGTAGTAAATACTAAATCTGAAGATGATGCCTTGATTCTTTCCCTAGATAATGCTAATGATTCATGGGTTTTAGATTTAGGGGCCTCATTTCATGCTACGCCACATAGAAGTTATTTTCTTGATTATGTCCAAGGGGATTTTGGGCTGGTTTATTTGGGAGATAACGAACCCTGTCAGATTTTTGGAAAGGGAAGAATCAAGATTAAGTTGTAGAATGGGAATCATTGGCTACTATAAGAGGTAAGGCACATTCCAAAGCTGAGTAGGAATTTAATTTCAGCAGGGCAGCTAGTTGATGAAGGTTGCATTGTTACATTTACTAACAAAAATTGGAAGGTTTCAAGAGGTGCCTTAGTAGTAGCAAAAGGTGTGAAAGTAGGCACTTTATATTTTGTATAGGTCATACTGTTCCTTCTACTTTACCTATTATAGAGAAAAAACAAACAGGTTCAGGAACAGTTCCAGTAGGTTCACAGGAATAGACTGAAACAGTTGCTGTAGGTTCTAAGACAACACTATGGCATAATAGACTTGGGTATATGAGTGAAAAAGGTATGAAGGTACTTCATTCTAAGAAAGTTTTACCAGGTCTGAAATGTATTAATATGGATTTCTATGAAACTTGTGTGTATGGAAAACAAAAGAGAGTTAGTTTTTTAAAGGATGGGAAGCAAAAGAAAGATGAAAAGTTAGAGCTTGTGCATACAGACGTATGGGGACCAGCTCAGGTATCTTCTATTGGTGGCTCTCGGTATTATGTTACATTCATAGATGATGCAACTAGGAAGGTTTGGATTTATTTCCTCAGGCAAAAATCTAATGTATTTGAAACATTTAAGAAATGGAGAAGCTTGGATGAGAATGAGACAGGTAAATATTAAAATGTCTCAAATCTGATAATGGTGGTGAGTATTGCAGAAAAGAATTTGAGGATTATTGTTCCTTTAATAGAATTCATAGGTAGAAAATGGTTCTAAGGACTCCACGGGAAAATGGTGTGGCTGAATGCATGAATATGACAATAATGGAGCGTGCAAGGACCATGAGATTACATGTTGGGCTGCCTTTAACTATGTGGGCAGAGGTTGTCAACACCGCTATATATTTAATTAATAGAGGTCCTTCAGCTCCTTTGGGCTATGGTATTCTAGAGGAAGCATGGACAGGTAAGAAGGTGAGTTATTATTTTCTCAAAACCTTCGGATGTGAAGCATTTGCATATGTAGATTTTGAAAATAGAACCAAGCTGGATGTAAAATCAAAAAAGTGTACCTTTGTTGGATATGGCATTGATGAATTTGGTTATAGGCTTTGGGATTTTAAAAATCAAAAAATTGTGAGAAGCAGGGATGTTGTATTAAATGAGGTGTTGTACAAAGATCAATTGCAGCAGCATGAGAAGAAAGAAAAGGATTATGTGGTGTTGGATGATACTCCAAATAGTGATGTTCCAGTGGTCCCTCATGCTTCGCAATAGCAATAAGAAATACCATAAACTCTAGTGAATGTTAGACGGTCAACAAGGCTCAGTAGACTTCCTGAAAGATTTTCTCCCTATTTATATTCTATTTTTTTAACCAATGCTGGTGAACTAGAAGGGTATGATGAAGCTATGCAAGTGGATATGAAGGTTCAGTGGGAGCTTACAATGAAAGAAGAAATGGACTCCTTGGTGAAAAATTAGACTTGGGAATTATGTAAGTTGCCTGCAGGTAAAAAGGCTTTACCAAACAAATGAGTTTATAGGCTGAAAGAGGAAGATGGAGGTAAGAAAAGATTTAAATCCAGGTTAGTAGTAAAAGGATTTGCACATAAAAAGGGCATTGATTTTTATGAGATGTTCTCTCCGGTTGTTAAGATGACTTCTATTCGTACTATTTTAAGTATTGTGGCTACTGAAGATTTGCATTTGGAATAGCTAGATGTGAAAACTATCTTTCTCCATGGTGATTTGGAGGAGGAGATATCTGTGGAACAACCATAGGGATTTGATGTCAAAGGTAAGGAGAAATTGGTGTGTAGATTGAAGAAGAGTTTATATGGCTTGAAACAAGCACCTCAACAATGGTATCTGAAATTTGATAGTTTTATGGCTGAGCAAGGCTACAGTTGGTGTAATTCTAACCATTATGTTTATTTTAAGAGGTTGGATAATGAAAGCTACATTATTTTATGTTTATATGTTGATGACATGCTTGAAGCTGGGTCTAACATGGATCACATAAGAGAGTTAAAACAACAGTTAGCATAGTCATTTGCTATGAAGGATTTGTGGGCAGCAAAACAAATCCTTGGTATGAAAATTTATGGAGATAGGGAGCATAGAAAATTGACTCTATCTTAGGCGGCTTATGTTGAAAAGGTGTTGCAGATATTCCGTATGGAGAATGCAAAAGCTGTCAGCACACCTTTGCCTAGTCATTTGAAATCGACTAAGGAGATGTGTCCAAAAACACAAGAGGAGGAAGACAAAATGTCCAAGATACCATATGCTTCAGTTGTAGGAAGTTTAATGTATGCCATGGTATGTACGAGACCAGATATTGCACATGTTGTAGGAGTTGTAAGCAGGTATATGAGTCATCCTAGATTGGAGTATTGGAATGCGGTAAAATAGATTCTCAGATATTTGACAGGTACATCCAATACACATTTATGTTTTGGGGGCTCTGATACTGATTTAGCATGCTATGTAGACTTAGATTTGGTAGGGGATATTGATACTAGGTGGAGTACTACAGGTTATGTCTTTACTATAGGTGGGACAGCAGTGAGTTGGATCTCACGGTTGCAAAAGGTGGTTGCTTTATCCACCACAGAGGTAGAGTATGTAGCTGTAACAGAGGCAAGAAAGGAGATAATATGGCTACAATATTTCATGGAAAAATTGGTCAAACAATAGGCTAATAGTTCTTTGTATACAGATAGTTAGAGTTCCATACATCTTGCAAAGAATTTTGCCTTTCATTCAAAGACCAAACACATACAGTTGAGGTATCACTTTATTCAGTCAGTGTTAGATGATGGATAGTTAAGGCTAGAAAAGATACATAAAAATGAAAATCTAGTAGATATGTTTACAAAGGCAGTGACAAGGGAGAAGCTGAGCTGCTCTTCAGCTTCGGTTGGTCTTCAAGACTGAAACAATAAAATCAGAACAATAGAGTCCAGGGTGCTTATTTCCAGTGGGAGTTGCATGCGTAGTGGTGTCATCCAGGATCAGTCTCCAAGTGGGAGATTGTTTGGTGTGGAGCCTGATTAGTCTCCAAGTGGGAGATTGTTGGTAGGTGGCGACTGATCATGCAAGTACTATACACTAGTTATGTATCCTCGCCGACATAAAAAATCTTATTTTTTGTAACCAACATAAGGCTTGATAAAGTTGGCTAAGGGTTAGGGTTTTGGTTAATATTGTATTGTAGCATTTGCAATGGTATTGCATTGTAGGGATTGTTGGTTGTAATCAGTTTGATTTACTGGATAATAATATTGGACTCTCTATTGGTGGATGTAGCCCAAGTTTGGGTGAACCATGTTAAAACTTGTCTCTCGCTATTATTATTTCTATGTATTTTCATTCCTTTTTTTAATCCTTATTTGTATTTAATTCATATCTTCTGCCATCTAACCCTAACATTACATGGACACATGCTACTGAGTGTGCATTTGAAAATTGAAACAAGCTATGTGTACTACACCTGTTCTATCTATGCCAGATTTTTCCAAGACCTTCACTATTGAGAGTGATGCTTTTGGCAATGGACTTGGTGTTGTTCTCCTTCAAGATGAATATCACATTGCGTTCACTAGCAAAGCCCTTTCTGGCAAGAATTTAGTACTTTCTACATATGAGAAGGAAATGATGGCTATTTTGCATGCAGTATAGAAGTGGCGGCCATACCTACTAGGGAATCATTTCTGCATCAAGATTGATCACTAGAGTTTAAAATATTTCTTAGAACAATGGGTCTCCTCCCTAGTACAACAGAAATGGGTTAGCAAACTCATGGGTTATGACTATGAGATCACTTACAAGAAGGGTAAGGACAATATTGTGGTAGATGCTATTTCTTGCACATTTGATGACCAAGCTTCTCTTTAAGCTATTTCTATGCCTATTCCAAATTGGTTGGAATTTGTCTAGTAGGGCTATGTCAATGACTCATCATTATCTTAAATCATTCAACAATTGGTCAATAACCCTTCTATTGTACCACATTACTCTTGGGATGGTGCTTCTCTAAGATACAAGGGTCATCTAGTGCTTCCCTAGAGCACAGATCTTCAACAGGCTATCTTCTATGAACTCCATGCTTCTCCATTGACAGGGCACTCTAGGTTCCTCAAAACTTATGAGCAGGCATGGTGTAACTTCTTTTGGAAGGGAATGAAAAGGGTAATTCAACATATGGTGGCTAAATCCCTACCAACATAACAAGGGTGAAATGACACTCCTTCATGGATTGCTCAAACCCTTGCCCATCCCTACATAGATTTGGACAAATATTTCTATGGATTTCATTGAGGGGCTCCCTAAATCTAGAGGGAAGATAGTGATCTTGGTTGTGGTTGATCACCTCTCCAAATATAGTCATTTTATGCCTTCAGCTATCCCTATACCGCCTCCTCAATCGCACAAATTTTCATGGACTAGATCTTCCATCTTCATGGCATCCCTTCTTCCATTGTCTCAGATCGTGATGCAACTTTCACTGGTCATTTTTGGATAGAACTATTTTGACACACTGGCACCAAATTGAACATGAGTTCACAGTATCACCCATAAACAGATGGTCAGACTAAAATTATCAACAAATGTTTGGAAACTTATCTTTTTTGCTTCACCTCAGAACAACATCAGTGGGAAAAGTGGCTCCCTCTCATTGAATGGTGGTACAATACCTCCTACCACACTGTATCCAAAATGACCCCATATGAAGCAGTCTATGGTCAGGAATAGCTAGTGCTCCTTCCATACACCCCCAGCAGTTCACCAGTTTAGGCAATCGACACAGTTCTTTGAACCCGAGATCAGATTCTTCACATCTTGCAAGACAATCTTCACATGGCAAGAAATTGAATGAAACAACAAGCTGATCAGCACCATTCTAAGTGCACTTTTCAAGTAGGTGATATGGTTTTTCTTCATCTACAGCCATACAAGAACTCATCCCTAAAACTCAAAGGGCATCATAAGTTGGCTCCAAAGTTCTATGGGCCATATAAGGTTTTTTAGAAGATTGGGTCAGTTGCTTATAAATTGGAGCTTCCTCCTTCTTCTTGTGTTCATCCAATATTTCATGTCTCTTGTCTAAAAACATTTCTTGGCACCAACATCAGACCACAAACTTTTTTGCTAGAACTAGATAATGAAGGATCCATCATTTTGGAGCTAGAGACAATCCTCGACAGGCGCACTCGTCAGCTTCGCTCTCAATCCATCATAGAGGTATTAATTCAATGGCACAGAATGCAACCAGGGGATGCTACATGGGAACCACTCCTTCAGATTCAGCAACAATTTCCACATCTTAAGCTTTGAGGACAGAGCTTTTCAAAGAGGGAGGGGATGTTAGGAACCCATGTTTAACCCTTCTCTTTACTTTGTTAGTATATTACTTTTGGACTCATAGGCTTTGTAAGTCATCCTGTGAGTATATTGTAGTATCCCACATTCATGGGAAGTAATAATTGTTTAGATTAGACTCAGTATATAAGTATGTGTTGAGGCCAATGAAGGAATCCACGAATTTATTACATTGAGCTTGCTCAAAGGAGGTTGCCCCCTCGAAGTGGCTTGCAATCAATAAATTCCCTCTGTGTTTTTGCTATTTATATATTTATGTTATTTCATGCATTTTCATTATATTGTTGCAGGAGGTTCCTCTCAAGTTATACTTTTGTGTTGAAGCACAGGAGTGGTAATTTAAATAAAGTTGCTGATGCATTAAGCAGGAGAATAAATTTGTTGACAGAGATGAGAATCTAAGTGTTAGGTTTTGATGAATTAAAGCATATGTATGAGGGAGACACTAATTTTGCAGAACCTTGGAAAGCATGTAAGGAACCTGTTGTGATAGATAGAAATAAGTGGTTGGATTATTTCATTCAGGAAGATATGTTGTTCAAAGGAAATTAGCTATGCATACCTAGAAGCTCAATGAGGGATAATTTGATCAAAGAGAAACATAATGGTGGTTTGACATGACATTTTGGCATTGATAAGACAATGGCTTTGGTGAGTGAAAACTAATTTTGGCCTCAGATACATAAAGATGTTAGGAAATTTGTGCAAAGTTGTAGAGTTTGTCAAGTTGCAAAAGGGAGTAGTTAGAACACTGGATTGTATAAACCTTTAATAGTGCCTGAGAGACCTTGGGAAGACATAAGTATGGATTTTGTAATGAGTTTGCCTAAGACACAGAGAGGACATGATTTAATATTTGTACTGGTGGATAGATTTTCAAAGATGTCATATTTCATACCTTGCAAGAAGACAACTGATGCGGTGCATGTAGCAGACCTATTTTTCAAGGAAATTGTGAGATTGCATGGATTACCTAAAAGCATAATTTCAAATAGAGATGCCAGATTTCTTGGATACTTTTGGAAGACACGTTAGAAGAATATGAAGATAGATTTGAAGTTCAATTCAACATTTCACCCACAGACTGAAGGACAGATAGAGGTAGTGAATAGAAGTTTGGGAAACCTGTTGAGATGTTTGGTTGGAGAGAAGACAGGAGGTTGAGATTTGCTTCTTTCACAAGCAGAGTTTGCATATAATAATTTAGTGAATAGGAGCACCAGAAGAACACCTTTTGAGATTATTACTAGAGTAAACCCTAGAGGAGTAGAAGAGTTGAGAGATATTAGTTTGGACAACAAGAGAAGTGCAAAAGCAGAAGAATTTGCAAAACATATGGAGATAATGCATGATCAAGCTAAGACGCATTTGGAGGATATGAATAGAAAATATAAGGAGCAAGCAAATGAGAAGTGAAGACATAAGGAATTTGTAGTGGGAGATGAAGTGATCGTATACTTGAGAAAAGAAAGATTTCCAGTTGGGACATATAACAAATTGAAGATGAAGAAGTTTGGACCTTGCAAGATACTCATAAAATTTGATTTAGGAAATGCCTATGAAGTAGAATTACCAGAGACATTGGGAATATCATCTATTTTCAACATTGCAGACCTATATTAGTATCATGAAGTAGTGTTTAGTGAAAGCATTGAAGAAGACTTGAAGAAGCAGTTACCACAACAAGAATCATAGTAGATTGAATACATTTTGGATAGCATAGTTGGACGCAACACCAGAGGAAGGCAATACAAGGAATATCTTGTGAAGTAGAAAGGTAGACCGGAAGAAGATTCATCATGGATTTCTTAGGTTGAGGTGGATCGTCTTGGTTTTTTTCTAGCCCCAGCAAAGTGAGGGACTCACTTTTTTTCAATAACCCTAGATGTCTAATGCAAGAGAATCCCTAGTTCAAGAGCAATCTTGCATCAACCAAAAACATTTGCATTTCAGTTTGTTTGCAATTTAGTTTGCTTCCTTTCATTTTCCAGTTCAATTAGTAGCAGTTTCTGTATTTTGGTCCGCATTCTACTATAGTTGCATCTCAGACCTTGTGGAGCTAGACTTAGCATCTAGATTATTTCATGCACATCATATCAAAATCTCAGAGCATTTGGTTAAGATACTGGAAAGATATCATGATCAGAAGATTGACTGTTTTCTCAGAGTAGAGAATCTTGAAAGTCTCAGACAATCAACTAAGGGAGAAGACTTGCAGAGCACTTACCGACTTGTGGAGCCTAATGAAACATAATTCAATGATCTATGGTTCATGGCAAACCTTCCCCAAGATCCGCACATCATTCCATCCATTTGTGGAGGAGTTCTATTCATTTAGGGTTGACCTATATATGTACACACGTTATAGCTCTTCATTGGAGTTTGTGATCTTCCTTAGCCAACAAGGAGGAATCTATTGTTCTAGATATGATATATATTGATGTAATAGATCCCTAGGAAGGAAGTTAGTGATAGATTCATAATCCTTAGCTTAGATTTGTGTGAAGGAGCTTCAAAGCTATATCTTGTGCATATTTTGATCTTCTATAATCAGGCCTATGAGCCCTAGTTGTAAGCCTGCATGTTGTCGAGTGATTTGTATTTGAATTTTATGATATATTGAATGAATGAATCTACATTTGTTCATATCTTGGAGTTATTTCTGTTGTGTTTACTCTTGTTGTACGGTCTAGATAGTTCATATTGTGAACCCTCCTATAGTGACTACACCATATTAGGGATAAACTTTCCTTTTTCTCTAGGAGGTGCATTCGCATTGTGTTGATTCTCATAAAGTACCAAGTTTCCAACGTCAAATAAATGGTGTATAATATGCTCATTGTACAATCATTGTATACTCTTCTGATGTGCCTTAAGATGCTCAAGAGCATTGATACATTGTTCATATAGCATCTCAAGTTAGTGTAATCTCTTTTCTCTTTCCATGTTGTCGTCAATAACATCTCTCAAGGAGACTCTTAATGAGGGAATTTTGAGTTCCAAAGGCATTTCCGCATCAACACCATAAACAAGATTATACAGGTAGCCATATGAATACTTGTTTTATAAGCCCATAATGCATAGGATAATTGAATATGCTAATCTTTCTAATGTTTGTTAATAGTTTTGCATAAAATCTATCCTATAACCTTGTTTGAAGCTTTTGCTTTGCCATTTGATTGAGGATAATAAGGCATAAAGATGCAATGTTGAATTTGATATTTTTTCTAGAAATTTCTTCACTTCCTTGTTCTTGAATGGCGAGCCATTATTAGAGACCAAGGAGGAAGGTATACCAAATCAAAAGATTATATTATCTTGTATAAAACAACAAATTACATCAGCAGTTATGGATTGTAAAGGGACGGCTTCGACCCACTTTGTGAAGTAATCCATAGCAATGATAATAAATAATGTCCTTTAGAGGAGGGTGGAGAGATTTTACTGATCAGGTCCAAGCCCCAAATAGAGAATGGCCAAGGTGACACTTGGGAACAAAGTTATTGGGCAGGTACTCAGATTAGATGTTGATGTTGTTGACATTGCAGACACTTCTTCACATAAGTAAAGGAATCTTGTTCCATGTGTTGCCAGTAATATCCATATGTATTAATTTTTGTACTAATGATTTTCCTCCAAAATGTTCTCCACAAGTGCCAGAATGAGCTTCTTCTAAAGCTATCAGAATTTCTAAATTACTAAGACATCAGAGAAGGACACCATTATAATTTTGTCTATATAAGACATTAGCTAGAATGATATAGTGCACTACAAGTTTGCGTTGGTGAACTCGAGCGTTCTTAGACATTGAATTAGGGATTGTTCCATCATGCAAGTAGTTGAATATATGGGAGAACCATTCATCAAAGTTTATATCACAATAGAGATCAACATTTACAATTATAGGATCTTCGATGGCTAGTGTTTTAAGATTATGAATAATAAAGATAAATTCATTAGGGGAATCATTAGGGGATATAAGGGAAGTTGCATTGCCATTGCATCTGTGTGTCGATTATCTTTTCTTGGAATAGTATCTGTGTGAGAAGGAAAATCCATTTTAGCATGATCAAACATTGAAAACAAGATCTAACCCCTACCACCTTCAAGAAATCTAACCTAAATGACATAAATAACATATAAATTAAAACAAGGTCACCTAGATGATTTGATTCCTTGGTTTGGAGGTGGATTGCTTCTTCAAGTAAACAACCATATTCACTAAAGCTGCCATGATCTACTAAAAAATGCTCAAGAGGTGGTATTCATATGATGATAGTGCAGATAAGAGTTGGATTAGATTGTGAAAATGAGAGAATGATGGGGTATTTATAGACTTGCAGCATAGATGATCAATGGTGGAGAATAAAAGAAGAAAACAATGGTTGAGGATATTCGAGAGACATGAATGAACATGCGCATGACAAGTGTTCATGAAAAAGGAATTTATTTAAAGATTTTAGGTAAGTTGTTAGTAGGGCTAAGATGTTTTTCTCAAAACAAGATGTTTTTACTATTTTGAGGATTAACTGGTGGAGATGATTGATTTTTATAAATTATTAAATCTTTCCCATATTTGATTGTTTGCTATTTCAAGGACAAAAGGCCCACTTGCACGTTTGGAAGAAAATGATAAACAAAATAGAAGTGGTGAGATGCATAATAAATTAAACAAATGTCTTTATTTAATTTAGTATTTAAATGATATGAGAAAATGTTGGAGGAAGAAATATAAATTAAATAAACAAAATTTATTTAATTTATGTGCATGATGGGGGAATAAATAAAATATTGATTTTATTTATTTTTTAGTAGAAAGATGGAATAATAAAATAATTAAAATTATTTAATTATTGATGGAAAATAGAAGAATAAGGAAAAGTAATTAAATAAATAAAATTTATTTAATTAATTATAGAGATGAGGAAGAAAATGAACTTATTTTGAGTATAAGTGTGCTAAACAAAATTGAAGTACGCATTGAAAAATGCAACAAATGGATAAATATTATAATGGGCCAATTTTGGGTGTCTACATTTTGCCCCTCTTTGAGATGACATCTGTTAGGTCATTATTTCAAAGAAGATATGACATGTTGGATAAACAGGATATGCCCTAGTGAAATTGGCAGATGATCCCCCCTCGAGAGGACCAAGCTACTAGGAAAAGGCTAGGTTGACTCACAACAAGAGGACAAAAAATAGAAAAGAGACAGTCTAAGGTTGACACAAAGAAAATAGGGATGGGGTGGGTGACAATGGGGGTGAAATAGAAACATAGGGTTTGGTTCATTTGTTACCAAAATTAGGGTTAGGTAATGATATAGGGTGATGTATGTCTAACACACTTATTTTAAAGGATGAAAATAATGAAGACAAAGATGATGATAAATAGAAGAAAGATGATGATGAAGCTGTTGATCAAATAGGTGAAGAATGGATGATGAAGACAACTCCGATAGTTGCATACAAAATTGGAGATTTGCAATCCTTATGTTTGATATAGCATATGGATATTATGCACCAGGGTATAGAGGACCAAGGTATCGATGTATGCAATGCATTCAACATAATACAATCTTGTTTACCATATGAGGTCAAAATGTTGATCCCACATACACAAAATATGAATATTAGCTATTCTGAGATGGACTTTGACTCTGCAAGCAATGGTTTGAACTTATTTCCACTACACATAATGAAACCTTGTTGGTTATATGTATGGAAAATAGTCTTAGTGCATAAGAGACTATTTAGCTCCTCAAATGCAAAAGATATTGATATGCAAGATGCTAATCCAAACACGTACAAGATGCCATTAGGCATAGTAGGAGAATAAGATCATCCCACAAACACATCATATGAAAGCAAATGACTATGCCCTAGTCCATAATTCATCGTGACATACCAAGATATGATGAATCAAGGCAGTCTAGATTAGGTATTAGAAAGGGACAAAAGATAAATCAAAAGAAAACAAAAGACATTGCCATCATGTTCTTTTGCCAAAAGGGGTGCTCTTGGATAGATTGGATAGCACCTTCTTATGAGGAAAGATATATCATTTTGAAGGCTGAGATGATGGATTGATATAGTAGATGTTGGCTTAAGGCATGCGGACAAATGTCTTTAGTTTATCCCTGATTTGAATTTGCTTTAGCTATCAAGTCATGCATAGTCTATTTTCTACTTGAGTTGGTCAAAGAGAAAAAAATGGAAGACAAAAGAGATGGACGGGGGATGGAAGAAGTATTATCACCTATGCCTAAGTCTAGATACTTCCTTCATATTCTAGACTACCTACATACCCTGTATCCATGGGATCAAGGCATAGTACGATGATGATGAGACATGATAATATGTAGTTCTAGGTGTTTATTGATGATGTGGGAGATAGATGATATAAGAAAATGAGATAGATGAATATTCTGATTAGTGAAGATTAGAAGAATGATAAAAGATGGAAGAGGTCTAGCACCCATGCCTGAATCTGAGTACTTCCTTCATAGTCAAACAACTTTCAATCACAAGTGGAAACTATTTCAAATTGGACACCATTCAAATTCAGGCATCAATAGAGATAATTCACTCCATTATCAGATTCTCTTCATTCAATAATTATTAAAGTATTCAAATTCCTCCTATTCTTCCAAGAGATAATAACAAGATGAAAGTACCTTCATTTATTCCTAATGCATTTTTCCAGTATCACCATTTGGCAAGACATGACACTGAAAGATGTATGCATCTTAAACTTGAAATTCAAGACCTCATTAATTCTAATATAATATAGGTGACTGGTGTAAATGACAATGGAAATAACTTGGTTGTTCCTCCAAATCAAAATCTAAAGATCTTCACTAATCCTTTTCCTAAGCATAACGTCAACAACATGGTGGAACAATAAAATGAAATTGATCCTGAAGTTGAATTCCTTGAATATGATGAAATAGTTGGGCTAGAACTCAAAAAGGTAGAAAAAGAAGATCAGCCTAAATGCAAAGCTCAACTTCATCCATGAGAAAAAGGTATCTATCCTGAGGTTCCTCCTCTATTATCCCTTCAAGGACTGGGAGATAGCCAAAATGCACAAGATACACAAAAGGAATAGACTACATGCAATCATAATAAGAAAGAGAAAGCTATAACAATGAAAAGTATCCCATTTCATCATGAAAAGCTAATTCATCAAGAAAAGAAAAATAAGAAAGCAAAAGAAAGAAAAAGAGAAAGGCACGAGTCATCAAAATATGTTGGCAAAGGTAATGTGTTGAACACGCTAGGATACTGAGAGTGGGGGGTGAATCAATATCTAATCAAACTTCAAATCCTCTGAAGTAGATTAAAACTTAACCATTACAGTATCAACATAAACATGAAAGATCAACACAATGCACATCAACACATAACACTAGATTTACATGGAAAACCTAAGAAGGGAAAACCATGGTGCAGATTAACTCACAATATATGAAGCTTAAAATTACAACTTTGTTTTAGGGTTACAATCCAAGGAAGCAACTACTCCCTGCTAACTTTTTTTTAGGGCTACAACCCAAAGAAGCTACAACTCCCTACAGACTTTGTTTTGGGGCTATAACCAAAGGAAGCAACTACTCCCCTAACTGAGAATGAACTCAAAAAATATTATAGTATGACAGTCCTTCTACTATCTAAAAATTGACATTGAAGCGTACACCTTTGATGATTGCAATTATGCTTCTTTTGATGATTGGATAAGTTAGGCATAGTCTTCACTTCCCTCCTATCACAAAAATGTCTTCAAGATGAATTAGGATAGACTCTAACACTTCTGCTCTTTCAACTTTAGTTGCACATCACAATGCATATTCATATTCTACTCTTTTACACACTCACATATTCATCTCCACAATCATACCTCACCTAGATCAACTAGGTTTACAATATATACATGACATTACATTGATTAAATTACAAGTTAACCAATATAATAAGAATATTACACTTTACAAGCCAGCCAAAGATTATACAACATGAAACTTGCATAGGGTAAGCCCTATCATGAATAACACACTACTCTAGAAGAAAGAACATGCCTTGTAGACCCCAATATATGCTTAGTCTTTTCCTAAACATCATTCAAAACATCATCCTTCAACGAATAACATCCACAAGCTACACAAATTTGAATTAGGCCACCCTTAAGAAAGAGCACATGAAGCATGTAACACAACGATCATTTCAACTTGGTGGTACTCACAATTGATTAAACATTACTTGCTCTTCTTCCAAATGAGTCAATAGGACCTATACAATGTCTCCAACCATTCCTTAAACTATGCACAGTAACAACATGGTGGTGCATACCTTCAACATTCTTTAGTTGGCCAGACAGAGGCATAGCCTGGCAAAATCATCATTCCAGACCACAATCAATTCTAGAGAGTAGGAAAACACCTTGCGGAGCAATTTGAGACAAAAAAATCATCAAGACCATCTTCCATCAGTCTATGTATCCTTTCATGCCACTCAAAGTTGGCACACATCATCAGCATATGTCCTAAGAACAATTAGGCATCTGAAACAATTTGTATCACAACTGTCAATAGAAAACTAACCTTGCGTACCTCCTAAACACCTAAAACTCCTGTGGATGCACTCATACATTACTGTGAACATGTCCTCAAAACCACATATCTATATCTTGTAGGAGTACAATCAACACTGAGAGGGGGGGTGAATCAGTGTTGATACACAAAAACCAATTTTTATTTCCTCTCTAGAATTGTCAATAAGATTTGTCTGAATTGAAACAATTATCAAAAGCACATTCACCAAATCTTCAATTATATAGGACACATGAAATTATGCAAATCATCAACACAAGAAATTATACAAGACATCAACACAAGAAGAATTAACGAGTGGAAAACCCTCCTAGGGTAGAAAAACCACTCAAACTGTCTCACTAGCTTAAGTATAAAATCTTCAACTTTATAAAGTCTCACTGACTTGTGATTTCCTCACTGGCATACAGAAAAGTCCACTGACTTATATCAATGTCTCACTAGTATAACATGTCTCACTGACTTAATATTTCCTCACTAGCATAGGAAGGTCTCACTGACCATAAGCCTCACTGGCATTGGAAGGTCTCACTGACCACAAGCCTCACTGGCATACTGTGCCTCATTGGCAAACCCAATCACCAATAGAAATGATAAACAAAATCAGAGGGTTACTTTTTTTCCATTCAATTCATTATCCCATCTCTTCATAATACAAACTCCATTTGTAATTTCTCCATGTGTATGTCTTCAACCTGCATCTGATGCTCAATCAATTCACCTGATTTAGTTTCAATTTCATATTGTCTTCATACTTGATTTGATTCAAACTGTGTCATACAAGTTGTCTTCATATTGTTTCACATCCATTACAACTGTATCAAATTATCTTTTTCATTGATATGCACAACTACATATTCATCAAAAGCACCTGTGATAACATTAAATAAAGAAATTAAATGTCCTCTCATGACTTTCCACATTCTTCATCTTCTCTATTTTTTCAATTTCACTTCCATTTTCCTCTTCTCAAAAATATGTTCCACCTGTAAAAAAAAACACATATTTCTTCTTGCAGCCATGTAAGAGAAAATAAAAGCTTTTCATATTCCATTGATATTTTCTCCAAAAAACTTTTCAACTCTTTCTGTATACTTTAATCAATTTTTCCCTGTTCAATTTCATCTTCCCCTACGAAATCACATTCTCTATTTGCAAACAAAAATAATAAATATTCTTCAAATTCTTTTATCATTTTTATTTCATCTTGAATGGTTTTCATCTTCAATAAATTCCAATCAATTTTTGTCCCCGTCAAAAATAAAAAATTTCTCTTTAATCTCCTATAATGACTTTTCATATTCCTTTGAGTACTTCAAAAACCCCTTCAAAATCTTCAATCTTCTCTGCATCTGCAAGACATCAACCTGTGTCTATCATCAACAACTCATCAATATGTTCAACCATCAACACAAACAAGAATGAACCAAGAAACATAAACAAGACCATGACCATCATGAAGTAAACAACTCCTGAACTAATGATGAAGACTTTGAACATCCACTGATCCTGATGACATGAACAACTCCTGTCAATACCAACACCTTTTTGACATCAATGAAAATCTACTTTCATCAATCTCCCCCTTTGTCATTGATGGCAAAACTACCTCATATATTTTTCTTTCTCCCCCTTTTTGACATCTAATGACAAAGGCTATTGTCTCCCCCTATGAAGAATAACTCATAAACAACATTAGCATGAGACTAGCAAATTATATTGATATCAACCAACTGCTCACTTATTTCTTAGATCACAAGCACTATCATTGACCTTGTTATCTTTCATACCAACCAAGAAATTGAAATATCACTTACCCAAACCTTTGATACCACTAGCCTCTGAAAATTGAAGGCATTGATCACATTTACAATTTGCTGTCAAAAACTTATTTTGATAGCCCTGTCCTTGTATTTCTGCATATTGTACAACTTTTTAACTTGTGAGCAATAAAACACCATGAAGCATAGAACCAGAAAATAACATCATGTGAGACACACCAACCAAAGATTGAGATACCACTTCTTGTTACAATATCACCTATGAAGATGAAGACTGACACACTCCTGATGACATCAAGTGTGATTGAAAGACAAACTTTCCAAACAAACAATTCTTCTTCAATCATCAACACCTTTTGACCCACATGACAAATCTCCAATAACTCCCAAAGAATAAAGTTTGCAATGAATCTACTCCTACCCACACTTCTTAAGAATGAGGACCATCCTCTTGTATCTACACAAAACACTTTTTACAAAACCACATCTGAAACATATTGTACTACACAAGAACTATTGCCTCTTGACTTTGTCATTCAAACCAGCTCATCCAATAAGCACAACAATAAACTAACTTCACCATCAAGCCCTTCCTGCAACAACATTTTGCAAAATCAAATGTAGAGTTAAGTGCTATGAATTGAATTTTTCATTTTCAACCACCTTAGCAAACATATGCAAATATCTGATAAGAGCTCTTTGCCATGACAACCAATACTTCTCAATATCAAGATCCCATTGAACTGCAACTTCATAACAACTCAATCTTTGTAAGTACCAACATGATATGACAAAGATCAAAACCAAATCACTTATAAACCAAGTCATTCAACATCACCAAACTCTTTCTGAATTGAGCCCTTAAATTTCTTATCACTAATTACCTGTAGCACTTACATACTAAATATCAACTTTGTTAGCAGCACCATCATCAACTTCAAGAAATTTTATTTCATAAGATTGGCAAGAATCTAAAAAAAAACATGACAAGATCACCATATCAAATGATCTCCTTCCTGAAACTTCTTGGGGATAATTGATAGGACACGAACAACTCCCCCTCACTTTGTCCCATATGTTATGCAACTAAATGAGGTGACTTGTGCAAAATGCACAAGCTTAGAATCTGACTTCTCTTGACTTTCTTTCTGCTTCCAAAATTTTATAGGCTCTTTCTTTTGTTCATGTTTCTTTATCTAAACCTTTTCAACTTTTTTCTTTTCCCAACCTTTCAAATCAGGTGGTGCAATTCTTCCATACCTTCTGCAACTAAATGCTTTGTGACCAAGAGAATTACACTTGAAACATACAACATTAGTATTCCATACTGAGGCAAATTGATTTATTTTGCAATTAACTAATTTGTGTCCAAATTGATTACAAGTATAACAATATCTATTAAATGAATAATTATACTTGTACATATATGCTTGTCTTGCAGGGGCATTTCTTCCAAATTTTCTCCTTTGATTGTGCATTTTGTCTTTAGGGGTAGTAGTATGATAATTTAAATCAATCTTCCTTTTAGGAGTCTCTCTGACTTTTGAACATTCTCCCTTTTCATAACCAAGTCCAACAGTGTCTCTATGTTGTTTTTGTTTACTAAGCATCTCTTGTAACTTGCTTGTGCTCTCATCAAATTTGAGATTCTTTTCCAATTGCTTTCTAACATCCTCAAGTTCTTTACTTAAAGAAATTATTTCTTCTTCTAGATTTTGACATTCAACCTTTTTAGCCTCTAACTCAAATTTTGTTTCATCAGCTATCTTCTTAGCTTTCTCAACCTCTGTCTTCAAACTGATGATTAATTTATCTGATTCACTTGCTTGATTCCTCAAATCTATAATCAGGTTTCTAGCATCTTCAAGATCTGTAAGAGCTTTGTTTTTTAAGTCTTTTTCTTGTTGTAGATGCACCTCTAATCTGTGATTCTCCTTTTTATATTTATTGAGTTCACTCAAAGCACACATGAGCTCTCCTTCTATGTCAATTTCACATTCTTGTTCTTCATCACTTATAATCTGATTGAGTCTCATCTCCTTCATGTGAAAGTTTTCCATCATTGTCACTTTTCGTAGATAATAAGTTGTCTTCTTCTTCAAACGCATTACCTTGATAAATTTTTATCAACTTCTTCTACATATCCTAAGATGTTTCATAGTGCATAACTTGACAAGAAACATCATTAGATAGAGCAGACAATATGGCCTTCTTTGCAATATAATTACATTCAAGAGCTTCTTTATTATTTGTAGTAACACAATATCTGTTCTCAACTGACATCAAAACACCATATCCTAAAGAGGATAAATAAATCTGCATTCTCATACACCAAACTGAGAAATTTGAACCATCAAAGAAAGGAGCTCTTGAAACCTTTTCTTCTAATACAATATCAAATTCAACTTGGGGAACACTTCTATCAACAAGCTCTATATCAACCTTTGAATTTGATAAAGATGGAGAGTTTTGACTAGTCTGAGACTTGACAATTTTCTTGTTCTTATTTCTTTTGCATTTACCCATGGTACTCCACACACAAGACCTACCCAAACTGATTAAGCTTCAAAAGGGAACCTAGGCTCTGATACCAATTGTAGGAGTACAATCAACACTGAGAGGGGGGTTGAATCAGTGTTGATACACAAAAACCAATTTTTATTTCCTCTCTAGAATGGTCAATAAGATTTATCTAAATTGAAACAATTATCAAAAGCACATTCACCAAATCCTCAATTATATAGGACACATGAAATTATGCAAATCATCAACACAAGAAATTATACCAGAAATCAACACAAGAAGAATTAACAAGTGGAAAACCCTCCCGGGGTAGAAAAACCACTCAAATTGTCTCACTAGCTTAAGTATAAAATCTTCAAATTTACAAAGTCTCACTGATTTATGATTGCCTCACTAGCATACAGAAAAGTCTCACTAACTTAATATTGCCTCACTGGCATAGGAAGGTCTCACTGACCATAAGCCTAACTGGCATAGGAAGGTCTCATTGACCACAAGCCTCACTAGCATATTGTGCCTCACTGGCAAACCCAATCACCAATAGAAATGATAAACAAAATTAGAGGGTTACTCTGTTTCCATTCAATTCATTATCCCATCTCTACATAATACAAAATCCATTTGTAATTTCTCTATGTGTATGTCTTCAACCTGCATCTGATGCTTAATCAATTCACCTGATTTAGATTCAATTTCATATTGCCTTCATACTTGATTTGATTCAAACTGTCATACAAGTTGTCTTCATATTGGTTTACATCCATTACAACTATATCAAATTATCTTTTTCATTGATCTGCACAACTACTTATTCATCAAAAACACCTATGATAACATTAAATAAAGAAATTAAATGTCCTCTCATGACTTTCCACATTCTTCATCTTCTCTATTTTTTCAATTTCACTTTCATTTTCCTCTTCTCAAAAATATGTTCCACCTGCAAAAATAAACACATATTTCTTCTTGCAGCCATGTAAGAGAAAATAAAAACTTTTCATATTCCATTGATATTTTCTCCAAAAAAGCTTTTCAACTCTTTCTATATGCTTTAATCAATTTTGCCCTGTTCAATTTCACCTTCCCCTACAAAATCACATTCTCTATTTGCAAAAAAAAACAATAAATATTCTTCATATTCTTTTATCATTTTTATTTCATCTTCAATAAATTCCAATCAATTTTTGTCCCTGTCAAAAATAAAAAATTTCTCTTCAATCTCTTATAATGACTTTTCATATTCCATTGAGCACTTCAAAAACCCCTTCAAAATCTTCAATCTTCTATGTATTTGCAAGATGTCAACCTGTGTCTATCATCAACAACTCATCAATATGTTCAACCATCAACACAAACAAGAATGAACCAAGAGACATAAACAAGACCATGAGCATCATGAAGTAAACAACTCCTAAACTGATGATGAAGACTTTGAACATCCACTGATCCTGATGACATGAACAACTCATGTCAATACCAACACCTTTTTGACATCAATGACAATCTACTTTCATCATATCTATCATTATAGAGAAATGCGAAGTACCCCAAACAGTCTTTATCATTACTTGATTTTGTAAAAACAAAGACCAAAATTCTACCTTTCATAACTTTCATTGCAGAGGGACAAATGATCTAAAACTTTGGATTTATCACCTTTATATCATACTTATCTTAACTTATGAACTACATGACCATATCTTTAAATGCAAAGAAATGCAGAGCCAGACATTGCAGTATTATGAATACTTTCTTTAGGAACAACACTGAATCCAAACTGCCAACTGTAAAAACACTTTTCTGGTAGTCCAAACAATATGAAACTTGGAAGATACATGCTTTTACACTATATGAATCTATCTTTCAATCCATAGAGGTACAACATCAAAATAATTAAAATGCGGAGCAATCTCCCATATAGTCTTCAAAACAGTCTTTCTGTAGCAAAAACTTTCACCAACTTCTGGAGGCCAAAACCTTCATATAACAACATATACATCCTTGAGAAGAACAAGAAGGATCAACCAACATGCCATAGGCCATCAGTAACATCTTTTCATCCTAATCATAGCTCAATATATCATCATTCATCTTAGTTCTTTTATTTCACATCTTAATGTTTCATCATGAGAACATGACATCCAACTATGAACTTCTAATTCCCATCTTTCTCTATAGTCATTGGATAAGACATGCCATCCAACCATGAACTTCTAATTCCCATCTTAATGTATCTTCTTTAGGATGTGACATCCAACCATGAAACCATCATACATCCATGACAATATTGACATCAATGACAACTAAATGCCAACAATATCCCCCTTTGGCATTGATGGCAACACATACCTGCACATTCTCTCCCTTTGACATCAAGGACAAAGGGTAACTTCTTCTTTCTTAGGGCATAACTTTTTCTTGCAATAAACAAACTCCCCTATCATCAGTAACCACTACCTACTCTCCCTTAGAAGTAGCCACCATCAATCCAGGAAAAAGGTATAACATGAACCACTCCCCCTGGATAGATGCCCCACAATGCATCTAGCAAGAAGGATGGGGAATTACCCCTAACCTCTACTAAAGATCCTCAAAATTGTCCTTTTCAAGATTCTTTGTGAAAATATCTATAATCTGATCCTTTGTTGGAACATATTACAACCTTACTTCCTTATCTATAAACTTCTCTCTCAAAAAGTGATACCTGATTGCTATATTCTTGGTTCTAGAATGCATCACTGGATTCTTGGAAATATTGATAGCACTTGTATTGCCACACAAAATAGGAATAGGATCATCATACAATACCTTGATACCCTTTAGGGTTTGCTTCATCCACAACACTTGTGTACAATAGGATGCTACTATAATATACTTTGCCTCTACAGTTGATAATGACACTGAATCTTGCTTCTTGCTCTGCCATGAAACCAATCTGCTTCCTAAAAAGAAGGCACCACCACTTGTACTTCTTCTATCATCAACAAAACTAGCCCAATAAGCATCAGTATAGGCACTCAGATCAAAGTCATTACCTCTTGGATACCATAAGCCATAATCTAGAGTTCCTTTCAAGTATATGAATATTCTTTTCATTTCCTTCTCATGTGTTTTCTTGGGATTATCTTGATATCTAGAAACCATACATATTACATGCATGATATAAGGTCTAGAAGTAGTTAGGTACAACAATCCTCCAATCATAGATCTATAGGAAGTCTAATCCACCTCTGAAGACTCATCATCCTTGCTCAAGTGACACAAGTGACCATGGGAGTACTCACTAGTTTTGAATCCTCCATAACAAACTTCTTCAACATCTCTTGTTGGCAAGAGACACTATATGGATTCATGGTTGTTGTCATTGATGGCAACAAAGGTCATCCCACATATCTGCAAGTCATGGTGTGTCTCTACCGGAAGTCAGAATGAAGATTGTTGTGGTCCGGTGAACAAGAACAGAGCATATGGCAAGGTCCAACAGATTGGTACAGCTCTCTCAGAGGAAGTATCTTGGTGCAGTACGGATTTGGGGAAGTCAAAAGGACTACCTTGAGTGGTATATTCCAAGGATTTAGCCTCCGGTGATGGACAAGGAAAAAGATATGAGTAGTTGAGTACCGGATTCCTGAGTGACAGTGAGAACAGAGGAAGAACTGACTGACAGAACATCAGACTACTTTCCAGATGTGTTACTATTGATGGTAAAGGTTGTGAAGGCATGAATCATGTTTGGCCAACATGATTAATGATATCTACAAGTATATGCTTGATCCGCATTGCTTGGTGAGCAAGGATTCAGCCGATAGAACAGAGTTTGTGAGAAAATAGACTGTTCCGGATGCCGACTACAAAGGTGATGAAATTACTTGTGCAGATATATATGCACGATGGATTTAGTTATGAGAAGTATGTTTGTGTGTTGTTAATGTGTGAATAAGTGCAGAGCAGAGCAGAAACAGCTAGAGAGATCCGATATGTGAAAGGAAAGTAGAATAAAGAGAAGAGGAAAGATGAAGTGCAGCAGATCAGTATACTGAGCCTAACCGGAACTGAACTCCAGCATATGTGGATGCTTCCAATCAGTTCAAGTATTGTATAACATTCTTTTGTAGATAGTGTGTCTCCTTGTAGGCAGTGTGCCTCTTTGTGAGTAGTGTGCTTGGGTAGTGAGCCCTAATTGGCAAGTGCCATTTTGTAATTCCTTATTCTTCTAACAGAGAATAATCTTTGAGTTAATCACCCCGTGGTTTTCTCCCTTAACAAGGTTTCCACGTCAAAAATACTGTGTCATGTGTTTCTCATTTCATGGTAATGTTTTTATGTTTGATTCAATGCTGCATTGATTAATAAGAAAGTTCAAAAGAAGAAATAATTAGGATAACTGATTCACCCCCCCTCTCAGTTATCAACAATTGGTATCAGAGCTAAGTTCCTCCTAATAGAGCCTAACAGCTTGAGGAAGATATGGGAGTTCAAATGGATGCATATGGTTTAAGGGAGCAACTCAAGACTGCCCTTGAGGATCTTGAACAGTCAAACTCTAAAGTCAATGAATTAAAGGAAAGACTCAAATAGGCTGATGAATTCATGAGAGAATTAAAGGACAAATTAAGTCTCTCTATGAAAAAGAGAAAGGAGCTGCTCCAACAATTGGCAAGACAAAGTGAAGAAAGTAATACAAATGAAGAATTGACTGAGAAAACCAAGTTATGTGAAAAGTTATCAAAAGAAGTCATTATGGTAAGACATGAAATGGAATCAGGAGTTATAAAGTTTACTCAAGAGATTGAAGAGAAAAGAAAAACTGAAGACAATCTAAGATAATCTCTTAAAGAGAAATCAGAAGATTGCCTCCAAATGGACAGGATTATCAGACATCTTGAATCTGATCTTGAAGATGCCAAAGATAATGAAGAAAAACTTGAGGATCAAATTGTCTCTCTCAAAAGAGATCTTCAAACAACAAATGAATATAAAGAGAAATTCAAGATAAGTTCTGCTCAACTTGAAGTTCTTCTTGGAAGTCAAAAGAGGGCAGATGACAAGTATGGTTTGGGATATGAGAAAGGAGAAAGCTCCGAATCCGGTCAAAAGAATTTTGGATTAGAAAATCCAAGGAATAGGCCTAGAAGACCTCCAGTAAGACAACCCAATGCTCAAAGATATCCATCCTTCAATGGATACTACCATAGCTGCAATCACTTTGGTCACAAAGCTAATCAGTGCAGAAAGAGAATGAATTAGACTAATTCATCCTTCTCCGGATAGTGCTTTAACTACAAAAGGTATGGACACAAGTCTCATGAATGCAGAAATATGCAAATAAACAAATCATTCAATGGTAGATGCTTTGCATGCAATAGAGTAGGTCATATGGCTAATCAATGCAGATCAAGAGGTTATCAGTCAAATATGCAAGGAAATGTTATTTGCCAAATCTGTAATAGGTCCGGTCATAATGTAAAAATCTACAAAAGCAAGGATTAGGACAAAAGAGGTCCGGTGTATAATCAGAATCAAGACAAGGGTAAACAAAAGATGAATGCGGATGAAGTTAGGAATCAGATGAACAAGATTTGGGTGAAGAAAAGTTTAGAGAATGTAGAGGTTGGATCCGCACCAGACTCTGGTGCTGATATTCCTTCCGAAAATTAAAGGTGAGCTCTGGCTCAGGGGGAGACTCAAAGAAAATCTTGTTCCCCCAGCCAATCAAGTGGTGCCGGATGTGGCACAAGATGCGGAGTAAAGGGTTTGTAGATATAAGTCTTGAGATGATCCAGATAAGATTTCAGAGGTCCGCATGAAGATGTCAAGAAGTTGTGATCGATCAAGTAAGACCTGTTCTGGGAGATGCTCTGGAATGACAGAGGATTACAAAAAGGTCCAGAGAAATCCAGAAGTGCATTATCGTATTCTGTGGATTGGACAGAGTGTTTGGGATGCCCTTGTGATGTGTCATCTTGATTTGTTCATGGTTGGAAGATCCACATGATGTTCATAGATCAGGACTGATCCGGTTCTTTGAGTTATCTGAATAAGGCAAACCAGAATAATGTAGGTCGAGCATTTATTGCCATCAGATATTAGGGTTTACAGAGCAATATAAGGGATTTCTCATAAATCACTTGCTCATTCTGCACTCAAGAAGAAGCGAAAAGTGGAGCTCTGCAACAAGATTCATCAAGTTCACCAAAGATCTCCTGCTGAAGTCATTACATACAGAAATCAATCCAACCACTCCGTGTAACCGAAGGCGCATAAGGTATTTTCCATTTTTCAATACTTTACGACAAATCTTTTGAGAAATGACTACTCTAAATATAGTTAAGATCTCTGATAGACCTCGCCCCACTTTCAAGAAACATCCATACAAATCTTTGGAGGTAGATCCCCTAGGAGCCTTCTCTAGTGTTCTGCATGGTGTATTGCATACAGAGGACATTAGGGTTTACATACATGCAAATCTTGAAGACTTTGGAGAATCAAAATTGATGGATATCTATCACAAACAGTTGATAGACGATTCCTTTGAGATTAAACCTTAGTACAAAGCCATCCAGGATAAGCACTTTGCACAGTGCATTCATTTCCCCTATTTTGAAGAAGATGAATGGGTCCGGTATGTTCTAAGCAGAGTGCATGGCAATTTCCTATGGTTGAACAAGCCTTTCAAAATCACCAAAGATGCAATTAGGGCTGTAACCGGTCTGCACTCATTCGGCGGATTACCTGTTCTCAAGTCTATAAAAAATCAGATAGATAGTGATGCAACCGGATCTAAATTTGACAAGAGAGCTATGACAATTGAAGACATCACTGAACCAGATGTCAAATTTGCATCTATAATAATTGGTTACAAGATCTATCACTCCAGTAGGGAAAATTCAGTACCGGGAACTACAATTTACATAGCTTACCAAATGCTAAAGGAGAATGCAGACTATGATTTGTGTGAGCTTCTTCTAAACCAACTTTTGGAAAATCTATAGAAGATCAAGAAGGACAAGAAGAACTCCTTCAAGTATGGTAGTTTGATCCTTTATCTATTCTTTTATTACATGAATGAGCTTCCTGGATCCAGTGGATGGATATGGCAGAATGACAGACCAGTTGCCATCCAAATCAAAGATTATTTGCATGGACTTGGGGATGCTAAAGCAAGAAAAACAGCCCTGTGGGGATACTTCAAAAACTTCCAGAGCATGATGCAAGCAAGAGAAAGAATTCCCTAGTCTATTGTTGAAAAATACAAAGACTCGGTCTGCTTCATGGTTGATACTGATCAGTGCCTGATGGAGGCAGTGGAGCCAAGGACAGTCTGGATCATGCCCATGGGGTATGAGGTTGATGAACAAATTGTGGAACTGCATGTTCAACACATGCTTAGTCAGCCCAAAGATCCAAAGGCAGAAAGGTTTGGAACCTTTGAGGAGTTGAGTGTGGAGATCCATGTGGAACTCAGAGAACCTGAGATAAAGAGGAAGGTGAGAAAAGAAGTAGAGCATATTGCTCAAGGCCTAGGCATCCCAAAGGAGGCACTTGATGTCAACCGAGAAAAGAGGCAAAAGGTTGAGGAAGAGAAGAAAGAGGCAGAAAAGAAAAGTAAGAAAAGTACTCCGGTGGAAACCTCAACTCGGACCAGATCATCAAACGGATCTACACCAGTCACAACCAAAGGCTCAAAAATGTCAAAACCGAAAGGTCAGACATCTCGTAAAGGAGAGAAAAGATCTAAAATAAAAGCCACAAGGGCTTACACAAGTCAGAAAGATGAAGAGGAAACTAAGTCAGATGAGGGAGTAAAGGAAATAAAGAAGCAGAAGAAGAAAGGATCTGGTAAACCCTCCACAGGCCAAGACAAGGAAGAAATGGCAGAGAAATTTGTTGAAAAGCCCACCCTGTCTCTAGACAGTGTAATCAAATCAGTCACTGTGGATGGAAACCTTCAACCAATGGCTGAATTCTATGATGACTACAATGAAGCTGACCAAAAGATCCTGCAGGAAGCCACAATCAGGTATCTAAACATCTACAACAAAGCTTTCATTGAAATTATCTCCCTTATTCCTAAGAGTCTAGAGAAGGAGCTAGAAATGAGAAAGGCCAATGCCATGGCAAAAGATCTTGAGATCAGAGAACAGATAGCTATTCAGCTATATCCCTCAATTGATCACAAAACAATGAACATGGTATTCAAAGACTGCAAGGATGAATTCAAAAGCAAAGCAAGGATGAATCAGCTTATGCTTGGTGAGACCGACAAGGTAGCCAAGGACACTGAAGAGATCCTCTGGAATACATTCAAAGGGTTTAACATTCCTATTATAGAGGACTTAGGTGCAGAAACAGCTGTGGACTTGGAATCCTCTACTCCGGAAGAAGTGGTCCTTGAACAGACTAGCAACTCTCCTCCAGTTTCGCCTATAGTCTCCAGATCCAAAGAAGAAGAGATATTATAGGAGAAAGAAGCAGTGGCAAAAGAAAAGGAAGTTGACAGTACCAAGGGTGCAGAGAAAGAGAAGATTCCAACAGAGAAAACCACAACTGTAAGTGGTAAGAATGTGGAAGGAGAGAAAATTCCAAAGGACAAGACTGCAGAAGAGAAGAAACATCTGTCTCCGGCAAGAGACACTGCACAAACTGTTCAAAAATTTTTGAGCCAAGAAACAATAGAGATTGATGAACCGGAGCTTCTAAAAGGTCCATTCAACTTTGACTCCCTCTCTCCGATACAGACAATGAAGATAGCTTCATTTGCAAATGCTAAAGCAAATGAAAAACTCCTAAAGTCTCATATGGAAGACTGTGAGTTGATAGAGGCTGCTTCCGAAGTGCTTGAAAAGATTATGCCATCGGTTCAGATAGATCCGACAGCCTCCTCTTTCGGTAATCTCAAAACCTTAGTCAACAGTGTTGGTACACATTTTGATTCCCTAGAAAAATCAACTGAAGAAAAGGTCCGGAAGGAGTTATTGGATAAGAGATTTTCAGAAGTACTAGGCTTAATCTCTAATGATAGGAGAAATATGAGTATTGGAATTAAGAGCTTAGAAAATTCTCTTAAGGATGGTGGTGACATTTACAAATTTTGTATCTCCTGGTCAAAGGCAACAGTAGAAATTCATAAGAAAATAAAAGAGGAACAGGACAAACTACAAAGTTTGTCTCAAAGTTTTGATCCTCTCTCTTCCTCCATAGTAAATCAAGAATGTCAAACTATTGCAATCACAAATGCAATAAAGAACTTTGAGAAGGAAAGGAAGAATATAACTAACCAGATGGGAGAACTTAGAAGGATTATAATCCCTAAGTTAGAAACTATGCATAAGGCCATAAGTGATGCTCAGACTACCGCCCAAACCAATGATCCGATAGATCTCAAGAGGGTAGAAGCTTTTACATTTTTGTTGAGTGGTCACATTTCAATTTTGGATAGAATGAAGCAAAGTTGGGCTATAGAATTGGTCCAATTGAAGACATCCTTTGCAGACATTCTTCAGTTTATGTGAGTATGTAATATGCGGCTAAGTATAGAAAATTTTTGAAAATTTTGGTGTGCAGACCCTACCCTTTGCGATTGATGTCAAAGGGGAAGTGAGGAGCAGTGAAAAATGAGGAATCCAATGAAGGGGGAGTTCTAGAAATTGTATATAAAGATAGAGCATCAGCCAAGGGGGAGCATAGTGTAAACACTTAGTCATTTTTCACTAAGTGTTGCCATCAATGCCAAAGGGGGAGATTGTTGGCAAGAGACACTATATGGATTCATGGTTGTTGTCATTGATGGCAACAAAGGTCATCCCACATATCCGCAAGTCATGGTGTGTCTCTACCGGAAGTCAGAATGAAGATTGTTGTGGTCCGGTGAACAAGAACAGAGCATATGGCAAGGTCTGACAGATTGGTCCGGATCTCTCAGAGGAAGTATCTTGGTGTAGTACAGATTTGGGGAAGTCAAAAGGACTACCTTGAGTGGTATATTCCAAGGATTTAGCCTCTGGTGATGGACAAGGAAAAAGATATGAGTAGTTGAGTACCAGATTCCTGAGTGACAGTGAGAACAGAGGAAGAACTGACTGACAGAACATCAGACTACTTTCTGGATGTGTTACTATTGATGGTAAAGGTTGTGAAGGCATGAATCATGTTTGGCCAACATAATTAATGATATCTACAAGTATATGCTTGATCCGCATTGCTTGGTGAGCAAGGATTCAATCGACAGAACAGAGTTTGTGAGAAAATAGACTGTTCCGGATGCCGACTAGAAAGGTGATGAAATTACTTGTGCGGATATATATGCATGATGGATTTAGTTATGAGAAGTATGTTTGTGTGTTGTTAATGTGCAAATAAGTGCAGAGCAGAGCAGAAATAGCTAGAGAGATCCGGTATGTGAAAGGAAAGCAGAATAAAGAGAAGAGGAAAGATGAAGTGCAGCAGATCAGTATACTGAGCCTAACCGGAACTAAACTCCAGCATATGTGGATGCTTCCAATCAGTTCAAGTATTGTATAACATTCTTTTGTAGATAGTGTGTCTCCTTGTAGGCAGTGTGCCTCTTTGTGAGTAGTGTGCTCAGGCAGTGAGCCCTAATTGGCAAGTGCCATTTTGTAATTCCTTATTCTTCTAATAGAGAATAATCTTTGGGTTAATCACCCCGTGGTTTTCTCCCTTAACAGGGTTTCCACGTCAAAAATACTATGTCATGTGTTTCTCATTTCATGGTAATGTTTTTATGTTTGATTCAATGCTGCATTGATTAATAAGAAAGTTCAAAAGAATAAATAATTAGGATAACTGATTCACCCCCCCTCTCAGTTATCAACATCTCTTTGACATACTTAGCTTGAGAAATAAAGATCCAATCATCTAGCTCAACAATTTGAAGTCCAAGGATGAAAGACATCTCACCAATTTCATAGACATCTTAAACTCTGTTTGCATCTCCTCTATAAACCTCTTACACATATCATCATCTCCACCAAAGATGATGTCATCAACATATACTATAACTATCAATATCATATCTCCTTCTTCCTTGATATATAGGTTGCTATTTGTAGTACCTTTCTTGAAGCCTTTCTGAAGTAAATATTTATCCAACCTAGAATACCAAGATCTAGGTGATTTCTTGAGACCATACAATCCCTTTTTGAGTCTGCACACCATATATGGATCTTCTAAAATCTGAAAGCCATCAGGTTGCTCAATGTAGACTTCTTCCTCTAGGTCACCATTCAAAAATATTGATTTGACATCCCTATGATAAAACTTAAAGTTCTTGTGAGTAGAAAGGGAAAGAAACATTCTGATTGCCTCCATCCTAGCTACCAGAGAAAATGTCTCCCCAAAATCAATGCCTTCAACTTGAGAGTATCCATTACACGCCAATCTTGCTTTGTTCCTCACAACTTCACCATATTCATTCAGCTTGTTCTGGAACACCCACTTTGTTCCTATGACACTCTTGTTGGCTATTCTGGGAACCAATTCCCATGTTTGATCCTTCTCTATCTAATCCAATTCTTCTTCCATTGCTTTTATCCATCCATCATCTTTTCTAGAATCAAAAAAGGTGTTGGGCTCTACTTTTTATAACAAACACAAGTTTACATGCTCATGTGCCTTAGCAAACCTTCTCTTGGTCTACACACCTTCATTCTTATCTCCAATGATCTGATCTACTAAGTGGTTCTTCTGAACATACTTTGTTGGAGCCTTAGGTATCTTCTCTGGTTGTTGTTCCTTTTCTTTTTTCTCTTCTCTTCTTGATCTTCAATGCATGGAAAGATATTAGATCTAAGGTCCTCTGATTCTTGTGAGATCTGATATGAGTCTCCATCTACTTTGACATTTGTGCTTTTAATCATCTTCCCCAATCTCTTATTGTACCATCTATAAGCCTTGCTTCTAGTTGAGTAACCAAGAAAGATCCCTTAATCACTTCTTGAATCATGCTTTCCTAGGTCTTCTTCATCTATTATGATATAGCATTTTCTACCAAAGATATTGAAGTATCTGACAGTGGGAGGTCTTCCATACCATAGCTCATAAAGGGTCTTAGTGCTATTGACCCAACTATACTCTGTTAGTCAGATAGGCAACAGTGTGAACTACTTCCTTCTAATACATGTTAGGCAGATCTACATCCTTCAACATTTCCCTAGACATCTCTTTCATAGTCCTATTCTTCCTTTCCACTACCCCATTTTGTTGAGGGGTCCTATGAGCTAACACATGTCTCCTAATACCATGATCTTCACAAAACTTATCAAATTCATTTGAAGTGAACTCACCTCCTCTATTAGACCTTAAACATTTGATTTAGTATCCATTTCATTCTCAACCATAGCTTTGAAAACCTTAAACTTATCAAAGGCATTTGATTTTTCTCTTAAGAAAGTAACTCAAGTCATTCTAGAATAATCATCAATAAGTAACATGAAATACCTTTCAATTTCTTGACTCTTTACTCTTATATGGACACAAAGGTTAGTATGGATCAACTCCAATGGAATTGAAGAAGAATACTCCTTTCTTTTGAAACTTGTCTTTATCTGCTTTCCCATTTGACATTCGGTGCATACTATCTTTGCAGGATTGGTTATCTTGGGCATATCTCTCACCACATGAATAGAGCTAATTTTTACCATATTGTCAAATTTGGTGTGTCCTATTCACTTGTGCCATAGCCAGTACTCACTAGAATGATCCAATAAGTATGATCTTCCATTTACCTCCTTTAGATGATAGATATCACCATATGACTTGATGCCTTCTGCAACTAGTTTTCTAGATCCTGCCTTCCTAATTTCACAACCTTTGGAAAGAAAGGTAAGATTGTCTCCTTTACTACACATCTAACTGACACTGATAAGATTGTGCTTTAGCCCTTTGACATAGAGAATCTCCTCATTCCTATTCTTCACATCAATAGTTATAACACCTTTTCCATAGATTTGTGCCGACTCATCACCACCAAACTTAACAATTCCACCATTCCACTTCTTAAGGCTGATAAACTTATCCTTGTCACCAGTCATATGATTAGAATAACCACTATCAATTACCCAATCTTTGGCTTCTTCTTTTGTATGAAAGACAATCCATACAACCATTGATCTATCATTGTTTTGGTCATCTTGGAAGGTATCAATCTTTTTAAATTTTCCAACACCATCCTTTTTGTCACCAACACTCAAGGCCATGAAAAGTGTTTTATCAGTTGAATCATTATGATCCTCATCTTCTGAAGAACAACTGCTCTCTATGGAATACATGCTTCTTTTGAACTTGTCTTTCTTGTTACCACCCCTTGATTCTTTAGAAAGATATTTAGAAGCAAAATGACAAATATTCCCATAATTAAAACATTGGAAAGGTAACTTACCTCTATATTTGTCTATTCCTTTCTTCAAGGTTCTTACAAAGTTTGCTTCTACCTCATTAGGGTCATCATCTTGATTAGCTGCTTCATCTTTTATCTTCTTACTTTCTTTGAATGTTGCTTCCTTCTTTAGGGCACCTTTGTCAAATTCTCTCATTTTAAAGGTAGTGAGTGAGGCAAACAATTGATATATTGTATATTTAATCAAATTATGTGATTCCTCAATGGAATAAACCTTATGACTATAAGATTTAGGAAGAGATCTCAAAACATTCTTCACAATTTCATCTTTTTTTACTTCCCCATCAAGACCTCTGATGCCATTGACTATTTCATACACGCAAAGAATGTAACCAACAATGTCTTCATCTTATGTCATCCTCAGGGTTTCAAATTTGTTCTTGAAGATTTGCATCTTGGCTTGTTTCACTTTACTATCTCCTTCATAAATACTTTCAAGTTTGTTCCAGACATCCTAAGTAGATGTACAACTCATTATCTTCACAAGTTTTGAATCAGATAGTCCACTCATGATAGCACTCTTTTCCATGGCATTGTTCTTGTACAACTTAATCTCATCTGCATCTTTAGGTTCACTACTTGGAATAGTGTAGGCCTTCTTGACTAATTTCCAAATGTCATACCCTAGAGAAGTTAGATAATAGTCTATCATGAGAACATGACATCCAACCATGAACTTCTAATTCCCATCTTAATGTATCTTATTTAAGACATGCCATCCAACCATGAACAGCATCAGACATCCATGACAGTGTTGACTTCAATAAAAACCAAATTCCAACATAATGATTCAACCTTCTCACAAGCATTAGAAGATTTCAAATATACAAACATTTGTGTATCAAGCACCACACAATTGTTGTGAAAATCAAACATGTATGAATCTCTCATCTATTCTACCACACTTGATAGAGCACCTCTCCAAGATGCTTGTAATCTTGGCCTCCTGTTAGATATATATATATATATATATATATATATATATATATATATATATATATATATATATATATATATATATATATATATATATATATGTATGTATGTATATGTGTTGTGTTGTGTTCCCCTGTGTAGTTCTAAATGTTTGTTCAGGTCTCCTTGGAGGACCCTTGATACTCTTGTAAGGTCAAGGATCCAAGGAGATTGCCTCTGTTGTGACATTCCCTCTATTTTTTTCTCTATTCTTCTACTCTCCTCTCTTATTGCAATTGTTTAGTGTGGTGGCTTGGGGGCATAATGATGTGGAGGTTGTCTTGGGGGCATCTTCCCACGTTGTGACCCTAAGTCATATAGGTCTCCTTTCTCTTTTTTTTCGTGATTTCATTCTTCTATTGTACTTGTAGCCCTACTAGTCAATAGATGACGACAACAAATATACATTTATGATAAGGATCGTGTGTCCCTAAACAAAAATAAAATGGACCTAGTCCATATATGAAGATGGGGGTAATTTGTTACTGATGTTTGATTAGTAGAATCACTTTGTGTTGTGATGTGATCATGTATCATATTGTGAAATTGTTGTAACAAGCTTTTGCAATACTCTAAATCTAATTCTATGTACTTTGAATCCCTTTTGTCTCACCTTGTAGCTACACTTGGTTCTAAGATACCTAAAGTATAACCTCATGGCTATACTTAGTTCTAAACCCATAAGTATAGCCTTGGTTTGTTTGAATGATATGTTGCCTTATTTCTGTATTAGTTTCATGAAATGATTTGGTTATTATCTTAGCTTAGATTTTCTAACCAAAGCTTATTATTGATCAATGGTTGTTAGCAAATGATATTGATGTGTTTCTATCATGATTATTGGGAACAATTTAGTGATTGTAAGCACATGCCACCTTGGGGCATGGGCTTTGTGAAAGCTCTTGTTCCCTTACGTGTTTTCACCTTACCTGCTACCGGCAAGAGGGAGCAACCTCTTTAAGGTGGGGGCATATATTGTGGTAAATGCTTGGATATCTTATACATTGTGATAAATTGTGTTTGCGTACACTTCCTTTTCATTGTAGGGCATCTTTGTGATGCAGGTGGGGTTGTGTACTTTGTTGCATGTTTGCGTATACTTCCTTTTCACCATAAGGCACCTCCACAATGCAGGTGGGGTTGTATACTTTTGAAACCCATTCTATGGAAGGTGGGATGACATATATCCTTGAGTAGGTTGCACATTCTTTTGAAAAAGTCCTCTATGGAGGCAGGGTTGGATCTTGAGTTATTCACCCTTAAGCGTGTCTTTGGTAGTTTTGGTAGCATAGCTCAACTGTCAGGTGTGTCTAGTGTGTTTTAGATGGAAGAGCGTAGCAATGAGCTCCTCCCTGTCACCCATGTTTGCTTTATTTAAGATGTATAGTGTATCAATGACACACTCTACGACACTTGTATATTTTGTGTGTATTCCATATGTTTTTTTGTGTGTCTTGCATGTTTTGTGGATGCATGTATTGATGCGCTCCCACCACGTCATGTGTCTTGTGTGTTTTGTGGAGGCACGTAGCGATGAGCTCCACCCACACAATGTGTTTTACGTGTTTTGATGATGTGGCATAGTGATGAGCTCCCCCATCACGTAGTTTGGATAGTATAACTGTTTAATCATGTCTTATCTCTGTGTATACCTTGTGTATTGTGTGACTACGTTCATATATTATCCATGTATTATGTGCTTCTTTACTATCTTCTTTGTGTTTTATGTGACTGACAAATGTTTTCTTATGTTTGCCTAAGCTTGGGGGCTAGAGATAGTCTTCCAAACTTAGGGTGTGTATTCACTCTAGTGCCTAATGTGTTTGATATGCTTTGACTGTACTTTAATGCATGTACTGATCCTAAGATTATACACACATTAAAGTGGGGGCTAAATGTTATGGAGTAAAAAGTGTCCACATGTCTTTTTACCTCCTTGTTTAGCTCCTAGGTCCCCGCGATTACATTATACATTCTAAATGTTCATCTCGATGCAAAATTGTCTGACACCAATGTAAATTGGGAATAAGGGGCCCATATTTTATCTTATCCTGGACCCAAAAAGAGCCCAAATACTTGGGTGCCACTGCCCAAGTCTCTCATGATTGGTCAAGGCAAAATTCAAGTTATATCATCTTGGGATCTTTCAAAAGGTTTCTCCTTGTCGGCTCTTTTGGTTTAATTTCATGATTGTGAGTGAGAAAGCATATATAAGTGTGTTTTTGAATTCATTTGTAAGAAAGATAGAGATATCTAACTTGAGATATTGAAGGAAAAAAAGCAAGAGCATTCATTGTGATTCTAGAGCAGATTTGTGTGTTGTTATTGTGTGTTTGTTGTAGGTATGAAGCTATTCATCTATCCACTTTAGGAGTTGAAGGATCTTCATCATCCTAAGGGATCATCACATAGGTGATATCATTGTTGTTTATCATCATTATCTTTGTTTTCAGCCTCTGCCCCATGAGGGCACACACTCTCTATCAAACAACGGTGTTGGGAATCTTGAATGCTATCCTAAGATTTGACTAAGGCAAGTACCTAAACACCATAACCCCCAAACCCCTTCTTATCTTCTTGTATGTAGGTTACAAGAGCAAGAGCTAGAGAATATGAAGATACAAGAAGACTGAGTGAAGATTAGGGTTTTAGGATCCGATAATAGTTACAAAATATTCCTCTATCCAAGACTTGGGCAATGGCACCCTAGTCTTTCTACCCTTTCTGACTTCAGATCTAGCATCAGGGAAACATTTGTACATGTTTCCAATTGATAGTTCCAGTAGATTCTTCCAACTCAGACTTGGGCAGTCCCGAATTATTCCTCTGATACCTTTGCTTTTGGGAGACAGGTTCTATCATCTTCTTGATCATCCCTGTGCAATTGGTTTCTGGATTGTTGGCGTACTTTTTCTATTATAAGCTGATCATTGTTAAACTAGGGTTCCATCCATAATTAACCTACTCTTTGATAGAAAGGCTAAATTAAATCTGATTCCTCTATAGCATACCTAAGTACAAGATTTGTAGCCGAGTCCACCTTCATTTGGTCATGATTTGGCTCAGTCTTGTCCTTGAATGTTATATGGAAAAGAGTTTGATGTAGTGTGCATCCTAGTTGTCATCATTCACCATTTTCATACTAAACACTTCTCAAGGTCAATGGTGCCACTATCTAGAGGATAAAATCAAAGGGTGAAGTTTAGTTGTTATTTGTTATTCATTTACGGGATGAGGGAGATTCACCTTCTTTGTTTGTTGCTTGTCAAAATCATTGTAAATAGAAGAAATGGGTGGCAGGAAACAAAGAAGACAATCTAAGTTGGAGAGTATTTTTTAGGGTTCATAGTGCAAGATATATTGTAAATTTATCCTTGCTCATTATAGCTTATTTCTTTTGAGAAAAAAGTTACAGCTGAAATGGAAATGTAACATTAAACATAATCCCTGTATGATGTTTTGGCTTTGTAGAAAATAGTTTTCATATCTATGTTTTTTTCCCAATGTAAATACAAATGGAAAAATGCTATTATTTGGCAGTGGCTATTCTCCATACAAAATTGGTTCACATACAAAACTAGTTAAGGTAAGAAAATGTAATTTTCATCATTGTGCTTATAAAAGGGCTTGTGCAAGCTTCATTGTCTTGCTCTAAAAGCTCTTTCTACTTCTTGTTTTTCTCTTATATATTAATTTGTTTTCATTTTTCTATACATAAGCTTTCTTCACTAACTTATTCTTTGTTCTTTGTTTCATGCATGTGTGGTGTTAGGGTTTGAAGCAAAACACGATATTTTTTTTAATGGTAAACATGGCATTTACAATACAAAAATAGAGAAAGAAGAACAAGAGGATGAAGACAATAGAAGGAAGATCAGTTGTCTCTATGATCATCTGAAAGATACCACCACATGAAGCATGTATTTGTTTGGAACAAATTTGATCTAAAAGAAGAACCAATTTTGTTAATAAATCCACTCTTGGATTCTAAATTTATGTTATGTATTTATGGAAAGATATTTTGATAGTAGTATTGTGTTTACATATTATTGCAAAGTTTTAAAAGAACAGAGAAAGAAAAAATCTATAAATGATTTCATTGATATATTTAATTTCTCATTAGGTATTGCATAGCCTATTTTATTATGCAAGCCAAAAATGAAATATTAATGAGAATGAAAGACTCCACTTATTTATGTTTAAGAGTTTATTATTTTATTGTACTACACATTTACACATGTGTATTGATCAACAATTACTTTTTCCATTATTTTTCCTTTGAATGTGATTAACCAATTTAATCCATAGTGGTCCATATATAAAGAGGTCATTGTCATCTTTCATCATATAGCTATCTCATTACTACATGAAATAAGTGTGAAAATTTTATATCTTTACTCATAGGTGTGTAATTTTTAATTATACATGAACACAAATATTGGAATTCAATGTTTATTTCATTTCTAAACAACAACATTTTTATTTTTAATTAGTGATTGCTTAGACTAAACCATATACCACCTTTCTTTATCCAATGTCAAATAAGGAAGTTGCCCCCTACCTAACCAAATGGCATCCTAAGCCATATCAAGACTCGAACCAACCCCCAAGAAAAGTGGATGATATATGCAATCCAAAGAATATCCCAAGAAGGGTAGCATGAAATAATAGATACTCAACACAAAATTTAAGTATTCACAAAGGAAATCCATATAAAATTGAATTAGGGTAATCACCATTACAACTCTCTTAACAGAATCTATATACAAAATTGCATGTCTAAGACATCATATCATGATTCTCACATGCAAACATGCTATTTTCCATACAATTATGATATTATATTCTCCATACAAACTTACATGTATAGGCTACTATCATCGGACCTACAACAACGATAACTTTAACGTGTCCATTTCCCATTTTCCATGGTTAAATTCAATGAATTTGTTTGTGCCACCTGTTGTTCTCAAAAGCTAGCTGCACTCATTTTGTAGACAAGCCCTACGAAACTTATATGTTTCGTAGCCTACACTCTAAGTTCACAAATCGAGACAAGTTCTTTTGGCCTCATGTGAAGTAATCTGATATGTTAGAATGACATTTCCCTTAGTTGATTTCTCAAGATTTGCAAAGATTGACTAAGTTACAAGCCTATCAAAATATCAATTTTGACCATTTTAGGGTGTTAGAAAATTTTTAAGTTACTTGTGCAAGGTCGGCAAAAATCACCGCCCTTGCATGTTTATTGTTGGTTTGAATGGGTGGCAAAAATCACCGCCCATGCATTTTCCTTATCATGTTTTAAGTGTGTAGTGGCGGTAATATCTACTGCTTATGCATATGGTAGGCAAACATGCATTGTCAGTATAAATCACCGACCAAGCTTATCTTTGCCGATCTTAAACTTCAGTGACATTAATGGGACTCGTGTTGGCATTTCTGTTTTCATCTTAACCTTTTAAATCATTTTAATTCATTTTGTTTAGTTTATTTTTCATTCCTCCAACCTTCTAAGCAACTAGTAATTTCTTGCTGAGGTCATTGGATTCATGCAAATTTTGGGTTTCCACAAATTTTAGTCTTCAGGGTCGTTTTCAAGTTTTCATTGGCTTTTCCAGGTAGGCCATTATTTTTATTCTTCTTTTGTTTTTCTTTCTTTAGGGTTTACCTATGAATGCTGATTTATATTTCCTGTAAATGTTATTATGAAATCATTATCTGTTTAGATTTCTTCCTTTTGTGAATCATTTTTTCCTCTAAGAGTCGTTCTTTACCGAAACCCTAGTTTTGGTTAAATCTAGTCATTATTTTGATGGCAAGATTCACCAACTTTTAGCTAAATGAAAACCTAGTTCTTCTAAATCTCATTTTCTAAAGATTTGGAGTTTAGAACTGGTTTAAAATTGATGTTTAGTCAGCCTATTTCACTATTAGTGTCAAACTCTCTAGTTGGTTGTAGAGGCGGAAAAATTCACCGTTCCTACACAAAATCGATGCATGTCAAGATTCTACCCACAAGTGTTTGAGCAGTCACATTCACCACCTTGACATGCAAACTTACAAACTCTTTTATGTGATGAATCAGAAAAATTTGCCACTTGTGTACTTAATGTTCCATCCCAAGGTGTATGGGTGGCAAATTTTTCCGCCCTTACACGAATCAAACTAATCTTCCCTATCATGCTAGATCAGGAAATTTTTCCGCTCACACAAAACTCTATGAACTCACCCCATATGCTAAGATGGAAAAATTTTCCGCTCAGACATAAAAAGAAAATTTGTTTCCCCCAACATGTAGGGTTGGCAAATTTTGTCGTCCTGACACTTGCAAATTGACCCTGATATGCAAGGGTGGCAATTTTTGCCACCCGTGCATTCACTCCCAAAAATTTTTCCAACTCTGGGAGATTTTCAAATTTACTTTCCTAAGCTCCCTTTCCATTTTTTTGACCTGCTTGCACTCTAGCCCTTTCAAGCTTACCCCTATAGTCATGATCATCAACACGCAGTTTTCCCAAATTACCAGTATTTCCCTTAACTACATGATCATGGCTTTTTGTTGCAGATTATTCTGTGAGTTTGTTCTAATCATTGATTCCTACAGAGGTGTTGGTCTTCCAAATAATTGATCTATCTATGAAGAAGTCAAAAGCAATGAAGTACAAGTATCAAGGTGTTTTTCCAATCACCTCAGGTACCTCGAATGTTGATGATATTCAAGATACAGAGATTGGCCATGTAGACATGGTTGAGTTTGTAGAAAGGACTAAGTCAAATAACCCTAGTCCTCTGATGAAGAAGATTGTAGCTAGCAACACTTGGTGTCATCATTTCCAGTAGTAGCTCATAATACAGAATTTGTTCTTCAGTGTGCACATTTCTACAACAAAGACACTAGGGCAGTAATGGATGCAAATGGTAATGTGATCATAAGATTGGATCTAGAGTTTATTGATAAAGTTTTCATGTGTCCCTCTTTCGTTGATGTTGTAAAACTTGATTTTACTATTGCTCAACAAGAATATGATAAGGACACTGAGAAGGCTAAGAAGGTAATTAGCACCAAGTGGCTGAAAACACCAAGGTCAAATTTGTCCAGATGGCCAAGGAGCTTTCCCTGAAGTGAGTTTGTTGAGGAAGTGTTGTGTGGTTACACAACACGCCCCATTTTGACTTGGCAAAATAGGGACCCAATTTTTGGTTTGGCTTGTGCGTCTGTTTCTGGGCGGTTTGGTAAAAGTAAGACAAGTGCATCATCATGCAAAACCAGGATGAGGTAAGTCGCCATGAGGTTAGTTTGACAAAGCTTGTATTTCATCTCTGTGACCTCATATTTTGAAAGAGCATTAAAATTCGGGCAGGTTTGCCTTTTACATCACCTTGATATTCATCAGGATGCAAGAGTTATGAACAGTCAAAGTTTCGGTCAAACTTGATAATTGCAAGAGGAAGGTCATATTTTTTTTTATATCCTCGGTCATATTGTTGAAGTTCATCATCATATTTGAAACATCACCCCCGATATGTCATGCGGTTCAAATATTCAGACGTCAACTTTAAATGGTAGCAAAACCTTCCGGTCAAACAGTTTTATCTATCGCGAGCGTCATACTTCACATATAACCCGATATTTCTTAACATCCTCCTAACGCAAATATCACCCTTAGCAAATATCCTGATGACGTCATCCAAACTGGATAAACGAAGAAGCAGATATAATGATGACATCATCATCACATTTACATTGCCACAGGATATTTTCTAAAACATGATCATGTTCGCCTAATATGATGATGACGTCATGATGCACTCCCGATAAGAAGAGCGAATATGAGGATGACGTCATCCTGATATTCCAAAAAGAGAGACATATAAGTTTGTCTCGTCATCATCATATTTAAAAAACATCACCTGATTCACCGAAATATCCTCCTGATGTACTAAGCATAAACAAAAGTGCTTTTGTCACCCGAATCTTTCGCGATAACAATGTCAATGCGAGGGAGGAGGATGATATTGAAACTCAACCTGATATTTGCGAATATCATCCTGCCCTCATGATATCCTGTCATAGGGATATTCCCCAATCCCGTTGCCACCATTATCATTTAATGCACGCAGACATGGTAGGTAGTTCCCGCCGACCCCGAAACCCAATGAAACACCTGGCGAGATCCTGCATTTTCGCACGAATAATCAAGGAACATGATCCAATCTGTCAGAGTTGACCTAAATGTACCCTAAATGTGAGGTTAAATGGTAATTCAACCGTCATTTTCACATTTACCTTGTGATAAACTTGTTTTACAGAGCACCAGCTTCAATATCTGCATACCAGCTACCTTTGCGCGATTTGAGCTCACGGACAGAAGGAAAGAGGTGATCATCAGCTAAATTAAGAACGTCTCAGCAATCTACTGGTATAAAAGGAAATCTGCATAACTAGGTAAGTGAATAAAACCCTCATCATATTGTTTCTATTCTGGTACGATGATGTAAGTTCTGGTTTATGCATCCGTATTAAGTAGTGTTGGAATTAATACAGTAGGCATAATGATTCATAAAGTCAATTGCAATATACATGCATATATGTACCTGTTGTGAGATAGGATTGTCGTTAATTGCAGGCACTCATGGCTGAGAAGTGATTGGTCAAGTGTCAAGAAGAATTCAGCAAACCCATGTTCTCTGCTCAGAGGGGGGTCCTATTTAAATATGGAGCAATTACAGACACCCATCAGGGAAGCACTAATTTGGAGGCCTGGTCAGCCAAGCTAAACAATGGACATGACAAGAGTCCTGTGCTGGACGCAGTGTTCGTGTCGGGATTGTGGAATGCCGCTGGTTTTCCATACTCCATGGAATCTCCGGAACTCGTCATTGAGTGTGCCTGGAATTATAACCCTCAAACAAGGCAAGTAGTGAAGCATGGGAGGATATATGCAGACCTCTCCATCAAAGGTCTCTCCTAGACATTTGGATTGCCACTGGGCAGTAAGGTCAAAAGTGTAGACTTGAAGAAGTCTGAAAGAGAGTATGAAGCCAATAAGAAATCGGCCAGGAAGAACATGTATCCGTGGCGGGCTGAGAACAACACATATAATGTAGCCGCCAAGCTTCCTGTGCACCTGTTTAAGTATGATTTCAGTGAGGAGTATCAGTACATGATTGCACTCTTGAATAGAGTAACTGGCCAACCTGATACTGGTAGTTTCAAGGATTGGATGTATGGAATAATAATGATGTGTCTATGTTCAGACACCAAGCCACTATGGGGCCAAATTATAAGTGATGCTCTGCATGAGCAACTAATGAACCTGGGAGGTTCAAATTGTGCATTTTACATGTCATCATATATTGTTTATTCTTGTGCCTACAGAGGCACTTTTGATGCCTTGGTTACAGATGGAAAGCTCATAGGCACAAATGCTGCATATATCTGGGATCATCATCCCCAGCTGTAGAGAACCAACTACCTAAAAGATTACAAACTGGTCAATGATGCATTCTCTATGCATCTGGTAAGGACCATGGAAGAAGACAGAACAAAGAGATTGAGCATGGAGGCTCAAGAGGTAGTCTACAGGCATGGGGCCTGGTACATATAGTTTGCAACCTTTTCTTATATAAGGGTTGAGGGTTTCGAGGGACATCCCCTGATGCTGCCAAGGTATCCTACCGATGCCATAGTACTAATGGAATTCATCAGGCAGGGCTCCACAATGATACAAATGTACAAGGATGCCAAGAAGCTGCCACCAATTTTGTTCCCAGTCAGCATTGGCAACTATATGTGCCCTGACTCTGATAATATCAAGAAGGTGATGGTCAGCCTGAATAAGATGAACCTGCAGCCTTTTCCAATAACAAGACCATATGATCCTTACGGTAGGATACAGAAGATACTAGGAAAGCCTATTCACCAAAGGCACCTAGAGGATTTTTGGGCTGACTGTGAAGATGACGCAGAAGCCAGAAGAAGGAGGTATCAGAGGTTAACTCTAAACCAAGTTAGAACTTTTGATTGCATCTCCCTCCCCCAACAATTAAAGAAGCATGATGGCAGGACAATGGCAGACGAGTATGAACAGAAAAAGATATATAATGACACCATCTCTGCACCTGACCTCACTATGCAGGAGGACATATCCTTGGACCCATTCATTGCCAGGACCCTACACCTAACCCAAGCTTGGGTTGATGCACAGATAGAGGCATTGAAGAAGAAGGGTGTTGCCATTACGGTGGACAACAAGAAGAAAGGGCAGGATATCCCCGCGGATGAATATGATGACTTCCTCTTGGAGAAGAGGAAGACCAAGGGAGATAGAGTCCCTCCACCACAACAACAGAGCAAAAGACCCCCAAGGGGCAAGAAGGTGGAACAGGGACCAAAAGGGATTATAATTGAAAGGGTGGTATTTGCAGCTGAGGAGGCAGCAGGGTCAGGATCAGAATCAGCATCCCCTCTAGAGAAAGAAAGGCCCAAGAAAAGTAAGACAGTAGAGGCTAGAATCACTGAGACGCAAGAATTGGGTCAATCTTCTAAACAACCAGGAGGAGGGGATACCCTCATAGAAGAAGAGCCTGAGGAAGAGGAGGCTCCATTGGTAATAAAAAGGAAGAGGAGAGCTCCACAGGTGCTGGTGTCTACCCCATCTAAGAAACAAAGAACCTCCATGAGAGGTGGAATAAGCCAACCCCCTACTTCATTACAAGGGGAAGGTAGTGAAGTGCACAAGGAACTTCAACATAATGTTCCACTTCCTACCATCATCAAGTTCAAAACTGAACTTGCTGAGGAGCAGCTGAAAGAAACTCCCCAGACACAAGCAGAAGGGCATGTCTCACTCGACAAGACAATAAATTTGTCTGATGATGAGGTGGTGCAGGATGTTGCTGCACAGAAGATGGAAACACTTGCTACTGATGTAAGTATGACTCCTCACAAGCCCCCACCATTTCAAACTGTACTTGAGGAGATGAAACAAGCAGAAGAAGAGCAAGAAAAGAGCCCAGAGCAAGTAGCTCAGGAAATAGGGCTAGATACATTGATCACAGAGGTGACCAGTCCTATAGTGGTGGACCTGACAGAGAAACAGGATGCAAGTCCTGAACAGCCAGCAGGATCACCTGATAAAGGTCACCTAACAGAAGAGATAGAGATGGCAGAATCAGAGGGCCATGCTCTTGAAACTGGAAAACAAAGCCCACATGACACAACAGAGGAACCTGCTATAGTAGAGGTTCAAGAAGCAAAGGCTGATGAGAAGGAAACACTAGAGGATCTAGTTGCCAAAGTACAAGAAGTGGATGGTGCAGGCTCGAAAGAAGTAGTAGCTGCAGAGCAATCACCAGCACATCAGGTAGAGTCCCCAATATCTGGTGCAGTGGATAAACCACAAGAAGAAGAAGAAGTGGGAACAGATGAAATGATGATAGAAGAAGGTCATGATCATCATGATTAGCATATAGAGGCACCTCAAGGTTCTCCACAGCATATAGATGCACCTCAAGAGTCCCCACAGCATGAAGATGCTCCTCCAGAGAAGGAGATCCCTCAACAGGAGGAGGTGCCGCAAGATCAACAACAAAGAGTGCATCAAGAAGAAGAAATGAGGAACTCACCATCTCCACAACACTTGTTGACTGAAACTGGAGATATAGGTGAACATCAGGATGATGCTGAAAAACATGATCAGGTGCTTCCGTGGTTGGCAAAAGAAGTAAATGCTAAAGAGGAGCTTGAAATTCAGGAATTCGACGTCTCCACCCTGTTCTCTGCGGATATAATGAAGCCAAAGAGGAAGGCCAGAATGACTTCGGCCATCAAGAGAGATCTGGCAACAGGGAGAAGGACCGCACAAATTGCCATACCTGCGGTGGAGAAGGAAAAAGGTAAAATCACTGTCGATGAATTTCAAATCAGCACAGTAGATTTGGGCTTTGCCAATGAGGACCAAGAAGGTCAGGAGGGCAAAGATATCATTGACTCTCTAATTCAGAAGCTGAAAAGAGAGAAGGAGAAAAATAAGCAACATAAAGAGCACATTGCTCAGTTGCATGCCTATATCAAAGGGCTGACCAATCCTGATGATACCACAACTGAACATGCAGTCCCATTGACTGCCATTTCTCAGGAGGAGGTAAATAAATTGGACCTCATGAAGCATGAGGCATCCGTAATAAGGAGATGGATGTCATCCACATTGGATGATGCTATAGAAATAATGAAGGCCTCTTTGAAGAGGTGGAGCACCCTAAGTGACTCCAAGGCCAAAGTGGATAAATTGCAGATGCAGACCGGGAAGAGGTCTTACAAGCTGGAGAGAGTCCTGAGCCTGCTAGGGGAAATAAGGAATATAAATCTACAACTGCTTATCAGTAAGCAGGTACTGAATAGCAATACCACATTATTAATAGATATCTGGTATAAAGACACTCAGTTTGAGTGTGGAGTCCTCAAAAGGTGTAATAATAAGCTGAGGGATATCAACATGAGGCTACGAGATTTAATGGCTGAAGAAGCCGTGATGCTGGAAGCATTGGAAGGCAAGGTGGAAGGAAAAATAGAAAATTAAGATGAAGAGTCTGCCATTAAAGCTGTACACAGCAATTTCCAATTAGAGGCAGATGGTCCACCTGTTCCTTTGACAGAGGAATTGATAGATAAAATAATGAGGATCAAGGTCCAGATGGAGAAATACAAAGAGACACTGCAGGACAGGAAAAATAAGCTTGATAACAGCAGAGACAAATATGAAGCACATAAGCATGCCATTGTCAAAGCAAAGACTCAAGATGGCAGAGGGATAGATCAGGTTGTGTGTTCATATGAGCAGGTCCGCAGTAGTATGCAGCCCCATATGCAGCCTCGTCATCATCAGGATAGTGAAAGTTTGGAAAGTGATGCACATGATGATGACCCACATGAATCAGCTAAAGAGCATGATGAAGATACATCATGAAGGGGATAATAGCATAAGTAGTATAGATAGTTGCCAGCTGGCAACTTGTGCCATTTTGTAAAGATTGACAAAGTCAAGTGAATCATGACCATAGATTTGTATTGATTAATCCAGATCGTAGATCTTTTGTAACGGATTCCTCACCTTATTCTATAAAAGGTGGTGGAATGCCCTGTTGAAACATTCAAAACTTAATTGAAATCTGTTTGCTGAAGTATTTAGGGCTTATTTCAAAGTTATTGCATATGTACGTGTCTTTTGCATACTTAATGAAAGAGAAGAGTATTTCGATTACAAATCTTCGTAAATCTTGAGTAATCTGTGTCTGAATTCTGGATATGTGCTTTGATTGGCTGCGTCCCTTGGAGTGCTCATCATGTTGCATGTATTATTTTCATTCATCATCCTCTAAAGTTTGCATCAACTGTATCTAGCTGTGGAATATCCTAGTGAACATATGGTTTGATTTCTTCTCGTCATGACAGTATCGAGTATGTATGTGGATCAATAGCTGAAGGTTCAACTTTAAATTGTAGTATTCCTTTAATTTCTTTCAATTTCAGAGCATTTCATTATCACAATTGCAAATAACTAATAATCCTAAGCAAATAACACAAATATGCAGACATCTCGTAGGTAATCACAAATATTTAGCATATTTGAATGCAAAGCATGCACAATTGAAAAATATAATGCAAAGATTGAGGTATTTCTACATCTTTCATCTAATAACTGCATAATATGACTTCTCTGTAAATAATTTCTGCAGGAATGTCATGATGATGGCACAATTTCACGTAAGGCCCCAAAATGGAAACAGCAACGCACATTAACCTCTGAGTAGCTTCAGACGATTAAGACCTAATCACCGAAGACTTGGGATCCCGAATTCTTTGAATTCACAGTATCTTTCAAGATGAATAAAGGTTAATGCATACTTTTATTCTATGCTTGTTTATGACTAACATCATGACCAACATAAATTGGCACTAGAAGGAGGGCAAGATCTGGAATACTATGCTCATCATCATTATTTTCAGGTTCTATGATGCAAGGAGTAAGGTAACCTCAGATTGTCTGTGAATTTCAAATATTACATAAATATTTACTGTAAGAAGCTTATATATGCTCATTTCGTGTAAAGATTTCCAGATCTTACATAAATATTGCAAGCTTTACAGTAGATCATTCTGAATTCACTAATATTGGCCAAAGATTCGTAAATCTATTCAAGCTTTGAAGAGTTTAAGCTTTAGATACTTGAGATCTCGTGCTAGGGGTCATTATACCCCAAATATCCTGTCATACTTGCAGTATCTTCATAAATATTTCGTAAATATCCAGTTTGATTAGCCATCTGATTGCAAATATCACCTCATTTGGTGAAATCCAGCCAATATTTGCAAAGTTTAAGCCAATTCGCCTCAAAATTGTGAAATCCTGGCTCACAGGATAAATACCAGGTCTAGATCTAGTGGAATCTTCGAGGAACTACCTGTTAGAGGTTTCAGACCTAGAACCGTAGACATTCATCATACTCCAGGGTCTAGTGCATCAAGAGCTTCACCAGAACCTCCTCCTGTAACTCCCGTTGGTTTACAAGTACCTTCCGGGATATCTGTGACACCTCTTGTTCAGCCTCAGGGTGTACCTTTAGTCCAACCTCAGTCAGCTCACCCTCCTCTGGTTGCAATGTCTTTCTTTGCAGCAGAGTCACCTTTGACCTTTAATGCATATCATGAGCTACCAAAGAATCCAGATAAACTTTGTCCAAAATATCATCCTTAGATGCTGATGATCATATCAGGACATTTAAGGAAGCTTGCTGCAGAGCCAGAATAGAACATCAAGATGTGGTGTGCAGGTTATTTCCTTTTTCCTTAGGGGAAGATGCTTATAATTGGTTCATTAGTCTTGGCCAAGCTTCTGTTGGTTCATGGGCTGTCTTAGAGAAAGCCTTTCTTGACAGGTTCAAGGTCCCTATTGATCCATCTATGAATTACCATATGTTTGCCACGATCAAAAGATTTAAGCATGAACCTATCACCAATTTCAATGCTAGGTTTCAGAAAATGTTGTCCAAGTTAGTTGCCCCATATGTAGTATCTGATGCCTCTGCCCGGATTATCTATTATTCAGCTCTGGATCCATTAACTTCCATGTTCATCAGGAGAACACATCCTGAGATCACTACATTGACAGGAGCTTTTCAAGAAGCTATCAAAGTGAATCAGCAGTTGATACCCGCTCCTACTCCAAATATAGTATTTCCTACCTTGCCTGGCATGCATTCACAATATCCCGCATCATATCCTACAACATATTCTCCACAGTATCTTGCACAATATCCTAATGGAACAGTGATACCTCCAACAGTCATGCATGCCCCTTTGCAAATACCTCCACTGAGCATCATGCCCCCTCCTAATGGAAATGGCCAAGCACCACAATATCTAGCACAAGCTCAGACACCTCAGGGTGCTGATCTACCCAATAATAACCATGGATCCTCTTTCTTCAAGCTTCAGACTGAAAATGTAGTGGCCAAAGCTCAAGAAGAAAAGGAGGAAATCAAAGAGATTTCTGCTCAATTAAGAAAACTCACCATAGAAGAGACACACTTGAGAAATCAGGGTTTTTATTCCTAGTCAAGTCAGAACAAAAATTATTCCAATGACAGACCAAATTATCCTGATAGAGGATATAACAACAATAATTTCAACAATAATGGTGGAAACAACAATAATCCACCTAGACAGCCCAGAGTATGGAATTCTAGGCCAAATAATGGTTCATTACCATCACCCCTGGACAATCAGCCTCCTGGTGAAGCCAAACAGACTACTAGAGTCAATATTGCTGAGGCAGCTCTTACTAATTGGTGTAGGATCCACAATACTAATGCACATGCAGAATTAGACTATCCACAATTTAGAATTGCTGCTAGCATCTTTTAGACTGAAGTGTCTAACACTTCTGGAAATCCACCTCATGCAGAAGGAAATGAGATTGTTCCTTGTGGATACGACTCAGCTTTTGTGCTAGAAGCCTATACAAATGAACCTCATCAGAGTTATAACCAAGCATATGAAGAATCAGCCTTAGCTTTTGAAACAAACTATGTTTTCCCCTTTGAAGACGAAAGTGAGCCTGCAAAGGAACGTGAAGAAGTACATGCATATCAGCAGCAATATCCTGGTAAGCACAATTATAACTTGAGGAGTAATGCCAACAGACCTGCTGGTCCATTGACATCATCTCTACCTCCAAACAACTTCAATACACCTCCTGATCCTAAGGCTAGCAATAACCCAGGGTTCCCTAAGGTGAATGCTTAGTACTTGTCACCTCAAAACACAGTATCAAAGATTGTGAATACACCTCATGAATCCGACAAGTTGGTCAGCTATCTCGCTGATGAAATGAAGAAAATTAAGATCAGCCTATCCCTGTCTGAGTTACTAAAAACTCCTGCCATCAAAAGGGCATTCATGAAGTCCTTAGATAATCCTGCCCCTATAGAGGATAGTCATCTTTCAAGTCAATCCAGCGGCAAGGATCACACTGCTAGGGACAATATTGTCAAGCCTAAAGTGTCAGCTACAGTCCAAGCTGTAGAAACCTCCCACATGACCTTGTATAGGGATAAAACCAAATCACCTCCGTTCCTCCTTACCGTAAGAATGTTCAGCAAGAACCTGCACAACTGTCTGGTGGATTCGGGAGCCTCAACGAATGTTATGCCCTTGTCAATATGCAATGCTTTAGGACTGCATCCTGCTAAATCCTTAAAGAAGGTCACACAGTTGGACAAAACAGAAGTAAGTGTAGTAGGGGAATTAACTCATATCCACATGCAGCTAGCTTCTGATCCTAGGATTCAGTATTACATTGATATTCAAGTAGTTGACATACCTGATACATATGGGATGTTGCTCAGCCACGATTGGTCTAAAATGCTTAATGGATATATGTCTACAGATTTCAGTCACATGTGGCTACAATGGAAGGGTATAACTAATCAGATTAGGATTGATGCTGAACCTAGAATGAAACATATGATAACTGAGTACAACAGAACAAATGAGATCATGTACGTAAACGTAGAACCTGGAGTTTATTGTATCAGGCCGCAGACCGTCAAAATAGAAGAGATCCTGATGCTTAAGCTGCATCATCATCATCATGATGATGATTAGGAGGACATGCCAGCCATAGAAACTGATAATAATCCAGATAATGAGAATGAAATAGATTGCTTCAGAGATTTTGAGATACATCTGTCTAAACAGGTAAAACGTTGTCAATTGTTAAATATACCTGCTAATGATATTTTGATTGACGGATGGTGCAGATTACATGACGAGGCACATTCAGAAAAGACATGTGAAACATGCTTAGAGATGATGATGCTAGAACGAATGTACAGCGAGGCATCATCATCATATTCCGAGGTAAATGTTACATTTGATGATGATGACGATAATAATTCTTATCTGTCTTTTGTAGGAACTGAGGAACCGATAGATCATGATGAGTGTCCTATCCTGGAAACAGAAGAAGTTTTAGTCTCTCTCCAAGTAAATAATGAAATAAAGGAAAAGATCACCCCAGGGAGTGATTGCTTTATGGAACTAGATTATGAATTGTCCGATGAGGACAAAGGTAGTGACCTGACGAAGTTCAAAGAATTTTTGGAAAGGGAAATAGAGAAAGTGACATGGCAGCATAAATCTCCTCGGGAGGTCTTAATTAAAGATTGGTGTAGGCTGCATGAGGCACCTCACTCATAAACGACTTGCTCACTATGTTTACACGTCTTGAAAAAGCATGCAGCTGCAGATTCAGAAGATCATCCTCCCGCTGAGACGAAAGAGAGAATAGAAAAGCCATCAGGCTCACAAGAAAAGGGAAAGAAGAAACTTAAAGATGATGATGTCCCTAAGTTAAAATGGATATCAGGCGGAGCAGCAGCCAGAGCTGCAAAGGGAAAAGAAAGTTCAGCTAAATGTCCTGCTGAAGATAAACCTTGGATCCTAAGGTTTGATGGGTCCAAATCTAAGCAAGGTGCTGGGGTAGGAATCGACCTGATTGATCTGACTAGGAAATCCTATCTGGCAGCCTACAGATTACAGTTCCCCTGTACTAACAATGTAGCAGAATATGAGGCTTTGATTCATGGAATGTTGTTTGTTCATAAGAGGAAAGTAAAGATTCTGCATGTTTTTGGAGATTCAGAACTAGTTGTGAAGCAAGTGAGAGGAATTTACTCCTGTAACTACAGAAAACTATCAAATTACAGACATCATGTATGGGACCTGATGGAAGACTTTGACGCCTTTAATATCACTCATGTACCAAAAGAACAAAACCATAGGGCAGATGTGCTAGCTCAAGCTGCCAGTACATTGGAGCCACTGTCTATATTTGGTCTAAAGAGATTTTCAGTAGAACTGGTATCAGTACCATCAATACCTGACAATGTGACTAATCTCCAGGTGTTTGATGATGATCAGCACATTCTGGACTTCATTTCAAATAGAGACATATTTGAAGCTCAGATTATAGATGAGAATGGTATGGAAGATCATGTCTAGGAAGAAGATGAGATATTAGAGTTGCTTAGCAACAGGATCCCAAAAGGTATGATTGAGTTGGAAAGAGCCTTTGATTTGGATAATATGCTTAAACACAAAGATCTGCCTAAGGCAGATGGAGGTCAATATTCACACGTGAATATTGGACAAGCTGATGATAAGAAAAATGTCTTATTGGGTAAGGTTTGCACACCAGAAGAGTTAGAAGGAATAACTCAGGCCCTCAAGGATTACATACATGTAATTGCATGGACTTATGATGAGCTGAAGACATATGACACCTCTGTCATAACTCATACTATACCTCTCAAGCCGGATGCAAAACCTTTTAGACAGAAGCAGAGACCAGTCAATGCCTTGCTCGAACCAATAATTCTTGAAGAAGTCAAGAAATTGTTAAATGCTAGGATAATATTTCCTGTCAGGCACTCCACATGGGTGGCTAATCTTGTGCCAGTCAGAAAAAAGAATGGAGACATCAGGTTATGTGTAGATTTTAGGAACCTGAACAGAGCATCAGAAAAGGATAACTATCCTTTACCCTCATTGGATGAAGTTCTACAGATTGTAAATGGAGCTAAAATGATGTCCTTCTTGGACGGCTTTTCAGGATACAACCAAGTAATGGTTGACAAAATTGACAGATTGAAAACTGCCTTCACCACAAAGTGGGTTATATTTGCATATAGACGTATGCCCTTTGGACTCATAAATGCTGGAGCTACATTCCAGCAAGCAATGGACATAGCTTTCAGAGGTTTAATAGGAAAGTGTATAGTCATCTACATGGATGACTTGATGGTATTCTCCAAGGAAAGGGGGAATCATGTTGCTGATCTCAGAAGTGTACTAAAGAAATGTGAAGAATATGGAATATCTTTGAATCCTAAGAAGTGCATATTTGGGGTCACAACAGGAAAATTACTAGGCCACCTGATCACAGAAGATGGAATTATCATTGATCCTGACAGGGTGGAATCTATTATGAAGTTACAACTTCCAGGAAGCAAAAAGGAACTCAAGTCTTACTTTGGTAAGATAAACTTTGTGAGGAAGTTCATCACCGGCTTTGCTGAGATTGTCAGACCTTTAAATGCTATGTTGAAAAAAGATGCACAAATTGAGTGGACACCAGAAGCCAGGACTGCATTTGAAGATATAAAAAAGGCCATTTCAGATGCTCCTGTCCTCATTAGTCCAAACTACACCAAAGATTTCTACATCTATTCATTTGCTTCAGAACATACCTCTGCAACAGTGTTAACTCAAAGAAATGAAGAGAAAGAAGAGAAACCAATTGCTTTCATGAGCTGTCCTTTCAGGGATGCTGAGTTAAGGTATATAGATGTTGAGAGACAGGCACTTGCATTAGTCAGGGTAGTAAAGAAATTTAGACATTACATACTCAGAAGCAAAGTGATTGCTGTGGTGCTGGACGCAGCAGTGAAGATGCTGCTGATGTAGAGTGAGCCTGGTGAGAAAAGAGCTAAATGGATTACTGTATTACAAGAGTATGACATGGAAATTACACCAATGAAGCTGGTAAGAGGACAAGCTCTGAGCCAGATGATATCTGAGATTGATCCAAACATCACTAGTCAGCAATATGTGATCAATGAGAAAGACAATAAAGAGTGGTATTCAGATATCAGGCACATCCTGATTACTGGAAGATGTCCATCGAGAATGCAGGCTTCACAGAGAAGAGCCTTAAAGATAAGATCCCAAAAGTATATGATGAAGGGAGGAACCTTGTTCAAAAAGAATTACGAAGGAATATACCTTAGATGCTTAGAGAAGCCAGAAGCAAGTAGAGTCCTGACAGAATTACATGATAAGTTTGGAACGACACATGCATCAGCATTGGCCACAACACATGCAATCCTCCGAGCAGGATATTACTGGCCTACAATTTTTAAAGACACAGCTGATCATGTTAAATGTTGTCATGTTTGCCAGGTTGCTGCCAATAGAGAGAAATATGCTGCACAACCATTGCAGATAGTAATGGAAGAGCGCCCATTTGCACAGTGGGGCATGGACTTCATAGGACCAATCAATCCTCCGTCCTCCTCAGGGCATAGGTATGTTTTAACAATTACTAACTATTGTACTAGATGGACTAAGGCTATTAGCAGCAAAACTTGCACTGCAGATGATGTCATTAAATTTCTGGAGAGCAACATTGTCACCAGGTATGGAACTCCTTATGCATTGGTAAGTGATAATGGGTCCGCCTTCATTTCCACCAAGTTATCTAGTTGGGCTTTTGACCATGGGATTATACTTAAGTTTTCATCTAACTATTATCCTCAAGGGAATGGTTTAGCAGAATCCACCAACAAGAATTTACTGAGTATCATAAGAAAACTGATAGAGAAGAACCCCAGGGAATGAAACTCATTTCTAAAGTATGCCTTATGGGTAGACAGAACTAGAACAAAAACTGCATTAGGAAACTTACCTTTCCAACTAGTATATGGAGTGGATCCCATCCTCCCTGTAAACTTAAAAATTCCTACCCTACAGTTTGCCCAAGAATACCTAGGTATAGACAATAAACAAGAAGTCAGGTTGCTTCAGTTGATGCCCCTGGAAGAAAAAAGGAGTCAAGCAATTGATCAATTTGCAAAACATCAAGCTGTTGTCAAACGTTGGTTTGATAAGAGAGCCAGAATTAAAGCTTTCAGGATATCCAATTTGGTCCTGATGTGGGATAAGGCCCATGAAAAGAAAGGTGACCATGGTAAGTTTGATAGATTATGGATAGGTCCCTTTCAAATTTCTGAGATACTAGGAGACAGTACTTATAGGCTTAAGAACCTGACAGGTGAGGATGTCCCATTGCCAGTCAATGGACAATTCCTCAAACATTATTTCCAGGCCTAAATGACTTCATAACAGTCATGTGTATCATATTGTATATTTGTATAGTTGTTTGTACAGTGTGTCTGTTTTGCTTGTTTCGTTTTGTTGGTTGGGACCTTGTTCTGGTAAGTCAAGATTGTGCACTTCATCACCCCGAAAAATAACTAAATTGTTAAGATTCAAGTAATGAGATCACATTTAGACATAGGTTATGATTCATTGTAAGAAGTTTTCATGATCAGGTTTCTGATAATCTCTTCATCAGGGTGTCTTTTCTTGGTCAAAGTGAATCAATCACAATGAAACACCCAACAGCCTTGGGTTTGTTGAACACACAAGTATAGGTGTTAAGTGAAAAATCTAAAGGGACTCCTTTGCTACCAATACAATCTCCAACCTAAAGTTGCAAATGACTATACCTTGTACAAATAAGCTAACATGATGATATCAGATACAAATTTTAAAGAGAAAATTAGAAAAGAAATAAAATTACGCCATCTAAGTAACTCTACCGGGGCTATAGACGCCTACTGGCAGTGGGGATCTACTTAGGGAGATTGTATAGATAACCTTGCCGGGGCTATAGACGCCTGCTGGCAGCAAGGCTCTATCCAGATTGGCTATGAGGGATGATCTCCAACTATGTATTTTAACACCAGTTACTTATGTTTTCAACTTGCTTTCAAGATGAGGACAATTAATCATATGCACACACATGATCCTTTGTTAGCATTGTTATCATGATGAAATTTTATCATTCAAAGATCATGATGATTATACTTAGAAAGAGTTAGAATACTATATATGAATATGATCACATCACTTGAATCATTGGAATTTATTTCTTTTCTTTGGTGGCAAGTTGTTGTGTGGTTACACAACACGCCCCATTTTGACTTGGCAAAACAGGGACCCAATTTTTGGTTTGGCTTGTGCGTCTGTTTCTGGGCGGTTTGGTAAAAGTAAGATGAGTGCATCATCATGCAAAACTAGGATGAGGTAAGTCACCATGAGGTTAGTTGGTCAAAGCTCGTATTTCATCTCTGTGACCTCATATTTTGAAAGAGCATTAAAATTCGGGCAGGTTTGCCTTTTACATCACCTTGATATTCATCAAGATGCAAGAGTTATGATTAGTCAAAGTTTCGGTCAAACCTGATATTCGCAAGAGGAAGGTCATATTTTTTTTTTATATCCTCGGTCATATTGTTGAATTTCATCATCATATTTGAAACATCCCCCCCAATATGTCATGCGGTTCAAATATCCAGACGTCAACTTTAAATGGTAGCAAAACCTTCCGGTCAAATAGTTTTATCTATCGCGAGCGTCATACTTCGCATATAACCCAATATTTCTTAACATCCTCCTGACGCAAATATCACCCTTAGCAAATACCCTGATGACATCATCCAAACTAGATAAACGAAGAAGCAGATATAATGATGACATCATCATCACATTTACATTGCCACAGGATATTTTCTAAAACATGATCATGTTCGCCTAATATGATGATGACGTCATGATGCACTCCCGATAAGAAGAGCGAATATGAGGATGACGTCATCCTGATATTCCAAAAAGAGAGACATATAAGTTTGTCTCGTCATCATCATATTTAAAAAACATCACCCGATTCACCAAAATATCCTCCTGATGTACTAAGCATAAACAAAAGTGCTTTTGTCACCCAAATCTTGTCGCGATAACAATGTCAATGCGAGGGAGGAGGATGATATTGAAACTCAACCCGATATTTGCAAATATCATCCTGCCCTCATGATGTCCTATCATAGGGATATTCCCCGCTCCCGTTGCCGCCATTATCATTTAATGCACGCAGACATGGTAGGTAGTTCCCGCCGACCCCAGAACCCAATGAAACACCACGCGAGATCCTATATTTTCGCACGAATAATCCAGGAACATGATCCAATCTGTCAGAGTTGCCCTAAATGTACCCTAAATGCGAGGTTAAATGGTAATTCAACCGCCATTTTCACATTTACCTTGTGATAAACTTGTTTTACAGAGCACCAGCTTCCATATCTGCATACCAGCTACCTTTGCACGATTTGAGCTCACGGACAGAAGGAAAGAGGTGATCATCAGCTGAATTAAGAATGTCTCAGCAATCTACTGGTATAAAAGGAAATCTGCATAACCAGGTAAGTGAATAAAACCCTCATCATATTGTTTCTGTTCTGGTACGATGATGTAAGTTCTGGTTTATGCATCCGTATTAAGTAGTGTTGGAATTAATACAGTAGGCATAATGATTCATAAAGTCAATTGCAATATACATGCATATATGTACCTGTTGTGAGATAGGATTGTCGTTAATTGCAGGCACTCATGGCTGAGAAGCGATTGGTCAAGTGTCAAGAAGAATTCAGCAAACCCATGTTCTCTGCTCAGAGGGGGGTCCTGTTTAAATATGGAGCAATTATAGACACCCATCAGGGAAGCACTAATTTGGAGGCCTGGTTAGCCAAGCTAAATAATGGACATGACAAGAGTCCTGTGCTGGACGCAGTGTTCGTGTCGGGATTGTGGAATGCCACCGGTTTTCCATACTCCATGGAATCTCTGGAACTTGTCATTGAGTGTGCCCGAAATTATAACCCTTAAACAAGGCAAGTAGTGAAGCATGGGAGGATGTATGCAGACCTCTCCATCAAAGGTCTCTCCCAGACATTTGGATTGCCACTGGGCAGTAATGTCAAAAGTGTAGACTTGAAGAAGTCTGAAAGGGAGTATGAAGCCAATAAGAAATTGGCCAGGAAGAACATGTATCCATGGCGGGCTGAGAACAACACATATAATGCAACCGCCAAGCTTCCTGTGCACCTGTTTAAGTATGATTTCAGTGAGGAGTATCAGTACATGATTGCACTCCTGAATAGAGTAACTGGACAACCTGATACTGGCAGTTTCAGGGATTAGATGTATGGAATAATAATGATGTGTCTATATTCAGACACCAAGCCACTATGGGGCCAAATTATAAGTGATGCTCTGCATGAGCAACTGATGAACCTGGGAGGTTCAAATTGTGCATTTTACATGTCATCATATATTGTTTATTCTTGTGCCTACAAAGGCACTTTTGATGCCTTGGTTACAGATGGAAAGCTCACAGGCACAAATGCTGCATATATCTGGGATCATCATCCCCAGTTGTAGAGAACCAACTACCTGAAAGATTACAAACTGGTCAATGATGCATTCTCTATTCATCTGGTAAGGACCATGGAAGAAGACAAAACAAAGAGATTGAGCATGGAGGCTCAAGAGGCAGTCTACAGGCATGGGGCCTAGTACATACAGTTTGCACCCTTTTCTTATATAAGGGTTGAGGGTTTCGAGGGCCATCCCCTGATGCTGCCAAGGTATCCTACCGATGCCATAGTACTAATGGAATTCATCAGGCAAGGCTCCACCATGATACAAATGTACAAGGATGCCAAGAAGCTGCCACCAATTTTGTTCCCAGTCAGCATTGGCAACTATATGTGCCCTGACTCTGATAATATCAAGAAGGTGATGGTCACCCTGAATAAGATGAACCTGTAGCCTTTTCCAATAACAAGACCATATGATCCTTACGGCAGGATACAGAAGATACTAGGAAAGCCTATTCACCAAAGGTACCTAGAGGATTTTTGGGCTGACTGTGAAGATGAGGCAGAAGCCAGAAGGAGGTATCAGAGGTTAACTCTGAACCAAGTTAGAACTTTTGATTGCATCTCCCTCCCCCAACAATTAGAGAAGGATGATGGTAGGACAATGGCAGACGAGTATGAACAGAAAAAGATATATAATGTCACCGTCTCTGCACCTGACCTCACTATGCAGGAGGACATATCCTTGGACCCATTCATTGCCAGGACCCTACACCTAACCCAAGCTTGGGTTGATGCACAGATAGAGGCATTGAAGAAGAAGGGTGTTGCCATTACGGTGGACAACAAGAAGAAAGGGCAGGATATCCCCGCGGATGAATATGATGACTTCCTCTTGGAGAAGAGGAAGACCAAGGGAGATAGAGTCCCTCCACCACAACAGCAGAGCAAAAGACCCCCAAGGGGCAAGAAGGTGGAACAGGGACCAAAAGGGATTATAATTGAAAGGGCAGTATTTGCAGCTGAGGAGGTGGTAGGGTTAGGATCAGAAACAGCATCCCCTCCAAAGAAAGAAAGGCCCAAGAAAAGTAAGACAGCAGAGGCTGGAATCATTGAGACCCAAGAAGTGGGTCAATCTTCTAAACAACCAGGAGGAGGGGATACCCTCATAGAAGAAGAGCCTGAGGAAGAGGAGGCTCCATTGGTAATAAAAAGGAAGAGGAGAGCTCCACAGGTGCTGGTGTCTACCCCACCTAAGAAACAAAGAACCTCCATGAGAGGTGGAATAAGCCAACCCCCTACTTCATTACAAGGGGAAGGTAGTGAAGTACACAAGGAACTTCAACATAATGTTCCACTTCCTACCATCGTCAAGTTCAAAACTGAACTTGCTGAGGAGCAGCTGAAAGAAACTCCCCAGACACAAGCAAAAGGGCATGTCTCGCTCGACGAGACAATAAATTTGTCTGATGATGAGGTGGTGCAGGATGTGGCTACACAGAAGATGGAAACACTTGCTGCTGATGTAAGTATGACTCCTCACAAGCCTCCACCATTTCAAACTGTGCTTGAGGAGATGAAACAAGCAGAAGAAGAGCAAGAAAAGAGCCCAGAGCAAGTAGCTCAGGAAATAGGGCTAGATACATTGATCACAGAGGTGACCAGTCCTATAGTGGTGGACCTGACAGAGAAATAGGATGCAAGTCCTGAACAGCCAGCAGGATCACCTGATAAAGGTCACCTAACAGAAGAGATAGAGATGGCAGAATCAGACGGCCATGCTCTTGAAACTGGCAAACAAAGCCCACATGACACAACAGAAGAACCTGCTATAGTAGAGGTTTAGGAAGCGAAGGCTGATGAGAAGGAAACACTAGAGGATCCAGCTGCCAAAGTACAAGAAGTGGATGGTGCAGGCTCGGAAGAAGTAGTAGCTGCAGAGCAACCGCCAGCACATCAGGCAGAGTCCCCAATATCTGGTGCAGTGGATAAACCACAAGAAGAAGAAGAAGTGGGAACAGATGAAATGATGATAGAAGAAGGTCATGATCATCATGATCAGCATATAGAGGCACCTCAAGGTTCTCCACAGCATATAGATGCACCTCAAGAGTCCCCACAGCATGAAGATGCTCCTCCAGAGAAGGAGATCCCTCAACAGGAGGAGGTACTGCAAGATCAACAACAAAGAGAGCATCAAGAAGAACAAATGAGGAAGTCACCATCTCCACAACACTTGTTGACTGAAATGGGAGATATAGGTGAACATCAGGATGATGCTGAAAAACATGATCAGGTGCCTCCGTGGTTGGCAAAAGAAGTAAATGCTGAAGAGGAGCTTGAAATTCAGGAATTCGACGTCTCCACCCTGTTCTCTGCAGATATAATGAAGCCAAAGAGGAAGGCCAGAATGACTTCGGCCATCAAGAGAGATCCGACAATAGGGAGAAGGACCACGCAAATTGCCATACCTACGATGGAGAAGGAAAAAGGTAAAATCACTATCGATGAATTTCAAATCAGCACAGTAGATTTGGGCTTTACCAATGAGGACCAAGAAGGTCAGGAGGGCAAAGATATCATTGACTCTCTAATTCAGAAGGTGAAAAGAGAGAAGGAGAAAAATAAGCAACGTAAAGAGCACATTGCTCAGTTGCATGCCTATATCAAAGGGCTGACCAATCCTGATGATACCACAACTGAACATGCAGTCCCATTGACTGCCATTTCTCAGGAGGAGGTAAATAAATTGGACCTCGTGAAGCATGAGGCATCCGTAATAAGGAGATGGATGTCATCCACATTGGATGATGCTGTAGAAATAATGAAGGCCTCTTTGAAGAGGTGGAGCACCCTAAGTGACTCCAAGGCCAAAGTGGATAAATTGCAGATGCAGACTGGGAAGAGGTCTTACAAGCTGGAGAGAGTCCTGAGCCTGCTAGGGGAAATAAGGAATATAAATCCACAACTGCTTATCAGTAAGCAGGTACTGAATAACAATACCACATTATTAATAGATATCTAGTATAAAGACACTCAGTTTGAGTGTGGAGTCCTCAAAAGGTGTAATAATAAGCTGAGGGATATCAGCATGAGGCTACAAGATTTAATGGCTGAAGAAGCTGTGATGTTGGAAGCATTGGAAGGCAAGGTGGAAGGAAAAATAGAAAATCAAGATGAAGAGTCCGCCATTAAAGCTGTAAACAGCAATTTCCAATTAGAGGCAGATGGTCCACCTGTTCCTTTGACAGAGGAATTGATAGATAAAATAATGAGGATCAAGGTCCAAATGGAGAAATACAAAGAGACACTGCAGGACAGGAAAAATAAGCTTGATAACAGCAGAGACAAATATGAAGCACATAAGTACGCCATTGTCAAAGCAAAGACTCAAGATGGCGGAGGGATAGATCAGGTTGTGCGTTCATACGAGTAGGTCCGCAGTAGTATGCAGCCCCATATGCAGCCTCGTCATCATCAGGATAGTGAAAGTTCAGAAAGTGATGCACATGATGATGACCCGCATGAATCAGCTGAAGAGCATGATGAAGATACATCATGAAGGGGATAATAGCATAAGTAGTATAGATAGTTGCCAGCTGGCAACTTGTGCCATTTTGTAAAGATTGACAAAGTCAAGTGAATCATGACCATAGATTTGTATTGATTAATCCAGATCGTAGATCTTTTGTAACGGATTCCTCACCTTATTCTATAAAAGGTGGTGGAATGCCCTGTTGAAACATTTGAAACTTAATTGAAATCTGTTTGCTGAAGTATTCAGGGCTTATTTCAAAGTTATTGCATATGTACGTGTCTTTTGCATACTTAATGAAAGAGAAGAGTATTTCGATTACAAATCTTCGTAAATCTTGAGTAATCTGTGTCTGAATTCTAGATATGTGCTTTGATTGGCTGCCTCCCTTGGAGTGCTCATCATGTTGCATGTATTGTTTTCATTCATCATCCTCTGAAGTTTGCATCAACTGTATCTAGCTATGGAATATCCTGGTGAACATATGGTTTGATTTCTTCTCGTCATGACAGTATCGAGTATGTATGTGGATCAATAGCTGAAGGTTCAACTTTAAATTGTAGTATTCCTTTAATTTCTTTCAATTTCAGAGCATTTCATTATCACAATTGCAAATAACTAATAATCCTAAGAAAATAACACAAATATGCTGACATCTCGTAGGTAATCGCAAATATTTAGCATATTTGAATGCAAAGCATGCACAATTTAAAAATATCATGCAAAGATTGAGGTATTTCTACATCTTTCATCTAATAACTGCATAATATGACTTCTCTGTAAAGAATTTCTGCAGGAATGTCATGATGATGGCACAATTTCACGTAAGGCCCCAAAATGGAAACAGCAACGCACATTAACCTCTGAGTAGCTTCAGACGATTAAGACCTAATCACCGGAGACTTGGGATCCCGAATTCTTTGAATTCACAGTATCTTTCGAGATGAATAAAGGTTAATGCGTACTTTTATTCTATGCTTGTTTATGACTAACATCATGACCAACAGGAAGTAGGTGATTTAATAACTCTTCTCAGTAGAGTGAGGGGATTAGCTTCTTCTTCACTTTTTGATGAATGGATGTATCCTTTCATCAAGGTGATTCTCAGAGACCAACAGAGAATCTTTTGGGGAGAACAGATCAGCAATGCTATTCATGAGCAATTGATCAAGGTGCATACTACATTCAAATTTTATATGACTTCCTATCTTGTGTACATAGTAGCTTCAATGAGAATCTTTCCATGTTTGACATCTGAAGGAGATAGGAGGGTTGTTCCTGTGTATCTATATTATCCTTAGCTGACATTGAAGGGTTCAATTCATCACTTCAGGAGGGTAAATGATGCTTTCTTTTCAATGTTTATATGTCTTTTTGATCCTCAATTAGAACATAGAAGAATTTCAAATGAGACTTGGTCAGTTGTGAATGGTTTCGGGTAGATGTTTTTACAGTTTCAGACTTTTTCATATCTAAGAGTTAGCTTTTTCCAAGGCTATCCTTACATGTTGCCAAGATTTCCTTCGAATAAACTTGTTCCGATGGAATTGTGTAGACAAATGATTGTCATGCATAATAAGAAAATGGAGATTAAGAAACCAGGATTCAGGTTTCCAGTTGAAATTGGAAGATACTCTATGTCAATTGTAATGAAGGCCAGAGCTATGGAGATTGAGATGCAGTTGGTGACCATGAAGCAATTCAAACGGAGACCAAAGTTTGATTACAGGGGTGTGAAAGATAAATCAAAAGAAAGACTCAATTTCATGAGCCAATGGTTGAAGACATCTGGATTGATCTGAGGACTGAGGAGGAAAATAGAAAACTAGATTATAGTAGGCTATCTCTAGATCAAATTGAGTATTTAGGTTTCGCTGATATTCCTAAAGACATGGTGGATGATAAAGACCTCGTTGATCCTAAGTATAATAATGAGTAGATTACTAATTCTCCTCTCCCACCTATCCAATGGTCTCAAAAGGAATTAACTTCCTTAAGGAGGAGGTTTTAACCTGTGTTAGCTAACATGAACTTGTGGTTCCAAAGTAAAGGCATACCATTGAAGGATTTTGTAATCGGATCTGAAGAAGAGATTTCAGAGAAAACTAGTAAGAAGGTTGAACTGAGAACAAAGAATAAAAGTGATACTCTAGGTATGTCCAAGGTTTCCAAACCAAGGATCAAATTTGTGTCTAAGGGAAAAACGGCCAAGGTCATAGAGAAAGAGTCTGAGGTGGAAGAAATGGAAGTTGAGGCACAGAGGACTAATGAACTAGCTACTGAAGAGATAGAGTTTGAAAACAATTCTTTAGGAGAGGAAGGAGAAGAACAAGAGAAAGAGATAGGAGAGGGTCAATGATGAAGGGGGATAAATCACAAAACACACACAATAGAAATTAAATACAGAAAATAGAACTTTCTTTTATTGATCTAGGCAACCCATTACATTACAGAAGCTTAATTACAATCAGAGGATGAACCCTCTAATGGTTGCAACACATTACAGCTTTCCCCAACCTCGAGACTCTAGAATCTTTAGCCTTCTGTAACCCCCAAATTAGCTAGGATTTATGTTTTTCCCACCTATTCTTGACTCTACACTTGCCCCCTTAACTCTACTACTACCCTGGGTTCCCAAAATAGTCATAAATAGCACTTTTTGGTGGCCTCTAGCTAAATTTTGAAATTTGTGCAACTCCCTCCAAAAGTAGGTCAACTTCTGGGAAGCATAACTTTTGATCCGGGTGTATGATTGACAAACTATTTTAAGCACTGGAAAGCTTGCGATGTGAACTATCACACTAAAAATTAATAAATAGATTTTTTAACTTTTTGGGACACTATGAGATGTTTTAGTGCCTCATATCTTGTTTCAAAAATTTTTAGGGGCTTTTCAAAAAACAAAAACTTTAATATCTTTTAGCTCACAAATGATCTTTGCTGGATTCTTTCACCAAAGGTCTTATATTTCCATTATGTAACTTTTGGTAAGTGTTTGCTTCAATCCATGCCCAAATGCAAACTTTCCTAAAATAGCAGGTACACTTTCCAAAATAGGCACACTGTTATTTTTAGTAGTTTTGGAAAAACTGAAAGTCCTACATCATTATTCTAGATATTATGGAACTAGAAACACTAATTATGGAAAGAAATGAAAACAACTACAATAATTTTGTATTAACTTCTTTTTGGGTGATGCAAGATTGCCCTTACATCACTAGATGCTCCTGCATCAGACACCCAGGGTAATTTGAGAAGTGACCCTGTCACGTCTCAGATGTTGGTGTGAGGAAAAACCAAATGGTCAACCTCTGCCTTAGACAACCAAGAAGAATCTTCAACAGGCCTTCCTTTCCATTTTACCAGATATTCTTCATATTGCCTATTCTGAGTACTTCTTCCCACATGGCTATCCGAGATCTCTTCTATCTCCTCCATTGAAGTAGATGCCAGAATACTCCACTGCTCTTCTGTTGGTCCATCCTCTGTTCCACCTTCATGATATTCTGATAAATCAGCAATGTTGAAAACAAGGGAAATATTGATCCCACTCAGCAGCTCTACCTCATATGCATTTCTTGAATTGTGCCTCTTCAGGATTCTGCTTGGTCCAAATTTCTTCATTTTCAACTTATTGTATGTTCCAATTGGGAACCTTTCTTTTCTCAAGTGAACCATGACTTCATCTCCTTCCTGGAACTCCTTATATCTCCTCTTCTGATATGCCTTAGCCTTGTACTGAATAATCATCTTATTAATGTGCTTTCTCACCTCTTCATGCAAATTCTTTAGATGTTCTGCAAAGTCTTCGGCTTTAGTACTTGTCTTTTCTCCTTTGTCCAGCTTCCTTAACTCAAAAGCATTTCTCGAGCTATTGCCATACACAATCTGGAATGGTGATTTACCAGTACTCCTATTGACATAATTGTTGTAAGAAAATTCTGCCTATGGTAAAATCAAATCCCATCCCTTGGGCTTATCTCCTACTAAGCATCGTAGTAGGTTACCCAAGCTCTTATTCACCACTTCTATCTATCCATCAGTCTGTGGATGGTGTACAGAACTAAACTTCAAATCTATTTTCAACTTCTTCCACAATGTCCTCTAGAAATAACCAACAAACTTGGTATCTCGATCTGAAACTATGCTCTTTGGTAGACCATGTAATCTCACCACCTCTCTGAAAAATAACTCTACAGTATGAACAACATCATTAGTCTTCTTGCAAGGAATAAAATGTGCCATCTTCGAGAATCTGTCCACCACCACAAAAATAGAATCATCTCCCCTCTATGTCCTTGGTAAACCAAGAACAAAATCCATACTAATATCATCCCATGGCTTCTCTGGTATAGGTAATGGCTGATATAGGCCTATGTTCTGACTTGCTCCTTTTGTCATTTGACATACTCTGCAACTCTGCACAAATTTCCTCACATCCTGTTGCAACTGTGGCCAATAATAATGTTCACCAACAATAGCAATGGTCTTATCTCGACCAAAGTGTCTAGCCAATCCTCCACTATGCTTCTCCTTAATCAGGTTCTTTCTCATGGAACTCCTCAGAATGTACAACTAGCTTCCTTTAAACAACATGCCATCTTGGATTATGAAATCCAACCATTTTGTCCTATCCAAAGTAACAAGTTCCAGACAAGCTTTCCAAGCCTCTACAAAATCTAGATCTTTAGGATACAAAATTTTGAGCTCATCAAACCCAACAACCTCTATCTTCATTTCTGTCAAGAAATTTTGCTTTCTGCTCAAGGCATCTGCAACTCTGTTGGACTTCCCACTCCTGTGCTTCAAAACAAAGGTATAACTCTACAAAAACTCAACCCATTTTAAGTGCCTTTGATTCAACTTTCCTTGACTATTAAGATACTACAAAGCTTGATGATCAGTATATAAAACAAACTCCTTTGGCAACAAATAATGTCTCCATTTCTTCAAAGCCTAAACTATTGCATAAAACTCCTAATCATAAACATAATACTTTTTCTTGGCATCATTAAGCTTCTCACTAAAATAGGCAATGGGCTTACCTTCTTGACTCAAAATAGCTCCTATATCACTACCACTAGCATCACAGTCTACCTAAAATACTTTATGGAAATCTGGAAGTGCCAAAATAGGTTTCTCTGTAACTTTCTGCTTTAATGTATCAAATCTTTTGTCTACTCTTTTAGTCCATCTAAACGCTTTTCTATCCCCTCTAATTGTCTTTATTAGGGGTGCACAAATACTACTAAATATCCTAATAAACTTTCTATAAAAGCTTGCCAAACCATGAAAAGATCATACCTCTATGACACTCTTTGGTGTAGGCCATTCAAGGATAGCTCTCACCTTCTCTGGGTCCATCTTAAGACCTTCCTCTAAGACAACAAATCCCAGGTATACCAACTCCTTCTTTGCAAAACTATATTTCTTCATATTAATCAGCAACTTCTCCTCCCTCAGCTTCTCTAAAACTCTTCTGATATGCATCAGATGCTCATCCCAAGTCTTACTGAAAATTAAAATATCATCTAAATAAATAATAACAAAACTTCCAAAAAATTCTTCCAGTACCTCGTTCATGAGCTGCATGAATGTGCTCGGTGCATTGGTTAGCCCAAATGGCATGACTAACCACTCATACAAACCTTCCTTTGTCTTGAAGGCTATCTTCCATTCATCTCCTTCTCTAATACAGATCTACTGATACCCACTCTTCAGGTCAATCTTCATGAAGTACTTGGCTCCACTCAAACCATCCATGATGTCATCCATTCTTGGCAATGGAAATCTATACTTGATCATTATCTTATTGATGGCTCAAGAATCTGTACACATCCTTCATTCTCCATCCTTCTTTGGTGCTAGTACTGCAAGTATCGCACATGGACTTAGGCTCTCCCTTATCAGTCCCTTCCTCAACAACTCTTGAACTTGTCTGTTCAGCTCTTCATTCTCTATAGGGGTCATTATGTGGGCTGCCTTATTCGGCAAACTAGCTCCTGGTATCAAATCCATTTGATGACCTATCTTCCTTATTGGTGGTAAACCTTTTGGTACATTATCAAAGATAATATCTTGAAATTCTTCCAACATCTCTGAGACTTTAGCTGGTACATCTTCACATTTCTCTTGACTAATCTTAAGAATCAATGCCTAGCAATGACACTCATACTTCATACCCTCCAAAAATTTTCTACCATCTACCAAGCAAATTCTGACAGTACTACATACCTTTTCTTCCACCTCCTTCAAGGGCTTCAACTTACGACGAACTCCATCCTTTGTTAAGGAATATGTGTTTGCATGGCCATCATGGACAACGCTCCTATCATACTACCACAGCCTCCCCAAAAACATATGACATGCATCCATCGGTATGATATCACATAGCACCTCATCATGGTAGTCCCCAATCTTGAACTTCACTAAACACTACTCATTGACCAAAGCTTTGTGGTCCTTCTGCAACCATGCAATCCGATATGGATGTGGATGCTTTCTTCTTGTCAACTTCAACTTGTCAACCATCTCCTCTGAAACAAGATTGTCAGTACTTCTACTGTCAATAATAATATCACAACACTTACCTTCACATTTGTACCTTGTGCAGAATAAACTCTTCCTCTAATTTGGTTCTTTCTCCTCATTCAACAAGGTTCTTCTGACAACTAGGGTTTCTCCCCTTTCAGCATCTTCAGAATGCTCAGAATGTGCATCTTCATCTACATGTGCAACTCGTGCATTACCTTCAAGTCTTCTATTTGTCCTTCCTTAATGTTGCAGACACTTGTATGCTCGATGCCCTTCTTCTCCACATTGGAAACAGGTTCCTCTGAAACCTCCTCTTCCAAGTCCTTGCCCAGGTCTGCCTCTTCCTCTTCCTCTTTTCTCACCATTGTTCTATTCACAAGGGTGGTAGGTATTATCTCCTCTCTGATTTTGACTGGTGCCAACTTCTTCACTTTTCTTTGAATCTTAATTTCATCCCCCATAGGGTCTTCCATCAGTCCTTCTGCCTTGACCTCTTCCCCTTTGCTTGCTATCAAATCTTTTATTTAGCTTCTCTTCCACCTTCAGGGAAAATTGGTATGCATCTTCTATGGTGGTCATTCTGACCAGGCTCAACTCCTCTTCAATACTTGGCCTCAACCCATTAATGTAACGGGCTACCTTCTCCTTATTTGGCTCTACATGGCCTGTCCTAATAGTAATCTTATAAAACTCTTCCATATACTCCTTGATAGACTTGTTACCTTGCTTCAATCCTTGTAGCTTCTTCAATAGCTCCATCTCATAGTCCACAGGAATGAATTGCTTCTTTAGTTTCTCCACCATCCGATCCCATCTGGTGATCTTTCCTTTTCCTCTTATGTTCCTCTCTAATTGGACCTCCTTCCACCAAATACTAGCATGGCCCTTCAAGTTTGTTTTTGCAAACTTGAGCTGATCTGGGTCCTCCACATCTTCATACTCAAAATAATCCTCCATGTCATTGATCCAATCAATGAGCTATTATGGATTCAAATCTCTAGAATATGTAGAAACTTCGATCCTGGGCCTCTTTCCAATCTTAGAAATGGCCCTCAACAACCTAACTTCTGTCCTACAGCTTCTTGTTCTTCCTCAAATAGCTCTTCTTCAGCTTCATCTTTGCTTTCTTCTTTTATTCTCGGCTCAAACCCTCTTCGTAGCTCCTCTTGTAATGCATCGATTTGCCTTTGCAGGGCTCTAAATCCCTCTTCTATCAAAGCATTCCTCCCAATATGATTTCTTCATGGAGGCATCTTGATCTCCACAACAAACCCACAACCTCAGGTCCTGGTACGAACTGCCTCATGGTCGGTGATCTGTCTACACACTTAGGAAACCCTTGCTTTGATACCACTTGATGAAGGGGGATAAATCACAAAACACACACAACAGAAATTGAATACAGAAAATAGAACTTTATTTTATTGATCTAGGCAACTTATTACATTACAGAAGCTTAATTACAATCAGAGGATGAACCCTCTACTGGCTGCAACACATTACAGCTTTCCCCAACCTTGAGACTCTAGAATCTTCAGCCTTCTGTAACCCCCAAATCAGATAGGGTTTCTATTTTTCCCACCTATTCTTGACTCTACACTTGCCCCCTTAACTCTACTACTACCCTAGGTTCCCAAAATAGTCATAAATAGCACTTTTTGGCGACCTCCAGCTAAATTTTGAAATTTGCAACTCCCTCCAAAAGTAGGTCAACTTCTGGGAAGCATAACTTTTGATCTAGGTGTCCAATTGATGAACCGTTGTAAGTGCCCGAAATCTTACAATGTGAACTATCACACTGAAAATTTGTAAGTGAATTTCTGTCAACTTTCCAGGATGTTATGGGATGTTTTAGTGCCTCATATCTCATTTTAGAAATTTTCAGGGGCTTTTCAAAAAACAAAAACTTTAATATCTTTAAGCTCACAAATGATCTTTGCCTGATTCCTTCACCAAAGGTCTTATATTTCTGTTATGTAACTTTCTGTAAGTTTTCACTTCAATTCATACCCAAATGCAAGCTTTCCTAAAATGGCAGGTACACTTTCCAAAACAGGCAGGATGTTATTTTTAGCAGTTTTGGAAAAACTGAAAGTCCTACATCATTATTCTCGATATTATGGAACCAGAAACACTAATTATGGAAAGAAATGAAAACAACTACAATGATTTTGAATTAACTTCTTTTTGGTTGATGCAAGATTGTCCTTACACCACTGGATGCTCCTACATCAGTCAAGAAGGTTTGTAAGATGAAGTTATGTCCCCACAGAGGGATGTACTACATGAATCTAAAATCCCTTCTCCTTTGCCCAATGTATCTGTTTCAGTTCCTTTGTTTGTTTTACCTACTATCCTAGTTTCACCTATCAACATTCCATCTTCTGAGTCTCCATCATCTTCGAGGAAAATTTTTGATAATCCTCAAGTTGCTTTTCATAATGTCCTCAGTTCTTCTAAATCAATCCCTAGTCTGTCCTCATCATTTTTTGACATTGAAGATTCTTCAATCTTTGATCACTTTTTTTGGGATTTAAATAAGTTTCAAATGTGGATGTGTTAGGTGTAGTGTTTACTGATACTCCTATTGTTTCTACTTCAAGTGCCGGTGCAATTCTTACCACACCAATAATGGGACCTGATCCAAATGTGAGTACTTCTGTGCTTCCTCCATGGCTATCAGCTTATACACCCAAGAGAAAGAAACACGCCATCTCCCCAAATGATTTTGATTTTGGTAAATTTATGTTAGTCAAGGCTAAGACTCCAAAGAAGCCTCAAATAATTTCTCGAGTGTTGGAAGATAAGGGACACAAATTTGTGGAAATTGCTAAACCCTCACATGATGCCACCATGGAGAATTTCAGTATGAATGATTATTGTATTTCCAAAATTGAACTTGGTAAAGTCACACATGAGAGTGCAAAAACTAATATGCAATCTGCACTAGATTCTTTGACTTAAAATTTTGATAAAGAAAAGGAAATGAAGCATTATTATAAGGCAATGGTAGAATAATTGACTGCATTGGTGAGAAAGATCACTTTGAATTCTGAATCAGTAACTCCTGAAATTGTTTCTATTGAAGACTCTATCATTCAAAAGGCTGAAAAAACTAATCTCAAAGGAAAGGTGGTTGAGGAATATTTGGAAAAGATGCGTTTACAGGGAATATCTCTTCTTATAGATGTAGCTGAGAAGATAGGTAAAATGGAGAAGGTCAGAGAAAAGCTTGATTATCTGATTGACACTATTTCTCAAGATATTGATTATTTCGATCAAATCTATGATAAATGGATGGAAATGAGGAAATTGAAAATAAATGCTTTGATATCAATACGTGTTATTCTGAATCAGGATTCATACATAGAAACTAAGGAAGCATTGACATATCAGAACAATGTTTTGAAGGACTTGATCAAGGATCTAGAAACTACCAAAATGTTGAGTGACCAAAGTGACATTAGTCTCTTACATAAGTTGGAGGAACTTCCGTGCAATTTTGTATCTAAGGATAATCAATTTCTTTCTGCGGATGAGATGACCCAAGAGTTTGAGAACATGTTTCAGAAGGAGTTTGAAGATAAAACCTTTTCAGTTTTTTCCATGGATAATATTCTAGACAACCAGTTAACTTTGGATAACCTAAAGGCCAAGTTAACTAGTCATGCTAAAGCAATCACAATAGTAAGGGATGCAATAGTCAGAGCTTGGATGATTTTCAGGAACACTATTAGTCCAAACAATTTGGGGATGCAAGTTGCATTTACCATGTATATGCCCATTTGAAGAAAGAAGGCAGTACAAGTTGAAGCAACTTTTTGCAACTTAGTTTATTTTCTATTTTTCATATGTACTTTTGGAATAGTTTTGGACATTTTTACATGTACTTTTCTCAGATGTAATTACATGTAAAAACATAGGAAGTCCCAAATCAAAAAGGACTCCTTTGTTGAATAAGTCATAGTTAGTTGTTCTTTTCCTATTTTTGCTCTCAGTCTCCTATAAATAAAGAGGACCCCATTGTAAATATTTTTTTTATCTATTGCAAAGAAACTCTGCCAAATTGGAAAACATTTCAAGACTTTGAACTTTTTATGTTTATCAAGTTTTCAAGTGAATATCAATATAAGCAAGCAATTTGAGTATCAAACTTTGAGTTGAAACATATTGTTTTATGATATCAGTGTTCTTATGTCATTGGTGTTATATTATATTGGATCATTGTTGGAATTGTGGAGTTTGTTGGAAGTTGAGAGAAGTGTTCTTATTTTGGTTTAATAGACTTTGTGCTACTTTCTCATTGTGGGAGTTTGTGTTAACATTTGTGAGGATAGAATACTTTATAGAGTTTGTGCTAAAAACTATTGCGTTCAAGTTAGTTATAGTGTGTTGGATAAAAGTGGAGACTTTAGGCTACATTTGAGTTCAATTAGGTTTATTTGGAGAAGATAAGTGAAGCAATGGAAAACTTTGTGTTTCTATGGTTTGTCTTGATTCATAAGTTATTAAACATTGTTTTTGTTAAAGTTGATGTTTTGAAGAGAAAAGCATCTATTCTGAAAGAAGAGAATAGGATGAAGTGATAACACCTCAATATAGTTTTTAGTTCGTTTTAAGTATTAAAAGTTTCTTGTTAGAAAGAGCTCATTATCTAAAGGGAACCTCCCCTTGCTAAGAGGAGAGACTCAGTCTCATTATAATTGTGGTGATATAACCATTTTGCCAGTGGTTAGCTAAACCATAAAATATTTACCCAACAGTTTTTTGGCGACTCCGCTGGGGAAGAACTCACAACTTGGAGCCTCACGCTTTGAGTTGAAGCATTTCATCCTCTTCCATTGTTCTTAAGTTGTTTCCAAATCTTTGTTGAGTACATTGCATTTTGGCAGACTCATGGTATACAAGAAGCAAGAGGGCTCAAGGAATTATTGATCCTATGTTTGAATTGATGTACCAAAATAACTTTGGTCTTTTGCCTCCACAACCTCAGCTTCAGAAAACTAGGAGTTTTCCTCCTACCAATGGTAGGTCTCCAATACCAGGTGAAGCTTCTAGATCTAGTACTAACAGAGTTTTATCTATTTGAATCCCTCAAAGGTTTGTCATCCCACCTTTCAATCAGCGCACAATGGCAGCTCAAGGCCCGTGGGGTAATACTTTTGGTCCTTTGAATTTAATGCCTCCACTACATGAACTACCTCGTAGTTCAAGGAAAAATTTCCTTAAATTATATGGCAATGGGAAAGTCCATACTAATGAACACATTGTAGCATTTTGCATAGCTTGTGGTGTGATAGGGGTGGAACATGAAGATGTAGCTATGAGACTTTTTGTCGAAACACTTCAAGGTGTTGTTGCAAATTACTTTTATTATCTTCAAGCCCAAACCATAACTGATTGGAATACTCTCAAAACCAAGTTTGAAGCTAGGTTTAAGCCTGCAGAAGATGCACATGCTTTGTTAGCTCATCTAACACATATGAAGAAAGAGACACATGAGCCCATGCGAGATTTCATCACCAAGTTCAATAAATTGACAAATAGGATTCCCACAACCACTCAACCAATGACAGAGAATCTTAAATGTTTCTTCATCAACTCTTAGCTTCCTAAGGTAAGCTTTTTGTTAAGGCGGGTTGTTCCTACTAATCTTTCTCGAGCTCAAAGATTAGATATGGAGGTTGAAGATGATCTTATCCTTGCGGGTAAGATAAGAAGAGATTCAAATAGAAATAGAGGTCAATCCTCTACTGATAATTCTTCCACAAGCACCACAGATCCTATGGTGCAAAAGTTAGAAAATGAGTTGCTAGCTCTGAAAAAGCAAATGTCCCAAGGTATGTCCGCTCCTTCTTATAGGGATATACCAAGGAGGATATTTCCTAACAATTCATATCAAGGCAATGCTGCCAGAAATCAAGGGCAACAAAATCATCTTCTACCGACATAAGGGAAGCTTTCCATTGAAGCAACGCTAGTTAACTCAGCAGTTGGCTACTATGAAGAAGAACATGACAATTCTTTCCAACCTGATTTGGATCAGGAGAATAATGCTAATCTTTTTATAGAAGGAGAAGAAGAATTAGCTAGAGACTCTACCATTGGTTTTCTAAATTACCAAGATGAAGCTAAAAGAGAAGGAGAAGTATATGATGGAGCGTATGCTATTTTTACTAGGTCCCAAAATCAATCAAATCAGCAAGCTGATAAAGGAAAGACAAGAGAGGAGCCTCAACCTGTGATTTCAATTGCCTTTTTAGTCAAAGGACCTGGTTGTCAATAAACAAGTAAGTTAATCTAACAATCTTGTTTCTTCTACTTTTGTTCCTCAGACCAATACTACCCTGACCAAAACCCAAAATGATGGAAATCCTTTGTATCTAGTTCATTTCAGCTCTTTGACATAATAGATCATGCTAGGAAAACCAAAATCTAGATGTCTGAGGTAGAGTATCTACAAGCTAATCCTGAACAATTTGCTAGGTTAGCTAAGTATGTTAAAAATAAGACTGTCCCTACAGGGCAAGATTCTCCTAAAACGCCTCAAAGAACAAACCACCCAAAATAACCTAGTCACTACTCCCCTTGTTGCTCTAGGGAAAATAGAACCCTTCTATGTTTCTCTATTGGTCAATGGGCACAAATTAAGCAATTGTATAATAGACTCTGAAGCTTCTAATAATGTCATGCCTACCAAGGTGGCAAATACTCTCGGTCTTACTTTGACCAAGACCTTTGGGAGATGTTTCTCAATGGAAAATAAGCAAGTACCATTGTTAGGCCAAATCAAAGATGCCCAATTTGCATTTGTGGCCTTTCTAGATAAGAGGATCAAGATGACCATCCTAGTGGCTGATGTTCCAACTTCTTATGGCATTTTTCTTGGGTGTAATTTTTGTAAAGATGTGGGTGGAGAACTAAACATGGATTTATCCAAGGAAAGGATACCTATTAAAGGTGTCATGCAAAAGTTGCTTCCTTAGAAGGAGGCAAAATATATTGTTACCCAAACTAAAATTCCAAAAGCCCAAATTTTGTTTGAGTCTTTAGGAATGGGTGATTATTTCTTGTCTACTAAAAATACTTCTAGTTCATCAAATCAGAGTTGAGATATTTTAGATGCAGAATTAGAAGATAATTCATATGAAAGTTCAGATGAAAGCATAGTGATGCCAGATTCTTCTCTCTGATGAGGAAGAATCTATTGGTTGCAAAAACATCAAAGTGAGAAATTCAAATGTTGTTTGGATTTTAGAATTTGATGGAAGTTATTCTTCCACCAGATCGAGAGATGGAGTTGTTCTGATATCTCCACAAGGTGATATCTTTCCTTTCTCCTATAAGCTGTAGTTCAACAATACTAATAACACTGTTGAATATGAGTCATTATTGCTCAGAATGGAGGCTGCTCATGTTAAAGGTATTAAAAATCTTCATGCACAAGGTGATGCTGAGCTTGTGGTTTGCCAAGTGAGAAATCTTTATCAGACCAAGAATGAAAGGCTGATACATTACCGCAATCATGTCTAGGATTGCATTGAGGGATTTGATGCTTTGACATCTCTGCAATGCCGAGAGAGTTTAATGATCGTGCTGATTCATTGGATGTCTCTGCCACCCTTATGGTCCCCCAAAAGGACTTCAAAGGTAACAAGTACACAATTTAGTTGGTTTTCTGACCAAGTGTGCTAGACAATGCTAACCATTGGCAAGTCTTCAATGGTGACAATCAGATCATAGCTTTCCTAGAGAAGACATATAACTTTGATGAGCTCTATTTTGAAGGTAGTGATTCTCCACCACGTGAATATGTTTCTGAAATAGATTCACGAACTAGTGAGGAGATTCTTCAGCTAAAAGGGAATAAGTTTCTGAAAGGTTTGGTTTCTCTAGAAAAGTTATTTGACAAGCATGATAGATATATCAAACAACAGCAACAACTTGATTCAAGTTCATCCATCGAATTTGAGCAATTAAATTTGAGTTCTGAAGTAGATCCCAAGATGGTTAACATTGGGAAATATTGCACTACTGATGAGAAATTCAAATTCACTACACTTTTTTTGCCATTACATTGATGTTCTAGCGTATTCATATGATGATCTAAAGTCTTTCAGACCTAAGGAGATCCAACATGAAATCCCTCTCAAGGTTGGATTGTTGCCTCACAAGCAAAAGCAGAGGTAGTATAATCCCAAGATATTGGGTACTATTCTTTCTGAAATCTAGAAAATGTTGAATGCAAGGATAATCTTTCCTATTCATCATTCCACTTGGATTGCAAATATTGTTCCTGTGAGAAAGAAGAATGGAGAAATCCATATTTGTGTTGACTTCAGAAATCTCAACCAGTCTTCTTTAAAAAATAACTACGCTTTGCCTATTATGGACCAAGTGTTACAAACTATAACTAGTTCAGAGATGCTATCTATGTTAGACGGTTTCTCAGGATATAATCAAGTAGAAGTCAGCAAAGTGGATCAATACAAGACTGCCTTCACAACACCTTGGGGCACATTTGCATATTGCAGGATGCTGTTTGGTTTGATTAATGCTGGTGCTACTTTCTAGAGAGCAATGGACCTCACCTTCAGACATGAGATGGGGAAATTTATTGTGGTGTATCTTGATGACTTGACCGTTTTCTTTAAATAGCGTCAAGATCATGCCTACCATTTGCGACATGTTTTGGAATAGTGTCGTCAAAATGGTATTTCTCTTAATCCTAAGAAATTAGTTTTTGGGGTTAGACAGGGTAAGCTTCTCAGTCATATTGTATCTAGGAAAGGTACTAAAATTGACTCAGAAAGAGTCAAGTCTATCTAGAGTCTTACTTTGCCTGCTAGTAAGACTGCAATTCATTCTTTCTTTGGAAAGGTGGATTTTTTGTGGAGGTTCATTCTAGAATTCACAGAGAAAACTCATCATATTGTCAATATGATGAAAGGTAAGACCACTTTCCATTGGAGTGTGGAAGGTAAAGCAGCATTTGAGGATATTAAGAGGGCCATAGCTCATGCTTCAGTTCTGGTTTGTCCTGACTATTCTAAGAACTTCATAATGTACGGTTATGCTTCCGAGCATACACTTTCAACAATTCTGGTTTAACAGAATGAAGAAGGTGTGCAATCTCCTATTTCATTTATGAGTTGTCCTCTGAAGGCTCACGAACTAAAATACTCAAATATGGAGAAACATGCTTATCTCATGATCAAGGCGGTGAAGCATTTCTGGTTTTATATTCTGAATTCACATACTGTTGTTTTGGTGTCGGATACAATAGTGAAATCTATCCTGACACAACAAGAATTTGGGACCAAAAGAGGCAATTGGATTGCCAAAATTCAAGAGTTTGATCTTGATATAGAACCTACCAAGCTTGTGTATGGCAGAGGTTTATGTCAGCTGATTGCTGACAATGTCCCAAAAGAAACAAGAGATGAAGAGGAACAGGTTGAGGATATGCCAACTGTTCTCTTTATTACTACTACATATGAGTGGTATTCTAATATTGTTCATTTTGTTACCTATGGTGAGTGTCCTTCTCATTTATCTTATAAAGAGAAGTGAACTATCAAGTTAAAGACTATGAACTATGTCTTGTGGGATAATGGTTTATATAAAAGAAGCCTTGATGGAGTTTTTCTCCATTGTGTGGATAAAGCACAACAAAGTAGACTTCTAGAGTCTTTTCATAATTTGGCATGTGGAGGACATTTTTTTGCACCTGTGACAACTCATAAAATTTTATGGGCTAGGTACTATTAGCCTACATTATTTCAGGATGCATACAACTGGATACATAGATGTGAACTCTTTAAGTAGTTTGTTGGAAAGCCTAAGTTGGCTGCACTACCACTTAAGCTAGTTGTGATTAAAGAACCTTTTCAACAATGGGGTATTGACTTCATTGGTGCTGTGAACCCATTGCCAAGTGTGGGACATAATTTTGTTCTTACTGCAACAGATTACTTCACCAAGTGGGTGGAGGTAATTCTAGTCAAGCATGCTACTTCTGAGGTAGTATGTAATTTTCTTAAGGAAAATATTATTTACCGGTTTGGAGTTCCAAACAAAATTGTAGTAGATAATGCTACCTATTTTTATTCAAATGAGATCACTAGTTTTTTCTATGAACATGGGATCATTCTTTCTCATTCATCAGACTATTATCCGCAAGGAAATGGTCAGGTAGAATCTAGCAACAAAAATCTGGTGGAAGATAATCAGAAAACTTGGCATAAATCTTTGTTTGATGCTTTATGGGCTAACAGAATTACCCCCAAAAGGGCAATAGGTATGTCACCATTTTAGCTTCTATATGGTCTGAATGCAAAAATACCTATTACTTTGGAATTGCCAGCATTAAAGTTGGAAAAGGCAGTGGAAGATAGAACTTTTGAAAGTTATATTGACAAAAGAATAATGTACCTCACTAAACTTGAAGAGCAGCAGGTTATGGTAGTAGACTGTATTTCTGAGCATCAAAGTTAGGTGAAGAAGCTCTTTGACAAGAAGGTGAAGGCTAGAGAATTTCAAATTGGGGATCAAGTCTTGTTATGGGACAAGAGGAGAGAGCCAAAAGGAATGCATGGGAAGTTTGACTCCCTATGGAGAGGCCAATTCTTCATTCATCAATTTTGTGGTGAAAATAGCTTCTTGTTGGAGTATCTTGATGGAACACCATTCTTGTTGCCTCACAGTGGACAACATTTGAAGCACTTCAATCCTTGAAGTATCAGATAAGTTCATTTGTACAGTTGTATAGTTTTGGGTTTTTATTTTTCATTTTTGTTTAGTCTTTCTATGTATTTTTCTTTTTGGTAGCTTGACTCTATGGCCCAATGGCATGGATGAAGTTACTTAGAGACTATATTCTTCTCCCTTTGATTGTTTCAAAGAACGATCAAAGGAAGTTCCCTAGTTAGAGCCAGTTGTTGTTCTCAAAAGCTAGTTGCGCTCATTTTGTAGACAACCCCTACGAAACTTGTCGGTTTCATAGCCTACACTCTAAGTTTGCAAATTGAGACAAGTTCTTTTGGCCTTGTGTGAAGTCATCTATTATCTTAGAACAATTTGTGACATTCCCCTTAGTTGATTTCTCAAGATCCGCGAAGATCGAGTAAGTTACAATCCTGTCAAAATATCAATTTTGACAATTTTAGGGTGTTAGAAAATTTTTAAGTTACTTGTGCAAGGTCGGCGAAAATCACCGCCCTTGCATGTTTATTGTTGGTTTGAATGGGTGGCAAAAATTGCCGCCTATGCATTTTCCTTATCGTGTTTTAAGTGTGTAGTGGTGGTAATATCTACCGCTTATGCATATGGTAGGTAGACATGCATTGTTGGTAAAAATCACCGACCAAGCATATCTTTGCCGATCTCAAACTTCAGTGACATTAATGCCACTCGTGTTGGAATTTATGTTTTCATCTTAACCTTTTAAATCATTTTAATTCATTTTGTTTAGTTTATTTTTCATTCCTCAAACCTTCTAAGAAACTAGTAATTTCTTCCTGAGGTCATTGGATTCACGCAAATTTTGGGCTTCCACGAATTTTAGTCTTCAGGGTCATTTTCACGTTTTTATTGGCTTTTCCAAGTAGGCCATTATTTTTATTCTTCTTTTGTTTTTCTTTCTTTAGGGTTTACCTGTGAATGTTGATTTATATTTCCTATAAATGTTATTATGAAATCATTATTTGTTTAGATTTCTTCCTTTTGTGAATCATTTTTTCCTCTGTGTGTTGTTCTTTGCCGCAACCCTAGTTTTGGTTAAATCTAGTCATTGTTTTGATGGTGAGATTCGCTGACTTTTAGCTAAACAAAAACCTAGTTCTTCTAAATCTCATTTTATGAAGATTTAGAGTTAAAAACTGGTTTAAAATTGATGTTTAGTTGGCTTATTTTGTCGTTAGTTTCAGACTCTCTGGTTGGTTGTAGTGGCGGCAAAATTCATCATCCCTACATGAAATCGATGCATGTCAAGATTCTACCCACAAGTGTTTGAGTAGTCACATTCACTGCCTTGACATGCAAACTTACAAACTCTTTTATTTGACAAGTCAGTAAAATTTTTCGCTTGTGTACTTAATGTTCCATCCCAAGGTGTATGGGTGTGAATTTTGCCACCCTTACAGGAATCAAACTAATCTTCCCTATCATGCTAGATCGGCAAATTTTGCCACTCACACATAAACTCTACGAACTCACCCCATATGCTAAGATGACAAAATTTGCCACTCAGACATAAAAAGAAAACTTGTTTCCCCCAACATGCAGGGTTGGCAAATTTTTCTGTCCTGACACCTGCAAATTGACCCTAATATGCAGGGGCGGCAAATTTTTGTCGCCTGTCCATTCACTCCCTCAAATTTTTCTAACTCCAAGAGATTTTCAAATTTACTTTCCTAAGCTCGCTTTCCTCCATTTTTTTGACCCGCTTGCACTCTAGCTCTTTCAAGCTTACCCCTATAGTCATGATCGTCAACATGCAATTTTCCCAAATTACCAGTATTTCCCCTAACTGCAGGATCATGGCTTTTTGTTGCAAATTCTTTTGTGAGTTTATTCAAATCATTGATTCCTACAGAGGTGTTGGTCTTCCAAATGACTGAGCTTTCTCTAAAGAATTCAAAAGCAATGAAGTACAAGTATCAAGGTGTTTTTCCAATCACCTCAGTTACCTTGAATGTTGATGATATTCAGAATACAGAGATTGGCCATGTAGACATGGATGAGTTTGTAGAAAGGACTAAGTCAAATAACCCTAGTCCTCCAAAGAAGAAGATTGTAGCTAGGAACATTCACCTGGTGTCATCATTTCCAGTGGCAGCTCATAATACAGAATTTGTTCTTCAGTGTGCACATTTCTACAACAAAGACACTAGTGCATAGTGGATGCATATGGTAATGTGATCATAAGATTGGATCCAAGGTTTATTGATGAAGTTTTCATGTGTCCCACTTTGGTTGATGTTGTAAAACTTGATTTTACTATTGCTCAACAAGAATATGATAAGGACACTAAGAAGGCTAAGAAGGTAATTAACACCAAGTGGCTGAAAACACCAAGGTCAAATTTGTCCAGATGGCCAAGGAGCTTTCCTCAAAGTGATTTTGTTGAGGAAGTAGGTGATTTAATAACTCTTCTCAGTAGAGTGAGGGGATTAGCTTCTTCTTCATTTTTTCATGAATGGATGTATCCTTTCATCAAGGTGATTCTTAGAGACCAACAGAGAATCTTCTGGGGAGAACAACAGAGATTTTTTTAGTTTAGCCAAGTTAGAATTGGCGAATAAATCGCATCCAACAGGGTGGTCAAATCGCCAAGTTTTTATGTATTATCAGTCGAATCCATATCCATTCGCCATCAATTTATTTTATGAGAATCAATGAAGTAAGATTTTCACCATAACAAACTATGCATTTCAAATGGGCCGACTAATATTTTCACCTAGAATTTTGGAAGCAAGTACTAAATCACCTATATATTTGCCAATACTATTAAAACAACATTTTGTATTAGGACACATTTTGCCAGCTCCATTAAATGGTCGATGCGCATGAGGACCCATTTTGCCAACCCCATTACATGGTCACTGCACGTGAGGGCCCATTTCACCAATTAAAATTTACAAGTAGTTGATTATGAGCAGCCATTTCACCAATTTGCATGACACCTCCGTGCTAATCTTAGGACCATATTCACCTTGGAAATTTCAATGTATGTAGTTCGTCGAGGTTTGATTCGCTGACACTTAAATGTATTCCTTATATAATCACGTGGGATTTGCCAAATCTTTTTGATATACCATATAGAATTCCTATGGAATTCACCAAATATGGAATGATATAAATACAATCGAAACTCTAAATTATTCTTACACATTTTGTTCAGTTTTGAACTTGTGACTTGTGAGCTCTCGATTCAGATTTTAGAAGTTGGAGTTGGCACCTTGAAGTTGATCGTAGGCAAAGTTACAAACTTACAACACAGGCATTCCTGTATTAGTGAATATCAAGTCAGTGAAAACCTAAACTTAAAGGTGAGTGATCATTTCTTCATAGTATTAGTGTTTTAAGATTTCTTTATGGCTTTATCCCTCTTCCATTCTTGATTCAATCTTAAAGAAGATATTTAGTAGGGAATGGGATCTATATTCTATGAGTATGTCCTTCTTAAACAAGAAGACATTTTTTCCAGCTTTTATTCGAAGTGGGAGATCAAGATGTCGAGCTACAAGTGTGACAAGGGTAAGACTCCTTAGGGTGGTGAAGGGACTGGGAGGCCAACAAAATGTAGAAAAGGTGGAGTTAGTATATAGTCTTACTTTGGAACTGGCAATGTTTCTGATCCATCAAATCAAGATGGAGCTACACCATCAACTCTTGCACCAAATAATAATGAAGAAGCCATTCACAATACCTCACCACCACTAGAAGGTGGGATTGCCATTGAGTTAAATGAGGATGGCAATACTGTAGAAGATATTCCAAGGGATACCCTGGTTAGCCAGAATGAGGATGGCAATACCGTAGAAGATGTTCCAAGGGATACCCTGGTTAGCCAGAATGAGGATGGCAATACTGCAAAAGATGTTCCAAGGGATACCGTGGTTAGCCAGACTGAGGATGACAATACCACAGAAGATGTTCCAAGGGATAACCTAGTTAGCTAGAATGAGGATGGCAATATTGCAGAAGATGTTCCAAGGGATACCCTGGTTAGCCAGACTGAGGATGACAATACCACAGAAGATGTTCCAAGGGATACCCCAGTTAGCCAGATTGAGATAATTGACTTGGATGAAAAAGAAAATCCTGGTGATATAGATGATGTTGGCAAGAAGAAAAGAAAAGGCAAATCAAAAGATTCAAAACTGGGGCACGAGTGGGAAATGTCAAGGAATTTTTAGCTTGATTGGGTGTTAAAGTACTCGTTCATTGAACCAGTCAAGAAAGAAAACAAAGATGAACAACCAACATAATGCAAGTGTGTGATTTGTAGTTGGAAATGTAAAAGAGATAAGAAATTGTATCTAAAGCTTGACACTATAGAAAAGCATATAGGTAAAGTTTATGAAAAACAAATCTTAGATGGAAAGGAAACATCAGTAGTAAGATGGAAATCAAAGGAAGAATGTCTTTGTGTGAAGTATGCTATAGAATATGATGAGCATAAGAAAAGAATGACGAAGCTTGCTACAAGTGGAGGTACAATCAAGGCTCAATTTGGAAAAGCAATGGAAGGAGCACAACTGGCAAAAATTGTTTAGATGAGTGTTGTTTTTCATATTTTGTCCAGAAGGTGTCCTATGATAAAATACCTAGAGTATAGCAATTTATTATCTTGTTGGAGTGTTCCTCACTATCCTAGCACACATTGGTCAATAAACACTGGATGGGAATGGGCAAACTATCTCACTGCGATGGAAAAGCAAGATTTAAAGGAGAATGTAAAAGAGTCAAACTTCATTGCATTATCTTTAGATGAAGTTATTGTGGTAGATAATACTTCTTGGGTCTATATGCATGTGTATATTGTAAAAGAACATGTATGCTGAGCTCATCTACTATGTGTTCATAAAATGAAGGACAGTTCAACATCACAACATATATTTGAACTAGTTAAGAAGTATTTGAATCAAATTGCAGATATGGATGACTTGACAATTGCCAAAAAGTTGGTGTGTGTAGGAGCTGATGGAGCTACAGTAATGCAAGGTCATAGGACTGGTCTTTGCACAAAATTACAAACTACTTGTGCACTATACATGCTTTCCATTCACTACATGGCCCACAAAATGAATTTAGCATTTAAAATTGTAAGCAAATTTCCTACAGTATCAAAATTTGAAATCTAGTCCACAAGCTCCACGCATACTTTTGCCGAAGTCCAAACGCTTTGCAAAATTTCAAAATTTTGCTAAGGGAATAATAGCAGGAAACAAGCTTCTTAAGGATATTGATGCCAGATGGATATCCTTGCATGGACCAACTCAACGAGTTCTTTTAGAATATCCATCCTTGATTGGAACAATGTACGAGCATCGCAACACAGTAGACAAAGCTCCTAACCTCTTACATAGGTTAAGCGATATAAAGACACGCTTAACTTTAGCTAGTCTTCTCCCCATGTTGGATGAAATGAACAATCTTGTGAAGAAAGCCCAAGACAGAACTATGTATATCTATGAGTCTAGCAAACTACGTAGAATGACATGCATAGCCCTCGATAATCTATATCTAGATCTAACTTCTCAAAGCCCAAATTTTCAAAGGTAGCAGATAATTATAGATTTGAATCATCATGAAAATTATTTATAGTTTAATGCAAGCAGGGAGTTATGTGTCTTTGTACGTGGATTTGAGATACCAATGCATCATTGTAAGATAGTCAGGCGCTCTATCAGAGAAGTACCTGTTAGAAAGAATGATTTTGATGGCATTGTTAAATCTGTTAGTAGTAATTCGAAGGAAATTGCAAGCAATCTTTCGACAGTGATTTATAATTGATTCCCTCGAGATGAAATATTTGATGCCATGTCTATTATGTATCCTCAATTTTGGGTTCAAGGCCACCGAGATAGCCCAAGCCTTTTTCATCAAAACGTAACTACGTTGACTGCACACTTTTTGAAAAGTGTAGAATGCAATGGACAACAAATAGAAGGAATTATAGATGGAAATAAGCTTAAAGGACAATGTAGTCGGTTTGCAAGAAGTATGATAGACCAGTTTAATGCCATGGAGAATCCCTTCGAAATAGGATCAATAAGAAAGGCCTGGAAAACATGTGGGTTAGAGTGAAATATTGTGTGATTCGATATCAGAATATTTCAAACTTGTTGATTTATGTCAAACAATGATATTGGGTTCAGTGGAAGATGAGAGAGTTTTCAGTACATTGGGATTTTTGAAATCAAAGATAAGAGACAAACTAGACACGAATTTGGAAAATTGCTTGAGGGTGTTAGGAAGTGCAAATAATGTCAAAAAATTTCCTTATGAAAGGGCACTTACAATCTAGAAGTCCATATGTGAAAGAAGAGGGTTGTGCAACTCTTGAAGTTCAAACACTGGTAGTGGTGGGACAAATGACAGTGACACAATGACAGATGAATTTGACTTTGGGACTTAGAATCAAGATGAAGAAAATGAAGACCAGACTCAGAATCAAGATGACTCTTTTTCTTTTTCTGAACGTTAGTTTGAGGACCCTGACTCGATTTGGGAAATGGAAGTGAATTAGCAGTTTTTAGGTATTTATACTGCATTTCATGAATTATATTCCAAAACTATAGTTGATGATATTTTAAATTTGTATTCCTTGAAATTGTGAATCAAATTGAATACATTAACATATTATTAATTATTTCATATTTTAATTGTGTCATACTGATAAGTTTTACATGTACTCAGTTATTCATCATTCAACTCAATGCTTAATATTTCCTTGCTAAAGTTTATTTGTGCATAAAACATAAAATTTGCAGTAAAGTAGAATTTTGGTGTTTGATTTGATATGGTAAATAAAATTAATTTAACATACAATAGTAGGATATAGAACAATGAACATCAGCAATTGTTGAATGTGTATTTAGTAGTTGAAACCAAGGTTCATTTTTAATTGATAAATTAAATAATACAGATAATTGAACATCAACACATTACTGAATTTGAATTTTCTATTGATTTTTAAATGAAAGAGTACATAGAGGCAATGAAAAATCTTGCTCAAGAGTCAATGACAACTCTACACAAAGCTAAGTTGGAACTCAGAATATCAATATCAAATCATTCTAACAATTTTTTTAGCAAATTCCACTGTTCAAGTGGTGGAATTGTCAGTTCTTCTAGTTGATGTTGTCTGACTTGAATTTTTGTTAACGATGTATGATCAAATTTCAATTTGGATCCTGGGTCTGACTTGAATGTTTCAGCCAAATATACATTCAAGAGTATCAGTTGTTTGATGAAATCTAAAACGTTCACCTCATCTGGGTTCCCAAGAAACTGGTCCAAATCAATCTTCCTTGCATCCTCCATCTTCTTTCTGAAATTATCCTTTCCAATGAATCGGTCATTTGTGTCAAAACCCTATGGCAAACCAAGCTTTGTCAAGTTCCTTACCTTTTCATCCTCATTCTTAATATTTGTTGCAGCCTCAATCATAAATTCTGTTGTTTCACACATTCTTGAACACTGTTTAATGATAGATGTCACCTTCAATTCAGCTTCAATCCGATTAGTAATGCCTTTTGAAATCAATTCATTATCACTGGCTTTGTAGACTATTTCTAGAACTTGATTTGTAGATTTCTCTTTTGCTTGTAGTTGCAGATTTGTGTTGTCCATTAAATATTTGCTCAGCTTATCAAAATGTAGTCTCATGGCATCAATGACTTGAAAGAATTCACACAATTGATCAAACATCTGCATTATTTCTTCCCAAATCTTTTGTTTCATGTGCCTGATTGTTTGTCTACAAAATTCAGTTAACTTTTTTTTACAAGATTTTATTTCATTTTTTGCTTCCATAAGTTGTGCGGCCAATGTTCCATTTTTTTACCTCTTTCTCCAATTTTTGTTCCCACTATTCATTTGTTTTCCCAATGATTTGTCTTAATTTTTCTAAAGTAGATTTTTCCTCATTATATTTCTTTTTGATCTCATCTAACTCTTGCTTCAGTCCATTCAATTCCACCTATGTTTGTTTATCCTCTTTGTTTGTTGATGTAGAGGCAGATTTTTTATTCTTTTTTCTAATTCATTGCTCTTGTTATTTGCTGCTTTCCTCTTTACTTTCTCATTTGCTAAATCTGCTTGTAATTTTTCTATTTGATTCTGCAACTTTTTTTCTCTCTATCATGCTTTAGCAATGATGCATACACCAATTCATTGTTGTTCTTTGATATATTAATTTTGTCAGTATTTTTTAATCCAAAAAAATCAAATTACAACTACTCACTTGAAATTCAAATCGATCCATCTGATTTTCTAGTTTATTTTGAACTGTGGGAACAACAAATGTGTACTCCATGATTTTTGTATTTGTGTCAAATGTGGGTAATATCATGGTTGTTGCAGGATCTGAAGTTATAGTAGACACACTTTCCATCAGTTGCTTCTTATCCTTTTTATACAATTCTGATTTCTTTTTAAACTCTTGAATGTAATCAAAACCTGGGGACACAGGAATAAGGGAATGCTTGAATGGTGAAGGAATAGGAGTACTTGCAATTTCTGTTATAGCCACACTAACTGGGGGAGTGCCTGGAAATAATTCCTTTGTAGTGGAACTGGTAGTTGGACTTGGACCTGCCATAATCCTTTGTCTCTTCTATGTCCCTTGCTCACTGAGTGTTTGTGTGGTATCTTGTATTGGTGTCCTCTTGTGTGTAACTTGTTGTTGGACCTATTGTTGTAGCACATGTTGACTAAGTTCTCCACCAGTGGCAGTGCCAGTCACACTAGGCTCTCCACCATGGGCATGTCCAAGTTGTGATTGCATTTGACCATGAGGATTAGGATTTGAATCTATGAGAAATTCAATTCTTCTATTTCTACTTGTATGACCTTGGTGTATTTTATCAACTAATTCAGCTCTAAGGCCTCTTTTATCAAATGGTTTTCTGGCAGTGGTGACTACATCTATTGGATTCCAAATGCCTTGTCCTTGGGACCCCAAACCACCACCTTGATAACCCAACTTTTCTGCTATGACTGCTCCTAAAGTATATGATTTTTTTGTGTTCTGACTTAAACCAGGTTTGTAAATGCTTTGTTCATCCCTATCATCATCAGGTTCATCATCTCTATTACTTTCAATTTCTTCAACTTCACATTCATTGGGATGGTCTATATTCCACAATTTGCTAAAATCTTCATCTTCATCGATTTCTTTATAATCTTCATTAGTTCTCGGTTCACCTAGATCCTTCCTCATAGACCAAAATGCAGCAATTTTTTACCGTGTCTAAGATTTTTTTGTAACAGAATCATCTAGATAATCTGGCATTTTTGCTCTAATAGATGGTTTATCACTTTTTCTATAAAAATTGTTGTACCTCCTGATTTCATTCTCTATTGGGGCTCCTGTAATTTGGACCTGGTGCAATGCCATAATTTTTGTTGACAACTGTTCAAAAGAAATACCTTTCTCAGCAGTAGTTTTCTCCATTACAATTTTGACCTCATCCCAGGAATCCTTATTTCTCAAGTTTTCAAACAAGGGTTTACATTGATGTTGAATTCTACTTGCAGCATTCCTATTGGCCATAATCATTGTTTTAATGGTGTCACATGGATCATACTGCTAGTGATAGACAACATCAAAATTAAAAAATTTCAAAAGATCTTGTGCCACCTTAAATGTTTTTCTCTCGAATGTGAACCCTCCACATAAAAAAGGTAAAGAAGGAAATAAGGCCTTCTTTTGCTGATCAGTAAAGTGTAGTTCATCAGTACTCTGCATCTGCCTTACATATTCCAATGCAAAAACCCTTTCTGTCACATGTATTGGAAGTTTGTATGGCTCTACTTTTGATCCATAAAATCTTAGCACAGTATATTCTTCCAATAAGTACTAATCAGCTAATTGTATTTCTTTTCCTAGTTGAATGAAATCTCTACATGATATAGGCAATCTAGGCATTGGACTATTTGTAATTGCTTGATGCAATGAAGCCAAAAAGTAGTCTACAAAATGATTGTAGTTCCTTCGAGAATCATGCATCCTTATCTTAGTGGTCCAATCATATGCTGGAGCCATTTTATTTTCCTCGGCATTTCTATAGGGTTGAATCTGAAGCTTGTTGTTCTAAAACATTCCACTAAATTTGAATAGAAAAAAATAGCACAAGTATGTTGTGAACCTAAATGTCTTGGTGGAACCTCCTTTAATCATTAAAAATTGTTTATGCATGGATTCTACAATGTGCTCAATAAATTTATATTTTACATGTACACCATTACCATAATGGATATTATATACCATTTCAAGGAGACTTGCATCCACTTCCCAATTGATATCTAGTCCGAGGCAAAATGCTAGCATGGAAATAGTATCCTGAGCCCATGATTTAAAAAATTTCAAAGGATAAGGAGGATTATGTTTATCTGTAATGATCCAAACTGAGATTTTAACTTTAAATCTGATTTGAAAATGAATTTATTTAATACCACCAAAAAATACAATAATTTCACCAAGACTAGCAAGCTAGTCATGCACAGAACAACACCAAACTAACACAAACTTGCCCAGAAATTAATGGAACTGATTTTGACTAATATTAAATGGATTTTACATCATTTTGGACTGTCATAACAGCCATAACATAAGCAACAACTAAAATCTCAAATTTGGAGCAAATATGATCAAACCCACAAAAATTGCCAACACCGTCAATCACCGAAATACACCAAAAACACCCAAAACTGATATTGTTTGATTTTTAGATGGAAATTACATGAAATATGGTCTAATACCATTAAAGTAACAGTAGAAAACACCTGCAGCACACAGCAGCAACTACACAACCAAATCTTCACAACAAGCTGAAATACACACTGAGTATTCTGACCCACAAAACCAAAATCAACACAACACTACCCACAACTTCCAATACTAATCTATGACATTATAAAATGGAAATCTATAGATACTACATAGAAAATCAAAGGAAATAACAACAGCAACTCTACCCAGCACTTCTGGAACTACCACGGCAACACAAGAAGACCTGCACACACAAACAATGGACACTACCAGAAACTACTCAATCCTTGAAGCTCTATGCAACCTCTGGATGAAGCTACTCTTTGTGATCAAAGGGTTTACATCCTCTGGCCACTTGAAACTCATGGGTTTTCATCCACAAGCCTCTTTACTCCAATGGGTTTTCGTCCATTGAAGCCACAATCTGCAAATCTATAAGTTTGAGAGAAAAAGATCAAATCAACAATAGCCCCAAATCACCAAAATTACATATTTTGTATCAATATTTCATGGGAGAGAGGGAAATCCAAGATTCCTACATTTTTCCTTGATTCCTTGCTATTTTCGGGTATGACAGTTGTCATAAGCTGTCATACATTGTCATAAAATCCCCCGCCACTTGTGATTTACCAAGATTTTTGAAATCTTCATGCAAATGGACACCTCATCAAACCCAATGTCCCTTGTTGAGTCTCAAAATATTTAATTTAATATTTAATTGTCCTCTTGAAATAGATATTAGTTGGACAATATTAAATATTAAATATTTATTCTTCCTATGCTTGCCTAATTAACCCATGGAAGAATAAGATGGGTTAATATTGACCATTAATTAATTATTTTAGAAAGGGGACATGACAAGTCCTCTCTCCTAGAAATTGCTTGTCCTCAAGCAATGCAAGTTTGGATGGTCAAAAATTTCTAGTCCTTCCCATGTTGCATCTTCCACTGGCAAATTCTTCCATTTGATCAAATATTCTAAAATGCTCATGTTCCTCAATCTTTTATCCCTCGTTTCCAAGATCTTTTCAGGTATCAAAATCAACTTTCCTTCATATTCAAATAAGAAACATGAAATACATTATGTATCCTACTATTTGGAGGAAGCTCCAACTCATAAGCTACCTCATCAATTTTCCTGATGATCTTGTAAGGCCCAAAGAACTTAGGCTTAAGCTTTTTAGCCCCGCTCTTCTTCAAAGAGATTTGTTTATATGGCTGCAATCTAAGAATTACCAAGTCTCCCACCTCAAAAAATCTTTCTGTTCTCTTCCTATCTGCATATAACTTTTGTTGGTTTTGTGCTTGACTCAAGTTATCTTTTAGTGACCTTATGATCTCTTGACTATGATTGATAAGATCACTAGCTGCAAATACTCTACTATCTGTAAATATCAAATCAGTAAAAGAAAGTGTATCATAACCATAAAGAGCTCAAAATGGAGGCATACCAATTGACATATGATGTGATGTATTGTAACAATACTCTCCCAAGTGCAACCATTTGACCCAAGTAGTTTGCTGATCTGAACCATAATTCCTCAAATACCCCTCTATCCACTTGTTAACAATTTCTATTTTTCCATCTATTTGTGGATGGTAACTTGTGCTTGGTGTGAGCTCTATTCCTATCAAGTGAAATAGTTCCTTCCAAAAAGAACTAAGGAACCTACTATCTCTATCACTAACAATGTTCTTTGGCAAACCATGCAGCTTAAATATCTCTTTGAAAAACAACTCTGCTACTTGAGGAGCCTTAAACTCTGAAGTAATGGGAAAGAAATGAGCATACTTTGTTAATCTATCCACCACCACATATATACAATCCTTACCTTGTACCTTGGGAAGTCTTGTGATAAAGTCCATGGAAATGCTCTCCCATTTCTGTTCAGGAATTGGAAGTGGTTGTAGGAGACCTACAGGAAAAATTTGTTCACCTTTGTTCCTTTGTCAAGTCATACACTCTTTGATATGCTTGTGGACATCCTCTTTCAGACCTTTCCAAGAAAATATCTCATGGATCTGCCTATATGTTTTGAAGTAACCTTGATGACCAACCAAGGGAGTATCATGGGAAGCTCTTAAAATCTTTTCCTTGACTTTTGAATCAGGAATAAGGAAAATTCAGTTCTTGTAATAAATCAGCCCATCATTCACTGTATACTTATCATCTTCTACTAAATCATCCAATACATTAGATGCAAAGGTATTTTTGACATATTCAGCAATGATAGAATCTTTCCACTCTACAGAAATAGAAGATAATGAACACAAAGTTGGCTTCCTAGAAAGTGCATCCGCTACCACATTTCTTTTACCCTTCATATATTCTATTTCAAAATCATATGCCTGTAGCTTGCTTACCCATCTTTGTTGGCAATCATTCAAATCTTTTTGATCAAGGAAATACTTCAAACTATTATGATTAGTTTTCACAACAAACTTCCCACACACAAGATATTGTCTAAACTTCTCTAGTGCATGCATAATTGCCAACATTTCCTTGTCATAAATTTGATGTTTTTTATAGATTGTTTAGCTTCCTACTCTCAAAAGCAATTGGATGTCCCCTTTGAGTTAGGACAGCCCCAACACCTTCACCCAAAGCATCACATTCAACTACAAAAGGAAATGAAAAATCAGGAATAGCAAGCACATGGCATGAACTCATTACCTCCTTAAACTTGTCAAAAGTTTTCTGAGCTTCTTCAGACCATGCAAAGGCTCCCTTCTTAGTCAAATATATTAATGGAATAGCAAGCTACGAAAAACCTTTTACAAACCCCCTATAATAGCAACATAGCCCAAAGAATCCTTTGAATTATGTAAGATTTGTAGGTGGAGGCCAATTAAGTATTGCTTGAATCTTTTGTTGATCTACTTGAACACCCTTAGAACTTATGACATATCCCAAGTAAAGAATTTCAGTTAGTCCAAACTCACATTTGGACAACTTAGCATAGAAAGATTGCTGCTCCAAAATACCCAAAACTGTATCTAAATGTTCCAAGTGTTCCTTCCAAGTTTTACTATAGATCAATATATCATCAAAGAAAACCAAGACAAACTTCCTAAGTTGCTTGCTAAATACCTTGTTCATGCATGATTGGAAAGTTGCTGGTGCATTAGTGAGGCCAAAGGGCATGACCAAGAACTCAAAATGCCCATAGTGACACTAAAAAGTCATCTTTTCCACATCTTTGTCTCTCATCTGAATTTAGTGATATCCCGATCTCAAATCAATCTTAGAAAACTAAACAGCTCCATGCAACTCATCAATAAGTTCATCTATCCTTGGTATGGTATATCTATTCTTAATGGTTTTCTTATTCAAAGCTCTATAGTCAATGCACATCCTTAGAGTGCCATCCTTCTTCTTCACAAGAACTACAGATGATGCAAAAGGACTAGAACTTGGTCTAATGAATCCCATATCTAAGAGCTCTCTGATAGTCTTCTCTATCTCTTCCTTGTAACCCCTTGGATGTCTATATGGTGTAGTTATAATAGGTTTGGCATCTTTTTCCACCTCTATAACGTGTTGAAACCCTCTATTTGAAGGTAATCCTAGGGGTATATCACTAAAAATAATGCTATGCTTATCTAAAATTTCTTTAATTTCAAAATGAAATTTACCTTTTCCATTTGGAGAGCTTGACGGTCAGATCAAGCAAGTGGCTGCCCAAGCAACTTGACCTCTTCTAAAAGTCCTCTCCATCTTCTTTGATGTCACCACTCGTGGAGCTCCATTTGAAATCCCTCTGAGTGTAATCTCCTTGCCTTCTAACGGAAACTTGAACTCCATAGTTTGATAGTTCTGATAGTGTCCTCCAATAGAATGCAACCATTGAACACCCAAGACAACATCAGTTTCACCAATACCAACAACATAAAAATCATCACAAACCTTGTAGTCTCTCATAGTGATGCTCAATTGTTTGACCACTCTAGTGCATGGCATAGTGAATCCATCTGCAACAGTCACATTGAACCCTTCAAATTCTTTAGTCTTCAATCCTCTCTTCATTACTAACCCTTCATCAATAAAATTGTGGGTTGCCCCACTAACAATCAAAATAGTCATTTGATGCCTTGCTAACACTCCACGAAGCCTAAAAGGATGATATCTTGGTGCTCCTGAAAGTGCATCTAATGAATCTTCTTTTTTAGTCTCCTCTTCGACCTCAGGTTCAACATCCTCTATGTCATGAAACTCCTCATTACCATCTAAGTCTGAATCCTTATCTGAGACAACATCTATGTAATGGACTTATCCTTTTCCCAAACACCTATGTCTAGGGACCCAAGGCTCTCTGCAAGAAAAACAAAGTTTCTTCCTCCTAAGCTCATTCCTTGATTCTTCATCCATCTTTTTTGCAATATTAGGAGTTGTATTTTTTGTATAGGTGCAAGTGCATGGAATGGTTTCTTCTAGAATCCTCCCTTATGATGCCATGTTTTTGGTTTGGAGGAGTGTGGGAAAGCATTCTTTGGAATTGATGGCTCAAGGGTTAGAGCCCTCTTGATAGCTTCTTACAAAGTGAGAGGTGTGAAAGATCTGACAAACCCCCTAAGAGGTTCAGTGAGCCCTGTGATGAATAGATGTACTCTTCTCTTCTCTAATATTTCAAGTACCATCATTGCAATCTTTTGAAAATCTGCTATATACTCACTTACTGAGTTCTTTTGCTTAATTTCAGACAACTAGCTGAAATATTCTTCTTTTAGTTCATACCTGTCAAGAATCCTTTGTTTAAAATCACCAAAGATCTGTACCTGATCATGTCCCAAAGTAGTGTGACCATGGTACCACCATTCATAGACTTCTCCTTCCAAATGCAAAGTGGCAAACTAAACTACATCCTTCTCTATCATGGGATTGAGCATAAAGTATGTCTCTATCTTCTGCAGCCAAGCTCTAGCTGAAATCTTTTCACTTCCATCAAAGAAAGCTACGTTAACTTACCCAACTTGTGTTTTAGTTCTTTATTTTTGCCTTTCCCCTTCTTTTGAGATTCACCTCTTCTCAGGAACTCTACATATTCTCCCCAAGACATATCATTCTTGATCTCATCTGCCAATGCATTGTATTCTCAACACCATTTATTAAGGGTTTCCGCATTGAACAAACTAGTAGTTGCAGACTCAACTTGTTCAGGTTCCTCTTCAGGTAGGAATAAGGGTTTGTTTGCAGCCCCTAAATTTTGTGTATCAATTTCCTTCCCTTTTCCATTGTTACTATTGTTTGCACCTGATGTACTACCACCATTGTTTTCGTTGTTGTTGTTGTTTTGGATCCATTGCATCATTTGCCCAAACATTTCAGCAAGTCTGGTTTGTGCCTCAACCATTTGAGTAAATTTCCTTGAAGCATCATCTTCTTCTGCATCTCTTCTATCTGCCATTGTTTCTTCCAATTACAACTTCTTTTGCTCTCTCCTCAAATATCTAATTTCGCTGTCACTTCGTATCATCAATTATCTGAATAACCTACAAGATGGCAAGATCATGCTCTAATACCACTGTAATGATCCAAACTAAGATTTTAACTTTAAATCTGATTTGAAAATGAATTTATTTAATACCACCAAAAAATACAATAATTTCACCAAGACTAGCAAGCTAGTCATACACAGAACAACACCAAACTAACACAAACTTGCCCAGAAATTAATGGAACTGATTTTGACTGATATTAAATGGATTTTACATCATTTTAGACTGTCATAACATCCATAACATAAACAACAACCAAAATCTCAAATCTGGAGCAAATATGATCAAACCCACAAAAACTGCTAACACCGTCAATCACCGAAATACACCAAAAACACCCAAAATTGATATTGTTTGATTTTTAGATGGAAAGTACATAAAATATGGTCTGATACCATTAAGAAAACACTTGCATCATGAAGCAGTAACTACACAATCAAATTTTCACAACAAGCTGAAATACACACTGAGTATTCTGACCCACAAAACCAAAATCAACACAACACTACCCACAACTTCCAATACTAATCTCTAACATTAGAAAATGGAAATATATAGCTACTACATAGAAAACCAAAGGAAATAACAACAGAAACTCTTCCCAGCACTTCTGGAACTACCATGACAACACAAGAAGACCTGCACACACAAACAATGGACACTACCGGAAACTACTCAATCCTTGAAGCTCTATGCAACCTCTGGATGAAGCTACTCTTTGTGATCAAAGGGTTTGCATCCTCTGGCCACCTGAAACTCATGGGTTTTTGTCCACAAGCCTCTTTACTCTAATGGGTTTTCGTCCTTTGAAGCCACAATCTGCAAGTTTGAGAGAAAAATATAAAATCAACAATAGCCCCAAATCACCAAAATTACATATTTTGTATCAATATTTCATGGGAGAGAGGGAAATCCAAGATTCCCATGTTTTTCCTTGATTCCTTGCTATTTTCGGGTATGACAGTTGTCATAAGCTGTCATACATTGTCATAAAATCCCCCGCCACTTGTGATTTACCAAGATTTTCGAAATCTTCATGCAAATGGACACCTCACCAAACCTAATGCCCCTTTTTGAGTCTCAAAATATTTAATTTAATATTTAATTGTCCTCTTGAAATAGATATTAGTTGGACAATATTAAATATTAAATATTTATTCTTCCTATGCTTGCCCAATTAACCCATGGAAGAGTAAGATGGGTTAATATTGACCATTAATTAATTATTTTAGAAAGGGGACATGACATTATCTTTCAAGATGTTTTTTTCTTCAACTATTTTATTTAGGAAAGGATTTTTGCTCCTTTCATCCACTGCTTCATAATCACTAGCAATCTTTTCTAAGTCAATGTGGACGTCTCCAAATTCTTGGGTTGTAAACCCCAACACTTTTCCAAATTCTTCTACATTAATGGATAAAATTTCTTCTTTGGTATCCTTATTTACAATTGCACTTTTGTTACCATCATAATTGTGGGCACAAACCATGATAAATTATGGGTAAGGGAAAGCCTCATGTAACATCATGCGCCCTAATCCAGTTACCCATGGTGCATTGATACTATCAACTTTCTTTTTCATGGCAGCCTTATTCTCACATGAAAATCTAAGTTCTGAGGTAAATCTACCATACATGTTAGGATCATAAATATCATAGTATTCATCAGTCAAACTTGAGGTTTTAAGCAATTTAGAATAATCTTTTTTTTATCTGTACTTGCTATGCCTTTCCCAAAAACTTTGTCTGGTCTGCTAGTGGTGGTAGACATGCTTATATAGTGTGAAATTTTTCTTAGGTCTCTCAACCCTAAATGCAAAGTTTGACAAAATAAGATTTTAAGAAAAAAGTTTGACAAAATAAGATTTTAAGAAACGATGAAACATAACCTAGGGTTTCTATGTTTTGTCTTACTGGCTTTGTTGGAAATGGCACTGCAATGAGCAATATGAAATCTCCCCAATGCCCTGTGTGTTGACCCTCTCGGCTCTCACTTAAAAATGAAATCACTTAGCAGTAAAAAGTAGAAACTAGAAAGTTTGCTTTTTTTATGAAGTGACTTTTTTAGTGAATGAAACGTCAAGTCAAGTTTCAACGTGTTGCTATTAGATTTAAGTTCACAAGCCTAGCATTCTGTGCATTTCATTCTAGAATGCAACTAGAACCATCCATCAAATGTTCATCAAACGGCGAGTATTTTATGATATAAACAATAAACATAATCTACATTTCTTCATTCATTTAATTACAGTCACACTTTTCATTTAATTACATTCTATTTAATATTAATAAAAAAATTATTCACAATTTTTTGGTCTCATGGACGTCAACTTTCATTCATTCATTCATTGATATTAATTCAAAGAAATTGTTACAGCTGGGGGATAGCTATGTACCTACGCCCCTGGCATATCAGTATGCTACAAAAAAATCCCATACATATTCTTTCCCATGATAATATAATATATTACATCAAAATTAAACATTCAACACAGAGAGCCCATGTTCCAAAATCTTGAATAACCCTGAGCTATTTAGATTCAGAAGAAAAACACACAACTTGGAGACAAATAACCATATACATGCAACAAAGCATTACTCATTTAAAAAAAACATGAAACTACTAAATTTATGCCACCTAGAAAGACTGTATCTTATTATTCCCTCAAAATTTGCCAAGTCTAAAACAACCAACCCTATGAAATGACTCAATGAGCAAGATAGTTCCTTTATAGATCAGGAACGTGCTATCAACATTGAATACATTGTACTTCAAATTGTTATAGATACAAAGAACAAAAGCTTGTCAATCCTTAGTTCCATATTTTTCATTCCACTCATCGTATGTCTCCTCTGTCGGCCAAGGGAATGAAAGTATTTCTTCAATCTGGCCATTATGGCTAACATACCTGGCATCCAGCATACTTTTTACATGGTTAGAGAACGTAGAAAGATTCCTTTCAAGAGTGTTCAGATTTTCCAATGCTAAGCTCAGTACTTGCATACTCATAGTTGGATCACTTGCAATTGCATCACAACAAGTGGGAATTAATAAAAAAAAATTGTCTACAATCTCCTTTCTCTAGTTGTCCAACTCTTTTGTTTTGCCAACACCATCCAAGATGAGAGGTAACCACTTAGTGTCCAACCCTTCAAAACCCCGCAACCTCTCTTTCACAACTGAATCAAATTTCAACTAGAAACTGGCTACATCCTGAAAATACTTCAAAATGTTAAGCACCTTTAGTATGTCAACAGGTGCATTGGAATCATACCTGGCACACCTCAGAAATTCTTTGACTTTTTCAGTTCTATGTAACCATTTTTTTTAAGCTCAATAGTCTTTGTTTGTTAGACTCATGCTTTTCATAGGCTGGTCTCAACTGTAAGTAGGATTTCCAAGCGTTATCAACTTTGGTCAAAATGTTTGTCACCTTGTTCTTGATCAAGTTGGTGACCATCTCTTTAACCTTGTTATCCTTTTCCTCCTTTAATCTCTTGTTATCCTCCTTCAAATCTCTAATCTCTACAAGGAGAGGCTCTGTATCCACTGGAATAGATTCTATAGTTGGGATCACTGGAGGAGGGGCTGAAGTATTGGCTACCAATGACAATTGTTGCCTCAACATGTTTATCTCTACAACTACCTTAGAATAATCAAGTTGCAGCTGATTGTAATCCTTTTGCAATTTGTTAGCAATCACTTCTGCAAATTGTGCAGTCTGTACATTTAGGCTTGCAGCCTAAGGAGCAGGGGTATCAGATACTCTTTTTATTATTGCATCCCCTATCAGCTCTCCTAATTGAACCCTAGGCTTTTTGTTGTTTGGGGCTAGAGCCCACATTGCCAATGTTTCAAATTTAGGGTTGAAGGCTGCACCAGAGAGGGCCCTTTCAATCTCTTCCCCTGTCACATCTGAATCATCTCTAGTGATTGTATCAAATGCAATGCATCTAATAGAGTCCAGTGAGGTAGAAGCAGAACATTACTTTTTGCCACCAGTGCTCTGCCTTCCTCTAGAGTCATTTTACTTATAGACTGTTGTACTTCTTTTAGGACCCTCTAAGTAATAACATCATACTCCTTTGGGTCTGCTCCAACCTTGGCATCTTCAATTTTCTTCTAAAATTCCTCACTCCTCACTTTCAAAACATAGCTCCTAAATTCAGGAGTGTTGACAAATTCATCATCCTCCATAAACTTGTCGCAGGCCATCACCCTAACATCTTCAATATCAAAAGTAGGGTTTCTCATTACTCTCACTACCCTATTCTTTGGGGATGAATAAGGTCTCAGTCTATCCGATGAACGAGCTCTAGTCTCTTGTGCATGTTCTTCCTCCCCCTCTAGGTCAACTACCTCTATCTGCTCTGGGTACTCCAAATCAATAATCTTGGCCCTTTTGGCAGGGGAGGGACCAACTGATTCCCTCTTTACATCATACTATCCACTTGAGCTGCCAGGATCATAAGCATATCTCTATTCTCCTGTAGGGGCAGAGGCAATCAACTATTCTACATTATCCAACATTTTCTCAATTCTCTCGATTAGGTCTTGCACTTCTGCAAATGCACCCAGATATGAAGGATTCATGTTTCTCTTCATATTCTCACTGGCCATGATAGTAGCCCACTTCATCCTCAAGTGGTGGACTTCATTCATAGTAAAACAATTCCTAGCAATGTCCTCATCGTAATCCATTTGATGAAAGTACTGGACACTTCCCTTATAGTTGTTGACTCTGAATCTAGTTTTGCTGATGAATCCCTCAGGGTCAAAAGACTTTGGTTGTTCCAAATACATTCCAAAACATTGCATAACTAAATTAATTTGGTCCAACCCACTCTTATTAGGGATCACAAAATCACAAAATCTGATGGAAGAAGGGAAGAATGAACCTTTCTTGCGGTTCCTAAAGTGCTTTTTGTCAGAATCATTTAACTGCCTTATAACTTCTAAAAATGCCACCCTCTTTCGCACATATTTGGGCAATATGTGAGGTGTAGTCTGGCATCCATAGACCCTTATGCAAGTAGTATGCTCATGATAGAACCAATCACCCCAATTGTGATCAATTCCAAGGTGGGGAGTCCTATCCAGAGGTCGTAAGAAATCCATTACATCAGGATGCAACCTTTCACCCTCTGGCTCCAAAAATCCAAGGATTCTCCTCAAAAAATATTCTTCAAAGATGACATAATCTACTGTGACACAATGCATATCTAGCATACATGTCCATACTTGCACTGGCAGCTTGTTCCATTGATCATCTGAATCCTTGGCATGCAAATTGTGGTGTCACATCCCTGATAAAGCAAATAAGTACATATGGCACAATAAGGAGTAGTGTATGAATTCAACTTGGACATTCGGTTTAGACAAATTATTTTTTATCTTCATCATCTGATCATGCATACGGTCATCTATGAAAGTGGCATAATCATATGGTTCCTTGACATTTGATCTCTGAATATCAATAGCCATCATCATCAAAGAAATAGACATTCTTTCTAAAGTATCTCTACCTAATACTTGACACAGACTGTGATAGGTTCTGACAAAATATTCATTAAACATACTGCAATGTAAAGGCTCCACCTTATCATTTGAAATCTTTACCAATTTCCCACCAACACCCCTTGGCCTGTGCTTTGGTAAGTAATATTCCCTGTACTATCGTTTCACAGTGTCAGTCTGGTATTTTTTCTTGAAAGCCCTGAGGTCAATTTGTTTGCTGGCTGTAGGGTCCAAGTTGAATACAATGGCAATGTATCCTTTGGTAAACTTGATCAATTTTGAACCATTTCCATCTATTACTGTCCTAGTGGCTAGATTATACCTTGATGTTGTTGACCTAATTAAGTTAGGGTTGGGGAAAACATTGGGACAAATGAGCTTGGCTAAATCATATTTCCAAGCATGACAGATAGGGGCCTTATAGTTCATCCTCTTATGCCAATGCTCAAAGAGGATCCAACCTGGGACAGGTAATTTGGCGTCCCGACAATTATAGCAGTAGTCAAGAAATCTATCCTCGGCTCCACCTGGGCCATGCAATTTTAAAATTGTTCTAGTGGAACCAAGGAGTTGGATCATAAGATCCTCATCCAAGCTTCATTTTGAAGTGGAAGGCTGGCCTAACTGACTCATTTTTCTTTTATGAAGGTAGCTTGGGGTTTATGGTTGACAACGGCCCTAAAAGCTTCAGAATTAACCTACAGTTGGAAAAACTAGGCACAGAGGAGGAATAGTAACTTACTGGTTTTCCGCGCTTGCAGAAGCTTGAGATTACTTTTTTCCTGCTCATTCTGATGATTTCTTCTGAATGCAGTCGCGCTCTCAAGAATACCTTAGTCCTTGAATTTCTGCACAATTCTCTGTATTAATGAACTTCATGCGGCAAGAATACCTGCACAATTCTCTGTATTAATGCACTTCGTGTTGTAAGCACTTCGAAATCTTACTCTTTTGAAACTTTGAATTTGGGCCATTGATCTTTTCCTTACATTCTGAAATCCATGGTCCTGATTGGCTAACTAGATTTGACAATCTTTGTCACCATTCCAAAAATGTACAAGTCAGATATGTGGTAGTACCTTGTAGCGTAACAACCTATGATGGCCCACCTCTTACCTACCTCACGCCGGTGTCCCTCACTTCTTGAAAAAGAGAAATGCTATGTGTCCCGATGTCGCGAATGCGCAGTGTAGATTCCAACCAAAGAGATTCTCCTTGCGACGATGCGCAACCATTGGATCAAGTCTTTTGCCAGCTTAATTTTTTGACATGTGTCATTTTGTCATAGCCACACAGTGAATATTCTCTCCTAACAGATTCCTCATGCGCCCTTGCGCGACCATTAGATTTCACCCTTCCTGTAACCATTGGACCAAATCTTTTAGTGGGATAGGATGCCAGCTTTGATTTTTTGACGTGTCATTCTATCGTAGCCACGCAACGAATATTCTCTCCTGACAGATTCCTCATGCACCCTTGCGCCCATTAGATTTCTCCCTTCCTGCAACTGTTGGATCAAATCTTTAGTGGGATAGGATAGCTTTGATTTTTTGACATGTGTCGTTCTATTGCAGCCGTGTAGCGAATATTCTCTCTTGACAGATTCCTCATACGCCCTTGCACCCATTAGATTTCACCCTTCCTACAACCATTGGATCAAGTCTTTAGTGGGATAGGATAGCTTTGATTTTTTGACATGTGTCATTCTGTCGTAGCCGCGTAGCAAATATTCTCTCCTGACAGATTCCTCATGCAACCTTGCGTGACCATTAGATTGCGCCCTTCCTGCAACCAATGACAACGGGTAACCTCTAGACTATTAGATTAAGGGGCCGGTCAACTTACGAATATTAGGACATGAAGTCATGACTTCACTGACCAACAACCTACTCACATATTAACTTCTTAAACAATTAAAAAGTGGACTCTGCTAGCTTGCTAGGTTAACCTGTTCCCCACCAAGCCGTGACCAACAAGATTAGGTATAAGGGGTCGGTAAACAACACAGTTTTGATGGCTCAGGTTTCAACTTAGACAACCGGCAACCAGAGGTAGCAAGTCAACATAAGATTACGCAAAGGGTTTCTCATATGAAATGTCAACCATTAATATTTGGAAATCTAACGGTTTAAGTGTCAAAACCTAATTATGCAAATATTTCAAGCATCATGCATGTAGATGAACTACACTATCAATAGAAAGTGTAATTTTACTTGTGCATATAAAATTTCGTGATTAATTCTATCTAAAACAACCAAATTGAAATTAAATTAAATCCAAAAAGATTGAGAGTTCACATATATTATAGCTCTCTGACCTGTGCCTATCTCAAGAGTCAAAAAGCAAACAAATGCCAAGCAACATTAGAAACCTCTAACCATAACAGAGAGTCAGAGACCGTCACCAAATCCATGTCAACATATATAAATTAAAGCAAACATATAAGAAGCAACATTAGAAACCTCTAAGTTCTAACCATAACAGAGACCAAATTATATTAATACAAAAAGTAGAAATTATATTAATACAAAAAAGATTTACACTTGGGTAATTATATTAATACAAAAATATTTACACTTGGGTAATTATATTATTACAAAAAGATTTACACTCAGGGAATTATATCAATACAAAAACCACTCCAGCGGTCAACCCAAACTCCAAAAAACACATAGCACCAGAGAGGCTGCCATAGTACCATTTAAATCCCTAGCCCGTTGACTGAGCGACTCCTTGAAAACTTGCCACCCTAACACCCCAACACGGAAATCACCAAAAAAATGGCCCTGAGAGCCCAACCACTCCTACGGCCACTGCGAGTAGAATCCCCCCGTATTCACAATGACTACGAAGTATTGAAGCGATACCAGAGTATCGTCTATGTCCATTCCAATTGTCCATCGAAGAAAGTGTCTCCCACAAGCCACCCAAAGCCTATGCCTTCTGAGTTGTTGCTCATTCATGTTTAGGAGGAACGACTGCCTAGCTATGCCCTCTTGTCCCTCCCGTAGCTTCTCCAGGTCTCTTAGCCACGGGATACCGACCCCCAATTCTACATCAATCACCACGTCTAAGTCATCCAAAAGAATATCTGGAGTGAATACCCCCTGTAGAATCATCAGCGCATCCACCTTTGCCTCTCCTAAGTCCAACAAAGAAGCTAGAAAGTGTGAGGAAATATCTAAATTTACCCTATATCTATCCTCAAAGACCAAGAAGTCTTTACCGAGGACCATCTTCACTGCCTCAAGGAATAATAGGTTTTGCTGGCTACAAATGTTCATCAGTCTGCCATCTCTGATATGGCCCAGAAAGGCGACCTGACACTTATTGCAGCGAAGCCTTATGGGAGTTTCCATGTTATATTTTGAGCAAGCCATTCGAGTGTCGTTTTGCTGGAGACCTCCAGGATTTAAAGGAAGATCGTTAATGACACACGCTTCAACTGACATGCATTTATTCATTTATTCATTGTCCAAATTTTTTGTAGCGTCAATCTTCGGCTCGTGTAAGGATCGACCATTACCAAAAGTTATTTAATAACTTGTCACATCTATTTAATAAATTAAAAATCAATGCTTGGGAAAAGTATTTTGTAGGCCACCAAATGAAATCGATATCAATGATTCAAAATATAAATTTATAATAATATCATATTTTATATTGAAAATTTCATTCTTTGAAACATCTATGATCTTTATACATTGCAATTTCAAACCCTAATTACTTTCAAACTGTAATTACTTCTATATTATTTAGTAAAATTTAACATCACCCTTCAAAAAGATTGGGGAATTACATCGTACATGAACCTCTAACCAACCTCAGTTCTAAACAAAACTCCTATCCTTCGACCTTCAAACCTTGCTTTGATCCTCCAAAATATTTTTGGTTCCTCTATTTGACAACACGTAATGAATATTTCACTGTAGTCCATAATTATCTTATTAATAGGCAATGGATCCGTTACAAATTTAATTGTGTGCTCATTCACAATGTCAGTGAATGATTCACTATAGAACCTTGCATTATATGTACAAGAAACCACTAGGCATGGGTAACAATAAGGCCAGTAAAGGAGAATTAAATTGATTTTCTCGAGGTCACTGGCAATTGAGTTGCAATACCAATTCCATGCATCAATTTGAATTTCTAGTTTCTCATGCATGCATGCATGTGTGGGAGATTCAAGCCACCACCCAGAATAGAATGCATCATTTGCAAATGTTAAAAGTGTCGATTCTTGACACGATCTATTCCACTTAACGAATGCTTGTATTTCTTCATTCCGAGACATGCAAAGCAATAACAACCTGCATAGCCACACACAAACAAAATTTTCCATCATCTTAGATTCTTATTACTATTCTACATCTATGAACTAAGAACTCTATCGCATAGTTAAAATCAAAATCATGAATGATCACAAAATAAACACTTGGTAACTTACTTTCTTCGCACAGCTACTATAATGAAATCCATTACTTTGAACTTTTATAGTCTATTGATTCTTGACCTACCTGAAACTTAGTAATGCAATATAAGTTTGAAACACTAAAGACTATCATATATACATTACATGTACGTCTGTGAGAAATAGGTAATAAATAACAAGCAACTCCATTTAATTCATATTGGCTAATCTGTGTGGTTTGTCACGACTCAGTACTCACTTTCTATTAATGAACTTAATTGAGCATTGGCTAATCTATGTGGTTAAGTGCATTCAATCAAATCAATCGTATCACCACTGACCATTTGATGCACACTAGAATGAAAGATGAACAGTTGTAGTTCAATTCCAGAATCAACTAGAAACCATTAGATATTATTAGATCGACGGTTGACATATATATAAAATATATAATATATTTTATTGATTATTGTGTAAAGGTGACAACATGGCGGAGCGCAAGTCCTCAGTTGTAGAACTACAAATTTAGGAAATTGGGTGTGTCAGTACTTATGCCGTCGATTTGTGATCATCTGACAACCAAAATCTATTAGAATTTTTTCCATTTAATGACATTCATGCTCGAAGTGACCTCTGTCCTTTTGTAATAAATAAGGAATGTTGTGAAAAGCACAATTGCATGTATTTCAGAAGGCAATTTATGCAACTCAATTAAATAATTATCTATTAATTTTTGTTAATCAGAATCGTTGTTACTTGACACTTGTCTCTATTCCGGAGACTTTATGTAGAAAGATGGGTGTGTCAGAACTGCAGCCCAGAATGGAACTTCAACTAAAGTTTGATGCCATTCACACAGTATGATTTTTTTATTGGCATAACAGTTTATTTCGTCAATTAATTTTTTATTAGTTTGAAACTATATTTAAATTCGCCAATAATTTTTTTATTACTTTAAAAATTGGTTTAATTCGCCAATGTAAATATATTTTCTAGTTTGAAATTAGATTTTAATCGCCAGCAAAAATATTTTCTTATTTTGAAAATAGGTTTAATTCACCACTGCAAATATATTTTCTGGTTTGAAATTAGATTTTAATCGCCAGCAAAAATATTTTCTTATTTTGAAAACAGGTTTAATTCGCCAACAAAAATATTTAATTGGTTTGAAAATAGGTTTTAATCGCCAATGAAAATATTTTATTGGTTTTAAAAAAATTACAATTCACCAGGATTTTCCATAGACCTCTAGCGATTACAAACTATTCGCCAAATAAGATTATTTTTTTCCCAAAAAAATGAAAAAATTTGCCAACAAAATTAATATTTTTCTCAGGAAGTATACATGATTCGCCGAGTTTATACACCTTCTCCGAGGGGGGGGTTCTTAAAGATATCCCTGGAGAATAGATCAGCAATGCTATTCATGAGCAATTGATCAAGGTGCATACTACTTTCAAATTTTATATGACTTCCTATCTTGTGTACATAGCAGCTTCAATGAGAATCTTTCCGGGTTTGACATCTGAAGGAGATAGGAGGGTTGTTCCTGTGTATCAATATTATCCTCAGCTGACATTGAAGGGTTCAATTCATCACTTCAGGAGGGTAAATGATGCATTCTTTTCAGTGTTTCTATGTTTTTTGATCCTCAATTAGAACATAGAAGAGTTTCAAATGAGGCTTGGTTAGTTGTGAATGGTTTCGGGTGCATGTTTTTACAGTTTCAAACTTTTTCATATCTAAGGGTTGGCTTTTTCCAAGGCTATCCTTACATGTTTCCGAGATTTCCTTCGAATAAACTTGTTCCAATGGAATTGTGTAGACAAATGATTGTCGTGCTTAATAAGAAAATGGAGCTTAAGAAACCAGAATTCAAGTTTCCAGTTGAAATTGGTAGATACTCTATGTCAACTGTAGCGAAGGCCAAAGCTATGGAGACTGAGATGCAGTTGGTGACCATGAAACAATTCAAACAGAGACCAAAGTTTGATTACAGGGGTGTGAAAGATATGATGAAAAGAAAGACTTAATTTAATGAGCCAATGGTTGAAGACATCTGGATTGATCTAAGGATTGAGGAGGAAATCAGAAAACTAGATTATAGTAGGCTATCTCTAGATCAAATTGAGTATTTAGGTTTAGCTGATATTCCCGAAGACATGGTGGATGATGAAGAGTTGGTTGATCCTAAGTATAATAATGAGCAGATTGCTAATTCTACTCTCCCACCTATCCAATGGCCTCAAAAACAATTGACTTCCTTAAGGAGGAGGTTTGAACCTATGTTAGCTAACACAAACTTGTGGCTCCAAATTAAAGGCATACCATTGAAGGATTTTGTAACCAAATCTGAAGAAGAGGTTTTAGAGAAAACTAGTAAGAAGGTTGAAATGAGAACAAAGAATAAAAGTGATACTCCAGGTACATCCAAGGTTTACAAACCAAGGATCAAATTTGTGTCTAAAGGAAAAAAGGCCAAGGTCACAGAGAAAGAGTCTGAGGTGGAAGAAATGGAAGTTGAGGCACAAAGGACTGATGAACAAGCTACTGAAGAGATGGAGGTTGAAAACAATTCTTCAGGAGAGCAAGGAGAAGAACAAGAGAAAGAGATAGGAGAGGGTCAAGAAGGTTTGTAAGATAAAGTTATGTCTCCACAGAGGGATGTACTACAGGAAGCTGAAATCCCTTCTCCTTTGCCCAATGTATCTGTTTCAATTCCTTTGTTTGTTTTGCCTACTATCCTAGTTTCACCTATCAACATTCCATCTTCTGAGTCTCCATCATCTTCGAGGAAAATTTTTGATAATCCTCAAGTTGCTTTTCATAATGTTCTCTGTTCTTCTGAATCAATCCCTAGTCTGTCCTCATCATCTTTTAACATTAGAGATTCTTCAATCTTTGATCACTTTGTTTTGGGATCTGAGCAAGTTTCAAATGTGGATGTGTCAGGTGTAGTGTTTACTGATAATCCTCCTATTATTTCTACTTCAAGTGTTAGTGCAATTCCTACCACACCAATAATGGGACCTGATCCAAATGTGAGTACTTTTGTGCTTCCTCCATGGCTATCAGCTTATACACCCAAGAGAAAGAAATAAGCCATCTCCCTAGATGAATTTGATTTTGGTAAATTGATGCTAGTCAAGGCTAAGACTCCAAAGAAGCCTAAAATACTTTTTCAATTGCTGGAAGATAAGGGACACAAATTTGTAGAAATTACTAAACCCCCACAGGAATGCCACCATGGATAATTTTAGTATGAATGATTATTCTATTTCCAGAATTGAACTTGGCAAAATCACACATGAGAGTGTAAAAACTGATATGCAATCTGCACTAGATTCTTTGATTCAAAAGTTTGATAAAGAAAAGGAAATGAAGGATTATTATAAGGCAATGGTAGAACGATTGATTGCAGTGGTGAGAAAGATCACTTTGAATTCTGAATCAGTAACTCCTAAAGTTGTTTCTATTGAAGACCCTATCATTCAGAAGGCTAGAAAAACTCATCTCAAAGGAAAGGTGGTTGAGGAATATTTGGAAAAGATGCGTGCACAGGGAATATTTCTTCTTACAGATTGAGCTGAGAAGACATGTAAAATGGAGAAGGTCAAAGAAGAACTTGATGATTTGATTGACACTATTTCTCAAGATATTGAGCATTTGGATCAAAGCTATGATAAATGGACAGAAATGAGGAAATTGAAAATAAATGCTTTGATATCAATTGGTGTTATTCTGAATCAGGATTCATACATAGAAACTAAGGAAGCATTGACATACTGGAACAATGTTTTGAATGACTTGATCAAGGATCTAGAAACTACCAAAAAGCTAAGTGACCAAAGTGACATTAGTCTCTTACATAAGTTGGAGAACTTCCATGCAATTTGGTATCTAAGGATAATCAATTTCTTTCTGCGGATGAGATGACCCAAGAGTTTGAGAACATGTTTTAGAAGGAGTTTGAAGATAAAACCTTTTCAATTTCTTCCATGGATAATATTCTAGACAACCAGTTAACTTTGGACAACCTAAAAGCCAAGTTAACTAGTCATGCTAAAGCAATCACAACAGTAAGGGATGGAATGGTCAAAGCTCGGATGATTTTCAGGAACACTGTTAGTCCAAATAGTTTGGGGATGCAAGCTGCATTTACCATATATGATGCCCATTTGAAGAAAGAAGGCAGTACAAGTTGAAGCAGCTTTTCACAACTTAGTTTATTTTCTATTTTTCATATGTACTTTTGAAATAGTTTTGGACATTTTTACATATACTTTTCTTAGATGTAATTACATGTAAAAACATAGGAAGTCCCAAATAAAAAAGGACTCCTTTGTTGAATAAGTCATAGTTAGTTGTTCTTTTGCTATTTTTGCTCTCGGTCTCTCCTATAAATAAAGAGGACCCCATTGTAAATATTTTTTTTATCTATTGCAAAGAAACTCTGCCGAATTGGAAAACATTTCAAGACTTTGAGCTTTTTATTTTTATCAAGTTTTCAAGTGAATATCAATATAAGCAAGCAATTTGAGTATCAAACTTTGAGTTGAATCATATTCTTTTATGATATTAGTGTTCTTATGTCATTGGTGTTATATTATATTGGATCATTGTTGGATGTGGAGTTTGTTAGAAATTGAGAGAAGTGTTCTTGTTTTGGTTTAATAGACTTTGTGCTACTTTCTCATTGCGGGAGTTTGTGTTAACATTTGTGAGGATATAATAGTTTATAGACTTTGTGCTAAAAACTGTTATGTTCAAGTTAGTTATATTGTGTTGGATAAAAGTGGAGACTTTGGGTTACATTTGAGTTCAATCAGATTTATTTGGAGAAGATAAGTGAAGCAATAGAAAACTTTGTGTTTCTATGGTTTGTCTTGATTCATAAGTTATTAAATATTGTTTTTGTTAAAGTTGATGTTTTGAAGAGAAAAGCATCTATTTTGAAAGAAGAGAATAGGATGAAGTGATAACACCTCAATATAGTTTTTAGTTCATTTTAAGTATTAAAAGTTGCTTGTTAGAAAGAGCTCATTATCTAAAGGGAACCTCCCCTTGTTGAGAAGAGAGACCCAGTCTCATTATAGCTATGGCGATGTAACCATTTTACAGTTGGTTAGGTAAAGGACAAAATATTCACCCAACACCACCAAATGAATTAAAAGCACCAAAACACTATTTCTTCTCCATACAAAATTACATGTATAGGCTATCGTCATGGGACCTACAATAGTGGCTAACTTTAACATGTCCTTTTCCCATTTTCTACGATTAAATTCAATGAATTTGTTTGTGCCACCGAATGAATTAAAAGCACCAAAACATTATCTCTTCTCCATACTAGGGATTTTTTTAGTGGCGAATCTTCGCCAATTGGTGAATATTTGAAATTAGAGCCACCAAAAATGGTGAATAGGTCAAGCTATGAAGCTGACTAAATCGTCCCATTTTTTTTCAAAAAAATTAGTCTTAATTAATTCGCCTAAGATTTATTTTTTAAAACTAATAAGTTGAACTATTTCGCCAAATATATGATGCATAATTAAAGTGGATTGGCCAATAATTTATAATATATTTAAAATTGTTGACCATATTTGCCATTAATAACATATTTCAACCATTAATTTTGGACCATATTCGCCATTAATTTCAACATTATCATGTACTTTAGGGTTGTTTGTATTTTTAATACTTTATTTATTAATGTTGATTATAGTTTTGATCTAACGATCATGTTTAATTCCGGGAGAAACAAAGAGCACGTTCCTTTTAAAAGGCTTGCTGAGCCTCGGAAATGATTTTGGGCCACAAGATTGGGTCATTATCATGTACTTTAGGGTTGTTTGTATTTTTAATACTTTATTTATTAGTGTTGATTATAGTTTTGATCTAACGACCATGTTTAATTCCGGGAGACAAAGAGCACGTTCTTTTTAAAAGGCTTGCTGGCCCTGGAAATGATTTTGGGCCACAAGATTGGATCCAATCTTGTGGCCCAAAATCATTTCCAGGGCCAACAAGCCTTTTAAAAGGCACATGTTGTTTGTCTCCCGGAATTAAACACTACGAGTACTTATTTTTTAATTTAATTTTTAATGTGATATTTTTAAAATATTTAATTCTGTGTTTTTGTATTTTCAAATCTGACTGAATATTTTGAGATAAATATTTTCTAGAAACATTCATTCTTTTATTTCATGGAAGGAAAAATGAGTTACAAAAGAAAATAAGTAAAAGATTTATTCCTTTTTTCCTTCTAAAAAAATGCAATCTCTAAAAAACCTTGCATGCAACCCAAAATAATAAAACCATGCAATCCAAAATCATAAACCCTGTTCAATCTCTGAAAAATCTCTGAATGCAACCCAAAATAATAAAACCTTGTAGCTATAATACAATTGTCAAATAGATTTGTAGAAGATTTCTTTTACCCCTGCAAGCAAAGCAAAAGGAAAAACATGGACAATAAAATGAGAAGAATAAAAAAAATAGGAAGAAAGGAGAAACCCAAATGAGATCTGTAAAAAATAAGATCAATAAAAATTACCTTCCACTTGCATAACCTTCTTCTCTCATGAAAATAAAACTTCAAACCAAAATGTTTATGAGAAAATGAAAGAGTTAGGTAGCAACAAAAATATTTATGCAATATTTTATTATTTTAGCAAGTTTTTAATATAATAGAAATTACATAGTTTAAAATAATTGCACTCATAGTAGTATTCGTTTAAGAGTTAGAAAATTTTCATATTTATATTTTATTATTCCATATATAATTGAATTTTAAATATTTATTGTATTTTAAACATGAAACAAAACTCTTTTTTATTAGCTTTATTTCTTTTTTATTAGCTTTATTCTTTTTCTCTTGGTGTAATGAATTTTTAATTATTATTATTTATTTGACTTAGTTGACTTCACCTTTAGTGGAGTAATTGTTTTAAAATAGTTGCACTCATAATAGTATTTGTTTTAAAGTTAGAAATAAATGTTTACTTAGTATAATTTTCATAATTATATTTTATTATTCCATATAATTCAATTTTAAATATTTATTGTATTTTAAACATGGATTGAGCTTTATTTTTTTAATGCTAGTGTAATGAATTTTTAATTATTATTTTTTTTTGACTTAGTTCACTTCACTTTTAGTGAAGTAGCTTAATTTTTTAATTATTTTTAAATAGTTGCACTCATAGTAGTATTTGTTTTAGAGTGAGAAAAAAGTGTACTTAGTATAATTTTCATATTTGTATTTTATTATTCCATACATAATTCAATTTTAAATATTTATTGTATTTTAAACATGAAAGGGACTTATATTTTATTAGCTTTATTCTTTTAAGGTTAGTGTAATTAATTTTTAATTATCATTATTTTATTTGACTTACTTTATCATTTTAAATTGCTTTAGGAAAAGGGTTAAATTTTAGAATTTAATTATAAATTTATCTATTAGTTACAAATTTCATTTTAATTTAATATATTTCTTAAATGTTTAGACTCTAGACATTTTATTGTAGGATGAGTACCTATGGTTAAAATTTTCTTGGTCGAAACTCATTAAACTTTAGTTGATATAAAAAAATCAGGGTGCAAACCAAACTATCCTTAGGTGAGAAAACTATAATCTAGTGATAATTATTAGGTTTATAAAATTGTGTCCTGCCCCCACTTCAAAATTTAAAAAAATATATATATGGGGTTAAATATGCAAATTTTTAAAGTAAGGATTTGCCATTCCAATTAATTTCTTTAGTAATTATTCGCTGAGATTCGCCATTGTTTTTATTTTTTTTAACAAGTATTCACTAGGATTCGCCGCGATTTTATAACTTTTTTAGTAATGTGCATAGATTCGCCAGAAAAATTAATATTTTTTTCAAAAAAAATGAAAGATTCGCCAAGAAAATTAAAACACTTAGTTAGGATTCGCCAGAATTTTATAACTTTTTTTAAGGGTCTTTTCTTAAAGTTATCCCTGCTCCATACAAAATTACATGTATAGGCTACCATCATGGGACCTACAACAACAGCTAACTTTAATGTGTCCATTTCCCATTTTCCATGGTTAAATTCAATGAATCTGTTCGTACCACCAAATGAATTAAAAGCACCAAAACACTATTTCTTCTCCACACAAAATTACATGTATAGGCTACCCTCATGGGGCTTACAACACCCACTAACTTCAACATGTCCATTTCCCTTTTTCCATGGTCAAATTCAATAAATCTGTTTGTGCCACCAAATGAATTAAAAGCACCAAAACACTATTTCTTCTCCATACAAAATTACATGTATAGGCTATGTCATGGGACCTACAACAGCCGCTAACTTTAACATGTCCATTCCCATTTTCCACCGTCAAATTCAATAAATCTGTTTGTGCCACTGAATAAATTAAAAGCACCAAAACACTATTTCTTCTCCATACAAAATTAACTGAATAAATTAAAAGCACTACCGTCATGGGACCTACAACAGCCACTAACTTTAATGTGTCCATTTCCCATTTTCTACAGTCAAATTCAATGAATCTTTTTGTGCCACTCAATAAATTAAAAGCACCAAAACACTATTTTCTTCTCCATACAAAATTACATGTATAGACTACCGTCATGGGACCTACAACAGCCACTAACTTTAACGTGTCCCTTTCCCATTTTCTACCGTCAAATTCAATGAATCTGTTTGTGCCACAGAATGAATTAAAAGCACCAAACACTATTTCTCCCAGCTTCTCTACTGTTGTATCTGTGTGGGCAACAACGTAGGATTGATCAAGTCCAAATCGTTGTAAGTGAGGTGGTAATACTCTCATTCTTGTTGGAGAAGCGGAATCCGAGCACTACGAATCATAGCACTGCCAAATTCTTCGGGTGTGTTGAAGATGACCTAGGGTGCCTCCACTGGGTTTGTTTGTTATGTTGTTAGGGGTGGGCATAATCCTTGTCTATACGAGTGATTGTTCATTCCTTCCTACGTAGGGTGAGGCGATATGAGTAACCATGAAAGAATAGATCAAGAGCGGGATGAGATGCATAGGCAGTGGGGCCATGGCTTTTCGTTTGACCTAAGGGCTATTCGTGTTCATTATTTTTTTAACATGTTCATACTATCTTCAATAAAATTTCCCACTCACTTTTTAGGGATAGAATCAATAAGTTATCTAGACTAGTCAAGTCTTCCTTCTCATACTTCCATCTGTATTAGCTCATACATTGATATTGGGTAGCACAATAAAGTTATAAGGTTCTTTTTATCTACATGTTCTCTTTGCTTCAAAAGTTTAATATCTGTTTTTCTTGGTCTATAGTTGATCATGTCCATGTTTTGATTATTGGAGGATGTGACTTTAACTCGATGTGAATAATTATATCTTTAGTGTATATGAGTTTTTCGTAGTCCATAAGATTGAGTAAATATTTATAGAAAAACTGCGTAATTTTGTTGCATTAATGTTTTAGATCACATTCCATAATTCACCACTGAGATAAAAGAAAAAGATAATCAGACTGTATATGTAACAAATATAAAGAGCCAAGAAATGACAATGAAAGCATGAAGAGAAATGAAAGAAACAAAGAAGAAAGATTATAAATTAAACCTCAAAATGAAACTAGAATGGAGTAATTATATCTTTCATAAATGTAAATATTTTGGTGGAGATAATCATCTGTATGTATAGGTGACTATTATGTTCATATCACATTAATAGAATCTCATTTTCTCACCAAAAATTGACTAGAGAGATTCTCTATCACCTTATTTTTAACAAGTCCAAAGTAGCTAACAGTTCTTCAAGCAAATCTAACTCTTTGATTCCCCATTTTCTAGTCCATTTCACCACGCCTTCTCTTGAGTCACAAATATTACTTGGTCTAGTAATTTGATTGTATTGAATTGCATTAAGTGTGTGATGATTATGGTATAGAATCAAAGGTGGAGATGCATCCAATATGGCAACAAAGGAAGTTGAGAGATTATTACAGCAAGCATAACATTCATGTGAGTGAATGGTCTCCTATGGGAGCTCCAAATACTTCCCAGGGTTCTAATTTGGTGATGGATAAACTCCTTAGTCAAGAAATTTTCCAAAGGCATGGAAATAATAGAGACTAGGTATTTATTTGTTCATATTAGATTATTGTGGAATTTTTGCTTGCACGTGAATTAGAAACTTAGATTAGTGGTGTGCAATTGTAGGTTATGTTAAGGTGGGGGGTAGCACTCGAACTGAGTGTGATACCTAAGATCTACAACATAGTTATAATATCTAAGAATTTACAAATCTATGATTGGTCTTTGGCTCCAAATGATCATGACAAGATTAGAAAACTTTAATAGCGTAAAGTACTATGTGGGTGAAATTTGGTTAATAGTACAACTGGCCCCTACAAGATTGTTGAAGAATTACGGTATAAGGAGATTTAATATAGCCATGTTGGTATACAGATTTGTCACCTAACTCTATATTCTTTCACCCATGAAGTGACAAGTGTATCAACAGTTGAATCAATTACAATTAAATATTTATAATCGATTCTCTACTTATTTTACAAGGTGTAGCTACTTCCGAATAATATACAATGAATTTTAAATCTATGTTGTGTTTAACCAGAAAGCAAGAAAAGGTGATGCTTTTAACTGGAAAGCTTGAAAAGGCAATTATATACTTCCACAATAACTGAATTCAATAAGAAGTTCAAAGACTTCAAACAACACTTCAATGAAATAGTAAAGAATTTCTCAGCTATAATATAACCACCACCACAAAACATTCACCAAAAGATAAACATTTCATAGCAATGAAATGAAACAAATATCCAATACTCCAATATAGATAACAAAATAACCACTGGCAATATATTCAACATAAGAAGAATAACACCCAAACATTCATAACACAAAGTTTATGCCTATTTGAACTTCACCACATGTATCTCCTATATTAAAGTAATTGAACAAAAAAAGCACAACAAAATTTATCTTAATCAAGGAATCAAAGTTGCCCAAAAAGATCCCTACTTCTTGCCTTAACACCCATATATATAGTTTTCATACAATATATGTCTTTCAAGAGAATGGTTTCTTGGAGACAACTGCTTTTAAAATATAATAATAATAAAAGCCTTGAAAATAAGTTCCCGGAGTCAAATTTAAAGAAATAACATAACATAAAGAAAGTGATCATGCTACCACAGTTTCACCATCTTTGGGGTCATCAATGCTCCTGCCATCTTGTTCTCTTGTGTCAATTGAGTTTTCCCTTGCCTTTATCCTTGCCTTGTATTCTCGGTACCTGGTGATAATGGAAGTAATATTCTTACTGCCTAGTGTAGCAGTGATCTGCATTCTAGTTCTCCACTTAGCCAGTAGTTTCTCTGCTTTAGCCAACTTTTGGTGATCATCATCAATCACAATTTTGAAGGAATTGAGGTAAACATGCATGTGACCTAGCTTTCTTAGAGACTTCCCATTGACAATTTCAGGATTAGTTATCTCTTCATTGAATACTTCTTTGAATTTCAGAGATATATCCTTAATATCCAATAGGTTTTCCCCAAACTCATCTGTAAGGTCTACCCTCAGGAGATCACAATTCTTTTTAATTTCAATTAGGATTTCAAAATGTTGATTCAACACCTTGTTGATTTTTGCAATAAATCCATCATATATTGATAATTTCCATTCTAATGTATCAGCCCAAGATGGATCTATATCCTTTTGGTCATTGATTGCCCTTTCATTAATTAATCAGCAACAAAGAATCCATGGCTACCAATTCTGAGACTTCCCTTGAAATTACATACATGCTACCTTGTTCTTTTCTTACTTGATGGAGCTCAGTAACAAGTTATTTCCTCTTCTTAGATACTTCAGCAAAGAAATGTACAGATTTTCCAAGATAAAATAAAGCTTCACAAGAAAGTTTTTCCATCCATTTGTTGATAGCCTTAGAAAAAATTAAATTCCTCCTTATTTGTTGCATTAGAATCAACTCCTTTGACATTAGAACTAGAGGCTTCATGAGAAGCAGGAGTCACAATAGACTGTATAAAGTTGCTCAAAGAGAGAACTTGAGATTGCAATTTCAAAATTTCTTTTCTTTCCTCTTTCACTCTCTTAATCAAAGCACTAATAGAATAATTCACATGATACACATCTCCTTCGAGAGTAGAGGGGCCCATGTCAATATGACTTATCTTATAACCGGCCTCTGTTATTTCACTTTCATTCAAATCCTTAACCAGGTTTGCAATCTCCAACATTTGATGACCAGAAGCAGTGTCAGTCACCATCCTTGACATTCTCTTAGCCTTTTTGGGCTTCGAGATACTCTGTAGTAGCTTGGCTACTGTGTCAACTTCAATTGTCACTGTCAAAACATTCTTTCTTTTCTTTTCAACTGCTTTCTTTAACCATCCAGGGGAGGATGTAGCCACACTAGTGTCTTTATTGTTTAGAACTATTTTATCTTGGTTAACTAAAGGAATAGAGATAGAAACCTCTTTATCCCTAGGAGAAGAAGGTACTTCAAACAATGGAGGGAAAGAACCATCATCTACAATTTGTTGAAAGATAAAATTAGAATCTGCCAATATTGATTTCGACTGATCAGATTTTCTTCTTGGGGCAGACAGAGGCAAATTGTCCTGTTCACAAGTTGACTTCAACTTTGCAGCTTCATCTGGTCTTTCACCATCTCCTCCAAATTGTGAATTAGTTTTAGATTGTGTTGCGTCATGACTCTCAGGAGTAGCATGAACACTAGAACTTTATGTAGTCCCATGTTCTTTACTTTTAGATCCTCGTTTCTCATAAGGAGGGCCTACATGTCCACACCATTTCACTAGTAGCCAATCTTCTATTCTTTTTAACACCATAGTAGAATAAAACTTCAAATCCACTTGACCTCCTTCTTAGATCAATTTATTCTGGGAAGGGGTTTTGAAACCAAAATTTGATATTAAACATCAATAACTTCTAAATTGTCCTCAACACCATACGAGATGTGGAATGGGAGACCAAAGGATTTAATTTGACTCATTGTGAGTCTCATGCAATCTCTTCTCTGAACCTCTCTGTCATTAGCACAATCCTCCCAAAAATCTTCGAAATGAGAGCGATGCTCATAAGAACCAGAACCATGAAAATTTTGTTGCACATAGTTCTTACTATCAAAGTGTGTTCTCAAAGATAAAACATGAAAATTAAATTCACTCAAAGCATGCTCCATCCCTTTGGCAACTTCATTATTTTTGCAAGTGTAAGAGGATAGCGTTAATAGGAAAGCATATCCTTTCTTCCTCATGCTTTGGTATTTGACATTCACAACAGACATTTGTCTATAAATTTCTAGAAAAATAAGGTAATCACTTGCATAGTGAGGCAATTTTGTTGGGGCCTTTTCATAACCCCCTATACATAGATAGGTGAATTTCTCAAATTGTATGTAAAAACTTCCAAACTCCATAATCAAGGTAGTGGCCTCAGGAGAAATTTTAAGTTCAGGGTTTCCTTCTAACCTCCTCACAATAAACATCAGAAAAGCATCATTTATATGGTAGAAATCCTTCATACCCACTTCTTTAGTAAGCTAAGGAAAATAGCTATACATAGGTGTGTCTGGTGTTAATGACCCTTGGGGTCTCAACTCTACCCAAACAACCTCTTGACTGGCTAGAATATACACCAAGTATGAACACATATGAAAGGAGGTAGTTTGTTGAAATTTAGTCAATTGTTCATTCAGATGGAAACTAATAATCTAAGCCTAGTTAATGAATTGGTTCTCACTACATATCAACAAGATAAACTGACACATCCAATACTCAAAGGAGTCTGTAGTTGCATTCCCAACCACGCAATGCAATAAAGTAATAATGTTAGAAATTTCATCTTTGAAATGAGACCTTTTCAATTTAGGAGGCAATTGGGACTTACCTCTCCCTTCAAACTTCAACTAGCTCCTTGCAATTGAATTCATGCACCAATCTTTGTTTTCTTTGTAAAAACTCAATCCTTCTACAACTAACATCTCTTCAAAGTTCTCTTTCCTAGGAATCCTCAATGCATGAGAAATTACTACAGGATTAACCTTCACGATTACTGAACTGGCCTTTGATTTAATTCTTGAGTCTCCAGGATGTACCTTTGTGCACATACAATCACCAAATCAGTACTTTTCAAAGTAGTCAGGAAACCTCCAACATGTGCCAGACCACTCAACAAAATCTTTTCTATGAAAGGTGATTTATCAGTTTGTTGCAAATGGGCCCAAAAATCTACTAAGTCAATATGTCCAAGCTTGGTATCCTTCAAATTAACCCAGCTACTCTCAATACCCAAAGAATGAGGGGCTCCCTAGTATTTGTATTTCATCCCCAACCACAAGAGTGTAAACACAGAGAAGAATTCACTATGCTTTCAATGAATTACGGTGAGGAGCAGAAGGTAGTGTAGCATAATGACTTAGAGAAAATGTTGCCAACTAGAACAAATATACCATTGCCGTTATTTAGACACGACGTGCCTTGATGTTCAATAAATATAGCATTAAATTCCTACCTTGAGAGGATGACACATCGAATTCACACGCTGTTCAAAAATTCCAAAAAGAAATTCATCTAACATGTCGTACAACACATTAAATGAGAAGAGAACACCTCAAAAAGTGAAAAAAGCTTCAATGTCGCTAAGTCAAAAACTCAAACTTTAGAACCACAAGTTGGAGGTTAAGAAGTTTTGAGAACCACCGACTTGCCAACAATACATAGATTACAAAGTGAGTGGGATGACTTAACAAAGGGAAGATGAAGTCAGGAGGTTAAGAAACTTTAGAATTCAGCAACTTTGGTTAAGAAAACTCAAAAACCTGTGACTTTAGTTACAAAGACTTAGAAACCCGTGACTTTACAAGGACAAATCAAAGTCGATCAAGGAAATTCAAATTTCTATGGCTAAGTTATGAACATAGGACTCGAAAGAGTGCTAAAATTTGACATGACACTAAATTTAAATTTAGGGTAACAAGCCATACCCCTTGGTTTAAGCCAGTAACAAGTAATTGGAACTTATATGAACATATTTTATAGATTTATTTACTTAATCACATGTGAATGTTACTATTAGCATTTAGGGAATTATAATCAAGGCATTAGCTTGATTGGGTACACCAAAGATTTCAATGGGTACATATGTTTATAAGGATAGATTAGAATGATACTATCTTTGTTTCTGGTGCTCAAGAAAGGAATAATCTAAGATGAAGTTTGTAAATTGTGTCAAGGTTTCATGGTGTTGTAGAAATAGTTGAAATCTACTAAAAGTATCAATAAATATTTGATAATATTTTGATGTCCATTTATTTCTTGTGATAAAGTAGTGTTCTATCTATGCTTTGATATATATACAAATGATAATAGTTTTAATATTTTTTATACTAACTTAATCCTTATAACCTATTTTTGTATATATAATGTAATTATTTTGTACCTTCACCTTAAAATATGATCTTAAAGTTGTGTTTATTGACACCATCCATTATCATCATTCATTATTGGAAACTAATTTCCCTAAATAGAAAGAATAAAATTATTGATAAAATAGTAAATGATTCACATAAAATCCATACTTTTCTCAAAAAATGCTATGGTAATTTCCTTGTGACTCGTTATAAAATGCAATGATAAGGTGATGGATACAACTATTTTCAATCGGAAGTGCCATGAGATTTCATGATAGATTCTACAATTTTAATTCCTTCAAATTTTATATACTGACTAATTTCCACAATCCATGCAAATTGCCTCATGTATTCTTCTTCTTAGCTTGCAAAGACAAGTATTCTCTCCTTCCTATAAGGCATAGAGTTGCAGAAACCAAAATGAAATGATTTTTTGTTTTATGCTTCACTTGGGTGTGATTATAGCTATGTAACAAAAGGAATATCCCATATTGCAAAATAAAAATAGTCTTTTAAAAGATTAGAATATTGCTCCCATGTGGTCAAGAGACACTCATTTTGGTTGTAGTCAAAGCACAATCTCTTCATGAGTGGTGTAGGATTGACATTCTTTGACTCAAGAAATATGGGAAATCCATAGAACAAATTCCCTCATGAAGATACTCTTCATATTCCAAGAAGACTTTTCCAAGAAAGTACGTTTGTTGGTTGCCCTACCTATCTTTCCAAACTAAAGTGCTTGCTATATTCAATCAGTGTATAGATATCAAATACTAGTAAGACCAAAGAGGCAAGGAAACATGGATAGATCCAAATAACTATTTGTAGATGAATACTACACTCCTAATATTCAAGAAAATATGGATGCTATTGAGTTTGACAATCTAACAACTTGAGCTATGTAGAAGAAAGAAATGGGTTATACATAATTGAAAGGATTTCATGATCATTACACTATTAGTCAAAAACAAGTTGGTTACACACATTCAAGACATATGGCATTTTTACAAATCTTAAAAAATACTTATGAATGTTGTTATGTCAGAAAAATGCACCCTTGGGGGATTTTTCCTTTAAGGTTTAGCTCCTGGGTCTTTAGATTGCATTTAGAGCATCTTGGATGATAATTTAGATTCTTGATGAGAAAACCCTTGGGCCTTGTGATGAATGGGACCTAAGGGGGACTATTTTGATGATCTTGGAACAAAGATAGGGGGTGGACAATGGCACTAGTTCCCTAGTCCAGCTCTATTTTTGATCTACCCTAAATTCAAATGTCAGGTTTGTGACCGTTATTTGGGTCCCAGGCTGACATCATAAGTTTTGATTATGAAATTCTTGGTGGGAATCTTTGTAGTTGCATATAAAAGCACATGTAGGCTATCATTTAGAAACTAGAGAAGATGATTGCAAACTTTATGCATACTTGAGAATTTTATGATATCATTGTGTTGTAGAGCATAGCATTGTTTTTGTGTTTATTTTTGCAGGTTGGATCTCATCTTCTCTTTATGATATTGAAGAGCATCATCCTTCCATGAAAGCTTCATCATCAAGGTGACATCTAATGTGTTTTATCATCAATATCATTTGGATTTTTGCCTCTATCCCACAAGGATACGCACTCTCTCTTACAACGGTGTTCGAAAGACTTGAATGTCTCTCCGGGGCTTGACTAAGGCAAGCCTCTAAACACCACAACCCCCTCCCACACTCCTTGTGATTGCAGGTTACAGGTATTGGATCTAGAGAAAGTGGAGGTGCAGGGAAGACTTGAGGACATTGAAGATTTAGGATCTGAAAAGAAGCAGACTGGTGTAGGAGCACCAAGGAGACCAAAGGATTTATGTCTTGTCTTCATGTTGTTCATATTGTCTTGTTGATTCCATAAGGTCTTGAAGACCATTTTTCATGTTTGTAATAAGGATTATGATGCCATGTTTGCAATAGGCAGTCATAAGAGTTATGCATTGTAAAAGAGGGGCAGTCATACATTATCATACATTGTAAGCCTTTTGGCATGTTTCAAGGGGTGTTAGGCCTTGTCAAAGGCTTAATTGCATTGTCAAAGTGTTTGAAGGCATTGTCAATCCTAAATGCAACCGATGCAACTATGTAAAACCTTGTGATTAGTTACAGTCTCTAAACAGAATAGGCAGTTCGGTGGTTGCAAGACAGTTTATGTCCTCCCACTGACCCAAACTGCCCTCCAACCTCTTCAAACCTTCAAGGCAGGCTTCATAAAGTCCTGCAGATGTGCATTGTAGAGGGGGAAGTGAATTGGTGGAAGTAATCAATAAGAAAAACTCATATTTCCTGAAATTTCCAGTATATACGTTGTTCCTATCCATGGTACTCCTCTGTACGGGGGTGACATAAGGCAAGTGTTGGTGAAATTTTAGAGGTATGAGTTAAGTCTTCATTACAAGTGATTAGAAGTCTTGAAACATAACTGTGTGTGAATTCTCTGCACTTTTCTGAAATCTAGTTACTAAAACCTAACTTAGGGTTTCTGACAGAAAATATGATTTTGCTCTCCATTCCACTGGTTTAACTAGTCCCTGATCAGTGGAATGGACTTGTTGTTGTCTTTTTTAATGTGTTATGACAAGATTTGGGTAGGGGATCTGAGAAGGAGGAGGTTTTGTTGAAGAAACCTAACATCCTCATGTGTTAGGTGTTGTATAGAAGCTTAGAGAGGGAACAGTATAAGACCAATCAGTTGCAGTCCATTTTGAAGACCCAAAACCTAAAGAATCCTTGGTTTTATCATGCCCCTAAGATGTCCAAATGATTGGTTGAGTTTTGTGAGTCTCTGAAAGGGTGGTTGATTCACAAAATAGACCTAGTCGGGGCTCTAGGCCACTAGGAGGGGTTATAGGTTGGACCATATTGTCCAAAACAACCCATACCCAATTTGGGATATGTTGTGGGGAGTCCAAATGGGTATCTTAGGATTGTCTAAGATCTAAGTTTGCAGGCTTGTATCAAAAGTTATTGCTGACTGCTCTTGTTTCAAGGGCTACAAGGAGTTTAGTGGCCTAAAGAAGGAAGTACCAAAACCAAGTTTGTTTAGCCTTTGCCAATGGTTTGGATGGGTCCCATGGCATTTCAAACCAGCCTTTCCATGATGGTTTCAAAGATGTTAACTATTGTTCCCACTTTTGCAAGTTGATCCTTGAATTTGGTTTTAGAGTGTGAAGAAAACCTTGTCAATTTGTGGAATCCTCTATCTATCTTAGTGTCTCTACATCATATTGGTATCAAAGCCATAAAAGGTTCTATTTTTGGTTGTGTATAAGACTTGGTATATGTTAGCAGAGGAGAGTGAAGGAGAGGCTAGCAACATGCCTCCAAAAGGGATGACCACTGAGGTGGTTAAGAAGTTCAAGGAGATGGAAGAGAAGATTAAGAGTGGAGTCAAGGAAGCACTCCAAGAAGAGTTGAAGGCACTGAGGATAGGGAAGAGGGTAGATGAAGGTTCTGATGAAGAGGAAGAAAAAGAGGAGGAAGAAGAAGAGCAAGAAGAGACAGAGATACCTGCAAATTAGAAACATTTTCTTGAAGCCATCTAGGCAATTGGTAAAGATTCTTCAGAGGCTCGGATGGAGATTCCCATGTTTAGTGGAAAGATGAATGCTGATGAAGTTATGGAGTGGATTGAGGCCATAAATAACTATTTTGAATACAAAGAAGTTCCTGAAAACAAGAGGGTGAAGTTTGCAAAAACTAAACTCAAAGGTACCGCCCTCACATGGTGGAATTACACCCAAGGTGAGAGGGTAAAGAATGGGAAGAGCATGATCTCTTCATGGAGCAAAATGTTGGAGAGGATCAAGTCCCAATTCCTTCCAGTAGACTATGAGGTGTAGATTTACAAGAAGATGCAAAATCTCAAGCAAAGAGATTTGGATGTGGCCACCTACACCGAGGAGTTTCACAAGTTCTCTCTTCGTTGTGGATACAAGGAGGATGAAAAAGGTAAAGTGGCAAGGTATCTAAATGGTTTGAAGTTTAGTATACAAGATGAAATTAGTATACTAACCCTTGAAATTGTGGACAAATGCTTTCAAATGGCATTGAGGGCTGAAGAGAAGTTGAAGAGGAAAAGTGAGCAGCAAAACATAGGAAGAGGTGGCAGAAATTTCAGAGCTAGGGGCGGTTTTGGAGGCAGAAATCAGTCCCAAATAAGTCAAAGGGAATCTAGTTCCCAAGAACAAAGTGGAGAATCAGGTTCTAGAGGAGGCTTTAGAGGAAGGATACCCAATGGAAGGGGTAGATTTGGTGGACCAGGGAGAGGTCCTAATGTCTTCACAGGGAGGTGCTACAATTGCAAGCAAGTGAGACATCTGGCCTTCACATGTCCTAAGAAACAAGCCTCAATCTCTCATGGAGGAGAGAGAAGGAACCAGTTGATCCAAGAGGAAGATTACCAAAGTGTTAACTCTCCAATTGGAAGTGCAGCCCCAGTCCATGAAGGAGAAAGTTTGATGATGAGGAGAACCATGCTGAAGGTGCCTCAAACTCAAGAACCCCCTCAAAGGAAGACATTGTTTAGGACAACATGCAAGGCCTTGTTGGGAATTAAGGTGTCTCAACCTTGGTAATTCCTTACATTTGTAATGTTTGCATTTATTATTTAATTACCTATGTTGTAAATATTTATAGATTCCATATTGTCATATTGTGGGATGTGGCACGGTGATGTGTCAATCCTACATGGAATATGACAACTTGTAATTGTGTCCTCACATGAGGAGATAGGCGTCCCACTTTGTAGTAGGAGCATTTTGCCATGTGTCAGCATCTTCCATGCTGTGTAAGGGAATATTGACCGAAATAGTTATGACGGATTCCTATGACAAAATCTATGACATGTAAGTCAAAAATAGAAGTTTGTAAGACAGGTGATGACATGTGTCATGAAGCATCTTTGAATAAGGCATATTTGGGTGCCCCAAGGTGGAATATGACATGTTGTAATAGAATATGCTATTTATAGCATGTGTATGATAGATTCTCTTACAGCTATAAGTTGTAACCGCTATGACAGATTCTATGACGGTCGTAAGTGTCATAAGAGCATCTGTCATAGCCCATTTTGGAAATAGGTGACCTCTTTGGGATGGGAGATGTGGATAAGTGTTAGGTACATTCTACAATGTTGACCAAGTGTCCTTAGGCATGGGTTTTGGTCCATGAATCCATGTTGGATGCCCAGCCCAAGATAGGACCAATATTGCCTTGTATTTCCTATATAAACAAGTGCTTGGAGATGGAGTTTGTATCACAGGTTTACAGGCACTGTTATGCTGCCGGATTGACTCCAGACATGAGTGTCAAAGACCATTGAAGCTTGCATCGCAAGTGTATTGTAAACAACTTTCAGATTTGTTAATACATTGTGCAAGTTTCTGAGTGTGGGGTTTTTCACTCGATAAGGGTTTTCCCCAACGTAAATCTTTGTCTCTCTTCTTCTGTCTTCTTTCTGGTTCTTGTGTATTGCTGTAGTAACTCTGTTAGATGTTGTAGGTTGCTATAGTGATAAGGAATAAATTGAATTTGCATAGCTCTCCCCTCATTAGATTAGTGTAGGAAGCGATTTCTGCACGCCTAGCTTCCTTTCAGGCCTATGGTAAGATTTGCAAGGTAATTGTTGATTCAGGTTCAACTGAAAATTTGGTTTCCATTGAAATGGTAGACAAGTTGAAATTGAAAAGACTTCCTCATGTTAGTCCTTATAAAGTATCATGGTTGAATAAGGGACAACAAGTTTTGGTAGATGAACAATCATGGGTAGAATTTGAGATAGGAGAATATAAGGACAAGATTTTGTGTGATATAATTCCCATGGATGCTTGTCATTTGCTATTAGGACATCCATGGAAATATGATGTTCAATCCCAACATGATGGTAAATCTAACTCTTTCATCATAACCAAGAATGGTAGGAAGTATAGAATGGATCCATTGCCTGATGAGAATGTAGAGAAGAGTGTTGGGTCAAGTGTCATGATTGTGAGTGGTAAAGAGTTTCTTAACACCCTTAAGGAAGAAGGAAGCCAAGGGTATGCCTTGATCTTGAAGCCCACAAGCAACCCTATTTTGCATAGTCCTAGTAAGGAAGAGGTTCCTAAGGAGGTGCAACAATTGTTAGAGAAGTATAAGGGTATCATGGTAGAGGAAATGCCTAATGAGTTGCCACCTATTAGGGACATAAGCCATCAAATTGATTTCATACCAAGGTCTACTTTGCCAAACAAAGCAGCCTATAAGATGACACCTTCTCAGAATGAAGAGATTACCAAGCAGGTGCAGGAATTGTTGGCTAAGGGTTTGGTGAGAAAGAGTCTTAGCCCATGTGCTATCCCAACAGTCCTAGCCCCTAAAAAGAATGGTAAATGGACATTGTGTATCGATTCTAGGGCTATTAACAAGATCACCATAAGATATAGGTTCCCTATGCCAAGGATTGAGGACCTAAACGACTATTTGGGAGGGGCTAGATATTTTTCCAAGATTCATCTTAAGAGTGGGTATCATCAAATTAGGATAAAGCAAGGGGATGAATGGAACACAATATTCAAAACAAATGAGGGTCTTTATGAGTGGTTGGTGATGCCATTTGGCCTATCCAATGCCCCAAGTACTTTTATGCGCCTTATGAATGAGATGTTGCAAGATTTCACTGGCAAATTTGTTGTGGTGTATCTTGATGATATTCTTGCGTTTAGCAGGACAAAGGAAGAGCATTTGCATCATTTGGATCAGGTTTTAAAGAAGTTACATGATGAGAAGTTGATGATCAATATGGAGAAGAGTGTCTTCATGAAGGAAGAACTCACCTATCTTGGTTTTGTCATCTCCCAAGGCAATTTGAAGATGGATCCAACAAAGTTAGAGGCCATTTTATCATGGCCAACTCCTAAAATAGCAGGTGATGTAAAACGTTTTCATGGTTTGGCAACGTTCTATAGGAAGTTTATAAGGGGTTTTAGCAATATTTGTGCACCTATCTTGGATACCATCAAAGGGAGGCAGAAATGTAAGTTTTCTTGGACAAAGGCAGCCAATGACTCTTTTGAAATTCTAAAACAAAAGGTAGCACAAAAACCCCTCCTTATTTTGCCTAATTTTAATAAGTTGTTCACAGTGGAATGTGATGCTAGTAACCTTGCTATAGGGGCTGTTTTGAGCCAAGAGGGCAAACCGGTTTCTTTCTTTAGTGAGAAATTGAATGATGCTAAGAGAAAGTATTCTACTTATGACTTGGAGTTGTATGCAATGGTACAGGCTTTGAAAAAGTGGAGGCACTATCTTTTGCTAAAAGAGTTTATTGTGTATACTGACAATCATGCTCTCAGTTTTCTGAATTCATAGGAGAAACTCAATCACAGGCATATGATATGGGTTGAACAACTCCAAGCATATACCTTTAACATCAAACACAAGAAGGGATAGGCCAACAAAGTGGCAGATTCATTGAGTAGGAGGGTGTGCATGGTTCAACAAATTCAGTTGCAAAGTGTGGGGATTGATGCTCTCAAACATATGTATCAGGATGATAAGGATTTCAAGCAGGTATATGAAGTTTGTTCATAGTTTTCAGACTCTTATCATTCTAATTTTTTTGAGTTTTTGTTACAGCAAGGATTGTTGTTCAAAGGCAGCTAGTTATGTGTTCCTAGGTGTTCCATGAGGGAGAATTGTTGCAAGGTGTGGCCCTTGGTCTCCTTGTTCAGCATTGTGCTGCAGTGGTTTGTGACAAGGGCTTAACTGCCTCTCGTGCTTGTTAAGTCAAGTGGTTGTATCAGGCATTAATAGGTCGATCTTTTGGTGCAATGGCAACTAACAATTGGTATTAGAGCCAAGGTCATGGGTTCAAACCCCGCGCTTGCGCTGGGGGGGATTGTTGCAAGGTGTGGCCCTTGGTTTCCTTGTTCAGTGCTACGCTGCGGTGGTTTGTGACAAGGGCTTAACTACCTCTTGTGCTTGTTAAGTCAAGTGGTTGTATCGGGCATTAATAGGTCGATCTTTTGGTGCAATGGCAACTAACAAGAACATCATAAAGGAAAAACATTGTGGTGGACTAGGAGGTCACTTTGTGCTGGACAAAACATTGGATCAGGTGAAAAGGTTTTATTTTTGGCCTAAAATGCAATCAGACATCAGAAAATTTGTTGAATGTTGTAGTATTTGTCAAGGGCCAAGGGTACTTCATCTAATGCTAGTCTATATCAGCCACTTCCTATTCCTAATAGGCCATGGGAAAGTATTAGCATGGATTTTGTCTTGGGTCTTCCTAGGACTCAAAGAGGTTTTGATAGCATATTTGTTGTGGTGGATAGATTCAGTAAGATGGCTCATTTCTTACCATGTAAATGCACTAATGATGCTTCACACATTGTTGTTTTGTTCTTCAAAGAAATTGTTAGAATCCATGGTTTGCCTCTTAACATTGTGATTGACAGGGATCCAAAGTTTGTAGGCCACTTTTGGCGTACTTTGTGGAAGAAGTTGGGCACTCAATTGTCATTCACTTCATCTTATCACCCTCAAACTGATGGCCAAACTAAGGTGGTGAATAGGTCCTTGGGAAATCTTCTCAGGTGTCTCACAAAGCAGCATGGAGAAGCATGGGATATGATCATCCCTCAACCAAAATTTGCTTATAATGACTCCACCAATAGAAGCACAGGAAGGAGTCCATTTGAGGTTGTCTATGGGATTCACCCAAGAGGCATTCTTGAATTGAGAGATCTACATGGATTAGAGAGGAAAAGTGCTCAAGGTGAAGACTTTGCATTGGCAATGAAGGACATCCATGATAATGTAAGAGAAACTCTTCAAAGGAACAATGAGAAGTACAAGGAGAAAGCCAATGAGAGAAGGAGAGATGTGCAATACAAGGTTGGGGATTTGGTCATGGCACATTTGAAGAAGGAGAGACTTCCAAAAGGGCAGCCAACCAAACTCCTTATGAAGAAGATAGGTCCATGCCAGATTGTGCACAAGTTTGTGTCCAATGCCTATGAGATTGAGCTTCCTCAAGGCTTGGCAATTTCTCCCATCTTCAATGTTGCTAACTTATTTCCATACAAGGGTGATAATGTTGCAAGTCTTGATGCAACCCAAGAAGATGAAGATTGGATAAAGGATCTACCTCCCAGCCAACCATTGAAGTTGGAATGCATTCTTGATACCAAGGTCATCAAAAGGACTAGAAAGAAGACCTACAAATAGTTCCTCATCAAATGGAGTGGCTTACCCATTGAAGATGCCAATTGGATGAGTGAAGAAGACATCTTAAAGCATGATGTCACAGTTGTTGATCTACTTCCTCAAGAGACTTGAATTCTTTTCCACCCGAGGAGTATGGTGCAGGAGCACCAAGGAGACCAAAGGATTTATGTCTTGTCTTCATGTTGTTCATATTGTATTGTTGATTCCATAAGGTCTTGAAGACCATTTTTCATGTTTGTAATAAGGATTATGATGCCATGTTTGCAATAGGAAGTCATAAGAGTTATGCATTGTAAAAGGGGGGCAGTCATAACTTATCATACATTGTAGGCCTTTTGGCATGTGTCAAGGGGTATTAGACCTTGTCAAAGGCTTAATTGCATTGTCAAAGTGTTTGAAGGCATTGTCAAGCCTAAACACAACCGATGCAACTATGTAAAACCCTGTAATTAGTTACAGTCTCTAAACAAAATAGGTAGTTCGGTGGTTGCAGGACAGTTTATGTCCTCCCACCAACCCAAACTACCCTCCAACATCTTCAAACCTTTGAGGCAGGCTTCAGAAAGTCCTGTAGATGTGCATTGTAGAGGGGGAAGTGAATTTGTGGAAATAATCAATAAGAAAAACTCAGATTTCCTGTAATTTCCAGTATATACATTGTTCCTGTCTATGGTACTCCTCTGTACAGGGGTGACATAAGGCAAGTGTAGGTGAAATTTTAGAGGTATGAGTTAAGTCTTCATTGCAAGTGATTAGAGGTCTTGAAACATAACTGTGTGTGAATTCTCTGGACTTTTCTGAAATTTGGTTACTAAAACCTAACTTAGGGTTTCTGACAGAAAATATGATTTTGCTCTCCATTCCACTGGTTTAACTAGTTCCTAATCAGTGGAATGGACTTGTTGTTGTCTATTTTAATGTTTTATGACAAGATTTGGGTAGGGGATCTGAGAAAGAGGAGGTTTTGTTGAAGAAACCTAACATCCTCATGTGTTAGGTGTTGTATAGAAGCCTAGAGAGGGAACAACATAAGACCAATCAGTTGCAGTCCATTTTGAAGACCCAAAACCCAAAGAATCCTTGGTTTTATCATGTCCCTAAGATGTCCAAATGATTGGTTGAGTTTTGTGAGTCTCTGAAAGGGTGGTTGCTTCACAAAATAGACCTAGTTGGGGCTCTAGGCCATTAGGAGGGGTTATAGGTTGGACCATATTGTCCAAAACAACCCATACCCAATTTGGGATATGTTGTGGGGAGTCCAAATGGGTATCTTAGGATTGTTTAAGATTTGAGTTTGCAGGCTTGTATCAAAATTTATTGTTGACTGTTCCTGTTTCAAGGGCTACAAGGAGTTTAGTGGCCTAAAGAAGGAAGTACCAAAACCAAGTTTGTTTAGCCTTTGCTAATGGTCTGGATGGGTCCCATGGCATGTCAAACCAGCCTTTCCATGATGGTTTCAAAGATGTTAACTGTTGTTCCCACTTTTGCAAGTTGATCATTGAATTTGGTTTTAGAGTGTGAAGAAAACCTTGTCAATTTGTGGAATCCTCTATCTATCCTAGTGTCTCTACATCACGGACACTGTGCAAGATTTTAGGACATAAGCACTATCAACATTGTCCTCCACATGTGAAGCTACATAAATAGATTGGACAATGATAATCAGAATTTACAAAGCTTCTGATATTTAGTAGAAGATTCCTCAGTGGACTAGGGCGCCATCAACAGTGTCCTCCACATCTGAATTGCTGGAAACTGAAGATACAGTGGGGATCAATGTTGGAAGGAGATCAGAACTTTGTAGAAAAGCCTGTACCTTGGACTTGGGCACCAACACCATTATCCCTAACATTTCCATTTTCCAGACTATGAAAAATAGTGAGTTAAGGTTCTCTCCCCTTTGTCTTATTTCAGTAGCATCAGTCATAATTTGTAGACTTATTGTTTTGCTTAAATTAGGGTTTCAACAACATAAGAGCATTAATTAGAGACATTGTGTGATAACTTCTAAATTTCCCACCAAACCAAGTGGCAACCCAATCTGATAGGTGACTCTCCCCTCGAGTGGAGAGGCAACATGGTTGAAAAGCCCTTGGAATGTTTAGTGGAAAGGAGGATTCAAACTAAAACCCCCATACAACAACCCACCTCTTTTCACTATTAAACATTTTGGTGAACCTATGTTTTTGGACTTTTTGGCACCTTTCTAAGTGTTGTTTGACAAATCTACATTCATTCATTCTATTACATTCGAAAAATTACAAACAAATTGAAAAATTTTTAAAATTGGCATATTAGACTTGCATTTTTGTAAACTTTCAATTAATTAGCATCTAATTTAGATTAATTTATTTTATTTTCATTAGATCTAATACAAAATATAGAAATTCATTATTTACAATTCATTTATATTGCATTTGATGCTTGATTTGTTAGAAATTGCTTGAAATTTTACATTTTTCATGGAAACCTACTTTTGCATGAGCTAGGGTTGTAGTCAAAATCTTGTTTCAAATTTTAATACCTTGTTAAAACACTCATTAGGTCTTATTTCTAATTTTAGTGTTGCATCATAGTGGCCTCCTTGCAAAATTTCATGTCTAGGGTTTGAAAACTTACATTTTTCACTAGATTTCACCTTATTGTCTAGTTAGATTTGCACTCCAAGTGTGTTGTAAGGGATTTTCTTGCACTAATTGTCTGTTATTAGGGTTATATATGCTTCCCCTTATCAATTTCCTTACGACACCCTTTCTTTTGGGCTTTTGCATTAAATTTTTTTGAAAATTTGCATGTTTTTTGCTATTTTTGCACTAGGGTTTGATCTACATTGGCACTATAGGCATGTTGTAACGGTTTTTTTTTTATCATTAGGTGGATGTTATTACTATTATAAGTTTATTTACATCATCATTTTCCTTACAACACCCATTGTCCTACTCTTTTGAATTGAGATTTGGTGAAAAAGCACATATTTTGGCCTATTTTCACTAGGTTTTGACTTATCGACTCTTTAAAGTTATTTCAAAAGCATGTTGTAAAAAGGTATTTTTGCATTAGTGGACTGTTTTTAGGCATATCATGTTCTGTCCCTCTTGAAAATATTTACAACACCTCTTCTTTCATTCATTTGCATTGAGAAAAGTTGAAAAAATCAACTATTTTAGAGCATATTCGACAACACTTTTGCATTTGCCTTTTGCATAAGTTTTGGGAAGATCTTGAAAATCTGATTTGACACTCCTTTGTAAACATACAAATGGATTCTCAATATAATAATAATGCTAGGTTTGTTCCTAGGCCTAATTTGAAAAGAAGAGCCCCTGAGCTTGAAATAACATTCACACCTCATGAAAAAGAAATGGTAGATACTGAAGGGCCTCTTTATATCATAGTAAAGATAATGGAACAACGTGTGCATGGAACATTCATAGATCCTAATTGCATGACAAATGTGGTCATAGAATAGTTCCTCCTTAAAGATGAAATGGTGCAAGAATCTTATGAACCGTCAAATTTAAGAATTAAAACACATAATGGAGCTTTAATGAAACCAATTGGCAAGATAACTCTAATGGTCTCGGTCTATGATAAAGCTATGGATCGGTCACTTGATATAATCCCCTTATCTGACCTCTTCTATGTGAAACTTGGACATCCTTGGCTTAAAGCTATGAATGTTGTTCCTTCTACCATTCACAAATGTATAAAATTTTCTTTGCGTGGAGAGATCCGTATGAGTTATCCATCATAATGATTATCAACCTCTAGCTAAAGACAAGAACTTTATTATTGATTACTTTTGGCCACAACCTTATATAGATCCTGATCCATGAAGAGATAGAACTTTCATAGAATACAGAAAATACAAAGCAAAATAACTAGCTCGAGTGGCCAAGTCTCTTTGCAACCAATAAGAGAAGAATAAGAAACAAGAATAAAACAAAATTATTATGGCTTTGATGAAATTTTTGGCATGAAAAATGTGGATAAGGAAAGGTTCCATAACCCACCTCATCCATGGAGAGATGGCATTTATGCTGAGGTCCCTCCCCCATCATCCTTACATGGATTGGGAGACTTTCATCGACAACAAAATATTCCACCAAGACCAATGAGATTTGAACATGGCTCTTCCTCCTCTACTATGCAAACTATGGAAAAACATAACAATGGTGAAATAAGCAATAAGACAAGAAGAATTAGACTAGAAAAAGAAAGGAGGAGGAGAAGGCAAGCCTATGCCCAACGGATCGCAAATGAACAAGAGAACATTCCACCTAATGTTGAAACAAATCAAGAAGATCTTGAAGATGAGCAAAACAAGAACAACAGTTGGGCTATGGTGCCTTATACACCTCTTTCATCTACAATTCGAGATGGAGAGGATGATGACTTCTAGCATGGACCACTCTAACAGGTAAGTATCTCTAACCCTTTACCTCTGTGTTGTGCTTCCCATGTGATGTGTTATGTGTTGTTAGGCCTCATAGGATGACCCTTGATTCTCTTGTAAGGTCAAGGATACTAGGGGACCACCTCTGTCATGGCCTTCTTCTATTTGTATCATCATTCTTCTATATCACCTCTCCTCTTATTTCATTGTTGTGTGTTGTGTCTTACGGACATAGCATTGCAGTTGGTGACTTGGGGGACCCTCCCACGTGACTGTCCCTAAGGCACTTGTTCTCCTCTCTGATTTATTGTTTACCTTCCTCTAGTGTTTCCACCTAGCTAGTGGATGACAAAAAACATATTATACTGATGCGAACCTAGTGTCCCTTTAGCAAGTAATCAAAAAATGGACCTAGTCCATACATGACGACGGGCTTGTTGCATATTATCCGATGCTTGGCTAGTGGAATCACTCCGTGTGATTTCTCTATCTTGATGTTGATGTCGATGTTATCTTATCTTTCTAACAACACTTTAATAATACTGCCACTCCGCGTACTTTGTCTTTTGCCTTGCATTTCACTTTCATTTAGATGATCATATGCATTGTTGTTTATCATGCTTATTTGGACACTAACACCTTTCTTGCAAGAAATTATGTTTGTGGGAACATTTGGTGATCATACAGTACATGTCACCTTTGGGGGGCATGGGCTTTGTAAGAGCTCATGTTCCCTTGTGTGTTTTCTTCCTACCTTAACATGCTTGATATCGGTACGTGATATCAACCATCTTAAGGTGGGGGCATATATAAGGTAAGTTGTCTTCTTTAGATGATAGTAAAGTGTGTTTGAACAATCTAAAAATCAATAACAATCATTTAAGCCCTCATTGCGAGGCACGGATGTTGTATTTCTCAGATAGATTGCACTATCATGTCATTTTCAAAAGTCCTCATCACGAGGCGGGGAGCAATTCTGTGACTAACTCAAGCCTTAAGTGTGTTTTTGATGCTTGTTGTGGTGAAGCCCAATCATCTGTGTGTTCCTGTAATGTGCCTAAGATGGTGATGAACCTAGCAATAGTTTCACTCCAGCGCTTGTCTTCCATGTTTTCTCTGTGTCTTCCATGTGTGTGTGTATGGCTTGTTTGTTCTCAAAGTGCAAGACCGATGGCAATGAGATCCTCTACACTTTGGGATTTGTTTGGCATGTTTGTTCTCAAGGTGCAAGACCGGTGGCGATGAGATCCTCTACACCTTAGGATTTTGTATGGTGTGTCTATTCTCAAAAGGTGCAAGACCGGTGGTGATGAGCTCCTCTACACTCTTTTGGGATTTTTTTGTTTACTTTCCTTGTACTTGCATTTTGCATTTCATATGGGGAAAAAAAAATTATTCACTGCATTCATTGTATTCTCTATGTTTTGCATGACTGTAACTGTCTTCTCTATGTTTTGTGTGCTTGTTATTGACTTCAATATGTTTGGCGTGTCTTCTCCATGCTTGGCATGTTTGCTGTGTTTGTTAACCTTACTTTAATGCATGTATTGGACTTGCATTTGCTATGTTTGTTTTACTTATATTATAAGTCCCTCTTTACCTTTGAATGCTAGGGGCCTCAAGGGAATGAAGCTAGGCTAAGATGTAAAAATCTTATCCCTAAAAAGATAAATGATGAGATGGTTAAACTACTCAACTAGCCTATCACAAAGGATGAAATAGATAAGGCGATTTGTTCTCTAAAGAATGATAAATCCCTAGGAAGTGATGGCTTACCTATAGAATTTTATAAGAAGAATATAAATTGGATTAGTGATGATTTGTTGCAAGTCTACTTGGAGGCCATTGATAAAGAATCTCTAGGGAACTCAACCAATCATGGCATTATCAAGTTGATCTCTAAAGGAGATAAAACCCTTATTAAAAATTGGAGACCCATTACTCTTTTGAATGTGTCCTATAAAATTTTAGCAAAACTTGTTACTAAAAGAATAGAATAGATCCTCCTAAACATCATTTTAATAGTAGCCAAATAGGTTTCATCAAGGGGAGATACATCCTTAAAAATATGATTACTAGTTGGGAGGCCATGGAATGGGCCAAAATAACTAATCAAGATGTGGGAATTCTCTTGTTGGACTTTGAAAAAGCTTATGATAGAATTGAATGGCCCTTCATCCTGATGGTACTAGAGGCTTTTGGTTTTCCAGAATATTTTTGTAGAATTTTCAGAACTTTGTTAAACGATGCTACTGCACAAGTAGAAATTAATGGTCAAATGACTAAGTACTTCCAGTTACAAAGGTCAATTAGACAAGGGTGTCCTCTTGCCCCCTCTCTTTTTGTTATTGCAGCCAATGCCTTACATTACCTGCATAGAGATTCTACCCTAAGCCCAAAAGTGCAAGGTCTTTACTTGCCTAATAAAGATGAGTTGATTAATATACAATTTGCTGATGACATAACACTTTTTATTGAATTGAGATAGATTAATTTTGATAATCTAATGAAGAAAATGGAGATTTTTTCCAGGCAGCAAGGGCAAAAATCTCTAAAGCCAAAACTATCATGCTTGCCTAGAAAAATGAAAAACCAAATTGGTTTAAAGAGTATGAATTTCAATGGGGAGGTCCCAGCAAAATAGTTAGGTACTTGGGAATTCCTTTTGCTATAGAACCAAACTTAAAAGATATGTGGAATTAGATTGAAAATAAAATAGACAATAAGCTTAATTCTTGGAACAAGTAGTACCTTTCTATTGTTGGAAGAGAACAAGTTTTCTAGAAAATTCTTTCTTCTTACAACATTTATTATGCCTCAGTCTAGCTATTTAATAGCTACCAAGTTCAATCTATTCAAAAAATGATTAGAAATTTTCTATGGTCTGATGGTAAAGGGAATAAAAAATCTCATTATGTTAAATGGGAAATCTACTGTAATGATAAACAGAGGGGGGTTAGGACTAAAAGACTTAAAGCAACAAATGATAGCTCTAGCTATGAAATGGATTTGTAAAAGTTTTGTAGGTTCTAAACTGTGGAAAGTCCTTGTTAGGAGCAATATCTCGAATAGTATACCTAAGGGGCCAAAACTTCAAAAAATCTTCCTCTTTGTGACCTTGATTTTGGCTATTTTCCTATTTCTCTAGCTGGATCGAGTGGATTTAAAAGCTTGTGGAAGGCTTGGGAATTTAGTAAGAAAGCTATTATGAACAAGTATCTGGTAGAACCTAAAATTAATAGAATATTCCTCTCAAGATCCATTTGGTGGAATACATTTCACAAAAATAAACCATTGGCCCTTCTTCAAGGGTGTTCAGCAAAAGAATGGAATAAAAGAGGTATTGCTACATTCTAGGATCTAATATATAAGAATAGATTTATCTCATGGGAATAATTATGCAATAAATATGATATCCCCCTAACACAAAAAAGAACATATGAGAGAATAAAAATACAAAAAGATAGTATTGAAAAAGTTGTCTTGAATAAAAATAAACTTGATGACCAGTTACTTTGGAATAACAATGATAAATACAGTAAAATTAAAGCAAAGGATGCTTATTCGCTATTGAACCCTCCTATTGATATTTGTGATCAATTGAATAGAAATTGGAATATCAATTTAAATAAAAAAGAATGGTATAATGTGTTTTCTCATCTTTGGAATAATGTGATAGAGCCTAAAAAAGCTAGATTTAAATGGATGTTGTTACTTCAAAAATTACCTAACTTTGATGCAAAGAGTAGAATGAATATTTGTGAAATTTGCAAGAAAAATGAAACAATTTTCCATCTTTTTTTTTAATGTTTTTTTGCTAAGGAAATATGGAATATGTTTTTAGTTGATGTTATGTAAAAAGGAAGGAAAAATGAATTTCTGATTGGCAAAATAGATAATATTGGAAAAGGTAACAATTTGTATTGGCTGATTTATACTACTAAAATTCTTTGGTTTTTATGGAAAGTAAGAAACAATGAAAAATACCAAGGCATTAGGGGGGCACTTACTAAGCCTAATTGTAGACTCATGATGTATAATATTTTTGTGTAGATATCCTTGACAGTTGAAGTGTCAAAGAAAAAGTATCAAGAGTTAATTAAAAAAGGCAAAACAAAAATCATGAAAGAGGAGCTGAAGTATGTGAACCAGTGGATTTACTTTAAACCAGATCTTGAGGAGAAGAAAGAGAAAGACTCTGAGAGAGCAAAGAAATTTAAAAATTGAAAGTTATACACTATGTAACTAAAGTCATATATATTTCCAATATAATGCCCTGCATGGCAGACAAGATGAATATAGTTTAGAAAGATCTCTTAGACTATCTATATTTGTATTTTGGTCTAGTTTAAAGGACCCATTTTTGTATAATATAATGAATTTTTAAAAAAAAAACATTAAAGTGGGGGCTAAATGTTATGTCAAAAAAATGCACCCTTGGGGGCTTTTTCCTTTAAGGTTTAGCTCCCGGGTCTTTAGATTGCATTTAGAGCATCTTGCATGATAATTTAGACTCCTGATGAGAAAACCCCCTTGTGACAAATGGGACCTAAGGGGGACTATTTTGATGATCCTGGAACAAAGATAGGGGTGGACAAGGGTGCTAGTGCCCTAGTCCAGCTCTATTTTGGGTCTGCCCTAAATTTAAATGTTAGGTTTGTGACTGTTATTTGGGTCCCAAGATGACATCATAAGTTTTAACTATGAAATTCTTGCAGGAATCTATGTAGTTGCATATAAAAGCACATGTAGGTTATCATTTAGAAACTAGAGAAGATGATTGTGAACTTTATGCATACTTGAGATTTTTATGATATCATTGTGTTGTAGAGCATAGCATTGTTATTATGTTTGTTTTTGCAGGTTGGATCTCATCTTCTCCTCATGGCATTAAAGAGCATCTTCCTTCCATGAGAGCTTCATCATCAAGGTGACATCTATTGTGTTTTATCATCATTATCATTTGGATTTTTTCCTCTATCCCACAAGGATATGCACTCTCTCTGACAACGGTGTTCGGAAGACTTGAATGTCTCTCCGGGGCTTGACTGAGGCAAGCCTTAAACAACACAACCCCCTCCCACACTCCTTGTGATTGTAGGTTACAAGTATTGGATCTAGAGAAAGTGGAGTTGCAGGGAAGATTGGAGGACGTTGAAGATTCAGGATCTGAAAAGAAGTGGACACTGTGCGAGATTTTGAGACACGGGCACTATCAACATTGTCTTGTGCATCTGAAGCTACAGAAATAGATTGGACAATGATAATCTAGATTTGCAGAGCTTTCAACATTTGGCAGAAGATTCCTTAGTGGACTAGGGCACCATCAATAGTGTCCTCCACATATGAATTGCTAGAAATTGAAGATACAGTGGAGATCAGTGTCAGAAGGAGATCGGGACTTTGCAGAAAAGCCTATACCTTGGACTTGGGTACCAACACCATTGTCCCCGACATTTCCATTTTCTAAACTGTGAAAAATAGTGAGTTAAGGTTATCTCCCCTTTGTCTTATTTCAGTAGCATTAGTCATAATCTACAGACTTATTGTTTTTCTTAAATTAGGGTTTCAAGAACATAAGAGCATTAATTAGAGACATTGTGTGATAACTTCTAAATTTCCTAGAAAACTGAGTGGCAACCCAATCTGATAGGTGACTTTCCTCTCGAGTGGAGAGGCAACTTGATTGAAAAGCCCTTGGAATGTTTAGTGGAAAGGAGGATTCAAACTAAAAGCCCCATACAACAACTGACCTCTTTTCACATTACACAAATGTGTTCAAGGTAAATAAGGAGTGTTTTTTTATATCTCATGGAGAAGATATGTGGTAAAAGTGTTGGATGGGGGAAGGTCAAAGAATTGTTTATGCAACTCATAGATATCAAAAACTAACTATTTGAGGTGAAGAAAGAAGTTGAATATAAATTACTGATCATTATACTCCAAGCTCTACCTTTTGTGTTCAAGGTTCATAATTTCTTTATAATTGCTAATCTCCAAGTTACCAATCAAGAACTTGTTGGTTTAGTTGAGAAATAAGAAGTATAGTGAGCAAGAAACAACAATGCCAAAGAAAAGAATATTTCTTCCAAACAAAAAGGAAAAAAATAGCTTCTAGACAAAGCCAAAGTTTCAATAGTATAATTATTTTTTGAGAAAGGCACAAAACCTAAAAAAATAGTAATATGTCACATTTGTGAAAAAATTGATGACACCAAAGACTTGGTATTGTAGGGAAAATAGAATTCTCACTAATCAAGAAGAGAAGAAAATTGTTAAATAGAACATATCTAATTTAGACAATAAAATGGATAATTAAGATAATAACACAATTTCAAGCATACACACATAGAAAATACTAAACAAGACTATAATATATACAAAATTTGATATGTGCTCAAACAATTTATTTATGTTGTCAATTTGAATTTGGTGTGCACCTTCAAAGAACATTTCCTCAACCCAACCTGCATTCTTTGAGAATATTTTCTCAATGCACTAGTATTTTTCTCCTTGCTATGATAAACCCCAAAACATATGGGAATTGGTTACAATGCCATGTAACTACACATCCATTGTCATGCCTTCTTAAGATGCTATCACAACTTGATTTTGGAGGAATTCCAACAATAATTCCTTATCACCAAAATCACACACAGACCTCTAACCCAAACAATATTTGTATAGGAAAGAGAAATTAGAAGCCAACAATGGTTTCCTAGAACCACAGGATCAAAACTATGAACCAAGTGTCATCTCCTAGGGTTCCTAAGTATTAGTGTGAATATGGTATGTTTCCTAACTAGTTCATTTCGTAGCCAATTCTCCACTTATCTCTTTTCACACTAGGTTAAGTTTACTTAGGGAATTATTCATTTATCCCACATTAGTAGTGTTTTTAGTCTCTTGGGTGGTAAATCCTTTATATACTCACCCATTGCTCTCATATGAGCATCTCATTCCATTGTATGTATTGCATTCTCTTGAGTTGAATACGGTTTATTTGGGTTATATTTGATTTTTGTATTTGCTTTCCTTCATTCATTTGCATTCTTGGGTGGCTTTTCAATCAAATCTTACATGGTATTAGAGTAGTTGTGAGTTTGTTGAACACCTAGAATACTGAGAGGGGGAGGGGGGGATGAATCAACATTCTCTAAAACCACTTAATCATTTAAACATTCATTCCACATAGCATATTTAATTTGCAGTAAGAAAGGAAAGCATGAAATCAACCATTAAAGCACATAACACATGAACACCAAATTTTTATGTGGAAAACCCAAAAAGGGAAAAACCACTGTGAGGATTAGCTCACAATATATTAATAATACAACTGGTTAAGGTTGATACAATTGGTGGACTTATTGTCCAAAAGAGAATTCTCACTACAGGTGGCTCACTGCCAAAGGATTTACTGTCCTAAATAGAAAGAGATAGAAGAAAGGATGAATCACTGCCAAAATATGAACTACTAGTAATGCATTTGACTTATGTTGGAGATACAATTCCACTGAAGCTTAGAATAATGACTTAGCACACTTCATCTCCACCACAATCTTATCTGATTTTTCTCTACATCAGATTTCACTTGCACACACACACACTTATATCCTCATACAATCACACTCAACTCCACACAAGAATTCAATCTTGTATATATACCGTACTCAAGCATAAACATCAACCAAGTCGGTAGAAAGATGTACCATGTGGTTACATGTTCTGTTGGCCCAAAACTCAATCCTATACACTTTGCGGAGAGAACTAAAGCATGTAGCACATTCATATAGGTTGGAACAACCTATAATTACTCTCACAACTTTGTTCCATTCATAAGTCAACTTCGTACAACCTCAACACCTTTAGGCGAACTCAACTGGTGAAGTAGCAATAGCATGAACTATCTATTAGTTTACAACTCAACATGCAGACCACAAAAATGCTTACCACTTGGAGACAACATACTTCAAATATCCATAACCTTATCCTCAAATCCACATAGCAAACCATTCATCTGCAGTGGAATGTTGAGCATTCCAATATACCAATACCATTACACTGTCAATACAGAATCTGGTACTCTGTCAACTCTATATTTCACTCCAGAGGGCTTCAAGACCTGAATCTTCAGATTTAGACTCCTTTAGTATCCACCAACACTAGCTTATAACCACATAGAAAAAATCTTCATAGCAGAGAAATGCGGGTTAAAATAATGTGACCCTGTCATAGGTTCTGTACTGCAAATGCCTTAGACAAATCTTCAGCAGATTGTGCTTGACTGCGGAACCCCAAAAAGGAAAGTCATCATGCTTAGGTGTATTCTCCTTCATATTTCACATATTAGCTTCTCTGAATAAACACTTAGGTGTATTCTCTCCCATATCATATTTAGCAATTTCTCTGGACCAATACAATTGTATCCTTACACTTTGTTACCTCTCTCTAGACCAACACAACTATGTCTTTACCCTTTGTTGCCATCAATGACAACACTACTTATTGCCATTCTCATTAGTCTCTTCATCATTATGCTTATGATGCCAACAATCCCCCCCTTTGTCATTAATGGCAACATGCACCAAAACTTCTCCCCCTTTGTCGTCAATGACAAAGGAACTACATTCATATCTACAAATCAAAACCACTCCCCCTATCTCAAAACTGATCTTTATTTTCTATGCATAGACTCCCACCTATTTTTTACTCCTATGCTTTAATATGTACATCGAAATATCAAAATTGTTTTCTCCAATCCTTCCGCGTATGTACAAGAAATCAACATATAAATCTTACTATTTGGTAGGAAGAATATCCTTGTATATATTCTTTAGCTGTAGAACTGTAGAATCCCAATGCATTTTGGTAGAGCTATGTATCTGTACTACCCATTAATCTATAATAGCAAGTCTTCTACTTCTTCCATTGATGTAGGTGCAGCTGTCATTTTTCCAACCTTATCAGCTTTCTTTAACAATCTTGTCAACGCAACCATCTTGAAACTGACAATTTCTCTTAACTAACTCATCTGATTCTTGATTAATTATCTTTGATTCTATAGTTTCTTAATGATAGCATGAGTTTTCTCAATTTTAGCTCTTAGATTTCCATTATTGTCCTTCAAGGGGTCATAAGTTTTGGAGATGTTAGTTATCTTCAATTCTAGGCCATCAATCTTATCTATTATATCTTTTGTTGTTACCAACCATGACAAACAAAATTGATATATTACATTGGCATCACCTAGGGCATTTTGAATACTCTTTACACTAGTTTTCAAAAAGTTGTATGCCTTGGAACATTTTTCTAACAGATCTATCAATCTCTTATTTTTTCTCTTCAAATACTTTCCTCTCAGAAGCCTTCTCTAAGGACACAAAATGATTGTTAACAAACTCCATTAGTTGCTTCATTTGTTGTGCAGGAGTCAGAGAGACATCCCTCTTGGTTTCTAGCAGCATCTTCTCAAAAACTTTCATTGCTTCTTCTAGAAGCTCATTACCTTCCACATGTGATTGTAGTACCTCCTCTTGGGCAGTGGCCTGAAAGATGGTGCCTAGTTGCAATTTCTTGAGAGGAGAGATATTGGACAAATTAATTTATCCATCCATGGACTACAATTGAAATAGCTGTGGTGAAGCCATAGACTGAATTTCTCTCTATTAAGCTAAGAAATCTCAAATGGAGTCAATTGGAGAGACTTCAGAACACTCACCCTCATTTTTATTCTTTTCTTCTTTAGAGATAGAGATTGTGTGAGCCAAGGATCTCTAGAGGACAAATTTCTTCATATGTCCCTTCACCTTCTTTGTTCTCATTCTGATGTTTAGATGTTTCTGGAGGAACAAAAGTATTATACACAGTGCTTTCTACTTGTTCATTTCCTTCTAAGACTATCTCACTCTGTTCTCCTTTTTCTTCATCCTTCTTATCTTCTATCTAATCTCCTTTTCCTCTTCAACATTCTCTACATTCTCCAGAGGAGGATTAACCTATTCTATACTAAAGTCTTTTGGAGGAGATGGATTTCCAACATCCTAATCCTCTGTATTAGTTGTATCAGTGTTTAGCAAAGGAGATGGCACATTTTTCTTTGTTAAGAAATCTTGTTTCGTGCTTGTTGTTGCAATCTCTTCATTTTTCTCTGGGATGTCATCATTCTTTTCTCTTTCCTCAAAAGAACATCGTTTTATAGTATCAATTTTTATTTCCTTCAAGATTTTTGTAGCTATTTTCAAAGTATTCTTCTTCAGCTTCTTTATTTCATATTTATCATTAGACATTAAAGTATTCATTCTCCTCTTTGTTCTGATATCTTTGGCTAATTTTTTAATAGACTTATTCTTTTCTTGTATAGAAATTCAAGGGCAAACTTTCTTAATTGCCTTATTTTTTATCTCAAAATATTTATTCATGGCTTCATCTCTTCTCTTGGTTAGAATACTAGCAAGATTATCAAGCAAATTATCAATCTCTGTGTAGATTTTAGAAACCTGAATATGGCATCATTGAAAGATAATTATCCTTTACCCAACATGGAAGCCATGTTGCGGAGGGTATGTTGAATATAATGAACACTGAGAGGGGGGGGAGTGAATCAGTGTTCTATAAAACCTTTCATGCACTTGTTCTTTTATCCATTTACCAAATTTAATTATGTGAAAGAAAATTAAACTAATGAACAACAACCATAAAGACATAACACATGAACACCAGGATTTTACGTGGAAAACCTAAAGAGCGAAAAACCACAGAGAGTGTTAGCTCTCAAAATATTATTATAGCGCAATACCGAATTACAAGAGGCTCATTACCTTAGGGCTCACTACCAGAGCTCACTACTCAAGAAAAAGACTCACTGACAATTAGAAGAACGTAGAATAAGGGTGGCTCATTGCCAAAGATGAACTGCTATGATTGCATCTACATATGCATGGGAACAGTTCCACTTAATCTCATAAACATTGACTCAGAACTCTTCATTGTTAGAATAAGGGCAGTCAACTGAGAAGGGGGGGTGAATCAATTGTCACAAAAACTTTTATCCTTTGCTGCAATTAAACTTCTTTACCACTTATTAACAGATGAATGATATAACCATGAAAGCATGAATCAACAACACATGAGTAGAAACAAAATCAACACACATAACACTAGGATTTTTACGTGGAAACCTAATTAAGGGAAAACCACGGTGAGGGTTAAGCCACAAGAATTTATACTCTGTTAAAAGTATTACAAATGGGGAAGGCACATGCCTTTGAGCACACTGCCCAGAGCTCACTGCCTACAAAAATAATTACAAGAGTTCACTGGAATGATTGAACTAAAGAATAGCATCCAACAATGTAGAATTACAGTTCCAGTTATGCACAATATACTAACTTTACACACTTCATCTTTTTCTACTCTACTTCATTGCTTTGCCATGATCTCGAGCTTAGATTTCTTCCCTTCACACTTCATTCTACTAGACTTCGCACTTATCCCTTCATATTTTCACTTTCCACACACTCAAATGCTCGAATCCATCAATCATATATATCCGCTACATGAAATAACATCAACTGCGGTCGGCCTTGAGAAAAACTTAAGGTCTTTTTAAGAACATTATTATGGACTAGCTAAATCCATGCCCAAATACCAATGTGGAACAAAAACTATACATTCAATTCATCACACATGTCAGCCAATACCACTGGATTTCACAAATTACTTTATCAACAACTTTTCCTAATCCGTACAATGATCAAACACTAAGTTAGCCTATTCTTCAATAGACTGAACTGATTAACCAGAACCTGATACTCATATGCATGTAACCTTCAATCCGTTCATCACCGGAGGCTAGGATCTTGGATTTAGGTAGCCCTGACATCTCTTAATACTTCCTCAAATCCGCAGCACAATATGATTACCTGTGGAGAAATGCAGACTAAGATGTTGAACCCTATCAAATGCTCTATTTCTATCTACCCAAACTTAGATAAATCTATACTCTAACTTCCAGTATGATCAATTGATGTAAGCAGATGTGTAAGATAGATTTAGTTGCCATCAATGACAACACCTGACATGCCTAGCAGTGTCTCTTGCCAACAATCTCTCCCTTTGGCATTGATGGCAACACTTAGTGAAAAATTACTAAGTGTTAGAACAACTCCCCCTTACTATTTACACTTGTGATTTATAATACTCCCCCTTAGATTAATTCTTCATTTTTTGCTGCTTTTCCTTTCCCCCTTTGACATCAATGGCAAAGGCTGGGATCCACATACTAAAATTCATGCAAAAATTTTATGTACAAGGGTCAAAACATTACATACTTCTGCATATGAACATACAGTTCTTAGGCTTTGTTCACCAGCAAAAAGATATCACCAAAAATGTTTTTCAACTTTGTTAATTCATTGTCCCAGTTCTTTTTAATACTGCCCAAGATAGATATGTGCCCACTGAACAAAAATGCCAGTGATTCTACCTTTTGAAGGTCAGTAGGATCATTAGTAGCAGCTGTTGCTTAGGACTCTGCCAATATATCATACATAGTTTCTAACTTAGGGGAGATCAGTCCCCAAAGCTCATCCAATCTACCCAAAATTTTGGCCTTTTCCTTTTCCAAATCACTCAATTCATTCTACAGACTCAATATGGATATGTGATCAATTTACCCCTGTTTCTCTGCTCTGCTCTTATTGTAGACACCTAAAATTGACCTAATTATCATTAGCATTCAAATATTGCATCATCCATCATCTGCATTGGTCTAACACACTTGAGCAATATCCCTAACACATCTATTTCTTCTATTAATTAAATAAATTTATATTTATTTAATTAATTCATTAGCTATTTCCTCTAAGCTATAATTAAAAAATCTTTAATTATTTAATTATCTTCTTTCTATCTATTTTAATTAAATAAAGCTTATTTATTTAATTAAAATTCCATTCACAAACCCACCTTCCAATTAATTAAATAAATATTTATTTATTTAATTAATTCCTTTTATCATTTATCTCATGAGCCGGCATGTGTGCCCCTTTCATTTAAAAAAGATAAATGGTACTACACCTTTTATTTAATATCTTTCACATGTAGTACTTTTTATGTATACAATCACACATAAGCCTTATCTTCCCTCCACTTGTCATCTTCACATTCACCTATGTCTATCATTTAATCTTATCCATTCACGTAGCCACCTAATCTCCACCGTTGATTGATTTTGGTTGAGTTCTATATAAACACCCTCTCATTCCATACAACAGGGATCCAACATTCATATAGCATCTACATTATCATCCTGAGCATATTGAGCACTTTAGCATCCATCTAGCATATTAGCTTTATCATCCATCCATCATGGTAGCTTTTATCTTCATAATTTTTCATTGTTGAAGAGCAATCCACATCATAAACAAGGAATCATACAATCTAGGTGATATTGTTCTTGAATTACATGCTTTTTTATTTCATTTGGATTAGATTCTTTGATGATGGTAGGGTTAGGTTTTCATGGCTATGCTTGATCTTATTAACCTGATTTTTTTACCTATCACATTTTGACACACCCGGTGGGACTCACGTCCTTGATTAACTTTGCTATTTGAAGTTATTTTTGTGAAGATCATATTTTTTTAGCGCTTACGGCAAGTTCCAATCACTTTTGAGCGAAAACCAGTCGATGTCTAAATATATGCATCGCTTCTGAGCTGAAACCTACCACTTTTAGCAGTCCTAGATTGCTTCTAAGAAAACAATAGTCACTTACTACCTATTTCACATCACTTACAAGCTAACAGGGGTCGCTTATGCCTTTATTTGAATCACTTTTAACCTAACAGTGATCGCCTTTAGCTATCTGGATCACTTTTTGCGAAACTAGGATTTTTATTACATTCTATTTTTCTTGAAGATCTGAGTCGCTTATGACTCGTAACCAGTCACCTGTTGATTTTTTGCATTACTTATGAGCTTTATCATTTCGCATCTGGAATTACTAGCATTGCTTCTGATATGTAACATTTCACCTACGGCAAAATACAGTTCGCTTTTGATAAACAGTTGATTGCCTCTAGTAAATTATGTTGTTTTCAGTCCTTATCATTTGTAGTTTAGTTTTCTTAGCTACTAATTGGGTATTTGTGCAGCATCTTATCGATTGTCCAAGAAAAGGAGGTTATCAAACTACTAACATATTTGTTGCAGCTTCAATTAGTCGAAGACTTGTGGTTTTTCACTAAATTAGGAACATTTGGGCTTGGTGCTTAAAAAGAATCATTGCTTGCTATGTGTTCGATTTATCTTTTTTGATTGCTTGCATGTGCTTGATTGTAACCCAAATTTAATAGCAAAAGTATCCTCTCCCCTTGCCTATCAAATGGATCTTGGGTGTATGAGAACTTATTATTTTTAGAGGGCCTACCTTCCCGGTGTGAGAAAGGATACAACCCAAGCAGTAACGGGCTAAAGCCAAGTCCTTCTGAACTGCTATATAAGAAAAGTGTTTGTGTCGAAAGCCACAAACAATGGGTGTTGTTGTGTTATACTGATAGCCAACCTCCCCCAAAACCCTCCAAGGCATAACCCTTGAAGGCTGGGAGACTCCATAATGGAGAGTAGCGCTGCCGCACATATAGCCACCCGAACAGATGCCCTTATAAGCAACTTTGTGTAGTAGCCAAAAACCTTCTATTTGTTGACGCAAAAGGTGGGACCTTTGAAGCTGCCCCGATTCATGTGGTTCTTAGAAGAGATAGTAGGGACAATCCTAAGGTTCGGTGGGGAGACACACCTTGGGAAAATTGGATCTTGGTATGTGTGAGAAGTGTGTGCCGTGGAGAGGAGCTAGTGCTACCAAGATCCTGAAGCTATCTGCTTTGAATAAGCATGGCCAGGGAACTCAACAAATAGAGTCCTTTCCTAGCCTAGGTTGTACAAGTTTGTGATTTTTGTGAGTGTGAGTGACTACAATTACTATTTTCTTGTCAAAAAAAACACAAATTAGACATATTTCTTGATAGACACAGTTGCTTTTGAGCTTAAACTGCCCACATACAAACAACTGGATCACTTTTAAACAACAGTTAGTGGCCTTTTGCCTAAACTAGATCACTTTTAAACAACAGCTAGTTGCCTTTTGCCTAAACTATATCACTTTTAAACAACAGTCAGTCACGTTTGGTCTAAACTGCATCACCTTTGATCAATAGTGAATTGCTTAGGAGTCAATACTGGTCTCCTGTAGAAAATTGGCTCGCCTCTAGTTAACACTATAGCCTGTTATCTGAACCAAAACTAGATCGCATTTAAGCTATTACCAATCACTTTTGGCCTTTTTTGAGTCACATATGAGCTATTACCAGTTGCCTATGGTCAATTACCAACAAATCTTAGTGATTCAGCTGAATCAGCTACACTTCTAGCTTGTTTAGCCTTAGCATTAGCTTTCAGACCTATCTCTGATCATTAGCAAATTCCTAGACTTTGTCTCCTGCTTTGAGTTTACCAACCAATTGAACTTTGTGAGCTTTTCATCTTTTTGAGATCCCAAACTAGCAAACCAAACATCAAATCAATCAAACTGATCAATCAGCAAAACATCATCTTTTGGCTTTATCCTTAGCAATATCAGCAAAATAGCAACCTTAGCAAACAACTTTTCCCTTGAGTGTGTGAGCTATTCTCTAGGGAAGTCCAACCAACAATAAAGCAACCAAGCAACCCAACAACAAAGCAAATAGCAAACCAACAACCAACAACCAGCAACCAAACAATCAGCAAACCATCATCTTTTTGGGTCTCAAAACCTTGATGAGCTAAAGTTCAATTTTCAACATCATTCATCATGCCTCAAACTAGGAGTCACTATAGAGCTAAATGGAAGCCAAATTGCAAGCTAGGGTGGAAGGTAAGATGCAACAATCTAGATCAACACCTCTTAGAGACGTGACTCAATTTACGACTGGTATGCCTCCTCATATGCTTTTGCCCCATGGGTACACCATTGGAGAGTCATCTTTACAACAAGTGCAACCTCAAACATTTTTGGAGACTTATGAGGAACAATCCCAAGAAGACTTATCAGAATTTTGAGATACACATGTATGGGATCAATTTGAGAGACTTGTTTTATCCAATCCTAATTGCTACTTCTTGCAACTTGCCCGCATGGGAGCTAAATTACCAATAGATTTTGACATATCTTCTATTAGAGAGCACGATCCAAACACTCCTATTGTTGTTGCAAAGGGACCATCCACTATAGTTACACCATCCCATACCATATTACAAACTCCATCTTCCAACTCAACTCTTTCATTGCCTATTGTTACTTCATTCGATCCACCACACTCAGAGTACACTTTAGAACCTTTGATAACTCCAACCGATGTACTCCCTTTCATTTCACAAAATCTAAACATTCCACCTTTCCATGTTCCCCAACATACTCCTCCTACCATGACTATTTCCATGCGTCAAGTAACACAAGTTGTCCATGTGGCCCAAGTGCAAACTCCCCAAACATCACAAGCTATCCCCATATCCCATATTCCGCGAGCTTCCCAAGCTATCCAAACAATACCAATGGTCCAAGCTTTACAACCATTGCATTCTACTACATCACATGTGGACACCACATCTCATATTCCTACTGCTGCTAATATGATCTCCACTATCTCCACTAATCCATCCAATACATCATACAATCCCAATGTTAGTCTTATTGACATGAGTGACCCGCCTATTGTTTGTCAAGCTAATCCTAGCAATATAGTCACTTATGTTGATCAATTTACATCCATTCCACCATCTTCTTACAATCCTTCACAAACCATCAATCCATCTTATACTACCCAGGGTTTTCCTATTGTCACCCAACACATGACATATACCAATCCTGATGTTGTCCAAAATACAAACCCCAGTGTCCATCCTTCTTTTGCATCCACCAATCCTTCCATCACTTACCATGTCACAAATCCAACTCCAAATTAACAACCATTAACTAATGTCAATCCATCTTCCACTTCTCATGTCATGCAAAATCTTGGTTCTAATTCATCACAATATACCTAACCACCGCTTGTGTCTCAAGGACAGTAATCTTCAACCACATATGGGTCGCATACCAATCCTTTGACATACATTGTGAGTATGCAACCTCAACAAATGGTCATGGCTTCATATATCCCAAAATAGTAACCTCAATATACATCATACCATGTTTCACCCCCTTTGCAACAATAGTAATTATCTCCAACAGATGTTCAACAAATGATTAACCAAGTGGTAGGACAAAGCAAGAAGACATTTTCCTTAGAAAACATATGCGCTTACCCATTTGACAAGTCACTTTATATGACACCTTTTCTGCCACACTTTGAAATTCCACAATTTGACAAGTACAAAGGAAAAGGAAATCCAGAAGACCATCTTAGAGCATTCTTTGTGGCATGTCTCGATGTTGCTCATGACGATACATATCTTTTGAGGCTATTTCCTTGAAGCTTAGCAGGACAAGCTCTTGAATGGTTCTCTCATTTACCTCCAGGAATTAAGTCTTTTGCGGAGTTAGAAAATAAGTTTTGATCACACTTTGCTTTTAACATTGAACATGAGGTAAACATGAATGACCTTGTCAACAATAAACAACGCAATGGTGAAGCCTTTTCTTCATTTACTCAACGATGGCGTAATATGGCTAGCAAACTATCATGGGAAATACCTGAAAAACAACAACTCGATATCTTTGTTCAAAATCTCCATCCTGAGCTATCATTCCAACTACAATTGCAAAGTGCTAGCACCTTTGACGAACTTGTTTCCAAAGGAACCATCATTGAACAAGACTTAATTGCTAAAGGCACTATCAAGATTTTTAGCGATAACAAAGACTATCCTCAAAACTCCAATGATAAGTCTCACTTTTGGAACAAAAACAAGAATGTTGTCAATGATGGTGTTGTGGACACAAAGAACATACAAACTATGAAAGCTCCCATTAACATTCAAGCTGCTTCTACAACAACACAACCTTTTCAACAAACTCGACAATGACAAACTTCAAATCCTCGCCGATAATTTACACCATTAGTGGAACCTATGGAATTTGTCTTTCAAAAACTTCTCCAAGTGGGTGATACTATGTTACTAGATGCGCCACCCAATAGTGAATCACTCTTCAAAGCTCCTTGGTATAAAGAAAATGAGTATTACGATTACCATAGAGTTAAAGGACACAAAACAAATGGCTGTATGTGCTTAAAGCATGTTACCCAAGATTGCATCGATCAAGGTTTAATCAAAATTACACCTTCAACTACTCAACTTGCACAGCAACTGAAATCTAACTATGATCTAGATGCTTTCAAGAATCCACTTCCATCTCATTACAAATCAAGTAACCCTCATGTTGAGAATGCCATTCAGTACAACTATGAATCATCTAGTATTGGCCACATTGACCATGCTCACATTTCTGCCATTACTATCCAAGGCAAAGCACCTGGCTGCACTGTAACTACTTGAAGAGGTCGCGTTACCATTCAAGAAGCAACTGTCCATCCTCCTCGACCATCCTCTAACTATAATATCCTTGATCACCTTGGCAAAACACCTGCACATATTTCCATTCTTGAGTTGCTTTGCATATCCCCTACTCATAAAGCTATCCTTGACAAAGCCTTACAAGAATCTTCAGTGCCTAACAATATTGATATCACACAATTCCAATCTATGGTCGCTAACATTGCAGCCCCTTGTCATTTAACCTTTTCCGATAAAGATCTTCAGCCCTCCATTCATCCTTCACACAACAAAGACCTTCACATTTAAGTGTTTGTCAAACAACGCCATATCAAATGAATCTTGGTGGATGGTGGAGCTGGTCTTAATATATGTTCCTTGAAATTAATAAAACAATTGGGATATTCTGAGAAAGATGTTGACACCTCCAAGGTCATTACTATCAGAGCATATGATGATGCCGAGAGAGATACTGAAGGGATTATTTACTTGCCTATTCAAGTTGGGCTGGTCACTACTGAAGCCCATTGTCAAGTTCTTGATATTGAGCTTCCTTATAAAATCATCCTTGGTCATCCATGGATACATGCCCTCAAGGCAATTCCTTCTACATATCATCAATGTCTTAAATTTCCACATAACGGTGTTGAGATTACTATCCATGTTGATCCCAATCCATTTGAATTTTGTCGTGCCTTTCAAGATAAATACCAGAGTCTAAACCACATTCCTATCAACACCAAGGCATATCCATCTTCATCATATGTAGATCCATCCGACCTACTCAAGCCATCATCTAGCAAAGCCGCTTCCAATCTCTGTATCAAGTACACCAAACGTGGTCTTGGTGAATACACATTGCAAGAATCTTGTTGTGTTGGCATCCTTCCCTTGTCTCCCAAATCTCATGGTAAACCTTCTACATCCAATCCACCTTCATCCCCAGCTGTCATCAAAGACCCATGCACAGTATTCATTAAAGGCAAATTATTAGATGATGAAGACATAGATGATATCAACTCTTGGATATTCTTTGATGAAAATGACCAAGTCCAACTTGAAGTGGAGAGATATAACAATGGGTTCCACATCATAAAGAACATGGGCTACAAAGGACATGGTGGATTGGGATCATAGGAACAAGGACCTCTTGAACCCATTGTTGTGTCTAAGAAGTTTAATAAGCAAGGCCTTGTCTATCAGTCAGAGGTACCGTGTTCCAAAGACATTAAGTGTATTTCTGATATGGACACTAGACCCTCCTCGGTAGGAGAGACTTCTAGTTCAGATACTCTCGATGACTCCTCCCTTCATATCATTGACCTTTTTCAAGAAAACTCCATCTTCATGATTTCCACAACATCCTCTAGCCATAACCATTCCTCTGTTACCCTTTCACTCGTATATCCTAACCTTGTTGATTGGGACCAACAGGGGGTACTGATATTAGATACATTTGAGAATGATGAAGCTATTGCAGAATTTATGGGCTTACGACAAGGCATTCCATTGGGTGATCACAAAGTAGGTTTCATGATGGATCTACCTAAACTAGCATATTTTGGTGGAAGTATCAAATCCTTCAGTCGCAAAAGTGAAATAAATAAAATCAAACAAAATAGGTCACTAGATGAAAATTGAAAGGCACTTCTTGACCGTGAAAAAGTAAAAATAAAGGACATATCCAAAGGTGAAAACCTCTCTGAGGCACCTGAGGATGGGGGTTTGATCTTTTTGTTGCCACTGACTATCATGAGAAATCAACAGTGCTAGTTGAACAATCACAAGACATGAACTTGGGTACAGAGCAGAATCCAAAGATCACTTTTTTGGCAGCATCACTATCAGAGCAAGAAAGAAGAGACTTCATACCATTTTTTATAAAAAGATCTATAAATTTTGCATGGACTTATGCTGACATGTCGGGTCTAGATCCATCACTTGTGGTACATCACCTAGCAGTATCTCCTAATGCAAAACTTGTTAAACAAAAATTGTGCAAAATGCATCCGCAAGTAGCTTTATTGGTCAAGGTAGAGATTCAGAAGCTGTTAGAAGCAAAGTTCATAAAGCCTATTGATTATCCAGAATGGGTTTCAAACTTGGCACCTATAGCAAAACCTGATGGATGGGTTCGCTATTGCACAGACTTTAGAGATCTTAATAAAGCATGTCCTAAGGATGACTTTCCATTAACAAGCATAGACAACATTGTAGATCTCACAACTGGACATGAAATGCTATCTTTGATGGATGGATTCTCACGATATAACCAAATCAAAATAGCAGAGGAAGATCAAGATAAAACATCATTTATTTGTCCATGGGGCACATACTACTGGGTTGTAATGCCTTTTGGTCTCAAGAACACTGAAGCTACTTATCAACGAGCCATGATAGTTATTTTTCATGACCTTTTTCACACTATCATGGAAGACTATGTTGATGATATCCTAGGAAAATCTAAGACAAGAGAAGGACATCTACAAGTACTAGCACAAATCTTTGATCAATTAGAGAAGTATCAAGTCAGACTAAATCCAAAGAAATGTGTATTTGGTGTAACATCTAGAAAACTGTTGGGATACATTGTGTCTCGACGAGGGATAGAAGTGGACCCAGATAAAGTAAAAGCTATCATGGAAATGCCTCCGCTAGCAAATCTCAAGTAGCTCCACAGTCTACAAGGAAGGTTACAGTCCATCCGTAGATTTATATCACAACTAGCAGATAAATGTCATCCTTTCCAACATCTTCTTCGTAAGGCTGAACCTTTTAAGTGGGATGAAAAATGTCAACAGGCCTTCGACAAAATAAAAGAATATCTAGAAACACCTCCTATGTTAGTACCTCCTGTGCTTGATTGCCCATTATTGATCTACATATCATCAACAACAGCAGCATTGGGTGCCCTTCTAGCTCAACATGATGATTCAGGGAAAGAACAAGCCATCTACTACATTAGTAGAACTCTTGTGGGATATGAGCTTAATTATTCATCTATGGAAAAAGCATGTTTAGCATTAGTGTTTGCTTCCCAAAAGTTGCAACACTATATGTTGAACCAAACGACAAAGCTCATATCTAATGTTGATCCACTCAAATATCTTCTCTCTAAAGCAATCCTCACGGGAAGATTAGCAAAATGGGTTATGATCTTAAGTGAGTTTGACATACAATATGTGGATCGAAAAGCCATAAAAGGACAAGTCATCACTGATCAATTAGTTGCAGCACCCATCATAGATACTCATCGAATATATCCAGAATTCCCTGACGAAGGGTTGTTCAATTTAACTTGCCCAACATGGTGGCAGCTATATTTTGATGGATCTTAAACACAACATGGATCAGGAGCAGGAATATTGTTTGTTACCCCTCAAGGAGATTGTATACCTAAATCATACAGAATTGCATTTCTGTGTACCAATAACATAGCAGAATATGAAGCTTTAATCACAAGATTATGCATGGTAGTATAATGGGCTATCAATTAGTTACAAGTCTTCAATGATTCTCAACTGGTTATCAAACAAGTCTTAGATCAATATCCAAAAAAAGATGAGAAGCTTCTTCCATACAAGGTAATGGTTGATGATTTTAAAATGTACTTTGACAACATCACCTTTGAACAAATCCCAAGGCTACATAACATAGCAGCAGATGCCATGGCTATGATTGGGTCTCTTCTAGACATGCCATCTAATATAATAAATGTGAGTTTCTGGTTGAACAGCTTCTGTTTCCAGCATTTGAAGTACCACAGTCTAAGCTTATATGTGAAATTTTTGGTCCCAATTTGCCATGGTATGAGGACTTGTACGAGTATCTCTGCAATAAACCTTTCCATTTCAACTATCTAACACCCAACACAAAACCTTTATCTGTCGAGCCTCGCATTACACTATCTTGGGAAACACTCTTTATCACCGGAGTCTTGATGGTATCCTTCTTAGATGTCTTGATTCTGAGGAAGCAAAAGTGGCCTTACATGATGTACATGAAGGTGTCTGCAGCTCGCATTCCGCTAGCCCTGGCCTTGTTAATAAACTTCTACAAGTAGGATACTATTGGCCAACCATGGAAAAAGATGCACAACAATTTGCAAAGAGATGTTTACAATGTTAGAAACATAGAGATTTAATACATGCACCAGCACATGAGCTTCATCCTATCACTACTCCATGGCCCTTCTCATAGTGGGGACTTGATCTCATAGGTAAAATCCACCCTACTTCATCAAATGGTCATAAGTTCATTATCACCGCCACTGAATATTTCACAAAGTGGGTGGAAGCCATACCAATGACTTATATCACCAGTAAGTAAATATCCAAGTTCGTCCTACACTATATCATTTGCTGCTATGGAGTTCCTCAAGCGATTGTCATTGATAATGTCATCCCTTCAAGAACCAAGGGGTTAAAGATCTTTTCAAAAAGTTTCATAACCAACATCGATTCTCTACCCCTTACTACCCTCAGAGTAATGGCCAAGCTGAGGCTTCTAACAAAACAATCATCAAGATTCTCAAAAAGACAGTCAATGAAGCTGGTCATGATTGGCATTTACAACTTCATCTTGCATTATGGGCATATAGAACAAGTATCAGAACTCCCACGGGAGCTACACCTTATGCTCTTGTGTACGACACTGAAGCTATTTTACCAATTGAGGTCGAGATCCCCTCACTGCGAGTATCTCTACAGCATACCATCTCAGAGGAAGAATATCAAGTATCCAAACTCCAACATCTTGAGCTACTAGATGAGTGGTGTCTTATAGCACTCAACCATCTCCAAGTCTATCAAAACCGTCTATGCCGCAGCTACAACAAAAAGATTAGAGAACGCAGATTTCAAGTTGGAGATCTTGTCCTTAGAGAGAATTAAAGGAATCAACATCATGAGAAACAGGGCAAGTTTGAACCAAATTGGCTTGGTCCTTTTATCATCACAGTAGTTTATGGATCAGGTGCATATACTCTCTCAACACTTGAAGGCATTCCATTGGATGAACCAGTCAACAGCATCCATCTCAAGAAGTTTTATCCATGAATCTCAGCTATCCTAAAAAAAAAAATCCATCCAATAGTGAAAACCACTTTGTGGCGCTTTGGATAACAAAAAAATAATAGTATAAGATAAATAATCCGTCCTCTAGTGAAATCCTGGTAAACAGGCACCTTGGATAAGTACCATAGTGAAAACCTGGCAAATAGGTGCTATGTGTAGTGACCAGCTTCCATTATCTGCTTAGTTTGTTTGATCACCACCCTTCCTAGCATACTTCGCCATCTTATCCTACATAATCCATATCACAATCCACATTTCATCGTACTAAATAGCTTTTCCATCTTCGCCTCTGTCAACACTAGCTCTCATACTTTGGGACATTGTTGCGATAACTATATCTTTTTGGCACCTTAGCATCTTGTCTGCACATGATATCCATTGTTGCTTCTCCACAATAAACCTCATCCCGTACTGGGGGCACTTGTTGAGCCTTATTTGGAAGTGGATACTGCCAGCTCTAGAGAATAACATAGTGCACACCTTAGCTCACAACACGTCAAACTTTCAACTTCAACCATAGCATTCATCCAACGTCAAACATGGCAAACATTTGCAACCAGGATTTGTATCTTCACAATCAATTCAAGCTCAACCAACATCCAAAAACATCAAAAACATCACCAACACAAGCATCCAAGAAATAAAGTTGATTCTTTCAACATCACTCACTAGTGTCATAAGTAAGAACTACATCCCAGCTCTATCATTAAATCCTTGATCTCGTGGATACAGGTTATGTAGGCAATCTGAGATGTGAAGGAAGCACTCTGATTTAGGCAAAGATGATAGCCCTCTTTTCATCATCCATCTTCCATCTTTCTTCTAATCATCCTCCAATCTTTCATCTCACATTCTTCTATTTTTCATCACATACATCATCAATAAACCTAGAACTAGATATTCATCATGTCTCATAATCATCGTAAATGTGCTTTGATCCCGTGGACACAAGGTATGTAGGCAGTCTGGAATACGAAGAAAGTTTCCAGTACTCAAGCACAGTTGATCCACCCCATCGTCTTCACTTTAACCTGCTCAAGCAGGACATAGACTATGTGTATCAAAGTAATCTCAAGCACTTTAACCAATCAAGAATAAGCTAGAAGCTATTTGTCTGCATGCCTTAAGCCAACATTTGCTATAGCATTCTATCAACATCTTTAGCCTTCAACAGGATGCAGCTTTCCTCTTATCAAGGCCCCAGTTTAAATCCATCTAAGAGCACCTAAATTTGGCAAGAGAACATGATGACAGTATCTTTTGTTTTATCCTTTGATTTATCTTTTGTCCCTTTTATATGCCTAATCAAGACTGCCTTGATCTATCTATATCTTGGTATGTTGCGATGAAGTAAGGAATGGGGCATGGTCATATTGCTTTCGTACGCCGTGTCTGCGGGATGATCTTATTCTCTTCCTAAGCGTATTGGTATCTTGTACGTGTTGGGATTAGCATCTTACATATCAATATCTCTAGCATCTGAGAAGCTAAATAGTCTCTTATGCACTTGAGACTATTCTATGTCAAGACTAGCTCCATACATATAACCAACAAGGTGTCACTATGCATAGTGGAGATAAGCTCAAACCATTGCTTGTAGCATCAAATTCCATCTCAAAGCACTAGCTACTATTCATATCTTGTGCATGTTGGCTCAACATCTTGACCTCATGCGTTCAGACAAGATTGTAGTATGCTAGTTTTGCATTGGATATCTCGACACCTTGGTCTTCTATACCCTGATGCATAACATCCACATGCTATATCAAACATAAGGATTGTATTTCTTTTCATTTTTGAGCAATTACTTTTAAAGCTACCCATTGTACCATCTATTCATCCCATTATTCACCTATATAGTCCTCAACCAAGATCAATCATTTCCATCGTCCTTCTTCCACATCTCTTATCCTGCAAAATAAGTGTGTTAGGCATATAGAGTCCATCACATATCATATCATTACCATTTACATATTTGCATTATCATAAATTTCCATTCATATCATTTGCATAAACTTCCATTTATAATCCATGAAAAATACAAATACAACATGCATAACCATCATAATACCAATAGTGCATCCATTACAACATCATGTAGATAACCAATATGTCATCATATATATACATGTGTCAATATATAAGTGTCTACCTATACAAGCTGAGCCATAAAGAATGTATGTACAATTAGCTCTAGGCCTCATCATGATACAACGTAATATACATAAACAAGGTAGCCCTAATGACTACTGGTAGCTCCCTCACCCTGACCGCCACCGCTGGGTCCTACACCTGTCTCCCTATCTCTCTGTGGCCCCATCACTGATGCTATAGATCAAGATCCACCTGTCCTCTGTGAACCTGAAGCTCCTGATATGCTCCTGAAGCTAGGCTACCTCTGCTCTACTAGCACAGCCCCATAGTACAAGCCCCTATAATACTATGCCTCACCCTGTACTCTCTGTAGCTCTGCCTGTACCTATGTCAACTATGTGGCCAAATACATCATAGCCCCATCTATACCCAATGCAGCTACTGCTCTATCCCACTCGCCAGTCATCCCCTGTAGCTATTGCACAGTGGTATCCCTCTCTATTTGTAAACCATCTCTCTCAGCCCTCATCACCTACATCTGTTGTATAGCAGTATCTCACTCAACTCTCATCATCTACTCACTTTGCCTAGCTGCATCTCTCTCTCCTGTCACCCTAGCAAGTGCACTATCATCCTGCCCATCCCCAGCTTGCACTCTAACCTGTAACTGAGTCTGGTATGTCTGAGCCTGAGCCCTAGCATGTCGTAAGCCAATCACTACATGGTGTCTAGCCAACTCCACTCTCCTCAACCTCATCTAAGCCCACTACCTCCATCTCCTCTCCTCTCTAATCCTCCTCCGTAGCTGCTGAATCCCAACATCATCACCTCCTAATATCTGTCCCTGAGGCTATGCAAGTATCTGAGACTTTCCCTACACCTATCCCTATATATGTATCCTTGGTGCTACTAGTACAATAGCCTATGCTAGTGGAGCTCATCGTCGCCTCCTCCTAACTGGTCTCTCCATCCCTATCTCTCCTATCTCTCCAACCCCTGTCGGTCTCACTGTCACCTAGTATGCATCATAATCTGGTAGTGTGCCTAGATCTGCAAGACCCTATCCCCACTACCATACAACTGGCTGTAGCCCCTCTCTCTCTACCAAAATTGTGTCAACCACTACCTCTAGCCCCCTATCAGACACCTCTTGTCTAGTCCTCCCAAAAATGGCATCACCAACTGGCACTACTTGTGGTAACTCGAATTGTCTGAAAACCCTCTCAGGCAAATAGCGCTCTATAATGTATATCCCGCATCCAAAAATATATCTCACCTGCCTAGCATAGACAAGCTCAGTATCCTCCTCATCCCATCTCTCACATCCCAGCCATGGCCTCCATATAAATCTATCTACCTCATCCAACATCCTCCACTAGTACACTAGTCCTCTACACTGTTGGTATGTCAAAGCTCCTCTATATATCCTAGCATAAGGCTCTCCTACTGCTCTAACCACCCATCCCTCTGGTCTCGTCACTGGAATATGCTCATATGCCCACACATGCAAAACTGTAACTCCTGCAAACATACTAGCCCCAAACATATATGCACAATCATGCAGGAAATGATAGAGTTGTGAAAGCACACACTCCGCCCATGCATATCTCATCCCATAGGTGAACATCCCCTCCATCACTGTCCCCCATCCTACTAGAAACCCTCTTGCTCATCTGTCTCCGACTAGCCATCTGATAATAGCTACTACCACTCGCTATAGTCTGTCACATAACTCCTCCATCCTTGCCATAGGAATCTCTGAGCCCTCTACTCCAATGTCTGGTGTCCCAAATAATCTCCTGAATGCAACTGGACCCATATCAGGATCATAATCTACTTGGTCCCCATCAATAGGAGTATGTAGAATCCAGAACACATCCTCTAGTGTGATCGTAGCCTCTCTTGTCGGCAACAAGAAAGAACTATGCTTGCTCATCCATCTCTTCACCATCACCGTTATCAATCCTTGATGTGCTTGCACCAGCTCCAATCTAGACACATGCTCTAATCTGAGGATCTCTAACACTAGCCACTCCTCTGCATCTAGCAATCTCACCAACCGCAAATCCCTCGGATGTGGCTCTCACGATAACAAAGGTGGTAGGATATCCTGCATCATTTCACTCATCATGTCAGTCCCTTGCACTACATTTAACTGTCATAAAACTAGACTGTTTCCTGCTATACCTGCTTCTATCTAATGCAAGCAACTCATTTTTCTATATGTGCTTATCTACTAATTGCATGTGACCTATTTTCCTACATGAGCTTATTTCTCACCCGTATGCGACCTAATGTTCCTATGTGACTGCTTATTGACCAAGTGTGAGCTACATTTCTATATGTGTATACTTTTTGCCTCTAAGTGATCTCTATCCTATAAGCGAGCATCTTTTCTTTACAAGCAAGCCAAACCTATATCTGCGCCTACGTTTAGCCCATAAGCAACTTGTTTTTTTCTATATGCACATTTTGCCTATGTTTGTCTAAGCAGATTGGAAGCAACCTGTTATCCCATACATGACCAAGCTGCACCTATAAGTGACCTCAACTACCTTAAGCAACTTGTTTTTCTTCCTAAGCGACCTAAACTGCCTATCCTAAAACCTAGTCGCTTATGGTGACGTGTGTGCATTTATGAAGCTTCTAGCCTATCAGAATCATGCTTTTAGCAGAAGTTTCGATACATACTGGTATGCCTACTCCCTTTGGTCATCCATGTGTCCTAACTTGCTCAGCACGATGATCTCTGCATGGAATCACCATCCTGATAGCTCTCCAACTCGTCACACAACAACTCTAAGGAGCTCTGGATCTCTATAGCTTTCTAAACACAAATGAGCACAAATGAGCCTATTTGCCCTTGAAGGCCCTACTTAGAGCCCCTATCCAAACCCTAATTCTTCTATGCCAAAGCCTATTTTCTTCTACATCATCCCATTTTTCTCCCACCCAACCCCCTATTTTCTTCATGTCATCCTTGTTTCCTAGCTTTTCCTTTTATTGTGAGCCAACCCAGCCCTTCCTGGTCCACCTGGATTACCTCTCAAGGGGGACATCCTCTACCAGTTACACTAGGGCATAACTTTGTTTCTCAAGCGAATTATCGTATCTTCTTTGACACAACGCTCTAACGAACATTGTATCAAAGAGGGACAAAATGTAGACACCTAAAATTGACCTAATTATCATTAGCATTCAAATATTGCATCATCCATCATCTGCATTGGTCTAACACACTTGAGCAATATCCCTAACACATCTATTTCTTCTATTAATTAAATAAATTTATATTTATTTAATTAATTCATTAGCTATTTCCTCTAAGCTATAATTAAACAATCTTTAATTATTTAATTATCTTCTTTCTATCTATTTTAATTAAATAAAGTTTATTTATTTAATTAAAATTCCATTCACAAACCCACCTTCCAATTAATTAAATAAATTTTTATTTATTTAATTAATTCCTTTTATCATTTATCTCATGAGCCGACATGTGTACCCCTTTCATTTAAAAAAGATAAATGGTACTACACCTTTTATTTAATATCTTTCACATGTAGTACTTTTTATGTACAGAATCACACATAAGCCTTATCTTCCCTCCACTTGTCATCTTCACATTCACCTATGTCTATCATTTAATCTTAGTCATTCACATAGCCATCGAATCTCCACTGTTGATTGATTTTGGTTGAGTTCTATATAAACACCCTCTCACTCCATACTATAGGGATCCAACATTCATCTAGTGTCTACATATCATCCTGAGCATATTGAGCACTTTAGCATCCATTTAGCATATTAGCTTTATCACCATCCATCATGGTAGCTTTTATCTTCATAATTGTTTATTGTTGAAGAAGCAATCCACATCATAAACAAGGAATCATACAATCTAGGTGATATTGTTCTTGAATTGCATGCTTTTTGATTTCATTTGGATTAGATTCTTTGATGATGGTAGGGTTAGGTTTTCATGGCTATGCTTGATCTTATTAACCTAATTTTTTTACCTATCACACTTATATATATATTCAAGAACTCTCTTCAATTATTGCGGTCATTCTATCTTCGTATATTTCGCATTCCTATTCATTACATTTCACACCACACTTCTCAAGCACCGAAATCCATTCTCTATTTATATCCGCAACTAAATCTTTCTCATGATCAGGTTGGCAAGAATATTTTGAAACGTGTATGCCAAGTATCATATTCTGTCAGCTTGTTCTTGTGTTAAATATTTAATGCAAATCCAAACCATTATGTACATGTCTTCGTATGTGTCATCTCTATTCATACAACCACTTACCTTTATCATCCAACTCATATTTCTTCTCTGCATAAGGATTTAGCTAGCCTATCAGCTTGTTCCTTAATAACATATATGATAGGTTCCTCTATCACATCATAACTTTTGTTGTAGATCAAATGTGCCTTCATGATTCATATTCAATAATCATTAATGATCTCTTAACATGTCTTTAACTCCACAAGACAAGATAAATTTGTGTCCCAAAATGTGGACCTTAGAACTATTGCCCTGTCACATTGTAACACTGCTATACTAGATGTGGGTACTGGAGAGCTTGTAGAACTAGATCTGCTGCACTTTTGAATCTAAAAACTTGGATTCTAATAGTCATGACTTATCTCTATCTTACTTCAAAATTGTAGAACAAAATATGCTAATGTGGAGGAATGCGGACCAATTTACTCAGCATTGTTCACTGTCTCTATCTAACTTCTGCTGACCCAGACTTAGTCTTTTCATCAGATGACTTCTGGAGGAAGTCATGACTTGATTATTGGAATATAACATCAATAGATAATTGTGAGCATCATACCTGAACTACATCTTCATATCTTCACTTGCAGAGGAGTAGTTATCCTTTTTCTACCTCATACCTAGACACTTTCAATACTTAGCCACTTTAGGACTTCCGGACCAAAATGCTTGTGTCTTATTGTCAAATAAGGATTGACTTCTGGAGTAACATGTCCTTTTCGTTGTGATGAAAGATCTTTGCCTTATTAACATCAATGACAACATTCTATTCTATACCGGAGCAATGTCTCTTGCCAACAATATCCCCCTTTGGCATTGATGGCAACACTTAGTGAAAAATGCTTGACTACTCCCCTTTACTATATACACTCTATTCTCCTACTCCCCTGAGATGTTTATCCATTTTTCACTGATCTTCTTCTCCCCCTTGGACATCAATGGCAAAGGGTGTGATTTGGAACCAAAAATTTGTCAAGACTTCAAAATTTTATGTATTCTACCGCATATTTACAAGTACAATCTTCATCTTTATATTACATATGTTGGCAAATGTCATTGAATGTGTTCTTGTACTATGCCAACTCACCATCCCAGCCTTTCTTGGCATTATCCAAAATCTAAATGTGTCCACTGAGTAGAAAAACTAGAGTTTTTGCCTTTCGTAAATTTGATGGTGTGGTAGTTTGTCCAGCAAGCTGTGCTTAAGCCATAAGCTTAGTCATTGAATCTAGTTTGGGACTGATCAATCTTCTCAATTGTCCCATTCTACTCTTTATTTGATACCTTTGATTTATTAAATTATTCAAATCATTGTGGATGTTGATGACTTGAGCTTCTTTGTTGTTGGTTGATTCATGTAAAAATTCTTAGAGATAGCCATCAGTTTTTCTTCCAATTCCTTGATCTTTTCTTTTGTCTTCTTTGTGACTTCCAACCATGATAGAAAAAATTTATACACATCACCAGCTTCTATAATGGCACTCTGAATATTCTGTATTCCATTTTCTAGCTGAGCCTTATCATGGGCTATCAACTTTGTCAACTCATCGAACCTTCTCTCATTAAACTCTTTTCTAACTTTTGTTTCAGCAGATTTTTCAAGAGATTCAAAGTGTGTACTTACATAATGAATTAGTCCCTTGAGTTAACAAGTGGCAGACAGAGAGGTATCCTTCTGGTATGTTGTTACTAGCTTTTCCAAAATGCTACATGCATCATTTATGAATTCACTATCCTTAATGTGGGACTTCAAAATTTCTTTTCTTGCTTTGGCTTGGACAACTGAAGCCAACTTGAACATTTGAGTAGGAGACATTGTGTCCAATTTTATTGGACCTTGCAATGATTCAGGCGCATCTAGAACTAATTCTTCTTTTTCCAAAAGTTCTTTTATTGTATCTACAGTGTCTCTTGCTGCACTGGAGACCACATCTTTCTGCTCCAGCTTCGAAGGATCAATATCCATGGCCTTGTTTGAGTCTTCCTTCTATTCATCCTTTGCCAGATCCTTTTCAATCTGATGTGTCGGAGAAGAACTGGTTTTTGCAATTGGTAATTTTTCTTCTACGATCTTCTCTCCAACAATACTTTCAACTTTTTGAATTTTTGAAGAGGCAAGAGTCTCCTTTTCCTTAGTTGTCTCCTTTCCAATGTTGACTTCTGGAACAGATATATTATCACCATCTATTACTTTATTGTCATAGATGGCGGGAATATTGTATTTCTTTAATATTACCAAAATGGTTTCCTCTATCTCCTTGACCACATTGTCAATTTCACCTATCATCAATGAATTCATCCTTTTCTTGGTCGTGAAGGCATCCTTGAGTTCCCTAGAAATTTGGGCTTCTTCTTCAGGAGTGATCTCTGGACTTAACCTTGTTAGTGCATGTTGTCTGAGCTCAATGTCTTTGGCCATAGCAGTTTCTTTTCTGGCTGACAGAATACTTCCCAATGTATCTGGGAGATCACCAATGATCTCAATGAGAGCTCTATTGTATATGTTCAAATGATTTATGGTGCCTTCTTCCAAAATCATTTAATCAGCATAATTGTAATCATCATAAAATTCAGCCACAGGTTTCAAATTTCCATCAACAGTGACAGATTTTAATACATCTTCATACATTAATGTAGCTTGAGGCTCATCTACCTTCTATATTTTGCTTGATATGTCCTTTCCAGAGGATTTTCCTGTAGCTTTGACAGCCTCAGCTTTCATCTTCTTTATCACCTCATCTGATTCTGTTTCTTCTTCATCCTTTTCTCCCACACTGACATACAATCTTCTTCCCTTCATCTTCTTCCTCTTTGTATCTTTGACAAAGGGTTTCTTTGATGGTGTGGTACTGGATGAAGTAGCAGAGCTTCTGGTAGTCCTTTGTGCTACTTCAGGCCCTCTTTGCTTCTTAATAGGCTTTTCCAGAGCCTTAGCCTATTCACTTTCTTGTTTTTCCTTCTTTGCTTTCTCTACATTTTCTCTTGATTCCTTAAGTTGCTCTTTGGTGATGCCATACCTTGCGGCAATTTCTTCCACCTCTTTTCTCACCTTCCTGGTGGATTATGTTTGTCTGAGTTCAACATGCAGTTTCACAGATAACTCCTCATATGTTCCAAACCTTTCTTCTTTAGTGTCTTTAGGTTTACTAAGTAGGTGTTGGGCATAGTTTTCCAAAATTTGTCCATCTACCTCATATCACATGGGCATTACCCATACAGTTCTGGGTTCCACAGCTTCCATTAAGCATTGATCCTTAGTGACCATGAAAAAAATTGTGTCATTGTACTTGTCAACAATTTTCTTAGGAATTCTTTCTCTTGAGTGCATCATACTTTGAAAGTTCTTGAAAAATCCCCATAGGGCTGCTTTTTGCTCATTATAACTACCCAAGTTGTTAAGACAATTTCTAATTTGAATAGCTACTAGTTTATCACTCAACCAAATCAATCCCTTATGATTTGGGAATTCATTCAAGAAATAAAAGAATAAACAAATAATTAGTGTACCATACTTGAATAGAAGTTCTTGCTTTCCTTTATCTTCTTTAGATTCTCCAGTAGTTGGGTTCACAGTAGTTCGCACAAATCATAATCTACATTCTCTTTAACCATTTGATAGGCAATGTATATTGTAGTACCAGAAACAAAGTTCTCTCGGTTTGAGAAGTAAACCTTGTAACCTATGACCATTGGGCAAACTTTATTGTAGGATCAGTAATATCATTGATTGTCAATGCCCTTTTGTCAAATTGGGCTCTGGTGGCATCTGTAACCATTTGATTCTTGATCGCCTTCAATAATGGCACACCTCTAGTGGAGTTTAGTCCAATGATTACCTGAATTGCCTCCTTTGTTATCTTAAAGGGTTGCCCTTTCCACAACCACATGAATTTGTCATGGATTTGACTTAGGATATACCAGACCCATTCATCCTCTACAAATGCAGGAAACTCTGCATACTGGATGAATATCTTCTCCTTTAAATCTTTTTATTCTTCCTTTAGGTCAAATTGATCATTACTTAAATGTTTCAGGAATAGTTCTATGAATTTGTCACTGTCGAGCTCATCTAGGGCCACATGGATGTATGCCCTAGCGTCTTCCACATAGAGAACTTTGTATGGTATTTTTGAGAATGCACCCATTGGATCAACTTCGGTTGCCTTGTAGGGGTGTTTCTTAAACTTAGGTCGAGGTCTTTGAGTGATGTCTATGACTTGCGGATTTGTCATTGCAGAAATTTTAACAGATTCACAAATGGGGTTTCAATGAAAATACCTTGTTTCACTATGTTAGGGTTTCCTTTCTTCAAATTTCTCCAAATGCTTCAAATCTTGGTTGTTGTTGCTTAAATTCTACTTCAATCTCTTGGAACACCTAATCACTTTGAGTGAAAAGTGATTTTGAGACTAAACTAGTTCCCTTTTATCCTCTGCATGACTTAACCTAATCGTTATTAATGCATGTTCCAAAAAGTTGTTAGACTCTTCACTGTAGAATATAGTCGATTAGGATTGCTCCACAATCCTCTGCATTAGAACTTTTTCTTCCAGAATTTCTTTCAGGGGATCTGTCATGTTGGATTTTACCACATATCTCTGTGCTAGATTCTAGCACCAACTTTCTGGCTGGGGGATTTAGATTTTTAACACTGCTCCCCCTGAGCCAGAGCTCCCAAAGCTACTATCTTGTCAATACAAAAATGTCCTACCAATCCACCACTATGCTTCTCCTTGATCAAATTGTCTCTCATTGAACTCCTAGGTATACATAACTGATTTCCTTTGAACAACATATCCTCCTAAATGAAATAGTCTAACCACTTACTTCTATCTGTCACAACAGGCTCCTTACATGCTTTCCATGGTTCTGCAAAATTAATATTCTCTTCGTACATATGCTTCAGTTCCTCAAATCCTAATACTTCTACCCTCATCTTTGTCAGCAAATTCATTCTTCTACTCAATGCATCTACAACCTTGTTTGAATTCCCATTCCTATGCTTCAATACAAATGTGTAACTCTGCATGAACTCTATCCACACTACAAAAGAACAGGTAATTAGCGCCTAAAATAGCACTGGAATTTAGTGCATTTGAGTCCATGAATTGGACACTTCTGACAGTGCAAAACTCAGCGCCCAATAGCATCTCACTATTGTGCCAGGTTTAGTGCCAAGTTTAGCGCCGATTATAACGCTGGGATTTGCGTTGGGGTTAGCGTCGGGTTTAGCACTAGATTTTAGTGCCAGGTTTAACACCAAATTTAGCGCCAGATTTTGTTTCTTCCAGTTTGGCTTCTAATTTTCCTTCTAGTTTTGCTCCTTGTGTTGCTTCCAAGTTTGCTTCCAGTTTTTCTTCCAGTTTTTCTTCTAGTTTTGCTTCCAATTTTGCTTCCAATTTTGCTTCCAATTTTGCTTCTAGTTTTGCTTCCACTGTTGCTTCCGATTTTGCCTCCAGGTTGGCTTTTGCTTTTGCTTCTAGTTTTGCTTCCAATTTTGCTTCTGGTTTTGCTTCTGGTTTTGCTTCCAGTTTTGCTTCCAATTTTGCTTCTATTTTTGTTTCCAGTTTTGCTTCCAATTTTGCTTCTGGTTTTGCTTCTAGTTTTGCTTCTAGTTTTGCTTCCAGGTTTGCTTCTAATTTTGCTTCCAATTTTACTTCTAGTTTTGCTTCCAGTTTTGCTTCCAACTTTACTTCCAAGTTTGCTTCTAGTTTTGCTTCCAGTTTTGCTTCTAGCTTTGCTTCCACTTTTGCTTCCAATTTTGCTTCCAATTTTGCTTCAAATTTTGCTTCCAGTTTCGCTTCCAATTTTACTTCTGGTTTTGCTTATGATTTTACTTCTAGTTTGGCTTCCAATTTTGCTTCCAGTTTTGCTTCCACTGTTGCTTCCAATTTTGCTTCCATTTTTGTGTCTTTTGTTGCTTCTAAAAATGCTTATTATTTTGCTTACATTTATTAATTTAATATTTTTTATTTCAATTTAATTAGTTAAATATATCATGCCTCTTAAATAACTCATATGATTATAAAGTAAGTAATTTAATTATTTAACTCATATGATTAAATAACAAGATAATTATTATAACATGATCGTCATCTATAATTAAAACAAGTGAGTCAAATATCTATAATTTAATTGAATTTGACAACATCCATCCTGAGCATTAAATTAAAATCATCATACGTAATAAATATCCATCCAAAAAATCATTGACCACTTTCAATATATATAAATTGTCAAGTCGATACGGATAAGATCATCATCATATATAACTAAAACAAGTGAAAGTCAAATATGCCAGTAGATCAATAACATGTCTAAATGATACGTGTACAAATGATATAAGTAAAAATGATAAATTACGCAACTCAAAATGATACAAGTCAAGATGATACATGTCCAAATGATATAAGTCAAAATGATACATAAATTAATGATACAACTCATTAATATGGCACTGCAGGCCGTGAAAATGATACATATGATAGCTAGCAACTATGAAAAGAGGCATCATAATGATATATCAACAATGATCCATGATGCAGTCTATATGATCATGAATGTCACTGGCTACTACGAGCAACTGCCTCGTCATCATCATCACCATCGTGATCATCATCATCATTGTCATCAGCCTCAGTGTCTTCTGTATCTGCATCATCATCATCCTCTGCCATGTGATATGTACCAGAACCAACATAATCTAGATCTCTATCATGAGGATCATCTTGATCTTCTGGAAGACCTGTGTTCTGCAAAAACAAACATTTAAAATGAAAAGTTATTATTTATTTCATGCAATAATTTATTTTTCTGTTATATATCTAATATTACAACATATGAAATGAAACCATAATCATATTACATCTTATCAAAGTGCACATACCATAATAAAATTTCAACAAAGTTACAGCTAATATGTCATTCCAATGATGTCAAACATGCAACAATTCTAATAAACATTAGTAAAGATCATTAAAAAAATTGTTATAAATTTAACTATCAACTGTAAATTCTATTATATAACCTTAAGTGCTACAAATTCCTTGGTCGAAAGCTCCCATTTTGACACAGGCAGGGAGGATGGTGGCAAAGGTTGTGGAACTTGGCTTTACACTAGCCAATTGCATTTGCTTTAAAAATTTTGAACCCTTTTCAACAAATCCATTTTGTGCATATCTTGCAGTCATTGCAGTCCATGAGACCACATTTCTTTGAGGCATTCTATCAAACAGTTCACATGCCTTGTCTATGCTTTCACATTTTGCATACATGTCTAATAGGGCAGTTGCAACTACAACATCTGAAAAAATTCCTCTATCTTTTATGTATTGATGGATGTCCATGCCCTATTCTAAAGCTCCCATTTTGACACAGGCAAGGAGGATGCTGGCAAAGGTTGTGGAATTTGGCTTTACACCAGCCAATTTCGTTTGGTTTAAAATTTTTGAAGCCTTTTCAACAAATCCATTTTGTGCATATCCTACAGTCATTGTAGTCCATGAGACCACATTTCTTTGAGGCATTCTATCAAACAATTCACGTGCCTTGTCTATGTTTCCACATTTTGCATACATGTCTAATAGGGCAGTTGTAACTACAACATCTGACAAAATTCCTCTATCCTTTATGTATTGATGGATGTCCATACCCTATTCCAAAGCTCCCATTTTGACACAGATAGGGAGGATGTTGGCAAATGTTGTGGAATTTGGCTTTACACCAACTAATTGCATTTGCTATAAAATTTCTAAAGCCTTTTCAACAAATCCATTTTGTGCATATCCTGCAGTCATTGCAATCCATGAGACCACATTTCTTTGAGGCATTCTATCAAATAGTTCACGTGCCTTGTCTATGCTTCCACATTTTGTATACATGTCTAACAAGGTAGTTGTAACTACAACATCTGACAAAATTCCTCTATCCTTTATGTATTGATGGATGTACATACCCTATTCCAAAGCTCCCATTTTGACATAGGTAGGGAGGATCATGGCAAAGGTTGTGGAATTTGGCTTTACACTAGCCAATTGCATTTTCTTTAAAATTTCTGAAGCTTTTTCAACAAATCCATTTTGTGCATATCTTGCAGTCATTGCAGTCCATGAGACCACATTTCTTTGAGGCATTCTGTCAAATAGCTCACGTGCCTTGTCTATGCTTCCACATTTTGCATACATGTCTAACAGGGCAGTTGAAACTACAACATCTGACAAAATTCCTCTATCCTTTATGTATTGATGGATGTCCATACCCTATTCCAAAGCTCCCATTTTGACACAGGCATGGAGGATGTTGGAAAAGGTTGTGGAATTTGGCTTTACACTAGCCAATTGCATTTGCTTTAAATTTTCTAAAGCCTTTTCAACAAATCCATTTTGTGCATATCCTGCAGTCATTGCAGTCCATGAGACCACATTTCTTTGAGGCATTCTATCAAATAGTTCACATGCCTTGTCAATGCTTCCACATTTTGCATACATGTCTAACAGGGTAGTTGCAACTGTAATGGGTAAAATTTAACAAAGATCAAACAATAGAAATCAGATTTCAACCCAAAACTCAAGAAATCAAAACCCAAAGATGAAATAAAGAAGACATGCAAATAAGAACAATTCTACCTAGATTGGATGATTCCTTGTTTTCATTATGATTTGTTGATTGCTCGTGTCTTACAGCACAACGACGAAGATGAAGATTGACAGATGAGAGAAAGATAGGTAGAGGTTGATGGATGAGGCAGAATTTCGGCAGAGTGTCAGTGCTTGAGAGATTCATCCATGAGAATGGCATGAAAATGGGCTTATTTATAGACAAAATGAGAAAATGGAAGGATAAACTTTCCATTTCATGAGTGACAATTGAATTGGAAAGTTGCATTGTGCAATTTGGGAAAAGAAAATGAAAGTGAATGAGTGATTAGAGAGATGAATTAGAAAGTGGAAGAGATGAGTTGAGAGATAGAAATGGTAAGTAGGTGAGTCATAATTAAATAATTTAAAAAAAATATTTAATTTATGAGGTATGTGGGGATAAAATAAATAATTAAAATTATTTATTTATTTTAAGAGGAAAAGGATAAAGTGATAAATTTAAATAAAATAAAAAAGATTTATTTTATTTAATTTTAAGAGGAAAGTGGACTAAATAAATAAATATAATTTATTTATTTAATGATGTTAAAGGGATGGGGACAAATTAAATAAATGTTATATTTATTTAATTTATTAGAGGAAAATGGTAGATTAGGTGATGAAGACATGGGTTGTGATGGTGACAAATGGGTACCTAGGGCAAAACAAGATACAAGATGTAATGTTATGACAAGTGGACATTTTTGGGTGTCTACATTTTTCCCCTCTTTGAGATGATGTTTGAGAAGATGATATTTGTATCGAGTAACATCATTTCAAAGAAGTTGAGGTACGGATAGAGGAAAAAGGATGATGAGGAAAGATAGGATGAGGATGGGAAGATAGGATGATGGTGCCCTCTCAAGAGGATAGGCGGGTTGGACAAACACGGATAGGCTCTCGAAATGAAATGGATTGGTCAAGGAAGAAACAGGAGGAAATAGAGGAAAGAGAAGGAAGGATGCATTATGCTACAATGAAAGTGAGCAACCATATGTTTGCTATAGCACAAATGTTATGCTCCAAGGTATAAGGACCAAGGTGACGATGTGTCTCATGCCCCAGCGTAATACAACCTTGTCTAGATACAAGATATGAATATTACCTGGGTTGGATACAAATGTGATACAAATGCAAGATAAAAAGATAACACACACAAGAAAGCATGCACAAACGATACAAAAACAAACAAGGTATTGCTCCTATCAAGTTGTAAACCAAAGATTAATTGTTGATTGATGATGACAATGATGAAAAGTGTTGTCATGGTGGGGAACGATGTATCCCTAGAGCAACACAAGGATGATGATGACTGATTGAATGATGATTGACAATTGATTGGGTTTACAACAAGGCTAGAATCAAGACAAAGGATGAAGTTGGATAATTTGGCACGATTGATTGACTTGATTGGCATGGATAAGGGATGACTTGCATTTGATTTTGTTGGATGAAGATTGGTTGGAAGAAGTGATTGAAGAAGATTGATGAAAATTGATTGGAAGAATTATTCTGAGAGACTGAGGAATAAGAAGATGATGAAAGAGGAAGAGGAATATCATCTTGTGCTTGAATCTGGGCACTTCCTTTGTACTCTAGACTGCCTACATACCCTTATCCACCGGATCAAGGCACGTAACAATAGAGATTGGATGTAGTTCTGATGGTGTTTTATTGGTGGTGATGGTGATTGATTTGATTTTTGTTAATTGATTGGATTGATTGATTAACGATTTGATTTATGATGTTGATGTGATTTTGATTGTTTGAGAGATTGCCTTGATTTGATGAATGGACAATTTGATTTGATTGATTTTGATAATTGTTTGGATTGTTGTTGGATTTTATGATTTTTTTTTTAATTTTTGGGAATATTTAAAAAAAAATTTGTATTTTTCAGGACAATTTATAATTTTTTTGGAATTTTTTCAGGTCATTTTGTAATTTTTTTGGATTTTTTCAGGGATTTTAAGATTTTTTGGGATTTTTTCAGGACATTTTACGATGTTTTTCTAGATTTTTTCAAGACTTTTTGTGATTTTTAGGAATTGTTTTAGGCTTTTTACGATTTCTTTGGATTTTTAAATGTTTTGGGATGTCAATGTATTTACAACTTTGGTAGCCTTTGTGCTAGATACCAGTGATGAGGGAGGACCAAGTCTAGGTGGCAGGAGGTAGGTAGGTAGGATTTGGATGAATGGATAAAAGGATGGGCGATAGGGGATGGAATGGAAGACTCATGAAAAATGGTTGGATAAGAGGATAGGAGACATTAGATGTATGCATAAGAGAGCTAGGATGTGATCTCAAAGGCTATGTCACATCAGAATAACATGCCCCATTCTAGGTGCAATACTTAAGATTTTTCATGACAATGCTCAGGACGATAAGACTCATGCTAGGATTATACTTATGACAATAGGATGACAATATGATGATAGGATGGATGAGATACATCAAGAGATAACCAAAGCATGTTTTAACATTTTGCCCCCAATCTTTATAAAGATCAAAAGGAAGAAGGATGAATGGAATCAGTAGGCTAGGTGTATAAATGTAATAGATAAGGATGGTAGGATACGATACAGCAAGATAAGACACAATAGGATGGAGAGTGACGGTGTCGATGAGACAAGGTGCCCCCAAGTGTAGGTGACACAGAAGATCAACTTACACATGACACTTGTTTGCCAGGTTTTCGTCATGGTACTTATCTAGGGTGCCTGTTTACTAGGTTTTCACCATTGGACGAAGGGATTTCTCTTTGCTTTTTTTTCATTTTTTTATTTTTTATTTTGATTTTTTACTTTTTGACTAGGATAGGAGAAGGTGGATTATGGAAAGAAGAGACTCAAGTGTCTGGTTCCACAAAAGTGATGGTCCTGCTAGATAGATGTAGTCACATGGACCATGTAAAAGTATGCTCATCAAATGTTGGTAAGTGATTGCATGAAAGTGAGATTTGTTGTTATATGGAGCCTAATCAGAGTCGAAGGTTAAATTTACCCCACTTTTATCGGTGCGGTTTCCCCCCAAATTCCTATGGCGTCAAGGGACAGCACCCCTTGCGGGGTTTGCGCCGACATAAGAAAACCCTATTTTTGTAACCGACAAAAAGATTGATAAAAGCGGCTAAGGGTTAGGGTTTCAATTGATATTGTATTGTAGCATTTGCAATGGTATTGAGTTGCAGGGATTGTTGATTGTAATCAGTTTGATTTACTGGATAATAATATTGGACTCTCTATTTGGTGGATGTAGCCTGAGTTTGGGTGAACCACATTAAAATTATCTCTCGCTGTTATTATTTCTATGTATTTTTCATTCCTCTATTTATTCTTTATATGTATTTAATTGATATCTTCTGCCGGCTAACCCTAACAAGATTAGGTAGATGGTGGATTATAAAAGGTGCGATAGTGGATCATGATGTGGATTATGGAAGGCTTAGTGGATTATGATGGATGAGAGGCTTATGCAAAATCATGGACCATAGGAAGGTGATGGGGGAGATATGTAGGATAGTGGACAAAGGATGGGGAGATGGAGGTATGTGGAAGTGTGGGATGGAAGTGAACCATGACCAACGGCTGCACACACCATGATAAATGTTGAAGCTTTTGATGCGAAGGTGGTGTAGGAAGCAGTGGAGTTGTTTTCTTAGGAGATGGTTGATTTAGGCATTTAGGAACCCACATGGACTTAGTGTTTTTATGATTTTTTCTTTTCATGTGGGATGGAGGATTTTGTTTCTTTTGGATGAAATGGACGGAAGGAGATGGTTGGGATTCACGAGAGGTGGATGCCTCATTTGACTTGATGGCTTGTTGCTTAGGGACCCATACCATTTTAGTTTTTAAATTTGCTTGTGGAAGTATAGGTTGGGATATATGTGGCTTTTGTGCAGCTTTTGAGGTAATTGCTTGTTGCTTGGGAACCCACACCTTTTTCATTTTTGCTTGGAGGTGTGTGGGTGTATGTAGCTTTGGAGATGGATTTTTCTTTGATTATTTGCTTTTGTCCCCTAAAGCATTAGGATTTGTAGGATTTTTGTCTTGATGAGTGTAGACATCTAATTTTGTGCTTTTGAATCCCTTGGGGTGGATGGGAGGAGAGGGATAGGTGGAAGCTCCTTCTTTATACAATGTGTGCATTTGTTGGTCATGATTGGGATTTTTAAAAGATTTATGGATGGATGGATGAGGTGTTGGAAGAAGCAGAGGTAAATTTGATGGAGGGATATTAGGAGTTGGAAGCAATAGAGGTAAAGTGGATGGTGGGAGGTGTATGGTCACATGCCTTTGCAATTTGTAGGATGATGGAGGTGGAATGGCGATATATGTTTTGGGTATGTGATGGGATGTGCGATGGAAAGAGGTAGATTTTGGATGGATGGAGGATGTACCAACATCATTAGATTGTTGACCTTGAGGGTTGTATCCAAGGCGAAATGAGTACGGAGGGACATCGACATAGATTGGCTCCAAAATACCTTGTTCAAGAGGGCCTAAACCCTTACCTTGATAGTTCATCTTTTGGAGGATGTGATCAACAATGGGACTAGGTGTAGATGAAACACTAGACACGAGTCCTTTATTGGGTGGAGAAGGTGAGATGGCAGATAATGGCTGTTGTGTTCCTAGGGAGGAACACTCACAGATAAAGGTGGATAGACCGACAGAATATGATGGTGGATTTGAAATGTGGTCAATAATGGGTGATGGAGGATCATTAGGATCTTGCTTGTGTTCATTATGATCCAAGGTAGTTGTTTGATCTTCTATGCTTATGTGGGGGACATTTGTCTCATCATGACAGGAAGATATTTCGGGATCATGGGTAGGGCTAAATGGAGAATGGATAGGAGCAATCTGGATATCTTTCTCGTGGATGGATATGGAAGGAAGGATAGATGGAGTGATAACCTCTTTATCATGAGTTGCATAAAATTTGGCTAAGAGGTTCATCATGGTTTTTATGATCATATATAGAGTCTTGATCATAAAGGTGAGCACAAAAAAGATTAATTTGGCTAAGAAGGGGATCAATTTGCTGATGAATAGGGTTATGATCATAAGTAATATCTTGATCAAAGGCAACATATAGGTCATGGATGAATTGGACTTAGGGATGCTTTGATCTTGATTCAGATGGAGGCTCAGTGTTTCCACATGCATTGGATTATGCTCTTGACGTAGCTCTTGGATTACTTGGATGGAAGGGGATGACTCTTGGATAGGCATTTGTTCAATAACATGAGGGTATGATAGGTCTTGATGTGGACTCATGGGAGAAGTATGTTCAATAAGCTCAATGGTTTGTGGAACAGGTGGTGGAGGTGGAGGAATAAGCAAGGTATTGGGAGATTCTTTGATAGGCTCATGACTGGGACTTGGATGACATGGCAGTGATTTATTCCTTGCTAATAGCCAATGGATCACATCTTTTGCAAGGGTATGGGTAAATGGACAATATAAGAGATTAATGATAATGGTGGATAGAGTGGTAGGTATAGCCTTAGAAGTAGGATTTGGATTGGAGTGAGGGATAATGTGATTAGTTGGGCTAGGACTTGGGCTAGATGGAAGGATAAGGAGATTAGATGGATTGGTTTTATCTAACCCAATCTTACCACAATATTTTAGGTTCTTGATCAATCTTTTCAATTGTTTACAAGTGGATATGAGATGGCCCTTACACCTATGGTATGCACAATATTCATCATATTTATACCAATGGGGTTTAAAGTAGATTTCTTCAAAGGATATTATCAGTGGAAGCTCAATCAAATTTTCTTGGACCAATTGTTGTAGGGTCATCTCCAAGGGATCTTTTAGTGGAGGCCTTGATGGATTAGAAGGTTGACATGAAGGTGTTGGGAGGGGACTAGTTACTCATGTGTTGGCATGTGCTCAGACGGTGATGGAGGATGCTCATAAGATGCTTGCTTTAGGTTGGTTTCTCCCTTGTCAAAGGTTATTAAGTCTTGTAGCATAGGCTAACTTAAGGGTACTGGATTTATGTACAAAGGGTTGCACAGACTTGAGTCAAAGGTTATTAGGTCTTGTTGCATAGGTGGACTTAAGTCTATTAGGTTTTTCTACAAAAGTGGACTTGGGTTCACTTGGTTTATGTACAAAGGGCCACTTGAACTTGCATGTTCATGTTGTGGGGGCCACTGATAGTCTTGTGAATGGGTTTGATGATGAGATGAAATGATAGGATATGTAGATAGAATATGTTGGAAGTTGTGATGGTGTTGTGGTGTAGGGATCACATAGGATAATGGTTGTTGAGGGGTGGAGTAATATGGATAAGGGTTGATATTAGAAGAAATGGGATAGGTTGGTGCAGGGTAACATGATAGATGGATGGATAAGGTTGATGTGATGATTAGATTTGGGATTGTTGGAATTGGCTTATGGCTTGATGTTGTGGGAATTGTTGCTATTGTGGGAATTGTTGGTGTTGTGGTGGTGTAGGGATTGGTTCCTTTCTATATATCCACTCAAGGGTATCAAGCATTCTTAAGGTGCCATAAGGATCATTCTCATAGGTCTTGTTTGGGAATGTCATGTCCATGTCTAGAAGTGGTAGATTACGGTATGAGAATGTGGGATGAATAAGATGTGATTTGGATAAGAAATGGATGAAGTTGACTGGGTAATGATTAGGATGAAATTAGAATGATGACTTGGCTAGGATGATTAGGATTAGAGGACGTGGATAATGTGGCTTAGAATATGTGTTAGGATGAAATTCTTTTGTGATAGGGATATTGATTTTGACAGCTTTCTTTGGCAATTTTATGGCAAGTAAACAAGATGGAAGACACTCATACACAAGCCATGCTCAATCATTACATCCTAAGGCTAGGCAAAGGCTATATTTGTTGTATCCCCTAGCTGTGTCTATTCAAAGCAGGTAGCTCTAGGATCTTGGTAGCACCGGCTCCCCTCCATGGCACTCACGTCTCATACATACCAAGATCTAGGTTCCCCAAGGCTCATCCCCCCACCGAACCTTAGGATTGTCCCTGCTACCTCTGCTAAGAACCACATGAGTCAGGGCGGCTTCGAAGGTCCCACCTTTTGTGCCAACAAATATGGGTTTTTTGGCCACTAAGACATGGTTTTTAGTTTAGATTTCCATTCAGGTGGCTATATGTGTGGCAACACTACTCTCCGTTATGGAGTCTCCTAACCTAAAGAGGTTACGCTCTATGGGATTTTGGGGGAGGTTGGCTATCAGTATAGCGGAACACCCATCGTTTGTGACTTTCATCACAAATGCATTATTTATATAGCGGATTGGAATGGTCTGGCTTTGACCTGCTTCCGCCCGAGTCGTACCCTTCTCACAATGGGAAGGTAGGCCTGCCCAAAAGTTAGCAACACATTCTTATACACCCTAGATCCATTGGTTAGGCAGGGGGAGAGGATACTTATATTGCTACCTTGGATGACAATTAGACTCAGCAAGCAAGCAAAGAAATGAAAAAGAAGACACAAAGTAAACAATGTTAATTTTAAGCACCAAACTGAAGTGTACCTACTTTAGTGATAAATGATTGTTTGTCTTGGTCCACTCAACCTGCAGGCAATATTAGCATGTTTTCAACCACCAGTCTTTGATAAATGAGAGTAACAAGCTTCACCAAGAAACCATTAGATCTCTAAAAATCCCTTATTTTATGCAGCAGAAACAAAAGCAACTTAAAAAACCTAATGCGAAATGAAAATGACCAAAGGTGATGCAATTCTTACCATAGGCGATTACCTTCTATGCATATGTGATTTTCTGCTTACCATAGGCAACCTTCTATCATTCAAAGACATTCAAACCCTAACCTCATGCGCTTGGATGCCTGAAAACCAAAGGTGACTAGTTGTTGACCAAATACGACTGGATTCTAACCAAATGCAACTGGCTACTTACCAAATACTATTGGCTGCTTACAAAATGCGACTGGGTACTGTGCAAAGGTAGTTTTCTACAGACTGAATGCTATTTTCTTCACCAAATGCACATTTTTTTCATGAAAAATAGGCAAATTTATACTCATTTTTCATGGAAATGTTCTGGACGCAATGGTGAGGTTGGTTTGAGCCTAGGAGGTCATTTTTGATAGATAAAATGCATAACTTGCCATATGAGGGTTAGAAAACATACAAATTTTTATACAAATCTACAAAAAAGATTAGATGAAATAGGTCCCACCAGGCGTGCCAGAATGTAATGGGTAAAATTTAACAAAGATCAAACAACAGAGATCAAATTTCAACCCAAAACTCAAGAAATCAAAACCCAAAGATGAAATAAAGAACACATGCAAATAAGAACAATTTCACTTGGATTGGATGATTCCTTGTTTTCATTATGATTTGTTGATTGCTCGTGTCTTGCAGCACAACGATGAAGATGATGATTGATAGATGAGAGAAAGATAGGTAGAGGTTGATGGATGAGGCAGAATTTCAGCAGAGTGTCAGTTGTTGAGAGATTCATTCATGAGAATGGCATGAAAATGGGCTTATTTATAGACAAAACGAGAAAATGGAAGGATAAACTTTCCATTTCATGAGTGATAATTGAATTGGAAAGTTGCATTATGCAACTTGGGAAAAGAAAAGGAAAGTGAATGAGTGATTAGAGAGATGAATTAGAAAGTGGAAGAGATGAGTTGAGAGATAGAAATGGTAAGTAGGTGAGTCATAATTAAATAATTTAAAAAAAATATTTAATTTATGAGGTATGTGGGGATAAAATAAATAATTAAAATTATTTATTTATTTTAAGAGGAAAAGGATAAAGTAATAAATTTAAGTGAAATGAAAAAGATTTATTTTATTTAATTTTAAGAGGAAAGTGGACTAAATAAATAAATATAATTTATTTATTTAATGATGTTAAAGGGATGGGGACAAATTAAATAAATGTTATATTTATTTAATTTATTAGAGGAAAATGGTAGATTAGGTGATGAAGACATGGGTTCTGATGGCGAAAAATGGGTACCTAGGGCAAAACAAGATACAAGATGTAATGTTATGACAAGTGGACATTTTTGGGTGTCTACAGCAACTACAACATCTAATAAAATTCCTCTATACTTTATGTATTGATGGATGTCCATACCCTATTCCAAAGCTCCCATTTTGACACAGGCAGGGGGGATGGTGGCAAAGGTTGTGGAATTGGGCTTTCAAACAACTCATACTCATAGAGTCATGGTTTTAGGTCATGTATGTTATGGTAACAACAAGGGATTCTATGGTTACAATAGCTAAGACTACCCTCATTTGTGACTGTAACAAGGTTCTTGGACAACACTATCTTGCTCTTCACACTGGGTACTATATAGGCCAAGATTGGGTTGAAGAAATCACTTGATGGTTACCTATATAGTGATACCACACCCTAATACCCCATGCATTCTAACTAGCTTGAGATTTATACAATACATAACCAAGATGAAATTGTATCACTGTACCACACTTAACTATGACAGTCCTTTCTTGACAACAATTTGTAATCTTTAGACTATTAAGATACTTGCCACAAATAAATATTAGGTCAATGACACAAGGCTTTTAAACAAAAACCATAATCCCAACTCTATATTCATCCCCTTGGTAGTCTCAAGGGCCACCTTGAGACAAAAAATGCTAATGTACTATTATGACAGTTATGATTGTCCTCCATCGTTTCATTGTGCATTTGAAACTTGAGATGAGGATTGGGGAGGTCTCCATTTGTAAAAACATGGAAAATACTCATGGCAAGATCTTTAAAATAGGCATATTCAACTTTAGGCATTTTTTTAGACCCTAGGAAGGTGGACGTAAACTTAGTGACTTTAATTACCACCACAAAGACTATCCCCTTTGTGACTATGACAAGGTAATCCTGTCATGCTCTTTATGACAATCCCTTCTCCATTGGGTGATGGCCTAATAACATTTATCTCCTTTGTGATTTCAATGCCTCTCTAATGCACTATCATAGGAGTCTTGACAGTACTTATGTATTAGTGAAGAAGGCTTCCAACAAATTCAAAAGGAGGGCATAAGATTACATACAAAGTCCTAGTCTTCATACCCTAGTCACATATCACCCCTCTAAGAAGACCTCAAGACAATTGCCCTTTAATATAGGAAGTCAATGCAGTTTTAAAAGATAAAGTGCAAGAGGCCAAAGGACAAGAAAACTTAAGGCCTTAAGGGGTTTAAAAGAATAAAAATATAGGCTTGCAGACTTGACTTAAAACCCTAACCCTAGGTGGCTACCACTAGAACCCTTTAACTTAGCACTGCAAAACTTTGTCCACTCTAATCATGGGAAGCTAAAATCAAGCATATACACTCACGTATGATAGATAAGTATGCCTACCAAGTGGTTTGACATAAAAATGAATAGGCTTCAAATTATAACCCTTCAAAGTAGGCCACTGAAGTATATTGTATAGGTGCATTTCTAAGTGTTGCAGTCAGATTTTTCATCATGGGAACCTAAAATTTTTGCAAAAAATGGTAGGAAATTTTAGGTTACAACAAGTCCATTAGTTGGAGGTAGGAAAACAAGGGTTTTCTATTCATTATTAGCACGTTAAACTTAAGCATATGAGATAGCATGGCACACACAAAATGTTTTGGATAATGACCACAAGATTAGGTTAATTGCAACCACTTTTTGTAAGCAAGCACAAGACTAGTATACTCATTATGATCCTAATGGCACCAAGAAGGGTCCCCAAAGATATAAGAGTAATCATTTGTCATCTAAGAGAAATCTAACATTTAAGGGTGCTAGGGCCAACAGAGAAGCACTTTAGAACTCATCCTACGCATCAATAAACAACTCAACACAAGAAATTCAAATTGACATATTAACACAACAATATCCAACTAAGTTATTTAAAGTCAACTATTGATACCTCGTTCTCCATCCAGATTACAAAATCGGTACAATTTTTTCTTTGAAACATTTCCTTTTCAAATTGGCTTGGATGCCGGCCATATTTCTCCTCCTATCAAAACATGGCACATGGACTAGTTAAACTAATTAATATGCAATCATTTACTTTTTGCTAGGAAATTAAAAAAAAATATCATTTAACTTATTAAATATACTTACAAATGTATAGATCAAGGCTTGTAAACCTTTCTAGCCACTGTGATGTGTGGCACGAAGTTTGTCAAGCCTAGTCTTGGAGGCCTTGTCCTGAAATATATACTAATTCAATTTAACTATGCACAAATAAAATTTAAAAATCATTTAATAAATTTGATATAATCTTATGAACAAATTCAAATACCTACATACTCTCCTCACTGGACTTCCTTCGTGCATTAGACTTCTCATATGCTTTTACAAGCTCTTTCCATACTTTCAAACTTACATCAATTGGCCTTTTTTTGAGCCTTTGCTTGGGAGGGAGTTTTTTTATCTTCTTTGTTTGGTTGCACCGAAATCTCTTGCAGTTTTGAGACATTTGTAGCTTTATCTTCTTTACAGACCAACCTGTGCCAAATTCAGTCTCCATGTCTTGGATAACTACTTTTTGCAGGTGCATGGGTATCTTTTAGAATGGCAAATGTAGATGGTCTTTGAACCGTTGAAGGTATGATTCCTTCAACCTATTCACAAATGTTTTTCCAGCATCCATCATTTGGACGTCCCCTAAAACCACATCATATTCTATCTTGGCATCATAGGTACCAATGCAAGATGCAAAACATGGTGTGGTGGTCGAAGAAGTCTGTGTCCCAGGAGTGGGTGGGACATTGGAAGCCTCTGTTCCCTATTCCACATTCTTAGAGGTTATTGTTATTGATTTCCTCCTAGATCTTTTGGTTGATCCATGACTGGTTGGGGAATCAATTGATTCCCTTTGACACTGTTGATTTGTTTGTAATGTTTCAGGGGCTTTACCAGATCATTTTTCTATGTATCTAGCAAGCATTGTCAAGTCCACACCATCCAATTTGTTCACTGCCTCTACCCCCAACATGGAAGCCAATGCCTCTTTATCTTTGTCAGTCTCATGTTCCTATAAAATAAATTTCTTCTTTTAAATTTACAAATAAAAAACTAAAAACTAAAAATCACAGAAATAATGGAAACATTGACAAATCTATAAATTGGCAATGAATTACCTCATTGTGGCTAGAGTCTGCTCCCTTTGATCTCTTCCCTCTATTGCTTGACATTTTGAGGTGACCTAGGGAAAATTATTTTCATTTAGTCTATAGAGGCAAATGAAGTACACACTACCAGGTATGAAAGTTTTTGTCTAGTTTTTCTATATTCCTCAAGGTTTTTGACCTTTACTTTGTAGATCAAATCATGAAGTTATTTTCCTATGAATCAATTGGTGCCTTGGGAGGGAATCTATAGTTCCCAGCCTAATTTTAGTTTGTTCACCCTCATCTCAAAAGACCTATCTCCTCGTATTGTCTCGACCAACCTTTGTTTTAGTTTGCTCACCCTTGTCTCAAAAGCCCTAATTTTAGTTTGCTCACAATCGACTTGTCTTAAAGCACTCGATTACTTTTTTAGGAAGGAAGAGAGAAAGTTGTGTTTAGAGAAAGGTATTAATGGTAATGATAAGAGAACCTGGGCATTGGGGTTTGAAAAATGCATTCATTTCACTTAGATGCATAGGAAATAATGCAATGTCTATAATTTTACCCTCCTTTGCAACCACATGAGACTTGAACGATTCGCCTATAAACAAAACAATATTCACAATCCTCTCCATTTAATCAAAACAAAAATATATTTGGGAACGAAAATTTTTTATTGTAATTGTAACCTTACCTATGGTGTTGAAAACTAAATCAAATTTCTCATCTCTTCGCGCAGTGTTTTTCTCCTCTCTTCACGTGGCATTTTTCTCCTGTAATTATCGAATTTCTCATATATTAATTCAGGTAGGACTCCAACCCAAACACTCGATCTCCAAACAAAAAATGAACACCAAAAATCAATAAAGTTTTGTTTTTTTTTTTGTTTTTGGGTATGCGCAGGTGGGAATTTTTTTAATTTTTTTTATCCAGTAGTCGGTGCTATAGTTAGAGTAGTTAATGTCAACTTTAGCGCCAACTTTTAGGCTAAACTGTAATCTATTTGGGATGCCAAAGGCAGCACAAAGTGCACCTATTTTAGTGCCAATCAGTGCAAAATGATGTATTTTTCTTGGAAGTTGATAAAAATGTAACCTCACCAAATTTGGATTGTCCTTATAATAAGTAACTATATCTTGTTTCCATGATAGCATTTTGACTTCATGCTTCTCTTATGATTAGCTCAATAATGACTCACTCTTTCATGACCTTACACAGATAGTTGGTGACAATCCTTATGTAAGTGATATGGCTTGGAAAAAACCAAACAGCTCTTCTCTTACTATCATGATGACATGATATTGGGACTATATTGGCAGCTTATGGAGTGTGCTTATGGTATTGTGATTTTCATTTCTATGTTCTCATTAACCTATTTTAGGTTGAAGCATGGTAACTAACCCACTAGCTATTATGACAGTCATACAATGACTAGACAATCCTCTCCACTTTGACTATGACAGTCTTATGCATGGTGTTTTCTTCATGACAATCCCCAATAATGTGAATTATTGATAGTAGCTAGTTCAAATGGAGTTTTGGATGGTATAGTAAGTTGTCCCTATGGCTCATGATAGTGCATGCCTTGGTTATGTCCTTGTGACATTACTCTCTAGATATCTCCTCTTTATAGTGACAAGGTTTCAAGAACATGACAACTTAGGTAAGGTATCAACTTGTCTCTTTAACCTCTGGATTGTCATTTTTCAAGAATTGATCTCATTGAAATGCAAAGACAACATGTCATAGATTAGATGAAAAGATCAAGGAGATGCATGTTATAGAGTATAAAACTTAAAAATCAAAGGTCTTTTTGGGCCTTTTTCCAACAATATGAGAAAAATTCAAACTTTAAACATGTAGCACAGGTACCATATGACTCATTTGCATACATCACACATGTGGGACCACTAAGAAGGGAGGTAGGTGCTTAATATGAGCAATGACAATTGCACATAATGTTTTGTTGATAACTGAGAGGAGGGGTGAATCAGTTATCCTAATAATTTTAACTTTATGTGCTTTCTTAACAGTTAATGTAACATCAGATCAAATAAGCAAGCATAGTCATGAAATGGAAATAACACCAATACACATGACACAATGATTTTGACGTGGAAACCCTGTTAAGGGAAAAACCACAGGGTGATTAACCCAAGATATTATTCTCTATTAGAAGAATAGAAAATACAAAATGGCACTTACCAATTAGGGCTCATTGCTCGAGCACACTGATCACAACAGGCTCACTGCCTACAAAAGACTTACTGTCTACACGAAGAAAACTTGAACTGATGAGAAGCATCCACACATGCTAAAGTTCAGTTTCGGTTAAGCTCAATAGACTGATCTGCTGCACTTCATTCTTGCTCTCCTTAAGTGTCGTTGTCCTCTTACATTCCAAACCTATTTTTTTGCCTTTTATACTATTCTGCTTTTATTCGCACTTCGATTGTTACACACCACACACCTTCACATCTAAATCCATCTTGTATATATATCCGCACAAGTGATTTCAACACTTTTCTAGTTGGCATCCAGAATAGTCAATATTATCTCAAACTCTGATCTATCGGCTGAATCCTTGCATACTAAGTAATGCAGATCAAGAATATGCTTGTAGAAGTCTTCAATCATGTTAGCCAATCATGAATGATACCTCAAGAAACTTACTCATTAGCAATCTCTCTTCCGGATTCGAATCTGACACTCTGTCGGTACAGTTCTTCCTCTGTCTGCTCTGTCAAACAGGAACCCAACACTCAAGTGTTCATATCTCTTCACCCTTCCATCACCAAAGGCTAAATCCTTGGAATCTATTAGTCAAGGTACTCCTCTTGACTTCACCAAATCCGCACTTCACTGAAATACTTCCTCTGAGAGATCTGGACCTGACTGTCGGACCTTGCTGACTGCTCTATTCTTGCTTACTGGATCATAACACTTCTTCAATCTGACTTCCGGTAGAGACTCATCATATCTTGTGGATGTGTGGGATAACCTTTGTTGCCATCAATGACAACATTCATGAATCCATAAAGTGTCTCTTGCCAATAATCTCCCCCTTTGGCATTGATGGCAACACTTAGTGAAAAATGACTAAGTGTCACACTATACTCCCCCTTGGCTGATGCTCTGTCTCTATGTACATTTTCCGGAGCTCCCCCTTAGCTGGATTCATCATTTTTCATTGCTCATCACTCCCTCTTTGAAATCAATGGCAAAGGGTGGGGTCCTCACACCAAAATTTTCAAAAATTAACTTAGTCGCATAAGTATATCATCCGATTGCACTCTACATATACTTTAGTATGTCTGCAAAAGTGTTTTTCAATTGTACAACTTTGGTTGCCCAAATCAGCTTCATCCTATCCAAAATTGATATGTGACCACTCAACAACAATGTAAAAGCTTCTGCCTTCTTCAGATCTATCAGATCATTTGTCTTGGCGGTGGTTTGAGCATCACTTAGGGCCTCATGCATGGCCTCCAACTTAGGAATGATTATTCTTCTAAACTCATTTAACCTGCCGATTCTATTTTTTTTCTTTCTCTAGCTTCTTAATTTCATCCAAGACTACAATAGTCTGACATTCTTGATTTACTATGGATGAGGTAAATGGATCAAAATTTTGAGAAAGTTTTGTTAGTTTGATCTCCTGTTCTTTCATTTTCTTTTCAATCTCCATTGTTGCTTTGGACCATGATAGACAAAATTTATATATTTCCCCGTCATCTTTAAGAGCATTTTCTAAGCTCTTTATCCCTATATCCATATTTCTTCTATCATTTGATATTAGACTTAGTACTTCAGAGAATCTTTTATCCAAAAACTCTTTCCGGACCTTTTCCTTAGTTGATTTCTCTAAGGACTCAAAATGAGTGCTGACTGAACTAACAAGAGATTTAAGATTACCTGATGAGGAAGCCGATGAATCCTTCAGAAAGGATGGCATGATCTTTTCAAGCACACTGGATGTAGCTTCTATTAGTGCACAGTCTTCCATATGAGACTTCAGGAGTTTTTCTTTTGCCTTTGCATTAGCAAATGAAGCTATCTTCATTGTTTGTACTGGGGAAAGAGAATCAAAATCAAATGGTCCTAGTAGAAGTTCCGGTTCATCAATCTCTAGTATCTCTTTGTTTAAGAATTCCTTGACAATTTCTGCAGTGTCTCTTGCCAGAGACAGAGTTTTCTTTTCTTCTGTAGTCTTAGAGCTGTCATCTTCTTTTCCCTTAACTTATTTTTCTTTATCCTCTAATCTTTCTTCTCCTTTGGATCCAGAGTCAGCAGGGGAAACCGGAGGAGAGATGTTTGTTTGTTCATGAGCCACCTCTTCCGGAGTAGAGGATTCCAAGCCCTTATCTTTACCTTCACTAGAGTCTATTACTTCTTTTGTCATTGCCTCAGTAGATTCTTTTTCAACACTTGTAGCTGAGGGATCAACACCCAAGTCCTCTTTAATAGGAATGTTGAATCTTGAGTATGCCTTCCGCAGGATTTCTTCTGTTTCTTTTGCCACTTTATCAGTTTCTCCAAGCATGAGCTGATTCATTCTAGTCTTACTCCAGAACTCATCCTTGCAATCTTTGAAGATCATATCCATTTGTTTTGGAGTAATTTAAGGGTAGAGCTGAATAGCTATCTGTTCTCTGATTTCTAAGTCCTTAGCCTTAGCATTTTCTTTTCTCATTTCAAGTTCCTCTTCCAAACTTTTAGGAATTAGGGAAATTATTTCAATCCAGGCTTTATTGTATGTGTTTAAGTACTTAACTATGGCTTCCTCCAAGATTTTTCTATCTGCATCATTATATGCATCATAGAATTCTATTATTGGTTGCAGGTTCCCATTCATAGTAACAGCTTTGACTACATCATCTAGGGACAGAGTGGGCTTTTCAACAAACTCTTCTGCCTCTGCCACCTTATCTGCACCAGATACTTTCTTCTTCTTCTTCTTCTTCTTGATCTCTTCATCAAATTCTGTCCCTTCTTCATCTTTCTGATTGATATAAGACCTTGTGGCCTTTGTCTTAGTTCTTTTCTCTGCTTTACCAGATGATTTTGCTTCCGGTTTTGATTTATTTAAGCTCTTATTAGTGGTAGGAGCAGAGCTCTTAGAAGATCTAGTCCGGGAGGAGGATTCTACCATAACACTTTACTTTTCTGCCTCTTTCTTTCCTTTCTCAGTCCTTTCCTTCTTTTCCCTATTGGCATCAAGTGCCTCTTTTGAGATGCCAAAGCTTTTGGCAATGTTTTCTACTTCTTTTCTTACCTTTCTTTTCATCTCTGGTTGCCTTAGCTCAACATGGATCTTCACACTCAATTCTTCAAAGGTTCCAAACCTTTCTGCCTTGGGATCCTTTGGTTTACTAAGTATGTGCTGAACATGCAGCTCTATGATTTTCTCATCCACCTCATACCCCATTTACATGATCCACACTATTCTTGGTTCCACTGCCTCCATTAGGCACTGATCAGTCTCTACCATAAAGCATACTGTGTCTTTGTATTTCTCAACTAGAGATTGGGGAATTCTCTCTCTAGCTTGCATCATGCTCTGAAAATTCTTGAAATAACCCTAGAGAGCTGTATTTTGTGCCTTGGCATCACCAAGCCCATGTATATAATCTCTAATCTGAATGGCTACTAGCCTATCATTCTTCCATACCCAGCCATTGGATCTAGGAAGCTCATTCATGTAATAAAAGAAAAGACAAAGTATCAAACCACCGTATTTGAAGGAGTTCTTCTTATCCTTCTTTATCTTCTGTAGATTCTCCAATAGTTGGTTCAGAAGGAGCTCACAAAGATCATAGTCTACATTCTTCCTCAACATTTCATAAGTAGTATATATAACAGTTTCGAAAACTGAATTCTCCCTGCTAGAGTGATATATCTTATATCCAATTATCATTGATGCAAACTTGATATCCGGATCTGTGATATCCTCAATAGTCATAGCTCTTTTATCAAACTTTGATCCGGTAGCCTCAATTATAATTTGGTTTTTGATAGATTTGAGAATGGGCATCTCACCGGTTGAGTGTAATCTGGTTACAGCCTTAATGGCATCCTTAGTGATTTTAAACAGCCTGTTCAACCACATGAAGTTGTCATGCATTCGGCTCAGAATATACTGGACCCATTCATCTTCTAGAAAATAGGGGAAATGAATGCACTATGCAAAATGTTTGTCCCGGATAGCTTTATATTGGGTTTTGAGTTCGAATGAGTCATCTATCAATTGCTTGTGGTAGATATCGACCAACTTAGATTCCCCAAATTCTTCAATACTCCCATGAATATATGCCCTAACATCTTCTACATGCAAAACCCCATGCGGAATGCTTGACAAAGCACCTAGGGGATCAACTTCTAGGGATTCATATGGATGCTTCTTAAATTTAGGGCGAGGCCTATTAGAAATCTTCACTATATTTGGAGTAGCCATCTTTCAAAGATTTGCAAAGAGATATTAAGAATGGAAAATGCCTTTTATGCTTCTAGGTTACACGAAGTGAGCTGGATCAATTGCTGGATGAATCAAATTCTACAGATGATCTTTGATGGGCTTGTGGAATTTCTGTTGCAGAGCTTCTTTTCGTTTCTTCTTGAATGCAGAATGAACAAATGCTTAATGAGAAAACCCTTATATTGCTCTGCAAACCCTAATATCAAGTTGCAATAAATGCTCAACCTAAGTCATTCTGGTTTGCCTTATTCAGATGACTTGAAGAACCAAATCAATCTTGATCTTAAACATCTTGTGGATCTTCCAAATCTTAACCATAGTTTATTTAGATGTTTCTCTTATGAACCCTTTAATCCGCAACTCTCCTTGTGCCAGTTCCGGCACCAATTGACTGGTTGGGGGAACAAGGTTTTCTTTGTGTCTCCCCCTGAGCCAGAGCTCACTTTTTAATTTCTGGAACGAATATCAGTACTAGAGTCTGGTGCGGATCCATCCCCTACATTCTATGTACTTTTCTTCACCCAAACCTTGTTCATCTTACTTTGAACTTCATCCGCATTCACTTTTTATTTTCCCTTATCTTGATTCTGATTATGATATACTGGACCTCTTTTGTCTTGATTCTTGCTTCTATAGAATTTTGCAATATGACCAGATCTATAGCAAATTTGGCAAACAACATTTCTTTGCATATTTGATTGATATCCTCTTGATCTATATTGATTAGCCATATGACCCATTCTATTGCATGCAAAGCATCTACCATTGAATGAATTGTTCATTTGCATATTTCTGCATTCATGAGATTTGTGACCATACCTTTTACAGTTAAAACACTGTTCGGAGAAGGATGTATTAGTTTGATTCATTCTCTTTCTGCACTGATTAGCTTTATGACCAAAGTTATTGCAGTTGTGGCAATATCCATTGAAGGATGGATATCTTTGAGCATTAGGCTGCCTTACCGGAGGTCTTCTAGGCCTGTTCCTTGGATTTTCTGATCCAAAATTCTTCTGACCGGATCCGGAGCTTTCACCTTTTTCATACCCCAGGCCACACTTGTCATCTACCCTCTTTTGGCTTTCAAGAAGAACTTCAAGTTGAGCAGAGCTTATCTTGAATTTCTCTTTGTATTCATTTGCTATTTGAAGGTCCCTTTTAAGAGAGACAATTTGATCCTCAAGTTTTTCTTCATTATCTTTAGCATCTTCAAGATCAGATTCAAGATGTCTGATTATTCTATCCATCTTGTGGCAGTCTTCTAATTTTTCCTCGAGAGATTGTCTTAGATCATCTTCAGATTTTCTTCTTTCTTCAATTTCTTGGGTGAACTTCATAACTCCTAATTCCATTTCATGTCTTACCATGATGATTTCTTTTGATAACTTTTCACATAACTTGGTTTTCTCTTTCAGATCTCCATTTGTATCATTTGCTTCACCTTGACTTACCAATTGTTGAAGTAGCTCCTTTCTCTTTTTCATAGAGAGACTCAATTTGTCTTTTAGTTCTTTTATGAAATCATCAGCCTGTTTGAGTCTTTCCTTCAATTCATTGACTTCAGAGTTTGACTACTCAAGATCATCAAGGGCAGTCTTGAGTTGCTCCTTTATACCATATACATCCATTTGAATTCCCAGATCTTCCTCAAGCTGTTAGGCTCTGTTAGGAGGAACTTGGCTCTGATACCAAATGTTGATAACTGAGAGGGGGGGTGAATCAGTTATCCTAATAATTTTAACTTTCTGTGCTTTCTTAACAGTTAATGTAACATCAGATCAAATAAGCAAGCATAATCATGAAATGGAAATAACACCAATACACATGACACAATGATTTTGACGTGGAAACCTTGTTAAGGGAAAAACCACGGGGTGATTAACCCAAGATATTATTCTCTGTTAGAAGAATAGAAGATACAAAATGGCACTTGCCAATTAGGGCTCACTTCCCGAGCACACTGCTCACAAGAGGCTCACTGCCTACAAAAGACTTACTGTCTACACGAAGAAAACTTGAACTGATGAGAAGCTTCCACACATGTTGAAGTTCAGTTCCGGTTAAGCTCAATAGACTGATCTGCTGCGCTTCATTCTTGCTCTCCTTAAGTTTTGATGTCCTCTTACATTCTGAACCTATTTTTCTACCTTTTATACTATTTTTCTGTTATTCGCACTTCGATTGTTACTCACCACACACCTTCACATCTAAATCCATCTTGTATATATATCCGCACAAGTGATTTCAACACTTTTCTAGTCAGCATCCGGAATAGTCAATATTATCTCAAACTCTGGTCTGTTGGCTGAATCCTTGCATACTAAATAATGCGGATCAAGAATATGCTTGTAGAAGTCTTCAATCATGAATGATACCTCAAGAAACTTAGTCATTAGCAATCTCTCTTCTAGATTTGAGTCTAACACTCTGCCGGTACAGTTCTTCCTCTGTCTGCTCTGTCAAACAGGAACCCAACACTCAAGTGTTCATATCTCTTCACCCTTCCATCACCGGAGGCTAAATCCTTGGAATTTATTAGTCAAGGTACTCCTCTTGACTTCACCAAATCCGCACTTCACTGAAATACTTCCTCTAAGAGATCCAGACCTGACTGTCGGACCTTGCTAACTGCTCTATTCTTGCTTACCGGATCATAACACTTCTTCAATCTGACTTCTAGTAGAGACTCATCATGTCTTGCAGATGTGTGGGATAACCTTTGTTGCCATCAATGACAACATTCATGAATCCATATAGTGTCTCTTGCCAACATGTTTAAGTTCACTTCAACAGATATTTGGGGTTATGATAACTAATGGAGGGTTTTCTTTTCAAAGGAAACCATTAATTTTGGAGTGAAAGGTAATGGTGAAATATAACATAATGTCCCTATAATTAAATAATATCCAATGGCTAGGATTAACCTAACAAAGATCTAATGATGTGATTTCAAAATTAACATCCAAATTATCCTTCCCTCCATCAAGAATTTAAAATTTTGGTGCTAAAGACTCTTTGCGACTGTTTTGAGGGTTCTATGATAGTTTTGAGGGTTTTATGGCCACTTGGAGAGATATAGATTGCCTTAAAATGACCCATAAAAGAAAACGGAGAGTCAAATATGAAATAAATGTCTTTTTTGATGTGAATTTGTAGTCATCTTGTAATCATAAGATTTGAGCTCTAGTTGTCAAGATTTCACGTGTAAACTTTTTCTGAAGAGCAAAATGCTGCAATGTCCTATTTTGTTTTTCATAGTGCATCTTAATGAAAAGCAAGTGTATTAACAAGATAAATTCAAGAATATTCTCTTGGTGCATAGTTGTTATGTGACTATTGTCATTATTGTGTATTACAGGATCCAGAGGAGGCCATGAAGAGAGGACGTGGATGGCGTAGAACTACTAAATCACATAGAGGAAAGTGGGTGGAAATAGATATGACAACAGAATCTGCAGATACAATAGAGGTAAGAAGAGAAAGCAACTTCAACCAAATGAGGAAGGTGTTTATGAATTCACAAATGCTACAACATAGAGGAGATAAAGTGATTTTTGTCCACGAGGCCTCTAAGGTCAAACTTATTGGTTGAAAATGCACAGGAATGGTGATTAAATATGATTCTATGATCGAGGGAAAAGTTTGAAAATCAGGATGGCCAAAACATGATATCAATATGTCAAATATATGACTAAAGTGAGGTTTTGTGTTGGATAGCATATTTGTTTAAATGATATAATTGGTGTACTAAACATTATTTACTATGTTGTGTATTATAGGGGCTAGATGAGGCCATGGCAATAGATCATGTCATATCAAATGAGGACACAATGGATGAAGTGGAAAATCAAGTACTCAAATCCAATTTCCTTAGGAAAAAATGATCTGATGGCATTTTGTGATACGTCCATCTTTTTTCATAGTATTATTGAAATTTATAATGTTGTTTAGTGTGAAAAATGATATTTTGCTTACTTTAGGTTAGATACCACAATTTCACTGCTAAACATTGGGGATGACAAGGATCAAGCTTGTGAACAAGCTTCTAATCACTTTGCCTCCCTTTTATGCTTGCATGGTTATGAAACCTAAGGCCCTAATCAAGATTTTGCCAAGTGTTATACTTTCAACCAAGTAAAACCCTAATTATGCCTCAAATCAACAATTTATAGAAACTGATAATATATCTGGTAAAATTGGTCACTGAAATGCAGAGGAGGGGTTTCAGAGATAGTGTACCCAAAATTTGAGGGCTACCTAGACTAGGGCACCCGCTCCAATGTGCTAAAAATTCCTGAACAAGAAAACCTTCTGTAAATGGTGTTTGCGACTGTCAAATGTTAGGGTTAGCTGGTAGAAGATATCAATTAATTGCAAATAAAGATTAAACAGAGAAATGGAAATACATAGAATTAATAACAGTGAGAGACAAGTTTTAATGTGGTTCACCCAAACTCAGGCTACATCCACCAAACAGAGAGTCCAATATTATTATCCAGTAAATCAAACCGATTACAATCAGCAATCCCTACAACTCAATTTCGCTGCAAAATGCTACAATACAATATGTCAAAACCCTAACCCTTAGCCACTTTTATCAAGCTTTTTATCAGTTACAAAAATAGGGTTTTCTTATGTCGGTCAATGAAAAATAACTCACGGTGCCTTTATAAAATAATAAAAAACTATGTGAGGTTTCAGGGGTGCTGCCCCCGAGCCCCCGTGAGGGCGCTGCCCCTCAACCCTGCCCTGTATCGCGACAAGGAACGCGCCAGGGGCGCTGCCCCTGGACCCCACAAGGGGTGCTGCCCCTTGACCCCATAGGAATTTGGGGGGAAGCCGCGCCAATAAAAGTGGGGAAAATGTAACCTCCGAGTCTGATTAGGCTCCATATAACAACAATCTCCCACTTGGAGACTGATCAGACTCCACACCATATCATCTCCCACTTGGAGACTGATCATAACACCACTGACCCTGTAGCTCCCATTGGAAATAAGCACCCTAGACTCTGCTGTTCTATTTTTGTTGTTTTCAGTTGAGAAGACTAACCGAAGTTGAAGAGGAGCTCAGCTTCTCCCTTGTCACTGCCTTTGTAAACATATCCACTGGATTATCATCTGTATGTATCTTTTCCAACTGTAATTGTCCATCATCCAACACTGACCGAATGAAGTGATACCTCAACTGTATGTGTTTGGTCTTTGAATGCAAGGTAGAATTCTTTGCAAGATGTACGGCACTCTGGCTATCTGTATACAAATAATAATTAACCTATTGTTTGCCCAATTCTTCCATGAAAGATTGCAGCCATATCATCTCCTTGCTTGCCTCTGTTGTAGCTACATATTCTGCCTCTGTGGTGGATAAAGCAACCACCTTTTGCAACCTGGAAATCCAACTCACCACTGTTCCACCTACAATAAAGACATAACCTGTAGTACTCCACCTGGTATCAATATCTCCTGCCAAATCTGAGTCTACATAACCTGCTAAATCAGCATTAGAGCCCCCAAAACATAAATATTTATTGGATGTACCTCTCAAATATCTGAGAATCTATTTTATCGCATTCTGATGCTCCAATCCAGGATGACTCATATACCTGCTGACGACTCCTACAACATGTCCAATATCTGGTCTCGTGCATACCATGGCATACATTAAACTTCCTACAGCTAAAGCATATGGTACCTTGGACATTTTCTCTTCCTCCTCTTGTGTCTTAGGACACATCTCCTTAGTCAATTTCAAATGACTAGGCAAAGGTGTGCTGACAGCTTTTGCATTCTCCATATGGAATCTCTACAACACCTTTTCAACATAAACAGCCTGAGATAGAGTCAATTTTCTATTCTTCCTCTCTACAAATTTTCATAGCAAGGATTTGTTTTGCTGCCCCCAAATCCTTCATATCAAATGACTGTGCTAACTGTTGTTTTAACTCTCTTATGTGATCCTTGTTAGACCCAGCTACAAGCATGTCATCAACATATAAACATAAAATAATGTAGCTGTCATTATCCAACCTCTTAAAATAAACACAATGGTCAGAATTACACCTGTTGTAGCCTTGCTCAGCCATAAAACTATCAAATTTCAAATACCATTGCCGAGGTGCTTGTTTTAGGCCATACAAACTCTTCTTCAATCTGCACACTTGTTTATCCTTACCTTTGACCTCAAATCCATGGGGTTGTTCCATGTATATCTCCTCCTCCAAATTACCATGGAGAAAGGCAGTTTTTGCATCTAGTTGTTCCAAAAGTAAATTTTTAGCAGCCACAATACTTAAAACAGTACGAATAGAAGTCATCGTGACAACCGAAGAAAATATCTCATCAAAATCAATGCCCTTTTTCTGTGCAAATCTTTTTACAACTAACTTGGCCTTAAATCTTTTCTTACCTCCATCTTCCTCTTTCAGCTGGTAAACCCATTTGTTTGGTAAAGTCTTTCTACCTGCAGGTAACTTACATAATTCCCAAGTTAGATTTTTCAGCAAGGAGTCCATTTCTTCTTTCATAGCAAGCTCCCACTGAACCTGTGTATCCACCTACATAGCTTCATTATACCCTTCGGGTTCACCAGCATCTATTAACAAAATAGAATACAAAGAGGGAGAAAACCTTTTAGGAGGTCTACTTAGCCTTGTTGACCGTCTAACATTCACTGGAGTTTGTGGTATTTCTGGTTGCTATTGCGAAGCATGAGGAACCACTAGAACATCACTATTTGGAGTATCATCCAACACCACATAATCTTTTGCTTTCTTCTCATGCTGTTGCAATTGATCTTTGTACAACACTTTCTCATTGAATATAACATCCCTGCTTCTCACAATTTTTTGATTTTCAAAATTCCAAAGCCTATAACCAAATTCATCAATGCCATATCCAACAAAGGTACACTTTTTTGATTTTGCATCCAGTTTGGTTCTATTTTCAGAATCTACATGTGCAAATGCTTCACATACGAAGGTTTTGAGAAAAGAATAACTCACCTTCTTACCTATCCATGCTTCCTCTGGAATACCACAGCCCAAAGGAACTGAAGGACCTCTATTAATTAAATATATAGCAGTGTTGACAGCCTCTACCCACATGTTTAAAGGCAGCCCAGCATGCAATCTCATGGTCCTTGCATGCTCCATTATTGTCATATTCATGCATTCAGCCACTCCATTTTCCTGTGGAGTCCCTGGAACCGTTTTCTGCCTACGAATTCCATTAATGGAACAATAATCCTCAAATTCTTTACTACAATACTCACCACCATTATCAGATCTGAGACATTTTAATCTTTCACCTGTCTCATTCTCAACCAAGCTTCTCCATTTCTTAAACATTTCAAATACATCAGATTTCTGCCTAAGGAAATAAATCCATACCTTTCTAGTTGCATCATCTATGAATGTAACATAATATCGAGAGCCACCGAGAGAAGATACCTGAGCTAGTCCCCATACATCTGTATGCACAAGCTCCAACTTTTTATTTTTCTTTTGCTTCCCATCTCTGAGAAAATTGACTCTCTTTTGTTTTCCATACACAACTTTCACAGAAATTCATATTAATACATTTCAGACCTGGTAAAACTTTCTTAGAATGAAGTACCTTTATACCTTTTTCACTCATGTGCCCAAGTCTATTATGCCACAATGTTGTCTCAGAACCTGCAGCAACTTTTCCAGTCTCTTCCTGCAAACCTGCAGCAACTGTTCCTGAACCGATTTGTTTTTTCTCTGTAATAGCTAAAGTAGAAGGAACAGTATGACCTGTACAAAGATATAAGGTGCCTACTTTCACACCTTTTGCTACTACTAAGGCACCTTTTGAAACCTTCCAATTTTTATCAGTAAATGTAACAGTGCAACCTTGTTCAGTTAGCTGTCCTGCTAAAATTAAATTCCTACTGAGCCTTGGAACATGCCTTACCTCTTGTAGTAGCCAATGATTCCCATTCTACAACTTAATCTTGATTCTTCCCTTTCCAACAATCTGACAGGGTTCATTATCTCCCAAATAAACCAGCCCAAAATCCCCTTGGACATAATCAAGAAAATAACTTCTATGGGGTGTAGCATGAAATGAGGCCCCTGAATCTAAAACCCATGAATCATCAGCATTATCTAGGGAAAGAATCAAAGCATCATCTTTAGATTTATTGCTTACCACATTTGCCTCCTTATTGCCTTCTTGTTTGTCTCCTTTATTTTTTTGAGACCAGCAATCTTTCTTCAAATGACCTGGTTTCCCACAATACCAGCAATCCTTGTGTCCTCTAGTTTGGGATCTTTTGTCCTTTGATTTTCCTCGTGACTTCCCATGACCTCCAGAACCTTTTCCTCTCTCCTTTGATCTGCCCCTACTCTCTACATTCAAAACACTGCCTGATGTGGATCCACCTAAGCTTTTCTTACGAATTTCCTCACTCAGAATAACACCAATAACATCATCAAATTTTAGGGTATTTGAATGAGAAATAGAGTTACTAACTGCCATTACCAAACTATCCCAGCTTTCAGGCAATGAACATAATATCAAGAGAGCTCTAACTTCTTCATCAAATTTTACATTTAAAGAAGTCAATTGACTGACAATTGTATTAAATTCATTTAAATGACCTATCATAGATCCACCTTCAACCATTTTCAAATTAAACAAACGCTTCATGAGAAATAACTTATTTGAGGCTAAGGGTTTTTCATACAATTTAGCCAAAGCTTTCATCAGACCATCTGTTGTCTTCACTTCCGTTATATTGAATGCCACCGATGGTGCCAGGCACAACTGAATGGTTCCTAGTGCCTTTTTGTCAAGAAGATTCCAATCCTCATTAGACATTGTTGCCGGTTTCTTGGCTACTCCTTCCAACGACATCCATAAATCTTTTTGATAGAGGTAATCCTCCATCTACATCTTCCATAACTGATAGTTCTGCCCATTGAATTTATCAACCTTCAATTGACCCTCGTCTACCATTGCTCCCACTGAACCATGAGACCTTCCTGCAGACGATAATCGAACACAACCCGCTCTGATACCACTTGTTAGGGTTAGCTGGTAGAACATATCAATTAAATGCAAATAAAGATTAAACAGAGAAATGGAAATACACAGAATTAATAACAGCGAGAGACAAGTTTTAACATGGTTCACCCAAACTCAGGCTACATCCACCAAACAGAGAGTCCAATATTATTATCAAGTAAATCAAACCGATTACAATCAGCAATCCCTGCAACTCAATACCACTGCAAAATGCTATAATACAATATGTCAAAACCCTAACACTTAGCCACTTTTATCAAGCTTTTTGTTGGTTACAAAAATAGGGTTTTCTTATATCAGTCAATAAAAAAAACTCCCAGTGCCTTTATAAAATAATAAAAAACTGTGTGAGGTTTCGGGGGCGCTGCCTCTCGACCCCGCCCTGTATCGCAATAGGGAATGCGCCAGGGGCGCTACCCCTAGAGCCTGCAATAGGTGCTACCCTTGACCCCATCTTGGGGGCGCTGCCCCCAAACCCCCGCAAGGGGCGCTGCCCCTTGACCCTGTAGGAATTTGGGGGGAAACCGCGCCGATAAAAGTGGGGAAAATGTAACCTCCAAGTCTGATTAGGCTCCATATAACAACATCAAAAGGCTCCTAGATCCCAGATAAAACACCTGGTTGGAATAGGGTGCCCGTCCCAATGTCCTACAAGTCTCAAAATCCAAAAATCTAAAAGTCTGTTGAAACTGTATCCGCAATACCCTTCTTTCTGTAGCTTCTTTTCACCGGAACCTAGAAAACATGATTTACACATACAAAAGAAGGAAATTATTGCGGCTATATAGGAGCTTGCCTCAATCAAGCCCCGTCTCCAGTATTTCTAGCTCAAAAATAGCTAGGGATAAAGATTTGCAGAAGTGTGTGCAAACCTAACAATGTGTTATGCATAAAATCAAACCCTAGATGTCTCAATCAAGGGAAGATCAACAACTTGCTTTGCATCAATAAAAACATACAACATCACCTCAAGGAGATGAAACAAATGAAGACTTGCATGAACAAGAAGGCGAATCAGCAATGTCTGAGGCTTCAACCCTTCTCCTGATCATGCAAAAGGTGTACAAACCCAAGGAAGAGCAAGATAGACTCAAGATCTTGATTCCTAACCTTCATCCATTGTCTCCAAGATAGCAAATAAAGAATACTTTGAATAGCTTCAACAAGTTACTAATCTTCAATGGAAATTGTAGCAGAGTTTTGGCATCAAGTTTGCATAAGAATTGTGTGTGATAATATGATTTGCAAATGTCTTTTTATATCAAGCTTTAGGGAATTCAAATTTTGAAATAATGTCTTGATATTGTGCGAAAACCAAGAATTTGAAAATGGAATCTCGAGGCACTCGGCGGGAACCGACACCCCACCAAAATTTAAAATGCCATGAAACTGAGGACTAGGGTGTGGGCACCCAAGTCCAAGCCCCCAATTTCAGCTTAGATCTGCATTTGGGTGGTCCTAGGGACCCTAATCTCAAATCTCTTTCCAGGTTCTCTCAATCAGTTACCTCAAAAAGTGAATAATCTACTCCTAAACTAAGTCAATGAGGGTTTCAGTAAGGCCGAAAAAGAAAAGGTTGAGAGACCACCAAGAGTGAGGAGCTAAACCAAGGGAAATTGTATCATTCCATACAGGAGGACAATTTCTAATGTTACAAATGTATTATCCAATCTCGACATAAATTAATGCATGTTGTTGATTATTTTAGATGGAGATTGGAGCAAATGCAGAGCCTGAGCATTCAACTAGAAAATGAAAAATATATGTACGTGGACCTAAAACTGTTAAATCATGTAGACAACAGTGGGTGGAAGAGGATATGACAATGGATCCTAGAGACACAACAAATGATTGCACTGAACAAGAGGTTGGTCAGGACTATAGTACATGGGATGAATACTTTGAGAAAATTGTTATTTATCGATGTTGTGTATGTCATGGAAAGAAACAATTCAAACGAGCGATTGTACAAAGACATTACATATATCATGAGCTTCCATTCAGTAGTATGCCTCCTACAATTGATTCAAATCCAATAGGAATTGTGGTAAGGAATTTTCTAAATTGATATAAATAACATGTATACTTTGTTTAAACATTGTTTTATATTATTTAAATAACTAATTTTTTTCTTAATGGATACTTGTAGGATAAAGTTCTTGGTTTAAAGTTTCTTGGATCACTGACTTCCAGCCTAGAGGGCAATGATCATTTATCAGATGATACATCTAACAAAAATATGTGCCAATATACCAGCTCAGAAGATGAGGAATTGATGAAAACAAGCAATAGAACAAGAACTGGTTTAAAGATGCATAAATTGCTTAAAGACAAGGGGAAGGTGGACTACATACCCTATGAGAATGAATGTGATGGAGATGATGACTTGCCCCTGAGTTTGAGATCAATTTACAAAGAGACATTTGATCGTCGACTATATTGCGCTTGGCCTAGTGATCAACAACTACCTAGAGTGTATGAGGTGTTTCAATTTTGGAGATACAACTACATGATACGACCCTCCAATATTCATGAGAAAATCTAGGCCTCTTTATTGTCCAAAATGTACATGTGGGATCTAAACATAGAAACAATTCAGAACAAACCACTAGGAGATTAATGCCATATTATGGTCCATCATATTACAGTGGTGAATGGAGAAGGCTAGTAGAATATAAGCCTAGCATGTCAGCATATGGTCTAAATTCGAATATGTATACACATCATCTCCAATTAGAAAGTGGAAAAGAAATGAATAGAGGTCATCTTATGTATATAGATGGACATGCATACACACACAAAAATATTGCAAGATTTATAAATAGTAGTAAGGGAAGGGACCCTACTATAAGACTGAATTGTCAATTTGTTGAGGTTATAAATGATAAAGATGGAGATATGGAAAGATAGGTTGATAGATTGATAATGTTTGAGGCTATTATGGACCTTACCATTGGGGATGAGTTATTGATTGATTACCCCTTCTTAAAACGCACTCCTATGCGAAAGAAGAGGGAAGAACAAGGTCTCCCTAAGGATGTTCTTAAGGGCAGAAAACCAAATAATAATAAATGAGTGTGGACTAATGTTTTATAAACTATGTTGTCCAAATTGTGTTTTATTTAAATTATTGTATAAAAAAGCTAGTCTATAAAATAATGTTCCATTATTCAATTGATGTATATATGTTCATACAACCAATATTTTTATTTTTTAAGCCATATTTGATTATATTTCTTTGAAATTGATACATTTATGATTTATCCAATTGTTGTCAAACATTAAATAATGCTTGTGTTTGTTGATAGGTAGAAGATGTTGATGAAACACATACTAATACCCAAGATCCAACTGGATTATTAAGATTTGGACGGGATGATCCAAACCATCCTTTAAACAATACCGGGGCGAAAAGAGCATTATTGAAGAGAATACTACCAGCTGAGAAATTTGAAGAGCTAATGAGATCCACATACACTGATGAAATGCCACCTAGCCTTAATGATGATGATCATGATAGTGAAAATGCAGTGTATGAAGAAGGATTGAATGAAATGCTTACAAATTTCTTTGGGGATGAAAACAATGATGACAATAATGATCATATGGTTGACAGTAACGATGATAGCAGGGGTAATTACCACCAACGTAATGTTGATGCTAACAACCTAAAAGACTCCATCAAGCAAGCAGCAAAGACACCCGTGTTCAAATCAGGTGCAAGTAGAACCTCAAAACTGGCATGCACATTAATATTATTAGAAATCAAGTCACTATTTGGTTGGTTAGACAAAGGATCCACTACCCTACTAAAGTGAGTTGAAATCTATTTCTTACTTTGCAATTGTCAATTGGTGTACATAATTCATAAAAATTCATCAACTTCGTTTATATTTCTTTAAGGGGATTTTAAAACCATATATTGTATATAAACAGTCCTAGTATAGATTGACATATCAAACATGTTCATCATACGTCAAACATTCAATTGATTTAATCTCTCGCAATCTTACAGGGCACTAAAAACTAAAATATTCCCTGAAGATAATGTGTTGCCGTTAACTTGCAGAGAGGCACGTTTGTTGTTGGTTGAGTTGGGGATTGAATATAAGCAAATTCATTCATGTAAAAATGATTGCATTTTATACAGAGATGACTATCAAAACAAGGTAGAATGCCCTGTATGCAAAGAGAAGAGTGTTAGAATCAAGACAGACAACTGAGAGGGGGGGTGAATCAGTTGTCCCAAAACTTCCTCTTATTAATCACTTAAATCCTTCTTGTGATTCAGCAGCATAACAATAAATCAATCATGGAATCATAATGCAATCATTCAAGAGTAGAAACATATTAACACATATGACACCAAGATTTTAACATGGAAAACCCAGTTAAGGGAAAAACCACGGGGTGACTAACCCAAGATTGTATTCTCTGTTAAAAGAATAAAAGGAACAAAATGGCACATGCCAATTAGGGCTCACTACCCGAGCACACTGTTCACAAGAGGCCCACTACCTACAAGAGACACACTATCTACAGAATAATAAATATTACATACTTGAATTGAAGAATAGCATCTTCACCATGCTTGAGTCAGTTCCATTTAAGCTCAAAACTTCTGCTCTACCTTTCACTCTTCTCCTTTCTACCACACTCTCATCTTCACCCCCATAATTTTGAAATGACTTCACAACTCTTATTTATACAAGACATCAACTTTGGGATAATCATCAAAGTCAGCAAACTTTATAGAGAAAATACACAAATACAACTTGATTTGTTACAAAAGACTTCATGCGAATCACCACACTATCGGCCACATATATCTGGGACCCAAATCTTCTTTGAGGAACATGCCATCCTTCTCGTAACATCTTCAAGATCATCCGTAAGATGTGTAAATCATCCGGTCAGCCAAAGAGGAAGAACATCATCATCCGGAACTAAATCTTCAATTACGAGCTCAATCTTCAATGCGGACCACCAACACAAACTGGACACAATCCAGAGACCCCCACAAGCTTGCCTAAATCACCAAGAATATCCATACTACTTCTGCTTACTGAAATCATTCTTTCCTTCATCCGAAATCTTAAGAACATAGTCTGTCATCACTGCCATATTGGAATAGATGCTTGCAAACCTCCAGACCATGAACCAATTGAGTGGTTAATTCACATTGACTTCCTAAACACTCCACCAAATCTGTAGAACAAGATATTACATTTTTGGATCTCACCGGACCTATTTGTGTTGCTCTATCACTTCTGAACATCTACTAGAACCAGTTTTACTAATATAGCCATAACTTCTTCAAATCTTCATGCGGACCTCTCAAATATTTACTGGATCACCTTTGGACACATATGTACAAACCCTTTAATTCGCATCCTCTGATCTTCAACTTCGCTGGGATCTTCACTTCATAGAGCTTCACTATCTTCACTATTCTTCTCTATTTCTGATAGGACTAATTTTCTCAATATCCTCAACACACATCTCATCCAATCCTTGACATTAATGCAACAGGAGTATGTTGACATCAATGACAACATCGGTTAGGCCCATACTTGCAACAATCTCCCCCTTTGTCATTGATAGCAACATATGATGTGAAAAACTATTTTTAACCATCAAGACAAGAACTTCTTCTTATTGGCTGACATAACTCCCCCTATCAACAACAACCATTCACATGTCTTCTCTTCCTTTACTACTCCCCCTTTGATCAACAACCACTTTTTGTTTTTCACATGTCTTCTCTCCCCCTTTGACATCAATGGCAAAGGGCACATACTTGCATCACTCAGAATCATACAGACTGCTCCTCCTAAGTAGCAGCTTCCCATCATCAATCTGGACCACAAGATATGACTGTGAGATCTACTAGACTAGTTCACATCAATGCACCTTAGTTTAGAACCAGAGGGGTAATAACCCCTAACGTCTCCCTGAGGTACTCAAAAGAGTCCTTAGGTAGAGGTTTAGTAAAAATGTCTACAATCTGATCCATGGAGGGCACAAACTCCAATCTAACTTCATTCTTGTTCACCTGCTCTCTCAAAAATTGAAACTTGATGAATATATGTTTTGTCTTTGAATGTATCACCGGATTATTTGAAATGTTTATTGCACTTGAGTTATCACAGAAGATTGTGATAGGTTCCTCATACTCCACTCTGATGTCTTTTAGCATTTTCTTCATCCACAATACTTGAGTGCAACTGCCCGCTGCTACAATATATTTTGCTTCTACAGTGGATAAAGATATTGCCTCTTATTTATTGCCTAACCAAGAAACCAATATTTTCCCTAAAAAGAATGCTCCATCACTGGTACTCTTCCAGGCACCCACATCTCCTACCCAATCCACATCTATATATGCATGAAGAGAGAAATTAGGATCTCTAAGATAACATAGACCATACTCAACTATTCCTTTTAGATATCTGAGAATCCTTTTGATTGTCATGACATGAGATTCTCTAGAATCAGGTTGGAATCTGTTGGGACAGGAAAAATTTAAAATTTTTCCTATATTTTCACCTCTCCATATCTGACCAAATCATAAAACATCCCACCCAAAATCATAATTAAAATTGATACATCCCACAAAAACGTCCATGACAAAACAATGTAAAGGGCTTAAATTTCATACTATCAGCAAGACTTTATGTTACTTATGCCGATCCATGAGAAACCAATAGAAATGACTATTGGCGTGAAAAAAAGGATCAAAGAGAAGATTCCAAAAGTCACCGATGGAGGAAATAATACCGATGACCTTTTGTCGAGAAGAAAATCTATCAGTCACACCGATTGGTATGACTAGAGGCTATCGAGTAACACTTCGAAGATCATCCCGACAGTATAGATCATTCCGATAGAGTATTTCGGAAAAACTCTCACCAAGTGTCCCATGGAATCAAAGGAACTAATGGTCATCAACAGGAGATGAACGTCAGAGTGAAAGATTAATAAGTCTCTGATACTCTGATGTCTTGGCGAACAACAAAAGGTGCTTTCAGTATAAGTCATACCGACATACATAACCATCGGTAAAAGTAAGTGAATCAGAACAAGGTTTACAAGTCTGGCCAAAGCATTTCTCACAACGATGTCGGTAACATATTATGAAAGTATTTCTGATCCAAGATATAAAGGGCTATTGGGAAGACGATGACGCTCGGGTAAACATAAATATGTTATCCCGATGGCATAGATCACCCCGATAATGATGATAGTCAAATTCATTGACGAGACTCTCACCGATAGTCATATCGGTAGCACTTAACATATTGGAAAGGAATATCAATCACACAGTGATGAAAGAGGTCATGCTAATGGAAATTGTGCCCACTTTCACATTAGATAGGGTATGGACATCTCCTACCGATACGATTTAATGTAACGTCGAGGAGACAATTGAAGGGTTACAGTGATTGATTGTTCGGGCCATAAGGAGATATTAAAATCGCCTAGACATTATGAAAATCATGCTGATGAAAGGAGTTATGACAATGTGACATTTCACAATGATGAAGGATATTGAACTGCTTGAACAATTAAATGCAAACGACGATGAAATCCTCTAAGATCATTACAATTAAGATCGACAGAATTATTTGAGAAGAAACTACAGGGGAAAACTTGAAGTGCAAACAGGGGAATTCAATCACAGCCACCGACGACAGGTATATACATACAAACCTCTGTGTTGTAGCCTGTAATTTGATTTTCTGTCAAGAATTGAAAATGGAGACTCCGAGAAAAGGAAAGGGCAGAAAATCACAAGGGGATATGAGTAAACCTAGGAAATAGAAAATTGATAAAAACCCCTGAGGAGAAAACAAAGGACAGAAAACTCAATCAAGATTTGATTGATCAATTACTAGGGTCAACTCCCAAAGCTCGAAGATCTGCTCAAATTAGGGCAGAAGGAGAAAAATTAGAGGACAAATGTAAACACCTAGGGAACATTTGGACCCCAATCAGAGGGTATGTACTTTTCAAATTCCACCACAACAGAAGATTTAGGAATTCTCCAGTATCAAACCCATGGCATTTGAATTTGGGTAAATTAGTTGTGCCTGATGTGTTCCTAAATATTGAACTTCTCTAGCTTCTTGCTAAACAGTATGACCTAGTCTGAAGGCTATATGCAACCCACAAGGGGAGCCTGAAGTCAAAAAATGCCATCTGTGAAGTATTCGACTTGGATGATTTATGCACTATCCCCATTATTTATGAGGATTTAGAAAAGAAATACTAGAGAATGGATTCAACTTACAACAGATGGAGGTTGCCTATTCATAGGCCCAGAGCTGAGGGAGAATTGGTGCCTCTCAATGAGGATGATGGTCCTCCTTTTCATGTATCAATATTTGAACACTACATACAACATACCTATTATTTTGTGGGCTAGTTCCTAGGATCAGAGGTCCTTGAATTTATGACAATCCCTTTGATGTTCATAGCTACTGACATCCAATGCCACAATGCAAGGCAGTTCGATTATGCTACTTATATTGTTAATAGAATGGACTCTGCTCTGGCTGCAATACAAAACAATGCCCCAACAAGTTCTTTTGAGCATTACTCACTTCTTATGCACATGGTGCTCTATTATGGCCAGGAAGTGGGGTTATGGCCAAGTGAATTTAAGGTTGTTACTGCAGACCAAAAGGGACATAAGTTACCAATACAGATATGGACCAGGATATGGGATAGCAAATATGCCCATTCTAGCTATATACAATTTGAAGAATAATTTGTAAAAGTGTTGTATAGATATTTCAGTCACCCTTGTGAGTATTCAATCTCAACTGAGATAAAGAGGTTCCTTAGACCGAAAGATTTTGGTGGTCCTCCTACTGCTATTCATAATTGGGGAGATTGGTATTGTTTTGAAGATGCCACCATGGTTAGAGTGTATGGTTTTGAGGACACTTCATTCATATTACCTAAAACTATCCCTGACAGAGTTGCCTACTTAGAAATAGTTAGGCAAATGCACTGTTTAAATGTAATGCATCTGAGTTCCCATGATAAATAGTCTTTTATGCCTAGTACTTTGTGTTTTGGGGATTTCACTGTGGTTTCCAAGGAAGGTTATAATCTCATCCTAGAAAAATTGATGCACTACAATATGAGGTGTGCTGAGGTGAGGAAAGGATTTGATCCTGAGGGTTTTATTGACTACTAGGAGGAAGAAAAACCTCAGTGGATACACACATATCCCCTATCCACACGATGATGTCATCAGAAACCTGGAAGAGGCTGAGGTGGAATTGGTGGTGGAACAATATAACAGGGATCTAGATGAGAAGAGAAAACAGTTGGCAGAGATTGAGGTACTATCCTCTGGAGATGAAGAACTGGCAAGGCGAGAGGAACCACAGGACAAAACAATAAAAATGTCCAAAAGAAAGATGCAACAATATTAGCCTCCTGTCATAATACATGATGAGGAGGGATCTGCTGATGAAGACCCACGTTAAATAGCTTATGATTCTTTTATTTCTGATGACAAATTCATTCATTCAAAAGAGTTTAAATCATTTTTGTATGAATGCAAAGGGAAGGAAATTAGAGAGTCAGTGGATGATGTCTCTGCTAACAATGAGAGACAATTACTTGATATGTTGAAAACAATAGTGGATAATGAGTAGTAGAATATATACATATAATTTACAATGTTTCTCAAAGACCATGTGGCATATTATTATTGAAGAAAAAGATTGAAGTTCTCTTGTTCAGTGGTTCTATTTTGGTATCAATTGTTTGTTAAGATTATTCAATTGTGTGGTTGTCTCCATTTCTGTATTTCCTTGTTATTCAAATTAATATATCAAGTATATAGTTAATTTGTCAGTGCACATTTGTTGTATCTGTGTGATTGAGTAAATTGGTCTCCATTTGAGGAATTAAATCCTTCTGATCAGTCACAGTAACCTGGAAGTGTTAGTTTGGATTACTAAGAAGAGCCATATAATTAGGATTGCCATTCTGTCTCCAAATTAATATTATCTCTTGCATATTTCATTCAATTGGTTCCTTCAAGAAAGGATTAAATTGCCTTCTAGTGAAAAACAAGATATCTGATTATATTGGTTGGATTATCAAGAAGAGTTTGTTAGTCATCTCCCTGCATGTTTATACAAGTTATAAACTAAAATTGTGCCAAACAATTAGAATTATTACCCACTATAAGCCACTCGTCTTAGTCCTTCATTTGACTCTGTTTACCCAACAAGGCACTGGTCTTAGTTCAATTTATTATTTAAATCCTTTTATTTGCAACCATTCATCAGATAGTAGAATTAATTAGAAAGCTTTCATCTATCCCACACCATTTGCCACTGTAGGTAGATCCATTTTCTTAGTCAAAATAGTTGCATTCAATCTGCTTTAAATTCCAAGGTTCACCCACCTAGGTGTAGCAGGACATAAAGTGTAGGAAATCATCAAACCCTAAAGGTTGATTTTGTTAAGTTAGTTCAAAAACGTTGTGAATCTAAGCATAGAGCTTGGCATCCTCTTAGGATTAGCAACCTACATTTTTGAGACCTAACAAATTGGCGACTCTGCTAGGGAAGAAATAAAAGATCTTAGAAATAAATCATTCCTTTCATAGAGTCATTTTAGAAACTTTAATTTGGTAACTCTGCTGGCAACCAGAACCCAGAAAGATAAATTACAAACTTTTTCCTATTTACAAATAGGTGGCGACTCTAGTTACTGTTATAAAAAAAATTTAATACCAAATGGATGGTAGGAGATCCAAGATGGAAGGAAAGAAATTGCAGTCATCTCCACCACTTAGAAACATTTCCAAAAGAAATGGAACTTCAAATTATTCTCACTAGGATAATAACTAGGATGCTCAAGAGGATAATGCAGAGCAAAATATTTTAATTCACAACAAGTTCACACCTCTGCATGATTCAAATGAAAATCTCAATGGAGTAGCTGATGATATTTTGGCAAGATACAAATTGGATCCTCAAGAATAACTCGAGTATGAAGCACAGGTCATGAGGGATATTGATCAAAACCAAGTTGAATATGATTTCAAGATGTCATTACATCAAGGAGAAGGGGTAAAACATGGATTCTCAAGTCAAGAAATAAATGACAATCCAAAGAATCTAGGAAGTATGAGTGAAGAGCAGCAGGAGGTACTCAAGCTCGAGAAAGAACTCAAAATGTTCAAAATACAAGAGATTAAGAGGTTGTTGCAGCAGGAGATTCAACAAATGAAAAGTAAAGCTAAAACAGCCCCCCCAAAATATGTGCCTCCGCGTAGAGGAAACACTTCAAGGAATCCACAGCAAAATACAAATGGAGTTCAAAATTCACATGCATCTAGAAGTCATCAAAATATAATTCCCCAAAACCCTAGACCACCTCCCATACATAATACATCTCAACATATGGCAAATCCTTACCCACCCCCTAGCCAACAATATTACCGACCGTCAAATCCTTACATAAATCCGCAACAACAGTATGCCTATCATCAGCCACCAAGTGGATATAATTACTATCCTAATCCACCACCCATGAACTTTCCACCTCAAAACCTTGTAAACATATGTAGCCAATTTGATTTAATTGGGTATCAGTTGTTTCTATATCCTATGGATAGTAATTGGAGAAATATAGTTCCCAAGTTTACTGGCAACAATGCAATATCAGCTGAAGATAATATCAGAAGCTTCAATGCTTTTGTGAAAGATATTGGTATGGACTGGGAAGATATTAGAATGAGGTTATTCATGATGTCCCTCACTGAAGATGCAAGAGACTAGTTCAACAGCTTACCTGATGCCTCAATCAGTTCAATAACTGATTTCCATAATCAATTTAAGGAGCGGTATGGTAATCAGTATGCCCCTGAGTTTGCATTACATGAATTGATAAGTATCCAAAAGTACCAGAATGAATCAGTGTATGATTTCAATCTGAAATTTTCCAAAATACACAACAAGGTACCACATGGATCCAAGTTGTCTGATCCAGTAGCACTAAGCATTTATATGAAAGCATTTAACCCCAACACAGGGTACGAGCTTAGAAATCGATGCCCTATGACCCTGGCTGAGCACAAAAAGTGGCTTTAACTATTGAAATCAATAGAAAAGTTGTAGGTATGATTAGCAAGAGAGATAACCCTAGAAATCCTCAGAACCCAAATGTTCAACAGACTAAACCAAAAGGTCAGCATAGGCATGAAAGGCCCAAATTGCATGATATGTGGTATAATACAAATTGGAAAGATGGGAGACCCATCGACAACAGCAGAAAACAACATTATGGCAAGGATACCCCTGACCCACTGAAAAGAAACATGGCACATATGGTAGAAAATAAACCTTGGTGTTTGGTGTGCAATTTACCACATTTACCTGAGTACTGTGAAGTAGCTAAATCAGTACAACAAGAAGAGATGTTATACAGTTATAATAGAGACAACCATACTATAAATATGATGTAGGATACAACATGTGTGGTGACTGAAGATTACTCTTCTTCAGAGGAAGAGGGATATGAGTATGATGTAGGAAACCAGAGGCATCATATTAACATGGGAGAACAAGAAGTGTTCTCAGATCAGGAAGATGGTTATGAGGAACCTACTCACTATAACAATCAACCATATGGTCAATGGAGAAAGCCCACTAAGGATGAAAGGGAAGCTCTTACAGTAGCTGCAATAGCTCAAGCTAAAAATGCTTATAACTTGAGGAATAGGACAGTGAACGTTGAACAAGGAACACCTGGGAGTGTATTCATAAAAGATCAGAATAACAAAAAGAATAATACAAAGTCATCATTTAAAGAACCAGAAAAGGGTGGTAAGGATAAAATGAAAGAAAACTTACAAAACCAAGAAAAAGAAAATATAAAGACAGAAAAGAGTGATCAGAATATGACCCATTCTTTTGACATTGTTCATACAGTATCTCAGGTCAAAATATCAGTTCCACTTTTAGAAATGATGAAGATAGATAAATACAGGAATACAGTCATTAAGATGATTTCTGATACACCAAGTAAAAAACATAAAGGACATGAAAGTAGAACAAACAATGTTCATCAAGAAACATTCCAAATGCCTAAGGTATACCTTGGTGATACACTGACAGAGAATCCCTCATAGGTAGACCCTTTCTATACTACATTATTGATTAAAAATAGGATAGTGAGGAATTCCATGATTGATTTAGGTGCTGCCATGAACATCATGCCAATAGCAGTTATGAAAGAATTGGGAATGTGAGTTGATACTACATTTAGCAAGTGTTATGCAATGGATAACAGATCTATCCCAGTCGTTGGTATTATGAGGGATGTGGAGATAAAACTTGCCTCATACCCTGAAGCAACTTATAACATTGATATTACTGTGGTTGACATCCCACCATATTATGGAATGCTTCTATCAAGACAATGGGCTACAATGGCAGGAGAGAATGTCCAATTGGACTTATCATATGCCACAATACCAGTGGGAGGTAAAGAAATTAAGCTGTGCAGAGAGCCAAGGTATGAAAATATTATAGAATGCTTGGATCAACATCAAATAAATTTCTTTTGTGACACAGATTTGGGAGCTTTTAAGGTGGGAGAAAGTATGCCAGAAGTGCATAATACTAATCCAATACATATTGAATCTATGAAAGAAGAAAATGATGTATGGAAGATGTATTTTTGATGGTGCATGCAGTAAAATAGGAAATGGGGCTGGAGTAGTGTTTATTTCACCAGGAGGTAAAACTTTCAAATACTCTTTTCTATTAACATTTGAATGCACAAACAATGTAACAGAGTATGAAGCTTTGCTCATTGGTTTGAACATAGCCACTAAGCATAAAATAAAAAAGTTAGCTGTATATGGTGATTCTGAATTGGTCACTTCCCAAGTGAGAGAAAAATACCTATCAAAAAACAAGAGGTTGAGACAGTATAGAAATGTAGTCTAGGATAATATTGAATTATTTGATGCCTTTTCAATCAACTGGATTGATAGGTCTAAAAACATTATGGCATATTTTCTAGCAAATATCGCATTGAAAAGAGATGATGTCACATTAGGAGGAATTACAGAGGTTGAGTTCAAAACCAGACCCACCATCCCAAATAATATACATAACTGGCAAGTGTTTGATAACGATGCTGATATAATCAACTTCTTACATTGTGTTGATTATTATGAAAATCAAGAGATTGATTTCAATGCATTTGTAGAAGAGCATGATGGGAAGGAAACTCTTTTTGGTCAAGAGATAGTCCAGTTGAAAACAAATAAAATACCTAAGGGACTTATAGCATTGGAAAAAGCATTCGATGGACATGACAAATTTAAAATGAAAGACACACCAATGGTACCTAATGACCTTGAAGAAATCAATCTGGGGACACAAGCAGCCCCAAAGAATGTGTATATTGGAAGAAATCTTAACCCAAAAATTAGGAGCAAAATTATCAAATTACTTAGGAAGTATAGGCATGTATTTGCCTAGTCATATGATGATTTAAAAACATATAGTGAGGATCTGTTTTAGCATGAAATACCACTAAAACTAGATGCTAAACCATTCAAGCAAAAACAAAGGCCTATCAATCCTACATTAGCTCCTAAGATGCTAGAGGAACTTACAAAATTAAGGGATGGGGCTATCATTAAACCCATCAGACATTCCTCTTGGGTTTCAAATTTGGTACCTGTCAGGATAAAGAATGGTGATATTAGACTGTGTGTGGATTTCAGGAATTTAAACAAATCTTCTCTCAAGGATAATTATCCTCTCCCCAATATGGAAGCAATACTACAAAAGGTTACTGGATGTGAACTGTTGTCAATGATGGATGGCTTCTCAAGTTACAATCAGGTAAAAGTCAAAGAATCAGAGCAATTTAAGACTGCATTTACCACTCCATGGAGAACATATGTATATTTGAGAATGCCATTCGGACTTACTAATGCTGGAGCAACATTCCAAAGAGCAATGGATGTCACTTTTGCTGAGTTAATTAATAAGATCATGATAGTATATCAAGATGACTTGACAACATATTCTAAAAGGGTTGAGGATCATTGCACACATTTGGAGCAAATATTTATCAAAGCCCTAGAATATGGGATCTCATTGATTCCTAAGAAGTGCCATTTTGTGGTGACAGAGGGGAAATTGCTTGGCCACATAGTTTCAAAGGATGGAGTGAAAATAGATCTAGAGAGGGTAAAAGCAATTGACCAAGTCCCTATTCCTAAGAATGTGAAAGTCATACAGTCATTTTTTGGCCAAATTAATTTTGTTAGGAGGTTTATATCAAATTTTGCAGAAATTGTTTGCCCTATATCGAGGATGCTAAAGAAAAACTCAGAAGTGAAATGGACAACAGAAACAATAGAAGCATTTGCTACTATTAAGAGAGCAATCAAAGAAGCTCCTGTCTTGATATCCCCTGATTTCAGTAAACCATTCCAACTATTTTCATTTGCTTCTTATCATACAGTTGTAGCAGTACTGTTGTAGAAAAACAATGATGGATATGAACAGCCTATCTCATTTTTTAGCAAATCCCTTCAGAATGCAAAGTTAAAGTATGACATTGTTGAAAAATAGGCATATGCACTAGTGAAGGTAGTTAAAACTTTTAGGCCATACTTGGTGGGAGCCAAAATCATAGCATATGTACCTAATGCTGCAGTAAAGGATGTATTGGTCCAGACTGAAGTCACTGGTAGAAGATGCAGATGGATAAATAGAATTCAAGAGTTCAATATCGAAATCCAAATCACTAAACTAGTGAGAGGACAAGGTCTTGCTAGGTTGATGGCTGAAAGTAATCTCAAAGCTTCCCAGATATGTAGTGCAAATGATGTTGATAATACAAGTTCTAGCATTGAGCATACCCCATTGTATACAGATATCATATATTATCTAAAACATATGAAATGTCTTGAGGGGTATGATGATGAGGACACTTAAATTGCAAACCTTAAAATATGTATTTATTGATGGGGATCTTTACTGGAAAAATAGAGATGGAATTTTACTGCTATGCTTAGATGAGCATCAGTCAAAACATATCATGAAAGAGTTACATGAAGGCATATGCAGAGGTCATTTTTCAGCAAAGACTACAGCCCACAAGATCTTAAGGGCTGGATACTATTGGCCTAAAGTTTTTAATGATTCATATCATTACACTAGAAAATGTGAAGCATGTCAAAAGTTTTCAGGCAAGCTGAAATATCAGGGAGCATTACCCTTAAAACCCATGCAAGTCGAGGCTCCATTCTATCAGTGGGGTATTGACTTCATTGGAGAAATTGTGGAGAAATCAAGTGGTGGACACAAATGGATTTTAGTGGCAACTAATTACTTCACAAAATGGGTGGAGGCAATTCCAACCAAATAGGCAACAAGTAGGGTGGTGATTAACTTTCTGATGGAAAATATTATGTTCAGATTTGGCACTCCAATAAGGTTAATTACAGATAATGGAATGTGTTTTAGATCTGATGAATTTAAAAAAAAATTGTAGTACACATGGCATAACTGTGTCCTATGCTACCCCTTATCATCCACAAGCAAATGGACAAGCGGAATCAAGTAACAAAATCCTCTTGAAAATAATAAAGAGAATGTTGGATAAAACAAGAAAGCATGGGATTCAAAATTAAGAATGGCAGTATGGGCTGATACGATCACTGTAAAAAGGGCAATTGGGAGATCTCCTTTTGAGCTAGTGTATGGAACACAGGAAAGAATACCGTTAGAAAATCTCATGCCAGTTTATAAGTTCATTCTTTAGGAAGATTTAAACATTCTAGAACCAATGGAGGAAAGGCTGGTACATCTTGCAAAACTTGATGAAACTAGGAGACTAGCCCAAAGGCAGAATATTAAGTTACAATCACAAGTGAAATACATCTTTGACAAAAAGGCCAAAGATAGGAAGTTTGAAATAAATGATTTAGTACTGATGTGGAATGCTAGGTGCCAAGACAAAGGAAAGCATGGAAAATTTGAAGCTCTATGGTTAGGTCCTTTTGTTATAATTGGTAAAGGAGGTGATGATTCCTACCATTTGCAAAACATGTCTGGAGAAGAGTAGGAATTGTCTGTGCATGGGCAATATCTGAAACCTTTCTTTTCATAGAATATCATGCACAAAAAGAATTAAGTGTTGCCAGTGCATGGACAACCCTTTAAAATTCTTATGATAATTTCATTGCATGCACAATAGTTTAGGAAAACCAAAAGAGATTAGGATCGGCCAGTACATGGACAATCCTATCTCTATATTAAAAAAAAGAGGTTTTTCCATGTACAATAGTATAGGACCATTCCCATTCCCCATTATTATCATTCTCATTCCCCATTTTCATACAATTCTCATGAAACTGTCATCCCGAATAAATAAAACATGTGGTCTACTCCCCCAAGAGATTTGAATCCTTGTTATAGTCACAAAGAGTATACATCCCAGACAGAGCCACTATTGGGACAGGAACCTGGAAGAGGCTGAGGTGGAATTGGTGGTGGAACAATATAATAGGGATCTAGATGAGAAGAGAAAATAGCTGGCAGAGATTGAGGTACTATCCTCTGGAGATGAAGAACCGGTAGGGCGAGAGGAACCACAGGACAAAATAATAAAAATGTCCAAATGAAAGATGCAACAATAGTAGCCTCCTATCATAATTCATGATGAGGAGGGGTCTATTGATGAAGATCCACATCAAATAGCTTATGATTCTTTTATTTCTGATGACAAATTCATTCATTCAAAAGAGTTTAAATCATTTTTGTATAAATGCAAAGGGAAGGAAATCAGAGAGTCAGTGGATGATGTCTCTGCTAACAATGAGAGACAATTACTTGATATGTTGAAAACAACAGTGGATAATGAGTAGTAGAATATATACATATAATTTACAATGTTTCTCAAAGACCATGTGGCATATTATTATTGAAGAAAAAGATTGAAGTTCTCTGGTTCAGTGGTTCTATTTTGGTATCAATTGTTTGTTAAGATTATTCAATTGTGTGGTTGTCTCCATTTCTGTATTTCCTTGTTATTCAAATTAATATATCAAGTATATAGTTAATTTGTCAATGCACATTTGTTGTATCTGTGTGATTGAGTAAATTGGTTTCCATTTGAGGAATTAAATCCTTCTGATCAGTCACAGTAACCTGGAAGTGTTAGTTTGGATTACTAAGAAGAGCCATATAATTAGGATTGTCATTCTGTCTCCAAATTAATATTATCTCTTGCATATTTCATTCAATTGGTTCCTTCAAGAAAGGATTAAATTGCCTTCTGGTGAAAAACAAGATATCTGATTATATTGGTTGCATTATCAAGAAGAGTTTGTCAGTCATCTCCCTACATGTTTATACAAGTTATAAACTAAAATTGTGCTAAACAATTAGAATTATTACCCACTATAAGCCACTAGTCTTAGTCCTTCATTTGACTCTGTTTACCCAACAAGGCACTGGTCTTAGTTCAATTTAGTATTTAAATCCTTTTATTTGCAACCATTCATCAGATAGTAGAATTAATTAGAAAGCTTTCATCTATCCTACACCATTTGCCACTATAGGTAGATCCATTTTCTTAGTCAAAATAGTTGCATTCAATCTGCTTTAAATTCCAAGGTTCACCCACCTAGGTGTAGCAGGACGTAAAGTGTAGGAAATCATCAAACCCTAAAGGTTGATTTTGTTAAGTTAGTTCAAAAACGTTGCGAATCTAAGCACAGAGCTTGGCATCCTCTTATGATTAGCAACCTATATTTTTGAGACCTAACAGAATCTAACAACAAGAACAACAACATTCATAATGTCAGGTCTAGTTTGAGTAAGATACAATAGTCCTCCAATCATTGACCTGTACTTTTTCTGATCAGCCTTAGGAGAGTCATCATCTTTGCTCAGTTTACATCTGGTTGCCATGGGAGTATTCATTGGTTTTGAATCTTCCATTTCAAATTTCTTCAACAATTCTTTCACATATTTGGTCTGAGATATGAAGATTCCTTTCTTTATTTGAGTGATTTGTAGACCCAATAAGAAATTCATTCCCTCAAACATAGACATCTCAAATTCACTTTTCATTTGATTTGCAAAAGTCTTGCACATACTATCTCTTCCTCCAAAAATAATATCATCAAAAAATACTTCAACAATCAAGATATTTTCATGTTCAATCTTGAAGTACAAGTTAATGTTAGCAGTACCTTTGTTGAAACCAATCTTCAAGAGATGCTTATTTAGTCTTTCATACCAAGCTCTTGGGGCTTGTTTGAGTCCATACAAAGCTTTATTCAACTTGTAGACCATATCACCATGATCAGACAATTGAAATCCATCTGGTTGCTCAATGTATACTTCTTCTTCCAAGTCACCATTCAAGAAGGCTGATTTGACATCCATTTGATATACTTTCAAATCCTTGAAGGCAGCAAAGGCAAGAAATAATCTGATTGGTTCAATTCTTGCCACCGGAGCAAAAGTTTCTTCAAAATCAACTCCTTCTACTTGGGAATAACCCTTACAAACCAATCTAGCTTTGTTTCTGACTAATTTACCATCTTCATTCAGTTTATTCCAGAAGACCCATTTGGTTCCAATCATATTTTTGTTTCTAGGTCTGGGAACAAGATCCCAAGTGTGATTTTTCCCAATCTGCATCAACTATTCCTTCATTGTTTTAGTCCATCTTTCATCATTGCATGCTTCACTTACTATTTTTGGTTCAATTTTTGAAATCAGACAATACTTTTTTGAGTCTTGAGCAATCTTTCTTCTTGTTTGAACACCTTTGCTTTTATCACCTATGATCTGATCTTCAGAATGATTCAGTCTTACATACCTAGCAGTTTTGGAAATTTTTTGCACTTTTATTTCTTGGACAGGTTCATTCAAACTTATCTCTTCTTCTTGATTCTCTAGATTAGTCTGTGTCTGAATTTCAGAAGGAAATTGAACTTCTTGGACCAAACCATTATTCTGATCATCTTCTTCATATTCATAAAACCTTGAGGGTTTTTCAATACCTTCATCAACCTTCACATTTGTACTTTCCATAATCTTTCTCAATCTCTTGTTATAACACTGGTATGCTTCGCTTTGAGTAGAATAACCCAAGAATATTCCTTCATCACTTCTAGCATCAAATTTGCCAAGGTCTTCATCTCTTTTAATGTAACATTTGCTACCAAAGACTCTGAAATACTTCATAGTGGGAGTGATGCCAAACTAGTGTTCATAAGGGGTCTTACCAGTATTGTTTCTAATTTGTACTCAATTAAGAGTATAGATAGTCGTGCTTACAACTTCTCTCTAGTAGATCTGAGAAACATTTGCTTCCATCATCATGGTTCTAGATGCTTCCTGGATGGTCTGGTTCTTTCTCTCCACTACTCCATTCTGCTGTGGAGTCCTTAGAGCAGATAATTGTCTTTTATCCCATGATTCTCACAGAATTCTATGAACTATCTGGATGTGAATTCTCCACCTCTATCAGACCTGAGATATTTTATGTTTAATCTAGTTTCATTCTCTACCATAGCCTTGAATATTTTGAATTTCTCAAGGGCCTCATATTTTTCTTTCAGAAAAGTCACCCACATCATCCGGGAGTGGTCATCAATTAATAACATGAAGTATCTATCACCTTGCAAACTCCTGATTCTTGTCGGTCCACATAGATCAGTATGTACTAAGTCCAACAATCTGGTAGAAGATTGTTCCTTACTTTTGAATGTGACTCTGCTCTGTTTACCCAACTGACATTCTTTGTACAAACTATTAGAGGGTTTCACCAGTCTTGGAAGATCTCTTACAGCCTAAGTGTTGCTAATCTTGATGATATTATCAAAGTTCACTTGACACATTCTCCTATGCCACAACCAACTCTGATCAATTTGAACAAATAAACAACTTTTGCCAGTGCCAACCAAGTGGAAGATGTTATCTTTTGTTTGTGTACTGGATGCAATCTCTATACCAAAACTTTCAAAGATCTTACATTTTCCATTTTTGAATCAGAGATCATAGCCTTTGTCCACTAACTATCCAACACTAAGAAGATTGTGCTTCAGACCTTCAACATACAGCACATCACTGGTTTTATTCTTTCCATCAAAAGAAATAGTTCCTCTACCTCTAATTCTGCCAACAGAATTATCACCAAATTTTACAACTCCTCCTTCATATCTTTCCAAATCTATAAACTTGTTTTTGTCACCTGTCATATGGTGTGAGCATCCACTGTCAATGACCCAATCATCCTTTTCTTTAACTTGGGCAGCCAGAGCTTTTTCTATCATTTTGTGATTGGTAGATTCAGAGGACATTTGATCTTCTTCCTTGATGGCAATAAACACCCAATCACTTCCGGATTTGTTTCCTGCCTCTGATTCATCATCTGTTACTCCTTCATCATCATCATCTTCATGAACATAGTAACACTTCTTTTAAAATCTTGATCTATTAGGGTTTGGCCAAGAAAATCTTTCTGGACACCTTGAGGCAAAATGACCAATCTTATTGCAGTTAAAACATTTGAAAGGCAATTTTCCTTCATACTTACCAGATCCTCTTGGCAGTCTTTTTGCAATGAGGGCCTCGAGTTGTTCAGCTTCTAATTCATCCTCTTCCAGATCTTTTCTTGCTTTCTCATACCAAGAAGTTTTTCTTGAGGAACTTTCTCCTAGATCATATCTTTGTTTGCATTTTGTAGATGCACTAGCTTTGAATGTTGATTCAGTCTTGGGAAGTGCATCACCAAACTCAGGTAACTCGAATGCAGATATCTTACCAACCAATTGATCCCTTGTGATAGTTGTTAAGGATCTGATTTCCTCAATAGCAGCAACTTTGTGTTTATAAGCAGGAGGTAAAGATCTGAGAACCTTAGCAACAATTACATCTTCATCCAGAACTCCACCAGCACATCTGATGCCACAAACAAGCTCATTTACTTTTGTCATGTAAGAAGTGATATTCTCATCTTCACTGATCTTTAGGTTTTCAAATTTTCCTTTTAGACTCTGTAGCTTGGCACATTTAACATACTTGTCTCCTTCATGTAGAAGTTCTAGTTTTTCCCAAATCTCATATGCAGTTTTTAGATCAATAACATTTGTCAGCTCTGAATTAGATAAGCCACTTAGTAGAGCTTCTTTGGCCTGAAGATTGTTTTCAGCATCTCTGATTTCATCTATGATTCTCAGACCATTCTGAGGAGGAACATACTTCTTTGAAGCCATGATCCAATATTACATTCCCATACATTGCAAGTGACATTCCATGTGGCTTTTCCAAAGAGTGTACTTTGTTCCATCAAACCTCAGACTATCCTTCTTGTAGGAAGACATCCTAGATCTCCTCAAGCGATTAAGCTTTTTTAGAGGAACTTAGCTCTGATACCAATTGTTAGAATCAAGACAAACAACTGAGAGGGGGGGTGAATCAGTTGTCCCAAAACTTCCTCTTATTAATCACTTAAAACCTTCTTATAATTCAGCAACATAATAATAAATCAATCATGGAATCATAATGCAATCATTCAAGAGTAGAAACACACTAACACATATGACACCAAGATTTTAACATGGAAAACCTGGTTAAGGGAAAAACCACGAGGTGACTAACCCAAGATTGCATTCTCTGTTAAAAGAATAAAAGGAACAAAATGGCACATGCCAATTAGGAGATCACTGCCCGAGCACACTGCTCACAAGAGGCCCATTGCCTACAGGAGACACACTATCTACAGGATAATAAATGTTACATACTTGAACTAAAGAATAGCATCTTCACCATGCTTGAGTCAATTCCATTTAAGCTCAAAACTTCATGTCCGCCTTTCACTCTTCTCCTTTCTACCACACTCTCATCTTCGCCCCCATAATTTTGAAATGACTTCACAACTCTTATTTATACAAGACATCGACTTTGGGATAATCATCAAAGTTGGCAAACTTTACAGAACAAATACACAAATACAACTTGATTTGTTACAAAAGACTTCATGCAAATCACCACACTATTGGCCACATATATCTAGGATACAAATCTTCTTTAAGGAACATGCCATCCTTCTCATAACATCTTCAAGATCATCCGCAAGATGTGTAAATCATCTGGTCGGCTAAAGAGGAAGAACATCATCATCCAGAGTAAATCTTCAATTATGATCTCAATCTTCAATGCGAACCACCAACACAAACTGGACACAATCTAGAGACCCCCACAAGCTTGCCTAAATCACCAAAAACATCCATACTACTTTTGCTTACTGAAATCATTCTTTCCTTCATCCAGAACCTCAAGAACATAGTCTGTTATCACTATCATATTGGAATAGATGCTTGCAGACCTCCAGACCACGAACCAATTGAGTTGTTAATTCACATTGACTTCCTAAACACTCCACCAAATCCGTAGAACAAGATATTGCATTTCTAGATCTCACCGGACCTATTTGTGTTGCTCTGTCACTTCTGAACATCTACCAGAACCAGTTTTACTAATATGGCCATAACTTCTTCAAATCTTCATGTGGACCTCTCAAATCTTTACTGGATCACCTTTAGACACATATCTACAAACCCTTTGATTTGCATCCTCTGATCTTCAAATTAGCTGGGATCTTCACTTCATAGAGCTTCATTGTCTTCACTGTTCATCTTTGTTTCATATAGGACTAATTTTCTCAATATCCTCAACACACATCTCATCCAATCCTTGACATCAATGCAACAGGAGTATGTTGACATCAATGACAACACCGGTTAGGCCCATACTTGCAACAAAGAGATATCGTATAGATTTACAAGGTCCTACAATTCCAAAGAAGGTTTTACGTCACATGCCAATTATACCTAGACTTCAACAAATGTTTCATTGCAAGTCACTTGCACAATTGATGGATTGGCATGCAAAGAATAGGAGTAAAGATGGATTCATGTGAATTCTGGCCAACTCTAAAGCAATGAAACACATAGAGGAAAAATGGCCAAGAAAATTCAAAGATGAACCTCATAGTATCAGGTTTGGTCTTGCAATTGATGGAGTGTGCCCATTCTCTTTCCTGAGCTCAAATTATAGTGTTTTTCTGGTCGGATTGATAGTATACAATATTCCCACATGGATGAGTGTTAGAAAGGAGCATCTTATGCTGACTCTCATTGTTCCAAGAAAACATCAAGTTAAAAACATGGATGTTTATCTTGCGCCTTTTATTGATGAGATGCAACTACTATGGAAAGGCATAAGAATGTATGACATATCACGTCCCCCATCAAATAGGTCCTTCATGTTGTACGGTGTGCTATGTTGGACTATTCATGATTTCCCAGGACTTGGTGTTTGTTCTGTTATGATAAAATATTTATGTATTTACACTCATAATTTATTTTCATCCCAACTTTCATACTTAGTTTTATACTATTTTTTTGATGTTATTAACATTACTTATTGAATTGCAAGGCTTCAAACAAAGGGGATATTTGCATGTCCAAGATGTGCAGAATAATTTCAAGGGTGGTATTCTAGAGATCTACATAAATTTATTTATGCAAACAACAAGGTTTTTCTACCACTAGATCATAAGTTTAGAAATCGCCGGAAGAATCAATTTGATGGAAAAGTTGAAAATAGAGGCCCTCCCATGATTATGGGTCCAGGTGATTGGTTTAAGAAGTATGAAGATGCTGAATTGAAAGGTTGGGAGGATTTTTTTGATCGGGGTGATTCAATTGAAGAACCAGAACAAGTTGTAGTTAATATGCCAGAAGGAATGAAAAGGAAATCCATATTTTATGAGCTCCCATACTAGAAATATCTATTAATATCTCACCTATTAGATTCTATGCACGTCTTCAAAAATGTCCCAGATTCTATATTTCAACATATATCAGGTAAAGAGAAGGACACCTTATCTTCAAGGAGAGATATTGCTCTTTCACGTACCAAAATTGATACAAAACATTTGTGGCCAAACAGGGAAAATGATTTTGAAAAAAAAAGAGCTAGACCAACTAAAAAATGTCATCCGTTTAATAAGGACACCTACTGGCTATGGGTCATCATTAGTTAAAGTTTTTACATTTGATGGACATATCACAAGATTAAAACACATGATTTTCATAATTTTATGAAGGTATTATATATCATCATTTAACATTTACTGGTAACATTGATTAAGTACTAAATATATTTTGATATCGTTATGTTGTGTGAGAAAAAATTACTAATGACCTTTTCATAAATGTGTTTCATAGCATATCATGCCATTAGAAATTTGGGGGGATTCCTGTCTTACAATTAACTTAAGGAATGCCATAAGTCGATTGTCAGCATTTACAAGGTATGTTGTTAATGTGTGAGAGACATAGATATATTATATTGAATTTTAATTTTTGACTAAAGGTTCATACTAATTTACTATTCTTATATTAGGTGGGTGATCTCCAAGGAGATCTATGAATGTGAAGTACCAAAATGGAAGAAGCAAATTGTAGAAATTGTATGTGTATTTAAGAAGGAGCTCCCTACAAGTTTCATAGACCTACAAGTCCATTTACTTATACACCTAGTTGATGATATTGAATTGGTGGGTGTCATATCAACGAGGTGGATGTTTTTTTTTAGAGGTATATGAAAACTCTAAAAAGATATGTCTGACAAAAGGCACATCTAGAGGGTTGCATGGTTGAAGGGTATGTATTGAATGAAGCATTTTTCTTCTTGTGTGAATTCCTTGGTAAGGATTTTGAAGATGGGCCACGCTTCTGGGATGAAGAACAAGCATTAGATATTATTGATGGAGAAAAACCACAATCTAATGGTGTTCAAATAGAAATTAGTAAGTAAATTCATGATCAGTGTGGTTTTTTTCTTGCAATCATTAATTTACTCTATAATTTATTTGTCAAATTAATAGCATGACATTTGGTGTTTGAAATAAACATGTTGACATGTAATAGGTGTAGATGAAAGTGCTATACTCGACAAGTTCATTCTGTACCACATGGACTTTATGAACAAATGGATTCATCTGTATGATAAAAAGAGAGGTGTTAGAAGCAAGGAGACAATTTAAGAGATCGAACCCAAGGAATACTCCACTTCCCACTGATCTGCTTGGGGAATGGGGCAAAGATTACACACTAGAATGGGTTACTGAAAAAATTCAAAATCAAATAGAAGATGTAGGTATAGATTCAAACATAACAGAAGATGAAATCAACATGTCTAGAGGATGTGAAAGAAAGGTACAGTTGGAATTTTACAAAATGTTGTTTCCTTATAGGTTTGACACTATTAACTATTTTAATATTCATCATTATATTTGTTTTCACTGAAATAAATGGTCTTTCATAGGTGAGGAGATATCCAGCAATGTGGACATATGGTCGACATTATCATGTAGAAAATGTAGGTGTAAAGAGACGATCCTTCGATTGTGGCATCATGGTTGACTTCAAGCAATCTAGTCGATCAAGATCAAAAGATAAGAATATAATTGAAGGGAATCTACAATATGTTGGGAAAATAAAAGAAATTATTGAGTTGGATTACCGCTCTTTTAAATGTTGTATTTTTAAGTGTAGATGGTATGAAGCATTTGAGAGGACATGAAGACATGATACCCATAGTGGATTGTTTTCTATAGATTCCTCATGTTTCCTACTGGAGGATAAGAATCCTTATGTTCTACCAATTTATTGTGAGCAGGTATTTCTTTAACTCAAACAAGAAGCGATAGTGATCATTAATCTATTAATTCATAGTTTATTGTGAATATATACATGTGTTTATTAATCAATAAAATTGTTATACCATACATCTAATATATGTATGTCATTCATGTGCAGGTATTTTTCTATGAAGATATTTTGGACCCGAAATGGATATTTGCCATACATTATGATCCAAGATTAAGGCATGCATTTGATGATCCATTAGTGGATACTGAGAAAAACAATGATGACCAACAAAATGAGAGAGAGGGATTAGAGAACATCAAATAAATTGACATCCATGATGATGTTGAAGATGGTTATGTTCAAGAACAAGAAGACAACAATCCAAAGTTGGATGATGTTATGGAAGACAACAATATGGATGATATAAAAAATGATGATCCAAATACATCTGGTAACAATATAGATGGTATACAGTCAGATTTCAATGATGATGAAGATGATGGAGGTCAAGATGATGATGATAATATTAAATACTTGAAAGAACATATGAACATTGACAATGATACACTAGATGACATTGTAGCAGACAATAAAGTTAATGACCAAGACTTCTAAATTTTTAGAATTATTTGCAATCCATGTTTAAAAAAGGATGATTAAATTGTTGGCAGTAATATTAATTAAATGGATTGTTCAATTGTTGACAAATTACCTATTACAATATCCTTAAATTGTTCAATCTTTGGTATGAATTGTTGGCAATGATGTTAATTAAATGGATTGATTGATGTTCTTCATAACTTGTTAATGGATAATCCTTATGTGATGGAAGTATTAAGTGATATAGGTCAAAGGATAAGCTCATCAAGTTCTTTAAATAGTTGGCATTACCTTGTTTCACCAATGACAATTTACTTTCAATTTTGCTAGTGACTTCATAATAGATTAAGGAGCTTATGTAATTTTGTCAATTAAATCATCCACTTCACTTAACCCAATCTAGCATATGATTTGGATTAATGTTTTCTATAAATCTTTAAACCCTGCTCCTAAAACAGTAAAACAAATTTGGATTTTGAAAATATATACAAGGGAATGATTTTCAAAAGAGAAAGACCGGTGCCTGCCACATGAGGAATTTGTTTGTCTTTGATTATTTTTCATATATATCCTTAATTGTATCTATGTCATGTTATCTTGTGATGAGTACTTGAGTAAGACCATCAATGAAATATGAAGTGGACATATTATCATCTATATTAGCTAATTGATTGCACAAATATTTTAATTTATCAATGATCTCATGTTTCTATTCATTTTCAACACTTTTAATAAAGACATCATGATCATAATATTCTTCTTCATCATTGTAATGCAACATGTGATCATCATAGGAAGTAGGAGAAAGAGGTAGTCATGTTTGCAAGGTGAGTGTTTGACCTAGTACTTTGTTCAAGGGGACATAAGGATCATCGATGTTTCTTAGGAATGCAAAATTAAAGGCATTGGGTTGTTTCCAACAAATGCAAACCACAAAAATCTCAAAATAAAAAATCAATCTTTTTTTATCCTAAACATAGGCATGGAAATTGCGAGTTCAAAAAAATGTAGGGAAATAAATCATACCCTATAATAGAAGATTTAAGTCCAATCCTAGATTTAATTAAACTTTAAAGTACAAGGAGTTGAGAGTAGAATAAAATATTGAGATATTAAGTAATTAAGATAGAGAAATGAAATAGTTGAGAAGAAATACAAAACTTATTTGATCTTTTTAGCATGATGTCAAATGTGAAGTGTGTGATTAACCAATGCATTATGAAAAAAGAATGAAAACTAGGGTTTTCTACTAGAATAATGATCATGAGAAGATACATTTATAACAAGCATTATGTTCTCCTAATTGTTGGGTAAAGAAAAAAGTGAGAAGATACATTTGTTTTCCTCTCAAGTTTAACATTTATTGAACCTATTTGACTCAAAATCATATTAAAGGTGTCAAAATGTTCTACAGTAGAATATCCTTCCTTAATTTTTAAATAATATAAACATCTTTTGAGATATAACTTATTCCTTTATAATTTTAGCTTTATAAATATCACCTATCCTCTTTTGTAATATGAATGTAGGGATCTCTTTTGATTTGAAAAACAAAGAAAAAGTAAATTGGAGACAACCAGATAAATTATTAGCAATCCAATTCAATAAACAAATGATAACCAAAAGTTGACCACTAGAGAATAGTAGCTTTTATATTGATTTTCTTCAAAGTACAGGCAGTGCAATGTCTCTTTCAAAAAATCAAATTCCCAGATAGATTCTGAGCCATAAGGTCTTGGTTTCCTTTTATAAAGGAAGCAACAAGCTTCAGACCTTTCACATTCAAAATGGCTCTTTGTATTCCTAACCCTTGATATTACAATATTTATCTTTTATAAGTCTAATTTAGATTTTCAAATATATTTGAATACATTTTGAAAACATGAAGAAAACATAAAGAGACAAAAAGAGAGTGTTCAAGATGTGGTGGTGCTATTTAACACCATCATATGGCTCATTGCTCTTATGCACCTCAACCTATGCTACTGATGATTCATCTCTAAGATATTTCTCCTCCCATTTATATATTGTAAAATCACCAGGCCATTGGTAAGCCTGAATCTGAAGCAAGTTCTCCTGGTGATCTTTCCATCTTTTATCAAGCAAAGCTCCGACATCCATCACAAATTTTGCATACCCAGCATCCAATGCAATTACTTGGTCCAATATCATGTTGAAACTAAGAATGCTGACATCTCCATCCTTCTTCAAAAAATCCATAACTTGGAATACTGTTTGGCAGAATTCCAACTTCCATGTGTCAAGACTTTTGATTTTCTCTTCTTCTGTCAGTATGAAAGGAATAAATTTATGCTTGAACGTAGTAAAAGATTCAACCTTTGCTTGCATCTTCTGGCTTTCCCCATTCACATACTGGTATTCATCAATGATCATTTTGACTATTTTCTTAGTGGGCTTCAAAGTTGTAGGGGCATCAAGATTCCTTTGCACTACTAAGCACATCGTAACCAAATTGTGATGATAGGGTTGCCATTTTTTAAAGAACAAATCCAAAATAGAAAAGTTTATCTTCAATTGCTCAATGGCCTAAGATAAAGAAGAGTAGCAATCATGCACACTCCCAAGCTTATCCACAACCAATTTTACTCTATGCTCCAAAATTTTCTCAAAAATTTCAAAAACTTTCATCTTTGCCTCATTCTTTGTCATTTCATTTTGTTTATTCAAACTTTCAATTTCCTTTTCAAATTTCAATCTTGTTGCATTAAATTCCTCAGTAGACATTGTGCATCACTAGTTGTTTGTGGCACAGGGGGCTGATAGGGTACAATGGCTTGACCTTGAGAAGAATTCACAGCTTGCAATTATTTCTTTAATTTCACATTTTCAAAATATAATTTGTTTACTTCATCATTCATTACTTTCTGAGTTTTCTCACAATCTGTTAGCCTTTGTTCTAACCTCTTCACAATAGCATGAGTAAACATAGCAATATGAACATTAAGAGTAGTTGCTTCTGTTGCTGATGTATCTTGTAAAATTTTTACCACAGTTGTACCCCTCATTTCTTGAACAATATCAAGCAATCTTGGTTTGCTTGTATTCTTCTGAGTAGTTTAGATTGCAAGGGTCTCTGTCTTTGGATTAAAACCACATCCACTTATGCCATCTTCATAATCAAATTCTAAAACAAGTTGTGGATCATCCTGACTTCTAACTTGGTCAAGCAAAAATACCTTTTTCAATTCAAGGCTAGGGATGATGAGCATATTACTTTTCAACACCATTTGTCTTGCCTCCTCTGGAATCACATCAATTTCATCTACTTTCAATTCTTTGAAAGTTTGTGTTTCATCAGCACCCATTTTATTTATTGCAACTTTTTCATTATATTCTTTCATTTTCAGCCATAAATCCTTAAGCTCTAGAGTTTTGATGAAGTCATCTTCGTCTATGAACCTCATGGATGCTATAATCCTTTCATCCTCCTCCAACTCTAGTTTATCTTGGGTTTTCTCACCCTTCCTAGCCTCAGGCTTATGTAAATCAGTGGGTTGACCAACCAATGGTTGATCAACCTCTTGCTCATCTCCCATGTGCCTCAAGATATTAGCCACCTCATCAGTATCCCCCACCTCTTTAGTCATTTCATAGGGGACAAGTGGAGATAGCTCTTCTTTCCTCTGCTTCTTTGTTGGTGGTGATTCTGGGACCTATGGATCTTGCACTGACATAACATCAGGAGCAAACTCATGAATCTGAATCCCTGCAGACCTTTCCACTAGAATTTTAGTAGCCTTAGCAGGTTGCTTCTCAGATTTACCATAAATACTTTCAAAATTATCAATGATTGCATCAATTCTCTTCAAAGGGTCTTTTTCTTCAACAAAGAATCCAAGAAATAGGGGATTCTACTTTTTCTTTTCATTTTCAATTTTTTTCAAGATATCCCATTTTCTCTTCCTACTATATACCTCATCAAAAGTGACAAGATTTCTTATCACATCCTCATCAAATAGGACCTGATGGGATACAGCTATTTTAGTCAGAATTGATTGTCTCACAAGAATCATATGACCCTCAGGGTCACAATTCCTCTCGATACCCAATTTTAAAGAATATTTCGCCTTTAAAAAGTCTTGCAAATTTTCAAGAGTGTCAAAGCCAATAGACCAATCACCAAAAATTGTAGCATCGGGTAGAAATGTACCTTTCTTTTGTCTTTTCATTACCTCCTTTTCCATCCACATCATTTTCCACATAAACTCCATGAATACAATTTTGTCTGATACAAATTTTGGCAATATGTGAGATGGTTGGGGGCAACCATACACTCTAATTATAGTATGATTTGGCATAAAAAAATAATCAACAAAATTATGTTTGTGGCCCTGCTCTGGTCTGTGTGCAAGCAGCCTCAGCATTACCCTGACTTCCTTAGTCAACCTAGGAAACAAGATACCAAGAGTATTCAATATCTTGACAAAAAACAAATCATGAAATACAATGTAGTCACTATTCTGACAACAGGAATCCCACTCATAACACCAAAACTGAGTTGGCAATCTTTGTCCTTTCTCATCAACCATACTCAGATCCATTTTTCTTGACCATCTTCCTCTGTTCTGATACAGAATCAAGTGACACAATAAAGAATAGAATTTGAAATCTAAGGGTTGCTTGTTCTCCTTCACACATAAGAATCCTTCATGCAATTTTTTCTCAATATGAGATGCAAAGTCATATTCAACGTTCACCTCTAGATGTTGTATTTTCATAGCCATCATCATTAGGCTAGTTGACATTCTTCCTTGTGCATCAATTCCCAAGACTTGACATAGTGCAAAATAGGTTCTCTTGAAATATACAGCAAATTCTTCCATAGGGAAAGGCTCAATAGCATTTGATGGAATCTCAATTTTTTTGTTGTTGGCCCCCCTTCTCATATATATTGGCAATTCATCTCTCCTAAGTGTTTTCCTCAGGCTTGTGTAATCTCATTCAAATCTCTGCAAATCCACTTGAGTGAGAGCTTGCTTGTTCAACATAAAACAGTCAACAATTGCATTCTTATCTACTGTCACCAATGGCAATCCATTTAGCATTTTGATTGTTTTAGTGGTAGGATGGTAAAATTGTCCTAGTGCCCTAATCAATTCCACATCCACAAATACAGCGGGCACCACCAACTTTGCCAAATCCAATTTCCATGGATTTCCCACTGGTCCCTCACCATCCCTTTTTGCATAAAAATACCAAAACAAATCCCAATTGGAGATAGGGATTGTAGCATCCCGACACCCTTCTACTGCATCTACAAACATCTTCTTTGGACCCTTGTCTATGGACCGTGGCAATACTTCTAGTAGAGATTGTTGAAGTGGTCTTTTCTTGGGAACTATAGGCTCATCACCTTTACTGGTAGACTCAAACCTCTTGGGTGCCATGTTTAATGACTTGAACAGGCTAGGGTTTTTCAAAATTCAACTTACTGTACCAACAACTGAAAAATAGAGCGAAAGAGCAAATGAACTTGACATGGCCAATTAATGTAGGTAGACATAGGAAGAAAAGAACAGTATTTAAAATTAAAAATAAACCCATTCAAGAATGGATAAGAATAGGATTTGTATCTTCGATCAGCATCACAATCAAATTAGGGAACTTTGCAAGCAGCAAAGATAGAACAAACTACAACCCCCCTACTGTATAACACAAAAGCTTAGCCCCAACCTTTTTTTAAAAGAGAAATTTTATATTAACAAAAGATGTAATTACAAGAACCCCCAGTACCAGAAACTAAAAAATAAAGTGAAATATACACCCACTTCTAATTAGAGAGTGCGGGAATGAACTTACCTAGTCAATTGCAGTTTGCAGAAAACACACTGAGCTAAGTTGCGCCTTCTCCAAGTTACAAATTCTCTAAAATGAGCAAATGCCAAGAAATATTTGAATCTTATTTAGCCAAGGAGTTCATCATATCTCCATTACTCTGGTTTGTGCCACGAGATCATAAAATCTCAACATTCAATTCCTTTTTCAAGATTTGACATCAATTCTCAATAACCGTGACCCCGCATTGAATGTGCTTTCCATTTATTTCTTTTACCACGTCACCATAAGGCTCACCTAGACTGGTTTCTGGATAGAGGGGGCTTATAGCCACTACACTTTTATTTCATCCTTTACCGCTACACTGCAAATGCTTAGATTGACCCATGCGGGACCACGGGAGATTATTACCTAATGTCCATCTATTTACTGCCCACCCGCAAATGTTATGAATGACCATCCCAGGATAGTGGTGGCTTATAGCCACTACACTTCTATTTCATCCTTTACTGCCAGACTGCAAATGCTTAGATTGACCCTTGTGGGACCGCGAGAAATTATTACCATATGTCCTTTTGTTTACCGCCCAACCGCAAATGTTATGAATGACCATCGTAGGATAGTGGTGGCTTACAGCCACTACACTTCTATTTCATCCTTTACGACTAGACCCACAAATTCTTAGATTGACCCTTGCAGGACTGTGGGAAATTATTACCTGATGTCTTTTGTTTACCGCCCAACCGCAAATGTTATGAATGACCATTGCGGGATGGCGGGGGCGAAGACCCATTACATTCTCCTCTTTCCACTCTATCGCAGGCCTCAGTTGAAACCCATGCGGGGATACGGTAAGTGTTATTACTGCAATGCCGCCGGTTACTTTTGAAACCTCTGTAGGATCGCAGGAAGAGACTAACATTGCCAAGCGTGAGATGAACACCACCAAGTTGCAAGCGTCAGATGAACCATCCACGGGATAGTGGTAGCTTCTTCATATCAACCACTTCCTATCGCCAAGCCACAAACTATTCTTTTACGCTCTGCGAGAATGCGGTATGTGCCATATTCCATTCCTCTTGTTCCTATATAACCGCAAAAGATAATCAATTAACCTGCGGGACAGTAGTAATAAACAAAAACACTCGTATAGTCAAAAATAGTCAAGATTGTTTCACAATGGCCATGATATATATGTATTTATTTAGTTGTGGGGGAATGTTGGGGGTGATTGATTTAATTAAATAAATATGGATTTATTTAATTAAGGATGAGACTTTGGAGGAAGGGTTAATATTTAATTAATGTCAGAAGAACGGTTAGATTTATTAATTAAATAGTGTGACTTATTAAACTGGTATTAGGAGGAATGATCAAAGTGGTTAATTAAATAAATATGATTTATTTAATTAACATTGTAAGAGGAGATGTGGGATAGATCTGGTGTGATGTTAGGCCATGGTATAAAGATTTAGGTGTCTACATTTCTAACAGTACATTAGTTTTTGGGTCGATGAATAATGATCACAATTTATCTTTGGTAATTTTTTCCTTCACCATATCATGAGACAATTTTGAGGAACAAAATTGATGACAAATTTCTCTATGGGTTGCCCATGTATTTATTTTCCTTCACTATTAAGATAGATTGAGTTAGGAATAGGAGAGCATCAAACAAGGATCAAATTCATGAGTGCAATCATGATTATGTTATTTCAAACTTTGTCAACAAAGATACACTATCAAATTCCTAATGATGATTTTGATACACTATCAAATTCTTAAGTCTAATGGACTTAAATATTGATCTCATCCTTCAAATTTTCAATAGGAAAATTCAGTTTTCAAAAGGGTGAAAATAAGCAAGAAAATCAACAAAATGCTCACTATGTTGTTAATTTATAGTCAACTTCAGATGTTATTTCATCTAATTCCCAAGGTGAACTAGTGAGGGACAATCCTATATTATCTATTAATGTAATTGATAAGATCATAGAATACATAAAGGAAAATAGATATGTAAACCAAAACACATTCAAATATAGAAGGGTTCTAACATATATGTCACTTCTATTCAAAATAAACAAAGGAAATATACACAGAGGTAAGATGAAAATTTGTTATATATACCTCGCTTTTACTCTACAAAATGTACAAAGTAGGCATTTGTTCAAAAATACCATCAGTTATTCTACATGTAGATGTTGACAAATATCCAACATATTGTATGGTGCATTTCTTATATCGATGGGATGAGAACAAATGTACTCAAACTTGTATGGTCATGCCAACTAGTAGATCATTGTGGCATATTGTGGCATATGTGAACATCATGACCATGTGTCAGATGCATACAATGCCAATTATATGATCATGTTTTGCAATACAAATGTCACTAGGTGGCACACGTGTATGGAAGCATAACATGTGGTTGTTGATGTTCTATGTGTCTAACTAGCCACCAACATGTGTAGCAATGTGTATAGCCACACTATATAGATCCTTGAAGATCTGTAAACCCTAAATAATGCCCCTAATAACCCTAAACCCTAACCCCTAACCCCTAAACCATAAACCCTAAATAATGCCCCTTATAAGCCCTAACCCGGCCCTGACCTGCCATAAACCCTAAACCCCTAAATCCTAAACCACAAACCCCTAAAACCTAAACAGTACTAAACCCAAGCAACCCTAAACCTCTATATCCCTATCTCCCTATCTAGCCCTATCTCTATCATTCCTCTACCTCTCAATATCTCTCCCTATGTCTTTGGCCATTTCCCTCACTCTCTATATCTCCCTATTGGTCCTCTCTCTCTAAACACTAAACCCTAAACCCTAGTAAACTCTAAACCCTAAACTTGAGCAATTCTAAACTCATAAATGATAAATAATGCCCCTAAACCCTAATCGCTAACCCCAAGAAACTCTTTGTCTCTGTCTCTATGTCTCTCTCTAACCTATATATTATCTACCAGCTCCTAGCTAGTTAATTCCTTTTCCTAGTTTTCCTAGTTTTCCTTTTCCTTTCCAATTTCCCTTTAGATCCCACCAATTTTTCCCTATTTTACTATTGTCCACCTCTCCTCTCATCATTTGATCTTCCCATCCAATGAACTTTAGTTTTATCAGCTTGTTTCCATTTCATTTGGCTGCCAATTTATATCCTCATCCCTCTTTTCATGTCCTAGTTTTCTTGTTTCCATTTTCTTTGTTGATAAGGAAGATGGATAGAGATAAAGATGTAGCGAGAGAGAGAGAGAGAGAGAGAGAGAGTCTTATAAGTTTTCCATGCTTGTTCATTAATGATAAATAGGAATAATAGGGGGCTGAGAGAGGCAAGAGATAAAGAGATATGGAGAGATAGATAGGTAGAGAGAGATAGAGAGGAGACAAATCATAGGGAGAGATAGAGGAGACAGAGGGGAGAGATAGGGAGATAGAGAGTGATCACTAGAGAGATGTCTAGAGAGATAGGGAGAGATAGATAGGTATGTAGAGTCGAGAGAGAGGAGATAGATTGGGAGAGATATAGGAGATCATAGTCGAGCAAGAGATAGGGAAATAGAGAGTGAGTGAGATGTCTAAAGAGATAGGGAGAGAGATTGAGAGGTAGAGGGATGATAGCTAGAGAGAGGGAGATAAGGGAGAGATTATAGGGAGATAGAGGTTTAGGGTTGCTCAAGTTTAGGGTTTAAGGGTTATGGGTTAGGGGTTAGGGATTAGGGGCATTATTTAGGGTTCAGGGATTTAGAGAGAGAGACTTCTTTTGACATGCAACCATAAACCCTGAATAATGCACCTAAACCCTAAACCCTAACCCCTAAAACATATATAAATCCTAAATAATGCCCCTAACCCCTAACCCCTAACCCATAAACCCTAAACCTAAGAAACCCTAAACCCCAAACCCCTAAACCCTAAACACTAAACCCAAGCAACCCTAAACCTCTTCCCTAGCTATCTCTCTATCTCTATCATTCCCTCTACCTCTCAATCTCTCTCCCTGTGTCTCTGGCCATGTCCCTCACTCTCCATATATATCCCTATAATCTCTTCCAGCTATGTCTCTGGCCATGTACCTCACTCTCTATATCTCCCAGCTATTGGTCCTCTCTCTAAACACTAAACCATAAACCTCTAAACCCTAAACCGTAAGCCCTAAATAATGCTCCTAAACCTTAACCCCTAAACCCTAAACCTGAGAAACCCTCTCTCTCTCTCTCTCTCTCTCTCTCTCTCTCTCTCTCTCTCTCTCTCTCTCTCTCTCTCTCTTCTCTCTCCTCTCTCTCTCTCTCTCTCTCTCTCCTCTCTCTCTCTCTCTCTCTCTCTCTCTCTCTCTCTCTCTCTCTCTCTCTCTCTCTCTCTCTCTCTCTCTCTCTCTCTCTCTCTCTCTCTCTCTCTCTCTCTCTCTCTCTCTCTCTCTCTCTCTCTCTCTCTCTCTCTCTCTCTCTCTCTCTCTCTCTCTCTCTCTCTCTCTCTCTCTCTCTCTCTCTCTCTCTCTCTCTCTCTCTCTCTCTCTCTCTCTCTCTCTCTCTCTCTCTCTCTCTCTCTCTCTCTCTCTCTCTCAACCCAAGCAACCCTAAACCCCAAACCCTTATACTCTAAACCTTTATCTCCCTATGATCTATCCCCTATCTCCCTATCTCTATCATCCCTCTACCTCTCAATCTCTCTCCCTATGTCCATGGCCATGTGCATGTGCCTCACTCTCTATCTCCCTATCTCTCTCCATAGTCTCCTCTATATCTCCCTATCATTCCACTCTCTCTATAAACCCTAAACCTCTAAACCTAAACCCCTAACCCCTAAACAATAAACCCTAAACCCTAACCCTTAACCCCTAAACCCTAAACCTATATATCCCTATCTCTCCCCTCTCTCCCTATCGCCTTTGTCCCTCTACCTCTCAATCTCTCTCCCTATGTCTTTGGCCATGTCCCTCACTCTCTATCTCCCTATCTCTCCCCTCGGTCTCCTCTATATCTCCCTATTGACCTCCTCTATCTCTCTCTAAACCCTAAACCTCTAAACCTTAACCCCTAATCCCAAAACCATAAACCCTAAACCCTAAATAATACTCCTAAACCCAAGTAACCATAAATTAGGCACTCAACTAGGTGCTACATCAAGCGCTAAATTTAGGTGCTACATAAGGCGTTAATGTGGGCACTAAAACAGGCTCTAAACTAGGCGTGAAATGTGGCACTACAGTAGGAGCTAAAGTAGATGCTAAAGTAGGTGCTAATTTAGGCACTAATTGAGGAACTAATTTGTGCCTAATTTAGAGTCAACTTGTTCTGGTCAGCACAAAAAATGCCAAAAACAGCACCATCCTAATAAATAGTGCTAACTTTTTCAAAAAAATGGAGAAAAATACATTGAAACAGTGGGTGGAAGCAAAAAATGGAGCAAAAAAGGGAGCTAATCACAGGGATTTGTTGTAGTGCCATCTCATGTCTCTGATCCAACTTTCCTAAACTGTTCAAATACTGCAAAGCTTCATGGTCAGTGTACAACACAAATTCCTTAGGCAACAAGTAATGTCTCCACTTCTTCAAAGATTGAATTATGGCATAGAATTCCTAATCATAAACTGAATATCTTCTCCTTGCATCATTCAACTTCCCACTGAAATATGCTATTGGTCTCCCTTCTTGACTTAAAACTTCTCATATTGCATTCCCACTCGCATCACAATCTACTTGAAATACTTTTTTAAAATCTAGTAATGCTAACATTGGTTTCTCTATCACCTTCTGCTTCAATAGTTCAAAACTCTTATTTTCTCTTGATGTCCACTTAAAGTCCTTTCTTTCATCTCTCATTGTCTCTATCATTGGTGTGCATACAGTACTAAAACTTCTGATGAACTTCTGGTAGAAACTTGCTAATCCATGAAATGATCTTACCTCTCCAATGTTCACAGGTGTCTTAAGATTATATCCCCTTCATTGAGATCTCCTAATGAATAAATAAAAGATTCTTTATTTTGTCGAAAGATGCTTTCTTTTTGTCAAAAGATTCTTTCTTTTACTTTCTAAAAAATAATACATTTTAAAAACCTTGCAAGTTTATTAGAAAAGTTGGGTTAAACGTGAGTTAAATATTATTAAAATATAATAAAAATATTTAAAATATTTATAGCAAGTTAGAAATTCAGGGTCCATATTCAATCCCTCCGCAGAAATCACAAATCCCAAATATACCAATTCTTCCTTCATGAAACTACATTTCTTGATGTTTATCAGCAATTCCTCTTCTCTCAGCCTCTACAATACTTGTCTAATATACCACAAATGTTCTTCTTTTGTCTTAATGAAAATTAGAATATCATCCAAGTATACAATAACAAACTTACCCAAGAATTTCTTCAAAACCTCATTCGTCAGCCTCATGAAAGTACTTGGTGCATTAGTTAATCTAAAAGGCATCACTAACCACTCATTCAATTCCTCATTTTTCTTAAATGTAGTCTTCCACTCATCTCCTTCTTTGATCTTGATCTGATGGTATCCACTCTTCAAGTCTATCTTTGTGAAATATTTTTCTCCACTCAAACAGTCCATGATGTCATCCATCCTTAGAAATAGAAATCTATACTTAACTGTGATCTTTTTGATTGCTCTAGAGTCTGTACATATCCTCCATTCTCCATATTTCTTCGATGCTAGTACTGTAGGTACCGCACATGACCTTAAACTTTCTCTAATCAATCCTTTCCTCAATAGCTCCTATATCTATCTATTCATCTCTGCATTCTTTGCTGGTGTCATCTAGTGTGTTGCTTTGTTAGGAAAACTAGCTCTGGGTATAAGGTCCATATGATGACTGATACTCTGGATTGGTGGCAATCATTCAAGCACATTATCTAATATGATATCTTGGTACTTTGTCAACAATTTAGTTATCTCCTCTAGTTGTGGTTCTTCTTCTTTTGCAGTAGTGTTTCTACACTTAGGGCTTCACACTTCTTTGGAATCAAAGCAAAACACATATTCTCATGTCTCAATCCATCCAAAAATTTCCTTCCATCTACCAAACAGATTCTAGCATTTCCACATACTTCACTTTTAGGCTCATCTTCCAAATATAACAAGATATGTTTCTTCCCATTAGATGTTATAGTATAAGTATTCTTCCTCCCATCATGTATAGCCTTTCTATCATACTGCCATGGTCTCCTCAATAATATATGACATACATCCATTAGCATAATATCACAAAATACCTCATCATTATAATATCCTATATGAAATTTCACCAAACATTGTTCACTCACCAGTACCTTGTGATCATCTTGAATCCATGCTATCGTGTAGGGATTTGGATGTTTCAATCTCTCTAGGATCAGCTTTGTCACCATCTCCTCTAAAACCAAATTATCAGTACTACCACTAGATCAATGATTACTTTACAACATTTACCTCATGGTTTGCATCTTGTCTGGAATAAACTTTTCCTTTGCAGTGGTTCCTCAGTTGTCTTTTCTTGAAATAGTGCTCTTGTCATGACTAATGATTCTCCCTTCTCTAGCTTTCCAACTGAACTAGGTGATCCAACAGGTTCTTCCTCTGCATAAGCTGCTCTTGTACTATTCTCTGTCCTCTTTCTTGTACTTCCTTGATGACATTCAAATGCTCTATTTCCTTCACCTCCACACTTAAAACAAGTTCCTCTAAATGATCTTTTCTCAAACCCTCTTTCATCTCTCCTATATCCTTCATTGCGGTAATAATTATGATTCCCTTTGCTATTGCGGTAGACACTCCTATCATCTCTCTAATATGAATTGTTATCTTTGTCTTCCTTCTTGTATGTGCTACTTTCCTTGTTTTGCTCCGCATAAGGTCTTTCTCCTCTAGAATATGTTCTACCTCTTTGAAATTTTCCTGCTCTACCTCTCTACCTTTTCTCATGCTTCTTATTCAACTTGTCTTCAACTTTCAATGCAAACTGATATGCTTCCTCTATTGTTGTCATCCTCACCAAACTTAGTTGTTCTTGAATGTTCATCCTCAATCCATTTATGTACCTTGCCACTTTCTCCTTGCTTTCTTCACTATGTCCAGTCCTTATGATCATCTTATGAAATTCTTCAGTGTACTCCTTCATAGATTTCTCCTTTTACCTTGGGGTTTGCAATCTCTTCAACAATTCCAACTCATAGTTAGGAAGTATGAACTGATTCTTCAAATTTTTCAACATCCTATCCCATTTTATGATCTTCTATTTTCCTCTCTTATTTATATCCAATTGAAATTCTTTCCACCAAATAGCAGTATGTCGTTTCAATTTAGTTTTTGCAAATCTTACTCTCTCTGATTCTTTAATTTCCTCATATTTAAAGTATCCTCCAAGTCATTTATCCAATCAATCAAATTTCTTAGGATTCAAATTTCTAGTATAATTTGGTACTTCCACTCTAGGTCTCTTCCCATCTTAGAAATAGCTTTCAACATCTTCACTTGATCTAATTCTTCTTCTTCTAGGGCTTCTTCATTTTGGTCAGCATCTTAGATCTCATCATCATCACTTTAGTCTTCATGTATAGGGTTTAGTCCTCTTCTTATATCTTCTTCTATACCATCCAATCTAGCCTTCATTGTCCTCATCATCTCTATCATTTCTTTCATTATTCCAACAACATTGGCCAGGGCAAGCATCCTCCTTGGTGGCATCTCTTCCTAGGAACCAGTGCAACTTCCTCAATTCGGTGATCTGACTACAAGGCTTTAACTACCTCACAATCGGCACTCTATTGACAATCAAAAGTAGGCTACCTTAGATCAAAACTATGTTCACCACAAGATCTTATGAAATGCCTTCACTTCCCAAAGGATTCAAAACTTCACTCTGATACCACTTGTTGCAATCATGGATGGAGGGTTCAAAGAATGAACTAGCCAAAACATGCAACAAGAGAAAAAATAATGGAAACAACACAAATATAGAATGCAATGGAAGATTCAAATGCTCAATATATCATACAATAAAAATACTTATATGCCAGCAACATGCAGACTACAATCAAAGGGCTCATAGGCCTTCTTTTTGGGTTACAATAGGTATGCAAGATATGGCATTAAAGTGCCTTCTGGAAATAATTTAACTATCTACCTTATGATATCAACTAACTACCAATTGACTTCCTAATGCATCTAAGAGATCTATATATATCATCTTCAAGCTCAATTGATCCTTCACGTCAGTCTTACGAAGTTATAAACTCCAATGAATGATGAAACATGTAGAAACATGTAGGTCAACCTACAACACATGGTATTGCTCCACAAATGAATGAAACTTGGTATTGACCTCAAGGAATGTCTATCTGGTCCTTATGTGTCATGTATGATGTCCCATTAGGCTCTGCAAGTCATAAAAGTGCTCCGCAAACCTTCTCCTCTCAACTGACTGCCTGAATGCTCTTCTCTGTGAAAGATGATGATCTTCTGATAGCGATAACTTTCTATAGACAAATCCAAACCTCCTTAAATCTGACTATGATATAGTTGACATGGCATAGAAGATAATTCATGCTCCATGAATTTTGATATGAAGATGCAGTAAAATGCGGTAGAAAATGTTAAACTGCAAATCACTAAACTACAACTGAAATGAAAGAAAAGAAAAAGAAAGCAAATATTTTTGGTTGACACAAGATTGCTCTGCAACTTGGGATGCTCCTGCATAAAAAATGGGATAAGAAACTTGAGATTTTAATAGTGCTACTTTGTCACAAATTCATAATCAGAGTAAATATAAGCCCCTTGTTTTAAGAAAAAATTGTGAAGATAGCATGAGCAATTCTATTGTTGGTGTCTAAATTTTAAATAGACTATGACAGTGAAATTTGTTAAAAACTTACAACTCATTGCAAGTACAACACACTCTATGCATTCAATGTTTAAAGTGATGATGATAAGATCATCCTTTAATTTGATGTTTAAGTTTTATTGAAAGTTCTAATATCTAAAATAAAATGTAAGACTAAAGTATAGATAATAATTCTTATGCATTTAATTGAGATTAACATTTACATTTGGGTTGTTAGAAGTTACTCTCTCCAAAGGCAAGTATTGTAGTAATCCATAAGCAAATGTATTAATAGCTCACTTAAAAAATATTTCAATATATACATTTTTCTATAGTTTTTATTTAGTTTCTAAGTTTCTCTAAAATGGTTACTCAATATTTATGTGATTTGGTATATACTTGTAATTTTGATTCATGTGCATATGCAAAATACATCTAATTTAGTTCATAAGCTCAATCTGAAATCATGATTTTCTATAGTGCTTAATCATTAGTCTTTTATGATAGGCTAAAATTTGAGCCAAGGTGCTTAAATGTTTCATTTTGCTATAACATATCTTCTACAATAGATTAGAACATAAAATAAGGAAATTGCATGGTACCAATTGTAGACACCTAAAATTTGCCAATACATTATTCACCTCATTGCATCACATTCGCATAATTTACCATTTAATCACCTAATTCCAGTTATTCCACACTAATTCAATTAATTCACCAAAAATTGTCATATTCCTCTATATTAATTAAATAATCCAAATTATTTAATTAAATCATCTTTCCTCCACTTTAAATAAACAAATTCAAAATTATTTATTTAATTTAATCAAATTTCCCTCCACTTTAAATAAATAAATCCAAATTATTTATTTAAATATTCTATTTCCTCCAAATGAATAAAATTTAATATTTGTTTATCACATGTGCTCATGAAATTAAATAAATTATTTATTTTATTTCCCATTTATCCTCACCCACCATAATTTGCTCTGGACAAATCAATTAACAAAGCAATCAATTGAGTTGACTCTTCAATTAATTGAGTTGACTCTTCAATTAATTTAGTTAACAAATCAATCAAATTTGCTAACAGATCAATCAACCCAGTTAAAAAATTAGTCAATCCAGTCAACTCCTCAATCAAGTTTGTTAACTTCCATGATTCATGAGAGGGAAAGGGCACTTGTCCCTCTCTCATTCATGCACATTCTCTCAACCATTCTTAACCATTGATCTTTCTGATCTTCCTCCACCATTGATTTGTATTTCAACAAGTCTATAAATTGAACCTCATTCTCCATTTCTCGGTAGCTCTCATCCAAGTAAACTTATGTTGTCACTATTATCATCAATTATTGGAAATCACAAACTTACATAAATGAAAGAGCAATCCACATACTGTTGTGTGGTTACACAACATGCCCCATTTTGACTTGGCAAAACAGGGACCCAAATTTTCTCTTGGCTTGTGTTGTCTGCTTTCTAGCGGTTTGGTAAAAATAGGTCAGGTGCATCATCATCATGATATTCGATGAGGTTGGTCATCATCATGAGGTTAGTTTGTCAAAGTTCATATTTTGTTTCTATGACCTCATATTTAGAAAGAGCTTGAAATTCCATGCAGGTTTGTCTTTTACATCACTTGAAAATTCATCCATATGAGGGAGTTATGCACAGTCAAAGTTTTGGTCAAACCTGATATTCGCAAGAAGAGGGTCATATTTTATAAACTCAGTTTTGCTGTATGAAGAACATCATCATCATATTTGAAACGCCCCCCGATAATATCCTGAGGTCGAAATATCCAGACGTCAACTTTAAGTCATAGTAAGTTTTCCCCGTCGAGCGGTCTTTTGTATCGCGAAAGGTCATCATCATGATCTTGGTCTATCACCCGATAAAAATCATGCAGTCCCAATATCCGGATGTCAATCTTAAGTGATAGTGTGTTTTACCCGTCAAATGACCTTGGGCACATCGCGAGCATCATGATATTTTAACATCACCCGATATTATAATATCATGCTGATATTATAATGTCATCCTACTTAGAAAATCCACCATCTGCATAATTTGCATGCGCACGTCAAAGTCCTAGTGATCATCATCATCCTGATCTTTCAAGGCAGGATCATATTTCATATCCTCCTGATCTCCTTTTGCACAATCATGATGATCACCCTATCTTTCAAAGGGAGGGTGATATTCCATTCCTAAGTCATGTTGTCAAGATCATCATGATCTTGTTTGTCTACCCGATATTTCGTAATGTCCTCCTGCCGAGAAATATAACCTTTTGCAAATATCCTGATGACGTCATCCTGACCTGATAAACGAAGAAGCAAATATCAAGATGACATCACCATCACATTTCTCCTTCGGCAGGATATTTTCCAAAACATGATCCGGTTCACGAATATGACGATGACGTCATGTTCTAAGATTAACAAAAGCCCCGGATATCCTGATGACGTCATCTGGACATTCAGCAGGATCATTTTTTTAAAATCACCTAGTGCGGATATGATGATGATGATCATCATCATCCTGATCTTTCGAGAGGGTTACCTTGGCTGCAAAGGGGTCATATTACATGCACCACCCGATCGTCTTCCTTAGGTGACCCAATATTACTTTTATCCCCTGATCTTAACGAAACATGACGGTGACGTCATCTTTTGCATTTTAATGAAGCCCGAATATGACGATGACGTCACCATCATTTTCCTTTCCTCAGCAGCAGGATCATATTCCAAATCCTCCTATTTTCCTTCGACATGATGATGACGATGATGTCTTTCTTTCCCCAATATGCAGAAGCGAAACATCTTGATGTGCTTTTCATCAGAGCATTCGGAAGGGAGGAGCATCATATTTCATGATATCCTGCAGCTAGATAGAAGACATAGAGTTGGGCATCATCATGATTTTTGGCGTCGGTATAACTGTTGCCATCGGCCAAGTCTAATTTTGTCACCCCGATCATATGTGGTCACACTGATGCGAATATGATGATGACCCGAAACATACAAACAGAGCATGCAAAGCTGGATTTGAAATAATTTGTTAAAAGCGGTTATTTCCTTGTATATTTTGACATACATGATCATATTTGAACCCGATATACAAGGAAATGGGCGGGAAAATGAAATGATGGTTGACCCGAGTGTTTTTTAACGCTGTTTATGCATTTAGTGCATATTTTCCACAGGTATGAAGCCCTATTGCCTGTAGCTGCACATTTTGAGGCATGTTTAATAAAACGTTTACTTCCTGTTGTTTATCCACATGATGATGAACTTAATGTTTGTCTGTTTTTCCACAGGAAGTCATGATGCTGTTAGAGCTGCTGCTGAAGCTGAGCATTGTATGGTTGCACATGGAGGCAACATGAACCAGAAGTGAGGAGGATATTGTCAAATATGCTGTTTGCCAGCTGGAGACCAAATCAAATCAAAGATGCTGGAATATTCTGTGCCAGCTGTACATTTGCCAACTGGCGAAGCATGTGCTTTTCATCTGGACCGTTGATTATTGTGAGAGGATCCTGATCCTTGGATCATTGTAACTGTTTTCTTGCATTTGTTCTATATAAGAGCCAGATCCTAGGGGGATAGATAGATTAATATACACAGACGCATCTGGCGCATTAAAGTCGATTACTGTAGAATCAATTAGGAGATCGGATTACTGAGACTAATGAGGATAGAATTGTTGAAATGTCAAGGTTCTTTCTTCAGATCACTGTAAATGTACCTGTTCTTGAGCATACTGAATGGATATGAAGTTTCAGATTACATCCTGATTGTAAATTTTACGTAATCTTCTTGTTGATTTCTGGATATGTACTGGTGAATGCTGTGTTCAACTGGAAGCGCTTTCATTTCATTACATGTTGTTGTCAACTTTTCCTTTGAATATTTGCACTAGATCATGCGGATTTGTGGAATGTCCTGGTGAAGTATGATTCTAGTTTCCTTCTTTTCATTGCATGTATGGGAGCTTGTATGTGGATCAGTGATCTAAGTCAAGTAGTTTTGGGAATCTTATTCTTTAACCCTTTTCCTTTTTTTTAATTTCATAAATTCATCACCATAACTGCAAATCATGATAAATAACAAGCAGAACAGAGAAATATGCTGAAATCCCATAGGTAACTGAAAATCATTAGCATATTTGGGTTAAATGCATGTAGTATTGAAAATATCATGCAAAGAATCATAAATAATGGTAGAAATCATGCAAATATCAGCCTGTAGGCACATTATTTGACTAAATTCACAGTGCAGAGGTAGAATTGTTGGAGATTTATGTAGAGCAGACATACAGAGCAGGATATTTGAAGATAATGATGAACTTTGCAGAAACACGTAAGGCCCCTGAATGGAAAACAGCAACACACATCAACCACTGAGTAACGTCAGTAGATTAAGACCTAATCAACGGAGACTTGGGATCATGAATTCTCTGAATTCATCGTATCTTTCAAGATGAGTAAAGGTTGTTGTGTAACTTTTATTCTATGTTTGTGAATGACTAACATCATGACCAACACATACCAAAGAGAAAAGAGCAATCAACTTGAGGTTTGGGTGCTACCTCGATACGCTCCATCAATGTGGTTTGTTTGTGTGCTTGGGAAGGTAATTTGTATTTTTTATGTGTTTCTTTCATCTTTATTGTATTATCACATTTAGACCATTACACCAATTACATGTACTAGTCAAGACTCACAATTATAGAGATGTAACTAGTTATTGCACAAAGGGGAAATTGCTAAAGTAATCAAAGTCTCATGACTTTAGGGAAAACAATCAAGAAAATCAAGACATGAGCCGCAATCCTTTGAAGTTGAAACATTCTATGAAGGTATGGAGATATAGAGGTGTTAGACATCATGCATGGGGTCATTACATTGCAAAAATTAGTGACCCCAATGTAAGGAAGTAAGTTCTGAAGAATCAACTTCCTACACTAATCTTGAGAGGAGTGATGTACAACAACTTTTAGAACTTGATCAAACTATTACATAAATCATGTAGAAACACATATAAATCAACAACATACACATAAACAATACAACACATGAACACCATAATTACATGGGGAAAACCCTTTCGAGAGAAAAACCCCACACTCCAAAACCTATTCAATGTATTATCAAATCAAAATCAGATTACAACACACTTATAGAGCAAGCTTTCATATGAGTTTCACTTGCAGAGCAAGATTTCATATGAGTTTCACTAGCATATTAAACTTTGAGTTATTTTGGTAGCATTTCGACAATACCTGCAAATTCTCAATATAATACAAATCCTCAAGCACCCAATTTATAGAAAAATGAACAAGTTAAAAACCATTTGTGGTTTTCTAAACCATATGAAAAACCTCCTCGAGGTATGGCACCTATGTATGAGGAGAATTGACTATGATAAACTAAACAAATCAAAAACCCAATAACATAAAGAGAACCGATCTAAATAAAAGCCATTAATAATAATCAATAAAACATGAAAGCTTTTACCGAGATTTGTATTGTTTCTTTTGGATTGAATGTGGATTGCTTCAATATTGCTGCAAAACCATAGTTGCAACAAGCAAGTGTAGTGCTCAAAAGATCAATGTTAAGAGATCATAAGGTTGCTCAATCGATGTGATGTATGCTCAAAGCACTGTAAAGGATGCCCAAGAATAAGTGATCAAAGAGGATTTATGAAAGAGATGAGGGGGGTTTATATAGGCTTCAAGAAAGATCGATCAACGGTCTAGATAATCTAGAAGAATCAACAGAGGAGAATAGTTGAGGAACGTGCAACGAATAAGAAGACAAGTGTCACACAAAAGCTGTTTTATTTGAGTTAAACACTTTCTTTTCTAAAGATAAGACATGCTTTTCATAAAAAAAAATTTCCTAATTTAAGAGAAATTGATAAAAACAAGGTTGAGCGAATAGATAACTCAACTTTAAGATTTGCTTTTGCATGATTTGAGAGAAATTAAATAATAAATTATTTAATTTTGTGTGCATGGAGAAGAAAACTTATTTTTAGAAGATTTGAAAGATATTTGAAGAATTTGAAGATAAGAAAGCAAATTAAATAAATAGATTTATTTAATTGTTGTGCATGATTTGGAAGAATAAATAAAATATTTGATTTATTTTATTTTTGGAGAATGAGAGGATTTAAATAAATTTGATTTAATTTATTCAAATTTGGAAGAATGAATTTGATTTAATTAAATAATTGGGAATTATTTAATTGTTTGGATAAGAGGGAATTTGTGACGAATTAATTAAATAATGGGATTTATTTAATTAATGTGGATTTGAAATTTGGAAAGAAGATAATTATCTAATTAAATAATTAAAATTATTTAATTGTGGAAGAATAATAGAGGAATTTGATTTAATTAATTAAATAAAGAGGATTTATTTAATTAATGTCAAATTTAGGAGACTTAGAAGAATTTGATGAAATTAATTAAATAATTAGATTATTCAATTAACATTGAATGCAAGTGATTAGAAGAATTAGATGAAATGCAAGTAGTGCGATGACTTGGTCATTTTAGGGTTTCTACAGCACCCAACATGGACCCATATTCCAATGCCCCTAGAAGATTCTCATAATCAAGGTAAAAATAGCATATTCTCTTACATTCTTACCTGACTAATTTGACCCACTCAACATGGGCAACCAACTTGTCATTATTATCTATCTTAATATAGGCACTTCATGACAAATAATAAATCTTGTCATAGCTAGTCAAGATTCCAATATAACTCCCTATATTCTTGGCTCTTACATGTCATAAGAATCTTTCATAAGTTGTCATAGGATCCCATAAATGTAGGGCATCCCAAATCTGCTAAAGATAACCAAATTAAATGCATCTTACAACACCTTATAAAGAACCGACATGTAGCACATAATGCCATCACAAATTCTAATGCCCCAATCTATGTTGGAGCTCAAATATTAAATAAAATAAATCATAATAATGTCCAAATAACTTGTGGGAAAATGCTAAATAATAAATAAATAAAATCAAGAATTTCCAAGGTTGAAATATCTTAACTGCCAACATTCTCCCACTTGTCAAATACCTTGCAAGAGCCAAATGGAAACATATCCTAACTTTTTGTGCTCATGGGCTTGGTTGAAGCATCTACAACATTCATCAAAGTTTGTATCTTTTCTAATTTCACCCTTCCATCTTCGACCATATCTCTAACAAAATGATACTACACATCTATGTGCATGGTCCTTGTATGAAATGTCAAGTTCTTTGCTAAACAAATTACACTTTGACTATCACAATAAAGAGTAATTACACCTTGTCTCAGCCTGACATTAATATTTTCAACCAAATAGCTTCTTTACAGGCATGATTAGCTTCCATATACTTATCCTCAATAGTAGACAAAGAAACCACATCCTGGATCACTTATCCATCCAACTAATTACACCATCAAATAATGTAAACACATAAACATTGGTGGACCTTCTACTATCAACATCACCAGCCCATTATAAGTCCACATAACCATGAATATCAAGAGAATTTATGTCTCCTATTAACTTACCATGATAACAAAAGGAATACTTTGATGTATCCCACAAATATCTAAGGACTCTCTTAACTGCAACCCAATGAATCATCGAGGATTAGACATAAACCTACTGAGAAGTCCCACTACTTAGGTAATGTATGGCCTAGTATAGACCATAGCATATATAAACTTACAATTTCACTATGATAAGACATTGTGCTCATGTATTCCATCTTAGAAGGAGATGTAGGACAATGTGTAAGAGTAAATTTCATTTCCAATGTCACAGGAACACACAATGGTCTCAAATCTTGCATGTTAAACCTCTCTAAAACCAAATTGACATACTTACTATAGTGAAGCCATAGCTTTTTTTTCTCTCTATCTCTTCTTATTTTCATCCCAAGAATGTGTTTTTCTGCACCTAAGTCTTTCATTTCAAATCTAGCTACAAGTTGAGACTTTAGTTATGAAATTAATCCTTTCCCTTTACAACAAATTTATAATAAGCACAATGATCTGATTTAGAATGATAAAATCCTAAACTCAATACAAATTTATCAAACTTTTGGTACCATTTCCTAAGACTCTACTTGATTCCATACAAAGATTCCTTTAATTTACAAACTAAATTTTCTTTACCTTTCACCAAGAAGTTCTCTGGCAGTGTCATGCAAATATCTTCCTCTAAATCACCATGAAGAAAAGAAGATTTCACATCCATTTTTTCAACTTATAAATCATAAGTTCCAGCAATAGAAAGCAACAATCTAATGGATGTAATTTTTACAACAGGATAAAATATCTCACCGTAATCCACTCCCTCAACCTGGGACTAACCTTTTACAACCACTTGTGCCTTATACTTTTCAACATTACCATCAAAATTGATCTTCTTCTTGAATACCCATTTATAACCAACTAATTTTCATCCTTCAAGCAAAGGTACTAAGTCCCATGTATCATTCTTTTCCAAGGATGGCATCTCCTCATTCATGGAAATTTTTTAAGACTCTACATCATGCATACCCAATGCCTCTTGCAAAATCTAGGTTCATCAATGATAGTATTCAAAGAAAATATACATCTCCAATCACTAAGAGAATACCTTTCTAGTGGTGGTCCATGCCTAGTTGACCTTCAAACAAGTTGAGGTGGAGGTTCTTCCCCCTCTTCTAAAGATTCCAAGCTAGATGGGCTCTCCTCAACTTCTAGTCTAAATGGGTGTCTTGATTCAACTTTATTTGGTGTAAGCGGAAGCTAAACCACATCTTTCTATTCACTTTGTTTTGGCTACAATACAATGGAAGAATGCTTAGTCTCTCTAAAAATAATGCTTCTACTATATAATTACTTTTCTACAACAAGATCCAAAAGCTTGTATCCTTTCACATCATAACTGTAATTGATGAAAATATATTTTACAACCTTTTTTCCAATTTAGTAAATTTCTCCCTCAACACATGTGCATATGACTCACAACCAAAAACATGAGGAGGCCTCAATGAAGGCTTTCTACCTAACCAACCCTCCATAGGCATTTTATCAACAAGAGTTGATGTATGAGACCTGTTAATCAAGTAACAAGTAGTAGCTATAACCTCGGCCCAAAACATTTGTTCCAAGATAGCTCTAATAAGCATACTCCTAGCCTTCTCCATTAGTTTCATATTCATCCTTTTTGCAACTCCATTTAGTTATGTAGAATATAATATTATCTTTTGCCTCTAAATGCTACAATGCTTGTAGAAGTTATCAAAATATATATAACAACATTTACCACCATTTTCAATCCTCAAACATTTAATTATCTTTCCAGTCTAAGTTTCTATCATAGATTTGAACTCTTTAAAATGACTAAAAACTTCTAATTTTCTTATAAGAAAATAAACCCATGCCCTTATACTATAATCATCAATGAATGTCACATAGGAAATAGATTGCAATCGAAGGAACATCAATAGGACCAAACACATCAAAATTAATAAGATCCAAAATTCTAGAAGACTTATGAGAACTCAAATAAAATTGAACATAGTTTTGTTTTCCATATATGCAATGTTCACAAAAATTAAACTCAAGATTATAAAATCAAATAAACCTTAAACAAGTTTTTTATTCTTTAAGGTCTTTAGACCCTCCTCTCCTATGTGGCCTAATCTTTGGTACCATAATATCATCTTTTCATATGGTAATTTAGACTCTATAGAAAGAGCACCCTTAGGTACCTATAAAGCACAACCATCCACTAAAGAAGATATCACTCCTTTAACCAATGAATTATATGAAGACTCAATCTTAACAAAAGTACTTGTTGACTCATTTGAGGTTTTTAGACTCAAATAGTGATGAGGGTCCTTAGAAGTGCTTAATGGTCATTCCTTAGTACTTTTCAAGCATTAGTCATGTTATAATTCTTTTAAAAGGTCTTGGAAGGGGTTTTTGTAATGTGAAAAGGTGAAAAATGTGCTTATTGTACCATGATAAATGATACATTAAAATTTTAAGTTGTCAAAAATCTCAAAATTCCCAAAAAGTTCACGTACACCTCATGGAGGGGGTTTCTTTTCAAAAAAAGGTCAAAGTTTTTAGGAGATTCTTAAGTTTAGGTTTAAGTCTTTTGGGTTTTGTCAAAGTTTTTAGGGTCTTTTTAGCTAACTTGCAGGCTCTTTTAGCTCATGAAGGAAGCACACCAATTGATTGTAGGATTCTAAGGCTCCAAGAAAGTGAATCAAAGGTTGTGAGGAATCAAGGAGCTTCAGTACATTCATCCATGTAAGATCATGCACAAGGAATAATGGTCTAAAGTTTGAAGATCTCAATAGATTTGTAACAGTGGAAGGTTTCGATGAGAATAATCAAGATAATTGAATATGTTAAGATATGCATTTTGAAGTCTTCCATGCCATATAAAGATCCCTATAGGATTGAGATAGCATACAGGTGTATAGGTCTAAGATAAACATGTTGGCAATATGTGTTGTCATTGATGTCAACATAGCATTCATAGTGTATGACAATATAAGATTAGACTTGTATAGAGGATGAGTTTAGAAGAAGGAGAATCTGATGGATAGTGGAAGATTTGAGAGAGATGAAGTCAAGGGGTCAACATGTCTAAGGCAAGTCAGTCTGGATGACTTAGTAGATGAAGTAAATAGTATATTTCCTAAGGTAGAGTCGCATTGGTTGGATCCGTGTTTCTCTGTAGAGAAAGATTTGATCTTGAGGTTCTAAAGACAAGTTTATCCAGGTATTGAAATGATATATCCAAGTTTTTAGGTCTTCACATCTTCAGTAGAAAAAGTTACAAGGGGAAGAGTATCAGTTACTACTTAGATAGGGCAAAGTAATGACAAAGACTTAATGGAATGCTTCGCATTCCTCTAAAAGACATTATTTTGTCATGTCATCCTGAGAACATATTCAAGGATGTATATAGTATGCTATGATGAAGTATCAAATGGTTTGATGGTCCACAAGATTAGCATTCAAGCAACAAAAACAATACAAGACTATTCTAGGAGCCTAAGTACACATGGTTGAGTATTTGCAGAAGATGAGATATATATAGATCAATCATAAAAGTTTGTGCAGAGGTCTTACATGTTCCATGTATCTCAAGTTTGATCCACATGCAGATATTTCTTATTTTCTTGTACTACATCAAGTAGTTAAGTCAGTGAAGGAAGAATTAAGCATAAATGTTCTTCAGACTCTAGTTTACCTTAGTCAAGCTTTTGTTTTCCTCTAGGAACATCAGACAAGGATGTGCAGATCTAGGAAGGATTATATAATGATGTTTAGGTTCATTCCTAGAGGTTTCAAGGTTTGTAATGTACTGAAATACTATATCTTGAGTTATGAAGTATCACATGTGGTCCAGAATTCTTTGTTTCCTACAATTTGTCATGTTTCTTGATTTGCGGATGTATAGATTGATATGGTACTTCAGCAGAAAGGTGAATGGATGATGTTGAAACTGTACATGATTGAATTCTTGGTCCACATGAAGGTTTTGACTTCTCCCTGATAGTGTGAAGATGTACATTTAGTAGTTTTGAGTAGTTTGAGAAACAAGTTAAGTCTCTGGTATGTGTGGTAGATCCTAATCTATTTCTTTGACTTTGGAGGATGTTAAGAGATATGTCTTGAATACTTTCATGAAGATCTAAGGTATGCAACATATTTTCTTGAGATATTATATGTGTTGAAATTGACCTGTGAGGAGTTACACGTTTTCATCAAAACTTCTTTTATGATGCTATCCTAATCAATGTTATGATGTGTTGTGGAGGATATTTATAAATGTTCTAAGTTAGTTATGAATTGTAAGAGGGTGATAGATATATATGTGAAATATGAAGTGTACAGAATCAATTTGAAGGCATGTTTTGAGTAAAAAAATAAGACTAGATTATTAGCATAAGTCAGATGCTTACTTTGTGGTAGTCCATATATTTGTTATCTTTGTAAATCCTAATTGCAGTGAGAAGAATATTCAGGTAGTAGTAGCTTCCTTGGGTTTTTACCCTAAATCAAAATTGTAATTGTAGTGAGCACAAAATACAGGGAGTAGTAGCTTCCTTAGGTGGCATCCCAAAAACAAAGTTGTAATATTTTTGCAGTGAGCATAATATATTGTGAGCTAACACTCACCATGGTTTTTCCCTATTTTAGGGTTTTCCACATTAAAATCCCGGTGTCCTTGTGTTCATTTATATGTTTTCCTTTATGTTCTCTAAGTAATTTAGTTCTTCTCTACAAGTATTTGTTTAAATTTTTGTGTGTTGATTCACCCCCCCTCTCAGCACCTCATTGTGTTCAACAATTGGTTTTAGAGCCAAGTTCCTTTGAGAAGCCTAACAACTGAGGTAGATCCTACACTTGAACACATGGAATTTGAAACAATGGATATTGATGTATTTGTTCTAGAAATAGATCTAGAAGCAATGTAACCTGAAGGTTGGGACCTTGATCCAAATGAGTGTGAAGTAGACCTTAAAGGAGAACTCAAGTCATCCCTTGATGAATTGGATGAAGCAAGAGAACTAAACATAGAATATGAAGACATGCTTGAGAAAGCAAAGGAGACAATTGACAAGTTGAAGACAAAGGCCAAAGAATCAAAAGAAGAAATTGGCAAAATAAAAAATCTAATAGGAGAAGATAAAGGAGGTGATATAAAGCTCAAGGAGGCAGAAGAAATGATCTCCAATTTGAAATTCATGGTTGAAGAAGGCAAGAGGATTGAAGATTGCTTCAATATCAAGCTCAATGAGAAAGTAGTTGAATGTTCAAAACTTGAGGAAGAAGTTGTCACTCTAAGGAAAGAACTAGAAAAGCAAAAGAACAGATTGATAAAGGACTAAAACTAAAAGTTTCAATTTTAGATCCTTATCAATTTGTTCTTTTGCTTTTTCTAATTTTTTTCTTAGAGTAACAACTTCTTCCTCAAGTTTTAAACATTCAGCTTCTTTCTTGTTGAGCTTGGTATTTAAGCAATCTTCAATCCTCTTGCCTTCTTCAACGTTGACTTTCAAATTAGAGATCACATCTTTTGCCTCATTGAGTTTAATTTCACATCTTTTTTCTCCTTCTATTTGAGCTTTTAGTTTGCCAATTTCTTCTTTTGATTCTCTAGTTTGTGTCTTTAAATTGGTAATTATCTTCTTTGACCTCATATTTTAGATTTAGTGTTCTTGCTTCATCCAGATCTTCAAGAGCTTACCAGAGTTCTCCTTCAAGGTCTACCTCATCTAGATTTAAGTCCCAACCTTTAGGTACCATTAACTCTAGATTCAGTTTTGGATAAAACACATCATTAGACATAGTTTTAGATTCCATGTGTTCAAGTGTGGGATCTACCTTAGCTGTTAGGCTTCTCAAAGGAACTTGGCTCTGATACCAATTGTTGAACACACCTAGAGACTAAGACAGGGGGGTGAATTAGTCTATTCTTAAACTTTAAATCAATTCCATTTACAACTTTAAACATCAAATCATATTAACCAAAAGAAGAATAACAGAAAGGAAAGCATGCACCACACAAGGACACCAAGATTTTTATGTGGAAAACCCAATGAGGGAAAACCATGGTGAGGAGTAACTCACAATATATGAAGTTCACTGCTATAAAAATTACAACTTTGTTTTAGGGTTACAACCCAAGGAAGCTACAACTCCCTATTGACTTCAAACTAAGTCTCACAACCTTAGGGCAAGATACAAGGACCTGCTAAAGAGACTTACTGTCTGATAGAAAGATACATGAAAATTTTAATAGAAACATAAAATTGAACTACTGTACAGAAGGCATCTGTCATATGTTGATGTTGCAATCCCTTATTTCACACAATTACTGTATCACTCTGACTTTGCACACTTCATGCTTAACTCACTCCACAATCTCTCTTCTCAGACTTTTTGGGATCGATTTCATTTACATTAAATATATAGAAACTACTGAACTCTGTTGATGACATTTGATTTTTAAATCAATTTGATGATTATACCTTAGTGAGCTTATGATTCAGTTACTATGTCACTTTGGCTATGATTTTTTGGAAGCAACCTATTGACAGTGGGAAATGAGTGGGAATGACTACAGGTTTTGTCGAAGGCAAGAACATGTGTTAGGTAGAGGGGACCTAGCCGCTTGGCAATAATTAGATGGGTTTTTTCTGGTGCCCTATCACACACTCATGTAGAATGACATTCTTGTTTTGATGAATGTCTCTCTAATGTTCTTTGTTTGATATTGTCATTATCTTGCAATTACCTCTATGCTAGTTTTCAATGCCTATTTCATCAAAAATTAAACAAGCTAGTTTTGTTATTGGATCTATATGAACGAATGGTATTAATCTTTAGTTAAAGAAAAATATAAATACCTATATACATGTAAATATGTATTAACGGCTAATTTTATTTTATCTACTTTGTAATTATATATAAATAAGAATATTAAATTTATATGAAAATTAAATTGCTTACAATATAAGTTTTAAATTAAATAATATTGCAAAATCATTCAAATATAAATAAAATTATAGACTTTTATGAAAATAAAATACTTAAATTATAAAAATAAAAATCTATATAGATATACATATATTTAGTTTTGTTTTATTTAGAGTTTTTGTTTTCTTATAAATGGGAAAAAGAAAGCATGCAACACATGCATGGAGGTTTTTATTAAAATAAAATATACAATAATAAAAGAAAAGGGGGGATTTGCATGAAAACAAATAAAATAGGGTCTTTATGGGGATAAAAAGAAATAAAAGCAAATAGGAAAGCACAGACAAGGAAAAAGGAAAAAAAAGACAGAGTAGACTGGGATGGAGAAGTAAGAATTTTGGAATTTATGAAAAGTTTTTGACACAGACTCGCTTCAGCCGTAGTGAATTCAGGTGCTCTTTCTTCTTTTCTATTTATTTATTTTTCTCAAGACCATCATCATGGATCTCTCTCTCTCTCTCTTCTTGTATTTTTAAATTGATTTTCCTTTAGATCGACGACTATATGTTCAAATTATTGATCTCTTTTCTTTTAGAACTTTTCTTCATATATCGGCCTCTTCAACTTTTTTAGTCACTCTCTCTCTATATAGTATTGATCCCTGCATGATCATTTAGATTTGCAATAAATTAAAATGCTGGCTTGTGCATCCAAACGGCTTCCTTATCACCTCAAACAGCTTCCTTTTACCTCTAGTGGCACCTACAGCTATAGTTTGGACTAATTTTATCTAGTGACCGGGTGTCCAACCTTTTAAAGCATCTACTTTTCCATGAATTTAGTTGTAGTGACATGTTAAATCGGCCCAGTCTAGTATTTTGAACTATTCTAGTAATCTAAGACTCAAAACCCATGTTAAACATTCAGTCTCCTTCAGATCACCGATTGTTCTGCCACTTTAGAACTGCCATAGATAGGCACACAATAGAAATCAAGAACCTTGGAAACCTACCGAATATCAGTGTGGATCTATTGAATAAGCTCTCCTATGGGAACCATAATTAGACTAGCTAGTTCATCACCCGTCGCAAGATGAGGTTGATCCTTGATATGTCTCAGCATAGACAAGGAAATTGCAAGAGTCCTACCCGAACCTATTTTCTACTATACCAATACTTTCTCATCCACTCTTGATATTTGGTAGACTTTGGGCTTGATAAGACATAGGCTTTTTGTATGCTTTTTTCCTAACGGCCTTCTTGAGCCTCTTCGGATTGTGTCTTTTTCTTAACAGATTTTGTTTATTTAAAATGGCCTCATATCAATTAGAATCACCTAAATGTGTTCATCCTTTGAGCCTTTTAAATATGCCACTCTTTCTTTTATTTTACACCTATAGTCACATAAAGTTAGACGGCCTCTGGTATTTTAAATTGGTCCCATACCATTGAATTAGCCTATGAGTCTTTAAATGTTCTGCAACTTCCTTAATCAGATATCAACTTTTTTTAGCGACCTCTCACTTGTGACTTAATCGTCCTCTGCTAGTATTTGATCTAAATCTTTCCATTTTGATTGATCCATTCTCCTGAGATTCAATTGGCCTTTTCTCACCTAAATTGACTTCTACAAATTTCCCTAAGGATTGGCCATTAGTGTCTCTTAAGCATTGTCCTTCTAGGGATTGGAACATCGACCTCTGAGACTTGAGAATAGTCTTCAGCTTCAATCATCTTTCAAGCAACCTATGGTTCTTTTGTTTTGTATTTTCATATGTTTTGCCTTATTTATAATGTGAACGGCCTTTATAACATTGTTTGGTCTGTCACTTATTGTATAGTATTAGATATACAAGATTAGGCTCTTTAGTTTACTGAATCTAAGAAAGATCTCCTCTTGTAAACACACATGCATAGACATACATTAATAATTTTATATGTTGACTTCAAAAGGGGCTATTAATTCACAAACTACATGAATGTACTAACTCTATTGTAGGAATATACTTGAGTTTACTATGTTAATAAAGACAAGATTTTTATATAATATATATAGAAAAAAACTCAACTACCTTCTAGTAACCTGTATGTTGTAATTGTAAATTGTTTTTACCTTATGAATGAAATACTCTAGATTGCTCTTCAACAACAAAGAAACTTTTCAACTTCATGAACCATAATAGGTATAACTAAATAGATTGCATTGTAATCTCATACAAAAGAAAACTAGCCAGTTTTGAAATGAACAACTGTTAAAATCATATGAACGAAATAACTACTCTTGTATTCATGCACGCGTAAAATGAGTTTAAATTTTGCTGTAAATTGTGTTTAAAGGGAATTTTATCTTACCATATGCTGTGTTATGAAGTGAATGGCTAGTTGTATTTTTTATGTTATTATGCTTAGGAAAGTTGCCTTCCGGGATGGGTGCCGAAAATGGGAAAATAGGGAAGTAGGTTTTCTTTTCAAAACTTACACACTGTTAATCGGTTAATACTTTGGTCAAAGTGATTTTGAAATGTAAATAGACATGTGTGTACCATTGAAACAAATGGTTTGTTTGCCTAGTTTATTACATTTATTTTCCCTCCCATATCCTATTAGTGTGATGCTACATTCAAGTTAGGGATGCATGTAGGTTAATAGGCATGCACCAGATTCCACCATGGCGCTTGTCTACAGGTTGCTAGGCCCTTCGAGTAGGGTCAAGCATCTTTTAATTTGAAGGATACCGGGGAAGTACAAGCTTTGTGGTTGGGCAAAAAAGTGCTTTAACCATGTTCTTGTCCTCTGACATAGCAGATGGCCAGATGGTTAATGGCGGTCGAGGACTGATTATTTGGATTTACTTGATATTGTTGATAGTTATACTTCTTCATTGAACTCAAAATGTTATGTAAGGTGTAAAGCCATTATTGAAACTTGTATATATTGTATTTTCAGAAAGCTCTATAATTGTACTTCAGAAAGATGACTTGTATCATGATTGTATATCAAATTTATGAATGGAATCTTGCATGGTCAATAGATGTTAATTCTATCTCTTTTACTTGATGATGTAGTTGTAGTTACTTTACTTCACTTATTGATAATTTATCTTTACTTTGGTTATGTATGAATGTGGGATTTCAAGACTTTATATTTGGTATCAGAGCAAGGTTCTACACTAGGCCTTTATGGACTATTATGCTAAAGTTGTAATTTCCTGCAAATCATTCATCATGAATACTAGAACCTCTAGACGTAGGGGAGTAACCCTAGGATCTGGCAGTGACCTAAATACAAGAAATAATGAAGAAGCCAATGTAGGAAACAATGTTGGAAACAATGAAGGGAATTAACTTGAGGCAAACAATAATGCAGGACAGAATAATAATGGACAGAACAATAATGGACAAAATAACCAACTAGATCAAATCCTTGCTCTCTTGACTCAACAAGGGACCCGAATGAATAATCTAGAACAAGAAATTAGAGGAATAAGAGGAAATTAGAATGAGGAACATAGGGAAGACATCCGAGGTCCAAAAGCTGAAGCAAATGTGAACAATCGAAATAGAATTGCTGAGGAGTTAGGAAAGGACCTTAAAAAGGTCACCCCTCCTAAGTTTGATGGTAAGACTATTGGGATGGAGCTGAGGCATGGATAATTGATATTGGAAAATATTTTGATCTCTGAAACTTGTCTGATGAAACTCAAGCAATATAGGGATCTTACCAGCTTACTGGGGAAGTAGCAACCTAGTGGGATAATGAAAAAGTTGAAAAGAAACTATTACCTAGAGAAGTCACATGGGACTGCTTCCTTGAACTCTTTAGGAAGAGGTGGTTACCACAGCTTTATTTTGATAAAAAGATGATAGAATTTCAAAACCTAACTCAGGTAGGTTTGATAGTGACTCAGTATTGGAGAAATTCTCGCACCTATTGAAGTATGTTCCACAATATCAACTAGACGAAAGGTTCAAGATCTGTAAGTTCATCTTGGGTTTAAGACTACAGATTGGGGCAGAGATAGATATTCATAACCCCTTGACCATGGATGAAGTGTTGGAAAAAACAACTAAACAAGAACAGAAATTGCGACAGATTGCCAATTACCGTAAGAGTCGAGATATGAAGTATGGGAATAAAAGGTTCCAGAATGATAGTCACAATCAAAGTAGCAATAGAAATCAAGGAAACAACAAGCACCAGATAAGGAATCTTAAAAGAGGAAATAATTATTAGGAAAAGAACAATGGGAACCAAGGTGGAAATCATAAGAGAGGTAACGATGGAAACAATGGTAACAATACTAGAAGAGAGATGCCAGCTAGACACAGGGGACCCTGAGATGGATGTTACACTTGTGGAGGAGAACACTATGCTAGTGTGTGTCCTTGTCAAACAACGAACTAGAGAGATGGGAATTGGCAAGGAGCTCCTCAACACCAATTTCATGCAGTTATAGATCATCGTCAAGTAGATTTTCAAGCGACACCCATTCAGTTGTCCGATAAGCTCTTTGGTCTTCTAGTTTCTATTTTAATTGATACCAGAGCTACAAAATGTTTTGTAGATCCTAAAATTGTAGCTAAGTTATCTGTAAAACTGGGACACATGGAAAATTCTTGGATGTTGCAGTATGGTAACAATGCAGAGAAAAGAGTAGATTCACGTCTAGTATGCAATGAATTAGATCTCCCAACCTTCCAAATGCAAGTGATAGGTTGTCATGAGGTCCTAACACTTTAGTTGAAAAATATCAATTTATCAACCAGGTAGTGTCCAAGGATGTATGCAATAGGGAATATCATTTGGATATCTCATCTAGAAATAATTTCTTAAATATTTTAAGACTTAAATAGCATATCAAGCTAAAAAGAATTTGAAATCTAAACTAGAAAGCATTTGAACTCTATACTAGAAAGCATTTGAATTCTTAATCTAAGAAAATAGATAAACTTTATACTAGAAATTCATACATGCAATTTTTACTATGAACTCGAACAGTGACTAATCCTATAATTGCACACACACTCAAACTTTCAATTAATAGTAAACAGCAATTTGAAACTAAAGCAGATGCTCTAGAAATGTTAAACAAACAAAACTTCAAGAATTAAAATTTTAAATATCACAACCTGCAGGCACACACAATGGAACTAAACATAAAATAACACCACTCTAAACAAAACATTCACAAAAATAGAAATACTTATCTACTCTACAATCTTGCAAGTGGTCAGCTCTTGGGAGAAATTTGTCTTTTAATTCATATCACATTCAATTGTTTCCATAGAAACATAGTAACTCCATTCATATCTTCATAACTCTGAACGAAATACTCAAAATAACACTATTTGTATTAATTTTCATGAAAAATATTCCAGAACATAGCTCTCTGATTATTTGCCAAAAAAATATTGATATCATTCTTCACACAGTAATTAATATATATATATATATATATATATATATATATATATATATATATATATATATATATATATATATATATATATATATATATATCCATGTTTTGAGCAACTAACTAAAATTGAACTATTACAAAATCCTATATTCCAGATGGCGGTTAAATGCCATTGAAAAAGTCATATAACAAAAAATAGAATTTCAAATACTGATGTCATATATATATATATATATATATATATATATATATATATATATATATATATATATATATATATATATATATATATATATATATATATATATATATCCATGTTTTGAGCAACTAACTAAAATTGAACTATTACAAAATCCTATATTCCAGATGGCGGTTAAATGCCATTGAAAAAGTCATATAACAAAAAATAGAATTTCAACTACTGATGTCTTTATGGAATAAAACATATAAAAGGCTCTGAGTGGAGCCATAAAGTCTCAGATGACCAATAGAAATTAACATAATTAAAAGAGTCTCCAATCAATGCACACCTAAATTTCTGGTTCTCTCAACTTCTAGTGCACTTGACCTCAGCTACTTGAAGTCCACTCCTCTCATAGGCCATGCATTAATCCTGCACAATTACTCAACTCTACATACCATTATATCAACATTTAATAGCTAATTTTAGTCAATTTAGGAAATAAATATTTGTACAATATTTTATTAAAAATAGATAAGTATTGCTTCTAAAAACAAACAAATTGGCATGTCTAGGGTGATTGGGTAATGCAAAAAGGGTTATTTGTTTTATCAAAGGAATTAGGTTGTTTATACCTCATCATCAAGTCAACATTTATGTTGCACCTCTAGGATCTTATGACATGATTCTTAGAATCAATTGGCTATCAGAGCATAAGTCCATAGTTGATTGTGAAGAGAAAGTAGTGAAATGCCTTGATGACTTTAGGAATTGGGTAGAGATTCTTGGTTCTAGGATACCCCTCAAGCTAAGACAGATTTCAGCCATGCAATTGAAGAAAGATAAAAGAAAGGGTTTTTTAATCTATGTAGTCAAAATAAGAGATCTAGATAATCAGGAACCATCCTTTGATAAGTATCCTATCCGTAGAGAGTTCCAAGATGCATTCCCTGATGAATTGACAGAACTACCACCTAAAAGGGAATTTGATTTCTCAATAGATCTAATGCCAAGAACTGAAGCGTAGTCTAAGGCACCCTACAGGATGACAACAACAAAACTATATGAGCTTAAGGCACAATTAGAATAATTGTTGAAACAAGGGTTTATCAGACCTAGTGTGTCACCTTGGGGTGCACCGGTCATCTTCACAAAGAAAAAGGATGGAACATTGTGGTTATGCATTGATTATAGGATGCTCAACAAGGAGACTATTAAGAACAAATATCCACTTCCAAGGATAGATGAGTTGTTTGATCAAATGAAGGGTGCAAAGGTATTCTCCAAAATAGCCCTTAGATTCAATTACCATCAGCTACGGATTAAGGACAAGGATATCTCTAAGACAACATTCAAAACCCATTATGGTCACTATGAGTTTACAATAGTACCATTCGGGTTAACTAACGCACCCGTAGCATTTATGAACTTGATGAATAGTGTGTTCAGGGATTGCCTGGATGAATTTGTATTGGTCTTCTTAGATGACATTCTGATTTATTCTTAGTAGAGGAGCATGAAAGACACTTGAGGATAGTCTTGCAGTGCTTAAGAGAATGAAAACATTTTGGCAAATTATCTAAGTGTACGTTCTACCAGAGTAAAGTGCACTATCTTGGCCACGTAATTTTAGAAGATGGGATAGTGGTAAAACCAAAAAATATCAAAGAAATAATGGAATGGACCACACCACAAAATGTAACTAAGGTTAGAAGTTTTATGGGGCTGGTAGGATATTATAGGAAATTTGTAGAAGGATTCTCGACAATCACAGCACCAATAACCTCGTTACAGAAGAAGGGTAAGAAGTTTGATTGGATAGATAAATGTGAACAAGATTTCCATATCTTGAAGGAAAAACTCATGACAACACCTATTCTAACCATACCTAATCCAAATGGTCATTTCATAGTGATAACAGATGCTTCTGGTGAAGGTGTGGGAGGAGTATTGATGCAGAATGGAAAGGTGGTGGCATATGAATCCAGAAAACTAAAATAGCATGAGTTAAACTATGCACTGCATGATCTCAAGTTGGCCACCATTATTCACACACTCCAAATGTGGAGGCACTACCTATTGGGTAAGCCCTTTGAGCTAAAGACAGATCATTTAGGGCTCAAGTATATCTTCACCCAACCTAATCTCAATGCACGACAGAGAAGGTGGTAAGAGTTCCTTAGCGAGTATGACTTTGGAATTGAGTATATAAAGGGAAAAGAGATTAGGGTCGCAGATGCTCTTAGTAGGAGATGACATCTGGCTACCATGGTGACTACTTGATCCAATTTGAGACAACAGGTAATCCAAAATTTGCAAGGGGATGAGCATTATGACTAAGATAAGAAAGAATTACAAGAAGACCCCTCAGATCATCGATTTGATGGGTATGTGATTGAGTCAGATGGGATTTTGAGATACCAAGGGAGGATGTATATCCTGGATTTAGGTGAGTTGAGGAAATTAGTTCTTGAGGAGGTCCATAGTGCGCTATATTTTGGACACCCAGAAGTGACCAAGATGATGGAAGGGTTGAGACCATTGTACTTTTGGCCTAAGCTTAAGAAGAATGTAATTGAGTTTGTTTCTCGATGTTTGGAGTGTCAATGCATCAAGGCCGAACATGTCTATCCTATAGGACTTCTTTATCCTCACAATGTTCCAGAGTATAAGAGGCAGGTAATTAGCATGGATTTTATTCAGGGATTGCCCATGTCAAAAAACCATCATGATGTCATCTTAGTGGTGGTGGACAAGTTGACAAAAGTAGCCCATTTTATTCCCAGAAATCTCTCAGATGGATCGTTGACCTTAGCAAAAAAGTTTGTCCAAGAGATCTTTCGATTACGTAGAGTGCCAAAGATGATCATCTCAGATCGTGACACTCGCATGACCTCTAGGTTTTGGACCACACTTAATGCATCTTTGGGGACTAATTTGAACTTTAGCACGACTTACCATCCTCAAACAGATGGTCAGACAGAGAGAGTCAACCAAGTAGTGGAGGATCTCCTTGTTGGAATTAGGCTAGACAACTGACAGGGGGGGTGAATCAGTTGTCCCAAAACTTTGACACTTGCAGCAATTAATTCTTCTTTACCACTTAAAACAAACTAATGATATAAACATTAAAGCATGAATCATCAACACATGAGCAGAACCAAGATGAACACACTTGACACCAAGATTTTTAACGTGGAAACCTGGTTAAGGAAAAACCACGGTGTGGGTTAACCCACAAGATTCATACCCTGTTAAAAGTATTTAGAAGAAAAGAGAAGGCACATGCCTTCGGGCACACTGCCCAGAGCTCACTGCTCAAGAGAGGCTCACTACCTACAAGAATTTATGTTTAACACAGAGATAATGAACTAAGAAATAGCATCTTCTTCATGCCTGGTTCAGTCCCATTGAAGGCTCAAAAACTTCTACTCTGTCCCTCAAACACTTATTTGCTATATTTTCATCCTTTACTGCTCTTTTTCTTCTACTCCACTTCTCTACTCTACCTCTGTACCTTTCTTAGGATTTTATCATTTTTGCTCAAGGTCAACTTTCCATAATTTATCAAGTATTTACATGCTTCATCAACCTTGGAATGAACATCAAGGTCAGCTTGACTTAACACGGATCACTATATTGTCGACCAAACATAACTGAGACTTGAATCTTCTTCCAACAACATGCTATGCTCCAAAGAATTGCTCTTAGATCATCTGCAACATGCTTGAATCATTTAGTCGGCCAAGACTGGGAAGAACAACAACATCAAGGAAGAAAGCTTCACCAATGAGCTCAATCTTTAATGGGGACCTCCAACATAGTAGTCACACAATCCAAAGACCTCCACAAGCACATTGAATTCAACAAAGACATCTGTACTCCTCCAAATCATCAGAATCACTTGCATCTTCTTCCGAAACCTCAAGAACACTGTTTGCCATGACTGTCACACTAGAAAGATTGCTTGCAGATATCCAAACCATGAACCACTTGAGTTGATGATACATATTGACTTCCCAAACATGCCTCTAGAACTGTAGATCATAATATTTCAATGTGGAGCAATCCAGACCAATTTACTGTTACTCTGTCTCTTCTAAACATAACAAAACCTAGTTCTACTCAGATGGCCATAGCTTCTTCAAATCTTCATGTGGACATCTCAAATATTAATTGGAGCTACTTCAGACAATCCTTTACATAGACATATGGTCTGCATACAATGATCTTCATTAATTTTCTCAATATCCTCAACATTCCAGTCTTCTAAACAGGCAACAAAATAGATACAGTTGACACCAATGGCAACAGAGATATGTTGACATCAATGACAACACCGATTAGGCACATATTTGCAAAAATCTCCCCCTTTGTCATTGATGGCAACATATGATGTGAAAAACTGATTCAATCATCAAAACAAGAACTTCTCCCCCTTTCTCTTATCACTTCTGCAACTACTTTCTTCACTACTCCCCCTTTCATCAGCAACTGGTTTTTCACATGACTTCTCTCCCCCTTTGACATCAATGGCAAATGGCACATATTTGTAATCTTTTCTCCCCCTTTTTGTTTTATACTGATCTCCAAAATTTTCATACTGACTACTCCCCCTGAGTAGTATCTCCTTAACATCAATCCAGATCACAAGATGTGACTGTGAATTCCATCGGACTGATGCACCCTAGTGCATCTTAGTTCTAATCAGGAGGGGTAATAACCCCTAACTTCTCTCTGACGTACTCAAACATATCCTTGGGTAGAGGCTTAGTGAAAATATCTACAATATGATCCTTTGAAGAAACAAATTCCAATCTGACTTCATTCTCATTAACCTTCTCTCTCAAGAAGTGAAACTTGATTGATATATACTTTGTCTTTGAATGCAACACCAGATATTTGAGATGCTTATTGCACTTGAATTATCACAGAAGATCGTAATAGGCTCCTCAAACATGATTCTAATGTCTTTCAACATTTGCTTCATCCACAGAACTTGAGTACAATTGTTTGTTACTACTATATACTCTGCCTCTGCAATAGACAAAGATATTGCCTCTTTCTTTTTTCTCATCCAAGAGACCAATCTCGTTCCCAAAAAGAATGCACCACCACTAGTACTTTTCCTGTCATCCACATCTCCTGCCCAATCAACATCTATGTAAGCATGAAGAGTGAAGTTATTATCCTTGGGATACCATAAGCTATAATCAAGTGTCCCTTTGATATATCTAAAAATTCTTTTGATTGCTACAACATGGGATTCTCTAGGATCATCTTGAAATCTAGCAACAAGTCCAACTGCATTCATGATATCAGGTCTAGTCTAAGTTAGATAAAGCAGTCCTCCAATCATTGATCTATACCTTTTCTGATTTGCCTTAGGGGAGTCATCATCTTTACTCAATTTACATCCAGTTACCATGGCTGTACCCACTAGCTTTGAATCTTCCGTTCCAAACTTTTTCAACAATTCTCTCACATACTTAGATTGAGATATGAAGATACCTTTATCTGACTGAATGATTTGCAGACCTAAGAAGAAATTCATTTCACCAAACATGGACATCTCAAATTCAGTATGCATCTAATCAGCAAATGTTTTGCACATACTCTCATTTCCACCAAAAATGATATCATCAACAAATACCTCAACAATCAGAATGTGCTCATGATCAATCTTGAAGTAAAGGTTACTATCAGCAATGCCTTTGCTATATCCTAGCTTTAGCAGATACTTATCTAATCTTGCATACCAAGCTCTTGGGGCTTGTTTGAGTCCATACAATACTTTCCTCAACCTGCATACCATATCTCTCTGATCAGACAACTGAAATCCTTCCATTTGCTCAATGTAGACTTCTTCTTCCAATTCTCCATTCAAGAATGTTGACTTGACATCCATCTGATAGACCTTGAAATCTTTATAAGTAGCAAATGCAAGAAATAATCTGACTACCTCTATTCTTGCCACTGGAGAAAAAGTTTCTTCAAAATCAATTCCTTCCACTTGAGAATACCTTTTGCATACCAGCCTTGCTTTGTTTCTTACAACTTCACCATCTTCATTTAGTTTATTCCAGAAGACCCTTCCAATCACATTTTTTTCTTCAGGTCTTGGAACAAGATCCCAAGTGTGATTCTTTTCAATTTGCATAATTCTTCTTCCTTTGCTTTTACCCAATAATCATCATTGCAAGCTTCACTTATTGATTTAGGTTCTATCTTTGAGATCAGACAAATCTCCTCTTGATCTTTAGCAATTATTCTTCTAGTTTGAACACCTTTGTTTCTACCTCCTATGATCTAATCTTCAGAATGATTCAACCTTATATACCTGGAAGTTCTGGGATTTGCTTGAACTTTTGATTCTTGAGCTTGTTCCTCAACATCTGCACTATCCTCTTGAGTCACTGGATATTCCGGATCAATCTACATCTGAGTTTGAGTTTGAGCTTGCCTTCCTTGATTCTAACTTTCATCTTGATCATTTGAATCATATCCACAAGACCTAGAATGTCCTTCTTTGCTCTCATCAACTCTAACATTTGCACTTTCAATAATCTTTTTCAATGTCTTATTAAAGCACCAGTATGCCTTGCTTTGAGCAGAGTATCCTAGAAGTATTCCTTCATCACTCCTTGCATCAAACTTGCCTAGATCGTCATCTCTTTTGATATAGAATTTACTACCAAAAAGTCTAAAATATTTCACAGTAGGAGGATGACCAAACCATAGTTCATAAGGGCTCATACCAGAATTGGCTTTGATCTGCACCCGGTTAAGAGTGTAGATAACAGTACTCACATCTTCTCTCTAATAGACTTGAGGAACATTTGCTTCCATTATCATGGTCCTAGCAGCTTCTTGAATGGTCTGGTTCTTTCTTTCCACAACTCCATTCTGCTGAGGAGTCCTAGGAGCAGATAACTGTCTTTTTATTCCTTGCTTTTCACAGAATGAATCAAACTCACCGAAGGTAAACTCTCCACCTCTATCGGATCTCAGACACTTTATCTTCACACCAATCTCATTCTCCACCATGACTTTGAATACTTTGAATTTATCAAGAGCTTCTAATTTTTCTTTCAGGAAGGTTACCCACATCATTTGTGAGTAATCATCAATCAGCAACATAAAATATCTGTCTCCTTGCACACTCCTAATTCTAGCAGGACCACAAAGATCAGTATGCACAAGTTCCAACAATCCACTTGAAGACTGTTCTTTACTCTTGAATGAAGTTTTGTTCTATTTACCTAATTGACATTCTCTGTACATGCTATCAGTAGGTTTTACAAGTCTTGGGAGATCTCTTACAGCCTAAGTGGAACTTATCTTGACAATGTTATCAAAATTCACATGACACATTCTCCTATGCTAAAGCCAACTCTAATCAATCTAAGCAATCAAGCAACTTTTACCAGAACTACTTAAATGAAAGATGTTACCTCTAGCCTGAGTGCCAAATGCAATTTTAGTTCCGAAGCTTTCCAAGATTCTACATTTTCCATCTTTGAATTAGAGATCATAACCCTTGTCAACCAGTTGCCCAACACTGAGAAGATTATGCTTCAATCCTTCCACATATAGAACATCATTAGTGTTATTCTTACCATCAAAAGAGATGGATCCTCTGCCATGGATTCTACCAGGTGAGTTGTCTCCAAACTTCACAATTCCACCTTCATATTTTTCAAAGCTTACAAATTTACTTTTATCACTAGTCATATGATGAGAACATCCACTGTCAATTACCCATTCATCCTTTTCTACAACTTGAGTAACCAAGGTGCTTTCCACATTTACATAGCTAGCAAATTCAGTAGGCACTAGATCTTCTTCTTTGATAGCAATGAACACCTAATCACTTTCTGTGGAACCTCCATGATCAGATTCATCATCTGTGACTCCTTCTTCACCGGCTTCTTGGACATAGTAGCATTTCTTCTAAACTCTAGGTCTATCAGGGTTTGGCTTTGAACCTCTCTGCGGACATCTTGAGGCAAAATGACCAATCTTATTACAAGCAAAACATTTGAATGGCAACTTTCCTTCATACTTACTGGATCCTCTTGGCAATCTTTTAGCAAAAAGGGCTTCAAGTTCATTGAACTTAGTTTCATCATCTTCAAGATCCTTCCTTGTCTTGTCAAATCTATTTGATCTTCTTGAAGAGCTTTGTTGGTAAACAGATTTGTTCCTTTAAAATAATCTTCTTGAGTAACTCCGTTTGCCCTTGGATTAGCAACAACCTGCTCACAACAGTTGCAGAATCGCAGGTCTTGTCGATTCCTCTCTGCGTTTAAGAGGGGCAGCTCCCTCGTATGATAGGGGTATTTTGGATTTTCTGGAATTATAAGAACAAAAACAAAGAAATAACAAATAGTAGTGGTGAAATAAGAGTTAAAATCATGAATTTAAGTTCCATGCATCCAAGTAGAGATACCAAAACTTGATGCGAAATATCTTTCTCACAATGCAACTTTGAAAGGAAAGCACATGATCATTATTGATGAAACGTATGAATACCAATAATAACACATGAAATCAAGTTGAACACACATTCAAAATGTTTCTTTATTGCTTTCAAACTTGAATAACACTATTTGAGTCTTTCATACACTGTCATGCGAAAAAGTGGAACCCCCTTTGACTAAAATATAATGAAGTATATACAGGTGAGGTTAGTAACCACCTAGGGTAACTACCTCAACCACTTTTTATAACTACTTGGAGTAACCAACTCCCTTTAAGTACTTTGATTTTGAAGAACTAACTTTCTTTTACAAAGCTAGTTGCTTAGAATAACTACCTCACTTAAGCACGTAAAAGAATTATTATGTGAGAAATAGTTAGGATGAACCTAACTTTACAATAAAAAAGAGAAAAGATTAGACTCGAAGGAGAAGACTCAATCATGATCACTATTTACAAAACAAGCCAAAAATCATGACTTGAGCTACACACAAACACAACAACAATGAAAACTATACAATATGCAAACTTGCATTTATTCTCTGCTTGTCGATGGCGCCGTTGACGGAGTGGCGAACTCTAGAAACTGATTTTGTAGACCAAATTCTCTTTCTCTAAACATTCTGAAAAGTTGAATGGCCGGGGTGACAGATTTGCCCTTAGGAATCAGAGTGTTTGCTATCCTCATCTTCCAAGTTTTTAGACACTTGTGGACATCACTCAATTCTACCACCATGCTTGGCATTTGGGAGATGGAAATCTTCAATGAAGTATAGAGATCGACCGACTTGTCCATTGTGTTCTCATTGAAAACTTCTCTATTGAAAAGTTGTTGATCAATCATATTCTGAAAATCATCTTGAATTATCTGTGATTCTCCCATCAATGATGCATTCAGGAGGATGGCACCAAGCTGATCCTAAAGCTTTACAGATACTCGTTCACAAGCAAGCATTAGCTTTTCCTGTTCTGTTGAAACTTGGCCAATAATTACTAATTTCCAATTTATGCTCTCTGTCCAAATTTCCAAGTAATTTTCTTATGTACCAGGTAGGATCTTTTCTGCCATGAGGATATTAACATCAATCTCCATCATTTTTGCAAAATCTTTCAGGATATCCTTCCAAACAGCTTCCTCTTTCTTGACATTTTTCAACTCTTTTTCAATGACCTCCTTTTTTATTAAGGCTTCATCATGCAATGCCTTTGCCTCAATAATGAAATCAAATGCAATAGATTTGATTTTGTTCACCCAATTCTCAGTGGTTTTTCCATAAACTTGATATTTCTGCAAACTGTCGATAGTACCTTTTTCAATTTCTCCTTCTTGGCCCCAGATGGTTGACTGATGATCAATGCTAAGTGGCATGGTAGAAGTGTCAACTATGGTCTTCAAGTAAGAAGACAGACTCTGTACTTGTTGTTTTAACTAACCTTTTGACTGCTTCTCCCTTTCGGTCCTTTCTACCAACCTTGTAGCTATGACATTGAAGTTTTGTATGTCAGCCTCATGAGTGGATGGGCCCATATCAATCCTTGACACAACAAAGTCTACCAGAGTGGCTTCATTCACATTTCTTTTAGAAGTGGGCTGAGCTATCTCAAGGCACATGTTTCCCGAATTGGCATCGATTTTTATTCTTGAAGTCACCTTAATCTTCTTCGGCTTCTCAGATCTTCTGAAGAGATCAAAAACTGTATTGAATTCAGGAATCACTAGTTCTTCTACCTTCCTTTTCTTCAATAGGCTTTGTTCTAACCATGGTAGTGAAAGATCTTCTGATAGCTCAAGTGCATTGCCTGATTGGAGATCTTGTTTTTCAGGTATTGGTGAGGCTACTTTCTCTTCATCTTTTCCTGTTTGATACACTGGATCCTTCGAGGAAGGAGGCTCGATACCTAAAGTAGAATGTGGTACATCAAGGAGAGGGGATTCAATGAGTATGGAAGAAGATGTGGTTGGTATGGCTTCATCAAACTCTGGATCAAATAGGACTTCCTCTTGTTCTTTTTCTTCTCATGAAGTAGAACCTATCTCTTTTTCCTTCGACCTTGGTTTCTTCTTCTTCTGCCTGGGTTCATCTCCACATGTGTTTTGGAGATTTCTTTTCCTCGGAGGGTCTTCATCTCCACCACTTCCCTGGGTTCTCTGGTGAGAAAGAATGTCAATAATTGGTGTGTTGGAAGGAACTGATGATGTGGAACTATCCTGGTCACTTCTTCCTCTTGGTGTCTCTTTCCTACTTACTGATCTTGTTGCGGTCATCTTGGATATCTTCTTCTTGATCCAGGCTTCTGACTTCTTGATCACGAAACTGGTTCTTTCTTTGACATCTCTAGCCTCTAGATCTACCCAATTAAGAGCAGGAAGAGGTTGAGCCTGGATTTCTTTAAAATAGAAGGGATCAATTAGATCCGATTCATCATCTTCAATGCCTTCAACGACCCATTCAATCTTGAAATCTTGATTCTGCTTCAGAGTAAACCTCATCCAGTTTCTTTTTCTAACTTCAAACTCATCTTCACAGTCTTCCCAAAAGTCTTCAAGATTGGGGAAATGAAGGTATCTAGGACCAAGCTTCAAATTATTCTTCACATATCCCTTGCTGTCAAAGGGGAATCTCATTTGGTATGTATACAAGTTGATCATGGCTAGGGCCTTCTCCATATTTTTAGCCCTCGAGCTAGATTCACACTTGTAGTGACTGAGACAAATAGGGAATGCCACCCCCTTGTTCTTCCTATCTCGACATTTCTTTTGAACTACTACCAGCTGTCTACAAAGCTCAACCAAAACAAGCTTGTCATCCACATATCTTGGCAATTTAGAAGGGTAACCATCAAATCCTCCAACTCGAAGATAGGTGAACCTTGGAAACTGGATGAAGTAGCTACCATACTTCTTTATCAACAATGATGCTTCTTTTGAAATTTTGAGAGCTATTTTTCCTTGAAGTAACCTTACTGCAAGCATTGTGAGAGCATCATTCACTCATCTGAAACATACAAAGCTTTGTTCTAACTGCAACTGCTTGTAGTAATCATAAACTTGTGTTTCCTAATTAAGGACACCTATGGTAGCCAAACCAGGACATGATCTCAAATTGGCAATTGCATATACCAAGTAGGATGACATGTGGAATCGTTGACTGGTCTTGAAGTAAATTAGCTAGTCATGTATGCAATCACTGATAAGGTGGCCCCAATCAATAAATTGTTTTCCTGCTGATATGACAATGATGAAGAGATACATCCACATTTCAAACTCGGTTTAGTCTGGGCTACTTGTCAACCTGTGAAGAAGGGCAATCATATAAAGGATTTCTTTGATAAAAAGAGAATAGTGTAGTGTCTTAGGAAGTTGGGATTGTCCGCCTTTCGGTTTTACCATCCATTCTTTAGCCAAATTGTTCAAGCATTTGCTCTTGTTATCACTAAAATACTTGTAGGCCTTCTGCTTATCAACATAGATGAACTTTTCTTTGTATGGCAATCGAAGAATGATGGTGATAGAGATCCCATCGAGTTTGGCCATCAGGTGCCCATCAATGGATCTGATCTCTCTGGCCTTGGGATTGTACCTTTTTACACATTCAATTACTAGCTCTGGACATTAGACAGCGGTGGGAAAACAAGTTGCACTAACTAGGCCACTCTTTGTAATCCTTCGAGACAATTTTGATCGTTCTCCTTCTGTCAATGACTTCTTGATTTCCTGTAGATCAATATGGCCCATTTTAGTATCAAATGCCTCCCGAAGTGTGGTGTCGATCATAGGAGCATACTCGTAATTTTGAGGCTTATACTTCATGATGGTGTTTTCACAGGTTTAATAATATAAACTGTTTAACCAGCTTTGCTAGAAGGACTGAAAACCCTTTACAATGAATACCTTGAGTGTTTTCAACTATAACAGCAGGCTGTATTTGCTTTGAGAGTTTCTGAAGGCTTTCAACAAAACTGTCTTATGCATAACCCGTGGTCATTACATTTTATGAGATGATATTTAGTTAAGGCATTCTATCAAACAGTTCTGGTGCACTTTTCCATACTTCAGCATCTGTATATATGTCTTCCAGAAAACTTGCACCTGCAACATCTAACAAAACCTTCCCTCTTTCATTACATTTTTTATGGACGTCTACTCTTGTTTGAAGGCTTCCATTTTGGCACAGGCTGGGAGAATGTTGGCGGTTTGACAGCTACAAATTGCATTCAACGAATCCATTTTGTAAGTTTCTTTCATTTCTGGCACTTCACGGGACCATGTTTCTAAGAGACCTTCTACCAAATAGTGCATGTGCATTTTCTAATGCTTCCACATTTTGCATCAATGTCTACCATTTTAAAAATACGAGAGCAGTGACAGATATTGTATCTGAAAAAAATTCCATTCGCAGCTATGCTTTAATGGATACCCAAACCTGATATATGCCACGAGCTAGTAGGGAGAGGATGCTGGCAAAGGTTATGGCATCTGGTTTTAGAGCTACCAGTCATATTTGTTTGGAAGTTTCTATCATCTTTCCTGCAAATCCATTTTGTGTATATCTTGCAATCGATGTATTTCATTAGACGAAACCATTGTGGTGTTTTTCATTGAGAACGCCTCCATATCCTACATGCAAGCACACTATCGCACATGCAAATGCAATAGTTTGAAACATAACATTATTTACAGGTACTCACAGGGAATATAGGTGAATTTAAAGGCATGTGAAGAGTGGAAGGTTGGTGGTGACCGTTTTATGGAGACTTCTTCTCTCATCGGCATGTTTGAAAGCTTCAACAAGTTCGTGGAGATTTGAAACAGTTCTAAGACTTATTAAAATGTCCGACGAGTGCCTTAAAAATGTGCCATCGTGGTGTATATCTGGAGTTTGAATGCGATCTCCAAAGTTCATTGGCATTTTACAACGGTTTCGTAAGTAATTAGAGGAGACCGATGAAAATGAGGCCAACAACTGGCTCTGACTGGGGACAAGGACCTTGCGGACGCATAATGAACCTAGAATCTCTAGAAATGAATAGTGCCTTAAATCCATTGGGAAAAATAGAGTCAGGAAAGGGAGAGCTTACTGGAATAACTTCAAAAGTGCACGGACAAGCCAAAAATGAAACAAGGAGAGGAACAAAGCAGTACGAAAAGAAACAGACCCAAAAATTCCTAACTAACCTATGTACAAAGATAGAAAACAATCTCTCACTGATTGAAATGCTTTAGATGTTGCCCATTGTAGGGAAGGGGCAATGGTGTTCCACTCATGTATGCAAGATAGAAAGAATTCTTTCCACAAGCTTCTCTAATCCGGAACGGTCCTCTCCAGATAGAGTAAAATTTACCATGAAGACCCTTTGGCTCCTTTTTCTTATCCCAAAGTAACACAAGGTCATTAATATTGAACTATCTTACTCTAGCTTTCTTATCAAATAGTTCTTTCACCTGAGTTTGATGTTCCTTTATCCTATCAACAACTTCTTCTCTTTGCTCTTCTAACTTAGTGAGATAAGTGATCCTTTTCTCGAGCATGTCTCTAAATTCTTGGTTCTCAAGTATATCTTGTAGTTTTAGCGCGGACAACTCCAAGGGTATTGGCAATTTGGCTTCTATACCAAAGAGTAGTTCAAATGGTGACAACCCAGTGGCTCTCTTCTTGGTCGTACGATTAGCCCACAATGCTTCATACAAATGTTTATGCCACATTCTCTAATTTTCACCAACTAATTTCTGAAGAATGGTGACAATATTCTTATTACTAGCCTCAGCTTGACCATTCCCTTGAGGATAATAATCTGACACATGAGAAAGAATGATCCCATATCTATAACAAAAAGATGATATCACATGAGAAGAGAAGTTAGTGGCATTGTTGGTGAAAATCTTAATTGGTACCCCAAATCTCACTAGAATGTTCTGTTTGATAAAATCGTAGATCACTTTGGAAGTGGTTTGCTTTACTGGGATAGCCTCAATCCATTTAGTAAAATAATCTGTTGCCACCAGAATATGAGTGTGGCCTGTGCTAGAGTGCGGATTGATAGGACCTATAAAATCGAGACCCCATTGCTAGAATGGTTCTTCAATGACCACTGGTTTGAGTGGCATAGCTGCAAGTTGTACTTTTCCTTTAAACTATTGACATGACTCGCATTTCTTGACCCATTCATCTGCATCACGGAACATGCCAGGCTAGTAATAGCAATTCCTTAGAATTTTAAATGCGGTAACTGAAGAGGAGAAATGACCCCCACATGCTTCATTGTGAAAAATCTGGAGTAACTCCTTTTGTTGCTCTTTATCTACACATCGCAAGAATGTGCCATCAATCCCTTTCTTATAGAGAATATTATCCCAAATAATATATTTTGGAGCTTTTAACTTGATAGTTCTTTTCTCTTTTGGAGTTAGATGAGCCGGGCATTCTCCATATGTAAGAAAGTATGCTATGTTCGAGAACCATTCATCTGTCAGTCCTATAAACAACACTTGAGGCAACTCAGCATTCTTTTCTAGAGATTCTCCAACTGTGCCATTTTCAGCTATGAGCTTACATAAGCCTCTCCCTTGTACCAATTTGGTTGGCTTAATATCAATATCATATTCTTGAACTTTGGTAATCCAAGAGGCTCTTTTGTTGACACCTATTTCTTGCTGAGTAAGTATGGTTTTGATCGAAGTGTCTGATACAAAGACCTTAGAATGTGAATTCAGGATATAGAATCTGAAATGCTTTACTACCTTGACTACTGCATAAGCATGTTTCTCTGCCAGAGAATGATTCAACTCATGCTTTTTCAAAGGAACACTCATAAATGCAATAGGTGCTTCTATATGATCATCATTTTGTTGTGTCAAGATAGCAAATAAAGTATGTTCCGAAGCATAACAATATATAATGAAGTCTTTGGAAAAATCAGGATGAGCTAAAACTGGAGCATTTGCAATTGCATTTTTAATGTCTTGGAATGCCCTTTTGCCTTGTTCAGTCCATTTGAAGACCACTTTATCTCTCATCATGTCTACAATGTGGTGAGTTAATTCAGAGAAATCTGGTACAAATCTCCTCAAGAAATTGATCTGGCCAAAGAAGGACCTCACTCCAGGTTTGCTTGATGGTAATGGAAAATTCTAGATAGCTTCAACATGTTCAGGATCAATTCGGATCCCATCTTTAGACACAATATGCCCTAGTAGCTTTCCTTCAGTAACCCCAAAAATGGACTTCTTGGGGTTTAGAGAGATTCCTTGCTCATGGCAATGCTGTAAGACCATCTCTAGATGTTGAATATGGTCTTCTCTTTTTCTTGAAAAGACAATGAGATCATCCAAGTACACTACAATAATCTTATTTTTCAAATCTCCAAAAGAGAGGTCCATAGCGCGTTGAAATGTTGCACCGGCATTGATGAACCCGAATGGCATTCGATTATAAGCCAAAGTTCCCCATGGAGTTGTGAAAGTAGTTTTATGTTGATCCTCTAGGGCAACTTGTATCTGATTATACCCAGAAAACCCATCAAGTAATGACATCATTTCAGACCCAGCAATGGTTTGTAAAACGTGGTCCATTACGGGTAGAGGTAGTTGTCTTTCAAAGACGCTTGGTTAAGATTGCGAAAATTGACACAAATCCTTATTTCGCGATTCTTTTTCCTCATAGGCACTATGTTTGCTACCCAAGTTGAATGATGAATAGGATATATAATTCTAGCCTTTAACATCTTATCAATTTCTTCAAAGATAGCACCAGCAACTTTAGAATTGAATTGCCTCTGCTTTTGCCTGAAAGGAGTGGCACCAGGTTTAAGAGTGATATAATGCTAAAATTTTCCACCCATGAAATTTTTCAAATCATCATAGCACCAAGCGAACACGTCCTTGTATTTGACCAACAGGGTGATGAGCTTCTTTCTTTCTTCTGGCGAACATGCTTTGCCAATGCAAACAATTTTAGGATCATCTTTTGTGCCTATGTCTACTTTATCATACTGAGAAGAATTGGGATTTTTCTCTTGGTCCTTATTCTTCAAATAGCAATCGTGCTTATCAAATAGTTTCTCTAGAGTAATCAAACCCTTTGGAATGGTATTCCCCTTTAATTGTAACACTTCGTCTTCTACAGGAGTCTCACTTCCTTCAAATAACAGATTAACAAAAGTACCGGCCTTGTCCAAAAAGGACACAATCTGTTTGTCATCATCAAAAACTTGCCAATATTTATCATTATCAGGCACGCTCGGTCAATATACTAATTCAATTTTATATTGATCTTTGTTGAACTCTGGATATGGAAGCAAGAGAGCCGCAGAAATTGCAAGGCAATTAGCTTTAGAATTAAGAGTTCGAGGAATAGCCTCTATAGAGAAAGCATCGAAGAACCCTATTTGATCCCATACGAAGTTTCGGTATCTTCTCAACTTGGTGTTCTTTGTTTGAAACTGATTTCTTACTTGCTTAACAACCAATTCTGCATCTCCAAGAACCCTCAACATTTTGATTCATTTCTCTTTAGCAACCTCGAGGCCTAAAATGAGTGCCTCATATTCTGCTGTATTATTAGTGTTGTCAAAAACCAACTTGAAAGCCACAGGAAACTTCTCCCCTGTAGGTGAAATAAGAACAATTCCAGCCCCTGAGCCAGAAGAAGAACAACTGCCATCAAATTCCATTGTCCAAAGGCCAGAAGACATGTTAGGAGAGATAACTTCAGGGGTTACCTCTTTCTCCTGCATAAGCATATATGTACCTGGTCCAGTTTCTTCATATAGTATCTCTGCTCTTGGATCATCAGATTTCAGGACTGTGTACTTCGCTTTGGGTTCTGGATTTAGTCTGACTTTCTTTCCATGGATGGGGACTAAGGCATGAGACCAATCTAGTTGTATTTCTCCACCTAGGTCTTTACAGAAGCTTCTGCTAAGTAGCATGCCATAGCTTGCGGGAATGTCAGCAACTAAGATGGTGAGCTTTAATTTCTTTTCTGGGAAAGTGGCTAAAGCAACTTGTGCATCTTTAAGTTGACCTACTAATGGGACTAACTTGGACTCTATCGAGTAGACTTTACCTGAAGGTTTATTTAATGACAGGCTGAGGGCATGAGCAACCTTAGTTGGCATGAGATTATCAGAAGCGCTAGAATCTATTATGCAATTGCTAAGTTTACAGCCAGCTATGTACAAGGAAACATAGAATGGGTCAGGCTTATCTGGGAGAACAACATTTACCAGTGGAGTACCTTTTTGTGGAAATTCACCAAGAATATCATCATGTGAAGGCTCTTCAAGTTGAGAATCATTTGACTGTTGGTGTACTGAAGAAATAGGATCTGGTTTTCCTTTGACAACATGCATTAGTCTCTCCAACTGTTAAGGATTTGACCTCAAGTAATCAAGTTGAGAAATTTGCACCTTTGTCTTCTTGCAATGTTCTATGAAATCAAATGCATCATCAGGCGGGAGAAATGAATCACCAAGAGGGGAACTTTGTGTGCCTTTATCTTTCGTGGCAGTAAGAGGTTGATTCTCTAGAGGGTGTTTTCTTGATAGAATCTTAGGAGTAGTGTCAGAAACTTTATGAGCAAATTCATCCTTGGCTTTTCCTTCATTCTTCTGATACTGGCTTCTTATAGAAGCATTACAAGAATGATTATTGATATCACCAACCTCTTCTCTTTCATCATCAGATTCATACTCAAGGAAACTAATTGTGGGTTGTCCATAGGTCTCACTCGTATCGTCTTCTTGGGAGACATATTCTTCTATTTTCTCGCTTGATAGATTCATTTGCATGAACCTTGCCATTTCAGGACAAGTGTTGCCATCATGGTCAGTAGTCAGATGAAAATCACACATAGCCGCAGTTTGTTTCTGACTAGAAGAAGGGTGTTCAATGGATAGCCTTTGTACTGGCGGAGGAAGCCTAGGAGGCTTGTTCTGCTGGTAAGGTACATAATTTCTCCTTGGTACATCTTGATATAGTGGAGGTGGATTATGCAGAAGCTGTTTCTTGAGTAGGAGTAAATCATTAGCTAGCTTCTGTATCATCGGGTCTGTAGTAGATGGATTAGAAGACTGTGCCTTCCCCTTCTGCAAGTCTTTGTTCCATTTCCCGGTAGTCAACAAATCATCCTCGATTTCAATGGCCATGGTCTACGCAGCTTCTAAATCAGCTACTCGTACTCTTCTCAAATGAAAACTTATGTCTGGAGGCTGTGCATTTAGGAAGAAACATTTTTTATTTTGCGTAGTTGGTCTTTTAGCATGTTCAATTCTATTCACCAACTTGTTAAAACGGGCTACAAACTCTCGCATCGGCTCATGAATCTCTTTCTTCATTTGAGTAAGTTGTGCTAATAATGCATGCTCATCTTTGGCACTTTTGAAACGATCTTCAAATTTTTGGCGCATAATCACCCATGAGTTTATAGTTCCGGTAGACAAATGTTGAAACCATTATGCTGCTCCTTCAGTCAAAGATTCTACAAACAACCAGACAGAAACATCTTTGTGCATAACACCAAGAACACCGCATGCGGCAAAGAAGGCATTAATATGCTCATCTGTAGAAACTTTTCCATCTCCAGTGAATTTGGGTAAGACTTTTCTAGATCCATGAGGTAATTCATGCAACTAATTACCTAAGGTGAGGGGGCCAATAGCTGCTCCCCAAGGCACAGGTTGAGCCATTTGCAATGGTGGGATTGGTTGAATATTTATGACAATAGGAGCTGCAATCCCGTGCAAGGTCAATGCTTGGTAAGTGGAAGAGGAGGCAGCGGTTCTAGTAGGACTTCTTGCGGGTGAAGGGGGCCTACTAAAAGATTTAATATTCCTTCTTGAGGGAAGAAAAGATTGAGAAAAATCAAGACTAGCTAGTTTTTCAAAATCAGGATCCAGGATGCCCTTTTCACGGTCTCCTCTGGTGTACCTCTTGGTGGCCAGGTTGATTTTGAGGAGGATTCACAGGGCGATATTCTTGAATAGGTTGGATAGGAGGACCAACTTCTCTATCTCTTCTTAGAGCTACTTGAAAAGGAAAACACTTGTTAGCTCTTTCCAAATCTTCTTCTGCGACGCCTTGAGCTATTAACAGGGCACGAACACGAACTTCTATTCCTATGTCTTCTTCTTCGTCAAGTATCGCATCTACTTCTTGATATTTTGACGGTTTGACCTCCTATATATCCAAGCCAATACTCATAAGTTAGTAATTATATCTTCTTGCTCAAGATCCAACCAATTGACATTAGGTTGTAAAACAGGTCCAGCTCTACGTTGCAACACCATATTTAGTAATCAAAAAGATTTGCTTTGAACACATTAAGGTGACTTTTTCCAAACAAAAGAGGTATGCTTGAATCCAGTCCCCAGTAGAGTCGCCAAAAATCTGTTGGTAAATAGATTTGTTGCTTTAAAATAATCTTCTTGAGTAACAACGTTCGCCCTTGGATTAGCAACAACCTGCTCACAACAGTTGAAGAATCGCAGGTCTTGTCGATTCCTCTCTGCGTTTAAGAGGGGCAGCTCCCTCGTATGATAGGGGTATTTTGGATTTTCTAGAATTATAAGAACAAAAACAAAGAAATAACAAATAGTAGTGATGAAATAAGAGTTAAAATCATGAATTTAAGTTCCATGCATCCAAGTAGAGATACCAAAACTTGATGCGAAATATCTTTCCCACAATGCAACTTTGAAAGGAAAGCACATGATCATTATTGATGAAACATACAAATACCAATAACAACACATGAAATCAAGTTGAACACGCATTCAAAATGTTTCTTTATTGCTTTCAAACTTGAATAACACTATTCGAGTCTTTCATACACTGTCATGTGAAAAAGTGGAACCCCCTTTGATTGAAATACAATGAAGTATATATAGGTGAGGTTAGTAACCACCTAGGGTAACTACCTCAACCACTTTTTATAACTACTTGGAGTAACCAACTCCCGTTAAGTGCATTGATTTTGAAGAACTAATTTTCTTTTACAAAGCTAGTTGCTTAGAATAACTACCTCACTTAAGCACGTAAAACAATTATTATGTGAGAAATAGTTAGGATGAACCTAACTTTACAATCAAAAAGAGAAAAGATTAGACTTGAAGGAGAAGACTCAATCGTGATCACTATTTAAAAAACAAGCCAAAAATCATGACTTGAGCTACACACAAACACAACAAAAATGAAAACTATACAATATGCAAACTTGCATTTATTCTCTGCTTGTCGATGGCGCCGTTGACGGAGTGGCGAACTCTAGAAACTAATTTTGTAGACCAGATTCTCTTTCTCTAAACATTCTGAAAAGTCGAATGGCCGGGGTGACAGATTTGCCCTTAGGAATCAGAGTGTTTGCTATCCTCATCTTCCAAGTTTTTAGACACTTGTGGATATCACTCAATTCTACCACCATGCCCGGTATTTGGGAGATGGAAATCTTCAATGAAGTATAGAGATCGACCGACTTGTCCATTGTGTTCTCATTGAAAACTTCTCTGTTGAAAAGTTGTCGATCAATCATATTCTGAAAATCATCTTGAATTATCTGTGATTCTCCCATCAATGATGCATTCAGGAGGATGGCACCAAGTTGATCCTGAAGCTTTGCAGATACTCGTTCACAAGCAAGCATTAGCTTTCCCTATTCTGTTGAAACTTGGCCAATAATTACTAATTTCCAATTTATGCTCTCTGTCCAAATTTCCAAGTAATTTTCTTCTGTACCAAGTAGGATCTTTTCTGCCATGAGGATATTAACATCAATCTCCATCATTTTTGCAAAATCTTTTAGGATATCCTTCCAAACAGCTTCCTCTTTCCTGACATTTTTCAACTCTTTTTCAATGACCTCATTTTTTATTAGGGCTTCATCATGCAATGCCTTTGCCTCAATAATGAAATCAAATGCAATAGATTTGATTTTGTTCACCCAATTCTCAGTGGGTTTTCCATAAACTTGATATTCTGCAAACTGTCAATAGTACCTTTTTCAATTTCTCCTTCTTGGCCCCAGATGGTTGACTGATGATCAATGCTAAGTGGCATGGTAGAAGTGTCAACTATGGTCTTCAAGTAAGAAGACAGACTCTGTACTTGTTGTTTTAACTGATCTTTTGACTACTTCTCCCTTTCGGTCCTTTCTACCAGCCTTGTGGCTACAACATTGAAGTTTTGTATGTCGGCCTCATGAGTGGATGGGCCCATATCAATCCTTGACACAACAAAGTCTGCCAGAGTGGCTTCATTCACATTTCTTTCAGAAGTGGGCTGAGCTATCTCAAGGCACATGTTTCCTGAATTGGCATCAGTTTTTATTCTTGAAGTCACCTTAATCTTCTTCAGCTTCTCAGATCTCCTGAAGAGATCAGAAATTGTACTAAATTCAGGAATCACTAGTTCTTCTACCTTCCTTTTCTTCAATAGGCTTTGTTTTAACCATGGTAGTGAAAGATCTTCTGATAGCTCAAGTGCATTGCCTGATTGGAGATCTTGTTTTTTAGGTATTGGTGAGGCTGCTTTCTCTTCATCTTTTTCTGTTTGATACACTGGATCCTTCGAGGAAGGAGGCTCGATAACCGAAGTAGAATGTGGTACATCAAGGAGAGTGGATTCAATGAGTATGGAAGAAGATGTGGTTGGTATGGCTTCATCAAACTCTGGATCAAATAGGACTTCTTGTTCTTTTTCTTCTCTTGAAGTAGAACCTATCTCTTTTTCCTTCGACCTTGGTTTATTCTTCTTTTGCCTGGGTTCATCTCCACATGTGTTTTGGAGATTGCTTTTCCTCGGAGGGTCTTCATCTCCACCACTTCCCTAGGTTCTCTGGTGAGAAAGAATGTCAATAACTGGTGTGTGGGAAGGAACTGATGATGTGGAACTATCCTGGTCACTTCTTCCTCTTGGTGTCTCTTTCCTACTTACTGATCTTGTTGTGGTCATCTCGGATATCTTCTTCTTGATCCAGGCTTCTGACTTCTTGATCACGAAACTGGTTCTTTCTCTGACATCTCTAACCTCTGGATCTACCCAATTAAGAGCAGGAAAAGGTTGAGCCTGGATTTCTTTAAAATAGAAGGGATCAATCAGATCTGATTCATCATCTTCAATGCCTTCAACGACCCATTCCATCTTTAAATCTTGAATCTACTTCAGAGTAAACCTCATCCAGTCTCTTTTTCTGACTTCAAACTCATCTTCACAATCTTCCCAAAAGTCTTCAAGATTGGGGAAATGAAGGTATCCAGGACCAAGCTTCAAATTATTCTTCACATATCCCTTGCTGTCAAAGGGGAATCTCATTTGGTATGTATACAAGTTGATCATGGCTAGGGCCTTCTCCATATTTTCAGCCCTCGAGCTAGATTCACACTTGTAGTGACTGAGACAAATAGGGAATGCCACCCCCTTGTTCTTCCTATCTCAACATTTCTTTTGAACTACTACCAGCTGTTTGCAAAGCTCAACCAAAACAAGCTTGTCATCCACATATCTTGGCAATTTAGAAGGGTAACCATCAAATCCTCCAACTCGAAGATAGGTGAACCTTGGAAACTGGATGAAGTAGCTACCATACTTCTTTATCAACAATGATGCTTCTTTTGAAATTCTGAGAGTTGTTTTTCCTTGAAGTAACCTTGCTGCAAGCATTGTGAAAGCATCATTCACTCATCTGAAACATACAAAGCTTTGTTCTAACTGCAACTACTTGTAGTAATCGTAAACTTGTGTTTCCTAATTAAGGACACCTGTGGTAGCCAAACCAGGCCATGATCTCAAATTGGCAATTGCATATACCAAGTAGGATGACGTGGAATCGTTGACTGGTCTTGAAGTGAATTAGCTGGTCATGTATGCAATCACTGATAAGGCGGCCCCAATCAATAAATTGTTTTCTTGGTGATATGACAATGATGAAGAGATACATCCACATTTCAAACTCGGTTGAGTCTGGGCTACCTGTCAACCTGTGAAGAAGGGCAATCAGATAAAAGATTTCTTTGATAAAAAGAGAATGGTGTAGTGTCTTAGGAAGTTGGGACTGTCCACCTCTCAGTTTTACCATCCATTCTTTAGCCAAATTGTTCAAGCATTTGCTCCTGTTATCACTAAAATACTTGTAGGCCTTCTGCTTATCAACACAGATGAACTTTTCTTTGTATGGCAATTGAAGGAGAATGATGATAGAGATCCCATCGAGTTTGGCCATTAAGTGCCCATTAATGGATCTGATCTCTCTAGCCTCGAGATTGTACCTTTTTACACATTCAATTACTAGCTTCGGACATTGGACAGTAGTGGGAAAACAAGCTGCACTGACTAGGCCACTCTCTGCAATCCTTCGGGACAATTATGATTGTTCTCCTTCTATCAATGACTTCTTGATTTCCTGTAGATCAGTATGGCCCATTTTAGTATCAAATACCTCTGGAAGTGTGGTATCGATCATAGGAGCATACTCGTAATTTTGAGGCTTATACTTCATGATGGTGTTTTCATAGGTTTAATAATATAAACTATTTAACCAGCTTTGCTAGGACTGAAAACCCTTTACATTGAATACCCTGAGTGTTTTCAACTATAACAGCCAGCTGTATTTGCTTTGAGAGTTTCTGAAGGCTTTCAACAAAACCGTCTTATGCATAACCCGTGGTCATTGCATTTTATGAGATGATATTTTAGTAAGGCATTCTATCAAACAGTTCTGGTGCACTTGTCCATACTTCAGCATCTGCATATATGTCTTCCAGAAAACTTGCACCTGCAACATCTAACAAAACCTTCCCTCTTTCATCACATTTTTGATGGACGTCTACTCCTGTTTGAAGGCTTCCATTTTTGCACGGGTTGGGAGAATGTTGGCGGTTTGACAGCTACAAACTGCATTCAATGAATCCATTTTGTAAGTTTATTTCATTTCTGGCACTTCACGAGACCATGTTTCTAAGAGACCTTCTACCAAACAGTGCATGTGCATTTTCTAATGCTTCCACATTTTGCATCAATGTCTACCATTTTAAAAATACAAGAGCAGTGGCAAATATTGTATCTGAAAGAAATTCCATTCGCAGCTATGCTTTAATGGATACCCAAACCTGATATATGCCATGAGCCAGTAGGGAGAGGATGCTGGAAAAGGTTATGGCATCTTGTTTTAGAGCTGCCCGTCATATTTGTTTGGAAGTTTCTATCATCTTTCCTACAAATCCATTTTGTGTATATCTTGCAATCGATGTATTTCATTAGACAAAACCATTGTGGTGTTTTTCATTGAGAACGCCTCCGTATCCTACATGCAAGCGCACTGTCGCACATGCAAATGCAATAGTTTGAAACATAACATTATTTACGGGTACTCACAGGGAATATAGGCGAATTTAAAGGCATGTGGAGAGTGGAAGGTTGGTGGTGACCATTTTATGGAGACTCCTTGTCTCATTGGCGTGTTTGAAAGCTTCAACAAGTTCATGGAGATTTGAAATGGTTCTAAGACTTATTAAAATGTCTGACGAGTGCCTTAAAAATGTGCCATCGTGGTGTATATCCAGAGTTTGAATGTGATCTCCAAAGTTCATCGGCATTTTACAACGGTTTCGTAAGTAATTAGAGGAGACCGATGAAAATGAGGCCAACAAGCTTTCACCTGGATCATATCTTTGCTTTCCATGAATACTAGCTTTAAATGCAAATTTAGACTTAGGAAGAGAATCACCAAACTCACTCATTTCAAATGTTGAAAGCTTACCAACTAACTAATCCATTGTAATAGTTGTCACAGTCCTGATCTTTTCAATGACAGTAAATTTATGCTTGTATGTTGCAGGTAAGGATCTGAGCACTTTGGCAACAATCTCTGATTCTTCCAATACTTCACTAGCATTCCTGATACTGGTCACAAGTTCATTCACTTTCGGCATGTAGGAAGTAATGTTTTCATCTTCACTCATCATCAACCTTTCGTATCTACCCTTCAGGCTTTGTAGCTTGGCACATTTGACATATTTGTCACCTTCATACAGATTTTCCAACCTTTTCTAGATTTCATGGGTAGTTTTCAATTCTAGGACATTTACCAATTTTGTATCAGTCAGGGCACTCAATAATGCTTCTTTAGCTCAAATATTGCATTCAGCTTCCCTGAGTTCGTCTAGATTTGTAGGGCCATTCTTTAGAGTTTTATACTCAGTTATCAACCAAAAGGCATCACCCATACATTCCAAATGACACTACATGTGCACCTTCCAAAGGGAGTAATTTGTTCCATCAAATCTCAGACTTTCCTTCTTGTAAGTCAACATCTTGGATCTCCATAATCGGTCAAGCTTCTTTTAGAGGAACCGACTCTGATATCAATTGTTGGAATTAGGCTGGACAACTAAGAGGGGGGGTGAATCAGTTGTCCCAAAACTTTGACACTTGTAGCAATTAATTCTTCTTTACCACTTAAAACAAACTAATGATATAAACATTAAAGAATGAATCATCAACACATTAGCAAAAACAAGATGAACACACTTAACACCAAGATTTTTAACGTGGAAACCCGGTTAAGGGAAAACCACAGTGGGGGTTAACCCACAAGATTCGTACCCTATCAAAAGTACTTAGAAGAAAAGAGAAGGCACATGCCTTCGAGCACACTGCTCAAGAGAGACCTACAAGAATTTATGTTTAACACAGAGATAATGAACTGAGAAATAATATCTTCTTCATGCCTGGTTCAGTCCCATTGAAGGCTCAAAAACTTCTGCTCTGTCTCTCAAACACTTTTTGTTATATCTTCATCCTTTACTGCTCTTGTTCTTCTGCTCCTCCTCTTCTTTGCTCTACCTTTGTACCTTTCTTAGGATTTTATCATTTTTCGCTCAAGGACAACTTTCCACAATTTATCAACAAGTATTTATATGCTTCATCAACCTTAGAATGAACATCAAGGTCAGCTTGACTTAAGGCAGATCACTATACTGTCAGACAAACATAGCTGAGACTTGAATCTTCTTCCAACAACACGCTACACTCTAGAGAATTTCTCTTAGATCATCTACAACATGCTTGAATCATCCGGTTGGCCAAGACTAGGAAGAGTAGCAACATCAAGGAAGAAAGCTTCATCAATGAGCACAATCTTCAATGCGGACCTCCAACATAACATTCACACGATCCAGAGACCTCCACAAGCACATTGAATTCAACAAAGACATCTGTACTCCTCCAAATCATCATAATCATTTGCATCTTCTTCTGGAACCTCAAGAACATTATCTGCCATGACTGTCACACTAGAAAGATTGCTTACGAACCTCCAAACCATGAACCACTTGAGTTGATGATACATACTGACTTTCCAAACATGCCTCTAGAACCACAGATCATAATATTTAATGCGAAGCAATCCAAACCAATTTACTATCACTCTATCTCTTCTGAACATAGCAAAACCTGGTTCTACTCAGATGGCCATAGCTTCTTCAAATCTTCATGTGGACCTCTCAAATCTCAACTGGAGCTACTTCAGATAATCCTCTACACAGACATATGGTCCGCATACATTGATCTTCATTAATTTTCTCAATATCCTCAACATTCTAGTCTTCTAAACAGGCAACAAAATAGGATATAATTGACACCAATGGCAACAGAGATATGTTGACATCAATGAAAACACTGATTAGGCACATATTTGCAACACTTCTAAGGATGTACTGTATCGACCAACAATATAAATGGGAGGAATATTTGCCATTGGTAGAGTTTGCATACAATAATTCATACCACGCATCTTTAGAGATGGCACCATTGTTGGCAAGAGACACTGCTATGTCAAATAATTGAGTGTTGTCATTGATGGAAACAAGAAAAGGAACAAGGTTGGAATAGAGTTTTTGGTCTAGTAAAGAAGACTTAGTCATATTGGCTAAGTATTGGTAATATACAAAAGTAATGACAGAAGAACAGTGTTTGGACTGGCATTAGTCTGCAAATAAAGATCAAGTTTTGTAGTTCTGGTATGATGTTCCTAACTCTCATATGATCTTATATCTAAGGTTTCAGCTATTGATCAGTTCCAGAAGTATATCTTCAAATGCCCTAAGTCTGGTAGAGTAAAATACAGTGTTACTCAAAGCATAACACTCAGTTATTTTGGTCTGCATTACTTCGGTGTTGTATATCTTGATGTGTGGTTTTGAGGTATTGTAAACAATTGTATGAAGTGTCTAAATCCAAGTTGCAGGTTCTGAAGTCCACCGGAAAGATAGTTACAAGCTGTTGACTATCGTTACATTGTTTGACAGAGTTTGACTGTGACAGAGTCTAAGTTCTAATTGTCCACATTTTACCGCTAAAGAATATTTTTCTCTGTGGTTCTAAACGTATGATTGGTGATGTTTGAGGAGTCTTTGATATGATTTTGAGCAAGCCCTATGGTCCACAGCAAAAGATGTAGTCTAACAATTGAACTGAATCAATAGCAGTCTAAGTTTGAGGCCAACATGATAGTTTGATTTATGTGCGGTAAGTTATGTTGATTAGAACTTCATCCTACGTGGTTCTATAGTTGGAGCTAACATATGAGAAGATGCTTCAAATGTTATTTAAGTCCACCATGTATTTTGATAAATGGATTTGGCTGACAAGCTACAATATTATTTACTATACGCTTCATCTGAGTTTATCGACCTAACATGAAGATCTTAAGGGTTGTGTATATATATGTGTGTGTGTGTGTGTGTGTGTGTGTGGAATCAAATTTAGTGTTTGGGTGTGTGGGGTAAGTGTGATGCGAATGTGAAGTGTGTGAAAAAGTATTGTGGATGTGAGTGATGAGAATAGTAGAGCAGAGATAAAAAGATTAGTGATGATGAAGACTCAGGATTCAGTATTCAGTTGTTAAATGACTACACCCTAGCATACTGATAGATGTTGTTGCAGTGTTCATACTTCTTATATATTTTCACTTGTACTTGGTAGTGAGCCTGGATGTAAGCAACTAGTAGGATTTAATAGCCTTCATTGTAATCTTTATAGTTTTAGGGTTGTGGCAGTGAGCCTGCTAGACCTAGTTGTACTTCATGGCAGTGAGCCAGCATGTTCCAGGCTCGTAGAGTGACCAAGCCTGAACATCACCTTTTGAAAAAGAATACAATATATATTGAGAGCTAATCCTCTCTGTGGTTTTTCCCTTTCTTGGGGTTTCCACGTAAAAATCATGGTGTTCATGTGTTATGTCTTTGTGGTTGCTATTTCTATGTTTATGCTTCTTTCATATTATTAACTTTGGAAATTAGATAAATAAATTTGTGAAGAAGTGGTTTTGTGGAATATTGATTCACCCCCCTCTCAGTATTCCTTGTTATCAACAATTGGTATAAGAGCTTGGTTCCTTGGAAAAGGCCTAATAGCCTAAGGAAGATCTGGGGTAGTGTGATCATGCAACAAGAAGATTTGGAAATTATCAAAGCAATAAGGAACTAGAAGTAGCCCTTATTGATCTTGAAAAATTTGAGGCAGAAATCAGGGATCTAAAAGCCAATATTCAAGAAGCTGATGAATCCATCCTAAAGTTAAGAGAGAAGGTCAAGAAATTCAAAGAGAAATGCAAGGAGCTAAATGATCAATTAGATGAAGCACAAGAGTTCCTAAATGGGTTGACATTGGAAGTTGAAAAGAAGGAAGAAATTGAAAGGCATCTGAATCAAGTTGTTAAGGATAAATCAGAGGAATGTGCAAAATTGGGCAAAGAATTGCTACTTCTAAAATTTGATTTGGAAGCAACCAAGAGCTATGAGGAAAAGTTCAAGCTAAGTTCTGCAAAGCTTAATGAGATGATTGCTAGTTAAAAGAGTGCTGATGATCAGCAGGGTTTGGGATTTAGGAGAAGAGAAAGCTCAAAATCTAGACAAGCAAACTCTGAATTAAAGCAAAACAGAGGGAACCAGTTTAGAAATCAAAGAAGAAGACCTAGAGGACCTCCGGTCAGGCTGTCCAATGCTCAAAGGTATCCATCTTTCAATGGTCATTGTTTTAATTGCAACAAGTTTGGTCATAAAGCTACTAAGTGTAGGAGTAGAACAAACTAGAATCAAAATGTTCCATCATTCTCTGGTCAATGCTTCAACTGCAAGAAAATTGGTCACAAATCAAATGAATGCAGAAATCTGGTAAGGAATGGTGCCTACAATGCAAGGAATAGTCAAGCATTCAATGGAAAGTGTTTTGCATGCAACAGATTTTGACATATGGCTAATCAATGCAGATCAAATCCAATTAATAGAAGGAATCAAATACAAAGGAATGTGGTGTGCTACAATTGCAACAAGTATGGACACAATGCAAGAGTCTGTAGAAGCAAAAATGTGAAAAGAAACTACCATACTGAAAATAGGAAAACAGAGCAAAGGAATGACAAAGGGAAAGAAAAGGTTGATCCAGTTGAAACCAAGAAAGAAATGAGCAAGATTTGGATCAAGAAAGATGTGATTAAAGTCAAGGATGGATCTGCACCATCATCTGGTGCAAAAACTTCTTCCAGGAAGTAGATTGGGAGCTCTGGCTTAGGGGGAGCAGTATTGAAGATCCAAAACCCCCAGCCAAAAAGTGGGTGCCAAAATCTAGAATGAAGGTATATGATGGAATCTGACATGACAAGTCTCTTAAAATAAAAATTGGAAGAAAAGAAGTTAATGCGGCACATTGCGGAGAAATCTTGATCGACTGTATCTATCAAAGAAGACATGCAGCTTTTTGGGAATCAGCATTTATGATGATTTAGGTCAAATCATGCAGAGGATAAAAAGGGACTTGTTTGATTTCAAAATCACTTTGCATTCAAGATATCAGACATCTAGGAGAGATTAAGGCAAAGCTTGAGCGACAACAACTAAGATCTGAAGGATTCTAAGTGATTTAGATAAAGAAAACCCTAGCTCGGCGGAACAAGGTATTTTCGTTCAAACCCCATTTGTGAGTCTGTTAAAATTCTAAAATGGCAACCCTACAAGTTGTTGATATCACTGAAAGACCTCGACCAAAATTCAAGAAACACCCTTACAAAGTGATAGAAGTGGATCTGTTGGGAGCATTCTCAGACATTCTGCATAGAATTCTGAACGTAGAGGATGTTAGGGCATATATTCATGTTTCCCTAGAAGAACAAGGGAAGAGCAAACTCACAGACTTATTTCTAGATCAATTGTGCTATGGAGGTTACGATCTGAAAAACAAATACAAAGCATTGGAAACAAAGAAATTCATTCAATACATTGATTTCCTAATGTTCGCTAAGGATGAATGGGTCTGGTATGTTTTGATCAGGTTCATGATGAATTCATGTGGCTCGAGAGACCTTTTAAGATTACCAAAGACACTATAAGGGTAGTAACTGGATTAAACTCCACCGAATCGGTATCAGTGTTGAAAGACGTGAAGAATGATAAAGTAGTGGCGGCCACCGGAGCAAAGTTTGACAAAAGGGCACTAACAATTGATGATATTGAAGACCATGTAGTAAGATTTGCTTCTATGATTGTTGGATATAATGTTTATTTCTCAAACCGTGAAAAATTAGTATTCGGTATAGCAATCTATATAGCTTTTGAGATGGTGAAGGAAGATGCAGAGTATGATCTTTGTGAACTGCTCTGACAACAACTAATGGAAAATTTAAGGAAGACCAAAGAGAATAAATATCCATTCAAATATGGTACATTGATTCTCTGTTTATTCTTCTACTACATGCAAGAGTTGCCAGGTATGAAGAATCTGCTCTGGACAAATGATAAACCTGTTGCAGTTCAAATTATAAATCATCTAAATAGCATAGGAAGTATTGATGCCTAGAGCTCAGCCCTATGGGGCTAATTCAAAAGTTTCCAAAGCATTATGCAGCCAAGGAAAAGAATCCCTAAGGTAATTGTTGAGAAATACAAAGATACCATATGTTTCATGGTTACCAAGGATCAGTGTTTAATGGAGGCTGTGGAGCCTAGAACTATTTGGGTAATGCCCATGGGATATGAGGTAGATGGGAAAATACTAGAAAACTATGCTAAGCACATACTCAACAAACCTAAGGACAACAAAGAAGAAAGGTTTGGAAACTATGAAGAACTATCAGTGAAATTGCATGTTGAACTTAGACAACCTGAAATCTCTAGGAAAGTAAGAAAGGAAGTAGAAGAAGTTGCATTGAAACATGGTTTCTCTAAAGAACAAGTCAGAGAAGCAAGATAAAAAGCACAAGCAGAAAGGGAAGTAAGAGAAAAGAAAGAGAATGAACTAGCTAAGGCTCCGGAGGAGCCTAAAAGGAAACAAGAAAAGTCTGAAGCAACATAGAGGACTACAAGAAGCTCTGCTACATTCTCTAGTCCCACACCATCTGCAAGTGTGGAGCAACCTTCCAAGAAATCTGATGACAAAGGCACAAAGAGACAAAAAATGGAAGGTAAAAAGATGTATGTCAGTATAGGAAGAATTGATGAAGAAGAAACAGAGTCTGATGAAGAAGAGAAAAAGATGAAAGCTGAGGCCACAAAGGCCTCCAGATCTAGCAAGAAGAAACCCTCAAGTAAGGGTCAATCTAGGAAAAGGCAAAAGAAAGATGTGCCTAAAATAGAGGAAGCAACTATAAGTCTAGAAGATGTGCTCAAAGCCGTAATAGTGGATGGTAATCTAAAACCAATTGCACAGTTATATGATGATTATAATGATCTAGATAAAAGGGTTATTGAGATAGCTATTGTAGAATATCTGAACATCTACAATAGGGCCCTAATTTAAATAATCGATGAGCTTCCACATAGCTTGGCAAGCATAATGTCTGCAAGAAAGGAAACTACCATGGCTAAAGACATTGAGCTAAGACAGCATACATAACACAACTATGTCTGGAGATTACTCCTGAAGAGGAAGCCCAAATCTCTAAAGAAATCAAGGATGCATTCAGAACCAAGAAAAGAATGAATTCATTAATGTTAGGAGAAATTAATAAAGTGGTCAAGGAAACTGAGGAGATTATTTTGGGAATACTAAAGAAATATAATATTCATACCATCTATGATAATGAAGAAACAAATGTTGGAAATATACTTCTGCTCTGGAAGTAAATCCTGATCAAGAAATAGATGAAGGTGTCAAAGTAATTGAGGAGAAAGAAGTTCTAGCTGAAACAAGATCCTCTCCAGAACATCAAGTTGAAGATAAAATTGACAAGGAGAAGACTAAGGAGGAACAAGTCAAGGAAAATCCTTCACTGGAACAAAAGGAGGACTCTAACAAGGACAAGAATCTAGATGATCCAGAGTAGAGTTGGAAAGAAGAAGTCTCTACTACACCAAGAGACACTACAAATTTAGTTAAAGAACTCTTGGAGAAAGAGAAACAAGTTTTGGAAGAGCCCAAGTTTCCACATGGTCTAATAAACTTGGACACAATGTCCCCAATACAAAAATTCATGTTGGCATCAATTGTACAGGCAAAGGCAAGAGAGGAAATGTTAAAGTCTCACATAGAGGATAGTGAGCTCATTGGAGAGGCATCTAGCATTTTAGAGAAGCTGATGCCAACATACCAGAAGGATACTTCTTTGTCAGCTGAAAATCAACTCAAAGGACTAGTAAACTCTATAAGTAAACACTTTGAATCTTTTGAGAAATTTGCAGATATAAAAGTTAGGCAAGAGTTTAATGATAAAAGATTAAATGAGTTAAAGAAAATGTTAAAAGTTAGGTTTGAAGAAAGTTGCAGATATAAAGCCTAGCTAGAAAATAGAATAAAAAGCATTCAGAATGCCATTAGAGAAGCTAGTGATATATATAGATTTTGCTTATCTTGGTCGGAAGTCACTAAGGAAATAAAAGTGAAGATCAAGGATGTAGAGCTGAAACTGATAAACATCTCTTCGTCATTTGATCCGGTGACAAAATCAGTGAGCAAAAAAGAAATTCAAGTCATCAACCTTCAGCATGACTTGAACAATCTAATAAGAGAGAGAAACAAAATCAGAGACAAAATGTGTCAGCTAAGAAGATTGATTAGTCCTAAGTTAGATTCTATGTTTAATCTAGCAGCTGAAGCACAAGTAGCTTTACAATCTGACACACCTTTTGATCTTCTCAAGGTAGAGACTACAGTCATTCTACTTAGTGGTCACATTCAAATTTTAGATAATGCAAAGAAAAGATGGGATGGTGAGCTAGCCCAAATCAAGAACATTTTCAGTGGCATCCACCAACTCATGTAAAATAAAGTTGAAGATTACACTTGTACATATGTGGAAGAGTACAACAATTTTTTGTAGTTTTGACAAGATTTGACTCTGGTATCCCCACCTTTTCCATTGATGTCAAAGGGGGAGAGAAGATTAGTGAAAAATGAGAAAACATCTCAGGGGGAGAAGGAATATAGGAGTGTATATAGAAAGGGGGAGTAGTCAAAAGCATTTTTCACTAAGTGTTGCCATCAATTCCAAAGGGGGAGATTGTTGGCAAGAGACACTACTATGTTAAATAATTGAGTGTTGTCATTGATGGAAACAAGAAAAGGATCAAGGTTGGAACAGAGTTTTTGGTCTGGTAAAGAAGACTTAGTCATATTGGCTAAGTATTGGCAATATACAGAAGTAGCGACAGAAGAACAGTGTTTGGACTGGCATTGGTCCGTAGATAAAGATCAAGTTTTGTGGTTCTGATATGATGTTCCTAACTCTCATATGATCTTATAGCCAATGTTTCAACTATTGATCAGTTCCAGAAGTATATCTTCAAATGGCCTAAGTCCAGTAGAGTAAAATATAGTGCTACTCAGAGCAGAACACTCAGTTGTTTTGGTTTGCATTACTCTGGTGTTGCATATCTTGATGTATGGTTTTGAGGTATTGTAAACAACTATCTAAAGTGTCTAAATCTAGAGTTGTAGGTTCTAAAGTCCACCAGAAAGATAGTTACAAGCTATTGAGTATCGCTACACTGTTTGACAGAGTTTGACTATAACAAAGTTTGAGTTCTGATGGTTCGCATTTTACTGCTAAAGAATATTTTGGTCTATAGTTCTGAAGGTATGATTGGTGATGTCTAAGGAGTCTTTGATATGATTTTGAGCAAGCCCTATGGTCCACAGTAAAAGATGTAGTCTAACAGTTGAACTGAACCAGTAGCAGTCTGAGTTTGAGGCCAACATGATAGTTTTATTTATGTGCAGTAAGTTCTATTGATTAGAACTTCATCCTAAGTGGTTCTATAGTTGGAGCTGACATATGAGAAGATGCTTCAAATGTTATTTAGGTCCACCATGTATTTTGATAAATGGATTTGGCTGACAAGCTACAAGTTTATCTACTATACGCTTCATCTGAGTTTACGGACCTAACATGAAGATCTTAAGGGTTGCGGATATGTGTATGTGTGTGTGTGGAATCAAATTCAGTGTTTGGGTGTGTGGGGTAAGTGTGATGTGAATGTGAAGTGTATGAAAAAGTATTGTTGATGTGAGTGATGCGAATAGTAGAGCAGAGATAAAAAGATCAGTGATGATGAAGACTCAGGATTCAGTATTCAGTTGTTAAATGACTACACCCTAGCATACTGATAGATGCTATTGCAGTGTTCATACTTCTTATATATTTTCACTTATACTTGGTAGTGAGCCTGGTTGTAAGCAACTAGTAGGGTTTAATAGCCCTCATTGTAATCTTTCTAGGTTTAGGGTTGTGGTAGTGAGCCTGCTGGACCTAGTTGTACTTCATGGCAGTGAGCCAGCATGTTCCAGGCCCATGGAGTGACCAAGCCTGAACATCACCTTTTGAAAAAGATTACAATATATATATTGAGAGCTAATCCTCTCTGTGGTTTTTCCTTTTCTTGGGTTTTCCATGTAAAAATCATGGTGTTCATGTGTTATGTCTTTGTGGTTGCTATTTCTATGTTTATGTTGCTTTCATATTATTAACTTTGGAAATTGGATAAATAAATTTATGAAGAAGTGGTTTTGTGGAATACTGATTCACCCCCCCTCTCAGTATTCCTTGTTTTTGATAATATAAGGTGGCTAAACAAGGGGCCAAACGCTTACAAAAAATAGAGAGGCCCGAAGGCAGCAAGCATCAACAGTGCCTTAGTCCAGAAACAGCATATACAACCATAACAAAATACCAGCAAAACTAGCCGCTAAGATGAAAGTCAAAAAACTAAGAAACAGAGTATCAGCAGTATAATAACAAAGACGAAGGAGACAACAACTCTCCTTTCTAGACCATAGATTTAATAATATCATCCAATTTTTTAGCTAGATCATCACTGTCAGTATTAACAGTAACCCCCAGATTCTTTAGCACAGAGAGGTTGAGGAGTATAGAGGTCCTAAGCACAATGGAGAAATTATGCTCCAACTTCACAATGCGATCGCACAGACCAGCAAGATCAGCCCCTAGACCATCATCAGTCTCCATAGCATCCTCAGCCTCTTCCACAAACATGGCATCTGCTGTGTCAGCATTTCCAACAGAGTCAGCAGCATCCTCCGTGATAGCCCCTGTATCATGCGTCTCCTGCTTGTCTTCATCATCACCAGAAATGTCCTGAATCTCCACATCCCTGTCATCCTCTCCCCGGGTGGATTCATCCGAGCCACTCTCAGAATAGTCAATGAGCTTCGTTGGAGGAGTCAGTTTGCCTGCAATACGCCCTGACTGCCAAACACCAGAGGAAAGCCCCTCCCTACAAATCTTCACCGAAGAATCCTTTCTCTGTCCCACCGGGGTCCTACTAAGGGTTTTGGGGTCCCAACCACTGCCTTCCCAGTGCTCAAATCACCAGCAACCTTCCGCTTTTTACCCTTCTTAGAGGCAGTAGGGCCCGGGGTATCAACAGGATTTTCCACAGGAGTGCAAGAGGAGACTTCAACAGTTTTGATAGGAACAGGGGAGCGCCCGGGTTCAGCAACATCAGGAATATTCTTAGGGTTTGAGGAGGGCTCCCCATCCCCACTATTAGTAGGAATGGTTTTGGAGGGTTTGAGGGCAAGATGATGATTATACAAATAGAGAATGAGGCCCTGGTGAAGAGGGATAGGCTTCATAGCAGTGTTTTTAGCCAATTTCGCCCGAACCCTAAGGACGGAATGCTCCAGGGAGGAAAGCAAATAAAATGGAAAACTAATTTTAGCATTGTGACGGAAATGATTTAATAGGGGGAGATGGTAGTTATAAAACCTGGTAAAGCACCCTTCGAGGGTTAAGTACTTCATGAGGATAAAACACATAGCGTCCCACGGCTCCGACAACTTGGCTCTGTCAAAACTACTCTGGTAAGGGACTAATTCTTTGCCAACCCCAAGGAAGAGCTACTGACTGGAGAGGTCCGCGATTTTAGTTTTTCGTTACAGCTTCAAGCCCTGAGTAGACATACCAGTGGCCAATGCGATCACGCGTTCAGAAACTTCAAATCTAATTCCACCCACCGAAACCCATATGTTCTGCCAAGACCGCGCAAATTGTTCAGAAAGAGCTTCATTAAATCCATTAAACCTCTCCAAATAGGGGCTAATCCTGCCCTCTTTGCAGTAATGCCAAGCTACTAGATTATCTTTGAATTCACAGCACGAGACGGGCTCAGTTCGAATTCTGTCTCCTCCCATAACGTAATTACATCGCATGCCACAGAAACCCTCAGTCTCCTTAATCGGCTTAATAGGAGAATAACTAACATTAACAAGGCTGATAATAACAATGCACACAAACTCATAATAATGGGAAGCTTTACAAACCCCATCTCATGCTTAGCCATAATTACCCGGCACAGGCCATGATGATCCGGCCATTTGCTCACCTTATGAGAAAAATGAGCGGATTTGACAGTAGAGAAAGTACGAGAGGACTCGTACTTCAAAAGACACGTCAGCCCCCTCCCAAGTAGCTGACAGTATGAGCTGGCTTTCGAACACACCAAACTCATCTAGACCCGGCCACGTCTTTAAGAATGAGATTCCTAAGATTTAAAGGAAGATGATCAAATTGGCACCAAACCCTCCAATTTGAAAATCGCTGCCCAAGTTCAGCATAGGCGTCTGCAACTCCGTTACCCTCACGGTAAATATGAGAGATCTGCACATTAGTAATCCTTTGCAAGAGAAATTGAATATCCCTAATAACGTCCTTCAACTGGATGCCAACATTCGACACTTTAGTAACGGCATCAATAACCATCTTAGAATCTCCCTGAATCTCCAAATTCCTAATACCAAGTGATATGGCCAATTTAAGCCCCCAAAGAAGAGCCATAGCTTCCGCATAGTTATTACTGTGACAGCCCAAACCTCCTGCATAGATAGTAAACATCCTCCCTTCATCATCTCGGATGATCTCGCCCCCGCTAGCAGTACCATCAAGCTTAGAAGCTCCATCAAAATTGAGCCTCATCCAGTTAGAAATCAGAGGCTTCCATCTAGTGTTGAGTCTCTGTAATAATTTAGTATTGTTATAAGCAAGAATATGATTGAGAATCCTCCAGTTTATCGCAATTTGTTCTTCCTCCTGGGTCAGAGGTTTCACAGCAGTGCGGATATGGGCCGTAGTGACACTCTCCAAGAGAGTCTTCATGAAAGTATGAGAGACCTGAGAGGCATCTCTAGCAGTATCCCTAAAAATCTGATGGTTGCGCTCTTTCCACAAAGTCCAGCTCGGGCATGGCAGAGTTTGGTTCCATAACTCAACAAGCTAGGGATGGGAGAAGGGAGGATACCAATTGTTAATAATTTCCTGAATATCAGAATTGCAAGCCCACTGAATACCAAAATTACTGAGGATGAGGCTCCAAATATCCCTAGCAAATTCACAGTGGAAGAATAAATGAGAAACCGTTTCCTCCTTTTCATAGCATAGACAACATCTGTTGGCTAGAGTGAAACCTCTCTTCTGCAAATTATCTTGGGTCAGAATTTTGTTATGGACAGAGGCCCACCAGAACATGTTAATTTTCGAGATCAGTTTGTGATTCCACACTTTTCTTCATATATCCTTTTTATGAATCTCAGGGACCAATAAGTGATAGGCAGACTTAACAGAGAATCGGCCATTCTTATCTGGCCACCAAAATTGCTCATCTTCACGAGGGAAGAGAGGAATTCTGACTTCCTAAATCAACTTTTGAACCATCTAAGCTTTAGGGGCGAGATCAGGGCGATGGGGACAACAATCCAACAAAGTTTTCCAGCTCCTGTGACCATTATTGGTTGACATATAATCACTGACCTTATTACCAAAGAACTGAGTAGCAATGCCAGCAATCTCACCCAAATCCTTCTGAGAGATGAGAGCCTTATCTTTTAGCCAAATATTAGTCCAAAACTTGATACCCATGCCATTACCCAACTTCCATCTGATCCCTTGCATGAGCAGATTTCTAGATTTCAACATTTTGTTCCAGATGACCGATCCCTTAGGAAGACCTTCATGCTGGAGGAAGTTAGACCAATCAATGTCATGCAAATATTTGGCTTGCATGATGTCTCCCCAATCTTTATGATGATAAATCAGGTTCCAATTAATTTTAGAGAGTAGGGCTTTATTCATACTCCGTATAGTTCTAATATTGAGACCTCCATGGGATTTAGGAAGACATACTTTATCCCAGCTGACCAGGGACATCCGCTATTTATCTTCAGCTCCCGTCCATAAAAATTTTCTTTGAATCTGTTCCAACTTGGTAGCAAAAGAAGTAGGAATTTTAAAAAGAGAGAGGAAATAGGTGGGTATACCTTGCAAGGAGGCCCGAAGAAGCTGCAATTTACCAGCACTACTGAGGACTTTTCCTTTCCAACCAATCAGTTTCCATTGAGTTCTTTCCAAAAGGTTATTCCAGAAGTTTGGAGAAACTTCTTTAATCATAAAGGGGAGACCCAGATAGACAGCAGGAAGAATATCTTCAGCACAATCCAGAATATGTATGATTTTTTGTCGGAGAGTAGTGGGAGTATTGAAAAAATACACATTACTCTTTTGGAAATTGATGTTTTGCCCAGAGGCCATGGCATAAAGGTTTAAAATATTCTTCCATCTCCGAGCTTCAATCACTGAAGAGATGCCAAAAAGAAGGGTATCATCAACAAATTGCTGCACAGACATAGGGGCAAGGGAGGAAGCAGGTTTAATGCCCACAAGATGCTTAGAGACCACGTTAGCTTGAATGAATCTCCCAAGAGCCTCAGCCATGATGATAAACAAGTAAAGAGAAAGGGGATCCCCTTGCCGAAGTCTGTGCGAGGAGGAGAAGAAACCCCTAGGAATCCCATTAACCAAGATAGAAAATTTGGCAGAAGAGACAGCCGTCCAGATGAGGAGATGAATTTTGTCATTAAACCCAAATTTTCTAAGAATTTGAAACAGAAAATCCCATGATACCCTATCATAGGCTTTAGAGATATCCAACTTAAGGGCCATACCCAGAATTCTGCTCTTCTCCATGGAATGAATAGTTTCATGGGTGGAGATCACAGCATCCAAAATTTGATGCCCTGGGACGAAACCTTTTTGAGAAGGAGAGATAACTTTATCAAGAAAAGGTTGAAGTCTCATGACAAGGGCTTTGGTGCAAAGCTTATAGATAGTATTACACAGGCTAATAGGTCTGAAATCAGAAAGGTTGGTGGGTTTCAGCTTTTTAGGGACAAGGACAATAAAGGTGTTATTAAGCTGCTTTAAGATCTTACCAGTTTTGAAAAAATCATGAACCGCAGCCGTGAGGTCAGCCCCCACAATATCCCAATACTCCTAAAAAAAGATAGGAGGGAAGCCATCCGGACCTGGAGCTTTAAAGGGACCCATAAAGAATAAAACAGCACGAACCTCCTCCTCAGAAATAGGCCTCAGCATTTCCAGATTATCTTCCTCTGTTATGAGACAGGGGATCTTGTCAATAAACTGCTTAGTAGCCCTGTCATTATCATCACCAGTGGCTTGTTCTGTCAACAAGTTCTGAAAAAATAATATAGCTTGTTCCCCAATCTCATTGTTCTTAGTGATAACATCACCATTGTCCAAGCACAGTTTTGTGATGGAGTTAGCTTTCCTATGTTTCATAGCAGAAATATGGAAAAAAGTAGTATTACGATCTCCCTCCTTAAGCCACTGAACCCTAGATTTTTGCTTCCAAAAGACCTCTTCACGGCCCATAAGATTCTTCCATGCCGAAATCAAATCTTGTTCTTTCTTAGAAGTATCTTCGGAAACATCCCCTTGAGCAATCTGCTGCTGAATATCCTCAAGTTGCCCAACTAAAGTTTTCCTCTGCCAAAACACATGACCAAAACTGAGTCTATTCCAACCACGAACCTCCTATTTGATATGCAAAAGCTTCTTAACTAACCTGAACATAGGAGTACCCTGGATAGGAATTTGCCACCATTGTGTCACCAGTTGTCTGAAATCCTTATGCTTAATCCACATAGCTTCAAATCAGAAAGGGAAAGGACCCCGATGACATTGATCATGCCAATGAAGGAAAATAGGGCAGTGATCAGATATGGTTCGAGGAAAAGCCTGCAATTGCATATTATGAAAAATGTCCCAGTTGCTCAATATAATGACCCTGTCTAATTTAACCTGAATCAAATTGTCCCCACATCTCCTGTTGGACCAGGTAAAAATCTGATTTTGTAGCTCCACATTAAGCAATCCCCAAGCATTAATAAACTCGGCGAAGTCAAACATGCTGTCAGAGTAATCAAGGTTCCCACCATATTTCTCAGATGGATACAAAGGAGTGTTGAAGTCACTAGCCAACATCCATTTGGAGCACGGAAACTTGGTCAGGGTACTACTCAAATCAGTCCATAAAGATTGTCTCTGGGCTCTAGTATTAGGAGCATAAATATTGATTAAATACCATTGGAAAGAGGGAGAGGAGAAATTGGTAACCAGGAGATGCTTGTCAGAAGCCACAAAAGAACCCTGAATTCTCGAACTATTCCACATTGTAACAATCCCGCCAGAAGCCCCAATAGCAGGGCTAATACAAAACTCAGCCTTAGGCCATATGTAATCAGCAATCTTCTTAAAGTTTTCCTCAGTCATCTTGACCTCCTGCAGGAGCAAGATGTCCAATTTATTTTCCAAAATACAGTTCTTGACCTCAAACTATTTTGAGGGGCTGTTGAAACCCCTCAGATTCTAGGATAAGATCCTCATTTCAAAGGTTTGAGGGATGGGACCTCCAGTGTTTTCTGCTTACCACTAGCAATTTCCCTGGCAATCTCTCTCTGTCGAGTTTCCCGTAGGGTTGGTCGCCCTTGTTTTGAGTCAGTGCCAACATTAGCAGTCTTTTTACCTTTACGAGTCTTCTTCTTAGGGGTAATCCAGCCTTCTGGGTCATTCCCACTTCCACTAGGGCCGATGTCAACTATCAATGAGGGATCAGCATTATGATCACCTACTTCCTGCACAGGGTTCCTGGTGGACTCAAGATCATTAGCATCTAAGGGAGCAGCTGAAGAAGCCTGGGGATCAAGTGCATTATCATCTTCAACATCCTCATCGATCAATCTATCCTGGATTTCTCCCTCCTCACACCCACCAGAATTCTACCGGACCGGACTAATAGTGGCTAAAGCCCCATTCTGGTAGCCAATGTCCAGAATCTATTCTGTATTCTCCTCTAGATAGACAGTATCCTGATGATCCGCAGCCATCTGGCTTTCCTTATCCTTAGTCTGTTCATGATGGTCTCCTGGGAAAGCATTTTCCAATTACCCCCCATTCCTTGATGGTCAGGGGTAACATCTGATTGTAAGCGGTCCTCAACCTCAATAAGGGAGTCAGTCTACCGACTCGTTTGCTTAGTTTTACAGTGAGTCATTATGTGGCCCTTCTTCTTGATATTTAACAGAAGGTGGTGGCATTTTCATAAAGGATTGGCTGAGTCCAAACCCCATATTTAGAGTTTAACTCAATGGACACAGGGAGGGTTTGGTTTATCTCCACATTGACACAAAAATGAGCAAAAACACAACGGGATTGAGTACGGGTAGTATGGTCCACAGTAATAAACTGGCCAAAAGAGTCACCAATAGTAGAAAAAAAATTTCATCCCAGAATTCTAAGGGGAACCCAGGTAAATGAACCCAAACAGGAGCAGATTTATTGAGATCTGAGCTAGGGTCAAACCTAGGTTTCCATTGGCACAAAGCAAGCGAGTGCGACCCATAAAGCCAGGGTCCCCCAGCAAGAGTAGCAATCATATCCTCCCTACTAGTAAATTTAAAAAAGAATACTCCTCTGGCCATAGCAATGACCAAAACACTACCCTTAAGTCTCCACCGGGAGGAAACCCATTTACGGACCATCTCAATATTGGGATGGAAGGAAAAGAATTTACCTACTAGAGCAAGATCCATGTTTGCCATGATTGCTTCAATCAGACCATCTGGAATATCTAGAGCTGTGCCATCTGCCAAAGCTTTCTTGACAGGCATACCCGTCGTGCATTGAGAAGACCCCAGCGGTTCCCCTGTTACCGCTTGTTTCCATCTGTTAGAGGGAGCGTCCGCCCTCCCAGCTTCAGAGGAACTGCCCAAGGCAGTCGCCTCCATAGGCACCGAAAGCAGTCAAAACAAAAACCTAGAAAAACCCTAAACAGCCATGGAAAGCAGAAAACGCACAGTCAGTCAAATGTGGACATTATCAGAAAAGGTACATTGTGGATGTTAGTTTAAATGTTGTTAAGGTATTTTTATAGTGGAAACATGTCTCAGTATTCCTTGTTATCAACAATCATTTGAGGCTCTCTATGGGCGCAAGTGTTGGACACCCATCAGTTGGGACAAGGTTGAAGACAGAAGAGTGGTTGGACACAACATGTTAAAAGAAATGGAAGATCAGATGAGGCTAATTAAAGAGAAATTGAAGCAAGCCTCAGATAGACAAAAAAGTTATGTAGACAGAAATAGGACTTTCAGGCAATTCTTAGTGGGCAACAAGGTGTTTCTAAAAGTCAAGCCACACAAGAGTTCAATTTCATTTGGCTAGGCATCCAAACTTGCACCCAGATTCATAGGACCTTTTGACATTCTAGAAGTGATCAATCCAGTTGCATATAGACTTGCTCTGCCACCAACTCTCACCAAGATCCATAATGTTTTTCATATGTCATTACTCAAACCTTACCATCCTGATGTATTGCATATTCTTGATTGGCGTGCCCTACAGGTACATGATCCAGGAGTGGTGCTAGTGGAGCCCATTCGAGTCTTAGAGAAGCGCAACCTTAAGTTGCGTAATAGAAACATAGTGCAATATAAGGTCCAATGGGACCAATATTCAGTGGACAGTGCCACTTGGGAGGATGCTATAGAGATTGATAGATCTTTTCCACATTTGAGAAATTAGAATAGTTTCTTTATTTCATGTATAATAGAGATACTATGATACTTTGATGATGATACATTTGATGCATTAAGTAGCATTAGTATGATACTTTATTATTTTGTTGGATGTAATAAGACATTGAGACGATATCTCTTCCAACTAGGGAAGGATGTCACGTCTCAAACTTTTTGGGATCGATTTCATTTACATTAAATACATAGAAACTATTGAACTCTATTGATGACATTTGATTTTGAAATCTATTTGATGATGATACCTTAGTGAGCTTATGATTCAATTACTATGTCAATTTGGCTATGATTTTTTGAAACTAACCTATTGACAGTAGGAAATGAGTGGGAATGACTACAAGTTTTGTCGAAGGCAAGAACATGTGTCAAGTAGAGGAGACCTAGTTGCTTGGCAACAATTGGATGGGTTTTGTTTGGTGCCCTATCACACACTCACGTAGAATTACATTCTTGTTTTGATGAATGTCTGTCTAACATTCTTTGTTTGATATTATCGTTATCTTGCAATTGCCTCTATGCTAGTTTTTGATGCCTATTTCATCAAAAATTAAACAAGCTAGTTTTGTTATTAGATCTCAGTAAAAGAAAAATATAAATACCTATATACATGTAAATATGTATTAACGACTAATTTTATTTTGTCTACTTTGTAATTATATATAAATAAGAATATTAAATTTATATGAAAATTAAATTGCTTACAATATAAGTTTTAAATTAAATGATATTGTGAAATCATTCAAATATAAATAAAATTATAGACTTCTATAAAAATAAAATACTTAAATTATAAAAATAAAAATCTATATAGATATACATATATTTAGTTTTATTTTATTTAGAGTTTTTGTTTTCTTATAAATGGGAAAAAGAAATCATGTAACACATGCATGGACGTTTTTATTAAAAAAAATATATACAATAATAAAAGAAAAGAGGGGTTTTGCATGAAAACAAAGAAAATAGGGTTTTTATGGGGATAAAAAGAAAGAAAAGAAAATAGGAAAGCACGGACAAGGAAAAAGGAAAAAAAAAAAAGACAGCGCAGACCGGGATAGAGAAGGGAGAATTTTGGAATTTCTGAAAAAAAATTTCACACAGACTCTCTTCAGCCATAGTGAATTCAGGTGCTCTTTCTTCTTTTCTATTTTTTTTTCTCAAGACCGTCATCATGGATCTCTCACTCTTTGCTTGTATATTTAAATTGATTTTCCTTTAGATCGATGACTATATGTTCAAATTATTGATCTCTTTTCTTTTAGAATTGTTCTTCATATATTGACCTCTTCAACTTTTTCAGTCACTCTATCTCTCTCTATAGTATCGATCCTTGCATGATCATTTAGATCTGCAATCCATTAAAATGTTGGCCTGTGCATCTAAACGGCTTCCTTATCACCTCAAACAGCTTCCTTTTACCTCTAGTGGCACCTACAGTTGTAGTTTGGACTAATTTTCTCTAGTGACCGGGCATCCAACCTTTTAAAGCATCTACTTTTCCATGAATTTAGTTGTAGTGACATGTTAAATTGGCCCAGTCTAGTATTTTGAACTATTCTAGTAATCTAAGACTCAAAACCCATGTTAAACATCCAATCTCCTTCAAATCAATGATTGTTGTGCCACTCCAGAATCGCCATAGATAGGTGCACAATAGAAATCAAGAACCTTGGAAACCTACAAGATATCAGCATGGATCTGTTGAATAAGCTCTCCTATGGGAACCATAATGAGACTATCTGGTCCATTGCCCATCGCAAGATGAGGCTGATCCTTGATACACCTCAACATAGGCAAGGCAATTGCAAGAGTCCTACCCAGACCTATTTTCTGCTATACCAATACTTTCTCGTCCACTCTTGATATCTGACAGACTTTGGGCTTGATTAGACATAGGCTTTTTGTGTGCCTTTTTCCTAATGACCTTCTTGAGTCTCTTCGGCCTGTGTCTTTTTCTTAATAGCTTTTATTTATTTAAAATGGCCTCATATTAATTAGAATCACCTAAATGTGTTCGGCCTTTGAGCCTTTTAAATATGCCACTCTTTCTTTTGTTTTACACCTGTAGTCGCATAAAGTTAAATGGCCTCTGGTATTTTAAACTGGTCCCATACCACTGAATCAACCTCTGAGTCTTTAAATGTTCTACAACTTCCTCAATCGAATATCGACTTTTTTTTAGAGACCACTCGCTTGTGACTTAATCGTCCTTTGCTAGTATTTGATCTGAATCTTTCCATTTTGATTAATCTGTTCTCCTGAGATTTAATTGGCCTTTTCCTCACCTAAATCGACTTCTACAAATTTCCCTAAGGATTGGCCATCAGTGTCTTTTAAAGGTCGTCCTTCTAGGGACTGGAACATCGACCTCTGAGACTTGAGAATAGTCTTCAACTTCAGTTGTCTTCCAAGCAACCTATGGTTCTTCTGTTTTGTAGTTTCATATGCTTTATCTTATTTATAATGTGAATGACCTTTATAACAGTGTTTGGTCTGTCACTTATTGTATAGTATTAGATATACAAGACTAGGTTCTTTAGTTTACTTAATCTAAGGAAGATCTCCTCTTGCAAACACACATGCATAGACATAAATTAATAATTTTATATGTTGACTTCAAAAGGGGCTATTAATTCACAAACTACATGAATGTACTAACTCTATTGTAGGAATATACTTGTGTTTACTATGTTAATAAAGACAAGATTTTTATTTAATATATATAAACTAAAACTCAACTACCTTCTAGTAACCTATATGTTGTAATTGTAAATTGTTTTTACCTTCTCAATGAAATACTCTGGATTGCTCTTCAACAACAAAGAAACTTTTCAACTTCATGAACCAAAATAGGTATAACTGAATAGATTGCACTATAATCTCATACTAAAGAAAACTAGCCACTTTTGAAATGAACAACTGTTAAAATCATATGAATGAAATAACTACTCTTGTATTCATGCACACATAAAATGAGTTTAAAGTTTGCTGTAAATTATGTTTGAAGCGAGTTTTATCTTACCATATATTGTGTTATGAAGTGAATGGATAGTTGTGTTTTTTGTGTTATTATGTTTAGGAAAGTTGCCTTCCAGGACGGGTGCCGAATATGGGGAAACAAGGAAGTAGGTTTTCTTTTCAAAACTTACACACAGTTAATCGATTAATACTTTGGCCATTTAAGTGATTTTGATGTTGAAACATACATGTGTACCATTGAAACAAATGGTTTGTTTGCCTAATTTATTACATTTATTTTTCCTACGATATCGTTTTAATGTGATGTTGCATTCAAGTTAGGAATGCATGTAGGTTAATAGACACGCACTAGATTCCACCCTGCCGCTTGTTTACATTTTGCTAGGCCCTTCGCGTAGGGTCGATCATTATTCAATTTGAAGGATATCGGGGAAGTGCAAGCTTCGTGGTATGGCAAAAAAGTTCCTGAACCATGTTCTTGTCCTCCAACGTAGCAGATGGCTAGATAGTCGATGGTGGTCGAGGACTGATTGTTTGCATTGATAGTTGTATTTCTTCATTGAACTCAAAATGTTATGTAAGGCGTAAAGCCATTATTGAAACTATATATATTGTACTTTAAGAAAGCTCTGTAATTGTACATCAAAAAGATGACTTTTATCATGATTGTATATCAAATTTATGAATGGAATCTTTACATGGACAATAGATGTTAATTCTATCTCTTTTACTTGATGATGTAGTTGTAGTTACTTTACTTCACTTATTAATAATTTAGCTTTACTTTGGATATGTATGAATGTGGGATTTCAGTACTTTACATCTACTGTGTCAAATATGCTGACCCTATGGAAAACCATCTCTCTCAAATCTTCCATTATCCATCAACCTATCTCTAATCGTTTCTCAACCTCTTCAACTTCTATACAATCTCTATGCAAACATGACCTCAAGTTGACATTAATGAACATATATTGCCAACATAGCCAGTGAGGCTTGCCTGGTCAGTGAGACCTATATGTAGCTAGTGAGGCATGTTTTTCAGTTAAGCCAGTGAGGCAGTTTTGGAGTGATTTTTCTACTCTAGGAGGTTTTTCCACTCATGCAAAAACTTGTGTCATGATTCATGTTGTTTTCATCTGTATGTGTGTATGTTAATATTTTTCTCATGAGTTTTTTTGTTCACTTCTTTCATTCTCAGTTATGTGCATATGTGTAACAAATCATTGATGACTTTCTCTCTTTGTGTCTTGAAAGTTAAGAAATACAAAAAGGTTTCAAAATTTATACAACACTGATTCACCCCCCCTCCCTCTCAGTGTTGTCCTGGACTCCAACACCTTTTACATTATTTTCGGCAGGGCATAAATTTCACCTCACTTAACAAAATTTTACAATTTTTTTTAAATTATTGTAAAATCGCAAGGATTTCAACTATACATGCAACTTTTAGATTTGGATAGCCTATTTTTTTCAAAAATTATAAAAATCACCATGTCTTATAAACGATCAATTTAGGCTTCCAATTTGCACAAATTATAATTAAATATTATCAATTTTTCTGGGAGAGGCTTATTTTACAACACTAATAAAATGTGGGGTGTTTGTAAGGCACAATTTCACATGCCTCCTTGTGTTTTTCCATCATGGATCCTAAAATTGACCTTCTAACTCCACACAACTATCACACATGGAAGTTTAAAGGTAACAACTCTTACAATCTAGGGGATTATGACAAATGTTAAGTGAATAACAACTTCAATTTACAAGGGAATATGAATGTTCAATTTGTCTATAGGAACAAATTAGATGAAGCAATGGGTATCATTGGCTTGCATGTGTTCGACAATCTTCAATTTCATCTTCTAAATTATAATTCACCTAAAGAAATGTAGAATAAATTGAATGATCTATTTGGTATAGTCAATGAATTTTATGCTCTTTAGTTGGATGTCGAATTGATGACGCTATCCCCTAATGCCTTTCCTTTGATTTAAGACTTCCTAGTTAAGTTCAAATGCCCACTTTCTCTTCTTCAAGGTTGTGGTTCAAAAATAAAAATAGATAGAGAATGTGTTTTCTTGATCTTGTCTAAGTTGAAAGGCACATATTAGGTCTTCTCTTCTACTTCTTACTCTATAATAGATGCTCCTAGTGTCAGATTTACAATGTCTACTTTTGAGTAGTTTTGTGATAGACTCATGAGGGAACAATCTAAGTTACTCTCCATGGATAAAATCACCTCCTCTAAATGTCAAGCATTAATGGCACAAACATATAAGGGTAAAGGAAAGAAATCTTCAAAACCTAAGGTAGAATCTACTTTAGTAAGTGAGCATCCCTCCATGTAGAAGTTTAAGTCAAATGAGTGTCCCTCTAAGACAAAGAAGAAAAGTAGAGGACCATGTTCTTATTATAGGCTATTGGTTCATGACATGAAATTTTGTCATCAAAAGATCGAAGACTTGTAAGAGGCCATAAAGAAACAAAACATTACTATTCGCAAACCTAGAAAAGGTCAAGCACATACAACTAAAGGTTTGGATTCATCCACAAAGAGTTGGATATTTGACTCAAGACCCTCTCATCACATGACCACCTCATATGATCTATTTGAGTCTCTTTCTAATATCTCTACATCTCATATTGTAGTGGGTAACTCTACACATATTCTTGTTTTGGGGTCAAGTATTGTATAGTTGATAGATGGTTACATTGAGGATGTGCTCTATGTTCTTAAGAATATTCTCTCTGTATACTAGATTTTCCATACTTGGGATGGGAAGACAATTGACTTCTCCCCACATGATGTAGATATTAGAGAACTACAACATCTTGAGAAAATTGTTGATTTAGGTAGAGTTGATCATGGGTTTAGATTGTACAAGTTTCATGGTTTTGAGTCATCTTGTGGATCATCACACATTTCCCATGAATATTCTTTGAGTAGGCTTTGGCATGAGATGTTTGGACACCTCAATTACAAATATCTTCATTAGTTGAGTACGCAACACATGATACTTGGTCTTTCTAAGATTTCATGCATAGAGGGAGTTTGTCAAGACTGTGTCCTTGGAAAACATCACTAAGAACCTTTCCTAAGGGGAAGGTTCATTGTGCCACCACCTTTCTTGAGTTGGTTCGTAGTGACCTCATGTCATTTCCAACTCCACCTTTTTAGGAGAGAGGTATGTTCTCACTTTCATTGATGATTTCTCTTGTCACACATGGGTTTACTTTCTTAAGTACAATAGTGATGTCTTCACCACTTTTAGAACCTTTAGGGTTTTCATGGAGAATAAATCAAGTTCTTCTATATGGAAGATACATACAAATAATGGTTGGGAATATGTGAACAAGGCCTTTCAAGATTATTGCACTAAGCATGGCATACATCATTAGTATTCGGTTCCCTACACTCCTTAGAAGAATGGTGTCACTGAAAGAAAGAAAAAATCACTAAGGGAGATCAAAAATTGTATGCATAGGTCATGGTCTATGGCCCCATCTTTTTGGGCTAAATTAATCAATTGTGCTCTGTATTTAAAATCATACTCCACACAAAGTAGTTTAGAATATCACTCTAGAGGAGGTTTGGTCTAATATCAAGCCTGATGTTTCCTTGTTTAAGGTATTTGGTAGTGAGGTTTGGCATTCATACTAGATGGTCAGTGTAAGGCAATGGAAAAGAAGAGTCAGTCATTCATTTTTGTTGGCTATTGTGAGGATGTGAAAGCTTATCAATTTTTTTATCCAACCACTCAAGATGTATACTTTTGGTGAGATGTCTAGTTTGATGAGTCCTTCAAATGGATTAATCCTCCATCCACTTCGTCATCATCCCTACCAACTCTACCTTCTTCATCACATGAGGATACCTTAGCACTCTAGGGTACTTCAGATAATGGTCATGTTCTTCCACCACCTCCATATCCACTTCCTACTACTTACATGTTTTTACTAGATGGGCTTGCAATCTTTGGTTGGTGATCCTATGAGTTATCACCACACCTTATCACAAACTTATAGCACTAGTAGTTTGAGTCATGTTATATCTATTGATTCATAGAGTTTTTCAGAGGCTTCTAGTATTCCAGAGTGGGATTGTGCTATGGTAGAGGAGTATTCTTCTTTGATGAATACTAACACATGTGATTTGGTCTCTCTTCCTAAGGGAAGAAAGATGGTTTGATGCAAGTGGGTGTGCCACACTAAGTATGTAGCCTATGGTTTTATTGAAAGGTACAAGGTTTTTCTTCTAGCTAAGGGTTTCTCATAGGTTGAGGGTATTGACTACTCTAAGGCCTTTTCCCCTATAGCCAAGATGGATTCTATTCACCTTGTTCTTTCTATTATTGTATCTCAGAGATGACTAGTTTCCTAAATTGATGTGAAGAGTTATTTATTACATGTTGATCTTCATGAGAAGATCTACATGGAGTAGCCTCTAAGATTCATGCAGGACTCTTCAATTGTTTCTAGGTTTTAACATTCATTGTATGGTCTCAAACAAGCCCCTCAGGCTTGGTATGAGAAGATTGATGGTTTCTTGCTTACTTCTAGTTTCACTTGTTGCCACTTAGATTGCACAATATATATTCAGAGACATGAAGATGACCCTTTGATACTAGTATTGTATGTAGATGATTTGATTCTCACTAGTAGCTCCTCATCCTTGCCTCAGGATTCAACACTCTTTGATGGAGAAATTAGACATGACTAATCTTGGACTTATACACTATTTTCTTAGTCTTCATGTCCTATAGTCTACTAAGAGGATCTCTATATACCAACAAAATTATGTCATTAACTTGCTTCATTATTTTTGCACGGCTAATTGTAAGCCTGATCCCACACCATTTTAGTCCAATGTTACTTTGACTATCACTTGCACCACACCTAGTGTTGATGCTACTTTGTATAGATGGTTGGTAGTCTTTTGTATTTGACCCACACACATCTTGATATCACCTTCATTGTTGGGCTTGTCTCCCACTTATTTCACATGACTATCATGAGAGTCATTGGTAGGTAGCCAAGTGTATTTTGAGGTACATTCATGGAACCACACATTTTGGCATTAAATACACACTAGGAGCTTCTCAGATAGTAGGCTTCACTGACTTAGATTGGCTTGGTGATGTTGACTCATGGAAGTCCAATTTTATTTTTGTTTTCTACCTTGGTTCTAGTCTAGTTGCATGGTCTTGCAAGAAGCAATGTGCTAGTACATTATCATCCACTAAGGATGAGTATTGAGTTGTTGTACTTGCTAGCTAAGATGTTTTATGGCTTCGACAACTTATGACAGAGTTTGTTCTACCACCTAATCATCCTACTATTATTTGGTTTGATAATCAAAGTACCATTCATATTTCTCACAACCCAGTTGAGCATCAAAGGATGAAGCACATTGAGATACACATGCATTTCATTTGATAGCTTATCTATGATGGTGTTCTCTCCTTAGAATGTTTGTCTACTTAGGAGTAGGTTGCAAACATCTTCACTAACCTTTAGCATCACCTCATTATCTTGAGTTGTGACATATGCTTGGGGTGAAGGAAGTTGTCCTTGGGGGTCATCGTGAGGCCTTCTTTTTCTTGTTCTCTCTTTTGGGGAGGAGTTTTTCCCACAAGGTTTTCTCCTTTTCTGCATTTGTGAGAGATTTTATTGTAAATGGGTACCTCATCAAGCCTTGTTGTTGGGACCCATTTTTTAGTGTGTTATCTTTCTCCCTAAGTATCACTTAAGGGGGGGTGTTAGTGTGAAAAATAGTTTTTACTAACTAGATTAAATTTACCTAGTAGGCCTATTCATACTACACTTAAGCTAAATTAAAGGCTTTTTACTTTTTGGTCTCATCTCATGTGGACTTTACACATGTCCTCACACTTGTCCCAAGTGTGCCCACATTTGTCCGAAGTGTGGCCACATTTGTCATCTAGTTTGGAAGAGTATTCTGACTTATATTCGTACCTTCCTTCTTCATCCTTGTCCTACTTATATAAGGAGCCTATTGCATAATATTATTCACTTTATATGATAGTTTTTGGCATTTTTATTGTGCATATTCATTTGTGGAAGTTCTTGGATCTTGCATTCATCTTATTACTTCTCCAACAAAGACAACCTGAACATCCACATCTATTAGTATTCTCATAGATAATAGGTTTTGTGCTAACCTAGGGATTTGCAACACACCATTAATTCCTTTAACTCTACCATAAGGAAATTTAATTTTAACTTTACCATGAGAAACAATTTTTAAATGAGAATCATCACCCAAGTACACCTTACCTCCATCAAATACTTCATATTTTGAGAAACAATCTCTATTAGAGGTCATATGAAAAGATGCACTTGAGTCAATTAACCGTGCATTGCCAAAGCTGCAATGAAGACATCACCATCTTCCTTTTTAGATTCAAAATCAAAGTCAATTTTCTTTTTCTTTTTATTCTTCTCCTCTTTACATTCTTTTTGGAAGTGACTATGTTTACCACAATTCCAACATATCACTTTGGACTTTCTAAGAGACTTTGATCTCCCTTTAGACTTGGATCTTGACTTCTCTCACTGCTTCTCATTCTTCTTTCCTCTTTAATTTGATCTACTGCAAACATTTAAGGCCTCTTTGACACTAATGGAAATCTTCCTTCTCATTTCTTTAGAAAGTAAAGAACCAACAACATCTTCAACCTTCAATGGAACAAAAGTACTCTCAATGGCCATTACGAAGCTATCCCATGAATTAGGCAAATAACATAGTAAATTATGACATCTTTCTTCCTTGTCTATCTTCACACCCATTGAATTTAACTATGCCACTAATGTATTAAATGCATTCAAGTAGTCTACAATTTGTCCACCTTCCTCCATTATAAGGAATATAATTTCTTCTACAGAAACATCTTGTTCAATAGGGATTTAGCTTGGTAGATTTCACCCAAATTTTGCCATAATTTATTTGTAGTAGGTTCTTCATGGACATTAATCAAAACAAAATTTGCAAGACATAATCTTATGAGACCTTTTGCTTTTTGGTCTAAAATGTCATACTGAGTAGATATGGTTGCATCTATAAATCTATGAACATTCTCATCAATGGCACCCCATAGATCATGATCTACTAGTAGATCCTCCATTTTCATTTTCCATGGCTCAAATTTTGTACTTGAGAATTGTTTAACCTCAATCCTCCCTAACATGCTTTCCATCTAAAAAATTTTGTAATAAGATCACAAAGTATGCTTTTGCACAAGCCCCCACTAAAACTGGATTAGCTCAAAAAACCCAACAACCCATCAACTAGAACCAAAACTGGCCAAGCTCTGATACCACTTGTAAGGAAGTAAGAGTTGTGGAATCAACTTCCTAAACTAATCTTGAGAGGAGTGATGTACATAAACTTTTAAAACTTTATCAAACTATTACATAAATTATGTAGAAACACATGTAGAATCAGCAACATACACATAAATAATATAACACAAACACCAGAATTACGTGGGGAAAACCCTTTTGAGAGAAAAACCCCACACTCCAAAACCTACTCAATGTATTATCAAATTAGAATCAGATTACAACACACTTGTAGATTAAGCTTTCACAGGAGTTTCACCAACATATTAAACTTGGAGTGATTTTGGCAGCATTCTAATAGTACCTACAAATTCTCAATACAATACAACTCCTTAACACCCAATTTATAGACAAATGAACAAGCTAGAAATTGTCTATGGTTTCTAAACCATATGCAAAACCTCCTAGAGGTATGGCACCCAACTTGGACCCATAATCCAATGCCCCTAGAATATTCCCACAATTAGGCTAAAAATAGCATATTCTCTTACACTCTTACAACTATCATAACTGACTAATTTGACCCACTCAACATGGGCACCCAACTTGTCATTATTCTCCATCTCAAAATAGACACTTCATGACAAGTAATAAAACTTGTCATAGCTGGTCAAGATTCCAAAGTAACTCCCCCTATTCTTGGCTCTTACACATTATAAAAATTTGTCATAAGTTGTCATAAGATCCCACAAAAGTAGGGTGTCCCAAATTTTCTAAAGATAACCAAATTAGATATCTCTTACAACACCTTAGAAAGCACTGACATGTGGCACATAATGCCATCACAAATTCCAATGCCCCCATTTGTGTTAGAGCTCAAATATTAAATAAAATAAATCATAATAATGTCTGACTAACTTGCAGGAAAATACTAACTAATAAATATATAAAATCAAGAATTACCAAGGTTGAGACACCTTAATTCCCAACACCCAAGTCCAAGCAACACCAATGGGTTGAAACCTTTGATACAACATTAGATGCTACTTATGCTTATCATATGGCTACCAAATCCATAAAAGGAGATCAATGCATGATGAATTTCCTCTATATCAATTCATAGCCATGCAAGTTCTTCTCCAAGTAGCATATTGCTCCCTTGTCCACTTTGTAATCTAGCTTCAAATTAGACCTAGTTTATGCTTAACCCATAAGATCTTACAATTAAATTCTCAAGACTTTGGGAAAAACAAACAAGGAAGTTAATACCTAAGCCTTAGTGCTATGAAGTTGAAACATTCTACGAGTGCAAGGAGATATAGAGGTGTTAGACAATGCCCATGGGGTTGTTACATTGCAAAAATCAGGACCGAAAGTCGATGGCTTAGAAACTTTGACACAATAGGAGAGGCTACTTATGCCTATGATAAGGCTACAAGATCCATAAGAGGCATCAAGGCAATGCCAAATTTCCTCATACCAATTCAAGCTATGCAAGTTCTTCTCTGTCATGCCCACATTTGCCATGTGGTCATGACACAAATTACCAAAAATTTTCCCACCCGACTCTAAAAACCCCCTCACGTGCAACATGTGCACTCGGTGACACACGCACATCACATAGTTGTCTCAACCACTACGTCATGTGCATCGCCTGAAGGCGGGGAAGGTCAATCACAACGGGATGATGTGACACACTTCACCATCCCTACGTCACATAAGCCACTAAAGGGGTGTATGTCGCAATGAGCGACACTGAGAGGGTTAGATTCTATTTTAGATTCCAACCCTAGGGTTACTAAAATGTGTTGTAATTAGGGCAAACAACTGAGAGGGGGGGTGAATCAATTGTTTCAAAACTTTAACTCTTGCTGTGATTAATTCTTCTCTACCACTTATTTACAGATCATTATTATAACCATGAAAGCATGAATTAATAGCACATGAGTAGAAACACAAATAACACACTTGACACCAAGATTTTTAATGTGGAAATCCGGTTAAGGGAAAACCATGGTGGAGGTTAGTCAACAAAAATTTAATACCCTGTTAAAAGTATTACAAATGGGAAGGCACATGCCTTCGGGCTCATTCCCCAGAGCTCACTGCCTACAGAAATGATTACAAGAAGATTACAGAGTGTTTGAACTGATGAATAACATCTACCAATGCAAGAATTCAATTCTGATTAAGTACAAAATACTGATCTTACACACTTCATCCTTGCTCTGCCTTGTTTACTATTCTTCCATGATTTGGTCCTCGAATCTCTTCTCCTTCACACTTCTTTTTGACTTTTTCACACTTACTTTATCTTCTCATCACAATCCCACACCAAAAGACTATAATCCATTGGCTATATATATCCGCATCAAGAAATTCAATCAACTGCAGTCGGCTTCAAGGAAACTTAGAACTTTATTAAGAACTATGCTTTGTCGGCTGAATCCATGCACAAATAACAACGCAAACAAAAAAATTGTGTTCCCAGATCGTCAATCATGTCGGCCAATACCACTAAATATCACTAATTGCTTATCCAACAACTTTTCTGCATCCAGACCAAGATTAAATACTAGGTCGCCCTGTTCTTTTGACTATGCAGACTAACTGGAACCCGATACTCAAACCCTTATAACTTTTGATTCCTTCATTACCAGAGGCTAAGATTCTGGATTTACATAGTCTTGACAATCCTTATCACTTCTTTAGATCCGTGGCACATTGTGAATTACCACTGGAGAGATCCGGAGTAAGATACCGGACCCTGTCACATGCTCTATTTCTGACATCCGAACTTAGACAAATCCTCACTCTGAATTTCGGTATGAACAAATCATGTAATGTGGATGAGTAGGATAGACTTAGTTGCCATCAATGACAACACCTATCATGCGTAGTAGTGTCTCTTGCCAACAAAATGAAGTGAGTCAATTTCGATATACATCGAAATTTAACCTTAGGTCCACTAAAGACCTAAGGGTCTAAACATTTAAATAATAAAATAGCAAATACTAACTTATACAATAATCTAACATTTAATGGAATAAAATAATCGATTTAATAATAAACAATTAACTCAATTAATCTAGAATAATTTTGGCAGCATAACGGGTCAAAATGGAATAAATCCTATAGTGATTTTAACAACATAACACCATCTCATCAACTATAGGAGGTTTGCAAAATTAAATTAAAATAAAATCTACATTCTAACCCCTTTCAAATTTAAATAATTAAAATGCATAAATAAAGCCTAATTACCCTCTCCCAATATTTAAGTCAATAAATTAACTCATAACAACTAACACTATAGTTTTAATGCAAATATTATAAAAGCCCACGACTATAGTTTTAATTTCAAACATGAAATAAAATTGCAAAGGGTCTATTTAATGCATTCATCATGGGAATAAATCAATGCTCTCATAAAGTGCATAACCAATAATGCAATTAACTATATAAAAGAAATAAATTCCTACACACACAAACAAAGACAAAAGATGCTACATCTCACTAAGTGAGATTGCACATACCAACCCAAGTTTAATTAAGTTAATCAATTCCTAAAACATAGGGCACCAAATCCTAGAGAAGCATTATTAAATCACCCAAACTTCTCATTTGTTCACATTCAAGTTGTTTTGTCTCTGGTTGGATGTGCAGGTTACAAGGAAGGAGCAAATGGGAAGGTACCTTCCCAAGTGGAAGGTATCTTCCCAAAAGAATATATTCTAACTAGTTTATTGTTTTACCAAAATGTTTTCTACAAGTTGCTCAAGAATAATACTAACATTTATTTTTTCTTACTAAGTTTACTATCTATTTCTCCATTCACTAACATGGTAAAAAAAAAAACTCTGGATAAAAATGAAGTAACTAGTAAATTTATATTTAAAAAAATATATCTAAAGTACACCGAGAGATATCCTTCTCCAGGTGCCTATTTTTTTTTATCAATTTATCGCACTCACCTTAAATCCTACAATTTGATATGTTTGTTCTACATGTGAAGAAAATTAAGGAAGGAGGCAATATAAATAGATTGAATGTGTGTCTTTTCATATGCCATTTCGTAATGTTTCTTTCTTTCATCTTAGTGCATTTTGATGGCTTCTATGAAACTGCCATTCACCTTTCTTTCCATCTAGCGTATTTTTTTTAATTACTTTCACGTTTTTTTTAGTTTTTTTAATTTGTGGAGTGACTATTTATTTTTTTAATAAAGATTCTAGATTGGAATCTTATAAGTTTACATAAAATTTTTGGAATCTTTCAGCTCCCATTCGTGCTATGAATGTAGGAACACCTCTCGGCATAATTATAGGGTTTTCTAATTCAAACTAGAATATCTAAAAAAAATAGTTAAATGTTTTTCCATGCTCTTCTTTTATGCTCTTTATTTTTTTTTTTGAACAAAAGTTTACACAGAGAGTTTTAAAACAACCAGTACCTATATATATATATAATTAGATTTTCAAACTTACAGATACAGAGGTATTATATATATAATACACACACACATAATATAGAACTATAAAAATTTAGGGCCGAACAATATTTAATTCATAGCAAGGTAAAATGGACATGAGCAAGGGTGGCTAGTCTATTCACCGCTGCGGCCTATGTGATAATGTAGGGTGTTTTAAACTCTTTTGAAGCACATAAGGGGGCGAGGCTCTTGCTGCCTCCCCACAGACCTCTGTGGGGGGGCGACGGGGGTCCCGTCCCCCTCTGCCTCATTAACCAACACTAGGACTGAGCCCTAGGAAGTTCCACTCAGCTGACAGTCAGCCTTAGGGTTTGCGAACCCTAACATATAAACAAAACAAAACTTTGTACTTTCAAAAAAACTTTCAACAATTTTCAATCTATGATTCACTTTAACCTAACTTTGTAATAATATGTGTGATAAAGTTTATATATATATAATTCAAATCTCACATACATCTTTATGAACAACCATTAGATAGAAGAAAATATATCAAATGCATGATTATATATTTTTAAAAATATTATTCCAACATAAGGTCCATTTTAACTAACTAAGACTATTTTTCTTTTTAAAAAAAACAGAATAGGAGCATTATGAATACCAAAACTTATAAATACTTTTTTCTTCACAAAGGTTATTTTCTTTGCTCAACAAAGTAGCAAATAAAGAGAGATAGGTTAGAGAGAGGAATACATTTTTCTTTCAATATTGAAATGGAGGTAAACATATTTCCATTAATCATTTAAAATAAAATACAAGTTTACAAGTAGTAGGTAGACTACAACCCAAAAGAGAGATCAAACTCTCAACTAAGAGAAACTATTACAAGCCCCAACATGAGGGTAGGGCATCTCAATGCCTTTATTTTTACAAACTACATAAGACCACTATAAACAAGATCTCTCTCCAAGTCCAACTCCTCCATAACCTCCATATGAACCTACAAAACATACAAAATAGATAGCCATGCCCATGGGATGCTCTCCTCCCAACCTAGGCCTAAATATAGGCCACCCCTAAGCTAGGAGGCCGTCTAGTAACCAAGGATCAAACCACAAAGGATGCAAACACTCACATCAAGTACATTAACACCCGTCCAAGGAAAAACACAAAACTAGTTCCCATTTTGAAAATGGATTTGAAGGGTGTGAGATTGGACTACTCTCTACTAAAGGAGACCCACACTCTTAATGCTCAAATTGCTCATAATCACTTGGCCTCTTGCCATAACTTCTCATTTCTCAAAACAAGGCACTCATGCCATAATGCCATACTTCTAAAAACTTCAAATAAAGGCCCTTGGCCATAAAACTATACCAAAACAAAGAGGGTAAACCAAGGAGGTTCACATCCTCTCTCACCCAAGACAAAGGTGAGCTCTCTCACAAGGAGAGCTCACCCCAAAAACCCTTTAAAACCTACAAACACAAAACTAAAAAGAACATAAGCACAACATTCATAAACATACATAATGCATAAGCAAAGGCAATTAAAATAAAGGCTTGAAGCCTTGAAAAATACCTCTCAAGCTTTAAGGATGGAGGATGTTTGTGAAGAGCTTTCCATAAGTCCTCCCAAATTCCTTCCAAGATCTACAAGTCCTTCTCTCCCCAACACCAGAATAAAATTTTCCAAAAGAAAAGAACAAAAGAACCCTCATCTCATCAAAATGAGAGATAAATAGACAAGGCTCTCAAACCCTAATGGATGAGAAGGTGACACTTGTCACCCTCTCCTCCATCCACATAACCCTCCTCACAACCCCACAAGAATGAGGAGGTGACACTTGTCATCTCCCCATTCCACAAAGCTACATACTCTCCCACAAATGCTCTCACACATGTGTGAGAGCATAGGGGGATGTGAGTACACAAGAGAAGCTTCTTATGAATGAGGAGGTGAGACTTGTCACCTTCTCATTTAACTAAGCTACACTCTTCCCCACAAGTGCTCTCACACATGTGTGAGAGCATAGGGAAGAGGTCTCACACATGTGAGAAGCTTCAAGAAGCTTCTAAAGCATTTGAAGCAAGGGTAGCCTTACCCAAGTGGGTGAGGTAAGGTTAAGTGAAATGGTGACCTTCCAACCACCTCTCACACTTCCCAAACTCGTCACTTGACTCAAGGGTAAAGTTTGGGTGGCCATACAAGGTCCAAACCAAGTTTAAACATGTTAGGAATCATCCTAGACCCTAGGGGTATGACCTAGGGTCAATATTTGACCATTAACAACACTAGGAAACACATAAATTTACTTGAAAAGGGCTTCAAACATTTAGCACTAAAAATTATGCAAACCCAACATTACACTTTTTACAACACATCAAAAGATAAATTAAAGTGGGGTAAACCTTACAAAATATCATAAATCAATTACAACAAAATCAACATTCTCAAACACAAATGACCTTAGTCTTACTTAGGACTAGGTCAGCTTAACAGGGATATAACATATGGTTATTATCTGACCTCCGATTTTCCACGGGCATGGAAAGTAACCTATACACTTCCACAAACCCATTAATAACACATGGTAAAATAGTTGAAGCGAAGTGAACTACATACATCACACACCAGATTGCATAATCACATACAACATCAATAATAACCACATGCTAACATATATATTTGTCTCTCAAGTCATTCCCATCCACAAGTAAAATTAGGATCTCATAATGTAAGATAAATCTTCAATTTCACCATCAATACATATACCGATAATCATCAAATGAAATCATAGCATCTAAACAAAATATCATCAAATGAAATCTAACATGAGATATAATCATCCACAAACCATAAACCATCTATCTAATCAAGCATAAGATGAAATAAGAAGGTCTAAGTATAGGATCAATAGTCCCCAATATCCACGTGTCCATAATAAAATTCATCACAAATGTATCGTAAGCAAAAATATATGGTAAGGTAAAGGTAGGCCTCACATTCTCCAAGCAACTTGTTACCTTCTACACTTTAGGGTCTAGCTCCAAATTAGACCCAAATTATGCTTAGCCTACGAAGATGTTGCAAGATGATTTCTCTTTAAATTATACATGGAGGAATTCAAGTATGAAATATTCTAGGTCAGAAGCTAAAAGATACAACAATTTTAGTAGTTCATGATCCTTCCAATTACATGCAATCTTCAATAGATATAATGGAGAAGAACATCACATGCTTGGAGGTGGTTCCAAAAATTTACAGATCCCCATCTCTTTTCCTATAGATCTTACCATTAGTAGCACCAACATTGTCATTGCAAGGACTTCGTAGAACTATGGCTTGGCTAGCATTAGTCAAGTAACCCTAAAATCTCTCCTTCATCTACACCTGAATTACACAATCCTAAAATTTGTTATCAAAATGCCACTACTAATGACTTCATCGTTCCATGCGTATTTTCATGTTATCAATTACCTCCTTCAATTTTATTATTCAGTCTTCTTTTACCATCACCGACATTACCAATACAATCCCTATCATCAAATCTTATTACACTCACTTTCCCAAACCAAGTTAAGATTTGCAACCCATTGTCATCAAAACCATTGAGCTTTAACATTGAAAATGCTACTATAAAGAGTTCCTCTTTAGATTCAAGTTTGTTGGATTAGATAATCAAGAAGTTCCTTCCTCCATTCCACCCTAACAACTACAACAATGACAACAAGAAAAGTAATGGCAACAACATTGACTATGATATTGGCCTTCCATATATGGCTAGTACTACCATTCCCACATTTAGTACTAGTAATGTTTCATCAGATTGTGCACTATTAAAATACAAAACTTAATAGATTCAAATTATCAATGTATGTACTTGAATCAGTAACACCAAGTGTAATTGGAGAAATATTACATGAACGGTAAGCTCATCACCAACAAATTTATAGCTAACCATTAATGCTCTAGCTCTTTTATCAACAACCTAGGCACTCTTCCTAAGGAGCTTTTGCAACAAACCACTTCAAAGATAGTTGATATGGCCCCTTGAAAATCCTTAGTTACACTGAGCAATATTGCTTCTTCATCTATTTCAATTTTGTCTCTCAATACTTGTACCTTGGAAGCATATATAAAAGACATTTTGCATGACCATGATTTAATGTAAACCAATGATTTATGTTTGCAAACTATAACACATAACCAAAATTAACATTTCTATTGAGATTCTTGTTATCCCATGTCTCCTTTGACTATCATGAGGTCATTATATTTGTAAGTGTTTCAATTTATAATCAATTCTATTTGATTCTTTTGTTCTCCTAAACCAAAAAGGTTACATATACTAAGGATATAACAGCTTCATTATCATTTAAAAATATAACAAATGAAATACATAGTTAAATTCTACATTTTATATGGCAATTATATAAGCACTCATTTCATTACATACAATTTCATTTGCTTTGAAAATCCATTACAAAACATATTGCTACATTTCTTACTAATTCATTGTGGGAATATTTAAAATATGACTTTATACAAAAGGATCAATTCACAAACATGGCCATTCCTATTGTATAAACTTCAATTGTCATATGCTTTTACTCTATCCCCAAATTTATTAGTTCTAGTCATATATGCATTCTACTATAATCCTAGATCACATTACTATGTACATAAAACATATTTTCTTCTACATTGTAATTATATAACAATATACTTTATCTTGCAAAACTATAAAATATGCAAAAGGAAATAGTTTATAGAAAAACTTGTTAATGTTCGCTATATGAAAATCTATTTGACAATAGTTTATAATTTCGATAAAGGATGTTCAATCTTTCTAAATGGACTTGTCCTCTTATCAAAATCACCTTACTTTTTTGTTTACAACCATGCTTCTATAAGTAGAAGTGCTCCAATTGTTTGTTCAAATGTATTCATGTTTGCGCTCTCACTACAATACAAATACAACCCAAAACACAAGAGAAGCTACATGGCACTTGTTAAAGGAACATGTTTTATTTCCTCACAATTATTAATCAAACAATTTTAGTTTTCACAAAATGAATATTCATGTTCTAAGTTTTTAGTTTTTAAATTTTCCACTATTTTCCAAATTTACTTCTCTTCTATTATTCATTGAAGAGGCAGAACACACTTGGAATTTCACGGTCACCCCTGTGTGTCATATAAAAATCTTATCATGGTTTGGTCATTTAATTACCTTTCAATTGACGTTTTAAGAAAAAGGAAAAAAAAATTGTGAAAAAAATGTTGACTGTTGTGATCATGTTTTCATATTATGACATCCTTGGGTTTGGATTGTGGGTGGAATATTTTTTAGCTTTTTGGGTGAGAAGAGATTAAGTAGTACGGCCTTCTAATATTTTACAAATGCTTACACTTTTATTGCAAAATTGTTTTATTTGATAGCATGATTTGGCAATGCCTAATTTGGTTTATTAAATAAAAATTATTATTATTATTATTAACTAGTGCTCTTGAATTGAAATCAAATCTATAATCATAGAGTTTGTAGGAAGCATACATTGATCTATGATTGCCATTTTAAAAAAATAACATAGCAAAAAAATAGATATTTTAACTATTAAACTATAAAAACCCATCTTTAACTATTCAACTAAATATACAATAAGAAAAACCCTAAGAAACCACTAAAATAAATACTTATGCAACATAATTTGAAAGAGATAGATTGATACTTATGAAAGGGATTGGTGAAATGGAAACTCCAACTTCACAAATTATTGTTTTACTCTTTGGCTTTTAAGCTTTAAGCACATATCCAAGCAAAGAAATCAAACCTCAATATGATTTCTTCATTCATAAATACAAAGTAATTGTTAGAAAAATTTCTATGATTATGTTACAGGTTATGACAAGTTACACACTAACAATTCTTTTTTATCTCTATAATTGTAAATCAACTCTTCTTGATCTGTGTAATTTGTAAATTTGTATTCTATTCCATATATATAAAAAACAATGAATAACAAGTAAGAAGAATCAATTTTACACAAATAAAATTTTGTTTCTAAATTGATTTTTTAAAAATATTGAATAAAAAAATCATTCTAAATTAATATATATTTACATCGATAGACGTTTCCTTAGTGAGCAACACTACCTCAAATACATACATGAATGGTCTAGATTAAAAGAGCTACCATAGAATAAATCTGAGCCATTGATTTGTTAAAAGAAGTAATAAATGATAAAAGACAAAAACCAAAAAAAATTAAAACCACTTGCATGAGACACAACATTGTGATCGTCATACTCGAGCAAAAAGTAAGTAAAACATACCTCCATTTATTTCTCCTTCTTCTTTCTGGCCGATCTAATCATTTTCATTGTTATAAGCGTAGAATTATCCAATGACCGATCTGTAAGCTGGTGCAGGAGCACCCCGAGACACCGAGAAAAATTTCCATCGATGTGACACGGTCCATCAGGATAATAAACAAGGGTTCCTCCGACGGGCAGAGTGTGGCTGATAAGTGGAAGTCCAAGTCGACGTCAGGATGAGGTCCATCGGTGCGTCGGGAGAGCTGTTGAGAGCTTCGCCAATGTGGACTATCACACTGATGGTTGAGTTAGTAGGTGTCATCGGTGTGTTAGTCGAAGTTTATAGACATTCGCCAATGAAAGAGTCTGGCTGACAAGTATGGTTCGAAGGTGCCTTCGGTAAGATCGGTGCGTTGGCAGAACATGCTTGGCACATGGGACTTCAAATAGAAAATTTGCCTACAGGGCAAAGGATTAATGACTGCGCACAGGTGTACGCCAAACTCCCATGAATGAATGAATAAGGGTGTGCTCCTCTTGCATAATAGCCATATACCATTTTAGGAAGCACTTGGCTTGCTAATTCACTGAACTCACTCACATTTACAGGCTTTGAAGCAATTATTTTTTGCAATTTTACTAGACCTTAAAAAATCTGAAAGCACCAAAAAAACAAAACTAGTCTAGGGATACCTGGTATACTTGTAAATGCTTGAAGAAAAATTGCACTTCCTTTTAGTTTGAATGCTAACGTCTAGGAGTATCACAAGACTCAATTCAAACATACATGCCTGAACGAAATGCTAGTGGAACCGTATAACTGTCTAGTGAACTCACAAGTTAGTCACAGCCTGCTTAACTTGAAACTCATTTACAGTGGTGAATATTTTAAAAAAAACTTACTCTGTTTCATACACATTTTAGACTACCAGTAATTTTTCCTTGCTTCTTTTATAGCTTCAAAATATCACCTAAAGTTACTCACATTCTTCAGGTTAGCTGAAAATAACTACATTATCATTACACCCATCAAAATTACATCACAACCTCCCACCATGTCCACTGGAATTATAGACTGGAGAATTGGAGTGATATGATCCAAGTTACAACTCCAATGGAACCCCTTAGATATTTACACCACTGGTAATTACTAAAGACTAAAACAATATTGCTAACACCATAAAAGCAATTACAGCCAAATACTGCTCTGTAAATGGCACCCTCCCTTAGCATTAAAACTAAATTGTTTCCGTTCCATAACCTATAGAACAAACCCACATGGCAATTTGTGTGAAAACCCTACAAGCCACCTAAACAATGTAATGAGGCATAAGCTTCACATGATTTCAATTATAATGAAGCCCCCAAAATTACCTGTGTTGCCTTTGGCACCTCATCGCAAGAGATTTCACATTGTATAACTACTGCTGCTGCTGCTGCCTATTTTCAGCATCCACAAGAAAGGAAGTTATTATTATATAGCAAATGATCAATATAGCTATCATCTGCTGTGCCATATTCATTATAGGGGAAACCCATTTCTGAAAAACCATTCTATTTGCCATGAGAACTCAGAGAGCTAGCTTAACAACCCTATATTGAAGATGAATGACAAATACTACCGTCTAACTTTATCAAAACATGCTTCTCTTTGTTTCTCCAATATAATGAAATGTAAAGATGTCTCTATGTAAGAATCAAAGTTTGAGAAGGCTAAAATGGTAGTAGACGAGGGGCCTGACACATATCCTGAAAAGAGAATCATAACTTTTGCATCATATACCTGCTTCACCTCCACCCAATTTTTATGCCATTGATTTCCTTACAGCGTTGCATACTGTAAATGTGCTTCAATAAATATACTAACATAACATCTTGCAGTTACCTGCTTATGCAAATTGCAGAGAACATAATAACCTTGATTTCCCTTAAAATCACGATGCAGAGTAAGATGCATTTAAATATACCAATATGACAACCAGAACGGGAAAGTGGGCCTTGGAGAAGAAAATAGAGTTCTATTAAGTGATATTCAGACAGATTTTAACTATGGCTAATGAAGCTCCTCTAGCAGGTTTATTTGTGACATGTACACAAGTTTTTGGAATGCATGGATGGCTGAGGCAGACAACCTACTAGGTGGAATGCATGCAGGAATGAACAACGGTCTGATGTCACGTGTCTAAGTAAAATTCTAAAGATTTCATAACACCAGTTAATTGGAACATGATAAGCATGATGTTAATTTGGGTATAGACTTAATTTAGATCGCCCAGTCTTATGTCTCTTTTTTCAATAGTGTTTTGTTTACTAATATAAGTGCAAGAAGACAATAGTTAATGTGATGAATGCTGAATTATATAGATGAAGGGTTTAGATTAAAAAGACTACCATGAAATCAATCTTCTCCATTGATTGTTTTTCAAATTGTCATAAAAGATAAAAAATAAAAAAGTTCCCTTTACCTTTATCACTTTGACAATTGATAAATTGTTAATTTTTTATTTTATTTTTCTACAAATAAATGATTAAAAAACAAAAAATCCTTTTTACCTTTATGACAATTGATAAATAGTTAATTTTTTATTTTATTTTTCTACAAAATATCATAAATGATTAAAAAGCAAAAAAGTTATCTTTAATTTACTACATTTACCCAACTATGTTTGTTCATCTCAATATGTTTCATTTCATCTCAATATGTAATGTAAAAAGAAATTTACTAATATAAGTACAAGAAGACAATAGTTAATGTGATGAAATTTAATAAAAATTTAGTGGATTAAATAACTTATAAATTAATAGATAATAAAAAATATCTAACAAATTCTATAATTTTCTCTTCAGAAAGTTTTCAACCTGCGGATTGAACCTATGGTCCAATTGCTAGTATTAAATACATGTATACCTCCACAACCAAATAAACCAAACGTTAAAAAAAAAGGAAATTTACTAAGAAATAATAGTCAAAAGATCGTGAATATTTCCTAAGCGATTCTTGCACAAAATGTAGAGATTTCCTTGTGTAATCTTATCCTTGTTTTGAGTCAATGTTCGCGATTCCATTCATATTATATGACCTTTTGAAGATGAAAAATATCATTCAATGCATGTGAATGGAGAATTCCAATAAAAGCTTTAAATAAAAGATGAGAATGGTTTTCAAACCTAACATTTAATTTATTGGTCGGTTACCCTCCATTACTCGGGACAAAAATATTTAGAGTTTATCTAAACTTGGTTGTTGCAACCATTTTCAAGCTTGATGAAAGATTGTCTTACATGAACACTCTGAGTATTATTTGGTAGTTGGACGTCGATCGATGAAATGATTCCCCATTATTAAGATAGTTAAATTTAAGTTCCAATTTTGTATAAAACTCTAAAATAAAATTGGCAAAGAGATAAGCTTATTTCTATTCCATATAAAATTAAGCTTGTTTATTGGCTAGAGTTTAAGATTAGGTAAAACTTTGTGGTGGTTGGTGGGATAGAGTGTTTCTATCAGGGGAATTTTATGCGATTGGTGTTGGTGTACAGTTCCACCCGAAAGCCAACTCATCATGGTCGTCATCATCGCCACAAATATTAAATAAATTTTAATAATATTTTTCCTAATTTTTGTGTTTCTTATTTTTGTCAAATAGGTTCCTTCCAGAGCCTCCTAATTTTCATACTTACCATTTCAATTTATTCTTATTTGTTCGGAAGAGTTTTAAATTTGTTGATTAACAATGGAATATGAAAGAGCTGTACAAATATTGGAATTTTTCCTTCAAGGTTTGAGATTACACTTAGTGATACAATTAAAATGCATTACAATTTGTAAGTCTATGTTGGAAGGTAGGCTCTCACTATAATTCAATATATAAAATCAACAAATAAAAATATCTCTCATTTTTTATTTTGAAAGTATAGAATTTTCCTTTGTGTTCCCAGGAACGCGTTAAAATGATTTTTTCATTGACATTGATATGTGAGTTCACAATATTTTCTACAATACCACTTAATCATAAAATATGCAGTCAATGTTTATCAATAACAATAATTTATGTTTGTAAAATATATTAATTTTTTAATAAAAATGATTGAATTATATAAATATTGGTATCTCTATATTATAAAAGAGTATACATTTAAATCATAAGTATCTTTAAATTAACTAAACTGTTACAAATAGGGAGATTCAGTCCCTTAAATCATCCAAGTTTGTTGTCCTAGGTTCTTAGTGGATGATGAGTCAACTGCTCTCATGTGCTCACCGATTGTTGTCCTAGGTTCTTAGTGTGCTGGACATTTGCAAAGTATATGATATGGGCAGAGGGGATGCCACGATGTCCTCTATAGGACTAACAGTTTGTTATTGACAAGACACACTCCAATGGAGTACGCATTGATTTGAGAAACATTCATCCCGAGTTCCTTCAAAGATTGTGGAGTACATCAGATATCTGCTTATAATAATACAAAGTCTTCTACACAAAAGAAGTAGACTTGCAGGGCTATAATACTGGGGGCAAACAATATTTAGAAAGTTACATGTAAAGTAATACCGTTGGTTCAACACAATCGAGGTTTGAAGTTATCGGTGTTCTTCAAAGTGGGTTTCATTTCTGTGGAATTTTTATTATTGCCTTCATTAAATGTAAAAGTCAAGGGGACGTTTCTATGTAATAACAACTTTTTTTTAATTAATTATTAACCAATACAGAGGAAATGGAAGAAAGTGCACCAAATTAGCATTAGGGCACAATTTTCATGATACTTTAGGGTTTTGTTCATAATAAATGTTGTTAGATGATCTCTATATTTCAATTCCTAAAATATTTCTATGTTTGTTTTAATAAATGTTGTTAGATGCTTCGTATTTCAATTCCCAAAATATTTCCATGTGTTTGGGGGATTTGAGTGGGTGTGAATTGCCATGGTAATTAATTGTATTAGAAATTTGGTAGTTTAATTATAGGGTTTTTATGTTTTGTAGGTAGTTGTGTTAGTGTGATGTTTCTTTGCTGCAGCTTATAAAAGTGTTGTTTGGTTCCATGGACATTTTTAAGATCAAATTCAATGAAGAATAGTTAAGAAACATTTTTTTAGAAGTGTTTAAAGAGTAACTCACAAGATATTTAACAAGGCTTTACCTAAGTCCTCCCAAATTTTAAATTATCATAAATTATTTAGATTAATCAAAATATTTTTTGAAGTTTTAGTAATGTTTAAATATTATTTTTAAATTTTAGGGTAATAATAAGATAATTATTGGTGTACAAGTTTTTAAAGCCACATGTTCTTGCATTGATGTACAGGGTCTTTCAACACGTGTTTATTATTATTCTCACTTATAATTTTGAAGATGCTTCTAAAAATTGAGAGTTTATAGAGTTTATTGAGAGTATTCACATAGAGGTTCTTGCATTCATGTAGAGGTTCTTTGAACAAGTGTCTTTATTATTATTCTCACTTATAATTTTGAAGATGTTTCTAAAAATTGAGAGTTTATAGAGTTTATGTTTATTACACATGCATACATATTCTGTGAGACATATATATGTTGTGCGCCACTTTATGTATACTACACACTTCATTTAAAGATTTAATAAAATAAAATAATTCTTAAATTAAAATTAAAATTTACCAAATTGAGAATTTATATTTATCACATTGGTGTAAGTTTTCAAGTTAAAAGTTGAGAGTTTATATTTATTACACAGGCATACATATTGTTCCACACATATCTATATTGTGGACTACTTTATGCTAGCTAAATAGTTTATGTTTAAGTATTGAATTTTGAACAAAAATAGATATGTGTGGAACAATATGCTAGCTAAATAGTTTATGTTTAAGTATTGAATTTTGAACAAAAATGGAGTCTTTTGTAGTTATAAGACATAAAGACATACAGATCAAATTTGGCTTTGTTTATTAGTAGAAATTTTAAATTGAATATATAATTTATTTAATAATATATTTTTAATTGTAAATTTAATTTGATATAATTGTTATAATATCAATAGTATATAAAATTAATATAAATAATTGTATATAAAATTTATGTTATATTTTGAAAAATATATTTAATACATATATCAGAAAAACTCCCAACTTTTTGGCAGTAATTTAATTATTTATAAATAACTAATTATGATATAGTTTCATTATATAAAATAAAGATATAAATAAATAACAAATACATATAAATATTAAATATATAAATTTTTATTTAAACATAATTTTACAATATAATATTATATTAGAAATATATAACAATTTATATTATATAAAATATTGTATATAATAAATAAGCAATGCCCAACAAACAATCCACTACTATACATGCATAATAGATTCACAACCTTTCGTGAAGAGATCTTGGAGAAGCTTTTACTTGCCCAAGACTATTGGTATAGGTCAGTAACATTTTATGGAAACAAGAAGAGGACCGTTTCAAAAAAATGTCTATAGAAAATCCCAAAAAAACAAACTACTAAATATATATTTAAAAAACTTTTGTTTTGCCATTTAGGGCATGGTTGGGTGCTTAAGTCGCTTGGTTATAGTGGCAGCGATCAAGGTTCCAATCCCAAGGTCCCCCATGTTGTGGCCTCACCGGTTCATAGCTCCTATAGGTCCAATTGCTAGTTCTATATCAATTTAAAAAAGTTCAAGATAAACATTTAAAAGAAAAGATCATTTATATTAATTTTGAAAATACATTTAAAAAAAAAAATCATTTATATTAATTTATATTAACGTTCAAGATAAAATTTAAAAGAAAGAAGATTTATATTAATGAAGTTATACCGTCTAATAAATTTTGAAGTTGTAAAATACGTTTTTTCTAAAATTGAAAAAATGGTCAAATAGACCATCAAATTCGGCCTTGAACACTCTTCTGCTGAAATATCCGACTATCAGCACCTTTACTTTCCCAGTGACATTGACTCACATGTCTTGGGGAATACTTGCCGTATTTCCTTTGTTCTCAACCGATCGTTTATCCTCCCCATGAAACCGAATTTCGGACAGAATTCAATTGAAGGCTTCTTTGTCATCTCTTACAAAGATGTTATCTACAGGCCATGTTCATGAAACCCTTCTCAATGCCACTGAAAAACTCATGTCCAATGGACTCAACCATCTTCAGGTTAAGGAAAAATATATCTTTCCTCCCCATGAACGTCCCCACATGTCTGAAGTTTCTCATTCTTGTGCTATTCCAGTCGTAGACCTCAACGATTTAGATGGTCCTGATAGGAAAAAGGTGGTGAAGGAGATCAGGGATGCATGTGAGGGGTATGGCTTTTTCCAGGTAAACTTCCATTTATATATAATTTTCATTCAAAAATCTATATGGGTTTTGTTTTATACCAATGATATGACGGAAAACTCAGACTGTGAATCACGGAGTGGAAGAATCTGTGATGAAAGGCATGATGGATACCGCCAAAGAGTTTTTTGAAATGCCTGTGGAAGACAGAGCCTTTCTGTATTCAGAGGATGTAAGGAAGGCGGTCAGGCTTTATACGAGCTTCAATATCACCAAAGAAAAAGTCCTAAACTGGAAGGATGGTTTCATACATCCATGCCATCCTTTGGAGGAGGTCATTGACTCTTGGCCTGAAAAACCTGCAGCCTACAGGTAATAATAATAAAGATAATGTAATAACAGGAGCTTTCACAGTGGAGAACCTTGTTTGAAGCCCAGGTGATGTCTCACATATTAAGTGTATAAATGCTGTCCAATTTTGGTTGTACCATCTATTGGATGAATTTAACTGCATACATACCCCTCTCTTGGCGTCTAAATCTAAAGGCTTCACCATATAAAAAAAATTATCAATAAAATAAAAAATAAAGAAAGAAAATGCAATCCCTCACAAAATTTTGCTACCAATTAAAAAATGGAGCATAACCCTTTTTTTGTATTTTTACAGAGAGCTCGCAGGGAAGTACGCTAAACAGATAAGATCACTGATTTTGAGACTGCTAGCTGCAATTTCTGAAGCTTTAGGACTGGATACTGATTATTTGAATACAACATTTGGGAAACCTGAACAGGTGTTGCTAATAAATTATTATCCTCCATGCCCAAATCCAGAACTTACCTTTGGCACAGCTCCTCATTCAGATCCAGGTCTAATCACTGTTCTAATGCAAGGAGATGTAAGTGGCCTGCAAGTGCTCAAGGATGGTAATTGGGTTGCAGTAGAGCCCATACCCAGTGCCCTTGTGGTGAATTTAGGAGATCATCTTCAGGTCTTTGAGTAAACAAAATACTGATCCAAGCTATATTTTAGAGTTTTAAGTTTTGTTTTAAAAAAAATTGAAGGATGGATTTTAAATTTATTTTTTGTTTGTTTTAATTAGGTTGTAAGCAATGGGAGATTCAAGAGCGCAGAGCACAGGGCTGTAACTAACATGTCATCTGTACGCATGTCAATTGCTACATTCTGTAGGCCTTCAATGGATGCATTCATTGCTCCTGCAGAATCCATGGTGGATGAAGAGCATCCTGCTGTGTACAAAGGGCATAGCATTGGGGAATACATGAAGGATTTATTGAGTCAGGAATTGAAGAGCAAACGTGTTTTGCATCGCTTCCAGATCTGAGGCAAACTCAAATGGATCTCAAACAGTGTCAAGGGCATATTTTGGTCCATAGTATTGGAAAATTAAGGTTTGTATTCTATAATAAAGTCACCACAGTGACTTAGTGTTGTGATTAAAATGTTTAGTTAGGTTTGTGTTAGTTGGGAGTTAGTTTCCCGTAAGGTAGTTTGGGGGAAGTTACAGGAATGCAATGCATTATAAGCATTTGCACATTACATTGTAAAACCATAAATGAACATTAATATAAATAATAATATATATTTTGGTATCATCCTTGAGAGCAATATGGTTTAGTATTTGTAATATTTGTGCCTGCAAAATTTTCAACATGGTATCAAAGCCCAGGTCAGCAGGGCCGGATTGAGCTAGGATCCTCGAGCACCTGTGTAGTCGGTCATAATTGTAGTCGGCCAAATAAATAATCATAAATTAATTATTGTTGTTATGTTAGGAGTGTTATCGGGAATTAATTCCGACGGTTGGATAGTTATAGAGTCGTTGCCAACGGTTGGTATCTCAACCAACCTTGGCCAAGTTATATATTGGCTTAATACTTTGTAGTCGAGGTGACCCCACAGCATTGTAACATTGTAGTGTAATACTGATATATTCAATGAATGGGAACAATGCTTTATTCTGTGCAATGCTGTTGTAATTTCATGCTCTGTGTTATGCACTATACTACTTAATTCTGTTTACTTCATATTCTGTGAAACACACCATATTGCGGTAAACATTTGGCGCCGTTGCCAGTTCGAAAACGGGTCGAGGGTGACAAGTCGATGACAAGTGGAGTCGTCCGATGCTATCGGGTGACAAGGAGATGACAAGTTGAGACGTCCGATACCATCAGACAAGTGACATCGTCCGAACAAGCCATCGGGTGTATCTAGCATCAAGAAAATGGTAGCGTAATGGGGCAACCAATTGACACCGACGAGGAAGTACAAGACAGAAAGCACGTAGAAGAAATAATACAAGAAATTTAGGAAGAGTGCGAGGGAAGCGATAGAGAAGAGAATGAACTCAGAAGTCGAGAAGATGAAGTAACTCAGGAATTAGTCAAACTGTGGTTATTATCAGTCGGACAATACGTGTGAGATGAATCTATCCGCAAAGAGGTTCCAGAGGAGGTTATTTCAGAGAACCTGCGTGTCAATAGCGAAGTGGATAACCTTTTGAACCGCATTCCTCGACTTCTGGCAAGGAACCTGATAGCCTTTCAAGATCTTCGAGAAGAGAGAGACAGGGAAGTGCGACGGCAACAAATTCTCAAAAGGTATGAAGAACGTCTGAAACAAGAGGAGGAACATGACGCTGATCACCGTCGCACTCCGTACAACTGAGAAAGGCATATGTCGCATTGGAGAGTTATCCATATCGGATGACGAAGGGCTGAGAGTTGGAAGATCTGAGCCTAAGACCCCAGGGCAGAGGGAGTATCAGAACGAACCCGAGGAGACTCAAGGTGTAGAAGACGCTGACAGAGGACGCGGGGAAGACTCGAACGTGGCCGAGAGTGCAAGTGACGCACTGGGACGTTGCGAGAGAACCAGTCCAGTCAGGTCCAACGCACAAGGAGGGCATCGGGGAAGGATGGTGACTTCGCCAACCGAGAGGCAGAAGCTACCAAAATTTACGGGGGATGGGTTAGAAGATCCAGTACGACACTATAAGACATGCGAGACGATTTGGATAGCCAATGGGCAAGATGATGTGGACTACTGGCTGAAAGCATTTCCAGCGACACTGAGAGATAGTGCCATCGACTGGTACACAGAGTTGGCCCAAGCACACAGGGCATCATGGAGATTACTTAAGAAGGCATTCCAAGACGAATTCAAACTTTTGAGGGATGACAGTGAAATTGTAGCGGAGATATACAGTACGAAGCAAGGGAAGCACGAGAACGTGCGAACCTACAATCGGAGACTGAAAGAATTGTTGGGAAAACTGGAGACTCAGCTGGCCGACGGGTTGAAGAAGCGATGGTTCATCGAAGGGTTGCGTCCATCGCTGAGAAAGAAAATAAAAGTCGTGCCTCCGTCATCATATGAAGCCTACAATCGAGCGATGGATATAGAGAGTGAAAATAAAATATCCTTCCGAGGGAAAAGGAAGATGGACGACGAGGAGAGTACGGATGACAACAGCGACAGTGAGTCCAAGACCGTGCAAGCACTCAAGAAGGACATGATGAGAATGATGAAAGAACTGAAGGCCGACAAGGAGAGTATGAGGGAAGCCAGAGAACTGTGGTGTACAGATTGCAAGGGGGAAGGTCATACAAGGACAAATTGTCCGAAAAAATTGTTTTGTGATATCTGCCAAGTGATGGGACATTCCATCAAGGAATGCCCATACAATCTGAAAGCAAGGGGTACGCAAGTACTGTTCACTCAAGGAGAACCGTCAACCCCACCGAACACACCACCAAAGCCCCAGTACAATAGCCATGCATCCCCTGGAGGTTACCAAAGCAATAGAAGTCCGAGAAACAGATTGCAGTATGACAGCAAGGGGTGACCTATGATACAGTGCCGGCAATGCAACGAGTGGGGACACTTTGCAAGAGAATGCCCGAACAACAATCAGAACACAATAAATGCATTATGCAAGTGGTGCGGGCCTGGAGATCACGAAGAAAAAGATTGCCCGAAGCAAAAAGGGGTGAATATGATCAGTTTCAAGGAGAAGGATGAAGAGATCCTGGCGGTTACCCGAGCACAAGGAAAAAAAGCGATGTATCCAGATCCCCGGACCAAGAAGGAGAGACTTCGGGAGGCTAGGAAGGAAGTAGAGATGGCAATGAAAATAGAAGAAAAGAACAGAAAAACAACTATCGTACGACCAGAGTCAGAAAAGAGCATCGTGAACCAGGTGCTACAAACCATGGTTTCGGTTAAGATAGCGGATCTTTTACAGAGCATGTCGCAATTAAGAATGGCAATCTCGAAGGTGATGGAAGGGGAACCAAATAGGCAAACAAAGGAGGAAGACATCATAGTGGAGCCACCGCTCGAGGGAGAACAAGTCATCGACCCGAGACTGTTGGCAGTAAATAGTGGCAAGAACCCAGCCGTCATACACATGGAAATTGGTGGATGTCATCTAACAAACACAATAATCGATGGGGGATCGGGAGTGAATGTTCTGACAGAAGATACGTGGAAGTGCTTGGGGAAACCTACACTATGGCCACAAAATTTCCAGTTAGTGGGAGCAGACCAACACGGAATTAAAGTGCTGGGAGTGCTAATGGCTCAAAAAGTAAGGATTGGCACCCAACTTTTTCGATTAAACTTCGTAGTCATAACAGCACAAAATGCGTCGTACGACGCATTACTCGGCCGAGGGTGGCTGATAGCCGCCAAGGCCAACCATAACTGGAAAAGAAACACATTGTCAATAGAGAACAAAGGTAAGAAGATCGTCATAGATCTGAGAACACAGGTTGTAAGTGAAGAGTTGGCATCAGATTCCGATTCAGACGGAGGGGAGTCAGTTGGCAGAGGACCAATAGAACCTGATGAGGAAGGAGTATTAAAATTGCAAGAATGTTCTGAGGATGAAACTAATTCCTTTAGTGGGCTCTTCCACTGGCAGATGGAAGACTATGAGTTCTTTAAGCCAGAGTGTAACATGATTTCAATAAGAGAAAGTGGCGAATGCTCTCGGGCGACTAGTGAACCACTCGGCAATATCGACAATATTGGGCCCAGCGAAACATTGTTGATAAATGAAGCACTGGATGGATTGACAAACACTCGACCACTTGGTAAGAGGGAACCAGTAATGAGTGACAAAGGGGAGAAAGGTAATAATCAGTCAGAAGTAATAGAGCAACTAGTGGCAGAGACATGTCGACCAAAACAGACAAATCGACCAGGAGAGGCACAGAAAGAATATACAGAGGGTAATGCCAAGATAGATGATACACTTGCACATACATTTGAACTAGACAAGGTGATTAGGTATGAAGAGTCATTGACAAGCAAGGTGAATCGGGGTGATGGAACTAACGACGGGAACCCAGTATTGAAAACGCCGACCATAAAGAGACCATACAGAAGGAATAAGGACTATAGAGTATTTCAGCCGACTTGCAATTTTTTGGCGATCGGTGAAAAGCAACAGAGAAAAAATGATGTTAAAAAGTTGGACAGTTTGCTGAATGTAGTATGTGGCTTTCGAAAGACAACAATTCTGGCAATAATTTCGACCCTTGCAGATGAGTATAAAATCAATAAAGTCAGAGTTGCAGATCAAACGTGGACCCCGTCGGAGAAAAATAGAAAAACCCGGTTGACATGGATGAAAAATTGGAAAAAACAGAAAAAAAAAGTCGAGAAATTTTTTTAAAAAAAAGGTACGACGTGGCTAGACCGCACGACGTGGCCAGACCGTACGATGTACGACTAACAAGATTTTTTTTTAATTAAAAAAAGAAGGAAAAAAAGGACAAGTCGTATGACGTACGACCAGACCGTACGATGTACGGCTGAGTCATACGCCGTACGACCAGGTTGTACGACATACAGCATACGGTCTGACAGAAAATAAAAATCAGAGAGAGAAGACAGCAGGTGTACGACGTACGACCAGATCGTACGACATACGGTTGGGTCGTACGCCGTACGTTATACGACCAACCACCCCGTCGTGCAAGTTCATTTCAACAATGAAAGCTAACAGATAGGGAGTTAAAAGAAAATGCTAGATGAAAAAGAAGTTTTTGCTGAGGCCGTACAACGAATCAAGCTAAGAGACACGACTATATGAGTTTTTGGATTGCAGATGAGTGTTCGATTTTGTCAGAAAGATGATGTGCGCCATGAAGGTCCGAATGGTTTTGAAGGTGTTAATTTGGGCTTGGCGGCGGAGGCGCTGCCCCTCGACCCCGCTGGGGGCGCTGCCCCCAAACCCCCATCAAATCAGTACTATCTTGATCTAGTGAGCAATGGGGTGCAACATTCGCAACATTCAGTGTGCTATCAGATTGGCTCCCTTGGTTGGTTGGTCTACTGGCAGGGGTTCCAAATGTGTTGGTTCTATTTTTACACAGCTCCTACTTCAGCATTGTTGTCGGCAAAAGCTTACTTAATGTCATTTGATGGTTTTCTGTCGTCTGGAAGACGACTAATTTTGTGGGGGGGATGATGTAGTCGGTCATAATTGTAGTCGGCCGTAGTCGGCCAAGTAAATGATCATAAATTAATTAGTGTTGTTATGTTAGGAGTGTTATCGGGAATTAACCCCGACGGTTGGATAGTTATAGAGTCGTTGCCAACGGTTGGTATCTCAACCAACCTTGGCCAAGTTATATATTGGCTTAATACTTTGTAGTCGGGGCGACCCCACAGCATTGTAACATTGTAGTGTAATACTGATATATTCAATGAATGGGAACAATGCTTTATTCTGTGCAATGCTGTTATAATTTCATGCTCTGTGTTATGCACTATACTACTTAATTCTGTTTACTTCATATTCTGTGAAACACACCATATTGCGGTAAACAACCTGCAGTGTGGCTCAAGGGGGGTGTTGGAAAATGAACCACATCTGCACTGAAGATAGGCCAGTCACAAAGAGGGCCGGTAGCTCAGTGGTAGAGCACCCCAACAGCAAATGAGAGGTCCTAGGTTTGACTCCTAGCTAGTCTGTGAAAAGTTTAAGAGATAGGTCATTCTTAGGATCAACTCTCTTTGTAACTCCCAAAATTTTGGTTGTTGAAAAATTAAAAAAAAAATTGGTTGTCCAAATATTATTGGAAACTGACATGTTTAATATTGCTTCATTGTCATCTTATATTTTAAAATTACTCATTTCTATGACGAGTTTAAAGGGGGCAACAAATATGTAACTATTAGGATGAAACCACTACTAAGATGAGAATATTTTATACAAGGGAACTACCACATTGATGTAGTCATGGAAGGAGGATCCAATGAAGGATTGTTCAACCATGCAATCAATATACCAAATAGCACAAACAACAGAATTTCACAAGAACAATAACAATAATTTCATTGATTTCATCCTTGAATGACTACAACTTGCCATAGTGGGCTTCTTACATGCCAAACTGCAACTGTTTGATTACTACCATGAGATTACAACTTAGACTAAGAACTTGCACTCTATGAACTACTCTACATAGATGAGCCTCACTACATTCCTACATGCCACATTACCAATTCCCTTACTTCAATATCAAACTCCATTTTGGACCTTCATTCTCTTGCTCGGACTCTCTACTTCTTGACCTCACTTTCTTGCTCCTCCTTCCACTACTGCTTTCAAACAATCATACATCATGTATAAATATCATTCCCAAACCTCTAAGATGATCTGTGTCAGCTACAAGATGGTGCAAAGTTCAATGCCTCGTGAAACGTCTCGTTGGCCAGTATTAACAAACTTCTAAATCCATATGGTGATCACAGTGGAGAATCTCCATGTGGTGCTTAATGTACATTCTCCACGGTCCAATGAATCTCCACAAATACTCCTTTGTTAGGCACAAGCTCTAATTAATCCGGTGCAAAAGGAAAAGTTACAACTGTGCAAATCTATCAACTCAGTAGATATTCACAAATTGAATACTGATCTTTTGTTCATCAAATCTTCCTCAAACGTGGATATGACTTTCACTCATCATTGTACAACCTACTACCAAAATTGTGAAACCAAATTCTAAACTGTGGTGAATGTGGTGGACTTTTCTCTGCCATTGATTGATAACCAAAACCAACAAACAAACAAATGAACGAATTGAAACAAACCATAAGCAACTATTTTTGGGTGATGCAAGATTGCCTCGATGCCCAAGGATGCTCTTGCATCACAAATATACTTGCTGACAAAGATGTAGGAAAATTGCTACATTCTCTAGGCCTTAATGGATGCCTTCATTGCTCTTGCAGAATCCATGGTGGATGAGGAGCATCCTGTTGATGATTGTTTTTAGACAAGTCAACAATAGAGTAAAACACTAGAGTATCCCACTCTCTTTTGAATAAAGCTCTTCAAAGGCTAAACTATGTGATCCAGTGAAGTAACTCCAAGGTTCCTTATTTATGATTCATGATGGGTTAACTCAGTGATTACATGTGATCTTGTTGATAATCACAAAGGGACTTACATTAGACTTCTTCATACACTTAGCTTATTTCTCCTTTCAGTGTAGATGATGTATCAATGATAAAGAAAAGACAAAAGATAAAGGTCTAAGGAATCTAATCTAAGGTCAATGAAGGAATGATGATGCGTGAATAGACAAATTCCTTGATAAATTTAACTCTACTTCGCCAAGGATGCCTACAACTACATGGAGTTTGTGCAATCTCCTAAGGTAAACGAATGGTTTTCAAATCATGAAGGCTCATATGAACACCCATTAAATGGCGCAGCTCAAACAAGCATCCACAATCGAACTTAAGCAAATGATAAAGCTCGGACTAGCTTTACACAACACTTCACTAGCGATGAATGTTAAAAGCATGAGCTAGGAGTTGATCAAATATTCAATACAACATACATTACATCAAAGAGCTTCTAATCTACTTCTAATCCAATTTAAAACATCCCTTCATTCAATTCAAGATACAAGAAACCATGTCATTTCACAAGACAAGACTTAAACACCAAGCGAACTCCAATGTCTTTGCATTAATCTTGAGAAATATGTACAACAACTTCAAGTCCTCTCAGAGAATTTCGAGAGTCTCTCCTATTCTACTCCTAAAAAAAAACTTTATCTTACAAATGAGGCAACAAGGCCTTTATATAGTGTCCAGATTACAATGAATGGCTAAGATCAATTCATGTAGCCAAGGGTCCAGATCGTGCCACCTCAGTAGGTAGTTACAACAACTGCTATTTTTAGTACAAAAGAGAGGCAATGAAGGCATGTTTTCCAATGCGATAAGGTAAGATGAAATCATTTAAAACATCTTCCACAGGCGTCCCTTTGGCTTCTTTTATTAAATGATACACTAAATGCAATTGGAATAATGTGGCTGATTATGATTGGATGATGATGTGTACTTGCCACATAGGTGCCACTTCAGCATGTTCCCAAATTATATCATTAATGTAGGATGTCTTCAATATGATTTCTTTTGATGATGAACACTTGAGATGTATCTTGTTGATCTTGCCTTGTTCATTGTAGACTGAATATGTATGATGCTTGAAGCTTCATTTGTTTAACATTGTGATGTTTCTTCTTGCAGGTAGGTTGATGATCTTCTTTGATGCTTCTTCATGAGGAGTAGTATGATGATGATGATGCTTCCTTCATGAGATAGAATAGGTAATGAAGCTAATGATGTTTCCTTCATAACTCAGAGTAGATGATGAAGCTTCATTGATGACATGGAGTAGAAGACTCTTCTCAAGAACTTTTTAAGGATGAATGTCTTGAAGTATGCTTCATGGAGTAAGAGACTCTTTTGATACTTGAAGATTTGAAGGAACTTGAAGTTGAATGGATGAATGTCTTTGATGTAGAAGTTGATGAAGTGATCTTGCACGATGATCTTTGAAGTGGCCCTTTGGAGTGTGGATGATAATACCTTCTTTGGATGTGGAGTAGATGACCTCTCAAGGAGACTTTGTACCGAAGGAACTTGAATCTTAATGGGTGGAGTGCCCTCGAACATAATGCAGATGATGAAGCATGCTTGAACTTGATGTGATCTAACATGATGTCATTGATGAAGAAGACTTGAGATATATTTTGCTGTGACGTCTTGGAGCAGCTACCTCTTGAAGTGATGTTTCCTTGGGAGTGATTACTTCCATCTTAAGTCTCTGGCATGAATGAATGTGGAAAGCTCCTTTAGAGTAACTACATGATCTCTTCCTTGAAGTTGACTCCAAGCTTCTCGCTCAAAGGTGACTCCTTGAACAACTCCTTAGATTTGTTGATGCTCCTACAAGACAAGACAATATATCAATCACTTCATAACACAAAGAAATAACTTTAAATATATAAATCACCTCACTTCAATCTAGGTCCACATATAGGTAAAAAGAGGAACAAAGTGCGCCTAACACATGATAGCTTCATACTTGTTATTTCAAATGATTTCAAACAATTGTAATAGCTTAAAATGATTTCTCCTTTCAAGGCGCCTACTTCAAAAGGTCAATCGATGTGATTCTTCCCAGGGTGCCAATTCAGTTGGTATGAAGGTGCAAGGGCGCCTAAGGTCTCTTGAAAGCTTTACTTGTCATTTTTTGTGTTTTAAACAATGGTGAATGTTTTAGGACTTCCCTGACCTAGGCGCCTACTCAAAGGATTGTTTCATACAAATTCTTCCAAGGCGCTCATGGAGGTATGAAGAGGCAAGTAAGGCGCCTTAATTCATCATTCAACATTCCAACTCCACATTTTGATTTTCTTGGGATCTCTACCACTACTAGACGCTAATGTTGGTCAATTTAGGTGAGAATATGCACTTTGAGACTTAGTGAAGTTGATCCCTCTTGAGGCGCATTTTGAGGTTGTTCTGAGAGTAAAATGCGCCTAAGTTCATTGCTAAATGCACTTTATAGTTGCCAAGGTATAGATTTGCGCCTAAGTTCATACAAGTATTTGCTTTACTTCTTATGGATTCAAGTCATTAGATAAGCTTAAGAAAGTGTTCAAGACACTCAAGTATACCCAAAATCATAGATTAAACATGTTCTTTGTCTAGGCGCACTCTGCGGTGGTTTTGAGTTGAATTTGGCGCCTAGGTGAGATGAAGACTCCTTTCACCCACCCTACATTCAAAAAGACATCATCCAAAATGAGAAACCTCCAAGACTTGTCATTGTAAGTTAACTTCCTCCAAGGCACCAAAACAAGGTTCTTTTGAAGGCAAAAAGGCGCCTTAAGTTGAAAATAGGCTTACTTCATTCCTTTAGGATCTAAATACTAGTGAAGGTTCAACAAAGGTACCTTAAGACTAGAACTCTTTCAAATTTGCTTGATAAATATCCCTTTGAGTTTAGGTGCTCAAAATCATATACCCAAGCATTATACTTCCTACGCGGAATTTGATGATCAAAACTACTAGAAGTGGCGCCTATAATACATGAGGGGTTGATAATGCTCTAAGTATGAAATGGTGCCTATCCTCTCTTAGTGATATTGGTCTCCCTAAAAGGCCCACTTGATGGTGATTTAGGTGTAATAGGGCGCCATAGCCCAAGATAAGCAATTCGGCATGTTAACCATCCTTATGAACTTCATGGAAGGCTAAGTTTCTTAAGGCGCTACCTTGTATAAGTTTAGACACTCTCTTCATACTTAGGTGCCATAATAGGTTTACAGAGGAGTGAAAGGGCGCCTAAAGTTCAAGTGGCTTCATACTTGTCATTTTGATGACTCAAGGGAATGGAGAGACCTTAGAATAATCATATCTCTCAAGGCACCTAAGATGTTACTTCTCCTTGCTCAAGGCGCAATCTAAAGGCTGTCTGAATGGTGAAAGGCGCCTGGAGTTCTAGGCGGAGTTTTGAGGTAGCACAAGTGGAAAAATGCGCCTAGCTTCCTGGAGCGAATTCGCGCCCAGAACTGAAAGTCCAGAGGGTAAGGTATATTGAAATAGGTCTCAGATCCACTGGATTTAACATGTAGATTATAGAATTTGGAGGATCCACCAGATTTCAGACTTAGCCAATTTTTCAGTGTTTCAGGATATCAGGGTACCAGACTTAGTCATTTTCAGGATCATCTCAAACATACATCAGGATTAGGTCTCAGTGTTCATTATTTGGATGGAATTTGATTAAGACTCTTCATTATTGCAAGTTCATATTCCAGGTGAGACTTCAAGGTATTTCCTTACTTCAAGCATCTTCTCTAAGCCAAATTCGGTGATTTCCAACTTGATTTCTCTTCTAGGTGCAATTCGATGATGATTGGAGTGTGAAATTGCGCCTAACACTTAAATAACATCCAATTTCATGCTAAGGCGCCAAAATGGATAGTCTAATGCATGAAGGGCGCCTAGCTTAAGTTTGCTCATTTTTGACATTTGAAGTTGTTTACACCCTTGTGAGACTGGATCATCCTTAGGCGCCCATTTTGAGGTTGTTCATCCACACTATTGCCAAGGCGCCTAAATGGAAAAAGCGACAATAAATGGCGCCTAAACTCATTCACTTTAACCCAAGGCGCAATTCTTATGATCATTTGAACATGGAAAGGGCGCCTAGACTCTTGAATCATCCCTTTGTCAAATTTTTTGATGTTTAAGGCCTTTTATATCAATTCCAATCAAGGCGCCATCTTTTGGAGTGGTTGAAAGTTGATTTTCTTCTAGGCGCACATGTAAGTCTCCGCCTAAGGCGCACTTTTGGGTCTCTGCAAGTGGGAAAATGTGCCCAAGGTCTTCAAGCAAATCCGCGCCCAAAACCAAAAGTCCCCAAGGTCAGGTATATTGAAAAATATATTTATATACTTTAAATATTTTTCAATATACCTTTCAGGATGTTTGAGATAGGTCTCAGATCCACCGGATTTAACATGCAGATTCTAGATTTTTGAGGATCCACCAGATTTCAGACTTAGCCAATTTTCAGGATTTTTAGGATCAAGATACCAAACTTAGTCATTTTCAGCATCTCAAACATCAGGATCAGGTCATCAAGGGGCTCTAAGACTCAAACACCACTGACTTCATCATCAAAACTTCATGCAAAGCATCAAAACTCAAAAAAAAGGGGGGTCCCCATTTGCAATGGGGCGATGTGTGATTAGGTCACAACACATCCTACTATGTACAAAGGGCATAGTGTTGGGGAATACATGAAGGAATTCTAGAGTCAGGAGTTGAAGAGCAAGCGTGTCTTGGATTGCTTCTAGATTTGAGGCAAACTTAGATGGTTCTCAAATAGTGTCAAGGGCATATTTTGGTCGACAGGGCATTTTTAGAACGAACTCTCTTTGTAACTCCCAAATTTTAGTCATCCAAAAATTTAAAAAATTGTCATCCAAATATTTTTGAAATTGGCATGTTTTATGTTGCAATTAGATACTTCAAGATTTAACTGTGTGCAAGTTTATACCTCAACGTTTCGGATCACACTCCATGATCCATCATCAGGAGAGACCAGCAAGAGAAGAGAAATGGAAGGTAATTTGCAGACTGAGTACTCTAAATAGAATAAGGGATCGGGTGCGGGAACCAATACACAACTAAGGGAACCAACATTTTTCTTTCTCCTTAGTTATGTATTGGTTCCCACACCCCATCCCTTATTCTATTTAGAGTACTCAGTTTGCAAATTACCTTCCATTCTCTTCTCTTGCTATTCTCTCCTGATGATGGATCATGGAGTGTGATCCGAAACGTTGAGGTATAAACTTGCACACAGTTAAATCCTGAAGTATCTAATTGCAATCATTATGGACTGTGGAAACTTAATGTCTCTTATGTTTTATGTTGTTTCGTTGTCATCTTATATTTTAAAATTACACATTTATATGACAATTTTAAAGGGGGTGACGAATATGTAACTGCGAGGATAAAACCAATGCTAAGATGAGAATATTTTATACAAGGAAACTGCCAAATATACTTGCTGATATAGGTGTAGGAAAATTATAGTAATTATGATGGACAATTTTGATCTGTGGGAGGTGGATCCTTTCTTTTCCATGGCCAAGGATGTGCAGGATTTGGTTGACAAGTTTGCATTTGATTGATTTGTTGACATTTTTGGATACCCATTTAGTCTTCTTTTGATTTTAAGAATACAACTATTTTTTACTTTTTTTTGGGTTTTGGTTTCATCTCTAGGATTGGAAAGTTTTGTAGTGCTCTAAATTGTGACCATCATGTCACATGTTTGGGCCAACGGGTCACAACCCATTGTTGGAAATTATTTTCATGTGTGTTGTCAAGGTATTTACGATCGATCCTTATGGGGCCATCTATTGAGTTTTTAGCTCAGTTCGGAACTTCTACATAGGTTCAGTGTGAACGTGCAAGTAGTTTGAGTTATTTCTATTTTGTAATTCACTTAAGTGTTAAAGTGAAATTCTTTTATTTAGTTAATTAAGCCTAATAAAGTGCGGATAAGCACTAATGATTTAGACTTATCTTCCAAGTCATCTCCTATGTGAGATAAGTTTGCTATTCTTGGAAGATTAAATTTTTACTTGAATAGTATAAAGATAGGTGCAAAATAGAAGAACAATAACTTAATACAATGTAATAATTCTGTGCAGCTATTAATTTGGCAATTGTGGAGGTTTCCTTGTAAGCTTTCAAAGGAATTCAAAGTTGATTTGAAGGTGTAAATTATTTGTTTGTTCTTCATTTCCATAGTTGAATTTCAATGATTTGTGTGATTGATTCAATGCTTTTTTAAGCATTAGGTAATTAGTCATTGAGATTGGATTTTCTACATGTTATCAAAGAAAAGGTGAAAATCACAATTGAAAGGCATCCAAACGAGTCATTTTGAATCAAATCACACACCTGTCAAAAGCAAAAGCGCGACTAGTTATTTCTTGCAATGTCAAAGGCCGCAGCTAAGGGCTTCATTTCCCAACGGCTAGGGCATAGTTACATACACTGTGCGGTTGGGATTTGTGACTAGGGTTTCAGTAGCTACATCTAGGGTTTAGACAGGCAACTAGGGTTTATCAACCATGAGGTACAGTTGTAGTTCTGCAGCTAGAGCACTATTTTTTTTGCAGGGAATCTTCACAATTTTTTTGTGCAGGTTTCAACAATGAAAAACTAGGGTTTTCAATTCTTTGGAAATAATGAATGAGTTTTGCAACAGTGGCTAGGGCAGCTATATGAACTAGGGTTCGAAAACCTAAGGTTTGAAATTTTTGAGCAGTTTTATCATTTCCAAATTTGAGAGTTTATTTTACGGATTTTTTTTAATGGCATCACCTAGTCTCCCGTTTCGAGGATAGGTTGGATGGTGCATTATTTTTTTTTCCTTGGAAGGTCAGTGTGACTTGGTTACTAGAGGAAAATGATCTCTGGGAAATCATCAACGATTAGGTGGCTCCGCCTACAGATCCACAGGATTTGGCAGTTCATAGAAAGAAGAAATTAAAGCCAAGAAGATGATTCTAGATGCGGTGAAGGATCATTTAATTCCTCACTTGTTAGAGTAGATGATGCAAGAGCATCCGTGTGCATGTGCGATTTGCATCAATCAAAAACATTCGTTTGTTTCATTTTCAGTTTTGGCTTGATTTGGTGGTTTCAGGCAACTCTTTACTTCAGGAAAACTTCTAGTTTGACTCAATTTTGCCGAAGTAAAGCTTTCATCTCGATGCAATTTTGAAGTGGTCATTCTGCACATCATGGCTAGTTTTCAAGGGAAAAGGAGCATCTAGTTGAAAGTTACATCAAAAGTTGTCTTTCATGCTTTTTCGGCATCCGGTCTCGCAAATTCAATTTTTGCATGTCAAATTAAAGTTACAAGATGCGACATTTCTCTAGTTTTTGCCAATGCATATTGCTATTGCTCTCCAGTTTCTGCTAGCGCAAATTGCAAAGTATCCTCAAATCCTGAATAGCACTTGCAAAGTTGTGAAATGCATTTTTCTCTGAACCCAAAGTGTAAGTCAGTCAAAATGCCTCTTGTTTGCAAATAAAAGGCTACAGGCTATGCAAGTGTCTCCAAAGAATATGGATGAATGTCCAAAAGGAAATATTGTCTCATGAAATTTTTATTGGTTGAATTAGAGAAGCACATCTATAGACATAAAAGACGGTGAGAAGCCACGTGACATGTTTGACAAAATGTTTATATATTTAAAAGATATAAAAGGCTAATTGTTGGGTGTAATGAAGACAATGGAGAAGGCATTGAAATACAAAAGAGGCGCAACTCTTTGATGTTGGCAGAGAGTGGTCCAAGAGAGAGGGTGTGGCATGAGAATTCCATGAGCCGCCCAACAGAAGAAAGAGAAATGGGCGTGGAAGTCAAAAGACATTGCTGCAGATTTAAAATATAAAGGAAGGCGTCAAAAGCTAAGAGGCAGAGGCCGCCCAAGAGAAAGGCAAGATAAAGCATCCAATGCATAGAAGAAGAGGCACTAGAAAGAAGTGAGAAGTGGTGTGGGATTTTAGAAAAGAGAGTAGGCCGCCTAAGATAGAGAGAAGGGGCAGATTTGAAGTGGGAGAAGTCTTTGGAATTCCACTAGCCGCCCATGAGAAGTTGAAACAAACGTTTTGAGACAAACAGGAGGCGCCATTTTTAAGAGGAGGCTGCCAAATTGAAAGGGGGAAGGACCAAAATTTAAAAGCTTTTGCTGCAGAAACAGAGAAGGGTAGGGCATTCAAGAGAAAAGAAGAGTTGCGCCAATTTAAGGGGAAGGAAGACAAAAGAAATGGCGCAAATTTCTGATGAAAGGCATTCTTCTAGGCGTTGCCTATGGAAGCAAAAAGAGTAATAATAAAAATAGGAAGGAGGAGGCATAGAAAGCAGGGGGAACGCCCAAGATAGAGGTAGAGTGCCCACGAGAAGAGATGGGAGATAGAGAGGAAGGTAAAACATAAGCACAAATAATGGAAATGTGAGAGGCCATGAAGGCCATGAATGTAATGTGTAATTGCAGATCTTTGTTTGTAAGAAAATTGTATAAAGTTTTGGAATTTAATAAATCAAATCGAGTTTTTGTATGCATCTATTTGTTTCCATGGTGCTGTGTATGTTGACAACTTGAATATTCAATTTGATTCATAAATCTATATGAAGAGAATTTGTATCTATGAGTTGGAGCTGCTTGATTCGGTAGTCTGAAAAAACCCCTAAATTTTGACTACATTAGAAGAAAACAGCCAAGATGTTCGATGCTCTGGTTAGTCTTTTCCAGAGTGAGAACATTAACAAGAAAATGATATTGAGAAACAAACTCAGATCCATAGAGATGTCTAGTTTGGATACAGTTACTAGTTACGTAATGGAGGTCACACACCTTTGTGACCAGCTTGCAGTAGTCGGAGAAAAGGTGGAAGATGCAGAGTCAGTGAACTTAGCTTTGAATGGGTTCTCATCTTCATGGCATGCTTTTGTTCAGGGCATTTGTGCTAGGGAAGAACTTCCTTCCTTTGAGAGACTATGGGATGATTCTATTCAGGAGGAAACTTGGATGAAGTCAAAAACCAGCAAGAAGGGTGGTGATGAAAACTCAACTCTCTTTGGAGTTTGGACAGACAAAGGGAAATAAAGGAAAAGGGAACAACAAGGATAAGAGAAAGGAGGAGGATTCATCCTCACAGGCAGGGAAGAAGGACTTGAGTAAAATCAAGTGCTTCAATAGTCATAAGTTTGGTCATTATGCAACATGGTGTCCAGACAAAAAGAACCAAGGGAAGCAATAGTAGAAAGAAGTGGCAGCTTCTACAGAGACTCGAATGGACAAGTTTGCTGCTAGGTTTGAGAAATATTTCTCAATGGTTTCTTGTCTTTCTACTAGCACAATGTCAAAGAATGCTTGGTATGTGGACAATGGGGCCTCTAAGCATATGACATCACCCGACAGTGTTTTACCAAACTAGAACACAACTCTAGAGTTTAGGTTGAGCTTGGTAATGATGCTAAGTATCCAGTAGAAGGAGTTGGTAAAATTTCCTTTCATTTACAATCAAGTAACTCTTTGGAGTTTGACGATGTTTTGCTTGTTTTTGGTCTCAGGAAAAATTTGCTTTCAGTTTTGGTAATGGAGGATAAGGGATTTGCAGTTGAATTCAAGGATCAACAAGTTCTTATTAGGCCAAAGGAATCTAGCCCAATTACAACATAGGTTATGTTGGCACTTGTTTTTGTGCCTCGTCTTCCAAGCAGAATGACCTTCAGATTGGTGAAAAAATTTTATTTTTAGGCCCCAGATTGGTAGGCCGACCCAAAACTTCTGGCATTAAAATATCTCAATCCAAAGGTCGTATTCCAAATCCGCTTGGTAGAAGGTCTCCAATATGCATAAACACCCTCCAGCTCCGATTTTGTGGTGATCAGACGAGTTTTGTGGCCGTGGCTAAATTTCCTTTAAACTGCCTGCACACTAGTCCCGTTACAAAGGAAGTTCCCAGAAATGTTGCGATTAATCAATTCTGGTGGTTGCACAATGTTTCTTGGTATATGTTATTACCCCCTGCAAGTTTTCATGGCTTCTAGATGTCGTCCAAGCTCGTGGCGTAATTCCCATCACTTCAGCAGCCAGTGAGTTAATTGTCGGTTAAATTTTTATTTTCTCTCGCAAGTGAAGGAGCTTCATTCTAAGTTTCCATGGAGAGTGAATAAATTAAAAAATTAAAGGGGAATTAATATGGCCAACATCTATGCGATGGACCAATGGTCCAAAGGGGGTAAAAAATTAGAAAATTAAATTCCTCCCCATCGCACCGCGCAAACTTCCAAAAACTGTTGCTCATCCAAAGCTACGATGAGGATTTTCTATGCGATGCAATGGCATCTCGATGCGTGGAGGAAAATTGGGGATTGTTTTCTATTGTTTTGACTGCCAAATATTAATGTTTTGGCGTCCATAAACTTCCTACAACAGTTTCAAATGCCCCAACAACAATATTTCCACCCGGGAATGGATTTAAAATGCCCTGGCATGATTTTAAAATGTCTAGGCATGTCAAAAACGCCTCTAACATCTCTAGGAACTCCCTGGCAACGAGAAAAATGACCTCAACACCAAGGTGCAGATTTGAGAACCAATAAGTTATAGGGGTTAGAGAAGGCAACATTTATAGGTTACAGGGTGAACTGGTTTCAGTTCTAGTTCATAACAACGACAATTTGTGTGAGTTATGACACAAGAGGATGGAGCATTTACATCACATAGCATTACCTATTCTAAGGGAGATTGTCACAAGACTTCTAGAGTTCAGCATTGAACAATAGGGAGTTTGTAGAGGATGCACACTTGGCAAGCATGCCAAGGTTGCTTTCCCAAGCAGCGAGCATAGGTCTAAAGGGATTTTAGACTTAGTGCATTCGGATGTGTGTGCACTGATGTTAGTAGGATCAATTGTAGGAAGCATGTACTATGTTTCCTTCATTGATGATTTCTCTCGCAAGATGTGGATCTACTTCTTAAAGACGGTCTTTAGCAGGTTTCAAGAGTTCAAAGCTCAAGTTGAGAATTAGACAGGAAAGAAGATCAAGGTCTTGAGATCGGACAATGGGGCTGAGTATACCTCCAAGGAGTTCGAGGGTTTCTACAAGGAAGCAAGGATAAAGAGGGGGTTAATAGTTCTGTACAACCCACAACAATGGGGTTGCAAAGTGGAAGATCAATCCATCATAGGGGCTGCTAAGGCCATGATTCATGACCTAGACTTGCCACTATTTCTTTGGGAGAAAGCATGTCTTACAATAGTTTACATCTAGAATAGGTGTCCTCATAGGATCTTGGAGGACAAGACACTAGAGGAGGCATTCAATGTTGTGAAGCAAAAGGTGAGTCATTTCCGCATCTTTCGTTGTCCAATATAATCCATATACCTATAGAAAAGAGGACAAAATTGGAGCCTTCTAGTAGGAAAGGTTTATTTGTAGGTTACAATGAGACTTCAAAGGCCTATAGGGTCTACATTCCAGAGCTAAGGAAAGTTGTAGTCAGCAGGGATGTAAAGTCTGAGGAGGACTTTGCATCCAGAAAGTCTCAGAAATTCATTTGAGTAATAGAGGATGAGGAGCAAGAAGCTCCGAAGGTTGAGTCTCCAAAGATTCCAGTTGTTTCTAGTTTAGGACAGCAGCCTTTAGGTGAGGAGGGAGAAACTTCAGCCCCTTCTTCTATTAAGAGACCGTGATGGTTCGAATAGTCATTGATAGATGCTTAGGAGCATGTTGAGGATCTTAGGAGCACATTTAGGAAGAGTAGGCCTTCGAAGAAGTTTCCTAACTACATAGCATTTATGAGTAACATCATTGGGTCTTCTAGCCTCCAGGAAGCGATGGATCAGCAGTTAGCTAATATTCTAACCAAGCCCTTAGCAAAAGAGAAGTTTGAAGCATGCAAAGACAAACTTAGATTGGTGCAGAATTCCTTCTTCACTAAGAGGGAGTGTTGAGTTTTTAACTTAGTTCGGAACTTCTGCATAGGGTCAATGTGAACATGCAAGTAGTTCAAGTTATTTCTATTTTGTAATTCACTTAAGTGTTAAAGTGAAATTCTTTTATTTAGTTAATTAAGTCTAATAAAGTGCAGATAAGCACTAAAGATTTAGACTTATCTTTCAAGTCATCTCCTGTGTGAGATAAGTTTTCTATTCTTGGAAGATTAGATTTTTAGCCGAATAGTATAAAGAGAGGTGCAAGATAGAAGAGCAATAACTTAGTACAATGTAGTAGTTCCGTGTAGTTGCTAGTTTTACAGTTGTGGAGGTTACCTTGTAAGCTTTCGAAAGAATGCAAAGCTGATTTGATGGCATAAATTATTTGTCTGTTGTTCTTCGTTTCCACAGTTGAATTTCAATTATTTGTGTGATTAATTCAATGTTTTTTTAAGCATTAGGCAATTAGTCATCAAGACTGAATTTTCTACACCATCAAGCACCGGCTGTTCAGAGACTCGTGCACACAAACCTGTGAGGACAGGTTTCTCAAATGGATGGTGCTCAAATGATGAGTTTTGTGGCTTTTGTGTCCTGTTTGGTATTTTAATTAGCTGTCAGCAAACTGCAGGAAATGCATTTGTGACACACATATTTTTGTCAATGGAAATCCTCTGAATATTAATGGGTTTAACTCTTACTCGTTAATGTTTGTAGCATCAGATCAATCACAGAGAAGCAAAGTTATCTCTATTTTTGAAGAAGCTTCAGGCCATGGTCTGAATCTGGCTAGGACCTGGGTTTTCAATGAAGGCCACTATAAGGCATTGCAAGTTTCTCCTGATGTTTATGACAAGCAAGTCATTCAGGTCTGTTCTTATAGTGCCCTGCATTGTGCTTTGCGTTTGAATGGTTCTGGTCTTTGTGTTATGCAGGATCTGGACTTTGTGGTTTCTGAAGCCCAAAGTCACTGCATCAGACTGATCTTTCGCTTGGTAAACAACTACGTTAACTTTGGAGGGACGACCCAGTATGTAAATTGGGCTGGCAATGTACGACAGTCTCTAAGCTCTGATGATGATGATTTCCTAATCAAACTGTTAAAGGCTACTCCAAGAATCATGTTAAGGTACATACACTGCATATCTTCTTTTCTTCATTATGGGTTTATAGGTGTTCTTGTCAGCCTATGTATGATCTGCATGTAGGTCTTTGTGTGTTGCTGCTTAAATGGGTTTGTATCTGTAGGTGTTGTGTATGTGAATTGTGTGTATAGTGGGTATCTTGTTGCTCCTATATGCACATACCCACTGTGCCATTTGCTTCTTTGCTCTAATGCTAGCAACTTAACCTCTTACTACACATTGTTTTTCTCTACAGCCAATCTTGACCTATAGGTGTTTGTCAGTCTATGTATGCCCTGCATGTAGGTCTTTGTGTGTTGCTGCTTAAATGGGTTTGTATCTGTAGGTGCTGTGTATGTGAATTGTGTGTATAGTGGGTATCTTGTTGCTCCTATATGCACATATCCACTGTGCCATTTGCTTCTTTGCTCTAATGCTAGCAACTCAACCTCTTACCACACATTGTTTTTCCCTACAGCCAATCTTGACTAGGGGAAGTACTATTACAGAAGTAACCAATAAGGTTGAACCCACAATTTTGCATGGAAGCTCATGAATGAGCCCCGTTGTAAGAGTAGTACTTCTGGAAGAACTATCCAGGCAAGCCAATGTTTGTTATAAGAATATGATCTATATCTATTATAGGGATCTGTCCAGATTTCATATATAATAGATTTGTAAGTTATTTCAAATGATTTTCACTTTCTATGCCTTGATTGTTTTGATGAGGGAATGTTGCAATATTGTAATGTCCAAGCAGCCATGGATAGAAGAGATGGCTGCCTATATCAAATCTATTGATGGAAACCACGATCTAGAGGCATGTCTTGAAGGACACTTCTGTGACTACAAAAGGCAGGTCAATCCAGGCTTCTCTGGGGGGACAGATTTCATCGCCAATAATCATATCAAAGATCTTGATTTTGCAACTGTTCACTCGTACCCAGATATTTGGTAAGTTTTTAAGACCTCTGTTCAAGCCTCTGGTTTTTTATTTTAAGTGAAAACGTGTGGTATCAATCTATGTTTGAAGGTATTATATCTGTACTTGGGATCTAGGCATGTAATGTCTAAGCACTTTGATCTCTTGTACAAGCAAGTTTTTAATCTACTAGCTTCAATAATCTGTTCTTTCACAATCATAGATCTGTGTTCCTTTGTGGTACATAATTTCAAAGAACATTGATTTGTTGTCCATTCAAATATCTGATATACTTCCTTCAAGGCTGAGATTAGTCTGCTTTTTCAATCTGTAATACTTTTTGTTGTCTTACAGGACTAGTTTTTCCAAATTTTTGGAATTATTTTTTTTTTTTATGATTGGGTCCCATCAGTTATTGATATTTGCTTTACTTTTGTTACAAAATTAGCATTCAGCATACTTGCATGTACATGTATTTGAGTCTTGCAATATACATGTTCTTATGAAGTATGGACTGTCTGCATGGCATGTGGCATTTCAGTAAGATGTCTGTTCTTGATGAAAGAAATATGGTCTGATTTGCATATTTTGTAGAAGGGGCATTTCAATAGCATATGTTGGTCTCTATGTATGAAATAGTGTGTGCATTATATGTCTCAGAAATGCGTCTGTGCTGTGAGGGATGTGATGCTGTTTGCAGAGTTTGGTAAAGTGTCAAAAGATCTAGGATTTTCTGAGTGGCAGAGGGATAATTTCTTTGATACAGGGTATAAGCGCATCTATGCCTCAGTGAGCATGGGAGGAGCAAGTACTGGAGGCATGGTTTGGCAGCTAATGACACGAGGAATGAGTCAATGTGGGGATGGGTATGGCATTGTGTTGTCTGAGAATCCATCTACAGCATCTGTCATTGCTGCTCAGTCTCATAAGCTAAATATGGTAACTCATATGTTCACCAAGATATACAACCTTGAGAAGTTAAAGAAGCTATGTGCACAAAGGAGGACTAGATGGCACAAGCTTAGAATTGGTTCTTCTATAAATTTTGAAAACACCCAACATGGTTTCACATTTGGTTACTATGCTTTTGCCCTATGCTACTGATTCTCTGTTTCTTACATGGGTCTTCATAGTTTCTTGCAGGATTCATCGAGGAGTTGTATGTCTACGAGATCAATCACTTGGACAGATCCAGCCCTGCTCACCTTTGTCTCAGTCAAAATCCTGTCAATCATCTGAGGGATTTGGTGCCCTTTGGCAATACAGTTTGCCAAATCTTATAAACTTTCTCCATTCTTAGAAATTTATTGCTTTGCTATTATTTAAACCATAGATTGCAGAGAGGATCAGTCTATGCTATTGGATTCTTCAAACTGTTTTTTTTCTCTAGATTTGAATCTTATTTGTATATCCCTAAACAGCTGTAATTTTGCATATTGTTTTGGAAAATTTGTTAACTAGTTTGTTATTGAATGTGATTATCTGTTGGATTGGTTTAAGGCCATGGTAACTGTACTGCAATGTGTGTTTATTCTCATAGGATGGGTTATGATTGGATGGAGATGCTATGCTGCTGCAGGCTATTACAGGAGATGGCAATCTAAAACCTGGTGCAAGGGATTTTGGGTAGAGGATTTTTGGACGAGATACATTACTGAGCTTCTACAATCCCATGAACCCCATCTACCCAAAGCCAAAAGGCTGGATGAGAAAATTAAAGAGCTCATTGCTAGCAAGCTGGTCAAAGTATAATTGCCACAGATATTACAGTATATGGCCCTGAGGCTACAGCAGTTCATGGTCTTATTTAACAAAGCATGTTGTCTCCTCTCTACCAGCATCTTTCACAATAAATGTATGGATAAATTAATTTCCAAGATGTTAGCAAAGCACTTAAAAGATGTTGCTAAAGAACATTCAAAATATCAAAAAGTTTTGGATGGCTTAGAGATGTTGAGGGAGACTCTAGAGAGCCTATGGATAGCTAATAGAAAGTCCACTACAAAAGCAAAGGAACTTATCTTGCAAGGCAACCAAGTGTAACAACCACCTTGGTTACTACTGTTTTTTTTTTAATTACACTTCAAGTACTACTTAGTCGACCAAGCATCTTCTATCTGATTTAGAAGTGTGAACTTCATAGATTCATCATCCATAGCCGTGGAAACAACTATGTCCCACAACTCATATTCACACTAGAATATGGCAAGCTCCCAATGTGAGGGTGATCCCTAGACCCAAACCTAAACCTTGAGGGTTCAATCATAATGGCTCTGTCTATGTATCCCTTCCTAGGAATCAAAAGCTTTGTAGTTCGTACACCACAATAGAGAGAATTTCATCCTCTCCTTTGATATGAGATCTTTGATCTCACATTTAAATCACAACCCCTAGTTGACTTATGCTTCCAAATCCATCCATATACAATAGTAGGATAGCAATGCACTCCAACCAATGTTAGTCCAATGCCAACATTAGTGTACATGAAAACTCAAACCACATAGGAACCAACTTATCTAAACATCACATGTTCACACATAGTGATTGGCTCAAGCATACATCACATATACACAATGTGAGTAACTCATGCGTGTGTCACATACACACATAATGACTAACTCGCACATATATCACACATACATACTGTGGTTAATTCATACATGCATTATAGGTACACATAGGGACCAACTAGCAAAAGAAAATGGTTGCAACCATATTGCAAGCATCTTCCCTTTTACTCGTTTGATTAACACATAAGCCCTTATGTACATCCCAGCTAAAAAAAGGAATGTCAGTGAATTTCATGCTACATTGTGGATCACATCCTTTTCCAATTCACTATCAATTGTGATGACAAACAAGCATCCCATACTACTTGTGATCATCACTGCCTAAGGTAAGTGTAATAACACAAGAAGTGTTTACTTGCTAAGTGGTGTTTCAGACAGACATGGAGTAAACAAAATCATAAAACAGTACTATAATGCATAACATAGAACATGAATTTATAATAGCATTGCATAGAATAAAGCATTGTATTCATTCATCAACAATACAACACAATATGGCAATTACAACATACCCGACTACATGTATCGACTCCATATATAACTCTTGCGAAGGTTGGTTGAGATATCAACCGTTGGCACTAACTACATAACTGTCCAACCGTTGGGATTAATACCGACAACATGCCAAAACTAATTGTGCCCAAACATTATCTAACATATTATTATTTACTTTGTTGACTACCACTAACAGTAATGACCGACTACATTATCCCCCCCACAAAATTAGTCATTTTCCAGATGACATTACAAACAAAAATGGGGACAATTGACCAACATAGTAAACTACTGAGAATGAGGGGGTTGTGTAGACGTCCCTAGGTGTACAGATGATGTCAGGGTGGACGACCTTTGCTCTTGTAATTTCCTCACCTCCTCTGTATGCAGTGGTAGCTGGTGTTGGGCCACAATCTCTCGTTCTCTGGGTGGCTTGTACAACAACAAAAGCTAGAACTTTGACCTCTTCTACGGCGGAATTCAGACGCCCAGGAGGAGAATTTGTACGTTTGATACACTCCTTTCAATGGCTTTCGATCGTCCACCACACAAAACTACCTTTCTTGGTGGGTCGTATGGTACTGAGGTTGAAAAAATCTCCCTTCATATAGTCACTATGCATTTCTCCTCTGTTCTAGATTTCTTTTCTCCATCAATGGTGACTTCCTTGCTGTGGATGCTATTCCTCAAACTTCTATTGTTTATATGTTTTTCCAAGTCGTACGGTTGTCCCTTTATTATTTCCTCCAAGTTGTACGGCCAGTGATTCTTCCTTCATCGTACGGTCAAGTCTGATATTTCTAAGTCGTACGAGGGAGTGGTGGGGTCGTATGGCTTAGTCGTACGACTTAGGTCGTATGGCTTAAATCATACGACTGATAGGTCGTACGACTTGCTTTGGTTTTTTTCTTTTCCATTTTTCAATTTTCTCTATTTTTTCTATTTTTTCCAATTTTCCATCCATATCAAACTGAATCAGTGTTTTCTATTTCTCTGGTGGGGTCCACGTTTTATCTCCCTATCCAACTATAACACTTTCTTGTAGTGTAATTTGTCTCATAACATTTTTCCCTTTTCCGAAATTTTGTTGTGGGGGTGATTTGACAGTACGACAAGTAGCTATATCCTCTAATTTAAATATTTTAATTTCATTATTTAGAGACGTACCTTTTTTGATTTTATAATCGTCGGCAGAGTTGGGTACCTTTCTTGGAACCGAAATTGTTGTCTTTCGGAAGCGGTGTACTACGTTCGGCCAAAATAAACTCTTTCAATGTGAGTTCCAATCGTCACCTGCCAAAATCACTTTTTGATTAATTTGATCACCCTGATTAACCTTGCTTGCCATTGGCTCCTCATACCTGATCACCTTGTCTGATTCAAATTTATGTGCAAGTGTATCATCTATCTTGGCATTACCCTCTGTATATTGTTTATGTGCCTTTTTTGGTCAATTTATTTATGCGACTAGTTGCTCTGATGTACTGTTTATTATAGCGTCTCCTTCCTTATACTTTTCATATGTTTTTGGAAAAGCTTTACTTACTTCCGGATGATTATTATCTTCTTCCCTTTTGTCACTCATTACTAGTTCCCTCTTGCCAAGTGGTCGAGTGTTTGCCAATCCATCAAGTGCTTCATTCGTCAACAATGTTTCACTCGGCCCAAGGCTGCCAAGTGTTTCACTAGTCGCCCGAGAGCATTCGCCACGTTCTCTTATTGAAATCAAGTTACACTCTGGTTGGAAGAATTCATAGTCTTCCATTTGCCAATGAAATAACACATTCAATGAACTTGTCTCATCCTCCGAGCATTCATGGAGGTCCAGAATACCTTCCTCATTTGGCTCTATGGTTCCTCTTTCTCCCTCCATTCTGCGTCCTTCACATTCTAAATTTGATGATGTCAACTCTTCATTGATTGCTTGATTTACTAGGTTGATCACATATTTTTACCTATTTCTCTCTATGGATAGCGTGTTTCTCTTCCAGTTGTGATATTCTCTCGCTGCCACTAGCCATTCTCTTCCGAGCAATGCGTCGTAACCCCTCTTCTGCACCGGGATGACTACGAAGTTTAGCAAGAACGGTTGTGTCGCGATCGTCACCTTCTGCGCCATCAATGTTCCCAACGGCTTGATGCCATGCTAGTCGGCACCCACCAATTGGAATGTCGGTGGCCAGAGTGTAGGTTTCTCGAGACTCTTCCATGTATCTTCGGGTAATACATTGATTGTTGCTCCTTTGTCGATGATTGTGTTTAGGATTTTCCCTCCAATCTCCATTTGTACGATCGCTGGCTTTTTCTCGATGTTTACCGGCAGTAACATTGGGTCGATGACTTGTTCGCCTTGCGGTGGAGGCTCTACTATTAATTCCTTCCTTCGACCTTCCTATCGCTGTTGTTGGTCATTACTGACTACGTTTGTGATTGCCATTCCGAGTTGTGGCATAGTTTGGTGAAGGTCTGTCACTTTGATAGGTACGGTGGTTTGCAGTATCTATCGTATGATATTGTTTTCCGCCTCCGACCGCCAGGAGGTACTTGGAATATCCAAAGCGGTCCTCTCTTCCTTCATTATCCCCTGCTCCATTTCTGCTTTTGCTTCTTTCACTCTTTGCTTTTCTATATGTGGATCTGGGTAGACGGCCTTCTTTGCCTGGGCTCTGGTAGTGACCGCCAGTACCTCTTGGTTTTGTTCTTCCACATTTAGCATATTGATGTCTCTCTGCTTTGGGCAGTTGTTGTCTTCATGATCACCCGATCCACACCATTTGCACAGTCTTCCCCCCGAACCTTGACCATTATGGCATTCCCTGGCGAAGTGGCCCCATTCGTTGCACTTCCGACATTGTATCACGGGCCTCCCTTTACCATCGTATTATATCTTGCTTCTCAGACTTCTATTGCTTTGATAACCTCCAGGGGATGCATGGCTATTGTATTAAGGCTTTGGTGGTGTATTCGGCGGTGTTGACGGTTCTCCTTGAGTGAAGAGTACTTGCGTACCCCTTGCTTTCAGATTGTATGGGCATTCCTTGATGGAATGTCCCATTACTAGGCAGATATCACAAAACAATTTCTTCGGACAATTTGCTTTTATATGTTCTTCTCCATTGTAGTTAGTGCACCACAACTTTTTGGCTTCTTTGGTACTTTCTTTGTCAGCCTTCAGTTCCTTCATCATCCGTATCATGTCTTTTCTTAATGCTTGGACAGTTTTTGATTCCCCATCGTTGTTGTCATCTGTACTCTATTCATCGTCAGTCGTCTTCTTTCCTCAGGAGGATGTCTTGTTTTCACTTTCTATATCCATCGCCTGATTGTATGCTTCAGTGTATGATGATGGAGGTACGACTTTCATTTTCTTCCTCAACGACAAGAGTAATCCTTTAATGAACCATCTCTTCTTCAGTCCGTCGGCTGGTTGAGTCTCCAGTTTCCCCAATAAATCCTTGAGTCTCCGATTATATGCTCACACATTTTCATGCTTTCCTTGCTTAGTGTTGTAGATCTCTGCTACAATTTCATTGTCATCCCTCAGAAGTTTGAATTTGTTCTAGAATACTTTCTTCAGTTCTTGCCATGAGGCTTTCTGTGCTACTTCTAGTTTTGTGTACCAGTCTATGGCTATGCCCCTCAATGTCGCTGGGAATGCTTTCAGCCAATAATATGCATCTTTCTGTCCATTGGCTATCCATATTGTCTTGCATGTCTTGCAATGCCGTACTGGATCCTCTGACCCGTTCCCCATGAACTTTGGCAATTTTTGCCTCTCGCTATATTTCTCCCCTGATGCCCTCTCTGTGCATTTGACTTGACTGGACTTGTTCCTCCGCGACGTCCTGATGCCTTTCCTGCACTCCCGGCCACATACGGGTCTTTCCCACGTCCCTTCTCAGAGTCCTCTGCACTTCGAGTCTCTTGGGTTTTGTTACGGTACTCCCTTTGCCCTGGGTTCTTCAATCCTTTAATCCTCGACCCTTCGTCGTCCGATATGGATAACTCTCCGATGCGGCATATGATGTTTTCTAGTTCTTCCATCAATTCATTTTCATTCCCTTTTTCCTCATTTGTCAGTGGTGTCTTGAAAATTCCTTTGTTGGTCTCATTAACAAGGTGTTGGTGCAACTCGGTATCTTGATTTATTTTATGATGATGTTCATTGGCTTCTTAGGCAATTTGTTTCAGTTTTTTTCTTCGATCTTCTTGTTCCTTTAATCTCAATGATCTTCGTCTTCTTTCCTCTGGTGTTTCTTGCCCACATGGTACTCCGTTTTTATCTTTATTGAGTTGTATGGGCATTAATTGCTACTCGTGGCCCTAGTTGCCAGACGTACGTCTTAGGCTTGTATCTTGTTCCTCCTCTTCCCGCTTGGTTCTCTCTTACTATTGCAGTATCTGTTGCCTCCTTTGTTCCTAATCCTTCTCAACCTGGAGATCCTGTAAGATAATGTAGTGGCATGCTATCCACCTTGGCAGTCTGATGAGGAGATGGTCGACCTCTTGGTTGACCTGCAGTCGATCCTAGATGACCGACTGAGGGATCTCTCGCCTGAGAGCCTCCCTCCGTACATGGTCCCTTAACGAGATTTCCCATAGACTGGAGAGGTCTTCCGTCAAAGCATCTTCACGATCCTCGTTTGCTTGTACTGGCTCTTCGGTTGGCTACCCCATCACAACGCCATTCTCCGTTTGGGTGATCGCCGAATTCACTTAGGCAACAACGCCAAATGTTTACTTGCTAAGTGGTGTTTCAGACAGACATGGAGTAAACAGAATCATAAAGCAGTACTATAATGCATAACATAGAACATGAATTTATAATAGCATTGCACAAAATAAAGCATTGTATTCATTCATCAACAATACAACACAATATGACAATTACAACATACCCAACTACATGTATCGACTCCATATATAACTCTTGCTAAGGTTGGCTGAGATATCAACCGTTGGCACCGACTACATAACTGTCCAACCGTCGGGATTAATACCGACAACATGCCAAAACTAATTGTGCCTAAACATTATAACATATTATTATTTACTTGGCTGACTACCACTAACAATAATGATCGACTACAACATGAGGCCATTAATAAGATTTCCCTAGCCCACTAAGTATCTGAGTCATCTTATAACTAGATAAACATAATCATAGTATCTTATGTTTTTCCCTCAGCTAAGACTAGTGTGTGTACTATTAATCACTTGGAGTAACTTAACATCTAGAACCTTGAAAACCATACCTCAAGTAGAAACAACATAGGAAACACACACAATCATTCTGACATCTCCAATGCCAAAACTGAACTCCTGAGATAGGTAGATACTGGCATCCATCGCTTGCATACCGCTGGCAAAATCCGGACTAATCCTGGCATTTGTTGCTTAAATGCCACTAGTGAAAGCCTATCTAAACCCTATGAAAGTGGGTATCCCTTGGCATCTATCACCTCCATGCACTACTGGTGTGAGCCTACTTATCCCTATGAAATCAGGTAGCTCCTAGCATCTATCACCTACATGTTACTAGTGAAAACCTGCTAACCTTATAATACAGCTGAATACTTCTTTAGGTAGAGCACACTCCCTAACTCCTATCAAGTTGGAGCAATGATAAGCTTATCTATAAGTGGTTCATAGGTTTTACAAATTTCAATGATCACCTCAGGATGAGTGGGACAAGCTACGTTAAAAGAAATAATTATTCTCTATCTATGCCCTCTTAGAGTCCTGTATTCAACCCTAGTTGTGATGCCAAGAAGTTGGCTCCTATATTGATTTTGGTTCAACATTCTGACATTTAAAAGGCATAAAAACATTGATCTAAAACATACTGTCCTAAGGGTTTACACCTTAGACTAGTTAATCCAATTACAACTACCACACAAGGATCCATAAGCCTATACACATGGTCTTATAGGTCTTAGATCAAGATTACCAACATGCAAGTAACACATTGTACCCATTGGAGCTAGGTCACCTATAGATAACAAAACAACTCATAGAGTAATCCAAAAGGCTATTCACATCATTCCATTGTTAGTTGAAAACACAATATTCACTAGATAGAAATTCAAATCCATGGTAATAATATTATACAATATTCTACATCTGAGTACATAACACTTACATATTACTAATCATAAAGACTAACATACAATTACCCACCAAATAGATATATAGCTAAGTACCATATAATATTTGATAATACTTACTGTTAGTTGCCCACATTTAGCAAAGACAATCATAAGGAATTCCAACCTAACTCAACACAAATCTAGGCACGTATTTAGAGCAGGTAGAATCCACACATATTAAGGGTTGTTCATGTTGAACACATCCGGAGACTGAGAAAGGGGGGGGGGGGGGGGGTGAATCAGTCTATTCTTACACTTAAATTCAATTCCATTTACAATTTAACCATCAAATCTTTTAACCAAAAGAAGAATAGAAAGTAAAACATGCACCACACAAAGACACCAAGATTTTTACATAGAAAATCCAATGAAGGAAAAATCATGGTGAGCATTAACTCACAATATATGAAGCTCACTACTATAAAAGCTTACAACTTTGTTTTAGGGCTACAACCCAAGGAAGCTACTACTCCCTATTGGACTTGTAGTCTAAGACTATAATCTTAGGGCAAGATACAAGGACTTATTGAAGAGACTCACTGTCTGATAGAAGGATACATGAGAATTACAATAGAAACATGAACATGAATTGTTGTAGAGAAGGCATCTGGCATATGCTGATGTTGCAGTCCCTTACTTCACACAATTACTCCATCACTCTGACTTCACACACTTCATGCTTAACACATTCCTCAATCTATGCTCTGTACACTCACAAATGATTTTGTTCTTCTATAAATATTCTCCACAACAACTCAAAACTTCAATTTGGTCGGCACCAAGAAGACCTTCAGATGAAACGTGTGATATTGTATAGGTCAGCTCAAAACAAATACATTATGAAGAGAAAATGAGATGCAGATCACTACACACGGCACAACAGGGCCAAATACATCACAACACATTCTCCAAAGCAAAATTAATTAATCAGGATCAACTGCAAATGAAGGGAACCAGACTGTCAGCTCAAACATCACCACTGCCCACTGTTTATCTTCACACCATCGAGGAGAGACCAAAAACATCATGCAGACCAAAATGTGAGTAATATACTTTATCAACTGTACCTTTACAACCTTCCCTGAAGTGTTTGATCATTATGTGCTGTCGCAAGAAGAGAAACATATTGAATTACTAAAAACAAAGCATCCCTGATTGACTGTGACCCGTCAATACTGAGAATATTGCGTTGCGGTTCACCAAAACATATGAAACTCATATGGATGCACTCATACACCACTCAAAACATATCCCGAAATCCGCACAGCCATATTTATCACTTCGAAGGAATACAGAGCATTCCAACAATCCTTTATCATTGCTTTACTCTACCGGAGCACAGACTGGAAATCTATCACTTGTTGAAGGTATAATGACTTGCAATCTGGGATGTGACTCCTCCATATGCCAATCAACTTATCTTTTGAACCGCAAGACTAAATCTTGCTCTGCAGAGGAATGCAGACTAAAGCACTATGACTGCCTTAGAGTATACACCGTAAATGCCTTAGCAAAACTTCTGCAACTTATCTCTAAGTGCGGTACACCAAACTGGTAAGATATAAATGTAGACATATAGGAAACATATTAGAACAAGTGTACTCACCTCAACATCACACTTAGACATCAGGTTGATTACCATTCTTCCTCATACTACTGACTTGCACCAATTGATACTGTATATTAACTATCTCTGGAGCACATACTTTTGACATCAATGACAACTACTTTTATCAAGATGCAACAATTTCCCCCCTTGTCATTGATGGCAAAACCAAAATGATGTGCACAAACACTCCCCCTTAGATATACATTCCTCTCTCACCCCTTTGACATCAAGGACAAAGGGAAAAATATCTTTTACTTATGACACCCAAAAACTATTTGTACTCCCCCTTACTATATGATTTTTACAAACAACACTCCCCCTGAGATGGAGATACCCCAAAATTGATGCTATGTACATAATATTTTCATCAAGAATGACACTACAAGCCTCCGCAATTCTATACAAAACCAAAATTGTCTTATCTTCAATACTCTTACAACTCACTTGGAAGGTAGAATGCTTTTTTAAATTACCTTGAGTTGAGAAAGAGTAGATGCCCAGTTTGCTTTTGTTGAGGACAAAATGTGACTCTGACATTCAAATTATATGCATAGGTCCTCAGCCTCCTCCACGCTACTTGGAGTCATCATTTTCAGATCAACCAATTCTGCTTCAGCTTGCATTCCAGATAATGAAGCAAGTCTTAAATTGACTGCTTCCCTCAGCTGACCAAACTGTTTCTTTATGTGTTCTCTTTGGTCCTAAAGCTGTGACATCTATGAATGAAGATTTTCAATTTGTGCCTTGGTTGATCCATCCTTGTCTTTTGATAAGTCATATATCTCGGCCAATTTGGTGATCTGTGACTCAATGGAATCAATTCGAGTTTTAATATTCTTGGTGAAATTTGGCCATTTCAAACAGAACATGTATAATACAGTGGCTTCATCAATGTATTCCATAAACATTTTGAAATTTTCATGCAGTTTGTTGTGTGCATTGGCACACCTGTTAGATAACTCAGTCAATCTTTTGTCATTTATCTTTCTTAAGGCCTCTTGTTCTGCCTTTTGCTCAATATGAGAGGAGTGATGTTTGAAGGAGTCCATCAAAAACTTCAAAATCTACTCCGGAGTCAAGGAAGGATCAATGTTTACCTCTAGTAAGCCCTCCTGAATCAACTTTACTGCATCCTCAACTAAGCTAGTCTTCTTCAAATTTTCTTGCAGGAACTCCTTTGCAGAAGCATGCAGGATGTCTTTAAACTGTAACTTGTGAAGGGGAGAAATACTTGATAAGTCAACTTTCTCTTAATGAGTAGGAATTTACAGAAGCTGAGGTGTAACCACCAGTTGAAATTGCATCTGCAATCCTAGTAGGTCATTAAATGAATCTGAGGATGAGGAATCCCGACCTACATTTATAGAAGCATCCTGAACTTTCTCATCTTGCTTTTCCTCAGTCTTCTCTATTTTCATTTTGAATTTTCTTGTCTTGTAATTTCTCAATAGTCCTCTCTATTGCATTGTTGGTTTTCTCAGGATTATCCTATTTCTTCTGCTCATCTTTCCTTGGATTCTCCAGAGGAGGATTGTTATGTTCTGCACCAAAATTAGTATTCTCCATAGGGGGTACACCCTCTTCACTTTGATCCTTTGCATCTTGTGCTTCAATGTTTTCCGGACGAGGAATCTCCTTATTCTGCTGATTATTTTTCTCATTCACATTACCACCAGTTACATTACCTTCAAAAGTTGACAGATCTATGTCTTGAATAGGCACATCAAGCATATCTAGAGAAACTTGTTCCTCAACAGTTATTTTAACAGTCTTCATTTCCTACAGAATCTTGGTTGTTTTCTCTTCTGTTTCCCTTTCTAATCTTTCTATCTCTTCTTTGTCTTTTCCCATTAGAATGTTTATTCTATGTTTGGTTCTAAATTCTTGTGCTTGTCTCTGAGACAATTTAACCTTTTCTTCATCAGAGATGGATGGACTAGCCTTTTCAACTGCTTGTTGCCTCATTCTGGCCTCTTTTTCCATGGATTCATTTCTTTTATTTGTATGTCTGCAAGACTTACCAGAAGTTGGTCAATAATTTCATTTAAGGCCATATTAAAGGCCATCATATACCTAACTATGGCTTCCTCAATTGTATCCTTGTCATTAGAAGACATCTCATCAAAAAGATCTGCAACTTCCTTTAAAGCACAATGTTGTGCTATTGCATTGATAGTGGCCTCAAGCTATAGAGGTTTATATTCAGATTCTTCTTGAGGAGCTCCTTTTGTTTTCTTTGCTTTTCCTTTTCCTTTTCCTTTGGAATTTTCTTCTTCTTCTTCTCCTTGTCTTGTTCTCTTTTCTCTGCTCCTTAATTTACAAGATTCCTCTTCTTCTTCTTCATTCTCTTCTTCTTCTTCATCCTCTTCATCACCATCTACATTCACTGGATTAATCTTTTCTCTTTTTTCTTGTTGTTTTGGTCTATGTTTCTTTTTCTTTGCGGTATTGGTTTGTACCGGGACTTCAACAGTAGCTCTTCTCCTATTAGGAGGTGTATGAGCAGGTCCAAATGATTTGGAAAAAGTATCAGTAGTAGGGGTAGGCCTACTTGTCCTTCTAGGTGTTTGTGAGGCAGAGGTGGTTTGAGGTTCTTTTGCAGGACCCTCAGGAGTATCAAGCATTTCTTCCAACTTTGATTTCATCTTCTCTGCCTTTTCTTCTACATTTTTCTTGACAATCTTATTGGTTATTTCATCATAGGTCCCAAATCTATCAGTGGTGGGATCCTTAAGCTTGCTAAGCAATATATCAGCATATCCAATCAAATCAGGTCTAGAGACCTCATAAGGCAAAGTGGTTATCCATATAGTCCTTGGTTCAACTGCCTCCATATAACAATTGTCCTTATCCACCATGAAAGTTATATCATTCTTGTATTTTTTCTACAATTTTTGATGATATCCTCTCCTTCATTTGTATTTCATCTTGGAAGTTTTTAAAGAAATCCCCAATACATACTGTTGCATTGTTTGATGTTTGAAAAACTCCGCATGTGATCCCTAATTTGCTGTGCAATAGGAACATCTCTACTCCAGACCACATTCTTCATACCAGGCGATTCTGTCAAGAAATAAAACATGAGACAAATGATCAAAGAGCCATACCAAAAGTTATAACGTGTCTCCTTTGTTCTCTTCAGATTGTCTAACAATTGTTGTCATAGTAGCTCGCATAGGTCATAGTCCTTTCCTTAACCATCTAATGAGTAGTGTAGATGGCAATTGCAGTAGCAGATCCTTCTCTATTTGTGTAATATACTTTGTATGCAATGCCCATTGTGGCATAACGGACCCCTAGGTCAGTGATATCATCCACCGTTAGGGTTCTTTTGTCAAATTTTGCACTGGTAAGCTTCATAACCACCTCATCTTTATGACCTTTAGAACTGGCACAGGTCCGGAGGAGCACAATCGAGTCACATTTATGATGGCTTCTTTTGTAATCATGTACGGTTGATCAAGACAAAAGAATTCTTCATGAATCCGGATTAAAACAATTCTGACCAAATCATCCTCATAGCAAAAATTGGGAAAGTTCTTCCACATATCTAAGCATTTTTCTTCTACATTTGCATACTCCGGCTTGAGCTAAAATTCATCACCCAATAAATGTTTGATTTTGAATTCTTCCAACTTCAAATGGTTGTATTCATTTAGCTGTGAGTGAATGTATATGCGGACATCCTCTGTATGTAGTATATTGATAGGAATGCAAGAAAATGCACCATCCTTGTCGGTCTCGATAGATTTGTGTGACGTCAGAAAATGTCCCCTTGGGGGCTTTTCTCTCATAAGGTTTAGCTCCTGGGTCTTTTGCACGTATTTAGGACATCTTAGTTCATATTTTGGCATCTCGATGGAATGAGACCTAGGTTTCATAGCAAAGTGGACCTAAAAGGACCCCTTAACCTTAACCCTGCCCAAAATAGGGGGAGAGGACTTGGGCGCCCGCGCCCTAGTCCTACCCTATTTTGGGTTAGGCCCAAAATTTAAGTGTCAGTTTATGGCCGTTATTTGGTCCCTTTGCCGACATGGTAAGTTTTGATTTTTGAAATCTTGGCAGGAATGCTTGTAGTTGCATATAAAAGCATGTTTAGGCATTCATTTGTAAACTAGATGATTACTAGCAAGCCATTGTGTTCTTAAGGTGATTCAAGGCTTTCATTGTGTTGCAAGAGCAGACTTATTTTGTTTATGTGTTTGTATTTGCAGATTTGAGCATTCATCTCCTCATAGAATGAAGAGCATCTTTCTCCCATGAGATCTTCACTACAAAGTGATATCATTGTATTTTTTATAATTCTTTCATTTGGATTTGGCCTCTGCCTCACAAGGGCACGCTCTCTCTATCTGACAAAGGTGTTTGGAAGACTTAAGTGTCCTTCCAGGGCTTGACTGAGGCAAGCTCCTAAACACCACAACCCCCAAACCAAGTTTTCGTGATTGTAGGTTATAGGTGTCATATTCGGGAGAAGAAGTTGCAAGAAGGATTGGCAGGCATCAAGGATTCGGGATCTGAAGAGAAGCAGGACACCAGAGCATTTCTAGGACTTGGGCGCTCGTTCTAGTGTCCTCTGAAGCTGAATTTTTAGAAACAGAAGTTACAGGGCTGATCAATGTCAGAAGGAGGTCCAGATCCCGTAAAAAAATTGGTACCTTGGACTTGGGCACCCGCTCCAGTGTCTCTGACTGTTTCGCCTCTGAACCCCGAAAATATGTATTCTGTGATTTGCTATTTTACTTCCATCTGCAAGAGCATTTCCCGTTATTCGTCAGTTTATTGCCGTATTTGCATAATTAGGTTTTAATGGTTAATTGAGCATAGGAGAGAGAAAACTAATAATTAAATTCCCTAATCCAAGTTTCCCTACATCTCACAGCGATCTAGGATATGATAGTGAATTGCCACTCAACCCTAGATCCTTGAATGTAAAGTGGAAAGGAGGATTCAAACACCAAAACACTAAGATATTAACAAATCCAATTTTTCACTAAACATTTTGGTGAACCTGTGTTTTTGGACTTAAATTGCAACTCGCTGAGTGTGTGTCTTTAGATTTAGATTGATTTCATTCATTCATAGAGTCTCTCATTTTATTGTATTGAGAAAAATTTTAAAAAATTAAAAAATTTAAAAAAATAAAAAAAATTGCATTTTTTGGCTTACTTAATTGCATCAATTCTTTCTAAATTTTCCTAATTCATGATTTTTGCATCAGATCTGATATAAACTAAAGAAAAATACAAAAATTCAGAAATTTGCATTGCATTTTCATTATTAATTTGTTAGGGTTTTGTGGAAATTTTGACAATTTTGATATAACCTAGTAATTCCAAAATCTAGGGTTAGTAGGCAAAATTTTCTTTCAAAATATTCTACTGATTTTAGAGGCTCATTCAAATTTGCACTTGACTTTAGTCTTGCATTTTAGTATAAATTTGTATTTAGATTTAAAATATTTGCATAGAAAATTTCAATAAAAACTAGTAATTTTCATGCATTTTCATTAGATTTGCATTGGCATTTTGCATATTAAGGCTTGGAAATCATTTTCAGATCTGAGAGTAATTCGTTTCCATCATAAATTAGACTTCAAAACATTCACATAGTATTTTGCCCCAAGATCTCAAACCTAGGGTTTCAAAAATGACGATTTTCACTAAATTTGGCCTTATCGACTCTATAAACTTGCACCATAGGCATGTTGTGAAAAGTATTTTTACATTAATTTACTGTTATCAGGGTAATCATTTTCTTCCTCTCATAAAAAGTTTCACAACACCCTTTTATTGGGCTCTTGTACTGAAAATTTGGTGAAAAACTACACATTTTGACTATTTTTGCCCTAGGGTTTGACCTAGTTTGCACTTCAAGCATGTTGTGATCAATTTTATGGATTGAAGTGACTGATATAATTGATTTTATTTGTTGCACCTCCTAAAATTCATTACAACACCCCTTTTTCTAGGTCCTGGAGTTGAAAAACCGTGAAAAATAGCTAATTTTTGCGATATTTTCACTAGGGTTTTACCTTAAGTGGCACTAAAAGCATGTTGTGTTGGGTATTTTGGCATCAAGTGAATGTTATTACTGATATTATTTTCTTTCCATCATCATTTTCCTCACAACACCCTTTTTTATGCTTTGTTGCATTGAGTTTTGGTGAAAAAAGTACCTATTTCGACATATTTTCACTATAATTTGACTTAGCATTATCTTGGATTTGCATCAAGAGTGTGTTGAGAAGGATCATATTCCTGTTTTGGATGATATCAAACATATAATTTTCTACCCTTCATCAAAATCCTTACAAGACCTTTGTTTCATTCATTTGGATTGAAAACGTATCGAAAAATCAAGTATTTAAGGCTATTTTTGCATATAGTTTTGCACTTGTCTTTTGCATAAATTTGGAAAGGTTTTTAAAATCTGATCTTGCATTGATTTGAAGACATATATCATGGCTACTTCTTTGGAAGAATTTTTTGCATACATCATAGACATTTATCATTTCTCTAAATTCACTGATAAACATCCTCAAGTTCTGGAACAAATAGCACACATTCATGATGTTGATCTCTCTATGTGCTCCACATATGAAATCCTTTGTTATATATCTAATTTTGATAGATTCACAAACTTCATGGGAATATACCCTTGGATATTGGATGATCTCACTACATTCATGATCAATAATATATATACTAGTGATGACTTCAAGATGTTAGATGAAGCCTTAGATGACTTTATGGAACATTCCACTATGGCACCTATTGCTAAAACAAGTGATGATAACTGTGGTTTACCTTATGATCCCTCTCCCAAAGTTGCTCCTCCTCATAAGGACACTTTGATGTAAGAGGATGATTTCATTGATACATCTCTTACCATCATACCACCACCTTCCCATTCCATTGCTCTCCCTGGCCAAGATGAAGCATTGGTGAATGAGGAGCTCCCTTCAACAAAGAACATTCCATGGGTAGATAATGAGCCTTCATCTAACAACAATCAAAACTCTATCATAATGCACAAAACCTCTATAGATCAGCCTACCAACCTTGTTCCTTTAGTTGATTGTTCACACACCTTGGATTTTACTAAGGAAGAGAAGACTTTTAATGTCCCTCCTTTGTTTGAATATTCAAGTCATTTGGACATCACTAAGGATGCAACACTAGTGGATGAGGAGAAGTCTCTCACATTAAATCCCTCAAGGATAGATGTTGAGATCACTCAAAATAATTTGCTTCTCCCACCACCTAAGAGGATAGAGAATGTGTACTAATGAACTTCAACAAGAAAACATTCCACCTAACATTGAGTCAAACCAAGAAGCATTTAAGAATGAACAAAAGAATAATTACAAAGACTTGGCAATAGTTCTATATGTTTGCAATTGGAAAGAGAATAATTTAATTGTTGATGACAACTAGCCTGACAGGGGCCCTACAGGTAAGTATCTCTAACTCTTTATCTCTCTCGTGATGTGCTTCCCCCGTGATGTGTTATATGTTGTTTAGGCCTTTTCGGATGACCTTAGATTCTCCTGTAAGGTTCGTGATACCAGGAGACCGCCTCTGTTGTGACCTTCTATTTGTATCATCATTCTTCTATATTGCCTCTCTCTCTGATTTCATTGTTGTGTGTTGTGTCTTATGGACATAGCGTCACGGTTGGTGACCTAGGGGCACCCTCCTACGTGACTGTCCTTAAGACACTTGTTTCTCCTCTCTAATTTATTGTTTCCCTTCCTCTAGTGTTTCCACCTAGCAGGCAGATGATGACAAACATTTATACTAATGTGGACTTAGTGTCCCTTTCGAGAGCAATAAAAAAATGGACTTAGTTCCTAATATGACAATGGGGTTGTATATTTTATCCGACGCTTGGCTAGTGGGAGCACTCGTGCTTTCCACGTAGTGATGATTTTGATGGTGTTCTATCTCATTTACAAATCATAAACAATATTGTTGCTCTATGCACTTTGTCTACCTTGAATCTTGCATACCTCAGATTTCATATGCATTGATGTTGTTTATCATGATTTTATAGACACTAACATATTTCTTGTAGGGATGTGTTTGTGGGAACATTTGGCGATCATGAAATACATGTCACCTTCGGGGGGCATGGGCTTTTCGAAAGTTGATGTTCCCTTGTGTGTTTTCTTCCTACCTTAACATGCTTGATATCGATAACTGATATCAACCACCTTAAGGTGGGGGCATATATAAGGTAAGCTATCTGTTATAGATGTTAGCAATGTGTTTGACCTCATATGCAAAGACCTACGCCTTAGGGTAGTGCATCATGCATCCTGAGTTTGTTTGCAATCAATCATGTAAGCCCTCTGCAGAGGTCGGATATCGAGCATATCCTTTTTCTTAAGCCCTCTATGGAGGCGGGGATGGTGTACTTCTCGGAGCAGATTGCATCATCCTGTCATTTTCAAAAGTCCTTTGCAGAGGCGAGGAGCGGTTATGTGACTAACTCAACCCTTAAGCATGTTTTCAGCGATTGTTGTGGTGAAGCCCAATCATCGGTGTGTGCCTGTAATGTGCCTGAGATGGTGTTGGACCTAGAAATAGGTACACTGCATCGCTTGTCTACCGTGTTTTCTCCGTGTTTTCAAGTGTGTGTTTGGCGAGCTTGATTTGTGTGGTGTGTTTGTTGCCCCATATGCAGAGACCAGCGCCTTGAGGTAGTGCTTCCTACATTTTGGGAGGTTTTGCGTGTCTTACGTGTGTGTTGCCCCATATATACAGAGACCTGCACCCTAGGGTAGTGCATCCTGTATTATGGGAGGTTTGTTTACTTTTCAGTACCTGCACCCTAGGGTAGTGCATCCTGTATTATGGGAGGTTTGTTTACTTTCCAGTACTTGCATCTGCATTTCATATATATGAAAGAAAAAAGAAAAGAAAAGAAATCATGCCTATCTTCCATGCATTAATGTGTCTTCTATGCATTGACTGTCTTCTCTATGTTCTGCGTGACTGTAACTATATTCTCCGTGTTTTGCATGCTTGATACTATTTTCTATGTGATTGGCATGTCTTCTCCGTGCTTGATGTGTTTGTTGTGTTTGTGACCTTACTTTAATGCATGTATTGGCCTTGCGTTTATACATACATTAAAGTGGGGGCTAAATGTAACATTAGAAAATATCCCCTTGCGGGCTTTTCCCTCATAAGGTTTAGCTCCCGGGTCTTTTACATGCATTTAGGACATCTTAGTTCATATTTTGGCACCCTGATGGAATGAGACCTAAGTTTTGTGGCAAAGTGGACCTAGGAGGACCCCTTGACCTTAACCCTACCCAAAATAAGGGTGACGACTTGGGCACCCGTGCCCTAGTCCTACCCTATTTTGGGTTAGGCCCAAAATTTAAGTGTCGGTTTATGACCGTTATTTGGTCTCTTTGTCGACACGGTAAGTTTTGATTTTTGAAATCTTTGTGGGAATGCTTGTAGTTGTATATAAAAGCATGTTTAGGCATTCATTTGTAAACTAGATGATTACTAGCAAGCCATTGTGTTCTCAAGGTGATTCAAGGATTTCATTGTGTTGTAAGAGCAGACTTGTTTTGTTTATGTGTTTGTATTTGCAGATTTGAGCATTCATCTCCTCATGGAATGAAGAGCATCTTCCTTCCATGAGATTTTCACTACAAGGTGATATCATTGTTTCATTTGGATTTGGCCTCTGCCTCACAAGGGCATGCTCTCTCTATTTGACAAAGGTGTTTGGAAGACTTAACTATCCTTCCGGGGCTTGATTAAAGCAAGCTCCTAAACACCACAACCCCCAAACTAAGTTTTCGTGATTGCAAGTTACAGGTGTCATATTCGGGAGAAGTGAAGTTGCAGGAAGGATTGGCAGGCATCAAGGATTCGGGATCTGAAGAGAAGTAGGACACCAGAGCATTTCCAGGACTTGGGCGCTTGCTCTAGTGTCCTCCGAAGCTACATTTCTAGAAATTGAAGTTACAGGGTTGATCAGTGTTGGAAGGAGGTTCGGATCCCGTAAAGAAACTGGTACCTTGGACTTGGGCGCCCACTCCAGCATCCCTGACTATTCTACCTTAGAACCCTAAAAACAGGTATTCTGTGATTTTCTATTTTACTTCCATCTGCAAGAGCATTTCCTGTTATTCATCAGTTTATTGCCATATTTGCATAATTAGGGTTTTAATGGTTAATTGAGCATAGGAGAGAGAAAATTAATAATTAAATTCCCTAATCCAAGTTTCCCTACATCTCACAATGATCTAGGGTATGATAGTGAATTGCCACTCGACCTTAGATCCTTGAATGTAAAGTGGAAAGGAGGATTCAAACACCAAAACACTAAGACATTAACAAATCCAATTTTCCACTAAACAATTTGTATGGATGTTTCTTGAATTTTGGCCTTGGCCTCTCCACAATATCAATAACTATAGGTGTTGCCATGATAATTCTTTAAAAAAACTAGGGTTTTACCAACAAATTTGAGAAATACTTGAGAATGTTGTCGTTAGGGTTTTCACACAAGATCCACTGAAAACCTTCTTCTCTTATTAGCTCTTGCACACACTCGATATCTATCAAATGAGATCAATTTTGATCAAGTATCAATTAAATATTCTTCATACCTACCCTGGTGGCTCCACATTAAATGCGTCTCTTTGTTCTTGACCTAATCAGCTTTTTACTATATAGGGATCCATGATCATTCAACAAACTTCTGTAGAGAGTGTATTTGCTCTGAAATTTTGATCAAAAGTCATAAAATCGCTAACCAAACAAATCTATGTCACTATCAGCCATTATGCTGAAGATTTCAGCATCTTATGCATTCAGGTGTTTGAAAAAGAGTTGTAATTACAACTCCCCTTGAGCCAATACTTCCTTTTAGTTATTGGAGGATCCACCTGCACCAGGGAGAGGTGTAGATTCCTTTTTTACATCACCTTCTTCCTTCTTCTTCCATATCTTGTTCATTTCCATCTTTTCCTGAGCAATGTCAATCTTCTTTTGAGGAGCGGGTTTTACATTCTTTCCCTTGCAGACCCTTGCAATGTGTCATGCTTTATTGTACTTATTGCAGGTGATACTGGATTGCTGAGCATAAACACTTCTTTTCACATTAGATCTACAATCAGTAGTCTTATGACGAAATTTGTTGCATGTGTAGTGTTGTGTAGTTACACAACACGCCCCATTTTGCCTCATCAAAACAGGGACCCAACTCTTTGCTTCTGCTTGTTCTTTTCTTTCTTTGCTTTGGGCGGTTTGGTAAAAGTTAGATGAAACAATAGTATATCACCCCTGCACATGCATATGCCTCATAAGGGAAGGTTAAATGTCAAAGTCAGATTCTGCCATCATAAAACTCATAATATAGAAGAGTGCAAAATTTTAAGCAGGTTTGCCTTTTGGATCACCCTGATATTCCTTAGGGATAGAAAGTTATGCTCGGTCAAAGTTTGGTCAAACCTGATATTCCCAGAGGGTCACATTCGCCAATATCCTGGATAGTCACTAATATCCTTGATCTATGTTTTAACAAAGAGAACCCGATATCTGCATATCCTTTAATATGCAAACGTCAACTTTAAATGTGAGAGAACATTTACCCGTCAAGTACCCACGCATATTCCCGAAGGGTCATCTTTCAAATATCCTTCATATTTCTCAATATCCCTGACTTTTGGTAACATGACGATGACATCATCTTGTTCCTCTTTATAAAAGGACCTGATATGATGATGCCATCATGACCCGGATCTAAGAGTGTCATGTTTATTAACATCCCTGATCTTCGTTAATATGACGATGATGTCAGCTCCTCGACCAATTTGAAATCCTATAAAAGATGTTAACGTCATCCTCACATTCTGGAATGGGGGATATTTCGTATTGTTGAGTATCCAGATATTTCTTAATATCCCTCATATTAACCCTTGAGACCTGTGATACGGGGATCTCTAGTAACCAATAGAATGATGCCATGTGGCGTGTTGACTTGATCATATCAACACATTATATATTATCCCGATTGTTAAATTAAGATAATGACCCGACTTTGGTCATCGGTCGACAGTTGGCCATCACAGTGCTGACGTCATCCTCATCTTCCAAATATCCATCATATTTCCTAATATCCTTGATCTCCGCAAATATGCATCCCTACATTAAATGCCATTTCAACGATAGGTTGAACCTTCAAAATTTCAAATAAACGCCCGCCACTTGTTAACATCTCCAAGCCTTAGGTGTCAATCGACAGATACTAATAGGACATTAATTACACCCTAATTCACCATTGTACTTGATTAAAAGTAAGGATTCGAGCTCATTTTGAACTTACCAAACATTTAAGTGAAGAATTACAGAGCCCCTGCGAGATTAAGGTGACATTACTACAACTTGCGAGCTCAACGGAACGGGATACACATTCAAACGGCGAATGAAGAACGGTAATTGCAAGGTGAATGTGCTCATCCGGACATCACTTACACAGTAAAAGGATAACAAATATCAGGTACATAACAATAAAACCCTTTTTTGTCTCTTATGGTAAATGAACAGGTAAAAATGGTTTTACCAAAGTAAATTGATATGGTGATGCATGAAATAGACTAGAATGAAAGAATTAACACCATAAAATTCATGTGATCATTGAATCCACCACTGCACATGACACGTTAGGGTAAGATACATACATGTTTCGTTGTAGGATCTAATGGCAGTCCGGAAGAATAGGTCAGACATGGAATTTTTGAAACCTATGTGCATACAACCTGAGGGGATATCCTTCAAATACAGACAAATAAATGATACACATCTAGGAAACACAGATCTTGATGCATGGACAACAAAATTAGAGAAAGGAGGTGGGAATCCCCTACTCATTAGCATCTATAGGTCAGGAATGTGGCATGCAGGGGGATTTCCTTATGCAATGGAGGCTACTGAATTGGTAGTAGAGTGTGCCTAGAATTATAATGTGAATACTAGAAGAGTAGAGAAACATGGTAGGGTTTATGCAGACTTTTCAATTGAAGGTATCACTTCAGCCTTCAATCTGCCTAGAGGACCTCGTGTGGTTTGTCTAAACTTGGGTAAATTGGAGAAAGAGTACAATAGCAAAGAGAAAGAAGTCAGAAGGATCATGTACCAATGGAGAGCCAGTAGCAGCACATATAAGGCTTCTGCCAAGTTGCTTGTGTATCTCTACAAATTCAATTTTGCTCCAGAGTATCAATATATGATGGTGATGCTCAACAGGATGATAGGAAAACTGAATGCTGGATCTTTTGATAATTGGATGTATGGCATCATAAAGATGGTAGAAGGTATTGATGAGAAACCCCAATGGGCTAAGATCATAAGCGACAGCCTGGATGAGGGGATGAGGAAGTTAGGAGGAAAAACTAATATGTTCCATATGACCTCCTATGTGGTATATGCCTGTGCATTTAGAGGCACCTTTTAATGGATTACAAATAGTGGGCAGGGTCAGAAGCAACCATGGAGATGTAACCATTTGGGACCATTACCAACAACTGAAATGAAGGGAGTCTCTCCAACATTACCAGAGAGTGAATGATTCATTTTCCATGCACCTTGTTAGGACTATGGAGGAAGATAGAGCAAAGAGACTGAGCGTAGAGGCTTAGGCTGTAATATACAAACATGGGGTTTGGTTCATCTAGTTCCCCACCTTTTCATACATAAGAATGGAAGGTTTCACTAGCAACCTCTTATGTTGCCAAGATATCCCAATGACAAGGTCATCCTGATGGAGCTAGCCAGAGAGATAATGCCTTTGGTGGAAGCTTATATTGAGAAAGGAAAGATACCTAATATTCTGTTTCCAATCATAATTGGATGGTATATGTGTCCTGATAAGGAGAGTGTAAAAGATGCAATTGGAGGACTAAAGTTGATGTCCCTACAACCCTTCTCATTGTCTAGGCCATATGACCCCTATGATAGGATGCAAACATTGCATAAGAAACCAATGCATCAGAGGCACATTGAAGATTATTGGGCCGATTGTGATGACGAGGTAGAAGTAAGGAGAGGCTACCAAAGGCTTACTCTAAGACAGATACACACATTAGATTGCATACCAGTGCCTGCACAATTACATGAAGATGATGGCATGATCATGTCTTGGGAATATGAGGACAATAAAGTATACAATGAGACAATATCATCCCCGGATTGGAGTCAACCAGAGGTGACTTCCTTAGATCAGATAACGCAGAAGGTCATACAATTGACCAAAGAATGGGTGGATGTAGAGATCACCAAGCTGAAGAAGAAGGGAGTGGCACTCACTGTTGACAACAAAAGGAAAATACAAGAATGATCAGATGAGGAATATGATGATTTCCTCAAGGAAAAGAGGCTGTCGAAAGGGGAGAGGCAGCAAAGTAAAATCAAGAAAGGAAACCAAGCTATTGGGGTGACAGTCATTCGTCAACCTCAACAAAAGGAAGATGTAGCCTCCACATCTGCTGCAACATCATCTCATGCACCTACAAAATAGAAGAAAACTATTTCATCGCCTACTCCTGCTATTGTAGAGGAGAAAGAGAGCTCAGATGATGATCTCTTGATAAGGAAGAAAAAGAAGAAGATCCAAGAGCCACCTCAGAAGAAACAAACATCTGTTATGAGGGAGGCAGTAGATAAGAACCCCACTATCCTATTAAGAGGAGTGGGTGGTGAATGCATTCTGAAGAATCTGTAGCATGAGGTCCCTATTCCTGATATTATGCAATTCAAGTTCAAGATGGAAGAGGAACAAAGAAAGAGATGCATAGTGTAAGAGATGAGCAATCCTTTCCATTAGATAACACAGTGGAACTATCTCATAATGATGTTGTAAATGAGGTCTCTACCAGTTCTATGGAGACATTAATAAAGAATACTGAGATGACCCCTCATGGCACCCCCATGGTGTAAAAGAAGGTCGAAGTAGAAGAAATAGAAGAGGGTAAACCTGAAGTGGTGGCACAACAAATTGGATTGACAAGATTAGTTGATCAAGTCACTAGTCCCACAACAATAGATTTGACTTATCAGTGTGATGAAGACCAAAACAAAGATAAAGACTTACCTCCAGAACAAGGAAAATTAGAAGTTAATGTACATATGGAGGATGAAGAGATGCTTGATCAAAATGATGGTCAGGGCAATGAGCAAATACCTGAAAGAAGAACGATTGAAGAAGGGATGGATAAGGCCCAAGACCCTAGAGAAGTGGACACATCAAAGGATGGGGAACAATGTCTTCAAAAAGGTGATGATCAGAGAAAAGAAGAAGAAAATATGAATAAGAATGATCAAAACAATCACCCAGATAAACCAGATCAAAGTGCTCAAACCCCTCATGAGGATCAAGCATCACAGGATACATAGGACCAGAATGTGAAAGTGCAACAAGAAACCCCTGCATAGGAAGAGGTCTTCCAGGAGGAGATTCAAGATGAACAAAGAAAAGAACCTTCAACACCAAGAGTGGAACAAAATGTGGAGTCTCACGATGCTCATATTGAGCATATAGACCAATAAAGGTCTACAGATGAAATACCATATTGGCTACGATAGGAGGTGAACCTACCCCAGGTCAGTGATGTATCTGAATTTAATATTTTTGCATTATTTTCAGTTAACATGGTTAAGCCAAAGAGAAGGGAAAGGAACACTTCTGTAATAAAAAGAGATCCTACCACAGGTAGAAGAATAACTCAAGTAGCTTTGCCTATAGCAGATAAAGCAAAGGGAGAGATAAGTATTAATGAATTTTAGATCACCAATATTGATTTAGGCTTTGCTACTAAGGAGCAAGAAGGCCAAGGATATTTTTGATTCTTTATTGAAAAGTGTGGAAAGGGAGGGAAATAAAAATAAAATGGACAAGGAGCACATTGCTCAACTGCATACATTCATAAAGGGAATAATTGACCCAAATTATATGCCAGTCAGCACAGCTACCCCTTTGACCATTATATCTCAGGATGAGGTAATAGGGCTATATATCATGAAGCATAAGGCACATGTGATGGATAATTGGTTTATTCAATTCATTTCTGAAGCAGAGAAGGTAATAAAGACCTCCCTCACCAATTGGAACTCGTTAGTGGATAAGTTACAAAAGGATGTTGGACAAAGATCAATCAGAGTAGAAAATGATCTGATTGCTGTGGCTGAAATGAAATGCATAGATGTGAAAGTACTCATATACAATAAGGTATTAAACAATCATAAAGTACTCATATACAATAAGGTATTAAACAATCATACTTTACAACTATTGGGTATATGGTATGAAGATACTCAGTTTGAAAGTGATATCCTGAAGAGATGCAACACAAAACTCAAAGACATCAGTGTCAAGTTGCATCACCTCATGTCTGAGGAAGTAAACATCTTGGAAGCTCTTGAGGACAAGTTAGAGGGGAAGATAGAAAATCAAGATGTTGATTTTGCAGTTGAAGCTTTCCATGATAATTTTAAGCATGTGTAGACACCCAAATTTGTCCCAACTTTGTCCATGTCTAGCAACACCTTGTTAAATCATTATTCATTAAGCCAATTAATTAAATAAATTTTATTTATTTAATTAAAATCCCATTTAATCCCATCCTCATCCTACTTAGCCAATTAATTAAATAAATTTTATTTATTTAATTAATTCCACATCATAATCCCATTTATCCTATCCTCATCCCAATTAATTAAATAAATTTTATTTATTTAATTAATTTCCACATCATATCTTATCCCATTTTATTCATTTATCCAATTAATTAAATAAATTTTATTTAATTAATTAATATCCAACTCATATCCCAACTAATTCAAATATTTTATTTGAATTAACTACTCATCTTTTATCATATTCCAACACTTGTCCAGTCAATCATGTGTTGTTGTACAACTTTCATTCATATCCTTCACATGCACAACTAATAGGACCTAAATTTAGTAACTTTCAATCCTAGCCATTCACATAGCCTCTGAATCTCCACCGTCGATTGATCTTGGTTGAGTCCTATATAAACACCCTCTCACTCCATATGAGACATCCAACAATCATATAGCACCTACATTATCATCTTGAGCATTTGATCATCCAATTGAGCTTTCATCTTCCATCATGGCAGCTTTCAGCTTTGCAATTGTTCATTGTTGAAGAAGCAGTCCACATCTCTTAAACAAGGAATCGCACGGTCTAGGTGATGTTATGCTTGAATTGCATTGTTCTTTGATTTCATTTAGATTAGATTCCTTGATGATGGTAGGGTTAGGGTTTCACGACTATGTCTGATCTTCTAAACCTGACTTTTCACCTATCACATTTTGGCATGCCCGGTGGGACTCACATCCTTGATTGACTTCATTTTTTAGAGTTGTTTCTTTGAAGATCAGATTTTGCAGGTGCTTATAGTAAATTTCGGTCGCTTTTGAGTGAAAATCTGCCGCTCTCTGTATCTCTGTGTCACTTATAAGCTGGAACTGGCCGCATTTACCTCTCTGGATCGCCTATACACTGACAGTCGTCGCCTCTGGTAAGATTTGCATCGCTTTTGCCCTAATATACCTCGCCTGGGGTGCTCGCTGTTAGTTGTTAGTTTTACACTATACTGATCGCTTATGATTTAACAGAGATCGCTTATGTTTTCATTTGGATCGCTTTTGAAATTATATCTGTCGCTTTTGATATTATATGCGTCGCTTACGAACTGACACTATTCACTTTTGACTTGATATGCATCGCTTCTGAATTAACATTGCTCGCCTATCCAGACTAGGGTTTTTGTGTTTTGACTGTCTTTTTGCAGATACAGGTCACTTTTAACCTGAAACTGGTCGCTTTTGGATATAACCGTGTTGCTTATGAATCTGCAGATGCCGCTTTTAAACGGATATGAATCGCTTATGAACTGACAGTGTTCGCCTCTACAGGATAGGGTTTTGACTGTGTTTTTGCAGATACAGGTCACTTTTAGCTCACAACCGATCACTTCTGGGTTTATCTGCATCACTTCTAAGCTGACAGGAGCCGCATCTGGTATGTTTCTTGTCGCATATGATCTATAGGATCTCGCCTGTTGCACAATACAGATTGCTTCTGAGCAACAATGAATTGCATCTCGTAAATTTTGTTGCTTTGAAATCTATTTCAGTTCTAGTTCGATTTCTTGGCTATTAATTGGGTATTTGCGCAGCATCTTATCGATTTGTCCAAGAAAAGAAGGTTATCAAACTACTGACATATCTGTTGTAGGTTCGATCGGTCCAAGATTTGTGGTTTTTCACTAAATTAGGCACATTTGGGCTTAGTGCTTAAAATGAATCATTGTTTGCTCCGTGCCTGATTTATCTTTTTTGACTGCTTGCATGTGCTTGATTGTAACCCAAATTTAATGACAAAAGTATCCTCTCCCCTTGCCTATCAAATAGATTTTGGGTGTATGAGAACTTGTCATTATCTTTAGAGGGCCTGCCTTCTCGGTGTAAGAAGGGATATGACCCAAGCGGTAATGGGCTAAAGCCAAGTCCTTCTGAACCGCTATATAAGAAAAGTGTTTGTGTTGAAAGCCACAAACAACGAGTGTTGTTGTGTTATACCGACAGCCAACCTCCCCCAAAACCCTCCAAGGCGCAACCCTTGCAGGCTGGGAGACTCCATAACAGAGAGTAGCACTGCCGCATGTATAGCCACCCGAACGGATGCCCTTATTAACAAATTTGTGTAGTAGCCAAAAACCTTCTATCTGTTGATGCAAAAGGTGGGACCTTTGAAGCGGCCCCAATTCACGTGGTTCTTAGTAGAGATAGCAGGGACAATCCTAAGGTTTGGTGTGGGGACAAGCCTTACAAGAAGCCCGGAACTTGGTATGCATGAGAAGTGAGTGCCGTGGAGGGGAGCTGGTGCTACCAAGATCCTGAAGCTATCCGCTTTGAATAAGCACAGCTAGGGGTTTCAACGGATACTGTCCTATCCTAGCCTAGGTTGTATCAGTTTGTGCTTGTTGTGAGTGTGAGTGACTATTATCACTATTTTCTTGCTGAAAAACTACAAAATCAGACATCTTTTTGACAAACACAGTCGCTTTTGAACCTAAACTGCCTGCATAGATAACAGACATCGCTTCTGAATTGTAGTAATCCGCTTTTGGCCTAAACTGTGTCACCTTTAAACAACAGCTGATCACATATTGTCTGAACTATGTCGCCTTTAAACAACAACTGCCCGCATATAGGCTGAACTGCATCGCTTTTAAACCATAGTTGATCGCCTATTGTCTGAACAAAATCGCATCTGAACCACAGCTGATCGCATATTGCCTGAACCAGATCACCTTTAAGTCGCAGTTAGTCGCCTTTTGTCTGAACGAGCTTGTCTTTGAACAACAGACTGTCACCTTTAGGGATATATGAGTCGCTTTTGATCAACAGAAAATCACTTTTAAACCAACAGTAGTCGCCTTTGGCATAGCATTCGCTCCTGGTTAGCACTGTGATTTTCTGTCGAAACTTAACCAGATCACATTTGAACTATCATTGATCGCCTTTAGCATCCTTTGAGTCGCGTTTGAGCTATCATCAGTCGCCTGTAGTCAAAATACCTGCAAATCCTAGTGTCTCAGCTGAATTAGCCACAGGTCCAGCTTGCTTAAGTCTTAAACATTAGTTTTCAGACTTCTCTTTGATCAACAACAAATACCTGGACTTTGTCTCCTGTTTTTGAGCTTATCAATCAATCACAACTCATGAGCTTTCCATCTTTTTGAGACCTCAAGCAACAAATCAGATATCAACCCAACATTTCAATCAGCAAACATCATCCTTCAGCTTTAGCTTCAACAAACATCATCCTTTAGCTTTAGCTCCAACAAACATCAGCAGCAAACAATCTTTCCCTTGAGTGTTTGAGCTATCCTCTAGGGACAACCAACAACAACTCAACAACAACTCGGCCAAAACAAATTAACCAAGCGAATTAGCCAAACCAGCAAACCAAAACAGCAACCAACCAGCCAACTATCATCTTTTGGGTCTCAAAACTTTAACAAGCTCAACTTCATCATCAACATCATGCCTCAAACTAGGAGTCAATATCGAGCTGAAATAGAAGCCATATTGAGAGCTGAAATGGAAGCCAAATTGCAAGCTAAGATGAAACAATTCACAACACCTCTTAAGGATGCAACTCAATTCACAACTGGTATGCCTCCTCATATGTTTATGCCTCAAGGATACACTATTGGCGAGTCATCTTCACAATGAATGCAACCTACACCATCCTTGGAAACTTTCAAAGAACAATCTCAAGATGACTCATCAGAATTTCAAGATACCCATGTATGGGACCAAGTTGAGAGACTCATGATATCTGAGCCTAATCATTGCTTTCTCCAACTTGTTCGAATGGGTGCTAAACTACCAAAGGACTTTGACATATCCACTATTAGAGAGCAAGATCCCAACACTACTGCTGTTGTTGCGAAGGGACCATCTACTATGGTCACATCATCTTCTATTACATCGCAAACATCGTCCTCATTGCCTATTGTTGCTTCATTTGAGCCACCACGATCAGAGCATACTTTAGAACCATTGATAGTGCCCACCAATGTGCTCCCTCTCATGTCACAAAATCTCAACATTCCACCTTTCCATGTTCCTCAATATATCTCTCCTTCTACCATGACTGTTTCCATGCCTCAAGTAACACAAGCTGTCCATGTAACTCAAGCGCAAATACTTCAAGCATCACAAGCTATTGCCATGTCTTATAGTGTGCAAACCTCTCAAACTACTCCAACAACACCTGTTGTCCATGCTTCACACCCATTACAATCTACTACATCTCATACAAATACCATATCCCATACACCAACTGCTAATCCCTCCATGCTATCATATGATCCCAACGTTAGTCTCATTGACATGAGTGATCCCCCCGTTTCTCAAGCCAATCCGAACAATAAGATCGCTTATGTTGATCAACTTACATCCATGTCGTCATATTCTTCCAATCCTTCACACACCATCAATCCATCTTATGCTACCCAAGGCTTCCCTATTATCACCCAACACATGACACATATCAATCCTCATGTTGTCCACAATACAAATCCAAATGTTTACCCTTCTGTCGTATCTACCAATCCTTCCATCACTTACCATGTCATGAATTCAATCCCAACTTCCCAACCAATCGCTACTATCAATTCGCTATCCACTTCCCATGTGATGCACACCCAATTGCCGCTTGTGTCTCAAGGACAGCAATCCTCCAACACATACGTGTCACATACCAATCCTTCGACATACATTGTGGGTACACAACCGAAACAAACAGTCACAACTCCATATATCCCACAACTGCAACCACAATATATCTCATACCATACTCCACCCCCTTCGCAACAACAGCAATTATCTTCAGCAGATGTTCAACAGATGATCGCTGAAAGGGTAGGACAAGGCAAGAAACCTTTCTCTCTTGAAAACATATGCGCCTGTCCATTTGACAAGTCTCTTAATATGATACCTTTTCTGCCACATTTTGAAATCCCACAATTTGATAAGTACAAAGGGAAAGGAAATCCGGAAGACCATCTTCGAGCCTTTTTTGTGGCATGTCTTGATATCTCTTATGACGATACATATCTTTTGAGACTATTTCCTTGAAGCTTAGCAGGACAAGCTCTTGAATGGTTTTCTCATTTACCCCCAGGCATCAAATCTTTTGCGGAATTAGCAAACAAATTTCGATCACACTTTGCCTTCAACATTGAACATGAGGTAAACATGAATGACCTTGTCAATACCAAACAGTGCCATGGCGAACCCTTTTCTTCCTTTACCCAACGATTGCGTAATATGGCTAGCAAATTATCATGGGAAATACCTGAGAAACAACAGCTTGACATCTTTGTTCAAAATCTTCATCTTGAGCTGTCATTCCAATTACAATTGCAAAGTGCTAGCACCTTTGACGAACTAGTTTCCAAAGGAGTTATTATTGAACGAGCCTTAATTGCCAAGGGCACTATCAAGATCTTTCGCGACAACAAAGATTCTCCCCAAAATTCCAATGATAAGTCTTGCTTTTGGAACAAGAACAAGAATGTTGTAAATGACGGTATTGTAGACGCAAAGAATATTCAAATAATGAGAGCTCCCATCAACATTCAAGCAGCTTCTACACCAACACAACCTTTTCCACAACGAAGAAACCAACACCGACAATTCACACCATTAGCGGAACCCATGGAAGTTGTTTTTCGAAAGCTTCTTCAGGTAGGAGACATTATTCTACCTGATGCACCACCAAATAGCAAACCACTCTTTCGAGCTCCTTGGTACAAAGAAAATGAGTATTGTGATTACCATCGAGTTAAAGGACAGAAAACAAATGGTTGTATGCGCTTAAAACATGTTATCCAAGATTGCATTGATCAAGGTTTAATCAACATCACACCTTCAACGACCCAACCTGCCCAACAATCAATGTCAAACTATGACCTAGAGACTTTCAAGAATCCACTTCCATCTCATGATCAGACAAATAACCTTCATGCTAGAAATGCTATTCAGTATAACTATGAATCGTCTACCATTGGCCGCATTGACCATGCTCGCATTGCTACCATTACCGTCCAAGGGAGAGTAGCTGATTGTGCCGTAACCACGCGAAGAGGTCAAGTTACTATTCAAGGAGCACCTCCACATCCTCCTCGATCTCTCTCTAACTATAACCTCTTGGATCACCTCGGCAAAACACCCGCGCACATATCTATTCTTAAGCTGCTCCGCATATCCCCCGCACATAAAGCTATCCTTGATAAAGCCTTACAAGAGTCTTCAGTGCCTAATAATATAAATATCACGCAATTCCAATCTATGGTCGCTAGCATTGCAGCTCCTTGTCACTTGACCTTTTCCGACAAAGATCTTCAACCCTCCATTCATCCTTCACACAATGAAGCCCTCCATATTGAATTATTTGTTAAACAACGCCGTATCAAACGAGTCTTGATAGATGGGGGAGCTGGTCTTAATATATGTTCTTTGAAACTTATCAAGCAATTGGGATACTCTGAGAAAGATGTTGACACCTCCAAGGTTATTACCATTAGAGCATATGATGATGCTGAACGAGATACCGAAGGGATTATCTTATTGCCTATTCAAGATGGGCCGGTCATTACAGAAACCCACTGTCAAGTCCTTGATATTGATCTTCCTTACAACATCATCCTTGGTCACCCTTAGATCCATACCCTTAAAGAAGTTCCCTCTACATACCACCAATGCCTTAAATTTCCACATAAGGGTGTTGAGGTTACCATTCAAGCTGATCCCAATCCATTTGAGTTTTGCCGTGCCTTTCAAGCTAAATATCAGAGTCCAAATCACATTCCTATCAACACCGAAGCATATCCGTCTTCATCCTATATAAACCCATCTGACCTTCTCAAGCCCTCATCTAGCAAAGCTGCTTCCAACCTCCATATCAAATATACCGAACATGGCCTTGGTGAGTACAAATTACAAGAGTCCTATTGCGTTGGTAGCCTTCCATTATCTCCTAAATCCCACGGTAAGCCCTCTACATCCAAGCCAACTTCATCCTCCGCTATTATCAAAGCTCCCCCTACAGTATTCATTAAAGGTGGATTCTTGGATGATGAAGACATTGATGATATAAACTCTTGGATATTCTTTGATGAAAATGACCAAGTCCAACTTGAAGTAGAGCGATACAACAATGGGTTTCGTATCATAAAGAACATGGGCTATAAAGGACATGGCGGCTTGGGATCACAGGAACAAGGACCTATTGAGCCCATTATTGTGTCTAAGAAGTTTAATAAGCAAGGCCTTGGTTACTAATCAGAGGTACCGCGACCCAAAGACATTAAGTGTATTTCCGATACTGACATTGGACCTTCTTCAGTCGGAGAGACTTCTAATTTAGATACTATCGATGACTCCTCCCTTCATATCACCGACCTTTTTCAAGAACATTCCATCTTCATGTTTTTCGCAGCCTCTTCTAGCCATCACGATTCCTCCATTAGCCTTTCACTCGTATATCCTGACCTCATCGATTGGGACCAACAGGGGGCACCGATATTAGATACATTTGAAAATGACGAAGCCATTGCAGAATTCATGGGTTTGAGACAAGGTATTCCACTGGGTGATCATAAAGCAGGTTTCATGATGGATTTACCTAAACTAGCATATTTTGGTGGAAGTATCAAATCCTTTAGTCGCAAAAGTGAACTAAACAAAATTCAACAAAATAGGTCACTAGGTGAAAACTGAAAGGTGCCTCTTGACCCTGAAAAAGTAAAAATAAAGGACGTATCCGAAGGTGAAAACCTCTCTGAGGTGCTTGAGGATGGAGGATTTGATCTTCCTGTTGCCACTGATTACCATGAGAAATCAACTGTGCAAGTTGAAAAATCACAAGACATGAACTTGGGAACAGAGCAGAATCCGAAGATCACTTTTTTGGTAGCATCACTATCAGAGCAAGAACGAAGAAACTTCACAGCATTTTTATGAGAAGAGCTATAAATTTTGCATGGACTTATGCAGACATGCCAGGCCTGGATCCTTCACTTGTGGTACATCATTTAGCAGTCTTTCCTGATGCAAAGCCTGTCAAACAAAAATTGTGCAAAATGCATCCACAAGTTGCCTTATTGGTCAAAGCAGAAATTTAGAAACTGTTAGAAGCAAAATTTATAAAGCCTATTGATTATCCAGAATGGGTTTCAAATTTGGTACCTGTAGCAAAACCAGATGGACGTGTTTGTTGCTGCACAGACTTTAGAGATCTTAACAAAGCTTGTCCTAAGGATGATTTCCCACTACCAAGCATAGACAACATTGTAGATCTTACAACAGGACATGAAATGCTATCTTTGATGGATGGATTTTTAGGATATAATCAAATCAGAATAGTAGAGGAGGATCAAGATAAAACATCCTTTATCTGTCCATGGGGTACATATTGCTGGGTTGTAATGCCTTTTGGTCTCAAAAATGCTGGAGCCACCTATCAATGAGCCATGACAGTTATTTTTCACGAAATTTTCCATACCATCATGGAAGACTATGTTGATGACCTCCTGGGAAAATCTAAGACAAGAGAAGGACATCTACAAGTATTGGCACAAATCTTTGATCAATTAGAAAAATACCAAGTCAGACTAAATCCAAAGAAATGTGTATTTGGTGTAAGATCAGGAAAACTGCTGGGATATATTGTGTCTCAACGAGGGATAGAAGTGGACCCAGCTAAGGTAAAAGCAATCATAGAAATGCCTTCACCAACGAATCTCAAACAGCTCCGCAGTTTACAAGGTAGGCTACAATCTATCCGCAGATTTATCTCACAACTAGCAAATAAATGTCATCCTTTTCAGCATCTTCTTCGTAAGGGTGAACCTTTTAAGTGGGATGAAAAGTGTCAACAGGCTTTTGACAAGATAAAGGAATACTTGGCAACACCTCCTGTGTTAGTACCTCTGATACCTGATCGTCCATTATTGCTCTATATATCATCAACAACCACCACATTGGGTGCCCTTCTAGCTCAACATGATGATTCAGGAAAAGAACAAGCCATTTACGACATCAGCAGAACCCTTGTGGGATATGAACTCAATTACTCATTCATGGAAAAAGATTGTTTAGCATTATTGTTTGCTTCCCAAAAGTTGCGACATTATATGTTGAATCAAACAACAAAGCTCATCTCTAATGTGGATCCCCTCAAGTATCTCCTCTCAAAAGCACTTCTCATAGGGAGATTAGCAAAATGGGTTATGATCTTAAGTGAATTTGACATACAATATGTGAACCGCAAAGCTATCAAAGGACAAGTTATTGCTGATCAATTAGCTAAAGCACCCATCACAGATATTCAACCAATATACCCAGAATTCCCTGATGAAGGATTGTTTAATTTAAATTCTCCAGCACGATGGCAGCTATACTTTGATGGATCATACACACAACATGGGTCTGGAGCAGGCATCTTGTTTATCACTCCCCAAGGAGATTGCATACCTAAATCATACAGAATAGCATTCCCATGTACCAACAACATAGCAGAGTATGAAGCTTTAATCACAGGCTTGCGCATGGCAGTACAATGGGCTATCAAATAGTTACGAGTTTTTGGTGACTCTCAGCTGGTTATCAAACAGGTCTTAGATGAATATCAAACAAAAGACGAGAAGCTTCTTCCATACAAGCTAATGGTGGATGATTTCAAGAAATATTTTGTGGATATTACCTTTGAGCAAATTCCAAGACTACAAAACAGAGCAGCAGATGCCATGGCTATGATTGGATCTCTTTTAGACATGCCATCTAACACCCATAAAGGTGAATTCTTGGTCAAACAACTTTTGATCCTAGCATTTGAAGTTCCACAGTCTGAGTTCATATGTGAAATTGTTGGTCCCAACTCGTCGTAGTACAAGGATATATATGAGTATCTCTGTAATCAAACCTTTCCATGTCAACTATCCAACACCCAGCGCAAAACCTTTATCCGTCGAGCCTCTCATTACACTATCTTAGGAGACACCCTTTATTGCCGGAGTCTTGATGGTATCCTTCTTAGATGTCTTGATTCTGAGGAAGCAAAAACGGCCTTACGTGAAGTACATGAAGGTGTCTGCGGTTCGCATTCCACTGGCCCTAGCCTTGTTAAGAAACTTCTACGAGCAGGATACTATTGGCCAACTATGGAAAAAGATGCACAACAATTTGCAAGGAGATGTCTACAATGTCAGAAACATGGAGATCTAATACATGCACCAGCACATGAGCTTCAGCCTATTGTCACTCCATGGCCTTTTTCGCAATGGGGACTTGATCTCGTAGGTAAAATCCATCCTACTTCATCCAACGGTCATAAGTTCATTATTACTGCCACTGAGTATTTCAAGAAGTGGGTAGAAGCCATACTAATGACCTATATCACAGGTAAACAAATAGCCAAATTCATCTTACATTATATTATCTGCCGTTATGGAGTTCCTCAAGCTATTGTCACAGATAATGGTCGCCCTTTCAAGAACCAAGAGGTTAGAGATCTTTGCAACAAGTTCCATATTCAACATAGATTCTCTACACCTTACTATCCTCAGAGCAATGGTCAAGCTGAAGCCTCTAATAAGACAATCATCAAGATCCTTAAAAAGACTGTTAATGAAGCTGGTCGCGATTGGCATCTACAACTGCGTCCTACATTATGGGCATATAGAACAAGCATTAGAACTCCCACTGGAGCCACACCCTATGCTCTCGTCTATGGCACTGAAGCTATTTTGCCTATCGAGGTTGAGATCCCCTCTTTGTGCATATCCCTGCAACATACTATCTCAGATGAATAGTATCGAGTATCCAGACTCCATGATCTTGAGCTATTAGATGAACGCCGCCTTACAGCATTGAACCATCTTCAAGTCTACCAAAACCGGCTACGCTGCAGCTACAACAAAAAGATCAGAGAATGCAGATTTCAAGTTGGCGACCTTGTCCTTAAAGAAAACCAAAGGAATCAACAACATCAAGAGAAACAGGGCAAGTTTGAACCTAATTGGCTTGGTCCTTTCATTATCACAGCAGTCTACGGATCAGGTGCATATACTCTGTCAACACCTGAAGGCATTCCCTTAGATGAACCAGTCAACAGTGTTCATCTCAAGAAGTTTTATCCATGAATCTTAGCTATCCCAAAAAAAAAAAAAAAAAAAAAAGAGACATAAGATAAATAATCCATCCTCTGGTGAAAACCTGGTAAACAGGGGCCTTGGATAAGTACCATAGGGAAAACCTGGCAAATAGGTGCTATGAGTAGTGACCAGCTTCCCTCATCCACTTGGTTCGTTTGATCATATTTCCCCATTTCATCTTGTATAAGCCACAATCACAATCCACCTCGCAATGCCATACATAGCCTTTCATCTTCATCTTCGTCCTTGCCAATGCTAGCTATCATATTTGAGACATTGTCACGATACCTATATCTTTTGTCACCTTAACATCTTGGCCACATCCTTTCTGCATTATCGCTTCTGCATAATAAACCTCATCCCACACTGGGGGCATTTGTTGAGTCTTATTTGGAAGTGGATACTGCTATCTCTAGCTCATAACACATCAAACAACTCAGCTTACAACACAACAAATCTTATCAACTTCAGCCATGGCATCTATCCAACAACAAATGTGACCTAACAACTTGCAACCAGGACCCATATCTTTTCAATCTATCCACATTCATCCAACAATTACAATAAACATCGCTTGCTCAAACATCCAACCAATTAGCGACATCAATAAGAACTACATCTAGCTCTATTGTTGATGCCTTGATCCCGTGGATACAGGGTATGTAGGCAATCTGAGATGTGAAGGAAGCACTCTGATTCAGGCTAAGATGATAGCCCCTTTCATTATTCATCATTCATCTTTCTTCTAAACATCCTTCAATCTTTCAACTCACATTCTTCTATCTTTCATCACTTACATCATCAATAAAACCCATAACTACATATTCATCATGTCTCATCTTCATTGTAAATGTGCTTTGATCCCGTAGATACAGGGTATGTAGGCAGTCTGGAATACGAAGGAAGTTTCCAGTACTCAAGCACAGATGATCCACCCCATCTTCTTCATCTTCATTCATCATCCGATCTTCTTCTTTTTGATTAGCTCAAACAGGAAGCAAACCATGTGTATATTGAAAGCTCAAGCACTTTAACTAATCAAAGGTAAGCCAGAAGCTATTTATCTGCATGCCTTAAGCCAACATTTGCTATAGCAGCTTATCAACAACTTTAGCCTTCAACAGGATGTAGCTTTCCTCTTAACAAGGCGCCAGCTTGATCCATCCAAGAGCCCCCAACATTTGGCAAGAGAACGTGATGACAGTATCTTTTGTTTTATCTTTTGATTTATCTTTTGTCCCTTTTCTATGCCTAATCAAGACTACCTTGATCTATTTATATCTTGGTATGTTGCGATGAAGTAAGGACTGGGGCATGGTCATATAGTTTTCATATGCCATGTTTGTGGGATGATCTTATTCTCTTCCTAGGCGTATTGGTATCTTGTACGGGTTGGGATTAGCATCTTACATATCAATATCTCTAGCATCTGAGAAGCTAAACAGTCTCTTATGCATTTGAGACTATTCTATGTTAAGACTAACTCCATACATATAACCGGCAAGCTATCATTATGTGTAGTGGGGATAAGCTCAAACCATTGCTTGTAGCGTCAAAGTCCAACACTAGCTGTTATTCATATCTTGTGCATGTTGGCTCAACACCTTGACCTCATGCTTTCAGACAAGATTGTAACATGCTAGTTGCACAATGGATATCTTGACACCTTGGTCTCTTAGACCCTGGTGCATAACATCCATATGCTATATCAAACATAAGGACTGAATTTCTTTTCATGAGCAATTACTTGAAAGCTGCCCATCATCATCCTATCTATTCATTCTATCTATTCATTCCATCATACTCAGCCAAGATCAATCATTTCCATCATCTTTTGTCCATATTCCCACTCCTGCAAAACAAGTGTGTTAGACATACATAAGTCCCTCATATATCTTTCATTATCATCTGCATAAGTCTATCCATATCATTACCAATTTACATATTCACATATTCTCCATCCATTAACATTTGCATAAACATCCATATATAATCCATCACAATAAACACACAACATATATAGCCATCATAATATCAACATAATAACCATTACAACATCATATAGATCACCAAAACTGCCATATATATATACATGTGTGTCAAAATACAAGTGTCCTCACTCGCTCCGCACGATGATCCCTGCGTGGAATAACCATCCTGATAGCTCTGCAACTCTCACTCTCAGGAGCTCTAGATTTCTCTAGTTTCTAAGCACAAATGAGCACAAATGAGCCTATTTGCCATTGTAGAACCTACTTATAGCCCTTCTCAAAACCCTAATTCTTCTATGCCATAGCCTATTTTCTTCCACGCAACCCCCATTTCCTCCGTGTCTGCCTTCTTTTTAGCCTTTTCTTCTATCGAGAGCCAACCCCGCCCTTCCTGGTTAGCCTGGCTTACCTCTCGAGGGGGCATCACCTGCTAGTTACACTGGGGCATAACTTGTTTATCGAATGCATATCGTATCTTCTTTGACACAACACTCTATTGAACATTATATCAAAGAGGGGCAAAATGTAGACACCCAAATTTGTCCCAACTTTGTCCATGTCTAGCAACACCTTGTTAAATCATTATTCATTAAGCCAATTAATTAAATAAATTTTATTTATTTAATTAAAATCCCATTTAATCCCATCCTCATCCTACTTAGCCAATTAATAAAATAAATTTTATTTATTTAATTAATTCCACATCATAATCCCATTTATCCTATCCTCATCCCAATTAATTAAATAAATTTTATTTATTTAATTGATTTCCACATCATATCTTATCCCATTTTATTCATTTATCCAATTAATTAAATAAATTTTATTTAATTAATTAATATCCAACTCATATCCCAACTAATTCAAATATTTTATTTGAATTAACTACTCATCTTTTATCATATTCCAACACTTGTCCAGTCAATCATGTGTTGTACAACTTTCATTCATATCCTTCACATGCACAACTAATAGGACCTAAATTTAGTAACTTTCAATCCTAGCCATTCACATAGCCTCTGAATCTCCACCGTCGATTGATCTTGGTTGAGTCCTATATAAACACCCTCTCACTCCATATGAGACATCCAGCAATCATATAGCACCTACATTATTATCCTGAGCATTTGATCATCCAATTGAGCTTTCATTTTCTATCAGGGCAGCTTTCAACTTTGCAATTGTTCATTGTTGAAGAAGCAGTCCACATCTCTTAAACAAGGAATCACACGGTCTAGGTGATGTTATGCTTGAATTGCATTGTTCTTTGATTTCATTTAGATTAGATTCCTTGATGATGGTAGGGTTAGGGTTTCACGACTATGTCTGATCTTCTAAACCTAACTTTTCACCTATCACAGCATGCAACAGACGATCCTCTCCACCATTTGTTAGAAGATGTAGTTAATAAAGCCATGAGGATGAAAGAAAAAGTGGAAGGATATAATGAAATGTTGAATAGTAGAAAGAACAAATGGTCTACATTATAGACACAATTCCACTCACAAGAGCATGCTATAGCAAAGGCTAAGGTTCAAGATGGAGACGAGATTGAACAGATAGTGCAGGCATATGAACCCATCAGGGGGATCATCAGCGCACATATAGGAGATGACCCAGCTATTAAGGAAGAAGATGAAGAATGAGTAAGGATGCAAGATGACAGGTTCATACGCATCATATGACAAAGAAATGATCAAGTACGACCAGATGGTTGCCAGCTGGCAACTTGTGCCGCGTTTAACATTTGTTGACCGAGTCAAAGATGATATAGACTGTTGATTTTGATAGCTAAATCCTGATCATTGGATCATTTGTAACCACCTCCTCTCTTTGTTCTATAAAAGGAGATAGAGTGCACCTTGTAACATATTCGAAACTTAATTGAGATTAGATTGCTAAAGCCTTAGGATTAATTCTCAAAGCCAATTGTAAATATACTTGTCTATTGCATACTTAATGAAGAAGAAGATCTAGATTACATACAATCGTATACTTTGAGTAATCTGTGGATTAATTCTTGGCTTGTACTTTGATTTTCTGCATCCCTTGGAGTGAAATTCATGTTGTGCATGTTGTCTTCATTCCTTTCCATCAAAGTTTGCATCAACCATACTTAGCTATGGAACACCCTGGTGAACCTATGGTTTGATTTCCTTCTCTTCATGACTGTATCTAGAATGTATATGGATCAATAGCGAAAGATTCACTCATCTTAGTAAAGATTAGAAAGCATTCAATACAATTTGTTTAATTTCATTAAAATCATCATCACAATTGCAAATACTCAGACAATCTTAAGCAAATATAAGTAAATATGCCGATATCCCGAAGGAAACTGAATATTCATAGCATGTTTGAGCTAATTAGCATGTATAATTGAAAATACCATGTGAATACATATAAATCTCAACAATAATCATGCAAATATCTACTTGTAGGCACATTATTTAGATGAATCCATAGTGCAGAGGGGAAAACTAATCAATAACAGTTGATGATCAGAAGAATTGATCAAAATTATAAAAATATCCTTATCATTTGTTAAATATAGTAGGATTAACCTTATTTGTTAAAAGATTTACAGAAAGCAGGTGGAAAACTAGATATTCAGACATCAGTTCTCAGAAACAGAAACATAAGGCCCCTTGAATGGATAACAACATGGCACATCAAACCACTGAGTAACATCAGTAGATTATGAACTAATCCACAGAGACTTGTGATTGTGAATTCTCCAAATTCATCATATGTTTCAAGATGATAAAGGTTTGATTTGCAATTCTTTATCTATGTGTGTTTATGACTAACATCATAACCAACATGTAGCAGTAACCATACAAGGGTTGAGAAGTCATATTATTCTTATTCATGAAACCATTCCTCATCACTTTACTTCTGTATTCATTATCCTTCTGACCAACTTTATTGCAAGCATAACACTGAGCATGAAATGAATGAAAGTTCAATGCATTGTACCTTGGAGACCTAAATGAATTATGATTCATCTTGATTCTACATTCATCAGCCTTGCGGCCAATCTTATTGCAAGCATAGAAATTACCATTGAAAGCTTGAGGATATCTGGTAGGAGCAGTTTGTTTAGGAGAAGGCTTTCTGAAGTTCTTATTGTTCCAGACTTGTGTGAAGTTATTCTTTCTTTGTCTCTAGATAGGAATGAATCCATCTTCTTTTGCATCTTTAGAGGCATTCTTCTTAGGATCTTCAGTGTAAGCTTTTTCCTCTTTTATTTCAAACTTTCCTTTTGTCTTCTTGGATTCAGCATGTGACTTTTCTTTTTCCTTCTCATTCTTGTCTTCAACCATGTTTGTTTTAGAGCTATCTCCTATTCCAAAACCAAGACCACCTTTGTCCTTATGTGGTTTTTGATAACTAAGTATTTCATTAATGAGATCACTGCCACCTTTAAGTTTTAAGCTTTTGTCTATCTGCTCTTTTGCTTCTTTCAGTTCTTTTCTTAGATTGACAACTTCTTCCTCAAGTTTTGAACATTCAACTGCTTTCTCATTGAGCTTCATATTTAAGTAGTCTTCAATCCTCTTGCCTTTTTCAACCATGAATTTCAAACTAGAGATCATATCTTCTACCTCCTTGAGTTTAATGTCACATCCTTTATCTCCTTCTATTTGAGCTTTTAGTTTGCCAATTTCTTCTTTTGATTCTCTAGCTTGTCTTCAATTTCACAATTGTCTCCTTTGATTTTTCAAGCATGACCTCATACTTTAGGTTTAGTTCTCTTGCTTCATCCAAATCCTCAAGGGTTGACCAGAGTTCTCCTTCAAGGTCTACCTCATCTAGATTGAGGTCCTAACCTTCAGGTTCCATTGCTTCTAGATCAGGTTATGGAGAAAACACATCATTAGACATAGCTTCAGATTCCATGTGTTCAAATGTAGGATCTACCTTAGTTGTTAGGCTTCTTAAAGGTACTCTGCTCTAATACCAATTGTTGAACACATACAAAGACTGAGAGGAGGGGTGAATCAATCTATTCTTACACTTTAAATAAATCCCATTTAAAGCTTAACCATCAAATCATTTTAACCAAAAGAAGAAGAATAGAAAATAAAACATACACCACATAAAGACACTAGGATTTTTATGTGGAAAACCCAATGACGAAAAAATCATAGTGAGGATTAATACACAATATATGAAGCTCACCACTATAAAAGATTACAACTTTGTTTTAGTGTTACAACCCAAGGAAGCTACTACTCCCTATTGGACTTGCAGACTAATGCTACAACCTATTGACCTATTTTCCCCTTCCCAGAGTCAAATAGCCCAACTTGAAAATATTGTTGAAATCCATTAAAAGTGTCTAATATCCTTCAATTTTTAGTGTAAATTCTTGCAAAAATTCTTGAAAATTCCTAGGGAGAATCCTTGCAAAAAACTCAGGAAAACCCAGAACTTTCTAAGTCCTTGCCTTAGTTTTTAGCCCCTTTTGGCCTTTGCTGGCAAAACATCTAAGTTTGCGAACTGGCCAGTCCGTCGACTAGTCGATTCGCTAACAAAGAGAGGAAAACAAGAAAAATGGCTAAGGCAAGAAATGTATGTTCCCCTTTATCAACAATTCTCATGTTCCACAAACTTTCCCAAAAGTTTGAAATTTCACAAGTTCGCTGATTTGACAATTTGCTAACAATGGGCCATGAGAGAAAGCTTTCTTCAAAAAATGTCTAAGGCATAAGGAGCCAAGGAATTCCTTTATCGGAAATTTTCAAAAGTCACGAACTCTTCAAATGTTCAGGAATTCTCAAGTTCATCAATTGGGCAATTCCCTGATGAAGGAGAGCAAAAGGAGGCGAAGTTTGGGGAAAGTGAATTTTCCTGACAAAGGAAGGATTTGCAAGAAATTGGCTAAGGCAGAGAAAAGAAGACAAAGGCTTTGTCGATGATTTTCACAAAGTATGAACTCTTCAAAAGTTTGAAATCTCTACAGTTCACCAACAGGGCAAATTGCTGACAAAGGACAAAAGGAGAAAATGAGGCCAAGGAAGAAAGGTTCACAAAAAGGTAAATGGGATGACAAAAGGAAAATTTGGCTAAGGTATGGCAAGTTTGAAGTTTCAAGGTTTCACCGACAGGGATTTTGCCGATAAGGCAAAATAAGAGTGAAGACATCGGCAAAGCAAAGTGGTTTGGCAAATTGAAGTTTTGCCGACAAGGAAGGCTTGGATCGAAAGTTGATGATTTTGCTGATAAGGCAAAATAGAAAACATGAAAATTGGCTAAGGCAAAGAAAAAGAAAGCCTTATTGGGAAATTAGTAAAAGTGCAAATTTTTCCCAAGTTAAAAAATCCTCAAGTTTGCCGATAAGGTGATTCGACGATAAAGAAGAAACTGGAAGTAGTCAAGTTCGACAAAGTGACATTTCACCGAGAAAGGTAAAAGGAAGACGAAAAGGCAAAGTTCACGAAAGTGAAGTTTTGTTGATAAAGAGGAGAAATTTGGCCAAAGGTAGAGTTTGATAAATGACGATTTTGCTGATAAGGCAAAAAGTAAGCTTGGTTCATGAAAGTGGTTTTTTGCTGATAAGGTAGAAAAGATGAAGAAAGGTTGAGGTTTGAAAAAGAGCAAAATTGTTGACAAAGAGAGTAACCAAAGAATAGTTCCACAAAGATAAGGCACAAAGAGACAAGGCCAAAGGTTTGGAAAAGTGGGACTTTTTTGATAAAAAGAAGCAAAGGCAAAGTTCGGCAAAATAAAATTTTTCCAATAAAGAAGAAAAGATGGTTAAAAAAAGAGCTCAGGAATGTGAATTTTTGCCGATAACGGCAAAAATGGGAGAAACAAGCTATAGTTTAGAAAATTGAAAAGTTGCCAATTGAAGATGAAAATATGCAGAAGATAAAGACAAAATGGCTTGTAAAATGTAGATTTTGCCAACAAGGCAAAATTTAGTCCAGCATTTCAAGAAAAGTGAGAAGTCAATAAAAACAAAGTTTGTAATGTATTGTAGGCTTTAAATATTTGAATTTGAATATTTAAAGTGTTGTAAAAGCTCTGTATGGGGAGATTTTGGTGGGAAAGTTTATTTGAAAATCTTCATCAGCCATTAATGCAAAATCAGATCTGCTCAACTACTTCATCTCTAGATATTTTCATAATTATTGTTGCAGGTGATGAATCAACTGCCTACATTCAAGGCAACAAATATCTCCCAACTACTTCAAGATCCAAGAGATTTTCTGCAATCAATTCTTGCAGACAGACATTCCTTCTAGTAGGGATATTTTATGACAGGCCCATGGGGAGAATTTATTGTCGTGGATGACTAAGGTCAATGAAATGAAATGCTCTATATACATGTAAAAAAGATGTAATGAGGGTTGGATACAGAGACTTTTTTGGTACTCCAAACAGAACTCTCCTTTACTGTAACTGTGCCTTTCTGATTAATATATGCCGGTTGTTTTTACCTCTTCATGTTGTTTTTAACTTTGTGTATGTTTAGAACTGGTTTTCCTGTGAATGTTTATTTCCTCTCAACCCTGTTCTTCTCATTACCCCTATTAGAATCTACTACATTTGTGTAAATTTATTAGTTGTATCTAGTTATTTTATGCATTTTAGTTTTGTGATGTTCTATATTCAAACTTGGTGTATCACCCCTTTTTAGTTTTCATTTTCATCCTTCTTCCCCTTTTCCCAATGGTGAATAGATTAGGTTTAGTTTTAGCAATAGCTGAATCTCCCATTTAGTGAAGAAACCAACCTCTCTTTGGAGATTTGATTTCCTTGCAAGGTCCCACACCTGGAAATCATCGTAATGTTTCACTGGATTGTTGGAATCCTAAACCACTCCAACATAGGGTGCAAATCCTAGTAACAACAATTTCTGGCATGCCTGGTGGGACTGTGAACATCTAAATCAAGGTTTAAGCTGAGAATTTGGTGTTATTATTAGTATTCTACACTTTGGCAGGCATTTACATGCATCTGGTAACTCTACAAGCTCTTAGTTTTTGACCAGTTCAAACTTTTATGCCTGTGCAAAAAAGAGCTTCTTCAAGAGGTAGTTATTAGTTCATTGAATTGCTTGTTTTTGCTTCAAGGAGAAGGTCTAGGTTATCTAGGTCTCCTGCAAGAAGGAATAACAATCTTGTTCTATCTCACCCAAGAGCTCAATCTACACCCCCTCCTATTAAGTTTTAGTATACAAGAAGAGGCTTGCACATACCTAGATTAAATTTGAATATTCCTAGTATAGAAAGAAATTTACCTTTTGTGACCTTTAATGGAGGAAGCCCTTTAGATTTGGTTGCACACAATGATATACCCACTACAGTCCTAAAGAGTATTTCATCCTTTACGGGTGATGGTTCTACAACCCCTGCTGAGCACATCAAGGATATATCCATTGTGTGTTTAGTTCATCACATTCAACATGAAGATGTTCAACCCATGGTCTCATCTTTCAAAGGGAGAGCTCTTCAATAGTTCAGGAGCTTAACCCCTACTTCAATACATGACTAGGATGAGTTGTGGGAAGCCCTCTACAAGTAGTTTGGAGAGAGGGCAGGTAATGTTCATTGTCAGAACAACTAACAATAATCAAGAGAGCTCTGAGTGAGGTGCTGGCATATTTCAGCTTCAGATTTTAGAGGACCTAGGAGAGAATTCCAACTCTCTTCATGCCATCTCCGCAAGGTGTTTTTTTGTATTTCTAAAGAGCTTTAAATTTTGATATTGCTATAATGATGCAATCTATGGGTGCCCAAACCCTACTTTATGCCTATGAGACAACTTTGAGGGCTAAAAATTGTGTAATATAGGCTATGAAAATTACTCCCAGACATCTTGTACCCATTTTCCCAAAGTTGCTTTCACAGTACTAGCAACCCATTATTGCTCCCATACTAGAGCCTAAAGCTTCCACTTCTTCTCTTTCTCAAGAAGAGAATGATCTTAAAACCCTAATGGCCAATTTGACCAACAAAGCAAATAGCATAGTTATTCAAACTACTCCCAAACCTCATCAAAATTATAACCAAAGCCAATCTTCTAATCAAAATTAGAATTAGGGTTACAATCCCAACAAAAATCAAAACTGGAATCAAGGTTACCAACCTAATAGGTATGAAAACCCTAACCCTCCTCAGCCTCTGCAAATATTTAGACCTATCCAATAGATTCTGGTTGTAAATCTAGTTAGGGCTTTAGTCCCTCTTCAAAACAATCTGGCCCAAGAGGCTAATTGGTGCTACTATTGCAACCAACCTCACAATCAGTCCACGTGTGCTTTTGGAGCACAAGAAAGAGCTTTAATGGTGCAAAAATTTCACACCCAGTAGAACTATCATGTGGAGAACTATGACCACAACCTAGAGAACCCTCATGTTATGATTCAGGGTGAGGAAGTGCATGATTTAGAGCCTCTTGAGGTAGTATATTCACCTCTTCCAACCCCTAATATTTTTCTTGATGAGTGGGCAAGGTATCACTATGATTTTGATCCTTATGACACCACTGAGGCAACTGACTTGGGCACCTACATGATCCATGAGGGGAATTCTTCAGTCCCTTCTGTACTTAAACTAGAACATGACTCTAATGGCCCATGGAAATTATTCTTTGATGGTGCAAAGAGAAGAAATGGAGTTGGTGTAGGGGTTTTACTAGTCTCTCTGATTGGTAAGAAGTTGCATTTTGCCCATAGACTACATTTTTCTTGCACAAACAATGTAGCAGAGTATGAGGCATTGGTTCATGGTATGCTACTTGCTAAGAAGAGGAATATCAAGCATTTGGAGATCTTTGGAGGCACTGATATGGTGGTCAATCAAGTTAGAGAAAAATGTGCAACTAAAAATCAACTTCTTAGAGCTTACAAACATAGAGTTTGGGGCCTGTTTGAGAGTTTTGATGATCTCAACCTATAGGTAATCCTAAGGAAATTGAATGCTGAGGCAGACCGATTGGCAATAGTTGGGGCTCAGTTCTCTCCACATATAGATTTGTTTTAGGGTCCTAATCAACATGTTAAAATAGTAGTCAAGCCCTCTATTCCTAACAATGATATACATTGGCAAATGTTTGATAGCAATGAGAAGATTGCAAGCTTCATCCAGAATGAAGCTAAGTTCTCATCCATGGCACAACCCAGGCTGCAAGAGAGTTATGGTGATCAAATCATTTAGTTTAAAACCAAAAAGCTGTCCAAGGGTTTAGTCACTCTTGAGTCCATATTCAGCCCTGATGATGAATTCAAGGATGAGAGAAAGGACATGACATTCAAAAAGGAAGACTACCAAAGGTTACTATTGCCCAAGATAAAGAGTTACTACTGGGAAAAGTATGTGACAATGCTAAACAACAAGATTTATATGCCTTTCTAAAAAATATAGTGATGTTTGGCATGGAGTTATGAAGACCTAAAGGGTTTTAATCCAGATGTTGCTCAACATGCCATAGATTTGGATCCAAATGGCAAGCCCGTCTGGCAGAAGCAATGGCCCATAAACCCTAAGATTGAGCCTCTGATGAGAAAAGAGATTGCAAAGCTCATCCAGGTAAGAATTATTTTTCCCATCAAGTACTCCACTTGGGTAGCTAATCTAGTACCTGTGAGGGAAAAAAATGGTGAGATAAGGCTTTGCGTAGACTTTCGAGACCTGAATGGTGCTTCCTTGAAGGATCACTACCCTTTTCCCTATATGGATCAAAATTTGCAAATTGTTGTAGGGGCAGAGAGGTTTTCCCTACTTGATGGCTTTTTTGGTTATAACCATATCTTTGTCAAAGAGGAGGATACATTTAAAACAACATTTACAACTAAGTGGGGAACCGTGACATATGCAAAAATGCCATTTGGTCTTTCTAATGCTTGTGTCAGATTTCAAAGGGCAATGGAAATTGCATTCAAAGGTTTTATAAACAAGTTCATCCTAATTTACTTGGATGATATCACAGTCTTCTCGAAGAAAGGAGAAAATCATATGGAGCATTTGAAGAAAATTTTCCAAAGATGCAGAGAGTTTGGGGTGTCTTTGAACCCTAAAAAATGTATTTTTTCCATTGCTCAGGGTAAGATTTTGGGCCATGTAGTGTCTAAGGATGGGATCTCCATAGATCCTAAAAGAATATCAGCTCTTCTTTGTCTTCCTCTACCTACTCAGAAAAAATCTTTACAATCATTTCTAGGGAAGACCAATTTTGTTAGGAAGTTCATTTCTAATTGTGTTGGCTTGGTATATGTTTTCAAATGGACTAAGGAAGGGAAAGATGGTTTTGACAAGATCAAAGAAGAGATTGACCAGGCTCCTACTCTTATGAACCCAAATTATGAGGACTTCATCCTTTATGTACATGGAGGAGAGAGTGACATTGCAAATGTCCTGATGTAATGAAATGAACAAGGAATGGAGAAACCCTTGGCCTTCTTCAATCAGATCTTGAAAGATTATGAGGTCAGGTATAGTCCCATGGATAAATAGGTATTTACCATTGTTAGAGCCTTGAAAAATTTAGATATATGGTGGAAAATATTCATATCAAAGTTTCAGTTTCTCATCCTAGTGTGAGATTATATAATGGGCATTGAAATTAGTGAAAAGAGAGCAAGTTGGGTCACTAATATTCTAGAGTATGATGAGATCATCAAAGCCACTAAGATGATTAGAGGTAGAGGACTATGTGAACAACTAGCTCATACTACTGTAGATGAAGTTAGTTCATCCTACCATTTGAATGAGGCAGAACCTATAGCTGAATCAACAACTATGAGTTCTTGGACAATAGATATGGCCAAGTTCCCATCCATTGGTGAGTATCCCTATGGATTGGATAGAACTAAAAGAAGACACTTTAGGCTATAGTCTATTCCTTATGCTTTGGTGGATGGTGTTCTTTTCAAGAGAAGCCTAGATGGAGTCTTATTGAGGTGCATAGAAGAAGATCAGATTGATAGATTACTCATTGAGTTTCAGGTTGGCCTAGCTAGAGGTCATTTCTCTGCTAGAGCTACAACAATGAAAATAATGAGGGCAGGTTACTTTTGGCCCATGTTATTCAATGATACCCATGTATGGGTAAGAAAGTGCAAAGAGTGTGCTCTTTTTGCTAGAAAGAAAAGATTGGCAACCCTCCCACTCCATCCTATTCAGGTGGATCAACCCTTCTCACAGTGGGGATTAGATTTCATTGGCATGATAAACCCTACTTCCAGTGCTGGTTACAAATGGGTTCTGACTGCAACAGACTACTTCACCAGGTGGGTTGAAGAAGTCCCACTCAAAGAGGCCACTAAGTCAGTAATCATGGATTTCTTGGAAGAAATAATGACAAAGTTTGGAGCTCCTCACACCATTATTTCCGATAATGCAAAATCTTTCATTGGTTTTAGAATTGCTGATTGGGCTCTAAGGTATAATGTGTTCTTGAAGACATCATCCAACTATTACCCCCAAGGTAACGAGCTAGCTGAATCCACTAACAAGAACTTGATCGGAACTCTAAAGAGGACCATGGAGACAAACCAGAGGCAACGGTACAATAAGATCAAATTATCTCTTTGGGCTGCTAAGATCACTTACAAAAGAGCCATTGGTAACTCTCCTTTTGTTCTTGTGTATGGAAAATAGGCTAGATTGCCTATATCTTTGGAGCTTCCTGCATTGGAATTGGCTCAATAATTAGAATTGGAAGGAGAAGATGCTAGGTCTGTAAGAATGGTTGAATTGACTAAATTGGAAGAACATAGACAGTCAGCCATAGCTACCTTGGAAGAACATCAAAGGCATACCAAGAGGTATTTTGACAAGAAGGCCAAGGTTCATACCTTCAAGGAGGGTGATGTTGTTCTAAAATGGGATGCTGACCGAGCCAAACCTAGAGGCCACACTAAGTTTGATGCACTTTGGTGTTGGCCATTTATCATCATCAGCTACAAGCAAGCCAATGCTTTCATTCTTTCAAAGCTGGATGGTGAAGTTCTACCGATCTCAGTAAATGGGATCCATCTCAAACCTTACCTCTAAGGTTAGTCTGAGATTCTGTATATATTATTTTAATTTTATTTCTGCTTTAGTTTTCCCTTTTTCCTAAGTGTTGTTGCATAGGGTGCACTCTCATTAGAAGAATGCAAGCCTTGTTTCCTTTTTTGGTGTTTTTTTAAAGGCAAGGTTTTAGTTGTTTTAGCCTATTGTAGTCCCCTTTTTTGACTCCATGCCCAATGGATGCTTAAGGCCACTGGTCCATTTGTTTAGCAGACAAACATCCCTGAGAGGCCACCAAAATGTTGACCTATTTTCCACTTCCCAAAGTCAAATAGCCCATCTTGAAAATATTGTTGAAATCCCTTAAAAGTGCATAATATTATTCAGTTTTTAGTGTAAATCCTTGCAAAAATCCTTGAAAATTCCTAGGGAGAATCCTTGCAAAAAACCTATAATTTTCTAAGTCCTTACCTTACTTTTTTTGGCCCCTTTTGGCCTTTGTCAGCAAAAGGTCTAGGTTTGCAAACTGATTGATTCACTGATAAAGAGAGGAAAACAAGAAAAATGACTAAGGCAAGAAAGGTAGGTTCCCCTTTATTGGTGATTCTCATGTTTCACAAACTTTCCCAAAAGGTTGAAATTTCACAAGTTCATCGATTCAACAATTTGTTGACAATGAGTCAGGAGAGTAGGCTTTCTTCAAAAAATGTCAAAGGCATATGGAGCCAAGGAATGCCTTTATCAATGATTTTCAAAAGCTGTGAACTCTTCAAAAGTTTAGGAATTCTCAAGTTTGCTGATTGGGCAATTCCTCGATAAAGGAGAGTAAAAGGAGGTGAAGTTCAGAGAAAGTAAACTTTCCTGACAAGGGAAGGATTTGCAAGAAATCAACTAAGGAAGAGAAAAGAAGACAAAGGCTTTGTCAGAAATTTTCACAAAGTACAAACTCTTCAAAAGTTTGAAATCTCCGCAGTTCGCCGATAGGGAAAATCATTGACAAATGACGAAAGGAGAAAGGAGGCCAAGGAAGAAAGGTTCACAAAAAGGTAAATGGGATGACAAAAGGAAAAATTGGCTAAGGCATGGTGAGTTCAAAGTTTCAAGGTCTTGCTGATAGGGATTTTGTCAATAAGGCAAAATAAGAGTGAAGACATCAACAAAACAAAGTGGTTCAGCAAAGTGAAGTTTTGCTGACAAGGAAGGCTTGGTTCAAAAGTTGATGATTTTGTCGATAAGGTAAAATAGAAAACATGAAAATTGGCCAAGGCAAAGAAAAAGAAAGCCTTATTGGGAAATCAATAAAAGTGTGAACTTTTCCCAAGTTTGAAAATCCTCAAGTTCACTGATAAGGTGATTCGCTGACAAAGAAGACGGTGGAAGCGGTCAAGTTTGGCAAAGTGACATTTCACTGACAAAGTTAAAAGAAAGATGAAAAGGGAAAGTTCACGAAAGAAAAGTTTTTCCAATAAAGAGGAGAAAGTTGGCCAAAGGCAGAGTTCAAGAAATGACGATTTTGCCGATAAGGCAAAAGTAAGCTTGTTTCGTGAAAGTGGTTTTTTACCGATAAGGATAAAAAGATGGAGAAAGGCTAAGGTTCGAAAAAGAGCAAAATCACCGACAAAGAGAGTGACCAGAGAATAGTTTGCCAATGACAAGTTTTGCCAATAAGGCAAAAAGAGACAAGGCCAAAGGTTCAAAAAAGTGGAACTTTTTTGATAAAAGGAAGCAAAGGCAAAGTTCGACAAAATAAAATTTTGTCAATAAAGAAGAAAAGATGGTCAAGAAAAGATGTTAGAAAAATGGATTTTTGTCAATAAGGGCAAAAATGGGAGAAACAAGCCATAGTTCAAAAAATTGAAAAGTTGTTGACTGAAGATGAAAATATGCAGAAGACAAAGACATAATGGTTTGTAAAATGCAAATTTTGTGGATAAGGCAAAATTCAGGCCAGAGTTTCAAGAAAAGGGAGAAATCAGTAAAAATAGAGTTTGTAATATATTATAGGCTTTAAATATTTGAATTTGAATATTTAAAGTGTTATAAAAGCTTTGTATAGGGAGATTTTGGTGAGAAAGTTTATTTGATAATCTTCATCAGCCATTAATGCAAAATCAGATCTGCTCAGCTACTTCATCTCCAGATATTTTTATATTATCATTGTAGGTGATGAATCAACTACTTGCATTCAAGGTAGCAAATATCTCCCAACTACTTCAAGATCCAAGAGATTTTCTACAATTAATTCTTGCAGATAGACATTCCTTCTAGTAGGGATATTTTTGATAGGTCCATGGGGAGAATTTATTGTGGTGGATGATTCAGGTCAATGAAATGAAATGCTCTATATACATGTAAAAAGGATGTAATGAGGGTTGGATATAGAGACATTTTTTGTACTCCAAACAAAACTCTCCTCTACTGTAACCGTGCCTTTCTGATTAATATATGTTGTTTATTTTTACCTCTTCATGTTGTTTTTAACTCTGTGTATGTTTAGAACTGGTTTGCCTATGAATGTTTATTTCCTCTCAACCCTGTTCTTCTCTTTACCTCTATTAGATTCTGCTACATCTGTGTAAATCTATCATTTGTATCTGGTTATTTTATGCATTTTAGTTTTGTGAGTGTTCTATATTCAAACTTGGTGTATCACCCCTTTTTAATTTTTAGTTTCATCCTTCTTCCCCTTTTCCCAATGGTGAATAGATAAGGTTTAGTCTTAGCAATAGCTAAATCTGCCATTCAGAGAAGGAACTAGCCTCTCTCTAGAGATTTGATTTCCCTGCAAGGTCTCACACCTAGAAATCATCTCAATGTTTTAGTAGATTGTTGGAGCCCTAAACCATTCCAACATAGGGTGCAAATCCTAGTGACAACACAACCTTAGGGAAAGATACAAGGACCTACTAAAGAGACTCACTATCTGATAGCAGGATACACGAGAATTACAATAGAAACATGAACATGAACTATTGTAGAGAAGGCATCTATCATGTGCTGATGTTGCAATCCCTTACTTCACACAATTACTCCATCACTCTGACTTCACACACTTCATGCTTAACACAATCCTCAATATCTTCTCTATACACAAATAAATGATTTTGTTCTTCTATAAATACTCTCTAAAACAACTCAAAACTTTAATTTGGTCAACACCAAGAAGACCTTTAGATGAAACATGTGATATTGTATAGGTCAGCTCAAAACAAATATATTATGAAGAGAAAATGAGTTGTGGATCAGTACACATGGCACAACAGGGCCAAATACATCACAACACATTATCCAAAACAAAATTAATTAATCAGGATCAACCGCAAATGAAGGAAACTAGACTGTCAGCCCAAACAACATCACCACTGCCCACTGTTTATCTTCACACCATTAGGGAGAGACTAAAAAACATCATGCGGACCAAAATGTGAGTAATATACTTTATCAATTGTACTCTTACAAACTTCTCCTAAAGTGTATGATCATTATGTGTTGCTGCAAGAAGAGAAACATACTGAACTACTAAAAACAGAGCATCCCTGACTGACTGTGACCCATCAATACTTAGAATATTGCGTTGCTATTCACCAAAAAATCTGAAACTCATATATATGCAGTCATACACCACTTAGAATATATCCCCAAATCTACACAACCATATCTATCACTCCAGAGGAATGTAGAGCATTCCAAAAATCCTTCATCATTGCTTTACTCTGCCAGAGCACAGACTGGAACTCTGTCACTTATAACTTTCACTGTAGAAAGTATAATGACTTGAAATCTGGGATATAACTCCTCCATATGCCAATCAATTTATCTTTTGAACCACAAGAATAAATCTTTCTCTACGGAAGAATGCAGACCAAAACACTATGACTCTACCTTAGAGTATACACTGTAAATTCCTTAGCAAAACTTCTGCAACTTATCTCTAAGTGCGGTACACCAAACTAGTAAGATATAAATGTAGACATATAGGAAACATATTAGAACAAGTGTACTCACCTCTGTATCACACTTAGATATCAAGATGATTACCATTCTTCCTCATACTACTGACTTGCACCAATTGATACTGTATATTAACTATATCTGGAGCACATACTTTTGACATCAATGACAACTAATCTTATCAAGATGCAACAGTTCACACCATCATATCATAATGACTTAATTTAGCATCATAATTATATGCAAAGTTAGTAAGTTTCTATAACTCATTCATAACCATGTGATGACCAAGTTTATCATACCATTATTTCTTAGAAGAATAGACCTTTGTAGTGTCTTGAGGCTAACATACACCTTCCTATACTTATTACTAAGCCTAGACATAATGCCGTAGTGTTCAACACCCACCACTTTAACAATTATAGTTAGAAAAGTCCAAAGGCACTCTTATACATTCACCTTAGAGATGAACCACAATGATAGAGTAGACTGTGGAAACCAAACTCTACAAACCTCATAGTAGGTAAGCTTGATGGTAATAGAGTGTGTTTTATCAGCTTAGGCCTATATAGTTAGGACACATTAACTAAAGGTGAGTTCATAGCCATATGATGTAGTTTTAGCCTCAAGCTAAAATACACTAAAGAGGGAAGATTGATCAAGTTTAGGAACATCCCATACCTTGGAACCATTCCCTAAAACCCTTCCCTATGGACTTGGCTCTAGGGGAAACCTTCACCTAAGAACTATCTACATACCCAGTTCCAAATGGGATTGAAGTCCCATGTAATTCTTCTCACTCTAATCTCTCAAGGGTTATACAAATAGGTTCTTACCCTGAAGGTTCCATTGTGATCCCAATATTATACCAACACATACTAATATTCTTGCAATCAAATCCATACATAGAAAACATAATCAACATAAAATGAATTCAGTCATATCCTAGCACATGACATAATTGAAAGGAAGCTAGGTGTGCAAAAATCACTTCCTACACTAATCTAATGAGGGGAGAGCTATACAAATTTAATTTAATCTTTACAATTATACTGACATAAAAGATATAACAAAGATATTGCAACTAGAAAGAAGACAGAATAAGAGAGACAAGATATATCGTGGGGAAAACCCTTATCGGGTGAAAAACCCCACACTCAGAAACCTGCACAATGTATTATCAAAACTGAATATGGTTTACAATACACTTGCAATACAAGCTTTAATAGTCTTTGACACTCATGTCTAGAGTCAATCCAGCAGCATAACAGTACCTGTCAATCACATACTACATCTCCTCCTCCAAGCACCTGTTTATATAAAAAATACAAGGCAAAATTGGCTCTATCTTGGAATGGGCGTCCAACTTGGCCTCATGGCCCAAAACCCATGCCTATGGTCACTTGGTCAATATTGTAAGATGCATCTGACACTTCTCCACAGTCCCCATCCCAAAGAGTTTGCCTATTTCTAAAATGGGCTATGACAGATGCTCTTACGACTCTTACGACCGTCATAGAATCTGTCAGAACAGTTACAACTTACAGCTGTAAGAGAATCTGTCATACACAAGCTATAAATAGCATATTCTCTTACAACATGTCATAGTCCACCTTGGGGCACCCAAAGATGCCTTTTTCAAAGATGCTCTTCGACACATGTCTTCACTTGTCTTACAAGCTTCTATTTTCGACTCTTAAATGTTATAACTTCATCATAGGAATCTGTCATAACCGTTTTGGTCAACATTCCCTTACACAACATCTAAGATGCCGACACATGGGAAAATACTCCTACCACAAAGTGGGATGCCTATCTCCTCATGTGAGGACAAAATTACAAGTTGTCATCTTTCATGTAGGATGACACATCACCATGCCACATCCCACAAAATGACAATATGGAATTTACAATTAATTTACATCATAGGCAATGAATAAATAAATACAATCAAAATAATGCAAGGAATTACCAAGGTTGAGACACCTTAATTCCCAACATTCTCCCACTTGTCAAACACCTTGTAAGAGCCAATAGAATAATAGGATTTAACTGCTATAGGCTGAGAGGCCCATAGACTCCGAACACCATCTGAACTTCTCCGTGGCCACTAGCTTCATTAATCCATCTGCAACATTCTTCAAAGTATCTACCTTATCCAAATTTACCTTCCCATCCTCTACCATGTCTTGCACGAAATAAAACTATACATCAATATGCTTTGTTCTGGCATGGAAGGTTGGATTCTTTGCAAGGCAAATCACACTTTGACTGTCATAACTGATCGTAATATGACCTGCATCAACACCAATATCTAAACAGAATCTCTTAAGCCAAATGGCTTCCTTACAAGCATGAGTTTCTACCATATACTTAGCTTCTGTCATAGACAAAGCAACCACAGGTTGTCGCTTACTCATCCAACTAATAGCACCACCAAACAGTGTAAACACATAAGCACTAGTGGATCTCCTGCTATCAATGTCACCTGCCCAATCTGAATCAACAAATCCACGAATATCAACAGAATGTAGAGGTCTTGTAACATTACCATGATAGCATATGGAATACTCAAAAGTACCCCTCAAATATCTGAACACTCGCTTAACTGCATCCCAATGTACCTGTCCAGGATTAGCCATAAATCGACTAAGGACTCCCACTGCTTGGGCAATGTCTGGTCTTGTGCAGACCATAGGATACATCAAACTGCCAACTGTAGACACCCAAATTTGTCTATGTCTTGCAACACCTTGTCAAAAACATTAACTTAGACATCATAAGCCATTTTGTCTTAATCCCCACTTATTCCATTAGCCAATTAATTAAATAAATTTTATTTATTTAACTAAAATCCCATCTTAATCCCATCCTTATCCCACTTAGCCAATTAATTAAATAAATTTTATTTATTTAATTAATATCCAACTCATATCCCAACTAATTCAAATATTTTATTTGAATTAAGTTCTCATCATAAGCCGACTTTCTAATTAATTAAATAAATTTTATTTATTTAATTAATTTATCTTATCATTTAGCCGACATGTGTGCCTCTTTCATTTAAAAAGATAAGTGGTACTACAGCCTTTTATTTAATATCTTTTATATGTAGTACTTTTTATATACACAAACACACATGAGCCCTATCCTCCCTCCACTTGTCAAATGACTACAACTCCCTTGAAGAGTGGGAATACCTAATCAATCCTAGCCGTCCACATCAATCAATTAGCTTTTTAATCTCAGCCGTCCATTGGAACTAAGCCTTTCCTATAAATCAAACCCCTCACAAGTCATTAGCATGCAATTGAGCTTCAAGTACCCTTATTCTGTCAAATTTTCTATAATGCATTGATCTTCAAGTATCCACATGCTGTTGAAATATCATTAGAGCCTTTGCATCCTTCAACTATCATCCTCATGTTATCTTCATCTTAATGTTATGCTGCAGAAGTGAGCACCTAACATTCTTCCAACAATAATCCTTCAAAATCTTGCATGCTCATGCGAGGTGGAGAAGAGCAATGGAGATAAATCGAGCATAGCGTGGAGATCGGTTTGCATTTACATTTGTTATTTTGATTTTCATGTTATCTTGTGCTTTATTGTGCATTGCTAGGGTTTTTATCATTGCTGTTTATTCATTTGCCCTGATTTGCAATTTTACCCTAACTACATTTTGGCATGCTCGGTGGGATTAACCCTCATTTTGCAGGTTTATGCGATTTGATTTGTAGGTTGAAGATATTTTATATTGCTGATTTTTTTTTATTTAGGACCAGATCTGTTGCAGAGGGTTTTTTGTTTTACATAGGTCCTATAAAAAGGAGATCTTAATTTGTTGGAAAGAGGACTTCGAGAGCTTTCCAAAAAGTGGTTACATTAAAGATTTGGCTTAGTATTCAAAGAGTTATGACGATTTGAAGTTGACCCTGCGATTCTAATTTTTCAGAAATTTTTGACGCGCAACTTTTTACTGATTTTTTTAATTTATGACCAGATCTGTTGCTGAGGGTTTTTTGTTTTACACAGGTCCTAGAAAAAAAAGATCTTAGATTCGTTGGAAAGAGGACTTCGAGAGCTTTTTGAAAAGTGGTTACATTAAAGATTTGGCTTAGTATTCAAAGAGTTATGATGATTTGAAGTTGACCCTGCGATTCTAATTTTTCAGAAATTTTTGACGCGCGACTTTTTGTTGATTTTTTTTATTTATGACCAGATCTGTTGCAGAGGGTTTTTTGTTTTACACAGGTCCTGGAAAAAAGAGATCTCAGATTCGTTGGAAAGAGGACTTCGAGAGCTTTCCGAAAAGTGGTTACATTAAAGATTTGACTCAGTATTCAAAGAGTTATGTGACTTGTAGGTGAATCAAAGGAGCTAGAGCAACATTTGGATCAATCATAATAGCAACTTGGAAAGCAATTTTTATGAGGTGCACTCATTCTAATCTCTCATCTCTAATCATTATTTGATCGCACATTTGGACTTTGGGTATAAATGAACTTGTTTGCCATCACATCATAAAAAAATTGGGCTAAAACAAACCACTGTCTTCCATCACATTTGGCTTTGGATCTAAAAGGAATAAGTGCTTGAACTGTTTGATCACACATCTCATTTTCTAAAGGGGAATTAACCACTGCGAGTGTGAATCAAGTGACAACTCATTTGATTTGCTTTTGTAAACCCTATCTAGGAGGCCTGCTTGGAGACACACCACTCCAAGGGACGACCTCAATCGAGGTTGAATCGAAAGACACCCTCATTGGGAGTTAAAATCTTGTCACTCTTGGCTAAGCCCCAAAGAACTTTATACCTTTGGGAAGTGAAGGTGAAAGGTGGGTTACCCCTTTCTCCCAGCTGTGTGGCAGGATTTTGCTCTTAATTCCTAGTCAACCTTGTGCAATCTAGCCTAAGACCTAATTGGCCATACCCACTTGACTAGACATTAGGCTTGTTGATGTGTCTTCTATGTGTGCTCATCACATTTCATTTTCAAAGTCAACAATTGCTTATGTATCTTGCGTGAGTGATTCATGTGTGTATATGCATAATCATTTGTTTGAACATTGCCAAATCAAGCTATGAACACCAAACACATAAACAAATCAATCTAAACACATCATCTAAACATTCCACATCATTATCTAAATCCCTAAGCAAGCACTTGTTAAAAAGACTTAAGACAAACACTTGGTGACAACATGTCTACGCTAGAAGACCCAACAATCAAATTCCAAAGATTCCTCCAAAATATTTATCAAGGATCACAACCCCTCAACCAAGATGCCATTGAAATATTACAATTCTTCCTCCAAAGAGCTGAACCCCATGCAAGCCAATCACCTCAACTACAACATGTTGATCATGATGTTAGTCATTCACAAACATAGAATAAAAGTTACACAACAACCTTTACTCATCTTGAAAGATACGATGAATTCAGAGAACTCATGATCCCAAGTCTCTGTTGATTAGGTCTTAATCTACTGACGTTACTCAGTGGTTGATGTGTGTTGCTGTTTTCCATTCTGGGGCCTTACGTATTTCTGCAAAGTTCATCATTATTTCTTCCAAATATCCTGCTCTGTATATCTGCTCCGCATAAATCTCCAACAATTCTACCTCTGCACTGTGAATTTAGTCAAATAATGTGCCTACAGGCTGATATTTGCATGATTTCTACCATTATTTATGATTCTTTGCATGATATTTTCAATACTGCATGCATTTAACTCAAATATGCTAATGATTTTCAGTTACCTACGGGATTTCAGCATATTTCTCTGTTCTGCTTATTATTTATCATGATTTGCAGTTATGGTGATGAATTTATGAAATTAAAATAAAGGAAAGGGTTAAAGAATGAGATTCCCAAAACTACTTGACTTAGATCACTGATCCACATACAAGCTCCCATACATGCAATGAAAAGAAGGAACTAAAATCATACTTCACCAGGACATTCCACAAATCCGCATGATCCAGTGCAAATCTTCAAAGGAAAAGTTGATAACAACATGTAATGAAATGAAAGCGCTTCCAGTTGAACACAGCATTCACCAGTACATATCTAGAAATCAACAGGAAGATTATGTAAAATTTACAATCAGGATGTAATCTGAAACTTCATATCCATTCAGTATGCTCAAGAACAGGTACATTTACAGTGATCTGAAGAAAGAACCTTGAAATTTCAACAATTCTATCCTCATTAGTCTCAGTAATCCGATCTCCTAATTGATTCTACAGTAATCGGCCTTAATGCGCCAGATGTGTCAATGTCTATTAATGTATATCCCCCCTTTTACAGCTCAGGATCTGGCTCTTATATAGAGCAAATGCCAGAAAACAGTTACAATGATCCAAGGATTAGGATCCTCTCATAATAATCAACGGTCCAAATGAAAAGCACATGCTTCGCCAGTTGGCAAATGTACAACTGGCACAGAATATTCCAGCATCCTTGATTTGATTCGGTCTCCAGCTGGCAAACAGCATATTTGACAATATCCTCCTCACTTCTGGTTCATGTTGCCTCCATGTGCAACCATACAATGCTCAGCAACAGCTCTAACAGCATCATGACTTCCTGCAAATAAACAGACAAACATTAAGTTCATCATCATGTGGATAAACAACAGGAAGTAAAATGTTTTATTAAACAGGCCTCAAAATGTGCAGCTACAGGCAATCGGGCTTCAGATTTCTATCGCTCTGTTTTCCTGCCCATTTTCATGTATATCGGGTTCAAATTATGATCATGCATCGCAACATATACAAGGAAATAACTACTTTTCAATTTATTTCAAATCCGGCTCTGTATATGATGCATGCATGTATTGGCGTGACTACACACTGTCGGAATGACAAATTTTACATTAGGCCGATGGTTAAACTTATACCGACGCCAAAAATCATGATGATGTCCATCCATCGGGAAGACATGTTCTATCGGCGAGAAAAATCTAGACTTGGCCGATAGCAAGACTTAAAACTTTCGTCTACATGATATTTTGGAAATATGATGCTCACCCTTTCGAATGTCCTGATGATGTCACCGTCATGTTTCGCTTCTGTATATTGGGGAAAAGAATGACATCATCATCATCATCATGTCGAAGGAAAATAGGAGGATATGAAATATGATCCTGCTGCTGAGGAAAGGAATATGATGGTGACGTCATCGTCATATTCGGGATTCATTAAAATGCAAAAGATGACGTCACCATCATGTTTAGTTAAGATCAGGGGCTAAATGTAATATCAGGTCACCTAAGGAAGATGATCAGGTGGTGAATGTAATATGACCCCTTTGCGGCCAAGGTAACCCTCTCAAAAGATCAGGATGATGATGATCATCAGGATATCCGGGGCTTTTGTTAAACTTAGAACATGAAGTCATCGTCATATTCGCGAACCGGATCATGTTTTGGAAAATATCCTGCCGAAGGGAAATGTGATGATGATGTCATCCTGATATTTGCTTCTTCGTTTTTCAGATTGGGATGACGTCATCAGGATATTAGCATAAGGTCATATTTCTCGGCAGGAGGACATTACGAAATATCGGGTAGACAAACAAGATCATGATGATCTTGACAACATGACAGGATAAAAATATGATGATCCTCTTGCGAATATCAGGTTTGACCAAAACTTTGACTGTGCATAACTCCCCCATATGGACGAATTTTCAGGTGATGTAAAAGGGAAACCTGCATGGAATTTCAAGCTCTTTCTAAATATGAGGTCATAGAAACAAAATATGAACTTTGACAAACTAACCTCATGATGATGACCAACCTCATCGAATATCATGATGATGATGCACCTGACTCATTTTTACCAAACCGCCAGAAAACAGACAACACAAGCCAAGCCAAAAGTTGGGTCCCTATTTTGATAAGTTAAAATGGGGCGTGTTGTGTAACCACACAACAACTTGCCACCAAAGAAAACAACAAAATTCAAATGATTCAAGTGATATGATCATATTCATCTATAGTATTCTAATTCTTTCTAAGTAAAATCATCATGATCTTTGAATGATAAAGTTTCATCAAGGTAACAGTGCTAACAAAGGATCATATGTGTGCATATGATTAATTATCCTCATCTTGAAAGCAAGTTGAAAATATAAGTAACTGGTGTTAAACTACATAGTTGGAGATCATCCCTCATAGCCAACCTAGATAGAGCCTTGCTGCCAGCAGGCGTCTATAGCCCCGGCAAGGTTATCTATACAATCTCCCTAAGTAGAGCCCCATTGCCAGCAGGCATCTATAGCCCCGGTAGAGTTACTTAGATGGCCTAAGTTTATTGTTTATATATTTTTTATTTATATATCTGATATCATCATGTCAGCTCATTTGTACAAGGTATGGTCACTTGCAGCTTTAGGTTGGAGATTGTATTGGTAGCAAGGGAGTCCCTTTAGATTTTTCACTTAACACCTATACTCATATCTTCAACAAGCCCAAGGCTGTTAGGTGTTTCATTATGTTTGATTCACTTTGGACAAGAAAAGGCACCTGATGAAAAGATATTATAAAACCTGATCATGAATATTTATCAGAATGAATTACAATCTATATCTAAATCTGATCTCATCACTTGAATCCTAACAATTTAGTTATTTTCTTAGGTGATGAAGTGCATCATCTTGACTTACCAAAACAAAAACTCAACCAAAACAACACAAAACAGAAGCAACCTGTACAAACAGCTAACCTACAAAAAGGAAACAACAGAAACAGAACAAGAAAGTAGAACAAGCAGACTGTACAAACAACTAACCTACAAAATTATATACAAACCACTACTAGGCAAACAAAAACCAGAAAACAACCCAAATACACCTGTATTTGCATACTTCTTTTGATTGTGCAGGAGCATTAGGGTATTAGTTATGGTTCTCAACCTAGCAAATTTATCTTTATATTCTGAAAAATATTCTGATATTTTGAATTCACTGTATTCAACAGAATAACTCTTGATGATCAGCAACTGAGGGAGCTCATCATGTTCATGATTAATCCATATGCATGTCTTATATCCTGAATTTCCATAATCAAAATAGTATTCAACATCATTCACTGTGGAAAGGAGAAATACAACCTGGTGTATTTCTGATTTTGCTGGACATGCTTCTTCATTGCCAGCTGATCTTCCATTTGTCATTATATTTTCACTGCTTGGCTCAGTGTCTGGTCTCGCTTCAAATTGAAGGATGTATGACTCTTGATGTATTAATTCTTCATCTTTATCCAACTTTATCCCTTGATTCTGGATGTTCAGTTTATCTTCCAGTTCAGGAAACTTCTCAATATTTTCTTCAATTTCCTGCACATCAGCATCTAAATAAGTATCTTTATTATCACAACCTGATATACAGAAATTTATAATTTCTAAATCACTTGACTGTAAAAGAGAAACAACTTTCACTTGATAAGGACACTCCCCTGTTTCATTTTCAAAATATTTCTGGAGTGACATCTGATTATGCATAACAACTCCAAAGTCTTCTACATCTTCATCTTTCAGGAATTGTTCATTAAATAATTCACATCTTCTATCTATTAGAGGATCTGGTTCCATTAACCTGCAACATTCTTGCATTTGATCATTCAATTCAACCCAGTTAGGTAGTAAATCAGCATTTATTTTCTTTTCTATGACTCCCTGAGTTACCACCATAGGAACTTCATCATCAAGAGTGCATTTAAATTGTTCTACTATCTGTTTACACTCTTTTTACCATAGAATGACTCCAGGAAAGATGTTTCATCTTCTTTATCAAAAGTATTAGGATCAGAATCACAAATACTATCTTGATGAGTGATTTCTTCTCTAAAATTTTCACAAGATTCATACCTGCATACTGACTGGTCCTTACTTGTATTAGGAAGTAGAGAACTCCTATCAATCTCACCATAGAATGAATCCAGGAAAGATGTTTCATCTTTATTACCTTCTGGAACCGAATCAGCTGTTGTATTTTCTAGAGTCTTTTTCAACATGATCAAGCAGGCGTAACAATCTCTCTCTGAATGCTCTTCATCATGTAATCTGCACCAACTTTCAATCAAGACATCATCAGTGGATAAACCTAATATTTGACTACACTGTATATTTCTAGACAAGTATAATTCAAAATCCTCAGATCGGTCCACTTCAGTGTCTGGACAATTAATAACTCCTGGTGCTGCATCTGCTTGTTGCTCCAGAATTTCCTCATTTTCCTGGCATACTTCTTCATTTTCCTGGCAAGTTTCGGCCCTGAACACATCTGGAAAGAATATTAATCCTTTCAAATATAAATCCAACCTTGTAAGGAAAGTTAAACAATTTATCTCGCTATGTTCCACAGTCTGGTGTATCCTGCAATAGGTAGATAAACCAAAGTTAGACAAACTGTGAGGGTAAAGCTGCCTACTCAAAGTTTCTTGAAATAAAGGGATGTTAATTTGACAATTGCCTTCATATACATCCATCAAAATGAGACTCTATTTTTTAATTTTTTAGTATTTTGAAATTTTAAGGAGATCTATCATATCTCAGACTAAAACTTGAAAGCTCAGAAAATCAAACAAATATTTGAGGCTTTGGGCTAGATCTTTGCAAAGGTGCAACCAGAACATCTCAGATAAGAGGTATTTGCAGACATTTAACTCAAATGCTGAAATATTTATGTAATATTTGTAGAAATCCAGAAATTCTCTGTTCAGGCCCTCCTTCTAGTGCCAATTTATGTTGCGTTAGAAGCGAGGGGCCTGCATAAAATGAATGATGACTGAAGCAGTGGTGCCTTTTCCAGCTCTGCCCTCCTTCTAGCGCCAATTTATGTTGATCATGATGTTAGTCATTCACAAACATAGAATAAAAGTTACACAACAACCTTTACTCATCTTGAAAGATACGATGAATTCAGAGAACTCATGATCCCAAGTCTCCGTTGATTAGGTCTTAATCTACTGACGTTACTCAGTGGTTGATGTGTGTTGCTGTTTTCCATTCTGGGGCCTTACGTATTTCTGCAAAGTTCATCATTATTTCTTCCGAATATCCTGCTCTGTATATCTGCTCCGCATAAATCTCCAACAATTCTACCTCTGCACTGTGAATTTAGTCAAATAATGTGCCTACAGGCTAATATTTGCATGATTTCTACCATTATTTATGATTCTTTGCATGATATTTTCAATACTGCATGCATTTAACTCAAATATGCTAATGATTTTCAGTTACCTACGGGATTTCAGCATATTTCTCTGTTTCTGCTTATTATTTATCATGATTTGCAGTTATGGTGATGAATTTATGAAATTAAAATAAAGGAAAGGGTTAAAGAATGAGATTCCCAAAACTACTTGACTTAGATCACTGATCCATATACAAGCTCCCATACATGCAATGAAAAGAAGGAACTAAAATCATACTTCACCAGGACATTCCACAAATCCGCATGATCCAGTGCAAATCTTCAAAGGAAAAGTTGATAACAACATGTAATGAAATGAAAGCGCTTCCAGTTGAACACAGCATTCACCAGTACATATCCAGAAATCAACAGGAAGATTACGTAAAATTTACAATCAGGATGTAATCTGAAACTTCATATCCATTCAGTATGCTCAAGAACAGGTACATTTACAGTGATCTGAAGAAAGAACCTTGACATTTCAACAATTCTATCCTCATTAGTCTCAGTAATCTGATCTCCTAATTGATTCTACAGTAATCGGCCTTAATGCGCCAGATGTGTCAATGTCTATTAATGTATATCCCCCCTTTTACAGCTCAGGATCTGGCTCTTATATAGAGCAAATGCCAGAAAACAGTTACAATGATCCAAGGATCAGGATCCTCTCATAGTAATCAACGGTCCAGATGAAAAGCACATGCTTCGCCAGTTGGCAAATGTACAGCTGGCATAGAATATTCCAGCATCCTTGATTTGATTCGGTCTCCAGTTGGCAAACAACATATTTGACAATATCCTCCTCACTTCTAGTTCATGTTGCCTCCATGTGCAACCATACAATGCTCAGCAACAGCTCTAACAACATCATGACTTCCTGCAAATAAACAGACAAACATTAAGTTCATCATCATGTGGATAAACAACAGGAAGTAAAATGTTTTATTAAACAGGCCTCAAAATGTGCAGCTACAGGCAATCGGGCTTCAGATTTCTATCGCTCTGTTTTCCCGCCCATTTTCATGTATATCGGGTTCAAATTATGATCATGCATCGCAACATATACAAGGAAATAACTACTTTTCAATTTATTTCAAATCCGGCTCTGTATATGATGCATGTATGTATCGGCGTGACTACACACTGTCGGAATGACAAATTTTACATTAGGCCGACGGTTAAACTTATACCGACGCCAAAAATCATGATGATGTCCATCCATCGGGAAGACATGTTCTATCGGCGAGAAAAATCCAGACTTGGCCGATAGCAAGACTTAAAACTTTCGTCTACATGATATTTTGGAAATATGATGCTCACCCTTTCGAATGTCCTGATGATGTCACCGTCATGTTTCGCTTCTGTATATTGAGGAAAAGAATGACATCATCATCATCATCATGTCGAAGGAAAATAGGAGGATATGAAATATGATCCTGCTGCTGAGGAAAGGAATATGATGGTGATGTCATCGTCATATTCGGGCTTCATTAAAATGCAAAAGATGACGTCACCGTCATGTTTAGTTAAGATCAGGGGATAAATGTAATATCAGGTCACCTAAGGAAGATGATCAGGTGGTGAATGTAATATGACCCCTTTGCGGCCAAGGTAACCCTCTCGAAAGATCAGGATGATGATGATCATCAGGATATCCGGGGCTTTTGTTAAACTTAGAACATGAAGTCATCATCATATTCGCGAACCGGATCATGTTTTGGAAAATATCCTGCCGAAGGGAAATGTGATGATGATGTCATCCTGATATTTGCTTCTTCGTTTTTCAGATTGGGATGACGTCATCAGGATATTAGCATAAGGTCATATTTCTCTGCAGGAGGACATTATGAAATATCGGGTAGACAAACAAGATCATGATGATCTTGACAACATGACAGGATAAAAATATGATGATCCTCTTGCGAATATCAGGTTTGACCAAAACTTTGACTGTGCATAACTCCCCCATATGGACAAATTTTCAGGTGATGTAAAAGGGAAACCTGCATGGAATTTCAAGCTCTTTCTAAATATGAGGTCATAGAAACAAAATATGAACTTTGACAAACTGACCTCATGATGATGACCAACCTCATCGAATATCATGATGATGATGCACCTGACTCATTTTTACCAAACCGCCAAAAAACAGACAACACAAGCCAAGCCAAAAGTTGGGTCCCTGTTTTGATAAGTTAAAATGGGGCGTGTTGTGTAACCACACAACACAACACTCCATAGCCCAAGTCCAACACCTTTTAGCCACTAGTCAAGCTCGACAAGTACAACAATCCTTAGCCACTCCATACCAACCTAATCCACCTCATAGCCACATGTCATATCCATCCACTTCATATCAACTTAATCCACCTATCCACCAAGTCAATGCCACATCAACCTATCAACCTCCACCTCAAGCTTATCCAATCCCCCATGCCACCGTGCCAATGCACTACCAAGCCCATCCACAAAGCCATCAAGTGATATTACAAGAACAACATCCAAATCCCAATAGCCCTTTGTACATAAATCAAGCATGTCCAAGTACACCTTTTCAACAAGACTATCAAGCACCATTGATAGACCTAAGTCCACCTCTCCAACAAGAAGCACATCCAAGTCCAAGTGGCCCCTTGCACATAAATCAAACAAGCCCAAGTTATCCTATGCAAGATCTAATAACCTTTGACAAGGGAGATACCAATCTAGAGTGGCCTTCATCATCTAATCACACACCAACACATGAGCCAACTAATCCTATCTCAACACCACCATGTGATCCCAATCATAGTCCATTGATCCCTTTACCTTCCAAATCACCAAGCCCTTCATTACCTTCATCATCATGTCATTCTAATCGTTCACCAAAGGATGCAACTGAGAGAGTTTTACAAAGGATGCTTGAAGCAAAACTCATTGAACTTCCTAAAGTCAAACCATGTGAAGAAAGTCCATATGATGAACATGATTATTGTGCATACCATAGGACCAAAGGCCATAATACAAACCAATGCCCAGTATTTCTCTCAATTGTTTACAAGGTGTACCCACCTATAATGGGAAATCATGCCACATCATCCCCATCCTATGTGTCACCCCCATCTAGTCTAAATCCTAATCCATCCAATCCAATTAGCTCTCAACCTAATCCTCATTCTAATCCTAATCCAATGCCATCTACCATTATCATCCATCCCTTATATTTCCCATCCACCCATACACTTGCGAAGGATGTGATCCATTGGCTACTAGCTAGGAATAGACTACCCCTATGTCAAACACCAATTCATGAGCCTACCAATGAACTTCCAAAGGTCATGTCCAATCCTATAATCTCATCATGTGGTTCACATATCCTTGAGCCTCTTCAAGAGCCTTCCATTAACATACCTAGCCCTTTAAGCCCATCATGTGACATACAAGCCAACAAGTCTATTCAAGAGTCTTCAACCACAAGCCTAAGACAAGAGCCATCATGCCTTCATGTTGATAACTATCAAGAGCCTATCAAGTCCACTCAAGAACCTTCCACTTCCATCCAAAGTCAAGAGGTATGTCAAGAGCATAATCTTAAACATGTGGAAATATTGAACCTTAATCTTAATCAAGATCAAAGCACCCCTAAGTTCCACCTATCCATGACCTACTTATGGGTTGCCCTCAAGCTATTAGCCATCACCATGACCTCATTCATGAGCAAATTTATCCCTTTTATAGCCCACTTAATCCTATTTTTGCTCATAGTTATGATCAAGGTTCTAGCTAAGATCATGAAAACCATGATGATCCATTTGGCAAAACTTTATCTATCTCATGATCAAGATGATATCTATGATGAAGAACCTATTAAAAAGTACCTTGATCCTATCCATAATCCCATAACCATCTATGAGCGAGATATCCAAATTGCTCCTAGTCATCCTCCATCTAGCCCTATCCATAATGAGCAAACATCCACTTGTCATAATGAGACATGTGCCTCTCAAGAACACATAAGCATAGAAGATCAAACAAATAACTTGGATCTTAGTGAACACAATGCTAATGATCCTCTCTCCACATCTACCATCGATCCCATTTCAAGTCCACCATCATGTCCTAGTGGTCTTACCACCTTCCTCCAAGAATGTTCTTCCTTAGGACAACAACAACCTTTGTCCTCCATTTCATCTTCTCCATCCAATAATGAACTCAAGTCTAGTGCTCAAACCACACCAAGTCCCATAGTCAATCGCATCCTCCAAAACATGAACTACCAAGGCAAAGGCCTAAGCCTTTATGAACAAGGTATTTTGGAGCCAAACCATGTCAAAGTTCCTCCATGCTCATATGGCCTTGGATACACACTCCAAGGTAAACAAGCTAAAGATGTTGGTAATCCCTTCATACATCGTAAACCTATCACTTTCCATCGCACCCCCCATCTACCCAAAACATATGTATCCAATCCACCTCCATCAGCTTACAAACCACAAGAGCATGTGACCATACACCTTCTGCCATCCAATTTGCCTCCACTTTTACCAACTCCTAATATCCCTCGATCCACCTTGCCACCATTGCTTCCAACACCTAACATACATATCATTCATAAGTATCCTTGCATCCCTAATCATGGCCAACAAAAGCACACATCGTTTAAGCATAAAGCTTCCAATCATTCCATCCACTCCACCCATCCCATGGGATTCAAAAGCAAAAATTTTCATGCCTCTACTTATAAAGCTAAAAATCTAACTAAAACTCCTAAGGAACCTCATGCCTTGGGGCATCAATGTGAAAAGTCTCTAAATCATCCATCTTCTAAGCAAAGTACCTTCAAAAAGCTATCCAAGCCCATACCTCCAAAAACAAAGCCTAAAAGCAAAATGGTTTGGGTTCCTAAGCAAATAGCTAGCAAGTCAAACGAGGCATCTTCATCCACATCTCAAGAATCCCAATCACCTATCTCCATCCAAAAGCCTACTTCCATCCAAAACTTCCATTCCCTTCAAAAATCCCACAAGCAAAAAAAAAGAAGTAAAAATACTAAATCTATGTGGGTTCCTAAATCACTTCATCAACCATCCCCTAAGCAAACATCTCCATTGCTTCCTACACCACCATCTCACCAAAAGCTTCAATGTTTATCACGGTGTGTACAACCATTGGTCATGGTTCCCTTCCACTCCGCAACACCTCCACATAACTATAACTCCCCATCCTTCATCCATTATCCTACATATCTTTCCCATCACCTTCCTATGGCCCATGCTTTGGCATAAACTTTCCATCCATCCTCATTCCATAAGCCTATATAAATCCACTATCCCCATCCATCTATCCTTGCATGAACCTTTCATAATTCCACATTATAATCTACTATCTACCTAATCCATCTCCAATCGACACAATCCCTTATCAACATCTATGAGCACAATGACATGGTCCATGCGATGACATCCATCTCTAACGGGACTGCCAACATCCATCGCACTAGCCACTTGAGTCCCTCCTATCTATTACCATGGTGAAAACCTGGCAAACAGGCGCCATGTGTAATTGTCAACACATCTAACAACAAAAAAAAAAGAAAAATACAAAAAAAAAATCAAAAATAAAAAAATCAAAATAGTAAAGAGAAAGTCCTTCGTCCAATGGTGAAAACCTGGTAAACAGGTGCCTTGGATAAGTACCATGATGAAAACCTAGCAAACAGGCGTCATGTGTAGGTTGATCTTCTATGTCACTTACACTTGGGGGCACGTTGTCTCATCCAACCTATCCATTTCCATCCTATCCTATCCTACCATTACCATACCATCCTATCATCCTTAGCCATTACATAAACATGCCTATCCTATTGAACCAATTTATCCATCCTCCTCCTTTTGATCTGGATGAAGACATAGGGGAAAAATATTGAAACATGTTCAGATATTTCTTGACATACCCCCTTTTCAAACCAAGTCCTATCCATTGACCATTTATCCATCCCATTCAAACCAACCTATCATGTCATCCCATGGTCATGAACTTTGTCATGTAAAATCCTAAGCATTACCACCTAGAATGGGGCAATTTCCTCTTATGCAACATAGCCTTTGGAGATCACATCCTAGCTCCCTTATGATCCATCCACTATGGCGTATCCTTATTACAAGCTTTCCATCTTATAGCTTATCCCCATCTATTTATCATGAGCTTTCCACTATAGCCTACCTATCCATTTATCATGAGGCATGCATCCATTCTTTTTATGGCCTATCCTCTTATCTATCCATCCAACTCTCATGAACTTTCCATCCCATCCAACTCTCATCAGTCTTTCATCTTATCCACTATCATCCATCCTTTTATCCATCCAATCCCATTCATCCATCCTTGCACCTAGACTTGGTTTTCTCCCTTGTCATTGGTATCAAGCACAAAGGCTACCAAAATTGTAAATCCATTGACATCCCAAAACATTCAAAAACACAAAAAAAATGAAAATATCCCAAAAAACACAAAAAAAATCAAAACAATTAAAAAAAAATCCAAAAAAATCAAATATCCAACGAAAAATCCAAGCAATAAAACCAATCACATCTTCCAAAACAATCCAATCCATCAACAATCAATCAAAATCAAATCCTCATCATCATCAATTCTTCCTATCAATAACATTCATTCATCCATTTCAATCAATCACTTCTTCGAGTCATATCAATCAAATCAATCTAAGCAATGATCTTAAATCCGAGTCACACTAATCCATATCAAGCAATCCAATCAATCAAGGAACATTATCCAATCAAATCAACAAGTTTTTGATCCTCATCTTGTCATGAACCAAATCAATCGTCATCAATCATCATCAATGGGATATAGCATTCCCACATCCTTGTGTTGATCTAGGGATATAGCTTTCCCCACAATGACAACACTATCATCAACAAACAAACAATCAATCATTGGTTTATGACTTGACAAGGGCAATACCTTGTTTGTTTTGCATCCTTTGAGTACACTAAGAACACTTGCTTATGCTTAGATTTGAGTGGACACTTTAATCATCACAGCATCACTACCATCATTCACAACAATCCAATCGTCAAAACAATCAACCCAACAATAGCAAACATCAAAACCAAAGCACATTAAGCTAGCCATCAAAATAAATCCAATCACTTCAACAAACCAAAAGCAGCTCAATCCACCACATATCATCAATCCAATCATCATTTCATCAAATCAATCTTCATCCATCATTTCATCATCTTCACATCATTCAAAACAATGATCCAAATGCAAGTCAATCCTTAATCCATACCAATCAAGTTAATCAATCAAGCCAAGTTATCCAATCACAATCTATGGTCTTGATCCTAGCCTTGTTGTAAGCCAAATCAATCAATCAACTAGCCAACCAACTCAGCAAACAACCTTGTGTTGATCTAGGGATATAGCTTTCCCCACAATAACAACACTCTCAACACTCAACAAACAAAACAACAATCAATTAATCATTGGTTTATAGCTTGACAGGGGCAATACCTTATTTGTTTTTGTATCATTTGTGCATGCTTGCTTGCTTGCTTGTGCGTGTTATCATTTTATCTTGTATTTGCATCAAATCAATACCATTCCAGCTAATATTCATATCTTGTATCCAGACAAGGTTGTATTACACTGGGGCACGAGACACATCGTCACCCTGGTCCTTATACCTTGGTGCATAACGTCAAGTGCTATATCAAACATCATGGTTGCTCACCTTCATTGCAGCATAACGCATCCTTCATTTCTTCTATCTATCCCCTTATCTTTCTTTTGTAGCCAAGCCATTTCTTTTTGAGAGCATACCCGTGTTTGTCCAACCCACCTATCCTCTCGAGGGGGCATCATTATCCCATTTCATCCTTACATCATCATCACTATCCTATCCTCTATCCATACCATAGCTTCTTTGAAATGATGTTACTCAACATAAAGCTTATCATCTCGAACATCATCTCAAAGAGGGGCAAAATGTAGACACCCAAATTTGTCTATGTCTTGCAACACCTTGTCAAAAACATTAACTTAGACATCATAAGCCATTTTGTCTTAATCCCCACTTATTCCATTAGCCAATTAATTAAATAAATTTTATTTATTTAACTAAAATCCCATCTTAATCCCATCCTTATCCCACTTAGCAAATTAATTAAATAAATTTTATTTATTTAATTAATATCCAACTCATATCCTAACTAATTCAAATATTTTATTTGAATTAAGTTCTCATCATAAGCCGACTTTCCAATTAATTAAATAAATTTTATTTATTTAATTAATTTATCTTATCATTTAGCCGACATGTGTGCCTCTTTCATTTAAAAAAGATAAGTGGTACTACAGCCTTTTATTTAATATCTTTTATATGTAGTACTTTTTATGTACACAAACACACATGAGCCCTATCCTCCCTCCACTTGTCAAATGACTACAACTCCCTTGAAGAGTGGGAATACCTAATCAATCCTAGCCGTCCACATCAATCAATTAGCTTTTTAATCTCAGCCGTCCATTAGAACTAAGCCTTTCCTATAAATCAAACCCCTCACAAGTCATTAGCATGCAATTGAGCTTCAAGTACCATTATTATGCCAAATTATCATTAGCATGCATTGAGCCTCAAGTACCCTTATTCTGTTGAAATATCATTAGAGCCTTTGCATCCTTCATCTATCATTCATTCTAGCATCTTCATCTTAATGTTATGCTGCAGAATCGAGCAACCAACACAACAAATTGATCAATCAAGTTCATCTTGCATCTTTGAGGTATTGAATTATTTGGGTTTAGGTTATGCATTTCAATTGTTTGATCATTTCCATTTGTAAATCCAAATTTTTTGATATACACCAACAACACTAGCATAATGTACTCTGCTCATGTCCTCCACCTCACTAGGAGATTTTAGACAATCCTCAACAGACAACTTTGTTCCCAAAGAAACAGGAACACATAATGGTATATGATCTGCCATGCTGAACCTATCCAACATGGTCTTCACATACTTACTCTAGCTTAACCAAAGTTTTTTGTTAGTTCTGTCTCTTCTGATTTCCATTCCTAGAATGTACCTGGCTGCCCCTAAATATTTCATTTCAAACTATACTTACAACTGAGATTTAAAATCAGAAATCATATTCTTACCCTTCCCAATGAGCAACATATCATCAACATACAGTGCAACAATGAGAATACGATCACCATCAAACTTATAATACACACAGTGATCTGATTTCGATCTCACAAATCCAATTGACAACACAAAGGCATCAAACTTCAAGTACCACCTCCTAGGAGACTGCTTCAAACCATACAAAGACTTCTTTAACTTGCAAACCAAATTTGCTTTGCCTTTCACCATGTAATGCTCTAGCTGTGACATGTATATTTCTTCCTCCAAATCACCATGAAGGAAAGTTGTCTTCACATCCATCTGTTCTACCTCTAAGTCATAAGTTGCTGTAAGAAATAACAGGAATCGAACGGATGTCAGCTTTGCAATGGGAGACAAGATCTCACCATAATCTATACCCTCCACTTGTGAATACCCCTTCACAACCAATCTTGCCTTATACTTCTCAACACTGCCATTTGCACCAAATTTCTTCTTGAACACCCATTTGCATCAAACAGGTTTATGTCCAGTAGGCAAACGCACCAAGTCCCAAGTTTGATTCTTTTCCAAAGAAGCTGTCTCATCCTCCATGGCCTCCTTCCAGGAACCTGCATATTTCATATCCAAAGCCTCTGACACAGTTCTAGGTTCATCACTATTAGTAAGCAAAGAAAAAGCACAACTAGAATCAAGCAATGTATAACCAAACCTCTCAGGTTGCTTTCTTATTTGTGTAGACCTCCTCAAGAGATGAGGTTGAGGTTCAACATCTTCATCTGAGCTTTCAGAGCTGCAAGAGTTCTCCTCATTATCAGGTCCAACATTGTCTTTCTGTTCAGTCTTCTCAGGGGTAGAAGGAAACTGAACAACATCCTCTTTGATGTAGAGCTACCAACAGAAACGTTCAACACATGTGTATATTACTCACTAACATACATTTATCTTTGTATGTTTACCCATCGACGAGATCAACTTCATCGGTCAACCAAATTCCTCTCGCACCGAAACCCTACTTTCACATCGACGTGTCTCTGACACTTCTATCGGCAACACTTGAGCTATCAGATCCTCTGATATATTTCATGTCGACTGTTCTTGTCACCCCAACGCATTCAAACCTATACATACACCCTTTGACTTGTCATTCCGGTTCTGTCTACCGCTTCTACCAGTCGGTATTTGCATCTGCAGAAAATGTATGTTTCAACATACAATCGTTATATGCAAACAGAACATACAATCGACCACCTCCTACTGTTAGTTTCCTTTACCTTTGCTGCCGGTAGCTTTCTACATCCTAACTCGATGTATTTGCGGAATGTATATTTCAATATACATTCAAAAATATACAACTCAAAACATACATTCGTCGAATATGCCTTCGGGATATGCCTTCGCCGAAGTCAACCGTTGACTTTCCTTGTATCAACCTGATGTACATTCACAATGTACATTCATTCCATACAATCCGCCACATGCATCTGCAAGATACTCACAACCATTCAACTATGGGATACACAGAGAATGAACTTGATATGCATTAATGATATACACAGATATTGTATATCAACGCTGTATATCCACAACCTGCATCTCGATTATACGTCTGAAAGATTTGATCAACGTTGACCAACTTTGTATATCAGCCGATGTACATTTGCTACGTGCAACTGCGATAGACAACTGTGGTATACACAGGAACATGTAATAGCGATATACACACAAAATGTATATCCTACATACAAAAGTGATATACACACAATTTGTATATCTATTGAAACCATGTGGATTTTCACAGTTTTGACCCGCTTTATGCTTAGCGATTGCACAAAACTATCTCTTCCGCAAACATACAGACTTTTGCACTTTGCCAACCTAGCACATGAGGATGCTAGGGTTTATCGAAGCATGCTACAAATGATCCTGTAAACATGAAAATGAATGAAATAGGAAAATGAAACAAAACACAGACCTATATATATAACCATTCCACCGATTACAAAGTAATCCAACTAGTGGAATGGGCTAAGAACCCATTTCGATTCCAAAGCAGGAAAATTGATTACATAGTGAATTCGAAAACCAGAAAGATAACACAAATAGGATCTTCTTATTACTTTCAAAAATGCATACAGATATCTGATTTCACAGTTGCACAACTTACTCTCACACTACTACTCTGTCTAACATCTGCTCTCCATCCCTCTAATCGATCAGATCTAGGCTATTTAACCACTTACTATGAGTATTACTGACTTGGTTCCCAGTGGCTGGGAGACAATTCCAAGTGGCTGGGAAATAACAACCAATTAACAAACTCTTAACAAACTAACAACCTTGTCATTACAGATCGACAAGTGTCCTAGAGACTTGCCCAAAAACCTAGATGCAAACTACTATAATAGATATTGGTCAAACAGACCTTATTACATTAAATAAAGATATGCCTAAGACATATCAAGACTTTAATCTTCTCCCTTGGGTGTACAATTGACTTGTTGAAGGGGTGCCCCTGCACCACTCTTTCTTTTCTTTTTCTTTTGGTTGTAAAATAGTGGAAGAAGGTGTTAGCTCTCTAAAGATGACACTTCTACTATATAATAGTTTTTCAACCATGGGATCCCAAAGCTTGTATCCTTTCACACCGACACCATAGCCAATGAAGATACACTTAACAGCCTTGTTCTGTAATTTTGACCACTTCTCCCTAGGTACATGTGCATATGCTTCACAACCAAAAACACAAAGATGCCTTATTGAAGGATTTCTACCAGACCACACCTCCATGGGTGTCTTACCAACAAGAGTTGATGTAGGAGATCTATTTATCAGATAGCAAGCAGTGGCAATAGCTTCAACCCAAAACTTTTGTTCTAGGCCAGCTCCATTAAGCATACTCCTAGCCTTCTCCATCAGTGTCCTTTTCATCCTCTCTGCAACTCCATTTTGCTGCGGGGTATATGGAGTTGTCTTATGTCTTTCAATCCCAAGTTCCTTGCAATATTTATCAAATTTTGTAGAACAGAACTCACCACCATTGTCAGTTCTCAAACATTTAATCCTTTTACCAGTCTGATTTTCAGCAAAGGCCTTAAACTCCTTAAACTTACTATAGACTTCAAATTTGCTTCTGAGAAAATAAATCCATGTCCTTCTACTGTAGTCATCTATGAAAGATACAAAATATACAGATTTTGATAATGAAGGAACATTAACGGGACCAAATACATCAGAATGAACAAGGTCCAACACACTAGAAGACTTATGAGAACTCAAGTAAAACTGAACACTATTTTGTTTTCCATATATGCAATGTTCACAAAAGTTGAACTCAAGATTACTATCATCTAAACCCTCAGCGAGGCTTTTATTTTTCAAGGTTCTAAGAACCTTCTCGCCAATGTGGCCAAATCTCTTATGCCATAACATTGTCTTTTCAACAGGAATCTTAACTTCCAAGGCATGAATACAACCATCAGGACTAGATACAACAGATTTATTCACTGCTCGTTCAGATGGTGGGGATGGAGTGACTGTTTCCCTCTTCCTTGAGTCAAAAGAACTATTGCATTGTGAAATGCATGCCTCCAGTTGAAACAGAGTACCTCTCCTAGTACCCTTAGCAAGTACCATAGCTCCTTTAGTCATGTTGTATCCTTCTTTCAAAAAGACAACCTGCACACCTGCATCATTCAACATACTTACAGAAAGTAGGTTCCGTGCTAAGCCTGGGATGTGCATAACCCCAGAGATCCCCTTCACTCGTCCATTAGGGAATTAGATAGAGACTCTTCCATGACCAACAATTTTTAGATGAGAGTCCTCACCCAGATACACCCTTCTGCCATCAAACTCCTCATACTTAGTAAACCAGTCTCGATGCGAGGTCATGTGGAATGATGCACTAGAATCAATCAACCACACATCATCAAATGCATGGGTTGTCAGGGCTGCAATGAAAGCATCACCATCATCTTGTGACTTGGCAGAATCTAAATCTGGGTTCTTCTTCTTTTTCTTTTCCTCTTTGCATTCCATTCTGAAATGCCTAGATTTACCACAGTTCCAACAGAGAGCCTTGGATTTTTTAGGAGATTTGGATCTCCCACGAGATTTGGAACTACCCTTCCCATCTTTCTTGTCCTTCTTTTTCCCTTTCTCCTTGGGTCTTCCATGAACTGCAAGAGCCTCTTTGGCTGCCTCAAAAGACTTTCTCCACATCTCTTCAGATAATAGTGAAGAAACCACTTCATCCATTCTGAATGTGGATGTTGTGCTTCCAATAGCCATGACAAGATGATCCCACGAGTCCGGCAAGGAACAAAGCAAGGTCATACAACGATCCTCCTCCTCCATCTTCACACCAATGGATGTCAATTGTGCAACTAGCATGTTGAAAGCATTCATATATTCTGTAATAGATCCTCCATCCTCCATTCATAGAGAATACAACTTCTTTCTCAGAAAAGGTTTGTTAACCATGGATTTGGCTTGATACACATCTCCCAACTTCTTCCAAAGCAAGTTTATAGTAGCCTCCTCATGGACATTTAATAGGACATAACTAGTAAGACTAAGTCTTATGAGACCCTTAGCCTTCCGATCCTTGAGATCCCAATTAGCTTGTGACATTGCAGCTGGTTTTGTTCCACTAATAGTTTCCCAGAGGTCTCGATCAACAAGCATATCTTCCATCTTGAGCTTCCACAGCTCGAAATTAGTGCCATTGAATTTCTCCACCTCCATCCTTCTGAATGTGCTTGCCATCTCCTTGCTGCAATAAGATTCAGAATACTCTGCATAGACTCCCACTCAACTTAAGATCAGCTCAAAAAACCCTTACCCAACAACTAGGACCAAAGGTGATCAAGCTCTGATACCAACTCAAAGGAAGCTAGGTGTGCAAAAATCACTTCCTACACTAATCTAATGAGGGGAGAGCTATAAAAATTCAATTTAATCTTTACAATTACAACAACATGAAACATATAATAGAGATATTGCAGCAATACACATAGAACTAGAAAGAAGATAGAAGAAGAGAGACAAGATATATCGTGGGGAAAACTCTTATCAGGTGAAAAACCCCACACTCAGAAACTTGCACAATGTATTACCAAAACTGAATATGGTTTACAATACACTTGCAGTACAAGCTTCAATATTCTTTGACACTTGTGTCTGGAGTCAATCTGGCAGTATAACAGTACCTGTCAATCACATACTACATCTCCTCCTCCAAGCACCTGTTTATATAAAAAATACAAGGAAAAATTGGCTCTATCTTGGAATGGGCGTCCAACTTGGCCTCATGGCCCAAAACCCACGCCTATGGACACTTGGTCAACATTTTAAGATGCATATGACACTTGTCCATAGCCACCATCCCAAAGAGGTCACCTATTTCCAAAATGGGCTATGACAGATGCTCTTACGACTCTTACAACCATCATAGAATCTGTCATAGCAGTTACAATTTACAGCTATAAGAGAACCTGTCATACATAGAAGATGCTGACACATGGAAAAATACTCCTACCACAAAGTGGGATGCCTATCTCCTCATGTGAGGACAAAATTACAAGTTGTCATCTTCCATGTCGGATGACACATCACCGTGCCACATCCCACAAAATGACAATATGGAATTTACAATTAATTTACATCATAGGCAATGAATAAATAAATACAATCAAAATAATGCAAGGAATTACCAAGTTTGAGACACCTTAATTCCCAACAATAATAGTCAATATATCTTCACAATGCAATAATTATGCAAAGACTTGACATGGATTCAAAGGATGTCCTACTATAATATTATTCAATGATATCAAATACCATTATCATATTATAGTACACATGACATCCAAGTTCGTAAGTGGAACATAAACATGTTGGGATACCAACCATATCATACAAAGTTATTTAATATATATTTTCCAAACACAGGGGACTCATGTTTAAAAACTCATTCAAGAATATTATAATTGGACATAAAACTGAACTTCATATCATATATCATTGTCGTAAAACTATTCCAGTAATCATGGTAACAAACTATTATCACAGTCCTCAAAACTTTCTTCTTCAAGATGAGTACACCTGCTTTTGAAGGGTTACTGACAAATACCCCACTTGCTAAAGTAATTACATCATTTTCACCATGTAAGGTATCAATATGAAAGTCTCACCCTACAACATGTAACATTATGCTTATTGCACATACACTTTATATTTTCATATTTAAGACTTCTCATTTTGTGTTTAAACATGAACAAATGATAGGACTTAGTATATCATACCAAAATTTAGTACTTCTGGTACTAGGCACATAGGTACAAAATGTATTATTGCTCCCTACATAGTGAAAATCTATTTATCATTATGTTTTGGACAAGGCTAAGGTATAATATCTTACCCCTACATCATTAGATAGTTCCACAACATAGTAATATAATGGAAGATTAATCCTTACCTTCCAGACATGAAACTCCAAGATAAATATATGTGTTTTGCACTAATGTGAAAATACTTATTTTGTTATGTCTCCAACTAAATATAAACACTACTTTTCCCATAAGGTAAAATTCAGTCATCTATCAACCATATAATCTGTAAGATATGATTTTAATAGTGCAACATAATATCAATACATTATTGATGCCTCTAGAAGGCAAGGGAATCGTTATTTAATTTTGTAGAAAAATCATACAAAATCATGATTACATGAAACCATATATAATAGTACATTGAAGGACATTAAGTGCCTATCAATGCAAATGTTGGTTGTGTTACCTTACTCCATTTTGTAAACTCCTTGCCAAGAATTATTTTCCTAGCCATTATGCGCATGGATCTAACTCAGTTACAACCTTGCCCATAATGAGGGCTTTGATAACTGTCATATTCCTATGTATATAGTGCAATAGTAGTTATGATGGCCAAGTAGACATATATGCATAGAGTGGAAATGTTTACAACACATGTTAGCTGATTAATAAAATCACTTTAATAAATTATGCAAGCATACTATGCATGAACTATTTGACAAAATACCTCCAAGAAAATATAGAAAACTGTAGAGTTAAAGTTATATCTCTTTTAATTCAAGGAAGGCTTATAAGTTCAAGGATCTAATTACTCAACTAATAACTACCTGGAGGCTTTACAGAAATCATTACACTTCCATCATCAATGTGCAACCCAGATTTATATTAATTTTCTATAAACCCACCATCAAACATATTATCTACAAGTTGAGTACTTCCTTATAAAGAATAAATTGACATTGGTCATGTTGGACACCTGGAATACTGAGAGGGGGTGAATAAATATTCTTTTAAACCATTCAAACATTAAATATCCAATCCGTTTAGCAGATTCAATTGCAGAAGATGAAATAAGACATGAAACATGTAACAACCACACATAACACATGAACACCAAGATTTGTATGTGGAAAACCCAAAACGGGAAAAAGCACAGTGAGGATTACCTCACAATATATTATAATAAAGCAACCAATTAAGGTTGATACAATTGGTGGACTAACTATCCAAGAATGCTCACTGCAGGTGGCTCACTGCCAAAGGACTCACTGTCCTGAAAGAGAGAGATAGAAGAAATAGCGGTTCACTACCAATTTTGAACTGTTACAATTGCATCTAACATATGCATGAAATATAGTTCCAATGAAAGATCAAAATATAGATACAAAACTCTTCACATTGATCTGATATATCACACTGCTCTGCTCTGCATTTGCTCAATTTGCATTCACAAACACCTTGTTAGGTCTCAAAAATGCAGGTCGTTAACCCTAAGAGGTTCCCAGGCTCTCTTGACATTTTTGGCTAACTGACACGAGGTAGATATGGCTAAACCCCCTTCACTTCAGACTCTGCTAGACCTAGGCAGGTAAACCTCTAATTAATAAAGCAAATAAAGAGATGATCACTACTTTAATCAGAATTAATCTAACTATCGATAATGGCACAAATTATAAAACAGATAAAAAGATAGCAAGTTAATTCTAAATAATCTAAATTGTAATGCTAAAACAATAATGCAATCTAACTAAGTAAATCTAAAATGAATTCGTATAAGTGATAATGAAAATACTAGACCAGTGCCTTATTTAATATAGAGTTAGTATGATCATGAAATAAATGACTGTTTGTTTGGTAAAAACTTGAACTATCTGGCATGAAAGAATAGGTATGTAACTTGTACAACCCTGTAAGGAAATGGTTAGTATTCCATACATATATCCAATTGACAAAATATTACCTACATTGATCTAAAAGGATTTAATCCTTTCTTGAAGGAACCTATCAAAATGATACTGCAATTGTAATAGATTTATCAAAAACTGGAGACAGAATACAAACCCTAACTATATGACTCTTCTTACAGATCCATGACAATGTCTTCACAGTTACTATGATAGATTTAAAGGATTTAATTCTGAAAGTAGAAACTAATTAATCTTGATAAGTAGGAGGTATTTTTCGTAGCATGTCAAATTATGATATTTTATTTCAGGGTTTAATTGTGTAGTTTTTGAGTCAAACACATGACCCATATTTCATGAGTAGTGGTTCACATGAACCCATCTCTCATGTTAATGAATGGTCCACTTAGCACTCATTGCATCTAGGTGATGCACACAGGGGTGAAGCATAAAATATCACTAATTAATCTTATCACACTATAACAACAAATGTGTATAGACAACTTGAAGATATAATTGATAACTCAAATTGAATAACAGAGAAAACTTTAAAAGGAGACAGTCATATAATTGAATAAATTTAACAGATAGTTGATACCAAAATTTTTAGTTACTGCTTCATGTTCACAGACTTGACTTCATCAGAGAATGCTTGCACATGGTCTACCAGAAATAAAATATATTAAAAGTGAACTGACATTGCTGTTCAAATCTAATCTATAGTATCCCCTATTCTATTCTGTAATCTTTCCTATTCTATCTTCTTTTATTCTCCTCTTCCTATCTCCCATTTCTGGTCTTGGTCATCTATTATAAAGAGAGGTATACAAGCTTTAGACCAGTTACAATAGTTGTGACGGTTGATAACCGAACAACAATGTTTGTCTTAATAAAATAGATTCAGGAAAATTAATACTTGTCTTTAATCACCAAATGGATAACCTTTTCAGGGTCAAATAGAGCTCTTTAACTATAGTTCCACTTAATCTCCTTCAAGGGTTTCTTTATTATCCTAAAAAGACCAGACAAAACACAAATTTATTTAAACATATGTATTTACTTAAGTAATTACTTCCCTTATCGATATTTTATTTAGCTCCTCAAGATCCTTTCATGGGTGTTTATATAACTTGATCCCAACTGTGTATATCCTACACAAAACCCATATTTCAAATGTCAGAAGAATATCTTAACCATTCGGATTTAATGTCATTTTAGGGTTTTTGTGTTTTGTATCGGCAAGACCTCCTACATCACTGTAAGAATAACATTCTCTCTTGTATATTGAATACATTTCTTTCATATACAAGCATGGCCCCAAGCTAAAATTCACAATATTTAATATGTCATTCAAATTCGGGCTTATATAAACTTGTATATACATTGGCGATATACATAAAGTCTCAGTGTAATACATTGTATATACTAGATTTAAATTCTTCTGAATTCTGACTTGTATGTATCAAATGCAATTTATGTTTGAAACATGCATACAAAGCATGGAATATACAAGTATTTAACTCTTTTAAATAACCTTTCGGTTCTGCCACTTGTATATAATGCAATGTATATCGGCATGTATCTAAGATACATACAAAGCACAAACATACAACGAATGTTTCAACTTTAATAAACCTTTGGTTCCGTGGCTTGCATGTAATGCATCGGCAATGTATGTCAGACACATACAAACATACAACGAATTTTCCTTATTTCACAAATTTTTTGAGTCCGGCTATGCATATCACCTTGTATGTACTGCAATGTATGTATACCGCAACATACATGCAAACATACAAAGACTTAACATTAATTCATAATAGTTTCAGTTCCGGGCAATGCATATCGCCTTGTATGTATCACAATGTATGTTGGGTCCTACCAAACATACAAACATAACATACAAGCAACGGACCCAACAGAAAATACATTTCAACTTTTAACCTCGTCGGGTCCACCTTGTATGTAATAATAAAATATTAGCCAAATGCATACAAATAAACAATGCATCAACATGATGACTCCTTTATGCGACCATATCGTGACCCGATATACAAGGCACTTTGCATATGCATCATACAATGATAGAACATACAAACCACTTTGTATATGAGAGACTTTGTATATACAAATGACTTTGTATATACAAACATACAACCCATACCACAATGCATTTTACCAAAAACACACATAACTTGCAAAATACAGGAAATTTTAAGATGGTTCAAAAAGCAACCCCTATTCATTTTCGACAAGGAATTCCCCCATATTCAGCTCTGGTACTTAATGCCATTTTTCCTTTATTTACAGTTCATCTTTAATGAGCACTTCAACCATGTTATATTAAGTCTTTAGGAATTGGCATAGATCAAACCCGAATATTTCTATCAACTCAATTGTTAATTTCTGCTTGAAAATAACTATGGATCTTTCCATATATGCTCACATACTGAAATCTTTGGATGATTGAAACTTAATATCTGCCAAAAAGTAGCTTGGGAATTTCAGTCCCAACACACCTTTCGCATCACTTGGATCACACATATGTCATACTTGATTATTAAACAGTGAAAACAATCTTCTTTAAATATCCGCTTCACCCACAACACCAATTAGGTTGACCTAATTGGATGTAACATGCAAAATATGCAATATAGGACTTGTCGGCTCCAAACCTTCAAACACACGCTTCGCGCCAAGATTAAAACTTTGAAACAAATTGAAATAGGTCAACATAGACCTAAAATAGCTCCCATACAATGGATCAAAACATATCCATCTTCCACAAATCACTCAACTGATTGGGTCGGCACTGATGAAGACCTAATTCAAAAATTTGCTAGCTGTACATTCACATCCTGATGTGTGGACCTCCACAAATCATGAAAAATGGAATATGCCATCTATTGAAACCTATGAACATCTCTTTTGAACCTCAAAGCAAGAAACTTATCCACGGAGGAATGCAGACACATTTTCTCACATGCTCTATACCGGAAACAACTGTAAACTGCTAGGCCGAACTTCTGTCATTCACAACTTTCACACCGGAGATCACAAATAGATAAAATTTTGGAATTAGATACTCCTAACAACAAACAAACATATATTAGAACCATAGAGCCAGATCTTCAAAAATAGATCAATACGGACCAAATTACCGAAGCTTTGTAACTTAGAAATGCTAGAACTGATACAACCAAATTTCATCATAGCGTTCTTTACTGGTTCAAACCTTCTTGCAAATTAGTCTTCTACAAAGGATAAATTATCCAAAATGATCTGTACCTTACCAAAATATAATGTTGAGCAATGTTGACATCAAGGACAACACTGTAATTTATGACTGTATGCTCATGTTGCCAACATCAACATCAATGACATCTCCTCATTCTTCCAACAATCTCCCCCTTTGTCATTGATGGTAACATGCCAAAACATTACTCCAAAATACTCTCCTCCTTTGACATCAATGGCAAAGGGCGTATACACCAGACTTCTTTTACTGGATCTCCCCTTGTCAGATATATCCAGGTATATACAAGCTGAAAGATTGAACTAACTCCCCTTGAGAAGCATGTGTACAAACTGAAATGACTTCCCCTTAGATTAGAGAAAAACCAAAAATTTTGTACCAAAAACCTCTTCATATACTCCACATATTTACAATGAATTTGAAACTAAAAAATTGAAAATGCATGAAGTGTAAAACTAGTTTTCAACTGGATGAGGTTTGAGCTTGAAGCTTTTATACCCTAGTCTGCCATTCTAGCTTACCTTCATCCCAAGCCTTTGCTTTGGCTTACTGTACTTGATCCTTGGGGATTCCCATTCTTTCTACATAGTCATCAACCATTCTCTCAACCTTCTTCCTTATAACAGGCTTTTTTTGCTCCAAATGTACCTCCATGGATTTCTCTTCAAATGTGCTAAACCTAGCTTTGGATGTGTCCTTAGGGATTTTCAACAAAACATCATCCAAACCATCAATTTCTTTCTCACTAACTTCATATCCCATTATAGGGATCCATACTGACCTTGGTTCCATAGCCTCCATCATGTATTCATATGTAGAAACTAGAAAGGTGATATCATTTTAATATTTCTCTACCATTTTTGTGGGTGTCCTCTCTCTAATCTACATCTTCTTCTGGAACACTGCAAAGAATACAGTAAGAGCATCATCTTGGATTTAGCATCACCAAGACTTCTCATGAAATCTACAATCTGATGTGCCATTGGTCTCCCTTGTATCCATCTTACATTTTGTGATCTGCGAAGCTCTTGTAGGAAATAGAAGAGTAGACAAATAACACGAGTTCCAAATTTGAATGGATACTTATTCTCTTTTGTTTGCTTCAAATTCTTTAACAATTGTTGCTTTAACAACTCACAAAGGTCATAATATGCTCCTTTCTCAACCATCTCAGATGCCACATTGATTGTGGTGGCAGAAACTGAGTTTTCCCTATTAGTAAAATAGATTTTATAACCTATCATCATCATTGCATATCTCACAGCTAGATTCCAGATGGGATTTACAGTGAGAGCTCTCTTATCAAACGTTACACCTATCAACTCTATTACAATTTCATTTTTGATGGATTTCAACACAGGAATAGGTTCGGTGGAGAAAATAACAGTAACTTCTCTGAATACTTCCTTAGTTATCATTCCTGACATATCTAACCAAACAAACTTGTCATGAAATCTACTCAGAGCAATCCTGACCCATTTATCATCAAAGAAAAAGTTTGGGAACCACTACCATAAATCAAGATTATTTGCAACTAGGTTTTGATATTCAGGCTTTAGGGAAAAATCATCACTAGTAAGTTCTTTTACCCAAATGTCTCCTAACTTTCTATGATTAAATTCTTCAATCTTTCCATGAATGTAAATCATGATGTCCTTAGTTGGTAAAACCCCAAAAGGAATAGATGAAAATGTGCCTAATGGGTCATCTTCAATTGATTTAGTAGGGCATTTCTTGAACTTAGGTTATGGTTTCTTGCTGACCTCTATGACCCTTGGAGTAGCCATTTGTAAAAGAAATCAAGGGCTTCAAAAACCAATTTCTCTGTGAAATTAGTGCTAATTGGAGAATACCTTTCCTTCTCTTGTAGAAACTAGGGTTTGAATGCACCGAATCACAAATCGCCTTAATGTTTTCTTCACTGCTCTACTCTTGATCTACTCTTCTTCTTCGCTTGGAAAATTGATAGCAAATTAAATTTTGATTGAGTGTGATCACTTATAAAACCCCTTTCCATAACCTAATTCATCATAAATGCTTCATTAGAAAAAGTTGTTAAACTTTTCTTTGTATACACAGTCACTTTCAAATGCTCCGCAAACTTCTGCATTCTAAGATTCTCTACTAGATCTTTCTTCAACATTTCAAGCATATTGACCTACACCATGTATCCTCGTGCTGAAGCATCAACACCTTTTCTTTGGCAGGGGGTGAAAGTGTTGGCAAGAGACACTGCTAGGCATGTTAGATGTTGTCATTGATGGCAACTAAATCCATCTTACATATCTGCATTGTATCATCTGTTCATACCAGAAGTCAGATTGTAGATTTGTCTAAGTCGGGGTAGATAGGAACAGGGCATATGACAGGGTTCAACATTTTGGTCCGCATATCTCCATAGGAAATCATATTGTGTTGCAGATCTAAGGGAATGTTAATGGATGTCAGGGCTACCTAAATCTAATATTTTAGCCTCTGGTGATGAAGGATTGTAAGTTACAAGCACCTAAGTATTGGGTTTTGCTTAGACAGTTCAGTCCGGTGAAGAACATGCTGACTAGGTGTTTGATCCTTGTGCGGATTAAGAGAAGTGGTTGGTCAAGTAATTTATGAGATCTAGTGGTGTTGGATGACATGTGAGGTGACTTGAACACATAAGTTTTGGTTCGCATTAATATTTGTGAATGGATTCAGCCGACAGAACAATGTTCTTGAAATAGTTTCCAAGTTTTCTTAAGGCCAAATGCAGTTGATGTAATTTCATGTAGTAGATATATATGATCGATGGATTTGAGAATTTTGCAATGAGGATATGCAAATATGAAGGGATAAGTGCAAAGTATAGAAATATCAAGTGCGAATCAAGGAGATCTAAGCTCCAGATCATGGTAGAATAGTAAAGCAGGGTAGAGAAAGATGAAGTGTGTAAAGTCAGTGTACTGAGCTTAACTGGAACTATTATTTTACATAGTTGGATGCTACTCTTCAGTTCAAACATTTCAGTGAACTCTTGTAATCAATTTGTAGGCAGTGAGCTCTAGGTAGTGTGCCCGGAGGCATGTGCCTTCCCATTTGTAATACTTTTAACAGAGTGTAAATTCTTGTGGGTTAACCCCCACCATGGTTTTTCCCTTAACTAGGTTTCCACGTAAAAATCTTGGTGTTATGTGTGTTGATTATGTTTTTGCTCATGTGTTGTTGATTCATGCTTTCATGGTTATATCATTAGTCTTTTGATAAATTGTTAAGAAGATTAAATACAGAAAAGGATAAAGTTTTGAGACAACTGATTCACCCCCCCTCTCAGTTGTCTTCCCTAATTTCAACAATTGGTATCAGAGACAAGTTCCTTAGAATAAGTTTAACAACTTGAGGAAGATCTGGGAATGTGTTTTCAATGGGTTCATTCAAGCATTCTGATGGTATCAATCAACAACTTCAAGTAGCCTTAGAAGATCCTGATTTGTCCAGAGCAGAAATCAAAGATCTACAAGAGAACCTTAATGATGCTGAAGATTTCATTGAGACCTTAAAAGAACAACTGAGAAAATCTAATGGAAAGAGGAAGGAGCTACTTCATCAGCTAGCAAATCAAAATAAACACAATCACATGGATGAGGCCTTGAAGGAGAAAACAAAGGAATGTGAGAAGCTAGCAAAAGAAATTGTTGTCCTAAAACATGAGATGGAATCTAGAGTGATGAGGCTAACCAAGGAAATTGAGGAAAGGAAGAAGACTGAGGAAAAACTGAATCAGTCTCTAAAAGAAAGAATAGAAGAGTGCTACAGATTGGACATAATAATTGGTCATCTAGAATTTGATCTACAAGAAACTAGGGATAGTGAGGATCAACTTGAAAGACAAATTGTCATTCTCAAACATGACCTAGAAGTTGCAAATCAATATAAAGAGAAATTCAAGATAAGCTTAGCTAAACTTGAGGTGTTGCTTGATAGTCAGAAGAAGGTAGATAATAAGCATGGTCTGGGATTTGAGAAAGGTGAAAGCTCTAGATCCGGTCAAAGAAATCCTGAAGCAAGAAATCAAAGAAGAAATCTTAGAAGACCTCCAGTAAGACAACCTAATGCTCAAAGGTATCCATCTTTCAATAGAAATTGTTTCAAATGCATTAAGTATGGTCATAGAGCTAATTAATGGAGAAGTAAAGTGAATCAAAATGCATCATCCTTCTTCGGTCAATGCTTTAATTGCAAAAAGATAGGTCATAAGGCTGAGGAATGTAGAAGTGGATCTAGGAATCCTCCTAAGAAAAAACAAGTGTTCAATAGAAGATGTTTTACTTGCAATAAGTTTGGGTATATTGCAATGCAATGTAGATCTAAACCTACTCCAACATGTAATTGTTAGAAAAATAAGATTGTGTGTTTCTACTACAACAAATCTAGACATATTGCTAAATTTTACAGAAGCAAAAAGGAGAACTCACAGGAAGGTAAAGGAAAAATAAAGCAGAGGTTGGACAAAGGCAAGGGAAAAGTAAATGAGATCTAGAATGAAATGAACAAAACTTGGGTGAAGATGAGTGTAATGAATGATAGTGATGGGTCCGCACCAAAATCCGGTGCTGATAATTCCTCTGGGAATTGAATCAGGAGCTCTGGCTCAGGGGGAGATGCATTGAAAATCTAACTCCCCCAGCCAATATATGGGTGCCTAAATTTGGCATTATGAATAAAGATAAAGAAGCCTATTGCAGAACTGTTGAAGCAAATTCCTAAAGAAAAGAAGCTAATGTGATTGATTGCAGAGCAATTAAAGATTGACTGTATTCAAAAATAGAGTAACTGGATGAATTAGGGCAAAGCATTTATTACAATGAAGAATTAGGTTTGCGGAGGATAAAAGGTCATTCATTCAAACACTTGAATCACTTTGTATTCAAAGAGAGCAAGCAGAAGAGTGCCTGAGCTGAAATATCAAAGATTTGGAGTGCAACAGGCGAATTCATCAGTTAACCCTAATCCCATGGAGAAAAAGGTATTTTTCTACGAAGCTTTAAACTTGTGATCTTTTTGAAATGGCTACACCTTTGGTTGCGAATATCACTGAGCGACCTAGGCCAAAGTTTAAAAAGCACCCCTTCAAATCCACTGAAGTCAATCTGATGTGAGTATTTTCTAGGGTTCCATATGGAGTTCTTCACATAGAAGACATTAGGGCTTACATTCACACGCCTCTAGAGGAGCATGGCAAGTCAAGCTTTTTTGATCTATAAATGAATCACTTAAAATGTGATGATTTTGAGATCAAACTAGAGTACAAAGCCCTGAAAGACAAGAAGTTCATACAATTTGTTGAGTTTTTGTGTTTTGTAGAGGATGAGTGGGTCCGATATGTTTTGATCCGTATCCATGATGAGTTTTTATGGTTGAATCATCCATTTAAAATCACAAAAGGTGCAATAAGGGTAGTTACATGATTGAATTCAATCGGTACTCTACCTCAGTTGAAGGCTGTAAAGAACCAGGAAGTAACAGAGGCAATTTGACAAGAGAGCTATGACTATAAATGATATAGAGGATCATGGGGTTAGATTCACATCAATGGTGATAGGGTACAAGATATATTTCTCTAGCAGAGAAAATTCAGTGTCTGGAACAACTATTTATACTGCATATCAGATAGCAAAAGAAGATGCAGACTATGATCTCTGTGAACTGTTGTTGAACCAACTTATGGAGAACCTAAGCAAGATAAAGAAGAACAAGAAGTATTCATTCAAATATGGTATGCTAATCATGTCTTTTCTTTTATTTCTTGAGTGAGCTCCTTGGGAATAAGAATATATATCGGTCCAACAACTAACTGGTAGAAGTCCAGATTAGAAATCATTTGAGTTGTCTGGGTAATTATGATGCACAAAAAACTACACTTTGGGGATTCTTAAAAAATTTCTTGAGTATGATGCAGGCTAGGGAGAGAATACCTAGGGCTGTGGTTGAGAAATACAAGGACACCATTTGTTTTATGGCTACTATTGATCAGTGCAAAATGGAACCAGTGGAGCCTAGAGTTGTGTGGATCATGCCCATGGGGTATGAAGTGGATGGAAAGGTATTGAAGTTATATGTACAACATCTATTGAGCCAGCCTAGGGATCCAGCTGAGGAGAGATTTGGAACATATAAAGAGATTTCACTAAAATTGCATCTTGAATTCAAGGCTTCTGAAATCAAAAGGACTGTGAGGAAAGAAGTTGAGCAGTTGGCTGAAAATTTAGGCCTTACCAAGGAAGCTGTGAGACAATACAGGGAAAGGACAAAGAAAGCTGAGAATGAGAAGTAGAATAGGGAACAAGGAAGTATTCCAGCAGAAACCCCTTATAAGTCAAGGACTACTAGGAATTCTAGTTTAGCCTCCGGTACTTCACCTTCTCCTACTGCAGAAAAACCTACCGGTAAGGAAGGAAAAAGGACAATGGTAAAGGGAAAAAGAACATATGTCAGTGTGGAGAAAGTGGATGAAGAAGAAACTGACTCAGATGATGAGGTTAAGGAGTTGATGGCCTCAGGCACCAAAGTTGTTAAAGTATCTAAGGAGAAGCCCTATGGAAGTAAAAAGTCAAGTAAAAGGCATAAGACAGAGGCTTATGTTGAGAAGCCTACTCTTTTTGTGGATGACATCATTAAGTCAAACACTGTAGATGGAAACTTGAAGCCAATGATTGAATTTTATGATCATTACAGTGATGTTGATAAGAGAGTTTTGGAGGAAGCAATAGTCAAATACTTGAATATCTATAGTAAGACTCTATTTGAAATAACTTCTAAAATTTTGGAAAGCCTTGCAAAAATTCTAGAAATAAGAAAAGAGAATGCAAAAGCTAAAGATTTTGAGCTCTGGGAGCATGTGCTGATAAAATTTTGTCCTCAAATTACTCTAGATCAAAAGAACCTGATATTTAAAGAAGTGAAAGAGGACTTTAGGAGTAAGGTCAGAATGAATATGCTCATGTTGGGAGAGATTGATAAGATAGTTGAAGATACTTAGGAGATTCTTCTAAATGCATTGAAAAGGCATAATCTTCCCACTGTTGAAGAAGAAACTGATAATGAAATTGATTCCTCCATTCTGGATGTTGAGGAATTTGATAAAAATGATGATATTGCTACTACTGAGGATACACAAAATTCTCTGGAAGAGAATGTAGAAGATATTTTTGATATAGATAAAAGAAAGGATGCCTTTGATGATGATGCAGAGAAGATAGAAGTAGAGAAAAAGAATGAAAATGTTAAGCAAGACAATGCGGTTGACTCTGAAAAGGGAGAAGATGGAGGCCCTGAAGAGCATAAATTTGAAACATCATTTTGGGTAAGAGACATTGTAGAAGCAGTGAAAGAAATTCTAGAGAGAGACAAACAAGTTGTAGAAGATCAAGATATAATACAAGGACCAATCAATTTTGATACTTTGTCACCAGTACAGAAGATAAAGTTGGCCCCTATTGCACAAGCTAAGGCTAGAGAGGAAATCTTGAAATCCCATATAGAAGATAGCGAATTGCTTGGTCTTGCATCTGGGATTTTGGAGAAAATCATGCCTACATTTTAGAAGGACTCATCAGCATCCCCCTCTGATTAGTTGAAGAGTCTGATAAACTTTGTAAGTACTCATTTTGAAACTTTTGAGAAGTCAGCAGAAGTTAAAGTAAAAAATGAATATAATGAGAAGAGATATGCTGAAATAAAGAAAATAATTAGCTATGATAGATCAGTACTTGATACCAATGTAAAGAATATTCAAAATGCTCTCTCTGAACGTACAAAGATTTATAATTTTTGTCTAAATTGGTCTAAAGCTATTGAAGATATTGAGAAGAAGATTAAGGACTTAGAGCATAAACTATCTAACATTTGTCAGTCCTATAGTCCTTTAACTAAGTCTGTAGCAACCAAAGAATGCCAAGTAGTGAGTTTGCAAAATGAATTGAGTAATTTGGAGAAGGAAAAGGTCAAAGTTTTGGGTAGATTAGATGAGCTCCGGGGATTGATTTTCCCCAAGTTAGAAACTATGTATAGTCTATTGGTAGAATCCCAAGCTGCTACTGCTACTAGTGATCCTACTAATCTTCAAAAGGTAGAATCACATGCATTTTTGTTCAGTGGACATATATCCACTTTGGGTAGCATAAAGAAGAACTGGGATAGTGAATTGTCAAGATTGAAAAACATTTTTGGTGATATCTTTTTGCTGATGAACAAGGCTTAAGGACTGTGTGTTCATATGCAGAAGTATATACTTAGAGTTTTGACCCATGTACATAAGATGTTTTCATGAATTTTGATATGCAAATTCCAGCCTTTGCCATTGATGTCAAAGGGGGAGAGGAAAAGCAATGAAAAATGATGAATTCATCAAAGGGGGAGTATTAGAAATCACAAGTGTACATAGTAAGGGGGAGCTGTTCTAACACTTAGTCATTTTTCACTAAGTGTTGCCATCAATGCCACAGGGGGAGATTGTTGTCAAGAGACACTACTAGGCATGTCAGATGTTGTCATTGATGGAAACTAAATCCATCTTACATATCTACATTGTATCATCTGTTCATATCAGAAGTCAGATTGCAGATTTGTCTAAGTCTGGATAGATAGAAACATGGCATATGACAGGGTTCAGCATTTTGGTCCGCATTTCTCCACAGGAAATCATATTGTGCTGCGGATCTGAGGGAATGTTAAGGGATGTTAGGGATACCTAAATCCAATATTTTAACCTCAGGTAATGAAGGGATTGTAAGTTACAAGCACAAGAGTATCAGGTTTTGGTTATACAGTCCAGTCTGGTGAAGAACAGGCCGACTAGGTGTTTGATCCTTGTGAGGATGAAGAGAAGTGGTTGGTTGAGTAATTTATGAGATCTAGTGGTGTTGGACAACATGTGAGGTGACTTGAACACATAAGTTTTGGTTTGTATTAATATTTGTGCATGGATTCAGTCGACAGAACAGTGTTCTTGAAATAGTTTCCAAGTTTTCTTAAGGCCAACTACAGTTGATGTAATTTCATGTAGTGGATATATATGATCAATGGATTTGAGTATTTTACAATGAGGATGTGTGAATATGAAGGGATAAGTGTGAAGTATAGTAGTATCAAGTGTGAAGCAAGGAGATCTAAGCTTCAAATCATGGCAGAACAGTAAAGCAGGGCAGAGAAAGATGAAGTGTGTAAAGTCAGTGTACTGAGCTTAATTGGAACTGTTATTTTGCATAGTTGGATGCTATTCTTTACTTCAAACATTTTAGTGAACTCTTGTAATCAATTTGTAGGCAGTGAGCCTCCTTTGAGTAGTGAGCTCTGGGCAGTGTGCCCGAAGGCATGTGCCTTCCCATTTGTAATACTTTTAATAGAGTATAAATTCTTGTGGTTTAACCCCCACCATGTTTTTTCCCTTAATCAGGTTGCCACGTAAAAATCCTGGTGTTATGTGTGTTGAATATGGTTTTTCTCATGTGTTGTTGATTCATGTTTTCATGGTTATATCATTAGTCTATTGATAAATTGTTAGGAAGATTAAATACAGAAAAGGATGAAGTTTTAAGACAACTGATTCACCCCCCCTCTCAGTTGTCTTCCCTAATTTCAACAGAAAGATTTCCATTAAAGCTCCCCCTGAAGCAAATCTCTTATCTTAGTTTCCAGAGGAACTTTTTGCACTAGATGTAATTACATATACATCCTTAACCTTTGTTTCTTCCTTCTTTCTCCAGATCTTTTCCATTTCCTTCTACCAGATTGTCCTTCTTCATGTTTCTACTTCTGTAAAACTTAGAAATGTGCTTAGGCCTATTGTAATTGTAACATACAACATTCTTCAGACCAATATTCCTTCCATTCATTCTAGATCTGCATTGATTAGCTATATGCCCAAATCTATTGCATGTATAACAGTAACCATTGAAAGATTGAGCCATTCTACCATTGCTATAGCTATTCATCTTTTGACTTCTACATTCACTAGCTCTATGACCAATTTTCTTGCATGTAAAACATTGACTAGAGAAAGATGGAATATTGTGATTCATTCTTCTTCTACTTCCTATTGCCTTGTGTCCAAATTTATTGCAATAATGACAAAAACCATTGAAAGATGGGTACTGTTGTGCATTTAGTTGTCTGATCAGTGGTCTTCTAGCTTCATTCCTTTGATTCTGGAGTTGCTTGCCATTGTTCTTCTTATTTTCAACATTTGATGTTTGATCTAATTTTGAACTTTCACCCTTTTCAAATCCTAAACCCTCTTTATCATTAGGACCTTTCTGATTTGTAATCATTTCATCAAGTTTTGTAGTACTCATCTTTAATTTGTATTCAGGGCTTCTTGCATTCTCCAGATCTAATTTCAGATTCACAATTTCTTGCTCAAGCCTTGTACATTATTCATATTTTCTTTTCACCATTGCATTAAGATATTACTCAATTCTTTTCTTTTCTTCAACTTGCATCTTCAAAATAGTGATGATTTCATTTTCTTGCTCCAATTGTTCACTGACTTCCTTATGCTTCTCTCTGAACTTCTTGACTTGCTCTTTCAATTTCCTGATGCATTCATTTGCTTCATTGACATTTTATTTCAAATCTCTACTTTCACCTTTAGTTCTTTCAAGATCTTGAAGAGCATCATTGAGTTCTCCTATTTTGTCAAGCATACAATCTTCTTTAGTGAAATTAACAGCAGGAATCTCTTCCAGAGGAATAGGTAATCTTCTAGTAGCCATGCATTCAATCTCCAAGATCTTCCTTGAGCAGTTAGGCTTCTTTCAAAGGATCTTGCTCTGATACCAATTTTTGAACACACAGAATATTGAGAGGAGGGGTGAATCAATATTCTTTTAAACCATTCAAACATTAAATATCCAATCCATTTAACAGATTCAATTGCAGAAGATGAAATAAGACACAAAACATGTAACAACCACACATTACACATGAACACCAGGATTTTTACGTGGAAAACCCAAAATGGAAAAAACCACGATGAGGATTAGCTCACAATATATTACAATAAAGCAATTGGTTAAGGTTGACACAATTGGTGGACTCACTATCCTAAAAGATAGAGATAGAAGAAATAGTGGCTTAATCCCAACTTTGAACTATTACAATTGCATTTAACATATGCATGAAATATAGTTCCAATGAAAGCTTAAAATATAGATACAAAACTCTTCACACTAATCTGAAATATCACACTACTCTGCTATGCATTTTCTCAATTGCATTTACAAACACTTGTTGCATCACTCAGATCACACATATGTCATACTTCATTATTAAACACCAAAAAAAATCTTCTTTAAATATCCGCTTCACCCACAACACCAATTAGATCGTCCTAATTGGATGTAATGTGTAAAATATGCAATATAGGACTTGTCAACTCCAAATCTTCACACACACGCTTCGCACCAAGATTAAAAATTTGAAACAAATTTAAATAGGTCAGCATGGACCTAAAATAGATCCCATACAATGGATCAAAACATATTCATCTTCCACAAATCACTCAACTGATTGGGTCGGTACCGATGAAGACTTAATTCAAAAATTTGCTAACTGTACATTCACATCCTGACGTGTGGACCTCCACAAATCATGAAAACTAGAATATGCCATCTATTGACACCTATGATCATCTCTTTTGAACCACAAAGAAAGAAACTTATTCACGGAGGAATGTGGACACATTTTATCACATGCTCTGTACCGGAAACAACTATAAATTGCTAGGCCAAACTTTTGTCATTCACAACTTTCACACCAAAATCTATCACAAATAGATAAAATTATGGAATTAGATACTCCTAACAACCAACAAACACATATTAGAACCACATAGCCAGATCATCAACAGTGGATCAATGCGGACCAAATTACCAGAGCTTTGTAACTCAGAAATGCCAAAACTGACACTTAGCGAAATTTCATCATAGGGTTCTTTGCCATATCAAACCTTCTTTCAAATTAGTCTTCTATAGAGGATCAATTATCCAAAATGATTTGCACCTTACCAAAATGTAATGTTGAACAATGTTGACATCAATGACAACACTGCAATGTATGACTGTATGCTCATGTTGCCAACAACAACATCAATGACATCTCCTCATTCTTCCAATAGATCAAGGCCAAATGAAATGTAAGGAACACATCAGACTAATTTGTGCCCTTCTTTAGAGATAATATCATGCATAACTTTCATAGCCTACAAGAATACCCAATATTTCATACTCAAAGCATAAGTCATCCTAGGTTAATTATCATTCAACTACGTGAGTGGATAATTCAAAATTAGATACTATTTTAGGAACCTAATCAAGAAGGACAAAAGTACTTAGCTTCTAGGAATGATTTGGAAGATATTTTTGATGTAGGTGTTGGGATCTAAATTCCTCTTTTTGCTATGTCCTCTTTAACAATCTATTCCATGTGAAATTTTTTTTAAGGATAAGACCTCTTCGTGGCTTGCTCACTAGTGAATATAGTAGCATTTTCAGCCAAGGATTCCAACACCCTTATTAGTCCATTTATTTTCATTAGTACAAGGAAACTAGGTTGGCATAAGTGCTCAAGTATTCCCTGTTGAATGCCATCAAAGAGTAATACAACAAAGATGACATGGTTGACATTGTTGTTGTAGCACCCAACATGGTGCAACTACCCATAAACTTAATAGTCTTTGGAATCATTGAAGGTTTATCCCAATAGAATAAGAGTTTTAGATTCATGAGAAGGCCCTAAGATGGGCTTTTATTAGTAGGATAGAGAAGGGCATGGAGAGGGAAAGAAGACAACAAAATTAGATTGATGATTATAAATTGCTTCTATAAGAAATGGTCATTTGGGGTGAAAGGCATGTGAGAAAAAGATTGCAACTCCTGCATCCTACCTCATCTCTCCCCAAGTAAATTACTATAGAGCTTATAAGATACATGCAATGCCATGCCTCTAAGGGCTGTGCCAACTCCCCTCTTGATCACCCTCCTTGTTGAGTTACTTAGCTTTTATGAGAAGCCATTATTGTCGCACAGGCAAATTGCTTGCCTTTCCATGTATCCATCTGATATTTTTTTCCAACCCCCCATCAAGCTCTTCACATGATATGCCCTTTTCTGCATCTTCCTTCTTGTGTGTCCTTCCTCTATCCTTTCTTGGTGACAAGATAATGAAGAGAGGGAGGGTGACATGCCTCAATAATGGTGTGGCATTTGTTCCACCCATACCATCGCCATAAATTTGTCCTCTCCTAGAGGCATTTCCCTATCCAACACATTAAATTCCCTTGCTTTAATATGGTAGTTTGGTAGGTTGACCAACACCCATGTTTTGTTTTCTTTTTGCATTACAATAAGAAATAAAATTTCTTATTTATATTGCCTATTGGGAGGGATATGACATCCTTTCCCCTTGGAGTTTAAGCTAGCTTGGCTTATTAGGAAGTTGCATTTGTTATTTTCCTTTGATAATAGCTATGCTCAAACCATTAATGCTCTACTTTTGTCACTATTTTTGATATTTTAGGTCCAGATTCATGACTTGTACATGCAAATTTCTTTGTAATTTTGGGTTATTGGGCAATTTTTTTCTTTTGAACTCATTATCATCACCTATTAAGTGGTTATTTTTCCCTAGTTTGAGCAATTTGGAGCAATTTTATAAGACACAAGGGTACATATTAAAAATATACCCTTGAATATGCATTTTCACTCAATGCAATCCTCTATTGTTCAATTTATGCATTGATTCTTCTTAAGTGATGCAAGAGCATCCAAGGTGTATGGGCAATCATATGTTAACCAAAATATATTTAATTTTTATGTTGCATTTTTGAGTGGTTTGAATTTCATATTTTAATTTTATGAAATTCATTTTGCTGTGCATTTGGATGTCATATCATATGTTAAAATTTAAAATATGAATTTGGAGTTAATTTGAGAAAAGCAAGATAGTGGAGATAGTGGGAATTGTTATTTAAAATCACAAAATCTAGAAAAAAGCAAAAGGGTGCATTGGTTTTTTTGGAGGTTTCCAATTCCATTTAAATTATAAAATTTAAGATTCCCAAATCCCTAAAAAATAGGGCTGGAGAGAGTGGGTGCCCAAGTTAAGGAAAGTAGATTTTTATTTAATACATGAAAAGCAAGAATGCTAAAAATAGCACCACCACAAAGCATGACAAGGCACAAAGTTTGAATGGCTTATTTTAGTCAATTTATTTGATTAAAATAAATGAAATTGGCTATTTTACAAGAGGGGGATGTTACATTTTGGAGAGTGGGCTGGAAATGTATTGAAATGCAAATAAATTTATTGAAATTACATTTCATTCCGAAAAAAGATGAGATACAAAAAGGAATTGGAATTCATTTTGAAGGGAAGTTTTTTTTCCAGGTTGAAGGAGAGACAGAGGGGAGGTGTGGCTGACCTCCAAGAGGGTTTTAGAAAGGTTTTGTTATAGATTTGGAGCTGTTTTGTACAGCCATTGTGATTCCAGAAGAACCAGTGCAGTTGCATAGTTGTTTGTTGTGATTTTGTAGGAGATGGAAGTCTAGTTTTGTGAAATTTGTGTTTTCTGTAGCAAACTGATTTTTTGTTGATTTTTACATCTTTGTAAGGGTTTATTACAACCCCATTATCCTATTTGGATCTTTGTAATTTTATTTAATTTAATTGAATGAATGTGTGAAAGATTGGTTGCAAGTTGCAAACTAGATTTGCAATTAAGTGTGCAAATATTTTCTATAGTGAAAGAAGTTTTATTTCAGCCTATGTGTGGGTGAGATATCATGTGAGAGCTATTTATTCCTTCCCCTCTGCATCAAGTGGTATCAAAGATTAGGCAGTAGATCATTAGAAGAGTTGAAGATTGAAGTTTGACAGTTGGAATTTGAAGAGTCAAGATGCATCCAGAAGATGCCATGGAAAAAGAAATCAGAGAGTTGAAAGAAAGGTATGCTAAGTTAAAGGAGATGACTCAAAGGAAATCACTATTTAGAACAACCTGCAAATGCAAAGAAAAGGTATGTAAAGTTGTGATAGATTCTAGTTCTACCGACAACATGGTTTCCATAGAAATGGTGGATAAACTAAATTTAGAAAGGATTCCTCATGAATCACCATATAAAGCATCTTGGTTGAATGATAATCAGTCAATTTTGGTAAGTGGACAAGTTTTTGTTGAATTTAATATTGGTGGATATAAGGATAATTTTTTTTGTGATGTGGTACCTATGAGTTGTCATTTGTTATTTGGAAGACCATGGCAGTATGATAGACATGCCATATATGATGGGAGGTATAATACTTACACTATAGAAAAGGATGGAACCACTTTTAAACTAACACCACTGCAAGAGAATGCTAAGGAGTAGACCAAATAAGCAAGAGTAATCATGTTTGGCAAGAGGGAGTACATGAAGTTTGAGGAAGATAAAAATGAAGAATATGCAGACACTACAAAGGCAAAAGATGTCAAGACAACAAGTCTAAAAAGAAACGATGATGAGTTGGTGATAGAATCTAAGAAAGAGGAGGTAAATGATGAATTCCTTGAGGAGACTTAAGTTAGTTTGGAAAAGTGTGATGAGGTTGTGGTAGGGACAATGTTTTGTCCTTTGATTGCAAAAGAAGTTTGTGGGAAATTTCAATCTGCCAATATAGTGGATTATGAACTTGATAAGATAGTAAGTTTAAAGAGTATTTTAGTATTGGAGAAGAGCAATGATGTGGTGATAACAAAGACAGGCCAAGAGAAGGCCAAAGGTGAGTTGTTGATGAAGACTCCAAATAGATTGGAGAAGCATGAAGATATTGTGGTTAGGACAGTGCTTTATCCTTTAATGCAAAGTGAGGTTAGAGGGAAATCATATTATGCCATGATAGAGGTTTGTGGACCTGATTATGTAAGGGTTATAAGGATAGGGAACCTAAAAGTAGATGTGAAGACAAGTAGTGAAGTAAACAAGGTTGTTTGGCAAAAACAAATGGATGAGTTTGAGTATGCAGCGAAGGTAAGGAAGAAGGACATTCATGGGACAACTGGTAAGAACTTCTTTGCAGGTATGAGGACAAGAGAAACATCAAGTTTTGATGAGAGGATGGTTAGAAGACATGTACCTGATTAGTTTGCAACAAGGAAGCTAGATATCAAGGTGTCGAACAAAGACAAAGAGTTGAGTTTGAATTTGTTCCAAGAGTGAAAATAAAGACCAATTAGAGCTGTTTCAAAGAAGACAAGAGGTAGAGCATAGAGGACATCAAGGAGGAGTATTCAAAGGATGAAGACCTATTACTACCCTCAATCCAAGAGGGATTGGATTTTCTTTTGGCTGGGAGTTTGATGTAGGAGCATCCAAGGTGTATGGGCAATCCAATGTCAACCAAAATATGTTTAATTTTTATGTTGCATTTTTGGAGTGGTTTGCATTTCATATTTTAATTTTATGAAATTCATTTTTCTATGCATTTGGATTTCATATCATATTTTAAAATTTAAAATATGAATTTGGAGTTAATTTGAGAAAATCAAGATAGTGGAGATAGTGGGAATTGTGATTTAAAATCATAAAATCTAAGAAAAAGCAAAAGGGGGCATTTGTTTTTTTGGAGGTTTCTAATTCCATTTAAATTAGAAAATTTAAGATTCCCAAATCCCTAAAAAATAGGGCTGGAGAGAGTGGGTGCCCAAGTTAAGGAAAGTAGATTTTTATTTAATACATGAAAAGCAGGAATGCTAAAAATAGCACCACCACAAAGCATGGCAAGGCACAAAGTTTGAATGGCTTATTTTAGTCAATTTATATGATTAAAATAAATGAAATTGGCTATTTTACAAGAGCGGGACATTGCATTTTGGAGAGTGGGTTGGAAATTTATTGAAATTACATTTCATTCCAAAAAAAAGATGAGATACAAAAAGGAATTGGAATTCGTTTTGAAGGGAAGTTTTTTTTCCAAGTTGAAGAAGAGACAGAGGAGAGGTGTCGCTGACATCCAAGAGGGTTTTAGAAAGGTTTTGTTACAGATTTGGAGCTGTTTTGTACATCCATTGTGATTCCAGAAGAACCAGTGCAGTTGCATAGTTGTTTGTTGTGATTTTGTAGGAGATGGAAGTCTAGTTTTGTGAAATTTGTGTTTGCTGTAGAAAACTAATTTGCTGTTGATTTTTGTAGCTTTGTAAGGGTTTATTACAACCCCATTATCCTATTTGAATTTCTGTAATTTCATTTTATTTAATTGAATGAATGTGTGAAAGACTGGTTGCAATTTGCAAACTAGATTTGCAATTTACTATGCAAATATTTTCTGTAGTGAAAGAAGTTTTATTTCAGCCTATGTGTGGGTGAGATTTCATGTGAGATATATTTATTCCTTCCCCTCTACATCATTAAGATAAGTCAATATTTATGCCATCAGGTACCCACACATTTACCAATTAATCCTTGCAATGTATTGAAGTACCATGCTTCAATGAACACTCTTCATAGTCAAGTACACCTCATGTATCGAAACTACTTTCATCAACTTCCTCTTAGGTTTTATTGACCTAGTTAGTTGCTTACCACATAGGTTTTCAACACATATCACCAATGTCCCATTAAACCAAGATTAGCAAAATTTTGATTCGAGACAATTTATTTAATCATTGAAGACTAGAAACACAAGTCTCTATGTTCTTTATAGTTATTGTTTACATGGATTCATACCATGTTAATCACAATTCAAACTCATTTCCAACCTCATAACATGCTAGTATACCAATGTCATGTATATGAGTTGATGCATACCAATCTTCACTTGTCTATTGTTCCTTCGATAAGTAACTACATATAAATAGGAATTAGAATATAACATACTTTTATCATCATCAATAAGAATTCTCTCTCTATGTAGCTTTAACTTGCATGGTAGAGAGCTATACATCGAATAGATCATTCAATCTTGTGGCTACATAAACAAGTATTAAGGTAGCCCATATGAGTGCACCATCAATTTAGGGTTAGATATTGTAAACACATTCAATTGTGCATTTCATAGTTCTCTATGAATTAAGTTCATAACCATTCATGCTTATACTAGAATGATGAATCTTGTTATTATTAAATATGTATTGGAAGTCCTCACATAGTAATATGCAAATTCAAATCCAAATTTAAGTCATCAAGTGAAATGGGGAATAGTAATCATCAAATACCACCAACCTTTTGTTGCACCACTATGATTTTCTTTTATAATTCATATACCCGGATTCCCTTTCACATCAATTTAGGTATTCTTGGTTAAGATTGGCCAACCATTCTTATAGGCTTAAAATTCTATTTAAGAAATTTAGGGATAACATATTCATACTGAGTGACTAGTTCAATTGTAACGAGACAGTAGTGCAAGATCATCTACTTTATCCTAGAGTCTAGTGAGTTTTATAGGTCTAGTGTTTAAACCATGCTCTGATACCAATGTAATAACAACCCTAGATACTAATTCTTTATTACACTTCAAGTACTACTCAATTGACCAAGCATCTTCTATCTAAATTAGAAGTGTCAACTTCATGGACTCACCATCCATAGATATGGAAACAACTCTGTTCCACAACTCATATACTCGCACTAGAATATGTCAAGCTCCCAATGTGAGGGTGATCCCTAGACCCAAACCTAAACCTCAAGGGTTCATTCGTAATGGACCTATTTACATATCTCTTCCTGGGAATTAGAGGCTCTGTAGTTCGTACACCATAATAGAGATGATATCATCCTCTCCTCTAAAATGAGATCTTTGATCTCACTTTTAAATAACAACCACTTGTTGATCTTATGCTTCTAGATCCATCGATACACAATAGTAGGATAACACTGCATTCCAATCAATGTTAATCCAATGCCAACATGTCACAACTCAATTTTTTTAAACTAATATAAAACAATATATTCATTTAAAATAGAAAATGGATTACACATAAGGAATAGATGATAAGTTTGCAAATCCACTAGTGAGTGGAAGATGCATTTTCCTTAAACAAAGACAGTGGAGGGAGCATTTTCCTTAAACAAAGACAATGGAGAAAGCATTATCAATAAATTAAAGGAGTGGAGGATGTAATAGCATTAAAAAACAAGAGTGGAAGTGTTGGCAAGAGACACTATATGGATTCATGGTTGTTGTCATTGATGGCAACAAAGGTCATCCCACATATCCGCAAGTCATGATGTGTCTCTACCGGAAGTCAGAATAAAGAATGTTGTGGTCCGGTGAACAAGAACAGAGCATGTGGCAAGGTCCGACAGATTGATCCGGATCTCTCAGAGGAAGTGTCTTGGTGCAGTGCGGATTTGGGGAAGTCAAGAGGACTACCTTGAGTGGTATATTCCAAGGATTTAGCCTCCGGTGATGGACAAGGAAAAAGATATGAATAGTTGAGTACCGGATTCCTGAGAGACAGTGAAAACAGAGGAAGAACTGACTGACAGAGTATCAGACTACTTTCCGGATGTGTTACTATTGATGATAGAGGTTGTGAAGGCATGAATCATGTTTGGCCGACATGATTAATGATATCTACAAGTATATGCTTGATCCGCATTGCTTGGTGAGGAAGGATTCAGCCGACAGAACAAGAGTTTGTAAGAAACTAGACTGTTCCGGATGCCGACTAGAAAGGTGATGAAATTACTTGTGCGGATATATATAGAGGATGGATTTAGTTGTGAAGTGGGTGATGGTGTGAAGATATATGCGAAGAAGTACAGAACAGAGCAGAAGTAGCAAGAAAGATCTGATATGTGAAAGGATAGCAGAATAAAGAATAGAGGAAAGATGAAGTGCAGCAGATCAGTGTACTGAGCCTAACCGGAACTGAACTCCAGCATATGCAGATGCTTCCAATCAGTTCAAGACTATGATTCTTATCACTTTGTAGACAGTGTGTCTTCTTGTAGGCAGTGGGCCTCTTGTGAGCAGTGTGCTCGGGCAGTGAGCCCTAATTGGCAAGTGCCATTTTGTAATTTCCTATTCTTCTAACAGAGAATAATTTTGGGTTAATCACCCCGTGGTTTTCTCCCTTAACAGGGTTTCCACGTCAAAAATACTGTGTTATGTGTTTCTTATTTCATGGTAATGTTTTTGTGTTTGATTCAATGCTGCATCAATTAATAAGAAACTCCAATAAGGGAAATAATTAGGATAACTGATTCACCCCCCCCCTCTCAGTTATCAACAATTGGTATCAGAGCTAAGTTCCTCCTAATAGAGCCTAACAGCTTGAGGAAGATCTGGGAGTTCAAATGGATGCATATGGTTTAAGGGAGCAACTCAAGACTGCTCTTGAGGATCTTGAACAGTCAAATTCTGAAGTCAATGAATTAAAGGAAAGACTCAAACAGGCTGATGAATTCATGAGAGAATTAAAAGACAAATTAAGTCTCTCTATGAAAAAGAGAAAGGAGCTGCTGCAACAGTTGGCAAGACAAAGTGAAGAAAGAAATACAAATGAAGAATTGACTGAGCAAACCAAGTTATGTGAAAAGTTATCAAAAGAAGTCATTATGTTAAGACATGAAATGGAATCAGGAACTATAAAGTTTACTCAAGAGATTGAAGAAAAAAGAAAGGCTGAAGACAATCTAAGACAATCTCTTAAAGAAAAATCAGAAGAATGCCACCAGATGGACAGGATTATCAGACATCTTGAATCTGATCTTGAAGATGCCAAAGATAATGAAGAAAAACTTGAGGATCAAATTGCCTCTCTCAAAAAAGACCTTCAAACAGCAAATGAATATAAAGAGAAATTCAAGATAAGTTCTGCTCAACTTGAAGTTCTTCTTGGAAGTCAAAAGAGGACAGATGACAAGTATGGTTTGGGATATGAGAAAGGAGAAAGCTCCGGATCCGGTCAGAAGAATCTTGGATCAGAAAATCCAAGGAGCAGGCCTAGAAGACCTCCGGTAAGACAGCCAAATGCTCAAAGATATCCATCCTTCAATGGATACTGCCACAGCTGCAACCACTTTGGTCACAAAGCTAATCAGTGCAGAATGAGAATGAATCAGATTAATTCATCCTTCTCCGGACAGTGCTTCAACTGCAAAAGGTATGGACACAAATCCCATGAATGCAGAATTATGCAAGTAAACAAATCATTCAAAGGTAGATGCTTTACATGCAATAGAGTAGGTCATATGGCTAATCAATGCAGATCAAGAGGATATCAGTCAAATATGCAAAGAAATGTTATTTGCCAAATCTGCAATAGGTCCGGTCATAATGCTAAAGTCTGCAGAAACAAGAATTAGGACAAAAGAGGTCCGGTGTATAATCAGAATCAAGACAAGGGCAAACAAAAGATGAATGCGGATGAAGTTAGGAATCAGATGAGCAAGATTTGGGTGAAGAAAAGTTCAGAGAATGTAGAGGTTGGATCCGCACCAGACTTTGGTGCTGATATTTCTTCCAGAAATTAAAAAGTGAGCTCAGGCTCAGGGGGAGACTCAAAGAAAATCCTGTTCCCCCAGCCAAACAAGTGGTGCCGGATGTGGCACAAGATGCGGATTAAAGGGTTTGCAGATATGAGTCTTGAGATGCTTCAGTCAAGTTTTTAGAGGTCCGCATGGAGTTATGAAGAAGCTGTGATCGATCAAATAAGACTTGATCAGGGAGATGCTCCGGTATGACAAAGGATTACAAAAAGGTCCGGAGAGATCCAGAAATGCACTATCTTGTTCTGCGGATTGGACAGAGTGTTTGGGATGTTCTTGTAATATGTTACCTCGATTTATTCATGATTGAAAGATCCGGATGATATTCGCAGATCAGGACTAATCCGGGATACTCCAAGCTATCCAGACAAGGCAAACCGGAATAATGTAGGTGAAGCATTTATTGCAGACAGATATTAGGGTTCGCGGAGCAATATAAGGGATTTCTCAAAAGTCAATTGCTCATTCTGCACTCAAGAAGAAGCGAATAGTGGAGCTCTGCAACAAGATTCATCAAGCACACCAAGGATCTCCTACCAAAGTCATTGCATAAAGAAATCAATCCAATCACTCCGTGCAAATCGAAGGCGCATAAGGTATTCTCCATTTTTCATTACCTCACTGCAAATCTTTGAAGAATGGCTACTCCAAATATAGTTAAGATCTCTGATAGACCTTGCCCCTCATTCAAGAAACATCCTTATAAATCATTAGAGGTAGATCCACTAGGAGCCTTCTCTAGTGTTCCTCATGGTGTATTGCATACGGAAGATATTAGGGTTTACATCCATGCGAATCTTGAAGACTTTGGAGAATCAAAACTGATGGATATCTATCACAAACAATTGATAGATGACTCCTTTGAGATCAAACCTTAGTATAAAGCCATCCAGGACAAACACTTTGCACAGTGCATTCATTTCCCCTGTTTTGAAGAAGATGAATGGGTCCGGTATGTACTAAGTAGAGTACATGACAATTTCCTATGGTTGAACAAGCCCTTCAAGATCACCAAGGACACAATTAGGGCTGTAACCGGTCTGCACTCATCCGGTGGATTACCTGTTCTCAAATCTGTCAAAAATCAGACAGTCAGTGATGCAACCAGATCCAAGTTTGACAAGAGAGCTATGATAGTTGATGATATCATTGAACCGGATGTCAAATTTGCAGCTATAATAATTGGTTACAAAATCTATCACTCCAGTAGGGAAAATTCAGTACCGGGAATTGCAATCTACACAGCCTATCAGATGTTAAAGGAGAATGCAGACTATGACTTGTGCGAGCTTCTAGTAAACCAACTCTTTGAAAATCTGCAGAAGATTAAGAAGGACAAGAAAAACTCCTTCAAATATGGCAATCTGATCCTTTGTCTCTTCTTTTACTACATAAATGAGCTTCCCGGATCCAGTGGATGGATATGGCAGAATGACAGACCGGTTGCCATTCAAATCAGAGACTATTTGCATGGACTTGGGGATGCAAAAGCAAGAAATACAGCTCTATGGGGTTACTTCAAGAACTTCCAAAGCATGATGCATGCAAGAGAAAGAATACCCCAATCCCTTGTAGAAAAGTACAAAGACACAGTATGCTTCATGGTTGAAATAGATCAGTGTCTAATGGAGGCAGTAGAGCCAAGGACTGTTTGGATCATGCCCATGGGGTATGAAGTGGATGAACAGATAGTAGAGCTGCATGTTCAACACATGCTAAGCCAGCCCAAAGATCCTAAGGCAGAAAGGTTCGGAACCTTTGAGGAACTGAGTGTAAAAATACATGTAGAACTCAGGGAACCGGAGATAAAGAGGAAGGTAAGAAAAGAAGTTGAGCATATTGCTCAAGGCCTAGGAATCTCAAAAGAGGCACTTGATGCCAGCCGGGAAAAGAGGAGGAAGGCTGAGGAAGAAAAGAAAAGTAAAGAAAGTGTTCCGGTTGAAACTCCCACCCGGACCAGATCATCAAAAAGATCTGCACCTCCCACAACCAAAAGTTCAAAACCGGAAGTCCAGGCATCCGGTAAAAGATCCAAGACAAAAGCCACAAGGGCTTATGAAAGCCAAAAGGATGAAGAGGAAACAGAGTCAGATGAGGGAGTAAAAGAAATAAAGAAGCAGAAGAAGAAAGGATCCGGTAAACCCTCCACAGGCCAAAACAAGGATGAAATGGCGGAGGTATCTGTTGAAAAGCCCACTCTGTCTCTAGAGAGCGTAATCAAGTCAGTCACGGTGGATGGAAACCTTCAACCAATGACTGAATTTTATGATGACTTTAGTGAGGCTGACCAAAAGACTCTGCAGGAAGCCACAGTCAAATATCTGAACATATACAATAAGGCTTTCATTGAGATCATATCTCTTATTCCTAAAAGCCTAGAAAAGGAATTAGAAATAAGAAAGAACAATGCTCATGCAAAAGATCTTGAGATCCGGGAGCAGATAGCTATTCAGCTATATCCTCAAATTGATCCCAAGACAATGAACATAATCTTCAAGGACTGCAAAGATGAGTTCAGAAGTAAAGCCAGGATGAATCAACTCATGCTTGGTGAGACTGACAAAGTGGCCCAAGAGACAGAAGAGATCCTCCGGAAGGCCTTCAAAAGGTTCAATCTTCCTGTTGTAGAGGACTTAGGTACAGAAACAGCTGAGGACTTGGAACCCTCTGCTCCAGAAGAAGTGGCCTATGAACAAGCTAGCATCTCTCCTCCGGTTTCCCCTACAGTCTCCGGATCCAAAGAAGAAGAGAAATTACAGGAGAAGGAAGCAGTGGTGAAAGACAAAGAGGTTGACAGTTCCAAGACTACAGAAGAAAAGAAACATCTGTCTCCGGCAAGAGACACTGCACAAACTGTTCAACAATTTTTGAGCAAAGAAACTTTAGAGATTGATGAACCGGAGCTTCTAAAAGGCCCATTCGACTTTGACTCTCTCTCTCCGGTACAAACAATGAAGATAGCTTCATTTGCAAATGCCAAGGCAAATGAAAAACTCCTTAAGTCTCATATGGAAGACTGTGAGTTGATAGAGGCTGCTTCCGGAGTACTTGTAAAGATTATGCCATCAATCCAGATAGATCCGACAGCCTCCTCTTTCGGTAATCTAAAAACCTTAGTCAGCAGTGTTGATACACATTTTGATTCTCTAGAAAAATCAGCTGAAGAAAAGGTCCGGAAGGAATTTTTGGATAAAAGATTTTCAGAAGTATTAGAATTAATCTCTAAAGATAGGAAGATTGTGAGCATTGGAATAAAGAGCTTAGAGAATGCTCTTAAGGATGGCGGTGACATCTACAAATTTTGTATATCCTGGTCAAAGGCAACAGCAGCAATTGATAAGAAAATAAAAGAGGAACAGGACAAGCTACAAAGCTAATCTCAAAGTTTTGATCCTCTCTCTTCCTCCATAATAAATCAAGAATGTCAGACTATTGCAGTCTTGAATGAAATAAAGAATCTTGAGAAGGAAAGGAAGAACATCACTAACCGGATGGGAGAACTTAGACGGATTATAATCCCTAAGTTGGAAACTATGCATGAGGCCATCAGTGATGCTCAGACCACCGCCCAAACAAATGATCCGACAGATCTCAAGAGGGCAGAAGCTTTTGCATTTTTGTTGAGTGGTCACATTTCAATTTTGGATAGAATGAAGCAAAGTTGGGCTATAGAAATGATCCAATTGCAGACATCCTTTGCAGACATTCTTCAGTATATGTGAGTATGTAAATATGCGGCTATGTATAGAAATTTTTTGAAAATTTTGATATGCGGACCCTACCCTTTGCCATTGATGTCAAAGGGGGAGTGAGGAGCAGTGAAAAATGAGGAATCCAATTAAGGGGGAGTTCCGGAAATTGTATATAAAGACAGAGCATCAGCAAAGGGGGAGCATAGTGTAAACACTTAGTCATTTTTCACTAAGTGTTGCCATCAATGCCAAAGGGGGAGATTGTTGGCAAGAGACACTATATGGATTCATGGTTGTTGTCATTGATGGCAACAAAGGTCATCCCACATATCCGCAAGTCATGATGTGTCTCTACCGGAAGTCAGAATAAAGAATGTTGTGGTCCGGTGAACAAGAACAGAGCATGTGGCAAGGCCTGACAGATTGATCCGGATCTCTCAGAGGAAGTGTCTTGGTGTAGTGCGGATTTGGGGAAGTCAAGAGGACTACCTTGAGTGGTATATTCCAAGGATTTAGCCTCCGGTGATGGACAAGGAAAAAGATATGAATAGTTGAGTACCGGATTCCTGAGAGACAGTGAAAACAGAGGAAGAACTGACTGACAGAGTATCAGACTACTTTCCGGATGTGTTACTATTGATGATAGAGGTTGTGAAGGCATGAATCATGTTTGGCCGACATGATTAATGATATCTACAAGTATATGCTTGATCCGCATTGCTTGGTGAGGAAGGATTCAGCCGACAGAACAAGAGTTTGTAAGAAACTAGACTGTTTCGGATGCCGACTAGAAAGGTGATGAAATTACTTGTGCGGATATATATAGAGGATGGATTTAGTTGTGAAGTGGGTGATGGTGTGAAGATATATGCGAAGAAGTACAGAACAAAGCAGAAGTAGCAAGAAAGATCCGATATGTGAAAGGATAGCAGAATAAAGAACAGAGGAAAGATGAAGTGCAGCAGATCAGTGTACTGAGCCTAACCGGAACTGAACTCCAGCATATGCAGATGCTTCCAATCAGTTCAAGACTGTGATTCTTATCACTTTGTAGACAGTGTGTCTTCTTGTAGGCAGTGGGCCTCTTGTGAGCAGTGTGCTCAGGCAGTGAGCCCTAATTGGCAAGTGCCATTTTGTAATTTCCTATTCTTCTAACAGAGAATAATTTTGGGTTAATCACCCTGTGGTTTTCTCCCTTAACAGGGTTTCCACGTCAAAAATACTGTGTTATGTGTTTCTTATTTCATGGTAATGTTTTTGTGTTTGATTCAATGCTGCATCAATTAATAAGAAACTCCAATAAGGGAAATAATTAGGATAACTGATTCACCCCCCCCCTCTCAGTTATCAACAGGAAGATGCTTGGTTTTTCTATAAATTGCAAGGATTTGATGAAGAAGGGACATCACCTCTTGTTTGGAGGATTGGAGTAAACTTAGTCTAGTAAGAGAGCAGTCGGGAGTAGAGAGCCTGGAGCAGATGTCCAAGGTCATGGAGTAGTCTTTTGTCTGCCTCCAGTATGTTTAGGTGTCCGGATCCAGCACACTACGGCTTTATGAGCTCGAAGTGATTTCCCAAAGGTTTGTTCCCAGCTGAAATTCATTGTGGAGTCACCCTGATCTCTACCGCCCTAGCCTGAAATCGTGTAATCGTGGTAAGGAAATCATCAGTCTTATTACTGATTTCGCATGTACTGCTGTTTAAATTTAAGATATAGCATTTCAGTGCATATAGTATCTACTGTTATAATATAAGTTTCTGAACTGAAATAACTATACTAAACGGTGTATGTCAATACAACATAACCGTGGTTTCATTAGTATTCATTTCTGAGTGAATGTAAGATAACACTACAGATTTCAGGCAAAAGACAACCTAACCCAATTTCACACTCAAAATAAAGCAAACGAAGTCTTCTTCAAATTTTATTGTTAGAAATCATTGATATCTCTGTATACCTATTTTTATTTCTCTATCCCTGTTGTTATTTCTCTATTATATTCCTTTAATTGGCTGTTGTGAGGACTGTGTAGGTTGCAACATATTATAAAAGTTGCAATAAAATTTAACATCTTCTGCAATAGGCTTATCCTTTAGCTGCATGGTAGTAAGTTCTTGTTTCATGTGCTTCCTCTGAACAAAGTCATGGAAAAGCTTGGAAGACTTACCTCCCGCTTAAGCATATTTCTCTTGACTCTAATTTTCAACCTTTGATTTTGTTCTCTCCATTCTGTCCATAGTTGCCTTCTTATATGTCATCTAATGAGTGTGATTTCACAAATAAGAACATTGCTGCACTTTAAAAACCTATATTCGTATGTGCTCTAAAGACACCCAGAAAACACATCTGAACAATCACATAGGCTTAATCAGAATTTGAACGATAAAGTTTAGGGTGTCCTCAAGATCGTCAGCACTGTGTAGTTTAGGGTTACTCATATGATTGAAGTATGTACAAGCTCATCCACTAAACCTGCACGCTACGTGCACCTAGAACACAAGCAAAGCTTACAATGTTAGGATGTGTTCTCGAGAGCTCCATTTTGGGAGCATCCCCATTTTGCGCTTATCTTGGAATCATTGTATTTCATAAAATGACTTCCATCTGAGGCATTCTGTCAAACAGTTCACGTGCCTTGTCTGGGCATTCCACAATCTGCATTCATGTCTACCAGTGCATTCAAAAAACAAAATTGTATCTGGTGAAATTTCTTTGTCAAGTATGGTTTGATGGATGTCCATACCCTATTCCAAAGCTCCGTGCAGACATTGAGGGTGCTATAGAAAGGGTGTGAAATTTAATTTTACATCTGCCAATTGAATTTTCCTTAACGTTTCTTATATTTTTTGTAAAAACAAATCTATTTTGTGTCTATGCTCAACTTAGGCGACGCCTTTTGAGGCATTCAGTCCAAAAGTTCATGTTCTTTGTCTATTATTTCACGTTTTGCATACATGTCTACCCTCGCATTTGCCAAGCTAACATCTGACAAAATTCCCTATGTCCATACCCTATGTAGAAGCTGCCATCTAGCACAAGCAGGGAAGACGCTGCCAAATATTGTGGAATTTGGCTTTACGCCTACCACTACATTTGCTTGTCAATTTCGAAAGCCTTTTTAACAAATCCATTTTGAACATATCCTTTTATCACGGCATTCCATGAGATCACATTTTATCAACAGGTCACGTGCCTATTCTATGCTTCCACATTAGGCGTATATCAGGGCACTTACAACTACAATCTCTTACAAAAATCCCCTTTCTGTTCTATTTTATGGCTGGAAATCTGACATGATGCACATCCTTATAGTGCAAACCTATTGTATAGATTGATTCATTTAGCTTCACTAATAATTTCCACAAAAAGATTGTCCTCTGTTTTAAAACGATGGAAACGGAACTCACTCTCACAACAATATCTCTTGCAACAATCTTGGATATAAATCTTGTTGCAGTGGGGAAATCACCACATACTCGAAGGTCCTTAACAACTCTAATAGTTGTTCCATGGGATATGTTTAAACAAACCCAATGCAATTGCCACCATGGTGGCAGCAAATTAATTATTTTTCCTATTCTTCCACAGCATTAAGTAAATATCTTGAATCTAGAAACTACCTTGCTCCCTTCATCTTCCAAGCCCATTTCTCCAACTTGACATACATCTCTTTGTCTACAGATGTGATCTGCCTTCTACACAAAAATTGTCCTTTCATTAATGTTTATCCTACAACCTTTATAGTCTGTGGATACTTTGATGAGGTTGCATGAATATTGGTTTATCATACAGAAATATTCTACTTTTATTTCTGTGCCAAAACTTGCTATTTTTACCTTAGAATTGCTATTTAGAGTACAATAGTACCTCCCCAACATTTGTTCTGTACCGTGTGTGCCTATTTTAATCCCTTAACACATGTTTCTATACTTACTAAGTATAACACTAATATTTCCAATGGTATTAGAGCACATGGCTCTGTATTATGGTATTATATGATATCACTGATGCATTGATGACTATGTTTTATATGTGACAACTTTGAGCTTCATGGAGTTTTTATGCAAGACTATACAACAATTTCTGACATAGTGGGATTTCTAATCTCTTGAATCTAATTGATCAATGATGGAAGCAATGTGACAATAATTATTAGTCATAATCAGAGGGGTTCAACCTTGACCAATTTTTATGGGACTAAGCCACAAATAGACTGATATTATATGGCAATTAGACTTAGTTTTGCATAGTCTTGGCTATAGTTCCTTGTAATTCACTCACACCAATTGTACTCTCCTAGATAAAAATGCAAAGATATCTACAGTTACCTCAAATGGTCTTGTCGGGTTGCAGCCTTAGATAGTTCAAACTCACAAACAGAACAGGATTTTGAATTTGAATGGAAAGTAGTATAGCCCTCAGGATTATTAGGCATATTAAGGATGGTCATTTTCTTAACCAATGTGAGCTCCGTGTCATGTTAAGACAATAATGGAAAATATATGTGAGTAGCTAAATAGGTGAACGAAGTATGCTTCTTTGATCATTATGAGGGCTTGTAACAATATAATGGAATTGGGTTACTTATTAGATAATAATGCATGTTATGCATAGAAATAAGATTATACATGTTATGAGGTTGTAAATATAGATGATTCTATTGAATTAATGATTACCATAATGTTCACTTGGAAAACATTCTAAGTATACTATCATATCATAAAACGAGGCTTATTGACACGTGGGTATAGGTCGGGGAGGACATGTGAAATGTCAGATAGGGCAACTAGGTCAATCCAAAAATGCTATCTATCATATGCTTTCACCTTGCCCTTGCAGATCGTGGTGAAAGTACTAGGGGATCAGGAACGGACTATCACGATAATTATCTAATTTGATTCGGGGAAGCAAATTAGATTTCATGGGTAGATACCTTATAGGGATTCCTCCACACTAGGACTAACTGACAAACACCCCTTTAGGTGTTTGTGGTAGTGGATTAACTTCCGTCCCTGTTTCATCGAGTGGGTGGCAGCCGACGAAGAACTATTTGGGGCAGGGAATAACCCTAGAAAGGGCTAGGTACCCGCTCATAGTTACATCAAACATAGTGCAAAATAGAACTACATGTTCGCATTCCCCGCGTTAGTCACATCCTAAGGAGGGGGCCTTGATCCCATGGATACAGGGTATGTAGGCAGTCTGGACGGCGAAGGATGCCCCTAGTACTCAGGTCCCCTAGATGTAGGGTGTCCTACAATTAGCATTGTGGTCTTAATTCTCTGAGTAGTGATTATTGATTTGTGTTAACAGGAGATTGTTAAGTTAATTTTGTGCAGATGAGAAGGATACAGTTACTAGAGGAGAAGAAAACTATCGAAAAAGAATGCAGAATGTAATACATGACTTAAAGGTATGAACTGATCTGTTGTGCTACATAATGTACCTTCTCTCGTAATGTACTCTAGCTTCACTGGATTTAAACTTGATGATCTTTTAAGAACCTGATGATTTTAGGAAATTAAATTTCAAGTTTCATCGCATTTCTATAGCACTTCTTGAATAATTTCACATTTCCTACATCTGCCAGATCAAAATTTTTATTCATTGGTATTTTTAAAATAGAGTTTAATTTAGAACGAGATGAGTCCTTACATGTGGTATCAGAGCTTTTGGTTTGGACACTAGGCCTGAAGGTCCGCTAACCTAAAGCATGGTCAGAATTAAGACATAAGACTAATAGTAGTCCCCCTCTTGCGATCTAATGATCGTCCAGTTAATGATAAAACATGGATAGAAACATGAAAAAGAAATGATAAGATCGTAAGTAAACCTTCCCTAGAAGGTGAAGAGGATAGCTTGATGGAAGTAATGGTATGTGTAATGGGACAACAGTAGTTGGGTACATGACAACCGTAAGACTTATGAAGTGAATATCATATTCCGTGGCTAATTCCTCTTGTGGCACATCGTAATCTTTTAGAATGGCATGCCCTGGGTTGTATGGGGTCATATGACTATTCATTTGGATTTTCGATATAGAAGTATGATAAGGTTGTTTCAAGTTTGGTGGCGAATGCTTAACATGACATGGCGATTATCATTATTCTCTATGTGGTTTAAGACCACTGCACGATTTAGCTATTTGAATGATAGAAGTCTACCCAGTTTCCGTACTCCCCTTAGGTGGTCTTGTTGTAAGGCTACATGGTGCTTGTAATGTGCAAATTTTATGAGATTGTTGCATTATTTATTCTTGTGTTAAAGATTGTACTTAAGTGTTAAGCCGCAATATTTTTTTATTTAAATTTTGAGGTGGTTCTTTTGCCTCAAGGACTTGTTCTTTGTTGAACTTGGGATGTTGCAATAATTTCTATCTTTGATCTTCACTTTTTCTTGGCTTGTTTTATTTTTATTGAGGATTTAACTTATTGACTTGTTTCACTTAATCCTTCTTGATTTGAGGCATGTTTAATTTTACAACTGCTGGCATGTGTGGAGTAATGTGACTTCTGTAAAACTGCCATATATAGGTAGGGCCTTGGCAGGTTGTATGGGGGAGTAGGTGACCTAGGGAAATTCTATTGTGAGGATGGGGTTGCAGATGGGACTGGTATGGGACAGTCATAATCCATCCATCCCCCTAGATCTATGTGTCTATTTCTTGCATATCTTCCTCTTGGCGGATAACACCTTAAACAAATGCAAGGTATTAGGAAACATGTGGAGGAGTTCTTGAGAGGGCCCTGAAAACCATCTTTATTTCTCGATTACTTGGCACTAAGAAGACCATGATGAAAACTTCTTGTGGGCATCATGCGTAATCCCTTCTCCATTAATTTTGATATCCCTACACTTGGGGGCAAAACTGTATCTCCAAGTATATCCTCCATTCATCTATTGCAACCACTTGAGCAGGGACAATTGATGTCAAAAGTGTTCCTTTGAATCCTTCCTCCAATTGCTCATTTTCCATTTCCTGCTCTGATAGCTCCTCAGTAGTATCTCAATTTTCATAAACTTTAGTATCCATAACCCACAGACTATCCCCAGGGAAAAACATTCAAGTCAGCTAAAGTGGCCAATTCATTGACCCATTCCATTGTGCCTTTATGAAGCTTCTGATTTTCCTTCACCACACCAAGGGACTCCCACACCATCATCTTCAATTGATACACAGTTGTGCATCCAGAAACTCTCAAGTTAATTGAGCTACCATTTGTCGATGTCTTCTGAGACCTCTTTGATGTGTGCCATTCAACATCAGATAAAGACCCAGAGGAAGCTAAAATGGACCTAGGAGGTTCTTTACATCGAAAAATATGTATACGAATCTCCTCATTTCTATATTCCAATTTATGCATAAATTCACAGCTTTCTCTGTCCTCTATGCACTCTTTACAGATCTCTGGTTGTGTTCTTCGAGTATGGATTTTACTCATCTTACACTCCTGATCATCAACATTTAAGTCCTCTATTATTGGCACTTCCTTGCAGCTTCCATAAATCCTTGAGACTATATGATGAGTATTAGAGACAGCTATTGACTTTTAAGAAACTGATGACATTCATGGACTCCTATTTTGGGAAGCTACTATCAATTTTGGAATGCTATCACTACTTTTAGATAACAAGCCCTAAGGTGGCACTAATTGATGTGACAGTCGCGAAGAGAGATGGATGGAAAGTTTGGAAGAAGTTTTTGATAAATCAGCATGCGTGATTGCTAGAATTGTTACCTTTCACTTGAATGTTGATATGTATAATATGATATCAGAATAATGGAAGTCACTGGTACTCAAAAGAATCCTTGGGGTGGATTACTTGTACCCCACTTTGCCTAAATTGAGAAGTCACTAGTACTCAGAAGAATCCCTGGGGTGGATTACTTATACCTGGCTTTGCCGAAACTGAGGTGTGTACAAGTTGATATTGTGTATCCCTGGTTGACATCCTCAGCACAGTTCTTGGGCAGATACTGTGGTCTCCAGGAAGCGACTCATGGATCCAGATTGATCCCGAAGGAGCCAAAAGTCTCTGGCCAGAGCATAATGATTCCTGTCCTATTTAGCCCGGTTGGCTGTTGTGTTTACTTATCCCATAGTGGATAGAGTATTGGTCCGTTTGACCTAGTTTTGTATGAACCTATTTGTTTGTTCTACCTGAATTAGGTAGCGATAAAGTCTGTTTGACCAGTGTAGACCGTTTAGTCATTATTTTGGAGAATTATGCAAAATCAAAAGGTGTAATTCAAAGTTGTTGGAAATAGAGAGAGAAATAGAAGATGGTTTGAAAGCATTGAAAAGGGAGAACAGTAACAGGAGACAAAGAACATGTTAATCAATTGGAGAAGTTACTTGTCATATGCAAAAAATGAAAACTTGAAATCTAAGCCTGAACCTTGTGATGTTTCGTGATGTTGTAGAAGTCTCTTTAGAAGATGAAAGTGAAGATAACAGTGTGACTGAACTACATTTCCTAGTTTGCCCAAAGGACAGAAGAGCCCGGTTGGCTTTATTTCAGTATGTCCCGTTTTGGACACTTTAGCCTGGATTGGCTATTTCCTGAGTACTCAGATTGACTAAGAGAATATAATTTTCTAATCTACAATGGTGCATCACTACTCTTGGATTCAAGCACATGTTGAAGTAAACTTCAAATGTAACTGAAATTTTTGGATAATGATCTGGATTACCAAGGGAGATTCTATGAACCTAAATTTTCATTTATCGCACTTAGAAAGTTGATTTATCATTGATGATGGAAATTTTAAAGTGAAATTCAGACTCGAGGACAAGTTACAAGGATATGCTCAATTAGGTTTGAAAAGTTAAAGATGTTTCTTAAACTCACAATGTCATGATAAGACATGGAAACTTTATCATATTGGAACCTAGTAGAATTTTAATTACGAACTATAACTTCACTGATATTTAGATGATACAACAATGATTTTTAGATAATACTCTAATGGACTATGAAGGTAGGCAAGCATACTGATAGTAAATGATGGTTATATCTATATGTATATGTTTGATCTGATTTCGAACATGCATCAGGACGATGCATAAATTTAGGGGAGAAGGATGTCACAACTCAATTTTTTTAAACTAATATAAAACAATATATTCATTTAAAATACAAAATGGATTACACATAAGGAATAGATGATAAGTTTGCAAATCCACTAGTGAGTGGAAGATGCATTTTCCTTAAACAAAGACAGTGGAGGGAGCATTTTCCTTAAACAAAGACAGTGGAGAAAGCATTATCAATAAATTAAAGGAGTGGAGGATGCAATAGCATTAAAAAACAAGAGTGGAAGATGCTTGGTTGTTCTATAAATTGCAAGGATTTGATGAAGAAGGGACATCACCTCTTGTTTGGAGGACTAGAGTAAACTTAGTCTAGTAAGAGAGCAATCAGGAGTAGAGAGCCTGGAGCAGATGTCCAAGGTCATGGAGTAGTCTTCTGTTCACCTCCAGTATGTTTAGATGTTTGGATCTCAGCACACTATGAATTTATGAGCTCGAAGCGATTTCCCAAAGGTTTGTTCCCAGCTGAAATTCATTGTGCAGTCACCCTGATCTCTATCGCCCTAGCCTAAAATCGTGGTAAGGAAATCATCAGTCTTATTACTGATTTCGCATGTACTGCTATTTAAATTTAAGATATAGCATTTCAGTGCGTATAGTATCTACTGTTATAATATAAGTTTCTGAACTGAAATAACTGTACTAAACAGTGTATGTCAATACAGCATAACCGTGGTTTCATTGGTATTCATTTCTGAGTGAATGTATGATAACACTACAGATTTCAGGCAAAAGACAACCTAACCCAATTTCACACTCAAAATAAGGCAAACGAAGTCTTCTTCAAATTTTATTGTTAGAAATCGTTGATATCTCTGTATACCTATTTTTATTTCTCTATACCTATTGTTATTTCTCTATTATATTCCTTTAATTGGCTATTGTGAGGACTGTGTAGGTTGCAACATATTATAAAAGTTGCAATAAAATTTAACATCTTCTGCAATAGGCTCATCCTTTAGCTGCATGGTAGTAAGTTCTTGTTTCATGTGCTTCCTCTGAACAAAGTCATGGAAAAGCTTGGAAGACTTACCTCCCGCTTAAGCATATTTCTCTTGACTCTAATTTTCAACCTTTGATTTTGTTCTCTCCATTCTGTCCATAGTTGCCTTCTTATATATCGTCTGATGAGTGTGATTTCACAAATAAGAACATTGCTGCACTTTAAAAACCTATATTCGTATGTGCTCTACAGACACCTAGAAAACACATCTGAACAATCACGTAGGCTTAATCAGAATTTGAACAATAAAGTTTAGGGTGTCCTCAAGATTGTCAGCACTGTGTAGTTTAGGGTTACTCATATGATTGAAGTATGTACAAGCTCATCCACTAAACCTGCACGCTGCGTGCACCTAGAGCACAAGCAAAGCTTACAATGTTAGGATGTGTTCTTGAGAGCTTCATTTTGGGAGCATCCCCATTTTGCGCTTATCTTGGAATCATTGTATTTCATAAAATGACTTCCATCTGAGGCATTCTGTCAAACAGTTCACGTGCCTTGTCTGGGCATTCCACAATCTACATTTGTGTCTACCAGTGCATTCAAAAAACAAAATTGTATCTGGTGAAATTTCTTTGTCAAGTATGGTTTGATGGATGTCCATACCCTGTTCCAAAGCTCCATGCAGACATTGAGGGTGGTATCGAAAGGGTGTGAAATTTAATTTTACATCTGCCAATTGAATTTTCTTGAATGTTTCTTATATTTTTTGTAAAAACAAATCTATTTTGTGTCTATGCTGCAACTTAGGCGACGCCTTTTGAGGCGTTCAGTCCAAAAGTTCATGTTCTTTGTCTATTATTTCACATTTTGCATACATGTCTACCCTCGCATTTGCCACACTAACATCTGACAAAATTCCCTATGTCCATACCCTATGTAGAAGCTGCCATCTAGCACAGGTAGGGAAGACGCTGCCAAAGATTGTGGAATTTGGCTTTACGCCTACCACTACATTTGCTTGTTAGTTTCTAAAGCCTTTTTAACAAACCCATTCTGAACATATCCTTTTATCATGGCATTCAATGAGATCACATTTTATCATGTCATTTTATCAAGAGGTCATGTGCCTATTCTATGCTTCCACCTTAGGTGTATATCAGGGCACTTACAACTACAATCTCTTACAAAAATCCCCTTTCTGTTTTGTTTTATGGCTGGAAATTTGACATGATGCACATCCTTATAGTGCAAACCTATTGTATAGATTGATTCATTTAGCTTCACTAATAATTTCCATAAGAAGATTGTCCTCTGTTTTAAAATGATGGAAACGGAACTCACTCTCACAACAATATCTCTTGCAACAATCTTGGATATAAATCTTGTTGCAGTGGGGAAATCACCACATACTCGAAGGTCCTTAACAACTCTAATAGTTGTTCCATGGGATATGTTTAAACAAACCCAATGCAATTGCCACCATGGTGGCAGCGAATTAATTATTTTTCCTATTCTTCCACAGCATTAAGTAAATATCTTGAATCTAGAAACTACCTTGCTCCCTTCATCTTCCAAGCCCATTTCTCCAACTTGACATACATCTCTTTGTCTACAGATGTGATCTGCCTTCTACACAAAAATTGTCCTTTCATTAATGTTTATCCTACAACCTTTATAGTCTATGGATACTTTGATGAGGTTGCATGAATATTGATTTATCATACAGAAATATTCTACTTTTATTTCTGTGCCAAAACTTGCTATTTTTACCTTAGAATTGCTATTTAGAGTACAATAGTACCTCGCCAACATTTGTTCTGTATCGTGTGTGCCTATTTTGATCCCTTAACACATGTTTCTATACTTACTAAGTATAACACTAATATTTCCAATGGTATTAGAGCACATGGCTCTGTATTATGGTATTATATGATATCACTGATGCATTGATGACTATGTTTTATATGTGACAACTTTGAGCTTCATGGAGTTTTTATGCAAGACTATACAACAATTTCTGACATAGTGGGATTTCTAATCTCTTAAATCTAATTGATCAATGATGGAAGCAATGTGACAATAACTATTAGTCATAATCAGAGGGGTTCAACCTTGACCAATTTTTATGGTACTAAGCCACAAATAGACTGATATTATATGGCAATTAGACTTAGTTTTGCATAGTCTTGGCTATAGTTCCTTGTAATTCACTCACACCAATTGTACTCTCCTAGATAAAAATGCAAAGATATCTACAGTTACCTCAGATGGTCTTGTCGGGTTGCAGCCTTAGATAGTTCAAACTCACAAACAGAACATGATTCTGAATTTGAATGGAAAGTAGTATAGCCCTCAGGATTATTAGGCATATTAAGGATGGTCATTTTCTTAACGTATGTGAGCTCCGTGTCATGTTAAGACAATAATGGAAAATATATGTGAGTAGCTAAATAGGTGAACGAAGTATGCTTCTTTGATCATTATGAGGGCTTGTAAAAATATAATGGAATTGGGTTACTTATTAGATAATAATGCATGTTATGCGTAGAAATAAGATTATACATGTTATGAGGTTGTAAATATAGATGATTCTATTGAATTAATGATTACCATGATGCTCACTTGGAAAACACTCTAAGCATACTATCATATCCTAAAACGAGGCTTATTGACATGTGGGTATAGGTCAGGGAGGACATGTGAAATGTTAGATAGGGCAACTAGGTCAATCCAAAAATGCTATCTATCATATGCTTTCACCTTGCCATTGCAGATCATGGTGAAAGTACTAGGGGATCAGGAACGGACTTAGTCAGGATAATTATCTAATTTGACTTAGGGAAGCAAATTAGATTTCATGGGTAGATACCTTATAGGGATTCCTCCACACTAGGACTAACTGACAAACACCCCTTTAGGTGTTTGTGGTAGTGGATTAACTTCCGTCCCTATTTCACCGAGTGGGTGGCAACCGACAAAGAACTGTCTGGGGCAGGGAATAACCCTAGAAAGGGCTAGGTACCCGCTCACAGTTACATCAAACATAGTGCAAAATAGAACTACATGTTCACATTCCCCACGTTAGTCACATCCTAAGGAGGGGGCCTTGATCCCGTGGATACAGGGTATGTAGGTAGTCTGGACGGCGAAGGATGCCCCCAGTACTCATGTCCCCTGGATGTAGGGTGTCCTACAATTAGTATTGTGGTCTTAATTCTCTGAGTAGTGATTACTGATTTGTGTTAATAGGAGATGGTTAAGTTAATTTTGTGCAGATGAGAAGGATACAGTTACTAGAGGAGAAGCAAGCTATCGAAAAAGAATGCAGAATGTAATGCATGACTTAAGGTATGAACTGATCCGTTGTGCTACATAATGTACCTTCTCTCGTAATGTACTCTAGCTTCACTGGATTTAAACTTGGTGATCTTTTAAGAACCTGATGATTTTAGGAAGTTAAATTTCATGTTTCATCACATTTCTATAGCACTTTTGGAAGAATTTCACATTTCCTACATCTTCCAAATCAAAATTTTTATTCATTGGTATTTTTAAAACAGAGTTTAATTTAGAATGAGACAAGTCCTTACACAACATCAGTGTACAAGAAAACTCAAACCACATAGGAACCAACTCATCTAAACATCACATGTTCACACAGAGTGATTGGCTCAAGCATACATCATATATACACAATGTGAATAACTCGTGTGTGTCACATGTACATAGAATGACTAAATCACACATATATCAGATATACATACTATGACTAATTCATACGTGCATTACATGTATACATAGGGACTAGCTAGCAAAAGAAAATGGTTGCAACCTTATTTCAAGCATCTTCGCTTTTACATGGTTCACTAACACATAAGCCCTTCCGTACATCCCAACCAAAAAATGGAATATTGGTGTATTTCATGATACACTGTATGTCCCATCCATTTTCCAATTCACTACCAACTGTGATGATAAACAAGCATCCCATACTATTTGTGATCACTAGTGGCTAAGGTGTAAGTGTAACAACACAAGACATGAGGCCATTAATAAGATTTCCCTAGCCCACTAAGCATTTTATTCATCTTATAAATAGATAAACATAATCATAGTATCTTATGGTTTTCTCTCACCTGATACTAGTGCATGTACTATTAATCACTTGGACTAACTTAACATCCAGAACCTTGAGAACCGTACCTTAGGAAGAAACACCATAGGAAACACACAAAATAATTTTGATACCCCCAGTGCCAAAACTAAACTCCTAAGATAGCTAGATACTAGCATCTATCACCTATATACCAATGGCGAAAGTTAGACTAATCTTGGCATTTGTCACTTGCATGCCACTAGCAAAAGCCTATCTAAACCCTATGAAATTGGGTAGACCCTAGCATCTATCACCTCCATGCTATTGGTGTGAGCCTACTAATTCCTATGAAATCATGTAGCTCTTGGAATCTATCACCTACATGTTACTAGTGAAAGCCTACTAACCCTATCATATAGGTGAACATATCTTTAGGTAGAGCATGCTCTATGACTCTTGTCAAGCTAGAGCAATGATAAGCTTATCTATAAGATGTTCATAGGTTTTGTAAATTTTGGTGATCACCTTAGGATGAGTGGGACAAGTTATGTTAAGAGAAATAATTATTCTCTACCTATACCCTTGTAGACTCTTGTACTCAACCCTAGTTGTAATGCCACAAAGTCAGCTCCTGTATTGATCTTAGTTCAACATTTTGACATTTAAAAGGTATAAGAACACTAATCTAAAATATACCATTCTAAGGGTTTACACCCTAGACTAGTTAATCTAATTACAATTACCACACAAGGATCTATAAACCTATACACATGGTCTCATAGGTCTTGGGATCAAAATTACCAACATGCAAGTAACATGTTATACCCATAGAAGTTGGGTCACCTATACCTAACAAAATAGCTCAAAAAGTAATCCAAAAGGCCATTCAGACCATTTCATTGTTACTTAAAAACACAGTATTTATTAGATATATATTCAATGTTAGTAATTTACAGGTCAAATAAAACCAATTCCACATAACCCAATAGGAGAAAAAGATGTAGAAATAACCATAATGCAAAGATCAAATGAACAAACACAAGATAACACAAGATATACCCTAAGAAAACCCTCCAGAGGGAAAAACCCAGCCTCCTAAAACATCCACACTTGTATTTATATTCAGCAACAAAATATTACAATACATGCCATGAGTCTTCATGAATACCTCTAAAGCATCAAGCACCTCCAATGCATCCTCTATGTGTCCAAGCATGAATCCACGCATCACCTACCATGCTTCATAATATGCACTTACAGGAGAGAGATCAATACAATGAAAATCTCTCACAAAACTCTAATCCACCTATAATGAAATAGCCAACCTACCCAACTAATGACCATGTGCTTGCTTTTATAGACCATGCTCACACAAATACAACTTGTGGTATTGGATAAAACCATGGATACACAAAACCATTGACCCCCTTATTTAATGTTGGTACTACATTTTTTTCTTCCCAAAAATTAAATAACACAAATAATATCCCAATATTACATGCAACTTTTACAAGTGGCCTCCAAATAAATATCTAATGTGGTTAAACACATCAATTAAGATGCACCACAAATAAATATTTATTTTACATGAATAAAATGATGCAATCAAGGTAGGAGGGTTTGGTGAGGGAATGTTTAACCTTGCAACCTTACCCAAACAACTAATAGCATGATTAATCAGAGATGCAACAGAAGTAAATAGATAACAATAGAAAGAAAAGATATTCATCAACACATGACACAAGATATATGCTGGGAAAACCGTAACAGGGAAAAACCTAGCCTTCAAAGCTCATTCTTTTTATATTGTCACTTCAAATCAAATTACACATGCCTCAAGGGCTTTATAGATGCTAGGCCATAGCCTAGGGATTACAAAACATTCATATAACAATGCTCTTTCATGATTTCTTCCTTCAACATCTAAATTCTTTGCTCTGCAACAGATTTGGCTTCCTGCTCTGCCTTTACTGTATTCTGCTATTCAATTGGAACATCATAACTTAGAATCTTGATTCACATCATTATGCCATTGATCACTATCTAGAATAAACCCTTTACCTCTTATTTATATCATCCACAAATTTCCAAATCATCATCAGGTCGACCTAATTGCAACGACTAGTTTATGTAACGTGTTCTTGGATAGGTCAGGCTTAATCGGCTTACAATCCTCTTTGAATGAGTAATATGATGTGAGGACCTATTGGGAAGGTCAGCCACGACCCAAAGAACATTGTAGAATAAGTCATTAGGATCCGCAAGTTGGCCGGTGCTCTAAATCTTTCCCCTTCAGCTGATTAAAATTTAGTGTACCCTAACAGCAATGTTCTTCAAGAAACAGTCAATTTTTAGATAGCGATATCTTTTCGGTATAGATGTGTAGACCTATGGATTTAGGATATGATGTAACTGACTATGTCTAGATACTAAATCCAAATCCTCAGCTTCTCATGTTCAAAATACGGTATCTCCCAATTCACTGTCTCAATACTTTGTCTTCACTGTCAACTATTTCAGCTATCTTGAATTCTTCCAGATGCTCCTGCATTAGACTCTCAGGGTTATTTGGAAGTGAGTCCCATCACTTGGATCTATATGATGACAAAATCAAATAGGTTCTGTGATCTACTTGTAATCCTTGAACTACCTCACTGGTCAACAGTCTAAGCAAGTCTTCTCCACAAGTTGTCTCAAGATCAAAGTCTGCTTCAATTAAATATGGAACAACCAAGTTACTTTCTAGTTCAGTCAATACACTTTCTTAATTTCTCTACAACACTGTCTACTCTCAAGTTCTTAACACAATTTCTTCTGTACTCATCAAAATCATACAGCTTCCACTCTGTTTATACTACTTTTGTACTCTTCTTATTTCTTTTACCATAATCATTTCAATCCGGTACACAATCTCCTCTTATTTATCTACCTCATGAAATTCTCTTTTCTGATATGCTTTACACTGTTCACACAACTTGCTCTTGCACTATCTCTCTGTTGATTAGTCTATAACATGATTCTTCTTAAGATTAATGCTTCTCCTTCTTCTGGTTTTTCTATCACATATGATGTCACAAAAGATTCTCCCTCCTCTACATAAACTAATTTTGTATCAACAGGCTCTTCTTCTTCCTCTGCATAAACTGTCTCTGTATCATTCTCTTCTAGTTCTTCTATGAAACTCAGTGATTCCAAGAGTTCTTCTTCAGTACAAATCATCTCTGTATCAACAGGCTTTTCATCTTCTAAATTACTTACTGCTTTACCCTTATCATTTTCTTTTGTAACCTTTTCCTTGCTTGATTCTTTTCTCCTCCAGACTTGACAACAGGTTCTTCTTTTAGCAAATCCACTTTCATTCCTTCAGTATCTTTAATTTGATAAGAATCATGACTCCTATCACTTCTCCCTCTGTAGTTTGAATTACTATCGTCACAAGGTCTTTTTACTTTGCATCCTATTTCAACACATGAATACTTCAATCTATATTTTCCTTTGATCATACAAGTAACATGTTTCCATTTTTATCCACCAATCCATCCATAATTATTTTGTATACAACTTGCCATAGATTTTCTTTTTCTCACTTTATCCCAACACATCTTCTTAGAATGATTCCTCAATCCACAAATCTTACAAGGGTGTAGATCCCAACACAACTCCTTATCATGTCCATGTCTATTGCAATGTGAACAAAACATACCTTTTCTGCCTTGCTTTGATTTGTTAAAATTTGCCATAACCTCCTTAGCTCTGTACAATCCCTTCACTTCTTGATCTGATTACCGGTTTAATAGGTTCTATAATTCCTTGCTGCTGCTTTCCCAATCCTCTTCCTTCATATCCCATTCTTTGCATAAGTTTGAAACCAATTCCATCACCAACAACTCCAGGCTCAGTCACACTGTCATCTTTAATTTCATTGCCTAAAGGAACTTCTATATCATCACACAAATCATTAGTATCACAAGAAACATCACAAAACTCAAGCTTAGATCTCAAAATTTCATTCTCCTTTCTACATGTTACAAGTGACTGTTCTAATTGATTAACTTGTTCTCTCAAATCTGATATTTTATTTTTTTGCAAACTATTCTCCTTCTTCAATTCTTGCAAACTATCTTCTAGATCTCTATTCCTCTGCTCAACCTTATAAAACAACTTAAGTCCTTCCAGTTCTACAAATTTCCTTTCAACATTCTCAAATGCTTTCAGCTCTACTTCTATGTTTTTATTTCTGCTTCTTACAACTTTTAGTTCTTCTTTAAGGCTTTCAAACTTGTCCACTCCTAGATCTTTCATCCTCTCCAATAATTATGCATTACATTTCTTGAATTCACACAATCTTCTTTCCAAAATGTCCTTTTCGCACACTAGGGTTTAATTTTCTTTCTTCATTCTCTTTCCTATCTTCCCCATTTGAAATAAATTAGATAAATGACTGAATTTGAAACTTACTGAATCTTTCCTATCTTGATCTTCTTCAATGATGATATTAGTTACTCCTAAGGTTTCACATAACAATTTATCAGATTCACCAACTTCAAACAGATTCACAACCAGCCTAGCAGATTTGAAACTAGCTCTAATACCATTTGATGCAGTCAAGGTAGGAGGGTCTAGTGAGGGATTGTCTAACCTTGCAGCCTTACCCAAACAACTAACAACATGATTAATCAGAGATGTAATAGAAGTAAATAGATAACAACAGAAAGAAAAGATATTCATCAACACATGACACAAGATATATACTGGGAAAACCCTAACAAGGAAAAACCCAACCTTCAAAGCTCATTCTTCTTATATTGTTACTTCAAATCAAATTACACATGCCTCAAGGGCTTTACAGATGCTAGGCCGCAGCCCAGGGATTACAAAACATTCATATAACAATGCTCTTTCATGATTTCTTCCTTCGACATCTCAATTCTCTGCTCTGTAACACATTCGGCTTCCTGCTCTGCCTTTACTCTATTCTGCTATTCAACTGGAACATCATAACTTAGAATCTTGCTTCACATCATCATGCCATCGATCACTATCTAGAATCAACCCTTTACCTCTTATTTATATCATTTGTAAACTTCTAAATCATCATCAAGTCAGCCTAATTGCAACGACTAGTTTATGTAACGTGTTCTTGGATAGGTCAGGCTTAATAGGCTTACAATCCTCTTTGAATGAGTAAAATGATGTGTGGACCTACTAGGAAGGTTGGCCATGACCCAAAGAACATTGTAGAATAAGTTATTAGGATCCGTAAGTCGGGCGGTGCTCTAAATCTTTCTCCTTCAGCTGATTAAACTTCAATGTACCCTGTCGGCTCTGTTCTTCAAGAAACAGTCAATTTTTAGATAGAGATATCTTTTTGGTACATGCACAGACATCTAGATTTAGGATATGATGTAACTAACTATATCTAGATGCTAAATACAAATCCTCAGCTTCTCATGTTCAAAATATGACATCTCCCAATTCACTGTCTCAATACTTTATCTTCACTGTCAACTGTTTCAGCTATCTTGATTTCTTCCGAATGCTCTTGCATCATAAAATAATACAATATTATGCAAGGTGTACAACACCTATTTCCCAACATTCTCCCACTTGTTGTATACATTTCATAAGGGTAAATCAAATACATCATCATAGGAAAACAAGAAGTCACATGAATCTTCAACATGCTCTTATGCTCCATCAAGATACCTGCAATAAAATCAAAGTGACCACCATCTCAAGAAAGAACTCCTCTCATCCTCCAACGTGCCACCTATGGAAGAAAAGGAACATGCCAAGGTGAAGATGCACAATCCAAATAGCACAAGCATCAAATCCAAGTGATAACAAAAGCCTCCAAGATGCTATTTGTTGGAATAAATAAACAATCTCTAATCTAATTGTTAATCATCAAATCACCAAGATATGATACCAATTGGTGAGATACAAGGATTTGACTACTACACAATAGAAATCTAAAAATTGTATGTAAATCTAAAAATTAAGTTGCCTTAATCTTTGAAATACCATGAAAAGATTCAACTTCTTTATGATGCTAAAATTAGCCATTGTAACATGCTTGATAAAACCACCTTAGATGAACTTATAACAATAACATCACCATAAGATAGCAACAACAAAGAGGTACAAATCAACAACATAAGAATGCAAGATCTCAACACACAAGGTAACAATGGAGCAGAAGAATAAACACATAACACAGTGTTTATGTGGAGAAACCCTTGTGGAAGAAAACTCCACCAAGAAGAGAGGCCCAAGTTGTATTATCTTTAAAACAAGATTACAATACATCCACTTCCAATCTCCTCTTCATTCTTCAATCTAGTAGCATGTTGAAAAGCATAAGACAACTGAGAGGGGGGTGAATCAGTTGTAACCAAAACATCAAAACCATTAACACATCAACCAATTGTCATTGTAATTGAATTTTAACGATGAAATCATGAAAATAGAAACTTAATTACATTCACACATTCTACATAGGAGACACTAGATTTTTTTACGTGGAAAACCCAATAAGGGAAAAACCATGGTGAGTGTTAGCTCATAATATAATATGTTATAACATTATCAAAAATTAGAGGCTCACTGCCTTAGGGCTCACTACCCAAAATGCTCACTGTAAGAAGAAAGGGCTCACTACCAATGGGGTAGCTCACTACTAGAATTAGTGAACTGAGATAGTAGCATCTACTCCATGCCTAAGTTTAGTTCCATTAAAGCGCAATTACTTTCCTCTGCTCTACTCTGCTTTTTACTTCACACTTATCTTTTCATTTTCGCACATACAAATTTCATTCACAACTTCATTACAATTATTTATACAATTCATCAACCTTAGAATGAACATCAAGATTGGCATTACAATCATCAACTATTGGAACAATCTCCAAGGTCAGCATACATACATATTTAGCCTATATTCAAATTAGGTGTGGACTTAAATGGATTAAGGGAGAAGAGAAATGAATGTGGACCACACCAAGCCTTAGCTAGGACTCAAATGTAATTTTCCACACCACAATACACTTTACAAACTTCGAAGCACAATCGCAAGTAGTGAGAACAACCAGGTTAGCCAGGACTGGACTTAACACTAAGACTTTTAGGAACATGCTTCATGCACAATCTGGATTATAATTTGCAGACCAATAAAGAGGTAGGAACACAATCTAGAGACTCCCACAAGAATGTTACAATCACCAAGAACATCCGCACAACCTCTAAACACTTTATCCATAAGATTCTTCAAACCAGAGCACTTGAGCATTACTTGTCGGCCACTGTCATAAAGGAAAGATCACTTGCAGAGCACCAAATCATGAACCATTTGAACTGAAGGCACATAACATCATCACAAACTTAATTCTAGAATTGTGGACTGTGAAACTTAAATGCAGAGAAATGCAGACCAGAATACATTCTTCCTGTCACCATTAAATACACAGAAAAATAGTTTTTACTCTGGTGAATAGAACTCGCTCAAATCTTGACACCGGAGGCTCAAACTTGAAACATAGCATCTACAGACATCCCTTAACATTACTTCCAATCCGTAGACAAAGATATTCAATCTATAGGATATGCAGAGCAAAGTACTGCACTTGTTCTGGTAGATAAAGTAATTATGCACTTGTGCTAATTCCTCAAATACTTTTTTAGACTTATTCAAATAAATTCCTTATGTGTTGACATCAATGACAACACTTACTTCTCATACTTGAAACAATCTCCCCCTTTGTCATTGATGGCAACACATGATGTGAAAAACCATTAAGACATACAAACTTTCTTTGCTTCTTTTCTCCCCCTTACTTGATGCTTTCTTTGACTGCAACTTTCTTCTTAGGTTTTTCATGTGAACTTCTCTCACCCTTTGACATCAATGGCAAAGGGTGCCATACCTTTTCTCTCTCTCTCTCTCTCTAGTTATTAAAGATCAATTCAGATCTTACTATTACTACACTACTCCCCCTATCAGCAACACTGCAACACTTACTGCTCTTTATCAGGAACTCATATCAGTAACATCTACCTGCTCCTCCTGAGAGGTAGCCTTCAAAACATCAATCCAGATCAAAGAATAATACTTTAGGCACCACTAGACTGATGCATTTCTCATGCATCTTAGTTAAGAGTAGGAGGGGTAATAACCCCTAACTTTTCCCTGAGATACTCAAAAGTATCCTTAGATAGAGGCTTTGTAAAAATATCTACAATTTAATCCTTGGTAGACACATATTCCATCTTTACTTCATTCTCTGTTACCTTTTCTCTTAGAAAGTGATACCTTATTGATATATGGTTTGTTCTTGAGTACATCACTGGATTTTTTGAAATGTTTATAGCACTTGTGTTGTCACAAAAGATTGAAATTGGTTCTTCATACACAACTCTTATATCCTTCAATGTTTGCTTCATCCAAAGTACTTGAGTGCAACAACATGCTGTAACAATATATTCTTCTTCTGTAGCAGACAAAGAAATTGATTCTTTCTTCTTGCTCAGCCATGAAACCAATTGGTTACCCAAGAGGAAAGCACCCCCACTTATACTTTTTTTTGTCATTAGCATCTCCAACCCAATCTGCATTTGTATAAGCACTAAGAGTGAAATTAGTATCTTTGGGATACAACAATCCATAGTCTGAAGTGCCTTTTAAATACCTCTTGACTACCATCACATGTGACTCTCTAGGATCTTCTTAAAATCTTTCCACAAGACAAACTACATGCATTATGTCTGGTCTAGTATGGGTTAGATAAAGTAGTCCTCCAATTATAGACCTATACTTTTCTGATCATTCTTAGGTGATTCATCATTCTTGTTTAGCTTGCAACCAATTAACATAGGGGTACATACTAGCTTAGAATCCTCCATTCCAAACTTCTTCAACAACTCTTTCACATACTTCGAATGAGAAATGAAAATTCCTTTTTCTGATTGAGTAATCTACAGCCCTAGAAAGAAATTCATTTCACCAAACATAGACATCTCAAACTTCTTTTGCATTTCTTCTACAAATTCCTTACATATACCTTCATTATCTTTGAAGTTAATATCATCAACAAAGACTGCAACAATCAAAATCTAATCATCATTAATTTTTAAGTAGAGATTTCTATTCACAATACCTTTTCTGAACCCTAATTGCAACAAATACTTATCCAACCTTGCATACCAGGCTCTAGGAGCTTGCTTGAGTCCATATAGGGCATTCTTTAGTCTGCATACCATGTCACCTTGGTCTGATGACTGAAATCCTTCTAGTTGTTCAATGTAAACCTCTTCTTCTAGTTCTCCATTCAAGAATGCAGACTTTACACCCATCTGGTACACTTTGAAGGTAAACATAGATTTACCTGTTCATCTATAATTCTTCTTCTTGTCAATACACCTTTGCTCTTATCTCCAATGATCTGGTCTTTAGTGTGATGCTTTTGCACAAACCCTAGGACTCTTAGGGATCCTTTCCAGAGCTTCCTCATCCTGCACTTTCTTCATCCTTTTATTCTTCACTGCTTGAAGACTCATCTGATGAAAATTGCTCTATACTGGAAACAACTGTGTTCTGTCAACCCAAACTTCTACTACTCATTACTCTCAAGCCAATTATCAAAATTAGACAAACTTTTGGATTTAGATGTAACCAATGATCAACAATCATATGCCAGAACCATAGAACATTATCTTCAATAGTGGACCAATGCGGACCAAATTACTAGAACACTGTAGCTTGATTCTATCAGATAGATACTTAGCCAATATTCATAACCTGTCTTCTTTCCTGATCAAATCTTCCTGCACAACAAACTTATACACAACTCTTCCTTTATCCTTTATAAACACAGTCTCTAACCTGACTTAAACCTTTGTTGCTAATCCTTGACCTTGTCTCTTCATGCTGAGGCATCAACACCAATCCTTTGGCAGGGGAGAAAAGATTTCCAATAGGACTCCCCTAAGCTGAAGCTCTAATCTCAGTTTTTGGAGGGAACATCTGCACTAGATACTGGTACAGGCTCATCCTTAACCTCTATTACATCCTTCTTCACCCAAATCTCATTTATCTCCTTAGTCTTTGATGGATTAACTTTTTGTATTGGTTTCTTCATCTCTGCTTGAATATTCTTCCTCATGTTCTTACTTCTTCAGAACCTTGCAATATGTCCAGGTTTGTTGCAATTATAGCACACCACATTCCTTTGACTACTGTTCCTTCCATTCAATCTAGATCTACATTTATTAGCCTTATGTCCAAATCTATTGCATGTAAAGTAGTTACCATTGTGTTATCCTCAAAATTAGCTATGCTTATTTTGTAGGATGACCCCTACGAAACTTGTCTATTTCATAGCCTACAACTCTAAGCATGCAAAATGAGGTGATTCTCATTCACCCTCATGTGTGGTACCCTAGCTTTGGAGAGTTCATTCGAGTTTCATCTCTCATTGATTTCTCGAGGTTTACGAAACTAGATCAAATGGTAAACAAGTCAAATTTTAAGTTTGATGCTTTTTCGGAGTTAGAGTATTTTTGTTTTGTGTAAGGGCAACATTTTTTGCCACCATTACATGTTGGTCTTTTTGTTACATGCACGGGCAACATATTTTACCGCCAATGCATGTTATGTTGAAATTAGGGAAAACAACTGAGAGGGGGGGGGTTGAATCAGTTGTCACAAAAAAATTTATCCTTTGCTGTAATTAAACTTCTTTACCACTTATTAATAGATGAATGATATAACCATGAAAGCATGAATCAACAACACATGAGCAGAAACAAAATCAACACACATAAAACCAAGATTTTTACATGGAAACCCGGTTAAGGGAAAAACTATGGTGGGGGTTAAACCACAAGATTAATTCTTATTAAAAGAATAGAAAATGGGAAGGCACTTGCCTTCGGACGCACTGCCTAGAGCTCACTTCTCAAAGAGGCTCACTACCTATAGAAATATTTATAAGTTTATCACAGAAAGATTGAACTAGAAAACATCATCTTCTTCATGCCAAGGTTAGTTCCATTGAAGAGCACAACACATCTACTCTATCCCCCAAATACTTCTTCACTATCTCCTCATCCTTTACTGCTCTTCCTCTTTTGCTCTTCCTTTTCTCTGCTCTACTTTTCTTCCTTTCTTAGGATCTTATCATTTTCGCACAAGGATGATTTTCCACAACTCAACCACACATATTCATATGCTTCATCAACCTTGGAATAAACATCAAGGTTAGTATTACAAACATCTGACTTAATGTGAATCACTATACTATCTTCCAAACATAGCTGGGACCCAAATCTTCCTCAAACAACATGCCACACTTCATAGCATCTCTCAGATCATCTGCAACATGCACAAGGCATCTGGTTGGCCAAGATTGGAAAGAACAGAAACACCCATGGACAAATCTTCAATCATGAGCTCAATCCTCAATACAGACTGCCAACACAGTAGGAACACAATCCAAAAACCACCACAAGTAGAATGAAATCAACAGGAACAACCGCACCACCTCAAATCACCAGAATCACTCGTACCTTCATCCAGGAACTCAAGAACACCAACTGTCATGACTGTCATACTAGAAAGATTGCTTGCAGACCTCCAAACCATGAACTACTTGAGTGGAGGATACACACTGACATCCCAAACACACCTCTAGATCTACAGATCATAATACTTCAATGCAGATCAATCCAGACTAATTTTCTATCACTCTGTCACCTTTGAACAACTACAAAACCCGGTTCTACTCAGATGGCCATAACTTCACAAATTCTTCATGTGAATCCTTCAAATCTTAATTGGAGCAACTATAGACAACCCTTTACAACACCCTTTGGTCTGTAGACTCTGATCTTCATCTCACTAGGAATACAGGGCAATCTACTTCACTCAACTGCACTGTCTTCACTATCTCTTACAGAGAGATATGAAACTCACTTGTTTCTTTCAGAGAGGATAACTTTCTCAATATCCTCAACATACAAGTCATCTAGAATGAGATACAATTGACACCAATGACAACAAGGATATGTTGACATCAATGACAACACCGATTAGGCACATATTTGCAACAATCTCCCCTTTTGTCATTGATGGCAATGTATGATGTAAAAAACTATTTCAACCATCAAGACAAGAACTTCTCCCCCTTTCTCTTATCACACCTACAACCACTTTCTTCACTGATCCCCCTTTCACTAGCAACTACTTGCTTCCAAATTTTTCACATGACTTCTCTCCCCCTTTAACATCAATGGCAAAAGGGCACATATTTGAAATCATGTCTTCCTCTTGTTTCTTAATCTAGAATCAGCATATTGACTGCTCCCCCTGAGTAACAACTCCTTAACACCAATTTGGATCACAAGATGTGACTATGAATTCTACCGAACTGATGCACCTTAGTTCTAAACAAGAGGGGTAATAACCCCTAGAATCACTCTGAGGTACTCAAAAGTATCCTTAGGTAGACGCTTAGTGAAGATATCCACAATTTGATCCTTTGAAGAAACAAACTCCAATCTGACTTCATTCTCAGTTACCTTCTCTATCAAAAAGTGAAACTTGATGGATATATGCTTTGTCTTTGAATGCAACACTGGATTTTTTGAAATGTTTATTGCACTTGAATTATCACAAAAGATTATAACAAGTTCTTCAAACACAACTCTGATATCGTTCAACATTTGCTTCATCCACAAAACTTGAGTATAGTTACTTGCTGCTGCTATGTACTTTGTGGTGCAGGAGCACCAAGATGTCTAGATTTTACCTGACCAAGATGTCTAGATTTTACTTGATTTTCAAGTTGTTTTGTTTGTTTCAATGAGGTCCTTGAGACCATATTAAAGGTTGTATAAGGCTTGAAAGCCAAATTTGTAATGGACTATGTCCAAATAGCTAGAATCTACTATTGTTATGTTGTGAGTCCTAGGGAGGACAGTCATGTAGTAATAGGTAGTTGCATTAGTCATATAGGACAGTCATTTAAGTCATTTTAATCTTCATGTTTGTAAGCCTATGGAGGCATGTCAAAGGTTAGAAGATGGGTTAGTACCTTGTCCAAAGGTTAACCAAGTGTTACAAAAGCATTCTAAGCAAAAACAGTAATTACAGTCCAAGAAAGGACAGTTACTAAAACTGTCATTAGTGGCTGCAGTTAAAACTCAAGAAAGAGCCTGATGGTGGGGCAGTTTTCTTGGACCCCAAATGACCTCATGCAAATATTGTGGATTATTTCAAGCCTTCCAAGTTGTATTGTGGAGAGAGATTGGGAGGAATTGAAAGAAACAACAAAAAAGACACTGTTTTCCTGCTTTTCTGCTTTTTCTGTGTTTTTTCCTTACTGTTTCTTGTTGTACTATACTCCTGTATGGATTTGTCATAAGCCATGTATGCATTGGATTGTTAGTAGGCTGAAGTAGCTTTGATTTAAATCTTATTGGAGATCTTGACATTAAACTTGGTGGGAGAAATCACTGTTATGTCTTAGACTGTCCAAAAACTTGCTGTCTCTTCCAATAATTCACTGTTTTCTGCATTATTCCGTACCTGTACAGCCTGGTGGTGGATGGTACTGTTGATGGTTATTTAGGTTGTTGAGTTACCTGTCATTTGCAACTTGTTTGGGCTCTTGACACCCTTGTTTACCTCTGCATTTTGCCTTTGCTTGAAAGTGGGTTGAAACCCTGAGTTAGGGCATTCCTGAGTAGCCGATGGAGTTCTCTTCATTCCACTAACCTTTTTTTATTGGTGGTCAATGGAATGGAATGTAGAGTAGTTAGGGTAGAGGTTTGTGGAGGTTACAGGGGCAGGAGGATGGTGTAGGATGGAGTTTTCCATGTAAATGACCCATCAAGAGTCATGTATTGGAAGTTGGTGAAGGGCAGTAGTAGATAGATGAAGACCATCGACTGTGGAAGTAGAAATCCTGGTGGAATACCAGTCTTTTACAATGGTATAAGATGTTTTGGATCTAGCAATGATCCTATGATAAAGAATATGGAAAGATTCTTTAAGGAATCAATCCTCTTTGTTTGTTGATTGCTGTTTCTGACAGTCCTCATTGGAGACAGCCATAGAGGAAGAATATAAGTATGTTTGTCATATCATTGGTTTGCCAAGAATGGAATTAAGTGTTTGGTTAGTTATTTAGTTGGTATGCTACAATGAAGTTGAGTTGGTGTTGGTAGAGATCATTCCAAGGAGGACATGGTGACTGTCTTTACAATGGTGTAATGGTGTGGTGACAGTCTATGAGACTGCTATCCTACAGACCCTGCATAGTGGGTTAGATGGAGTCTTAGATGGAGTTGATTGTCCTGAGATAAGTATCCTGAAGTCCCTCATGTTGCATGTCAAGAACAAGTTGTTATGGTGTTGAAACCCTTCTTTGTAAGAAGGCTGATCTCAGTTAGAGATAGTGAACTTGGTGAGTTATGATATTGGAGGTTTGAACTGTCCTTCATCAGAGATAGGTTGTTGGTATCTTATTAAGTTGTCTGCAGTCCTAGATGCTCTGCATCATATTGGTATCAGAGCCACTAGTAGGTCCTTGAGGGAGTAGAGGATCTTGTGAAGCAGTAAGAGTTTGTGAGAGTTGTAAGGATGCCTCCAAAGAATCAAATGGCTAGAGAGAACAATGAGTTGAGAGAAGCCTTAGAAGTTAGAGAAAAAGAGTTGAGGGATAGAAGAGATCAGGATGCTACAAGGGAAAGAGAGTTGAGGCAAGTAAGAAGAGAGAATGCATCAATCTTAGCTAGATTGGAAGCATTGGAGAAGAATCCTAGAAAGGATGAACAAGATGGTTCAGAAGGAGATGAGGAGGTAGATGAGAATCCTCCTGAGGATGAGTTGGATGCTGAAGAAAAGAAGTTTGTGAGATTGCTGAAGGCAGTCCAAGGAAGTGGAACAAAGGCAAACATAGAGTTACCTATCTATCAAGGGAACATGGATAGTGAAGAGGTGTTAGGGTGGATAGATGCCCTTGAAAGTTTTTTTGAGTATGAGGAGATGAGTGATGAGAAGAAGATCAAGTTTGCAAAAACCAAACTGAGAGGAACAACACTTACATGGTGGAGTAGTGTGTAGACATAAAGAGTGGCTAGAGGTGCATCAAAAATCACTTCTTGGGGTAGGATGAAGGATATGATGAAGGACCAATTCCTTCCATTTGATTACTCCATTCAGACAAAGAGGATGAGGCAAAATCTGAAATAGAAGGACATGGATGTTATGTCCTATACTGAGCAATTCCATAAGCTTAGTATTAGAGGAGGATTGGAAGATGAAGAAGAGAAAGTGGCAAGATACCTTAATGGGCTTAGGTATAACTTGCAAGATGAAATTGGTTTGGCAGTACCAAAATCAATTGGAGAATGTTTTCAGTTAGCTATAAGGGCTAAAGAGAGGGTGAAGAGGAAGAAAGAAAGACAAGGAAGTGGAAGAGGATATAGAGGTAGGGGCAGACCTACTACTGAAGTTCAGAACAGCAATGAGAAAGGTAAGGAGTTTTCTGCAGATCAGAGAGGTGGATATAGAGGTGGAGGTAGATTTGGATCAGGAAGAGGAGTGTTCACAGGCAGATGTTATCACTGCAATGAAGTGGGACACACATTTTTCAAATGTCCTAAGAAGGATGATGTTGATAGGAGTAAGGATAGAAGAGTTCACTTGGCACAAGAAGAGGAGAAGCTAGAGGAACTAGAAATGTTGTCAGCCTCTCCAATGATGGTTGGAGAAATGCTCATGGTGGAAAAAGGCAAGATGCAGCAACCACCATAGGTATCTATTTTCAGAACTAATTGTTTAAGCCATGGAAAGATATGCAAGTTGATTGTAGATTCAGGTTCTCATGATAATCTAGTTTCTTGGGAAATGGTGAATAAGTTGGGATTGAAAACTTTTGATCATCCTAGTCCTTACAATGTCACTGGGGTGAGTCAAGAGCAACAAGTAAGGGTTACTAAGAAGGCATATGTTGATTTTACAATTGGTCCATATTAGGATTATGTTTTGTGTGATGTTATTTCCATGACATTTGGGCATATAATCTTGGGTAGGCCATGACAGCATTTGAGAAGGACAATTCATGATGGTTATACTAATAACTATGTGGTGCACAAAGATGGTAAGAAGTTCAAATTGATACCTTTACCTTGTGATGAGAAGAAGGAACATGTTACTATTTGTTTTGGAGAGAAACTACAGTCGAGTATGTAGGTTAAGGATGATGGGAAGCAGAAGGAATAGTTGCAGCAACAGAAGGTGGATGACAGTCCTAAAGAGCAGCAGGCTTGGGACTTAAGTTATGTCAAGGTTGCAGACATTGAGTGCCCTATAAAGAGGCAGAAGAAGGAAGGAAAATAGTAGATAGTCTAGGGAGGAATGAATCAGCACCTCTAGTTGAGAAGCACAGCAGCAGCAAGGTCCTAGACAAGGACACCAAAATAAGTTTTATGGTACTAACACTGTTTACAGGAGCCATGCAGGTTGGAGAAGGAGGAAGATCACTCTTGGAGAGTTCATGTTTCCTAATCAGAGGAACATCCCAAAAAGATGGACGAATGGTTGGAGCAGATCCCCTAACTCTTGAGACAAGAGTTTTCATCATGCCGGGGAGTATGGTGCAGGAGCACCAAGGTGTCTAGATTTTACTTGACTAAGATGTCTAGATTTTACTTGATTTTCAAGTTGTTTTGTTTGTTTCAATGAGGTCCTTGAGACCATATTAAAGGTTGTATAAGGCTTGAAAGCCAAATTTGTAATGGACTATGTCCAAATAGCTAGAATCTACTATTGTTATGTTGTGAGTCTTAGGGAGGACAGTCATGTAGTAATAGGCAGTTGCATTAGTCATATAGGACAGTCATATAAGTCATTTTAATCTTCATGTTTGTAAGCCTATAGAGGCATGTCAAAGGTTAGAAGATGGGTTAGTACCTTGTCCAAAGGTTAACCAAGTGTTACAAAAGCATTCTAAGAAAAAATAGTAATTACAGTCCAAGAAAGGCAGTTACTAAAACTATCATTAGTGGCTGTAGTTAAAACTCAAGAAAGAGCTTGATGATGGGGCAGTTTTCTTGGACCCCAAATGACCTCATGCAAATATTGTGGCTTATTTCAAGCCTTCCAAGTTGTATTGTGGAGAGAGATTTGGAGGAATTGAAAGAAACAACAAAAAAGACACTATTTTCCTGCTTTTCTACTTTTTCTATATTTTTTCCTTACTGTTTCTTGTCGTACTGTACTCCTATATGGATTTGTCATAAGACATGTATGCATTGGATTGTTAGTAGGTTGAAGTAGCTTTGATTTAAATCTTATTGGAGATCTTGACATTAAACTTGGTGGGAGAAATCACTGTTATGTCTTAGACTATCCAAAAACCTGTTGTCTCTTCCAATAATTCGCTATTTTCTGCATTATTCTGTAATTGTACGGCCTGGTGGTGGATGGTGTTGTTAATGGTTGTTTAGGTTGTTGAGTTATTTGTCATTTGCAACTTGTTTGGGCTCTTGACACCCTTGTTTACCTTTGCATTTTGCCTTTGCTTGAAAGTGGGTTGAAACCCTGAGTTAGGGCATTCCTGAGTTGCTGATGAAGTTCTCTTCATCCCACTGACCTTTTTTATTGGTGGTCAGTGGAATGGAATGTAGAGTAGTTAGGGTAGAGGTTTGTGGAGGTTGCAGGGGTAGGAGGATGGTGTAGGATGGAGTTTGCCATGTAAATGACCCATCAAGAGTCATGTATTGGAAGTTAGTGAAGGGCAGTAGTAGATAGATGAAGACCATCGACTGTGGAAGTAGAAATCTTGGTGGAATACCAGTCTTTTACAATGGTATAAGATGTTTTGGATCTAGCAATGATCCTATGATAAGGAATATGGAAAGATTTATGGTGCAGGAGCACCTACCTGACAGCTGGTCTTGATAAGGCAGTTAGTAGTTTAGGTCTTGTTTGTGTTTCCACGAAGGTCTGTTAGACCAATTGCATGTATTAAGGTCATGCTGATCATGATAAGATCATGCTGACCAGGCTTTTGCTATTTTTAGCTAGTTAGTTATAACAGCTGTCATGATGTATGTTCGGTGGGATCTCCCAGCCGCTTGGAGAGTTCCCAGCCGCTTGGAGTCAGGTCAGTAGTACTCATAGGCAAATCTTTATAAGCATGAGATCGGTTGATTGTAGATCATCGATCGACAGTGTAGTGTTGCATCAAGCAGAGGAGGTTGAGTGTTCTGTGTGAGGAACATCATATTGTATTGCATCTTTGAAATCAATAAAGAGATCCTGTTTGTGTTCTTGCTCTGGTTACATTCCATTGCTTGATTGATTTGCTAGTTTGGGTGGCTTCATGGATGTACTGATCCATTCCCCCGGTTGATCCGTCTGATCGGTGGAATGGTAATGTACAGTAGGTTAGGAGGTAGTTTGTGTTTTCTGTTTGTTCGCATGCAGGTGTGCAGGATCGCGGTCGACAGATGCTGAGAAGCCTAGCATCCTCATGTGCTAGGTCAAACTGATAAGACAGAGTGTGGAAGATCACCCTGAGGTTGGATCGGGTTATCCCTGGAGGATCGGCGAAGTGAAATCTCGCTGAGTGAAGAAGTTCGTGAAGACAGCATCATCAGGATATCTTGGTGAATATCCTGCAGACAGTTCGGACATCGTCAACCGGATAAGTGAAGGAAATCGGCATGATGTTGTCGATTGCATGAAGTGCAAGTTCGTCGGGGTGATCATCATCATCTGGAGGAGCTGAGGAGGAGTGCATCGGCATCCGGTAGAAGATCGGGTCATGAAACTGTTGGAGTTTTCATGTTGCGAGTGCATCAGGACGTTTAGGTCAGACATAGACTAAGTGCATGTATCGGCATCAGGATCATCATATCGGAGTGCCAAACATCCGCGTATCGCGAGTAGATGCGGGCGTGAAAGTTGGGTTTTTTTGGCTAAGTGTTGAAGAGGTCATCAGGATATTGGGTGACGTCATCGTCATCAGGATATGACATCATCGTCATCAGGATATTGAGATATCCCCCTACGCGAGTTTAACCTGCCGTCGTTAAGTGCTAAGGTATCGGCGGAAGTCTGTAGCAAGAAGTTGTGAAGCATCATCAGGAGGTTTCGAAGAGAACCGGATAAAGTAGATCATGATGCTGTTGCTTGTATTGTCAGGTAGTGGCGCATCGAAGGTAAGCTGCTGAAGGTGAACGTCATCAGGATATTTGAGCAACCGGATGTTGAATATCCTGCTGACGAAGGAAGTGTTGCATATCATGATGCCGAAGGAGTTCAGAGCCCGATGAACAGTGCAACTGGAGGATGTGTGCGCCCGCTGGACATCATGATGATGATGTTAGAAGGAAAGCGGAGGTGAACAGTAGTCGGCAGGCGGATGTTTGCGATCGTCCGAAATATGATGATGCTGACTGTGTAATGCGAAATATGATGATGCTGTTGGTAGTCTTAGGGAATATGATGATGATGGTGAAGATGATGATGATGAGGTTGGTCTGCAGACATTCATGCTATATGCGAAGGTTATAGTGTGGATGCCTCTGCATCATAGTGGTATCAGAGATCAGTAAAACATCTGGGCTGTTGTGTGTTGATTCTGTCACCGAAAGGGCAGAGGTAGAGATAGAGTTGATTGTGTTGTGTGTAGATTGAGGAGTTGACAAAATGCCTCCTAAAGGTAGTGGTACTGCAAGGGAACTGCAGGAGATGAAGGAGAAACATGCTAGAGAGATGAGGAGGATGAAGGAGCTTGCTGAAGCACTTCAAGCCAGGCTGACAGCCCTGGAAAAGAACAAAAAGAGGGAAGTGGAAGACAGTGAGTCTGAAGAAGATGCAGATACTGTTGAAGAGTATGAAGAGGTAGCTGAAGATCTGGATGCTGAAGACCAGAGATTGGCAAAACTGTTAAAGGCAGTACAGAGTGAAAAACCTAAGGTAAAGGTTGATGTTACCAAGTATACTAGAAGCTTGAATGAAGATGAGTTGTTAGATTGGATTGCTGCACTGGATAATCACTTTGAATGTGAAGATGTTGCTGAGGATCAGAAGGTAAAGATTGCAAAGACCAAGTTAGGAGGTCATGCTTTGGTATGGTGGGATTATGTACAATCTGAGAGAAGGAAACAAGGGAAGTCAAAGATCACTTCTTGGGATAAGATGGTAGCAAGGATCAAGGGTAAATTCTTGCCAAGGGATTATGAAATCCAGATGTTTAAGAAGCTGCAATTTTTAAAGCAGAAAGACAGGGATGTGAAAGCATACACTGAGGAATTTTATCTGTTAAGTATGAGATCTGGTCATCATGAGAATGAGGTAGAAAAGGTGGCTAGGTACTTGGCTGGTTTGAGGTTTAACATACAGGATGAGTTAGTGTTAGCTAACCCTAAGAATGTGGAAGATTGTTACCAGATGGCAATCAGGATTGAAGAGAAGATGAATAGAGGACATGAGAATTCCATGAGAGGAAGAGGAAACAATAGGGGAAGAGGAGCAGCCCCTGCACAAAAGCAAACCAATGAGGGTCAAGAAGACACTGGTAAAGGTCAGGGACAGTCTGATTTCAGAGGTGGATGGAAAGGCAATAGAGGAAGATTTGGAGGTGGTAGAGGTTCCACTACATTTTCAGGAAAATGTTACACCTGTGGAGAGTTTGGTCATCCATCTTTCAAATGTCCAGAAAACAAAGGTTCATCATCCAGAAATGATAGAGCTAGTGACAAGAGAGTACAACTTGTACAAGAAGAGAAAGGAGAAGAAAGTGCACAGAGTTCAAACAAAGGTCCTGAGAATTTTGGATATCCAGAGAGTGGAGAATCATTGATGTTAAGGAGAATTAGTTTGCAGGCATCAAAGGATCTGATGCAAAGAAGAGCTCTTTTCAAAACTACATGCAAGAGCAAAGGTAAGGTATGTAAGGTTGTCATTGATACTGGTTCAACAGACAACATGGTATCTCAGGAAATGGTGGATAAACTGAAGCTGGAAAGGATTCCACATCCACACCCTTACAAGGCATCTTGGGTGAGTGATAGGCAATCACTTTTTGTCTCTGAACAGGCATATGTGGATTTCCAGATTGGACCATATCATGATAGAATTTTGTGTGACATATTGCCTATGGAATGTTGTCACCTACTGTTGGGTAGACCATGGCAATTTGACAGAAGGGTACTGTATGATGGGTATGCTAATACCTACACCATCCAGAAAGATGGAAAGACTATTAAGTTGATGCCATTGCAGGCAAAAGCTGCAGTACAGAAGGCAGCCCAAATCATTTTAATGGGAAAGAAGGAGTTTGTGCCGATGCCTAGAGGAGCAGGCATAAAGGCAGTTTAGGATACTGCAGGGACAGGAGTTGTTCAAGACAATAAGCTGAAGAAAGTTTCAGTTGTGACTGACAGAGGTCAGCAGCAGGTGCAGAAACAGGGGTGTAAACAACAACCAGTTGAGAGGAATGACAAGGATGTTGTCATAGTTGGGACCATTGCTTGTCCTATAAAGATTGACAGGAAGATAGAGTTGACCATTTCAGCAGTTCAAGAGGTAGTTCAGACAGAGGTTCTGATCAGGCAACCTGACCAACACAGGGTATGTGAGAAAAAGGCCTACATCAACAGGCATGAGGAGTTACTTGCCAGAAAGCAAGTTACAGTTCAGAAGACTTGGAGAAGCCAAGAGACAGCAGCAGACAAAGCTGGAGCAGGTCAGACTATTGACAAAGCAAAATGTCAAGGTGGAGGACTTCCACATACTAAACTCATGGGACATGAGTTCTTTTCTTTTGGGGAGTATGGTGCAGGAGCACCTACCTGACAGCTGGTCTTGATAAGGCAGTTAGTAGTTTAGGTCTTGTTTGTGTTTCCACGAAGGTCTGTTAGACCAATTTCATGTATTAAGGTCATGCTGATCATGATAAGATCATGCTGACCAGGCTTTTGCTATTTTTAGCTAGTTAGTTATAACAACTGTCATGATGTATGTTCGGTGGGATCTCCCAGCCGCTTGGAGAGTTCCCAGCCGCTTGGAGTCGGGTCAGTAGTACTCGTAGGCAAATCTTTATAAGCATGAGATCGGTTGATTGTAGATCATCGATCGGCAGTGTAGTGTTGCATCAAGCAGAGGAGGTTGAGTGTTCTGTGTGAGGAACATCATATTGTATTGCATCTTTGAAATCAATAAAGAGATCCTGTTTGTGTTCTTGCTTTGGTTACATTCCATTGCTTGATTGATTTGCTGGTTTGGGTGGCTTCATGGATGTACTGATCCATTCCCCCGGTTGATCCGTCTGATCGGTGGAATGGTAATGTACAGTAGGTTAGGAGGTAGTTTGTGTTTTCTGTTTGTTCGCATGCAGGTGTGCAGGATCGCGGTCGACAGATGCTGAGAAGCCTAGCATCCTCATGTGCTAGGTCAAACTGATAAGACAGAGTGTGGAAGATCACCCTGAGGTTGGATTGGGTTATCCCTGGAGGATCGGCGAAGTGAAATCTCGCTGAGTGAAGAAGTTCGTGAAGACAGCATCATCAGGATATCTTGGTGAATATCCTGCAGACAGTTCGGACATCGTCAACCGGATAAGTGAAGGAAATCGGCATGATGTTGTCGATTGCATGAAGTGCAAGTTCATCGGGGTGATCATCATCATCTGGAGGAGCCGAGGAGGAGTGCATCGGCATCCGGTAGAAGATCGGGTCATGAAACTGTTGGAGTTTTCATGTTGCGAGTGCATCAGGACGTTTAGGTCGGACATAGACTAAGTGCATGTATCGGCATCAGGATCATCATATCGGAGTGCCAAACATCCGTGTATCGCGAGTAGATGCGAGAGTGAAAGTTGGGTTTTTTTGGCTAAGTGTTGAAGAGGTCATCAGGATATTGGGTGACGTCATCGTCATCAGGATATGACGTCATCGTCATCAGGATATTGAGATATCCCCCTACGCGAGTTTAACCTGCCGTCGTTAAGTGCTAAGGTATCGGCGGAAGTCTGTAGCAAGAAGTTGTGAAGCATCATCAGGAGGTTTCGAAGAGAACCGGATAAAGTAGATCATGATGCTGTTGCTTGTATTGTCGGGTAGTGGCGCATCGAAGGTAAGCTGCTGAAGGTGAACGTCATCAGGATATTTGAGCAACCGGATGTTGAATATCCTGCTGACGAAGGAAGTGTTGCATATCATGATGCCGAAGGAGTTCAGAGCCCGATGAACAGTGCAACCGGAGGATGTGTGCGCCCGCTGGACATCATGATGATGATGTTAGAAGGAAAGCGGAGGTGAACAGTAGTCGGCAGGCGGATGTTTGCGATCGTCCGAAATATGATGATGCTGACTGTGTAATGCGAAATATGATGATGCTGTTGGTAGTCTTAGGGAATATGATGATGATGGCGAAGATGATGATGATGAGGTTGGTCTGCAGACATTCATGCTATATGCGAAGGTTATAGTGTGGATGCCTCTGCATCAATTCTTTGAGGAATCAATCCTCTTTGTTTGTTGATTGCTGTTTCTGACAGTCCTCATTGGAGACAGCCATAGAGGAAGAAGATAAGTATGTTTGTCATGTCATTGGTTTGCTAAGAAAGGCATTAAGTGTTTGGTTAGTTACTAAGTTGGTATGCTACAATGAAGTTGATTTGGTGTTGGTAGAGATCATTCCAAGGAGGACATGGTGACTATCTTTATAATGGTGTAATGGTGTGGTGATAGTCTATGGGACTGCTGTCCTGTAGACCCTGCATAGTGGGTTAGATGGAGTCTTAGATGGAGTTGAGTGTCCTGAGATAAGTATCCTAAAGTCCCTCATGTTGCATGTCAAGAACAAGTTGTTATGGTGTTGAAACCCTTCTTTGTAAGAAGGCTGATCTCAGTTAGAGATAGTGAACTTGGTGAGTTATGATATTGGAGGTTTAAACTGTCCTTCATCAGAGATAGGTTGTTGGTACCTTATTAAGTTGTCTGCAGTCCTTCCTCCAGAGAGACTAATCAATTCCAGCAATTAGCAAATGGGTAGAACAACTTTCTTTATTCAAAAACCTTCAAGATCCAAATTACATGCTACTGTAAAAAAATAGAGTTCTTCTTTCCTTCAATTAATTCTTTTACAACTTCCTTCTCTATTCTACGCCATAGTTCTCTATATATAACTATGGTTATTAAATTCTAATTAAGAGTCTCTCTAGAGTAGAGAACTTATTCATGCAGCTAACTAAACTTATTTCTCTAGTTAACTAAACTTATTCATTTAGTTAACTGATTATACAATTGCCGATTACAAGGAAAAACATGCAGTCTTTTAGAAAGACATGCAATGACACTAAGTGTGTATTCTTTGCATGGAATAATTACTCATAATTAGATCCATTAATTTAGGAGTAATTATAGTCAATCTATCCTTCAGAAAATCTTGGAGTGTGTGTTGGTAGATTGGAAGAATCTGCAACAACTTCATAAATTATTTCTGGAACATCTCTAGAGCTTGCAGAATAGTCAACTTCTATCATAAACTTCTCATTTGATTTACTAGATCTCCTCAAATGATTTCTGGGTTTTGATCCCCTAACTTTCAGATTTCTAGATCATTTTGAATTTATTAATTTCATTAAGAAATGAGAGAGATATTATAGTTTTACTAAAACTAGTTTTCTTGACTTTTTCTGTTCTACATCTCCGGCGCTCTGTAACAGTCAAATTATATCATTAACCATTTATTCATTTTAATGAATCTCATCAAAATGCCTTCATGGATTTGTTCCTCTCTCTTTAATCTTTCTAGATCATTTTGTAATTCTAATTTTCGTTAAAAAATGAGTGAGATATTGTATTTTTTCTAAAACTACATTTTTGACTTCTGCATCTCTGGCGCTCTGTGCATCTCCGACACTCTGTAACAGTCAACTTCTGTCATAAACTTCTCATTTGTTTTACTAGATCTCCTCAGATTCTTTCTGGGTTTTGTTCCCCTAACTTTTGTCTTTCTAGATTATTTTGAAATTCTAATTTTCATTAAGAAATGAATGAGATATTGTAGTTTTACTAAAACTACATTTTTGACTTCTGCATCTCCGGCACTCTATAATAGTCAACTTCTGTCATAAGCTGCTTATTTGTTTTACTAGATCTCCTAAAATTCTTTCTGGGTTTTGTTCCCCTAACTTTTAGCTTTCCAGATCATTTTGAAATTCTAATTTTCATTAAGAAATGACAGATATTGTAGTTTTACTGAAACTGCATTTTTAACTTCTGCATCTCTGGCGCTCTGTGCATCTCCAGTACTCTGCAACTCTGAAACTCTGTAACTTGACATAAAATATACTTTCTCTTCATTTTATTGATAAAATAACTGCTGATCTGGAGGTGAACATGTAATATCAAGATAAACTCATGCATGGCATTGATTGTTCCATTTAGATAAGTTTATTTGATATTTAGCTAAAAATCTTCAAACCCATACTCAAGTCCACTTCAAAACTGATTTAATGAAGAGAAAAATATATGCTTTTATTTGACTAAAGATGAGACACTTTATGGTCTCATCAGTAGACTTTGAAATCTTTGTAAGCAGGAAAGGCAAGAAATAATATGACTGCTTCAATTATTACCACCGGAGCAAAGGTTTCTTCAAAATTAATTCCCTCTACCTGAGAATAACCTTTGCACACCAATCTTTCTTTATTTTTCACAACTTCTCCATCTTCATTCAATTTATTTTGGAAGACCCACTTAGTTCCAATTACATTTTTGTCTTCAGGTCTAGGAACAAGATCCCAAGTATGAATCTTTTCAATTTGCATTAATTCTTCTTCCATTGATTTTACCCAACTTTCATCATTACAAGCTTCATTCACTGATTTTGGTTCAATCTTTGAAATCAAACAATACTCCTCTTGTTCTTCAACAATTCTTCTTCTAGTTTGAGCACCTTTATTTTTATCTCCTATGATCTGATTTTCAGAATGATTCAATCTTACATACCTGGGAGTTTTGGGATTTTCTTCAACTTCTAATTCTTGAACTTGTTCCTCAACATTTGCATTAACTTCTTGAGTCACTGGATTCTCTAGAGTAAACTAAGCTTGATTTCCTTCATTTGGACTTTTATTTGGATCATTTGATTCAAATCCATAAAACCTTGAAGGTCTCTCCTTGCTTTCATGAACCTTGACACTAGCACTTTCAACAATCTTTTTCAATCTCTTGTTAAAGCACCAGTATGCCTTGCTTTGATTAGAATAACCCAGAAATGTTCCTTCATCACATCTTGTATCAAACTTGCCTAGATCTTCATCTCTTTTGATATAGCATTTACTACCAAAAACTTTGAAATATTTCACAGAAGGAGTATTACCAAACCATAGTTCATAAGGTGTTTTACAAGAATTACCTTTGATCTGCACCTGGTTAAGAGTGTAGACAACAATACTCACAACCTCTCTCCAATAGACATGTGGAACATTTCCCTCCATCATCATGGTTCTAGAAGCCTCTTGAATAGGTTGGTTCTTCCTTTCCACAACTCCATTCTGCTGAGGAGTCCTAGGAGTAGACAACTGTCTTCTTATTCCATGCTTATTACAAAATGCATTAAACTCACCAGAGGTAAATTCTCCACCTCTGTCAGATCTCAGACATTTTATCTTCACACCAATTTCATTCTCCACCCTAGCCTTAAACAGTTTGAACTTTTTAAGAGCCTCTAATTTCTCTCTCAAGAAAGTAACCCACATCATCTGGGAGTGATCATCAATCAGTAACATGAAGTATCTATCTCTTTGCAAACTCCTAACCCTGGCAAGACCACACAAATCAGTGTGCACAAGTTCCAACAATCCACTTGAAGATTTTTCTTTACTCTTGAATGTAATTCTGCTCTGTTTGCCCATGTGACATTCCTTACACATGCTATCAGCAAGTTTTACAAGCTTTGGAAGATCTCTCATAGCCTAAGTAGTACTTATTTTGACAATGTTGTCAAAGTTTACATGACACATTCTCTTATGCCGTAGCCAACTCTGATCTATCTGAACAATCAAACAACTTTTACCAGTACCACTTAAATGAAAGATGTTACCTCTAGTTTGTGTACTAGATGCAATCTCAGTTCCGGAGCTTTCCAAAATTCTGCACTTTCCATCCTTGAATTGGAGATGATATCCTTTCTCAACCAATTGTGGAGATCATATCCTTTCTCAACCAATTGTCTAACATTGAGAAGATTATGTTTCAACCCTTCTACATACAAGACATCATTAGTGTTATTCTTACCATCAAAAGAGATGGATCCTCTACCACGGATTCTACCAGCTGAATTGTCTCCAAACTTCACAATTCTACCTTCATACCTTTCCATACTTACAAACTTACTCTTATCACTTGTCATATGATGAGAGCATCCACTGTCAATCACCCATTCATCCTTTTCTTCAACTTGAGCAGCCAAGGCTCTTTCCACATTCACATAGCTAGCAGATTCAGTAGGCACCCAATCTTCTTCTTTAATAGCAATGAACACCTATTCATTTCTAGAGGTACTTCCCTTGTCAAATTCATCATCAGTGACTCCTTCAGCAACTTCTTGGACATAGTAGCATTTCTTCTGAACCCTAGGTCTATTAGGGTTTGGCTTTGAAACCCTCTCCGGACATCTTGAGGCAAAATGACCAATCTTATTGCAAGCAAAACATTTGAAAGGCAACTTTCCTTCATACTTACCGGATCCTCTTGGTAGTCTTTTGGCAAAAAGAGCTTCAAGTTCTTCAAACTCTAATTCATCTTCTTCAAGATCCTTCCTTGCCTTCTCATATTTGGTTAGTCTTCTTGAAGAGCTTTCACCTGGATCAAATCTTTGCTTTCCAAAAACACTGGCCTTAAATGCAGATTTAGATTTAGGAAGAGAATCACCAAACTTACTCATTTCAAATGCTGAGAGCTTTCCAACCAACCAATCCCTTGTAACAGTTGTCATAGCCCTGATCTCCTCAATAGCAGCAACTCTATGCTTGTATGAAGTAGGTAAAGATCTGAGCACTTTGCCAACAATCTCTAATTCTTCTAGTGTTCCACTAACACACCTGATACTGCACACAAGTTCGTTCACCTTCTACATGTAGGTAGTGATGTTTTCATCTTCACTCATCCTCAAATTTTCATACCTACCCTTCAGGCTCTGCAACTTATCATATTTGACATATTCATCACCTTCATACAAAGTTTCCAACTTCTTCCAGATTTCATGAGCAGTTTTTATCTCCAAGACATTTGTCATTTCTATATCACTCAGGGCACTCAACAATGCTTGTTTAGCCCGAATGTTGTTTTTAGCATCTTTGAGTTCATCTGTAGTTGAAGGACCTTTCTTCGGAGGCCTATACTCATCCTTAGTTATCAACCAATAAGCATCACCCATGCATTGCAAATAGCACTCCATGCGACTCTTCCAAAGAGAGTAATTTGTTCCATCAAATCTCATACTATCTTTCTCGTAAGTCAACATTCTAGATCTCCTCAAGCGGTCAAGCTTCTTTTAGAGGAACCAGCTCTAATACCAATTGTTGAAATTAGGGAAGACAAATGAGAGGGGGGTGAATCAGTTTTCACAAAAAAAATTATCCTTTGCTATAATTAAACTTCTTTACCACTTATTAATAGATGAATGATATAACCATGAAAGCAAGAATCAACAATGCATGAGCAAAACAAAATCAACACACATAACATCAAGATTTTTACATGGAAACCTGCTTAAGGGAAAAAATACGGTGGGGGTTAACCCACAGGATTTATTCTCTATTAAAAGAATAGAAAATGGGAGGGCACTTACCTTCGGGCACACTACCCAGAGCTCATTGCTCAAAGAGGCTCACTGCCTATAGAAATATTTATAAGTTTATCACAGAAAGATTAAACTAGAAAACAACATCTTCTTCATGCCAAGGTCAGTTCCATTGAAGTGTACAACACATCTTCTCTATCCCCCAAACACTTCTTCACTATCTTCTCATCCTTTACTGCTCTTCCTCTTCTTCTATTCCTTTTCTCTTCTCTGCTTTTCTTCCTTTCTTAGGATCTTATCATTTTCACACAAGAATGATTTTCTACAACTCAACCACACATAATCATATGCTTCATCAACCTTGGAATAAACATCAAGGTCAGAATTACAAAAATTTGACTTAATATGAATCACTATACTATCGGCCAAACATAGTTGGGACCCAAATCTTCCTCGAACAACATGCCACACTTCATAGCACCTTTCTTAGATCATCTGCAACATGCATAAGGCATCCGGTCCGCCAAGAATGGAAAGAACAACAACACCCAAGGACAAATCTTTAATCAGGAGCTCAATCCTCAATGCGGACCACCAACACAGTAGGCACACGATCTAGAGACCACCACAAGCACAATGAAATCAACAAGAACAACTGTACCACCTCAAATCACCAGAATCACTTGGACCTTCATTTGGGAACTCAAGAACACCAACTGTCATGACTTTCATACTAAAAAGATTGCTTGTGGACTTCCAAACCATGAACCACTTGAGTGGAGGATACACACTAACATCCCAAACACACCTCTAGATCCACAGATCATAATACTTCAATGTGGATCAATGCAAACCAATTTCCTATCATTCTATCACCTTTGAACAACTGCAAAACCTGGTTCTACTTAGATGACCATAACTTCACAAATTCTTTATGTGGATCCTTCAAATCTTAACTGGAGAAACTATAGACAACCCTTTACAACATGCTTTGGCTCACAGACTCTGATCTTCATCTCACTGGGAATGTAGAGCAATCTACTTCACTGAACTACACTGTCTTCACTATCTCTTACAGAGAGATATGAAACTCACTTGTTTCTTCCAGAGAGGCTAATTTTCTCAATATCCTCAACATACAAGTCTTCTAGAATGAGATACAGTTAATACCAATGACAACAAGGATATGTTGACATCAATGACAACACCGATTAGGCACATATTTGCAACATGTTAGTGTCTTTGTGAAATGCAGTGTCGGGAAATTTTGCTATTGATGCATGTTAAGTTTCTTTGTCATATGCAAAGGCAGAAAAATTTACCGCCACTATGTGTCTCCCTATGATAGTTGATCGAGCAGTGAATATTGCCGCCCAAGCAATTGTCATTCACTTGATGTGCATTAAATGCGTTTTAATCATAGTGGAGTTTGTGGTTTTATTTAGTTTTAATGAGTTTATTTTTATTATTTTCATTTAATCTTTCTCCTATGATTATCTTTCACCCCTATTGTTTGTCTTTGTAAACCCTAATTGTTTCTTGTGTTAGTCTTTTTTTTTCTTTTTCTATCGGTGATTTTTCATCATGTTTAGGTCTTTGTTTAGAGTTTAGAGTTTGATTTTAGTGTTAAACTTTGTATGTTTCTTTCTATATGGTCAATGTTTCTTGCTGACCTCTCTTTTTCCTTCAAAGGTCAAGTTCATTGTTACATGCAAAGGCAACAATTTTCACTGCCGATGCATGCCTTTGTCTTTCACTGCCCATACATGTTATTCCAATCAACATAAGATACAATGGTGGTGATTTTTTCCGACCTTGCACCAAGGTTGTAAAACTCCTAGTTTACCTTATATGTATCAATGGCATTTCTTGTCACCAATACATGTTTGCAAGTTTTGCCACCTATAATGCATAAGGGGTAGAAAAAACTACCGATACATGTTCCTAGTTCTTTTGAAATTGTTAGAGGCACTTTTGTTAAGAAGCACAATTTTCCTGGTTTGAAGGATTTTCTCAAGAAATCTTTGTGAACTTCAAAAAATAAGAAAACCCAAGCAAGTGTATTGGATGGCAAGGATACCCTTGAAGCAGAAGTTGTAATACCAACTGCACTTCTTCTTGTCAAAGCTCTAGATATTTCTAAGGCAATAACATCTGCACCTACATTGGAACTAACATCTGATACCTGTGATCAGAAGACTAAGCACAATTTATCCAATGAGGCGAGCAATGCTGCTACTCTCAAGTGGAATAATCATAAGGCTCAACATAATCTTTCAGGTAGTGGAAATAGTGAGGCAACATGTGTTTGTGTAGATAGACACAGGTAGTGTTTTAGGTATTGAATTAGATAGAGCAGACAATCACAGGCCAAGTGGGTCTGAGATAATTTTCATTTCAATGCTCAATGAAGCTAAAACTCTAGGGTTGAATCTTCCTTATGAACTGTCTGTATTTAAACAGATTAATGAGATGTATGAGACAACTTAAAAAGATTCCACTAAATGTTGTCCATGCCATTCCAAAAACAATACTCTACTCATTAGAGGGGTTGTAGGAAATAGTGGATTGGGATAAAATAATGAAACTTCAGTCCAAGGATGGATCCTTCCTCAGCTCCCTTGCATCCACAATTGTTGTGTTCATGCACATAGGGGGACCCAAAATCTCTGGATTTCTTGACCTTTGTTCTCAACAAGTTTGATTATCACATTCCTTGCCACTATCTGCTGGATCTGTTCAAACATTTGTGGGATGTGGACACTGTTGAATTCTTGGGGATCGATCACCATTTCAAATAAGAGATCAAAGAAACACTCGATTATGTCTACATGTATTGGGATGAGAGGGGCCTTGGATGAGCCAGAGACAATGTTGTGGGTGACATTGATGACATAGCCATGGGCCTTCGAATCCTTAGACTCTATGGATACAATGTCTCTTCAAATGCCTTGAAAACATTTAGAGATGAAAATGGAGAGTTCTTCTACTTCATGGTCCAAACATAGAAGGGAGTCACAGATATGTTAAATGTGCATCGTTTCTCCCAAGTTCCATTATCAAGAGAAAAGATAATGGAAGAAGCTAAGCTCTATACACAAAGAAATTTAACAAATGCTCTAGAAAGTGTGGGGGATTTTGACAAGTGGGCTCTCAAAAAGGACCTTCAGGGAGAGGTAGAATATGTGCTTAAGTATCCATGGCACAAAAGTCTGCCAAGGCTAGAGGCAAGAAGCTACATAGAGTAATATGGAGAAAATGATGTCTGGCTTGGAAAGTTTATGTACTTGATGCCATGCGTTAGCAATGCCAATTATTTATAACTGGCCAAACTTGACTTCAATAACATACAGTGTATACAACAAAAGGAAATCCAAGAGCTCCAAAGGTGGTGCAATCATCTGGTTTGGACAAGCTAGGTTTTACTCTCGACCTGTTAGTTGAAACATATTTTGTAGTGGCGATGAGTATGTTTGGGCCAAAATTTTCTATGTGTAGATCAGTCTAACAAATTCAATATTTTGGAATGCTCACACATTTGCGTTGAGAGAGGCATGTAAACTTTATGCATTTGGAGCTGGTGACAAAGGGTAACTTGGGATAGAGGTCATTTCATATCAAAGTGAAAGAGGAAACCTAGAGCTTGTTGATATAAATCTAGATTGAATGAAAGAGGAAACCTAGAGCTTCTTGTCTAAAATGTTTCTATCATTAGAGAATTTGTGTACTACATGGAACAAGAGGAATGCTAGACATAGCTTATTTATACGTTGTCCCAGTCTCTACAATTCCCAGATTCGAGAGATAATGATGACGCTGTTATTTGGGATTGAGTTTGTCAGCAAGGTTCTGTTGATGGTGATGTTAGTCACACACAAACACCAAACAAAAGTTACACAACAACCCTTGTTTATCCTTAAAGATACAATGAATTCAAAGAATTCATGATCCCAAGTCCCCGTTGATTAGTTCATAATCTGCTAATGTTACTCAGTGGTTGATGTGTATTTCTGTTTTCTGTTTTGAGGTCTTACGTAGATCAGTAGATTCTGTTCCTACAACTATGCTATACAGGGAGGTTACTCTACATAGCACATATCTCCAAATGATGTGCCTAAGTTGATATTTGCATGAGTTCTACCCTTATTTGTGATTTTCTGCATGATATTTTCAACAGTACATGCATCTAGCTCAAAAAACATGCTAATGATATTCAGTTATCTACAGAGTGTCATCATATTTCTCTGTTCTGCTTAATATTCATCATGATGTGCAGCTATGAAAGTGATTTCTATGAAATTAAAATGAGAAAGAAGGGTTAGAGAGAGAGAGAGAGATTCCTAAGATTGCCTGACTAAGATCACTGATCCACATACATGTTCCCATACAACAATGAAGAGAAGAAAACCAAAATCATACTTCACCAGGACATTCCAGAAATTAGCATGATCTAGTGCAAATCTTCAGGGGCAAGGTTGACAACGACATGCAATGAAATGAAAGCACTTCTATAGAACACAACATTCACCAGTACATATCCAGGAGTCAACTTGAAGATTACTTAAGTTTTACAATCAGGATGTAATCTGAAGCTTCATCTCCATATAGTAAGTTCATAGAACAGGTACATTTACAATGATCTAAGGAAAGAACCTTGATTATTTCAACAATCCAGTCCCCACTAGTCTTAGTAATCCGATCTCTTGCATAAAATTACTACAAGTCCGATATTGTATGATTGACCTCCCTTTTTTACAAAGTAAAATGGCCCAATATATATTTCTAGTTTTTTCCCAATACAGTTCCCAAAAACCCTAGTTAATCGACGGTCCGCAGCCATCCAGTGTAGCATCAGACTGTGGAAAACTAATCCTGTCAAAATCTGAGCAGCATACCCATGCTGAGCGCTGCTCCAACAATAATGTCTCCATTTGCAAACCCTCTCGCATTGAAAGCCCCTTGGGATCTGATCCGCAACCTGGGGTGATTTTGCCATTAAAGCCCCATATTTATTTCCACCTACACACCACCACTGTGTCGGCAACCCTGCAATTTCCAGCTACTCCGAACAGCTCCAGCAATCTGTAATAAACAAATAGGAATTAAGCACCATCATTTCAATAACCAGCAGGAGATTTAAACATTACATTAAATTAGGCTCTAAAATGCGCAAACATAGCCATCGGGCCATGAAACCATGAAAATTGCGTCCCCAAATGCATATACGGCGTTAAAAACATCTGAGTCAACCATCGTTGACCAAAAACAACATCGGGCTCTAAAATGGATTCAAAAAATCCATCACTCTGCTTTCCCACCTTTTTCTTGCTTAAATCTTTGTATCCTCCGATATACAAGCCGGGCGTGATACATTCGTTTAACTGGATTTTAATCTTTTTCAGTTTCGTGGCTTGTATGTTAGCAATGCATATTAGTTTGTATATCGCAACATACAAACGCACATGTATACAAAGACTTTTCCATATTTTAACTTCCCTTCGAATTCGCGCTTTGTATATCGGCATGCATCCTTTAATATACACTAAGTAATGATGCATCCATTTTACCAAATCTAATTCTTCGCTGAGATCCACTTTGTATGTTTCACTTTGTATCTCAAACATGCAATCATTTAATCTCATTTCATAATGTTTCAGTTCCGCCCTTTGTATGCATTAACTTGTATCAGTCGCTTGTATATCGGCAACACACAAATGCCCGATATACAAGTGGTGGGGCCACATTTCTCTCTCCTCTTGTATGTTCGCACTTGTATGTATGTGAAACAAACATCCAAGTGGCAGAATATACAACGATTACTCCCCATTGGATAGCCCTTTTCAAATCCGCGGTTTGTATGTTCGACAATGTATACAATGCAATGTATGTATACAAGCTGGAATCATACAACGATTTGACCAATTTTAATACTTCTTCGATTCCACGGCTTGCATAATGTCTTTGTATATCCTTAATATACAAAGCACAAAATATGCAATGACTTAACCATGTTCAATAACCTTTTCGAGTCCGCCCGATGTATATAGTCTTTGTATCTTTTGCTTTGTATGTCCCGAAACATACAATCTTTCAACCTTATTTAAATAACTTCTTTGGGTCCATGAGTTGTATATGAACATTGCATGTTCCAAATGTATGTACTAATATACAAGCCCAAAGCATACAACAATTTAACTCCACTTCATAACTTTTCAAGTCTGCAGCTTGCATGTAGCACTTGTATATTTGTCTTGTATGTTTCGACCTGCCAAACATACAAACGTGAGATACATGCAACGGATTTTAAACATTTATCTATTTTGACACTAAACCATTTCGGGTCCACCTTGTATGTATACATAGAACCTTTATTAAAATGCATACAAGGTAAAGAACATACAATCGACTTTGTATATGAACCCGATTGCAAATGCGACTAAGTATAAAAATGACCCTTGCACATACAAACGACCTTGTATATGGATAGCGATATACAAAGGTCTTTCTATACAAGCGAACTTGCATAGAAAGGGCCTTGTATATGAAACCCAATATACAAACAGACTTGTATGTGCAAACAGCAAACCCTTCCTTGTACATTTTACAAAAATGCTCATAACTTGCAAAATATGGCAAATTTTAAGATGGTTCAAAAAGCAACCCTAGCTCATTTTTCACAAGGAATTCAACCATATTATGCCCTGGTACTGAAATGCATTTTTTTCTCTATTTTTAACAAATTTTGCAATTTTCACCCTCTTTTCCCTTTACCACCAAACAGACCCACACAAACAAAACAAAAAGCAAAGCCACAGCAGGGGTCCTTATTTTGCTAAGGAGTAAAATGGGGCGTGTTGTGAACATCACAACATGTTCAAAGTGCTATAAGTGGAGAGGAAACTTTGGAAATAGAATCAATGTTCTTTTTAAAGTGTCACATATCTTAGGAGGTCAATCATTTGCATGATGGGTTTAAACATGGCTTGAAGTCTGAAAAGGGAAGGTGACTTGGACTCCAGTGTAGGGGAACTTGAGTGGTTGGCCATTTTGGTCAATATAAATGCTCATGGAATGGGTGCTCAGGGACTTTAGAATACTGATGTTGCTCTTGGTATTTTTCCATTTGTATCCATGCTAAACCACTCATACAGACCTAATTGTTGCTTTGCTTCTAAAGGAAATGTAATGTTTGTCCGAGTAGTCCAAGATATTTCAATAGATCATGAGCTTTGTGTTTCATATATTAATTTGTATGAGCCTAGGAGCATCAGAAAGCATGAACTTTTAGTGAAAAAACATTTTGATTGCAATTGTCAAAGCTACATGGAACCACTGGAATCATCTCTTGATCGCTTCTTGGAGGATTTTATGTGTAATGTTAAAGGCTGTGATGGTATTTTACTGAAAAGAACTTCCCTCAATGCTCACGTGTTGGGACATGGCAAGTTAACAGATACATACTCATGTGTTATGGATCCAATGTCATTTAGTACTGAAGGAAAACAAATTACTGAAGCACCTTGGGTTTTGATAGGTAAAGATAAAGAGTAGATGGCAATTGCTATGTCTGCATATAGGGAGAGACACTTAAAGGATGCATGTACACTACTTGATAATTTTAATGTGGATTTCAGGTGAAAATTGCATCATCTACATGTGCTTCTATTTGATTCCTTGACACTAGGGGGTACAGAAGGTGGAAGTGAGAATGCAAATAGTTGTTTGGATTTTAGAGAAGGAAGTGACAAAGAAAGTGGCACAAAAGGATGCTGAGTTATCAAACCTAGCGAGTTACTCTTGAATTTGGTTCATGGACCAATCACTATGAAGATGTGTGTAGATTTTAGGGAATGGGATGGTGGAGAAAGTCGATCATGCCATAGAATATTTTTTGTAGTTTTCATGCTTTTTGTTGTTAGTTTCAGACGTATTTACATGTACTTTTTCAATATGCAATTACATGTAAAAATAAGAAAAGTCCCAAATCAATAAGGACTCTTCTTGTTGAATAAGTCAAAGTAGTTAGACTTTTTCCTAGATTAGCTCTTGGCTCTCACCTATAAATATGAGAGAGCTCTTTTGTAATTGGCATCGATGAAGATTGCACCCTTATGCAAAGTTGTGAAACTCTACAATCCTTCGAAACATGGGGACAAACCTAGGCTGTGGGTGACCTATAATGAGTTTAAACCTCTAGATTATGGGTTGGTTCCCTTAAAATATTCTATTTGAAACTATGATTTTTGTTTTGGAAAAGGGTAAGAAAGAAACTATACAGTAACAAAGCTGTAAAATTTGGTGATGCACCTAATAAGGATGGAAAAATGCAAATCTGGTTCACAATATATCCCAAAAATCTGACCTACACAATCCAATCTTGGCATAAATATCACAAAAGTATTTCTAAGGCTGGAAGATAAACTCTTTATGAAGGAAAAGGATTTTTTACAACATGAAAGAACTATTTTTTAGTAACACAACCTAAGACCTGTGATATCACTATGCTTAACAATTGCAAGTAAGAATGAGACAATAATTTTAAAGGTTCTGATAATTAAACACATTAAAATTTCATCAAATCATCCATACAAGTAGCATCAATGGAAAGGCAAACACTTGATTCCAATAAAAAATAAGAAAAATATTGCACGAAGAACAAAGAAATTGAACCTGTAATCTTCTGTAATCTCTATAAAATCTATAATCAATGAGTTACAAGACCTTCTTCTCTCTCAAAGTGTACAGAGGAAAAGGCAAGAACTAGCAAAAACTAAGTTTTTTTTTACAATATATAGTTTGCTTTCTCCAAGAGGCATGCAAAATAGAACTGCAACTAACTACCTTTCTAAAAATAATCTCTTCAAAGTAATCCATGAGAAAACCAAGAAATCTGTAAAAATAAGGGTCCAAACTGCCTCAAATTGAGAAAAAATAGCTCCAAGTTGATCTTCTCCATGTGTTTGACCAAGAAGTTGACCAAAACTCCTCAAATTGCTCTCCAAATCATGCAAAAAGTCCCTAAATGGCTTAAGTTAACTCAACTTATCAATTTAAATGATTTTGCATTTGCAAAATTGATGTGAGTGGATAATAAAGTAATGTGGATAATTACTTTACTATTAGTTACAATTTGCATTATTTTTGATTTTACAACTTGTGAAAAATAATAAAGTAATTTGTAGAATACTACTTTATTTTTTACTTACATTGATTTATTTGTAAAATCATGCATGATGAAAGAGAAAATAATTCCCTTATCTCTCCAATTACACTTGCCTAATTTGCATGATTTGAGCAAAAATAGGATTTAGAAGAAAATAAAAACCCCTTATATCTCCATGTGAGAAAAAACCTCCTAGTTTGCATGACATATGCATTAAGGCAAAATTCTACCCTTATCACTCCACATGCAATATTAGAAAAGCTTTACAAACACTTAGGCATAAAAAATACCCCTTATCACTCCACATGCACTAAGGAAAAAAATAATATACCCTGCCTTATTTACTCCATACCTTTTGTCTTCATTTATCCTCATACAAAGATTCTTGTCCTATCATATAATACCATCATGCCAAAATTAATAACCCTATCCTCAACTCTGCCACCTTTTCTTTGTTTTCATTCATATTGCAAATAATGCAATCTCCTTGCATGTTTTGACTTTGACTTTAAAGTGCATTAAATAATGCATAAGGCAAAAGAAGGGCTGGACCATACTTCTCTCCATGCATAATCATGAGTCTTGGATTTGTTGACTTTGTTTTGCATTATGACAAAGGGCATCTTCGACCATGTTTTGTTGACCTCCATAAGATAAGAAAATAAAAAGGCACTAAAGCCTTGCCTCTTAATGATTTGTAATTTTGACTTTAAACAAATCAAAAAGAGATGAGTATTTGGCCCACAGGCTCCTCCCTCTGCACAATCATTAGGTCTATCAAGACCGAAGCCTTTGACCATAGTGAAGATAATAATTTGATTTTTTTTTTTGGGTTTGTGAAGTCAAAAAAGAAGAAAGAAAAATGGATATCCTCGACCAAAAATTCCTAATTTTCATTTTCACCTCGCATTCCTTTGGTTTCATGCCTTGGCCGCTGACATGAAGGGTTTGGGTCTGAAGCAAGACTTCATGATTTTTTTGCAATTCTTGAAGGATTTTGTGAAGGATTTGACATGAAATTATAGGGTAAGTTCTTCTCCTATCATATATTTGACCATACTCTTTCTTTTATGAAGTAAAGCCATCTCCTATGCATTACCTTGACTGCGCTTTATCTCTGATGCATTTTCATTCTCTAAACTGTAACTTCTGGGTAACAGCCATGATAGTGTTTTGAATCTGTATCTCTTCTTTACCTGTATATTCTCTTGACTATATGCAAAATTTGAAATGCATTTTAACATTTCTTTACACAGAATACTTCTACATGCATAGCCATAGCATTTCTTGATTCTTGTATACCTTCTTTTACCTTTGTAGATGTAAAAAATGTACAAGGGTTTTTGATATGAAATGGGTTTATTATTTTTGGAGAACAAAAGACTTTTGCTATCACAGCCTACCATTACTCTTTCCTTTGACTATTTTCCAAAAAATGACAACAGTAGGCTATAGCATGATGAATCTTCTCTTTTTTATCACTGTCAGATGCTTCTGTATCTCTTGTGGTCATATCATACCTGTTTCATTTTGCTTCTGGTAAGCAATACTTCTACACCTGAGGACTGTTATAGTCATTTCATGGCTATCTTTTATCACGTATACCATCTTCATGACTATACCTATTTGCTATTATAGTCATAATGGTTGTTGTTGATGTTGTCATTGTTGCAAAACCTTCTTTCTTATGCAACCCTACACAAAAATTCTTAAAGCAAGATGTATATTATCAAAAACCATGACATACCCTCCCATTTCTTCGATAGATCTTTAAGGTAATGGTGGAGGTAATGATTAAGATGACTATACAGATTATATCCTGCCCTGCTAAGGGGTTTCTCAACTGCTGACAAACCAAAGTGTCTGCTCCTCCTTTTAGACGCTATGAATGCTATTCCTTCTTTGGAAAATTTAGACTATGTTCACATTTTATTAGTTATTGCATGACTGTTTAACCCTCTTCATGATCTTGTTGCCTTGACAGTGACATGACTGATGTCTTTCATTACTACTCTAACTATCATGGACTGCTCCTTGTATACTGATGGAGCTTTGTGTCTTCTAATGACTTGGTGTTCTTTTACTCTTTTTATCACTGTATCTTATCAAGATCTTCATTCTCCACTATATGGTATATGTCACTACAACACTGAGTATAAAAGGAATTGAAGATACAAAGGAAAAGTTACTTTATCTCTGCATGATCATGTTTAGAGATATATGCTCATTGTAAATGTATATTGTGTCTCATGTAAACGCTTTTGCATACTATCATCTATCATTGACATCCTTTTGCAATACCACCATTATGAAAGCATAGCTCTCTTATAATCTAACCTCTTCAGGACTGAGATCTCTGAGCCTATACTTCCTGATTGTGACTACAATCATCACATGACTATTCTTTAGGATACTCTCCTTCCAAAAACTATTTTTCCTTTTCTACTCTTTGGTGTGATAAATGTACTTTTGCACAAAAAGATCAGAGGGATTTTATGAGGTTCCTTTGCTTTTTGTTCATCACTGGCACTATGCATGGAGGCTTTTGGTACATGTTTTGGGACTGTCACCCTTTGATTGTTCCTAGGACTGTCACCTGAAGAATTGACTGTCCTATATAGTCCATTGAGACTACTACCTTTTTCACTGTTCATAAATGATTACACTGTCCTTCTACAAGGTGGTCATGCTATGTCTTCTTCTTGACTGCTTACTGACATATGTTAATGATTGTTCTAGTCTTTGAGAATGTGAGACTCCTAACTCTACTGATAGTCATTATGTTGACTACCTTTTATTGATAATAGTCATCCTATAAGCTGCCATGTATGACTATTCTTCAATTGAGCTACCAGATGACTACTAAGATGATTTGTTCTGACAACTTTGAATGTTATCAATGAAATATTTTCATATACCTGTACCTATATTCAATACTACAATCTAAAATCATTTGATCATACCTGTACTATATCTCATTCACTCAAGCATTTGATCTGGAACAATGAATGTAAAACTACTCATACTATCCTGTAGCTATTCATCATGTATGTGATTTCACAATGCATGAATGTCCCTTGTATCTGAATACTTGACAAATCTTATCATGTTTGTTGTTCCATACTTGTATTATATGAATGCAATAAATGTGAGTTATGTTCATTGTGAACATCTACAGGATAGTGTTAGCCTGAATTTGTCCTTGTACTTCTCTTTACTGATTCTCAACTTTATCACAAGTATGTCCTCTAATGCTATTATCTGATTACTTATGATAGACATAACAAAGGTTCATTCATATGCTCCTCCATTACAATTTGTATGTTTATGTGACCTCTTAAGGTCTGATCTTATGATATTTGATCTAGCTAGCTGACTGTAGCATGAAATATGACAATAGAAAGGCATTCTAGGGATGGTAGAAATAAGGAAAAGTACCTTTTATAATTGTATCTCTATATTCTGCATATTGGCAAGTTGACTCAGGCATTTTCAATATATCTGATCTAATTTAATCAACTATTATCAAGGTGAACATAGTTTATAGGAGCAACTGCTCCTTTTCATGATCATGATGGTCCACTTTTCTGCAAGTTGATTTTATGATGCATGATATTGCTTTGAATGATGCATCCTGTCTTTTATTCTGATATCCTTTTCACATGAATAGAAAAGGGAACATGCTGGGCTCAACCCTTGTGGGAGCCACATTTTCTCCACATGTTTTAATGTCTTCAAATCAGCAGCATTACTTCTCCTATATCTGCACAGTGAACAAACAAGTTAGCATAAAAACATACCTTATGGAGATGATTGATCCTCTTCATGATGTTCTGATTTATGGCACATGTCTGATTTGACTCTTTCATATGAAATACATAATGTGACAAGTTGATATGTGTATTTGATAAAAGCATATGAAAATCTTAAATATCTGAAGCTCTTACAGGACTTTCCCCAATTTTTTATAGGTACACTTGATACAACTGGAGTTGAAGATGAGGAGCTGGAGATAAAGATCAACAAGTATAACAAGTACATCATGCAATAGAAGACATCAACCTTGCTCATGCAATGATGGATATTTAATTTTATCATGTGTTCTTCCTCATTTCTTTTATCATCAGATCTATAGCTTGCATATGTCTACATTGCTCAGTTTAGTCACTCCCACAGCTTGTGTGGGATACATTTGAACACCTCTTTTAAACATGATCAGTTAATTTACCTTATGCACTTAATTTATGTATGTTTCCTTTCAATCAATGCATAGGATAGAATAACTAAAACTTGAATGTATGTTCCAAATATGACATGAAATGATAGTTCAAATGAATACCTTTCTTTCTTGCTTTCAATTATGATCATATGAATAATCAAATTGTCTTATAACTCCTGAAAGATAAAACTATTTAGATCAACTGTCCTCCTTGAATGTTTGATTTCTTGACAATCTAACTCACTTGTCATGATGATTTGACAGTCCTGATTGGACTGTTGGGTTATCATGACAACTGATCATTATTTTTGCTTTGTCAAGACATCAAATATTCACTGAATGCAAAACTTTAAAAGTTTTCTTTTACTCCTTCTGAAACAACTGCAATTAGGTCTAACTAAATTTAGTGTGAACAAAATTTAGTAACATTTTTGGTGACCTCTTAGGTGTGTTTGCCTGCTAAAAACTTAGAACCAGTAGCCTTGCAATTCCCTTGGGCACATGAGTCTTCTCCTGCCATTAACTTTTGAAAAACTTTCTGCAACTCAAACTAGTAGAAAACTACAGCAGCAACAAAACTATAACTAAAACTAAACTGACTTACTTAAGACAAAGCCATCAACATGTGTAGAAGCACTTCTTGGAAACAAAATACTGAACTGAAATTCTAATCTACCCTACTCTAACCAGCCAAAGGTACTGGTCAAACAATCCATTAACTATTTGGTTAAAATAACTTCCCTTTCTCAATAAGGGACACTAATTCACATGCTTATGAATGTCTGAAATTAGATGAAGTACAAGAAAGCACTCAACAAATTTCTGCAATGCTTCATAAAAAATGTAGATAAATTCACTCACCAACTGAACCTGATCATGTAAACCTATATCATGGGGTAAAAAGATGATCTAATTTTGCTGTTCTGAGGTTGAATTCTGCTCTATGGGTACATTAGCAATCTATACCTCCTTATTTAGCTCTCTGACAACTAAATCCCTGATGGGACACTCTCTTGCCATGATGAATTTTCTGCTCATGCTCTTGGTTTCCTTATTGACATCTATTGTCCTGTTTTTAGTTACAATTTCAATCTGATTTTGAAAGGTTAGCTCCGATGAATGAAATAAAATAATGTCTGCCTCTTTGACCTGAATAGGCTGATCACATATTGCTGGTTTATTTGATATTAGCTGATCATTAATGTTAGAATAGAAGGCTTCTATGTTACCTGAAAACATGCTCTTAACTGACTGATAATCTTGCACTAAATCCATATGAGGTATATCACCTAGTTGTTCAATGTTAGGCATAAATTCAAGAAGTTCATTAAATAAGTCAGCTAGCTCATGAGACTCAACCTCTATTTCTTTTACAAAAACATGTTCAACCTGATCTTGTTTGCCATCTAAATTTGACACAAAGAACTCGAGATCATCCCAAAATGAGACATCATTGTATTCTTGAATTTTTGGTAGAGGACTATTTATTACCTCATAATAGTTCTCAACCAGCTGTGTAAGTTGCATGATAAGTTTACCTGCACACTCTTCTACTTGATCCAATATCATATTGTCAGACTCCTTAGCTTCAATCAACAACTTTTCATACTATTTGATGCCTTCCTATTGTTCTATAACTGTTATTAGTATGATTTCCTCATCTGGTTTAATGAAATCATGTAGCTGATCAAACAAAGAAACCAGTTCTTCCTCCTCACACAGGGCTTTCTCTAATGGAACTTGGGCAACCTGTGTTTCCAATTAAAGATTTTTCCCTTCCAATATCTATGTCCTGCTTTCATTTATCTTGTAAACAACATTAGAAAACTTCTCAAATGAATCAAAATGCAAAGGATTGAGTACCAAATTTGAACTAGCATCCTCTTCATATGCATTATGCTCATTTTCAGCTTGGGACACATTAAAAACAGTAGCAACATCTTGCTCCACATCTAATTTTTCTGATTTGGTGGGACAAGAAAGACTGTAAGAAACCTCAGCTGCTGGGTTAAAACTTGGAATCTTGATTCGATTGGACTCTAAAACCTTTTGCTCTTGTTCACTATACCAACTTGGAATCTTGATTGGTTCAGAAACTACTACCTTTTCCTCTTTCTGATTTTGGATTGGTATGAAAGGGGTAGCCTTAAAAATATTTGGCATTTTATAACTAGGATTCTTGGTCCAAGAAGACTGCCATGGTTGCTCAATACTGTGATGACTTGGTTCAGATAGTTGATGTGACTGATACTAAGGATTAATGGTCTGATTTTGAATGCAAATAGGTTCTTGATCAAAATCACAACTTTTGAAACTTGAAATTTGATACTTACTAACCTCATTTTGAACAGGCTGCTCTGGAATGAATGCAACTATTTGGATTGCTTGTGTTTGTATTTGTGCAAGCAAATACTTCATCTGTGCCTATTTTGCTGCTAGCTCCCTCCTAAGACTTTCTTGAAACTTGTTGATGATGATGTTACTCACAAACAAACATTAAATAAAAGTTACACCACAACCTTTATTTATCTTGAAAGATATGATGAATTCAAAGAATTCATGATCCCAAGTCTCCGTTGATTAGTTCATAATCTACTGACATTACTCAATGGTTGATGTGTGTTTCTATTATCCATTTCAAGGGGCCTTACATTGATCAGTAGATTCTATTTCCTGTAAGTATGCTACACAGAGAGGTTATTCTACACATCATATTTACTCAAATAATGTGTCTAAACTTAGATCTTTGCATGATATTTATTGATTTAACATGCTTTAACTCTAAATATGCTATGTATTTCCAATTATCTATGAGATTTCAGCATATTTCATGTTACTTTCTTTTGATCTTCGGTTATTTGCAATTATGATGGTGAATTGTTATGAAATTCAAAGAAAATTAAAAGAATGTTTCAAATTTGGTGAATCTTTAGCTATTGAACCACATACATACCAGATACATTCATTAGGAGAAGAAATTCAATGACTTGACATACAAAGGACCTTGTATATGCAACATACAAACCCGATTATTGCACATTTTACCAAAAACACACATAACTTGCAAAATACAGGGAATTTTAAAATGGTTCAAAAAACAACCCTCACTCATTTTTGACAAAGAATTCACCCATACTCTGCCTTGGTACTTAATGCTATTTTTCTTTATTTTCAACAAGGTTTGTAACATTCACTTCCTTTTCCCTTTACCACCAAGCAGAACAACACACACACAAGCAAAAGCAACAGCCACAACAAGGGTCCTCATTTTGCTAAGGAGTAAAATGGGGCATGTTGTGAACATCACAACAACTAGAAACTAAACAAAACAATCAAATTAAAACCATTAAAGGAAACTGAATGAAATAAATTCATAACTTCCAACTATCTTTTCTGCAAATCATTATTTAACTTGAGACTTAATGTATTCAATAAGGTGCATGAATTTTCCTTTCATTTTAAGTGGGTGCACGTGATTAATAATCTTCATCTTGAAAATTAGTTGAACAAATCAGTGAGTGATATTAGACTACCTAGTTGATGTCATTCCCTTATAGCCAACCGGATAGAGCCTTGCTGGCAGTAGGTGTCCATAGCCCCGACAAGGTTATCGTTACAATTCTCCTATGTAGAGCCCCACTGCCAGCAATCATCTATAGCCCCAGTAGAGTTACTTAGATGGCTTAACCTAGATTTTTAGTAAAATCTATTTTATTACTTTATTTATTTTATATTTTGATGATGTAGAGATTTCATAAGATATTACAGTTGTAACTTCATGATGCAAGGAGTGATCACTTGCTGAAATTAAGCTGAGAATTGCAATGGTAGCAAGGGTGACCTCTGAATTTTCACCTAATATCTACACTGGTAGGTTCAACAAACCCAAGGATTTTAGGTGTGTCATTGTGAGAAACTTTCCTTGAATACTCAACCCACAGGTATTGAATACAAAATTCCACAAGTCAACTAACCTTCTACATTCATGACAGTCACAACAAATTATGTATAAATTTCAAATGATTAACCTGAATGTTCTGAATTTTCCATTGTTTTGAGTGGTTGTGACTCTACTCCTGCATACTCTAAATCAAAATAAAGATCCCTACTAAGGAAAACAACAAAGAAAACAAAACAAATGGACTGTACAAATAACTATACAAATATGCACACTATGATAGACATGACTCTCGCAGCACTACTTGAGGGTTGGAAATAATGTTTGAGAAACTGTCCATTAATTAGTAATGGAACATCCTCACCGGTTAAGGTCTTAAGCCTATAGGTGCTATCTCCTAAAATTTTAGAAATTTAAAAGGGACCTATCTAGAGTTTATCAAACTTACCATGATCTCCTTTCCTTTCATGTGATTTGTCCCACATCAGGACCAAATCTGAGATTCTGAAAGCCTTAATTCTGGCTCTTTTGTCAAACCAGCACTTGACAACAACCTGATGTTTAGCAAATTGGTCAATTGCTTCACTTCTTTTTTCTTCTAGGTGCATCAACTACATCAACCTAACTTCTTGTTTATTATCTATGCCCAGGTATTCTTGTGCAAACTACAATGTAGGGATCCTTAGGTTAACAGGGAGGACAGGATCCACCCCATACACTAGATGAAAAGGAGAATTTCCTAATGCAGCCTTATTCCTAGTTCTATCTACCCACAAGGCATACTTCTATAAAGTGTTCCACTCACTTGGGTTCTTTTCTATCAATTTCTTTATGATGTTCAATAAATTCTTGTTTGTGCATTCTGCTAATCCATTCCCTTGGAGATAGTAATTTGAGGAAAATTTCAAGATGATCCCATAATCAAAAGCCCAACTTGATAATTTAATTGAAACAAATGCAGACCCATTATCACATACCAAAGCATAAGGAACTCCATACCTGGTCACTATATTGCTTTCCAAAAACTTGATAACATCATTAACATTACATATCTTACTGCTAACAGCTTCAGTCCACCTGGTGCAATAATCAGTGATAGTCAAAACATACCTGTGGCCTGAAGATGATGGAGGAATGATAGGTCCTATGAAGTCCATTCCCCATTGAGTAAATGGACGCATCTCCATCACTGGTTGTAAAGGTTGAGAAGCATATCTTTCTCTATTTGCAACAACCTGGCACATATGACAACATTTGATGTGCCTAGAAGTATCTTTAAAAATAGTGGGCCAGTAATACCCTGCCCTGAGGATAGCATGAGTGTAGCTAAGGATGATCCATGTGCAGTTTCAAACTTGTCATGCAATTTTGATAACACCTTATCTGCTTCTTGCCTTTCTAGGCATCTAAGGTATATTCTGTCATAGTTCTTCTTAAAAAGGACTCCTCCTTTTATCATATATTTCTATGACCTTATCTTTAAGGCTCTCCTCTATGAGGTCTGCAATCTTGAAGGACATCTTCCAGTAATCAGGATGTGCCTGATGTCTGAATACCATTCTCATTCTTCTCTTGCATTTATGACATATTGCTGACTAATAATGTTAGGATCAATTTATGATATCATCTGGCTCAATGTTTGTCCTCTTACTAATTTCATGGGTGTTATGTCCATATCATATTCTTGGAGAATAGTGATCCATTTAGCTCTCTTCTCACTTGGTTCACTCTGCATCAAAAGTATCTTTACTGCTGCATCAGGTACTACAACAATCACTTTACTTCTTAAGATGTAATGTCTGAATTTTTTTACTGCTTGAACTAGAGAAAGTGCCTATCTTTCAACATCTATGTATCTGAGTTTTGCATCTCTGAAAGGACAAGTCATAAAGGATATAGGCTTTTCTTCTTTAGCCTCATTTCTCTGTGTTAATACTACTGCAGATGTATGCTTTGAAGCAAATGAGTAAATGTAAAAATCCTTGGTATAATCTGGACTGATTAGAACAAGAGAATTAGATATGGCTTTCTTGATATCTTCAAAAGCTGCTCTAACTTCAGGTGTCCATTCAATTTTGGTGTCCTTTTTGAGCATAGCATTCAACGGTCTGACAATTTCTACGAAGCTAGTAATAAACTTTTTGACAAAATTAATCTTACCAAAGTAAGATTTGAGCTCCTTCTTACTTCCAGGAAACTGTATCTTCATGATTGATTCCACCCTGTCAGGGTCAATGATGATCCTATTTTCTATTATCAGGTGGCCTAATAACTTCCCCGTAGTGACCCCAAATATGCACTTCTTAGGGTTCAGGAATATCCCATATTGCTCATACTTCTTTAGCACCTTTCTGAGGTCTTCAACATGATTTCCTCTTTCTGTAGAGAAAACCGTCAAGTCATCCATGTATATGACTATGCATTTACCAATCAAGCCTCTGAAAGCTATGTCCATCACTCGCTAAAATGTTGCTCCAGCATTAATCAACCCAAAAGGCATGCGCCTATAGGCAAATATTCCCCACTTTGTGGTGAATGTAGTTTTCAATCTGTCTATTTTATCTACCATCACCTGGTTGTAACTAGAGAAACCATCCAGAAATGACATCATCTTAGCACCATTCACAATCTGCAAGACCTCATCTAGAGAAGGCAAAGGATAATTATCCTTTTTAGAAGCTCTATTTAAGTTCCTGAAGTCTACACACAATCTGATGTCGCCATTCTTCTTCCTTACTGGGACCAGGTTTGCTACCCATGTGGAATGTCTCATTGGAAATATGATCCTGGCGTTAAGCAGCTTCTTAACTTCTTCAAAAATGATGGGCTCTAGCAATGCATTGATAGGTCTATGTTTTTGTCTAAAAGGCTTGACATTTGTCTGCAAAGGTATAGTATGAGTGATGATTGATGTATCATAAGCTTTCAACTCATCATATGTCCAGGCAATGACATGAATGTAATCTTTGACTGCATGAGTTATCCCTTCCAGCTCTTCTTCTGTACATACTTTTCCAATCAAGACATTTCTTTTTTCATCATCCTATCCAATATTGACCTATGCATACTGTTGTGATGCTCACAACACACCCCATTTTACTCCCTAGCAAAATTAGGACCCTTGCTGTAGCTAGCTTTTGGTTGCTTCTGTGTGTGGGCTTGCTTGGTGGTAAAGGGAAAAGGTAACTGAAAGTACAAACCTGGGATAAAATAGAGAAAAAATAACATTGAGTGCTAGTGCATAGTACAGGTGAATTTGGTGTGAAAAATGAATAGGGGTTGATTTTTGAACCATCTCAAAATTCCCTGTATTTTGCAAGTTATAGGGTTTTTGGTAAATATACAATCAGAGGGTTTGTGTTTTGTATATACAAAGTTTTTTGTATGTACAAGGTCATGTCATATACAAATGCGTTTGTATATCAGGTTGTTACCTTAGTCGTAAAAGAGGGTCATCAGGTTTTTAATGTATGTTGTTATACTTGTATACTTATCGCTAACACTTTTATCTAAATATACAAGTCAAGCCCTAAAGGAATCAAAATTGGAATGAATAAACATTGACATTCGCTATGTATATTTTGGTTTGTATACTTGGTAAACGACATACATACAAGGTAAATATACAATAGGTTATAAATAGCGTGGAACTGAAAAGATATTAAATTTGACTTAGTCTTTGTATATTTTGCACTTTGTATATGCATGTTTGGTTATATACATTGCGTTTATATATGAAGCTGAATCGAAAAAGGTATGAAATAAAGAATAATCGTTGTATATTTCAGATTTGCATATAAGGTATCGGGAGACATACATTTTGAAATATACAACGTGGAATTAAAAGAGGATTGGAATATGATATAAATGATGCGTTTGGACTTAAAGTATATTTTGTGAGGCATCAATTCATATATATCACGGAACCGAAGAATTATAAAAGACAGTAAAGTCTTTGTATATCACGCATTGTATATTCCTTATATACAATCTGATGTACATTGCACTTTATACATCACAGAATCAAAAAGGTTATCAAATGAAGTTAAACTGTTGCATATTTCCGTGCTTGTATGTATGTTCTGAAATGTACATTGCTTTATACATACGAGCCGGAATTCAATTAGATTGAAATATGAAAAATCCAATGCATCACGTCTGAATCGAATATCAAGAAATACATTGGGATGTATACATTGTGGATTTGAAGGTAAGTATAATGTGATCTATAAGAGGTTGAAGTCCGAAAGGGATACGAAGGTATAGGCATCGTGGAAATGGAAATATGAAGGATAAGGTGGACCCCACCAGTTGTATATTGGTTTTGTATGTTTATAATGTATATCCAATATACAAGCTAATATACATAGTTCGGATGTCAAAAAGGATTAAATAACAGAAAAGCCTTTGTAGGTTTGGGCATTTGTATGTTTGAAAGATACAATGAAAATATACAAAGGGAACATACAATGAAATACACAAGGAGAGTAAGGTATGCAGAATTTGACTAACGGTTAAAAAGTTCAAAAGGCATAAACACTGTAATAAAGGCTGAGGATGTAATGCATTAATTACTGCAATTAATGCAAATTTAACACTCAAACAAAGGGAAATTTAATGAGGGTTAGAACCATTTCATTGTTATTTTGCTGTTAAATATACTGTAAGACTAAAAATTGCAGAAAAGAGCTATTGTAGTAAAAGAGCAGAATTTACCAGAGTGACAAAAAGTTACAGTAGCTGGACAAAGGAGAAAATGGTAAAGTAAGTCAACGGGTAAACGGTCGCGACAAACAAGTATTTATCTTAAATACCATTTAGTTTTAGTTGTTAAGATATACTATTAATTTCAGTAATTTCATTGAAAAACATAAGCATTGGTCAAATTACTGTTTTAATTATTAACTAGTTGAATAAAGCTTAAAGAATTCAAAGAGGTTAAAATAGAAATGGCAAACAAGCTAGGGTAAATGGTAAATGTAGGTATTCACAGTAAAAACCCTAAACATCAAGTAAAATGAGAAGTTAAAAAGATGTATGCTTCTACAAGATGGCCCCTAAACCGAAGAAAGATACAAGGGAAGATATAAAAAAGGAAAGAAAACCACATAAAGAGGTGGAGAAAGAGGAATTACCAATAAACAGAGGGTATCCGACCTTGATCAGTACGAATGGAGTGGGGACAGATACTAACCTAGGAAACTATGATGCAGAGGATGTGCTTAAAAAGATTACTACTGCAGATGCCTCACCTGATATGAAATGCATTTTGGAAAGTGGACTGTATAGAGCTGCAGGTTTTCCTCTGGCAATGGAGGCTACAGATTTGTGTTTGGATTGTATAATTTTGTATGACCCTAATACAAGAAAGATAATGTTACATGACAGATTAATTGCTGATCTAACTCCTGAAGGGATTGCAAGGACTCTTGGATTAGAAATCAAAGAGAAGATGAGTGATATTGATATTGATTAGTATAATTAGAGTTTCTATATAAATGAGGGAGAATGTAAGGGTAAAATATTTCATAACTGGTATAGTCCATAAAATAAACCCAAGGTTGTGGCCAGAATTCCTAAAAATCTAATGAGGATACATTTCAGGGAGGAGATCTATTTGATGATCACTATGCTGAGCAGACTAGTTGGATTGAGGGATGGCACCAAATGTGAACCCTGGATGTTCATTGTCATCGAGTTCATAAGAACAGGGGAAAAGAAACAAGGACAAATTCACTGGGCCAAGGCCATTAGTACAGCTATTTGGAGGCAGGCCATGCAGAGACAACAAAAGGGCTTGCCATTTTGTTTATCATCTTATGTGTTATATTCCTGTGCTGCAGAGATTAGGCCTTTTATTCATGGGATAGAGAGGATTGGTGTTTTAGGAAATGGCCTTAATCAAAAGCTAGTGTATGAACATTACCCTATATTACAAGAAGTGTGTTGGTTTTTCTTCTGAATCAGCATTAGGGTTTGCCAGTTCTAATGCACAGGCAGATTCAGCCAACTAATATAGGAGGTTGCGTGAGCTCCTCCCCTTCACTTCTGGTTCTGCCGCACCAATGGGGTGTCCCTATTTGCTAAAGATATGACCTTGACTAGCTCAATGATATGAAGATTTAGCTTGACAACAATAGGCAGAATACTCTCATGTCTGGACCAAGATCTGCATGGTAGATCACAAGGTTGGCAACATTCTTAGACATATTTGTCTGGTGGGTATGAGAGCATGCAAGGGGTTCCTAATCCTACTCCTACAACTAACAGGTTGAAGTGATGAAATGGGTGGACATAATGTCCTGGATGCAAGACAAGGGGTTTTGGCTCATAACTACTGACCCAGGAGCAGACTGGTGCCTATCCATTAGGCAAGGAGTCAACTAGACGTATACAACAGATGGTTTGCAACTTTCACTCAAGTTTCAGGGGGTTGGACTTGATGCTTGCCTTACAAACATCACCCAAGAGTGGGTATTTAGCTGCCTCTACTTACAGATATCTCTGCAGACATACAACCTTCTCCATGCTCAACCTAAAATAGTTTAATCCACCCCTTGAATGGAAGTTAGAGATCAGGCATGTGATACAGAACCCTGTATCCTAGAATCTATGAAACCCATAGCAACTAGATTCAAAAGAAGGAAAGGCATGCAACAAAGGAGACAGATAGATAAACACATGCAGCATAGCATTTTTCATATAAATCAACATGAAACTGAACATATATGCAAGATACATTCATGTTGCAACTCATAAACTCCAAAATGGGATAGAACAACTAGAGTCATGCCCTTTTCTTTGTTATTTACACAAAAATGCCCCAGGCCTTCAACAACCTTGAATGAATAACACAGTCTGCATTATATAACAAGAAGGTGTACCCATCATTCAATACAATGGCGCTTCAAAATATCTACCAGATACCACGTGTCATGAGGAAATGGCACTCCAACATTCAATGCAATAGGTGGAGGGGGGACAGGAAGAGATCTCGAGCTTCGTGCCACCGCCTAGGGATTCACATCATCAATCAGGTGGTTGAAACATCCACGCCATCACCCATACCCTGCAACAACTGCCATTAGTGGCGCAACAAACCTGCAACCTCAGGAAATGTAGTAGATAGTACATCGCGACCTTTCCCGCCAAGAAATATCACCTCGATATTTGAAAATATGCAGGAACCAATTATCCCACATGCACCCCACGGTAACCTTCTCATTAATTTATATACTGGGCCGTTAACATATATAATGTCGGTGATTTTGCTCTCGATGGCACCAGCCTAGACTTCATCATCATCATCCTCCAGCATGATATCCGGATACTCAATATCACCCTAACATCAGCATCATCATCTGCATGAGCTCACCTTGATAAATTCACATCACCCTGATGTGAAATATCACCCCGATGTTTGAATATCAACCTGATGACCAACCTTACCTTCGCGTGAGATATCAACCTGATATTCACCTTCATCGGCACAACTTGATGCATCGGAGGAAGATCCTCCTGCTTAGCTAATACCAAATGTCTGGCCGATGAACATCCTGATGATGTCACCGTCATATCCTGCTGATGTCATCAGCATATCTGCCTCGCGCACCTCCTCATATCCGGATGATGTCATCATCATATTTGCAACATCAGGGGATCTCCATAAAATGACTGATGTTAAAATATGACCCCCTAGACCTTGATGACATCACCATCATGTCGGCATCAGGATGATATTCAGAAGATAACCAGATATTTGGAAATATCACCCTGATAGAAATATCGGCATGCACTGTAGCTTCATTATAAGATTAGGGTGATATATGAATATGACGGATATTTAAAATGGTCACCCCCCACCTTCAGAAATATCATGATGTAGATAGGCAGAAAAGAGGATATCACCCTGACGTCAGCATCAAATCACAATGTCGGGTCAGATTGAAAACTTGAAGTATGACCCCATTGAATCTGGATGACGTTAGCAACATATCACCTGAAGGATAACACCCTAATAATTGAACATCCTGATGACATCATCATCACATTTAGAGCAAGGGTGATATTCAGAAGATGACCTGATAATTGGAATATCACCTGATATTGAGAATATCGTCCTGCAGAGAAAAAATGAAGGCAAAGGTTGAGCAGATATCACCCCCGTAGGAACATGATATCAGCAGCATCCTGATGTTGAACAAACATAAGGTGACAAAATAACATCAAGGTGATCTTAACAAAGATCACCTGATATTCAAATATGATGACCCTGATAGGAAAGTGGGTCATACTTAGAAATTTCATAGCACTAACATCAGGATGATCTTGACTAAGATCACCCAATGTTAAAATATCACCCTGTGGCAAAGGTCGGGTTGGTAAATGCATGATGACCCCCACAAGATATCTAGACATGAGGAGAAATGACCCTCGCAAGAAACATCAGGGTGATGACTGGAAACATGATGATGATGACCTCCTCCAAAGAAAATATGATGCTGCTGTTGAAAACATGCTGAGGAGGCCCAAAGACTTAGAACCTTTTTGGATTTTTTGGGAGGGTGCCTGCATGTTTATATGCTTGAAACTTGTCTGCTCATGCAGGCACCAACAAAGTGAATGCCTTAAAGAATTTTGCTTTAGTGAATGATGTTTTTTATACCTACTTGGTAAGGATATTGAGGGAGGAACCTGATAAAAGATTGTTTAAGGATGCAGAAAATGCAATTGGATTGCACAGTTCATGGTTCATTCAATTTGAGCACTTCACTTACATAAGGACTGGCGGTTTTGAAGGAAAACCATTCATGCTTCCCAGGTATCCTTTTGACAAGTTAATTATGTTAGAGTTTTTGAGACAGAACTTGAATGTGTTCAAAATGTACAAAAGGAAATTCAATAATAGGGGAAATGTGAAATTGCTATGGGCAATTGGCAGATATTCTTGTTTTAGTGAAGAAGTAGCAAGTTATTCAGAGTAAGAATTAGGGTATTATGGCTTCAAAGAATTTGATTTAGCAAGGAGATTCGACCCTTTCCACATAATTCAAAATTTTGTACATAAAAAATATAAACAGCAAGTACACATTGAAGATTTCTGGGATGATTGCCAAAATGACAGGGAGGTGAGGAAAAGAGCTCACAAAAGATTAACTGTGGAGCAAATGAAATCTATTGGCAATATATATGTCCCTCCGGAGGTGTAGGAAGATGATCAATTATTACATCAAAGTTATGCAGAGGCAAGGCTGGCTCCTATTATAGAGCCTGATTGGTCAAAGCCTTGGAACACATCATGGGATGTATTATCTAAGCCGGAATATTGTTTTCAAAAACATGGCCAAAAGACAGAGTTGAAGAGTTAAAAGCTGAAGGCAAGGAGGTCACATATCCCAAGAAGGGAAGGAAAAGAAAAGCAGAGCCCAATGAAGACTTGCAGTGTTTTTATGAAAAGAAGAGGAAATTTGTTGAAGCTAAAATTGTGGAAAAAGACAAAAATGCCACATTAATGGATCCATATGCCTTAGGCATAACAATTGCAGTGGCATCTGAAACTTTTGTTGATGCAAAATCTATAAGCCATGAAGTAAGTGCAGAGGAGGCACAAACAACTAAAGAAGTAGCAGGACAACCAATTATGAGAGCAATACCAATAGGTTTGACTAAAGGAGAAACTTCTAAATCAGAGAAGGTAACTGGAGCACAGGAAGTAGGAGAAAAAATGAGCACCATATAGGGTGCTTCCACTTCTGTAGATCCCAGACAAGCATATATTAAGGTGAAGACAGAATTGGCTGGAGAAATGCAACAAGAAGAAGAAAGCAAAAAAGCCAAACAATCTGTGGAAACTGTACACATTGAAAGCAGTGACAGTGAAGAAGAAACAATGTATAAAGGAAAGGCAATTGATATAGAAGAGGATTCAAGTGACTTCCTAAGTGAAGAGGAAGGGCCCAGCAATCAAACTAAAATGGAGATTGGATATGGAACAGAACAAGAAAAAGGAAAAGTACAGAAAGAAGCAAAGTCAACAGATCCCTTTGATACTTTAGTTCCACCAGAAATCATTAAGGATGTGCAGGAAGAAGCACAGAAAATTGAAGAAACTGAAGGAGAAATAGTAGAAGAAGAAATGAAACAAGAAACTTCAAGTACAGATGCTTTAAATATGCTAAACATGTATGATGAGCCAGGGGAAGAAGAGAAAAATATAGAAATCATGCAAGATCAAGAAGAAGTAAAAGAGGAGGATGTAAAGGCTAGTTCACCAGTACATATAGAGCAACCATAGATAGAAAACATAGACAAATCAGAAGAAGAAATTAAAAGGCCTGAAGACAAAGAAGCAGGAGAAAAAATAGATGAGAATGAACCTGAGGAGCAGATAGGAGATGATCAAAAAGAAGAATCATCAGCAGAAAAGGCTCCTAAAGAAGAAGATCAAGAAGGGGGAGATACTGAGGTAGAAGATGAAAGAAATGAAGTTGAGTCAAAGGAACAAGAGCCTCCATTGCAAGAACAAATTCTAGAAGAGGAACAACAAGATCAGCAACAACAGCAAAATCCAGAACAACTACCTGAGCAACAACAACAGCAGGAGCAGCAACAAAGAGAAGTAGAGACATACAAACCTCATGAGGAGTTAATTGATGAAGAGAAAGCTGTAGAGGGCACAAAAGAGGCTCCTACAAGGTTGGAAGGAGAAATAAGGAGGGAAAAGAAAGAAATATAGTTAGCTCCAATTGATATTAAGAGCTTATTAGGAGAAAAGATAACTCCAAGGAAATAGAAAAGAAAAGCTAAGACAATGTCAGCAATTGAGAGAGGTCTAGATGGATCAAGAACTCTAAACCTAGCTATACCAAAGAAAGAAAAGGCAAAAGGTGAAATAGGCTTAGAAGAATATAAGATATTGAATATTGATCTTGGGCATTCAACAAGAGAACAACACCTCCATGAATGGGAGGATATGCACCAGGTAACAGCTGATATCCTAAGGAAGGATAAAAATAAATTGGAACATTTAAAAGGACACATTGTCCAGCTACAGCAATTCATTAAGGGGATATTTGATCCTAATGCCACAGTTCCTGATTTACCTACTAACATAGCAATAGTGTCCAAGGAGGAGATAAAAGATATGTAAAATAAAAGGTTTAAAGCTAATATTTTTGATGAGTGGTTTAATGATTTCATGCAAGAGGGAAAGCAAATAATAAAGCAAGCTGTGGAAAGCTGGAAGATAAGTTCAAAAGAGAAGAATAAATGTATGATATTCATACATAACTGCCAAGTCCGAAAAGAAGAATGCAAGTCAGAGATTGAGCAGTTGATAGAAATGGAAAGAAGAGTAGATGAATTGATTCATGAAGGAACACTTAGTGTGGTATTGACGAATAAATTGCCAGGAACAATAATGGATGTACAACAATTATACAGGAGTTGGAAGAAAAAGTAGAAGACATGATAGAAATGCATAAAAAGATCATAGAAAGACTCCTACAACATGAATGCGTTGAGATGCTAGCATATAATTTAGAGAGGGCCTTAATAGAATTCAAGGCCATATTCACACCCTATATAGAAAATCCTGATGCAATTCTTAGTAAGCAAATGATAGATACGTTAATGGAAGAGCGGGCTAAAATGAACAAATACAAGAAGAAAAGAGAAGGCTCAAAGAATGAAGAGAAAAAGTTGAAAGAAAGGGTTGTGATGCAAGAATATATTTTAGCAAAAAGTCCAGGAGCAGACCGCACCTTTGTAGAAGGTGTAATTGATAATTTCAAAAAATATTTGAAAAAGTAAAAGGACAAACAAGTGTAAAGGGTTTTTGAAAAAGGTCAAGTAAAGATGCCTTGGCGGGAAAGAGTCAATAAAGAGAAAGGGGAATCTTATTTTGTAAAGATTCCAATGGCATCCTTTGAGCGAGGGAAAAGATACCAAATAGATATTTTGGGCAGACGGTTAGAAACAAAAATACACCATTGATCAGAAATAGAAGGATCTCAACCGTGGATTAAAGTAGTAGCCGTAGCCATTTGAAAGTTCAAATTCTATATAGGAGACATGGCTACTTGTATATTATTTACATAGGGATTTGTAGAAAATAGTATAGCATTTGTAATTCTTTCTAAGACTTTGAATTGAAGGAGTATTTTAGTATAGAGGAGGTCACCTGTGTCTGCATTAAGGAACACGTGGAAATGTCCAGCTTTCTTACTGTATCTGTAAAGCGTTGTAAGTTTTTTGTGAATTCGGTTGATAAAGCTAAGTGTCATACCTACATTGTAAACCACATATGGCTATATGTTTTGAATATAAATGAATCTGGAGGTCTGCGTCTATTTTTGAGTGTCTTCTAGCTCTTCTTTATATTTGAAACATTTTCTCTTAAAGCTTGCAATCTTGGATGCTTGTTTGTGAAAATATTCAGAACATTTGCATTGAATGATTTGATCTGTTGATTTAATTGAATTTGCTATAATCTTTACCATGTGCATAACAGAGCATTTAGATCCTGTAGCAAGTGATGTTAAATTTGAATTTTCTCTAACTTTTCCCAAACTTTGAAATAATTAGCTGAAACGTGGAAATATAAAAGAGATTATCTAGCATTTGAATGAATTAAGAGCAATTGAGTTGATACTTGGCAATCTTTATACATATTGGAAAGGAAAAGCTTGTTTTAACATAGATCATTCAGAGTTTTTGATATACAGTAATAGATTTGTGCAAAGGTATAGATAATTTGGTGTTATTTGTAACAATTTGCATAAATAGAGTCCAGTAAGTCAGTAATCACCTTAAATCACGTAAGGCCCCTTGCATATTACAGCTTCATAATAACCTACTGAACTATCTAACAAGTTAAGACCTGACCGTATGGAAACTTGGGATTAAGTAATCTTAACTGATTTCTTTATATCTTTCAAGATAGTTAGGTTCATTTATGAATTTTAACTTTTGTTATGACTGTGTAAAAACAATCATCAACACGTACTCTCCTCCATCTGCTTTTGGGAGATCCTTTTGTTTCAGCATGTTGTCTAGATCAAACGCTCTTTCTAGCTCTATCATTCCCTTAGGAATTCTGTTACTAGGCAACTCTAGGACTTCTTCTTCTTCCTAGATATGGTCTTCCACATTTCTTTCATCTATGATCTGTGCATCAAAAACATCCCTATTGGAAATAAAGTCCAATATATGCTGATCATCATCAAATACTTGAAGATTAGTTACATTATTTGACAAAGATGGCACTGATACTAATACAAATGAGAATCTTTTAAAACTGGATATGGAGAGAGGTTCCACAGTACTGGTGGCTTGGGCTAAGGCATCTGCTCTGTGATTTTGTTCTCTAGGTACATGGGTGATTTTCAATGCATCAAAATCTTCTATCAAGTCCCATACCCTATGTCTGTAATTGGACAACTTCTTGTAATTGCAAGAGTATATACCTCTTACTTGTCTCACAACTAATTCTGAGTCTCCATAGACATGCAGAATCTTCACTTTCTTTCTTAATGCAAACAATATCCCATGAATTAGAGCTTCATATTCTGTCACATTATTCATACATGGGAATTGCAATCTGTATGCTGCTAAGTAGGATTTTCCAGATGGATCAATAAGATCTATCCCTACTCCAGCTCCTTGCTTTGACTTGGATACATCAAACCTGAGGATCCATGGCTTATCTTTGACTAAAGGCTTGTTTGGGCCTTCTTTCTTCTTTTTAGCTCTAGCAGCTGCACCGTTTGATATCCATTTTAACTTTGGTGTCTTAGCTTTCTCAGACTTCACCTTAACTGCCTTATGTGAAGCTGATATTTCTTCTTTCCTTTTATCATCAGAAGGAAAATCTTTTGGACTAGGCAACGTCTGTCTTTTCAGAATATGTAGACACAATGAACAAGCAGCTTCTAAATGAGGTGCTTCATGTAACCTGCACCATCCCTCAATCAGGACATCCTGTGGAGATCTTTGCTGCTGTGTCATCTTTTGAATCTCTTTTGATAAAAACTCTTCAAACTTGGACAGGTTACTACCCCTATATTCATCAGATAACTCACAATCTGATTCTACCAAACAATCACTCCCTGGGGTGATTCTCTTATTCCTTTTAGCATTACTCTTGTTACATACCAGTACCTCTTCTATCATCTGAATAGAAGTCTCATCATAATGTATGCATTCTCTTGCTCCTGCAGATGACAAACAAAAATTAGTGTCACTATCACTATCTGCAGAACTTACCGTGGATGATGATGCCTCACTACTTGCTTGTTCTAGCTCCATCATGTCTAAACAGGCATCACAGGTCTTTTTAGAATGCGCCTCATCATGTAACCTGCACCATCCATCAATTAGAATATCATGAACAGGCATTTTTAACAATTGACATCTTTGCAGCTCTTTAGACAAATGCATCTTAAAATTCTTAAAATGATCTACCTCTACTTCATTTTCAAGGTTACAATCAGATTCTAAAGTTATTTTATCATCCTGAGGGTTATCATCATGATTATGAATATCAGACATCAGGATTTCTTCTATGTTGACGGTCTGGGGTCTGATGGAGTAAACTCTGGGCTCCACATCCACATACATGATTTCATTGGTTTTGTTATATTTAGTGATCATGTGTTTCATGCAAGGTTCAACATCTATCCTTATTTGATTTGGTATCCCTCTCCAGGGCAACCACATATGACTGAAATCAGTGGACATGTATCCATTAAAGGTTTTTGACCAATCTCTATTGAGTAACATACCATATGTATCAGGTATATCAACTACCTGAATATCAATATAATACTGATTTCTGGGATTTGATGCTAACTGCATGTGAATGTGAGTTAGTTCTCCTACCACACTTACCTCTATTTTTTCCAATTGTGTTACTTTCTTTAATGACTTAGCAGGATGCAACCCTAAAGCATTGCATATGGACAGGGGCATTACATTGGTAGATGCTCCTGAATCTACTAAGCAGTTGTGCAAATTCTTACCAAACATCCTTATGGTAAGGAGGAAAGGAGGTGACTTAGTCCTGTCTCTGTATAGGGTCATGTGGGAAGTCTCTATAGCTTGAACATTAGTTGGAGCCTTGTGTTTAACATTAACATCCCTAGCAGCATGATTTTTATTTCCAGACTAACCCGAGATATGACTATCCTCTCTTGGAGCAGGATCATCTAATGATTTCATGAAAGATTTCTTGAAAGTAGGGGTTTTAAGTAGCACTGACAATGATAGGCTAATTTTAATCTTTTTCATTTCATCTACCAAATATGTGACCAATTTGTCAGACTTAGGACATATATTACCAGCATTTGGTGTTGTATTCTATGGTGCTAAGTACTGAACATTGACTTTGGGAAATCTAGGATTATTACTTGCCTTGAGATCAGGTGGAGTGTTGAAATTGTTTGGAGGCAAGGATGTGGTCAAAGGACCAGCAGGTCTGTTTGAGTTACTCCTCAAATTGTAATTATGCTTACCCTGATATTGCTGTTGATAAGCATGTATCTCCTCATGTTCAATTGATGGCTCATTCTCATCCTCAAAGGGAAAAACATATTTAGACTCAAAAGCTAGGGCTGACTCTTCACATGTTGAGGTGTAATCTTGATGAGATGAAATTGTCTGCTGATAAGGATGATGCATGAAGCTTTCTACCACTAAGGTAGAATCATATCCACAAGGGACAATTTCATTTCCCTCTACATGAGGTGAATTTCCTGAAGTATTGGACACTTCATCTTGGAAAATACTAGCAGCAATCCTGAATTGAGGACAATCTAGCTCTACATGAGCATTGGTGTTGTGTATCCTGCACTAGTTTGTAAGGGTTGCCTCTGCAAGGTTGACTCTAGTGGTCTGCCTAGGTTCACTAGGAGGCTGATTATCTAGGGGTGATGGTAGTGAACCATTATTTGGCCTAGTGTTCCACACTCTAGGCTGTCTAGGGGGATTATTGTTGCCATTGTTATTGTAATTATTGTTGTACCCCCTATCAGTATAATTAGGTCTGTCATTAGCATAACCTCTATTCTGATTAGGTTGAGAATAGAAGTTCTGACTCCTCAAGTGAGTGATCTCAGTGGTGAGTTTCCTTAACTGTACTGATATCTCTTTAATTTCTTCATTCTCTTCCTGAACCTTGGCCACTACATTCTCTGTCTGAGGCTTGAAAAAGGAAGATCCATTGTTAGTGTTGGATTGTTCCACAACCTGAGGTACTTGTGTTTGTCCTAAATATTGTAAAATCTAGCCATTTCCATTTTGTGGTGGCATGATACTAAGTGGAGGTATCTGCAAAGGTGTTAGCATCACAACTGGAGGTATCATGGCTCCATTGGTCTGTTGTTGGGTAGGATAGCTAGGATAACCAGGAAGTGTAGGAAAGGCAATATTTGGTGATGGAGCAGGAACCAATTGTTGACTGACTTTGACAACTTCTTCAAAAGCTCCTGTCAAAGTTGTGACATTAGGATGTGCTCTCCTGATAAACATGGAAGTCAAAGGATCTAAAGCTGAGTAATAAATACTCCTAGCATCTTTTGGAATCTTGCATTGAAGTTGGCAATAGGTTCTCCTTCAAATCATTTGATTGTGGAAAACAAATGATAATTCATTGAAGGATCTATAGGTATTTTGAACCTATCCTTAAAGTCTTTTTCCAAGGTAGCCCATGAATCGACTGAACCTTGACCAAGACTGATATACTAGTTATATGCCTCTTCCCCTAAGGAAAATGGAAATAACCTGCATACAACATCTTGATGCTCAATTCTATCCCTACAACAAGCTTCCTTGAATGTTTTGATATGATCATCAGCATCCTAATATGGATGATACTTTGGACAAATTTTATCAGGATTCTTAGGCAAAACCTGATATGTATTAAAAGTTAGAGGTGACTCTACTGTGAATAACAACATTGCAACTAGTGGAGGTCAGGCATGAGGTATGACTGGTTGAGGTTGGACCTGAGGTGTGACAGGTGGTCCTGTAGGTGTTTGTAACCCAAGAAGAGTTATACGAGCACATTCTGGTGAAGCTCCTGACACTAGAACTAGGAGAGTGATGAATGTCTACAGTTCTAGGTCTAAATCCCCTGACAAGTAGTTCTTCAAAGAGTCTATTGGATTTGGACCTGGTATTTGGCTTGGGAGCCAGGATTTCTTAAATTCAAGGAAAATTGGCTGGTTTACTGTAAAGATCAGTTAAACTCCCTAGCCAAGCCTGTATTTATGGTTAGAATTTGAAACTGACTAGATATTTAAGCAATATTTGTAGAAATCATGCAAATATGAGATGATATTGAAGCTTGATGACATATGCGACCAGATATCAGGTTTACCTCAAAAGCTTTGGCAAATTTTCCTGAAATAGAGCTTATCTTTGAAAATTCACGGTGATCAACCACAAAGCTTGCAATATTTATGCTCAAATTTGAAATCTTCACAAAGGATTAGCGTGTACAGACTTAAAATAACAAACCTTTGCATATAACTTGAAATACAGAAGTGTTTGAGTGTTACCTTTCTATCTGCATCATCAAATCAGACAAAACCTACTGACGATAAGAGGGCCCTCCTTCTAGTGCCAATTTATGTTGATGATGATGTTACTAAAAAAAAAACATTAAATAAAAGTCACACAACAACCTTTATTTATCTTGAAAGATATGATGAATTCAAAGAATTCATGATCCCAAGTCTCTGTTGATTAGTTCATAATCTACTGACGTTACTCAGTGGTTGATGTGTGTTGCTATTTTCCATTTCAAGGGGCCTTATGTTGATCAGTAGATTCTATTTCCTGTAAGTATGCTACACAGAGAGGTTATTCTACACAGTATATTTACTCAAATAATGTGTCTAAACTTAGATCTTTGCATGATATTTATCGATTTAACATGCTTTAACTCTAAATATGCTATGTATTTCCAATTATCTATGAGATTTCAGCATATTTCATGTTACTTGCTTTTGATCTTCGGTTATTTGGAATTATGATGGTGAATTGTTATGAAATTCAAAGAAAATTAAAAGAATACTTCAAATTTGGTGAATCTTTAGCTATTGAACCACATACATACCAGATACATTCATTAGGAGAAGAAATCAAACCATATTTTCACCGGGATGTTCCATAGCTAGATATAAATGATTCTAACTTCAATGGATAAGGAATGAAAACAATACATGCAGACTTGAACAAGCACTCCAAGGGACACAGCTGATCAAAGCATGTATCAAGATCTCAAATAGATTACTCAAGATTTATGATGATTTGTAATCGAATTGTCTTCTCTTTCATTCAGTATGCAAAACATGTATGTTTACAACAACTTTGAAATAAGTTCTGATGTTTCAGCAATCAAATTTCAATTAAGCTTCTGAATACTCAAAATATGGCATCCCTGCACCTTTTATAGAATAAGGTGAGGGAATGGCTACAAATGACCTACGGTCAGGATTTATCTATTAAGATCAACAGTAGAAAATCTTTCCTTGACTTAGTCAACTCTTTCCCTCATGGCATAGGTTGCTAGCTGGAAACTATCTGGGTGATTCATTATCCTCTGAATGCCTTATGCATATATTCTCTTTATGTTGCATCTTCATTCATTCTTCATGTTCCTGGTCTTCATCATCTTCTTCTTTATTTTCTCCATAGTCAGCAAGACAACCATCATCGGCCAATTCTTTTCTTCTTCCACCGACGCCCGATGACAGCTTTACTTTATCTTTGGCATGACCACCTTCGTCGGTCCAGTCTTTTTCCTTTCTACCGATGCCCGATGAAACTTCACTTTACTTCCTAACCATGATGGCTTCCGCATCAATAAACCTATGTACCTGCCAACAAACATAAGTAAGCAAAATGCACTTTAAAATTCACTTTCAATCTTGATCATAACTGTTTGCCATAAACATACAAGCATTCAAATATACAAAGAATTTTCTATATTGAACCCCTTTTTGACATCCGGCTTGTATATTTCACATTGCATATCGCTCTTGTATATTGGATATACAAGCAATCCCATGCAAACCCCTTCATTACCTTTATCTCTGTAATGCATATAATTTCTTTATATATCAGCTTGTACATTGTAAACATATAAGCGCTCAAATATACAAAGAGTTTTCTGTATTTAAATTCTCTTTCGCATCCAGTTCTTTGCATCTTCTGGCTTTGTATATCTCTCTTCATCGGAATGACGACCAAGACCTTCGGTGTGACTCCATCCTTCACCACTGACAAATTCTCTCCCGCCAATGCCAAACCTCCATCAGACAGACCATAACAGTTGGGATGACATCACAGAGCCTAGTCAATAGTTATAGTTAGGCTGAACACCTTTCATCAGAGAGACACCAACTATCGCCGAGACTACACAACACTTTGTTGACAATTACTCATTTCACCGATAGCAATGCAAACTTCAACTCTTTATAAAACATAGCTTACTCACTTTTGGGCTTCGTGACATGTATAAAGCGCAATGTATCATCCGATATACATTAAGTAATGATACATCGGATTAACCAAATTTTACCCTTCTCTGAATTTCGCCTTGTATGTATCTCACAATGTATGTCTCGAAACATACATACAAGGCATGGAATATTACAACCATTACATCTCATTTAATAACCTTTTCAGTTCCATGCCATGTATATACCGTTGCACTTTACCTTGTATGTTTCGGAATGCATATATTGAAACATACAACAACTTAACGTTATTTCATAATCACCTTAGTTCCGTGCAATGCATATCACTTTGTATATCATATTGTATGTTTCACCCTGCTAAACATACAAACATAAAATACATGCAATGGACTTGATTGAAATATTCATTTCAACTCTTAACTTTGTCAGGTCCACCTTGTATGTAAAAATAAAATGTTAGCGACATGCATACAAGTAAACAATGCATCCAAACTCGATGACCCGATATACAAACAAATTTGTATATGTATCACACAATGACACAACATACAAATGATGTTGCATATACAATGACCCGACATACAAAGGACCTTGTATATGCAACATACAAACCCGATTATTGCACATTTTACCAAAAACACACATAACTTGCAAAATACAGGGAATTTTAAAATGGTTCAAAAAGCAACCCTCACTCATTTTTGACAAGGAATTCACCCATACTCTGCCCTGGTACTTAATGCTATTTTTCTTTATTTTCAACAAGGTTTGTAACATTCACTTCCTTTTCCCTTTACCACCAAGCAGAACAACACACACACACAAGCAAAAGCAATAGCCACAGCAGGGGTCCTCATTTTTCTAAGGAGTAAAATGGGGCATGTTGTGAACATCACAACAAAACTGTATCCTTTGTGCCTTCAATTCCTGCTCATGAAGATATACTTGATAATCTAGTTCCTCCTGCTGCTACTCATATTCTTGCTGCCTCTTGAACTCCTCTATCTACTTTGTGATTTCTAGCAAAGTGTTTTTCGTATCATTCATGCTATTCTTTACATCTTCAACCCCTTGGGACTGATTTTGAACATGTAAATGCTGATATGAAGGTTGAGTAGGGATGGGTGGGAGGTAAGAGTACTGTGCATGCTAGTTTCCTTGAAAACCCATAGAATTTGTGCTAAAACCAACAGCATGGCTGATCTAATATGGCTAATAAGATGAAGGATTAGCAGCATTTTCATGATATGATGGATGATATGACATATTCCCATGAAAGGTAGACATGTTTACTCATTCAGAAAGTTAAAAAACAACTGAAACCTGATCTTGTGAAATTCTTCTCATAGGCTGTAAAATCTTATCTGTAAAACCAAAAAGATAGAGTCACCAGGTATTTTGAAATAACACCTCTAAAAAGGCTATAATAACTGTTGTTCATACCAAAACAATAGCAATAATAAGTTCTTTTTTGAATTGAGAATTAGTTCAAAGTCCCACCGGCCATGCCAAAAACTGTTATCGATGAGGATTGCACCCTTATGTAAAGCTTTGAAACTCTGCAATCCTTCAAAAGATGGGGACAAACTCAGGCTATGGGTGACCTATAATGAGTTTGAACCTCTAAATTATGGGCTAGTTCCCTTAAAATATTCTATTTGAAACTATGATTTCTGTTTTGGAAAAGGGTAAAAAAGAAACCATACGGTGACAAAGCTGTAAAATTTGGTGATGCACCTAATAAGGATGGAAAAATGTAAATCTGGTTCACAATATATTCTAGAAATCTGACCCACACAATCCAATCTTGGCATAAATATCACAAAAATATTTCTAAGGAAGGCTGGAAGATAAACTCTTTATGAAGGAAAAAGATTTTTCACAACATAAAAGAACTATTTTCAGTAACACAACCTAAGACTTGTGATATCACTATGCTTAACACTTGCAAGTAAGAATGAGACAATAATTTTAAAGGTTTTGATAATTAAACACATTAAAATTTCATCAAATCATCCATACAAGTAGCATCAATGGAAAGGCAAACACTTGATTCCAATAAAAAATAAGGAAAATATTGCATGAAGAACAAAGAAATTAAACCTATAATCTACTGTAATCTCTATAAAATCTGTAATCAATGAGTTACAAGACCTCCTTCTCTCTCAAAATGTATAGAGCAAAAGGCAAGAACTAGCAAAATCTAAGTTTTGCTTTACAATATATAGTTTACTTTCTCTAAGAGGCATGCAAAATAGAACTGCAACTAACTGCCTCTCTAAATATAATCTCTCCAAAGTAATCCATGAGCAAACCAAGAAATCCCTAAAAATAAGGGTCCAAACTGCCTCAAATTGAGCAAAAATAGCTCCAAGTTGGTCTTCTCCATGTGTTTGACCAAGAAGTTGACCAAAACTCCTCAAATTGCTCTCCAAATCATGCAAAAGTCTGTAAATGGCCCTAGTTAACTCAACTCATCAATTTGCATGATTTTGCATTTGCAAAATTGATGTGAGTGGATAATAAAGTAATGAGGATAATTACTTTACTATTAGTTACAATTTACATTATTTTTGATTTTACAACTTGTGAAAAATAATAAAGTAATTTGTAGAATATTACTTTATTATTTACTTACATTGATTTATTTGTAAAATCATGTATGATGAAAGAGAAAATAATTCCCTTATCTCTCCAATTACACTTGCCTAATTTGCATGATTTGAGCAAAAATAGGATTTAGAAGAAAATAAAAACCCCTTATATCTCCATGTGAGAAAAAACCTCCTAGTTTGCATGACATATGCATTAAGGCAAAATTTTACCTTTATCACTCCACATGCAATATCAAAAAAGCTTTACAAACACTTAGGCATAAAAAATACCCCTTATCACTCCACATGCACTAAGGAAAAAATAATATACCCTGCCTTATTTACTCCATACCTTTTGTCTTCATTTATCCTCATACAAAGATTCTTGTCTTATCATACAACACCATCATGCCAAAATTAATAACCCTATCCTCAACTCTACCACCTTTTCTTTGTTTTCATTCATATTGCAAGTAATGCACTCTCCATACATGTTTTGTCTTTGACTTTAAAGTGCATTAAAAAATGCATAAGGCAAAAGAAGAGCTGGACCATACTTATCTCCATGCATAATCAAGAGTCTTGGATTTGTTGACTTTGTTTTGCATTATGACAAAGGACATCTTCGACCATGTTTTGTCGACCTCTAGGAGATAAGAAAATAAAAAGGCACAAAAGCCTTGCCTCTTAATGATTCGTAATTTTGACTTTAAACAAATAAAAAAGAGATGAGTATTTGGCCCACAGGCCCCTCTCTCTATACAATCATTAGGTCTATCAAGATCGAAGTCTTCAACCATAGTGAAGATAATAATTTGATTTTTTTTTGGTTTGTGAAGTCAAAAAAGAAGAAATAGAAGATGGATATCCTCAACCAAAAAGCCCTAATTTTCATTTTCACCTCGCATTCCTTTGGTTTTCATCCTCTAGCCACCGACATGAAGGGTTTGGGTCTAAAGCAGGACTTCATGTTTATTTTACAATTCCTTAAGGATTTTGTGAAGGTTTTGACATGAAATTACAAGGTAAGTGCTTCTCCTATCATATATTTGACCATACTCTTTCTTTTATGAAGCAAAGCCATCTCCTATGCATTACCTTGACTGCACTTTATCTCTGATGCATTTTCATTCTCTAAACTGTAACTTCTGGGTAACAACCATGATAGTGTTTTGCATCTGTATCTCTTCTTTACCTATATATTCTCTTGACTATATGCAAAATTTGAAACTAGGGTTTCAAAAATTTGAAATGGGTTTTAACATTTCTTTACATAGAATACTTCTACATGCATCACCATAGCATTTCTTGATTCTTGTATACCTTCTTTTACCTCTGCAGATGTAAAAAATGAAAGGTTTTTGATATGAAATGGGTTTATTATTTTTGGAGAACAAAAGCCTTTTGCTATCACAGTCTTCCATTACTCTTTCCTTTGACTGTTTTCAAAAAAATGACAAGAGTAGGCTATAGCATGATGAATCTTCTCTTGTTTATCACTATCAGATGCTTCTGTATCTCGTGGTCATATCATACCTGTTTCATTTTACTTTTGGTAAGCAATAATTCTACACCTGAGGACTGTTATAGTCATTTCATGGCTATCTTTTATCATGTATACCATCTTCATGATTGTAACATCCACATTCTATAAACATAGTAGAAAACAAAAATTTACCATAAATTAATTTAACAAGGTAAAAATGAGATAGAGAAAATTTTTCTTTTATTCAACATATAATCAAGTAACTACAATTACAAGATTTCTCACTACAAAATATAATACCATATTGTATTTTAGAAGTACAATGCTTACAAAATAGACATCATGTCATTTCATTTACAATACATAAATGCACTTGGCATAAATAATAGTTTACCTCATAAACTTGACTATCAAGGCCATAACATGGAGTACACTACATCTAGAATATTGATAACTGTCTTTACAAGACTCGGAGAGTCTTCTACTAGAGAGAGAGAGAGAGAGCATCTTCCAAGTGCTTTACCTCCAACCACAAACCGTCAGTCTCCTGCAACCTTCCTAAGTGGAAGTGGCCCTACCCTACACGAAGGTATAGATACATGGATCCAACAAGTTTTTCCATCTGAGACCTATTGATGTGTCCTACAAAACTCAATCGACCATACAACTCTAGACCCATTCTAGCTAAGTATGATCATTCTAATTGGTCATGTCGTCCAAACACACACTACTGTCTCCTCTTAGAAATTATCATTTCCCATAGGTTTTACACACTTTATTAGATATTCTAGGCACAACCTTGTCAGTACTGGAAAATCCATTCTAGTCCATTAGACTTAGAACTAATAATTAACCTAGGATATACATGTAATATAAAGATTTAGGTATTTCTAACCTTTTTATGAGTACCTTATTACATACTTACAATTTCCAAGATTTATGGATTTTGTCATTTAACTCCCTATTTCCAAACATCAAGCATCTTTGATGTACTTAAATGAGTTTTGACATTATCTTAGAAATCACTTAATTTTGTTAAAGTACCACTAAGACTCTTCACGTCTTGCTCTATTGTTTTCTTGACCTTTCTTGTTGATCAACAAGGTTCTCTCAACCTTTTATTGTCAACTAATAAATATACAATGTCATATCCAACATAAAAACTATAGGTTCCTTAAAACCTTCTTGTTTAAATACTAAGGTTTAGCTCTTCTACCTAGAACATGAAAGTATCAAACATCCTTGGTTTCCAAAATAATAAACATAAATATAACAAATCATGAAAATAGATACCCCTAGCCTTTCGTGGACTTCTTGGCATTGTTTACATATCACAAATCTTATAACACAATTAAGTTTAGCATTTGAGGTATGATCTCATCCATATATATATTTTTAATGGATACTTTCTGTAGACACCCAAAATTGTCCCAACTTTGTTCATGTCTAGCAACACCTTGTCAAAAACATTATCCTAGACATCATGTAGCATTTTGTCCTAAATCCCACTCTTAACCCCACTTATTCCATTAGCTAATTAATTAAATAAATTTTATTTATTTAATTAATATCCCAATCCCATCCTTATCCTACTTAGCCAATTAATTAAATGAATTTATTTATTTAATTAATTTCACATGCATAATCCCATTTATCTTATCCCCATCCCAATTAATTAAATAAATTTTATTTATTTAATTAATTTCCACATCATATCTTATCCCATCCTATTCATTTATCCAATTAATTAAATAAATTTTATTTATTTAATTAATATCCAACTCATATCCCAACTAATTCAAATATTTTATTTGAATTAACTACTCATTTTTTATCACATTCCAACACTTGTCCAGTCAATCATGTGTTGTAATACAACTTTCATTCAAATCCTTCACATGCACAACTAATGGGACCTAATTTTAGTATTTATCTACACAAGCACACCTAAGCCTTATCTTCCCTTGCCACATGTCAATTGACTACAATTTCTTGATGTGCAAGGAAACCTAACTTAATCCTATCCATCCATTTCATCTAAAGCCCTAATTGATCCTAGCCATCCATTTGAACTAAGCCAAGCCTATAAATCAAACCCCTCACAAGCCATTAGCAATGCATTGAGCTTCAAGTACCATTATTCTGTCAAATTTTCTAAAATGCATTGATCCTCAAGTATCCACATGCTATTGAAATATCATTAGAGCCTTTGCATCCTTCATCTATCATTCATTCTATCATCTTCATCTTAATGTTATGCCGTAGAAATGAGCACCCAACATTCTTCCAACAATAATCCTTCAAAATCTTGCATGCTCATGCGAGGTGGAGAAGAGCAATGGAGTTAAATCGAGCATAGCATAGAGATCGGTTTGCATTTACATTTTGTTATTTTAATTTTCATGTTGTCTTGTGCTTCATTGTGCATTGCTAGGGTTTTTATCATTGCTGTTTATTCATTTGCCCTGATTTGCAATTTTACCCTAACTACATTTGGCACGCCCGGTGGGACTCACTTCGCTTGATCTTTTTTGTAGGTTTTTGTAGTAAAAATTTGTATTCATATAACCCCCATTGTTGAGTTTTGTAGGTTTAATTAACTTTTTATTGCAGATCTGCTACTTTTTGGACAAAACCCTAGGTTTTAAAGATTTCATCATATCTTCCAAACGGCTATGAATTTTCTACAAGATTTTAGCAGAAGTTTGTCCATGATATAAGGAAGCTACAAAAGAAATATTTTGGGTTTATCGCGATTTTTGCGGGATTTATCAAGTTTTTATGTTTTTTCATAAAATCACAATTCTAGGTGCAAATCAGCAAATTTTTTAGAAATTTTTATATTTCTAGAAATCTCTTGAAATTCTAATGGGAGTCTATGTTTTGCAGATTTAATTTGGAGGTCGTTTACAGTGCAAAAATATCAGATCTTTGCCGACTGTACCCTTTCCATAAATCCGCATTTCTGGGCGCAAATCAGGGAATTTTTCTGATTTCTTTACATTTTCAGAAAGCTCTCTGAAAATCAATGGGGGTCTCTTCTTTGATTTTTTAATTTTCGAACCAAAAATCTATCAAAATAATCAAATCTAATTCAGCTATGCATCTAAAATTATAATTTTCCTTGCCTGATGAGCCTATTTTTTATGCTTGCATTATAATATCATTTTTGTTTATGTTGTAGGTGATCATAAGGAGCTAGAGCAACATTGCCATCAACATCTACAGCAATTTAGATAGTGAATCAACCAGGTGCAATCATTTCATTTCTCATCTTCTAATCATTGTTTGCAAACACATTTGGATTTTGGGCATAAAATGAACAATTGTTTGCAAATTCACATCAAAAAATTAGGCTAAAACAAACCATTGTCTTTCATCACATTTGGATTTGGGCTTTAAAAAAAACAAGTGCTTGCATTGTCTTCCACACATTGAATTTCTAAGGTTAATGAACCCCATGCGAGTGTGACCAAGTAAATGTGTATGCTCTCTCCTCGCGTCCCAACATGAACTTGGAGATCAAAAATATTTACTTGTGTTGCTTTTGTTTAGCCTTAGAGAGGCCTGCCTTGGTATCCACCCCAAGGGAATGACCTCAAGCGGTACTTTCATCCGGTCTGCTATAAAAATCAGAGGATAAGGCGAAAGCCAAGTCTAACCGGTATTAGCGCTCACCATACAGTGCTAACTCGAAAGGAGGTGTACCTTTGTGTACATTAAAACTCCTAGTAGGGTTAGTTAAAGTCTTAAGTGGCTTGCTGGATGCTCATGGGGTGCCGGTCCCTCAGATTTTCATTAGAACCTCCTTGTGATAGTGGCCTTGCCTTTACTAGGACTTGTTGAAGTGTCTTCACGTGCTTACTTAGCCATCATCACATTATTCCAAACTAAAACTTGCTTATGTGTCTTGTGTGAGTGATTCATGTGTGTATATGCATAATCATTTGTTTGAATATTGCCACATCAAGCTCTAAACACCCAAACACATAAAGACAAGTCATCCTACACATTCAAACCCAATCACTTTCATCCCAAACATAGCCTAGTCATCATCCAACCCTTCATAGCCAAATCACTTCCACATCATCATCCAAATCCCTAAACAAGCACTTGCTAAAAGGACTTAAGACAAACACTTGGGTGACAACATGTCTATGCTAGAAGACCCAACAATCAAATTCCAAAGATTCCTCCAAAATATTTATCAAGGATCACAACCCCTCAACCAAGATGCCATTGAAATATTACAATTCTTCCTCCAAAGAGCTCAACCCCATGCAAGCCAATCACCTCAACTACAACACTTCATAGCCCAAGTTCAACACCTTTTAGCCACTAGTCAAGCTCGACAAGTACAACAATCCTTAGCCATTCCATACCAACCCAATCCACCTCATAGCCACATGTCATATCCATCCATTTCCTATCAACCTAATCCACCTATCCACCAAGTCAATGCCACATCAACCTATGAACATCCACCTCAACCTTATCCAATCCCTCATGCCACTATTCCAATGCACTACCAAGCACCATTGATAGACCTAAGTCCACCTTTCCAACAAGAATCACATCCGAATCCCAGTGGTCCCTTGTACATAAATCAAATGAGTCCAAGTTATCTTATGCAAGACTTAATTACCTTTGACAAGGGAGATACCAATCTAGCAAATGCATCTTATGAGTGGCCTTCATCATCTAATCACCCGCCAACACATGAGCCAACTAATCCTATCCCAACACCACCATGTGATCCTATTCCTAGTCCATTAATCCCTCTACCTTCCAAACCATCAAGCCCTCCATTACCTTCATCACCATGTCATTCTAATCCTTCACCAAAGGATGCGGCGGAGATAGTTTTACAAAGAATGCTTGAAGCAAAACTCATTGAACTTCCTAAAGTCAAACCATGTGAAGAAAGTCCATATGATGAACATGATTATTGTGCATACCATAGGACCAAAGGCCATAATACAAATCAATGCCCAATATTTGTCTCAATTGTTTATAAGGTGTACCTACCTACAATAAGAAATCATGCCACATCATCCCAATCCCATGTGTCACCCCCATCTAGTCCAAATCCTAATCCATCCAATCCAATTAGCCCCCAACCTAATCCTAATCATAAGCCGACAACACCATCTACTATTATCATCCATCCATTATATTGCCCATCCATTCATACACTTGCAAAGGATGTGATCCATTGGTTACTAGCTAGGAATAAACTACCCCCATGTCAAACGCCCATTCATGAGCCTACCAAAGAACTTCCAAAGGTCATGTCCAATCCTATAATCCCATCATGTGGTCCACCTATCCTAGAGCCTATCCAAGAGTCCTCAATTAGCATTCTTATTCCTTCAAACCCATCATGTGACATACAAGCCATCAAGCCTATTCAAGAGTCTCCTATTAGGAATCCAAGTCAAGAGTCATCATGTTCTCATGTTGTTGACCAAGAGCCTATCCAAGAGTCATTTACCTCCATTCAAGCAACCCAAGAGGTATGTCAAAGGTTTAATCCTAAGCATGTGGAAACATTAAGCCCTAGTCCAACTCAAGATCAAAATTCTTTCATACAACCCATCCATAACATTTACCTTCTTTATGATCAAGATGATACCTATGAAGAAGCTATCCATGAGCACCTTGATCCTATCCATAATCCTATATCTATCCATGAGCAAGATATCAAAATTGCTCCTAGTCATCTGCCATCTAGCCCTATCCATAATGAGCAAATATCCACTTGTCATAATGAGACATGTGCCTCTCAAGAACACATAAGCATAGAAGATCAAACAAATAGCTTGGATCTTAGTAAACACAATGCTAATGATCCTCCTTCCACATCCACCATCGATCCCATTTCAAATCCATCATGTCCTATTAGTCTTACCACCTTTGTCCATGAGTGTTCCTCCTTAGGACAACAACAACCTTTGTCCTCTACTTCACCTTCTCCATCCAATAACAAACTCAAGTCTAGTGTTCAAACCACACCTAGTCCCATAGTCAATTGCATCCTCCAAAACATGAACTACCAAGGTAAAGGCCGAGGCCTTCATAAACAAGGTATTTTGGAGCCAAACCATGTCAAAGTTTCTTCATGCTCATATGGCCTTGGATACACACCCCAAGCTAAACCCTCTAAAGATGTTGGTAATCCCTCCATCCATCCTATGTCCACTTTCCATCACAAACCCCATCATCTTCCCAAAACATATGTAGCCATTTCACCTCCATCATCCTATAAATGTCAAAAGCATGTGACCATACACCTTCTACCATCCACTTTGCCTCCACTTTTACCAACTCCAAATATCCCTCCATCCACCTTGCCACTATTGCTTCCAACCCCTAATATACATATCATTCATAAGTATCCTTACATCCCTAATCATGGCCAACAAAAGCACACATCGTTTAAGCATAAAGCTTCGAATCATTCCATCCACTCCACCCACCCCATGGGATTCCAAAATAAACATTTGGATGCCTTTATCTATAAAGCCAAAAATCCAACTAAAACTCGTAAGGACCCTCATGCCTTAGGAAATCAATGTGAAAAGTCTCTAAATCATCCATCTTTTAAGCAAAGTACATTCACAAAGCTATCCAAGCCCATACCTCCAAAAGCAAAGCCCAAAAGAAAAATGGTTTGGGTTCCTAAGCAAATAGCTAGCAAAATGAATGAGGCATCCTCAACCACCTCTCAAGAATCCCAACCACCTATATCCATCCAAAAGCCTACTTCCATCCAAAATTTCCATTCCCTTCAAAAATCCCACAAGCAAAATAAAAGCACTAAAAATATTAAATCTATGTGGGTTCCTAAATCACTTCATCAACCATCTCCTAAGAAAACAACCCCATTGCTTCCTACACCACCATCCAATCAAAAGCTTCAATGTTTATCATGGTGTGTGCAACCATTGGTCATGGTTCCCTTCCATTCCAAAATATTCTCACATAACAACATCTCCCCATCTTCCATCCATTATCCTACATATCTCCCCCATGCTATCCCTATGGTCCATGCTTTGGCATAAACTTTTCATCCATCTTCATTCCATAAGTCTATATAAATCCACACCATAAGCCATTAGCCTACCCTTTCATAATCCATTTCATAATCTACTATCCACCTAATCCATCTTCCATCCATGCAATCCCTTTGCCAACATTTATGAGCACACTTGACATTGTCTATGCGATGAAATCATTCTCTCTAGCGGGACTACCAACATTCATAACACTAGACACTTGAGTCCCTCCTATCCATTACCATGGTGAAAACCTGGCAAATAGGCGTCATGTGTAGGTTGATCTTCTATGTCACTTACACTTGGGGGCACATTCTCTCATCCAACCTATCCATTTCCAAACTACCTATCCCATTATATCATTCCTATCATGCTACATCCTACCATCCTTATCCATTACATAAACATGCCTATCATATTGAACCCATTAATCCATCCTTCCATCTTTTGATTTTGATGAAGACATAGGGGCAAAATGTTGAAACATGTTTGGATATTTCTTGACATACATTCTTTCCAAACCAAGTCCTATCTATGAACCTTCCATCCCATTTAAACCAATCCATCATGTCATCCCTTGATCATGAATTTTATCATACAAAATCTTAAGCATTACCACCTAGAATGGGGCAAGTTCTTCCTATGCAACATAGCCTTTGGAGATCACATCCTAGCTCCCTTATGATCCATCCACTATGGTGTATCCTTATCATGAGCTTTCCATCTTATAGCTTATCCCCATCTGTTTATCATGAGCTTTCCACTATAGCCTACCTATCTATTTATCATGAGGCATGCATCCATCCCTTATATGATCTATCCTCTTATCTATCCATCCAACTCTCATGATCTTGCCATCACATTTACTATGAGCCCATCCCATTTATCCATCCCTTGCACCTAGACTTGGTTTTCTCCCTTGTCTTTGGTATCAAGCACAAAGGCTACCAAATTGTAAATCCATTGGCATTTTCCAAAACATTTCAAAAAAATCCAAATAAATCCAAATAAAAAATCAAATATCCCAAAACACAAAAAAAAAAAATCAAAATATGTCAAAAAATCAACTATCCAACGAATAATCCAAGCAATAAAACCAATCATCACATCATCCAAATCAATCCACTCCATCAACATTCAATCAAAATCAAATCATCATCATCATCAATTCTTCTTATCAATAACATTCATTCATCCATTTCAATCAATCACTTCATCCAATCATATCAATCAAATCAATCTAAGCAATGATCTAAAATCCAAGTCACACTAATCCATATCAAGCAAGCTAATCAATCAAGGAACATTATCCAATCAAATCAACAAGTTTTTTGATCCTAATCTTGTCATGAACCAAATCAATCATCATCAATGATCATCAATGGGATATAGCATTCCCACATCCTTGTGTTGATCTAGGGATATAGCTTTCCCCACAATGACAACACTATCTATCTATCATCAATCAAACAATCAATCATTGGTTTATGACTTGACAAGGGCAATACCTTGTTTGTTTTGCATCCTTTGAGCACACTGAGAACACTTGCTTATGCTTAGATTGAGTGGACACTCTAATCATCACTCCATCACTACCATCATTCAAAACAATCCAATCATCAAAACAATCAACCCAACAATAGCAAACATCACAACCAAAGCACATCAAGCCAACCATCAAAACAAATCCTATCAATCATCAGCATCAACACCAAAGCACATCAAGCTAGCCATCAAAACAAATCCAATCACTTCAACAAATCCAAAGCAGCTCAATCCACCACATATCATCCCATCATCAACATTGCATCAAATCAATTCATCAAACCAAATCAATCTAACCATCATTTCATCATCTTCAAATCATTTCAAAGCAATGATCCAATTGCAAGCCCATCCTTAATCCATACCAATCAAGTTAATCAATCAAGCCAAGTTATCTAAACACAATCCATGGTCTTGATCCTCCTTGTTGTAAGCCAAATCAATCAATCAATTAGCCAATCATCCAACCAACTCAGCAAATAACCTTGTGTTGATCTAGGGATATAGCTTTCCCCGCAATGACAACACTCTCAACTATTATCAATCAAATAATTAATCATTGGTTTACAGCTTAACAGGGGCAATACCTTGTTTGTTTTTGAATCATTTGCGCATGCTTGCTTGCTTGCTTGTGTGTGTTATCATTTTATCTTGCATTTGCATCACATCTGATCAATCTAGCTAATATTCATATCTTGTATCCAGACAAGGTTGTATTATGCTGGGGCACGAGACACATCGTCCCCTTGGTTCCTTATACCTTGGTGCATAACGTCTAGTGCTATATCAAACATCATGGTTGCTCACTTTTATTGTACCATAATGCATCATCATTTCTTCTATCTATGCCCTTATATTTCTTTCTTGACCAAGCCATTTCTTTTCGAGAGCATACTCGTGTTTGTCCAACCCGCCTAGCCTCTCGAGGGGGCACCATCATCACCAACCTATCCAATCAGTCATCATCATCCTCATCATATCCTTACATCATCATCCCATATCATTTTCCTCTATCCATACCATAGCTTCTTTGAAATGATGTTACTCAACATAAAGCTTATCATCTCGAACATCATCTCAAAGAGGGGCAAAATGTAGACACCCAAAATTGTCCCAACTTTGTTCATGTCTAGCAACACCTTGTCAAAAACATTATCCTAGACATCATGTAGCATTTTGTCCTAAATCCCACTCTTAACCCCACTTATTCCATTAGCTAATTAATTAAATAAATTTTATTTATTTAATTAATATCCTGATCCCATCCTTATCCTACTTAGCCAATTAATGAAATAAATTTATTTATTTAATTAATTTCACATGCATAATCCCATTTATCTTATCCCCATCCCAATTAATTAAATAAATTTTATTTATTTAATTAATTTCCACATCATATCTTATCCCATCCTATTCATTTATCCAATTAATTAAATAAATTTTATTTATTTAATTAATATTCAACTCATATCCCAACTAATTCAAATATTTTATTTGAATTAACTACTCATTTTTTATCACATTCCAACACTTGTCTAGTCAATCATGTGTTGTAATACAACTTTCATTCAAATCCTTCACATGCACAACTAATGGGACCTAATTTTAGTATTTATCTACACAAGCACACTTAAGCCTTATCTTCCCTTGCCACATATCAATTGACTACAATTTCTTGATGTGCAAGGAAACCTAACTTAATCCTATCCATCCATTTCATCTAAAGCCCTAATTGATCCTAGCCATCCATTTGAACTAAGCCAAGCCTATAAATCAAACCCCTCACAAGCCATTAGCAATGCATTGAGCTTCAAGTACCATTATTCTGTCAAATTTTCTAAAATGCATTGATCCTCAAGTATCCACATGCTATTGAAATATCATTAGAGCCTTTGCATCCTTCATCTATCATTCATTCTATCATCTTCATCTTAATGTTATACTGCAGAAATGAGCACCCAACATTCTTCCAATAATAATCCTTCAAAATCTTGCATGCTCATGCGAGGTGGAGAAGAGCAATGGAGATAAATCGAGCATAGCATGGAGATCGGTATGCATTTACATTTGTTATTTTAATTTTCATGTTGTCTTGTGCTTCATTATGCATTGCTAGGGTTTTTATCATTGCCGTTTATTCATTTGCCCTGATTTGCAATTTTATAAATAAATTTTATTTATTTAATTAATATCCAACTCATATCCCAACTAATTCAAATATTTTATTTGAATTAACTACTCATTTTTTATCACATTCCAACACTTGTCCAGTCAATTATGTGTTGTAATACAACTTTCATTCAAATCCTTCACATGCACAACTAATGGGACCTAATTTTAGTATTTATCTACACAAGCACACCTAAGCCTTATCTTCCCTTGCCACATGTCAATTGACTACAATTTCTTGATGTGCAAGGAAACCTAACTTAATCCTATCCATCCATTTCATCTAAAGCCCTAATTGATCCTAGCCATCCATTTGAACTAAGCCAAGCCTATAAATCAAACCCCTCACAAGCCATTAGCAATGCATTGAGCTTCAAGTACCATTATTCTGTCAAAATATCATTAGAGCCTTTGCATCCTTCAACTATCATCCTCATATCATCTTCATCTTAATGTTATGCTGCAGAAGTGAACATCCAACATTCCTCCAACAATAATCCTTCAAAATCTTGCATGCTCATGCGAGGTGGAGAAGAGCAATGGAGATAAATCGAGCATAGCATGGAGATCGGTTTGCATTTACATTTGTTATTTTGATTTTCATGTTGTCTTGTGCTTCATTGTGCATTGCTAGGGTTTTTATCATTGTTGTTTATTCATTTGCCATAATTTGCAATTTTACCCTAACTACACTTTCATTTCTCAAAACTAGTCAATTGTCTAAGATCAATCTATCAACCTCAATAGGTAAGCAATAATACCTCTGACTCTTATTCTCCTTAAGTCTGTCGACTTCCAAAATAAGATAGGTTATGAGTTCATGTATAACAACCTTGTAAATATATGTTGCATATACCTTAATTAATAATCTTATGGAATTGAGTTTGAATCTCCCACCATACCCAACTTGGGATAAGACACTCTAGTACTACCCAATCTCTGGCCATCTTTGTCTTCTATGTGCTTAGCACTAAATGGGTTCTATTAAACGTATTACATAAGAACTATAACTTTCCGTCTACAAATACCCTTGTGTTGGTTTACTTATTTCAATCTTGTAACCTAGGGAAAGTTAACTATATATCCAGCCATTCTCTTTCTTGAGGTAGTTGTGATTAAGTAACAGTTACCAACCAAAGGATCTTTAGGTTCCCACTATAACCTTAGTATAGGTCTTGTGTTTCAGATACCATGAGTCGACAATGCACTGTGAAATCAATGTGCATTACTTTAGTCAAAGATTTAATAGTAAGTGTGTTATTATAAATGCTGTCATTTAACTCGGACCCCAACTTGACTTGGTTAGTGTTGGTAAATAGATTTGTCATCGTGAAATAACCTTGAAAATGACCCGTTGTCCTTAGAGCGGTGACTAAATTTTCCCAACAGTTGGAGAAGCTGTTATTGAATTATCAGCTTTCCTTTGCGTTTGAGAGGGGCAGGTCCCTCGTATGATTGGGTTTTTGGTATTTTGTGTACTTTTATCCTGAAACTACAAAAAGGAAGAAAAAAAATAACAGGAGAAGTGGGCATGTAGAAACCCTCGTGGTAGACGCACGAAAACCAACGGGAGTTTCACAATCTTATTGAAAAGTATGAGGGGGTTTCACCACAAAGCTAGAAACCACTTTCCTAAACTCTATGATGGATCTCATGACATATATGCAACAACGATGAAGAAAGATGGAAAATCTCAACATACGAAGAGATAATTTATCTAAACACTTTCAAATCAGCATACCGAGACATGATTGTGCTTTATCACCCCAATTGCATGCTTTAATGGATAACTTTGATTCACACAAATACATAGAAAGATCACCAATTTGACATATGAGAAATTAGTAATCATAACTTAGAAATACATCAAGAACATACGAACTAAAAATGTATTCTTCATTATCTTTTCGAAATTATACAATTCCAAAAAGTAGACTATACAATGTGTAGAACCAAAAATGTTCCAAGAAGTTTATTCATAAGTTCCCCCTACAAAAGTTCTCCCTAAAGAGTCCCCCCCTGTATATATGAAATAGCCTCGTATTTATAGGCTTCTCCCAATAACTATTTTGTAACCAACTTGTAACTACCTCAACAACCTAATAACTACCTTTTTGAAATATAAAAATATAATGAACCTTATTTTGGTTATATTTTACATCACTTTCTTGGAAATAAAGTTCATTTCTAACTCTTCCATTACAAAGAGTGACTCAAGTTACTTTCACAAAAAGGTAACTTGAGACACAAAATTTTGAAATAAAGACCAAGTTATTGGTAGTGTTGATGTATGCACTCTATTTCTTTGCTCACTTAAAACTACAACTTGAATAGTGACAACATAAGCAATAGCCTCATCAGGGTTTAATGCTCTTACACAGTTCCTCCCCATTAAAGAAATCTTGTAGCAAATTTTGTGTCTTTGGAAACTTGTACTTATGAATAGTGTTCTTATTCATCTCTGCATCTCTTAAACACTTCTCGACAAGCTCAAAGTATTTCCTTCTTTACGAAGACCATGGAGAAGTACTTTGTAGGTAATTTCATTAGGAACCAAACAAAAATGTCACCATTTTTATCACGTATTCTGAGAGTTTCCATCATATTCTTCTCTTTGATATAACCATCAATAAGTATGTTGAATAAAAAATTGTTGACATCAACATTACTATCAAACCTTTAAGGATTTCATAGGAAATTAGATTTGGGGGCAAGTCTTGTATCTAACATGCCATCATAAAACTAAAAACCCTGTTGTAAGTCAATCCTCTTATAGAATTACTAAATCTTTCATAGAATGCTTCAATAGTATCATGGCTTTTATCTCAAAAAGTATAAGCTTGAAGCTTGTGTCTTAGATCAATACCATGGCCTTCACGACCCACACAAGTAAACCAAAACTCCTCAACCAACTTCTTTAATTTGGTGCATGTCTTGTGCAAGTTGATTTCCACTATGAAATCCATCTTCCCTTAGTCCAATCACTTCAACATGCCCCAGCGATGGAGAAGAATCATTTTTTGTGGGCAATCAAAATCACCGTCATCTTCATTTAATCAACATTTGATTTTTTTCCTGGTTACCACTATCCATTGCATTTGCGTTAAACGTATCTGCAATCTTTTCAACAAAGCCATCTTGTGCATGTCATGTAATGATTGTAATCCATGAAATTTCATCTCTCAGAGGCATTCTATTTAACAGTTCATGTGATTCCTCTATTCTTCCACATATTACAAGATTGACTGAGGTGCTTATAACTGTTAAATCTAAGAAAAATCCACTTTCAATTATGTTTTGATGGATGTCCATAACCATTTTCAAAAGAATGCTCGTGGATGGATATTAGTGATGGTCGAGGGTCTGGCTTTATAACCACCGATTGTATTTTATTAAAACTTTCAGTGGTCTTTCCACAAATCAATTTTGTAACTATCCTGCAATCTTGCCATTTGGATAAGAGGCGGCATTTCAGTTTCTTTCGTAGTTATAATAACTACCTCTTCTAAATTGATGTAGGTGCAACATGGAAGGAGATACCTTTAATTACCAATAACTGAATCCGTTCATGAAACTCTTTATACATTTTCTTGAAATTTCTAAACCCTGATTCAATAAATCTACTTCGTGTGGGCATACTATCAAGAAGTTCATGTGCGTTGTCTAACCTTCCATATCACACATGCATTTTCTGCCATGCCCTTATAACCTCATCTAACAAAAACTGCTTCCATTAAGCTTTAATGGAGATCCATACCCTCTTCCAAAGCTCCCATTTTGGCACAAGCTGGAGAATGCTAACAAAGGTTGTAGATTTTTGCTTTACACCCGCAAATGGCATTTGTTTGAAATATTCATGAGCCAACCTATCTATGCTTACACATTTTCACCCATTCACATGCTGTATTCTGCACTTCATCATTTTATTACACACCTGCTAATTGCATTTGTTTATAAGTGTTTGAAATTCTGATTGCTTAATTTTCCTTCTTGCAAGGACAGTTGGTATAGTTCTCACATTTATCAATAGGTAACCTAAGTTCACTTTTTAAGAGGCCATGGCTCACCATTCATTACTGCATCAATTTCCCAAGTCTCTTAAGGGTAGTTAGTAAGGTTCTCACATCCATTTGTAGTTACAATCACATCACTGTTAATTCGCACTCCTCCAAAATCTTGAAACATGGCAATAGCTGCTTGTTTATGAAGCATGATGTATCTGAGTTCTCCATAGCTGGAATCAATGTTACACTAATAAAGTAACCTCTAGGTTCTACTGTTATGACCATTCCTTCATGAAGAACACGAACAGTCCGCAATGATCTCAATCCAGATTCTAGAATTTGTGAGAGGCTGCTGGCAGCGGTTATGGAACACATCTTCACACTAGCCATTTGCATTTGTTTGAATGTTTTGAAAGATATTTAACAAAAGCATTCCATGTATCCATTTTTGTGTAGGCTACAAATTGAATTTGTTTTGAAAGTTTCAATGCTTTTTCAACAAACCATTTGAGTTTCATAAGACCACATTCCATTGAAGCGTTTTACCAAATGGTTGACAAGCTTTGTATATGATTTTATATAATGCAATGGCTGCGGAATTTGGCCTTGCACCCATAGGAAGCTTAAGGAATACGCCACTAGGAAGAACTAATGACATGAGACAATTATAATGCTTACATACAAAGTCTATGAACTTAAATCTTTGAGGCATTCTGTCAAACAGTTCATGTGCTTTTGCAGACTAGTCTGTCAGAGCATTTTCATTGGTAAATAAAATCTCCATCCGATAATGGCGCTGATAAAGTGAATGCTGGCAAAGTTCATGGCATTTGTCTTTATGACTGCGTATCCTTTTCAAGAAATCCATTGTGTAAGTTGATGGAAAGTGAAAGTTGCCGCAAGGTTAGACAAAAGTGTAAGTTGACGCGAACTTTCACTTTTTCCTAAGTAGGCCAAAAATAGTTCCTTTTTGAAAGCAAACTCTCCACTTAGCCAAATTAACATGTGATACCTTTTCAACTTAGGTGAATTTGTAACTTTGAGAACTGTGCAGGCGCGAGAAATGGCAAAAAGTGCATAACTTTCAACTGGAATGTCAGATTGTCATGAAATTTTGTAATACTGTCCCTATTATCATTATAAATCTCCGTGCCAAACAATTTTTCTCCAATCCTTACAGAAACCACAATTTTATTATTTCTACCAACCGCCCACCAAAAAATTGAAAGTTTAAAATCTCTCAAACCATAAGACTTCTTGACCCAAAAAGTCACCACATTAGGTGAAATGGAGTCACGAACACTGCTATAAAAATTATTTTGCACCATCTATCACAGATTTTCAATATTTAATTGTTTTCATAAAATGTTGCAAACTGGACAAGTGTGCCTGAGAAACTCAGTGAGATGATGAGTATCTCTACTCCAAAATGATGTTGTTATGCAAAGTTTGATGTAGGAAAACAGATTGTGACATCTCAGAAATAAGTAATCTTAATGACTCATGTAGGAAAAACATGACATTAGTGTTTTGCAATCGGAAGGTGACTTGGGTTCAAAGTATGGTTAGATTTGTCATTTTGACACAAAAAGTTTAAATTTGGAAGTATTGAAAATGAGGCCAACAACTGGCTCTAACTGGGGACAAGGACCTTGCGAACGCAGGATGAACCTAGAATCTCTGGAAATGAACAGTGCCTTATCCATTGGGCAAATAGAGTCAGGAGATAACATGATGTTCAAGGAGAACATAGAGACAAAGGGACAAATGAAAAAGACACACAGAGATGAAGCAAAAGACAAAAACCAACTGGAACCAAAATAAGACAGACACAAACAAAACACCCAGTTAACCTATGTACATGGTAGGTGACTCCTACCTCAAACTGCCTGGGAAAGATCAAGTGAACCCATTGACAGGCTGAGAAAAATATGCACCTGTACAAAAAAGAGATGAGCATGGATGAGGTGCCTGTGAACTCAACAACTTTCTTGAAATGAGAATAATAAAATGCATGAAATATGAGGGCTCCTTGAATTGTATACCAAACAACCATTTCTCATCATAAACTTCTGAGTCCTTTTGAATCATATTGGTATTGCCCTGTGTAGCTTCAAACCTATCTTTCGACATCATGTTGAGCACATGAATATCCTCTATCTAAAAATTCTTCTGATAGCTTGAATCAAAGAAAACTAAATCACAAACCAAACACCTTTCATGTGAACCAATTAGTGAAGAAAACTCAATACTCTGTGACTGATCCTTCTCATGAACAATGTCTTCCTTTATCATTGAATCATCACATGCAAGAGAAAATTCCCCTTTCTTTACCATTACCAACTCAGGATATGTTTTATCAGAGGATTGCATATGAGGATGAGAAAACAATGAATTTGAATTATGCACCTTTCCACCTTGAAAAGTCCCATCTACAGTTGATGAAGAGGAAATAACACGTAGCTTCGCATCAATCTTTTGAACACTTCCAATTTCATCCATGTTCCAACAAACATTAGAAATCTGATGTCCTTTATTACTATCATAAGCATTACTCATACTACCTTCTCCAACATTATTGTATGCAGTTGATGGACTAGAACATGCAATGAAATTACTCAAATAAGGATATTCAGGAATAAGTTCATTTGTAGCCTCTTTTTGTGCAGATTCACACCCAATATCCTTGTGGCCTTCTTGCCCCTTTGGAGTGGGAGTACTCAACTTTTTGTCTTGAGTAGTACCTTTATTTTTGATAGTTGAGTATTCTTGTTCAACATATGATAAAGGAGAAAGGATGGCTTCTTCTTCACAAACAAAATCATCAACAGAATTATTGAGACACCAATCTGTGATCAAAACCTCGTGAGAGAGATCTTTCGGTACCATTTCATCATGATTCTCCTCTTGCTTGAATTGCATGCATGATAAGAGAACATTTCATGACTCGTCTTCATCCTCTTTGTTTACACTTTCTGTATTTCCTCGAACATTAGGCATGTTACAGAAATCTTTCTCAGAAGATATAGTTGTGGAACCAGAACAAGTTGTCACAAGATTCGTGACATCATCTAGAAAACTTTCTTCATTATTGCATGTTTCCATACAATTTTCTTCGTCTATCTCTATCACTTCTTCTTCTTGGTCTTGCGTCAGTGGAGATGTTCTATCATGAGAAAATGTAATAACTTCTTCTCTAGTACATGCATGTTCTGAAGATTTTTCATTCAATACTGGTTCATTTGCAAGAAAAAAATTTGCTCCTTCATTGTTGTCCTTATCATGTGATTGATATATCTTAGCACAATCCTTTTTATCTTCTGGTGCATGAATCTCCTCCGGTAGGGGCTTAGGATCACAAGCAAAGAAATGAGTCTTCTTCCCATCATTTTGTTTGATCTTCTGCAAAGTTTGAAGCAAAGAAGGATAAAACCTCGTTAGAAGCGAGTTGCGTGCCACCATAGAAATTTTTTAAAAACTCTAGCTGCTTAGGATTGTCAAGAACTTGATTTTGTTGAGCAGACGATGCAGAAAAAGAATAATCTTCATCATCACTATCATTGTCTAATTCAGGAAATGACAAGTTATGCTTCTGGGTTCTTCGATACCAAACCATCTTTTAGGATTCTTCTTTTAGATAGAGTTACCAATCTTCTTTTCTGGGGAGATACTTGTATATGCTTGAGGAATAAAGAGGCACCAATGCTTCAAATCGTATCTGGTGCAGAAGCACCAAGATGTCAAGATTTTACTTGATTTTCAAGTAGGTTGTTTTGTTTAAATAAGATCTTGGAGATCATTTACATGTTGTAATAAGGCTTAATGCCATACTTGTAATGGACTATGTCCAAATAGCTAGAATCTACTATTGTCATGTTGTAAGTCCTCAAGAGGACAGTCTTGTGGTAAAAAGGCAGTCATAGGAGTCATTTAAGTTTTAATGTTTGTAAGCCTTTAAAGGCATGTCAAGGGTTAAGTGGAAGGTTAGAACCTTGTCCAAAGGTTACCAAAAGTTAGAGTGCATCATTTAAACACAAAAATAGTAAATGCAGTCCAAGAATGGACAGTTTCTAAATCTATCTTTAGTGTTGCAGTTAAAAATAAAGAAAAGCACGATGGTGGGTAGTTACATCGACCCCCATCCACTCCATGCAAATATAGGAGGTTTATTTGAAGCTTGAAAAGCATTATTGTAAAGAGACATTCAATAGATTTGAAAGAAATAACAAAAACCATTGTTTCCTGCCTATTTTCTGTATTCCAATGCATTTTGAGCCCATACTACTATACTGTATGACATTGTTGGGAAGAGTTAAATGATTGGAAGTGAAGGTGGATGTATTGACTGTCTTTTGAAGTGAGCTTGAGCCTTGGGAATGAAGGAAGATAGGTTATTATTGTTGATTGCCAAACTGCCTTTTTAACCCACTGTTACAATCAAGAAATTCACTATTTTTCTGCGAAATCCATACCTGTACGGAACAGTCAAAGCCTTAGTTTATAATGGATAGCTAGAGGGTTGAGTTAACTTTGTTTTGAAACTTATTTGGGCTCTTGACATCCATTTTTACTTCTGTATTCCCTTTTTGTTTGGAAGTGGTTTAATAACCCTGAGTTAGGGTTCTGTCAGCGAATTCCTGATGCTTTGCTCATTCCACTGAACCACCATGTCTTATAATCAGTGGATTGAGTCATGTAGAGTCTACTTTAATGGCTTGTGAAGACCTTGGAGGCAGGAGAATGGGTTTGGTCTAAGTTTACCTTGTAGATGACCCTACAGTGTTATGTCTTAGGATGGAGTAGAGGACAACAACAAAGAGAAGAACACAGGTATGTTGGCATGCCATTTGTTTTGTCAAAGAAGATAGTAGATGTTTGGCAAGTTATAGACTTGATTAGTTGCATGAGATGGGGTTTTTCCCAATAGAGATCATCACAAAGAGGATATGGTGACTGTCCTCCTCATGGAGCAATGAGGTTGTGACTGTCCTTGAAAGGTATGGTAGGAATTGCTGTCCTGCAGGGTCTACATAGTGGAGATGGTGGAATGCTAGAGGAAGTTAGGCATCTTGGAAGGTGTGCCTTGAAGTCCTCTCTCTTTTGGATGTCAAGAACAAGTTGTTATGGTGTTGAAACCCTCCTTTGTAAGAAGGTTGATCTCAGTTAGAGACAGTGAACTAGGTGAGTTATGATATTGGAGGTTTGAACTGTCCTTCATCAGAGATAGGTTGTTGGTATCTTATTTAGTTGTTTGTAGTCCTAGATGCTCTACATCATTTCTGGTATCAGAGCCACTAGTAGGTCCTTGAGGGAGTAAAGGATCTTGTGAAATAGTAAGAGTTTGTGAGAGTTTGTGAAGATGCCTCCTAAGAATCAAATGGCTAGGGAGAACAATGAGTTGAGAGAAGCCTTAGAGGCTAGAGAAAAAAGAATTGAGGTATAGAAGAGATCAGGATGCTACAAGGGAAAGAGATTTGAGGCAAGTAAAAAGGGAGAATGCATCAATCTTGGCTAGATTGGAAGCATTGGAGAAGAATCCTAGAAAGGATGAACATGATGGTTCAGAAGGAGATGAGGAGGTAGATGAGAATCCTCCTAAGGATGAGTTGGATGCTGAAGAGAAGAAGTTTGTGAGATTGCTGAAGGCAGTCCAAGGAAGTGGAACAAAGGCAAACATAGAGTTACCTATCTATCAAGGGAGGATGGATAGTGAAGAGGTATTAGGGTGGATAGATGCCCTGGAAAAGTTTTTTGAGTATGAGGAGATGAGTGATGAGAAGAAGATCAAATTTGCAAAGACAAAACTGAGAGGAACAACACTTACATGGTGGAGTAGTGTGCAGACCAAAAGAGTGGCTAGAGGTGCATCAAGAATCACTTCTTGGGGTAGGATGAAGGATATGATGAAGGATCAATTCCTTCCATCTGATTACTCCATTCAGACAAAGAGGATGAGGCATAATTTGAAACAGAAGGACATGGATGTTATGTCCTATACTGAGCAATTTCATCAGCTTAGTATCAGCGGGGGATTGGAAGATGAAGAAGAGAAAGTGGCAAGATACCTTAATGGGCTTAGGTATAACTTGCAAGATGAGATTGGTTTGGCAGTACCAAAATCACTTAGAGAGTGTTTTTAGTTAGCTATAAGGGTTGAAGAGAGGCTAAAGAGGAAGCAAGAAAGGCAAGGAGGAAGTGGAAGAGGAAACAGAGGTAGGGGTAGACCTACTAATGAAGTTCAGAACAACAATGAGAAAGGTAAGGAGTCTTCTGCAGATCAGAGAGGTGGAGGTAGATTTGGATCAGGTAGAGGAGTGTTCACAAGTAGATGTTATCACTGCAATGAGGTGGGACACACATCTTTCAACTGTCCTAAGAAGGATGGTGTTGACAAGACCAAGGATAGAAGGGTTCACTTGGCACAAGAGGAGGAGAAGCCAGAAGAACCAGAAATGTCGTCAGCCTCTCCAATGATGGTTGGAGAAATGCTCATGGTGGAGAAAGGTAAGATGCAGCCACCACCACAGGTATCTATTTTCAGAACTAATTGTTTAAGCCATGGAAAGATATGCAAGTTGATTGTAGACTTAGGTTCTCATGATAATCTAGTTTCTTGGGAAATGGTGAATAAGTTGGGATTGAAAATTTTTGATCATCCTAGTCCTTACAATGCCACTAGGGTGAGTCAAGAGCAGCAAGTAAGGGTTGATCAGAGGGCATATGTTGATTTCTCAATTGGTCCATACTAGGACTATGTTTTGTGTGATGTTATTCCAATGACATGCGGGCATATTATTTTGGGTAGGCCATGACAACACTTGAGGAGAACAATTCATGATGGTTATACTAATAACTATGTGGTGCATAAAGATGGTAAGAAGTTCAAACTGATACCTTTACCTTGTGCTGAGAAGAAGGAACATGTTGCTATTTGTTTTGGAGAGAAACTACAGTTGAGTATGCAGGTTAAGGATGATGGGAAGTAGCAAGAACAGTTGCAACAACAGAAGGTGGACAGTCCTAAAGAGTAGCAGGCTTGGGACTGAAGTTATGTCAAGGTTGGAGACATTGATTGCCCTATAAAGAGGTAGAAGAAGGAAGGCAAACAATAGATAGTACAGGGAGGAATGAATCAACACCTCTAGTTGAGAAGAACAATAGCATTGCAGCAGCAAGGTCCTAGACAAGGACACCAAAACAAGTTTTATGGTACTAACACTGTTTACAGGAGCCATGCAGGATGGAGAAGGAAGAAGATTACGCATGGTGAGTTCATGTTTCCTAGTCAGAGGAACATCCTAGCCAGATGGAAGAATGGTTGGAGCAGATCCCCTAACTCTTGGGACAAGAGTTTTCATCATGCCAAGGAGTATGGTGCAGGAGCATCAAGATGTCGAGATTTTACTTGATTTTCAAGTAGGTTGTTTTGTTTAAATAAGGTCTTGGAGATCATTTACATGTTGTAATAAGGCTTAATGCCATACTTGTAATGGACTATGTCCAAATAGCTAGAATCTACTATTGTCATGTTGTAAGTCCTCAAGAGGACAACCTTGTGGTAAAAAGGCAGTCATAGGAGTCATTTAAGTTTTAATGTTTGTAAGGGGAGTCATTTAAGTTTTAATGTTTGTAAGCCTTTAAAGGCATGTCAAGGGTTAAGTGGAAGGTTAGAACCTTGTCCAAAGGTTACCAAAAGTTAGAGTGCATCATTAAACACAAAAATAGTAAATGCAGTCCAACAATGGACATTTTCTAAATCTATCTTTAGTGTTGCAGTTAAAAATAAAGAAAAGCACAATGGTGGGCAGTTACATCGACCCCCATCTACTCCATACAAATATAGGAGGTTTATTTGAAGCTTGAAAAGCATTATTGTAAAGAGACATTCAATAGATTTGAAAGAAATAACAAAAACCATTGTTTCTTGCCTATTTTCTGTATTCCAATGCATTTTGAGCCCATACTACTGTACTATACAGCATTGTTGGGAAGAGTTAAATGCTTGGAAGTGAAGGTGGATGTATTGACTATCTTTTTAAGTGAGCTTGAGCCTTGGGAATGAAGGAAGATAGGTTATGATTGCTAATTGCCAAACTACCGTTTTAACCCACTGTTACAGTTAAGAAATTCACTATTTTTCTGAGAAATCCATACCTGTACAGAACAGTCAAAGCCTTAGTTTATAATGGATAGCTAGAGGGTTGAGTTAACTTTGTTTTGAAACTTATTTGGGCTCTTGACATCCATTTTTACTTCTATATTCCCTTTTTGTTTGGAAGTGGTTTAATAACCCTGAGTTAGGGTTCTGTCAGCGAATTCCTGATGCTTTGCTCATTCCACTGAACCACCATGTCTTATAATCAGTGGAATGAGTCATGTAGAGTCTACTTTAATGGCTTGTGAAGACCTTGGAGGCAGGAGAATGGGTTTGGTCTGAGTTTACCTTGTAGATGACGCTACAGTGTTATGTCTTGGGATGGAGTAGAGGACAACAACAAAGAGAAGAACACAGGTATGTTGGCATGTCATTTGTTTTGTCAAAGAAGACAGGAGATGTTTGGAAAATTATAGACTTGATTAGTTGCATGAGATGGGGTTTGTCCCAATAGAGATCATCACAAAGAGGATATGGTGACTGTCCTTGAAAGGTATGGTAGGAATTGCTCTCTTGCAGGGTCTACATAGTGGAGATGGTGGAATGCTAGAGGAAGTTAGGCATCTTGGAAGGTGTACCTTGAAGTCCTCTCTCTTTTAGATGTCAAGAACAAGTTGTTATGGTGTTGAAACCCTCCTTTGTAAGAAGGCTGATCTCAGTTAGAGACAGTGAACTAGGTGAGTTATGATATTGGAGGTTTGAACTATCCTTCATCAGAGATAGGTTGTTGGTATCTTATTAAGTTGTCTATAGTCCTAGATGCTCTGCATTAGTATCCCCAGTAGAGTCACCAAAAATCTGTTGGTAAACAGATTTGTCACCGTGAAATAACCTTGAAAATGACCCATTGCCCTTAGAACGGTGACTAAATTGTCTGAACAGTTGGAGAAGTTGTTATTGAATTATCATCTTTCCTCTGCATTTGAGAGGGGCAGCTCCCACGTATGATTGGATTTTTGGTATTTTGTGTACTTTTATCTTGAAAGTACAAAAAGGAAGAAAAAGAAAATAATAGGAGAAATGGGCATGTAGAAACCCTCGTGGTAGATGTATGAAAACCAACGAGAGTTTCACAATCTTATTGAAAAGTATGAGGGGGTTTCACCACAAAGCTAGAAACCACTTTCCTATACTCTATGATGGATCTCATGACATATATGCAACAACGATGAAGAAAGATGGCAAATCTCAACATACGAAGAGATAATTTATCTAAACACTTTCAAATCAGCATACCGAGACATGATTGTGCTTTATCACCCCAATTGCATGCTTTAATGGATAACTTTGATTCACACAAATACATAGAAAGATCACCAATTTGACATATGAGAAATTAGTAATCATAACTTAGAAATACATCAAGAACATACGAACTAAAAATGCAATCTTCATTATCTTTTCGAAATTATACAATTCCAAAAAGTAGACTATACAATGTGTAGAACCAAAAATGTTCCAAGAAGTTTATTCATAAGTTCCCCCTACAAAAGTTCTCTCTAAAGAGTCCCCCCCTGTACATATGAAACAACCTCGTATTTATAGGCTTCTCCCAATAACTATTTTGTAACCAACTTGTAACTACCTCAACAACCTAATAACTACCTTTTTGAAATATAAAAATATAATGAACCTTATTTTGGTTATATTTTACATCACTTTCTTGGAAATAAAGTTCATTTCTAACTCTTCCATTACAAAGAGTGACTCAAGTTACTTTCACAAAAAGGTAACTTGAGACACAAAATTTTGAAATAAAGACCAAGTTATTGGTAGTGTTGATGTATGCACTCTGTTTCTTTGCTCACTTAAAACTACAACTTGAATAATGACAACATAAGCAATAGCCTCATCAGGGTTTAATGCTCTTACACAATTCCTCCCCATTAAAGAAATCTTGTAGCAAATTTTGTGTCTTTGGAAACTTATACTTATGAATAGTGTTCTTGTTTATCTCGGCATCTCTTAAACACTTATCAGCAAGCTTAAAGTATTTCCTTCTTTACGAAGACCATGGAGAAGTACTTTGTAGGTAATTTCATTAGGAACCAAACAAAAATGTCACCATTTTTATCACGTATTTTGAGAGTTTCCATCATATTCTTCTCTTTGATATAACCATCAATAAGTATGTTGAATACAAAATCATTGACATCAACATTACTATCAAGCCTTTAAGGATTTCATAGGAAATTAGATTTGGGGGCAAGTCTTCTATCTAACACGGCAGCATAAACCTAGAAACCCTGTTGTAAGTCAATCCTCTTATAGAATTACTAAATCTTTCATAGAATGCTTCAATAGTATCATGGCTTTTATCTCAAAAAGTATAAGCTTGAAGCTTGTGTCTTAGATCAATACCATGGCCTTCATGACCCACACAAGTAAACCAAAACTCCTCAACCAACTTGCTTAATTTGGCGCATGTCTTGTGCGAGTTGATTTCCACTACGAAATCCATCTTCCCTTAGTCCAATCACTTCAACATGCCCCAGAGATGGACGAATATTTTTTATGGGCAATCAAAATCACCGTGATCTTCATTTAATCAACATTTGATTTGTTTCTTGGTTACCACTATCCATTGCATTTGCTTTAAATGTATCTGCAATCTTTTCAATAAAGCCATCTTGTGCATGTCATGTAATGATTGTAATCCATGAAATTTCATCTCTTGGAGGCATTCTATTAAACAATTCACGTGATTCCTCTATTCTTCCACATATTACAAGATTGATTGAGTTGCTTATAACTGTTAAATCTAAGAAAAATCCACTTTCAACTATGTTTTGATGGATGTCCATAGCCATTTTAAAAAGAATGCTCATGGATGGATATTAGTGAGGGTCGAGGGTTTGGATTTATAACCGCCCACTGTATTTTCTTAAAACTTTCAGTGGTCTTTCGACAAATCAATTTTGTAAGTATCCTGCAATCTTTCCGTTTGGATAAGAGGCGGCATTTCAGTTCTTTCGTAGTTATACTAACTACCTCTTCTAAATTGATGTAGGTGCGACATGGAAGGAGATACCTTTAATTACCAATAACTGAATCCGTTCACAAAACTCTTTATACATTTTCTTGAAATTTCTAAACCCCGATTCAATAAATCTGCTTCATGTGGGCATACTATCAAGAAGTTCATGTGTGTTGTCTAACCTTCCATATCACGCATGCATTTTCTGCCAGTCCTTTATAACCACATCTGACAAAAACCTCTTCCATTAAGCTTTAATGGATATCCATACCCTCTTCCAAAGCTCCCATTTTGGCACAAGCTAGAGAATGCTAACAAAGGTTGTAGATTTTTCCTTTACACCTGCAAATAGCATTTGTTTGAAATATTCATGAGCCAACCTGTCTATGCTTACACATTTTTGCCCATTCACATGCTGTATTCTACACTTCATCATTTTATTACACACCTGCCAATTGTATTTGTTTATAAGTGTTTGAAATTCTAATTGCTTAATTTTCCTTCTTGCAAGGACAGTTGGTATGGTTCTCACATTTATCAACAGGTAACCTAAGTTCACTTTTTAAGAGGCCATGACTCGCCATTCATTACTGCGTCAATTTCCCAAGTCTCTCAAGGGTAGTTAGTAAGGTTCTCACATCCATCTACAGTTATAATCACATCACTGTCAATTCACACTCCTCCAAAATCTTGAAACATGGCAATAGCATGCTTGTTTATGAAGCATGATGTATATGAGTTCTCCATATCTGGAATTAATGTTGGACTGATAAAGTAACCTCTAGGTTCTACTATTATGACTATTCCTTCATGAAGAACACAAACAGTCCGCAATGATCTCAATCCAGGTTCTAGAATTTGTGAGAGGCTACTGGCAGCGGTTATGGAACACATCTTCACACTAGCCATTTGCATTTGTTTGAATGTTTTGAAAGATATTTAACAAAAGCATTCCATGTATCCTTTTTTGTGTAGGCTGCAAATTGTATTTGTTTTGAATGTTTCAATGCTTTTTCAACAAACCATTTGAGTTTCATAAGACCACATTCCATTGAACTGTTTTACCAAACAGTTGACAAGCTTTGTATATGATTTTATATAATGCAACGGCTGTAGAATTTGGCCTTACATCCATAGAAAGCTTAAGGAATACGCTACTAGGAAGAACTAATGACATGAGACAATTATAATTCTTACATACAAAGTCTATGAACTTAAATCTTTGAGGCATTCTGTCAAATAGTTCATGTGCTTTTGCATACCGTTCTGTTAGAGCATTTTCACTGGTAAACAGAATCTCCATCCCATAATGGCGTTGATAAAGTGAATGCTGGTGAAGTTCATGGCATTTGTCTTTATGACTGCATATCATTTTCAAGAAACCCATTGTGTGCAAATTCTTCTTCTAAAGTTCCCATTTGGGCAGAGAACGTGGGTCTACAGCTGTCAATTGCATTCGCTTGGAAGCTTCTAAAATCTTTTCAATAAACTTGTTTTGTATATCCTTGCTATCACTGCATATTGCGAAACCACATCTCTTTCAGGCATTCTATCAAATAGTTCATGTGGCCTGTCTATGCATTAGCTGTGCTTCCATATCTTGCCGTCATCGGTGGTGATTGAGGATGACTTAAAAACTTCCTTACGAATAAGTAGAACTTTCAAAACCTCAATCGACAATGATAAAAATTCTAAAACCACATTGTACACTTGATAAAGACAGGAAGGGCCCTTTGAAAGACTTAGTTGGTAGTGAATAATACTTTTAAAACTAATTCAAACCTCTAATAAAGTATGAGTTTCCTTTATCGGCTATTAAAAGTGCTTTCAAAAATTTTATAAAGAACGAATTAGAGTTCCAAACCCAAGTTGCATTTGCCTAAAAATTTCTAAAACCAACTAAATCCGTTATATGCAACTCAATCTTGGGTAGTTATAATAACTACTTCTTGTTTCCATTTGTCAACCTTTTTTAAAAAAAAAAGTAAAAGTGCACACAAAGTTGACGGAAAGTGAAAGTTGCCACAAGGTTAGACAAATGTGTAAGTTGACGCAAACTTTCACTTTTTCCTAAGTAGGCCAAAAATATTTCCTTTTTGAAAGCAAACTCTCCACTTAGCCAAATTAACAGGTGATACCTTTTCAACTTAGGCGAATTTGCAACTTTACAAACTGTGCAGGCGCGAGAAATGGCAAAAAGTGCACAACTTTCAACTGGAATGTCAGATTGTCATGAAATTTTGCAACACTATCCATATTATCATTATAAATCTCCGTGCCAAATAGTTTTGCTCCAGCCCTTATAGAAACCACAATTTTATTGTTTTCGTCAACCGCCCGCCGAAAAATTAAAAGTTTAAAATCTCTCAAACCATAAGACTTCTTGACCCAAAAAGTCACCACATTAGGTGAAATGGAGTCACAAACACTGCTATAAAAATTATTTCATACCATCTATCAAAGATTTTCAATATTTAATTGTTTTCCTAGAATGCCGCAAACTGGACAGGTGTGCCTGAGAAACTCAGTGAGATGATGAGTATCTCTGCTCCAAAATGATGTTGTTCTGCAAAGTTTGATGTAGGGAAACATATTGTGACATCTCAGAACTAAGTTATCTTAATGACTCATGTAGGAAAAATGTGACACTGGTGTTTTGCAATCGGAAGGTGACTCGAGTTCAAAGTATGGTTAGATTTGTCATTTTGACACAAAAAGTTTAAATTTGGAAGCATTGAAAACGAGGCCAATAGTTAGTAATATCAACCCTCCTTTTATTTCATCTTTTTAAAATCATCTATTTGTAACTGTCTAAATCTTTCATCTTGTTTGAGATTTATGAAATATTCTTTCATCCCTAATTCCTTTTCACTCTCTTGCATTTGATAGAGAACTATCATATAATCAAGAACATGTTCGAGTCAACTCACTTTACTCCTTAAATAGGAAGTCGAGTTATTGTTCAAGTATGGAAAATCAAGACCTCATGATAAAACTATATAAGTTTGTTTTGTCATGATTGAGATATATAATGGGTTTTTGTCTTGTCTATACTCTTCATAGTATGGTCTATATAACTCCTTAATTGACTTAGTCTTGGAGTCTAAAGAATCTCCTATTTGAATATCCCAGTCTATTTTTGATTAAATATATAAAGACTTTAAAAATCATTTGAGGCCTCTTTATCTAACAATACATTTATAATACCTACTTTGCCTTCGAAACTACTCACTATTCCTTATGAAATGTTAAGGTAAGTCGAAGAGTTTCAACACCGATTCGACTAAAGATCACATGTTTAATACATTTAATTGGCCCTTAGGCCACATTAGCTATTCCCTTAAATTCATTTATCTCTGTCATCTTAATGACTGTCAGTTTCTCATTGTTTAGATTGAGTTGGTCTTATGTTTCAAACACCAATTAGGATATTCATTAATGGGTATGGCCATAGGCCGTCGTCGATGTGATTATCATTGACTCATGTAAGGCCAGTTGCAAGTAATAAAAGGCATAAAACATTATGTATGTGTTATGTTGGGTACTATTGTATGTTTGATGAGCCATGATCTTTACTAAGGCCATCGAAAATGCTCAGAGGACATCATTTCGTTGTTGGAGAAACTGGTTAAATAATAACATTCAAAAGCTCATACACACTACGCCAACTCTAAAAGGTTTGCAAACGTTGAATTTATGTATTCATTTAGCCCTCACAATGCAATCATGCATGCAGTTGATGACGCTACAGATTGCATTACAATTCCTTTTAAAACATATAAGATTAAATAGCTTCCACAATTGAAAACACGTATAAAATTAAGGCCAATTTTCAGTTTCTATTCAATTAATTCCATAGACTTATGATTCTTAATTTTCCCTAGAATATATTTCCATTCAATGCGAGATAAAAGAGTATATAAAAGAAAAATAATTGAATCGACTATTACCTGTGTTCTTAGCTACCATTTTGAAAGACTGTTCAAGAACATCTTTCTGTATACTCTCGACCTCTCATCCCCTCCTCTATTCTCCCCTATTCCAAAACACTATCCCCCCCGACACTCCAAAATATGTGTCCCTTAATGCCTTCCAATTTGTTGAATAACTGATTCTTGAAATCTACATGCAAAATGCCATGCTAACAGCCACTTCTCCATGACTTTGAACATGCCTACAATCATGGAGTTATGGGAGAAATGATGGTTGGATGGGCTGGTGAATGTAAAATAAATAAGTACTATATTCTATTTCTATTCCTTAACAAAAATGATAACCCAAAGCCCAATCAATTAAATTGACCCCCATAATAATATAGAAAGAGGTTTAATTAATCATTGATTCTATATAATGGATATATAAATATTGATCATATTAAAGTCCCCCTCATAGTTAATATATAAATATGAGAGCATAAGTTGCCTGCCAACTTTCAATATGGGTTTCTTAAGATACGTAAGGTAAATATATTTATCCTGTTAAGCCAACAATTCAAGAGTCGGCATCGTCACATTTTTCACGATTTATATGACTTAATAGGAATATATTCATATCTTGACTAATCAAAACAACCAACTATAGTTAGAGACTTACATGGATAGTATCAGTGTTGAGATATTCTCCCCCTTCCATACATCTTCGTACTCGAGTCAAACGAGACATACCCATATTACGATGACTTTAGCAGTATCGACGATCCTGTCAATTTGTTCCCAAATTGAATTAGCTTGATCTAATTGGCCATTTGAAATCTAACCAATCATTCCACTAAACTTGATTAACGTCACAAAATGCCAAAAGGTTCTAGTTCAACATCGACAAATCATCAGGTCAAAACTTGACTTGACCAAAATGTGAAAACACAAACATGACTTACCCTAGTCCACTAGTGTTCACTAAACATTATTACACTATACTCATATGTCAATTTAACTATTCAATCCATTTGTCTATACTCTTCTCCCTGGAAGATACTCTCTCTCCTTTCTAGAGAGTGAACAAACCTGTGTTCCTATATTCAACTTGCAACCATGTAAATGGGATTAGCGTATCGTTAATCCATTCATAACCTTATGAATAACAAATTCAAAAGCACCTTCTAGATTAATTATATCACATGCATTTATTCACATGACTAGAATCTAGGAAGCTAATGATTTATCCCGACATTACACCTTAATGCGAAATCATTTATCCAAAGACTTCACTTCTATTTACTTAAAAGTAAAAAGTAATTTCAAGTCAAAATTAGGGATGTGACATACCTTCCCCCTTAAGATTCATCATCGTCAATGATTCAATGTATCATAAACATAAATAAGGTAAAAAAAAAATTTAACCTTGCCAAGAGTAACCTCTTTGTTTCACAAGCAGTGCTTGGAATTCTCAAACTTTTAGAAAGCTCGATCATGACCACTCTTGGGTCCTGTTCCTGTAAAACATACTAAGAATAACATGGTCATTTGTTATATGCCTTTCAACTATAATCATAAAGAGCATATGCCTCCTAGCAAGATAAAATGATTCTAAAATCAACTAAATTAATCACTTCGAGAGCTTCGAGGAGTCCCTCATATCTAGGAACTAATTTGGAGTCCATTCCACACTTTATGAAACTTTTCTACTTGTGATTAGCTTCCCTTAATATTTTCTGATCAGTTTGATCTGTTCATCCATTTCTGTCAATATTTCTATACTACTACTAATCCTATCTTCTAGCTTACCTAGCTTATAGGAATTCGACATCTTTTCTATCCATTGCTTCAAATGGATTTATCTTGATAGAATATTTATAGGAGTTGTTATAACAAACTTCATAAGAGGTGGATACTCTTTTCACGTGAAGCAACCATTCATTTCAATCACAGGTTTATCAAGAACCAAAGTTTAATAGCATTATGCAAGTATGGTACCATCATTCATTATTTAAGATACAAAGAGTAACATCAACTTTCACTTTTCTAACTGAAAAGGTTATTCATAAAGTACAAATTTCATTTATTTCAAGTATCACTTAGCTAAACTGATAAGTAAATACAAGAGAAAGGATCATAATTCCTTATCTAATTTAATTGTCCTCTAAGACTTGGCATGCCACTGATGAGAGGGGGAAGCATCACTCAGCTATTTTTACCTCCAACCATGGACTTAAGCGGTTTTCCCGCATCTTCCTATCTAGAAGCAATCCAAACCTTAAATGAAAGGTTGTGTTGGAAACCCTCTTAGTTTCCATCTGAGCTCTAGTGTTGTGACTTTTGCAACTTCCTATCACGTACCCCTAGATACCCTCTAGTCAAGCATGACCATCCACAAGTTACGTCATCCAGTCACGGTGAACTGACAAGTGCATGTGGTGGCAACGTCACTCACTATGGCCATAGTTTTTATGTAAATAAACATTTCACAATGAACGTAGTCGTGGTTCACCACCCTGCTCGACTTGGAGAGACTAATATTCTGGGCTTACTGGACTACCCGTCCGCCCACATACAATAACACAAGATTCAAAAGATGATATCAATGCAAGACCTTCCGATAGCTTACATAGTGTATATATATATATATATCAATAACCTCGAAAGGGGTTTGAAACATATTTCTTTCCACACAAAGTGTCTTTCTTCTATAATGTTAAGGACATACCTAGTGCATTTTCTACAATTTACTTACACAAACCATTAGAGGCCCATCCAGGACATGATAATGATGAACATTACATAAAACCTAGTAAACAATCAAATTTTTTTTGGTATAGCCACCACAATAGTTTAAATCCAAAATCAAAGTATAAGAAATTTCATTTTCAACAATGAATCAAAAGATTGAGCTCAATTTCGACAATAAATCAAACATTGACCAATTGGTCATGAAATAATCAATCTTCAAAATTCAGTGGCTAGACCATTCCAAAATAAAGGAAATAATGACAATCCTCATAATTTTTTTAAAAAAAAGAGATTTTACCAAAAATCCAAAGAAGTGTCGAAATCTAGAGGGACACTTATTATACACTACATGACTTGACTAAGTCACTAACAAGGGAGTAGATTGTTGCATTGTACTCAGGTTTTCCAAAACTTACAGTTGACTAGAGTTTGTGCTACAAGCACAACAAATAAATAAGCCCCTTAAGACTTTCATCATGTTCAAAAATTTAACAAATAAGAAGGTTATAACACCTCCACTCCTATTTTCTATAGTTTCTATCATTCATCATTTAGATGACATTGTAAGATTTTGTTATCGCAATGCATTGAAATTTCAGTTAGAACACAAGCTTTTCCCTCTTGTTCCGCTTTACAAAACTCTATTCCCTACCTTACGGAATAGGTTATTTATTCAAAACTTTAAACAAATTGACTAAGCATTTTAGTAATGATTACCTTCACCATTATAGTTGTACTTTCTAGCTCTACCAAAGGCAAGTACTTAGTTCTCAGCCATTTGGCCAAGATGCCAGGAGAATAACTATTTTCTTTTCCTTACAACTGTTATGAATTATCTTGCAAACTTCATGCCGATTTAAAAAAAACAAAAAAATAGAAGTTTCAAAGAGTGAAACTAATCCTGTTCTTTATTCATCTCTTCTAATTCACAACTCTTTGTATATGGCAATTGGTTTTCCATGAATCTTGGAAAACAAAAACATTTCCAAGTCTGGTTCCATTTTTCTCAACATTTTATGCCAATAAATCACTACTTGTCTTTTAATGACTCTTTTATTCCTCTTGGCCCATTCCAAGCCATCTAGGAGTTAAACTAGAACCCATCTAATCTTGTATCTATGATATAGAGCTAGGATCATCCCATCCTTAAGTTCTTGAGAAATAAGGGTGATCTTGAATTCATACAAACACTGCTCTACCCGAGCAGTTAGTCTGATTAGTAATTGACCAAGGTTTTACCTTTTTAGTCAAAGTCACAGAATCTTTCCATTATACATCCTTAATAGAGTTAATTGGCCCTAGAGTTTTAACTCCTCAGTTGCGTTTTTCTTAACCACTGACTTGGGTAAGTGTTGGGAAAAAAAAATAGTCTTCCTGATAGTTTTCATGGTTCTTCTCTATGCCACTCCGACATAAACTAGTTTTAAGCATTAGTTAATCTACTAAATGTTCATGAGTTTTCTTGTAATGATCTCATAGGCCCATGTGTCAAACCCAATTAGCTCTGATACCATATGTAACATCCACTTTCTATAAACATAGCAGAAAACAAAAATTTACCATAAAGTAATTTAACAAGGTAAAAATGAGACAGAGAAAATTTTTCTTTTATTCAACATATAATCAAGTAACTACAATTACAAGATTTCTCACTACAAAATATATACCATATTGTATTTCACAAGTACAATGCTTACAAAATAGACATCATGTCATTTCATTTACAATACATAAATGCACTTGGCATAAAGAATAGTTTACCTCATAAAATTGACTATCAAGGCCATAACATGGAGTACACTGCATCTAGAATATTGATAACTGTCTTTACAAGACTTGGAGAGTCTTCTACTAGAGAGAGAGAGAGAGAGAGAGAGAGAGAGAGAGAGAGAGAGAGCATCTTCCAAGTGCTTTACCTCAAACCACAAACCGTTGGTCTCCCGTACACCTTCCTAACCAGAAGTGGCCCTACCCTGCATGAAGGTATAGATACAAGGATCCAACAAGTTTTTCCATCTGAGACCTAGTGATGTGTCATACAAAACTCAATCGACCATACAACTCTAGACCCATTCTAGCTAAGTATGATCATTCTGATTGGTCATGTCGTCCAAACACACACTACTGTCTCCTCTTAGAAATTATCCCTTCCCATAGGTCTTACACATTTTATTAGATATTCCCAGCACAACCTTGTCAGTACTGGAGAATCCATTCTAGTCCATTAGACTTAGAACTAATAATTAACCTAGGATATACATGTAATATAAATATTTAGGTATTACTAACCTTTTTATGAGTACCTTATTACATACTTACAATTTTCAATATTTATGGATTTTATCATTTAACTCCCTATTTCCAAACATCAAGCATCTTTGATGTATTTAAATGAGTTTCGACATTATCTTATAAATCACTTAATTTTGTTAAATTACCACTCAGATTCTTCACGTCTTGCTCTATTATTTTCTTGACCTTTCTTGTTGATCAACAAGGTTCTCTCAACCTTTTACTGTCAACCAATAAATATACAATGTCATATCCAACATAAGAACTATAGGTTCCTTAAAACCTTCTTGTTTAAATACTAAGGTTTAGCTCTTCTACCTAGAACATGAAAGTATCAAACATCCTTGGTTTCCAAAATAATAAACATAAATATAACAAATCATGAAAACAGATACCCCTAGCCTTTCTTGGACTTCTTGGCATTGTTTAGATATCACAAATCTTATAACACAATTAAGTTTAGCATTTGAGGTATGATCTCATCCATATATATATTTTTAATGGATACTTTCATTTCTCAAAACTAGTCAATTGTCTAAGATCAATCTATCAACCTCAATAGGTAAGCAATAATACCTCTGACTCTTGTTCTCCTTAAGTCTGTCGACTTCCAAAATAAGATAGGTTATGAGTTCATGTATAACAACCTTCTAAATATATGTTGCATATACCTTAATTAATAATCTTATGGAATTGAGTTTGAATCTCCCACCATACCCAACTTGGGATAAGACACTCTAGTACTGCCCAATCTCTGGCCATCTTTGTCTTCTATGTGCTTAGTACTAAATGGGTTCTATTAAACATATTACATAAGAACTATAACTTTCCATCTACAAATACCCTTGTGTTGGTTTACTTATTTCAATCTTGTAACCTAGGGAAAGTTAACTATATATCCAACCATTCTCTTTCTTGAGGTAGTTGTGATTAAGCAACAGTTACCAACCAAGGGATCTTTAGATTCCCACTACAACCTTAGTATAGGTCTCGTGTTCTGGATACCATGAGTTGACAATGCACTATGAAATCAACATGCATTACTTTAGCCAAAGATTTAATAGTAAGTGCATTATTATAAATGATGTCGTTTATCTCAGACCCCAACTTGACTTGGTTAGTAATATCAACCCTCTGTTTATTTCATCTTTTTAAAATCATCTATTTGTAATTGTCTAAATCTTTCATCTTGTTTGAGATTTACAAAATATTCTTTCATCCCTAATTCCTTTTCACTCTCTTGCATTTGATAGAGAACTATCATATAATCAAAAACATGTTCGAGTCAACTCACTTTACTGCTTAAATAGGAAGTTGAGTTATTGTTCGAGTATGGACAATCAAGACCTCTTGATATAACTATATAAATTTGTTTTGTCATGATTGAGATATATAATGGGTTTTTGTCTTGTCTATACTCTTCATAGTATGGTCTATATAACTCCTTAATTGACTTTGTCTTGGAGTCCAAAGAATCTCCCATTTGAATATCCCAGTCTATTTTTGATTAAATATATAAAGACTTTAAAAATCATTCGAGACCTCTTTATCTAACAATATGTTTATAATACCTACTTTACCTTCGAAACTACTCACTATTCCTTATGAAATGTTAAGGTAAGTCGAAGAGTTTCAACACCGCTTTGACTAAAGATCACATGCTTAATACATTTAATTGGCCCTTAGGCCATGTTAGCTATTCCCTTAAAGTCGTTTATCTCTATCATCTTAATGACTGTCAGTTTCTCATTGTTTGGATTGAGTTGGTCTTTTGTTTCAAACACCAATTAGGATATTCATTGATGGGTATGGCCATAGGCTATCATCGATGTCCTTGCATGAGTAATAAAAGGTATAAAACATTATGTCTGTGTTATGCTAGATACTGTTGTATGTTCAATGAGCCGTGGTCTTTAGTAAGGCCATCGAAAATGCTTAGAGGACATCATTTCACTGTTGGAGAAACTGGTTAAATAATAACATTCAAAAGCTCATACACACTATGCCAACTCTAAAAGGTTTGCAAACATTGAATTTATGTATTCATTTATCCCTCACAATGCAATCATGCATGTAGTTGATGAGGTCGCAGATTGCATTACAATTCCTTTTAAAAGATATAAGATTAAATAACTTCCACAGTTGAAAACACGTATAAAATTAAGGCCAATTTTTAGTTTCTATTCAATTAATTCCATAGACTTATGATTCTTAATTTTCCCTAGAATATATTTCCATTCCATGCGAGCTAAAAGAGTATATAAAAGAAAAACAATTGAATCAACTATTACCTGTGTTCTTAGCTGCCGTTTTGAAAGACTGTTCAAGAACACCATCTTTCTGTATACTCTCAACCTCTCATCCCCTCCTCTATTCTCCCCTATTCCAAAACACTATCCCCCCTGACACTCCAAAATATGTGTCCCCTTAATGGCTTCCAATTTGTTGAATAATCGATTCTTGAAATCTACATGCAAAATGCCATGCTAACAGCCACTTCTCCATGACTTTGAACATGCCTACAATCGTGGAGTTATGGGAGAAATGATGGTTTGATGGGCTGGTGAATGTAAAATAAATAATTACTATATTCTATTTCTATTCCTTAACAAAAATGATAACCTGAACTCCAATCAATTAAATCGACCCCCATAATAATATAGAGAGAGGTTTAATTAATCATTGATTCTATATAATGGATATATAAATATTGATCATATTAAAGACCCCCTCATAGTTAATATATAAATATGAGAGCATAAGTCGCTTGTCAACTTTCAATATGGGTTGCTTAAGATACGTAAGGTAAATATATTTATCCTCTTAAGCCAACAATTCAAGAGTCGGCATCGTCACATTTTCAATGCTTTATACGACTTAATAGGAATATGTTTGTATCTTGACTAATCAAAACAACTGACTATAGTTAGAGTACTTACATGGATAGTATCATGGTTGAGATATTCTCCCCCTTCCATACATCTTCGTACTCGAGTCAAACAAGACATACCCATATTATGATGACTTTAGCAGTATCGATGATCATGTCGATTTGTTCCCAAATTGAATTAGCTTGATCTAATTGGCCATTTGAAATTTGACCAATCATTCCACCAAACTTGATTGATGTCACAAAATGCCAAAAGGTTCTAGTTCAACATCGACAAATCTTCAGGTTGAAACATGACTTGACCAAAATGTGAAAACACAAACATGACTTACCCTAATCCACTAGTGTTCACTAGACATTATTACACTATACTCAGATGTCAATTTAACTGTTCAATCCATGTGTCTATACTCTTCTCCCTGGAAGATACTATCTCTCCTTTTTGGAGAGTGAACAAACCTGTGTTCCTATATTCAACTTGCAATAATGTAAATGGGATTAGCGTATCGTAAATCCATTCATAACCTTATGAATAAGAAATTCAAAAACACCTTCTAGATTAATTACATCACATGCATTTATTCACATGACTAGAATCTAGGAAGCTAATGATTTATCCCGACATTATACCTTAATGCCAAATCATTTATCCAAAGACTTCACTTCTATATACTTAAAAGTAAAAAGTAATTTCAAGTCAAAATTAGGGATGTGACAATGACTATACCTATTTGGTATTATAGTCATAATGGCTATTGTTGATGTTGTCACCATTACAAAACCTACTTTCCTCATGCAACCCTAAACAAAAAATTTTAAGGCAAGATGTATATTATCAAAACCATGACATACCCTCCTATTTCATCAATAGATCTTTTAGGTAATGGTGCAAGTAAAGATTAAGATGACTATATAGATGATATCCTACCTTGCTAAGGGGTTTCTCAAATGCTGACAAACCAAAGTGACTGCTCCTCCTTTTAGACCCTATGCATGCTATTCCTTCTTTGGAAAATTCAGGCTATGTTCACATTTTATTAGTGATTGCATGACTGTTTAACCCTCTTCATGATATTGTTGCCTTGACACTGACATGATTGATGTCTTTCATTGCTACTTTGACTGTCATGGACTACTCCTTGTATACTGATAGAGCTTTGTGTCTTCTAATGACTTGGTGATGTTTTTTTACTCTTTTTATCACTATATCTTATCAAGATCTTCACTCTCCCCTATATGGTATATGTCACTACAACACTGAGTATAGAAGGAATTGTAGATACAAAGGAAAAGTTACTTTATCTCTGCATGATCATGTTTAGAGATATATGCTCATTGTAAATGTATATTGTGTCTCATGTAAAACCTCTTGCATATTGTCATCATTTTGCAATACCACCATTATGAAAGCATAGCTCTCTTCTAATCTAACCTCTTCAGGACTGAGATCTCTGAGCCTATACTTCTTGATTGTGACTACAATCATCACATGACTATTCTTTAGGACACTCTCCTTCCAAAAACTATTTTTCCTTTTCTACTCTTTGGTGTGATAAATGCACTTCTGCTCAAAAAGATCAGAGGGATTTTATGAGGTTCCTTTACTTTTTGTTCATCACTGGCACTATGCATGGAGGCTTCTAGTACATGTTTTGGGACTATCACCCTTTGATTGTTCCTAGGACTGTCACCTAAATAATTTACTGTCCTATATAGTCCATTGAGACTACTACCTTTTTCATTGTTCATAAATGATTACATTGTCCTTGTACAAGGTGGTCATGCTATGTTTGCTTCTTGACTGCTTGCTGTCATATGTTAATGATTGTTCTAGTCTCTAAGAATGTGAGACTCCTAACTTTGCTGATAGTCATTATGCTAACTGCCTTTTACTAATAATAGTCATCCTATAAGCCGCCATGTATGACTGTTCTTCAATTGAGCTTCCTGATGACTGCTAAGATGATTTGTTCTGACAACTTTGATGCATGTTATCAATGAAATATTTTCATATACCTGTACCTATATTCAATACCGCAATCTACAATCATTTGATCATACATGTACTATATCTCATTCACTCGAGCATTTGAATTGGAACAATCAATGTACAACTGCTCATACTATCCTGTAGATGTTCATCATGTATGTGATTTCACAATGCATGAATGGCCCTTGTATCTGAATACTTGACAAATCTTATCATGTTTCTTGTTCCATACTTGTATTATATGAATGCTATAAATGTGAGTTATGTTCATTATGAATAGCTACAGGATAGTGTTAGCCTGAATCTGTCCTTGTACTTCTCTTTACTGATTCTCAACTTTATCACAAGTATGTCCTCTAATGTTGTTATCTGATTACTTATGACAGCCATAACAAAGGTTCATTCATATGCTCCTCCATTACAATTTGTATGTTTTTGTGACCTCTTAAGGTCTGATCTTATGATATTTGATCTATCTAGCTGACTGTAGCATGAAATATGACAATAGAAAGGCATTCCAGGGATGGTAGAAATAAGGAAAAGTACCTTTTATAACTGTATCTTTGTATTCTGCATATTGGCAAGTTGACTCAGGCATTTTTAATATATCTAATCTGATTTAAACAACTATTATCAAGATGAACATAGTTTATAGGAGCAACTGCTCCTTTTCATGATCATGATGGTACACTTTTCTGCAAGTTGATTTTATGATGCATGATATTGCTTTGAATGATGAATCTTGTCTTTTATTCTGATATCATTTTCACATGAATAGAAAAGGGAACATGCTGGACTCAACCCTTGTGGGAGCCACATTTTCTCCACATGTTTTAATGTCTTCAAATCAGTAGCATTACTTCTCCTATATCTGCACAGTGAATAAACAAGTTAGCATAAAAACATACCTTATGGAGTTGATTGATCCTCTTCATGATGTTTTGATTTATGGCACATGTCTAATTTGACTCTTTCATATGAAATGCATGACTTAAGCACATTCACACATTCTACACAGAAAACACCAGATTTTTTTATGTGGAAAACCTAATAAGGGAAAAACCATGGTGAGTGTTAGCTCACAATATAATATGTTATAACAATACCAAAAATTAGAGGCTCACTGCCTTAGGGCTCATTGTCTAAAATGCTCACTGCAAGAAGAAAGGGCTCACTGCTGGTGGGTGGCTCACTACCAGAATTAGTGAACTAAAATAGTAGCATCTACTCCATGCCTGAGTTTAGTCCCATTGAAGTGCAATAACTTTCCTCTGCTCTGCTCTACTTTTTACTTCACACTTATCTTTTCATTTTCGCACATACATCTTTCATTCATGACTTCATTACTAGTATTTATACAATTCATCAACCTTGGAATGAACATCAAGGTCGGCATTACAATCATCAACCATTGGAACAATCTCCAAGATCGACATACATACATATTCAGCCAATATTCAAATTAGGTATGGAATTAAATGAATTAAGGGAGAAGAGAAATGAATGCGGACCATGCCAAGCCTTAGTTGGGACTCAAATGCAATTTCCACACCACAACATGCTTTACAAACTTTGAAGCACAACCGCAAGTAGTGAGAACAACCAGGTCGGTCAAGATTGGAGTTAACAATAAGACTTTTAGGAACATGCTTCATGCACGATCCGGATTATATTTTGCAGACCAATCAAAAGGTAGGAACATGATCTAGAGACTCCCACAAGCACATTACAATCACCAAGAACATCCGCACAACCTATAAATATTTTATCCATAAGATTCTTCAAACTAGATCACTTGAACATTACTATCGACCATTGTCATAAAGGAAAGATCACTTGTAGAGCACCAAATCATGAACCACTTGAACTAAAGGCACATAACATCATCACAAACTTAATTCTAGAACCATAGACTATGAAACTTAAATGCAGACAAATGTGGAGCAGAATACATTCTTCCTATCACCATTAAATACACAGAAAAATAATTTTTACTCTGGTGAACAGAACTCACTCAAATCTTCACACTGAAGGCTCAAACTTGAAACCTAGCATCTACAAACATCCCTTAACATTACTTCCAATCTGAAAACAAAGATATTCAATCTACAGGATATGAGGAGCAAAGTTCTGCACTTGTTTTGGTAGATAAAGCAATTATGCACTTGTGCTAATTCCTCAAATACTTGTTTAGACTTATTCAAATAACTTCCTTATGTGTTGACATCAATGACAACACTTACTGCTCATACTTGCAACACAGTACCTATGTACCTATAAATTGAGATATACAACACATACATGGCATTGTTCTTATAGAAGTATGTAATGGGCTGCCCCTATTTGAATTTTTTTATATTTCTTATTATGTTATTTTTATTATTATTGTGGTCTTCGAGAACTAGACAGAAGTTGCAAAAGGGGTTTTATGTTTTGCATGTAATGTTTTTTGCAAATACAATGAAAAGATATAACATGCATTGAAAACCCAAAAAATCTATGATAGATATGAGTAAACTCTAGCAATGACCCAAATCATAGAGTCATATAAAATTAATACCAACACATACCCATTTGCATTTATTCAACTTCATATGACTGTTGTAGGTGGACCAAAAACATACATATGGGAAAACACATTCAATACATCAACCATGAAGAAGTCTCTGCCCACAAACAATAGCAAGGTTTTCTAATGTCCCAATCAACCCCAAACATTTGCAAAGAATAGTACTAATGAAGGCATTGGGAATGCTAGCAACCCCACGACTCTATCAAGATGTACAACCTAGATGAGTGAATATTTTAGTAGATAATAGCCTCTAGATGATCTTTGATATGTCTCAAGGGGTGGTCAAATATCTGCATCAACAAATACAACTCTCACAACTCAAAACAAGCACAATAAACTTCAAAAACTCCTCAAAATGATGCCTTAGGATGGTATGGCTAAGCCTGGTGATGTATGGCCAGCACTGGAGGAATGACAGTCCCATAAAATCACCGTAAATAAGACCAAACTACAATGAAATTATGGTCATCCAGTTGCTCATCAAAATCTGCATTAAAATATGTGCCATACTCTTTGAATTTTCATCAACATGCTTCAACTAAGTTCAATGTGAAGCCTCTGTGTGAAGCTCCTAGCAACCCTCCTAATGCTGTCTCACAAGCACAAGAAGAGTGATCTTATAGGGGGTTCTGTCCCTACAAAACCCTTGTTCCAAACCCCAAAGCCATGCTTTAGTTTTGCTCAACCAAATATATTTTCAGAGAGAGAGAGAGAGAGAGAGAGAGAGAGATGAGCTCACAAAATCCTTTTATATCCCCTTGGCTTCAATGCTCAAAGGAGGGAAATACTTTTATTCAAATTTATTTTAAATATTTTAGACCCCCTTATCTCCCCATGAGCACTCACTTTTCCTAGCACATAACTTCAAGTTGTAACTTAACTTCATAAAATAAAGTTACTTTAATCAAATAAAGTAACTATAGTCATCTAAATATTATAAGTTAAATATTTAATTTACTTATACTTCAACTAATAATCCCCTGGCCATCTCGAAACCCAACTGCAAAGTGCTAGGTACTCCAACTGGTAGACTATAAATAGAAAGTAGGCCAATGCCACCTGATCCCTCCTACTTGACTTACTATTAATAGTAAGTCCCAGAATAATGACAAAAAAAGGTTCCCTAACCACATCTATTAGCCCACAAGATCCCGAGAATAGGCTAACCACTCCATCTCTCTGCATGGGGCTAAGAAGGGGACATTACAGTCCGCCCTCCCTAAAATTTCTTGCCCTTAAGCAATTGCAGTGCTGGATGCTATAAAATCTGTTCATTCTCCCAAGTAGCATCCTCAACTGGTAAGTCTCACCACTTCACCAAATACTCTATAATCACTCTTCGCCTGACAGTCTTCTCCCTAAAATCAATAACTACCTTTGGGATAAGATCCAAATTACCCTCCTCATCCAATGGGGGCAACACTATTGAAGGAGTCACAGTATGTCCAAGTGCCTTCTTGAGGTGAGATACATGAAAAACATTGTGCAATCTACTTCCCTCAAGCAACTCCAACTCATAGGCTACCTCTCCAATTCTCCTGGTGACTCTGAACGGACCATAAAAATGAGGTTTCAACTTCTCTACTCCACTCTTCTTGAGAGTGGACTGTTTGTATGGCTGCAGTCTAACATAAACCATGTCACCCACCTTGAACTCTTGCTCTATACAGTTCTGATTAGCATACAACTTCTGCTAATTCTAGGCATGTTGGATATTTTCTCTCGAGGATCTCATTATGTCTTGACTCTCCTATAAGAAATCCCTCGATCTGGGCACTCTAAAATCACCAAATAGCAAATCAATGAAGCTAGGTGCTTCATAACCATACAATACCATGAAATGTGATATCTTAATGGACATGTGAAATGTGGAGTTGTAGAAAAACTCCCCCAAGTGCAACCATTTAATCCATCCCTTTTGTTGTTCTGAAACATAGTTCCGAAGGTAGCCTTCCATCCACTTGTTAACTATCTCAATTTGACCATCTATTTGGGAGTGGTAACTAGTGCTGGGAGTCAACTAAGTACCACATAACTTAAACAACTCCTTCCAAAACAAGCTCATAAACTTGTTGTCCCTAACACTTATGATGTTCTTTGGTGCCCCATGAAGTCTAAACACTTCATAAAAGAACAAATCTGCCACTTCTAACATTATATATCCTGCTGACATGGCAAAACAATGGGCAAATTTGGTCAAACGGTCTACCACAACATAAATACAATCTTTCCCTTGCACCTTGGGAAGCCTCATGATGAAATCCATTGAAATACTCTCCCATTTTTGAGTGGGAATCGACAAAGGTTGTAGCAGACCTGCAGGGTATGTGTGCTCATTTTTGTTTTGTTGGCACACTTGACACTCATGTACATACTTGGTAATGTCTTCATTCCCTTCCATGAGAATCTTTCACGGATCTACCTATATGTCTTATAAAACATAGGATGACTAGCCATAGGAGTGTCATGAAAAGATTTGAAAATCTACTCTTTCAACTTTGATTCAGGAACTAAATAAATTCTCTCCTTGTAGAAGATCAAGCCATCCTTCACACTATAATTATCATCATCCAAAATACCATCAAGAATGTTGTTGGCAAGGTTGTTCTTTGTATAATCATCCTGGATACTCTCCTTCCAATCTACTGGTATCTCAAAAAACACAAAAATGAGGTCTCCTGGATAGTGCATCAGCCACTACATTTCGTTTCCCTTTGACATATTCAATGTCAAAATTGTATGTTTGAAATTTACTAACCCATTTCTGCTATCTCTCACTCAAATCCTTCTAATTAAGGAAGTATTTCAAACTATTATGATTAGTTTTAACAATAAATCTACCCCCAACAAGATACTGTTTGTACTTAGCCAAAGCATGCATTATGGCTAACATCTCCTTATCATAAATTGAATAAATTCTCTCACTTCCCTTCAATTTTCTACTCTCAAAAGCAATTGGATATTTATTTTGAATGAGGACAACCCCTATACCATCACCAAAAGCATCACATTCAAGCTCAAATGCCTTGGAAAAATTAGGAAGTGCCAAAACAGGGCATGAACTCATCAAATTTTTAAATCGATCAAATGAATTATGTGTTGATTCTGACCAAGAGAATGCACCTTTCCTAGTCAAATTAGTAAGTGGGGTAGCAACCTATGAAAATTCTTTTACAAACCTTCTGTAGAACCCACACAATCCAAAAAATCTCTTAAGCTATGTCAAATTAGTGGGTGGTGGCCAATCAAGTATTGCCTTTATTTTATTAGGATGCACACGAACACCATCAGTCTTGGTTATATGTCCCAAATACAACAACTCATTCATCCCAAACTCACACTTGGACTCTTTAGAAAAAAGAGACTCACTCTCAAGAATACCCAACACTTCATCCAAGTGTTTCAAATGCTCTTCCCATGTTCTGCTATAAACAAGGATGTCATCAAAGAAGATTAGAACAAACTTACGTAATAGTTTGCTGAACATCCTATTCATGCATGACTGGAAAGTGGCCAGAGCATTTGTTAAACTAAAAGGCATGACAAGAAACTTGAAATATCTAAAGTGACATCTAAATGTAGTCTTCTCCACATCCTCCTCCCTGACACTAATCTGATGGTATCTCTATCTCAAGTCTATTTTGGAGAAATATACTGCACCATGCAACTCATCAATTAGTTCATCAATGCATGGGATGGGATACATATTCTTTATTGTTTTCTTGTTAAGAGAGTTGTAATCCACACACATATGCATAGTCCCATCCTTCTTCTTCACCAAGACAACTAAAGAAGCAAATGGGCTCTTTGTTGGCCGAATGTGTCCCATCTCTAAAATCTCCTTAATAGTATTTTCAATCTCATCTTTAAGTCTCTTGGGATGCCTATACGGAGTAGTAATCACTACTTTAGTCCCCTCTTCTAACTCTATCACATGCTCAATGCCTCTATTAGAAGACCTACCTAGAGGAAGACTACCAAACTCCTTGCTTCTTTGGAAAGGATAGCCTACATCTCTGGTGGATAAGATCTCTTAACCTCCTCTGTCATCGTAGGCATAATAACACACTCTACTGCCCACTCTACGTAATCATGCTTGAAAAGTCTCTCCATTTGTTTGAAAGACACCACACGTGGTCCTCCATTTGACAGACCTCTCAAGACCACATTCCTTCCTTTTTATTTCAATTTCAGCTCCATGGTCTAAAAATTAAGAGTGATCTCTCCCAAAGAATGTAGCCACTGAATCTCCATAACTGTATTAGTGTCTCCAATACTAACCACATAGAAATCCTATTGGAATAAATGAACAATCTCTAATCTAATTGTTAATCATAAAATCACCAAGATATGATACCAATTGGTGAGATACAAAGCTTTGACTACTACAAAATAGAAATTTTAAATTTGTATACAAATCTGAAAATAAGTTTGCTTAATCCTTGAAATACCATGAAAAGATTCAACTTCTTTATGATGATAAAATCAATCACTCTAACATGCTTGATAAAACCACCTTAGATGAACTTATAACAGAAATAACATCACCATAAGATAGTAGCAACAAAAAGACACAAATCAGCAACATAAGAAAGCAAGATCTCACAACACAAGGTAGTAATGGAATAGAAGAATAAACTCGTATGGTGCAGGAGCACCTTCATAAACTAATGCTTCTAGACTAATTTTTGGAGTTTGATTCACTTTTAAATGATTCAATATTGTAATTAGGTCCATCAAGTCATTTTTTATGTGTTTAGATCAATAGGAGTTTCAAAATGCAAAATATTGCAAACCATGTAAAGGTTGTCAATGTAAAATTGGAAAAAAAGATGCAAACTTGGAAGGTGAAGAGTCATTTGGCTCTTAGTTCATCCCAGATTAGTTGAAAACTAAAAAGACATGAGTGTAATGCCTTTAAATAGGCTTTGTAACCTTTGTAAACTCGGAGGTGATTGAAGATTGAGAATAGAATGTTAAAAGCACTGTTTTTCTATATTCTACTTCAGAAATTCATTGTCTTCTTGTATTGTATGGCCCTGTAAAGATGGGAAATGTGGTCTAGTTGTTTGAAAGTGGTAATATGTTCAATCACCTTCCATTCCCTCTTTGTTTCATGCAGATTGATGGATTTTTGTGTAAGATATTACATTTTTTGTGAAAACAGTCAAAACCCTCTGTTAGGGTAAACAGTGAATGAGATAACTATGTTTCTTCCTTGTTTTATCCATTGCATGTTGTTAGTCCTTGGTGGAAATGCTTGTGGTAGTATGTGCCTCCATATTCTAGAGGTCTCTAACCAAACATCTAAGGTTGATGTGAGAAAATCGTGGTTTTATGACTATATTTCTGTTACAGTTTAGAAAACAGGATCTTGAGGACAGTCAAGAGATATAGGCGTAGGGTTTGTTAAAATATCTGATGGAAAGGTACTTTTGATTATGCATTGAGCAGGTGCAGACCTATTGGGAAGTGTTCCAAACACATGCAAGGTGTGGGGAGTCATGATATACCCATTTTCAATAAGCCCTTGTGTATGCATGACCAAATAGGCCTAATTAGCACTATTGCAGTTCATTTTTGGACAGTTCTTGTCAAAGCAACCCATACTAAATTTAGGATATGTTTTAGAATGCTTTAATGGGTACTCAAAACACCCATAACAGTCTTGAGAAAGGTTCAACATGGAAAGATATGCATTGACAGTCCCTAAAATAGGGCTACTAGGAATTAGGACAGTCAATTAAGGAAAGACTAATAGATGAAAGTGCAGACCTTGGGAATGGTTTGAGATCATTGTGTTGGAGTTAATAAGGAATGAGAAGACCTTGAGAAACCTTGTTTGGGTCAGAAGAGTTAGAAACCCATAATGGTGCCTCTGAGGAGATCCTTATCTTGAGACGTTTTGTGAAACTTGAAGTATCTAAGTGATTGTATCACATTGTTGAGCAATATGCTAGTATGAAGTGAAGTTTTATTCTTTTCCTCTGCATCAGAATAAACATGTAGCACAATGTTTACATGGAGAAACCCTTGCGGGAAAAAACTCCACCAAGAAGAGCTCAGCCCAAGTTGTATTATCCTCAAAACAAGATTACAATACATCCACTTCCAATCTCCTCTTTAGTCTTCAATCCATCAACACCTGTGTACAAAAAATCTATCACTCAACCTGTTACCTGCAAACAAGTTTTCCTCACTTCTGTTACTCAACCAAACTTCACTCTCAAGTCTCATATTTATACAAAATGAGTACCCACCAAAGAAATTTGTGGGAGATGGACAAAATCCAATATTTTTATCTTGGGATACACCAAAATCATCTTCTTACAGATTCCCTTACACTTGCTATAGGCATCTTCCCAATTTAGGCCCCTAGAAACAATAATAAGAACTTACAAGACACTAATTGTGTCATAGAATCTCTTACACCTTATGACAATTGTAAGTTGTCATAAATGCTCTTAAAAACTTATGACACACATCATAGAAACACAAAAATACATTTCCCCAAGATAGGCACCAAGATTCTCCACCTCACCTCATTTACTATTTACCAAGATTCCTTGAGTAGTAAAAGCAACTTTGTAACAACCTGTTGGTAACTAATTAATTACTAAGGCCAGTAAATAATTATTTACCATACTAGTAAAAATATTTTATCGCTGATGGTGAAACATTCATCCCTTATGAATAATTTTTTTAAAATTAACACCATATCTCCAAGGATGTTGGAACTCTCCAAGAACCTTGGAACTTTCCAAGAATAGTGGAAACTATACAATAGGATTTACAAGGTTGATGGCACCTTAATCCCAACAGTCTCCCACTTGACATCATACATTGTAAATACATATCCATAGGAAAAATCAATAAGGGAATAAACATCCCTTAGCCAACCATGTACCATTGATTCTTCAACATGCTTTTGTGCTTCAATAAGATACTTGCAAAAGAAACCATGATAACCACCATCTCAAGAAAGAAATCCTCACATCAGGTCAATAGGACAAGTAACATGCCAAGGTGAAACATATCAACTGTCATTGAAACCTACACCAATCTATACATGAACACAAGCATCAAATTCAAATGATAACAAAAGACTCTGAGTGACTACCACACTCATACCAAATTGGTATAGCAACCACAACAAGTTTCGAGCTCATCCAAACTATCCATACCTCAAACTAGGGTAAACAATCTATCATAGGTAGAACTTCATGCTGTCAACATAACAACTGATGTAGGAGCATCCAATGGTGCAAGGGTAATCTTGCATCACCCAAAAATAAGTTGATTCAAAATCATTGCATTTATTTTCATTTCTTTCCATAATTAGTGTTTTTGGTTCCATAATCTCTTGAATAATGATGTAGGACTTTCAGTTTTTCTAAACTGCTAAAAATAGCAAACTGCTAGTTTTGGAAAGTTTAATTGCTATTTTAGGAAAGTTTTCATTTGGGTACAGATGGAAGTGAAAATTTAAAGGAAGCTTCGTAACTGAAATATAAAACCTTTGGCAAAGGAATTAGGCAAAGATCATTTGTGAGCTGAAAGATATTAAAGTTTTTGTTTTCCAAAAAGCCCCTAAATTTTTTTGAAATGAGATATGAGGCACTAAAACATCCCATAACATCCCAAAAAGTTGATGGAAATCTATTTATGGATTTTCAGCATGATAGTTCACATTGCAAACTTTCTAGTGCTTAAAATGGTTCGTCAATCAGACACCCAAATCAAAAGTTATGCTTCCCAGAAGTTAACCTACTTTTGGAGGGAGTTGTAAATTTCAAAATTTAGCCGGAGACCACCAAAAAGTGCTATTTATGACTATTTTGGGGACCCTGGGTAGTAGTAGATATAAGGGGGAAAGTGTAGAGTCAATAATAGGTGGGAAAAATAGAAACCCTAGTTGATTTGGGGTAATAGAAGGTAGAAAATTCCAAAGCCTGGTGGTGTGTAGTTGTAGTGTGTTGCAGTCTGTGAAGGATTGATTCCTCTGATTGTAATTGAGCTTCTGTAATGTAATGAGTTGTCTAAATCAATAAAGAAATATTTATTTTATGTGTTCCATTTCTGTTGTTGTGTGTTTTATGATTTACCCCCTTCATCAAGAGGTAACAGAGCGAGGGTTCCTAAGTGTGTAGATAGATCACTGACCGTGAGGCAATTTGCACCAGGACCTGAGGTTGTGGGTTTGTTGCGGAGATCAAGCTGCCTCCATGAAGAAATTGTATTGGGAGGAATGCTTTGATGGAAGAGGGTTTTAGATCCTTGCAAAAGCAAATTGATGCATTGCAAGAGGAGCTGCGAAGAGGGTTTGAGCCGAGAACAGGAGAAGAAAGCGAGGATGAAGCTGAAGAAGAACTATCTAAGGAAGAACAAGAAGCTACAGGAGATCTTACAGAATTTAAGTTTTTGAGGGCCATTTCTAAGATTAGAAAGAGGCCCAGGATCAAAGTTTCTACACATTCTAGAGATTTTAATTCAGAACAGATTATTGATTGGATCAATGACATGGAGGAGTATTTTGAGTATGAAGATGTGGAGGACCCAGATTGGGTCAAGTTTGCAAAAACAAAGCTGAAAGGCCATGCCAATATTTGGTGGAAGGAGGTCTAGTTAGAGAGAAATAGGAGAGGAAAAGGAAATATCACCAGATGGGATCAGATGGTGGAGAAATTGAAGAAGTAGTTCATTCCTGTGGACTATGAGATGGAATTGCTGAAGAAACTGCAAGGATTGAAGCAAGGTAACAAGTCTATCAAGGAGTATACAGAAGAGTTTTATAAGATTACTATCAGGATAGGCCATACAGAGGCGAATAAGGAGAAGGTAGCCTGAAGATACATTAATGGGTTGAGACCAAGTATTCAAGAGGAGCTGATCCTAGTCGAAATGACCACCATAAAAGATGCATAGCAGTTTTCCCTGAAGGTGGAAGAGAAGATGAATAAAAGATTCGGCAGCAAGCAAAGGGAAGGAGGTCAAGGCAGAAGGATTGGTGGGAGACCCTATAGAGGCTATAATGAAGATCAAAAGAAAAGTGAAGAAGCTGGCACCAGTTGGAATCAAAGAGGAGATAATACCTACCACCCTCGTGACCAGAATAATGGTGAGAAAAGAGGAAGAGGAAGAGGAGGAGGCTGACCTGGGCAAGGACCTAGAAGAGGAGGCTTCAGAGGAACCTGTTGGCAAGAGACACATTGTAGTTTCATGATTGTTGTCATTGATGGCAACAAAGTTCATCCCACACATCCACAGGACATGGTGTGCCTATACCGGAAGTCAGATTGAAGAGTGTTGTGGTCCGATAAGTAAGAATAGAGTATGTGGCAAGGTCCGACAGTTAGGTCTGGATCTCTCAGAGGAAGTATCTTTTGAAAGTATGGACTTGGGGAAGTCAAGAGGAGTACCTTGACTTATAGATTCTAGGAATTGAGCCTTCGGTGATGCAAGAGTAAAGAGATATAAGCATTCAAGTATTGGGGTCCAGTTTCGTAGAACAGACAAAGGAAGAACTGACAGGTAGAGCATCAGAAGTTATTCTGGATGAGATACTGATGGTGATAAAGATTCTTAAGGTTTCATTCATGATTGGCCGACTTGTTAGATGACTTCTATAAGTTTCTTTTAGATCCACATCACTTGGTAAGCAAGGATTCAGCTGACAGACTAGAGTTTGGGAAATATTGACTATTCCAGATGCCGACTAGAAAGAGGATGAAATCCCTTGTGTGGATATATATATATATATATATATATATTAGATGGATTTTGATGAAAGTGTGTGTGTGTTGTGTTAAGTGCGAAGAAAAGCAGAAGAGCAGAAAAAAAGCACTAAGGAAGGTCCGGTATGTGAAAGGACAGCAGAACAAAAGAAGAGGAAGGATGAAGTGCAGCAGATCAGTTTACTAAGCCTAACTGGAACTAAACTCCAGCATGTGTGGATGCTTCTCATTAGTTCAAGTATCTTATTATTTTTCTTACAACTTGTAGATAGTGAGTCTCTTGTGAGTAGTGTGCTTGGGCAGTGAGCCCTAATTGGCAAGTGCCATTTTGTATTTCTATTATTCTAACAGAGAATACAATCTTGGGTTAATCACCCCATGGTTTTCTCCCCTAACAGGGTTTCCAGGTCAAAAATATTTTGTCATGTGTATTTCCATTTCATGGTTATGTTTGCTTATTTGAATTGATGCTGTATTAATTATTAAGAAAGTTTAGAAAGATGAAATAATTAAGATAACTGATTCACCCCTCCCTCTCAGTTATCAACAATTGGTATTAGAGCTAATTTCCTCCAAATAGAGCCTAACAGCTTGAGGAAGATCTAGGAATTGAGATGGATATGTATGGTATGAGGGAGAAACTTTAGTCTACCCTAGATGATCTTGAGCAATCTAATTCTGAAGTCAATATATTGAAGGAAAGACTCAAACAGGTTGATGATTTCATAAATGAACTAAAAGGGAAACTAAGTCTCTCTATGAAAAAGAGAAAGGAACTACTTTAGCAATTGGCAAGTCAAGGTGAAGCAAATGATACAAATGGAGATCTTAAGGAGAAAACCAAGTTATGTGAAAAATTGTCAAAAGAGATCATCATGGTAAGACATGAAATGGAATCAGGAGTCATGAAATTTACCCAAGAAATTGAAGAGAAAAGAAAAACTGAAGATGATCTAAAACAATCTCTCAAGGAGAAATCAGAAGACTGCCACAAGATGGATAGAATAATTAGACATCTTGAATCCGATCTTGAAGATGCTAAAGATAATGAAGAAAAACTAGAAGATCAAATTGTCTCTCTTAAAAGGGATCTTCAAATAGCAAATGAATACAAAGAGAAATTCAAGATAAGTTCTGCTCAACTTGAAGTTCTTCTTGAAAGCCAAAAGAGGGTAGATGACAAGCGTGGCTTGGGATATGAGAAAGGTGAGAGCTCCGGATCCGGTCAGAAGAAGTTTGAATCAGAAAATCCAAGAAATAGGCCTAGAAGACCTCCAATGAGGTAACCTAATCCATCCTTCAATGGATACTGCCACAACTACAATAAATTTGGTCACAAAGCTAATCAGTGCAGAAGAAGAATGAATCAGACTAACACATCCTTCTCCAGACAGTGTTTTAACTACAAAAGGTATGGTCACAAATCTCATGAATGCAGAAATATGCAAATGAACAATTCTTTCAATGGTAGATGCTTTGCATGCAATAGAATGGGTCATATGGCTAATCAATGTAGATCAAGAGGAAATCAATCAAATATGCAAAGAAATGTTGTTTGCCACAATTGCAATAGATCTGGTCATATTGCAAAATTCTGTAGAAGGAAGAATTAGGACAAAAGAGGTCCAGTACATCATAATTAGAATCAAGACAAGGGAAAAGGAAAAGTGAATGCGGATGAAGTTAAAAGTGAGATGAACAAGATTTGGGTGAAGAGAAGTACAGAAAACGTAGGGGATGGATCTGCCCCAGAATTTGGTGTTGATATTCCTTCCAAAAATTAAAAGGTGAGCTCTAGCTCAGGGGGAGACACAAAGAAAAACATTTTCCCCCAGCTAGTTAATTGGTGCCGAAACTGGCACAAGGAGAGTTGCAGATTAAAGGGTTCACAAAGGGACATCTAAATAAGCTTTGGTTAAAAGATGGAAGATCCACAAGAAATTTTGAACAAGTTGAAAACTAATCTAGTTCATCCGGTGAGAAGTAGGTTTTTCACAGTTAAATCTGACATGATTTAAACTATGGAATCTTGATCTGCAGATAGATCAAATGATTAAGGAAAGGAAGATAGATTATCACTATTCTCTAAGAATGACTCTAAGTGTATCTTCATGATCCGGAAAAGATCTGTCTCAAAATAAGATGAACAAGGCAACCAGAATGAATTAGGTCACGCATTTATTGCAGTATGAAATTAGGGCTTTCCTAGAAACAAAAGAGTTCATTCATTCGTCATTTGCACATTTGCACTCAAGAAGAAAAGAAAAGGAGCTCTGCAACAAATTGTCTCAAACTTTCAAAGATCAACCATTGAAGTTGATTCATCCAACAAAATAATCCAGTTCATTCAACGAACCCTAGAAGCGTAAAAGGTATTTTTCATTGCTGAATATCTCTCTATAAATCTTTTGAAAATGGCCACTCTGAATGTGGTGAAGATTTCTGATAGGCCACGCCCTAAGTTTAAGAAGCATCCATATAAATCTCTAGAAGTTGATCCCCTAGGCGCCTTTTCAAGCATTTTGCATGGAATTCTACATGTAGAAGATGTTATGGCTTATATTCATGTAAATATTGAAGAATTTGGGGAAACTAAGCTGGTTGATATCTATCACAATCAGTTAATAGATGATTCTTTTGAGCTCAAACCTTAGTTCAAGGCCATTCGGGATAAGCATTTTGCACAGTGCATTCATTTCCCCTATTTTGAAGAAGATGAATGGGTCCGGTATGTGTTGAGCAGAGTGCATGATAACTTTCTATGGTTGAATAGACCATTTAAGATCACCAAGGATGCAATTAGGGTAGTAACTGGTCTGCACTCATCCAGTGGGATACCTGTTCTTAAATCTGTCAAGAATTAGACAGTGAGTGAAGCAACTAGATCAAAATTTGACAAGAGAGCTATGACAATTGAAGATATCATTGATCCGGATATCAAATTTGCATCCATAATAATTGGTTACAAGATTTATCACTCCAGTAGGGAAAATTTAGTACTAGGAACTGCAATTTATATAGCTTATCAGATGCTAAGAGAAAATGCTGACTATGATCTTTGTGAACTTCTTCTAAGCCAATTGTTGGAGAACCTACAAAAGATCAAAAAGGACAAGAAAAACTCATTCAAGTATGGTGGGCTGATATTATGTTTATTCTTCTACTTCATGAATGAGCTTCTCGAATCTAGTGGTTGGGTTTGGCAGAATGACAGACCTGTTGTAATCCAAATCAGAGACTACCTGCATGGGCTTGGGGATGCTAAGGAAAGAAATGCAGCTTTGTGGGGATATTTCAAGAACTTTCAAAGTATGATGCAAGCTAGAGAAAGAATCCCCCAATTTCTGGTTGAGAAGTACAAAGATACAGTGTGCTTTATGGTAGAAACTGATCAGTGCCTAATGGAGGCTGTGGAACCAAGAACAGTGTGGATCATGGCAATGGGGTATGAAGTTGATGAGAAAATCATAGAGCTGCATGTTCAACACATGCTAAGTCAACCCAAGGATCCTAAGGCAGAAAGGTTTGGAACCTTTGAAGAATTAAGTATAAAAATCCATGTGGAATTCAGACAACCGGAGATGAAGAGAAAAGTGAGAAAAGAGGTAGAAGAATTTGCCAAGAGGCATGGAATCTCAAAAGAGGCACTTGATGCGCATAGAGAAAAGATGGAAAGGGCAGAGAAAGAGAACGAAGAAGCAGAAAAAGAAAGTGATCTGGTAGAAGCCCCCTCCCAGACTAGGTCCTCCAAGAGGTCTGCACCTACAACTGCTAAGACCTCGAAGGTATCAAAACTGGAAGCAAAATCATCCAGTAAAGAAGAGAAAAGAACCAAGATGAAGGCCACAAGGTCTTATATCAGTTAGAAGGATGAAGAAGAGACAGAATCAGATGAGGAGGTAAGGAAAATGAGGAAAAAGAAGAAAGTATCTGGTGAACCCTCTACCGGTGAAGACAAGGAAAAGATGGCAGAAGAGTTTGTTGAAAGACCCACTCTGTCCATTGATAATATAGTCAAATCAGTCACTGTGGATGGGAATTTGAAACCAATGACTGAATTTTATGACTACTATAGTGAGGCTGATCAGAAGATCCTACAAGAAGCCACAGTCAGGTACATTAACATTTATAATAAAGCATTCATTGAGATTATATCTTTAATTCCAAAGAGCCTAGAGAAAGAACTAGAAATTAGAAAGAACAATGCCAAGGCCAAGGACCTTGAGATCAGAGAACAAATAGCTATTTAGCTCTATCCCTCAATCACGCAGAAACAAATGAATATGATTTTTCAAAGATTGCAAGGATGAGTTCCAGAGAAAAGCAAGAATGAATCAACTTATGCTTAGAGAAATTGACAAAATAGCTAAAGAAACTGAAGAAATCCTCCGGAATGCCTACAAAAGGTTTAACATTCCTATCATAGAGGACATAAGTGATGACCCCTTTGCCATGGACGACAAGGAAGAAGCTACTGAGACAATAGTAGAAGAGATAAAGGAGATAGGTGAAGAAAAAGGCAAGGACTTAGATTCCTCTGCTCCGGAAGAGGAAGTCCAAGGAGAACTAAATCTAGACTCTCTGGCAGTCTCTAGATCTAAAGGAGAAGAAAGTATAAAAGAAAAATCTAGTCAAGAAGAACAAGGAAAGGAAAGAAAAGAAGAGTCAAGGACAAAAAAAGCTACAAATGACAGTGGTAAGGCCGCAGAAGGGGAGAAAATTTTGTCTCCGGCAAGAGACACAGCAGAGGTAGTTAAGGATTTCTTGACCAAAGAAATGATGGAATTTGATGAACCAGAGTTACTTCAAGGTCCATTCAATTTTGATTCCCTCTCTCTGGTGCAAACCATGAAGCTAGCTTCCTTCACTCAAGCAAAGGCAAAAGAAAAAATGCTGAAGTCTCACATGGAAGACTGTGAACTCATAGAAACTGCATCTGGTGTACTGAAAAAATTATGCCATCCTTCCAAAAGGATCCTACAACATCCACATCTAGTAATCTAAAGTCTCTTGTAAATTCTATTAGTACTCATTTTGATTCTTTAGAGAAAGCAGCAGAAGAGAAAGTCCGAAAAGAGTTTTTGGATAAAAGATTCTCGGAGTTACAAGGACTTATAACCAATGATAGGAGAAATATGGATATTGGGATAAAGAGCTTAGAAAATGCTCTTAAAGATGGTAGAGATATCTATAAATTTTGTGTATCCTAGTCCAAAGTGACCAAGGATATTGAGAGGAACGTAAAGGAACAAGAGGATAAACTATCAAGCCTCTCTTAGAATTTTGATCCTCTCACTGTATCTATAGTAAACCAGGAATGTCAAACTATTGTAGTCATGAATGAGATCAAGAAACTTGAAAAGGAGAGGAAGAACATAATAAGTCAGATGAGTGAGCTTAGAGGGATGATTATCCCCAAATTAGAGGCCATGCATGAGGTCCTAATAGATGCCCAAACCACAACCCGGACTAGTGATCCGACAAATCTCAAGAGGGCAGAAGCTTTTGCATTCCTATTGAGTGGTCACATCTCAATTTTAGATAGGATAAAGCAGAGTTGGGTGACAGAAGTTGTACAGTTGAAGACAACTTTTGCAGACATATTACAATATATGTAAGTAAAACCTATTTATATACTTATGCAGCTAAGTATAGTTGAATTTTTGAGCAATTTTTGTGTGTGGACCCTACCCTTTGCCATTGATGTCAAAGGGGGAGTGAGGAACAGTGAAAAATATGGAATCCAGCTAAGGGGGAGCTCTGGTAAAGTGTACATTAGAAGAGAGCATCAACCAAGGGGGAGTATAGTATAACACTTAGTCATTTTTCACTAAGTGTTGCCATCAATGCCAAAGGGGGAGATTGTTGACAAGAGACACATTGTAGCTTCATGATTGTTGTCATTGATGGCAACAAAGTTCATCCCACACATCCGTAGGACATGGTGTGCCTATATCGGAAGTCAGATTGAAGAGTGTTGTGGTCCGGTAAGCAAGAATAGAGTATGTGGCAAGGTCCGACAGTCAGGTCTGGATCTCTCAGAGGAAGTATCTTTTGAAAGTACAGACTTGGGGAAGTTAAGAGGAGTACCTTGACTAATAGATTCTAGGAATTGAACCTCTGGTGATGCAAGAGCAAAGAGATATAAGCATTCAAGTATTGGGGTCCGGTTTGGTAGAACAGACAAAGAACTGACAAGCAAAGCATTAGAAGTTATTCTGGATGAGATGTTGATGGTGATAAAGATTCTTAAGGTTTCATTCATGATTGGCTGACTTGTTAGATGACTTCTATAAGTTTCTTTTAGATCCGCATCACTTGGTAAGCAAGGATTCAACCGACAGACTAGAGTTTGGGAAATATTGACTATTCCAGATGCCGACTAGAAAGAGGATGAAATCCCTTGTGCATATATACTAGATGGATTTCGATGAAAGTGTGTGTGTTGTGTTAAGTGTGAAGAAAAGCAGAAGAGCAGAAAAAAAGTAGTAAGGAAGGTCCGGTATGTGAAAGGAAAGCAGAACAAAAGAAGAGGAAGGATGAAGTGCAGCAGATCAGTTTACTAAGCCTAACCAGAACTGAACTCCAACATGTGTGGATGCTTCTCATCAGTTCAAGTATCTTATTATTCTTCTTACAACTTGTAGACAGTGAGTCTCTTGTGAGCAGTGTGCTCAGGTAGTGAGCCCTAATTGGCAAGTGCCATTTTGTATTTCTATTCTTCTAACAGAGAATACAATCTTGGGTTAATCACCCCATGGTTTTCTCCCCTATCAGGGTTTCCACGTCAAAAATATTGTGTCATGTGTATTTCCATTTCATGGTTATGTTTGCTTATTTGAATTGATGCTGTATTAATTATTAAGAAAGTTCAGAAAGATGAAATAATTAAGATAACTGATTCACCCCCCCTCTCAGTTATCAATAGAACCTATTTCTAATGTGGAGAAGAAGGGAATCGAGCATACAAGTGTCCACAACATCAAGGAAGGATGAATAGAAGACCTGAAGGTAATGCACAAGTTGCACATGTAGATGAAGATGCGTAGTCTGAGCATTCTGAAGATGCTGAAAGGGGAGAAACCCTAGTTTTCAGAAGAACTTTGTTGAATGAGGAGAAAGAAGAAAATAAGAGGAAGAGTTTATTCTGCACAAGGTGTAAATGTGAAGGTAAGTGTTGTGATATTATTATTGATAGTGGAAGCATTGACAATCTTGTTTCAGAGGAGATGGTTGACAAGTTGAAGTTGATAAGAAGAAAGCATCCACATCCATATCAAATTGCATGGTTGTAGAAGGACCATAGATCTTTGGTCAATGAGTAGTGTTTAGTGAAGTTCAAGATTGGGGACTACCATGATGAGGTGCTATGTGAGATCATACCGATGGATGCATGTCATATACTATTGGGGAGGCCATGGCAGTATGATAGGAGTGCTGTCCATGATGGCCATGCAAACACATATTCCCTAACAAAGGATGAAGTTCGTCATAAATTGAAGCCCTTGAAGGAGGTGGAAGAAAAGGTATGTAGTACTGCCAGAATTTACTTGGTAGATGGTAGAAAATTTTTGGAGGGTATGAAGCATAAGCGTCATTGCTTTGCATTGATTACTAAGATTAGTCAAGAGAAATGTGAAGATGTACCAGTAGAAGTTTCATATATGTTGGAAGAATTTCAAGACATTATCTCTAATAATGTACTAGAAGGTTTACCCCTAGTAAGGAAAATAAGTCATCAAATGGATTTGATACTAGGAGCCAGTTTTCTAAACAAGGCAGCCTAGAGAATGACCCCTACAAAGAATGAAGAGATGAATAGACAAGTTCACGAGTTGTTGAGGAAGGGACTGATAAGGGAGAGCCTGAGTCCATGTGCAGTACCTTGAGTACTAGCACCGAAGAAAGATGGAGAGTGGAGAATGTGTACAAATTCTCAGGCCATCAATAAGATCATGATCAAGTATAGATTTCCATTGCCGAGAATGGATGACATAATGGATTGTTTAAGTGGAGCCAAGTACTTCACGAAGATTGACCTGAAGAGTGGGTATCACCAAATCTATATCAAAGAAGGAGATGAATGGAACACAACCTTCAAGACAAAGGAAGGTTTGTATGAGTGGTTATTAATACCATTTGGGCTAACCAATGCATCAAGAACATTCATGCGGCTCATGAACAAGGTATTGAAAGAATTTTTGGGAAGTTTTGTCATTATTTATTTAGATGATATTTTAATTTTTAGTAATACTTGGGATGAGCATCTGATTCATATCAGAAGAGTTTTAGAGAAGCTGAGGGAGGAGAAGTTGTTGATTAATTTGAAGAAATGTAGTTTTGCAAAGGAGTTGGTATACCTGGGATTTGTTGTTTTAGAGGAAGGTCTTAAGATGGACCCAGAGAAGGTGAAATCTATGCTTGAATGGCCTACACCAAGGAGTGCCACAGAGGTATGATCTTTTCATGGTTTGGCAAGTTTTTATAGAAAGCTTATCAGAAATTTTAGTAGCATTTGTGCACCCCTAACGGACACAATGAGAGGGGATAGAAAAGAGTTTAAATGGACTAAAGGAGTAGACAAAAGCTTTGATACATTGAAGTAGAAAGTCACAGAGCAATCTATTTTGGTACTTCGAGATTTTAATAAGGTATTTTAGGTAGATTGTGATGCTAGTGGTAGTGCTATAGGAGCTATTTTGAGTCAAGAAGGTAATCCCATTACCTATTTTAGTGAGAAGCTTAATGATGCCAATAAAAAGTATTTTGTTTATGATCAAGAATTTTATGCTACAGTTTAGGCTTTGAAGAAATGGAGACATTATCTATTGCCAAAAGAGTTTGTTTTATATACTGATCATCAGGCTTTACAATATCTTAATAGTCAAGGAAAGTTGAACCAAAGGCATTTAAAATGGGTTGAGTTTTTGCAGAGCTATACTTTTGTTTTGAAGCACAGGAGTGGGAAGTCCAACAGAGTTGCAAATGCCTTGAGCAGAAGGCAAAATTTATTAACAAAAATGAAGATAGAGGTTGTTGGGTTCGATGAGTTCAAAAGTTTGTACCTTGAAGATCCAGATTTTGTAGAGGCTTGGAAATATTGTCTGGAACCTGTTACTTTGGATAGGACAAAATGGTTGGATTTCACAATCCAAGATGGCATGCTATTTAGGAGAAGCCAGTTGTGCATTCTGAGGAGTTCCATGAGAGAGAACCTGATTAAGGAAAAGCATAGTGGGGGATTAGCTAGACACTTTGGTCAAGATAAGACTATTGATATTGTTGGTGAGAACTATTATTGGCCACAGTTGCAGCAGGATGTGAGGAAATTTGTGGAGAGTTGCAGAGTGTGTCAGATGGCAAAAAGAGCAAATCAGAATACAGGGCTATATCATCCATTACATGTACCTAAGAAGCCATGGGATGATATTAGTATGGATTTTGTTCTTGGTTTACCAAGGACACAGAGAGGACATGATTCCATTTTTGTGGTGGTGGATAGATTCTCAAAGATGGCACATTTTATTCCTTGCAAGAAAACTAATGATGCTATTCATATTGCAGAGTTATTTTTCAGGGAGGTGGTGAGATTACATGGTCTACCTAAGAGCATAGTTTCATATCGAGATACCAAGTTTGTTGGTTATTTCTAGAGGACATTGTGGAAGAAGTTGAAAACAGATTTAAAGTTCAGTTCTGCACACCATCCACAAACTAATGGACATAGACAAGTGGTGAATAGTAGGTTGGGTAACCTGCTAGGATACTTAGTACAAGATAAGCCCAAGGGATGGGATTTGATTTTACCACAAGAAGAATTCACTTACAACAATTCTGTCAATAAGAGTATTGGTAAATCACCATTCCAGATCATATATGGCAATAGTCCAAGAAATGCTTCAAAGTTAAGGAAGTTGGACAAGGGAGAAAAGACAAGTGCTGAGGCCAAAGACTTTGCAGAACACCTAAAGAATTTGCATGAAGAGGTGAGAAAGCATATTAATAAGATGAATATTCAATACAAGGCTAAGGTAGATCAGAAGAGGAGATATAAGGAGTTCCAGGTAGGAGATGAAGTCATGGCTCACTTGAGAAAAGAAAGGTTCCCAATTGGAACATACAATAAGCTGAAAATGAAGAAATTTGGACCGTGTCGAATCCTGAAGAAGCATGATTCAGGAAATGCATATGAGATAGAGCTACCAAGTGGGATCAATATTTCCCTTGTGTTTAACATTGCTAATTTAATAGAATATCATGAGGGTAGCACAGAGGATGGACCAACAGAAGAACAGTGGAGTATTCTGACATCTACTTCAATGGAGGAGATAGAAGAGATCTTGGATAGCCATGTGGGAAGAAGTACTCAGAATAGGAAATATGAAGAATATCTGGTAAAATGGAAAGGAAGGCCTATTGAAGATTCTTCTTGGTTGTCTAAAGCAAAGGTTGACTATTTGGGTTTTCCTCACACAAGCACCTGAGACGTGATAGGGCCACTTCTCAAATTACGCTGGGTGTCTGATGCAGGAGTATCCAGCGGTGTAAGAGCAATCCTACATCACCCAAAAAGAAGTTGATTCAAAATCATTGCATTTGTTTTCATTTCTTTCAATAATTAGTGTTTTTGGTTCCATAATCTCTTGAATTATGATGTAGGACTTTCTATTTTTCCAAATTGCTAAAAATAGCAAACTGCCAGTTTTGGAAAGTTTAACTATCATTTTAGGAAAGTTTGCATTTGGGCAAGGATGGAAGTGAAAATTTACAAGAAGCTTCGTAACTAAAATATAAGACCTTTGGCAAATGAATCAGGTAAAGATCATTTGTGAGCTGAAAGATATTAAAGTTTTTGTTTTTCGAAAGCCCTTGAATTTTTTTGAAATGAGATATGAGGCAATAAAACATCCCATAACATCTCAAAAAGTTGATGTAAATCTATTTACAAATTTTTAGCATGATAGTTCACATTGCGAGCTTTCTGACGCTTAAAACAGTTTGTCAATTGGACACCCAGATCAAAAGTTATGCTTCCCAGAAGTTGACCTACTTTTGGAGGGAGTTGCAAATTTTAAAATTTAGCTAGAGGCCATCAAAAGTGCTATTTATGACTATTTTGGGGGCCCTGGGTAGTAGTAGAGATAAGGGCGAAAGTGTAGAGTTTTGAATAGGTAGGGAAAACAGAAACCCTAGCTGATTTGGGGTAATAGAAGGCAGAAGATTCCAGAGCCTGGTGGTGTGTAGCTGTAGTGTGTTGCAGCCTATGGAGGATTGATTCCTCTTATTGTAATTGAGCTTCTATAATGTAATGAGTTGTCCAAATCAATAAATAAATATTCTATTTTCTATGTTCCATTTCTATTTTTGTGTGTTTTATGATTTACCCCCTTCATCAACAACCCAAATCTGCAAACTAGTCCTTGTATATCCACCATCTTGCAAAAGAAGACTCCAAGGTAACAACACACATAGACATGCGATAAAAACCTCTGAAGTAACTTACTATAGTAAAGTGTAACCAGTCCAAGAGAGGTACCCCTCCCATACAGAACATATATACCTTCTGGAACTCCCACTGCACAGGTAATGTCAAATATGAAAACAAGATCATAGCATTAACAAGTCCTCCTATAGTACTTCACATAGAGGATGTGGCTAACTCCTCTATCATAGTGTCAAAGAAGCATACAATGATATGAAAAATATATCTCTCATTACCAATCCAAATAAATCTCCCATGTCCTTCAACCAATGAAGAAAGAGATCAAGGAGCTACCAAATTGTTGCCAAGAAATAATGAAGTACAAGAAACAACACATGGCTCCATTCAAAACCTCAACTCCATAAACATAAGAACCTTCAGGAAGAAGACAATATACCAGGAAAGAGAGAACCTGCAAATCAAACTATGTCCTTATACCACACTAACATGTGCCAAACTATGCAAAGTAAGATCTCCTCCAACACTTCCAAACTGAAAGGATATCAATATCTAACCATTCGACTTATAATGAAACATGGAAGAAATAGATGTAAAACCTCTCATAGAAAGTAGAGCAAACTAGCCAAACATTCCCACAACATTAGGGAATATGCCCAAAGCCACTAACCATCTCCTGTACCTCTCCTACCAAACCCTCAGAACTAACCCAAGTTCAAGATTACAAGGAGAACAATGAAAATACATTAAATCATGCATCTACTTCTCAACAAGCCCTCAGAACTCAACTTTCAAGACTAATGCACAAGAGAAGACAAGATACATATAAAGAATGCATCTAATAATCAGGTAGGCAACACCTCTTAGATCATTCACCTATTGAGTAGATCAAGAGTGGGATACAAGATTATCCTGTACATACAACACCAAACAATATAAGATTTCAATAAAGACAACCTTCTCATCAGGTCTATGAAGGAATCACATCCATTTCTAGGTGTAGGCTCATCATTCTTTACTATTGAAAATCTTTCATAACAAGTAACCATTCCAACACATATCTCTTAAGTACAAGAGATTTCCAGCCTAACCCAGGTCTCTCTAGTATCCATGAGCACTCACCAATCAATCCATAACAACTTCAACTACAACTTGCAAAATCATGAAGCTCCAAGCAAATGATTAATACTCAAAAACAAAGAGAACTACACCCTCTCCAAAGGAAGAACAATAACACCTTTTCCAAAGACTCTTAGGGTCCTCCATGAAACAAGATGTTAGAACCTCTTCAAATCACATGAAGATAACCATATCCCACCAAATCTCCCACTGAACTGTGATATCGAGCTATACATGGCAACAAGATAAAAATAAAACCATCACTATCAAAAGCTCCCACTGAAACATGTAACCAAGCTATCCATGACATCGTGATAACCATCTTCTAAATGAAGATCATCCATGGCCTCAACACAATCAAAGAAAAAACCACTGTAACAATAACAGCTCCCAAAAGGTCAAGTAAACCATAATCTCCAAACCAAGAAGATAGAAGACACTATGCAACTATACAAAACTCCCACTAAAAGTGATACTGAGTTGTATACATGGTATCATGACAAACATCATTACCAAAACTCCACTAAAAGTGAATAGAGCTTCTCATGCACCATAACTTATTGCTATAGATTCTAATGAACAACTATATTAGGTACTCTAAACCATCCTTTTGTCTCACTACAATAAACATACCAATGCAATCAAGGTGACCAAGAAGAAGTTAATTAAACAGAATCCTCATTAGACAATTTACAAGATCTGCACTCATGCAACATCTCAAAGGAGAAAAACATGGTTAGTGCTCCAATCTCAAATAACTGAAAAATAGATTCAACCTCACATTAGTAACATGCAGAACAAAGATAACCAGGAATAACATGTAGATTTTCAAGACTTAAACACTAGAATCAACAATTAGACCTGATTTGCCAAACAAATCCACATAAGAGTAACCATAGATCATAAGAACCAATAAGCAACCCTTCAAATCTATAATTGTTTCCATCCAGAATGCTCTAATAGTCTGAATACAATCTTTCCACAGATCTACAAACCACAAATTTTTTTAACATATAAAACCTACAAAACCATCTCTTTGTAAATCTGAAATCACTTAAACATTCAAATATTTGCACCAAATATGTCATCTGAAATAATGAAATATCACATATCTATGAATCCACAACTTTTTGAAATAAGAAAACTGTAAAACCTACATATCCAAAATAACATGAATATGAAAGAGGAGGGACTAGGTTGTTCAAGAGTTTCCATATCACAAAAAATACCAACTCCACAACCCACATGCAACTGGTGGCAAATCATCCAATGCTTTCATGTAACCAAGGGCTAAAACCATGAATCCAACATAAGTACTCCATTTTGTAGTCCAAAAAATACACGTTCTTCCATGTGACCAGGGCACCAAAATCAACCACCCAACATGAAAACCCATTCACTTCACATGACTAGAAGGTAAAGGAACATAATCACCATGCAAGAGGATACTCACATATTGCCAAATCGGAGCTCCAAATCACTCCCACAAGATCAACTCCATGAAAAATAAGATTCTAAACCATGAGCTTCCAATACCCACCATATATCTCATTGACAATATCCATCTGAGAGTTAGATACCATGGCTTCCAATCTCATAGATTTGTAAAACAATGCCAACATACAAAACATCCACTGTAGTCCAAAAAACCTCCAATGTTCTACAATTCCTTCCAATAGATTCACAAGCTTTACAAGCTAAATTCAAAAAAGGAAGAATACCCAGAACCAAATTACCATAAATCTATCACATGCAAGCAACATGAAACTCCATGCAAGTACATGCAACTCACATGTAAGAAACATGCAAGTACATGCAACTCACATGCAAGAACATGCAAGCACATACACGCACATGCAAGCCATGGAACAACCTTAAGCTCTGATACCAATTGCTGGAATAAATAAACAGTCTCTAATCCAATTTTTAATCATCAAATCACCAAGATATGATACCAATTGGTGAGATACAAGGTTTTGACTACTACAACATAGAAATCTAAAAATTGTATGCAAATTTGAAAATAAGTTTGCTTAATCCTTGAAATACCATGAAAAGATTCAACTTCTTTATGATGCTAAAATCAGCCACTCTAACATGCTTGATAAAACCACCTTAGATGAACTTATAATAGAAATAACATCACCTTAAGATAGTAGCAACAAAGAGGAACAAATGAGCAACATAAGAATGCAAGATCTCACAACACAAGGTAGCAATGGAATAGAAGAATAAACACATAACACAGTGTTTACGTGGAAAAACCCTTGCGGGAAAAAACTCCACCAACAAGAGAGGCCAAAGTTGTATTATCTTCAAAACAAGATTACAATACATCCACTTCCAATCTCTTCTTCAGTCTTCAATCCATCAACACCTGTGTACAAAAAATTTCTCACTCAACCTGTTACCTGCAAACAAGTTTTCCTCACTTCTATTACTCAACCAAATTTCACTCTCAAGTCTCATATTTATACAAAATGAGTACCCACCAAAGAAATTTGTGGGAGATGGACAAAATCCAATATTTCTATCTTGGGATACACCAAAATCATCTTCTTACATATTCCCTTACACTTGTCATAGGCATCTTCCCAATTTAGACCCTTAGAACCAAGAATAGGAACTTACAAGACAATAATTGTGTCATAGAATCTCTTACACCTTAAAATTTTTAAGTTGCCATAGATGCTCTTACAAACTTATGACATGCATCATAACAATCCAAAAATACATTTCCCCAATATAGGCACCAAGATTCTCCACCTCGCCCCATTTACAATTTACCAAGATTCCTTGAGCAGTAAAAGTAACTCTGTAACAACTTGCTGGTAACTAATTAATTACTAAGGCTAGTAAATAATTATTTACCATACCAGTAAAAATATTTTACTACTGATGGTGAAACATTCATCCCTTATGAATAAATTTACAAAATTAATACCCTATCTCCAAGGATGTTGGAACTCTCCAAGAACCTTGGAACTTAACAAGAACAATGGAAACTATGCAATAGGATTTACAAGGTTGATGGCACCTTAATCCCAACAAATCATCCTTAACCTTATAATCCCCAAACTATATACTGAACTAAGGGACCATCTTAGTACAATTGATACTGAAACCATCAGCTAACATTACCCTAAAACCACTCACCTCCTATGTTTGAAGGCCTCTACGAACAACCAAGCCCTCATCAATGAAATTATGAGTAGCTCCTGTATCGATCAAAGCTATCATTCGCTGCCCCTTAAGTACTCCTCTATGTGAAGGGACTCGTTTTTCTAAAAGCTATGGAGCTGTGCTAGTTTCCCATCATTGTCCTCCTCCTTTCCACCCTCTTCTGGTGCATTTTCCTCACATTCTTCATAATTAGATTACTAGTCTAATTTTTCTGATGCACTATCTTCACTAGATTGGTACTCAAATAGGAGTGCCTTCCCCTTAGCTGAACATTTATGGCTTTTAGACCAAGGCTCCTTGCATGTGAAACATAATCCCTTTCACCTAAGTTCATTTAAGGTCTCATTGTCAATCTTAGTGTATTGTTTCTTAGGTTGTTCATGCTCCCTTGTAAAATGTTTTTTATTCTTTTCTTTCTTCTAAGGGAAACCTTTGGACTGAGATTTTCTTTGTGAAGTAGTGGACTCCATATCTCTACCTTTCTTGATTGCTTCCTATAGAGTAGGTGGATTGAATGCCTTAAAAATCTGCTCAAAGGTTCAGATAAACCATCAATAAAGAGCACAACAAGTCTCCTCTCAGAAATATCTATCACTAGCATTGACAACTACTAAAAATCAATCACATAAGAATCCATTGTACCCAACTATTTTAGTTGTGCTAGCTCTTTAAATTGCAATTTTGGATCCTTCTTATCAAACCTCTCAATTATTCTTTCAGTAAAATCAACATATGATGTGATCTGTGCATGTCCCAAGGTGATCACATCATGATGCCACCACTCATGAGCAACTCCGTCAAGATACATGGAAGCATATTTTATGGACTCTTCTTTAGGCATAGAATTAAGAGTAAATAAAGTATGAACTTTTTGGACCCATGCTCAAGCTGATGTCTTCCCGGAGCCATCAAAGTAAGGGAGACTAAGCTTCCCAAGCTTCTTACACAATTCATTGTGTTGCTCTCTATTGCCTTTGTTGGGTATATGTCTCATCCTAAAATCCATATAGTCACGTAGAGATATGTCATGCTGAAAATCAGGTCCTGCATCTCTCCAATCCTATTGAAATTGATCTTGCATTTCAACTAGAGTGAGTTCATTCCCTGTTGGTGGTTCAACCCTAGGTGGAAAGAATGGCATAAGAGTTCTCGCTACTGCTGCTCTCTAATGTGGATCTTCTACCCCAGGTGGATTTTGGCCATTCCTCTAGTCCCCATTACCCTTGTTATTGACTGCCAATAAGGCAATGACATCATCCAACTGAGCCATGAGCTAATTTGATTGCTTTTGACTTCTAACTAAGGCATCCAAAAGAAGTGCTATACGATTTGGTCCTGGATTTCTATTATCTTTGTCACCCATATTTCCTATGTGAGATGATTGTTGTTCTTTTGTATCAAAAGACCATTGTTCCCAATGATCTCCCCTTTTTCTCTATCTTTCTTGATATCTTCTTTCTCTGTCACTGATGCTCATAGAAATTCATTAACCCACTGGATGACAAGAAATATTGAGCTCTGATAACACTATAATGGCTGCCCCTGTTTGAATTTTTTTTATTTCTTATTATGTTATTTTTATTATTATTGTGGTCTTTCAGAACTAGACAGAAGTTGCAGAAGGGGTTTTATGTTTTGCATGTAATGTTTTTTGCAAATACAATGAAAAGATATAACATGCATTGAAAACTTAGAAAATCTATGATAGATATGAGTAAACTAGCAATGACCCAGATCATAGAATCATATAAAATGAATTACCAACACATACCCATTTTCATTTCTTTAACTTCATATGACTATTGTAGGTGGACCAGCAACTTACATATGGGAATACACATTCAATACATCAACCATGAAGAAGTCTCTACCCACAAACAATAACAAGGTTTTCTAATGTCCCAATAGACCCTAAACATATGCAAAGGACAATCCTAATGAAGGTGTTGGGATTGATAGAAACCCCATGAACCTGTCAAGATGTATGACCCAGCTGAGTGAATATTTTAGCAAATACTAACCTCTAGATGATCGTTGATATGTCTCAAGGGGTTGTCAAATATTTGCATCAACAAATACAACTCCCACAACTCAAAACAAGCACAATAAACTTCAATGACTCCTCAAAATGATGCCTTAGGATGGTACAGCTAAGCCTAATGATGTACGAATAGCACTGGAGGAATAACAGTCCCACAAAATCTCCACATCAAGACCAAACTGCAATTAAAATATGGTCATCTAGTTGCTCATCAAAATCTGCATTAAAATATGTGCCATACTCTTTGAATTTTCATCAACATGCTTCAACTAAGTTCAATGCGAAGCCTCCATGTGAAGCTCCCAACAACCCTCCTCATGTTGTCTCACAAGCACAAGAAGAGTGATCTTATAGGGGGTTCTATCCTTGCAAAACCCTTGTTCCAAACCCCAAAGCCATGCTTTAGTTTTTCTCAACCAAATATATTTTCAAAAAGAGAGAAAAATGAGCTCACAAAAGCCTTTTATACCCCCTTGGCTTCCAACGCCCAAAGGAGGGAAATAATTTTATTCAAATTTATTTTAAATATTTTAGACCCCCTTATCTCCCCATGAGCACTCACTTTCCTAGAACATAACTTCAAGTTGTAACTTAACTTCATAAAATAAAGTTACTTTTATAAAAAAAAGTAACTATAGCCATCTAAATATTATAAATTAAATATTTAATTTAACTTATACTTCGACTAATAATCCCCTGGCCATCTCGAAACCCAACTGCAAAGTGTTAGGTGCTCCAACTAGAAAACTATAAATAGAAAGTAGGCCAACACCACTTGATCCCTCCCACCTGACTTACTATTAAAATTAAGTCCTGAAATAATGACCAAAAAAGGTTCCCTAACCACATCTATTAGCCTATGGGAACCCAGGAATAGGCTAATCACTCCATCTCTCTGCATGGGGCTACGAAGGGGACATTACAAAGTATTTCACTCCTATAACAAGGCATCCATTTTCTCTCACCTAGGAATCTTCATCATGCAACATTCAATGACTTCTTACAAGCTCATAACACTTGTCAAGAGTCAACAATGGAAGCTTGGGCATCCATGAACAAGAATAGACTTTTATCAGGTAGTAAATGTTGTCATAACTATCATATATTCCATCATAACACCCCCAAAAGACATCTTCCCAATATGGGTGCCTAGAGCCAAGAATAATAACTTGCAACTAATAATTATCCATCATAAGTTGTCATATTGTCATAGAATCTTATGACAACTTGCAGTTGTCATAGATTCTCTTACATGCACTCAACAACTTTATGACATGTCATACATGCCAAAAATAGCTAATTCCTGTAAGGTGGTGCCTACCCTCAATTACTATTAATATTTACAATTACCAACTGTAAAATGTTGCTCCATAATTACCACTGATAACTTTGGAACTTACCAATGTAGTAACTCCATAATTACTACCCCTGATAATTAATTTTTATCACTACTGGTGAAACTTGTACATCCATTATGGGTAATTACAAATTACAAATAATACATGGAATAATACAATATTGGGATTTACAAGGTTAATGGCAACTTATCCCAACACTATCAAAGGTAAAAACCCACATGACTAGAAATAGCACCCACAACATATGCTAATACATCCAACCATCCATACCTCATAAGTATCAACAATGTCAATAACTCATGCCAATAACATATCCAACCCATATACCACAATGACAAACTCCATGTATGAAATCTGTCAATAAAGAACACATACATCTAGGAACTCCCATTGCATGGGTAATGTCAAATCTAAAAATAGATCCAAGGCATACCAAGTCTATCAATCAACACTTAAACCAAGTTGTGGTTGACCAACAAGCCAATGTAGTATCAAGAACAATCACAGTGATCCACACATGCAAGATAAAATGCTGCATACTCTCTCACAACATGTCACCATAACTCTCCCAAGTCCAACCATATGAACATGATCCTCCAGGAAGTAGCCATAAGACAAAGAGAGAAAACCTATAAATCATAATGTCCTTCTACAAACACTTCAAAGTGCTAATCTATGTCAAGTATGATCTCCTCTACAACTCCAAATGAAAAGCCTCAACAACACCTAATCATTAAATCTCATAGATAAAATGAATGTATGTAACATGTAACCAACATGGATGTAAGCCTCTCTAATCAAGGTAGATCAAACTCATAACCATTCCATACCTAGTAATAAGCCCAATCACATCTCCTAAACTCCTCATAATAAACATCATAAATCAAACCATATAAACAAGGAGATAACCATGCTAACATCCCTCAAATGAACCCTCGAGAACCAAAACTTTAGCTCAAGATCCATATCTATGAGAAGATAAAGCATAAAGAAAAATGTATCTAAAAGGATGGGCAATACCTCATAGATGATAAACTGCTAAGTAGACCAAGAGTGGGGAATGAGAATGCTCCTCTAGGATACACCAAGCCACAATGACTCTCTCTAAGAATAATCTTCTCTAAGTCCATATCCAAGTGTAGGCTCCTCAGTTTATCTGCTGAAACCTCCAAAGAGTAACTGTCTCAACAAGTGCCTCTTATCCCAAGAGAACTCTAGCCTCACCTAAGTCTCCAAGTATCCATGAGCACCTCTAGATCAATCCATGCTAAACTCCAAATGCAACACCACACTATCATGAAGCTCTTAAGAAAATGACCAAAGTACTCAATACCAAGAGAACCAACAAGATCACTGTCAATGATGCAGAGGTAGGAGGACCAAAACTATCCTCAATAAAATTAACAAATCAAAGAACTAATCCAATTGATTTGGTCAGGTTGAAGAGAACATTAATACATATTTTTCCTCCAATTTTCATGAAGATCCAATGGTAGGGGAGAAGGTTATGATTTTTTTCCCAAAACTGCAAACCCTAGGCAGCGTTCAGACCTGCCCTCACCAAAATTGCAATATCTCTCACAAACCTTAATGAAATTATACCAAACAAAAATAATTGTAAACTAGAAACACATATCTTTCCATCCATCTATTATATGCATCAATGTGAGGCTGTATCAGGCCGTATCATGCATATTTTCAGACTGCATTTTCAGAAAATTAAACTCTGCAGACCTACCCTCAATAAAAATGCCATAACTTATTCAAATATTAATGAAATTTGATGAAACAAAAATAAATAGAAAGTAGATTCAATACTCTTTCCATCCATGCCACATTATAGTCATATAAAATCTATACAAATCTGTACCAATCTCTGAAACAACAGTTTAACATTCAGAAATGCAGAAACAAGGGTATCTTTTATTGATATCACATCAAAATGTAACAACCCACATTCTCCAACCTTCTCCCCTCTACCTTCACAAATGGATACAAGGAATTTTAAAGGCATTACATCATGACTCCTCACATTCCAACTGATTTCTAACTCCCTATCAATGCTTAGAACCAAAATGACCTTTCATATTCCAAGTTTGCATCATTTGTAACTTTACAATTTTGCATCATTTACACAAATTTGAACTTAGACCTCTCTTAGTGACTTTAATAAAAGGAAAAATGACTTAATTTATCTCATTACATTGTTAAATCATCAAATTTTTATCAAACTCTTATGGAAACATTAATTTGTCAAGGTGCTCCTGCACCATACAACCAACCAACAGAATTTTCAAGTCCCTTGGAAATGTACCTACAACAAAAACCTTTTTCTGCATCTCTTTTGGCTTTATCTTCAATCTTCTTAGCTTCAATATTCTAATCTTAAGATCAATAGAAAGGTGAGCAACCAACCAACAAAATCTAAACTACCATCATCTTAGAGCATCTTCAGACTCCTACTCCCATCAGTGGAGTACTCTTTAGGCTGCAACATCAAGTGCTTCTTCAATCAGGTATCCATCTCTCTACTGCTTCACAACACCAACTCACCAAACCATTCATCTCACCCAACAGTAGATCCTGGTGATACACCTACCACTCTCTCCTCAGTGGTTTCTCTCTACACCCTTATCTAGCCTAATCTCCATTGGAGAATGGTCATGACAGACCTCATCTTATCTGCCCACACACACAACCTCAAAAAACATCCTTCTGCAGCTAGATGGACCAAGCACCTGCAACCAAACAACTTAGCAAACAAAATAATGGTCACCAACACAACTCTTCAGCTTTCCTTTAGTTCTTCACCCGCCTTCTCAGTGACAGGAAATAAATACACACCACCCAAATCTTTCGCCAGCTCTGATACCAATTTGATGCAGAGGTAGGAGGACCAAAACTATCCTCAATAACATTAACAAATCAAAGAACTAATCCAATTGATTTGGTCAGGTTGAAGAGAACATTAATACATATTTTTTCTCCAATTTTCATGAAGATCCAATGGTAGGGGAGAAGTTTATGATTTTTTTCCCAAAACTGCAAACCCTAGGCAACGTTCAGACCTGCCCTCACCAAAATTGCAATATCTCTCACACAACTTAATGAAAATATACCAAACAAAAATAATTGTAAACTAGAAATACATATCTTTCCATCCATCTATTATATGCATCAATGTGAGGCTGTATCAGGCCGTACCATGCATATTTTCAGACTGCATTTTCAGAAAATTAAACTCTGTAGACCTACCCTCAATAAAAATGCCATAACTTATTCAAATCTTAATGAAATTTGATGAAACAAAAATAAATGGAAAGTAGACTCAATACTCTTTCCATCCATGCCACATTATAGTCATATAAAATCTGTACAAATCTGTACCAATCTCTGAAACAATAGTTTAACATTCAGAAATGCAGAAACAAGGGTATCTTTTATTGATATCACATCAAAATGTAACAACCCACATTCTCCAACCTTCTCCCCTCTACCTTCACAAATGGATACAAGGCCTTTTAAAGGCATTACATCATGAATCCTCACATTCCAACTGATTTCTAACTCCCTATCAACGCTTAGAACCAAAATGACCTTTCATATTCCAAGTTTGCATCATTTGCAACTTTACAATTTTGCATCATTTACACAAATTTGAACTTAGACCTCTCTTAGTGACTTTAATAAAAGGAAAAATGACTTAATTTATCTCATTACATTTTTAAATCATCAAATTTCAATCAAACTCCTATGGAAACATTAATTTGTCAAGGTACTCCTGCACCAGTCAATGCTTAAACTACACATCTGCATAATCAAGAAGTCCATCATGACATCATGATCTAGCCATCTCCTCCAAGGAGAACACATGCATTGACACATACATCTTGTCTCAAGAGATCATGTATCATGTGAAAACTCTAACCTAGAATTAAGAGTCCATCAAGACACAATATCAACATCTCTAAATAAAGGATCAACATGTTGAATTGACAAATCATAAACTGACACCTCAAACAAAGACTCAAAGAAGTCCTCCATGGTAAACTATGATGTCAACATCTCCAAATCATATGATGATAACAATCTACTAATAATGGAACTCGGGATGTCAAAGCACTCTCACTGAAACAAGAATCATAATTCAAGAGCCTCTCCAAGACATAGACAACCACTGTAGAAGATCATCCATCATCACTGATGAATCCACATTACTATCAAAGCTCCCACTAAACTATGATACTGAGCTATCCATGAAAACAAAGTAACCATCTCCTAAATGAAGATTATCCATGGCCACAAACCAATTAAGGCATCTCATTGTAACACCAACAGATCCCAAAAGGTAGAGCAGACCATTATCTCCAAAATAGGAAGATAAAACCATCATTGTCAAAATCTCACATAAAACCATGTATCCAAGGTATCCATGACATCATGATAAACATGCTATAAGTCGCAACAACTAACTATCCAGGCACTCTAATCATCCATCCTCTCATTCCAATGCAACATACCAATGTACAAATGACCACAAACAAGGCCAACTAACAAAGTCTACATAAACACTGAATCAATCTTGTAGACAAAGATAGTCCACATCTGACTCATCCCACTGTAGCCAAGGGGTAGCTAATCCACAAAACTACATAACTCATAGATCCAAAACAAATGTAACATGCAAATTGAGATATTAAAGAAAATAACCTATAGACTCCAAGACTCAAACACCAAATCAATGCTAGATTCGATTTGCCAACAAGTCCACTAATGAGTAACCATAGTCAAGGAACTAATGAAGCATCTAAGAGATAAGAACAATCCCCTAAAACAACACCATGATACCACCTGTAATCATGAATCAAACATCATAGCCCATACTTGTCAATCACATACATGATCATGTCATGCCAATGCAAAAGTGTACCTGCATATCCATGACACCATAATCATTGTCATCGTTGTACCTGTACCCAACTCCCACTGAAACAAGACTCCAAGTCTCACACGTGTATCAACCATGTCCTCAAACTAAAAGAGAACCTATGTACCTGTCTCCATCAAAGTCTAAACTCTGAAAAACACTTGTAAATTTGTATATGGAAGTACCAAATCTAAAAACCTTCTATACCATGTTGATGGTCTCATAACAACATGCACTCCCACAAGTTTGTGCCAAAAAATCCATATAAATGCTCTCATAATTACACCCTAAATCTTAGGCTCCTTCAAGTGATCAAATAAGTACCAATATCTCTTTGTACACCAAACTAAAAATCTACATGATCCAAACTATAGTACACTACAATAGCTCTCCAACGCCTATCTAAAATAAAAAATATGATTCCGTATGCAAAAGTTATGAGCATAAAACTATCCCGGAGCAATGCCTGGATTCAGGCATCAAATTTTGCAACAAACAAAAAAATCTGATCATGAAACATATACGATTGCGTAGTTCTCATAGAGACCTTTTTGATGCCTATAAGAAGTAGAAAATCCAATACCATGGGTGAAAGTTATGCCTCCTGGAAGAAAATGCCCTCTAAGGTCTAAAAGGGGACCCATGGTGGGACCCTGTCCATACTGCTGACATGGCATGACTAGGTGCTGATGTCATCATTGTGTAGTTGGCACTGACTGGATAAAGGGTTGACTATGACATGTCTTTGACTGACAATTTTCTTTAATGTTTTGTTGTTCACGGACCCAAGGTAGTATTTAATTCAATTTAAGGTTTAGTTGAAATTTTATTTTCATTGCCAAATGTTTTTTATCCACTATCGAATGATTTTTTTTCCACTATTAAAAATATTTTAAATGCCCCAAAGGGTGTTATCCACTGCCAATGGTGTCTACCGGACTAACAGGGGCTCTGGCAGCCGCCTGGCCAGGCAACTAGCCGATTGAGGGCCTGGCACTGGCAGACTTAAAGGTTTGCCGACCAGTACTGCCATCCGAGCTGACAGTCGGCCGGGGTGGGGCCGACGGCCCCTGCACCTGTGCAACAAGGGTACGGGGCAGTATTGTGCCACCCCCCCTCTAAATTTTTTTTAAAAAATTACATCTTGATTTTTAATAAACCACTATAGTTTTTTTTATTAATCAATTTTTTTTTAAACTATAAAAAAAATCTTTTTCTTGCGTAGGAATAAAATATTAATTTTCTTTGCGTACCTGCAGTCCATACGACATACCTGGGAGGGTAAAAAAATTTTCTATTTCTCACAGTGGCCAAATCGTGAAAGTATATGTTTTTCTTCACTTCTCGAGCCTGCTGAATCCAACAGTGAGCTCCGTTTTGTCCTAGGAGGTCATCTGCAAAAAAATCTGTCCACAAAACCCTCATGAAGCTGATCTAATAAACCCTCTTTAGCCATGATTTTTCAATCACCAGATCTGTAAAATACACAACAAATCTCCAATACCTAAAACCCCCAATCTGCAATACAACCTGCACAAAACCTTGTGATGTCCCAATTCCTTCCATGCATTGCCATGACTTCCATTTTGCATCCGATCTACACATACAAGGGTTATCAACAAACCAAGGAGCTCACACCTCCCTCAACCATAAACATGGCTTTGATACCACATGTTATGAATTTGTAGGTCAAATAAAACCAATTCCACATATCCCAATAGGAGAAAAAGATGTAGAAATAACCATAATGAAAAGACCAAAAGAACAAACACAAGATAACACAAGATATACCCTGGGAAAACCCTCAAGAGGGAAAAACCTAGCCTCCAAAAGCATCCACACTCATATGTATTATTCAGCAACAAAATATTACAATACATGCCATGAGTCTCCATGAATACCTCTGAACCATCAAGCACCTCTAATACATCCTCCATGTGTCTAAGCATGAATCCACATATCACCTGCCATGCTTCACAATATGCACTTACAAGAGAGAGCTCAATACAATGACAACCTCTCACAACCCTCCAATCCACCTACAATGAAATAGCCAACCTACCCAACTAATGGCCATGTGCTTGCTTTTATAGACCAATCTCACACAAATACAACTTGTCGTATTGGATAAAACCATGTGTTCCAAAACCATGGATACACAAAACCATTGACCCCCTTATTTAATGTTGGTACTATGTTTTTTTCTTCCCAACAATTAAATAATACAAATATATCCTAATGTTACATACAACTTTTACAAGTGGCCTCCAAATAACTATCTAATGTGGTTAAACACATCGATTAAGATGCACCACAAATAAATATTTATTTTACATGAATAAAATAATACAATATTATGCAAGGTGTACACACCTATTTCCCAACATTCAAACCCATGGTAATAATATTATACAAAATTCTACTTTTGAGTAGATAACACTTACATATTACTAATCATAAAGCTTAACATACAATTACCCACCAAACATATATAAAGATAAACACTATACCATATTTGGTAATACTTACTATTAGTTGCCCACATTCGACAAAGTCAATCACAAGGAATTCCAACCTAACTCAACATAAATCTAGGCACATATTTAGAGTAGGTAGATCATCCACACATCTTAAGAGTTGTTTACACCATCAAATCATAATGGCTTAATTTAGCATCATAATTATATGTATGGTTAGCAGGTTTCTATAACTCATTCATAACCCTGTCATGGCCAAGTTTATCATACCTTTATTTCTTAGAAGAATAGACCTTTCTAGGGTCTTGAGGCTAACATACACCTTCCTATACTTATTACTAAGCACATACATAATTCCATAGTGTTCAAAACACACAACTCTAAAAATTATAGGTAGACAAGTCCAAAGGCACTCTTATACATTCACCTTAGAGATGAACCATGATGATAGAGGAAATTGTGGAAGCCAAACTCCACAAACTTTAGAGTAAATAAGCTTGATAGTAATAGAGTACCTTTTATCAGCTTAGGCCTATATAGACACATTAATTGGAAGGTGAGTTCATAGCCATATGATGTAGTCAGCCTCAAGCTGAAATGTACTAAAGAGGGAAGGTTGATCAAGTTTAGGAACATCCCATACCTTGGAGCCATTCGCTAAAACCATCCCCTTATAGACTTGGGTCTAGGAGCATCCTTTGCCCAATAACTACCAACATATCTACTTCTAAATGGGATAAAAGTCCCAAGTAGTTCTCTTCATTTTAATCTCTCAAGGGTTATACACATAGGTTCCTACCCTCAAGATTCCATTGTCATCCCAATTTCATACCAACACTTACTAATATTCCCACAATCAAAACCTACACTGAGATATGCATAACATAATCAACATAATATGAATTCAATCATATCTAAGAATATGACATAGCAGTCAATATATCTTCACAATGCAATAATTATGTAAAGACTTGACATTTCTCCAAATGATGTCCTACTGTAATATGATTCAATGATATCAAATATCATTATCATATTTTAGTATGACATCCAAGTTTGTAAGTGGAACATAAACATGTTGGGATACCAAACATATCATACAAATTTATTTAATATATATTTTCCAAACACATGGGACTCGTGTTTAAAAACTCATTCAATGATATTATACTTGGACATAAAACTGAACTTTGTATCATATATCATTATCCTAAAACTATTGTAAGTAATCATGGTAAGAAACTATTATTGTAATCCTCAAAACTATCTTATTCAAGATGAGTACACTCCCTTCATAAGGGTTACTCAAAAATGCCCCATCTGCTAAAGTAATTACATCATTTTCATCATGTAAGGTATCAATACGCAAGTCTCACCCTACAACATGTAACAATATTCTTATTGTACATACAGTTTATAATTTCATATTTCGGACTTCTCATTTTGCATTTAAACATGGATAAATGATAGGATTAGTATACCATAAAAAAATTTAGTACTTTTGATACCAGGTGTGTATGCCAAAATATGAAACAAAATAAGGAACAATGCATTACAACATAGATCCTATTCCATATATAACAACACCTTCGATTGGGAAAAGGGTTAGTAAAAATCAAATGAAAACATGAAAATATCTCACCGAGCTAGCTCTTGTTGCACCAAGAAATGGTGGTTGTGCTCCAATGATTTTTTATGTTGAGTTTTGATTGTTGGTTTCTCATTTTAGTGGCATGACATTGCATTCCAAAAGTTCCTTACGCAAATGGATTGATTGAGGGTTAAGTTATAGATTTTTGGATTATAGGATGAGGTTAAGATTTGATTAGAAATGGATGGATAGGATTGAATGAGACAAATTAGGGAAAGGATGAATGCTTCTAGGGAATTCTATAAGGATGAATGGTTGAGATTAAAGATAAATGGGTGGATAGGATTGCATGAAATGAATTAGGGCAAGGATGGAAGCTTGTAGAGTTTATCCTTATGTGAATGCGTATGATTAAAAGATGTAGTATGGAATGGATGATGGAGATATAATGTTAGTTTGACTTTTGTAGGAGTGTCTAGTTTCAATGTATCTAGACAACTCTTAGCTAGTCATGTAAGTTTTTGAATTTTTGAATTTATTTATTTGTGGATAATGGATAAGGATGGGATTAATTAGGATAAATGGAGGATTAAAATAGGATTTAGGATTTTTAGATTAATTAATCAAATAAAAAAATTATTTAATTATTTAATGGAGAGGGATGCGGGAAAATTAGATTAATTAAATAAATATAATTTATTTAATTAATTTAATGATGGAATGGGTATTAAAGGGATAATCCTAATTAATTAAAAATATATAATTTATCTAATTAACTAGTGTCAAGATGTATGTGGTTAGGATGGGATTAGGATGGTGTCGAAAGTGTCAAAAGTGGTGTTAGATGTGTCGTTAGAATGTGGTCAATTTCAAGTGTCGACACCAGGCACACAGGTAACAAATGTATTACTGCTCCCTACATAGTAACAATCTAATTATCAATATATTATGAACAATGATAAGGTACAATATCTTACCCCTACATCATTAGATTGTTCCACAACATAGTAATATAATGGAAAGAGTAATCCTTACCTTTCAGACATGAAACTCCAAATGCCTTTAGCACTCATATGAAAATACTTATTTTGTTATGCCTCCAACTAGATATAAATACTACTTTTCCCATAAGGTAAAATTTAGTCATCTATCAGACATATAATCCATAAGATATGATTTTAATAATGCAACACAATATCGGCACACTATTAATGCCTCCAGAAGGTAAGGGAATTGTCATTTAATTTCATAGAAATATCATACAAAATCATGATACCATCAAACCATATATAATAGTCCATTGAAAGACACTAAGTGCCTATCAATGCAAATGTTCGTTGTGTTTCCTTACTCAATTTTGCAAACTCCTTGCGAAGAATTATTTTCCCAGCCATTATTCTCATGGATCTAACTCAGTTAATGTAAGTATGAAAAAGACACAAGGCCTAAATGGTAGTCTAAGGATGAGCTTTTTAGAGTACAAAAAACACTGAGAGGGGGGGTGAATCAGTGTTGTATTCAAAAACAAATTCAAATACCTTTCTTCAAATTTATGTACATGATATGATGATGCTGACAGTAAATAATCACTATAGAAAGATTTATCAAAGTAAGAATCCAAATACTAAATAATAACCAAGACTGAATGCTCAAACATGGAGACCAAGTAAATCACACATCAAATGAGACCATAACACAATAAATTTCATGAGTGGAAAACCCTCATAGGGATGAAAAACCACTCAGAAAATGCCTCACTGGCTTAATCAGAAACTCACTGTTTACAGAGCCTCACTAGCATACATGCCTCACTGGCAACAAATAGGCCTCACTGACCATGCAAGCCTCACTGGAAAATTAGAGTGCCTCATTGGAAAATAAGAACATAAGAAAGAACACATAATTCAGGGGGTTACCCTGATTCTCTATAGTGCAACAACATATATAATCCCAATGCTCATACAAACCCATATTCCTCCTTGTAAACAAATCTCTCTACAAAAAAACTCTATCACATATCTTATGTCTCCCTTATCAAGATTACAAAAGAATAGTATAGAAGAGATGAACTCCTAACCACAATGATGTCATGATGCAGTTCTACATACAAATCTCATTCACAAGAGTCTCCAAGGGTATCAGTATTATCATGAACCAAACAAGCAAGTATCTACTAATCCTTCCTTCCTTTACAAGGTTTGCATAACAAATATTCCTCATACATCTACAAAAAGATAATTGATCAATCTGAATCTACATTCTTCATTTGTCTCCTAGACTCCTTTTGATATGCCCTTATTCATGAGAAATCTACCTTCTCAAAGCATTATATCTCTAAATCAAAGACTAAGTCAATATATCCCCTAATGCATACTATTGTATAGGTATGAATATCTGTAATTAGTCAGAACAAGTCTCATGCCATAATATGTCATATATTTTGAGCAATCAAATTTCCTGGACCTTTAGGGTCTGATCACAAAGTAATTGAAACAAACAGGTAGGACTTAGTTCTATTAACCACCCGTCAATCTTAATAGAGATAACTGGCTGTTAGGATTCACATATATTTGAATGGTAACCATCAATTTTGTGTTGCGCAGACTTTAGAGATTAAAACTTATCCTTTAGATTCATTTTGTCGCTCTCAATTGAATTTTTTTATTGTGTCTTCCGGTAGAGCAAGGGTAAAGGGCTAGTTATAAAATGTTATGAGCACCCTTAGGCTGGTGACTTTTTAAGTTATAAACTGTGATTGAAAGTCATTTTCAAAATGGAACAAAAAACACTTAAGACTCATGACAATTTAAAAAAAAGGAGTATAGTGAATAAGACTTAGGTTTTTAGTCACGAGGAGCCTAGGGTTTTAGGGTCAATAGCTAGAATTTGAGCTTGAAACTTCACATTAAAGGTAACCCTAGAATACACATTAGGAATAGAGGCTATAACAAATATAGACTTCAACCTTCAAATCAATTTAGGATTTTATGATATAGAATGAATTTAGTACATAAAGCACACTTGGAATGAAATCTAGGGTTTTTGTTTTTGATGAATTGAAGACATTAGAGAACAGTGAATTTAATATAGACAAGATCCTTATGAATCAGAAGAGAAAAAATATGAATGAAGCATTGACAACAACAGAGAGAGAACATTATGTAAAGAATAGGAAAGACACTATGAAAACTTGACACTCCAATTCCAAACTAAAATAAAAACCACAAACTCAACTCCAACCAATGAACTTTATGTCTTCTCTACATTCTCATCACATATCCACTATACCACATTGCATCTTATCATGATCATGCTGCAACAACATCCCGATCTCTGTCACATTAACATCTGTGAATGTCCAATGAAGAACAAATAGAGTCTGAGGGAAAACATGAAGCACAAAAAGAAGCACAATGAAACAATTCTTCCTGCTACACCAAACTGAAGCAATTCACCCTGCTACATCAATCCAAAAGAATAGCACATCATCCTGATGCCACAACATCAACTCCATCATGACACTTTGACACCACACACAATTGACACCACACACCAATCCTAACTTCATGAAGGCATTACACACAATGCCATTCAATTGAAACCTCATCAACACTTCCTAAACATAGCTAAAAGCTCATCAACACCTCCTTACTTTGACATTAATGAAAAATCTCTATCAATCTCCCCCTTTGTCATTGATGGCAAAACCAAAGCAACTTCATTCACTAACTCCCCCTTTTTGTCATTCAATGACAAGGATAAGAGCTTTCCCTTACACCAACCTTTGAAAATAGTAAAGGACTAATTACATGTCAAAATACCTACCTTACAACATCTAACATCAGCATAGCTTGACATTAATGACAACTTGTGAGATAGGGCAACAAACTCCCCCTGTCTTAAAGACAATGTCAAGAAGCATTCAACTCTACACTGCTCAGAATTTCAACCTACCTACACAACCTTTGCAAATATATTTAGTCTGCTATCTCTGTTGTCATCTAATAAAGTATCTGTTGATGGGTGTTTTAGCACACAACAATGTAGGTGCGATTGCTGGTTTCACACCTCTCTTGAAAAGTATCCTACCCTAGGTGAGACTACTCCAAGGTTTCTACAGCTAGGTCTTAGCTTGCTGGGAATATCTCAGTTGGTATGTTCTAGCTGTGCCTACAAGGGGTCTTAAATGCAATCTATAGATCTTCAAGCTAGAACAACAAACACATATAAACACTTTATGATTTCAGTTGATAAAACAGTGTAAAAATGCTGCTAAAAATCCTAATCTAACAATGGTTTTCAAAGAAAATGCAAAAGAGGTTAGGGTTTTTGAGAAATCCTAAGTGACATTCACAATGTATGGGTTACTTTAAGTAGACATACTCTAAAACTTAACCAGTTTCCGGAGTTACCAAACTAAAAATTGATGTTATAGCACTGCAAAAAATGGTGCTATCTTTAATGGAAATTGAAGGATTTTCAGACTACATTCATTCATTAAATACCCAATAGACAGCATAATTTAACTCTTGAAATGTAATTGAACTTAAGTACATCTAATCAGCCTAGACTAACTTTGCACAATTATCTACCATCAGCAAATAACTAAAAGTATGGACATAGAGTATTCATCAAATACTTTCAGCAAACCATGAACATTGTAAAAGCACAACTAACTAGTTATGGGAGAGAAAGAAGGGAACCATGAAAACCAAACAAAGAACACAATACAAAAATTCTCAGAAACATTGCAGAAACTTGCTTTGTATTACTTCAAATGGCAGAATGTCAACAAATCGGCATCAAATTCTCTCTTACAAATAGTGGAAATGGCAGCCCTTTATATAGAGGAGGAGCCATACTGAGTTTTTTAATGAACGGTGGAGATTAACTCAACACCAACGGTCCAGATTACACCAATAAATGCATTTGCAATAGCTCATAGCAAATCCTAGATTACATTTTGTCTCTACTGAAAAGGACGAAAAATAGTCCCCAGATACATTGAACCTAGACATTTTAGCTACCCAACTCTCTCTCTCTCTCTATATATATATATAAAAGCTCATTTTTAATGCCTAGTAAAGACAAAATAGTGTCACATGTTGCTCTAAATATAGCAATTTACATTAGTGATGGGATTACATCTCAAAATAATTAAAATACATCAAGGTTCTTCATCCAAATTAATTTTGTCTTCATCTGCCAGCTTGTTGTGGTAGTTGAGCCATGCTTCAAATGTTGGATTGATCTCCAAAGGATCTGGATTCTTTAGATGGTTGACCCGATATTCGAACATCTCCAGCTCTTGGCTGAACCTGTAGCCTTGAGGTCACTAGCTTTATCCAATCTATCCTCCATATCCAGCTTAGTATTCTCAAAAATGACCTTATGCAATTTATTCTTGCATTTTTCCACATCATAAGGTGCATAGTCATTGTAAGCTTCTTCTAGGCAATCCCTTAAAGAATCATTAATATCATATATCAATGCTCGAATTTCTTCATTTGCCAGCTTATAGGCTTCTTTTATGTCCTCAAAGGTTTCTTTTCTTAGTTTCAGTTGTTGGTACCACTCAATAGCCTTTGATAACTTGTCACCAGTTAGAATGCTCTCAACCACTAAGGTCTGCATAGGCAAATCTCTGATACTCTTGACTCGAGGAAACATATGAGAATAATATTCATTTAAAGAGTCACACTCCTCCCGTAGGTTTTTCCATTTCTCATGAAGCTCAACTAATTTCTTATGTGCTTGGGCAGAAGCATCAATGGTTTCACATCCTTTTTCACATACTTTTATTAACCACTTCTGAGTACCTTATGACATGGTTCTTACCTCGTCAAGCTTTGCCATTTCATCTGTGGATAGGACGGTAGGCACCGTCCTTATATCTCCACTAGCATCAACTGGTTTGATCAAGAACTGGAGGGAAGTTTGGATCCTGCCTCAATTCCTTCTTTGATAAATCATCTTTATCCAACTGTTCTAGGATCGAGGTGACAGACCCTTTAAACTCATCAACTCTTTGAGCACAGGTGGTTGGTCCTAGATCAACTATTGAGATAATGTAGTCCGTGGCTTTGACTTGTTCTCTACTTAGGTTGGATGGTGGGACAACTATTTCAGCAATCCTAGATCTTGTCTCATCCTTATAGATTCTTGATTACACCTTTACTTTCTTTTACTTCTTGGGCCTTCAATCCTATGATAAGATTGTGCTCAAATCTAATTGCATTATTTCTATCCATGGCTTGGGGTATGCTACTCTATTTTGTAGCCACTCAAGCGCTAAAGAGGAGAGCTTACTTAGTTCATTGACATTCTCACTGTCAGTTTTGGTAGGCTCTTCAAGTGACCCCTGCTCTAGTTTTGACCCCTTATCTTTATCCACTTCCTTATCTCCTTCGTCAACCAGGTTTCTCCAATTTACCATTACATTCTCCTGAGCTGATTTGAAGATATCTTCTATTGGACCCTTTTCTGGAGGAGTGTCAGATATATCAATCACTTCAACACTGACGACTTCAGCCACAGATTCATCCAAGATTTCATTACTTGCCTCAACTAATATGTCTTTATCTAATTCAGGCAATGTCTCTATTTCTGGCTCTTCTAAACCCAATTCCGCACATACCTTGTTAATTCTTGGTAGTAGCGGCATAGCCAAGGAGGTTGAATCTTGGTCCATAGGCATCTGAAAGATAGGAATGGCAGAGGATATGGACAGTGTAGGAAAGATTGTTTGTGTTAAGTTAGCAAGCATGGAAGACCCCAAAGTTGGTGAGATGGAAGAGGTTGGTAGGACAAAAGAAATGATGATGGGCGAAGAAATAGACAGTGAGTGTAAAGGAAGAGAATGCGAAAGAATTGTAGAAATGGGAGGTAGCACTGCGGAAGTAGATAATTGAGTAGAAGAGATGGAAGGTACAGGTGTGGTAGTGGTAGAGGAACATGAGGTGCTAGCAACAGAGGAAATGGGACTGCTAGGGGCATTAGAGGATACTACCAATGAGCAAGAAACACTAGTGGCAGGTGAAGTGGCAGTAGGGACAATTTCTTGAATAATAGTAACTAAGGTCATAGGTACAACAATAGAAGCAATGGAAGGAGATGCAGCAGTAGCTGTAGACATCAAAAAGTTGACCAGTCGATCCATTCCATAAGTCAGCAAATTTAATTAATTTTAATTAATTAATTAAATGCTCCTTAATTCCTAACACACCATTAATCCAAAAGATTTAATTATATTTAAATAATTAAATAAATCTTATCCTTTTACCATTTCTCGTAGATAATAAATTAAGCTTCAAAAAATTAATTTATTGTTTAACATAAACCTTTACCTAAAACCTTCTCGTAAAATCAAAAACTTGTTATTTACCAACTTCTCACCATTCAACCATTCAACCAATTTGCGGCTCAACTGCCTAAACCACTTTTACCCAAAATTTATAAAATGAATCCTTATCTTTCATTCACCCCCTCGACAAAATTCATATTGGAGTTATGCAGAATTTATGAGCAACCACATTTTTACCTACATTTGGATCATTTGGTAACACTTGCATTTATCTTGTTTGGTTTTTGCATTTGATTTATCATTTCTCTATAGTCTAGCTTTAATCTTGTGATGGAGCATTAAATATGACTTTAGGGTTCTGAATTATTTGAAATCCATTTGCAAATTCATATAGTTTATCATTATCATTTTGTTGCACAAAATATCAATATTAGGGTTTGAATTAATTTCAAATATAGTTTCAAGAATATTTATATTTTGTTGTATACACTGGTGAACTTGACGTGAACATTCTCCTTCTTAATCGCGTGTTGTGCAAGCATGGTTGTTTGAGTTTTTGCAAGGCTTTTAAAGAATTCTAGAGGTCAACTTTTGTATTCGTGATAGCTTCAACAAAGAGAGATTAAACCTTTAATGGCCATGTTTTAGCCTTGGCTTGATATTATTGTAACCTTTTCCATTTAAGCTTCATTGTTTGAGGGTTAATAGAAGGTTGGATTGGAGGTTCAAATCATTAAAGGCCATTTGAACATTTAATTGTTTGGTATACCCCTTTGATAGTTTCATTGGTCAAAACTTCATTTGCCTTGTTGTAATCCAATCACGTGGCATTTGATCATTATTAGTTGTACTTAATCATTATTGTCAACTGTTTCATGAATCCTTAATCACAAGTTATTATTTTCCTTTAAAATGTTTAACAATTTATTTTGATAGGGTTGTGGTATAGTCATACATTGCAAGTTTGAAATTGTTTTTGGAATTGTAATCACATTCAAAGCTGTGGTATGTTCTTACATTGCCGATAATTAACCATTTATCATTTTAAGCATCTAGTTATTGTAACTTACACTGCCATTAGCCATACTTTTATATGCATCCACGCTAGTTTTGTGTGTGAACATCATAGTTCTTAGAAATTGTCTCATGCCACAAAACAATTCACATCGAAAGATTTCTATTACTTTGGTCGTTTCTATCAGTGTATTGCTATAAACTTTTCTAAACTCATGTTCTTATCAGCATATTCCTCTATGAGTGCAAGTGTTATGCCTTTATCATTCTAGTGCTCGGAGAGTGTCTACCGCCGTAAAAGAACTCATGCCAGAAAATTTTCTTTAAATTCACTGATTATTCCTATCAATGTTAGTTGTTCCTATCACTGTGTTCTTTGAGTTTTCTAAGCTTAGTTTTATACTTGTTTCTTATTGGTGCATTCCTTGATTCTCTTGAACAATGAGTTTTTGGGGTGCTTATAACTTCCTTCCGTAGGACGTAAAGCTTCGATAAATGTTTGAGTTAGTCATTGGTGGGTGGGGATAGAATTTTTTGGATTCAATGGGGTGATGTTTATTTAAGATGCTAACCATTTTAACTTGTTTATAACTTCCTTCGAATGGTGCAGTTGCAATGGTCACCAATATTCAAGCCATGCATGTATTAGGGTTATTGGAAATTCGCAACATCACCAAATATTGAACCTTTATCATTCATTTTCTAATGTTGATTTAAAATTTGTTAAATGTTAGCTTGTGATTTAATGCTCATAGTTTTTATCTTGTTAACATTTATACTTACAGTCACTTTCGTTTATTGCAGGTTTATGTTTGGATTTACGGATTTAAATTCTCACTATCAATAACATCATGTCATACATATGTCCATAAATAGCAAACAATCACAACATCAAACTTAACTATCAATGAAACCATTTGCACATGATCAAGAGAAAATTGCCATACATAACTATTTTTCTTGCAAATCGTTAAGGACAAGCTAATCACATAGTGCCAATTTTTAGTCCTTGGAGGTTGTTTTGATCAACCTGACGTAACTTTTTCAATTTTAATTAGATTTTCATGTTTTTGTAGGTGTCAGAAAGAGAATTTAGAGAGCTTTGCAAAAATACAATCAATTCCTTTAGATTCTACCCAGTTTTGCAGGTATAATCATTTGAAATTTAGACTTTCATTTTACAAACATCAAACATTTTCCTCTTGCAGCACATTTAATATTTTGTGGGTTTTTGCAGGTCTATTTGTCTTGTTCTAACATTTCACTTGCAACTTTTACGCTTGTCAAAGACATAAATTTTGCAAACTACTAATTAGTGTGTTGTAGGTTTGATTGTCTGAGAATCTAAGCTTGAAACATTGTCTTCTTTTCATAGATTAGATCACATCATAAGCAAGGGTTAAAATTAACAAGTGTTTGCGATGTTTTGTGGCTTGCAAATTTGTCATTGAATGCATTTGTCATTGAATGTGTATGCTCTTCTCTTGCACCATTCGACAATCTTGAGAATCAAAATCATTCCTTTGACATTTTGTATAACCACCCACAAATTTGGATTTGGAATTAAAATGAACCCCATGTGAGTGTGAGGCAAAGGTGTTGTGTATGCTCTCTCCTTGTGTTTCGTGCGATCTGGGAGATCAAAAATAATGTGTTTCCTTGCTTTTGTTATCCTTAGAGTGGGCTTGCTCTTGAGACACATCCACAAGGAGAACTCATTTGCGACCCTAAGTGGTACTTTCATCCGGTCGGCTATATAAATTGAGGATAAGGTGAAAGCCAAGTCTAACTGGTATTAGTGCTTACCGTACAGTGCTAGCTCAAAAGGAGGTGTACCTTTATGTATATTAAAACTCCTAGTAGGGTTAGTCAAAGCCTTTAGTGGCTTACTAGATGCTTGTAAGGTGCCGGTCCCCCAGATATTCACTAGAACCCTTTTGTTTAGTGGCCAAAAACCCTCTACTTGTTGATATAGGAGGAAACTATGATAGTCGTCCCACATTTTTACGGCTTATGGTAGAGATAGCAAGGTACCTCAGGATCTGCATGTCCTAGGACCTGGAACTTGGTGTGCCTGAGAAGTGAGTGCATTGTAAGGGGGAGCCCGTGCCCCAAGTTCCTAGAGCTATACACCATAAGTAGGCACGGCTAGGTAAAACCAAGTGGGAACTTAACAAGTATTGTCCTTTCCTAGCCTAGGATCATGCATGTTTACAAGTGTTTGCAAAACACAAGGTGTCATAAAAACAACCAATCAAATTGTTGTGTGTCTTATATGATTGATGTGTGTGCATACCTGATCATCATCACCATTACAGCTTGTCTCCTACATCATCAACTTAACTTTCAGAATTGAGAACCTTTCATCCTCGTGTCACATCTCAAGTGGAACCTTGATACTTTGAATCATAAGAAGCTCTTTCAATTGATCATTCATCCATATCCATTCCCAAAATCTCTTTCCAATAGTGGACTCCCATTATCCTATTGATCATATATCAACATCTAAGTCATCAAGAGACATACCTTTTTCTAATCAATCCCACACCGATCCATTTGCTTAAGAGGCCCTGACCATTCTTAAGTTAGTGTATCCTTGCCATCTTATCTTTTCTAGTCAATAAGCCCTAGCTTCCTTTTGAGTAGAGGTGGTATTTTAATCTCCTTTCTTCCTTAGGCATATCGTAACCTTAAGTGTTTTAAAGGAGCCCCTTATCCATATCCAATCCTAAGGTTCACCTGGTCTCTTTGAGTCATCATTTTGACTCTATTCTATCTTAAATCAAACAATCCATATCCATATTTCAATCTGATCCATATCATTTATCCCCACTTTTGGAGTCTTTCATATCATCCATATATATCTATTTGAGAGCTTTTTACCATTCCTAATTGTCATCTATTTTCATGGTTACTACCCGTGCCCAAGCCAAGAAAAACAATATGGAGTTCACTCCTCAAAAATGGCAGCCTCAATCCTCAAGATTCCTTGAAGAAGAGCCCATCCATGATCAAATTAATCCCACTCAACAAAATACTAGTTCATCATCATATTTTCATAATGATCCACTTGGAGACCTTTCAACTTATGTAGATGTTCATGATGATGTATCAGACCAACCAGTTACTCCCAAAAGTCCTAAATCCACACATGACTATACTAAAATGAATCCAATTGCACTTCAACTCCAACAAGATCCTGAAACATTACAACTTGTTCATCTCTCCATGGATCATGATCCTGATTATTTTATACAATATCTTTATGATTGTGGAGCTAGAGTCCCTAATGATATTTATGAGAGATAAAAAGCACGAAGAAAAGTAAAAAAAGCTAAAGCCAAAGCTTAGGCTAATTACTCTCTCCATTAATCATTTTCAACACCTATGTCTATCTCATCACATACTTACACATTGGGGATACCTCCAAACTATTCTCCTCCCGTGATCCAGCCCATTTAGTCATCACTTGCACCTTCATCATTTCCTTCATTAGGGTCATCACTTACACCCCCATCGATTCCACCATTAGGAATCTCACAATCTATCCCCGTGATTCAACCCATTCAGTCATCACTAACATCTTCATCATTTCGTTCATTAGGATCATCTCTCACAACCCCTTCCATTTCACCAGTAGGGATCTCACAATCTGTCCCTATATCTTCTATACCAAAAACCTCCAACACTCCCTCATCTCAATTAATCCCCAATGCAACTCATGTTTCCATACCTCAAACTTCTTCTATCCACATCCATCACATCAACACTCAACCAACATAGGTATCTACTTCCATATCCTCAACTTCACGAAATTATAACCCTACCAATGTCTCATCCTCAAAACCTGTTGATCCCCAAATCCTTCAGCCACAACAACAACTCGCCCAATCACAACAATTTTCCCAATTGCTACAACAAAATTTGAGACTCCAATCAGCCCAACAATCTCATTCATCGTCACAACATTAAAATCACCCACAAACATCACCCCAAATACAATTACACAATCAATCAATCACCACTCCCCCCATTCAAGATGAAATCAAATGAATCATTGATAATCAGATTGGTGCTTGACAAAAGAAATACTCATTTGAAGAACTATACCCTGATCCATTTAACAAATCTTTAATCATGGTACCTTTTCCTGCAAATCTCAAAATCCCAAAATTTGACAAATATAAAGGAAAAGGTGACCCTCATGATCATATTTGTGAATTATGTATCGTATGCATGGAATTTCGACACGAACCCACATATTTAATGAGACTTTTTCCTAAAATTTTAGTTGGGTCAGCTCTTGAATGGTTCTCACATCTCCCAGGAAACATCAAATCATTTGAATAGTTAGCAGAAAAGTTTGTCAAGAACTTTGCCTACAACATCGAACAAGACACCTCCATGCAAGACCTTTATAATACTAAACAAAAAGGAGGGGAAACCCTTGCTTTTTTCCTACAAAGAAGGAGGCATATTGTCAATTGACTTCCTTGCCATATTCCTGAGAAACAACTAGTTCTAATTTTTGTGCAAAATCTTAATCAAGAGCTAGCTTTTCACTTACAAGTGCAATGCTCTGATTCATTTGAAGAAATCATGACAAAAGGCAAGATGATCAAAACAACTCTTATCAACAAAGGTCTCATTAAAATTTACAAAGACAATCACAATTGTGATTCCAATAACTAAAACAATGATAAATCTCGAAATTGGAATCGAAACAAGAACATTGTGAATGATGGAATCACTGATATAAAACATGTTCAACATATGCAAAACAAACCATTTGTCCTCAATTCTTCATCAACTCATAATACACCTCAAGATCGTCCACCACATATATAGAAGAAATTTACCCTTCCAGGTTTGAGACCACCATGCAAATTTTTAGACTTAACAGAACCTCTTGAATCTATATTTCAGAAACTTAAACAAGAAAACATGATTGAACTTCCTGACATTGGTAAACCTTATGATGACAGTCGACCAAAACCCCATTGGTTCCGAGAAGATCAATATTGTGAATACCACCATGTCAATGGGCATGCCACTAATTCTTGCATGAGACTGAAGCATTATGTACAAGATCTAATTGATCAAGGAGAGATAAACATAGATCAAATACTTCATGAGTCTCCCAATGAGAAGCTCAAAGCCTACCAAGAACCATTCCCTCCACATGGGCAAAAAAATAATAGAAGCAACAATGTCGATAACACATCACACCATGAAGTTCCTTATGACTATAGTAACCACAGCTTAGTTAGCCATATTGAAGTTTCATATCCTCATGTCAATGTTATAACTGTTAGAGGTAGAACTCTCGAGTGTGATGTCACTACACAAAGAGGTCGTATCATGGTTCAGGGACATCCTTCTCCAAATCCCACAAGACCTCCTATTTCATCCCATAATCCCACAAGACCTCTTGTTTCATCCCATAATGTTCCTAAATATAATATCCTAGATCAATTGAAAAAGACACCTACCCAGATTTCAATCTTAGAGCTTTTACGAATGTCCCCCCAACACAAACAAATCTTGGATAAAGCCCTTCTAGAATCTCAAGTACCAGGTGATATTAATGTAGATCAATTCCAAGCTATGGTGGGGGCTCTTACATCCACTCGCCTCATCTTCATAGAGCCAAAAACTCCTTTCCAGAACATTTCCATAATGAAGCCCTTCATCTAGAAGTTATTGTTAACTGACATATTGTGAAACGTGTCTTGATAGATCATGGATTAGCTTTGAATTTATGTACCCTCAAATTAATAAAACAACTGGGATACTTTGATGAGAATAGTGATGAGAAACATCAAATTACAACTAGAGCTTATGATGACGGAGAAAGGAAATTGACAGGCATAATTAGACTCCCAATCAAGGTTGGTCCTATTATAATGGAAACTACATGTCAGATCTTGGATCTTGATCTCCCCTACAACATTCTCCTAGGGCATCCATGGATTCATGCCATGAGAGCCATACCTTCCATAGACCACCAATGCATAAAATTCCCATTTAATGATCGTGAGATTACCATACAAGCAGATCCTCACCCATTTCAATACTGCAGACGATTGGAGGGTCCCTATCGACATCAAAATTATTGCCCAACTAATGAAGTTGCCCAACCATCATCCAAATACATTGACCCATCCATCCTCACCCCATCTTCATCATCCACACCATCCATTTCCTGATCAGAGATCAAGGCTAAGATTAGTGATAAAGGCATGGGGGTGTACACTCTATTTCATATCAATGAACTTCCTCTTTCACCTAAGAGCTATGGGTGACCTCGTCAAATTAATCATGTCTTGGTTACTCATCCACAATTGAAAAATTTCAAATATTGCGGGCAAATGAGTCAAGAAACCATTAAAGAGGACATCTCTAAATGGCTCTATAGAGAAGAAGATGAATAGAGATAATTACCATTGAGTATATATCACAGAGGTTATCCTATCATTAAAAAGTTGGGCCATATAGAAGGTCAACTTGGGCAACAACAACAGAGAATCTTAGATCCTTTAGAGTTTCATCACCAACCTAAGCATGCTGGGCTAGGGTTTAGATCTGCTAAGCATGAGTCACCCGATGTTGAGTTTATCTTAGACGAAGTAGCGAAAGCTTTTCTCGCGGTTGAGTCATTTAATCGAGACACTTTCATAGATCCTTTTGAAGTAGTCACCGATGTCTTCGAGGATAATTCCATCTATACCATCACTTATTCATTTGATCAACCACCTTCCTCATCCACCCCATCCACTTCATCTCATTCATTATCCCTTGTTTATCCAAATCTCATTGACTAGGACCAACAAGGACCTCCTATCCTTGATGTCTTTGAAAATGATGAGGCTATTGGTAAATTTTTGGGAATTCATACTCATCTACCTATTAGAGATCACAAGATTGGTTACACTATTGAACTACACTCTGATGCCTACTTTGGGGAATCCATTAAATTCCTTAGTCAGAAAAATGAAAATATAAAAATAATGTCCCTTGGTGAAAACCACTTTGTGGCACTTTCAGACGATGACAAAATAAAAATAAAAGACGTATCCAATGGTGAAAACCTCTCTGAGGTGCCAGAGGATGAGGAATTTAACCTTCCCAAAGTGGGGGCACACTAAGAAAAGTCCACTATACTCATAGAACAAACACAAGAGATGAATCTTGGAACTATAGAAGAACCCAAGATCACATATGCAGCATAATCATTGTCAGAATTTCAAACTCGGGACTTCAATTCTTTCTTTAGAAAATGAGAAATCATTTTTTCTTGGTCCTATGCACATATGTCAGGATTAGATCCATCATTGATTGTACATCATTTAACAGTCCATCCGGGAACAAAACCAGTCAAGAAAAAATTGAGAAAGATGCATCCCAAAATTGCCTTAATGGTCAAAGCATAGTTAGAAAAGCTCTTGGCAGTTGGTTTCATCAAACCAATAGATTATCCTGAATGGATCTCAAATATTATACTTGTAGCCAAGCCAAATGGAACCATTAGAGTTTGTAATGATTTCAGAGACATCAATAAAGCTTGTCCAAAAGATGATTTTTCGTTACCAAACATTGATATCATAGTGGATCTGACAGTCGGACATGAGATGTTATCATTGATGGATGGATTTTCTGGGTATAACCAGATTAGAATAGCTGAAGAAGATCAACATAAAACCTCTTTCATTTATGTCTGGGGAACATATTGTTGGCTTGTCATGCCTTTTGGTCTAAAAAATGCCGGAGCCACATATCAAAGAGCAATGACTATTATCTTTCATGATATGCTTCACAAACAGATGGAAGATTATGTAGATGACATACTTGCCAAATCAAAAACTAGAGAAGGTCACTTATATGTTTTGGAAAACATTTTTGATCATCTTGAAAAGTACAATGTCAAACTAAATCCTAAGAAGTGTGTATTTGGAGTAACATCTGGAAAACTCTTAGGTTATATTGTGTCTCGAAGAGGAATTGAAGTTGATCCAGCAAAATTCAAATCTATAATGGAAATACCTCCTCCTCAAAATCTAAAACAACTCAGATCTTTGCAAGGAAAATTACAATCCATATAGAGGTTTATTGCTCAGCTTGCTGACAAGTGTCAACCATTTACTCACTTGTTGAAGAAAAACACACAATTTATTTGGGATCAAAACTGCCAAGAAGCATTTGATAAACTTAAAGAGTACCTGGGATCTCCTCCTGTGTTAGCACCACCTATTCATGGAAAACCCCTTATTTTATACATCTCAACAACATCAGCAGCATTAGGGGCTCTTTTAGCACAAAATGATGATAATGGTAAAGAACGAGCAATCTATTATATCAGTAGAACCTTGGTGGGCCATGAATTGAATTATTCCCCTATAGAGAAGGCATGTCTCGTAGTTGTCTTTGCATCACAAAATCTTAGGCATTACATGTTGAGTCATCAAACTAAGATTATATCAAAGATTGATCCCCTCAAATATCTACTATCTAAAGCAGCTCTAACTAGTCGTATGGCAAAATGGGTGATGATGCTTAGCGAATTTGACATAGAGTACATTGATAGAAAAGCTATAAAAGGACAAATAATAGCAGATCAATTGGCAAAAGCACCTATAGAATCAGATCATCTTATGGTAATAGAATTTCCTAATGAATCAATTTTGGACATCGAAACTATTCCCTCTTGGCAATTATATTTTGATGGTTCTCATACTCAATGTGGCTCTGGAGCTGGAATACTCTTTGTTACTCCTCAAGGTGATTATATACCAAAATCATTTCACATTCAATTTCCATGTACAAACAACATCACCGAATATGAAGCACTAATCAAAGGATTGAAATTGGCTATAACCTAGAATATCAAAGACATACAAGTTCATGGGGATTCTCAGCTAGTGATCAAGCAAGTAAACAATGAATATCAGACAAAGGATGAAAAGTTAAAGCCATACAAGAAACTAGTGAATACATTCAAAACATATTTCAACAGGATCACATTTCAATAGATTTCAAGGCTTCACAATAAAGCTACTGATGCTATGGCCACAATTGGTTTAATGATAGAGATGCCTGGAAATGATCCCAAAATTGAATTCCTAATAGAACAATTGTTTATACCAACTTTTGATATCCTGGAATTAGAGTTGGTATGTGATATTGTTGGTCCTGACTCCACTTAGTTCAATGAGATCTACCATTAGCTTCATAGCCAAACCATTCCACCAAATCCCAACGTCGCTCCTTCATTATTCATTCTTCCCAATATGTCCTCCTCGGTGACACACTTTATCGAAGGTCACTAGGTGGTGTCTTGCTTAAATGTCTTAACTCGGAAGAAGCCCAAACTACCTTGCATGAGATACATGAAGGCATCTGTGGTGCTCATTCTAGTGGTCCATCCTTAGTCAAGAAATTGCTTCGTACAGGATACTACTGGCCTACTATGGAGCAGGATGCACATGATATTGTCAAAAAATGTGTACCTTGTCAGTAACATAGTGATCTAGTTCATGCACCAGCACAAGAACTGTAAACTATCAATACTCCATGGTCGTTCTCACAATGGGGGATTGATCTCATTGAAAAAATACACCCATCCTCCTCAGATGGTCATAAATTTATTATCACTGCTACCGAGTACTTCACTAAATGGGTTGAAGCAATTCCTCTTACTTACATTACGGGAAAGCAAATATCTAAGTTCATCTTCCATTATATCAGTTGCCGCTATGGTATTCCTCAAGCCATAATCATAGATAATGGTCGCCCATTTAAGAATCAAGATGTCAGAGATCTTTGCAATAAATTCAAAATCCAACATCACTTTTCTACTCCCTATTATCTGCAAAGTAATGGCCAAGCCGAAGCAACTAATAAGCCTCTTTTGAAAATCTTGAAGAAAATGGTAAACAAGGCTGGCCGTGATTAGCACTTACAACTTCATCCCACTCTTTGGGCTTATCAGACCAGTATCCGCACTCCTACTGGTGCTACACCGTATTCCTTGGTATATGGTTCAGAAGCTATTTTACCCATTGACATCGAGCTCCCATCCTTGCGAGTATCCGTACAACACTTGGTTTTAGATGAATAATATCGGATGTCAAGATTACAAGAGCTTGAACTGTTGGACAAGAAGTGACTTATAACTCTTAATCATCTAAAAGTTTATCGAAATTGCCTGCACCAAGGTTACAACAAGAAAATGAAGCATCGTAAATTTGAGCCTAGAGATCTTGTTCTCCTAGAAAATCAACGAAATCTAGTTGATCATGCAAAGAAAGGGAAGTTTGAACCTAACTGGTTGGGACCTTTTGTTGTAACCAAGAGCTATGGATCAGGAGCTTACCAACTTTCCACTCCGGAAGGTCAACCTTTGGAAGAGCCTATCAACATAGCCCATCTCAAATGATTCTATACTTGACTCGGAGTATCCTAGTTACAAAAAAAAAAGTCAAAATAGTAAAGAAAAATCATTTCGTCAAATGGTGCAAACCACTTCGGTGGCACCCTGGATAAGTACCATGCTGAAAACTTGTTCGCAGGCAACATGTGTAGAATTCAAGCTATCCCCACCACTCTTTAGGTAGCTTTTTCACATCACCCATCACTCCATCATCCATCTCCCTTCCATAATAAGATTCATCCTCCCTTCATCCCCCATCCGTATCTTTCCATACACATCTACTCAGTATCCTCTGGTCATATTGCATTGTCTTGCCTTTTATTCTATGTTCTGTTGTCACCAGCTTTTCCGTTAGTCTTTTTCCATCCCTTCACTTGCTCTCATCTTTATATTCTTTTGTCCACCTGTGTAGGTCTATGTGTCTTGGTACCTTTGAGTTCCTCATAATAGACTCTTGAGTTCGTATACATTCCCAATCTCATGCAATCCCATAATAAAGTTTTTCAGCACTGCATCCTCATTCTTCCCCTCCATCCAATCATTTAAATTCATAAAAATACAAAAATCAAACAAAACAAACACAAACCAATTTTTGACACTCGCATAATCCCAGCCATATTTCAAAAACACTTTGACACTCTTCAACAAAATTGTGCAATTCAACACATGGAGATTTGATCTTGCTCGCAGTAACTAAGTTGTAGATCCCCCAGGCCAAACCATCCTTTATTTACCTTATCTTATCCAAGGATATATCGTTCCCACAACATGCACTTATCTATTTATCAAGTTGATCTTTGGCTTGAGATCTTACTGTCTTTATTACTTCTATCATGATTAAGTCTTTTGGTTCTTCTTTTGCTTTTCTATCTAGGGACAACATTGTGTATGCATGCTTTGCTTGTTTTGTTTGCGTGTGTTGACTCATTGTTGTTTTGTGTCTATTATTGGTCCTTGCAACATACCTGTCATACCGTCATCATGGTCTTTCATATTATGGTGCCATTAGGCATATGCTTGCTTGTGACTTTATTCCTTTCTGCATTTGACACATCGTCACCCTAGTCTTTATACCTTGGTGCATAATGTCAGGTGCTATGTCAAACATCAGGTTGCTCAAAGTTTAATCTGCATAACTCCATCCTCCTTCCCTTCGTTTCCTTTTTCAAGAACCTATCCATCTCCTTCGTCCCTACATAGCCTCTTGAGGGGGCATTATCTACCAATGCTTCATTTTTATGAGCCCCATGTGATCCCTAGCCTACCCAAAAAATGCATATGAATCCAAAACCTATGCTTTAATCTTCTTTAAAATGACATTACTTCGTAACATCATCTCAAAGAGGGGCAAAATGTAGACATCAAAAAGTTGACCAGTCGATCCATTCCCTAAGTCAGGAAATTTAATTAATTTTAATTAATTAATTAAATGCTCCTTAATTCCTAACACACCATTAATCCAAAAGATTTAATTAATTTTAAATAATTAATTAAATCTGATCCTTTTACCATTTCTCGTAGATAATAAATTAAGCTTCAAAAACTTAATTTATTGTTTAACATAAACCTTTACCTAAAACCTTCTCGTAAAATCAAAAACTCGTTATTTACCAACTTCTCACTGTTCAACCATTCAACCAATTTATGGTTCAGCTGCCTAAACCACTTTTACCCAAAATTTATAAAATGAATCCTTATCTTTCATTCACCCCCTGGACAAAATTCATATTGGAGTTGTGCAGAATTTATGAGCAACCACATTTTTACCTACATTTGGATCATTCGGTAACATTTGCATTTATCTTATTTGGTTTCTGCATTTGTTTTATCATTTCTCTATAGTCTAGCTTTAATCTTGTGATGGAACATTAAATATGAATTTAGGGCTTTGAAATATTTGAAATCCATTTGCAAATTCATATAGTTTATCAGTATCATTTTGTTGCACAAAATATAAATATTAGGGTTTGGATTAATTTCAAATCTAGTTTCAAGAATATTTATATTTTGCTATATATAGTAGTAGCTATTGGGGAGAGTATAGTTATTTCTACATCTGGAGTAGAAGCAGATGGGGAGGTTGATAGGTTAGTCTCATCATGAGTTGCAGCAGCAACAACTTCTATAGTCTGGCTAATAGTTTTTACCTTGATTTTCCTTGCCTTGGAGCCCTCTCTAGAATCACTGGGTACATCCCTTTTCTTCGAAGCTCTTATCCCAGAAAAAGGAGGTTGATCTTTTTAGATGGTTTTGCAGAAGTTTTTGTACCCTTTTGTGCCTTAGCCTTCTCTGCTAATGGTACCTACTCTTAATTGTTAGATTTCTACTTTTGGGCTGGCTCTACCTCATCCATTATGTTTACTGGTTCATACTCTTCTCCTCCAGACTCCTTATCTAATTCTAGTGCAGTATATGTGAGTTGCACCCCTTGTGTTTCCAAGGCAGCCACTTGACCTCTCACCCATGCCTTGCTTAGTCTAATAGGTTCTTTCCTTATGATATCAAGAGAACTCTCTTCAGCATTGGCCCAATTAGGCAAAGGGATTGGTTGGCGGTATTGAACCTGCCACGTTCCTCTAACCATGACATTCTCATCATCCTCCAATTGGTCTAGTACTGCAATGATGTGAAATTTCCTTATGAAGGCTAAAGATAACCTTGAATGAGCTTTCTTCATAACCTCGTAATCATCCATACAGTTGGCCCAAAAGTTTTCTATATGCATCTTGTGGAATAGTTTTTTGCTTACAAACCTCTCCATCAGCTTATTTGGATCAAAGTGATCCCTTGCATTGTAGTAGTGGAGGTTGAGTAGTTGAAGTTCTTTATTTGAATGTTCAGCTGATGCAAAAGAAGGACATGCATAATTCCCTTTGCCAAACCGGATGGGAAATTGTACATTGGTTCTATGCAAGTGCTTGAGTTTCTCAACACAAGGGATCAATTGCCTAGATAATTCCAAGAGTACTCTCTTATCATCAGGATATCTAGGGAGTCTGTAAGCTATCCCAGTGAAACCTTGTACCCTTAGATATGTGAACTTATCAAACTGGATGTACCACCTTCCATATTTGGTTACTTCATTCATAGCCTCTGTAGAAATCTTCAAGGCTATGTTACCTTGTAACAATCTTACTATATACATTGTGAAAGCATCATTCAACCTTTTAAAATACATCAGAAATTGAGATGATGTGAGCCGTGGATAACACTCATATACTTTGACTTGGGTCTGCTCATCATTTCCAACTTCTCCTATTTTAGACAACCCAACATAATGGTTTCTTCTTGCCAAAGCATAAACAACATAAGATGTCCACCTAAAGAACCTTTTCTCTTTGAAGTTGTTGAAAGCTTCATGAATGTTATCACTAAGAATCTATGACTAGTGGAACTTAATTCCTTTCAGTATCTCTTCAACTATGACAAACATCCACCCTTCAAAACTTGATGCTGCAGGCAATCCATAAATTCTACTCAGAAAAGTTACCAAATCCCCAATTTCATCATGAAAATAACTTCTGTACAGTACTTGAGGGAATTTTATCATGGTAGACATTCTTCTCTTTGCCCAATTTGCATTCATATGTTTTCTACATCCACTTTCATCCTTATTGTATGTGGCCTCTGATTCTGCGTTATTTTGCATGGTCATTACTGTGTGCCATGGGATGTCAAAAGTTTCAGCCAAGGAGGGTGGACTCAAGTTAGCTAAGATGTCTCCATTGGTAGTTTGGATTGTTCTAGTCATGATATCATATGTATCTGCATGGGTGACTATGAATTCAACACACTGAATAGATGTAGGGAAGGCAAGAGCTTCTGCAATCCCACTATCTTTCACTTTCTTTGCCCTAGGTGTTGGAGTTGGACCAAAGGTTCTTAATTTGAAGTCATCTAGGTCTATGTGCCCCAGATCTGTATCTCCTACATCGCTCCATCTAGTATGAATCTTTGTCTCAAGGGGGATGCCTTTGAATTTGTACCTCATGGTTTGAGCTTGTGTAGTCATCTAACCTGTAAGACTAGACCTTATAAGTCTGATACCTTAAAAGATTTTCACTAACTCCTAAGTTTAAGTTTTATGATTATCAAGTGGATCACTAGACTCTCAACCAATGAATCTATAATGGATCTGCTAAGTTACTGACATGCTCTTTAAAAGAATAGAAATCTAATATTTACCACAATTACATCCATTTTATAATCTAACTTTAAACAATTCAACATTAATGCATGTAATAATCATTTCAAAATTGCAAAAATCCCATTAAAACATGTAAAACATCACAAATCATCATTTGCAGTCATTATTATATCATTTTAGACACTTCTCCTTTTGAAAATTCCTTAAAAACAATCATTTTGCTTAATTTGTGTTAATTTTAGGGTCAACTGACCTGCAAATAGGAAAGCGCTACTTTTGAGGTCTATCAACCTCAGTGGGAAAATTAGGTCCATCTGACCAACTGTTCTTTCACTATTCATGTGCATTCAATATTTTGCATGGATTTCGTGATCAACTGACCTACACAGATTTTAGAAGGTACCAACTCTAGTTAATCATTTAGTCCGTTGGTTGAGAACCTAGCACAAGACAATTAGGACAACTTTTACTATGTTTGCGTGGGATTGGACCTTGTTAGACCTTGCGTGGGTTTTGAGGTCAATTGACCGAGTTTGTGGTGGCATGTTTCAGTGTGAAGTCAGATGAATTTACTTCTAGCGCAAGGTCACTTTCTTTGTTTCCAGTGGGAGTTTTGGTTATTGCCAACCGACAAAGATTTACTAGGCATCTGACCAAAAGTCAGAGTGGAGTTCTTTTAGCGCGAAGTCAACGCAAGGTAGTTTTCATGCAAAGTCATTTTCTGGACTTTGCGGGACTTTTCGATCCCACCTACCACATTAGTTAAGCCAAAGAATATCATGGAGTCAGAGAATGGGGTTTTCAGCACTATCTTATTTAAAGCTTCAGCGCAAATTTTTATGGCTGCCAATCGACTGGATATTTTGGAACTTTGGAGGTCAGTTGGATAGGCCATTAGCACTAAAATTTACTTTGTTTGCTCACCTCAAAGGGTTTCAATTTGCAGGATTTTGACAAGTTTTCTTCATTTTTCTCTGTTTCCCTTTGAAGGTCTAGAACTAGGGTTTATAAGTAGCAAGAAACAATTTATCATAGAAACCCTAGCTACATTTGGATCCATCCTATTTATGCTTATGCTGAAAGGAAACGAAACCCTAAACCTGCAAGAAAAAATCCTAGATATAGGTTTAGCTCCTACCTGGTTTGCCAGGTCGAGTTGAAATTTGTTTGCAAGGAGGGTGGCTATGGGATTGAATCCACGGGCGATGCAATGGGAATGTTTGATAAATCACAGGGAGTTCTCCAAAATCTTCATTGAAATGCAAAAAAATGAGTTCAAATGATGTGAAATCACCCCTTTTATTGCCCCCAGTTAAATCACCATTAATGTGAAATGTACGTAGTGTTAGTCAGGAATCAGGCATATTAGGGTTGCGTGACAGACTTGGTCAGTGGATAGTTAATTTAGCACTATGATAACAAACTCGGTTACCTGTCATTTGTGGGCTTTGAGGTTCCCCAGACTGGTGAGGATTTCGGCAACCTCCAACTTGGTCGGATGACAAGCGATGTAGTGCAAGTCAGAGACATTAAGAATCAGTGCAAAAATCCTTGCAAGTGAAAAGTAGCACAAAGTTAGATGGGAGGAAAAACAATGCCAAAGTCAGTGATGAAGGTTTATAGTGCAGAGGTCAGTTGGAAGGCAATTTAGCACAAAGGTCAGTTAGGACCGGATTTAGCGCAAAAGGACTATCATACCTACTAGGAGAAATACAAAGATCTTGACTTAGTAGATTTTGCAGTGATTTTTCAATTTCAAACTTCTAACATGGTGAAAAGCGCACTTGTTGACCACTTGACTACTTAGGAGGTGGAAAAAACTAACTTGACACTCTAGACCAAATTTGAAGAAAGGGGGTCCCTATTTTTTGAAATGGAGCGTGTATGCGAGGCACAACAAATGGCGACTCTATTGGGAAATGTTCTCGATCATTTCGATGATAAACTTTTAGTTCAAACCTAGAATCTCTATGTTTCCCACATATTAAATGAACAAGCATGATATCCTATCAAAGAATCCAAGATCACTAACTAGTACAACCATCCACATCCTGGAAACCTGAGTGTGCAATTTGATTCATTCCCATCCTTTAGCAACTAAGTTCATCCAAGATAATTTATGGTAAGCTATGAAGTTGGGATCATTCTACCACCAAGAACTGCTCAAATGCTGAGATATAATAAGCTTTAATAATGGTTCTTCCAGTAGTATTTCTGATGCAATGACTAGTGATAGTAATAATTTTTGAAAATACCTTTTATGAGAATTTTCAACTGATAATCTCTTCTCTGATGCACTGTAATGGGTCTAGTGTTGAAAAACACCTTTTATTTTTATCCAATATAGGCTAGCAACATTTAGTGTCACCTGCCCTCTCTTTTGGATTAATAGTGCATGTGGTAGAATAGGCACCCAACCCTTTCACTTGACACAAGATCACTTAGACTTGCTCAGCTACTTCAGGATCATTTAAGTGTAAAAGATATATGGTTAGAAAGTATTTTAGGATGACTTATTTCACATGAACAGACATCATACCCCTTAGCATAATAGTGGAACCCACGGTGAGACTTAAGCAGAACCTTGGCTTCTCAAAGAAAGACTTTAGATCATCTACCCAACCAAGAAGCACTTGCAAGTCCGCCTGGTTGCCACCACTTTCTAGAAACAAAGACCCCATGCAAAAGCAAGTGCAATGAGCAAAAGCAAAACCAAAAGGACAACTAATCTAAGTAAAACATCTAACAACTATAGAAAGTGAAAGCAGGAAAGCAAAATTAATCTAATAGCAACCTATTCTAACCAAAGCAAACAACCTAACTATGTACACTAAGATGAGGCATGACTGACCCTCAAGCCTAGAAATAGTGCTTCAAGAACTGACCATTGACGGGTAGTGGGAGCTCCTCACCAATAAGGCTCTTGAGTCGATATGTGTTGTCTCCAAGGATCTCATAGATCTGATACGAACCTAACCAAAGTTTATCAAACTTGCTATGTTCTCCTTTCTTCTCATGGGCTTTATCCCAATACAGGACCAAATTGGAAATGTGGAAGGCTTTGACTTTGGCTCTCTTATTGAACCATCATTTCACTACACCCTAGTGTTTAGCAAAGGTTTCTATGGTAATGTCACGTTTCTCTTCAAGGTGTAGCAATTGGGCTAATCAGGAAGACACTTGGTCTTCAGTTTCAATATAGTCTTGCATGAATTGCAGTATGGGAATCCTCAAGTGAATAGGAAAGATAGGCTCAATCCCATAGACCAAATGATAGGGCAATGTGCCCAAGGCAGCTTTGTGTTGAATTCTATCAACCCATAAGGCAAATTTAAGTTGAGTGTGCCAGTCCCTAGGGTTTTTGTCTAATAGTTTCTTAATGACTTCAAGCAGATTTTTGTTCATTGATTTAGCTACCCCATTCCCTTGTGGATAGTAATTAGATGAGAACTTGAGAGTGATTCCATAATCAAATGCCCAGTTAAAAAAACACAATGATGAAAAGGCAGGACCATTATCACAGACTAAAGAAAAAGGACATCCAAACCTAGTGACAAATTCAATAACTACCTCTGTGGTGCATTGTTTACAAGCCATTGCCTCAGACCATCGGGTGCAGTAGTTAGTAGCGGTCAAACTATACCTGTGGCCTGCAAAGGAGGGCAGATTGATCATACTAATAAAGTCGAGGCCCCACTGAGCAAATGGTCATACCTCCACCACTAGTTACAAGGGCATGGTGGTGTGTCTCTCTCTGTGTGTAGCGGTCTGATAGATATGATAGGTCCTTACATGTGAGTGTGCATATTTGAACAAGGTAGGCCAATAATAGCTAGTATGGAGAATCTGATTAGCAGTTGAGTGAGCTGATTCATGACCTATCCCAAATTTCTGGTTAACACCTAATCCACTTATGACTTGTCAAGACATCTCAGATAGATCCCCTCATGATTCTTCTTGTAAATAACTGATCATTTTATCATATAGCTGTTACTCTTTAGTCTAAGCGCTCTTCTTTGAACCGAATTCAGCTGTGGTGGACAACGTTGATTGAGCAGATAAAATATGATATCTCTGTACCATTCATCCTTTGAAACATCTTCTAATAGGTACTGCTAAGATACTAAACCTGGCCCTACCTCAGCCATTGTTCTGGTCAGTGCCTGACCTCTTACCAACTTCATGGGTTGAATATCTATATCAAACTCCTGCAGGATGGTGACCCATTTTCCTCTTCTTTCTCCCAATTCACTTTGCATCAATAGCGCTTTAACGACTGCATCTAGGACTATAGAAATTACTTTACTTTTGAGGATATAGTGACGGAACTTCTTAACTACCTTCAACAATGCGTAGGCTTTCTTTTCCATATTTGGATATCTTAACTCTGCGTCTTTTAATAGAGTACTCATGAAGGCGATGGGCCTTTCATCATCAACTGATCTTTTCTGCATCAACATTGAGGCACAAGTATGCTTGGATGCAAATGAGTAAATCTAAAAGAGTAAAGTATAATCTGGACTTACCAATATAGGTACATTAGCTATGGCTTGTTTAATTTTGGCGAAGGCAGTTTTGGCCTCTGGAGTCCAATCCATTTTGGCGTCTTTCTTCAACATGTCATTAAGAGGTCAAACAATTTCAGCAAAACTTGTAATGAACTTGCGTACAAAGTTAATCTTACCAAAATATGACTTGAGTTCCTTTTTGTTGGTTGGGGGAGGTATTTTGAGTATCACTTGTATTTAGTCTAGGTTGATAGATATACCTTGCTCAGATATCACATGTCCCAGCAACTTCCCTTCAATCACTCCAAAGATACACTTCTTAGGATTGAGTGATATACAGTAATCTTTACACTGCTGCAATACTTTCCTCAGATCTGGTACATGATCTTCTCGCCTCTTTGAGAACACCGTGAGATCATCCATGTAGATAATAATACATTTTCCAACTAGTCCCCTGAAAGCAACATCCATCACTCGTTGAAAGGTGGCACCAGCATTTATTAGACCAAATGACATTCAACGATATGCATAAATGCCCCATTTACATGTGAAAGATGTCTTCAATCTATCTTCATAGTCAACCATTACCTGGTTGTAACTTGAATATCCATCCAAGAAAGACATCATCTAGGATCCATTAACAATTTGTAATACTTCATCCAATGATGGAAACAGGTAATTATCCTTCTCAGATGCCTGATTTAAGTTTTGAAAGTCAACACACAGTCTGATTTTGCCATTTTTCTTTCAGACTGGGACCAGATTTGCTACCTAAGAGGAATGTCTAAGAGGGAATATTATTCTCACTGATAACAACTTTAATACTTCTTTGAAAATTAGAGGTTCTAACAGGGCATTCACTGGCCACTATCTTTCTTTGAATGGCTTCGCTCCTGGCTTCAATAGGATGGTGTGTGTGATGATTGATGTGTCATATGTCTTGAGGTCTTCATAGCTCCATGCTATTACCTCATGGTAGTATCTTAATGCATGAATGATGCCTATCTTCTCTTCTTTAGCACTAGCCTTCCCACTGAATACATTCTTAATGTCTTTTTCAGTTCCCAAATTAAATGGATCACACTGCCCTCCAAGAGATTCTCCTTCTTTCCTCTGGGTTCCCAAGTTGTCTGAATCGAACAGTCTTTCTAGCTCTACCATTCCCCATGGAATTGTATTTGTTTTCAGATTTAGTACTCCTAAATCCATTTCGGCAGGTTCCATCTCTTCTTCATCTAGTATTTAAGCAGTGAAAACATCAGATGAAGTAAGAAAGTTAATTATGTGCTAATCATCCTCAAAGACTTGAAAATTGGTAATGTCATCTAGTACTAACAGGGTGGCAACAAATTTGACAGAGAATTTCTTTAGTCCTGCCATGGTTGTTGGCTCTAATGTACTTGTTGTTTGAGCTAGAGCATTTCGAACATGGTTCTGCCTTCTAGGGATTAGCTGGATATTAAAACCATCAAAGCATTCTATTAAATCCTAGAATCTATTTCTGTACCTATTTAACCTTTTATCATTACATGAGTACTGCTTCCTTAATTGTTTCACAACTAACTTTGAATCTCCAAACACCTGAAGGATCCTAACTTTCTTTTGGAGTGCTCATACTCAGTTATGTTGTTCGTGCATGGAAATTGTAGTCTATTCAATGCTAGATACGAGCTTCCAGTAGGACTGATTAACTCAACACTTGCTCCAGACCCTTGTCTACATCTTGATCCATCAAATCTTAAGGTCCGTAGGCGGAAATCTTTACTACTATCATCTTGTTTGGTTGATTTTTTCTTATCAAGCTAAGGTTGAGATTCTTCCTTCTTTCTAGCAATTGGTACTTCTTTTGGGGCAATGGGAATTTTTAGTTGCCTTTGCACTTGTTCTACTACCTCTTGACAAAGCTAGCAGGTAAACTCAGAATGTGATGCATCATGTATATGACACCAATTTTGCAGGAATAACTCCTCCATCTAAATCTGTTTTCCAACAGCAACTTGATCTTTCACAAATTTGGCTATGAAATCATGAAATCCTTTGAATATCCCTGGTTCATCTTCTTCTAAGGAGTTTCCTAAATCTGATTGAACAAATACTTTTCTACTTTCTAGTTTTTCTGTAAGTGGAGAGTCAGGAAACCTGTTGCAGCTTAGCGTAAGGATTTCCTCCATTTGATTCACATGAGGCAAATAGACTCCCAAATCAACTTCAGAAAAGAGAATCTCATTGGGTTGGTTATACTCCGTAATCATATATTTCATCTTGGGTTCTCTTTCAATGCATATTTGGTTTGCCAATCCCTTCCATGGCAACCACATGTGAGAAAAGTCAGTTGCCATATAACCATTCAATGTTCTAGACCAATCTCTACTCAAGAGCATACCATACTGATTCGGGATATCCACCACTTGAATGTCTATATACTGTTGTACTCTTGGATCAAAAGCCAATTGCATGTGTATCCTATTCAACTCATCTACTACATTCACCTCAGTCTTGTCCAGCTGTGTCACTTTTTTGGAAGACTTGGCTGGAGTAAGATCCAATGCTTTACAAACTGATAATGACATTATATTAGTAGAAGCACTAGAGTCTACCAAATAGTTGTGAAGGTTCCTATTGAATATGCTAAGTGTCAAGAGGAAAGGGGAACTCTCCCTCTTATCCTTCTACAGTGTCATCTTTTTCTCCACATCAGTCACATGCACTCTTTCCTTCCCCTTATCAATGTTATCCTTGGTAACAGTTTCTTTCTTTATATAGCTGATTTTGATTCCAACACCCATATCTTGGAAGAAAGATGTTCTAACCTCAGGTATTTTAAATAGTTCATAAACAGAAAGGCTAACCTTCATCTTCTTAAGCTCTTCAGTAACATACTGCCCCATTTTTACTATGTAAGACCATTGAGAACTTTCAGCAGCAGCTCCCTGATATACTAGCTGATGTGTGACTTTTAGGGGTTCAGGATTATTAGAAGCTTTTGGGTTTGGTAGAATTTGATAGCTATTTAGGGGAATGGAGGTGGTAAAAGGACCCTTAGGTTTACTACTTCTCAGGTTATAAGGGGTTTTATTATATTGTTGATAAGCATTGACTTCTTCAGACTCTTCTTCCTTAGGCTGGTTATCATCTTGAAATGGAAATGTATAACTATCAGGTACTAGAGTAGTGTCATACCTTTGAGAAGGAATAATTTCATACCCTGTTGGTTGATTCTCCTTAGTCTTAGCATTCTGAATCTCCATCTAGAAGATACTGGATGCGATCTGGAATTCTGGGCAATCTAATTCTGAATGAGCATTCGTATTATGTAGTTTGCACCACGTAGACAAAGCTGCCTCAGCTAACATCACACGACTAGGAGGTCTAGTATCATTATTTTGATTCTCCAAGGGTGATGGTACTCCTCCATTATTGGGTCTTATGTTCCAAGACCGATTTGATCATTGCTAAAAATTCTGGTTTTGGTACTGATTCTAGCCTTGACTTTGAAACTGATTCTAATTTTGGAATGAGTTATGATTTTGACCTCTCTGTTGAAGATAAGCATTTTAATTTCTAAGGTGGGTAATTTTTATAGTGAGCTTCTTTATTTTCTCAACTAACTCTTTGATATCATCTCTATCTTCTTTAGCCTTAGCTACCTCTGAAGACTATAAGAAAGGCATTTGTGCAGGAGGCATTTCAGCTACTGGGTTTCCCGGATGGACTACTAAAGCTTGTGTTGTAGCTAGGTTAGGAATTGGATTCATCATCGGGGTATGGTTGGCTAAGGCTTGATTAATCATAGGTATTTGATTAGGCATGGCTACAGGACCTATGTGATTTAGTGGACCAGTGGTTGTTTGTCCCAGCTGAGTACTTACAGTGATAGCTGTGGACTATGCCTAAGCTAAAGTAGTAGGAATTGGATTGGCTCTTCTTGCAAACATGGATGTAAGTCTGTCCAGGGCTGCATAATAGATTGGCAAGGCTGCAACTTACCCTATGGCATAAGGAGCTTGCAAACGACTGGAAGCTTTCTAAAATCTATTGTTAAAAGAACTTATCATCTTGTCTTCACCTCAACGAATTTCCACAAAAGAACGGTAAAGGTTAGCTAGAGTAGCAGGCATTTAAAATCAGTCTAGGAACACATTTTTCAAATTTAGCCATGAATTTATAGATGGTGCAGGAAGGTTAGCAAACCAATAATAAGCCTCATCTTGTAAAGAATAAGGAAACAATCGGCATATTACATCTTCATATTGTACTTGTAACATAAACATGTTACTTTCAAAGATTTTGATATGCTCATCTGTAGTTCTGTCTGGATTAGTCACCTTGAATTTGGAACAAAACTTGTCAGGGTTTTTGGGCATGTCATGGTAATCATTGAACTAAAATGGGGACTGGTTATTTCTTGCAAAAAAGGCTATGAACAGGGGATTGAAAGGTACTATAGCTGCATTCCTTGGGGATGACTGAGCTCTTGGTCCCCTTGGTATCCCTTGATCCCTTCTTGTTCATCTAAATTCTATCAGAGATAGCAACTCTTCTCTAGCTGAGCTGGATCTGGTATGTCTTTGTCTAGTCCCTAGAATTGCTAATTTTGTAAAGGGAAATAGTTCTTCATTGCCCTCCTTCTAGCGCCAATTTTGTTGATGGGTGGTTTAGCATACAACAACGTAGGTGTGATTGCTAGTTTCACACCTCTCTTGAAAAGTATCCTACCCTAGGTGAGGCTACTCCAAGGTTTCTACAGCTAGGTCTTAGCTTGCTGGGAATATCTTAGTTGCTATGTTCTAGTTGTGCCTACAAGAGGTCTTACATGCAATCTACAGATCTTCAAGCTAGAACAACAAACACATATAAACCTTTTATGATTTTAGCTGATAAAACAGTGTAAAAATGCTGCTAAAAATCCTAATCTAACAATGGTTTTCAAAGAAATGCAAAAGAGGTTAGGGTTTTTAGAGAAATCCTAAGTGACATTCACAATGTATGGGTTACTTTAAGTAGACAAATACTCTAAAACTTAACCAGTTTCCTGAGTTACTAAACTAAAAATTGATGTTACAACACTGCAGAAATGGTGCTATCTTCAATGGAAATTGAAGCATTTTTAGACTACATTCATTCATTAAATACCTAATAGACAGCATAATTTAACTCTTGAAATGTAATTAAACTTAAGCACATCTAATCAGCCCAGACTAACTTTGCATAGTTATCTACCATCAGCAAATAACTAAAAGTATGGACATAGGGTATTCATCAAATACTTTCATCAAACCATGAACATTGTAAAAGCACAACTAACCAATTATGGGAGAGCAAGAAGAGAACCATGAAAACCAAATAAGGAACACAATACACAAATTCTCATAAAAACTGCAGAAACTTGCTTTGTATTACTTCAAATGATAGAATGTCAACAATTCAACATCAAATTCTCTCTTACAAATAGTGGAAATGGTAGCCCTTTATATAGAGGAGGAGTCATACCGAGTTTTTCAATGAACGGTGGAGATTAACTCAACATCGATGGTCCAAATTACACCAATAAATGCATTTGCAATAGCTCATAGCAAATCCTAGATTACATTTTGTCTCTAATGAAAAAGATGAAAAACAGCCCCCAGATACATTGAACCTAGACATTTTAGCTACCCAACTCAATATATATAGAGAAAAGCTCATTTGTAATGCCTAGTAAAGACAAAATAGCATTACATGTTTCTCTAAATATAGCAATTTACATTAGTGACGGGATTACATCTCAAAATAATCAAAATACATCAAGGTTCTTCATCCAAATTAATTTTGTCTTCATCTGCCAGCTTGTTGCGGTAGTTGAGCCATGCTTCAAGTGATGGATTGATCTCCAAAGGATCCGGATTCTTTAGATGGTTGACCCGATATTCGAACATCTCCAGCTCTTGGATGAACCTACTATATATTTTGTCTATTTCTGCCCCTGCCTTGTGGAATGCATTGAATTTAGCCTTGAGGTCACTAGCTTTATCCAATCTATCCTCCATATCCAGCTCAGTATTCCTAAAAATGACCTTATGCAATTTGTTCTTGCATTTTTCAACATCATAAGGTGCATAGTCATTGTAAGCTTCTTCTAGGCAATCCCTTAAAGAATCATTAATATCATATAGCAATGCCTGAATTTCTTCATTTGCCAGCTTATAGGCTTCTTTTATGTTCTCAAAGGTTTCTTTTCTTAGTTTCAGCTATTGGTACCACTCAATAGCCTTTGATAACTTGTCACCAGTTAGAATGCTCTCGACCACTATGGTCTATGCAGGAAAATCTCTAATACTCTTGACTCAGGGAAACATATGAGAATAATATTCATCTAAAGAGTCACACTCCTCCCTTAGGTTTTTCCATTTCTCATGAAGCTCAACTAATTTCTTATATGCTTGGGAAGCAACATCAATGGTTTCACATCCTTTTTCACATACTCTGATTAACCACTTCAAGTACCTTGTGACATGGTTCTTACCTCACTGAGATTTGCCATTTCATCTGTGGATAGGAAGGTAGCCACCATCCTTATATCTCCACCAGCATCAACTTGTTTGATCCCAAACTGGAGGCAAGTTCAGAGCTCCTCATTCTACTGCTTCAATTCCTTCTTTGATAATTCATCTTTATCCAACTGCTCCAGGATTGAGGTGACAGACCCTTTAAATTCATCAACTCTTTGAGCACAGGTGGTTGGTCCTAGATCAACCATTGAGATAACATAGTCCTCAACTCTGATTTGGTCTCTACTTAGGTTGGCCGATGGGAGAGCTATTTCAACAATCCTAGATCTTGTCTCATCCTTATAGATTCTTGATTGTACCTTTGCTTTCTTTTTCTTCTTGAGCCTTTGAGCCTATGATAAGATTGTGCTCAAATCTAATTGCATTATTTCTACCTATGGCTCGAGGTATGCTACTCTATTTTGCAGCCACTCAGGCACTGAAGAGGAGGGCTTACTTAGTTCTTTGCATTCTTACTATCAGTTTTGGTAGGCTCTTCAAGTGACCCCTGCTCTTGTTCTAACCCCTTATCTTTATCCACTTCCTTATCTCCTTCGTTAGCCAGGTTTCTCCAATTTACCATTACATTCTCCTGAGCTGATTTGAAGATATCTTCTATTGGACCCTTTTGTGGAGGAATGTCAGATATATCAATCACTTCAACATTGACCTCTTCAGCCAAGGATTCATCTGGGATTTCATTAATTATTGCAACTATTGTGTCTTTATCTGATTCAGGCAATGTTTCTGTTTCGGGCTCTTGTAAACCCAATTCCACACATACCTTGTCAATTCCTGGCAGTAGTGGCACAACCAAGGAGGTTGAATCTTGATCCATAGGCATCTGAGAGATAGGAATGGTAGAGGATATGGATAGTGTAGGCAAGTGTCCTTGTGTTGAGTTAGCAAGCATGGCAGACCCCAAAGTTGGTGAGATGGAAGAGGTTGGCAGGATAGAAGAAATGATGATGGGCGAAGAAATAGACAGTGAGGGTAAAGGAAGAGAAGCTAAAAGAATTATAGAAATGGGAGGTAGCGATGTGGAAGTAGATAATTGAGTAGAAGAGATGGAAGGTAAAGGTGTGGTAGTGGTAGAGGACCATAAGGTGGCAGCAATGGAGGAAATGGGACTATTAGAGGCATTAGAGGATACTACCAGTGAGCAAGAAATAGTTGAAATAGTAGTGGCAAGTGAAGTGGCAGTAGGGAGAGTTTCTTGAATAATAGTAACTGAGGTCATAGGTACAACAATAGAAGTAATGGAAGGAGATGCAGTAGTAGCAGCCGTTGGGGGAGAGTATAGTTGTAACTACATTTGGAGTAGAAGGAGATGCGGAGGTTGATAGGTTAGTCTCATCATGAGTTGCAGTAGCAGCAACTTCTACAGTCTGGCTAATAGTTTTTACCTTGATTTTCTTTGCCTTGGAGCCCTCTCTGGAATCACTGGGTACATCCCTTTTCTTCGAAGCTCTTGTCCTAGCAGAAGGAGGCTAACCTTTCTTATATGGTTTTGTAGAAGTTTTCTTACCCTTTTGTGCCTTAGCCTTCTCTACTAATGGTACATGCTCTTCATTGTCAGATTTCTGCTTTTGGGCTGGCTCTGCCTCATCTGTTATGTTTACTGGTTCATCCTCTTCTCCTCCAGACTCCTTATCTAATTCTAGTGCAGTATATGTGAGTTACACCCCTTGTCTTTCCAAGGAAGGCACTTGACCTCTCACCCATGCCTTATTTAGTCTAATAGGCTCTTTCATTATGATCTCAAGAGAACTCTTCATCATTGGCCCAATTAGGCAAAGGGATTGGTTGGCAGTATTGAACCTCCCAAGTTCCTCTAACCATGACATTCTCATCATCCTCCAATTGGTCTGGTACTGCAATGGTGTGAAATTTTCTTATGAAGGCTAAAGATTGTTGCAAGTATAAGGTAAACCAGTGTTGTCATTGATGTCAACATACTCATATTGCTTTGACAAGAAGGATTCAATGAGCAGTGTGCTGAGGATATTGAGAAAATTAGCCTCAGTCAAGAACAGTAAAGAACAGTGATGAGAAGAAGGCAAATGTACTGTATAGGATGCGAACCGGAGGATGTGGATTAAAGGGTTTGTAGATATGGGTCTTGAGATGCTTCAGTTAAGATTTCAGAGGTCCGCATGAAGATCTGAAGGAGTTGTGGCTGTCGGTGTAGAACCGGTTCCGGCAAGTACTCAGAGGTGACAGAGGATCACAAAAGGTCCGGTGAGGTCCGGAACTGTATAATCCTAATCTGTGGATTGGAAGGAGTCTTTGGGATGTCCTTGTGATGTGCCATCTCGAGTTGTGTATGATTTGGAGGTCTGGAAGTACCTCTTGATTATGACAGTGGCGACAGACAGTATTCTTGAAGTTCCGGATAAGGAGGATAAGAGATTTCAGTAAGTAAAGGAAATGCGGACGTACCTGGTCATTCAGGCAGGCTTGTAAAGGTTCCTGGATCATGTTGAGGTCGTGTTGTTGGTCCGCATTGACAGTAGAGCCCGGAATTGAAGATATTCTTCCGGATGAAGTTTTTGCTCTGTTTAGCCGACCGGATGAGTTGTTCATCCTGCGAATGTTCTTATGGTGGCCGACCGGATGTGTCATTCATCTTGCGGATATTCTTATGATTGATTGCCGACTTAGATGATTGTTCCTAAGTTGATGTCTTGTATAAATAAAGATTTGTGAGTTCATTTTGAAGTGTGGCTTATGTGGAAAAAGGGGAAGTAGCGAAGAGAAGTGCAGAAGGAAGAGCAAATGTTTCTGGGCTTAATGGAACTGATCCGGACATGGTAAAGATGTCATTCTCCAGTTCAAGACTGTGATTCTTATCACTTTGTAGACAGTGTGTCTCCTTGTAGGCAGTGGGCCTCTTTGTGAGCAGTGTGCTCGGGCAGTGAGCCCTAATTGGCATGTGCCATTTTGTAATTCCTTATTCTTCTAATAGAGAATAATCTTTGGGTTAATCACCCCGTGGTTTTCTCTCTTAACCAGGTTTCCACGTCAAAATACTGTGTCATGTGTTTCTTATTTCATGATGATATTTGTCTGTTTGATTCAATACTGCTTTGATTAAGAAGAAGGTTCAAAAGAAGAAATAATTAGGATAACTGATTCACCCCCCCTCTCAGTTATCAACAATTGGTATCAGAGCGAGGTTCCTCTGAAAGAAGCTTAACTGCTTGAGGAGATCTAGGATGTCGTCATACAAAAAGGATAGTTTGAAGTTCGATGGAACCAATTTTACTCTCTGGAAGGGTCGCATGAAATGTCACCTGGAATGTATGGGAAAAGCATACTTGGCTATGGTTTCAAAACCATATGTACCTCCACAAGGTGGTCCGACAACTCTGAATGAAATCACAGAAGCTGAAAATAATCTGCGGACCAAGGAAGCTCTTCTAAGTGCATTGAATGACTCAGATCTCTCAAATGTTATTGACCTACCAACTGCATATGAGATCCTGACTAAACTGGAACTTTTGTATGAAGGAGATGAGTTTGTCAAAAGTGCAAGGTTGCAAAGTCTGAAAGGGAAATTCGAAATATTGAAGATGAGAGATGATGAAAACATCACTACTTTTATGCCAAGAGTGAATGAACTAGTGTGTGGAATTAGAAATGTTGGTGGAACTCTGGATGAAAATGAGATCGTTTGCAAAATCCTTAGATCCCTTCCTGCTACCTACAAAATCAAGGTTGCTGCAATTGATGAATTCAGAACCCACACAACTGTCACAAGAGAACAATTGGCTGGCAAGCTAGCTGCATTTGAAATGATCAAGTTTGGAGATGATCTTCCCAAGACTGAATCTGCTTTCAAAGCCAGTGCCCATGTGAAAGGCAAACAGAGAATTGATCCGGGAGAAAACTCTTCAAGGAAGATGACATGGTATGATCAAGCAAGAAGAGACATGGAAGAAGAAGAAGTAGAAACAGGTCAACTTGAAGCCCTCATTGCAAAAAGACTACCAAGAGGATCCGGTAAGTATGAAGGAAAACTACCCTTTAAGTGCTTCAACTGCAATAAGATTGGTCATTTTGCTTCAAGATGTCCGGAAAGATCTGCAAGGTCTAATACTAACAGACAAAGGTTTCAAAAGAATTGCTATTATGTTCATGAAGAAGATGACAATGAAGGAGTAACAGATGATGAATCAGAACTAGGAAGCAAATCCGGAAATGAGTGGGTGTTTATTGCCATCAAGGAAGAAGATTCAATACTCTCTGAATCTGTCAATCACAAAGTTGTTGAAAAAGCTTTCGCTGCTCAAGTGGAAGAAAAGGATGATTGGGTTATTGACAGTGGATGTTCTCACCATATGACTGGTGACAAAAATAAGTTCTTGAATTTGGAAAGGTATGAAGGAGGAATGGTAAAGTTTGGTGACAATTCTGCTGGCAGAATCAGAGGCAGGGGAACTATTTCCTTTGATGGAAAGAGCAAAACAGGTAATGTACTATATGTTGAAGGATTGAAGCACAATCTTCTCAGTGTTGGTTAGTTAGTGGACAAAGGCTATGATCTTCGGTTTAAGAATGGAAAATGCAGAATCTTTACAAGCTCCGGAACTGAAATTGCATCCGGTACTCAGACAAAAGGTAATATCTTTCATCTGGTTGGTTCAAATAAAAGGTGTTTGTTTGTTCAAATTGATCAGAGTTGGTTATGGCATAGAAGAATGTGTCATGTAAATTTTGATAACATCATCAAGATAAGCAATACTCAGGCTGTAAGAGATCTTCCAAAATTGATGAAACCTACAAATAGTTTGTGCAAAGAATGTCAGCTAGGTAAACAAAGCAGAGTCTCTTTCAAAAGCAAAGATCAGTCTTCTACCGGATTGTTGGAATTAGTACATACTGATCTCTGTGGTCCGACAAGAATCAAGAGTCTGCAAGGTGATAGATATTTCATGTTGTTAATTGATGATCATTCCCGGTTGATGTGGGTTACCTTTCTAAAAGAAAAATCTGAAGCATTTGAGAAGTTCAAAATCTTCAAAGCTTTGGTAGAGAATCAAACCGGATTAAAACTAAAGTGTCTAAGGTCTGATAGAGGTGGTGAATTTACATCTGGAGAGTTCATTGACTATTGTGAGAAGCAGGGTATAAGGAGACAATTGTCTGCTCCTAGGACTCCACAGCAGAATGGAGTAGTTGAAAGAAAGAACCAGACCATCCAGGAAGCTACCAGGACAATGATGTTGGAAGCAAATGTTCCTCAGATGTTCTGGAAAGAAGCTATCAGCACTGCAGTCTACACTCTAAATCGAGTTCAAATCAGAAACAATACCGGTAAGACCCCCTACGAACTCTGGTTTGGCATCACTCCCACTGTGAAATATTTTAGAGTATTTGGTAGCAAGTGTTATATCAAAAGAGATGAAGATCTAGGAAAGTTTGATGCTAGAAGTGATGAAGGAATTTTCTTGGGCTACTCCACTCAAAGCAAAGCATACCGGTGTTACAATAAGAGACTGAGGAAGATGATAGAAAGCACTAATGTGAAAGTTGATGAAGGAATTAAGAAGCCCTCAAGATTTTATGAATCTGATGAAGATGACCAAGACAGTGTTCAAGGAACTCAATCCTCTCCGGTAAGACAGAGTCAGCCTAATCCGGTAAATCAGGAAGAAGAGATAGGTTTGAATGAGCCTGATCAAGAAGCAGCAGTGTAGGATACTCCCAAAATTCCAAGGTATGTGACACTAAACCACTCTGAAGATCAGATCATAGGGGATAGAAGCAAAGGTGTGCAAACTAGAAGGAATGTTGCTCAAAATCAAGATGAATGTTGTCTGATTTCAAAGATTGAACCTAAAACAGTAAATGAAGCCTGCAATGATGAAAACTAGACTAAAGCAATGAAAGATGAATTAATGCAAATTGAGAAAAATCATACTTGGGATCTTGTTCCCAGACCTAGAGATAGGAATGTGATTGGAACCAAATGGGTCTTCCGGAACAAATTAAATGAAGCTGGTAAAGTAATCAGAAACAAAGCTAGATTGGTCTGCAAAGGCTACTCCCAAATAGAAGGAATTGATTATGAAGAGACCTTTGCTCCCGTGGCAAGAATTGAAGCAGTCAGATTATTTCTTGCATTTGCTGCCTTCAAAGACTTCAAGGTATATCAGATGGATGTCAAGTCTACCTTCCTAAATGGTGATCTGGAAGAAGAAGTTTACATTGAACAACCGGATGGATTTCAATTATCTGACAATGATGATATGGTCTGTAAGTTAAAGAAAGCATTGTATGGATTAAAACAAGCTCCAAGAGCATGGTATGAAAGGTTGGATAAGCATCTTGTGCAGATTGGATTCAGCAAAGGTACTGCTGACAGTAACTTATATTTCAAAATTGATCATGAAAACATTTTGATTGTTGAAGTGTTTGTAGATGATATCATTTTTGGAGGAAGAGATAGTATGTGCAAAACTTTTACAAATTAGATGAAATGTGAGTTTGAAATGTCTATGCTTGGTGAAATGAATTTCTTCTTGGGTCTGCAAATTACTCAAACAAAGAAAGGAATCTTCATTTCTCAGACCAAATATGTGAAAGAATTGTTAAGGAAATTTGGTATGGAAGAGTCAAAACCAATGAACACTCCCATGGCAACCGGATGTAAGTTGAGCAAAGATGATGACTCTCCAAAGGCAGATCAGACAATGTATAGATCAATGATTGGTGGATTGTTGTATCTCACTCAGACCAGACCAGATATAATGCAGGCTATTGGTCTTGTGGCAAGATTCCAGGCTGATCCTAGAGAATCTCATGTTATGGCAATCAAAAGAATTTTTAGGTACTTGAAAGGAACAGTTGAGTATGGTCTATGGTACCCTAGAGATCTGGATTTCTCTCTTCATGCTTACACAGATGCAGATTGGGCAGGAGATGTAGATGATCGAAAGAGCACCAGTGGTGGAGCATTCTTTTTGGGGTAGAGATTGGTTTCTTGGCTAAGCAAGAAACAAGATGCAATATCTCTGTCTACAACTGAAGCAGAATACATTGCAGCAGCAAGTAGTTGCACTCAAATCCTATGGATGAAGCAGATGCTAAGAGATATTAAAATTGAATATGCGGAGCCTATCACAATTTTCTGTGATAATTCAAGTGCAATTAATATTTCCAAGAATCCGATATTACACTCTAAGACTAAGCACATATCTATCAAGTTTCATTTCTTGAGAGAACAAGTGAACAAGGAAGAAGTCAGGTTGGAGTATGTTCCCTCCAAGGATCAGATTGTAGATATCTTAACTAAACCTCTTCCCAAGGACTCTTTTGAATATCTCTGGGAGAAGTTAGGGGTCATGGCCCCTCCGGTGATAAACTAGGATGCACTGATGTGCATCAGTCCGGTGGATATCATAGTCATATCTTGTGATCCGGATTGATGATGGGGAGCTGCTACTAAGGGGGAGCAGCTGGTATGATTCTGATATGTTAAAATTGCAAGTATGAGCCCTTTGCCATTGATGTCAAAGGGGGAGAGAAGACATGTGAAAAACAAGTAGTTGATGATCAAAAGAGGAGCAGTAAAATGAGGAGAAGACATGTTGCTGATAGGGGGAGAAGTGACAGAAAGGAAAAGTTTCTTGTCTTGATGGTTTTTCACATCATATGTTGCCATCAATGACAAAGGGGGAGATTGTTGCAAGTATAAGGTAAACCAGTGTTGTCATTGATGTCAACATACTCATATTGCTTTGACAAGAAGGATTCAATGAGCAGTGTGCTGAGGATATTGAGAAAATTAGCCTCAGTCAGGAACAGTAAAGAACAGTGATGAGAAGAAGGCAAATGTACTGTATAGGATGTGAATCGGAGGATGCGGATTAAAGGGTTTGTAGATATGGGTCTTGAGATGCTTCAGTTAAGATTTCAGAGGTCCGCATGAAGATCTGAAGGAGTTGTGGCTGTCGGTGTCGAACCAGTTCCGGCAAGTACTCAGAGGTGACAGAGGATCACAAAAGGTCCGGTGAGGTCCGGAACTGTATAATCCTAATCTGCGAATTGGAAGGAGTCTTTGGGATGTCCTTGTGATGTGCCATCTCGAGTTGTGTATGATTTGGAGGTCCGAAAGTACCTCTTGCATTATGACAGTGGCGACAGACAGTATTCTTGAAGTTTCAGATAAGGAGGATAAGAGATTTCAGTAAGTAAAGGAAATGCGGACGTACCTGGTCATTTAGGTAGGCTTGTGAAGGTTCCTGGATCATGTTGAGGTTGTGTTGTTGGTCCGCATTGACAGTAGAGCCCGGAATTGAAGATATTCTTCCGGATGAAGTTTTTGCTCTGTTTAGCCGACCGGATGAGTTGTTCATCCTGCGAATATTCTTATGGTGGTCGACCGGATGTGTCATTCATCTTGCGGATATTCTTATGATTGATTGCCGACTTAGATGATTGTTCCTAAGTTGATGTCTTGTATAAATAAAGATTTGTGAGTTCATTTTGAAGTGTGGCTTATGTGGAAAAAGGGGAAGTAGCGAAGAGAAGTGCAGAAGGAAGAGCAGATGTTTCTGGGCTTAATGGAACTGATCCGGACATGGTAAAGATGTCATTCTCTAGTTCAAGACTGTGATTCTTATCACTTTGTAGACAGTGTGTCTCCTTGTAGGCAGTGGGCCTCTTTGTGAGCAGTGTGCTTGGGTAGTGAGCCCTAATTGGCATGTGCCATTTTGTAATTCCTTATTCTTCTAATAGAGAATAATCTTTGGGTTAATCACCCCGTGGTTTTCTCCCTTAACCGGGTTTCCACGTCAAAATACTATGTCATGTGTTTCTTATTTCATGATGATATTTGTCTGTTTGATTCAATACTGCTTTGATTAAGAAGAAGGTTCAAAAGAAGAAATAATTAGGATAACTGATTCACCCCCCCCTCTCAGTTATCAACAAAGATAACATTGAATGAGCTTTCTTCATAACCTCATAATCATCCATACAGTTGGTCCAAAAGTCTTCTATATGCATCTTGTGGAACAATTTGTTGCCTACAAACCTCTCCATCACCTTATTTGGATCAAAGTGATCCCTTGCATTGTAGTAGTGGAGAGAAGTTGAAGTTCTTTATCTGAGTGTTTAGCTGATGCCAAAGAAGGACATGCATAATTCCCTTTGCCAAACTGGATGGGAAATTTTACGTTGGTTCTATGCAAGTCCTTGAGTTTCTTAGCACAAGGGATCAATTACCTAGATAAGTCCAAGAGAACTCTCTTATCATCAGGATATCTAGGGAGTCTGTAAGCTATCCCACTGAAACCTTGTACACTTAGATATGTGAACTTTTCAAACTGGATGTACCACCTTCCATATTTGGTTACTTCATTCATAGCCTTTGTAGAAATCCTCAATGCTATGTTACCTTGTAACAATCTTGCTATATACATTGTGAAAGCATCGTTCACCCTTTTAAAATGCATCAGAGATTGAGATGATGTGAGCTATGGATAACACTCATATACTTTGACTTGGGTCTTGTTGGTGTTTCTTCCAAATCAGCAGAGGGTTTGCCAGTTCCAATGCATAGTCAGATTCGGCCAATGAATACAGGAGGTTGCATGAGCTGCCTCCCCTTCACTTCTAGTTCTGCCGCACCAAGGGGGGTATCCCTATAGCTAAAGATTTCACCTTGACTCGCCCAATGACAGAAAGATTAGCTTTACAATGATAGGCAGAATACTTTCATGTTTGGACCAAAATATGCATGATACATCACAAGTTTGGCAACATTCTTGGACATAACTAACTGGTTGAGGTATGAGAGTATGTAGGGGTCCTATTCCTACTCCTACAACTAACAGATTGGAATTATGAAAGGATTTAAATTGATGTTTTGGATGCAAGACAGGGGGTTTTGGATCATAACTACTGCACAAGGGCAAACTGGTGCCTATCTTAGGGCAAGGAGTCAACTACACATATAGATAAGAATGGATTGCAATTTGGATTCAAGTTTCAAGGGGTTAGATTGATGTTTGTCTTACAAACATCACCCAAGAATGGGTATTTAACTGTCTCTACTTACAAACATCCCAGCTGACATACAACCTTCTCCATACTTAACCTAAGACAATTTAATCCACTCCTTGAATGGAAGTCACAGATTAAACATGCAATATAGAAACCTATATCCTAGAATCTATGAAACCCTTAGCAACTAGATTCAGAAGAAGGAAAGCATGCAACAAAGGAGACAGACAGATAAACACACACACAATGTATTTTTCATATGAAACAACAGTGAAACTAAGAATATCTGCAATGTACATTCAGGTGCAACTCATAAACTCCATAGAGATACAACAGACAGGAAATGCTCTATTTTTCATTATTTTCACAAAAATGCCCTGGTCTTCAACAACCTAAAATGAGTAACACAGTCTGTCTTTTATAGAAAAACTATGTACTTAGCAAATTAGTTACATTGGTCTTTTAAAAATTGCTAGATACACTGCATCTTCAAGTTGGCGCTTAAAATAATCAATGCAGATGGAAGAAATAGAGGAAAGAGCAGGTGGAATCAGGATCTGCATTGCTGCCTAAAGATTTTCCTCAAATTAGGTAGTTAGCCTGTCCATCGTCGACCCATACCACTGTAACCCTTCCATCAATGCTTAGCTACCCACAGCCCCTCTTAAAAATTGCAGTAGCATGCCCATAAGGAGTTTTCCCGCCTAAAATGTGACTTGTAGATACATAGAAAATCCATCGCTGCAGCGAACTTGAAAGATAGCTGTCGATCATGCTTCCATCACAGAAATCTACAGCCTCAAAACACCCTTGAAAAGTCACTAACCAATGAAAACGTGCCACATAGGCACTCCAAGCCTCCATCGCTGACTTTTCACTTCTTCATTTTGCCCTTTTCGCCTTTTTCCTTTTCGCCCTTGTATATGCAAAAAACATATGCATATACAACTGCCTATCATACAAGGCGGACCCCAAACATTTATAGGACAAATTGTAATCACCATTGAATCTGCCTTGCATCATCTTTCCTTGCATATCCTCTTTGTACATGTGCATATGCATTCCCCTTATACATAGAAGGTCCGGATTTCAAAATTTATGAAGCATGCTGAAGTAGCTTTCAAATCTGGCTTGTACCTAACCTTTGTATATCGGTACACATACAAGCATCCTGACATACAAACCACGGATGCCAATGCTTTATTTGCCAACTTTGACTTTTCCTTTGGGTCTAACTTGTATATTTTCCTTTGTATATTGGCTTGTATGTGTAAACATACAACGCGGATATACATACAAGGCACGGACTCCATGTCTTTATGACTTGGATTGGAAGAACCCTTAGAAATCTGGCTTGTATGCTTGCCTTTGCATGTTGACCCTTGTATGTGCAAACATACAATGCAAACATACAAGAAAATAGCCTTTAACAACCTTCCCTCGCATGCATCCTCCAAGCTTGATTTGATAAACTTTGAAATTTGGCCTGTATATCCTACTGTGCATTATCGGTCCTTGTATCTTGTGCTTGCATATGCACTGGCCGATGCATTCTTTGCACTGTAGCAAATGCATGTCGGGTTTCTTTGTATATTTTTCATTGTATAAACCCAATGTATGTTGGACATACATTCACTCTTGAACATCGCAATGTACACTCTGCCTTGTACATTCCATTTGTATGCCACCAATGCATCTAGCTGTTGCATATCTTCTTGCATCTTTTCTCTTGTATATAGCCATTGTATGTCTAAACATACAAACCCGATATATAAGCAAACACACATACAACTACAGAATATTCCTGGAATCTGCGATAGATTCTCCCATGTATATGCAAACCTGATATGCATTCAAAAATGCATATAATTCATTTTTTCACCATTTTTCAAAGGCCAATGGGAATTTTGCAAGCCTGCCAATGGATATTTGCATTTGTACATACAAACCTCTTTGTATATACAAAGATACATGCATTTTAACTATTTTTTGCACATTTTTCTACTACAGAGGCTGAAAGACAGAATTTTTTTGGATTTTTTGGAAGGTGCCTGCATATTAAAATGCTTGGAACCTGAATATTATGTAGGCACCACCAATGGCTCTGTCTAGGGACGCATGCCTCTTGTAGGCATGGAGAGAACTTTAGAATCTCTGGGATGTAGACTAGTCCCTTATCCATTGGGCAATAGATTCGAACACATACCAACCTGCATCACAAAACACATTTAGTTAAAATTTACTTGGTGGCCCCAGGCCATCAAAAAGGAAAAACTAAAATTTTCCTCTGTCAAACACTTGATTTTCTTCTGATCTCAATGGGTCAAGCCTGAAGATGCTACCATGATTTACCCACAAACAACCCTTGTTATTTGCATACTCAACCATCTTATTTAGCTTATCACTGTCAACCTTATGCAAAAAACCTTCAGCATCAAGCAACATGTGAATGCCACATTCATTAAACAATGCATTCTCATATAACATATAACACTTATCATCATCTTCATCAGCAACATGCATCATAAAATGATCTCCCAGCTGGACTAAAAATTGAAAGCACTCATAGTCCATCATATAGCTAGGAGCATCAGGCCTCATTTTATCATAAACTGGCATATCAAAGATAAAGCTCTCAAATCCATATTTGTGCACTTCATGCACACAATCTTCAGTTGCACCAGATAGGAAAGGCTCAGACTCTGGCACCTCTCTGCAATAACCCTCATGATATATGTTAGTCTCCCTTTCATTAAGATGAAAATCAGAATCCATATCAATAACAGTACCTTGATTTTCACCATACTCAAACAGATCCTCATCACTATATGTGTCAAAAAAAATTGATCCAAGTGTTTCAGCTTCATTATGGTATGCCACTAGTTCATGGGCAGCAGAACATACATTTTCATTACCAATGAATTCCTTGTATGGAGGAGTATCAGCTCTTGTGTCATAAACAAAACAATAATCAAATAAAGAATAATCATACTCAGCACTAGCACTTGTTTCAATCCCTAATTGCTCTTCATCATCTCCATGTGTCTGAATGAAAGGCAATGACTCAAACATGGAAATGCTCCTTTGTTTGCTTATTTCTTCTCTATCTTGTGCACAATACTCACAATTATCTCCACAAATCCACTCAAACAAGTATTCATTGTTGTCCATAACCTCATCATTATTTTCAGATACAGATACGTCAACCTTGGGATGGGAGTCACCACTGATCCTCTCATTGGCACCCTTGACTGGTGAACAATCTAGTTGAACATTGTTATCAGCATTATGTTCAAAAATAGCAGCATTGTCAACTTCTATATTTTCATTTTCATTTTTATCTTCAAATGATGCCATGATCACTTGGTCATTTGCAGCCACACAACTGTTATTCACACCAAAGCCTGTGGATAGGGAATTGAGTATGTGCTCATTCCTTATTTTTTCTGTATTCTCTAAAAACTTGTATGCCATTTGCACACTTGTTATATTGAATTCCCTCAACAATGTACTAGAGCCCTCTTCAAAAGATTCAAAATATATGCCAATGCAGGATGAAGTATCAGGTCTGAAGTCTTCAAGGATTTGTGAAAGGGCAACTGCAAATCTATGACTGAAATCAATAATGGGCTCTTCATCTTGTTTTCTAATTTCCATCAATCTTGCAACAAGATCAACAGGTTCTCTTGCAAATTCTTCTCTAAAACAGTCAACAAGTTCATCCCAACAGGCAAAGGATCTTTTTGGAAAGTTCAAATACTAATCTCTAGCTCTAGCACCAAAGGATCTAACAAAAAACCTCATCCACGTATCCTCATCTCTAAATGAATTTTTCTCCATAAAGTTGTGAAAGTTTTGGATATGTGCATCCCCATCACACACACTATGACCACTAAATCTAGGCATTTGATTATAAATCTGAGCAGGCACACATTCAACTTTATAGTCAACCCATGACAAATCTAGTTGGTCATATAAAGGATCAAAAGGGCTGACAAGAGGTTTAGCATTCTAACTGGCAGACACAACAGGGTTATTATTTAACTGAGCTTGCCTAGCCTCTAAGGATATCAGCCTATTCTTTATATCTTCAATCTTTTTACATAACACTTCATCTCCCTTTTGATTGAGTATGGGTGAATACATACTTGGATTCATCTAAATTTCAATATCAGACATCCTATGTTTGCCTAAGACCTAAGGCTTCCCCTTGGGCTTCAGCTTATGCAATGAAACAACAAAGACAAGCGAGAAAAAACCATGTAGCTTTTCTCATCTAGATGTTGAAGTCTTGAACAGAAAACCTTTTATTACAACAACATACATCAACCTTTCATGTGCACTAAAATCTTTTTTACAGAGTCGCCACCTCTCCAAAGAGGACACAATTTTCAAACAACTGAAAGCTCATCAAAGAATAAATATTCTTCTGAGTTCCTTCCACTAGCAGAGCACCATATTCACATGAAAGAACTGGATATGTAGCAATGATTTTACACTATTTGACTCCTATTCCCCAGTAGAGTCACCATCTGTTGGTGTTTCTTCCGAATCAGTAGAGGGTTTGCTAGTTCCAATGCATAGTTAGATTCGGCCAAGGAATACAGGAGGTTGTGTGAGCTACCTCCCCTTCACTTTTGGTTCTTCCGCACCAAGGGGGGTATCCCTATAGCTAAAGATTTCACCTTGACTCGCCCAATGACAGAAAGATTTATCTTTACAATGACAGGCATAATACTCTCATGTTTGGACCAAAATATGCATGATACCTCATAAGTTTGGCAACATTCTTGGACATAACTAACTGGTTGAGGTATGAGAGTATGCAGGGTTCCTATTCCTACTCCTACAACTAATAGACTGGAATTATGAAAGGATTTAAATTGATGTTTTGGATGCAAGACAGGGGGTTTTGGATCATAACTACTGGACAAGGGCAGACCAGTGCCTATCTCAGGGTAAGGAGTCCACTAAATGTATACATAAGAATAAATTGCATTTTGGATTCAAGTTTCAAGGGGTTACATTGATGCTTGTCTTACAAACATCACCCAAGAATGGGTATTTAACTGTCTCTACTTACAAACATCCCAGCTAACATACAACCTTCTCCATACTTAACCTAAGACAATTTAATCCACTCCTTGAATGGAAGTCACAGATTAAACATGCAATATAGAAACCTATATCCTAGAATCTATGAAACCCTTAGCAACTAGATTCAGAAGAAGGAAAACATGCAAAAAAGGAGATAGACAGATAAACACACACACAATGCATTTTTCATATGAAACAATAGTGAAACTGAGAATATCTGCAATGTACATTCAAGTGCAACTCATAAACTCCATAGAGATACAACAGACAGGAAATGCTCAGTGTTTCATTATTTTCACAAAAATGCCCAGGTCTTCAACAACCCAAAATGAGTAACATAGTTTGCCTTTTATAGCAAAACTGTGTACTCAGCAAATTAGTTACATTGGTCTTTTTAAAATCGCCAGATACACTACATCTTCAGATTGGTGCTCAAAATAATCAATGCAGCCAGAAGAAACGGAGGAAAGAGCAGGTGGAATCAGGATCTGCACCGCCACCTGAAGATTTTCCTCAAATCGGGTAGTTGGCCTGTCCATTGTCGACCCATATCGCTGCAACCCTGCCATCAATGCTCAGCTACCCACAGCCCCTCTTGAAAATTGCAGCAGCGTGCCCATAAGGAGTTTTCCCGCCTAAAATGTGACCTATAGATACATAGAAAATCTATCATTGCAGCGAACTTGAAAGATAGCCATCAATCATGCTTCCATTGCAGAAATCTACGGCCTCAAAACACCCTTGAAAAGTCACCAACTAGTGAAAACGTGCCACGTAGGCACTCCAAGCCTCCATCGCTGAGTTTTCGCTTCTTCATTTTGCCCCTTTCACCTTTTGCCTTTTCTCCCTTGTACATGCAAAAAACATATGCATATACAACTGCCTATCATACAAGGCGGACCCCAAACATTTATAAGACAAATCACAATCACCATCAAATCCGCCTTGCATCATCTTTCCTTGCATATCCTCTTGGTACATGTGCATATGCATTCCTCTTATACATACAAGGCATGGATTTCAAAATTTATGAAGCATGCTAAAGTAGCTTTGAAATCTAGCTTGTACCTAACCTTTGTATATCAGCACACATACAAGCATCCTGACATACAAACCGTGGACACCAGTGCTTTATTTGCCAACTTTGACTTTTCCTTTGGGTCCGAATTGTATATTTTCCTTTGTATATCGGCTTGTATGTGTAAACATACAATGCGGATATACATACAAGGCGTGGACTCCATGTCTTTATGAGTTGGATTGGAAGAACCCTTAGAAATCCGGCTTGTATGCTTGCCTTTGCATATTTCGATTGTATGTTGACCCTTGTATGTGCAAACATACAATGTAAACATACAAGAAAATAGCCTTTAACAACCTTACCTCGCATGCATCCTCCAAGCTTGATTTGATAAACTTTGAAGTCCGGCTTGTATATCCTGCTGTGCATTATCGGTCCTTGTATCTTTTGCTTGCATATGCATCGGCCGATACATTCTTTGCACTGTAGCAAATGCATGTCAGGTTTCTTTGTATATTTTTCATTATATAAACCTAATGTATGTCCGACATACATTCACTCTTGTACATCGCAATGTACACTCTACCTTGCACATTCCATTTGTATGTCGCCAATGCATCTAGCTGTTGTATATCTGCTTGCATCTTTTCTCTTGTATATATCCGTTGTATGTCTAAACATATAAACCTGATATACAAGCAAACACACATACAACTGTAGAATATTCCTGGAATCTGTGATAGACTCTCCCATGTATATGCAAACCTGATATGCATTAAAAAATGCATATAATTCATTTTTTCACCATTTTTCAAAGGCCGATGGAAATTTTACAAGCCCGCCAATGTATATTTGCATTTGTACATACAAACCTCTTTGTATATACAAATATACATGCATTTTAACTATTTTTTGCACATTTTTCTACTGCAAAGGCTGAATGATATAGAATGTTTTTGGATTTTTTGGAAGGTGCCTGCATATTAAACTGCTTGGAACCTGAATGTTTATGCAGGCACCACCAGGTCTACTCATATTTCCAACTTCTCCTTTTTAGACAACCCAACATAATGGTTTCTTCTTTCCAAAGCATAAAAAACATAAGATGTCCACCTAAAGAACCTTTTCTCTTTGAAGTTGTTGAATGGTTCATGAATGTTATCACTGAGAATCTATGAGCAGTGAAACTTAGTTCATTTCAATATCTCTTCAACTATGACAAACATCCACCCTTCAAAACTTGATGTTGCAGGCAATCGATAAATTCTACTCAGAAAAGTTACTAAATCCCCGATTTCATCATGAAAATCACTTCTGTACAGTACTTGATGGAATTTTCTCATGGCAGACCTTCTGCTCTTTGCCCAATTTTCATTCATATGTTTTCTACATCCACTTTCATCCTTATTGTATGTGGCCTTTGATTTTGCATTATTTTGCATGGTCATTACTATGTGCCATGGGATGTCAAAAGTTTTAGCCAAGGAGGGTGGAATCAAGTCAGCTAAGATGTCTCCATTGGTAGTTTGGATTGTTCTGGTCATGATATCATATCTATCTGCACATGTGACTATGAGTTCAGCACACTGAATAGATGTAGGGAAGGTAGTAGCTTGTGCAATCCCACTATCTTTCACTTTCTTTGCCCTGGGTGTTAGATTTGGACCAAAGGTTCTTACTATGAAGTCATCTAGGTCTATGTACCCCAGATCTGTATCTCCTACAACACTCCATCTAGTATGAATCTTTGTCTCAGGGGGGATGCCTTGAATTTGTACCTCATGGTTTGAGTTCATGCAGTCATCTAACCTGCAGGACTAGACCTTATAAGCCTGATACCTTAAAATCTTTTTACTAACTCCTAAGTTTAAGTTTTATGATTATCAAGTGGATCACTAGAATCTCAACCAATGAATCTATAATGGATCTACTAAATTACTGACATGCTCTTCAAAAGAATAGAAATCTGACATTGACCACCATTACATCCATTTTATAATCTAACTTTAAACAATTCAGCATTATTGCATGTAATAAACATTTCAAAACTGCAAAAATCCCATTTAAAACATGTAAAACATCACAACTAATCATTTGAAATGTTTATTACATGCATTAATGCTGATTATTATATCATTTCAGACACTTCTCCTTTTGAAAGTTCCTTAAAAACAATCATTTTGCTTAATTTGCGCTGATTTTAGGGTCAACCAACTTGCAAATAGGAAAGCGCTACTTTTGAGGTCTACCGACCTCAGCGGGAAAATCGGGTTCATCTGACCAACTATTCTTTCACTGTTCATGTGCGTTCAATATTTTGCGTGGATTTTGTGATCAATCAACCTGCACAGATTTCGGAAGGTACCAACTCTAGTTAATCATTTAGTCCATTGGTTGAGAACCTAGCACAAGATAATTAGGACATCTTTTACAATGTTTGCACGAGATTGGACCTTGTCAAACCTTGCATGGGTTTTGAGGTCAACCGACTAGCTCAGTGGTGGTATGTTTCAACGTGAAGTCAGATGAAGTTACTTCTAGCGTAAGGTCACTTTCTTTGTTTCTAGTGGGAGTTTTGGTTATTGCCTATCGACAGAGATTTACTAGGCATCTGACCAAAACTCAGAGTGGAGGTCTTTTAGCGCGAAGTCAGTGCAAGGCAGTTTTAGCCCAAATTCATTTTCTGGACTTTGCAGGACTTTTCGATCCCACCGACCACATTAGTTAAGCCAAAGAATATCATGGAGTTAGAGAATGGGGTTTTCAGTGCTAACCTATTTAAAGCTTTGGCACAGATTTTTGTGGCCGCTGACTGACTGGATATTTTGGAACTTCGAAGGTTGGTCAGATAGGCCATTAGTGCTAAAATTTACTTCATTTTCTCGCCTCGAAGGGTTTCACGTTTGCAGAATTTTGACAAGTTTTCTTCATTTTTCTGTGTTTCCCTTTAAAGGTCTAGAACTAGGGTTTATAAGTAGCAAGAAACAATTTATCATAGAAACCTGAGCTACGTTTGGATTCATTGTATTTATTCAAATGCTAAAAGGAAATGAAACCCTAAACATGCAAGAAAAAACCCTAGATATAGGTTTAGCTCCTACCTGATTTGCCAGGTTCAGTTAAAATTTGCAAGCAAGGAAAGAGGCTACAGGATTGAATCCATATGCGATGCTACGGGAATGTTTGATAAATCATAGGGATTTCTCCAAAATCTAAGTTGAAATGCAAAAAAATGAGTTTAAATGATGCAAAATCACCCCTTTTATTGCCCATAGTTAAATTGCCATTAATGTGAAATGTACGTAGTGTCAGTTAGGAATTAGGTAGATTAGGGTTAAATGACTTTTGGTCCTCTCTGACCAGGTATCTTTGGCAAGGAAATCGAGTGTGACAGACTTGGTCAGTGGACAGTTACTTTAGCACTATGATAACACACTCGGTTACATGTCGTTTGTGGGCTTTGAGGTTCCCCAGACCAGCGGGGATTTTGGTATCCTTCGACTTGGTCAGATGACAAGTGATCTAGCTTAAGTTAGAGACAATAAGAATCAGCACAAAAATCCTTGCAAGTGAAAAGTGGTGCAAAGTCAGACAGGAGGAAAAATAGTGCCAAAGTCAGTGATGAAGGTTTATAGTGCAGAGGTCGGTTGGAGGGCAACTCAGCGCAAAGGTTAGTTAGGACCGGATTTAGCACAAAAGAACTATCAGACCTACTGGGAGAAATACAAAGATCTTGACTTAGCAGATTTTGGAGTGATTTTTCAATTTCAAACTTCTAACATGGTGAAAAACACACTTGTTGACCACTTGACTACTTAGGAGGTGGAAGAAACTAACTTGACACTCTATACCGAATTTGAAGAAAGGGAGTCCCTATTTTTCAAAATGGGGCATGTGTGTGAGGCACAACAGTATCAAAAACCATTCCATAGAGACAACAAGGTCTGTAATATGCAAAGAAACAAGGAAATGTTGTCTTTTGCATGTAAATTCTAACTAGAACTACTGATACAACTCCATCACAAGCTATCAATAACCAGGATAGTGCCAATGAGTACAGTCATGCTAGTACTAAAATGAAAGAGTATTTATCAATTTACAATCACTAATGCATAAGAGGACCCTGGTCATGTCATATAATTTTGACAATAGTGGAAGCATATATAATCTGTCAACTAGCATCAAACTGTCCTGACTTCCTCTTTTGAAACACACTTGAATATCTATAAACAATCAAATGACCATACATCAATAAGATAATATAACTCAGTCCCCGTCTGACTGATAAGAGAATACTAAGAATTGGCATAACACAAAGAGAAATAGAGTGACATCACTATCTGTCTAGGTCTGCAATCTAGCTGCCATCAAATGTAAAGCACCATCATCAAAAATAAAGTGTCATGCCATCACAATACAAGTAAAGTGTCTTCAACAAGAACATAGTGCCATCACAATGAAAACTTAGCTAGGTCTACTATCAGACTGGTTGATGCCAAAAAGTCTTCTTTGTAAGTAACCGCTAACAACACAAATAGAACCACATATATCTGTACCTGTATCATTGTCATACAATACTGACAGAGTGATATAATATCTTCTTGACAAGACATACATTGCATGAAATGAGAAACAAGGTCAACACTGCATCAATAATTACAAAATCCGCTGCACTTATCAACCATAAACAAAAGATCTGCTATAGTTAATCACACCACATGGACGGTCACCCATTTCTATCATACACAAGGTCTGCACAACAAAAGGTTTGCTTCTAGTATGGATCAAATGTCATAAAGGTCCTTACTTTACCAATACAACCAACTACCCTAGAGAGCACTTCATCATTCATAAGGACTAGTTACTTGTTTCTTTGTCACAACAAATATAAAGATCTATGTTTGCAAAAGACTATCCCCATAAAAATAAAGCACCACAAAACTACACTTAAAGTCTATTACACCTCACAAGGTTTGTAATCAAGAAATTAGAGGGATACAGCATTACATCAAAGAACCTGCACTTGCAAATCAACAATCACTGATCTGCAAGAAACCTACATAACAAAGTCAACAATGTCTTCTTTTCACAACAAGGTCTATATCAACAACTGCCTACAAGTCTTCTAATCAAACAAGAATACTTCCCAAGGTTTGTAAGATACAAGGATTGAAGATATACTATTACACAAGATCAATCAACTAGGTCTGCAATTAGGTCTACCATAAAAATACTAAAACATCTACAGCACTTATACATTTTCTACATAGCTACCAAGACACTTGCAACTATTACATTTGACAACTACATTTCTTGATTCATAGATTTAATAAGATTTGACATTGATCATCTCCTTTGACACCATGAAACATGCAGATGATCTTTGAAGAATCACAAAGACATGAGAAGATGGGCTACAACTGATCACCTAAACCATGAAGAACATGAAGACACATGAACCACAACTGTCCTTTTTAGAGAGTGTACCAAAACTGATATGAAAAACAAAGATTGCATGACTGCTACTCAAGACTGCAGAGACAATTTTATACTGTACCAAGCCACCTTTTCACTTAGGGGCAAGAGATAAGACTTACAATGCCCCTACTTACTACATGTTGTGTCTAAAGTAGTTTGTGATGTCTCTTGTGTAGCATACACAAGATTAGGACTTTCTTCTTCTTGACTTTGTTTTCTTCTCCAAGCTAGTATAGGATCTTTGTTTTCCTTGTCTAGAACATTCACTTACTTTTTCTTGAATATGTAATCTCTAGATGATTTCCTCAATCTTCCTCTACACCACTATCTTTTGTGCCCAAATGTATTCTACCTATAGCATAAAGTATTGTAGTCTTGACCAAGAGAAAGATAGTTTCTTCTAGTCAATTTGTGAGAATCTCTATTTGTTGATAACTGAAGGGGGGGGTGAATTAGTTATCCTAATTATTTCTGCTTTCTGAACTTTCTTAATAATCAATGCAACATTAATTCAAATAAGCAAATATAACCATGAAATGGAAATACACATGACACAATATTTTTGACGTGGAAACCCTGTTAAGAGAAAAAACCACGGGGTGATTAACCCAAGATTGTATTCTCTGTTAGAAGAATGGAAATACAAAATGGCACTTGCCAATTAGGGCTCACTGCCTGAGCACACTGCTCACAAGAGGCACACTGCCTACAAGAGACACATTGTCTACAATTTATAAAGAGTGTAATACAATACTTGAACTGATAAGAAGCATCAACATATGCTAGAGTTCAGTTCCAGTTGGGCTCTGTATACTGATTTGTTGCACTTCATCTTTTCTCTTCTTTTGTGCTACTCTCCTTTCACATACTGGATCTTCCTTTCTACTTTTATTCGGTTCTTCTGATTTCCTTCGTACATCCACTACAACCACACAACACATCACAACTAAATCCATCTTATATATATACGCATAAGTGATTTCATCACCTTTCTAGTCGGCACCTGGAATAGTCAATATTTTCCACAAACTCTGATCTATCGGTTGAATCCTTGCATACCAAGTAATGCGGATCAAAGATATACTTGTAGAAGTCATCAATCATGTTAGCCAATCATAACTTATGCCTTAATAACCTTTACCATCATTAGTAACACATTTGAAATAATGTCTGATGTTCTGTCGGTCAGTTCTTCCTCTGTCCATACTGCCAGTCAGGAACCCGATACTCAAGTATTCATATCTTTTCCTTCATCTATCACCGAAGGCTAAATCCTTGGAATCTATCACTCAAGGTAGTCCTCTTGACTTTCCCAAATCCACACTTTACCAAGATACTTCCTCTAAGAGATCTAGACCTGACTGTCGGACCTTGCCACATGCTCTGTTCTTGCTTACTAGACCACAACATTCTTCACTCTGACTTCCGGTAGACACACACCATGTCCTGCGGATGTGTGGGATGAATTTTGTTACCATCAATGACAACAATCATGAATCCATATAGTGTCTCTTGCCAACAATCTCCCCCTTTGGCATTGATGGCAACACTTAGTGAAAAATGACTAAGTGTTTACACTATGCTCTCCCTTAGCTGATGCTCTATTTTTATATACATTTTCTGGAGCTCCCCCTTAGTTGGATTCCTTATTTTTCACTGTTCCTCACTTCCCCTTTGACATCAATGGCAAAGGGTAGGGTCCGCATACCAAAATTTTCAAAATCTTGCCCGCATAAGTATATACATATGGAATACTTACATATATTGAAGTATGTCTACAAAAGTTGTTTTCAATTGAATGAATTCCGTAGCCCAACTTTGCTTCATTCTGTCCAAAATTGATATATGACCACTTAACAGGAATGCAAATGCATCTACCCTTTTTAGATCTGTTGGATCATTGGTCTGAGCTATGATTTGAGCTTCTTTTATGCCCTCATGCATGGCCTCTAACTTAGGGACAATTATCCCTCTGAGTGCACCCAACCTGCTTATTCTATTTTTCTTTTCCTTCTCCAGCTTCTTGATTTCATTCAAGACTACAATAGTCTGACATTCTTGATTTATTATGGAGGATGAGAGAGGATCAAAATTCTTTGATAGATTTGTTAGTTTGTCCTCCTATTCTTTTACTTTCTTCTCAATGTCCAATGTTGCTTTGGACCATGATAAACAAAATTTGTATATTTCTTTGCCATCTTTAAGAGCATTTTCTAAGCTCTTTATCCCAATATTCATATTTCTCCTATCATTAATTATCAACCCTTGTACCTCTGATAATCATTTTGCAAGAAATTCTTTTCGGACCTTATCTTTTGCTGACTTCTCTAGGGAATCAAAATGTGTGCTAACACTATTGACTAGAGTTTTGATATTACCAAATGAGGAGGCTATGGGATCCTTCTGAAACGATGGCATAATCTTTTCTAGCACTCCGGAAGCAGCTTCTATCAACTCACAGTCTTCCATGTGAGGCTTTAGGAGTTTTTCTTTGGCCTTTGCATTAGCAAATGAAGCTATCTTCATTGTTTGTACCGGAGAAAGAGAGTCAAAATTAAATGGTCCTTGTAGAAGCTCCAGTTCATCAATCTCCATTGTTTCTTTGTTCAAGAATTCTTGGACAGTTTTTGCAGTCTCTCTTGCCAAAGACAGATTTTTCTTCTCTTCTGCATTCTTAGAGCTGTCTCTTGGAGCTTTCTCTCCTTTTACATTCTTACCACTAGCAGTTGTGGTCTTTTCTATTGAAGTCTTCTCTCCCTCTGCAACCTTGGTACTGTCATCTTCTTTTTCCTTCACCTCTGCTTCTTTCTCATGTATTCTTTCTTCTCCTTTAGATCCAGAGACTGTAGGGGAAACCAGAGGAGAGATATTTGTTTGTTCATGAGCCACCTCTTCCAGAGTAGAAGATTCCAAGTCCTTATCCTTTTCTGCACCGGTGTCCATGACTTGCTCAGTGGATTCTTTTTCAACACTTGTGGTCGAGGGGTTAGTACCCAAGTCCTCTATAATTGGAATGTTGAATTTTTTAAAAGCATTTCGGAGGATCTCTTTAGTCTCTCTTGCCACTTTGTCGGTTTCACCAAGCATGAGCTGATTCATCCTGGCTTTTCTCCGGAACTCATCCTTGCAATCTTTGAAGATCATGTTCATTTGTTGTGGAGTGATTGAAGGGTATAGCTGAATTGCTATCTGTTCCCGGATTTCTAGATCTTTTGCTCGAGCATTGTTCTTCCTCATTTCAAGCCTTTTCTTTAAGCTTTTGGGAATTAGAGAGATAATTTCAATAAAAGCTTTATTGTAAGTGTTCAAAAACTTAACTATGGCTTCCTCCAGAATCTTTTTATCTACTTCATTATATGCATCATAGAATTCTGTTAAGGGTTGCAGGTTCCCATCCACAGTGACTGCTTTCACTACAACATCTAGGGATAGAGTGGGTTTTTCAACAAATTCCTCTTCCTTCTCTTCTTCTCCTTGACCGGTAGAGTGTTCACCGGATGATTTCTTCTTCTTCTTCAGTTTCTTTATCTCCTCATCTAATTCAGTTTTCTCATCATCCTTTAGGCTAACATAGGACCTTGTTGCCTTTTTCTTTGTTCTCTTTTCTCCTTTTCCAAATGCCTGGACTTCCGGTTTTGAGCTTTTAGCAGTGACAGGTGCTGATCTCTTTGATGATCTGGTCCGGGTGGAAGATTTTATTGGAACACTTTCCTCACTTTTCTTTTCTGCCTTTTTCTTCTCTTCCTCAGCCCTTTCCATCTTTTCCTTGTTGGTATCAAGTGCCTCCTTTGATATGCCAAAGCCTTTTGTAACATCTTCAACTTCTTTTCTTACCTTCCCCTTGATCTCTGGTTGTCTGAGTTCCACATGAACTTTTACACTTAGCTCTTCAAAGGTTCCAAACCTTTCTGCCTTTGGATCCTTTGGCTAACTTAGCATGTGTTGAACATGCAGCTCCACTATTTGTTCATCAACTTCATACCCCATAGGCATGATCCATACAGTTCTTGGTTCTACTGCCTCCATTAGGCACTGATTAGTCTCTACCATAAAGCATACTATGTCTTTGTATTTCTCAACAAGAGACTGGGGAATTCTCTCTCTTGCTTGCATCATGTTCTGAAAATTCTTGAAGTACCCCCACAGGGCTGTATTTCTTGCTTTAGCATCCCCAAGCCCATGCAAACAGTCTCTGATTTGGATGGCAACCGATTTGTCATTCTGCCATACCCAGCCATTGGATCTGGGAAGCTCATTCATGTAATAAAAGAATAGGCAGAGTATCAAGCCACCATACTTGAAGGAGTTCTTCTTATCCTTCTTAATCTTTTGTAGATTTTCCAACAGTTGGCTTAGAATAAGTTCACACAGATCATAGTCAGCATTTTCTTTTAGCATTTGATAGGCTATGTAAACTACAGTTCTCGGTACTGAATTTTCCCTACTGGAGTGATAAATCTTGTAACCAATTATCATGGATGCAAATTTGACATCCGGTTCAGTGATGTCTTCAATTATCATAGCTCTCTTGTCAAATTTTGATCCGGTTGCATCACTTACTGTCTGATTCTTGATAGACTTGAGAACAGGTATTCCACCGGATGAGTGCAAACCGGTTACTACCCTAATTGCATCTTTGGTGATCTTAAATGGTTTATTCAACCATAAGAAATTGTCATGTACTCTACTCAACACATACCGGACCCATTCATCTTCTTTAAAATAGGGGAAATGAATGCACTGTGCAAAATGCTTATCCCAGATGGCTTTATATTGAGGTTTAATCTCAAAAGATTAATCTATTAATTGTTTGTGATAGATATCCACTAACTTTGATTCCCCAAATTCTTTAATATTCACGTGTATGTAAACCCTAATGTCTTCTACATGCAACACACCATGTGGAACATTGGAAAACGCCCCTAGGGGATCTACTTCCAAAGATTTGTATGGATGTTTCTTGAATTTGGGGAAGGCCTATCAGAGATTTTTACAATATTTGGAGTACCCATCATTCAAGGATTTGGAGAGAGATATTTGATAGCAGAGAATACCTTTTGCACCTTTCAGTTTCACGGAGTTAGCCGGATCGATTTCTGCATGAATTGACTTCTGCAAATGATCTTTGATGAGCTTGAGGAGTTTTGTTGCAGAGCTTCACTTTTTGTTTCTTCTTGAATGCAGAATGAACAAATGCTTAATGAGAAAACCCTTATATTGCTCTACAGACCCTAATGTCAGGTTGCAAAAAATGCTCGACCTAAGTTATTCTGGTTTGCCTTATTCATATGACTTTAAGAGCTAGATCAATCCTGATCTTTAACCAACTTACGAATCTTCCAAATCTTAACCATAGATTATTTGGATGTTTCCCTTATGAACTCTTTAATCCGCAACTCTTCTTGTGCCAGTTCCGGCACCAATTGACTGGCTGGGGGAACAAGGTTTTCTTTGTGTCTCCCCCTGAACCAGAGCTCACTTTTTAATTTTTGGAAGGAATATCAGCACCAGAGTCTGGTGCGGATCCATCCTCTACATTCTCTGTACTTTTCTTCACCAAAATCTTGTTCATCTCACTTTGAACTTCATCCGCATTCACTTTTTGTTTACCCTTATCTTGATTCTAATTATGATATACTAGACCTCTTTTGTCCTGATTCTAATTATATTGAATTTTGCAATATGACCGGATCTATTGCAAATTTGGCAAACAACATTTCTTTACATATTTGATTGATATCCTCTTGATCTGCATTTATTAGCCATATGACCTATTCTATTGCATGCAAAGCATCTACCATTGAATGATTTGTTCATTTGTATATTTCTGCATTCATGAGATTTGTGACCATACCTTTTGCAGTTAAAACACTGTCTGGAGAAGGATGAATTAGTTTGATTACTTCTCTTTTTGCACTGCTTAGCTTTATGACCAAAGTTATTGCAGTTGTGGCAGTATCCATTGAAGGATGGATATCTTTGAGCATTAGGCTACCTTACCAAAGGTCTTCTAGGCATGTTCCTTGGATTTTTTGATCCAAAATTCTTCTGACCGGATCTGAAGCTTTCTCCTTTCTCATATCCCAAGCCACACTTGTCATCTACTCTCTTTTGACTTCCAAGAAGAACTTCAAGTTGAGCAGAACTTATCTTGAATTTCTCTTTATATTCATTTGCTATTTGAAGATCCCTTTTGAGAGAGACAATTTGATCCTCAAGTTTTTCTTCATTATCTTTAGCATCGTCAAGATCAGATTCAAGATGTATGATAATTCTATCCATCTTGTGGCAATCTTCTGATTTCTCCTTGAGAGATTGTCTTAGATTATCTTCAATTTTTCTTTTCTCTTCAACTTCTTGGGTAAACTTCATAACTCCTGATTCCATTTCATGTCTTACCATAATGATTTCTTTTGATAACTTTTCACATAACTTGGTTTTCTCCTTCAGCTCTTCATTTGCATCATTTGCTTCACCTTGACTTGCTAATTGCTGAAATAGCTCCTTTCTCTTTTTCATAGAAAGACTTAATTTGTTATTTAGTTCTCTCATGAAATTATCAGCCTGTTTGAGTCTTTCCTTTAATTCATTGACTTCAGAGTTTGACTGCTCAAGATCATCAAGGGTAGTCTTGAGTTGCTCCCTTAAACCATATGCATCCATTTGGATTCCCAGAACTTCCTCAAGTTGTTAGACTCTGTTAGGAGGAACTTGGCTCTGATACCAATTGTTGATAACTGAGAGGGGGTGAATCAGTTATCCTAATTATTTCTGCTTTCTAAACTTTCTTAATAATCAATGCAGCATTAATTCAAATAAGCAAACATAACCATGAAATGGAAATACACATGACACAATATTTTTGATCTGGAAACCCTGTTAAGGGAAAAAACCATGGGGTGATTAACCCAAGATTGTATTCTCTGTTAGAAGAATGGAAATACAAAATGGCACTTGCCAATTAGGGCTCACTGCCCGAGCACACTGCTCACAAGAGGCACACTGCCTACAAGAGACACACTGTCTACAATTTATAAATAGTGTAATATAATACTTGAACTGATAAGAAGCATCAACATATGCGGGAGTTCAGTTCTGGTTAGGCTCTGTATACTGATCTACTGCACTTCATCTTTTCTCTTCTTTTGTGCTACTCTCCTTTCACATACTGGATCTTCCTTTCTGCTTTTATTCAGTTCTTCTGCTTTCCTTCACACATCCACTACAACCACACAACACATCACAACTAAATCCATCTTATATATATACGCATAAGTGATTTCATCACCTTTCTAGTCGGCACCCGGAATAGTCAATATTTTTCACAAACTCTGATCTGTCAGCTGAATCCTTGCATACCAAGTAATGCGGATCAAAGATATACTTGTAGAAGTCATCAATTATGTTAGCCAATCATAACTTATGCCTTAATAACCTTTACCATCATTAGTAACACATCTGGAATAATGTCTGATGTTCTGCCGGTCAGTTCTTCCTCTATCCATACTGCCAGTCAGGAACCCGATACTCAAGTATTCATATCTTTTCTTTCATCTATCAGCGGAGGCTAAATCTTTGGAATCTATCACTCAAGGTAGTCCTCTTGACTTTCCCAAATCTGCACTTTACCAAGATACTTCCTTTGAGAGATTCAGACCTGACTATCAGACCTCACCACATGCTTTGTTCTTGCTAACTGGACCACAACATTCTTCACTCTGACTTCTGGTAGAGACACACCATGTCTTGCAGATGTGTGGGATGAACTTTGTTGCCATCAATGACAACAATCATGAATCCATATAGTGTCTCTTGCCAACACTATTGACATACCTTGCATGCATCCAACAATTTCTTGCTAGGTGGCCAATTTTATTACAATTATAACAAGAATTATTGTAGTCCTGATTTGACCAGCTATAAAAACTTTCTCTTTCTTCCATCCAAAACCATTTCTTTTACAATCTCTAGCCCTATGACCATAAACATGACAACAATATCAATAACCATGAAATTGAGAATAGTTGTACCTCATTGAATGATATTGCCTGATAGATGGGAGTCTTGAGGTTCTACTTGTTCTTCTACCTTCATCAATACTTTTATCTTCTTTCTGATCTGCAGGAGAAGAAACATGAAAACTCAAGTCTATCTTCTTTTTAGGTGTCTTTCTTGCCTTAGAACACTTTCCTTCTTCATAACCTAGACCATTAGTGTCCTTGTAATGCTTTTTTTTGCTCAACATGTCATTCAACTTGTTTGTGCTTTCTTCAAACTCCTGATATTTCTTTGACAGAACCTTGAGACCTTCATAATCTTTTCTCAGATTGATAATTTCTACCTCTAATTTCAAACATTCAATTCTTTTCACCTCAATGTCAGATTTTTTTACATCTATTATTCTTTTGGCTTCCTTAATTTCAGTCTTTAGACAAATAATCAGTTTATCAAATTCATCAACTTGACTCTTTAAGTTAACAACCTGATTTCTTGCCTCTTCAAAATCTAAAGAAACTTTTGCAAAATCTAAACATACCTTATCTTTGGAATATTTTTCTTGTTGAATCTGGTCTTCTAATCTCTGATTATCCTTTTTAAGTTGCTTGGTCTGATTTAAGGCACACAAGAGTTCACCTTCTAAATCAACTTCACAATCATTTTCATCAAACTCCTTTCCATCTTCATCCATAAAGAGGTCTCCTTCTTTGTCATCAATCTCAACAACAAAGTCATTTTCTTTATCACACTTTGTGTCAATTTTTAGGGATGGCTCATGTAACAACTCATCACATGACTTGAGTAGGGTTTGATGTTCAATATTTTGCTTGGCATCTTTCTTTTCTCTATTTCTTCTACACTTTCCCATGGTACTCCATTATCAAGACCTACCCAAGCATGCTAGACTTCAATAGGGAACCTATGCTCTAATACCAATTGTTGGAGTATGGACAACACTGAGAGGGGGGGTGAATTAGTGTTGTATTCAAAAACAAATTCAAATACTTTTCTTCAAATTTATGTACATGATAGGATGATGCTGACATCAACTACTCAATATAGAAAGATTTATCAAAGTAAGAATCCATATACTGAATAATAGCCAAGGCTTAATGCTCAAACATGGAGACCAAGTAAATCACACATCAAATGAGACCATAACACAATAAATTTCATGAGTAGAAAACCCTCATAGGGATGAAAAACCACTCAGAAAATACCTCACCAACTTAATCAAAAACTCACTGTTTACAGAGCCTCACTAGCTATTAAGTCTCACTGACATACATGCCTCACTAGCAACAAACATGCCTCATTGGCAAATAAGAACATAAGAAAGAACACATAATTCAGAGGGTTACCCTGATTCTCTATAATGCAACAACATATATAATCCCAATGTTCATACAAACCCTTATTCCTCCTTGTATACAAATCTCTCTACAAACAAACTTTATCACATATCTTATGTCTCCCTTATCAAGATTACAAAAGAATAGTACAGAAGAGGTGAACTCCTAACCACAATGATGTCATGATGCAGTTCTGCAAGCAAATCTCATTCACAAGAGTCTCCAAGGGTATCATCATTATCATGAACCAAACAAGCAAGCATCTGCTAATCCATCCTTCCTTTACAAGGTTTGCATAACAAATACTCCTTAGACATCTTCAAAAAGATAATTGATCAATCTAAATTTACATTATTCATTCATCTCCTAGACCCCTTCTTTTGATATGCCCTTATTCATAAGAAATCTACCTTCTCAAAGCATTATATCTCTACATAAAAGGCTAAGTCAATATATCCCTTAATGCATACTCTTGTTTAGGTATGAATCTCTGTAATCACTCAGAACAAGTCTCATGCCATAATATGTCATATATTTCAAGTAATCAAATTTCCTGGCCCTTTAGGGTCTGATCACAAAGTAATTGAAATGAACAGTTAGGACTTAGTTCTATTCACCACTCGTCAATCTTAACAGAGATAACTGGTCATTAGGATTCACATATATTTGAATTCTAATCATCGATTTTGTGCTGCGCAGGCTTCAAAGATTAAAACTTAGTCTTTAGATTCATTTTTCCACTCTCAATTGAATTCTTCATCATGTCTTCCAGTAGAGCAAGGGTAAAGGGCTGGTTATAAAATGTTATGATAACCCTTAGGCTGATGAATTTTTAAGTTATAACCTGTAATTGAAAGTCATTTTCAAAATAGAAAAAAAAACACTTAAGACTCATGATGGTTTAAAAAACAAGGAGTATAGTGAATAAGACTTAGGTTTTTAGTCATGAGGAGCCTAGGGTTTTAGGGTCAATACCTAGGATTTGAGCTTGAAACTTCACATTAAAGGTAACCCTAGAATACACATTAGGAATGGAAGATATAACAAATATAGACTTTAACCATCAAATCAATTTAGGATTTTATGATATAGAATTAATTTAGTACATAAAGCACACTTGGAATCAAATCTAGGGTTTTTATTTTTGATGAATTAAAGATATTAGAGAACAGTGGCATTACTATAGACAAGATCCTTATGAATCAGCAGATACAAAATATGAATGAAGCATTGACAACAACAGAGAGAGAACATTATTTAAATCATAGGAAAGACACTATGAAAACTTTACACTCCAAATTTCAAACCACAAACTCAACTCCAACCAATGAACTTTATGTCTTCTCTACATTCTCATGGCATATAAACTATACCACATTACATCTTATCATGATCATGCTGCAACAAAATCCTGATCTCTATCATATTAACATATGTGAATGTCTAATGAAGAACAAGTAGAGTCTGAGGGAAAACATGAAGCACAAAAAGAAGAACAATGAAACAATTCTTCTTGCTACACCAAACTGAAGCAATTCACCTTGCTACATCAATCCAAAAGAATAGCACATCATCCTGATGCCACAACATCAACTTTATCATGACACTTTGACACCACACACAATTGACACCATGCACCAATCCTAACTTTATGAAGGCATTACACACACAATGCCATTCAATTGAAACTTCATCAACACTTCCTGAACCCAACTGAAACCTCATCAACACCTCCTTACTTTGACATCAATGATAAATCTCTATCAAAGCTATAGTCCTAATCATATACATGTAATCATGAAATATATACAACCTCTTAGTAACTTTCCTCTTGGTGACACATTTTCATTGAGTTTTCACTTAGTTTGTGCATCTCTAATCCCTAAGCTAACCTTCTGAGGTCTTGCATTCTTTCTTGCTAGTTACTTAACCCATGTTCGAGAAGTCATCCTGGCACTTTCCATACCTGACAACCTAACTAATCTACTTCACAATGGGGGATTTCACCTTCCCTAGGGTCTTTTTCATCATTTCACAATTCTAGAGCCATCTAATTGATCTTCCCCAATGTTCTGTACCCTCATTTTACTTGTTCAATTCTTATGTTTTGGGTCACCAGTTATGTCTTCTATGTCTCTAGTGGTGACCCTACCATTGAAGTGTGGTCTCTAGGGGCGACCTACCATGGTAAAAGTGGAAAAACACATTGCAGAAGTCTGATACCTTGTTTCAAGGTCTCAAAACTATTTTCACCCCTTCTAGATCATTCTCCAACCTTGAAACCACATGTGCAAACCACCCTCTATGGGTCACCCCCTATGTCTTTAGGGTGCCTAGGGGCAACTCTAAATTTTAAGTAGGATCTCTAAGGGTGACATTTCCCAGTAAAAGTGCCGACCCACTTCTCAAAAGTGGCGACCCTGTCGTATTTTAACATGCATGTTTTATTCCAGTTTTAACCCAAATTTGCTCCAAATTGAGTCCTGATTGCAGGATTCTTCATGTCTAACTGATTACCAACTTCCCCTCAACTAATTCATGACTCTCAATCAACCCAATCTCATGTTCCAATAAATATTTATTATCTCCCAATTGTTGATCATGATGTTAGTCATAAGTAAACATAGAATAAAAATTGCACAACAACCTTTACTCATCTTGAAAGATATGATGAATTCAGAGAATTCATATTCCCAAGTCTTTGTGGATTAGTTCATAACCTACTGACATTACTCAGTGGTTGATGTGCATTGCTATTTTCCATTTTTGGGGGCCTTACATTCACCAACAGGATCTGATAAGATGCTACAAACAAATGTTATTTCGCAGTATATTTCTCTAGATGATATATTTATGCTTAAATCTTTGCATGATATTTGTCAATTTGACATGCTTTAACTCAAATATGCTATTGATTTTCAATTATCCTCTAGATATCCGCATATTTATTACTATTTGCTTATGATTTTCAATTATTGTAATTGTGATGGTGAATTACTCTGAAATTAAAAGAAACTGAAAGAAAAACTTCAAATAATGATGAACCTTTAGTTATTGAACTACATACACATCAGATACATTCATGAAGAGAAGAAATAAAACCATATGTTCACCAGGACATTCCACAACTAGATATAGTTGATGCTAACTTCAAAGGAAAGGAATGAAGACAACACATGCAAGCTAATATGCACTCCAAGGGATGCAGCACAACAAAGCATGTATCAAGAATTCATATGCTGATTACCTAAGATTTATGATGGATTGTAATCAAAATAGTCTTCTCATTCATTAAGTATGCAAGAACATATATGTATACAACAACTTTGAAATAAGCCCTGAATATTTCAACAAACAGATTTCAATTAAGTTTCCAATATTCAAAATAAGGCATTGCTGCACCTTTTATAGAATAAGGTGAGGGAGCGGTTACACATGATCTATGATCAAGATTTATCTATTAAGATCTATGGTGGATATTCATCCTTGACTTAGTCAACATTTCACATGGCATAGGTTGCCAGCTGGCAACCATCTGAATTACTTATTTTCTCCAAATGCCGGATGGTTATACCCTCTTTGGTATTACATCTTCATCCACTATTCATTTTTTAGGTTCTTCATCCTCATCATCAGGTGTATCTGGATCATCACTTTCCGTATCTTCATCATCTTGATGAACATTGCTTTGTATATGGGCCTGCATGATTATCCTGACATTTTCATATGCTCCCACCACTCGCTCAACTTCTCCGCCATCCTGAGTTTTTGCTTTGACAATGGCGTGCTTGTGGGCCTAATATTTATCTTGAAGTGTCTCCAATTTGCTCCTCCTGCTGCCTGATGTTTCATTATAATTCTCCACCCTGACCTTGATCCTCATGATCTTGTCTATGGCTTCTTCTGTTAGGTGGTTAAGAGGGTCATCAACCATCAGCTGGAAGTTGTTATGCAGAGCCTTTACTGCAAAATCTGCATCTTGATTGTCAATCTTTCCTTCTACCTTCCTCTCTAGGGCCTCCAGGATCTCTGCTTCAAATGACATCATGTCATGCAGCTTCATGCTGATGTCTCTTAACTTGCTGTTGCATCTTTTTAATACATCATTTTCAAATCTGATATCTTTATACCAGATATCCATCAGTATGGCGGTATTATTATTTAGCACCTATTTATTTATTAGAACTTGAGGATTAATCCTCTTTATTTCATCCAAAGCACTCAAGGCTTTCTCTAATTGGAATGACCTTTTTCTGGCCTCCATTTGCAACTTATCAACCTTTCTTTTGGAGATACTTAAAGAATTCCACCTCTGTAAAGAGGCCTTCACTACTACTTTTGCTCCGCTGAGTGCAGATAACATCCACCTTCTCATTATTACTAATTCATGCTTCATAAGGTCCAGCTTGTTAACCTCTTCCTGAGAAATTGCAGTCAATGGGACTACCTCTGAATTTGAAGTATCATCAGGGTTAATTAACCCTTTTATGTAGGCATGCAGCTGAGCAATGTGCTCTTTATGCTGCTTATTTTTCTCTTTTTCCTTCTTTAAGAATCAATTATATCATTTCCCTCTTGACCTTCTTGGTCTTCATTGGCAAACCCTAAATCAACAGTAGTGATCTAAAATTCTTCTAGGGTGATCTTGCCTTTCTCCTTCTCTACTATGGGAAGTGTTATCTGAGAAGTCCTTCTGCCCGTAGCAGGATCTCTTCTTATGGCCGAGGTTAACTTGGCCTTGCTCTTCGGCTTTATGATGGTCTCCGAAAATAGGGTTGACACATCAAACTCTTGAATCTCCAAACTTGACTCTATATCTATTTCTTTCTCAAGCCATGGAGGAACTTGGTCTCCAGATCCTTGGCGTTCACCATCATCATGCTGATCACTTTGTCCTACAGTAACTGCATCTACTTTTTATGGGGATGGTGACTTCCTTATTTCTTCCTCATGATGTTCTTCATGAAGGTGATCCTGGGGTACTTCCTCCTATTGAGGAACTTCTTCTTGTAGTGGAGGATCTTGCGATGCATCCACATGATGACCTTGTAGTTGGTCCTGTACTTCATTTTTTGTTTCATCCCCTTTGGGAATTTCCTCATTATGAGGCACATTTGTATCTGTAAATGTCATTGTATCTACCTTAGGTGCCTCTACCTGATTTTGGATCACATTTTGATCTGCACCTATAGTATCTATTTCTTAAGTCCTTAGGTCATCCTGACCTGATGTATCCTTTTCACCAAAGGCTTCTTGAGTCCTAGGTACTTCTTCACTTGATATAACCTTTTCATTTCCACCTTTTTCTTGTACTTCAACTATTTTGGGCTCATTATATATATTTTGTTGTTGTTGACCCATATCTGCAGTGTGTCCTTCTATTTCTGTCAACTTAATCTCTTCAACATTTTCTGTTCTTTCAGGTGTACCCACTAGATTTTTAGGATGTGTTACATCCTCCCTGTATGTTAAATCTATCACTTCGGGGCTAGTCACATGATCCACCAGTTTATCAAACCCTATTTGTGTTGGCAAGAGACACTATATGGATTCATGGTTGTTGTCATTGATGGCAACAAAGGTCATCCCACATATCCGCAAGTCATGGTGTGTCTCTACCGGAAGTCAGAATGAAGATTGTTGTGGTCCGGTGAACAAGAACAGAGCATATGGCAAGGTCCGACAGAGTGGTCTGGATCTCTCAGAGGAAGTGTCTTGGTGCAGTGCGGATTTGGGGAAGTCAAGAGGACTACCTTAAGTAGTATATTCCAAGGATTTAGCCTCCGGTGATGAACAAAGAAAAAGATATGAATAGTTGAGTACCGGATTCCTGAGAGACAGTGAGAACAGAGGAAGAACTGACTGACAGAGTATCCGACTATTTTCTGGATGTGTTGCTGTTGATGGTAAAGGTTGTGAAGGCATGAATCATGTTTGGCCGACATGATTAATGATATCTACAAGTATATGCTTGATCCGCATTGCTTGGTGAGCAAGGATTCAGCCGACAGAACAGAGTTTGTAAGAAACTAGACTGTTCCGGATGCCGACTAGAAAGGTGATGAAATTACTTGTGCGGATATATATAGAGGATGGATTTAGTTGTGAAGATAGGAGTTGTGTGATGATATATGCAAATAAGTGCAGAACAGAGCAGAAATAGTAAGAAAGATCTGGTATGTGAAAGGATAGCAGAATAAAGAACAGAGGAAAGATGAAGTGCAGTAGATCAGTGTACTGAGCCTAACCGGAACTGAACTCCAGCATATATAGATGCTTCCAATCAGTTCAAGACTGTGATTCTTATCACTTTGTAGACAGTGTGTCTCCTTGTAGGCAGTGGGCCTCTTTGTGAGCAGTGTGCTCGGGCAGTGAGCCCTAATTGGCAAGTGCCATTTTGTAATTCCTTATTCTTCTAACAGAGAATAATCTTTTGGGTTAATCACCCCGTGGTTTTTCCCTTAACAGGGTTTCCACGTCAAAAATACTGTGTCATGTGTTTTTCATTTCATGGTAATGTTTGTTTATTTGATTCAATACTGCATTAATTAATAAGAAAGTTCAAAAGAAGAAATAATTAGGATAACTGATTCACCCCCCCTCTCAGTTATCAACAATTGGTATCAGAGCTAAGTTCCTCCTAATAGAGCCTAACAGCTTGAGGAAGATCTGGGAGTTCAAATGGATGCATATGGTTTAAGGGAGCAACTCAAGACTGCCCTTGAGGATCTTGAACAGTCAAATTCTGAAGTCAATGAATTAAAGGAAAGACTCAAACAGGCTGATGAATTCATGAGAGAATTAAAGGACAAATTAAGTCTCTCTATGAAAAAGAGAAAGGAGCTGCTCCAACAATTGGCAAGACAAAGTGAAGAAAGCAATACAAATGAAGAATTGACTGAGCAAACCAAGTTATGTGAAAAGTTACCAAAAGAAGTCATTATGTTAAGACATGAAATGGAATCAGGAACTATAAAGTTTACTCAAGAGATTGAAGAAAAAAGAAAAGCTGAAGACAATCTAAGACAATCTCTTAAAGAAAAATCAGAAGAATGCCACCAGATGGACATGATTATCAGACATCTTGAATCTGATCTTGAAGATGCCAAAGATAATGAAGAAAAACTTGAGGATCAAATTGCCTCTCTCAAAAGAGATCTTCAAACAGCAAATGAATATAAAGAAAAATTCAAGATAAGTTTTGCCCAACTTGAAGTACTTCTTGGAAGTCAAAAGAGGACAGATGACAAGTATGGTTTGGGATATGAGAAAGGAGAAAGTTCCGGATCTGGTCAAAAGAATTTTGGATCAGAAAATCCAAAGAATAGACCCAGAAGACCTCCGGTAAGACAGCCCAATGCTCAAAGATATCCATCTTTCAATGGATACTGCCACAGCTGTAACCACTTTGGTCACAAAGCTAATCAGTGCAGAAAAAGAATGAATCAGATTAATTCATCCTTCTCCGGACAGTGCTTTAACTGCAAAAGGTATGGACACAAATCCCATGAATGCAGAAATATGCAAGTAAACAAATCATTCAAAGGTAGATGCTTTACATGCAATAGAATAGGTCATATGGCTAATCAATGCAAATCAAGAGGTTATCAATCAAATATGCAAAGAAATGTTATTTGCCAAATCTGTAATAGGTCCGGTCATAATGCTAAAGTCTGCAGAAGTAAGAATCAAGACAAAAGAGGTCCGGTGTATAATCAGAATCAAGACAAGGGTAAACAAAAGATGAATGTGGATGAAGTTAGGAATCAGATGAGCAAGATTTGGGTAAAGAAAAGTTCAGAGAATGTAGAGGTTGGATCCGCACCAGACTTTGGTGCTGATATTTCTTCCGGAAATTAAAAAGTGAGCTCTGGCTCAGGGGGAGACTCAAAGAAAATCCTGTTCCCCCAGCAAATCAAGTGGTGCCGGATGTGGCACAAGATGCGGAGTAAAGGGTTTGAAGATACCAGTCCTGAGATGATCCAGACAAGATTTCAGAGGTCCGCATGAAGATATAAAGAAGTTGTGATTGATCAAGTAAAGACCTGTTCCGGGAGATGCTTCGGAATGACAGAGGACTACAAAAGGGTCCGGAGAGATCCGGAAGTACATTATCTTATTCTACAGATTGGACAGAGTGTTTGGGATGTCCTTGTGATGTGTTATCTTGATTTATTCATGATTGAAAGATCTGGATGATGTTCATAGATCAGGACTGATTCGGGATACTCCAAGCTATCCGGATAAGGCAAACCAGAATAATATAGGTCGAGCATTTATTGCCATCAGATATTAGGGTTTGCGGAGCAATATAAGGGATTTCTCAAAAATCATTTGCTCATTCTGCACTCAAGAAGAAGCGAAAAGTGGAGCTCTGCAACAAGATTCATCAAGCACACCAAAGATCTCCTGCCGAAGTCATTGCATAAAGAAATCAATCCAACCACTCCGTGCAAACCGAAGGCGCATAAGGTATTCTCCATTTTCATTATCTCACTGCAAATCTTTGAAGAATGGCTACTCTGAATATAGTTAAGATCTCTGATAGACCTCGCCCCACATTCAAGAAACATCCTTACAAATCCTTGGAGGTAGATCCACTAGGAGCCTTCTCTAGTGTTCCACATGGTGTATTGCATACGGAAGACATTAGGGTTTACATCCATGCGAATTTTGAAGACTTTGGAGAAGCAAAACTGATGGATATCTATCACAAACAATTGATAGATGACTCCTTCGAGATCAAACCTCAGTACAAAGCCATCCGGGACAAACACTTTGCACAATGCATTCATTTCCCCTATTTTGAAGAAGAAGAATGGGTCCAGTATGTACTAAGTAGAGTACATGACAACTTCCTATGGTTGAACAAGCCCTTCAAGATTACCAAAGATGCAATTAGGGCTATAACCGGTTTGCATTCATCTGGTGGATTACCTGTTCTCAAGTCTGTCAAAAATCAGACAGTTAGTGATGCAACCGGATCCAAGTTTGACAAGAGAGCTATGACAGTTGATGACATCACTGAACCGGATGTCAAATTTGCATCTATGATAATTGGTTACAAAATCTATCACTCCAGTAGGGAAAATTCAGTACCGGGAACTGCAATCTACACAGCTTATCAAATGTTAAAGGAGAATGCAGACTATGACTTGTGTGAGCTTCTTGTAAACCAACTTTTTGAAAATCTGCAGAAGATTAAGAAGGACAAGAAAAACTCCTTCAAGTATGGCAATCTGATCCTTTGTCTCTTCTTTTACTACATGAATGAACTTCCCGGATCCAGTGGATGGATATGGCAGAATGACAGACTGGTTGCCATCCAAATCAAAGACTATTTGCATGGACTTGGGGATGCTAAAGCAAGAAACACAGCTCTATGGGGATATTTCAAGAACTTCCAAAGCATGATGCATGCAAGAGAAAGAATACCCCAATCCCTTGTTGAAAAGTACAAAGACACAGTATGCTTCATGGTAGAAACAGATCAGTGTCTAATGGAGGCAGTAGAACCAAGAACTGTATGGATCATGCCCATGGGGTATGAAGTGGATGAACAGATAGTGGAGCTGCATGTTCAACACATGCTAAGTCAGCCCAAAGATCCTAAGGCAGAAAGGTTTGGAACCTTTGAGGAGCTGAGTGTAAAGATACATGTAGAACTTAGGGAACCTGAGATAAAGAGAAAGGTGAGAAAAGAAGTAGAGCACATTGCTCAAGGCCTAGGCATCTCAAAAGAGGCACTTGATGCCAGCTGGGAAAAGAGAAGAAAATCTAAGGAAGAAAAGAAAGAGGTAGAAAAGAAAAGCAAGAAGAGTGCTCCGGTGGAATCCTCAACCCGGACCAGATCATCTAAAGGATCCACACCTATCAAAACCAAAAGCTCAAAACTGGAAGTCCAGGGATCCGGTAAAAGATCCAAGGCAAAAGCCTCAAGAGCTTATCAAAGCCAAAAGGATAAAGAAGAAACTGAGTCAGATGAAGGAGTGAAAGAAATAAAGAAACAGAAAAAGAAAGGATCCGGTAAACCCTCTTCTGGCCGAGACAAGGAAGAAATGACAGAAGAATTTTCTGAAAAGCCCACCCTGTCTCTAGACAGTGTAGTCAAATCAGTCACTGTGGATGGGAACCTTCAACCGGTGGCTAAATTCTATGATGACTACAATGAGGCAGATCAAAAGATCCTGCAAGAAGCCATAATAAGGTACTTGAACATCTACAATAAAGCTTTTATTGAGATTATTTCTGAAATTCCTAAAAGCCTAGAAAAGGAATTAGAAATAAGAAAGAATAATGCTCATGCAAAAGATCTTGAGATCCGGGAGCAGATAGCTATTCAGCTATATCCTCAAATTGATCCCAAGACAATGAACATAATATTCAAAGATTGCAAAGATGAGTTCAGAAGTAAAGCCAGGATGAATCAACTCATGCTTGGTGAGACTGACAAGGTGGCCAAAGAGACAGAAGAGATCCTCCAGAAGGCCTTCAAAAGTTTCAATCTTCCTGTTGTAGAGGACTTAGGTGCAGAAACAGCTGTGGACTTGGAACCCTCTGCTCTAGAAGAAGTGGCCTATGAACAAGCTAGCATCTCTCCTCCGGTTTCCCCTACAGTCTCTGGATCCAAAGAAGAAGAGAAATTATAGGAGAAGGAAGCAGTGGTGAAAGATACAGAGGTTGATAGTACCAAGGGTGCAGAGAAAGAGAAGACTCCATCAGAGAAGACCATGACTGATAGTGGTAAGAATGTGGAAGGAGAGAAAATCCCAAAGGACAGTTCCAAGACTGCAGAAGAAAAGAAACATCTGTCTCCGGCAAGAGACACTGCACAAACTGTTCAACAATTTTTGAGCAAAGAAACAATAGAGATCGATGAACCGGAGCTACTACAAGGCCCATTCAACTTTGATTCCCTCTCTCCGGTGCAGACAATGAAGATAGCCTCATTTGCAAATGCTAAGGCAAATGAAAAGCTCCTAAAGTCTCATATGGAAGACTGTGAGTTGATAGAGGCTGCCTCCGGAGAGCTTGAGAAGATTATGCCATCGGTCCAGATAGATCTGGCAGCCTCCTCTTCCGGTAATCTAAAAACCTTAGTCAGCAGTGTTGATACACATTTTGATTCTCTAGAAAAATCAGCTGAAGAAAAGGTCCGGAAGGAATTTTTGGATAAAAGATTTTCAGAAGTATTAGGATTAATCTCTAATGATAGGAGAAATATGAGTATTGGAATAAAGAGCTTAGAAAATGCTCTTAAGGATGGCGGTGATATTTACAAATTTTGTATCTCCTGGTCAAAGGCAACAGTTGAAATAGATAAGAAAATAAAAGCGGAACAGGACAAACTACACAGTTTGTCTCAAAGTTTTGATCCTCTCTCTTCCATAGTAAATCAAGAATGTCAAACTATTGCAATCACAAATGCAATAAAGAACTTTGAGAAGGAAAGGAAGAATATTACTAACCGGATGGGAGAACTTAGAAGGATTATAATCCCTAAGTTAGAAACTATGCATGAGGCCATCAGTGATGCTCAGACCACCGCCCAAACAAATGATCCAACAGATCTCAAGAGGGCAGAAGCTTTTGCATTTTTGTTGAGTGGTCACATTTCAATTTTGGATAGAATGAAGCAAAGTTGGGCTATAGAACTGATCCAACTGAAGACATCTTTTGCAGACATTCTTCAGTATATGTGAGTATGTAAATATGCGGCTATGTATAGAAAATTTTTTAAAAAAATTTTGGTGTGCGGACCCTACCCTTTGCCATTGATGTCAAAGGGGGAGTGAGGAGCAGTGAAAAATGAGGAATCCAACTAAGGGGGAGTTCCGGAAATTGTATATAAAGACAGAGCATCAGCAAAGGGGAGCATAGTGTAAACACTTAGTCATTTTTCACTAAGTGTTGCCATCAATGCCAAAGGGGGAGATTGTTGGCAAGAGACACTATATGGATTCATGGTTGTTGTCATTGATGGCAACAAAGGTCATCCCACATATCCGCAAGTCATGGTGTGTCTCTACCGGAAGTCAGAATGAAGATTGTTGTGGTCCGGTGAACAAGAACATAGCATATGGCAAGGTCCGACAGAGTGGTCCGGATCTCTCAGAGGAAGTGTCTTGGTGCAGTGCGGATTTGGGGAAGTCAAGAGGACTACCTTGAGTAGTATATTCCAAGGATTTAGCCTCCGGTGATGAACAAAGAAAAAGATATGAATAGTTGAGTACCGGATTCCTGAGAGACAGTGAGAACAGAGGAAGAACTGACTGACAGAGTATCAGACTATTTTCTGGATGTGTTGCTGTTGATGGTAAAGGTTGTGAAGGCATGAATCATGTTTGGCCAACATGATTAATGATATCTACAAGTATATGCTTGATCCGCATTGCTTGGTGAGCAAGGATTCAGCCGACAGAACAGAGTTTGTAAGAAACTAGACTGTTCCGGATGCTGACTAGAAAGGTGATGAAATTACTTGTGTGGATATATATAGAGGATGGATTTAGTTGTGAAGATAGGAGTTGTGTGATGATATATGCGAATAAGTGTAGAACAGAGCAGAAATAGTAAGAAAGATCTGGTATGTGAAAGGATAGCAGAATAAAGAACAGAGGAAAGATGAAGTGCAGCAGATCAGTGTACTGAGCCTAACCGGAACTGAACTCCAGCATATGTAGATGCTTCCAATCAATTCAAGACTGTGATTCTTATCACTTTGTAGACAGTGTGTCTCCTTGTAGGCAGTGGGCCTCTTTGTGAGCAGTGTGCTCGGGCAGTGAGCCCTAATTGGCAAGTGCCATTTTGTAATTCCTTATTCTTCTAACAGAGAATAATCTTTTGGGTTAATCACCCCGTGGTTTTTCCCTTAACAGGGTTTCCACGTCAAAAATACTGTGTTATGTGTTTTTCATTTCATGGTAATGTTTGTTTATTTGATTCAATACTGCATTAATTAATAAGAAAGTTCAAAAGAAGAAATAATTAGGATAACTGATTCACCCCCCCCTCTCAGTTATCAACAATTTGTTGTGCAATCCTTTCTGGGTTGTTTTCCTTTTCTTGTTCCACTTGCTTCAGTTCTTCTAACACAGCCGCCTATACTGAGGGAGTTCCTTGTGGAGTTATGCGGGTGTTAGCAGTAAGGGTTTCCATTTTTTGAAAGGTAACATCCTTTACTACCTCATCATCAGATAAGTCAACTGTCTCCTCCAGTGAGACAAGACCACTTTGAATTGGCCTAGAGGCTTCTTTAATTTGTTCTTCAGCTTGTTCAGTCTTAAACTAAACAATGGTGGGAAGTGGCACATTGTGTTGCAGTTCCTTTCTGAATACTTCTCCACCAGTTCCCCTCAATACTATGGGGTCATGTTTTATTTCACCTCTCATGGATGTTCTTGGTTTCTTAGGTGTGGATACCATCACCTAAGGTGCTTTTCTTTTTCTTATGAGGGGCATAGGGTCCTCTTCTGCAGGCTCTTCATCAAGAAGAACATCCTTTTCCTTTTGTTTTTGTGATGCTTGACCCTCCTCATATGTTTCAATAGTTTCAACAGCTGACCTCTAGATCTTTTTATCTTTTTATTTATCTATAGGAGGTGGTGCTGACGAGGCTAATGCCTATCCTGATGCGGATGCATCCTCAGCTGTTATAATCACTCTTTCAACTATTACCCCTTTAGGTTCATTATCAGTTTTCTTACCTCCGGGGGGTCTTTTGCTTTGTTCTTGAGGCGGCATTCTTTCTCCTTTAGATTTCCTCTTTTCAATCAGAAAGTCATCATATTCATTGTCAGGAAGTTCCTGCCTCTTCTTCTTATTGTCAACTATAAGGGCCACACCCTTCTTCTTTAGTGTATTTATTTGTTCATTTACCCAAGACTGGGTTAACTGCAGCATCCTGCCTATAAATTGATCTAATGAAATATCCTCAGGCTATGTAAGATCAGGTGCTGAGATTGTGTCATTGTATATCTTCTTTTCCTCATATTCATTAGCCATTATTTTGCCATCATCCCCCTTCAACTGAGTAGGCACTAGAATACAATCAAAAGTTCTGATCTGGTTGAGAGTCAGCCTTTGGTATTTTCTTCTTCTAGCCTCAGCTTCATCCTCACAATCTATCCAGAAATCCTCTAAGTGCTTCTGATGGATGGGCTTCCCCATGATTTTATGCATCCTCCCATATGGGTCATATGATTTCACCAAGGGGAACGGTTGTAACTTCATCATGTCTAGACCAGTTATGGCCTTCTTAATGTTATCAGAATCCTAGCATATATACCACCCCATTGTTACTGGAAACAGTACTGGTGGAATCTTATTATTGGCTTTATAAGCATCCAGTATTGTGGATATCTGTCTCATAAACTCCATCAAAACAACTGCATCAGTGGGATATCTTGGGAGCATGAGGGGTTGTCCTGCAAAGCCTTCTATTTTGATATAAGAGAATGTGGTATATTGTATAAACCAGGCACCATGCTTGTATATGACCTCTTGAGCTTCCATGCTCAGTCTTTTAGTCCTATCTTCTTCCATTGTCCTGACCAGATGCATAGAAAATGCATCATTCACTAATTTATAATCTGGAAGATAATTTTGTCTTTGTAGTTGGGGATAATGATCCCAAATGTGAGCATCATTTGTAGTGCCACCAATCTTTCCTTCTGTTGCAAGTGCACTGAATGTACCTTTGTATGCACATGAGTATACCACATATGAAGTCATATGAAATGAACATTCTAGGCCTCCTAGGTTCATGAGTTGCTCATTTAGGGCATCACTTATCATTTTGGCCCATAATGGCTTGTTGTCTGTATACAGACACATCAAGATAACCCCATACATCCAGTCTTTGAAACTCCCAGCATCAAGCTGGCCTGTCACTCTACTAAGTAGGGCTATCATATACTGGTATTCATCATTAAAATTGAACTTGTACATATGCACTGGTAGTTTGGCAGCCACAGTATAAGGACTATTCTTTGCCCTCCATTGATACATTCTCTTCCTAGCAACTTTCCTGTTGTTTACATATTCAGTTTCCAATTTCTTCAGATCCATATTGACAACCTTCTTTCCCAATGGTAAATTGAAAGTGGCCACAATCCCCTTGATCTACAGATCTGCATACACTCGACCATGCTTTTCCACTTTCCTTGTTTGTGGATTGTAGTTTCTGGCACATTCAATAATCAATTTCGGAGTCTCCATAGAATAGGGAAATCCAGCTGTGTTCCACATTCCTGACACGAAAACAACATCCAACAGGGCATTATTCTTGTCATCATGCATTCTGGATGACCAAGCGACCAAATCAGTGCTTCCCTAGTGTGTGTCTATGATGACGCCATACTTGAACTGTACACCCTCAGGTTGAGCGAACATTGGTTTAATAAATTCAGCATCAGATTTGCTCAACCTCTTGTCTGCCATGGTTTCTTGCAATAAATAGGACCAGCCTTACCATACAATACCTCACATACATGCACACAACATTACATCTTCATGGCATGATGCACATTATATTAATTAATCATTGCTTCCTCATGATATTCATAACATATATCTTCAAACCAGCAAAAGCATACTACTTGGATATGCAGAAAATGACAGGAGGAAGGTTTTAATTATTTACTTGATAGCATTTAACTCCTTGATTATGCTGATGATTATATGAAAGAGATTTAGATAACAGTGATAATCACGTGTCCTATTCTATTGCAAGTCGTGTGTGTCTGCAGGTAGGTCGTATGGGGGTTTGAAAGCTCTGTGCTCTGTAAAAATTGGTTTTAAAGGTAAGTATAAAAAATGATAGTGTAAATTCACTTTATCCTCCTTATTAGGGCAATTTTAGGGCAACACAAGGTTTATTCAATCTTAACCATTGATCTCCTGTCATTAATTCATGGATGTTGCCAAGTGTCTGGAACGCGTTTGCAATCGGTGAAAATCCACCTACTGCATTTATGACATTTAATGTTGCGTGGCAAGAGGAGCGGGGTGATCCTCAGAAGATCAAGGGATATTCTGAATATTAGGTCATGTTTAAAATGTCAGGTGATATTAAGAAATATCAGGATGACATCATCAAGATAATGACTTAGTTTATTGTTGTTGCACTATGATGTCATTGTCATGTTATGTAGAAAGGGTCACTATTGGAAATATACCTCTGCGAGGTAAAAGGATGATGATGTCATCATCAGGGTGATTTTCTTGTTTATCAGGATTATATGATGTCATCATGATATTTGCTTTAGGGTGATATTTTGTGATAGGGTCATATTCAGGAGATAGGGTGATATTCAAAATATCGAGTGATATTCTGAATATTAGGTGATATTGGGAATATGACCCCCGCAAAATATATGACGTTGTTTAATGGGTAAATGCTTCTATCACTTAAATTTGACATCCAGATCTCCCGATAAATGATTTATCAGGTGATAAAATTGGATCAGGGTGATCTTTCATAAGATGACTGATGTTGAGAAATATGACCCCCCCAGAATATAAGGTTTGACCAGGACTTTGACTCACGATAACTCTCATTCCCTGAGGAATATCAGGGTGATCCAAAAGGCAAACCTACATGAAATTTTGTATTCTATCCAACCATGAGATTATTGACATGAAATATGAACTTTGAAAAACTAACCTCATCATGATGACTTACCAAGTCCCCTTATGTAGGATCATCTGCATGACTTTCTTTTACCAGACCACTAGCAAGCAATAAAAACACAAGCCAAGTGTTGGTCATGATGTTAGTCATTTACAAACATAGAATAAAAGTTACACAACAACCTTTACTCATCTTGAAAGATACGATGAATTCAAAGAATTCATGATCCCAAGTCTCCGTTGATTAGGTCTTAATCTACTGACGTTACTCAGCGGTTGATGTGTGTTGCTGTTTTCCATTCAGGGGCCTTACGTGTTTCTGCACTGTTCATCATCATATCTTCAAATATCCTGCTCTGGATGTTCGCTCTGCATAAGTCTTCAACAATTCTACCTCTGCACTGTAAATTTAGTCAAATAATGTGCATACAGGCTGATATTTGCATGATTTCTATCATTATTTATGATTCTTTGCATGATATTTTCAATACTACATGCATTTAACCAAATATGCTAAGGATCTTCAGTTATCTACGGGATTTCAGCATATTTCACTGTTTCTGCTTGTTATTTATCATGATTTGCAGTTATGGTGATGAATTAATGAAATTGAAAAAAGGAAAGGGTTAGAGAGTGAGATTCCTAAAATTACTGGACTTAGATCACTGATTCACATACAAGCTCTCATACTTGCAATGAAAAGAAGGAAAACTAGAAATCATACTTCACCAGGACATTCCACAAATCCACATGATCTAGTGCAAAGCTTCAAAGGAAAGTTGACAACAATATGTAATGAAATGAAAGCGCTCCCAGTTGAACACAGCATTCACCAGTACATATCCAGAAATCAACAGAAGATTACGTAAAATTTACAATCAGGATGTAATCTGGAACTTCATATTCATTCAGTATGCTCAAGAACAGGTACATTTACAGTGATCTGAAGAAAGAACCTTGACATTTCAACAATTCTATCCTCATTAGTCTCAGTAATCCGATCTCCTAACTTATTCTACAGTAATGGACTCTTTGCGCCAGATGCGTCTGTGTATTCTAATGTATATCTCCTTCTTTAAAATGACAAGCTCTGGATGTTATATAGAGCAACTGCCAGAAAACGGTTACAATGATCCAAGGATCGGGATCCTCCCATAACAAACAACGGTCCAGATGAAAAGCACATGCTTCGTCAGTTAGCAAATGTACAGCTGGCACAGAATATTCCAGCATCTTCAACTTGATTCGGCCTCCAGCTGGCGAACAACATATTTGACAATATCCTCCTCATTTCTGGCTCATGTTGACTCTATGCGCAACTTTGTAATGCTCAGCCTCAGCAGCATCATCATGATCTCAACGCTCAGCTTCAGGCTCAGCAGCATCATCACTTCAATGTTCAGCTTCAGCAGCATCATGATGATCTCCTGCAAGTAAACAGACAACATTAGGTTCATCATCATCATGATAAACAACAGGAAGTAAACACTTTATTAAACATACCTCCCCACGTGCAGCTACAGGCAATCAAGCTCTACCTGTGAAAAAAAATGCACTAAATGCATAAACAGCATGAAAACAACCAGGTCAACCCTCGTTGACCAAACATCAGGCAGTCGGGCTTTCAAATTTCTATCGCTTCAGGTTTTTGCCCATTTTCTTGCATATCGGGTTCGAAATATGATGATGATGATCTCAGGTTATACAAAGACATAATCGCCTTTCACCCATTCTTAGAAACCGGCCTTGCATCATCATCATATTTGCATCGGCGTGACTACATATGATCAGGGTGACAATTTTTTCTTAGGCCGACGGCAACAGTTATACCGACGCCAAAAATCATGATGATGACCAACTATATACTTCAAAGTGGCCGTAGGATATCACAAAATATGATGATCCTCCTTTCCTTATGCTCTGATGAAAGTACATCAGGATGCTTTGTTCTTGCACACTTGGGAAAGAAAGACATCGTCATCATCATCATAATGAAGACAAACAGGAGGACTTGGAAAATGATCCTGCCGCTGAGGAAAATCATGATGACATCATCGTCATCATCAGGCTTGGTTAAAATGCAAAGGGATGACGTCATCGTCATGCTTCGTTAAGATCAGGAGGTAAATGGAATATCGGGTTCCCTCCAAGAAAGATGATCAGGTCAATGAAAGCAGCATGACCCCTTTTTCGGCCAAGGCAATCCGCTCGAAAGATCAGGATGATGATGATGATCATCATCATATTCACACTGGGTGATCAAAAATATGATCCTGCTAAAAGTCCTGATGACGTCATCAGGATATCCGGGGCTTGTGTTAATCCTCGAAGATGACGTCATCGTCACCATCATATTGGCGGACAGGATCATACCCTGGAAAATATCCTGCCGAAGGAGAAAGGTGATGATGACGTCATCGTCATCATCATACTTGCAAAAGGTTATACTCGTCGGCAGGATGATATTACGAACTGTTGGGAGAGACGAACAAGATCATGATGATCTTGTTCAACATGACTTAAGAAATGAAAAACATCCTCCGCTTCGAAAGATAAGGTGATCATCATGATCACGCGAAAGGAGGTCAGGAGGATATTAGGAAATGTCGGGTCTCGAAATATCATGATGATGTTGATCACCAAGACGGTCGTGCGCGCGCAAATTATGCAGATGGCATATTTCTCTAAGTAAGGTGACGATGATCATCAGCATGATATTATCACATCAGGTGATGTTAAATATCATGATGCTCGCAATGTTGGAATATCATGATGCTGATGATGTTTCCAGGGTCGCTTGACGGGTAAAACACACTAGCGTTTAAGATTGACGTCCGGATGTTTCGGGACTGCATGATTTTCATCAGGTGATAAAGTAAGATCATGATGATGACCTTCGGCGATATAAAAGACCGCCTGACGGGAAAAGACTACTACGACTTAAACTTGACGTCCGGATGTTTCGACCTCAGGATATTATCGGGGGGCTTTTTAAATATCATGATGATGATGTTCACACAGCAATTATCAGGTTTGACCAAAACTTTGACTGCTCACAACTCCCTCATATGGACGAATTTTCAAGTGATGCAAAAGGCAAACCTGCATGAAATTTCAAGCTCTTTCTAACCATGAAGTCATAGAAACAAAATATGAACTTTGAAAAACTAACCTCATGATGATGACCTACCTCATCCTGACCTTCATGATGATGATGCACCTGACTTAATTTTACCAAAACCGCCAGAAACCAAAACAAAAGCTGGGTCCCTGTTTTGTCAAGTCAAAATGGGGCGTGTTGTGTAACCACACAACAACTTGCCACCAAAGAAAACAACAAAATTCAAATGATTCAAGTGATATGATCATATTCATCTATAGTGTTCTAATTCTGTCTAAGTAAATCATCATGATCTTTGAATGATAAAATTTCATTATGGTGATAAAGCTAACAAAGGATCAGGTGTGTGCAGATGATTAATTATCCTCATCTTGAAAGTAAGTTGAAAACATAAGTAACTGGTGTTAAACTACATAGTTGGAGATCATCCCTCATAGCCAACCTGGATAGAGCCTTGCTGCCAGCAGGTGTCTATAACCCCGGCAAGGTTATCTATACAATCTCCCTAAGTAGAGCCCCACTGCCAGCAGGCGTCCATAGCCCCGGTAGAGTTACTTAGATGGCCTAATTTTATTTCATTTCTGATTTTCCTTTAAAAATTTAAATTTGATATCATCATGTATGCTCATTTGTACAAGGTGTAGTCACTTGCAGCTTTAGGTTGGAGATTGTATTGGTAGCAAGGGAGTCCCTTTAGATTTTTCACTTAACACCTATACTCATATCTTCAACAAACCCAAGGCTGTTAGGTGTTTCATTGTGTTTGATTCACTTTGGACAAGAAAAAGTACCCTGATGAAAAGACATCATAAACCTGATCATGAGTATTCATCAGAATGAATTACAATCTATATCTAAATCTGATCTCATCACTTGAATCCTAACAATTTAGTTATTTTCTTAGGTGATGAAGTGCATCATCCTGACTTACCAGAACAAGGTCCCAACCAAAACAACACAAAACAGAAACAACAACAAGCAAACACTGTACAAACAACTATACAAATATACAATATGATACACAAGACTACCATGAAGTCACTCAGGCCTGGAAATAATGCTTGAGGAATTGTCCATTGACTGGCAACGGGACATCCTCACCTGTCAGGTTCTTAAGCCTATAAGTGCTGTCTCCTAAAATTTCAGAAATCTGAAAGGGACCTATCCATAGTCTATCAAACTTACCATGATCACCTTTCCTTTCATGGGCTTTATCCCACATCAGGACTAAATCTGATATCCTGAAAGCTTTAATTCTGGCTCTCTTGTCAAACCAGTGTTTGACAACAGCCTGATGTTTTGCAAATTGGTCAATTGCTTGGCTTCTTTTTTCTTCCAGATGCATCAACTGAAGCAACCTGACTTCCTGTTTATTATCTATGCCTAGATAGTCTTGGGCAAACTGCAGAGTAGGAATTTTCAAGTTTACAGGGAGGATAGGATCTACCCCATATACTAGCTGGAAAGGTGAGTTTCCTAATGCAATTTTCATTCTAGTTCTGTCTACCCATAAGGCATATTTCAGAAATGAATTCCATTCTCTGGGATTTTTCTCTATCAATTTTCTTATGATGCTCAGTAAATTTTTATTGGTGGATTCTGCTAATCCATTTCCCTGGGGATAGTAATTGGATGAGAACTTAAGTATAATCCCATGATCAAAAGCCCAACTTGACAATTTAGTGGAAATGAAGGCAGAACCATTATCACTTACCAATGCATAAGGAGTTCCATACCTGGTGACAATGTTGCTTTCCAGAAATTTAATGACATCATCAGCAGTACAAGTTTTGCTGCTGATAGCCTCAGTCCATCTGGTACAATAATCAGTAATTGTTAGGACATACCTCTGGCCTGAAGAAGATGGAGGATTGATTGGTCCTATGAAATCCATGCCCCATTGTGCAAATGGGCGCTCCTCCATCACTGGTTGCAATGGTTGTGCAGCATATTTTTCTCTGTTGGCAGCAACCTGGCAAACATGACAACATTTAACATGATCAGCTGTGTCTTTAAAAATGGTAGGCCAGTAATATCCTGCTCTGAGGATTGCATGTGTTGTGGCCAACGCTGATCCGTGGGCAGTTCCAAACTTGTCATGTAGCTCTGTCAAAACTTTATTGGCTTCTGGTTTCTCTAAGCATCTCAGGTATATCCCTTCATAATTCTTTTTAAACAGGGCTCCTCCCTTCATCATATATTTCTGGGATCTCATCTTTAAGGCTCTTCTCTGTGAAGCCTGCATCCTCAAAGGACATCTTCCAGTGATCAGGATGTGCCTGATGTCTGAATACCATTCTTTATTGTCTTTCTCATCTATCACATACTGCTGACTGATGATGTTTGGATCAGTTTCAGATATCATCTGGCTCAGAGCCTGTCCTCTTACTAGCTTCATGGGTGTGATCTCCATGTCATATTCTTGTAGTACCGTAATCCATTTGGCCCTTTTTTCACCAGGTTCACTCTGCATCAGCAGCATCTTCACTGCTGCATCTGGTACCACAGCAATCACTTTGCTCCTCAGTATATAATGTCTGAACTTTTTTACTGCTCTGACTAATGCAAGTGCCTGTCTTTCAACATCTACATATCTCAACTCAGCATCCCTGAAAGGACAGCTCATGAAGGCAATTGGTTTCTCTTCTTTATCTTCATTTCTTTGAGTTAACACTGCTGCAGAAGTATGTTCTGAAGCAAATGAGTAGATGTAGAAATCCTTTGTATAATCTGGACTAATGAGGACAGGAGCATCCGAAATGGCCTTCTTTATATCTTCAAAAGCAGCTCTGGCTTATGGTGTCCAGTCAATTTGTGCATCTTTTTTCAACATGGCATTCAGTGGTCTGACAATCTCAGCAAAGCCAGTGATGAACTTCCTCACAAAATTTATCTTACCAAAATAAGATTTAAGCTCCTTTTTGCTTCCTGGAAGTGGTAATTTCATAATAGATTCCACCCTGTCAGGATCAATGATAATCCCATCTTCTGTGATTAGGTGGCCTAGTAACTTTCCTGTTGTGACCCCGAATATGCACTTCTTGGGATTCAAAGATATTCCATATTCTTCACACTTCTTCAGTACATTTCTGAGGTCAGCAACATGATTTCCCCTTTCTTTGGAGAACACTGTCAGGTCATCCATGTAGATGACTATACATTTTCCTATTAAGCCTCTGAAGGCTATGTCCATTGCTCGCTGGAATGTAGCTCCAGCATTTATCAATCCAAATGGCATACGTCTATATGCAAATATCCCCCATTTTGTGGTGAAGGCAGTCTTTAATCTGTCAATTTTATCAACCATTACTTGGTTGTATCCTGAAAACCCATCCAAGAAGGACATCATCTTGGCTCCATTTACCATCTGCAGAACCTCATCCAAAGAGGGCAAAGGATAGTTATCCTTTTCTGATGCTCTGTTCAGGTTCCTGAAATCCACACACAATCTGATGTCACCATTCTTCTTCCTGACTGGTACCAGATTTGCCACCCAAGTGGAGTGCCTTACCGGAAATATTATCCGGGCATTTAACAATTTCTTGACCTCCTCAAGGATGATGGGCTCAAGCAGAGCATTGACTGGCCTCTGCTTCTGTCTGAAAGGTTTTGCATCTGACTTGAGGGGTATAGTATGAGTTATGACAGAAGTGTCATACGTCTTCAGCTCGTCATAAGTCCATGCAATTACATGTATATAATCCTTAAGGGCTTGAGTTATTCCATATAACTCTTCAGGTGTACAAACCTTACCCAACAAGACATTCTTCTTGTCATCAGCTTGTCCAATATTCACCTGTGAATATTGACCTCCATCTGCCTTAGGCAGATCCTTATGCTTGAGCATATTATCCAGATCAAAGGCTCTTTCTAATTCAATCATACCTTTGGGAATTGTGTTGCCAGGCAACTCTAAAATCTCATCTTCTTCCCAGACATGATCTTCCATACCATTTTCATCTATGATCTGAGCTTCAAATACATCCCTGTTTGATATGAAATCCAGGATGTGCTGATCATCATCAAACACTTGGAGATTGGTCACATTGTCAGGTACCGAAGGTACTGACACCAATTCTACTGCAAATCTCTTCAGACCAGATATAGACAGTGGTTCCAGTGTACTGGCGGCCTGAGCAAGTGCATCTGCCCTTTGGTTCTGTTCTCTTGGCACATGAACGATGTTGAAGGCATCAAAGTCTTCAATCAGGTCCCACACACGATGCCTGTAATTTGACAGCTTTCTGTAGTTACAAGAGTAAATTCCTCGTACTTGCCTCACAACTAGTTCTGAATCTCCGAAGACATGCAGGATCTTTACCTTCTTCTTATGGGCAAACAACAGTCCATGAATCAGAGCTTCATACTCTGTGACATTATTAGTGCAGGGGAACTGTAATCTGTAAGCTGCTAAATGGGATTTCCCTGATGGATCAGTAAGGTCAATCCCTACTCCAGAACCTTGCTTGGATTTGGATCCATCAAACCTCAGGATCCAAGGCTTATCTTCATCAGGACATTTATTTGAACTTTCCTTTTTCTTTGCAGCTCTGGCTGCTACTCCGCCTGATATCCACCTTAACTTAGGTGTGTCATCTTCAAGCTTCTTCTTTCCTTTATCTGATGAGCCTGATGGCTTTTCTGTTTTCTCTTCCATCCTAGCAGGAGGATGATGCTCAGCACATACAGCTGCATGCTTCTTCAAAATGTGTAAGCACAGTGAGCAAGTGGTTTCTGAGTGAGGCACCTCATGCAGCCTACACCAACTTCTGATTAAAACCTCCTGGGGAGATCTACACTGTTGTGTCATTTTTTCTATTTCTTTGACCAGAAATTCTTCGAACTTCGTCAGGTCACTGCCTTTATCCTCATCAGACAACTCGTAATCCGGTTCCATGAAGCAATCACTACCAGGAGTAATCTTTTCCTTTCTCGCATCATTTGTCTGATTGGACACCAGGATCTCTTCTGTTTTTTGGATATGATCTTCATCAGGATCCGTCGACTCTTCTGTTCCTGCAGAAGACAAATAAAAATTAGTATCATCATCATCATCAGATGTAGCACTCACCTCGGAATATGATGATGATGCTTCACTATACGTCTGCTCCAGCATGATCATGTCCAAGCATGGTTCGCAAGTCTTTTCCGAGTGTGCTTCTCCATGCAATCTGCACCATCCGTCAATCAAGATATCATTAGCAGGTATATTTAATAATTGACAACGTTTTATCTGAGTAGATAAATGCATCTGAAAATCCCTGAAGCGATCTATTTCGTTGTCATCATCAGGATCATTATTAAGTTCTACAACTGGCATATCCTCATGATAATCATCATCATGATGATGATGAACATCAAGCATCAGGACCTCTTCTATTTGGACAGTTTACGGCCTGATGTGATAAACTCCAGGTTCTACGTTTACATACATGATCTCATTTGTTCTGTTATATTCGGTGATCATATGTTTCATCCTAGGCTCAGCATCAATCCTGATCTGATTAGGTATACCTTTCCATGGCAACCACATGTGACTGAAGTCTGTGGACATGTATCCGTTAAGCGTTTTAGACTAGTCTCGGCTAAGCAACATCCCGTATGTATCAGGTATGTCAACTACCTGAATGTCAATGTAATACTAGATCCTAGGATCAGACGCTAGCTGCATGTGAATGTGAGTGAGTTCTCCTACGACACTTACTTCTGTCTTGTCCAGTTGAGTGACCTTCTTTAAGGATTTAGCAGGATGCAGTCCTAATGCGTTGCATATTGACAAAGGCATAACATTAGTTGAGGCTCCTGAATCAACTAAACAGTTGTGCAAATTCTTACTGAACATTCTTATGGTGAGGAGAAACGGTGGTGATTCAGTTTTATCTCTGTACAAGGTCATGTGAGAGGTTTCAGCAGCTTGGACTGTGGCTGACACTTTGGGCTTGACAGTGCTATCTTTAGCAGTATGGTCTCTGCTATTGGATTGACTCGAAAGGTGATTATCCTCTTTAGAAGCAGGATCATCCAGCGACTTCATGAATGCCCTTTTGATGGCAGGAGTTTTCAGTAACTCAGATAGGGACAGGCTGATCTTGATTTTCTTCATTTCATCAGCCAAATAGCTGACTAACCTGTCAGACTCATGAGGTGCACTTGCAACTTTTGTTACTGTGTTTTGAGGAGACAAGTACTGAGCATTCACCTTAGGGAACCCAGGGTTATTGCTAGCCTTAGGATCAGGAGGTGTGTTGAAGTTATTTGGAGGTAGAGAAGATGTCAATGGACCGGCAGGTCTGTTGGCATTACTCCTCAGGTTATAATTATGCTTACCAGGGTATTGCTGTTGGTATGCATGTACTTCTTCATGCTCTCTTGTTGGTTCATTTTCATCCTCAAAAGGGAAGACATAATTTGCTTCAAAGGTTAAGGCAGATTCTTCACAGGTCTGATTATAATCCTGATGAGGTTGATTAGTGTAGGTTTCCAGCACAAAAGCTGAGTCATATCCACAAGGAACTATTTCATTTCCTTCTACCTGAGGTGGATTTCCAGAAGTATTAGACACTTCAGTCTGAAAGATGCTGGCAGCAATCCTAAATTGTAGACAATCTAATTCTGCATGTGCATTGGTGTTGTGAATCCTGCACCAATTGGTAAGGGCTGCTTCAGCAAGATTGACTCTAGTAGTCTGTTTGGCTTCACCAGGAGGCTGATTGTCTAGGGGTGATGGTAATGAGCCATTATTTGGCCTGGAGTTCCACACTCTGGGCTACCTAGGAGGATTATTGTTATTTGCAGCATTACTGTTGAAGTTATTGTTGTATCCTCTGTCAGGGTAATTTGGTCTGTCATTGGAATAACTCCTATTCTGACCTGGCTGTGAATAAAACCCTTGATTTCTCAAGTGTGTTACTTCTGTGGTGAGCTTTCTCAACTGAGCAGACATTTCTTTGATTTCCTCTTTCTCCTCTTGAGCTTTGGCCACTACATTTTCAGGCTGAGGCTGGAAAAAGGAAGATCCATGGTTATTGTGGGATAGGTCTGTACCCTGAGGTGTCTGAGTATGTGCAGGATATTGTGGCAATTGGCCATTTCCATTAGGAGGAGGCATGATACTCAATGGAGGTACTTGCAAGGGTGCCGGCATGATTGCTGGGGGCATCACTGCTCCATTTGGATATTGTGCAGGATATTGTGAAGGATAAGCTGCAGGATACTGTGCTGGATATTGTGACTGCATGCCATGCAAAGCAGGGAATGCTATATTTGGAGTAGGAGCAGGTATCAGCTGTTGATTTACCTTGATAGCTTCTTGAAAAGCTCCTGTCAATGTGGTGATCGCAGGATGTGTTCTCCTGATGAACATGGCGGTTAATGGATCCAGGGCTGAATAATAAATACTTCTAGCAGCATCATCAGCCACCACATATGGGGTAACTAGCTTAGACAACATTTTCTGGAACCTAGCATTGAAATTTGCAATAGGTTCATGCTCCAATCTCTTAATTGTGGCAAACAGGTGGTAATTCATGGATGGATCAATAGGGACCTTGAATCTGTCAAGAAAGGCCTTCTCTAAGACAGCCCACGAACCTACAGAAGATTGACCAAGACTGATGAACCAATTATAAGCCTCTTCCCCTAAGGAAAAAGGGAATAATCTGCACACCACATCCTGATGCTCAATTCTGGCTCTGCAGCAAGCTTCTTTAAACGTCCTGATATGATCATCCGCATCTTGATAAGGATGGTATTTTGGACAAAGCTTGTCCGGATACTTTGGTAACTCATGATACGCAGTAAAGGTCAATGGTGATTCTGCTGCAAAGAACGACATTGCAACCTGAGGGGGCTGAACTGGTGGTGCAGTTGGCTGAGGTTGGACTAAAGGTATACCCTGAGGTTGAACAGAAGGTGTCACTGGTATACCTGAAGGTATTTGCAAACCAACAGGAGTTACAGGAGGAGGTTCTGGTGAAGCTCTGGACGTACTAGACTCTGGAGTATGGTGGACGTCTACAGTCCTAGGTCTAAAACCTCTAACAGGCAATTCTTCGAAAATTTCACTATGTCTAGACCTGGTATTTACCTGTGAGCCAGGATTTCTCGATTTGGAGGCCAATTAGCTGAAACTTTGCAAATATTGGCTGGATTCCACCGGACGAGGTGATATTTGCGGTCAACTTGCAAATCAAATTGAATATTTACGCGATATTTGCGAAGATACTGCAAATATGACAGGATATTGGGATATTTCGACGGGCAGTACCAGATCTCGCGTGTCTAAGGCTCAAATCCTTAAAGCTTGAACAAATTTATGCATCTTTGGCCAATATTTAGTGAATTTAAAGAAATCTACTGTAAAGCTTGCAATATTTATGTGAAATTTGGAAATCTTTACACAGAATGTGCAAATACAAACTTGTCGCAGCAAATATTTACGCAATTTGATGAAATTCACAAACGATCTGAAGTTACCTTACTCTGAGCGTCATCAAACCTGAAAGTACTGATGATGAAGGTGATCTTCCGGACTCAGCCCTCCTTCTAGCGCCAATTTATGTTGGTCATGATGTTAGTCATTTACAAACATAGAATAAAAGTTACACAACAACCTTTACTCATCTTGAAAGATACGATGAATTCAAAGAATTCATGATCCCAAGTCTCCGTTGATTAGGTCTTAATCTACTGACGTTACTCAGCGGTTGATGTGTGTTGCTGTTTTCCATTCAGGGGCCTTACGTGTTTCTGCACTGTTCATCATCATATCTTCAAATATCCTGCTCTGGATGTTCGCTCTGCATAAGTCTTCAACAATTCTACCTCTGCACTGTAAATTTAGTCAAATAATGTGCATACAGGCTGATATTTGCATGATTTCTATCATTATTTATGATTCTTTGCATGATATTTTCAATACTACATGCATTTAACCAAATATGCTAAGGATCTTCAGTTATCTACGGGATTTCAGCATATTTCACTGTTTCTGCTTGTTATTTATCATGATTTGCAGTTATGGTGATGAATTAATGAAATTGAAAAAAGGAAAGGGTTAGAGAGTGAGATTCCTAAAATTACTGGACTTAGATCACTGATTCACATACAAGCTCTCATACTTGCAATGAAAAGAAGGAAAACTAGAAATCATACTTCACCAGGACATTCCACAAATCCGCATGATCTAGTGCAAAGCTTCAAAGGAAAGTTGACAACAATATGTAATGAAATGAAAGCGCTTCCAGTTGAACACAGCATTCACCAGTACATATCCAGAAATCAACAGAAGATTACGTAAAATTTACAATCAGGATGTAATCTGGAACTTCATATTCATTCAGTATGCTCAAGAACAGGTACATTTACAGTGATCTGAAGAAAGAACCTTGACATTTCAACAATTCTATCCTCATTAGTCTCAGTAATCCGATCTCCTAACTTATTCTACAGTAATGGACTCTTTGCGCCAGATGCGTCTGTGTATTCTAATGTATATCTCCTTCTTTAAAATGACAAGCTCTGGATGTTATATAGAGCAACTGCCAAAAAACGGTTACAATGATCCAAGGATCGGGATCCTCCCATAACAAACAACGGTCCAGATGAAAAGCACATGCTTCGTCAGTTAGCAAATGTACAGCTGGCACAGAATATTCCAGCATCTTCAACTTGATTCGGCCTCCAGCTGGCGAACAGCATATTTGACAATATCCTCCTCATTTCTGGCTCATGTTGACTCTATGCGCAACTTTGTAATGCTCAGCCTCAGCAGCATCATCATGATCTCAACGCTCAGCTTCAGGCTCAGCAGCATCATCACTTCAATGTTCAGCTTCAGCAGCATCATGATGATCTCCTGCAAGTAAACAGACAACATTAGGTTCATCATCATCATGATAAACAACAGGAAGTAAACACTTTATTAAACATACCTCCCCACGTGCAGCTACAGGCAATCAAGCTCTACCTGTGAAAAAAAATGCACTAAATGCATAAACAGCATGAAAACAACCAGGTCAACCCTCGTTGACCAAACATCAGGCAGTCGGGCTTTCAAATTTCTATCGCTTCAGGTTTTTGCCCATTTTCTTGCATATCGGGTTCGAAATATGATGATGATGATCTCAGGTTATACAAAGACATAATCGCCTTTCACCCATTCTTAGAAACCGGCCTTGCATCATCATCATATTTGCATCGGCGTGACTACATATGATCAGGGTGACAATTTTTTCTTAGGCCGACGGCAACAGTTATACCGACGCCAAAAATCATGATGATGACCAACTATATACTTCAAAGTGGCCGCAGGATATCACAAAATATGATGATCCTCCTTTCCTTATGCTCTGATGAAAGTACATCAGGATGCTTTGTTCTTGCACACTTGGGAAAGAAAGACATCGTCATCATCATCATAATGAAGACAAACAGGAGGACTTGGAAAATGATCTTGCCGCTGAGGAAAATCATGATGACGTCATCGTCATCATCAGGCTTGGTTAAAATGCAAAGGGATGACGTCATCGTCATGCTTCGTTAAGATCAGGAGGTAAATGGAATATCGGGTTCCCTCCAAGAAAGATGATCAGGTCAATGAAAGCAGCATGACCCCTTTTTCGGCCAAGGCAATCCGCTCGAAAGATCAGGATGATGATGATCATCATCATCATATTCACACTGGGTGATCAAAAATATGATCCTGCTGAAAGTCCTGATGACGTCATCAGGATATCCGGGGCTTGTGTTAATCCTCGAAGATGATGTCATCGTCACCATCATATTGGCGGACAGGATCATACCCTGGAAAATATCCTGCCGAAGGAGAAAGGTGATGATGACGTCATCGTCATCATCATACTTGCAAAAGGTTATACTCGTCGGCAGGATGATATTACGAACTGTTGGGAGAGACGAACAAGATCATGATGATCTTGTTCAACATGACTTAAGAAATGAAAAACATCCTCCGCTTCGAAAGATAAGGTGATCATCATGATCACGCGAAAGGAGGTCAGGAGGATATTAGGAAATGTCGGGTCTCGAAATATCATGATGGTGTTGATCACCAAGACGGTCGTGCGCGCGCAAATTATGCAGATGGCATATTTCTCTAAGTAAGGTGACGATGATCATCAGCATGATATTATCACATCGGGTGATGTTAAATATCATGATGCTCGCAATGTTGGAATATCATGATGCTGATGATGTTTCCAGGGTCGCTTGACGGGTAAAACACACTAGCGTTTAAGATTGACGTCCGGATGTTTCGGGACTGCATGATTTTCATCAGGTGATAAAGTAAGATCATGATGATGACCTTCGGCGATATAAAAGACCGCCTGACGGGAAAAGACTACTACGACTTAAACTTGACGTCTGGATGTTTCGACCTCAGGATATTATCGGGGGGCTTTTTAAATATCATGATGATGATGTTCACACAGCAATTATCAGGTTTGACCAAAACTTTGACTGCTCACAACTCCCTCATATGGACGAATTTTCAAGTGATGCAAAAGGCAAACCTGCATGAAATTTCAAGCTCTTTCTAACCATGAAGTCATAGAAACAAAATATGAACTTTGAAAAAACTAACCTCATGATGATGACCTACCTCATCCTGACCTTCATGATGATGATGCACCTGACTTAATTTTACCAAAACCGCCAGAAACCAAAACAAAAGCTGGGTCCCTGTTTTGTCAAGTCAAAATGGGGCGTGTTGTGTAACCACACAACACCAAGCCAAGAAAAATGTTGGGTCCCTATTTTGTCAAGTCAAAATGGGGCGTGTTGTGCAACCACACAACACCAATCAGTCATGTGTTAACTCCATTTCTTCTTCTTTGATTTGCTCTGTAACCTCTATTCACTCTCAATCAGAGTCAGATCACTCCCCAATCAAATTTGTTAACTTCCCTATTACCACCACCTTTGGTGTTGATTTTTATCCTATAAATACCCACTTCTCTATGCATTTTGGGAGGCAAATTTTGTATTGCATCACTACTCTTGCCTTTCTTTGCATATAGTTGTCTCCATAGCATTTCCATGCTCATGCAGGACCCTGTGTGCCTTTTGATTTTGTCATAGATCCAATAGCTCAAGCCACAGTGCTTCGTTAGAATTCTTATGCGCTATTTACTTTCATCATATCTTCAAAGCTTCAATATCTCAAGCCATAGTGCTTCATTAGCATTCTTATGCTCCATTTGATTTCATTTGCTCCCATCTTTATTCCTATCACCAAGAGGAGGACCCTGCTACTGTAGAGGAAGAGAGGGTTTCCACAAGGACTTCTAAGGGCTCAATCTAGACATTGACATCTTCTTCATACCATGTTATTTATGATTTAAAGTAGTAATTAGATCACATCTTGATCTTGGAAAAGTAAATCATTTCTTTGCTTTTCCTTGATAGGTTGTCTATTTGATTTCTTAGAGTAGAATTGCATTTGCTTTGATTGGATTAGCTTTTTTTTATTTACTAGATTAGATTTAGTTTCATGGTTCATAGTTATTTGTAGTTTTGTCTCTTAGATTACTATTAAAAATTTATCTACAAAAACACCAAAAACATAGATTAGCTTGCATTTAGAAAACTCATATAGATTGCATCTACTTTTTGATTCATAGATAATTAGATAACATTTCAAATTGAGAAAAAGAACCAAAATCATTTTGCGTTCATTTAGATTGCAATCATAAAAATAAAAATAAAAAGAAAACATTAGGATAACTTAGAACAAAAGAAGTGACTAAACTCTCAATTTCATCATGAAGTCAATGAATTGAAAATAGTCGAAACCAAATGTTTAAACAAGGAGAAACCCTCAGTTCCATCGCAAGGTAAAATCAACTCAATTCAACACATTCTAACACAACATCACAAAACATAACACTTCCCCCTCTTTCCAAGTATTCAATGCCAAAGAATAAAAGAAGATTGGATATGATCCATCCTTAATGAGATTAGGGAGAGCTTTCAATTGGTTTAGGTCCAGACAACTGAGAGGGGGGGTGAATCAGTTGTTACACATTTTCAGTCCCTTTTCCTTTTATTCTTCCTTTACCACTTAGAATTAATTTAATGATATAAACATTCCAGCATCAATCAATAACATATGAACAGAAAACATAGATAACACATTCGACACCAAGATTTTGACGTTGAAACCCAGTTAAGGGAAAAACCACAGTGAGGGCTAACCCATAAAAATTAATACCTTGTTAAAAGTATTTTTACAAATGGGAATGCACATGCATTCAGGATCACTGCCTAGAGCTCACTGCTCAAATGGAGGCTCACTACCTATGGAAATATTACAAGAGAATGACAAAGATTTGAACTGATTAATAGCATCTATCTTTGCAAGAAATTCAGTTTCGGTTAAGTACAAAAACTAATCTTACACATTTCATCTTTGCTTTGCTCTTCTTACTGTTTTTCCTTCATTCTCACTTTGGATTTCTTCTCTTCTCACATATGCCTTATTCACATACACCACACACACTAAATCATCTAATTTCATCAGCTATATATATCTGTAACATGATCTACAATCATTCTATCAGTCGGCTTTAACAACACTTAGAACTTTAATGAATGCTCTACTCTGTCGGCTAGATCTATGCATAACTTAAGGTGTGGACCAAAACTTGCTCTTAAAAATCATTACTCATGTTGGCCACACTCACTGATCATCACTGTTTGTCCAACAAACAACTTCCATACATCCGGAATCAAGATCTTCTGCAAGGTTGGCATTCTTCTTCTGTCTGCTCTGACAAACTAGAACCTGGTACTCAAAGGATAATAACTTTTGAATCCTTCATCATTGGAGGACAAAAATCTAGATTTAGACTATCTTGATATTGCATATGACTCCCCTAGATCTGCAGCTAATCATGACTTCCCACCAGAGAGATCTAGACCAAAATATTGGACCCTGTTACTGCTCTGTTCCTAGCTACCCAGACTTAGACAAATTCTGAATTTGACTTCCGATATGAACAAATTGTTTTATGTGGATGATTGGGATGATCTTAGTTGCCATCAATGACATCACCTACAATGCAAAGTAGTGTCTCTTGCCAATAATCTCCCCCTTTGGCATTGATGGCAACACTTAGTGAAAAATGACTAATTGTCTAGTGTAACTCCCCCTTTGTTTGTACACGTGTACTTCACTTATTTCGGTGCTCCCCCTTTGCTGAATACCTCATTTTTCACTGCCCTTCACTCCCCCTTTGACATCAATGGAAAAGGGTGGGGTCCACAAGCCAAAACTCTCCAAAAATTATGTATATACTGTAATATGTGTAATTAATCATTAAGTCTTATTTACATGAACTTGAGAATGTCTACAAAACTGGTTTTTATTTGAACAAGTTTAGAGGCCCAAGTGCTCTTCATCCCATCCAAAATGGAGATGTTCCCACTTAGCAAAAATGAATATGCTTTTGCCTTTGACAGATCTGCTGGATCACTAGTCTATGCTGCACTCTGAGCTTCAAAAAGTGCATTATACATTGTCTCTAACTTAGGAGCAATTAATCCCTAGAGCTCACACATTCTCTTCATAATGTTACCTTTTTCTTTAACAAGCCTCTTTATCTCATCTGTCAGGTTGATTACTTGACATTCTTGACTTATAGGCGAAACTATTAGAGGATCAAAATTTTGAGAGAGATCTGACAATCTCTGTTCTTGCTCCTTTATCTTTTTCTCAATATCCTCATTAACTTTGGGCCATGATAGACATAATTTGTACATATTGCTTCCATTATTTAGAGCATTCTGAATACTTTTTATGCTAATACCAAGTATTCTTCTATTATTTTCTATCATTTTCTATAAGATTCTTTATTTCACAAAATTTCTTATCTAGGAATTCTTTCTAATCTTTTCCCTCCACAGACTTCTCAAAGGACTCAAAATGAGTATTCATAGAACTTACAAGATTTCTTAGGTGATCAGAGGGGGAATTAGATGGACTCTTCTAGTAGGTAGGCATTAACTTTTCCAAGATTCCAGATGCAAGCCCCAGTAGTTCATTGTCCTCTATGTGGAATTTTAGCATCTTTTCTCTGGCCTTTACTTGGGTGAATGATGCTATTTTCATTAGTTGAAATGGAGAGAGAACATCTGGATTGGCTAGACCTTGGAGTAGTTCAAGTTCATCAAGCTCACTCATCTCTTTTTCAAGAATAATTTTTACTGCATCTACAGTGTCTCTTGCAACATTTTCTGAACCATACTTTTGTTCATCAAATTTTTCAGTATCTTCTTTATGTGTTTCAACATTTGCACCATCTTCTTCTACTTTATCTTTCTTTATTTTCTCTGCAGAAGGACTCTTTCCTATTTGTTCATCATTTTCTACCTGATCCAAAGGGCTCTGTGAAGTGGTAATATTATCCTCTTTCCTAACATATTAGTTAGATTGGGAGTATCTCCTGCACCAACTACTTTATCCAACATTTTTGTATCCTCCTGATTTGCTTGTTCTATTTCCAGAACATAGGCTTCACCCAACTTAGATTGCTGCTCAATAAAGTTCTCTTCTTCACCATCTGGAACTTCTTTTGTGACTATGGGAAAATTGTGCTTTCTCAAGGCTTTCAAAAGAATCTCTTGAGTTTCTTCAATGATTTCACTTGTTTCTCCAAGCACGAGTTTGTTCATTCTTCTTTTGATTCTAAAGTCATCTTTGACTTCCTTGAATATCATATCTATTTGATCAGGATAAATTTGAGGACATAAATTTATTAGCTCATGTTCCCTGATCTCTATATCCTTGCACTTGGCATTTTATTTTCTCAACTCCAAGATATTTGCCAGACTTTGTGGTAACTCAAAAGTTATCTCAATCAGTGCCTTGTTGTAGATGTCGAGATATCTAACCATTGCTTCCTCCAACACCCTTTTATCCATATCATTGTATTCATCATAGAATTCAGTCATGAGTTTTAGATTACCATCCACAGTGACTGATTTTATCACATCTTCTAGGGAGAGTGTGGGCTTCTCAACATATTCTTCATAATCTTCTGTCTTATGCTTTTTGCTAGTCCTTTTGCTTCCATAGGACTTTTCTTTGGTTAGTTTTGCAGCTTTTGTTCTAGTGACCTTTATTTCCTTGATTTCAATTTCTAAGTCTATATCTTTTTCTTCTTCTCTTAAGCTTTCATAGGTTTGGGATGCTTTTGTTTTCTTCTTTTTCTCCCATCTTCTGGATGATTTTGCTTCTAATTTTGTAGTTTTGGAAGGAGCAGAGGCTGTAGCAGAGCTTCTAGTAGTTCTTGAAGTGGAAGAGAGTTCCACCAGATCACTTGTTTGTTTATCTTGTTTCTCTTTCTCATCCTTCTCTGTTATTTCTCTAAATTTCTTCACAGCTTCCTTAGTTAGGCCCAGATTTTCAGCTATCTGCTCAACTTCTTTTCTTACTCTTCTATTGGTTTCAGGTTCTCTGAGCTTAGTATGGAACTTCAAACTTAGCTCCTCATAAGTTCCAAATTATTCAACCATTGTGTCTTTGGTCTTACTTAGAAGATGTTAAGCATACATATCCAAGATCCTTTCATCTACTTCGTATCTCATGGGCATGATCCAAATAGTTCTAGGTTCCACTGCTTCCATTAAACACTAATCAATATCAACCATGAAACATATTTCATTTTTGTACTTGTCAACATTGAATTATGGATTCTTTCCCTTGAGTGCATCATACTTTGAAAATTCTTGAAGTAAGCCCATATTGTAGTTTTCTGAGCTTGGAAATCACCAATGCTGCAAAGATGATTTCTGATTTGAATGGCAACTGGCTCATCCTTAGTCCAGTGCACACCTTTTACCCCAGGTACTTCATTCATAAAGTAAAAGAATAGACATAGAATCAATGTACCATACTTGAAAGTGTGTTTCTTATCTTTCTTGATTTTGTTTAAATTTTCAATTAGTTGATTCTGTAGTAGTTCACATAAGTCATAATCAATATTTTCCTTTAGCATCTTGTATGTAGCATATATGGCTATTCCAAAAATAGAATTTTCTCTACTCAAGTGGTAAATTTTGTACCCAATCACCATGAAGGTGAATTTGACATTCGGTTCTATAATATCATTAATGGTCATTGCCCTTCTATCAAACTTAGCACTGGTAGCATCAGTCATTGTCTGGTTTTTCATGGCTTTCAGCATGGGCAATCCTCTAGTTGAGTTTAAACTAGTTACATTTCTGATAGCATCCTTGGTAATCTTGAATGGTTTTAACAACCAAATGAATTCATCATGCATCCGACTCAAGATGTATTAGACCCATTCATCCTCATCAAATGTTGGAAACCCCATAATCTGAATATAGTGTTTATCCTGTAGTGCCTTATACTCAGGTTTAAGTTCATCATTTTCATCCTTGAGTTGTTTCTCAAAAAAGTCTACATATCTTAAATCTCAAAACTCATTTAAATTTGCATGAATATAAACCCTAATGTCTTCTACATGTAGCACACCATACAGAACACTTGAAAAAGCACCTAACGGGTCGACTTCAATTGATTTGTGAGGATGCTTCTTAAATTTGGGTCGAGGCCTTTCAGTAATGTTAACAACATGAGGAGTAGACATCTCAATAGATTTCAGATTCAAAGATTTACAGAGAGGTACCTTTTTCATTCGCGGGATAGGGTTGATCAATTGCCGATTGAATTCACTCTTTGCCTCAGTCTCTGGATTTATAGCTCAAATGCTCTTCTTCTTGTTTTCTTTGAATGCAAGGTGATTCCAATGAGTGACCAAGTGACCTTTTACCTTTTGCAAAACCTAATTTGGCATTGTAATAAATGTGTTGCCCTAATTATATTCGGCTACATTGTTTTTGATAGTTCTTCATGAATCACTCTGCAACATTTCATATCAACATCTTTTCTTTTGAAAATAATTTCAAAGGTTCTAGATCAATTTAGAATGTTCTCTTTTATTGTGCTAGAGTCAAGCACCCACTTACTGACTAGGGGAATTTGATGTTCTATTGTCAGCACCGAATTCCAGTGTGGACCCATCACTATTGTTTATTGTATCTTTCTTTATCCAAATCTTGTTCATTTCACTCCATATCTCATTCACATAAATTTTTCTTTTGTCTCTGCCTTGTTTCTGCTCATCCATTTTTCTATTTACCAGACCTCTTCTTCCATTGTTCCTATTTCTACAGAGTCTTTCAATATGACTAGATTTATTATAGTTAAAGCACACTTGATTTCCTCTTGATCTACACTGATTAGCCATGTGTCCAAATCCATTGCAAGCAAAGTAGTAGCCATTGAAAGAATTGCCATTTGAGTTATTCATTAACATACTTCTACATTCATTGGATTTGTGACCATACCTCTTGCATTTGAAGCATTGACCGGAGAAGGATGGACTATTTTGTTTTACTCTACTTCTGCACCGAGTATCTTTATGACCAAATTTATTGCAATTGAAACAATTTCCATTAAATGATGGATATCTTTGAGCATTAGGCTGTCTTACCGGAGGTTTTCTAGTTCTGTTCCTTGGTTGGAAATTTCTTTGTCCAGATCTGGAGCTTTCACCTTTCTCATGTTTAAGATTATGCTTTTCATTATCCTTTTTTTGTTCTTCAATTAGTGCTTCGAGTTTAGCTGAGCTTATTTTGAACTTCTCCTTATACTCATTTGTAATTTCTAGGTCATGTCTGATAGTGATAACCTGTCTCTCAAGTTATCTTTCATTATTTCTACTTCTTTGTAGATTAGATTCTAGGAGACCAGCTATTCCATCCAATCTACAACATTCTTCATTACTTTCTTTTAGATTTTGCTTCATCTCTTCTTCACATTTCTTCCTATCTTCAATTTCCTTGGTTAGTCTCATCACCCCAGTTTCCATCTCATGTTTTAGGACAACAACTTCTTTAGCTAACTTTTCACATTATTTTGTCTTTTCTTTTACGGCCTTGTCTTTTGGTTGAAGAAGTTGCTCCTTTCCTTTTGCATTGGATTTGCTCAACTTTTCTTTTAAGATCTCAATGAAGTTTTCAGCCTTTTTGAGATTATCTTGTAGTTGTTGGACTTCTACCTTAGACTGCTCAAGATCATCTAGGGCGAGATTAAGTTGTCCTTGAAGATTATATTCATCCATTTTTACTTCCTTCCAAGATCTTCCTTAAGCTGTTAAACTTTTCCAAAGGAACCTTGCTCTGATACCAATTGTTGGTTTAGGTCTGGACAACTAAGAGGGGGGGTGAATCAGTTGTTACACATTTTCAGTCCCTTTTCCTTTTATTCTTCCTTTACCACTTAGAATCAATTTAATTATATAAACATTTCAGCATCAATCAATAACATATGAACAGAAAACATAGATAACACATTCGACACCAAGATTTTGACATGGAAAATAGGTTAAGGGAAAAACCACAGTGGGGGTTAACCCACAAAAATTAATACCCTATTAAAAGTATTTTTACAAATGGAAATGCACATATATTCAGGCTCACTACCTATAGAAATATTACAAGAGAATGACAAAGATTTGAACTGATTAATAGCATCTAACTATGCAAGAAATTCAGTTCCGGTTAAGTACAAAAACTAATCTTACACATTTCATCTTTTCTCTTCTCTTCTTACTGTTCTGCCTTCATTCACACTTTGGATTTCTACTCTTCTCACATACACCTTATTCACATACACCATACACATTGAATCATCCAATTTCATCGGCTATATATATCTGCAACATGATCTACAATCATTCTATCAGCCAACTTTAACAACACTTAGAACTTTAATGAATGCTCTGCTCTGCTGGCTAGATCTATGCATAACTTAAGGTGCAGACCAAAAATTGCTCTTGAAAATCATTACTCATGTTGGCCACACTCACTGATCATCACTATTTGTCCAAAAAACAACTTCCATACATCCGGAATCAAGATCCTCTGCAAGGTCAGTGTGTTCTTCTTCTGTCTGCTCTGACAAACTGGAACCCGGTACTTAGAGGCTAATAAATTTTGAATCCTTCATCACCGGAGGACAAAAATATGGAGTTAGACTATCTTGACAATGCATATGACTCCCCTAGATCTCCAGCCAATCATGACTTCCCACCGGAGAGATCCAGACCAAAATACTAGACCTTGTTACTACTCTGTTCCTAGCTGCCCAGACTTCGACAAAATCTAAATCTGACTTCCAGTATGAACAAATTGTGTTATGCAGATGATTGGGATGATCTTAGTTGCCATCAATGACAACACCTACAATGCAAAGCAGTGTCTCTTGCCAGTACTTCCCCCATCCAATTCATCATCAACAAAACATCCATCAAACAAGAGAATAACAAGAACATTGTCCACACATCATAGACCAACAAGACTTGATACAACAAATAATTCAAGACAAAGAAAGGAGATAAGCATCTTTGAATCATCAATGAATAGAATAGATTTCATACTAGGCTTAGGAGACTCAGGACTAGTGACCATTTGGGTACTATTATCACCACAACAACTAAAATCACATGTCTCCATAGAAACAATCATCAACACACACATCAAGCAAACAATCCAACCACAATCTGTAATGTTCTTCTTACTCAATAATAAGAGTAGAACAACCCCCGGTCCTACCTACACTTGATTGATTCTTTCCATGAGAGTGGGAGTGACTAGGAGGCCACCCTTAGCAAGGAAGATGGTTCATGTGTCATGTTGGAACATGACTCACTCACAAATTGTCCGAGTCACATTCTAAACAACACATATTTTGGTGAACTCCACATGAAGGACAAATCCTTCTAGGGTGACCTTTTTTTGTTTCCATTGCCACTTTCACTTTCATTTTCCATTCTCTTCTCTCTCCATTCCATTTATTTTGTGGTGATTATGACACCCCCAAATATGATGGAATAAAAAGGAAACCTAGGGAATATTCCATTTATAGAACCTGAAACACCCTCATTTGATAGGTATGTGCCACCTGCTCTATTGGCACTAATCAAAAATTGCTTTGAAGATTTAGATTATGAGAATGATAGGTGAGAAACTCATTGTTCTCTTACATTTGACAATCCCACTTGGGAACAAGAAGCAATAGCTCAACAAACTTGCTATAACCAAGGTAGAGCATGCTAAGTGCTTGTTTGATAAAAAATTCATTAGGTAGATCAACCTTCAACTAGCTATGTAGGAAACACAAAATAATTAGAAAATGAAGTAAAATCTTTAGAAAACCACCTGAAAGAAGATAGAGAGGCCTGAGAGGCCTTACATATCACATATCAAGCTAAGTAATTAGAAAATGTCTTGAGAGAGCACACAAATGGAGGAAAGCACAAAAGTTTACAACAAACTAGAGAAGCACATAGAATGGGAGCTACAACCCTTACTAACCTCATAGCCACTTTGGTCCAATGGATCAAGACATTAGAAGCTGTAAGAATAGAATAGCCCCCCTAAGACAAAAATGACCAAAGAAATAGAACATAGGTGAACTCACATAATGTTAGGGTTGAACAAGACTAGGGGACAACCCAAAAACCTCCTTACTTGAACTTTTATTCATGAAATGTAAGTAATGACATAATGCAACAACTTCTACAATTAGGCAGATCCTATCCAACCCACAACTTTTAAACTCCTTAGGGTTACCCACAAGTCCAACCAACATACACGAATGTGTTTGGATATCATGGGTCAAATTAATAAGTCCCATTTGTAGAGCTCATGCTCTCAAATCTGGTATCTCAAAGTACATTTTTAGGGACCTACCTTGAATACTTGAAAGAGCCCCTAGATTGTAACATACACAATGTTTTGTTACCATGTCCTCTGCCATATCTACCCAAATTCAAAGGGGAGGGATACCAGAATGCTCACATTAAATTTTACACTACTACCATAAGAGAACTCCTTCCTTGGGATAGATTTGTAGTGAGAATTTTTCCTAAAACATTTGAAGGGATTTCTTTGGATTGGTATTTTCACTTGTCTGAAGCCTCAATTCACTCCTTCCACCAAATCATATGGGAGTTCATCACAACTTTTGATATGAACATGCTAATTAGGACAAGAATATGAGAATTCTTAAGCATGAAGCAAGAAACAAATGCATCAATGGCACATTTTATTACTCGATGGAGACAAGTGTTGTACTCTTCAACAAGCACTCTAAACATGGACCACAAAGAACTATGTGACCTTTTCTTGCACACCCTTAATAGGGATACAAGAGAGGAAGTACAAAAATTATTGTACAAGTCCTACGAAGAATCTTTGGAAAGTGCATTGAGAATTGACCAAGCTGTGATCGATAATGGGTGAAAGACTTATGGAGTGAATGGTCGGATAATAACTCAAGTGGGTGAAAACAATGGCAACAATGGAAGTAACCATTCCATAATTAAAATTTTGAAGAATAATTGAAATATGACCATAGATGGGGTGATTGATCAACCCCCGATAAGGAACAAAGTAAGGGATGACTGTAATGGGAGAGATTATTTCCCTTAGAATGTTAATGTTGTGGACCATCCCTAAAACAATAATCACTATCAAAGGGACAATCAACAATTGTGGAACTTGTTAGGATTTCAATGGTAGACCGGAGTGATGTAAATTAACAATTATGATGTAGATTTAAATACACAAAAATAAAAATGAAGAATAACACAATTACACAATAAAGATTTAACATGGTTCACAAATTATTGGCTACATCCACAAAATAGCCATCCAGTATTTTATTATCCAGTAAATCAAATTGAACTACAACCAATAACCTTGCAGCTTAAAACTATTACTATGCTACATGAAATACACTACAATCTCATTCGTGCCTCATCTGTGACTCGTGACCTTTCACATTCTCCAACTGCTTATTTGACAAGCCTTTTGGTGGTTAACAAAATTGATTTGTCGGCTAATAACCAAAGTAACTGCTGACGCCTTTATTAAATATAGGGCATTTTTTTTTCTTTAGGGTTACTACCCTTAGAAACCCTCACACTTCACCGTTAATTATTTTGAGGGGAAACTGTGGCTGACATAGTCATTGAAATTTACCCTACTGTGTGTACCCACAACCTTGCAACATGATCAGTCACCACATACTAACAATCTCCCACTTGGGGACTGATCAAGCTCCACACCAAACAACCTCCCACTTGGAGACTAATCTTGGAGCAACACCACTACACCTGTAGCTCCCACTGGATGTCATGCCTAGACTTCATTGGTTCCTCATTTCCACCATTATCATTCATTAAGGCCAATGAAAACTGATGAGGAAATCAGTTTTTTCTGTGTGAATAACTAAATTAAATTACAACCAATAACCTTGTAGCTTAAAACTACTACTATGCTACATGAAATACACTACAATCTCATTCATGCCTCATTTGTGACTCGTGACCTTTCACATTCTCTGGCTGCTTATTTATCAAGCCTTTTGGTGGTTAACAAAATTGATTTTTCTATGTCGGCTAATAACCAAACTAACTACCAACACCTTTATTAAATATAGGGCATTTTTTTTTCTTCGGGGGTGCTGCCCCTAGAAACTCCCACGCTTTGCCATTAATTATTTTGAGGGGAAACCATGGCTGACAAAGTCACCAAAATTTACCTTGTTGTGTGTGCCCACAACCCTTTAGCATGATCAATCACCACATACTAACAATCTCCCACTTGGGGACTAATTAGGCTCTACACCAAACAACCTCCCACTTGGAGACTAATCCTGGAGCAACACCACTACACCTGTAGCTCCCATTGGATGTCATGCCCAGACTTGGTTGGTTCCTCATTTCCACCATTATCATTCATGAAGGCCAACAAAAATTGATGAGGAAATCAGGTTATCCTATTTGAATGCCTTCGTGAACATATCTACAGGATTTGTACTTGTTTGAATTTTCAAAAGCTTCAATTATCCATCCTCCAAAACTGACCGGATGAAGTGGTACCTGAGCTGAATGTGCTTTGTTTTTTAATAAAGTGAGGAATTCTTTGCAATATGAATGACACTCTGGCTCTCAGTGTACAATGGGCTATCTTCCTGCTACTTTCCCAATTCCTCTAGAAATTGTTGTAACCAAATCATCTCCTTGCTAGCTTTAGTAGCAGCTACATACTCAGCTTTAGTGGTTGAAAGTGCAACAAACTTTTGCAGTCTTAAAATTCAACTAAGTGTTATTCCTCCTATAGTAAAAACATACCCTATAGTACTCCTACTATCTATATCACCCGCTAGATTAGAGTCAACATATCCTCATAGAGTAGTGTTGGTTCCTCCAAAATACAGTTGCTTTATAGTAGTACCTCTCAAATACCTAAGAATCTATTTTACCACAGTCCAATGTTCCTTTCCCAGATTGCTCATATACCTGCTCACAACTCCAATAGCATGTGCAATGTCTGGCCTTGTGCATACCATCATATACATCAAGCTACTTGAGAGGAACCTCCTGCAACAATATAATGAAAATGAATGAAATAACAGAAATAATAGAAACACAGAAGGAATTTATTGATCGTAGGCCACTTCGAGGGGGCAACCTCCTTTGAGCAAGCTCAATACAATAAACTCGTGGATGCATTCATTAGCCTTAACACGTACTTATATACTAAGTCTAATCTAAACAACTATTACTTCCGATGAATGTGGGATAATACAATATACTCACAGGACAACTTACAAAGCATATGTGTCCAAATGTAATATACTAACAAAGTAAAGAGAAGGGTTAAACACGGGTTCCTAACATCCCCTCCCTCTTAGAAAAGATTTGTCCTCAAAGTGTAAGATGTGGAAATTGTAGCTGAATCTAAAGGAGTGGTTCTCCTGTAGCAATCTCTGGGGGCATTCCATGCCACTAAATTAATACTGTTGTGATGGATCGGGAGCAAAGAGGATGAGAGTCCCTGTTGAGAATTACCTCTAGCTCCAAAAGGATGGATCCTTCATTATCCAGTTGTGGTAAAACAATTTGTGCTCTGTTGTTGGCGCCAAGAAATTTCTTTAGACAAGAGACATGAAATATTGGATGAACGTCAGAAGAAGGAGCTAGCTTATGATCCCCAAGCTGATCCTGGGTGTGGAGAACCATGTTGACTGCCTGAACTCATGAGCTATTGGGGGAGTATGGAAGGAGCATTGGTGGTGCAGGAGCACCCCTACAAGATAGGATATTGTCCGCATGACAGGACATTAGTCTATTTTTAGTATGTTTGACTTCATAATGTAATAAGGTCCATTGGACCAATGCATATGTATTAGATCAGCCTAGGAGAGTGTGCAGGCAGTTAGAGTTCGTGATCAGGTTGTCTGAGCTATCTTCTCCCAGCCGCTGGGAATCGAGTTGGTAGTACTCATAGGATATTGCTATAAATAACTCAGATTAGTTAGGGTTAGATATCATATCATATCATATCAGAGGTAGTAGTTGTGTTATGTTATACTAGTGATTGAGTGAAATCCAGAGATCAGTCCAGACATTGTGAAGCATTGTTGTAGAAATAGGACATTTGTGTTTCATCTGAATAAGATCTCATCAATTGCATTATCTGGTTTATCAGTTGTTTATGTTTTGATTTCTGTTCTGATTACAAGTTGATGGATTCTTTCAACCCTTCCACTGGTTGATTCTGTGAATCGGTGGAATGGTCATGCATGTTAGTTTAGTTTGTATTTTAGTTTTCTGTTTATGCAATTCATTGTGCGGGAGATCAGTTGGTAGCATGCTGTGAATCAACCTAGCATCCTCATGTGCTAGGATTTAGGAAGATAAACTGTTAAGTTTTGATCAGAAGGTGATCCGGCTTGATCATCATGTTTTCTTTGTGAAATTGTGTGGTTCTGTGAGTTTGCATGCAGCTGACGGATATACAGGGATCTGCATGTGCTTCTCCAGACGGAGTGAATCGCATCGTCATCTGCGAGTATATCGCTATCCGGATCAGGTTATGAAGCTGATGAAGTTTGCATGTTTCAAGTGCATCAGGATGATATAAGTTGGATATATACTCAGTGTATATATCATCGTCAGGATCATCTTTCATGTGTACCCATCATCCGCATATCGCTATCGCATGCAGGAGTGAAAGTTCATTTTTTGGCTAAGGACCGGAGAGGTCATCATCAGGATATTGAAAAGATCACCCGATATTTCATTATCATGCTGCAGAGGATATAAGGATCTTATATCCTGTTGACATCATCATCAGGTGCGTTGACATCATCATCAGGTGCATGTGACGTCATCGTCATCAGGATATTGCGAATATCACCCTATGCAAGTTTATCCTGCTGTCGCTAAGTGTTTTGGCATCGGCGTAAGTCATCGGCATAAAGTTTGGGTAACATCATCAGGATGTTTCAATATGACCGGATAAGTCATATCATGATGCTGTTGTTTGAATAGTCGGATATCGGGGTGACGTAAGCATCGAGGGAAAGGTGCTTGAAGCTGTCGTCATCAGGATATATCGGAGGAACCGGATATTTTATATCCTGCTGATGAAGGTGATGCTGAACATCATGATGATGAAGGTAGAGGTTGGTGGTAAGATGAACAGTGAACATCAGGAGGATGTTTGCACTTGCAGAATATCATGATGCTGCTGACAGGTGAAAGGCGAAAGGCGGAGGAAGTGAACAGTAGTCAGTAGGAGGATATTTCATGCCCCTTCGAAATATGATGATGCTGTCTGTGTTAGCAGGAAATATGATGATGATGATAAGCCGATAGGTATTATAACATGTTGGTTGTATTAATGACTCCTCCTTCCCATTTGTAAGCTCCCGTTGCATTTTACCTCTGCATCATAGTGGTATCAGAGCAAAGGAAGGATCTTCTGGAAAAGATAAGGATATAGCAGGATGTCAGGTGATGAAGGAACATCGAAGATGCCGGCAAGGATGACCAACGTTGAGTTGGCAGTTCTGGTAAAGAAACAGATTGCAGAGAGCAAGGCCGTGAAGGCTCAGAATCAGGAATTGAAGGATGAGTTAGCGAAGTTGAGGAGCAGAGTAGGTTCTGGTAGAGAAGAAGATAGGGAAGAAGAAGAGATCCCTAGTTGGAACGAGGAGGTCGTTCCTGCAGACCAGAGACCACTGTTGAATGCCCTCAAGGCCATGGAGAGGAGAACCATGGATGTGAAACTGGATTTGCCAGTGTTTATAGGAAAGATGGAACCTGATTCAGTGATGGAGTGGATAGACTCCTTGAACAATTTCTTTGAAACAGAGGAGATACCAGAACAACAGAGAGTGAAGATAGCCCAGTCAAAAATGAAAGAAGCTGCCTTGACATGGTGGAATTTCGTCCAAGATGATAGAGTACAGGAAGGAAAGCGTAGAGTCGCTACATGGAAGAAGATGATGGCATTAGTAAAGGAAGCTTATGTCCCATTGGATTACAGTATCCAATTACACAAGAGGAAGCAAAACCTGAAGCAGAAGGAGCTAGATGTCAGCTCATATACAGAAGAATTCATGAAACTTTGTATGAAAACAAAGGTAAAGGAAAGTGAAGAAGAGAAGGTAGCCAGATACCTTAATGGATTGAGGTTCAACATTCAGGAAGATTTAAGTCTGCATAATCCAGATACAGTTCAGAAATACATTCAGTTGGCATTGAAAGTGGAAGAGAAGTTAAAGAGAAAACAAGAACAACACAATAGAGGAAGAGGAAGACAACAAAGGGGTGGAAGAGGTCCTTTTAGAGGTAGAGGACATGGACATGGATATCAAGGAGAATCCAGTCATGACAATAGTCAGAGAAACAACAGTCAGAACCAGGGGGAAAATTATAGTTAGCAAGGAAACTTCAGAGGTAGAAGACCTTTCAGAGGAAGATCCCAGGGCAGAGGATCCATCAGATGTTATAACTGTAACAAAGAAGGCCATATAGCCAGCAGATGTCCAGAAAAGGCCACAAGCTCAACAGGAGAAAGGAGAACAAATCTGATCCAAGAACCTGATAATCAAAGTATGACAGGCTCTACTTCTTTTCAGAGTGTGAATGCTCCTGATAATTATGGATACCCAGAAAGTGGAGAGTCTCTAATGATGAGAAGAACAGTGACTACCATGAAGGTACCTGACAAAGAATCCCCTCAAAGAAAGTCTCTTTTCAGGACTATTTGCAAAGCAGGAGGTAAGGCATGTAAAGTTTTGATTGATTTTGGTTCTACTGAAAATTTTGTGTCTGAAGAAATGGTGACAAAGCTTAAGCTTAGGAGATTGCCTCACCCCTCCCCATATAAAGTCTCATGGCTTACCCAAGGTCAGCAGACAACTGTAGAAGAGCAGGCTTGGGTAGAATTTCAAATTGGAGCATATAAGGATAAGTTGTTGTTTGACATTACCAAGATGGATGCTTGCAATCTTTTATTTGGTAGACCATGGCAGTATGATTTGAAGGCACAACATGATGGTGTTAGAAACATCTATACAATCACTAAAGATGGTAAGGATATAAAGTTACTACCATTAACAGAGAAGGAGGAGAAATCTAAAGGAAAAGAGGTGAAGGTAATGCTGATGGAAGGTAAACAGTTCATGAAAGAAGTAGCAGCAGAAGGTGCAGTTGCATATGCCCTAATCCCATGTATGAGGGTGAATAAAGAACAGCAGCAAGAAGTCAAGGAAGAGAAAAAGCAAAGGTTCATAGACCCAGCTATCCAAGAGCTATTGGATAAGTACAAAGGTATCATCTCAGAAGGAATGCCAAGATCCCTACCACCTGTCAGAGATATTAGTCACTGCATAGACTTAATTCTAGGGTCAAGACTTCCAAACAAAGCAGCCTATAAGCTAACTCCAGAACAGAATGCAGAAGTAGCCAGACAAATTGAAGAATTATTGGATTCAGGTCTGATTGGGAAAAGTTTAAGCCCATGTGCAGTACCAGCTGTACTAGCACCAAAGAAGGAAGGTACTTGGAGGCTTTGCATAGATTCCAGAGCTATTAACAAGATCACAATCAGGTATAGGTTTCTAATCCCTAGGATAGAGGATTTACTTGACTGTTTGGGAGGTGCTAAGTATTTTACAAAAATAGATTTGAAGAGTGGATATCATCAGATCAGGATTAGGCCAGGAGATGAATGGAAAACAGCATTCAAAACTAATGAAGGGTTATATGAGTGGAAGGTTATGCCTTTTGGTTTATCTAATGCACCTAGTACTTTTATGAGGTTGATGAATGAGGTTTTGAAAGAGTTCATTGGTAAGTTTGTCATAGTATATCTAGATGACATTCTGATTTTCAGCAACACAAAAGAAGAACATCTCAGACATATAGATTTGGTTCTTAAGAGGTTACATGAAGAGCAGCTGATGATAAATTTAGACAAGTGTTTGTTCATGCAAGAGGAGATCACATATTTGGGTTTTGTCATTTCACAAGGAAAGTTACAAATGGATAAGGAGAAGGTAAGTGCCATATTGTCTTGGCCAACCCCAAAGACTATGAATGATGTCAGAAGTTTCCATGGGTTAGCAACCTTCTACAGGAAGTTTATAAGAGGGTTTAGTCATATTTGTGCACCCATGCTTGATACCATCAAAGGAGGACAGAAGTGCAGATTTGTTTGGACTCAAAGAGCAGATGATTCTTTTGAAACATTGAAGAAGAAGGTGGCACAGCAGCCAGTCCTTGCACTTCCAGACTTTAACAAAATCTTTCAGGTGGAATGTGATGCCAGTCACATGGCCATTGGAGTAGTACTCAGCCAAGAAGGTAGACCTATTGCATTTTTCAGTGAGAAGCTCAATGATGCTAAAAAGAGGTATTCTTCATATGATTTGGAAATGTATGCTTTAGTTCAGTCACTCAAGAAATGGAGGCATTACTTGATGCCAAAGGAATTCATAGTATTCACAGATAACCAGGCTCTGAGTTTCATAAACAGCCAGGAAAAGCTGAACCACAGACACATGAAATGGGTAGAAACCTTACAAGCTTTTACCTTTACATTGAAGCATAAGAAAGGAGTCAAGAATAAAGTTGCAGATGCTTTGAGCAGGAGAGTTCTAACAGTTAACCAGATTCAGTTAGAAAGTGTTGGCATTGATTCACTAAAGACCATCTATCAGACTGATGAAGATTTTGGGGAGATATATCATGTATGTACTTCTTTTGGAGAGAAATATCATGCTGAATTCTCTGAATTTTTGATTCAGGATGGATTGTTGTTCAAAGGTGGACAGTTATGTATTCCAAGGTGTTCTATGAGGTTAAACATCATTAAGGAGAAACATTGTGGAGCTATGGTAGGTCATTTTGGTCTAGATAAGACTCTTGATCTTGTCCGAAGACATTACTTTTGGCCTAAGTTACAATCAGATGTCAGAAAGTTTGTAGAGACATGTGTGATATGTCAGAAAGCTAAAGGCAGGTCGACTAATGCAGGTTTATATCAGCCCTTACCCATTCCTTCCAGACCATGGGAAAGCATAAGTATGGATTTTGTCTTGGGTTTACCAAGGACAAGGAAAGGATTTGACAGTGTTTTTATTGTAGTGGATAGATTTAGCAAAATGGCACATTTCTTGCCATGCAAAACCACTGCTAGTGCTTCATACATTGCAGATTTATTTTTCAGGGAAATTGTCAGAATCCATGGATTGCCATTGAATATAGTGTCAGATAGGGATGTGAAGTTTATTGGTCACTTCTGGAGAACTCTTTGGAGGAAACTTGGAACAAATTTGTCTTTTTCCTCTGCATATCATCCTCAAATGGATGGACAGACTGAAGTAGTGAACCGTTCCTTAGGAAATTTGCTTAGATGTTTGACAAAACAACATGGAGAAAAGTGGGATAATATTCTATCTCAAGCTGAATTTTCCTATAATGATACTATCAATAGGAGCACAGGGAAATCACCTTTTCAGATAGTTTATGGTATGCATCCAAGAGGAATTTTGGAATTGAGAGATCTACCTACAATAGACCCTGTTAGTGCAGAAGGTGAAGCTTTTGCAGAAGCCATCAAAGAGGTTCATGATCAAGTCAAGACCCAACTGCAGCAAACCACCTTGAAGTATAAGGAATATGCTGATAAAAAGAAGAATGATGTACAGTTTGATGTTGGAGATTTGGTATGGGTTCATTTGAAGAAGGACAGACTTCCTAAGGGAAAATATACTAAACTTATGCAGAGAAAAGTTGGACCATGTCAGATTTTGCACAAGCATGGACAAAATGCTTATGAGATACAACTCCCTCCTGATCTTGGTTTGTCCCCTATATTCAATGTATGTGATTTAACTCCATACAAGTCTTATCCAGATGCAGATCAGGAACTCCTACAGGATACAGTCCATGATAACATTCCCAAGCATGATCCTCCACAGTTGCAGAAGGTTTTGGACACCAGAGTGGTCAAACAGACCCGGAACAAACAGTACTTGGAGTATCTAGTCTCTTGGAAGGGAAAACCTAATTCTGAAGCAGTATGGATGACTGAAGAGCAGATCCAGAAACATGGTGCAGATCTTCATACTCTCATCTCAAGTGGACTTGAGATTTCTTCTTCTGGGGAGTATGGTGCAGGAGCACCCCTACAAGATAGGATATTGTCCGCATGACAGGACATTAGTCTATTTTTAGTATGTTTGACTTCATAATGTAATAAGGTCCATTAGACCAATGCATATGTATTAGATCAGCCTAGGAGAGTGTGCAGGCAGTTAGAGTTTGTGATCAGGTTGTCTGAGCTGTCTTCTCCCAGCCGCTTGGAAGCTCCCAGCCGTTGGGAATCGAGTTGGTAGTACTTGTAGGATATTGCTATAAATAACTCAGATCAGTTAGGGTTAGATATCATATCATATCATATCAGAGGTAGTAGTTGTGTTATGTTGTACTAGTGATTGAGTGAAATCCAGAGATCAGTCCAGACATTGTGAAGCATTGTTGTAGAAACAGGACATTTGTGTTTCATCTGAATAAGATCTCATCAATTGCATTATCTGGTTTATCAGTTGTTTATGTTTTGATTTCTGTTCTGATTACAATTTGATGGATTCTTTCAACCCTTCCACCGGTTGATTCTATGAATCGGTGGAATGGTCATGCATGTTAGTTTAGTTTGTATTTTAGTTTTCTGTTTATGCATTTCATTGTGCGGGAGATCAGTTGGTAGCATGCTGTGAATCAACCTAGCATCCTCATGTGCTAGGATTTAGGAAGATAAACTGTTAAGTTTTGATCAGAAGGTGATCCAGCCCGATCATCATGTTTTCTTTGTGAAATTGTGCGGTTCTGTGAGTTTGCATGCAGCTGACGGATATACAGGGATCTGCATGTGCTTCTCCAGACGGAGTGAATCGCATCATCATCTGCGAGTATATCGCTATCCAGATCAGGTTATGAAGCTGACGAAGTTTGCATGTTTCAAGTGCATCAGGATGATATAAGTTGGATATATACTCAGTGTATATATCATCGTCAGGATCATCTTTCGTGTGTACCCATCATCCGCATATCGCTATCGCATGCAGGAGTGAAAGTTCATTTTTTGGCTAAGGACCGGAGAGGTCATCATCAGGATATTGAAAAGATCACCCGATATTTCATTATCATGCTGCGGAGGATATAAGGATCTTATATCCTGTTGACATCATCATCAGGTGCGTTGACATCATCATCAGGTGCATGTGATGTCATCGTCATCAGGATATTGCGAATATCACCCTATGCAAGTTTATCCTGCTGTCGCTAAGTGTTTTGGCATCGGTGTAAGTCATCGGCATAAAGTTTGGGTAACATCATCAGGATGTTTCAATATGACCGGATAAGTCATATCATGATGCTGTTGTTTGAATAGTCGGATATCGGGGTGACGTAAGCATTGAGGGAAAGGTGCTTGAAGCTGTCGTCATCAGGATATATCGGAGGAACCGGATATTTTATATCCTGCTGATGAAGGTGATGCTGAACATCATGATGATGAAGGTAGAGGTTGGTGGTAAGATGAACAGTGAACATCAGGAGGATGTTTGCGCTTGCAGAATATCATGATGCTGCTGACAGGTGAAAGGCGAAAGGTGGAGGAAGTGAACAGTAGTCAGCAGGAGGATATTTCATGCCCCTTCGAAATATGATGATGCTGTCTGTGTTAGCAGGAAATATGATGATGATGATAAGCCGATAGGTATTATAACATGTTGGTTGTATTAATGACTCCTCCTTCCCATTTGTAAGCTCCCGTTGCGTTTTACCTCTGCATCAATTGGTGGTACTTGACCATAGACTGTTTCATATGGAGTCATGTTAGATGCAGTGTGGTAGGAGGTATTGTACCACCATTCAGTGAGAGGGAGCCATCTTTCCCACTAATGTTGTTGTTCTAAGGTATCACATGCATCCACAATCTGTTGAATTACCTTATTCATTCCCTTCCAAAAGAATTGACACCATGCCCACTCATAAGTTTTGAGGAACCCAGACTGCCCTACTGATGGAGAAACATAGAGTGCATAGAAGATAGCCTATGGGATAGATTCCAACCAATTTGGAACAAACATAGAAATAACTAAAAGAGAAGCTTGGTCATCACATGTGCAAGAAAGAGAATCCGCCACAATATTGTCCTTACCCTTCTTGTAAGTGATCTTATAGTCATAACCCATGACTGTGCTGATCCATTTCTATTGTGTTGGGGAGGAGACCTATTGTTCTAGGAAATATTTTAGGCTCTAGTGAGCCACCCTGATGCAAAAATGATTCCCTAATAGGTATGGCCGCCACTTCTGTATTGCATGCAAAATAGCCATCATTTGTTGTAGAGACAAAGGAGTAGTGGAGACCACGGATGGTTGCATATGAATGGAGTGAAGCTGAGTGATGACACCATGTGAATTCTTCTTAAGGAGCTTTTCCAGGTGATGTGAACTGATGATACTGAGAGACCTCGGTTGTAAGCCCATCAATGTGTGTTTATGCCCATTGTCTGAAAATTGCATCCAAAGTTTAGCAAAATCCCATAAACATAACCATTAGGCACCCAAAACCACATCACATCCACCTAAGGGCAAGGTAAACATGTCAGAGCGCAGGTTATAATCTCCCATAGAGATATGCACATTGCAACACTTCCCTTTGCAAGGTAATGTGCCCCCATTGGCAATCATGACTTCAAAGTTTGAGCAAGGATGAACAAAAAACAATCAGCCTGTTTAGCTATTCAAGGGTCAATGAAGTTATGAGTACTACCAGAATCAATGAGTATTGTAAGAGGGAGCTTCTTGATGTAACCCTTGACCCACATGGCTTGTGGGGTGGTGACTCCTGCTATGTTATGGAGAGAGATCTCTGGGTGGTCTTCCTGAGAAGTAGGGTCAATAGGCGACTGTTGAGTTTCAACCTAATTAGCTACTATATCTTGAGCATCTGCATAAACTTTAGTTTCAAGCAGAGAATCCACATCCAAGAGATAGAGCTTTTGCTTAACACATCTATGTCCTTGAGTGAATTTGTCATCACAATTATAACAAAGCCCTTTTTTCTCTACATGCCCACATCTCTGCTTCAGTCAAATGCTTGATAGGAGATGTTCTAGGAGCTGGCATTATTTGAGGGCTTTGGGGATCCATATTTCTGAATGGAACAAACTTAGATTTGGAGTGTTGTTGAGCTGTGATCTTGTCCTCCGCCAACTTAGCCAACCCTAAGGCTTCCATCATTGTACTTGGATAGAACATTTTAATCTCAAAGTGAATTGTATCCTTCAAACTACTGACAAAACAACTCCTGAAGAATTCATCAGACAATCCCTCTCTATGATTGGCCAATTTTTCAAATTTTGTCTGATATTCTCTCACAGTGCCTGTTTGGGGCAGTTTTGTGAGTGCTCCTGTGAAGTCATCAAAAACACTAGGGCCAAATCGTTGCAAAATGAGTTTGCAAAAATCTATCCATTTTGGCTCTTCATGAGATTTGATGTACCAATGGAACCATTGAAGGGCTTCATGTTCCAAATGAAAGGAGGCAAATGGGACTTTGTTGACATCAAAAGTAGTATGCAGATTGAAATATTATTTTTCCTGGTATATCCTTCCAGTCAGATCATCACCATTAAAGCGAGGAAAATCAAGCTTCGGTCCATGAAAATTATTGAAAGAAGAAAACCCTATATCTATAGAAGACTCTAGCTGCCATCTATTGTTCATGGTTGAATGCTGAAGATTGAGCCCAATAATTTTTTCATCTAGATCTTGGAGTTTGGTCTTGATGGCTACAAGTTCCTCCTCCATGTTTTTTGCTCCTGCATGGGTGATAACCATATCCAGGATTTTTTTTCTCTGGAAATGATTTGCAACGGGATCTACAAATGGCTCTAGATAGATTCAATCGGTGATTTGTCAGTTGGTAATAGATTGGACCACATGTATGTTCAGTTTCCTAAAGGTTCAGGGGATTCACTCAGATACCAATGTTGTCTAACGACTTGCGTATTGGGGTAGTACCCCTCACTCCATGGCTCAGATAAAACTGATAACCGCTTTGCCACAAATGACAGCTCTTGGTTTACCTCACAGATGGGAACTAGTCAATCAGGTAGGGGTTGTTGCCCTTTTCGCTGGCAGGTCCTCTCAATGGGCCAACTACTTTGGGGTTCCTGTGGTACTCCTCACAATGAGTTTTAGGGCTATGCCCAGGCACTTCCCACAGTTAAGCGAATAGGGATTATTCCCTAATCCGAACCTGCAATTGAAATGAACAATACACCTCTTGCAAAAATATAATGAAAATGCACAAAATAATAGAAATAGCAGAAACATAGAAGGAATTTATTGATCGCAGGCCACTTCGAGGGGCAACCTCCTTTGAGCAAGCTTAATACAATAAACTCGTGGATGCCTACATTGGCCTCAACACGTACTTATATACTATGTCTAATCTAAACAGCTATTACTTCCCATGAATGTGGGATAATACAATATACTCACGGCATGACTTACAAAGCATATGCATCCAAATGTAATATACTAACAAAGTAAAGAGAAGGGTTAAACACGGGTTCCGAACACTACCAACCACTAATGCATATGGTATTTTAGACATTTTGTCTTCCTCCACTCATGTGTTTGGATACATCTCCTTAGTCAATTTAAAAAGACTAGGCAAAGGTGTACTAACTAATTTTGCATTCTGCATGTTAAATCTTTTCAACACCTTCTCTATATACTTTGAGATAAAAACAATTTTCTATTTTTCCTATGCCATGAGATTCTCATACCAAGGATTTATTTTTCTACACCTAAATCCTTCATAACAAATGTCTTTGCTAATTTATGCTTAAGTTCATTTATATGCTGCATGTTAGATCTGATAACAAACATGTCATCAACATAAAGTAACAAGATAATATAGCTACCATTATCCAATCTCTTCAAATAAACATAATAATCAGAATGACATCTATTGTAACCTTGTTTAGCCATAAACTTGTCAAATTTCAAATACCATTGTCAGAGTGCTTTCTTTAGGCCATACAAACTCTTATTTAACCTAAACACTAAGTCCTCCTTACCTTCGACCTCATATCCCTATGGTTGTTGCATGTAGATTTCTTCCTCCAAATTTCGATGAAGAAAAGTTGTTTTGATATCTAGTTGTTCAAGATGCAAGTCTTCTACAGCCACAAGACTTATAACAATCCTAATTGAAGTCATTTTTACAATTAGAGAAACTATTTCATCAAAGTCTATAGCTTTTTCTATGAAAAACCTTTTACCATGAGTCTGGCCTTATATCTTTTCTTGCCTCCATCTTCTTGCTTTGGTTTGTAAACCCATTTATTTGGCATTGCTCTTTTACTTGCAAAAAATTGGACTAAGTCCCAAGTCTGATTCTACAACAAGGAATCCATTTCCTCTTTTATCCCTTATTCCCACTATTGTTTGGTATCTACCTGTATTTCTTCTTCATGTCCTTCTGGTTCACCAGAATCAATTAATAATATAGAATATAATGAAGGAGAAAATCTTTCTACTTATCCTTGTGGATCATCTAATACTTTCAAGAGTCTATGGGGTATCTTGTTTTTGTTGAGCATTAGGTACTAATGGTATTTTATTTTCTAGAATCTCATCTAGCACCACATATTCCTTTCTTGCATGTTCATGCTACTTATCCTGCAACTGATCTTTATACATAATCTTCTCATTGAATATAACATCTCTACTCCTAATAAATTTTTGAATTTCATAATCTTGTTGGTAAGAGACACTGTTAGGCATGTTAGGTGTTGTCATTGATGGCAACTAAATCTATGTTACACATCTGCATTGTATCATTTGATCATACTGGAAGTCAGATTGCAGATTTGTCTAAGTCCGGATAGACAAGAATAGAGCATATGACAGGGTTTAGCATTTTGGTCTGCATTTCTCCACAGGTAATCATATTGTGCTATGGATCTAAGGGAATGTTAAGGGAAGTCAGGACTACCTAAATCCAAATTTTTAGCCTCTGGTGATGAACAGATTGAAAGTTACAAGCATCTGAGTATTAGCTTTTGGTTAGACAGTTCAATCTGGTGAAGAACAGGCCGACTTGGTGTTTGATCCTTATGCTGATTAAGAGAAGTGGTTGGTTGAGTAATTTATGAGATCCAAAGGTATTGGCTGACATGTGTAGTGATTTGAACACAGGTTTTGGTCCACATTGATGTTTGTGCATGGATTTACCTGACAGAATAGTGATCTTGAAAATGTTTCTAAGTTTTCTTGAGGTCGACTGCAGTTGATGAAATTTCATGTTGCGGATATATGATCGATGGGTTCAAGCATTTTGAAGTATGGATGTGTGAATATGAGGTGAGAGGTGTGGAGTGTGGCAATATCAAGTGTGAAGCAAAGAGATCTGAGCCTCAGATCATGGAAGAATAGTGAAATAGGATAGTGAGAGATGAAGTGTGTGAAGTTAGTATATTGAGCTTAACCGAAACTGTAATCTTGCATTGCTAGATGCTATTCTTCAGTTCAAATATTTTAGTGAACTCTTTGTAATTGATCCTATAGGTAGTGAGCCTTCTTTGAGTAGTGAGCTCTGGGTAGTGTGCCCGAAGGCATGTGCCTTCCCATTTTGTAATACTTTTAATAGAGTATAAAATCTTGTGGGTTAGCCCCCACCGTGGTTTTTCCCTTAACCGGGTTTCCACATAAAAATCTTGGTGTTCATGTGTGATGCTCTTGTTGTTGCTATTCTTAAGTTCATGTTTCTTTCTTTTGAATGTATGTGGTAAATTAATAAAGGAACATAGTAATAAGTTTTGTAGAACACTGATTCACCCCCCTCTTGGTGTTCTTTATTTACAATAATTGGTATCAGAGCAAGGTTCCTTGGAAGAAGTTTAACAGCTTGAGGAAGATCTGGGAAGGTGCTTCAATGGGTTCATTCAGGTATTCTGATGGTATCAATGAACAACTTCAAGTAGCCTTAGAAGATCTTGATCAGTCTAGAGCAGAAGTTAAAGAACTGCAAGAGAACCTTAAAGATGCTGAGGATTTCATTAAGACTTTAAAAGGGCAATTGAGAAAATCTAATGAAAAGAAGGAGCTACTTCATTAGTTAGCAAATCAGAAGGAAGACAATGACATGGATGAGGCTCTAAAGGAGAAGAAAAAGGAATGTGAGAAGCTAGCCAAAGAAGTTGTCCTAAAACATGAGATGGAATCTGGGGTGATGAGGCTAACCAAGGAAATTGAGGAAAGGAAGAAGACTGAGGAAAACTTGAATTAGTCTCTGAAAGAAAGAATAGAAGAGTGCTGCAGATTGGATAGAATAATTGGCCATCTAGAGTCTAATCTACAAGAAACCAGGTATAATGAGGAACAACTTGAAAGGCAAATTGTCATTCTCAAACATGACCTAGAAGCTGTAAATGAATACAAAGAGAAGTTCAAGATAAGCTCAACTAAACTTGAGGTGTTGCTTGATAGTCATAAGAAGGTAGATGATAAGCATGGTCTGGGATATGAGAAAGGTGAAAGCTCTGGATCTAGTCAAAGGAATCCTGAAGCAAGAAATCAAAGAAGGAATCCTAGAAGGCCTCCAGTAAGACAACCTAATGCTCAAAGGTATCCATCTTTCAATGGTAATTGTTTCAAATGCAATGAGTATGGTCATAGAGCTAATCAATGCAGAAGTAAAGTGAATCAAAATGCATTATCTTTCTCTAGTCAATGCTTTAATTGCAAAAAGATAGGTCATAAGGCTAAGGATTGTAGAAGTGGATCAAGGAATCCTCCTAAGAACAAACAAGCTTTCAATGGAAGATGTTTTACTTGCAACAAGTTTGGGCATATTGCAATACAATGCAGATCTAAACTTGCTCCAACATCTAATTGTCAGAGGAATAAGATTGTGTGTTTCAACTGCAACAAATCTAGACATATTGCTAAATTTTGCAGAATCAAAAAGGAGAACTCACAGGCAGGTAAAGGAAGAACATAGTAGAAGATGGACAAAGGCAAGGACAAATTAGATGTGAATGAGATCCAGAATGAAATGAACAAAACATGGGTGAAGAAAAGTGTAATGAATGATGGTGATGGGTCCACACCAGAATCCAGTGCTGATAATTCCTCTGGGAATTGAAATAGGAGTTTTGGCTCAAGGGGAGTTGCATTAAATATCTAATTCCCCCTGCTAGTAAGTGGGTGCCTGAATCTAGCATGATGAATGAAGATAAAAAAGTCTATTTCAGATCTGTTGAAGCAAATTCTGGAAGAAAAGAAGCTAATGCTATTCATTGCAGAGTAATTGAAGTCTGATTGTATTTAGAAATAGTGTAACCAGATAAATTAGGGCAAAGCATTTATTACAATGGTGAATTAGGTTTTGTGGAGCATAAAAGGTCATCCACTCAACATTTGAATCACTTTGTATTCAAAGAGAACAAGGAGAAGAGTTCCTGAGCTAAGATTTCAAAGATTTAGAGTGCGAAAAGTGAATTCGACAGTTAACCCTAATCCCGTGGAGAAAAAGGTATTTTTCTGTGAAGCTTTGAACTTGTGATCTGTTTGAAATGGCTACTCCATTGGTTGTTGACATCACTGAAAGGCCCCAACCTAAATTTGAAAAGCATCCACACAAATCTGTAGAGGTCGATCCGTTAGGTGCCCTTTCTAATGTTCTGCATGGAGTGTTGCACATAGAAGATATTAGGGCTTACATTCATGCTAGCATAGATGCATTTTAGGATTTGCGGTTACTAGATTTGTTTAAGAATCACCTAAGGGATGAGATTTATGGTCTTAAACCTGAGTATAAGGTGCTGCAAGACAAACATTTCATTCAGGTTATTGGGTTCCCATCCTTCAATGAGGACAAGTGGGTCTGGTATGTACTGAGTTAGATGCATGCTGAATTTATGTTGTTGATGAAACCCTTTAAGATCACTAAGGATTCCATCAAGGCTGTAATTGGATTAAACTCATTCGGTGGACTACTGATGTTAAATTCATTGAAGCATCAGACCGTAACTAATGCTACATGCTCAAAGTTTGATAAGAGGGCAATGACAATAAATGATATAACTGATTCAGATGTCAAATTTGTATCTATGGTGATTGGATATAAGATATACCGCTCCAGTAGGGAAAACTCAGTGTTTGGTACAATCATTTATGCTGCTTATCAAATGTTAAAAAAAATGTTGACTATGATTTATGTGAGCTACTGCAAAACCAACTAATGGAGAATCTTAACAAGATCGAGAAGGATAAGAAGAATACATTCAAGTATGGTATGTTGGTCTTGTGCTTGTTCTTTTATTTCATGAATGAGTTGCCCAGGATGAAAATCCTGTATTGGACCAATGACAAGCCTGTTGCCATACAAATAAGAGAGCACTTGTACAATATTGGTGACTCCAATGTCCAAAGGATTGCTCTTTGGGGATATTTCAAGAATTTCCAAAATATGATGCAATCAAGGGAAAGAATCTGTAAGTCCGTGGTGGAAAAGTTAAAGGATACAATTTGTTTCATGGTGGAAATAGATCAATGCTTGATGGAAGCAGTTGAACCAAGGACTATATGGATCATGCCCATGGGGTATGAAGTTGATGAACAACTACTGGAAATGTATGCTCAACACCTTCTGAGCAAACCAAAAGATACCTCAGTTGAGAGATTTGGTACATACGGTGAACTTAATTTGAAACTGCATGTTGAGCTTTGGAAACCTAAAATTAAGAGAAAGGCCCAAAGGCAAGTTGAAATGTATGTAGAAAGTATTGGAATAACAAAGTAAGTTGTGAGACAAAATAGGGAAAGGATAGAGAAAGCTGAGAAGGAGAAGTAGGATAGGGAAAAGAGAAGTGTTCCAGTAGAATCCCTTTCTAAGTTAAGGACTACTAGGAGTTCTAGTTCAACATTTCGTGCATCACCTTCTACTATTGCGAAGAAATTCAAAGAAAAACCTACAATTAAGGAAGGAAAAAGGACAAAAGTAATGGGAAAAAGGTCATATGTCAGTGTGGAGAAGGAGGATGAAGAAGAGACTGAGTCAGATGGTGAGGCTAAAGAGTTGAAGGCCTCAAGCACTAAGGCTGCTAAAGTGTCTAAGGAGAAACCCTCCAAAAGAAAAAAGTTAAGTAAAAGGCATAAGTCAAAGGCTTATGTTGAGAAGTCTACTCCTTCTATGGAAGACATCATAAAGTCAATCATTGTAGATGGAAACTTAAAGCCAATGACTGAATATTATGACAACCTTGATGATGCCAAAAAGAAAATTTTGGAGGATGCTACTGTTAAGTACTTGAATGCATTCAATAGAGCACTTGTGGAAATTTTGTCAGAAATCCCTAAGAGTCTAAGAGAATTTTGGAGATGAGAAAAGAAGTTGCTAAAGAAAAGGATTTGGAGCTAAGAGAACATGTGTTGTCTAGTCTATGTCTGGTAATCTCTAGGAAGGAAGCAAATCAAATTTTCAAAGAAGTTAAAGATGAATTCAGAAGCAAGAAAAGGATGAATAAGCTAATGATTGGAGACATTGATGAAGTGGTCAAAGAAATAGAACAAATTCTGAAGAAAGCCATAGACAAGAATGAGTTTTATGTGGTCACTGAAGAACTTGTTGATGCTAATGATACATCCATTCCGAATGATGAAAAGTTGAAGAAAAATGAGCAACAAGCTGAGGCAGATGATCTCTCTATTCCAGAAGAGGAAATATTGAATAAAGTATATGAAGAGATGGTGAAGGAAGATAATGTTGATTGTGTAAAGGATACTCAAATTCCTCCAGACCAATTTGGTGAAGACAATGCAGAGATGAATATGGAAATAAATGCTCCTACTAAAGGTGATTTTGAGAAGAACAAAGAGAAGAATGCAGAGAAAGTAGAAGCAAAGAAAAAGAATGAAAATGATAAGCAAGAAAATGTAGTTGACTCCGGAAAGGGAGAAGATGCAGGCCCTAAAGAGCATAAAACAAAAACATCATATTAGGCAAGAGACACTACAAAAGCAGTGAAAGAAATTTTGGAGAAAGATAAACAAGTTGCAGAAGATCTGAATATAATACAAGGTCCAATCAATTTTGATACTCTATCACTGGTATAGAAGATGAAGTTGGCCTCTTTTGCACAAGCTAAGGCCAGAGAGGAAATCTTGAAGTTCCATATAGAAGACAGTGAGTTGCTTGGTCTTGCATCTGACATTTTGGAGAAACTCATGCCTACATTTCAGAAGGATTCATCAGTACCCCCCTCCAGTTAGTCGAAGAGTCTGATAAACTTTGTAAGTACTCACTTTGAGTCTTTTAAAAAGTCATCAGAAGTCAAAGTCTGGAATGAATTTAATGATAAAAGATTTAGTAAACTGAAAAGAATAATTGACAATGATAGAATTATGTTGGATACTAGTGTAAAGAGTATCAAAATGCCCTTACTAAAGGAGGAGATGTGTACAAATTTTGTTATCATTGTCAAAAGTTGTAGAGGATATTGAGAAGAAAATAAAGGAGTCCGAGCAAAAATTGTCAAATGTATCTAAATCCTTTGATCCTTTAACAGTATCTGCGGTGAGTCAATAATGCCAAGTAATTATCTTGATTGATGAAATAAAGAAATTGGTGAAAGAAAAAGAAAACATTGTGGCAAGGATGTGTGAACTCTGGGGACTGATTTTCCCTAAGTTAGAAACAATGTTCAATGCATTGACAGAAGCTCAAGTTGTTGCTCTGACAAGTGATCCCACTAATCTATAGAAGATAGAGTCATAGGCATTTTTATTTAGTGGTCATATTTCTATTTTGGGTAGCATGAAGAAAAGTTGGGATAGTGAATCAGCATTGTTGAAAAACATTTTTGTTGATGTATTTAAGTTCATGTAGACAAGACATAAGGATTGTTTGTATATATGCGCCCATGTACATAGAGTTTCTGTGTGAATTTTGGTATGTGGATCTTAGCCTTTGCCATTGATGTCAAAGTGGGAGTGGAAAGCAGTGAAAAATAAGGAATTCATCTAAGGGGGAGCATTAGAAATCACAAGTGTACATAGTACGGGGGAGCTGTTCTAACACTTAGTCATTTTTCACTAAGTGTTGCCATCAATGCCAAAATGGGATATTGTTGGCAAGAGACACTGCCAGGCATGTCAGGTGTTGTCATTGATGGCAATTGAATCTATCTTACACATCCGCATTGTATCATTTGATCATACCGAAAGTTAGATTACAGATTTGTCTAAGTCCAGATAGACAGGGATAGAGCATATGAAAGGGTTCAACATTTTGGTCTGCATTTCTCCATAGGTAATCATATTGTGCTGCAGATCTGAGGGAATGTTAAGGGAAATTAGGACTACCTAAATCCAAATTTTTAGCCTCCGGTGATGAAGGGATTGAAAGTTACAACCATCTGAGTATCGAGTTTTGGTTAGACAATTCAATCCAGTGAAGAATAGGCCGACTTGGTGTTTGATCCTTGTGCAGATTAAGAGAAGTGGTTGGTTGAGTAATTTATGAGATCCAAAGGTATTGGCCACCATGTGTGGTGACTTGAACACATAGGCTTTGGTCCGCATTAATGTTTGTGCATAGATTCAGCCGATAGAATAGTGATCTTGAAAACGTTTCTAAGTTTTCTTGAGGCCGACTATAGTTGATGAAATATCATGTTGCGGATATATATGATCAATGGGTTTGAGCATTGTGAAGTATGGATGTGTGAATATGAGGTGAGAGGTGTGAAGTTTGGTAGTATCAAGTGTGAAGCAAAGAGATGTGAGCGTCGGATCTTGAAAACATTTCTAAGTTTTCTTGAGGCCGACTGTAGTTGATGAAATATCATGTTGCGGATATATATGATCGATGGGTTTGAGCATTGTGAAGTATGGATGTGTGAATATGAGGTGAGAGGTGTGAAGTGTGGCAGTATCAAGTGTGAAGCAAAGAGATGTGAGCGTCAGATCATGGAAGAATAGTGAAATAGGGTAGTGAGAGATAAAGTGTGTGAAGTCAATGTATTGAGCTTAACCGGAACTATAATCTTGCATTGCTAGATGCTATTCTTTAGTTCAAATATTTCAGTGAACTTTTTGTAATTGATCCTATAAGCAATGAGCCTCCTTTGAGCTTAACCGGAACTATAATCTTGCATTGCTAGATGCTATTCTTTAGTTCAAATATTTCAGTGACCTTTTTGTAATTGATCCTATAAGTAGTGAGCTCTGGGTAGTGTGCCCAAAGGCATGTGCCTTCCCATTTTTTAGTACTTTTAACAGAGTATAAAATCTTGTGGGTTAACCCCCACTGTGGTTTTTCCCTTAACCAGGTTTCCACGTAAAAATCCTAGTGTTCATGTGCGATGATCTTGTTGTTGTTGTTCTTAAGTTCATGCTTCTTTCTTTTGAATGTATGTGGTAATTTAATAAAGGAACATAGTAATAAGGTTTATAGAACACTAATTCACCCCCCTCTCTATGTTCCTTATTTACAACAAATCCCATAACTAATAACCAAAGTCATCTACTCCATATCCAATGAAGGTACATTTTGGAGATTTTGCATCAATCTTGGTTCTGTTTTCAATATCAACATGGAAAAAAACTTCAAAACCAGAAGTTTTCATAAAAGAATAGTTTACCTTTTTACCTGTCCATGCCTTCTTTGGAATACCACCATCTGAGGGATTTGAAGGTCCTCTATTAATTAAATAATCAACAGTATGTATAGCATCTACCCAGAAATGTAGGGGCAGTTCAACATGCAACCTCATGCTCCTTGCATGCTCCATGATTATCCTATTCATTCTCTCAGACACACCATTTTCTACCTATGGATTCCATTGTATGAACATTATCTTTTAGATTCTCCACTACAATAGTCACCTCCATTATTAGATTTGAGACACTTCACCTTTTTCATAGTCTCATTCTCAACCAAAGCTTTCCATTTCTTAAAGTTTTCAAACACATCTAATTTTTCATTTTAGGAAGTACACCCATGTTTTCCTAGTTGCATCATCAATAAAAGTAACATAATAACAAGATCCACCAAGAGATGAACCTGAGCTAGTCCCCATATGTTTGAATGCACAAGCTCTAATTTCTCACTCTTCTTTTCCTTCCCAACTTTGAGAAATTTGACTTTTTTCTATTTTCCATAAGCACAATTTTTGCAGAAATCCAAGTCAATCTACTTCGGCCCTGGAAAAAACTCTATAGAGTGAAGGATATTCATCCCTTTCTCACTGATGTGCCCAAGTCTATGGTGCTAAAATATTGAATTTGTTCCTACAACAACTGTTGTAAGTGTCTCTGCAACAACTGTTCCTACTATAGTTATCCCTACAACAACTTGTGTAGTTGTCCCTGCAGCAGATGTTTCTATAGTAGCTAAGGAAGAATAAGTATTACCAATACACAAATACAATGTGCCTACCTTTTCACCTTTAGCTACTACTAATGCACCTTTAGTGACCTTCCAAACTTTGTCTGCAAAGGTAACTATGCAGCCTTCACTGCCCAGTTGTCCCACATAGATTAAATTTCTTCTTAAATTTGGAACATGCCTTACCTCTTATAGCAAGCATTGATTTCCAATCTATAATTTTATTTTTATTTTACCCTTTCCAATAATCTAGAAAATATTTCCTATGGGGTGTGGCATGAAACAAAGCCTCTTAATCTATTACCAAAGAATCATTTTAGTGTAGTCATGGTAGGAGGGTCCACAGAGTGAACTGTCTAGGCTGTGTAGCAAGAGTGAACACAACAGAAACAACTCAAAGATATGAAGCAAATGTAGATTCAGTCATTCTTTATATCAAAGAATTCAAATACAAATGGGCTGGCAACATGCGGGCTTACAATTCGGCCTCCAGGCCTGATCTCAGAATATACACAAGATATGGCTTTGAAGCTCTATCAAATAAATATAAACTAAGGATTTTCTAAATCATTAGAACTTAGCTAGCTACTTTCCTAGGTATCTATTGCATCCTTATATATCATCTCTAGTACAAAATATTCCTCCATGTTGGCCAAGAAAGATCAAAAAACTCCCATGAAGAGCTATAATGTGTGTACACAGATAGGTCAGACCTAAATGCATAGAACACCTTCGTAAATGTATGGAATGATGTATAGATCTTGGGGAAGGTTGGCCATGAACCAAAGATCATTGAATGATGTCATTAGGATCCATAAGTTGATAAATGCTCTTCAAGTCTTCTCCCTTAGCTGATTGTTTGTGACTATCAGGATGCTCTGTTCTGGGAAACAGTTGATCTTCTGATAGTGATAGCTTTCTGGTACTAAATCCAAATACTCTAAATTCTTGAAATGATGTAGATGAATGAATCTAGATGCTAAGTCCAACTCCACAAGATCTAAAATGCAACTATGGTAGAATACAAACAAAAATACAGAAATTGCTACTGACTGAACTAGAAAATGAAAAGAAACAAAATGAATTGCAAACAAACTGAAATGCAAATGTTTTTGGTTGATGCAAGATTGCTCTTGACCTAGGGATGCTCCTGCATCAGACATCTAGGGTTACTAAAAAAGTGAGTCCCTCCCTTTGTTGGGGTTAGAGGAAAACCAAGATAGTCTACCTCAGCCTGAGAAATCCATGATGAATCTTCTTCCAGTCTGCCTTTCTACTTTACAATATATTCTTTGTATTGTCTTCCTTTGGTGTTGCATCCAACTCTACTATCCAAAATGTCTTCAATCTGCTCTAGTACTTTGTGTGGTAACTACCTCTTTAGGTGTTCCTCTATGTTGTCATTGAACTCTGCCTCATGATACTGATATAAGTCGGCAATGTTGAAAATACGTGATAGACCCAATGTCTCTGGTAATTCCACTTCATATGCATTTCTTGAATCAAATTTCCTAAGTATCTTAGAAGGTCCAAACTTCTTCATCTTCAACTTGTTATATGTACCAACTATAAATCTCTCTTTTCTCAAGTATACCATCACTTCATCTCTAACTTCAAATTCCTTGTCTTTTCTTCTCATCTACTTGTTATTTATATTTTCTGTTCATCTCTCCCAAATGCTTCTTCACCTAATTATGCACTATCTTCGTGTGGTCTACAAACTCTTCTACTTCTGCACTCCTCTTTTCTTCCATGTTGATATCTCTCAATTCTACTACTCTTCTAGGGTTTTCTCTTGTAACAATCTCAAAAGGTGTTCTTCCGGTACTCCTATTCACTAAATTATTATATGCAAACTCTACTTGTGAAAGAATCAAATCCCAACTTCTAGCTTTCTCTCCAACCAAACATCTCAACAAGTTTCCCAAAATCCTATTCACTGCCTCTGTTTGTCCATCAGTCTGTGGATGAAATGTTGAACTGAACTTCAAATCTATCTTCATCTTCTTCCAAAGTGTCTTCCAAAAGTATCCAAGAAATTTGGTGTCTATATCTAAAATTATACTCTTAGGTAATCCATGCAATCTCACAATCTCTTTGAAAAATAGGTCAGCTACATGCACTGCATTAGTTGTTTTCCTACAAGGTATGAAATGAGCCATCTTTGAAAATCTATCTACCAATACAAATATTGAATAATGTCCTCTCTATGTCTTTGGCAATCCCATTACAAAATCCATGCTTATGTCTTCCCAAGGTCTCTCTGATACTGTCAAAGGTTTATACAATCCATTATTCTGATTACTCCCTTTTGCAACTTGACAAATGCTACAACTCTGTACAAATTTCCTAACATCCTTATGAATCTAAGGCTAAAAGTAATTTTCACTCACCAAAGCCACTGTCTTGTCAATGCCAAAATGTCCTGCTAATCCTCCACTATGTTTCTCCTTAATCAAATTATCTCTCATTGAACTTCTAGGTATGCATAACCGACTTCCTCTGAACAACATATCATCTTGAAGGAAATAGTCCAACCACTTACTCATGTCTATGACAAAAGGTTCCTTACATACTTTCCAAGGTTTTGTAAAATTAGTGTACATATTCTTCAATTCATAAAAACCCAACACTTCAACTCTCATCTCTATCAACAAGTTTCTTCTCCTACTCAATGCATCTGCAACTTTGTGTCTGATTTTCCACTCCTATGCTTCAACCCAAATGTATAACTCTGCATGAACTCTACCCATCTCATATGTCTCTGATTCAACTTTCCTTAACTCTTCAAATATTGCAAAGCTTGATGATATGTATACAATACAAACTCCTTTTACATGTCTCCACTTCTTCAAGGCTTGAATTAGGGCATAGAACTCCTGGTCATAAACTGAATATCTTCTCCTTACATCATTCAACTTCTCATTGAAATACCTTATCACAATCTACTTGAAATACCTTATTGAAATCCAATAATGCCAAAATAGGTTGCTCTATCACTTTCTGCTTCAACAATTCAAACCTTTTATCTGCTCCTGATGTCCACTTGAAATAATTTCTATCACCTCTCATTGTCTCTGTCGTAGGGTTACAAACTGAACTAAAATTTTTTATGAACTTCTGGTAGAAACTACCCAATCTATGAAATAATCTAACATCTCCAATGCTCTCCGGTGTAGGCCATTCAACAATTGCTCTTACTTTCTTAGGATCCATCTTCAATCCTTCCGCAAAAATCACAAATCCCAAATACACTAGTTCTTCCTTCATGAAACTACACTTCTTAATGTTTATCAGCAATTTCTTCTCTCGTAGTGTCTGTAAAACTTGTCTAATATGCCACAAATGTTCTTCTCTTGTCTTACTAAAAATTAGAATGTCATCCAAATACACAATAACAAACTTACCCAAGAATTTCTTCAGTACTTCATTCATCAACCTCATGAAATTACTCAGTGCATTTGTCAATCCAAAAGGCATCACTAACTACTCATACAATCCTTCACTTGTCTTAAAGGTAGTCTTCCACTCATATCCCTCTCTGATTCTAATATGATGGTATCCACTCTTCAAGTCTATCTTTGTGAAATATCTTGCTCCACTCAAACAATCCATGATATCATCCATCCTAGGTAAAGGAAATCTATACTTAACTGTGATCTTGTTTATTGCTCTAGAGTCAGTACACATTCTCCATTCTCCATCTTTCTTCAGTGCTAACACTGCAGGTACTACACAAGGACTCAAACTTTCTCTGATCAAACCTTTCCTCAACAACTCTTATATCTGTCTATTCAATTCTTCATTCTCTACTAGTGTCATTCTGTGTGCTACTTTGTTAAGCAAACTTGCTCCTAGTATAAGACCCATGTGATGAATGATACTCTTAATTGGTGGTAATCCTTCAGGTACATTATCTGATATGATGTCTTCATACTCTGTCAGCAACTTCTTTATCTCCTCTGATTGTGATTCTTCATTCTCCTTCTTCAATGTTTCAAGTTTCTTAGGGATCAAATCATAACACATATTTTCATGTCTCAAACCATCCATAAATTTCCTCCCATCTACCTAATAGATTCTAGAATTCCCACATACTTCACTTTTAGGATCATCTTCCAAAGGAATCAAGGTAATTCTCTTTCCATTTGACATTATGGTGTACGTATTCTTTCTCCCATCATGTATAGCTTTTCTATCATACTACCAAGGTCTACCCAACAAAATATGACAAACATCCAGAGGCATAATATAACACAAAACTTCATCATGATATGATCCAATATGAAATTCCACCAAACATTGTTCACTCACTAGTACCTTATGATCATCATGACTCTATGCTATCTAATAGGGCTTAGGGTGTTTCAATCTTTCTAACTTTAGCTTAGTCACCATCTCCTCTGAAACTAGATTATCAAAACTACCACTATCAATTACAACTTTACAACACTTAACTCCAGATTTGCATCTGGTTCTAAACAAACTCTTCCTCTATGGTGGTTCCTCATTTGTTTTTCTTGAAATAGTTCTCTCCTCATCACAAGTGATTCTCCTTTCTTAGGTTTTCCAACTGAATTAGGTGATCCAAAAGGTTCTTCTTCCAAAAAAGGTACTCTTCCACTGTTCTCTATCTTCTTGCTGGTATTGCCTTGATTGCATTCAAATGGTCTATATCCTTTTCCTCCACACTTGAAACAAGTGCCTCTAAATGTTCTCCTATCAGGTCCTCTTCCTTCTCTCCTGTATCCTTCATTCTGATATGAATTATGATTACCTCTATGATGAATATTTTTGTCATTGCTCCGGTATGCATTATTATCTCTGTCCTCCTTCTTGAATGTATTCTTTGATCTATTCTACTCCGCAAATGATCTTTCTCCTCTAGAAAATGTTCTACCTCTCTAAAATTTTCTTCCTCTACCTCTCTATCCCTTATCGTGCCTCTTATTCATTTTCTCTTCAACCTTTAGGGAAAATTGATATGCTTCCTCCAAAGATGTCATCCTTACCAAGCTTAGTTCTTCTTGAATGTTCAATCTCTGTCCATTGATGTATCTAACCAATTTCTCCTTTCTTTCTTCACTATGGCTTGTCCTTATGATCATCTTATGAAATTATTTAGTATACTCCTTCATAGATTTCTCCTTTTGTCTCAGGTTCTGCAATCTTTTCAACAGCTCCATCTCATAGTCAGCAAGTATAAACTGGTTCTTCAATTTTGTCACCATCCTATCCCACTTTGTAATCTTTTCTTTTCCTCTTCTATTTATATCCAACTAAACCTCCTTCCACCATATAGCAGCATGTCCTTTCAACTTTGTCTTTGCAAATTTTACCTTCTCCAGATCTTCAATTTCTTCATACTCAAAGTGTTCTTCCATGTCATTTTTCCAGTCGATCAATTTTTCAGGGTTCAAATTGCTAGTGTAATTTGGTACATCAACTCTAGGTCTCTATCTAATCTTTTAAATAGCTCACAACATCTTTACTTGATCTAATTCTTCTTCTTCATCACCTCCTAGGGTTTTGCCAATTTGTTCAACATATTGAAATTCTTCTTCATCATCACTTTCAACATTAGGTCTCGGTGTCAATCCTCTTCACCTATCTTCCTCAATAGCATCCAATCAAATTCTCATTATTTTCATCATTTCTATCATCTCATCCATTCTTCTAGCCATTGTTCCAACAATGATAACTCTCCTTGGCGGCATTCTTCCTAGGATCAAGTGTAAACTGCCTCAAGTTCGGTGATCGGGCTACAAGGTGACAACTACCTCACAATCGGTGATCAGTTGCAACATAAGTAACTTGCCTCAATTTGGTGATCTATCCACAACAAGATCTATGGAATTCCTTCACCAACTCCTCTTGATTCACTCCCAAAGATTTGAACTTTCACTTTGATACCACTTAGTGAAGTCACGGTAGGAGGGTCCACAGAGTGATCTATCCAGGCCGTGCAACAAGAGTGAACACAATGGAAACAACTCAATGATATGAAGCAAATGCAGATTTAGTCATTCAGTATAACAAAGAATTCAAATACAAATGGGTCGGCAACATGTGGGCTTACAATTCGGCCTTCAGGCCTAATCTTAGAGTATACACAAGATATGGCTTTAAAGCTCCGTCACATAAATATAAACTAAGGATTTTCTAAATCATCAAAAATTAGCTAGCTTCTTTCCTAAGGATCTATTAAATCCTTTTATATCATCTCCAGTATAAAATATTCCTCCACATCAGCCAAGGAAGATCACAAACTCCCATGAAGAGCTATAACATGTGTACACGAATAGGTCAGACCTAAACACATAGAACACCTCTGCAAATGTATAGAATGATGTACAGATCTTGGGAAGGTCAGACACAAACCAAAGATCATTGAATGATATGTCATTAAGATCCACAAGTCGAGAAATACTCCGCAAGTCTTCTCCCTTAGCTGATTGTCTGTGACTGTCAGGATGCTCTGTTTTGGGAAACAATCGATCTTCTGATAGCGATAGCTTTCTGGTACTGAATCCAAATACTCTGAATTCTTGAAATGATGTAGATGAATGAATCTAGATGCTAAGTCCATCTCTGTAAGATCTAAAATGCAACTGTGGTAGAATACGGACCAAAATACAGAAACTGCTATTGACTGAATTGTTTGAACTAGAAAATGAAAAGAAACAAACTAAACTACAAACAAACTGAAATGCAAATGTTTTTGGTTGATGCAAGATTTCTTTTGACCTAGGGATACTCCTGCATCACATTTTCATTATCCAAACATAGAATTAAAGCATCTTGTAATTTATTATTTGAAACATTAGCTTCTTTCCTGTCATCTTGTTGTCCATCTCCTTGTTTGCCTTTCTGAGACCAACAATCCTTCTTAAGGTGTCCTGGCTTTCCATAGTGCCAGCAATCATTTCTTCCTCTAGATTGGGATTTTCCTTTCTTCAACTTCCCTTGTGACTTCCCACGATTTGTTGGGCATTTTCCTCTCTCCTTTGGTCTTACCCTGTTCTCCACATTCAAAGCATTACCTGATGTTGTAGTCTCACTTGTACTTTTCCATCATGTTTCCTCTATAAGGATAACACCAACAACATCATCAAATTTCAATGTATTTGAACTAGAGACAGAGTTACTTATTTCCATGACCAAGCTATTCCAACTTTCTAGAAAATAACATAGAATCAAGAGATCCCTCACCTCTTCATCAAAATTCACTTTTATAGAATTTAAGTAACTAGTAACTTATTGAATTCATTTAAATGATTTGTTATAGATCCTCCTTTAGTCATTTTCATGTTAAATAAACATTTCATGAGGAATACCTTATTTGAGGATGAGGGTTTTTCATACAACTGTACCAATGCTTTCATCAAGTCATTAGTCATTTTCTCTTTTGATATATTGAATGGCATAGATGGTACTAGAAACAACCAAATGATTCTTAGTGCCTTTCTATCCAGAATCTTCCATTCTTCATCATGGACGGTTTCTTCACTTTTCCTTGCAATGGCTGCCAAAAATCTTTCTGATACAGGTAATCTTCCATCTGCATCTTCCATAATTGATAATTCTAGCTATTAAACTTCTTGACCTTCAATTTACCTAAACTTCCATTGCTTCCACTCAAATCTGAAATTCCCTATCAATTAACTAAAATACACAACTCTGATACCAGTTGTTAGGATTTCAATGGTAGATCGAAGCAATGCAAATTAACAATTATGATGTAGATTTAAATACACATAAATAATAATGAGGAATAACACAATTACATAACATAGATTTAGTGTGGTTCACCCAATGTGGGATACATGCACAAAACAACCATCTAGTATTTTATTATCCAATAAATCAAACCAAATTACAACCAGCAACCTTGTAGCTTAAAACCGCTGCTATGCTACATGAAATACACTACAATCTCATTCATGTCTCATTTGTGACTCGTGACCTTTCACATTCTCCATCTACTTATTTATCAAGCGTTTTGGTGGTTAAAAAATTAGTTTTTCCATGCTGGCTAATAACCAAACTAGTTGCGATGCCTTTATTAAATATAGAACTTTGTTTTCTTCAGTGGGGCTACCTTCGAGCCCCCAATCCACTCCCCTGTTAATTATTTTAGAGGCAAACCATGGCTAACAAACTCACCAAAATTTACCTTGCTGTGTGTACCTGCAACTCTACAGCATGATCAGTCACCACATAATAATGGAACTGAAAAATTAAATGACAACTGATATGACTTGTATCATTCACCCTATGATTGTAATCAATTTTGTTCTTTCCATATGACAAGGGGGAATAGCATCAAGTCATATCAAGAATACAACAAATTCATAGTAAGGCTACTAGAAGATCAACAATGATTGTTCATCGAAATATTTCTTAATCTATAAGAGGTAACAATAAACAACAATAACAATGTCAAACAAGCACCTATTGCACCACAGAATGTGGACATGAAGATATTCCAAGATCCCTTCCTAGCCCACTGGGATGGTGAAACAAGTAACAAAGACACAACTTCAAGATCAACCAACCTCCCAAAAACCTTTGAGTCAAATGTCCCCCCTCAACTAGGACCAAAAGGATTTACAAGAATGCTAAGATTATTACAAATAGTGCATGAAGAGGAAAACATTGAACCAAGTATCAAACAAGAAGTTAAATTTCATGGAAAAGTGATCTCAACAATAGAACTTGTTGGTTCCTCCAACTAATTGTCTAAATCCTCTAAAGATTTAGCCAATTTCTTGTGATTAAGGATTCTAGGGCAGTGGCCAATGAACATGATACAACATAAAATTTGTTGAAGTCCTCTATACTTTTGGTTCTACAAGACCAAGACAAGTGTACCTATACAACATCTAAGGGTATTTCTTGACTTATGCTAGATGTTGATGTTTAAACAAAAAGTTCTCAATGAAAATATACCAAGGAAATGAGTGACTCCTATCAGATTGGCTTAATCCTTTCGCAAATCAGTTCAGACTAGGATTGAGAATGGTTAGTACTTTAATTATACTCTAAAATAGTAACAAAAATATAAATGATTTTGATTGTTGGGATGGATCCGAATCAACATATCAACCCAGTGAGAGATCAATGCCTAATCCCAGGGTTATATAGTCAAGTTGTATAAATTGAGTGTATCTTTCAAGAAATATTACTTCATAACAAATGGACTAGTAGCATCCATGCCTTACATTAATGCTTCTTGTACCTAGAATTGTAAAACTATCCTTTAAACCACAATGTAGAATGAAATTAACAAAGTATTTCCCAAGAAATTATTTCTCTCCTTAAGAGAAAGCTAAAGATAATACACACATTACAGAGGACTACAAGATGAATCAAAATATCCTTGATATTCACCACTCATACTAACTTCATTCATTTCACATATGGAGAGAATTTTGCAACCAGTATGACAATACATCCAATATTGAAAATGATGCATTCCTCTACAAATTTGAACACAAAATAACATGCAACTTTCTTCTATTTACTCTAGACTAAGATACAAACACACTACTGCACAAAATAAATATTCAAAACCCTTAACAAATGGCCTTGAATTCCCTTTTATAGAAACAAGGGAGAAAACAAGCTTCAAGCCTTTAGATTCATGCCACATTTTCATTTGACAACCTCATCATAACAAGATATAGGTGCAACTGCCAATGGAAAGAATATCCCAAAAGGACAAACACAGTTACACATACAAGCGCAAATCCTTAGCCTCCAAAATGCATTTGCAAAAGGTTGTTGCAACACAGTTATCATTTCTTCAATAGCCCTCCTGAAATCCCCAAAGCCCTGGAGATACTGATTATGTAGATGAGGACAAAAAGGTGGGTCCACATGAAGACAAAATACCTATTGGAACTGAAGAAAAACCCACACTGGTGTGCAATATTAGACTCCTTGCAAATTCCCCAAGAATTGATTTGCATCCCACAATTTATCCAAGTCATATTTCCACACATTTGAGATTGGAGAAGGAAAACTCCTTTTTCCATGCCAATGGAAAAATAATGGCCATCCAAGAAGTTGTCAGCATGTTCGAAAGAATAAGGAAGACTAGGAAGCCAAGCTATGATAAATCAAACTTCAAAGCTCAAGCCTTCCACCCTGCAACTTACAACATTTAGAAAAGGAAGGAGGGAAGTCTTGACCTAGCCTATGTCTAGAAGGGAGAACAAAGAAGCCTCGATGTCTGCCTTCTGCCTTGCATAGAAGGAACACTTTTCGGGGGTCGGTCGTTGGCCCATACTTCTTCCATCTTCTTATGAGGAAGGCTAAAGGAAGGAAGCCCACATTCTAACCTCTGATATATTGAGTGCTACACTAGCCCCATTGGACTTTAGCCTTTGGGCCCTCCACTCTGCAACACCGAAGAAGATGGAAGACCAAAATTTCAACCTCTAATGCTCCATAGTACTGCATCATACTTATAATATTTTTCTTTACCTTGGCAGACTTCAGCCTTCAACCCTTCCACCTTGCGCTTGTCCTGAATAAGAGGGAAAGTTGCAGGCCCAACTTCTGACCTCTAAAAAACTTAGTAAAATTATCAAAACTTAGGCAAATTTGAGCCATGGGATGGCATGTTGAAAGGAAGGAGTATAAAAATCCAAAACTTTGAAACTCTGAAAAAGGTAGAAAATACAAGGGAAAGACTTAGGATGATTTGGCCTTAGTCATTTTTTGGGATTTTCCCTTGTACTTAAAAGGAAAACACATGAAATCTTATGGAAGATGTCTCTGATCGATTATAAACTATAGGTCCCATATTGAAAGCATAAAGTAGGTCTTTCACTAGGTTTGGGGCAAAAAGGTGTAGGTTAGGAACTACTTTTTTCAAGTGTCAATACTAATCCTAGATATGGATATTTCATGTATGGATATTTGAAATTGAGTATCAATGTTACATACATCTGGATGATGAAAATATCTAGATGACATCAACAAACCTTAGAATATTACCTTGGGACAACATTGACTGACGTCATCGAGATATGGATATTTTGACACAGATATGGATATTTGGTAAGTCCAAAATGTCCATATTGAAATATCCATCTGGTCACTATGGGGACAAGGGGTTGATGGATGGACAAGGACATAGACACAACTTTATTACTTGGAAACCAGCAGTGGGCAGCAAGCAGTCAACATAGAATTAGAAGAAAAGTAAATCTTGACACTTACACAAGCCTTAGGGTTTAGGGTTTTTAGACCTAAGAATAGGATTTTGAACATTTTTTAAGCTAAACCTTAGCATAGGACCACCAAATTGAAGCTGGAAGTAGGGCCAACATAAGAAGCCAAGGAAAATTTCTCACTATCCTAACAGTGCCTCTAGTTGGGGACAGATGATTGCAAGGTCATCATAAGGATCCAAAATCTCTGGGGAGGCAACAGACTACAAAAACAACAAGAAGGGAGAGAACACAAGACAATACACCTATTTACACTAAAATATAAATGTGCATGGATATGATCAAGAAAAAAATTTCTTCAAGAATTCTCCATGTATTGTAGCTCTTAGATTTCACCGTTCAAGGCCTGGTTGAAATATGAATCTCCTCCATGATAATATGTTATGACATAGGGACCTAACCACAAGGCTTCAATTTTTCCATGCTTTCCCTTGTCTTGTGCCCTAGCATTCTATACTAGAACCATGTCTTTCACTCTTAACTTCCTATTAGAAGTTCTTTTGTCAAACAAATATTTAGCCTTCTACTGCACTTTGAGATTGTTCCTTTGTGCATCTCTTCTGACTTCATCAAGTTCAATTAATTGTTCAATCCTCTTCTCCATTGGTGTAGGGATGCACAAATCCTCTTCTTGGATGAACTTATAGATAGGTAGGACATTATTTACTAGCAATCTGGCTTGAGTGACATAAACCAATTCAAATGGTGATTTGCCAATAACCTTTTTGACAGTCACCCTATCAGCCCATAAAGCTAGACTTAGCTTAGAATCCCAAGCCTTTTTGTTTTTATCCAACATCCTTTTAATGATTTTCATTAGGCTTTTGTTTCTTGACTCAGCTTCACCATTTCCTTGGGGGTGATAAGGGGAGGAATATGACATCTTAATGCCATATGTATTGCAACAACCTATGAAATCATCATATCTAAAGCACATAGAATTATCCATTACCAACTTGAATGGTGCTCTGAATTTGACAATGATGTGATTTAGAATGAAGTCCATCACCACCTTACTTGTGGATTTTCTGGTAGGGATGGCTTCTATCAATCCACTTGGTGAAGTAATCTATAGCTACAAGGATCCATTTATGGCCTTCACATGATTTCTCACTAATTTCACCAATAGAATATATGCCCCATTGATAAAAGGGGGCCTCAACTTGCATGGGCCTAAGGTGCAATGCACCTGAATATTTGAGCTTTCCAGAGAATTTCTAACATGACTCACATTTTCTTGTGAATGCATGGGAGTTTGAAAATAAGGTAGGCCAATAATATCCATCTCTTAGAATTTTGTGGGCAATTGTTTTAGCTATAAAATGTCCTCCACACACTCCATGCATTTCCTTCAACAAGATTTGAGCTTGGTTTTTATCTAAGTACAATAATAGGACACCATCATTTATTTTCTAGTATAAGTCCCCTTTAATAAACACATACTTCATAGCCTGCAACTTTAATGTTCTTTCTTGGTTCTTGGTGAGCCCCTCAGGACATCTAAGGTGTGTTATATAATAGATGATATCAGTATGCCATGAGGTCATCTATAAGCTACATATCACACCTATCTCTTCCTCAGTAACATTCATCTGAGTAGCCTCTAGGTTAGCCTCAACCATCAGTTTGGAAAGTCCTTGTCCCCTGACCAATTTTGTGATATGTATGTCAATATTGCACTCCTGGATCTTGTTGATCCATCTACACCTCCATCCAGTGACCTCCTGTTGGACTAACACATCTTTTATAACTACATTAGGCACATATGCTTCCACCTTTGCACCAACTAAGTAAGGTTTGAAATTCTTCATAGATTTCACCAAAGCATATGTTTACTTTTCTACCATATCATACTCCAGCTCTACGGCTTGAAGAGACTTGCTAAAAAATGCAATGGGTTTCTAGAAACCTTCTTCATTTGTTTGTTGTATAACTGTTGTAACAGTGTGGAATGAAGCAAATGAGAAGATCTGAAAAGGCTGACTAAAATATGGAGATTTCAACATTGGTGCCTCCTTGATAGCTCTTTTTATTTCTACAAAAACATTAATAGCATCATCATCCCATATGATTTTGCCTCCTTTCTTTAGTATCTTGGAAATAGGTTTAACAATATCTACAAAATTAGAAATAAATCTTCTCACAAAGTTGATCTGGCCAAAGAAAGACTATATTGCTTTGATAGTTTTGGGGATTGATGATATCTTATCTATAGCTGCCACTCTCTATGGATCTATCCTTAGTCCACCCTTAGATACAATATGTCCCATCAACTTCCCTTCTAATACTACAAATGTGCATTTTTTGGGATTGAGAGATATTCCATGCTCTAGAACCCTTCTGAATATTTTTTCAAGATGCATGTAGTGATCTTCAATTCTTTTTGAAAAGGTAGTTAAGTCATCTTGATACACAACCATGATTACATTAATCAAGTCTAAGAAAGCATCATCCATGGCTCTTTGGAATGTCACTCTAGCATTGGTCAATCTAATTGGCATCTTAATGTAAACATGCGTGCCCCATGGAGTAGTGAAAGTTGTCTTATACTGTTCTGATTCCTTAACTTTCACCTGATTATATCCTAAAAAACCATCCATCATGGATAGAAAATCATTCTTTTTGACCCTTTGGAGAATTATTTCCATGTTGGAAAAGGATAATTATCCTTCAATGAGGACACATTCATATTTCTAAAGTCTACATAGAGTCTTAGATCCCCATTCTTCTTCCTTACTAGCACAAAATTTGAGACCCACATAGAGTACCTGATTGGTTTGATGATTCCACCATCCTTCATCTTCACTAATTCCTCTTGTATTTTTTGAATCAACATGATGCAGGAGCATCCCTAGTTCAAGAGCAATCTTGCATCAACCAAAACTATTTGCATTTTAGTTGTTTGCATTTTAGTTCTTTCATTTTCAGTTTAGTTCAAGCAGTTCAGTTAGAAGCAGATTCAGCTTGTGGTCTAGTTTTGGCATTTCACATCTTGTGGATCTGGACTTAGCATCTACATTCATTCATCTACATCATATCAAGAATTTGGAACATTTGGATCAGTTACCAAAAAGTTATCTCTATCAGAAGATCAACTATTTTCTTAGAGCAGAGCATCTTGCCAGTCTCAGACAATTAGCAGTAGGAGAAGGCTTTCGGATCATTCCTTGACTTGCGGATCCTATGACACATCATTCAATGATCCTTGGTTCATGGCCGACCCTTCCTAGAGGTCTGCACATTGTTCCATTCATTTTAGGTAGTGTTCTATGCATTTAGGTCTGACCTATCTGTGAACACGTTATAGCTCTTCCTTAGAGTTTGTGACCTTCCTTGTTTGACATGGAGGAATCCTTTGGTCTGGAAATGATATATATGTTGGAATTAGTCCAAACAACTAAGAGGGGGAGGGGGTGAATCAGTTGTCCCTAAATATTTAACCTTTTCTAAACTTTTAAATCTTCTTTCTTAATTTATAACCAGATTAATGATGTAACCATTAAGCATAAATCAATACAAGAACACACAACACTAGAATTTTGATGTGGAAAACCTAATTAAGGGAAAAACAATAGTGGGTGTTAACCCACAAAAAATGCATACCTTGTTAAAAGTACTTAAGAAAATAGAAGGTACATGCCTTTAGATGCATTGCCTAGAGCTCATTGCTCAAGAAGAGGCTCACTGCCTATAAGAAATTATATTTACACAGAGAAATGAACTGAGAAATGTTGGTCATGATGTTAGTCACAAACAAACATAGAATAAAAGTACACATTAACCTTTATTCATCTTGAAAGATATAGTGAATTCGAAGAATTCATGATCCCAAGTCTCCGGTGATTAGGTCTTAATCGACTGACGTTACTCAGTAGTTAATTTGAATTGCTGTTTCCATTTGGGGCCTTACGTGAAAATGTACCATCATCATGATGTTCCTGCAGAAATTCTTTACATAGAATTCAAATTATGCAATTATTTGATGAAAAGAAGTAAAATATCTCAATCTTTGCATGATATTTTCAATTGTGTACGCTTAGTGTCCAAATATGCTAAGTATTTGTGATTATCTACGAGATGTCTGCATATGTTGGGTTGTTTGCTTAAGATTAGCAGTTATTTGCAATTATGACAGTAAGATGTTCTAAAATTGAAAGAAATTAAAGGAAATACTTCTAATTATGTTGAACCTTTAGCTTTTGATCCACATACATGCTTGATACTGTCATGAGGAGAAGAAATCAAACCATATGTTTACCAGGACATTCCACAGCTAGATACAGTTGATGCAAACTTCAGAGGATAATGAATGAAAACAATACATGCAACATGATGAGCACTCCAAGGGACGTAGCTAATCAAAGCACATATCCAGACTTCAAGCACAGATTACTCAAGATTTACGAAGATTTGTCATCAAAATACTCTTCCCTTTCATTAAGTATGCAAAAGACATGTACATATACATCAGCTTTGAAATGAGCCCTAAATATTTCAGCAAATAGATTTCACTTAAGTTTCGAATCAATATAACAAGGCACTCCACCACCTTTTATAGAATAAGGTGAGGAATCCGTTACAAAAAGATCTACGGATCTGATATGTCAATACAAATCAATGGTCATCATTTCATGACTTGTCAATTTTACAAAATGGCACAAGTTGCCAGCTGGCAACTATCTATATTACCTATGCAAAATATTCCCCTTCATGATGTATCTCCATCATGTTCTTCAGATGATTCATGCGGGTCATCATCATGTGCATCGCTTTCTGAACCTTCGCTATCCTAATGATGATGCTGCTGCATATGGGGTTGCATGCTGCTCTGGATTTGTTCATATGACTGCACAACCTGATCTATTCCTCTGCCATCTTGAGTCTTTGCCTTGATAATGGCGTGCTTGTGTGCTTCATACTTATCCCTGCTATTATCCAGCTTATTTTCCCTGTCCTGCAATGTCTCACTGTAGGTCTCCATCTTGACCTTGATTCTCATCACCTTATTTATAATCTCCTCTGTCAAGTGGATGAGTGGACCATCATCTTCCATTTGGAAGTTACTGCGCAGAGCTTTAAGGGCAGAGTCTTCATCTTGATTCTCTATTTTTCCCTCTACTTTGCCCTCTAGTGTTTCTAGCATGTCTGCCTCAATGCCCATTAAATCACGTAGCCTCATGCTGATCTCCCTCAGCTTATTATTGCATCTCTTGAGGACTCCGCATTCAAACTGTACATCTTTGTACCAGATGTCTATTAACAGTGCAGTATTATTATTCAGTACCTGCTTACTGATAAGCAGTTGTGGGTTTATCTTCCTTATTTCTCCCAACAGGCTGAGGACTTTCTCCAGTTTATAAGACCATTTCCCAATCTACATCTACAATTTGTCCACCTTGGTTTTGGAGTCACTTAATATGCTCCACCTCTTCAAAGAACCCTTCATTATTTCTATAGCATCATCCAATGTGGATGACATCTATTTTCTTATTACGGAAGCCTCATGTTTCATGAGGTCCAATTTATTTACCTCCTCCTGAGAAATGGCAGTCAATGGGACTGCAGCTTCACTTGTAGTATCATCAGGATTGGTTAAGCCTTTAATGTATGCATGCAACTGAGCAATGTGCTCTTTATGTTGCTTATTCTTCTCTTTCTCTCTTTTCACTTTTTGAATTAGAGAGTCAATGATATCCTTACCTTCTTGACCTTCTTGCTCTTCGTTGGCAAAACCCAAATCTACTGTGCTTATCTGGAATTCATCCACAGTGATTTTGCCTTTCTCCTTCTCTACCGCAAGTACAACAATTTGTGCGGTTCTTCTCCCTGTCGCCGGATCTCTCTTGATAGCCGATGTCATCCTGGCCTTCCTCTTGGGCTTCATTATATCCGCAGAGAACAGGGTGGAGACGTCGAACTCTTGGATTTCAAGTTCCTCCTCAACATTTACCTCCTTTTCTAACCATGGAGGCACCTGATCATGCTTTTCAGCATCATAATGTTGTTCACCCCTATCTCTCGTTTCTATCAACACGTGTTGTGGAGATGGTGATTTTTCCTTTTCTCTCTCTTGATGTTCGCCTTGCTGCTGATCCTGTGGTGCCTCCTCCTATTGAGGAACTTCCTTTTCTAGGGGAGCATCTTCTCGGTGTGGGGAACCCTGCGGTGTGCTTGTATGTAGATCATGATGATCATGATCTTTCTCCATCATTTCTTCACCTGTCCCCAGTTCTTCCCCTTGTGGAGGTTGATCATCCTCCTTTTGTTTCTCGATTTCTGGTGGTATGTCCACCGTACCTGATATCATAGGATCTGCTTGAGGTGATGGCATTTGTTCTGCGGCTGCTACTTGTTCTGTGCCTACACTATCCACCTCTTGTGCCTTAGCAGTTGGATCCTCTATTTCTTCCTTCTTCTCATCAGCCTTTATTTCTTGGACCTCCACTATAGCAAGTCCTACTGATGTATCTTGTGGGCTTTGTTGGCCTGATTCAAGAGCATGGCCTTCTGCTTCTGCCATCTCTATCTCCTCTATTAGGTGGCCCTTATCGGGTGATTCTGTTGGCTTCTCAGGACTTACATCCTGTTTCTCTGTCAAGTCTACCACTACAGGACTTGTCACCTCAGTGATTAGTGTGTCCAGCCCTATGTCCTAAGCTACCTACTCTGGGCTCTTTTATCGCTCCGCTTCTGCTTGTTTCATCTCCTCAAGCACCGATTAAATAGATGGAGGCTTGTGAGGAGTCATACTTGCATCAACAACAAGTGTTTCCATTTCTTGTGTAGCCACATCCTGCACCACCTCATCATCAGACAAATTGATTGTCTCTTCCAGCGAGACATGTCCTTCCGCTTGTGTCTAAGATGCTTCCTTTTGTTGCTCTTCAGCAAGTTCAGTCTTGAACTTGACAATGGTAGGAAGCGGAATGTTATGCTGAAGTTCCTTCAGCGCTTCACTACCTGCCCCTTGTAATTGTGCTGGGGGTTGACTTATTTCACCTCTCATGGAGGTTCTTGGTTTCTTAGGTGTGGTAGGAACCAGCACCTGTGGAGCTCTCCTCTTTCTTCTGATTACCAGTGGAGCTTCCTCCTCTTCTTCAGGCTCCTCCTCCATGAGGATATCTTTGCCTGGTTGTTTGGATGACTGACCCACTTCTTGGGTCTCGATGATTCCAGCCTCTGCTGTCTTGGTCTTCTTGGGCTTTGGAGGAGAATCTGATTCTGATCCTGATTTGGCTGCCTCCTCCGCTGTGAATACTGTGCTTTGAATTATGACCCCTTTGGGTCCTTTTTCCACCTTCTTGCCTCTTGGGGCCCTTTTGCTAGGCTGTTGTGGTGGAGGGATCCTCTCTCCCTTAGTCTTCCTCTTCTCCAGCAGGAAGTCATCATATTCATCTGCAGGGATGCCCTGCCCCTTCTTTTTGTTGTCCACCATGATGGCAACACCCTTCTTCTTCAATGCCTCTACCTGTGCATCTACCCAAGCTTGGGTCAAGTGTAGAGTTCTGGCAAAGAATGGGTCCAAGGACATATCCTCCTACATGGTGAGGTCAGGTGCAGAGATGGTATCGTTGTAAATCTTCTTCTGCTCATATTCGTCTGCCATTATCCTGCCATCATCACTCTTCAGCTGCTGAGGGAGGGATATGCAATCAAATGTTCTGATCTGGTTCAGAGTCAACCTCTGATACCTCCTCCTCCTGGCTTCTGCCTCATCTTCGCAGTCAGCCCTAAAATCCTCTAGGTGCCTCTGGTGAATAGGCTTTCCTAGAATCTTCTGTATTCTGTCGTAAGGATCATATGGTCTGGTTATTGGAAAAGGCTATAAATTCATCTTATTCAGGGTGACCATCCCTTCTTTATATTGTTGGAGTCAGGGCACATGTAGTTGCCGATGCTGATTGGAAACAAAATTGGTGGCAGCTTCTTGGCATCCTTATACATCTATATCATGGTGGAGCCCTGCCTGATAAATTCCATTAACACTACTGCATCCGTAGGATATCTTGGCAGCATCAAGGGATGCCCTTCAAAACCTTCTATCCTGATATAGGAAAAGGTGGCAAATTGTATGTACCATGCCCCATGCCTGTATACTACCTCTTGAGCCTCCATGCTCAGTCTTTTAGTTCTGTCATCTTCCATGGTCCTTACCAGATGCATAGAGAATGCATCATTGACCAGTTTGTAATCTTTGATATAGTTGGTTCTTTGCAGCTGGGGATGATGATCCCAGATATATGCTGCATTTGTGCCCGTCAGTTTTCCATCTGTCACCAAGGCATCAAAAGTGCCCCTGTAAGCACATGAATACATGATATAAGAGGTCATGTAGAATGCACAATCTAAACCTCCCAGGTTCATTAGCTGCTCATGCAGAGCATCGCTTATTATTTGGCCCCACAGTGGCTTGATGTCTACATACAGACACATCATTATTATGCCATACATCCAATCTCTAAATTCACCAGTATCAGGCTGGCCAGTCACCCTGTTCAGAAGGGCAATCACGTATTGATACTCCTCATTGAAGTCAAACTTGAACATGTGGACAGGGAGCTTGGCCGCTGCATTGTATGTGCTGTTCTCGGCTCGCCAAGCATACATGTTCTTTCTGGCTGCCTTCTTGTTGGCCTCGTATTCTCTTTCAGACTTCTTCAAGTCTACACTCTTTACCTTACTGCCCATTGGTAGTCCAAATGTCCGGGAGAGACCTTTGATGGATAAGTCTGCATATACCCTCCCATGCTTCACCACCTGCCTCGTCTGAGGGTTATAATTCCGAGCGCATTCAATGACTAGCTCCAGAGACTCCATGGAGTATGGGAAGCCAGCAGTGTTCCACATACCTGATACAAACACTGCATACAATACCAGACTCTTGTCATGTCCATCATTCAGCTTGGCAGACCAGGCCTCTAGGTTAGTAATCCCCTGATGGGTGTCTGTAATTGCCCCATATTTGAACAGGACCCCTCTCTGAGAAGAGAACATAGGCCTGCTGAATTCTTCCTGATTCTTGACTAAGCATTTTTCAGCCATGGGTACCTGTAATTAACAACATTTCTTCTCACAACAGGGATATGCATGCATACATATTGCAAATATCATGCCTATTGCATCAATTTCACATTACTTACTTATATGGATACATAACCAGAACTTACAACATCATTAAGAAACAACATGATGAGGGTCTCAGTTCACTTACCTGGTTATGCAGAATTTCCTTTATACCAGTATATCATCAAGACGCTCTTAATCCAACTGCTGATCACTTCCTTCCTTCTATCTGTGAGCTCGAATTGCGCAACGGTAGCTGTTATGCAGATATGGAGGTTAGTGCTCTGTAAAACAATTTTAACGCAGGTAAATGTAACAATGGCGGTTGAATTACCTTTTAACCTCGTAGTTAGGGTAAATTTAGGGCACTCTGACAAGTTAGATTGCAATCTTTGATCATTCGTGTGAAAACTCAGGATCTCGCCAGGTATTTCATTAGGTTCCGGGGTCGGCGGGAATCACCTACCATATCTGCGCGCATTTAATGATAATGGCGGCAAAGGGAGCAGGGGGATATCCATATGACGGGATATCATGAGGGCAGGATGATATTTCACAAATATCAGGTTGAGTTTCGATATCATCCTCCCCAGCATTGAAATTATTATCGCGACAAGATTCGGGTGACAATGCACCCTTTGTTTACGTTTTAGCACATCAGGAGGATATTTCGGTTTATCGGGTGATGTTTCAAAAAATGATGATGACGAGACAAACTTACTTGTCTTCCTTTCTGAATATCAGGATGATGTCATCATGATATTTGTTCTTTGTATCGGAAATGCTTCATGACATCATCGTCATACTGGGCGAACATGATCATGTTTACAAAATATCCTGTCGAAATGTAAATATGATGATGATGTCATCAGGATGTTTGTTTCTTCGTTTATCGTATTCAGATGATGTCATCAGGATGTTTGTTAAGGGTGATATTTTGCGTCGGGAGGATATCAACAAATATCGGGTTACATTTGAAACCATGATGTTCACGATATAAAAGACCGCTTGACGGGAAAGACTTACCATCACTTAAAGTTGACGTCTGGATATTTGAGCCGCAGGATATATCAGGGGATGTCTCAAATATGGGGATGATGTTCAAAACATGACTGAGGTTATAAAATATGATTTCCCTTCTTGCAAATATCTGGTTTGACCAAGACTTTGACTGTTCATAACTCTCACATCCTGATGAATATCAGGGTGATGTAAAAGGCCAACCTGCATAAAATTTAATGTTCTTTTAGAATATGAGGTCACAAATACGAAATATGAATTTTGACAAACTGACCTCATAATGATGACTTACCTCATCTTGACTCAACGTGATGATGCACTTGACTGATTTTTACCAAACCGCCAGAAAACAGACAACACAAGCCAAGCCAAAAGAAGTTGGGTCCCTGTTTTGCCAAGTCAAAATGGGGCGTGTTGTGTAACCACACAACAACTTGCCACCAAAGAAAATAAACAAATTCCAATGATTCAAGTGATGTGATCACATTTATCTATAGTGCTCTAATTCTGTCTAAGTGTAAGCATCATGGTCCTCTGAATGATAAAATTTCATTATGGTGATAATGCTAACAAAGGATCAGGTGTGTGCATATGATTAATTATCCTCATCTTGAAAGTAAGTTGAAAACGTAAGTAACTGGTGTTAAACTACATAGTTGGAGATCATCCCTCATAGCCAACCTAGATAGAGCCTTGCTGCCAGTAGGCGTCTATTGCCCCGGCAAAGTTATCTATACAATCTCCCTGAGTAGAGCCCCACTGCCAGCAGGCGTCTATAGCCCCGGTAGAGTTACTTAGATGGCCTAATTTTATTTCTTTTCTGATTTTCTTTTAAAATTCATATCTGATATCATCATGTCAGCTCATTTGTACAAGGTATAGTCACTTGCAGCTTTAGGTTGGAGATTGCACTGGTAGCAAGGGAGTCCCTTTAGATTTTTCACTTAACACCTATACTCGTGTGTTCAACAAACCCAAGGCTGTTAGGTGTTTCATTGTGATTGATTCATCTTTGATCAAGAAAAAGTACCCTGATGAAAAGATATCACAAACCTGATCATGAACACTTATTAGAATGAATCATAACCTATGTTTAAATGTGTTCTCATCACTTGAATCCCAACAACTTAATTATTTTCTAAGGTGATGAAGTGCATCATCCTGACTTACCAGAACAAAGTCCCAACCAACAAAACAAAACAAGCACAACAAAGAAACTATACAAACAACTATACAAATATACAATATGGTACATATGACTGTCACGAAGTCATTCAGGCCTGGAAATAATGTTTGAGGAATTGTCCGTTGACTGGCAACGGAACATCCTCGCCTGTCAGGTTCTTAAGCCTATAAGTGCTGTCTCCTAAGATCTCAGAAATCTGAAAGGGACCTATCCATAATCTATCAAACTTACCATGATCACCTTTCTTTTCATGGGCTTTATCCCACATCAGGACTAAATCAGATATCCTGAAAGCTTTAATTCTAGCTCTCTTGTCAAACCAGCGTTTGACAACAACCTGATGCTTAGCAAATCGGTCAATCGCTTGACTCTGTTTTTCTTCCAGGTGCATCAACTGAAGCAACCTGACTTCCTGCTTATTATCTATGCCTAGATATTCTTGGGCAAACTGTAGAGTAGGAATTTTCAAGTTTACAGGGAGGATAGGATCTATCCCATATACTAGTTGGAAGGGTGAGTTTCCTAATGTAATTTCATTCTAGTTCTGTCTACTCATAAGGCATATTTCAGAAATGAGTTCCATTCCCTGGGGTTTTTCTCTATCAGTTTTCTTATGATACTCAGTAAATTCTTGTTGGTGGATTCTGCTAATCCATTCCCCTGGGGATAGTAGTTGGATGAAAACTTAAGTATGATCCCATGATCAAAAGCCCAACTTGACAATTTGGTGGAAATGAAGGCAGAACCATTATCACTTACCAATGCATAAGGAGTTCCATACCTGGTGACAATGTTGCTTTCCAGAAACTTAATGACATCATCAGCAGTGCAAGTTTTGTTGCTGGTAGCTTCAGTCCATCTAGTCAATAGTCAGTAATCATTAAGACATACCTATGGCCTGAGGAAGACGGAGGATTGATTGGTCCTATGAAGTCCATGCCCCATTGTGCAAATGGGCGCTCTTCCATTACTGGCTGCAAGGGTTGTGCAGCATATTTCTCTCTATTGGCAGCAACCTGGCAAACATGACAACATTTAACATGATCAGCTGTGTCTTTAAAAATTGTAGGCCAGTAATATCCTGCTCTGAGGATTGCATGTGTTGTGGCCAATGCTGATCCATGTGCCGTTCCAAACTTGTCATGTAACTCTGTCAAAACTTTATTTGCTTCCGGCTTCTCTAAGCATCTCAGGTATATTCCTTCATAATTCTTCTTAAACAAGGTTCCTCCCTTCATCATATACTTCTGGGATCTTATCTTCAAGGCTCTTCTCTGTGAAGCTTGCATTCTTGAAGGACATCTTCCAGTGATCAGGATGTGCCTGATATCTGAATACCATTCTCTCTTATCTTTCTCATTGATCATATACTGCTGACTGATGATGTTTGGATTAGTTTCAGATATCATCTGGCTCAGAGCTTGTCCTCTCACCAGCTTCATTAGTGTGATCTCCATGTCATATTCTTGTAATACAGTAATCCATTTGGCTCTTTTTTCACCAAGTTCACTCTGCATCAACAGCATCTTCACTGCTGCATCTGGTACCACAGCAATCACTTTGCTTCTCAGTATATAATGTCTGAATTTCTTTACTACTCTGACTAATGCAAGTGCCTGTCTTTCAGCATCTACATATCTCAATTCAGCATCCCTGAAAGGACAGCTCATGAAAGCAATTGGTTTCTCTTCTTTCTCTTCATTTCTTTGAGTTAACACTACTGCAGAAGTATGTTCTGAAGCAAATGAGTAGATGTAGAAATATCTTTTATAATCTGGACTAATGAGGACAGGAGCATTTGAAATGGCCTTCTTTATATCCTCGAAAGTAGCCTTGGCTTCTGGTGTCCACTCAATTTGTGCATCCTTTTTCAACATGGCATTTAGTGGTCTGACAATCTCAGCAAAGCCGGTGATGAACTTCCTCACAAAATTTATCTTACCAAAGTAAGACTTAAGTTCCTTTTTGCTTCCTGGAAGTTGTAACTTCATAATAGACTCCACCCTGTCAGGATCAATGATAATCCCATCTTCTGTGATCAGGTGGCCTAGTAACTTTCCTGTTCTAACTCCAAAGATGCACTTCTTAGGATTCAAAGATATTCCATACTCTTCACATTTCTTCAGTACACTTCTGAGATCAGCAACATGATTTCCCCTTTCCTTAGAGAAAACCATCAGGTCATCCATGTAGATGACTATACATTTTCCTATTAAGCCTCTGAAGGCTATGTCCATTGCTCGCTAGAATGTAGCTCCAGCATTTATAAGTCCAAATGGCATATGTCTATATGCAAATATACCCCACTTTGTGGTGAAGGCAGTTTTCAATCTGTCAATTTTATTAACCATCACTTGGTTGTATCCTGAAAAACCATCTAAGAAGGACATCATTTTGGCTCCATTTACAATATGTAGAACTTCATCCAAGGAGGGCAAAGGATAATTATCCTTTTCTGATGCTCTGTTCAGGTTCCTGAAATCTACACATACCTGATGTCTCCATTCTTCTTTCTGACTGGAACAAGATTTGCCACCCAAGTGGAGTGCCTTACAGGGAATATTATCTGGGCATTTAACAACTTCTTGACTTCTTCAAGGATGATTGGTTCAAGCAGAGCATTAACTGGCCTCTGCTTCTGTCTGAAAGGTTTTGCATCTGGCTTGAGAGGTATAGTATGAGTTATGACAGAGGTGTCATATGTCTTTAGCTCATCATAAGTCCATGCAATTACATGTATGTAATCCTTAAGGGCCTGAGTTATTCCTTCTAACTCTTCTGGTGTGCATACTTTGCCAATCAACACATCCTTCTTATCTTCCTTTTGTCCTATATTCACTTGTGAATATTGACCTCCATTTGCTTTGGGCAGATCCTTATGTTTAAGCATATTATCTAGATCAAAAGCTCTTTCTAATTCAATCATACCTTTGGGAATTCTGTTGCTAGGCAACTCTAATATCTCATCTTCCTCCCAGACATGATCTTCCATACCACTTTCATCTATGATCTGAGCTTCAAATATGTCTCTATTTGATATGAAGTCCAAGATGTGCTGATCATCATCAAACACCTGGAGATTAGTCACATTGTCAGGTACTGAAGGCACTGACACCAATTCTACTGAAAATCTCTTTAGACCAGATATAGATAGCGGTTCCAAAGTACTGGCAGCCTGGGCAAGTGCATCTACCCTCTGGTTCTATTCTCTTGGTACATGAATGATATTAAAGGCCTCAAAGTCTCCAATTAGGTCCCACACTCGATGTCTGTAATTTGATAGTTTTCTGTAGTTACAGGAGTAAATTCCTCTTACTTGCCTCACAACTAGTTCTGAATCCCCAAAGTCATGCAAGATCTTCACCTTCTTCTTATGAGCAAATAACATTCCATGAATCAGAGCTTCATACTCTGCGACATTATTGGTACAGGGGAACTGTAATCTGTAAGCTGCTAAATAGGATTTTCCTGATGGATCAATGAGATCTATTCCTACCCCAGCACCTTGCTTAGATTTGGATCCATCAAACCTCAGGATCCAAGGTTTATCTTCAGCAGGACACTTAGCTGAACTTTCTTTTCTCTTGGCAGCTCTGGCTGCTGCTCCGCCTGATATCCATTTTATCTTAAGGACATCATCATCCTTAAGTTTCTTCTTTCCTTTATCTTGCGAGCCTGATGGCTTTTCTATTTTTTCTCCCATCTCAACATGAGGATGATATTTAGGATCTACAGCTGCATGCTTCTTCAAAATGTGTAAACATAGTGAGCAAGTTGTTTCTGAGTGAGGTGCTTCGTGCAGCCTACACCAACCTTTAATTAAAACCTCGTGGGGAGATTTATGCTGTCGTGTCATCTTCTCTATTTCTTTTACCAGAAATTCTTCGAACTTGGTCAGGTCACTGCCTTTGTCTTCATCAGACAATTCATAATCTGGTTCCATGAAGCAATCGCTACCAGGAGTGATTTTTTCTTTCTTCGCGTCGTTTGTCTGATCAGACACCAGGATCTCTTCTATCCTCCGTATAGGACCTTCATCATGATCTGTCGGTACCTCTGTTCCTGCAGAAGACAGATAAGAATTACTATCGTCACCATCGTCAGATGTAGCACTCACCTCGGAATATGATGATGATGCCTCACTATATGTCTACTCCAGTATCATCATGTCTAAGCATGTTTCACAAGTCTTTTCCGAGTGTGCTTCTCCATGTAATCTGTACCATCCGTCAATTAAGATATCATTAGCAAGTATATTTAGTAATTGACAACATTTTACCTGAGTAGATAAATGCATCTCAAAATCTCTGAAGCGATTCGTTTCATTTTCATTATCAGGATCATTATTAAATTCTATAACTGACCCGTCCTCATGATAATCATCATGATGATGATGATGAACATCAAGCATCAGGATCTCCTCTATTTTAACGGTTTGTGGCCTGATGCAATAAACTCCAGGCTCTACGTTTATGTACATGATCTCATTTGTTTTGTTGTACTCCATGATCATATGTTTCGTCCTAGGTTCAGCATCAATCCTTATCTGATTAGGTATACCTTTCCATGGCAACCACATGTGACTGAAATCTGTAGACATATATCCATTAAGCGTTTTAGACCAGTCTCAGCTAAGCAACATCCCATAAGTATCAGGTATGTCAACTACCTGAATGTCAATGTAATACTAGATCCTAGGATCGGATGCTAGCTGCATGTGGATGTGAGTCAGTTCTCCTACTACACTTACTTCTGTCTTGTCCAGTTGAGTGACCTTCTTTAAGGATTTAGCCGGATGCAGTCCTAAAGCATTACATATTGACAAAGGCATAACATTCGTCGAGGCTCCTAAATCAACCAGACAGTTGTGCAAGTTTTTGCTGAACATCCTTATGGTGAGGAGAAACGGAGGTGATTCAGTTTTATCTCTATACAAGGTCATGTGGGAGGTTTCAGTGGCTTGGACTGTAGCTGACACTTTGGGCTTGATAATATTATCCTTAGCAGCATGATCTTTGCCATTGGATTGACTTGAAAGATGACTATCCTCTTTAGGAGCAGGATCATCTAGTGACTTCATGAATGCCTTTTTGATAGCAGGAGTTTTCAGTAACTCCGATAAGGACAGGCTGATCTTGATTTTCTTCATTTCATCAGCCAAATAGCTGACTAACTTGTCAGACTCCTGAGGTGCATTTACGACCTTGGTTACTATGTTTTGAGGAGACAAGTATTGAGCATTCACCTTAGGGAACCCAGGGTTATTGCTAGCTTTAGGATCTGGAGGTGTATTGAAGTTGTTTGGAGGTAGAGATGATGTCAATGGACCAGCAGGTCTGTTGGCATTGCTCCTCAAGTTATAATTGTGCTTACCAGAATATTGTTGCTGATATGCATGTACTTCCTCATGCTCTCTTGCAGGTTCATTTTCATCCTCAAAGGGGAAAACATAATTTGTTTCAAAGGTTAAGGCAGATTCCTCACAGGTCTGGTCATAACTCGGATGAGGCTGATTAGTGTACATTTCTAACACAAAAGCTGAGTCATATCCACAAGGAACTATCTCATTTCCTTCTGCCTGAGGGGGATTTCCAGAAGTGTTGGACACTTCAGTCTGAAAGATGCTGGCAGCAATCCTAAATTGTGGGCAATCTAATTCTGCATGTGCATTGGTATTGTGGATCCTACACCAATTGGTAAGGGCTGCCTCAGCAAGATTGACTCTAGTAGTCTGTTTAGCTTCACCCGGAGGCTGATTATCTAGGGGTGATGGTAATGAACCATTATTCGGCCTGGAGTTCCATATTCTAGGCTGTCTAGGAGGATTATTGTTGTTTCCACAATTATTGTTGAAGTTATTGTTGTTATATCCTCTGTCAGGATAATTTGGTCTGTCATTGGAATAATTTCTGTTCTGACCTGACTGGGAATAAAAACCCTGATTTCTCAAATGTGTTACTTCTGTGGTGAGTTTTCTCAACTGAGCAGAAATTTCTTTGATTTCCTCCTTTTCCTCTTGGGCTTTGGCCACTACATTTTTGGTTTGAGGCTTGAAAAAAGAGGATCCATGGTTACTGTTGGATAAATCGGTACCCTGAGGTGTCTGAGCATGTGCAGGATATTGTGGTAGTTGGCCATTTCCATTAGGAGGAGGCATAATACTCAATGGAGGTACTTGCAAAGGTGCAGGCATGACTGCTGGAGGTATCACTGCTCCATTTGGATATTGTGCAGGATACTGTGGTGAATACGGTGCAGTATACTGTGCAGGATATTGTGACTGCATGCCAGGCAAAGTAGGGAATACTATATTCGGAGTAGGAGCAGGTATCAACTGCTGATTTACCTTGATAGCTTCTTGAAAAGCTCCTGTCAATGTAGTGATCTCAGGATGTGTTCTCCTGATGAACATGGAAGTTAATGGATCCAGGGCTGAATAGTAAATACTCCTAGCAGCAGCATCAGCTACTATATATGGGGCAACTAGCTTGGACAACATTTTCTAGAACCTAGCATTGAAATTAGCAATAGGCTCATTCTCAAATCTTTTGATTGTAGCAAACATGTGATAATTCATGGATGGATCAATAGGGACCTTGAACCTGTCAAGAAAAGCTTTCTCTAAGACAACCCACGAACCGACAGAAGATTGGCCAAGACTAATGAACCAATTATAAGCCTCTTCCCCTAAGGAAAAAGGAAATAATCTGCACACCACATCCTAATGTTCTATTCTGGCTCTGCAGCAAGCTTCTTTAAATGTCCTGATATGATCATCAGCATCTTGATAAGGATGATATTTTGGACAAAGTTTGTCCGGATTCTTTGGTAACTCGTTATATGCATTAAAGGTCAAAGGTGACTCTGCTGCAAAGAAAGACATTGCGGCCTGAGGGGGCTGAACTGCTGGTGCAGTTGGCTGAGTTTAGACTAAAGGTACTCCCTGAGGTTGAACAGGAGGTGTCGCGGATATACCAGAAGGTATTTGCAAACCAACAGGAGTTACAGGAGGAGGTTCTGGTGAAGCTCTAGATGCACTAGACCCTGGAGTATGATGAATGTCTACAGTTCTAGGTCTGAAACCTCTCACAGGCAATTCTTAAAAAATTTCACTAGGTCTAGACCTGGTATTTATCCTGTGAGCTAGGATTTCTCGATTTGGAGGCAAATTAGCTGAAACTTTGCAGATATTGGTTGGATTCCACTGGATGAGGTGATATTTGCTGTCATATGGCAAATCAGACTGGATATTTATGAAATATTTGCGAAGATACTGTAAATATGACAGGATATTGGGGTATCTTGGACTGTAGCATGAGATCTCAAGTGTCTAAGGCCTAAATTCTGCAAGACTTGAACAAATTTACGTATCTTTGGCCAATATTTAGTGAATTCAGGAAGATCTACTGTAAAGCTTGCAATATTTATGTGAGATCTGGAAATCTTTACATAGAATGAACACGTACAAACTTCTCACAGTAAATATTTACGTAATTTACTAAAATTCACAGGCGATCTGAGGTTACCTTACTCTATGCGTCATCAAACCTAAAAATAATGATGATGAGCGTGGTTTTCTGGACTCGGCCCTCCTTCTAGCGCCAATTTATGTTGGTCATGATGTTGGTCACAAACAAACATAGAATAAAAGTACACATTAACCTTTATTCATCTTGAAAGATACAGTGAATTCGAAGAATTCATGATCCCAAGTCTCCGGTGATTAGGTCTTAATCGACTGATGTTACTCAGTAGTTAATGTGAATTGCTGTTTCCATTTAGGGCCTTACGTGAAAATGTACCATCTTCATGACGTTCCTGCAGAAATTCTTTACAGAGAAGTCAAATTATGCAATTATTTGATGAAAAGAAGTAAAATATCTCAATCTTTGCATGATATTTTCAATTGTGTATGCTTAGTGTCCAAATATGCTAAGTATTTGCGATTATCTATGAGATGTCTGCATATGTTGGGTTGTTTGCTTAAGATTAGCAGTTATTTGCAATTATGACAGTAAGATGTTCTAAAATTGAAAGAAATTAAAGGAAATACTTCTAATTATGTTGAACCTTTAGCTTTTGATCCACATACATGCTTGATACTGTCATGAGGAGAAGAAATCAAACCATATGTTTACCAGGACATTCCACAGCTAGATACAGTTGATGCAAACTTCAGAGGATAATGAATGAAAACAATACATGTAACATGATGAGCACTCCAAGGGACGCAGCTAATCAAAGCACATATCTAGAATTCAAGCACAGATTACTCAAGATTTACGAAGATTTGTAATCAAAATACTCTTCCCTTTCATTAAGTATGCAAAAGACATGTACATATACAGCAGCTTTGAAATGAGCCCTGAATATTTCAGCAAACAGATTTCAATTAAGTTTCAAATGAATATAACAAGGCACTCCACCACCTTTTATAGAATAAGGTGAGGAATCCGTTACAAAAAGATCTACGGATCTGATATGTCAATACAAATCAATGGTCATCATTTCATGACTTGTCAATTTTACAAAATGGCACAAGTTGCCAGCTGGCAACTATCTATATTACCTATGCAAAATATTCCCCTTCATGATGTATCTCCATCATGTTCTTCAGCTGATTCATGCGGGTCATCATCATGTGCATCGCTTTCTGAACCTTCGCTATCCTGATGATGATGCTGCTGCATATGGGGTTGCATGCTGCTCTGGATTTGTTCATATGACTGCACAACCTGATCTATTCCTCTGCCATCTTGAGTCTTTGCCTTGATAATGGCATGCTTGTGTGCTTCATACTTATCCCTGCTGTTATCCAGCTTATTTTCCTTGTCCTGCAATGTCTCACTATAGGTCTCCATCTTGACCTTGATTCTCATCACCTTATTTATAATCTCCTCTGTCAAGTGGATGAGTGGACCATCATCTTCCATTTGGAAGTTACTACGCAGAACTTTAAGGGAAGAGTCTTCATCTTGATTCTATATTTTTCCCTCTACTTTGCCCTCTAGTGTTTCTAGCATGTCTGCCTCAATGCCCATTAAATCACGTAGCCTCATGCTGATCTCCCTCAGCTTATTATTGCATCTCTTGAGGACTCCGCATTCAAACTGTACATCTTTGTACCAGATGTCTATTAACAGTGCAGTATTATTATTCAGTACCTGCTTACTGATAAGCAGTTGTGGGTTTATCTTCCTTATTTCTCCCAACAGGCTGAGGACTTTCTCCAGTTTATAAGACCTTTTCCCGGTCTGCATTTGCAATTTGTCCACCTTGATTTTGGAGTCACTTAATATGCTCCACCTCTTCAAAGAACCCTTCATTATTTCTATAGCATCATCCAATGTGGATGACATCCATTTTCTTATTACGGAAGCCTCATGTTTCATGAGGTCCAATTTATTTACCTCCTCCTGAGAAATGGCAGTCAATGGGACTGCAGCTTCACTTGTAGTATCATCAGGATTGGTTAAGCCTTTAATGTATGCATGCAACTGAGCAATGTGCTCTTTATGTTGCTTATTCTTCTCTTTCTCTCTTTTCACTTTCTGAATTAGAGAGTCAATGATATCCTTACCTTCTTGACCTTCTTGCTCTTCATTGGCCAAACCCAAATCTACTGTGCTTATCTGGAATTCGTCCATAGTGATTTTGCCTTTCTCCTTCTCTACCGTAGGTACAGCAATTTGTGCGGTTCTTCTCCCTGTCGCCGGATCTCTCTTGATAGCCGATGTCATCCTGGCCTTCCTCTTGGGCTTCATTATATCCGTGGAGAACATGGTGGAGACGTTGAACTCTTGGATTTCAAGTTCCTCCTCAACATTTACCTCCTTTTCTAACCATGGAGGCACCTAATCATGCTTTTCAGCATCATGATGCTGTTCACCCCTATCTCCCATTTCTATCAACATGTGTTGTGGAGATGGTGATTTTTCCTTTTCTCTCTCTTGATGTTCGCCTTGCTGCTGATCCTGTTGTGCCTCCTCCTGTTGAGGAACTTCCTTTTCTGGGGGAGCATCTTCTCGGTGTGGGGAACCCTGTGGTGTGCTTGTATGTAGATCATGATGATCATGATCTTTCTCCATCATTTCTTCACCTGTCCCCAGTTCTTCCCCTTGTGGAGGTTGATCATCCTCCTTTTGTTTCTCGATTTCTAGTGGTATGTCCACCGTACCTGATATCATAGGATCTGCTTGAGGTGATGGCATTTGTTTTGCGGCTGCTACTTGTTCTGTGCCTGCACTATCCACCTCTTGTGCCTTAGCAGCTGGATCCTCTATTTCTTCCTTCTTCTCATCAGCCTTTTATTTCTTGGACCTCCACTATAGTAGGTCCTACTGATGTATCTTGTGGGCTTTGTTGGCCTGATTCAAGAGCATGGCCTTCTACTTCTGCCATCTCTATCTCCTCTGTTAGGTGGCCCTTATCAGGTGATCCTGCTGGCTTCTCAGGACTTACATCCTGTTTCTCTGTCAAGTCTACCACTACAGGACTTGTCACCTCAGCGATCAGTGTGTCCAGTCCTTTGTCCTGAGCTACCTGCTCCGGGCTCTTTTCTCGCTCCGCTTCTACTTGTTTCATCTCCTCAAGCACCAATTGAACAGATGGAGGCTTGTGAGGAGTCATACTTGCATCAGCAGCAAGTGTTTCCATTTCTTGTGCAGCCACATCCTGCACCACCTCATCATCAGACAAATTGATTGTCTCTTCCAGCGAGACATGTCCTTCTGCTTGTGTCTGAGATGCTTCCTTTTGTTGCTCTTCAGCAAGTTCAGTCTTGAACTTGACAATGGTAGGAAGCGGAACGTTATGCTGAAGTTCCTTCAGTGCTTCACTACCTACCCCTTGTAATTGTGTTGGGGGTTGACTTATTTCACCTCTCATGGAGGTTCTTGGTTTCTTAGGTGTGGTAGGAACCAGTACCTGTGGAGCTCTCCTCTTTCTTCTGATTACCAGTGGAGCTTCCTCCTCTTCTTCAGGCTCCTCCTCCATGAGGATATCTTTGCCTGGTTGTTTAGATGACTGACCCACTTCTTGGGTCTCTATGATTCCAGCCTCTGTTGTCTTGGTTTTCTTGGGCTTTGGAGGAGAATCTGATTCTGATCCTGATTTGGCTGCCTCCTCCGCTGTGAATACTGCCCTTTCAATTATGACCCCTTTGGGTCCTTTTTCCACCTTCTTGCCTCTTGGAGCCCTTTTGCTAGGCTGTTGTGGTGGAGGGATCCTCTCTCCCTTAGTCTTCCTCTTCTCTAGCAAGAAGTCATCATATTCATCTGCAGGGATGCCCTACCCCTTCTTTTTGTTGTCCATCGTGATGGCAACACCCTTCTTCTTCAATGCCTCTACCTGTGCATCTACCCAAGCTTGGGTTAAATGTAGAGTTCTGGCAAAGAATGGGTCCAAGGACATATCCTCCTGCATGGTGAGGTTAGGTGCAGAGATGGTATCATTGTAAATCTTCTTCTACTCATATTCATCTACCATTATCCTGCCATCATCACTCTTCAGCTGCTGAGGGAGGGATATGCAATCAAATGTTCTGATCTGGTTTAGAGTCAACCTCTGATACCTCCTCCTCCTGGCTTCTGCCTCATCTTCGCAATCAGCCCGAAAATCCTCTAGGTGCCTCTGGTGAATAGGCTTTCCTAGAATCTTCTGTATTCTGCCGTAAGGATCATATCGTATGGTTATTGGAAAAGGCTGTAAATTCATCTTATTCAGGGTGACCATCACCTTCTTTATATTGTCGGAGTCAGGGCACATGTAGTTGCCGATGCTGACTGGGAACAAAATTGGTGGCAGCTTCTTGGCATCCTTATACATCTGTATCATGGTGGAGCCCTGCCTGATAAATTCCATTAACACTACTGCATCCGTAGGATATCTTGGCAGCATCAAGGGATGCCCTTCAAAACCTTCTATCCTGATATAGGAAAAGGTGGCAAATTGTATGTACCATGCCCCATGCCTGTATACTGCCTCTTGAGCCTCCATGCTCAGTCTTTTAGTTCTGTCATCTTCCATGGTCCTTACCAGATGCATAGAGAATGCATCATTGACCAGTTTGTAATCTTTGATATAGTTGGTTCTTTGCAGCTGGGGATGATGATCCCAGATATATGCTGCATTTGTGCCCGTCAGTTTTCTATCTGTCAGCAGGGCATCAAAAGTGCCCCTGTAAGCACACGAATACACGATATAAGAGGTCATGTAGAATGCACAATCTGAACCTCCCAGGTTCATCAGTTGCTCATGCAGAGCATCGCTTATTATTTGGCCCCACGGTGGCTTGATGTCTGCATACAGACACATCATTATTATGCCGTACATCCAATCTCTAAATTTACCAGTATCAGGCTGGCTAGTCACCCTGTTCAGAAGGGCAATCACGTACTGATACTCCTCATTGAAGTCAAACTTGAACATGTGCACAGGGAGCTTGGCCGCTGCATTGTATGTGCTGTTCTCGGCTCGCCAAGCATACATGTTCTTTCTAGCCGCCTTCTTGTTGGCCTCGTATTATCTTTTAGACTTCTTCAAGTCTACACTCTTTACCTTACTGCCCATTGGCAGTCCAAATGTCCGGGAGAGACCTTTGATGGATAAGTCTGCATATACCCTCCCATGCTTCACCACCTGCCTCATCTGAGGGTTATAATTCTGGGTGCATTCAATGACTAGCTCCAAAGACTCCATGGAGTATGGGAAGCCAGTAGCGTTCCACATACCTGATACAAACACTGCATCCAATACCGGACTCTTGTCATTTCCATCATTCAGCTTGGCAGACCAGGCCTCTAGGTTAGTAATCCCCTGATGGGTGTCTGTAATTGCCCCATATTTGAACAGGACCCCTCTCTGAGAAGAGAACATAGGCCTGCTGAATTCTTCCTAATTCTTGACTAAGCATTTTTCAGCCATGGGTACCTGTAATTAACAACATTTCTTCTCACAACAGGGATATGCATGCATACATATTGCAAATATCATGCCTATTGCATCAATTTCACATTACTTACTTATATGGATACATAACCAGAACTTACAACATCATTAAGAAACAACATCAATTCACTTACCTGGTTATGCAGAATTTCCTTTATACCAGTATATCGTCAAGACGCTCTTAATCCAACTGCTGATCACTTCCTTCTATCTGTGAGCTCGAATTGCGCAACGATAGCTGTTATGCAGATATGGAGGCTAGTGCTCTGTAAAACAATTTTAACGTAGGTAAATGTAACAATGGCAGTTGAATTACCTTTTAACCTCTCAGTTAGGGTAAATTTAGGGCACTCTGACAAGTTAGATTGCAATCTTTGATCATTCGTGTGAAAACTCAGGATCTCGCCAGGTATTTCATTGGGTTCCGGGGTCGGCGGGAATCACTTACCATATTTGCGGCATTTAATGATAATGGCGGCAAAGGGAGTGGGGGGATATCCATATGACGGGATATCATGAGGGTAGGATGATATTTCACAAATATCGGGTTGAGTTTCGATATCATCCTCCCCAGCATTGAAATTATTATCGCGACAAGATTCGGGTGACAATGCACCCTTTGTTTACGTTTTAGCACATCAGGAGGATATTTCGGTTTATCGGGTGATGTTTCAAAAAATGATGATGATGAGACAAACTTACTTGTCTTCCTTTCTGAATATCAGGATGATGTCATCATGATATTTGTTCTTTGTATCATAAATGCTTCATGATGTCATCGTCATACTGGGCAAACATGATCATGTTTACAAAATATCCTGTCGAAATGTAAATAGGATGATGATGTCATCAGGATGTTTGTTTCTTCGTTTATCGTATTCAGATGATGTCATCAGGATGTTTGTTAAGGGTGATATTTCGCGTCGGGAGGATATCAACAAATATCGGGTTACATTTGAAAACATGATGTTCGCGATATAAAAGACCGCTTGACGGGAAAGACTTACCATCACTTAAAGTTGACGTCCGGATATTTGAGCCGCAGGATATATCAGGGGATGTCTCAAATATGGGGATGATGTTTGAAACATGACTGAGGTTATAAAATATGATTTCCCTTCTTGCGAATATCCGGTTTGACCAAGACTTTGACTGTTCATAACTCTCACATCCTGATGAATATCAGGGTGATGTAAAAGGCCAACCTGCATAAAATTTAATGTTCTTTCAGAATATGAGGTCACAGATACGAAATATGAATTTTGACAAACTAACCTCATAATGATGACTTACCTCATCCTGACTCAACGTGATGATGCACTTGACTGATTTTTACCAAACCGCCAGAAAACAGACAACACAAGCCAAGCCAAAAGAAGTTGGGTCCCTGTTTTGCCAAGTCAAAATGGGGCGTGTTGTGTAACCACACAACAAGAAATAACATCTACATTCATGCCTAAATTAGTCCCTTTAAAGGCTTACAAAAACTTCTACTCCTATCTTCAAATATTTCTTCACTGACTCTTCACTCTATACTCCCTTCGCTCCTCTTCTTCTCTGCTCTGCTTTTGATCCTTTCTTCAGATTTAATTCATTTCATACAAGGATGATTTTCCACAACTCTTCAACAAGTATTTATACACTTCATGAACCTTGGAATGATCAACAAGGTCAGCTAAACTTAATGCGGATCTTTACATTACAGGCCAAGCATAGCAGGAACTTGAAACTTTCTCTATTAACATACCATGCTTCAAAAAATGCTCTTTAGATCATTCGCAACACGCTAGGACCATTCGGTCGGCCAAGACTGGGAAGAACATCAACCTCAAAGAAGAAATCTTCAATGAACAAGATCAAACTTCAATGCAAACCTCCAACACAATAGCCACACAATACAGAACCTCCACAAGAACATTGAATTCACCAATAACATCCAATCTAAACCAAATTACCAGAATCATTTGTATCTTCCTCTGGAACCTCAAGAACACTATCTACCATGACTGTCAAACTAGAAAGATAGCTTGTGGACCTTCAAACCATGAACCACTGGAGTTGATGCTACACACTAACTTTCCAAACATGCCTTTAGATCCGTAGACCATAATATTTCACTGTGGAGCAATCCGAACCAACTTACTATCACACTATCTCTTCTGAATACTGTAAAATCTAGTTCTACTCAGATGGCCATAACTTCTTCAAATCTTCATGCAAACTTCTCAATTCTTAATTGGAGCAACCTCTAACAATCCTCTACACAACCATATGGTCCACATGCATTGATTGTCATTAATTTTCTCAATATCCTCAACAATCCGGTCTTCTATACAGACAACAATATAGGATACAGTTGACACCAATTACAACAAGGATATGTTGACATCAATGACAACACCACTTAGGCACATATTTACAACAATCTCCCCCTTTGTCATTGATGGCAACATATGATGTGAAAAACTAATTCAACCATCAAGACAAGAACTTCTCCCCCTTTCTCTTATCACACCTACAACCATTTTCTTCACTACTCCCCCTTTCACTAGCAACTATTCATTTCCAAGTTTTTCACATGACTTTTCTCCTGCTTTGACATCAATGGAAAAGGGCACATATTTTCTATCTTTTCTTCCCATTTTTATTTCAGATTGATCTCCAACAATTACATACTGACTACTCCTTAGAGTAGTATCTTATCAACATCAATCTGGATCTCAAGACATGTTTGAGAATTCCACTAGACTGATGCACATAAGTGCATCTTAGTTCTGATCAAGAGGGGTAATAACCCCTAGCTTCTCTCTGAGATATTCAAAAGTATCCTTGGGAAGAGGCTTAGTGAAGATATTTATGATCTGATCATTGGAAGGCATAAACTCCAACTTGACTTCATTCTCATTTACCTTCTCTCTCAAGAAATGAAACTTGATAGATATATGCTTTGTCTTTGAATGTAGTACTGGATTCTTTGAGATGTTTATTGCACTAGAATTATCACAGAAAATTGTGACTGGCTCCTCAAACACAATTCTAATGTCCTTCAACATTTGTTTCATCCATAGAACCTAAGTACAATTATTTGCTGCTTCTATATACTCTACCTCTATAGTAGATAGAGATATTACCTCATGCTTTTTGCTTATCCAAGAGACCACTCTTCTCCCCAAGAAGAATGCACCACCACTAGTACTTTTTCTATCATCCACATCTCCTGCCCAATTAGCATCTGTATATGCATGAAGAGTGAAGTCATTATCCTTTGGATACCATAGTCCAAAATCAATTGTCCCCTTGAGATATCTAAAAAAAATTTTAACTGTCATAACATGGGATACTTTTGGATCAACTTGAAATCTGGCAACAAGTCCAACTGCATTCATGATGTCAGGTCTGAGTCAGATAGAGTAATCATCCAATCATTGATCTATACCTTTTATGATTTGCCTTGGGGGAGTCATCATCTTTGATTAGCTTACATCCGGTTACCATAGGTGTACCTACTAGCTTTGAATCTTCCATTCCAAACTTCTTCAACAATTCTTTCACATACTTGGACTGAGATATGAAGATACCTTTATCTGACTGAATAATTTGCAGACCTAGGAAGAAATTCATCTCGCCAAATATTGACATCTCAAACTCACTTTTCATCTGATTAGCAAATGCTTTGCAAATACATTCATTTCCACCAAAAATGATATCATTAACAAAGACCTCAACAATTAGAATGTCCTCATGATTAATCTTGAAGTATAGATTACTATCAGCAGTACCTTTGCTAAATCCTAGCTTAAGCAAATGCTTATCCAATCTGGCATACTGGGCTCTTGGAGCTTTCTTGACTCCATACAAGGCTTTTCTCAGTCTACAAACCATATCTCCCTAATCAAACAACTGAAATCCTTCTGGTTGTTCAATGTAGACTTCTTCCTCCAAATCTCCATTTACGAATGCTGATTTGACATCCATATGATAGAATTTAAAATCTATGAAAGCAGCAAAAGCAAGAAATAATATAATTGCCTCTATCCTTGCTACCGAGGCAAAAGTTTCTTCAAAATCAATTCCTTCCACTTGAGAATAGCCTTTACATACCAACCTTCCCTTGTTCCTTACAACTTCACCATCTTCTTTTAGTTTATTCTGGAAGACCCATTTGGTTCCAATCACATTTTTGTCCTCAGGTCTAGGAACAAGATCCCAAGTGTGATTCTTTTCAATTTGCATCAATTCTTCTTCCATTGCTTTAACCTAGTTTTCATCATTGCAAGCTTCACTTACTAATTTAGGTTCAATCTTTGTAATCAAACAAATCTCCTCTTGATCTTCAAAAATTTTTATCCTAGTTCAGACACCTTTATTCTTATCTCCTATGATCTGATCTTCAAGATGATTCAACCTTACATACCTAGGAGTTTTAGAAATTGTTTGAACTTCTATTTCTTGAACTTGTTCCTCATCATCTATACTAATATCTTGAGTTACTAGAGTTATAGGATCAATCTAAATTTGAGTTTGAACTTGAACTTGCCTTACTTGACTGTGAATTTCATCTTGATCATCTAAATCATATCCGCAATACCTAGAACGTCCTTCTTTGCTTTCATCAACTTTAACATTTGCACTTTCAACATTCTTTTTCAACCTCTTGTTGAAGCATCGATAAGCCTTACTTTGAGTTGAGTATCCCAAAAATATTCCTTCATCACTTCTTGCCTCAAACTTTCCTAAATCCTCATCTCTTTTGATATAGCATTTACTACCAAAAACTATGAAATATCTCACAGTAGGAGGATGGCCAAACCATAGTTCATAAGGAGTCTTACTAGAATTTCTTTTGATGTGCATGCAGTTAAGAGTGTAGACAATAGTACTCACAGCTTCCATCCCATAAACTTGAGGAACATTTGTTTCTATCATCATGGTCCTAGCAGCTTCTTGAATGGTCCGATTCTTCCTTTCCACAACTCAATTTTGCTAAGGAGTCCTAGGAGTAGATAACTGTCTTTTTATTCCATGCTTTCACAGAAATCATCAAACTCACTGGAAGTCAATTCTCCACCTTTATCAGATCTTAGGTGCTTCAATTTCCCACCAATCTCGCTTTCAACCATCATCTTGAACACCTTAGACTTATCAAGAGCTTCTAATTTTTCTTTTAGGAAAGTTACCCACATCATCCAAGAGTAATCATCAATCAGCAACATGAAATATCTATCTCCTTACACACTCCTAATTCTAGAAGGACCACAGAGATCAGTATGTACTAGTTCCTATCTCTCACTTGAACCTTGTTCCTTACTTTTGAATGAAATTTTGTTCTGTTTACCCAATTGACATTGTCTACATATGGTATCGGGTTTCACAAGTCTTGGAAGATCTCTTACAGCTTGAGTGGAATTTATTTTGACAATGTTATCAAAATTCACATGACACATCCTCCTATGCCATAACCAACTTTGATATGTTTGAGCAATCAAATAAATTTTTCCTAAACTACCTAAGTGAAAGATGTTACCTCTAGTTTGAATACCAGATGCAATTTCAGTTCTGAAACTTTCCAAGATTCTGCATTTTCCATCCTTGAATTGAAGATCATAACCCTTGTCAACCAACTGTCCAACACTGAGAAGATTATGTTTCAGTCCTTCCACATACAGAACATCATTGGTGTTGTTCTTGCCATCAAAAGAGATGGATCCTTTGCCACGGATTCTACCAGTTGAGTTGTCTCTAAATTTCACAAGTCCTCCATAATTTTCAAAACTCACAAACTTACTCTTGTCACCAGTCATATGATGAGAACACCCACTATCAATCACCCATTCATCTTTCTCAATAACTTGAGTAGCCAAGGCACTTTCCACATTTACGCAGCTAGTAGATTTGGTAGACACCGAATCTTCTTCTTTGATAGCAATGAACACCCTATCATTTTCAGAGGAACCTCCATGATCAAATTCATCATCTATGACCCCTTCTTCTCCATCTTCTTAGACATAGTAACATTTCTTTTGACCCTTGTACCTGTTAGGGTTTGGTTTTGAAAACCTCTCTGGACATCTTGAGGAAAAATGACAATCTTATTACAAGATAAATATTTGAGTGGTAATTTTCCTTCATACTTACCGGATCTTCTTGGCATTCTTCTAGCAATAAGAGCTTCAAGATCTACAGTTTCTATTTCAACATATTCAAGATCCTTTCTTATCTTCACAAATCTGTTTGATCTTACAGAAGAGATTTCACCTAGATCATATCTTTGTTTTCCATATACACTGGCTTTGAATGCAGATTTGGACTTAGTAAGAGAATCACCAAATTCACTCAATTCAAAAGCTAAAATTTTGCCAACAAGGTGATCTCTTGTAACATCTGAGACAGTCCTAATCTCTTCTATAGCAGCAACCTTATATTTGTATGAATTAGGCAAACATCTGAGTACTTTTGCCAAAATCTCTGATTCTTCCAAAGTTCCACCAGTACACCTGATCCCACACACAAGTTCGTTTATCTTTTGCATGTAGATTGTGATGTTTTCATCTTCACTCAAGCTCAGATTTTCAAATTTTCCTCTCAAACTTTGTAGTTTGGCACATTTGACATATTCATCTCCTTCATACAGATTCTCCAACTTCTTCCAAATTTCATGAGCAGTTTTCAATCCAAAGACATTTGTCATTTCTGAATTAGTCAGGGCACTCAACAAGGCTTCTTTAGCTCAAAGGTTATTTTATGCATCTTTGACTTGATTTGGAGTTGAAGGACCTTTCTCTGAAGGTTCATACTTATCTTTGGTTATTAACCAATAAGCATCACCCATGCATTATAAATAGCATTGCATGCGACTCTTCCAAACAAAGTAATTTGTTCCATTGAATCTTGGACTATCCTTCTTGTAAGTTAACATCCTAGATCTCCTTGAGCGGTTAAGCTTCTTCTAGAAGAACCTTTCTCTGATACCAATTGTTGGAATTAGTTTGGACAACTGAGGGGGGTGAATCAGTTGTCCATAAATCTTTAACCTTTTTTAAACTTTTAAATCTTCTTTCTTAATTTACAACTAGATTAATGATGTAACCATTAAGCATAAATCAACACATGAGTAGAAACAACATGAACACACAACACCAGAATTTTGACGTGGAAAACCTGGTTAAGGGAAAAACCACAGTGGGGGTTAACCCACAAAAAAATACGTACCCTATTAAAATTACTTAAGAAAATAGAAGGCACATGCCTTCGGGCGCACTACCCAGAGCTCACTGCTCAAGAAGAGGCTCATTGCCTATAGGAAATTATGATTTACACAGAGAAATGAACTGAGAAATAGCATCTACATTCATGCCTGAATTAGTTCCTTTAAAGGCTAACAAAAACTTCTACTCCTATCATCAAATACCTCTTCATTGACTCTTCACTCTATACTCCCTTTGCTCCTCTTCTTCTATGCTCTACTTTTGATCCTTTCTTCGGATTTAATTCATTTCATACAAGGATGATTTTCCACAACTCTTCAATAATTATTTATACACTTCATCAACCTTGGAATGATCAACAATGTCGGGTAAACTTAACACGAATCTTTACACTATTGGCCAAGCATAGTTGGAACTTGAAACTTTGTCCATTAACATACCATGCTTCATAAAATGCTCTTTAGATCATCTGCAACATGCTAGGAACATCCGGTCGGCCAAGACTAGGAAGAACATCAACCTCAAAGAAGAAATCTTCAATCAACAAGATCAAACTTCAATGCGGACCTCCAACACAGTAGCCACACGATCCAGAGACCTCCACAAGCACATTGAGCTCACCAATAACATCCAATCTAAGCCAAATTACTAAAATCATTTGTATCTTCCTCTGGAACCTCAAGAACACTACTTGCCATGATTGTCAAACTAGAAAGATAGCTTGCAGACCTCCAAACCATGAACCACTGGAGTTGATGCTACACACTAACTTCCCAAGAAAGCCTTCAGATCCGTAGACCATAATATTTCACTGTGGAGCAATCCGAACCAACTTATTGTCACACTATCTCTTTTGAATACTGCAAAATCTAGTTCTACTCAGATGGCCATAACTTCTTCAAATCTTCATGTGAACTTCTCAATTCTTAACTGGAGAAACCTATGATAATCCTCTACATAGCCATATGGTCTGCATGCATTGATTGTCATTAATTTTCTCAATATCCTCAATAATCTAGTCTTCTATATAGACAATAATATAGGATACAGTTGACACCAATGGCAACAAGGATATGTTGACATCAATGACAACACCACTTAGGTACATATTTGCAACAATATATTGATGTAATAGATCCTTAAGAAAGTAGTTAGCAATTAATTCATAATCCTTAGTTTAGATTTTGTGTGAAGGAGCTTCAAAGCCTTATCTTGCGCATGTATGTATTTAGGCCTTTGAGCCCAGTTGTAAGCCTGCATGTTGCCAGCTATATTTTTATTTGAATTCTATGATATACTGAATGACTGAATCTGCATTTACTTCATTTCTTAAGTTGTTTTTGTTGTGTTTACTCTTGCTGCACAGTATGGATAGTTCATTCTGTGAACCCTCCTACTGTGACTACACCAAGTGGTATCTGAGCGAAAGTTCAATTCTTTGGAGCAAATTGGCGAAGGGGATTCCATAAGATCTTGTTGTGAGTAGATCGCTAATCCAAGGTAGGTTACCTGTGCACAACCAATCACTGATTAAGAGGTAGTTGTCACTTGTAGCCTGATCACTGAATTTGAGGTAGTTTGCACTTGATCCTAGGAAGATGCCGCTGCAAAGAGTTCCTCCTATTGGTACAATGGCTAATAGAATGGATGAGATGATGGAATTGATGAGAATAATGCAAATTCATTTGGATGTTGTCAAGGAAGATAGGGGAAGAGGATTGACACCGAGACCTAATGTTGAAAGTGATGATGAAGAGGAATTTCATTCTGTTGAACAAACTAGCGAAACCCTAGAAGGTAATGAAGAAGAAGAATCCCATCGGGTAAAGATGCTGTGACCTATTTTGAAGATTGGAAAGAGACCTAGAGTTGATGTGCCGAATTATGCTGGTAATTTGAACCCTAAAGAGTTGATTGATTGGATAAATGACATAGAAGAATACTTTGAATATGAAGAGATTGAAGATATGGAGAAGGTGAAATTTGCAAAGACAAAGTTGAAGGGACATGCTGCTATATGGTGGAAAGAAGTTTAGTTGGAAAGAAATAGAAGGGGAAAAGAAAAGATTACAAAGTGGGATTAGATGGTGACAAAGTTGAAGAATCAGTTTATACCTGCTGACTATGAGTTGGAGTTGTTAAAAAGATTGCAAAACCTGAGACAAAAGGAGAAATTTGTGAAGGAATACACTGAAGAATTTCATAAGATGATCATAAGAACATGACATAGTGAAGTGAGTAAGGAGAAAGTGGCTAGATACATTAATGGATTGAGATTAAACATTCAAGAAGAACTAAGCTTGGTAAGGATGACATCTTTGGAGGAAGCATATCAATTTGTCCTGAAAATTGAAGAGAAGCTGAATAATAGACATGATCAGAGACAAAGAGGTAGAGGAGGTAAATTTCAGAGAGGAAGATCATTTTCTAGATATGATAGATCATTTGTGGAGCAGAACAAGTTTGACAACTCGTTGAAGAAGAATGACAGAGATAATATTGATTACTGGAGAGATGACAAAAAATTTTACTAGAAAGGAAACCCTAGTGCATACCGGAATGAAGGATATAGAAGAGAAGGAAGAGGATTTGATAAGAGGACATTCAGAGGTACTTATTTCAAGTGTGGAGGTGAAGGACGTAGAGCATTTGAGTGTAATTAGGGTAGTACAAGCAAGAAAATAGAAAATAGTGGAAGAACAACCTATGTTGAAGAAGAACCTGTTGAATCACCTTGTTCAGTTGGCAATCCAGAGAAAGGAGAATCATTGGTGATGAGGAGAGCACTATTTCAAGTAGAGACTGTATATGCCTAAAAATGACACGACTCTATCTAAATAAATATTCTTAATATTTATTCCAGTCAAATTCTTCTATCAATAAATAAATAAACAAATTTATTTATTCAATTCACATTCCTCTAAATTAATTAAATATCAAAATATTTAATTACCTCTTCTAAAGTCAAAATTAAATAAAATCCCTTATTTAATTAAATTCTTCCAAACAATTAAATAATTCTTAATTATTTAATTAAGTCAAATCATCCTTCCAAATTTGAATAAATCAAATCAAATTTATTTTAATCCTCTCGATCTCCAAATAAAAAATCAAATATTTTATTTATTCTTCCAAATCATGCACAACAATTAAATAAATTTATTTATTTAATTTTCTTTCTCATCTTCTAATTCTTCAAATATCTTCCAAATCTTCTAAAAATAAGTCTTCTTCTTCATGCACACAAAATTAAATAATTTATTATTTAATTTCTCTCAAATCATGCAAAAGAAAATCTCAAATTGAGTTATCTATTCAATCAATCTTATTTCTATCAATATCTCTTAAATTAGAAAAAAGTTTTCTAATTTATGAAAAGCATGTCTTATCTTTAGAAAAGAAAGTAGTTGACTCAAATAAAACATCTTTTGTGTGACACTTGTCTTCTTCTTATTTGCGCACATTCCTCAACCATTCTCAACTGTTGATCTTCTCATTCTTTCTATACCATTGATCTTCTCTTCTTCCAAGTCTATAAATTGAACCCTATTCTTCCATTTCAATCATCCAAGCTTTAAGTAAACTTACTCTGTAGGAATTACAGTGCACCTTTGGCACCAATTCCTTCATTACTTGCAATCAAACTTGTCACTACACAGTACTTTCATTGTTGTGAAGCTTATCTTCATGGTGAAACTATCATAGCCATTTCCATTTGAACATCTTGGAATCATAGCAATGAAGTACACCTTCTAAGGGCCATATGCACAGACAAGATCATTTGTGATAGGTGATCAATGGAAGCTGAGAATTAAAGGAGGTTTGCTTTGTATTGTTCATTATTTGATTGATCTCTTTTGTTCGTTATTGTTGGCAAAAGACACTATATGGAAAAATGATTGTTGTCATTGATGGCAACAAAGTTCATCCCACACATCCACTGGACATGGTGTGTCTCTACCGGAAGTCAAAATGAAGATTGTTGAGGTTCGGTAAACAAGAATAGAGCTTGTGGCAAGGTCCGACAGACAGGTCCGGATCTCTCAGAGAAAGTATCTTGGTGAAGTGTGGATTTGAGAAAGTCAAGAGGAATACCTTGAGTAATAGATTCCAAGGATTTAGCCTTCGGTGATGGACAAGGAAAAAGATATGAATAGTTGAGTACCGGATTCCTGAGTGACAGTGTGAACAGAGGAAGAATTGACTGACAGAACATCAGACTACTTTCCAGATGTGTTACTGATGGTGTTAAAGGTTATGAAGGCATGAATCATGTTTGGCCGACATGATTAATGATTTCTACAAGTATATACTTGATCCGCATTACTTGATGTGTAAGGATTCAGCCAATAGAATAGAGTTTGTGAGAAGATTGACTATTTCAGGTGCCGACTAGAAAGATAATGAAATCACTTGTGCGGATATATATATAGGATGGATTTAGTTGTGAGAAGTTTTGTTGTTACATGTGATATGTGAAAAAGCAGAGCAAAGCAGAAGCAGTAAGGAAGGTCCGGTATGTGAAAGGAAAGCAACATAAGAGAAGAGGAAAGATGAAGTGCAGCAGATCAGTGTACTGAGCCTAATCGAAACTGAACTCTAGCATATGTGGATGCTTCCAATCAGTTCAATTATTGTATAACATTCTTTTGTAGACAGTGTGTCTCCTTGTAGGCAGTGTGCCTCCTTTGTGAGTAGTGTGCTCGGGCAGTGAGCCCTAATTGGCAAGTGCCATTTTGTATTTCCTTATTCTTCTAACAGAGAATAATCTTTGGGTTAATCACCTCGTGGTTTTCTCTCTTAACAGGGTTTCCACATCAAAAATACTGTGTCATGTGTTTTTCCATTTCATGATAATGTTTGCTTATTTGAATTAATGTTGCATTGATTAAAAAGAAAATTTAGATAGAAGAAATAATTAGGATAACTGATTCACCCTCCCTCTGAGTTATCAACAATTGGTATTAGAGCTAAGTTCCTCCTAACAGAGCCTAACAGCTTGAGGAAGATTTAGGAGCTCAAATGGATGCATATGGCTTAAGAGAGCAACTCAAGACTACACTTGATGATCTTGAACAGTCAAACTCTAAAGTCAATGAATTAAAGGAAAGACTCAAACAAGCTAATGATTTCATGAGAGAACTAAAAGATAAATTAAGTATCTCTATGAAAAAGAGAAAGGAGCTGCTTCAGCAATTGGCAAGACAAGGTGAAGAAAATAATGCAAATGAAGAGTTGACTAAGAAAACCAAGTTATGTGAAAAGTTATCAAAAGAAGTCATTATGGTAAGACATGAAATGGAATCAGGAGTTATTAAGTTTACTCAAGAGATTGAAGAGAAAAGAAAAACTGAAGACAATCTAAGACAATCACTCAAAGAGAAATCAGAAGATTGCCACTAGATGGATAGAATTATCAGACATTTTGAATCTGATCTTGAAGATGCTAAAGATAATGAAGAAAAACTTGAGGATCAAATTGTCTCTCTCAAAAGGGATCTTCAAATAGCAAATGAGTATAAAGAAAAATTTAAGATAAGTTCTGCTCAACTTGAAGTTCTTCTTGGAGGTCAAAAGAAGGTAGATGACAAATGTGGTTTGGGATATGAGAAAGGAGAAAGCTCCGGATCCAATCAGAAGAATTTTGGATCAAAAATTCAAGGAACAGGCCTAGAAGACCTCCGGTAAGACAGCCCAATGCTCAAAGATATCCATCCTTCAATGGATACTACCACAACTACAATCACTTTGGTCACAAAGCTAATTAGTGCAGAAAGAGAATGAATCAAACTAATTCATCCTTCTCCGGATAGTGTTTTAACTGCAAAAGGTATGGTCACAAGTCTCATGAATGCAGAAATATGCAAATGAACAAATCATTCAATGGTAGATGCTTTGCATGCAATAGAGTAGGTCATATGGCTAATCAGTGCAGATCAAGAGGATATCAGTCAAATATGCAAAGAAATGTTGTTTGCCAAATCTGTAATAGGTCCGGTCATAATGCAAAATTCTATAGAAGTAAGAATCAGGAGAAAAGAGGTCTAGTATATCATAATCAGAATCAAGATAAGGGTAAACAAAAGGTGAATGAAGATGAAGTAAGGAATGAGATGAACAAGATTTGGGTGAAGAAAAGTTCAGAGAATGTAGAGGTTGGATCCGCACCAGACTCTGGTGCTGATATTCCTTCCAGAAATTGAAAGGTGAGCTCTGGCTCAGGGGGAGACACAAAGAAAACCTTGTTCCCCCAGCCAGTTAAGTGGTGCCTGAAATTGGCACATGAGAAGCTGCGGATTAAAGGGTTTCTAGAGAAATATGTAAAGAAGGTTAGGTAAAGATTTGAGAGATCTGCAAGAAAATTTAAAAAGTTCAAATCCTTTAGAATTGGTCCGGTTAAGCAAGTCTTCCAGTAAAACAGGTTTCTCACAAGATTGGCCCGGTATGAATCCAAATTGATACAGCTTGATCTGCGGATACATAAGATGATCAGAAGGACAAGTGGATATGATGATTCATCACTAACATCGATCATAAGGGAATCATAATGATCCAGATGAGTTTCTTCCTCCTTGAACAAGGAAAACCAGGCAAACTGGAATAATATAGGTCGAGCATTTATTGCAATTTGATATTAGGGCTTGCAGAGCAATATAAGGGTTTTTCATTAATCACTCATTCATTTTGCACTCAAGAAGAAATGAAAAGTGGAGCTCTGCAATGAAATTCCTCAAGTTCATTGAAGATCACTTGCAGAAGTCATTACTTCCAGAGATCAATTCAACCTACTCCGTGAAACTGATAGGCGCAAAAGGTATTTTCTATTTTCAAATATCTCACTGCAAATCTCTTGATAATGGGTACTCTGAATATTGTAAAGATTTCTGATAGACCTCACCCTACATTTAAGAAACATCCATACAAATCCTTGGAGGTAGACCCCCTAGGTGCATTTTCTAGTGTTCCACATGTCATTTTGCACACTGAAGATATTAGGGTTTATATACATGCAAACATTGAAGAGTTTGGGGAATTCAAACTAATAGACTTATACCACAAGCAGTTAATAGATGATTCTTTTGAGATCAAACCTCAATATAAGAGCATCCGAGAAAAACACTTTGATCAGTTCATTCATTTCCCATGCTTTGAAGAAGATGAATGGGTCCGGTATGTATTGAGTAGGGTACATGATAACTTTCTATGGTTGAATAGACCTTGCAAGATCACCAAGGAAGCAATTAGGGCAGTAACTAGTTTACATTCCTCCAGAGGAATTCCTGTCCTCAAATCTGTCAAAAACAACATTGTCACAAAGGCCACCAGATCAAAATTTGATAAGAGGGCAATGACCATTGAAGATATTACTGACCCAAATATCAAGTATGCATCTATGATAATAGGATACAAGATAATCATTCCAGTAGGGAGAATTCAGTATCTGGAACTGCAGTATACACGGCCTATGAGATGCTGAGAAAAAATGTAGAATATGATCTCTGTGAACTTCTCTTGAGCTAGTTAATGGAAAACATACAAAAGATCAAAAAGGACAAGAAAAACTCTTTCAAATATGGTGCACTAATAGTATGTTTATTTTTCTACTTCATGAATGAGTTGCCCAGATCAAATGGATGGGTATGGCAGAATGACAAACCAGTAGCAGTTCAGATTAGAGACTATTTGCATGGGCTTGGGGATGCTAAAGCAAGAAATACAACCATGTGGGGATACTTCAAAAACTTTTAGAACATGATGCAATCAAGAGAAAGGATTCCTCAATCTCTTGTTGAGAAATACAAGGACACAGTCTGCTTTATGGTAGAGACTGATCAGTGCCTAATGGAGGAAGTAGAACCAAGGACAGTCTGGATCATGCCCATGGGGTATGAAGTTGATGAATAGATTATGGAGCTACATGTTCAACACATGCTGAGTCAGCCTAAAGATCCAAAGGCAGAAAGGTTTGGAACCTTTGAAGAGCTGAGTGTAAAGATCCATGTGGAACTCAGAGAACCAGAGATGAAAAGGAAGGTGAGAAAAGAAGTAGAACATATTGCACAAGGCCTTGGGATTTCAAAGGAGGCACTTGATGCCAACTGGGAAAAGAGACAAAAAGCTGATGAAGAGAAGAAAGAGGCAGAAAAAGGAAGCAAGAAAAGTGCTCCGGTAGAAACTTCCACCCGGACCAAATCTTCAAAGAGACCAGCACCTGTCCCTGCTAAAAGCTCAAAACTGGAAGTCCAAGCATCTGGCAAAGGAGAGAAAAGGTCAAAGACAAAAGCCACAAGGGCTTATACAAGTCAAAGAGATGAAGAAGAAACCAAATCAGATGAGGGGGTAAAGGAAATAAAGAAGCAGAAGAAGAAAGGATCCGGTAAGCCCTCCACAGGCCAATACAAGGAAGAAATGGCAGAGGAATTTGTTGAAAAGTGCACCCTATCCCTAGAAAGTGTAATTAAATTAGTCACTATGGATGGAAACCTTCAACCAATGGCTGAATTCTATGATGATTATAATGAGGCTGACCAAAAGATCCTACAGGAAGCTACAATCAGGTATCTGAACATTTACAATAAAGCTTTTATTGAAATTATCTCTCTAATTCCTAAGAGTCTAGAGAAGGAGTTGGAAATGAGAAAGACCAATGCCATGGCAAAAGACCTTGAGATATGGGAACAGATAGCTATTCAGCTATATCCTTCAATTGATCCCAAGACAATGAACATGGTATTCAAAGATTGCAAGGATGAGTTCATTAGCAAAGCAAGGATGAATCAGCTCATGCTTGGTGAGACTGACAGGGTAGCCAAGGATACAGAAGAGATCCTCTGGAAGGTCTTCAAAAGATTTAATCTTCCTATTGTAGAGGACTTAGGTACTGACCCTTCAACCACAAGTGTTGTAGAAGAAACTTCTGAGAAAATGATAAAAGAGGTGGGCCCTGAATAGACTAACACTTCTCCTCTGGTTTCTCCTACAATCTCTGGATCCAAAGAAGAAGAAAAATTACAGGAGAAAGAAGCAGAGGTGAAGGAAAAAGAAGGTGACAGTGTGAAGGTTGCAGAGGGACAGAAGACTTCAGTAGAGAAAACCACAACTGCTAGTGGTGGGAATGTAGAAGGAGAGAAAACTCCAAAGGACAGCTCCAAGACTATAGAAGAGAAGAAACATCTGTCTCTAGCAAGAGACATTGCACAAACTATCCAAGAATTTCTGAGAAAAGAAACAATGGAGATTGATGAACCGGAGCTTCTACAAGGTCCATTCAATTTTGATTCTCTTTCTCCAGTACAGACAATGAAGATAGCTTCATTTGCAAGTACTAAGGCTAATGAAAAACTCCTAAAGTCTCATATGGAAGACTGTGAGTTCATAGAAGCTGCATCCGGAGTGCTGGAAAAGATCATACCATCTTTTCAAAAGGATCCCACCACCTCCTCTTCCGGTAATCTCAAAACCTTGGTTAGCAGTGTTAGTACACATTTTGATTCTCTAGAAAAATCAGCTGAAGAAAAGGTCCGGAAGGAGTTTTTGGATAAGAGATTCTCAGAGGTACAAGGATTAATCACTAATGATAGAAGAAATATGAGTATTGGGATAAAGAGTTTAGAAAATGCTCTCAAGGATATCAGTGAAATATATAAATTTTGTATCTCCTGGTCCAAAGTAACACTGGACATTGAGAAGAAAATAAAAGAACAGGAGGATAAACTATCAAACTTATCAAAGAATTTTGATCCTCTCTCCTCCTCTATAACAAATCAAGAATGTCAAACTATTACAGTCTTGAGTGAAATCAAGAAGTTGGAGAAGGAAAGGAAAAATAGAATAAGCAGGTTAAGTGAGCTCAGGGGGTTAATTGTCCCTAAGCTAGAGGCCATGCATGAGGCTATAACAGAAGCCCAAATTACAGCCCAGACCAATGATCCGATAGATCTAAAAAGGGCAGATACGCTTGCATTCCTATTGAGTGGGCATATCTGAATTTTGGACAGGATGAAGCAGAGTTGGGCAACAGAAGTTGTACAGTTGAAGACAACTTTTGCAGACATACTTAAGTATATGTAAGTATGCCATATGTATATACTTATGCAGCTACGTATAGTAAAATTTTTGAAAATTTTGGTGTGCGGACCCTACCCTTTGCCATTGATGTCAAAGGGGGAGTGAAGAGTAGTGAAAAATGAGGTATCCAACTAAGGGGGAGCTCCAGAAAATGTATATAAAGACAGAGCATCAGCCAAGGGGGAGCATAGTGTAAACACTTAGTCATTTTTCACTAAGTGTTGCCATCAATGCCAAAGGGGGAGATTGTTGGCAAAAGACACTATATGGAAAAATGATTGTTGTCATTGATGGCAACAAAGTTCATCCCACACATCCGCAGGACATGGTGTGTCTCTACCGGAAGTCAGAATGAAGATTGTTGAGGTCTGATAAACAAGAATAGAGCTTGTGGCAAGGTCTGACAAACAGGTCTGGATCTCTCAGAGAAAGTATCTTGGTGAAGTGTGGATTTGGGAAAGTCAAGAGGACTACCTTGAGTAATAGATTCCAAGGATTTAGCCTCCAGTGATGGACAAGGAAAAAGATATGAATAGTTGAGTACCGGATTCCTGAGTGACAGTGTGAACAGAGGAAGAACTGACTAACAAAACATTAGACTACTTTCTGGATGTGTTACTGATGGTGTTAAAGGTTATGAAGGCATGAATCATGTTTAGCTGACATGATTAATGATTTCTACAAGTATATACTTGATCCGCATTACTTGATGTGTAAGGATTCAGCCGACAGAATAGAGTTTGTGAGAAGATTGACTGTTCCGGGTGCCGACTAGAAAGATAATGAAATCACTTGTGCAGATATATATAGGATGGATTTAGTTGTGAGAAGTTTTGTTGTTACATGTGATATGTGAAAAAGTAGAGCAGAGCAGAAGCAGTAAGGAAGGTCCGGTATGTGAAAGGAAAGCAACATAAGAGAAGAGGAAAGATGAAGTGCAGTAGATCAGTGTACTGAGCCTAATCGGAATTGAATTCCAGCATATGTGGATGCTTCCAATCAGTTCAAGTATTGTATAACATTCTTTTGTAGATAGTGTGTCTCCTTGTAGGCAGTGTGCCTCCTTTGTGAGCAGTGTGCTCGGGCAGTGACCCCTAATTGGCAAGTGCCATTTTGTATTTCCTTATTCTTCTAATAGAGAATAATCTTTGGGTTAATCACCCCGTGGTTTTCTCCCTTAACAGGGTTTCCACGTCAAAAATATTGTGTCATGTGTTTTTCCATTTTATGATAATGTTTGCTTATTTGAATTAATGTTGCATTGATTAAAAAGAAAGTTCAGATAGAAGAAATAATTAGGATAACTGATTCACCCCCCCTCTTAGTTATCAACAGTTATTTCATTGAGTTTTGGGTATCACTGATATTGATATATTGATTATTCATTTAGATCCAATTTTCTCTTAACATTTTTGGTGCCCACAGTGGGGCCTAGCCCTAATTTAACCCAAAAACTAAGTTTTTGTGTTTTAGAAAGCTGTACACATGAGGAAACTGCACATTTGACACATTCTAACATGCATCTGCTATCTATTTCAGCACATACATTCCTTCAGTGCATAGTCTCCGATCCAATGCACCTATTGTTTGTTTTGGTGCATGCATCCTTTCAGCACACACAAACTTTGTTCTGGCGCATCTATCCTTTGATACGGCGTGTCTATCTATTCAGTGCATATATACTATCTGTAATCAATGAAATCAAAATGAAGATTAATATGTAAATCAAATGCAAAAATACACGATTATACCTTCATAACGAACTCACTAATCTAGGAGGGAAGGAGTTGCACCGAAGAGAACTCCTCAGATTGTACCCATGACTAGAATGAAGATGTGGATTGCTCAAATTGCTCAACACAATGTGAATGAGATGGGGATTGATAGATTAGATGGGATTTGAGACAAGATTTTTGGATATATGTGATGGTAGGATGAGGAGATTTGTGGAGTGATTTTGGCAGAGGTCTGATGCATCCAGAAGTCTCTCTCCAATGGCTTAGAGAGGGGTCCAATTTATAGAATTTTGGAGATGAGGATGGAGGGTGAGGATTCAGTTGATGGGATCAAGGGCTAGGAATAAAAGTGAATCTTTTATTCCTAGTGGATGAATTAATAATTCTCATTTTGGGAAGAGTGGAGGATAGTGGATGAATTAATAATTTATTTTTGGGAAGAGTGGAGGATAATGGGGGACAATTGAATTTTAAATTCAGTGAGTGGAGGATAGTGGGGGACAACTGAATTTTAAATTCAGTTTAGTGGAGGATAGTGGGGGACCACTGAATTTTAAATTTAGTTTAGTGGAGGATAGTGGGGGACAACTGAATTTTAAATTCAGTTTAGTGGAGGATAGTGGGGGACCACTGAATTTTAAATTCAGTTTAGTGGAGGATTGTGGAGGATGAGGTAAGCAAGGTTAATTAAGTATTATCTTAATTAACTTAAGCCTAGGTTAATCAGATAAGCATGATTTATCCTAATTAACAGGGATTAGGGAAATAGATAAATCAACTAAATAAATATTAGGAATATTCATTCAATTGATAGGATAGGGTTGTAAGATTAGATGGATTAATTAGGTGAATTAATTGATCACCAGGGATATGCAGATGGGGAGAGTGGATTAGTGTAGAGGTACAGGAAATTGGTTTGCAGAGCAATCCAATTTTTGGTGTTTACATTTGCCCCTCTTTGAGATGGTGTTGCGGCTAAGTAACATCATTTCAAAGAAGTTAGAACATAGAGTTGGATTGGATAAAAAAAAGATTTTGGTTTGGAAGAATAGGGTAAGGTTTGGGGATAATTGGTAAGGGTGATGCCCCCATGAGAGGATAGGCGGGTTGTGAGAACACGGTTGTGCTCTCAAAATGGATGGAACAGATTGGTAGATGTGGTCAGAGGATAAGTGGTGGGATGAAAGGATGATGATGTTTGGAGATGATTGGTGGATGATCATTGTGCTGAAACTAATTTAGAGCAATCCTAGGTTTGATATAGCAAAGTGGATATGTTCACCAAGGTATAGAAGACCAAGGTGATGATGTTTATCCAACGTTTGCATGGACTAGACACATAGACAAAGGGATGATCTCATGCATGCCCAAGATAGTACAACCTTGTCTAGATGAGGGAAGGGGACTCATAGCATAGGCCCTTAGTACACAAAAGGTATGATGAACCTTAGATGCATAAGGAGATCAATATGCTAGAACCGATCCTATGATCAATCAAGATATGAATACTAGCTTGGAGTAATGAGACCAACCCACAAGCACACCATACAAAAGCAAGACTATGCCCCATTCTAGATGTTTTTGCCACATACCATGATATAATAAGATCAAGGTAGCTTTGATGTGATCTTCGAATAGGACAAAAGATAAAAATCAAAAACCAAAAGACCAACGAACCAAACAAGTAACTATTGTATCTTTTGCCAAAATGGATGATGATTTGATAGATTTTGCCTATCTTAGGAAAGATATATCCTAAGGCAAGAATTGATAGATGATTGGATGATGTTTAGTTGATGTTCTAAAATTGGCTCAAGATATGATGTTGACAAGTTGTGATTGATGTTGATTTGATAGTTGATGATTTTGATTAAGGGACAATGCTTTGATAGGTGATGCGAAGCTTGGATCTAGTGTAAACTTATTGAGGATAGATGTGATGATGATGTGGGATGATGATAAATGTGACGATGATGAGAGTGTGATGGAATTTGATTTTTGTGTTGGATATATTATTTTTCGAAGTTTGAGTGTTTTCAATTGTTTTGGTATATTTTGATTTTTTGTGATGTTTTTGGATTTTTGGATTTTTTGATGTTTTTGGATTTTTTGATTTTGTGATGTTTTTGGATTTTGTGATTTTGTGATGTTGTTGGATTTTTTGATTTTGTAGAAAGGGCATGATTTATTATGAGATGGTTGCATTGGATTTCGTGTGGATAACCTTTATGCTAGATACCAATGACAAGGGAACACCAAGTCTAGAGGTGAAAGTGATGGGGTTGGATAGGGGGGTTGGCAATGAAAGGATGATGGATAACTGATTCATGATAGATGAATGGACAAGTGATAGGGATGTATGTTAGATAGATGGAAGATAGGGATGAAGATTTTCTCCAAGGGCTAGGTTGCAAGGAATCATATGCCCCTAATGCTTAAAGAATTTTGCATGATCAGCTCATGTTTGAATGGATGGACTTTATAGTAGATGGATGGATGAAATACTTACAAAGGGAGTATGCCAAGAGGTCTTCAAAGCATGTTTTTCATATTTTTCCCCTTGTATTTATCAAGATCTAAGGAGGAGGATATAGTGGATAGAATGGATGGGGAGTGATAGGATGAATAGGCGATGGTAGATAGGAATATGATAAGATAAATAGGGGATAGTGGATAGGATATGCAAAAGGATGTTATAGATTTGGATGATTGGATGGTTTTGCCCACAAGTGTAGGGATACAAAATAGATGGAGAATAGATTACGCATGACACCCACAAGGGGTTTTCATCAAGGTACTTGCCCAAGGTGCCACGAGGAGTGGTTTTCACCATTGGACGGATTTTTTTTTCTCTTTACTATTTTCTTGATTTTTTTATTTTTTTGCTTTTTTGATGGGATGGGGACTCTAGCATCTATTTCCATAGCAAGGAGAAGATGGTCCCATGTTGGATAGCATTATGGATTATGATCGCATAGATGTTGGTAGATAGGAGAAGATGGAATGGATGGTGGGTAATGGATTATGATGTGGATTATGCAAAAGCATGGACCATAGGAATGTTATGGGGAAGATATGTAGGATAATGAACAAAAGATGGAGAGATGGGGGTGTGTGGGAATGTTAAGTGGTGGAGGGGAACCAAGACCAACGGCTGCACACACAGTGATGTATTTGGAAGCTTGTATTTTGGAAGTGGAGTTGGGAGTAATGGGGATCGAGATAGGAGATTTGTGGATGGTCAATTTGGGGTTTTAGGTACCCAAATGGACTTAGGAGTTATGGGATTTTTAGATGGGGAGCAGGATGTTTGGGATTTTGCAGTAGATTGGGAGGTGGATGCCTCATTAGAGTTGAGTGATCTTTGTTTGGGGACCCACACCATTTTTGTTTTTGCTTTTTCTTTTGGTGGTGTGGGATTTGATAGCCTTTTGGATTTTTGATTTTGATTGGAAGGGATAATATCTTTAGGCTTTTGTGCTTTATGCATTGAGGCATTCAAATTATTTCTTTTAAATCCCATGGATTTGGGGGAAGCTTCATATTTGAAAGATGTGTGCTTTTGTTGGTCTTGATTGGGAATTTTAGGGGATTTATGGGTGGAGGGGTAAAAAGTGAATTTATGGATAAATGGATAAGGGGATTTGAGGATGGGGATATTAGGAGTTGGGAGGATGGGAGGATAAGAGGATTTGTGGATAGGGATGTTTGGTGTTGGTAGGATAGGAGGTAGAGTGGATTTGATAGGGATCTTTGGAGTTGGAAGTAGTGGAGGTAAATTTGATGGAGGAAGATGGATGGTCACATGCTTTTGCAAATGATAGGATGATGGAGGAGGGATGGCAACATATGTTTTGGAAGTGTGATGAGATGCACCATGTGTGGGATTGGATGAATGGATTTTGGAAGGTGTGTGGGTGGTACTGACATGTTCATTTTGTTTGTCTTGGGATGTATAGCCAAGGCCATGCGAATATGGATGAAATGTGGTGTGGATGGGCTCCAAGATGTCTTGCTCATGAAGGCCTAAGCCTTTGCCTTGGTAATTCATGTGTTGGAGTATGTGACATGCAATGGGATGTTTGGTGCTTTGGAAACAAGACACGAGTCCATTATTTGTTGGAGAAAGATAGGTGGTGGATGGAAGTTGTTCACCTCTTACAAGGGAGTCACCACAGATGAAAGTGCTTGTGCCAAGTGGATAAGGGGATGGATTTTAGATGGGATTGGTAGATGGAGGTGAAGGATTCATGGGGGATGGTGAAGGGGTGGTAGAAGATGGGGTGAGATCAATAAGTTGATCAATAGATGGGAGGGGATCATGGATGGGATTAGATGGGATGGTTAGATCTTGATTAGGAGAAGGGGTTGATGTTTCAACATGCTTTGGATTTGATTCTTGACATAACTCATGTGGTTTGATAGAAGTGGGAGTGACTTGGATAGATGTGATAGGTGCTTGGATGGATGCAATAGGTGTTTGACTTATGTGTTCTTGAACATGGCTACATGATGGTTCTTGACTTATGATAGGGGGTTGTTCAATAGATTTGATGGATGTTGGATTGCATGAGGGTGTTTGATTCCTTGCTAATAGCCAATGGATGGCATCCTTCATGAGTGTATGGGTTGAAGAGTAATATAATGGATGGATAATGATGGTGGTTGGTATGGATTAGGATTGGAATTGGATATGTGGGGGATGGGATTAGGTTGTGATGGTTCGTGGATGGGTTCAAGGATAGGTATTGGACTAGATGATGGTGTTGGAGGGGTGGGGGATTCCTTTGCTTTGCTTGGTGATGTTCTTTGGAAGAGACCCCACAAGGATTCTTTGGATGTGATAGTGTTGGGACTTGGAAGATTTGATGGTGGATTAGATAGTGGATGGGTGATAGGGATTGGTGGATTGGGAGATACATAAGGTGATGGATTAAGGTTGATAAGGTTGGAGGGATATGGTGATGGCGGGATTGGAGGATGGGGATTAGGAGATGGGGGATTTGGTTGTTGATATGAGGTTTGGATTTCAGATATAAGGTGTGCTAGATTGGTGTTCCCTTGATCAAAGTTAGCATGACAAAGGTTGGGGGATTGATAAGGTGGAGGTATGAATTGATTAGATAAGTATGATGGCATGGATGTGTAAGGGGATGGTGATTGATATGAGGGTAAAGGTTGATATGATGAAGGTTGATATGATGGAAGTTGGTATGAGGTTGAAGGTTGATATGACGATGATGGAGGTTGATATGATGGAAGTTGATATGATGAAGGTTGATGGGAGGTTGATGGTGTGGATATGTAAGATGTAGATTGGTATGAAGGTTGAAAGAATGACGATTGATATGATGTGGATGGGGATGATGTGTAGGGTGTTTGTTTATATGATGGAGGTTGGTATGAGGTCCATGGTGTGGATATGTAAGATGTTGAAGGTTGATATGACGAGGGTTGATATGATGAAGATGGGGGAGGGGTTTAGGATTCTCCAATGATGAGTTGTGCTAAGGGGATATCTTTAATGTCATTTTTGAATTGTTCCTTAGCATTAGGATCCATGTGCTCATAGACTTTTCTAATTCTTTGTACTTGTTGTGTTGATTCATAAAGATCCATTTTGTGGGAGAGAGTATGGGATGATGGGGGATGATTGTGATGTTGAGGATCAAATTTCAAGACCTTAGGATGATTTGATTTGATTTGATGAATGGTTCTCTATGCTTAAGATAGACTAATGATCTTAAGCAAGAGGGTTGATTGGGTTGATTTGATTAGGTGATCAATTAAGGTCTTGATTTTTGATTGGGTTGATATGGATTTGGAGTTTGATAATGATGTTGGGGGATTTGGATAATGATTGGGATTGATGTTGATTTGATGGGATAATGACTTGGATATGGTTAGGATTTGGTATGGAGTGATTAGGGATGATTAGGATAATGATTGGAATAGTGTTGATAGGATGAGGATGAATGGTGGAGATGTGACTAGGATGTGCTTAGGGATGAATGGGGTTGAAGTTGATTCGTGAAGGATGGAGAGAATGATGTTGTTTGGATAATGATTTAGATAGAATGGTGATGATTGATCATGTAGAGTGACAAGGATGTGATTAGGATTGATTATGGATGACTTGGATGTGATTAGGACTGAGGTGGTTAAGAATGGGTGATTAGAATGAGTGTGATTGGATTTGAATGTGATGAATGACTTGTCTTATGTGTTTGATGTTTAGTTTGATTTGGCAATGTTTAGCAAATGATCACATGTACAAACAAGAATCACTCACACAAGACACAAGCAAATTTGAATTTTGAATTTTGAAGAATATGATAATGATTAGACAAACACACATGCAAGACACATCAACATGCCCTAATGTCTAGTTTGATGGGGTATGGCCAATTAGGTTTGGGCAATGTTTAGATGAGGTTGACTAATGATTTGAAAGTGAAATCTTGTCACACAGCCGGGAGAAGGGGGTAACCCACCCTTCACCTTCACTTCCCAAAGGTAGAAAGTTCTTTGGGGCTTAGCCAAGAGTGACAAGATTCTGATTTCAAAGAGGGCGTCTTTCGATTCAGCCTTGAATGAGGTCGTCCCTAGGGGTGATGAAATCCCCTAGCAGGCCTCCGAGGAAAGGGTAAACAAAAGCAAATCAAGTGAGGTGTTTTTGATCTCCAAGATCACCTTGCGGTGCGAGGAGAGAGCATACACACACCCACTTGATTCACACTCACAATTGATTAATTGACCCTTAGAAAAATGAAATGTGTGGAAGACACGTCAATCAATGGTTCTTTTTAGCCCAATTTCAAGGTGTGATTAAAGACACTGGTTGATTTTATGCTTAAGTTCAATCATGTGTGATGAAAACAAATGTTCATTTTATGCCCAAATCGAAGTGTGTGTTGGTAATTATTTATGTCTAGGGTTTTAAACTTGAATGTTTGCTAATTTTCTCCTTCAAACCCTAAAATTTCTGAGTTGCGGGATCTTGTTCTGTTGCTAAATCGCTGTCAGCCCCTTAAAAATGATAAAATGAGTCATATGCATTCCTAAATGCATACCTAGCTACGGTTTCCTATGTCTTAAATGTTTCTAAGTGTGGCTAGAAGGGTCAATTTGTGCCATAGCCATGGGACCACCAAGGGTTAAGCCCTAGTTTAGAACCACGCCGTTGCTTATGCTTCCCGCGGAACTCGACATGTGTCAATATCCGCTTGTGTTTCAAAGACCCTTTAAATGTTTCTATTATGTTTCAAGTTCCTCCCCATGGAAGACGCCACGTGTCGTCAGCCGAGACACTCCTAATAAGTTTCTATGTGCGCACGGGAGGCACCATGTGTCTTTAGCTGTGGCTGCGGAGCATGACAGGTGTCGGCCCCCGCGTAATGTTTCATATTTGTTTCGGTGCTAAGTGAAGACAGGGGTGGGTCCCAGTGAAGATTCTCATGTGACATGAATGTTTCTGACACAGTTTCTAGTTACTTCGCGCGGAAAGTGCCGCGTGTTACTTGCAGAGGCATGGTTCTAAAAGTTTCTAAGTCGTAGCAGAAGCTGCCATGTGCCCCTAGTTGTGACTACGGAAGCTGACACATGTCGGCCTCCGCATAGTTTCTATTTGTTTCATAGTGTGGCACAGATGACGTGGGTCCCAGTTAACAGTTGCCACCGTGGATGGTGCCAAGTGGCAACTTCTGCCTGAGTTTCAAGGAGCCCCTCTTCTCCAATGTTTCTGCAAGCGCGGAAGGCGCCAAGTGTCAAACTGTGGGGGCATTCTTTATTTGTTTCAACGAGCACGTGGAATGTGCCATCTATCCCTTATGCTTCCTGCAGAGCGTGACACATGTCAGCTTCCGCGGGACTTTTCTTTATGTTGTATTATTAAACGAAATAGATAAGGTGGGCCCCAGCATATGTATCTAATGTGTTGGAAGGTGACATGTGGCAAAGGGTCCCAGAACTTAGGGACTGTTTCTCTTAAGTTTCTATATGTTTTAAGGTTAACGCGGAACCTGCCAAGTGTCAGCTTTCGCCAAGTTTCAATGGGTCCCTTTTATGTCCCTCAACAGTGAGGCAGAACCTGCCACTTGTCAGCTTCCACATATGTTTCCGCTAAAGAGTCTCTAACATTTCAAGTGCACCATGGAAGGTGCCACATGTCTGTTTCCGCACCAGTTTTCAGGAGGGGCTTCTAGGCGGGAAAGATAGAGGAAAGGGGGAGTCAACAGTTGAATCTTCAAGTGTCTATGTGGCACGTATTTATTGGCACCGGCCTTGCAGCACAATTTAAGCCACGAGTCTCGGCGGGAAGAAAGGTTTTAACAGCTACACTTATGCAAAGAGTTTCTTCTGTGACCCTACGTTTGCATCTTGGTGGGAGTGGTTTGCAAGGTACGCAACTGCTGCATCCCAAGGCTGCGAGCTGGTATGCCATTAATGGCAAAATTGCACAGAGGTATGGGTCGAAAGGACACGCCAGCTACTCGATTTAGATTGAAAATCATGACAAGGCAATGCAGGTCAAGATTTTGCTTGCCCCTTCCTTCTTGTCTGTGCAACTGCATTGAATGTTTTTGGCGCCCCCTGGCAGTGCATTGTATCTGGTCATATCTTTGGGGGGTTGCCCTACAATTAATGTTAGGAGGGTGCATCTTCCTACTATTCAAGGAGGACTGTGTGACCCATATAGGGGTTGAAAGTTGGACATTTTCTGGATCTGTAATACAATACAAGTGACCTGGTTGCTCTGTGCAGTGGATTTTGTGAGTTTATGAGTCTCATGTCTTATGTTTTGTGCATAAATTCATTGGTTTCATGCTGATTTAGACGAGTAATGCTATATTGCATGTGTTTTATTGTCTGTCTCCTATATTGAATATGCTTTCCTTTTGAATCTGGATATCTAATGGGTGTCTTGGGTTCTAGGATATAGGTTTACTATATTGAATGCTTGATCTCTTAACTTCTATTTAAGGGATAGATTAAACTATTTTCAGGTTAAGTATTGAGGAAAGTATATTGCAGTAAGGATATCATAAGTAGAGATGTATAAACACTCTGTTCTGGGATATATTTGTAAGGCAAATATGATGAAATCCCCTTGAAATCCAGTCTTGTTATGTTTATGCTGAACATTTGCATGTGTATGTCTACTGACTCCAAGCCCTGGATAGGAACCAATATAGCTCTGTGTTGAGGTTATACACCAGGTCCAGCTCTGCATCCAAACACAACATCAAAATCAAACTCCAAAACAACCATTAGGATAGTAGAATTAGTTTTAGGATCCTAAGTCCTCTGTCTATAACTAAAAATAGGCCCAAAGCTAGCCCCTTTGCTCTTATCTTGCAGTTCTGGTCTACTTATAGGAGGACTTATCTGCTTTATGTCAGCATCCTAGCCTTTGTATGCATATTCTCATGGATGTTGAGTAGGGAATACCCCCCTAGGTTTTGTAGAGCCTAAAGAAGAAGAGGAGATAAAAATAGAGTCTATCTCCTATACTGTTGGCCCCTAGCCCAGAGATCCTATAGATCATTGATGGCTACCTTGTAGGGAAATTTGGGAGTAAGCATCCAGTCTGGGAAAAGACCAACAGAAAATGGCGACTCTACTGGGGACCTTGTGAAAGAACCCTTATTTTTAAAAGAAAATAGTTCCTAGTTATAGGTGGCAACTCTGAACAATCTCCCAAACTGGTAAAATAACAATTTGTATGCCAGGGAAAAGATCCCTATGTAATCCTCTATTAGAAGAGTTACCTAAAAAGATGATAAATAGGAAAAAGGGAACTGTCTCAGTCAGTCATGAGGGCTCTCCCAGAAATAATGATGAGGCCCAAAATAACCCTAAACCATCAGGACAGCATCTGCCTTACTTTTCAAATGTAGAAGCTGATATTCAAGGGGCATATGAAAGGCAACAAAGTGGTAGCTTAAGAATGAGGTCAGAGGTGTTTCAAGAACGCCCTTTCCTAGATCCTGGTGAAAGATTTGAAGAGGTAGAATCTCCAAGGGATGATGAAGATGATGACCAGAATGGTGTGAGACCATCTTCTTCCATGCCCAAAGATGACCAATTAGCTGAAGAAATCAGGAATTTAAGAGCTGAATTTGAGTATCTTCAGGTTGTGAAAATTGGAGACAATATGAGACAAAAGGTACAAGCCCTGAGGACAGCTCAATAGGATGCGGTCCCCACTCTAGATAATGTAGACATCCTAAGGAATCAGCATATAAATGAAGTCTAATATCAGCAAAATAATCAGAGACAGAGTGCAAATGATGCAAGAGTGCTATTAAATAATGTGAGACAACGTAATGCTGATAGAAATGTTAATGCAAATCAGTTTGGTAGACAACCTATGCAACTAGATAGATTTAGACAGCTTGTTTTTGATGGTATCCTTGGTTATCCTAACCCCATTGACAAGCATGTAAGGCTTCAAGTGCCAAAATTTTTAGGAAACAACACTGTGTTAGGGGAGGATCATTTAAAGGCTTTTCAAAATGTCATGGACAACTTTGAGGTTGAACATGAGGATGTCTTTATGAAGTCATTCATGCAATCTTTGGTTGATGAAGCTAGAGAATGGTACAAAAATCTGCCTGATCGGAGCATTTCATCATGGGATGATTTCAAAAGGATGTTTAAGGAGCAGTATGGTGACAAAACTGACCCTAGCTTTTTTGTGAATGAGTTCACTAGTATCACTAAAGGGTCAAATGAGCAGGTTGCAGATTTTAATGCAAGATTTACTAATGTGTTGAACAAATTACCACATCACATGAGGCCAAATGAACCAATGTGCATAATATTATATATTAATGCTTTTGATGCCAAAACACCATATGGGTTAAGAGATAAGGGTCCTACCACTCTCAGGGATGCTTTCAAGATAGCAATAAATATTGAGAATAATAGGAAAGCATCAGGCAAGACAAACAGAAGGGATGATGTGAAAATTCTATAGAATCCAAACAAACCTCAAAACACTCAAGGTAGTACATTTGCCCCTGAAGATAAAATAGACAAATTGGCAAATGTTGTTAAGGATCTAAGCTATAGACTGGCTAGGAATGAAAAGGGAATAGGTCCTGATAGGCAAGCTTATCAAAGACAGGAAAAGAGACCATCATTGCATGATATACCATATAATACCAATTGGCATAATGGTAGGCCTATATTGCCCCATAACAACACAAATCAGAGAGCTCAACATACCAAGGAAACTCTTGATCCTTTGAAGAAGACTATAAATATTGTTGATGATACTCCATGGTGCATAATCTGTCAGATGCCACATTCGCAGTCCCAATGCATGATTGCTTAGTCTTTGTATGATAATGTTGTGTCCTGCAATGAATGCAATGAGCCACATTATGTACAAGATGATGATGTTAATATGTTGTCCATAAGTAGGGAGCATCCTTCTCATGATGCAGATGAGAGTACAGATAATGAGATTCAGGCCTGTCAGCAGGTCTTCTATGATGAAGATAATGAAGACAGCTATGCATTTGCTCAGAATTCACACAACTTCTTGAATAATCTGAGGAGACCTTCTGATGAAGAGATAAGGGCCCTTATAGCTGTAGTAGTAGCCCAAGTCAAGAGCAATTACAACCTTAGAGGTAAAGCTTAGGTAAGTGGTACACCTCAACCAGATAACACTTTTGTGGGCCAACCAATGCATAATCATAGAGGGGTTGAAACACAGAAGAAACAATGGAGTAGCAATAAACAAAGCTCTAAGCAAAAAATAGTTTCTAACTCTCAAAAACCCGAAAATGTGGTTCCCCAGGTCAAAAATCAAAGTAGAAACTTTCTAAGCTGTAATGACAGTCAGGTAGCCATGAAAACTAAGGCTGGGTCATCTCAGGATAAAGGTAAAACAGTGGAGCAAGCTACAACTGTTATTCAAAATCATGCCCCATTTGATATAACTCAGATTTTATCACAGATAAAAGTCTCTGTTCCACTGATGGAACTAATGAAAGTAGAAGAATTCAGGGACAAGGTAGTATCCCTAATTTCTGGAGTGCCTTGTCAAGCTAAGCAAAATGATGAAGCCCAAGGTAAGAAGCAAGCCCTATATATTGAAGATGATGAAGCCCCTAAGGTATATCTAGGGATGACCATGACAAAATGTCCCTCTCAAGTGGAACCATTCTATGTCTCCCTTGTTATCAATGGGAAAATAATCAGGAATTGTATGCTTGATTCAGGAGCATCAACAAACATCATGCCTCTAGCCATTATGCAACAAGCAGGATTAAAAATAGACAAGGCATGTGGAAAATGCTATGCCATGGATGCTAGAGAGGTACCAGTCATTAGAATCATAAAGGATGTGGATTTCAGACTGGCAACATATCCTGAAAAGACCTACAAAATGAATATAACAGTGGTTGACATAAAGCCACAATATGGTATGTTGTTATCAAGGAGATGGGCAGCACTCATTGGTGGGAGTATGCAATTGGACCTGTCATATGCCATGATCCCAATGAATGGCAGGGATGTCAAGCTAATCAGAGAAGAAAGATCACAGGAGTCAGTTGAAGATCAAGATTCAGAAGAACACATTTGTTTTGTAGACACTGACTGTGAGAATTTTAGAGTTGTCTCAAGTAATCAAGAAAGCCAAAAGGAAGACCTTTGCATTCAAGAGTTGGACCAGCAGGGTCTATGGACCATGTTTTTTGATGGAGCTTGTGCAAAGGAAGGCTCTAGAGCTGGAGTTGTATTCTTGTCTCCAATTGGTAAGCTTCTAAAATTCTCTTTCATGTTGAAGTTTGCCTATACAAATAATATTGCAAAATATGAAGCTTTGTTGCTGGGATTGAATCTGGCCCTCAAACATGGAATCAAGATGTTGAGAGTTTTTGGAGATTTTGAGTTAATTGTTTCCCAAGTTAGAGATAGGTATGCCTCAAAGAACAAAAGATTAAAACAATACAAGCATGCTGTCTGGGATACCATTGAACTATTTGATGCATTTTCAATAGGCTAGGTAGAGAGATCAAAAAATGTCATGGCTGATTTCTTAGCTAATGTAGCAATAAGACCAGATGATATCACTTTGTCTGGTGTTACAAATGTTGAAGGTAAAATCAGACCTGCAGTACCAGAAAACATATGTAGTTGGCAAGTGTTTAATGATGACAAGGACTTGTTAAGATTTTTGCACTGCATAGATGAATATGAGAACCAAGAAATTGATTTTCAAAACTTTGTAGAAATTGTAGATGGAAAAGAAACTCTTATGGGGAAAGAAGTAATTCAGCTGAAGACTAACAAAATTCCTAAAGGGTTGGTAGCTTTAGAAAGAGCTTTTGACAATAGAGACCAATAGGTTACAAAGACATCTCCAATAAATAAAGATGATTTAGAAGAGATAAATTTGGGGATATCTCAGGCCCCCAAGAAGGTATACATTGGCAAATAGCTCAAACCACACATTAGGAGTATGCTGATTGCATTGCTAAAAAGGTATAAGCATGTTTTTGCTTGGTCATATGAGGACCTAAAGGCCTATAGAGAGGATTTATTCCAGCATGAGATCCCACTGAAGCCTAGAGCTAAGCCATTTAGACAGAAGCAAAGGCCTATTAATCCTACCTTGGCTCCAAAAATGCAAGAAGAACTCAAGAAGCTTAGGGAGGCTGGAATAATTGTGCTAATTAGACATTCAACTTGGGTGTCTAACCTTGTCCTAGTCAGGAAAAAGAATAGTGACATTAGGCTTTGTGTTGATTTAAGAAATTTGAATGTATCCTCCTTAAAGGATAATTACCCATTGCCTAATATGGAAGCTATGTTGCAGAAAGTGACTGATTGTGAACTCCTATCCATGATGGATGGATTCTTAGGTTACAATTAGGTGAAGTTAAAGGAATCAGAACAATACAAGACTACTTTCACCACTCCATGGGGAACCTATGTGTATGTGAGAATGCCATTTGGACTGACAAATGCAGGTGCTACATTTCAAAGAGCAATGGATGTTGCTTTTGCAGGGTTGATTGATTCAATCTTGGCTATCTATCAAGATGATTTGACTGCCTATTCTAAGAAGGAAGAGCAGCATTGTATGCACTTGGAGTAGATTTTCATTAGAGCACTGGAGTATGGCATTTCTCTTAATCCCAAGAAATGTGCTTTTGGTGTAGTTGAAGGAAAACTCTTGGGGCACATTGTTTACAAAGATGGAGTTAGGATTGATCCTGAAAGAGTAGCTGCAATTGATAGGATCTAGATGCCAAAAAAAGTGAAAGGAATCCAGTCCTTCTTTGGACAAATTAACTTTGTTAGAAGATTTGTTCCCAACTTTGCAAAAACTGCAAGGAACATTTCTAAAATGCTAAAGAAGGGTCAAACTGTCAAATGGGAGGATGAAGCAACTGAATCATTCCAAAACATAAAAGCGGTTATAAAGATGGCTCCTGTGCTAAAATCTCTTGATTTTTCCAAGCCATTTCAATTGTTTTCATTCGCTTCTTTCCATACTGTTACTGCATGTTTACTACAGAAAAATGAAGATGAATTTGAGCAGCCCATTGCTTTTTTCAGCATGTCAGTGCAGGCTGCTGAATTAAAGTATGACATCATGGAGAAGCAGGCATATGCACTAGTCAGAGCAGTCAAGAGTTTCAGGCCATATCTGGTAGGATCCTAGATAGTTGCATATGTGCCTCATGCAGCAGTCAAGGACATCTTCACTCAGTAGGAAGTGACTGGAAGAAGGTGCAGATGGATAAACAAACTACAGGAGTTCAATATAGAGATGCAAATTACCAAATTGGTAAGAGGACAAGGGTTAGCCAAGATGATGGCACAATCAAACTTGGAAGCATGCCAAGTCAATGCAGTCCAGAATGAGAATGTCAATGTATCAAAATCTAAATGGTATAAGGACATCATATATTACTTGCAAAATCTGAATTGTCCTTCCCATTTCAGTGACAGTCAAAAGAGGACCTTAAAACTACATGCAATCAGGTATGTTATTGTTCAAGGTGAGTTGTACTGGAAGAACCCTGATGGTGTGTTGCTGAGATGTGTGGATGAAGATGAAGCTAACAATGTTTTGAATGACATGCATAAAGGATTGTGTGGTGGACATTATACTACCCAAACAATAGCTCATAAGATCCTTAGGGCAAGATATTGGTGGCCCACTCTCTTTTCAGATGCACAAAGGTTGGTAAGGAAATGTGACCCTTGCCAAAGGTTCTCAGGAAGGTTAAGGTATGAAGGTGCATTGCCCCTTAAAACTGTGTCTGTGGAGGCTCCATTTCAGCAATGGGGAATTGACTTCATAGGGGAAATTGCAGAGAAATCAAGTGGGGGGCATAGTTGGATTTTGGTAGCTACTGATTACTTCACCAAATGGATTGAGGCTATTCCAACTAAAAGAGCTACAAGTAAGATAGTGATGGATTTTATCCTAGAGATTATAATCATCAGGTTTGGAACACCATTCAAGATAGTCACAGATAATGCTATGTGCTTTAGATCTAGTGAATTTGTTGATTTTTGCAACAAGTATGGGATAAATTTATCATATGCATCACCATACCACCCACAAGGAAATGGTCAAGCAGAGTCAAGTAACAAAAGCCTAATGAAAATCATCAAGAGGATACTGGATAAAAATAAGAAATCCTGGGATTCAAAACTAAAGTTGGCATTATGGGCTAATAGGGTGACAGTGAAAAGAGCCACTGGAAGGTCACCTTATGAATTAGTGTATGGTGCAGTAGCTAGATTGCCTGTGAATAACCTCCTACCAGTTTATAGGTTCATACAAGAGAATGATGGGGAGAGGTTAATGATTCAATGACTGAAAGGATCAATCAACTAGTTGAGCTAGATGAAATCAGGGTAGAGGCACAAAAAATAAACATCAAGAAATAGCAAAAAGTGAAGTACCTGTTTGATAAAAGGGTTATAGAGAGAGGTTTTCAGATAGGTGATATGGTCCTTATGTGGAACGCAAGGAACCAGGATAAGGGTAAACATGGCAAATTTGAACCCTTGTGGATAGGCCCATACCAAATTAGCAATATCTATGGAGGAAACTCCTACTTTCTCCAAACCCTAGGTGGTGAATTAATGGAATTGCTGGTGCACAGCAAATTCCTTAAAGCATTTTTCACATAAATGAGTAACTTGTGTGCACAATGTAAAATAGTTGTAAATATTGTGTACATACCTTGTGTGGCCAGTCGTGTTTTGAGTTTTGGGTTTTGTCTGGTCTGCCCAGAGTTGTTTGGTCCTCACTGCAGTCTTGTGCCTGCACATCCCCAATCGGAGCCTATGTTGGTAATTATTTATGTCTAGGGTTTTAAAATTGAATGATTGCTAATTTTCTCCTTCAAACCCTAAAATTTCTGAGTTGCAGGATCTTGTTCTGTTGCGAGATCTTGTCGGCCCCTGAAAAATGATAAAATGAGTCATATGCATTCCTGAATGCATACCTAGCTACAGTTTCCTATGTCTTAAATGTTTCTAAGTGTGGCTAGAAGGGTCAATTTGTGCCACAGCCGTGGGACCACCAAGGGTTAAGCCCTAGTTTAGAACCACACCATTGCTTATGCTTCCCGTGGAACTCGACATGTGTCAATATCCGCTTGTGTTTTAAAGACCCTTTAAATGTTTCTATTATGTTTCAAGTTCCTCCCCGTGGAAGACGCCACGGGTCGTTAGCCGAGACACTCCCAATAAGTTTCTATGTGCGCGCGGGAGGTGCCATGTGTCTTTAGCTGTGGCTGCGGAGCGTGACAGGTGTCAGCCCCCGCATAACGTTTCATATTTGTTTCGGTGCTAAGTGAAGATAGGGGTGGGTCCCAGTGAAGATTCTCATGTGACATGAATGTTTTCAACACAGTTTCTAGTTACTTCGCGTGGAAAGTGCCACGTGTCACTTGCAGAGGCAAGGTTCTAAAAGTTTCTAAGTTGCAGCAGAAGCTACCATGTGCCCCTGGTTGTGACTGTGGAAGCTGACACGTGTCAGCCTCCACGTAGTTTCTATTTGTTTCATAGTGTGGCACAGATGAGGCGGGTCCCAGTTAATAGTTGCTGCCACGGATGGTGCCAGGTGGCAAATTCTACCTAAGTTTCAAGGAGCCCCTCTTCTCTAATGTTTCTGCAAGCGCGGAAGGTGCCAAGTGTCAAACTATGGGGGCATTCTTTATTTGTTTCAACAGGCGTGCAGAATGCGCCATCTGTCCCTTATGCTTCCCACGGAGTGTGACATGTGTCAGCTTCCACGGGACTTTTGTTTGTGTTGCATTGTTAAACGAAACAGATAAGGTGGGCCCCAGCGTATGTATCTAATGTGTCAGAAGGTGACGCATGGCAGAGGGTCCTAGAACTTAGGGACTGTTTCTCTTAAGTTTCTATATGTTTCAAGGTTAACATGGAACCTGCCAAGTGTTGGCTTCCGCCAAGTTTCAATGGGTCCCTTTTATGTCCCTCAACAATGAGGCAGAACCTGCCACTTGTCAGCTTCTGCATATGTTTCTGCTAAAGAGTCTCTAACATTTCAAGTGCACCGCGGAAGGTGCCACATGTCTATTTTTGCACCAATTTCTGGGAGGGGCTTCTAGGCGGGAAAGATAGAGGAAAGGGGGAGTCAACAGTTGAATCTTCAAGTGTCTACATGGCACGTATTTATTAGCGCCTGCCTTGCAGCACAATTTAAGCCATGAGTCTCAGCGGGAAGAAAGGTTTTAACAGCTATACTTATGCAAAGAGTTTCTTCTGTGACCCTACATTTGCATCTTGGCGGGAGTGGTTTGCAGGGCATGCAACTGCTGCATCCCAAGGCTGCGAGCTGGTATGCCATTAATGGTGAAATTACACAGAGGTATGGGTCAAAAGGACATGCCAGCTACTCGATTTAGATTGAAAATCATGACAAGGCAATGCAGGTCAAGATTTCACTTGCCCCTTCCTTCCTGTCTGTGCAGCTGCATTGAATATTTCTGGCACCCCCTAGCAGTGCATTGTAACTGGTCATATCTTTGGGGGGTTGCCCTGCAATTAATGTTAGGAGGGTGCATCTTCCTACTATTTAAGGAGGACTATGTGACCCATTTAGGGGTTGAAAGTTGGACATTTTCTGGCTCTGTAATACAATACAAGTAACTTGGTTGCTCTGTGTAGTGGATTTTGTGAGTTTATGAGTCTGATGTCTTATGTTTTGTGCATAAATTCATTGGTTTCATGCTGATTTAGATGAGTAATGCTATATTGCATGTGTTTTGTTGTCTGTCTCCTATATTGAATATGCTTTCCTTTTGAATCTAGATATCTAATGGGTGTCTTGGGTTCTAGGATATAGGTTTACTATATTGAATGCTTGATCTCTTAACTTCTATTTAAGGGATAGATTAAACTGTTTTTAGGTTAAGTATTGAGGAAAGTATATTGCAATAAGGATATCATAAGTAGAGATGTATAAACACTCTGTTCTGGGATATATTTGTAAGGCAAATATGATGAAATCCCCTTGAAATCTAGTCTTGTTATGTTTATGCTGAACATTTGCATGTGTATGTCTACTGACTCCAAGCCCTGGATAGGCACCAATCTAGCTCTGTGTTAAGGTTATACACTAGGTCCAGCTCTGTATCCAAACACAACATCAAAATCAAACTCCAAAACAACCATTAGGACAGTAGAATTAGTTTTAGGATCCCAAGTCCTCTGTCTATAACTGAAAATAGGCCCAAAGCTAGTCCCTTTGCTATTATCTTGTAGTTCTGGTCTACTTACAGGAGGACTTATCTACTTTATGTCAGCATCCCAGCCTTTGTATGCATATTCTCATGGATGTTGAGTAGGGAACATCCCCTAGATTTTGCAAAGCCTGAAGAAGAAGAGGAGATAAAAATAGAATCTATCTCCTATACTATTGGCCCCTGGCCTAGAGATCCTATAGATCATTGATGGCTACCTTGTAGGGAAATCTGGGAGTAAGCATCCAGTCTAGGAAAAGACCAACAGTGTGTTTGCAAGCAATGATTGAGAGATAAAGGATGAAAATGGATGCACCTGATTAAATTGCTATCCAAATTGATGTAGATGTTGCTCCTGATGTTGTTCCAGCCTCGTATGATCACCTGCAAGTCACAAGAATGAAAATGAAGCAAGTAGACTAGCCAAGGAGATTGTCATGCAAAAATTGATAATATGATAAAATCTACTTAAAAATGAACTGATATAGCAAAATGGATTGTATGAATAGAAAATTCAAGAAATTCTATGCGATTTGAAAAAAAATTTCATTGAAAACTGATCAAATTTGCACAAGTTATGATGATTTGAAGATTTTAAGCATGTTTGACTTTGACTGATGAAAAAAGTGGTAAAAAGGTACAGTTTCCTAAAAATTTCCTCACAAATGCGTAGTTTGTGGAGTCCTCTTTCCGATGACTATTCGTTTGCAAAATTTCACGTCCATTTGCGAAAGTTGTAAAAATTTGAAAAAAACAGCATCCTTCGGCTTATAGGAGGCACAAGAGGTCCTAGCAGTTAATAAAAATGCTGACAGTTTGTGATTTGCTGGTCACATGCTGCTGTTTTCCGCCTCCTGGTGGTTTGTGTTTAGGTTTATGTTTGGGCTTGTTTTGCCCTCGGTCTAGCATGTGACTGCGGGCTAGAATCAAACAAGAAAACTAAAAGACGAAAGGGGGGATGAGCCCCCTTACCCCCTTACAGTGCTACAGTCGGTGAGAAATGTGACCTAAACTATGACCAAAGCCCAACTTGGAGCACGGGAGGTAGGAGTCATTTGAAAACACTGACAGAGGAGATAAATGGTGGCAGTGGAGGGAGTCTACGGTTAGGGTTTGTAGTGGTGTCAGCGGATGGTGGGTCAGACAATAATGGCGGAGCTCCAGGCGGTGGTTGGGAGATGCAGGTGGTGGAGAGGTGGGAGGAGCAGGTGGTCAGGAAATGTAGGTGTGGGGCGGTGATGTGGTGTTAGCGGAGATCAGAGGAGTGGTTCAGAGGAGTGACCATGGGGGGGAAACGGAGAGGGGGCCGCGGGGATCTGGCGGGGGAAGGGGCTGGGAGGGTGGTCGAGAGTGTAGGCTGCGGGGTTTTGAGGAAGCCGGGTGGAGGGGGCGGCGACTGGTGTTGAAGTGAAGTGTCAACCGGGTGTAGGTAGATGGTGGCGATAGTTGCAGGTTGTCACCACTAGTGGCAATGGGAGGTATAAGGGGTTACGACCGGGGGAGGTGAAGTGGTGTCGGGTGTAACGAAAACCTGCAAACAAACACATTAACCCTGTAGCTCCAAAAATGCCTATGAATTCAAACACAAACCCTCAGTACGGATTAGTATGGTCAATCCGTATAGTACGGATCTGTACGGTACGGATTCGTATGGTACGGCTGTACCCTAAAAAAATTTCAAAAATTTTTAAATAATATAGCCAACTTTATAGTCAAAATTCATGGAATCGATGTCCTGATCGCGATGGTGAGGTCATTTTTTGCCCAAGATGCAACCTGCAATAGGTTAGTCCCAAAACTTGCAAAACTTGCTACAAAGAGGGTTAGAAAACGAAGATTTTGACAACAAAACCTACACAAAATGACAATTAGATCCAAGACCGAGCGTGCCAATGTAATCAATGAAATCAAAATGAAGATTAATATGTAAATCAAATACAAAAATACATGATTATACCTTCATAACGAACTCACTAATCCAGGAGGGAAGGAGTTGCACCCAATAGAGGCCCTCAGATTGTACCCATGACTAGAACAAAGATGTGGATTGCTCAAATTGCTCAACACAATGTGAATGAGATGGGGATTGATAGATTAGATGGGATTTGAGACAAGATTTTTGGATATATGTGATGGTAGGATGAGGAGATTTGTGGAGTGATTTTGGCAGAGGTCTGATGCATCCAAAAGTCTCTCTCCAATGGCTTAGAGAGGGGTCCAATTTATAGAATTTTGGAGATGAGGATGGAGGGTGAGGATTTAGTTGATGGGATCAAGGGCTAGGAATAAAAGTGAATCTTTTATTCCTAGTGGATGAATTAATAATTCTTATTTTGGGAAGAGTGGAGGATAGTGGATGAATTAATAATTCATTTTTGGGAAGAGTAGAGGATACTGGGGGACAACTGAATTTTTAATTTAGTGAGTGGAGGATAGTGGGGGACAACTAAATTTTAAATTTAGTTTAGTGGAGGATAGTGGGGGATCACTAAATTTTAAATTCAGTTTAGTGGAGGATTATGGAGGATGAGGTAAGCAAGGTTAATTAAGTATTATCTTAATTAACTTAAGCCTAGGTTAATCAGATAAGCATGATTTATCCTAATTAATAGGGATTAGGGAAATGGATAAATCAACTAAATAAATATTAGGAATATTCATTCAATTGATAGGATAGGGTTGTAAGATTAAATGGATTAATTAGGTGAATTAATTGATCACCAGGGATATGCAGATGGGGAGAGTGGATTAGTGTAGAGGTACAAGAAATTGGTTTACAGAGCAATCCAATTTTTGGTGTCTACACTGTCTTCCTATGCTTTTGACCTCTGTCTTAGTGCATATGTACTAAGGCACTTCTAAGCCCTATTTATGTACATTCAAGCCCTAAAGTTGCGCATCTAATCTAGACAGTGATTTTTAGGGTTTCCTTGAAGTTTTTGCTAACGCTAACGTCTTTTTGTAGGAACCCTCTTGATCTGTTTTGCAGGCTAGGTACTGGTTTAGAATCATATAGTTGCACTTGTTAACTCACACTTTGATCTCTAACAGGAAAGTAAATGGATGCTCATGCAAATCTCACATAGTCTTAACTAGGAAGGCAGTAATTGAATCATTGCTATCTTGCATATCATTGAATCATTTCTATATTTCTATCCTTTAAAGTTAACAACTCATTGCTATCTTGGTAAAACCAGACCATTGCTATCTTCTTATCACTTCAAAGTTAACAAATCACTGCTATCTAGGTAAAACTAAACACATCATTGCTATCTAGGTAAAATTGAACCATCGCTATCTTGTTATCACTTCAAAGTTAACAAATTTCTATGCTTGCCCAAGTAGATAGCTCATCTAGTTTTTCTCATTTTAACTAGGGGAAAAGAACCAATGTCTTCTATGTTTTAGGAATGATACTAGGCCTATGCTCTCCCCTATCTTGGGTGACCAAAATACCAGACATATCATTTTTGCATGTGTTTTTCCTTTAGAGGAGCCTGCTCTTGGATACCGTTCATCCAAGTAGGAACAACCCTAAGTGGTAACAGGCTAGACACCAAGCCCTACCAATCCACTATAAATAAATTGTGTTTGTAGTGAAAGATTCAAACAACGAGCGTAGTTGTGGTATACCGTTAGCCAACCTCCTCCAAAACCTTCCAAGGCGCAACCCTTGCAGGCTGGGAGATTCCATAACAGAGAGTAGTGTTGCCGCATGTATAATCACTCAAACGATTGACTTTATTAAAACCTTTGTCTTAGTGGCCAAAAACCCCTATAATCTAGTGCAGGGAAGGGTGATTATCACCTCCCGAAGATGCTTCACTAGAGATAGTGAGAATTCAGTTTTATACTGTCCTTTGAAACCTAGGATTTTACTTGCTTTCTTTTAGTCCAAAAAGAATCAAAAAATCACAAAAAAATAAAAAACCATAAAAACATTCTTTGTGTTTGCTATGTCTTCTTGCCATAATTTCAAAAAAGTGGATCAAAAAGACCTTCTTGCAGCCAAAGATACCAAAAACATAAAAAAATTGCAAAAACACTAAAAAAACTAGAGTGGTGCATTTATTCTTTTTTGTTGCGCATTTGTACTGACTTGTTGTGCATTTGTACTGACTTACTGCACTTCTGCAACCTATTGCGGCACATTTGAAATGTACCAGTGTTGCACTTTTGTACCAACTTTTTGCGCATTTACCACACATCTGTTCTGGCGCATGCGTGACAGTGAGAACTTCCACAGTCTTTGAGAGAAAAATTTGATCATTTTTGGGTACCCATTTCAGCCTAGTTCTAGGTTCTAAGATTAGATCTTACCTTGCAATCACTTTTCCATCTATTTCACGTCAAAATCTCTCTTTCGTTGGTCATCTCATTCACCTTCTATTAGGTCTCCCTAGTCTAAAGTCAAAGTATCCCATATCAGATCAGCAGAGGCCCCTTTTTCAAATCATTTTGGATTCAAGTAACCCTAGTAAGTTGCAGAACTTCACTAGTGGTCTTGGTGCACGACTAGTCCCTACATAGTAAGACAGGTATTGAGTACCCTTACTAGTGGCTATCGTCTTGTATCAGCCGTCTTACTTGGAATCATTGATCGAGAAGGTCCCTTGTCTAAATCTTGTCATAAGTATCCTATTCTCAGCAGTCTCCGTCGGCATCTTGCCAAAATCTCTCATTTCATCCTACCACATCCCATGTCACCTTGCATGGTTCTTGCTAGATCTCAATACCAAAAGCAACTTGAAATGGCCAAATCATTTGACCGTATTGTGACCCCTCATGATAGTGATGAGGAAATCTCTCACAAAGATTATCAAGGACACCTCCAAGATCGAAATTTCCAACGCTTGCTAGAGAAAGTGCTCCATGAGGACCCTCACAAGTATTTTTATCTTACAAATCTTGGAATTAAGCTCCCCACTGATTTCAATCTAAGCAAACTCAAAGAGACCGTAGAGGATAATCATGAACACCACAATGGTGAGGACAAAGGAAAGAAAGTCATAGACCTAAACACACCTATGGAAGAAATGAGGAAACAAATCAAGGGTCTAACGCAAAAAATGACGAATCTCAAGATGGGTACAAACACTAAAACATATTGCTTGGAAGATATTGCACCGTACCCCTTTGATAAAAGTTTGAACATGATACCATTCCCCTTCCGATTCGAAGTTCCTAAGTTTGACAAGTACAAAGGAAAAGGAGACCGTAGAGATCACATTAGGGAATTCAACATTGCATGCATGGAAGTAGCTCACAATGAGACTTCCTTAATGAGACTATTCCCTAGATCTCTAGGTAGTCAAGCCATGGAGTGGTTCTCATGGCTTCCACCGGGCATCAAAACTTTTGATGAGTTAGTCAACAAATTCATCACACACTTCTCATACAATATTGAAAATGAAGTCTCCATGCTTGACCTATGCAATGCCAAGCAAAAGAGTGGTGAATCATTCGCCTCCTTTCAAAGGTGGAGACAACTAGTGAGTAAATTCTCATATGATGTACTTGAGAAGCAATTAATAGAGATGTTTGTCCACAACCTCAACTCTGATCTAAGCTATCAAATACAAATTCAATGCCCTACCTCATTCTTGAAGGTTAATTAAATGGGATTATTCATTGAGAAAGCTATGATCGCCAAGGGAAAAATCAAATGATACAAGGACACGCCTACCTCCAACTACATGACTAACAAATCAAAGTTTTGGACTAAGAATAAAAATGTCATCAATGATGGAGTAGTTGATGCCAAGGTAGTGGCTCCCAAACAACAACCAATATTCACTCTCAAAGGAGAGGCAAGCAATGTTACGCCCAACAAAACTTTCTCTTAGGGGCCAAGACCATGGTTCAACTCTAATCCAAGGTGAAAGTTTACACCACTAGGTGAGTCTCAAGAATCTACATTAAGGAAGCTATTGGCCAACAATGAAATCTCTCTACCGCCAACAAGCGATTATGAACCTCAAATAAAACCTCACTATTGGAAAGACACCGACTTTTGCGAGTATCATAGAGGAAGAGGACATACAACCAACAATTGTATCTGTCTCAAGCATGTTATTCAAGACATACTTGATCAAAATCAAGGAGGTGCTCAATAACATACTTCTAATGAGACACATGTGGCTTAAAAGATCCACTTCTCAACCACGATAGGCTGTATAACAACAACAAAAACAACAACAATGGCAATAGGCAAAATCAGAATAATGGGAATAATAATGCTAATTATGCAAGTTTACCATTTGATTATACCATCAATTGCATAACAGAGCACATACCACAAATCAATGTGGTCACGCCCAACCAACAATCAGAGCCCAACAGAATTGATTGCAGTATCATCACCCACAGTGGTAAGGTCACATTGAATACCCTCCCTCCAAGGTCATCACCTTCTCAGTCCAACTCCCATTCATATAGTGTCATAGACCAACTACGGAAGACTCCTGCCCACATTTCTATCTTAGAGTTGTTGCGTCTATCTCCTTCTCACAAGGAGATTCTCGATAAAGCCTTAGTGGAAACCACTGTACCCACTAACTTGGCCCAAGAGAAGTTTTAATCCATGGTAGGTAATCTGACCTCCTCAAGTACCATATCATTTACCGAACAAGATAACCTCTCAGTGTCTCAACCTCATAACACCCCTTTGCATATCATCACCTTCATCCATAAGCACCACATCAAGAGGGTTCTCATTGATGGGGGAGCCAGTTTAAATATTTGCATGTTGAAGCTAGTCCTTACATTGGGGTTCTTTGAAAATGTAGTCGATCCAAGGAAGAAGATTACTATCAAAGCCTATGATGAAGAGGAGAGAACTACCAAAGGAATAGTGGTATTACCCATACAAGTGGGACTGGTGATAAAAGATGTTGTGTGCCAAGTCCTAGATAGGGAGCTAGCCTATAATATTCTTCTAGGTAGACCATGGATTCATGCCATGAAAGTTGTACCTTCTACCTATCACCAATGCATAAAATTCCCTCATAACTGCAAGCAAGTCACCATCCAAGGTGATCCTGACCCCTTTCAGCATTGCAACTCTGTCCTCTCAAAACCTGATTGCATCATACCCAACAATAGAGCATCTACATCCCCTACCCCACAACATGATTCTACCTCTAAAGCTTCCTCATCCAAGCCCAAAGTGCAGAAAATTACCATCAAAGAAATAGGAGTAGGGGAATACTCCATCAAGCATAGCCTCGATCAAGCCAAAATGCCTTTATCTCCTAGATCCTTTGGGCAACCCAAGCATTTTCCAAAGCCATATACTCCTCCTACACCTCCCAAACCTCCCTTTGTAAATGGGGGACTCTATCAGATGAACAAAGGAAAAAGATATCTTACAATGGCTCTACACTAAAGAAGAAGAGAAAACACAACAAGAACCACGTAATCTCCTAATGGAAATCTATGGGTGAGGTGAGTCTATCCAACACATAATGGGTTATGAAGGATAAGGCCCCATTGGTCTAAGGAAAGAAGGAATTATAGAACCCATTCAACCCTCTTCGTCCTCATTGGCTAGAACTACAAGAGGTCTAGGATGTAAAGATAAGGCCAAAGCTAAAGCAAATGCTTGTCTTGTGGAAATGATCCATACCCTTCAAGAGGACAGTGACATAGATTCCAATGAATATATGACGACAAAGAGGTTGATACCATTCAAACTTATAGCCCCTACCATAAGGGACAAACACTACCACATAGGCCATTAGAGCATGATTTGCCTATCCCTAAGAATAAGACTTTCGAGGAAGGTTTGAGTTCTATTGTAATAAACAATTTGGAGGGAAGTACCATCCCGAACACTCTCCCTACCAATACTCCTACCATATCCATTCAAGCTATCAATGAATCAAATCTATCCTCTGACTCCCTCCCCCTTGTAAATCCTGAGCTTATTGACTGGGATCTACAAGGAACCCTGCAACTAGATATGTTCCAAAATGATGATGTCTATATTGAATAAATGGAACTTAGGGGCCACCTACCTAAAGGAGATCATAAAGCTGGCTTCACCATTGAACTTAATACCGTGGCTTATTTCGGAGAGGGTACCAAGCCTTCCAGTCACAAAAATATCAAAATCAAAACTAGATCCAATGGTGAAAACTGCTCTATGGCAGTGTCAGATCCCAAAATAGTAAAAAGAAAGGACGCATCCAATGGTGAAAACCCAACTGTGGCACCTAACGATGGAAGGTTGACACTCTCCCTGACGACATACACTAGGATAAGTCTCAGATTCTTGTGGAACCTACAGAACCTATTAACATTGGAACAGAGGAACATCATAAGATCATTCACTTTGCTAAGTCTCTAATCCCACCAGAAAAGACTAAGTTTGTACCATTCTTCAAGAGAAAGCAAGTCAACTTTGCTTGGTCATACGCAGATATGATAGGGTTAGATCCAGACTTGATTCTACATCATTTTCCACTAGATCTAGGAGTGAAACCAGTGAAACAAAAACTTAGAAAGACGCATCCACACATTGTACTTCTTGTAAAAGAAGAACTTAAGAAACTACTAGATGTAGGGTTCATCAAAGCTATAGACTATCCAAAATGGGTCTCCAATATAGTACCAGTGTCCAAACCTGATGGCCGAGTCAAACTATGCAATGATTTCAAAGATCTAAACAAAGCTTGCCGCATGGATGATTTTCTGTTGCCAAAAATAGATATCATAGTCAACTTAACAACAGGGCATACCATGTTATCTCTCATGGATGGCTTCTCAGGATACAATCAGATCAGGATAGCAGCAAAAGACCACCATAAGATATATTTTACTTGTCCATGGGGCACTTTCTATTGCAATGTCATGCCATTTGGGGTAAAGAATGCAGTAGCCACATATCAACGTGCTATGAGCACTATATTCCATGATATGATGCACGTCACAATGGAAGATTATGTAGATGATATCTTTGCAAAGTCATTGACAAGAGAATCACACCTGGATGTGTTAGAGAAAGTCTTTTAGAGACTAGAACAATTCAAAATCAAGTTGAACCCAAAGAAATGTGTGTTTGGAGTCACCTCAGGCAAGCTCTTAGGTTTTATTGTATTAGCAAATGGAATAGAGGTGGACCCTGCAAAGTCAAGGCTATTATGAACATGCCACCACCCAAGAATCTTACTCAACTAAGATCTCTACAGGGCAAGCTACAAGCAATCCGTAGGTTCATATCACAACTGGTAGACAAGTGTCAACCCTTTAGTCATCTCCTACATAAGAACATTCCATTCAGATGGGATGAGAAATGCGAAGAGGCATTTGACAAACTGAAAGAGTATCTTACGAATCTACCCATTCTCATGCCTCCTATCCAAGGGAAGCCATTGTTACTATACATATCTGCTACACCAACTGTATAATGAAAAATTTGGATTTATAAATGGAAATGATTCAAACAATGAAATGCAATAACCTAAACCCAAATAATTCAATACCTTGAAGATGCAAGATGAACTTGATTGATTGATCGCTTTGTTGTGTTGATTGCTTGATTCCGCAGCATAACGTTGATAAGGATGCAAGCTAGATGGATTGAAGATGATGGATAATGGCTTGAGATGAAAATTCAGCAAAGTGAGGTTGCATGAAGAAGAATCATCCCTTCTCCTGAAAATCTCTTCTTCTCTAATCTCTTCTCTTATGTCCTCTCTAATGTCCCAAATGGCTCAAAAGAGGCTTGCTTTATAGGATTGGCTTGGTTCCAATGGATGGCTAGGATCAATTAGGGCTTTAGATGAAATGGATGGATAGGATTGATTCGGTTATCTTTGCACATTACGAAATTGTAGTCAATTGACATGTGGCAAGGGAAGATAAGGCTTAGGTGTGCTTGTGTAGACAAATACTAAAATTAGGTCCCCATAGTTGTGCATGTGAAAGATAAAAGTTGTAACACATGATTGACTGGACAAGTGTTGGAATGTGATGAAAGATGAGGACTTAATTCAAATAAAATATTTGAATTAGTTGGGATATGAGTTGGATATTAATTAAATAAATAAAATTTATTTAATTAATTAGGTAGATGAATCAGATGGGATAAGATATGATGTGGAAATTAATTAAATAAATAAAATTTATTTAATTAATTGGGATGAGGATAGGATATGATTGGGATATGATGTGGAATTAATTAAATAAATAAAATTTATTTAATTAATTGGCTAAGTAGGATGAGGATGGGATTAAATGGGATTTTAATTAAATAAATCAAATTTATTTAATTAATTGGCTTAATGGATTAGGGAAATTAGGACAAAATGCTACAAGATGTCTAGGATAATGTTTAACAAGGTGTTGCTAGACATGGACAAAGTTGGGACAATTTTGGGTGTCTACATTTTGCCCCTCTTTGAGATGATGTTCAAGATGATGAGATTTGTGTCAAGTAACATCATTTCAAAGAAGCTAAGGTATGGATAGAGGAAAAGGATGATGATGATGATGATGACTGATTGGATAGGTTGGTGATGCACCCTCGAGAGGATACGTGGGTTGGACAAACACGGGTATGCTCTCGAAAAGAAATGGCTTGGCTACAAAAGAAAGCTAAGGGAATGGATAGAAGAAATGGATGATGTGTTATGCTGCAATGAAGGTGAGAAACCATGATGTTTGATATAGCACTAGACATTATGCACCAAGGTATAAGGAACCAGGGTGACATTGTGTCTCATGCCCTAGCGTAATACAACCTTGTCTAACATATGAGGAAGTAGACTTAGAACATTGAAGTCCTAATGCATAAAAGGTATAGTATGACCTTAGATGCAAAGGATAGTGCAAAAAGCTATTCCAACATACACAAGATATGAATATTAGCTAGAATGATACTGATATGATGCAAATGCAAGATAAAAAGATAACACACACAAGCAAGCAAGCAAGCATGCACAAATGATTCAAAAACAAACAAAGTATTGCCCCTGTCAAGCTGTAAACCAATGATTAATTGTTTGTTGTTGATGATAGTGTTGTCATGGCGAGGAAAGCTATATCCCTAGATCAACACAAGGTTGTTTGCTGAGTTGGTTGGCTAATTGGCTAATTGATTTGGCTTACAACAAGGCTAGGATCAAGACCATGGATTGTGTTTGGATAACTTGGCTAGATTGATTATCTTGATTGGTATGGATTAAGGATGGGCTTGCATTTGGATCATTGTTTGGAATGATTTGAAGATGATGAAATGTTGATTAGATTGATTTGATGAAGGATGGATGATTTGTGGTGGATTGAGCTGCTTTTGATTTGCTGAAGTGATTGGATTTGTTTTGATGGCTAGCTTGATGTGCTTTGGTTTTGATGATTGTTGTTGTTGGGTTGAGTGTTTTAATGATTGGATTGTTTTGAATGATGATAATGATGGTGTGATGATTAGAGTGTCCACTCAATCTAAGCATAAGAAAGTGTTCTCAGTGTGCTCAAAGGATGTAAAACAAACAAGGTATTGCCCTTGTCAAGTCATAAACCAATGGTTAAGTGTTTGATTGATGATGATAGTGTTGTCATTGTGGGGAAAGCTATATCCCTAGATCAACACAAGGATGTGGGAATACTATATCCCATTGATGATGTTTGATGATGATTGATTGGGCTCATGACAAGATTAGGATCAAAACCTGTTGATTTGATTAGATAATGTTCCTTGATTGATTAGCTTGCTTGATATTGATTAGTATTTAAGATCATTGCTTAGATTGATTTGATTGATATGATTGGAAGAAGTGATTGATTGAAATAGATGAATGAACGTTATTGATAGGAAGAATCGATGATGATGATGATGGAAAGGATTGTTTTGGATGATGATTGAATCAATCTTATTGCTTGGATTTTTCGTTGGATATTTGATTTTTTGGATTTTTGAGAATATTTTGATTTTTTTGGAGTTTTTTGAAATGTTTTGATTTTTTTGGATTTTTTTTTGTGTTTTTAAATGTTTTGGGATGTCAATGGATTTACAATTTGGGTAGCCTTTGTGCTAGATACCAATGACAAGGGAAAACCAAGTCTAGGTGCAAAGGGTGGATAAAAGGATGGGCTCATAGTAAATGGGATGAAAGGCTCGTGATAGATGGATAGATAAGAGGATAGGCCATATAAGGGATCGATGCATGCCTCGTGATAAATGGATAGGTAGGCTATAGTGGAAAGCTCATGATAAATAGATGGGGATAAGCTATAAGATGGAAAGATCATGATAAGGATATGCTATAGTGGATGGATCATAAGGGAGCTAGGATGTGATCTCCAAAGGCTATGTTACATAGGAGGAAATTGCCCCATTCTAGGTGGTAATGCTTAGGATTTTTACATGAAAAAGTTCATGACCAAGGGATGACATGATGGATTGGATTTGGATGGGATGGATAAATTGTCAATGGATAGGACTTGGTTTGGAAAGAAGGTATGTCAAGAAATATCCAAACATGTTTCAACATTTTGCCCCTACGTCTTCTTCAAAATCAAAAGGTGGAAGGATAGATAAATGGGTTCAATAGGATACGTATATGTGTGTAATGGCTAAGGAATGTAGGATGGTATGGTAATGGTAGGATAAGATAGGATGGAAAATGATATAATGGGATAGATAGTTTGGAAATGGATAGGCTAGATGAGACAAGGTGCCCCCAAGTGTAAGTGACATAGAAGATCAACCTACACATGATGCCTGTTTGCCAGGTTTTCATTATGGTACTTATCCAAGGCGCCTGTTTACCAGGTTTTCACTGTTGGATGAAGGGATTTCTCTTTACTATTTTGGATTATGATGTGGAGTATATAGGCGTATGGAAAGAAGATGGATGAAAAGTTTATGCCAAAGCATGGACCATAGGGATAGCATGGGGGAGATATGTAGGATAATGGATGGAAGATGGGGAGATGTAGTTGTGTGGAGGTGCTGCGGAGTGGAAGGGAATCATGACCAACGGCTGCACACACCATGATAAACATTGAAGATTTTGATGAGATGGTGGTGTAGGAAGCAATGGGGTTGTTTTCTTAGGAGATGGTTGATGAAGTGATTTAGGAACCCACATAGATTTAATATTTTTAGTGCTTTTGTTTTGCTTGTGGGATTTTTGAAGGGAATGGAAGTTTTGGATGGATATAGGTGATTGGGATTCTTGAGGTGTGGATGAAGATGCCTCATTCACTTTGCTAGTTATTTTCTTAGGAACCCAAACCATTTTTCTTTTGAGCTTTGCATTGGGAGGTAAGGGCTTGGATATCTGCTTAGACAAGCTTTGCTTTGAGTTTGATTCTTTATGTCCTAAGGTATGAAGACCTTTAGGATTTTTGGTAGGATTTTTAGCTTTATAGGTAGAGGCATCAAAATTTTTGCTCTTGAATCCCATGGGGTGGGTGGAGTGGATGGAATGATTGGAAGCTTTATGCTTAGGCGATGTGTACATTTGTTGGTCATGATTAGGGATGTAAGGATACATATGAATGATAGGTATGTTAGGTGTTGGAAGCAATGGTGGCAAGGTGGATGGAGGGATATTTGGAGTTGGTAAAAGTGGAGGCAAAGTGGATGGTGGAAGATGTACGGTCACATGCTTTTGACATTTATAGGATGATGGAGTTGGAATGACAACACATGTTTTGGGTATATGATAGGATATATGATGGTAAGTGGTAGATTTAGGATGCATGAAGGGATTACCAACATCTTGACCTTGTTTACCTTGGGGTGTGTATCCAAGGCCATATGAGCTTGGAGGGACCTTGACATGGTTTGGCTCCAAAATACCTTGTTCATAAAGGGCTAGACCTTTACCTTGGTAGTTCATGTTTTGGAGTATGTGATGGACAATGGGACTAGGAGTGATTTGAACATTAGACTTGAGCTCTTTATTGGATGGAGAAGGTGAAGTGGATAAAGGTTGTTGTTGTCCTAAGGAAGAACACTCATGTATAAGGGTGGTAAGACCAATAGGACATGATGGTGGACTAAAAGTGGAGTTGATGGTGGATGTGGAAGGAGGATCATTAGGATCTTGATTAGCATTGTATTCACTAAGATCCAAGCTATTTGTCTGATCTTTTGTGATTACTTGGGGGACAAGTATCTCATCATGACAAGTGGATGTTTGCTCATTATGGATAGGGCTGGATGATGGATGACTAGGAGCAATTTGGATATCTCACTCATGGATGGATATAAGATTATGGATAGGATCAAGGTGCTCATGGATAGCTTCTTCATAGGTATCATCTTGATCATAAAGAAGGTAAATGTTATGGATGGGTTGCATGAAAGTGTTTTGATCTTGAGTTGGACTAGGGCTTAATGTTTCCACATGCTTAGGATTAAACCTTTGACATACCTCTTGAGTTGCTTGAATGGAATTGGATGACCCTTGGATAGGCTCTTGGTCAACAACATGAGAACATGATGACTCTTGAATAGGCTTGATGGCTTGTAGGTCACATGATGGGCTTGAAGGGCTAAGAATGATAATTGAGGGCTCTTGGATAGGCTCAAGGATAGGTGTTTGGCATGGGGATATATGATTGGACATGACCTTTGGAAGTTCTTTGGTAGGTTCATGAATGGGTGTTTGACATGGAGGTAGTTTATTCCTTGCTAGTAGCCAATGGATCACATCCTTTGCAAGTGTATGAGTGGATGAGCAATATAATGGATGAGCAATAATAGCAGATGATGTTGCAGGCTTAGGACTAGGATTAGGCTGGATGGAAGGATAATTGAGTTTGATAGGCTAAGATTTGGATTGGATGAGGGTAATACATGGGATTGGGATGATGTGACATGATTTCTTATTGTATGTCGATACACCTTGTAAACAATTAGAAAAAACATGGGGCATGTATTTGTATCATGGCCTTTGGTCCTATGGTATGCACAATAATCATGTTCATCATATGGACTTTCTTCACATGGGTTGATGGGGGGAAGTTCAATGAGTTTTGCTTCAAGCATTCTTTGTAAAACTATCTAAACTGCATCCTTTGGTGAAGGATTAGAATGACATGGTGATGAAGGTAATGAAGGGCTTGGTGATTTGGAAGGTTGATGGACCAATGGACTAGGGGTAAGATCACATGGTGGTGTTGGGATAGGATTAGCTGGCTCATGTGTTGGCATCAGAGTGGATGGTGGAGGCCACTCTAGATTGGTATCTCCCTTGTCAAATGTAATTAAGTCTTGTTTCATTAGGCTCACATGGTTTATGTACAAAGGGCCACTTGGTGTTGCATGTGCTTCTTATTGCAAAGGTGGATTTGGGCTCATTTGTGCTTGTTGTGGAGGCCATTGATAGTCTTGGAAGCTAGGTGTAATAGTAGGATATGTAGATAAAATGTCTTGGGTTTGGTATGAAGTTGAGGGCATTTGATCTTGTTGGCAAGGTTGACTTGTGCTCACTTGATTTATATACAAAAGGCCATTTGGACTTGCATGTTGTTCTTGTAATATCACTTTTTTGCCTTGTGGATGGGCTTGGTAGTGCATTGGAATGGTGGTATGAGGGATTGGATAAGCTTGAGGTGGATGTTCATAGGTTGATGTGGCATTGATTTGGTGGATAGGTGGATTAGGTTGATAGGAGGTGGGTGGATATGACATGTGGCTAGATGGATTAGGTTGATAGGAAGTGGATGGATATGACATGTAAGGTTGATGTGGATTAGGTTGGTAGTGAATGGTTAAGGATTGTTGTGCTTGTCGAGCTTGACTAGTTGCTAAAAGGTGTTGGACTTGGGCTATGGAGTGTTGCAGTTGAGGTGATTGGCTTGCATGGAGTTGAGCTTCTTGGATGAAGAATTGTAATATTTCAATGGCATCTTGGTTGAGGGGTTGTGATCCTTGATAAAGATTTTGGAGGAATCTTTGGAATTTGATTTTTGGGTCCTTTGGTGTAAACATGTTGTCACCAAGTGTTTGTCTTAAGTCCTTTTAGCAAGTGCCTGTTTAGGGATTTGGATGATGATGTGGAATGTTTGGATGATGTGGATGAAATTGAGTTGGATATGATGTGTGTTGACTAGGATGAATGTTTTAGATTGATTTGTTTATGTGTTTGGGTGTTTAGAGCTTGATGTAGCAATATTCAAACAAATGATTATGCATATACACACATGAATCACTCACGCAAGACACATAAGCAAGTTTTAGTTTGGAAGAATGTGATGATGGTTAAGCAAGCACGTGAAGACACTTCAACAAGTCCTATTCAAGGCAAGGCCACTATCACAAGGAGGTTCTAGTGAAAATCTGGGGGACCGGCACCCCACGAGCATCTAGCAAGCCACTTAAGACTTTAACTAACCATACTAGGAGTTTTAATATACACAAAGGTACACCTCCTTTTGAGTTAGCACTCTATGGTGAGCGCTAATACCGGTTAGACTTGGCTTTTGCCTTATCCTCTAATTTTTATAGAGGACCAGATGAAAGTACCACTTGAGGTCATTCCCTTGGGGTGAGTACCAAGGCAGGCCTCTCTAAGGCTAAACAAAAGCAACACAAGTAAATGTTTTTGATCTCCAAGTTTGTGTTGGGACGTGAGGAGAGAGCATACACATTTACTTGGTCACACTCGCATGGGGTTCATTAACCTTAGAAATTCAATGTGTGGAAGACAATGCAAGCACTTGTTTGTTTTTAAGCCCAAATCGAAATGTGATGAAAGACAATGGTTCGTTTTAGCCTAATTTTTGGTGTGATAGCAAACAATTGTTCGTTTTATGCCCAAAATCCAAATGTGTTTGCAAACAATGATTAGAAGATGAGAAATGAAATGATTGCACCTGGTTAATTCACTATCCAAATTGCTGTAGATGTTGATGTCAATGTTGCTCCAGCTCCTTATGATCACCTACAACATAAAAAAAAATGATATTATAATGCAGGCATAAAAAATAGGCTCATCAGGCAAGGAAAATTATAATTTTAGATGCATAGTCCAATTATATTTGATTATTTAGATACATTTTTGGTTTGAAAATTAAAAAATCAAAGAAGAGACCCCTATTAATTTTTAGAGAGCTTTCTGAAAATGTAAAGAAATCAGAAAAATTCCCTAATTTGCTCCTAGAAACGTGGATTTATGAAAATGGTATAGTCGGCAAAGATCTAATTTTTTCACACTATAAATGACCTCCAAAATAAATTTGTAAAACATAGACCCCAATTACAATTTCAAGAGCTTTCTAGAAATGTAAAATTGTTTGAAAAATTCACTGATTTGTGCCCAGAATTGTAATTTTATGAAAAAACATAAAAACATAATAAATCCCGCAAAAATTGTGATAAACCCAAAATTTTTCTGCTATAGCTTCCTTATATCATGGAAAAACTTTTACTAAAATATTGTAGAAAAATTCGTTGCCATTTGGAAGATATGATGAAATCTTTAAAACCTAGGGTTTTGTCCAAAAAGTAGCAGATCTGCAACAAAAAGTTAATTAAACCTGCAAAACTCAACAACGGGGGTTATATGAATGCAAATTTTTACTACAAAAACTTGCAAAAAAGATCAAGCGAAGTGAGTCCCACCGGGCGTGCCAAAATGTATAATGAAAAATTTGGATTTATAAATGGAAATGATTCAAACAATGAAATGCAATAACCTAAACCCAAATAATTCAATATCTTGAAGATGCAAGATGAACTTGATTGATTGATCACTTGATTGTGTTGATTACTTGATTCCGCAGCATAACGTTGATAAGGATGCAAGCTAGATGGATTGAAGATGATGGATAATGGCTTGAGATGAAAATTCAGCAGAGTGAGGTTGCATGAAGAAGAATCATCCCTTCTCCTGAAAATCTCTTCTTCTCTAATCTCTTCTCTTATGTCCTCTCTAATGTCCCAAATGGCTCAAAAGAGGATTGCTTTATAGGATTGGCTTGGTTCCAATGGATGGCTAGGATCAATTAGGGCTTTAGATGAAATGGATGGATAGGATTGATTCGGTTATCTTTGCACATTAAGAAATTGTAGTCAATTGACATGTGGCAAGGGAAGATAAGGCTTAGGTGTGCTTGTGTAGACAAATACTAAAATTAGGTCCCAATAGTTGTGCATGTGAAAGATAAAAGTTGCAACACATGATTGACTGGACAAGTGTTGGAATGTGATGAAAAATGAGGACTTAATTCAAATAAAATATTTGAATTAGTTGGGATATGAGTTGGATATTAATTAAATAAATAAAATTTATTTAATTAATTGAGAAGTTGAATAGGATGAGATAAGATATGATGTGGAAATTAATTAAATAAATCAAATTTATTTAATTAATTAGGTAGATGAATAAGATGGGATAAGATATGATGTGGAAATTAATTAACTAAATAAAATTTATTTAATTAATTGGCTAAGTAGGATGAGGATGGGATTAAATGGGATTTTAATTAAATAAATCAAATTTATTTAATTAATTGGCTTAATGGATTAGGGAAATTAGGACAAAATGCTACAAGATGTCTAGGATAATGTTTAACAAGGTGTTGCTAGACATGGACAAAGTTGGGACAATTTTGGGTGTCTACACCAACAGCTCTTGGGGCCCTCCTAGCATAACAGGATTATGAAGGTAAAGAAAAAGTCGTCTACTACATCAGTCGCACATTGGTGGGCTATGAGTTGCAATACTCTTAGATAGAAAGATCATGCCTTGCAATAGTTTTTGCTTCCCAAAAACTCTAACATTATATACTGCCTCCCATGAACTGAAAATCTATAACTCCGAGTGCAACAGTAAAACCATTTATGTCACCTATGCCTATTTGAATAGCGTCGGCTAAACCTGTATCTTTTTGATAGGAAGTATTATAATCTTTATAAGATTGTTCATCTATATCTGTATATTCTTGCTTTCCTAGATTAAGCATCTGCCTTATTCATTCTTTGGTAGCGTCAACATACACTTTTTCTTCTTTAGTTAAATCATTATAAGTTAAAGGAAATTTTTCTTCACTATCTTCAGGATCTTCAATATCTTCAGTATCTTCTAGATAAATCTCTTTTTTCTTAGAAAATTTGTCTTTGCTATCTAGTGCTAATGTAGATAACTCGTTCATTATCTCTAGTAAATAGAAATAAATTCTTTGAGTATGTTCAGTATACGACAAGATCTTATTTTGACAATCTTTTTCATTATTCTGACACTCTTTTTCATTATTTTGACACTCTTTTTCATTATTTTGACAATCTTTTTCATTATTCTTGTGATGGAGGTAGAGATCCTCTATTTCATGAAATAACTCCATACTATTTTGACTATAGAGTGTATCATCATCCATGTCATGATCTTTGATATTATCACATTGATAGCAATCTTGTTTTTTAACGTATTCTACTATACTATCAGAACCAAAATGATATCCTGATCCTTCCAGGAAACCATAATGATTTTGAAACCAATATTTAAATTCTTTGGAGACCAGATGTTTTATCAAGTTCCAACACAAATCTAAATCAAAAAAATGATAGAATCTTAGAGAACCAAGGAACAATAAGTGGGGAAAGTCCTTCGGAGAAGGAATCGAATGACATTGAATGGTAGGTTGATTCACCTTTTAATTCGATTCAAAATGAATATCGGGAACCTGAAAAGGAACCTAAAAACCTTTATGAATGGATGGGATCAGTAATTAATAAAATTGAAATTATTGAGAGACTAGAAAACAAAATTGAGCAACTAGAAAAAAAATTAGTTCAAATAGAAGAATTTTATTTACCAGAAGAATTTATAATTACAAAAAGGAAAGAAAGAGTAGAAGAAATCCAAAAATGCAAAGAACAACTAAAAGGAATAAAAAAAATAAGAGAGAAATGGAACAAAATATTGGAAAAAATTGAAAAGAAGAAATTGAACAAGAAGAATCAGATCGAATAAGAGAATCTTATTCCTTCTTAGAGTCATAATTTTTTAAAGGACTGTTTGATCATTTGTCAATAGATGAATCATGTATAAGTATTAGTTCTACTAAGAAACCCAGTGAAAAATTGAAATTGTTGAAAAGGCGACAAGATGCTTTTCAATATTTCAGGGTATTAGAAAAGAATAGAATAGTTGATTTATGGAAGGTTAAAACATATCTTAAAAATCCTTCTATAAATTATGCTCTTTTATCAGATCCCAGATGGAACATTAGAAAAGATATAAACTAATTAAATTGTATTCGATTTGTGAATCAAAGTTTATCTTCAAGATCTTCTTCATCCTGTGATAAAAATAGAGATGATCAAAATAAAGAACAATTAAGATTAAACGATTATTTTCAATTGAAAAAAAATGTTTTTAAAATAACAGATCAATTTACTCTATTAATAACTAAACCTGATCAGAGTTATAATTAATTTGAGTTTGTCCTGGATGTGAATTATGCAAATATTTTTACTTTGAATTTTTTCAAGATTCTGATGCTGAAACATTGAAAACATTAGTAACATACAACAATACTCTTGTTACTATCCTTAGAGTTGTACTAGAAAAGAAAATCATAAAATATTTGAATTTAGATTCAAAAGAAACTATTAAGATACTGCAAGACATTATTGGTACAGGTTTGAAAACAGTTCAATTTATACTTCTTGCAATATGTAACAGAATGCAAGATGAAATAAAAAGGTTTTCAATTTTTAAGAAAGCATTGCAAGAGCAGCAAATGTCTCTTTTGTTGCCTCCTTATCTGGAAGACAGAGATGGGAAGAATTACGAGTATAAAATGAAAATAATGGATCTAGAAGTACAAAAAATCGTGCTTAATATTGAAGAAGCCCTAGCTTTGAATATACTTTATAATTTAAATAAATAGTTAGTAAGCTTAAAAAATCAATTACTTTCACAAGATAAGTTCTTGAAAGTAGTGGTGGTAAACTTAGTGAAAATAGTAATTAAAGGACGTCTTAATGGAATTAAGAGAGCCCATAAAGAATCGGCTATGCAAGGTAGAGTGCCCCTACAGACCCTTCGAGCTAAAATTGATTATTGTTAATATGCGGTTCAAACTGTCTATGGAGTATTGGGGATCAAAATTTGGATCTTTGTTGAAGATGAGCAATACCTTTCTATAATCTAACCAATTATAAATCTTAAATTCTATAAGATCAAATAAAAATAATTAACCATCTTGGAGCAGTGCTATGCTTAGTGTGCGACTCGTTGAGATCAAACTTTTGCTTCTTTTCTAAAATGATAGAGAACTTGAAATAAAAACTAATTTGTATCTGGTATAATTGTTTCATATTAATTACTAAGATCCAATAAGCTAGTTAGTAAATATAGATAGTTCTATCGAATGAATGAAAGACTTTCTTTCATGAAGAGACAAACCTATATCTCTCGTAAGGTAAAAAAGAATCTTTGATAATGCAAGAAAAGAAAAAGGGGAGAAAGGAGAAAAAAAATGAAATCTTCTTCCTTACAGTATTGTATGGGTCATAAATCAACCCCAAAGAGCAGTGTGATAAAGCATAAGAATTATCCTGATTATTTATAATTCAGTCTATGAAGGAAAAAGAAAAGAAAAATAAAGAGCAGTGCAAATTATCTATGCAGCTCTAACTTCTATGGGTCAACGCAATGTGAAAAGAAGGATAGCCTATTCATCAATATCTCATATGGGTTTTGTAATTATAGGAATTGGTTCCATGACATATACAAGTCTCAATGGAGCCATTTTGCAAATGATTTCTCATGGATTGATTGGTGCTACACTTTTTTTCTTGGTAGGAACAAGTTATGATAGGATACGTACTCTTTTCCTTGATGAAATGGGAGGAATCGCTATACCAATACCTAAAATCTTTACTATGCTTAGTAGTTTTTCAATGGCTTCTCTTGCATTGCCAGGAATGAGTGGTTTTGTAGCAGAGTTATACCTTATATGACTCATTTAGGAATAAAGGATTCATGGGGTGGATGGAGTATAACTGGAGAAACTGTATCTAATCCAAGTATTTGGAGTTATGAAGGTGTGGCTGGGGCACATATTGTGTTTTCTGGCTTGTGCTTTTTAGCAGCTATCTGGCATTGGGTATATTAGGATCTAGATGTATTCTGTGATTCTCATATAGGAAAACCTTCTTTAGATTTGCATAAGATTTTTGGAATTCATTTATTCCTCTTAGAAGCAGCTTGTTTTGGATTCAGAGCGTTTCATGTAATGGGTTTGTATGGCCTTGGAATATGGGTGTCTGACCCTTATGGACTAACTAGAAAAATACAACCTGTAAATCTAACATGGGGAGCTGAAGGTTTTGATCCTTTTGTTCTGGGAAGAATAGCTTCTCATCATATTGTAGCAGGTATATTGGGTATATTAGCAGGTCTATTCCATCTCAGTGTTCGTCCTCCCCAACGTTTATACAAAGGATTATGTATGGGGAATATTGAAACTGTTCTATCCAGCAGTATTGCTGCTGTATTTTTTGCATCTTTCATTGTGGTCAAAACAATGTGGTATGGTTCTGCAACCACTCCGATCTAATTATTTGGTCCTACTCATTACCAGTGGGATCAGGGATACTTTCAACAAGAAATAGATCGATGGGTTCATGTTGGTTTGGCTGAAAATCTAAGTCTATCAGAAGCTTGGTCAAAAATTCTTGAAAAACTTGCTTTTTATGATTACATTGGGAATAATCCAACTAAAGGGGGGTTATTCAAGGTGGGTGCGATGGACAATGGAGATGGAATTGCTGTTCGTTGGTTAGTACACCCTATTTTCAAAGATAAAAAGGGACATGAGCTTTTTGTACGTCATATGCCTACCTTTTTCAAAACATTTCCAGTCGTTGTAGTAGATGAAGAAGGAATTGTGAAAGTCGATGTTCCTTTTAGAAGAGCAGAATCAAAATATAGTGTTGAACAAGTAGGTGTAATTGTTGAGTTCTATGGTGGTGAACTTGATGGGGTTAGTTTTGGTGATCCTGCTATAGTAAAAAAATATGCTAGACGTGCACAATTAGGTGAAATTTTTGAGTTAGATCATGCTACTTTAAAATCAGACGGTATTTTTCGGAGTAGTCCAAGGGGTTGGTTTACTTTTGGGCATGCTACATTTTCTCTTGTTTTCTTTTTTGGACACATTTGCCATGGTGCTAGAACTCTATTCAGAGATGTTTTCACTAGTATTGATCTGGATTTGGATGCTCAAGTAGAATTTGGGGCATTCCAAAAACTGGGAGATCCAACTACTAAAAGACAAGTGGTATAAGATGGTATTGCTTTGCTCGTTAATAAATATTGAGAGATTTCATCTCAGTAATCAAAATCTTTTCATTCCACCTTTTTTATGGAAAATGTTGTAATTAGTATGAAAGTTATCTCTATAATTGTAAACTACGATCAAATCTATGGAAGCATTGGTTTATACATTCCTTTTGGTGTCGACCTTAGGGATCATTTTTTTCGCTATTTTCTTCTAAGAACCCCCCAATCCAATCAAAATTATTACAAAAATAGATCCACTAAAGTACCTACTAAGAAAAGCAACTCTAACAGGTCGCCTAGCTAAATGGGTAATGCTCCTAAGTGAATACGATATTGAGTATGTAGATAGAAAGGCTATCAAGGGACAGGTCATTGCTGATCAGTTAGCAGATGCACCACTATAGGATACCACACCAATGCAATTTAAATTTCTAGATGAATCCTTATTCAATATATCAACACATTCCTAGAAACTCTACTTTGATGGGTCCTACACAAACCATGGATCGGGGGCAGGAATCTTGTTTGTGACTCCTCATGGTGACACCATACCAAAATCCTATCGTTTATTATTTCCATGCACAAACAACATAGTAGAATATGAAGCCTTGGTCATTGTCCTCAAGATGACAACAAAATGGAAAATCAAAGAGCTACATGTCTATGGTGATTCTCAACTAGTGATCAATTAGGTCAATGACTATTACCAAACCAAAGATGGGAAGCTTGTCCCATACAAGCGGATGGTCAAAGACTTTAAGGAATACTTTGTGATCATCTCTTTTGAGCAAATACCTTGCATTAAAAACAAAGTAGTAGATGCCATGGCAACCATTGCCTCTCTCCTCGAAATCCCAGAGAATGAGTCATAGTACGAGTTCTTAGTGGAATCAATTCAGCAACCAGCTAATGATCTTCCTGAAACCCATTCCATATGCCTATTAGTTGGATCTTATTCACCTTGGTATGGTAAGGTTTACACTTACCTCAAGGAAAACACCCTCCCACCTGAATTGTCTTCAAACCAACAACAAACCTTTATACGCCAAACCTCTCGTTATACCATTATTGCTGACACCCTATATCGATGTGGTCTAGATGGTACTTTACTCCATTGTTTAGAATGAGAAGAATCCCAAACCACCTTACAAGACATACACGAAGGGATTTGTGGAACACACTCTAGCGGTCCTTCCTTAGCTAAGAAACTCATGCGTTTGGGTTATTATTGGCCAAACATGGAAACAAATTCATATCAATTTGTGAAGAAGTGCAAGCAGTGCCAGATACACGGGAACATGATACATGCACCAGCTCAAGAGCTAAGACCTTTAACAATACCTTGGCCCTTTTGTCAATGGGGACTCCACCTTGTAGGAAAAATCCATCCTCCATCATCCAACAGCCACAAATTCATAATAACTGTGACTGAGTACTTTACCAAGTGGATTGAAGCCATCCCCCTCACCACCATCACAGGTAAATAAATCTCGTCATTCATCCTTAATTACCTCATCTGCAGATAGGGAATTCCCTCATCCATTATCACGGATAACAAAAGACCCTTCAAAAACTAGGATGTCTAAGAACTCTATGACCAATTCAAAATCCAACACCATTTGTCCACACCCTATTACCCCGAAGGCAACAGCCAAGCAGAAGCATCCAACAAGACCATCTTGAAACTCCTCAAGAAGATAGTCAATGATGCTGGCCGTGATTGGTACATCCAACTCAATCCTACTCTGTGGGCCTACATAACCAGTATACGCACTCCCACAAGTGCTACCCCCTATGCCCTTGTCTATGGCTCAGAAGCTATCCTCCCCATCGAGGTTGAGTTACCATCTCTTAGGGTGTTGTTAAAAGGTCTCATAATAGATGAAGAGTACAGAGTTTCCAAATTGCAAGAACTAGAGTTGCTAGAGGAAAAGAGACAGAAAGCCTTTGATCATCTCAAAGCATACTAGCAAATGATGTCACGAAGCTATAACCACAAAGTCTGCCCAAGAGTCTTCAAAGTTGGAGATCTAGTACTTAAGGAGAATCCCCACAATCAACAGGATCGAGAAAAGAAAGTCAAGTTCGAACCCAATTGGCTTGGGCCTTATGTAATCGTAGCAGTGTATGGATCGGGGGCAATCAATTAGCAACATCAGAGGGTGAGCTATTCGATGACCCAATCAATAGCATGCATCTTCACTGGTTCTATATCTAGGAGAACCCCAATGTAAGGTGGCATTAAATACAAAAAAATAAAAAAAATCAGATAAAATACAAAAAAATAAAAAAAATACAAAAATACAAAAATACAAAAAAATTTTAAAAAATAGAAAAATACAAAAAAATCCTCCTTCAGTGAAAACCTAGAAAACAGGTGCCTTGGATAGGTATCATGATAAAAACTTGGCAAACAGGTGTCATACATACTTTCTAGCTTTCATGCAAATAAAAGCAAGTGGTGAAAACCTGGTAAACATGCGTTACTTGTGATAAACCGCTTCTTCCATCTTTGGGAAACCAATCACCTTGTGTCCATTCTTCCTTCACTCATGTCCAATTCAATCCATATCTATTTTGTAATAAAATCCTAACGATAACCTATCATGGCTTGATACTCTATCTCTTTGTTGCCTTGTCAACCAAGGTTTTACCCCATATCCTATCCATAGTGTCAGCCTGGCTTAGTGTCTATCATCAGTGTGCCCATGGTCCAAGTCTGTGAACTACGTTGCCTCTGCATTATCACATAGGTAAGGCCATTATTCAATGCACCCCCGAGGCTCCACTGTCCCATCCATCACATGTCTAGTCCTTCTATCTATCTGAGTCCGTGCCACTTTCTATTGCCTAGGTCTTAGGTCCATTAGGGTTCACCCTGAACTACGTTGCCTCTACGTCGTCACATAGGCAAGGCCATTATTAATGCACCCCCGAGGCACTAGGTTAGTCCCTTAGGGTCTATCTCACCAATAAGGATTGTGGAACCTTTCACAAGGCAAGCAAGCGTAAGAAAAAACCTGCTCTTTTCAAGTAGAAATCTTGACACAAGGCATTAACCTATCCAAAGAAAAGAAAGCAAAGACCTAAGGCATTCTAAATGATTTTACCTAAATTATGGCAAGAAACAAACACATCTAAATGCAAACATGTTTTGTGGTTGGAATCATGGTTAAGTTGCAGCATCTTGATTTCTGTTATCATGTCTTTCTATTCTACTCGAGGATGCCAAAATCTAGAGATGCTATGATGGGGGCATGATTATTTTCTTTGTTTGTTATTTGTGGATTAAACTTTAGTAATGTGAAACCTTGTCTAAAGACATGATCGGAAAAAGATCACCGAGAACATCAAAGGTCTAACATGAACGAAGGCAATCCTTGTTTGTTGATACACAAGAAATACTCAGGTCATCTCAGTTCATATATACCTAGAAACTTGTATTAACTTGCTAAATCAAAATCCATGTAAGCAATACTCAAGTCATCTCGGTTCAATTATACCTAGATGCTTGTATTAACTTACAACATTTAGAAAAAGTACCAAAAAAATAAATAAATAAATAAAAAGGCCCTCAGAGAGTGCACTTCTTTGCTATTCCAAGATTGTCAATGGAGAATGGCTATGATACTGCTTTGTAATGAAGAGGAGCTTCACAACAATCATAGTACTATGTTTGAGCCTGCACTCTAGCAAGCTCACCATATACCTACGCTAACTACTACTACACCTGTGCCAACTGTGCCTAAGCCTGGGCAAGTTATGCCTATGCCTGCTGAACCTATCCAACTAGAAAGGTGCTGGTGCCATCTATCCCAAGGGCAACCACTGCTATGTGTCTCTCTACTCGGATAGCTCGTATCCTCACCTCTGCCATATCTCGTTCTCTAGTGAATCTTAAGATAACACATTCATCTATCTCTCGCCAAGCCTCAGCCATCCTAAGTTGTGCCGGCAGCTGCCGAACCTGTCCTCTCAGCATGGTAATGGCTCTGCCCTAGACATCTAGCTATGCTGGTGTATACGCCTAAAAATGACATGACTCGGTCTAAATAAATATTCTTAATAGTTATTCTATTCTAAATTCCTCTATCAATAAATAAATAAATCAATTTATTTATTCGATTCATATTCCTCTAATTTAATTAAATATCAAAATATTTAATTACCTCTTCTAAAGTCAAAATTAAATAAAATCTTTTATTTAATTAAATTCTTCCAAACAATTAAATAATTCTAAATTATTTAATTTAAATCAAATCATTCTTCCAAATTTAAATAAATTAATCAAATTTATTTAAATCCTCTCAATCTCCAAAAATAAAATACAATCAAATATTTTATTTATTCTTCCAAATCATGCACAACAATTAAATAAATTTATTTATTTAATTTGCCTTCTTATCATTCTAAATTAAATAATACCAATTATTGAATTGTTTCTTCCAATAATATTCTAAATATTTAATTGCGTTAAAATATCTTCTCATCCTCATGCAATTTCTTTTCTCTAGTTCTATTATCTTAACTGATTGATCTATTCTTTTAATTGATTTAATCTCTTCAATTAACTTATTCTTCTATTTTATTAATTCCTCTCATGCAAAATATAGAAAGACACTTGTCTTCTTCTTATTCGCACACATTCCTCATCCATTCTATACCGTTGATCTTCTCTTTCTCAAGTCTATAAATTGAACCCTCTTCTTCCATTTCAATCATCCAAGCTTTAAGTATTGTTACTCTACAAGAAATACAATGCGCCTTTGGCACCAATTCCTTCATTTCTTGTGATCACACTCATTACCATACTACTATCATTGTTGTGAAGCTCGTCTTCATGGTGAAACTATCATAGCCGTTCTTCATTGACAATCTTGGAATCATAGCAAGGAAGTGAACTCTCTAAGGGCCTTATTCATACATGCAAGATTGATTGAGATAGGCAACCAACGGAAGCTATGAAGCTTTGAGGTTTGTAAAAGTTTTTGAAAGTTCTTTTGTTTGATTGATCTCTTTGTTTTTGTATTTCATTGAGTTTTGGGTATTTTGATATTGATATATTGATTATTCATGTTTACTCAAATTTTTCCTTAATAATTTTGGCGCTCACTATGGGGCCTAGCCCCAAATTTAACCCAAAAACTAAGCTTTTGTGTTTTAGAAAGCCATACACAGGAGGAAATAGTGCATCTGGCACATCCTAACACACATCTGATATCTGTTACGATGCATACATTCCTTCGGTGCATATAGTATCTAATCTAACACATATACTGTCTGTTCCGACGCATACATCCTTTCAGTGCATATAGACTCTATTACGGTGCATTTACCCTCTGATATGGCACATCTGTTAGTTCAGTGCATATACACTATTTTCTTGCGCTTTTGACCTCTATCTTAGCACATATGTACTGTGGCACTTCTGAGATCTATTTCTGCGCATTCAGTCTCTGAAGTTGCGCATCTGATCTAGGCAATAATTTTTAGGGTTTCCTTGAAGTTTTTGCTAACGCTAATGTTTTTTAAGGAACACTCTTGATCTGTTTTGTAGGCTAGCTACTGGTTTATAATCATATAGTTGCACTTTGTTAACTCATGCTTTGATTTCTAATGGGAAAGTAAATGGATGCTCATGCAAATCTCACATAGTTTTAACTAGGAAGGTTGTAATTGAATCATTGCTATCTTGTATATCATTGAATCATTGCTATATTGCTATCTTTCAAAGTTAACAAATCATTGCTATCTGGATAAAATTGAACACATCATTGCCATCTAGGTAAAACTAAACCATTGCTATCTCGATTATCACTTCAAAGTTAACAACTCATTCTATCTGGATAAAAGTTAACAACTCATTGTCATCTGGGTAAAACTGAAGCATTGCTATCTTGATTATCACTTCAAAGTTAACAACTCATGCTATCTAGATAAAATTGAACACATCATTGCTATCTGGGTAAAACTGAACCATTTCTATCTCAATCATCACTTCAAAGTTAACAAATTCGTGCTATCTAGGCTAAAATTGAACACATCATTGCTATCTTGGTAAAACAGGACCATTGCTATCTTGTTATCACTTTAAAATTAACAAATCTTTGTGCTTGCCCAAGTAAATAGCTCATCTAGTTTTTCTAATTTTAAACTAGGGGAAAAGAAACACTATATTCTATGTTTTGGGAATGATACCAGGCCTATGCTCTCCCCTATCTTGGGTGACCAAAATACCAGACATATCATTTTCACATGTGTTTTTCCTTTAGAGGGGCCTGCTCTTGGATACCATTCATCCAAGTAAAAATGACCCTAAGTGGTAATAGGCTAAATGCCAAGCCCTACCAAGCCACTATAAATAAATTGTGTTTAGAGTGAAAGCTTCAAAAAATGAGTGCAGTTGTGTTATACCGATAGCCAACCTCCCCCAAAACCCTCCAAGGTGCAACCCTTGCAGGCTGGGAGACTCCATAATGGAGAGTAGTGCTGCCACATGTATAACCACTCGAACGGTTGCCTTTATTACTCATCCTTTATTTTAGTAGACCAAAAACTCCTATAATCTAGTGTAAGGAAGGGTGATTATCACCTCTCGAAGATGCTTCACTAGAGATAGTGAGAATTTAGTTTTATACTATCCTTTGAAACCTAGGGTTGTACTTGCTTTCTTTTTAATCCAAAAAAGAAAATCATCAACAAAAAAAAAACTATAAAAACATTCTTTGTGTTTGTTGTGTCTTCTTGCCATAATTTTAGAAAATTAGATCAAAAAGACCTTCTTGCAACCAAAGTACCAAAAAACTTGCAAAAATACTGAGAAAACCAGAGTGGCACATTTGTCCTCTTCTGCTGCACATTTGTGTCGACCTGCGGTGCATCTGTACTAACTTGCTGTACATTTACTACCTGTTATGGTGCATCTGCAATTTACCAGTGTGGAGCTTTTGTGCCTACTTGTGGCACATTTACCAGTTTCTGCCGCGCATATGTTCTAGCACATGCGTGACAGTGAGCACTTCCACAATCTTTGAGAGAAAAATTTTGTCATTTCTGGATACCCATTTTAGCCTAGTTCCAAATTCTGAGATCAGATCTTACCTTGTAGTCATTTTTTCATCCATTTTGCATCAAAGTCTCTCTTTCGCTGGTCATCTCATTCACCTTCTATCAAGTCTTGCTAGTCCAAAGTCAAAGTATCCCATATCAGATTAGCATAGGCCACTTTTTCATATCATTTTGGATTCAAGTAACCCTAGTAAGTCACAGAACTTTGCTAGTGGTCTTGGTGCATGACTAGTCCCTACATAGTAAGACAGGTATCGAGAACCCTTACTAGTGGTTATCATCTTGTATCAGTTGTCTTACTTGGAATCATTGATCGAAAGAGTCCCTTGTCCAAATCTTGTCGTAAGTATCCTATTCTCAGCAATCTCCATCGGCATCTTGCCAAAATCTCTAATTTCATCCAACCTCATCCCATGTCACCTTGCATTGTTCTTACTAGATCTCAATTCAAAAAGCAACTTGAAATGGTTGGATCATCCAACCACATTGTCACCCCTCATGATAGTGATGAGAAAATCTCTCATGAAGAGTATCAAGGAACCCTTCAAGATTGGAAATTCCAATGCTTGCTAGAGAAAGTGCTCCATGAGGACCCTCGCAAGTATTTTTATCATCTTGTAAATCTTGGAATTAAACTCCCCATTAATTTTGATCTAAGCAAAATCCAAGAAACTGTAGAGGATAATCATGAAAAAGGAAAGAAAGACATAGACCCAAGCACTCCTATGGAAGAAATGGGGAAACAAATTGAGGGTCTAACACAACAAATGACAGATTTCAAGATGGGTACAAACACTAAAACCTACTCCTTGGAAGATATTGTACCCTACCCCTTTGATAAAAGTTTGAACATGATACCATTCCCCTTTCGATTCAACGTTCCTAAGTTTGACAAGTACAAAGGGAAAGGAGACCCTAGAGATCACATTAGGGAATTCAACACAGCATGCATAGAAGTAGCTCACAATGAGACTTACTTAATGAGACTATTCCCTAGATCTCTAGGTAGTCAAACCATGGAGTGGTTCTCACGACTCCCATCGGGCATCAAAACTTTTGATGATTTAGTCAACAAATTCATCACGCACTTCTCATATAATATTGAGCACAAAGTCTCCATGCTTGATTTATGCAATACCAAGCAAAAGAGTGGCGAATCATTCACCTCCTTCCTACAAAAGTGGAGACAACTAGCAAGCAAATGCTCATATGATGTACAAGAGAAGCAATTAATGGAGATGTTTGTCCACAACCTCAACTCTGATCTTAGCTATCAAATACAAATTCAATGCCCCACCTCATTTTCAAAGGTCATTGAAATGGGATTGTTCATCGAAAAGGCTATGATCACCAAAGGACAAATCAAGTTATACAAGGACACACCTACCTCCAACTACACGACTAACAAATCAAAGTTTTGGAGTAAGAACAAAAATGTCATCAACAATGGAGTAGTTGATGCCAAGGTATGTGGCTCACAAACAACAAACAATATTCACTCTCAAAGGAGAGACAAGCAATGTTATGCCCAACAAAACATTCTCTCGGGGGCCAAGATCATGGTTCAACTCAAATCCAAGGAAAAAGTTCACACCGCTGGGTGAGTCCCAAGAATCCGCATTAAGGAAGCTATTGACCAATAATGAAATCTCTCTACCGCCAACAAGTGATTATGAGCCTCAAATTAAACCTCACTATTGGAAAGACACCGACTATTGTGAGTATCATAGAGGAAGAGGACATACAACCAATAATTGTATCCATCTCAAACATGTTATTCAAGATGTACTTGATCAAAATTAAGGAGGTGCTCATCAACATACTTCTAATGAGATGCATGTGGCTTACAAAGATCTGCTTCTCAATCATGACAGGCCATACAACAACAACAACAATGGCAACAACAAAAATCGTAATAGGCAAAATCAGAATAATGGGAATACTAATGCCAATTACGCAAGTGTGCCATTCGACTATACCATCAATTTCATAACAAAGCACATACCACAAATCAATGTGGTTACGCCCAACTAACAATCAGAGCCTAACATAACTGATTGCAATATCATTAGCCGTAGTGGTAGGGTCACGTTGAATACCATTCCTCTAAGGTCATCACCTTCTCAATCCAATTTCCATCAGTATAGCATCATAGAACAACTACGGAAGACTTCGGCCCACATTTCTATCTTAGAGTTGTTGCGTCTATCTCCTTCCCACAAGGAGATTCTTGATAAAGCCTTAGTGGAAACAACAGTCCCCACTAACTTGGCCCAAGAGAAGTTTTAGGCCATGGTGGTAATCTAACCTCCTCAAGTACTATATCATTTACCAAACAAGATGACCTCTCAGTGTCTCAACCTCATAACACCCCTTTACACATTGTCGTCTTCATCCATAAGCACTGCATCAGGAGGGTTCTCATTGACGGGGGAGCCAGTTTAAATATTTACACATTGAAGCTAGTCCTTACATTGGGGTTCTCTAAAAATGCACTTGATCCAAGGAAGAAGATAACTATCAAAGCCTATGATGAAGAGGAGAGAACTACCAAATGAATAGTGGTATTACCCATACAAGTGGGACCGGTAATAAAAGATGTTGTGTGCCAAGTCCTAGATAGGGAGCTCACCTATAATATTTTCCTAGGTAGACCATGGATTCATGCCATGAAAGCTATGCCTTCTACCTATCACCAATGCATAAAATTCCCTCCTAATGGAAAGCAAGTCACCATCCAAGGTGACCCTGACCCCTTTCAGCATTGCAACTCTATCCTTTTGAAACTTGATTGCATCATACCAAACAATAGAGCATCTACATCCCCTACTGCGTAGCATGATTCTACCTTTGAAGCTTCCACATCAAAGCCCAAAGAATAGAAAATTACCATCAAAGAAACAAGAGTAGGGGAATATTCCATTGAGCACAGCCTCAATCTAGCCAAGATGCCTTTACCTCCTAGATCCTTTGGGTGACCCAAGCATCTTCCAAAGCCATCTACTCCTCCTACACCTCCCACAACTCCCTTTGTAAAATGGGGGACCTTATCAGATGAAATAGAGGAAAGAGATATCCTACAATGGCTTTACACAGAAGAAGAAGAGAACATACAACAAGAACCACCTAAGCTCCCAACAGAAACCTATGGGCGAGGTGAATCTATCCTATATAGAATGGCTTACGAAGGACAAGGCCCCATTGGCCTAAGAAAAGAAGGAATTATAGAACCCATTCAACCTTCTTCATCATCATTTGCTAGAACTACAAAAGGTCTAGGATATAAAGATAAGAGAAAAGCTAAGGCAAATGCTTGTCTTGTGGAAATGATCCATACCCTTCAAGAGGACAGTGACACAGATTCCAATGAATATGAGTGGGATGAACTGACAGAGCATTCCTATGATAACAAAGAGGTTGATACCATTCAAAATTATAGCCCCTACCATGAGGGACAAATGCTACTGCATAGGCTATTAGAGTCTGATTTGCCTATCCTTGAGAATATGACTTTTGAGGAAGGTTTGAGTTCTATCGCGATAAACAACTTGGAGGAAAGTACCATCCCAAACACTCCCCCTACTAATACTCCTAGCATATCCATTCAAACTATCAATAAATTATATCTATCCTCTTACTCCCTCCCCCTTGTGCATCCTAAACTTATTGACTAGGATCTACGAGGAACCTCACAACTAGATATGTTCCAAAACGATGATGCCTATATTGACTATATGGAACTTAGGGACAACCTACCTAAAGAAGATCATAAAGCTAGCTTTTCTATTAAAATTAACATCGTGGTTTATTTCAGAGAGGGTGCCAAGCCTTCCAGTCACAAAAATATCAAAATAAAAACTGGATCTGACAGTGAAAACTGCTTTACGGTAGTGTTAGATCAAGAAAGTATGCATCCGAAGGTGAAAACCCAACTGTGGCACCTAACGATGGAAGGCTTGACACTCTCCCCAATGACATGCACTAGGAGAAGTCTTAGATTGTTGTGGAACCTACAGAACCTGTTAACATTGGAACAGAGGAACAACCTAAGATCATTCACTTTGCTAAGTCTTTAACCCCACCAGAAAAGACTAAGTTTGTACCATTCTTCAAGAAAAAACAAGTCAATTTTGCTTGGTCATATGCAGATATGCCTGGGTTAGATCCATATTTGATTCTACACATCTTCCATTAGATCTAGGAGTAAAACTAGTGAAACAGAAGCTTAGAAAGATGCATCCACACATAGAATTACTTGTAAAAGAACTCAAGAAACTACTGGATGTAGGGTTCATTAGAACTATAGACTATCCAAAATAGGTCTCCAACATAGTACCAGTGTCCAAACCTGATGGCCGAGTCAAACTATGCAATGATTTTAGAGATCTAAATAAAGCTTTCTGCAAGGATGATTTTCCATTGCCAAATATAGATATCATAGTTGACTTGACAGCAGGACATACCATGTTATCTCTTATGGATGGCTTCTCGGGATACAATTAGATCAGGATAGCACCAGAAGACTAGCATAAGATAGCTTTTATTTGTCCATGGGGCACTTTCTCCTGGAATGTCATTCCATTTGGGCTAAAGAATGCAGGAGCCACATATCAACATGCTATGACCACTATATTTCATGATATGATGCATGTCACAATGGAAGACTATGTAGATGATATCCTTGCAAAGTCACTCACAAGAGAATCACACTTGGATGTGTTAGAGAAAGTTTTTCAAAGACTAGAACAATTCAAAGTCACGTTAAACCCAAAGAAATGTGTGTTTGGAGTCACCTCAAGCAAGCTCTTAGGCTTTATTGTATCAAAAAATGGAATAGAGGTGGACCACACCAAAGTCAAGGCTATTATGGACATGCCACCACCCAAGAATCTTACTCAACTAAGATCTCTACAAGGCAAGTTACAGGCAATCCGTAGATTCATATCACAAGTGGTAGACAAATGTCAACCCTTTAGTCATCTCCTCCACAAGAACATTCCATTTAGGTGGGATGAGAAATGCGAAGAGGCATTCAACAAACTGAAGGAGTATTTTATGAATCCACCTATTCTCATGCCTCCTATCCAAGGGAAACCATTGTTACTATACATATCTACTACACCAACATCTCTTGGGGCTCTTCTAGCACAACAAGATTATGAAAATAAAGAAAGAGCCATCTACTACATTAGTTGCACATTGGTTGGCTATGAGTTGCAATACTCTCAGATAGAAAGATCATGTCTTGCAGTAGTTTTTGCTTCCCAAAAACTCTAACATTATATGCTAGCACATCCAATCAATCTTATTGCAAAAATAGATCCACTGAAGTACCTACTAAGCAAAGCAACTCTAATAGGTCGCCTAGCCAAATGGGTAATGCTCCTAAGTGAATATGACATTGAGTATGTAGATAGAAAGGCTATCAAGGGGCAAGTCATTGCTGATCAATTAGTGGATGTACCACTACAAGACACCACACCAATGCAATTTGAGTTTCCAGATGAGTCCTTATTCAATATATCAACACATTCCTGGAAACTTTACTTTGATGGGTCCTACACAAACCATGGATCGAGGGCAGGAATCTTGTTTGTAACTCCTCATGGAGACATCATACCGAAGTCTTACCGTCTATTGTTTCCATTCACAAACAACATAGCAAAGTATGACGCCTTAGTCATTGGCCTCAAAATGGCAACAAAATGGAAAATCAAAGAGCTACATGTCTATAGTGATTCTCAACTAATAATCAATTAGGTCAATGACAATTACCAAACCAAAGATGAGAAGCTTGTCCCATACAAGAGGATGGTCGAGGACTTTAAGGAGTACTTTGTGATCATCTCTTTTGAGCAAATACCTCGCATTGAAAACAAAGCAGCATATGCCATTGAAACCATTGCCTCTCTTCTTTAAATCCCAGAGAATGAGCCACGGTATGAGTTCTTAGTGGAATCAATTTAGTAACCAGCTTATGATCTTCCTGAAACCCATTCAATATGCCTATTAGTTGGATCTGATTCACCTTGGTACGGTAACATTTACACTTACCTCAAGGACAACACCCTCCCACCTGACTTATCTTCAAACCAATGATGAATATTTATACGCCAAACCTCTCACTATACCATTATTGCTGACACCCTATACTGACGTGATCTAGATGGTAGTTTACTCTGTTGTTTAGAACGAGAAGAATCCCAAACCACCTTACAAGACATACACGAAGGGATCTGTGGGACACACTCTAGTGGTCCTTCCTTAGCTAAGAAACTCATGCGTTTGGGTTATTATTGGCTGAACATGGAAACATATTCGTATCAATTTGTAAAGAAGTGCAAGTAATGCCAGATACACGGGAACATGATACATGCACCAGCTCAAGAGTTGAGACCTTTAACGACACCTTGGCCCTTTTGTCAATGGGGACTTGACCTTGTAGGAAAGATCCATCCACCCTCATCCAACAACCACAAATTCATAATAACCACCACTGAGTACTTTACCAAGTGGATTGAAGCCATCCCCCTCACCACTATCATAGGTAAACAAATCTCGTCATTCATCCTTAATTACCTCATGTGTAGATACTGAATTCCCTCATCCATTATCACAGATAATGGAAGACCTTTTAAAAACTAGGATGTCTAAGAACTCTGTGACCAATTCAAAATGTAACACTATTTCTCCACACCCTATTACCCCCAAGGCAATGGCCAAGCAGAAGCATCCAACAAGACCATCTTGAAACTCCTCAAGAAGACAGTCAACGATGCTGGCCGTGATTGGCACATCCAACTCAATCCCGCTCTATGGGCCTACAGAACCAGTATATGAACTCCCATAGGTGCAACCCCTTACACCCTTGTCTATGGCTCAGAAGCTATCCTCCCCATTGAGGTTGAGTTACCATCTCTCAAGGTGTCGTTAAAAGGCCTCATAACAGATGAAGAATATAGAGTTTCCAGATTGCAAGAACTAGAGTTGCTAGAAGAAAGGAGACAAAAAGCCTTTGATCACCTCAAAGCATATCAACAAATGATGTCACGAAGCTACAACCATAGAGTCCATCCAAGAGTCTTTAAGGTTGGAGATCTAGTACTTAATGAGAACCCTCGCAATCAATAGGATCGGGAAAAGAAAGGCAAGTTCAAATCCAACTAGCTTGGGCCTTATGTGATTGTAGCTGCTTATGGATCGGGGGCATATCAGTTAGCAACATCAGAGGGTGAGTTGTTCAATGACCCAATCAATAGCATCTATCTTCACTGGTTCTATACCTAGGAGAGTCCCAATTTAAGGGGGGCATAATAGTACAAAAAAATCAAAAATCAGAAAAAATACAAAAAAATCAAAAAATCATAAAAGTACAAAAAAAATCATCCTTTGGTGAAAATCTGGCGAACAGGTGCCTTGGATAGGTATCATGATGAAAACCTAGCAAACAGGTGTCATGCATACTTTCTATCTTTTGTGCAAATAAAAGCAAGTGGTGAAAACCTAGTAAACAGGCATTACTTGTGATAAACCGCTTCCTCCATCTTTGGGAAACCAATCACCTTGTGTCCATTCTTCCTTCACTCATGTCCCATTTGATCCATATCTATTCCATAATAAAAACCTAACGGTAACCTATCATGGTTTGATACTCTATCTCTTTGTTGCCTTGTCAACCAAGGTTTTATCCCATATTCTATCCAGTGTCAGCCTAGCATAGTGTCTCTCGTTAGTATCCATGGTCCAAGTCCATGAACTACGATGCCTCTGCGTTGTCACATAGGCAAGGCCATTTTTCAATGCGCCCCCTAGGCTCCACTATCCCATCCATCCCATGTCTAGTCCTTCTATCTATCTGAGTCTGCACCACTTTCTACTACCTAGCTCTTAGGTCCATTAGGGTTTACCCCGAACTACATTGCCTCTGCATTGTCACGTAGGCAAGGCCATTTAGCAATGAGTCCCTGAGGCACTAGGCCAGTCCCTCAAGGTCCGTCTTACCAATAAGGACTATGGAATCTTTCACCAGGCAAGCAAGCGCAAGCAAAACCTACTCTTTTCAAGAAAAAACCCTAACACAAGGCATTAACCTATCCAAAGCAAAGAAAACAAACACCTAAGGCATTCTAAATGATTTTTACCCAAATTATGGCAAGAAACAAACACATCTAAATGCAAATATGTTTTGCGGATTGGAATCATGGTTAAAATACAGAGTCTTGATTTTTTCTATCATGTCTTTCTATGCTACTCGAGGATGCCAAAAGCTAGAGATGCTATGATGGGGGCATAATTATTTTATTTGATTGTTTTTTGTGGATTAAACTTTAGTAATGTGAAGCCTTGTCTCATGACATGATCGGCAAAAGATCATCGAGGACATCAAAGGTCTAACATGAACGGGGGCAATCCTTGTCTATTGATATGCAAGAAATACTTAGGTCATCTCGGTTCAATTATACCTCAATGCTTGTATTAACTTGCTAAGGCAAAATCCATGTAAGCAGTACTCAGGTCATCTCAGTTCAATTATACCTAGATGCTTGTATTAACTTACAACATTCAGAAAAAGTACCAAAAAAAATCGCCCAATGATGAAATAAGCACTTCAAAATACTTGCACCGTCAAGATGTCGAAATCAAAGCATCCATTATATATCCACTATACACCCATGCATCCTTGTCCCATGCAATAAATGATCCAAACAATGCAGAATAACAATACAAAGTGAAGCTTGTGAATCTTTCTATCAAGTCATGCTTCCAATCAATCTTCTATCTATCATTATGTCATCTCTGTGTTGATAGAGTACATTTGGACATTACAAAAACATAGCATACAATTGCATATCATATCACATGAGATAGTCATTTACATGATTAAATGAGTTGCATACATAGTAAGTGCATCAAGTCATCCATATACAATCATCAAATAGTGTCAACAGAAAAAATCAAAAACATAGATAAGTGCATCACATAAACTACATAATCATATAAAAACCTGCATTAAAGATAACATCACGTAGCATCAAGTAAAACATCTAAGTCTTCATTATGTCATATAGCATCACATAGCATCATATAAAAATCTGCATTAGATAACATCACGTAGCATCAAGTAAACATCTAAGTCTGCATTAGATAAACATGTGCATCACATCATACAATAGAAATGCATCATAACTCATAAATATAGAGAGCATCAAATAGTTACATCATCATATAAATATCATAAAAACATGTCCAAGTGTACAATATCAAGTGGTCCATCTCTAAGTCAATGTCATATACAATAAATACATCTCAAGGATGGTGATACATGTGTCAAAATACAAAAATGGTACATATATATATCAGACTATCTGAGCCATCAAAAAGTGTACGTAGGAGCCAAAACCTGCGCAAGTATCTTCTATCCCTGCTACTGTGAACTGCTGCTACCGGTAGTGTCTCCTAAGTCCCCTCCTCCACTGGCCCCAAACTATTGTGGGCACATCACGGAAGCTCCTAACCTTGATCCACCTACTCTTTGGGAGGCCATGGACTGGCTCTTGTAGCTCGGAGCCCTCTGACTAACTGGCACAACACCATGGTATAAACCTTGGTAATACTATGTCTGAGCTTGCGCTCTAGCAAGCTCACCCTGCACCTGCACTAACTACCCCTACACCTGTGTTAGTTGTGTTTGTGCCTGTGCTAGCTGTGTATGTGTCTGTGCTAGCTGTGCCTGAGCCTGGTGCACCTGCCCAACCAAAAAGCTGCTAGTGGCATATGTTCCGAGGGCTAACACTGTTGTATCCCACTGTACTCAGATAACTTGTATCCATGCCTCTACCATATCTCACTCTCTAGTGAGCCCTGAGATAACCTCTGCATCTATCTCTCTCCGGGCCTTAGCCATCCTAAGCTATTCCTGCAGCTACCTAACCTATCCTCTCAGCATGGCTGCTATGCCCTTAATCCTATAGTGTGTATAGGGTTATGAATAGTCGGCTTGTGGCTATCTTAACTCTTAATTAAGTCATATTATCATTAGTTTATTGTTATTTAGTTGTTTAGGTCGGCCTAAGGATTATATAGGCCCATCTAAGTCGGCCTAGCTGATATCCTAGGCATAAATAGGTATATATAGGAGGTAGTGAGTCTTATTTCATCATATTCAGTATTGTGTTCTCATTGAAGACTATTGGAGGTATCCCCTTCGAAGTGGTTTTGGAGGTTGCCCCCTCGAAGTGGCATAATATTATCAAGTATTTGCAACATATTTACTATTATATTCAGATATTGTGCAAGTTGTTTCATTACAAGTGGTATCAGAGCATGATCTTGGCACCGTAGAGGCAAAAAAATTTTCTCATCATTGGAGGCGATTTTGGGAAGAGCATAACTTTCAGATTTTAGTGAATTTTTTAAATATTTTTAAAGGGTTTTTGAAGACAATATTAAAGAAGATACAGTCTAGATTTCAAAGGAATTGGAGAAACAATAAGCGAGTTATTGCAAAATTAAGGTTTGCAACAAATTCACTCTCAAGGCAGTAAATTTGCTAATTTCTTGGAATTTTTTCTGGGTAAGTGGTATCTTGGCCTTAGTAAGTTACAATAAAAATTTCAGATAATTTGCATTTCATTTGTGTGATTTATTTCAAAATTATTTTTTCCAATCATGACGGGTCCTTCAACAAGGGGCAAAAAGAATGTTACCACACTGGGAAAAACTCCAGGCAAGGAGGAGGTGGAAAATGAGGATGTTGATAAAAAAGAATATGAAAATATACTTGAACTTATTCATAAAGAAAATAGCAAGATGAAAGGTGAAATCTTGTCCATTATGGGTGATCAAATGAAAGGGTTGGCAAAGTCATGTGATATTGAGAAAATTCTGGAGATACTTTCCAAACATAAGCAGTCACAACACCACGATGTGGAGGAAGAGGATTCTACAAAAGGGAAGGGTGTTTTTGGGTTTGAATCAAATCTCAAGATGGATCATCACACCACTCATTTTATGGCAAGGAATTTCACACCAAAGTTGGATATGTGAAAGTTTGATGGTCAAGATCCTACCAATTGGCTTTGTCAAATGGAGCAATTCTTTGATATCCACCATGTTCCATGTCAACAAAAGGTGGCCATGGCTTCCTTATACTTGGAACCTGATCAATTCATTTGGTACCGTTGGCTATGTGAAGAAAAGAAAGCAAAAGGATGCATTGTCACTTGGTCAGTTTTCCAAGAAGAACTCATTACTCATTATGGTGAAAATCTTATAGATAGCTACTTCAGCCAAATTACCAAATTAAGGCAAACAAGTATGGTCAAGGATTACATTCATCAATTTCATACTTTATCTTTAAGAGTGGAAAATGTGTCTACAGAAAATTTGTTGGAGCTATTCATTGGTGGCTTAAAGGATCACATTAAATATGAGGTACACATGTTCCGTCCAAATTCCATCTCAGAGACAATGATTATGGCAAGGCAAGTAGAGGAAAAATTTATGGTTAATAAAATGCAAGGTTTTATAAACATAAGAGATAAAAGCACTCCTACACGGTCACTTCCACAACCTACTAGGCTAACACCACAACAAATTGAAGAGAAGAGAGCAAAAGGATTATGTTTTAATTGTGATAGCAAATATAGTAGAGGACACAAATGCACTGAAAAGAAATTGTTCTATATTGAAGGGCCAAGTGAGGAAGAAGAAGAGGTACCAATAGTAGAGAGTGACAATGAGATTGAGGAGGAGTCAAGAGATATCAACCAATCATTTCTTGCCATGCACTTTCAGGTTTTAGTATCCCACAAACTCTCAAGGTAGTGGGTTTCTTAAAGAAAGAAAAAGTAACAGTGTTGATAGACTCAGGTAGCACTCATAACTTCATCAACAAAAAGTTGGCCACTCGTTTAAATTGTTTTATATATCCAGCTCCAGAATTTTAGGTCTTGATTGCAGATGGTGGTACTGTTAGTTGTTTAGGAAAATGCCATAGCATTAAATTATCCATGGGAGATTATCATCTTAATTGTCCAATGTATGCTATCTCAATGGGTGCGGCAGATATTGTTTTGGGAGTACAGTGGCTTACCACTTTGGGAACAATTGAATTGAACTTCCAAAAACTATTCATGCGCTTTCAATCAAAGGGAAGAACAATAGAATTACGAGGGATGCGTGCAAAGTCACCATAGATAGTAAGTTCTTACCAAATGCAAAAGATGTTGAAGAAGGGAGTAGATGGGATGGTAGCCCAATTATTTTCATTAGAAGCATATCACTCAAAGGCTTCTACACCATTGGATCTACAAGCAATTATAGATAAGCACTCTATAGTTTTTGGGGAGATGCCAAAAGGATTGCCTCCTAGGAGAGATCATGATCATGCCATTCAACTAGTACCAGGGAGCCAACCACCCAACATCAGGCCCTACAAATATCCATATGCTCAAAAAAGTGAGATTGAGAAGATAGTTCAAGAGATGCTAGAAGCAGGCATTATCAGGCATAGTCAAAGTGCTTACTCATCTCCTGTGGTAATGGTGCATAAGAAGGATGAAACGTGGAGGATGTGTCCAGATTACAGGGAGCTTAACAAGTTCACCATAAAAGATAAGTTTCCTATTCCAGTAATTGATGATTTGTTAGATGAGCTTAATGGTGCTATTTATTTTACAAAACTTGATTTCCATTCTGGTTGTCATCAAATTAGAATTAGAGATGAGGATGTACATAAGACAGCTTTTAGAACCCATGAGGGCCACTATGAATTTTTGGTAATGCCTTTTGGTCTCACTAATGCACCGTTGACATTTCAAAGTTTAATGAACTCTATCTTCAGGCCATTTTTGAGGAAATTTATTTTGGTATTTTTTGATGACATCTTAATATATAGTAAAACATGGGAGGAACACTTGCAACATGTAAATCAAGTGTTGGACATTTTGAAGTAGAATCAGTTGTATGCTAAACCATCCAAGTGTATCTTTGGTGTCAAAGAAGTGGAGTACCTTGGTCACATTGTGTCACATGAGGGAGTCAAGGTGGACCCTCATAAGATCCAAGCAATTGTAGAGTGGAAAATTCCTAAGACCCTTAAGAACTTATGAGGTTTTTTAGAGCTTACAGGGTATTATCACTGATTTGTAAAGAATTATGGTAGCATAGCATCTCCTCTCACATCCTTGTTAAAGAAGGATGCTTTCCAATGGAATGAAGTGGCGACAAGGGCATTTGAGAAACTAAAGGAAGCCATGTGTACAACTCCAGTCCTAGCTACCCCATATTTTTCTAAAACATTTGTTGTTGAATGTGATGCTTCAGGACATGGAATAGGAGCAGTACTTATGCAAGAAGGAAAACCCATAGCATTTGAAAGTCGCCAACTCAAAGGTAAGAATTTGTTGAAGCCAGTTTATGAGAAAGAAATGTTGGCTATCTTGCATGCAGTCAAACAATGGAGACCTTATCTAATGGGATGACACTTTAAGGTCAAGACAGATCATGATAGTCTCAAATATTTCTTGCAACAGAGGTTATCATCTAAAGAACAACAAAAATGGGTCACAAAGATGTTGGGATATGACTTTGAGATCATATATAAAAAAGGCAAGGAGAATGTTGTGGCTGATGCTCTATCAAGGTGTGATGAACCCACAAAGTCATTTTTATTTGCTATTTCCATGTTACAAGTAGACTGGGTAAATGAGGCAAGAGAAGAGTGGGAGAAGGACATAGATACTCTAAGGCTCATTGAGAAACTCCAACAGGAATCAACTGTGTCTGACAAATTTTCATGGAAAGGAAATATTTTATGGTACAAGGAGAGGTTATACCTTTGCAAGAATTCAACTCTTAAGCTTAAGGTGTTGGAAGAACTGCATGCTTCTCCAATAGGTGGGCACTCAGGATTCCTCAAAACTTATCATAGAATCAAGCAAGATTTCTTTTGGGAAGGGCTGAAAGGGGATGTTCAAAAATTTGTAGCTGAATGCATGGTATGTCAACAACATAAAGGGGAGACAGTTAAGACTCCGAGTCTTCTACAACCCTTATGTATCCCAAGTCAAAGGTGGGAGGAGGTATCTATGGATTTCATCATAGGTTTGCCTAGATCTGAAGGAAAAAATATCATCATGGTTGTTGTGGATCGTCTCACCAAATATGGTCACTTTTGTGCTTTGGCACAACCATTGGCAGCAAGCACTGTAGCAATAGCTTTTATGAATACTATTCAGAAACTACATGGGACTCTGAAAGTTATAGTCAGTGATCATGACCCTATATTTACAAGTAATTTTTGGACTAACTTGTTTTCATGCTTGGGCACTCAGCTTGCTCGTAGTTCATCATATCACCCCCAGTCAGATGGACAGATAGAAGTGGTCAACAAATGCTTGGAAGGCTATCTCCGTTGTTTTGCTTCAGATAAACAAGAGAGATGGGTGCAATGGCTACCACTAGCAGAATGGTGGTACAACACTTCTTTCCATACTTCTTCCAAGATGTCTCCATTTTTAGCACTATATGGTTACCACCCACCATCAATCATCTCTTCATTGCGGGTACAACCAAAGGTTCACACAGTTGAAGAACACATCCATCATCAGCAAGAGGTATTGGATAGTCTTCGAGAGAACTTGGCAATGTCACAAAACAAAATGAAGCAACAAGCTGATCAACACCGTAGTGAAAGAACTTTTGAAGTGGGAGATTGGGTCTTTGTGCGACTACAACCATACAAGAAAATGTCTCTAAAACAACAACATAAAGCTAACAAGCTGGCACCCAAGTACTATGGTCCTTATAAGGTGTTGCAGAAGATTGGCAATGTAGCATATAAATTGGAGTTGCCCATATCAACAAAAATTCATCCAGTTTTTCATGTTTCCTGCTTGAAGAAGGTTATTGGGAATAAAGTGGTAGCACAGACTAAGTTACCTGAGCTTGATGAAGAGGGAAGAATAGTTGTGGATCCTGAGAGAATTATTCAAACACGCACCAAGAAGCTAAGGACAAGGGAAATCATAGAATATCTAATTAAATGGAAAAACTCCCCAGTTGAGGAAGCTACATGGGAGAATGAGGAATTCATGCAAAAGCATCCACATTTGGTCAGCATCGAGGACAATGCTTCTTTGAAGAGGGGGGGCATGCTACGCCCTTAATCCTATATTGTGTATAGGGTTATGAATAGTCGGCTTGTGGCTATCTTAACTCTTAATTAAGTCATATTATCATTAGTTTATTGTTATTTAGTTTTTTAGGTCGGCCTAAGGCTTATATAGGCCCATCTAAGTCGGCCTAGGTGATATCCTAGGCATAAATAGGTATATATAGGAGGTAGTGAGTCTTATTTCATCATATTCAGTATTGTGTTCTCATTGAAGACTATTGGAGGTATCCCCCTCGAAGTGGTTTTGGAGGTTGCCCCCTCGAAGTGGCATAATATTATCAAGTATTTGCAACATATTTACTATTATATTTAAATATTGTGCAAGTTGTTTCATTACAATGGCTATGGCCCTCTCTTGGACATCTGGTTGTGATGGACCCTAAGGTGCCTATGCCTGTTCCTGCCCCTGTGGCTGGGGTACCTATTGTTGTGCCACTTGTTGAGGTGGTGGCCTCTATGCCTACTGTATAGCCTACGATGCAACCTATGGTGGCACTACTTGCTAAGCATGGGAAGGTCCCTCCCTAGCTCTCCTCTTCTATCTAGGTCTAGCTCCGTCTCCACCACCTCCCCCTCCTCCACCATCTCTACCACCTCCTCCTCCACCATCTCCACCATCTCTTCGTCCTCCTCTCCTCCTCCTCCTCCTGCCAACCTAGCCCTCATCATCTGAATTTGCCTCGTATATACGAGGCACCATCTCTCTAGGCCCTAAGTACCTCAAAAATGGATGAGCAACAAACCACTCCTCAAAGTCCTTAGTCATCCCAACATCTACAATCTCTCTCCTCATATCCCAAGTAACATAAGGAGCCTACCGAAACTCTACCACTACCTCCTCATAGGACGCCACTAGCCCCCATCTAAATCTCTTAGCATGAGTCTGCACAAATAGATCCTGCCCCTGTGGCATGCCCTATCTCCTCCCAAACTGTCTCCAAACCTGGCTGACAATCTATCTCTCCAAAATGAATTGCGTCTAGCCTATCAACCATCGAGTCTGATAGTAGTATGGAAGCTCATTTGCCTCATCCTCCCAAGGCTCACAATCTAGATATGGTCACCAGATGACCACATCTACTCCATCTAAAGCATGCCTCCAATACTTGAGCTTCCCTAGCCTATGCTGGGAAATCACTCCTGCGTAGCCATAGCTGTACGGCTCTCCTCTCTATCTGTTAAAAACACAGATTGGTCTAGTGATCGCTATGTGCTCCCATAGCCAAAATTGCAATAGTGAAACACCTACTAATAGGTTCGCACCCTTGCGGTATACCAATTGATGCATGTCATGGTATAGGTGTGCCAGAATGCAAACACCCCAAGCATAACGGGTGCCCTCTGTAACCATCCACTCCATGATCTGTCCCCATCCAATCAGGAACCCATGTGATCTCCTATTGGGGCATACAACGCCTCCGATCAGTCTTGCTACTATCCCTAGGAAGTAGTCATAGTAGTCATGAATGTCCTGCCAGAAGATGACCTATCCAACCAGCTTGGGGTCATCGAATACTCACCTGCACTTAGCAAGTCTTGCATCCTGCTGTGGATCATACTCCACGAGCTCTCCCTAAATGGGTAAGTGGAGAATCATGTATATGTCCTCTAAGGTAACTGTCATCTCACTAGTAGCGAAGTGGAAGGTCCCGTCCATGCTGTGGAACCTCTCTACTACTGCATTCAGTAACCCGCGGTTTGCTCAAACCTCGGGCATAAAGCATACGTAGTCCAATCCCATCACACTGAGTGCCTCTCGATCCATCTCAATCAGCATATGTCACTGCAACATCAGCATGGGGAATTACTCCCGTGACATCAAGGTATCTCGTGTATCCTCCTGCAAGCATGCAAAGCAAGGCGTCAACCTAAAGTTGCAAGTACCATGCTCAACATATCTATAGAAACATATCAACTAACTTAACATATCTATTGATCATGATGTTACTCACAAACAAACATGAAATAAAAGTTACACAACAACCCTTATTTATCTTGAAAGATATGATGAATTCAAAGAATTCATGATCCCAAGTCTCCGTTGATTAGTTCATAATCTACTGACATTACTCAGTGGTTGATGTGTGCTACTATTAATCATTCAGGGGCCTTACGTTCTCCAGTAATTTCTACAAAGTTCATTAGTATTCCTCCAAATATCCTATCCTTTATGTCTACCTTGCATAAATCTCCAACAATTCTACCTCTACACTATGAATTCACTCAAATAATGTGCCTATAGGTTGATATTTGCATGATTTTTATCATTATTTATGATTCTTTGCATGATATTTTCAACACTACATGCATTTAGCTCAAATATGCTAATGATTTTTAGTTATCCACAAGATGTCAGCATATTTCTCTATTCTACTTGTTGCTCCAGAATTTCTTGATTTTCCTACCAAACTTCAGTCCTGAACACATTTGAGAAAAGAAATAGTCCTTTCAAATATAAATCTAACCTAGTGAGTAAAGTTAAATAATTAATTTCATTGTGCTCCACAGACTTGTGTATCCTGCAACAACTAGATAAACCAAAGTTAGATAAACTTTCAGGATAAAGCTGCTCATTCAAAGTTTCCTAAAAGAAAGGAATGTTAATTTGAAAATTGCATTCATACGCATCCATTGAAATGAGACTCTATTTTCAATTTTTAGGATTTTGAAATTTTAATGAGATCTATCATATCTCAGAATAAAACTTGTAAGCTCAAAAAATCAAATGAATCTTTGAAGCTTTGAGCTAGATCTTTGCAAAGATACAGTCAAAACCTCTCAAAAAAGAGATATTTGCAAACATTCAACTCAAATGATGAAATATTTATGCAATATTTGTAGAAATCCACAGATTCCTTGTTCAGGCCCTCCTTCTAGCACCAATTTATGTTGATTGCGTTAGAAGCGAGGGGTGAATAGATCAATTGCAAGATTTAAGGCAGGCTGCTATATAGAGGTAGGGGATATCACTTCAATTGAAAAGAATTTCTTTGCTGAGAAACAGCTCAGGCCCTCCTTCTAGCGCCAATTTATGTTGATGAGGATGTTACTTACAAACAAACATGAAATAAAAGTTACACAACAACCCTTATTTATCTTGAAAGATACGATGAATTCAAAGAATTCATGATCCCAAGTCTCTGTTGATTAGTTCATAATCTACTGATGTTACTCAATGGTTGATGTGTGCTGCTGTTAATCATTTAGGGGCCTTACGTTCTCCAGTAATTTCTGCAAAGTTCATCAGTATTCCTCCAAATATCCTGTTCTTTATGTCTGCCCTGCATAAATCTCCAACAATTCTATCTCTACACTATGAATTCACTCAAATAATGTGCCTATAGGTTAATATTTGCATGATTTCTATCATTATTTATGATTCTTTGCATGATATTTTCAACGCTACATGCATTTAGCTCAAATATGCTAATGATTTTCAGTTATCCACGAGATGTCAGCATATTTCTCTATTCTGCTTATTATTTATCATGATCTGTAGTTATGGAAGTGATTTAATGAAATTAAAATGAGAAAAAGGGTTCAAAGAATGAGATTCCCAAAATTACTTAATTGAGATCATTGATCCACATACATGTTCTGATACAGCAATGAAGAGAAGAAAACTAGAATCATACTTCACTAGGACATTCCACAAATCAGCATGATCTAGTGCAAATCTTCAAAGGAAAAGTTGACAACAACATGCAATAAAATGAAAGCACTTCTATTGAACACAACATTCACCATTACATATCCAAAAATCAACTGGAAGATTACGTAAAGTTTACAATCAAGATGTAATCCAAAGCTTCATCTCCATCTAGTATGCTTTAGAACAAGTACATTTACAATTATCTGAAGAAAGAACCTTGATATTTCAACAATTCAGTCCTCATTAGTCTTAGTAATCTGATCCCTTATCGGGTCTACAACCCTTTGGTCCGATATATAATGATTGACCTCTATTCTTTTTGACAAGCCGTGGCCCTTTTATAGGATAGAAGCTATAAAACGGTTAAATGATCCAAGGATTAGGATCCTCCTAGAACAATCAATGGTCCAGATGAATAGCATGTGCCTGCTAGTTGGCACTCACACAGCTGGCATAGAATATTCCAGCATTTTAGAATTGATTCACTCTCTAGCTGGTAAACAACACATTTGATAATATCCCCTTCAGCTCAGGTTCATGTTGCCTCTGTGTGCAACTCTGCAATGTTCAGCCACTTCGATCTGCAACATACAGCCAAACTCCAAATAGTTCCAACATCCTGCAATAGGCAAACAAGAATTAAGCATCATTTAATAACTAGCAGGAAAATAAACATTACATTAACTATAAATCTAGCCCTAAACATGCAAGCTTGGATATTGAGCTATGAATATTAAGCATCTGTAAACATCCGCATATCCAAATGCACATATGACGTCAAGAATGGTTGAGTCAACCATCATTGACCAAAAACATGCTATCGGGCCCAAAAATGGTTTCAAAATCCTCCTGCTTTGCTTTCCCACCTTTTCGCATACTCAATTCCTTGTATATGTTCCTTTGTCTAATTGCCATCTGTATGTTCCTTTGTATGTCGGGTATGTATGTTATAAACATACAAGCACCCCGAACATACAAAGAATTTTCGGTACTTAATTCTTCTTTCGCATCCGGCTTGCATATAAAATTGTATGTATCTTTCGCTTTTGTATAGGTTATACAAATGTGGACTTCAAAAGATGCATTAAACAAATTGGAATTTACCTTCGACTTCGGCATTGTATCTTTTCCCTTTGTATCTAAGATACATACAAACCATCATGCAATTGCGGATCTCAACCTTTCATTAGCAATGTTTTACCTTTGCATCGCATCTGAAAATGTATCTCTAACTTGTATTTTCACTTGTATATTTCGCTTGTATATCCATGATACAATGATACTTGTATCCAATTTCTTAGATACAAAGCCCCATACATACAAACCCCTTTGTATGTCTTTTCGGACTTATCACTTTTATAGACCACAGTTCACTCACCTTCAGCTCTGCAACATGTACAAAGTGCAATGTACCTTTCGGCATATGCTTTAAAGTGTGATACATTATTTTAACTAGATTTTAATCTTTCTTGAATTCCACCTTGTATGTATATTGCAATGTATGTCCTGAAACATATACATATACAAAGCGTTGAACATACATTGATAAAACCAACTTTCATAACTCTTTCGATTCCACGGCATGCACATGGCTTTGTATATCCACTTTGTATGTAGGATACATACAAACACAAAATGCATCGATGGAATCCACTGATTATTCATTTAAACTTTGGACTCTGTCAGGTCCGGCTTGCATGTATAAATAAACTGCTAGCCAAATGCATACAAGTACAACAATGTATATAAACCCGATGACTTCCCTACGACTTTGTATACGAGCAATATACAAAAGACTTTGTATATGAATGACCTGATATACAAAGGACTTTGCATATACAACATACAACAACCTGACATACAAGCGACCTTTTATACACAACATACAAACCCTCCTATAGTGCATTTACCAAAAAACACATATAACTTGCAAAATATTGGGAATTTTAAAATGGTCCAAAAAGCAACCCTCACTCATTTTTGACAAGGAATTCACCCATATTATGATATGGCACTTAATGCTATTTTTCTTTATTTTCAACAAGATTTGTACTACTTCACTCCCTTTTCCCTTTACCACCAAGCATAACAACACACACAAGCAAAAAGCAATAGCCATAGTAGGGGTCCTCATTTTGCTAAGGAGTAAAATAGGGCGTGTTGTGAGCATCACAACAACTAGCAACCAAACAAAACAATCAAATTAAAACCATTAAAAGAAACTAAATGAAATAAATTCATAACTTCTAACTATCTTTTCTGCAAATCATTATTTAACTTGAGACCTAATGTATTCAATAAGGTGCATGAATCTTCCTTTCAGTTTAAGTGGGTGCACGTGATTAATAGTCCTCATCTTGAAAATCAGTTGAACAAACTAGTGACTATTAGACTACCTAGTTGATGTCATTCCCTCATAGCCAACTGGATAGAGCCTTGCTATCAGCAGGCATCCATAGCCCCAACAAGGTTATTGTTATAATTCTCCTAAGTAGAGCTCCACTGCCAACAAGCATCTATAGCCTTGGTAGAGTTACTTAGATGGCTTAATCTGGATTTTTAGAAAAATCTATTTTATTATTTTATTATTTTATATTTTGTATTTGATAGAGATGTCATAAGATATTACAGTTATAACTTTATGATGCAAGGAGTGATCACTTGCTAAAATTAAGTTGAGAATTGCAATGGTAGCAAGGGTGACCTCTAATTTTTTCACCTAATATCTACGCTGGTAGGTTCAACAAACCCAAGGATTTTAGGTGTGTCATTGTGAGAAACTTCTCTTGAATACTCAACCCACAGTTACTAAATACATAATTTCACAAGTCAACTAACCTTTTGCATTCATGATAGTCACAACAAGTTATGCATAAATTTCAAATAATTAACCTGAATGTTTTGAATTTTCTATTGTTTTTAGTGGTTGTTACTCTACTCCTGCATACCCTAAATCAAAATAAAGACCCCAGCACACAGGAAAACAACAACACAAACAAAACAAGTAGACTGTACAAACAACTACCCTACGAAAGGAAACAACACAAAGTAAGACAAGCAAACAAAGAAAAGAAATAGAACAACTATTCTACCAAACTATACACAAAGCAAGACAAGGCAAATAAAACCTAGGAAAAGACCCAAAGACACCTGTATTTACATACTTCCTTAGATTGTGCAGGAGCATCAGGGCATTAGTTATGGTTCTGATCCTGGCAAATTCATCTTTGTATTCTGAAAAATATTCTTGTATTCTAAATTCACTGTGTTTAACAGAATAACTCTTAACGATTAGCAACTGAGGAAGCTCATCATGTTCATGACTAATCTATATGCATGTTTTATCTTTTGAATTTCTATAATCAAAATAATAATTAACATCATTTACTGTGGAAAGGAAAGATACAACCTGGTACATCTCTGGTTCTACAGGACATGTTGGTTCACTGCCATCTGGTCTTCCATTTAACTTTGCATTTTTGTTGTTTGGCTCAATGTTAGGCCTCCCTTCATCTTGAAGAATGTATGACTCTTGATGTAGTAATTCTTCATCTTTATCCACATTTGTTAATTTATTCTACATGTATAGTTTATCCTCAAGTTTAGGAAACTTCTCAATGTTTTCTTCAATTCTCTGCACATCAGCATCTAAATGAGTATCTTTATAATCATAATCTGATATACAGAAATTTATCATTTCTAAATCATTTGACTATAAAGGTGAATTAACAACTTTCGATTGATAAGAATACTCCCCTATTTCATTTTCAAAATGACATTGGATTGGCATCTGATCATGCACAACAACTCCAAAACCTTCTGCATCTTCAATTTTTATGAATTGTTCATCAAATACTTTACATTTTCCATCCAGTAGGGTATTTGGTTCCATTGACCTGCAACCTTCGTGCATTTGACCATTCAACTTAAAGAAGTCATCTATGAAATTAGGATTTACTTTCTTTTCTATGACTCCCTCGGTAACTATCATAGGAACTTCTTCAGTAGCAATGCATTTAAATTCTTCCACCTGTCTACATTTCTCTTACCATAAAATGACTCAAGGAAAGATGTTTCACTATCCTTATCAAAAGTATTAGGATCATAATCAAATACTTTATCCTGACAAGTGGTTTCTTCTCTACAAATTTTGAAAGATTTATACCTGCAATCCCCTTTACCTGTATTAGGAAGTAGAGAACTCCTATCAATCTCACCATAAAATGACTCAAGGAAAGATGTTTCACTATCTTTACCTTCTAGAACTGATTCAACTATTGTATTTTCTAAACAACTCATGATTATGGGTGTTGTCTCTTCTTGATGTTCCAGAATTCGAGTCTTCTCCAACATGACCAAGCAAGCGTCACAATCCCTTTCTAAATGCTCCTCATCATGTAATCTGCACCAGCTTTCAATCAGGACATCATCAGTGGATAAACCTAATATTTGACTACATTGTATATTTCTAGACAAATATAATTTGAAATCCTTAGAGCGGTCCACTTTAGTGTCCAGACAACTAATAATTTCTAGTGTTGTATCTTCTTGTTGCTCCAGAATTTCTTCATTTTCCTGTCAGACTTCAGTCCTGAACACATATGAGAAAAGAATTAGTCCTTTCAAATATAAATCTATCCTGGTGAGGAAAGTTAAACAATTAATTTCACTGTGTTCCACGGACTTGTGTATCCTGCAACAATTGGATAAACCCAAGTTATATAAACTTTGAGGATAAAGCTGCTCATTCAAAGTTTCCTAAAATAAAGGAATGTTAACTTGAAAATTGCCTTCATACGCATCCATTGAAATGAGACTCTATTTTCAATTTTTTAGGATTTTGAAGTTTTAATGAGATCTATCATATCTCAGAATAAAACTTGAAAGTTCAAAACATCAAACTAATCTTTGAAGTTTTGAGCTGGATCTTTGCAAAGATACAGTCAAAACCTCACAGACAAGAGATATTTGCAGACATTCAACTCAAATGATGAAATATTTATGCAACATTTGCAAAAATCCACAGATTCCTTGTTCAGGCCCTCCTTCTAGCTCCAATTTATGTTGATTGCGTTAGAAGCGAGGGGTGAATAGATCAAATGCAAGATTTAAGGTAGGCTGCTATACAAAGGTAGGGGATATCACTTCTATTGAAAAGAATTTATTTGCTAGGAAACAGCTCAGGCCCTCCTTCTAGCGCCAATTTATGTTGATAATGATGTTACTCACAAACAAACATGAAATAAAAGTTACACAACAACCCTTATTTATCTTGAAAGATACGATGAATTCAAAGAATTCATGATCCCAAGTCTTCGTTGATTAGTTCATAATCTACTGATGTTACTCAGTGGTTGATGTGTGCTACTGTTAATCATTCAGGGGCCTTATGTTCTCCAGGAATTTCTACAAAGTTCATCAGTATTTCTCCAAATATCATGTCCTTTATGTCTGCCCTGCATAAATCTCCAATAATTCTACCTCTACTCTATGAATTCACTCAAATAATGTGCCTAGAGGTTGATATTTGCATGATTTCTATCATTATTTATGATTCTTTGCATGATATTTTCAACACTATATGCATTTAGCTCAAATATGCTAATGATTTTCAGTTATCCATGGGATGTCAGCATATTTCTTTGTTCTATTTATTATTTATCATGATCTGCAGTTATGGAAGTGATTTAATGAAATTAAAATGAGAAAAAGGGTTCAAAGAATGAGATTCCCAAAATTACTTAACTGAGATCACTGATCCACATACATGTTCTGATACAGCAATGAAGAGAAGAAAACTAGAATCATACTTCACCAGGACATTCCACAAATCCGCATGATCCAGTGCAAATCTTCAAAGGAAAAGTTGACAACATGCAATAAAATGAAAGTGCTTCTATTGAACACAGCATTCACCATTACATATCTAGAAATCAATTGGAAGATTACGTAAAGCTTACAATCAGGATGTAATCTGAAGCTTCATCTCCATCCAGTATGCTTTAGAACAAGTATATTTACAATGATCTGAAGAAAGAACCTTGACATTTAGATGAAGCTTCAGATTACATCCTGATTGTAAACTTTACATAATCTTCCAATTGATTTTTGGATATGTAATGGTGAATGATGTGTTCAATACAAGTGCTTTCATTTTATTGCGTGTTGTTGTCAACTTTTCCTTTGAAGATTTGCACTGGATCATGAGAATTTGTGGAATGTCATGGTGAAGTATGATTCTAGTTTTCTTCTCTTCATTGCTGTATCAGAACATGTATGTGGATCAGTGATCTCAGCTAAGTAATTTTGGGAATCTCATTCTTTGAACCCTTTTTCTCATTTTAATTTTATTAAATCACTTCCATAACTGCAGATCATGATAAATAATAAGCAGAACAAAGAAATATGTTGACATCCCATAGATAACTGAAAATCATTAGCATATTTGAGCTAAATGCATGTAGTGTTGAAAATATCATGCAAAGAATCATAAATAATGATAGAAATCATGCAAATATCAACCTATAGGCACATTATTTGAGTGAATTCATAGTGTAGAGGTAGAATTGTTAGAGATTTATGTAGGGCAGACATAAAGGACAGGATATTTGGAGGAATACTGATGAACTTTGCAGAAATTACTGGAGAACGTAAGGCCCCTGAATGATTAACAGTAGGACACATCAACCACTAAGTAACGTCAATAGATTATGAGCTAATCAATGGAGACTTGGGATCATGAATTCTCTGAATTCATCGTATCTTTCAAGATAAATAGGGGTTGTTGTGTAACTTTTATTTCATGTTTGTTTGTGAGTAACATCATCATCAACAATATCAAACTGATCAAAATAGCACACTACATCTCTTGACTAGATTCTTTCAATCTTGGAGATAGCTTATTGATTGACGTGTCAAATAGGATGCCAATCGAATCAATTATGTTAAGTAAACTGCCTATCTATATCATATGCGTCATAAAAGATGGTACATATGCCATTTCTTATCAAATATGCCACTTCTAATGCATGTGCCACAAGATTTCATGCATGTGTTGTCCTATACCATAAATGTGCCGCCCAGTTGCATGCACCGACCTATACTGTAAATGTGTTGCAGAATTATGCATGCGCTGACTAAACTCATGCATGTGCAGCTTTAGTATATGTGTCATTCTATATCTTAAATGCACCAAAGTTTGATAGATGCACAATTTTGCATACCAGATGCGCCAAACTGCGATCTGGCGTATTTGTCTATCCTATTTTCTCCTAGTAATTATGCACTAAAAATTGACTCTAGGGGAAATTTTTCAAGATACATATCGAGGGTCCTACCTCTGCTAGCCGGTCGAATCAACGGACCCACTCAAAGCAATGCTCCTTGCATGGAATGTCGATCCTCGTGCTAACTGCTCTATGCTCTATGCTCTCCTAAGCTCTCAGAAGTAAATCAAACAAAGCCAAGTGTGCAAATGAATTATCTTGTGGACCTAGCTCCTATATATAGCATGCAAACCCTAATCTGGCTATGTGGTGACTATGACTACTTCCCGCACCCGTTTCTTCCTGTTTTCTTTCTGTTTCTCAGAAATGCATCCTATTTTCTTCAATCCTAACCAAGTTTTCCCTTCATCTTTGTGAGATTGTCCATCTCACACCTTCTAACTTCTTCCTGTCCAATCTCCCAAGGGGGCATCCTACTGTCATTAAACCTATACCAGGGGCAAATTGGGGCATGCATGATTATTCAACAATCGTTATTCTTTAAAGCAACGCTGTTAACTACATTACATCAAAGAGGGGCAAAATGTATACGCCTAAAAATGACACGACTCAGTCTAAATAAATATTCTTAATATTTATTCTATTCTAAATTCCTCTATCAATAAATAAATAAATCAATTTATTTATTCAATTCATATTCCTCTAATTTAATTAAATATCGAAATATTTAATTACCTCTTCTAAAGTCAAAATTAAATAAAATCCTTTATTTAATTAAATTCTTCCAAACAATTAAATAATTCTAAATATTTAATTTAAATCAAATCATTCTTCCAAATTTAAATAAATCAATCGAATTTATTTAAATCCTCTCAATCGCCAAAAATAAAATACAATCAAATATTTTATTTATTCTTCCAAATCATGCACAACAATTAAATAAATTTATTTATTTAAGTTTCCTTCTTATCATTCTAAATTAAATAATACCAATTATTTAATTGTTTCTTCCAATAATATCTTCTCTAAATTTAAATAAATAAATTATTTATTTAAATTGTCCATTTCTTCTAAATTGAGTTATCTCTAAATATAATTCATTCCTTGTGCACATGCAATTGAATATTCTAAATATTTAATTGAGTTAAAATATCTTCTCATCCTCATGCAATTTCTATTATCTAGTTGTATTCTCTTAACTAATTGATGTATTCTTTTAATTGATTTAATCTCTTCAGTTAACGTATTCTTCTATTTTATTAATTCCTTTCATGCACAATATAGCAAGACACTTGTCTTCTTATTTGCACGCGTTCCTCATCCGTTCTATACCGTTGATCTTCTCATTCTTTCTATACCATTGATCTTTTCTTTCTCAAGTCTATAAATTGAACTCTCTTCTTCCATTTCAATCATCCAAGCTTTAAGTATTGTTACTCTGTAGGAATTACAGTGCACCTTTGGCACCAATTCCTTCATTGCTTGTGATCACACTCATTACCATACTACTATCATTGTTTTGAAGCTCATCTTCTTGGCGAAACTATCATAGCCATTCACCATTGACGATCTTGGAATCATAGCAAGGAAGTGCACTCTCTGAAGGCCTTATTCATACATGCAAGATCGATTGAGATAGGCAACCAACAGAACCTATGAAGCTTTGAGGTTTGCAAAGGTTTTTGAAAGTTCTTTTGTTTGATTGATCTCTTTGTTTCTATATTACGTTGAGTTTTGGGTATTTTGATATTGATATATTGATTATTCATGTTTACTCCAATTTCCCCTTAACATTTTTAAATGATATATCATTGGTTTACCGCTTGATAGGGGAAATACTTTGTTTGTTCTTGTATCATTTGTGCATACTTTCTTGCTTTCTTATGTGTGTTATCATTCTATCTTGCATCGTGTATCATTCAGCTCTTTCTTCAAACCTAACCTATTTTTCCCTTCTTCTTCGTGAGATTGTCTGTCTGACGCCTTCTGCCTTCTTCTCATCCAATATCCCGAAGGGGCAACCTATCGTCATAACCTGTACCAGGGGCAAACTGGGGCATGTATCATTATCAAACTATTTATTCTTTGAAGCAACGTCGTAAACTGCATTGCATCAAAGAGGGGCAAAATGTATACGCCTAAAAATGACACGACTCAGTCTAAATAAATATTCTTAATATTTATTCCATTCTAATTCTTCTATCAATAAATAAATAAATAAATTTATTTATTTGATTCATATTCTTCTAAATTAATTAAATATCGAAATATTTAATTACCTCTTCTAAAGTCAAAATTAAATAAAATCTTTTATTTAATTAAATTCTTCCAAACAATTAAATAATTCTTAATTATTTAATTAAATCAAATCATTCTTCTAAAAATTGAATAAATCAAATCAAATTTATTTAAATCCTCTCAATCTCCAAAAATAAAATATAATCAAATATTTTATTTATTCTTCCAAATCATGCACAATAATTAAATAAATTTATTTATTTAATTTGCTTTCTTATCTTCTAAATTAAATAATACCAATTATTTAATTGTTTCTTCTAATAATATCTTCTCTAAATTTAAATAAATCAAATATTTATTTATGTTGTCCATTTCTTCTAAATTGAGTTATCTCTAAATATAATTCAATCCTTGTGCACATGCAATTGAACATTCTAAATATTTAATTGAGTTAAAATATCTTCTCATCCTCATGCAATTTCTATTCTCTAGTTCTATTCTCTTAACTGATTGATCTATTCTTTTAATTGATTTTATCTCTTCAGTTAACTCATTCTTCTATTTTATTAATTCCTCTCATGCAAAATATAGCAAAACACTTGTCTTCTTATTCGTGCACGTTCCTCATCTGTTCTATACCGTTGATCTTCTCATTCTTTCTATACCATTGATCTTCTCTTTCTCAAGTCTATAAATTGAATCCTCTTCTTCCATTTCAATCATCTAAGCTTTAAGTATTGTTACTCTGTAAGAATTATAGCGTGCCTTTGGCACCAATTCCTTCATTGCTTGTGATCACACTCGTTACCATACTACTATCATTGTTGTGAAGCTCATCTTCATGGTGAAACTATCATAGTTGTTCTCCATTGACAATCTTGGAATCATAGCAAGGAAGTGCACTCTCTGATGGCCTTATTAATACATGCAAGATCGATTGAGATAGACAATCAATGGAAGCTATGAAGCTTTGAGGTTTGCAAAGGTTTTTGAAAGTTCTTTTTTTTATTAATCTCTTTGTTTTTGTATTTCATTGAGTTTTGGGTATTTTGATATTAATATATTGATTATTCATGTTTACTCTAATTTTCCCTTAACAACTAGATCTTGGGAGGCCTATGCCTGTCCCTGTCACTACGGCTGAGGTACTTATTGCTACACCACCTACTATGGTGGCGGCATCTATCCCTACTGTGCAACCTGTGGCTACACTACTTGCTGAGCATGGGAGGATCCCTCCCTAGCTCTCCTCCTCTACCTAAGTCTGCCTCCATCTCCCCCATCTCCCCCATCTCAACTATCTCCTTCATCTCCCCCATCTCCACCATCTCCTCCATCTCTCCATCCTCCTCTCCTCCTCCTCCTCTTCCTCCTACCAACCTAGCCCTCGTCATCTGAATATGTCTTGTCTATTCGAAGAACCAGCTCTCCAGGCCCATAATACCTCAGAAATGGGTGCTCTATGAACCACTCCTCATAGTCCTGTGTCGTCCCTACATCTGCAATCTCTCTCCTCATCAGCCAGGCAGTATAGGTAATCTTTTGAAACTCTACCACTGCCTCCTCGTACGATGCCACTAGGCCCCATCTAAATCTCTCTGCATGAGTCCGTACAAATAGAGCCTACCCTTGTGACATGCCCTGTCTACTCCCAAACTGCCTTCAAATCTAGCTAACAATCTGTCTCTCCAAACTAAACCGCATATAGCCTATCAGCCACCATGTCTAGCCTATCAGCCACCGAGTCTGATAGTAGTATGGTAGCTCATCTGCCTTGTCATCCCAAGGCTCACAGTCTAGATAAGGTCGCCAGATGACCACATCTACCCCATCTAGTGCATGCCTCCAATACTCTAGCTTCCCCAGCCTATGCTAAGAAATCACTCTTGTGTAGCCATAGTAGTAAGGCTCTCCTCTCTACCTCTAAAAAACACATATCAGTTTGGTAATGGTGATATGCTCCCACAACCAAAACTGTAATAGTGAGACACTTGCTGATAAACTAGCACCCCTGTGGTATACCACCTAATGCATATCGTGGTATAGGTGAGCCAAAACACAGACACCCAAGCATTGTGGGTGCCGTCTGTGACCATCCTCTCCATGATCTCTCCCCATCCAATTAGGAACCCATGTGATCTCCTATCGGGGCATACAACGCCTCTAATCAATCCTGCAACTATCCCAGGGAAATAGTCATAGTAGTCATGTATATCCTACCAGGAGAAACATGTCCTACTAGCTCAGGATCGTCAAATACCTGCCTGCACTCTGCAAGTCCTACATCCCGCTATGAATCATACTCCATGAGCTCTCCCTGAGTTGGAAAGTGAAGTATCTATTGATAACTGAGAGGGGGGGTGAATCAGTTATCTTAATTTTTTCTACTTTCTGAACTTTCTCAATAATTAATGCAGTATCAATTCAAATAAGCAAACATAACCATGAAATGGAAATTCATGACACAATATTTTTGACGTGGAAACTCTGTTAAGGGAGAAAACCATGGGGTGATTAACCCAAGATTGTATTCTCTGTTAGAAGAATAGAAATACAAAAATGGCACTTGCCAATTAGGGTTTACTGCCCAAGCACACTGCTCACAAGAGACTCACTGTCTACAAGTTGTAACAAGAATAATAAGATACTTGAACTGATGTGAAGCATCCACACATGCTGGAGTTTAGTTCCAGTTAGGCTCTATAAAATGATCTGCTGCACTTCATCCTTCCTCTTCTTTTGTTCTGCTGTTTGTTCACATACTGGACCTTCCTTACTGCTTTCGCCCTACTCTTCTCCTTTTGTTCGCACACCACACTATCCAACTTCTACTAGTCTTATCAAAATCCATCTGGTATACATATCCACACAAAGAATTTCATCCTCTTTCTAGTAAGCATCTGGAATAGTCAATATTTCCCAACCTTTTTTCTATCGGCTGAATCCTTGCTCCCCAAGTGATGCGGGTCAAAAATGAACTTATATAAGTTGTCTAATAAGTCAACCAATCATGAATGATGCCTTAGGAATCTTTATCATCATCAACATCTCATCTGGAATAACTTCTAATGCTCTACCTGTCAGTTCTTTCTTTGTCTATTCTACCAAACTGGACCCTAGTATTTAGAAGCTTATATCTCTTTACTCTTTCAACACTAGAGGCTCAACCCCTAGAATCTATCAGTCAAGATACTCCTCTTGACTTTCCCAAGTCCGTACTTTCCAAGGATACTTCCTCTAATAAATCTAGACCTAACTGTCGGACCTTCTGCATGCTCTATTCTTGCTTACTGGACTTGTAAGCTCTTCAATCTCACTTCCAGTAGAGACACACCATATCCTGCGGATGTGTGGGATGATCTTTGTTGCCATCAATGACAACAATCATGAAGCTCCAATGTGTCTCTTGCCAACAATCTCCCCCTTTGGCATTGATGGCAATGCTTAGTGAAAAATGACTAAGTGTTATACTATACTCCCCCTTTGTTGATGCTTTCTTCTAATGTACGCTTTACCAGAGCTCCCCCTTAGCTAGATTCCACATTTTTCACTATTCCTCACTCCCCCTTTGACATCAATGGCAAAGGGTAGGGTCCGCATACCAAAATTGCCTAAAAATTCAACTATACTTAGCCGCATAAGTATATAGACAGGTTTTACTTACATATACTATAATATGTCTACAAAGGTTGTCTTCAGCTGTACAACTTGTGTCGCCCAACTCTGCTTCATCCTATCTAAAATTGAGATATGACCACTCAGTAGGAATGCAAAAGCTTCTGCCCTCTTGAGATCTGTTGGATCACTGGTCCAGGCTATGGTCTGAGCATCTATTAGGGCCTCATGCATGGCCTGTAATTTGGGAATAATCACCCCTCTAAGCTCACTCATCCTGTTTATTATGTTCTTCCTTTCCTTTTCAAGTTTCTTAATCTCATCCAAGACTGCAATAGTCTGACATTCTTGATTTACTATGGATGAGGTAAGTGGATCAAAATTTTGAGAAAGTTTTGTTAGTTTGATCTCCTATTCTTTCATTTTCTTCTCAATCTCCATTGTTGCTTTAGACCATGATAGATAAAATTTATATATTTCCCCGCCATCTTTAAGAGCATTTTCTAAGCTCTTTATCACTATATCCATATTTCTTCTATCATTTGATATTAGACTTAGTACTTTAGAGAATCTTTTATCCAAAAACTCTTTCTGGACCTTTTCCTCAGCTAATTTCTCTAAGGACTCAAAATGAGTGCTGACTAAACTAACAAGAGACTTAAGATTACCTGATGAGGAAGCTGATGAATCCTTCAGAAAGGATGGCATGATCTTTTCAAGCACATTGGATGTAGCTTCTATTAGTTCACAGTCTTCCATGTGATACTTCAGGAGTTTTTCTTTTGCCTTAGCATTAGAAAATGAAGCTATATTCATTGTTTGTACTGGGGAAAGAGAATCAAAATCAAATGGTCCTAGTAGAAGTTCCGGTTCATCAATTTCCATTGTCTCTTTGTTTAAGAATTCTTTGACAATTTCTGCAGTGTCTCTTGCCAGAGACAAAGTTTTCTTTTCTTCTGCAGTCTTAGAGCTGTCATCTTCTTTTCCCTTCACTTCTTTTTCTTTCTCCTTTATCCTTTCTTCTCCTTTGGATATGGAGTCAACAGGAGAAACCGGAGGAGTGATGTTTGTTTGTTCACGGGCCACCTCTTCCGGAGTAGAGGATTCCAAGTCCTTATCTTTTTCTTCATCGGTGTCCATTACTTCTTCTGTCATTGCCTCAGTAGATTCTTTTTCAACACTTGTAGCTGAGGGATCAACACCCAAGTCCTCTATAATAGGAATGTTGAATCTTGAGTATGCATTCCGCAGGATTTCTTCTGTTTCTTTTGCCACTTTATCAGTTTCTCCAAGCATGAGCTGATTCATTCTAGTCTTACTCTGGAACTCATTCTTGCAATCTTTGAAGATCATATCCATTTGTTTTGGAGTAATTGAAGGGTAGAGCTAAATGGCTATCTACTCTCTAATTTCTAAGTCCTTAGCCTTAGCATTTTCTTTTCTCATTTCAAGTTCCTTTTCCAAACTTTTAGGAATTAGAGAAATTATTTCAATCAAGGCTTTATTGTATATGTTCAAGTACTTAACTGTGACTTCCTCCAAGATTTTTCTATCTGCATCATTATATGCATCATAGAATTCTGTTATTGGTTGCAGGTTCCCATCCATAGTAACAGCTTTGACTACAGCATCTGGGGACAGAGTGAGATTTTCAACAAACTCTTTTGCTTCTGCCACCTTATCTGCACCAGATACTTTCTTCTTCTTCTTCATCTTCTTGATTTCTTCATCGGATTCTGTCTCTTCTTCATCTTTTTGACTGATATAAGACCTTGAGGCCTTTGTCTTAGTTCTTTTCTCTGCTTTACCAGATGATTTTGCTTCCAATTTTGATGTCTTTGAGCTCTTGTCAGTGGTAGGAGCGGACCTCTTAGAGGATCTTGTCTGGGTGGGGGCTTTTACCAGACCACTTTCTTTTTCAGCACCTTCCTTCTCTTTCTCTGCTCTTTCCATCTTCTCCCTATTTACTTCGAGTGTTTCTTTTGATATGCCAAATCTTTTGGCAACATTCTCGACTTCTTTTCTCACTTTTCTCTTTATCTCTGGTTGTCTTAACACCACATGGATCTTCACACTTGATTCTTCAAAGGTTCCAAACCTTTCAGCTTTGGGATCCTTGGGCTGACTTAGCATGTGCTGAACATGTAGTTCCACAATTTTCTCATCCACTTCATACCCCATAGGCATGATCCATATTGTTCTTGGTTCCATTGCCTCCATTAGGCACTGATCAGTTTCTACCATAAAGCATATTGTATCTTTATATTTTTCAACTATAGATTGGGGATTCTCTCTCTTGCTTGCATCATGCTCTAAAAATTCTTGAAATATCCCCAGAGAGCTGTATTCTGTGCCTTGGCATCACCAAGCCCATGTATATAATCTCTGATCTGAATGGCTACTAGCCTATCATTCTGCCATACCTAGGCACTGGATCTGAGAAGCTCATTCATGTAATAAAAGAAAAGACAGAGTATCAAACCACCATACTTGAAGGAGTTCTTCTTGTCCTTCTTTATCTTTTGCAGATTTTCCAAAATTTGGCTTAGAAGAAGTTCACACAGATCATAGTCAGCATTTTCTTTTAGCATCTAATAGGCTATATAAACTGCAATTCCTGATACTAAATTTTCCCTACTAGAGTGATAAATCTTGTAACCAATTATCATGGATGCAAATTTGACATCCGGATCAGTGATATCTTCAATTGTCATAGCTCTCTTGTCAAATTTTGATCTGGTTGAATCACTTACTATCTGATTCTTGACAGATTTGAGAACAGGTATCCCACTGGATGAGTACAGACCGGTTACTGCCCTAATTACATCTTTGCTGATTTTAAATGGTCTATTCAACCATAAGAAATTGTCATGCACTCTGCTCAATACATACCAGACCCATTCATCTTCTTCAAAATAGGGGAAATGAATGCACTATGCAAAATGCTTCTCTCGGATGACTTTATACTAAGGTTTGATCTTAAAAGAATCATCTATTAACTACTTGTGATAGATATCCATTAACTTTGATTCCCCAAATTCTTCAATGCTTGCATGAATGTAAACCCTAACATCTTCTACATGCAGAACCCCATGCGGTATGCTTGAAAAGGTGCCTAGGGGATCAACTTCTAGAGATTTATATGGATGCTTCTTAAATTTAGGGTGAGGTCTATCAGAGATCTTCACAACATTCGGAGTAGCCATTTCCAAACAGATTTTACAGAGAGATATTCAGCAATGAAAAGTACCTTTTTCATTTCTAGGGTTCACTGAAAGAGCCAGATTTGATTAGCTGGAAGAAATGATTTCAATGGCTGATCTTTGAGAGTTGAGACAATTTGATGCAGAGCTCCTTTTTCTTTTCTTCTTGAGTGCAAATGTGCAAATGACGAACGAATGAACTCTTTTATTTCTGGAAAAGCCCTAATTTTCACCCTACATTAAATATGCAACCTAATTCATTCCAGTTTACCTTGTTTATCTTATTTGGAGACATAACTTTTTTGGATCACTGAGATAGACTTTAGAGTTATTCTTGGAGAATAGTGATAATCTATCTTCCTTTCACTAATTATTTGATCTATCCGCAGATCAAGATTCCATAGTTTGAATCCTATCGGGTTTAACTGTGAGAGACCTACTTCTCACCAGATGACTGAGGAACCAGATTAGTCCTCTACCTATTTAAAACTTTTTGTGGATCCTTCATATCTTACTAACAATTTACTTGGATGTTTCTCTGAGAGCCCTTTAATCCGCAATTTTCCTTGTGCCAATTCCGGCACCAATTTACTGGCTGGGGGATAATGTTTTTCTTTGAGACTCCCCCTGAGCCAGAGCTCACCTTTTAGTTTCTGGAAGGAATATCAGCACCAGAGTCTGGTGTGGATCCATCCCCTACATTCTCTATACTTTTCTTCACCCAAATCTTGTTCATTTCACTTTGAACTTCATCCGCATTCACTTTTTGCTTTCCCTTGTCTTGATTCTGATTATGATGTGCCGGACCTCTTTTGTCCTGATTCTTTCTTCTACAGAATTTGGCAATATGACTAGATCTATTGCAAATTTGGCAAACAACATTTCTTTGCATATTTGATTGATATCCTCTTGATCTACATTAATTAGCCATGTGACCCATTCTGTTGCATGCAAAGCATCTACCATTGAATGAATTATTCATTTGCATATTTCTGCATTCATGAGATTTGTGGCCATACCTTTTACAGTTGAAACATTGTCCAGAGAAGGATGTATTAGTCTGATTCATTCTCTTTCTGCACTGATTAGATCTATGACCAAAGTTATTGTAGTTGTGGTAGTATCCATTGAAGGATGGATATCTTTGAGCATTAGGCTATCCTACCGAAGGTCTTCTAGGCCTGTTCCTTAGATTTTCTGATCCAAAATTCTTCTGATCGGATCTGGAGCTTTCTCCTTTCTCATATCCCAAACCATACTTGTCATCTACCCTCTTTTGAATTTCAAGAAGAACTTCAAGTTGAGCAGAACTTATCTTGAATTTCTCTTTATATTCATTTTTTGTTTGAAGGTCCCTTTTAAGAGAGACAATTTGATCCTCAAGTTTTTCTTCATTATCTTTAGCATCTTCAAGATCAGATTCAAGATGTTTGATAATTCTATCCATCTTGTGGCAATCTTCTAATTTTTCCTTGAGAGAATGTCTTAGATCATCTTCAGTTTTTCTTTTCTCTTCAATCTCTTGGGTAAACTTCATAGCTCCTGATTCTATTTCATGTCTTACCATAATGATTTCTTTTGATAACTTTTCACATAACTTGGTTTTCTCCTTCAGATCTCCATTTGTATCATTGGCTTCACCTTGTCTTGCCAGTTGCTGAAGTAGCTCCTTTCTCCTTTTCATAGAGAGACTTAGTTTCTCTTTTATATCATTTATGAAATCATCAGCCTATTTGAGTCTTTCCTTCAATTCATTGATTTCAGAATTTGACTGCTCAAGATCATCTAGGGCAGACTTAAGTTGCTCCTTCATACCATATGCATCCATTTGAATTCCTAGGTCTTCCTCAAGCTGTTAGGCTCTATTGAGAGGTATTTGGCTCTGATACCAATTGTTGATAACTGAGAGGGGGGGTGAATCAGTTATCTTAATTTTTTCTGCTTTCTAAACTTTTTTAATAATTAATACAGTATCAATTCAAATAAGAAAACGTAACCATGAAATGGAAATACACATGACACAATATTTTTGACGTGGAAACCTTGTTAAGGGAGAAAACCACGGGGTGATTAACCCAAGATTGTATTCTCTGTTAGAAGAATAGAAATACAAAAATGGCACTTGCCAATTAGGGCTTACTACCCGAGCACACTGCTCACAAGAGACTCACTGTCTACAAGTTGTAACAAGAATAATAAGATACTTGAACTAATGTGAAGCATCCACACATGTTGGAGTTCAGTTCCAGTTAGGCTCTATAAACTGATCTGCTGCACTTCATCCTTCCTCTTCTTTTGTTCTACTGTTTGTTCACATACCAGACCTTCCTTACTACTTTCGCTCTACTCTTCTCCTTTTGTTCGCACACCACACTATCCAACTTCTACTAGTCTTATTGAAATCCATCTGGTATATATATCCGCACAAAGAATTTCATCATCTTTCAATTCGGCATCTGAAATAGTCAATATTTCCCAACCTTTTTTCTGTCAGCTGAATACTTGCTCGCCAAGTGATGCGGATCAAAAATGAACTTATATAAGTTGTCTAACAAGTCAACCAATCATGAATGATACCCTAGGAATTTTTATCATCATCAACATCTCATCTGGAATAACTTTTGATGCTCTTCCTGTCAGTTCTTTCTTTGTCTATTCTACCAAACTGGACCCCTGTATTTAGAAGCTTATATCTCTTTACTCTTTCAACACTGGAGGCTCAAACCCTAGAATCTATCAGTCAAGATACTCCTCTTGACTTTCCCAAGTTCGCACTTTCCAAGGATACTTCCTCTAATAGATCCGGACCTAACTGTCGGACCTTCTGCATGCTCTGTTCTTGCTTCTAAGTCAGCCATCCTAAGTTATGCCGGCAGCTGCCGAACCTGTCCTCTCAGCATGGTAATGGCTCTCCCCTGGACATCTGGCTATGCTGGTGTATACGCCTAAAAATGACATGACTCGGTCTAAATAAATATTCTTACTATTTATTCTATTCTAAATTTCTCTATCAATAAATAAATAAACAAATTTATTTATTTGATTCACATTCCTCTAAATTAATTAAATATCAAAATATTTAATTACCTCTTCTAAAGTCAAAATTAAATAAAATCCCTTATTTAATTAAATTCTTCCAAACAATTAAATAATTCTTAATTATTTAATTAAGTCAAATCATTCTTCCAAATTTGAATAAATCAAATCAAATTTATTTAAATCCTCTCGATCTCCAAAAATAAAATAAAATAAAATATTTTATTTATTCTTCCAAATCATGCACAAGAATTAAATAAATTTATTTATTTAATTTGCTTTCTTATCTTCTAATTCTTCAAATATCTTCCAAATCTTCTAAAAATAAGTCTTCTTCTTCATGCATACAAAATTAAATAATTTATTATTTAATTTCTCTCAAATCATGCAAAAGCAAATCTCAAATTGAGTTATCTATTCAATCAATCTTGTTTTTATCAATATCTCTTAAATTAGAAAAAAACTTTCTAATTTATGAAAAGTATGTCTTATCTTTAGAAAAGAAAGTAGTTAACTCAAATGAAACATCTTTTGTGTGACACTTGTCTTCTTCTTATTCGCGCACGTTCCTCAACCATTCTCAACTGTTGATCTTCTCATTCTTTCTATACCATTGATCTTCTCTTCTTCCAAGTCTATAAATTGAACCCTATTCTTCCATTTCAATCATCCAAGCTTTAAGTAAACTTACTCTGCAGGAATTACAACATGCCTTTGGCACCAATTCCTTCATTGCTTGCGATCAAATTTATTACTACACACTACTTTCATTGTTGTGAAGCTCATCTTCATGGTGAAACTATCATAGCCGTTCCCATTTGAACATCTTGGAATCATAGCAACAAAGTGTACCTTCTGGTGGCCATATTCATAGACAAGATCATTTGTGATAGGCAATCAATGGAAGCTGAGAATTAAAGGAGGTTTGCTTTGTATTGTTCATTGTTTGATTGATCTCTTTTGTTCATTGTTTCATTGAGTTTTGGGTATCATTGATATTAATATATTGATTATTCATTTAGATCCAATTTTTCCTTAACAGAGAGAAATGAGGAACCACCGTAGAGGAAAAGCTTGTTTAGAACTAGATGCAAATCAGGAGGTAAGTGTTGTAAAGTTGTGATTGATAGTGGTAGTTTAGATAACCTAGTTTCAGAGGAGATGGTGACTAAGATGAAATTGGAAAGATTGAAACACCCTAAGCCCTATCAAATAGCATCAATTCAGGATGATCATAAGGTACTGGTGAGTGAACAATGTTGGTGAAATTTCATATTGGATCTTATCATGATGAAGTCTTGTATGATGTTATGCCTATGGATGTTTGTCATATCTTGTTGGGTAGACCTTGGCAGTATGATAGAAAAGCTATACATGATGGAAGAAAGAATACATACACTATAAAATCAAATAGAAAGAGAATTACTTTAATTCCTTTAGAGGATTATCCTAAAGATGATGTATGTGGGAATGCTAGAATCTATTTGGTAGATGGAAGAAAATTTCTGGATGGTTTGAAACATGATAATATGTGTTATGCCTTGATTCCTAAGAAGCCTGAAGTGTCAAAAAAAGAGGCTGAAGAATCACAACTAGAAGAGATAAGAGAATTGCTAACAGAATATGAAAATATTATATCAGATAATGTACCTCAAGGATTACCACCTATTAGGAGTATCAGTCATCACATGGATCTTATACTAGGAGCAAGTTTGCCTAACAAAGCAGCACATAGAATGACACTGACAGAGAATGAAGAATTGAATAGATAGATACAAAAATTGTTGAGGAAAGGTTTGATCATAGAAAGTTTGAGCCCTTATGCAGTACCTATAGTTTTGTCACCAAAGAAGGATGGAGAATGGAGAATGTGTACTGATTCTAGATCCATAAACAAGATCACAGTTGAGTATAGATTTCCTTTACCTAGGATGGATGATATTATGGATTGTTTGAGTGGAGCAAGATATTTCACAAAGGTAAAGTTGAAGAGTGGATACCATCATATAAGAATCAAAGAAGGAGATGAATGGAAGACTGCTTTTAAGACAAATAAAGGTTTGTATGAGTGGTTAGTGATGCCTTGTGGATTGAAAAATGCATCAAGTACTTTCATGAGATTGATGAATCAAGTCTTGAAGAAATTCTTGGGTAAGTTTGTTATTATGTACTTGGATGATATTCTAATTTTTAGTAAGACAAAAGAGGAACATTTGTGGCATATTAGACAATTTTTGCAGAGGTTGAGAGAAGAGAAATTTTTGATAAACATCAAGAAGAGTAGTTTCATGGACCTTGAGAAAGTGAAAGCAATTGTTAAATGACCTACACTAGAGAGCATTGGAGAGGTTAGATCATTTCATGGATTGGCTAGTTTCTACCAAAAGTTCATCAAAAATTTCAATTCAATTTGTAACCCTATGATAGAAATAATGAGAGGTGATAGAAAGGATTTCAAGTGGACATTAGGAGTAGACAAAAGTTTTGAGTTGTTGAAGTAGAAAGTGATAGAGAAACCTATTTTGGCATTACTGGATTTCAATAAGGTATTTCAAGTTGATTGTGATGCTAGTGGAAATGCAATTGGAGCAGTGTTAAGTCAAGAAGGTAGACCTGTAGCATATTTCAATGAGAAGTTGAATGATGCAAGGAGGAGATATTTAGTTTATGATCAGGAATTCTATGCCATAATTCAAGCCTTAAATAAGTGGAGACATTATTTGTTACCTAAGGAGTTTGTGTTGTACACAGATCATCAAGCTTTGCAATACCTGAATAGTCAAGGTAAGTTGAATCAGAGACATATGAGATGGGTAGAGTTCATGAAGAGTATACTTTTGTGTTGAAGCATAGGAGTGGAAAATCAAACAAAGTTGTTGATGCCTTAAGTAGAAGAAGAAACTTGTTGACAGAGATGAGAGTTGAAGTGTTGGGTTTTGATGAATTGAAGAATATGTATGAGGGAGACACTAATTTTGCAGAACCTTGGAAAGCATGTAAGGAATCTGTTGTGATAGATAGGAGTAAGTGGTTGGATTATTTCATTCAAGAAGATATGTTGTTCAAAGGAAGTCAGTTATGCATACCTAGAAGTTTAATGAGAGATAATTTGATCAAGAAGAAACATAGTGGTGGATTTGTAGGACATTATGGCATCGATAAGACGGTGGCTTTGGTGAGTGAAAATTACTTTTGGCCTCAGATACATAAGGATGTTCATAGATTTGTGCAGAGCTGTAGAGTTTGTCAAGTTGAAAAAGGGAGTAGTTAGAATATTGGATTGTATAAACCTTTGATAGTATCAGAGAGACCTTGGGAAGACATAAGCATGGATTTTGTAATGGGATTGCCTAAGACACAGAGAGGACATGATTCAATATTTGTAGTGGTTGACAAATTTTCAAAGATGGCTCATTTCATACCCTGTAAGAAGGCAACTAATGCAGTGCATGTAGCTGACCTATTTTTCAAGGAGATTGTGAGATTACACGGATTACCTAAGAGTATAGTTTTAGACAGAGACACAAAGTTTGTTGGATACTTTTGGAAGACACTTTGGAAAAAGATGAAGATAGATTTGAAGTTCAGTTCAACTTTTCATTCACAAATTGATGGAGAGACAGAGGTACTGAACAAGAGTTTGGGAAACTTGTTGAGATGTTTGGTTGGAGAGAAAACTGGAAGTTGGGATTTGATTCTTTCACAAGCATAGTTTGCATACAATAATTCATTAAATAGAAGTATTGAAAGAACACCTTTTGAGATTGTTACTAGAGTGAATCCTAGAGGAGTTACAGAATTGAGAGACATCAATACAGAGGCAAAGAGAAGTGTAGAAGTAGAAGAATTTGTAGATCATATGAAGACAGTGTATAATCAAGTGAAGAAGCATTTGGAGGATATGAACAATAAGTATAAGGAAAAGGCAAATGAAAAGAGAAGACATAAGGAATTTGAAGTTGGAGATGAAGTGATGGTATATCTGAGAAAAGAAAGATTTCCAGTTGGGACATACAACAAGTTGAAGATGAAGAAGTTTGGACCTTGTAAGATACTTAGGAAATTTGATTCAGGAAATGCATATGCAGTGGAATTATCGAAGACATTGGGTATATCACCTATTTTCAACATTGCAAATGTTTATCAATATCATGAAGGAGAGTTCAGTGACATCATGGAAGGAAACTTGAAATAGTAGTTACCACAACAAAAACTAGAACAGATTGAAGACATTTTGGACAGCAGAGTTGGACGCAGCACTAGAGGAAGACAATACAAAGAATATCTTGTGAAGTGGAAAGGTAGACCAAAAGAATATTCATCATGGATTTCTCAGGCTAAGTGTTGTGTGGTTACACAACACGCCCCATTTTGACTTGGCAAAACAGGGACCCAACTTTTTGTTTGGCTTGTTCTGTGCTTTTTAGCAATTTGGTAAAAGTAAGTCATGCAGATCATCATGCAAGAAAGGCTGAGTAGGTCATCATCATGAGGTCAGTTTGTCAAAGTTCATATTTTGTTCTAGTAACCTCATATTTAGAAAGAGCATCAAATTTCATGCAGGTTTGCCTTTTGCATCATCCTAATATTCATTAGGATGTGAAAGTTATGAATGGTCAAAGTTTGAGTCAAACCTGATATTTCCAGGGGGAGGATCATATTTCATAACATCAGTCATATTTCAAAAGATCACCCTAATCTAATTTATCACCCGATAAATCATGCGGTCCAAATATCTGGACGTCAATTTTAGGTGATAGTAGCCTTTACCTGTCGGCGGCCTTATGCATTTCGCGAGGATCATATTTTTCATTGTAACCTGATATTTCTTAATATCCTCCTACTACGAAATATCCCCCTAAGCCAATATCCTGATGATGTCATTCAAGTCTGATAAACGAAGAAACAATATGATGATGACATCATCATCACATTTACCTCTCGGCAGGATATTTCATAAACATGATCCTGTTCCCATAGCATGACGATGACGTCATGATGCCTTGTCGATACACTGAGTGAATATCAGGATGACATCATCCTGATATTCTGAAAGAGAGGCATCTAAATTTGTCTGATCATCATCATCTTTGAAACATCACCTGATATATCGAAATATCCTCCTGACGTTTAAAGCACGACCTAATGGCGTGAACATCACCCGATATCTAAATATCACCCAATATTTTTCAAATATCATCCTGCCATTTAGATATCACCCCGCTCTCATTGCCACCATTAACATTAAATGCACACCGAGGTGGTAGGTATTTCCTACCGATCATTAAACTAGATGAAACAGCTGGTGAGATCTTGACTTTCCATGTAGAAAATTAACGAATAAGATCTAATCTATTAAGGTTTGCCCTAATTTCACCCTAAGTGCATGGTTAAAAGGTGAGTTCACCATCATTTCAGCTTTTACCTTGCGATAAAATTGTTTTTACAGAGCACCAGCTTCCATATCCTCAAACAGGCGATACAACGATGAACGGAGTTTGCAGGCAGTAAGAAGTGTGCAATTATCAGCCAAATTAAGAGCATTTTCTAGGAATCCACTGGTATAAAGGAAATTTGCATATCTAGGTAAGTAAATGAAACCCTCATCATGTTGTTTCTGTAATAATCAGGTATGGGTTGTTAATCTGAGGTTCTGGTTTATGTACCCCCATGATGGGCTTATGCTGAATAAATGTAGTAGGCATGATGAATATTAAAGATAAATTGCTATATGCATGCATGTGAGAACCCATTGTAAGACAAAATTTTGTTAATTACAGGCATCCATGGCTGATAAGAGGTTGGCTAAGTGTGAGGTTGAATTTAGTAAGCCTATGCTTTCATCTTAGAGGGGCATCCTGTTCAAATATGGCACAATTACAGATACCCATAAGGGGAATACCAATTTGGAAGCCTGGTCAGTTAAGCTAAATGATGAGAAGAATAGAAATTCCATGTTGGATGCCGTATTCATGTCCAGAATGTGGAATGCCACCAGTTTCCCATACTCCATGGAGTCTCCGGAGCTGGTTATCGAGTGTGCCCAGAACTACAACCCAGAGACTTAGCAGGTGATGAAGCATGGGAGGATATATGCAGACCTGTCCATCAAGGGTCTCTCCCAGACATTTGGACTGCCATTGGGCAGGAAGGTCAACAATGTGGACCTGAAGAAATCAGAGAGAGAATACGAGAATAACAAGAAACAAGCCAGGAAAAACATGTACCAATGGAGGGCTGAGAACAGCAATCCTGTAACTGCCAAACTTCCTGTGCATTTAATCAAATATGATTTTAGTGAGGAGTACCAGTACATGATTGCACTATTGAGTAGAGTCACAGGCCAGCCTGATGCTGGTAGTTTTAAGGACTGGATGTATGGTGTGATCATGATGTGCATATATTCAGATATCAAGCCATTGTGGGGCCAACTAATAAGTGATGCTCTGCATGAGCAGCTGATAACCTAGGAGGTTCAAATTGTGCTTTCTATATGATGTCATACATTGTCTACTCCTGTGCTTACAAAGGCACATTTGATGCACTGGTTACAGATGGCAAAGTCACAGGCACAATTAATGCTGTGCATATTTGGGATCATCATCCCCAGCTGCAAAGAGCCAATTACCTCCAAGATTACAAACTGGTAAATGATTCATTTTCTATGCATCTAGTTAGAACCATGGAGGAGGACAGAACAAAACGATTAGCATGGAAGCTCAAGAGATAATCTACAGGCATGGAGCCTAGTATATACAATTTGCCACATTTTCATACATGAGGATTGAGGGTTTTGAAGGACCTCCCCTCATGCTGCTAAGGTATCCCACTAATGCAGTGATACTGATGGAATTTATAAGGCAGAGCTCCACAATGTTGAAAACATATAAGGATGCCTAGAAACTACCTCCAATTTTGTTTCCAGTCACCTTTGGCTGGTACATGTGTACCAATTCAGAGAACATCAAGAAGGTGATGGTCACCTTGAATAAAATGAAGTTGTAGCCTTTTCCACTGATAAGGCCATATGATCCTTATGGCAGGATGCAGAAAAATAATAGGGAGGCCTATTCACCAAAGGCACCTAGAAGACTTCTGAGCTGACTGTGAAGATGAAGTAGAAGCAAGAAGAAGAAGATATCAAAGGCTAACACTGAATCAAGTTAGAACCTTTGATTGCATCCCCATCCCTCAACAATTGAAGAAAGATGACGGCAGGATAATTGCAGATGAGTATGAGCAGAAGAAAATATATAATGATACCATCTCTGCACCTGACCTCACCATACAAGAGGACATATCCTTGGACCCCTTCATTGCCAGGACCATATAGCTAACCCAATCCTGGGTTGATGAACAGATAGAGGCTTTGAAGAAGAAAGGTGTTGCCATTACTATGGACAACAAAAAGAAGGGGCAGGATATTCCTGATGGGGAGTATGATGACTTCATAAATGAGAAAAGAAAGTCTAAGGGAGATAGACTCCCTCCACAACAACAACAGAGAAAAAGACTCGCAAGGGGCAAGAAAATAGATAATGAACCCAAAGGGGTTATTATTGAACGGGCAGTGTTCATAGCTGAAGAGGCAGTAGCATTAGGATCAAGATCAGGATCAGGATCCGCATCACCTCAATGGACAAGAAAACAAAAGTCCAAGAAAGGAAAGACAGTAGAGGCTGGAATTATTGAGACCCAAGAAGAGGGTCAATCCTCAAGGAAACCAAATGAAGAGGATATCCTCATGGAGGAAGAGCCTGAGGAAGAAGAGGCTCCTTTATTATTCAAAAGGAAGAGGAGAGCTCCACAGGTGGTGGTATCTACCCCACCTAAGAAACAAAGAACCTCCATGAGAGGTGAAATAAGACAACCCCCTACATTGTTACAAGGGGTAGGTAGTGAAGTGCATAGGGAACTTCAGCACAATGTTCCACTTCCTACCATCATCAAGTTTAAGACCAAGCTCGCAGAAGAGCAGATGAAAGAAACCTCCCAGACACATGTAGAAGGTCACATCTCGCTAGACGAGACAATAGATTTGTCTGATGATGAAGTTGTGCAGGAAGTGGCTTCACAAAAGATGGAAACCCTTACTGCAGGTACACACATGACCCCTCACAAGACTCCACCAGTTCAAATTGTACTGGAGGAGATAAAGCAAGTGGAAACTAAGAAAGAAAAGATCCTAGAGCAGATAGCCCAAGAAATGGGGTTAGATACACTGATTGCAGAGGTGACAAATCCTGCAGTGATAGATGTAACAGAGAAATAGGATGTGAATCCTAAACATCCAGCAGGATCACCTGACAAAGGGCACCCTGCAAAAGAAGTAAAGATGGTAGAACCAAAGGGCCATACTTCAGAATTGAGCTAGCAAAGCCAACAAGATACATTAGCAGAGCCTACTATAGTAGAGGTTCAAGAAAAGAAAGCTGATGAGAAAGATGTGGTAGAGGATCTTACCACCAAAGTTCAAGAAATAAGTAGCACAGGTGTAGAAGAGATAATGGATTTAGAAAAAATGCCAGCACCTAAGGAGGATTCCGCAATATCCAGTGCGATGAATGTTCCTCAGCAAGAAGAAAAGCCAATGGAGGATGAGGTAATGACAAAATAGGATCATGATCATCATGATCAACATATAGATACATCACAAGATCCTCCACCTCAGGAAGATGCTCCTCCTGAGAAAGAAGTTCCTCAACAGGAGGATGTGCCACAGGATCAACATCAAAGAAAGCATCATGAAGAAGAACTAAGGAAATCACCTTCTTCATCACATCTACTGACCGAAACAGAAGATAAAGGTGAACATCATGATGATGCAGAGAAACATGATCAGGTACCTCCGTGGTTAGAGAAAGAGGTAAATGCAGAGGTAGAATTTGAAATTCAAGAATTTGATGTGTCTACCTTATTTACTGAGGATATAATAAAACCTAATAGGAAGGCTAGAATGACTTCAGCCATTAAGAGGGATGCAACAACTGGGAGAAGGACTGCACAGATTGCAGTACCTACTGTAGAGAAAGAAAAGGGTAAAATTACCTTGGATGAGTTTCAGATCAGCACAGTGGACTTAGGATTTGCCAATGAAGACCAAGAGGGTCAAGAGGGCAAAGATATTATTGATTCTTTAATTCAGAAGGTGAAAAGAGAGAAGGAGAAAAATAAGCGACACAAAGGGCACATTGCTTAGTTGCATGCTTACATAGGAAGGCTGACCAATACTGAAGATACTTCAACTGAACATGTAGTCCCATTGACTGCTATTTCTCAAGAGGAGGTAAATAAACTAGATCTCATGAAACATGAGGCATCTGTACTAAGGAAATGGATGTTATCCACATTGGATAATGCAGAGGAAATGGTAAAGGCCTCTTTGAAAAGGTGGAATACATTCAGTGACTCCAGGTTGAGAGTAGATAAATTACAGATGCAGATAGGCAAAAAGTCTTACAAATTGGAAAAGATATTGGACATCCTGGGAGAAATAAGGAGGATAAATCCTCAGTTGCTTATCAACAAGTAGGTGTTGAACAATAATACTACCTTGTTGGTTGACATATGGTATAAGGACATTCAATTTGAATGTGGAGTACTTAGAAGATGCAATAATAAACTGAGAGATATCAGCATGAAGTTGCATGATTTAATGTCTGTTGAGGCAGAAATGTTGGAAACACAGGAAGGAAAAGTGGAAGGGAAAGTAGAAAATCAAGATGAAGAGTTTGCCATCAAAGCTTTACATGGCAACTTCCAATCGGTGGCTGATGATCCACTTGTTCACTTGATAGAAGAAGTCATAGATAAAATAATGAGAATCAAAGTCAAGATGGAAAATTATAATGAGATGGTGCAAAGCAGGAAAGACAAATTGGACATCAGTAGACACAAATATGAGGCACACAAGCACGCCTTCATCAAAGCAAAGACTCACGATGGTAGAGAAATAGATAGAATTGTGCAGTTATATGAGCAGATCCAGAGCAACATGCAGCCTCATATGTGAAGTCATCATCATCAGGATGATGAAAGTTCGGGGAGTGATACACATGATGATGATGCACATGAATTAGATAAGGTAGATGATGGTGCAGTATAAAGTAAATATCAGCATCGGATACTTAGTGGAAATAAGTTTTTAGATAGTTGCCAACTGGCAACTTGTGCCATTTTGATAGGGTTGACATAGTCAAAGGAAAATCTTGACCGTAGATATTCATAGACAAATCAAGATCGTTGATCTTTTGTAACGGATTCCTCATCTTATTCTATAAAAGGTGCTGGAATGCCTCCTTTCTATTATTCGAAACTTAATTGAAATCCGTCTGCTGAAACATTCAGGGCTTATTTCAAAGCTTTTTGTATACATCTATATCTTTGCATACTTAATGAATGAGAAGACTTGTTTGATTACAATTCATAGTAAATCTTGAGTAATCAGTGTGTGAATTCTAGATATATGCTGTGATTTGCTGCGTCCCTTGGAGTGCATTTCTACTTGCATATGTTGCTTTCATACAAATTCCTTTGAAGTTAGCATCAACTGTATCTAGCTATGGAATGTCCTGGTGAACATATGGTTTGGTTTTCTTCTCTTCATGACTGTATCTAATGTGCATGTGGTTCAAAAGCTAAAGGATCAACATTAATTGAAGCATTTCTTTCAATTTCTTTTAAATATCAGAGCATTTCACTATCATAATTGCAAATAACTGATAATCTTAAGTAAATAACACAAAATATGCTGACATCTCATAGATAATTGAAAATATTTAGCATATTTGAAGCTCAAGCATGTATAATTGAAGATATCATGCAAAGATTTGAATATAACTACATCATTTAATCAAATAACTGTATAAAATGACCTCTGTGAAGAATCTTTGTAGAAACAGTGTCATGATGATGAACTTTACGTAAGGCCCCAAAATGGAGATAGCAACACACATCAACCTTTGAGTAACGTTAGACGATTAAGACCTAATCACTAGAGACTTGGGATCATGAATTCTCTGAATTCATTGTATCTTTCTAGATGAATAAAGGTTGTTATGTAACTTTTATTCTATGCTTGTTTATGACTAACATCATGACCAACACTAAGGTGGACCATCTTGGTTCTCCCCTAGTCCCAGTAAAGTAAGGGACTCAATTTTTAATAACCCTAGATGTTTGATGTAGGAGCATCCCTGGTTCAAGAGCAATCTTGCATCAACCAAAAATATTTGCATTTCAATTGTTTACATTTTAGTTCTTTCATTTTCAGTTCAGTTCTGGCAGTTCAGTCAAAAGCAGTTTTAGCTTGTGGTCTACTTTTGGCATTTCACATCTTATGGATCTAGACTTAGCATCTACATTCATTCATCTACATCATATCAAAAATTTAGAACATTTGGATTAGTTACCAAAAAGTTATCGCTATTAGAAGATCAACTATTTTCTCAGAGCAGAGTGTCTTGATAGTCTCAAACAATCATCTATAGGAGAAGGCTTGCGGATCATTTCTTGACTTGCAGATCCTAATGACACATCATTCAATGATCCTTGGTTTGTGGCTGACCCTTCCCAAAGGTCTGTACATTGTTCCATTCATTTGAGGAAGTGTTCTAGGCATTTAGGTCTGACCTATCTGTGAACGCGTTACAACTCTTCCTTGGAGTTTGTGACCTTCGTTGGCCAACCTGGAGGAATCCTTTGGTCTGGAAATGATATATATTGATGTAATAGATCCTTAGGAAAGTAGTTATCAATTGATTCATAATCCTTAGTTTAGATTTGGTGCAAAGGAGCTTCAAAGATTTATCTTGCGCATGTATGTATTCAGGCCTTTGAGCCCAGTTGTAAGCCTGCATGTTACCGACTAGATTGTATTTGAATTTTATGATATACTGAATGATTGAATCTGCATTTGCTTCATTTCTTGAGTTGTTTCTGTTGTGTTTACTCTTGTTGCATGGTCCGGACAGTTCATTCTATGAACCCTCCTACCATGACTGCACCACAACATTAGATTAATGGGTCTTTACTTTTTCCTGAAAGGATTGGCATCTAGTTTCAAAGGGATCTCATGCTCAAATAGATCCTCTCTATAGGATTTTAGGTCATCATAGGACCAGGAAGAAACATGCTTGTATTTCCTTAATAAAGCAATAAGTATTGTCCATACCTTGGGACTAATCCTTTTCCCAATGTATACCTTCTTAGGTGAGGTTGTGGTCCCTAAATTAAGCTCCTCTAAATCATCTCCATGGACTAGTACATGCTTTTTAACATTTTTGTCATTATTGTCAAACACTCTTTCTAAAGCTACCAATCCCCTTGGGATTTCATTTGTCTTTAATTAAATTACTTCAATCCCAAAGACAAATTCCTTCTCATTAACAACTTCCACAAATTCATTAAAATCTATCTCTTGTGAAAGGTATTTGTCTTCACATTGAAGGAACTTTAGCAAATCTACATCATCATTGAAAACCTACTAGTTGCACATGTTGTATGGTACATATGGTCTAGTTTTAACCTCAACTTTAGAGATTCCAGATAAAGTAATATCATCACTCCTTAGGGCTCTATTGGCCAAGAAATCAGCCATCACATTCTTGTTCCTTTTTATCTAGTCAATGGAAAATGCATCCAGAAGCTCTATGGTGTCCCACACAGTATACTTGTATTGTGTGAGTCTTCTATGCTTTGCCAAATATTTATCTCTAACCTATGAGACAACAAATTTAGAATCTCCAAAAAATTTTGACAATTTTATACAATGTTTGTGTTGGAATTAGTCTGGACAACTGAGAGGGGAGGTGAATCAGTTGTCACACAATTTAAACTTTTCTACCTTTAATCTTCTATTACAATTTATAACCAAATCAATGATATAAATGTTTCAGCATCAATCAATAACACATGAGTAGAAACATAAATAAAACACTTGACACCAAGATTTTTGACGTGGAAACATGGAAACCCGGTTAAGGGAAAAAACCATGATGGGGATTAACCCACAAATATTATACTCTATTAAAAGTATTACAAAGGGGATGCACATACATTCGGGCTCACTGCCTAGAGCTCACTGCTCAAAAGAAGGCTCACTGCCTATAGAAGGAAGATGACAATGAGTTTGAATGGATAATTAGCATCTACCAATACAAGGATTTAGATCCAGTTAAGCATAGAATACTGACTTGATACACTTCATCTTTGTTCTACCCTGTTTACTGCTCTACCATAATCCAGACCTTAGATCTCTTCCTTTTTGCACTCCTATTTGCCCTTTTCACACTTACTCCATATTCACATCCTTACACTCTCCAATACACTTGAATCCATCGGCTATATATATTCACCTCAAGAAATTCAATCACTTTCTTTCAACCTAGTGAAGAGCTTAGAAAACAACACAAATACTTTGTTCTGTCGATTCAATCCATACACCAATGTTGATGCATACTAGAAATAACACTTGAAGGTCACCATTCATGTTGGTCACTAACATTATATCCCATACACAACTCATGAAAAGACTTCTAGCAGATCTGTATAAGGATCTAACACAAGTCGGCCTATTCTTTATAGAACTGTTCTGTCATATTAGGACCTGGTACTCAGATGCTCATAACTTTTAATTCCCTTGTCACCAGAGGCTGAGATCTTGGATTTAGATTGTCCTGACATTCCTTTTCACTCCCTCAGATACGCAACACACAATGATTGACTGGAGAGATCCACTGACTAAAATACTAAACTTTGCCATATACTCTGTTCCTGTCTATCCAAACTTGACAAATCTTGAAACTAACTTCTAGTATGATCTGATACTGTATTGTGGATGTGTGGAATGAACTTATTTGCCATCAATGACAACACTGGTCATGCATAGTAGTGTCTCTTTCCAACAGTTTGACTGCCATGTTCAATCCAAGTAGTAATGCTTCATATTCTGCAGTGTTGTTTGTGCAAGAAAAATTCAATAGAACCGAATGTTTAAAAGTTTTGCCACTGGGTGCAATTAAAATTACACCTTCTCCTACTTTAGAGCATACACCATCAAATTACATTTGCCACAATCCTTCTTGATTTATCTAAACTTCATCTTCTAGTGGATTATTGCACCTTAGAGCTTCCTGATCTAGTTCAACTATGAAGTTATCCATATCACTACTACAAAAATTGACTTGCTGATTTAAGTGATTAGGATTGTTAATATGCTCTACCACTGTATGGAACCTAGGTTCCCTATCCAATCTAACTTCCTTTCCATTCATTGGCATAGTGGCATAAGATAGGTCCAACTATGTATGTTTCCCCCAACTACTACAATCCATTGTCTTGACAAGAGCATCCCATTTTGAGGTGGGATATCCACAATAGTTATGTCAATTTTGTATATTTTATCAGGAAATGTTGGAAACCTTAAGTCAACACCCTTCATTATCCCAATAACTAAAACAACTTTGTTATCCATGACATAACACTTGCCATAGCATGTATCAATCCAAAGTCTCAACTCTTTCATAACTTCCAAAGGCAAAATGTTTATAGCAGCCCATGAGTCTATCATGCAGTTTCTAATCATCTTGTTATTTATAAGCATGCTGACCTAAAAGGGATTAATATGATATGGGGATTTAGTGAATGCTTCTCCTACATACACCTCAGCAGTTCCCATCTCTCTATACTAGCTTTAGTGCCTTGCTGATTTACCTTCTAGGAAACATGTGATTCTTCGAGAAGCCTAGGTGGTATCTCAAACATATTTGCAATCATTTTCAAAGAAGTATTTCTATGTTCATCTATTTTCATCATCTCTAGTAAAGGAACTAAAACTTTCATTTGGGACAAAACTTGGATCATATCAAACATGTGAATTACACATGAATCCTGGATAACTTTACTCATCTCTATTTTCTTGACCTTCTCCCTTTCAGTGGAAGTAAGAACTTTAGGAACATCATTTCTATCTAATTCTCTTTCTATTTTTGTTTCTTTCTGACATTTATCTAGCACATCAAAATGAACCTTCTTATTTCTTGGTAACTTGCCCTTCTTATCTGATTCCTTCATGGCCTCAGGACTCTTAATAGCAGTAGATGTTTCTTTGATAAAGAAACTACTAGGCTTAGCTTGATCAACATTCACAGTTCTATTTCTCAAATTGTAACTACTCCTGGATTGGGCAACAATAGCTATAGTCAAGGATTTGATTTCTTCCTATAAAGGTCTTCTCAGACTAATCCCTCTCATTCTAGCATCTACAACATGCACATTCACATTTCTATACCAGCGTCTTCATAATCAGAAAAAACTTGCTAATGATAACTTTCTCCACAACTCCTTTGGTTATTCACATCAATCTCAGCATGTTCTTCTTTAGAAAAAGCATATTCCTCTACCATCACATATGGTTTAGAGGAGAACATGTTGATTGCATGATATTGGTTGTAGTTGTCTTCACCATACTCCTCATCAGGCATGTCAGACTCCTAAAGTGATTGGGCCACCACACACTGAGCTAGGGAGTGAGGCAGTTGGAATGCCATGAACTAGAGATTGTCCTCAACCGTATTTTCACTAGGTCTCTTCAATGGTTCAAAAGTTTCTCTATTAGGAGCATTTTTTATTATTGTACATTGGCTTTCCATTATGCCATGTGTTATTGTATGGTTGGTCAGACAACTTGGGCATCCTTTCATGCTTCTAATAATTAGGTTTATTATTAAATAACCCCTTTTCATTCTTAGCCACCTTGTAACTAAAATATTTAAGAGAATTCATGACTTTATCCAATTTATCTTCAGAAGAAAATGCTTTATCCTGAGGTACTTTGGGGTTTTTCAATATCTTGATATCATATATATTAATAACTTTCCTAGATGCTCTTTTGTTACTATCAATATGCATGGATATTCAAAAGGCATCTCTCAGAGACTGAGGCTCTTTATCTCTCTATTCATATCCTACTTTAGGATCAAAAGCATTACCATATAGCACCAAGCACATGGGTTTACTTGGTCTCATGTCTGTAGGGATTTTGTGCATGAGTTTGACAAATCTTGCATTAAAGTCTAAAACCATTTCATTATGACCTTGTAAATGCTAGTAAATTCATTGATTAGAAATCTTGGATCTGTCTTGTCACCATACTATTCTCTGAATACCCTCTTGAATTCCCCCCATGATCCTATACTTGCATTAGGTAAACCTTTGTGCCAATCCATGGAATCCTTATTCAGAGATTACATGAATAAATTCATAATTACATCCTCATTCTCAACTTCAAAATCATCTATCAAGTTCAAAAATGTCCTCAGATGACTTTCACTTGATAGTGTTGTTGTCTCTCAGATTTGCACCCTTGCCGAGTTGTAAGTGTATACACCTAAAAATGACATGACTCTACTTAAATAAATATTTTAAATATTTATTTCATCTTCACATTCCTCTATCAATAAATAAATAAATTTATTTATTTAATTGATTCATCTCCTCTCATATTATTAAATAAATTATATTTATTCAATTAATTAAATTCATCTACTCCAACTTCATTCTTTTAAAATAATTAAATAATTTTAATTATTTAATTAAAATCTTTTATTCTTTCAAATTTAAATAAAATGCAATTTTATTTAAATTAAATCTAAAATCTCCAAAAATAAAATATATTTAAATATTTTATTTATTCCTCCAAAATATCTACAAATAATTAAATAAATCTATTTATTTAATTATGCTTTCTTATCTTCTAAAAATCTTCAATATATTCTAAAAATATATTCTTCTTGTCATACAAAAGCAAAAGCTGAGTTAAAGCAACTTTAAAGCAACTGTGCTCTTAAATTAGAAAAATAAATTCTAACTTAAGAAAAACAAAACTCATCCTCATCAACAAAGCAGTTAACTCAACATAACTTCTTTTTGAATGACACATGTCCTTCTATTGGTTGCACGTTCCTCAACCATCCTCCTCCATTGATCTTCTCATCTCTTCTCAACCATTGATCTTCTCCCACACAACTCTATAAATACAACCCTCTTCTTCTTCATTCATATCCATCACTTGAGTAAAATTATGCTGCAGAAACACTAGCACGCCTTTGGCACCCCCATCTCCATAGCACTTCATATCATCTATCTCATTAGTATGTTTGAAGCTCATCTTCAATCACACAAGGTATCATAGCCATTCTATTCTTGTCATCTTCAACAAGCAAGGGAGCATACACTTCTGAGGGCTTCATTATCATCAAGATCAAGAACAAGATAGGTGAACAATGGAAGATGAAAGGTAAAGGTTGTAAGTATCTTTATTTGTTATTTTAAATCTCCTTTTCCTTCATATTCTATTGATGTATTGGGTTTGTTATCATTATTGATTAATCCACATTTCACCCTTCACATCTTGGGGTCCACCATGGGTCCTTGCCCCTTTATCTAATAAAAAATCTAAGTTTTTGAGATGCAGGTTCCGTACAGGTTTTGTACAGACTTTTGACAGGTTGGTACGGTGCATCTGAGTAATCCCGTGGTGCATATACCTCCTGTCTTGGCACATGTAGAAGTCTGGTGCATTCAATCTCTGAATCGGTGCTTTTAACCTTTGTTCTAGGGCTTCTACAAATTTGGTGCGTACGCACTCTGTTTTGGTGCTTACACCCACTATTCTAGCGCTTTTGTATTTACGACGCATATACTTTCCATTATCGCATTTTTGTATTGTTTGATGGCGCATTTGTTAGTTTAACACATTTACACCTCATTACAACACTTTCAACACCTGTCTTAGCACTTCTGTAAAATGGCGCATGCAAGTTCTATTTCTGCACATTCAGACTGCATAGCGGTGCTTCTATTCTGCACTATGTTTTTAGGGTTTTGTCTAATTTTTATGTTTGAGCTAACATTTGTCTTGTAGGGTTAGAGGCTAGATTAGATCATTTAGCTGCATTAATTAGTTCATTTAGATTAATTAAGGGAAGAAGTAACAAAAAAGGATGCATGCGTGCAAATTCCACATAGTCTTTAACTAGGAGGGAGAGTAACTGAATCATTGCTATCTTTGCATTGTTGATTTCTTTCCTAATTAGATCATTGCTATCTTACAAATGGGAAAATGAACATTGCTATCTTTAAAAACACTTCAAAGTTAACAAATGCATGAGTGCACAAATAGATAGCTCATTTAGTTGTTTTCTTTTTAACTAGGTTTAGATTAATCAGTGTCTTCTGTGTTTATCGAATAACAATAGGCTTATGCTCTACCCATAACTGGGTGACCAGAACGCTAGACTTGTTATTCCATCTATATAACCTTTAGAGGGGCCTGCCCTTGGATGCACACCTGTCCAAGTGGGAATGACCCTGAGTGGTAACAAGCTAAAGCCAAGCCTTACCAATCCACTTAAAATAAATTGTGCTTGAGGTGAAAACCTCCTGCAACGAGTGCTACTGTGTTACACCGACGGCCAACCTCCCCTAAAACCCTCTAAGGCATAACCCTTAGAGGCTGGGAGACTCCATAATGGAGAGTAGTGTCGCCGCATGTGTAACCACTCGAATGGTTGCCTTTACTACGAACCAATTGTTTAGTAAGCCAAAAACCCCTATTTGTTGATGCAAAGGGCGGAGCCTTTAAAGTTGCCTCGATTCATGTGACTCTTAGTAGAGGTAGCAGGGACAATCCTTAGGTTTGGTGGGGGTACGAGCCTAAGGAAACCTGGATCTGGTATGCATGAGAAGTGAGTGCCATGGAGGGGAGTCGGTGCTACCAGATCCTGGAGCTACATGCTTTGAGTATGCACAACTAGAGGATTCAACGAATATTTTCCTATCTAGCCTAGGGTGTACTTGTTTTTGAGTCAAAATAGTCCAAAAAATACCAAAAAAATAACAAAAGATAAAAATCATGAAAACTTCTGTGTGTTTGCTATGTCTATGCCATAATTGAAATCAATTTCTCAAAAACACCAAGTTTTCAAACCAAAAAAAGAAAAATCTCAAAAAATGTTCCAAAATTTTGTAAAAACCAGGACAAAAATTAGAATTGCGCATTTGCCGAGACTTGCAGTGCTTTTAAACTCTATTCCAGCGCATTTGAAACATTGCCAGTGTTGCACATTTGATCCAACTTGTAGCACATTCACAATCTATTGTGGTGCATTTACTATTGCGCATCCAACCCAAAGAGCAAAATCCATACCTTCCAAAAGCAAAATTTTCAACTTTTTAAAAACCTTTTCAAACCTATCTCAATTTTTCAAAATCTGACTAAGATCATGCAAAAGCAAACATTTCTCTCTCCTTCCACATCATAACTGCTTTTCATCCAAAATTCTTCCAAAATCCAACAAGGTTAAAACCAAGTTATTCTTGATCATATCACATCTCAAACAAACCTAGTGAGTCTCCCCTATCAAGGATCACTTATCCTTCTCTATCGGAACTCTACTAGTGGATTGTGCTAGACTAGTCAGCATTAAATAAATAGATTTCTATCATCCTTACTTCGACTATCATTTTGCACACCCAACTTTGTTTGACACCAACTAGATCTAAGAAGAACCTTGCTAAAAATCTTGTTACATTCTAGCACCTTGCTAAAAACTCACTCCATCTCATCTCTAATCACCACTTGCATGGTCTTGACAAGATTACAAAAACAAAATTAGATTGAAATGGCTGAGAAAATTGTTCAAAATGCTCACGAAAGTGATGAAGAAATTTCTATAGAAGAGATCCTTCGAACGTAGCATGACCCAAAATTTCAATGCCTATTGGAAAGGGTACTTGCCCAAGACCCTACCAAATTCTTTTTACACCTAGTACATCTAGGAGTTAAGCTCCCTAAAGATTTTGATGTAGAGGCTTTAAAAGAAACTGAGGATGAAAGAAACCCTGAGGGAAGTAGACATGAGGAAGGAACACCTTTAGACAAAAGCAAAACAACCACTAATGCTACGGATGCCCTAAGTCTAGTGAACCAAAAAATCCAAGCATTGCAATAGCAATTCATGGACATGCAAACAGGAGCATTGACTAAACATTACACCCTAGAGGATATTTCACCATATCCTTTTGATAGGACCCTAATCATGATACCTTTCCCCTCCAAATTTGAGGTACCAAAATTCAATAAATATCGAGGAAAGGGTAATCCAAGGGACCACATTAGGGAATTCAATGTTGCATGCCTTGAGGTTGCACATAATAAGACTTACCTTATGTGACTGTTTCCAAGAAGCTTGGGAGGACAAGCCATGGAGTGGTTTTCTAGACTACCACCTGGCATTAAAACATTCAATGAACTTGTAGACAAATTTCTCACCCACTTCTCTTACAATATTGAGCACGACACCTCAATATTGGATCTTTGTAACACCAAACAAAAAGGTGGGGAATCTTTCACCGCCTTCTTACAAAGATGGAGATAGTTAGCAAGCAAGTGTCCACACCAAATGCCCAAAAAATAAATGCTAGAAATGTTCGTCCACAACTTACAAACTGACCTAAGCTATCAGATACAGATCCAATGTCCTACTTCCTTTAGTAAGGTCATTGAGATGTGTCTCATCATTGAAAAAGCTCTAATTGCCAAGGGACAAATAAAGCTCTACAAGGACACTCCTAGTACCAATATCAACATAGATAAACTAAGATTCTGGATGAAGAATAAAACATTGTGAATGATGGGGTGGTAGATGCCAAGAATGCAGCACCTAATTAACAAATTTTTAACTTATCAACTCCTCAAAATAAATCCCCACAAAACAAACCAAGAAACACTAAATCTCGATTTACCAACTTTCAACCTAGGAGAAAATTCACCCCTTTGGGAGAATCCTTGGAAACTTCCCTATGGAAGCTAATCATGAACAAGATCATAACACTTAAATCGGCATGAGTATGAACCCAAAGTTAAACCCCATTGGTGGAATGACAACAATTTCTATGAATACCACCAAAACAGGGGGTACAAAACCAATGATTGTATTGCACTCAAGCACACCATCCAGGATTTGATTGAGCAAAACAAAATATCACTTGATGGGTATACTTCTAACAATGATCACCAGGCATTCAAGGATCCTCTTCCCAACTACGAACAGGGAGGGCCTTCCAACCGAAACAATGGTGGCAATAACAACGCCAATTACACAAATGTCGCCTTTGACTATGTTGTTAACCACATCTCAGAAAGTGACTCACACATCAATGTGATCACTATAAACAAAGATCTAGATTGCAATGTCACCACCTGCAGTAATAGAGTCACTCTTAGAGGAGCCCCTGCCACTCCGGCTAATCAATACAGTATCTTGGATCAGATACATAAGACACCTGCACATATCTCCATCCTAGAACTTCTGTATCTATCTCCGTCTCATAGGGCCATTCTTGACAAAGCTTTGGCAGAAGTCTCCATCCCTACAAACCTCACTGAGGAACAATTCCAATCCATGGTAGGTCATATTACCTCACATCATTCCCTATCATTCACTGAAAAGGATGATATGTCAATCACCCAACCCCATAATGCCTCTCTTCATATCGAAGCCTTCATTCACAAGCACAAGATAAAGAGAGTCCTAATCGATGGAGGAGCTGGTTTGAATATTTGTACCTTGAAGCTAATCCTTACATTGGGGTTTTTAGAGAAAGCTATAGATCCAAAGAAGAAAATCACTATCAAAGCCTATGATGAGGAGGAGAGAACTTCCAAGGGAATTATTATTTTACCAATTAGAGTGGGACCTATAGTAAAAGGTGTGGCTTGCCAAGTCCTTGATATGGAGCTAGCATACAACATTCTTCTTGGAAGACCATGGATACATGCTCTGAAAGCAGTACCTTTAACTTACCATCAATGTATCAAATTCCCTTACGAAGGTCAAGAAATCACCATCCAAGGTGACCCCAACCCATTTCAGTATTGTAACTCCATTCATCCTAAACCTGAAGTGGTAATTCCTAACAACCGTGCCTCTGCTTCATCCTCATCTTGTGTTGACCCAACTACACTTGCTTCCTCTTAAAAGACATCCCAACCCAACCTCAAACTCAAGGATAAAGGCTTGGGCAAGTACACAATCTCCCAATCCCTCTACTTGGTACAACTCACCCTATCTCCAAAATCATATGGAAGACCTACTCTGAGAGAACCCAAAGCAGACAAAGCTACCAAAGGACCATTTGTCAAATGGGGAAGCCTTGAAGATGAGAGTGATGAGAAAGATATCCTACAGTGGTTATACAAGGATGAAGGCAATTCATCAACACAACATGACCATCACACTATACCAACTTAACAATATGGTCAAGGATTCCAAATGTTACAAAGAATGGGGTATGAAGGACACGGTCCACTCAGTTCAAGAAAGGATGGCATCACTAAACCCATCCAACCTCATGCCTTGACAGCCAGAGACACTACAGGTCTAGGTTACAATGGCACATCAAGAACTAACAAAACAAAGAGGAATAAAGGCAAACAACGAGAAACATCCACTAGTAATCTGGTTGATCAAATTCAACAACTACAACTGGGCATTGAGACTGATTCCAACGAAAATGAATGGGAGAACCTCTCTGAAATATCTTGTGATGATAAAGACATCAATGTTGTCCATGAGTATGACCCAACCCATGCAAATGAGCCACAAGGTCCAAGGGCTAGACCACTAGAGTCCGACTCGCGTAATAATGATAGTGAAAATCATGAGGAAAGAATGATACCTCCCTTGACAGATCCACTAATAGAGAGTACCATCATAGACTTCATCCATGCTTTTAACAACTCTATCCTAACTATCAACACCATCGAACCAGACCAACCCAATGATCCCTTACCACTGGTACACCCTGAACTCATAGATTGGGACTTACAAGGTACTACCCCTGAGCTTGATACCTTTGAGAATGATGAAGCCATCATAGACTACCTTGAGCTTAGAGATCATATACCCGTAGGGGACCATTGAGTTGGCTATGCTATAGAATAGAAGGCCTATTTTGGAAAGAGTGCCAAGCCTTTCAGTCTCAAAAATGTCAAAATAAAAGAAAGATCTATGGGTGAAAACTGTTCTGCGATAGTGTTAGATCATGAAAAAAGTAAAAATAAAGATGTATCCAATGGTGAAAATCTCTCTGAGGCATTGAAGGATGGAAGGATTGACCCTCTACCCAATCGTACACATCAGGAGAGACCTTCAATCTTGATAGAACTAGTAGAACCGATTAATGTCAGTATAGGTGATGATCCTAGAATGATCCACATGGCAAAGGCTTTAATAGAACAAGAAAAACCAACATTCGTGGATTTCTTCAAAAGAAAGAAAATCAACTTTTCTTGGACATATGTAGACATGCCAGGGCTAGATCCAAATCTTGTAATGCATCATTTATCTCTAGCTCCAGGAGCTAAACCAGTAAAGCAAAAACTCAGAAAGATGCACCCACATGTGGCCCTCATGGTAAAAGATGAACTAAAGAAACTATTGGATGTCAGATTCATCAGACTAATAGACTATCCTAAGTGGGTTTTGAACATAGTACCAGTTGCCAAACTAGATGGCAAAGTCCGAATATGCAATGACTTCAGGGACCTAAACAAAGCTTGTCCGAAAGATGATTTCCCCCTGCCAAACATTGACATGATTATGGATCTCATGGCAGGGCACACCATGCTGTCACTAATGGATGGTTTTTCCAGATATAACTAAATAAAAATTGCACCTAAAGACCAACACAAGATGGTGTTCACATGTCCTTGGGGCACCTATTGTTGGTGTGTCATGCCATTTGGTTTGAAAAATGCCAGCACAACATATTAGAGAGCTATGACCACAATCTTCCACGACATGATGCACACTATAATGGAAGACTATGTTGATGATATTCTGGCAAAATCACTCACAAGAGAAGGACACCTAGCAGTACTGGACAAAATCTTCAATAGACGGGAAAAGTTTAATGTACACCTCAATCTAAAGAAGTGCGTATTTTGAGTTACCTCAGGTAAACTACTGGGATACATAGTGCCTGCAAATGGAATCGAAGTCAACCCAGCTAAAGTGAAGGCCATCATGGAAATGCCACCCCCTAAGAAGCTCACTTAGCTTAGATCTCTACAGGGAAAACTACAATCTATCAGAAGGTTCATTTCTCAATTGGCAGACAAGTGCCACCCATTTTCTCACCTACTACATAAAAATGTCCCTTTCAAATGGAATGAGTCATGTGAGCAAGCATTTCAGCAATTAAAAGAGTATCTCATGAAGCCACCTATATTGATGCTACCAATTTAGGATAAACCTCTGCTACTGTATATCTCGGCCACACCAACAGCTTTGGGAGCTCTCCTTACACAACAAAATTATGACGGGAAAGAACAAACAATATACTATATCAATCGAACACTTGTTGGATATGAACTACAATACACACCAATTGAAAGAACATGTCTCACTGTGGTCTTCACCTCAGAAAAGTGGAGATATTACATGTTGTCACATTCTATCAAATTGGTAGCAAAGATTGATCCACTCAAGTACCTACTCAACAAAGCAGCCTTAATGGGTAGATTATCCAAATGGGTCATGCTTCTCGGTGAGTTTGATATCGAATATGTAGATAGGAAAGAAATAAAAGGCCAAGTACTTGCGGATCAACTGGCAGATGCACCTCTAATAGATAATAGCCCTTTGAGCTTTGAATTTCTAGACGAATCTATCTTTCACATATCCACAACAATTTGGAAAATGTACTTTGATGGATCATACACTCAGCATGGATCAGGAGCAGGTATCTTATTGATCACACCTAATGGCGACACCATTCCTAAATCATACAGATTACTCTTTCCCTGCACTAATAATGTGGTAGAGTATGAAGCCCTTGTCATTGGCATCAAGCTAGCAATTGAATGGAATATCCAAGAACTTCAAGTATATGGGGACTCACAACTGGTCATAAATCAAGTAAATGACGACTACCAAACAAAAGATGAGAAACCAATCCCTTACAAGAGAATGGTAGACGACTTCAAAGAATACTTCATCAAGATCTCTTTTGAATAGATACCAAGGATTGAGAACAAAGTTACAGATGCCATGGCCATGATTGCATCTCTCCTTGATATTCTGGATAATCAATCACGTTATGAGTTCTTGGTAGAGCCAGTGTCCTGCCCTGCATATGACACCCCTAAATCCCATATCATTTGCCACATTGTTGGAGCTGATTCCCCCCTCTATGGAAAAATATTTGCCTATCTTAAAGAGAATACCCTCCCACCTGATCTCTCCAGTAACCAAAAATGAACCTTCATCTAACAGGCATCCTGGTATGCCATTGTCGCCAATACCCTATATTGCAGAGGTCTTGATGGTACTCTCCTTAGATGTCTCGATAGTGAGGAATATCAAACTGCCCTGAACAAAGTACACAATGGTATATGTGGGACTCACTCTAGTGGACCTACCCTAGCTAAGAAACTCATACGCATGGGATACTATTGGCCAACTATGGAACAAGATTCCTATCATTTTGTAAAGAAGTGCAAAAAGTGCCAAATCCATGGGAACCTGATACCTGCACCAGCACATGAGCTACAACCATTAACAACTCCTTGGCCTTTCTGTCAGTGGGGACTCGACTTAGTGGGAAAGATTCACCCTTCTTCATCCAATGGCCATAAATTCATAATCACTACCACCGAGTACTTCACGAAGTGGATTGAAGCTATACCTCTCACCAATATCACAGGTAAACGGATTGCCTCGTTTATCTTGAACTATATCATTTGTTGCTATGGTATCCCTTCGTCTATTGTCACAGATAATGGATGACCTTTCAAAACTCAAGATGTCAGGGAACTATATGACAAATTCCATATCCAGCACTACTTTTCAACCCACTACTACCCCTAAGGTGATGGCCAGGTGGATGCATCAAATAAAACTATCTTGAAAATCCTAAAGAAGACTGTCAATGACACCGACCGAGATTGGCATGTCCAACTGAACCCTGCATTGTGGGCATACCGCACAAGCATCCGCACACCCATAGGTGCAACACCATACTCCCTAGTCTATGGATCTAAATCTATCTTGCCCATTGAAGTCAAGATCCCATCCTTGCAAGTTTCATTAAAAGGCCTCATATCTGACGAAGAGTATAGAGTGTCTAGGCTTCAAGAGTTAGAGCTGCTCGAAGAGAGAAGGCAACAGGCCTTTAACCACCTGAAAGCCTATCAGCAACAAATGTCCAGAAGCTATAACCATAGGGTAAAGCCCTCAGTATTCCAAGTTGGTGACCTAGTCCTCAAAGAAAATCCCAGAAATCAGCAAGACTGAGAAAAGTAAGGCAAGTTCAAACCTAACTGGCTGGGTCCCTATGTCATCATTGCAGCTTATGGATTAGGGGCATATGAATTGGCTACATCCAAAGGTGAACTATTCGATGATCCTATCAACAGTATGCATCTTCGCAAGTTCTATACCTGAAAACCCCAATGTAAGGGAGTCTTGAAAAAATCCAAAAAAATAAAAAAAAAGTGATAAAAAATAGAACAAAAAAATTTAAAAAAATGAGAAAATAACAAAAAATCATCCTCTAGTGAAAACATGGAAAACAGGTACATTGGATAGGTACCATGATGAAAACCTAGCAAACAGGCATCATGTGTACTTTTAGCTTCCGTGCAAATAAAAGCAAGTGGTGAAAACCTGGTAAACAGGCACTATCTGTGACAAACCACTTCCCCCATCTGTTGTAACCTCGTATCTCTTGCGTCCATATCATTCATCTTGAAATAGTCTTTGAACCATTGTCAAACTACGTCACCTCTGAGTTATCACGTAGGCAAGGCCATTCTCAAAGCACCCCCTAGGCTCCACTCCGCTCCACTCCCTTTTCTTTCCTATCCCATCCATCCCATGTCTAGTCCTTCTATCTATCTGATTCTGTATCATTTCTGCATCTTTGTTGTCGCCTAGGTCTTAGTTCCATTAGGTTCACCCCGAACTACATTGCCTCTGTGTCATTACGTAGGTAAGGCCATTTAGCAATGAGCCCCTGAGGCACTAGGTCAGTCCCTTAGCGTCCGTCTCTCCATGTCTGTTTGTCGTCTCACCCATAATAAGTTGATCCTTGTCTAAACTAGGGGCAACTCCTCGACCTTGTTATGGATTTGGATTCTTGAATGCCACATTTTCCAAGAGGATACCAATAAAGGATGGTGATACCTTTCACTAGACAAGCAAGCACAGCAACAGTAAGCTCCCAAAGCAAAAATCTTGACGCAAAACATCAACCTGTCCAAAACAGAGCACCATACCAAAAACTCAAACTAATTCTATATCAATTATGGAAAAAAGACACATCTAATGCAAGAGGGTTTTGTGAACAGGATAACTTACAAAGTCTTGGATTTTTGTCATTATGTCTCCCTATGCTACTCAAGGATGCCAAAAGCTACAGATGCGATGATGGGGGCATAATATTTTTCTTTGTCTATTGCTTGTGGATTAAACTTTAGTAATGTGATGACATCTATCTAACGACGTGATCAGCACAAGATCATCGAGAACTTCAGAGGTCTAAACATGAAAAGGGGCAATCCTTGTCTGTTGAAATGCAAGAAATACTCAGGTCATCTAGATTCAAGTTTGACTAGATGCTTGTATCAACTTGCTATATCAAAATCCATGTAAGCGATACTCAGGTCATCTCGGTCTAATTATACCTAGATGCTTGTATTTTCTTACAACATTTCAAAAAGTGAAAAATATCCAAAAGTGCCCAATGATGAAAGCAAAAGACTTGCAAATATCAAGATGACAATCCACATCCATCTAATATCTAGTAATCCATATCAACCATGCAATCCTGTAGTATATCAAATGAAAGTCAGTATTTCTTCATCTCTTCTTCCACCTCTCTACATCATCACTTGGGTTGATTGAGTACATTTGGACTTATAAAAAACATAGCATAGATTGCATATCACATCACATGAGAATAGTCATTTACATGATTACATCATTTGCATACATAATAAAGTTCATTAGGTCACCCACATGCATGTGCATCCATACATCTCATCAAAAATCAAAAACATAGCTAACATACATATAGAGCTGTCTAATCATATCCATAAACATATGCATTGCATATAAAAATCATGTACATCCATCTAGTATGCATCACATATAAGATAGAGGGCATTCCATAGCATATAAACATAAAACATGAGCATATAGAATATCAACAAATGCATCATCATATAATCATCAAAAGCATGTCCAAATGTACAACATATCAAAAAAAATATCTATCCACTCTCATAGTCATGTCATAAGATGTATACAAAGTATAACAAGATGGTGATACATGTTTGGAGACAAAAATGATACATATACAGGCTATCTCAATCATCAAAAATGTGTACATCAAATCAAAGTGGTGCAAGTATCTAGGTCTGCCTAACCCTGCTGCCATGGAGCACTTCTCCCTACATTGCCCTCTCCTTTGTCTCCCACTAACTGCTAGGGACCCCTCACTGATCCCACAAATCAAGACCCACCTGCCCTCTGGGATGCCACAGACTGGCTCCTGAAGCTGGGCGCACGCTGATCCGCTGACACTGCCCCATGGTATAGACCTCTGTAATACTAAGCTTGAGCCTATGCTCTGGCAAGCTCACTCTGAACCTGGGCTAACTGTGTCTGTGCCTGCTGCACCTATGATCCCAAAAAGCTAGAGGTACCATCTGTACCCATGGCTATCACTGCCGCATCCCTCTCTGCCCTCATCACCCTCATACTGGCTAAGGCTGTGTCTCTCTCTGGATATCTCTGATATCCGTCTTGCGTCTACATCTCTCTAAGAGTCTACTCCTCTCAGATGGGTCCTCAGCTACCTAATCTAACCTTGTAGCGTCACAATGGCCTGCTGTTGTAAATCAGGCTGCAAAGCCTGTTGAGTTGGCACCTGCCCCTGTACCTATTGTGGTGCTACCTGTTGTGCTACCACCGGCTATACTAGCCCTTGTGCCTGCACTTGTCCCACAGCCTGCGGCTGTACAACTACCTGCTATTCTGAAGGACTCTCCTCGGACCTCCTCCTCCATCTCCTCCTCCACCTCCATCATCCCCCTAACCCCCTCTCCTCCTCCTCCGTCCTCCCCTCCGCCTACTAGCTGCACCCTCATCACTTGAATCATCCTCGTCTATATGAGGAGCTAACTCTCCAGCCCTGAGTATCTGGGGAATAGATGCCCCGCAAACCACTCCTCGTAGTCTGGTGTCATGCCAACATCCACTATGTCTCTCCTCATTGACCAAGCCGCATGAGGAATCTGCTAAAAGTCTGTAAAGGCCTCCTCGTATGATGCCACAGGACCCCACCTAAACCTCTCTGCATGAGTCCTAACAAAATGTGTCTATCCCTGTGGTCTGCCCTTTACTCGACTGAACTACCTCTACACCCTGTTCACAATCTGTCACTCTAATATGTATCTCATCCTGCCAATGAGCCACCAAGTCTGGAAACAGTATGGAAGCTCGTCTGCCTCATCATCCCATACCTCGCAGTCCAAGTATGGATGCCAGACAACCAGATCTACATTATCAAACATGTGCCTCCAGTACTCCAGCTTCCCCAACTTGTGCTGGGAAATCACACCTGTGTAACCATAACTGTAGGGCTCACCCCTCTGCCTGTGAAATAGACATACCGGCCGTGTGATAGCTATGTGCTCCCATAACCAAAATTGCAAGAGAGACACGCCTGCTGACAAATTGGCTCCTCTATGATACACCACCTGGTGCATATCTCTATATAAGTGTGCAAGCACGCACACACCCCATGCATACTAGGTCCCATCCATGATCATGCTCTCTAGCACCCTCCCCTAACCAATCGGGAAGCCGTGTGACCTCCTATCGGGGCATACTATGCCACCAATCAATCTTGCCACTATGCCTAGGAAGTAGTCATAGTAGTTATGAATGTCCTGCCACGAAATCACCTGCTCCACCAACACTAGGTCATTGAATACCTGTCTGCATTCGTCTAATCTAGCATCCCACTGTGACTCATACTTGACCAACTCTCCATGAATAGGGAGGTGTAGAATCCAATGTATGTCCTTAAGAGTGATCGCCATCTCCCCTGTCAGCAGATGGAATGTCCCATCCTCACTGTGGAATCGCTCCACCGCTGCAGTCAACATGGCCCAGTTCGTGTGAACCTCAATCATGAAACAAACATAATGCAGACCCATCGCACCTAGCGCCTCACGGTTAATCTCAGTTAACATGTACCACTCCAACAATGGCAACAGGAACTGCTCTCGTGACATAAGGGTATCCTAAATATCCTCCTACAACCAAACCAAGCGTAACGTCAGAGAAATCCATATCCAAGCAAGCCTACTCAAAGCAATCAAACTATCCTATCATTAGCTTAACATATCAAATTAATTAAAACAACATATCATCTCTTGACTAGCTTCTTGTCAATCTCGGAGATCGCTTATCAATTGACGCATCGATCAAGGTGCCAATTGGGTTAATTTCATTATGTCAACTAATTTTCATAGTGCAAATGCACTGATCCAGGTGGCAAATGCACCAATCCATATCACGTGTGCCGCTTCACCGTGAATGCACTGTCCTATGACGTGTATGCGTTGTTCTGGCACATGCATCACTTATTATGTCACATGCATTGTTCCAACATAGATGTGCCAATTCAGAGCTTATATGTGCCAAACTATCAGATGCACCATAGTATATCTCAAATATGCCACTTAGAAGCATGTGCGCCATTTTAGAGCATATATGCACCAAACGACAGTTTGGTGCATCTGTCGTAGTATTTTTCCCTAGCCATTAATGAGCCTAATAAATGACTTGTAGCAAGTTTTGACGAACTACATACCGGGGGTCCTGCCTTCACTAGCCGATCGAACCGTCAGACTCGCTCAAACGGTGTTCCTCACGTGGAATATCCATCTCTCTGGCTGCCATGCTCTCCTAAGCTCTCAAGAGACCAATCAACTAAGGACAAGTGTGCAAATGAATAGAACTTGTGGACCCAGCTCCTATTTATAGCAAGTGAACCATATATGACTGTATGACAACTGTGACTACTTCCCATGTTTGTTTCTCTGAACCATATCCCATTTTTCTCCATCCTAACCTACTTTTCACCTTCTTCTTCATAAGATTGTTCGTCTCACACCTTCTACCTTCTTCCCGTCCAATCTCCCGAGGGGGCATCCTGTCATTAAAATTGTACCAGGGGCAAACTGGGGCATGTATCACTGTCAAAAATTCTTATTCTTTGAAACAACATAATAAAACACATTGCATCAAAGAGGGGCAAAATGTATACACCTAAAAATGACATGACTCTACTTAAATAAATATTTTAAATATTTATTTCATCTTCACTATCAATAAATAAATTTATTTATTTATTTATTTGATTCATCTCCTCTCATATTATTAAATAAATTACATTTATTTAATTAATTAAATTCATCTACTCCAACTTCATTCTTCTAAAATAATTAAATAATTTTAATTATTTAATTAAAATCTTTTATTCTTCCAAATTTAAATAAAATGTAATTTTATTTAAATTAAATCTAAAATCTCCAAAAATAAAATATATTTAAATATTTTATTTATTCCTCCAAAATATCTACAAATAATTAAATAAATCTATTTATTTAATTATGCTTTCTTATCTTCTAAAAATCTTCAATATCTTCTAAAAATATATTCTTCTTGTCATACAAAAGCAAAAGCTGAGTTAAAGCAACTGTGCTCTTAAATTAGAAAAATAAATTCTAATTTAAGAAAAACAAAACTCATCCTCATCAACAAAGCAGTTAACTCAACATAACTTCTTCTTGAATGACACATGTCCTTCTATTGGTTGTACGTTCCTCAACCATCCTCCTCCGTTGATCTTCTCATCTCTTCTCAATCATTGATCTTATCCCACACAACTCTATAAATACAACCCTCTTCTTCTTCATTCATATCCATCACTTGAGTAAACTTATGCTGCAGAAACACTAGCGCGCCTTTGCCACCCCCATCTCCATAGAACTTCATATCATCTATCTCATTAGTGTGTTTGAAGCTCATCTTCAATCACACAAGGTATCATAGCCATTCTATTCTTGTCATCTTCAACAAGCAAGGGAGCATATGCTTCTGAGGGCTTCATTATCATCAAGATCAAGAACACGATAGGCGAACAATGGAAGATGAAAGGTAAAGGTTGTAAGTATCTTTATTTGTTATTTTAAATCTCCTTTTCCTTCATATTCTATTGATGTATTGGGTTTGTTATCATTGTTAATTAATCCACTTTTCACCCTTCACAGTAAGACTTGGCAATCTGGAGAAATATGGGAATGATCTTGAAGTGTGGGACCTTGCGAATTGAGATCAAACCTTCGGAGAAGGCCAACTTCCTCTCTGGTAATCACCTAAAATCTACTAAATTTGTAGAGAAAAGGGGAAGAAGGATTGCATTAAAATGAAACCTATTGTCTAAGGTGATGCACCAAATGAATAAAAGAGCCCTCATAGAACTGAGGAAATGCATAAAATGACTAGATACAACCAATAAACATACACAGATCAAGCTAATTTTAACAGAGGCAAGGAGCAAAAGATGATTAGAAGGAATTAAACATTCACAAACACATCATTCTTAGATCACACAGAGTCAAAATAGCATGAAGAGGTAAAATACCCAGCATGTGTTTAATTAGAAAGGCAAGGCTACAGTAGAGGAATGCTCTGTTTGGAATCAGAAGCATAGATTACTCAAAACTCCAACCTTTTATATATCTCATGCTTATCTATATATAGCATTTTTCATTTGACCTAAGTCGGTTAGAATGAATTCACCTCATGTGCTCTGTCAGAAAATATCATCACCAAAAGGGACGTCCACCTACAAGAATTCATGGCATAAAATATCTGGAATAGGGGCAGATGGAAGATATTTTGAATCTTCAATGTGAGCCACTGAATCATCGACCTGCACCCATAAATGCAACAAATATCTATATTGAAGGACCTCCACAAAATTTAATTCGGCCGCTGAGATGTTCTGTCACCAAAACTGCATATACATCTTCTAAGTCAGTGACCATTCCTGACTGAATGCAAACCGGCTGTCAATTTTGTCTTCGCTACAAGGAGAAGTATCGTTTGTATGCATACAGACATACAAAAACAACTGGATGCACTTTGAAAACCATGATGGCGTCATCATACTATAGAACCTAGTCGAAGAGGAGATCTGGATGATGTCACCTGCATATCGAGTCCTTCAAACTGTTCAACTTCGCACTTATGTTCATTGTATGTGCTTTTGCATCAGCATTTTAATTGGCCTTTGAATCCCCTTTGAATCTCCCTTTGTATATGCACTTGGATTTGCCCCTGCGACGTGTCATCACTCCATCAGGCACTGAGCTAAGCCTGGGACCCACCACTGCACATTGTCTTGCTGAAAATCCATTGTATGTGCCTTTGTACATTCGCAATTATATATGAGATACAATCGAATGTACATGCAATGTGGAACTCAAAGGATCATCAACCATATTAGATTATTGAAACAGGTCCCGGCCTTGTATCCTTGCATTTGTATATAAGATTGTATATGGGATGATACAATCGGATATACATGCAATAGGTGGACCCCAGCATTTTATAAAGCAAATTGAAACTAACATCAGGTCTGGCCTTGTATGTTACCTACTTGTATGTCACCTTTTGTATATCGCATATACAATGCAAAAATACAAACAACACTGCATATTCAATCACTTGTACATACAAACAGTGTATTTGACCTTTGCATGTGAGCTGTATATGACCTTGTATATGCCCCTTGTACATTCACCCTTGCATCTTGCCTTTGCATCTTGCCGATGTACATTCACCTTTGTATATTGCCTTTGCATCTTGCCGATGTACATTCACCTTTGTATATTGCCTTTGCATCTACAAAATTACATACAAAGGACTTGACGTATAGTAACATTGTACATGACCAAGATAGAAGGAAAAATTGTATCTAAGATGCAATTCAACCAAATGACAGAAAACCCCAAAACAAGGATGACGTCATCATCATATACATGAAAAATGGCTAAGTGTAAAACTGAGAAATCTCTGTGATAGAAAACAATTGGAGACAAAAGATTTCTGAGTTTTTTTGGGTTTTTTGCAAGGATTCTCAATGTGTGATTTTGGGAAAATTGGCATAGTAGACCATGGGTAATTGAAGGATTTAAGCTTTGTAGGGTCATTTCTAAAGGATATTCAAATAATATATAAGGTGAACTATTTAACTCTTGGACAGAGGAAAAATAAGTCAACAACTTGGTGACCTCTCAAGGGTGTTTGCCTGCTAAACAAAATGATCAGTGGCCTTATACATCCATTGGGCATGGAGTCAAGAGAGACTTAAAAAAACCTTTGACAATCAATCTTGACCTCAGTAACTCAGCATGTCAACAATGAAGAACACTTGGAAAACCAAGACCAAAACAAAAATTGCTGAAAGCAATGCTAACTATGCTAGACAACACTTAGGGAAAACAAAAGGCATCTAAACTATTGTGTAGCAGCACTTATTGAAAGCAAGAAACTGAATCTACTATTTTACAAGGCAACTCATACCTCAAAACACCTCTTCAGGTGTATCCCATTGAATGGGATAGGCAAATTTTCTCCATCCATGTTTGATAACTAAAATGCATTGTGCTCCTTGCATTTAGTAATAATAAATGGGCCACTCCACATGCTGTCAAACTTGGAGTGCTTCACTGGCCTGCTTTTCAACTCATCCCATTTGAGTACCATATCACCCTCCTTAAAACCTCTGGGAGTGGCCTTCTTATCAAAAACTCTTTTTGTCTGAAGCTGATGACACTTCATAGCTTTCATGGCTTTATCTCTGATCTCTTCAAGCTCTATAAGTTGGGCATATCTGACAGCCATGGGATCTTCATCAAACATCTCAATTAGTTCATGATATCAAGTGTTGGCATCTCCACAAACACAGGCAATCTTGCCTCTTTTCCATAAACTAACATATATGGGGAGTTTCCAATAGACCTCTTGGGAGTTATTCTATCTTCCCATAAAGCAAATTTTAGATTGGTGTGCTAGGCTCTCTAGTTGTCCTCCATTGATCTTTTGATAATCCTTATGAGATTCTTATTTGTGGATTCAGCCAAACCATTACCCTGTGGATAATAATTTGATGAAGTGTTCAAATAGATTCCATTCTTCATAGCCCAGTCAGTTACTTTCAATCCAATAAAGGATGAAGCATTGTCTGAGATGATTGATTCAAGTAATCCAAATCTAGATACCAAATCACAATAAAAGTTTAAAACAACATTCTCATTGGTTTCCTTCTAAGCGACTGCTTCAGTCCACCTTGTGAAATAGTTTGTTGCTATAAGTACCCACCTGTGGCCTGCACTTGATGGTGGGTTAATGGGACCTATAAAATCAATGCCCCATCTTATGAAGGGTTGTTCGACCTGAATTGGTTGTAGAGGTAAAGCTGGCAGCCTTTCTTTGCCTGCAAAAATGGCACATTTTACACACTTTCTGGCCCATGCATGGGCATCCTTGAATAAGTTGGGCTAGTAATAGCTAGATCTCATTATTTTCCAAGTAGTAGTTCTTGGGGCAAGATGACCCCCTGCTGTTCCATCATGAAACTCATGTAGCACCTTGTCAGTTTGATCATTATCAATGCATCTTAACAACACACCATTAAAATCTTTTCTGAAAAAGATGTTATTAACTAAAACATAAGGAATAGACTGCAGTCTAAAATATCTCTTCTTAGCTCTGTCTAAACTTGTTGGACATTCACCAGTTTGTAAAAAATGAGTCATGTCATTAACTCAACCTGTTCCAACTGTTGTTGTATCATCCTGATGTTCATCTTCAATGATCATAAGCACTTCTTCTTCCTTTTCTGTTTCATTTTCAGACCTAGTAGCCAGCTATTCACTGAGTCCTCTACCTCTGATGAGCTTGGTTATCTTGATATCTATGTCATATTCCATGACTTTGGTAATCCAACCAGCCCTTTTCTCATTAACATCCTTACCTAACAAAAACTCTTTCACGCCAGGGTGAACAACCATTAAATGTACCTTATTGTTAGAAATAAGATGCCTAAACTTCTTGAGACTCTTTACCACTGCAAGGACATGTTTTTCAATGAAATTATACCTCTATTCATACTCCTCCAGTCCTTGACTAAAGAAAGCAATTGGCTTCTTAAAGCCGTCATTTTGCTACTATACCATAATTGCAGAAATTGTATCTATACTGCCATAAGCATACAAAATGAAAACCTTTGAGAAATCAGGATTTACCAGAGTTGGTGTAGCTGATAACACCTCCTTTATGGACTCAAAGCTGAGTTTGCCTTCTTTTGTCCAACTGAAAACTATATTTTTCTTTAACATAGAGGTTAATGGCTTCAATAAATTTGCAATGTCAGGTATAAATCTTCACAAAAAATTAATTCTACCGATAAAACTTTGCAATCCCTTCTTGTGACTGGGTAAAGGTAGCTCTAAAATAACTCTTACTCTTTCTATATCAATAGTAACTCCCTCTTTTGACATAATGTGTCCTAAAAGATTGCCTTCATGCACAACAAAAATGCATTTCTTGGGATTGAGAGATATCCCAAATTCTTTACATCTCTCAAATACTTGTTTCAGGTGGGATAAATGTTTAGCTGCATCCTTAGAGAAAACTGTGATGACATAAAGGTACACAAGTACCAATTTATAAAGCAAACATTTAAAAGCCATATCCATAGCTCTCTGAAAAGTGGAGCCAGCATTTGACAAACCAAAAGGCATCCTTTTGTAGGCCATGGTGCCCCATTTTGTGGTAAAAATAGTTTTAAACTGATCTTCCTCCTTGATTAATACTTGATTATTACCGGAGTATCCATCAAGTAAGGAGAATCTTTCTGAACCAGCCACTACTTGCATAATTTGTTCCATTGAGGGCAACGGGTAGTGGTCCTTCAGGGAGGATCTATTAAGGTCTCTAAAATCAACTCACAACCTAATCTCTCCATTCTTCTTCCTCACAAGAACAAGATTCGAGACCCAAGAAGTATGCTTGATCAAAAAATGATATTTCCGTCGATCAGCTTGATTAATTCCTTAATCATCAGAGGCTCAAGCTTTGGATTCAAAGGTCTTTGTTTCTACCTTATAGGTTTTGCACTTGGCTCTAACTCTATAGTATGCTGGGCAATATGAGGGTCAAACCCTTTTAATTCTGAGTATTCCCAAGCAAACACAGCCTCAAATTCTTGACAAAGAGCAATAAAAGCTTTCCTATCTACAGGCAAATAGATTTTACCAATTTTGAGAAGCTTACCTTTGAAAATTTCTAGCTCCTCATAATGTTCCTGTTGTGATGTTCACAACATGCCCCATTTTACCCCTTAGCGAAATGAAGACCCCTGCTGTGGTTTTTTGCTTTTTGCATGTGTGTGTTGTTTTGCTTGGTGATAAAAGGGAAAAGAGGGTTAAATTTGCAAACTTTGTTAAAACTAGAGAAAAAATACATTTTTAGTACTAGGGCATGATATGGTTGGATTCCTTGTGAAAAATGAGCTAGGGTTACTTTTTGAACCATCTTAAAATTTGCCATATTTTGCAAGTTATGATCATTTTGGTAAAATGTACAAGGGAAGGGTTTGTTGTTTGTATGTACAAGCCTGCTTGTATATCGGGTTGCATATACAAGGCCCTTTGTATGCAAGTTCACTTGTATACCAAGGCCTTTGTATATCATTGTTCATATAAAAGGTCGTTTGTATATGCAAAGGGTTTGTTTTATACTTAGCCATTTTTTTGCATTTCAGGTTGCATATGCATTTGACTTTTTTTTGTATGTTTGGCCCTTGTATGTTGCACATACAAGGTAGTTTGTATGTCACGTCATGAATATATAAAGTCTCTTGTATATCGTTCACATACAGGGTCGCGGAAGTGGGTTTTGTATATCGAAGGATACATACAAATGAAATATACAAGGGCTATATACATCGAGCAGACTCAAAAAAGTTATTGAACATGGTTAGGTTGTTGCATATTTTGTGCTTTGTATATTGAGGATATACAAAGACATTTTGCAAGCCGCGGATGCAAAAGAAAGTTAAAAAGAGTTAATTCAATGTATGTTTGCGCTTTGTATGTATCTTACATACAAAGCCGATATGCATCGAAATGTACAAGCGGTGGACCTGAAACATTTATGAATTATAATTAAGTCTTTGTATGTTTCGACTTGTATGTATGTTTCGATATACATACATTCTGAAACATACAAAGCGGAGATACATTGCACGGACCTGGTGGACTTATTGAAAAAAGTTAAGGCTTTGTATATTTCGACATACAAAGCCGATATACAATGACTTAGACATTGCGCGGACATGAAAGGACAATTAAGGAGAGTTAAATCATTGTATCTTCGTGTTTGTATGTATGTTCCAAAACATACATTTCATTATGCATACAAGCCAGGAACCTAAAGAAATTAGAATCTGATGAATACATTGTATCAAATCTAGCTTGCATATCAAGGATACATTGCGATATGCATTGCATACATACAAGCTAGAATTTAAAACAAATTCAAATCTGATATATCGAATCTATCATGCTCGGCTTGTATATTGGAAGATACAAGAATTTAAACAAGGAAATGAGCAGGAAGGCAAAGCAATAGGGTTTTTAAGGCATTTTGAACCTGAATGCATATTTCCTAGTTAGCGATGGTTGACCCGATTGGTTTTAATGCTGAATATGCATTTGAACATGCGATTTTGACAGATTTAGGGCCCGATTACTGCAATCACAGTCACGCCTTGATTTAACGAGTGTTTTAATTTCCTGTTGTTTAATGGGTAAAGTGGTACTTATTGCTGGTCTATTTTTGCAGATGTGCAGTTGAAGGTGGAGCTAAAACTTGATGATGATGACATCATGGAAAGGAGATCCGATCTCAAGAGCAGAGGAAGATAAGGATGAAGGGCAAGGAAGTCAAGGGTCTTCATTAATGAAGACAAAATGCAGATGGAAACATTATTACAACAGACCACAGAAGTTATTATTGAGCTGCTAGGGTTTCCAGAAGTGCATATTTTGCCCAGATTTGATGTATGCTCAGAGATATTTTTGGGAGACTTGTTCTCCACCATTTAATGTTGTAACTAGAGGTTTGAAGCAGGGGTTTTAACTAGGGTTTTTGAGTTGTATTAAGGACAATCAAAGTCTATATATTGTGCCTCTTTACACTGTAAAATTTTACACAGGGGCTACATAGGGATTTGTAGCAACAAGAATTTTGTAAAAGTAGCACTGAGCATAGCATTTAGGAGTAGAAGGAGGTCACCTGTGTCTGCAACAAGGAGCATGTGGAACATCCTGCCTCCTTGTTGTATCTGTAAAGCTTGTACATTTTATGTAATTTGATCAATGAAGCTAAGAGTCATTCAGACATTATAAATCTTATGTGACTGTCTGTTTCCAATACAATTGAATCTAGAATTCTGCATCTATCTTCTGAGTGTTTTCTGGCTCTTCATTGTGTTTGAAACATTTTCTCTTAGAGCTTGCAATCTTAAATGTATGTTTGTGAAAATGCTCAGAACTTACATCTAAGGTTTTTTTGTCTATGGATTTGATCAAGTTGCTGTATGATTTACAAAGTCCATAACAGAACAATTAGATCCTTTATTAGATTGAATGAAGTTTAGTGTAGATCTTTCTAACTTTTCCCAACCCATCTAAAATACTTAGCCTAAAACATAGAAATTTGAAGGAAATTTATCTCATATTCGAAAAGCATAAACAACAGAGTTGAAAGTAGATAGTTTTCATAATATTGAAGAGAAGAAAGCTGCAATAATTCAAGAAAAAATCATTAAAAGCTTTGCAACATAGTAACACTTTTATGCAAAAGAAGAAACAACATGCTTTTTTTTATGATCTTGTGCATAGTTTGAGCCCAGTAAACCATTGAGAAACCCTAAATCATGTAAGGCCTCATTGAACATTACAGCTTCACATCAACCTACTGAATTTGCCCAACAGGTCAAGACCTAACCATATTAAACTTGGGATTAAGCGAATCTTAATCGATTCCTTCATATCTTTCAAGTCAGTTAGGTTCATTTTATGTGAATTTTAACTATTGTTATGACTGTGTTAAAACAATTATCAATAGTTTTTCTAGCGCTAGAAGGATGGCCCCATTTGAGTTAGGACTTGTTTCAAGTAGAGATGGCTCATAATAGTAGTAGAGTGACTAGATATAAATCTAGTTTAGGGGATATATTTGTGTAATTACCTAATATAAGGTGAAGTAAGAGTCCTTTGATCTGGAACACTAAAATAACTCACCCAAGAGGCTCATCCAACACACCTCCTGGATCACCTTATACTATCCATAATATTGTGAGTCCTAACATTTCTGCATTCAGATCTTTAAATTTTGGTTCAGGTACTCCTAGAGGTCCTAGTCCTCCTAGAGATCCTATCCCACTAGTAAATCCAGGTATTTCTACAGGTCTAGGTCAGGCACAAGCACCTACAATGGCTTATTTCAATGTTCATTCTCCCATAGCGTTCGCTAATTATCATGAGATGCCCAAAAATTCTGAGAAGATATGTCCTAAATACTAGTTACATCAGGATCCAGAAGCTCATATTAGAATATTCAAGGAGGCATTCTTTAGGGCCATATTAGAGCACGAGGACATTGTGTGTAGATTGTTTCCCTACACCTTCAATGAACAAGCCTCTAACTGGTATGTAAACTTACCCAATGGCTATATTTCTTCTTGGTCACTTATGGAAGAAGTATTTCTGTCTAGATTTAGAGGACCCATTGATCCTTGCGTCTTGTATCACAAATTAGCTACCATAAAAAGAGGTGAAGGAGAGTTGATTGATAATTTCAATGACATATTTCAAAAGGCCTACTCTAGGTTGGTAGACCCTTACACCGTGGATGATGATACCTTGTTGGCTATGTACTAGGCTGCCTTGGACCCTTTAACTGCCATGTTTGTCAAAAGAAAACCTGACATAGATTCAATATCCAAAGCCTATAAAGAGGTAGCCTCAGTAAACCAAGAGATGAGGCATACAACTTATAGCCCATTTGCTAATGGAGGAAATTTTAGGGTGCAAAATCAGCCATAGCCTTGGAATGGAGCCCCTATGTATCACACTCCGTTATTAAATCTGGTTCCTACACACACACCTGTGTATGGTCCTACCCCAATCCAAGCTATAGCTCCTTATATGGGTAACACTACTAATAACAGTCAGAATAGTGGTTAGCCTTTCTTCCGACCTCCTAGAGATACAACTATGGAAAAGGCATAAGAAGAAAGGGAAGAAATCAAAGAGATCACTGCACACTTGAAAAGATTAACCACCGCAGTGACACAACTAAGAAATGAGAATCTCTATGGAAGAGGCAACCAGGGATACAATCAAAATTAGAATTATAACCAAGGCCAAAATCAGAACTATAATTCAAATCAAAATTAGCACTATAATCAGAACTACAATCAAAACCATATCCAAAATAACAGCCAAGGCCAATATTTAAATCAAAGACAAAACTATAATCAGCATCAGAGTCATAACCAAGGGCAACTAATGCAAAATAGGGGGCCAGTGATAGACAATAGGGCCTGGGGTAACAATAACAAAAATCAGAATCAGCCCAGGCCACCCAAAGCATGGAACATCAGACCAAACAATGGTACTGTAACTTCTCCTTTTGAGAATACAGATAATCATGATGCAAAACAAACAGCTAGCATCCAAATGGCCAATACATCACTAAAAAATTGGTGCAGATTTCACAATACCAATGCCCATGCTGAGCTTGACTGTCCACAATTCCATTTAGCAGCCAACATTTTTAATATAGATGTGCAGCCTCCTACTTTTGAATTTCTCATTCCCAAGGGTAATGAGGTAGTACCCTCAGGGTATGATACAGCTTCAGTTTTAGAAACCTTAACCTTTGCAACTACAGAAGAGGAAGAGGATGAATTGTTAGAAGATGAACCATATTTCTGTGAAAATCTTTATCCTGAATCTGCCTTTGTGTTAAATGCTTTTCAATTTCCCTTTGAAACTAAAAATGAAGTATTGACTGAAACAGAAGAGGTGCAGGCTTTTCAACAAACAAATAAAAACCACACCTACAATTTAAGGAACAACACTAGGCCAGGAGGACCTTTCACCACTTCCATCCCTCCTAACAACTTCAATACACCCCCAGATCAGAATGCTAGCAACAATCCCACCATACTTAAAGCTAATCATCATACAACCAGTGGAACAGCAGTACAAAAGGTCTAAACAAGTAAAATTGAAACAATAGAGACAACAAGATTAATGAGCTACTTGTCAGAGGAAATAAAGAAAATTAAGGTTAGTATACCTCTGAATGAATTATTAAAAACCCTAGGGATCAGAAATGCTTTTATAAAATCTCTGGATACATCCATGACAGATGAGGTTGCTGCTGTTATAGCTATTCCTAATAGAGATTCACCGCCTAAAGAGAAGGGTAAGAAAGTTGAGCACCCTTCCAATACAAATGTAGTAATGTATGCTGATAAGAAGGATGCTCCTCCTTTCTTGCTAACTGTTAGATTATGTGGGAAGAACATACACAATTGCATGGTGGACTCTAGTGCATCAGCCACGTAATGCCCTTAGGGATATGTAAAACTCTAGGGCTGACCCCCACCAAATCTGCCAAGGTTGTCACACAGTTAGATAAAACTGAGGTTAGTGTGATAGGAGAACTAATGAACATTCAGATGCAATTATCTTCAGACCCTAGGGTAAGCCAATTCATTGACATTCAAATAGTGGATATACCCATAAATTATGGAATGTTGCTAAGTAGGGATTGGTCCAAGACATTAAACAGATATATGGCCACTGATTTCTCACATATGTTGTTACCTTGGAGAGATGTCCCAAAATAGATTATAATAGAGGCAGAACCCATGATGAAACATATGATAACAGAGTATAATCAAACTAATGAAATATTATATGCTGCTGTTGAACTTGGTGTTTATAGGATTACTAACAATGGGGTACAAATTGAAGAGATCATAGTGTTAAATTTTATAGAAAAACATGCCAGCAGTGAGATAGCATTATTCATTGAGTCTGATGGAAATTCTTCGGATGAAGAAAATAGTGCAATGAACAAATTTGGTCATGCCATTAGACAAGAGATGGAAGAGCACATTAAACAAAATCTACCAGTCCAATGTAAACTGTATAAGCACATGTGTAGAGTTCACGATAGGCCACATTCTGAGGAGAGTTGTAGAATGTGCAAGGACATCATTGAATATGAATACAAAAAATGTACAAAGAGAGTAGAACTGCAAGAGGGAAATGTGAATCCTGATCAACCACAGAGATACTTTCAGAGTAATGTGGATGCTCTGGTTTCAAATTTAGGAAAAGGAATAAAGGACAAAGGTAGTTGTCTTTTTAATTTACAAGTTGAAAATACACATATGCAAGTTGACCAAATAGATATACCCATGAATAAACAGGCCAGCACCTCACAGGTGATAAAAGGAACAAAGCATTCCAAGGTAAAAGGTCAGAAGAGTAAAGATGACATGTGGACACTAAAATGTGATGGGTCCAAACCAAAACAGGGTGTGGGTGCAGGTGTTGAACTCATAGATCCTTAGGATAAATCATATTTAGCAGCATATAGACTGTAGTTTTCCTGTACTAACAAGATTGTTGAATATGAAGCCTTAATTTTGGGACTTGTCATGGCCATCAAGAAAAAGGTGAAAATGATTAAGGTATTTTTAGATTCTAAACTAGTAGTTAGACAAGTAAGGAAACTATATGCATGTAATTACAAGAAAATGATTTGGTATAGACATAGGATATGGGGTTTAATAGATTCATTTGATGCTTTCAACAAAGAGCATATCCCTAGAAAACTGAACCATAGACCAGATGCACTAGTAGTTGCTGCTAGCACACTAGAACCTTTGACATTGTCAGGATTGAGGTGATTTGCTGTTGAATTAGTTAATGTTCCCAGTATCCCAGACAATGTTACACACTTTCAGGTATTTGGAGGGGATCAACAAATTATTAATTTTCTGACTTTTAATGAGGTATTTAAGGCTCAAATTATTGACGAACAAGAAAGGCCTGAGATAACATGGGATGAAGAGGATATAATCAACTTAAAAGTAACTTCTTACCCAAAGGAGTAATTGAGTTAGAGTAAATCTTTGACCTTAATGGAGTAGTAAAATAGAAGGACTTGCCTAAAACAGAGGGAGGTAAGTGTGATCCGTACAACTTAGGAACAGAGCAGAATCCTCAAAATGTACAAATTAGAAAGGCCTGTTCTGAGAAGATTAGAAAAGAAATTACAGATGCTCTGAAAGATTATAAACACGTTATAGCATGGATGTATGAAGACTTGAAAACATATGATACGTCCATCATAACCCACATGATACCTTTGAGACCAGATCTTAAACCATTTAGGCAAAAACAAAGGCCTGTGAACGCCATTTTAGAGCCTTTAATCTTCAAAGAAGTAAAGAGGTTATTGTCTGCCAGAATAATTTTCCTAGTCAGACATTCAGCCTAGGTGGCTAACCTAGTACTAGTAAGGAAGAAAAACATAGACATTAGGTTATGCGTAGACTTTAGAAATTTGAACAAAGCATCTGAAAAGGATAATTATCCTCTACCTCCAATAGATGAAGTGCTGCAAGCAGTGAACAGGGCAAAGATGTCTTTTTTAGATGGTTTCTCAGGCTATAACCAGGTCTTAAATGATAGAGATGATAGATTAAAAACCACCTTCACTTGTAAATGGGGAAATTATGCATATAGGAGAATGCCCTTTGGTCTGATCAATGCAGGTGCCACTTTTCAGAGAGCCATGGACATTGCATTCCGTGGGTTATCAGGTAAGTGCATTGTTGTGTATATGGACGATTTGACTGTGTATTCCAAGGATGCATCCACTCACGCTGAAGATCTCAGGAAAATACTTAAGCGATGTGAGAGGTACAGAATTTCCCTTAATCCTAAGAAATGTTCATTTGGAGTAACTGAAGGTAAATTACTAGGGCATGTCATTTCTAAAACTAGAATATCAATTGACCCAGATAGAATAGAATCAATAAAAAATTTGCAAATACCAAATAGTAGGAAAGAGTTGAAATCATTTTTTGGTAAAATTAACTTTGTTCAAAAGTTCATCATGAGTTTTGCAGAAATCATGTAGCCGTTGAATGCCATGTTGAAGAAAGATGCGCAAATAGAGTGGACACCTATGGCTAGGGCTGCATTCAAAGATATCAAGCGGGCCATTTTTGATGCCCCTATACTGACAAGCCCAGACTACACAAGGCCATTTTACATATATTCCTTTGCATCCTCCCATTCAGTCACCGCTGCCTTAACGCAGAAGGGTGTAGACAATGAAGAAAAGCCCATAGCTTTTATGAGCCCGCCACTGAAGGATGCACAACTGTGATATCTGGATACCGAAAGACAAGCATTTGCACTAATGAGGGCCGTGAAGAAATTCAGGCATTATATTTTGTGCAGCCAGGTCAAAGCCATAGTGCCAGATGTAGCAGTAAAGATGCTGCTGATGCAGAATGAACCTGGGGAAAAGAGGGCCAAATGGATCACCATGCTGCAAAAGTTCGACATTGAAATCATTCCCATGAAGCTGGTTAGAGGGTAGGCGTTGGTGCAAACAATAACGAACACAGACCCAGATTTGATAAAACAATAGTATATACTGAATTCCCATAACACATCAGACTGGTATGGCGATTTAAACACTTTTCTGATATTTGGAAAGTACCCAAGTAGGATGAAAGCTTCTCAGAGGAGAGCTTTGAAGATTAAAGCACAAAAGTATATGGTGCATAGAGGTCTTCTATTTAGGAAGAACCATGATGTAATTTATTTGAGATGTCTAAACAGAGCTGAGGCAGATAAGGTGTTGACAGAACTGCATGACAAGTATGGAATTGACCATGGTTCCCATCTAGCTACAACACACAAAATATTGAGAGCAGGCTACTACTGGCCCACGATGTTCAAAGATACAAAGAGTCACATTAAGAGTTGCCACACCTGTCAGACTGCAACAGATAAGGGAAGAAATCAGGCCAACCCATTACAGCCTGTGATTGAATCAAGACCATTTGCACAATGGGGCCTAGATTTTATTGGAGTCATCAATCCTCCATCTTCTGTAGGACACAAGTTCATACTGATAGTGACAGACTACTATACAAGGTGGACTGAGGCCACATACTGTAAGTTCTCCATGACTGAGGTAGTTATCAAGTTTCTTGAAGAAAACATCATAACCAAGTTTGGAACTCCCTATTCATTGGTATGTGACAATGGCCCTGCTTTCTCTTCTCTGAAATTTTCTAAATGGGTGTTTGAATACGGGATTGTTGTAAAGTTTTCTTCAAATTATTACCCTTAGGGTAATGGATTAGTTGAGTCTACAAACAAAATTTTATTAGATATAATCAAGAAGATAATTGCAAAGAGTCCTAGAGAGTGGAATATCTTGTTAAAGTATGCATTGTGGGTAGATAGGACCAAGTTTAAAACAACTTTAGGCAGTGCACCTTATCATTTAGTTTATGGGACTGATCCCATACTTCCAATCAATCTAAGAATACCAATCTAGAAGTTTACCAATGAGTATCTAGGCTTTGATAATCATAGGGAAGCCAGGATAGTACAAATGCTACAACTAGATGAGAAAAGAGGTCAAGCCATCGAGAAATTTACCAAACACCAAGTAGTAGTTAAGAGGTGGTTTGATAAGAGGGAAAGAGTCAAAACATTTAGGATATCAGACTTAGTGCTGTGTTGGGATAAAGCACATGAAAAGAAGGGGAGTCATGGAAAATTTGACAAACTATGGTTAGGTCTATTACAAGTCTCAGAAATAATAGGAGACAACACATTTAGACTCAAGACCTTGACTAGGGAGGATGTGCCATTACCAGTTAATGGCCAACATTTGAAACACTACTTCCAGGCTTGAGGTAAAAGGATAGTCCATATTTTGTGTAATATAGTGTAAGTAGTGTACAATTTTCTTTTGTTATTTCTTTTTGTAGGTTAGTTGCTTGTACAATTTTGATTTTATTTCTTTATGTGTTATTGTTTTGTTTCTGTTTTGTTATTTGTACAGTTTTCTTTTGCTTTGTTTTTGTTTTTCTTATATAGTCTATTGTTGGTTTGTTGTTGTCTCCTTAGCAAGGATCTTTGTTTTCCTTTAGAGTATTAAGGAGCAAGCTAACAACCATTGAAAACAGTATAAAATTCGGAATATTCAAGTTAATCATTTGCAATTTAGGCATAACTTGTTGGGACTGTCATGAATGTAGAGAGTTGTTTAGCTTCTAAAATTTCGTATTCAATAATAGTGATTGAGAATTCAAGGGATGTTTCTCATGATGACACACCTAAAATCCTTGGGTTTGTTGAACCTACCAGTGTAGATATTAGGTGAAAAATCTGAGGTCACCCTTGCTACCATTACAATTCTTAGCTTAATTCTAGCAAGTGACCATTCCTTGCATCATGAGGTTACAATTGCATCATCTTATGAAAAATTTCTATCAAATATCAATAAAATAAATAAATAAATAAATAAAGCGGATTATACTAAAAATCCAGATTAAGCCATCTAAGTAACCCTACCAGGGCTATGGACGCTCGCTGGCAGTGGGGCTCTACTTAGGAGAATTGTAATGATAACCTTGTCGGGGCTATGGATGCTTGCTGGCAGCAAGGCTCTATCTAGTTGGATATGAGGGAATGTCCTCACCTACATAGGCTAATATCAGTCACTAGTTTGTTCAACCGATCTTCAAGATGAGGATAATTAATCACGTGCACACACCTAAACTAAAAGTGAAAATTCATGCACCCTTATTGAATACCTTAGGTCTCAAGTTGAATAATGATCTACAGGAAAGATAGTTGGAAGTTATGAATTTATTCCATTAACTTTCCTTAATGCTTTGAATTTAATTATTTTGTTTGGTTGCTAGTTGTTGTGATGTTCACAACACGCCCCATTTTACCCCTTAGCAAAATGAGGACCCCTGCTGTGGTTTTTTGCTTTTTGCTTGTGTGTGTGTTGTTTTGCTTGGTGGTAAAAGGGAAAAGAGGGTTAAATTTGCAAACTTTGTTAAAACTAGAAAAAAAATACATTTTCAGTATCAGGGCATGAAATGGTTGGATTCCTTGTGAAAAATGAGCTAGGGTTGCTTTTTGAACCATCTTAAAATTTGCCATATTTTGCAAGTTACGATCATTTTGGAAAAATGTACAAGGGAAGGGTTTGTTGTTTGTATGTACAAGCCTGCTTGTATATTGGGTTGCATATACAAGGCCCTTTGTATGCAAGTTCACTTGTATACCAAGGCCTTTGTATATCGCTATTCATATACAAGGTCATTTGTATATGCAAAGGGTTTGTTTTATACTTAGCCGTTTTTTTGCATTTTGGGTTGCATATGCATTTGACTTTTTTTGTATGTTTGGCCTTTGTATGTTGTACATACAAGGTAGTTTGTATGTCGCATCATGCATATACAAAGTCTCTTGTATATCGTTCACATACAGGGTCGCGGAAGTGGGTTTTGTATATCGGAGGATACATACAAACAAAATATACAAGGGCTATATACATCAAGCGGACTTGAAAAAGTTATTGAACATGGTTAGGTCATTGCATATTTTGTGCTTTGTATATTGAGGATATACAAAGACATTATGCAAGCCGCGAATGCAAAAGAAAGTTAAAAAGAGTTAATTCAATGTATGTTTGCGCTTTGTATGTATCTTACATACAAAGCTGATATGCATCGAAATGTACAAGCGATGGACCTGAAACATTTATGAATTAGAATTAAATCTTTGTATGTTTTGACTTGTATGTATGTTTCGATATACATACATTCTGAAACATACAAAGCGGAGATACATTGCATGGACCTAGCAGACTTATTGAAAAAAGTTAAGGCTTTGTATATTTTTGTACTTTTTATATTTCGAAAGCTGATAAACAATGACTTATACATTGTGCGGATGCGAAAGGAGAATTAAGGAGAGTTAAATCATTGTATCTTCACATTTGTATGTATGTTCCAAAACATACATTCCATTATGCATACAAGCCGGGATCCTAAAGAAATTAGAATCTGATGAATACATTGTATCAAATTCGGCTTGTATATCAAGGATACATTGCGATATGCATTACCTACATACAAGCTAGAATTTAAAATAGATTCAAATCTAATATATCAAATATATCATGCCTGGCTTGTATATCAGAAGATACAAGAATTTAAACAAGGAAATGAGCGGGAAGGCAAAGTGATAGGGTTTTTGAGGCATTTTGAGCCTAAATGCATATTTCCTGGTTAGCGATGGTTGACCCGATTGGTTATAACACTAAATATGCATTTGAACGTGTGATTTTCATGGATTTAGGGCCTGATTACTACAATCATAGTCACGCCTTGATTTAATGAGTGTTTTAATTTCCTGTTGTTTATTGGGTAAAGTGGTACTTATTGCTGGTCTATTTTTGTAGGTGTGCAGTTGAAGGAGGAGCTAAAACTTGATGATGATGACATCATGGAAAGGAGATCCGATCTCAGGAGTAGAGGAAGATAAGGATGAAGGGCAAGGAAGTCAAGGGTCTTCATTAATGAAGATAAAATGTAGATGGAAACATTATTACAGCAGACCACAGAAGTTATTATTGAGCTGCTAGGGTTTCCAGAAGGGCATATTTCACCCAGATTTGATGTATGCTCAGAGATATTTTTGGGAGACTTGTTCTCCACCATTTAATGTTGTAACTAGAGGTTTGAAGTAGGGGTTTTAACTAGGGTTTTTGAGCTATATTGAGGACAATCAAAGTCTATATATTGTGCCTCTTTACACTGTAAAATTTTACACAGGGGCTACATAGGGATTTGTAGTAGCAAGAATTTTGTAAAAGTAGCACTTAGCATAGCATTTAGGAGTAGAAGGAGGTCGCCTATGTCTGCAACAAGGAGTGTGTGGAATATCCTGTCTCCTTGCTATATCTATAAAGCTTGTACGTTTTATGTAATTTGATCAATGAAGCTAAGAGTCATTCAGACATTATAAATCTTATGTGACTGTCTATTTCCAATACAATTGAATCTGGAATTCTGCATCTATCTTCTGAGTGTTTTCTGGCTCTTCATTGTGTTTGAAACATTTTCTCTTAAAGCTTGCAATCTTAAATGTATGTTTGTGAAAATGCTCAAAACTTACATCTAAGGTTTTTTTGTCTGTGGATTTGATCAAGTTGCTGTATGATTTACAAAGTGCATAATAGAACAATTAGATCCTTTATTAGATTGAATGAAGTTTAGTGTAGATCTTTCTAACTTTTCCCAACCCATCTAAAATACTTAGCCTAAAACATAGAAATTTGAAGGAAATTTATCTCATATTCGAAAAGCATAAACAACAGAGTTGAAAGTAGACAATTTTCATAATATTGAAGAGAAGAAAACTGTAATAATTCAAGAAAAAATCATTAAAAGCTTTGCAACACAGTAACACTTTTATGCAAAAGAATGAACAACATGCTTTTTTTTATGATCTTTTGCATAGTTTGAGCCCAATAAACCATTGAGAAACCTTAATTCACGTAAGGCCCCTTAAACATTACAGCTTCACATCAACCTACTGAATTTGCCCAACAGGTCAAGACCTGACCATATTAAACTTGGGATTAAGCGAATCTTAATTGATTCCTTCATATCTTTCAAGTCAGTTAGGTTCATTTTATGTGAATTTTAACTATTGTTATGACTGTGTTAAAACAATCATCAACAGTTCCTCTTTGACCTACATGCTGGTTTTGCTCTTTCTCAGCTGATCATTAGTACCAAAAATGGATTCCAAGGTTACTAATCCTCTGGGCAGCTTATTAGTCCTTAACTGAACAAATTGATCATCATCATATTTCTGTTTGAGTTTGTTCTAATTCATCACAGAAAACTCATCCTCTTCTAACAAGAAACGTAGAACCTGCTCATCACTCTCAAAAACCTGCCAATGAATGTTATTGTCAGGAATAGAGGGCCTATGAACTATCTTCACATGAGGTTGTACCTTTTCTCTTTGAATATCACTAGGGATATCAAACTGAGCCCCAATTGCAGCTAGCCTGTCTGCATGATTGTTCTGATTTCTCGAGATAGAGATTAGATTGAAAGCATCAAACTCCTCAATCATATCCATACCCTATTTTTATAGCATTTTAAGACATTATTCTTTGTAACATACAGTCCCCTCACCTGATTCACAATAAGTTTGTTGTCCCCATACACCTACAAATAGCCAATTTTCCTCTTCCTTGCCCACTGCAAACCTTGAATCAACCCTTCATACTTAGTAGTGTTATTTGTACATGAAAAGGCAAAATAGAAAGTAGAAAAATATCTGTCACCTTGTGGAGACACAAGTATTGCACCACCACTAGATCCATTCCTATTCCTAGAGCCATCAAAGTACATTTTCCATACCTCATCTTGCTGTTCTATCTACTTTTTTGCACTTTTTAAAAAGGTTTGGAATTGTTGTTTCAAGTTCGTGCAGTATGTAAACTCCCATACCAGTTTCTTGAATGTGTCCCTCAAGATCATCAACAATATTTTCTAATGCCCACTCCTTTAACAACACTTCTGGTATACTTTCAGCTTGCAGTTCTTGAGTAGCAACAAGCTTAGGATCATCAAAAATAATACAATTTGCATTAACAACACTTGGGACATAAGGCTCTATGTGATATTTGGCAAGCAATTCAGATTTTAGGGTCACTTTGTGCCATATCAGGTCCTAAAAAATATGTGGGACCAATCTAAGGATAAATATCCTCCAATCTTGGCTGTGAACTCCCTTGACAAACACATGGCAAAATAAGGAGGTAGATCTATGATGAACACCTCTTGGGAAATGGAAACATTTGGGCAAGTATGTAAAGTGAGACCTAGATCTTTTATCACACCTACAATGTTAATAGCTATGGCATCTAGCTAGAGTACACCCTTCATAAGGGGCTGGTATTTCAATCCTAATTAGTCTACAATCTATTTTGGCATTATAGAACTACTTGCACCACTATCCACCATGCAATTATGTACTAACTTGTCTGCTATTATTAATGACACATAAAATGGAAGTGGTTTAGCACTCTTATTTGGTTGTTTACTATTGTCTTAGGATGAATTGGTAAGGACGGCCCTAGTTGGGTTAACAGTTGCATCATTTGACACTTTTAAATCAGACAAGACAGATTGTAACATGTCCTTTTGACCTGGGATGGCTAAGGAATCCCACATAGATATTGTCACATTCATTTTCTTCATATTTTCAATGATGTTGAAAGGTGAAGTAACATTTACCTTCTGATGTGACTTTGCAGCAGCAAAATCAGCCTACAAATGAGGTTGTTCCCTAGCAGTTGCTTGAGTATTCCTTTGCAAAATATGGGGAATCTGGGATGTAGAAGGATCAGCAGGTCCTTTTCGTTTGTTTGTTGCTTGATCTATCTCATGACCCCTCTTTTTAGCTCTCATACTTGCTACAACTGAAGCATCATCTCTATTTACGCCACAGAACTCATCTTTTTGCCAGTTTAAGAAGGCAGTATCATTCTGAGGCTATTCTTGCTATTGTACAGTCCCATCATTAGGAGTGTGTGGCTATGAAACTGCAACGTTTTGCACCATTAGAGCCTGATTTATCACTCCGTTTGGATAGGTTGCCTGACTGTGTGGCTGATTACATGGAGGACACCATTCATACTCAGCTGCAAGGTTGTTCTGAATAGGGACGAGGTCGTTGATTGCATTAATGGGTGCAGGATTGTAAGTTTGGAAAGGCCTCTGGTTCACATTCTGCCTAGCACCCTGGTAATTGCTTTGATAAGGTGGCCTATTAGCTTGGTATGGCTAGTTTTGCCCTTGATAAGGCTGATTTTGCCCTTGATTGTATGGCTGATAAGGCTATTTGTTCTGGGACTACTATTTTTTGATATTCACCAGATCATTCCCAAAAGATTGCAACAATCCTTTGATCTCTTGTAACTCAAAAGACTAAGTTTGAATAGCATTTTCTAATTTATTGAGCTACGTATTAGGTGCTGGTAACACTGGTATGGTAGGTATAACAGCTATAGGAGGCACACGCATTGTCATTGGTGGCTGAATATCAGGGAATATTGGCAAAGGAGGACTAGGGGCAATTTTACCAGCCTGTATGAGGCTATTTTCAGCTCTTATGGCTATGGCATAAGCTTGTGGTAAGGAATTTCCTTCGATAGATTGAATCATGATAGAAATATCACTATTTAAAGCTCTCAAATAATATAAGAAAGCATGGTCAACTGTAGGCCTTACCATTGGTAGGATTTTGTCCCACGTCTTCTCGAAACGGCGGTTGAAGTCTGACATAACTTCATGAGGAGATCTTTTAATTATAGACAGCTATTCCACCAATGACAGATGGTCTGATTTGTCTTCAAAGAAGCTGCACAACTCTTCTCCCAAACGATCCCATGAATCTATGGAATTCACGACAGGCTTCTGAACCATTGCAAAGCCTTCCCTTTGAGGGAAGCTGCCAACAACCTAATTGCAACATTCTCTTCTATCACATGATGGACAGCACATAGGTTTGCAATGTCTTTTATGTGTTCAGCTAGAGTAGTCTAATCCTCACCATTAAAATATGGTAAACTTTTCAAGGTAGCAATATGAATATCATCATGCTGAGCTAAATTCAGTGGGCTGCCTTAGTTGAATGCAACAAATAGCTAATTTCTGACTGCAGGAATCATTGTAACTAAGATTCTTGGGACAGTGTGAGTTCCAACCATAGGAGGAGTAGACTTGGCTCTCCTAGAATTGACACAAGTCTTCTTGGGTTTGGCAGCTACTATCCCTCTTCTCCTAGGTGGGGATAATTGCAAATATTTAAAAGATGAAGAACTGCTTCTAGTTTGTATTCTTCTCATAAGCAGAAATATACTGATTTTGCTAAACCAAAGCTCAAAGTCGCTAGATATGCAGGTTTTAACCTCTTACAGGTCTGAGAATCACTGGTTGCACATCAAAACTAGCAATAAACTATAGTATTTGAACTATTTCTAATTCCACAGTACCATCGGGTGTGCCAAAAATTGTTGTCTCTCAGATTTCCACCCTTACCGAGTTGTAAGACTTGGCAATCTGGAGAAACATGGAAATGATCTCGAAGTGTGGGACCTTGCAAACTGAGATCATACCTCCGAAGAAGGCTGGCTTCCTCTCTGGTAATCACCTAAAATCTACTAAATTTGCAGAGAAAAGGGGAAGAAGGATTGCATTAAAATGAAACCTATTGTCTAAGGTGATGCACCAAATAAATAAAACCCTCACAGAATTGAGACAATGCACAAAATGACTAGATACCACCAATAAACATACATAGATCAAGCTGATTTTAATAGAGGCAAGGAGCAAGAGATGATTAGAAGGAATTAAACATTCACAAACACATCATTCTTAGATCACACAAAGTCAAAATAGCATGAAGAGGTAAAATAACCAGCATGTATTTAATCAAAAAGGCAAGCCTACAGTAGAGGAATGCTCTGTTTGGAATTAGAAGCATAGATTACTCAAAATTCCAACCTTTTGTACATCTCATGCTTATCTATATATAGCATTTTGCATTTGACCTAAGTCAGTTACAATGAATTCACCTCATGGGGTCTGTCAGAAAATATCATCGCCAGAAGGGACGTCCACCTGCAAGAATTCATGGCATAAAATATCTGGAATAGGGGCAGATGGAAGATATTTTGAATCTTCAATGTGAGCTACTGAATCATTGACCTGCACCCACAAATGCAATAAATATCTGTATTGAAGGACCTCCACAAAACTTAATTCAACTGCTGAGATGTCCTATCACCAAAACTGCATATACATCTTCTAAGTCGGTGACCATTCCTGACTGAATGCAAACCGGCCGTCAATTTTGTCTTTGCTACAAGGAGAAGTATCGTTTGTATGCATATAGACATACAAAAACAACTGGATGCACTTTGAAAATCATGATGGCGTCATCATACTACATAACCTGGTCGAAGAGGAGATTTGGATGATGTCACCTACATATTGGGTCCTTCAAACTGTTCAACTTCACACTTATGTTCATTGTATGTGCTTTTGCATCAACATTTTAATCAGCCTTTGAATCCCCTTTGAATCTCCCTTTGTATATGCATTTGCATCTGCCCCTGCCATGTGTCATCACTCCATCAGACACTGAGCTGAACCTGGGACCCACCGTTACACATTGTCTTATTGAAAATCCATTGTATGTGCCTTTGTACATTCACAATTGTATATGAGATACAATCAAATGTACATACAATGCGGAACTCAAAGGATCATCAACCATATTGGATTATTGAAATAGGTCCTGGCCTTGTATTCTTGTATTTGTATATAAGATTGTATATGGGATGATACAATTGCATATACATGCAATAGGCAGACCCCAGCATTTTATAAAGCAAATTAAAACTAACGTCAGGTCCGGCCTTGTATGTTACCTTCTTGATGTCACCTTTTGTATATCGTATATACAATGCAAAAATACAAACAAAACTGCATATTCAATCACTTGTACATACAAATAGTGTATCTGACCTTTGCATGTGAGCTGTATATGACCTTGTATATGCCCCTTGTACATTCACCCTTGTATCTTGCCTTTGCATCTTGCCGATGTACATTCACCTTTGTATATTGCCTTTGCATCTTGCTGATGTACATTCACTTTTGTATATTGCCTTTGCATCTACAAAAATACATACAACAATACATACAAAGGACCTGATGTACAATAACATGTACATGACCAAGATACAAGTAAAAATTGTATCTGAGATGCAATTCAACCAAATGACAGAAAACCCCAAAACAAGGATGACGTCATCATCATATACATGAAAAATGGCTAAGTGTAAAAATGAGAAATCTCTGCAATAAAAAATAATTGGAGACAAAAGATTTCTGGGTTTTTCTGGGTTTTCTGTAAGGATTCTTAATCTGTGATTTTGGGAAAATTAGCAAACCAGAGCATGGGTAATTGAAAGATTTAAGCTTTGTAGGGTCATTTCTAAAGGATATTCAAAGAATATACAAGATGAACTATTTAACTCTTCGACAGAGGAAAAATAGGTCAAGTGTATTATTTCCAAGAAATCTGACAAGTGCATTTCTAGTTTCATTAGGGATATCATTAGGATAACCAAGAATTCTAGTAAAGTCCAACTACCTATACCTTCCTAATTGTAAAGGTCTTATGGTAAACTAAGCATTCTACTATTGTCTCATAGTATTCTGACCTTCCCCACCTTGTTTTCCTTGTTGGCTTACTTTGTGTCCACTAGGCTGAGTGCTTGTATTTGTGTTATAAGGTGGGTGTTGTCCACAAACACCCATATTATGTGGTTTAGAGACGGGGGAGACTAACCCACATGTGCTGATGTTTGACGGACAATTGTTGAATCAAGACGAGATGAAGTTATAGGAGGATTTTGGGAGCCAGGGGATTCTAAACTTCCAGACTTATAGGAAGCCTTTAGGAAATCAATCTTTCTCTGCATTTCTTCTTTAGCAGCCAACTACTCCATTCTCTCTAATTCCATTTTTAACTTCTCAACTTCCTTCTGTAATTATAGGTCCTTATGCTCTTGTGCTTCAGGTGTAATAGGATTTTGGGATGGATGATTTATACCAGAGCTTGTACCCCTTGTGGGATCAATGATTAAGGGCTTCTTCCCTCTATTCAAGCCCTGAGAAACCCTACTAGAAGAAAAAGTCACTTGAGATGAACTAATAATAGGGGGATCACTCCATGTATTGGTATATGTGTTTCCTAAAGGAATATTTTTAGTTTTGTTGTCAATTACAAGGTTAGGCTTGGGATTACTTGACTGACTAAGTCCAGTAGAAGGGTTTTCTTGACAAGACAATTTTAGATGCTCAACTCTGATTTTCAATTTATCCCTAAAATTCATAGCCTTCCTTATTTTGTCTTCCTCCTCCTTAGCCTTCCTAAGCCTAATTTCTTCCAATTTGTCCATCTCCTTTTGGAGCTCTAGGACTTCTTGCAATAGTTCATCGTCGATTGGAAGAGCAGCATCATAGTTTGATGTCTCAAGGTAATTTTCAACAATATTAGCAAGGCCTTGGAGGAATTAGGATTAGGATGTGCAAAGGCTTTATGATTAGGGCTATTTAGAGGAACATATTCTTCAGGATTTGGCCTTGAGGCTTCGGGATTTAAACTATGAGCTACCATTTTAGCTTCAAATTCATATTGCAAATATCTTTCTCTTTGTCTTTGCTACTTAGCTAAGACATCAGGATGGGATTACTCTTTACTTATAGTAGGTTGGATTACCACATTATCCTCATTTGTAGGGGTGATCTAAAATCAATAAGATTTGCAAGATCATCATTATTACTACCATGAGAATGTTTTGAACTAGGAGTGTGAATAGACTTACTTGCATCTTTTTTCCACCATGATTGTTAAGCATTCACTAGTAGAAATATGGCAAATTAATGACCATGTGACTAAAACTTTTAGTCACATGACCAAAAATTTTTGTAACACAGCTATAAATGACTAATTTGGTCATCGGTTGAAATGACTAAAAAAATGACCAAATAAATGACTAAATAAATGACTAATTTGGTCATCAGGCAAAAAACACAACTAAATAATTGGTCAGACAAATAAAAATGACTAAATAAATGACTATTACTTCTCTATTCTTTTTTCTTTCCAATTTGATCATAATCCATGAATTCAAAGACAATACAAGGCAAGGCAATAAATGTCCGCTTAGACCAAAGGAATAAAGGGAGAGAAAGCTTGGACATTTCCCATGAGTGGAGCTGGATTATCTTGGCTCTTCAATCTATCTCAGCACACTAGCCACAGTGCAACATGCCCATCAATGATCCGCAGGCCTCGGGGAAGTGACTATCTAGCCCCGACCTACCAAAAACACCATTACTTGCCACCTTGCCAACATCTACTAAGGCCTTCAATCACACTTTCTAACTATCAAAAAATAGAGCCGACCCACATAAAATGTCTAGGGGCTATCTCTACCCTCTCCATGTGACCTTTCCTATTTGCTTAAAGATCTAGCCCTTTATTGGACGATTATATAATATATATTATATTATATATTATATAATATTTATATTATAATATTATATAATTATTATAATATAATATAATATAATTTATATTATATAATAATATAATATAATATTATATTATAATATATTTAATATTATATAATAGACCAAGGAATATCGAGGTGAGTCATTTTGGGGTCTCCTTGACTTCTCGAACACATTGAAAAACATATCAAGCAGACCAGGGCATATCAGCATGACACCAAAATGTGTCACATCGATCAGACGAGAAAGTATGAGCACCAAAATGTTAACGATGGGTGCCAAAAGTAAAATGGTTAAAATTTAAGTAAAATTTTGGTTCATGTCTGCAACTAATCCATGATGGTCCGCTTCCTGGCCATTTTCCTTGCCAACATTCTACAAGATTAAGAAATTCCAGTCATACCATCGAGATGTTTCACTCTTGCTATGGATGAGGCCCTTGTTGCCACAGTTCATCATAGTGCAGCAAGTGGGTGAGCAAATTGTAAAGGTTGCAACATCCACTGCTGGTAATCACAGCTCCTTTCCTGGGTTCTTCCCATAGGTAGGTTGCTTGTTACCCCTAGGTTCTTGGCATCAAGAGATCTTTCAAGAATTTTGAGGATGCCGAATGCCACTCTAAGGTAATACCCAACTGCTAAATTTCTTTGCACGCCCTTTTTTTTGGAACTAGGGTTTGATTATTGTGTTGGGATTTTCTCTTCTTTAATGGTGGATTTAAGCTCAAAGTTTCTATTTTTTCCCTTTGGGTATTTCTAGATTGTTTGAGTAGATGCCACCAGTTAAAATAGGAACATGTTGCTCAAAAAAATCCCATTTTGCAAGTTTGATTTGTGATGCAAGTTTTTAAGAGTCTCCGTCCACTTTTATCACTAGGCTCCTCTATTCAATCAGAGGGTGGAAGTTTCTAGTGCCTACTTCTAGTTTTTAGTATTTGAGAAACTTTAAAATCTTGTTTCTCTTAAATATTGCAGCAAAGCACTAAAATTTTACCCACCATGGAACCCTCTAACTGCAAAACCCCTCCCAAAATTATTCACCAAAATCTCCTAAACAAATCTAGTAGCCCTTGTCCCATTGTACCAACATTCTAACCCAAGATTACAACTCATGTTCTAGAGGGGAGATTTATGAGTATAAATGTTGTACAAGGCAATAAAATCTATAAACTTTTAGCTCCATTTAAACCATTCCAGCTCCAAGTTTTGTGGGGAATATATTGATTTTTGAATTGGGCAATGTTCCAATGGAAGTGACTAGTTGAGTTCACTAAGTGGGTACTAGTGATAAAATGTTGGTGCCATTTACAATAATTTTAAGGATTTATTATTTAAAACTATCCCATTAGCTGCCATTTGGTGAAAATCCTTGTCAAACTTTCTCGGGATGAGCTGCAAACTTCTAGGCTCCTTTCATACTCTTCATTCAAAAGAATCATCTTTACTCAATTTATGGAAAAGATTGAATTTATTGTAGTAGCCATAGCTCCTTCCATGGGACTGCATCCTAAGAGGATCTCATGAAGTAGAATATTCAGCTTTCTCCAATAGTATTTCATCATATCACATTTAAGGGTGCAAATTTAAGAAACACATCACTACATAGAAGCTATCAGTTGGAGAAAAATCCCAATAACTCTTAAGGGCTGCTGCAAACTTCCAGTTCCCCTCAATCTTTGCCAGCCATCCAACTGATGATTTCCATTATTCATTTTCTACTAGGTGGTGGTGCCCACCTTATTGGAAACACAAATTAAGAAAAAGGTGTTTCTTTTGTCTATGCATGGTCATGCTTCAATTTCAACTTTTTAAGATTCTTCTCTAAGCATGGTTTCTTCTCCAAGGCCTGTCGCTTGGATTGTCATTTACTCAAATTCTTTACATTGAGAATTTACCAATAAATATATTTGGGTTATCTCAAATTAAGTTTTTAAGCAGTCACATCTATTGGAGACAATACAATGACTAGTGCTCTGTTTAAACTTTCTACCATGTCAGAATCAACAGTACTAAAAAATCACTTATGGTTCAAAGGAAAAATGGTTAAATTGGCTAGCTACATGTGGTCCTTAGTTTATGCAGGTTTTATTGTCTTTTTAGCAGGAAGAGGACATACCCAAAAATGACTAGGTCTAAGCTGTTATATCATCCAAACTAGATTCTTATGCCTAAAAAGATGAAGTTTTGTTTTGTAGACTACACCCAAGTTTTCTTTTGTGTTAAAAATAATAGAGGTATCATGTTTGTCTAGATTTGGGGTATTTTACAATTGTGGCCATGAAGATTTTATAACCTTGATTCTCAGTGACCATTAGTGCAACTACATGCATTCAAGTCAATGCTCAAATGATTAGGACAAAACCTCTTGCTGGGTAATAAAAGTGAGACTATTGGGCTTCTACCATTAGCAAGCTAGAGCAATTCTATTATCAATAGGTGCCTTCCTGTATTACTAGATGGCCTGACACCTGACTTCCAACAATGGGGTAAATTATTTTTATTTTGTGCCCCTTCAGCTCAAAATTGAAAACCTTCTTTTGTGAAATTATTGTATATGGGAAATAATGGTCTAGTGTATTAATCTCCAAGAGTAATAGGCAGCTTTTGAGCTACTTTCCTAGCATTTAAATGGCCCTCTTTTTTCAAAGCTGCTCAACTCCTTAAATATGCTATTTCAGTCTCATTTTAACATCCTATTTTTCTATAGACCTCTGATACAAATCCATTTGAAATTTTTGCCAATTAATTTGCTAGTGTGATTACAGAAGGCCCAAGAAGATTCTGGTGATAATTCCAAATAGCCTTTTACATGTTCTTCCAAAAGAAGAAGGGCAGCCAAAGTTCATAATTTGTTAGAAAAGGTTTAGTACTTCCAGTTCTACAACATTTTTAGAAGAATGTGACTATAATGATTATTTTCAAGCAGGTGATTGAAACTGCGACTTACATTTTCTGTTTGTGCACAAAATAGAGATGGAGGCACAAAATCAATGAAAAGATGAAAGCCCTACTGAACCTCATTCCCAACTCTAATAAGGTCTATTATGCTTTTCAGATTCATTGTTGTGCAGATGTTGTTTCAAATTCATTATTTATGTTTGAAAACTAAATAATATTTTATTAAATCACTTTTTTCCTAGTGCAACTAGTTCATCAGGAATAAGATGAGATTTTGCAGTCCACATCTTGCAATGGGTGCTTTTGTAGCTTAGTGACCATGTTGACCAGTTGGTTTTTGAAATATCAATATTTTCTTTTTAATATTTGAAGATAAGGGAATGCTATTTCACCTTGGCTTTAAAACATAGTTGCAATTTGGCACTTATTATTAGATCTTTACTTGGTTTTTTGTTTTCAGTTGTGAGGAGTCACAAAGGCAAAGTGTTTCCTGGCATGAGCAACTATAGGTTTGAAAGTATTTATTTGAATATTGTCATTTGCTACTACAGACAGATTAGTAGTTACTGGTACATTTCATATTGTTGTAGCATTATTTGTGTGAGTCAAACTTGAACATCAGTCCTCAATGTTGTTCAGTTGAAATTGTATATGACTGGGGGTTACCTTTGCATAGATCATAATGTATCTCAATGATAAAGTTTAGGGTGTCTTCAAGATAGCCAGTACGGGCAAGGAGGTCAACCATGCACACATAATGATCAACTGTAGGTGTAATGCAATAAGGGTTACAAATGTGATTGAAGTATGTACATCTCTCATCCACTAAACCTGAATGGTTGCATGCACCTAGAATACAAGCAAAGCTTACAGTGTTAGGATATGTTCCAGAGTGCTTAATTAATTCAAATATTTTGAGAGCGTCCTTGCAAAATCCATTTTTGTGCATATCCTGCAATCATTGAATTCCATGAGATAACATCTCTTTGAGGAATTCTGTCAAATAGTTTACATTTTTTTGTCTATGATTCCATATTTTGCATACATATCTATGAGAGCATTTCAAACTATAAGATCTCACAAGAATCCCCCTACCATTATGCTTTGAAGGATGTCCATACCCTATTCCAAAGCTCCCATTTGGGCACATGAAGGAAGGATGCTAGCAAAGGTTGTGGAATTTGGATTTACAACTGACAATTGTATTTGCTTGAAAGTTTCTAAAGCATGTTTAACATATCCATTTTATGCAATCCTACAATCATTGCATCCAATGAGATGACATCTCTTTCAGGCATTCTATCAAATAGTTTGTGTACCTTGTCTGTGTTTCCACATTTTTCATAAATGTCTATCAGAGCATTTCCAACTTTAATATCTGAAAAATCTGCTTTCTATTATGCCTTGATGGATGTCCATACCCTATTCCAAAGCTTACCATTTTGATACATGCAGAGAGGATGCTGGCAAAGGTTGTGGAATTTGGCTTTACACCTGCCAATTTCATTTGGATGAAATTTTCTAAAGCCTTTTCAACAAATCCATTTTTTGCATACCATGCAATCATTGTAGTCTATTAGACCACATTTATTTCAGGGATTTTGTCAAATAGTTCACATACCTTGTCTATGCTTCCACATACATCTCTCTCTCTATATATATGCATATTCAATTGCACTTGCTTGAAAGCTTTTAATGCCTTATCAACAAATCTATTTTGTGCATATCCTGCAATCATTGCAGTCCATGAGACCAAATTTCTTTGAGGGATGTAATCTATTTTATGCACACAACTCAGCATAAATTAACCTAGATTGGTGGTATTTAAGAACCCCTTGAGAGGATTGTCATTATGTTTCTAGGAGACATGTTATCATAGGTTAACCCATGGAAAACTTGTGTAAAGGATTTAAAACAACAGGCTTCAACTATGCAAATGCATCTAAGATGAATGTGTAGATCTAGATGCCTTTTAATTAATGGCATAGGAAACTACAAGGAACATCAATTCTTATCCACATATTATAAGCTACAAAGAAATTGATTACAATTTGAAATCATTCATGAAATAATTTATCCATAAATTATATTCTTCTTTATTGAATTTTGTGCATAAGTCTTTGTGAAGGCTTTCATGAACAGAAGTGGCACTTGCAACTAAACATTTTTCAAAAATCCACTTCCAATTATGCTTTGATGGATGTCCATATCCTCATCCAAATCTTCAATTTGTGCATAGGAAAGGATGTTGCTAGCAAAGGTTGAGGATTTGGGATTTACACCCACCAGTTGGAAATCTGACACAGTGCACATTATTATAGTGTAAGCCTATTTTTCAGATTGCTTCATTTAGCATCATCAATAATCTCCACAAGAACATTGTCCCTATTTAAAATGATGAAAAGCGTTCACATCTCACAACAATTTCTCTTGTGACAATCTTGGAGATAAATTTTGTTGTAGTGTGGCAATCAGCACATACGCAAAGGTTCTTAACAACTCTAATAGTTGTTCCATGGAGCATGTTTAACAAACCAAATGCAATTGCCAACTTTTCACCATGGTGGCAGAGAAATAATTCTTTTTCCCATTCTTCCATAGCATTAAACAAATTCTTGAATCTAGAAAATACCTTGCCGCCTTTATCTTCCAAGCCAATTTCTCCAACTTTGCATAGGTCTCCTTTCTCTATGGATGTGATCTATCTTCTACACAAAAAACATGTCCATTTTATGCCCTTCAATCTAACTGCATCTGGGGATTTTTTTAATTCCTCTATCTTTCATCAATCTCCTTACCTCACCACACCTACCCACTTCTGGATAGATGTTTGAGAGAAGAACATAAGTTGTGCAACATTTTTAGGATCCAAATGAAAAAGCAGTGTTGCTATAAATACTCCTAAGCCAATATTCATATGTGATCTATAGGCACCAAGAAAACACATCCATAAAACCAACACAACTTTAATAGGTATCTCAATGATAAAGTTTAGGGTGTCTTCAAGATAGCCAGCATGGGCAAGGAGGTCAACCATGCACACATAATGATCAACTGTAGGTGTAATGCAATAAGGGTTACAAATGTGATTGAAGTATGTACAACTCTCATCCACTAAACTTGCATGGTTGCATGCACCTAGAATACAAGAAAAGCTTACAATGTTAGGATATGTTCTAGAGTGCTTAATTAATTCAAATATTTTGAGAGTGTCCTTGCAAAATCCATTTTGTGCATATCCTGCAATCATTGCATTCCATGAGATGACATCTCTTTGAGGAATTATGTCACATAGTTTACATTTTCTGTCTATAATTCCATAATTTACATACATGTCTATGAGAGCATTTCAAACTATAATATGTCACAAGAATCCCCCTAACATTATGCTTTGAAGGATATCCATACCCTGTTCTAAAGCTCTTATTTGGGCATAGGCAAGGAGGATACTAGCAAAGGCTACAGAATTTGGATTTATAGCTAACAATTGCATTTACTTGAAAGTTTCTAAAGCCTATTCAACAAATCGATTTTGTGCAATCCTACAATCATTGCATTCCATGAGATGACATCTCTTTGAGGCATTTTGTCAAACAATTTGTGTGCCTTGTCTGTGCTTCCACATTATTCATAAATGTCTATCAGAGCATTTCCAACTATAATATCTGACAAAATCTGCCTTGTATTATGCTTTGATGGATGTCCATACCCTGTTCCAAAGCTTACCATTTTGATACAGGTAGAGAGGATGCTAGCAAAGGTTGTGGAATTTGTCTTTACACCTATCAGTTTCATTTGCATGAAATTTTCTAAAGCCTTTTCAACAAATCCATGTTGTGCATATCATGCAATCATTGTAGTCTATTAGACCACATTTCTTTCAGGGATTTTGTCAAACAGTTCACATGCCTTGTTTATGCTTCCACATACATCTTTCTCTCTATATATGTATATTCAATTTCATTTGCTTGAAATTTTTTAATGCCTTATCAACAAATCCATTTTGTGCATATCCTGGAATTGTTACAGTCCATGAAACCACATTTATTTGAGGGATGTAATCTATTTTATGCACACAACTCAACATAAATTAACCTAGATTAGTGGTATTTAAGAACCCCTTGAGAGGATTTCCGTTATGTTTCTAGGAGACATGTTAACATAGGTTAACCCATGGAAAACTTGTGTAAAGGATTTAAAACAATAGGCTTCAACAGTGCAAATGCATCTAAGATGAATGTGTAGATCTAGATTCCTTTTAATTAATGGCATAGGAAACTACAAGGAACGTCAATTCTTATCCACACATTATAAGCTACAAAGAAATTGATTATGATGTGAAATCATTCACGAGAGAATTTGTGCATCAATTCTATTCTTCTCTATTAAATTTTATGCATAAGTCTCTGTGAAGGCTTTTGTGATCAGAAGTAACACTTGCAACTAAACATCTCATAAAAATCCACTTCCAATTATGCTTTGATGGATGTCCATATCTTCATCCAAAGCTTCAATTTGTGCACAGGCAAGGATGATGCTGGCAAAGGTTACGAAGTTGGGCTTTACACCCGCCAGTTGGAAATCTAACATGGTGCACATTATTATAGTGTAAGTCTATTTTCCAGATTGCTTCATTTAGCATCATCAATAATCTCCACAAGAACATTGTCCCTGTTTAAAATGATGGAAAGGGTTGACATCTCACAACAATTTCTTTTGTGACAATCTTGGAGATAAATTTTGTTGCAGTGTGGTAATCAACACATACTCGAAGGTTCTTAATAACTCATAGTTGTTCCATGGGGCATGTTTAACAAACCAAATGCAATTCCCAACTTTTCACCATGGTGGTGATGGAACTCTATAAATTTTTTCATGTTTCTAATAATTTTGTTCCCAGCTCTGTCACTTGATCATTAGATTTCCAAAATTAGGGTTTCTCTGCTAGAGAAAATACTTTGAGTAAGCTAATTTCGCCAAATCCCTGAACCCTCATAGTATGAAGTCTTGCAAACAACCACATATGGTATAATTCTTTAGTGATGCTTATTTCCTATCACCATCCTTTAAAGTTTCCCTTCATGCCTTCCCGCAATGTTGTTTACCAGCCCCTTGCCAAGTAGTTACCATCTATAGCCCACACCTAGGACAACTTTATTCTTAAAGAGAGTCGACCCAATTGGCCATCCTTCTCCTAAAGTAGCATAAGTATTACACATATCAAGGTCTAGTCCTACTAACCAATTTTGGCAGGTGGTGCTAATGGATTTGTTTCTACTAATCCACCCAAGAAAAGATACAAAGGTAGTTGGTGGTGCAGGAGCACCCCTTCAATAGCCTTCAACAGGATAAATATGCACAAGAGGGAGAAGAATAAGGCTTTAATATATTTTTAGACATTTCATGTTACCATGTATCATTTGTATGTCATTGGCAAATGTAACATTTTATGTTGACATTGTATGTTTTAACATCTCTCTTCCCGAGGCCAATAGTTAGCATCATGGACAACAGCAGGCAGTTGGATTATGTGCAGGATTAAGGCAAATGTGCCATATTATCTGATGTTTTGTTGTCTTAAGTAAAATAGGGGCCGTATGATTAATTAGGGTTTCTACTGTTAACCTTGAAACAAACAAATTCCTAAAAATAGAGGAAAGGAGTGAACAAAATGGAGAGAGGTGGTCAAAAAGAGGAGTTCTTCCATTTTTCCTATGAAAATGATTAATTTATGTAGCTGAAAGGAAGGAATTGAAATTCTGTCAATTAAGTTTCAAAAATTTCAGGATTCTGTGTAAATTCTTGGTATATCTCATTATTCTCTGTATATTATTTGTATAGAGTTACTTTGTATTTAATTTAGTTATCCTGTTGCCGAGATGCATGGTTAAATCCATTCCACTGGTGGATTTCTATGAAATTAGTGGAATGGACTTGTAAAATAGTTTTACATTTTTTTTTTGTGTTTTGTTTTTGTTCTTTTGTTTGATGAGCATGGTAGAATAGAAATTGTGGAATTCGTCACAAAGGAAGTTATTGGCGGGAAGTTCAAATGTACATTTGATGTATATACATCAATTGTATGTGGAGATAGTCTGTGAATATATCACATTTGTATGCGAGCAATTTCCTATACATATCCTATGATGAAATGCATGTGTAAGAGTCCATTTGAGTAAGATTCATGATCATTCACTGAATATACAATTCTTGTGTATATCACTAATGCATTTGAGTACATTCTATGTGTATCCTTCAATCGTATGTGAAAATCCATTGCCTGTGTCTATCGCCAAAGTATATCAGCAGACAATTCCTGTGTCTGTTGAAATTGTCTGAAAAGATACATTTCATGTGTATACATCCATTGTATGTTATAGATAGTTTATGTGTATATTGCTATTGTATGCGAGTGTCAGTTTGTGTGTATACTACAATTGCATATCGCTGTTGTATGTTGAGAAGATACAACGAAAACATACATTGTATATGATACAAATGGTGACCGGCCAAAGTGGTAGCTAGTCTGTATGTTGGAAGGGTATTTGTCTATAGATACAAGGGATGACTGGTAAAAGTGGGGAGGAGAACTGGCAAAAGAAGGTCACCGATTATATGTTTCGTTTGTATATTTCATTGTATGTCAAAACATACATTGGCTTGAGATACAAGCGTTGACTGGTAGTATCAGGTAAGAACTTTTCAGTCCTCTGGGAAAAGCAAGTCATGTTATGTACATGAACTTGTATACGGGGAAATATACAACAGCAAGTTAAAGACTGAGGGCCCCACCTATGCATTTTCAGAATGTATATTTGGAATGCATGAGAAGAATGTACATGCGAATGTACACTGAGGACATACAAGTAGTGGGTATATCATTATTGCATCTAAAAAAGTAATTCCTGTATATCCCACATTTGCATATCGAAGGGTTGTATATTGGAATGTACATTGTAAATGTAAGTTTCAGAAGATGCAAAAGAGGACTAGCTGTAGCAGTCATAGCGGGTCGAGATACAATAGACTACCTGCGATAGGAGGTCAGCAAGTGTATATGCAAGGCAAAGACATCGGTGTAAGGGTAGTACATCAGTCAGAGTCTATAAGCAGCTGCTGATAGGATGTTATGTTGTCGATGAGGAGTTCAGAGAGACATTTGATGGTCTCTTACCGATATAGATAGAATTAACATTGTGTGTGTGTTTCCATTGTGTTTTTCACTCTGCATCATAGTGGTATCAGAGCGAAGGAGTGTTCTTTGGGTAGAAGAAGAAGATAATATGTCAGAAGCAGAAGGGTTAGAAACGTACCCAACAAAGATGACCAACGTTGAGTTGATGGCCTTAGTAAGATAGCACATGGTAGAGAGCAGAGCAGATCAAGCTTAGAATCAGGCATTGAAAGAAGAACTAGAGAAGTTGAGGGACATAGTAGAGAAAGGGGAAGAAGATTCTGGTAAGCGAGAAGACAGGGATGAAGAGGAGGTCCCTAAGCAAGAAGAGATAGAGGTTCCTACAAACCAGAGACCCTTACTCAATGCCCTCAAGTCCATGGAAAGAAGGACCATGGATATGAAAATAGACCTACCAGTGTTTGCAGGAAAAATGGAACCTGATTCGGTGATGGAGTGGATAGACTCCTTGAATAATTTCTTTGAGACCGAGGAAATACTAGACCACCAAAGAGTGAAGATGGCTCAGTCCAAAATGAAAGGGGCTGCACTGACTTGGTGGAATTTCATCCAAGATGACAAGGTGAAAGAGGGAAAGAACAGAGTTGCAACATGGAAGAGAATGATGGCTTTAGTGAAGGAGGCCTATGTCCCATTGGATTACAACATCCAACTACATAAGAGGAAACAAAATTTGAAGCAAAAGGAATTAGATGTCAGTTCATACACAGAAGAGTTCATGAAACTATGTGTAAAAACAAAGGTAAAAGAGGGTGAGGAAGAGAAGGTAGCAAGATACCTCAATGGATTGAGGTTTAACATCCAAGAAGACCTAAATTTGCATAATCTAGATACAGTTTAGAAATGCTACCAATTGGCACTCAAAGTGGAAGAAAAATTAAAGAGAAGGTATGAGCAGAACAATAGAGGTAGAGGGAGACAACAAAGAGGAGGAATAAGTCCTTTTAGAGGCAGAGGATTTGGATACCAAAGTGAATCCAACCAAGAGAACAGTAGAGGAGATAGCAGTCAAAATCAAGGAGGAAGCTACAATCAAAGAGGAAACTTTAGAGGCAGAAGACCACCATTTAGGGGAAGATCTCAGGGCAGAGGACCAATCAGATGCTATAATTGTAACCAAGAAGGCCATATAGCCAGTAGATGTCCAGCAAAGGCAACAAGTTCAATAGGAGAAAAGAGGATCAATCTGATCCAAGAATCTGATTGTCAAAGTGTAGCAAGCTCAAGCACTAATCAAAGTGTGAATGCTCCTGACAGTTATGGATATCCTGAGAGAGGAGAATCTTTGATGATTAGAAGAGTAATGACCACCATGAAAGTGCCTGGAAAAGAACCTCCACAAAGGAAGTCTCTCTTCAGAACTACTTGCAAGGCAGGAGGAAAGGTATGTAAAGTTCTAATTGACTTTGGATCTACTAAAAATTTTGTGTCTTGTGAAATGGTAGAAAAACTTAATCTTAAAAGACTGCCACATCCTTGTCCATACAAGATCTCATGGCTCCACCAAGGTCAGCAAACAATTGTAGGAGAATAGGCTTGGGTAGAATTTCAAATTGGACCATACAAGGATAGGTTATTGTTTGACATTGCCAAGATGGATGCTTACCATCTCCTATTTGGAAGACCATGGTAGTATGACTTGAAAGCATACCATGATGGGGTCAGAAACACTTATTCAATCACCAAGAATGGTAAGGTGATAGAATTACTACCATTAATGGGGAATGAGGTGGAATCAAAAGGAAAAGAAGTCAAAGTGATGATGGTAGAAGGCAAACAATTCATGAAAAGGATAGGAGAAGAAGGAGCAGTTGCATATGCTCTAATTCCATGCCTAAAAGTAAACAAAGAACAGCAACAACAAGTCAAGGGAGAGAAGAGACAAAAATTCATAGACCCAGCTATCCAAGAGTTATTAGACAAGTATAAAGGCATTATCTCTGATGGAATGCCAAGTTCCCTACCACCTATTAGGGACCTCAGCCATTGTATAGATTTGATCCCAGGATCTACACTTCCAAACAAAGTAGCCTACAAGCTTACTCCAAAACATAATGCAGAGGTAGCAAGGCAAATTGAAGAATTGTTGGAGACATGCCTAATTGGCAAGAGTTTAAGTCCATGTGCAGTACCGGCTGTACTAGCACCAAAGAAGGAAGGCACTTGGAGACTTTACACTGATTCAAGGGCTATCAACAAGATAACAATCAGGTATAGGTTTCCAATCCCTAGGATAGAAGATTTACTTGATTGTTTAGGAGGTGCTAAATATTTCACCAAAATAGATTTAAAGAGTGGCTATCATCAGATTAGGATTAGGCTAGGAGATGAATGGAAAACTACATTTAAGACCAATGAGGGGTTATATGAGTGGAAGGTGATGCCTTTTGGTTTGTCCAACACCCCTAGTACCTTTATGAGATTAATGAATGAGGTCTTGAGGGAATTCATAGGTAAATTTGTCATAGTGTATTTAGATGACATCCTGATTTTCAGTAATACAAAGGAAGAACACCTCAACCATATAGACTTGGTTCTCAAAAGGATATATGAAGAGAAGCTAATGATCAATTTAGCAAAGTGTCTGTTTATGCAGGAAGAGATCACCTACTTGGGATTTATTATCTCACATAACAAACTAAAAATGGATCAAGAAAAGGTAAGTGCCATATTGTCTTGGCCAATGCCTAAAACCTTGAATGATGTTAGAAGTTTCCATGGCTTAGCAACCTTTTATAGGAAGTTTATAAATAGATTTAGTCATATTTGTGCACCCATGCTTGACACTATAAAAGGAGGACAAAAGTGCAAGTTTACATGGACAAAGGAGGCAGATAATTCCTTTGAAACATTAAAGAAGAAGGTGACAGAGCAGCCAATTCTTGCCTTTCCTGACTTCAGCAAGATTTTTCAAGTAGAATGTGATGCAAGTCATATTGCAATTGGAGCAGTACTCAGCCAAGAAGGTAGGCCTATTGCATTCTTTAGTGAGAAATTAAATGAAGCCAAGAAGAGATACTCATCCTATGATTTGGAGATGTATGCTCTAGTCCAGTCACTTAAAAAGTGGAGACATTACTTAATGCCCAAAGAATTCATAGTGTTCACAGATAATCAGGCCCTTAGTTTTATAAACAGTCAAGAAAAGCTGAACCATAGGCATATGAAGTGGGTGGAAACTTTGCAAGCTTTCACTTTCACACTCAAGCACAAGAAAGGGGTCAAGAACAAAGTAGCAGATGCTTTGAGTAGGCTGGTTCTGACCATCAATCATATCCAATTGGAGAGTGTTGGGATTGATTATTTGAAGACAATGTATGACAATGATGAAGACTTTGGAGAGATCTACAAGGTATGTACTTCTTTTGGTGACAAGTATCATGTTGAGTTCTCTGAATTTCTGATCCAAGATGGATTACTTTTCAAGGGTGGACAATTGTGTATTCCAAGATGTTCTATGAGACTGAATATTATTTAGGAAAAACATTGTGGGGCCATGGCAGGACATTTTGGTCTAGATAAAACTCTTGATCTTGTGAAGAGGCATTACTATTAGCCCAAGCTGCAATCAGATGTGAGAAGATTTGTGGAAGCATGTGTGATATGTTAGAAAGCAAAAGGGAGATCCACAAATGCAGGTTTATATCTATTGATAACTGAGAGGGGGGGTGAATCAGTTATCCTAATTATTTCCCTTATTGAACTTTCCTTTTAATTGATGCAGCATAGAATTAAACACAAAAACATTAATCATGAAATAAGAAACACATGACACAGTATTTTTGACGTGGAAACCCTGTTAAGGGAGAAAACCACGGGGTGATTAACCCAAAATTATTCTCTGTTAGAAGAATAGGAAATTACAAAAATGGCACTTGCCAATTAGGGCTCACTGCCCGAGCACACTGCTCACAAGAGGCCCACTGCCTACAAGAAGACACACTGTCTACAAAGTGATAAGAATCACAGTCTTGAACTGATTGGAAGCATCTGCATATGCTGGAGTTCAGTTCCGGTTAGGCTCAGTACACTGATCTGCTGCACTTCATCTTTCCTCTGTTCTTTATTCTGCTATCTTTCACATACAGGATCCTTTTTGCTACCTCTGCTCTGTTCTGGACTTATTCGCATATGTCTTCACACCATAGCACTCTTCACAACTAAATCCATCCTCTATATATATCCGCATAAGTAATTTCATCACTTTTCTAGTCAGCATCCGGAACAGTCTAGTTTCTTACAAACTCTCATTCTGTCGGCTGAATCCTTCCTCACCAAGCAATGCGGATCAAGCATATACTTGTAGATATCATTAATCATGTCGGCCAAACATGATTCATGCCTTCACAACCTCTATCATCAATAGTAACACATCCGGAAAGTAGTCTGATACTCTGTCAGTCAGTTCTTCCTCTGTTTTCACTGTCTCTCAGGAATCCGGTACTCAACTGTTCATATCTTTTTCCTTGTCCATCACCGGAGGCTAAATCCTTGGAATATACCACTCAAGGTAGTCCTCTTGACTTCTCCAAATCCGCACTGCACCAAGACACTTCCTCTGAGAGATCCGGACCAATCTGTCGGACCTTGCCACATGCTCTGTTCTTCTTCACCGGACCACAACATTCTTTATTCTGACTTCCGGTAGAGACACATCATGACTTGCGGATATGTGGGATGACCTTTGTTGCCATCAATGACAATAACCATGAATCCATATAGTGTCTCTTGCCAACAATCTCCCCCTTTGGCATTGATGGCAACACTTAGTGAAAAATGACTAAGTGTTTTCACTATGCTCCCCCTTTGCTGATGCTCTGTCTTTATATACAATTTCCGGAACTCCCCCTTAGTTGGATCCCTCATTTTTCACTGCTCCTCACTCCCCCTTTGACATCAATGGCAAAGGGTAGGGTCCGCACACCAAAATTTTCAAAAAATTTCTATATATAGCCGCATATTTACATACTCACATGTACTGAAGAATGTCTGCAAAGGATGTCTGCAATTGGATCATTTCTGTAGCCCAACTTTGCTTCATTCTATCCAAAATTGAAATGTGACCACTTAACAAAAATGCAAAAGCTTCTGCCCACTTGAGATCTGTCGGATCTTTTGTTTGGGCGGTGGTCTGAGCATCACTGATGGCCTCATGCATAGTTTCCAACTTAGGGATTATAATCCTTCTAAGTTCTCCCATCCGGTTAGTGATGTTCTTCCTTTCCTTCTCAAGATTTTTTATTTCATTCAAGACTGCAATGGTCTGACATTCTTGATTTATTATAGAGGAAGAGAGAGGATCAAAACTTTGAGATAAGCTTTGTAGCTTATCCTGTTCCTCTTTTATTTTCTTGTCAAATGCTGCTGTTGCCTTTGACCAAGATATACAAAATTTGTAGATGTCACCGCCATCCTTAAGAGCATTCTCTAAGCTCTTTATTCCAATGCTTACAATCTTCCTATCTTTAGAGATTAATTCTAATATTTCTGAAAATCTTTTATCCAAAAATTCCTTCCGGACCTTTTCTTCAGCTGATTTTTCTAGAGAATCAAAATGTGTATCAATACTGCTGACTAAGGTTTTTAGATTACCGGAAGTGGAGGCTGTCGGATCTATTTGGATTGATGGCATAATCTTTACAAGTACTCCGGAAGCAGCCTCTATCAACTCACAGTCTTCCATATGAGACTTCAGGAGTTTTTCATTTGCCTTGGCATTTGCAAATGAAGCTATCTTCATTGTTTGTACTGGAGAGAGAGAGTCAAAGTCGAATGGGCCTTTTAGGAGCTCCGGTTCATCAATCTCTAAAGTTTCTTTGCTCAAAAATTGTTGAACAGTTTGTGCAGTGTCTCTTGCCGGAGACAAATGTTTCTTTTCTTCTGCAGTCTTGGAACTGTCAACCTCTTTGTCTTTCACCACTGCTTCCTTCTCTTGTAATTGCTCTTCTTCTTTGGATCCGGAGACTGTAGGGGAAACCGGAGGAGAGATGCTTGTATGCTCAGGGTCCACTTCTTCCGGAACAGAGGGTTCCAAGTCCTCAGCTGTTTCTGTACCTAGGTCCTCTACAATAGGAAGATTGAACCTTTTGAAGGCCTTCCGGAGGATCTCTTCTGTTTCTTGGGCCACTTTGTCAGTCTCACCAAGCATGAGTTGATTCATCCTGGCTTTGCTTCTGAACTCATCTTTGCAGTCCTTGAAGATAATGTTCATTGTCTTGGGATCAATTTGAGGATATAGCTGAATAGCTATCTGCTCCCGGATCTCAAGATCTTTAGCATGAGCATTATTCTTTCTTACTTCCAATTCCTTTTCTAGGCTTTTAGGAATAAGAGATATGATTTCAATGAAAGCCTTATTATATATGTTCAGATATTTAACTGTGGCTTCCTGCAGAGTCTTTTGGTCAGCCTCACTGAAGTCATCATAGGATTCAGTCATTGGTTGAAGGTTTCCATCCACCGTGACTGACTTGATTATGCTCTCTAGAGACAGAGTGGGCTTTTCAACAGATACCTCTGCCATTTCATCCTTGTCTTGGCCTGTGGAGGGATTACCGGATCCTTTCTTCTTCTGTTTCTTTATTTCTTTTACTCCCTCATCTGACTCTGTTTCCTCTTCATCCTTTTGGCTTCCATAAGCCCTTGTGGCTTTTGTCTTGGATCTCTTACCGGATGCCTGGACTTCCGGTTTTGAACTTTTGGTTGTGGGAGGTGCAGATCTCTTTGATGATCTGGTCCGGGTGGGAGCTTCAACCGGAGCACTTTCTTTACTTTTCTCTTCTTCCTCAGCCTTCCTCCTCTTTTCCCGGCTGGCATCAAGTGCCTCCTTTGAGATGCCTAGGCCTTGAGCAATGTGCTCTACTTCTTTTCTCACCTTTCTTTTAATCTCAGGTTCCCTGAGTTCTACATGTATTTTTACACTCAGCTCCTCAAAGGTTCCAAACCTTTCTGCCTTAGGATCTTTGGGCTGACTTAGCATGTGTTGAACATGCAGCTCCACTATCTGTTCATCCACTTCATACCCCATGGGCATGATCCAGACAGTCCTTGGCTCCACTGCCTCCATTAGGCACTGATCAGTGTCAACCATAGAGCACACTGAGTCCTTGTATTTCTCAACGAGAGACTGGGGAATTCTCTCTCTTGCTTGCATCATGCTCTGAAAGTTTTTGAAGTATCCCCATAGAGCTGTATTTCTCGCTTTTGCATCCCCAAGTCCATGCAAATAGTCTCTTATCTGGACTGCAACAGGTTTGTCATTCTGCCATACCCATCCACTTGTTCCAGGTAGCTCATTCATGAAGTAGAAGAATAGACATACAATAAGAGTACCATACTTAAAGGAATTCTTCTTATCCTTCTTGATTTTCTGTATATTTTCCATTAATTGGCTTAGCAGTAGTTCGCAGAGATCATATTCTGCATTCTTTCTTAGCATTTCATAGGCAGTGTATATTGCAGTTCCGGATACAGAATTCTCCCTGCTGGAGTGATAGATCTTGTATCCTATTATCATGGATGCATATTTGATATCCGGATCCAAAATATCTTCAATGGTCATTGCCCTCTTATCAAATTTTGATCCGGTGGCCTCAGTTACAATGTTGTTCTTGACAGATTTGAGGATAGGTACCCCTCCAGAAGAGTATAGACCAGTTACTGCTCTAATTGCCTCTTTTGTGATCTTGCAGGGTCTATCTAGCCATAGAAAGTTGTCATGCATCCTGCTGAGTACATACCGGACCCATTCATCTTCTTCAAAGCAGGGGAAATGAATAAATTGCTCAAATTGTTTCTTCTGGATATCCTTATACTCTGGTTTAAGCTCAAAAGCATTGTCTATCAGTTGCTTGTGATAGAGGTCTCTTAATTTGAATTCCCCAAATTCCTCAATGCTTGCATGTATGTAAACCCTAATGTCTTCAGTATGTAAAACTCCGTGAGGAACACTAGAGAAGGCTCCTAGTGGATCTACCTCCAATGATTTATAGGGATGTTTTTTGAATGAGGGGCGAGGTCTATCAGAGATCTTAACTATGTTTGGAGTAGCCATTCTTCAAAGATTTGCAGTGAGGTAATGAAAAACGGAGAATACCTTATGTGCCTTCGACTTGCATGGAGTGATTGGATTGATTTCTTTATGTAATGACTTCGGCAGGAGATCCTTGGTGTGCTTGATGAATCTTGTTGCAGAGCTCCACTATTCGCTTCTTCTTGAGTGCAGAATGAGCAAATGACTTTTTAGAAATCCCTTATATTGCTCCGCGAACCCTAATATCTGTCTGCAATAAATGCTTCACCTACATTATTCTGGTTCGCCTTGTCTGGATAGCTTGGAGTATCCCGGATTAGTCCTAATCTGTGAATATCATCCAGATCTTTCAATCATGAATAAATAGAGGTAACATATTACACGAACATCCCAAACATTCTGTCCAATCCACAGAACAAGATAGTGCACTTCCGGATCTCTCCGGACCTTTTTGTAATCCTTTGTCATACCGGAGCATCTCCCTGAACAAGTCTTATTTGATCGATCACAGCTTCTTCATAACTCCATGCGGACCTCTGAAAACTTGACTGAAGCATCTCAAGACTCATATCTGCAAACCCTTTAATCCGCATCTTGTGCCACATTCGGCACCACTTGTTTGGCTGGGGGAACAGGATTTTCTTTGAGTCTCCCCCTGAGCCTGAGCTAACTTTTTAATTTCCAGAAGAAATATCAGCACCAGAGTCTGGTGCGGATCCAACCTCTACATTCTCTGAACTTTTCTTCACCCAAATCTTGCTCATCTGATTCCTAACTTCATCCGCATTCATCTTTTGTTTACCCTTGTCTTGATTCTGATTATACACCGGACCTCTTTTGTCCTGATACTTATTTCTGCAGACTTTAGCATTATGACCGGACCTATTGCAGATTTGGCAAATAACATTTCTTTGCATATTTGATTGATATCCTCTTGATCTGCATTGATTAGCCATATGACCTACTCTATTGCATGTGAAGCATCTACCTTTGAATGATTTGTTTACTTGCATAATTCTGCATTCATGGGATTTGTGTCCATACCTTTTGCAGTTGAAGCATTGTCCGGAGAAGGATGAATTAATCTGATTCATTCTCATTCTGCACCGATTAGCTTTGTGACCAAAGTGGTTGCAGCTGTGGCAGTATCCATTGAAGGATGGATATCTTTGAGCATTTGGCTGTCTTACCGGAGGTCTTCTAGGCCTGCTCCTTGGATTTTCTGATCCAGGATTCTTCTGACCGGATCCGGAGCTTTCTCCTTTCTCATATCCCAAACCATACTTGTCATCTGTCCTCTTTTGACTTCCAAGAAGAACTTCAAGTTGAGCAGAACTTATCTTGAATTTCTCTTTATATTCATTTGCTGTTTGAAGGTCTCTTTTGAGAGAGGCAATTTGATCTTCAAGTTTTTCTTCATTATCTTTGGCATCTTCAAGATCAGATTCAAGATGTCTGATAATCCTGTCCATCTGGTGGCATTCTTCTGATTTTTCTTTAAGAGATTGTCTTAGATTGTCTTCAGCCTTTCTTTTTTCTTCAATCTCTTGAGTAAACTTTATAGTTCCTGATTCCATTTCATGTCTTAACATAATGACTTCTTTTGATAACTTTTCACATAACTTGGTTTGCTCAGTCAATTCTTCATTTGTATTGCTTTCTTCACTTTGTCTTGCCAGTTGTTGGAGTAGCTCCTTTCTCTTTTTCATAGAGAGACTTAATTTGTCTTTTAATTCTCTCATGAATTCATCAGCCTGTTTGAGTCTTTCCTTTAATTCACTGGCTTCAGAATTTGACTGTTCAAGATCCTCAAGAGCAGTCTTGAGTTGCTCCCTTAAACCATATGCATCCATTTGAAATCCCAGATCTTCCTCAAGCTGTTAGGCTCTATTAGGAGGAACTTGGCTCTGATACCAATTGTTGATAACTGAGAGGGGGGGGTGAATCAGTTATCCTAATTATTTCCCTTATTGAACTTTCCTTTTAATTGATGCAGCATAGAATTAAACACAAAAACATTAATCATGAAATAAGAAACACATGACACAGTATTTTTGACGTGGAAACCCTGTTAAGGGAGAAAACCACGGGGTGATTAACCCAAAATTATTCTCTGTTAGAAGAATAGGAAATTACAAAAATGGCACTTGCCAATTAGGGCTCACTACCCGAGCACACTGCTCACAAGAGGCCCACTGCCTACAAGAAGACACACTGTCTACAAAGTGATAAGAATCACAGTCTTGAACTGATTGGAAGCATCTGCATATGCTGGAGTTCAGTTCCAGTTAGGCTCAGTACACTGATCTGCTGCACTTCATCTTTCCTCTGTTCTTTATTCTGCTATCTTTCACATACCGGATCCTTTTTGCTACCTCTGCTCTGTTCTGGACTTATTCACATATGTCTTCACACCATAGCACTCTTCACAACTAAATCCATCCTCTATATATATCCACATAAGTAATTTCATCACTTTTCTAGTCGGCATCCAGAACAGTCTAGTTTCTTACAAACTCTCATTCTGTTGGCTGAATCCTTCCTCACCAAGCAATGCGGATCAAGCATATACTTGTAGATATCATTAATCATGTTGGCCAAACATGATTCATGCCTTCACAACCTCTATCATCAATAGTAACACATCCGGAAAGTAGTCTGATACTCTATCAGTCAGTTCTTCCTCTGTTTTCACTGTCTCTCAGGAATCCGGTACTCAACTGTTCATATCTTTTTCCTTGTCCATCACCGGAGGCTAAATCCTTGGAATATACCACTCAAGGTAGTCCTCTTGACTTCCCCAAATCCGCACTACACCAAGACACTTCCTCTGAGAGATCGGGACCAATCTGTCGGACCTTGCCACATGCTCTGTTCTTCTTCACCGAACCACAACATTCTTTATTCTGACTTCCGGTAGAGACACATCATGACTTGCGGATATGTGGGATGACCTTTGTTGCCATCAATGACAACAACCATGAATCCATATAGTGTCTCTTGCCAACAATATCAGCCACTGCCCATTCCCTCTAGGCCATGGGAGAGCATAAGCATGGATTTTGTACTAGGTTTGCCTAGGACAAGGAAAGGATATGATAGTGTTTTTGTGGTAGTAGATAGATTTAGTAAAATGGCACATTTCTTGCAATGCAAAACCACTTGTGATGCTTCATATGTTGCAGACCTATTTTTCAAGGAAATAGTGAGGATCCATGGATTGCCATTGAGCATAGTCTCCGACAGAGATATCAAATTTATTAGCCATTTTTGGAGGACTCTTTGGAAGACGCTTGGAATGAATTTGTCCTTCTCATCAGCCTACCATCCTCAAATAGATGGGCAGACTAAAGTTGTTAATCATTCTTTGGGAAATTTGTTAAGGTGTTTAACACGGCAGCATGGAGAGAAGTGGGATAATATCCTACCACAAGAAGAATTCTCCTATAATGACACCATCAATAGGAGTATAGGGAAGTCACCTTTTCAGGTCGTATATGGTATTCATCCAAGAGGTATTTTGGAATTGAGAGATCTACCTACAGGAGAGCCTATTAGTGCAGATGGAGAAGTTTTGCTTCAGCCATCAAAGAAGTACATGATCAAGTGAAGAACCAACTCCAACAAACCACATTGAAGTACAAAACCTATGCTGACAAAAAGAAAAGAGATTTACAGTTTGATGTTGGAAATTTGGTGTGGGTTAATCTAAAGAAGGACAGGCTCCCAAAAGGTAAGTATACCAAGCTAATGCAGAGGAAGATTAGACCACGTCAGATTTTATAGAAGTATGGACAGAATGCATACGAGATCCAACTACCCTCTGATCTTGGATTATCACCTATTTTCAATGTATGTGATTTAACTCCATACAAGCAACATGTAGATTTAGAACAAGAACCATTACACGATGTAGCACATCATGATATTCCTAAGCATGCTCCACCAAAGTTGAAGAATATATTAGACTCAAGAGTGATACAGAAGACAAGGACAAAGAGTACATGGAGTATTTGGTGGCTTGGCAAGGGCAACCTAATTTAGAGGTAGTTTGGATGAATAAAGATCAACTCACAAACACTGGTGTAGATTTTTAAACTCTGATCTCAAGTGGGCTTGAGATCTCTTCTTTCGGGGAGTATGGTGCAAGAGCACCCCTTCAACAGCCTTCAATAGGATAAATATGCACAAGAGGGAGAAGAATAAGGCTTTAATATATTTTTAGACATTTCATGTTACCATGTAGCATTTGTATGTCATTAGCAAATGTAACATTTTATGTTGACATTGTATGTTTTAACATCTCTCTTCTTGAGGCTAGTATTTGGCATCATGGACAACAACAGGCAGTTGGGTTATGTGTAGGATTAAGGCAAATGTGTCATATTATCTGATGTTTTGTTGTCTTAAGCAAAACAGGTGTCATATGATTAATTAGGGTTTCTATTGTTAACCTTGAAACAAACAAATTCCTGAAAATAGAGGAAAGGAGTGAACAAAATGGAGAGAGGTGGTCGAAAAGAGTTCTTCCATTTTTCCTATGAAAATGATCAATTGTATGTAGCTAAAAGGAAGGGATAGAAATTTTGTCAATTAAGTTTCAAAAATTTCAGGATTCTGTGTAAATTCTCGGTATATCTCATTATTCTCTGTATATTATTTGTATAGAGTTACTTTGTATTTAATTTAGTTATCCTATTGCTGAGATGCATGGTTAAATCCATTCCACTGTTGGATTTCTGTGAAATTAGTGGAATGGACTTGTAAAATAGTTTTACATTTTTTTTGGGTGTTTTATTTTTGTTCTTTTGTTTGATGAGCATGGCAGAATAGAAATTGTGGAATTCATTGCAGAGGAAGTTATCAGTGGGAAGTTCAAATGTACATTTGATGTATATACATCAATTGTATGTGGAGATAGTCTATGAATATATCGTATTTGTATGCGAGCAACTTCCTGTGCATATCCTGTGATGAAATGCATGTGTAAGAGTCCATTCGGGTAAGATTCATGATCATTCACTGAATATACAATTCCTATGTATATCACTAATGCATTTGAGTACATTCTGTGTGTATCCTGCAATCATATGTGAAAATCCATTGCCTGTGTATATCGCCAAAGTATATCAGCAGACAATTCCTGTGTCTGTTGAAATTGTCTAAAAAGATACATTTCTTGTGTATACTTCCATTGTATGTTATAGACAGTTTATGTGTATATTGCTATTGTATGCGAGTGTCAGTTTGTGTGTATACTACAATTGCATATCCATGTTGTATGTTGAGAAGATACAATGAAAACATACATTGTATATGATACAAATGGTGACCGGCCGAAGTGGTAGCTTGTCTATATGTTGGAAGGGTATTTGTCTGTAGATACAAGGGATGACTGGTAATAGTGGGGAGGAGAACCGGTGAAAGAAGGTCACCGATTGTATGTTTCATTTGTATATTTCGTTGTATGTCGAAACATACATTGGCTTGAGATACAAGTGCTGACCGGTAGTATCAGGTAAGAACTTTTTAGTCCACTGGGAAAAGCAAGTCATGTTATGTACATGAAGTTGTATGTGGGGAAATATACAACGACAAGTTAAAGACTGAGAGCCCCACCTATGCATACTCAGAATGTATATTTGGAATGCATAAGAAGAATGTACATGCGAATGTACACTGAGGACATACAAGTAGTGGGTATATCATTGTTGCATCTGAAAAAGCAATTCCTGTATATCCCACATTTGCATATCGAAGGGTTGTATATTGGAATGTACATTGTAAATGTACATTTCGGAAGATGCAAAAAGAGGACCGGCTGTAGCGGTCATAGCGGGTCGAGATACAATAGACTACCTACGATAGGAGGTCAGCAAGTGTATATGCAAGCCAAAGACATTAGTGTAAGGGTAGTGCATTGGTCAGAGTCTGTAAATGGCTGCCGATAGGATGTTATGTTGCGAATGAGGAGTTTGGAGAGACATTTGATGGTCTCTTGCCGATATAGATAGAATTAACATTGTGTGTGTGTTTCCGCTATGTTTTTTGCTCTGCATTAGTTGGCCTCAGCAGAAATGCGAAAAGGGTGACAACTGGTCAAGGACCATCCAGGATGGTAAGGGGGTGGGTCCCGGGCATTACAAAATGGTTTCTCTTTGATTTTGACATTCTACCATACTCCACCAAAGGATTTTCTGAGCAACCGCAGAATGATGGAATTTGGATGCGTGGATTTCTGAGTGATGGGATTATTACATTAATGGCAAGGATCTGACATGGCATGAAATGTGATTGCTTTTCTGAGAAATGCTCCAGTTGAGTACAGGAGATCAAGATCTGATAGTTATCTACTATTTCACCGAGGTCATATCTCTGACCATATCCTTCATACATGGAATGGCAGGTGTTGTCTTAACTACACTATAAGAAGAACTTCTTCTTGGGATCATGGCTAGAAAAGGCTATCCAGATGACAAGATACTATTGAAAGAAGAAAGAAGTAAGGTCTAACCTGGAATAGGATCAAATCAGCATTGTCAAGTTGTGCTAGCTAAGATCAAGATCAACAACCTAAATTCAAAGTTATAAACAAAAGGATTTGTTGGTGCCAAATTTGACTAGGCTTCATTACAAAGCATTAATTACTCAAGCATGTGCAGGGTCTCCATCGCCACCACTCCTGAGGAATTTGACAATAGAATAATTTGGCTTATGCAAGCTCAACCTTTGGAAATCTATGCATCTACCATGATTAAAATTTCACTTGCCGTGTGATGAAATTTGATGTGATGACAGTTCTTAATTGGGTGAACCAAGACACCTAATCTAGCATAATTCAATGCAAGAAGTGATATTTGTAGTTATGTGGAATTATGAAATCCAATCTTTCTGTCCACTTATGGTAATCTTTAAGAGATTTCCATTTATGACAGGAATGTTTCAAAGTGATTGGAAAATTAATACACCATAGATGTGTGGATGTATGCTTGCATCCCTAAATTTCTATAAAAAGGCAAGTGATGATGTTACCATTCATACTATTTAAAACATTTTGACAGTATGGCTTTCCCCTATTCCTGTGTGTTCTGTTTTCTCTCATGTTCTTTAGGATTTTCTTCCTTGTTCTCATGGCTCTTGATCTGTCCCTACAGAATTAGAAAGGCCTAGAATTATCTCCTCTAGAATTGGTGGTATAGGAAAGATTAGGGGGCAACAACGACACTGTGCAAAGTTCTACGGGCATTACTTCTTCCTTTTTCTTCATCCAGATTGGGGTCATAGATTTTAATCTCCATACTCCAGCCATCCCTTATGGCTGTGATTTGGCAGATTAGTATCAAGTATGGAGGAAACTCATTTTTCCTTCTACCTTCACCCCTCTTCTACTTTTCCTAAAAGCATCATCTCTAGTTGTAGGGACGTTTCCCCTCTAGATGTAGCATATAAGGATAGAGTGCTCCTATTTTGTCATTGATGTTGCTGCTCTCACCAGGTGGATGGTATGTCCATATCTAGTCTAATGTGATTTCGTCTGGTCTTTGTCTAGTTGAGCTAGTTGGTGACCACTCAATTATGAAAGAGGAATCACATACCTATAAGTGACAATGGGCATAAAGTGAAGAACTCCAGTTAATGGGGTTTTCTTCTGATATTGATGCTTGTAGTCATTCTCAATTGAGGAGGATAAACTAGGTAGTGAATGCTCTTATTTAACAAATAAGTGGCATAGGATGGATATAAGAGCTTCCACAACATCAAACAAATGAATTCCCATCGACATCACTACCTGTTTCCCACTTAAATTAAGAGGACACATTTGTGGAAAGTACGTACTTCAGCATATACCAAAGGAAACAAAGCACATGGTTGTGAAGTGGTTATACCAGCCTCTTCTTGTAGCTACATTTGTTAGTTACAAAATGGTTGTAACTTCTTTTGTCATAATCTTGAATCTTTTTTCTCCCTTACCTCTATAAAAGGGAATTCAGGGCTTATGAAAAAGCATTGGTTCGAGGTCATATTTCTAGCCTTAGTCTGAAATAGGGATCAATCTAGTCAGAGAGGAGTTGTAAATAAGTTTGTTTTCTACTAATAGAATTAGTTGTCTATTTTTAGGTTTCCAATTTGAGTCTCTTCTGGTTTCTTGATAGAATTATTGAAAGCTAAGATGCAAGTTACTAAACAATTTATTTTACAAATTTTGTTGAGTTTTGGAGTATATTGTCTCCTACTTCATGTATACAGTTTTACTTTATGAATATATATTTGGTTAAGGATAATCTTTTATTCATCGACATAGTCTTTCCTGTTCTAGCATATTTCTCTTATGGCTTTTACTCAAGGAGTAATATAAAATTGCTATTATAAAATATCAAATGTGATTCAGGTGTACAGGGATAACTATGTATGGCTGATTCCAAAACTAGTAGAGTATTTTCAATGTAAGGCATTGTTGTATCTTTACAGTAAACTGAGGTTTGTTACATCACTACCTATTTAGTTTTCATCACTTTAATCTTTTTGACTCTTTGGCCCTTGGATAGGCACTGATCTATTCATGGATACTATACTAAACTTAGGCCCCTTTGATTATCCTCACAACATTTTAAAAATCAATCCAAATATTTTGCTTTCTAGTAATAGGCTTTTAGGATATTTATTTTGATTAAGTTAAGTTTTGCATGTTCCTCTGCAAAGAATAAGATAAGAGCTTAAAGAATCTAGCCAATCCTTTTACTATATCATACATTCTTTCAAGCAGCTTATGAGGAACATAGCTGTGATGGGAATAATGTTGACAAGCCAATATCTCTGGTAGAACACTATTATCCCCAAGAGAAGAAGACATCAGTTAAAGAGAGATAGCCAGAGAATTAGAGATAAATCCATCTACAGAGGAACACCCTCCTTGGTTGCATAGAGCCTAAAGTGTAGAGGAAGAAAAGGGGGATTGAGAAAGCCTCCTCTCCCTAATCTCCTATTCGTTGGCCAATCCCTCAAGGTAGATCAATCATTAATAAGTGGCTATTTTATAGATTTACTGTGAGAATCAGGTTGGGAATTTAAAACAACCAACAGGTGGTAGAGAAATAATTTTTTTTCCCATTCTTCCACAACATTAAGTAAATTATTGAATCTAGAAAATACCTTGCCGCCTTCATCTTCCAAGACAATTTCTCCAACTTTGCATAGGTCTCCTTTGTCTATGTATGTGATCTATCTCCTACACAAAAAGCATGTACCATTTTATGCCCTTGAATCCAATTACATCCAGGGATTTTTTTAATTCCTCTATCTTTCATCAATATCCTTACCTCACCACACCTATCCACTTCTGGATAGATGTTTGAGAGAAGAACATAAGTTGTGCAAGATTTTTAGGATCCAAATCCAAAAGTAGTGTTGCTGTAAATACTCCTAGGCCTATATTTGTGTGTGATCTACAGGCACAAAGAAAACACATCCATACAACTAGCACAAATTTAACAGGTATCTCAAAAGATATTCAAGAGATAAGTAGAGGTTTCTTATGAAGCATCACAAGCTAAATTCAAGTATGTGCCTTACACTTTTCTCTAGGTTGTTGGGCAAATGCTTTTTACTTAGATTTACAGCTTAGCTCAACATCTATGACTGTAAGAATATAAGGTCAAGCTTTGTGAGCCATATTATTTGGAGAGAGGAGGCTTCAATTAATCATCTCAAGGTTACCATTCTAGCTTTTCAATAACTACTTGTTAGGGATTCTATGCTTGATATTTCACCTTGAAACAATTGAAAGAAGCAAAGCAATACTTTCTTGGTTTGTCTACAAAGGTACTTTGATGACACAGGTATAGTGGTTGTTTGATTCAATCCTTGCAAAGAAGTTTCCTTGTCCAATGTAGAATTTTCAGCCAATTTCCTCTGAACAGAGTGGAAATGACGAGACTCACTCCTCATATTGATCTTGAATTCGTGTAAGCATTTGCATGTACTCTTTGCTATGTTCACATAGCCATTCTTGATTGCATGTAAGCTAGACCAAGGTGACTTGCATTCCATGTTCTTGTGCACTTTGCATGTGCTTGGCCTTATCTAACTAACAATGATTGTCAACCATGCAAATCTTTGTAACCATGCCAATGAAGAGTGTACAAGCTATCTTCTTGATTCCTTTGTTGTTCACCTATATTCTCACTTTTGGTGTGTTTTTGTGATGAATTATCAACCCTTTTATGGTAGTGTTGTTTACTTTGTGACCATTAGGCTTTCATATCCACTTTGACATTGTGATAGAATACATCTTTTTATTATGCTTATATGTGACTGAGCACTTTTTTATGATACGTGCCATTTTAGCATCAGATTGGTCTAATGTGGAATGAGTGTTTGAGTGCAATGATGGTGCATATCTACTAAATATGAACTTAGTATTGAGGGAAAATGCCATGGCATTGGAAATATACATGTTGGTTTCAATACTTTTCCTTTGTGACAGTTGGATTCTATCAAGATTTATGTTGCCCGTCTTGGATTAAGGGGAACAAAAATGAGAGATATAGTCTTTTTTCCAACTAATAATTGATATTATTGATTATTCATTGCCACTTTGAAGCACATTTTAACTAAAATATTTTTACTATTGTTGTATCAGACAAATATTTTTACTGTTGCCATATAAGGCATTTAAAGCTTTCTCACTTGAAATTTGTAATTAATTTGTTGACAAAATTTGTTGGTGTCTTTTAGGGGGTCAACAAGAGAACATGGCCTGAAAGGGATTATCAATGCTTTTACAAATGACGTGCAGTATGAATTTATAGAAAGCAAGTAAGAATACCAATCCTTGTCAAATATGACACTTGTTTGAATTCTTGTATTTATCTTAATTTGGCTAATCTTTTTGCTTCTACATTTTATGCCCAATGCTATATTTATTAACATTACCAAAATTGTGATTGGCTATGAATTACAAGGGTCTGAAACAATTAGAATTGGGAAAAATGGACAAAAATGTCAATTAAACAAATACTTGGAATTTCAGTACTATAGCAAAAAATGTTGAAGCCGTGTTTTTTGTTCTTCAATTTTTTGAAAACATAGTACGCTCTCACAATGGACTTCAAAAACACTACAAATTTAAAATTATAATCAACTATGATATTAATAAGAGATTTGACTAAATTAACATTTCTGTAGGAATGAAACTTTGCTTGATCAGTTTATGAAGTCTAATGAAACGAGGGTCTTCTTCTGAAGTGGCTCTTGCTGCACATACTGTTGGTAATTGTTTTTTGAGATTCTTGTTAAAAAATAGTTTTACATGTTAAGTCTATTTCTATATGATAGGATTTTCTAATTCAAGAGACTGATAGAAGGATTTTCTAAATCTTTGCAGGATTGCTAGCAATAACAATTAGGGCTGATGAAATAGCCCATAACGTGATGGAAGATTCTATTCCCAATTTTTCCCATGCATGTAAAATTAGATCGGATGTCGAAAGTTATGCAATGGTATGCAATTCTAGTTTGTTGTGAGAACCTATATTTTTTTGTTTATATTTATATTTATTTTTTGCAAATGTATCAAAAATTTGAAACTCTAATGTGGAGAGGACTATTGACATATGTGCAACTAATTTACAATATTGCCTAGCCAGTTATTGTATTTCCACTAGTTTTCATCATAGTATATTTAGGTTGTAATTGGTGATTATGCAATAGAAGAGTGCAAAAATGTGGAAAACATGTTAGTTCATGACTATTTTATTAAGGAATTGTTGTAGGTCTATGAGGACTTAGGTGTTTGGTTTGTTGGTTTCTCTAGAAAATCTAGATTCTAATTGCAAAGTAATCTAGACTGCAATTTGTTGGGCATGGATGAGAATTATACAACTGGTATCTCCTCACTATGTGTGTGCATTCATGAAACTAGCTATGGCTAAATCTACAATAGAGTTTGTCTGGAGGGCAATGCCAAGGTATGGATAGTTTCATGTTAATCATGATGCTTGTGTGAATAATTATTTTGAAACTGTGTCAAGAATTTTCAAAACACTAGTCCATAGAATTGAATTTATTTGAAGTTTTGAAACTTTTGTGCATGTTTAATGAAATTAAAATACCTAATGGTGTTATTGTTTTTTACCTTTTTTGATTTGCACGATTTTGATGGTACACAAAATGTATCAAATTCACAAAAGGATGAAGCTTGGAAGGTGAAAGGTAAATACCAGCAAGGAAGAGTTTGAGTGTGAAATGCTCTGATACAAATTCACTATTTAACAGTGCATGAGCTGAGATAATGTTTTTTTTTTAATAAGGAGAAACACATTTTATAAAAGTTTAATAAATGATGTAAATGAACTGAGATGAATGTTCAATAAATGATGTAAGACAATCAATAAGACAAGTTGCTAGTGATGCCAGTGAGGCTAAAATTAGTGAGATTTCTATTTAGCCAGTGACGCTGTAACCAATGAGGTTTTTCTTTGCCAGTGAGACATTGAATGCAACTAGTGAGACTTAATGAAATAAATTTTTAGAATATTTGTTCAAGCATTTTAGTCTTCATTTCATGGTGCTTCTCTCAACATTTGAATATCTATGATACTTGAAGTTTATATGCATAAATTTGTGAGGATTAATTAAGTTAGATTTGATTTGTAACTTGAATCACTGATTCACCCAAATAAATGACTAAACCATGACTACCATGACTAAAATAAATTACTACAATGACTAAATAAATGACTACCATGACTAAAATAAATGACTACAATGACTAAATATACTACCAAATTACCAAACATAAATACACTACCAAATTAATGACTAAATATACTACCAAATTACTAAATATACTACCAAATTGATGACTAAATATACTACCAAATTAATGACTAAATATACTACCAAATTAATAACTAAATATACTACCAAATTAATGACTAAAATTTGTTTAGTCATAAATTTGGTCGTGAGATAAATGACCGGAAAAAAACTACCAATGGTCACGTGACCAAATTACTGATCACATGACCAATTTTTAGTAGTTTTTTTAGTCATTTATTTATGTTTTTCTACTAGTGATTGTCAGGTAGCTCGCCCTCAATATTCTTCTCAGGATCCTTCTTGTATTGAGATCTTTGGCCTTCCATCACTTTGTTAGTCTACTTAACTTTCTTTTAATTTGCACTAGTATGGAGAATCAGAGTCACCACCCAATTAGGGAATTCAAAATATTTAAATTCTTTAGAAATGATTGTAAAGACAAAAGCAATGGATAGATCCTTGAAAAGGTACCTCACACAAATATGAAAATACAACTAGAAACTCTCAAGAAACCACTAGGAGATGGCAGATGGTAAATGAGCCATAAGGGTTGTGGGATTTGCAAATAAGGGAATGAAAGAACTAACCTATGACTCAAGATAAGATACAATTTGTAAGTTCCCCAGTAGAGTCACCAATCTGTTGGTTCCTCTAACTAATTGTCTAAATCCTCTAAAGATTTATCCAATCTCTTGTGATTAAGGATTCTAGGTCAGTGGCCAACGAACAAGATTCAACATAAAACTTTTTGAAGTCCTCTACACTTTTAGTTCTGCAAGACCAAGATGGGTGTACCTATACAACATCCAAGGGTATTTCTTGACTTATTCTAGATGTTGATGTTTAAAAATGAAGTTCTCAATGAAAATATAGCAAGGAAATGATTGACTCCTATTAGATCAGATTAATCCTTGGCAAATCAATTCAGACTAGGATTGAGAACGGTTACTACTTCAATTCTACTAGAAAATAGTAACAGAAATAGAAATGATTTTGATTGTTGGGATGGATCTAAATGAACATATTATCCTAGTGAGATATTGGTGCCTAATCCCAGGGTTACAGAGTTAAGTTGCATAAATCTAGTGTATCTTTCAAGCAGTATTACTTCATAACAATGGACTAGTAGCATCAATGTCTTATATTAATGCTTCATGTACCTAGAATTGTAAAACTATCCTTTAAACCATAGTGTAGAATCAAATTAATAGAGTATTTCCCAACCAATTATTTCTCTCCTTGAGAGAAAGCTAAAGATAATACACACATTACAGAGGACTACAAAGATGAATCAAAATATCCTTTATATTTATCACTCATACTAACTTCATTGATTACACATATGGAGAGAATTATGTAACTATTATGACAATACATTTAGGATTGAAAATGATGCATTGCTCTACAAATTTGAACACAAAATAACATGCAACTTTCTTCTATTTACTCTAGACTAAGACACAAACACACTATTTCCCAAAATAAACATTCAGAACCCTTAAAAATGGCCCTGAATTTCCTTTTATAGAACCAAGGGAGCAAACAAGCTTCAGGCCTTTAGACGCATGTCACATTTTCATTTGACAACCTCATGATAACAAGATATGAGTGCAACTTCCCGTGGAGAGAATATCCCAAAAGGACAAAGACAATTACACATACAAGTGCAAATCCTTAGCTTCCAAAATGCATTTGCAAAAGGTTGTTGCAACACAATTATCATTTATTCAACAAACCTCCTAAAAGCCCTAAATCTTGGGAGATACTGATTACATAGATAAGGACAACAAGGTAGGTCCACAAGAAGACAAAATACCTGTTGGAACTGAAGAAAAACCCACGCTGATGTGCAATATTAGACTCCTTGCAAATTTCCCCAAGAATTGATTTGCATCCCACAGTTTGTCCAAATCGTAATTCCACACATTCAAGATTGGGAAAGGCAAACTCCTTTTGTCATGCCAATGGAAAAATAATGGCCATCTGAGAAGTTGTCAGCATGTTTAAAAGAACAAGGAAGGCCAGGAAGCCAAGCTCTGACAAATCAGAGTTTAGAGCTCAGACCTTCCACCATGCAACTTAAAACATTTGGGAAAGGAAGGAGGGAAGTCCTGACCCTATCTATGTATAGATATGAAGGTATTAAGGGTCAAGCCTTGAGCCTTCACCATTTCACCTTACGCCTTCCAACAGGGAGATCAAGGAAGCCCAAATGTCTACCTTCTGCCTTGCATAGAAGGAACACTTTTTAAGGGTCGGCTGTTGGGCCATCCTCCTTCTATCTTCTTATGAGGATGGCAAAAGGAAGGAAGCCTGCACTTTGACCTCTGACACACTAAGTGCTACACTAGCCTCATCAGACTTCGATCTTTGGGCCCTGCACTCCACATCATGAAAGAAGACAGAAGACCAAAACTCTGACCTCCGACGCTTCGCAGTACTGCATTATACTTAGAATATTTTTCATTACCTTGGCAAGCTTCAGCCCTCGGCCCTTCCACCTTACACTTGTCCTAAATAAGAGGGAAAGTTGTAGGCTTGACTTCTTCCTTCTAAAAAACTTTGTAAAATTATCAATACTTAGGCAAATTTGAGCCATGGGGTGGCATGTCGAAAGGAAGGAGTATGAAACTCCAAAACTCTGAAACTCCAACAAAGGCAAAAAATACAAGGGAAAGACTTAGGATGCTTTGGACTTAGTAATTTTTTGGGATTTTCCATTTTACTTAAAAGGAAAACACATGAAAGCCTATGGAAGATGTCTCTGATTGGTTATAAACTATAGGTCCCATATTGAAGGGATATAGTGAGTCTTTCACTGGATTTGGGGAAAATAGGTGCAAGTTAGGAACTACTTTTTTCAAGTGTCAACACTAATCCCAGATATGGATATTTTTTGTATGGATATTTGAAATTGAGTATCCATGTTACATACATCCAGATGACAAAAATATCCAAATGACATCAACAAACCTTAGAATGTTTCCTTGGGACAACATTGACTGATGTCATCAGGATATGGATATTTCACCATAGATATGGATATTTGGTAAGTGCAAAATGTCCATATCAAAATATCCATCCAGTCACTATGGGGACAAGGGGTCAATGGATGGACAAGGACTTGACACAACTTTATAATATGGAAACTAGCAGTGAGCAACAAGAGGTCAACATAGAATTAGAAGAAAAGTAACTCTTGACAATTACACAAGCCTTAGGGTTTAAGGTTTTTAGACCTAAGAATAGGATTTTGAACATTTTTGAAGCTAAACTTATCATTGGACCACCAAATTGAATCTTGATGTAGGGCCAACATAGGAAGCCAAGGAAAATTTCTCACAGTCCTAACAGAAGCTACACCTTTCCCAATTAGACCTTATGACTTAATAGAAAATTTGAAGAATGCCTATGCTAAAATTTCTTTCATAGATCTCAAAAATTCCCCATCACATCAGTCTACCCTTCTATAAGTGATAGGATTGAAGTATTTGGATTGGATCACTCCTCCTAACAAACAAATCAAGCAGGTTGACCTTGACATGAATCCACCTAACGTTGAAATTTAGGATCCTGGCTTCTTTTTCAACTTAAAGAAGATGCCTTTAAAGGATGAATTAACCAAAAGAGGAGATCCAACTTTATATTTACAAGTGTGGATCTATGATACTTGTATCAAGAGGACACTAATTGATGAAAGACCAATTGTGAACATAGTTCCATTTTCCCTTCTCAAAAGGATGGGATATGAACACACCAACATAATGACATATCAAAATACATTAAGAGGTTATGACAATTTAAAGACAATGAAAATAAAAAAAATATGCTCATAGTCTCCTTGGGATCCAAAACATTTCTCACAATATTCTATATCATCGATAAGGATACTAGCTACAATGTTTTGTTGCAGAGGTCATGGATTCATAGGATGAAGGTAGTGCCTTCCACTTTGTTTCAGAAAGTTCAATTCTTACATCTTTGAAGGATTTATGTTGCAAAGGGAGATCATGAACCATTCAGCATGGTAAAAATGGATGCAACCAAGAAGAAGATAGGTATCCCATTTGACTATGAGTTGTCAAAATAAATAAATTACCATGCTAGATCCAACCCTTAGTCAATATGCATGAAAAAGATAGAATAACCTATTGAGATGGTGAACAACGTTGAAGTAAGAACATTCGAGAAGGGACGATAATCAAAACAAAGATAGGTGGTTCCAAAGGAAACTACAACCAAGATTATGGAGTTATTAGAAATGGATTGCCCCATATAATTTCACTTAGATGTATGCACTATCAATGTGTTTTTTTATGCCAAACAAGACAAGACTAGTCAACCTATCTTGATAAAACAAAGTATAGGCAAGGTTCCTACTCTAACAAAGTGGCCTAGGTTCAAAGAATAATTTCATACTATAACAATAGATCTAAGAGAGGTGGATCCATGTGTTTTCTGATCCAAAAGTAGAGACGTCAGAGATCTATACTCCTCTAACACCAATGAGAGAGATGTCATCAAGAAAATTGTACATACCTCTAACTCAGGATGTGAGCGATTCTTATGTACCATTTTCACCTCCCAAAGAAACTTACACACCCTGGAAACCCCCGATACAAGTGGAAACTACTAATCATGAACAAGATTATTCAATTGGCAACGAATTTACAAACACTCCAGAAGCCTCATCCAGAGCTTTCACAGCTCTTAGTACCTATGAACTTCATTCTTCTTTAACCTTGATACAATCTAATGATGCATGGAGGCACCACAAGTTCAAATCAAGATAATTGAGATGTTTTGTGATGAAGATGAAGTTAGTGAAGGAGATTTTTGCAAAGAACACAAATTGAAAATAACTATAGGGGTAGAAGACCTTGCGATTCTTGAGCCACCAAAGAAATACATAGGATACTCCATGGACTTACGACTAGAACCAAATGGAAAGATGAGTGTAATTTTTTCCCCTACAAGGAAAAAGGGAGCCTCCAACTTCCTTCGAGCTATTTCAATTCTTGGAGAGTATCTAAGAACATGTTGATGTCAAATTTTATATGTAAGATGAGTTTGACTTGCTCGTGGAGTTATTGAACTATGATGGAGTCTTATATTGGGCTCCTTTTCATCAACAAGTTTATGAGTCCTTAGCCCACCTTACTTTACCCTAACAAATCATAGAAACACCATAGGAACAAGAGAATCCCAAAGGACCTTACAGAGTATTAGTAGGAGAGATAGTCCTCAGGAAAGGCAACACTAAAAATAAGAAGCATAGAAGAAAAAAAAATCAAGAAGATTGGAAAGGTCCATACATGATTAAAGAAGATGTTAGAAACAATGCTTATCTTTTGTACACAATGGAGGGTGGGGATTTTGGACATGAAACAGTTAATGGTTTTCACCAGAAAAAGTATTGTCTAAAAAATCCTATAAATCATTAAAAATAAAAAAAATAAAAAATCAATAAAAAGTATAAAATTTACAAAAAAAATCAAGAAAAGCAAAATTTTCATTCTTCATTCTATTCCACCAATACATTTGTATGTGGTATGCTCTTGTTCAATTTTTGTCTTAGTAAAGAGTTTCATGTTGTCTAGGTATAGGTAGACCCTCTAAGTCTTTGAAATCCCCTAAAACCATCTACACCATTAGTCATTCCCCCTTTATATTTCCCAAAAATTTAAAATAAAGTCAAGCTCTTAGCTTTATATTGATCCCAGTCTTAACAAACCATAATGTCAAGTCTAAGCAAAGTCAATAATCAAACCTACACTACCCAATAGTTGTTTTGGGATATGTGAAGGTGGTTTCTAAAAAAGATCGGTAGTTTTTACACACAGACAAGTGGTTTCAGTATTGTAATCGATTTTTCAGCCAAACAGTTGGTGGTTTTAATTCAGTAGAGCATATTTCGTCCCACACATAGAATATTTCATCAGCCAGGGGGCCTATTTTGCCCCTCAAAGCCCTAAAGGAGGGCTTTATTTTTGTCTTTTACATAACTTTTGCCCACAGTATTGAAATCGAGCAAACTATATATCAATGGAAAGATGACAGAGTCTACTTCAAAGTGGTGTCAGAATTTTTCCTAGATTTTTCTATTTGATAGTATTTATTGTAGGTAGAAGACATATCTCCTTTTTTTCCTTCTAAGCTCACAACTTTTAGTCATGATCTCTATTTTTCATGATTCTTGCGGCATTGGAAAGCTATTCAGGAGGTCTTCAAAGCCATCCATGAACTTTTCTTAGATTCAACACTAGGTTTATTTTATTCAATTTGTCAATTTTTTAGTTTTTGAGCGATAACTTGGGCATTTTGAGACTTGAGGAGGTGAAACTTGTTTTGAAGGGATTTGCTTGTTGTCAGTGTCAGTGACTGCAATCTCACTTGAATCTCTTTTTTAAGAGATTTTAATTATTTTCCCAATTTTGGTCCCTTGTGGACAATTGTAAATTGCACTAAGTATAAAGTGCCACAACAAATTGGGGGGGATCTCTAGCATAGTAAAGGGGTGTTGTTGTATTGTTGTTTTTCTTTTTCATCATAGGTGTACCTCAAATTCCACTTTTAACTCCATATAATTATTATGAATAGAAGAAAAACATGAAGTTTCTATCGTATAAACAAAAGTTACATAGAATAACTTTAGGTACAGATCTTGAACCCACATGTGCTACTGAGAGAAGAAAATGGTTAAATAGAAGAGATGAGGCTTATGACACACTTTGTCTTTCTATTTCTCCAAATCTTAGATTTCATGTTGAGTCTTGTAAAACACCAAATGAGATATGGACAACATTAGACAATCTCTTTGGAAAGAAAGATAAAATGAGAAGGTTCAAATTGGAGAATGAGCTGATTGCACTTAATCCTCAAGAGTTTGATCAAATTGAAGATTTCTCTTCACCAATTTTAAGTCTCTCAGGTTGCAACTAAAACTATGTGGCCTTGACAAAGAAGATGAATAATTGATTCTATCTATTCTTGCAAAATTAGGCCCTACTTATGTAGTTTATGTTTGTACCTTTTATGCTACAATTGATGCTTTTGGTAGTAAGTTTACTATGCCTTCACTTGAGGAGTTTGTTGCACAACTCACTAGAGAACAAGCCGAGCTACTACACATGGGCACATTGAAGTATCCTAGATCACAAGTTCTAGTTGCAACACAAAGCATGAAAGATCCTAAGGCTTCAAATAACAAGCGAAAGAAACAAAAAGAATCAAAGTCTAATGAGAAAGAGAAAGAATCAAATACAACTCTTCTTCCAAAGAGGAGTCCAATAAGAAGAAGAAGCCAAAGTAATCTTATTGTAAGAAATTGGCTCATGATGAGACTAAATGTTATGAGAAAAAATTTGATGAGATGTTACAACTTGTTCAAAAACATAACATTGAGTATCCTTCATCAGTATCATTTTTACCCAATTCTTCTTCTTTGACACCATCATCATCTACACTACCAAAGACAACAAGATTTACAAATGGGTCAGAAAAAGGAAAAGGATAGGTACTCTTTTCTTCATCAATCTTCAATTAGATAGATGGCTTCTTGATTTAGGAGCTTCTCATCATATGGCCTCTTCACAAGGGATGTTCTCTTCATTTTAGTCATGTACTTTGCCACCTATTTTGATGGGTAACAATACATACATGCATGCAACTAGAAAAGGAACTGTTGATATTGGTGAGAGTACTTTCAACAATGTGTTGTGTGTACCTTCCTTGATAACCAATCTCCTTTCCATCTACCAGATTACTCATTGTGGTGCAGGGAAGATAGTTGGGTTCACTCCTGATTCTATGATCATACGTGACTTGGAGAGAAGAGATATCATTACTGTTGGGATGGCTAATCATGTATCTCGCTCAAGTATACATTCTCCCATTTTTTTTCTGATGATGATGTAGATCCATTGATTGATATTCACACTCATGCATCAAGTGTGAATCATGTTTGTAAGGAGAAGTTTGGTCACTTGTTCACCTTGGTGTTCTTGCATCTACTCTAGTTCCTAAGAGTAGTTCTGAGCTTCCTCCTTCTCCTACTTCTTCAGAGATTGGCATACCTTCATCCACTTCATTTGAGAAGGGAGTTTATGCACAAAGATGGGGGACCAAAAAGTCACCACCGTGTGACTTTTTGGTCCAAAATAGAGAAAAATATGAGTGCATTTTATTTTGCTTAAAAAGTGCATTTCACTTCTATTTCTTCCATTACCTATGGCCAAAGAGTGAGTTTGCAGAAGAAAACAAGCTTCAAAGCATGAGTACATCTAAGGAAAGTCTCTCCAAGCAAGTACAAGAGAGAAATCAACATTTTCACGATCCCACCTTGCCGAACCCACTACCAAAGACGTCGTGAAGCAAATTTGGAGGGTCTAGCAGCTGAAGAAGGTAGGGTTTGATCCATTTTTGTTTGTTTGAGAAGAATTTTTGACTTTTACAATGTTTGATTAATATTTTATATTGTATTTATAGTTAATGACGTAAGAGAAAACACAATTCTAGCTAAAGAGGATCAAAACTATTGAAATTAGGGAAGACAACTGAGAGGGGGGTGAATTAGTTGTCTCAAAACTTTATCCTTTTCTGTATTTAATCTTCTTAACAATTTATCAACAGACTAATGATATAACCAAGAAAGCATGAATCAAAAACACGAGTAGAAACATAATCAACACACATAACACTAGGAGTTTTACATGGAAACCTGGTTAAGGGAAAAACCACGGTGGGGGTTAACCCACAATATTTTATACTATGTTAAAACTATTACAAAGTGGGAAGGCACATGCCTTCAGGTGCACTGCCTAGAGCTCACTGCTCAAAGGAGGCTCACTACCTACAAGATCAAATACAAGAGTTCACTAAAGTGTTTGAACTGATGAATAGCATCTAACAATGCAAGATTACAGTTTCAGTTAGGCTCAATATACTACCTTTACACACTTCATCTCTCACTACCCTATTTTACTGTTCTGCCATGATCTGAGGATCAGATCTCTTCTTCACACTTGATACTACCACCTTTCACACCTTTCACTTCATATTCACACATCCACCACTCAAAATGCTCGCATCCATTGAATATATATATCTACAACATGAAATTACATCAACTGGAGTTGGCCTTAAGAAAACTTAGAGATTTTTTCAAGATCATTGTTCTGTCAGCTGAATCCATGCACAAATATCAACACGGACCAAAACCTGTGTATTCAAGTCACCACACATGTTGGCCAATATCATTGGATCTTATAAATTGCTCAACCAACCACTTCTCTTAATCCGCACAAGGATCAAACACCAGGTCGGCATGTTCTTCATCAAACTGAACTGTCTAACCAAAACCTGATACTTAAATGCTTGTAACTTTCAATCCCTTCATCTCCATAGGCTAAAACTCTAGATTTAGGTATCCCTGACATCCCTTAACATTCCCTTAGATCCACAGCACAATATGATTTCATGTGGAGAAATGTGGACCAAAATGCTGAACCCTATCATATGCATTGCTCCTGTCTATCCAGACTTCGACAAATCTACAGTTTGACTTTTGGTATGATCCAATGATACAATGTAGATGTGTAGGATAGATTTAGTTGCCATCAATGAAAACACCTAACATGCCTATCAGTGTCTCTTTCCAACAATCTCCCCCTTTGGAATTGATGGCAACACTAAGTGAAAAATGACTAAGTGTAAGAACAACTCCCCCGTACTATGTACACTTGTGATTTCTAATGCTCCCCCTTTGATGAATTCCTCATTTTTCATTGTTTTTCCTCTCCCCCTTTGACATCAATGGCAAAGGCTGGGATCTACATATCAAAATTCATGCAAAAATTTTATGTACATGGGTCAAAGCTCTAAGTATATACTTCCGCATATGAACACACAATCCTTAAGCCTTGTTCATCAACAAAAAGAAATCACCAAAAATGTTTTTCAACCATGACAATTCACTATCCCAGTTCTTCTTTATGCTGCCCAAAATGGATATATGCCCACTGAACAAAAATGCTTGTGATTCTACCTTTTGAAGATCAGTAGGATCACTAGTAGCAGCAACAGCTTGGGATTCTACCAATAGATCATACATAGTTTCTAACTTGGGGGAAATCAGTCCCCAGAGCTCATCCAATTTGCCCAAAACTTTGACCTTTTCCTTCTCCAAATTACTCAATTCATTTCACAAACTTACTAGTTGGTATTCTTTGGTTGCTACAGACTCAGTTAAAGGACTATAGGATTGAGAAATGTTAGATAGTTTGAGCTCTAAGTCCTTAATCTTCTTCTTAATATCTTCAACAACTTTAGACCAATTTAGACAAAACTTATAAATCTCCACACCTTTAGAGAGAGCATTTTGAATACTCTTTACACTGATATCAAGCATTGATCTATCATAGCTAATTATTTTCCTTATTTTAGCAAATATCTTCTCATTATATTCATTTCTGACTTTAACTTATGTTGACTTCTCAAAAGTTTCAAAATGAGTACTTACAGAGTTTATCAGACTCTTCAACTGACCAGAGGGAGATGCTGATGAGTCCTTCTGAAATGTAGGCATGATTTTCTCCAAGATCCCAGATGCAAGACCAAGCAATTCACTATCTTCTATATGGGATTTCAAGATTTCCTCTCTGGCCTTAGCTTGTCCAATAGAGGCCAACTTCATCTTTTGTACCGGTTACAGAGTATCAAAATTGATTGGTCCTTGTATTATATCCTGATCTTCTACAACTTGTTTATCTCTCTCCAAAATTTCTTTCACTGCTTCTGCAGTGTCTCTTGCCCAAAATGATGTTTTAGATTTATATTCTTTAGGGCCTCCATCTTCTCCCTTTTTAGAGTCAACCACATTGTCTTGCTCATCATTTTCATTCTTTTTCTTTGCTTCTGCCTTCTCTGCATCATCATCAGAGGCATCTTTGCTTTTATCTATCTCAGAAATATCTTCTGTATTATTCTCCAGAAGATTTTGTGTATCCTCAATAGTAGTATTATCAAATTCCTCAACATCTAGAATGGAAGAATCAATTCCATCATCAATTTCCTTTTCTTGATCTTCCTTCATCATCTCTTTGTCTTCTTTATTCAATATTTCTTCTTCCATAATGGAGACATCATCTACTTCAGTTTGTTGCTCATTTTTCTGCAACTCTTCATCATTCAGAATTGATGTATCATCAATATCAATAGGCTCTTCTGTAACCACATAAAACTTGTTCTTGTCTAGTGCTTTCTTTAGAATTTGTATTGTTTCTTTAACAACTTCATCAATGTCTCCAATCATTAGCTTATTCATCCTTTTCTTGCTTCTAAATTCATTCTTGACTTCTTTGAAAATTTTATCATCTTACTTTTTGGAGATTACGGGACACAGATTGGATAATACAAGTTCCCTTTGTATACACCTAAAAATGACATGACTCTACTTAAATAAATATTTCAAATATTTATTTCATCTTCACATTCCTCTATCAATAAATAAATAAATTTATTTATTTATTCGATTCATCTCCTCTCATATTATTAAATAAATTACATCTACATCAACTTCATTCTTCTAAAATTAAATAATTTTAATTATTTAATTAAAACCTTTTATTCTTCCAAATTTAAATAAAATGCAATTTTATTTAAATAAAATCTTAAATCTCCACAAAATAAAATATATTTAATATTTTATTTTCCTCCAAATTATCTACAAATAATTAAATAAATTCATTTAATTATGCTTTCTTATCTTCAAAAATCCTTCTTATCTTCTAAAAATATATTCTTCTTGTCATACAAAAAGAAAAAGCTGAGTTACAAAAGCAAAAGCAGTTTTAAAGCATCTTTAAAGTAAACTTGCTCTTAAATTAGAAAAACAAATTCTAATTTAAGAAAAACAAAACTCATCCTCATCAACAAAGCAGTTAACTCAACATAACTTCTTTTTGAATGACACATGTCTTTCTTCCATTTGTTGCACGTTCCTCAATAATCCTCCTCTGTTGATCTTCTCTTTTCTTTTCAACCATTGATCTTCCCTCACCCTTATCTATAAATACAACCCTCTTCTTCTTCATTTGATATATCCATAGCTTGAGCAAACTTATGCTGCAGAAACACTAGCATGCCTTTGGCACAACCATCTCCATAAGCATTTTATATCATCCATCAATAGTGTGTTGAATCTCACCTTCATTCACACAAAGTATCCTAGCCAACTTCATCTTGTCATCTTGAGGACTTTGAAACAAGGAAGCAAGCTTCCTGAGGGCCAACATTCATCTCCATCAAGATCAAGAAAAAAAAGGCAAGCAATGGAAGGTGAAAGGTAAAGGGTTGTGAGCATTATCTTTGTTACTGTTTTAAATCCTTTTATCTTCATATTTCATTGTTGTTTTGGGTTATATTATTATTCATGTTGATTAATCCACAAATTCCCATCACATTTTGGCACCCACCGTGGGGCCCTTGCCCCTTTTTCTAATCACAAATATAAGTTTTCTTGTAGACAGGTTTCACACAGGTGTCGTACAGGTTTTTGACAGGTTCATTCAGTGCATGCACCCTTTGATTCAGCGCATTTGATTCCTGTTACGGCACATTCGTACTCCAGCGCATTCAACCTTTAAATTGGCACTTCTGTCATCTGCTTCGGTGCTTACGGTCATTTGGCACATCCATACCCCAAGACAACACTTTTGTCCTCTACGTCGGCGCATACGGTCATCCGACGCATATACACTCCCTAATGGCACTTTTACACATTTTTACGGTGCATTTACTCATTTAACGCATTTGCATCATAGTATGGTGTATTTACCTACTGTCTCAGCACATATGTAAAACTCCGCATGCAAGCTCTATTTCTACGCATTCAGACTGCATTGTGGCACTTCTATTTTGCACTGTAGTTTTTAGGGTTCCTTGTAATTTTCTGATTGAGCTAACATTTTGTCTCACAAGATTAGAGGCTGGAGTAGTTCATTTAGTTGCATTGATTAATTCATCTAGTTTAATTAAGGGAAAAAGTAAAAAAGATGTATGCATGCAAATTCCACATAGTCCATAACTAGGAAGAGAGTAATTGAACCACTGCTATATCTGCATATTGCTATCTTCTTTAGTTAGATCGCTGCTATCTCAACAGTCAAGAATGAACATTGCTATGTCTTAAACACTTAAAAGTTAACAATCGCATGTGTGCACAAGTAGAATAGCCCATTTAGTTTTTCTACTTTTAACTAGGTTTGGATTAATCAGTGTATTCTGTGACTGTGAATGACAATAGGCTTATGCTCTCCCCTTAATTGGGTGACCAGAATGCCAGACTTGTCATTCTATTTATTTAACCTTTAGGGGGGCCTACCCTTGGATGCACACCTATCCAAGTGGGAACGACCCTAAGTGGTAACAGGCTAAAGCCAAGCCCTACCAAGCCACTTAAAATAAATTGTGCTTGAGGTGAAAACCTCTTGCAACGAGTGTTGCTGTGTTACACCAATGGCCAACCTCCCCCAAACCCCTCTAAGGCGTAACCCTTAGAGGCTGGGAGACTCCATAATGGAGAGTAGTACCGCCACACGTGTAACCACTCGAACGGTTGCCCTGACTACGAACCAATTGTGTAGCAAGCTAAAAACCCCTATTTGTTGATGCAAAGGGTGGAGCTCTTGAAGCGGCCTCGATACATGTGACTCTTAGTAGAGGTAGCAGGGACAATCCTAAGGTTTGGTGGGGGTATGAGCCTAAGGAAACCCAGATCTAGTATGCATGAGAAATGAGTGTCGTGGAGGGGAGTCAGTGCTACCAGATCCTAGAGCTACATGCTTTGAGTAAGCACAGCTAGAGGATTCAACGAATATTGTCCCATCTAGCCTAGGGTGTACTTGTTTTTGAGTCAAAATAGTCCAAAAAATACAAAAAAAAATAACAAAAGGTAAAAATCATGAAAACTTGTGTTTGCTGTGTCTATGCCATAATTGAAATCAATTTCTCAAAACACCAAGTTTTCAAACCAAAAGCAAAAATTTCTAGAAAAACGTTCCAAAAAAAATTGTGAGAAACCAAGCAAAAACCATAATTGTGCATTTGCCCCGACTAGCGGCGCATTTACTGAGACTTTTAGCGCATTTCATATGACTTGTGGTGCTTCTACACTATATTGTGGCACATTTAAACCAGAAAGCAAAAATCTATACCTTCCAAGAGAAAAACTATCAAAAATTTTTTTTTCAAAAACCATTTTCAAACCTATCTCAGTTTTTCAAAATCTGACTAAGATCGTGCAAATCAACCACTTCTTTCTTCTTCCACATCATAACTGCTTTTCATCCAAAATCTCACCAAATTCTTCCAAAAATCCAACAAGGTTAAGAACCAAGTTATTCTAGACCACATCACATCTCAAATAAAACCTAGTGAGTCTCCTCTATCAAGGATTACTTATCCTTCTCTATCGAAACTCCACTAGTGGATTGTGCTAGACTAAGTCAACATCAAGCAAACAGATTTCTATCATCCTCACTTTAACTATAGTTTGTTCGTCTAACTTTGTTTGACACCACCTAGATCTAAGAAGAACCTTGCTAAAATCTTGTCACCTTCTAGCACCTTGCTCAAAATCTCACTCCATCCCATCTCTAATCACCTCTTGCATGGTCTTAACTAGATTACAAAAACAAAAGCAAATTGAAATGGTGGAGAAAAGTATCCCAAATGCTCACGAAAGTGAGGAAAAAATTTCTATGGACGAGATCCTTCAAACGCAACATGACCCAAAATTTCAATGCCTATTAGAAAAGGTACTTACTCAAGACCCTACTAAATTCTTTTTACACCTAGCAAATCTAGGAGTCAAGCTCCCTAAGGATTATGACGTAGAGGCTCTCAAAGAAACTAAGGATGAAAGAAACCTTGAAGGAAGTAGACATGAAGAAGGAACACCTTTAGACAAAAGCAAGATAACTAATGATCCTACGGATGCCCCAAGTCTAGTGAACCAACAAATCCTAGCATTACAACAAGAATTCATGAACATGAAAATAGGGCCATCAGCTAAAAATTACACCCTAGAAGATATTTCACCATATCCTTTTGATAGGACCTTGATCATGATTCCTTTCCCCTCAAAGTTTGAGGTACCAAAATTTGATAAATATCGAGGAAAGGGTGATCCAAGAGATCATATCAGGGAGTTCAATGTTGCTTGCCTTGAGGTTGCACACAACAACACTTACCTTATGTGACTATTTCCATGAAGCTTGGGAGGACAAGCCATGGAGTGGTTTTCTAGACTACCACCTAGTATTAAAACATTCAATGAACTTGTCGACAAATTTGTCACCCACTTTTCTTACAATATTGAACATGACGTCTCAATATTGGATCTTTGTAACACCAAGCAGAAAGGTGGAGAGTCTTTTGCCACCTTCTTACAAAGATGGAGATAACTAGCAAGCAAGTGTACACACCAAATGCCTGAAAAACAAATGTTGGAAATGTTCGTACACAACTTACAAACTGACATGAGCTACCAAATACAAATCCAATGTCCTACTTCCTTTAGCAAGGTCATTGAGATTGGCCTCATCATTGAAAAAGCTCTAATTGCCAAGGGTCAAATAAAACTCTATAAGGACACCGCTAGTACCAACACAGACAAACTGAGATTCTGGATGAAAAACAAAAAGATTGTGAATGACGAGGTGGTAGATGCCAAGAATGCAGCACCCAAGCAACCAATTTTCAATTTGTCAACTCCTCAAAACAACCCCCCACAAAAAAAAACCAAGAAACACTGAATCTCGGTTCACTAACTTTCCACCTAGGAGAAAATTCACCCCTTTGGGAGAATCCTTAGAAACTGCCCTATAGAAGCTAATCACGAACAAGATCATAACACTTCCCTCGGCACGAGAATATGAACCCAAAGTCAAACCCCCTTGGTGGAATGACAATGACTTTTGTGAATTCCACCAAAACAAGGGGCATAAAACAAATGACTGCATAGTGCTAAAACATGCCATCCAAGACTTAATTGAGAAAAACAAAATATCAATCGATAGACATACCTCAAACAATGATCACCAGGCATTCAAAGATCCTCTTCCAAACTACAATCAGGGAGGACTCTCCAACCGAAACAATAGTGGATCTAACAACACGAACTACACAAATATTAGTTTTGACTATGTTGTCAACCATATCTCAGAAAGTGATTCACACATCAATGTGATCACTATAAACAACGATCTGGATTGTAATGTTACTACCTGCAGCAATAGGGTCACTCTTAGGAGAACCTCTGCCCCTCCGACTAATCAATATAGTATCGTGGATCAGCTACATAAAACCCCTGTGCATATCTCCATGCTAGAACTTCTACGTCTATCCCCATCTCATAGGGCCATTCTTGACAAAGCTTTAGCAGAAGCTTCCATCCCAACAAACCTCGTTGAAGAACAATTCCAAACCATGGTAGGTCACATAACCTAACCTCATTCCCTATCATTCACTGAAAAGGATGATATGTCAATCACTCAACCCCATAACGCCTCTCTCCATATTGAAGCCTTCATTCACAAGCACAAGATAAAGAGGGTCCTAATAGATGGAGGAGTTGGTTTGAATATTTGCACCTTAAAGCTAATCCTTACATTGGGGTTTTTAGAGAAAGCTATAGATCTAAAAAGAAAAATCACTATAAAAGCCTATGATGAAGAGGAGAGAACTTCCAAGGGAATTGTTACTTTACCAATTAGAGTGGGTCCTATTCTAAAAGATGTGGCTTGCCAAGTCGTCGATATGGAGCTAGCATACAACATTCTTCTTGGAAAACCATGGATACATGCTCTGAAAGAAGTACCTTCAACTTACCATCAGTGTATCAAGTTCCCTTACGAAGGTCAAGAGATCACCATCCAAGGTGACCCCAACCCATTTTAATATTGTAACTCTATCCATCCTAAACCTAAAGTGGTGATTCCCAACAACCATGCTTTTGCTTCATCCTCATCTCGTGTTGACCCAACTACACTTGCTTCCTCTTCAAAGACGTCCCAACCCGACCTCAAACTTAAGGATAAAGGCTTGGGTGAGTACACAATCTCTCAATCCCTTTGCTTGGCACAACTCCCCCTATCTCCAAGATCATATGGAAGACCTACTATAAGCAAACCCAAAGCAGACAAAACTATCCAAGAACTGTTTGTCAAATGGGGCAGCCTTGAAGATGAGAGTGATGAGAAAGATATCCTGCAGTGGTTATACAAGGATGAGGGAAGTTCATCAACACAACAGGACCATCACACCATACCAACCGAACAATATGGTCAAGGTTTTCAAATGTTACAAAGAATGGGGAATGAAGGACATAGTCCACTTGGTTCAAGAAAGGATGGTATCATTGAACCCATCCAACCTCATACTTTGACAGCCCGAGACACTACAGGGCTAGGATACACTAGAATGCAAAGAAACAACAGAGCAAAGAGGAATAATGGTAAACAACCAGAAACATCCACTAGGAATCTGGTTGAGCAAATCCAACAACTGCAACTAAATAATGAAATTGATTCAAATGAGTATGAATGGGATAGCCTCTCTGAGCTATCTTGCGATGACAAAAGAATCGATGTTATCCACGAGTATGACCCAACCCATGCTAATGAGAGACAAGGTGCAAGGGCTAGACCGCTAGAGTTTGACTCGTGTAATAATGATAGTGAAAATCGTGAGGAAAGAATGATACCTCCCTTGAGGGATCTGCTAATAGAGAGTACCATCACAGACTTCATCCATGCTTTTAACAACTCTATCCTAACTATCAACACCATCAAACCTGACCAACCCAATGACCTCTTACCTTTGGTCCACCCTGAACTCATAGACTAGTTCCTACAAGACACTACCCCTAAGCTTGATACCTTTGAAACTGATGACACCATCATAGACTACCTTGAGCTTAGAGGTCATATACCCGCAAGAGACCACAGAGCTGGCTATGCTATAGAACTCAACGAGAAGGCCTATTTTGGAGAGAGTGCCAAGCCTTTCAGTCATAAAAATATCAAAATGAAAGAAAGATGTAATGGTGAAAACCATTTCGTGGAAGTGTTAGATTATGAAAATAGTAAAAATAAAGACGTATCCAATGGTGAAAACCTCTCTGAGGTGCTAAAGGATGGAAGGCTTGACCCTCTACCCAATCTTACACATCAGGAGAGATCCTCAATCTTGATAGAACCAACAGAACCGATCAATGTCAGTACAGGTGATGATCCCAGAATGATCCACATGGCAAACGCTTTAACAGAACAAGAAAAACTAGCATTTACCGACTTCTTCAAGAGAAAACAAATCAACTTTGCTTGGACATATGCAGACATGCCAGGGTTAGATCTGAATCTTATAATGCATCATCTATCTTTAGCTCTAGGAGCTAAACCACTAAAGCAAAAACTCAGAAAGATGCACCCACATGTGGCCCTCATGGTAAAAGAAGAGCTGAAGAAACTATTGGATGTCAGATTCATCAGACCTATAGACTATCCTAAATGGGTTTCGAACATAGTACCAGTTGCCAAACCAGATGGCAGAGTCTGAATATGTAATGACTTTAGGGACTTGAACAAAGCTTGTCCGAAAGATGACTTTCCCCTACCAAACATTGACATGATTGTAGATCTCATGATAGGGAACACCATGCTATCACTGATGGATGTTTTTTCTAGATACAACTAGATAAAGATTGCACCTGAAGATCAACACAAGACTGCATTCACATGTCCTTGGGGCACCTATTGTTGGTGTGTCATGCCATTCGGTTTGAAAAATGCCGGTGCAACATATCAGAGAGCTATGACCACAATCTTCCATGACATGATGAACACTATAATGGAAGACTACGTAGATGACATTCTAGCTAAATCACTCACAGGAGAAGGGCACCTAGCAGTACTGGACAAAATCTTCAATAGACTGGAAAAGTTCAATGTGTGCCTCAATCCAAAGAAGTGCGTGTTTGGAGTAACCTCAAGAAAGCTACTTCAATACATAGTGTCTGCTAATGGAATAGAAGTTGATCTAGCTAAAGTGAAGGCCATCATGGAAATGCCACCCCCTAAGAATCTCACTCAGCTAAGGTCTCTATAGGGAAAACTACAATCTATTAGAAGGTTCATTTCTCAGTTGGCAGACAAGTGCCACCCATTTTCTCACCTGCTACATAAGAATGTCCCTTTCAAATGGAATAAGTCATGTGAATAGGCATTTCAGCAGTTAAAAGAATATCTCATGAAGCCACCTATATTGATGCCACCAATTCAGGGTAAACCACTGCTATTGTATATCTCGGCTACACCAACAGCTCTGGGAGCTCTCCTTGCATAGCAAAACTATGATGGGAAAGAACAAGCCATATACTATATCAGTCGAAAACTTGTTGGGTATGAACTACAATAGACACCAATCAAAAGAGCATGTCTCACTGTAGTCTTCGCCTCACAAAGGTGGAGACATTACATGTTGTCACATTCTGTCAAATTGGTAGCAAAGATTGATCCACTCAAGTACCTACTCAACAAGGCAGCCTTAATAGGTAGATTGTCCAAATGGGTCATGCTTCTCAGTGAGTTTGATATCGAATATGTAGACAGGAAAGTGATAAAAGGTCAAGTACTTGTAGATCAACTGGCAGATACACCTCTAACATATGACAACCCTTTGAGCTTTGAATTTTTGGATGAATCTATCTTTCACATATCCACAACAATCTGGAAAATGTACTTTGATGGATCATACACTCAGCATGGATCAAGAGCAGGTATCTTGTTGATCACACCAAGTGGTGACACAATTCCTAAATCATACAGATTACTCTTTCCTTGCACTAACAACGTGGCAGAGTATGAAGCCCTAGTCATTGGCATCAAGCTAGTAGTTGAATGGAATATCCAAGAACTTTAGGTATATGGTGACTCACAACTGGTTATCAACCAAGTAAATGACGACTACCAAACAAAAGATGAGAAACTAATCCCTTACAAGAGAATGGTAGATGACTTCAAAGAATACTTCATCAAGATCTCTTTTGAATAGATACCAAGGATTGAGAACAAAGATGCCGATGCCATGGCCACGATTACATCTCTCCTCAACATTCCAGACAATCAATCATGTTATGAGTTCTTGTTAGAGCCAGTGTCCTACCCTGCATATGAAACCCCCGAATCCCGTATCATTTGCCACATTGTTGGAGCTGATTCCCCCCTCTATGGAAAAATATTTTCCTATATTAAAGAGAATACCCTCCCACCCGATCTCTCTAGTAACCAGAAACGAACCTTCATCTGTCAGGCATCCTGGTATGCCATTGTCGCCAACACCCTATATTGCAGAGGTCTCAATGCTACCCTCCTTAGATGTCTCGATAGTGAGGAATATCAAACTGCCCTGAGCGAAGTACACGATGGTATATGTGGGACTCACTCTAGTGGCCCTACCCTAGCCAAGAAACTCATATGCATGGGATACTACTAGCCAACAATGGAACAAGACTCCTATCATTTTGTAAAGAAGTACAAAAAGTACCAAATCCATGGGAACCTGATACATGCACCAGCAAAGGAGCTATAACCGTTATCACCTTGGCCTTTCTGTCAGTGGGGACTCAACTTAGTGGGCAAGATTCACCCCTCTTCTTCTAGTGGCCATAAATTCATAATCACTGCCATTGAGTACTTCATGAAGTGGATTGAAGTCGTGCCTCTAGCCAATATCATAGGCAAGCAGATTACCTCGTTTATCTTGAACTATATCATTTGTCGCTACGGTATCCCTTTGTCTATTATCACGGATAATGGGCGACCTTTCAAAAATCAAGATGTTAGGGAACTATGCGAGAAATTCCATATCCAGCACCGCTTTTCAACCCCCTACTACCCCTAAGGCAATGGCTAGGCTGAGGCATCAAATAAAACCATTTTGAAAATCCTAAAGAAGACTGTCAATGATGCTGGTCGAGATTGGCATGTCCAATTGAACCCTGCACTATGGGCCTACCACACAAGCATCTGCACACCCACAGGTACAACACCATACTCCCTAGTCTATGGATCTGAAGCTATCTTGCCCATTGAAGTCAATATCCGATCCTTGTGAGTTTCACTAAAAGGCCTCATATGAGACGAAGAGTACAAAGTGTCCAGACTTCAAGAATTAGAGCTGCTCGAAGAGAGAAGGCAACAAGACTTTAACCAAATGAAATCATATCAGCAACGAATGTCCAGAAGCTATAACCACAAGGTAAAGCCCTGAGTATTCCAAGTTGGTGACCTAGTCCTAAGAGAAAACCCCATAAATCAGTAAGATAGAGAAAAGAAAGGAAAGTGGTGAAAACCTGGTAAACAGGTGCTATCTATGACAAGCCACTTCCTCCATTTGTTATGTCTTCATATCTCTTGTGTCCATCATGTCATTCATCTTGAACCAGTCTTTTCAACCATTATCAAACTACGTCACCTCTAAGTTATCACGTAGGCAAGGCCATTCTTAATGCACCCCCAAGGCTCTGCTCCACTTCTCTACCCTCCATATCCCTCAAGTGTCATCTATCTTGATGTCTATCCATACCGTTTCTACATCTTTGCCCACTCCTAGGTCTTAGGTTCATCAGGTTCTCCCCAAACTACGTTGCCTCTGTGTCGTCACATAGGCAAGACCATTTAGCAATGAGCCCCTGAGGCACTAGGTCAGTCCCTTAGGGTCCGTCTTGCTCATAATAAGTCAATCCTTGTCTCAACTGGGGGAAACTCCTTGACCTCATTATGGATTTGGATTCTTGAATGCCAAAGTTTTCTAAGGGGATACCAATAAAGGATGGTGATACCTTTCACTAGACAAGGGAGCGCAGCAAAAACAGAGCTCCCAAAGCAAAACTCTTGACATGCAGAACATCAACCTGTCCAAAGCAGAGCACCATACCGAAACACTCAAACTAATCCTATATCAATTATGGCAAAAGACACATCTAATGCAAGAATGTTTTGTGAATAGGTTAACTTACAAGGTCTTGAATTTTTGTCATTATGTCTTCCTATGCTACTCAAGGATGCCAAAAGCTAGAGATGCTATGATGGGGGCATAATATTTTTCTTTGTATGTTGCTTGTGGATTAAACTTTAGTAGTGTAATGACTTTTGTCTAATGACATGATCAACAAAATATCATCGAGGACTCTGAGGTCTAAACATGAAAAGGGGCAATCCTTGTCTATTGAAATGCAAGAAGTACTTAGGTCATCTAGATTCAAGTTTGACTAGATGCTTGTATCGACTTGCTATATCAAAATCCATGTAAGGAATACTCAGGTCATCTTGGTTTAATTATACCTAGATGCTTGTATTTTCTTACAACATTTCAAATAGTGAAAAATACCAAAAAGTGCCCAATGATGAAAGCAAAAGACTTGGAAATATCAAGATGACAAAACCACATCCATCTCATATCCAGCAATCCATATCCACCATGCAAATCCTGCAGTATATCAAATGAAAGTCAGTATTTCTTCATCTCTTCTTCCACCTCTTTACATCATCACCTGGGTCGATTGAGTACATTTGGACACATCAAAAACATAGCATAGATAGCATATCACAACACATAAGATAGTCATTTACATGATTACATCATTTGCATACATATTAAAATGCATTAGGTCACCCGCATACATGGGCATCCATATATCTCATCAAAAAAATAAAAAACATAGCTAACATACATATAGCTCTATCAAATCACATCCATAAACATCTACATTGCATATCAAAATCATATACATCCACCTAGTATGCATCACATATAAAATAGATTGCATCCATAACATATCAATATAAAAAACATGAGCATATAGAAAATCCATAACTCCATCATCATATAGTCATCAAAACATATCCAAATGTACAACATATCAAAAATATCTATCCAAGTCTCTCAGTCATATCATAAAAATGTGTACAAGGTACAAAAAGATAATGATACATGTCTTGGGGCAAAAATAATACATATACAGGCAATCTCAGCCATCACAAATGTGTATATCAACTCAAAAATGGTACAAGTATCATGGTCTGTCTTAGCCTACTGTCGTGGAGCACTGATCCCTGCGCTGCCCTCTCCTCTGTCTCCCCCTGACTGCTAGGGGCCTCTCACTGATTCTACAGATCGAGACCCACCTGCCCTCTGGGATGCCACAGTCTGGGTCCTAAAACTAGGTACCCGCTGATCTGCTGCCACTGCCCCATGGTATAACCCTCTGTAATACTGAGCCTGAGCCTGTGCTCTACCGAGCTCACTCTGTACCTGTGCCAGCTGTGTTTGTGCCTGCTACACTTGTGAAACCAAAAAGTTGGAAGTACCATCTATACCCATGGCTGCCACAGCTGTATCCCTCTCTGCCCTCATCACTCGCATACTGGCCAAGGCTACATCTCTCTCTCTGGATATCTCTGATATCCATCCTACGTCTGCGTCTCTCTGCGACTCTGCTACTCTCAGATGGGCCCTCAGCTACCTAATCTGACCCTACAGTGTCACAATGGCCTACTACTATAAGTCAGGCTGCGGAGCCTACCCTACCTGTCTCTGTCCTAGTGCCACCTACTATGTAGGCACCTGACCCTGCACCTGCTGCTGTCCCACCTGTTGTGCTAGAACCTGTGCCTGCACCTGTCCTACAACCTATGGCGGTACAACTACCTGTTGACCCGAGGGTCCCTCCCCAGACCTCCTCCTCCTCTGTATCAGTCTACCACCCCCTCCTCCATCTCCTCCATCATCCCCCTGATCTCCTCTCCTCCTCCTCCATCCTCCCCTCCTCCTGCCAACTGCACCCTCATCGTCTGAATCATCCTCGTCTATACGAGGAGCTAACTCTCCAGGCCCTGTGTATTTGAGGAATGGATGCCCTGCAAACCACTCCTCATAGTCCAGCGTCATACCTGCATCTACTATGTCCCTCCTCATGGACTAGGTTGCATGGGGAATCTACTAAAAATCTATCAAAGCCTCCTCATATGACGCCACGGGCCCCCACCTATATCTCTCTGCATGGGTCCTCGCAAATCGGGCCTATCCCTGTGGTCTGCCCTGTGCTCTACCAAATTATCTCTAAACCCTACTAACAATCTGCCTCTCTAGTATGTACCTGGTCCTCCTAATTAGCCATCGAGTCTGGAAGCAATAGGGAAGCTTGTCTACATGATCATCCCATACCTCACAGTCTAAGTATGGACATCAGACAACCAGATCTACATTATTAAACACATGTCTCTAGTACTCTAGCTTCCCCAGCCTGTGCTGGGAAATCACACCTGCATAGCCATAACTATAGGGCTCACCCCTCTGCCTGTGAAATAGACATATCAGTTGTGTGATAGCTATATGCTCCAACAACCAAAACTGCAAGAACGACATGCCTGCTGACAAACTATCTCCCCTATGGTACACCACCTGGTGCATATCTTTGTATAAATGTGCAAGCATGCACACACCCCATGCATACCGAGTCCCGTCCATGATCATGCTCTCTAACACTCTCCCCCAGCTAATCGGGAAGCCATGTGACCTCCTATCACTGCATACTACGCTACCAATCAATCCTACCACTATACTCGGGAAGTAGTCATAGCAGTCATGATTGTCTTGCCATAGAATCACCTGCTCTACCAAATCTGGGTCATCGAACACCTGTCTGCACTTGGCTAATCCAGCATCCCGCTGTGACTTATACTTGACCAACTCCCCCTGAATAGGGAGGTGTAGAATCTGATACACGTCCTCTAGAGTGATCGCCATCTCCCCTATCGGAAGATGGAATGTCCCATCCTTGCTATGGAATCGCTCCACAACCACAGTCAGCATCACCCAGTTCGTGCGAACCTCAGGCATGAAGCAAACATAATGTAGACCCATAGCACGTAGAGCCTCATGATCAATCTCTGTCAACATATACTGCTACAACAATGGTAACAGGAACTGCTCTCGTGACATAAGGACATCCCGAATATCCTCCTACAACCAAGCAACGCATAATGTCAAAGAAATCCATATCCAAGCAAGCCTACTCATAACAATCAAAACTATCCTATCAATGACTTAACATATCAAATTAATCAAAACAACATATCATCTCTTGACTAGATTCTCGGCAATCTCAGAGATCGCTTATCAATTGACGCATTGATCAAGGTGCCAATTGGGTTAATTTCATTAAATCATTTACTAGTACAAATGAGCCAATCTAGGTGGCAAATGCGCTGATCCATATCATATGCGCTGCTTCACCATGAATGCGCCAATCCAGAGCTTGTATGCCTCATTCTGGCACATGTGCTGCTTCTTATGTCACATGCGCTGTTTCCCAGCAAATACGCCAATTATGAGCTTGTATGTGCCAAACTATCAAATGCACCAAAGTATATCTCAAATGCGCCACATAATGACATATGCACCACTTTGGAGTGCATATGGACCAAACGACGGTTTGGCGCATCTGTCTAAGTATTTTTCCCTAGCCATTAATGAGCCTAATAAATGACTTTTTGCGAGTTTTGATGAACTACATACCAAGGGTCCTACCTCCACTGGCCGATCAAACCATCAGACTCACTCAAACCAGTGCTCCTCGCGCAGAATATCCATCTCTCTAGTTGCCATGCTCTCCTAAGCTCTCAAAAGACCAATCAACTAAGGACAAGTGTGCAAATGAATAGAACTTGTGGACCTAGCTCCTATTTATAGCAAGTGACCCACATCTGACTATATGACAACTGCGCTACTTCCCATGTCTGTTTCTCCGACCCGTATCCCGTTTTTCTCCATCCTAACCCACTTTTCACCATCTTCTTCGTGAGATTGTCAGTCTAACGCCTTCTACCTTCTTCTCATCCAATCTCCCGAGGGGGCATCTTGTCGTTAAACTTGTACTAGGGGCAAACTGGGGCATGTATCACTGTCGAAAATTCTTATTCTTTGAAACAATGTGATAAAACACATTGCATCAAAGAGGGGCAAAATATATACACCTAAAAATGACATGACTCTACTTAAATAAATATTTTAAATATTTATTTCATCTTCACATTCCTCTATCAATAAATAAATAAATTTATTTATTTATTCAATTCATCTCCTCTCATATTATTAAATAAATTACATCTACATCAACTTCATTCTTCTAAAATTAAATAATTTTAATTATTTAATTAAAACCTTTTATTCTTCCAAATTTAAATAAAATGCAATTTTATTTAAATAAAATCTTAAATCTCCACAAAATAAAATATATTTAATATTTTATTTTCCTCCAAATTATCTACAAATAATTAAATAAATTCATTTATTTAATTATGCTTTCTTATCTTCAAAAATCCTTCTTATTTTCTAAAAATATATTCTTCTTGTCATACAAAAAGAAAAAGCTGAGTTACACAAGCAAAAGCAGTTTTAAAGCATCTTTAAAGCAAACATACTCTTAAATTAGAAAAATGAAACTCATCCTCATCAACAAAGTAGTTAACTCAACATAACTTTTTTTTGAATGACACATGTCTTTCTTCCATTTGTTGCACATTCCTCAACAATCCTCCTCTGTTGATCTTCTCTTTTCTTCTCAACCATTGATATTCCCTCACCCTTCCCTATAAATACAACCCTTTTCTTCTTCATTTGATATATCCATAGCTTGAGCAAACTTATGCTGCAAAAACACTAGCGCGCCTTTGGCACAACCATATCCATAAGCATTTTATATCATCCACCAATAGTGTGTTTAAGCTCACCTTCATTCACACAAAGTATCCTAGCCAACTTCATCTTGTCATCTTGAGGACTTCGAAGCAAGGAAGCAAGCTTCCTGAGGGCCAACATTCATCTCCATCAAGATCAAGACAGAAAAGGTGAGCAATGGAAGGTGAAAGGTAAAGGGTTGTGAGTATTATCTTTGTTATTGTTTTAAATCCTTTTATCTTCAGATTTCATTGTTGTTTTGGGTTATATTATTATTCATGTTGATTAATCCACAAATCTCCATCACACCCTTAGCTCCAAATCTTTTACTTTGGCAACTTCTTTTATTAGTTCCAGATTGTCTCTTAAACTCTTAGGAACTTTTGACAAAATTTCCACTAGTGCTTTGTTGAATACATTCAAGTATTTTACAGTAGCATCCTCCAAAATTCTCTTGTTAGCATCACTTCAATGATCATAAAATTTAGTTATTGGATTTAGGTTTCCATCTACAGTGATTGACTTAACGATGTCTTCCACAGAAGGAGTAGGCTTCTCAACATCAACCTCTATCTTATGCCTTTTACTAGACTTTTTGCTTTTGAGGGCTTCTCCTTAGACACTTTAGCCACTTTAGTGCCTAAGGCCTTCAACACTTTAACCTCATCATCTGAATCAATTTCTTCTTCGTCCTCTTTCTCCACACTGACATATGTTCTTTTTCTCTTTACCTTTGTCCTTTTTCCTTCCTTACCGGTAGGTTTTTCTGCAGCAGGGGAAGGTGATGCACTAGAGGTTGAACTATAACTCCTAGTAGTCCTTGACTTAGAAGGGGTTTTTGCTAGAACACTTCCCTATTCCCTATTTTGCTTCTCCTTCTCAGATTTATCTATCCTTTCCCTGTATTATCTCACAGCTTCCTTGGTAAGGCCTAAATTTTCAGCCAACTTCTTAACTTCTTTCCTCACAGTCCTTTTGATTTCAGGAGCCTTGAATTCAAGATGTAATCTTAGTGAAATCTCTTTATATGTTCCAAATATCTCCTTAGGTAGATTCCTAGGCTAGCTCAATAGATGTTGTGCATACAACTCCAATACCTGTCCATCCACTTCATACCCCATGGGCATGATTGACACAACTCTAGGCTCCACTACTTCCATTTTGCACTGATCAACAGTAACCATAAAACAAATGGTGTCCTTGTATTTCTCAACCACAGCCCTAGGTATTCTCTCCCTAGCTTGCATCATACTTTAGAAATTTTTGAAGAATCCCCAAAGTGTGGTTTTTTGTGCATCATAATTACCTAGACAGGTCAAATGATTTCTAATCTGGACTACTACTAGTTGGTTGTTGGACCAATATATATTCTTATTCCTAGGGAGCTCACTCAAGAAATAAAAGAAAAGACATATGATTAGTGTAACATATTTGAATGAGTACTTCTTGTCCTTCTTTATCTTGCTTAGGTTCTCCATAAGCTGGTTTAGCAACAGTTCACAAAGATCATAGTCTACACCTTCTTTTACCATATGATAGGTAGTATAAATAGCTGTTCCAAACACTGAATTTTCTTTGTTGGAGAAATATATCTTGTATCCTATCACCATTGATGTGAATCTGACCCCATGATCTTCTATATCATTTTTAGTCATAGCTCTCTTATCAAATTTTGATCCAGTTGCCTCTGTGACTTCCCGATTCTTCACAGCCTTCAACTGAGGCAGAGTACTAGTTGAATTCAATCCTATAACTGCCCTTATTTTATCTTTTGTGATCTCGAATGGATGATTCAACCATAAAAAATCATCATGGATATGGCTCAAAACATACCAGACCCACTCGTCCTCTACAAAACATGAAAACTCAACAAATTGTATGAACTTCTTGTCTTTCAGGGCTTTGTACTCTAGTTTGAGCTCAAAATCTTCATCTTTTAAGTGATTCATGAAAAGATCAGCAAATCTTGAGTTGCCATGCTCCTCTAGAGGTCCATGAATGTAATTCCTAATGTCTTCTATGTGAAGAACTCCATATGGAACCCCAAAAAATGCTCCCATTGGATTGACTTTAGTGGACTTGAAGGGGTGCTTTTTAAACTTTGGCCTAGGTCACTCAGTGATGTTCACAACCAGAGGTGTAGCCATTTCAAAAGATTACAAGTTCAAAGCTTCATAGAGAAATACCTTTTTCTTCATGAAATTATGGTTAGTTGTTGAATTCATTCTTCGCACTTCAAATCTTTGAAATTTCAGCTCAAGCGCTCTTCTCCTTGTTCTCTTCAAACGCAAAGTGATTCAAGTGTTTGAATGAATGGCAATAGTCAATCTTTAATTGCTCTGCAATCAATCACATTAGCTTCATTTCTTCTAGAATTTGCTTTATTAGATCTACAATAGGCTTCTCTTTCTTCATTCATTGTGCCAAATTTAGGCACCCACTTGCTGGCAGGGGGACTTAGATTTTCAATGCTGCTGCTCCTGAGCTAGAGCTCCTATTTCAATTCCCGAAAAAATTATCAGCATCAGATTTTGATGCGGACCCATCACCATCATTCATTTCACCTTTCTTCACCCATGTTTTGTTCATTTCATTCTGGATCTCATTCACATCTACTTTACCCTTGCCTTTATCTTGTTTCTACATGTTTTGGTTTCTGTTCGCTGGACCTTTTCTATCATCATTCCTTCTTCTGCAGAATCTTGCAATATGACCAGATCTGTTGTAATTAAAGCACATAACATTTCTTTGCTCATTTTCTTGATTCCTTCTTGATTTGCACTAATTATCCATGTGTCCAAATCTATTGCATGAAAAATAGTCGCCATTGAAGGAATTGACATTTCTTCTGTTGTTAGAGTAGTTTATCATCATACTTCTACATTCATTGGATCTATGACCATACCTTTTACAATTTAAGCATTGACCACTGAAAGATGGACCATTTTGATTCATTCTACTTCTACATTGAGTGGTTCTATGACCAAATTTATTGCAATTGAAACAATTAAAGATGGATATCTTTGAGCATTAGGTTGTCTTACCGGAGGCCTTCTAGGATTCCTTCTTTGTTTTCTTTCTTCAAGATTTCTTTGACTGGATCCAAAGATTTCACCTTTCTCATATCCCAGACCATGTTTATCATCTGTCTTCTTCTGACTCTCAAGCAACAGCTCAAGTTTGGCTGAGCTTATCTTGAACTTTTCTTTGTACTCATTTGCAGCTTCTAGATCATGTTTGAGAATGACAATTTGTCTTTCAAGTTCTTCCTCATTATCCCTAGTTTCTTGTAGATTAGACTCTAGATGACCAATTATTCTGTCCAATCTACAACACTCTTTTGTTCTTTCTTTCAGAGACTGATTTAGGTCTTCTTCATTCGTCTTCCTTTCCTCTATTTCCTTGGTTAGCCTCATTACTCTGGATTCCATTTCATGTTTTAATACAACAGCTTCTTTTGCCAGCTTCTCACATTCCTTTGATTTTTCTTTTAGAGCCTCATCCATGCCATTGTCTTCATTTTGATTTGCTAACCGTTGAAGTATCTCCCTCCTCTTTTACATGGATTTGCTCAGTTACCCTTTTAAAGTCTGAATGAAATCCTCATCATCTTTAAGGTTCTCTTGCAGTTCTTTGACTTCTGCTCTGGACTGATCAAGATCTTCTAAAGCAAGTTTAAGTTGTTCATTGATGCCATCAAAATACTTGAATGAACCCATTGACAGACCTTCCCAGATCTTCCTCAAGCTGTTAAACTTCTTCCAAGGAACCTTGCTCTGATGCCAATTGTTGAAATTAGGGCAAACAACTGAGAGGGGGGGTGAATCATTTGTCTCAAAACTTTATCCTTTTCTATGTTTAATCTTCTTAACAATTTATCAACAGACTAATGATATAACCATGAAAACATGAATCAACAACAGATGAGAAAAAACATAAACACACATAACACCAGGATTTTTACGTGGAAACCTGGTTAAGGGAAAAACCATGGTGGGGGTTAACCCACAAGATTTTATACTCTGTTAAACATATTACAAAATTGGAAGGCACACTGCCCAGAGCTCACTACTCAAAGGAGGCTCACTGCCTACAAGATCAATTACAAGAGTTCACTAAAGTGTTTGAACTGATGAATAGCATCTAACAATGCAAGATTACAGTTCAAGTTAGATTCAATATACTGACTTTACACACTTCATCTCTCACTGCCCTGTTTTACTATTCTGCCATGATCTAAGGATCAGATCTCTACTTCACACTTGATACTACCACCCTTTGCACCTTTCACTTCATATTTGCACATCCACCACTCAAAATTATTGCATCCATTGAATATATATATATATATATATATATATATATATATATATATATATATATATATATATATATATATATATATATATATATATATATATATATATATATATATATATATATATATATATCCGTAACATGAAATTGCATCAACTGTAGTTGACCTTAAGAAAACTTAGAGACTTTTTCAAGATCACTGTTCTGTTAGTTGAATCCATGCACAAATATCAACGCAGACCAAAATCTATGTATTCAAGTCACCACACATGTTAGCCAATATCACTGGATCTCATAAATTTCTCAACAAATCACTTCTCTTAATTTGCATAAGGATCAAACACCAGGTCGACCTATTCTTCACCGAATTGAACTGTCTAACCAAAACCCAATACTTAGATGCTTGTAACTTTCAATCCCTTCATCTCTGGAGGCTAAAACTCTAGATTTAGGTAGCCCTGACATCCCTTAACATTTCCTCAGATCCGCAACACAATATGATTTCTTGTAGAGAAATGTAGACCAAAATGTTGAACCTTGTCATATGCCTTGTTCTTGTCTATCCAGACTTAGACAAATCTGCAGTTTGACTTCCGGTATTGTCATGCCCACATTTCCCATGTGGTCATGACATGCATCACACGTGTCATGTCCACATTTGTCATGTGTTCATGACATGAAATATCAAAATAATTTCCACGCTTCCCTAGAAACCCCCTCGCACGTGTAAGCGTGCTTGGTGGCATTATGCTTAAGGCGTAAATAGTACAAACAAATGTGAGGTAATGCGTTCATGTGTGCATACCAAATACGCAATGAAGGCCAACAAAGGGGTTGAAACGATGCGGTTAACATCGCCAAAAAGGGTTAAATTCCACTAACCTTGATAAACCCTAAATTCTAGAAAAATCCGGTAGCATAACGCCTCACAGGTGTGATTAGGGTTTATTATAATAAAACTAATTTTGAACCAAAGGTTTACTGGGTTGGTTTATATTACCTACATCTCACTAGTTGAAAATTTGGATCAATTAAATAAGTTAATTGAACATTTTTCAACAAAGCTCGATCAATTTGTTCTCCTTCACGTTTTCTATAATTTAAGATTAATTTGTTCTCCTTCACGTTTTCTATAATTTAAAACATTTTTCAACAAAGTTCAATCAATTTTTTCTCCTTCATGTTTTTGATCAATCAGAGTTATCTCTACATATTTTACATTATTCCTAATTTCTTGGTAGATCAGATCTCGGAATTACAGGTTTCACTAACTTCATTTAAATGGTTCACTAGGTTTCCGAGTAGGGTTTAAAACAACGTTTAATTTAATTCTGTTAATTAAATTGTCCCAAAAGGATTAAAAAGAATATTAAATTTTGGTTAATAACGTGTGGTTTAAATCTTCCTCGTAGAGTTAGATTTCCTAACTTGATTGTTTAAAATAACTACCTCTCAATATTTTAATTGTATAAATTTTAATTGCTACAAATAAGTCCTTTTCTCCCGAAAATTTAAATTAAAAATCAATAAATTATAAATCCATCTAATCATGATTAAATCAATTTATTTACATCCACTAACAAATAATAATAATAATAATATTTTAAAAAGAATAAAGTTTTACCATTTAATTAATTATCTCAATTTTCTTATATAACTTCCAAGCTTAAAACAATGAACAAAACCAATAACAAGAGGGGAATTTAAATTTTAAAAAGAATATTTAATTCCTCTTTGCCCTAAACACCTCCTACATTAAAATATAATTTTCTTTATGGGAAAAATGCCCTAACCCTATTTTTTCTCATTTTCTCCTCTTTGTTTTGTTTTTGGTGCAGGGGCACCCCTTCAACTGGATCAACATACACAAGAGGGAGAAGAAGAAGACTAATATAGTTTTTGACATTTTATGTCACCTTATAGCATCTTCAAAAATGTAACATTCTCTATTAGCATTTCATGTTGGTAAACTCCAAACTTGACATTTCTTGACTGCTTGGATTAGGGGAAAGTTAATCAAGGTGTCTTAAGCACTAGAGTTTTGCTGTCCTATGAAACACAGATGTCATTTACAATAGATTTAGGAGTTCCCACTTATAATCTTGGTAAGCTCAAATCCCAGAAACAGAGGAGAATGTCAGTCCCTCACATTGGGAAAGATAAATATGTAATAGAGCATAGCAGTGACGGTGTGTGGTGTGGTGTGGTGTAGTGTGTTCTGTGTTTTGTCCTTTGGAGAAAAACAATTGGAATGTAATTCTGAAAGATTAATGAGGAAGAATAGAAATTCTGTACATTGTTTTCCTTGTTGATTCTGAATGTTAAGTAGATATTTTGTATAGATCATTCTGTAAAGAAATTGTGTATAATTTAGTCCTCTGTACCTCTAGAGTCGAATTAATAAATCCATTCCACTGGCAGATTTTTGAGAAATCAGTGGAATGGATCTGTAGATAAATTTTCCCAATTTTTCTTGATTATTTGTTTTGGGCATGAAAGGTTAGGAACTATAGGAAATTCTTCAGGGAGAACTATCAATTAGTTTGTGTGTATCCACCCTTAGGATCTATGTATGTATCGCTGGCCAGAAAGGGTTCAAATTCAATTCTGAAATGTATGCTTGGAGACATCAATGTGAGTTTCCAACTGTGTCCCCGATGAAGAATCCATCAGCATAAGGATTGAGATCGGCGTAGCAAAACTAAACTCACCTGACGGGTGAAAGTTATACTGATCGGTGAGACTATAGTGAGGTGTCACCGATGAAGGCTATCGGTGAGAGAGAAGTTATCAGCATAAGATCTTGAGTGATAGCTGATAGTCTATGTCCCACCAACCGGGGTGACGACGGAGAAATCTAGCTGATGTAGTGTATATATACATATACATCAGCATGAGATACATCATCGGCAGAAGTGAGAAAGGTGGTGCCGATGACAGGGGGTCTCGCCAATAGAGTTAAGGTCTTCGGTGAGAACGGAGGCATCGGTGAAAGAAATTTGCGAAGGCCCGACAACAAAAGTCTCACCGATGGTTCTATTATCAGTGAGAGGAAGAAAGAAGTCTGGCTGAAAGGGGTTGGCCATAGGTCTATCGGCATAACCCGCGACGTCGGCAGGAAATTCCAAGAGTTCGCTGACAGAAAGAAGTCTCACCGAAGGAGAGGTGGGAGTAGATACTCATCGGAGTGAGAGGGAAGAGGTCTGGCTGATAGTAGTTACATCAGCGAGAGAAGGGTGTATCAGCAGAGGAGTTCTTGAGTTGGCCGATAGGTAATGTCTTGCCGATAGGCAAGAATTTTGTATGTTTTGGTGTGACAAAAAAGATGTCTTGCCGATAATAACCAGAGTGTGCATTTCTAGTCTCATTTGGACCTTGAGGAGAATTTGAAAGAAACCAACCAAGCAAACTGTGGGTGAATGGGTATTAGACACCCTGTTTGTAAGCTTCTGTTGTTCAGTACTCTGCATCAAGTGGTATCAGAGCTAGAGAAAGCTCTGGGAAAGGTTAGTGTGAAAATTTCATTTCTGAAGTTATTTGTTACATATAGTAGTAGAAGGAGAAAGCAAAATGTTGGAAGGGGGAGAAGGCTCGGACACTCTTCCAGCAAAGATGTCCAATGCTGAACTAACAGCCTTGGTGAAGAAGCAAATAGCAGAAAGTAGAGCTGATAGAGCTCAGAATCAGGCATTGAAGGAAGAACTAGAGAAGCTGAGGGAAAGAGTGGAGAGAGGGGAAGACAACTCTGGTGAACGAGAAGATGGGGATGAAGAGGAGACCCCAAAGCAGGAAGAGCTAGAGGTTCCTGCAGACCAGAGACCCTTACTCAATGCCCTCAAGTCCATGGAAAGAAGGACCATGGATGTGAAAATAGACTTGCCTGTGTTTGCAGGAAAAATGGAACCTGATTCAGCAATGGAGTGGATAGACTACTTGAATAATTTCTTTGAGACAAAAGAGATACCAGAACACCAAAGAGTGAAGATGGCTCAATCCAAAATGAAAGGAGCTGCACTGACTTGGTGGAATTTCATCCAAGATGACAGGTGAAAGAGGGAAAGAATAGAGTTACAACATGGAAGAGAATGATGGTATTGGTGAAGGAGGCCTATGTTCCATTGGATTACAATATCCAATTACATAAGAGAAAACAAAATTTGAAGCAGAAGGAGCTAGATGTCAGCTCATACACAGAAGAATTCATGAAATTGTGTGTAAAAACAAGAGTGAGGGAAGATGAGGAAGAGAAGGTAGCAAGATACCTTAATGGATTGAGATTTAACATCCAGGAAGACTTAAATCTACATAATCCAGATACAGTTCAAAAGTGCTATCAGTTAGCACTCAAAGTGGAAGAAAAACTAAAGAGAAGGCATGAGCAAAACCATAGAGGTAGGGGAAGACAGCAGAGAGGAGGAAGAAGTCCTTTTAGAGGTAGAGGATTTGGATACCAGAGTGAATCTAACCAAGAGACCAGCAGAGGAGATAATAGACAGGACCATGGAGGAAGCTACAATCAAAGGGGAAACTTTAGGGGCAGAAGACCACCATTTAGAGGAAGATCTCAGGGTAGAGGACCTATCAAGTGTTACAATTGCAACCAAGAAGACCATATAGCTAGCAGATGTCCAACAAAGACAACAAGTTCAATAGGAGAAAAGAGGATAAATCTGACCCAAGAATCTGATTGTCAGAGTGTAGCAAGCTCAAGCACTATTCAAAGTGTGAATGCTCCTAGCAGTTATGGGTATCCTGAGAATGGAGAATCTTTGATGATTAGGAGAGCAATGACCACCATGAAAGTGCCTGGAAAAGAACCTCCACAAAGGAAGTCTCTCTTCAGAACTACTTGCAAGGTAGGAGGAAAGGTATGTAAAGTTCTGATTGACTCTAGATCTACTGAGAATTTTGTATCCATTGAGATGGTAGAAAAACTTAAGCTTAGGAGACTGCCACATCCTTGCCCTTATAAAATTTCATGGCTTACCCAAGGACAACAAACAGTTGTAGAAGAACAGGCTTGGGTAGAATTTCAAATTGGCCCATACAAGGATAGGTTATTGTTTGACATTGCCAAGATGGATGCTTGCCATCTCCTGTTTGGAAGACCATGGCAGTATGATTTAAAAGCATACCATGATGGTGTTAGGAACACCTACTCAATTACCAAGAATGGTAAAGTGATAGAATTGATACCATTAATGGAGACATAGGTGGAAACAAAAGGAAAAGAGGTTAAAGTGATGATAGTAGAAGGAAGACAATTCATGAAAGAGATGGGAGAAGAAGGAGTAGATACATATGCTCTAATTCCTTGCCTAAAGGTAAACAAGGAACAACAGAAAGAAGTCAAGGGAGAAAAGAGACAAAAGTTCATAGACCCAGCTGTCCAAGAGTTATTGGACAAGTACAAAGGCATTAGTTCTGATGGGATGCCAAGTTCCCTACCACCTATAAGAGACATCAGCCATTGTATAGATTTGATCCTGGGATCTACACTTCCAAACAAAGTAGCATATAAGCTCACTCCAGCTCAGAATACAGAGGTAGCAAGACAAATTGAAGAGTTGTTGAAGACAGGCCTAATTGGCAAAAGTTTAAGCCCATGTGCAGTACCGGCTGTACTAGCACCAAAGAAGGAAGGCACTTGGAGGCTTTGCACTGATTCCAGGGCTATCAACAAAATAACAATCAGGTACAGATTTCCAATCCCTAGGATAGAAGATTTACTTGATTGTTTAGGAGGTGCTAAATACTTCACCAAAATAGATTTAAAGAGTGGTTATCATCAGATTAGGATTAGACCTGGTGATGAGTGGAAAACTGCATTTAAGACCAATGCGGGGTTATATGAGTGGAAGGTCATGCCTTTTGGTTTATCCAACGCTCCTAGTACCTTTATGAGATTGATGAATGAGGTCTTGAGCGAGTTCATAGGTAAATTTGTCATAGTATATCTAGATGACATCCTGATTTTCAGCAATACGAGGAAAGAACACCTCATCCATATAGACTTGGTTCTCAAAAGGTTACATGAAGAACAGCTAATGATAAATTTAGCAAAGTGTCTGTTTCTGCAAGAAGAGATCATCTACTTGGGATTTGTTATCTCACATAACAAACTGAGAATGGATCCAGAAAAGGTAAGTGCCATATTGTCTTGGCCAACACCCAAAACTATGAATGATGTTAGAAGTTTCCGTGGATTAGCAACCTTTTATAGGAAGTTTATAAAGGGATTTAGTCATATCTGTGCACCCATGCTTGACACTATAAAGCGAGGACAGAAATGCAAGTTTACATGGACAAAGGAGGCAGATAATTCTTTTGAAACGTTGAAGAAGAAGATGGCAGAATAGCCAGTTCTTGCATTTCCTGATTTCAGCAAGATTTTTCAAGTAGAATGTGATGCAAGTCATATTGCAATTGGAGCAGTACTCAGCCAAGAAGGTAGGCCTATTGCATTCTTTAGTGAGAAATTAAATGATGCCAAGAAGAGATACTCATCCTATGATTTGGAGATGTATGCTCTAGTCCAGTCACTTAAGAAATGGAGGCATTACTTAATGCCAAAAGAATTCATAGTGTTCACAGATAATTAGGCCCTCAGTTTCATAAATAGTCAAGAGAAGCTGAACCATAGACACATGAAATGGGTGGAAACTTTGCAAGCTTTCACTTTCACACTCAAGCACAAGAAAGGGGTTAAGAACAAAGTAGCAGATGCTTTGAGTAGGAGAGTTCTAACCATAAATCAGATCCAATTGGAGAGTGTTGGGATTGATTCATTGAAGACAATGTATGCAGATGATGAAGATTTTGGAGAGGTCTATAAGGTATGTACTTCTTTTGGAGACAAATATCATGTTGAGTTTTCTAAATTTCTGATCCAAGATGGATTACTTTTCAAAGGTGGAAAACTATGTATCCCCAGATGTTCTATGAGACTAAATATTATTCAGGAAAAACATTGTGGGGCTCTATCAGGACATTTTGGTCTTGATAAAACTCTTGATCTGGTAAAAAGGCATTACCATTGGCCTAAGTTACAGTCAGATGTGAGAAAATTTATGGAAGCATGTGTAATATGTTAGAAAGCAAAAGGAAGATCCACAAATGCAGGTTTGTATCAGCCATTACCCATTCCTTCTAGGCCATGGGAGAGTATCAGCATGGATTTTGTACTAGGTTTGCCTAGGAAAAGGAAAGGATATGATAGTGTTTTTGTGGTAGTAGACAGGTTCAGTAAAATGGCACATTTTTTGCCATGTAAAACCACTTATGATGCTTCATATGTCACTGATTTGTTTTTTAAAGAGATAGTGAGAATACATGGTTTACCATTGAACATAGTATCAGACAGAGATGTGAAGTTTATTGGCCACTTCTGGAGAACTCTTTGGAAAAAGATGGGAACAAATTTGTCTTTCTCATCAGCCTACCATCCTCAAACAGATGGGCAGACTGAAGTTGTTAACCATTCATTGGGTAACCTACTCAGGTGTTTAACCAGACAGCATGGAGAGAAATGGGATAATATCCTCCCACAAGCAGAATTTTCTTATAATGACACCATCAACAGGAGTACAGGAAAGTCACCTTTTCAGATAGTGTATGGAATTCATCCAAGGGGTATTCTTGAGCTGAGAGATCTACCTGTAGGAGAACCTATTAGTGCAGATGGTGAAGCCTTTGCTTTAGCTATTAAAGAAGTGCATGATCAAGTCAAAAACCAACTCCAACAGGCTACCATGAAGTACAGAACATATGCTAACAAGAAGAAAAGAGATTTACAGTTTGAAGTTGGAGATTTGGTTTGGGTAAATCTGAAGAAGGAAAGGCTCCCCAAAGGTAAGTATACTAAGCTAATGCAGAGGAAGATTGGACCATGTCAAATTTTAAAGAAGTGTGGACAGAATGCATATGAGATCCAACTTCCTCCTGATCTTGGATTGTCACCAATTTTCAAAGTATGTGATTTGACTCCATACAAGCCAAATGTAGATATAGAACAGGAACCATTGCAGGCAGCAGATGATGATATCCCTAAGCATGATCCACCAAAGCTGACCCACATCTTAGACTCATGAGTGCTCAAAAAGACAAGAAATAAAGAATACTTGGAGTGATTAGTGGCTTGGCAAGGACAACTAGATTCAGAGGCAGTTTGGATGACTGCTGATCAGATAACAAATCATGGTGCAGACCTCCAAACTCTGATCTCAAAGGGACTTGAGATCTCTTCTCCCGGGGAGTATGGTGTAGGGGCACCCCTTCAACTGGATCAACATACACAAGAGGGAGAAGAAGAAGACTAATATAGTTTTTGACATTTTATGTCACCTTATAGCATCTTCAAAAATGTAACATTCTCTATTAGCATTTCATGTTGGTAAACTCCAAACTTGACATTTCTTGACTGCTTGGATTAGGGGAAAGTTAATCAAGGTGTCTTAAGCACTAGAGTTTTGCTGTCCTATGAAACACAGATGTCATTTACAATAGATTTAGGAGTTCCCACTTATAATCTTGGTAAGCTCAAATCCCAGAAACGGAGGAGAATGTCAGTCCCTCACATTGGGAAAGATAAATATGTAATAGAGCAGAGCAATGACGGTGTGTGGTGTGGTGTGGTGTAGTGTGTTCTGTGTTTTGTCCTTTGGAGAAAAATAGTTGGAATGTAATTTTGAAAGATTAATGAGGAAGAATAGAAATTCTGTACATTGTTTTCCTTGTTGATTCTGAATGTTAAGTAGATATTCTGTATAGATCATTCTGTAAAGAAATTGTGTATAATTCAATCCTCTGTACCTCTAGAGTCAAATTAATAAATCCATTCCACTGGCAGATTTTTGAGAAATCAGTGGAATGGATCTGTAGATAAATTTTCCCCATTTTTCTTGATTATTCGTTTTGGGCATGAAAGGTTAGGAACTATAGGAAATTCTTCAGGGAGAACTGTCAATTAGTTTGTGTGTATCCACCCTTAGGATCTGTGTATGTATCACTGGCCAGAAAGGGTTCAAATTCAAGTCTGAAATGTATGCTTGGAGACATCGGTGTGAGTTTCCAACTATGTCACCGATGAAGAATCCATCGGCATAAGGATTGAGATCAGCGTAGCAAAACTAAACTCACCCGACGGGTGAAAGTTATACCGATCAGTGAGACTACAGTGAGGTGTCGCCGATGAAGGCTATCGGTGAGAGAGAAGTTATCGGCATAAGATCTTGAGTGATAGCCGATAGTCTATGTCCTGCCGATCGGGGTGACAACGGAGAAGTCTGGCCGATGTAGTGTATATATACATATACATCAGCATGAGATACATCATCGGCAGAAGTGAGAAAGGTGGTGCTGACGACAGGGGGTCTCACTGATAGAGTTAAGGTCTTCGACAAGAATGGAGGCATCGGTGAAAAAAATTTGCGAAGGCCCGACAATGAAAGTCTCACCGATGGTTCTATCATCGGTGAGAAGAAGAAAGAAGTCTAGCCAAAAGGGGTTGGCCGTAGGTCTATCGGTGTAACCCGCGACGTCGGCAGGAAATTCCAAGAGTTCGCCGATAGATAGAAGTCTCACCGAAGGAGAGGTGGGAGTAGATACTCATCAGAGTGAGAGGGAAGAGGAATGGCCGATAGTAGTTACATCAGCGAGAGAAGGGTGTATCGGCAGAGGAGTTCTTGAGTTGGCCGACGGGTAATGTCTTGCCGATAGGCAAGAATTTTGTATGTTTCAGTGTGACAAAGGACATGTCTTGCCGATAATAACCAGAGTGTGCATTTCTAGTCTCATTTGGACCTTGAGGAGAATTTGAAAGAAACCAACCAAGCAAACTGTGGGTGAATGGGTATTAGACAGCCTGTTTGTAAGCTTCTGCTGTTCAGTACTCTGCATCAGTTTTTCACTTTTATCTTTCTTTCTCTTTCTCTCTCTCATTTTGATTTATTTTTTTTGTTTGCAGGTTTAATGGCCACATATGAAATGCATATGATGGCTTCAAATAAATAAATATATATATATATATATTATTATGTTTATGAAATGGATTTCCTTTTTATATGTATATTTTATTTCTACTTTCTAGAATGCTAAAACCCTAAGTTTACTTTTGTGACAGGGGGAGGAGGTGTTGCTGGGAGCAGCGACGGTGGCAGCAGCGTTGAGGGAGGCCATAGGGTGGAGATCTAGTGGCAGGTTGTGGGTCGATGGAGACCACAGAGAGGGGGCAGTGGGAATGGTGGCCATGGAGGAGGGACTGGCAGAGGGTGGAGTTTGCAGAGGCAGTGGGGCAGAGTTTGCAGAGGCAGTGGGGCAGAGTTTGCAGAGGCCATGGGGTAGAGAAGATAGGCGGCGATGTTTAGCAGACTGCATGGGGGTTTTATGGTAGTGGGGAATGTGAGGAGGGGGGGCAGAGCCCCCACCCACATCCCACACAGTGGGGTGTGGGTGGGGGCTCCACCCCCTCCCCACACCCTTGATACAAATGGTGACGGTGGGGGGGTTGAAATCCCCCCACCACTTCATACATCTATTTTTTTGTATAACACAACACTGCGACCTATCAAAAAAAATACAGTCACTTCCTCCTTTTTACTCAACAGATAATTAATGGTCTTTAAATATATATATACACACACACACATACACACACACATATATAAATATAAATACCTTTGTATATAAAATGTTATCTATGAATTTTATTTGACAGCCTACTAAAATCAATTTATTTGTAAATACATCTTAAAAAAATACATTCTTTTGAATTACTCAAAATATATATACCTATATATATAATTAATATTTTCAACTATAATCTTTTCTTCTACATGTACAAATTTATTTTTTTAAATCAAATAAGCAAAGATCTATATGCATTTTTTTTGTCAATTTTCTATAAAGCAAGAACTCATATTTCTAACAAAATACATTCATTGCATTATTAATTTTTACATTTGTAAAGAAAGATCAAATACAATAATTAGATACCTCTAATTCATAACAACAACTAATTTTCTTTCTTTTCATAATACAAAATACAAATTTCTAGTTTTATCTCAAAATTAAAAACCACAACTCTTCTATTTGACAAATGCTTAATATTTACATACAAATGAATTAACTTATAAAACAAATTTTCTTCATTCAACCTTTTTGAAGGATAAGAATTAAATCAACAAATTATAACTTGCAATACATTGAAAATTGCTTACACACAACTTAAGAAAATATAATTTTACAACAAGAGAGAGGACAAAGTCCTCCTCTTTGAAAACCAACAAAAGATGTATCTCCTAAATAGGCCAAGCTCTTTCTTAAGAGTAAAGGAAAATAAAATATCACTCCAAGAATAAGGTGTTTTCTCCAACTTCACAACTTAGCTCCAATGAACCTGCCTATCACAACAAGGAGAAAAAAAACCACACATCTTTCTCTCCTCCCTACCATAGACCCACAAGAGGGTCACCCCTGAGCTAGGGAGGTCATCCACACACTAGGGAACTCATTCCACATCTCATTAAGGCATTCAAACAACCATACACAATTTTACACCCATGGATAATCACAACACAAGAACTCAACCAGGATGAGTTCAAAGGGGTAGTGGAGTGGACACACTCAACTCAAGAGTGCCACTTCTACAAATATCCCAAAACAAATACCTCATAAGGACTCTAGCCAACACATTTGAACACAATTTCCACAAAGCTTCCATTTTGGCTCTCAAGCCCTATCTCATATTGCTAAAAATCTCATATATTGTCCTCAAGGCTTACAACACCACAAAAACAAGGTAATGACCCTGAGGAGGTTCACTCCTCCCCTACCCCACACTTGTTGAGCATCTTCTCCCAAGTGGGAGAGGCTCTTACAACACCCTACAAATTTTCCCCACAATAACAATAAAAACTCAAGAAAATAGATTTCACACATAGCATCATACAAGCAAACAAAAATACAAAGGGAAGGCCTTAGCCTTGAAGCCAACCTTTAAAAGCAAAATTATGGAAGGTGGTTGATGTAGAGCTTCTCCAAATCCTCCTCCAACATAAGCCGCAAAACTCTCTCTATCTTTTTCCCCAAAGTAAAATTCAAACAATAAAATTATCCAAAAATTCAACAACCCATAACCTTCTCCAAGTGGGATTAAAATAAGCTCAACCCATGAGCTTTGAGGAATGGGGAGGTTACAATTGTCACCTCCTCACTCTTCCTCCCCACTATAAGCAAGACCCATGGGATGGGTGATGACACATGTCACTCACCCATCCCCAAGTCTCTCTCACCCCTCCACTTGTCCTCTCTCAAACATGTGGGAGAGAAAAGTGGAGCTTAAGAGGGAATGGGACCACACAACTCCAAGGTACTCTCACCAATTGTGAGAGAGACTTGGAGTAAATTCCTCCTCAATTGGGGGGTCTTGGAGACATCTCCAACCTTGGGAAGTGGAAAGGGATGGGGTTGAGTGTTGGACCCACTCACCCTCTCCCTCTGATGCCTCCAATTTCGTCACTTAACTTCAAGGTGAAGTTAAGATGACCAAATGGAGGTTTACCAAGGGTTATCCAGGTCAAAAAGTTCCCTAGACCCAAAGGGTACAACCCAGGGTCAAGTTTATCCTAGTTTGAGCACCTAGGGTTGAGTTAAAGCACATGAAAAGGGGTCTCAAAATTTAAAATTTAAAAAATGAAATTCAAAGACAAAATTCTTACAACACCAATTAGAATTCAAATAAAAGAGAGGCAGACTTAGCCTAACTAACACATGCAATTAACATTACAAAATCTCATCATGCACAGAGTTGATCTTGGTTCCTCGTGGAACTAGATCGGCTTCACAAGGGATAACAACATCGTGTGTGGGATGATCTCCAATTTCTGTGGCTTGTTAGAAATACCTACGCACTTAATTGCAAAGTTAATTCCACATACATATATAATAGCCAAAGCAAATTAAAATAAACACTTGCATAAAATATCACAAGTTCACTTAAGCATAAAGGAAGTCACATTACAATTAGATTCTGAATTCTACATTTCAAACATCCATTCCCAAGATGAAATCACAGAACCAATTTCTATCCGACATCACCCAATTAGTTTTCCCATAACATCATAATATAAAACATCTATCTAAAATCATCAGTAAAGCAATATACAGGTCTAACGCATCGTAAACATACTAAGCATAACAATCCGCATACATCATAAAGTCTAATAGTCTAGAAATTTGGGATCAATAGTCCCACAAGTCTAAATGTATTAGCAACAGTAAAGTAAATAGTCAAATGTACAGGAATAAAAAAGGTAGGCCTCACAGGTATGATCCACTAATACAATGTGGATGTGTAGGATAGATTTAGTTACCATCAATGACAACACCTGACATGCCTAGCAGTGTCTCTTGCCAACAAAAACAACCCCCAAAACCCTCCAAACCCACCTTCACATCCTCACAATGTAAGGGATACTCAAGAAAACTACCTAGGACAAATAGAAGAAAATAAAAGACATCTTAAGTCACTTATTGAAATGATAAACATTCCAAGTGCAAGCACCAATCAGAGGAGAGTGCTTGTGAAGTCATTAGAGGAGATTGTTTCACACACCGAATTGGTGACAAAACAAATCACAGAATTTCAAGACTATAGAGAGAGGTGTTGGCAATACTATGCTAACAAATTATCATATGAACAAGTGAAGAATGAAAAAATTACTAAATCCCAATTATGTGCACACTTTATTAATCCTAAAACTAGCCAAAGATTAGAAGAAACTTGTAAACATTTCCCTATTCATTGGTGTAGGAATCAATATATATCCCATAAATTTTGGGATAGATGGTACATGGTCTTCGATGAGCACCCATGCAACAACAATGAGGTGCCACAATATTTCTTGAGGAAACTCCATTGTGAGTTTGTCCTCAAGAAGATTCCCAATTATTTTGACATTCAAGAGTTCCAGGGCAGATGTGGTGGCTCTGCCCAAGATAGAGAGGGGGCTCAATGAGATGAAAACCATGTTCCTAGACCCTTATTGAGGCCAGAACGTGTGTCACTCCCTTCAACTTTGAAGGAGAGTGTTGAGGTGGAGACATTACATCTATTGACTACTCTCACATAGTCTCTAACACAACATACTGATGATCTTACCCAGGCCGATGAGGGTGAGAACAATAGGCATCATTTATCCCCACATTTGTACAGTTCATGTGGGAACCCATGTGATTATGGGACGCAAGACTCACGGAAGGATTCTCAATAGGATGTTGTGACACAGGGGCAACATCCAATGATGGAGACATCCATATTGGATGAGATTGTTCTCACCGATGTTCTCTTACATAGTACATTTGGTATTGACTCTTAGGTAATTTATTACAAGTTTCATCTTGATTTAATATATTTTTATTTGTAATTTGTAATTAATCTTATATGACTATCTATATTATAAGTCAAAAATAATGTATGTAATTGTCTGAGAAATGAAATTCTAGGGTCAGAGTCTTCATTGTACCTCCATTAGCCGTCCATTGGTCAGTTATGAGAGGAGGTCAAGCCAGCAAGTATGTAATTTATCACATGATCATAATTATTATACATATATCAATGGTAATATTATTTTGTGACAATTTGATGATTTCAATAGGGAGCTTCACCAGCACCTCCATGGTTTTCTTGGTCCCCTAGGTGCAAAAACACCACTTATATAGAGGTAAATTTAACCATTTCTAATCATTATGCATTTAAATAATGTTATGTATTTATTTTGGTCAAATAATCTTGAACTCTATTTTCAGATGCTGAATATGGAGACTCCTCCTCATCTTCTTGAGTCAACATAGGTAGGCATTATTGTAGACATGATGTTTCCACAGTCCATGATCTGAAAAAGAAAAACATAGTTTTATCCAGAAGCTCTACACTCTCATAGGTAGGCATTGCTGCAGCCATGATGTCTTCAAATCCTTTGACTGAGGTATGAGCCAATAAGATGAAAATGTCATATTTTGTATTTCTTGATTTATCTCATGTCATTTGATGTACATAAATGATATTTATGTTTAGTCAATGTTTCTTCTTGATGCTTCTCATAGGAGGTCACAACCCCAGGTCATCCAACTATAAATGAAGAGAGAGAAAAGATGATCGAGAGTGATCATTAGATAGTGGTAAGTGATCAATTACATATGTGATGTTATATATTTCATGTTTTCTATATTAATGTGCATATTGTTTGATTGTATCAACAGGTGAAGTTGCATGAATGTTTGTCGAGGAGGTCTACTCGACGATAGAAAGATGATGAGTCACTGACTAGCTCTCCATCTTCACGGTCAAGCAAGGGATGCCGATTATTTGATGAAAGTCCATAGGAAACTAGTTTTTGGGACATTTTTTGTATACCTAAATGGCTTTGTATACATACTTTTGTATGTTACCGATGTATATTTTTTTATATGCCTGTATGGCTTTGTTTCGACATGCTTATATGGCTTTGTATATAAACTAGATGTTATGTTCATGGCATTATGTATATGACAGTTTATATTAAATATTTAATATGATGATCAATTATTGTTACATGAATTTGGTTTTACACATGCCAATTGCTTTTGCTTGAAATTTTATAAATCGTTTTCAAATAATCTATTTTGTGCATATCTTGCAATCATTGCATTCCATGAGATTGTGCATTTCTTTGAGGCATCATGTGTTGTGTGGTTACACAACACGCCCCATTTTGCATTATCAAAATAGGGACCCAACTTTGCTAGCTTGTTCCCTTGCTTTTGTGCTCTGGGCGGTAATGGTAAAACAGTGTCAGTCAGTATGCATATGCCTAATCTCAAGCATATTTGTGATCTTGAAGTCTGAGCCAAATTTGAAAGTCTGAATCTATCCTCAAAAAGCTTACCATGTGAAAGAGCTTGAAATTCTAGGCAGGTTTGCCTTTTACATCACCCTAAAATTCGTCCATATGAGAAAGTTATGACAAGTCAAAGGTCTGGTCAAACATGATTTTAGGAGGGTCATATTTCATAACAACGAGCGTCATGATATTATAACATCACCTGATATTATAATATCATGCTGATATTATAATATCACCCTGCTTAGAAAATCCACCATCTGCATATTTGCATGCGCATGTCAAAGTCCTATCGGAGGGTCATCATCCTGATCTTTCAAGGGAGGGTCATATTTGATGATATTCACTAATATGATGATGACGTCATCATATCCTCCTGATCTCCTTTTGCATGATCATGATGATCACCCTATCTTTTAAGGGGGGGTGATACTCTCAGCAGTAGGATCATATTTTAAATCCTCCTATTTTCCTTCGACATGATGATGATGATGATGTCATTCTTTCCCCAATATACAGAAACGAAATATGACGGTGACGTCATATATAATATGGAGGATGATCAGCCTAACTTTTGCCCTCGGCCAAGTTTAAGTTAGTCTCACCGATATCTGTGGTTTGCTCGATATAAGGTTCATCGATGTGACTTTGTCCATCGGCAGTGCTCAACATTGTCTGCCCGATCTTATATATCTCCCCGATGAAGGTTGGTTATCGGCCTAAGGTATGTCATCGGTGGAGCTTGTTATTGTCTACCCGATCTTATATATCTCCCCGATGAAGGTTGGTTATCGGCCTAAGGTATGTCATCGGTGGAGCTTGTTATTGTCTGCCCAATCTTATATATCTCCCCGATGGAAGTTGATCATCGGCCTAACTTTTGATATCGGCCACGCTTTATTTTGTCTCTCCGATGGAGATAGTCTCTCCGATATGGTTCCCCATCGCCATAGCTTTCGCTATCGGCCAAGTTCGTTTTTCTCCCGCCGATATGAGTTGTCTCCCCGATGGAAAAGTCCATCGGCCTAACCTTTGCTATCGGTTGAGTCCCGAATTCTCTTGCCGACTGTGTTTGTCTCCCCAATGGGTGGGCATCAGTGTATGTTTTACCATCAGCCAAGTCTAATTTTGTCACCCCGATCATATGTGGTCACACCGATGCGAATATGATGTTGACTCGATATACAAGCCGGTAATGTACAAGGAGCAGATTCGAAGGAAAGTTAAAAGTCATTATTTCCTTGTATATTTTGAGATACATCAGCAGATTTGGAGCCTGATATACAAGGAAATGGGCGAGAATGCAAAGTGATAGAAATTTAGATCACCAGAATGCATTTTTCGGTCAACGATGGTTGACCAGTGTATTTTTTAGCCCTGTTTATGCATTTTTTGCATGGTTTTCACAGAATTTGAAACCCATTGCATATGTTTGAACATGGGGCTTATTTTAATGTGAATTTTAACTTCATGCTGTGTTCCACATGATGATGAACTTAATGTTTGTCTGTTTATTTGCAGGAAGTCATGATGCTGTTAGAGCTGTTGCTGAGCATTGTATGGTTGCACAAGGAGGCAACATGAACCAGAAGTGAGGAGGATATTGTCAAATATGTTGTTTGCTAGCTAGAGACTGAATCAAATCAAAGATGCTGGAATATTCTGTGCCAGCTATACATTTGCCAACTGGCAAAGCACGTGCTATTCATCTGGACCATTGATTGTTCTGGGAGGATCCTGATCCTTGGATCATTGTAACTATTTTCTGGCATTTGTTCTATATAAGAGCCAGAGCTTGTCGAAAAGAAAGATAGAAAAAAAAAAGAGATACATTGGAACATCTGGCACATTAAGGCCAATTACTGTAGAATCAAATACGAGATCGGATTACTGAGACTAATGAGGATAGAATTGTTGAAATGTCAAGGTTCTTTCTTCAGATCACTGTAAATGTACCTGTTCTTGAGCATACTGAATGGATATGAAGTTTCAGATTACATCCTGATTGTAAATTTTACGTAATCTTCATGTTGATTTCTGGATATGTACTGGTGAATGACGTGTTCAACTAGAAGCGCTTTCATTTCATTACATGTTGTTATCAACTTTTCCTTTGAAGATTTGCACTGGATCATGCGGATTTGTGGAATGTCCTGGTGAAGTATGATTCTAGTTTCTTTCTTTTCATTGCATGTATGGGAGCTTGTATGTGGATCAGTGATCTCAGTCAAGTAGTTTTGGGAATCTCATTCTTTAACCCTTTTCCTTTTTTTAATTTCATAAATTCATCACCATAACTGCAAATCATGATAAATAACAAGTAGAAACAGAGAAATATGCTGAAATCTCGTAGATAACTAAAAATCATTAGCATATTTGAGTTAAATGCATGTAGTATTGAAAATATCATGCAAAGAATCATAAATAATGGTATAAATCATGTAAATATCAGCCTGTAGGCACATTATTTGACTAAATTCACAGTGCAGAGGTAGAATTATTGGAGATTTATGCAGGGCAGACATAAAGAACAGGATATTTGGAGGAATAATGATGAACTTTGCAGAAATTACTGAAGAACGTAAGGCCCCTGAATGGAAAACAGCAACACACATCAACCACTGAGTAACGTCAGTAGATTAAGACCTAATCAACGGAGACTTGGGATCATGAATTCTCTGAATTCATCGTATCTTTCAAGATGAGTAAAGGTTGTTGTGTAACTTTTATTCTATGTTTGTGTATGACTAACAATCACCACCAACATAAATTGGTGCTAGGAGGAGGGCGTGACGGGAAAAGACACCATTGCTTCAGTCATCGTTCATTTTATGTAGGCTCCTCGCTTCTAACGCAACATAAATTGGCACTAGAAGGAGGGCGTGAGCTGTTTCTCAGCAAATAAATTCTTTTCAGTTGAAGTGATATCCCCTGCCTTAGTATAGCAACTTGCCCTAAGTCTTGCAATTAATCTATAGGCCCCTTACTTCTAACGCAACATAAATTAGCGCTAGAAGGAGGGCCTGAGCTGTGAATTTCTAGATTTCTACAAATATTGCATAAATATTTCATCATGTGAGTTAAATGTCTGCAAATATCTCTTATCTGAGAGGTTGTGGTTGCACCTTTGCAAAGATCTAGCTCAAAGCCTCAAAGATTTGACCAACATTTTCTGAACTTTCAAGTTTTATTTTGAGATATGATAGATCTCATTAAAATTTCAAAATACTAAAAAATTGAAAAATATAGTCTCATTTTGATGGATGTATATGAAGGCAATTGTCAAATTAACATTCCTTTATTTCAGGAAACTTTGAATAGGCAGCTTTACCCTCACAGTTTGTCTAACTTTGGTTTATCTACCTGTTGCAGGATACACCAGACTGTGGAACACAGCGAAATAAATTGTTTAACTTTCCTTACAAGGTTGGATTTATATTTGAAAGGATTAATATTCTTTCTGGATGTGTTCAGGGCCGAAATTTGCCAGGAAAATGAAGAAGTCTGGCAGGAAAATGAAGAAATTCTGGAGCAACAAGCAGACGCAGCACCAGAAGTTATTAGTTGTCCAGGCACTGAAGTGGATCGTTCTGAAGATTTTGAATTATACTTGTCCAGAAATATACAGTGTAGTCAAATATTAGGTTTACCCATTGATGATGTCTTGATTGAAAGCTGGTACAGATTACATGATGAAGAGCATTCAGAGAGAGATTGTTACGCCTGCTTGATCATGTTGAAAAAGATTCTAAAAAATATAGTGGCTGAATCAGTTCCAGAAGGTAAAAAAGAGGAAACATCTTTCCTTGATTCATTCCATGGTGAGATTGATAGGAGTTCTCTACTTCCTAATACAAGTAAGGATCAGTCAGTATGCAGGTATGAATCCTGTGAAAATTTTAGAGAAGAAACCACTCATCAGGATAATATTTTTGATTCTGATCCTAATACTTTTGATAAAGAAGATGAAACATCTTTCCTGGAGTCATTCTATGGTAAAGAGAAGTGTAAACAAATAGTAGAACAATTTAAATGTACTACTGATGATGAAGTTCCTATGATAGTAACTCAGGGAGTCATAGAAAATAAAATAAATGCTGATTTACTGCCTAACTGGGTTGAATTGAATGATCAAATACAAGAATGTTGCAGGTTAATGGAACCAGACACTTTACTGGATAGAAGATGTGAATTATTTAATGAACAATTCCTGAAAGATGAAGATGTAGAAGACTTTGGAGTTGTTGTACATGATCAGACGTCACTCCAGAAATATTTTGAAAATGAAATAGGGAAGTCTTCTTATCAGTTGAATGCCAATTCTCCTTTACAGTCAAGTGATTTAGAAATGATAAATTTCTGTATTTCAGGTTGTGATAATAAAGATACTTATTTAGCTGCTGATGTGCAGGAAATTGAAGAAAATATTGAGAAGTTTCCTGAACTAGAGGATAAATTGAACATCCAGAATGAAGGGATAAAGCTGGATAAAGATGAAGAATTAATACATCAAGAGTCGTACATCCTTCAATTTGAAGAGAGACCAGACACTGAGCCAAGCAGTGAAAATATAATGACAAATGGAAGATCAGCTGTCAATGAAGAAGCATGTCCAACAGAATCAGAAATACACCAGGTTGTATTTCTCCTTTCCACAGTAAATGATGTTGATTACTATTTTGATTATGGAAATTTGAGAGATAAGACATGCATATGGATTAATCATGAACATGATGAGCTGCCTCAGTTGCTGATCATCAAGAGTTGTTCTGTTAAATACAGTGAATTAAGAATATCAGAATATTTTTCAGAATATAAAGATAAATTTGCTAGGTTGAGAACCATAACTAATACCCTAATGCTCATACACAATCAAAAGAAGTATGTAAATACAGGTGTATTTGGGTCGTCTTCTGGTTTTTGTTTGCCTAGTAGTGGTTGGTATATAATTTTGTAGGTTAGTTGTTTGTACAGTTTGCTTGTTTTGCTTTCTGTTGTTTCCTTTTTGTAGGTTAGTTGTTTGTACAGTTTGCTTGTTTTGCTTTCTGTTGTTTCCTTTTCGTAGGTTAGTTGTTTGTATAGGTTGCTTTTTGTGTTTTTGCGTTGTTGAGCTTTTGTTTTGGTTGGGCAAAACTGGTGCACCTTGTTACTTAAGAACACTGCATAAATTGTTAGAATTCAAAAGTTGGATATAAGTTTTTACATAGGTTGTAACTCATGTCAGTATAGGTATTCTTGATTAGGTCTGTGGTATCATATTCATCAGTACTACTTTTCTTGAGTCAAGGTGATCCTCACAATGACACACCTAACAGCCTTGGGTTTATTGAACATATTAGTGTAGGTGTTAAGTGAAAAATCTAAAGGTTGCCCTTGCTACCATTGCAATTCTCAACTTAATTTCAACAAGTGACCATTCCTTGTATCATGAAGCTACAATTGTTATATCTTAAGAATTAAATTCAAAATATAAAATAAATAAAATAATAAAATGGATTTTCTGGAATCCAGATTAAGTCATCTAAGTAACTCTACCGGAGCTATAGACGCTTGCTGGCAGTGGGGCTCTACTTAGGAGAATTGCAACGATAACCTTGTCAGGGCTATGGACGCCTGCTGGCAGCAAGGCTCTATCTGGTTGGCTATGAGGGATGAACCAAACTATGTAGCTTAACACCAGTCACTGACTTATTCAACTCACTTTCAAGATGAGTATATGAATCACATGCACACAATTGATCCCTTATCAATTCATTGTTACATTGATGAACATGATACCAGTTAGAAAGGATTAGGATGCTCATGCTTAATAGGAGTTGGAAATTTATGTTTTAATTTATCCTCACCTTTTGAATTATTTGAATTTTGTTGTTTTCTTTGGTGGCAAGTTGTTGTGTGGTTACACAACACGCCCCATTTTGCATTATCAAAATAGGGACCCAACTTTGCTGGCTTGTTCCCTTGCTTTTGTGCTCTGGGCGGTAATGGTAAAACAGTGTCAGTCAGTATGCATATGCCTAATCTCAAGCATATTTGTGATCTTGAAGTTTGAGCCAAATTTGAAAGTCTGAATCTATCCTCAGAAAGATTACCATGTGAAAGAGCTTGAAATTCTAGGCAGGTTTGCCTTTTACATCACCCTAAAATTTGTCCATATGAGAAAGTTATGACAAGTCAAAGGTCTGGTCAAACATGATTTTAGGAGGGTCATATTTCATAACAACGAGCGTCATGATATTATAACATCACCTGATATTATAATATCATGCTGATATTATAATATCACCCTGCTTAGAAAATCCACCATCTGCATATTTGCATGCGCATGTCAAAGTCCTATCGGAGGGTCATCATCCTGATCTTTCAAGGGAGGGTCATATTTGCTGATATTCGCTAATATGATGATGACATCATCATATCCTCCTAATCTCCTTTTGCATGATCATGATGATCACCCTATCTTTTAAGGGGGGGTGATACTCTCAGCAGCAGGATCATATTTCAAATCCTCCTATTTTCCTTCGACATGATGATGATGATGATGTCATTCTTTCCCCAATATACAGAAACGAAATATGACGGTGACGTCATATATAATATGGAGGATGATCGGCCTGACTTTTGCCCTCAGCCAAGTTTAAGTTAGTCTCACCGATATCTGTGGTTTGCTCGATATAAGGTTCATCGATGTGACTTTGTCCATCGGCAGTGCTCAACATTGTCTGCCCGATCTTATATATCTCCCCGATGAAGATTGGTTATTGGCCTAAGGTATGTCATCGGTGGAGCTTGTTATTGTCTACTCGATCTTATATATCTCCCTGATGAAGGTTGGTTATCGGCCTAAGGTATGTCATCGGTGGAGCTTGTTATTGTCTGCCCAATCTTATATATCTCCCCGATGGAAGTTGATCATCGGCCTAACTTTTGATATCGGCCACGCTTTATTTTGTCTCTCCGATGGAGATAGTCTCTCCGATATGGTTCCCCATCGCCATAGCTTTCGCTATCGGCCAAGTTCATTTTTCTCCCGCCGATATGAGTTGTCTCCCCGATGGAAAAGTCCATCGGCCTAACCTTTGCTATCGGTTGAGTCCCGAATTCTCTTGCCAACTGTGTTTGTCTCCCCGATGGGTGGGCATCGATGTATGTTTTACCATCGGCCAAGTCTAATTTTGTCACCTCGATCATATGTGGTCACACTGATGCGAATATGATGTTGACCCGATATACAAGCCGGTAATGTACAAGGAGCGGATTCGAAGGAAAGTTAAAAGTCGTTATTTCCTTGTATATTTTGAGATACATCAGCAGATTTGGAGCCCGATATACAAGGAAATGGGCGAGAATGCAAAGTGATAGAAATTTAGATCACCAGAATGCATTTTTCGGTCAACGATGGCTGACCAGTGTATTTTTTAGCCCTGTTTATGCATTTTTTGCATGGTTTTCACAGAATTTGAAACCCATTGCATATGTTTGAACATGGGGCTTGTTTTAATGTGAATTTTAACTTCATGCTGTGTTCCACATGATGATGAACTTAATGTTTGTCTGTTTATTTGTAGGAAGTCATGATGCTGTTAGAGCTGTTGCTGAGCATTGTATGGTTGCACAAGGAGGCAAAATGAACCAGAAGTGAGGAGGATATTGTCAAATATGCTGTTTGCCAGCTGGAGACTGAATCAAATCAAAGATGCTAGAATATTCTGTGCCAGCTATACATTTGCCAACTGGCAAAGCACGTGCTATTCATCTGGACCATTGATTGTTCTGGGAGGATCCTGATCCTTGGATCATTGTAACTGTTTTCTGGCATTTGTTCTATATAAGAGCCAGAGCTTGTCGAAAAGAAAGATAGAAAAAAAAAAGAGATACATTGGAACATCTGGCACATTAAGGCCAATTACTGTAGAATCAAATACGAGATCGGATTACTGAGACTAATGAGGATAGAATTGTTGAAATGTCAAGGTTCTTTCTTCAGATCACTATAAATGTACCTGTTCTTGAGCATACTGAATGGATATGAAGTTTCAGATTACATCCTGATTGTAAATTTTACGTAATCTTCATGTTGATTTCTGGATATGTACTGGTGAATGTTGTGTTCAACTAGAAGTGCTTTCATTTCATTACATGTTGTTATCAACTTTTCCTTTGAAGATTTGCACTGAATCATGCGGATTTGTGGAATGTCCTGGTGAAGTATGATTCTAGTTTCCTTCTTTTCATTGCATGTATGGGAGCTTGTATGTGGATCAGTGATCTCAGTCAAGTAGTTTTGGGAATCTCATTCTTTAACTCTTTTCCTTTTTTTAATTTCATAAATTCATCACCATAACTGCATATCATGATAAATAACAAGCAGAAACAGAGAAATATGCTGAAATCTCGTAGATAACTAAAAATCATTAGCATATTTGAGTTAAATGCATGTAGTATTGAAAATATCATGCAAAGAATCATAAATACTGGTATAAATCATGTAAATATCAGCCTGTAGGCACATTATTTGACTAAATTCACAGTGCAGAGGTAGAATTATTGGAGATTTATGCAGGGCAGAGATAAAGAACAGGATATTTGGAGGAATAATGATGAACTTTGCAGAAATTACTGAAGAACATAAGGCCCCTGAATGGAAAACAGCAACACACATCAACCACTGAGTAACGTCAGTAGATTAAGACCTAATCAACGGAGACTTGGGATCATGAATTCTCTGAATTCATCGTATCTTTCAAGATGAGTAAAGGTTGTTGTGTAACTTTTATTCTATGTTTGTGTATGACTAACAATCACCACCAACATCATGTCAAATAGTTCACATACCTTGTCTATGCTTCCACACTTTCCATACATGTCTACAAATGTAGTTGCAAATAAAATATGTGAAAAAATTCCTATATCCTTTATGCTTTGATGGTTGTCCACATCATGTTCCCTAGATCCCATTTTGGCATAGGTAAGGAGGATGTTGGATAAGGTTGTGCAATTTGGTTTTAGAATTGCCAATTACATTTGGTTGAAATTTTATTTTTTGCATTTGTGAATGTTTTTAAATTCTTATGAAAACTTCATTTTGTGCATATCTTGCAATCATTACATTCCATGAGACAACATTTTTTTGAGGCATCGAGTCAAACAGTTCATGTTTCTTGTATATACTTCCACACTTTGCATACATGTCTCACAGGGTAGTTGCAACTACAACATTTGACAAAATTCCTATATCCTTTATGCTTTGATGGATGTCTATACCATGTTCCAAAGATACCATTTCTAAGGTTTTGGAATTTGGCTTTACACCTACCAATTGCATTTTCTTGAAAGTTTCTAAATCCTTATCAAAAAATCCATTTTGTTCATATCTTGCAATCATTGCATTTCATGAGGTAACATTTCTTTGAGGCATCATGCCAAATCGTTCACGTGCCTTATCTAAGCTTCCATACTTTGCATATATGTCTTTGAGGGTAGTTGCAACTACAACATCTAACAAAATTCCCATATCTTTTATCCTTTGATGGATGCCCATTTTGACATAAGCAAGGAGGATACTGGTTAAGGTTATGGAATTTGGCTTTACACCTGCCAATTGTATTTTCTTGAAAGTTTATAAAGTTTTATTAGAAAAATCCATTTTTTGCATATCTTGCAATCATTGCATTCCATGAAATGGCATTTCATTTCAAGGCATCATATCAAACAGTTCACGTACCTTGTCTATGCTTCCACACTTTGCATACATGTTTATAAGGGTAGCTGCATTATGGTAGAGATAGGGAGAATGTTGGCAAAGGTTGTGGAATTTGGCTTTACACGTGCCAATTGCATTTTCTTGAATGTTTCTAAAGTCTTTTTAACAAATCCATTTTTTGCATATCTTGCAATCATTGCATTCCATGAGAGGACATCTCTTTGTGGTGTTGTATCAAATAGTCCATGTGCCTTGTCTATGCTTCCACACTTTGCATACATGTCTACAAGGGTAGTTGCAATTACAACATGTGACAAAGTTCCTATATCCTTTATGCTTTGATGGTTGTCCATACACTATTCCAAGGATCCTATTTTGGTAGAGAAATAGAGGATGTTGGCAAAGGTTGAGGAATTTGGCTTTACATGTACCAATTGCATTTACTTAAAAATTTCTGAAGTCTTTTCAACAAATCCATATTTTGCATATCTTGCAATCATTACATCCCATGAGAGGACATCTCTTTGTGGTGTTGTATCAAACAATCCATGTGCCTTATCTATGCTTCCACACTTTGCATACATGTCTACAAGGGCAACTACAATTACAACATGTGACAAAATTCCTATATCCTTTATGCTTTGATGGATGTCCATATGTTGTTCCAAAGATCCTATTTGACAAGTTCTTTTCATGCAATGATGATAACCTCCCAAGCCTAAGTGACAAATTCATAAAACATTATGATCAAGTGGGTCACTTCTGATAAAATGAGGTGTAAACTAATCCTAACCTTCACTATCCTGACAAACATGAATTACTAGACAACAATCCTAGAAATTGCCATTATGACCCTGGATGCCGAAATCTTGATAATAACAATGTCCCAACCCTCAACATGATAACATGGATCCATGGAAATATCTTGAGCAAAAAGATTGTGATAGGATAGACCTTCCACATAATGTTGTTCCTCTTAATGACAAAACTGCCCTTCACTCTAGAACCATAAGAACACTATATAGAAAGACACTGCTTAGGATGTCCAAATAGTCAAGTTTAAAACAAAGAATTAGGTTGCAACAAAAACATGGGACTTATGTGTTATATGATAGTCAGGTCTTCCCTTCATTGTTTTGACTGGGCCCTTTGCTTCCCAAGATGAGTGTTGAGAATGTGTCTCTCAAACTCACTGTTAAAACCATAGCTTAGTTGCCATCAAACTCAAATTTCCAAGGTTTTGCATTCAGGACTTTATCATAGTAACACAAGGTGTAGCTAAGAGGGATATAGGTTGGGGGTGTTACTCGCCATCCCATGGTGGTCTTCATCAGCTTGTGTGGTAGTATGGGAGTAGTTCTAACTTGCAACCCTGTAGTGATCCATGTGTTGCTCTATTTTCAAAATTTTACTAAAGTACTTGTGCCTTTGAAAATTTCTTCATTCTTTACTTACCACTTCCTTTTTCTTCCTTCCTAAGTTTAACTTTACTTAGTCATTTCTTGAGTCATCAGAAATCATTCATGTTTTTGAACCGAAGTTAGTGGGTTTAAAAGTTCATGAACCACTTGACTTCCTAACTTGTCTATGAGTCCGATGTCTCAAAGTCTTCCCTTGCATCGGTCTTAGTTATTTGTGTTATGAAGGCTCTATGTTGTCGGGAGGTCAAAAGTTCTTTGAACTTCCAAACTCTCAATGTCACAGTTCAAAGGTTCCAAAATTGCCCAACTTGCCAACTTCAAGTACTCACTATTCCTATGACACCTTTTCTAAGCTAGCATGCAGTATAGTGAAATGATACTTGTCATTCTACATTTATTTTGAAGCATGTGTGAACACATTGGAACATTTTTTAGAGGGAAACTCAAGGCAAATGTTTATGATTTTTGAGGCTAGATTCGCTACTAGAATTTAATGTTCTTTATAAATGCGTTTATGAGAAGTGACATGAAGTTTCAATAAATTCCCCTATCTCACTTGAGGTTGCATTATTTTGCAAAAGGAATGCATTATAGAGTGAAGAATGGCTAATCCACTATGTGCGAGATATCAGTGGGAACGACATGCTTATAGTTTAGCACGATTAGCCATTTCTATCTCATTTCTTGTTTTCCTCTATTATAAAAACACAACACTTCTCTCGGGTGGTCGAAACTTTCTATTTTTCAAGTATCTACATAGAGAATTCCTTGTAAGTGCACTGCATATTCCTGCATTGTCTGTGAATACTTCAGAGTTTCTGGCTGTCTAGTTTCTCAATTTGGTAAAAATGAAGTTCAAATTTCAAGGGGCCCCTATGGTCCCTATTGTGGAGAATGGTTTATCTCATGTAAGAGATACTGAATTGGGTCATATTGATTTTGAGGATTTCTCGAGAAGAATGTACTCCTAGGATGAACTCCCCTGGTAGACAAAATTGTAAGCAGTGGGTTGGATAGAGATGGAGGCTATCCACTCGCAATGTGTTGTCTTGAATTGGTTGTAGCATGTGCCAATAATTACTTTCCAAAGTCTCAATAAATAAGAGCCTCAGATGGCTCTGTGGTGGCAAAAATTGATTTTGAATCGGTCACCCTAGCTCTAAACTTGGAGGAATATGAAGAAAATCTTGATATTTCTATGTCTTCTGCATGGACATACTATAATGAAAAGAAAGACTAGTGCCAAACTTGTATTACCAAGACCAAATTAAGAGAAAAAGGAAATCACAGCTCCCTGCCAATCTTAAGAGGAGTCATTTCAAAGAAGAGATTTCAGACATGATAACTTTGCTAAATTGTGTAGTTGGGAGCCCAGAGTCAAATACTTTCACTTTTTGGATGTGTAGATTTATTTTTCTAATCTGTGGTGACCATCATATTGATTGGGCAATGATAATTAGCAAAAGTCTGCATCAACAACTGATAAATTTCTCACAAGACGTAAAGTTTCACCTGTGTTCCCAGCTAGTTTTGTGTTGGTTCATAAAGAGGCTACTTGGCTTGATCTAAAGATTCAAGGAACTCCTACCGCTAGTACACCTATGTATCAGACTTTTCCTTAGTTACAGAAGATTGAAAGTATGAAGGATTTCTAGACGGTAAATGACATCTTTTTCATGTGGTTGACTAAGAAGATTCATGGCTCATTGGAGCGAAGATTTTTTGCTGAAGCAGCCGCATTGGTCATGAATTTTGGAAGTATTTATGTATAGTTTGATCATTTTTCTTACTTGAGAATTGGGGGTTATGAAAATGCCCCATTGAAGTTGCTATAGTATCCATCTGGCTATCTTGTGCTTCTGGAGGTATGTCATCAAATGGTGGCTGTGAATACAAGGTACCATGCCATGAAAAAGAAAGGTTATTCTTTTCCTGTGTCTCTATCATTTTATTCTTGCAAAAGTAATGATAATGCTAGAAGTGTTGATAAGTTACTATTTGATTTTAGTCTCCATAATTTGTCAGTTCGTGTAACCTTTGACAGTAAAAATTATGTAAAAGAAAATATGCATGGAGGAGGTTCATATCTGCATAAACCCCAACTTGAAGACTTCTGGGAGGATTGTTTGGATGAGAGGGAAGTGTAGAGAAGAAGTTGGATGAGATTAACCATTCACCAGATCTGAGCCTTTGAGTTGAATATTCAATTTCCTAACATGGTTGACGACAACTCCAATATTATAGATGAAGGCTATCATGATGCTTCACTATGGCCTCTACCTCCTATGAAATGGTCTAAAAAAGAAATCACAAATGTGAATTTTTTCTCTTTCCAAGTGATAAGAAGGACAAAGAAATGGTTGAAGGGAAAAGTGAAAGAATGTGTTGGTTCATCAATGCTTAGAGATTCAGCCTCTCAGGGTCAAAATAGATCTCAGATTACCCACTCTCAAAGAAGTGTCAGATTAGGTCCAGACAACTGAGAGGGGGGGTGAATCAGTTGTCCCACAATTTAAACTTTTCTACCTTTAATATTCCTTTACAACTTATAATCAAATTAGTGATGTAAACATTTTAGCATCAATCAATAACACATGAGTAGAAACATAAATAACAAACTTGACACCAAATTTTTTGACATGGAAACCCGGTTAAGGGAAAAAGCATAGTGGGGGTTAACCCAGAAAGATTATACTCTATTAAAAGTATTACAATGGGGAATGCACATGCATTCGGGCTCACTGCCCAGAGCTCACTGCTCATAAGAAGGCTCACTGCCTACAGAAAGAGAATTACAATAAATTTGAATTGATATTTAGCATCTATCAATGTTGGAGTTCAGTTTCGATTAAGCATAGAAAACTAACTTGACACACTTCATCCTTACTCTACTTCTCTTATTGCTCTACTAACATCTAAACTTTTGATCTCTACTCTTTTTGTAATTACACCATAGTCACAACACACACACACACCAAAATCATCCATATCCATCGGCTACCTGATCTTTGATCACTTTCCAGTCAACTTCAAAAACACTTGGAGCTTTATTGAATACTCTACTCTATTGGGTAGATCCATGCATAACTTGAGACGTAGACCAAAACTTGCACTCACAAATCATCAAACAAGTCGGCCACTATCACTGGTCATCACTACTTGCCCAATCAACAACTTCCATACATCAGGAACCAAGATCATTTACAAGGTTGCCTATTCTTCTTCTATCTATTGGTCATGATGTTAGTCATTCGCAAACATAGAATAAAAGTTACACAACAACCTTTACTCATCTTGAAAGATACGATGAATTCAAAGAATTCATGATCCCAAGTCTCCGTTGATTAGGTCTTAATCTACTGACGTTACTCAGTGGTTGATGTGTGTTGCTGTTTTCCATTTAGGGGCCTTACGTGTTTCTGCACTGTTCATCATCCTTATCTTCAAATATTCTCCTCTGGATGTTTGCTCCGCATAAATTTCAACAATTCTTCCTCTGCACTGTAAATTTAGTCAAATAAAGTGCCTACAGGCTGATATTTGCATGATTTCTATCATTATTTATGATTCTTTGCATGATATTTTCAATACTACATGCATTTAACTCAAATATGCTAATGATCTTCAGTTACCTACGAGATTTCAACATATTTCTCTGTTTCTGCTTGTTATTTATCATGATTTGCAGTTATGGTGATGAATTAATGAAATTGAAAAGAAGAAAAAGGGTTAAAGAATGAGATTCCCAAAACTACTGGACTTAGATCACTGATCCACATACAAGCTCCCATACATGCAATGAAAAGAAGGAAAACTAGAAATCATACTTCACCAGGACATTCCACAAATCCGCATGATCTAGTGCAAATCTTCAAAGGAAAAGTTGACAACAACATGTAATGAAATGAAAGCACTTCCAGTTGAACACAGCATTCACCAGTACATATCCAGAAATCAACAGAAAGATTACGTAAAATTTACAATTAGGATGTAATCTGGAACTTCATATCCATTCAGTATGCTCAAGAACAGGTACATTTACAGTGATCTGAAGAAAGAACCTTGACATTTCAACAATTCTATCCTAATTAGTCTCAGTAATCCGATCTCCTAATTGACTCTACAGTAATTGACTTTTTGCGCCAGATGTGTCTGTGTATTCTAATGTATTTCTCCTCTCTGATGACAAGCTCTGGCCTTTATATAGAGCAAATGCCAGAAAACGGTTACCATGATCCAAGGATCAGGATCCTCTCATAACAAACAACGGTCCAGATGAAAAGCACATGCTTCGTCAGTTGGCAAATGCACAGCTGGCACGAAATATTCCAGCATCTTCAATTTGATTCGGTCTCCAGCTGGTGAACAGCATATTTGACAATATCCTCCTCATTTCTGGCTCATGTTGCCTCCATGCGCAACTTTGTAATGCTCAGCTTCAGCAACAGCTCTAACAGCATCATGACTTCAATGCTCAGCTTCAGCAGCAGCATCATGACTTCAATGCTCAGCTTCAACAGCAGCATCATGACTTCCTGCAAATAAACAGACAAACATTAAGTTCATCATCATGTGGATAAACAACAGGAAGTAAACATTTTATTAAACATACCTCCCAATGCAGCTACAGGCAATCAGGCTTTACCTGTGGAAAATATGCACTAAATGCATAAACAGCATAAAACAACCAGGTCAACCCTCGTTGACCAAAATCAGGCAGTCGGGCCTTTTAAATTTCTATCGTTTCAAATTTTCCCGCCCATTTCCATGTGTATCGGGTTCAAATATGATCAGGTATGCCAAAATATACAAGGAAATAACCGCCCTTAACAAATTACTTCACATCTGGCTTTGCATGCTCTGTTTGTATGCTTCGGGTCATCATCATCATGTTCGCATCGGTGCGACCACATATGATCAGGTTGACAATATTAGACTTGGCCGACGGCAACAGTTATACCTACGTCAAAATCATGAGGATGACCAACTATATGCCCTCTGTTTGGCTGCAGGATATCATGAAATATGATGCTCCTCCTTTCTGAATGCTCTGACGAAAAGCACATCAAGATGTTTCACTTCTGCATACTGGGAAAGAAATACATCGTCATCATCATCATGATGAAGACAAACAGGAAGACTTGGAAAATGATCCTGCCGCTGAGGAAAGGAATATCATGGTGACATCATCCTGATATTCAGGATTCAATAAAATGCAAAGGGATGACGTCATCGTCATGTTTCGTTAAGATCAGGGATAAATGGAATATCGGGTTCCCCCCAAGGAAGATGATCAGGTGGTGCATGTAAAATGACCCCTTTGCGGCCAATGTAACCCGCTCGAAAGATTAGGATGATGATGATCATCATCATCATATCCGCACTAGGTGATTTAAAATATGATCCTGCTGAAAGTCCAGATGACGTCATCAGGATATCCGCGGCCTTCGTTAAATTTAGAACATGACGTCATCGTCATCATCATATGGCGAACAGGATCATGCCTTGGAAAATATCCTGCCGAAGGAGAAAGGTGATGGTGACGTCATCCTGATATTTACTTCTTCGTTTATCAGGTCGGGATGACGTCATCAGGATATTTGCAAAAGGTTATACTTCTCGGCAGGAGGATATTGCGAAATGTCGGGTAGACGAACAAGATCATGATGATCTTGTCAACAAGACGAATGAAATATCACCCTCCGCTTCGAAAGATAAGGTGATCATCATGATCACGCAAAAGGAGATCAGGAGGATACTACGAAATATGATCCTGCCTTGAAATATCATGATGATGATGTTCACCAGGACTTTGACGTGCGCGCGCAAATTATGCAGATGGCAGATTTCTTAAGTAGGGTAATGATGATCATCAGCATGATATTATAATATCGGGTGATGTTAGAATATCATGATGCTCGCGATGTTAGAATATCATGATGCTCGCGATGCTAGAATATCATGATGCTTGCGATGTTTCCAAGGTCGCTTGACGGGTAAAACACACTAGCACTTAAGGTTGACGTCCGGATGTTTCGGGACTGCATGATTTTTATCAGGTGATAGAGTAAGATCATGATGATGACGTTTCGCGATACAAAAGACTGCTCGACGGGAAAAGATTACTACGACTTAAACTTGACGTCCGGATGTTTCGACTTCAGGATATTATCGGGGTGCTTTTCAAATATCATGATGATGATGTTCATCATACAGCAATTATCACGTTTGACCAAAACTTTGACTGCTCATAACTCCCTCATATGGACGAATTTTCAAGTGATGTAAAAGGCAAACCTGCATGGAATTTCAAGCTCTTTCTAACCATGAAGTCATAGAAACAAAATATGAACTTTGACAAACTAACCTCATGATGATGACCTACCTCATCCTGACCTTCATGATGATGATGCACCTAAACTATTTTTACCAAACCGCCAGAAAGCAGACAACACAAACCAGAACAAAAGTTGGGTCCCTGTTTTGATAAGTCAAAATGGGGCGTGTTGTGTAACCACACAACAACTTGCCACCAAAGAAAATAAACAAATTCCAATGATTCAAGTGATGTGATCACATTTATCTATAGTGTTCTAATTCTGTCTAAGTAAAATCATCATGATCTTTGAATGATAAAATTTCATTATGGTGATAAAGCTAACAAAGGATCAGGTGTGTGCATATGATTAATTATCCTCATCTTGAAAGTAAGTTGAAAACATAAGTAACTGGTGTTAAACTACATAGTTGGAGATCATCCCTCATAGCCAACCTGGATAGAGCCTTGCTGCCAGCAGGCGTCTATAGCCCCGGCAAGGTTATCTATACAATCTCCCTAAGTAGGGCTCCACTGCCAGCAGGCGTCCATAGCCCCGGTAGAGTTACTTAGATGGCCTAATTTTATTTCGTTTCTGATTTTCCTTTAAAAATTTAAATTTGATATCATCATGTCAGCTCATTTGTACAAGGTGTAGTCACTTGCAGCTTTAGGTTGGAGATTGTATTGGTAGCAAGGGAGTCCCTTTAGATTTTTCATTTAACACCTATACTCATATCTTCAACAAACCCAAGGCTGTTAGGTGTTTCATTGTGTTTGATTCACTTTGGACAAGAAAAAGTACCCTGATGAAAAGACATCATAAACCTGATCATGAACACTTCTTAGAATGAATCATAACCTATATTTAAACGTGATCTCATCACTTGAATCCTAACAATTTAATTATTTTCTTAAGGTGATGAAGTGCATCATCCTGACTTACCAGAACAAGGTCCCAACCAACAAAACAACAACAACAACAAGCAAACTGTACAAACAACTATACAAATATACAATATGATACATGAGACACTATACAAATATACAATATGATACATGAGACTGTCATGAAGTCACTCAGGCCTGGAAATAATGTTTGAGGAATTGTCCATTGACTGGCAACGGGACATCCTCACTTGTCAGGTTCTTAAGCCTATAAGTGTTGTCTCCTAAAATTTCAGAAATCTGAAAGGGACCTATCCATAGTCTATCAAACTTACCATGATCACCTTTCCTTTCATGGGCTTTATCCCACATCAGGACTAAATCTGATATCCTGAAAGCTTTAATTCTGGCTCTCTTGTCAAACCAGCGTTTGACAACAGCCTGATGTTTTGCAAATTGGTCAATCGCTTGACTTCGTTTTTCTTCCAGATGCATCAACTGAAGCAACCTGACTTCCTGTTTATTATCTATGCCTAGATAGTCTTGGGCAAACTGCAGAGTAGGAATTTTCAAGTTTACAGGGAGGATAGGATCTACCCCATATACTAGCTGGAAGGGTGAGTTTCCCAATGCAATTTTCATTCTAGTTCTGTCTACCCATAAGGCATATTTCAGAAATGAGTTCCATTCCCTGGGATTTTTCTCTATCAATTTTCTTATGATACTCAGTAAATTCTTATTGGTGGATTCTGCTAATCCATTTCCCTGGGGATAGTAATTGGATGAGAACTTAAGTATGATCCCATGATCAAAAGCCCAACTTGACAATTTAGTGGAAATGAAGGCAGAACCATTATCACTTACCAATGCATAAGGAATTCCATACCTGGTGACAATGTTGCTTTCCAGAAATTTAATGACATCATCAGCAGTACAAGTTTTGCTGCTGATAGCCTCAGTCCATCTGGTACAATAATCAGTAATTGTTAGGACATACCTCTGGCCTGAAGAAGACGGAGGATTGATCGGTCCTATGAAATCCATGCCCCACTGTGCAAATGGGCGCTCTTCCATCACTGGCTGCAATGGTTGTGCAGCATATTTTTCTCTGTTGGCAGCAACCTGGCAAACATGACAACATTTAACATGATCAGCTGTGTCTTTAAAAATTGTAGGCCAGTAATATCCTGCTCTGAGGATTGCATGTGTTGTGGCCAATGCTGATCCGTGGGCAGTTCCAAACTTGTCATGTAACTCTGTCAAAACTTTATTGGCTTCTGGTTTCTCCAAGCATCTCAGGTATATCCCTTCATAATTCTTTTTAAACAGGGCTCCTCCCTTCATCATATACTTTTGGGATCTTATCTTTAAGGCTCTTCTCTGTGAGGCTTGCATTCCTGAAGGACATCTTCCCATGATCAGGATGTGCCTGATGTCTGAATACCATTCCCCATTGTCCTTCTCATTGATCACATACTGCTGACTGATGATGTTTGGATCAGTTTCAGATATCATCTGACTCAGAGCTTGTCCTCTTACCAGCTTCATTGGTGTGATCTCCATGTCATATTCTTGTAATACAGTAATCCATTTGGCCCTTTTTTCACCAGGTTCACTCTGCATCAGCAGCATTTTTACTGCTGCATCTGGTACCACAGCAATCACTTTGCTTCTCAGTATATAATGTCTGAACTTTTTTACTGCTCTGACTAATGCAAGTGCCTGTCTTTCAACATCTACATATCTCAACTCAGCATCCCTGAAAGGACAGCTCATGAAGGCAATTGGTTTCTCTTCTTTATCTTCATTTCTTTGAGTTAACACTGCTGCAGAAGTATGTTCTGAAGCAAATGAGTAGATGTAGAAATCTTTTGTATAATCTGGACTAATGAGGATAGGAGCATCTGAAATGGCCTTCTTTATATCTTCAAAGGCAGCTCTGGCTTCTGGTGTCCAGTCAATTTGTGCATCTTTTTTCAACATGGCATTCAGTGGTCTGACAATCTCAGCAAAGCCGGTGATGAACTTCCTCACAAAATTTATCTTACCAAAATAAGATTTAAGTTCCTTTTTGCTTCCTGGAAGTGGTAACTTCATAATGGATTCCACCATGTCAGGATCAATGATAATCCCATCCTCTGTGATCAGGTGGCCTAGTAACTTTCCTGTTGTGACCCCGAATATGCACTTCTTGGGATTCAAAGATATTCCATATTCTTCACATTTCTTCAGTACACTTCTGAGGTCAGCAACATGATCTCCTCTTTCTTTGGAGAATACTGTCAGGTCATCCATGTAGATGACTATACATTTTCCTACTAAGCCTCTGAAGGCTATGTCCATTGCTCGCTGGAATGTAGCTCCAGCATTTATCAGTCCAAATGGCATACGTCTATATGCAAATATCCCCCACTATGTGGTGAAGGCAGTCTTTAATCTGTCAATTTTATCCACCATCACTTGGTTGTATCCTGAAAAACCATCCAAGAAGGACATCATCTTGGCTCCATTTACCATCTGCAGAACTTCATCCAAAGAGGGCAAAGGATAATTATCCTTTTCTGATGCTCTGTTCAGGTTCCTGAAATCCACACACAATCTGATGTCTCCATTCTTCTTTCTGACTGGCACCAGATTTGCCACCCAAGTGGAGTGCCTTACAGGAAATATTATCCGGGCATTTAACAATTTCTTGACCTCTTCAAGGATGATGGGCTCAAGTAGAGCATTAACTGGCCTCTGCTTCTGTCTGAAAGGTTTTGCATCTGGCTTGAGAGGTATAGTATGAGTTATGACAGAAGTGTCATACGTCTTCAGCTCGTCATAAGTCCATGCAATTACATGTATATAATGCTTAAGGGCCTGAGTTATTCCTTCTAACTCTTCAGGTGTACAAACCTTACCCAACAAGACATTTCTCTTGTCATCAGCTTGTCCAATATTCACCTGTGAATATTGACCTCCATCTGCTTTAGGCAGATCCTTATGTTTAAGCATATTATCCAGATCAAAGGCTCTTTCTAATTCAATCATACCTTTGGGAATTGTGTTGCTAGGCAACTCTAATATCTCATCTTCTTCCCAGACATGATCTTCCATACCATTTTCATCTATGATATGAGCTTCAAATACGTCCCTGTTTGTTATGAAGTCCAGGATGTGCTGATCATCATCAAACACTTGGAGATTAGTCACATTGTCAGGTACCGAAGGTACTGACACCAATTCTACTGAAAATCTCTTCAGACCAGATATAGACAGCGGTTCCAGTGTACTGGCGGCCTGAGCAAGTGCATCTGCCCTTTGGTTCTGTTCTCTTGGCACGTGAATGATGTTGAAGGCATCAAAGTCTTCAATCAGGTCCCACACACGATGTCTGTAATTTGACAGCTTTCTGTAGTTACAAGAGTAAATTCCTCTTACTTGTCTCACAACTAGTTCTGAATCTCCAAAAACATGCAGGATCTTCACCTTCTTCTTATGGGCAAACAACAGTCCATGAATCAGAGCTTCATACTCTGTGACATTATTAGTGCAGGGGAACTGTAATCTGTAAGCTGCTAAATAGGATTTTCCTGATGGATCAATAAGGTCAATTCCTACCCCAGCACCTTGCTTAGATTTGGATCCATCAAACCTCAGGATCCAAGGCTTATCTTCAGCAGGACATTTGCTTGAACTTTCTTTTTTCTTTGCAGCTCTAGCTGCTGCTCCGCCTGATATCCACTTTAACTTAGGGGTGTCATCTTCAAGTTTCTTCTTTCCTTTATCTGATGATCCTGATGGCTTTTCTGTTTTCTCTTCCATCCTAGCAGGAGGATGATGTTCAGCACATACAGCTGCATGCTTCTTCAAAATGTGTAAGCACAGTGAGCAAGTTGTTTCTGAGTGAGGCGCCTCATGCAGCCTACACCAACCTTTAATTAAAACCTCCTGGGGAGATCTACACTGTTGTGTCATTTTTTTTATTTCTTTGACCAAAAATTCTTCGAACTTCGTCAGGTCACTGCCTTTGTCCTCATCAGACAACTCGTAATCTGGTTCCATGAAGCAATCACTACCAGGAGTGATCTTTTCCTTTCTCGCATCATTCGTCTGATTGGACACCAGGATCTCTTCTATTTTTTGGATATGATCCTCATCAGGATCCGTTGACTCTTCTGTTCCTGCAGAAGACAAATAAAAATTAGTATCATCATCATCATCAGATGTAGCACTCACCTCAGAATATGATGATGATGCTTCACTATACGTCTGCTCCAGTATTACCATGTCTAAGCATGGTTCACAAGTCTTTTCCGAGTGTGCTTCACCATGTAATCTGCACCATCCGTCAATCAAAATATCATTAGCAGGTATATTTAATAATTGACAACGTTTTATCTGAGTAGATAAATGCATCTGAAAATCCCTGAAGCGATCTATTTCATTCTCATTATCAGGATCATTATTAAGTTCTACAACTGGCATATCCTCATGATAATCATCATCATGATGATGATGAACATCAAGCATCAGGACCTCTTCTATTTGGACAGTTTGCGGCCTGATGTGATAAACTCCAGGTTCTACGTTTACATACATGATCTCATTTGTTCTGTTATATTCCGTGATCATATGTTTCATCCTAGGCTCAGCATCAATCCTGATCTGATTAGGTATATCTTTCCATGGCAACCACATGTGACTGAAGTCTGTGGACATGTATCTGTTAAGCGTTTTAGACCAGTCCCGGCTAAGCAACATCCCATATGTATTAGGTATGTCAACTACCTGAATGTCAATGTAATACTGGATCCTAGGATCAGACGCTAGCTGCATGTGAATGTGAGTGAGTTCTCCTACGACACTTACTTCTGTCTTGTCCAGTTGAGTGACCTTCTTTAAGGATTTAGCAGGATGCAGTCCTAATGCATTGCATATTGACAAAGGCATAACATTAGTTGAGGCTCCTGAATCAACTAAACAGTTGTGCAAATTCTTACTGAACATTCTTATGGTGAGGAGAAACGGAGGTGATTCAGTTTTATCTCTGTACAAGGTCATGTGAGAGGTTTCAGCAGCTTGGACTGTGGCTGACACTTTGGGCTTGACAGTATTATCTTTAGCAGTATGGTCTCTGCTATTGGATTGACTCGAAAGGTGATTATCCTCTTTAGGAGCAGGATCATCCAGCGACTTCATGAATGCCCTTTTGATGGCAGGAGTTTTCAGTAACTCAGATAGGGACAGGCTGATCTTGATTTTCTTCATTTCATCAGCCAAGTAACTGACTAACCTGTCAGACTCATGAGGTGCATTTGCCACTTTTGTTACTGTGTTTTGAGGAGACAAGTATTGAGCATTCACCTTAGGGAACCCAGGGTTATTGCTAGCCTTAGGATCAGGAGGTGTGTTGAAGTTGTTTGGAGGTAGAGATGATGTCAATGGACCGGCAGGTCTGTTGGCATTACTCCTCAGGTTATAATTGTGCTTACCAGGGTATTGCTGCTGGTATGCATGTACTTCCTCATGCTCTCTTGCAGGTTCATTTTCATCCTCAAAAGGGAAGACATAGTTTGCTTCAAAGGTTAAGGCAGATTCTTCACAGGTCTGATTATAATCCTGATGAGGCTGATTAGTGTATGTTTCCAGCACAAAAGCTGAGTCATATCCACAAGGAACTATTTCATTTCCTTCTGCCTGAGGTGGATTTCCAGAAGTATTAGACACTTCAGTCTGAAAGATGCTGGCAGCAATCCTAAATTGTGGACAATCTAATTCTGCATGTGCATTGGTATTGTGAATCCTGCACCAATTGGTAAGGGCTGCTTCAGCAAGATTGACTCTAGTAGTCTGTTTGGTTTCACCAGGAGGCTGATTGTCTAGGGGTGATGGTAATGAACCATTATTTGGCCTGGAGTTCCACACTCTGGGCTGCCTAGGAGGATTATTATTATTTCCACCATTATTGTTGAAATTATTGTTGTATCCTCTGTCAGGGTAATTTGGTCTGTCATTGGAATAACTCCTATTCTGACCTGACTGTGAATAAAACCCTTGATTTCTCAAGTGTGTTACTTCTGTGGTGAGTTTTCTCAACTGAGCAGCAATTTCTTTGATCTCCTCTTTCTCCTCTTGAGCTTTGGCCACTACATTTTCAGTCTGAGGCTGGAAAAAGGAAGATCCATGGTTATTGTGGGATAGATCTGTACCCTGAGGTGTCTGAGCATGTGCAGGATATTGTGGCAATTGGCCATTTCCATTAGGAGGAGGCATGATACTCAATGGAGGTACTTGCAAAGGTGCAGGCATGATTGCTGGGGGCATCACCGATCCATTTGGATATTGTGCAGGATATTGTGAAGGATAAGCTACAGGATACTGTGCTGGATATTGTGATTGCACGCCAGGCAAAGTAGGGAATGCTATATTAGGAGTAGGAGCAGGTATCAGCTGCTGATTTACTTTGATAGCTTCTTGAAAAGCTCCTGTCAATGTGGTGATCTCAGGATGTGTTCTCCTGATGAACATGGAGGTTAATGGATCCAGGGCTGAATAATAAATACTCCTAGCAGCATCATCAGCCACCACATATGGGGTAACTAGCTTGGACAACATTTTCTGGAACCTAGCATTGAAATTTGCAATAGGTTCATGCTCAAATCTCTTAATTGTGGCAAACATGTGGTAATTCATGGATGGATCAATAGGGACCTTGAATCTGTCAAGAAAGGCCTTCTCTAAGACAGCCCACGAACCGACAGAAGATTGACCAAGACTGATGAACCAATTATAAGCCTCTTCCCCTAAGGAAAAAGGGAATAATCTGCACACCACGTCTTGATGTTCTATTCTGGCTCTGCAGCAAGCTTCTTTAAACGTCCTGATATGATCATCCGCATCCTGATAAGGATGGTATTTTGGACAAAGTTTGTCCGGATACTTTGGTAACTCATGATACGCAGTAAAGGTCAATGGTGATTCTGCTGCAAAGAAAGACATTGCAACCTGAGGGGGCTGAACTGGTGGTGCAGTTGGCTGAGGTTGGACTAAAGGTATACCCTAAGGTTGAACAGGAGGTGTCACGGATATACCGGAAGGTATTTGCAAACCAACAGGAGTTACTGGAGGAGGTCCCGGTGAAGTTCTAGACGTACCAGACTCTGGAGTATGGTGAACGTCTACAGTCCTAGGTCTAAAACCTCTAACAGGCAATTCTTCAAAAATTTCACTATGTCTAGACCTGGTATTTATCCTGTGAGCCAGGATTTCTCGATTTGGAGGCCAATTAGCTGAAACTTTGCAAATATTGGCTGGATTCCACCGGACGAGGTGATATTTGCGGTCAAATTGCAAATCAGACTGAATATTTACGCAATATTTGCGAAGACACTGCAAATAGGACAGGATATTGGGATATTCCGACCGGTAGCACAAGATCTCACGTGTTTAAGGCTCAAATTCTCAAAGCTTGAACAAATTTACGCATCTTTGGCTAATATTTAGTGAATTTAGAGAAATCTACTGTAAAGCTTGCAATATTTATGTGAGATTTGGAAATCTTTACATAGAATGTGCATATACAAACTTGTCGCAGCAAATATTTACGCAATATGATGAAATTCACAAACGATCTGAGGTTACCTTACTCTGAGCGTCATCAAACCTGAAAGTACTGATGATGAACGTGATCTTCTGGACTAGGCCCTCCTTCTAGCGCCAATTTATGTTGCGTTAGAAGCGAGGGGCCTGCATAAAATGAATGATGACTGAAGCAATGGTGTCTTTTCCAGTTCTGCCCTCCTTCTAGCGCCAATTTATGTTGGTCATGATGTTAGTCATTCGCAAACATAGAATAAAAGTTACACAACAACCTTTACTCATCTTGAAAGATACGATGAATTCAAAGAATTCATGATCCCAAGTCTCCGTTGATTAGGTCTTAATCTACTGACGTTACTCAGTGGTTGATGTGTGTTGCTGTTTTCCATTCAGGGGCCTTACGTGTTTCTGCACTGTTCATCATCCTTATCTTCAAATATTCTGCTCTGGATGTTTGCTCCGCATAAATTTCAACAATTCTTCCTCTGCACTGTAAATTTAGTCAAATAAAGTGCCTACAGGCTGATATTTGCATGATTTCTATCATTATTTATGATTCTTTGCATGATATTTTCAATACTACATGCATTTAACTCAAATATGCTAATGATCTTCAGTTACCTACGGGATTTCAACATATTTCTCTGTTTCTGCTTGTTATTTATCATGATTTGCAGTTATGGTGATGAATTAATGAAATTGAAAAGAAGAAAAAGGGTTAAAGAATGAGATTCCCAAAACTACTGGACTTAGATCACTGATCCACATACAAGCTCCCATACATGCAATGAAAAGAAGGAAAACTAGAAATCATACTTCACCAGGACATTCCACAAATCCGCATGATCTAGTGCAAATCTTCAAAGGAAAAGTTGACAACAACATGTAATGAAATGAAAGCGCTTCCAGTTGAACACAACATTCACCAGTACATATCTAGAAATCAACAGAAAGATTACGTAAAATTTACAATTAGGATGTAATCTGGAACTTCATATCCATTCAGTATGCTCAAGAACAGGTACATTTACAGTGATCTGAAGAAAGAACCTTGACATTTCAACAATTCTATCCTCATTAGTCTCAGTAATCCGATCTCCTAATTGACTCTACAGTAATTGACTTTTTGCGCCAGATGCGTCTGTGTATTCTAATGTATTTCTCCTCTCTGATGACAAGCTCTGGCCTTTATATAGAGCAAATGCCAGAAAACGGTTACCATGATCCAAGGATCAGGATCCTCTCATAACAAACAACGGTCCAGATGAAAAGCACATGCTTCGTCAGTTGGCAAATGCACAGCTGGCACGAAATATTCCAGCATCTTCAATTTGATTCGGTCTCCAGCTGGCGAACAGCATATTTGACAATATCCTCCTCATTTCTGGCTCATGTTGCCTCCATGCGCAACTTTGTAATGCTCAGCTTCAGCAGCAGCTCTAACAGCATCATGACTTCAATGCTCAGCTTCAGCAGCAGCATCATGACTTCCTGCAAATAAACAGACAAACATTAAGTTCATCATCATGTGGATAAACAACAGGAAGTAAACATTTTATTAAACATACCTCCCAATGCAGCTACAGGCAATCAGGCTTTACCTGTGGAAAATATGCACTAAATGCATAAACAGCATAAAACAACCAGGTCAACCCTCGTTGACCAAAATCAGGCAGTCGGGCCTTTTAAATTTCTATCGTTTCAAATTTTCCCGCCCATTTCCATGTGTATCAGGTTCAAATATGATCAGGTATGCCAAAATATACAAGGAAATAACCGCCCTTAACAAATTACTTCACATCTGGCTTTGCATGCTCTGTTTGTATGCTTCGGGTCATCATCATCATGTTCGCATCGGTGCGACCACATATGATCAGGTTGACAATATTAGACTTGGCCGACGGCAACAGTTATACCTACGTCAAAATCATGAGGATGACCAACTATATGCCCTCTGTCTGGCCGCAGGATATCATGAAATATGATGCTCCTCCTTTCCGAATGCTCTGACGAAAAGCACATCAGGATGTTTCACTTCTGCATACTGGGAAAGAAATACATCGTCATCATCATCATGATGAAGACAAACAGGAGGACTTGGAAAATGATCCTGCCGCTGAGGAAAGGAATATCATGGTGACATCATCCTGATATTCGGGCTTCAATAAAATGCAAAGGGATGACGTCATCGTCATGTTTCGTTAAGATCAGGAGATAAATGGAATATCGGGTTCCCCCCAAGGAAGATGATCAGGTGGTGCATGTAAAATGACCCCTTTGCGGCCAATGTAACCCGCTCAAAAGATTAGGATGATGATGATGATCATCATCATATCCGCACTAGGTGATTTAAAATATGATCCTGCTGAACGTCCAGATGACGTCATCAGGATATCCGCGACCTTCGTTAAATTTAGAACATGACGTCATCGTCATCATCATATGGCGAACAGGATCATGCCTTGGAAAATATCCTGCCGAAGGAGAAAGGTGATGGTGACGTCATCCTGATATTTACTTCTTCGTTTATCAGGTCGGGATGACGTCATCAGGATATTTGCAAAAGGTTATACTTCTCGGCAGGAGGATATTGCGAAATGTCAGGTAGACGAACAAGATCATGATGATCTTGTCAACAAGACGAATGAAATATCACCCTCCGCTTCGAAAGATAAGGTGATCATCATGATCACGCAAAAGGAGATCAGGAGGATACTACGAAATATGATCCTGCCTTGAAATATCATGATGATGATGTTCACCAGGACTTTGACGTGCGCGCGCAAATTATGCAGATGGCAGATTTCTTAAGTAGGGTGATGATGATCATCAGCATGATATTATAATATCGGGTGATGTTAGAATATCATGATGCTCGCGATGTTAGAATATCATGATGCTCGCGATGCTAGAATATCATGATGCTCGCGATGTTTCCAAGGTCGCTTGACGGGTAAAACACACTAGCACTTAAGGTTGACGTCCGGATGTTTCGGGACTGCATGATTTTTATCAGGTGATAGAGTAAGATCATGATGATGATGTTTCGCGATACAAAAGACCGCTCGACGGGAAAAGATTACTACGACTTAAACTTGACGTCCGGATGTTTTGACCTCAGGATATTATCGGGGTGCTTTTCAAATATCATGATGATGATGTTCATCATACAGCAATTATCAGGTTTGACCAAAACTTTGACTGCTCATAACTCCCTCATATGGATGAATTTTCAAGTGATGTAAAAGGCAAACCTGCATGGAATTTCAAGCTCTTTCTAACCATGAAGTCATAGAAACAAAATATGAACTTTGACAAACTAACCTCATGATGATGACCTACCTCATCCTGACCTTCATGATGATGATGCACCTGACCTATTTTTACCAAACCGCCAGAAAGTAGACAACACAAACCAGAACAAAAGTTGGGTCCCTGTTTTGATAAGTCAAAATGGGGCGTGTTGTGTAACCACACAACACTATCTACTCTGTAAACTATTAGCCCGATACTTAGAAGCTAATAACTTTTGAATCCATTATCACCAGAGGCCAAAACTCTAGATTTATATTGTCTTAACAATGCTCATGACTACCTAATATCTATAGCAAGTTATGACTTTCCACCAGAGAGATCCAGACCAAGATACCGAACCTTGTCGCATGTTCTATTCCTGACTACTCGGACTTAGACAAGTCTTCAATCTGATTTTCAAATTATGCAATGCGAATGTGTAGAGAGAGTTAGTTGCCATCAATGACAACATTTATCATGCCTAGCAGTGTCTCTTGCCAACAATCTCCCCCTTTGGCATTGATGGCAACACTTAGTGAAAAATGACTAAGTGTCGGAATAACTCCCCCTTTGGTTTTGCTCAATAGTATTGTTCACACTACTTTCTGGTGCTCCCCCTTTGCTGGATTCCTCATTTTTCACTGTTCTTCACTCCCCCTTTGACATCAATGGCAAAGGATGGGATTCACAATCACTAATTATGCAAAAACTCTGCATATATGACCGCATGTGTACAAGTAGTACATATGTTATATTTACATATACTTAAGGATATCTGCAAAAATACTCTTTAACTGTACAAATTTGGTGTCCCAACTTCTCTTCATACTACCCAAAATTGAAATGTGTCCACTTAGTAGAAATGCATATGCTTCTGCTTTCCTTTGATTTGAGGGATCACTCATCCGGATAGTACTTTGGGCCTCTGCCAAAGTATTAAACATTGTTTCCAACTTAGGGGTAATCAGTCCTTGGAGCTCACCCATTCTTTCCATAATGTTCTTCTTTTCCTTGATAATTTTCTTTATTTCATTTGTCAAGCTAATTGCTTGACATTCTTGGCTCACTAGAGATACTATTAAAGGATCAAAACTTTGAGATAGGTTTAGCAACTTTTTCTCCTGCTCCTTTATCTTTTTCTCAATATCCTCTGCTATTTTGGGCCATGATAAACAAAACTTATATACCTCACCACCATCCTTAAGAGCATTTTCAATACTCTTTATACCAATGTCGAGTGTTTTTCAATCATTATCTATAAGACCTTTTAGTTCACTAAACCTCTTATCCAAAATTTCTTTCTCGACCTTTATTTTGGCAGATTTATCAAAGGACTCAAAATTTGTATTTATAGAATGCACAAGATTTTTCAAATTACCAGAAGGAGAATCAAATGTATTTTTCTGATATGTGGGCATGATCTTCTCCAGTGCTCCGGATGCTAGGCTTATCAACTTGCTATCTTCTATGTGAGACTTCAGTAATTTCTCCCTTGCCTTGGCCTGTGGGAATGATGATATCTGTAGTATTTGATCCAGAGAGAGTGTCATAATTGATTGGTCCTTATATTAGTTCCAGCTCATCCAACTCTAGCATCTCCTTGCTAAGAAAACTCTATACTACACTTGCAGTGTCTCTTGCCACACTTGTTATTTCAGATTCCTTCCCTTGTGCTTTGTCAGTGGCAGCAACTAGATTGTTTTTCTTTGGTGCATTAGCACCATCTCCTTCTGCTAGATCTTCTTTTCCCTCTGCCTCTTCCTCTTCCTTCTCTTTCTCCTTTTCTTCTTCTTTCTCTTGGCTATTTCTGGAGTCATCAATGGGATTTGGAGGATCATGGCCAATATTTGCTTCTTCTATCAATACTTCCTCTCCTTCATTTTGCACTTTCTCTTTTGGAACAGAGGAGTCTAGAGTTTTAGTCTGTTGCTTGTTTCCCTTTAATCCTTCAACATCCATGTCTAAGGACTCAATTTCTACATTTACCTCCTCTACAATAGGAAGATTGTGCTTTTTCAAAGCACACCGAAGAATCTTTTTGGTTTCCTCTGCAATCTTGTTTGTTTCCCCTAACATAAGCTATTCATTCATTTCTTGCTTTAGAACTCATCCTTGGCTTCTTTGAATATCAAGTTCATTTGCTTCGGAGTAATTTGGGGGCATAGTTGTATTAATATTTGTTCTCGGATCTCAAGATCCTTGCCTTTTGCATTGTCTTTTCTCATTTCAAAAATTTTCTCAAGGCTTTTTGGTATTAATGAACATATCTCAATAAGATCTTTGTTGTAGATATTCAAATATCTTACCATTGCTTCCTCAAGTATTATTTTGTCAGCATCACTATAGTCATCATAGAATTATGTCATTGGAGCCAAGTTTCCATCTACAGTAACTGATTTAATGATGTCATCTACTAAAAGGGTAGGCTTCTCTACATATTCCTCTGTCTTTTGCCTCTTGCTTTCCCTTTTGCTTCCAGAGGACATCTCCTTGGATATCTTGGCCACTTTTGTGCCTGTGGATTTTAGTTCTTTGATCTCAATGTTAGAATCTGTATTTTCTTCTTCTTCTTTTGTGCTTTCATAGGTCTGGGATGCTTTTGCTTTCTTCCTTTTTCTCCCTTTTTCCTGATGATTTTGCTTCCAGTTCTGCAGTCTTAGGAGGAACAGGGGTAGCAGTAGAGTTCCTGGTAGTTCTTGAAGTGGAAGAAGGTTCCATAGGAGCACTTGTTTGTTTCTTATCTTGTTTCTCTTTCTCAGCCTTTTCAGTTCTTTCCCTAAATTTCCTCACAGCCTCCTTAGTTAGGCCCAGATTTTCAGCCAACTGCTCAACTTCTTTTCTTACTTTCCTATTGGTTTCATGCTCTCTGAGCTTAGTATGCAACTTTAGACTTAGTTCCTCATAAGTTCCAAATATTTCAACCGTTGTGTCTTTGGGTTTACTCAATAGGTGTTGAGCATATATATTCAAAATTTTCTCATCCACCTCATAGCCCATAGGCATAATCCATACAGTCCTAGGTTCCACAGCTTCCATTAGACACTGATTAGTGTCAACCATGAAGCATAATTAATTTTTATACTTCTCAACAACTGATTTAGGGATTATTTCCCTTAAATGCATCATACTCTGAAAATTCTTGAAGTAACCCCATATTGTAGTTTTTTGAGTTTTGAAGTCACAAATGTTGCGAAGATGATCTCTGATCTGAATAGCAATTGGCTCATCATTAGTCCAGTGCACACCTTTTACCCTAGGTACCTCATTCATAAAGTAGAAGAATAGACATAGAACCAATGTACCATACTTGAAGGTGTTTTTCTTTTCTTTCTTGATTTTATTTAAGTTTTCAATTAGTTGATTCTACAGTAATTCACACAAGTCATAGTATTTTCCTTTAGCATCTTGTAAGAAGCATATATGGCTATTCTAGAAATAGAATTCTCCCTACTAGAGTGATAAATCTTGTAACCAATCACCATGGAGGCAAACTTAATAGTTGGTTCTATGATGTCATTAATGGTCATTGCTCTCTTGTCAAACTTCGCACTGGTTGCATTTGTAACAATTTGGTTTTTCAGAGATTTTAACATAGGTAATCCACGAGTGAATTTAACCCAGTTACAATTTTGATGACATCCTTGGTAATCTTGAATGGTTTTAACAGCCAAATGAATTCATCATGCATCTGACTCAAAACATATTGGACCCATTCATCTTCATCAAATGTTGGAAACCCCATAATCTAGATAAAGTGTTTATCCTGTAGTGCCTTATATTTGGGTTTAAGTTCATGATTTTCATCCCTGAGCTGTTTCTCAAACAAGTCTACATATCTTGAATCTCCAAATTCATCTATATTTGCATGAATATAAATCCTAATGTCTTCAACATGCAGCACACCATACGAAACACTTGAAAAAGCACCTAACGGGTCAACTTCTATTGATTTGTGAGGATGCTTCTTAAATTTGGGTCGAGGCCTTTTAGTAATGTCAGCAACATGAGGAGTAGCCATCTCAACAAATTTCAGATTCAAAGCTTTACAAAGAAGTACCTTTTTCTTCTGTGGGGTTAGGGTTGATCAATTGCCGGTCAAATTTGCTCTTTTCTTCAATCTTTGGATTTACAGCTTGGATGCTCTTGTTCTTGTTTCCTCCAAATGCAAATTGATTCAAATGCATAACCAACTAACCTTTTATCCTTTGCAAAACCTAATTTAGCATTGTAATAAATGCGTTGCCCTAACTTTGTTCAGTTACTCTATTTTTTACAATTCTTCATGAATCACTACGCAAGTTTTCATACCAACATCCTTTCTTCCAGAAATCCTTCCAAAGGTTTTGAATCAATTCAAAATATTTTCTTTTATTGTCCCAAATTCAAGCACCCACTTACTGACTAGGGGAATTTGATGTTCAATGTAGCTCCCCTTAAGCTAGAGCTCCTGACTTAATTCCTAGAGGAATTGTCAGCACCGGATTCTGGTGTGGATCCATCACCATTGTTTATTATATCTTTCTTTACCCAAGTCTTGTTCATTTTGCTCCATATCTCATTCACATCAATTTTCCTTTTGCCTTTGTCTTGTCTCTGCTCATCCAATTTTCTTTTTACCAGACCTCTTCTTCCATTGTTTCTACTTTTGCAGAATCTTGCAATATGACTAGATTTATTGCAATTAAAGCACACAACATTTCCTTGCTTATGAACTTGATTTCCTCTTGATCTTCACTGATTGGCCATGTGTCCAAACCCATTTCAAGCAAAATAGTAACCATTGAAAGAATTGTCAATTCCTTTATTGTTAGCATTATTCATTATCACACTTCTGCATTCATTTGATCTATGACCATACCTCTTACACTTGAAGCATTGAATGGAGAAGGATGGACCATTTTGTTAGAAATGAAAGCAACACTACTTCAATGGAAATCTGATTCAAGATAAATTCTACCAATCTTTAACTGTGTATTATTAATGGAGATTGTAATCAAAACATAAACCCACAATACAAAAATATACCAGAAGAAGAATGAAGCACATAACACAAGTGTTTAACGTGGAGAAAACCCTTTCAGGTAAAAAACTCCACCAAGAAAAAGAGGCCAAGTTGTATTATCTTCACAAAAGGATATTACAAATACATTCACTTCCTCTATCCTCCAACCTTCACTCCGGCAGAACCTGGGTGCATGTAAACTGTTATATGCATCTCATCTACTATGCTATGGTTTATAAAGAATTTACACAACCTCAAGATATTAAATGACTTCTTACAAGCCAATAACACTTGTCAAGAGTCAACAATACAACCTTGGGCGTCCATGGCCAAGAATAGGCTCTTACGGGGTCATAAATGCTATCATACATGCATTCTACGCTTGGAAAAATGTGCCCATGCAAGCTTGAACGCCTTGGGGCCAAAAATAGCCACTTACAACATCTTATGATGTGTCATATGCTATTATTAGTGTCATAGATTCTTATGACAACTTACAGTTGTCATAGATTCTTATGACAACTTACAATTGTCATAGAATCTCTTACACCTTCTTACAACATCTATGACATGCATTATAACACTAAAAATAGATTATTCCTCCACATGTGCACCCCACTTTGACCAATTACCATTTACCATAGTAAATAACATCTCATAACTACCGCCGGTAACTCTGGGACTTACCATGCAGTGACTCCGTAATTACCGTGGATAGTAAATAATTTTTACTTCTGCCGGTGAAACTTGTACATCCCTTATGGGTAATTACAAATTACAAATAATAAATGGAATAAATACAATATTGGGATTTACAAGATTAATGACACCTTATCCCAACATTCTCCCACTTGACATTATACATTGTAAATCAACCCATAGGAAATCAAATGAAAATTAATCAGGCACTAGAAACAAGGCCCATACCCTCTCTGCACCACACAAACTTCTCTCTACTCATAGGTTTGGTCAATGAATCTGCAAAATTCTCCTGAGTGTCTATCTTCTTCAACTCAATCTCTCCATTTGCAATCAACTCTCGAACAAAGTGATACTGAACATCAACATGCTTAGTTCGAGCATGATACATGGGATTCTTAGCCAAACAGATAGCACTCTGGCTATCACAACCAATCTAAATGTTCCTGCAATCAAAACCAATACATGTACACAATCTCCTCAACCAAACTACCTCCTTAGAGACATGAGTTGCAGCCATATACTCTACTTCTATGGTGGACAAAGCAACTGTGGGCTGCCTCTTACTCATCCAACTCACTGCACCTCCAAATAGAGTAAACACATAGCCACTAGTGGACCTTCGACTATCCAAGTCACCTACCCAATCTACATCAAAAAAACCCTATATGTCGAAAGATTTATCAGCACTAATAGTACTAAAATAAACCAAACAATGGTCAAGAGTACTTGCAAGATATTTAAACACCATCTTCACATAATTCCAATGTTGTCTACTAGGGTTAGACATAAATTTGCTCAAAACTCCCACTACATGGGCAATATCTGGTCTAGTGCAAACCATTGCATACATCAAACTCCCTACAACACTAGCATATGGCACATTAGACATATCCTCAAGATCATCCTCAGTCTTTGGACACATATCTAATGAAAGTTTAGTACCAATGGGTAAAGGAACTCTAATTGGGTTACAGTCCTGCAAACTAAACCTTTGCAAAATAGTATTCACATACTTACTTTATGACAACCAAATATTTCTAGACTCTGTCCCTCCTGATCTCCATTCCCAAAAGATACCTTGCAGCACCAAGATCCTTCATCTGAAATGCACCTGAAAGTTGGGCTTTAAGCTCACTGACCATACCCTTAGTATTGCTAAAAAACATGTCATCAACATACAAAGCAATAACTAGTATAGAATCATCAACACAATGAATGTAAACACAATGATCCTCCTAACTTCTAAAAAAACCCAATTTTAAAACAAATGAGTCAAACTTTTGATACCACATTTTGGGGGACTATTTCAAACCATAGAGAGACCTCTTTAACTTGCAAACCCAATGTTCTTTTCCTTTTACCTCAAAACCTGTAGGCTATTGCATATAAATTTCTTCTTCAAGATCTCCATGCAAGAAAGCAGTCTTAACATCCATTTGCTCAATCTCCCAATCATAAGCTGCAGCAATGGATGAGAGAAATCTAATAGAAGTCAATTTAGCAATAGAAGAGAATATCTCACCAAAATCAACTCCCTCTCTCTAGGAGTAGCCCTTGGCTACCAGTCTAGCCTTGTACTTCTCCAATGACCCGTCTGCTCCAAACTTCTTGTTGAAGACCCACTTACATCCTATGGCCTTTCTTCCTTTGGGCAAATGAACAAGATCCCAGGTGTTATTAGAGTCCAAAGCCATCATCTCCTCCTATATGGCTAGCTGCCAAGACTCACTATCATCTACAGAAATAGCTTCCCTATAGGATCTAGGTTCATCATTAGTACTCAATAAAGCATATACACAATGGAAATCTGGTGGCCTATACCTATCAACTGGATTATGTTGTCTTGTGGATCTCCTCAAGGGTGGAGTAAGAGACTCTACTTGTTCTTCTGCATGATCGTCTGCACCAACTTCTTATGTCACAAAAGATTCATCTTCATCAGAACTACTTGAATCTTCTTCTTCTTCACCCCCCAATCCATCATTTTGTTCTTCCTGAGGTGCATCTTGCTGCTCTAAATCAAAGTGCACCTTCTTTACCTTTTCTTCTTTTTCTTTTGGCTACCCAGGTTCAAAAATAACTCTAAGTTCCCTGAAAATAATATCTCTAGAAAATATAATCTTGCGGGTTAGTGGATTCCAAAGCCTATAACCTTTGACATTATCACCATATCCAATGAATGTACACTTTTCCTTAGGCACATGAACAAAAGCCTCACAACCAAAAACCCTTAAATGTGAAATAGAAGGTTTCTTACCTGTCCACACTTCATAAGGTGTCGAATCAAGAGCCTTACAAGGAGATCTATTTATCAAGTAGCAAGTAGTACATACAGCCTCTACCCAAAAGCATTTATCCAACTGTGCATCAGTAAGCATACTTCTGGCTCTTTCTATAATTGTTTAGTTCATCCTTTCTACAACACCATTCTATTGTGGTGTATACGGAGTTGTCTTTTGTCTGATTATACCTGCATGCTTGCAAAACTCATCAAATTCCTTAGAGCAATATTCCCCTCCATTGTCAGATCTTAATATTTTTATCTTTAAACCTAATTGGTTCTCTACTAAGACTTTGAATTCCTTAAACTTAGTGAAAACTTTAGATTTATGCTTCATAAAATAAATCCATGTAAATCTAGATACATCATCAATGAAGGTTACAAAATAATGATATTTTCTAATAGATTCATTATCCACAAGTCCAAACACATCCGTATGAATAATTTCTAACTTCTCTTTTGCTCTATTGCTTCCTGAAGGAAATGATTTTCTATTTTGTTTACCAAACACACAATGCATACAGAAATCAAAGTGCTCATCAGAATAAGAGAAACCATCCAACAAATTTGTATTCTTAATAGTTTTCAGTACATTATTGCTTGTGTGGCCCAATCTATGGTGCCACAACATACATGTATTTTCAGTAGTGGCCTCAGATACATAGGAGGCATTATAAACTGTAGTGGCTTCAAGCTTAAACAAGTTCTCGAATCTCTTCCCTTTCACTACCACCAAGTTCCCTCTCACCAATCTACAACCATGCTTGTCAAATGTCACATGCATTCCCAAATCATTCAACTTCAAAACTGAAATCAAATTTCTAGCTAATCCTGGAACATTCAAAACACCTGGGAAGGTTTTAATCCTCCCATCACTGAAACACAACAATACCTTTCCTTTCCCGACAATTAGATATGTAGAGTTGTCACCAAGGTAGATATTACCTCCATCATATTCTTCATATGTGGAGAACCGTTCCTTATGCGGGGTCATATGAAACGAGCATCCTGATTCAACCAACCAGTGATCATTAGAAACAAGATTACATGCAGAAAGTAAAACTTCTTCACCTGCATTTGAGGACTTATTTAAAGCACTCTCCCACTATTTCTTGGGGTTTCTGCACTCCTTCACATGTCCCCTTTTACCGTAGTTCCAACACTTAACTCTGTTCTTTTTGCCAGGAGTCTTAGACCAGCCCTTGGACTTGTCCTTAGCCTCTTTCTGATCTCATTTAGGTCCCCTTTCCTTAGACCTTCCCCTGACACTGAGAGCATCCCCTGAACTATCTAAACTCTTCTTCCTCAATTCCTATGACAGAAGCACTGAAACAAGAGCATCCAACTTCAGATCCGCAAGGTTAGCAGTGATAGTAAGGATAACATTCTCCCAAGACTCAGGTAAAGAACAAAGAAGTAAGATACATTTATCTTCCTCACTAACCTTAACATCTACTGAATCAAGCTGACTCACTAGCAAATTAAAAGAATTTAAATGCTCTGCAACTGATTCACCTTCTCGCATTTTCATGGAAAACAATTTTATTTTTAAATAAAGTTTATTTACCATACTCTTGGCATGATAGATCTCACCCAACCATTTCCACAACTTGTATGCAGTCTCTTCCTTTGCAAAATTCAATAAGATAGAGTCTAAAAGACACAACTGGATGGTTCCCCGTGCCTTCTTATCTAGTCTATCCCACTCATCTTGAGAGACATCATCAGGTTTCTTCTCTTTTTGGACAGCCAACCATTGGTTTCTTTCTTCCAACAAATCTTCCATTTTTAACTTCCACAACTCATATGCCGTTCTGTTGAACTTCTCAATGTCCAATCGAGAGGTTGATGCAACGGTGGATGCAGCCATAATAACAACACAAGATCTACAAAACAAACACAACCAAATCTCCCACTGTAGCTATAGCTTCCACACTACCACCCAAGAGTCAAAGCTAGCCAGGCTCTTATACCAAATGTTAGAAATGTAAGCAACAATATTTCAATGGAAATCTGATTTGAGATAAATTTCAGCAATCTTTAACTATGTATTATTAATGGAGATTGTAATCAAAACATAAACCCACAATACAAAAATATACTAGAAGCAGAATGAAGCACATAACACAAGTGTTTAACATGGAGAAAACCCTTTTGGGTAAACAACTCCACCAAGAAAAAGAGGCCAAGTTGTATTATCTTCACAAAAGGAGATTACAAATACATTCACTTCCTCTATCCTCCAACCTTCACTCTGGCAAAACCTGGGTGCCTGTAAACTGTTATATGCATCTCATCTACTATGCTATGGTTTATATAGAATTTACACAACCTCAAGATATTAAATGACTTCTTACAAGCCCATAACACTTGTCAAGAGTCAACAATACAACCTTGGGCATCCATGGCCAAGAATAGGCTCTTACAAGGTCATAAATGCATCCTACACTTGGAAAAATGTGCCCATGCAAGCTTGAATGCCTTGGGGCCAAAAATAGCCACTTACAACATCTTATGACGCATCATATGCTATTATTAGTGTCATAGATTCTTATGACAACTTACAGTTGTCATAGAATCTCTTACACCTTACAACATCTATGACGTGCATCATAACACTAAAAATAGATTATTCCTCCACATGTGTACCCCACTTTGACCAATTACTATAGTAAATGACATCTCATAACTACCACCGGTAACTCTGGGACTTACCGTGCAGTAACTCTGTAATTACCGTGGACAATAAATAATTTTTACTTCTACCGGTGAAACTTGTACATCCCTTATGGGTAATTACAAATTACAAATAATAAATGGAATAAATACAATATTGGGATTTACAAGGTGAATGGCACCTTATCCCAACACATTTTGATTTACTCTACTTCTACATTGAGTAGCTTTATGACCAAATTTATTGCAATTGAAACAATTTCCATTGAATGATGGATATCTTTGAGCATTAGGCTATCTTATTGGAGGTTTTCTAGTTCTGTTCCTCCCATTCCTTGGTTGAAGATTTCTTTGTCTAGATTTGGAGCTTTCACCTTTCTCATATACAAGATCATGCTTGTCATCATCCTTTTTCTGTCCTTCAATTAGTGCTTCAAGTTTAGCTGAGCTTATCTTGAACTTCTCCTTATACTCATTTGCAATTTCTAGGTCATGTCTGAGAGTGATAATTTGTCTCTCAACTTCTCTTTCATTGTTTCTACTTTCTTGTAGATTAGATTCTAGGAGACTAGCTATTCCATCCAATCTACAGCATTCTTCAGTTCTCTCTTTCAGATTTTGATTCATCTCTTCTTCAGTTTTCTTCCTATCTTCAATTTCCTTCGTTAGTCTCATCACCCCAAAATCCATCTCATGTTTTAGGACAACTTCTTTGGCTAACTTTTCACATTCCTTTGTCTTCTCTTTTAGGGCCTTGTCTTCATAATGATTTCCTAGTTGAAGAGGTTGCTCTTCTCCTTTTGCATTGGATTTGCTCAATTTTCCTTTTAAAATTTCAATGAAATCTTCAGCCTTTATGAGGTTATCTTACAGCTCTTGGACTTCTTCCCTAGACTGCTCAAGATCATCTAGGGCAAGATTAAGTTGCCCTTGAAGGTTATATTCATCCATTTTATTTTCTTCCTAGATCTTCCTTAAGCTGTTAAACTTTTTCAAAGGAACCTTGCTTTGATACCAATTGTTGGATTAGGTCTAGATAACTAAGAGGGGGGGTGAATTAGTTGTCCCACAATTTAAACTTTGGTACCTTTAATCTTCCTTTACAACTTATAATCAAATTAGTGATGTAAACATTTCAGCATCAATCAATAACACATGAGCAAAAACATAAATAACACACTTGACACCAAGATTTTTGACGTGGAAACCTGGTTAAGGGGAAAACCACGATGGGGGTTAACCCACAAAGATTATACTTTGTTAAAAGATTACAATGGGGAATACACATGCATTCAGGCTCACTGCCTACAGAAAGAGAATTAAAATAAATTTGAACTGATATTTAGCATCTATCAATGCTAGAGTTCAGTTCCGGTTAAGCATAGAAAACTAACTTGACACACTTCATCCTTACTCTGCTTCTCTTACTACTCTACTAACATCTAAAATTTTGATCTCTGCTCTTTTCATAATTACACCATAGTCACAACACACACACACCAAAATCATCCATATCCATTGGCTATATATATCCACATCCTGATCTTTGATCACTTTCTAGTTGGCTTCAAGAACACTTGGAGCTTTATTGATACTCTGCTCTGTTGGCTAGATCCATGCATAACTTGAGATGTGGACCAAAACTTGCACTCACAAATCATCAAATAGGTTGGCCACTATCACTGGTCATCACTACTTTCCCAATCAATGACTTCCATACATCCAGAACCAAGATCATTTACAAGGTCACCTGTTCTTCTTCTATCTGCCCTGTCAAATTGTTAGCCCGATACTCAGAAGCTAATAATTTTTGAATCCATTATCACCGGAGGCCAAAACTCTAGATTTAGATTGTCTTAACAATGCTCATGACTATCTCAGATCGATAGAAAGTTATGACTTTCCACCAGAGAGATCCAGACCAAGATACTGAACCCTGTCACCTGTTCTGTTCCTGACTACCCGGACTTAGATAAGTCTTCAATCTGATTTCTGGTAAGGGCAAATTATGCAATATGGATGTGTAGAGAGACTTAGTTGCCATCAATGACAAGACTTATCATGCCTAGTAGTGTCTCTTGCCAACAAAAAGATCATCTAATTTGGACCCAACTCTCCAAAGAGTTAGCTCACAATCGAATGTAGATGGTGATCGGCCCCCTGACGAGGTTAGTAAACTAAAGATAGCGTGTGAGCAAGATAGTCAACCAGCAAAGAGAAATACTAGATTGGCTGCTTCCTCATCAAAATTAGACCATGTGCCATTTGTCAATAACCTTGTAAGTGATAGTGACTCATTCATTTTTACTCAATTAGGAGAAGATAATATGCTGCAATCTTTGCTAAGTGCCCTGAATTCTCCCAATCCAAATGAACCCTAGAGAAAAATTCTCCACTTGTGCCTATGGATGGTACTATCAGTGTTGTTAATGCTGCTAATATTCCCTCCATGTCTCCTACCTGGTTAAAGAAAGTGGTTGAAAAGAAGAAAATTTATACACCAACAGTGGATGCCTATATTGATATTGTGGCTAAGTTACTACATGATACCCCTAAGTGTAAATGTGTCAAGAGAATGTCAAGGATGGTGACTGATCCCACCTCATGAAATAATTTTTTAGAGATTACAGATCTAGTGGGGAATAAGAACAAAGATGAAGTGACCAGAGATGACTTCAAGATGAGAAGAGTAGACTTGGGACCTTCTACTACTAAAGGTGATCTCTATCATGTTAAACACTCGGTCAGTAATATATCAAAAAGGGTCAAGAGACAGCAAGAGGAGAATTTGAAGTTGCAAGCTCAAGTAAGTTCTTTATCATGATTTGTTTAGTCAACTGTTAAGATAATAACGCCCTCAATAGAAGCCCCTCTTGATATGAGTCTGAACGCCCCTAATCCTAATCTGTTACAACAAATAAAAAGATCATTGTCTATAAGGAATGCTATGGACCAATGGGTAGAAAGAGTCATTTTTTATGGTCTTTTGTTTATTGAAGAGGTAGTTAAATTGTTTGACTCCATTCATGGGAAAAGAGAAGCTTTGGTAGTAGAATTCCAAATGGCTAGGAATGATCATAATACCATATCTTTAGCTTCTAAAGAGATACAGGAGATGGCCAATATGGATGTTGGTATCCTAGTGGCTTAGAAGATCTTGAATGACCCTGGGGAATTAGACACACATATATGGGTTGATGCATTTGAATGGAAGCTCTATCTTATAATATCTATTGAGGATGAGATGATGAAAACAATAGAAACTTATTTCTTAGAAATGATGAGTATCAAAACAAATTTTTCTATTATAGAAATTGAAGCTAATGGGACTAGTGATGAAAAGTTCCTCGATGTTAAGGAGATTGCACAAAATTTTAAGAAGTTGGTAACTGAGGAAATAATGAACTATGATATTATAATAGGGGAATCACTTGGTTAAATTGTAAAGATGGTGGCCTATATCAAGGCTGTTAGGAGCGGATTTGATGATGTCCATCAAAAGGTGGCTGATGCAGATAGAGCGATGAACAAAAGGAAATACTGGATTAGCATGACTAGGACTCCACCTGGAATGTCTTTGACACCTGTAATCAACAAATACAAGGCATACAAAGTGAAGTTGTAGGCACAGGCATCTCAAATGACACAAAGTGACACATGAATGAAGACAATCAAGTGAGGGAAGAGGAAGCAATAGATGAAGCTGATAATGGAGAAGAGGATCTGGCAATCCTTAATTGAATTTCTTTTCATATGCTTTACTTTTCAATATTTTCCCAAAACCTATTGGCTCTAGAGGGCCCTTTATATTATTATTTAAAACTTCTTTTAAGCAAATGTCTTCAAGAAGCCATTAGGGTTTAAAGACAGTTATGGTTCGGTTTAGCTATAAATTTGATTAGCTAGTCGATGTTGGAATCTGTTGGCAAACTGTGTTTTGGTGATAGATTAATTTTGGCTTTCTATTCAATTACTTTATATACATGCTATAGACATCAATGTAATGGAAATTTGAATGATCATAAACTTTGTGTTATGGTTATTTGGATTCATATTCTTCATATGTTGAATTTGTTGTTGCTGGTGTTGATGATATTTGTGTATTGAGGTGGTTGGATATTAGTAATTTTTGCTCAATGCTGGGAATTTCTTATCTTTTGATACATTGTTCATGGTGGTGATTATGTGGTGCATAGTATTTGTTTTATCAATTTGTAGATGTTATCTTGGTGGAAGTCTTTGAGCTTCTGATTATTTGGATGTACTCTACCTTTACTGCTTTCTAGTTAAAAGCACCATTTACCTTGCTTTCTGGTTAAAAGTAATACTAGTTTTAATTCATAAGATTATCAGTGAAAGGTAGCCGCACATTGTAAAAGAAGTAGAGAGCCTTTGTAGAATACCAATACAGTAGGTTCAACTGTTGTTACATTTGTCATCTATTTAGGCAAGAGTATATAGAGTTAGGTGACAAATCTATTAACCAACAGATTTTTGGTGACTCCACTAGGGAATACTTATGCATATCTTTTTATATTTTCTGTGAGTTGATCTATTATTGGACTTTATGGTCTTCATGGAAGACGTGCACCAGTTCTGCAACCTAACATAGACTGGCTAGTAGGAGATTAAGAAGATATCATTACCAATCTTCAACTTGTTGCTTGGTAGACTAGAAGAAGAAACCAACAGTATCATCAAGTTGACGAAGTGCTTGAAGAAAAAGAAGTTGGTGAGATCATAAGAGAAAATGCACGTCATTTTATTAACACTCAGGAGATTGTCTTTATTGAAGGAGTTGTTCTTGTGCCTAGAAGAGAAAGGCCCTTATGAATTCAAGTAGTCCTTAACCATAAACAAAGAAATCCTACTGTCAGACCAAGGAATCAAGTTCATGTCTAGCTAGCTCACCCTCACAATAACTAGTAAGTGGTTTTGTGACTCTACTTTGTTATTTTTGTTATATACATGTAGTTGTGAAAGTTGGCTATGAAAAGCTATACCCGAGGTGATAGACAAAAGGGTATTGCTGACATTGACTTTGATTTGCTCCAATCTTTGAATTTTTCTCCTTTTCCTCCTACAAGAAGATTCAAGTCTTTAAGTAGTCCATCTTCCCCTCCACCTATAAGAGAATCTTTTAGTTCCTCTTGTCAAGTCTTAACCCTTGATGGTACTATTTTACCACTTCAAGCTAGTTTTCCTCTCCATGTCCCTTTCAATATGGCTCAACCTCCACCTATTTCATGGGGAGCTACTATTGGACCTCTAAGACTTGGGACTAACTTACATGATTTACAAAGGGGGCTAGAAAAATCATACCTAAATTTAGGGGTGATGGGAAGGTTACTCTAGAAGAGCTCATAAATGCCTTTTTTTTGCTTGTTCCATTTTGGGAGTCTAGCATGAAGATTAATCTATTAGATTATTTATTGAGTCTCTCACTGATGTTGTTGCCCAGTTGTTCTACCACCTCCCTAATGCCTCTATTAGAGATTGGGCCTCTATGAGACATAGTTTGAAGATAGGTTTAAGACTACAGATAATGAACATACATTAGTAGACCAACTCTCCTCAATGAAGAAGGAAGTCCATGAACAAATGAGGGAGTATGTGGCTAAGTTCAACAAACTCGCGAACAAAATTCCCAATGATGTTATGCCTGGTGATGGGATGTTGAAATGTTTCATAATTAATTCACTTCCCCCTGATGTCAGTTACTCAATAAAGAGACAAGGAACCGCTAACTTAGTTGATTCCCAAAAACTAGCCATTGTAGTAGAGGATGACCTAATAACTGCTAGAAAGTGGAAGAAAGAATTGTAGACAGGCAAACCTTTGGTAGTTAATTCTACTGACCCTATCATACAAAGACTAGAAAATGACATTATCACTCTAAAACGGCAAATGCCTAAAGGCCCACATCAGTCTTTTTAGGAGAATTATAACATAACATTGCAATTACCTAGGTTGGCTCAGAGATTAGCAATCGAAGGGAGACCCTACACTAGTAAGAACAATCATATGCTGTGTAATTTTCACCTCACTTCTAATCATGATGGAGCATCTTGTCCAAAGATGACAAGATTCATGCATATGCTCTCTACGAATGAGCACATAGAGGAGCCTTTTGTGGAAGAGCCCCTCACGTCTAGTGATGCCAATGTTAATTTCTTTGAATATGAGTCAAATGATGGAAGTGGAGAAGATGTCTAAACTAGAATTGATAATCCCAACTATGCAGTGTTTACTAGAGGACAACAAACACAAAGGGGGAAAAATCCCCAAGGTTAGCCTTGTAGTTCTTCCTCTACCCCTAAGTACATTTTGACAAGATAGAATAATACCAAGAAAATAGAGAATGCAACACCCAAGGTTGCATCTGCCAAGGTACCATCTACTTCTACCTCTGATGCTATTGTTTTTGGTTCATTTGATATTGTTGAGTCATGCAAAAACACAAAAATTCAAATTTCACATGTTGAATACTTAAGACTTAACCCATCTAAACTAGATAGGCTAGTTAGATATGTCAAGCAAGATCCATCCCCTTCCAGTTGTAATGCCCAGGTGTCTAATGAGGCTGAAATTCATGCTGGGAAACAAAATTGCTCAAACTCCTATTGCCAAGACCCTAGCCTTCAAAATCCTTTTGAAAAACCAAAGCCTTTTTATATTTCCTTATGTATTTCTAGCTTTAAGTTAAGTAATTGTGTCATTGATTCTAGGGCTTTAGAAAATGTGATGCCAAACTAAGTTGCTAAGGCCTTAGGTTTATCTTATACCCCTTTCTCATGGTAGATGCTTTTCAATGGATGGTTCCCTAGTACCTATCCTAGGCCAAATCAAAGATGCACAAGTTGCTCTGGCTACCTATCCTAAGAAGAGGGTGAAGTTAACCATATTAATGGCAGACACACCTGCAACCTATGGGATGCTGTTAAGTCACAGTTTCTATAAAGATTTGGGTGGAGAGATTCAAATGGACTAGTCACATGCCCTAATACCCATAGACGAGAAGGTCTGCCTGAATCCAAAACCTAAGGCCAAGTTTGCTGTATTAAATTCAGGAGACCCTCTAGCAGAAACTCTATATGTGGAAACAAGGCCTGGTACATATATGTGCACATCAACAGCTAATGACAATGCAAGTTTGATTAGTCCTAATTTAGCTAATGAGGTGTGGACATTAGAATTTGATGGTAACTATTCTATGGTTGGTTTGGGTGCTGGAGTTGTTCTAATTTCTCCTGATGACTGTAAATTTCCTTTCACTTACAAATTGGAATTTGACAATACGAATAATACTGCAGAGTATGAAGCTTTGTTATTGGGACTAGCACTAGCTAAAGAAAAGGGTATTAAGTAGCTTCAAGCTAGAGGTGATGTTGAGCTTATTGTAAAGCAAGTAAGAAAGTTGTATACAATGAAAAATGGAAGATTGAAGCATTCCCAAAATAGAGTGTGGGATTGCATAGAGGACTTTGATGCTTTCTTGATAGAAGTTGTACCTAGAGACTAGAACACTTGAGCTTATTCACTGGTTGTGTCTACTTTTCTCTTGTTGCCTCACTTAGATTTTAAAGATAAACCTTATAGGGTGGAGATAGTTTATAGGCCCAACGTGCCTGATAATGTTAACCATTGGCATGTATTTAACAATGACCGACAAATAATTTCTTTTCTTGAAAAGGACAAATCTTTTGCCAATGTGTTATTTGAAGGAAGATGTGATAAAAGAAATGATGTTCTAGAAGGCAAAATGAAATTTCATGATGGCCAAGAACCCAAGGTTATATGGTGCAGTCACGGTAGGAGGGTTCATAGAATGAACTGTCTAGACCGTGCAGCAAGAGTAAACACAACGGAAATAACTCAAAGGTATAGAACAAATGTAGATTCAGTCATTGAGTATATCATAGAATTTAAATACAAATCAGTCAGCAACATGCAGGCTTACAATTAGGGCTCAGAGGCCTGATTTCAGAATATACACAAGATATAGCTTTCAAGTCCCTTCGTGCAAATCCAAACAATAAACTTATCAATCTATTTCCAACTATTCTAATTTGCTTTCCTAGGGATCAATTACATCCTTATATATCATCTCTGGTATAAAAGATTCCTCCGTATCGGCCAAGGAAGATCACAAACTCCAATGAAGAGTTGTAACATGTGTACATGGATAGGTCAGACCTAATCATGTAGAACACCTTCGCAAATGAATGGAATGATGTCCGGATCTCAGGTAAGGTAGGCCACGAACCAAAGATCATCGAATGATGTGCAATTAAGCTTCATAAGCCAAGAAATTCTCCACATGTCTTCTCCTTTAGCTGATTAGTCTAAGACTGTCAGGATGCTCTATTATGAGAAAATAGTTGATCTTCTAATAGTGATATCTTTCTAGTAGTTGATCCAAATGCTCTGAATTCTAGATAAGATGTAGGTGAATTAATCTAGATGCTAAGTCCAACTCCACAAGATTTGAAATGCAATTGCAATTGAATACAGACCCACGTATAGAAACTACTACTAATTGAATTGCCTTAACTAAACTGGAAAATGAAAAGAAATAAACTAAATTGCAAACAAACTAAAATGCAAATGTTTTTGGTTGATGTAAGATTGCTCTTGAACCAGGGATGCTCTTGCATCAGACATCCAAGGTTATTGAAAAAAAGTGAGTCCCTCATTTTGTTGGGGCTAGAGTAAAACCAAGATGGTCCACCTCAGCCTAAGAAATCCATGTTGAATCTTCCTCCGGTCTGCCTTTCCACTTCACAATGTATTCTTTGTATTTTCTTCATCTGCTACTGCATCCAACTCTATTGTCCAAAATGTCTTCAATCAACTCCAGTGCTTGTTGTGGTAACTACTTCTTCAAGTCTTCTTCCATGTTGTCACTAAACTCTGCTTCATGATACTGATATAGGTCTACAATGTTGAAAATAGGTGAAATATCCAATGTCTTTGGTAACTCTATTTCATATGCATTTCTTGAATCAAATTGTTTGAGTATCCTACAAGGTCCAAACTTCTTCATCTTTAACTTGTTATATCTCCCAATTAGAAATCTTTCTTTTCTCAAGTATACCATCACTTCATCTCCAACTACAAATTATTTATGTCTTCTCTTCTCATTTGCTTGTTCCTATTTATTATTCATGTCTTCCAAATGTGTCTTAACCTGATTATGCACTGTCTTCATATGTTCTACAAATTCCTCTGCTTCTGCACTTCTCTTTTCTTCCATACCCATGTCTCTCAATTCTGTCACTCCTCTAGGATTCACTCCAGTAACAATCTCAAAAGGTGTTCTTCCAGTACTCCTATTTACTAAATTATTGTATGCAAACTCTGCTTGTGAAAGAATCAAATCCCAACTTCCTATCTTCTCTCCAATCAAACATCTCAACAAGTTTCCCAAACTCCTATTCACTACCTTTGTCTGGCCATCAGTATGTGGATGAAATGCTAAATTGAACTTCAAATCTGTCTCCATCTTCTTCCAAAGTGTCTTCCAAAAATATCCAAGGAATTTGGTGTCTCTGTCTAAAATTATGCTCTTAGGTAATCCATGTAATCTCACAATCTCCTTGAAAAATAGGTCTACTACATGCACTGCATTGGTTGTCTTCTTACAAGGTATAAAATGAGCCATCTTTGAAAATTTGTCTACCACTACAAATATAGAATCATGTCCTCTTTATGTTTTAGGCAATCCCATCACAAAATCCATGCTTATGTCCTCCCAAGGCCTCTCTAGTACTGTCAAAGGTTTGTACAATCTAATATTCTGACTACTCCCTTTTGCCACTTGACAAAATCTACAACTCTGTATAAATTTCCTAACATCCTTATGTATCTGAGGCCAAAAGTAATTTTCACTCACCAAAGCCACTATCTTGCCAATGCCAAAATGTCCTGCCAATCCTCCACTGTGTTTCTCCTTAATCAAATTATCTCTCATTGAACTTCTAGGTATGCATAACTAACTTCCTTTGAACAACATATCTTCCTGAATGAAATAGTCCAACCACTTACTCCTATTTGTCACAACAGGTTCCTTACATGCTTTCCAAGGTTCTTCAATGTCTCCCTCATACATATTCTTCAATTCATCAAATCCCATCACTTCAACTCTCATCTCCATCAACAAGTTTCTTCTCCTACTCAATGCACCAACAACTTTGTTTGATTTACCACTCCTATGCTTCAACACAAAACTATAACTCTGCATGAACTCTACCCATCTCATATGTCTCTAATTCAACTTACCTTGACTGTTCAAATACTACAAAGCTTGATGATCTATATACAACACAAACTCCTTAGGAAGCAAATAATGTCTCCACTTCTTCAGGGCTTGAATTATGGCATAGAGCTCTTGATCACAAACTGAATATCTTCTGCTTGCATCATTCAACTTCTCACTGAAATATACTACAAGTTTCCTTCTTGACTTAACATTGCTCCTATTGCATTTCCACTTGCATCACAATCTACTTGAAATAACTTATTAAAATTTTGTAATGCTAAGATAGGTTGCTCTGTCACCTTCTACTTCAACAGTTCAAAACTTTTATCTGCTCCTAATGTCCACTTGAAATCCTTCCTATCACCTCTCATTATCTCTGTCATAGGGTTACATACTGAACTGAAATTTTTTATGAACTTCTGGTAGAAACTAGCCAATCCATGAAATTATCTAACCTCTCCAATGCTCTCCGGTGTAGGTCATTCAACAATTGCTCTCACTTTCTTAGGGTCCATCTTCAATCCTTCCACAGAAATCATAAATCCCAAATATACTAGGTCTTCCTTCATGAAACTGCACTTCTTGATGTTTATCAATAATTTCTCTTCTCTCAGTCTCTCTAATACTTGTCTAATATGCCACAAATCTTCTTCTTTTGTCTTACTAAAAATTAAAATGTCATCCAAATACACAATAACAAACTTACCCAAGTACTTCTTCAAGACTTCATTCATCAATCTCATGAAAGTACTAGGTGCATTTGTCAATCCAAAAGGCATCACTAACTACTCATACAGTCCTTCATTTGTCTTAAAAGTAGTCTTTCATTCATCTCCTTCTCTGATTCTGATCTGATGGTATCCACTCTCCAAGTCTATCTTTGTGAAATATCTTGCTCCACTCAAACAATCCATGATATCATCCATCCTAGGTAAAGGAAATCTATACTTAACTGTGATCTTGTTTATTTCTCTAGAGTCAGTACACATTCTCCATTGTCCATCCTTCTTAGGTGCTAACACTATAGGTACTACACAAGGACTCAAACTTTCTCTGATCAAACCTTTCCTCAACAATTCCTATATCTGTCTATTTAGTTCTTCATTCTTTGCCGGTGTCATTCTATGTGCCACTTTATTAGGCAAACTAGCTTCTGGTATAAGATCCATGTGATGACTGATACTCCTTATCAGTGGCAATCCTTCAGATGCATTATCTGATATGATGTCTTCATACTCTAGACCAACAACTCTATTATCTCCTCTGGTTGTGATTCTTCATTCTCCTTCTTCAATGCTTCGGGCTTCTTAGGAATCAAAGCATAACACATATTCTCATGCCTCAAACCATCCAAGAACTTCCTCCCACCTACCAAACAGATTCTAGCATTCCCACATACTTCACTTTTAGGATCCTCCTCCAAAGGAATCAAGGTAATTCTCTTCCCATTTGGTGTTATGGTATATGTATTCTTTCTCCTATCATGTATAGCTTTCCTATCAAACTACCAAGGTCTACTCAACAAAATATGACAAACATCCATAAGAATAATATCACACAAGACTTCATCATGATAAGATCCAATATGAAATTTCACCAAACATTGTTCACTCACCAGTACCTTATGATCATCCTAAATCCATGCTATCTGATAGGGCTTAGGGTGTTTCAATCTTTCCAACTTCAACTTAGTCACCATCTCCTCTGAAACTAGGTTATTAGAACTACCACTATCAATTACAACTTTACAACATTTACCTCCTGATTTGCATCTAGTTCTGAACAAACTCTTCCCCGGCGGTGGTTCTTTAGTTGTCTCTACTTGAAATATTGCTCTTCTCATCACAAGTGATTCTCCTTTCTCTAGTTTACCAACTAAACTGGGTGATCCAACAGGTTCTTCTTCCACATAAGCTACTCTTCCATTATTCTATATTCTCTTGCTTGTACTCCATTGATTACATTCAAATGCTCTATGTCCTTCACCTCCACACTTGAAATAAGTACCTCTGAATGTTCTCTTATCAAATCCTCTTCCTTCTCTTATGTATACTTCATTTCTGTATGAATTGTAATTACCTCAGTGATAAATTTTTTTGTCATTGCTTTGGTATTCATTGCTATTTCTGTCATCCTTCTTAAATGTGTTGTCAAACTTATTCTACTCTAGATATGGTCAGTCTCCTCTGGAAAATGTTCTGTTTCTCTAAAATTTACCTCCTCTACCTCTCTGTCTATGATCATGCCTCTTGTTCAACTTCTATTCAACCTTTAGGGCAAACTGATATGCTTCCTCCAAAGATGTCATCCTCACCAAACTTAGTTCTTCTTGAATGTTCAATCTCAGTCCATTGATGTATCTAGCCACTTTCTCCTTGCTTGCTTCACTATGTCCTATCCTTATGATCATCTTATGAAATTCTTCAGAATATTCCTTCACATATTTCTCCTTTTGTCTCAGGTTTTGCAATCTTTTCAACAACTCCAACTCATAGTCAGCAGGTATAAACTGATTCTTTAATTTTGTCACCATTCTATCCCACTTTGTAATCTTTTTTTTTCCCTTCTATTTGTATCCAACTAAACTTCATTCCACCATATAGCAACATGTCGTTTCAACTTTGTCTTTGTAAATTTCACCTTCTCCGGATCTTCAACGTCTTCATATTCAAAATATTCCTCCATGTCATTTATCCTGTCAATCAACTCTTTAGGGTTCAAATTACCAGTGTAATTTGGTACATCAACTCTAGGTCTCTTTCTAATCTTCAAAATAGCTCACAACATCTTTACTTGATCTGATTCTTCTTCTTCATCACTTCCTAGGGTTTCACCAATTTGTTCAATAGATTGAAATTCCTCTTCATCATCACTTTGAACATTAGGTCTCAGTGTCAATCCTCTTCACCTATCTTCTTCAACAAAATCCAATCAACTTCTCATCATTTTTATCATTTCCATCATCTCATCCATTCTACCAACCATTGTTCCAATAGCAACAACTCTCCTTGGTAGCATCTTCCTAGGAACAAGTGCAAACTGCCTCAAGTTCAACGATCAGGCTACAAGGTGACAACTGCCTCACAGTCGCTGATCAGTTGCGACACAAGTAACCTACCTCAATTTGGTGATCTATCCATAAAAAGATCTTACAAAATTCTTTCACCAACTTTGCTCAATTCGCTCCCAAAGATTCAAACTTTTGCTCTGATACCACTTGGTGCAATCACAATAGGAGGGTTCACAGAATGAACTATCCAGACCGTGCAGCAAGAGTAAACACAATGGAAAGAACTCAAAGGTATAGAACAAATGTAGATTCAATCATTTAGTATATCATATAATTCAAATATAGATTGGTCAGCAACATGCAGGCTTACAATTAGGGCTCACAGGGTTGATTTCATAATATACACAAGATATAGCTTTCAAGTCCCTTCATACAAATCCAAACAATGAACTTATGCATCTATTTCCAACTATTCTAATTTGCTTTCCTAGGGATTAGTTACATCCTTATATATCATCTCCGGTACAAAAGATTCCTCCGCATCAGCCAAGGAAGATCACAAACTCCAATGAAGAGTTGTAACGTGTGTACACAGATAGGTAAGACCTAATCATGTAGAACACCTCTGCAAATGAATGGAATGATGTGTGGATCTCAAGGAAGGTTGGCCATGAACCAAAGATTATTGAATGATGTGCAATTAAGTTTCGCAAGCCAAGAAATGCTCTGCAGGTCTTCTCCTTTAGCTGATTAGTCTAAGACTGTTAGGATGCTTTGTTTTGAGAAAACAGTTGATCTTCTGATAGCGATATATTTCTAGTAGCTAATCCAAATGCTTTGAACTCTAGATATGATGTAGGTGAATAATCTAGATGCTAAGTCCAACTTCATAAGATATGAAATGCAATTGCGGTAGAATGCAGACCAACGTACAGAAACTACTACTGACTGAATTGCCTGAATTGAACTAGAAAATGAAAAGAAACAAACTAAACTATAAACAAACTGAAATGCAAATGTTTTTGGTTGATACAAGATTTCTCTTGAACTAGGGATGCTCCTACATCATTATACAATTAAAAGGAAACAAAATTCCCAAAGGTTTGGTCTCGGAGCGGTGGAAGATCTTTTTAATTGACATGATCAATACCTAAAGCAGAAAAGTAAATTTCAATTAGATCTTCAGCTGATTATGATCAAGTGAATATTGGTATGGAAGATGACCCAAAGATCGTTTTCATTAGGAAGTGTTGCTCTCCAAAGGAAAGAGATCATTTAATTTCTTTTCTTGTTCGATATAGAGACATTTTTGCATGGTGCTATACAAATTTGAAGAAGTTTAGGGATGGGAAGATGCAGCACCATATTCCTCTAAAACCTGGTACCTTGCCCTTTAGGCAGAAATAAAGACTTACAACCCCAAGGTATCTGAAGCCATTTTTAGTGAAATAGACAAGATGCTGAAGGAAAAAATTATTTACCCCATTCATCACTCTACATGGGAGGAAAACATTGTTCCTGTAAGAAAGAAGAATGGGGAAATAAGGATTTGTGTTGATTTCTAGAATTTGAATCAGGCCTCTTTGAAAGACAACTACCCTCTGCTTGTCTTGGATCATATATTGCAAATAGTATTTGGTTCAGAAATGATGTCGATGCTTGATGGATTTTCAGGATATAATCAGATTGAAGTAGCTCTGGAGGACTAGCACAAAATTGCCTTCACTACCCCTATTGGTGTTTTTGCTTACAATAGGATGTGATTTGGCCTCATCAATGTAGGGGCCACTTTTCAAAGGGAAATGGACTTAAAATTTGGTGATTTGAAAAATAAAATCATTCTCATTTACTTGGATGATCTCACAGTTTTCTCTAAGAGGAGAGCTGATCACTTGCATGATTTGGAGGTAGTTTTACAACATTGTAGAGATCATGACATTTCTTTAAATGCTAAGAAGTCAATTTTCATTGTAATTGAAGGGAATTTGTTAGGTCATATCATCTCCAAGGATGGGATAAAGATTGATCCTAAAAGGGTCAAGGCAATTCAGAAATTGAGTTTACCCAGAACCAAGAGCAATAGAATATCTTTCTTTGGCTAGGTAAATTTTCTGAGAAGATTTGTTCCTAATTTTGCCGAGTTGACTAGGCACATTGCTAAAATGATGAAAACCATCATGTTTTCAAATGGAGTGATGAAGGTAAACAAGCATTTGGGGAGATTAAAACAACCATTGCCAATGCACCTACATTGGTGCATCCTAACTCTGAAAAAGATTTTATCATTTGTTGCTATGCATCAAAGCACACCCTATCGGCCATCTTGTTATAGAAGAATGAATAGGGGATCGAGGCTCCAATTGCCTTCATGAGTGTGTCACTAAAGAAACATGAATTGAAATACTTTGCACTAGATAAATATGCATATGCGGTGGTGAAATCTTTAAAAACCTTTAGGTTTTATATTTTACATTCACATGCAGTTGTCTATGTTCCAGAATCTACTGTAAAGAGCATTCTTACACAACAAGAGTTTGGGTGTAATAATAGAGGAGTTTAAATAGCCAAAGTTCAAGACTATGATGTTAAAATCAAACCCACTAATCTGGTCAGAGGTAAAGGATTGTGTAAAATGATTGTCGAGAATAAGGTTGATGAAAATGAGGAATTACCTTTAGTTATTTTCAAAAGCACTACTGATGATTGGTTTTCTAATGTTTCCTATTTCCTAATCTATGGTGATTGTCCACCTCACCTCTCTGCTAAAGAGAAGAGAAATATAAATCTTAAAGAAAACAAGTATGTTCTCTAGGAGGGAAACCTATGTAAAAGGGGAATAAATGGAACATTTCTAAGATGTGTGGACAATGAACAACAAAAGAAATTGCTGGAGAGTTTCCATAGCAAAGCTTGTGGGTGACATTTTTTGGCATCAGTAATAGCCTTTAAGATATTGAGGCAATGCTTCTATAGAATGTTTAGAGATGCATATGATTGGGTGTCAAGGTGTGAAAAATGCTTGAAGTTTACTCGTAGACCTCAACTAGCAGTGTTGCCGTTGCTCGACTAGTGGTAATAGATAAATTGTTTCAGCAATGGGGGTTATATTTCGTCGGATCTATTAATAAAAATCTCATTTCAATTGTTAAGAAGTTGGTAGATGAAAATCAAAGGGGGTGGCATAAAAGTTTTTATGATGCTCTTTGGGCTGATAGGATAACTTACAAGAGAGCTATTGGCATGTCTCCTTTTCAGTTGGTCTATGGAATTGACAATGCAATTCCCATTCCTCTAGAATTGTTTGCATTAAACTTACATAAAGCAATTGAAGATGAGCAGTTTCAATCAGCCTTGGAAAAGAGGATACTGTATTTGAATCATGTGAAGGAGCAAAGGGACAGATAAAATTACTAGACATTAGTAGACTATTAAGAAGATATTTGATAAAAAGGCTAAGCAAAGGGATTTTGTTGTAGGAGATTCTGTACTTTAATGGGACAAGAGAAGAGAGACAAAGGGGGCTCATATGAAATTTGATTATTTATGGAAAGGACCTTTCAAGATTAGAAAAGTCATTGGAGAGAACACCTTTTTACTGGCATATCTGGATGGAACACCATTACCTCTTGTCTACAATGGGCAAGATTTGAAGTTATATAATTAGTAACATCTCTGAGTTCTTCTTTGTACCATAGTTTCTTTCCTTGTCTTACCTGTGTTTTGGTCATTGTGTTTTTGGTCTGACTCTACTACCCCCTGGAATAAGGCTTGGTTGCCAAAGTTTTTCTGGATTCTTTGAGTCCTCCTTAGTCCTTGTCCCCAATCAGAGCCTGTTGTTGCCCTATTTTTGAAATTTTGCTAAAGCACTCATGCCTTTGAAAATTTCTCCATTCTTTTCTTGCCACTTCCTTTTTCTTCCTTCCTGAGTTTAAGTTCACTTAGTCATTTCTCAAGTTGTTAGAAATCCTTCGTGTTTTCAAACCGATGTCGGTGGGTTCAAAAGTTCATGAACTACCTAACTTCCTGATTTGTCTATGATTCTAATGTCTTAAAGTCTTCCATTGCATCCATCTTAGTTATTTGTGTTATGAAGGCTCTATGTTGTCAGGAGGTTAGAAGTTCTTTGAACTTCTAAACTCTTAATGTCACAGTTCAAAGGTTCTAAAATTGCCTGACTTGTCGACTTCAAGTGCTCGCTATTCCTGTGATGCCTTTTCTGAGCTTGCATGCAGTATAATGAAATGACACTTGTCATTCTGAATTTAATTTGAAGTATGTACAAACACATTAGCACATTTTTTAGAGGGAAACTTAAGGCAAATGTTTATGATTTTCGAGGTTGGATTTGCTGCCAAAATTTAATGTTCTTTATAAATGAGTTTATGAGAAGTGACATGAATTTTCAATAAATTCCCCTATCTCACTTGAAGTTGCATTATTTTTCTAAGGGAATACGTTGTAGAGTGAAGAATAGATAATCCACTATGTCTGAGATATCAGTGGGAATTACATGCTTACAAGTTAGCATGATTAGCCATTTCTATCTCATTTCTTATTTTCCTCTATTATAAAAATACAACACTTCTCTTGGGTGGTCGAAACTTTCTATTTTTCATGTATCTACATAGAGAATTCCCTGTAAGTGCATTGCATATTCCTACATTATGTGTGAATGCGTAAAAGTTTCTGGTTGTTTGGTTTCTCAATTCATTTAAAAATGAAGTTAAAATTTCAAGGGGCCCCTATGGTCCCTGTCGTGGAGAATGGCTTATCTGGTGTAAGAGATACTGAATTGGGCCATATTGATTTTGAGGATTTCTAGAGAAGAATACAGTTCGAAGGTTGAACTCCCTTGGTAGACAAAATTGTTAGCAGTGGTTTGGATAGAGTTGGAGGCTATCCACTCACAGTGCATTATCCTAAGTTGGTTGTAGCCTATGCCAATAATTACTTTCCAAAGTTACAAGAAATTAGAGCCTCATATGGCTCTTTGGTGGCAAAAATTGATTTTGAATTGGTCGCCCTAGCTCTGAACTTGGAGGAATATGAAGAAAATGTCGATGTTTTTGTGTCTTCTGCATGGACATACTATAATGAAAAGAAAGACTAGTGCCAAAATTATATTGCCAAGACCTAGTTGGAAATTGAGAGAAAAAGGAAATCATGGCTCCCTGCCAATCTTAAGAGGAGTCATTTCAAAGAAGAGATTTTAGACATGATAACTTTGCTAAATCATGTAGTTGGGAGCCCAGAGTCAGATACTTTCTCTTTTTGGATGTGTAGATTTATTTTGCTAATCTATGGAAACCATCATATTGATTGGGGAAGGATAATTAGTCAAAGTATGCATGAACAACTTATAAATTTCTCGTGAGATGTAAAGTTTCACACATGTTCCCAGTTGGTTTTTGTGTTGGCTCGTAAAGAGGCTACTTGGCCCAATCTAAAGATTCAAGGAACTATTGCTGTCAGTATGCCTATGTATCAAACTTTTCCTCAGTTATAGAAGATTGAAAGTATGAAAGATTTCTGGAGGGTGAATGACACCTTTTCTATGTGGTTGACTAAGAAGATTGATGGCTCATTGGAGGGAAGAGTTTTTGCTGAAGTGACCACATTAGTCATAAATTTTGGAAGTTTTTATGTACAGTTTGATCATTTTTCTTACTTGAGAATTGGGGGTTATGAAGATGCCCCATTGCAGTTGCCATAGTACGCATCTGACTATCTTGTGCTTCTAGAGGTGTCATCAAATGGTGGTTGTGAATACAAGGTACCATGCAATGAAAAAGAAAGGGTACTCTTTTCCTATGTCTCTATCATTTTATTCTTGCAAAAGTAATAATAACACCAGAAGTGTTGATAAGTTACTGTCCGAGTTTAGTCTCCATAGTTTGTCAGCTTGTGCAGCCTTTGACAGTAAAAATTATGTAAAAGAAAATATGCATGGAGGAGGTTCATATTTGCATAAACCCCAGCTTGAAGACTTCATGAAAGTGTAGATAAGGAGTTGGATGACATTAACCATTGACCAGATCTGAGCCTTCGAGTTGAATATTCAAGTTCCTGGCATGGTTGACGACAACTCCAATATTATAGATGAAGGCTATCATGCTGTTTCACTACAACCTCTACCTCTTGTGAAATAGTCTGAAAAGGAAATCACAGATGTGAATTTTTTCTCTTTCCAAGTTGGTGCAGGAGCACCAAGGCTCAATGCAGCCGTACATAGTTTTTGATTTTTCAATTTTGAGTTTGCAGCATGTAGTTTTGATTTTTGAGTTTTCTTCGAGTTTTCTGAAAATGCAGTGGCGGGAGAAGCATTTTGTTTTTAATCAGTTTTTGAGCCGAGTGCAAGTTCAAGTTGAAGGTGTTCGGTATTTGTTCAACGGTTGAACCGCGCCATTGAACCTGTCAGTTGAACCTCTTTGGTGAACCCCCACGGTTGAACCTTGAGATTGAACCCCGCTATTGAGGTTCAATGGTTCAATGAATGGAATATTGATCGGGGTGAGATACATATCGGGAGGAGATATTTTGGTTAGGCTGAAGACACAGGTCTGGCCGATGGTTATATGGAGGTTGAACCTCACTGATTGAACCTTGTGATTGAATCACTATTGAGGTTTAATGGTTCAGTGAAGGAGTATGTATCGTGGTGATATAAGGCATCAGTACAAGTTTCTTTTCTTGCACCGATGATGTATTGTCACACCGACAGAGAGGAATGGAGGAAGCACATCAGCATATGGTAAAGTGTTAGAATGACTTGAAGAGCACCGGCCGATAGACTAAGTCTCACCGATGGTCAACAGATCAAAGTGTGCATCGGTGTAAGAATTAAGATAGGTGAGTGGAAAGAAAATTTCACCGACGTTGGTAGCTCTTGCCGATGGGAGTCTATGGGGTACAAAGGTCATCGGGGTGAGATGATATATCAGAAGAAGGGAATAATATGTGGCCGATAATACCTTGCTTCTCTGATGGATGTCTTTGGCTTGGGCGTCGGCGTGAGAACAACTGTCGGTCTAGCGAAGAGAAGTTTTGCTGATGGTGTTGGTTACTCTGATGGGACTTACCTTGGAGTCGGGCATCGGCGTGAGGATCTCTATCGGGCAAACCTAGGGATGTCGCTCCGATGTCAACTGTCACCCCGATGGAAGTTGGCGAGGGGTTGGCATCGGTAGGAGGAACCTTATCGGTGAAGAAGGAAGAAGTCACTCCGACGGTTCGTTAGTGGTTGACAGGCTAGGGTCATCGGTAGCAAAAGTGTCGACGGTAAACTTACCGTGTGTTCATGCATATATGTAGTTGATGTGTCAGTTGACGGATGTATGTGGGACTAAAGGTTCTCACGAATGCAAAATGGTTTGGACAGTTAGATGTCAGCGATGCTGGGCAATTAGAATATGAACCGTCTGGTAGTTGAACCATCCTGTAACAGACATGAGTAGAGATATAAAATGTAGCATTCTTTCTGTAGAGGAGTTCAGCAGATGAAGAATCGAAGAAGTGAATTTTGGTGTGTGAAGCATTTTGATGTAATCAGAATTTTTGAATAAAAATAAAGTACAGCAGTTCGATCATCTGTGTATTTTCTTTTCAATTTTCAGTTTACCATTCTGAAGTAGATTAGTCTTTCTATTTCTATAATTTTGTTTTCTTTTGCAAACCATGACTCTATTTTGATGACTCCTCAAGTTCCACTGTACAGTATGGAGGTCATCAAGCAGAGCCATGATTTTTGTTTGTTTTCCTTTTGTGGGGTGGTCGGATTGCCAGCTAGAGGAAATGCATGCTTGTTCTAGGCGAGCTCAGTGAGGAGTCCGGCTAGATAAACAAGTAGGAAAAATAGATTTGCAGGGGTGGACAAATAGAGAGAAGGAAAGTGAGCACCAAGCAGTCCAGACCCTTGAACAGAGTGAGAAGGGTGGGCAACGGGCTCAGAAAGTTATGTGCCATTGAGGCAGTATCTTGGAGGTAGTGAGGACAAGGTATGTGTCCCACACCAAGCAGAAAAGTAGAGTTTTCCATCTCTGCAAAGAGTATGTCTTTTAGCACTTTGAATTGGTAGGAAGGCTAGTGTTGTCAAACAGTCTTGTACACCTACAGGATACAGAGCAGGTAGCCTAGAGTCCTCCCTATCAAATTGGTATCAGAGCAGTAAGATTTGGGTTATTCCTAGATAGGAATAGAAGAGTTGTATGTCATCACCGAGTTCAAGTAAGTCTGTTAGTTCATCCAAGAAAATGGTGACTAATGCAGAGTTAGCAAAGAAGGTTGAAGATCAAAATGAGGAGAATAGACTCCTACAAGAAAGACTAGTAGAAATGGAGAGTAAGCTAGGCTTAATGTTGCAAAAGACTGAAGAAGTCAGCCAGAGAGTTAAATATTCTGAGGATAAGGGAAAAGGTGTATCTGTAGAAGATGAAGAGCCCACACCTGATCCTAAGTTGGAAGAAGAACCATTCTTGAAAGCTTTGAAAGCAATGAGTGGTAAAACATTGGAAGGAGTACCACTTTCCAGTGGGAAAATGGACCCAGATTTGGTCATGGAGTGGATAGAAGGACTTGAAAATCACTTTGAATGTGATGGTGTAAGTGAGGCATAGAAAGTAAAGGTGGCCAAATCTAGACTCAGGGGAGCTGCCTTAACCTGGTGGAAATTTGTGCAGACTAAAAGAGCAAAAGAAGATAAGAAGCCCATAGCTACTTGGAAGGGAATGGTCACTAAAATTAAAGAAGCATATATGCCAGAAGATTATGAAATACAGCTGCACAGGAAGAGACAAAATCTGAGACAAAAGGAATTAGATGTTAGTGCATACACTGAAGAATTCCAAAAGCTATGCTTAAGGTCCAAAGTAATGGAGGATGAAAGCATAAAGGTAGCAAGGTACCTTAACGGTCTGAAGTGGAATATACAAGAAGAAATTAGTTTGTTGTGTCCTACAACAGTGCAAAAATGCTATCAGCTGGCACTGAAAGTGGAGGAAAAGAACAAGAGGAAACAAGACTCAAATAGCAGAGGAAGAGGAAGAGGTAGAGATAACAGAGGACATAGAGGAGGTTTTGGTGGAAGGAATGCTGACAATAGATCCCAAGCAGAATCCAAACTCACAGAGCAGAGTGGGGAGTCAAGTGGTAGAGGAAACCACAGAGGAAGAGGATCTAACAGATGAAGGTCAAGAGGATCAGGCAGAGGATCCTATTTCACCAACATGAAGTGTTACAACTGTGGAAATCTTGGCTATCCAGCATATAGGTGTCCAGAAAAGACCACATCCTTTTCTCAAGGAGGTGATAAGAGGAATCACTATGTCCAAGACAATGCATCCAGCAGCCAGTTACCTGAGGTCAATCTGAACTCAGAAGATGGAGAGAACCTGATGATAAGGAGAACCTTGATGAAGGAACCAGTAAAGTCTGAAACAAGCCAGAGGAGAGCACTATTCAGAATCAAGTGCAAGATTTTGAATAAGGTATGTAAAATTATCATAGACTCAGTATCTACTGATAATATTATTTTTGATGAAGCAGTTAAGAAACTAAATTTGAAAAGAATTACTCATGCAAACCCATATAGAGTCACATGGTTGAATAAGGGTCAACATGTGGTAGTGAATGAACAAAGTTGGGTAGAGTTTAGTATAGGTGGCTATAAGGATAAGGTATTATGTGATATACTACCCATGGATGCATGTCATCTCTTATTGGGCAGACCATGGCAGTATGACCAAAAAGCAGTACATGATGGTGAGAAGAATGCCTATTCTTTTCAGAAGGATGGTGTCACCTATAAAATTCAGTCATTGGAAGATGAAGATGCAGTTTAGACAAAGAGTCCTAATATCTTGGTTGTGAGTGGAAAAGAGTTTCTGAATACTCTTAAGGAGGATGGTATTGGTTATGCCATCACAGTAAAACCAAAAGAAGGACAGCAGGATAAGAAGACAGAGATTCCCAAAGAAATGCAGCCTATACTGGAGAAGTATAAAGGCATAATTAGTGATGGTATACCAGCTACATTGCCTCCACAGAGAGCAATAAGCCATCAGATAGACCTGATTCCAGAGGCATCTTTTCCAAACAAGGCACCTTACAAGATGACTCCAGATCAGCACAAAGAGATTTCCAGGCAAGTGCAGGAGTTGCTAGATCAAGGATTGATCAGGAAGAGTATTAGTCCTTGTGTAGTGCCCACAGTGTTGGCACCCAAGAAAGGAGGATCATGGAGATTGTGCACAGATGCCAGAGCCATAAACAAAATAACTATAAGGTATAGATTCCCAATTCCCAGAATTGAAGATCTCATGGACTGTATTGGAAAAGCAAAGTATTTCACCAAGATAGACCTGAAGAGTGGTTACCACCAAATAAGAATCAAGGAACGAGACGAGTGGAAGATAGCCTTCAAGACCACAAAGGGACTGTATGAATGGCTTGTTATGCCATTTGGTCTATCAAATGCACCCAGCACCTTTATGAGACTCATGAATGAAGTCCTAAAGGATTACATTGGTAAATTTGTTGTTTTTCTAGATGATATTCTAATTTTTAGTCAGACCAAGGAAGAACATCTAGAACATGTAAATACTGTTTTGCAAAAATTACATGATGAACAACTAACCATCAATCTGGAGAAGTGTGAATTCATGAAGCAGGAATTGGTATACCTTGGTTTTGTGGTGTCCCAGGGAGAGTTGAAGATGGACAAGTCCAAAGTAGAAGCCATATTGAGCTGGCCTACTCCCAGAGCAGCCACAGAGGTGAGAAGTTTTCATGGCTTAGCCCAGTTGTACAAAAAGTTTATCAGAAATTTTAGTGGAATATGTGCACCCATGTTGGATACAATTAAGGGTGGAATGAAAGCAAAATTCAGATGGACACCAACTGCAGATAGAAGTTTTGAAAGGTTGAAGAAAGAGGTAGCAACACAACCTATTTTGTTGTTGCCTAGTTTTGATAAGCTATTTACTATTGAATGTGATGCAAGTAATATAGCTGTAGGAGCAGTGCTAAATCAGGAAAATAGACCTGTAGCCTTTTTCAGTGAGAGGCTGAATGAAGCAAAGAGTAAGTACTCTTCGTATGACTTAGAGTTGTATGCTCTAGTCCAAGCATTGAGGAAGTGCAGACATTATCTCCTGCCTAAGAATTTGTTGTCTACACAGATAACCAAACTCTAAGTTTTCTAAACTCACAGGATAAGTTAAGCAACAGGCATATCAAATGGATGGAGTACCTGCAATCTTATACCTTTACAATTAAGCATAAGAAGGGACAGCTGAACAGAGTTGCAGATGCTTTGAGCAGAAGATTGCTCACAGTATAGGAAGTGCAATTGAAGAGCATTGGAGTTGAAGATTTCAAGAATATTTACCAAGATGATGAAGATTTTGCTGAGGCATACAAGGTATGTCAAGATTTTGAGAATCACTTTCACAGTGAGTTTGCAGATTTCACCTTATAACAGGGATTGCTATTCAAAGGTGGACAATTATGTGTGCCATGAGGACCTATGAGAGAAAATCTCATACAGGAGAAGCATAATGGTAGTCTGAGTGGCCATTTTGGTCTGAATAAGACACTGGAGCTAGTCCAAAGGCTCTATTATTGGCCAAGGATACACAGAGACATCAAAAGGTATGTAGAGCAGTGTATCGTATGTCAGAAGGCCAAGGGAACCACTTCAAATGTAGGACTGTACCAACCCTTACCCATTCCTTCCAGGCCATGGGAATGTGTAAGTATGGATTTTGTAGTTGGTTTGCCTAAGACTAAGACTGGTTATGACATCATATATGTAGTTGTGGACAGGTTTAGCAAGATGAGTCATTTCATTCCCTGCAAAGTGACTCATGATGCCAGTCATATAGCACACTTGTTTTTCAGAGAAGTGATCAGAATTTATGGACTTCCAGCAAGTATTGTGTCTGACAGAGATGCTAAATTCATGGGGCATTTTTGGAAAACATTGTGGCAGAGATTGGGAACAAATTTGTCATTCAGTTCAGCATATCACCCACAGACAGATGGTCAGACAAAGGTGGTAAACAGGACATTGGGCAACCTGTTAAGGTGTATAACCAAAGAATATGGACAGAGTTGGGATTTTGTCATTCATCAGGCAGAATTTGCCTATAATGACAGTGTGAATAGGACTACTGGTAAGAGTCCATTCAAAATAGTCTATGGAATGCATCCCAGAGGTATATGTGAGCTTAGAAATATGGGAAACATGGAGAATAGAAGTGGACATGTAGAGAATTTTTCACAATCCCTGAAAGAAGTGCATGAGTAGGTGAAGAAAACCTTGACAGAGAACACACAGAAGATCAAGGACAGAGTAGATGCCCACAGAAGGGATATTCAGTTTGAGGTTGGTGATCTGGTTATGGTGCACTTGAACAAAGCCAGAATACAGAAAGGAATGCCAACCAAACTGCAGATGAGGAGAATTGACCCTTGCAAAATCCTGAACAAGTATGGAAACAATGCCTACAGAATTGAATTGCCAGAAGATTTGGCAATCTCACCAGTGTTTAATGTCCAAGACCTAGTGCAATATAGGGGTCCTCAGTCAACAGCAAATGGATCCATTTTAGAGAAGGGACAGACAGCAATAGATGTGACTTTGCCATTACAACCCAAACTACAGGCAGAACGAATACTGGATTCCAGAGTACAGAAGCAAACCCGACATGGCGTCTACATGGAGCATTTGGTCAAATGGAAGCAGTTGCCTAAAGCAGAAGCTACCTGGGTTGCAGAGTCAGAATTCAAAAAGAGGGGCATTGATTTTGCTTCATTGTCACCAGAGGTGACTTGACTTCTTCCGCACAGGGGGAGTATGGTGTAGGAGCACCAAGGCTCAATGCAGCCGTACATAGTTTTTGACTTTTCAATTTTGAGTTTGCAGCATGTAGTTTTATTTTTCAAGTTTTCTGTGAGTTTTCTGAAAATGCAGTGGCGGGAGAAGCATTTTGTTTTTAATCAGTTTTTGAGCCGAGTGCAAGTTCAAGTTGAAGGTGTTCGGTATTTGTTCAACTGTTGAACCTCGCGATTGAACCGCACCGTTGAACCTGTCAGTTGAACCTCTTTGGTGAACCCCCGTGCTTGAACCTTGAGATTGAACCCCGCTGTTGAGGTTCAATGGTTCAACGAATGGAATATTGATAGGGGTGAGATACATATCGGGAGGAGATATTTTGGTTAGGCTGAAGACACGGGTCTGGCTGATGGTTATATGGAGGTTGAACCTCACTGATTGAACCTTGCGATTGAACCGCTATTGAGGTTCAATGGTTCAGCGAAGGAGTATGTATCGCGGTGATATAAGGCATCGGCACAAGTTTCTTTTCTTGCGTCGATGATGTATTGTCACACTGATAGAGAGGAATGGAGGAAGCACATCGGCATATCGTAAAGTGTCAGAATGACTTGAAGAGCGCTGGCCGATAGACTAAGTCTCACCGATGGTCAATAGATCAAAGTGTGCATCAGTGTAAGAATTAAGATCGGTGAGTGGAAAGAAAATTTTGCCAACGTTGGTAGCTCTTGCCGATGGGAGTCTACGGGGTACAAAGGTCATCGGGGTGAGATGATATATCGGAAGAAGGGAATAATATGTGGCCGATAATACATTGCTTCTCCGATGGATGTCTTTGGCTTGGGTGTCGGCATGAGAACAACTGTCGGTCCAGTGAAGAGAAGTTTTGCCGATGGTGTTGGTTACTCCGATGGGACTTACCTTGGAGTCGGGCATCGGCGTGAGGATCTCTATCGGGCAAACCTAGGGATGTCGCTCCGATGTCAACTGTCACCCCGATGGAAGTTGGCGAGGGGTTGGCATCGGCAGGAGGAACCTTATCAGTGAAGAAGGAAGAAGTCACTCCGATGGTTCGTTAGTGGTTGACAGGCTAGGGTCATCGGCAGCAAAAGTGCCGATGATAAACTTACCGTGTGTTCATGCATATATGTAGTTGATGTGTCAGTCAACGGATGTATGTGGGACTAAAGGTTCTCACGAATGCGAAACAGTTTGGACAGTTAGATGTCAGTGATGCTAGGTAGTTAGAATATGAACCGTCTGGTAGTTGAACCATCCTGTAATGGACATGAGCAGAGATATAAAATGTAGCATTCTTTCTGTAGAGGAGTTCAGCAGAAGAAGAATTGAAGAAGTGAATTTTGGTGTGTGAAGCATTTTGATGTAATCAGAATTTTTGAATAAAAATAAAGTACAACAGTTCGATCATCTGTGTATTTTTTTTTCTGTTTTCAGTTTACCATTCTGAAGTAGATTAGTCTTTCTGTTTCTGCAATTTTGTTTTCTTTTGCAAACCATGACTCTGTTTTGATGACTCCTCAAGTTCCACTATACAATATGGAGGTCATCAAGCAGAGCCATGATTTTTGTTTGTTTTCCTTTTGTGGGGTGGTCAGATTGCTGGCTAGAGGAAATGCATGCTTGTTCTAGGCGAGCTCAGTGAGGAGTCTGGCTAGATAAACAAGTAGGAAAAATAGATTTGCAGGGGTGGAAAAATAGAGAGAAGGAAAGTGAGCACCAAGCAGTCCAGACCCTTGAACAGAATGAGAAGGGTGGGCAACGGGCTCAGAAAGTTATGTGCCATTGAGGCAGTATCTTGGAGGCAGTGAGGACAAGGTATGTGTCCCACACCAAGCAGAAAAGTAGAGTTTTCCATCTCTACAAAGAGTATGTCTTTTAGCACTTTGAATTGGTAGGAAGGCTAGTGTTGTGAAACAGTCTTGTACACCTACAGGATACAAAGCAGGCAGCCTAGAGTCCTCCCTATCACAAGTGATAAGAAGGACAGAGAAGTGGTTGAAGGGAAAAGTGAAAGAATGTGGTGGTTCAGCAACACCTAGAGATTCAGCCTCTCAGGGTCAAAACAGATCTCAGACTGTCCACTCTCAAAGAAGATCATCTAGTTTGGACCCAACTCTCCAAAGAGTTGGCTCACAATCGAATGGAGATGGTGATCAGCCCCCTGATGAGGTTAGTAAACTAAAGACGGCGTGTGAGTAGGATAGTCAACCAACGAAGAGCAATACTAGATTGGTTGCTTCTATAGACACCCAAAATTGTCCCAAATTTGTCCATGTCTTGCAACACCTAGTCAAAAACATCACTTAGACATCATGTAGCATTTTGTCCTAATCCCACTCTTAATCTCACTAATCCATTAGTGAATTAATTAAATCAATTTTATTTATTTAATTAAAATCCCATCTTAATCCCATCATTATCCCACTTAGCCAATTAATTAAATAAATTTTATTTATTTAATTAATTTCCCATTCATATCACAGTCCTATCCTAATCATCTTCCCAATTAATTAAATAAATTTTATTTATTTAATTAATTTCTAACTCATATCCCAACTAATTCAAATAAAATATTTGAATTAAGTCCTCACCTCTCACCACATTTTGACACTTGTCCACCTCTCAATTCAATCATGTGTGGTAGTACAACTTTTATTTAAAATCCTTCACATGTACAACTAATGGGACCTAATTTTAGTATTTGTGTACACCATCACATATAAACTTATTAAATAAAAGTATTTGTGTACACAATCACATATGAGCCTTATCCTCCTTTGTACACTTGTCACATGACTACAAGTCCCTTGAAGAGTGGGAATAACTAATCAATCCTAGCCATCCACATTAATCAATTAGCTTTTTGATCTCAACCATCCATTTGAACCAAGCCTTTCCTATAAATCAACCCCCTCACAAGCCATTTGAAAGGAGGCATTGAGTTGGAGTATCCTTATGCTATTGAAATCACATTAGAGCCTTTGCATATATCATCATCATCTTCCATCTATCATCTCAATCCTATGCAAATGTTATGCTGCCAAATTGTGAGCAACCAACATATCAAATCAATCAAACAATTCATCTTGCATCTTTGAGGTATCGAATGATTTGGGTTTAGGTCATGCATTTCATTGTTTGATCATTTCCATTTGAAAATCCAAATTTTTTGATATACAACTTCCTCATCAAAAGAAGACCATGTGCCATTTATCAATAACCTTGTAAGTGATAGTGACTCATTCATTTTTACTCAATTAGGAGAAGATTGTATGTTTCAATCTTTGCTAGGTACCCCGAATTCTCCCAATCCAAATGAACCCCCAGAGAAAAATTCTCCACCTGTGCCTATGGATGGTACTATGAGCTTTGTTAATGCTACTAATATTCCCTCCTACCTGATTAAAGAAAGTGGTTGAAAAGAAGAAAAGGTATACACCAACAGTGGATGCCTATATTGATACTATGGCTAAGTTACTACAGGATAACCCTAAGCCTAAATGTGCCAGGAGAATGTCAAGGATGGTGACTGATCCCACCTTAGGAAATCATTTTTTGGAGATTACAGATCTGGTGGGGAATAAGAATGAAGATGAAGTGACTGAAGCTAACTTTAGGATGAGCATAATAGACTTGGAACCTTCTACTGCTGAAGGTGATCTCTATCATGTTAAACACTTGGTCAACAATATATCAAAAAGGGTCAAGAGATAGAAAGAGGAGAATTATAAGTTGCAAGCTCAAGTAAGTTCTTTATCATTATTTGTTTAGTCAATTATTAAGATAATAATGCTCTAAATAGAAGCCCCTTGTGATATGAGTTTGAATGCCCCTGATCCTAATTTGTTACAACAAATAAAAAGATTATTATCTCTATGGAATGATATGGACCAATGGGTAGAAAGAGTCATTTTTGAAGGTCTTTTGTTTATTGAGGAGGCATTTAAATTGTTTGACTCCATTCATGGGAAAAGAGAAGCTTTGATAGTAGAATTCCAAACAGTTAGGAGTGATCATAACAACCAATCTTTAGCTTCTAAAGAGATACAAGAGATGGCCAATATGGATCTTGGTATCCTAGTGGCTGAGAAGATCTTGAATGCCTATGGGGAAAGAGACACACATGTATGGGCTGATGCAATTGAATGGAAGCTTTGTCTTATAATATCTGTTGAGGATGACATGAGGAAAGAAATAGCAACTTATTTCTCAAGAATGATGAGGATCAAAACAATTTTTTTTGTTATAGAAATCAAACCTAATGGGACCGATGATGAAAAGTTGTTGGATGTTAAGGAGATCAAACAAAATTTCAAGAAGTTGGTAACTGAGGAAATAATGAATTGTGATATTATAATAGGGGAATCACTTGGTAAACTTGCAAAGATGGTGGCCTATATCAAGACTGTTAGGAGCAGATTCAATGATGTCCATCAAAAGGTGGCTGATGCGGATAGAGTGGTGAGCAAAAGGAAACACTAGATTAGCATGAATGGGACTCCACCTGGAATGACTTTGACACCTGTAATCAACAAATACAGGGCATACAAAGTGAAGTTGCAGGCACAGGCATCTCAAATGACACTAACTAACATGGGAAATGAAGATGAACAAGCAAGGGAAGCAAAAGTGATAGATGAAGTTGATAACAAAGAAGATGATGTGGCAATCCTCAATTGAATTTCTTTTCATATTTGTTTAGGATAAAAAATGAGGGTTTGGTTGGTGTATGGGGATTTTAGTTTGAATCCTCCTTTCCACTAAACATTCCAAGGGATTTTCAACCGAGTTACTTCTCCACTCAAGAGGAGAGTCACCTATTAGGTTGGGTTGCCACAAGGGAAGTTGGGAAATTCAGAAGTTATCACATAATGTCTCTAATTAATGCTTTAATGCTCTTAAAACACTAATTTAAGAAAAATAGTAAGTAAATCTACAAATTATGATAGCTGCTATTGAAATAAGACAAAGGGCAGAGAACCTTAACTCCCTATTTTTCACAGTTCAGAGAATAGAAATGTTGGGGACAATGGTGATGGTGCCCAAGTCCAAGGTGTAGCTTTTCCTGTATAATCTTGATCTCCTTCCAACACTGATCTCCATTGTACCTTCTTTTTTCAGCAATTCAGATGTGGAGGACACTATTGATGGCACTGTAGTCTAGTGAGGGAGATTCTTCTGGATGTCAGAAGCTTTACAATCGCTTATTGTCACTGTTTAGTCTATTTCTATATATCCAAATACAGAGGACAATGTTGATGGCACCTGTGTCCTGAAATGTCGCACAGTGTCTGCTTCTTTTCAGATCCTAAATCTACAATGTCCTCCAATCTTCCTTGCAACTCCACTTTCTCTAAATCTGATACCTGTAACCTACAATCATAAGGAGAATGGGAGGGGGTTGTGGTGTTTAGAGGCTTGCCTAAGTCAAGCCCCAGAGAGACATTCAAGTCTTCTGAACACTATTGTCAGATGAGAGTGCGTATCCCTGCAGGATAGAGGTAAAAATCCAAATGATAATGATTGAAAACACAATAGATGTCACCTTGATGATGAAGCTCTCATGGAAGGAAGATGCTCTTCAATGACATGAGGAGAAGATGTAATCTAACCTAAAAAAACAAACACAACAACAATGCTTTGCTCTATAACACAATGAAAACCACAAGTATGTCAATAGCTCAAAATCATAAACATCTTCTAGTTTCTGAATGATAACCTACACATGCTTATATATGCAACTACTAAGATTCCTGCCAAGAAATTCGTAATTAAAACTTATGGTGTTGGCTTGGGATCCAAATAATGGTCACAAACCTAACATTTGAATTTAGGATAGACCTAAAATGGGGCTAGACTAGGGTGCTAGCACCCAAGTCCACCCGCCTTGTCTTTGTTTTGGGATCATCAAAATAGTCACCCTTAGGTCCCATTTGTCACAAGGCCCAAGGGTTTTCTCATCGGGAGTCTAAATTATCATGCAAGATGCTCTAAATGCAATCTAAATACCTGGGAACTAAACCTTAAGAGCAGAAAGCCCCCAAGGGTGCATTTTTTTGACATAACATTTAGCCACCGCTTTAATCTATGTATAAATGCAAGGCCAATACATGCATTAAAGTAAGGTCAAAAAACATAGAAAATATGCCAAGCACGGAGAAGACATGCCAAACACATTGAGGACAATAAAAAGCACACAAAACATGGAGAAGACAGTTACAGTGACGTAAAACACAGAGAATACAACATTGAAGACATGTAGAGCATAGAGAATATAGTGAATGTAGTGATTATTTTATTTTTGATTTTCCCATATGAAATGCAAAATGCAAGTACAAGGAAAGTAAACAAACAAATCCCAAAAGACTGTAGAGGAGCTCATCACCACCGATCTTGCACCTTTTGAGAACAAACATGCCAAACAAAATCCCAAGGTGTAGAGGAGCTCATCGCCACTGGTCTTGCACCTTGAGAACAAACATGCTAAACAAATCCCAAAGTGTAGAGGAGCTCATTGCCACTGGTCTTGCACTTTGAGAACAAACATGCCATACACACACACATGGAAGACATAGAGAAAACATGACAAACAAGTGATGGAGTGAAACTATTGCTAGGTTCATCACCATCTTAGGCACATTATAGGCATAGACCAACAATTGTACTTCGCCACAACAATCACTGAAAACACACTTAAGGGTTGAGTTAGTCACAGAACCGCTCCCTGCCTCCACAAGGACTTTTGAAAAATGATAGGATAGTGCAATCTCCTCAATAAATACACCATCCTCGCCTTCTGCAGAAGGCCTTAAGATAAAAGGATATGCTCAATATCTTGCCACTATAGAGGGCTTAAATGATTATGATTGATTTTTAGATTGTTCAAACATGCTTTACTATCATCTACAACAAACATATTACCTTATATATATGCCCCCACCTTAAGGTGGTTGATATCACACACTAATATCAACCACATTAAAATAGGAAGAAAACACACAAGGGAACACAAGCTCTCACAAAGCCCATGCCCCCCAGAGGTGACATGTACTTTACAATCACCAAATGTTCCCACAAACACACAATTTCCTGCAAGAAAGGTGTTAGTGTCCACATAATCATGATAAACAACAATGCATATGATCATCTACATAAAAGATCCATGCAAGGAGAAATCCAAGATAAATAAAGTGTGCAAAGAAGCAATATTGTTAAAGTGTTGTTAGCAAGATAAGATAACATTGGTGTCAACATCAAGATAGAGAGATCACACGGAGTGATTCCACTAGCCAAGCGTTAGATAATATGTAACAACCCCATCGTTATGTATGGACTAGGTCCATTTTTTGATTACTCACTAAAGGGACACTAGGTCCGCATCAGTATAATATGTTTTTCGTCATCCGTTAGCTAGGTGGAAACACTAGTGGAAGGTAAACAATAAATTAGAGTGGAGAACAAGTGCCTTAGGGATAGTCACATAGGAGGGTACCCCCATGTCATCAACTATGACACTATGTCCATAAGACACAACACACAACAATGAAATCAGAGAAGAGGCAATATAGAAGAATGATGATACAAATAGAAGAAGGTCACAACAGAGGTGGTCTCCTAGTATCCTTGATCTTACAAGAGAATCAAGGGTCATCCTAGGAGGCCTAACAACACATAACACATCATGAGGGAAGCACAACATAGAGGTAAAGGTTTAGAAATACTTACCTGATAGAACTCAATGCTAAGAACATACATTTCCAGGAAGGACCCACCCTTGAGAGTGATTATAATAGTTGCTACAATGAGTGTGGCTTTCCAGCTTAGGATATCTCACATTTTGCTTTGGTCTAGTTGATATTGTATTAACATTAGGTTTAGGATTATGAGAGGCTTTCTTTTCTTTAAAAGATTATATGCAATGCCACTTGAATGATGTCTTGAATCCAATTTTATAGGTACTTGAATCCCTTGTTCATTTACACCACATCCATTACCTACGTAGTCAAAGTTTTTGTACAAAATCTGAAATCCATTACCATATAGAGAGTCCATTTCTTTAGAAGATGGTGAAGCCTCATAGGTCTCATAATTTGTAGTATAAGTGAGAGTATTGTCTTTATTTTCAACCAAGGAGACTTTGGATTTATTAGGAGCTTCAAAATATTTCTTGGATGAGATCGATGCAACTTTTGATGTATCAAGGCTATTATGTTTATATTCTCCCATATTGTAAGGTTTAAAATCTAATGAACCACAGTCGTCACCAAAAGGTGCATTCGATGGTTGAGAATTTTGCACAACATTACCTATGGCAAGAGGCATTGTTGAATGAATTTGTAAGTTGTTTAGTCTTTTCTGATTTCTAACTTGTTTTGGCATTTTGATATGTGAACAAGTATTTAGATCAGCATCAGATTTCCAAGTGTAGAGCTTATCTTGATAAATGAACTTAAGTGATCGATGAAGGGTAGACGGGACTGCCCCCATGGCATGAATCCACGGTCTACCTAGAATCATATTATATGAGAGAGAACCTAGCATAACATGAAAAAGAGTATCTAATGTCACAGGTGAAACCATTATAGGTAAAGTTATTATACCCATAGTTGGTTTTGCAACATTATCAAAGCCACGAATATGAGTCCTATCCGGTTTGATTAATGATTTGTCAATCTTGATGTTGTGTAGTAAGTCCATGCCACAAACATTAAGAGATGATCCATTGTCAATCATAACTCATTTTATCAACTTTTTATTTATTGTGATAATGATCATAAGTGGATCATATTCATCTTTTGTTGATGGTATTTCATGTGGTTGAAAGAGAATATTGATTTTTGTCGCATTTATACTACCCAACATAGTTCCTACATCAATCGGCTTAGAAGTGGGTGGTACAATCACCTTTTGTAAAGCTTCTTGGAGAATTCCATGGTATGTAGACAATGTTTGTATTAAATCCCAAAGAGAGATCTTAGGCTCTGAGTAGCGCGGAGCTACTTGAAAAGATCATATTCTTGACCACTTTTATGAGTAAGACGAGGTGGCAGAGGGAGCATAGGTTGAGAACATGGAAGGGAGACATGCACATGTGGTGCTTACTTACTTTGCTTGTTATTATGGGTGATATATGTGTGAGCAATCATATTGTGGTGTGGTTGTTGTAACACATTTTGAACACCTTGACTCGGTTGAGAAATTTGTTGTGCATATTTGTAGATGTAATTCTTAGGTCGAGGTGGTCCTCGAACTATTATAACTAGTCTTAACCAAGAAGGTGCACTAGGTGCCCCTCGCACAACCATATTAGGAATATTGTTACAAAGTCTATTAGTGAATATTGAATTAACATTATTTTCCTCTTGATTATACCCAACATTTATCCCTAAATGATTTAATGTGAGAGACCTTCTCTCATCCACTAATGCTACATCTTGGCCAAGGAGAGCAGTGGGGCAAGAGGAAGGTATGGTGTTGTTAGGAGGAATAGAGCTATCCATATTCTTCTCATCAAAAATTCTTGAGTTTTCAATCAAAGGTGGAAGATCTATTGGCTTTTCATGCACCATATGATCATTAGGTGAATATTCTTTTTCTACCCATGACGAATCTTTCTTGAGAGGGAGCCCTTTATCCCTTGATGTTTCATTTTCCAAAGAGGGTAGGGTAATGTTTAGGAATGTGTCAATGATTTCATCCTCTTATGCTAGTATATCTTCATAGGAGGAATCATTTTTTATGTCATCCTCACATGTTTTAGCTATGAATTCCAAAGTGGTATAAGGAGTTTCACACTCATCATTCTCAATGTGTTTTGATAGATCTTCTACTACCAAAGGGTATGTATTCATTAAAGACACGAAGTTGTCAAAATCAAATACATAGTAAAGGATTTCAAATGAAGAGCATTTATATATAACCTTGTGATACATAGCTTGTATGTAGGTGAGAACATGAGGATTTAGATTAAGAAATTTGTAGAACTTCTCATAGCTTGTGAGATATGCATGTAAAGATTCCAAAGAGAATTGAGATGCCATAATGAAATGTTTTGTAAGGTTTCAAATGAATACAAAATTAGATTTAAGAGATTTTCAAAAACTTATGCAAAAAGTAAATGCAAAAGGGATGTCAAATATGCTCTAAAATGCTTGATTTTTCAACTTTTCTCAGTGCAAATGAATGAAAGAAGAGGTGTTGTAAGTATTCTCAAGAGAGACAGCACATTATATGCCTAAAAAAACTCCACTAATGCAAAAAATATCTTTTACAACACACTTTTGAAGCAACTCTAGAGGGTCGATAAGTCAAAACCTAGTGAACATAGGCCAAAATATGCGACTTTTCACCAAATCTCAATGCAAAAGAGTAGGGAAATGGGTGTTGTAAGGAAAATTATGATGGAAAGAAAATTATAACAGTAATAACAGCCACCTTATGATAAAAATCCATTACAACACACCTATAGTGCCACTCTAGATCAAACCATAATGCAAAAATAGCAAAAATATGTAAATTTTCACAAAATTTCAATGCAAAGGTCCAAAAGAAAGGGTGTTGTAAGGAAATTAAGAAGGGGAAGCAGGTGATAACCCTGATAACAACCAATTAGTGCAGCAAAATCCCTTACAACACACTTGGAGTGAAAATCTAACAAGACGATAAGGCCAAATCTAGTGAAAAATGCAAGTTTTCAAACCCTAGACATGAAATTTCGCAAGGAGGCCACTATGATACAACAATATAATTAGAAATCAGACCTAATGAGTGTTTTAACAAGGTAGTTAAATCTGAAACAATATTTTGACTACAACCCTAGCTCATGCAAATGTAGGTTTTCATGAAAAAAATGCACAATTTTCAAGCAATTTCTAACAAATCAAGCATGCAAATGCAATGTAAATGATGAATTTCTATAATTTTAAATTAGATCTAATGAAAATAATAGAAATTAGATGAAATCCAATGCCAATTAATTCAAATTTTACAAAAAAGCAAGCCTAATATGCCAAGTTTTTGAATTTGTTTTTTCAAAATTTTTTATTTTTTTTGTAATTTTTCAAATGCAATAGAATGATTGAATGCAAATCTATCAAACAACACTCAGAAAGGTGCCAAAAATTTTAAGAAAATGGGTTAACCAAAATTTTTAGAATGAAAAAGGAGGGTTTGGTTGGTGTATGGGGGTTTTAGTTTGAATCCTCCTTTCCACTAAACATTTTAAGGGCTTTTCAACCGAGTTGCTTCTCCACTCGAGAGGAGAGTCACCTATCAGGTTGGGTTGCCACAAGGGAAGCTAGGAAATTTAGAAGTTATCACACAATGTCTCTAATTAACTCTTTAATGCTCTTAAAACCCTAATTTAAGCAAAACAGTAAGTAAATTTGCAAATTACGACAGATGCTATTGAAATAAGACAAAGGGCAGAGAACTTTAAGTCCCTATTTTTCACAGTTTGGAGAACGGAAATGTCAGGGACAATGGTGATGGAACCCAAGTCCAAGGTGCATCTTTTCCTGTATAATCTTGATCTCCTTTCGACACTGATCTCCACTGTACCTTTAGTTTCTAGCAATTCAGATGCAGAGGACACTAATGATGGCACCCTAATCCACTGAGGGAGATTCTTCTGGATGTTGAAAGCTCTGCAATCACTGATTGTCATTGTTTAGTCTATTTTGTAGATCCAAATGTAGAGGACAATGTTGATGGCACCCATGTCTCAAAATGTCACATAGTGTTCACTTCTTTTTAGATCCCAAATCTACAATGTCCTCCAATCTTCCCTGCAACTCCACTTTCTCCAGATTAGATACCTGTAACCTGCAATCATAAGGAGAATGGGAGGGGTTGTGGTGTTTAGAGGCTTGCCTCAGACAAGCCCTAGAGAGACATTCAAGTCTTACGAACATCGTTGTTAGATCAGAGTGCGTATCCCTATGGGATAGAGGTAAAAATCTAAATGATAATGATTGAAAACACAATAAATGACACTGTAATGATGAAGCTCTCATGGAAGGAAGATGCTCTTCAATGCCATGAGGAGAAGATGTAAACCAACCTACAAAAACAAACACAACAACAATGCTCTGCTTTGCAACACAATGAAAATCACAAGTATGCCAATAGCTCACAATCATAAACATCTTCTAGTTTCTAAATGATAACCTACACATGCTTATTTATGCAACTACTAAGATTCCCGCCAAGAAATTCATAATTAAAACTTATGATGTTGGCCTGGGACCCAACTAACAATCACAAACCTGACATTTGAATTTAAGGTAAACCAAAAATAGGGCTGGCTTAGGGTGGTAGCACCCAAGTCCAACCCCTGTCTTTGTTCTGGGATCATCAAAATAGTCCCCCTTAGGTCGCATTTGTCACAAGGCCTAAGGGTTTTCTAATCGAGAGTCTAAATTATTATGCAAGATGCTCTAAATACAATCTAAAGACTCGAGAGCTAAACCTTAAGAGGAAAACACCCTCAAGGGTGCATTTTTCTGACATAACATTACGCTTTAGTTACTTTTCAATATTTTCCTAAAAACTATTGGCTCTAGAGGGTCATTTATATTATTATTTAAAACTTCTTTTATTCAGCTATCTTCAAGAAGCCGTTAGGGTTTAACGACAGTGATGGTTCGGCTTAGCTATAAATTTGATTAGCTAGTTGATGTTGGAATCTTTTGGTAAACTATGTTTTGGTGATAGATCAATTTTGGCTTTATATTCAATTACTTTATATACATGCAATAGAAATCAATGCAGTGTAGCTTTGAATGATCGTAAACTGTGTTATGGTTATTTGGATTCATATTCTTCCTATGTTGAATGTGTTGCTGTTGGTGTTGATGATATTTGTGTATTGAGGTGGTTGGATATCTCTAATTTTTGCTCACTACTGGGAATTGTTTATCTTTTGATACATGTTTGTGGTGGTGATTATGTGGTGCATAGTATTTGTTCAATCAATTTGTAGATGTTAGATTGGTGGAAGTCTTTGAGATTCTAATTATTTGGATGTACTCTACCTTTACTGCTTTCTGGTTAAAAACACCACCTTTGCCTTGCTTTCTGGTTAAAACCAATACTAGTTTTCATTCATAAGAATATCAATTGAAGGTAGCTGCGCCTTGTAAAAGATGTAGAGAGTCTTTGTAGAATACCAATACAGTAGGTTCAATAGTTATTACATTTGTCATCCATTCAGGTGAGAGTATATAGAGTTAGGTGACAAATCTATTAACCAACACCATGGAAAGTGTCAGTGGTAGAGTAGGAGTTACCTCGCCACCCTGCAACGGTGACTGGAGAGGCTGGTGGGTGTACAAGTCATACCATAGCCCCACGATAGCATGTGAAGTGGCTTGTGGTGAGATTGTGGTGGTACAGTATAGATCTTGCCATCTTGCAAAGGTTAATCTAAGATGACTGTAGTGGAGTGGTATACGTATCGGGGTGGCAGTGTGAATTCAGAGAGACATGGTTTCATGTCCCTTCAATATTCCAATATGACTTTTACTGAGGAAGAAGGTAGTGATGGTTGAGCTGGTTAGTAACCATTTGTGTGGTATGGAAGTTGAAATGAACACACTTGTGAAGTCTATAATGTAATGCATTAGTGCATTGAGTTGAAGTATAATCGACAGTGAATTGTATTGTAATGTTGTCAGATTTGTTCTATGAATCGACACCTGAATGAGCATAGCTCTGTGACTTGTATGTAATTTATGTTTTACTATAATACAAGAGATCTCTACTTTGGTGTGTGGGTTTTTTCCTGAGAGGTTTTTCCCATGTAAAATCTTGTGTTCATTCTTTATTATCTATTTTGTTATTCTTGTTTGTGCATCTTAAATGAACTGTAATTGCAAAGTTTTGTAAAATTTTGTATCTCTCTCCTAAAGATTAGTATTAGGGAGGCATTTTTTGCACTCTGCTTTCCTTTTAGAACTGCTATCAGAGCTTGGCCAACTTTGTTGTCCTTGTGGATAAGACAAGTGTTCTGTGTTGATCTTGTTCAGTGGGAGTTTTGCAGCGAAATCTAGTTTATAAACTTATTGCAAATTTAAGATGGCAAGCACATCTAGAAGAATAGAGATTGAGAACTTCAATGGTGGAAATTTTGAGATGTGGAACTCAAAATGGAAGATTTTCTCATGGATCAAGATTTATGGACTGTAGTGTCCTCTAACAAACCATCAGCAACCTTGCAAGATGATTGGGATGAAATGGACCAGAAAGCCAAGGGTTTGATCAAACTATGCTTGGCCGATTCAGTTCTCTTGAACATCCATGAAGAAAAGACAACAAAACTTTTGTGGAAGAAGCTTGTTGACATTTATCAAGAGAAGTCTTTGGTAAATAAGTTATTTCTAAGGAAGAAGCTGTATTCTTTGAATATGGAGGAAGGAGCATCTGTTACAGATCATTTGAATGCATTTAACATGATCATTGCTCACTTGGGGTTTGTTGGTGTGAAGATAGAAGATGAGGATTGTTGCATGCTCCTGTTGTGTTTGTTGCTTGACACATGGGATCACCTAGTAATGGATATTGGGAGTACAACAACCACTTTCAAGATGGAAGATGTGGTTGCTTTGCTACTGTCAGAGGAAATGTGAAGGAAGTCTTTTGAGATGGCCAAGGAGGCCCTTATTTTTTGAGGAAGATCAAAGGAGAAAGGCAAGAAGAAAGACAAGAAGTCTAGATCCAAGTCAGAGGGGGGGATCAAAGTCTCTTGGTAAAAAATCCAAGATGAAATGCTAGAACTGTGGGAAGACTAGACACATCTGGAAAGACTACAAAGAGGAGAAGAAGAAGAAAAAAAAATAACTCTTCTGATAATGAATCTTCTCAGAGCAATGTAGATGCCTTCATAGTAGCCTTGGCAACTCAGGCATCAGATGATGTTTGGCTAATCGACTCAGGTGTGTCCTTTCGTATGACCTCTCATAGGGATTGCTTTTCAAAGTATGAGAAGTATGTTGGTGGAAGGGTATATCTGGGTGATGATTTGTTGTGTAGTTACACAACACGCCCCATTTTTCCTTGAAAAAATAGGGACCCAACTTTTTCTGGCTGCTTTGGCTTGTTATTTTTCTGCTTTGGGTGGTCTGGTAAAATTTAGTCATGCATGAACACCCTACAGGGGTTTGGATAGGTCCCTATGATGAGGTCAGTTGTCAAAGTTAGTATTCCATATTATTAACATCATGGTTAGAAAGTGCACAAAATTTCAAGCAGGTTTGCCTTTTGGATCACCCTGAAATCCTCTAAGGGAAGAAAGTTATGATTAAGTCAAAGTTTCGATCAAACCTGATATTCTGAGAGGCCGGGGTAATACTTCAAACATCAGTCATCTTAAATAAGATCACCCTAATATTGTGTTATCACTCGATAATCACTTGGTCCGCGAAGTGCGGATGTGAATTTTACGTAGTAGCCAATATCTACCTGTCAAGTGACTTCGTATTTCTTGTGGGGGGTAATATTTTAAATATCCGTCATCTTACTAATATCACCCTCTTTGAAAAATATCACCCTGTGCCAATATTATGGTAACATCATCCAAGTCCAATGAACAAAGAAAGTCACCCTGATGATGACATCAACATTCCATTCTACCTTGCGGAGGTATATATCCGATGCCCACCATATTCAATAACATGACGGTGACATCATTAAAACAAAGTCATCAATTTGGTAACGTCACCTCGATCTTTTCTTAAGGGGGTCATTTTATTTGTGGGGTCATATGTTGAACATCCACTGATCTTAAATGAATGACTCGATGTACACATGGTCAACATTGACCACATCACCTAATTCCTTTGCATTAGTTTTGCCGCTCAAAGGTGGGGGGTCATATTTTGAATATCAGCCAATCTTTCAAAGATCACCCCCTATTTCCTGACATTAAATGCACTTAAATGTAGTAGATGGATTCTCACCGATTGTGAATACAATTCAAACACTTGGCATCATCCATGGATTCTCTACAAAAGATCAACGGATTTAACCATCCTGACTCAATTTTACCCTAATTTACCCTACGGATGTGTTTAAAGGTAATTTTCCAAGGTTAATTTTCATTTACCTTGCAAGAAAATGAGAAATTACAGAACAGTGAAGTCAAACCCTCATACAGCTACCTATTAACAGACTAGATCTTGCAGCGTAATGGAATGAGTGATCTTCAGCATTTGCAGCCCTTTTCTGTAATCACCCATCTAACCCACGAGGAAAGCACTATCAGGTAAGTAATTGAAAACCCTCCTGTTATCATTTTCTACATGTTTAGGTACGGCGTATGTTTCTTTCTTATGGTTTGAATCTATGGATATGCATATCATGATGAAGTAAAGAATAGTAGATAGAGTATGCATGGTGCTGTAGAAGTACATAATGCTATATGAATGCATGTCAACATTGTATGGTAAGGTAGATCATGTTTATTGTAGGATTCAATGGCGGATCTTAGAAGGAACAGGTCTAACTCAGAGTTTCTTAAGCCCATGTTTGTTCAACCTGAGGGGGTACAATTTAAGTATGGCATTATTGGTGATACTCACTAGGGGGATATGGACCTGGTGGCATGGTCAACAAGAATAGATCATGACAAGGATAATACCCTTCTGGATGCAATATATGTTTTAGGAATGTGGCATGCAACTGGATTTCCATATGCCATGGAGACCCCAGAGTTGGTAGTGGAATGTACCAGGAACTATAACCCTGAGACCAAGCGGGTGGAGAAGCATGGAAGAAAGAGGGTATCACTTCTACTTTTAATCTACCAGTTAGAAAGAGGGTGGTCAGTATTGACCTACAAAAATTAGAAATAGAATACAACAACAATAAGAAGAATGCAAGGAAGAGGATGTATCAGTGGAGATCAAAGAACATCAATTACACTGCCTCAGCTAAATTACTCGTACACTTGTACAAATTTGATTTTGATGATGACTACCAGTACATGATTGCCCTGCTAAGAAGGATGATAGGTAAACTTCATTCAGGAAATTTTGAGAATTCGATGTTTGGAATCATCTAGATGGTCCTATATATAGATAACAAGACATTGTGGGCCAAGATCATTAGTGATGTACTAGATGAAGGGATGAGGAACCTGGGAGGTCAGGCATGCATGTTTCATATGACCTCATATGTTGCGTACTCATGTGCTTATAAGGGTACCTTTGATGCCTTGACTATAGTGGGTAAGGCTGGTGGTGATGTAGATGATGCCCACATATGGGATCACTATCCTCAGCTACAGAGAAAGAACTACTTCCTGGATTACAAATTGGTAAATGATGCATTCTCTATGCATCTAGTCAGAACCATGAAGGAAGACAGAACCAAGAGACTGAGCATGGAAGCTCAAGAAGTTATGGACATGGCACCTGGTTCATCAAGTTTTCTACCTTTTCATACATAAGAATAGAGGGATTTGAAGGACAACCGCTTATGCTACCAAGATACCCTACTGATGGGGTTGTCTTGATGGAGTTTCTCAGGCAAGTGTCTACCATAGTTGCAGCATACGAGGAACAAAAGAAGATACCTGTGATATTATTTCCAGTGTCTATGGGCTGGTATATGAGCTCAAACTCATAGAGCATAAAGCATGTCATAGGAGGTCTAAAAATGATGTATCTACAGCCATTTCCCTTAGCTAGATCTTATGACCACTATAGCAGGATGCAAAAAATAGTGGGAAAACCTATTCATCAGAAGTATCTGGAAGATTTTTGGACTAATTGTGAGGATGAAGCTGAGGTAAGGAGAAGAAAATATCGAAGGCTCACCTTGGACCAGATAAATACATTTGACTACATAACAGTACCAGCACAGCTGAGAAAGGATGATGGAAAGACTATGTCTAATGCATATGAAGACAAGAAGGTGTACAATGAAACCATATCAGCCCCTGATCTAACACAGCCAGAGGATATTTCCCTGGAGCAGTTCATAGGGGGAGTGCGGAAATTAACCCAAGCTTGGGTGGATGAAGAAATAAATAGATTGAAGAAAAGGGGCATAGCCCTTACAGTTGATGCCAAGAAGAAAAGGTAAGAACTAGATGATGAGGAGTATGATGACTTCCTCAGTGAGAAAAGAATGTCCAATGGGGAAAGGTTACTGACACAGAAATAGAGGAAAGGTCCCCCTAGAGGAAAGAAAACTAAAGATGAACCTAAGGGGGTGATAATTGAAAGAATTGCCATACTAGCTGTAGGTACATCGACATCAAGTCAAGCATCTGCCTCATCTGCATAGCCTCTGATTGACAAGTTGAAGACAAAGAGGATTTTGAGGCCTGCTGTAGAAAATGCAGGAGTATGGGAGGAAGGCCAAGCCTCATAGCATGAAGTAGAGGACATCCCATTTGAGGAAATGTAGGTAAACAAGGAACCTATAGGTGATGACCCGATGATGGTCATTAGGAAGAGGAGGGCGATGCTGCTAACATCACCCCCGAAGAAACAAAGAACATTCATGTGGGGTGATATCAGGGCTGAACCTATTGTACTAAGAGGAGCTGGTGGTGAAGCGTTCAGGAAGGAGTTGCAACATGATGTGCCACTTCCCACCATAATATAGTTCAAGACTGAGAAGGCAGAGTAACAAACAAAGGAAGCTCTCAAAGCAGGTCAGGGTGTTCCTTTCTCTTTGGACATCGTTGACTTATCAGATGATGAAGTAGTACAGAATGTAGCCTCTCAAAGAATGGAGACCGTCACCTCTAGTACCCATATGACTCCACATGAGACCCCATTAGCACAGATGGTGATATTGGAAGAGGTGAAGCAAACAAAGGAAGTAAAAGAAAGTAGCCCAGAGAGGGCAGCCCAGTAGATAGTACTTGATAAGTTAGTTGATCAGGCAGCTAGCCTTGCCTTCATAGATTTAACATATAGGGGTGATGTAAGCCCCAAGGACAAAGTAGGTGCACCTGATGTGACAAAGAAAATTGAAGTGGATAGGCAGGAAGAAAAAGAAAGCACTGCTCCTGATATGGGTCAGCAACAACATGAGGTACCCGCAAAGCCAAGAATAGTAGAAATCCAACAGAAAGGTGAAGATGATAAAGATACATCAGGTGATGCTGCTGCCTAGACTCAGGGAGATCCAGAGGATACTATGGGAATTAAAGGTAAATCAGGTCATGAGGACCTTCATCCATAGGATGTTGGTGCATCAGGTACAGAACAAGAAGTGACCCGAGATCAGGGTGATGCACAAGGCCAACACACATAGACATCTGTGGATGTCAATATACCTCAGGATGAGGAAAGCAATAAGGAAGATGAAAGTCAGAAGGAGGGAGTACAATACCAGGGATAGGATCATCATGTGGACATTCCACAAGATCTTCCTCTATAGAAAGAGGCCCCTCAACAAGAAGAGATGCAACAAGATCCCCCTCATGAAGAACTCCATGAGGAAGAAACTAAGAAATCACCTTCTCCACCAAGAATAGAAGCAGATACCGGGGGGCAGGGCAGAAATGATGATGACAAAGGACATCAGGGATCTGGATATGAAGTGCCTCAATGGCTAGAGAAAGAAATAGGTATGGAACAAGGATCTAAAATTCAAGAATTTGATGTTTCCACCTTGTTTGCAGAGATAATAATGAAGCCAAAGAGGAAAGCTAGATTGACATCAGCTATTAGGAGAGATCCTACTATAGAGGAAAGCACTTCCCATGGTTGAAAAGGAGAAGGGCAAGATCACCCTGGAGAAATTCCAAATCACAACTGTTGATTTGGGTTTTGCTAATGAGGACCAAGAAGGTCAAGAAGGGAAAGATATCATTGATTCTTTGACCCAAAGGGAAAAGAAGGAGAAAGAGAAAAATAAAAAGCATAAGGAGCACATTGCTCAGCTGCATTCATACATAAAAGGGTTAATTAACCCTGATAATATGCCAGTTGATCTGGCAGTCCCATCGACTGTCATATCCTAGGACGAGGTCACCAAGTTGGACTTCATGAGGCATGAGGCCATGATCATGGAGAAATGGATGCTATCATCCCTCACTGGAGTTGAGGATGTTTTGAGAACCTCCTTACAGAGGTGGAATTCTTTAAGCAGTTTAAAGAGAAAGGTAGACAAAATGTAAAATGAAGCAGGGAAAAGGTCATTCCAATTGGAAAGACCTGACTGCTTTAAGTGAAATAAAGAGGATTGATCCTCAAATCCTAATAAATAATCAAGTGTTGGATAATAACACCACCCTACTGATAGACATATGGTATGAGGACATCATGTTCGAATGTGATATCCTGAAGAAATGCAGTGGCAAGATCAGGGATATAAGTATAAAGCTGCACAACATGATGGCGTATGAAGCAGAGATCCTTGAAGCTTTAGAAGGAAAAGTAGAGGGAAAGATTGAAAATTAGGATGCAGACTTTGCTATCAAAGCTCTGCATGATAATTTCCAGCCAGTGGCAAATGACCCCCTCACCCACCTGATGGAAGAAGTGATGAATAAGATCATGAGAATAAAGGTCAGGGTGGAAAATTATAATGAGAGTTTAAACAATAGAAAAGGTAAGATGGAAGCACTCAAAGCTAAATTCTAGTCTCATAAGCATGTCGTAATAAAAGCCAAAATTCAAGATGGAGGAGAGGTGAATAAAATAGTGCAGGCATATAAGCACATCAGGACAACAATGAAGGTCCACATACAGGAGGATGTACATCAGGGTGATAGTGATACCGAAAGTAATGAAGATGATGATTGTGATGAAGAAGAGGAAAATGAAAAGGAGGAACATGAAAAATGAATGAAGGTGCATAATCAAGGGAACATATGCATAAGGCACTCATAAGATAATGAGTCATCCAGATGGTTGCCAGCTGGCAACCTGTGCCATGAGGAAAAGTTGACTGAGTAAAGGTTTATTATCAACCATTGATCTTAATTGACAAATCCTTACCATAGGTCATTTTGTAGCTGTCTCCTCACCTTAGTCTATAAAAGGTGTAGGGGTGGAATATTTTGTAACAAGATCACCCCAGGAAGTGATTGTATGGTTGAGTTAGATTATGAAATATCTGATGAAGATAGAGGCAGTAATCTATCCAAGTTTGAAGAATTTTTATCAAAGTAGGTTCAAAAGATGATACATCAGTAAAGATCTCCACATGATACCTTAATTGAAGGATGGTGCAGGTTGCATGAAGCACCACATTCAGAAACTGCTTATTCATTATGTGTACATATTCTAAAGAGGTAGATGTTGCCCTGTCCAAAAGATTTTCCTTCTGATAGTAAAGAAGAAAAAGGAATATCAACTTCACATCAGCCAGATAAGGTGAAGTTTGAGAAAATTGAAAAACCAAAATTGAAATGGATATCAAGTGGTGTAGCAGCCAGGGCTAAAAAGAAAAGAGAAGGCCTAGACAAGCCTTTAACTAAAGATAAGCCATGGATCCTCAAGTTTGATGGATCTAAATCAAAATAGGGGGCTGGAGTAGGAATAGATCTTATTGATCCAGCTAGTAAATCCTACTTAGCAGCATATAGATTGCAATTCCCATGCACAAATAATGTGACAAAGTATGAAGCCCTGATTCATGGGATATTGTTTGCACTCAAAAAGAAAGTAAAGATTTTGCATGTCTTGTTGGCAAGAGACACTATATGGATTCATGATTGTTGTCATTGATGGCAACAAAGTTCATCCCACACATCCGCAGGACATGGTGTGTCTCTACCGGAAGTTAGAGTGAAGAATGTTGTGGTCTGGTAAACAAGAACAGAGCATGTGGCAAGGTCTGACAGACAGGTCCGGATCTCTCAAAGGAAGTATCTTGGTATAGTGTGGATTTGGGGGAGTCAAGAGGACTACCTTGAGTGGTATATTCCAAGGATTTAGCCTCCGATGATAGATGAGGAAAAAGATATGAATAGTTGAGTACCGGTTTCCTAAGTGATAGTGTGAATAGAGGAAGAACTGACTGACAGAACATCAGACTACTTTCCAGATGTGTTTCTGATAGTGGTAAAGGTTATGAAGACATGAATTATGTTTGGCCGACATGATTAATGATTTCTACAAGTATATGCTTGATCCACATTACTTGATGTGGTAGGATTTAGCTGACAAATCAGAATTAGTGAAAAGATTGACTATTCTGGGTGCCGACTAGAAAGGTGATGAAATTACTTGTGCGGATATATATACACAATGTATTTAGTTGTGAGAGGTGTAGAGATGTGATGTGATATGCGAATAAGAGCAGAGCAGAGCAGAAGTAGTAAGAAAGATCCGGTATGTGAAAGGAAAGCAGAATAAAGAGAAGAGGAAAGATGAAGTGTAGCAGATCAGTGTACTGAGCCTAACCGCAACTGAACTCTAGCATATGTGGATGCTTCCAATCAATTCAAGTATTGTATAACATTCTTTTGTAGACAGTGTGTCTCCTTGTAGGCAGTGTGCCTCCTTTGTGAGTAATGTGCTCAGGCAGTGAGCCCTAATTGGCAAGTGCCATTTTGTAATTCCTTATTCTTCTAACTTTTTTATTTCATGGTAATGTTTGTTTGTTGATTTAATGCTGCATTGATTAATAAGAAAGTTCAGAAAGAAGAAATAATTAGGATAACTGATTCACCCTCCCTCTCAGTTATCAACAATTGGTATCAGAGCCAAGTTCCTCCTAATAGAGCCTAACAACTTGAGGAAGATCTGGGAGTCCAAATGGATGCATATGGTTTAAGGGAGGAACTCAAGACTACCCTTGAGGATCTTGAATAGTCAAACTCTGAAGTCAATGAATTAATGGAAAGACTCAAACAGGTTGATGAATTCATGAGAGAACTAAAAGACAAATTAAGTCTCTCAATGAAAAAGAGAAAGGAGCTGCTCCAGTAATTGGCAAGACAAAATGAAGAAAGTAATGCAAATGAAGAGCTGACTGAGAAAACCAAGTTATGTGAAAAATTATCAAAAGAAGTCATTATGGTAAAACATGAAATGGAATCAGGAGTTATAAAGTTTACTCAAGAGATTGAAGAGAAAAGAAAAACTAAAGACAATCTAAGACAATCTCTCAAAGAGAAATTAGAAGATTGCCACTAGATGGACAGGATTATCAGACATCTTGAATTTGATCTTGAAGATGCTAAAGATAATAAAGAAAAACTTGAGGATCAAATTGTCTCTCTCAAAAGGGATCTTCAAACAGCAAATGAATATAAAGAGAAATTCAAGATAAGTTCTGCTCAACTTGAAGTTCTTCTTGGAAGTCAAAAGAGGGCAGATGACAAGTGTGGTTTGGGATATGAGAAAGGAGAAAGCTCCGGATCTGATCAGAAGAATTTTGGATCAGAAAATCTAAGGAACAGGCCTAGAAGACCTCCGGTAAGATAGCCCAATCCTCAAAAATATCCATCCTTCAATGGATATTGCCACAGCTCCAATCACTTTGGTCACAAAGCTAATTAGTGCAGAAAGAGAATGAATCAGACTAATTCATCCTTCTTCGGATAGTGCTTTAACTGCAAAAGGTATGGACACAAGTCTCATGAATGCAGAAATTTGCAAATGAACAAATCATTCAATGGTAGATGCTTTACATGCAATAGAGTAGGTCATATGGCTAATCAATGTAGATCAAGAGGTTATCAGTCAAATATGCAAAGAAATGTTGTTTGCCAAATCTGTAATAGGTCTGGTCATAATGCAAAAGTCTATAGAAGCAGGAATCAGGACAAAAGAGGTCTGGTATATAATTAGAATCAAGACAAGGGTAAACAAAAAATGAATGCGGATGAAGTTAGGAATGAGATGAACAAGATTTGGGTGAAGAAAAGTTCAGAGAATGTAGAGGTTGGATCCGCACCAGACTCTGGTGCTGATATTCCTTCCAGAAATTAAAAGGTGAGCTCTAGCTCAGGGGGAGACACAAAGAAAACCCTATTCCCCCAGCCAATCAAGTGGTGCCAGATTAGGCACAAGATGCGGAGTAAAGGGTTTGTAGATATGAGTCTTGAGATGATCCAGCTAAGATTTCAGAGGTCCGCATGAAGATGAGAAGAAGTTGTGATTGATCAAGTAGAACCTATTCTGGGAGATGCTTCGAAATGACAGAGGATTACAAAAAGGTCTGGAGAGATCCAGAAGTGCATTGTCTTATTCTACGGATTGGACACAGTGTTTGGGATGTCCTTGTGATGTGTCATCTTGATTTGTTCATGGTTGGAAGATCCACATGTTGTTCATAGATTAGGACTGATCCGGTTCTTCAAGTCATTCGAATAAGGCAAACCAGAATAATATAGGTCAAGCATGTATTGCAATCAGATATTAGGGTTTGCAGAGCAATATAAGGGATTTCTCATAAATCACTTGTTCATTCTGCACTCAAGAAGAAGTGAAAAGTGGAGCTCTGCAACAAAATTCATCAAGTTTATCAAAGATCACTCATAGAAGTTATTACATCCAGAAATCAATCAAACCAACTCTGTGTAACCAAAGGCGCATAAGGTATTTTCCATTTTCAATATCTCACTGTAAATCTTTTGAAAAATGGCTACTCCAAATATAGTTAAGATCTTTGATAGACCTCACCCCACAATCAAGAAACATCCATACAAATCTTTAGAGGTAGATCCCCTAGGAGCCTTGTCTAGTGTTCCGCATGGTGTATTGCATACGGAGGACATTAGGGTTTACATACATGCGAATATTGAAGACTTTGGAGAATCAAAATTGATGGATATCTTTCACAAATAGTTGATAGACAATTCCTTTGAGATTAAACCTCAGTATAAAGCCATCCGGGATAAGCACTTTGCACAGTGCATTCATTTCCCCTATTTTGAAGAAGACGAATGGGTCCAGTATGTACTAAGTAGAGTGCATGACAATTTCCTATGGTTGAACAAGCCTTTTAAGATCACCAAAGATGCAATTAGGGTTGTAACCGGTCTGCACTCATCCGGTGGAATACCTATCCTCAAGTCTATCAAAAATTAGATAGTTAGTGATGCAACCGGATCAAAATTTGATAAGAGAGCTATGACAATTGAAGACATCACTGAACCAGATGTCAAATTTGCATCTATGATAATTGGTTACAAGATTTATCACTCCAGTAGGGAAAATTCAGTACCGGGAACTATAATTTACACAGCTTATCAAATGCTAAAAGAGAATGCAGACTATGATTTGTGTGAACTTCTTCTAAACCAACTTTTGGAAAATTTGCAGAAGATTAAGAAGGACAAGAAGAACTTCAAGTATGGTAGTTTGATCCTTTGTCTATTCTTTTATTACATGAATGAGCTTCCCGGATCCAGTGGATGGATATGGCAGAATGACAGACCAGTTGCCATCCAAATTAGAGATTATTTGCATGGACTTGGAGATGCTAAAGCAAGAAATACAGCCCTGTGGGGATATTTCAAAAACTTTCAGAGCATGATGCAAGCAAGAGAAAGAATTCCCCAGTCTCTTATTGAGAAGTACAAAGACAAGTATGCTTTATGGTAGAAACATATCAGTGCCTAATGGAGGTAGTAGAACCAAGAACTATGTGGATCATGCCCATGGGGTATGAAGTGGATGAATAGATTGTGGAGTTGCATGTTCAACACATCCTTCGTCAGCCCAAAGATCTAAAGGTAGAAAGGTTTGGAACCTTTGAGGAGCTGAGTGTGAAGATCCATGTAGAACTTAGAGAACCTGAAATAAAAAGGAAGGTTGGAAAAGAAGTAGAACATATTGCTCATTGCCTAGGCATCCCAAAGGAGGCACTTGATGCCAACTGGGAAAAGAGGTGAAAGGCTGAGGAAGAGAAGAAAGAGGCAAAAAAGAAAAGAAAGAAAAGTTCTCCGGTGGAAACCTCAACCCGGACCAGATCATCAAAAGGATCTACACCTGTCACAATCAAAAGCTCAAAAACATCAAAACCGAAAGGTCAGACATCTGGTAAAGGAGAGAAAAGGTCTAAAATAAAAGCCACAAGGGCTTATACCTATCAGAAAGATGAAGAGGAAACTAAATCAGATGAGGGGGTAAAGGAAATAAAGAAGCAGAAGAAGAAAGGATCCAGAAAACCCTCCACAAGCCAAGACAAGGAAGAAATGGTAGAGGAATTTGTCGAAAAGCCCACCCTGTCTCTAGAGAGTGTAATCAAATTAGTCACTATGGATGGAAACCTTCAACCAATGGCTGAATTCTATGATGACTACAATGAGGCTGACCAAAAGATCCTGCAAGAAGCTACAATCAATTATCTAAACATTTACAATAAAGCTTTTATTGGAATTATCTCTCTAATTCCTAAGAGTCTAGAGAAGGAGTTGGAAATAAGAAAGAACAATGTCCTGGCAAAAGATCTTGAGATCCGGGAGTAGATAGCTATTTAGCTATATCCTCGAATTGATCCCAAGACAATGAACATAATATTCAAAGACTGCAAAGATGAGTTCAGGAGTAAAGTAAGGATGAATCAACTCATGCTTGGTGAGACTGACAAGGTGGCCATGGATACAGAAGAGATCCTCCAGAAGTCCTTCAAAGGGTCTAATCTTCCTGTTGTAGAGGACTTGGGTATTGATCCTTCATCCACAAGTGTTGCAGAAGAAACTTCTGAGAAAGCAACAGAAGAGATGGGCCCTGAACAAACCAACATTTCTCCTCTGGTTTTCCGTATAGCTTCCAGATCTAAAGGAGAAGACACTATACAGGAGAAAGATGCAGGAGTGAAAGAAAAAGAAGTTGACAGTACCAAGGTTGCAGAAAAAGAGAAGACTCCAAAAGAGAAAACCACAACTGATAGTGGTAAGAATGTAGAAGGAGAGAAAACTCCAAAGGACAGCTCCAAGACTATAGAAGAGAAGAAACATCTGTCTCCAGCAAGAGACACTGCACAAACTGTCCAAAAATTTCTGAGCAAAGAAACAATAGAGATTGATGAACTGGAGCTTCTACAAGGTCCATTCAATTTTGATTCCCTCTCTCCGGTACAGACAATGAAGATAGCTTCATTTGCAAATGCTAAGGCAAATGAAAAACTCCTAAAGTCTTATATGGAAGACTGTGAGTTGATAGAAGCTGCTTCCGGAGTGCTTGAAAAGATTATGCCATCGGTCCAGAAAGATCCCACAGCCTCCTCTTCCGGTAATCTCAAAACCTTAGTCAGCAGTGTTGGTACACATTTTGATTCTCTAGAAAAATCAGCTGAAGAAAAGGTCCGGAAGGAGTTTTTGGATAAGATATTCTCAAAGGTACTAGGATTAATCTCTCATGATAGGAGAAATATGAGTATTGGGATAAAGAGCCTAGAAAATGCTCATAAGGATGGTGGTGACATTTACAAATTTTGTATCTCCTGGTCAAAAGCAACAGTAGAAATTGAGAAGAAAATAAAAGAGGAATAGGACAAACTACTAAGTTTGTCTCAAAGTTTTGATCCTCTCTCTTCCTCCATAGTAAATCAAGAATGTCAAACTATTGCAATCACAAATGAAATAAAGAACCTTGAGAAGGAAAGGAAGAATATAATTAACCGGATGGGAGAACTTAGAAGGATTATTATCCCTAAGTTAGAAACCATGCATGAGGCCATAAGTGATGCTCAGACTACCGCCCAAACAAATGATTCGAGAGATCTTAAGAGGGCAGAAGTTTTTGCGTTCTTGTTGAGTGGTCACATTTCAATTTTGGATAGAATGAAGCAAAGTTGGGCTATAGAACTCATCCAGTTGAAGACATCCTTTGCAGACATTCTTCAGTTTATGTGAATATGTAATATACAGCCAAGTATAGTAAAATTTTTGAAAATTTTGGTGTACGGACCCTACCCTTTGCCATTGATGTCAAAGGGGGAGTGAGGAGCAATGAAAAATGAGGAATCCAACTAAAGGGGAGCTCCAGAAAATGTATATAAAGATAGAGCATCAGCCAAGGGGGAGCATAGTGTAAACACTTAGTCATTTTTCACTAAGTGTTGCCATCAATGCCAAAGGGGGAGATTGTTGGCAAGAGACACTATATGGATTCATGATTGTTGTCATTGATGGCAACAAAGTTCATCCCACACATCCGCAGGACATGGTGTGTCTCTACCAGAAGTCAGAGTGAAGAATGTTGTGGTCCGGTAAACAAGAATAGAGGATGTGGCAAGGTCTGACAGACAGGTCCGGATCTCTCAAAGGAAGTATCTTGGTATAGTGTGGATTTGGGGAAGTCAAGAGGACTACCTTGAGTGGTATATTCCAAGGATTTAGCCTTCGGTGATAGATGAGGAAAAAGATATGAATAGTTGAGTACCGGTTTCCTGAGTGACAATGTGAACAGAGGAAGAACTGACAGACAAAACATCAGACTACTTTCTAGATGTGTTGCTGATAGTGGTAAAGGTTATGAAGACATGAATTATGTTTGGCCGACATGAATAATGACTTCTACAAGTATATGCTTGATCCGCATTACTTGATGTGGTAGGATTCAGCTGACAGATCAGAATTAGTGAAAAGATTGACTATTCCAGGTGCCGACTATAAAGGTGATGAAATTACTTGTGCGGATATATATACACGATGGATTTAGTTGTGAGAGGTGTAGAGATGTGATGTGATATGTGAATAAGAGCAGAGCAGAGCAGAAGCAGTAAGAAAGATCCGGTATGTGAAAGGAAAGTAGAATAAAGAGAAGAGGAAAGATGAAGTGCAGCAGATCAGTGTACTGAGCCTAACCGGAACTGAACTCCAGCATATGTGGATGCTTCCAATCAGTTCAAGTATTGTATAACATTCTTTTGTAGACAGTGTGTCTCCTTGTAGGCAGTGTGCCTCCTTTGTGAGTAGTGTGCTCGGGCAGTGAACCCTAATTGGCAAGTGTCATTTTGTAATTCCTTATTCTTCTAACAGAGAATAATCTTTGGGTTAATCACCCCGTGGTTTTCTCCCTTAACAGGGTTTCCATGTCAAAAATACTGTGTCATGTGTTTTTTTATTTCATGGTAATGTTTGTTTGTTTGATTTAATGTTGCATTGATTAATAAGAAAGTTCAGAAAGAAGAAATAATTAGGATAACTGATTCACCCCCCCTCTCAGTTATCAACAATTGGTATCAGAGCCAAGTTCCTCCTAATAGAGCCTAACAGCTTGAGGAAGATCTGGGAGTCCAAATGGATGCATATGGTTTAAGGGAGCAACTCAAGACTACCCTTGAGGATCTTGAATAGTCAAACTCTGAAGTTAATGAATTAATGGAAAGACTCAAACAGGTTGATGAATTCATGAGAGAACTAAAAGACAAATTAAGTCTCTCAATGAAAAAGAGAAAGGAGCTGCTCCAGCAATTGGCAAGACAAAATGAAGAAAGTAATGCAAATGAAGAGCTGACTGAGAAAACCAAGTTATGTGAAAAATTATCAAAAGAAGTCATTATGGTAAAACATGAAATGGAATCAGGAGTTATAAAGTTTACTCAAGAGATTGAAGAGAAAAGAAAAACTAAAGACAATCTAAGACAATCTCTCAAAGAGAAATTAGAAGATTGCCACTAGATGGACAGGATTATCAGACATCTTGAATTTGATCTTGAAGATGCTAAAGATAATAAAGAAAAACTTGAGGATCAAATTGTCTCTCTCAAAAGGGATCTTCAAACAGCAAATGAATATAAAGAGAAATTCAAGATAAGTTCTGCTCAACTTGAATTTCTTCTTGGAAGTCAAAAGAGGGCAGATGACAAGTGTGGTTTGGGATATGAGAAAGGAGAAAGCTCCGGATCCGATCAGAAGAATTTTAGATCAGAAAATCCAAGGAACAGGCCTAGAAGACCTCCGGTAAGACAACCCAATGCTCAAAAATATCCATCCTTCAATGGATACTTCCACAGCTCCAATCACTTTGGTCACAAAGCTAATCAGTGCAGAAAGAGAATGAATCAGACTAATTCATCCTTCTCCAGACAGTGCTTTAACTGCAAAAGGTATAGACACAAGTCTCATGAATGCAAAAATATGCAAATGAACAAATCATTCAATGGTAGATGCTTTACATGCAATAGAGTAGGTCATATGGCTAATCAATGCAAAATCAAGAGGTTATCAGTCAAATATGCAAAGAAATGTTGTTTGCCAAATCTGTAATAGGTCCAGTCATAATGCAAAAGTCTGTAGAAGCAAGAATCAGGACAAAAGAGGTCTAGTATATAATCAAAATCAAGACAAGGGTAAACAAAAAATGAATGCGGATGAAGTTAGGAATGAGATGAACAAGATTTGGGTGAAGAAAAGTTTAGAGAATGTAGAGGTTGGATCTGCACCAGACTCTGGTGCTGATATTCCTTCCAGAAATTAAAAGGTGAGCTCTGGCTTAGGGGGAGACACAAAGAAAACCTTGTTCCCCCAGCCAATCAAGTGGTGACGGATTAGGCACAAGATACGGAGTAAAGGGTTTGTAGATATGAGTCTTGAGATGATCCAACTAAGATTTCAGAGGTTTGCATGAAGATGAGAAGAAGTTGTGATTGATCAAGTAGAACCTGTTCTGGGAGATGCTTCGGAATGACAGAGGATTACAAAAAGGTCTGGAGAGATCCAGAAGTGAATTGTCTTATTCTATAGATTGGACAGAGTGTTTGGGATGTCCTTGTGATGTGTCATCTTGATTTGTTCATGGTTGGAAGATCCACATGATGTTCATAGGTCAGGACTGATCCGGTTCTTCAAGTCATTTGAATAAGGCAAACCGGAATAATATAGGTCAAGCATTTATTACAATCAGATACTAGGGTTTACTGAGCAATATAAGGGATTTCTCATAAATCACTTGTTCATTCTGCACTCAAGAAGAAGCGAAAAGTGGAGCTCTACAACAAAATTCATCAAGTTTATCAAAGATCACTCACAAAAGTTATTATATCCAGAAATCAATCAAACCAACTCTGTGTAACCAAAGGCGCATAAAGTATTTTCTATTTTCAATATCTCACTGCAAATCTTTTGAAAAATGGCTACTCCAAATATAGTTAAGATCTCTGATAGACCTCGCCCCACAATCAAGAAACATCCATACAAATCTTTGGAGGTAGATCCCCTAGGAGCCTTCTCTAGTGTTCCGCATGGTGTATTGCATACGAAGGACATTAGGGTTTACATACATGCGAACATTGAAGACGTTGGAGAATCAAAATTGATGGATATCTATCACAAACAGTTGATAGATGATTCCTTTGAGATTAAACCTCAGTATAAAGCCATCCGGGATAAGCACTTTGCATAGTGCATTCAGTTCCCCTGTTTTGAAGAAGATGAATGGGGCCGGTATGTACTAAGTAGAGTGCATGACAATTTCCTATGGTTGAACAAGCCTTTTAAGATCACCAAAGATGCAATTAGGGCTGTAACCAGTCTGCACTCATCTGGTGGAATACCTATCCTCAAGTCTGTCAAAAATCAGATAGTTAGTGATGCAACCGAATCAAAATTTGATAAGAGAGCTATGACAATTGAAGACATCACTGAACCGGATGTCAAATTTGCATCTATCATAATTGGTTATAAGATTTATCACTCCAGTAGAGAAAATTCAGTACCGAGAACTGTAATTTACACAACTTATCAAATGCTAAAAGAGAATGCAGACTATGATTTATGTGAGCTTCTTCTAAACCAACTTTTGGAAAATCTGCAAAAGATTAAGAAGGACAAGAAGAACTCCTTGAAATATGGTAGTTTGATCCTTTGTCTATTCTTTTATTACATGAATGAGCTTCTCAGATCCAGTGGATGGATATGGCAGAATGACAGACTAGTTGCTATCCAAATCAAAGATTATTTGCATGGACTTGGAGATGCTAAAGCAAGAAATATAGCCCTGTGGGGATATTTCAAAAATTTTCAAAGCATGATGCAAGCAAGAGAAAGAATTCCCCAGTCTCTTATTGAGAAGTACAAAGACAGAGTATGCTTTATGGTAGAAACAGATTAGTGCCTAATGGATGTAGTAGAACCAAGAACTATGTGGATCATGCCCATGGGGTATGAAGTGGATGAACAGATTATGGAGTTGCATGTTCAACACATGCTTAGTCAGCCCAAAGATCCAAAGGCAGAAAGGTTTGGAACCTTTGAGGAGCTGAGTGTGAAGATCCATGTGGAACTCAGAGAACTTGAGATAAAAAGGAAGGTGAGAAAAGAAGTAGAACATATTGCTCAAGGCCTACGCATCCCAAAGGAGGCACTTGATGCCAACTGGGAAAAGAGGTGAAAGGCTGAGGAAGAGAAGAAAGAGGAAGAAAGAAAAGCAAGAAAAGTTCTCCAGTGGAAACCTCAACCCGGACCAGATCATCAAAAGGATCTACACCTGTCACAACCAAAAGCTCAAAAACATCAAAACCGAAAGGTCTAACATCTAGTAAAGGAAAGAAAAGGTCTAAAATAAAAGCCACAAGGGCTTATACAAGTCAGAAAGATGAAGAGGAAACTGAATCAGATGAGGGGGTAAAGGAAATAAAGAAGCAGAAGAAGAAAGGATCTAGAAAACCCTCCACAAGCCAAGACAAGGAAGAAATGGTAGAGGAATTTGTTGAAAAGCCCACCCTGTCTCTAGAGAGTGTAATCAAATTAGTCACTGTGGATGGAAACCTTCAACCAATGGCCAAATTCTATGATGACTACAATGAGGCTGACCAAAAGATCCTGCAGGAAGCTACAATTAGGTATCTGAACACAATAAAGCTTTTATTGAAATTATCTCTCTAATTCCTAAGAGTCTAGAGAAGGAGTTGGAAATAAGAAAGAACAATGCCCTGGCAAAAGATCTTGAGATCCGGGAGCAGATAGCTATTTAGCTATATCCTCAAATTGATCCCAAGACAATGAACATAATATTCAAAGACTGCAAATATGAGTTCAGGAGTAAATCAAGGATGAATCAACTCATGCTTGGTGAGACTGACAAGGTGGCCATCGATACAGAAGAGATCCTCTGGAAGGCCTTCAAAAGGTTTAATCTTCCTATTGTAGAGGACTTGGGTATTGATCCTTCATCCACAAGTGTTGCAGAAGAAACTTTTGAGAAAGCAACAGAAGAGATGGGCCCTAAACAAACCAACATTTCTCCTCCGGTTTCCCCTACAGCTTCTAAATCTAAAGGAGAAGACACTATACAGGAGAAAGATGCAGGAGTGAAAGAAAAAGAAGTTGATAGTACCAAGGTTGCAGAGAAAGAGAAGACTCCAATAGAGAAAACCACAACTGATAGTGGTAAGAATGTAGAAGGAGAGAAAACTCCAAAGGATAGCTCCAAGACTGCAGAAGAGAAGAAACATCTGTCTCCAGCAAGAGACACTGCACAAACTGTCCAAAAATTTCTGAGCAAAGAAACAATAGAGATTGATGAACTGGAGCTTCTACAAGGTCCATTCAATTTTGATTCCCTCTCTCCGGTACAGACAATGAAGATAGCTTCATTTGCAAATGCTAAGGCAAATGAAAAACTCCTAAAGTCTCATATGGAAGACTGTGAGTTGATAGAAGCTGCTTCCGGAGTGCTTGAAAAGATTATGCCATCGGTCCAGAAAGATCCCACAACCTCCTCTTCTGGTAATCTCAAAACCTTAGCTAGCAGTGTTGGTACACATTTTGATTCTCTAGAAAAATCAGCTGAAGAAAAGGTCTGGAAGGAATTTTTGGATAAGAGATTCTCAAAGGTACTAGGATTAATCTCTCATGATAGGAGAAATATGAGTATTGGGATAAAGAGCCTAGAAAATACTCTTAAGGATGGCGGTGACATTTACAAATTTTGTATCTCCTGGTCAAAAGCAACAGTAGAAATTGAGAAGAAAATAAAAGAGGAACAGGACAAACTACTAAGTTTGTCTCAAAGTTTTGATCCTCTCTCTTCCTCCATAGTAAATCAAGAATGTCAAACTATTGCAATCACAAATGCAATAAAGAACCTTGAGAAGGAAAGGAAGAATATAATTAATGAGATGGGAGAACTTAGAAGGATTATTATCCCTAAGTTAGAAACCATGCATGAGGCCATAAGTGATGCTCAGACTACCACCCAAACAAATGATCCAACAGATCTTAAGAGGGCAGAAGGTTTTGTGTTCTTGTTGAGTGGTCACATTTCAATTTTGGATAGAATGAAGCAAAGTTGGGCTATAGAACTCATCCAGTTGAAGACATCCTTTGTAGACATTCTTCAGTTTATGTGAATATGTAATATACAGCCAAGTATAGTAAAATTTTTGAAAATTTTGGTGTGCAGACCCTACCCTTTGCCATTGATGTCAAAGGGGGAGTGAGGAGCAGTGAAAAATGAGAAATCCAACTAAAGGGGAGCTCTGAAAAATGTATATAAAGATAGAGCATCAGCCAAGGGGGAGCATAGTGTAAACACTTAGTCATTTTTCACTAAGTGTTGCCATCAATGCCAAAGGGGGAGATTGTTGGCGAGAGACACTATATGGATTCATGATTATTGTCATTGATGGCAACAAAGTTTATCCCACACATCCGCAGCACATGGTGTGTCTCTACCGAAAGTCAGAGTGAAGAATGTTGTGGTCCGGTAAACAAGAATAGAGCATGTGGCAAGGTCTGACAGACGGTCCGGATCTCTCAAAGGAAGTATCTTGGTATAGTGCGGATTTGGGGAAGTCAAGAGGACTACCTTGAGTGGTATATTCCAAGGATTTAGCCTCTAGTGATAGATGAGGAAAAAGATATGAATAGTTGAGTACTGGTTTCCTGAGTGACAATGTGAACAGAGGAAGAACTAACTGACAGAACATCAGACTACTTTCTAGATGTGTTTTTGACAGTGGTAAAGGTTATGAAGACATGAATTATGTTTGGCTGACATGATTAATGATTTCTACAAGTATATGCTTGATCCACATTACTTGATGTGGTAGGATTCAGCCGACAGATCAGAATTAGTGAAAAGATTGACTATTCCAAGTGCCGACTAGAAAGGTGATGAAATTACTTGTGCGGATATATATACATGATGGATTTAGTTGTGAGAGGTGTAGAGATGTGATGTGATATGTGAATAAGAGCAGAGTAGAGCAGAAGCAGTAAGAAAGATCTGATATGTGAAAGGAAAGCAGAATAAAGAGAAGAGGAAAGATGAAGTGCAGCAGATCAGTGTACTGAGCCTAACCAGAACTGAACTCCAGCATATGTGGATGCTTCCAATCAGTTCAAGTATTGTATAACATTATTTTGTAGATAGTGTGTCTCCTTGTAGGCAGTGCGCCTCCTTTGTGAGCAGTGTGCTCGGGCAGTGAGCCCTAATTGGCAAGTGCCATTTTGTAATTCCTTATTCTTCTAATAGAGAATAATTTTTGGGTTAATCACCACATGGTTTTCTCCCTTAACAGGGTTTCCACGTCAAAAATACTGTGTTATGTGTTTTTTTATTTCATGGTAATGTTTGTTTGTTTGATTTAATGCTGCATTGATTAATAAGAAAGTTCAGAAAGAAGAAATAATTAGGATAACTAATTCAACCCCCCTCTCAGTTATCAACATGTCTATGGAGACTCAAAATTGGTAGTAAGACAAGTAAGAGGTATATATTCTTGTAATTACAAGAAGTCTAATTAAAGACATAGGGTATGGGATCTGATAGAAGATTTTGATGCATTTAACATCACCCATGTGCCTAGAGAAAAAAATCACAGGGCAAATACCTTAGCCCAAGCCGCAAGTACTCTGGAACCATTGTCCATATCTGGTTTGAAGAGATTTTTAGTTGAATTAGTGTCAGTACCCTCTGTGCCAGACAATTTAGTTAACCTTCAAGTGTTTTATGATGACCAACACATTTTAGACTTGATTTCCAACAAAGATGTGTTTGATGCACAGATAATAGATGAAAGAAATGTGAAAGATCATATCTGAGAAGAAGAAGAGATCCTAGAGTTGCCTAGTAACAAGATTCCTAAAGGAATGATAGAGTTGTAAAGAGCATTTGATTTAGACAACATGTTGAAATAGAACGATCTCCCTAAAGCAGATGGAGGAGAGTATTCACAAGTTAACATTGGGCCTGATAATGAAAAAAGGAATGTCCTGATTGGAAAAGTGTGTACAGAAGCAAAAATGGAAGGGATAACTCAAGCACTTAAAGATTATATCCATGTTATTACCTAGACATATGATGAGTTGAAAACATATTATACATCAATCATCATTCATACTATACCTTTAAAGCTAGATGTCAAGCCTTTTAGACAGAAACATAGACCGGTTAATGCATTGCTAGAGCCCATCATTTTTGAAGAAGTTAAGAAATTGCTTAATGCCAGGATCATATTTCATGTGAGACATTCTATAGGGGTGGCTAACTTGGTCCTAGTAAGGAAGAAGAATGGTGACATTAGGTTTGTTGGCAAGAGACACTATATGGATTCATGGTTGTTGTCATTGATGGCAACAAAGGTCATCCCACATATCCGCAAGTCATGATATGTCTCTACCGGAAGTCAGATTGAAGATTGTTGTGGTCCGGTGAACAAGAACAGAGCATGTGGCAAGGTCCGACAGATTGGTCCGGATCTCTCAGAGGAAGTGTCTTGGTGCAGCGCGGATCTGGGGAAGTCAAGAGGACTATCTTGAGTGGTATATTCCAAGGATTTAGCCTCCGGAGTTGGACAAGGAAAAAGATATGAATAGTTGAGTACCGGATTCCTGAGAGACAGTGAAAACAGAGGAAGAACTGACTGACAGAGTATCAGACTACTTTCCGGATGTGTTACAGATGATGATAAAGGTTGCGGAGGCATGAATCATGTTTGGCCGACATAATTGATGATATCTACAAGTATATGCTTGATCCGCATTGCTTGGTGAGCAAGGATTCAGCCGACAGAACTAAGTTTGTAAGAAATTAGACTGTTCCGGATGCCGACTAGAAAGGTGATGAAATTACTTGTGCGGATATATATAGAGGATGGATTTAGTTGTAAAGTGTGTGAAATGTGTGAAAGGATATGCGAACAAGTCCAGAGTAGAGCAGAAGTAGCAAGAAAGATCCGGTATGTGAAAGGATAACAGACTAAAGAACAGAGGAAAGATGAAGTGCAGCAGATCAGTATACTGAACCTAACCGGAACTGAACTCCAGCATATGCAGATGCTTCCAATCAGTTCAAGACTGTGATTCTTATCACTTTGTAAGACAGTGTGTCTTCTTGTAGGCAGTGAGCCTCTTGTGAGCAGTGTGCTCGGGCAGTGAGCCCTAATTGGCAAGTGCCATTTTTGTAATTTCCTATTCTTCTAACAGAGAATAATTCTTGGGTTAATCACCCCGTGGTTTTCTCCCTTAACAGGGTTTCCACGTCAAAAATACTGTGTCATGTGTTTCTTATTTCATGGTTAATGTTTTGTGTTTGATTTTATGCTGCTTCAATTAAAAGGAAAGTTCAATAAGGGAAATAATTAGGATAACTGATTCACCCCCCCCTCTCAGTTATCAACAATTGGTATCAGAGCCAAGTTCCTCCTAATAGAGCCTAACAGCTTGAGGAAGATCTGGGATTTCAAATGGATGCATATGGTTTAAAGGAGCAACTCAAGACTGCCCTTGAGGATCTTGAACAGTCAAATTCTGAAGTCAGTGAATTAAGAGAAAGACTCAAACAGGCTGATGAATTCATGAGGGAATTAAAAGACAAATTAAGTCTCTCTATGAAAAAGAGAAAGGAGCTGCTCCAACAGTTGGCAAGACAAAGTGAAGAAAGCAATACAAATGAAGAATTGACTGAGCAAACCAAGTTATGTGAAAAATTATCAAAAGAAGTCATTATGTTGAGACATGAAATGGAATCAGGAACTATAAAGTTCACTCAAGAGATTGAAGAAAAAAGAAAGGCTGAAGACAATCTAAGACAATCTCTTAAGGAAAAATCAGAAGAATGCCACCAGATGGACAGGATTATCAGACATCTTGAATCTGATCTTGAAGATGCCAAAGATAATGAAGAAAAACTTGAGGATCAAATTACCTCTCTCAAAAGAGATCTTCAAACAGCAAATGAATATAAAGAGAAATTCAAGATAAGTTCTGCTCAACTTGAAGTTCTTCTTGGAAGTCAAAAGAGGACTGATGACAAGTATGGTTTGGGATATGAGAAAGGAGAAAGCTCCGGATCCGGTCAGAGGAATCTTGGATCAGAAAATCCAAGGAGCAGGCCTAGAAGACCTCCGGTAAGACAGCCAAATGCTCAAAAATATCCATCCTTCAATGGATACTGCCACAGCTGCAACCATTTTGGTCACAAAGCTAATCAGTGCAGAATGAGAATGAATCAGATTAATTCATCCTTCTCCGGACAGTGCTTCAACTGCAAAAGGTATGGACACAAATCCCATGAATGCAGAATTATGCAAGTAAACAAATCATTCAAAGGTAGATGCTTTACATGCAATAGAGTAGGTCATATGGCTAATCAATGCAGATCAAGGGGATATCAGTTAAATATGCAAAGAAATGTTATTTGCCAAATCTGCAATAGGTCCGGTCATAATGCTAAAGTCTGCAGAAACAAGAATCAGGACAAAAGAGGTCCGGTGTATGATCAGAATCAAGACAAGGGTAAACAAAAGATGAATGCGGATGAAGTTAGGAATCAGATGAGCAAGATTTGGGTGAAGAAAAGCTCAGATAATGTAGAGGTTGGATCCGCACCAGATTCTGGTGCTGATATTTCTTCCGGAAATTAAAAAGTGAGCTCAGGCTCAGGGGGAGACTCAAAGAAGATTCTGTTCCCCCAGCCAAACAAGTTGTGCCGGATGTGGCACAAGATGCGGATTAAAGGGTTTGTAGATATAAGTCCTGAGATGCTTCAGTCAAGTTTTCAGAGGTCCGCATGGAGTTATGAAGAAGCTGTGTTCGATTAAGTTAGACCTGTTCAGGGAGGTGCTACGGTATGATAAAGGATTACAAAAAGGTCCGGAGAGATCCGGAAGTGCACGATCTTGTCTTGCGGATTGGACAGAGTGTTTGGGATGTTCTTGTAATATGTTACCTAGATTTATTCATGATTTAAAGATCCGGATGATATTCAGTGATCAGGACTAATCCGGGATACTCCAAGCTGTCCAGACATGGTAAACCAGAATAATGCAGGTGAAGCATTTATTGCAGACAGATATTAGGGTTTGCGGAGCAATATAAGGGATTTCTCAAAAGTTATCTGCTCATTCTACACTTGAGAAGAAGTGAATAGTGGAGCTCTGCAACAAGGTTCATCAAGCACACCAAGGATCTCCTGCCGAAGCTATTGCATAAAGAAATCAATCCAACCACTCCGTGCAAACCGAAGGCGCATAAGGTATTCTTCGTTTTTCATTGCCTCACTGCAAATCTTTGAAGAATGGCTACTCCAAACATAGTTAAGATCTCTGATAGACCTCGCCCCTCATTCAAGAAACATCCCTACAAATCATTGGAGGTAGATCCACTAGGAGCCTTCTCTAGTGTTCCCCACGGAGTCTTACATACTGAAGATATTAGGGTTTACATACACGCAAACATTGAGGAATTTGGGGAATTCAAATTAAGAGACCTCTATCACAAGCAACTGATAGACAATGCGTTTGAGCTCAAACCAGAGTATAAGGGTATCCAGAAGAAACAATTTGAGCAATTCATTCATTTCCCTAGCTTTGAAGAAGATGAATGGGTCCGGTATGTACTGAGCAGGATGCATGACAACTTCCTTTGGCTAGATAGACCCTGTAAGATCACAAAAGAAGCAATTAGAGCAGTAACTGGTCTATACTCTTCCGGGGGGGTACCTATCCTCAAATCTGTCAAGAACAACATTGTAACTGAGGCCACCGGATCAAAATATGATAAGAGGGCAATGACCATTGAAGATATTTCGGATCCGGATATCAAATATGCATCAATGATAATAGGATACAAGATCTATCACTCTAGCAGGGAGAATTCTGTATCCAGAACTGCAATATACACAGCATATGAAATGCTAAGAAAGAATGCAGATTATGATCTTTGTGAACTACTACTAAGCCAATTAATGGAAAATGTACAGAAAATCAAGAAAGACAAGAAGAACTCCTTTAAGTATGGTACTCTCATTGTATGTCTATTCTTTTACTTCATGAATGAGCTACCCGGAACAAGTGGATGGGTATGGCAGAATGACAAACCTATTGCAGTCCAGATAAGAGACTATTTGCATGGACTTGGGGATGCAAAAGCGAGAAATACAGCTCTATGGGGATACTTCAAAAACTTTCAGAGCATGATGCAAGCAAGAGAGAGAATTCCCCAATCTCTCATTGAGAAATACAAGGACTCAGTATGCTTTATGGTTGACACTGATCAGTGCCTAATGGAGGCAGTGGAGCCAAGGACTGTCTGGATCATGCCCATGGGGTATGAAGTTGATGAACAGATAGTAGAGCTGCATGTTCAACACATGCTAAGTCAGCCCAAAGATCCTAAGGCAGAAAGGTTTGGAACCTTTGAGGAGCTGAGTGTGAAATTACATGTAGAACTCAGGGAACCTGAGATTAAGAGAAAAGTGAGAAAAGAAGTAGAGCACATTGCTCAAGGCCTAGGCATCTCAAAAGAGGCACTTGATGCCAGCCGGGAAAAGAGGAGAAAGGCTGAGGAAGAAGAGAAAAGCAAAGAAAGTGCTCCGGTTGAAACCCCCACCCGGACCAGATCATCAAAGAGATCTGCACCTTCCACAACCAAAAGCTCAAAACCGGAAGTCCAGGCATCCGGTAAAAGATCCAAGACAAAAGCATCAAGGGCTTATGAAAGCCAAAAGGATGAAGAGGAAACAGAATCAGATGAGGAAGTAAGAGAAGTAAAGAAACAGAAGAAGAAAGGATCCGGTAAGCCCTCCTCAGGCCAAGACAAGGATGAAATGGCAGAGGTAACTGTTGAAAAGCCCACTCTGTCACTAGAGAGCATAATCAAGTCGGTCACGGTGGATGGAAACCTTCAACCAATGACTGAATCCTATGATGACTTCAGTGAGGCAGACCAAAAGACTCTGCAGGAAGCCACAGTTAAATATCTGAACACATACAATAAGGCTTTCATTGAGATCATATCTCTCATTCCTAAAAGCCTAGAGAAGGAAATGGAAGTAAGAAAGAATAATGCTCATGCCAAAGATCTTGAGATCCGGGAGCAGATAGCTATTCAGCTATATCCTCAAATTGATCCCAAGACAATGAACATGATCTTCAAGGACTGCAAAGATGAGTTCAGAAGTAAAGCCAGGATGAATCAGCTCATGCTTGGTGAGACTGACAAAGTGGCACAAGAGACAGAAGAGATCCTCCGGAAGGCCTTCAAAAGGTTCAATCTTCCTGTTGTAGAGGACTTAGGTGCAGAAACAGCTGCCGATTTGGAATCTTCTGTTCCGGAAGAAGTGAGCCCTGAACAGACAAGTGAGGACTTGGGACCCTCTGCTCCAGAAGAAGTGGCCCATGAACAAGCAAGCATCTCTCCTCCGGTTTCCCCTACAGTCTCCGGATCCAAAGAAGAAGAGCAATTGCAGGAGAAGGAAGCAGTGGTGACAGACAAAGAGGTTGACAGTTCTAAGACTGCAGAAGAAAAGAAACATCTGTCTCCGGGAAGAGACACTGCACAAACTGTTCAACAATTTTTGAGCAAAGAAACTCTAGAGATTGATGAACCGGAGCTTCTAAAAGGTCCATTTGATTTTGACTCTCTCTCTCCGGTACAAACAATGAAGATAGCTTCATTTGCAAATGCCAAGGCAAATGAAAAGCTCCTGAAGTCTCATATGGAAGACTGTGAGTTGATAGAGGCTGCTTCCGGAGTACTTGTAAAGATCATGCCATCAATCCAGATAGATCCGACAGCCTCCACTTCCGGTAATCTAAAAACCTTAGTCAGCAGTATTGATACACATTTTAATTCTCTAGAAAAATCAGCTGAAGAAAAGGTCCGGAAGGAATTTTTGGATAAGAGATTTTCTGAAATATTAGAATTAATCTGTAAGGATAGGAAGATTGTAAGCATTGGAATAAAGAGCTTAGAAAATGCTCTTAAGGATGGCGGTGACATCTACAAATTTTGTATATCTTGGTCAAAGGCAACAGCAGCAATTGACAAGAAAATAAAAGAGGAACAGGACAAGCTTCAAAGCTTATCTCAAAGTTTTGATCCTCTCTCTTCCTCTATAATAAATCAAGAATGTCAGACTATTGCAGTCTTGAATGAAATAAAGAATCTTGAGAAGGAGAGGAAGAACATTACCAACCGGATGGGAGAACTTAGAAGGATTATAGTCCCTAAGTTGGAAACTATGCATGAGGCCATCAGTGATGCCCAGACCACCGCCCATACAAAAGATCCGACAGATCTCAGGCGGGCAGAAGCTTTTACATTTTTGTTGAGTGGTCACATTTCAATCTTGGACAGAATGAAGCTAAGTTGGGCTACTGAAATGGTTCAACTGCAGACATCCTTTGCAGACATTCTGCAGTATATGTGAGTATGTAAATATGCGGCTATATATAGAAAATTTTTGAAAATTTTGGTGTGCGGACCCTACCCTTTGCCATTGATGTCAAAGGGGGAGTGAGGAGCAGTGAAAAATGAGGAATCCAACTCAGGGGGAGTTCCGGAAATTGTATATAAAGACAGAGCATCAGCAAAGGGGGAGCATAGTGTAAACACTTAGTCATTTTTCACTAAGTGTTGCCATCAATGCCAAAGGGGGAGATTGTTGGCAAGAGACACTATATGGATTCATGGTTGTTGTCATTGATGGCAACAAAGGTCATCCCACATATCCGCAAGTCATGATATGTCTCTACCGGAAGTCAGATTGAAGATTGTTGTGGTCCGGTGAACAAGAACAGAGCATGTGGCAAGGTCCGACAGATTGGTCCGGATCTCTCAGAGGAAGTGTCTTGGTGCAGCGCGGATCTGGGGAAGTCAAGAGGACTATCTTGAGTGGTATATTCCAAGGATTTAGCCTCCGGAGTTGGACAAGGAAAAAGATATGAATAGTTGAGTACCGGATTCCTGAGAGACAGTGAAAACAGAGGAAGAACTGACTGACAGAGTATCAGACTACTTTCCGGATGTGTTACAGATGATGATAAAGGTTGCGGAGGCATGAATCATGTTTGGCCGACATAATTGATGATATCTACAAGTATATGCTTGATCCGCATTGCTTGGTGAGCAAGGATTCAGCCGACAGAACTAAGTTTGTAAGAAACTAGACTGTTCCGGATGCCGACTAGAAAGGTGATGAAATTACTTGTGCGGATATATATAGAGGATGGATTTAGTTGTAAAGTGTGTGAAATGTGTGAAAGGATATGCGAACAAGTCTAGAGTAGAGCAGAAGTAGCAAGAAAGATCCGGTATGTGAAAGGATAACAGACTAAAGAACAGAGGAAAGATGAAGTGCAGCAGATCAGTATACTGAACCTAACCGGAACTGAACTCCAGCATATGCAGATGCTTCCAATCAGTTCAAGACTGTGATTCTTATCACTTTGTAAGACAGTGTGTCTTCTTGTAGGCAGTGAGCCTCTTGTGAGCAGTGTGCTCGGGCAGTGAGCCCTAATTGGCAAGTGCCATTTTTGTAATTTCCTATTCTTCTAACAGAGAATAATTCTTGGGTTAATCACCCCGTGGTTTTCTCCCTTAACAGGGTTTCCACGTCAAAAATACTGTGTCATGTGTTTCTTATTTCATGGTTAATGTTTTGTGTTTGATTTTATGCTGCTTCAATTAAAAGGAAAGTTCAATAAGGGAAATAATTAGGATAACTGATTCACCCCCCCCTCTCAGTTATCAACAAGGTTGTGTGTAGACTTCAGAAATTTAAATAGAGCTTCTAAAAAGGATAACTATCCTTTGCCTTCTCTAGATGAGGTCTTGTAGATTGTAAATGGTACAAAGATGATGTTATTTCTGGATGGTTTTTCAGGTTACAATCAGGTGATGGTAGACAAGATAGATAGATTGAAGACTACATTCACCACTAAGTGGGGAATATTCACCTACAGATGCATGCCTTTTGGATTGATAAATGTTGGAGCAACATTTCAGCAAGCAATGGATATAGCCTTCAGAGGCCTAATTGGTAAATGTATAGTCATATACATGGATGACTTGACAGTTTTCTCCAAAGATAGAGGGAATCATGTGGAAGACCTTAGGAAGATACTAAAGAAATGTGAACATTATGGAATATCCTTAAACCCTAATAAATGCATATTTGGGGTAACTACAGGGAAGTTATTAGGTCACCTGATAATAGAGAATGGGATCATCATTGATCCTGAGAGAGTAGAATCAATCATGAAGATGTAACTTCCTGGAAGTAAGGAGCTCAAATCTTACTTTGGTAAGATCAATTTTGTTAGAAAGTTTATTACTGGTTTTGTAGAGATTGTTAGACCATTGAATGTAATGTTTAAGAAGGATGCCAAGATTGAGTGGAAACTTGAAGCTAGAGTAGATTTTGAAGATATCAAGAAAGCCATATCTAATGCTTTAGTTCTAATCGGTCCAAATTATACCAAAGACTTTTATATTTACTCATTTGCTTCAGAGCATACATCTGCAGCAGTATTAACACAGAGAAATGATGCTAAAGAAGAAAAGCCAATAGCCTTCATGAGTTGTCCTTTCAAGAATGCAGAACTTAGATATATGAATGTTGAAAGACAAGCAATTGCTCTAGTTGGAGTAGTCAAGAAGTTTAGACATTACATCTTAAGAAGTAAGGTGATCATTATAGTACCAGATGCAATAGTAAAGATGCTTTTAATGCAAAGTGAACCAGGTGAAAAGAGAGCCAAATGGATAATTGTCCTCCAAGAGTATGGTATGGACATAACACCCATGAAATTAGTGAGAGGACAAGCATTGAGTTAGATGATATCTAAGATTGATCCTAACATCATGAGCCAGTAGTATGTCATAAATAGAAAAGAAAATGGAGAGTCGTACTCAGACATCAGGCATATCTTGATTACTAGAAGATGCCCCTCAAGATTGCAGGCCTCACAGAGGAGAACCTTAAAAATAAGATCACAAAAATACATGATAAAAGGAGGAGTCCCTTTCAAGAAGAACTATGAGGGAATATACCTAAGATGCCTAGAAAGGCAAGAATCAGACAAGGTGCTAGCAGAATTACATGACAAGTTTGGAACTGCACATGGATCATACTTAGCTACAACTCATGCTATCCTCAGAGCAGGTTATTACTGGCCTACTATTTTTAAAGATACTACTGAACACATCAAATGTTGTCATATGTGTCAAGTTGCTGCAAATAGAGAAAGATATGCTACTTAGCCTTTGCAACTAGTGATGGAAATGCACCCATTTTCTCAATGGGGGATGGACTTCATAGGACCTATCAACCCTCCATCATCTTTAGGCCACATGTATGTGTTGACTATTACTAATTATTATACCAGGTGGACTAAAGCTGTGAATAGTAAGACATGTAATGTTGAGGATGTAATCAAATTTTTGGAAAGCAACATAGTAACCAGGTATGGAGTTCCTTATGCTTTAGTATGTGATAATGGGTCTGCCTTTGCTTCAATAAGATTATCAGGTTGGGCTTTTGACCATGGAATCATCTTGAAATTTTTCTCAAATTACTATCCTCAAGGGAATGGATTAGCAGAATCTACAAACAAGAATTTATTGAACATCATAAAGAAATTGATAGAAAAGAACCCAAGGGAGTGGAATACCCTATTAAAGTATGCTTTGTGGGTAGATAGAACCAGGATGAAGGTTGCATTAGGAAATTTTCCTTTTCACCTAGTTTATGGGGTGGATCCCATCCTCCTTGTTAATCTAAGGATCCCCACATTGCAGTTTGCACAAGAATATCTAGGCATAGATAACAAACAAGAAGTCAAGTTGCTTCAGTTGATGCACCTAGAAGAAAAAAGGAATAAAGCAATTGATCAATTTGCTAAACATCAGGCTGTTGTCAAGCATTGCTTTGACAAAAGAGCCAGAGTTAAGGCTTTTAGAATTTCAGATTTAGTCCTTATGTGGGACAAAGCACATGAAAGGAAATGAGATCATGGTAAATTTGATAAACTTTGGATAGGTCCTTTTCAAGTTTCATAAATCTTAGGAGACAACACCTACAGGCTAAAGACTTTAATCGGTGAGGATGTTCCATTACCAGTTAATGGACAATTTCTCAAGCATTACTTTCAAGCTTGAAACAGTGTCATGTAAGTCATGTGTATCATACTGTACATATATGTATAGTTGTTTGTACAGTTTTGGTTTTGTTTTGTTTGTTTGCTTGTTGAGTTTTGTTTTGGTTAGTTAAGATGATGCAGCTCATCACCCTAAAAAAACCAAATTGTTAAGATTCAAGTGATGGGAACAAATTCATATATAGGCTATGATTCATTTTGAGAAGTGTTGGTGATCGGTCTGTGGTGTCTTTTTCATCAGCGTGCCTTTTCTTAACCAAAGTGATTTTTCACAATGACTCACCTAACAACCTTGGGTTTGTGGAACACATAAGTATAGGTGTTAAGTGAAAAATCTAAAGGGACTCCCTTACTACCAATGCAATCTCCAACCTAAATCACAAGGTGACCATGCCTTGTACATTAATCTTACATGATGAGGGATGCTCCCAAACTATGTAGCTTAACATCAGTTACTCATGTTTTCAACTTACTTTCAAGATGAGGATAATTAATCATTTGCACACACCTGATCCTTTGCTAGCATAATTGCCATGATGAAAACTTTATCATTCAGCAAGATTATAATACTTATACTTAGGAGTTAAAATACTATATTAGAATGTGATCCCATCACTTGAATCATTGGAATTTGGTTATGTTCTTTGGTGGCAAGTTGTTGTGTAGTTACACAACACACCCCATTTTACCTTGACAAAATAGGGACCCAACTTTTTCTGGCTGCTTTGGCTTGTTGTTTTTCTGCTTCGGGTGATCTGGTAAAATTTAGTCATGCATGAACACCCTGCAGGGGGTGGGTAGGTCCCTATGATGAGGTCATTTTTCAAAGTCAGTATTCCATATTATTAACCTCATGGTTGGAAAGTGGATGAAATTCCAAGCAGGTTTGCATTTTGGATCACCTCGAAATCCTCTAAGGTAAGAAAGTTATGATTAAGTCAAAGTTTCGGTCAAACCTGATATTCCGAGATGGGGGGTCATACTTCAAACATCAGTCATCTTAAATAAGATCACCCCGATAATCACTTGGTCTGTGAAGTACGAATGTTAATTTTACATAGTAACCAATATCTACCCATCAAGCGACTTCATATTTCTTGTGGGGGGTCATATTTCAAATATCCGTCATCTTACGAATATCATCCTCTTCACAAAATATCACCCTGTGCCAATATGACGGTGATGTCATCCAAGTCTAACAAATGAAGAAAGTCACCCTGATGATGATGTCATCATTTCATTCTACCTCGCGGAGGTAAATATCCGATGCCCACCATATTCAATAACATGGTGGTGATGTCATTAAAACACAAAGATTAAACAAAGTCATCAATCTGGTGACATCACCTCGATCTTTTCTTAAGGGGGTCATTTTATTTGTGGGGTCATATGTTGAACATCCCCTGATCTTAAATTCATGACCCGATGTACATGTGGTCAATGTTGACCACATCATGCGATTCCTTTGCATTGGTTTTGCTGCTCAAAGGTGGCAAGTCATTTTACCCAGAGGGGGTCATATTTTGAATATCACTCGATCTTTTGAAGATTACCCCCTATTTATTGACATTAAATGCACTTAAATGCGGTAGATGGATTCCCACCGATTGCGAATACAATTCAAACACTTGGCATCATCCATGGATTCTCTGCAGAAGATCAACAGATTTAACCATCCCGACTCAATTTTACCCTAATTTACCCTATGGATGTGTTTAAAGGTAATTTTCCAAGGTCAATTTTCATTTACCTTGCAAGAAAATGAGAAATTATAGAGCAGACAAGTCAAACCGTCATACAACTACCTGTTAACAGACTAGATCTTGCAGCGTAACAGAACAGGTGATCTTCAACATTTGCAACCCTTTTCTGTAATCACCCATCTAAACCAGGAGGAATGCACTATTAGGTAAGTAACTAAAAACCCTCATGTTATCATTTTCTGCATGTTCAGGTAGGATGTATGTTTCTTTCTTATGGTTTGAGTCTATGGATATGCATATCATGATGAAGTAAAGAATAGTAGATAGAGTATGCATGGTAATATAGAAGTACATAATGTTATATGAATGCATGTTGACATTGTATGGTAAGACAAATCATGTTTATTGTAGGAGTCAATCACGGATCTTAGAAGGAACAGGTCTAACTCAGAGTTTCTTAAGCCCATGTTTGTTCAACCCGAGGGGGTACAGTTTAAGTATGGCATTATTGGTGATACTCACCAGGGGGATATGGACCTGGCGGCATGGTCAACAAGAATAGATCATGACAAGGATAATACCCTTATGGATGTAATATATGTTTCAGGAATGTGGTATGTAGCTAGATTTCCATATGCCATGGAGACCCTAGAGTGGTAGTGGAATGTGCCAGGCATAGTTGGAAAACTCAGCTTGGCAAAAAACTCAGCAAGCCAATTTTTGGAGGGTAAAAAAAAACTTAGAGAAATCTCAGCAAAAAACTCAAGAAATTAAAAAATTGCTAAAATTTCATTAGAAACACATTTTTTTTGCAAAATTCAATGACAAGATGAATCCAATGAGTCCATAAATGAGTACAAAAGTGTTTTCTATTAAATTTGATTGACTTCAATGCAAATTGATTACAAAATCGCATTCTCATGCAGAATCCTGATGGTTGAAAGCCTGATAGTCTAATACAAATTACAATAGATAGCTAAAAATGAAAATAGTAAAACTAGTCTAGAAGTAAATACTAAAAGTAAACACAACATATTACATCTTCCTCTTCCCTAATTTAGCCAAAGCTAGGGAAGAGGGAGATGCTCTAGTCCTGCGAGTGCGTGGTGCCGGTGGCTCTGGCTCTAGTTCTGGCTCTGGCAATGACTCCTCATGCTCATGAATTTCCTCCAACCCTACATCTCCTATTGCACCCAGATGCTCCATTGCCTATCTCTTGAAATCAGAAATCTCATCTGTGGTAAACAATGGAGGTTGCTCATCCTGCCCTATCCAATCACTGTAAGGATCTATCTCATCCAAATCAATAGGATCTAGTGATTTGTCCTATACCTTTGTTGTGTGCAACCGAAGGTTGTATTGCACAAATACAAGGTCATTGAAGCACTTTTGGGCTAGTTTGTTCCTCTTGTTCATGTGAATGGCCTCAAACAAGCTCCAATTCTGTTCACAATTGGATGCACTACAAGGCTGGCATAGTATGCGGAGGGTAATTTTTTGGAGATGTGGGGTATTTCCACCCCAACATTTCCACCAAAAAATCTAATTTTTGATTATGAAAAACCTTTTCTAGCGACATAATCCATATATACCTGTGCTCGCGATTCTTTTGCATGGACTTGGCGAGTCTCTAGAAAAAACTCACCAAAAACTCAGTGAAAACTTGACAAAAACTCAGAAAAACTTGGCAAAAAAACTCTGTGAGTAAAAGTCAAAAATACTCTTTTGGAAAAAAAACTGGCAAGTTTTTAAAAACTCACTGAGTTTTTGGTGCATTTGCCAACTATGGTGCCAAGAACTATAACCCTTAGACCAGGTGGGTGGAGAAGCATAGAAGAGTATATGCCGACTTTTCAATTAAGGGTATCACTTCTACTTTTAATCTGCCAGTTGGAAAGAGGGTGGTCAGTGTCGACCTACAAAAACTAGAAATAGAATAAAACAATAATAAGAAGAATGCAAGGAAGAGGATGTATCAGTGGAGATCAAAGAGCAACACTTACACTGCCTCAGCTAAACTACCCGTACACTTGTACAAATTTGATTTTGATGATGGTACCAATACATGATTGCCATGCTTAGAAGGATGACAATTAAGCTTCATGCAAGAAATTTTGAGAATTTGATGTTTGGAATCATCCAGATGGTCCTATATATAGATAACAAGCCATTGTGGGCCAAGATCATCAGTGATGCACTAGATGAAGGGATGAGGAACCTGGGAGGTCAAGCATGCATGTTTCAAATGACCTCATATGTTGCTTACTCATGTACTTATAAGGGTACCTTTGATGCCTTGACTATAGTGGGTAAGGCTGGCGGTGATGTAGATGATGCCCACATATGGGATCACTATCCTCAACTATAGAGAAAGAACTACCTCTTAGATTACAAGTTGGTAAATGATGCATTCTCCATACATCTAGTTAGAACCATGGAGGAAGACAGAACCAAGAGACTGAGCATGGAGGCTCAAGAAGTTATATACGGACATGGCACCTGGTTCATCCAGTTTGCCACCTTTTTGTACATAAGAATAGAGTGATTTGAAGGACAACCCCTTGTGCTACCAAGATACTCTACTGATGGGGTTGTCCTGATGGAGTTTCTTAGGAAAGTGTCTACCATAGTTGTAGCATGCGAGGAATAAAAGAATATACCTCCGGTATTATTTCCAGTGTCTATGGTCTAGTATATGTGCTTAGACTCATAGAGCATAAAGCATGTCATAGGAGGTCTGAAACTAATATATTTGTAGCCATTTCCCTTGGCTAGATGTTATGACCCCTATGGCAGGATGCAAAAAATAGTGGGAAAACCTATTCATCAGAACCATCTAGAAGATTTCTATACTGATTGTGAGAATGATGCTGAGGTAAGGAGAAGAAAATATGAAAGGCTCACCTTGAACCAGATAAAGACATTTGACTACATCCCAGTGCTAGTACAACTGAGAAAGGATGATGGAAAGACTATGTCTAATGAATATGAAGACAAGAAGGTGTACAATGAAACCATATCAGCCCCTGATCTAAATAGTCAGAGGATATTTCCCTGGATTAGTTTATAGGTGGAATGATGCAATTAACCCAAGCTTGGGTGGCTGAAGAAATAAATAGATTGAAGAAAAGGGGCGTAGCCCTTACAGTTGATGCCAGGAAGAAAAGGTAAGAACTAGTTGATGAGGAGTATGATGAATTCCTCAGTGAGAAAAGAAAGTCCGATGGGAAAAGGTTACCCAGACAGAAATAGAGGAAAGGTCCCCCTAGAGGAAAGAAAACTAAAGATGAACTTAAGGGGGTGATAGTTGAAAGAATTGCCATACCACTAGTAGGTGCATCGACATCAGGTCAAGCATTCGCCTCATCTATACAGCCTCTGATTGACAAGACAAAGACAAAGAGGATTTTGAGGCCAGTTGTAGAAACTACAGGAGTACGAGAGGAAGTCTAAGCCTCACAACATGAAGTAGAGGAGGACATCCCATTTGAGGAAGTGCAAGTAAACAAGGAACCTACAGGTGATGACCCAATGATGGTTAGTAGGAAGAGGAGGGCAATGCTGCTGACATCACCCCCCAAGAAACAAAGAATATCCGTGCAGAGTGATATCAAGGTCGACCCTATTATACTAATAGGAGCTGGTGGTGAAGCATTTGGGAAGGAGCTACAACATGATGCGCCGCTTCCCACCATAATACAGTTCAAGACTGAGAAGGTAGAGGAACAAACAAAGGAAGCTCTCAAAGTAGGTCAGGGTGTTCCTTTCTCTTTGGAGGACACCATTGACTTATCAGATGATGAGGTAGTGCAGAATGTAGCCTCTCAAGGAATGGAGACCCTCGCCTCCAGTACCTGCATGACTCCACATGGGACTCCATTAGCACAGATGGTGGTATTGGAGGAGGTGAAGTAAACAGGGGAAGTAAAAGAAAGTAGCCTAGAGAGGGTAGCCCAGTAGATAGAGCTTGATAAGTTAGTTGATCAGGTGGCTAGCCCTGCCTTCCTAGATTTAACATATAGGGGTGATGTAAGCCCCAAGGACAAAGCAGGTGCATCTGATGTGACAGAGAAAATTGAAGTGGCCAGGCAGGTAGAAAAAGAAAGCACTGCTCCTGATATGGGTCAGCAACAACATGAGGTACCCGCAGAGCCAAGAATAGTAGAAGTCCAACAGAAAGGTGGAGATAAGAAAGATACATCAGGTGATGTTGCTGCCTAGACTCAGGGAGATTTTGAGGATGCCATGGGAATTAAAGGCAAATCAGGTCATGAGGACCTTAAACCACAAGATGTTGGTGCATTAGGTATAGAACAAGAAGTGACCTAAGATCACAGTGATGCACAAGGCCAACACACACAGACATCTGCAAATGTCAATATACCTTAGGATGAGGAAACAATAAGGAAGATGAAATTCAAAAGGAGGGAGTACAAGACCAGGCACAGGATCATCATGTGCACATTCCACAGGATCCTCCTCTATAGAAAGAGGCCCCTCAACAAGAAGAGATGCAACAAGAACCCCCTCATGAGGAACTCCATGAGGAAGAAACTAAGAAATCACCTTCTCCACCAAGAATAGAAGCAGATACTGGGGGGCAGGGCAGAAATGATGATGACAAAGGACATCAGGGATTTGGAGATGAAGTGCCTCAATGGCTGGAGAAAGAAATAGGTATGGAACAAGGCTCTAAAATTCAAGAATTTGATGTTTCCACCTTGTTTGCAGAGACAATAATGAAGCCAAAGAGGAAACCCAGATTGACATCAGCTATTAGGAGAGATACTACTATAGCAAAAGGACTGCACATGTAGCACTTCCCATGGTTGAAAAGGAGAAGGGCAAGATCACCCTGGAGGAATTCCAAATCACAACTGTTGATTTGGGTTTTGCTAATGAGGACCAAGAAGGTCAAGAAGGGAAAGATATCATTGATTCTTTGACCTAAAGGGTAAAGAAGGAGAAAGGGAAAAATAAAAAGCATAAGGAGCACATTGCTCAGCTGCATTCATACATAAAAGGGTTAATCAACCCTGATAATATGCCAGTTGCTCCGGTAGTCCCATCGACTATCATATCCTAGGAGGAGGTCAGCAAGTTGGACCTCATGAGGCATGAGGCCATGATCATGGAGAAATAGATGCTATCAGCCCTCACTAGAGCTGAGGATGTTTTGAGAACCTCCTTACAGAGGTGGAATTATTTAAGCAATTTAAAGAGAAAGGTAGACAAAATGCAAAATGAAACAGGGAAAAGGTCATTCCAATTGGAAAAAGACCTGACTGCTTTAAGTGAAATAAAGAGGATTGATCCTCAAATCCTAATAAATAATCAAGTGTTGGATAATAACACCGCCCTGCTGATAGCCATATGGTATGAGGACATCAAGTTTGAATGTGATATCCTGAAGAAATGCAGTGGCAAGCTTAGGGATATAATTATAAAGCTGCACAACATGATGGCATATGAAGCAGAGATCCTTGAGGATTTAGAAGGAAAAGTAGAGGGAAAGATTGAAAATTAGGATGCAGACTTTGCTATCAAAGCTCTACATGATAATTTCCAGCCAGTGGCAGATGACCCTCTCACCCACCTGACAGAAGAAGTGATGAATAAGATCATGAGAATAAGGGTTAGGGTGGAAAATTATAATGAGACTTTAAACAACAAAAAAGGTAAGCTGGAAGCACTCAAAGCTAAATTCTAGTCTCATAAGCATGCCGTAACAAAAGCCAAAATCCAAGATGGAGGAGAGGTGAATAAAATAGTGTAGGCATATGAGCACATCAGGACATTGATGAAGGTCCACATATAGGAGGATGTACATCAGGGTGACAGTGATACCGAAAGTAATGAAGATGATGATCATGATGAAGAAGAAGAAAATGAAGAGTAGGAACCTGAAAAATGAATTAAGGTGTTGTTGGCTCTCAGATTTGCACCCTTGCTGCAGTTGTAAAATTTTAGCAATTTGGAGAAATATGGAAATGATCTTAAAGTGTGGGACCTTTCAAATTGAGATCAGACCTCCGGAGAAGGCCAGTTTCCTCTTTCTAAGCCTAATGCTTAGAGAAATGCATCTAAACCTAATGCTAATGCTTGGTGGGAAAAGGGTTAGAAGGAATGCTGAAACAAAAATAAGTGATACACCAGATTTAAATGTGTTTGGCTACAACTAAATCAACACAATAATAATCTCACAGCTAGAAAGACTTACACAGACTCATATTGAATCCAACAGAGGTCAAGATAGAGACACAGTGCTAGAATAACAAAAGAGAGGCAAAAATACCAGTTTTATTGATTATAGAGGCCAAGTAGCCATTACACAACAACCCAGAAGAACAACCAACCCCTATACATCTATTTTTACATGTATATATATCATTTTACATTTGGACATCAGTTGGTTACAAACAATTTCGTCCATGGGCACTGTAAGAAAATATCTGCTTGAAGGGACGTCTACCTACAAAAGTTATTGAATAAAAGATCTGGAATAGGGCAAGTAGAAGATATTTTAATTCTTTAATGCAAGCTGCTGCATCATCAATCTGCAACAATGAATGCCATGAATATCTACATTTGCATATCTAAAATAGTCGCTGAAACGTCCCGGCACCAAAACATGCAAATCTAGATCCAAAATTTGAAAGTGAAAATATCCCCCTAAAAAGCCTGCCAAATGAAAGAGGAGGCAAAAACAAGCATTTTTGCCTTTTGCAGAACGTCAAAATTCCCCAGGATGCGCAAGATATTCGCAGTCAAAGTTATGGTCAACTATATGTATATATCACTTTGCATATCTATGCCTGTATACTGCTATATCTTGCCATGTACATACAATGGCAACTGCACTTTTAGGTTTACTTGGTGCAACCGTGCTTTCCTTCTCTTTGCATATTCAAACTAATTTGCATATAGACCCCTGCCACGTGTCATCTCTGTATTAGTCATTGAAACATCCCTGGACCCATCGCTGAAAAACTACATCTTCCATCAGCCGTCGGAAGGACCTTGAAGTGCGTCGCTGATGTATGCTATCATGCCAAAATCCTCATTGTATGTAAGCCTTTGTATATCGGACTGTATATGCAAAACATACAATTGCAAATATACATACAATGTGGAACTCAAATGATTATTGGCCATATTGGAACTTTGCCACAGGTCCGATCCTTGCATCTTTTCTTCTTTGCATATTGGCATATACAATGCACTGTGCATATACAAGCCATGGAACTCAACGTTGAATATGCCAAATTTGATTTTCCTATTGGGTCCGTCTTGTATATCGCTTTTGTATGTAACCTTTGTATATCACATATACAATGCGAAATATACAAGAAAAACATACATACAAACCCTTTGCATCTTGGACTTGTAAATCAAAATGTATAACCTTTTTCAGGTCCGGGCCTTGTATGTATTCCCTTGTATGTTTGATTCTATGTGCGAACATACAACTGAATATATATGCAATTGGTGGCCCCCATCCCTTGTGTCTTTTCCTCTTTGCATGCTTTGTATATACATCAGGCTTTGTATGTTGGCCAACGTACATTTGCTCTTGCATGTAACCCTTGTATGTTTTTCTTTGTATGTGCCCTTTGTATGTACATACAATAACCTTTGCATGTGCACCGATGTACATTACAAATGTACATTCACCCTTGTATGTATGACTTGCATCTTTTCAATGCACATTCTCCATTGTATGTACGATTGTATATATGAACATACAACGCAAACATACATTCATCCCTGCATTCCACCCCTTGCATATCCACTTTGTATATGGTACCTTGTATCTCGTCGATGTACATTTCCTTTGTATATGCAAACATACAATGGCAAATGTACATGCAAACATACATTTGAAAATGTATATACAATTACTAAGTATAAAATTAAGATTTATCTGTGATGGAAAGCACTTGAAGACAAAGGGTTTCTGAGTTTTTCTGGGTTTTCTGCAAAGATTCTCAAGGTGAGATTTTTTTGGATTTTTGACAAGGTGTAGCATATGTATTTGAAGGATTTAAGCCCTTTAGGCTTATTTTCTAAGGATTTTCAAGGAAAATACAAGGTGAACTATTTAACTCTGGGCAGAGGAAAATAGGTCAACATTTTGGCGACCTCTATGGGATGTTTGCCTGCTAAACAATTAGACTAGTGGCCTTAAGGATCCATTGGACATAGAGTCAAAAAGAGACTACAACAAGAATAGAGGAGCTGGAACATTGAGCAAGCTACCAGGCCAAAACAAAAACAACAAGCAAGCATGTATCTCCTAATGAGAATACAGCAAAGTGCAAAGGCACTTATTTAAAGGAAACCTAAAACTGAAATAAAATCTACTCTAATCCTAAACTAACTAGTCAAAGGTGACCTTAAACAAAGCCATTAACTGGTTCTTGAAAGTAACTGCCCTTCCTTAACAATTTACAATGTTTCTCATTCATGTGGGCAGTTAAAAAGAGGTGAGGGAGGAATGGGCATATAACAACTTGATAAAACACCCCCCACAAAATGGAGATAAACTCACCTATCCACCTGGACTGATTGCTAGTGCTGCTAACCTGTGGTGAATAAATAGGCTGATCCCACTCATTTTGATGCTCAACTTCATGCTTAGAGGTAAGCATGACAAGTGGTGACTTCTCTTGATGTATCTCCAATTGGGCTAGATACCTGATTGGGCATCCCCTTGAAGTGACATGCAAATCATCATGTTTGATCTCATGTCTCTGCTCTGATTCTTTCTCTTCTTGCTCTTCATTTGGTATGATGGTGCCTTCCATTTGACTCTCATGTTTCTCTTGTGTGTGAAATAGCTGACTTGGGACCTCATGGCTTTCTCCTTCTTCCTTCAAAGAACCCAAGAAGCCTGATTTAATGTTGTCATGGCTGCATTCTTCAAACCTTTCTGCCCTTTGTACATGGTTGTCCTGGCTCATGGCTAAGGTTGGACAATAGAAAAGACAATTTGAAGGCTTAGAAATAACATCATTATCTTCACCTTGCATGATAGTTTGCCATGTTGATTCCTCCTCCATGGTCAATGGAACATCCTCCTTTACTAGGATAGCCAAAAGCTCATCAAATCTACCAGCTCTTAGAAAACCTTTATAAACAGCTAGCCCGCGCTCAAAATTTCCATTATTACTCAAAGAAGTGTCCTCCAAATCAAGCCTTTCCCCTTCAATAAAGGAAGGCAAATGTTCAAACAATGAGGTAGCCTCTTCCTGCAGACTTTCATTTGCTATATCAGCCTCAAACTCTTCCATACAATAGAAAGGAAGCTCCTCCAACCAGCTAAGATCTTGCAAATTAGCGTCATCAGCCTCAACTTGTAGCAATTTGTCATTACTTTCATTGTTTTCTTGCTGCTGCATATCCACAACCAGCTACTCATTCGGCTCAATAAAAGAAGGGAGTTCATTGAATAAAGACATAAAATCATTGCTTTTGACATCTTTTTCAAGCTTCTCAACCTGTTGTCCTAACTGATCATGCTCATTTTCTTCTTGCAAGATGCCTAATTTTTTCTCTTTTTTATCACATATAGGTTCATGAACAGCAGGTTCTTCTTTTATCTCTGGAAACTCATTCTTTTGTCCACTAAACTAGCTATCTTGATAGACAATAGGTCCACCTAGACAAAGATGGATAGTAAAAGGACAGGAAGGTTGATTTGACAAGGACACCTGAGGAATTGATCTGGTCTCTTGTAGACATATAGGCTGCTCTTGTTTAAGTATAGGTTCCTTCAGTGGATGAGATCCTCTAAAACTTGGAATATTCAATTCAGGAGACTTAGGAGGCTCACCTTGCTTGAAGCTTGGTATTCTGAAACTGAAAACCTGTTCTACAAAGAATGGATTTGGAAAAGAAATAGCTGATTGAGTTTCCAACCTTTGAAAAGGAGCCAACAAAAGCCTTTTTTGCTCTTCTTCTGCTAGCTGAATATTAGAGCATGTTTCTGTTTGTATATTTGGTGGAGGGTCTTCATAGGGTGAAAAAGATGGCCCTTTCCAACTTGGAACCTTAAAGGCAGAAGGCTGCCTGAAACTTGGAATTATGATAGGCTTAGATTCTACAACCTTTTCCTCCTGATTTTAAACTGGTATGAGAGGATTGGCCTTCACAAGGTTTGGTATTTTGTAACCAGGATGCTTGGTCCAAGAAGGCTTGGGCCCTTGCACTTAAGCTAGCAACTGTTTCATTTGTTTCTCCTTAGCTGCAAGTTACATGTTCAAGCATTCCTCTTCATACACTTCTATTTTCTGCCTCCTGCTGGTGCAAAAAAACTTGATATGCAAGCTCCTCTTGTTGCTTGTTATACTATGCTTCTCTATCTATTTCTAAAATTTGCCTTTGGAAATCTATTAACAAATTCTTAATGCTACCCAAATTAGTATCATTTTGGGACTCACTAGGGAGGCTGTATGTTTGATTTAGAGTAGAATGGGTTTCACAAGGCTGACTATAGGTATGAATAGGTTGCAAACAAGGATAAGCAAGAGTGGTTTGTATATGCTCTTGCTGGTAATGCTGATCATAATGAAGCAAAGAGCTATTTGGCATAAACCTAAAGGCATTTGGGGCCTGGTATTACTAATATGGGGGCCAATAGCCTGTATTTGGATTAGGGGTAGGGGAATAGCTATGATTCCCAAAAAATTCTGACATTTTGTAGCATCTAAATGCTGGATAATCATAAAAATATCAGAATTAGAGCAAAATGGTCTGTAACCAAAGAAAAACTGGATACATACCAAAGAGGGAGTTGCCAGGTGATTGAGATGCTTCTAGAAGCTGAATAGACTAGGAAAACCACCAAAATCCTGATCTTTGATGAAATTTTAGGTGCTTGGGCTACTGAAACCAGTTGATTCATTTAGTAGAGTCACCATGGTGTTATTTGTACTGCCTCCAAAAGCTGGTAATACTAGGAGAAACACCAAATCTCTTAGTATCTTGATGAGAAGTTCATCGAACTCATCCCACCGGGCTTGCCAAAAACTGTTGGCTCTCAGATTTGCACCCTTGCTACAGTTGTAAAACTTTAGTAATCTAGAGAAACATGGGAATGATCTCGAAGTGTGGGACCTTGCAAATTGAGAGCAGACCTCCGAAGAAGGCTGGCTTCCACTTTTAAAGCCTAATGCTTAGAGAAATACATCTAAACCTAATGCTAATGCTTGCTGGGAAAAGGGTTGGAAGGAATGCTGAAACAAAAATAAGTGATACACCAGATTTAAATGTGTTTGGCTACAACTAAATCAACACAGTAATAATCTCACAACTGGAAAGACTTACACAGATTCATATTGAATCCAACAGAAGTCAAGACAGAGACACAGTGCTAGAATAACAAAAGAGAGGCAAAAATACCAGTTTTATTGATTATAGAGGCCAGGTAGCCATTACACAACAGCCCAGAAGAACAACCAACCCTTATACATCTATTTGTACATGTATATATATCATGTTACATTTTGACCTCAGTCGGTTACAAACAATTTCACCCATGGGCGTTGTCAAAAAATATCTGCCTAAAGGGACGTCTACCTGTAGAAGTTATTGAATAAAAGATCTGGAATAGGGTAGGTAGAAGATATTTCAAGTCTTCAATGCAAGCTGGTGCATCATCAATCTACAACAATGAATGCCACAAATATCTGCATGTGCATATCTAAAATAGTTGCTGAAACGTCCTGGCGCCAAAACATGCAAATCCAGATCCAAAATTTGAAAGTGAAAATATCTCCCTAAAAGCCCACTAAATGAAAGAGGAGGAAAAAATAAGCATTTTTCCCTTTTGCAGCATGTTGAAATTCACTAGGATGCACAAGATATTCGCAGTCAAAGCTATGGTCAATTGTATGTATATATCGCTTTGCATATCTGCGCCTGTATACTGCTATATCTCGCCATGTACATAAAATGGCAACTGCACTTTTAGGTTTACTTGGTGCAACCGTGCTTTTCTTCTCTTTGAATATTCAAACTAATTTGCATATAGACCCCTGCCACGTGTCATCACTATATTAGTCGCTGAAACGTCCCTAGACCCATCACTGAAAAACTACATCTTCCATCAGCCATCGGAAGGACCTTGAAATCTGCCACCGATGTATGCTGTCATGCCGAAATCCTCATTGTATGTAAGCCTTTGTATATCAGACTGTATATGCAAAACATACAATCGCAAATATACATACAATGTGGAACTCAAACGATTATCGGCCATATTGGAACTTTGCCACAGGTCCGGCCCTTGCATCTTTTCTTCTTTGCATATCAGCATATACAATGCACTGTGCATATACAAGCCGTGGAACTCAATGCTGAATATGCCAAATATGATTTTCTAGTCAGGTCTGCCATGTATATCACTGTTGTATGTAACCTTTGTATATCGCATATACAATGCGAAATATACAAGCAAAACATACATACAAACCCTTTGCATCTCAGACTTGTAAATCAAAATGTATAACCTTTTTTGGGTCCAGGCCTTGTATGTATTCCCTTGTATGTTCGATTTTATGTGTGAACATACAATTGAATATATATGCAATTGGTGGCCCCCACCCCTTGTGTCTTTTCCTCTTTGCACGCTTTGTATATACATCGGGCTTTGTATGTTGGCCAATGTACATTTGCTCTTTCATGTAACCCTTGTATGCTTTTATTTGTATGTGCCCTTTGTATTTACATACAATAACTTTTGCATGTGTGCAAATGTACATTCACCCTTGTATGTATGACTTGCATCTTTTCAATGTACATTCTCCATTGTATGTACGATTGTATATATGAACATACAACATGAACATACATTCATCCCTGCATTCCACCCTTTGTATATGGTACCTTGTATCTTGCCGATGTACATTTCCTTTGTATATGCGAACATACAATGGTGAATGTACATGCAAACATAAATTCAAATTTGTATATACAATTACTAAGTATAAAATTGAGATTTATCTACGATGGAAAGCACTTGAAGACAAAGGGTTTCTGGGTTTTTCTGGATTTTTTGCATAGATTCTCAAGGTGAGATTTTTTTTGGATTTTTGACAAGGCGTAGCATAAGTATTTGAAGGATTTAAGCCTTGTAGGGTTATTTTCTATAGATTTTCAAGGAAAATATAAGGTGAACTATTTAACTCTGGGTAGAGGAAAATAGGTCAACAAGTGCATAATGAAGGGAACATATGCATAAGGCACTCATAAGATAATGAGTCATCTCGATGGTTGCCAGCTAGCAACCTATGCCACGAGGAAAAGTTGACTGAGTCAAGGAATTATTATCAACCGTTGATCTTAATTGACAAATCCTAATCCTCACCTTAGTCTATAAAAGGTGCAGGGGTGCAATATTTTGAACATTCAAAACTTAATTGAAATTTGATTGCTGAAATATCAGGACTCATTTCAAAGTTGTTGTAAATGTACATGTTATGCATACTGAATGAAAGAGAAGCATATTTGATTACAAATCATCATAAATCTTGAGTAATCTATGTTTGAATTCAGGATACATGCATTGATTAGCTGCGTCCCTTAGAGTGCTTGTCAGTCTGCATGTGCTGTTTTCATTCCTTATCCTTTGAAGTTAGCATCATCCATATCTAACTGTGGAACATCCTGGTGACATATGGTTTGATTCCTTCTCCTCATTAATGTATCTTGTATGTATGTGGTTCAATGGATAAAGATTCACTAAAATTAAAAGCATTCTTTTAAATTCTTTCAATTTCATAGCGGATCATCACCATAATTGCAAATACCAGAAAATTAAAAGCAAATAACATAAAATATGTTGATATCCCATAGATAATTGGAAATACAAAGCATATTTAGAGTAAAAGTATGTTAAATTGATAAATCTCATGTGAATTCATACAAACATCATGTAAATACATGCAAATATCCACTCATGTGTTGATAATTGAGAGGGGGGTGAATCAGTTATCTTAATTATTTCAACTTTCTGAACTTTCTTAATAACAGTGCAAAATCAATTCAAACAAGCAAACATAACCATGAAATGAAAATACACATGACACAATATTTTTGATGTGGAAACCCTGTTAAGGGAGAAAACCATGGGGTGATTAAACCAAGATTGTATTCTCTATTAGAAGAATGGAAGTACAAAATGGCACTTGCCAATTAGGGCTCACTGCCCGAGCACACTACTCACAAGAGGCACACTGCCTACAAGAGACACACTGTCTACAATTTATAAAGAGTGTAATACAATACTTGAACTGATAAGGAGCATCAACATATGCTGGAGTTTAGTTCCGGTTAGGATCTATATACTGATCTGCTGCACTTCATCTTTCCTCTTCTTTTATGCTGCTCTTCTTTTACATACTAGATCTTCCTTTCTGCTTGTATTTGGCTCTACTACTTTTCTTCACACTTCACTTACAACCACAACTCTTCTCATAACTAAATCTATCTTGTATATATATCCGCATAAGTGATTTCATCACCTTTCTAGTCGGCACCCAGAATAGTCAATATTTTGCCTAGACTCTGATCTGTCAGCTGAATCCTTGCTTACCAAGTAATGCGGATCAAGGATATACTTGTGGAAATCATTAATCATATCAGCCAAACATAATTCATACCTTCATAACCTTTACCAACATCAGTAACACATCCGAAATAATGTCTGATGTTCTGCCAGTCAATTCTTCCTCTGTTCACACTATCACTTGGGAACCCGATACTCAAGCATTCATATCTCTTTATCCTTTCCACACAGGAGGCTCAAACCTTGGAATCTATCAGTCAAGATACTCCTCTTGACTTCCCCAAATCTATACTTTACTGAGATACTTCTACTGAGAGATCTAGACCTGTCTGTCAGACCTTACTGACTACTCTGTTCTTGTTTATCGGACCACAACATTCTTCACTCTGACTTCCGGTATAGACATACCATGTCCTGCGGATGTGTGGGATGAACTTTGTTGCCATCAATGACAACATTCACGAATCCATATAGTGTCTCTTGCCAACATTATAGACACATAATTTGAATAAATATACAGTGTAGAAGAAAGAACAAGTTCATGATGATCAATGATCAGAAGAATTGATCAAACTTGCAAATATATCAGCTATCTTTTGAAATAGAGTCAAGTTAACCTATCTATGGAGTAAATTTATAAGAAACAAGTGTAATACTGGTCATCTAGACAGATGTAAGACCCATTGAAATGGAAAACAACATGTCACATCAACCTCTGAGTAACGTCAGATGATCATGACCTGATCAACGGAGACTTGGAGTCATCAACTTATTTTAAGCTGATCGTACTTTACAAGATAATAAAGGTTTGTTGTACAAATTTTTATGCATGTTGTTATGACTAACAATCATCATCAACACGATTCTCACCTAGAGATTGTTGGTCATGGAAGAGTCAGAATTCAGTTTCCTAATGGAAGAATTAAGGGATTCAATGATGTGATCAAAATTTACTTTCTGTAAGTAAGCTTAATGATGTTGGTGTACAAGTCTCTTTATCAAATGGTGTTTTTAAAATGACTAGAGGCTCTATGGTACAGGCTAAGGGTCCATGAATTGGCACTTTGTATAAGATGGATGCATGTACAGTGAAGTGTAATAGTGCTTCTACAACGTCATGTAAATATGATCATGTAGAGAAAGGAGGTGATGTTCCTATGGGTGCTAATTCCTTAGAGGTGAAGCTCCCAACAAAGAAAACAATGTTGTGGCATCAAAGGTTCGACCACATTGGTGAAAAATGCTTAAAAGCCTTGAAAAATAAAAGTCTAGTTGAAGGGCTTGATGATTGTAATCTTGAGTTTGATTTTTACGAACATTGCATACATGTAAAACAACACTGTGTTTCATTTTATTTGAGTCCTCATAAATCTTCTAGAATTCTAGATTATATTCATGCTAATGTGTTTGGTCTAGTTAATGTTCTTTCGTTATCAAAATTTCTGTATTTTGTATCATTCATAGATGATTATTTGAGGACATTTGTTTATTTTCTTAGAAGTAAAACTAAATTTTTCAGTCAGTTTAAGGAATTTAAAACCTTGGTTGAAAATCAAACTAGTAGGAAAATTAAGTGTTTGAGGATGGATAATGGTGGTGAGTTATGTTCAGCAGATTTCGATAAGTTTTACAAGGATCACAGAATTAGCATAAAACAACTCCTTACACTCCATAACAAAATGGAGTTACAAAAAGGATGAATAGAATGCTGATGGAAAGGGTGAGAAGTATGTTGAGTAGTGCTAGTCTGGAATAGAAGTTCTGGGTTGAGGCTATAGCTACAACATGTTATCTAATTAATAGATCTCCCACTTTGGTGCTCATAGACAAGACACCTATGGAATCATGGTCTAGAAAGAAGCCCTCATTGAGACACATTAGAGTCTTTGGCTATGAAGCATATGCATATGTGCCTAGTGAAAAAGATCTAAATTGGAGAACAGGGCTCTAAAATGTTTCTTCATCGATTATGGAATTGGTGTGAAAGGGTACAAGATTTGGAACCCAATTATAGAGAAGGTGATGTATAGCAGAAGCGTTATCTTCCATAAGCTAAAACCTTCTATTGTTGATCTATAGCTAGAGGTCAATGAAGCAAAAAAGGAGGTAGTTGAAATTCCTCTTACTCCAGATAAGGATGAACTACATACTCCTGGTGGACTTGTTAGTGAGGAGAGGTCAAGTAGCTCTAAAAGTTCTGAACAACATGAAGAACCTTAGCCTCAGCTTGTGAGGAGGTCTACACATGTGAAGTAGCAACTTGAAAGGTTTGGTTATTCTATGTTGGATTCTAGTTGTGCCTATGCTTTGATTGATAACACTGATGAGCCTAGGACTGTTAGAGAGGCTATGGGTATGTCTGATTCAGATTCCTAGTTGGAAGCCATGAATGAGGAAATGTCATCATTGAAGAAGAATGAAATGTGGGATCTAGTACCTTTGCCTAAAGGTCAAAATCTTATTGGATGTAAATGGGTGTTTAAGAAAAAGATAGGTCTTGATGGAAGTATTGAGAAGCATAAAGCAAGGTCGGTTGTGAAAGGATATTCCCAAGTGGATGGGATTGATTATGGAGAAATATTTTCTCCTATAGCTAAGCTGACATCTATCAGATTTCTGTTGTCACTTATAGTAACGTATGTTTTAGAAATCGAGCAGATGGATGTGAAGACATCATTTCTTCATGGAGATTTGGAGGAAGAGATTTATGTGTCCTAACCAGAGCACTTCATTGAAAAAGGTAAGGAAAACCTAGTTTGCAAATTAAAGAAATCTCTATATGGTTTGAAGCAGTCACCCAGAATGTGGTACCAGAAGTTTGATACCTATGTGCTATCTTTGGGGTTTGTGAGATCAAAGTCTGATCATTATGTTTACTTTAAATATGAAAATGGTTGTCTTCTTATTATTGCCCTATATGTGGATGATATGTTGTTCATTGGGAATAGTAAGGGTATGATTTCTGAATTGAACTCTCAATTATCAGCACAATTTGAAATGAAAGATCTAGGTTTAGCTAGGTATATTCTAGGGATGGAAATCAGAAGGGATAGAGGAAATAGAAAACTTTGGCTCAGCCAGAGTAAGTATTTTAAATTTTATCCTAGAGAGGTTTAGTATGACATATTGCAAGCAGTTAGTTGTTCCAATGTTGCAAGGAATGAAACTTTATGTTGAAGATTGTCTGAAATCTCCTACTGAGATGGAGGACATGACCAGGGTGCCTTATGCAAGTGCAGTTGGTAGTTTAATGTATGCAATGGTTTGTACCAGGCTAGACATTTCCCAAGCAGTGGGAGTACTCATTCAGTTTATGGCTAATCTAGGAAGGCTACATTGGGATGCTGTGAAGAGAATTCTTAGGTATTTGAAGGGTACTTCTGAGTACACCTTGTGTTATTATAGTTACTCTACTGGATCTCAAAGTTTAGTTAGCATTCGTGGATATATGGATTCTGATTGGGCAGGGGACATTGACAGCAGAAGATCCACCAGTGGATATGTATTCACATTGTTTGGTGGTGCAGTTAGCTAGATGAACAAGTGGTAGGCTATAGTCACTTTATCTAATATGGAGGCTAAGTACATGGCAGAAACTCATGCTTGTAAGGAAGCTATTTGGCTTAGAAGATTGTGTTTAGATATTGGTTTTGATGTAGGGTAGATTGTTATTTGCTATGACAGTTAAAGTGCCATTTGTTTGGTGAAAAATCCAACTTTCCATGCCAGGGCAAAACATATTAACATGTAATACCACTTTGTTGGTGATATGGTGGAGGACGGAAAGGTTAGTTTGGAAAAATTTGATACTATGGTGAATGTTGATGATGCATTAACAAAGCCTATGAGCACAGATAAGTTCAAATGGTGTACCAGTTCAATGGGCCTTGGGGCCTAGAATGTTCAGTGACTTCAAGCGTTGGAAGGGGTTTAGTGAGTTCCTCATCAAGAAGGAGAATGTTGAGAATGTGTGTCTCAAACTCACTGTTAAAATCCTAGCTTATTTGCCATCAAACTCAAACTTCCAAGGTTTTGCATTCAGGACTTTACTGTTGTATTGCAGGGTGTAGCTAAGAGGGGTGCAGTCTGGTGGTATTACCCTCCATCCCGTGGTGGTCATCATCAGCTTGTGCAGTAGTACGAGAGCAGTTCTAACTCACAACTCTGTAGTGATCCATGGAAGATGCTAGTGGTAGAGAGGGAGTTACCCCGCCACCCTACGACGGTGATTGGAGAGGCTAGCGGGTGTGCGAGTCATATCGCAACCCCACAATCACCCATGAAGTGGCTTGCATTGAGCTTGTGGTGATACGGTATAGATCCCGCCATCCCACAAAGGTTAGTCTAAGATGACTACAGTGGAGAATTATACATATCAGGGTGGCAGTGTGAATTCGAAGAGACATGGTTTCTTGTGCCTTCGATATTCCAATATGACTTTGACTAAGGAAGAAGGTAGTGATAGTTGAGTTGGTTAGTAACCATTTGTCTGGTATGGAAGTTGAAATGACAATGCTTGTGAAGTCTGTAATGTAATGCAATAGTGCATTGAGTCAAAGTATAATAGAGAGTGAATTGTATTGTAATGCTGTCAGATTCGTTCTGTGAATCGACACTTGAAAGAGCATAGGTCTGTGACTTGTATGTAATTTATGTTTTACTGTAATACAAGAGATCTCTTCTTTAGTGTGTGGGTTTTTTCTCGAGAGGGTTTTCCCACATAAAATCTTATGTTCATTTTTTATTGTCTATTTTGTTATTCTTGTTTGTGCATCTTAAATGAACTGTAATTGTAAAGTTTTGTAAATTTTTGTATCTCTCTCCTAAAGATTAGTATTAGGAAGGCATTTTCCACACTCTTCTTTCCTTTCAATCAAGGTTAGAGTATCTTCATTTGCATTCTAGATCAAGAAGATAGAAGCCCGATTTCCACCTTCCTCTCCATGGGAAGATCTTGTAAATCTTGAATAGTACAAGTAAACATTATGACTTTCATGCAGCTATGACAGTCCCATACCTCATAAAAACCTATTTCCCTAATATTCAACTATCTCACAACTCCAGTGGTGGTGCTTGGACCAATTTATCACCTTCATTCCATTGATTTTAACAAGGCTTTAGGGATTATGAGTATAGGAATCTCCTGAGATGGTTGGTGGTCAATGCATATGGAGAAAAAGACTTCTTTTTGTTTCTACAGTCCTGCGACTGTCAAAATTTTTATGTGCTTTTGGTAGATGTAGTGGAAGTTTTAGGTATCCTACCAATTTGCCATGACACACCCATAGTGTTTTGACATCCTTTCTCTTTACAATACACTAAATGGATTCAAGAAGCAAAGATAATTCTTAATACATAGTCACAAGTAATGAGTCCTAGTAGCCATGGCAGAAATACCCTTGCTACACACATATTTGTCAAGTTCAAAAGAGGAAATCATGAGCTAGCACTGCATGCATGGATTTAGGAACTCTAACCTAGAGGAGACAACCTATAACCCATTACTCTCATATCAATCTTCCTAACAATATTTGGGCCACATTGGAATTTAAAAGAGACAAGATGCTAATGTATTGTTATGACTATCTTCTTCATTTACATCCCCTAGAGATCCTCACACTATCTTCACTACTCATACCTAGGTGCATTTTTGGATAGTGTTCGAAATACAAATGGAAAAGGAGGTTCATACCATATATTTTATATCCTTATAAAATAAATGATCACATCTTCTCATGACTCATAGATACTTTAATAATTAGAATGAGAGCCCACTATGACTATCATGGTTTAAGTCCCTTACATTAACCCTTAAATATCCCAAATGACTGAATAAAGATTCCACTGTCCACCTCTAGACTATCCCTTAACACATTTTAGTCTAGTGATTAGTTTTAGGATTGTGTTAACAGTTAAACCTGCATAATGATATGATTTTATAACCTCACAACAATGGTTGATGATGATGTTCCTTCATTGATCAACTTCTAGGCATCTTGTATCAATCACTATTTCTTGCACAAAGGTAGTCCTAAACCATTCAAGTTGACTATTCTTTTACAACCGTGGTAGTCCTCTCAATGGGCTGAGTGTGTTTAGTAATGCCCCATTGATGCCCTAGATAGTCCTCTAATGGTTTTATAAGTCTCCATTAATGTCATAACCCTTGGGAAGAGGATCGTGGATTATTTCATTCAAGGTTTGTGGACCATACATGCAATGACCTTTCAGATAAATCCCTGTAAAATTCATACATAGTTATGACATTCTTGGTTGTCCTTGTGTGGAGACTCAACCATGCCCTGTTTTTGTAGCCTATCAAGGGATTGAGAATCCACCATTTTGCTTGGGTATTGAGAAATCATGTTAGAGATATCTTATGAGTGATGAATAACCCTATGAGACAGATGACAACTTAATGAAACCCTGACAACCCTTCTGCTGACCAAGATAATGATCTATGGACTGGGGTTACTTTGTGCATCATAATAGTCTCAAAGTGCCTTTAGTTCCAACTTTGAAGTTTATAACAATAAGAACAAGATAACTTTACCAAACTTTCTCATAAAACATTCATATAACTTCTTTCTTTGTGACTAAAATCCTTTCATGAAATGTACCTAGTATATTGTGATTGTCACAACAACCAACCCTTAAAACCCTTATGCAAACTCATTGCTTTAGACTTGCAACCACTAGCATAGGCATTAAGCATGCATTAGAAGACAAAAAGAAATCCCTTTCAATAGAATGGACACTAGGGTTTGGTGAGTTGCCATTAGCAACGAAACCCTAGGTCCTCTATATCTCATTTTGGAAGCAAAACTTGCACAAAAACATTAGTAAAACACCATATTATTTCAGTTCAAGCCCACAAATAGGTTAATCACCATGTAAATAGCATGCAATTATGTAAATGCAATGTATTTTGACCTCTAATCATGGTTTTCATAGTCAAGACAACAATGGATCAGTCCATTATCTCTTTGTATTTTGCCCATAAAACCTTATGAAATATGGGCTCTAGTTAGGTAGAATGAAAAACATACATCTATGAATGTTGCTCACACATGTGCATGCATTGAAACATGTCCTCCATAAGTGGCAATGTATCCATAAACTAGTCATGAATGGAAAAAACCCACCACTTTCCTTAAACCCTTTTGTGCCTATATAAGCATGGCATGTAGGCCCTTTATAGATAACACCAAACCAAATAATCACCTCTCTCATATTTTGAAACACCTAGAAACAAACTACTTGCTAGTCTATCATGCCTAGGTTTATGGATAGTTATTTTTCTACTAATTTTGGATGATTATGAGGATATCAATGCATGGTCACCTATATTGTATGATACTCCTTAGGATTACAAGGTAAGATATGACAATGATGAAAAGGACTGATTCTATACAGATTAGAATTGTCAAGCACCTTAAATGGACTATCAACACAACTAGGACTATCATTGCAGTCAATAGGAACATAAAACCCTATGAAGATAATTTCATATCTTGTCAAGGTGTAAAGGAGGGATTTTCTAGGAATCATAAATGTATAGTGTAGTCATTGTAACCATAGGAATATCACATGACATTGTTCGAATAGTAGTCCAAAATAAGAATGATCAAACCCTAGGGTTTTCATATGCAAATTGGTGCATTACAAGGGCAATCACAAGACCATTGAAGGATAAATGGTGAGATAGGTTATTAAAGAAGAATATAATGATGAGAAGATGAGAAGGAAGAAGATCTAATGAATATCTAAGGAAGAAGTTCTCATGACAATGTAAATAGAAAGTTTCTATCAAGAAAATGTGTTTATTAAAAATAGATATGCTCTAAAAGCAACTCTCGAGGATACAAATTGGTTATGTCATGTGGTTAGTATGGTCAATTGACCTTTAAGGACTTGAACTTGTTACATACTAAGAAATTTGTGGATTGTTCAAGATCTTGTTGAAGAGTTTGATTATAAATTGATAAGATAGTGATAGAGGCCTATGTGGTAACCATACATTGAGATTCAAATTGTACTATGACTATTACAAACAACTACATAGATTGTCACATCATAAACATAGAAGACTATCATGAAACTCTAGATAACTATTAAGGTCAAATGTTCAAAATATGTAATATGAGAACCAAATATATATCAGATTTACAACATCAATAGCTCACTATATTTTAAATGTTAATACAACTGGTTACATTAGTGATTGTGAGTGTTCTAAAGAACATAATGTGAATTAAATTGGACATAAAGAACATACCTTAGAATTTGATATTCAAGTTGACCAATCTTTGGCTTCAAAATCCTCAAATTATTTTTTTTTGCAAGTTTTAATTATGAATTCTATATAACTTTAGAATAGGATTAGTGAAATTTATGGAAAAAAACAAACATATACCTTCAAATTCAATCTATATCAATGGTAATTATCTTTGAAACAATATGAAACATGAAACTTTGAGTTTAAATAATCAAATTTTGTCCAAAAACATGCATAATCAGTTCTTCTACGTTGAAAAAACAAAAAAGGTGGTGGATTGATAAAAAAATGATTCTTAATATGTCAAACAACATGAAAAAGTTATTTCTTGTGTTATGTCAGAAAATGTCCCCTTGGGGGATTTTCCCTCTTAATGTTTAGCTCCTGGGTCCTTATAATGCATTTAGAGCATCTTGTGTGTTAATTTTGAATCCTGATGAGAAAACCTCGAAGTCTTGTGGCAAATAGGACCTAGGGGGTGCTATTGAGATGACTCCTACCTAAAGTAGGGGTGAGGACTTGGGTGCTCGCGCCCTAGTCCTGCCCTATTTTGGGTGAGGCCCTAATTTGAAGTATCAGTTATATGGTTGTTGTTAGGTCCTATGCCAACACCAACAGTTTGAATTATGAAATTCTTAGCGGGAATATTTGTTGTTACATATATAAGCATGTTTAGGACTTCATTTGCAAACTAGATGGACATTGTGAACTTGTGACTTTATGCAAAAGCGATGCAAGGCTTTCATTATGTTATAGAACAATATTTTGTTGTTATTATGTTTGTTTGTTGCATATTTGACTCCATCTTCTCATGGCATGAAAGAGCTTCTTCCTTCCATGAGATCTATATATTAAAGGTGGCATCTATTGTGTTTTCAATAATTTATCATTTAGATTTTGCCTCTATCCTGCAGGGATACGCACTCTTATCTAACAACGGTGTTTGGAAGACTTGAATGTTTCTCCAGGGCTTGACTGAGGCAAGTCTCTAAACACCACAACCCCCAACCACACTCCTTTGTGATTGTAGGTTATAGGTACCAAGTTTCATGGAGTGGAGTTGCAGAGGAAGGTTGTAGACGACAAGGATTTAGGATCTGAAAGAAAGAAGTGAAACAGAGCATTTTCAGGACATGGGCACCTAGGGCAATGTCATCCAGAGTTACAGAGATAGGAATCAGAGTTATAGGGACATTCTACATCTAAAGGAGCTTCTACATCTCGAGAATCAGCCTGCCTTGTACTAGGGTGCCCGAGGCAGTGTTTGCATTTTGTGTGACGAAAATAGATGGAACAGTGATTATCAGTGCCAGAAGGAGTTTTACATTCCGCGAAGAAAATAGTGCCTTGGACTTGGGTGCCTGGGGCATTGTCCTCAAATATTCTAAATTTAGAACTTCAAAAAATGGTCAATTATTAATCTCTATCCTTTTCCTTAATCTGTAAACATTTATCAGAATTTACCAGTTTATTCATTGTTTTGCATAATTAGGGTTTCCTACATATTTGAGGATTAATTTAAGGCATTAATTAGAAATTTATGAGTTTCCACATCATTCCAAGTGGCAGCACAACTTGTTAGGTGAATGCTCTCACTTAGTAGAGATTCAACTCGGTTGATATGTCCTTGAATGTTTGTAGTGAAAAGAGGATTTACCCTTAAAACTAAACCCCATCCATCTTCCTATTTTCAACAAAAAATATTTTTGTGAACTTGTGTTTTTGAATTTTTTCACCTTGCTGAGTGTTGTGTGATAGATTTTCATTCATTCATTTTATTGCATTTGAAAAATTACACAAAAAATTGAAAATTTTGAAAAATTTGAGAAGTTGGCATCTTAGGCTTGCATTTTGGCATAATTTGAATTAATTTGCATTTAATTTCTATTATTTTCACCGGATCTAATTTAAATTACAGAAATTCATCATTTAGTATTCATTTGCATTGCATTTTCATGTTTAATTTGTTAAAAATTGCTTGAAATTGTGCATTAGCTAGAGTTTGTAGTTAAAATCTTGCTTCATATTTTACTACCCTTTTAAAGAACTCATTAGGACTGATTTCTAATTGTAGTGTTGCATCATAGTGGCTTTCTTGCAAAGTTTCATGTCTAGGGTTTGAAAACCTTGCATTTTCACTAGATTTGGCCTTATCATCTCTCTAGAATTGCACTATAGGCATGTTGTAAAGGATTTTGTTGCATTATTTGACTGATATTAGGGTTATAATCTACTGCCTCTCCTCAAATTCCTTACAACACCCTTTCTATTAGGCTTCTACATTGAAAATTGGTGAAAAATTGCATATTTTAGGTGTATTTTAACTAGGTTTTGACTTGTCATCACTTTAGATCTGCCTTGAAGGTGTGTTGTGAAGGATATTGTTGGTTTATTGGACTGATATTAGGAATATTATTTTCTTCACCTTATCAATTTCCTTACAACACCTCTTCTTTCACTTATTTGCATTGAAAAAAGTTGAAAAATCAAACGTTTTAGGTCATATTCATACATACTTTTGCACCTATTTCTTGCATAAGTTTTGAAAATCTTTAAAATCTGATTTGGAATTCATTTGAAAACATACACATGGATTCTAAATATAACACCAATGCTAGGTTTTCTCCTAGACCTTATTTGAAAAGAAGAGCCCCTGAACTTAAAATAACATTTACACCTCATGACAAAAATGGTAGATACTTGTTAAGAGAAAATTGGATCTAAATGAATAATCAATATAATATATCAATAATACCCAAAACTCAATGAAATAATGATCAAAAGAGATCAATTAAATAATGAACAATACAAAGCAAACCTCCTTTAATTCTCAGCTTCCATTGATCGTCTATCTCAAATGATCTTGTCTATGAATATGACCCTCAGAAGGTGCACTTCCTTGCTATGATTCCAAGATGTTCAAATGGGAATGACTATGATAGTTTCTCCATGAAGATGAGCTTCACAACAATGATAGTAGTGTGTAGTAATGAGTTTGATTGCAAGCAATGAAGGAATTGGTGCCAAAGGCACGCTCTAATTCCTACAGAGTAACTTTACTTAAAGTTTGGATGAATGAAATGGAAGAACATGGTTCAATTTATAGACTTGGGAGAGAGAAGATCAATGGTATAGAAAGAATGAGAAGATCAATGGTATGGAACAGTTGAAGAATGTGTGTGAATAAGAAGAAGACATGTGTCACACAAAAGCTTTTTTATTTGAGTTAACTACTTTCTTTTCTAAAGATAAGACATGCTTTTCATAAATTAGAAAGCTTTTTTTTCTAATTTAAGAGATATTGATAAAAACAAAGTTTATTGAGTTAGTTAACTCAACTTGTGATTTGCTTTTGCATGATTTGAGAGGAATTAAATAATAAATTATTTAATTTTGTGTGCATGAAGAAGAAGACTTATTTTTAGAAGATTTAGAAGATATTTGAAGAATTAGAAGATAAGAAAGAAAATTAAATAAATAAATTTATTTAATTGTTGTGCATGATTTGGAAGAATAAATAAAACATTTGATTATATTTTATTTTTAGAGATAGAGAGGATTTAAATAAATTTGATTGATTTATTTAAATTTGGAAGAATGATTTGATTTAATTAAATAATTAAGAATTATTTAATTGTTTGGAAGAATTTAATTAAATAAAGGATTTTATTTAATTTAGACTTTAGAAGAGGCAATTAAATATTTCAATATTTAATTAACTTAGAGGAATGTGAATCAAATAAATAAATTTGTTTATTTATTTATTGATAGAGGAATTAGAAGGGAATAAATATTAAGAATATTTATTTAGACTGAATTGTGTCATTTTTAGGCGTATATATTTTGCCCCTCTTTGATGCAATGCAGTTTACGGCGTTGTTTCAAAGAATAAATAGTCTGACAATGATACATGCCCCAGTTTTCCCCTAGTATAGGTTATGACGATAGGATGCCCCTCAGGAGATTGGACGGGAAGAAGGTAGAACGCTTGAGATGGACAATATCATGAAGATGAAGGGAAAACTTGGTTAGGTTTGAAGAAAACAGGATGTGTTTCTGAGAAACAAGAAGAAAATAGGAAGAAACGGGTGTGGGAAGTAGTCATAGTCACCACATAGCCAGTTTAGGGTTTTGCATGCTATATATAGGAGTTGGGTCCACAAGACAAGTCACTTGTACACTTGGCTTTTTTTGGATTGTCTTTGAGAGCTTAGGAGAACACAGAGCATAGAGCAGTCATCACTAGGATGGATATTCCGTGCGAGGAGAATCATTTTGAGCACATCTGATGATTCGACTGGCTAGTAGAGGTAGGACCCCCAGTATGTATCTCAAAACATTTCACCTAGGGTTGATTTTGAGTGCATTAAATTCTAGGTAAATTTAGGCTAAACAAATGCACCAGATCATAGTTCGGTGCATCTGACATGCGAAACTACGCATTTGTCATTCTACGGTGCTTCTAGGATATGAAATGGTGCATGCATGAAACTTGTGCATACAATAGAAAGGTCAACACATGCATCATTTGGCGGCACATTTACGATATGAGTCAATGCATACAATTGGGTGGCACATTTATGGTATGGGACAGCACATTCATGAAATGTTGCAGCGTATGTGTCATAAGTGGTGCATTTGCTGAGAAATGGCACATGTACCTTCTGCTCTGGTGCATATGATATAGATAGTCAGTTTACTTAACAAAATTGACTCGATTGGCATCCTATTTGATGCGTCAATCGATAAGCTATCTCCAAGATTGCAGGAATCTAGTCAAGAGATGTAGTGTACTGTTTTGATCAATTTGATATGTTAAGTTAGTTGATATGATTCTATAGATATGTTGAGCATGGTACTTGCAGCTTCAGGTTGACGCCTTGCATTGCATGCTTACATGAGGACATATGAGATACACTGATGTTGAGAGAGCAGTTTCCCATGCCGATGTTGCAGTGGAATATGTTGACAGAGATAGATCAAGGGGCAATCGGCACGACAGGATTAGACTATGTGTGCTTTATGACTGAGGTTCGAGTGAACTGCAGCTTATTGACTACAGCAATGGAGAGGTTTCACAGTGAGGACGGGACCTTTTAACTTCCTGACTGGCGAGATGACAGTGACTCTGGAGGACGTATATAGGATACTTCATTTGTCATGGAGTATAAGCCACAGCGAGATGCAGGACTCACAAAGTGCAGGCGGGTGTTTGACGATCTTGAGCTGGACTATCAGGTTATCTCCTGGCAGGATATACATGATTATTATGACTACTTCCCTGGGATAGTTGTAGGATTGATCGGAGGCATTGTATGCCCTGATAGGAGATCTCATGGGTTCCCAATTAGATGGGGACGGATTATGGAGAGGATGCTCATAGAGGGCACCCACGATGCTTGGGGTATCTGTGTTTTGGTACACCTATACCACGATATGCATCAGATGGTATACCATAGGGGTGCTAGTTTATCAACAGGTGTCTCATTGTTACAGTTTTGGTTGTGGGAGCATATCGCCATTACCAAACCAATATGTGTGTTTTAGAGACAGAGGGGAGAGGCTTACAGCTATGGCTATGCAGGAGTGATTTCCAAACATAGGCTGGGGAAGCTAGAGTATTGGAGGCATGCACTGGATGGGGTAGATGTGGTCATCTGGCTACCATATCTAGACTATGATCCTTAGTATGACGAGGCAGACGAGCTGCCATACTTCTATCAGACTCGGTGGCTTATAGGGCAGATGTGGTTCATCTTGGAGAGATAGATTATTAGCCAGGTTCAGAGGTAGTTTGGTGCAGAGAGATTTAGATGGGGCCCAGTGGCATCCTATGAGGAGGTAGTTGCAGAGTTTTGATAGATTCCTTATACTGCCTGGCCTATGAGGAGAGAGATTGCAGATGTAGGGATGACTCAGGACTACGAGGAGTGGTTCATAGAGTATCCATTTCCAAGATACTCTAGGCCTAGAGAGTTGGTTCCTCGCATAGATGAGTCAGATTTAGATGATGAGGGCAAGGTTGGCAGCAGCAAGAGGAGGAGGAGGAGGAGAGGAGGACGGAGAGATGGAGGAGATGGTGGAGATGGAGGAGATGGAGGAGACGGTGGAGACGGGGGAGATAGGGGAGATGGAGGTAGACTTAGGCAGAGGAGGAGAGTTGGGGAGGGATCCTCCTGCACTTAGCAATTAGTGTAGCTGTAGGTTGAATAAAAGGGACAAATGTCACCACCTCAGCAGGTGGCATAGCAGTAGGTACCTTAGCCATAGGGGCAGGGATAGGCACAGGCCTCCCAGGATCTAGCACAGCCAGATGTCCAAGGGAGAGCTATTGCCATGTTGAGAGGATAGGTTTGGCAACTATGGGCACAACTTAGGATGGCCAAGGCTCAGTGGGAGACAGATGCAGGTGTTATCTCGGGGCTCACTAGAGAGCAAGATATGGCGGAGGTGAGGATACGAGTTATCCGAGTAGAGAGGGACATAGCAGTGGCAGCCCTAGGTATAGATGCTACTAGCAATTTTTTGGTTGGATAGGTGCAGTAGGCACAGCCACAGCTAGCACAAACACAGGCATAGTTGGCACAGGTGTAGGGGCAGTTAGCACAGGTATAGGGTGAGCTTGCTAGAGCATAGGTTCAGACACAGTACTATCGGGGTTTATACCATGGTGTTGTTCCAGTTGATTAGAGGGCTCTGAGTTACAGGAGCCAGTCCATGGCTTCGCAAAGAGTAGGTGGATCACGGTCGGGAGCCTCTATGATGGGCCTGCAACAGTCTGGGGCTAGTAGAGGAGGGGACACAGAGGACACTGCTGGGAGTAACGGTTCACAGTAGCAGGGTTAGCAGACACTTGTAGAGATTTTGGCTCCTATGTACACTTTTTGTTGGCTTAGATAGCTGGCTACGTACATGTACCACTTTTATATTTTGAAACATGTATCATTATCTTTGAGATGTATACACTATATATGACATCGACTCAGAGATGGACCATTTTGATATTGTACATTTGGACTTGTATATGATATTTATATGATGATGCAGCTATTTGATGCTCTCTATTTTTATGTGTTATGGATGCATTTCTATTATATGATGGTACTCATGTGATGTAGATTGTGATTATGTCTATGTGATGTTTATCTAATACAGACTTAGATGATTTACTTGATATGTCTCTAAAATGTAAATGGTATCTATATGATTATGCAGTTTATGTGATGCACTTATCTATGTTTTTGATTTTTTCTATTGACACTATGTGATGATTGCAAAAATGTATATGGATGACCTGATGCACTTATTATGTATACATTTGATTTAATCATGTAAATGACTATCTCATGTGATATGATATGCAACTATATGCTATGTTTTTTTGATGTCCAAATATACTCTATCGACATAGAAATGACATAATGGTAGATAAAAGATTGATTGAAAGAATGACTCGATAGAAAGACTCACAAGCTTTAATTTGTATTGACACTCTGCATTGGTTGGATCTTTTATTGCATGGAATATGGATGTATGGATGTATAATGGATGTATGATGGATACTTTGCTTTGACAACTTGATGGTGCAATTATTTTGAAAAACTTATTTCATCATTGAGTGATTTTTTTTGGTGCTTTTTCCAAATGTTGTAAGTTAATACAAGCCTCTAGGTATAATTGAACTGAGATGACCTGAGTATCACTTACATGGATTTTGCTTTAGCAAGTTAATACAAGCATCGAGCTATAACTGAACTGAGATGACCTGAGTATTTCTTACGTATCAATAGACAAGGATTGCCCCCATTCATGTTAGACCTTTGATGTCCTCAATGATCTGTTGCCGATCATGTCATTAGACAAGGCATCACATTACTAGAGTTTAATAGCAAACAAAGAAAATAATCATGCCCCCATCGTAGCATCTCTAGCTTTTGGCATCCTTGAGTAGCATAGAAAGACATGATAACAAAGATCAAGACATCATAACTTAACCATGATTCCAATCTAGAAAAACATTTTTACATTTAGATGTGTTTTTCTTGCCATAATTTGGATAGAATTAGTTTGAGTGCTTAAGGTACTTGTTTGCTTTGCTTTGGATAGGTTGAGGTCTTGCATCAAAATTTTTACTTGAAAGCGCGTTTTGCTTGTGCTTTCTTGCTTGGTGAAAGGTTCCACAATCCTTATTGGTGAGATAGACCCTAAGGGATTGACCTAGTGCCTCAGGGGCTCATTGCTAAATGGCCTTGCCTACGTGATGACACAGAGGCAATGTAGTTTAGGGTAAACCCTAATGGACCTAAGACCTAGGTGATGGAAAGTGGTATGGACTCAGATATATAGAAGGTCTAGACATGTGATGGATGGGACAGTGGGAGTGGAGCCTTGAGGGCGCATTGAAAAAAATGGCCTTGCCTACATGATGACATAGGGGCAACGTAGTTCATGGACTTGGACCATGGATAGACTAGAGGATAGATGACAAGATATGGGATGGACAAGGAAGCCTTAGAGTTACATTGAAAATGGCCTTGCCTATGTGATAACACAGAGGCAACGTAGTTCATGGACTTGGACCATGGGGATATTGACGACAGATGCTAAGCTAGGCTGACACTATGAATAGGATATAGGATAAAACCTTGGTTGACAAGGCAACAAAAGAGATAGAGTATCAAGCCATGATAGGTTATCATTAGGTTTTTATTATGGAATAGATATGGATCGAATGGGACATGATTGGAGGAAGAATGGACACAAAGTGATTGGTTTCCCAAAGATGGAGGAAGTGGTTTATCACAAGTAATGCCTGCTTACCAAGTTTTCACCACTTGTTTTTATTTGCACGAAAGCTAGAAAGTATGCATGACACCTGTTTGCCAGGTTTTCATCATGACACCTATCCAAGATGTTGTTTTCCAGGTTTTCACCAAAGGATGATTTTTTTGTATTTTTTCTGATTTTTTTTATTATTTTTCTAATTTTTTGATTGATTTTTTTTGTATTTTATGCCCCCTTACATTGGGGTTCTCTTAGGTATAGAACCAGTGAAGATGCGTGCTATTGATTGGGTCATTGAATAGTTCACCCTCTGATGTTGCTAACTGATATGCCCCTGATACATAAGAAGCTACGATCACATAAGGCCCAAGCCAGTTGGTTTCAAATTTTCCTTTCTTTTCCCGATCCTGTTGATTGCAGGGGTTTTCTCTAAGTACTAGATCTCCAACTTTAAAGATTCTTGGGAGGACTCTATGATTGTAGCTTCGTGACATCATTTGTTGATATGCCTTGAGATGATCAAAGGCTTTCTATCTCTTTTCCTCTAACAACTCTAGTTCTTTCAATCTAGAAACTATGTACTCTTCATCTATTATGAGACATTTTAACAACACCTTGAGAGATGGTAACTTGACCTCGATAGAGAGGATAACTTCTGATCCATATACAAGGGCATAAGGGGTAGCACCTATGGGAGTGCATATATTGGTTCTTTAGGCCCATAGAGCGAGATTGAGTTGGATGTGCCAATCACGGCTAGCATTGTTGACTGTCTTCTTGAGGAGTTTCAAGATGGTCTTGTTGGATGCTTTTGCTTGGCTATTGCCTTGGGGGTAATAGGGTGTGGAGAAATGGTGTTGGATTTTGAATCAGTCACAAAGTTCTTGGACATCCTAGTTTTTAAAGGGTCTTCCATTATCTATGATAATGGATGAGGGAATTCTGTATCTGCAGATGAGGTAATTAAGGATGAATGAGGAGATTTGTTTACCTATGACAGTGAGGGGGACGGCTTCAATCCACTTGGTAAAGTACTCAGTGGTGGTTATTATAAATTTGTGGCCATTGGATGAGGGTGGATGGATTTTTCCCACAAGGTTGAGTCCCCATTGACAAAAGGGCCAAGGTGTCGTTAAAGGTCTCAACTCTTCAACTAGTGCATGTATCAGGTTCCCATGTATCTGGCACTACTTGCACTTCTTCACAAATTGATATGAATCTATTTCCATGTTCGGCCAATAATAACCCAAACATATGAGTTTCTTAGCTAAGGAAGGACCGCTAGAGTGTGTTCCATAGATCCCCTTGTGTATGTCTTGTAAGGCGGTTTGGGATTCTTTTTGTTTTAAACAACAGAGTAAAGTACCATCTAGACCATGTCAGTATAGGGTGTCAGCAATAATAGTATAACGAGAGGTTTGGCGTATAAAGGTTTGTCGTTGGTTTGAAGATAAGTCAGGTGGGAGGGTGTTGTCCTTGAGGTAAGTGTAAACCTTACAATACCAAGGTGAATCAGATCCAACTAATAGGCATATGGAATGGGTTTCAAGAAGATCATAAGCTGGTTGCTGAATTGATTCCACTAAGAACTTGTACCGTGACTCCTTCTCTGGGATTTTGAGAAGAGAGGAAATGGTTACCATGGCATCTGTTGCTTTGTTTTCAATACGAGGTATCTGCTCAAAAGAGATGATCACAAAGTATTCCTTAAAGTCCTTGACCATGCACTTGTATGGGACAAGCTTCTCATCTTTAGTTTGGTGATCTGTTGTGATGTTCACAACATGCCCCATTTTACTCCTTAGCAAAATGATGACCCCTGCTATGGCTTTTGCTTTTTACTTGTGTGTGTTGTTTTGCTTGGTGGTAAAGGGAAAAGGAGAGTGAATAATACAAACCTTATTGAAAATAGAGAAAATTTACATTAGGTGCTAGAGAAGAGTACAAGTGAATTCCTTGTCAAAAATGAACGGGGCTTGCTTTTTGAATCATCTTAAAATTTCAGGTATTTTGTAAGTTATGAGTGTTTTGGTAAAATGTACATTCGGGTTTGCATGTTGCATATACAAAGTCCTTTGAATATCGCTTTCCATATACAAAGTCGTTTGTATATGCAAAGTCAAGAATTACATAGTCACATGGGTCATTGGGTTTGCATGTTGCATACAATGTCTTTTGTATATTGGGTCTCATTATGCAAGGTTGTTTGTATATCCTTTCACTTGTATGCATTTTGATAAAGGTTCTATGTATACATACAAAGTGGACCCGAAATAGTTAAGAGTTGAAATGGATAAATGGTTATGTCCGTAGCATGTATCTTATGTTTGTATGTTTGGCAGGGTGAAGCATGCAGGCCAAATATACAAAGGCTATTTACATTGGATGGACCCGAACGCAGTATTAAATTTGGTTTTATCCTTGTATGTTTTCGACTTTGTATGTTATTTTCAGAGACATACATTCTAATGTTTATGCAATGCGGAACTGAAAGGTTTATTAAGGTTGTTTTTATCAATGTATATTTTGGGTTTTGCATATTAGGGCAAAGTTACAAGGGTTATATACATTCCGCAGACCCGAAATTTTTGTTAAACAAGGTTAAGTCCTTGTATGTGTTCTGGCTTGTATGTTGGTAGGATACAATGGCCATATACATTACGCAGACCCAAGGAGTTATTAAAAGTGTTTAAGTCAATGTATGTTTGGAACATACATTGCATTATATATACATTGGACATAATCGTAAGGTTTATCAAGTAACGTTAAGTTGTTGAATGCTTTGTGCATTGTATGTGTCCTACATACAAGCTGAGATACAATGCACAATGTACATTGCGCAGATGTGAAAGAAAGTTAAACAAAGTTAAGTCTTTGTATATTTCGTGCAATGTATATATCAAATATACATTGTGATACAAAAAACTTTATACAACCGCTGGAACCCAAATATTATGTAATGAAGCTAAATGCTTGTATATTTGATGCCTTGCATGTATGTTTCAAAACATACATTACTTCTTGCATACAAGCCAAAACTCAAACAAGTTTAAAGACCGATTAATACCATGTATCGCATCCGCTTGTATATCAAAGATACATTGTGATATGCATTGCTTTATGCATACAAGCCAGATTTCAAAAGAGAGTTCAATATGGAGAAATTGTTCAATGTTTTGAACGCTTGCATGTTCGATTACATACATTGTTCGATATACAAAAAGCGATGGATGTAAAAGAAAGTTTAAAGAGAGATGTTCCTTGTATGTTCGGAATGCTTGTATATTGAGATATACAAGCCTGATATACAAAGAAAACATGCATTCACCATATACAAGGATTTGAGCAGGTGAAAAGGGCAGGAAAGCAGTGTGATGGGATTTTTGAAGCTGATTTGGCACCTGATGCATGTTTTTGGTCAACGATGGTTGACTCGACCCTTTTTTAGGCATTGTATATGCATTTGGGTGCACGAATGTCTACAGAAGCTGAAATTCATGGCCCGATATCTGTGTTTGTGTATTCTAGGCTGGATTTAACATAATGTTGAATTTCCTGTTGATTTATTAAATGGTGATGCTTATTTCTTGACTGTTTATTGTAGGATTGAAGGAGCTATTTGGAGTAGCTAAGAATTACAGTCATTGACACATAGTGGCGGCGTGCAGGTGAAACTTAAAGACGGACCCGGTCGCAGGAGGCAAAAAAAAGAGATAAGGATGGCCTCAAGAAGTGACTAGCAAGTGAAACTTGATGGCGATCAGATAACCAAGGATGTAGTGAAGGATATTTTGGTGGCTATTGGGGTTTCCAAGGTAGGATCTTTACTCTCAGTAAAGATCATGCTGCTCAGAGTTTTCTAGATGGAATTTATTTCCCACTACCAGTGGACTAGGGTTTTGTTTTTTGGCACCGAAATGGGGAAAATCTGAGCCATGTATAAAACCCCCATTTTATCTTTGTACAAAGAGGAGAGGTCAATCATACCAAAAAAAACTTGGACCTGAAACAATTTAGCATAGGGGATCAGATTACTGAGATTAATAGGGACTGAACTGTTGAAATGTCAAGGTTCTTTCCTTAGATCATTGTAAATATACTTGTTCTAAAGCATACTGAATGAAGATAAAGCTTTAGATTACATCCTAATTATAAACCTTAAGTAATCTTCAAGTTGATTTCTAGATATGTACTGGTGAATGCTGTGTTCAATAGAAGCGCTTTCATTTCATTGCATGTTATTGTCAACTTTTTCCTTTGAAGATTTGCACTGAATCATGTTGATTTGTGGAATGTCCTGGTGAAGTATGATTTTAGCTTTCTTCTCTTCTTTGTTGTATCAGAATATGTATGTGAATCAGTGATCTCAGTCAAGTAATTTTAGGAATCTCAGTCTTTAAACCCTATCTCTGTTATTTTCCTTCTTTTAAAATTTCATTGAAATCACTTCCATAACTGTAATACATAGATAAATGAAAAGTAGAACAAAAAAATATGCTGACACCCATAGATAACTGAATATCATTAGCATATTTGAGCTCAAAGATGCATGTAGTATTGAAAATATCATGGAAAGACTTACAAATAATGGTAGAAGTTATGCAAATATCAATCTGTAGGCACATTATTTGAGTAAGTTCATAGTGAACTTTGCAAAAACTACTGATGAATGTAAGGCCCCCTAAATAATTAACACAACACATCAACCACTGAGTAATGTCAGTAGATTATGAACTAATCAACAGAGACTTGGGATCATGAATTGTTTGGATTCATCGTATCTTTCAAGATAAATAAAGGTTGTTGTGTAACTTTTGTTTAGTGTTTGGTTGTGACTAACATCACCATCAACAGAAAACTGGTGCTAGAAGGAGGGCCTAAACTCATTATCAGTAAGTTATTTTATTTTATTTAATAGTGCAGAAAGAAAGGTAATACCAAAGCATCTCTATATTTCAAGTCATATGCAGAGATTTGCTATTTTGAGTTTGTGCACGCTATTCATTTGTGAAGTTTTCAAACTTAAAAATAAATATACAACCTTGGCTAGGGAGTTTCAACTGATCTTTGCAATAAACCAGCCAGTCTTCCTTAAATCTAAGGAATCCTGGCTCCCAAGACAAATACCAGGTCTAGATCTAGTGGACTCTTTGAAGAACCCATCATGAGATTTAGACCCAGAACTGTGGACATTCGTCACTCTCCTGATTCTAGTACATTAGGAGCTTCACCAAAACATGCTCCTATAACTCCTCTTGGGTTTCAGACACCTATAGGACCACCTGTCACACCTCGGGTCAAACCTCAACCTATCACACCTCAGGTCCAACCTCCGCTAGTTGCAATGTCATTTTTTACAGCAGAGTCGCCTTTGACCTTCAATGCATATCATGCTCTGCCTAAGAACCCTGATAAAGTTTGTCCCAAGTATCATCCATATCAGGATGTTGATGATCACATCAGAATTTTCCAAGAAGCTTGTAGTAGGGCTAGATTTGTACATCAAGATGTGGTATGTAGATTATTTCTATTTTCTTTAGGGGAAGAGGCATATAACTAGTATATCAATCTTAGTCAAGGTTTAATTGATTCATGGGATGCCTTAGAAAAGACCTTTAAGGATAGGTTCAGAACACCTATAGATCCTTCAATGAACTATCATTTGTTTACCACCATCAGGAGATTTGAAGGAGAACCTATTGCTAACTTCAATGCAAGATTCCAGAAAATGCTCTCAAGGGTAATAGCACCTTATGCTGTAGCAGATGAAGTTGCTAGGAGCATTTATTATTCAGCTTTGGATCCCTTGACTTCCATGTTTATCAAGAGAACACATCCTGATGTAACAACTTTAGCAGGAGCTTTTGAAGAAGCCATCAAAGTCAGTCAGCAATTGGCTCCTGCTCCCACACCAAATATTGCCTTCCCTACATTTCTTGGTTATCCTACATATCATGTTCACCAACAGACCAATGGATCCATGATGCCTTCAGCTGTGATGCCAGCCCCTTTGCAGGTACCTCCACTCAATATCATGCCACCACCAAGTGGAAATGGCCAGATGTTACAATATCCTAGACAAACACAAGTACCACAGGTTGTGGAACAATCCAACAATAACAAAGGATCTTCCTTTTTTAAGCCTCAGCCAGAGAATGCAGTGGCCAAGGTTCAGGAAGAGAAAGAAGAAATAAGGGAGATATCAGCACAATTAAGGAAACTCACCACTGAAGTCACTCATCTGAGGAATTAGAACTTCTACTCTCAACCAAACCAGAATAGAGGTTATGCCAATGACAGACCTAACTATCCTGATAGGGGATACAACAATAACTATAATAAAAATGGCCACAATAATCCTCCTAGACAACCTAGAGTGTGGAACACTAGGCCAAACAATGGTTCTCTGCCATCACCCCTAGACAATCAGCCTCCTAGTGAACCTAGGCAGACCACTAGAGTAAACCTTGCAGAGGCTACAATTACAAACTAGTGTAGGATACATAATACTAATGCTCATGTAGAGCTAGATTGTCCTCAGTTCAGGATTGCTGCTAGTATATTCCAAACTGAAGTGTCCAATACTTCAGGAAATCCACCTTATGTAGAAGGAAATGAAATTGTCCCCTGTGAATATGATTCTGCCTTAGTGCTAGAAAGCTTCATGCATCATCCTTGTCAGTAGACAATTCCATCTCATTAGGATTACACCTCAACAAGTGAGGAATCAACCATGGCTTTTGAACCAACTATGTTTTTCCATTTGAGGATGAGAATGAGCCATCAACTGAGCATGAGGAAGTCAATGCTTATCAACAACAACCTCAGGGTAGGCATAATTACAACTTGAGAAATAACTCAAATAGATCTGTTGATCCTTTGACCACATCTTTGCCTCCAAACAATTTCAATACTCCACCTAATCCCAAGGCGAGTAACAACCCTGGATTTCCCAAAGTTAATGCTCAATATTTGGCACCATAGAATGCAGCACCAAAAGCTAGTAATCCACCTCCTGAATCTGACAAATTCGTTACATATCTGGCAAATGAGATGAAAAGGGTTAAAATCAGCCTATCATTGTTAGAGCTGCTTAAAACCCCTTCTATCAGGAAAGCTTTCATGAAATCATTGGATGATCCTACTCAAAAGGAGGATAGTCATTCCTCAGGGCAGTTTGGAAATAAAGACCATGCTGCTAGGGATGTTAATGTTAAACATAAAGTGCTAGCCACTGTTCAAGCTACAGAAACTTCCCACATGACCCTATACAAAGACAAGAGTGAGTCACCCCCTTTCCTCCTTACCATAAGGACGTTTGGTAAAAATTTGCACAATTGCCTAGTAGACTCATGAGCATCTACCAATGTAATGCCCTTATCCATATGCGATGCTTTAGGGTTACATCCTGCTAAATCATTAAAGAAAGTAACCCAATTAGACAAAACAGAGGTGAGTGTGGTAGGAGAACTAACTCACATACACATGCAGTTAGCTTCAGACCCCAGAAATCAACACTATATTGATATTCAGGTAGTTGATATACCTGATACATATGGGATGTTACTTAGTAGAGACTGGTCAAAAACCCTTAACGGATACATGTCAACTGATTTCAGTCATATGTGGTTGCCCTAGAGAGGGATACCAAATCAAATAAGAATAGATGATGAACATCGCATGAAGCACATGATCACTGAATATAACAAAACCAATGAAATCATGTATGTGGATGTGGAACCTAGAGTTTACTCCATCAGACCTCAGACCACTAGCATAGAGGAGATCCTGATGTTTGACTTTCATAATCAGGATGATGACTCTCAAGATGATAAAATAACCTTAGAATCTGATTGTAACCATGAAGATGAAATAAAGGTAGATCCAAAATTTTGAGATGCATTTGTTTAAGGAGGTGCAATGATGTCAATTGTGAAAAATGCCTGTTCATGACATTCTAATTGATGGATGGTGCAGATTGCATGATGAGGCACATTTTGAAAGGACTTGTGATGCTTGTTTAGACATGTTGGAGTTGGAACAAGCATACAGTGAAGCATCTTCACCCGTGGTAAGTTCTGCAGATAATGATAGTGAAACTAATTTTTTTTTGTCTTCTGTAGAAATAAGAGAATGCACATATCCAGATGAAGGTTCTACTCAGAGCACATAAGAGATATTGGTATGCAACAAGGGTAATGTTAAAGGCAAGAAGAAAATCACCCCAGGGAGTGATTGTTTAGTGGAATCAAATTATGAGTTATCTGATGAAGATAGGGGCAGTAATCTATCCAAATTCAAAGAGTTTTTATCAGAAGAAATTCAAAAGATGACACAACAGTAAAGATCCCCACAGGATGTTTTGATTGATGGATGGTGCCAGTTACATGAAGCACTACATTTAGAAACTGGCTATTCATTGTGTCTACATATTTTGAAAAGGGAGACGCTGCCTAATCCAGAAGATCATCCTTCTGATGATAAGAGAAAAGAAGAAATATCAGCTTCACACAGGGCAGATAAGGTGAAGTTTGAGAAAGCTGAGACACCAAAATTAAAGTGGATATCAAATGGTGCAGCTACTAGAGCGAAAAGGAGGAAAGAAGGCCCATACAAGCCTTTAGTTGAAGATAAACCATGGATCCTTAGATTTGATGGATCCAAGTCAAAACAGGGAGCTGGAATAGGGATAGATCTTATTGATCTGTCTAGAATATCCTACTTAGCAGCATACAGATTGTAGTTCCCATGTACAAACAATGTGGCGGAGTATGAAGCTCTAATCCATGGGATGTTGCTTGCATTAAGGAAAAAAGTAAAAATTTTGCATGTCTATGGAGACTCAGAATTAGTTGTGAGACAGGTAAGAGGTATATACTCTTGCAACTACAAAAGGCTATCCAATTACAGACATAGGGTATGGGACTTAATAGAAGATTTTGATGCATTCAACATCACACATGTACCCAGAGAGCAAAATCATAGGGCAGATACCCTGGCCCAGGTCGCAAGTACTCTGGAAGCTTTGTCCATATCTAGTTTAAAGAGATTCTCAGTCGAATTGGTATCAGTGCCTTCTATGCCAGATAATGTAACTAATCTCCAAGTATTTGACGATGATCAACACATATTGGACTTCATTTCCAACAGAGATATTTTTGAGGCACAGATCATTGATGAAAGGAATGTGGAGGACCATATCTGGGAAGAGGAAGAAATCCTAGAGATGCCTAGCAACAAGATTCCTAAGGGAATGATAGAGCTGGAAAGAGCACTTGATCTGGATAGCATGTAGAAGCATAAAGATCTCCCAGAAGCTGACAGAGGATAGTACTCGCAAGTTAACATTGGACAGGATGATAAAACAAGAAACATCCTGATTGGGAAGGTCTGTACAGAGGAGGAGTTGGAAGGAATCACCTAGGCTCTCAAAGATTATATCAACATCATTGCCTGGAGGTATGATAAACTAAAAATTTACAATACATCACTCATCACCCATACAATACCTTTGAAGCCAGACGCCAAGCCTTTTCGGTAGAAACAGAGACCCGTGAATGCTTTACTAGAGCCCATCATTTTTGAGGAGGTTAAATGGCTACTTGATGCCAGAATCATGTTTCCTGTGAGGCATTCCACATGGGTGGCAAACCTGGTCCCAATAAGAAAAATGAATGGCGACATTAGGTTGTGCGTCGACTTTAGAAACTTAAATTGAGCTTCTAAAAAGGATAATTATCCTTTGCCTTCTCTAGACGAGGTCCTGCAAATTGTGAATGGTGCCAAGATGATGTCATTCTTGGATGGTTTCTCTGGCTATAACCAGGTGATGGTGGACAAAATTGACAGACTAAAAACTACATTCACCATAAAATGGGGGATTTTCGTATACAGGCGCATGCCGTTTGGGTTAATAAATGCTAAGGCGACATTCCAGCGAGCTATGGACATAGCCTTCAGAAGCTTGATTGGTAAGTACATAGTCATCTACATGTATGACTTAACAGTTTTCTCTAAGGATAGAGGAAACCATATAGAGGACCTGAGAAAAGTGCTCATGAAATGTGAGGAATATGAGATTTCCCTGAATCCTAAGAAATGCATATTTGGGGTAACCACAGGGAAGTTATTGGGCCACCTAATAACATAAAATGGGGTCATCATTGACCCTGATAGGGTGGAATCAATCATGAGGATACAACTTCCTGGAAGCAAAAAGGAGCTCAAATCTTACTTTGGTAAGATTGATTTGGTTAGGAAATTTATTACTAGCTTTGCAAAGATTATCAGACCCTTGAATGCCATGCTCAAGAAAGACTCTAAAATTGAATGGACACCTGAAGCTAGAGTAGTGTTTGAAGATATTAAAAAGGCCATATCAAATGCTCCAGTTCTAATCAATCCAGATTATACCAAGGACTTTTACATTTACTCATATGCTTCAGAACATACTTCTGCAGCAGTGTTGACACAGAGAAATGAAGAAAAGGAAGAAAAGCCCATAGCCTTCATGAGCTCTCCTTTTAGAGATGTAGAGCTCAGATACATGGACGTAGAAAGATAGGCACTAGCTCTGGTTCAAGCGGTTAAGAAATTCAGGCATTACATTCTGAGAAGTAAAGTGATTGCTGTAGTACCTGATGCAATAGTTAAAATGTTGTTAATGCAAAGTGAACCAGGTGAGAAAGAGCTAAATGGATCACTGTCCTCCAAGAGTATGATATGGACATTACACCCATGAAGTTAGTAAGGGGGTAAGCATTGAGCCAGATGATATCAGAGATTGATCCTAATATCATGAGCCAGCAGTATGTTGTGAATGCAAAGGATGATGGAGAATGGTACTCAGACATCAGACACATCCTAATTACTGGAAGATGCCCTTCAAGGTTGCAAGCCTCACAAAGGAGAGCCTTAAAGATAAAGTCACAAAAATACATGGTCAAAGGAGGAGTCCTTTTCAAGAAAAACTATGAAGGGATATACTGTAGATGCCTGGAAAGATAAGAAGCAGACAAGGTGTTAGCAGAGTTACATGATAAGTTTGGGACTGTGCATGGATCATCTTTAGCTACTACCCATGCTATCCTCAGGGAAGGGTATTATTAGCCCACTATTTTCAAAGACACTGCTAAACACAACAAATGCTGTCATATCTGCTAGGTTGCTGCAAACAAAGAAAGATATATGCTCAACCTTTGTAGCCAGTGATGGAGATGCGCCCATTTGCTCAATGGGGAATGGACTTCATAGGACCTGTCAATCCTCCATCATCTTCAGGCCACATGTATGTTTTAACTATTACTGATTACTATACTAGGTGGACTGAAGCTGTCAGTAGCAAGACACGTAGTGCTGAAGATGTCATTAGGTTTTTGGAAAAGCAACATAGTAACCAAGTATGGAGTTCCTTACACTTTGGTATGTGATAATGGACCTGCTTTTGCTTCAATTAAATTATCAAGTTGGGCTTTCGACTATGGGATTATCTTAAAATTCTCCTCAAACTACTATCCCCAAGGGAATGGATTAGCAGAATCCACAAACAAGAACCTATTGAACATCATAAAGAAATTAACAGAAAAGAACCTAAGGGAATGGAATACCTTACTGAAATATGCCTTGTGGGTAGATAGAACTAGGAATAAGGCTGCATTAGGAATTTCTCCTTTTCATCTAGTATATGGGGTGGATCCTATCCTCCCTGTTAACCTAAGGATTCCTACATTGCAGTTTGCACAAGAGTACCTGGGCATAGATAATAAACAAGAGGTCAGGTTACTTCAATTGATGAACCTAGAAGAAAAAAGAAGTAAAGCAATTGAACAATTTGCTAAACATCAGGCTATTGTCAAACACTGGTTTGACAAAAGAACCAGAATTAAGGCTTTTAGGATCTCTGATTTGGTCCTAATGTGGGACAAAGCACATGAGAGGAAAGGAGATCATTGTAAGTTTGATAAACTTTGGATAGGTCCCTTTCAGATTTTTGAGATTTTAGGAGACAACACCTACAGGCTTAAGACATTAATTGGTGAGGATGTTCCATTACTAGTTAATGGACAGTTTATCAAACATTATTTCCAAGCCTAAAATGGCACCATGGCAGCCATCTGTATCATAGTGTATATTTCTGTATAGCTATTTGTACAGTTTGTTTTGTTTTGGTTGCTTTGTTGTTTCCTCAGCGGGGACCTTTATTTTGATTTAGAGTGAGAAGGAGTAGATTAACAACCATTGAAAACAATAGAAAATTCAGAACATTCAGGTTAATTGTTTGAAATTTATGCATAATTTGTTGTGACTATCATGAATGTAGAAAGTTGTTTAACTTTGTGAAATTTTGTATTCAATAACTATGGGTTGAGTATTCAAGGAAGTTTCTCACAATGACACACCTAAAATCCTTGGGTTTTTTGAACTCACCAGTGTAGATATTAGGTGAAAAATCTAAGGTCACCCTTGCTACCATAACAATTCTCAGCTTAATTTCAGCAAGTGACCACTCTTTGCATCATGAAGTTACAATTGTTATATCTTATGAAATCTCTATCAAAATACAAAAAAATAAAATAAATAAATAAAATGGATTATACTAAAAATCTAGATTAAGCCATCTAAGTAACTCTACCGGGGCTATAGACGCTCGCTGGCAGTGGGGCTCTACTTAGGAGAATTGTAACGATAACCTTGCTGGGGCTATCGACGCCTGTTGGTAGCAAGGCTCTATCTGGTTGGCTATGAGGGAATGACATCAACTATGTAGGCTAATATCAGTCACTGGTTTGTTCAATTGATCTTCAAGATGAGGATAATTAATCACGTGCACCCACTTAAACTGAAAAGAAAATTCATGCACCTTATTGAATATATTAAGTCTCAAGTTGGATAATGATTTGCAGAAAAGATAGGTGGAAATTATGAATTTATTTCATTTAGTTTTCTTTAATGGTTTGAATTTAATTGTTTTGTTTGGTGGCTAGTTGTTGTGATGTTCACAACACGCCCCATTTTACTCCTTAGAAAAATGAGGACCCCTGCTGTGGCTTTTACTTTTTGCTTGTGTGTGTTGTTTTGCTTGGTGGTAAAGGGAAAAAGAGAGTGAATAATACAAACCTTATTGAAAACAGAGAAAATTTGCATTAGGTGCTAGAGCAGAGTATAGGTGAATTCCTTGTCAAAAATGAACAGGGCTTGCTTTTTGAATCATCTTAAAATTCCAGGTATTTTACAAGTTATGAGTGTTTTGGTAAAATGTACATTCGGGTTTGCATGTTGCATATACAAAGTCCTTTGTATATCGCTTTCCATATACAAAGTTGTTTGTATATGCAAAGTCGAGAATTACATAGTTGCATGGGTCATCGGGTTTGCATGTTGCATACAATGTCTTTTGTATATTAGGTCTCATTATGCAAGGTTGCTTGTATATCCTTTCACTTGTATGCATTTTGATAAAGGTTCTATGTATACATACAAAGTGGACCTAAAACAGTTAAGAGTTGAAATGGATAAATAGTTATGTTCGCAGCATGTATCTTATGTTTGTATGTTTGGCAGGGCAAAGCATGTAGGCCAAATATACAAAGGCTATATACATTGGACGGACCCAAACATAGTATTAAATTTGGTTTTATCCTTGTATGTTTCTAGCTTTGTATGTTATTTTCGAAGACATACATTCTAACGTTTATGCAATGTGGAATTGAAAGGTTTATTAAGGTTGTTTTTATCAATGTATACTTTGGGCTTTGCATATCAAGGCAAAGTTACAAGGGTTATATACATTCCACGGACCCAAAATTATTGTTAAACAAGGTTAAGTCCTTGTATGTGTTCTGGCTTGTATGTTGGTAGGATATAATGGCCATATACATTGTGCAGACCTGAGGAGTTGTTAAAAGTGTTTAAGTCAATGTATGTTTCATGCAATGTATGTTTGGAACATACATTGCATTATATATACATTGGACAGAACCATAATGTTTATCAAGTAACGTTAAGTTGTTGAATGCTTTGTGCGTTGTATGTGTTCTACATACAAACCGAGATACAATGCACAATGTACGTTGCGCGGACACGAAAGAAAGTTAAAGAAACTTAATTCTTTGTATATTTCGCGCAATGTATATATCAAAGATACATTGAGATACGCAACACTTTATACAACCGCCAGAACCCAAATATTATGTAATGAAGCTAAATGCTTGTATATTTGATGCCTTGCATGTATATTTTGAAACATACATTGCTTCCTACATACAAGCCGGAACTCAAACGAGTTTAAAGACCAATTAATACCATGTATCACGTCCGCTTGTATATCAAAGATACATTGTGATATGCATTTCTTTATGCATACAAGCCAGATTTCAAAAGAGAGTTCAATATGGAGAAATCGTTGAATGTTTTGAACGCTTGCATGTTCAATTACATACATTGTTCGATATACAAAAAGTGATGGATGCAAAAAAAAGTTTAAAGAGAGATGTTCCTTGTATGTTCAGAATGCTTGTATATTGAGATATACAAGCATGATATACAAAGAAAACATGCATTCGCCATATACAAGGATTTGAGCAGGCGAAAAGGGCAAGAAAGCAGTGCGATAGGATTTTTGAAGCCGATTTGGTGCCTAATGCATGTTTTTGGTCAACGATGGTTGACCCAACCTTTTTTTAGGCGTTGTATATGCATTTGGGCACATGGATGTCTACAGAAGCTAAAATTCATGGCCCAATATCTATGTTCATGCATTCTGGGCTGGATTTAACATAATGTTGAATTTCCTGTTGATTTATTAAATGGTGATGCTTATTTCTTGACTGTTTATTGCAGGATTGAAGGAGCTGTTTGGAGTAGCTAAGAATTACAGAGTTGCTGACACACAGTGGCGGTGTGCAGGTGAAACTTAAAGATGGACCCGGTCACAGGAGGCAAAAAAAAGAGATAAGGATGGCCTCAAGAAGTGACTATCAGATTACCAAGGATGTGGCAGAGGATATTTTGGTGGCTATTGGGGTTTCCAAGGCAAGATCTTTACTCTCAGTAAAGATCATGCTGCTCAGAGTTTTCTAGATGGAATTTATGTCCCACCGCTAGTGGACTAGGGTTTTATTTTTTGGGCACTGAAATGGGGAAAATTTGAGCCATGTATAAAACCCCCATTTTATCTTTGTACAAAGAAGAGAGGTCAATCATACCAAAAAAAATTGGACCTGAAACAATTTAGCATAGGGGATCAGATTACTGAGATTAATGGGGACTGAACCATTGAAATGTCAAGTTTCTTTCCTCATATCATTGTAAATATACTTGTTCTAAAGCATACTGAATGGAGATGAAGCTTTATATTACATCCTGATTTTAAACCTTAAGTAATCTTCAAGTTGATTTCTAGATATGTACTGGTGAATGCTGTGTTCAATAGAAGCACTTTCATTTCATTGCATGTTATTGTCAACTTTTTCCTTTGAAGATTTGTACTGAATCATGTTGATTTGTGGAATGTCCTGGTGAAGTATGATTTTATCTTTCTTCTCTTCTTTGCTATATCGGAATATGTATGTGAATCAGTGATCTCAGTCAAGTAATTTTTGGAATCTCACTCTTTAAACCCTATCTCTGTTATTTTCCTTTGTTTTAAATTTCATTGCAATCATTTCCATAACTGTAATACACAGATAAATGAAAAGCAAAATAGAAAAATATGCTAATACCCATAGATAACTAAATATCATTAGCATATTTGAGCTCAAAGATGCATGTAGTATTGAAAGTATCATGCAAAGACTTACAAATAATGGTAGAAATTATGCAAATATCAATCTATAGGCACATTATTTGAGTAAGTTCATAGTGAACTTTGTAGAAACTACTAATGAACGTAAGGCCCCCTGAATGATTAACAGCAACACACATCAACCACTGAGTAACGTCAGTAGATTATGAACTAATCAACGGAGACTTGGGATCATGAATTCTTTGAATTCATTGTATCTTTCAAGATAAATAAAGGGTGTTGTGTAACTTTTGTTTAGTGTTTGGTTGTGACTAACATCACCATCAACATGATCATCATTGACCTGACTGATCACTAGTTGAGAATCACCATAGACATGTAGCTCTTTGATTTTCCATTCTATTGCCATTTTGGGGCCAATGACCAATTCTTCATATGGGAATAATAGACAGTAAGACTTCAGTATGGTGTCGCCATGAGGAGTTACAAACAAGATTCCTACCCCCGATCCATGGTTTGTGTAGGACCCATCAAAGTAGAGTTTCCAGGAATGTGTTGATATATTGAATAAGGATTCATCTAGAAACTCAAATTGCATTGGTGTGGTGTCCTGTAGTGGTGCATCTGCTAACTGATCAGCAATGACTTGCCCCTTGATAGCCTTTCTATCTACATACTCAATGTCATGTTCACTTAGGAGAATTACCCACTTGGCTAAGCGACCTGTTAGAGCTGCTTTGCCTAGTATGTACTTCAGTGGATCTATTTTTACAATAAGTTTGACTGGGTGTGCTAGCATATAATGTCAAAAATTTTGGGAAGAAAAAACTACCACAAGGCATGATATTTCTATCTAAGAGTATTGCAACTCATAGCCCACCAATGTGCGACTAATGTAGTAGACGGCTCTTTCTTTACTTTCATAATCTTGTTGTGCTAGAAGGGCCCTAAGAGCTATTGGTGTAGCAGATATGTATATTAACAATGGCTTCCCTTGGATAGGAGGCATGAGAATAGGTGGATTCATAAGATACTCTTTCAGTTTGTTGAATGCCTCTTCGCATTTCTCATCCCACCTAAATGGAATGTTCTTATGTAGGAGATGACTAAAGTGTTGACACTTGTGTGCCAATTGTGATATGAACCTACGGATTGCTTGTAGCTTGCCGTGTAGAGATCTCAGTTGAGTAAGATTCTTGGGTGGTGGCATGTCCATAATAGCCTTGACTTTGGTAGGGTCCACCTCTATTCCATTTGCTGATACAATAAAACCTAGGAGCTTGCCTGAGGTGACTCCAAACACACATTTCTTTGGGTTCAATCTGACCTTGAATTGTTCTAGTCTCTGAAAGACTTTCTCTAACACGTCCAGGTGTGATTCTCTTGTGAGTGACTTTGCAAGGATATCATCTACATAATCTTCCATTATGATGTGCATCATATCATGGAATATAGTGGTCATAGGACGTTGATATGTGGCTCCTGTGTTCTTTAGCCCAAATGGCATGACATTCCAGTAGAAAGTGCCCTATGGACAAGTAAAAGATGTCTTATGCTAGTCTTCTGGTGCTATCCTAATCTCATTGTATCCCAAGAAGCCATCCATGAGAGATAACATGGTATGTCCTATTGTTAAGTCGACTATGATATCTATATTTGGCAACGAAAAATCATCCTTACAGCAAGCTTTGTTTAGATCTCTGAAATCATTGCATAGTCTAACTCGGCCATCAGGTTTGGATACTAGTACTATGTTGGAGACCCATTCTGGATAGTCTATAGCTCTGATGAACCCCACATCCAGTAGTTTCTTGAGTTCCTCTTTTACTAGTAGTACAATGTGTGGATGCATATTTCTAAGCTTTTGTTTCACTGGCTTCACTTCTGGATCTAGTGGAAGATGATGTAGAATCAAATCTGGATCTAACCCTGGCATATCTACATATGACCAAGTAAAATTGACTTGCTTTTTCTTGAAGAATGGTACAAATTTAGTCTTTTCTGGTGGGGTTAGAGACTTAGCAAAGTGAATGATCTTAGGTTGTTCCTCTATTCCAATGTTAATAGGTTTTGTAGGTTCCACAACAATCTGAGACTTCTCATGGTACATGTTGTCAGGGAGAGTGTCAAGCCTTCCATCGTTAGGTGCCATAGTTGGGTTTTCACCATCGGATGCATCCTTTCTTTTTACTATTTTGGGATCTGACACTGCCACAAAGTAGTTTTCACCATCAGATCTAGTTTTAATTTTGATATTTTTGTGACTAGAAGACTTGGCACCCTCTCCGAAATAAGCCATAGTATTAAGTTCAATGAAAAAACCAACTTTATGATCTCCTTTAGGTAGGTGGTCCCTAAGTTCCATATAGTCAATATAGGCATCATCGTTTTGGAATATATCTAGTTGTGGGGTACCTTGCAGATCCCAATCAATAAGCTCAGGATGCACAAGGGGGAGGGAGTTGGAGGATAGATCTAATTTGTTGATAGTTTGAATGGATATGCTAGGAGTATTGGTAGGTAGAGTGTTTGGGATGGTACTTTCCTCTAAATTATTTATTGTGATAGAACTCAAACTTTCCTCGAAAGTTGTATTCTCAGGGATAGGCAAATCACAATCTAATGGCCTATGCGGTAGCTTTTGTCCCTCATGGTAGGGGCTATAAGTTTGAATGGTATCAACCTCCTTGTCATCATAGGAATGCTTTGTTAGCTCATCCCACTCATATTAATTGGAATCTATGTCACTATCCTCTTGAAGGGTATGGATCATTTCCACAAGACAAGCATTTGCTTTAGCTTTGCCCTTATCCTTATATCCCAGACCTTTTGTAGTTCTAGCCAATGAGGATGAAGAGGGTTGAATGGGTTCTATATATCCTTCTTTTCTTAGGCCGATGGGGCCTTGTCCTTTGTAACCCATTCTATGTAGGGTAGACTCACCTCGCCCATAGATTTATGTTGGGAGCTTAGGTGCTTCCTATTGTGTATTCTCTTCTTCTTCTGTGTAAAATCATTGTAAGATATCTCTTTCCTCTATTTTATCTGATAGGGTCCCCCATTTTACAAAGGGAGCCATGAGAGGTGTAGTAGGAGCAAATGGATTTAGAAAATGCTTGGGTCACCCAAAGGATCTAGGAGATAGAGGCAATTTGGCCAAGTTGAGGCTATGTTCAATGGAGTATTCCCCTACTCCTGTTTCTTTGATGGTAATTTTCTACTCTTTGGGCTTGGATGGGGAAGCTTCAGAGGTAGAATCATGCTGTGGGGTAGGGGATGTAGATGCTCTATTGTTGGGTATGATGTAATCAGGTTTTGAGAGGACAAAGCTGCAATGCTGAGAGGGGTCAGGGTCACCTTGGATGGTGACTTGCTTGCCGTTATGAGGGATTTTTATGCATTGGTGATAGGTAGAAGGTATAACTTTCATGGCATGAATCCATGGTCTACCTAGGAGAATATTATAGGCTAGCTCCCTATCTAGGACTTGGCACACAACGTCTTTTATCACCGGTCCCACTTGTATGGGTAATACCACTATTCCTTTGGTAGTTCTCTCCTCTTCATCATAGGCTTTGATAGTAATCTTCTTCCTTGGATCAACTGCATTTTCAGAGAACCCCAATGTAAGGACTAGCCTGAGCATGCAAATATTTAAACTAGCTCCCCCATCAATGAGAACCCTCTTGATGTGGTGCTTGTGGATGAAGCCGACAATATGTAAAGGGGTGTTATGAGGTTGAGACACTGAGAGGTCATCTTGTTTGGTAAATGATATGGTACTTGAGGAGGTAAGATTACCTACCATGGCTTGAAACTTCTCTTGGGCAAGGATAGTAGGTACAGTTGTTTCCACCAAGGCTTTGTCAAGAATCTCCTTGTGGGAAGGAGATAGATGCAACAACTCTAAGATAGAAATGTGGGTAGGAGTCTTCCATAGTTGGTCTATGACACTATACTAATGAGAGTTGGACTGAGAAGGTGATGACCTTAGAGGGAGGGTATTCAATGTGACCTTACAACTGCAGGTGATTATGCTATAATCAGTTTTGTTGGGTCTTGATTGTTGGTGGGACGTAACCACATTGATTTGTGGGACATGCTCTGATATGCAATTGATGTTATAATCGAATGGTACACTTGCATAATTAGCATTACTATTCCCATTATTCTGATTTTGCATGTTGCGGTTGTTGTTGTTGATGTTGTTGTTGTTGTTGCCATTATTGTTGTTGTTGTTGTTGTTGTATGGCCTATCGTGATTGAGAAGTGGATCTTTGTAAGCCACATGCGTCTCATCAGAAGTATGTTGTTGAGAACCTCCTTGATTTTGGTCAAGTATGTCTTGAATAACATGTTTGAGATGGATACAATTGTTCATTGTATGTGTTGCAAGTATGGGCCCAATTGGGGTTGTCATTGATGTCAACATACTCCTGTTGCATTGATGTCAAGGATTGGCTGAGCTGTGTTCTAAGGATATTAAGAAAATTAGTCCTATACGGAATAGAGAAGAATAGTGAAGACAGTGAAGCTCTATGAAGTGAAGATCCCATCTAAGATGAAGATCAGAGGATGTGCATCAAAGGGTTTGTAGATATGTGTCTAAAGATGATCTAGTCAAGATTTGAGATGTCCGCATGAAGATTCAAAGAAGTTATAGCCATATGAGTAAAACTAGTTCTGGCAGATGTTTAGAGGTGACAGAGTGACACAATAGGTCCGGTGAGATCCAGAAATGCAATATCTTGTTCTACAGATTTGGTGGAGTGATTAGGAAGTCAATGTGAATTGACAACTCAATTGGTTCATAGTCTGGAGGTCTGCAAGCATTTATTCCAATATGATAGTGATGACAGACTATGTTCTTGAGGTTCTGGATGAAGAAAAGAATGATTTCAGTAAGCAGAAGTAGTGTGGATGTTCTTGGTGATTTAGTCAAGCTTGTGGGGGTCTCTAGATTGTGTCCATTTCGTGTTGGTGGTCCGCATTGAAGATTAAGCTCGTAATTGAAGAATTACTTCTGGATGATGATGTTCTTCCTGAACATGGCCGACTAGATGATTTACACATCTTGCGGATGATCTTGAAGATGTTTTGCGAAGGATGGTGTGTTCCTCAAAGAAGATTGAAGTCCCAGATATATGTGGTTAACATTGTGGTGATTTGCATGAAGTCTTTTGCAATAAAGCAAGTTGTATTTATGTATTTTATCTATAATAAAATAAAGTATGCTGACTTTGATGATTATCCCAAAGTCGATGTCTTGTATAAATCAGAGTTGTGAAGTCATTTCAAAGTATCTTGGTGAAGATGAGAGTGTGGTAGAATGGAGAAGAGTGAAAGGCAGAGCAGAAGTGTTGACCTTAAATGGAACTGACTCAAGCATGGTGAAGATGCTATTCTTCAATTCAAGTATGTAATATTTATTATTCTATAGACAGTGTGTCTCCTGTAGGTAGTGGGCCTCTTGTGAGTAGTGTGCTCGGGTAGTGAGCCCTAATTGGCATGTGCCATTTTGTTCCTCTTATTCTTTTAACAGAGAATACAATCTTGGGTTAGTCACCCTATGGTTTTTCCCTTAAACAGGTTTTCCATGTTAAAATCTTGGTGTCATATGTGTTAATGTGTTTCTGCTCTTGAATTATTGCATTGTGTTTCCATGATTGATTTATTATTATGCTACTAAATTACAAGAAGGATTTAAGTGGTTAAGAGAAGGAAGGTTTTGGGACAACTGATTCAACCCCCTCTTAGTTATCTATCTTGAAACTAATAGTATGTCCTCTTCCTCTATGATACTCACAAAAGTCGGTGTCTTTCCAATAGTGAGGTTTTATTTGAGGTTCATAATCACTTGTTGGCAGTAGAGTGATTTCATTGTTGGCCAATAGCTTCCTTAATGCGGATTCTTGGGACTCAACCAACGATGTGAAATTTCTCCTTGGATTTGAGTTGAACCATGGTCTTGGCTCCCAAGAGAATGTTTTGTTGTGTGTAACATTGCTTGCCTCTCCTTTGAGAGTGAATATTGGTTGTTGTTTGGGATCTTCCACCTTGGCATCAACTACTCCATCATTGACGACATTTTTTTTTAGTCCAAAACTTTGATTTGTCGGTTGTGTAGTTGGAGGTAGGTGTGTTCTTGTATAACTTGATTTGCCCCTTGGAAATCATAGCTTTTTGGATGAACAATCCCATTTCAATGACCTTTGAAAATGAGGTAGGGCATTGAATTTGTATTTGGTAGCTTAGATCAGAGTTGAGGTTGTGGACAAACATCTCCATTAATTTCTTCTCAGGTACATCATATGAGCATTTGCTTGCTAGTTGTCTCCACCTTTGTAGGAAGGAGGTGAATGATTTGCCACTCTTTTGCTTGGTATTGCATAGGTCAAGCATGGAGACTTAGTGTTGAATATTGTACAAGAAGTGTGTGATGAATTTGTTGACTAACTCATCAAAAGTTTTGATGCCTGGTGGAAGCCCTGAGAACCACTCCATGGCTTGACTACTTAGAGATCTAGGGAATAGTCTCATTAAGAAAGTCTCATTGTGAGCTACTTCCATGCATGCGGCATTGAATTCCCTAATGTGATCTCTAGGGTCCCCTTTTCCTTTGTACTTGTCAAACTTAGGAACTTCGAATCGAAAGGGGAATGGTACCATGTTCAAACTCTTATCAAAGGGGTATGGTGCAATATCTTCCAAGGAGTATGTTTTAGTGTTTGTACTTGTCTTGAGATCTATGATTTGTTGTGTTAGATCCTCAATTTGTTTCCTCATTTCTTCCATAGGTGTGTTTGGGTGCATGACCTTCTTTCCTTTGTCCTCACCGGTGTGGTGTTCATGATTATCCTCTACAGTCTCTTTGATTTTGCTTAGATCAAAATCAACGAGGAGTTTAAGTCCAAGATTTGTAAGATAATTAAAATACTTGTGAGGGTCCTCATGGAGCACTTTCTCTAGTAAGTGTTGGAATTTCTGATCTTGGAGGTGTCCTTGATAATCTTCGTGAGAGATTTCCTCATCACTATCATGAGGGGTGACAATACGGTCAGATGATCTGGCCATTTCAAGTTACTTTTGGTATTGAGATCTAGTAAGAACCATGCAAGGTGACGTGGGATGCGGTGGGATGAAACTGGAGATTTTGGAAAGGTGCCAGTGGAGACTACTGAGAATAGGATACTTATGACAAGATTTGGACAAGGGACTTTCCTGATCAATGATTCCAAGTAAGACGGCTGATACAAGACAATAGCCAGTAGTAAGAGTACTTGATACCTATCTTACTATGTAGGGACTAGTTATGCACCAAGACCACTAGCAAAGTTTTGTGACTTACTAGGGTTACTTGAATCCAAAATGATCTAAAAAAGGGGCCTATGCTAATCTAATATGGGATACTTTGACTTTGGACTAGGGAGACCTGATAGAAGGTGAATGAGATGACCAATGAAAGAGAGACTTTGACACAAAATGGATGGAAACGTGACTACAAGGTAAGATCTGATCTCAAAACTAGGCACTAGGCTGAAATAGGTACCCAAAAATGGTGAAATATCCCTCTCAAAGACTATGGAAGTACTCACTATCACACATGCACCGAAACATATGCACCGCATAAACTGGTAAATGTGCAAAAAGTCGGTTCAGAAGTGCAACACTGGCAAATTTCAAATGTTTCATAACATGTTGTAGAAGCATAGTAAGTTAGTACAGATGCGCAGTAAATCGGTACAAATGCGTAGCAAAAGAGGATGAATGCACCGCTCTAGTTTTTCAGTGTTTTTTGCATTTTTTGGGGAATTTTCTATTGTTTTTGGTATCTTTGGCTGCAAGAAGGTCTTTTTGATCTAATTTTCTAAAATTATGGTAAGAAGAAATAGCAAACACAAAGAATGTTTTTATGGTTTTTTATTTTTTTGTGATTTTTTGACTCTTTTTGGACTAAAAGAAAGCAAGTACAATCCTAGGTTTCAAAGGACACTATAAAACTGAATTCTCACTATCTCTAGTGAAGCATCTTTGGGAGGTGATAATCGCCCTTCCTTGCACTAGATTATAGGGGTTTTTGGCCACTAAAAATAAAGGATGATTAATAAAGGCAATCGTTCAAGTGGTTATACATGCGGCAGCACTACTCTCCTTTATGGAGTCTCCTAGCCTATAAGGGTTGCGCCTTGGAGGGTTTTGGGGGAGGTTGGTTGTCAGTATAACACAACTACACTCATTGTTTGAAGCTTTCACTCCAAACACAATTTATTTATAATGGATTGGTAGGGCTTGGCATCTAGCCTGTTACCACTTAGGGTCATTCCTACTTGGATGAACGGTATCTAAGAGTAGGCTCCTCTAAAGGAAAAACACATGCAAAAATGATATGTCTGGCATTTTGGTCACCCAAGATAGGGGAGAGCATAGGCCTGGTTGTAGGAGTCCAAACAACACTGAGAGGGGGGGTGAATCAGTGTTGTGTAGATTTTTGCAACTTATTATAACTTTTAATTTACAAGACTCAGAAAGAGAAAGTCATCAATGAACTATTACACATATATGTATAAGTTTGATAATGAAAATTATGAGTAGGACCACATAGAGATAAATCTTAACATAGAAGCAAGAACACACATAGCAGCATATCATTAACACAAGAATTACTAGAGTGGAAAACCCTCTCTGGGTAGAAAAACCACTCAAAACTACCTCACTGGCTTAACTGGAAAACATGCCTCACTAGCTACAATATGTATCTAGGAGCACCAACTCCAATACCAAACAGAAGCACCCACTTCCAACACTAATATACCTCACTGGTAAACAAATAGGTCTCACTGGCTAAAAAGCCTCACTGGCTAATACAAGGCCTCACTAGCATACTATGCCTCACTGGCAAACCAAATCACCAATAGATGTAATAAACAAATCAGAGGGATACTCTGTTTCCATTCAATACAAAACATATGTCTGTCAAATGGTCATTCTGTTCAAAATTAATCTTACATCCGGATACACTCAACAATCCTTTATTCTGATCCAACCAACAACACTACTTATTTTTTATGTTTCATCTCTATCTATTTATAAGGTTGCATCAATGCACCTGAAAGATTATTGTAAATAAAAAGACTTTTGATATTCCTCTTCTCTTCAAAAGCTTCTTCTTTATTTTTGTGTCAATTTCACCTTCTGACCCTTGACATCTGCATAAACAATTTATCTATACAAAAATCTTCAATAATATTAATCAATGCCCTGTAAAATAAAAACTTTTCTTGTATCCTCTTTTTATCCTGCAACAAATTACATTTCTATAAAATCATTTTCTTTTCAATTTTCATCTTGAATCTTCTTTTTGTATTCTCCAATCTACAAAGAAAATAAATCTTCATATTCCACATCTCAAAACAAATCATCTATAAAAAAAATCTCCTTAAAAACTTCCAAGCTTTTACATTCAAAACCCTTGAGCTTCTTCTTCTTCTCAATTTGTAAGAGTATCTTCAATCTCTCTTTGGATTAAAACAATATTTTCAATCTGCAAAAATATCATCTTCAAAACTAAAAATCTGCATCCAATGCCCTGTTCACAAAACATTTTGTTCCTTCAAAAAAATTCATCTCTTGATATTCCTGTAAGAATTAAAAAATGTCTTCAAAAACTCCTCAAATTCTTTGATATTCTTTTACAAAAAAAAATTCAAATCAATCTTCAAAAATTTCTATCAACCTACCTTTTCATCTTCCTTTGCATCTTCTAAAAAAAACTTTTTTTTGCAAAAAAAACATTTCCAATTCTCCATAGATATTTTGCCTTCAAGAAAAATCTCTTCAAAAAAAATGATGATGTTTATCTCTTTTCTAACCTCACAAAAATCTCTTCAAAAAGATTTTTCTCTTTTAGAAAAAACATTAAAAAACTCCTTATAAAAAAAACTCCTTATTTATCACATAAGGGACCGACCCAAGATTTAGAAGGAAATTACTAAGTTTTAAAAAAGGAAACTATTCATCTTTGATTTCGGGCTTAAAAAAAGATTCTAAACTCTTCTCAAATTTTCAAGGAAGACTAAAAGCCTTTTCCTTAATGCATAAACCCGTGCCCTCTTGACTTTTTGGTGATGATAAGATTTTAAATTTAAAAACATAGAAAGCCTGCCCATATACAAAACTTGCTTCATTGGTAAAATGAGGAAAGGGGCTGGTTGCCCTATGATCTTAAAGACCCTTCAAGTGGTGCATAAACCCTCCATTACAAGTCACCAATGGAATATAACAAAAGTGCCATAGTGTTAAGATTTATGTTAGAATATAAATGATTTTAAATCTTATTCAAAAAACCTTTGACCACATTAGCATTTCTTGATCACATAATCACATATGATCATGATCTCCTGAATATACAGACATCTTGAAGCATCCTTAGAAATGTCATCAACTGAAACACCATCAACCAAACATCTTCATGCGAAATCTTTGATAAGCCTATTCCTTTAAATCATGATCATGATAAGAATGAGAACCATCATCTGATTACTTCATTGAACATTCTGAACCACCAAGACTGCCAACAAAATAAAGTAATCAACCTATTACAAACTTGAAGCATATTAACAACAATATATCAATAACAACCTTGCCTTGAGACACTCCCTGAGATGACCACCAAGCATCATACAATATGGAATGAACACAACTTCTAAGCAGACTCTAAATTTCTTGAGATCAACCTCCTGTGGATAAGACAATAACCTCCAACAACATGAACTTATGAAGGTCATTATTTCACACTTCAAAACCATGGATGATGAACATTTTTCAACACTTGACAACCCCAAACAAATCACCTTGTGACATCACTTACCAAAGAACATATGAAGACATCATTGGCGGCCAAACCTGATCAAACAAGTCCTGTGATTAATCATAAACCAACACCAAACATCAAGTGTATTCATGTGATCCTGTAAGCACTTGAAACATCAATATAATGAGCATTATTGGTACATGAATGTTATCAAACACTTGTAATATTATCATCCATTTATCAAGTCAATCCCACTGACAACATCCTTCAACACTATGTGAACAACTGTGAAATGCCTGATCATGAACAACTTTTGTCAATAGTACAAGTGATCCACAAATGACCTGTAGCCTGATGATACTTTGCACAACTTAACTTTCTCAATACCTTTTGACATCAATGAGAAACTATCACCATCAATCTCCCCCTTTGTCATTGATGGCAAAAACACCTGATGCAATTTTTCTTTCTCCCCCTTTTTGACATCGGATGCCAAAGACTATTATATCCCCCTAAGAAAATAACTCCACTGAAAGATGTTAAATCTTGATCAACATATTTACAAGCACATTGGATTATGAGGGCTTTGAAGACATAAACTCCTGTTATCTTGTTATCTTCAATAAAAAAAATTAGAACCACTTACCAAAAACATTGATACCACTTGTCTTTCAAAGTATTGAAGACACTGAATACAAATTTGCCAAATTTATCCTGAACACCAACATTTCAAACTTGAGACCATAAAACTTTCATCAGAAGCACAATACTACTTCTTGAAATAGTCCACAATACCATTTCTTGAAATAGTCCTGAAGCAACATATCAACCTATCAACCTGAAGTATACCATCCATTTACTGACATTCAACCTTCTGAACACTTTTGCAAAGAAATCATAATCATACCAATACTCTTTGATAAACAAATTTGTAGGCAAAAAAAACATGAATACTCCTTATCAATTAGTTCCCAACACCAGATGACATGATGACCACTTTTTATAAAAACTATTCAAGTTTTCCATGATAGTGACAACTCGGTCCTGATACCACTTCAAAACTGGAGGCACACAATTTGCACATACCTTTCTAAGTCATATTAATGAGGAAGATCATTATGTAAAATTGTTACTTCAGAAAACTCCTCAATAACTCTTGTTTATCATCTTCTTTTGACACTATCTTCAAATCACCTGAAAGCTCCAAGATACATATCATAAAACATAACTCAACAAAGTAATAGATATAATCATCAAACTGACTCCTTGATATGAACTATCATCTTGCAACCAAACTAATCTTACACCTTTTCTAACATGACAAAGAATGAAGACCATCTAAACTATCCTCCTGTTCTGCACAAGACACTTGTCAATTCTGATACAAAACCACATCTGAAACATATTGTATTATACAAGAACTACTGCCTCTTGACTTTGTCATTCAAACAAACAAACTGCATCAACAAATTCTTTCTGCAGCAACACTTTGCACAAATCAAAAGCAGAGATAATTGCTATGAATTTCATTTTCAGCCACCATAGACAAATATCTGATAAGAGCTCTTTAAAACAACTAAAGCTCTTTGCTATGATAACCAATACTTTTCAATAACAAGATCCCAATGGACTGCAACATCATCATCAATAATTTCAAAGCATGGTAAGAATGATAGATAGACAAGATCATCATATCAAATGATCTTCTTCCCGAGACTTCTTGGGGTTAACTGATAGAACATTTGATACCTCCCCCTTACATCATGCTATCTATTATGCAACTGATGATGTAACTTGTGCTGGATGCACAAGTTTGGGATTTACCTTCTCATGACTCTGTTTTTGCTTCCACACTTTTACAGGTGCTTTCTTCCTCCAAACCTTTTCTATCTTTTTCTTTTCCCAACCTTTCAAATTAGGTGGAGCTCTCCTGCAACTGTGTGCTTTATGACCAAGAGAGTTGTAATTATAACAAATTATGTTGTAATCAAAATCAATTGACTGATAATACCTTTGAGCACTCATATTAAGCTTCCATGAAGGATCATACACTCTGTTCATTTTGCAGTTTCTTTGAATATGTCCAACATTATTGCACTTGTAACATACAAGGTTAGTATTCCTTTTGCAATCAACCGCTTTATGCCCAAAATGATTACAAGTATAACAATAACCATTAAATGAATAGTTATCCCTGTACATGTAAGCTTGTCTTATAGATGCAGGTTTTCTGAAATTTCTTCTTTGATTGTGCATTTTGTTTTTAGTGGCAATATTCAAATCAATCTTCTTTCTGGGAGTCTCTCTGACTTTTGAACAGTCTCCTTCTTCAAATCCTAATCCAGTTGTGTCATTATGCTGCTTCTGTTTGCCCAACAACACATGTAACTTGCTTGTACTTTCTTCAAACTCCTGATACTTCTTAGATAAAGTCTTGAGACCTTCATAATCTTTTCTGAGTTTGATAATTTCACCTTCCAATTTTAGATTCTCAATCCTTCTAACTTCAAGGTTAGATATTGAAACATCTGCTATCCTCTTAGCTTCTTCAATTTCTATCTTTAATCTAGCAATTAGTTTATCTGAATCATCAATATATGTCTTTAAACTAATAACTTGACATCTGGCCTCATCAAGATCTGTAGATACAATTTCAAGTTCTGAATGTACATTATCTTTAGATTCTCTTTCTTGTTGCAGCAGCAAATTTAGTTTCTGATTCTCTCTTATACTTCTTGAGCTCACTCAAAGCATATATAAGCTCTCCTTCCATATCAATTTCACAATCCTGATCATCATCACTTGTGATGCTAGCTTCTTCTAAATTTGATTGAGTTTGAACTTCAACTCCTTCATTTCCACTTTCCTCACACACCAGAATGTCCTCTTCTTTATCATTATCTTGATAAATTCTTATTAGTTCTTTCCAGATATCCTGAGCTATTTCACACTGCACAACCTTACAAGAAATATCATTAGATAAACTAGATAAAATAACCTTCTTGGCTATATGATTCCATTTAAGATCCTCTTTGTTATTTGGAGAAATACCATTTTCAATTGACATTAAAACATCATATCCTAAGGAGGATAAATACACTTGCATTCTAACATACCAAACTACAAAATTTGAACCATCAAACTGAGGAACATCTGAAACATTTTCTTCTAGGACAATATTAGTTTCATCTTTATCAACTAACTTTATATCAACATATGGATTTGATATGGATGAAGTCTTTTGTGTCTTTTGAATATTAACATTTCTCATGTTCTTATTTCTCCTGCACTTACCCATTGAACTCCACACACAGGACCTACCCAAGCTGATTAAGCTGCAAAAGGGAAACTGGCTCTGATACCAAGTGTAGGAGTCCAGAAAACACTGAGAGGGGGGGTGAATCAGTGTTGTGTAGATTTTTACAACTTATTATAACTTTTAATTTACAAGAATCAGAAAGAGAAAGTCATCAATGAACTATTACACATATATGTATAAGTTTGATAATGAAAATTATGAGCAGGACCACATAGAGATAAATCTTAACATAGAAGCAAGAACACACATAGAAACATATCATTAACACAAGAATTACTAGAGTGGAAAACCCTCTCTGGGTAGAAAAACCACTCAAAATTGTCTCACTGGCTAACTGGAAAACATGCCTCACTGGCTACAATATGTATCTAGGAGCACCAACTCCAATACCAAATAGAAGCACCCACTTCCAACACTGATATACCTCACTGGTAAACAAATAGGTCTCACTGACCAAAAAGCCTCACTGGCTAATACAAGGCCTCACTGGCATATTGTGCCTCACTGGCAAACCAAATCACCAACAGATGTAATAAACAAATTAGAGGGATACTCTGTTTCCATTCAATACAAAACATATGTCTGTCAAATGGTCATTCTGTTCAAAATTAATCTTACATCCGAATACACTCAATAATCCTTTATTCTGATCCAACCAACAACACTACTTATTTTTTTATGTTTCATCTCTGTCTATTTATAAGGTTGCATCAATGCACCTGAAAGATTATTGTAAAAAAAAAGACTTTTGATATTCCTCTTCTCTTCAAAAGCTTCTTCTTTATTTTTGTGTCAATTTCACCTTCTGACCCTTGACATCTACATAAACAATTTATCTATACAAAAATCTTCAATAATATTATTCAGTTCCCTGTAAAATAAAAACTCTTCTTGTATCCTCTTTTTATCCTGCAACAAATTACATTTCTATAAAATCATTTTCTTTTCAATTTTCATCTTGAATCTTCTTTTTGTATTCTCCAATCTGCAAAGAAAATAAATCTTCATATTCCACATCTCAAAACAAATCATCTGTAAAAAAAATCTCCTTAAAAACTTCCAAGCTTTTACATTCAAAACCCTTGAGCTTCTTCTTCTTCTCAATCTGCAAGAGTATCTTCAATCTCTCTTTGGATTAAAACAATATTTTCAATCTGCAAAAATATCATCTTCAAAACTAAAAATCTGCATCCAATGCCCTGTTCACAAAACATTTTGTTCCTTCAAAAAAATTCATCTCTTGATATTCCTGTAAGAATAAAAAAATGTCTTCAAAAACTCCTCAAATTCTTTGATATTCTTTTCCAAAAAAAACTTCAAATCAATCTTCAAAAATTACTATCAACCTGCCTTTTCATCTTCATCTGCATCTTCTAAAAAAAATCTTTATTTTGCAAAAAAAACATTTCCAATTCTCCATAGATATTTTGCCTTCAAGAAAAATCTCTTCAAAAAAAATGATGATGTTTATCTCTTTTCTGATCTCACAAAAATCTCTTCAAAAATATTTTTCTCTTTTAGAAAAAACAATAAAAAACTCCTTATAAAAAAAACTCCTTATTTATCACATAAGGGACCGACCCAAGATTTAGAAGGAAATTACTAAGTTTTAAAAAACGAAACTATTCATCTTTGATTTCAGGCTTAAAAAAAGATTCTAAACTCTTCTCAAATTTTCAAGGAAGACTAAAAGCCTTTTCTTAATGCATAAACCTGTGCCCTCTTGACTTTTTGGCGATGATAAGATTTTAAATTTAAAACATAGAAAGCCTGCCCATATACAAAACTTGCTTCATCGGTAAAATGAGGAAAGGGGCCGGATGCCCTATGATCTTAAAGACCCTTCAAGTGGTGCATAAACCCTCCATTACAAGTCACCAATGGAATATAACAAAAGTGCCATAGTGTTAAGATTTATGTTAGAATATAAATGATTTTAAATCTTATTCAAAAAACCTTTGACCACATTAGCATTTCTTGATCACATAATCACATATGATCATGATCTCCTGAATATACAGACATCTTGAAGCATCCTTAGAAAGGTCATCAACTGAAATACCATCAACCAAACATCTTCATGCGAAATCTTTGATAAGCCTATTCCTTTAGATCAAGATCATGATAAGAATGAGAACCATCATCTGAATACTTCATTGAACATTCTAAACCACCAAGACTGCCAACAAAATAAAGTAATCAACCTGTTACAAACTTGAAGCATATTAACAACAATATATCAATAACAACCTTGCCTTGAGACACTCCCTAAGACGACCACCAAGCATCATACAATATGGAATGAACACAACTTCTAAGCAGACTCTAAATTTCTTGAGATCAACCTCCTGTGGATAAGACAATAACCTCCAACAACATGAACTTATGAAGGTCATTATTTCACACTTCAAAACCATGGATGATGAACATTTGTCAACACTTGACAACCCCAAACAAATCACCTTGTGACATCACTTACCAAAAAACATATGAAGACATCATTGGAGGCCAAACCTGATCAAACAAGTCTTGTGATTAATCATAAACCAACACCAAACATCAAGTGTATTCACGTGATCCTGTAAGCACTTGAAACATCAATATAATGAGCATGATTGGTACATGAATGTTATCAAACACTTGTAATGTTATCATCCATTTATCAAGTCAATCCCATTGACAACATCCTTCAACACTATGTGAACAACTGTGAAATGCATGATCATGAACAACTTTTGTCAATAGTACAAGTGATCCACAAATGACCTGTAGCCTGATGATACTTTGCACAACTCAACTTTCTCAATACCTTTTGGCATCAATGACAAACTATCACCATCACTAGTATCATTCCCAAAACACAGAAGATACTGGTTCTTTTCCCCTAGTTAAAATGAGAAAAACTAGATGAGCTATCTACTTGGGCAAGCACAGAAATTTGTTAACTTTGAAGTGATAACAAGATAGCAATGGTTCAATTTTTACCTAGATAGAAATGAGTTGTTAACTTTGAAGGATAGAAATATAGCAATGACTCAATGACATGCGAGATAGCAATGATTCAATTACCGCCTTCCTAGTTAAGACTATGTGAGATTTGCATGAGCATCCATTTTACTTTCCTATTAGAAATCGAAGTGTGAGTTAACAAGTACAACTATATGATTCTAAACCAGTACCCAGCCTACAAATAGATCAAGAGTGTTCCTGCAAAAAGACATTAGCGTTAGTGAAAACTTCAAGGAACCCCTAAAAATCAATGCCTAGATCAGATGTGCGGCTTTAGAGCTTAGAAGCACCGTAGTACATATGTGCTAAGACAGAGGTCAAAAGCACAGGAAATAGTATATATGCACCAAACAGGCAGATGCGTCATATCAGAGGATAGATGCGCCAGAACAGAGTCTATTTGCACTGAGAGGATGTATGTGTCAGAACAGACAACAGGTGCGCTGGATCAGAGATTGTATGTGCCAGAACAGATAGTAGATGCATGTTAGGATGTGTCAAATGCGCAGTTTCCTCCTATGTATAGCTTTCTAAAACACAAAAACTTAGTTTTTGGGTTAAAAATCAGGGCTAGGCCCCACGGTGGGCACCAAAAATGTTAAGGGAAAATTGGAACTAAATGAATAATCAATATAATATATCAATAATACCCAAAACTCAATGAAATAATGAACAAAAGAGATCAATTAAACAATAAACAATACAAAGCAAACCTCCTTCAATTCTCAGCTTCCATTGATTGCATATCTCAAATGATCTTGTCTATGAATATGACCCTCAGAAGGTGTACTTCCTTTCTACGATTCCAAGATGTTCAAATGGGAATGGCTATGATAGTTTTGCTATGAAGATGAGCTTCACAACAATGATAGTAGTGTGTAGTAACAAGTTTGATCGCAAGCAAATGAAGGAATTGGTGCCAAAGGCGTGCTGTAATTCCTACAGAGTAACTTTACTTAAAGCTTGGATGAATGAAATGGAAGAACAGGGTTCAATTTATAGACTTGGGAGAGAGAAGATCAACGGTATAGAAAGAATGAGAAGATCAACGGTATGGAATAGTTAAGGAATGTGCACAAATAAGAAGAAGACATGTGTCACACAAAAGTTATTTTATTTGAGTTAACTCCTTTCTTTTCTAAAGATAAGACATGCTTTTCATAAATTAGAAAGTTTTTTTTCTAATTTAAGAGATATTGATAGAAACAAGGTTCATTGAGTCAGTTAACTCAACTTGTGATTTGCTTTTGGATGATTTGAGAAGAATTAAATAATAAATTATTTAATTTTGTGTGCATGAAGAAGAAGACTTATTTCTAGAAGATTTTAGAAGATATTTGAGGAGTTAGAAGATAAGAAAACAAATTAAATAAATAAATTTATTTAATTGTTGTGCATGATTTGGAAGAATAAATAAAACATTTGATTATATTTTATTTTTAGAGATAGAGAGGATTTAAATAAATTTGATTGATTTATTTAAATTTGGAAGAATGATTTGATTTAATTAAATAATTAAGAATTATTTAATTATTTGGAAGAATTTAATTAAACAAAGGATTTTATTTAATTTTGACTTTAGAAGAGGCAATTAAATATTTCAATATTTAATTAACTTAGAGGAATGTGAATCAAATAAATAAATTTGTTTATTTATTTATTAATAGAGGAATTAGAAGGGAATAAATATTAAGAATATTTATTTAGACTGAATCGTGTCATTTTTAGGCGTATACAATACTGAAGGGCCTCTTTACATTATAGTGAATATAATGGAAAGACCTATGCATGGAACACTTATAGACCCTAACTGCATGACTAATGTGGTTATGGAAGAGTTCCTTATTAAACAAGATTTGGCACAAGATTATTATGAACCATCAGATTTGATAATTAAAACACATAATGAAGCTTTGATGAATACATTTGGGAAGATAACCTTATTGGTCTTGGTATATGATAAAGTCGTGGATCGGTTATTTGATGTTATCCCCTTATCCAACCTCTTTAGTGTAAAACTAGGATATACATGGCTTAAGGCTATGAATTTCATCCCCTCAACTATTCACAAATGCCTAAAATTCCCTTCGCATGGAGAAATACGTACTATCCACCATAATTCATATCAACCTCTGGCTAAGGACAAGAACTTCACTCTTGGTTAGTTTTGGCTGCAACTTGATAGGGCCCTTGAGCCATGAAGAGACCAATCTTTCCTAGACTACAGATGATACAAAGCAAAACAACTAGCTAGAGTGGCCAGGCCTCCTTTACAAACAATAAGGGAAGAACAACATGCATTTGAAGATCCCCTTAGAGCAAAAGGAAAACGATAAAATAACATAAGAATAAAATAAGACTATTATGACTATGATGAAATAATTGGCATGGTAAAAGTGGATAAGGAAAAGTTTCATAACTCACCTCGTCCAGGAAGAGATGGTATTTATGCTGAGGTTCCTCCCCCATCATCCTTACAAGGATTGGGAGGTTTTCATTAACAACAAAACATTTCATTGAGACCAATGAGATTTCAAAATGGTGTTTCCTCCTCTAATGTGTAAAATCCTATTGAAAAACATGAAAATACCTTTGAAAACATAAACAATTTAGACAAGAAGAAATAGACAAGCAAGAGAAAGAAGAGAAGACAAGCTTTTGCCCAACGAAATACACCTCCACAAGAAAACATTCCACCTAACATTGAACCAAACCTACACGAACTTAACACTGAAAAATTTGAAGACAAGAACAAAAGTTAGGCTATGGTACCTTACAAACCTCTTTCCTCTAGCATTGGAGATTGGGAAGAGGATGATTTGATTGTTAATAACCTCTAGCATAAGCCTGTCTACAGGTAAGTATTTCTAACCCTTTACCTCTATGTTGTGTTTCCCCCGTGTTGTGTTATGTGTTGTTTAGGCCTCCTAGGATAACCCTTGATACTCTCATAAAGTAAAGTATACCGAGAGACCACCTCTATTGTGACCCTTCTTCTATTTGTATCATCAAATTCTTCTATATTGCCTCTCCTCCATTTTCATTGTTGTGTGTTGTGTCTTAAGGACATAGAGTTGCGGTTGGTGACTTGGGGGCACCCTCCTACATGATTGTCCCTAAGGCACTTGTTTCTCCTCTCTCAATTTATTGTTTACCTTCCTCTAGTGGTTCTATCTAGCTAGCGGATGACTAAAAACATATAATACTGATACAGACCTAGTGTCCCTTCAGCGAAAAATGAAAAAATGGACCTAGTCCATACATGACGACGGGGTTGATATATATTATCCAATACTTGGCTAGTAGAATCACTCTATGTGATATTTTGATGTTGTCTTTTCACACTTACAAAACATAACAATACTACTACTCCATGCACTTTCTGCTCCATGCGCTTTGTTTATCTTGGATCTCGCCTTGTATTGTTGTTTATCATAATTATATGGTTGCTAACACCTTTTCTTGTAGGAAATTGTGTGTTTGTGGGAACATTTGGTGACCGTAAAGTGCATGTCACCTCTAGGGGCATGGGCTTTGCGAGAGCTCATGTTCCATCTCCTCATGGAATGAAAGAGCTTCTTCCTTCCATGAGATATATCATCAAGGTGACATCTATTGTGTTTTCAATCATTTATCATTTAGATTTTACCTCTATCCCATAGGGATACGCACTCGTATATGAGAATGATATTCAAAAAACTTGAATGTCTCTCTGGGGCTTGACTGAGGCAAGCCTCTAAACACCACAACCCCCAATCACACTCCTTTGTGATTGCAAGTTATAGGTACCAAGTTTCATAGAGTGGAGTTGCAGAGGAAGGCTGCAAATGACAAGGATTCAGGATCTAAAAGAAAGAAGTGAAATGGAACATTTTTGGGACATGGATGCCTAGGGCAATGTCCTCCGGAGTTACAGAGACAAGAATTAGAGCTGCTATAGGGATATTTTACATCTCAAGGAGCTTCTACATCCCAATAATTAGCCTACCTTGGACTAGGGTGCCCAAGGCAGTGTCCTCCACATTTTGGGTGACGAAAATAGATAGAATAGTGATTATCAGTGTTGGAAGGAGTTCTGCATTCTGTAAAGAAAATAGTGCCTTGGACTTGGGCACCCATGGAATTTACCTTGAATATTCTAAATTTTAAACTTTGAAAAATGGTCAGTTATTAATCTCTATCCTTTTCCTTAATCTATAAACATTTATCAGAATTTACCATTTTATTCATTGTTTTGCATAATTAGGGTTTCCTTCATATTTGAGGATTAAATTAAGGAATTAGTTAGCAATTTCTAAGTTTCCACATCATTCCTAGTGATATCTCAACCTATTAGGTGAAATCTCTCACTTAGTAGAGATTCAACTTGGTTGATATGTCCTTGAATGTTTGTAGTGAAAGGAGGATTTACCCTTGAAACTAAAACCCCATCCATTTTTCTCTTTTTACCACAAAACATCTTGTCTGATAGTAACATGAAAAGTAGGGAATAACAAACATGTGGGGTCTTAATCATGGATGCCACATGGTTTTTGCCCTTTTTTTGCTTCCCATAACACTAGCATGTTATAACGCGTTCGTGTTATAATGCGAGCGCATTTTGAGAAGCATTAAAACATTAAGCTCTCATGCATGTAAACAAGTAAATTTAGTGTTTTCTCTCTAGATGTATAAGTAGATATTATAAGTATATATCTATAACTATATATCATCTCCATCATCCCTCTACTTATCAATCTCTCTGCTTATGTCTCTGTCCATGTCCCTCACCCTCTATCTCCCTATCTCTCCCTCTCTAAACCACTAAACCGTAAACCTGATCAACCCTAAACCCCTATCTCCTTGTCTCTATCATCCCTCTACCCCTCAATCTCCTTGCCTATGTCTCTTTCCATGTCCCTCACCCTCTATCTCCCTATCTATCCATCTCTAAACTCCTAACCCCTAAAACCTAAACCCAAGCAACCTTAAACCCCTATCCCCTTGTCTCTATCATCCCTCTACCTCTCAATCTCTCTGCCTATTTCTCTGGCCACGTCCCTCACCCTCTATCTCCCTATCTCTCCCTCATAAACTTTTGACCCCTAAACCCTAAACTTGATCAACCCTAAACCCCTATCTCCTTATCTTTATCATCCCTCTACCTCTCAATCTCTCTACCTATGTCTCTGGCCATGTCCCTCACCCTATATCTCCCTATCTCTCCCTCTCTAAACTCCTAACCCCTAAACCCTAAACCTGATCAACCCTAAACCCTATCTCCTTGTCTCTATCATCCCTCTACCTCTCAATCTATCTGCTTGTCTCTTTCCATGTCCCTCACCCTCTATCTCCCTATCTCTCCCTCTCTAAACTCCTAACCCCTAAACCCTAAACTTGATCAACTCTAAACCCCTGTCTCCTTATCTCTATCATCCCTCTATCTCTCAATCTCTCTGCCTATGTCTCTGGCCATATCCATCACCCTCTATCTCCCTATCTCTCCCTCTCTAAACTCCTAACCCCTAAACCCTAAACCCCTATCTCCTTGTCTCTATCATCCATCTACCTCTTAATTTCTCTACCTATGTCTCTGGCCATGTCTCTCACCCTCTATCTCCCTATCTCTCCCTCTCTAAACTCTGAATCCCTAAACCCTAAACCCATGTCTCCTTGTCTCTATCATCCCTATACCTCTCAATATATTTGCCTATGTCTCTGGCCATGTTCCTCACCCTCTATCTCCCTATCTCTCCCTCTATAAACTCCTAACCCCTAAACCCCTATCTCCTTGTCTCTATCATCCCTCTGCCTCTCAATCTCTCTACCTATGTCTTTGGCCATGTCCCTCACCCTCTATCTCCCTATCTCTCCCTCTTTAAACTCCTAACCCCTAAACCCAATCAACCCTAAACCCTATCTCCTTGTCTCTATCATTCCTCTACCTCTCAATCTCTTTGCCTATGTCTCTGGAAATGTCCCTCACCCTAAACCTGAGAAACCCTAAACCCCTAAACCCTAAATAATTTCCCTAAATCCTAACCCCTAAACCCTAAACCCTAAACTTGAGCAACCACACTAAACCCCTAAACCATAAATAATTCTCCTTTAACCCTAACCCCTAAACCCTAAACTTGAGCAACCCTAAACTCATAAACCCTAAATAATGCCCCTAAACCTGAGCAACCCTAAACCACTAAACTCTAAATAATTCCCCTAAACCCTAAACTTAATCAACCCTAAACTCATAAACTTGACCAACCCTCTCTCTCTCAAGCTCCAAAACAAGAAAACTAGGACTCTCTCTCTCTCTCTCTCTCTCTCTCTCTCTCTCTCTCTCTCTCTCTCTCTCTCTCTCTCTCCCCCCTATCACCCTATCTCTCCCCTCTCTCCCTCTTCCTCTCTCTCCCTCTCCCTTGTCGACAAAGAACATAGAAACAAGAAAACTAGGACATGCAAAGAGGGATGAGGATATAAATTGGGATGATGAAATGGAAACAAGATTATTTATGAAATTTCATTGGATGGGAAGAATGATGAGGAGATGTAGAGAGGGGAGGGAAGTACAGAGTGAGAGAGAGGGTAGAAGGTGGAGATTGGAGGGAAGTAGAGAGTGAGAGAGGGTAGGAGGTAGACAAGGGAAGGAAGAAGAGAGTGAGAGAAAGGGTAGGAGGTAAAGAGGGGAGGGAAGTAGAGAGTGAGAAAGGGTATGAGGCAGAGAGGGGAGGGGAGGGAAGTAGAGAGTGGGAGAGATGGAAGGAGGTAGAGAGGGGAGGGAAGTAGAGAGTGCGAGAGAGTGTAGGAGGTAGAGAGGGGAGGGAAGAAGATAGTGAGAGAGAGGGTAGGAGGTAGAGAGGGGAGGGAAGTAGAGAGTGAGAGAGGGTAGGAAGTGGAATGGGGAGGGAAGTAGAGAGTGAGAGATGGGGGAGAAGAGAGTGAGAGAGAAGGTAGGAGGTAGAGAGGCGAGGGAAGAAGAGACTCAGAAAGAAGGTAGGAGGTAGAGAGGGGAGGGAAGTAGAGAGTGAGAGAGAGGGTAGGAGGTAGAGAGGGGAGGGAAGAAGAGAGTGAGAGAGGGGGTAGGAGGTAGAGAGGGGAGGGAAGTAGAGACTCAAAGAGAGGTTAAGAGGTAGAGAGGGGAGGGAAGTAGAGAGTGAGAGAGAGGGTAGGAGGTAGAGAGGGGGGAGAAGAGAGTGAGAGAGAAGGTAGGAGGTAGAGAGGGGGGAAGCAGAGACTCAGGAAGAGGATAGGAGGTAGGCAAGGGATGGAAGTAGAGAGTGAGAGAGAGGGGAGGGAAGAAGAGAGTGAGAGAGAAGGTAGGAGGTAGAAAGGGGAGGGAAGCAAAGACTCAGAGAGAGTGTAGGAGGTAGAGAGGGGAGGGAAGTAGAGAGTGAGAGAGATGGTAGGAAGTACAATTTCCCTTGTAAACATGTATGTAAAGTGTGGAAGCATAGACAAGGCATGTCAATTGTTTGACCTAACACCTCAAAGAGATGTTTTGTAATAGAATGCAATGATTGTAAGATATGCAAAAAATGGATTTGTTGAAAAGGCTTTAGTAGCTTTCAAGCAAATGCAATTGGCATGTACAAAGCCAAAATATCTTAGCATAATTCAAGCACATTTTAATACGATTGCATTATGTTGAGCTTTTTTGGACGTGTTTTTCTAGTTTTTAACCAAATTTTTAGATATTTTGTAGCGTGCTCCCAATCATGATTGCACTTTTTTCAATGAAAAGTTAAAAAAAAAATCACCATAATCTTAAGCTCTCTGTTAGCTATCTAACCATATAATTTTTTCACATTTTGAGTATGTTAAGGGTTTTATCAAGAATTTATTTTGTTAGTGTATCCATTTTTTGTCAAAAACTAGTGTCTAGTATTTTTCAGTTTTCTTTTTTAACCATTCATTGAAATTTGAAATATGTTACATTTTTAGAAACTAGACTCCATTCTACATGTATTCAAATTTTTTTTATTTATTTTCAATTAGTTTTCAAAAATTTTATGGGGGAGCACGCTCAATTTTTTTTTTTAGGATGTGTCCACTTTGAAAATTACTAAAAAATCAATTATTCATGAAAACATTATCAAAAAAATCATGGATAAACTACATGGTGTTAGCTAAGTTTTCACTGAAGCAATTTTTGAAATACTAAAAAAAAGTTAGCATTTTAGGGGGAGCACACCAGATGCTATGTTATGTCTTTTTGAGAAAAATAGGACCAATTTGTGTGCTCACCATTTTTGAACCCCTTAATCTCAACCATTTTTTTTAAAAATAGTATTTTACAAACTAGATTCGGAGCACTAAGACTCTTGTTTTGGTTGCATCTTCAAATTTTGAGTGTAACTATCTTCAATTTCTCATCCAACATCAATGTTTCCTAATTTTAGAAAAAAATAGCATCTTAAGAGCCCCTTTTGGTCCCCCATCTTTGTGCACTTACCCTAGGATATTCTTTGTCTTCCAGATACAGGTTTATGGGATGAGTACTTGATAGGTATTTCAGACTTGTTTTGTGAGTCCTATCTTGATGACTTGGAGGACATAATTGATGACAATCATCTCCTCTTTGAAGGAGTTGATTCTTCTACTTTGGATGTGATGACACCTTCTTCTCCTCTTCACTTGTCATAGTTTGGCATTGAGTTGGAGTATCCTGAGCATCATTTGGAGGATTCTTTGTCTTTGGAGATTGATGACCTTGAGTTTTCATCTTGTCTTAGATGTTCACATTCTTTGATTAGGCATGCAACACCTGATTATGTGACATCTTTTGGTTGTGACATGTGGACACTTGAGCAATTTTCAAAGACAACATACATCATGAGGATTTTTCCCTCATATCTTGAGATGGAGTTTCTTCTACATCAGCCTTTGGACCTATTTCTTCCTAAGGGGAAGAATGTTGTTTGCTGACTTTGGATTCTCTTTAGCATTCTTCTTCAGGCATTCACCATCAGCACAAGAGTTACTTCATTATGGGAGACCTATAGTCTCACACTTGCTCTCCTATGGGGGCTAATTGATTGTACATATGTCTTGGATGTAGTTCTAGAGGGGCTTGAGTCCTCCTTCCATCACATTTTTCATTCCATTTATTGTTAGGGTTAGCCGGCAGAAGATATCAATTAAATGCAAATAAAGAGTAAACAGAGAAATGGAAATACACAGAAATAATAATAGCGAGAGACAATTTTTAACGTGGTTCACCCAAACTCGAGCTACATCCACCAAACAGAGAGTCCAATATTATTATCTAGTAAATCAAACCGATTACAATCAGCAATCCCTGCAACTCAATACCGCTGCAAAATGCTACAATACAATATCAAAACCCTAACCCTTAGCCGCTTTTTATCAAGCTTTTTATCGGTTACAAAATAGGGTTTTCTTATGTCGGTCAATGAAAAAATTAACTCCCGGTGCATTATAAAATAATAAAAAATTAACCCCGCAAGGGGCGCTGCCCCTTGACCCCGTCTTGGGGGCGCTGCCCCCAAACCCCTGCAAGGGGCACTGCCCCTTGACCTCGTAGGAATTTGGGGGGAAACTGCGCCGATAAAAGTGGGGTAAATATAACTTCTGAGTCTGATTAGGCTCCATATAACAACATTTATTTTCTGCATTCTCACTTTTTGAGAGGAGTTTTTTCCCATGATGTTTTCTCCTTTTCTCCACTTGAGATTTGTTGTACATGGGTACCTAACATGGCCTAGTAGTCGGGACCCATCATTGCATCTTTTCTTTAGTCAGCTACTCCCTAAGTTGCACTTAAGGGGGAGTGTTGGTGTGAATATGAGTTTTTCCTAACTAGTTTAGTTAATTTCCCCTTGTGTGAATAATTCATATTATATAACTATTTATTAGTTAAATAATATTCACACATCACACTTAATTCACATTTTATTTTGACTTAGTGAGTCTTCTAGATGTTTCTAGTTGTTTCTAGTTGTTGATATTTGGAGTGAGTTGTCTTATCCTACACATGTGCTCTAGTTGGCATCCTATCCTCTAATTGTCACATGTGATAGGAATGTGACACTTGTCACATGACTACAACTCCTTGATTTTCATCCTTGTCTTTATAAGAAAGACTCTCTCATTGTATTTTATACAATTTGGTGTCTAGAATATTTTCTCCATTGTTTTAGTATATTCTTCTTTTCCTCATAGTATGGAAGGTTGTCTTGATTGCAAGGATCTTGACTTGTTGAGTCACATTGACTCTTACAAACCTCCCCTTGATATCAAAAACCCAAACTTGTCAGCTTCTCTAGATGAAATTCAAGTAGAGGAATTATTGTTGGATTATGAGGAGATGTTGTGTGGTTACACAACACGCCCCATTTTGCCTTAGCAAAACAAGGACCCAACTTTTGGCTGTTGCTTGCTTGTTTTCTTGCTTTGGGCGGTTTGGTAAAATCAGTCATGTATGTCATCTGAGGTATGTGCACCACAAGAAGAGGTCAGCTATCAAAGTTAGTGTTTTCTAGAATAAACCTCATGATTGGAAAGAGTACAAAATTCTAAGTAGGTTTGCCTTTTGGATCACCCCAATATTGTTTAAGGGTAGAAAGTTATGTTGAGTCAAAGTTCGGTCAACCTTGATATTTCTCATAGGGGATCATATTTCTAAACATCAGTCATATTCATTAACATGAACCAGACTTAGAAAAATCACCTGATAACAATTAGATACCTGATATGCGAACATCAAAATTAAATAGGAATAGGTATCTACCCATCAAGAACCTCATGTATTCGTGGGGGGGGGTCATATTTCCTAATATCAGTCATCTTACCAAATATCACCCCTGCATGAATATCACCCTATGCTAGCATGAATATGATGTCATTTAGTTCCAACGAATGAAAGAAATCACCTTGGTGATGACGTAATCATCTCACCCGACCCACGGAGGGTCATATATTCAAATATCTATCATATTTCTCAATATGACGATGATGTCACCAAAACCTGATAACTAAAGAGCATTGATGGCATGATGATGTCATCACAATCTAACCCCAAAGGGGTCACATTTCAAAGTATCCCTAATCTAGCTTTGTGGTCAAAGGCTGACCATATCACCCTAATCTTTAGTAAACAATTATCCCACGCAAGAGTGGGGGTCATATTATCTGTTAGAGGTCATATTTTCAAATATCCCTAATCTTTGAAAGATCATCCTCTGGCATTAAATGCACTCAAAATGGTAGATCAAGCCTCGCTGATTTCAAATACAAATTAAACACTTGGTAGCATCTATGAGTTTCATGTAAATAATTGACAAATTCAATTAGAACAATGCATATGCCCTAATTCTTCCTATTGATCCATTTAAAAATAAAATTCAAAGGTTATTTACATTTACCCTACGACTAATTGAGAATTACAGAGTTCTAGAAGTCAAACCCTTCTCATTCATCTGCTAATAGATCGTGACCCTCGACATAACAGAATGGAATGGTTCACCCTGCACATCTATATTTCCCATTATCAGTCATATAATCAGAAAAGGAAAAGTGATATTAGGTAAGAAATTAAAAACCCTCTCCATTGTCATTTTCTAAAAATATCTACGTAAAATGATTCTTTACTAGGTTAAATTTGCATGATGATGCATGAAAAGAATTAAAACAATGAATAATAGCTAGGAGATGCATGATATTGTTGAACGTTCGTACAAACACCATAGGGTAAGACATGCATATGTCTATTGTAGGAATCAATGGCAGATGTTAGAAAGAATAGATCTGAGGCCAAGTTCTTGAAACCTATGTTTGTACAACCTGAAGGAGTGGAGTTTAGATATGGTGTTATTAGTGACACACATTAGGGACAAACAGACTTGGATGCATGGTCAAGGAAATTAGATGATGATACTGACAACCCTAGACTGGATAGGATATTTACAACAGGTATGTGGCACACAGTAGGATTCCCATATGCTATGGATGCCATTGAGCTGGTAGTGGAGTGTGCTAGAAATTATAAACCAGAGACCAGGAGAGTAGAAAAACATGGCAGAGTATATGCTAACTTTTCAGTCAAGGGCATCACTACTACATTTAACTTACCAATCAGGAATAAGATAGTAAGTGTAGACCTCAATAAACAAGAAAAGGAGTATAAAAACAATAAGAAAGAGGCCAAGAAGAGAATATATTAGTGGAGGGCAAAGAACAGTACCTACACAGTGTCGGCCAAGTTGCCAATATACCTATACAAGTTTTATTTTGATGATGAATATCAGTATATAATTGCCTTGTTGAGTAGGATGACTAGCAAACCACATGCTAGAAACCTTGAGAACTAGATGTTTGGAATTATCTAGATGGTATTATACTTAGATAACAAGCCTCTCTGGGACAAGATCATCAATGATTTCCTAGATGAGGCGATGAGGAAGCTAGGAGGTAAGGCATGCATATTTTACATGACCTCCTATGTTGTATATTCTTGTGCTTTCTGAGGAACATTTGATGCCCTACAAACAATAGGCAAGGTAGGAAATAGCACTGGTGATGTGAATATTTGGGATCACTATCCCCAATTACAGAGAAAGGTATACCTCCAGGATTATAGACTAGTAAATGATTCATTTTCTATGCATCTAGTTAGAACAATAGAGGAGAATCAAACCAAGAGATTGAGCATGGAAGCTCAAGAAGTTATTTACAAGTATGGATCTTGGTTTATCCAATTATCCACCTTTTCGTACATAAGGATTGAAGGATTTGAAGGACAACCCCTCATGTTGCCAAGATACCCCACTGATAGGGTTATTTTAATGGAGTTTGTCAGACAAGTGTCCACTTTAGTTGAGGCTTACATGGAGAAGAAGAAGATCCCTCTTGTACTATTCCTAGTTTACATAGGCTAGTAGTTATGCCCAGATAGATAGAGCATCAAGGATGTGTTGATGATTGTTTTGAGAGAGTCATAACAATAGTTAAAATTCACATAAAATGAACCAAAACTGACTTGAAAGATATGAAGGAATCAGTTAAGATTCACTTAATCCCAAGTTTATTATGGTCATGTCTTGACCTGTTGGGAAAATTTAGTTGGTCGATGTGAAGCTGTAATGTTCAAGGGGCCTTATGTAGTTTAGAGTTTCCTGTTGGTTAATTGGACTCAAACTTATACAAAGAGATTATAAATATCAGTGTGTTGTTCATTCCATTTTTTTTGTTGTCATAAAAGTGTTACTATGTTTACAAAGCTTTAAATGATTTATAATGTTGCAAGCTTTTTTCTCTCAAATATTATGAAAACTGTCTACTTTCAATGTAGCTATATATATTTTTCAAATATGAGACAATTTCCTTTAAATTTCTACGTTTTAAGCTAAGTACTTTCAGATGGGTTGGGAAAAGTTAGAAAGATCTAATCTAAACATCATGCATTCTACCAAAGGATCTAATTGTTCTGTTATGCACTTTGTAAATCATATAGCAAATTGATCAAATCCACAGACAAAACCTTAAGTGTAAGTTCTGAGCATTTTCACAAACATACACTTAAAATTGCAAGCTCTAAGAGAAAATGTTTCAAACACAATGAAGAGTAATAAAACACTCAGAAGATAGATGCAGAATTCCAGATTCAATTGTATTACAAACAGATAGTCATATAAGATTTACAATGTTTGAATGACTCTTAGCTTCATTGATCAAACTACAGAAAACTTACAAGCTTTACAGATACAGCAAGGAGGCAGGATGTTCCACACACTCCTTGTTGTAGACACAGGTGACCTCCTTCTTCTATTTCTAAACTAAAAGGTCCCTCTATTCTAAATGTTATGTTTATACAAATTTTTGTTGCTACAAATCTCTATGTAGCCCCTATGTAAATTTTTTTAGTGTATAGAGGCACAATATATAGACTTGATTGTCCTTAATACAACTAAAAACCCTAGTTAAGAAATGGTTCAAACCTCTGGTTACAGTAATAAATGCTGGAGAACAAGTCTCCCAAAATAAATATCACTGAGCATACATCAAATCTGGGCGAAATATACCCTTCTAGAAACCCTAGCAGCTTAATATTAACTTTTGTGGTTTGTTGCAATAATGTCTTCAGCTGCATTTTGTCTTCATCAATGAAGACCCTTGACTTCCTCACCCTTCATCCTTATCTTCCTCTGCTCCTGAGATCGGATCTTCTTTCTATGATGTCATCGCCATTAAGTTTCAGCTCCCTCCTCAACTGTAAACCTACAAAAACAAACTAGCAGTAAGTATTATTTTAGCCAATAAACCTGCAGGAAATTAAAACATTTGTTAAATCAAGGCGTGACCATGTAAATAGAGAAATCAGGCCCAAAATTTGTGAAAATCATGCGTCCAAACTGCATATTCAATGTTAAAACTAGTCGGGTCAACCATTGCTGACCGAAAATACGCATTCGGGCTCAAAAATGCCCCAAAAACCCTATCGCACTGTTTTTCTACCCTTTCAGTGTGATATCCACTCATCAGCGAGTCCAAAAAAAATCTCAACCGATCACCTTTGTTTGGCTGATATGGCCCCTTTCATTCGGCATACATTCCACTGTTCATTGGCCTGACCTCCTATCATCGGCGCAAGCCCAAAATGATTGGCTGATCACTCATGCTACGCCGATTCTTTTTCTTGTTTAAATCTTTGTATCTTTCGATATATAAGCCAAGCGTGATACGTTCGTTTAACTAGATTTTAATCTTTTTCAGTTCCATGGCTTGTATGTCGTTAATGCATATCAGTTTGTATATCGGAAGATACAAATGCCTATGTATATAAAGAATTTTCTATATTTTAACTTTTCTTTGAATCCGAGCTTTGTATATCGGCATGCATCCTTTAATATACACTAAGTAATGATGCATCCATTTAACCAAATTTAATTCTTCGCTGAGATCCGCTTCGTATGTTTATCGCAATGCATAAACTACCATGTATGTTTCGCTTTGTATCCTCAAATATACATTTGGATTTTATACATTGGATTGATTGGATTCTACTTCCATTTGAATTCTGGCTTGTATTTCTACTGCAATGTATGCTTTGAAACATATATACAAGTGCGGACATATACAAGGATTTAACTCCATTCCATAATGCTTTTGATTCTGCTCAATGTATAAATGCATTGTATCTTTTAGATATTCAATTCGGACGTGATACAAGCATTTAATTAGATTTTACTTTCTTCTTTGGTTCCACGTTGTATGTATCTCTTTTGTATCTTTTGATATGCATTGTTAAAAAACATACATGGACTTAACCTTGTTTGATAAATTTTTGGTTTTGGCACTTGTATATGTGCAATGTATGTTTGAAAATATACAAGTCTAAAACTATACAACGACTTAACACTGTTTTAATAACCTTTTAAGTCCGCGTTGTATACTGGCATTGTATGCATACAAGCCCCTTTTCAAATCTACGGATATACAACAAATTTACCATATTTAAAACCTTTTCATGTCTGCCATTGCATATTTCATTGTATGTTACTCAAACATACAAGCTTGCGGACATACAACAAATTAACCATGCTTCATAACATTTGGATTCCGCGCCATGTATAAAGTGTTTGTATACTGCTTTGTATGTTTCGACCTGCCAAACATACAAAGTGAGATACATGCAACAGATTTTAAACATCTATTTATTTCCAGTCTAATCTATTTTGGATCCATCTTGTATGTATACATAAAGCTTTTTTTTTAAAATGCATACAAGGAAAAAGACATACGATCGGCTTTGTGTATGAAAGCGATATACAAAGGGGATTGTGTTGGATCTAGGGCATACAACTGAGAGGGGGGGGGGTGAATCAGTTGTATAAAACTACTTATTTCAAACACTTGATTCTTGTTGTTAGTTAGCAGCATATCAAATAATCATCCATGGAAGCATAATACATAAACACAAGAGCAGAAAAGCATCAACACATTGAACACCAAGATTTTGACGTGGAAAACCCGGTTAAGGGAAAAACCACGGGGTGATTAACCCAAGAATTATTCTCTGTTAGAAGAATAAAGAAAAATGAATGGCACATGCCAATAAGGGCTCACTGCCCGAGCACACTGCTCACAAAGAGGCCCACTGCCTACAAGGAGACACACTGTCTACAAAGTGATAAAAATCACAGTCTTGAACTGGAGAATGACATCTCTACCATGTCCGGATCAGTTCCAATTAAGCCCAAAAAATCTCTGCTCTGCCTTTCACACGTTTCTTCACTATGCCACACTCATCCACACTCCACACTTTGAAATGAGCTCACAAACCGTTATTTATACAAGACATCGACTTAGGAACAAACATCTAAGTCGGCAAACAACCATAGGAGTATCCGCAAGATGAATAACACATCCAGTCGGCCATCACAAGAACATTCGCAGGATGAACAACTCATCCGGTCGGCTACACAGAGCAAGAACTTCATCCGGAAGAATAACTTCAATTCCGGGCTCTACCATCAATGCGGACCAACAACACAACCTAAACATGATTCAAGAACCTTCACAAGCCTGTCTGAATGTCCAGATATATCCGCACTTCCTCTACTTACTGGGATCTCTTGTCTTCCTCATCCGGAACTTCAAGAACACAGTCTGACGCCACTGTCATAATGCAAGAGGTACTTCCGGACCTCCAAATCATACACAAATCAGGATGACACATCACAAGGACATCCCAAACACTCCGTCCAATCCGCAGATTAGGATAATACAATTCCGGACCTCACCGGACCTTTTTGTGATCCTCTGTCACCTCTGGATACTTGCCGGAACCGGTTCTATACCGACAGCCACAACTCCTTCAGATCTTCATGCGGACCTCTGAAATCTTAACTGAAGCATCTCAAGACACATATCTACTAACCCTTTAATCCGCATCCTCCGGTTCTCATCCTATACAATACATTTGCCTTCTTCTCATCACTGTTCTTCACTGTTCCTGACTGAGGCTAATTTTCTCAATATCCTCAGCACACAGCTCATCAAATCCTTCTTGTCAATGCAATATGAGTATGTTGACATCAATGACAACACTGGCTCACCTCATACTTGCAACAATCTCCCCCTTTGTCATTGATGGCAACATATGATGTGAAAAACCATTAAGACAAGAACTTCAACTTTTCACATGTCTTCTCTTCCTTTACTGCTCCCCCTTTGATCATCAACCACTTGTTTTTCACATGTCTTCTCTCCCCCTTTGACATCAATGGCAAAGGGCTCATACTTGCAATTCTCATACATCAGAATCATACCAGCTGCTCCCCCTTAGTTGCAGCTCCCCATTAGTCCGGATCACAAGATATGACTGTGATAGCCACCGGACTGATGCACATCAGTGCATCTTAGTTCATCACCGGAGGGGCCATGACCCCTAACTTCTCCCGGAGATATTCAAAAGAGTCTTTGGGAAGAGGTTTTGTAAAGATATCTGCAATCTGATCCTTGGAGGGAACATACTCCAATCTGACTTCTTCCTTGTTTACTTGTTCTCTCAAAAAGTGAAATTTAATAGATATGTGCTTAGTCTTAGAATGCAATACCGGATTCTTAGAAATATTAATTGCACTTGAATTATCACAGAAAAATGTGATAGGCTCCTCATATTCAACTTTGATGTCTCTTAGCATCTGCTTCATCCATAAGATTTGAGTGCAACTACCTGCTGCTGCAATGTATTCTGCTTCAGTTGTAGACAGAGATATTGTATCTTGTTTCTTGCTTAGCCAAGAAACCAATCTCTTCCCTAAAAAGAATGCTCCACCACTAGTGCTCTTCCGGTCATCCACATCTCCTGCCCAATCTGCATCTGTGTAAGCATGAAGAGAGAAGTCCGGATCTCTAGGGTACCATAGACCATACTCAACTGTTCCTTTCAAGTACCTAAAAATTCTTTTGATTGCCATAACATGAGATTCTCTAGGATCAGCCTGGAATCTTGCCACAAGACCAACAGCCTGCATTATATCTGGTCTAGTTTGAGTGAGATACAACAATCCACCAATCATTGATCTATACTTTGTCTGATCTGCCTTTGGGGAATCATCATCTTTGCTTAACTTACATCCGGTTGCCATAGGAGTGTTCATAGGCTTTGAGTCTTCCATACCAAATTTCTTTAACAATTCTTTCACATATTTGGTCTGAGAAATGAAGATCCCTTCTTTGGTTTGAGTAATTTGCAGACCCAAGAAGAAATTCATTTCACCAAGCATAGACATTTCAAACTCACTTTTCATCTGATTTGCAAAAGTTTTGCACATACTATCTCTTCCTCCAAAAATGATATCATCCACAAACACTTCAACAATCAAAATGTTTTCCTGATCAATTTTGAAATATAAGTTACTATCAGCAGTACCTTTGTTGAATCCAATCTGCACAAGATGCTTATCCAACCTTTCATACCATGCTCTTGGGGCTTGCTTCAATCCATACAAAGCTTTTTTCAACTTGCAGACCATATCATCATTATCAGACAATTGAAATCCATCCGGTTGTTCAATGTAGACTTCTTCTTCCAGATCACCATTTAGGAAGGCAGACTTGACATCCATCTGATATACCTTGAAGTCTTTGAAGGCAGCAAATGCAAGAAGTAATCTGACTGCTTCAATTCTTGCCACCGGAGCAAAAGTCTCTTCAAAGTCAATTCCTTCTATTTGAGAGTAGCCTTTGCAGACCAATCTAGCTTTGTTTCTGATTACTTCACCAGCTTCATTTAGTTTGTTCCGGAAGACCCACTTGGTTCCAATTACATTCCTATCTCTAGGTCTGGGAACAAGATCCCAAGTATGATTTTTCTCAATTTGCATCAATTCATCTTCCATTGCTTTGGTCCAGTTTTCATCATTGCAGGCTTCATTTACTGTTTTAGGTTCAATCTTTGAAATCAGACAGCATTCATCCTGACTTTGAGCAATATTCCTTCTAGTTTGTACACCTTTGCTTCTATCACCTATGATCTGATCTTCAGAGTGGTTCAGTCTTACATACCTTGGAATTTTGGGAGTATCCAGCACTGCTGTTTCTTGATCAGGCTCATTCAGACCTATCTCTTCTTCCTGATTTACCGGATCAGGTTGACTCTGTCTCACCGGAGAGGATTGAGGTCCTTGAACACTGTCTTGGTCATCTTCATCAAACTCATAAAATCTTGAAGGCTTCTCAATTCCTTCATCAACTTTCACATTGGTGCTTTCTATCATCTTCCTCAATCTCTTATTGTAACACCGGTATGCTTTGCTTTGAGTGGAGTAGCCCAAGAAAATTCCCTCATCACTTCTAGTATCAAACTTTCCTAGATCTTCATCTCTTTTAATATAACACTTGCTACCAAATACTCTGAAATATTTCACAGTAGGAGTGATGCCAAACCAAAGTTCATAGGGGGTCTTACCGGTGTTGTTTCTGATTTGAACTCGATTTAGAGTGTAGACTGCGGTGCTGATAGCTTCTTTCCAAAACATTTGAGGAACATTTGCTTCCAACATCATTGTCCTAGCAGCTTCCTGGATGGTCCGGTTCTTTCTCTCAACTACTCCATTCTGCTGTGGAGTCTTAGGAGCAGACAACTGTCTCCTTATACCCTGTTTCTCACAAAAGTTAATGAATTCACCAGATGTAAATTCACCACCTCTATCAGACCTTAGACACTTTAGTTTCAATCCAGTTTGATTCTCCACCATAGCTTTGAAGATTTTGAACTTCTCAAAAGCTTCTAATTTTTCTTTTAGAAAGGTAACCCACATCATCCGGGAATGATCATCAATTAACAACATGAAATATCTATCACCTTGCAGACTCTTGATTCTTGTCGGACCACATAGATCAGTATGTACTAATTCCAACAATCCGGTAGAAGACTGATCTTTGCTTTTGAAGGAGACTCTGCTTTGTTTACCTAACTGACATTCTTTACACACACTATTTGTAGGTTTCATCAATTTTGGAAGATCTCTCACAGCCTGAGTATTGCTTATCTTGATGATGTTATCAAAATTTACATGACACATTCTTCTATGCCATAACCAACTCTGATCAATTTGAACAAACAAGCAACTTTTATTTGAACCAACCAGATGAAAGATATTACCTTTTGTCTGAGTACCGGATGCAATTTCAGTTCCGGAGCTTGTAAAGATTCTGCATTTTCCATTCTTGAACCGGAGATCATAGCCTTTGTCCACTAACTGACCAACACTGAGAAGATTGTGCTTCAATCCTTCAACATACAGTACATTACCTATTTTGCTTTTACCATCAAAGGAAATAGTTCCCCTACCTCTGATTCTGCCAGCAGAATTGTCACCAAACTTTACCATTCCTCCTTCATATCTTTCTAAGTCTAAGAACTTATTCTTGTCACCAGTCATATGGTGAGAACATCCACTGTCAATAACCCAATCATCCTTTTCTTCTACTTGAGCAGCCAAGGCTTTTTCAACAACTTTGTGATTGACATATTCAGAGAGTATTGAATCTTCTTCCTTGATGGCTATAAACACCCACTCATTTCCGGATTTGCTTCCTAGTTCTGATTCATCATCTGTTACTCCTTCATTGTCATCTTCTTCATGAACATAATAGCAATTCTTTTGAAACCTTTGTCTGTGAGTATTAGATCTTGCAGATCTCTCCGGACATCTTGAGGCAAAATGACCAATCTTATTGCAGTTGAAACACTTAAAGGGTAGTTTTCCTTCATACTTACCGGATCCTCTTGGCAGTCTCTTTGCAATGAGGGCTTCAAATTGAGCTGTTTCTGCTTCTTCTTCTTCCATGTCTCTTCTTGCTTGATCATACCATGACATTTTCCTTGATGAGTTTTCACCCGGATCAAATCTCTGTTTGCCTTTCACATAGGCACTGGCTTTGAAAGCAGATTCAGTCTTGGGAGGATCATCTCCAAACTCGGTCATTTCAAATGCAGCTAGTTTGCCAGCCAGTTGTTCTCTTGTGACAGTTGTGTGGGCTCTGAATTCATCAATGGCAGCAACTTTGATTTTGTAGGCAGCAGGAAGGGATCTTAGGATTTTGCAGACAATCTCATTTTCATCTAAAGTTCCACCAGCATTTCTGATTCCACATACCAGCTCATTTACTCTTGGCATAAAGGTAGTGATGTTTTCATCATCTCTCATTTTCAATCTTTCAAATTTCCCTTTCAGACTTTGCAACCTTGCACTTTTGACAAACTCATCTCCTTCATACAGAAGTTCCAGTTTAGTTAGGATCTCATATGCAGTTGGTAGGTCAATGACATTCGAGAGATCTGAGTCATTCAATGCGCTTAGAAGAGCTTCCTTGGTCCGCAGATTGTTTTCAGCTTCTGTGATTTCATTCAGAGTTGTCGGACCACCTTGTGGAGGTACATATGGTTTTGAAATCATAGCCAAGTATGCTTTTCCCATACATTCCAAGTGACACTTCATGCGACCTTTCCAGAGAGTGAAGTTGGTTCCATCGAACTTCGGACTATCCTTCTTGTATGACGACATCCTGGATCTCCTCAAGCAGTTAAGCTCTATCAGAGGAACTTGGCTCTGATACCAATTGTTGGATCTAGGGCATACAACTGAGAGGGGGGGGGGTGAATCAATTGTATAAAACTACTTCTTATTTCAAACACTTGATTCTTGTTGTTAGTTAGCAGCATATCAAATAATCATCCATGGAAGCATAATACATAAACACAAGAGCAGAAAAGCATCAACACATTGAACACCAAGATTTTGATGTGGAAAACCCGGTTAAGGGAAAAACCACGGGGTGATTAACCCAAGAATTATTCTCTGTTAGAAGAATAAAGAAAAATGAATGGCACATGCCAATAAGGGCTCACTGCCCGAGCACACTGCTCACAAAGAGGCCCACTACCTACAAGGAGACACACTGTCTACAAAGTGATAAAAATCACAGTCTTGAACTGGAGAATGACATCTCTACCATGTCCGGATCAGTTCCAATTAAGCCCAAAAAATCTCTGCTCTGCCTTTCACACGTTTCTTCGCTATGCCACACTCATCCACACTCCACACTTTGAAATGAGCTCACAAACCGTTATTTATACAAGACATCGACTTAGGAACAAACATCTAAGTCGGCAAACAACCATAGGAGTATCCGCAAGATGAATAACACATCCGGTCGGCCATCACAAGAACATTCGCAGGATGAACAACTCATCCGGTCGGCTACACAGAGCAAGAACTTCATCCGGAAGAATAACTTCAATTCCGGGCTCTACCATCAATGCGGACCAACAACACAACCTAAACATGATTCAAGAACCTTCACAAGCCTATCTGAATGTCCAGATACATCCGCACTTCCTCTACTTACTGGGATCTCTTGTCTTCCTCATCCGGAACTTCAAGAACACAGTCTGACGCCACTGTCATAATGCAAGAGGTACTTCCGGACCTCCAAATCATACACAAATCAGGATGACACATCACAAGGACATCCCAAACACTCCGTCCAATCCGCAGATTAGGATAATACAATTCCGGACCTCACCGGACCTTTTTGTGATCCTCTGTCACCTCTGGATACTTGCCGGAACCAGTTCTATACCGACAGCCACAACTCCTTCAGATCTTCATGCGGACCTCTGAAATCTTAACTGAAGCATCTCAAGACACATATCTACTAACCCTTTAATCCGCATCCTCCGGTTCTCATCCTATACAATACATTTGCCTTCTTCTCATCACTGTTCTTCACTGTTCCTGACTGAGGCTAATTTTCTCAATATCCTCAGCACACAGCTCATCAAATCCTTCTTGTCAATGCAATATGAGTATGTTGACATCAATGACAAGACTGGCTCACCTCATACTTGCAACAGATTGTATGTATATTTTAAATGACCCAATTATGCAAGCAACCCTACTATATGAACTTGATTACAAATACGACTAAGTATAAAATGACTTTGCACATACAAAGGACTTTGTATATGCAAACAACAAACCCTTCCCTTGTACATTTTACCAAAATGATCATAACTTGCAAAATATGGCAAATTTTAAGATGGTTCAAAAAGCAACCCTAGCTCATTTTTCACAAGGAATCCAACCATATCATGCCCTGGTATTGAAAATGCATTTTTTCTCATTTTTAATAAAGTTTGCAATTTTAACCCCTTTTTCCCTTTACCACCAAGCAAAACAACACACACAAAAGCAAAAGCAACAGCCATAGCAAGGTTACTCATTTTGCTAAGGAGCAAAATGGGGTGTGTTGTGAACATCACAACAAGATGCTATTGGAGGATTGAAACTCGTGTACTTGTAGCCATTCCTTATCGCCAGGTCATATGACCCTTATGGCAGGATGCAGAAGCTGTTAGGAAAACAAATACATCAAAAGCATCTGGAGGACTTCTAGACTAACTGTGATGATGAGGCAGAGGTGAGAAGAAGAAAATATCAAAGGCTCACCCTAAATCAAATCAGGACCTTTGATTGCATCCCAGTACCTGCATAGCTACATCATGATGATGGAAGGATAATGTCCAATGAGTATGAGGACAAGAAGGTGTATAATGACACCATTTCAGCCTCTGATCTGACATAGCCGAAGGAGACCTCCTTAGACCAAATAATGCAAGGGGTCATTCAACTAACCCAGATTTGGGTAGATGCATAAATTATTAAGTTGAAGAAGGGCATGGCCCTCATAGTTGATAATAAGAAGAGATAGGAATTGTTAGATGAAGAGTATGATGATTTTCTAATGAGACAAGAAAATCTAATGGGGAGAGGTTACCTGTTGAAGAACAAAAGCTGCCATCCAAGGGTAAGAAGGTGGAAGATGAATAGAAATGGGTGATTATCAAAAGGCTTACATCAAAATGTGATGGGGAATCCACATCAGCCCATGCATCCACATCACAGCCACCCCCTGATAAACAAAAGACCAAGAGGATAGTGAGGCCTGTCACTAAAAATACAAAGAGGTAGATAGAAGATGAGCCTCTACAAGATGAGTTAGAAGAAGGTAATCCCTTAGAAGGAGAACAATTGAATAAAGAGCTAAGGGATGATGACTTATTGATAACAAGTAAGAAAATAAATAAAGTGTTGCAGACACCACTTCCCAAAAAGTAAAGAACAGTAATGAGGGGTAATGTCAGCACTGAACCGCTCATGTTAAGGGGTGCAGGTGGTTTGACATTTATGAAGGAGTTGCAACATGATGTTCCCTTCCTAAAATTATCTAGTTCAAGATTGAGAAAATGGAAGAACAGATGGGGAAAGAAGCACAATTGATTGGTAAGGAGTCTCCCTTTCCACTGGACAATACTGTTGAGTTATTAGATGATGAAGTAGTCTAAGATGTGATTGCTCAGCACATGGAGACCTTAGTAGAGAATAAGATGACCCCTCATGGGACCCCATTGGCCTAGATGAGGATGGTTAGAGAAGAAGAGAAAAGGGATGAAACAGAATAAGGAAATCCTAAGGAGATAGCCCAACAAATAGGGTACTAATTTGATAGAGCAGGTGACTAGCCTTGTTCCAATTGATTTGACTATTTAGGGTGATATGACCCTAGATAAAACAAAGAACAACCTTTGGAGCTTGAAAAGGATGATGGTACAGTGCATATAAAGGTTGGTGGGATGACCCCCAGCATAGATAAAGGTCAAGGTAATGTGCCCATGGAACAAGAAAAGATAGAATCACTCCCTCAAAATAGGGGTGATCAGGAGATGCCTGGCAAAGATGTTGGTCAGGAGCAAAGTGTTTCACCACCACATACTAAGGTGGGTAATCAATGAAGTAATCTTGAAATAAAAGACAAATCAAGTGATAAACAGACCAGTTTGGAGAATGTCAGCGAACCTAAAGGTGATGAACAAAATTTGACACATGACAGGGGTCCTAAAAAAGAGATAGAGAATGTGACCAAGGGTGATCTCCAAGGTCATAATACACAATCTTCTTTGGAAAACACGGTGCCACAAGATGAGCAAAGTCAAAGTGTTCCTGAGGCTCCCAAAGAAAGTCTACAAAAGGAGGTGCAAGATCAAGATGTACATACTTTGTAGGAACCCCCTCAACAAGAGGTACCTCAAGAAGATCCTCCTCATGAGAAGGTACATGAGGAAGAAATTAGGAAAAACATTCACCACCAAGGATAGAATCCAACACAAGAGCACAAGACACCCAAAATGAAGAGGGTGATCATCAAGAACCTAAGGGTGATGTACCTTATTGGTTACAATGAGAAGTACATCTGCAACAGGTTGAGGAGGTACAAGATTTTGATGTGTCTACATTATTTGCTGGGAGCATGATAAAACCAAGAAGAAAGGCAAGGATGACATCTGCAATCAAAAGAGACCCTACTACAAGTAGGAGAACTGCACAAGTGGCCCTGCCTATAGTTGAGAAAGAGAAAGGCCAGATAAGGCTTAAAGAGTTTTAGATCACTGATGTTGATTTAGGTTTTGCAAATTAGGACCAAGAAGGTCAAAAAGGCAAAGACATCATTGACTCTCTAACACAAAGGGTGAAGAGAGAGAAAGAGAAGAATAAAAAACATAAAGAGCACATTGCTCAGTTACATTCTTTTATTAAAGGATTAATTGATCCAAGACATACGCCAGTTAGTGCAACTTCTCCATTAACCATCATATCCCAAGAGGAAGTTACAAGATTAGACTTGATGAGGCATTAAGCACAGGGAATGGAGAAGTGGATGATGTCATCCATTTTTGAAGCTGAGGATGTAGTAAAAACCTCTTTGGAGAGGTGGAATTCTTTGAGTGCCTTGAAAAGAAAAGTAGATAAATTGCAAAATGAAGTAGGCAGAAGGTCATTTAAATTAGAGAAGCACCTAGATGCTTTAGGTGAAATGAAGAGGATTGGTACACAGATATTGATAAGTAACAATATACTAGATAATAACACCTCCCAGATGCTAAGTATCTGGTATGAAGATACTGTATTTGAATGTGATATATTGAAGAGATGCAGCGAAAAGCTCAGGGACATAAGTGTCAAACTACACAATCCAATGGCACATGAGGCAAAAACCCTAGAGGAGTTGGAAGGGAAGGTAGAAGGGAAGATTGAAAATCAGGATGTAGATTTTGTTGTCCAAGCCTTCCATGATAATTTCAAGCAAGTTACAGAGGACCCCCTGAACCACCTGACAGAAGAAGTGATGAACAAGGTCATGGGAATAAAGGTCAGGGTGGAAACTTATAATGAAACACTGAATAGTAGGAAAAGCAAGATGGATGCCCTTCAGGATAGGTTCTATTCTCACTAGCATGTAGTAGTAAAGGCCAAAGTCCAAGATCGAGGTGAGATTGATAGAATAGTACAAGCATATCAATCCATCAGAGAAACAATGAAGGTACATATAGGGGATGATCTGAATCAAGATGATAATGATAATGAAGATGAGGATGATGTAGAAAATGATGAGGAAGAGGAGAGTGAAGAAGAAGAAGGAAATAAAGAGTAAGTAAAGATGCATGATCCACTTGTAAGCAAATAAGTCTTGCTAGATAGTTGACAGCTGGTAACTTGTGCCACGTATGAAGATGATTGACTAAGTCAATGAAGGATGTAGACTATTGATCTGAATAGATGAATCTTGATCATCGGTCATTTTGTAACCACCTCCTCTCCTTATTCTATAAAAGGGGAAGGAGTGCACTCTTTTAGACATTAGAAACTTAATTGAAATTTGATTGTTGAAGAATTTAGGACTGATTTCAAGGCCATTGTGAATGTACATGTTTTTGCATACTTAATGAAAGAGAAGTTGTTTTGATTACAAATCATTGTAAATCTTGAGTAATCAGTGGATGAGACCTAGGATATTGATGGTGTCAAATTGTCATTGATGTCAAAAAGGTCTTGTAGGAGGTAAGTGCAAGAGGTTGATGCTTCATATGTTCTTGTGAAGTTGTTGACAGGAGTTGTCATATCATAGCTTGTTCAGTATGCTTGGTCAGTGTGATGAAATCCCTGTTCACAATTTGTCATGATCTTCAGTATATCTCCAAGCAAGTTAAGGTTGACATTGTTGACAGGTTGAATATGATGTGGTGTGTTAATTGAAGTGTTGAACAACTTACATTATATATATTGATCTCAATCTTAGGGTGTCATGGTCTTGATTCATTTAAGTGATATATACTCATCTCCATGAAGTTTGAACAAGAACATCAGTAAATCAACTCACTCTCAATAAGTGCTTCAAATGTGATCTTCAATCCAGTTCAATTTGTTTTATGTCTTCATTGCTACATCCTTGCATTAGACATAACAAGGTTCTATTAGGGTTTTGCATCATAATGATACTCTTATGAAATCAAAGGTATGGTGTTGTTGGTAAGAGATCATTGATTTTGATATTATCTTGAAGATAATACTATTATGCATATCATATTCCTGTTGGCATTTCATACCTACTATGCTCCATGTCTATTGCCTATTGGTACTCCTTGTTCTTAAGTTTTTATTAAGGAGGTATGGTTGAAAGTTATAATTGAAGTCTTAAAAGATAATTATTTTTGCATACTATACCTTCTCTGCAGTGTGAATTGCACTTTATGTTTTAAACGAAATGTGACTTGGGATAGCAAGTTATATCTTAAACATTACCGCTTGAAGGGGTCTTCAAACGTGGTGCACACCGGCCCCTCCTCTCCTCACCACTGATGGAATCGGTCCATATTGCTTGTGAAGTAGGCAGGAAATCAGTCTTGAAGTTTTTTTTTTACAAGATAAAGCTTTTATTCAATGAAAAGCTTAAAGCATGAAATGCAAGGAAAGATATTTAATTAAGACCATTGAATGAGTATGTGGAGCGCGTGGAGGATATGCTTTAAGCATAGATAATTCAAAAGTCACAATGGGAGCGTGGTTTATGAAGTTGCATTTGAAGTCTTTTCTAAAAATGAAACTAGTGTGGAGATAAGTATAATATGGTGTTGAATGTGCTTTATTTAGAAAAGGAAGGAAGCCCGATTTTTAAGCTCTTTATGGCTTTAGTTTAGTTTTTTTTAGAAATTTTGTTTTTAAACCACTAAAGTGGTCGGCCCCTCCTTATGTCATTTTATGACATTAAAAATAATTTCTAATTATACTTTAAGCAAAAGGTGGGTAGGTTAAGATTTTGAAGAATTTCTATTTAAAAGATTTATTTCTTTTTCAAGGCAGAATCCATTATTCTTTTCAAAAAGCAAGGAAATAAAAGTTTTTAAGGAAAGAAATTTTTTTTAAGGAGAATTCTTTTTGGCCTCTTTGTGAAGACTCAAATAATTTTCTTGGAGAGAGTTTTTTTATTCTTGCAGAGCGGATGAAAGATTTTTTTGCAGATAAAAAAAAAAGTTGAAGGACATTCAATGCAAAGGCAAAATATTTTTTTGAAGTCTTGTTGAAAAGAAATGAAAGGATTATGAAGATAATATGAAAGATTTTCTTGAAAATAAATGAAGATTTATTTATTTATTTGCAATCAGAGAATGAGAATGTGTTTTTTGCAGGAATATGAATCAAAATTTGAGCAGATTGAATGGAATTTCAAAATGAAATATTTTTATGACAAGACAATTTGGTATTATCTTACAGATTGAGGAGATGATTTCATTGAAGGAATATGAAAAGATCTTGCAGATGGATTGGCGTTTGAATTTCTTGATGTTTTTATTATTGCAAATAAAAGGGTTTTTGATTTACAGAGAGAATGTGAAATGTTTTGTTTGCAGAGAAGATGTAAATGATTATAAAGATATAATGGCTTTGCAAGTAGATTAATAAGATTGTGTGAGAGATGTTGTGTAGATCAATGATGAACTGATAGGGATCAAATACAGATACAGAGATTGACAAGATGATCAGAAAGACAATATGCAATTGCAATGACAATCAGGTGCATGAATCATGAATTTGATTGATCAAGAAATTGAAACTAGTAAGACAGAGATGAAACATACAGAGTATGCAGTGTGGTTGAGAGGATCCAGAAAAAGGATTGATTTTGAATAGAATGGCCATTTGATAGACATATGTTTTGTATTGAATGAAATAGAGTGTCCCTCTGAACTTGTTTATTACTTCCAGTGAAGATTCAGTTTGCCAATGAGGCTTGTAGGTCAGTAAGACCTATTTGTTTACCAGTGAGGTATATTAGTGTTGGAAGTGGGTGCTTCTGTTTGGTATTGGAGTTGGTGCTCCATAAGGAGTTGGTGCTCCTAGATACAATTTGTATTGCCAGTGAGGCATGTTTTTCAGTTAAGCCAATGAGGCAATTCTAGAGTGGTTTTTCTACACCTGGAGGGTTTTCCACTCATGCAATTCTTGTGTCTTGATCTTCTCTCTATGCTTGTATGTTTTACTCATGAGTTTTTGTTTTTCATTCTCAGTTATGTGCACATGTATTTCAGAAATTAATGATAGCTCTCTCTCCTTGTACTCTGCAAGTTAAAGTTTGTAAAAAGATTTGAAATTTCACACAACACTGATTCACCCCCCCTCTCAGTGTTGTCCTTGACTCCTACAGATATATGCATTGATTAGTTGCATCCCTTGGAGTGCTTATCAATCTACATGTATTGTTTTCATTCCTTGTTTTTTTGAATTTAGCATCATCCATACATAGTTGTGGAACAACCTGGTGAATTATGGCTTGATTCCTTCTCTTCATGACTATATCTTGAATGTATGTGAATCAATAGCTAAAGTTCACTAAAATTAGAAGTATTTCTTTGAATTTCTTTGAATTTCATTACAAATCACCTCCATAATTGCAAATAGTGTACAATCTAAAGCAAATAAACATGAAATATGCTTATATCTCATAAATAATTGAACATACAACGCATATTTTGAGCAGAAGCATGTCAATAATGACAAATATCATGCAAATACACATTAATATCCATGATGCACATATTAATATCTACTTGTAGGCACATCATTTGATTTATTACAAAGTGCAGAAGTATATGCAGGTTCAAGAAAGTAGATACTCAGAAGAATTGATCAAACTTATAAATATAATCATAATTTGTTGAGCATAAGGAGAATAACATCATTTGTGAAGTGAATTTATAGTAGGAAGGTATAAAATAGATCATTCAAATAGTGTAAGACCCTTTGAAATGGAAAACAACATGTCACATCAACCTCTGAGTAACGTCAGAAGATCATAACCTAATCAATGGAGACTTGGAGTCATCAGTTTATTCTAAGCCGGTCATACTTTGCAAGATAATAAAGGTTTGTGGTGCAAATTTTTATGTGTGTTGTTATGACTAATAATCATCATCAACAGGAGACAACAGAGGAAAAGAAGGATGAGCTACAGGTAGCTCTATACAAAATTGTAGAATTGGAAAAGAAGTTGAAGGATTATTGACAAAAGGAAAATGGGTTAAATGAAAGAGTTAAGAAGTTGGAGGATCAGCTGCATGTTTACCAACAAAAGGGAATAGGACTAGACCATTTGTCTCAATTGGCCATTATAGAAATTAATCAAAGGAATCTAGAGCTTGTACAACAAGAAGAACAACTAGAGGAACCTGCACGATCAACCTTGTTAACAGTTACTTTGCAATTGTGGAATAAGATAGATGAAATGGTAAAAGAACATGATGAAATGAAGGAAAAGCATAGAAAAGAGATTGAGGTTAAGAATATAGAAGTAAAGAGACTAAAATTCAAAATGGATAGGATGGCAGATATGACTATCTAGTTGATGAGGTGTCGACCACCTGCAAGTGTTTATGCCCTTTATCTATAGAAACAAGAGTTAAGTTTTCAATTTAGCCATCTTTATAGTGATGCCCCTATTTCACTTTTTACACCTTCTTTATTTTTAATAGCCTACTAACAAGCTATCCCTGAGATGCAAAACCAATTGTGTGAATTCTACCTGCATGAGTTAGTTATTCCTTATGATATTAATTGGAATCCCCTAATTATTGTTGGGGATGTGCAATTAGAGGCCCTAGCATCATTCATCCAGAATGAGAATAGGAGAGGGATCCTTCAACAATAGTAGAATGAGAGAGAGAAATCAATTCCTCTCAAAATCAAGGTAGAGGCCCTTGATCCCAACAAGATAGTGGTAGAATGGATTAATTTGATTGAACATCATGAGGTGGAAACCAAAATCTTGGAATGTAGGGCAGTGGATTATAAGAAATTTAAGGAATTAGCTGTGGGGGTTGGTAAAGAGGCTTTGGGTTTTTCAAAAGGAAGGTGGAATGAGTTGACACTAGAATTACAAAAGAAAGAGCCCCATTCAGTGTTCAATCTCTCAGCACCAATCACTAAGGCACTAAAGTATATCAGATCATCCAATGAACATGGGATTACTTGGCTACCTTTGGTGTTTCATCCTCCCCTGCTCCTTTATCCAATTCCACACTGGCAGGAATAGAGGACATCCTAGGCAACAGAATGGGCTAGGTGGAACAAGCTCATAAAGCATAAAGGTTTCTATCTCAAACATGATAGAGGAGTTGAGGAACCTACATATTACATAGAAATCGCCCTTCAATATAATTAGAGGCCTTGGTTGCTAGAGGACCATCAACATGTTTAGTTGGGGGTGTTATAAGGTTGTGTTTTGTTCTATTTCTCTTGCTTTAGTTCATGCTTTTCAAAGACATCCCTAGACTTATACATACTTTGTCTATGCCTATAATCATCCTTAAGACATTGAAAGCATTAAGATTGGTATATGATATGTTGGTAAATGATTGTGTATGAATTAATGATTGCTCATAAAATATGATACTAATTTCTATTAATTTTAGTAGTTTGTGATGTATAAATATCATGTGATGAACTAACCCCTATGCAGCAAGTATGTGGCTACATTTCATGAAGACCACTTGTCATCCCGTAGCAAAGGAGGCATTCTCATCCATAGTCGACAATGCAATTACCCGCAGCCAAAGGGAAAGGACTCTGAGTTGAGTGAGCATGAAGTTAACCATAACTCTCCACTCCTCTATGGTTTCCTTCAATAGTTGACATAGTCGTGAATAATGAAGGAAGCTCAAATCATGGTACATGTTCTATTTCCAATCATGATTTTTTTCATAATGACTAGAAGAGTCATAGTGGGACTGTACTATCTACATTATCTTTATAGCAGTTAGTTTCCTATTCCTAGTCTGATTAATAATGTCTTCTCCCCATTTTGTGGGAGAATGGACTAGTATGATATTAATTGCTTAGAAGTTCTGTTCAATTAGGAAATTCAGATCTTGTCTATATATGTTAGACTTTGTATATGGCAAAAGAGGTTAGGCATAGATTGTGTTATCAAAGTTATTATTGTATTTTTCTCAGCATTCAATAAAGAGCGTAGTTTTGAATCCAGTCAATGATTCAGTGATACAGTAGTGATCTAGTTTAGATTCTGTAGAGTTTACAATCACTCAAGCAAGGGCTACTTGAGGTAACTGTATCTCTCTTATATGTTCATGTGATTAGTTCATGTTACTACTTTATGTTTGTGTGATTAATTCATGTTGTGATGAGTTCATGTTATGTGAATTAGTTAGATATTGATAATCTGTATTGTTGGGTTAAGGCACGATCACCGACTTAGTTATTAATTATTCCCCTATTTTGATTCACATAGACTGTTTTGATTTACAACCAACTGAATAGCATTGGTTATTTCTTATCAGCATTACTTACTCATAGTACTTGTCAATTCCTACAAAGTAGAGTTTGTTTTCCTTTCCATAGTTTGTTTCTATGCACAACTTCTAGATTACAATTCAGGAATCCTTGATTGTACACATAGTATGGGAACCATCCAAGAAGAATACAATTGCCTATTTTGACAATTTAAATGTAACACATTATATCCAGTAGGTTGCTTGATATAAGGTCTATTTGTCTGTTGAGTTGTGTGCATACCCTTTCTGCATCAATGTAATGGTTAATAATAGAGTTTGACAACGCACATTAAGAAAACAACCCAATCACCATCCATGATGTTTTACTCTCTCAAGAACAAGAGTAGAACAACCACCTAGTCCTACCTCCACTTGATTGGCTCTTGCCACAAGAGAAAGAGTTACTAGGAGGCCACCCTTAGCAAGGAAGATAGTTCACGTGTCGCATTGGAGCGTGACTCACTCACAAATTGTTTGAGTCACATTCTAAACAACATAGTTACAACCCCCACCATAATGAGGGCTTTGATTATGGTAGCCAAGTAGACATATATGTACAAAGTGGAAATGTTCACAACACATGTGAGCTGATTAGTAAAATTCCTTTAAGAAATTATGTAGGCATACTGTGCATGAACTATTTGACAAAACACCTTCAATAAAATACAAAAACCTTTTTTAATTCAAGTTAGGTTTATATGTTAAAGTTATATCTCTTTTAATTCAAGGAAGGTTTATAAGCTCAAGGATCTAATCACTAAACTAATAGCCACTTGTAGGCTTTACAAAAATCAGTACACTCCCATCGTCAATGTGCAACCTAGATTTATATTAATTTTCTATAAACCCACCTTGAAACATATTATCTACTAGTTGAGTACTTATAAAGAATAAATTGACACAGATCAAGGCCTTGAGAGCAATGTAAGGAACACGTTAGACCAATTTGTGCCCTTTTTTAGAGATAGTATCATGCATAACTTTCATAGCTTACACTGGGAATACCCAATATTTCATACTGAAAGCCTAAATCATCCTAGGTTAATTATCATTCAACTATGTGAGTTGATAATTGGGAATTAGATACTATTTTAGGAAGCTAATCAAGGAGAAGAGTACTTAGCTTCTAGGAACAATTTGGAAGATATTTCTAACGTAGGTGCTGGGACCTAAGTTCCTCCTTTCCCCGTGTCCTCTTTGACTAGCTATTCCATGTGACATTTTTTTAGGATAAGACCTCTTCATGGCTTGCTCACTAGTGAACAGGCTTGCTCACTAGTGAACAAGCTAGCATTTTCTAGCCAAGGATTCCATCGCCCTTATTACTCCATTTATCTTCAGTAATATGAGGAAAGTAGGCTGGCATAAATGCTCAAGTATTCCACATTAAATGCCATCAAAGAGTAATACAGCTGAGATGACATGGTTGGCATTATTGTAGGAAAATCCACCCAACATCCAATGCAACAAACTATCACTTTTACCCATAAACTTAACAGTCTTTGTAATCATTGAAGGTTGCTCTCAATAGAATAAGAGTTTCAGATTCATGAGAAGGACCTAATATGGGATTTTATCAATAGAAAAGAGAAGGGCGTGGAGTGGGAAAGAAGAAAACAAAACTGGATCGTGATTATACACTACTTCTGTAAGAGATGGCCATTTAGGGTGAAAGGGATGTGGGAAACAACTTGCAACTCCTACATCCTACCTCAACCTTACAAGGGATTCAAGTATTTGATGAGTCCTGAACCATTAGAGGTGGGAAAACATTTTATGGGGGCAAGCAAAAGATCTTGGAAAATGGCAGCAGTCTCTCTTGTTAGTATCTGCATCCACTTGGTTTATGCTAAAAAAAATGATGAAGTTTGCACTTTTGATATTTTCCTTCTCCTAAAAGAATGAAGGATTTCTTCAAGGCATACTATCAAGCATGGGAAATCATTAACTTTGTTAAGGAGACCAAAGCAGAGGCAAGCCCAATCCTGAGCCAAGTAGTTGATAAAATTTTCTATTCTCTCAAAACTAAATTAGAAAAGCTTAGTCTTTCTACTAAGGAAACTCCTAAATTTATAGCTTCAACAATAAATGAGCTTGTAAAAGAAAACAAAATGAGAGCAGAGCCACCTATAATCTATGAAAACTAAATTGGAAAAGCTTAGTCTTTCTACTAAGGAAACTCCTAAGTCTGTAGCTTCAGCAATAAATGAGCTTGTAAAAGAAAACAAAATGAGAGCAAAGCCACCTGTAATCTATGAAAAAATGGCTGAAGAAACTAAGGATTTGGAGACAAATGTGGTCAATTGGGTTAGAGTAGAAGGCAATGATTCCATAGATTGGAAAGTAGCAGTAGTAGGCAATACCATCTACAGATTATGCAAGAACATTTACTATATAAGCTCAAATACCAATTAGAGGATTTGCTAAATGCACTACAACAAATCCCTGTGATTACCTCCCTTTTTGCTCTATTTTTTGCTTCCACCCACTCTTTTAATGTATTTTTCTCCATTTTTTTGAAAAAGTCAGCGCTATTTATTAGGATGGCACTATTTTTGGCATTTTTTGCACCGACCAGAACAAGTTGATGCTAAATTAGGCATAAATTAGCACCATATTAGCCCCTACTTTAGCACCTACTTTAGCTCCTCCTGTAGCGCCACATTTCATGCCTGGTTTAGTGCCTTATTTAGCTGGTGTTTTAGCACCCATGTTAATGCCTTATGTAGTGCCTAAATTTAGCGCCTGATGTAGCGCTTATTTTAGCACCTAATTGAGTGCCTAATTTATGGTTACTTGGGTTTAGGAGTATTATTTAGGGTTTAGGGTTTATGGTTTTGGGATTAGGGGTTAAGGTTTAAAGGTTTAGAGGTTTAGGGTTTAGGGTTTAGAGAGAGATAGAGGACTAATAGGGAGATATAGAGGAGACCCAGGGGAGAGATAGGGAGATAGAGAGTGAGGGACATGGCCAAATACATAGGGAGAGATATTGAGAGGTACAGGGACAAAGGTGATAGGGAGAGAGGGGAGATATAGGGATATATAGGTTTAGGGTTTAGGGTTTATTGTTTAGGGGTTAGTGGTTCAGGTTTAGAGGTTTAGGGTTTATGGTTTATAGAGAGAGGAATGATAGGGAGATATAGAGGAGACTATGGAGAGAGATAGGGAGATAGAGAGTGAGGCACATGCACATGGCCAGGGACATAGGGAGAGAGATTGAGAGGTAGAGGGATGATAGAGATAGGGAGATAGGGGATAGATCATAGGGAGATAGAGGTTAAGAGTTGCTTGGATTTAGGGTTTAGGCGTTTGGGGTACAGGGTTGCTCAGGTTTGGAGATAGCTAGATAGAGAGAGAGAGGCCGAGACATAGGGGAGAGATAGGGAGATAGACTACTAGAGTGAGCAAGATATATATCCTGTAGAGAGATAGGGAGAAGGATTGAGAGCCAGTAGAGGGACAATATTAGAGATAGGGAGATATATAGGGGTTTAGGGTTTCTCAGGTTTAGGGCTTAGGGGTTAAGGTTTAGGAGCATTATTTAAGGCTTATAGTTTAGGGTTTAGAGGTTTATGGTTTAGTGTTTAGAGAGAAAACCAATAGTTGGGAGATATAGAGAGTGAGGTACATGGCCAGAGACATAGCTGGAAGAGATTATAGGGATATATATGGAGAGTGAGGGACATGGCCAGAGACACAGGGAGAGAGATTGAGAGGTAGAGGAACAATTGAGATAGAGAGATAGCTAGGGAGATAGAGGTTTAGGGTTTCTTGGGTTTAGTGTTTAGGGTTTAGGGGTTTGGGGTTTAGGATTAATTAGGGGTTTAGGGATTATGGGTTAGGGGTTAGGGGCATTATTTAGGGTTTATATATGTTTTAGGGGTTAGGGGTTAGGGTTTAGGGTTTAGGGGCATTATTTAAGGTCTAGAGGTTTAGGTTTGCTTGGCTTTAGGGGCATTATTCAGGGTTTACGGTTGCATGGTAAAAGAAGTCTCTCTCTCTCTAAATCCCTCAACCCTAAATAATGCCCCTAATCCCTAACCCATAACCCATAACCCCTAAACCCTAAACCTGAGCAACCCTAAACCTCTATCTCCCTATAATCTCTCCCTTATCTCCCTCTCTCTAGCTATCATCCCTCTACCTCTCAATCTCTCTCCCTATCTCTCTAGACATCTCACTCACTCTCTATCTCCCTATCTCTTGCTTGACTATGATCTCCTCTATCTCTCCCAATCTATCTCCTCTCTCTCAACTCTACATACCTATCTATCTCTCCCTATCTCTTGCCTTTCTCTCTATCTCCCTATCTCTCTAGACATATCTCTAGTGATCACTCTCTATCTCCCTATCTCTCCCCTCTATCTCCTCTATCTCTCCCTATCTCTCTATCTCTTACCTCTCTCGGCCCCCTATCATTCCTATATATATCATTAATGAACAAGCATGGAAAACTTATAGGTCTCTCTCTCTCTCTATCTGTCTCCCTTATCAACAAAGCAAATGGAAACAAGAAAACTAGGACATGAAAAAAGGGATGAGGATATAAATTGGTAGCCAGATGAAATGGAAAAAAGCTAATAAAACTAAAGTTCATTGGATGGGAAGATAGAATGATGAGAGGAGAGGTGGAAAATAGTAAAATAGGGGAAAATTGGTGGGATCTAAAGGGAAATTGGAAAGGAAAAGGAAAACTAGGAAATCTAGGAAAAGGATTTAACTAGCTAGGAGATGGTAGATAATATATAGGTCAAAGAGAGAGACAAAGATAGAGATAGAGAGTTTCTTGGGGTTAATGATTAGGGTTTAGGGGCATTATTTAGCATTTATGAGTTTAGCATTTCTCAAGTTTAGGGTTTAGAGTTTACTAGGGTTTAGGGTTTATGGTTTAGGGGCATTATTTAGGGTACTTTAGGGTTTATGGTTTAGGGGTTAAGGTTTAGAGGTTTAGGGTTTAGTGTTTAGAGAGAGGAGACTAATAGGGAGATATAAAGAGTGAGGGACATGGCTAGAGACATAGGGAGAGATATTGAGAGGTAGAGGAATAATAGAGATAGGGCTAGATAGGGAGATAGGGAGATAGAGGTTTAGGGTTGCTTGGGTTTAGTACTATTTAGGGTTTAGGGGTTTGCAGTTTAGGATTTAGGGGTTTAGGGTTTATGGCGGGTCAGGGCCGAGTTAGGGCTTATAAGGGGCATTATTTAGGGTTTATGGTTTAGGGGTTAGGGGTTAGGGTTTAGGGTTATTAGGGGCATTATTCAGGGTTTACAGATCTTCAAGGATCTAGATAGTGTGGCTATACACATTTCTACACATGTTGGTGGCTAGTTAGACACATGGAACATCAACAACCACATGTTATGCTTCCATACACGTGTGCCACCTAATGACATTTGTACTACAAAACATGATCATATAATTGGCACTGTATGCATCTGACACATGGTCATGATGTCCACGTACGCCACAATATGCCACAATGATCTACTAGTTGGCATGACCATACAAGTTTGAGTACATTTGTTCTCATCCCATCCATATAAGAAATGCACCATACAATATGTTGGATATTTGTCAACATCTACATGTAGAATAACTAATGGTATTCTTGAACAAATACCTACTTTGTACATTTTGTAGAGTAAAAGCGAGGTATATATAACAAATTTTCATCTTACCTCTATGTATATTTCCTTTGTTCATTTTGAATAAAAGTGACATATATGTTAGAACCCTTCTATATTTGAATGTGTTTTGGTTTACATATCTATTTTCCTTTATGTATTATATGATCTTATTAATTACTTTAATAGATAATATAGGATTGTCTCTCACTAGTTCACCTTGGGAATTAGATGAAATAACATCTGAAGTTGACTATAAATTAACATGGTGAGCATTTTGTTGATTTTCTTGCTTATTTTCACCCTTTTGAAAACTGAATTTTCCTATTGAAAATTTGAAGCATGAGATCGATATTTAAGTGCATTAGACTTAAGAATTTGATAGTGTATCTTTGTTGACAAAGTTTGAAATCCAATAACATAATCATGATTGCACTCACTAATTTGATCCTTGTTTGATGCTCTCCTATTCCTAATTCAATCTATCTTAATAGTGAAGGAAAATAAATACATGGGCAACCCATAGAGAAATTTGTCATTAATTTTGTTCCTCAAAATTGTCTCATGATATGGTGAAGGAAAAAATTACCAAAGATAAATTGTGATCATTATTCATCGACCCAAAAACTAATGCATTGTTAGAAATGTAGACACCTAAATCTTTATACCATGGCCTAACATCACACCAGATCTATCCCACATCTCCTCTTACAATGTTAATTAAATAAATTGTATTTATTTAGATAACCACTTTGATCATTCCTCCTAATATTAATTTAATAAGTCATGCTATTTAATTAATAAATCTAACTGTTCTTCTGACATTAATTAAATATTAACCCTTCCTCTAAAGTCTCATCCTTAATTAAATTAATCATCCCCAACATTCCCCCACAACTAAATAAATACATATATATCATGGCCATTGTGAAACAATCTTGACTATTTTTGACTATATGAGTGTTTTTGTTTATTATCGTTGTCCTACAGGTTAATTGATTATCTTTTACAGTTATGCAAGAACAAGATGAATGAAATATGGCACATACCATATTCCTACAGAGCATAAAAGAATAGTTTACATCTTGGTGGTAGGAAGCAGTTGATATGAAGAAGCTACTGCTACCCCGTGGATGGTTCATCTAACACTTGCATCTTGGCAGTGTTCATCTCATGCTTGGCAGTGTTAGTCTCTTCCCACAGTCCCTCGAAGGTTTGAAAAGTAACCGATAGCATTGCAATAATACCACTTACCATGTCCCCACAAGGCTTTCAATCGAGGCCCACAGTAGAGTGAAAAGAGGAGAATGTAATGGGTTTTTGCCCTCGCCATCCCGCGACAGTCATTCATAACATTTGCGGTTGGGTGGTAAATAGAAGGACATCAGGTAATAATTTCCCGCGGTCCCGTAGGGGTCAATCTAAGCATTTGCAGTCTAGTGGTAAAGGATGAAATAGAAGTGTAGTGGTTGTAAGCCACCACTATCTTGCGATGGTTATTCATATCATTTGTGGTTGGGTAGTAAATAGAAGGACATCAAGTAATAATTTCCCATAGTCCCATAGGGGTCAATCTAAGCATTTGCTGTCTGGCGGTAAAGGATGAAATAGAAGTGTAGTGGTTGTAAGCCACTGCTATCTTGCAACGGTCATTCATAACATTTGCGAGTGGGTAGTAAACAAATGGACATCAAGTAATAATCTCCCATGGTCCCATAGGGGCCAATCTAAGCATTTACGGTTTGGTGGTAAAGGATGAAATAGAAGTGTAGTGGCTATAATCCCCCACTATCCTACAGCTAGTCTAGGTGAGCCTTGCAGCAACGCGGTAAAAGAAATAAATGGCAAGCATATTCAATGTGGGGTCACGGTTATCGAGAATTGCTGTCAAATCTTGAGAAAGGAATTGAATGCTGAGATTTCCTAATCTTGTGGCATGAACTAGAGTAACGGTGATAGCATGAACTCCTTGGCTGAATAAGATTCGAAGATTTCTTTGAATTTGCTCATTTCAAAGAATTCGCAACTTGGAGAAGGTGCAACTCCGCTCAGTGTGTTTTCTGCAAACTGCAATTGACTAGGTAAGTTCATTCCTGCACTCTCTGATTAGAATTTGGCATATATTTTGCTCTTTTTTTTAGTTGCTGGTACTGGGGGTTCTTGTAATTACATCTTTTGTTAATACAAATTTTCTCTTTTAAAAAAAGATCGGGGCTAAGCTTTTGTGTTATACAGTAGGGGGGTTGTAGTCCGTTCTATCTCTGCTACTTGCAAAGTTCCCCAATTTGACTATGATGCTGACCGAAGATACAAATCATGTTCTTATCCATTCTTGAATGGGTTTGTTTTTAATTTTAAATATTGTTCTTTTATTCCTATGTCTACCTACATTAATTTCCCATGTCAAGTTCATTTGCTCTTTCACTCTATTTTTCAGTTGCTGGTATAGTAAGTTAAATTTTTAAAAACCCTAGGTTGTTCAAGTCATTAAACATGGCACCCAAGAGGTTTGAGTCTGCCAGTAAAGGTGATGAGCCTGTAGTTCCCAAGAAAAGACCACTTCAACAATCTCTGTTAGAAGTATTTCTTTGGTCCATAGACAAGGGTCCAAAGAAGATGTTCATAGATGCAACAGAAGGGTGTCGGGATGCTACAATCCCTATCTTCGGGTGGGATTTGTTTTGGTATTTTTATGCAAAAAGGGTTGGCAAGGGACTAGTGGGAAATCCATGGAAATTGGATTTGGCAAAGTTGGTGGTGCCCACTGTATTTGTGGATGTGGAATTGATTAGGGCACTAGGACAATTTTACCATTCTGCCACTAAAATAGTTAGAATACCAAATGGATTGCCATTGGTGATAGTAGACAGCAATGCAATTGTTGACTATTTTATGTTGAACAGGCAAGCTCTCACTCAAGTGGATTTGTAAAGATTTGAATGAGATTACACAAGCTTGAGGAAAACACTTAGGTGAGATGAATTGCCAATATATATGAGAAGGGGGGCCAACAATAGAGAAATTGAGATTCCATCAAATGCTATTGAGCCCTTCCCTATGGAAGAATTTGCTGTATATTTCAAGAGAACCTATTTTGCATTATGCCAGGTCTTGGGAATTGATGCACAAGGAAGAATGCCAACTAGCCTAATGATGATGGCTATGAAAATACAACATCCAGAGGTGAACGCTGAATACAGCTTTACATCTCATATTGAGAAAAAGACTGCATGAAGGGTTCTTATGTGTGAAGGAGAACAAGCAACCCTTAGATTTCAAATTCTATTATTTATTGTGCCACTTGATTCTATATCAAAACAGAGGAAGATGGTCAAGCAAAATGGATCTGAGTATGGTTGATGATAAAGGATTAAGATTGCCGACTCAGTTTTGGTGTTATAAGTGGGATTCCTATTGCCAGAATATTGACTACATTGTATTTCATGATTTGTTTGTTGTCAAGATATTGAATACTCTTGGTATCTTGTTTCCTAGGTTGACTAAGGCAGTCAGGGTAATGCTGAGGTTGCTTGCACATGGACCAGAGCAGGGCCATAAACATAATTTTGCTGATTGGTTTTTTATGCCAGATCATACTATAATTAGAGTGTATGGTTGTCCTCAGCCACCTCACATATTGCCAAAATTTGTATAAGATAGAATTGTATTCATGGATTTTATGTGGCAAATGATGTGGTTGGAAAAGGAGGTAATGAAAAGACAAAAGAAAGGTACATTTCTATCCAATGCTACAATTTTTGGTGATTGGTTTATTGGCTCTGACACTCTTGAAAATTTTCAAGCCTTTTTAAAGGCAAAATATTCTTTGAAATTGGGTATCAAGAGGAATTGTGACCCTAAGGGTCATATGAATCTTGTGAGACAATCAATTATGACTAAAATGGTTGTATCCCATCAGGTCTTGTTTGATGAGGATGTGATAAGAAATCTTGTCACTTTTGATGAGGTATACAGTAGGAAGAGAAAATGGGATATCTTGAAAAAAATTGAAGATGAAAAGAAAAAGTAGAATCCCCTATTTCTTGGATTCTTTGTTGAAGAAAAAGACCCTCTGAAGAGAATTGATGCAATCATTGGTAATTTTGAAAGTATTTATGGTAAATCGGAGAAGCAACCTACTAAGGCTACTAAACTTCCAATGAAAAGGTCTGCAGGGATTCAGATTCATGAGTGTGCTCCTGATGTTATGTCAGTACAAGATCCACAGGTCCCAGAATCACTACCAGCAAAGAAGCAGAGGATAAAAGAGGTATATCCACTTGTCCCCTATGAAATGACTAAAGAGGTGGGGGATACTGATGAGGTGGCTAACATCTTGAGGCACATGGGAGATGAGCAAGAGGTTGATTAGCCATTGGTTGGTCAACCCACTGATTTACAGAAGCCTGAGGCGAGGAAGGGTGAGCAAACCCAAGATGAACTAGAGTTGGAGGAGGATGAAAGGATTATAGCATCCATGAGGTTCATAGAAGATGACGACTTCATCAAAACTCTAGAGTTTAAGGACTTCTGGCTGAAAATGAAAATGAAAGAATATAATGAAAAAGTTGCAATAAATAAAATGGGTGCTGATGAAACACAACATGATCAAATCATTACAAAAACTTTCAAAGAAATGAAAGTAGCTGAAATTGATGTGAGTCCAGAGGAGGCAAGACAAATAGTGTTGAAAAGTAATATGCTCATCATCCCTAGCCTTGAATTGAAAAAGGTATTTTTACTTGACCAAGTTAGAAGTCAGGATGATCCACAACTTGTTTCAAAATTTGATTATAAAGATGGCATAAGTGGATGTGGTTTTAATCCAAAGATAGAGACCCTTGCAATCTAGACTACTCAGAAGAATACAAGCAAACCAAGATTGCTTGATATTGTTCAAGAAATGAAAGGTACATCTGTGGTAAAAAATTTACAAGATACATTAGCAACAGAAGCAGCTGCTCTCAATGTTCATACTGCTATGTTTACTCATGTTGTTGTGAAGAGGTTAGAACAAAGGCTATCAGATTATGAGCAAACTCAAAAAGTAATGAATGATGAAGTAAACAAATTGTATTTTGAAAATGTGAAATTAAAGAAACAATTGCAAGCTATGAATTCTTCTCAAGGTCAAGCCATTGTACCCTATCAGCCCCCTATGCCACAAACAGCCAGTGATGTCACAATGTCTACTGAAGAATTTAATGCAACAAGATTGAAATTTGAAAAGGAAATTGAAAGTTTGAATAAACAAAATGAAATGACAAAGAACAAGGCAAAGATGAAAGTTTTTGAAAGTTTTGAGAAAATTTTGGAGCATAGAGTAAAATTTGTTGTGGATAAGCTTGGGAGTGTGCATGATTGCTACTCTTCTTTATCTCGAACCATTGAGCAATTGAAGATAAACTTTTCTGTTTTGGATTTGTTGTTTAAAAAATGGCAATCCTATCATCACAATTTGGTTGTGATGTGCTTAGTAGTGCAAAGGAATCTTGATGCCCCTACAGCTTTGAAGCCCACTAAGAAAATAGTCAAAATGATCATTGATGAATACCAGTATGTGAATGGGGAAGGCCAGAATATGCAAGCAAAGGTTGAATCTTTTGCTACGTTCAAGCATAAATTTATTCCTTTCATACTGACAAAAGAAGAGAAAATCAAAAGTCTTGACACATGGAAGATGGAATTCAGCCAAACAGTATTCCAAGTTATGGATTTTTTGAAGAAGGTGTTGATGGGTGTTTTAGTACGCAACAATGTAGGTATAATTGTTGGAATCACACCTCTCTTGAAAAAGGTATCCTATCCAAGATAGGACTACCCCAAGGATAATACAGCTAGGTCTTAGCTTGCTTGGAATAACTTCAGTGGAATGTCTAGCTGCACCAACAAGGGGTCTTACATAAAATGTAGGGTTTATAGAATATGACAGTAGTATGTATGTAGAAACTCTATGATACTTTCAACAAATTTGAGATTTGTTTGTTGTTATGAAACCTAAATCTAATAACTTGTTTGTAAAGAAAATGTAAAAGGAAAGGGAGAGAAAGAAGGGATAAGAGATCCTAAGTGATAGTTACAATGGCTAAAATGTTGCAGATAGACAAATACTTTCAATAAACCATTCCTTGTTTCACCAGGATAGAAAACCAACAATGTTGCAAGAAATGATGCAATCTTCAAAGGATTCTTATGATTTTCAAATTGCATTCACTCATTAAACACCCGGACAATGGCATAGCTTAACTAATGGAATGCAACTGAACTATATTCATTGATAGGGCCCAGGCTAACTATACACAACAACTTACCATCAGCAAGCACTGATAGTATGGACCAAAGCATCCATCAGATATCTTAACATTTACCCATCATTGCAAAAGAAAAACTAATTAAATTCAGATTGATATGAACCATGAAAACCAAAGAGGACAACACAAGAACACAAATTTCCAACAACCTGCAAAACTTGCTTTGTATTGATCACAATTTGCAGAGTCTCAGCAATTCAATATCTAATCTTACTTACAAATGAGAGAAAAGGATGGCCCTTTTATAGACAAGGCACCATACCAAGTTTTTCAATGGACAATGGAGATTAAATCAACACCAACAATCTAGATTACATGGCATTTAATGAGATACATTAGTTTGTCACATTTTCATATTTACCTTTGTGTTGTAGGAAAAAGACAAAATACAACTTGCAAATACATAAAATATGGACAAAGTGGATACCCATTTGGTTGTACATAATAAAAAGTCAATTCTCAAGGCCTAATGAAGCCAAAGTAGAGTCACATGATGCTTGAAAACTTGAGTTGATGAGGATTCACGAGATTCCAATTGCTGACTGGATCAAAAAGGAGTATTTGACACTTTATTAGTGAAGATATATCCAATTGGATGCTTGTTGGACTAATTCTTGATGACTGGACTACTAGAATAGCTATATGCATGTCTTGGTGATCCAGTCCATGGTCATTTGAATGGTATTTTTGGGAAAATATCAAAAATTTAATTTTTGGTATTTTCTACATCGTAGTAAATTGCATTTTCAGAGGCCTCCAAAGCGGAATGGGGGCTCAAAACTTCTCTGTTGCTTGGTATTAAGCCTTAGCAATTAGGTAGCTCAAACTAGATAATCAGTTTATCTTTCCAACAAGTCCAAGAAGTTTAAATTCTAATAAAATTGTTAGGAGTTATGACCCCCGGATTGGATCACTTGGACATTAGACTGGATCTGTAGGAACTACCATGAAAGAAGCATGATCTTCAATGTCTTCTAGCTCTTGAGACTCATCTTTATCATATTAGACATTATATTGATCTTCTCTTATAGGTGCAATATCAATTTGGTTGATAGAATGTCAATTCTGCAACTCCGGGTCAGCAAGGTACCTTTGTGTGTTCATCCTTCCAAGATGGCTCCAGTTGGCTCCTTTGTGCTCTTATACCTACAATAAATAAGACCAAGCATCAATTTCATCATAAACAAGTCATTTTCTATCAATTTGGATCAAAACATGTCCATTTGCAGTCATGGATCAATCAAAAATAGCCCATTGTCAATATCACTTTCTCTATGAACAACCTCTTAAATCCAGTGATTTTTACATGATTTTCTGCATTTTTCACCATTTTGCAAGTACCCATTTGGCCAATATGATGATTAAGGAAGTTTTTGTGGTCATTTGAATCCATTTGGGGACTTTTATTCCATGTTTTTCTATCCTTTTCTGTAAAAAGTAGGATTTTTGGGGGTCACAGACTTTTCATGTGCAGTGGCATTAATTGTCGTAAAACGTGCCAAAAATCCACACAAACTTGATAAAATGTTCATCATGATGTGAAAAATAGATATGCAATTCAAATTCATCAAGAAAATCCAGTTTGCTCCTTTGAAAAACTTAATTTCAGGCCAAAATACCAAAAAGCGCTGATTTTGGGGTTTACAGACCTAATGGAGATTTTGGGGTCTACCGAGTAAAACTTGGTGCAATACAATTCTAGTGCAGGTCAGAGAGCTTCATTTTTAGTGCAAAATGCTTTTACGCTACTTTTGGGTGCCACCAACTTGCGCGAGTTTGTCGGATCGACTAATAGCATCTCATAAGGTCGGTCGGGGTGGATTGTAGCGCAAGTCAGTAAGGTCAATTTTTAGCACAAAACATAAAAGGCTTAGTCGGCAAGGATTTTCAATGCAACTAAGTAGCATGGGTTTTAGCACTGACCAACCTGTGTGACTTAAGTCAGTGGGAGGCCATTTCAGCGCAAGTCTGCGAAGTGGGTTTTTAGCGCAAAGGTCGGTAGAGGCTGTTTTTAGCGCTTTTTGTAGTTGGGGTCATTTTTAGCCCTTGATTTTGAATTGGCCAAGGTGAAAGCATATTTAAAAATATATTTAATTATAAGAAATTGAATTTCTTATACTTTAAATATTTTTAAATATACTTTTAGGATGTTTGAGATAGGTTCCAGATCCATAGGATTTTGTATGCAGATTGTAGAATTTTGTGGTTCCACCAGATTTTAGGATTTTTAGGGTTTTAGACTTAGCCAAATTAGGGCTTCAGGACCATGCGATGGGATAAAAGTATGTAAACCCCTTAGTGAAATCTTATGGAACTCGACACGTTTTTGCAACTCTAAGACCTAGAAATTAGGAATTTCAACATGAAACATTCTGTAGAAGCAATTTCAAGGGTAATATCCAGTGATAGGATTTTTGACCAAAATATAGTAACACCCAATTCCAATGCAGAAGGCAACAAATGGCTCTTTTTTAAGTACAAGACCACTCAAGACACTTTCAAATCAATCATGAAAGACATCAAATCACTCCAAACATGCAAAGTACTCAAATCTGGAACAAATCATGCACTCTAAGCACAAATTCACTTTTTCATCATCATAATCAAGAAAGACTGAGACTCCAAGACAAAGCAAAAGAAGGGGTCTCCATTTGGCAAAATGGGGCATGTGTACAAGGCACAACAGAAGGATGGAGATGTCATCATTCTCAATTTCAACATGATATTGGACTGAGTAATTGCATTAGATGCTGGGTATGCAAAATTTGTGATGGATGTGAGAGCTTTGCTTGATAAAAGATGGAAAGATCACTACGAAAACTTGCTTCAGATTCAGGCTTACCAATGGCCTGGTGATTTTACAATATATAAATGGGAGGAGAAATATCTTAGAGATGAATCATTAGTAGCATAGGTTGAGGTGCAGAAGAGCAATGAGCCATATGATGGCATTAAATAGCACCATCACATCTTAAACGCTCTCTTTTTGTCTCTTTATGTTTTCTTCATGTTTTCAAAATGTATTCAAATATATCTGAAAATCTAAATTATACTTATAAAAGACAAATATTGTAATATCAAGGGTTAGGAATACAAAGAACCATTTTGAATGTGAAATGTCTGAAGCTTGTTGCTTCCTTTATGAAAGGAAACCAAGACCTTATGGCTCGGAATCTATCTGGGATTTTGATTTTTTGAAAGAGACATTGCACTATCTGTACTTTGAAGAAAATCAATATAAAAGCTGCTATTCTCTGGTGGTCAACTTTTGGTTATCATTTGTTTGTTGAATTGGATTGCTAATAATTTATCTGGTTGTCTCCAATTTACTTTTTCTTTGTTATTCAAATCAAAAGAGACCCCTGCATTCACATTACAAAAGAGAATAGGTGATATTTATCAAACTAAAATTATAAAGTAATAAGTTATATCTCAAAAAATGTTTATATTATTTAAAAATAAAGGAAGGATATTCTACTGTAGAACTTTTTGACACCTTTAATATGATTTTGAGTCAAATAGGTTCAATAAATGTTAAACTTGATGAGGAAGACAAATGTATCTTCTCACTTTATTCTTTACCCAACAATTAGGAGAACATAATGCTTGTTAGAAATGTATCTTCTCATGATCATTATTCTAGTAGAAAATCCTAGTTTTCATTCTTTTTTCATAATGCATTGGTTAATCACACACTTCACATTTGACATCATACTAAAACGATCAAATAAGTTTTGTATTTCTTCTCAACTATTTCATTTCTCTATCTTAATTACTTAATATCTCAATATTTTATTCTACTCTCAACTCCTTGTACTTTAACGTTTAATTAAATCTAGGATTGGACTTAAATCTTCTATTATAGGGTATGATTTATTTCCCTACATTTTTTTGAACTCACAATTTCCATGCCTATGTTTAGGATAAAAAAATATTGATTTTTTATTTTGAGATTTTTGTGGTTTGCATTTGTTGGAAACAACCCAATGCCTTTAATTTTGCATTCCTAAGAAACATCTATGATCCTTATGTCCCCTTCAACAAAGTACTAGGTCAAACCCTCACCTTGCAAACATGACTACCTCTTTCTCCTACTTCCTATGATGATCACATGTTGCATTCTATTGATGAAGAAGAATATTATGATCATAATGTCTTTATTAAAAGTGTTGAAAATGAATAGAAACATGAGATCGTTGATAAATTGAAATATTTGTGCAATCAATTAGCTAATATAGATCATAATATGTCCACTTCACATTTCATTGATGGTCTTACTTAAGTACTTATCACAAGATAACATGGCATAGATACAATTAAGGATATATATGAAAAATAATTAAAGATAAACAAATTCCTCATGTGGCAGGCACCAGTCTATCTCTTTTAAAAATCATTCCCTTATATATATTTTCAAAATCCAAATTTGTTTTTCTGTTTTAGGAGAAGGGTTTAAAGATTTATAGAAAAAATTAATCCAAATCATATCCCAAATTGGGTTAAGTGAAGTGGATGATTTAATTGACAAAATTACATAAGCTCCTTAATTTGTTTTGAAGTCACCAGCAAACTTGAAAGTAAATTGTCATTGGTGAAACAAGGTAACACCCACTATTTAAGGAACTTGATGAGCTTATCCTTTGACCTATATCACTTAATACTTCCATCACATAAGGATTATCCATTAACAAGTTATGAAGAACATCAATCAATCCATTTAATTAACATTATTGCCAACAATTCATACCAAAGATTGAACAATTTAAGGATATTGCAATAGGTAATTTGTCAACAATTGAACGATCCATTTAATTAACATTATTGCCAACAATTTAATCATCCTTTTTTAAACATGGATTGAAAATAATTCTAAAAATTTAGAAGTCTTGGTCATTAACTTTATTATCTACTACAATGTCATCCAGTGTATCATTGTCAATGTTCATATGTTCTTTCAAGTATTTAATATTATCATCATCCTCATCTTGACCTCCATCATCTTCATCATCATTGAAATCTGACTGTAGACCATCTATATTGTTACCAAATGTATTTGGATCATCATTTTGTATACCATCCATATTGTTGTCTTCCATAACATCATCCAACTCTGGATTGTTGTCTTCTTGTTCTTAAACATAACCATCTTTAACATCATCATGGATGTCAATTTCTTCGATGTTCTCTAATCCCTCTCTCTCATTTTGTTGGCCATCATTGTTTTTCTCAGTATCCACTAATGCATCGTAAAATACATTCCTTAATCTTGGATCATAATGTATGACAAATATCCATTTCGGGTCCAAAATATCTTCATAGAAAAATACCTGCACATGAATGACATACATATATTAGATGTATGATATAACAATTTTATTGATTAATAAACACATGTATATATTCACAATAAACTATGAATTAATAGATTAATGATCACTACCACTTCTTGTTTGAGTTAAAGAAATACCTGCTCACAATGAATTGGCAAAACATAAGGCTCCTTATCCTCCGGTAGGAAACAAGAGGAATCTATAGAAAATAATCCACTATGGGTGTCATCTCTTCATGTCCTCTCAAATGCTTCATACCATCTACACTTAAAAATACAACATTTAAAAGAGCGGTAATCCAAATCAATAATTTATTGTATTTTCCCAACATATTGTAGATTCCCTTCAATTATATTCTTATATTTTGAGCTTGATTGACTGGATTGCTTGAAGTCAACCATGATGCCACAATAGAAGGATCGTCTCTTTACATCTACACTTTCTACACGATAATGTCGACCATATGCCCATATTGTTGGATATTTCTTCACCTGTGAAAGACCATTTATTTTAGTGAAAACAAATATAATGACGAATATTAAAATAGCTAATAGTGTCAAAGCTGTAAGGAAACAACATTTTGTAAAATTCTAACTGTACCTTTCTTTCACATCCTCTAGACATGTTGATTTCATCTTCTATTATGTTTGAATCTATACTTGCATCTTCTATTTGATTTTGAATTTGTTCAATAACCCATTCTAGTGTGCAATCTTTGCCCCATTCCCCAAGCAGATCAGTGGGAAGCGAAGTATTCCTTGGGTTTGATCTCTTAAATTGTCTCCTTGCTTCTAACACTTCTCTTTTTTTATCATATAGATCAATTCATTTGTTCATAAAGTCCATGTGGTATAGAATGAACTTGTCGAGTATAGCACTTTCGCCTACACCTATTACATGTCAACATGTTTATTTCAAACTCTAAATGTCATGCTGTTAACTTGACAAATAAATTACGGAGTAAATTAATGATTGCAAGAAAAAAACCACATTGATCATGAATTTACTTACTAATTTCTACTTGAACACCATTAGATTGTGGGTTTTCTCCATCAATAATATCTAATACTCATTCTTAATCCTAGAAGCATGGCCTATCTTCAAAATCCTTACCAAGGAATTCAAACAGGAAGAAAAATGCTTCATTCAATACACACCCTTCAGCCATGCAACCCTCTGGATGTGCCTTTTGTTGGACATATCTTTTTAGAGTTTTCATATACCTCTCAAAGAAAAAACATCCACCTCATTGATATGACACCTGCCAATTCAATGTCATTGACTAGGTGTATAAGTAAATGGACTTGTAGGTCCATGAAACTTGTAGGGAGCTCCTTCTCAAATAGACATACAATTTCTACAATTTCCTTCTTCCATTTTGGCACTTCACATTCGTGGATCTCCTTAGAGGTTACCCACCTAATATAAGAATAGTAAATTTGATGAAGGGGGTATATCATAAAACACACAACAACAAAAATTGCACACAGAAAATAGAACTTTCTTTATTGATTTGGACAACTTATTACATTATAGAAGCTCAAATACAATCAGAGGAATCAACCCTCCACAGGCTACAACACATTACAACTTTCTATCCCAAGACTCTGGAATCATCTACCTTCTGTAACCCCAAATCAACTAGGGTTTCTGTTTTCCCACCTATTCTTGGCTCTACACTTCCCCCCTTAACTCTACTATTGCCTAGGGTTCCCAAAATTGGTTATTAATAGCCTTTTTGGCGGCCAACAACCTAATTTCAAAATTTGCATCTCCCTCCAAAAATAGGTCAACTTCCGGGAGCCATAACTTTTGATCTGGGTGTCCGATTGACAAACCGTTTTATACGTCAGAAAGCTTACGGAGTACTCTATGTGCTAAGAACCCACTCTGCTAGTTCTAGCCATTTTTGGGCCCGTACGGGACCATTTAGTGCCTCAAACCTGAGTTTGAATAATTTTTAGGCATTTTTCAGGAAATAGAAACTTTAATATCTTTTAGCTTGCAAATGATCTTTGCGTGATTCCTTCACCAAAGGTCTTATTTTTCCATTATGAAGCTTCCTATAAATTTTCACTTCATTCCGTGCCCAAGTGTAAACTTTCTAAAAATAGCAAGTTGCTATTTTTAGCAGTTTGGAAAAACTGAAAGTTCTACATCATTATTCAAGCGATTATGGAACCAGAACCAAAAATTTTGAAAAGAAATGGAAAAAACATCAACAATTTTGAAACACATATTTTTTTGGGTGATACAAGATTGCCCTTACACCACTGGATGCTCCTGCATCAGACACCCAGGGTAATTTAAGAAGTGACCCTATCACGTCTTAGGTGTTTGTGTGAGGAAAACCCAAATGGTCAACCTCTACCTTAGACAACCAAGAATAATCTTCAACAAGCCTTCCTTTCCATTTCACCAAATATTCTTAATATTGTCTGTTTCGAGTACTTCCCACATGGCTATCCAAGATCTCTTCTATCTCCTCTATTGAAGTAGATGCTGGAATACTCCACTATTCTTTTGTTGGCCCATCCTCTGTTCCACCTTCATGATATTCCGATAAATCATCAATTTTGAAAATAGGGGAAATGTTGATCCAACTCAAAAGCTCTACCTCATGTATTTCCTGAATCATGTTTCTTCAAAATTTTGCATGGTCCAAATTTCTTCATTTTCAGCTTATTATATGTTCCAATTGGGAACCTTTCTTTTCTCAAGTGAACCATGACTTCATCTCCTACCTGGAACTCCTTATATCTCCTCTTCTAATCTACCTTAGCCTTGTACTGAATATTCATCTTATTAATGTGCCTTTTCACCTCTTCATGCAAATTCTTCATGTGTTCTGCAAAGTCTTCAGCCTCGGCACTTATCTTTTCTCCTTTGTGCAGGTTCCTTAACTCTAAAGCATTTCTTGGACTATTCCCATATACAATCTAGAATGGTGATTTACCAGTACTCCTATTGACAGAATTATTGTAAGCAAATTCTACCTGTGGTAAAATCAAATCCCATCCCTTGGGCTTATCTCCTACTAAGCATCGTAGCAAGTTACCCAAACTCCTATTCACCACTTTTGTCTATCCATCAGTCCATGGATGGTGTGTAGAACTAAATTTCAAATTTGTCTTCAACTTCTTCCACAATGTCCTCCAGAAATAGCCAACAAACTTGGTATCTCGATCTGAAACTATGCTCTTTGGTAGACCATTTAATCTCACCACCTCCTTGAAAAATAACTCTGCAATATGAACCGCATCATTAGTCCTCTTGCAAGGAATAAAATGTGCCATCTTTGAGAATCTGTCCATCACCACAAAAATGGAATCATGTCGCCTCTGTGTCCTTGGTAAACCAAGAATAAAATCCATACTGATATCATCCCATGGCTTCTCTGGTACAGGTAATGGTTGATATAGACCTATATTCTGACTTGTTCCTTTTGCCATCTGACACACTCTACAACTCTATACAAATTTCCTCACATCCTACTGTAACTGTGGCTAATAATAATTTTCACCAACAATAGCAATTGTCTTATCTTGACCAAAGTGTCCAGCCAATCCTCCACTATGCTTCTCCTTAATCAGGTTCTCTCTCATGGAACTCCTTGGAATGCACAACTAGCTTCCTTTAAACAACATGCCATCTTGGATTATGAAATCCAACCATTTTATCCTGTCCAAGGTAATAGGTTCCAAACAAGCTTTCCAGGCCTCTGTAAAATTGGGATCTTCAGGATACAAAATTTTGAGCTCATCAAACCCAACAACCTCTATCTTCATTTTTGTCAACAAATTTTTCCTTCTGCTCAAGGCATCTACAACTCTATTGGACTTCCCACTCCTGTGCTTCAAAACAAAGGTATAAATTTGCAAAAACTCAACCCATTTTAAGTGCCTTTGATTTAACTTTCCTTGACTATTAAGATACTACAAAGCCTGATGATCAGTATATAAAACAAACTCCTTTGGCAACAAATAATGTCTCCATTTCTTCAAAGCCTGAACTATTGCATAAAACTCCTGATCATAAACATAATACTTTTTATTGGCATCATTAAGCTTCTCACTAAAATAGGCAATGGGCTTACTTTCTTGGCTCAAAACAGCTCCTATACCACTACCACTAGCATCACAATCTACCTGAAATACCTTATTAAAATCTGGAAGTGCCCAAACAGGTTGCTCTATGATTTTTTGCTTCAATGCATCGAAGCTCTTGTCTACTCCTTTAGTCCATCTAAACTCTTTTCTATCCCCTCTCATTGTCTCAGTTAGGGGTGCACAAATGCTACTAAAATTCTTGATAAACTTTCTGTAAAAACTTGCCAAACCATGAAAAGATCGTACCTCTATTGCACTCCTTGGCATAGGCCATTCAATAATAGCCCTTACTTTTTTGGGGTCCATCTTAAGACCTTCCTCTAAGACAACAAATCCTATGTATACCAACTCCTTCTTTGCAAAACTACATTTCTTCAGATTGATCAACAACTTCTCCCCCCTCAGCTTCTCCAAAACTCTTCTAATATGCATCATATGCTCATCCCAAGTCTTACTGAAAATCAAAATATCACCTAAATAAACAATAACAAAACTTCCCAAAAATTCTTTCAATACCTCGTTCATGAGCTATATGAATGTGCTCAGTGCATTGGTTAGCCCAAATGGCATAACTAACCACTCATACAAACCTTCCTTTGTCTTGAAGGTTGTCTTCCACTCATCTCCTTGTCTGATACAGATCTAGTGATACCCACTCTCCAGGTCAATCTTAATGAAGTACTTGGCTCCACTCAAACAGTCCATAATGTCATCCATTCTGGGCAATAGAAATCTATACTTGATTGTGATCTTATTAATGGCTTGAGAGTCTATACACATTCTCCACTCTCCATCTTTATTTGGTGCTAGTACTACAGGTACCACACATGGACTTAGACTCTCTCTTATCAATCCCTTCCTCAACAACTCCTAAACTTGTCTGTTCAACTCTTCACTCTCTACTGGAGTCATTCTATGGGCGGCCTTATTCGACAAACTGGCTCTTGGTATCAAGTCCATGTGATGACTTATCTTCCTCACCAGTGGTAAACCTTTTGGTACATTATCAGAGATAATGTCCTGAAATTCTTCCAACATATCTGAAACTTCTGCTTGTACATATTCACATTTCTCTTGACTAATCTTAGGAATCAATGCAGAGTAATGACGCTCATGCTTCATACCTTCTAAAAATTTCCTACCATCTACCAAGCAAATTCTAGCAGTACTACATACCTTTTCTTCCACCTCTTTCAAGGGCTTCAACTTATGATGAACTCCATCCTTTGTTAAGGAATATGTGTTTGCACGGCCATCATGGATAGTGCTCCTATTATACTACCACGGCCTCCCCAATAGCATATGACATGCATCCATTGGTATGATATCACACAGCACCTCATCATGGTAGTCCCCAATATTGAACTTCACTAAACATTGCTCATTGACCAAAGCTCTATGGTCCTTTTGCAACCATGCAATCTGATATGGATGGGGATGCATTCTTCTTGTCAACTTCAACTTGTCAACCATCTCCTCTAAAACTAGATTATCAGTGCTTCCACTATCAATAATAATATCACAACACTTAACTTCACATTTGCACCTTGTGCGGAATAAACTCTTCCTCTTATTGGCTTCTTTCTCCTCATTCAACAAAGTTCTTCTGACAACTAGGGTTTCTCCCCTTTCAGCATCTTCAGAATGCTTAGACTGTGCATCTTCATCTACATGCACAACTCGTGCATTACCTTTAGGTCTCCTATTTGTCCTTCCTTGATGTTGTGGACACTCATATGCTCGATGCCCTTCTTCTCCACATTGAAAACAAGTTCCTCTAAAACCTTCTCTTCCAGGTCCTTGCCCAGGTCTACCTCTTCCTCTTCCTCTTTTCTCACCATTGTTTTGGTCACGAGGGCAGTAGGCATTATCCCCTCTCTGATTTTGACTGGTGCTTGCTTCTTCACTTTTATTTTGATCTTCATTCCGGCCTCCATAGGGCCTTCCACCAGTCCTTCTGCCTTGACCTCTTCCCCTTTGCTTGCAATCAAATCTTTTATTCAGCTTCTCTTCCACCTTCAGGGAAAACTGGTATGCATCTTCTATGGTGGTCATTCTGACTAGACTCATCTCCTCTTGAATACTCGGCCTCAACCCATTAATGTAATGGGCTACCTTCTCCTTGTTGGGATTTGCATGACCGGTTCTAATAGTAATCTTATAAATTCTTCTGTATACTCCTTAATAGACTTGTTGCCTTGCTTCAATCCTTGTAGCTTCTTCAACAACTCCATCTCATAGTCCACAGGAATGAACTACTTCTTTAGTTCCTCCACCATCTGATCTCGTCTAGTGATCTTTCCTTTTCCTCTTCTATGCCTCTCTAATTAAACCTCCTTCCACCAAATACTGGCATGGCTCTTCAACTTTGTTTTTGCAAATTTGACCCGATTTGGGTCCTCCACATCTTCATAGTTGAAATACTCCTCCATGTCATTGATCCAATCAATAAGCTATTCCGGATTCAAATCTCCAGAATATGTAGAAAATTTGATCCTAGGCCTCTTTCTGATCTTTGAAATAGTCCTCAACAACATAACGTTTGCAGGATCTCCTGCAGCTTCTTGTTCTTCCTCAGATAGCTCTTCTTCAGCTTCATCTTCACTTTCTTCTCTTGTTCTTGGATCAAACCCTCTTCGCAGCTCTTCTTCCAATGCATCGATTTGCCTTTGTAGGGCTCTAAAACCCTCTTCCATCAAAACATTCCTCCCAATATGATTTCTTTGTGGAGGCATCTTGATCTCCGTAGCAAACCCACAACCTCAGTTCCTGGTGCAAACTGCCTCACGGTCGGCGATCTGTCTACACACTCAAGAAACCTAGCTCTGATACCACTTGATGAAGGGAGTAAATCATAAAACACACAACAAAAGAAATTGCACACAGAAAATAGAACTTTCTTTATTGATTTGGACAACTTATTCCATTATAGAAGCTCAAATACAATCAGAGGAATCAACCCTCCACAGGATGCAACACATTACAGCTTCCTATCCCAAGACTCTGGAAGCATCTAGCTTCTGTAACCCCAAATCAACTAGGGTTTCTATTTTCCCACCTATTCTTGGCTCTACACTTCTCCCCTTAACTCTACTACTGCCCAGGGTTCCCAAAAACGGTTATTAATAGCCTTTTTGGTGGCCAACAACCTAATTTCAAAATTTGCATCTCCCTCCAAAAATAGGTCAACTTCCGAGAGCCATAACTTTTGATCTGTGTGTCTGATTGATGAACCGTTTTATGCGTCGGAAAGCTCATGGAGTTCTCTACGCGTTAAGAACCCGCTCTACCAGGTCCAACCATTTTTGGGCCCATACGGGGCCATTTAGTGCCTCAAACCTGAGTTTGAATAATTTTCAGGTATTTTTTAGGAAACAGAAACTTTAATATCTTTTAGCTCACAAATGATCTTTTTGTGATTCCGTCACCAAATGTCTTATTTTTCCATTATGAAGCTTCCTGTAAATTTTCACTTCATTCTATGCCCAAATGCAAACTTTCTAAAAATAATAGGTTGCTATTTTTAGCAGTTTGGAAAAACTGAAAGTTCTACATCATTATTCAAGCGATTATGGAACCAGAACCACAAATTTTGAAAAGAAATAGAAAAAACATCAACAATTTTGAAACACATCTTTTTTTGGGTGATGCAAGATTGCCCTTACACCACTGGATGCTCCTGCATCAAAATTAGTATGAACCTTTAGTCAAAAAATAAAATGCAATATAATATATCTATATCTCTCACACATTAACCACATACCTTGTAAATGCTGACAATCAACTTATGGCATTCCTTAAGTCAATTGTAAGACAGGGATCCCCCCTAATTGCCAATGGCATGATATGCTATGAAACACATTTATGAAAAGGTCATTAGTAATTTTTTCTCACACAGCATAATGATATCAAAATATATTTAGTACTTAATCAATGTTACCAGTAAATTTTAAATGATGATATATAATACCTTCATAAAATATGAAAATCATGTGTTTTAAATCATGTGATATGTCCATCAACTATAAAAGCTTTAGCCAATGATGACCCATAGCCAGTAGCTGTCCTTATTGAACAGATGACATTTTTTAGTTGGTCTAGCTCTTTTTTTTTCAAAATCCATGGAGCTTCTGCATATGTTTCATTTTCCCTATTTGGCCACAAATGTTTTCTATCAATTTTGGTACGCGAAAGAGCAATATCTCTCCTCGAAGACAAGGTGTCCTTCTCTTTGCCTGATATATGTTGAAATATAGAATCTAGGACATTTTTGAAGATGTGCATAGGATCTAATAAGTGAGATATTAATAGATCCTTCCAGTAAGGGAGCTCATAAAATATGGATTTCCTTTTCATTCCTTCTGGCATATTAACAACTTCCTCTAGTTCTTCAATTGAATCACCCCGATCAAAAAAATCCTCCCAACCTTTCAATTCAGCATCTTCATACTTCTTAAGCGAATCACCTAGACCCATAATCATGGGAGGGCCTCTATTTTCAACTTTTCCATCAAATTAATTCTTCAGGCAATTTCTAAACTTATGATCTAGTGGTTGAAAAACCATGTTGTTTGCATAAATAAATTTATGTAGATCTTTAGAATACCACCCTTGCAATTGTTCTACACATCTTGGACATGCAAATATCCCCTTTGTTTGAAGCCCTACAATTCAATAAGTAATGTTAATAACATCAAAAAAATAGTATAAAACTAAGTATGAAAGTTGGGATGAAAATAAATTATGAGTGTAAATATGTAAATATTTTATCTTACCAGAACAAACACCAAGTCCTAGGAAATCATGAATAGTCCAACATAGAACACCATACAACATGAAGGACCTATTTGATGGGGGACCTGATATGTCATACATTCTTACACCTTTCCATAGAATTTGCATCTCATCAATAAAAGGTGCAAGATAAACATCCATGTTTTTAACTTGATGTTTTCCTAGAACAATGAGAGTCAGCATAAGATGCTCCTTTCTAACACTCATCCATGGGGGAATATTGTATACTATCAATCCGACTGGCCAAACACTATAATTTGAGCTCAGGAAACAAAATGGGCACACTCCATCAATTACAAGACCAAACTTGATACTACGGGGTTCATCTTCGAATTTTCTTGGCCATTTGTCCTCTATGTGTTTCATTGCTTTAGAGTCGGCTAGAATTTGCATGAATCCATCTTTACTCCTATTCTTTGCATTCTAGTCCATCAATTGTGCAAGTGACTTGCAACGAAACATTCGTTGAAGTCTAGGTATAATTTGCATGTGATGTAAAACCTTCTTTGGAACTGTAGGACCTTGTACATCTGTATGATATCTCTTCTCTTTGCATACAGGGCATTCTACCTTTTTTTGATATTCATCTCTGTATAAAATGCAATCATTTTTACATGAATGAATTTTCTTATATTCAATCCCCAACTCAACCAACAACAGTCGCACCTCTCTGCAAGTTGATGGTAACACATTATCTTCAGGGAATATTTTAGTTTTTAGTGCCCTGTAAGATTGCCAAAGATTAAATCAATTGAATGTTTGACTTATGATGAACATGTTTGATATGTTAATCTATACTAGGACTATTTATATACAATATATGGTTTTAAAATCCCCTCAAAGAAATATAAACGAAGTTGATGAATGTTTACGAATTATGTACACCAATTGATAATTGTAAAGTAAGAAATAAATTTCAACTCACTTCAGTAGGGTAGTGAATCCTTTGTCTAACCAACCAAATAGTGCCTTGATTTCTAATAATATTAATGTGCATGCTAGTTTTGAGGTTCTACTTGCACCTGATTTGAACACGGGTGTCTTCGTTGCTTGCTTGATGGAGTCTTCAGGTTGTTGTCATCAACATTACGTTGGTGGTAATTACCCCTGCTATCATCGTTACTATCAACCATATGATCATTATTGTCATCATTGTTTTCATGCCCAAAGAAATCTATAAGAATTTCATTCAATTCTTCTTCATACACTACATTTTCACTATCATGATCATCATCATTAAGGCTAGGTGGCATGTCATCAGTGTATGTAGATCTCATCAGCTCTTCAAATTTCTTAGCTGATAATATTCTCTTCAATAATGCTCTTTTCGCCCTAGTATTGTTTAAAGGATGGTTTGGATCATCCTGTCCAAATCTTAATAGCCCAGTTGGATCTTGGGTATTAGTATGTGTTTCATCAACATCTTCTACCTATCAACAAATGTAAGCATTATTTAATGTTTGACAACAATTGGATAAATCATAAATGTATCAATTTCAAATAAATATAATCAAATATGGCTTAAAAAATAAAAATATTGGTTGTATGAACATATATACATCAATTGAATAATGGAACATTATTTTATAGACTACCTTTTTTTACAATAATTTAAATAAAACACAATTTGGACAACATAGTTTATAAAACATCAATCCACACTCATTTATTATTCTTTGGTTTTCTGCCCTTAAGAACATCCTTAGGGAGACCTTGTTCTTCCCTCTTCTTTCACGTAGGAGTGCATTTTAAGTAGGGGTAATCAATCAATAACTCATCCCCAATGGTAAGGTCCATAATAGCCTCAACCATTATCAATCTATCAACCTCTCTTTCCATATCTCCATCTTTATCATTTATAACCTCAACAAATTGACAATTCAGTCTTACAGTAGGGTCCCTTCCCTTACTACTATTTATAAATCCTGCAATATTTTTGTGTGTATGCAAGTCCATCTATATACATAAGATGACCTCTATTCATTTCTTTTCCACTTCCCAATTGGAGATGATGTGTATACATATTCAAATTTAGACCATATGTTGACATGCTAGGCTTATATTATGCTAGCCTTCTCCATTCACCACTATAATATGAAGGACCATAATATAGCATTAATCTCCTAGTGGTTTGTTCTAAATTGTTTCTATGTTTAGATCCCACATGTACATTTTGGATAATAAAGAGGCCTAGATTCGCTCCATGAATACTGGAGGGTCATATCATGTAGCTGTATCCCCAAAATTGAAACACCTTGTACACTCTAGGTAGTTGTTGATCACTAGGCCAAGTGCAATATAGTCGACGATCAAATGTCTCTTTGTAAATTGATCTCAAACTCAGAGGAAAGTTATCATCTCCATCACATTCATTCTCATAGGGTATGTAGTCCACCTTCCCCTTGTCTTTAAGCAAATTATGCATCTTTAAACTAGTTCTTATTCTATTGCTTGTTTTCATCAATTCCTCATCTTCTGAGCTGGTATATTAGCACATATTTTTGTTAGATGTATCATCTGATAAATGATCATTGCCCTTTAGACTGGAAGTCGGTGATCCAAGAAACCTTAAACCAAGAACTTTATACTGTAAGTATTTGTTAAGAAAAAAATTAGTTATTTAAATAATATAAAACAATGTTTAAATGAAGTATACATGTTATTTATATCAATTTAGAAAATTTCTTACCACAATTCCTATTGGATTTGAATCGATTGTAGGAGGCATACTACCAATTGGAAGCTCATCATATATGTAATATCTTTGTACAATCGCTCGTTTGAATTGTTTCTTTCTACAACATACAAAACATCCACAAACAACAATTTTCTCAAAGTATTCATCCCATGTACTATAGTCCTGACCAACCTCTTGTTTAGTGCAATCATTTGTTGTGTCTACAGGATCCATTGTCATATCCTCTTCCACCCATTGTTGTCTACGTGATTTAATAGTTTTAGGTCCATGTCCACGTACATATATTTTTCATTTTCTAGTTGAATACATGGGCTCTGCATTTGCTCCAATCTCCATCTAAAATAATCAACAACATGCATTAATTTATGTCAAGATTGGATAATACACTACAAATTTCAATAATACTATGAAAAAAGATGGACGTATCACAAAATTCCATCAGATTAATTTTTCCTAAGGAAATTGGATTTGAGTACCTGTTTTCCCGCTTCATTCATTGTATCCTCATTTGATATGACACGATCTATTGCCATGGCCTCATTTGGCCCCTATAATACACAACATAGTAAATAATGTTTAGTACACCAATTATATCATTTCAACAAATATGCTATCCAACACAAAACCTCACTTTAGTCATATATTTGACATATTGATATCATGTTTTGGCCATCCTAATTTTCAAACTTTTCCCTTGATCATAGAATCACATTTAATCACCATTCTTGTGCATTTTCAACCAATAAGTTTGACCTCAGAGGCCTCATGGACAAAAAAATGACTTTATCTCCTCTATGTTGTAGCATTTGTGAATTCATAAACACCTTCCTCCTTTGGTTGAGGTTGCTTTCTCTTCTTACCTCTATTGTATCTACAGATTCTGTTGTCATATCTATTTCCACCCACTTTCCTCTCTGCGATTTAGTAGTTCTACGTTGTCCACGTCCTCTCTCCAAGGCCTCCTCTAGATCCTGTAATACACAACAATGACAATGATAATAGTTACATAATAACTATACACCAAGAGAATATTCTTGAATTTATCTTGTTAATACACTCACTTTTCATTAAGACACACTATGAAAAACAAAACAGGACATTGCAACATTTTATTCTTCAGAAAAAGTTTACACACAGAATCTTGACAACTAGAGCTCAAATCTTATGATTACAAGATGACTACATATTCACATCAAATAGACATTTATTTCATATTTGACTCTCCTTTTTCTTTTATGGGTCATTTTAAGGCAATCTATATCTCTCCAAGTGGCCATAAAACCCTCAAAACAGTCTCAAAGAGTCTTTGGCACCAAAATTTTAAATTCTTGATGGAGGGAAGGATAATTTGGATGTTAATTTTGAAATCACGTCATTAGATCTTTGTTAGGTTAATCCCAGCTATTGGATATTCTTTAATTATAGGGACATTATGTTATTGAAATCATGAAAAATTGACATGAAGGAAATGACAACAAATGCAAATCAAATGAATTCAAACCTCATATCGACTCACGATCCATTGATAGGGTGGAGAGTGCCGCACCCAAAGCACTCTAACTTTACCCAAAGAGATGAATGTTGATTTCTCAATTATGCAGCATAACAATAATATGGAGATTGATAGATGAATGGATGGATGATGATAGATGCAAAATAGATGGATGAGATATTGAGAGGAAAATTGGGTAGAGTAAGGATGCTAGAAGAAGATTCATTGCAAATGGCTCAAGAGAGGCTACCTTTATAGAAAAAGGCAAATTCAAACAGACGGTTGTGATTAAGAGTTATGTTGAAAGATATGGATAGTCAAGATCGATTAGGTTTGGATTAGGGTTTTCTCACTCCAAGAGGGATTGTAGTCACATGACAAGTGTGTGAACGAGAATAAAAGGAATCTAATTCAAATATTACATTTGAATTAGTTTGACATGTGAAGGCATATTAAGTGGGAGATGGAGACATGTGACATGTGTCGCAATGTGATGAGAGGTGAGGGGATAATTTAAATTTTTAATTTGAATTATGTGAGACATGTGACTAGGTGCAATTAATTAAATAAATAGGATTTATTTAATTAATTGGGAATTTGATCAAGTGGAATTAATTAAATAAAGTGGATTTATTTAATTAATTAAGAAGGTGATTAAGTTGGACCAATGGGATGGGGAATTAATTAAATAAATATGATTTATTTAATTAATTGGCTAAGTGATTATGATAGGATTAGGAATAGGGTAAGTGGGATTTGTGAGAGGGAAGAGGTTGGATGACCTAGGAACTAGGGCAAAACACACAAGGTCATGTCGACAAGGTGCTATGTTGAGACATGGACATTTTTTTAGTGTCTACATTTTGCCCCTCTTTGAAATGATGTTGTGAGATGATAAGATTTATGGCAAGTAACATCATTTCAAAGAAGCTAAGGAAATGGATAGAGGAAAAGGATAGGATGATAATGCCCCATCGAGAGGATAGGCGGGTTGGACAAATATGGGTAGGCTCTCAAAATGAAAAGAATTGGTCAAGGAAGAAAGGTAAGGGAATGGATAGAAGAAAGGGAAGGATGCATTATGCTGCAATAAAGTGAGAAACCATGATGTTTGATATAGTACTAGACATTATGCACCAAGGTATAAGGACCAAGGTGATGATGTGTCTCATGCCCCAGCATAATACAACCTTGTCTAGGTACAAGATATGAATATTAGCTGGGTTGGATGTAGATACAAATGCAAGATAAAAAGATAAATACACACAAGCAAACAAGCATGCATACACAAATGATACAAAAACAAACAAGGTATTGCCCCTGTCAAGCTGTAAACCAATGATTGGTCGATTGATTGATTGATTGATTAAATAGTGTTATCATTGCAAGGAATGATATATCCCTAGATCAACACAAGGATGTGGGAATGATATATCCCATTGATGATAATTGATGATTGATTGATTGATTTGGTTTGCAACAAGATTAGGATCAAGATCAGGGATGTAATTGGATAATTTGGCAAGCTTGATTGACTTGATTGGTATGGATAAATGATGACTTGCATTTGGATCATTTCTTGGAATGAGATGAATGGAATATTCGATTTGATGGAGATTGATTTGATGAAGTGATTGAAGAATTGATTGATGAAGTGATGAAGATAGACGATAGAAGAAATGTGAGATGGATGAAGATGATGATTAGTGAATGATTACAAGGATGGAACAAGACTATCACCTATGCCTGAATCTAGGTACTTCCTTTGTATCCTAGATTGCCTACATACCCTATATCCACATGATCAAGGCATTTAACAATAGAGATGAGATGAAGTTCTGATTTGTGTTTTATTGATGGGAATATATGGATTGGATTGATCAAGTTATCCATTGATTGGGATTGATTGGATGATTTGATGATAAATGATGTTATTTGATTTGCTTTTGATTATTTGATATATTGGGTGAAAAAGGATAGAAGATAGATAGATAGAAATCCCCATCATGTGATCTACAAGCTACCAAGATTATTAAAGAGCCTTCCACTTTCATTCAAGAAAACCAAGAGTTATGTCAAGAGCATGATCCTAAGCATGAAGAAACAATAGCCCCTAAATCTAATCAAGATCAAATCATCCCCATACAACCTATCCAAAACATTTACCTTCTTTATGATAAAGATAATACCTATGAAGAAGTTATCCATGAGCACCTTGATCCTATCCATAATCCTATAATCCATCAATAAGACATCCAAATTGCTCCTAGTCATCCTCCATCCAGCCGTCCATCCATAAGTCCTACATAATCCACATCATAATCCACTATCGCACCTTCCATAATCCACCATCTACCTAATCCATCTCATTTTCATACAATCCCCTACCAACATCTCTGAGTACACTTGACATGGTCCACGTGACACCTATCTTCAATGGGACGTCTATCACCTTTCATGGCACTAGACACTTGAGTTCCTCATGTCCATATCCACCCTATCCCATCCAAAAAAGTCAAAAAATAAAATAAATAAAGAAAAAAGTAAAGAGAAATCTCTTCATCCAATGGTGAAAATATAGTAAACAGGCACCTTGGATAAGTACCATGATGAAAACCTGGCAAACAGGCATCATGTGTAAGTTGATCTTCTATGGAACCTACACTTGGGGGCACATTGTCTCATCCCCCATATCATTTTCATATCCTATCTTGTCATACCATTTCCTACCATCCTTGTCCATTACATATACCTATCATATTGAGCCCATTCATCTAGATACCAATGACAATGAATTATTCTGATTCATTCTCATTCTGCATATAGGCTACCTAGCATATAGGCCCATGAATTATTCTGATTCATTCTCATTCTGCACTGATTAGCTTTGTGACCAAAGTGGTTGCAGCTGTGGCAGTATCCATTGAAGGATGGATATCTTTGAGCATTTGACTGTCTTACCGGAGGTCTTCTAGGCCTGCTCCTTGGATTTTCTGATCCAAGATTCTTCTGACCGGATCCGGAGCTTTCTCCTTTCTCATATCCCAAGCCATACTTGTCATCTGTCCTCTTTTGACTTCCAAGAAGAACTTCAAGTTGAGCAGAACTTATCTTGAATTTCTCTTTATATTCATTTGCTGTTTGAAGGTCTCTTTTGAGAGAGGCAATTTGATCCTCAAGTTTTCCTTCATTATCTTTGGCATCTTCAAGATCAGATTCAAGGTGTCTGATAATCCTGTCCATCTGGTGGCATTCTTCTGTTTTTTCTTTAAGAGATTGTCTTAGATTGTCTTCAGCCTTTCTTTTTTCTTCAATCTCTTGAGTAAACTTTATAGTTCCTGATTCCATTTCATGTCTTAACATAATGACTTCTTTTGATAACTTTTCACATAACTTGGTTTGCTCAGTCAATTCCTCATTTGTATTGCTTTCTTCACTTTGTCTTGCCAACTGTTGAAGCAGCTCCTTTCTCTTTTTCATAGAGAGACTTAATTTGTCTTTTAATTCTCTCATGAATTCATCAGCCTGTTTGAGTCTTTCCTTTAATTCACTGACTTCAGAATTTGACTGTTCAAGATCCTCAAGGGCAGTCTTGAGTTGCTCCCTTAAACCATATGCATCCATTTGAAATCCCAGATCTTCCTCAAGCTGTTAGGCTCTATTAGGAGGAACTTAGCTCTGATACCAATTGTTGATAACTGAGAGGGGGGGTGAATCAGTTATCCTAATTATTTCTCTTATTGAACTTTCCTTTTAATTGAAGCAGCATAAAATCAAACACAAAACATTAACCATGAAGTAAGAAACACATGACACAGTATTTTTGACGTGGAAACCCTGTTAAGGGAGAAAACCACGGGGTGATTAACCCAAGAAATATTCTCTGTTAGAAGAATAGGAAATTACAAAAAATGGCACTTGCCAATTAGGGCTCACTGCCCGAGCACACTGCTCACAAGAGGCCCACTGCCTACAAGAAGACACACTGTCTACAAAGTGATGATAATCACAGTCTTGAACTGATTGGAAGCATCTGCATATGCTGGAGTTCAGTTCCGGTTAGGCTCAGTACACTGATCTGCTGCACTTCATCTTTCCTCTGTTGTTTGTTCTGCTATCTTTCACATACCAGATCCTTTTTGCTACCTCTACTCTTTCTCTGGACTTATTCGCATATCTCTCCACATTCACACACTTTACAACTAAATCCATCCTCTATATATATCCGCACAAGTAATTTCATCACCTTTCTAGTCGGCATCCGGAACAGTCTAGTTTCTTACAAACTTAGTTCTGTCGGCTGAATCCTTGCTCACCAAGCAATGCGGATCAAGCATATACTTGTAGATATCATCAATTATGTCAGCCAAACATGATTCATGCCTCCGCAACCTTTATCATCATCTGTAACACATCCGGAAAGTAGTCTGATACTCTGTCAGTCAGTTCTTCCTCTGTTTTCACTGTCTCTCAGGAATCCGGTACTCAACTATTCATATCTTTTTCCTTGTCCATCTCCGGAGGCTAAATCCTTGGAATATACTACTCAAGATAGTCCTCTTGACTTCCCCAGATCCGCACTGTGCCAAGACACTTCCTCTGAGAGATCCGGACCAATCTGTCGGACCTTGCCACATGCTCTGTTCTTGTTCACCGGACCACAACAATCTTCAATCTGACTTCCGGTAGAGATATATCATGACTTGCGGATATGTGGGATGACCTTTGTTGCCATCAATGACAACAACCATGAATCCATATAGTGTCTCTTGCCAACAATCTCCCCCTTTGGCATTGATGGCAACACTTAGTGAAAAATGACTAAGTGTTTACACTATGCTCCCCCTTTGCTGATGCTCTGTCTTTATATACAATTTCCGGAACTCCCCCTGAGTTGGATTCCTCATTTTTCACTGCTCCTCACTCCCCCTTTGACATCAATGGCAAAGGGTAGGGTCCGCACACCAAAATTTTCAAAAATTTTCTATATATAGCCGCATATTTACATACTCACATATACTGCAGAATGTCTGCAAAGGATGTCTGCAGTTGAACCATTTCAGTAGCCCAACTTAGCTTCATTCTGTCCAAGATTGAAATGTGACCACTCAACAAAAATGCAAAAGCTTCTGCCCGCCTGAGATCTGTCGGATCTTTTGTATGGGCGGTGGTCTGGGCATCACTGATGGCCTCATGCATAGTTTCCAACTTAGGGACTATAATCCTTCTAAGTTCTCCCATCCGGTTGGTAATGTTCTTCCTCTCCTTCTCAAGATTCTTTATTTCATTCAAGACTGCAATAGTCTGACATTCTTGATTTATTATAGAGGAAGAGAGAGGATCAAAACTTTGAGATAAGCTTTGAAGCTTGTCCTGTTCCTCTTTTATTTTCTTGTCAATTGCTGCTGTTGCCTTTGACCAAGATATACAAAATTTGTAGATGTCACCGCCATCCTTAAGAGCATTTTCTAAGCTCTTTATTCCAATGCTTACAATCTTCCTATCCTTAGAGATTAATTCTAATATTTCAGAAAATCGTTTATCCAAAAATTCCTTCCGGACCTTTTCTTCAGCTGATTTTTCTAGAGAATTAAAATGTGTATCAATACTGCTGACTAAGGTTTTTAGATTACCGGAAGTGGAGGCTGTCGGATCTATCTGGATTGATGGCATGATCTTTACAAGTACTCCGGAAGCAGCCTCTATCAACTCACAGTCTTCCATATGAGACTTCAGGAGCTTTTCATTTGCCTTGGCATTTGCAAATGAAGCTATCTTCATTGTTTGTACCGGAGAGAGAGAGTCAAAATCAAATGGACCTTTTAGAAGCTCCGGTTCGTCAATCTCTAGAGTTTCTTTGCTCAAAAATTGTTGAACAGTTTGTGCAGTGTCTCTTGCCAGAGACAGATGTTTCTTTTCTTCTGCAGTCTTAGAACTGTCAACCTCTTTGTCTGTCACCACTGCTTCCTTCTCCTGCAATTGCTCTTCTTCTTTGGATCCGGAGACTGTAGGGGAAACCGGAGGAGAGATGCTAACTTGTTCATGGGCTACTTCTTCTTGAGCAGAGGGTCCCAAGTCCTCACTTGTCTGTTCAGGGCTTACTTCTTCCGGAACAGAAGATTCCAAATCAGCAGCTGTTTCTGCACCTAAGTCCTCTACAACAGGAAGATTGAACCTTTTGAAGGCCTTCCGGAGGATCTCTTCTGTTTCTTGGGCCACTTTGTCAGTCTCACCAAGCATGAGTTGATTCATCCTGGCTTTGCTTCTGAACTCATCTTTACAGTCCTTGAAGATAATGTTCATTGTTTTGGGATCAATTTGAGGATATAGCTGAATAGCTATCTGCTCCCGGATCTCAAGATCTTTAGCATGAGCATTATTTTTCCTCACTTCCATTTCCTTTTCTAGGCTTTTAGGAATAAGAGATATTATTTCAATGAAAGCCTTATTATATATGTTAAGATATTTCACTGTGGCCTCCTGCAGAGTCTTTTGGTCTGCCTCACTGAAGTCATCATAGGATTCAGTCATTGGTTGAAGGTTTCCATCCACCGTGACCGACTTGATTATGCTCTCTAGTGATAGAGTGGGCTTTTCAACAGTTACCTCTGCCATTTCCTCCTTGTCTTGTCCTGTGGAGGGCTTACCGGATCCTTTCTTTTTCTGTTTCTTTACTTCTCTTACTCCCTCATCTGATTCTGTTTCCTCTTCATCCTTTTGGCTTCCATAAGCCCTTGTGGCTTTTGCCTTTGATCTCTTACCGGATGCCTGGACTTCCGGTTTTGAACTTTTGGTTGAAGGAGGTGCAGATCTCTTTGTTGATCTGGTCCGGGTGGGAGCTCCAACCGGAGCACTTTCTTTGCTTTTCTCTTCTTCCTCGGCCTTCCTTCTCTTTTCCCGGCTGGCATCAAGTGCCTCCTTTGAAATTCCAAGACCTTGAGCAATGTGCTCTACTTCTTTTCTCACTTTTCTTTTGATCTCAGGTTCCCTGAGTTCTACATGTAACTTTATACTCAGCTCCTCAAAGGTTCCAAACCTTTCTGCCTTAGGATCTTTGGGCTGACTTAGCATGTGTTGAACATGCAGCTCCACTATCTGTTCATCAACTTCATACCCCATGGGCATGATCCAGACAGTCCTTGGCTCCACTGCCTCCATCAGGCACTGATCAGTGTCAACCATAAAGCACACTGAGTCCTTGTATTTCTCAATGAGAGATTGAGGAATTCTCTCTCTTGCTTGCATCATGCTCTGAAAGTTTTTGAAGTAACCCCATAGAGCTGAATTTCTCGCTTTTGCATCCCCAAGTCCATGCAAGTAGTCTCTTATCTGGACTGCAACAGGTTTGTCATTTTGCCATACCCATCCATTTGTTCCGGGTAGCTCATTCATGAAGTAGAAGAATAGACATACAATCAGAGTACCATACTTAAAGGAATTCTTCTTATCCTTCTTGATTTTCTATATGTTTTCCATTAATTGGCTTAGTAGCAGTTCGCAGAGATCATATTCTGCATTCTTTCTTAACATTTCATAAGCAGTGTATATTGCAGTTCCGGATACAGAATTCTCCCTGCTGGAGTGATAGATCTTGTATCCTATTATCATTGATGCATATTTGATATCCGGATCGGAGATGTCTTCAATGGTCATTGCCCTTTTGTCAAATTTTGATCCGGTGGCCTCAGTTACAATGTTGTTCTTGACAGATTTGAGGATAGGTACTCCTCCGGAAGAGTATAGGCCAGTTACTGCTCTAATTGCCTCTTTTGTGATCTTGCAGGGTCTATCTAGCCATAGAAAGTTGTCATGCATCCTGCTCAGTACATACCGGACCCATTCATCCTCTTCAAAACAGGGGAAATGAATAAATTGCTCAAATTGTTTCTTCTGAATATCCTTATACTCTGGTTTAAGCTCAAAGGCATTGTCAATCAGCTGCTTGTGATAGAGGTCTCTTAATTTGAAATCCCCAAATTCCTCAATGTTTGCATGTATGTAAACCCTAATGTCTTCGGTGTGTAAAACTCCGTGAGGAACACTAGAGAAGGCTCCTAGTGGGTCAACCTCCAATGATTTGTAGGGATGTTTCTTGAATAAGGGGCGAGGTCTATCGGAGATCTTAACTATGTTTGGAGTAGCCATTTTTCAAAGATTTGCAGTGAGGTAATGAAAAACGGAGAATACCTTATGCGCCTTAGGTTTGCACGGAGTGGTTGGATTGATTTCTTTATCCAATAGCTTCGGCAGGAGATCCTTGGTGTGCTTGAAGAACCTTGTTGCAGAGCTCCACTTTTCGCTTCTTCTCAAGTGCAGAATGAGCAAATGACCTTTGAGAAATCCCTTAAATTGCTCCGCGAACCCTAATACCTGTCTGCAATAAATGCTTCACCTACATCATTCCGGTTTGCCTTGTCTGGATAGCTTGGAGTATCCCGGATTAGTCCTGATCTATGGATATCATCCGGATCTATCAATCATGAATAAATCGAGGTGGCATATTACAAGATCATCTCAAACACTCTGTCCAATCCGCAGAACAAGATAGTGCATTTCCGGATCTTTCCAGACCTTTTTGTAATCCTTTATCATACCGGAGCATTTCCCTGAACAGGTCTTATTTGATCGATCATAGCTTCTTCATAACTCCATGCGGACCTCTGAAAACTTGACTGAAGTATCTCAAGACTCATATCTACAAACCCTTTGATCCGCATCTTGTGCCACATCCGGCACCACTTGTTTGGCTGGGGGAACAAGATTTTCTTTGAGTCTCCCCCTGAGCCAGAGCTCACTTTTAATTTCTGGAAGAAATATCAGCACCAGAGTCTGGTGCGGATCCAACCTCTACATTCTCTGAACTTTTCTTCACCCAAATCTTGCTCATCTGATTCCTAACCTCATCCGCATTCATCTTTTGTTTACCCTTGTCTTGATTCTGATTATACACCGGACCTCTTTTGTCCTGATTCTTGTTTCTGCAGACTTTAGCATTATGACCGGACCTATTGCAGATTTGGCAAATAACATTCCTTTGCATATTTGACTGATATCCTCTTGATCTGCATTGATTAGCCCTATGACCTATTCTATTGCATGTGAAGCATCTACCTTTGAGTGATTTGTTTACTTGCATAATTCTACATTCATGGGATTTGTGTCCATACCTTTTGCAGTTGAAGCACTGTCCGGAGAAGGATGAATTATTCTGATTCATTCTCATTCTGCACTGATTAGCTTTGTGACCAAAGTGGTTGCAGTTGTGGCAGTATCCATTGAAGGATGGATATCTTTGAGCATTTGACTGTCTTACCAGAGGTCTTCTAGGCCTGCTCCTTGGATTTTCTGATCCAAGATTCTTCTGACCGGATCCGGAGCTTTCTCCTTTCTCATATCCCAAGCCATACTTGTCATCTGTCCTCTTTTGACTTCCAAGAAGAACTTCAAGTTGAGCAGAACTTATCTTGAATTTCTCTTTATATTCATTTGCTGTTTGAAGGTCTCTTTTGAGAGAGGAAATTTGATCCTCAAGTTTTCCTTCATTATCTTTGGCATCTTCAAGATCAGATTCAAGGTGTCTGATAATCCTGTCCATCTGGTGGCATTCTTCTGTTTTTTCTTTAAGAGATTGTCTTAGATTGTCTTCAGCCTTTCTTTTTTCTTCAATCTCTTGAGTAAACTTTATAGTTCCTGATTCCATTTCATGTCTTAACATAATGACTTCTTTTGATAACTTTTCACATAACTTGGTTTGCTCAGTCAATTCCTCATTTGTATTGCTTTCTTCACTTTGTCTTGCCAACTGTTGAAGCAGCTCCTTTCTCTTTTTCATAGAGAGACTTAATTTGTCTTTTAATTCTCTCATGAATTCATCAGCCTGTTTGAGTCTTTCCTTTAATTCACTGACTTCAGAATTTGACTGTTCAAGATCCTCAAGGGCAGTCTTGAGTTGCTCCCTTAAACCATATGCATCCATTTGAAATCCCAGATCTTCCTCAAGCTGTTAGGCTCTATTAGGAGGAACTTAGCTCTGATACCAATTGTTGATAACTGAGAGGGGGGGTGAATCAGTTATCCTAATTATTTCTCTTATTGAACTTTCCTTTTAATTGAAGCAGCATAAAATCAAACACAAAACATTAACCATGAAGTAAGAAACACATGACACAGTATTTTTGACGTGGAAACCCTGTTAAGGGAGAAAACCACGGGGTGATTAACCCAAGAAATATTCTCTGTTAGAAGAATAGGAAATTACAAAAAATGGCACTTGCCAATTAGGGCTCACTGCCCGAGCACACTGCTCACAAGAGGCCCACTGCCTACAAGAAGACACACTGTCTACAAAGTGATGATAATCACAGTCTTGAACTGATTGGAAGCATCTGCATATGCTGGAGTTCAGTTCCGGTTAGGCTCAGTACACTGATCTGCTGCACTTCATCTTTCCTCTGTTGTTTGTTCTGCTATCTTTCACATACCAGATCCTTTTTGCTACCTCTGCTCTTTCTCTGGACTTATTCGCATATCTCTCCACATTCACACACTTTACAACTAAATCCATCCTCTATATATATCCGCACAAGTAATTTCATCACCTTTCTAGTCGGCATCCGGAACAGTCTAGTTTCTTACAAACTTAGTTCTGTCAGCTGAATCCTTGCTCACCAAGCAATGCGGATCAAGCATATACTTGTAGATATCATCAATTATGTCGGCCAAACATGATTCATGCCTCCGCAACCTTTATCATCATCTGTAACACATCCGGAAAGTAGTCTGATACTCTGTCAGTCAGTTCTTCCTCTGTTTTCACTGTCTCTCAGGAATCCGGTACTCAACTATTCATATCTTTTTCCTTGTCCATCTCCGGAGGCTAAATCCTTGGAATATACTACTCAAGATAGTCCTCTTGACTTCCCCAGATCCGCACTGTGCCAAGACACTTCCTCTGAGAGATCCGGACCAATCTGTCGGACCTTGCCACATGCTCTGTTCTTGTTCACCGGACCACAACAATCTTCAATCTGACTTCCGGTAGAGATATATCATGACTTGCGGATATGTGGGATGACCTTTGTTGCCATCAATGACAACAACCATGAATCCATATAGTGTCTCTTGCCAACAGATCTCCCCCATCATTATCCTCGTCATTCATCTCATCCTTATCCTCATCATCCATCTCACCTTGTTTCATTCATCCATCTACCACATCATCAATAAACACCCAGAACTACATATTCATCATGTCTCATCATCATCATGCAGTGCTTTGATCCCGTGGATATGGGTATGTAGGTAGTCTAGAATACAAAGGAAGTATCCAGTATGCAAGTACCAACGAATCTTCTTCTAGCATCCTTACTTTGCCCAATTTTCCTCTCAATCTCTGATCCATCTGTTTTGCATCTATCATCATCCATCCATTCATCTATCAATCTCCATATCATTGTTATGCTGCATAATAGAGCAATCAACATTCATCTCTTTGGGTAAACCTAGAGTGCATTGGGTGCGGTACTCTCCACCCTATCAATGGATCGTGAGTCGATATGAGGTTTGCATTCATTTGATTTGCATTTCTTGTCATTTCCTTTGTGACGATTTTTCATGATTTTATTTATATTTCACCATTACCTTTCACTCCAAAATTAATGGTTTCCTTTGAAAAGAAAACCCTCCATTAGCTATCATAACCCCAAATATCTATTGAAGTGAACTTAAACATTGTGTGCAATTTTCATTGCTCATATTAAGCACCTACCTCCCTTCTTAGTGGTCCCACATGTGTGATGTATGCGAATGAGTCATATGGTACCTGTGCTACATGTTTAAAGTTTGAATTTTGCTCATATTGTTGGAAAAAGGCCCAAAAAGACCTTTGATTTTTGTGTTTTATACTCTATAACATGCATCTCCTTGATCTTTTCATCTAATCTATGACATGTCTTTGCATTTCAATGAGATCAATTCTTGAAAAATGACAATCCAAAGGTTAAAGGGACAAGTTGATACCCTACCTAAGTTGTCATGTTCTTGTAACCTTATCACTATAAAGAGGAGATATCTAGAGAGTAATGTCACAAGGACATAACCAAGGCATGCACTATCATGATCCATAGGGACAACTTACTACACCATCCAAAACTCCATTTGAACTAGCTACTATCAATAATTCACATTATTGGGGATTGTCATGAAAAAAACACCATGCATAGGACTGTCATAGTCAAAGTGAAGAGGATTGTCTAGTCATTGTATGACTATCATAATAGCTAGTGGGTTAGTTACCATGCTTCAACCTAAAATAGGTTAATGAGAACATATAAATAAAAATCACAATACCATAAGCACACTCCATAAGCTGCCAATATAGTCCCAATATCATGTCATCATGATAGTAAGAGAAGACTTGTTTGGTTTTTCCAAAGCCATATCACATGCATAAGGATTGTCACCAACCATCTGTGTAAGGTTGTGAAAGAGTGATTCATTATTGAGCTAATCATAAGAGAAGCATGAAGTCAAAATGCTATCATGGAAACAAGATATAGTTACTTATTATAAGGACAATCCAAATTTGGTGAGGTTACATTTTTATCAACTTCTAAGCAAAATACATCATTTTCCATTGATTGGCGCTAAATTAGGCACACTTTACGCCACCTTTGGTGCCCCAAATAGATTACATTTTGGCCTAAAAGTTGGTGCTAAAGTCGACGTTAATTGCTCAAAAGTCGACGTTAATTGCTCAAACTATAGCACTGAATACTAGATCAAAAAAATTAAAAAAATTCCTACTTGGACATACCCAAAAACAAAAAAAAAATAAAACAAAAATTTATTAATATTTGGTGTTCATTTTTTTTTTGGAGATCAAGTGTTTGGGTTGGAGTCTCACCTAAATTAATATATGAGAACTTCGATAATTACAGGAGAAAAATGCTACGCGAAGAGATGAGAAATTTGATTTAGTTTTCAACACCATAGGTAAGGTTACAATTACAATAAAAAAATTTCTTTCCCAAATATATTTTTGTTTCGATTAAATGGAGAGGATTGTGAAGAAAGGGTTGTGAATATTGTTTTGTTTATAGGTGAATCATTCAAGTCTCATGTGGTTGCAAAGGAGGGTAAAATTGTAGACATTGCATTATTTCCTCTGCATCCGAGAGAAGTGAACGCATTTTTCAAACCCCAACACCCAAGTTCTCTTATCATTACCATCAATACCTTTCTCTAAACACAACTTTCTCGCTTCCTTCCTAAAAAAGTAGTCGAGTGCTTTAAGACAAGTCGATTGTGAGCAAACTAAAATTAGGGCTTTTGAGACGAGGGTGAGCAAACTAAAAAAGAGGTTGGTCAAGACAATATGAGGAGATAGGGCTTTTGAGACAAGGGCAAGAAAACTAAAATTAGGCCAGCAACTATAGATTCCCTCCCAAGGCACCAATTGATTCATAGGAAAACAACTTCATGATTTGGTCTACAAAGTAAAGGTCAAAACCCTTGAGGAATACAGAAAAACTAGACAAAAACTTTCATACCTGGCAGTGTGTACTTCGTTTGCCTCCACAGACTGAACAAAAATAATTTGTCCTAGGACACCTCAATATGTCAAGCAATAGAGGGAAGAGAGAAAAGGGAGCAGACTCTGGCCACAATGAGGTAATTCATTGTCAATTTATAGATTTGTAAATGTTTCCATTGTTTCTTTGATTTTTAGTTTTTAGTTTTTTATTTATAAATTTAAAAGAAGAAATTTATTTTATAGGAACATGAGACTAACAAAGATAAAGAGGCATTGGCTTCCATATTGGGGGTAGAGGCAGTGAACAAATTGGATGGTGTGGACTTGACAATGCTTGCCAGATACATAGAAAAATGATCTAGTAAAGCCCTTGAAATATTACAAGAAAATCAATAGTGTCAAAAGGAGTCAATTGATTCCCCAACTAGTCATGGATCAAGAAAAAGATCTAGGAGGAAATCAATAACAATAACCTCTAAGAATGTGGAACAAGGAACAAAGGCTTCCAATGTCCCACCCACTCGCGGCACACAGACTTCTTTGACCACCACACCATGTTTTGCATCTTTCATTGGTACCTATAATACCAAGATAGAATACGATGTGGTTTCAGGGGACGTTTGAATAACAGATGTTGGAAAAACATTTGTGAATAGGTTGAAGGAATCATGCCTTCAATGGTTCAAAGACCATCTACATTTTCCATTCTCAAAGATACCCATGCACCTGCAAAAAGTAGTTATCCAAGACATGGAGACTGAATTTGGCATAGCTTGGTCTGTAAAGAAGATAAAGCTATGAATGTCTCAAAACTGCAAGAGATTTGGGTACAACCAAACAAAGTAGATAAAAAAACTCCCTCCTGAGCAAAGGCTCAAAAAAAGGCCAATTGATGTAAGCTTGAAAGTATGGAAAGAGCTTGTAAAAGCATATAAGAAGTCTGATGCACGAAGGAAGTCCAGTGAGGAGAGTATGCAGGTATTTGAATTTGCTCATAAGATTATATCAAATTTATTAAATGATTTTTAAATTTTATTTGTGCATAGTTAAATTGAATTAGTATATGTTTGAAGACAAGGCCTCCAAGGCTAGGCTTGACAAACTTCATGCCATGCATCACAGTGGCTAGAAAGGTTTACAGGCCTTGATCTGTACATTTGTAAGTATATTTAATAAGTTTAATGATTTGTTTTAATTTCCTAGGAAAAAGTAAATGATCGCATATTAATTAGTTTAACTAGTCCATGTGCCATGTTTTGATAGGAGGAGAAATAGGGCTGGCATCCAAGCCAATTTGAAAAGGAAATGTTACAAAGCAAAAAGTGGACCGATTTTGTAATCTGGATGGAGAACAAGGTATCAATTGGATATTGTTCTGTTAATATATCAATTTGAATTTCTTGTGTTGAGTTGTTTATTGATGAGTAGGATGAGTTCTAAAGTGCTTCTCTATTGGCCCTAGTGCCCTTAAATGTAAGATTTCTCTTAGATGACAAATGATTACTCTTATATCTTTGGGGACCCTTCTTGGTGCCATTAGGATCATAATGAGTGTACTAGTCTTGTGCTTGCTTACAAAAAGTGGTTGCAATTAACCTAATCTTGTGGTCATTATCCACAACAATTTGTGTGTGCCATGTTATCTCATATGCTTAAGTTTAATGGGCTAATAATGAATAGAAAACCCTTGTTTTCCTACCTCCAACTAATAGACTTGTTGGAACCTAAAATTTCTGACCATTTTTTGCAAAAAATGTAGGTTCCCATGATGAAAAATCTGATTGCAGCACTCAGAAATGCACCTGTACAATATACTTTAGTGGCCTACTTTGAAGGGTTATAATTTGAAGCCTATTCATTTTTATGTCAAACCACTTGGTAGGCATACCTATCTATCATATGTGAGTGTACATGCTTGATTTTGGCTTCCCATGATCAGATTGGACAAGGTTTTGTAGTGCCAAGTTAAAGGGTTCTGCTAGTATCTGGTGGTACCCACCTAGGGTTAGAGTTTTTAAGTCGAATCAAGAAGCCTATATTTTTATTCCTTTAAACCCCTTAAGGCCTTAATTTTTCTTGTCCTTTGGCCTCTTGCACTTTATCTTTTAAAACTACATTGACTTCCTATATTAAAGGGCAATTGTCTTGAGGTCTTCTTAGAGGGGTGATATGTGACTAGGGTATGAAGACTAGGACTTTGTATGTAATCTTAAGCCCTCCTTTTGGATTTGTTGGAAGCCTTCCTCACTAACACATAAGGACTGTCAAGACTCTTATGATAGTGCATTAGAGAGGCATTAAAATTACAAAGGAGATAAATTTTATTAGACCATCACCCAATGGAGAAGGGATTGTCATAAAGAGCATGACAGTGTTACCTTGTCATAGTCACAAAGGGGATAGTCTTTGTGGTGGTAATTAAAGTCACTAAGTTTACATCCACCTTCCTAGGGTCTACAGAAATGCCTAAAGTTGAATATGCCTATTTTTTTAAAGATCTTTCCATGAGAATTTTCCATGTTTTTACAAATGGAGACCTCCCCAATCCTCATCTCAAGTTTCAAATGCACAATGAAACGATGAAGGACAATCATAACAGTCATAATAGTACATTACCATTTTTTGTCTGAAGGTGGCCCTTGAGATTGCCAAGGGGATGGATATAGAGATGGGATGATGGTTTTTGTTTAAAAACCTTGTGTCATTGACCTAATATTTATTTGTGGTAAGTATCCCAATAGTCTAAAGATTACAAATTGTTGTCAAGAAAGGATTGTCATAGTTAAGTGTGGTACAGTGATACAATTTCATCTTGGTTGAGTATTGTATAAATCTCAATCTATTTAGAATGCATGGGGTATTAGGGTGTGGTATCACTATATAGGTAACCATCAAGTGATTTCTTCAACCCAATCTTGGCTTATATAGTACCCAATGTGAAGAGCAAGATAGTGTTGTCCAAGAACCTTGTTATGGTTGAAATCATGGAAATCAAACATGAGGTAAAACGATAACAAAATGCAAACCTTCACATTGATCCACAATCCATCGATAAGGTGGAGAGTGTTGCACCCAAAACACTCTAGCTTTACCCAAATAGATTAATGTTGATTGCTTGATTCTGCAGCATAACATTGATTGGATTGATGAATGATAGAAAATGATAGATGAAAATGGATGAAAGAAAATATATAGAGGATTAGAAGAAGATTGGAAGTAGATTTTGACAGCGTAAGGATAGCAAACTCAGTCCATGATCTATGAAATGGCTTGTGAGAGGCCATAGTTATAGAATTTTTGAGGATGAAGGGAAGAATATTTAATGAGATAAGGTAGGATTTGATTTTCCACATAAGGTAGTGCAAAAGATAAAAAGACTTGCTTTTAGTTTTAAATCCTCAAAAGGAAATAAATCTTCTAAAAAGATGGGAGGATAAATCAATAAAATATCTAATTAAATAAATTACTTAGATATGCATGAGTTGTATTTTTAGAAAGAAAGCAAAATGATTTTTATTAGGATTTTATTAATTAAATAAATATTTAATTTATTTAATTAATTTGGATTGTGATGGAAGATGATGTGAATAATTAAATAAATAAAATTTATTTAATTATAAAAGAAATAGATAAATGACTAATTAAATAATTATTTAATTAGAGAGGATTAATGGCCATGAATAATTAAATAAATAATTAAAATTTATTTAATTATAGAAGATATGATTAATGGATAGAAATGAAATAAATGAAAATCAGTTAAATAAATAAGATTTATTTAACTAATTAGGTCGATGATACGGGTACCTAGTGGTGCAGGAGCACCTTCACAAATTAATGTTTCCATAGGAGTTTGATTGAAATTTGATGATTTAACAATGTAATGAGATAATTTAAGTCATTTTCCTTTTATTAAAGTCACTAAGAGAGGTCTAAGTTCAAATTTGTGTAAATGATGCAAAATTGTAAAGTTGCAATGCAACATATGGAAGATGAAAGGTCATAGAGTAGTTTCATTCATTTGCAGGTAGTTAGAAATTGAAAGGACAAGTTGTAATTCCTTTAAAAGGCCTTGTATCCATTTGTTAAGGAGAGGGTAGAGGGTTGGAGAATGTGGGTTGTTACATTTTGATGTGATATCAATAAAAGATACCCTTATTTCTGCATTTCTGAATGTTAAACTGTTGTTTCAGAGATTGGTATGGATTTGTATGGATTTTATATGACCAGAATGTGGTATGGATGGAAAGACTATTGAGTATACTTTCCATTTATTTTTGTTGCATAAAATTGCATTAAGATTTGAATAAGTTATGGCATTTTTATTGAGGGTAGGTCTGCAGAGTTTAATTTTCTAAAAATGCAGTCTGAAAATATGCATGGTACAGCCTTGTACAGCCTCACATTGGTGCATATAATAGATGGATGGAAAGATATGTGTTTCTAGTTTAAAATTATTCTAGTTTTGTATAATTTTATTAAGTTTTGGGAGAGATATTACAATTTTGGTGAGGGCAGGTCTGAACACTGCCTAGGGTTTACAGTTTTGGGAAAAAAATCATAACCTTCTCCCGTACCATTGGATCTTCATGAAAATTGGAGGAAAAATATGTATTAATGTTCTCTTCAACCTGACCAAAGCAATTGGATTAATTCTTTGATTTGTTAATGTTATTGAGGATAGTTTTGGTCCTCCTACCTCTGCATCAAATCGGTATCAGAGCTAGCAAAAGTTCTGGGAGGAGATGTTATGTTTATTCCTATCACTGAGAAGGCAGATAAAGAACTAAAGAAAAGATTTTGTTGGTGACCATTTGTTTTTTTGCTAAGTTGTTTTTTGCAGGTGCATATCCATCTAGCTGCAGAAGGAGGTTTCTGAGATTGTGTGTGGACAGACAACATGAGGTCTGTCATGACCATTCTCCAATAGAGATTAAGCTGGATAAGGGTGCAGAGAGAGGCCACTGAGGAGAGAGTGGTAAGGTGCGTCACCAAGATCTTCTATTGGGTAATATGGATAGTCTGGTGAGTTGGTGTGGTAAGGTAGTAGAGAGATGGATACCTAGCTGAAGAAGCACTTGAGGTTGCAGCCTGAAGAGTACTCCACTGATGGGAGTAGAAGGAGCCTGAAGAAGCTCTAAAGATGATGGTAGTTTAGATTTTGTTGGTTGGTTGGTTGGTCACCTTTCTATGGATGAGAAGATTTGAAGCTTGAAGCTGAGAAGATTGAAGATAAAGACAGAGGAGATGCAGAAAAAGACTTTTATTGCAGATACATTTCCAAGGGACTTAGAAATCTTTGTTGGTTGGTTGTATGGTGCAGAAGCACCTTCCCAAATTGATGTTTCCATAAGAGTTTGATTGAAATTTGATGATTTAACAATGTAATGAGATAATTTAAGTCATTTTCATTTTATTAAAGTCACTAAGAGAGGTCTAAGTTCAAATTTGTGTAAATGATGCAAAATTGTAAAGTTGCAATGCAACATATGGAAGATGAAAGGTCATAGAGTAGTTTCATTCGTTTGGAGGTAGTTAGAAACTGAAAGGACAAGTTGTAATTCCTTTAAAAGGCCTTGTATCCATTTTTTAAGGAGAGGGGGGAAGGTTGGAGAATGTGGGTTGTTATATTTTGATGTGATATCAATAAAAGATACCCTTGTTTTTGCATTTCTGAATGTTAAACTGTTGTTTCAGAGATTGGTACAGATTTGTACAAATTTTATATGACCATAATGTGGTATGGATGGAAAGAGTATTGAGTCTACTTTCCATTTATTTTTGTTTCATCAAATTTCATTAAGATTTGAATAAGTTATGGCATTTTTATTGAGGGTAGGTCTACAGAGTTTAATTATCTGAAAATGCAGTCTGAAAATATGCATGGTACGGCCTGCTACAGCCTCACATTGATCCATATAATAAATGGATGGAAATATATGTGTTTCTATTTTAACATTATTTTGGTTTTGTATAATTTTATTAAGTTTTGTGGGAGATATTGCAATTTTGGTGAGGGCAGGTCTGAACGCTGCCTAGGGTTTGCAGTTTTGGGAAAAAAAATCATAACCTTCTCCTGTACCATTGGATCTTCATGAAAATTGGAGGAAAAATATGTATTAATGTTCTCTTCAACCTGACCAAAACAATTGGAGTAGTTCTTTGATTTGTTAATGTTATTAAGGATAGTTTTGGTCCTCCTACCTCTGCATCACCTAGGGCAAAATGTGCTAGTGCAAGGTTTTAAACATTTTTAGGTGTCTACATTTTGCCCCTCTTTGAGATGATGTTTGAGATGATGAAATTTATGTCAAGTAACATCATTTCAAAGAATATAAGGTATGAATAGAAGAAAATATGGTAATGGAAAGATAGGATGAGGATGCCCCCTCAAGAGGATAGGCAGGTTGGACAAACACAGGTAGGCTCTCAAAATGGAATGGATTGGTCAAAAAAGAAATGAATAGAAGAAATGAACGATGTGTTATGTTGCAATGAGAGTGAGCAATCATGATGTTTTATATAGCACTAGACATTATACACCAGGGTATGAGGACCAAGGTGACGATGTGTCTCGTGCCCCCATGTAATACAACCTTGTCTAGATGTATGAGGAAGAGAACTTAGAGCATTGAAGTCCTAATGCACAAAAGGTATGATGTGACCTTAGATACAAAGGATAATGCAAAAAGTTATTCCAACATACACAAGATATTAATATTAGCTGGTATGATACTGATGTGATACAAATCCAAAATAAAAGGATAACACACACAAACAAGCAAGAAAGCATGCACAAATTATACAAAAACAAACAAGGTATTGCCCCTGTCAAGTTGTAAGTCAATGATTAATTGTTGATTAAGTGATTGATGATGAGAGTGTTGTCATTGCGGGGAACGATATATCCCTAGATCAACACAAAGACATGGGAATGATATATCCCATTGATGATGATGATTAATTGATTGACTTGGTTTACGACAAGATAAGGATCAGGACCATTGATTGTGATTAGATAATTTGATAAATGCGATTAACTTGATTGGTATGGATTAAGGATGGACTTGCATTTGGATCTATTGCTTTGGATTGAGATTCATTAGAATAAGTGATAGATTGATGATGAAAGATGATGGAAGAAAGAGAAGATGGTAGGGGGATGGAAGAATGAATCGCTGGTACTTGCGTATTAGATATTTTCTTCGTATTCCAGACTGCCTACATACCTGTATCCACGGGATCAAAGCACCACATGATGATGATGAGACATGATGAATATGTAGTTCTGGGTGTTTATTGATGATGTGGGAGATGGATGATGGAAGAAGAAAGTGATGAATGGTGAGGAAGAAGATCAAAGGAAAGATGAAATATAGAGGAGGGTTATCATCTTGTGCCTAAATCTGGGCACTTCCTTCATACTCCAGACTACCTACATACTCGTATCCATAGGATCAAGGCATGTAACGATAGAAATGAGATGTAGTTCTGACTTTGTTTTGATGATAATGATGAAACATTGATCAAGTTCTGGATTGATTGAGATTGATTGGATGGTTGATGATATTGTTGGCAAGAGACACTATATGGATTCATGATTGTTGTCATTGATGGCAACAAAGTTCATCCCACACATCCGCAGGACATGATATGTCTCTACCAGAAATCAAAGTGAAGAATGTTGTGGTCTAATAAACAAGAATAGAACATGTGGCGAGGTCTGACAGACATGTCCGGATCTCTCAGAGGAAGTATCTTGGTGAAGTGTGGATCTGGGGAAGTCAAGAAGAGTATCTTTACTGATAGATCCCAAGGTTTGAGCCTCTAGTGTGAAAAAGATAAAGAGATATGAATGCTTGAGTGTCGGGTTCCCAAGTGACTATGAACAGAGGAAGAACTGATTAGCAGAACATCAGACATTATTCTGGATGTGTTTCTGATGTTGGTAAAGGTTATGAAGGCATAAATTATGTTTGGCCGACATGATTAATGATTTCCACAAGTATATCCTTGATCTGCATTACTTGGTATGCAAGGATTCAACCAACAGATCAAAGTTTATGGAAAATATTGACTATTCCGGTGCCGACTAGAAAGGTGATGAAATCACTTGTGCGGATATATATACAAGATGGATTTAGTTATAAGTAGTGTTGTGGTTGCAAGTGATAGGCAAATAAAAGTAGAAGAGCAGAGCGAAAGCAGTAAGGAAGGTCTGGTATGTGAAAGGAAAGTAGCATAAAAGAAGAGGAAAGATGAAGTGCAGCAAATCAGTGTACTGAGCCTAACCGGAGCTGAACTCCAGCATATGTAGATGCTCCCAATCAGTTCAAGTATTGTATAACACTCTTTTCATAGATAGTGAGTCTCTTGTAGGCAGTGTGCCTCTTGTGAGCAGTGTGCTCAGGCAGTGAGCCCTAATTGGCAAGTGCCATTTTTGTATTTCCATTCTTCTAATAGAGAATACAATCTTGTGTTAATCACCCCATGGTTTTCTCCCTTAATAGGGTTTCCACGTCAAAAATATGGTGTCATGTGTCTTTCCATTTCATGGTTATGTTTTCTCATTTGAATTAATGTTACATTAATTATTAATAAAGTTTAGAAAGCAGAAATAATTAGGATAACTGATTCACCCCCCTTCTTAGTTATCAACAATTGGTATCAGAGCTAAGTTCCTCCTAACAGAGTCTAACAGCTTGAGGAAGATCTAGGGATTCAAATGGATGCATATGGTTTAAGAGAGCAACTCAAGACTGCCCTTGATGATCTTGAACAGTCAAACTCTGAAGTGAATGAATTAAAGGAAAGACTCAAACAGGCTGATGAGTTCATGAGAGAACTAAAAGACAAATTAAGTCTCTTAATGAAAAAGAGAAAGGAGCTGCTTCAGCAATTGGCAAGACAAGGTGAAGCAAATGATGCAAATGAAGAGCTGAAGGAGAAAATCGAGTTGTGTGAAAAGTTATCAAAAGAAATCATTATGGCAATACATGAAATGGAATCAGGAGTTATGAAGTTTACCCAAGAAGTTGAAGAGAAAAGAAAAACTGAAGATAATCTAAGACAATCTCTCAAAGAGAAATCAGAAGATTGCCACAAGATGGATAGAGTTATCAGACATCTTGAATCTGATCTTGAAGATGCTAAAGATAATGAAGAAAAACTTGAGGATCAAATTGTCTCTCTCAAAAAGGATCTTCAAATAGCAAATGAATATAAAGAGAAATTCAAGATAAGTTCTGCTCAACTTGAAGTTCTTCTTGGAAGTCAAAAGAGGGCAGATGACAAGTATGGTTTGGGATATGAGAAAGGAGAAAGCTCTGAATCCGGTCAGAAAAATTTTGGATTAGAAAATCTAAGGAACAGGCCTAGAAGACCTCTGGTAAGATAACCTAATGCTCAAAGATATCCATCCTTCAATGGATACTACCACAACTGCAATAACTTTGGTCATAAAGCTAATCAGTGCAGAAAGAGAATGAATTAGACTAATTTATCCTTCTCCAGATAGTGTTTTAACTACAAAAGGTATGGTCACAAATCTCATGAATGTAGAAATATGTAAATGAACAAATCATTCAATGGTAGATGCTTTGCATGCAATAGAATAGGTCATATGGCTAATCAATGCAGATCAAGAGGATATCAATCAAATATGCAAACAAATGTTGTTTGCCAAATTTGCAATAGATCCGGTCATGTTGCAAAATTTTGTAGAAGCAAGAATCAGGACAAAAGAGGTCTGGTATATCATAATCAGAATCAAGACAAGGGAAAACAAAAAGTGAATGTGGATGAAGTTCAAAGTGAGATGAACAAGATTTGGGTGAAGAAAAGTACAGAGAATGTAGTGGATGGATCTGCACCAGACTCTGGTGCTGATATTCCTTCTAGAAATTAAAAAGTGAGCTCTGGCTTAGGGGGAGACACAAAGAAAACCTTATTCCCCCAGCCAGTCAATTGGTGCTATAACTGGCAGAAGAAGAGTTGCGGATTGAAGGGTTCTTAAGGGAAACATCTAGACAAACTATGGTTAAGATTTGGAAGATTCACATGATGTTTAAAGATCAGGATTGATCAAGTTCTTCAAGTCATCTGAATAAGGCAAACTGGAATAACTTAGGTTGAGCATTTATTGCAACTTGACATTAGGGTTTGCGGAGCAATATAAGGGTTTTCTCATTAATCACTTGTTCATTCTGCATTCAAGAAGAAATGAAAAGTGAAGCTCTGCAACAAAATTCCTCAAGTTCATCAGAAATCATTTGCAGAAGTTAATTCATCCAGAAATCATCCGGCCAACTCCGTGAAACTGAAAGGTGCAAAAGGTATTTTCCATTCTCAATATCTCCCTGCAAATCTTTTGAAAGATGGATACTCTGAATATAGTAAAGATTTCTGATAGGCCCGCCCTGAATTTAAGAAACATCCATACAAATCATTGGAGGTAGATCCCCTAGGAGCATTCTCTAGTGTTCTGCATGGCGTTCTACACACAGAAGACATTAGAGTTTACATACATGCAAATATTGAAGAGTTTGGAGAATTCAGACTAAGAGACATCTATCACAAATAATTGATAGATGATGCTTTTGAGCTTAAACCAGAATATAAGGGTATCCAGGAGAAACATTTTGATCAGTTCATTCATTTCCCCTGCTTTGAAGAAGATGAATGGGTTTGGTACGTATTGAGTAGGGTGCATGATAACTTCCTATGGCTGAACAGACCTTGCAAGATCATTAAGGAGGCAATTAGGGCAGTAACTAGTTTATACTCCTCCAGAGGAATACCTATCCTCAAATCTGTCAAAAACAAGATTGTAACTGAGGCCACCGGATCAAAATTTGATAAGAGGGCAATGACCATTGAAGATATTACTGACCTGGATGTCAAGTTTGCATCTATGATAATAGGATACAAGATATATCACTCTAGTAGGGAGAATTCAGTATCCGGAACTATAGTATATACTGCCTATGAGATGCTGAGAAATAATGCAGAATATGATCTCTGTGAACTTCTTTTGAGCCAATTAATGGAGAACATACAGAAGATCAAAAAGGACAAGAAGAACTCCTTTAAATATGGTGGATTAATACTATGTCTATTTTTCTACTTCATGAATGTGCTGCCCGGATCAAATAGATGGGTATGGCAAAATGACAAACCGGTAGCAATTCAAATCAGAGATTACTTGCATGAACTTGGGGATGCTAAGGTAAGGAATACAGCTCTGTGGGGTTACTTCAAGCAATTTTATAATATAATGCAAATCAGAGAAAGAATCCCCAAATCAGTAGTTAAGAAATACAAGGATACAGTGTGCTTCATGGTAGACATTGATCAATGCCTAATGGAGGCAGTAGAGCCAAGGACAGTCTAGATCATGCCTATGGGGTATGAAGTTGATCAACAAATTATAGAGCTGCATGTTCAACACATGCTCAGTCAGCCAAAGGACCCAAACGCAGAAAGATTTGGAACCTTTGAAGAACTAAGTGTGAAAATTCATACAGAGCTAAGGCAGCCAGAGATCAAGAGGAAAGTGAGAAAAGAAGTAGAAGATGTTGCCAAAGGCTTTGGCATCTCAAAGGAGGCACTTGATGCCAATAGGAAAAAGATGGAAAAGGTTGAGGAAGAGAAGAAAAAGGCAGAAAAGAAAAGTAAGGAAAGTGCTCCGGTAGAATCTTCCACCCGAACAAGATCATCAAAGAGATCAGCACCTGTCATAGCTAAAATCTCAAGAACATCAAAACCAGAAGTCTAGGCATCCGAAAAAGAAGAAAAGAGAACAAAGAAAAAGGCAACAAGGTCCTATGTTAGCCTAAAGGATGATAAGGAAACCGAATCAGATGAAGAGAAAGAAACTGAAAAAGAAGGAGAAATCATCTGATGAACACTCTACCGGTCAAGGAGAAGAAGAGAAGGAAGAAGAATTTGTTGAGAAACCCACTCTATCCTTAGATGTTGTAGTGAAAGCAGTCACTGTGGATGGGAACCTGCAACCCTTAATAGAATTCTATGATGCTTATAATGAAGCAGATAAAAAGATTCTGGAGGAAGCCACTATTCAGTTTTTGAACAGTTACAATAAAGCTGTTATTGAAATTATCTCTCTAATTCCCAAAAGCTTAGAGAAAAGGCTTGAAATGAGGAAGAACAATGCTCGAGCAAAAGATCTAGAAATCCGAGATCAGATAGCAATTCAACTATACCCTTCAATCACTCCCCAACAAATGAACATGGTATTCAAAGATTGTAAGGATGAGTTCAGGAGCAAAGCCATGATGAATTAGCTAATGCTTGGTGAAACTGACAAAGTGGCAAAAGAGACTGAAGAGATCCTCTGAAATGCTTTTAAGAAATTCAACATTCTAGTTATAGAGGACTTGGGTACTGACCCCTCAACCACAAGTGTTGCAGAAGAGTCTACTGAGAAAATAACATAAGAGTTAATGGACTCCAGTGCAGAAACAACTAAGGACTTGGAATCCTTTGCTCCAGAAGAGGTGGTCCATGAACAGACTAACATCTCTCCTCCGGTTTCCCCTGCTGACTCCAGATCAAAAGGAGAAGAAAGAGTAAAAGAGAAAGAAGCAGAGGTGAAGGGAAAAGAGGATACTAGTACAAAGGTTGTGGAAAGGGAGAAAGCTCCAAAAGAAAGTTTTGTGTTGGCAGAAGAAAAGAAAAATCTATCTCCGGTAAGAGACATTGCAAAAACTATCCAAGAATTCCTGAACAAAGAAACAATGGAGATTGATGAACCAGAGCTTCTACAAGGACCATTTAATTTTGATTCTCTTTCTCTGGTATAGACAATGAAGATAGCCTCATTTGCTAATGCAAAGGTTAAAGAAATACTCCTGAAGTCTCACATGGAAGACTGTGAGTTGATAGACGCTGCTTCCGGAGTGCTTGAAAAGATTATGCCATCATTTCAAAAAGATCCCACAGCCTCCACATCTAGTAATCTCAAAACTCTAGTCAACAGTGTTAGCACACATTTTGGTTCTCTAAAGAAGTCAACTGAAGAAAAGATCCAGAAGGAGTTTTTGGATAAAAGATTCTCTGAAGTACAGGGTCTGATAACAAATGATAGGAGAGTTATGGATATTGGGATAAAGAGCTTGGAAAATGCTCTTAAAGATGGCAGAAATATGTACAAATTTTGCTTATCTTGGCCCACAGTGACCAAAGACATTGAGAGGAAAGTAAAAGAACAAGAGGATAAACTCCTAATTCTGTCCCAAAGTTTTGATTCTCTCTCATCCTCCATAGTAAATCAAGAGTGTCAGTCTATTGCAATCACAAATGCAATAAAGAATTTTGAGAAGGAAAGGAAGAACATAATTAACCGGATGGGTGAACTTAGAAGAATCATTATCCCTAAGTTAGAGGCCATGCATGAGGCCATAAGTGAGGCTCAGACTACCGCCCGGACCAATGATCTGATAGATCTTAAGAAGGTAGAAGCTTTTGCATTCCTGTTGAGTGGTCACATCTCAATTTTGGACAGGATGAAGTAGAGTTGGGCGACAGAAGTTGTATAGTTGAAGAATACTTTTGCAGACATACTTAAGTATATGTAAGTACAACTTGTATATATACTTATGCGGATATGTATAGACTGTTTTTGGAAATTTTGGTGTGCGGACCCTACCCTTTGCCATTGATGTCAAAGGGGCAGTGAGGAGCAGTGAAAAATGAGGAATCCAACTAAGGGGGAGTTCCAAAAAATGTATATAAAAATAGAGCATCAGCCAAGGGGGAGCATAGTGTAAACACTTAGTCATTTTTCACTAAGTGTTGCCATCAATGCCAAAGGGAGAGATTGTTGGCAAGAGACACTATATGGATTCATGATTGTTATCATTGATGGCAACAAAGTTCATCCCACACATTTGCAGGACATGATATGTCTCTACCGGAAGTCAGAGTTAAGAATGTTGTGGTCCGGTAAACAAGAATAGAGCATGTGGCGAGGTCTGACAGACATGTCTGGATCTCTCAGAGGAAGTATCTTGGTGAAGTGCGGATCTGCGAAAGTCAAGAGGAGTATCTTTACTAATAGATCCCAAGGTTTGAGCCTCCGGTGTGAAAAGGATAAAGAGATATGAATGCTTGAGTGTCAGGTTCCCAAGTGACAGTGTGAACAGAGGAAGAACTGACTAGCAGAACATCAGACATTATTTTGGATGTGTTTCTGATGTTGGTAAAGGTTATGAAGGCATAAATTATGTTTGGCCGACATGATTAATGATTTCCATAAGTATATCCTTGATCCACATTACTTGGTATACAAGGATTCAGCCAACAGATCAGAGTTTATGGAAAATATTGACTATTCTAGTGCCGACTAGAAAGGTGATGAAATCACTTGTGCGGATATATACAAGATGGATTTAGTTATGAGTAGTGTTGTGGTTGCAAGTGATATGCAAATAAAAGTAGAAGAGCAGAGCAAAAGTAGTAAGGAAGGTCCAGTATGTGAAAGGAAAGTAGCATAAAAACAGGAAAGATGAAGTGCAGCAGATCAGTGTACTGAGCCTAACTGGAACTGAACTCCAGCATATGTAGATGCTCCCAATCAGTTCAAGTATTGTATAACACTCCTTTTGTAGACAGTGAGTCTCTTGTAGGTAGTGTGCCTCATGTGAGTAGTGTGCTCGGGCAGTGAGCCCTAATTGGTGTCATGCCCACATTTCCCATGCGGTCACAACACGCATTCACGCGTGTCATGTCCACATGCGTCATGTGGTCATGATATGAACTATCAAAATTTTTCCTTAACTACCCTATAAACCCCCTTACACACATAAGCGTGCTCGGCGGCGTACGCTTAAGGCGAAAACAATATAGTTGACGGCGTCATACCAAATACATGTTCGCAAACCCTAGACAAGGAAACACATGGTTCCCTAACTTAGGTTAAACTCACGAATTATATTTGAACAATAGTTATTTTAGGAGATAGATCATTTTTTAGTAAAGCACGGTCATTTGTTCTTCTTTCCATTTTCTAGAATTTAATACTAAGTTCTTCTCCTTCAGACTTAGCATTTTCAACCAAGCCCATTCATTTGCCCTCTCTTCCTTTTCTTGAAATTTAATTTTGCTTGTATTTCTATCACATTTATTTTACTGTTTCTCTGAAATTTAATATATATATATATATATATACTGCCATTATCTCAGTTCACTTAACTCTCAATTTCATTCCTTAACTTTAAAGAAAGTATAGAATAATTTAAAAATAGAGCAATGAGTTAATTTTGTTTTTGCAAATATAAACATTGTATTTCCGAATTGCAACTCTGAGTTTAAGCATCTATTCAATTTGTATTATATATTATGCATAAATAAATCCCACTTTCCTTGATTTAAGATTTCTATTTCAAGTCAAATGTTTTAAACTACATATAGTTTGCCTTCAAATGAATAGTGAAAAGTGAATAGTAAAAGTGAATAGTGACAGTGAATAGTGAATAGTAAAAGTGCATAGTAAAAGTGAAAAGGTCCCTATTCTAGGATGAGACCCTCAAGGTGGCAGTAATTTCAAAAGCAATACTACAACCCAAATTTCATTTATTTCATGGTGGGGATATTTTTTAACACTTTTACAAACTTAATTAAAACATCAACTAACTCACAATGTTGCAAGTAGAAGAAGAAGGAACTAGATAATTTTAATATCCTTTTAAAAATAAATTTTCTTTTCCTTTTCTTAATTCTAAATGGTTAAACTTAATGAACAAGAATATTACAACTATCAACCCAAGAAAAGAGAGGATTTCGTCACAACTCCAAAAAATAACAATTTTTACAACAATAGGGAGATAATTTTCTCCTTTTGGAAAAATTGACAAGGAAGGAGCTATTAAAAGATCAGGCCCTCCTTAAGACTTAAAGAAAATAAAATATTTTTCAAGATCCAATAATCTTCTCCAAGCTTCACAATAAGCTCCAAGAATACCTGCATAACACACAAAAAAAGAAACACCACACAAGCTACTCTCCTCCCTACCATAGACTTGCAAGTGGGTCACCCTCGAACTAGGGAGACCATCCACATACCCAGGGTAGAATAGACTTAAACACATCACAACATTGAATAACAACAACAAATCAAATAACACACACACACACACCCATGGTATACTCACATTACAATGAACCAGCTTAGGTGAGTTCAGGAGGGTAGCGGAGTAGACAATCTCTACCTCTAGGTGCCATCCTTTCACAAATTGTCACAAGGCCTCAAGCCAATAGTATAATCTTCCACAAGGCCTCAAGCCTTCTAATGAATCAAGTAACTAAGGATATCCAAACAGGCTCTCTAAGCCAATAAGCCTTCAAGGCTAAAAACAGTACCAATTTGCCCTCAAGGCATATCATGTAACTAGAACCAGGATGACACCCGAGGAGGGTCACACCTCCCCTCCCTAAACACGATGAGCATTGCCTTCCAACTAGAAGGAGCTCTCTCTACACCCCAAAACAAAACCCAAAAATAAACAGAAAAGCTTAAAGAAGACATTACAAGACTCTTTCAACAACCAAGATATAAACATGCATATCAAACATTAGATCACACAAGAGGATAGAATTTGTTCACCAACCTTCCAAAGCCCAATTATGGAAGAATCTGATGAAGAGCTCCTCTCTACTTCCTTCTCCAAAATCTCCTTCTTTTTCCGCCAAGATCCAACCCCAAAAATAATCTCTCTATGATCACAAGCAAGGGATAATGTATGGAGGATATAGGATGGCTAGAATAATTTTGACATTATGAGGCTATGAAGAGAAGAATAGAGAAAGAATTGGGCATTATGAGGATGCCAGAAGAAGAATTCCTAGAGGAAATTGGGCATGATGAGGATGCAAGAATGAAGTCCCCTTGCAAGAATGAAGTCCTCTCCTGCAAGAATGAAGTTCACCTGCAAAAAAAAATAAAGTCCCCTGCAAAATTCCTGCCTTCCTAATTGCTTAGAGAAGGGTCTCATTTATAGATTTTTGGAGAAGGGAATGGAAGGTGAGGATCAAGAGTTGAGATCAAGGGCTCACATTAATTGTGAATTTTAAATTCATAGTGGATGAATTAAAAATTTATTTTTTAAAAGATGTAATATTTAAATAACCCCACTATCCCAAGTGGAATTAATAAAATATCCCCACTATCCCAAGTGGAATTAATAAAATAAACCCACTCAAGAGGTCCCCCATTATAGCCCACATGTAGAAATAAAATACAATAAGTAAACTAAAATAAGAGAGAGTGGGTGACACACCACCCTCATTAAGAGGAACCCCACCAAAAGAGAGGCATAAGGAGACAAGCATTCCATTATTAGGGGATCATGGAGTTGCTCCATGACTTGGAAGTGGGCCTGAGTGTGGATTCCACTCATCCCATTGTCCCCATGCTTCCAAATTCGTCACTTAACTTCACCCTAAAGTTGAAGTGACCATATGGAGGTTATCCCAAGGTTATCCTAGTCAAAAAGGTCCCTAGACCCATAGGATATAACCTAGGGTTGATTTAAACCTAGTTAGGACTCCTAGAGTCAAGTAAAAACACAAGAAGAGGGTCAAAAAGAAATAAAGTTTAAACAAGATTTAAAACAACATTTCTTACAACACTTATCATAATAAAAGTAAATCAGAAGATGGCCCTTATTCCCTTGACCTCATGTAACATTAACACATTACAACATTTTTCCAAAACACGAGGTTGATCTTAGTTCCTCATGGAACTAGATCGGCTCACAAGGGATACAACATAGGTATGGGATGATCTCCTGTATTTGTGGTTTTGTTAGAAATACCTGCACACTCAATTTTAAAGTTAATTCCATATAGAAATATCATAGCCGAAGTAAATTTAATACATGCATTTCTAAAGCATACCACAGTTTTTATAAATATAATGAAATCACATGACAATTTTCTATCTAACATCACCCAATTAGTTTTCCTTTAACATAATAAGATTTTAATAGGTTGAAAATCTAGGAACAACAGTCCCATAAATATAAAAATACCAACAACAGTAAGCTAAATAGTCACATGTACGGAAATGAAAAAGTGTAGGCCTCACAATTGGCAAGTGCCATTTTTGTATTTCCATTCTTCTAACAGAGAATTCAATCTTGGGTTAATCACCCCATGGTTTTCTCCCTTAATAGGGTTTCCACGTCAAAAATATGGTGTCATGTGTCTTTCCATTTCATGGTTATGTTTGCTCATTTGAATTAATGTTACATTGATTATTAATAAAGTTCAGAAAGCAAAAATAATTAGGATAACTGATTCACCCCCCTCTCAGTTATCAACAGATATATGATGTTATTGATGGGTTGATATGGATTGGATTGATGTGATTTTGATTGATTGATAGATTGTCTTGATTTGATGATTTGATTGGATTTTTTTTAGGACGTTTTATGATGTTTTTGGATTTTTTAGATGTTTTGGGATGTCAATGGATTTACAATTTTGGTATCCTTTGTGCTAGATACTAGTGACAAGGGAGGAAACCAAGTCTAGGTGCAACAAAGGATATAGGAGGGATTAGAATGAATGGAGAAAAGGATGGGCGGTAAGGGATGGAAAGGAAGACTCATAATAAATGATTGGATAAGAGGATAGGCAATATCGGATGTATGCATAAGAGAGCTAGGATGCGATCTCAAAGACTATGTCTCATAGGAAATAACATGCCCCATTCTAGATAGTATGCTTGGGATTTTTCATGACAAGGCTCAGGATGATATGACTCATGATAGGCTTATGCTTATGACAATGGGATGATAATAGGATGATAGGATGGATGAGATACATCAAGAGATAACCAATGCATGTTTTAACATTTTGTCCCCAATCTTTTTCAAGATCAAAAGACGGAAGGGAGGATGGATAGACTCAGTAGGGTAGGTATATGCAGGTGTAATGGATAAGGATGGTAAGATATGAAATGACAAGATAGGTTGAAAATGATATGGCAGATGAGATGAGGTACCCCCAAGTGTAGGTGACATAGAAGATCAATTTACACATGATGCCTGTTTGCCAGGTTTTCATCATGGTACTTATCCAAGGTGCCTATTTGCCAGGTTTTCACCATTGGACAAAGGGAATTCTCTTTACTTTTTTCTTTTTCTTTTTTTTTGAAACATTTGGATGAGAGAAGGTGGATATGGATGGGACTCAAGTCTCTAGTTCCATGAAAAGTGATAGTCCAGCTAGAGATGGATGTTGTCGCATGGACCATGTCAAGTGCACTCATAGATATTGGTAAGTGAGATTAAACAAAAGATGGATTAGGTAGATGAGGATTATGATATGGATTATGGATGTCTTTACTTTTTTCTTTTTCTTTTTTTTTGAAACATTTGGATGAGAGAAGGTGGATATGGATGGGAGGAGCTCAAGTGTCTAGTTCCATGAAAAGTGATAGTCCAACTAGAGATGGATGTCGTCGCATGGACCATCTCAAGTGCGCTCATAGATATTGGTAAGCAAGATTAAATGAAAGATAGATTAGGTAGATAAGGATTATGATATGGATTATGGAGGGATTATGTAGGACTTATGGATGAAGGGCTTATGCAAGAGCATGGACCATAGGGAAGTGACGAGGAAGATATGTAGGATATTGGAAGAAAGATAGGGAGATGGAGGTATGTGGGAATGTTGTGGAATGGAATGGAACCATGACCAACGGTTGCACACTGTAGGAGTCTAGGACAACACTGAGAGGGGGGGGGGGAATCAGTGTTGTATTAATTTTCAAACATTTTATAACTTTTTGCAATCTTTCTCTTACAGAACAAATAGAAAGGAATACATTAATAATTTGTTGAGTTTATACGCACAAGACTTACAATAACAAATGTAAACAAAAACATGATCAGACCATTAATGTGCACACACACAGAAGAAATCAATCAGAAGCATGACACAAGCTTTTTACCGAGTGGAAAAACCTCAGGGGTAGAAAAACCACTCATGAAGTGCCTCACTAGCTTAACTTTAAAAACTTCTTACAAAGCCTCGCTGGCTGAATATTATGTCTCACTGATAATTGAGAGGTCTCACTGACCTACAAGCCTCACTGGCATACTGTGTTTAGAAGCATCAACTTCAAGGAGCACCAACCCCTAATACAGAACAAATTAAGAACTCAGAGGGTCTCTCTGTTTCAATACAAAACATTTCTTCAAATGGCCATTCTTTTCATCAACCCAAATCATGTACAAACTCAGATATTCAAAAACAATCATGTATCCTAATCCACTCAACAACACACTTCCAATATTCATGTGAAGCCAATAAATATAAGATACCTCCCTGCATTCTACAAAATCAATTTCATGACCTTTCATATTCTCCAAATCATAAAACCCTTCAATCTGATTGTCTTTTCTTCCTGCAAAATCCTTCAAACAAATTTTCATTATCCTCTTTACAAAACCTTTCATCTTCACTTCAATTTTCATCAAATTGAATGTCTTCAACAATTTATTTTTCAATCTGCCCTTGTATTCTTTCATCTGCCCCGCATAAACAAAATCATGAAAGAAGTCCAAACATCTTCAATAAAATTTGATCAATAAAATCTCTAAGAACTTTCATCTTTATCCAATTATGAAGTTGCATCAAAATAACCCTTCATATTCTATGATCTGAAGAAAATGATTTATGTTTGAGACCTTTCAATTTCCTTTTCTTCAACTCCCCTACAAATAAAACTCTTTATCTCCACAAATCCTTTTCTTAAAGAAAATTAAAACAATCACAATATATCTCTCCAATCTCTTCATATCCACTGTGTTCATAACTTGCAAGAAATCCTGAACCAATAAAATCATATGAATATATACTTTCTTCTCTGCACCATGATCATTTTTTGCTTTCTCTTTTAAATCCTTCTCCCTTAAAAAATTTTCATATTCTACAACCTGCAAAATGATTCTTCATATTGAACAAAAAGACTTAAAAAAATTTCACCAATTTATCTTTTTATTTTACAAATACACTTCAAAAATCTTCCAATATTAGTCTTTATAACTTCCTCCTTTTAAAAAGAAAGAAAAAGAACTCCACAAGAAAATTGCCCTTTTTACAAGCACTAAAAAATCTCTTTAAAAAACCATTATCATCTCCATATGGAAAATAGAAAATTTCTAATTATAAAGCACTCCATGCTTTATACCTAATATGCTCCTCCTTAAGGCATAAACTATGTCTTTTTCATTTTATGCTTTATAAAATAAAGCTTTCCATCGAAGAGAAGATTTTTCCTTTTGAAAGGAAACTTTCTAAAAACACATTTCATAACATTCGAAAGAAAAAAACGTTCATAGGAACGTCAAAATATAAGACAGCAGTCGGGCTTGAGTTTTAAATTATAACCATTGGATCATGTCTTCGCAGCCTTTGTATTTTTTAACTTAACCTTAGATTTAGGTTTTGCCACTCGAATACTAGTTGGAGGACAGAAGATATAGGTTAAACAAGGAAAGGGGCCGGTCACCACCATGTCTTAGGAACCCTCCAAACGGTGACATTTAAGTTGTAAACCCTCTATCACAAGTCACCTTCCAAACAAACTTAAAAGTGTATGAGCGTATGACAGGAGGTTAAAGTTTTGAGAGAATAAGTAATATTTAAGGATTTTGAATAAATAATAAACCTTTAGCAATGTTAAACTCCAAGACTTCCTTTTATCCAAGACTTCAATACATAATTTTTAAACTCCTGAGATCAGCTCCACTTTAAAGCATCAACCCTGAAACATACTAACACACCACATCCTCATGAAACATTAACAAGTTTAAAGCATGAGGCACGTTGCAGAGAAGGCCACTAAATGAAACTGATGCCACTATTCATATTGCAAACAATTGTCATGAGATGATCACGTCCTGAAATATTTTCTACAAGTACTACTGATCAAACAAGTCCTTCACTTTAGTTACACACTGACACAATAAAGATCCACTGAAGACATGAACATGCATCCTTAATAGGATCCTATATCTTATTTCACATGATCCAAGATGATACAACAACACTCCATCACATGTAAGAAAAATGATATAAAGATATCATTATGATGCAAATCTCCTGATAGAACCTTCACATATCAAATGCAAGGATGTAGTAATGAAGACATAAAACAAATTGAACCGGATTGAAGATCACATTTGAATTTACCTCAACCATATGAAGTTCATGATGAATACCTCATTAACCATCTCCTGAACAATGAAGCAATAACAAATCAACTAAACACACTTTTGACATCAATGACAACCTAACACCATCAATCTCCCCCTTTGTCATTGATGGCAAAACCACTTGATGTAATTTTTCTTTCTCCCCCTTTTTCACATCTGATGACAAAGACAAACATCTCCCCTTGAGAAAAATAACTCATATAAATCATGAGAAAGATATCAATCAACTGTTTACACATTTCTTGGATCATAAACACTATCACTGACCTTGTTATCTTTTATACCAACCAAGAAATTGAAAAATCCCCAACCTTTGATACCACTAGCCTCTAAAAATTTAAGGCACTAATCATATTTACAATTTGCCGTTATTCTAAAAGCTCTGTTCTTACACATCTGCATACTGCACAACTTTTCAACTTGTGAGTAATAAGAAACCATGAAGCATAGGACCTAAAAGAAACATCATGTAAGGCACACCAACCAAAGCATCAAACCACTATTAACTACCATAGACTGCACTATATCACTTCTTATCACAACACAAATATGTAGATGAAGATGAAACACTGACAGCAATGAGATCCTTGATTACTTCCTTTAACAAACTCCTAAAGACATCACTCTTCTTCAACAATCACCAACACTTTTTGACCTGAAATAACAAATCTCCAAGATCTCCCAAAGCATAAAGCATGACATATGATCATAAAAATTGACTCCTTTGATATGACTTATCTGAACTTGAACTTCATGCAAAGATACCATAATCACATCAATACTTATGATGAACAACAATGTAGGTTTAACAAACAAAAATCTGATAACCACATGAAGACTACTCATTACAAAATTCACAACTCAAGATGAGATGACAACCACTCAAGAGAGAACCTTGCTAAGATTTCCATGGGAATAAATCTACAACAATCAAACACTTTACTCTTGCACACATTTCTTGATATGATAAAGAATGAAGATTATCTGAAATGAAGGCTATTTGATGAATAGCATCCTCCTATTCTGCACAAGACACTTTTCACAACATAAGAACTGATCCATTTTTAACCTTGTAATTCAAATCAGCCCATCAAGACTATACATCATCAAACTAATCAAGTACTTCTTGCAACACCCCTTTGCAAAAACCTAATGCAGAGACAAAAATAATGATTTGATTCCTTCCATTTGTAACCTCCTAAGCTCAAACATATGAAAAAGCACCTTGAGAACATCTTAATTGAATTTGAACTTTACAATCTCACTTCCAAGAACACTTCCATATAAACATGACTTGACATCCCTGAGCACACTCAAACCAATCTGCATTAACAACACTTTGCACAAATCAAATACAAAGATATTTTCTATGAATTGAATTTTTTTACATGCTAATATCTGATAAGAGCTTTTTGGAAACATCTTATTCTCTTTGGCATGATAACAAAAACTTCACCATATCAAGATCCCAATGAACTGCAAAATCATATCAACTCAACCAATTTATTCAACATCAACAAAATCTTTGAGCATTGAACTGATCATTCTTTCAACATCTTGTTTGCATACAAAACCAAAGATCACCTGTATCACTAAAAAGCACTGAAGATCAACATAGTTAGCAATACCATCATAAATTTTATTTCAAGAATCAACATGACAAGATCACCATCTTCTCCTGAAACTTCTTGGGGAGAATTGATATATCAAGAACAACTCCCCCTCACATCATGCTAACTATTATTCAACTGATGATGTAACCTATACAAGATGCACAAGTTTAGGATTTGTCTTCTTTTCACTTTGTTTTTGCTTCCACACTTTCACAGGTTCTTTCTTCCTCCAAACTTTTTCAGCTTTTGTCCTTTTCAACCTTTTCAAATCAGGTGATGTATTTCTGCAACTATGTACTTTATGACCAAGAGAGTTGTAAATATAACAAATTATACTGCAGTTATAATCAAATGACTGATGATACCTTTTTGACATCCATTAAACACTTATGTTATGATTCCATGCAGGATCATCATATCTTCTATGCATCTGACAATTCCTTTGTATGTGACCAACATTATTGCAATTGTAACATACAAGACTTCTGCAATTAATTGCTTTGTGTCCAAAATGATTACAAGTATAACAATAACCATTAAATGAATAGTTATACCTGTACATGTATGCTTGTCTTACATGAGCAGTTCTTCTAAAATTTCTTCTCTCAGCTTCACACTTCTTTTTACCTTCAGGGGCAGTAGCATGACTTAAATCAATTTTCCTTCTTGGAATTTCACTGGCTTTGGAGCACTCTCCTTCTTCATAACCAAGTGGAATAGTGTCTCTATGTTGTTTTTTTTTACTCAGCATCTCTTCAAGTTTGAGATTTTTTTCAAACTGCTTCTTAATATCCTCAAGTTCTTTTCTTAAATAGACTTGTTCTCCTTCAAGCCTATGACATTCAGCTGCTTTAGTTTCCAACTCAAACTTTGTTACATTGGCTATCCTTTTAGCTTCCTCAACCTCAACCTTCAAATTGATAATTAATTTGTCTGATTCACCAACTTGACTTCTCAAGTTCATAACTAGATTTCTTGCCTCTTCAAGTTCTGAAACAACTTTGTCCTTAGAGACTTTTTCATGTTGAAGCTAATCTTCTAGTTTCTTATTCTCTTTTCTGAGCTGCTTGATTGTATCCAAGGCACACAATAATTCACCTTCTAAATCAACTTCACAATCATCTTCATCCATAAAGAATTGTGCTTCTTTACCGTCAATCTCAACAACAAAATTAACTTTAGTTCCATCAAGTTCTTGTCTCCTTACATTCATATTCAAGTCTTCCTTTTTATCAAAATTCTCAACTACAGGAGCATTCTGTGTATCAATCATCAGGGGTGACATATGCAACAAATCATTGCTAGGCTTAGCTAAGGCATGTTTTACCATATTTTGATCAGCATCTTTCTTTTCTCTATTTGAGACCTTAATTCTATTTGTAGACACCTAAAAATGTCTCGACCACCAAACTGATTCCCGACACCCCTAAACTTACCAATTCCCTTTCCAACTAATTAATTAATTTTTTATTTAATTAATCACCCCGTTCATTTTCCAAATCCACACCATTTTATCCCAAAATTGAATTAATTTTATTAATTCAATAGTCAAAACATTAGCCAAATGATTTAATAAATATGCAAAATTTATTAAATCAAATCCCCATTTTCTCTAAATCCAATTAATTAGTTAAAACCATGTTAACTAATTAATCCAGCCTACTAATTAGCCTATCCCTACCCTAGACAATTAAATAGCTATTATTTAATTGCCTACTCTAGCCTATCCCATCCTAGCCTTAGGATTAATTAATTAAATCACTAATTAATTAATCTTATCCCCCCTCTAATCCCTGTACTAATTTATTCCAGCCATATTAATTAGGTTAATCACCCTAATTAAGAAAGTCAAATCCCCATTAGCACTTCTCTCCATATTCCTCAAATTTAAAATTCAAATAAATCACACATCACATTTACTCCTCTTACACATGTCATAACTCTCTTCCCCAAAATGAATTTTTAATTCATTTTACCCCTCCCTTTGTGAATTTTTAATTCACAAATAATCCATCTCACCAAACCTCATTTATTCACCCCTTTCCCAAAAATGAATAAAAGATTTACTTTTATTCCTAGCCCTCCATCTTCCAAGATCAAATCTAGGCCCTCCACCTCACTTTCATCCTCCACCATTGATCTCTTCAATCTATCTCCACCCTTGGATCAAAATCCTCTTCAAAAGTCTATAAATACAACCTCTCACAAGTCATTTTCATCATCCATTTTCATGCAAAGTTACCATGCCAAAATCACACTTGAGCTTATAGTGAGTTGCACATTTGAGAAGGCATTTCACATTTGAATCAATAGTCTAGGGACAATCTTGGTCTTGGGAGCCTCTCTTGGGTGCAAAGGCTCCTCTTTCCCTTGATGGGATTAGGTTTTGCATGAGGTATAATCTTGTGTTTTGTTTACATTTGGTTTTGCTTTTACCTTATTGCATTTCTCTAATCTACATTGGCACGCCCGGTGGGACAGGATGTTCCAGGACAGCAGGTTCCTGCTCAGCAGGTTCCCGTGCAACAGGTTCCAGCGCAGCAGGTTCCAGCAGAGCAGGTTCCAGAGCAGCAGGTTCCCGCAGAGCAGGTTCCTGCACAGCAGGTGCAGGCTAGGGGTGGACGGCTAGGTAGAGCACCACGACGACGCGGTGGTCAGCCGAGGACAGAGCAGGGTGATCTATCCCCATCATGGGTGGAGCAGCTGCGGGTCGGTAGGCATGACGTCGAGGCAGGGAGCTCGGGGGTAGTGATGGAGGCAGAGGTTGAGAGGCTGACGCCTCGACGACGGCCACGGGATGAGAGGGAGGAGATAGAGACACTACGTGCTCAGGTGGCCAGTCTAGAGGAGGCGTTGGGGCATCGAGAGGCTGAGTTGGGACAGCTGCAGGGAGTAGATGGGCGGCTGGTAGTTGCAGAGGCTCAGCTAGCTCAGGCCAGAGAGGATATGGAGGACTTGAGGATAGAGCGGGATGCAGTGCTGGTGAGAGCACAGCAGGCAGAGACTGCGTTGAGCAGTGCACAGGCTATGGGTGGGGGCCTTGCCCCGATATTGGCAGGGATGTAGACTCAGCTGGCCCAGGCTCAGACACATGCGCATCAGATACAGGGTCAGTTGAGCCAGTCATAGGGACAGGTTGCTCAGATACAGGGACAGATGGCTCAGGTACGAGGGGAGCTAGCAGAGGCGAGAGCACGGACTGAGTACTATCGGGGGTTATACTATGCAGCCGTACCTGCAGCGCAGTGAGCACCGAGTTACAGCCAGGTCAGTAGATCGGGGGCGTCGAGATCACATCGATCTAGATCTATTCAGTCAGTTCAGCAGATGATGCCCCCTCCCACGTATGTGCCCCAGCAGGATCCTCAGGTACCAGTAGCACCACAGCCACAGCCGCCGCCAGGATCACAGGCTCGACCAGGGTCATCATCTCCTACCCCCTCAGAGAGGGGATCCTCGATGTGATAGTTATATCATGATAGCCCTTAGAGGCATTGTATCAGGACACTTTATTATTATTTTTTTGATGATGTGAGCGATGTACATTTTTTTGCGGTGATTATATATGATGCGAGACTTCTGATGGCTTATGATGTTCTTTTGTGATGATGCTTATATGATGGATGCACATGTTATATTTTATATGTTGTGGATGTATGATGTGTTTTCAAATGATATGTGTGATTTGGTGGATGCAATTATGTGTTTAGGAGATGTTGATATGTATGGAATGCAATGTAATGATGCTATTTTTAATATGCACTTATGCTATGATGTGTAATGATATGCAGCTGAAATGAATCTACTTGTGTTTTATGCAAACTTAAATGGATTTAGAATGAACCTAATATGTGATGCCAATGGATTAAAATGAACCTAACATGATATGCAAATGGATTTAAATGAACTTCAAATGAGATGCAAATGGATTAAAATGAACCTAACATGATATGCAAACGGATTTAAATGAACTTAAAATGAGATGCAAAATGGATTACTATGAACTTAACATGATATGCAAATGGATTAATAATGAACCTAATATGAGATGCAAATGGATTAAAATGAACCTAACATGATATGCAAATGGGTTTAAATGAACTTAAAATGAGATGCAAATGGGTTTAAATGAACTTAAAATGAGATGCAAATGGATTAAAATGAACCTAACATGATATGCAAACGGATTTATAATGAACCTAATATGAGATGCAAATGGATTACTATGAACTTAATATGATATGCAAATGGATTAAAATGAACCTAACATGATATGCAAATGGATTAATAATGAACCTAATATGAGATGCAAATAGATTTAAATGAACTTAAAATGATATGCAAACGGATTTAAATGAACCTAAAATGATATGCAAATGGATTAATAATGAACCTGATACACATGATGTTCCTTGTGTTGACCCGGAATGGTGAGACTGTGGGTGAAGGTGTTAGGTGTTGTGGATGATAGAGGGGATGGTGGTGGGGGGATTGGAGGATGGTTAGGTCATAAGATACCACGTCATTGAGGGGGGGGGGTTTGGTTCAAGATATGTTACGTGGAGATAGGTTGGGATGATGGGGTTAGTGCGGGAATTAGATTGGTGGGGGGGGTTGAAAAGTGTTGATCAAATCTAGGCCGATATGGGATAAGTGACTGAGTGATTAGGGTGATGATGTTGAGCTAGTATCAGTAGTTGTACAAAATTAATTGAGAGCATTTCTAAGTTTATTGTAGCAATGTCGGATACAATTCACGAAGGTATGAAATGACCTAGGTGATGATGTATATCCGACAATTGCATGGACTAGACCCACAAACAATAGGTTGGCTTCATGCATGCCCAATGTAGTATAATCTTGTCTAGTAGAGGAAGGGGACTCATAGCAGTGAGTGTGAATAATGCATATAAGGTGTTGATGCCTGTATATGCAAAATAGGACTCATTATGCTAGAACCGACCTGGACTTCAAGATATGAATACTATTCTTGGAGTAATGAAGCCAACCCACAAGCACAGCATACTGAAACAATGACTATGTCCACTCCAAGGGCTATCCGCTATGTACCATGATATAATGAGATCAAGGTAGCTTTGGAGTTCTCTTGGAGTGAGACAAAAAGATAAAAATCAATAAGCAAAAAGACCAACGAAAGATACAAATAGCCTTTTGTGTGCTCTTGCCAAGAGACGTGATGATAGAATGATAGATTTTTGTCCATTGTAGGAAAGACATATCCTAGGACGCAGATCTGTTTTTGATTGGAGAGTTGTTTTGTGGAAGATGGGCAAAAGAACAATCGGGCCAAATGGAAGATTATAGTTGGTAGGTTGTTTGATGATTTCTGCGCGAGGGATCCTGTTTCAATGGTATGTGTAGCATGCATATCATTTCGTAGATCTAGAAAGTTCAGTGAGTGGGAACCATCCCAATGGGTGGGATGGGTGCATCTTAGATACCTGAGTACTGGAAACATCCTTCGTATTCCAGACTGCCTACATACCCTATGTCCACGGGATCAAGGTAATTTTAAGATGCGGGTGAAATGAATATGTAGTTCTGGCAAGACTTGATGATGTGGGAATGGTTGGCGATGTGATGTGATGAGGGTTGAGACGTGTTTAGCTAATTGTGGTGGGATGTGAGATTGATGCCTGTGGTGATTATTTTGGGATTTTCTAATTTTCTGCTGTTTTTTGGATTTTCTGATTTTATGATGTTTTTGGATTTTCTGATTTTATGATGTTTTTGGATTTTCTGATTTTATGATGTTTTTGGATTTTCTGATTTTATGATGTTTTTGGATTTTCTGATTTTATGATGTACAAAGGAGAGCTTACAAGGATCCTCGTTCCCCAGGTGGGGTTCTGGGTGGGTGAGTGAGTGCGGGATGGGCGAACAAACTTGATGTATCAGAATTTCAAGCCATGGGATGTGTGGGTATGGAGTGTTATGCTGGAAAGAGGACTTATTAGATGGTAGAACCGGCCATTACGCATGGCGCCTAAAACAGGTTTTCACCATGGTACTTATCCAAGGCGTCACCGAGGTGATTTTCACCATTGGAAGTTTTTATTGCACTCTGATTTTTTCTTGATTTTTTTGATTTTTTGACATTTTTTTGTTTTGTTTTTGTTTTTTTTGAGTTGTGGTATCAGATGGGTTATGCATAGAATCGCTTGAGATGCAAGATATTCATTGGCTCATCTAGAGGCTGCCCCTCGGGTGTTGCAAGCTGATAAGCTCCTGACCCATAGTCGGCGGTGATGACATAAGGTCCTAGCCAATTAGGTTCAAATTTTCCTTGCTTCGGACGCTCTTGCAGGTTCTTTTGATTTTCCATTAGGACCAGGTCACCTACCTCAAACTTTCTGGTTCTGATCTTTTTGTTGTAGCTTCTTCTGAGGCGGTTTTGGTATGCCTGTAAGTGATTTAATGCATTCAGGCATTTCTCATCCAACAATTCAAGTTGATGCAACCTTGCGACATGATAGTCTTCATCAGATATAATATTTTGCAATGATACTCGGAGGGATGGGAGCTCGACCTCTATAGGTAAAATGGCTTCTGATCCGAATACTAGTGAGTATGGAGTGGCTCCAGTAGGAGTGTGGATGCTAGTGCGGTAAGCCCATAGGGCGGGGTTAAGTTGGAGGTGCCAGTCGTGGCCAGCTTCATTGACTGTCTTCTTTAAGATGCGGAGGATGGTTTTGTTAGAAGCCTCTGCTTGACCGTTTCCTTGGGGGTAATATGGCGTGGAGAAGCGGTGTTTGATGTCAAACTTTTCGCACAAAGTGCGAACTTATTGGTTCTTAAATGGCTTCCCATTATTAGTGACAATGGAATGGGGGATACTGTAGCGGTAGATGATGTAGTGGAGAATGAATTTGGAGATTTGGATGCCTGTGGTGAAGGTGAGTGGTATTGCTTCCACCCACTTTGTGAAGTATTTGGTAGCAGTTATTATAAATTTATGGCAATTGGAAGATGGAGGGTGTATTTTACCTACGAGGTCGAGTCCCCACTGTGAAAAAGGCCATGGTGTTGTGATTGGTTGCAGCTCCTGTGCTGGTGCGTGGATGAGATCACCATGCTGTTGGCATGGGAAGCATTTTCTGATAAACTGATGTGCATCCTTGTCCATAGTGGGCCAATAATAACCAGTCCTTAGGATCTTCTTAGAAAGAGCTGGTCCACTTGAATGTGCCCCGCAAATACCTACATGTACCTCTTCCAAAGCTGCTTCGGCTTCCCTAGAGTCTAAACATCGTAGAAGCGTACCATCAAGACTCCTTTTGTAGAGGGTGTCACCTACAAGGATGAAACGGGAGGCTCGACGGATGAAGGATTTTTTCTGTGATGGGGATAGGTTGTTGGGGAGGATGTTATCGTGCAGATAGAGGTAAGTTTCCTGATACCAGGGGGATAAGGGACCAACAATTTTGCACACTAATTCAGACTGGGGAACGTCATATGCTGGGATGGGGAGCTCTTCAATCAGGAACTCGCATTTCTTGCTGCCTTGCTGCATATCAACCAGAGATCCAATGGTGGCCATGGCATCTGCCGCTTTGTTGTTTAACCTTGGGATCTGCTCAAAGTGGATGTCACTAAAATAATCTTTAAAGTCATCGACCATCTTCTTATAGGGAAGAAGCTTATCGTCCTTGGTTTTATATTCATTATTGACTTGTCTGATGACTAGTTGAGAGTCGCCATACACAGTTAGTTTGTCTATTTTCCATTGGATGGCCATTCGGAGGCCTGTGATTAGGGCCTCATTTTCTGCTACAATATTGGTGCATGGAAATGTGGTTTTGAATGATTTCGGGATCGTGTCACCTTGAGGGGTAACAAATAGGACGCCTGCCCCCGAGCCTCTGTGAGTGTAGGATCCATCGAAATACATCTTCCATGTATCTGTGGCTAGTGTGATTGTCAAGATGGCCTCGTCTGGAAATTCTGCTATTGTAGGATGCTCTGCTTGAATAGGTGCCTCAGCCAGTTGATCTGCTATGACTTGTCCTTTGATTGCCTTCCTTTCTGTGTATTCTATGTCAAATTCGGTGAGAATCATGACCCATTTTGCCATCCTTCCTGTGAGAGCTGCTCTGTTTAGCAAATATTTGAGTGGGTCGATCTTAGCAATGAGCTTAGTCTTATGATTGAGCATATAATGTCTTAACTTTTGTGATGTGAAGACGAGGGCCAGGCATGCTCGTTCAATTTGTGTGTAGTTAAGCTCATAGGAAATCAAGGTGCGGCTGATGTAGTAGATGGCTCTTTCCTTTCCCTGTTCATCGTGTTGTGCTAACAAAGCCCCAATTGCTGTGTCGGTTGCAGAAATATACAAGAGGGGCTCTCCTGGTCTTGGTGGAGATAGAATAGGGGGGTTAGCCAAATATGCTTTTAGCTGGTTAAAGGCATCCTGACACTGAGTAGTCCAGGTAAAAGCTGTATCTTTTCGGAGGAGATGCTGGAATGGTTGGCATTTGTCGGCAAGTTGAGCAATGAACCGGCGAATAGACTGTAGTTTACCCTGTAGGCTTCTCAATTGTTTCAAGGTTTTTGGAGGTGGCATTTCAGTAATAGCTTTGACCTTTGCCGGGTCCACCTCGATCCCTCTTCTAGAGACTATGTATCCCAATAATTTTCCTGAAGTGACGCCAAAGACACATTTTTTTGGATTTAAACGAACATTATATTGCTCTAACCTGTCAAAGATTTTGGCTAGCACGTCCAAGTGCTCTTCTCGGGTCTTTGATTTGCCGAGTAAGTCATCAACGTAGTCCTCCATGATGTGGTGAAAGAGGTCGTGGAAGATGACAGTCATCGCTCGTTGATAAGTAGCTCCTACATTCTTTAAGCCGAACGGCATTACTACCCAACAGTATGTCCCCCATGGGCAGATAAAGGAGGTTTTGTGCTGATCTTCTTCGGCAATTTTTATTTGATTGTATCCTGAAAAGCCATCCATGAGGGATAGCATCTCATGCCCTGCGGTAAGATCCACGATCATGTCAATGTTGGGAAGAGGGAAGTCTTCTTTTGGGCAGGCCTTGTTGAGGTCTCTGAAGTCAGTGCAACAGCGGATTCTGCCATGTGGTTTAGCAACAGGTACTAGATTCGAGACCCATTCAGGATAATCAATTGGACGTATGAACCCCATGTCTAGTAACTTTTTAAGCTCTGCTTTGACAAGAAGGGCCACCTGAGGATTCATCTTTCGGAGCTTTTGTTTGACTGGTTTGGCATCAGGACGCACTGCAAGGTGATGTACAACCAAGGCGGGATCTAGCCCTGGCATGTCTACGTAGGTCCATGCAAAGTTGCGATTTCTGCGTGTGAAGAATGCCAAGAAGTCCTCCTGTTCGAACAAGCTGAGAGATTCTGCTCGATATGTGATTTTGGGCTCTTCCTCTGTCCCTAGATTCATTTCCTACGTTGGTTCAACCAAAATGGGTGATCTGTCAGGATATACCTTATCTATTTCAGGGAGGCCCATGCTTCCATCTCCTGGCGCCTCATGAAGGTTTTCACCAAGAGATACATCTTTTATTTTTACTTTTTTAGGATCTGACACTGCCGTAGAACAGTTTTCACCATCAGATCTATTTTTTACTTTTGTATTTTTGCGACTAGAAGCAAGGGTTGTCTCCCCAAAATAGGCAGCCGGATTGAGTTCCATGATGTATCCAGCTTTGTGGTCTCCCAAGGGGAAGTTGTCTCTTACTCCCATCATTTCGGCAATGGCTTCATCATTAGGTGCAATATCCAAAATAGGAGGTCCTCGTTGGTCCCAGTCGATGAGGTCAGGATATACTAATGGTAGGTCATTAGGTGATGAGGCGAGAGTAGTGACCGAGTAGATGGTACAAATGGAGGAGGCGAAGAAATCGGCAAAGTCACTAAAGGAGTCTTGTAGGTCCGTCTCGTTAATGTGGTCGACGTCTAGAGAAACTGGAGCAAACTCGGCTAAGATACATTCGCCGGTATTAAGGATGCAGTGTGGTTGGCCATATCCTAACCCTTGAGTATAGGGGTTCCTTGTTGCTTGCAGTGGTTCCACAATGCCCTGTTCATGAAGGCCAATGCCGCCTTGTCCTTTGTAACCCATGCTTTTGACTATCTCAGAACCTTTGCCATAACTGTTTGCTGGGATGGTTGGGATGTCTTGTTCTGTTTCCTCGTCCTTGTAAAGCCAGGATGAAATATCTTCAAGTATGTCCTGATCCAGAAGGTGTTTTTTCTCAAAGACGGGCGAGGGTTTGCATTTGATGATGACTGTGTCAGCTGCCTCTATGTGCGGAGTACCAAATGTCTTGGGAGTGGGTAATAAGCCCACACAAAAGGTGCCATGAAGGTTGTATTCTCCACAGCCTTGGTCGCTGAGCTTGATCTTGACCTCAGGTGGTGAAGGTGTTTGTGATGAAGTGGTGGCGATGTTGACAGGGTCGATGTATGAAGTGGAAGCTGTTGGGGTGATTTGGTTGGTGGCTTTATTGTATGGACAGAAGGTTTGGTTGTGTCCTTCCAAAAAACTACAGTATTGGAAAGGACGAGGATCGGCATAGATAGTGACTTCAGTGCCGTTGTGGGGGAATTTGAGACATTGATGGAAAGTGGAGGGGACGGCTTGCATGGCATGAATCCATGGGCGGCCGAGAAGAATGTTATAAGGGAGCTCAAGATCCAGAACCTGACATTTGGTTTCAAGGATTTTTTGTCCCACTTGAATAGGAAGCTTTATGGTACCTTCTGATAGCCTCTCGGTGTCATCATATCCTTTGATTGTTATGCACTCACTAGCATCCACAACCACATCTGAATACCCCAAGTGTTTTAGTAATTTTAGAGTGCATATATTTAGGCCGGAACCACCATCTATTAGGACCCTTTTAATGGTGTGTTTGTGAATGTGGACCTCGATGTGTAGTGCATCATTATGTAGGTACTCGGAGGCAGGAAGGTCTTTTTCAGAAAACGTGATATGGTGTGGTGTGGCAATATGGCTGACCATGGCTTGAAATTGATTGACATCCAAGTTTGCAGGAACTTGTGTTTCCAACAGGGCCTTGTCGAGAATGTCCTTGTGGCGGGGTGATGTACGAAGGAGCTCAAGGATGGAGATTTGCGCGGGTGTCTTTCCTAGATGGTCTAGGAGGTTGTACCGAGTGGTGAGTGATGGACGAGCATTTGGACGAGGGGGGAGGGGATCAGATGTGGATGGGGGTGTTGGTTCAGTGGGAGGGGCGGTGCGGATTGAGACACAGCCTCGACGGGTTGTGACGGCGCAATCGGGTGCTTGTGCCTGAATGGTTATTGTGTTGACAGAGTGGGATGAGGGTTCAATGCGGCCGACAATCGAATCGTAGTGTGTGGGTGCTGGAGTGATGTTGTACGCTTGATTGGATGATGAAGCTTTGTTATGGTTGGGTAAGGGGTCCTTGTAAGCTCCAAGATTGGCATTTGGTGATGGCTGTGTACTGTGCTCAAGGTTGACAAGATTTTGATCTATTAGGTCTTGGATACAATGTTTTAATTGCATGCAGTCTGCTGTTTTATGACCTGCCACGCGGTGGTATTCGCAATAATCATTTTCATTGTACCATGCTACCTTGAGGTCATTGTCTTGGTGTGGTCTGACAGGTGGGAGTGTGATTTCTCCTTGCTTGAGACATCGATCGAGAATGTCCTCAATAGGTTCTGCTAACGGCGTGAAATTTCGGCGAGGTTTGCGAAGTTTGTTTGGTCCTCGTTGGTTATTGGTGTTTGCTGCATATGTGTGTGCCGGTGTGTGATTTTGGATGTGTTGGACGGCCTTTATATCAGTGACGCTGTCGTTCAAATTATTCTTGTTCTTCCCCCAATAACGTGATTTATCATTAGATTGCGTGTTGGTATTGTTGTTGTTGTTGGGGGTGTTGTGATTGGATTTGTGGTTATTATTGTTGTTGTTATTGTTGGACTTGGGATCGTAAAGTTTGATAGAACCTTTGGCAATGAGGGCTCGTTCCACAGTGGTGCCTTTGTCGATAACCTCTTCAAAGGTAGATGCACACAGAATCTGTAAGTGAAAGCCTAATTCCTAATTAAGATTGGCCACGAACATGGTGACAAGTTGTTTTTCAGGAATAGGCCATGGGAGCTTGCTTGCTAGACCCCTCCACCTTTGTAGGAAAGAAGCGAAAGCTTCGCCGTTCTTTTGTTTGGTGTTACAAAGGTCGGTCATTGACACCTCATGTTCAAAGTTGTAGGAGAAGTGATTGACAAACTTCTCCGCAAGCTCGGGAAATGTTTGAATACCTGGTGGCAGATGGGCAAACCATTCAGCGGCTTGGCCACCAAGACTTCTTGGGAAGAGTCTCATAAGATACATGTCATTGTGAGAGACTTTGAGGCAAGCAATATAGAATTCCCTTAGGTGGTCCCTGGGGTCTCCCTTTCCCTTGTATTTGTCAAATTTTGGCGTTTCAAAGTTTTTAGGGAAAGGGGGCATGTACAAGGTGCGATCAAACGGGTAGGGACAAATATCCTCAAAAGAATAGTATTTGCATTTGCCCCCAGTTTGTAAGTCATCCACCTTTTGGATTAGGCTTTGCAGCGTGGTGTTGAAATCCTGTGGTTGTTGTGGTTGAAACGCGTAGGGTTGTTGATTGGTGAGATATTGGAGGTGGGGTGGGAGTTGGTGTTGGGGATTGGTTTGGATGAGATGTTGATGTTGCGGGTTGGGGTTTGGATTGAGATGTTGGTGTTGGGGATTGGTTTAGATGAGATGTTGGCATTGCAGGTTGGGGTTTGGATTGAGATGTTGGTGTTGGGGATTGGTTTGGATGAGATGTTGGTATTGCAGGTTGGGGTTTGGATTGATTGGTGTCTGTTGTTGTTGGTATGCATATAGCTGTGGGAGAACATGTGGTGGTATTTGGGGGTTGGGATTGTGTTGACTTGTGAGATTGACGTTGGATGGGTTGGTCGTGTTGTGGGATTGTTGTGCGAACAGTTGTCATAGGTATGCAAGGGTGTGAGGGTTTGGTGGGGGCACACTTGTGGAGGTATTAGCTTGTGTGATGTTGCCTTGTATAGCCATTGTGTTTGAAGCGAAGGGGTTGACGGTAGTCGTGGTAGTGGAGGTGATGACAGGTTGGGAGATGTTAGCAGTGGATGTGGAAGTAGTAGATGTGGTAGCGGTTGAGGTTGTGGATGTGGTAGATACGTTAGGTGTTGACGTTTGAGAGATGGTGGGTTGGGTATGTGACGTAGATGCTTGGGTATTTGATGGGGTTGGGACAACTGTAGAAGTGGATGGTTGTGATGATGTTGTGACGGGGGGAAGTTGAGCGCCAAGTTTGAGAAGATGGTCAAGATATCTCTTTGGATCCGATCTTAGGACTTTATCAAGTAGGTCCATATTATCGGCATCTTGCGTGAAAGTCAAGACATCTAGATCATCTTGGGGTATGATGGGGACGTTTTGTGGTGGGGGTGGGGTTGGTGTTGGTGCTTGTGGTAGGAAGTGAAAAGGGTCGTTGGCGCCAAATGGGGGGATGAAGGAATATGTAGGTGGATTGTATGTCTGATAGATGGGTATGTTGGTAGTGTCGGTGTTAGGCATGCCAAAGGGCCATCGTTCCGCCATTTCTTGATTTCTTTTGTGTTGTGATCTTGTGGTGGGCATACACGTATGGATTTGATTTCTAGATGTGGGATGAGGTGGAGACCTTAGAGAATCGAATTGATTATGTTGGACCCAAAAGATGGATGTGGTTGTGAGATGTAGTAGAGGGATATGATGAAGATCGATATGTTTTCCAAAGGTTTTACCCTAAGGGTGATATGAATGGGTGATATTGATTTTTGCACAAATTTTGGACCAAAGATGTATGATAGGAAAGGGATTTGATGTTTTTTGATTTTTGATTGGTTTAGGATGATGAGGATGATATTGTTGATGTTTCTCGAATTGAGCTTTTGGATAAGATCTAGATTTTGATTTGACACACAAAGGATGACGATTTTCTTTGTTTGGGGTAGACTAATGACCTTACACAAAGAGAGGTGATTTGTTTTTCTTGAAGTGTAGACTAATGATTTTTCAAGGAAAATGTGATGTTAATGATAGGATCTAGATCTATCTTTGGCTCAAAAGGGTGACAAGATTTGATGAGTGATTTGATGAGGTTTTGATGTGAATTTTTTGAAATGATTTTATATTGGTCCAAGGAGATATGCAAAAAAAGGAAATGAATGCGGATGGATAGATACGTATTTGGATTGATTATGATGTATCAAAGTGGTCCAACAAGGGTGGTGAGTGATTCTCTAAGGTCAAAATAGAAGGTGTAATTTTGGAAGACTTTTGAAGAAAGTGGCTGGACTGCTGGCGTATTTCTGTGGAATGGATATGGAATACGGCAGAACAGAAGGTGTAGATCACAACAGAGTGGGTCTTTGCTACAGGCAAGTCAATCTTATAATAGCGCCAATCCACGGGTGAAAAGGCGCTACAATCAGACTGATATGGCGCTGAAATAATTTACACAGATTTCTGATGGCAAAATTTTGGATTCTTGGTGGGAAAATTCTTGGATTTGTCTGCTTTGAATCTGTTCGACTAGTTTGTTCTGTCCCAGGCACGTCAGTCTAAAAATAGCGCCAATCCACGGGTGAAAAGGCGCTACAATCAGACTGATATGGCGCTGAAACCGGAAAAACAGATATCTGAAGGCAAATTTTTGGATCTGTGTGTTTGGGATACGAAAAACTGATTTTATTTTGTCTCAGGCACGTCAATCTCAAAATAGCGCCAATCCACGGGTGAAAAGGCACTACAGTCAGACAGATATGGCGCTGAAACAGGGTTTTGACAGATGTCTGACGGCAAATTGTTGGATTTCTTGGACTGTGATCAACTGATTTGTTTTGTCTCTTGGCAATTTGTTTGTGAAAAAATCAAAGCACTTTAACACACATTTGAATGCATAACAAGCAATGATTTTTGTTTGTGAAATGATATGACTTTGTTTAGATCAAGCACATTTTTTACAACCTATGGTGAGATTGGGACAGTATTTGTTGAATCCCCTAGTTGCGCCTATTCAAAGCGGGTAGCTCCAGGATCTTGGTAGCACCGGCTCCTCCTTACATTTGCACACACTTCTCATGCATACCAAGATCCGGGTTTCTTATAAGGCTTGACCCTCTCCAAACCTTTAGATTATCCCTACTACCTCGGCTAAGAACCGCATGAATCGGGGCCGCTTCAAGGGTTTTGCCCTCTGCGTCAACAAATAGAAGGATTTTGGCTTTCTAAACAATGGCCCTTAGTAAGGGCATCCGTTTAGGTGGTTATACGTGCGGCAGCGCTACTCTCCGTTATGGAGTCTCCTAGCCTCCAAGGGTTGCGCCTTGGAGGGTTTATGGGGAGGTTGGCTGTCGGTATAACAAAACAACACCTGTCGCTTGAGACTTTCGTCCCAAACGCCTTATTTTATATAGCGGCTCGGAAGAGCTTGGTAGCTCGTTGCCGCTTGGGTCGTTCCCACCTTTCGAAGCGGGGTGGCAGGCCCTCTAGGGATTACAAAAGCAATACAATCATGAAAACACTTTTGATCCCCAAGTTCATACAAAGATGCGAGGGGAGAGCATACGTGTTCCCTATGATTATACCACACTCAACATGGTTCAATTTTAGATCTTTGGACTAGATGGGGGGTGATTAATGCAAAGTGTTGTGAGAAGTTTTTGATTCCCAAGATCACCAAAAGGTGCGAGGGAAGAGCATACACCTCTCACTCTACTTGACACAATCACGAAAACACTTCACACAAATATTAAATGGTCTTGATTAGATGCGTGAAAATGCAATTTTGTTGTTCTTTTTATCCAATGAAGTATGCAATTTGTTGTTCTTTTTATAGCCCAAATTGAAGTGTTTTGATTGTTTGTTGGTTTGCACACAAAAAGAAGTATATTTTAGAGCACCAAAGATAAATGTTATCACACACACTTCAATCAAAAGAGTTGTGGTTAATTTTAGAACACCAAATTGAAATGACAAAGTAAACAAGGGTTCTTTTTAGTTTCCAAATTGAAGTGTTTTGCTAACTAATTAACAAACCATCCTGCAAAAATATTTCGTTAGTACCCGCAGTACATGCAATGAACAGAAAAGAAAAAAAAAATGGTGCTAAAACAGATATATACAGGCACCACTGCGAGCAGAACAACCCGACTTACGTGAAAATAGCGCCAAACTGGAAGATGGAGCTAATTAAAACCTAGGATAGCGCTAATAAAACAAAAGGCGTAAATACAGAGGATAGCGTTAACAAATGCTAGTTTAGGCGCTAATTAGTATGATGGCAATAATACTGAGAATTTATGGCGCCACTGCGCGGTGTTTTCTGAATCTTGAGGAGACCACCGATGGCGCTAATCTGAAGGATGGCGCCAAAACCCCTGCCCACAGGAAAACCCCTGCCTCGCCTATCCGGTAGCACTACACCTCCAATCAGTGCACACAAGTATAAGGCAAAGGGATCTGCACCCGCTGCCAGCGTCCTGTCATAATCCATCTCCCTCCCGTCTGCGGAAAGCACCACGTGCTCTGCTCCGAACACTCTGATTAACGCAGTCCGCCCCCTCCTCGTGTCATACCTCACACGTCGACCATGAATCGACAGCTTGAGGATGTGATAAACATCCTCAAGTGTGATGGTCATCTCTCCTGTTGGCAGCAAAAAGCTAGAGGTCTCGATGCGGTATCGCTCCACTGCGGCCGTCATCAGAGCTCTATGAGCTCGCAGCACAGGCATCGATGCCACCGTCCAAAGCCCCAGTGTCGCAAGCTAAGGTCGCCATGCCTCATCAAATAGTGGCATCACGGATCGTACTCGTCGCTCTTGCGACTGCAGTATAAACTATTGCGTATCCTGCATCCACCACTTCTTCATTAGATACAAAATTACTGTCCCCCTACATCCTTTTCTTCTAAATGTCCCAAAGGCCCAAACCATGCGGCCCCATACAGACAAATCCCTAAGAGCTATTCAAAAAAATAGCGCTACTTTCCCCTCCCTATCGCGCCAATCTAGACATTGGCGCCACTGCGCTCCCCGTATCGCGCCAATCCAGACATTGGCGCCACTGCGTGCCCTATATCGCGCCAATCCAAACGATGGCGCAGTTCCCCTTTTTCGCGTCAATCAACCTTTTAGCGCTAAAACTAATCATAGCGCTATTTCACATCATGGCGCTATTCCAGACGATAGTGCCATTCTACCCATAATATGGCGTCAAAATGCCATATTTGCTTCGCCCTTAGTTTTGGCGCCAATCCAGAGGATAGCGCCAACATTCGTCCAAAATGGCGACAAAATCGCCCTAACCTACCCTGGCGAATAGCGGTAATCCACAGGATTGCGCTAATCCGCCTTGTCTATGGCGCCACGCGCTCCTAACCCATTTCCTGAAACCCAAAAATAAGTGCGTAAAATGAAAATCACAAAGTACGGGTTAGGCCCTACCTGGGGTCCAGCCTCGGGAGACCGCCCAACCTCTTGGAATCGCTCTGAGATGTGATGAAGTCGCGGGAACTGTGGGTTGCGCTCGCCCATCTCTCCTTGGTCTTTTTCTTCTAGAAGGTCAAAGTGTGCAAATGTGGCACTCTTTGGGCCCACTTTTCCTAATATAGTGGGCCATATCCTCCCTCCATCCCTTTCTTCTCCCTCCAGGGTGCAGATCCCAGCCTTTTTTCCTCTGTTTTTCTTCCCACCATCTTCTTTTTCCATCACCTTCGCTTTTGTCACGTCCTTTCAAGAGTTTACCTGTAAAATCGACATTTTTCCCGCCAACCTCTCGAGGGGGCATCCCTTATCCATCTCACTCCTTCCCGGCAGCTGGGGCATATTTTTCTTCTTCGACCTGACGCCACTTCCCTCCTAGGTCCTGACGCCATGTCAAAGAGGGGCAAATGTAGACACCTAAAAATGTCTCGACCACCAAACTGATTCCCGACACCCCTAAACTTACCAATTCCCTTTCCAACTAATTAATTAAATTTTTATTTAATTAATCACCCCGTTCATTTTCCAAATCCACACCGTTTTATCCCAAAATTGAATTAATTTTATTAATTCAATAGTCAAAACATTAGCCAAATGATTTAATAAATATGCAAAATTTATTAAATCAAATCCCCATTTTCTCTAAATCCAATTAATTAGTTAAAACCATGTTAACTAATTAATCCAGCCTACTAATTAGCCTATCCCTACCCTAGACAATTAAATAGCTATTATTTAATTGCCTACTCTAGCCTATCCCATCCTAGCCTTAGGATTAATTAATTAAATCACTAATTAATTAATCTTATCCCCCCTCTAATCCCTCTACTAATTTATTCCAGCCATATTAATTAGGTTAATCACCCTAATTAAGAAAGTCAAATCCCCATTAGCACTTCTCTCCATATTCCTCAAATTTAAAATTCAAATAAATCACACATCACATTTACTCCTCTTACACATGTCATAACTCTCTTCCCCAAAATGAATTTTAATTCATTTTACCCCTCCCTTTGTGAATTTTTAATTCACAAATAATCCATCTCACCAAACCTCATTTATTCACCCCTTTCCCAAAAATGAATAAAAGATTTACTTTTATTCCTAGCCCTCCATCTTCCAAGATCAAATCTAGGCCCTCCACCTCACTTTCATCCTCCACCATTGATCTCTTCAATCAATCTCCACCCTTGGATCAAAATTCTCTTCAAAAGTCTATAAATACAACCTCTCACAAGTCATTTTCATCATCCATTTTCATGCAAAGTTACCATGCCAAAATCACACTTGAGCTTATAGTGAGTTGCACATTTGAGAAGGCATTTCACATTTGAATCAATAGTCTAGGGACAATCTTGGTCTTGGGAGCCTCTCTTGGGTGCAAAGGCTCCTCTTTCCCTTGATGGGATTAGGTTTTGCATGAGGTATAATCTTGTGTTTTGTTTACATTTGGTTTTGCTTTTACCTTATTGCATTTCTCTAATCTACACTATTCTTCTTACCCATTTTACTCCACTACCAAGACCTACCCGAGCTGATTAAGCTTCAAAAGGGAACCTGGCTTTAATACCAATTGTAGGAGTCCAGGACAACACTGAGAGGGGGAGTGAATCAATGTTGTATTAGTTTTCAAACATTTTACAACTTTTTGCAAGCTTTCTCTTATAGAACAAATAGAAAGGAATACATTAATGATTTGTTGAGTTTATATGCACAAGACTTACAATAACAGATGTAAACAAAACCATGATCAGATCATTAATGTGCACACACACAGAAGAAATCAATGAGAAGCATGACACAAGCTTTTTATCAAGTGGAAAACCCTCAGGGGTAGAAAAACCACTCATGAAGTGCCTCACTGGCTTAACTTTAAAAACTTCTTACAAAGCCTCATTGGCTGAATATTATGTCTCACTGACAATTGAGAGGTCTCACTGACCTACAAGCCTCACTGGCATATTGTATTTAGAAGCATCAACTTCAAGGAGCACCAACCCCTAATACAGAACAAATTAAGAACTCAAAGGGTTTCTCTGTTTCAATACAAAGCATTTATTCTCTCACGTGCCTGTCAAATGGCCATTCTTTTCATCAACCCAAATCATGTACAAACTCAAATGTTCAAAAACAATCTTGTATCTTGATCCACTCAACAACACACTTCCAATATTCATGTGAAGCCAATAAATATAAGATACCTCCCTGCATTCTACAAAATCAATTTCATGACCTTTCATATTCTCCAAATCACAAAACCCTTCAATCTGATTATCTTCTCTGCCTGCAAAATCCTTCAAACAAATTTTCATTATCCTCTTTACAAAACCTTTCATCTTCACTTCAATTTTCATCAAATTGAATGTCTTCAACAATTTATTTTTCAATCTGCCCTTGTATTCTTTCATCTGTCCTGCATAAACAAAATCATGAAAGAAGTCCAAACATCTTCAATAAAATCTGATCAATAAAATCTCTAAGAACTTTCATCTTTATCCAATTATGAAGTTGCATCAAAATAACCCTTCATATTCTATGATCTGAAGAAAATGATTTATGTTTGAGACCTTTCAATTTCCTTTTCTTCAACTCCCCTGCAAATAAAACTCTTTATCTCCACAAATCATTTTCTTAAAGAAAATTAAAACAATCACAATATATCTCTCCAATCTCTTCATATCCACTGTGTTCATAACTTGCAAGAAATCTTGAACCAATAAAATCATATGAATATATACTTTCTTCTCTGCACCATGATCATTTTTTGCTTTCTCTTTTAAATCCTTCTCCCTTAAAAAAATTTCAATATTCTACAACCTGCAAAATGATTCTTCATATTGTACAAAAAGACTTAAAAAAAATTTCACCAATTTATCTTTTTATTTTACAAATACACTTCAAAAATCTTCCAATATTAGTCTTTATAACTTCCTCCTTTTAAAAAGAAAGAAAAAGAACTCCACAAGATAATTGCCCTTTTTACAAGCACTAAAAAATCTCTTAAAAAAACCATTATCATCTCCATATGGAAAATAAAAAATTTCTAATTATAAAGCACTACATGCTTTATACTTAATATGCTCCTCCTTAAGGCATAAACCGTGTCTTTTTCATTTTATGCTTTATAAAATAAAGCTTTCCACCGAAGAGAAGATTTTTCCTTTTGAAAGGAAACTTTCTAAAAACACATTTTGTAGCATTCGAAAGAAAAAAAGTTCATAGGAACATCAAAATATAAGATAGCAGTCGGGCTTGAGTTTTAAATTATAACCATTGGATCATGTCTTGATGGCCTTTGTATTGTTAAACTTAACCTTAGATTTAGGTTTTGCCTCCTAAATGCTCATTGGAGGACCGAAGATATTGGTTAAACAAGGAAAGGGGCCGGTCACCACCATGTCTTAGGAACCCTCCAAATGGTGACATTTAAGTTGTAAACCCTCTATCACAAGTCACCTTCCAAACAGACTTAAAAGTGTATGAGCATATGACAGGAGGTTAAAGGTTTGAGAGAATAAGTAATATTTAAGGATTTTGAATAAATAATAAACCTTTAGCAATGTTAAACTCCAAGACTTCCTTTTATCCAAGACTTCAACACATATGATTTAAACTCCTGAGATCACCTCCACTTTAAAGCATCAACCCTGAAACATACTAACACACCACATCCTCATGAAACATTAACAAGTTTAAAGCATGAGGCACGTTGCAGAGAATGCCACTAAATGAAACTGATGCCACTATTCATATTGCAAACAATTGTCATGAGATGATCACGTCTAAAATATTTTCTGCAAGTACTACTGATCAAACAAGTCCTTCACTTTAGTTACATACTGACACAATAAAGATCCACTGAAGACATGAACATGCATCCTTAATAGGATCCTATATCTTATTTCACATGATCCAAGATGATCCAACAACACTCCATCACATGTAAGAAAAATGATATAAAGATATCATTATGATGCAAATCTCCTGATAGAACCTTGACATATCAAATGCAAGGATGTAGTAATGAAGACATAAAAAAAATTGAACCGGATTGAAGATCACATTTGAATTTACCTCAACCATATGAAGTTCATGATGAATACCTCATTAACCATCTCTTGAACAATGAAGCAATAACAAATCAACTAAACACACTTTTGACATCAATGACAACCTAACACCATCACACACACCATGATAAACATTGAAGCTTTTGATGGGAAGGTTGTGTAGGAAGCAATGGTGTTGTTCACTTAGGAGATGGTTGATGAAGTGATTTAGGGACCCACATAGACATAGTATTTTTATGATTTTTGCTTTTCATGTGGGATGGAGGAATTTGAAACATTTGGATGGAATGGGATTCTTGAGAGGTGGATGCCTCATTTGACATGATGGATTTTTGCTTAGGAACCCATACCATTTTAGTTTTTGACTTTGTTTATGGATGTATGGGTTTGGATATATGCAGCTTTTGTGTAGTGTTTGAGGCAATTACTTGTTGCTTGGGGACCCACACCTTTTTCATTTTTTCTTTGAGATGTGTGGGTGTGTGCAACTTTTGAGATGGATATTTCTTTGATTCTTGGCTTTTGTGTCCTAAGGCATGAGGACCCTTAGGATTTTTGACTTTATAGGTAGAGGTATCCAAATTTTTATTTTGGAATCCCATGGGATGGGTGGAATGAGTGGAAGCTTTATGTTTAGAAAATGTGTGCCTTTGTTGGCCATGATTGAAATTTTTAGAGGATCTATGGATGTAAGGATAAGGTGTTGGAAGTAGTAGAGGTAAAGTTGATGGTGGAAGATGAAAGGTCACATGCTTTTGACATTTGTAAGATGATAGAGGTGGAATGGCAACATATGATGTAGGTATATGATAGGGTTTATGATGGAAGGTGGTGGACTTAGAAGGCATAGAGAAAGTACCAACATCATTAGATTATTGACCTTGGGGTGTATATCCAAGTCCATGTGAGCATTGAGGGACTTTGACATGGATAGGCTCTAAAATTCCTTGTTGAAGAGGGCCTAAGCCTTTGCCTTGATAGTTCATTCTTTGGAGCATGTGATCGACAATAGGACTTGGTGCAAGTGGAAAACTAGACACGAGTTCCTTATTGGGTGGAGAAGGTGAAGTGGAGGACAAAGCTTGTTGGTGTTCTAAGGAGCAACACTCATGAATGAAGGTGGTAAGACCAATAGGATATGCTGGTGGGTTCAGAATAGGGTTGATGGTGCATGTGGAAGGATCATTATTGGTTTGATCTTGTATGCTTGCTTGGGAGGCACATATCTCATCAAGACAAGTGGATGTTTTCACATTAAGACTAGATGGAGGATGGAGGGATGGAGTGATAAGCTCTTGATCATGAATTGTGTAAAGTTTGGCTAGGAAGCTCATTGTGGTTTTCATGATCATACATAGAATCTTGATCATAAATGTGAGCATAAAGAAGATCAATTTGGCTATGAATGGAATACATTTGCTCATGAATAGGGTCATGATTATAAATAACATCTTGATCATAGAAAACATGAAAGTCATGGATTGGCTGATCTTGGAGATGCTTTGATCTTGACTTAGTTGAGGGGTTTAATTTCCCACATGCTTAGGAGTATACTCTTGACATACCTCTTGATTTTCTTGCAAGAAAAGGGATGACTCTTGGATAGGCTCTTGGTCAACAATGTTAGGGCATGATGGCTCTTGATGTGAACTTATGAAAGGAGACTTAAATAAGCCTGATAGGCTCGTGGATAGGCTTGACATGTTCTTCAGAGTCATTGACATGAGGGCATGATGGTTCTTGACTTAGACTTGGAGTTGAAGATTCCTTAATAAGGTTGATGGCTTGTAAATCACATGATGGATTTGGATGACTAGACAAGGTGTTGGGAGGTTCATTGATAGGGTCATGAGTGGATGTTGGATCACATGGTGGGGTTAAGATAGGACAAGTAGCCTCATGAAGTGGTACTTGAGTGGATGACGATGGAGAATTCTCATAAGATGCTTGCTCTAGATTAGTGTTTCCCTTGTCAAAGGTCATTAGGTCTTGCATAGGTGGATTTAGATCTATCAAAGGTGCTTCTTGTGAGGACACTTGGTTAGCTTGTAGATGGGTTTGATGATGAGGTGGCATGATATGATTTATAGGTGAAAGGTTTTGTGAGGTGGATTGTTGTGTACATTGGTTGATGTTGGAAGTTTGTTGAGAAAGTAATTGTGATATGAAGGCAATGGAGTTAGGATCATTGGATGGTATGCTTAAGGAAGCACTTTTGTTTGTGGTGTTGTTAGGAATAGTTAAGGTAATTCGTGGTATGGATGTGGTGGCGTTAGTATTAGTATGAGTGGCCCCAAGTCGAATGAGATGATCCATAAACCTAGTTGGATCCGATTCAAGGACTCTATGCACTAGATCCATACGGTCAGTATCTTGCATGAAATTGATAACCTCTTGATCAAGTGTGGGTGTTGCATTGGGTGGTGGTGGAGTTTGAAGTGAGTTTGATGTGGCATTGATTTGATATGTGGGTGGATGATATTGGCCTAGGACTTGATGTTGTGGGGATTGTTGATGTAGTGACACAGGGTCTTCTTCCTTTCTATACAACCACCTAAGTTGATTAAGCATTCTTTTGGTGCCATAAGGATCATTCTCATAGGTTTTGTTTAGAAATACCATGTCCATGTTTACAAGTGGTAAATGTGGAGTGATTTGGATGAATATTTGATGATTGGATGATGTGTAATGCTTAGGATGATGTTGATGTGATGGGATGATGACTTGGATATGATTAGGGTTTTGTTTAGGATAGAGGTGAGTTAAAATGAATTGATGAACTGGGTGATTAGGATTGGATGATGTGAATGAGGTGGTCTAAGATATGTGCTAATGGAAAGTCAGATGAAGATGATGTGGCAAGTGTTTATTGGAAGCTTGCTTTAGGGAAATATCAAACACAAGATTTCACAAGAAAATGCATGAACACACACACCAAACAAGATGATGAATTTTCCTTTCAAGGTTTAAATGTTATGATTAAGCACACACTTGAAGACACAACAATAAGCCTAATTTCTAGTTTGAAATAGGGTATGGCCAATTAGGTTTTTGGGCTATGTTTACATGAGGTTGACTAGGAATTTGAAAGCAAAATCCTACCACACAGCCAGGAGAAAGGAGTAACCCACCTTTCACCTTCACTTCCCAAAGGTATAAAGTTCTTTGGGTTTTAGACAAGAGTGACAAGATTCCAACTCCCAATGAGGGTGTCTTTTGATTCAACCTCAATTGAGGTCATCCCTAGGGGTGATGAAATCCCCTAGCAGGCCTCCTAGGAAAAGGTAAACAAAAGCAAATCAAGTGAGGTGTTTTTGATCTCCAAGATCACTTTGCGGTGTGAGGAGAGAGCATACACACACACACACTTGACTCACACTCACACTTGTAAATTGCTCTTAAGAAATTGAAATGTGAGACTTGAATATGAATGGACAAGAGGTGTTTTTGATTCTCAAGATCACACGAAGCACATGAGAAGAGCATACACACCCCTAATCACATGCAAATTCACCAAACAATTCAAACACTAGTTCTTTTTAAAGCCCAAGTCCAAATGTGTGAATGGAAGACATTGATTCATTTTATGCCCAATTTTTGATGTGATAACAAGCAAGTTGTTCGTTTTAAGCCCAAAGTCCAAATGTGTGGTCAATTAAGATTAAGAGATGAAAGATGAAACAAGTGTACCTAATTATATCACTTTCCAATTTGTTGTAGATGTTGATGCCAATGTTGCTCCAACTCCTTAGATGCCCCTACAAGTCACAAAATCGAAAAAGTCCAAGTAAACTTGCAAAGAAGAATGATTATGTGAAAAAGATAAAATCTAATAAATACTAATGAAAATGATCTGATATAGAAAAATGAATTGAATAAATAGAAACTTTAGAAGATTCTAAGCAATTTGAAAAAACAATTCATTGAAAACCGATCAAAATTGCTCAAGTTATTCTCAATCGAAGTTTATATACAAGTTTGACTTTGACTATGAAAAAGACTAGTAAAATGATACAATCACCTAATAAAACCTACTCTGTTGCAAAGTTAGTCCTCTCATATTTCCAACGAGTGTTTGTTTGTAAAATTTCACCACCGTATGCTCCTGTTACAACGAAAAAAAAAAGTCTCCCCTTTTATGGCATGTAGAAGAAGGCAGGATGGAGGATTGTTGGATAAAATGATGCACCCTATGGAAGCACTCTTTGGACCAATGGATAAAAGGATGCACCCTCCGAAAGCACTCTTCGGACCACTGGATAAAAGGATGCACCCTCCGGAAGCACTCTTTGGACCACCGGATAAAAGGACGTACCCTATGAAAATGCTCTTCGGATGGCTGGATAAAAGAACATAGAAGCACCCTTTGAACCGTTGGATAAAATGATGCACCCTGCGGATGCACCCTTTGGACCACTGGATAAAAGGATGCACCCTCAAAAAATCCCAAAGATTTTCTTCAGTCTCTGATTTTTGTGAATTAACAGGCAATTCTAAGGTTTTTGACCCTTCTGAGCACATTGGTGATGTCAGTTTCAGCCTAGGAGGTCACCTTTTGATAGATCCTTGCAAATCTTGACAATGGGGGTTAGAGAAACACAAATTTTTACTACAAAATTTGCAAAAAACATAAAATTTGATCAGGAGAAGTAGGTCCCACTAGGCGTGCCAAATCAAATCACGAAAATCAAACATGAGGGAAAACAATAACAAAATGCAAACCTTCACATTGATCCACAATCCATCGATAAGGTGGAGAGTGCTACACCCAAAACACTCTAGTTTTACCCAAATAGATTAATGTTGATTGCTTGATTCTGCAGCATAATGTTGATTAGATTGATGAATGTTAGAAAATGATTGATGAAAATGGATGAAAGAAAATAGATAGATGATTAGAAGAAGATTGGAAGTAGATTTCGACAGCGTAAGGATATCAAACTCAGTCCATGATCTATGAAATGGCTTGTGAGAGGCCATTATTATAGACTTTTGAGGATGAAGGGAAGAAGATTTGATAAGATAAGGTAGGATTTGATTTTCTAGATAAGGTAGGGAAAAAGATAAAAAGACTTGCTTTTAGTTTTAAATCCTCGAAAGGAAATAAATCTTCTAAAAAGATGGGAGGATAAATCAATAAAATATCTAATTAAATAAATTAATTAGATATGCATGAGTTGTGATTTTAGAAAGAAAGCAAGATGATTTTTATTAGGATTTTATTAATTAAATAAATATTTAATTTATTTAATTAATTTGGATTGTTATGGAAGATGATGTGGATAATTAAATAAATAAAATTTATTTAATTATAGAAGATATGATTAATGGATAGAAATGAAATAAATGAAAATTAGTTAAATAAATAAGATTTATTTAACTAATTAGGTGGATGATACAGGTACCTAGGGAAAAACGTGCTAGTGACAAGGTTTTGGACATTTTTAGGTGTCTACAACGATCACAAATGAGAGCAGTCTTAGCTATTGTAACAATAGTTGGAATCCATTGTTACCATAACATACGTGACCTAAAACCATGACTCTACGAGTATGAGTTGTTTGAAAGCCAAATTCCACAACCTTTGCCACCATCCTCCCTGCCTGTGTCAAAATGGGAGCTTTGGAATAGGGTATGGGCACCCATCAATACATAAAGTATAGAGGAATTTTGTCAGATGTTATAGTTGCAACTGCCCTGTTAGACATGTATGCAAAATATGGAAGCATTGACAAGGTACGTGAACTGTTTGATCATGGACTGCAATGACTGTAGGATATGTACAAAATGGATTTGTTGAAAAGGCTTTAGAAATTTTAAAGTAAATGCAATTGGCTGGTGTAAAGCCAAATTCCACAACCTTTGCCAACATCCTCCCTGCCTGTGTCAAAATGGGAGCTTTGGAATAGGGTATGGACATCCATCAATACATAAAGGATAGAGGAATTTTGTTAGATGTTGTAGTTGCAACTGCCCTGTTAGACATGTATGCAAAATGTGGAAGCATAGACAAGGCACGTGAACTGTTTGACAGAATGCCTCAAAGAAATGTGGTCTCATGGACTGCAGGATATGCACAAAATGGATTTGTTGAAAAGGCTTGAGAAATTTTAAAGCAAATGCAATTGGCTAGTGTAAAGCCAAATTCCACAACCTTTACCACCATCCTCCCTACCTATGTCAAAATGGGAGCTTTGGAATAGGGTATGTACATCCATCAATACATAAAGGATAGAGGAATTTTGTCAGATGTTGTAGTTGCAACTGCCTTGTTAGACATGTATGCAAAATGTGGAAGCATAGATAAGGTACATGAACTATTTGACAGAATGCCTCAAAGAAATGTGGTCTCATGGACTGCAATGACTACAGGATATACACAAAATGATTTGTTGAAAAGGCCTCAGAAATTTTAAAGCAAATGCAATTGGCTAGTGTAAAGCCAAATTCCACAACATTTGCCAACATCCTCCCTGCCTGTGTCAAAATGGCAGCTTTGGAATAGGGTATGGACATCCATCAATACGTAAAGGATAGAGGAATTTTGTTAGATGTTGTAGTTGCAACTACCCTATTAGACATGTATGCAAAATGTGGAAACATAGACAAGGCACATGAACTGTTTGATAGAATGCCTCAAAGAAATGTGGTCTCATGGACTTCAATGACTGCAGGATATGCACAAAATGGATTTGTTGAAAAGGCTTCAGAAATTTTAAAGCAAATGCAATTGGCTAGTCTAAATCCAAATTCCACAACCTTTTCCAGCATCCTTCCTACCTGTGTCAAAATGGGAGCTTTGGAATAGGGTATGGACATGCATCAATACATAAAGGATAGATGAATTTTATCAGATGTTGTAGTTGCAACTGCCCTATTAGACATGTATGCAAAATGTGGAAGCATAGACAAGGCACGGGAACTGTTTGATAGAATGCCTCAAAGAAATGTGGTCTCATGGACTGCAATGACTGCAGGATATGCACAAAATGGATTTATTGAAAAGGCTTCAAAGATTTTAAAGCAAATGCAATTAGCTGGTGTAAAGCCAAATTCCACAACCTTTGCCTCCATTCTCCCTGCCTGTGTCAAAATAGGAGCTTTTGACCAAGCAATTTGTAGCACTTAAGGTTATGTAATAGAATTTACAGTTGATAGTTAAATTTATAAGAAATTTTTTTATGATCTTTATTAACGTTTATTAGAATTGTTGCATGTTTTACATCATTGGAATGACATATTAGCTATAACTTTTTTGAAATTTTATTATGGTATGTGCACTTTGATATGATGTAATATGATTATGGTTTTGTTTTATATGTTGTAATATTAGATATATAATAGAAAAATAAATTATTGCATGAAATAAATAATAACTTTTTATTTTAAATGTTTTTTTTTGTAGAACACGGGTCTTCCAGAAGATCAAGATGATCCTCATGATAAAGATATAGATTATGTTGGTTCTGGTATAGATCACATGGAAGAGGATGATGATGACACAGATACAGAAGACACTAAGGCTGATGACAATGATGATGACGATGATGATGGTGATGATGATGATGATCATGATGGTGATGATGATGATGATGATCACGATGGTGATGATGATGATGAGGCAGTTTCTCATAGTAGCCAATGACATTCATGATCATATAGACTACATCATGGATCATTGTTGATATATCATTATGATGCCTTTTTTCATAGTCGCTAGCTATCATATGTATCATTTTCACGGCCTGCAGTGCCATATTAATGAGTTGTATCATAAATCTATGTATCATTTTGACTTATATCATTTGGACATGTATCATCTTGACTTGTATCATTTTGAGTTATGTAATTTATCATTTTTACTTATATCATTTGTACATATATCATGTAGACAAGTTAATGATCTACTGGCATATTTGACTTTCACTTGTTTTAGTTATATATGATGATGATCTTATCTATATTGACTTGTCAATTTATATATATTGAAAGTGGTTGATGATTTTTGGATGGATATTTATTACATATGATGATTTTAATTTGCTGCTCATGATGGATGTTGTCAAATTTAATTAAATTATAGATATTTGACTCATTTGTTTTAATTATAGATGATGATCATGTTATAATAATTATCTTGTTATTTAATCATATGAGTTAAATAATTAGATTACTTACTATATAATCATATGAGTTATTTAAGAGGCATGGTATATTTAACTAATTAAATTGAAATAAAACATATTAAATTAATAAATGTAAGCAAAACAATAAACATTTTTAGAAGCAACAAAAGACACAAAATTGGAAGCAAAATTAGAAGCAACAAGTGACGTTATATCAGAAGCAAAATTGGAAGCAAAACTGGAAGCAAATTTGGAAGCAACAGTAGAAGAAAAACTAGAAGCAAAACCGGATGCAAAATTGGAAGCCAAACTGGAAGTAGAACTGGAAGCAAAACCGAAAGCAAAACTAGAAGCAAAATTGGAAGCGAAACTAGAAGCAAAATTTGAAGCAAAACCGGAAGCAAAATTGGAAGCAAAAGTGGAAGCAAAACTAGAATCAAAACAGGCAAAACTAGAAGCAAACCTGGAAGCAAAATTGGAAGCAAAACTGGAAGCAAAACCAAAAGCAAAATTGGAAGCAAAACTGGAAGCAAAATTAGAAGCAAAACTAGAAGCAAAATTGTAAGCAAAATTGGAAGGAAAACTGGAAGCAAAATTGGAATCAAAATCAGAAGCAAAATTGGAAGCAAACTTGGAAGCAAAACTAGAAGCGAAATTGGAAGCAAAACCAGAAGCAAATTTGGAAGCAAAACTTGAAGCAAAAGAGGAAGCCAACCTGGAAGCAAAACCGGAAGCAACAGTGGAAGCAAAACCAAAAGCAAAATTAGAAGCAAAATCGGAAGCAAAACTGGAAGTAAAACCAAAAGCAAAACTGGAAGCAACACAAGAAGCAAAACCAGAAGAAAAATTGGAAGCCAAACTGGAAGCAACAAAATTTGGTGCTAAATTTGGCGTTAAACCTGGCACTAAAATCCAGTGCTAAACCCAGTGCTAACCCTGGCACAAAAGCCAGCATTATAATCAGTGCTAAACCTAACGCAATAGTGAGATGCTATTGTGTGCCCAGTTTTGCACTGGAAGAAGTGTCCAATTCATGGACTCAAATGCACTAAATTCTTGTGCTATTTTAGGTGCTAATTTCTTGTTCTGTTGTAGTGATGAGATAGAATGCTCTTTTGGCAAATATCATATATAGCTGCAAACAAAAAGTAAAAGTTGCATTAGTGTTAAGCTCTAGGAAATGGACTCAAAATATGGAAGAAGATAGGGAGAGTGCTTTATACAGCTAGAATAGCTAGGGCACTCATACAACAGTTGGAAAAGGCTCTTGCCAATGAAGAGTTGCAGGTGCAAAACAATACATCTTATCTAGATTTAGATCTCATGTCTATTAACATTCTGTAAACAAGTTTTTGTAAATTCTAGACTAGGAAGGCTTATTTTTCTTATGGGTTTTATAATATGTAAAAGAGGGATAGCCTTTGATTTTAGAGTTCCACTCTAGCCATGATAGCTCTTGTGGAAACTACATAATTTTGTGCATTACCATTTTGTACATAACATGCTTTCATCAATGAATTCCCCAATTAAGGGAGACAGGCCAGTAGCCACCCACCCTAACTTCATGCACATCAAGCTCATAGATAGATATATCATATTTTGATGATTTTTTTTGGGTTTCTCCATATGCGACCGAAGAGCTTAAAGCTATTCTTTCAGCTTCTGGGCACTTATACATTTCCCTATAGGATGTGTTATGTGCACATGGGTCAAAAAAGTGTCATTTCAACATGTCGCCCCATACATGTGCAACAATCTGCCAGTAACCTCTCTCCATCACATTTGTGCACTTGTCTTAATTTCATTGGTTAATTTATTAGAGTTGTGGACATGTATTGGTGCATTTGTGAACATGTATTGGTGCATTTGTGTTGATTTATTAGGTTGGTATTTTACATGTATTGATTCTTTTTTAAATTTTAATTCGGAGGTCAAGTGCACAAAGACATAGCAGTTATTGGGGTGTGGGCAGAAACTGGCCCCTCTCCCTTAGTTGTCCTTGAGATTTTAACCCACTCTTTTGTTAGTCACGTCAAACTATGACATAATAAGTTCCCTAAAACTAAGGGCTATATAATTCAATATAAAAGACTAAATGGATTAAGGTTACAAAGAATTTCTAATTATATTTGTACTTGAAGTATGAACTTTTTCTTTTTTCTTAGTTTCACATCTCTATGAGTAAAAACAACACAAATCTCCTAGCAATATTGTCTTCACTAGCGATTTTTCCAGCTTATTCTAACAAATACTACTCCCCTAAGAAATGTAGAAGAAAAGCATTAATGAAAGAGCTTAGCATACCAGTTCTTGATGCAAAAGGACTTTGCTACCCAATGCAGTATTCGCAATCATTTTGTAATCAATTCAAATTCTGCCTATGGGAGTAGTGGTGGACAAATTGGCATGTCAAACACTATTACTCTACTCACTGCTCTGATATTTGGAACTATGGAAAAGAAATGTAAGTTTTTCTATGCTCATGCTGACCTAGACGATTTAATTATATGCCTGGCCAACAATGTTGCAGGCATAGGATATCAATGGGTTCTTTTTCTTTGATGTAAGTTTATAAATCACTTTTACATAAATATGAAATATAATAACAAGTTTCTTGCTTTCATATTAGGGATAACGATATAGAAATCTTTGTTATCATTGGGGAATGAGGATGTTGCATAATCAAGCAATCAACATTCATCTCTTTGGGTAAAGCTAGAGTGCTTTGGGTAAAGCTAGTCTGGATGAGGAGGCCCCCTCAAGAGGATAGGTGGGTTAGAAGAACACAGGTAGGCTCTCGACATGAAAGGGATTGGTCAAGGGAGAAATGAATAGAAGAAGATAGATAGAAATCCCCATCATGTGATCTACAAGCTATCAAGATTATTAAAGAGCCTTCCACTTCCATTCAAGAAAACCAAGAGTTATGTCAATAGCATGATCCTGAGCATGAAGAAACAATATCCCCTAAATCTAATCAAGATCAAATCATACCCATCCAACCTATCCATAACATTTACCTTCTTTATGATCAAGATAATACCTATGAAGAAGCTATCCATGAGCACCTTGATCCTATTCATAATCCTATAATCCATCAGCAAGACATCCAAATTGCTCCTAGTCATCCTCCATCCAGCCCTCCATCCATAAGTCCTACGTAATCCACCATCCTTCCATAATTAATCCACATCATAATCCACTATCACACCTTCTATAATCCACCATCTACCTAATCCAGCTCACTTTTGTGCAATCCCCTACCAACATCTATGAGTACACTTGACATGGTCCATGTGACACCTATCTTCAATGGGACATCTATCACCTTTCATGGCACTAGACACTTGAGTTCCTCATGTCCATATCCACCCTATCCCATCCAAAAAAGTTAAAAAAAAAAAAAAGAATAAAGTAAAGAGAAATCTTTTCGTCCAATGGTGAAAACCTAGTAAACAGGTGCCTTGGATAAGTACCATGATGAAAACCTGGCAAACAAGCATCATGTGTAAGTTGATCTTCTATGGAACCTACACTTGGGGGCACATTGTCTCATCCCCCATATCATTTTCATATCCTATCTTGTCATACCATTTCCTACCATCCTTGTCCATTACATATACCTATCATATTGAGCCCATTCATCTTCCATTTATCATGATCCTTTCATCCATCTCCTATCATCCATCCTTTTGTCAAATCCCATTCATTCCCTTGCACCTAGACTTGGTTCCCATTGTCATTGGTATCTAGCATATAGGCTACCTAAATTGTAAATCCAAAAACAATCATAACATTCAAAAAATTCAAAAACATCAAAACATTTCAAAAATCCAAAAAAAAAAAAATTAAAAATCGAACAAAATCCAAGCAATAAAACCATTCCACATCAAATCATCAAAATCACATTTTTCCAATCAAATCAATCCCAATCATCAAATTCATCACATCATCAAAATCAAAACAAGTCCACTCACATCTATCAATCCAATCAAAACAAATCCAATCAACCTTATCAAATCAAAGCAAATCAATCTCAATCAACCCATACCTTGATCAATCTATCCACCTTCATCATCACCATCAATAAAACACAAATCAGAACTACATCTCATCTATATCGTTAAGTGCCTTGATCCCATGGATACAGGGTATGTAGGCAATCTAGGATATGAAAGAAGTACCCAGATTTAGGCACAAGAAGATCTCCCCCCTCATTATCCTCATCATTCATCTCATCCTTAGCCTTATCATCCATCTCACCTTATTTCTTTCATCCATCTACCACATCATCAATAAACACCCAAAACTACATATTCATCATGTCTCATCATCATTGTGTGGTGCTTTGATCCCATGGATATGGGTATGTAGGCAGTCTGGAATACAAAGGAAGTATCCAATACGCAAGTACCAATGAATCATCTTCTAGTATCCTTACTCTGCCCAATTTTCCTCTCAATCTCTCATCCATCTATTTTGCATCTATCGTCATCCATCCATTCATCTACAAAATCTCCATAGCATTGTTATGCTGCATAATCGAGCAATCAACATTCATCTCTTTGGGTAAAGCTAGAGTACTTTGGGTGTGGCACTCTCCACCCTATCAATAGATCATGAGTCGATATGAGGTTTGCATTCATTTGATTTGTATTTGTTGTCATTTCCTTCATGTCAATTTTTCATGATTTCAGTTATATTTCACCATTATCTTTCACTCCAAAATTAATGGTTTCCTTTGAAAAGAAAACCCTCCATTAGCTATCATAACCCCAAATATCTATTGCAGTGAACTTAAACATTATGTGCAATTGACATTTCTCATATGAAGCACCTACCTCCCTTCTCAGTGGTCCCACATGTTATTGCAAGTATGGGCCTAATTGGTGTTGTCATTGATGTCAACATACTCATGTTGCTTTAATGAGAAGGATTAGATGAGCCGTGTGCCGAGGATATTGAGAAAATAAGTCTCAATCAGGAATAGTGAAGAACAGTGATGACAAGAAGGTAAAAGTCCTCAATAGGTTGAGGATCAGAGGATGCGGTTTAAAGGGTTTGTAGATACAAGTCTTGAGATGCTCCAGTCAAGATTTCAGAGGTCTGCATAAAGATCTCAAGAAGTTAGGGTCACTCAAGTAGAACCGGTTCCGACAGGTGTTTAGAGGTGACAGAGTGCCACAGATAGGTCCGGTGAGATCCGGTATTTCATTATCCCATTCTACGGATCTGAGGGAGTGTTGAGGATGTCCCTGTGAAGTATCAACTAGATTAGTTCATGGGTTAAAGGTCCAGAAGAGCCTATTCATTTGTGATAGTGATGACAAACTGTGTTCTTATAGCTCTGGATGAAGGAAAGAAGAATTCCAGTAGGATGATGAAGTGCAGATGTCTTTGGTGATTCAGGGAAGGTTATGATGATCGTTGGAGCATGTCCAGTTAATGTTGGTGATCTGCATTGAAGTTAGAGTTTGCATTTGAAGAATAACCATGGATATCGGTGTTCTTCTTGAGACTGGCTGACCGGATGTATTACATGTCTTGTGGATGATCTTATAGGTGTTTGCCAACTTAGATGATTGTTCCTAAGTTGATGTCTTGTATAAATAAGGGATTGTGAATTTATTTTGATGTGTGGTTGGTGGTGATAAGTGTGTGATAGCAGAGAGAAGTGCGAAAGGCAGAGCAGAAGTATTGGGCTTAAATGGAACTGATTCAAGCATACTGAAGATGCTATTCTCCAGTTCATAAAGGTGATACTTATTCCTTTGTAGACAATGTGTCTCTTGTAGGCAGTGAGCCTCTTGTGAGTAGTGTGCTCAGGCAGTGAGCCCTAATTGGCATGTGCCATTTTGTTCTTTCTATTCTTCTAATAGAGAATACATTCTTGGGTTAATCACCCTGTGGTTGTTTCCCTTAACCGGGTTTTCCACGTCAAAATCTTGGTGTCATATGTGTTGATATGTTTCTGCTTTTGATTAAAATGCATTATGGTTCATGATTAATATTATGCTAATCATTAGAGAAGATTCAAGTGTCTAAAAGAGAGAAAGTTACACACAACTGATTCACCCCCCCTCTCAGTTGTATGCCCTAAGTCTAACAATTGGTATCAAAGCTAGGTTCCTCTAAAAGGAGCTTAACCGCTTGAGGAGATCCAGGATGTCGTCATATAAGAAGGATAGTCCAAAGTTTGATGGAACCAACTTTTCTCTTTGGAAAGGTCGCATGAAATGTCACTTGCAATGTATGGGAAAGGCGTACTGGTCCATGGTCACAAAGCGTATGTACCTCCACAGGGTGGTCTGACAACCCTAAATGAAATCATAGATGCTGAAAATAATGTGTGGACCAAAGAGGCTCTTCTAAGTGCATTAACTAACTCAGATCTCTCAAATGTTATTGACCTACCAACTGCCTATGAGATCTAGATTAAAATGGAACTTCTGCATGAAGGAGATGAGTATGTTAAATGTGCAAGGTTACAGAGTCTAAAAGGGAAATTTGAAAAACTAAAGATGAGAGATGATGAAAATATTACCACTTTTATGCCAAGAGTGAATGAGCTGGTTTGTGGAATCAGAAATTCTGGTGGAGTCTTGGATGAAAATGAGATTGTTGGTAAGATTCTCAAATCCCTTCCTGCCTCTTACAAAATCAAGGATGCTGCCATTGATGAATTCAGAGCCCATACAACTGTCACAAGAGACCAATTGGCTGGCAAACTGGCTACTTTTGAAATGACCAAATTTGGAGATGATCCCTCCAGAACTGAATCTGCATTCAAAGCCAGTGCCTTTGTGAAAGGTAAACAAGGATTTGATCTGGGAGAGATCTCATCAAGGAAATTGTCATGGTATGAAAAAGCAAGAAAAGACCTGCAAGAAGAAGAAGTAGAAACTGCTCAACTTACAGCCCTCATTGCAAAGAGGCTGCTAAGAGGATCCGGTAAGTATGAAGGAAAATTGCCTTTTAAGTGTTTTAACTATAATAAGATTGGTCATTTTGCCTCAAAATGTCTGGAAAGATTTTCATAGACAAATCCTAACAGATCAAGGTTCCAAAAGAATTGTTACTATGTTCATGAAGAAGATGATAATGAAGGAGTAACAGATGATGAATTAGAGACAGGAAACAAATCCAGAAGTGAATGGGTGTTTGTTGCCATCAAGGAAGAAGAACCAATATCCTCTATATCTATCAATCATAAAGTTGTAGAAAGAGCTATGGCTGCCCAAGTTGAAGAAAAGAAAGATTGGGTCATTGACAGTGGTTGCTCTCACCACATGACAGGTGACAAGAATAAGTTCATAGAATTCTATGAGAAACATGGAATTAAGAGATAGTTGTCTACTCTGAGGACTCCATAGTAGAATGGAGTAGTGAAGAGAAAGAACCAGACCATCCAGGAAACATCTAGGACTATGATGATGGAAGCAAATGTTCATTAGATCTATTGGAGAGAAGCTGTTAGCACTGCAGTCTATACTCTTAATTGAGTTCAAATCAATACCAGTAAGACCCCTTATGAACTCTAGTTTGGCATTACTCCTACTGTAAGATATTTCAGAGTCTTTGGTAGCGAGTGTTACATCAAAAGAGATGAATATTTAAGCAAGTTTGATGCTAGAAGTGATGAAGGAATATTTTTGGGCTACTCTACTCAAAGAAAAACATACCGGTGTTATAACAAGAGACTAAGAAAGATGATAGAAAGTACAAATGTGAAGGTTGATGAGGGAATAGAGAAACCCTCAAGGTTCTATGAGTATGATGAAGATGATCAGAATGGTGTTCTGGTTCAAGGAGCTCAATCCTCTCCTGGAAGTCAGATTCAGATAGATCCGGTAAATCAGGAAGAAGAGATAGGTCTGAATGAGCCTGATCAAGAAGCAGAAGTGCAAGAAACTCCCAAAGTTCTAAGGTAGGTAAGACTAAACCACTCTGTAGATTAGATCATAGGTGACAAAAGTAAAGGTGTGCAAACTAGAAGGAAAAATGCTCAAAATTCAAATGAATATTGTCTAATTTCAAAGATTGAACCTAAGACAATAAATGAAGCCTACAATGATGAAAATTGGACCAAAGCAATGGAGGAAGAGTTGATGCAAATTGAGAAAAATCACACTTGGGATCTTATTTCCAGACCTAGAAACAAGAATGTGATTGGAACCAAATGGGTCTTCCGGAACAAACTAAATGAAGTTGGTGAAGTAATCAGAAATAAAGCCAGATTGGTCTGCAAAGGCTACTCTCAAATAGAAGGAATTGATATTGAAGAAACCTTTGCTCCAGTGGTAAGAATTAAAGTAGTCAGATTATTTCTTACATTTGCTACCTTCAACGATTTCAAGGTGTATCAGATGGATGTCAAATCTGCTTTCCTGAATGGTGACTTAGAAGAAGTGTACATTGAACAATCGGATGGATTTCAGTTATTTGAGCATGGTGATATGGTCTGCAAATTAAAGAAGGTACTGTATGGTCTAAAGCAAGCCCCAAGAGCATGGTATGAAAGACTGGACAAACATCTTTTGAAGATTGGTTTCAACAAAGGTACTGCTGATAGTAACCTATATTTCAAAATTGATCATGAAAACATCTTGACTGTTGAAGTATTTGTTGATGATATCATCTTTGGAGGAAGAGACAGTATGTGTAAAACTTTTGCAAATCAAATGAAAAGTGAGTTTGAAATGTCAATGCTTGGTGAAATGAATTTCTTCTTGGGTCTTCAAATTACTCAGACAAAGAAAGGAATCTTTATCTCTCAGACCAAATATGTAAAAGAATTGTTGAGGAAATTTGGAACAGAAGATTCAAAGCCAATGAACACTTCCATGGCAACCAGATGTAAGTTGAGCAAAGATGATGACTCTCCTAAGACAGATCAGACAAAGTATAGATCAATGATTGGAGGATTATTGTATCTCACTCAAACTAGACCAGATATAATGTAGGCTGTTGGTCTTGTGGCAAGATTCTAGGCTGATCCCAGAGAATCTCATGTCATGGCAATCAAAAGAATTTTTAGGTACTTAAAAGGAACAATTAAGTATGGTCTGTGGTATCCTAGAGATCATAATTTTTCTCTTCATGCATATACAGATGCAGATTGGGCAGGAGATGTGGATGATAGGAAGAGTATAAGTGGAGGAGCATTCTTTTTGGGAAAAAGGTTGGTTTCTTGGCTAAGCAAGAAACAAGAGGCAATATCCCTGTCTACAACTGAAGCAGAATACATTGCAGCAGCAGGTAGTTGCACTCAAGTTTTGTGGATGAAGTAGATGCTAAGAGATATTCAAGTAGAATATAAGGGGCCTATCACAATTTTTTGTGACAATTCAAGTGTAATAAATATTTCTAAGAATCCAGTGTTGCATTCTAAGACTAAGCATATATCTATCAAGTTTCACTTTCTGAGAGAGCAAGTGAACAAGGGTGAAGTAAGATTGGAGTATGTGCCCTCCAAGGATCATCTTGCAGATATTTTTACTAAACCTCTTCCCAGGGACTCTTTTGAGTATCTCAGGGAGAAGTTAGGGGTTATTTCCCCTCCGGTGATGAACTAGGATGCACTAATGTGCATCAATCCATTGGATATCACAGTCATATCTTGTGATCCGGATTGATGATAAGGGAGCTGCTACTCAGGGGGAGCACCTGGTATGTTATGAAGTAGTGAAGTTACAAGTATGAGCCCTTTTCCATTGATGTCAAAGGGGGAGAGAAGACATGTGAAAAACAAGTGGTTGCTGATCAAAGGGGGAGCAATAAAGGAAGAGAAGACATGTGAATAGTTATTACTGTTAGGGGGAGTTGTAACAGCAAGGAGAAGTTCTTGTCTTGATGGTTTTCACATCATATGTTGCCATCAATGACAAAGGGGGAGATTTTTACAAGTATGGGCCTAACCAGTGTTGTCATTGATGTCAACATACTCATGTTGCATTAATGAGAAGGATTAGATGAGCTATGTGCTGAGGATATTGAGAAAATAAGTCTCAATCAGGAACAGTGAAGAACAGTGATGACAAGAAGGTAAAAGTCCTCAATAGGTTGAGGATCAGAGGATGCGGTTTAAAGGGTTTGTAGATACAAGTCTTGAGATGCTCCAGTCAAGATTTTAGAGGTCTGCATGAAGATCTCAAGAAGTTAGGGTCGCTCAAGTAGAACCGGTTCCAGTGGGTGTTCAGAGGTGACAGATTGCCACAGATAGGTCCGGTGAGATCCAGTATTTCATTATCCCATTTTGCAGATCTGAGGGAGTGTTAAGGATGTCCCTGTGAAGTATCAACTAGATTAGTTCATGGGTTGAAGGTCCGAAAGAGCCTATTCATTTGTGACAGTGATGACAGACTATGTTCTTGTAGCTCCGGATGAAGGAAAGAAGAATTCCAATAGGATGATGAAGTGCGGATGTCTTTGGTGATTCAGGGAAGGTTTTGATGATCGATGGAGCATGTCCAGTTAATGTTGGTGATCCGCATTGAAGTTAGAGTTTGCATTTGAAGAATAACCATAGATATTGGTGTTCTTCTTGAGACTGGTTGACCGGATGTATTACACATCTTGCAGATGATCTTATAGGTGTTTACCAACTTAGATGATTGTTCCTAAGTCGATGTCCTGTATAAATAAGGGATTGTGAATTCATTTTGATGTGTGGTTGGTGGTGATAAGTGTGTGGTAGCAAAGAGAAGTGCAAAAGGCAGAGCAAAAGTATTGGGCTTAAATGGAACTGATTCAAGCATGCTAAAGATGTTATTCTCTAGTTCATAAAGGTGATACTTATTCCTTTGTAAACAGTGTGTCTCTTGTAGGCAGTGAGCCTCTTGTGAGTAGTGTGCTCAGGTAGTGAGCCCTAATTAGCATGTACCATTTTGTTCTTTCTATTCTTCTAATAGAGAATACATTCTTGGGTTAATCACCCCGTGGTTGTTTCCCTTAACCAGGTTTTCCATGTCAAAATCTTGGTGTCATATGTGTTGATATGTTTCTGCTTTTGATTAAAATGCATATGGTTCATGATTAATATTATGCTAATCATTAGAGAAGATTCAAGTGTTTAAAAGAGAGAAAGTTGCACACAACTAATTCACCCCCCCTCTCAGTTGTATGCCCTAAGTCTAACACATGTGTGTGTTGATAACTGAGAGGGGGGGTGAATCAGTTATCTAGATTATTTTAACTTTCTGTTCTTCCTTAACAATTAGTGCAGCATCAAATTAACTAAGCATGCATAACCATGAAAATAGAAATAAACTCAATACACATAACACAATGATTTTGACATGGAAAACCCTGTTAAGGGAAAAACCATGGGGTGATTAACCTAAGATTGTATTCTCTGTTAAAAGAATAAGGTAGTACAAAATGGCACTTGCCAATTAGGGATCACTCCCCAAGAACACTACTCACAAGAGGCTCACTGCCTACAAGAGACTCACTATGTACAAGTCATAAGAGAGTAACAAGATACTTGAACTGATGAAAAGCATCCACACATGCTGAAGTTCAGTTTTGGTTAAGCTCAGTACACTAATCTACTACACTTCATTCTTCCTCTTCTTAGGTGCTACTGTCCTGTCACATACCGGACCTGTATTACTGCTTCCACTTTGTTCTCTGATTTTCTTCGCACTTCAAAATACCACACACACACCTTCTCATCGAGATCCATCTGGTATATATATCCGCACAAAGGATTTCAACAAATTTCTAGTCAGCATCTGGAATACTTCATTATTTTCTCAAACTCTGGTCTGTCAGCTAAATCCTTGCTTACCAAGTGATGCGTATCAAGGAGATGCTTGTAGAAGTCACAATCATGTCATCCAATCATGAATGATACCTCAAGAAGCTTGATCACCATCAATATCTTATCTAGATTAAGGTCTGATGCTCTGCTGGTCAGTTCTTCCTCAGTCTACTCTGTCAAACAAGAACCCAATACTTAGGTGCTCATATCTCTTCACTCTTTCTTTGCCGAAGGCTCAATCCCTGGAATCTTTCAGTCAAGATATTCCTCTTGACTTCCCCAAGTCCATACTTTACTGAGATACTTCCTCTGAGGGATCCAGACCTGACTGTCGGACCTTGCTACATGCTCTATTCTTGCTTACCGGACCTCAACACTCTTCAATCTAACTTCCGGTATAGGCACACCATGTCCTACGGATGGGTGGGATGAACTTTGTTGCCATCAATGACAACACTCATGAAGTTACACTGTGTCTCTTGCCAACAATCTCCCCCTTTGGTATTGATGGCAACACTTAGTGAAAAATGACTAAGTGTTATAGTATACCCCCCCTTGGCCTGATGCTTTTGTTCTTATGTACACTTTTCTGGAGCTCCCCCTTAGTTGGATTCCTCATTTTTCACTTCTCCTCACTCCCCCTTTGACATCAATGGCAAAAGGTAGAATCTGTACACCAAAATTTTTAAAAAGCAATCTATACATATCCACATAAGTATATATACAAGTTGTACTTAAATATACTTAAGTATATCTGCAAAAGTATTCTTCAACTGTACAACTTATGACGCCCAACTCTACTTCATCCTGTCCAAAATTGAGATGTGACCACTCAACAGGAATGCAAAAGCTTTTGCCTTCTTACAATCTGTCGGATCATTGGTCTGGGTTGTGGCCTGAGCATCAGTTAGGGCCTCATGCATGGCCTCTAACTTAGGGATAATGATCCCTCTAAGTTCACTTAACCTGTTTATTCTATTTTTCTTCTCCTTCTCAAGCTTCTTTATTTCATTAGTGATTACAATAGTCTGACATTCTTGATTTACTATGGAAGAGGAGAGAGGATCAAAACTTTGGGAAAAACTTAATAGTTTATCCTCTTGCTCTTTTTCTTTCTTCTCAATATCCTTGGTCACTTTAGGCCAAGATAAACAAAATTTATATATATCTCTGCCATCTTTGAGAGCATTTTCTAAGCTCTTTATCCCAATATCCATAACTCTCCTATCATTTAATATTAGATCCTGCACTTCGAAGAATCTCTTATCCAAAAATTCCTTTTGGACCTTTTCTTCTGTTGAGTTCTCTAAGGAATCAAAATGCGTATGAACAGAATTTACAAGAGATTTTAGATTACTAGATGTGGAGGCTGAAGGATCCTTTTAGAAGGATGGCATGATCTTCTCCAATACACCGGATACAGTTTCTATGAGCTCATAGTCTTCCATGTGAGACTTCAAAAGTTTTTCTTCTTCCTTTGCTTGAGTAAAGGATGCTAGCTTCATGGTTTGAACCGGGGAGAGGGAATAAAATGGACCTTGAAGCAGTTCTGGTTCATCAAATTCCATCATCTCTTTGGTCAGAAAATCTTTGACAGTTTCTATAGTGTCTCTTGCCAGAGATAGAGTCTTCTTCCCTTCTGTAGTCTCAGAACTGTCTCCTGGAGTCTTCTCTGTTTGGTCTTTTTCTTTTTCCTTGACTTCTTCTTGACTAGTTTTCTCCTTTGATCTTTCTTCTCCTTTAGATCTGGAGTCTGCTGGGGAAACCAGAGGAGAGATGTGTTCTTCTTCATGGACTTCCTCTTCCGAAGCAGAGGAATCTAAGTCCTTATCTTTTTCTTCACTTGTCTCCTTAGCCTTTTCTGCCATTGTCTCAGTAGATTCTTCTATGTCATCCATGACAAAGGGTTTATTACCTAAGTCCTCTATAATAGGAAGATTCAATCTTTTAAAAGCATTCTGTAGAATATCTTCTATTTCTTTTGCCACTTTGTCAATTTCACCAAGCATAAGCTGATTCATTCTAGCTTTTCTCCGGAACTCATCCTTGCAGTCCTTGAAGATAATGTTCATTTGTTTAGGGGTAATGGACGGATAGAGATGAATAGCAATCTGCTCCCAGATTATCTTTTGCTTGGGTATTGTCTTCCTTATTTTAAGTTCTTTCTCTAAGCTTTTGGGAATCAGAGATATAATTTCAATGAATGCTTTATTGTAGATGTTTAGATACCTGACTGTGGTATCTTGCAATATCTTTTGATCAGTTTCATTATATTCATCATAAAATTCAACCATTGGTTGTAAGTTCCCATCCACAGTAACTGATTTGATGATATCATCAATGCGGAGAGTAGGTTTTTCAACAAATTCCTCTACCTTCTCCTCTTTGTCATGACCGGTAGAGGGTTCACTGGTTGATTTCTTCTTCTTCTTCATTTTCTTTACTTCCTCATCTGTCTCTGTCTCTTCATCATCTTTGAGGCTTGTGTATGATCTTGTAGCCTTTGTCTTTGTTCGCTTTTCTCCTTTACCAAATGATTTTGCTTCTGGTTTTGATGCCTTTGAGCTCTTAGTAGTGGCAGGTACAGAGCTCTTAGAGGATCTGGTCTAGGAGGGGGCTCCTACATGAGCACTTTCTTTTTCTGCTTCTTGCCTTTCTTTTTCTACTCTTTCCATCTTTTCTCTATTTGCATCAAGTGCCTCCTTTGAAATTCCATGTCTCTTGGCAAATTCTTCTACATCTCTCCTCACTTTTCTTTTTGGTGCAGGAGCACCATGCCAACCTCATGCTTCTATGATAAAATTTTTGAAGGATGATTCATTTTTGGTGTCTTAACATTGTATCAAGGTTATATTGATTATTTGTTCATGTGTCTAGGTTATTAGGAGGACAATATTTAATGTTTTGTGTCAAATTTGGAAAGAATGTAATAGTTGTCATCTAAATTGTAAAATTCCTAAATTTGTAAAATGAGGAAGGTGAAGGGTCACCTTGTTCCAATTCATTGGAAGGAAATGGAAACTCAAGAGACAAATGTGGAATGCCTTTATTAAGGCCTTGTAACATCCAAATAACTCGGAGGTGATTGAAGAATGAGAATAGAATGTTAAAAGAAATGTTTTTCTGTATTTTCTTCAGAAAATTCACTGTTCTCAGCTGTGGTACAGCCCTGTACGGATAGGGAATGATACCTAGTTGTTTTTGAATGACAATAGGTTCAATCACCTTCTCTTTCCACTTCATTTCATGCATTTTAGTTTTGTTTTGTGTTAGTTATTGTATTTTCTCTAAAAACTGTCAAAACCCTGTCTTAGGGTAAACAGTGGTTAAACAAGATTATATTTCTTTGACTATGCACGGTGGAAAAAACCTAAGAATCTATGAAAAGGTTATTGTTTTGAGTGTTCTTTCATATGCCAAGTTTACAGATGAAAAGGATTTGATTTACATATGTTATTTTGATGCCCTAGGGACTGTTTTCCCTTTGCTTCAGACTGTCAAGCAAGAACAGTGAGGGTTTTGTGTTTTGTTGATGAGTTTATGACCTATTAAAGGTGGGGATGTGTGAGAAAGGTGCCAAGGTGTTTGGGGAATGTTGACAGAGTAAGGGTTTATCAAAATCCTTAAGTGATTATGGCTTTGTAAACACTGTCCTATCATTGGAGTAAGTCGGCCACAGTCATGACTGGTTATGAAACTGTTTTATGTTCCTATGAAGTTTGCAAACCCTAGAAGGGTGTGGAAGGAGATGATCTAAATGTGAGATGTTTTAAATGTTTTCAATCCCTAATGATGCTTGAAGATTCAGGAGAAGTGTATGTCTATGGATCTTGGATGCTTTTGACTGTGTCACAGTCCAGAAAACTGAGTTCAGGACAGTCAAGAAGGTAAGTCTTAGGGTTGTACTCATATCATTGGAAAAAATGGATTCAAGTGTTGTTAATAGCTTGGGCAGGTTAGAGAGAATACATTCCAAGTGTTGTTTGTGAGAGTTAGGGCTTGGAACTTGTAGAATCAATAAGCCCTTGTAGTGACAAGGCCTAATAGGCCTAATTTTGAGACAGTAAAAGTCACATATGTGCACTATTTCCTAAAACAACCTATGTTGATTTCTTGATATGTTCATGATAAGCATAAAGGGTATCTAAATATGTAATCATAGTCTTGAGAAGGGTCCTATGGTGGAAGTTATGCTTTGACAGTCCTTGAAACAGGGCTACTAGAAGTTTGACAGTCTATAGTGAGTTGGTTGCTTGCATGGTGGATCAGACCTTGGAATGTGTTTTTTTCCTGTTGAATTGGCATTCCTAAGATGGGAGGAAGCCTTGTGAAGTTAGGTTTGGGCCTGAGGAGTTGAGACACAAAATGATGCTATGTAGTGGGCTTTGGCCTTTGATAAGATTGTGGATTTGAAGCCTTTGTAATGAACTATGCCTATAATGAGTTGAGTTTGTTTATTCCTCTACATCAAATTGGTATCAGAGCTAGCAAAAGCTCTGGGAGGAGATGTAGTATTTGTTCCTATCACTAAGAAGGCAGGTGAAGAACTGAAGGAAAGATTTTGTTGGTGACCATTGTTTTTGTTTACTAAGTTGTTTGGTTGCAGGTGCTTATCCATCTAGCTGCAGAAGGATGTTTCTCTGAGGTTGTGTGTGTGGGTAGACAAGATGAGGTCTATCATGACCATTCTCCAATGGAGATTAGGCTGGATAAAGGTGCATAGAGAAACCACTGAGGAGAGAGTGGTAGGTGCATCACCAGGATCTGCTGTTGGGTGAGATGAATGGTTTGGTGAGTTGGTTTGTTGTGAAGCAGTGAGAGAGATGGATTCCTGATTGAAGAAGCACTTGATGTTACATTTTGAAGAGTACTCCACTGAAGGGAGTAGAAGGAGCCTGAAGAAGCTCTGTGAAGATGGTAGTTTGTTCTGTTGGTTGGTTGGTCACCATTTCTATAGATTGGAAGATTGTAGCTGATAAGATTGAAGATATAGACAGAGGAAAAAGACTTTTTGTTGCAGATAGATTTCCAAGGGACTTAGAAATTTTGTTGGTTGGTTGTATGGTGCAGGAGCACCATGCCAACCTCATGCTTCTATGATAAAATTTTTGAAGGATGATTCATTTTTGGTGTCTTAACATTGTATAAAGGTTATATTGATTATTTGTTCATGTGTCTAGGTTATTAGGAGGACAATATTTAATGTTTTGTGTCAAATTTGGAAAGAATGTAATAGTTGTCATCTAAATTGTAAAATTCCTAAAGTTGTAAAATGAGGAAGGTGAAGGGTCACCTTGTTCCAATTCATTGGAAGGAAGTGGAAACTGAAGAGACAAATGTGGAATGCCTTTATTAAGGCCTTGTAACATCCAAATAACTTGGAGGTGATTGAAGATTGAGAATAGATGTTAAAAGAACTATTTTTCTGTATTTTCTTCAAAACATTTGTTGTTCTCAGTTGTGGTACGGCTTTGTATCGAAAAGGAATGATGCCTAGTTGTTTGTGAATGATAATAGGTTCAATCACCTTCCCTTTCCACTTTGTTCCATGCATTTTAGTTTTGTTTTGTGTTAGTTATTGTATTTTCTCTGAAAACTGTCAAAACCCTGTCTTAGGGTAAACAGTGGTTAAACAAGATTATATTTCTTTGACTATGCACGGTGGAAAAAACCTAAGAATCTATGAAAAGGTTATTGTTTTGAGTGTTCTTTCATATGCCAAGTTTACAGATGAAAAGGATTTGATTTACATATGTTATTTTGATGCCCTAGGGACTGTTTTCCCTTTGCTTCAGACTGTCAAGCAAAAACAGTGAGGGTTTTGTGTTTTGTTGATGAGTTTATGACCTATTAAAGGTGGGGATGTGTGAGAAAGGTGCCAAGGTGTTTGGGGAATGTTGAAAGAGTAAGGGTTTATCAAAATCCTTAAGTGATTATGGCTTTATAAACACTATCCTATCATGGGAGTAAGTTAGCCACAGTCATGACTGGTTATGAAACTGTTTTATGTTCCTATGAAGTTTGCAAACCCTAGAAGGGTGTGGAAGGAGATGATCTAAATGTGAGATGTTTTAAATGTTGTCAATCCCTAATGATGCTTGAAGATTCAGGAGAAGTGTATGTCTATGGATTTTGGATGCTTTTGACTATGTCACAGTCCAGAAAACTGAGTTCAGGACAGTCAAGAAGGTAAGTCTTAGGGTTGTACTCATATCATTGGAAAAAATGGATTTAATTGTTGTAAATAGCTTGGGTAGGTTAGAGAGAATACATTAGTGTTGTTTGTGAGAGTTAGGGCTTGGAACTTGTAGAATCAATAAGCCCTTGTAGTGACAAGGCCTAATAGGCCTAATTCTGAGACAGCAAAAGTCACATCTATGCACTATTTCCTAAAACAACCTATGTTGATTTCTTGATATGTTCATGATAAGCATAAAGGGTATCTAAATATGTAATCACAGTCTTGAGAAGGGTCCTATGGTGGAAGTTATGCTTTGACAGTCCTTGAAACAGGGCCACTAGAAGTTTGACAGTCTATAGTGAGTTGGTTGCTTGCATGGTGGATCAGACCTTGGAATGTGTTTTGTTCCTGTTGAATTGACATTCCTAAGATGGGAGGAGGCCTTGTGAAGTCAGGTTTGGGCCTGAGGAGTTGAGACACAAAATGATGCTATGTAGTGGGCTTTGGCCTTTGATAAGATTGTGGATTTGAAGCCTTTGTAATGAACTATGCCTATAATGAGTTGAGTTTGTTTATTCCTCTACATCACTTTTCATTTCCGGTTGTCTTAGATCCACATGAATCTTCACACTCAACTCTTCAAAGGTTCCAAATCTTTCTGCCTTAGGATCCTTGGGTTGACTTAGCATGTGTTGAACATGTAGCTTTGCAATTTTCTTATCTACTTCATACCCCATTGGCATGATCCAGACTATCCTTGGCTCTACTACATCCATTAGGCACTGATTAGTTTCTACCATAAAGCAAACTATATCCTTATACTTTTCAACTAGAGATTGGGGGATTCTTTCTCTGGCTTGCATCATATTCTGAAAGTTCTTGAAGTAGCCCCAGAGTGCTATGTTTTGTGCCTTGGCATCACCAAGTCCATGCAAATAATCCCTGATTTTTATGGCAACAGGTCTATCCATTTTGCCACATCCAGCCACTAGATCTAAGTAGCTCATTCATGTAATAGAAGAACAGACAGAGTATCAAGCCACCGTATTTGAAGGAATTCTTCTTGTCCTTCTTTATCTTCTACAGATTCTCCAAAAGTTGGTTCAGGAGAAGCTCACAAAGATCATAGTCAGCATTTTCTTTTAACATCTGATAAGCTATGTAGATTGCAGTTCCAGGTACTGAATTTTCCCTACTGGAGATATATATCTTGTAACCAATTATCATGGATGCAAACTTGATATCCAGATCAGTGATATCTTCAATTGCCATTGCCCTCTTGTCAAATTTTGATCCGGTAGCCTCACTCACAGTTTGGTTTTTGATGGATTTGAGAATAGGTAACCCTCCTGATGAGTTGGTATAGGAGCACCTTCATAAATTGATGCTTCTATAGGAGTTTGATTAAATGATTTAACATTGTATTAAGGTGAATCAAGTCACTAGGTCATTAGGAATATTCATGTTTTATCTCCATTTGCAAAATATCAAAAGTTATCTTTCAAAAATAGAAATTGTATGGAAGATGAAGAGTCATTTGGCTCTTGGTTCACTCCAAGACAGTTAGAAACTGAAAGGTCTTGTTGAAATGCCTTTAAAAGGCCTTGTAACCATTGAGAATTCGTGGGTGGTTGATTAGAAGGTTTTGATAAATAAAAGAACACTATTTTTTATGCATTCCTTCAAGAAATTTGTTGTCTTCTGGTATTGTACAGCCCTATATAGACATGCATGGATGTCTAATTAATTGTAAGTGTTAGATCCTTCAACCACCTTCCATTTGTAGTTAGTCTCATGCATTTTGGTTTTGTATTGAGTTAGATATTGAGGATTTTGTCAAAATTGTCAATACCTTGTTCTAGGGTAAACAGTAAGCATTTGAAATTGTATTTCTCTTCATGTTTCCAGTGGATCTCCCTATAAAGTAGTATGAAGTAAGTTTTAGATGTTTTTTAAAATATCCCAAGGTTACAGAGTCTGAACAAGTGGTTTGGGGCAAGTATCACGAAGCCATAGGACTGTAAATGGTGAAAAAGACTGGTAAAACCAGTGCACAGTGATGTTCTATGGAGTTTTGTTGTGTTGTATGAGTCCATTAGGGAAAATAATGTTTGAAATGGTTGATAGATTGTATTGAGAGACTTTTCCAGTTTGGGTTTGGTTACATCATAAGTTTTTTGAATCCTTTTAGATGACTGTCCTGTGAATGCAGTCTTGTTGACAGTCACAGTTATGACTGAGTAAAAGGCATTTGTGGGTGTTGGTAATGTCTGTGAACCCTAGAAGAGGGTCGAGTAAGGTGTTTTGAAATTTCTCAACTCATAATGAAGGTTGTAGATTCCCTATATTGGGAGATTACCAAGAAAGTAGAAAGATGACAGTTGAGATGCCTAGAACAAGCTTAAGGGACAGAGTTGCATGGCACTGTCAAGTGCAGTCTATCTATACTTTGCTATCCACTGCTCTCACAAGTATTGAACATAGTTATTTGGGTTGGAGACCATGTGTTGGTCATGTTGTATTTACCTATGAAATTTGTCTCAAATGTTGAGTCAGTTATTTCTGTCTTGAAAGGCAAGGTAGGGGTTTTGAAAAGTGCCATTGTTACTCATTGTAGGCAATCTGACAGAGATGATCATAAATGAATGCATGAAGGTCCTTGAAAGGAGTTGAGTAAAAGATTTGGAGTCTCTGAAGTGATGAGAAAGGCTGTATAGTCTTGTTTGGTTTTATGAGACTAGGAAATAGAAGTGTCAAGTGAATGAAAGTTATCTAGAAGAGTAATTTCCTAGAAGGGTGAAATGGGAGAAGTCCATTGTTATGAACTATGCTTGAAAGCAGTTGAAGGTTGTTATTTTCCTTGCATTAGATTGGTATCAGAGCTAGCAAAATATTTGGGAGGAGATGTTATGTATTTGATTTTTGAGATGAAGAACTGAAGAAAGATTGTGTTGGTGACCATTATTTTGTTGCTAAGTTGTTTGGTTGCAGGTGCTTGGTCCATCTAGCTGTAGAAGGATGTTTTCTGAGGTTGTGTGTGTGGGTAGACAAGATGAGGTATGTCGTGACCATTCTCTAATAAAGATTAGGCTGGATAAGGGTGTAGAGAGGCCACTAAGGAGAGAGTGGTAAGGTGCATCACCAGGATCTGCTATTGGGTGAGATGAATGGTTTGGTGAGTTAGTGTTGTGAAGCAGTAGAGAGATGGATACCTGACTGAAGAAGCACTTGATGTTGCAGCCTGAAGAGTACTCCATTGATGGGAGTAGAAGGAGCCTGAAGAAGCTCTAAAGATGGTGGCAGTTTGTTTGTTGGTTGGTTAGTCACCATTTCTATAGATTGGGAGATTGTAGCTGAGAAGATTGAAAATTAAAGACAGAGGAGAGGCAGAAAAAGACTTTTGTTGCAGATACATTTCCAAGGGACTTGGAAATTTTATTGGTTGGTTGTATGGTTCAGGAGCACTTTCATAAATTGATGCTTCTATAGGAGTTTGATTAATTGATTTAACATTGTATTAAGGTGAATCAAGTCACTAGGTCATTAGGAATATTCATGTTTTATCTCCATTTGCAAAATATCAAAAGTTGTCTTTCAAAAATGGAAATTGTATGGAAGGTGAAGAGTCATTTGGCTCTTGGTTCACTCCAAGATAGTTAGAAACTGAAAGGTCTTGTTGAAATGCCTTTAAAAGGCCTTGTAACCATTGAGAATTCATGGGTGGTTGATTAGAAGGTTCTGATAAATAAAAGAACACTATTTTTTTATGCATTCCTTCAGAAATTTGCTGTCTTCTGGTATTGTAAGGCCCTGTACAGACATGCATGGATGTCTAATTGATTTTAAGTGTTAGATCCTTTAACCACCTTCCATTTGCAGTTGGTCTCATGCATTTTAGTTTTGTATTGAGTTAGATATTGAGGATTTTGTCAAAATTGTCAATACCTTGTTCTAGGGTAAACAGTAAACATTTGAAATTATATTTCTCTTCATGTTCCTGGTGGATCTCCCTATAAAGTAGTATGAAGCAAGTTTTAGATGTGTTTTAAAATATCCCAAGGTTGCAGAGTCTGAAGAAGTGGTTTGGGGCAAGTATCACGAAGCCATAGGACTGTAAATGGTGAAAAAGACTGGTAAAACTAGTGCACAGTGATGTTCTACAGAGTTTTGTTGTGTTGTATGAGTCCATCGGGGCAAATAATGTTTGAAATGGTTGATAGATTGTATTGAGAGACTTTTCTAGTTTGTGTTTGGTTACATCATAAGTTTTTTGAATCCTTTTAGATGACTGTCCTGTGAATGCAGTCTTGTTGACAGTCACAGTTATGACTGAGTAAAAGGCATTTGTGGTTGTTGGTAATGTTTATGAACCCTAGAAGAGGGTCGAGTAAGGTGTTTTGAAAGTTCTCAACTCATAATGAAGGTTGTAGACTCCCTATATTGGGAGATTACCAAGAAAGTAGAAAGATGACAGTTGAGATGCCTAGAACAGGCTTAAGGGACAAAGTTGCAAGGCACTGTCAAGTGCAGTCTATCTATACTTTGCTATCTACTGCTCTCACAAGTATTGAACATAGTTATTTGGGTAGATAAATCAAGTTGGGGAGCTAAATCAAGTTGGAGACCATGTGTTGGTCATATTATATTTACCTATGAAAGTTGTCTCAAATGTTGAGTCAGTTATTTCTGTCTTGAAAGGCAAGGTAGGGGTTTTGAAAAGTGCCATTGTTACTCATTGTAGACAGTCTGACAGAGATGATCATAAATGAATGCATGAAGGTCCTTGAAAGGAGTTGAGTAAAAGAGTTGGAGTCTCTGAAGTGATGAGAAAGGGTGTATAGTCTTGTTTGGTTCTATGAGACTAAGAAATAGAAGTGTCAAGTGAATGAAAATTGTCTAGAAAAGTAATTTCCTAGAAGGGTGAAATGGGAGAAGTCCATTGTTATGAACTATGCTTGAAAGTAGTTGAATGTTGTTATTTTCCTCTGCATCATGAGTGTAAACTAGTTACCGCCCTAATAGCATCTTTTGTGATCTTGAATGGTCTATTCAACCACATGAAGTTGTCATGTACTCTATTCAAAATGTACCGGACCCACTCATCTTCTGCAAAACATAGGAAATGGATGCATTGTTCGAAATGCTTATCCCGAATGGCTTTGTACTAAGGTTTGAGTTCAAATGAATCATCTATTAACTGCTTGTGGTAGATATCTATCATCTTGGATTCCCCAAATTCTTCAATGTTCACATGAATGTATGCCCTAATGTCTTCAACATGCAAAACCCCATGCAGAATGCTGGAGAATGCGGCTAAGGGATCCACTTCTAGAGATTTGTAGGGATGTTTCTTAAATTTAAGGTGCAGCCTATCAATAATCTTCACAACATTTGAAGTAGCCATCTTTAAAGATTTAGAGAGAGATTTCAAGAGCGAAAAATACCTTTTACACTTTTTAGGGTTCACGAAATGAGCCGAAAAGATCGCCGATTGACTTGAATCCTAGGATTGATCCTTGAGAGAGATGAAAGAAACTTGTTTGCATAGCTCTTCTTATCTCTTTTACTAATGCAAATGTGTAAATGACAAGCAAATGAACCCTTTTATCTCTTAGCAAACCCTAATTTCATTTAATAAATGCACAGCTTAAGTTATTCCGGTTGCCTTATTATGAGAGAGATTTTTCTGGATCACTGAGATGTATATAGAGCTGATCTTAGTGATTAATTTTAGTGTCTCTTCTTTCCTCGAATCATCCCCTTTATCCGCAGATCAAGATGTTTTAGTTTGGAATCACACCAGATCAAACTGTGAAAATCTTACTTCTTACCAGATGACTGTTAAACTGGATCAATCTTAGATGATTAACCTCTTTAAATCCCTTGCGGATCTTTCATATCTTTCCCAAGGGTTATTTAGATGTTTCTCTGAGAACCCTTTTAATCCGCAACCATCCATGTGCCAATTTCAGGCACCAATTGACTAGCTAGAGGAAATTGTTTTCTTTTGTGACTCCTTAGTTTCCGGAAGGAACATCAGCACTAGATTCTAGTGCGGATCCATCCTCAACATTTTCTGTACTCCTTTTCACCCAAATCTTGTTCATCTCCCTTTTAATTTCATCCGCATTTACTTTTCCTTTTCCTTTGTCTTGGTTTTGATTATGATGTACCAGACCCTTTTTGTCTTGATTCTTACTTTTGTAGAATTTGGCAATATGACTGGATCTATTGTAATTGTAGCAAACAACATTTCTTTGCATACTTGACTGATATCCTCTTGATTTGCACTAATTAGCCATATGTCCCATTCTATTGCATGTAAAGCATCTACCATTGAATGAATTGTTCATTTACATATTTCTACACTCATGAGATTTGTGACCATACCTTTTGCAATTAAAAAACTGTCTGGAGAAGGATGAATTAGTTTGATTCATTCTTCTTCTGCACTAATTTGCTTTATGACCAAAGTTATTGAAATTATGGTAGTATCCATTGAAGGATGGATATCTTTGAGCGTTTGGTTGTCTTACTGGAGGTCTTCTAGGCCTGTTCCTTAGATTTCCTGATCCAGAGTTCCTCTAACCTAATTCGGAGCTTTCACCTTTCTCATACCCCAAGCCTTGCTTGTCATCTACTCTCTTTTGGCTTTCAAGAAGAACTTCAAGCTAAACAAAGCTTATCTTGAATTTCTCTTTGTATTCATTTGCTATTTAGAGATCCCTTTTTAAAGTGACAATCTAATTCTCAAGTTGTTCTTCATTATCTCTAGCTTCTTCAAGATTAGATTCCAAATGCTTGATTATTCTATCCATTTTGTGGCAATCTTCTGACTTTTCTTTGAGAGATTGTTTTAAATTTTCTTCAGTCTTTCTTTTCTCTTCAATTTCTTGAGTGAATTTCATAACACCTGATTCCATTTCATGTCTTATCATAATGACCTCTTTTGAGAGCTTCTCACATAATTTGTTCTTTTTATTTAGATCTTCATCAGTAACATTGGCTTCACTTTGACTTGCTAACTATTGAAGTAATTCCTTTCTCTTTTTCATAGAGGTACTCAGTTTCTCTTTTAGTTCATTTATGAAATCATCAGCTTGTTTGAGTCTTTCCTTCAATTCATTGACTTTAGAGTGAGATTGCTCAAGATCATCTAGAGTAGACTAAAGTTGTTCCCTCATACAATACATATTGTGATTCCTAGATCTTCCTCAAGCTGTTAGGCTCTGTTAGGAGGAACTTGGCTTTGATACCAATTTTTGATAACTGAGAGGGGGGGTGAATCAATTATCTAGATTATTTTCACTTTTTGTTCTTCCTTAACAATTAGTGCAGCATCAAATTAAGTAAGCATGCATAACCATGAAAACAAAAATAAACTCAATACACAACACAATGATTTTGACGTGGAAAACCCTGTTAAGGGAAAAACTATGGGGTGATTAACCCAAGATTATATTCTCTGTTAAAAGAATAAGGTAGTACAAAATGGCACTTGCCAATTAGGGCTCACTGCCTGAGCACACTGCTCACAAGAGGCTCACTGCCTACAAGAGACTTACTATCTACAAGTCATAAGAGAGTAACAAGATACTTGAACTGATGAGAAGCATCCACACATGCTGAAGTTCAGTTCCAGTTAAGCTCAGTACACTGATCTACTTCACTTCATTCTTCCTCTTCTTAGGTGCTACTGTCCTGTCACATACCAGACCTGTATTACTGCTTCTACTTTGTTCTCTACTTTTCTTTGCACTTCACAATACCACACACATGCCTTCTCATTGAGCTCCATCTGGTATATATATCCGCACAAAGGATTTCAACAACTTTCTAGTCAGCATCTGGAATACTTCATTATTTTCTCAAACTCTGGTCTGTCGGTTGAATCCTTGCTTACCAAGTGATGCGTATCAAGGAGATGCTTGTAGAAGTCATCAATCATGTTGGCCAATCATGAATGATACCTCAGGAAGCTTGATCACCATCAATATCTTATCTAGATTAAGGTCTGATGCTTTGCTGGTCAGTTCTTCCTCAGTCTACTCTGCCAAACAGGAACCCAATACTTAGGTGCTCATATCTCTTCACTCTTTCATTACCAGAGGCTCAATCCCTGGAATCTATCAGTCAAGATACTCCTCTTGACTTCCCCAAGTCCGTACTTTATTGAGATACTTCCTCTGAGGGATCCGGACCTGACTATCAGACCTTGCTACATGCTCTGTTCTTGCTTACCGAACCTCAACACTCTTCAATCTGACTTCCGGTATAGGCACACCATGTCCTGCGGATGGGTGGGATGAAATTTGTTGCCATCAATGACAACACTCATGAAGCTACACTATGTCTCTTGCCAACAATGTGATGTATACGAATGAGTCATATGGTACTTGTGCTACATGTTTAAAGTTTGAATTTTGCTCATATTGTTGGAAAAAGGCCAAAAAGACCTTTGATTTTTGAGTTTTATACTCTATAACATGCATCTCCTTGATCTTTTCATCTAATCTATGACATGTTGTCTTTACATTTCAATGAGATCAATTCTTGAAAAATGACAATCCAAAGGTTAAAGGGACAAGTTGATACCTTACCTAAGTTGTCATGTTCTTGAAACCTTGTCACTATAAAGAGGAGATATCTAGAGAGTAATGTCACAAGGACATAACCAAGGCATGCACTATCATGAGCCATAGGGATAAATTACTACACCATCCAAAACTCCATTTGAACTAGCTACTATCAATAATTCACATTATTGGGGATTGTAATGAAGAAAACACCATGCAAAGGGCTGTCATAGTCAAAGTTAAGAGGATTGTCTAGTCATTGTATGACTGTCATAATAGCTAGTGGGCTAGTTACCATGATTCAACCTAAAATAGGTTAATGAGAACATAGAAATGAAAATCACAATACCATAAGCACACTCCATAAGCTGCCAATATAGTCCCAATATCATGTCATCATGATAGTAAGAGAAAAGTTGTTTGGTTTTTCCAAAGCCATATCACTTGCATAAGGATTGTCACCAACCATCTATGTAAGGTTGTGAAAGTGTGAGTCATTATTGATCTAATCATAAGAGAAGAATGAAGTCAAAATGCTATCATGGAAACAAGATATAGTTACTTATTATAAGGACAATCAAAATTTGGTGAGGTTACGTTTTTATCAACTTCCAAGCAAAATACATCATTTTGCATTGATTGGCGCTAAATTAGGCACACTTTGTGCCACCTTTGGTGGCTCAAATAGGTTACATTTTGGCCTAAAAGTCAGCTCTAAAGTCGACGTTAACTGCTCCGACTTTAGCACCGACTACTAGATCAAAAAGCAAAAAAATTCCCGCCTGCACATACCCAAAAACAAAAAAAAAATAAAAAAATTTGGTGTTCATGTTTTGTTTGGAGATCGAGCATTTGGGTTGGAGTCTTGCCTAAATTAATATATGAGAAATTTGATAATTACAAGAGAAAAATGCCGTGCGAACAGAGGAGAAAAACTCCATGCGAAGAGATGAGAAATTTGATTTAGTTTTCGACACCATAGGTAAGGTTACAATTACAATAAAAAAATTTCTTTCCCAAATATATTTTTCTTTCGAATAAATGGAGAGGATTGTGAAGAAAGGGTTGTGAATATTGTTTTGTTTGAAGGTGAATCATTCAAGTCTCATGTGGTTGCAAAGGAGGAGGGTAAAATTGTAGACATTGCATTATTTCCTCTGCATCCGAGAGTAGTGAATGCATTTTTCAAACCCCAATGCCCAAGTTTGCTTATCATTACCATCAATACCTTTCTCTAAACACAACTTTCTCACTTCCTTCCTAAAAAAGTAGTCGAGTACTTTAAGACAAGTCAATTGTGAACAAACTAAAATAGAGGTTGGCCGAGACAATACGAGGAGATAGGGCTTTTGAGACGACGGTGAGAAAACTAAAATTAGGCCGGCAACTATAGATTCCCTCCCAAGGCACCAATTGATTCATAGGAAAATAGCTTCATGATTTTCTCTACAAAGTAAATGTCAAAAACCTTGAGGAATACAGAAAAACTAGACAAAAACTTTCCTACTTGGCAGTATGTACTTCGTTTGCCTCCACATTCTAAATGAAAATAATTTTCCCTAGGTCGCCTCAAAATGTCAAGCAATAGAGGGAAGAGAGCAAAGGGAGCAGACTCTAGCCACAATGAGGTAATTCATTGTCAATTTATAGATTTGTAAATGTTTCCATTGTTTCTTTGATTTTTAATTTTTAGTTTTTTATTTGTAAATTTAAAAGAAGAAATTGATTTTATAGGAACATGAGACTGACAAAGATAAAGAGGCATTGGCTTCCATATTGGGGATAGAGGTAGTGAACAAATTGGATGGTGTGGACTTGACAATCCCTGCCAGATACATAGAAAAATGATCTGGTAAAGCCCCTAAAACATTACATCCAAATCAATAGTGTCAAAGGGAATCAATTGATTCCCCAACCAGTCATGGATCAAGCAAAAGATCCAAGAGGAAATCAATAACAATAACCTCTAAGAATGTGGAACAGGGAATAGAGGCTTCCAATATCCCACCCACTCTTGGGACATAGACTTCTTCGACCACCACGCCATGTTCTACATTTTTCATTGGTACCTATGATACCAAGATAGAATACGATGTGGTTTTAGGGGACGTTCGAATGACGAATGCTGGAAAAACATTTGTGAATAGGTTGAAGGAATCATGCCTTCAATGGTTCAAAGACCATCTACATTTGCCATTCTCAAAGATACCCATGCACCTACAAAAAGTAGTTATCCAAGACATGGAGATTGAATTTGGCATAGGTTGGTCTATAAAGAAGATAAAGCTATGAATGTCTCAAAACTGCAAGAGATTTAGGTGCAACCAAACAAAGAAGATAAAAAAACTCCCTCCTGAGTAAAGGCTCAAAAAAAGGCCAATTGATGTATGTTTGAAAGTATGGAAAGAGCTTGTAAAAGCATATGAGAAGTCTAATGCACAGAGGAAGTCTAGTGAGGAGAGTATGCAGGTATTTGAATTTGCTCATAAGATTATATCAAATTTATTAAATGATTTTTAAATTTTATTTGTGCATAGTTAAATTGAATTAGTATATGTTTTAGGACAAGGCCTCCAAGGCTAGGCTTGAAAAACTTCGTGCCATGCATCACAATGGCTAGAAAGGTTTACAGGCCTTGATCTATATATTTGTAAGTATATTTAATAAGTTAAATGATTTTTTTTTAATTTCCTAGGAAAAAGTAAATGATTGCATATTAATTAGTTTAACTAGTCCATGTGCCATGTTTTTATAGGAGGAGAAATATGGCCGGCATCCAAGCCAATTCAAAAAGGAAATGTTACAAAGCAAAAAGTGGACCAATTTTGTAATCTGGATGGAGAACAAGGTATCAATTGGATATTGTTGTGTTAATATGTCAATTTGAATTTCTTGTGTTGAGTTGTTTATTGATGCGTAGGATGAGTTCTAAAGTGCTTCTCTGTTGGTCCTAGCACCCTTAAATGTAAGATTTCTCTTAGATGACAAATGATTACTCTTATATCTTTGGGGTCCCTTCTTGGTGCCATTAGGATCATAATGAGTATACTAGTCTTAGGCTTTCTTACAAAAAGTGGTTGCAATTAACCTAATCTTGTGGTCATTATCCACAACATTTTGTGCGTGCCATGCTATCTCATATGCTTAAGTTTAATGGGCTAATAATGAATAGAAAACCCTTGTTTGCCTACCTCCAACTAATGGACTTGTTGGAACCTAAAATTTCCTACCAATTTTTGCAAAAAATTTAGGTTCCCATGATGAAAAATTTGACTACAACACTCAGAAATGCACCTATACAATATACTTCAGTGGCCTGCTTTGAAGGGTTATAATTTGAAGCCTATTCATTTTTATTTCAAACCACTTGGTAGGCATACTTATCTATCATATGCGAGTGTACATGCTTGATTTTGGCTTCCCATGATCAGATTGGACAAGGTTTTGCAGTGCCAAGTTAAAGGGTTTTGCTGGTATCTAGTGGTACCCACCTAGGGTTAGAGTTTTAAGTTGAGTCTGTAACCCTATATTTTTATTCCTTTAAATCCATTAAGGCCTTAAGTTTTCTTGTCCTTTGGCCTCTTGCACTTTATCTTTTAAAACTACATTGACTTCCTGTATTAAAGGGCAATTGTATTAAGGTCTTCTTAGAGGGGTGATATGTGACTAGGGTATGAAGACTAGGACTTTGTATGTAATCTTAAGCCCTCCTTTTGGATTTGTTGGAAGCCTTCTTCACTAATACATAAGGACTATCAAGACTCCTATGATAGTGCATTAGAGAGGCATTAAAATCACAAAGGAGATAAATGTTATTAGGCCATCACCCAATGGAGAAGGGATTGTCATAAAGGGCATGATAGTGTTACCTTGTCGTAGTCACAAAGGGGATAGTCTTTGTGGTGGTAATTAAAGTCACTAAGTTTACATCCACCTTCCTAGGGTCTATAGAAATGCCTGAAGTTGAATATGCCTATTTTTTTAAAGATCTTGCCATGAGTATTTTCCATGTTTTTACAAATGGAGACCTCCCCAATCCTCATCTCAAGTTTCAAATGCACAATGAAACGATGGAGGACAATCATAACTGTCATAATAGTACATTACCATTTTTTGTCTCAAGGTGGCCCTTGAGACTACCAAGGAGATGGATATAGAGATGGGATTATGGTTTTTGTTTAAAAGCCTTGTGTCATTAACCTAATATTTATTTGTGGCAAGTATCTCAATAGTCTAAAGATTACAAATTGTTGTCAAAAAAGGACTATCATACTTAAGTGTGGTACAGTGATACAATTTCATCTTGGTTGAGTATTGTATAAACCTCAAGCTATTTAGAATGCATGGGGTATTAGGGTGTGGTATCACTATATAGGTAACCATCAAGTGATTTATTCAACCCAATCTTGGCCTATATAGTACCCAGTGTGAAGAGCAAGATAGTGTTGTCCAAGAACCTTGTTACGGTCACAAATGAGGGCAGTCTTAGCTATTGTAACCATAGTTGGAATCCCTTGTTGTTACCATAACATACGTGACCTAAAACCATGACTCTATGAGTATGCGTTCTTTGGAAGCCAAATTCCACAACCTTTGCCACCATCCTCCCTGCCTGTGTCAAAATGGGAGCTTTGGAATAGGGTATGGACATCCATCAATACATAAAGTATAGAGGAATTTTATCAGATGTTGTAGTTGCAACTGCCCTGTTAGACATGTATGCAAAATGTGGAAGCATTGACAAGGCACGTGAACTGTTTGATAGAATGCCTCAAAGAAATGTGGTCTCATGGACTACAATGACTGTAGGATATGCACAAAATGGATTTGTTAAAAAGGCTTTAGAAATTTTAAAGCAAATGCAATTGGCTAGTGTAAAGCCAAATTCCACAACCTTTGCCAACATCCTCCCTACCTATGTCAAAATCGGAGCTTTGGAATAGGGTATGGACATCCATCAATACATAAAGGATAGAGGAATTTTGTCAGATGTTGTAGTTGCAACTACCCTGTTAGACATGTATGCAAAATGTGGAAGCATAGACAAGGCACGTGAACTGTTTGAAAAAATGCCTCAAAGAAATGTGGTCTCATGGACTGCAGGATATGCACAAAATGGATTTGTTGAAAAGGCTTCAGAAATTTTAAAGCAAATGCAATTGGCTAGTGTAAAGCCAAATTCCACAACCTTTGCCACCATCCTCCCTGCTTGTGTCAAAATGGGAACTTTGGAATAGGGTATGTACATCCATCAATACATAAAGGATAGAGGAATTTCGTTAGATGTTGTAGTTGCAACTGTCTTGTTAGACATGTATGCAAAATGTGGAAGCATAGACAAGGCATGTGAATTGTTTGACAAAATGCCTCAAAGAAATGTAGTCTCATGGAATGCAATGACTGTAAGATATGCACAAAATGGATTCGTTGAAAAGGCTTCATAAATTTTAAAGCAAATGCAATTGGCTGGTGTAAAGCCAAATTCCACAACATTTGCCAACATCCTCCCTGCCTATGTCAAAATGCAAGATTTGGAATAGGGTATGGACATCCATCAATGCATAAAGGATAGAGGAATTTTGTCAAATGTTGTAGTTGCAACTACCCTGTTAGACATGTATGCAAAATGTGGAAACATAGACAAGGCACGTGAATTGTTTGATAGAATGCCTCAAAGATATTTGGTCTCATGGACTACAATGACATCAGGATATGCACAAAATGGATTTGTTGATAAGGATTCAAAAATTTTAAAGCAAATGCAATTGGCTAGTGTAAAGCCAAATTCCACAACCTTTGCCAGCATCCTCCATGCTTGTGTCAAAATGGGAGCTTTGGAATAGGGTATGGACATGCATCAATACATAAAGGATAGAGGAATTTTGTCAGATGTTGTAGTTGCAATTGCCCTATTAGATATGTATGCAAAATGTGGAAGCATAGACAAGGCCCAGGAACTATTTGATAGAATGCCTTAAAGAAATGTGGTCTCATGGACTGCAACACCTGCAGGATATGCAAAAAATGGATTTGTTGAAAAGGGTTCAAAAAAATTAAAGCAAATGCAATTGGCTAGTGTAAAGCCAAATTCCACAACCTTTGCCACCATCCTCCCTGCATGTGTCGAAATGGGAGCTTTTGACCAAGCAATTTGTAGCACTTAAGGTTATGTAATAGAATTTACAGTTGATAGTTAAGTTTATAACAAATTTTTTAATGATATTTACTAACATTTATTAGAATTGTTGCATGTTTTACATCATTGGAATGACATATTAGCTATAACTTTTTTGAAATTTTATTATGGTATGTGCACTTTGATATGATGTAATGTGATTATGGTTTCATTTCATATGTTGTAATATTAGATATATAACAGAAAATAAATTATTGCATGAAATAAATAATAACTTTTCATTTTAAATGTTTTCTTGCAGAACATGGGTTTTCCAGAAGATCAAGATGATCCTCACGATAGAGATCTAGATTATGTTGGTTTTGGTACAGATCACATGGTAGAGGATGATGATGACGTAGATACAGAAGACATTGAGGCCAATGACAATGATGATGACAACAATGATGGTGATGATGATCATGATCATGATGGTGATGATGATGATGATGATGAGGCAGTTGCTCATAGTAGCTAGTGACATTCATGATCATATAAACTGCATCATGGATCATTGTTGATTTATCATTATGATGCCTTTTTTCATAGTTGCTAGCTATCATATGTATCATTTCCACGGCCTGTAGTGCCATATTAATGAGTTGTATCATAAATTTATGTATCATTTTGACTTATATCATTTGGACATGTATCATCTTGACTTGTATCATTTTGAGTTACGTAATTTATCATTTTTACTTATATCATTTGTACATGTATCATTTAGACATGTTATTAATCTACTAGCATATTTGACTTTCACTTGTTTTAGTTATATATGATGATGATCTTATCCATATTGACTTGTCAATTTATATATATTGAAAGTGGGCAATGATTTATGGATGGATATTTATTACATATGATGATTTTAATTTACTGCTCAGGATGGATGTTGTCAAATTCAATTAAATTATAGATATTTGACTCACTTGTTTTAATTATAGATGATGATCATGTTATAATAATTATCTTGTTATTTAATCATATGAGTTAAATAATTAGATTACTTACTTTATAATCATATGAGTTCTTTAAGAGTCATGATATATTTAACTAATTAAATTGAAATAAAACATATTAAATTAATAAATGTAAGCAAAACAATAAGTATTTTTAGAAGCAACAAAAGACACAAAAATGGAAGCAAAATTGGAAGCAACAAGCGATGTTATATTGGAAGAAAAATTGGAAGCAAAACTAGAAGCAACAGTGGAAGCAAAACTGGAAGCAACAGTGGAAGCAAAACTGGAAGCAATAGTGGAAGCAAAACTGGAAGCAAAATTGGAAGCAAAACCGGACGCAAAATTGGAAGCCAAAATAGAAGTAAAATCGGAAGCAAAATTGGAAGCAAAATTTGAAGAAAAATCGGAAGCAAAATTGGAAGCAAAAGTGGAAGCAAAACTAGAATCAAAACTAGAAGTAAAACTAGAAGAAAACCTGGAACAAAATATGAAGCAAAACTGGTGGCAAAACCAGAAGCAAAATTGGAAGCAAGATTGGAAGCAAACCTAGAAGCAAAACTGGAAGCAAAACTGGAAGCAAAACTGGAAGCAAAACTGGAAGCAAAACTGGAAGGAAAACCAGAAGCAAAACCAAAAGCAAAATTGGAAGAAAAACTAGAAGAAAAACCAAAAGAAAAATTGGAAGAAAACTTGGAAGCAAAACTAGAAGTGAAACTGGAAGCAAAACCAGAAGCAAAATTGGAAGCAAAAATGGAAGCCAACCCGGAAGTAAAACCGGAAGCAATAGTGGAAGCAAAACTAGAAGCAAAATTGGAAGCAAAACCAGAAGCAAAACTGGAAGTAAAACCGGAAGCAAAACTAGAAGCAAACTTGGAAGCAACACAAGAAGCAAAACCAGAAGAAAAATTGGAAGCTAAACTAGAAGCAACAAAATCCGGCACTAAATCCGGCATTAAACCTGGCACTAAAATCTGGTACTAAACCCATTGCTAACCTCGGTGCAAAACCTGGCATTATAATTGGTGCTAAACCCGGCGCAATAGTCAGATGCTATTAGGCACTGAGTTTTGTGCTGGTAGAAGTGTCCAATTCATGGACTCAAATGCACTAAATTCTGGCGCTATTTTAGGTGCTAATTTCCTATTCTATTGTAGTGATGAGATAGAATGCTCATCAACAAATATCATATATAGCTGCAAACACAAATTAAAAGTTGCATTAGTGTTAAGCTATGAGAAATTGACTCAAAATATGGAAGAAGATAGGGAGAGTGCTTTATATAACTGGAATAGCCAGGGCACTCATACAACAGTTGGAAAAGGCTCTTGCCAATGAAGAATTGCAAGTGCAAAATAATACAGCTTATCCAGATTTAGATCTCATGTCTATTAGTAGTCTGTAAACAAGTTTTTGTAAATTCTAGACTTAAAACGGCTTATTTGTTGTGTGGGTTTTATAATATGTAAAAGAGGGATAGCCTTTGATTTTAGAGTTCCACTCTAGCCATGATAGCTCTTGTGGAAACTATAGAATTTTGTGCATTACCATTTTGTACATAACATGCTTTCATCTATGAATACCCCAATTAATGGAGAGGGGCCAGTAGCCACCCACCCTAACTTCATGCATGTCAAGCTCATAGCTAGGTATATCAGATTTTGATGATTTTTTTTTGGGTTTCTTCGTATACGACTGAAGAGCTTAAAGCTATTCTTTCAGCTTCTGGGCACTTATACATTTCCCTATAGGACATGTTATGTGTACATGGGTCAAAAAAGTGTCATTTCAACATGTCACCCCATACATGTGCAACAATGTGCCAGTAACCGCTTGCCATCACATTTGTACACTTGTCTTAATTTCATTGGTTAATTTATTGGAGTTGTGGACATGTATTGGTGCATTTGTGAACATGTACAAATGTTGTGAACATGTATTGGTGCATTTGTGTTGATTTATTAGGTTGGTATTTTACATGTATTGGTTCTTTTTAAAAGTTTAATTGGGAGGTCAAGTGCACAAAGACATAGCAGTTATTGGGGTGTGGGTGGCAACTGGCCCCTCCCTTAGTTGCCCTTGAGATTTTAACCCACTCTTTTGTTAGTCATGTCAAACTGTGACATAATAAATTCTCTGAAACTAAGGGCTATATAATTCAATATAAAAGACTAAATGGATTAAGGTTGCAAAGAATTTCTAATCATATTTGTAGTTGAAGTATGAACTTTTTCTTTTTCTTAGTTTCACGTCTCTATGAGTAAAAACAACACAAATCTCCTAGCAATATTGTCTTCACTAGTAATTTTTCTAGCTTATTCTAACAAATACTACTCCCCTAAGAAATGCAAAAGAAAAGAATTAGTGAAAGAGCTTAGCATACTAGTTCTTGTTACAAAAGGACTTTGCTACCCAATGCAGTATTCGCAATCATTTTGTAATCAATTCAGATTCTGCCTATGGGAGCAGTGGTGGACAAAATGGAATGTCAAACATTATTACTCTACTCACTGCTCTAATATTTGGAACTATGGAAAAGAAATTTAAGTTTTTCTATGCTCATACTGACCTAGAAGATTTAATTATATGCCTCGCCAACAATGTAGTAGGCATAGTATATCAATGGGTTCTTTATGTTTGATCTAAGTTTATAAATCACTTTTACATTCATATGAAATATAATAACAAGTTTCTTGCTTTCATATCAGGAATAATGGTACGAAAATCTTTATTATTATTGGGGAAATTTATGGGGTAGTGATGTTCTCAAGAGTGACCAATAGTTTAACAATGCAACCTGTGTTTCCAGTTGAAAGAATAGTGCTATGGAGAAAGAGCTGGAAGAATGTAATCTGTAATGCCCTATGGCATAGGCAAGTTGTTACTCCTAGCTTTTACTGCTCATGCTAGCCACAATGACCCCAACGGCTGGGCTTAAACAACACACTCTAAGCTTTGACTACTTAGGTGGCGCATGTAGGCCTGCTTAATCCGTTCTTTCACAGATGTCATTTCTGGTTCCCCTTTTCTGTTGCTATTCTATCGCCATTAACAGTTAGCCAACTGCCAGATTCCTGCCCATAAACAAATGAAATTCAAACTCACTTTGTGATATAAAGTGTTTGATCATAGAAAAAGACATAGCCTCTCATGGAATGTGTTTAGTGCAGTGTACAAAAGACATAGGTGTCCTCACGAGGTACTCGTACTGTTTCACCATATGCAACAAACACGACTCCAACTAGATCAGTTTACATTTATTAACGTATGATCGCAAGATATGCACAAAATGGATTTGTTTAAAAGGCTTTAGAAACTTTAAAGCAAATGCAATCGGCAGGTGTAAAGCCAAACTCCACAACCTTTCCTAGCATCCTCCCTGGTTGTGCAAAAATGGGAGCTTTGGAATAGCGAATGGACATCCATCGAAGGATAAAGGATAGAGGAATTTTTTTAGATGTTGTAGTTGTAACTGCCTTGGTAAACATGCATGCAAAATGTGGAAGCATAGACAAGGTACGTCAACTGTTTGACAAAATACCTCAAAGAGATGTATCTCATGGAATGCCATGATTGTGGGATATGCAAAATATAGAAGTGTATATAAGGCACGTGAACTATTTGAAAGAATGCCTCAAAGAAATGTTTTCTCATGGAATCCCATGATTGCATCAAAGAAATGTGTTCTCATGGAATCCCATGATTGCAGGATATTTACAAAATGGATTTGTTGAAAAGGCTTTAGAAACTTTCAAGCAAATGCAATCAGCTGGTGTAAAGCCAAAAACCTTTGCTAGCACCCTCCCAGCCTATGCCAAGTGGGAGCTTTGGTATAGGGCATGGACATCCATCAAAGCATAAAGGATAGAGGAATTAATGTGGAAGCACAGACAAGGCACGTAGACTATTTGAAAAAATGCCTCAAAGAAATGTGGTCTCATGGAATGCCATTATTGCAGGATATGCAGAAAACGGATTGGTTCATAAGGCTTTAGAAATGTTTAAGAAAATGAAAATGGCAGTTGTAAAGCCAACATCCTTCTTGCTTGTGCGAAAATGGGAGCTTTGCAACAGGGTATGTACATCCATCAAAGCATACTAGAAGGGGGATTTTTTCAAATATTAATGGAAAAAGTGTATAACTTTTCTATAGTAATGACAAATTAGAACAAAAGTCACTTAAATGAATCCAAATAGTGCTTAATCATGCAAATGTCAAAACTCAACATCAATGTATAAGGAAAAAGTGCCCATGAGAATATTGCAAATTTTGAACATGAAAAAGTGCATTAAGTGATAAAATTACACCCTAGATGTGTTGAGAACAAGTTTCAAAGTGAAAGCATATATGGGAAATTGATCGGGGAGGTCTAAAGGCATGCCTAGGAAAGAGAAAAGGGAAAAGACAAGTTAAAAATAAGAAAAGCACTCTCCTATCTTCATAAAAGTGCTTGTTATGTTATATTTGGTCATTGATAAGCATGGATTTGAAGCAAAACCCAATTGGAGAAGATTTCACAACATCCAAGTGAGTGCTTGTAGCAAAGTCCTTGAGATTCATTTGCAAGCATCAAAGTGCAAAACCCCACTCCTAGTCTGCAAGCTCCACACAAGGCAAGTATTTCTAAAATCTTTGGTGATTATGAAGAGGTTCATATGGAAAATTTATTTTTGTTTACAAACTCTTTGCGGTAATCTTTTACTATTTATAATCATGAAACAACAATCTTTGCATACGCCATAAGGTGACAAAGTATATAATAGATACAAAACACCTATGGTTTCAAGGGTATCAAAGCAAATTTTATAACAAAATAGTAGATTGGTATAGACTTTTATGGTGTCATTAGTGATTTGCTTATTGTTGTAGTAGATTAATGAAATATAAAGGAATTAAAAAGATCCCTTGATGTAGTTGAATTGAGGGCCACAAAATGGTACGCACTTCTTGTGTAGGAGACAAATCACATCCACAAACATAGGAGATCTATGCAAAGTTGGAGAAATTGGCTTGGCAGATGAAGGCAACATGGTATTTTCCATATTCAAGACATTTACTTAGTGATGTGGAAAAGGGGGAAAAAGAATTATTTCTCTACCACCATAGTGAAAAGTTGGCAATTGCTTTTGGTTTGTTAGACACACCCCTTAGAACAACTATTAGAGTTGTTAATAACCTTTAGTATGTGTTGATTGTCACAATGTAACGAAGTTTATCTCCAAGATTGTTGCAAGAGAAATTATCATGACGGATGTGAATTGTTTGCATCATTTTAAGCTAGGAGAATGTTCTTGAGGAGATTATTGGTGATGCTAAATGAAGTGATCTAAAAATAGGCTCACACTATAATAATGTGCACCTTGTGAAACCTGCACTAATAATGAAGGAACAAGGTTCTATTTTTAGTTACTAAAAAAAATTAGTTTTTTCTTTTGTTTAGGTGAAATTTGGATTTGTTTAATGTTTATCTTGTTAGATGTTTAAATCTTCCTTTCACATTATACATTCAAGGATCTAGGGTCGAGTGGCAATTCACTATCATACCCTAGGTTGCTGTGAGATGTAGGGAAAATTGGATTAGGAAATTTAATTATCAATTTTCCTTCTCTTATGCTCAATTGACCATTAAACCCTAATTTCACAAATACAACTGTAAACAGAAGAATAATAGAAAAAGCTCTTGCAGATGGAAGTAAACTATCAAATCATAGAGTACCTATTTTTGGGGCTCCAAGGTGGAAAAGTCAAGGACAAAAGAGCGGGCGCCCAAGTGCAATGCCTTGCTTTTTGTCTAGATCTGGAAACTCAATCTATAACTCTTCCCTATTGTTCCGAAGACTTTCCCATCATAAAAATTGGAGGACTAATGAGCAGGCACCCAAGTCCAAGGTGCTATTTTTCCCTCTGTTTTGCAATTCTGACACTTTAAGATGCCTTCCTCAACTTCACTTTTTCCATCTCTGGAACCTGTAACCTGCGACCATGAAAACTTTGGAAGGGGGTTGTGGTGTTTAGAGGCTTGCTTTAGTCAAGCCCTGGAGGACACTTAAGTCTCTAAACACCATTGTCAGATAGAGAGTGTGTGCCCTTGTGAGGTAGAGGCAAAAAACCAAAGGAAATGATGATGAGAACACAATATAATGTCACCTTGTAGTGAAGATATCATGGGAGGAAGATGCTCTTCATTCCATGATGAAATGGATGCTCAAATCTGCAAACACAAACACATAAACCACACAAATCTACTCTTACAACACAATGAAAGCTTTGAATCACCTTGAGAACACAATATCGTGCTAGTAATCATCTAGTTGAAATCTCCTTTACAAATGAATGCATAAACATGCTTTTATATGCAACTACAAACACTCCCACAAAGATTTTTGTAATTCAAACTTACTGTGTTGGCATAGGACCCAAATAATGGTCATAAACTGACACCCAAAAATTAGGACTACCCCAAAATAGGGTAGGACTAGGACATGGGCGCCCAAGTACTCCCCCCTATTTTGGGCAGGGTAAGGCTCAAGGGGTCCTCCTAGGTCCCATTTTTCATGTTACCTAGGGCTCATTCCATCGGGATGCCAAATTATGAAGTAAGATGTCCTAAATACATGCAAAAGACCTGGGAGCTAAACCTTAAGAGGGAAAAGCCCCCAAGGGGACATTTTCTGATGCTACATCTTTTTTGAGTATTTGGAATCTATACTATAATGTTGGCTTCATAAAATTAGATGCATAGATTGTAATGGAGATCGGCACTTACATACATTGTTGAGGTATCTGTCAAAGACTTATTTTATGATGACATGGATGTTTAATTGGACTTTTTTCATAAAACCTATATATGTATGAAATGAAAAGTTGGAGGAGGTGGTGAAGGAAGAGTGAAAACAAAAGGTGAGGAACACTTCAAGTAAATGGAAATATGCTTGAGCAACAAGAAATGGGAGAGGAGGGCTCACAATTATCCTTGTCATTTTGTATAGTTCTTTTGTTTTGATTAATTGTATTGTCTTTTGCCTATGTTAGGATAAGCATTTAATTACACAGTCTAGATTCAATATGTAATTTTATATCAGTGTATGTAGATTTTGTGTCATTTATGGTTAGATATTTCTATTGTTGTTTCACATCCCTTTGCTTGGTGAGATAGCTAATAGATTTGTGTCTTCGTAGATATTTTTTAATTTAGTTTGATTTCAATTTGTTTGGTTTGAATTAGAAACAAACTAGTATAATTTATAATGAAGAAGTAAAAAAAAGAATAGAATTGTGTTTATGTTGTAATTAGTGGTTATGCATGGCACTTGAAAAACTCTCATAATGAAGTTTATAGATTAATCTTAGAGAGACGAGAATAGCATTTGTATATGTAAAAATAAAATAATGATTTATATTGCATTGTAATTGCACATTCGTGGCATTACAAAATTGTGCATGATGGGATTTATAAATTAATACTAATGAGATGAGGGTTTGAAGGTGGTTAGGAGAGAGCTAAATAGGGCATTTCATAAGTTCTTGGAGTGACATTAGGATTTAAAACAAGAGGAACTCAAAGGGATAAGGGGAATTTTAGAGAAACACAATGGAAGACGTCATAGGTTTGAAAAGGATATTATAATTATATTCATAATAGGGCCAAATTGACTACTTTATTCACTTGTGGCAAACCTAACAAAGGGTAGTAAAGACAAATTACATTTGGTAAGATATGAATTGAATAATTTTGCACTAGTTGCATATTTAGCAAATGCTAGCAAAGACTAAATTCCATATGTCACATCTAATGATTGTTCACAACCCTTAATCACAACTACATTAAGAACCTTGAATTCTTGTACTTTATTCATGTTAAAATTTAATAATGGGGGATTCATTTCATAATGTCCAAAGACTTATGAGTCATGGCTAACAGTTTTTGTTTAGTTGATTTAAAATGGAATGTTATCATAAACATACATGTTTGTATACAATGAAAGAAAGAAAATAGTTTTTCTTGGAAAGAATCTAGATGATGAACTTTAATTCTTCATCTCATGCAAACACATTTGACAACTTTATGATCATAAGAAAACATATGTTTCTAAGTTATTATAAGTCTTTATAATGAATGTATTTTTAATTTTACAATAGAAGAAGGGAATTTGTTATGAAGCACCTTATATTCTTATTAAATATAAATCACTTTGTAACTATCACTAATAGTATCACACTTGAGGTCCCAAGGGACATCTAAAATTATAAATGAATATTTTTGTGTATTCATTATAATAGTAGAGAACATTTGAATGGAAGCAACTCCATTGTCATTAGAAATAAAAAATAGTTATAAAATAATCCCATAGACTACATTACAGAAGTGGGAAATATGGTAGTGGTTCTTTAAATCATGTGATATATGTGTCACCATCAACACATTTTATTATTAAAAAATCTACAAATTTCTTGGCTACAAGATAGGTTAGTATTTAGGCCATACAAAATACTAATGTTGCAAATATGTGTAAATGTCTACCAAGCACTCACATTGTATATCAACAAAAGTATGAGCCCCATAAACACCACCAATAATTAATTATAGTAGTCTTAAGAAGTTTAAAAAGGGAGATTGTAGTTTGCCTCTTTTGCTTGACACTTAATAGGAAGAGTATTTGGGGACTAAGTTGTAACATACCCCAAAACTTGGCTAGAAAATTTTCTTTAAATACTTTACCATTATTTGAAAACATATCCTATCACTAGGAATGCAAATATAAAAAAAGCACTTGTAAAGTGAATTTCATTAATCAAACTGTCATTAAACCTTGTACCAGGGGCAAACTAAGGGCTTCATCATTATCAAGATCAAGAATGGATAGGCAAGCAATGGAAGATGAAAGGTAAAAGGTTGTAAGTATCATCTTGTTCTTATTTTAAAGCCTTTTATCTTCATATTTCATTGATGTATTGGGTTTGTTATTCATTTTGATTAATCCACATTTCACCCTTCACATTTTGGCACCCACCATGGGGCCCTTGCCCCTCTATCTAATAAAAAAATTGAGTTGTTTTTAAGTGACAGGTCCGTACAGGTGCCGTACAGGGTTCTGACAGAGGCATTCGGTGCATTTATCCTCCAAACTAGTGCATCTACCTCCTACTCTGACACATACAAAATTATAGTGCATTCAACCTCTAAACCGATGCTTTTACCCTTTGCTTTGGTGCTTGCACAGATACTGCGCATATATCCCCTGTATCCTGTTTCGGTGCCTGTACCATCCTGACGCATTTACATCCTGTCATGATGCTTTTACTCTATTTTACGGTGCTTACATTTAATTAATGCATTTGCATCATATTATGGTTCTTTTGACACCTGTCTTAGCACATATGTAAATTGCCACATGCAATCTTTTTTTCTGCGCATTCAGACTACATAGCGGCGCTTCTATTCTACACTGTGTTTTAGGGTTTTGTTTGATTTTTTTGTTTGATCTAACATTTGTCTTACAGGGTTAGAGGTTGGATTAGATCATTTAGCTGCATTGATTAGTTCATTTAGACTAATTAGGGGAAAAAGTAACAAAACAATGTATGCATGCAAATTCCACATAGTCTCTAACTAGGATGGAAAGTAATTGAACCACTGCTATCTTTTGCATTGTTGATTTCTTTCCTAGACTAGATCATTGTTATCTCAACAAACGGGAATGAACATTGCTATGTCTTAACACTTCAAAGTTAACAACCGTGTGAGTGCACAAGTAGAATAGCCCATTTAGTTTTCTACTTTTAACTAGGTTTGGATTAATCAGTGTATTCTGTGACTGTGAATGATAATAGGCTTATGTTCTCCCCTTAACTAGGTGACCAGAATGCCAGACTTGTCATTCCATTTGTTTAACCTTTAGAGGGGCCTGCCCTTGGATGCACACCTGTCCAAGTGGGAATGACCCTGAGTGGTAACAGGCTAAAGCTAAGCCCTACCAAGCCACTTAAAATAAATTGTGCTTGAGGTGAAAACCTCCTGCAACGAGTGCTGATGTGTTACACCAATGGCCAACCTCCCCCAAAACCCTCTAAGGTGTAACCCTTAGAGGTTGGGAGACTCTATAACAAAGAGTAGTGTCGCCGCACGTGTAACCACTCGAATGGTTGCCCTGACTACGAACCAATTGTTTAGTAAGCCAAAAACCCCTATTTGTTGATGCAAAGGGAGGAGCCTTTGAAGCACCCTCGATTCATGTGACTCTTAGTAGAGGTAGCAGGGACAATCCTAAGGTTCGGTGGGGGTACGAGCCTAAGGAAACCTAGATCTGGTATGCATGATAAGTGAGTGCCATGGAGGGGAGCCAGTGCTACCAGATCCTAGAGCTACACACTTTGAGTATACACAGCTAGAGGATTCAACGAATATTGTCCTATCTAGCCTAGGGTGTACTTGTTTTCTTGTCAAAAAATCCAAAATACAAAAAAATAACAAAAGATAAAAATCATGAAAACTTCTATACGTTTGTTGTGTCTTTATCTACCATAATTGAAAATCAAAAGCAAAAAAGACCAAGTTTTCAACCAAAAACATAAAATTTTGAAAAACGTTCAAAAAAAACTCTAAAAAACCAAGCTAAAACCATAATGACACTTTTGATTTAGCTTGCAATGCATTTGCTGAGACTTACAATGCATTTGAAACCTGTTGTAGCACTTTTGAAAATCACCAGAGTTGCGCATTTGATCTGACTTATAGCGGTTTTACACTCTATTCTGGCGCATTTATTGCTGTGCATCCAAACTAGTAAGCTATCTTGTGTCAATGGCAAACCAATTAGAATATATTGCTCAAAAACTCCAATATCTGTAATTGCAAATAAAATTAGGTCCCTCGTCCCAAGATTGTGTAGCAATTTCTCAACAAATCCAAGTCTTACAACAAGAAATGGCAATCTTGCAAGCTGAACATGCCAGTACCAGCTACGGCTCATCCCAAAATCATACATCCTTTTCCCGTCTTAATGATGCTCATGACAAGGCAAGCACCATCTCAAGTTGGAAATCGTATACCACTTTGTCTACTAGTCCTTCTTCACCATATTCTAAGACACATATTCCAAAACATACTAGTTCTACACCAACATCGACCTCAAGTTCCCCACCGTCTAAACCGACAAACAAAAAATTCTTGGATGATTTTTGGGAAATTTATACAACCAGAGAAAAGATAGGGAGAAAGCTAAATCCCCTCATTCACCTATCCGTACACCTACCAATGATGTGATCCAAGGGCTACTAGCAGAGAGTCAACCATGTCCCCAAATTCTGGTCCTTGACCTTATCAAAGAACCTTCAAGCATGTCAAATCCTAAAACCTCATCATGTAACCTGTAACCCCGTGAGCATATCAAAGAGCCTCCTACCATGCACCAAAGTCAAGGTTCGTCACACCTTTGTATTGTCTACCAAGATCCTATCCAAGAGACCTCTACCTCTACTTCAATTCAAGCACATCAAGAGTTATGTCAAGAGCACACCTTAGAGCATGTGGAAACATCAACCCCTTGTCTAAATCAAGATCAAAGCACTCCCATTCAACCCCTACATAACCTCTATCTTTTCGATGATCCTATACCTATACATAAGCAAGAGATCCAATTTCCAATTGCATAACCTATATCTTTTCCATGATCAAGACACTACCTTCGATGAAGAAGATATCAATGAGCAACTTGATCCTATGCATGAGCTAGAGATCCAATTTTGGCCCCTCCATAACTTATGTCTTTTCTATGATCAAGATATTATTGCTGATGAAGAACCTATACAAGAGAACATTAATCCCATCATGCTAAATCCTATCTATGATGAAGAGCTTATCTATTATCAAGTAGACCATGATGATCCTCTTAGCCCACTTTATGTGTTCCATGGTCCTGAGCCTATAACCCCATCTAGTCCTATCCAAGATCCAGCAACTTCCACTTCCCTTGATGAGACACTTGCCTCCCAAGCAAGCGTGGAAGATCAAACTAGTAATACTCCTCCGCCATCCGTTATCGACCATGCTGCAAATCCCCCGCCATATATCCTTGGTCTTACCACCTTCATTCATGAGTGTTCCTCCTTAGAACACCAGTCACCATTATCCTCTATCCCACCTTCTTCATCCAATAAAGAAATTGTGTCTAGTGTTCCACCTACACATAATCCTATTGTCCACCGCATACTCCAACATATGAACTATCAAGGTAAAGGCTTAGGCCTTCACGAACAAGGTATTTTAGAGCCCGTCCATGTCAATGTTCCTCCTCCTTCATATGGCCTTGGATACACACCCCAACGTGAACAATCTCAAGATGTTGGTACTTCCTCCACTCTTCCTGAATCATCCACTTTTCATCGTAAACCCTATCGTATCCCCAAAACATATGTCACCATTCCTCCTCCAGCTTCCTACAATTGTCAAAAGCATGTGACCATACACCTTCCTCCATCCAATCTACCTTTGCTACTTCCAACTCCTAATATCCCTCCATACATTTTACCACCACTTCTTCCAACACCTTATTTGCCCATCTATGAATCTTCTAACAACCCCAATCATGACCAACCAATGCACGTGTTGTCTAAACAAAGAACTTCCACAAACTCCACTTCCACCATCTCAAGGGAATTTCACAGCAAAAATCTAGATGCCTCTACCTATAAAGTCAAAAATCCTAAGAGTCCTCATGACCTAGGATGTAAAAGCCCAGAATCAAAGAAAGATCCTTCTCAAAAGCTGCATACACCCACACACATATTTGCCAAACTAAAAAAAGTGTGGGTCTACATCTAACAAATGATTACTCCAAAAGCTGCACAAACACCACATATACCCAAGCCCATACCTTCACAGGTAAAATCTAAAAGCAAAATGGTTTGGGTACCCAAGCAATAAGCCCTCAAGTTACATGAGGCATCTACCTCTCAAGAATCTCTACCATCCACTTTCTCCCATTCCATCCAAAAGTCTCAAATTCTTCCATCCCATATGGCAAGCAAAAATCAGAAAAATATTCAATCTATATGGATCCTTACATGCCTAAGTCATTCATCCACAAGTAAAAGTCTTCGTTGCTTCCTACACTACTTTCCCATCACCAACTTCACTGTTTATCACGGTATTTGCAACTGTTGGTCATGATTCCATTCCATTCCACAACATTTCCATGTACTTCCCCTTCCTTCCACTATTATCCTACATATCTTTCTCATCCTATTCCTATGGTCCATGCTTTTGCATAACCCTTCCCTCCATATTCTGCATCACCATCCCCTATCGCACCTTTCCATAATCCAATATCTACCTTCTCCATCTCACTGTCATGCAATCCCCTACCAACATGCATGAGAACACTTGACATGGTCCATTCGATAACATCTATCTAGCGGGACTGTCACCTTTCAGGGAGCTAGATGCTTGAGTTTCTCCTTTCCATATCCACCTTCTCCTATGCAAAAAAAAAACAAAAAATTCAAAAAAAAAAAGTAAAGAAAAATCCCTTCGTCCAATGGTGAAAATCTGGCAAACAGGCGCCTTGGATAAGTACCATGATGAAAACCTGGCAAATAGGTGTCATGTGTAAGTTGATCTTCTATGTCACCTACACTTGGGGGCACCTTGTCTCATCGGCATATCACTTTTCTCCTATCAGTTTCCTTTCATACCATTTCCTATCCTATTCCTCTATCCATTACATACCTATACTGTCCAGTCCATCCATCCTAATCTTCCATTCCTCTATTTTTCTTGATCTTGATAAAGATTGTGGGCACAATGTTGACAAATGTTTAGATGTCTCTTGACATACCTTATCCCTCCAAACCACACAAATCCTTCATTATCCTATCATCCTCCTCCTTCATCTTAAGCATTGTCATGAAAAATCCTACGTATTCTACGTACAGTGGGGCATGTTTTTCCTATGCGACATAGTCCTTGGAGATCACATCCTTGTTTTTCCTTCTACCTACCTTTCCATTGATCCCCTATCGCCCATCCATCTCCCTATCCATGTTGTTTCCCTTGTCATCAGTATCTAGCATTAAGGCTATCCAAAATTCTTATCCAGTATCCTGTCCACAGTGTCAGCCTAGCATGGTCTCTATCATCGGTGCTATCTGTTCCATATCTGATCCATATCTGTTCCATATTTGATCCATAGATATTCCATATCTAATCCATATATGTTCCATATCTGATCCATATCTGTTCCATATCTAATCCATAGTTGTTCCATATCTGATCCATGTCTATTCCATGTCATGTCTCATCCGATCCATATCTTAGGTCCATCAGGGTTCTTCCCAAACTACGTTGCCTCTGTGTCGTCACGTAGGCAAAGCCATTTAGCAATGCTCCCCCGAGGCACTAGGTCAATCCCTTAGGGTCCATCTCTCCATATCTATTTGTCGTGTCATCCATAATAAGTCAATCCTTAGTTTTCACTGGGGGCAACTCCTCACCCTGGTTGGAGATTTAGATTCTTGAATGCCACATGTTCTAATAGGATACCAATAAAGGATTGTGATAGCTTTCTCCAGACGCAAGAGCGTGCAACAAAAACGCACTTCCAAACAAAAGTCTTGATGCAGAACAATCAACCTATCAAAAACAAAGAAGAGCGCCATACCCAAAACACTCAAACCAATTCTATATCAATTATGGCAAAAAGACACATCTAATGCAAGAATGTTTTGTGAACAGGTTAACTTACAAAGTCTTGGATTTTTGTCATTATGTCTTCCTATGCTACTCAAGGATGCCAAAAGCTAGAGATGCTATGATGGGGGCATAATCATTTTCTTTGTCTGTTGTTTGTGGATCAAACCTTAGTAATGTGACAACTTTTTGTCTAACGACATGATCAACAAAAGATCATCGAGGACTTCGGAAGTCTAAACATGAAAAAGGGCTATCCTTGTCTGTTGAAATGTAAGAAGTACTCAGGTCATCTAGATTCAAGTTTGACTAGATGCTTTTATCAACTTGCTATATCAAAATCCATGTAAGAAGTACTCAAGTCATCTCAGTCTAATTATACCTAGATGCTTGTATTTTCTTACAACATAATAAAGCCCAATGATGAAAGCAAAGTACTTGCAATATCAAGATGACACATATTCATATCCATATCCATACCATATCCAATTGCAGCTCATATCCATATCCATATCCATAGCGTATCCAATTGCACTCCATATCCCATCCAATAAAGATCCAAAATGTAGCGAATCAATGTTTACAAAAGCTTGTAATTTCTTCTATCAAGTCATTCTTCTATCGATCAAATTTCTATTTGTCTTCATATCTCTCATCAATAGTTCTAGCTATCAATCTGAGCAGTGATCAAAATGCAAGTCTATCCTTAAATCCATACCAATCAAGTCAAGTCAATATTGTCAAATGATCCAATCACAATCAGCGGTCTTGATCCTTGTCTGGTCGTAAACCAACTAAATCAGTTATAATCCAACATTTGTCTTATACAGAATGTAGCATTGTCGAAATTAGACCAATACATGCATCTTACATGACATACTTCATTTCCTGAAACTGGACACTATCCTTCATGTTACTCTAGGGATATATCATTCCCCGCCATGACAACACTATTGTATATCATTATCAGTATATCATTGGTTTACCGCTTGACAGGGACAATACTGATGCAGAGCATCTAGGACAGCAAGACAATAGTATTCAAAACTTTAATGGAAAGTCTCTCTCAAGGTTCATTGATTTCACAACTTCTCATGATGCAAGCCTTAACACCACAAGCTACACATGTTCATGATATAAAAGGGAGTAAACTTCAAGACAATCACCTCAGGATGCCTAACTTCCTCTAGCATTCCACCATCTCCACTGTGTAGACCCTGCAGGACAGCAATTCCTACCATACCTTTCAAGGACAGTCACAACCTCACTGCTCTATGAGGAGGATGGTCACCATATCCTCTTTGTGATGATCTCTATTAGGACACACTCAAACTCATGCAACTTGCCAATCTCTCACATGCATACATATCTAATGCATTCATTGACAAAACAATATTGAACCAAACTTACCAAGTTTCTTCCTTGTGGTGACTGTTGTCCTTCTCTTTTTCCAATACTTGACTCTTGATGGGCCATCTACATGGGAAACTTAGACCAAACCCATTCTCCTACCTCCCCTATCCTCACAAGACCTTGAGACAACTAAAATACAATCCATTCCACTGATCAAAAATAGAAAAGATCAGTGGAATGGGAATAAATCCATCGATTTGCCCAAAAGAACCCTAACCTAGGTTTTAGAACAGTCAATAGTAGATTAACAATTTCTTCCTCTTAATGCAGTGTCAAACCTCCAAACAACTTGTAAGGGATAGATAACTCTCCCTACTAATCAGCCATCACCAGCACCATCCACTTCCAGGCCGTACAGGTACGGGAAACTGCAGAAAACAGTCTATTTTCTTGAAAGAAACAGCAAAGTTTAAGATAGTCTACAGCCTAACATTGATTTCTCACACAAAAATTTATATCAAAACTACAAATAAGACTCAAATAAAAGATAATTCAACCCTCTAACAATCCAATGTGCTCATGTGCCATGACCAATCCATACAGGCATGGGTACAACTTGAAAATAGTGAAAAAGATAGAAAATACAGAAATAGGCAGGAAACAATGGTTTTTGTTATTTTTTTCAAATCTATTGAATGTCTCCCACAATGGAAACCTTCTTGGCTTCAAATAAGCCTCATACAAGTCATTTGGGATCCCAAATAACTACCCAAACCATCGTGTTTTTCCTGATTTCTAACTGCAACTTTAAAGACTATTTTAGAAACTGATTTCTTCCACCAACTGTTTTGGTTTAGAATGCTTTTATTAACACTTGGATTAACCTTTGGCAAGGTTCTAACAATCTTCCAAATCCATGACATTCCTTTAAAGGCTTACAAACATAAATGACTCCCCTTACAAACATTAAAACTTAAATGACTCCTATGACTGCCTTTTTACCACAAGACTGTCCTCTTGAGGACTTACAACATGACAATAGTAGATTCTAGCTATTTGGACATAGTCCATTACAAGTATGGCATTAAGCCTTATTATAGCATGTAAATGATCTCCAAGACCTTATTTAAACAAAACAACCTACTTGAAAATCAAGTAAAATCTCGACATCTTGGTGCTTCTACACCATACTCCCCGGCATGATGAAAACTCTTGTCTCGAGAGTTAGGGGATCTACTCCAACCATTCTTCCATGAGGCTAGGATGTTCCTCTGACTAGGAAACATGAACTCACCAAGAGTAATCTTCTTCCTTCTCCATCCTGCATGGCTCCTGTAAACAGTGTTAGGACCATAAAACCTATTTTGATGTCCTTGCCTAGGACCTTACTGCTGCAATGTTGTTGTTCTTCTCAACTGGAGGTCCTGATTCATTCCTCCCTATATCATCTGCTATTTGCCTTCCTTCTTCTGACTCCTTATAGGGTAATCAATGTCCCCAATCTTGACATAACTCAAGTCCCAAGCCTGCTACTCTCTAGGACTGTCATCCACCTTCTTCTGTTGCAATTGTTCCTACTGCTTGCAATCATCCTTAACCTGCATACTCAACTGTAGTTTCTCTCCAAAACAAATAGTGACATGTTCCTTCTTCTCTTCACAAGGTAAAGGTATCAGTTTGAACTTCTTACCATCTTTGTACACCACATAGGTATTAGTATACGCATCATGAATTGTTCTTCTCAAATGCTGCCATGGTCTACCCAAAATTATATGCCCACATGTCATTGGAATAACATCACACAAAACATAGTCCTGATATGGACCAATAGTAAAATCAACATATGCCTTCTTAGTGACCATTACCTGTTGCTCTTGACTCACCCAAGTGACATTGTAGGGACGAGGATGATCAAAAGTTTTCAATCCCAACTTATGCACCATTTCCCAAGAAACTAGATTATCATGAGAACCTGAGTCTACAATCAACTTGCATATCTTTCCATGACTTAAACAATTAGTTCTGAAAATAGATACCTATGGTGGTTGATGCATCTTACCTTTTTCCACCATGAGCATTTCTCCAACCATCATTGGAGAGGTTGATGACATTTCTGGTTCTTCTGGCTTCTCCTCCTCTTGTGCCAAGTGAACTCTTCTATCCTTGGTCTTGTCAACACCATCCTTCTTAGGACAGTTGAAAGATGTGTGTCCCACCTCATTGTAGTGATAACATCTACCTGTGAACACTCCTCTACCTGATCCAAATCTACCTCCACCTCTATATCCACCTCTCTGATCTGTAGACATCTCCTTACCCTTCTCATTGCTATTCTGAACTTCAAGAGTAGGTATGCCCCTACCTTTGTTTCCTCTTCCACTACCTCCTTGTCTTTCTTGCTTCCTTTTCACCCTTTCTTCAGCCTTGATGGCCAACTAAAAACACTCTCCAAGTGATTTTGGTACTGCCAAACCAATCTCATCCTACAAGTTATACCTAAGCCCATTAAGTTACCTTGCCACCTTCTCTTCTTCATCTTCTAACCCTCCTCTGATACTAAGCCTATGAAATTGCTCAGTATAGGACATAACATCCATGTCCTACTTCAGATTCTGCCTCATCCTCTTTGTCTGAATGGAGTAATCAGATGGAAGGAATTGATCCTTCATCATATCCTTCATCCTACCCCAAGAAGTGATTCTAGATGCACCTCTAGCCATTCTTTCTGTCTGCACACTACTCCACCATGTAAGTGTTGTTCCTCTTAGTTTTGTTTTTGCAAACTTGATCTTCTTCTCATCACTCATCTCCTTATACTCAAAAAAATTTTCCAGGGCATCTATCCACCCTAATACCTCTTCACTATCCATCTTCCCTTGATAGATAGGTAACTCTATGTTTGCCTTTGTCCCACTTCCTTGGACTGCCTTCAACAATCTCACAAACTTCTTCTCTTCAGCATCCAACTCATCCTCAGGAGGATTCTCATCTGCATCCTCATCTCCTTCTGAACCATCTTGTTCATCCCTTCTAGGATTCTTCTCCAATGCTTCCAATCTAGCCAATATTGATGCATTCTCTCTTCTTACTTGCCTTAACTCTCTTTCCCTTGTAGCATCTTGTTCTCTTCTGTCCCTCAATTCTTTTTCTCTAGCCTCTAAGGCTTCTCTCAACTCAAAATTCTCCCTATCCATCTAGTTCTTTGGAGGCATCTTCACAACTCTCTCAGCCCTTACTATTTCACAAGATCATTTACTCCCTCAAGGACCTACAAATGATGCAGAGCATCTAGGATAGCAGGACAACAGTATTCAAAACTTTAATGAAAAGTCTCTCTCAAGGTTCATTGATTTCACAACTTCTCATGATGTAGGCCTTAACACCACAACCTACACATGTTCATGATATAAAAGGGAGTAAACTTCAAGACAATCACCTCAGGATGCCTAACTTCCTCTAGCATTCCACCATCTCCATTGTGTAGACCTTGCAGGACAGCTATTCCTACCATACCTTTCAAGGACAGTCACAACCTCACTACTCTATGAGGAGGACAGTCACCATATCCTCTTTGTGATGATCTCTATTAGAACACACTCAAACTCATGCAACTTGCCAATCTCTCACATGCATACATATCTAATGCATTCATTGACAAAACAATATTGAACCAAACTTACCAAGTTTCTTCCTTGTGGTGACTGTTGTCCTTCTCTTTTTCTAATACTTGACTCTTGATGGGCCATCTGCATGGGAAACTTAGACCAAACCCATTCTCCTACCTCCCCTATCCTCACAAGACCTTGAGACAACTAAAATACAATCCATTCCACTGATCAAAAATAGAAAAGATCAGTGGAATGGGAATAAATCCATTGATTTGCCCAAAAGAACCCTAACCTAGGTTTTAGAACAGTCAATAGTAGATTAACAATTTCTTCCTCTTAATGCAGTGTCAAACCTCCAAACAACTTGTAAGGGATAGATAACTCTCCCTACTAATCAACCATCACCAGCACCATCCACTTCCAGGTCGTACAGGTACAGGAAACTGCAGAAAACAGTCTATTTTCTTGAAAGAAACAATAGAGTTTAAGACAGTCTGTAGCCAAACATTGATTTCTCACACCAAACTTTATATCAAAACTACAAATAAGACTCAAATCAAAGATAATTCAACCCTCTAACAATCCAATGTGCTCATGTGCCATGACCAATCCGTACAGGCATGGGTACGGCCTGAAAACAGTGAAAAAAAATAGAAAATATAGAAAATAGGTAGGAAACAATGGTTTTTGTTATTTTTTTCAAATCTATTGAATGTCTCCCATAATGGAAACCTTCTTGGCTTCAAATAATCCTCATACAAGTTGTTTGGGATCCCAGATAACTGCGCAAACCATCGTGCTTTTCCTAATTTCTAATTGCAACTTTAAAGACTGTTTTAGAAACTGACTTCTTCCACCGACTATTTTGGTTTAGAATGCTTTTATTAACACTTGGATTAACCTTTGGCAAGGTTCTAACAAACTTCCAAATCCATGACATGCCTTTAAAGGCTTAGAAACATAAATAACTCCCCTTACAAACATTAAAACTTAAATGACTCCTATGACTGCCTTTTTACCACAAGACTGTCCTCTTGAGGACTTACAACTTGACAATAGTAGATTCTAGATATTTGGACATAGTCCATTACAAGTATGGCATTAAGCCTTATTACAACATGTAAATGATCTCCAAGACCTTATTTAAACAAAACAACCTACTTGAAAATCAAGTAAAATCTCGACATCTTGGTGCTCCTGCACCAAATACCTTGTTTGTTCTTGTACCATTTGTGCATACTTGCTTACTTGCTTGTGTATGTTATCATTTTATCTTGCATCACATATCATTTGCCTCTTTCTTCTGCATCCAACCATTTCTTCTCCTATCAACCTATCTCATCATGAGATTGTCCGTCTCATGCCTTCTACCTTCTCCCCATCCAATCTTCTGAGGGGGCATCCTGTCGTTAAAAATTGTACCAGGGGCTAATTGAGGGCTTCATCATTATAAAGATCAAGAATGGATAGACGAGCAATGGAAGATGAAAGGTAAAAGGTTGTAAGTATCATCTTGTTCTTATTTTAAAGCATTTTATTTTCATATTTCATTGATGTATTGGGTTTGTTATTCATTTTGATTAATCCACATTTCACCCTTCACACAAATAATTCCATAAGTACACAAAATAGTACAACCAAAAAATAGTACATCATTCTATATTCCATAGTATATTGGGTCTGTTGATATGCGCTAGACAACTGAGAGGGGGGGTGAATTAGTTGTCACAAAAACTTAAACACTTTCTGCAATTAAACATTCATCACTTATCCACAATTATTATGATTTAACAATGAGTGCATGAAATTAGAAACTTAACCACAAATACAACATCAAACACAAGAGACCCCAGATTTACGTGGAAAACCCCAAGGTGGGGAAAAACCACGGAGAGGATTAACTCTCAATATATATTGCAATCTTGAAATAGTGATGTTCAGGCTTGGTCACCCCACAGGCCTAAACATACCAGCTTACTGCCATGAAGAACAACTAGGTCTAGTAGGCTCACTGCCTCAACCCTAAACCTAGCAAGATTACAATGAGGGTTGTTAAACCCTTAGGGCTATTAAACCCTACTGGTGGCTTACTGCCAGACTTACTACTATGATTAACACCTTTCCGTACTGTGAATAACAATTCCTCTGCTCTGCTCTTCCTCTTCTTTCTTCTACCCCCTTCTCTGCTCTGTCTTTGGACCTCTCTTAATATATTCTCATTTTCACTTAAGGACACCTTTTCCATGACTCAACTACAAGTATTTATACACTACATCAACCTTGGAATGATCATCAAGGTCGGCATCAACCATTGGAACAATCTCCAAGGTTGGTATTACAAACATTTACAAAATAGGTCCTAACCTATTGCAATATCATGTAAAGGGAATGAAATATGGATCATGCCATGCCTTAGTTGGGACTCAAACATGATCTTCCATGCCACAACATGCTTCCACAATCTTCCAGAGATCTCTGCAATCACTGGGATCAACCAGGTTGGCTAAGACTGGTTACATGCTACATTAACTGGGAAAAATATTCACACACCATCACAATTTCTTAATTTGGAAAAAAGTCCAGATAGGAACATGATTAGGAGACATCCACAAGCACACTGTAATCATCAGGAGCAACCACATGAATCTTAACCACTTTATCCATAGGAATCTTCTCACCAGAACACATGAACTTCACTGTCTTCAACTGTCATAAAAGAAAGATAGCTTGCAGACCACCAAACCATGAACCATTTCACATGTAGGAACTTATCGTCATCCCAGACTTCCCTCTAGAACCACAGAGAAAAATACTTTATTGCAGAGGAATGCAGAGCCACATATTATCTTCCTGTCTCAACTTAACTTACAAAAAAAATAGGTTTCACTCTGGTGAATACAACTCACCCAGATCTTCATGTGTATGGCTCAAACCTGAAATGTAGTATCCTTAGACATAGTTCTAACTTAATTCCAATCTATACACCATGATCTTCAAGCAAGAATAAATCCGGAGCAGTTTACCAAATTATTCTTCAGCATACAACTCTGGTGCGGGGCACCACTGATCAAAGTTTGTCTATCAAAGTTGTTAAGGGCTAGGCTTTAGGAGTTTTTGAGTTTTGCATGAAATAAGGTCTTGAAGACCATTTGATATTGTAAATAATCATATGTGATGATGTTTAGGTGTCTAAGGGGTTATTGGGGTTAGTTTTGCAAAAATTGCATTTTGTTGCAAAAGTGTCAAATATTAAAGTTGCAAAATAGCATTCTAAGGGAATATGACCAGTCAAGTCAGTTCAAAGGGTAGTTAGGAAGTTGTAGCCATTTTTTTTTGGAGGGAAAAATCTTATAAATCCATGAAGAACCTAGTGGAAGAGGGAGAGGGTTGTAACAAAAAGAAATCAATAAGAAAATACCCTGTTTTATCTCTAAATCATGTTCTTTTCACTGTAATTTCATATTTTAGACTTTCTGTACAGCCTGTAAGGTCACATTTTGGATGAACAATCATTGGTATTAGTAAAACTATGAGTCTACATCATTTTACAACTAGTTTGGTTGAATTTCACCAAGAAGAAAGAAAGATATTGCATTTTGTCTAAAAACTATCCAGGAAATTCTAAGTTTTTTTGTTGCTCCCGAACGTGGTACGGACATGTATGGACTGGAGATGACAAAAGACCAATTGGAATTCATAGTACACTAAATAACCTTTCTAATGCATTTTATTTCATTCATTTTCATTGAGTTTTAGGGAAGATAGGAGCATTTTTCCAAAAATTGGTCTGTGAAACCCTAGTTAAGGGTTTGTTAATAGAAATGAGGAATTAAAATACTTTTCACCATTGGAATTTGACTAAACCTGGTAGAATGGAGGCTCTAAGGATTTTCTTTGAGATTTTAAGAGTTTTGAAGTGGTATTTGGTTATTAACCATGAATTTGGGCAAGCCCTAGACTGATTTTTCCTTTGTTTTAGACTTGTAAGGTTATGTGGAGTAGTGTAGGAGTGAAATCACCCACTAGAAGTTGTTTCCTTGGACAAAACCTACAAAATTGGTCAATTTTCCATGTGACTAGTGGTTTGCAATTGGGTTGGTGTGTCAGGAGAGTCACTACGTAGAGGTTGATGTGTAAAAGAGGCCTAATTGGCTTAGTTCCAAAACAGGTTTGTCATAGATTTTGGGGTCCTTGGTCAAAAACAACCCATACCCATTTTAGGATATGTTGATAAATGGGAAAATGGGTACTCAAAACCATCCATCTCTTTCTAAAAAGATCCTCCATTTGTAAGAAAACCTCTAACATACCTAAAAGGAGGGCTACAAGGCTAGTGGTCCAATTACAAAGGAAGTACTAGTTGTCTTGGTTTTCTGTCAAAACTAGGTGTCGGAATAGGTTGTTGGGGTTGTCAAGGCTCCACTATTGCATCAAAGTGGTATCAAAGCCATGTTATTAGATCCTTTGTTTGTGTTTTGATTTGGATTTTGCAAGTTGGAAGGTGAAGAGGCAATATTGTCAAGATGCCTCCCAAAAGAAGTGTAGTTGCAAGAAAGAGCAGGCTAAAGAAATAGAAGCCTTGAAAAGAGAGATAGTTGCATTCAAGTCTAGAATGAGAGTGATACTAAAGAAGAAGAGAACTCTAGTGGAGAGGAAGAGATGGATCCAGATGATGTGAGGATGATGAAGCTTTTGAAGGTTGTGAAGAAAGATAGACATAGAAAAATGGATGTGCCTATATATGGAGGAAAGCTAGATGGTGAAGAGCTTTTGGATTGGATAGGAGCCATGGAAAATTACTTTGACAGTGAAGAGATAGATGAAGAACACAAAGTGAAGAAGGCAAAGACCAAATTGAAAGGACATGCATTGTTGTGGTGGAATTTTGTGCAAGAGGAAAGGCAAAAAGAAGGAAAGGCCAAGATCACTTCTTGGGAGAGAATGAAGACAAAACTGAAAGGTAAGTTCCTTCCTAGTGATTACAATGTTCAATTGCTTAGAAAACTTCAAAATCTTAAGCAAAAGGACTTAGATGTGCAAGCATACACTGAAGAATTCTATAGGCTAAGCATAAGAACAAAGCAGGAGGAGGATGAGGAAGAAAGAGTAGCTAGATATCTCAATGGCCTAAGGTATAATATTCAAGATGAAATCAGTTTGTTGGCACCAAAAATAGTTGAGCAATGTTTTCAAATGGCAATAAGAGCAGAAGAGAAACTCAAGAGAAGGCAAGAGAAAATAGCAAGATGAAGAGGTAACACAATGAGAGGAAGAGGATCTTTCTCTACTCCAAGACAAGCAACTAAAAATCAAGAAGAACTAAGCAAAAGAGATGAACAAGTTGCAGACTTTAGAGGAGGTTATAGAGGCACAAGGGGCAGATTTGGAGGTGGAAGAAATTCTAACACTTTTTCATGTAGATGTTATCATTGTCAAGAGTATGGTCATCCTGCTTAGAAGTGCCCTAAAAAGATTGGTTCAACAACAAGTGGAGGAGAAAGGAAACTTGATAGGAGAGCACAAATTGTTAATGAAAATGAGGCTAAAAGTTCAAGTTCCAACATATTGGTTGCTACCCCTAAAGTTGTAGAGATGTTGATGATAAAGAGACAAGTTTTAAAGACCACCAAGGAGAGAGAGTTACTTCAAAGAAGAGCATTGTTTAGGACAACCTGCAGATGTAAGAACAAGGTATGCAAAGTTATTGTTGATTCAGGATGTACTGATAACATTGTGTCTAGTGAAATGGTGGAAAAATTGCATTTGGAAAAAGTGCCTAGAGAAAAGCCATATAAGGTATCATGGGTTAGTGATAATCAGTCTTTGTTGGTGAGTGAACAAGCCATAGTTGAATTTCATATTGGACAGTATAGAGATGAAGCCCTTTGTGATATATTACCCATGAATTGTTGCCACATGTTGTTAGGAAGGCCCTGACAGTTTGACAGGTCAACCTTGTACAATGGAAGGCAAAATACATACACAATTGAGAAGGATGGGAGAGAGTTCTTTTTAAATCCATTGGTTGAGGAGACAAAAGAACAAGGTGAGATTATTGTGTCAGGAAGAAAGGAGTTTATTACTATTGTTGAAGGTAAGAGTATAGATTTGGCATCCAATACAAGGAAGGATAGAGTGCACACAGCAGATAGAAGAAATGAAAATGATCTGCAGACAGAGGCAAAGAAGAATGTCTACAAGTGGAAGGAAAAAGTAAATGGAAGTAAGTCTCGGTCTAAGATAAAATAATGCAAGTGTGAAGAGCCTTTGGTAAGGCAAGAAAAGAGTGAAGGAGTATTAGTTGGGATAGTCATGTGCCCTGTGGTAGTGAATACAAAGGACCAGTTAAAAGATGTCAATACAAAAGTTTATAAGGCTAAAAGGACAGTTGGAAAGGAGATAAAGGTTAGTGAGGTAAAAGGACAGTTAAGAGATGATGGAATTGGCAAAACAGTGAAAGAGAGGATAGTAAATCATGATGATGATGGGATAAAGGATAGTGATAGTCATAAGACTATGAGCAAAGCAAGTGTAGGTCTAACAAAGACCATTACAAGTAATAGTCTAGATGTTAAGGAGACTGACAGAGGAGAAGGTACAGTCGATAGTGAGAAATGTGCAGATAGCATGAGCATTAGACAGTGGAATAAGAAAGAAATTGTGAAGCAAGTGATGGTAGCTGGTAAAAATGTGAGTACAGATGTAAATGGTGATGTAACATCAAAATTTGATGGTGAAAGAGTGGAAAGGCACCCCACACATCAAGAAAGATAGTTGGAACAAAGAACAAATGAAGGCAAGATCAAGAATGTTAAAGCCAATAAAGGTCAAGAACACAATGTACTAGTTGAAGACACACATGAAGGACAAAGGTATAAAGAGTACAAAGGAGGCCAAGTTGTAACATCTTTTCCAAGAGACTTGGAAATTTTTAAAAGTGGGGTGTATGGTACAGGGGCACCACTGATCAAAGTTTGTCTATCAAAGTTGTTAAGGGCTAGGCTTTAGGAATTTTTGAGTTTTGCATGAAATAAGGTCTTAAAGACCATTTGATATTGTAAATAATCATATGTGATGATGTTTAGGTGTCTAAGGGGTTATTGGGGTTAGTTTTGCAAAAATTGCATTTTGTTGCAAAAGTGTCAAATATTAAAGTTGCAAAATAGCATTCTAAGGGAATATGAGCAGTCAAGTCAGTTCAAAGGGTAGTTAGGAAGTTGTAGCAATTTGTTTTTGGAGGGAAACATCTTATAAATCTATGAAGAACCTAGTGGAAGAGGCAGAGGATAGTAACAAAAAGAAATCAATAAGAAAATACCCTATTTTATCTCTAAATCATGTTCTTTTCACTGTAATTTCCTGTTTCAGACTTTTTGTACGGTCACATTTTGGAAGGAAAGTCATTGTGATTAGTAAAACTATGAGTCTACATCATTTTACAACTAGTTTTGTTGAATTTCACCAAGAATAAAGAAAGATATTGCATTTTGTCTAAAAACTGTCCAAGAAATTCTGAGTTTTTTTGCTGCTCCCGAACGTGGTACAACCATGTATGGCCCGGAGATGAAAAAAGACCAATTGGACTTCATAGTACACTAAATAAAATTTCTAATGCATTTGATTTCATTCATTTTCATTGATTTTTAAGCAAGATAGGGGCATTTTTCCAAAAACTAGTCTGTGCAACCCTAGTTAAGGGTTTGTCAACAAAAATGAGGAATTAAAATATTTTTCATCATTGGAATTTGACCAAACCTAGTAGAATAGAGGCTTTGAGGATGTTCTTTGAGATTTTAAGAGTTTTGAAGTGGTAGTTGGTTATTAACCACGAATTTGGGCAAACCCTAGACTGATTTTTCCTTTGTTTTAGGCTTGTAAGGTTATGTGGAGTAGTGTAGGAGTGAAATCACCCACTAGAAGTTGTTTCCTTGGACAAAACCTGCAAAACTGGTCAATTTTCCATGTGACTAATGGTTTGCAATTGGTTTGGTGTGTTAGAAGAGTCACTACATAGAGGTTGTTGTGTAAAAGAGGCCTAATTGGTTTAGTTCCAAAACAGGTCTGTCATAGATTTTGGGGTCTGTTAGCACTCTTTTGGACCTAGGGGTTGTTTTTTTCATGATCAGGGGGTTTCTTCATTTGAACCCTTTATCTTCTTGCCCATTTTCCTAAGTGTTGCACCTCCTCAGCATTTTTCAGCTGCAGCATCATTTTTTCCTTGAGGAGGAGATCATCATCATCATCTTGTCTTCGATGATGGTCTGCATTATCATGTTTTCTGTCGACTTGTTTTTCTTCAGGATCATCATATTTCAATATCGGGTGATGTCTGGATATCATCCTGATCCTGCTGATGAGCTACAGTGCGCCCTGATTTGCTTGCGGAGGTGATTTTTCAAGTATCCGGTGATCTTCCAATTATCACCTTGCCCAAACATGATGATGATGTTGCCCCGATATTCTGAAGGGGTTATTCTTTGAGTTTTTTCGACCTGACTTGTTCTTTCTTAAGGGTCGTCATCATCATCATCATATTTCCAGTTATCACCGTGTTGCTTGCGGGGGTCATCATATTTTCTGCCTTCATGATATTTCACCGGGGTGATATTTTTATCATCGGGTGATCTTGGTTATGATCATCCTGATGATGTTGTTGAAGAGTTCTAAGTGTGACCCGATATTCACTGGGGTCATCATATTTTGAACGTCAGGATGATCTTAGTCAATATCATCCTGATGTTGTTGTATCACTTCATGTCCGTTGTTTTATCATCCTGATGATGCTGACGTCATTCTTATGTCAGGGTGATATCTATTTCTCTGCCTTTCTGCATCATGATATTTCCAAAGGAGGGGGTGATATTTTCATTTTTGAATATCACCCAGATGTATGTTTGTTCCAGCGTCATGATGATGCTGATATCAAGGAGATATCCGCCTGCCGGCTTCGTGCATTATCTAGTGGGGGGTGATCTTTTCGAGCATCATCATATTCATCTATCGCCCCGATCTTATAGTGGATCTACAGTGCAACCTGATATTTGTGCATCAGGATGATATTTCCAAATATTCGGTTATCTTCCGAATATCATCCTGATGTCAATATGATGATGACATCATCAAGGTCCGGGGGGGTCATATTTCTAACACTGATCATCTTGTGGAGATCCCCCGATATTTGCAAACATGATGATGACGTCATCCTAATATGAGGAGGTGCGCAGAAGGCGGATATGATGATGACGTCAGCAGGATATGATGATGACGTCATCAGGATGTTCATCGGCCAGACTTTTGGTATAGGCTCAGCAGGAGGATGTTCCTCCGATGGATCAGGTTGTGCGGATGAAGGCAATTATCATGCAGGTTATATTGCGATATGATGCTGACGTCAGGGTGATATTTCAAGCGACAGGATATCATGCTGCTGGAGGATGATGATGATGAAGTCTTATACTAGTGTCATCAGGAGCAAAAGCACCCACATCATATATGCTCATGACCTAGTATATAAAGTGTTAATGAGGTTGCTGCGGGGTGCATGTGGGATAATTGATATCCTGCATATTCGAAATATCATGATGATGAATCTCAGCGGGAAATGGTTGCGATGCAGAATTGACGTTTTCCCGAGGCCGCGGGTTGGTGCACCATTAATGGCGAAGGTTGCAGAGGTATGGGCGGATCTGGTACCCGATTGAAGGTGTACATCAGCGGACAGTGGCGCAGGGCTCGAGATTTCTTCCTGTCTCCTCCCCTACCTGCTGCATTCATGTTTGGGCGCCAATCTGGTAATGCGTTGAATGCCATTTTGCTAATACTGTGTATCTGGCGAGATTTTTGGTCAACCATGTAATTAATTGCTGTGGTACACTACCTGGCTGTTATAAGCAGGAAGTGTTACTCATTTGTGGTTGTTGAAAGTTGAAGATTTTTAGCTCTGTAATTCAAAACAAGCTGATCTGGTTGCTCTGTACAGCTTAACCTGTGAGTTTATGTATCTCTTGTCGTATGTTTTTGGCATGAACCCACTGATTTCATGATTAATCTTATATGAGAAATGCTATCTGAGCATGTGTTGTGTTAATTCTGTCTCCAGTATTGCATGTATTCTTCTTCTAAATCTAGATATTTGGGTAATGTTTAGATTCTAGAGCATAGAATTCCTATGTTAAATGTCTGATCTTTTAACTTCTGCTCAAGGGGTAGATTAAACTATTTTTAGGTTGAACATTGGGAAGGGTATACTGCAGTAGGGATGCCATAAGTAGAGATAACTTAACACTCTGTATTGGGAGATATCTGTAAGGCAGGTATCACATATATCCCCCTGAAATCCAGTTTTAGCTGTTCATGCTGATCATTCACAGGTGTATGTCTACTGACTCCAGGCCCTGGATAGGCACCAATCATGCTTTGTTTTTGTGTTACACCCATGTCCAGCTTTGCATCCAAACTTAAACTCCAAATCAAAATCTAAAACAACCATTAGGACATTAGAATTAGCTTTAGGATCCTCAGTCCTCTGTCTACAACTGCAAATAGGCCCAAAGCTAGCCCCTTTGCTCTTATCTTTCAGTTTTGGTCTACTTATAGGAGGACTTATCTGCTTTCTGTCAGCATCCCAGCCTTGTATGCATATCCTCATGGATGTTGAGTAGGGAATACCCCCTAGGTCTTGCAGAGCCTGAAGAAGAAGAGGAGATAAAATATAGAGTCTATCTCCTACACTGTTGGCCCCTGGCCCAGAGATCCTGTTGATCACTGATGGCTACCTTGTAGGGAAATCTGGGAATAAGCATCCAGTCTGGGAAAAAACCAACAGAAATTGGCGACTCCGCTAGGGAATTTGTGAAAGAACCCTGGTTTTCAGAAGAAAACAGTTCCTAGTAATAGGTGGCGACTCCGAAGTAATCTCCCAACCGATCAAAGTAAAATTTATATGCAGGGGAGAAGATCCCAACAAAATCCTTTATTTAAAGAGTTACCAGTAACAAAAAGAATGATGTACAGAAGAAAGGGAACTGTCTCAGTTAGTCATGAGAGTTCCCCCAGAAAAGGTGATGATATACAAGATAACCCTAGGCCATCAGGACAGCATGTGCCTTACTTTTCAAATGCAGAAGCTGATATTCAAGGTGCATATGAGAGGCAACAGGGTGGTAGCATGAGAATGAGGTCAGAGGTGTTCCAAGAACGCCCATTTCTAGACCCAAGTGAAAGGTTTGAAGAGGCAGAGTCTCTGAGGGATGATGAAGATGATGACTAGAATGGTATGAGACCATCTACCTCCAGACCTAAGGATGAACAGTTAGCTGAAGAAATCAGAAGTCTAAGAGCAGAACTAGAATATCTACAAGCCATGAAAATCAGAGATGATATGAAGCAGAAAGTGCAAGCCTTAAGAACTGCCCAAAATGATTCAGTTCCTACCCTAGAGAATGCAAATGTGCAGAGACATCAGCAAAGATATGAAGTGCAACATCAGCATCATGATGAGAGACAAAATGTGAATGATGCTAGGATACCACTGAACAATGCAGGAAACCAGAATGCAAACAGAAATGTTAATGTTAATCAGTTAAACAGACAGCCCATGCAGCTAGATAGATTCAGGCAGCTGGTGTTTGATGGTATTCCTGGGTATCCTAACCCCATTGACAAGCATCTGAGGCTGCAAGTGCCTAAATTTTCAAGAAACAACACAGTGTCAGGAGAAGATCATCTAAAAGCCTTTCAAAATGTCATGGATAACTTTGAGGTTGAGCATGAGGATGTTTTCATGAAGTCATTCATGCAATCCTTGATAGATGAGGCAAGAGAATGGTACAAAAATTTGCCTGACCGGAGTATTTCATCATGGGATGATTTTAAAAGGATGTTCAAGGAGCAATATGGTGATAAAACTGACCCTAGCTTTTTTGTAAATGAGTTCACCAGTATCACTAAAGGGTCAAATGAGCAGGTTGCAGACTTTAATGCAAGATTTACTAAAGTGTTGAACAAATTGCCACATCACATGAGGCCAAATGAACCAATGTGCATAATATTGTATATCAATGCCTTTGATGCAAAAACTGCATATGGATTAAGAGATAAAGGTCCTGCTACTCTCAGGGATGCTTTCAGAATTGCAGTGAATATTGAAAACAACAGGAAAGCATCGGACAAGACAAATAGAAGGGATGATATAAAAATTCTGCAGAACCCAAACAAGCCTCAGAACACTCAAGGTAGTACATCTGCCCCTAAAGATAAGATAGACAAATTGGCAAATGTTGTTAAGGACCTAAGCTATAGATTAGCTAGAAGTGAAAAAGGGATGGGTCCTGATAGGCAAGTCTATCAAAGGCAGGAAAAGAGGCCATCACTGCATGATATGCCTTACAACACCAATTGGCATGATGGTAAGCCTGTATTCCCACGTAACAACACAAATCAGAGGGCTCAACATGTCAAAGAGACTCCTGATCCTCTAAAGAAAGCTATAAATATTGTTGATGATGCTCCATGGTGTATAATTTGTCAGATGCCACATTCACAGTCACAGTGTATGATTGCTCAATCCTTGTATGATAATGCTACATCTTGTAATGAATGCAATGAGCCACATCATGTGCAGGATGATGATGTTAATATGATGTCCATAGGCAATGGATACACTCTTTATGATGCTGATGAGAATACAGATCATCAAATTCAGGCCTGCCAACAGCTCCCATATGATGAAGATAATGAAGATAACTATGTGTATGCTCAGAACTCACACAATTTTCTGAGTAACTTACAACGACCTTCTGATGAGGAAATTAGAGCCTTCACAGCTGCAGCAGTTGCTCAAGTCAAAAGCAACTACAATCTCAGAGGTAAAAATCAAGTAGGCAGCCCACATCAGCCAGAAGATGTTTCTGCAGGTCAGCTAGTGCATGGTCATAAAGGAATTGAACCACAAAAAAGGCAGTGGGTAAATAATAAACAGAACTTTAGACACAGAACAGGTCATGAATTTCAAGGACCAGAAAATAAAATCCCTCAGGCTGAAGATCAAAGTAAAGGTTCCCAAGACAAGAATGATGATCAGGGAACTATGAAAGTAAAAGCTAAATCAGCTCAGGATAAAAGCAAGATTGTGGAGCAAGCTACAACTGTTATACAAAATTATGCTCCATTTGATATAGCTCAGGTCCTCTCTCAGGTAAAAGTCTCTGTTCCACTTATGGAACTCATGAAAGTGGAAGAGATCAAGAATAGGACAATATCCCTAATCTCAGGGGTACCTTTTCAAGCTAAACAAAATGTTCAGACCCAGGGTGAAAAACATGTCATGTGTAATGAAGAAGATGAGACTCCTGAAGTCTATTTAGGAGTGACTATGACAAAGTGTCCTTCACAAGTGGAACCATTTTATGTTTCCCTAGTTATAAATGGAAAAATAATTAGAAATTGTATGCTTGACTCTGGAGCATCTACAAATGTCATGCCTTTGGCCATCATGCAACAAACTGGATTGAAAATTGACAAGGCATGTGGAAAATGTTATGCTATGGATGCTAGAGAGGTACTAGTTATTGGAATCATGAAGGATGTAGATTTCAAACTGGCAGCATTTCCTGAAAAGAGATATAAAATGAATATAACAGTGGTTGACATCAAGCCACAGTATGGTATGTTGTTGTCAAGAAGATGGGCAGCACTAATTGGTGGAAGCATGCAGCTGGACCTGTCATATGCCATGATTCCAATGAATGGCAGGGATGTTAAGCTAATCAGAGAACAAAGATCATCAGAGACAGTGGAAGACCAAGAAGCAGAGGAACAAGTATGCTTTGTAGACACTGACTGTGATAACTTCAAGGTTGTCTTAGATGATACAGAAGATAAAGAAAAAAAATGTCTGCATTGGAGAGCTAGATCAGCAAGGCTTATGGACCATGTTTTTTGATGGAGCTTGTGCAAAAGAAGGCTCTGGAGCTGGAGTTGTTTTCCTGTCTCCAACTGGTAAGCTCCTCAAATTCTCTTTCTTGCTGAGGTTTGATTGCACAAACAACATTGCAGAATATGAGGCTTTACTCTTAGGCCTAAATATTGCTCTCAAACATGGAATTAAAATGTTAAGAGTATTTGGGGATTCTGAGCTGATTGTATCCCAAATTAGAGATAAGTATGCTACAAAAAATAAAAGATTGAAACAATACAAGCATGCTGTTTGGGATACCATTGAACTGTTTGATGCATTTTCAATAGGCTGGGTAGAGAGGTCAAAAAATGTTATGGCTGATTTCTTAGCCAATGTTGCAATAAGGCCAGATGACATCACTCTGTCAGGTGTTACAAATGTAGAAATTAAAATTAGGCCTGTAGTACCAGAATATATATGCAGTTGGCAAGTGTTTAATGATGATAGGGATTTGTTGAAATTTTTGCACTGCATAGATGAATATGAGAATCAACAAATTGATTTCCAAGCTTTTGTAGAGACTGTAGATGGAAAAGAAACTCTTGTGGGAAAAGAGATAATTCAATTGAAGACTAATAAAATCCCTAGAGGGTTGGTAGCTTTGGAAAGAGTTTTTGACAGTAGAGATAAACTGGTCACAAGGACATCTCCCACAAATAAGGAAGATTTAGAAGAGATAAATTTGGGGACATCTCAGGCCCCTCAGAAGGTATACATTGGTAAACAGCTCAAACCACACATTAGGAGTATGCTGATTGCATTACTGAAAAAGTATAAACATGTTTTTGCTTGGTCATATGAGGACCTAAAAGCCTATAGGGAAGATTTATTCCAGCATGAGATCCCATTGAAGCCTGGAGCTAAGCCATTTAGACAAAAGCAAAGACCTATTAATCCTACCTTAGCTCCCAAGATGCAAGAAGAACTCAAAAGGCTCAGGGAAGCTGGAATAATTGTGCCAATCAGACATTCAACTTGGGTGTCTAACCTTGTCCCAGTCAGAAAAAAGAATGGTGATATTAGGCTTTGTGTTGACTTCAGGAACTTGAATGTATCCTCTTTAAAGGATAACTATCCACTGCCTAATATGGAAGCTATGTTGCAGAGAGTGACTGGTTGTGAACTCTTATCCATGATGGATGGATTTTTAGGATATAATCAGGTGAAGGTAAAGGAATCAGAATAGTATAAGACCGCCTTTACCACTCCATGGGGAACTTATGTGTATGTTAGAATGCCATTTGGACTAACCAATGTAGGTGCTACATTTCAAAGAGCAATGGATGTTGCTTTTGTAGGGCTGATTGATTCAACCCTGGCTGTATATCAGGATGACTTGACTGCTTACTCAAAGAAAGAAGAGCAGCATTGTTTGCATCTGGAGCAGATTTTCATAAGAGCACTAGAGTATGGTATTTCTTTAAATCCAAAGAAGTGTGCCTTTGGAGTAGTTGAAGGAAAGCTCCTGGGACATATTATTTCCAAGGATGGAGTCAGGATAGATCCAGAGAGAGTGGCTGCTATTGACAGGATTCAAATGCCAAAAACTGTAAAAGGAGTTCAGTCCTTCTTTGGACAGATAAATTTTGTTAGGAGATTTGTTCCCAACTTTGCAGAAACCACAAGGAACATTTCCAAGATGATGAAGAAGGATGCAACTGTCAACTGGGAAAGGGAAGCAATAGAATCATTTCAGAGTATCAAAGAGGCAATCAAGATGGCCCCTGTTCTTAAATCTCCTGATTTTTCTAGGCCATTCCAAGTATTTTCATTTGCTTCCTTTCATACTGTTGCTGCATGTTTGCTACAGAAAAACGAAGATGGTTTTGAACAGCCCATCGCTTTCTTCAGTATGTCCTTGCAGGCCTCTGAGTTGAAGTATGATATTATGGAAAAACAGGCATATGCACTAGTCAGAGCCATCAAAAGTTTCAGACCATACTTGGTAGGATCATATGTAATTGCATATGTACCCCATGCAGCAGTCAAAGACATATTCACTCAGCAGGAAGTGACTGGAAGAAGGTGCAGATGGATAAACAAACTGCAAGAGTTCAACATAGACATACAAGTTACTAAGTTGATAAGAGGACAAGGATTAGCCAAGATGATGGCACAGTCAAACTTGGAAGCATGCCAAGTTAATGCAGTCCAAGATGAGAGTGTAAATGTATCAGGATCTGAATGATACAAGGATATTATCTACTACTTGCAAAATCTGAATTGTCCTTCCCATTTCAGTGACAGTCAAAAGAGGACTTTAAAGTTACATGCAATCAGGTATGTTATTGTTCAAGGTGAGCTATACTGGAAAAACCCTGATGGTGTGCTGCTAAGATGTGTGGATGAGGATATGGCTAACAATGTTTTGATTGATATGCATAAAGGATTGTGTGGTGGACATTATACTACCCAAACAACAGCTCATAAAATTCTCAGAGCAGGATATTGGTGGCCCACTCTCTTTTCAGATGCACAAAAGTTAGTGAGGAAGTGTGACCCTTGCCAAAGATTTTCAGGAAAGCTGAAGTATGATGGTGCTTTACCCCTTAGAACTATAACTGTGGATGCTCCATTCCAACAATGGGGAATTGACTTCATAGGGGAAATTGTAGACAAATCAAGTGGGGGACACAGTTGGATTTTGGTGGCAACTGATTACTTTACCAAATGGATTGAGGCCATTCCAACTAAGAGAGCTACAAGCAAGGTGGTGACAGATTTCATACTAGAAAATATTATCATCAGGTTTGGAGTACCATTTAAGATAGTCACTGATAATGCTATGTGCTTCAGATCAGGTGAATTTGTTGATTTTTGCAACAGGTATGGGATAAATCTATCATATACATCACCATATCACCCACAAGGGAATGGTCAAGCAGAATCAAGCAATAAAAGCATCATGAAAATTATCAAGAGGATACTGGACAAGAACAAGAGAGCTTGGGACTCAAAATTGAACTTAGCAATATGGGCTGACAGAGTGACAGTAAAAAGGGCTATTGGGAAGTCACCTTTTGAGCTAGTATATGGTGCATCAGCTAGATTGCCCATAAACAATCTCCTACCAGTTTACAGATTCATTCAGGAAAATGATGAGGAGATTGAAGATTCCATGACAGAAAGAGTGAATCAGCTGGTTGCATTGGATGAAAACAGAAGGAAAGCCCACCAGATCAATCTCAAAAGACAACAAGATGTGAAATATCAGTTTGACAGGAGAACTACAAAAAGGAAGTTTCAAGTCAATGATCTGGTGCTCATTTGGAATGCTAAAGGTCAGGAAAAGGGTAAACATGGTAAATTTGAACCCTTATGGATGGGCCCATATCAGGTTTGCAATACTCATGGGGAGGATTCTTATTTCCTCCAGGCCCTAGATGGTGAAGTTCTGGAATTGCCTGTGCATGGCCAATTCCTTAAGTTCTATTTTGCATAAATGACTTGTTGCTATGCACATTAGTAAAAAACATGTATGTAGTGTAAATGCCTTGTACAGCTCGTGCTTTTTGGCTTTTTGTCTGGTCTGCCCGGAGATCTGGTTCTCGCTGCAGGCTTTCACCTGCACGTCCCCATTCGGAGCCAGTGTTAGCACTCTTTTGGACCTGGGGGTTGTTTTTTTCATGATCAGGGGGTTTCTTCATTTGAACCCTTTATCTTCTTGCCCATTTTCCTAAGTGTTGCACCTCCTCAGCATTTTTCAGCTGCAACATCATTTTTTCCTTGAGGAGGAGATCATCATCATCATCTTATCTTCGATGATGGTCTGCATTATCATGTTTTCTGTCGACTTGTTTTTCTTCAGGATCATCATATTTCAATATCGGGTGATGTCTGGATATCATCCTGATCCTGCTGATGAGCTACAGTGCGCCCTGATTTGCTTGCGGAGGTGATTTTTCAAGTATCCGGTGATCTTCCAATTATCACCTTGCCCAAACATGATGATGATGTTGCCCCGATATTCTGAAGGGGTTATTCTTTGAGTTGTTTCGACCTGACTTGTTCTTTCTTAAGGGTTGTCATCATCATCATCATATTTCCAGTTATCACCGTGTTGCTTGCGGGGGTCATCATATTTTTTGCCTTCATGATATTTCGCCGGGGTGATATTTTTATCATCGGGTGATCTTGGTTATGATCATCCTGATAATGTTGTTGAAGAGTTCTAAGTGTGACCCGATATTCACTGGGGTCATCATATTTTGAACGTCAGGATGATCTTAGTCAATATCATCCTGATGTTGTTGTATCACTTCATGTTCGTTGTTTTATCATCCTGATGATGCTGACGTCATTCTTATGTCAGGGTGATATCTATTTCTCTGCCTTTCTGCATCATGATATTTCCGAAGGAGGGGGTGATATTTTCATTTTTGAATATCACCCGGATGTATGTTTGTTCCAGCGTCATGATGATGCTGATATCAAGGAGATATCCGCCTGCCAGCTTCGTGCATTATCTAGTGGGGGGTGATCTTTTCAAGCATCATCATATTCATCTATCGCCCTAATCTTATAGTGGAGCTACAGTGCAACCTGATATTTGTGCATCAGGATGATATTTCCAAATATCTGGTTATCTTCCGAATATCATCCTGATGTCAATATGATGATGACGTCATCAAGGTCTAGGGGGGTCATATTTCTAACACTGATCATCTTGTGGAGATCCCCCAATATTTGCAAACATGATGATGACGTCATCCTGATATGAGGAGGTGCGTAGAAGGCGGATATGATGATGACGTCAGCAGGATATGATGATGACGTCATCAGGATGTTCATCGGCCAGACTTTTGGTATAGGCTCAGCAGGAGGATGTTCCTCCGATGGATCAGGTTGTGCGGATGAAGGCAATTATCATGCAGGTTATATTGCGATATGATGCTGACGTCAGGGTGATATTTCAAGCGACAGGATATCATGCTGCTGGAGGATGATGATGATGAAGTCTTATACTAGTGTCGTCAGGAGCAAAAGCACCGACATCATATATGCTCATGACCTAGTATATAAAGTGTTAATGAGGTTGCTACGGGGTGCATGTGGGATAATTGATATCCTGCATATTCGAAATATCATGATGATGAATCTCGGCGGGAAATGGTTGCAATGCAGAATTGACGTTTTCCCGAGGCCGCGGGTCGGTGCGCCATTAATGGCGAAGGTTGCAGAGGTATGGGCGGATCTGGTACCCGATTGAAGGTGTACATCAGCGGACAGTGGCGCAGGGCTCGAGATTTCTTCCTGTCTCCTCCCCTACCTACTGCATTCATGTTTGGGCGCCAATCTGGTAATGCGTTGAATGCCATTTTGCTGATACTGTGTATCTGGCAGGATTTTTGGTCAACCATGTAATTAATTGCTGTGGTACACTACCTGGCTGTTATAAGCAGGAAGTGTTACTCATTTGTGGTTGTTGAAAGTTGAAGATTTTTGGCTCTGTAATTCAAAACAAGCTGATCTGGTTGCTCTGTACAGCTTAACCTGTGAGTTTATGTATCTCTTGTCGTATGTTTTTGGCATGAACCCACTGATTTCATGATTAATCTTATATGAGAAATGTTATCTGAGCATGTGTTGTGTTAATTCTGTCTCCAGTATTGCATGTATTCTTCTTCTGAATCTGGATATTTGGGTAATGTTTAGATTCTAGAGCATAGAATTCCTATGTTAAATGTCTGATCTTTTAACTTCTGCTCAAGGGGTAGATTAAACTGTTTTCAGGTTGAACATTGGGAAGGGTATACTACAGTAGGGATGCCATAAGTAGAGATAACTTAACACTATGTATTGGGAGATATCTGTAAGGCAGGTATCACATATATCCCCCTGAAATCCAGTTTTAGCTGTTCATGCTGATCATTCACAGGTGTATGTCTACTGACTCCAGGCCCTGGATAGGCACCAATCATGCTTTGTTTTTGTGTTACACCCATGTCCAGCTTTGCATCCAAACTTAAACTCCAAATCAAAATCTAAAACAACCATTAGGACATTAGAATTAGCTTTAGGATCCTTAGTCCTCTGTCTACAACTGCAAATAGGCCCAAAGCTAGCCCCTTTGCTCTTATCTTTCAGTTTTGGTCTACTTACAGGAGGACTTATCTGCTTTCTGTCAGCATCCCAGCCTTGTATGCATATCCTCATGGATGTTGAGTAGGGAATACCCCCCTAGGTCTTGCAGAGCCTGAAGAAGAAGAGGAGATAAAATATAGAGTCTATCTCCTACACTGTTGGCCCCTGGCCCAGAGATCCTGTTGATCACTGATGGCTACCTTGTAGGGAAATCTGGGAATAAGCATCCAGTCTGGGAAAAAACCAACAGGGTCCTTGGTCAAAAACAACCCATACCCATTTTAGGATATGTTGATAAATGGGCAAATGGGTACTCAAAACCATATGTTTCTTTCTAAAATGATCCTCCATGTGTAAGAAAACATTTGACAGACCTAAAAGGAGGGCTACAAGGCTAGTGGTCCAATTACAAAGGAAGTACTAGTTGTCTTGGTTTTCTGTGAAAACTACATGTTGGAATAGGTTGTTGGGGTTGTCGAAACTCCACTATTGCATCAAACTCACTATTTGTACTACACTTCTCTGTAACTCACTTGTTTCTTCTGGAGAGGCTAATTTTCCCAATATCCTCAACATACAAGTCTTCTAAACAAGTAATAGAATAAGTTACAGTTGACACCAATGACAACAAGAATATGTTGACATCAATGACAACACCAATTAGGCACATACTTGCAACAATCTCCCCCTTTGTCATTGATGGCAACATATGATGTGAAAAACTACAACAACCATCAAGATAAGATTCTCCTTCTTTCTCTTTACACACCTGCACTCTTTCTTTCTCCAAAATTATCCCCCTTTCTCTTACACATCTGCACTCTAAGTTTTTCACATGACTTCTCTCCCCCTTTGACATCAATGGTAAAGGGTACATACTTTCATTCATCTTCTTTGATCTAATCTCTCTTCTAAACTCTCTAACTACTCCCCCTAAGAAGTAGCCCTAAAAAGTATCAATCCAAACCTCTGAGCACCTCCGGACTGATGCACTATTGTGCATCTTAGTTTAGAGCAGGCAGGGTGATAACCCCTAACTTTTCTCTGAGATACTCAAAAGTATCCTTAGGCAAAGGCTTGGTGAAGATGTCTATGATCTAATCCTTGGTAGAAACATACTCCAACTTGACTTCATTCTCTATCACTTTTGCTCTCAGGAAATTATACATAATGGATATGTGCTTGGTCCTTGAATGCATCACTGGGTTCTTTGATATGTTTATGGTACTTCTATTGTCACAAAAAATTGCAATAGGTTCTTCATACACAACTTTGTTGTCCTTCAAATTCTACTTCATCCATAACACTTGAGTGCAACTGCATGCTACTACAATGTATTTTACCTCTGCAGTAGACATGGATATTGAATCCTATTTCTTGCTTAGCCAAGATACTAATCTTTTTCCCAAGAAGAATGCACCTCCACTTGTACTTTTTCTGTCATCCATATCTCTGGCCCAATCAACATCAATATATGCACTGAGAGTAAAGTCATAGTCCTTAGGGTACCACAAGCCATAATCTATTATGCCTTTTAAATATCTCAGAATTCTTTTAACTGCCATCACATGTGCTTCCTTGGGTTCTGCCTAAAATCTTGCCACATGACACAATGCATGCATTATGTCAAGTCTGGTTTGAGTTAGATAAAGTAATCCTCCAATCATAGATCTGTAATTTTTCTGGTCTGCTAAGGGTGAGTTATCATCTTTTCTCAACTTACAACCAGTTATCATAGGTGTGCATACTAGTTTAGAGTCTTCCATCCCAAATTTCTTTAACAACTCTTTCACATACTTAGACTGAGAAATGAAGATACCCTTATCTGATTGACTTATTTACAGACCTAAAAAGAACTTCATCTCTCCAAACATAGACATTTCAAATTCATTTTGCATTTCTCTAGCAAAAATTGAGCACATACCTTCATGGTCTCCAAAAATAATATTATCAACAAAAACTGCAACAATTAGGGTTTGTTCATCATTGATCTTGAAGTACAGATTACTATCTGTCATACCTTTATTGAACCCTATCTATATTACGTACTTGTCCAACCATGCATACCATGCCCTAGGAGCTTGTTTTAATCCATACAATGCTTTCTTCAATCTACATACCATATCCCCTTGTTCTGATGACTAAAATCTTTCCAGTTGTTCAATATAGACTTCCTCTTCCAACTCTCCATTTAAGAGGGCATACTTTACATCCATTTGATAAACCTTGAAATATTTGTATGCAGCAAAATCCACGTCCTTATTGTTTCAATCCTTGCAACTGGAGCAAAAGTTTCTTCAAAGTCTATTCCTTCAACCTGAGCATATCCTTTGCATGCCAATCTTTATTTGTTTCTTACCACTTCACCATTCTCATTTATTTTGTTTCTGAAGACCCACTTTGTACCAATTACATTCTTGTTTGTTGGTCTGGGAACAAGATCCCAAGTCTGATTCTTCTCTATTTACATCAGTTATTCTTCCATTGCCTTTATCCAATTCTCATCTTTGCATGCCTCATCCATAGTTTTAGGTTCCATTTTAGAGATCAAATAGAAATTTACTTGTTCTTCTTCAGCTTTTCTTCTAGTTAAGATCCCTTTGCTCTTATCTCCTATGATTTGATTTTTAGAATGACTGATTCTTACATACCTTGGAGTATTGGTAGCTCTTACCAAAGCTTATTCTTCTTCATCTATGTTGTCTTCATGCTGCACCACTTCTAAAACATCTGGATCATCTGACTCATATCCACTTGACTCTGAAGACTTTTCCTTACATTCATCAACTTTAACATTTGCACTTTCAATGATTTTATTTAGCCTCTTATTATAGCATCGGTAGGCCTTACTCTTGCTGGAGTAACCAAGGAAGATTCCTTCATCACATCTAGCATCAAAATTGCCTGAACCTTCTTCTCTTTTGATATAACATCTGCTACCAAAGACTTTGAAGTATTTCACAGTACAAACTCTACCATGCCACAATTCACAGGGAGTTTTTGAACTGTTACCTTTTAGTTGAACTCTGTTTAGGATATATACTGTGATGTGAATTACCTCTCTCCAATATGCTTCCAGAAGATGACCTTCCTTCATCATGGTTCTAGTAGCTTCTTGAACTATTCTATTTTTCCTTTCAACAACTCCATTTTGTTGTGGAGTTCTGGGTGCAGATAGCTGTCTCTTTATTCCATGTTCTTCACAAAAGAAATTGAATTAATTTGATGTGAACTCTCCTCCTCTATCAGAACTCAAGCATTTGATTTTCAAATCCATCTCATTTTTAACCATTGCCTTAAATGCCTTGAATTTATCTAGAGCTTCAGCTTTCTCTTTCAAAAAGGTGACCCAATTTATTCTAGAATAACCATCAATGAATAGCATGAAATACCTATCTCCTTGCAAACTTCTTACTCCAGTAGGTCCACACAAATCTATATGCACTAGCTCAAGTAGTCCTCCAACTGATTGATCCTTTCTTTTGAAACTTCATCTTGTTTGTTTCCCAAATTGACACTCCTTGTAAACCGGATTAGCAAGCTTCACAAGCTTAGGCAAATCTCTAACAATCTATGCAATACTTATCTTCATAATATTATCAAAATTTATGTGACACAACCTTCTATGCCATAACCAACTCTCCTCTGTCTGAGTCAACAAACAATAGTTCTCAGTTCCTTTCAAGTGATAGATATTACCTCTGGTCTTCTTACCAGTTGCAGTGATTGTTTCAAAGCTTTCCCTAATCTTGCATCCATTATCCTTGAAGCTTAAGTCATAGCCCTTGTCACACATCTGACCTACACTCAGAAGGTTGTGCTTTAGTCTTTTCACATACAAGACATCTTCAGTATTATGCTTGCCATAAAAAGAAATAGATCCTTTCCCACAAATTCTACCAACTATATCATCTCCAAACCTAACCAGTCCACCATCATATTTTTCCAAACTTACAAACTTACTTTTGTCACTAGTCATGTGGTGAGAGCAACCACTATCAATAACCCATTCATCCTTGTCTTTAATGACCTGAGCAGCCAAAGCACTTTCCACTGGTTTTTATTCCTTCATACAGCTAGAAGAATTAGTAGACACAAGATCTTCCTTCATAGAAATGAACAAGCATTCATTTATAGAGGAATTAACATTATCTGGTTCACCATTATCTGATACTCCTTTATCATCATCAAAATCTTCAACATAATAACACTTCTTTTGGGTCCTAGGCCTGTTCTCATATCTTCTTCTATTTCTTTCAATTCTTTCAGGATATCTGGAAGAAAAATGACCTACTTTACCAGAGGAAAAACATTTGAAAGGTAATTTGCCTTTATACTTACCAAATCCTCTTTGTAGTCTATCCACAAAGTTGGTTTCAACTTCATCTAACTCATCATCAGATTCTACCTTATACTTTTCTGATCTAGAAGTACTTCCAAAAGTACTGGCTTTGAAGGTAGTCTCAACTTTTGGCAGAGCATCATCTAACTCCCTCATTTCCAAACCAGTAAGCTTACCGAGCAACTGATCCCTATTAATTGTTTTTACTTGAATGAATTCTTCAATCATGGGCACCTTGTGATAGTAGGACTTGGGCAGAGATCTGAGTATTTTCATGGCAATTTCCTTTTCTTTGAGAGTTCCACCTATGGCTTTTATCCCTGTAACAAGTTCATCAACTCTTTGCATAAAAGCTGATATTTTCTCATCATTGTTCATCTTCAAGCTTTCATATTTCACTTTCAAACTTTGTAACTTAGCTTCCTTCACAGAGTCATCTCCTTCATATAGATTTTTCAACTTTTCCCATACCTTATTTGCAGTTTCAAGATCCACCACTTTCGTCAGTATTGAGTCAGTTAATGAGCTTAGCAGAGCATCCTTTGCCTTGATATCTATCTCATATTCTTTGATTTCTTCCTCAGTCATCGGACCATTTTGAGGTATGGTGTATTCTGTTTATGCAGCTTTCCAAACTTTGACACCAAGAGAAAGAAGATGGCTTTTCATCCGAGCCTTCCAAAGAACATAATTAGTTACATCAAAATGTGACGCTTCCTTCTTGTAAGACATTTTGGATCTTCCTCAAGCTGTTAAACTTTCTTCAGAGGAACTTGGCTCTGATACCAATTTTTGATATGCATCAGACAACTGAGAGGGGGGGTGACTCAGTTGTCACAAAAAGTTAAACACTTTCTGCAATTAAACATTCATCACTTATCCACAATTATTATGATTTAACAATGAGTGCATGAAATCAAAAACTTAACCATAGATACAACATCAAACACAAGAGACACTAGATTTACGTGGAAAACCCCAAGGTGGGGAAAAACCATGGAGAGGATTAACTATCAATATATATTGTAATCTTGAAATAGTGATGTTCAGGCTTGGTCACCCCATAGGCCTAAACATATTGGCTTACTGCCATGAAGAACAACTAGGTCTAGCAAGCTCACTGCCTCAACCCTAAACCTAGCAAGATTACAATAAGGGATATTAAACCCTGAGGGTTGTTAAACCCTATTGGTGGCTTACTACCAGACTTACTGCTACAATCAACACCTTTCTGTATTATGAATAACAATTCCTCTTCTCTTCTCTTCCTCTACTCTGCTCTTCCTCTTCTTTCCTCTACCCCCTTCTCTGCTTTGTCTTTGGACCTTTCTTAATATATTCTCATTTTCACTCAAGGACACCTTTTCCATGACTCAACTACAAGTATTTATACACTACATCAACCTTGGAATGATCAAGGTCAGTATCAACCATTGGAACAATCTTGAAGGTCGGTATTACAAACATTTACAAAATAGGTCTTAACCTATTGCAATATCATGCAAAGGGAATGAAATGTGGATCATGCCATGCCTTAGCTGGGACTCAAACATGATCTTCCATGCTACAACATGTTTCCACAATCTTCTAGAGATCTCTACAATCACTGGGATCAACCAAGTCGGCCAAGACTGGTTACACGCTACATTAACTGGGAACAATCTTCACACACCATCACAATTTCTTAACACAGACCAAAGTCCAGATAAGACCATGATTAGGAGACATCCACAAGCATGCTATAATCATCAAGAGCAACCGCATGAACCTTAACCACTTTATCCATAGGAATCTTCTCACTGGAACACATGAACTTCATTGTCTTCAACTATCATAAAAGAAAGATAGCTTGCGGACCACCAAACCATGAAGCATTGCAATTGTAGGCACTTATCATCATCCTAGACTTCCCTCTAGAACCACAAAGCAAAATATTTTATTGCAGAGGAATGCAGAGCCAAATACTATCTTCCTGTCTCATCTAAACTTATAGAAAATGCAGGTTTCACTCTGGTGAATACAACTCACTTAGATCTTCATATGTATGGCTCAAACCTAGAATGTAGCATCCTCAGACATCCTTCTGGCTTACTTCCAATCTGCAGACCACGATCTTTAAGCAAGAATAAATGCGGAGCAGTTTATCAGACTATTCTTCAGTATACAACTCACTGTCTATACTACACTTCTCTGTAACTCAATTGTTTATTTTGGAGAGGCTAATCTTCTCAATATCCTCAACATACAAGTCTTCTAAACAAGTAATAGAATAAGATACAATTGACACCAATGACAACAAGAATATGTTGACATCAATGACAACACCAATTAGGTACATACTTGCAATAGGGTCAAGTACTACAGCCCATAATAATAGTTGCAACAAGTATAGTTAGGCCAATGAGCCGATTCACCACATACATGTTGTGATTCTCACAACACACCCATTTTACTCCTTAGCAAAATGAGGACCCCTACTATAGCTTTGCTTTTGGCTTTTTGTGTGTCGGTCTATTGGGTGCTAAAAGGGAAAAGAGAGTGAAAGTTACAAACCTTGTTGAAAATAATAAAAAATTGCATTGAGTACTAGAGCTAAATACATGTGAATTCCTTGTCAAAAATGAGTAAGGGTTTCTTTTTAAACCATCTTAAAATTCTCTATATTTTGCAAGTTATGTATGTTTTTGGTAAAATGTACAATAATTGGGTTTGTCATTTGTATATACAAAGTTGTTTGCATATACAATGTCTCTCATATACAAAGTTGTTTGTATATCGGGTCGTTGTATGGTCACTTGGAAGTCATTGGGTATTTGTTTTACTTGTATGTATTGTGTTAACATTCTATTTATACATGCAAGTCGCGGACCCGACAGGTTTATAGTTTAAATGAATAAAGGTTTAAGTTCGGCGGATGTATATTTTATGTTTGTATGTTAGGTGCAGGGAACATACAAAGGTGAGTTACAACGGTAGATGCAAGTCACGGAACCAAAAGGTTATTAAAGTTGGTTAAGTCATTGTATGTTTTGTGCTTTATATGTATCTTACATACAAAGTGAATATACATTGCACTTATACATGGCCCAGATTTGAAAGAGTATTAAGGTTAGTTTTATCGTTGTATATTCCACGCTTTGTATGTATGTTTCAAAACATGCATTGCTTGATACATACAAGCCGAAATTCAAAGGAAATTAAAGTTTGATATAAAGGATGCATCACACCCAAATGTATATCAGAAGATGCATTGCGCTGTATACATCGCGGATCTGACAGGTAAGTAAACTGTAGTTAATGAAGAGTTGAAGTCCCACAGGGACATACAAAGGAATTTTTATGTATCGGCTTGTATAAATTGCAATATATATCTCCGGAAACAAGCCAATTTACAAAGAAGAGATACAATTTTATATGCAAGCCGGATGCGATAAAGGAGTTAAAAATAGAAAGGTCTTTGTATATTTAAGCACTTGTATGTTTGCGAGATACAAGCCAATATACAAAGAAATTATATGCATCGCGAAGAGTAAAGGTAAAGAGAGGTTGCATGGGTTTGCTTGTATATCCGATATACAAGAGCAATATACAACTGCGAAATATACAAGCTGGATGTCAAAAGAAAATTAAATATGGAAAATTCTTTGTATATTTGCATGCTTGTATATTTATCGCTAGAGTTGGATTCAAGACTGAAAAGTGGATTTTAATTCCATTTTATTGACTTATGTCTGTTGGCAGGTACGCATGTGTTACTGAAGCCATCACAGTTACGAAGACAAAGTAAAGTTAAATAGTCATTGGGCATCGGTAGAAAGATAAAAAGCTTGACCCAACTGTGAGGTTATGCCGATGGTGAAGGCGTGCAGGTAGATATAAAGACAGAGCTTTAATGGCAATGACATCACAAGAGGCGGATCGGATCACAAAAGATCACAAACAAAGCAGGAGGAGTAAAGACTTTCAATGCGGAGAAAAATGTAGGTGGAAAGAAACATTATTAAAAGGAGCAACAGTTATTTTGGTGAATGTTAGGGTTTCCAAAGGGCATCCTTATGCTCAGTATGGGTATGCTGCTAAGGGATTTTGGCAAGATTTGTTTTCCACTGATTGATGCTGCACTTAAAGGGTGGACCGTTGATTGACTAGGGTTTTGGAACCCTATTGGGGATAATCAGAGCTATATATTTAGCCCCTTTACTTTGTAAAAAAAAAAGAGGTTAACCATTTTAAATCTGACTGAGACAATTTCATATAGGAGATCGGATTACTGAGACTAATGAGGACTAAATTGTTGAAATGTCAAGGTTCTTTCTTCAAATCATTTTAAATGTACTTGTTCTAAAGCATACTGAATGGAGATGAAGCTTTAGATTACATCCTGATTGTAAACTTTACGTAATCTTCAAGTTGATTTCTAGATATGTAATGGTGAATGCTGTGTTCAATAGAAGCTATGAAGGGTGAAATGTGGATTAATCAATAATGAAAACAAACCTAATACATCAATGAAATGTGAAGATAAAAGATATTAAAATAAGAACAAGATGATACTTACAACCTTTACCTTTTGACTTCCATTGTCTGCCTATCTTGTTCTTGATCTTGATGATAATGAAGCCCTCATAAGCATATGCTCCCTTGCTTGTTGAAGATGACAAGAATAGAATGGCTATGATACTTTGTGTGATTGAAGATGAGCTTCAACACACTAATGAGATGGAAGCTATGAAGTGTTATGGAGATGGGGTGCCAAAGGCACGCTAGTGTTTCTGCAGCATAAGTTTTCTCAAGCGATCTATTATGAATGAAGAAGAAGAGGGTTGTATTTATAGACTTGTGTAGAAGAAGATCAATGGTTGAGAAGAAATGAGAAGATCAACAGAGGAGGATGGTTGAGGAACGTGTAACAAATGGAAGAAAGACATGTGTCATTCAAAAAGAAGCTTTGTTGAGTTAACTACTCTGTTGATGAGGATAAGTTTTGTTTTTCTTAAATTAGAATTTATTTTTCTAATTTAAGAGCAAAGTTGCTTTAAAGTTGCTTTAACTCAGCTTTTTCTTTTTGTATGACAAGAAGAATATATTTTTAGAAGATATGAAGATTTTTAGAAGATAAGAAAGCATAATTAAATAAATAGATTTATTTAATTATTTGTAGATAATTTGGAGGAAAATAAAATATTAAATATATTTTATTTTGTGGAGATTTAAGATTTTATTTAAATAAAATTGCATTTTATTTAAATTTGGAAGAATAAAAGATTTTAATTAAATAATTAAAATTATTTAATTATTTAGAAGAATGGAGTTGATGTAGATGAATTTAATTAATTAAATAAATGTAATTTATTTAATAATATGAGAGGAGATGAATCAAATAAATAAATAAGTTTATTTATTTATTGATAGAGGAATGTGAAGATGAAATAAATATTTAAAATATTTATTTAAGTAGAGTCATGTCATTTTTAGGTGTATACATTTTGCCCCTCTTTGATGCAATGTGTTTTATCATGTTGTTTCAAAGAATAAGAATTTTTGACAGTGATACATTTCCTAGTTTGCCCTTGGTACAAGTTTAACGATAGGATGCCCCCTCAGGAGATTAGACGGGAAGATGGCAGAAAGTGTGAGATGGACAATCTCACAAAGAAGAAGGTGAAAAACAGGTTAGGATGGAGAAAAATAGGACATGGTTCAGAGAAACAGACATGGGAAGTAGTCGCAGTTGTCATACAGTCAGATAGGGTTCACTTGCTATAAATAGGAGCTGGGTCCACAAGTTCTATTCATTTGCACACTTGTCCTTAGTTGATTGGTCTTTTAAGAGCTTAGGAGAGCATGGCAGCTAGAGAGATGGATATTCTGCGCGAGGAGCACCAGTTTGAGAGAGTCTGATGGTTCGATCAGCCAGCAGAGGCAGGACCCTCGGTATGTAGTTCATCAAAACGTGCTAAAAAGTCATTTATTAGGCTCATTAATGGCTAGGAAAAAATACTAGGACAGATGCACCGAACGATATGCTCTGAAATGGTGCATATGTCGTTACGTGGTGCATTTGAGATATACTACGACGCATCTGATAGTTTGGCGCATACAAGCTCTAAATTGGTGCATCCATGGTGGAATGGCGCATGTGACATAACAAGCAGTGCATGTGCCAGAATGGCGCATACACGTCAAAGGGCGGCGCATTCATGGTGAAGCAGTGCATATGATATGGATTAGCGCATTTGCCACCTAGATCGGTGCATTTGCACTAGGAGAAATCAATTGAGTTAATGAAATTAACCCAATTGGCACCTTGATCAATGCATCAATTGATAAGCGATCTCTGAGATTGCCGAGAATCTAGTCAAGAGATGATATGTTGTTTTGATTAATTTGATATGTTAGTGTAGACACCCAAAATTGTCCCAAATTTGTGTATGTCTTGCAACACCTAGTCAAAAATATTATCTAGACATCATGTAGCATTTTGTCCTAAATCCCACTCTCAATCCCATTTATCCATTAGCTAATTAATTAAATAAATTTATTTATTTAATTAATATCCCAATCATATCCTAATCCCACTTAGCCAATTAATTAAATAAATTTTATTTATTTAATTAATTTCACAATCATATCCTAATCCCACTATCCAATTAATTAAATAAATTTTATTTATTTAATTAATATCCAACTCATATCCCAACTAATTCAAATATTTTATTTGAATTAAGTTCTCACATTTCATTATAAGCCGACTTTCCAATTAATTAAATAAATTTTATTTATTTAATTAATTTATCTTCTCATTTAGCCGACATGTGTGCCTCTTTCATTTAAAAAGATAAGTGGTACTACATACTTTATTTAATATCTTTTATATGTAGTACTTTTTATGTACACAATCACACATGAGCCCTATCCTCCTTGACACTTGTCAAATGACTACAACTCCCTTGAAGAGTGGGAATAACCGAATCAATCCTAGCCGTCCACATCAATCAGTTAGCTTTTTAATCTCAACCATCCATTTGAACCAAGCCTTTTCTATAAATCAAACCCCTCACAAGCCATTAGCATGCATTGAGCTTCAAGTACCATTATTATGTCAAAATATCATTAGAGCCTTTGCATCCTTCAGCTATCATTCATTCTAGCATCTTCATCTTAATGTTATGCTGCAGAAATAAGCACCCAACATTCCTCCAACAATAATCCTTCAAAATCTTGCATGCTAATGCGAGGTGGAGAAGAGCAATGGAGATAAATCAAGCATAGTGTGGAGATCGGTTTGCATTTACATTTGTCATTTTGATTTTCATGTTATCTTGTGCTTCATTGTGCATTGCTAGGGTTTTATCATTATTGATTCTTCATTTATCCTATTTGCAATTTTACCCTAACTACATTTGGCAGGCCCAGTGGGACCCATGTCCTTGATTCCTCTCTTGTTTGAGTTGTTTCTATGAAGTTTAGATCTCTTGGAGCGCCAATCTTTCATTTTTGCAAGCTTTTGTAGCAAAAATTTGCATTTTTCTAACCCTAGTTTGCAAAGATTTAGCTAAAAATGTATGTAGATGATCTCTTAGCCCAAATCTAACCTCACCATTGCATCCGGGATGCCATTTCCATAAACTTTGAGTACAAATTTGCCTAAATTTGATGAAAAATGGAGCGTTTGGTGAAGAAAACAACAACCGGACCGCAACAATGTGCTTCTGGTAATTCAGGTCGCCTCTGATCAAACAGCAGTCGCCTGGGCTAAATCAGCTCGCCTTTGGGCAAACAGCAGTCACTTATGGTCAAATTTGGTCCGCTTTTAAACAAACAGTGCTCGCTTTTGAACAAAAAGAGACCGCATATGGTAAAATTGGTCGCTTATGGTTAACATTTGCATTCTGTCTCCTGAAACTTTCTAGATCGCTTTTGGGCTAACAGTAATCGCTTTTTCACATATTTTGATCACTTTTAGTCAGATACTAATCGCTTATGCATTTATTTGAATCACTTTTGAAATAACAGTAATCGCTTTTGATCTTATTCGCATCGCTTATGAACAAACAGTATCCGCTTTTGATCTGATATGCATCGCTTCTAAATTAACATTGCGTGCCTATGCAGAATAGGGTTTTGTGGAGAGACTATATTTTTGTAAGAACAGGTCACTTATAGCTCTAAATAGTTTGCATCTGGAGGTTTCCGCATCGCATATGAGCTGAAATATTCCGCAGATGGTAATATCAAATTCACATCTATGATATAACGAATCGCCTGCAAGCATATCGAGGTCGCTTATGATCAACAGTGGATCACATATGGTGCTTTTCCTTGTCACTTTTGAACTAAAAGTGCTCACCTTGGTAAAACAACCGTCACTTTTGATAAACAGTTTGTTGCATCTAGCAACTGTAACTTGCTTCTGCTTGCTGTCATTGGGCATCTTGGTATTTCTATCATAACTTTCACATACGGAGGCCAAATCGTACAAACAAGGACTTGCTGGAAAGCTGAGAGGATGAACTACACAGTGGAGCAAGTTTTATCAGGTGATTGTATCATGTTACTCTCTTTTTTATCAGTCAAAGTTCAGCTTCATTGCAAACTTCATTTGAGCATAACTTGAGCAATTTTGATCGTTTTTCAGCGAAACTTTTTTTTAAATTGCTTAGAATCTCCTAAACTTTCTGTTTATGCAATCCATTTTTTTGTATCAGATCATTTTCATCAGAATTTTTAGATTTCATCTTTTTCATGTAATCATCTTCTTTGCAAGTTTACTTGTTTCTTTTTGGAATTTGGTGACTTGTAGGAGCATCTAAAGAGCTGGAGCAGCATTGGCATCAACATCTACAACAAATTGGAAAGCAATTGTATCAAGTGCACTCATTCTAATATTTCATCTCTTAATCTTGATTGATCACACATTTGAACTTTGGGCATAAAACGAACAATTGTTTCCAAATTCACATCAAAAAAATTGGGCTAAAACGAACCATTGTCTTTCACACATTTGGCTTTGGATCTAAAACGAACAAGTGCTTGAACTATTTGATCACACATTGAATTTCTAAGGTTAATGAACCCCATGCGAGTGTGACCAAGTAAATGTGTATGCTCTCTCCTCGTGTCCCAACACGAACTTGGAGATCAAAAACATTTACTTGTGTTGCTTTTGTTTAGCCTTAGAGAGGCTTGCCTTGGTATCCACCCCAACGGAACAACCTCAAGTGGTACTTTCATCCGGTCCACTATAAAAATTAGAGGATAAGGCGAAAGCCAAGTCTACGGTATTAGCGCTCACCATACAGTGCTAACTCGAAAGGAGGTGTACCTTTGTGTATATTAAAACTCCTAGTAGGGTTAGTTAAAGTCTTAAGTGGCTTGCTGGATGCTCGTGGGGTGCCGGTCCCCTGGATTTTCATTAGAACCTCCTTGTGATAGTGGCCTTGCCTTTACTAGGACTTGTTGAAGTGTCTTCATGTGCTTGCTTAACCATCATCACATTTTTCCAAACTAACAAATTGCTTATGTGTCTTGCGTGAGTGATTCATGTGTGTATATGCATAATCATTTGTTTCAATATTGCCACATTAAGCTCTAAACACCCAAACACATAAACAAATCAATCTAAACACATCATCTAAACATTCCACATCATCATCCAAATCCCTAAGCAAGCACTTGCTAAAAGGACTTAAGACAAACACTTGGTGACAACATGTCTACACTAGAGGACCTAGAAATCAAATTCCAAAGATTCCTCCAAAATCTTTATCAAGGATCACAACCCCTAAACCAAGATTCCATTGAAATATTACAATTCTTCCTCCAAAGAGCTCAACCCCATGCAAGCCAATCACCTCAACTACAACACTCCATAGCCCAAGTCCAACACCTTTTAGCCACTAGTCAAGCTCGACAAGTACAACAATCCTTAGCCACTCCATACCAACCTAATCCACCTCATAGCCACATGTCATATCCATCCACTGCATATCAACTTAATCCACCTATCCACCAAGTCAATACCACATCAAGCTATGAACATCTGCCTCAAGCTTATCCAATCCCTCATACCACCATTCCAATGCACTACCAAGCCCATCCACAAAGTCATCAAGTGATATTACAAGAACAACATCCAAGTCCCAATGGCTCTTTGTACATAAATCAAGTAAGTCCAAATACACCTTTTCAACAAGACCACAAAGCACCATTGATAGATCTAAATCCACCTTTCCAACAAGAAGCACATCCAAGTCCAAGTGGTCCCTTGTACATAAATCAAACAAGCCCAAGTTATCCTATGCAAGATCTAATAACCTTTGACAAGGGAGATACCAATCTAGAGTGGCCACCACCATCCAATCACATGCCATCGCATGAACCAACAAGTCCTATCCCAACACCACCATGTGATCCCAATCATAGTCCATTGATCCCTTTACCTTCCAAACCACCAAGCCCTTCATTACCTTCATCACCATGTCATTCTAATTGTTCACCAAAGGATGCGGCTGAGAGAGTTTTACAACGGATGCTTGAAGCAAAACTCATTGAACTTCCTAAAGTCAAACCATGTGAAGAAAGTCCATATGATGAACATGATTATTGTGCATACCATAGGACCAAAGGCCATAATACAAACCAATGCCCAATATTTCTCTCAATTGTTTACAAGGTGTACCCACCTATAATGGGAAATCATGCCACATCACCCCCATCTAGTCCAAATCCTAATCCACCCAATCCAATTAGCTCTCAACCTAATCCTCGTCCTAATCCTAATCCAACGCCATCTACAATTATCATCCATCCATTATATTTCCCATCCACCCATACACTTGCAAAGGATGTGATCCATTGGCTACTAGCTAGGAATAGACTACCCCCATGTCAAACACCAATTCATGAGCCTACCAATGAACTTCCAAAGGTCATGTCCAATCCTATAATCTCATCATGTGGTTCACATATCCTTGAGCCTCTTTAAGAGCCTTCCATTAACATACCTAGCCCTTTAAGCCCATCATGTGACCTACAAGCCAACAAGTCTATTCAAGAGTCTCCAACCACAAGCCTAAGTCAAGAGCCATCATGCCTTCATGTTGATAACTATCAAGAGCCTATCAAGTCCACTCAAGAACCTTCCACTTCCATCCAAAGTCAAGAGGTATGTCAAGAGCATAATCTTAAACATGTGGAAATATTGAACCTTAATCTTAATCAAGATCAAAGCACATCTAAGTTCCACCTATCCATGACCTACTTATGGTTTACCCTCAAGCTATTAGCCATCACCATGACCTTATTCATGAGAAAATTTATCCCTTTTATAGCCCACTTAATCCTATTTTTGCTCATAGTTATGATCAAGGTTCTAGCTAAGATCATGAAAACCATGATGATCCATTTGGCAAAACTTTATCTATCTCATGATCAAGATGATATCTGTGATGAAGAACCTATTAAAAAGTACCTTGATCCTATCCATAATCCCATAACCATTCATGAGCAAGATATCCAAATTGCTCCTAGTCATCCTCCATCTAGCCCTATCCATAATGAGCAAACATCCACTTGTCATAATGAGACATGTGCCTCTCAAGAACACATAAGCATAGAAGATCAAACAAATAACTTGGATCTTAGTGAACATAATGCTAATGATCCTCCCTCCACATCTACCATCGATCCCATTTCAAGTCCACCATCATGTCCTCGTGGTCTTACCACCTTCCTCCATGAATGTTCTTCCTTAGGACAACAACAACCATTGTCCTCCATTTCATCTTCTCCATCTAATAATGAGCTCAAGTCTAGTGTTCAAAGCACATCTAGTCCCATAGTCAATCGTATCCTCCAAAACATGAACTACAAAGGTAAAGGCCTAAGTCTTTATGAACAAGGTATTTTGGAGCCAAACCATGTCAAAATCCCTCCATGCTCATATGGTCTTGGATACACACCCCAAGGTAAACAAGGCAAAGATGTTGGTAATTCCTTCATGCATCCTAAATCTACCACTTTCCATTGCACCCCCCATCATCTACGCAAAACATATGTAGCCATTCCAACTCCATCATCCTATAAAAGTCAAAAGCATGTGACCATACACCTGCCACCATCCACTTTGCCTCCACTTTTACCAACTCCAAATATCCCTCCATCCACCTTGCCACCATTGCTTCCAACACCTAACATACATGTCATTCATAAGTATCCTTACATCCCTAATCATGGCCAACAAAATCACACATCGTTTAAGCATAAAGCTTCCAATAATTCCATCCACTCCACCCACCCCATGGGATACAAAAGCAAATATTTTGATGCCTCTACCTATAAAGCCAAAAATCCAACTAAAACTCCTAAGGACCCTCATGCCTTAGGGTATCAATGTGACAAGTCTCTAAATCATCCATCTTCTAAGCAAAGTACATTCACAAAGCTATCCAAGCCCATACCTCCAAAAGCAAAGCCTAAAAGCAAAATGGTTTGGGTTCCTAAGCAAATAGCCAGCAAAGCAAATGAGGCATCCTCCTCCACATCTCAAGAATCCCAATCACCTACCTCCATCCAAAAGCCTATATCCATCCAAAAGCCTATCCAAAACTTTCAAAACTCCCACAAGAAAAGCAAAAGCACTAAAAATACTAAATCTATGTGGGTTCCTAAATCACTTCATCAACCATCTCCTAAGCAAACATCTCCATTGCTTCCTACACCACCATCTCATCAAAAGCTTCAATGTTTATCACGGTGTGTGCAACCATTGGTCATGGTTCCCTTCCACTCCGCAGCACCTCCACACAACTACATCTCCCCATCTTCCATCCATTATCCTACATATCTCCCCCATGCTATCCCTATGGTCCATGCTTTGGCATAAACTTTTCATCCATCTTCATTCCATAAGCCTATATAATCCACATCATAATCCACTATCCCCTATCTTTTCATGAACCTTTCATAATCCATTATCTACCTAATCCATCTCCCATCCACGTAATCCCTTACCAACATCGATGAGCATAATGACATGGTCCATGCGAAGACAACATCCATCTCTAAAGGGACACTATCAACCTTCATAGCACTAGCCACTTGAATCCCTCCTATCCATTACCATGGTGAAAACCTGGCAAACAGGCGCCATGTGTAATTGTCAACCCATCTAAAAGCAAAAAAAGAAAAAAAAAAATGCAAAAAAGCAAAAAAACAAAAAAAATTAAAAAAAAAGTAAAGAGAAATTCTTTCGTCCAATGGTGAAAACCTGGTAAATAGGCACCTTGGATAAGTACCATGATGAAAACCTAGCAAACAGGCGTCATGTGTAGGTTGATCTTCTATGTCACTTACACTTGGGGGCACATTGTCTCATCCAACCTATCCATTTCCCAACTATCTATCCGATTATATCATACCAACCTATCTTATCCTATCTTGCCATCCTACCATCCTTAGCCATTACATAAACATGCCTATCCTATTTATCCATCCTTCCACCTTTTGATTTTGATGAAGACATAGAGGCAAAATGTTGAAACATGTTTGGATATTTCTTGACATACCTCCTTTCGAAACCAAGTCCTATCCATTGACCATTTATCCATCCCATTTAAACCAATCCATCATGTCATCCTATCATCATAAGCGCCATGTAAAATATGATCATGTAAAAATCCTAAGCATTACCACCTAGAATGGGGCAAGTTCTTCCGATGCAACATAGCCTTTGGAGATCACATCCTAGCTCCCTTATGATCCATCCACTATGGTGTATCCTTATCACGAGATTTCCATCTTCTAGCTTATCCCTATCTATTTATCATGATCTTTCCACTATAACCTACCTATCCATTTATCATGATGCAAGCATCCATCCCTTATATGGCCTATCCTCTTATCTATCCATCCAACTCTCATGAGTCTTCCATTCCATTTACTATGAGCCCATCCTTTTATCCATCATTTGCACCTAGACTTGGTCTTCCCTTGTCATTGGTATCTAGCACAAAGGCTACTCAAATTGTAAATCCATTGGCATCTTTCAAAACATTTCAAAAAAATTAAAAAAAATCAAAATATCCCAACAAACACAAAAAAATCAAAATATGTCAAAAAATCCAAAAAATTAAATATCCAACAAAAAATCCAAGCAATAAAACCAATCACATCATCCAAATCAATCCACTCCATCAACATTCAATCAAAATCAAATCATCATCATCATCAATTCTTCCTATCAATAACATTCATTCATCCATTTCAATCAATCACTTCTTCCAATCATATCAATCAAATCAATCTAAGCAATGATCTTAAATCCAAGTCACACTAATCCATATCAAGCAAGCTTATCAATCAAGGAACATTATCCAATCAAATCAACTAGTTTTTGATCCTAATCTTGTCATGAGCCCAATCAATCATTATCAATCATCATCAATGGGATATAGCGTTCCCACATCCTTGTGTTGATCTAGGGATATAGCTTTCCCCACAATGACAACACTATCCTCATCAATGAAACAATCAACCATTGGTTTATGACTTGACAAGGGCAACACCTTGTTTGTTTTACATCCTTTGAGCATACTAAGAATGCTTGCTTATGCTTAGATTGAGTCGACACTCTAATCATCACAGCATCACTATCATCATTCAAAACAATCCAATCATCAAAACAATCAACCCAGCAATAGCAACCATCACAACTCAAAGCACATCAAGCTAGCCATCAAAACAAATCCAATCACTTTAGCAAATCAAAAGCAACTCAATCCACCACAAATCATCCATCCTTCATCAAATCAATCTAATCCGCATTTCATCATCTTCCAACCATTTCAAAGCAATGATCCAAGTGCAAGCCCATCATTAAGCTATACCAATCAAGTTAATCAATCAAGCCAAGTTATCCAATCGCAATCAATGGTCTTGATCCTAGCCTTGTTGTAAGCCAAATTACTCAGCCAATCAACCAACCAACTCAGCAAACAACCTTGTGTTGATCTAGGGATATAGCTTTCCCCACAATGACAACACTCTCAAGTATCAACCAATCAGTAATTAATCATTGGTTTACAGCTTGACAGGGGCAATACCTTGTTTGTTTTTGTATCATTTGTGCATGCATTCTTGCTTGCTTGTGTGTGTTATCATTTTATCTTGCATTTGTATCACATCAGTATCATTCTAGCTAATATTCATATCTTGTGTATGTTGGAATAGCTTTTTGCACTATCCCTTGCATCTAAGGTCATATCATACCTTTTGTGCATTAGGACTTTAATGCTCCAAGTTTACTTCCTCATACGTTAGACAAGGTTGTATTACGCTGGGGCATGAGACACATCGTCACCCTGGTCCTTATACCTTGGTGCATAATGTCTAGTGCTATATCAAACATCATGGTTGCTCCTTTTCATTGCAGCATAACGCATCTATTTCTTCTATCCATTCCTCTTATCTTTCTTTTGTAGCCAAGCCATTTCTTTTCGAGAGCATACCCGTGTTTGTCCAACCCACCTATCCTCTCGAGGGGGCATCATCATCCTATCTTTTCATCATCAGCATCCCTATCAATTATCCATACCTTAACTTCTTTGAAATGATGTTACTCGACACAAAGCTCATCATCTCAAACATCATCTCAAAGAGGGGCAAAATGTAGACACCCAAAATTATCCCAAATTTGTGTATGTCTTGCAACACCTAGTCAAAAATATTATCTAGACATCATGTAGCATTTTGTCCTAAATCCCACTCTCAATCCCATTTATCCATTAGCTAATTAATTAAATAAATTTATTTATTTAATTAATATCCCAATCATATCCTAATCCCACTTAGCCAATTAATTAAATAAATTTTATTTATTTAATTAATTTCACAATCATATCCTAATCCCACTATCCAATTAATTAAATAAATTTTATTTATTTAATTAATATCCAACTCATATCCCAACTAATTCAAATATTTTATTTGAATTAAGTTCTCACATTTCATTATAAGCCGACTTTCTAATTAATTAAATAAATTTTATTTATTTAATTAATTTATCTTATCATTTAGCCGACATGTGTGCCTCTTTCATTTAAAAAGATAAGTGGTACTACATACTTTATTTAATATCTTTTATATGTAGTACTTTTTATGTACACAAGCACACATGAGCCCTATCCTCCTTGACACTTGTCAAATGACTACAACTCCCTTGAAGAGTGGGAATAACCGAATCAATCCTAGCCGTCCACATCAATCAGTTAGCTTTTTAATCTCAACCATCCATTTAAACCAAGCCTTTTCTATAAATCAAACCCCTCACAAGCCATTAGCATGCATTGAGCTTTAAGTACCATTATTCTGTCAAAATATCATTAGAGCCTTTCAATCCTTCAACTATCATTCATTCTAGCATCTTCATCTTAATGTTATGCTGCAGAAATGAGCACCCAACATTCCTCCAACAATAATCCTTCAAAATCTTGCATGCTGATGTGAGGTGGAGAAGAGCAATGGAGATAAATCAAGCATAGTGTGGAGATCGGTTTGCATTTACATTTGTTATTTTGATTTTCATGTTATCTTGTGCTTCATTGTGCATTGCTAGGGTTTTATCATTGTTGATTCTTCATTTATCCTATTTGCAATTTTACCCTAACTACAGTTAGGTCATTGATAGGATAGTTTGATTGTTTTGAGTAGGCTTTCTTGGATATGGATTTCTTTGACGTTACACTTGGTTTGGTTGCAGGAGGATATTCGGGATGTCCTTACGTCACGAGAGTAGTTCCCGTTGCCATTGTTGCAGCGGTATATGTTGACTGAGATAGATCATGAGGGTCTAGGTACGATGGGTTTGCATTATGTTTGCTTCATGCCTAAGGTTCATGCGAACCGGGCTATGTTGATGGCAGCAGTGGAGCGATTCCACAGCGAGGATGGTACATTCCATCTTCGGATGGGGGAGATGGCTGTCACTCTTGAGGACATGTACCAGATTCTACACTTCCCTATTTAGGGAGAGTTGGTCAAGTACGAGTCACAGTGGGATGCTGGATTAGCTGAGTGCAGACGGGTGTTCGATGAACCAGAGTTGGTGGAGCAGGTGATTTCATGGCAGGACATACATGACTGCTATGACTACTTCTCGAGTATAGTGGATGGACTGATCGGTGGCATAGTATGCCCTGATAGGAGGTCACACAGCTTCCCGATCAGGTGGGGGAGGGTAGTAGAGAGCATGATCACGGATGGGACTCAGTATGCATGGGGTGTGTGCATGCTTGCACACTTATACAGAGATATGCACCAGGTGGTTTATCATAGAGGAGCCAGTTTATCAGCAGGTGTGTCTCTCTTGTAGTTTTGGTTGTGGGAGCATATAGCTATCACACAGCCAGAGTGTCTATTTCACAGGCAGAGGGGTGAGCCCTACAGTTATGGTTACGTAGGTGTGATTTCCTAGCACAAGCTGGCGAAGCTGGAGTACTGGAGACATGCGTTTGATAATATAGATCTGGTTGTCTGGCATCCATACTTAGACTGTGAGGTATGGGATGATGAGGCAGACGAACTTCCATATTGTTTCCAGACTCGGTGGCTCATTGGCAGGACTAGGTATATTCTGGAGTGACATATTGTGAGCCGGGTGCAGAGGCAGTTTGGCCGAGTACAGGGTAGACCACAGGGATAGGCACATTTTTCTAGGACTCATGTAGAGAGGTTCAAGTGGGGTCCTGTGGCATCATACGAGGAGGCCTTGATAGATTTTTAGCAGATTCCTCATGCAGCTTGGTCCATGAGGAGGGACATAGTGGATGCTGGCATGACGCCAGACTACAAGGAGTGGTTTGCAGGGCATCCATTCCCTAGATACTTAGGGCATAGAGAGTTAGCTCCTCGTATAGACGAGGATGATTCAGATGACGAGGGTGCAGCCGGCAGGAGGAGGGGAGGATAGAGGAGGAGGAGAGAGGGTCAGGGGGATGATGGAGGAGGAGGAGGAGATGGAGGGGGAGGTGGCCGACCTAGACAGAGGAGGAGGTCTGGGGAGGGGTCTTCGAGTCAACAAGCAGTTAGATAGCCACAGGCTATGGGACAGGTGCAGGCACAGGGGCCAGTACAACCGGTGGCAGCACAGTAGAGGCAGATGTCGCCACCACAGTAGGTGGCACAGTAGCAGGTATAGGGGCAGGTGCTAGCATAGCAAGCTCCGCAGCCTAATTTATAGTAGCAGGCCATTGCGCTACTATAGGGTTAGATTAGGTAGCTGAGGGCTCATCTAAGAGCAACAGAGTCTAAGAGAGATGCAGACACAGGATGGATATTAGAGATATCCAAAGAGAGAGATGCAACCTTGGCCAGTGCGAGGGTGATGAGGGTAGAGAGGGATGTAGTAGTGATAGCTATGGGTACAGATGGTACCTCTAGCTTTTTGGTATCACAGGTGTAGTAGGTACAGACACAGTTAGCCCAGGTTTAGAGTGAGCTAGCTAGAGCACAGGCTCAGGCTCAGTATTACAGAGGTCTGTATCATGGGGTAGTGTCAACAAATTAGCGTGCGTCTAGTTTCAGGGGCCAATCTGTGACATCCCAGAGGGTAGGTGGGTCTCGATCTATGGGATCAGTGAGGGGTCCCCAACAGTCAGGGGGAGATAGAGGAGAGGGCAGCGCAGGGAGCAATGCTCCATGGCAGTAGGGTTAGCTAGACCTAGACACTTGTACCATTTTTGAGTTGATATACACATTTTTGATGGCTGAGATACCCTGTATATGTATCATTTTTGTCCCAAGACATGTATCACCTTCTTTGTTGTACTTTGTATACATTTTATGATATGACTCTGAGAGATGGATAGATACTTTGATATGTTGTACATTTGGACATCTTTTTTAATGCTTATATGATGATGCAGTTACGGATGTTCTATATGCTCATGTTTTCTATGTTGATATGTTATGGATGCAATCTATTTTATATGTGATGCAGATGTGGCATGTTATGGAAATGTTTAATGCAGCTCTATATGCAGTTTGTCTATGTTTGTTGATTTTTTGATGAGATATATGGATGCACATGTATGTGGGTGACCTAATACACTTAATTATGTATGCAAATTATGTAATCATGTAAATAACTATCTTATGTGATGTGATATGCTATCTATTCTATGTTTCTGATATGTTCAAATGTACTCAATCGACCCAGGTGATGATGTAGAGAGGTGGAAGAAGAGATGAAGAAATATTGACTTTCATTTGATATATTGCAGGATTGCATGGATGATATGGATTGCTGGATATAGGATGGATGCGGATTGTGATCTTGATATTTGCAAGTCTTTTGCTTTCATCATTGGGCACTTTTTGGTATTTTTCACTTTTTGGAATGTTGTAAGAAAATACAAGCATCTAGGTATAATTAAACCGAGATGACCTGAGTATCACTTACATGGATTTTGATATAGCAAGTTGATACAAGCATCTAGTCAAACTTGAATCTAGATGACCTGAGTACTTCTTGTGTTTCAACAGACAAGGATTGCCCCTTTTCATGTTTAGACCTCGGAGTCCTCGATGATCTTTAGCTGATCATGTCATTTGACAAAAGTCATTACACTACTAAAGTTTAATCCACAAGCAGCAGACAAAGAAAAATATTATGCCCCCATCATAGCATCTCTAGCTTTTGGCATCCTTGAGTAGCATTGGAAGACATAATGAAAAAAATTCAAGACCTTGTAAGTTGACCTATTCACAAAACATTCTTGTATTAGATGTGTCTTTTTACCATAATTGATATAGAATGAGTTTGAGTGTTTTTGATATGGTGCTTTGCTTTGGATAGGTTGATGTTTTGAGTTAAGAATTTTGTTTTGGCAGCTTGTTGTTGTTACGCTTGCTTGTCTAGTGAAAGCTATCACCACCCTTTATTGGTGTCCTCTAAGAAAAATGCGGCATTCAAGAATCCAAATCCGTAACTAGGTCAAGGAGTTGCCCCCAGTTTAGACAAGGATCAGATTATTATGGGTGAGACGACAACAGATATGGAGAGATGGACCCTAAGGGACTGACCTAGTGCCTCAGGGGCTCATTGCTAAATGGCCTTGCCTACGTGATGATGCAGAGGCAACATAGTTCAGGGTGAACCTAATGGATCTAAGACCTAGGCGATGGCAAAGATATAGAAACAGTACTGACAGACATCAGGACAGACGACACTAGAAGGATATAGAGGGGAGCGGAGCCTCGGGGGCGCATTGAGAATGGCCTTGCCTACGTGATAGCTCAGAGGTGACGTAGTTCGACAATGGTTCAAAGGACTAGTTCAAGATGGACGACATGATGGACACAAGAGACATGAGGATAGAATATACAGAGGAAGTGGTTTGTCGCAGATAGCTCCTATTTATCAAGTTTTCACCACTTGCTTTTATTTGCATGGAAGCTAAAAGTACACATGATGCCTGTTTGCCAGGTTTTCATCATGGTATCTATCCAAGGCACCTGTTTGCCAAGTTTTCACCAAAGGAAAATTTTTTTTGTTATTTTTCCATTTTTCTAATTTTTTTGTTTGTTTTTTTATCACTTTTTGGATTTTTTTGGATTTTTTCAGGACTCCCTTACATTTGGGGTTTTCAGGTATAGAACTTGTGAAGATGCATGTTGTTGATAGGATCATCAAACAGTTCACCTTCAGATGTAGCCAATTGATATGCCACTGATCCATAGCTACAATGATGACATAGGGACCTAGCCAGTTAGGTTCAAACTTGCCTTTCTTTTCTTTATCTTGCTAATTTTTGGGGTTTTCTCTTAGGACTAGGTCACCAACTTGGAATACTCGGGGCTTTACCCTATGGTTATAGCTTCTGGACATTCATTGATATGTTGTCAGGTGGTTAAAGGCATGTTGCCTTTTCTCTTCAAGCAACTCTAATTCTTGAAGTCTGGACACTCTGTACTCTTTGTCTGATATGAGGCCTTTTAACGAAACTCGCAAGGATGGGATCTCGACTTCAATGGGCAAGATAGCTTCAGATCCATAGACTAGGGAGTATGGTGTTGCACCTATGGGTGTGCGGATGCTTGTATGGTAGGCCCAGAGTGCAGGGTTCAGTTGGACATGCCAATCTTGGCTGGCATCATTGATAGTCTTCTTTAGGATTTTCAAGATAGTTTTATTTGATGCCTCTACCTGGCCATTGCCTTGGGGGTAAATAGGGGGTTGAAAAGTGGTGCTGGATATGGAATTTCTCGTATAGTTCCCTAACATCTTGATTTTTGAAAGGTTGTCCATTATCTGTGATAATGGACGAAGGGATACCGTAGCGACAAATGATATAGTTCAAGATAAATGAGGCAATCTGCTTGCCTGTGATATTAGCTAGAGGCATGGCTTCAATCCACTTCATGAAGTACTCGGTGGTAGTGATAATGAATTTATGGCCGTTGGATGAAGAAGAGTGAATCTTGCCCACTAAGTCAAGTCCCCACTGACAGAAAGGCCAAGGAGTCGTTAATGGTTGTAGCTCCTGTGCTAGTGCATGTATCAGGTTCCCATGGATTTGGCACTTTTTGTACTTCTTTACAAAATGATAGGAATCTTGTTCCATCATTGGCCAGTAGTATCCCATGCATATGAGTTTTTTGGCTAGGGTAGGGCCACTAGAGTGGGTCCCGCATATACCGTCGTGTACTTCACTCAGGGCAGTTTGATATTCTTCACTATCGAGACATCTAAGGAGAGTACCATCGAGACCTTTGTGATATAGGGTATTGGCGACAATGGCATACCGAGATGCCTGACGGATGAAGGTTCATTTCTGGTTACTGGAGAGATTGGGTGAGAGGCTATTCTCTTTAAGATAGGCAAATATTTTTCCATAGAGGGGGGAATCGGCTCCAACAATGTGAAAAATGATATGGGATTCGGGAGTGTCATATGTAGGATGGGACACTAGCTCTACCAAGAACTCATAATGTGATTGATTATCTAGAATATCGAGGAGAGATGCAATCGTGGCCATGGCGTCTGCAGCTTTGTTCTCAATCCTTGGTATCTTCTTAAAAGAGATCTTGATGAAGTATTCTTTGAAGTCATCTACCATTCTCTTGTAAGGGATTAGTTTCTCATCTTTTGTTTGGTAGTCATCATTTACTTGATTAATAACCAGCTGTGAGTCACCATATACCTGAAGTTCCTGGATATTCCATTCAACTACTAGCTTAATGCCAATGACTAGGGATTCATACTCTGCTACGTTATTAGTGCAAGGAAAGAGTAATCTGTATGATTTAGGAATGGTGTCGCCACTAGGTGTGATCAACAAGATACCTACTCCTGATCCATGATGAGTGTATGATCCATCAAAGTACATTTTCCAGGTTGCTGTGTTTACATGGTAGATAGATTCATCTGGAAATTCAAAGCTCAAAGGTCTATCATCTTTAGAGGTGCATCTGCCAGTTGATTTGCAAGTACTTAGCCTTTTATTACTTTCTTGTCTACATATTCGATATTGAACTCGCTGAGAAGCATGACCCATTTGGACAATCTACCTGTTAAGGCTGCCTTGTTGAGTAGGTACTTGAGTGGATCAATCTTTGCTACCAGTTTGATAGAATGTGACAACATGTAATCTCTCCACTTTTGTGACGCGAAGACCACAGCAAGACATGCTCTTTCGATTGGCGTGTACTGCAGTTCATATCCAACAAGTGTTTGACTGACAAAGTATATTGCTTGTTCTTTCCTGTCATAGTTTTGTTGTATGAGGAGAGCTCCCAGGGCTGTTGGTGTGGCTGAGATATACAGTAGCAGAGCTTTACCTTGAATCGATGGCATCAATACAAGTGGCTTCATGAGATATTCTTTTAACTGCTAAAATTCTTGCTCACATGACTCATTCCATTTGAAAGGGATATTCTTGTGTAGAAGGTGAGAAAATGGGTGGCACTTGTCTGCCATTTGAGAAATGAACCTTTTGATAGATTACAGTTTTCCCTGTAGGGACCTTAGCTGAGTGAGATTCTTAGGGGGTGGCATTTCCATGATGGCCTTCACTTTAGCTAGATCAACTTCTATTCCATTAGCAGACACTATGTATCCAAGTAGCTTTCCTGAGGTTACTCCAAATACGCTTTTCTTTGGATTAAGGCGTACATTAAGCTTTTCCAGTCTTTTGAAGATTTTGTCCAATACTATTAGGTGTCCTCTTGTGAGAGATTTAGCTAGAATGTCATCAACGTAGTCTTCCATTACAGTGTGCATCATTGTGGTCATAGCTCTCTGATATGTTGCACCGGTATTTTTCAAACCAAATGGCATGACACACCAACAATAGGTGCCCCAAGGACATGTGAATGCAGTCTTGTGTTGATCTTCAGGTGCAATTTTTATCTGGTTGTATCCAGAAAAAACATCCATTAGTGACAACATGGTGTGCCCTGCCATGAGATCTACAATCATGTCAATGTTTGGTAGGGGAAAATCATCTTTTAGACAAGCTTTGTTCAGGTCCCTAAAGTCATTACATATTCAGACTCTGCCATCTAGTTTGGTGACTAGTACTATGTTCGAAACCCATTCAGGATAGTCTATAGGTTTGATGAATCCAACATTTAATAGTTTCTTTAGCTCTTCTTTTACCATGAGGGCCACATGCGGTTGCATCTTTCTGAGTTTTTGCTTTACTAGTTTAGCTCCTGGTGCTAAAGATAGATGATGCATTATAAGATTTGGATCTAACCCTGGCATGTCTGCATATGTCCAAGCAAAGTTGATTTGTTTTCTCTTGAATAAGTCGGTGAATGCTAGTTTTTCTTGTTTTGTTAAAGCCTTTGCCATGTGGATCATTCTGGGATCATCACCTGTACTAACATTGATCGGTTCTATTGGTTCTATCAAAATCGAATATCTCTCCTGATGTGTAAGATTGGGTAGAGGGTCAAGCCTTCCATCCTTTAGTGCCTCAAAGAGGTTTTCACCATTGGATACGTCTTTATTTTTACTATTTTCATGATCTAATATTGCCGCGGAACAATTTTCACCATTAGATCTTTCTTTCATTTTGATATTTTTGAGACTGAAAGGCTTGGTACTCTCTCCAAAATAGGTCTTCTTGTTGAGTTCTATAGCATAGCTAGCTTTGTGGTCCCCTGCGGGTATATGATCTCTAAGCTCAAGATAATCTATGATGGCTTCATCATTCTCAAAGGTATCAAGCTCAGGGGCAGTGCCTTGTAGGTCCCAGTCTACAAGTTCAGGGTGGGCCAAAGGTAAGGGATCATTGGGTTGGTTGGGTTTGATGGTGTTGATAGTTAGGATAGAATTGTTAAAAGCATGGATGAAATATGCGATGGTACTCTCTGTTAGCGGATCCGTCAAGGGAAGTATCATTCTTTCCTCATGATTTTCACTATCGTTATTATGCAAGTCAGACTCTAGCGGTCTAGCCCTTGGACCTTGTCTCTCATTAGCATGGGTTGGGTCATACTCGTGGACAACATCGATTCCTTTGTCATCGCAAGATAGTTCAGAGAGGTTCTCCCATTCATATTCATTGGAATCGGTCTCAATACCTAGTTGCAATTGCTGATTTTGATCAACCAAATTACTAGTGGATGTTTCTAGTTGTTTACCTTTATTCATCTTTGTTCTATTGGTTATTGATGTGCCATTGTAACTGTTGACCTATTTTACCTTTGCCTAGAGTTAAACAGTTCACCTTGCATTTTCTCTGAAAATCTTTTAGAAATGACCATACAAGGTGTAAATCTTCCAAATAATTATGCTATGCCTTGTCAAAAAATCCCAAAAATCTCACCTCACGATTCTTTGCAGAAAACCCAGAAAAACCCAGAAATCTTTTAACGTCAAGTGTTTTCTATTGCTAGGAATTTTTAGCTTCATACTTGTATTTCAATATGCATTTTTGAATGTACATTTGCATATGCATTCACCAATGTATGTTTGAAACATACATTCGCAATATGCAAAGGGGTAGAAACATATAAGGAAAAATATGCATATCGGGGTATACATTGCAGGAATATTCCATCAAAGATTCCCACTTGCATGTAGGGGTTTGTATGTTCTCATTGTATATTCGGATATACAACAAGTTTATACAAAGGTAAAATATACAAGGCAGATTGTATGTTAGGAGATGCAAGGGTGAATGTACATTTTGCAATGTACATCGGCAAACATACAAGGGACCTTTGCCTAAGATACAAACAAGACATAATCAGGTCATATACAAGGAAATGCATACAAAAGCCTATGTACATTGGCAAATATGCAAGGGTCAATTTGCAAAAGGAGCATGTATATCAGCTTGTATGTTAGCACATACAAGGCCGATATACAAGTCAATCTAGAAAGGCCAAACATACAAAGGCGTTTGTATATCACCGAGATATAAGAGATGGGGCTCGCGCATATACAAAGAGGATTGTATGTGTTCTACATACAAGTGAGCATGAACAGTCGAATGTATATCGGGTTGCATGTCTGAACATACAAGGCCGATATACAAAGATAATATGCATCGGCTACAATAGAGGTACATCGGCGCAATGATCAAAAGAGAATGTATATTTCGCATTGTATGTTTCCCAACATACAATTGAAACATACAAGGAAAAATATACAAAGCCGAATGTACAGGAGGTGGGGTCCACAATATACGAGGGCGTTTGTATATCGGCGACATACAAAGAAAGGATGCAAGTCAAATATACAAGGGGCCATGCATACAAGCACGCATATACAAAGGCCAATGTATGTCATGAACAGTGCATTATATATGCGGCTTGTATGTTTGCACATACAAGTCAAAGAAACAGGGCCGATATACATGCAAAAGATCACATGCAACAGTGGGATGTATATCGCGCACATACAAGAAAACATACAAAGGTGATATACAAGCCAGATTTCAAAGTCTTTCTAGTCTGCTTCGTACAAATTTTGAAATCCACGGTTTGCATATATATGGTCCTCATATATGCTGATATACAATGAAAGATACAAAGTAAGGATGCAAGCCAGATTCCAAATGGATATACGTTTTGGTTGAATGCAGCGTCAGGTCCATGGCTTGCATATATATTTGCAATTGTATATTGCGATATACAAGTCAAAGGTGCAAAGGAAGTATACAAGGCGGCCCTGAATCAAAGATCAAATTCTGGCATATTCAGGCGTGAGGTCCGGCTTGTATGTATAAGTGCTTTGTATGTTTGCACATACAAAGAGATATACAAGGAAATGTGATACAAGCCAGACCCGATAGAACAAACAGATGTAGCTAATGGTCATTTTGAAATCCACGGCTTGTTTGTTTACACATACAAGGAGATGCAAGAGGTGGGGTCCACTAAGGCACAAGCGCTTTGCATGTATATTTGCAATTGTATATTGTGATGTACAAGACAAGATACAATGTGACATACAAGTGGTGGGCCTGATATACAAGCGCTCGGCATATGCAAAGGGAATTGTAGAGAAGGTTTTAAATGGCGATTTAGGCAGCAAATTCAACCGATATATACAGGCAGTTGACCAAAGCTTTGACCACCTGTATCTCCTCCATTTTAGTGAATTTTGACATGCTTCAAGAGACAAAGATGCATACTTTGGTCCCCTCTTTCATTTGGGGGTTTTTAGGGGTTTTTGTCACCTTTTATTGTCGCCTTTTATTTTCAGATCTGGATTTGCATGTTTTGGGTGATTGGACGTTTCAGCGACTTTTGGGGTAGGATGCAGATATTTTTGCATTCATTTCTGTAGGTAGATGAAGCAGCTCACATTGATGTCTGAAATATCTCTCCACCGCCTGATTTTAGATACTTCAAATATTCATGGTTGAAGATAGACACGAAAAAGGTGCTCGCATTCAAGGCACGAAATATCTCCACCCACCCCTATTTCCGATATTTCCACACCATAATTTCTATAGGTGGGCAGTCTTTCCAAGGCAGATTTTTTTTTACAGATAGCTCTTAGAGAAAATTTTGTAACCGACTTAGGGCATTTTTTAAAATGCTATATAAGCTAAGGCTTATGATGTAAATAGGGTTGGAAAATTTTTAGCATAGAGGCTTTTTCTATTTTCCAAATAGAGCTTTTCCGTTACTATAACCTTGCCTTCTTACTGAATATATGCAAGTTATCATACCTCTTTTACTGATTTTCTAGTTTTGTGTAAATCTGCATATGGTTGTCTGTGAATTTCTTTTGTTCCTCTCAATCATATTGTGTCTTGCCTGTACTAGAATCATCTAATATGTGTATACATATTAACTATATCTAGTTGTGTTGTGCATTTTTCAGTTCTGTGAAAGTTTCTTTAAATCTGTCTGGTGCATCACCCTTTTGTGTTTCAAGTTTTGTTGTTTCATCTTTCACTCTAAAGCATTCCTTCTCCCTTTTCCCCTCAAAATTCAGTAGTTTTAGGTGATAATCAGGCAAGGAAGCTAGCCTTCTTCGAAGGTCTAATCTCTTTGAGCAAGGTCCCACACTTTGAGATCATTCCCATTGTGTCATTGGAATGCTTGGAATCTTTCCAAGCAGGGTGCAATTTCATGTGACAACAGTTTCTGGCATGCCCGGTGGGACAATACAACTTTTATTACTAGTTTTGATGTGCAGCCAATGATTTTCAAGCATGTAAGAGGTTAAACCTACATATCTGGTGACTCACACTGAGGAAGGACAAACAGATCAGTTCTGCTGTCACATTTTATGAAAAAGATTCAAACGAGGAGTTCAAGTACATTCGATTACTTGCAACTGTCTCCACCTAGAAGGCAGAGTAGAGCTATAGTAAGGACTCCAGTTTCTAAAAGGATACATTCAACTCCACCAAATTTCAGACCAATTGCTTCTGTAGTTCTTGTAGCAACTCAAGCAAATCTACCCCCAGCTATTTAGATGGCAAGAAATCAACCATTCATGACTTTTGATGGGGACAACCCTTTAAATCTAATAGTACATGATGTTATACCCCTGGTAGCTTTGAAGAGTCTGCCCTATTTTACAGGGGAAAATCAGACTACCCCTATTGAGCACATTAGAGACATAGCTTCTTTATGTGGAGTACATCATGTCACTCAAGAGAATGTAGCCATCAGGTTGTTGGTTGCCTCATTCAAAGGGATAGCATTGCAATGGTTCAGGAGTCTACCAGTGCAGACTATTACAACCTAGGATGATCTAGGTGAGAAGCTAAATAAACAATTCTAAGATAAATCAGATAATCTATCATTGGTTGAACAGATGACCACCATAAAGAGAGCTCCCCAGGAGCAAATGATGGATTTCAATTTTAGATTCCAGAAGACATGGGATAGAATCCCTGCCATGGTAAGACCTTCAGCTGAATATGCATTCTTGTATTTTTTGAAAGCCCTAAATAGTGATATTTCAGTAATGATTCAATCATTAGGAGGTACTAGTTTACTTGACGCTTATGAAATAGCTATTAGGGCAGAAAATAATCTGATTCAGGCCAGAAAAATAGCACCCAGACCACCAGTGCCCATCTTTCCTAAGATTCAGGCTTCAATGCCATTGCCAATCCCATATGTTTCCCCTTTACCTACTATGGCAGCAGTACGAAGTACTGCCAATTCTGAGCCTACTACTTCTAGATCATCTCAAGAGTTGAAGGAGATTAAAAATAGTCAACAGAAAATAGAAAATATCCTGCAAACCTTTGGAAATGAGTTAGTGAACATCAAAAAGTAGCAATCCTAGCATAGACAGCCTTATCAGCCACAACCTCAAGGGCAAAATCAGCAGCCATATCAAGGCCAAAATCAGCCATATCAAGCTAATAGGCCACCTTATCAAGCAGTTACAAAGGTGCCAGGCAAAATGTGAATCAAAGGCCTTTTCAGCCTTATAATCTGACACCTATTACTGTAGCAAGGGACCTTGTCCTTATTCAGAATAACCTTGCAGCTGAGTATGAGTGGTGCTATCCATGCAATCATCCACACAGTCAAGCAACCTACTCGAATGGGGTTATAAATCAGGCTTTAATGGTACAGAATGTTGCAGTCTCATAGCCAAATACACCTCATGATGGGGGTGTTCAACAACAAAAGCAAACTTAGGATGATTCTACCTTCATAAATTGGCAAGAAGGTGAATTATGTGGCATAAACAATGATAACACCTCAGTTGCAGCAAATACAAGAGCCAAGAAGAGGGGTTATGAGATAAACCAAGAAAAAAATAAAGAGAAAGGACATGTTGGTGCTTCTACATCACATATTCCCCATATTCTACAAAGAATTAACCTAGCAGCAGTAAGGGAAATGCCTCATTTGCAAGTAGAAGTTGCTACTACAAAATCAAATCAGAAGGTAAGTGCCATTCCACCTTTCAATATTATTAAAAATATGAAGAAGATGAACGTGACAATGTCTATGTGGGATTCCCTAGCCATCCCAGGCCAAAAAGACATATTGCAATCTGCCTTGTCTGATTTGAAAGTGTCCAATGATACAACTATTGACCCAAATAGGGTTGTCCTTACTAATTCATCTGAGGATAATAGAAAATAGCCAAACAAAAGTGCCAAATCACTACCATTCTATGTGTCATTAATAATTGGAGACAAATTAGTATATAATTGCATGGTGGATAGTAGAACAAGCAGTTCTGTGATGCCTAAACAAATTGCAGACCAATTAGGGCTCAAGTACCAGCCCCTTGAGAAGGGTGTACTCCAACTAGATAGCACAACTGTTAATACTATGGGTGTAATAAAAGACCTAGGTCTCACTCTGCATACCTGTCCCAATGTTTCCATTACCAGGAGGTATTCATCATAGATTTGCCTCCTTCTTTTGCCATGTGCTTATCAAGAGAGTTTATAGCCAAGATAGGAGGATATTTATCCTTAGACTAGTCCCACATGTTTTTCAAGACTAGATATGGCACCAAAGTAACTTTAAAATCTAAGTTGCTTTCAAATCATCACATAGAGCCTTACACACCAAGTGTTGTTAATGCAAATTGCATTATTTATGATGATCCTGAACTTGTTGCTGCTCAAGAACTACAATCTGAAAGCATACCAGAGGTACTCTTAAGGGAGTGGTCCTCGGAAAATGTTGTTGATGATCTTGAGGGACACATCCAAGAAACTGGTATGGGGGTTTACATACTGCATGAGCATGAAACAACAATACCAAATCTTGTGAAGGATGTAGAACAGCAGACAGAGCAGCAAAAGGGGGTGTGGAAAATGTATTTTGATGGCTTTAGGAACAAGAATGGATCTGGTGGTGGTGCAATGCTAGTGTCACCACAAGGTGAAAAATATTTTTCTTCTTTCCGTTTTGCCTTTGCATGTACAAACAACACTGCTGAATATGAAGGATTAATTCAAGGTTTGCAGTGGGTAAGGAAGAGGAAAATAGGATGTTTACAGGTGTATGGTGATAGTGAACTCATTGTGAATTAGGTAAGAGGACTGCATCTTACAAAAAATGATGTTCTAAAATTCTACAAACATAGGGTGTGGGACATGATTGAAGAATTTGATGCTTTCAATCTGATCTCTATTCCAAGGAATTAGAACTATCATGCCAATAGGTTAGCTACAATTGGGGCTCTGTTTGACATCCCCAGTGATATTCAAAGGGAGAAGGTACAACCTCATGTAAAAATAGTTGATAGGCCCTCTATCCCTGATAATAATATCCATTAGCAAGTTTTTGAGAGCGATGAATAGATCTTGCATTTCTTGTTAGAAGAAGATGAGTTTTCTGTGATGAATTAGGATAAGCTCAAACAACAATATGGCAATGCTCAAATTGTTCACTTGAGAACAAACAAGCTGCCCAAGGGATTTGTAACCTTGGAATCTATTTTTAGCATAGATGATCATCTAAAGAAAAGAAAGACTAGCATGCAGGTTAAAGAAGAGCATTATGAGGAGCTAAAAAATTTTAAAGGTAAGCTTCTTAAAATTGGTAAAATCTACTCAGCTGAGGACATAAGAGCTTTTATTGCTCTCTGTCAAGAATTTGAAGGGGTGTTTGCTGAGGATTACTCAGACCTAAAAGGGTTCGACCCTCAGATTGTCCAGCACACCATAGAGTTAGAACCAGGTACAAATCCTGTGAGGCAGAAGCAAAGGCCTCTAAATCCAAAGTTAGAGCCCCTGATGATTAAAGAATTGACCAAACTGATCAAAAGAAAGATCATTTTTCTAATCAAGCATACTTCTTGGGTCTCTAACCTTGTCCCTATGAGGAAAAAGAATGGAGAGATTAGGCTATGTGTTGACTTCAGAGACCTCAATAGGGCCTCCCTAAAAGATCACTACCCATTGCCTTCAATGGAGCAAATTCTGCAGGTAGTGGCTAGCTCAGAGAGATTTTCTTTGCTTGATAGATTTTCTGGTTACAATCAGGTGTTAGTCAAGGACAAGGATTAGTTCAAGACTGCTTTCACCACTAAATGGGGCACCATGGCCTACAAGAGAATGCCTTTTGGTCTCTCAAATGCTGGCTCTACTTTTCAGAGAGCCATGGATATGGCCTTTAAGGGTTTACTATATAAATTGGTGCTGGTATACCTTGATGACATCACAGTTTTTTCTAAGAATGAAGCTGATCATTTATCCCATCTGAGGCTAGTATTCGAGAGATGCAAAGAGTTCAGGATATCTCTCAACCCCAAGAAATGTATATTTGTTGTGCATGAAGGCAGGCTGTTAGGGCACATTGTGTCAAAGGAAGGCATTACCATTGACGGTGAAAGAGTAAGGGCTATTCTGGAGCTACCTTTACCCAGCCACAAAAGGGGACTGCAAAGTTTTATTGGAAGAATTAATTTTCTACGACGATTTATCCCTGACATTGCAAATCTTTTGAAGCCTTTGACATCTATGTTGAAGAAGAATACAATTTTTAACTGGATGAGAGAGGCCAAACTCAACTTCGAGTCCATCAAGGAGACATTAGTGGCTGCACCAACTCTGGTAAACCCTAATTTCTCCAAGGATTTTATTTTATATGCTTATGGCGACTTGGATACCATCTCTACGATTTTGGTACAGCAGTAGAGTGAGGGTTTTTAGAAACCAATCGCTTTCTTTAGTCAGGGGCTGGAGGAGTATGAGCAGAGATATAGCTTCATTGAAAACAATGTCCTGGCAATGATAAGGAGCCTCAAGAAGTTTCAGCATCTTGTTTCTAATAACAAGATACATTTGATGGTCACTCATCCTAGTGAGAAAGAGTTCCTGTTGAGTAAAGATGTTAGTGAAAAAAGGTCTGGTTGGATCACCAAAGTCATGGAATATAATGTGAAGATCAAGATAACCAAGCTTGTCAGAGGCAGAGAACTTAGTGAACAACTCATTACCAATTCAAAGAATGAAATAGAAGAAGAAAAGGAGGTCCTTTTGACTATTGAGGAGGAGCATCAGCATGATACAGTAGCAGTAGGCACCAGTTGGGTTAATGACATGACTCAATTTTTTGCAAACTGGTGAATGTCCAGCAGGTCTAGATAGAACCAAAAGAAGATATTTTAGACTGCAATCCATTCCATATGTTTTAATAAATGGCATCTATTGTGATGTTCACAACACGCCACATTTTACTCCTTAGCAAAATGAGGACCCCTGCTGTGGCTTTTTGCTTTTTGCTTGTGTGTGTCATTTTGCTTGGTGGTAAAGGGAAAAAGGGGTTAAAATTGCAAACCTTGTTAAAAATGGCGAAGAAATGCATTTCAGTATCAGTGCATAGTATGGTTGGATTCCTTGTCAAAAATGAGATAGGGTTGCTTTTTGAACCATGTTAAAATTCCCCATATTTTGCAAGTTATGATCATTTTGGTAAAATGTACATTCAAGTTTGTATATCGCTTTACATATATAGGGTCGTTCGTATATGCAAAGGGTTTTGTTTTTGTACTTAGTCTCTTTTGCATTCGGGTTCATATACAAGGTCATTTGTATGTCTTTTTGCCTTGTATACATTTGGTAGAGTTTCTGCATACATACAAGATGGACCCGAGGTGGTTTTAGGTTGAAATGAATAAATCTTTAAATCCATTGCATGTATCTCGCGCTTGTATGTTTGGTAGGTCTTAACATACAATGCATTTATACAAGGGCCGGAACTGAAAAGTTATTTTGCAATGTTAATTCATTGTATATTTTGGCCTTGTATATTTGAACATACATTTGATATATACATTTGCAATGTGTAGGCCGCGGACCCGAAGGATTAGAAAAAGGAGTTAAACTATTGTATGTTTTTTCGCTTGTATGTTTTTACATACAAATGAAATATACAAGTCAAGATACATGCAACGTTCATATGCATACCGTGGACGCGACAGAAAGTTAAAAGAGGTTAATTCATTGTATGTTCGCGCTTTGTATATTTCGATATATACAAGCGAAATATACAAAGGAAGCATACAGGCCACGGAATTGAAAAGATTGAAATCCAATTGAATCAATGTATCACTTCCACAATGTATATTGATATACATTGCTCAGCATACAACGAAATATACATTACGGAACTCATAGGCAAATTAAAAGCGGTTAAATGCTTGTATCACGTCTGTCTTGTATATCGGATATACAAAGATTTAAACAAGGAAAATGAGTGGGAAAGTGAAGCAATAGGAATTTTGAAGCTTCTTTGGGTACCCTATGCATGTTTCTGGTCAATGATGGTTGACCTGACTGGTTTTAACGTTGTATATGAAAGCTGTATATGCATTTTGATGCCTATTTTCCATGGTTTTTGAGCCCGATGGCTGTGTTTGTGCATTTGGAGCCTGTTTTAATGCAGATGTTCATTTTTCCTACTGATTTATTAAATGATGGTGCTAATTCATGCTTGTTTATTGTAGATTGTTGGAGTAGCTGGGAAGAAGTAGAGTTACCGACACAGTAACAGTGTGTAGGTGAATGCAAAGGTAGGGTTTTAAATGACAATGACATCCCAGGTGGCGGGCCAGATCCTGAGAGGCCAAACACACCAGAAGACGACAAAGCTTTCAATGCAGGGGAGTTTGCAGTTTGAAACATTATTGAAGGAGCGGCGCCCTGTCTGGGTGTGCTGCTAGAATTCTTGGTGAGATTCATTTCTCACTGTTGGATGCTGCATTTCAAGATGCTTACCGTTGATCTCCTAGGGTTTTTGGGCGCTAGATTGGGGAAAAACCAGAGATATATATATTGAGCCCCTGTACTATACAAAAGGAGAGGAGGTCAATAATACAAAAAAATTAGACCTGTAATAGTTTTAGGAGAGATCAGATTACTGAGACTAGTGAGGAATGGATTGTTGAAATAATCAAGGTCCCTTCCTCAGATCATTGTAAATGTACCTGTTTTATGAACATACTGTATGGAGATGAAGCTTCAGACTATACCCTGATTGTAAACCTTAAGTAGTCTTCAAGTTGATTTCTGGATATGTATTGGTGAATGTTGTGTTCTATAGAAGTGCTTTCATTTCATTGCATGTTGTTGTCAACTTTTCCCTTAAAGATTTGCACTGAATCATGCGGATTTGTGGATTGTCCTGGTGAAATATGATTTTAGTTTTCTTCTCTCCATTGCTGTATGGGAACATGTATATGGATCAATGATCTCAGTTAAGTAATTTTAGGAATCTCACTCTCTCTAACCCTTTTTCTCATTTTAATTTCATTGAAATCACTTTCATAACTGCACATCATGATAAATCAGAAGCAGAACAGAAAAATATGCTGACATCTCGAAGACAACTAAATATCATTAGCATATTTTGAGCTAAATGCATGTAGTATTGAAAATGTCATGCAAAGAATCACAAATAAGGGTAGAACTCATGCAAATATCAACTTAGACACATCATTTGGAGATATATGCTGTGTAGAGTAACTTCCCTGTGTAGCATGGTTGCAGAAACAGAATCTACTAATCTATGTAAGGTCCCAAAATGGAAAACAACAATACACATGAACCACAGAGTAACATCAGTAGATTATGAACTAATCGATGAGGACTTGGGATCATGATTCTTGGAATTCATTGTATCTTTCAGGATAAACAAGGGTTGTTGTGTGACTTTTGTTTTGTGTGCTTGGTTGTGACTGACATCACAAACCAATCAATAGGAAACTAGTGCTAGAAGGAGGGTTGTTGACAAAGGAAACCATAGATTCCTGCATACATTGCTTAGACATCCTGACAGTTTGAATTTTGGTCATAAACTCGTCATTTTGCCTTAAAAACTTGAGAAATCCTGGATTTCAAGCCAAATACCAAGTCCAAATCTAGTGGACTCTTTGAAGAACTGCCTATCAGGGGATTTAGACCTAGGACTGTGGACATTCATCACACCCCTGATTCTAGTGTGACAGAAGTCTCACAAGAGAGTGCTCCTGTAACCCCTATTGGCTTTTAAATACCCACAGGACCACCTATCACACCTCAGGCATAGCCTCAGCCTGTCATACCCTAGATCCAACCTCCACTAGTTGTGATGTCATTTTTCACAGCAGAGTCACCGCTGGCCTTTAATGCATATCATGCTTTGCCTAAAAATCTAGATAAAATTTTCCCTAGGTACCATCTGTATCAAGATGCTGATGATCATGTCAAGACCTTCAAGGAAGCTTGTTGTAGGGCTCGAATTGAGTATGACGATGTGGTATGCATATTATTTCCATTCTCCTTAGGGGAAGAGGCCTATAACTGGTATACCAGTCTAGGTCAGGGTTCAGTCCGTTCATGGGATGCCTTAGAAAAAGATTTCAAGGGTAGGTTCAAGGTGCCTATAGATCCTTCAATGAACTATCATCTTTTTGCCACCATCAAGAGGTGCGAAGGAGAACCCATTACAAACTTCAACACTAGATTCTAGAAGATGCTATCTAAACTGGTTGCTCCCTATGTTGTAGCAGATGAGGATGCTAGGAGTATTTATTATTCAGCTTTAGATCCCCTGACCTCCATGTTTATCAGAAGGACACACCCTGGTGTAACAACTTTAGCACAGTCTTTTGAGGAAGCTATCAAAGTTAGTCAGCAATTGGCTCCTACTCCCACACCAAATATTGCTTTCCCTACACTTCCTAGTTATCTTACATATCCTGTCCACCAACGGACCAATGGAGCCATGATGCCTTCAGCTATGATGCTAGCCCCTTTGCAAATACCACCACTCAGTGTCATGCCCCCACCGAGTGGGAGTAACCAGATGTTACCATATCAAACACAAGTGCCTCAGGGTGTAGAACAATCCAACAATAACAATGGGTCTTCCTTTTTCAAGCCCCAGACAGAGAATGTGATGGCCAAGGTTCAGGAGGAGAAGGAAGAAATCACAGAAATATCAGCTCAGTTAAGAAAACTTACTACTGAGGTCACTGATCTAAGAAATCAAAATTTCTACTCTCAACCTAATCAAAACAGAGGTTATGCCAATGATAAAGCTAATTATCTGGACAGGGGGTACAACAACAATTACAATAACAATAATCCTCCTAGATAGCCTACAGTGTGGAACACCAGGCCTAACAATAGTTCCTTGCCATCACCCCTAGACAATTAGCCTCCTGGTGAACCTAGGCAGACCACCAGCGTAAACATTGCAGAGGCAGTACTTACGAACTGGTGCAGAATATGTAACACCAACGCTCATGCAGAGTTGGACTATCCTCAATTCAGGATTGTTGCTAGCATATTCCAAGCTGAAGTGGCCAGTACCTCAGGTAACCCACCTTATGCAAAGGGAAATGAAATTGTCCCCTATGAGTATGATTCTGCCCTAGTACTAGAAAGCTTCATGCATTGTCCTTATCAACAGACAATATCATCACATAAGGATTACACTTCAACATGTGAGGAATCAGCCATGGCTTTTGAGTCTAACTACATTTTCCCCTTTGAGGATGAGAATGAGCCATCAATTGAGCATGAGGAAGTCAATGCTTATCAACAACAACCTCAGGGTAGGCATAACTACAACTTAAGGAATAACTCAAACAGATCTGTTGATCCTTTGACTACCTCATTGCCTCCAAACAATTTCAACACTCCACCTGATCCCAAGGCAAGTAATAACCCTGGACTCCCCAAGGTCGATGCTTAATATCTGACACCGCATAACACAGCATCAAAAGCTGCAAATCCACTTCCTGAATTTGACAAATTGGTTACATATCTGGCAGATGAAATGAAAAAAGTAAAGATCAGCCTGCCAATGTCAGAGTTGCTTAAAACCCCTGCTATCAAGAATGCTTTCATGAAATCATTGGATGGTTTTTCTCAAAAGGAAGATAGCCATACCCCGGGCCAATTTAGAAATAAAGATCATGCTGCCAAGGACATTAACGTCAGACCTAAAACCCCAGCTACTGTTCAATCTGCAAATACCTCCCACATGACCCTATACAAAAACAAGAGTGAGTCACCTCCCTTCCTCCTTACCACAAGGATGTTTGGTAAAAAATTGCACAACTGCTTAGTAGACTCAGGAGCATCTACCAATGTAATGCCCCTATCCATATGCAACGCTTTAGGGTTACATCCTGCTAAATCATTGAAGAAGGTAACACAATTAGACAAAACAAAAGTAAGTGTGGTAGGAGAACTAACCCACATTCACATGCAGCTAGCATCAGATCCTAGAGTCTAGCACTATATTGATATTCAGGTAGTAGATATACCTGATACATATGGAATGTTACTCAACAGAGACTGGTCAAAAAACTCTCAATGGATACATGTCAACTTATTTCAGCCATATGTGGCTACCTTGGAAGTGTATACCAAATCAGATAAAGATCAAAGCTGAACCTCACATGAAACACATGATCACCAAATATAACAGAACCAATGAAATCATGTATGTGGATGTGGAACCTAGAGTTTATTCCATCAGACCTCAAACCGCCAGCATAGAAGAAATCCTGATGCTTGACATACATGATCATAATGGTGACCTTTGGAGTGATGAAATAAATTCAGAGCCTGATTATAATCTTGGAAATAAAATAAAACTAGATCATTTCAAGAAATTTGAGATGCATTTGTTTAGATAGGTGAAACGATGTCAATTATTAAGTGTGCTTGTTCACGATATTCTGATTGATGGATGGTGCAGGTTGCATGATGAGGCTCATTCTGAAAAAACTTGAGATGCATGTTTAGACATGTTGGAGTTGGAACAAGCATATGGCAAAGCATCTTCACCCACGGTGAGTTCCATGGATAACAATAGTGATAATAATTTATGTTTGTCTCCTGCAGGAACAGGAGGATGCGCACAGAAGGATGAAGGTTCTGTCCAGATGACAGAAGAGATACTGGTATGCAACAGGGGTAATGATAAGAACAAGAAGACAATCACCCTTGGGAGTGATTGTTTAGTGGAGTCAGATTACGTGTTATCTAATGAGGATAGCGGCGGCAATCTGTCCAAGTTCAAGGAGTTTCTATCAAAAGAAATCCAAAAGATGATGCAGCAGCATAGGCCTCCCCAGGATGCATTGATTGAGAAGTGGTGCAAGTTGCATGAGGCACCTCACTCGAAGACATCTTGCTTGTTGTGCCTGCATATCTTGAGAAGGCATACTCTTCCTGGTCCAGAGAATGTTCCTCTTGGTGATAAGAGAAAAGAAGAAGTATCAGCTCCCCATAAAGCCGATGAGGTGGTGTCTGAGAAAACTAGGACACCAAAGCTAAAATGGATATCCAGTGGTGCAGCTACCAGATCCAAATGAAAGAAGGAAGCACCAGACAAGATTTTAGCTGAGGATGAGCCATGGATCCTCAGATTTGATAGATCTAAGTCAAAACAAGGAGCTAGAGTAGGAATAGACCTCATTGACCCATCTGGAAAATCCTATTTGGCAGCATATAGATTGCAGTTCCCATGTACAAATAATGTGACAGAATATGAAGCTCTAATTCATGGGATACTGTTTGCTATTAGGAAGAAGGTGAAAATTCTGCATGTCTATGGGGACTCAGAATTAGTTGTCAGACAGGTAAGAGGTATATACTCTTGCAATTACAGGAGGCTATCCAATTACAAACACAGAGTGCGGGACTTAATAGAAGAGTTTGATGCATTCAATATCACCCATGTACCCAGAGAGCAAAACCACAGAGCAGATGCTTTGGCCCAGGCTACCAGTACTCTAGAGCCACTGTCCATATCAGGTTTAAAAAGATTCTCAGTTGAATTAATATCAATGCCTTCAGTACCTAATAATGCAACTAATCTCCAAGTATTTGAAGATGATCAGCATATATTGGATTTTATTTCTAATAGAGATGTTTTTGAGGCACAGACTATTGATGAAAAGAATCTAGAAGATCATGTCTAGGAGGAAGAAGAAATCCTGGAGCTGCCAAGTAACAAAATCCCTAGGAGAATGATAGAGCTAGAGAGAGCATTTGATTTGGACAACATGCTGAAACAAAGGGATCTTCAAAAGGTTGATGAGGGACAATATTCGCAGGTCAACCTTGGGCAAGGTGATAGAAGAAGAAATGTTCTGATTGGGAAGGTCTGTATAGAAGAAGAGTTGAAAGGGATAACTTAGGCCCTCAAAGATTACATCCATGTCATTGCCTGGATGTATGACAAATTGAAAACTTTGACACATCAGTCATCACTCATACGATACCTGTGAAGTCAGATGCCAAGCATTTTCGGCAAAAGCAAAGACCCATCAACGCTTTACTGGAGCTAATCATTTTCAAAGAAGTTAAAAGACTGCTCGATGCCAGGATCATATTTCCTGTGAGACACTCCATGTGGGTGGCAAACCTAGTCCCAATGAGAAAGAAGAACGGTGACATCAGACTATGCGTGGACTTCAGGAATTTGAATCGAGCTTCTGAAAAGGATAATTATCCTTTGCCTTCTCTAGATGAAGTCCTGTAGATGGTGAACAGTGCCAAGATGATGTCCTTCTTAGACGGTTTCTCTAGATACAACCAGGTGATGGTGGATAGAATCGATAGATTGAAAACCACATTTACCACGAAATGGGGGATCTTCGCCTATAGGCGCATGCCGTTTGGATTGATAAACGCTGGAGCCACATTTCAGTGAGCAATGGACATAGCCTTCAGAGGCTTGATTAGGAAGTGCATAGTAGTATACATGGATGACTTAACAATGTTCTCCAAAGATAGAGTGGACCATGTAGAGGACCTGAGAAAGGTGTTGAAGAAGTGTGAGCAGTACGAGATATCCTTGAATCCAAAAAGTGCATATTTGGGATGACCACAGGGAAATTGCTAGGCCACTTGATAACTGAAGACAGCATCATCATTGATCCTGACAAAATAAAATCCATCATGAAGATACAACTACCTGGAAGCAAGACGGAGCTCAAATCTTACTTTGGTAAGATTAATTTCATTAGGAAATTTATCACTGGCTTTGCAGAGATAGTCAAGCCCTTGAACGCCATGCTCAAGGACACTAAAATTGAATGGACCCCGGAGGCTAGAGAAACTTTTGAAGACATTAAAAAGGCCATATCAAATGCTCTAGTCCTAATCAGTCTAGATTACACCAAGGACTTCTACATCTACTCATTTGCTTCAGAACATACCTCTGCAGTAGTACTAACACAGAAAAATGAAGAAAAGGAAGAAAAGCCTATAGCCTTCATGAGCTGCCCTTTTAGAGACACAGAGCTTAGGTATATGGACGTTGAAAGACAGGTGCTTGCTTTGGTCTGAGCAGTCAAGAATTTCAGGCACTACATCCTGAGAAGTAAGGTGATTGTTGTTGTACCCGATGCAGCAATGAAAATGTTGCTAATGCAAAGTGAACCAGGTGAGAAAAGGGCTAAATGGATCACTATCCTCCAGGAGTACGATATGGACATTACCCCTATGAAGCTAGTAAGAGGGAAGGCATTAAGCTAGATGATATTAGAGGTTGATCCCAATATCCTGAGCCAGCAGTACGTCATAAATGCAAAAGATGAGGGAGAATAGTACTCAGACATTAGGCACATCCTAACCACTGGGAGATGTCCCTCAAGACTGCAGGCCTCATAGAGGAGAGCCCCGAAGATAAGGTCGCTGAAATTTATGTTAAAAGGATTCCTTTTCAAGAAAAACTATGAGGGGATATACCTAAGATGCTTAGAAAGATCAGAAGTAGATAAGGTGCTAATAGAATTACATGATAAATTTGGGACTGCACATGTCGTCCTTAGCCACCACTCATGCTATCCTCAAGGCAGGGTATTATTGGCCCATAATTTTCAAAGATACAGCTAAACACATTAAATGTTGTCATATGTGTCAGGTTGCTGCCAATAGAGAGAAATATGTTGCTCAACTTTGCAGCCAGTGATGGAGATGCGCCCCTTTGCTCAATGGGGAATGGACTTCATAGGACCCATCAATCCTCCCTCATCCTTAGGCCACAGGTATGTTTTAACTATTACTGATTACTATACTAGGTGGACTGAGGCTATCAACAGTAGGACATGCAATGCTGAGGATGTTATTAGGTTTTTGGAAACCAATATAGTGACCAGGTATGGATTTCCATATGCTTTAGTATGTGATAATGGGCCTGCTTTTGCTTCAATTAAATTGTCAAGTTGGGCTTTCAATCATGGGGTCATTTTAAAATTCTCCTCAAATTACTACCCCCAAGGGAATGGATTAGCAGAATCCACAAACAAGAACCTATTGAACATCATAAAAAAGCTGATAGATAAGAACCCAAGGGAATGGAACACTCTATTGAAATATGCCTTGTGGGTAGATAGAACCAGAAATAAAGCTGCATTAGGAAATTCACCTTTTCACTTAGTATATGGGGTGGATCCCATCCTCCCTGTCAACTTAAAGATTCCTACACTACATTTTGCACAAGAGTAGCTAGGCATAGATAATAAACATGAAGTTAGATTGCTACAACTAATGCACCTAGAGGAAAAAAGAAGTGCAGCAATTAACCAATTTGCTAAACATCAGGCTGTTGTCAAGTGCTGGTTTGACAAAAGGGCCAGAATCAAGGCTTTTAGGATCTCAGATCTGGTCCTGATGTGGGACAAAGCACATGAAAGGACGGGTGATCATGGTAAATTTGACAAACTCGAGATAGGCCCCTTTCAAATTTCTGAAATTCTAGGAGACAACACCTACAGGCTCAAGACCTTAACAGGTGAGGATGTTCCATTACCAGTTAATGGATAGTTCCTCAAACACTATTTTTAGGCCTAAGGATTGCATCATGATAGTCATGTGTATCATAGTGTACTTTCTTTGTATAGTTGTTTGTATAGTGGCTTTGTTTTTCTTGTTTTTTTTTGGTTGCTTTGTTTCCTCAGTAGGGATCTTTCTTTTGATTTAGAGTATAAAGGGGCAGATTAACAACCACTGAAAACAATGGAAAATTGAGATCATTAAGGTTAATTATTTGAAATCTATGCATAATTTGTTGTGACTGTCATGAATGTAGAGATTTGTTTAACTTGTGAAATTTTGTATTCAATAAGAATGGGTTGAGTATTCAAGGAATGTTTCTCACAATGACACACCTAAAATCCTTGGGTTTGTTGAACTTACCAGTGTAGATATTAGGTGAAAAATCAGAGGTCACCCTTGCTACCATTACAATTCTCAACTTAATTTCAGCAAGTGACCACTCCTTGCATCATGAAGTTACAAATGCAATATCTTATGAAATTTCTATGAAATACAAAAATAAATAAAATAAATAAATAAAATGGATTATACTGAAAATCTAGATTAAGCCATCTAAGTAACTCTACCGGGGCTATAGACGCTCGCTGGCAGTGGGGCTCTACTTAGGAGAATTGTAACGATAACCTTGCCGGGGCTATGGACGCTCGCTGGCAGCAAGGCTCTATTCAGTTGGCTATGAGGGAATGTCCTCACCTACGTAGTCTAATATTAGTCACTGGTTTGTTCAACTGATCTTCAAGATGAGGCTTATTAACCATGTGCACCCACTTAAACTGAAATGAAAATTCATGCACCTTATTGAATATATTGAGTCTCAAGTTGGATAATAATTTGTAGAAAAGATAGTTGGAAGTTATAAATTTATTTCATTCAATTTTCTTTAATGGGTTGAATTTGATTGTTTTATTTGGTTGCTAGTTGTTGTGATGTTCACAACACACCCCATTTTACTCCTTAGCAAAATGATGACCCCTGTTGTGGCTTTTTGCTTTTTGCTTGTGTGTGTCATTTTGCTTGGTGGTAAAGGGAAAAAGGGGTTAAAATTGCAATCCTTGTTAAAAATGGTGAAGAAATGCATTTCAGTATCAGTGCATAGTATGGTTGGATTCCTTGTCAAAAATGAGCTAGGGTTGCTTTTTGAACCATGTTAAAATTCCCCATATTTTGCAAGCTATGATCATTTTGGTAAAATGTACATTCAAGTTTGTATATCGCTTTGCATATATAGGGTCATTCGTATATGCAAAGGGTTTTGTTTTTGTACTTAGTCACTTTTGCATTCGGGTTCATATACAAGGTCATTTGTATGTCTTTTTGCCTTGTATACATTTGGTAGAGTTTATGCATACATACAAGATGGACCCAAGGTGATTTTAAGTTGAAATGAATAAATCTTTAAATCCATTGCATGTATCTCACGCTTGTATGTTTTGCAGGTCATAACATATAATGCATTTATACAAGGGCCGGAACCAAAAATTTACTTTGCAATGTTAATTCATTGTATATTTCGGGCTTGTATATTTGAACATACATTTGATATATACATTTGCAATGTGTAGGCCGCGGACCTGAAGGATTATGAAAAGGAGTTAAACTATTGTATGTTTTTCGCTTGTATGTTTTTACATACAAACGAAATATACAAGTCAAGATACATGCAACGTTCATATGCATACCACAGACATGACGAAAAGTTAAAAGAGGTTAATTCCATATATGTTCGCGCTTTGTATATTTCGATATATACAAGTGAAATATACAAAGGAAGCATACAGGTCGCAGAATTGAAAAGATTGAAATCCGATTGAATCAATGTATCACATCCACAATGTATATTGATATACATTGCTCAGCATACAACAAAATATACATTATGGAACTCAGAGGCAAATTAAAAGCGGTTAAATGCTTGTATCACGTCTGGCTTGTATATCGGATATACAAAGATTTAAACAAGGAAAATGAGCGAGAAAGTGAAGCGATAGGAATTTTGAAGCTTCTTTGGGCACCCTATGCATGTTTCTGGTCAACGATGGTTGACCCGACTGGTTTTAACACTGTATATGCATTTTTGATGCCCATTTTCCATGGTTTTTGAGCCCGATGGCTGTGTTTGTGCATTTGGAGCCTGTTTTAATGCAGATGTTTATTTTTCCTACTGATTTATTAAATGATGGTGCTAATTCCTACTTGTTTATTTCAAATTGTTAGAGTAACTGGGAAGAAGCAGAGTTACCAACACAGTAATGGCGTGCAGGTGAACGTGAAGGCGGGGTTTTAAATGACGATGATGTCCCAGGCGATGGGCCAGATCCTGAGAGGCCAAACACACCAGAAGGTGATGAAGCTTTCAATGTGAGGGATTTTGCAGTTGGAAACATTATTGAAGGGGCGGCACCCTGTCTGGGTGTGCTACTCGAATTCTTGGCAGGATTCATTTCTCACCGTTGGATGCTGCATTTCAAGATGCTAACCGTTGATCTCCTAGGGTTTTGGGGTGCCAGATTGGGGAAAAACTAGAGATATATATATTGAGCCCCTATATTGTACAAAAGGAGAGGAGGTCAATAATACAAAAAAATAAGACCTGTAATAGTTTTAGGAGAGATCGGATTACTGAGACTAGTGAGGACTGGATTGTTGAAATAATCAAGGTCCCTTCCTTAGATCATTGTAAATGTACCTGTTTTATGAACATACTGTATGGAGATGAAGCTTCAGACTATACCCTGATTGTAAACCTTAAGTACTCTTCAAGTTAATTTCTGGATATGTATTGGTGAATGTTGTGTTCTATAGAAGCGCTTTCATTTCATTGCATGTTGTTGTCAACTTTTCCCTTGAAGATTTGCACCGAATCATGTGGATTTGTGGACTGTCCTGGTGAAGTATGATTTTAGTTTTCTTCTCTCCATTGTTGTATGGGAACATGTATATGGATCAATGATCTCAGTTAAGTAATTTTAGGAATCTCACTCTCTCTAACCCTTTTTCTCATTTTAATTTCAGTGAAATCACTTTCATAATTGCACATCATGATAAATCAGAAGTAGAATAGAAAAATATGCTGACATCCCAAAGACAACTAAATATCATTAGCATATTTTGAGCTAAATGCATGTAGTATTGAAAATGTCATGCAGAGAATCACAAATAAGGGTAGAACTCATGCAAATATCAACTTAGACACATCATTTGGAGATATATGCTATGTAGAGTAACTTCCCTATGTAGCATGGTTGCAGAAACAGAATCTACTAATCTATGTAAGGCCCCAAAATGGAAAACAACAATACACATCAACCACAGAGTAACATTAACAGATTATGAGCTAGTCGATGGGGACTTGGGATCATGAATTCTTGGAATTCATTGTATCTTTCAGGATAAACAATGGTTGTTATGTGACTTTTGTTTTGTGTGCTTGGTTGTGACTGACATCACAAACCAATCAACAGCATCCTTTTCAAAAAGGACTTTAATGGTTTATTGTTAAGGTGCATTGATAAAGATCAGACTGACAAGGTGCTACATGAATTTCATGATGGAACAGTAGGGGGTCATTTTGCCCCAAGAACTACTGCTTGGAAATTAATGAGAGCTGGCTATTACTAGCCCAGCTTATTTAAGGATGCCCATGCATGGGCTAGAAAATGTATAAATTGTGCCATTTTTGCCAGCAAAGAAAGGCTACCAGCTTTACCTCTGCAGCTAATTCGGGTAGAGCATCCCTTTATGAGATGGGGCATTGATTTTATAGGTCCCATTAACCCACCATCAAGTGCAGGCCACAAGGGATTCTTACAACTACAGACTATTTCACAAGGTGGACTGAAGCAGTGGCTCTGAAGGAATCCAATGGGAATGTTGTTTTAATTTTTTATCATGATTTGGTTTCCAGATTTGGAGTGCCTGAGTCTATTATCTCAAACAATGCTTTGGCCTTTGTAGGATTGAAAATAACTGACTGGGCTATTAAGAATGGGATCTATTTGAATACTTCATCAAATTATTACCCACAGGGTAATAGTTTGGCTAAATCTACAAATAAAAATCTCATAAGGATCATTAAAAGGTCAATGGAGGATAACCAAAGGACCTGGCACACTAGTCTGAAATATGGCTTATAGGTAGACAGAATAACTCCCAAGAGGTCAATTGGGAATTCCTCATATATGTTAGTGTATGGAAAAGAGGCAAGGTTGCCTATGTCTATGGAACTGCCAGCCCTAGATATTATGAATCAGCTGGAAATGTTTGAAGCAGAGGACCCCATGGCTATCAGATATGCTCAACTGATGGAGCTTGAAGAGAGTAGAGATAAATCTATGAAGACTATGGAGTATCATCAGCTTCAGACCAAAAGAAATTTTGATAAGAAGGCCACCCCCAGAAATTTTAGAATGGGTGATATGGTGCTCAAATGGGATGAATTGAAAAGCAAACCAGGAAAGCATTCCAAATTTGACAGCATGTGGAGTGGCCCATTTCTCATTACTGAATGCAAGGAGCACAATGCATTTTAGTTATCAAGCATGAATGGACAAAATTTGCCTATCCCAGTCAATGGGATACACCTAAAGAGGTGTTTTGAGGTATGAGTACCTTGTAAATTAGTAGATTAGATTTCTTTCTTTTAATAAGTGATGCTGCACAATAGTTTATATCCTTTTGTTTTCCCTAAGTGTTGTCTAGCACAGTTGGAGGGGTTGCCTTCAGCATTTTTGTCTTGGCTTGGTCTTCCAAATGTTCTTCACTGTCAAGATGCTAAGTTGCTAAAGTCAGAATTCTTTGTCAAGACATATCTTTTGTCTTTGAATGACCCCATGCCCAATAGATGCTCAAGGCCACTGATCTAATTGTTTAGCAAGCAAAGACCCCATAGAAGTCACCAAATTGTTGATCTATTTTGCCTCTGCCCAGAGTTAAATAGTTCACCTTGCATTTTCTTTGAAAAACCTTTAGAAATGACCATACAAGGTGTAAATCTTCCAAATAATTATGTTATGCCTTGCCAAAAAATCCTAAAAATCTCACCTCAAGATTCTTTGCAGAAAACACAAAAAAACTCAGAATTCTTTTAACTTCAAGTATTTTCTATCACTGGGAATTTTCAGCTTCATACTTGTATTTCAATATGCATTTTTGAATGTACATTTGCATATACATTCGCCAATGTATGTTTGAAACATACATTTGCAATATGCAAAGGGGTAGAAACATACAAGGAAAAATATGCATATCAGGTTATACATTGCAGGAATATTCCATCAAAGATTCCTGCTTCCATGTAGGGGTTTGTATGTTCTCATTGTATATTCAGATATACAACGGGTTTATACAAAGGTGAAATATACAAGGCGGATTATATGTTAGGAGATGCAAGGGTGAATGTACATTTTGCAATGTACATCGACAAACATACAAGGGACCTTTGCCTAAGATACAAGCAAGACATACATCGGGTCATATACAAGGAAATGCATACAAAAGCCTATGTACATTGGCAAATATGCAAGGGTCAATTTGCAAAAGGAGCATGTATATCGGCTTGTATGTTCGCACATACAAGGCTGATATACAAGTCGATATAGAAAGGCCAAACATACAAAGGCGTTTGTATATCGCTGAGATACAAGAGATGGGGCCCGCGCATATACAAAGAGGATTGTATGTGTTCTACATACAAGTGAGCATGAACAGTGGAATGTATATTGGGTTGTATGTCCGAACATACAAGGCCGATATACAAAGATAATATGCATCGGCTACAGTAGAAGTACATTGGTGTAATGAACAAAAGAGAATGTATATTTCGCATTGTATGTTTCCCAACATACAATTGAAACATACAAGGAAAAATATACAAAGCCGAATGTGCAGGAGGTGGGGTCCACAATATACAAGGGCGTTTGTATATTGGCGACATACAAAGAAATGATGCAAGTCAAATATACAAGGGGCCATGCATACAAGCGCGCATGTACAAAGGCCAATGTATGTCATGAACAGTGCATTGTATATGCGGCTTGTATGTTTGCACATACAAGTCAAAGAAAAAAGGTTGATATACATACAAAAGATCACATGCAACAGTGGGATGTATATCGCGTACATACAAGCAAACATACAAAGGTGATATACACGCCGGATTTCAAAGTCTTTCTAGTCTGTTTCATACAAATTTTGAAATCTGTGGCTTGCATATATATGGTGCTCATATATGCCGATATACAATGAAAGATACAAAGTAAGGATGCAAGCCGGATTCCAAATGGATATATATTTTGGCTGAATGCAGCGTCAGGTCCGCAGCTTGCATGTATATTTGTAATTGTATATTGTGATATACAAGTCAAAGGTGCAAAGGAAGCATACAATGTGAACCTGAATTGAAGATCAAATTCTGGCATATTCAGGCATGAGGTCCAGCTTGTATGTATAAGTGCTTTGTATGTTTGCACATACAAAGAGATATACAAAGAAAGGCGATACAAGCCAGACCCGATAAAATAATCAGATGCAGCTAATGGTCATTTTGAAATCCGCAGCTTGTATTTTTACACATACAAGGAGATGCAAGAGGTGGGATCTGCCAAGGCACAAGCACTTTGCATGTATCTTCTGCATGTATATTTGCAATTGTATATTGTGATATACAAGACAAGATACAATGCGACATACAAGTGGTGGGCCTGATATATAAGCGCTCAGTATATGCAAAGGGAATTACAGAGAAGGTTTTAAATGGGGATTTAGACGAAAAATTCAAGCGATATATACAGGCAGTTGACCAAAGCTTTGACCACCTGTATCTCCTCCATTTTAGCAAATTTTGACATGCTTCAAGAGGCAAAGATGCATATTTTGGTCCCCTCTTTCATTTGGCGGGGTTTTCAGGGGTTTTTGTCACCTTTTATTTTTAGATCTGGATTTGCATGTTTTGGGCGACTAGACGTTTCAGTGACTTTTGGGGCAGGATGCATATATTTTTGCATTCATTTTTGCAGGTAGATGAAGTAGCTCGCATTGATGTCTGAAATATCTCTCCACCGCCTAATTTTAGATACTTCAGATATTCATGGTTGAAGATAGACACGAAAAAGGTGCTCGCATTCAAGGCACGGAATATCTCCACCTACCCCTGTTTCTGATATTTCCACACCATAACTTCTATAGGTGGGCAATCTTTCCAAAGCAGATTTTTTTTCAGAGACAGCTCTTAGAGCAAATTTTGTAACCGACTTAGGGCATTTTTTAAAATGCTATATAAGCTGAGGCTTATGATGTAAATAGGGTTAGAAAATTTTTAGGATAGAGGCTTTTTTTGTTTTCCAAACAAAGCTTTTATGTTACTGTATTCTTGCCTTCTTACTGAATATATGCAAGTTATCATACCTCTTTTACTGATTTTCTAGTTCTATGTAAATCTGCATATGGTTGTCTGTGAATTTCTTTTGTTCCTCTCAATCATATTGCTTCTTGCCTCTATTAGAATCATCTAATCTGTGTATACATATCTGCTATATCTGGTTGTGTTATGCATTTTTCAGTTCTGTGAAAGTTTCTTTAAATCTGTCTAGTGCATCACCCTTTTGTGTTTCAAGTTTTGTTGTTTCATCTTTCACTCTAAAGCATTCCTTCTCCCTTTCCCCTCAAAATTTAGTAGTTTTAAGTGATAATCAGGCAAGGAAGCTAGCCTTCTTCGGAGGTCTGATCTCTTTGAGCAAGGTCCCACACTTCGAGATCATTCCCAGTGTGTCATTAGAATTCTTGGAATCCTTCCAAGCAGGGTGCAATTTCACGTGACAAAAGTAACCTAGCCCTGTAGTGTCTCGGGCTATTAGGGTATGAGGTTGGATGGATTCAGTGATACCATCCTTTCTTGAACCAAGTGGACCGTGTCCTTCATACCCCATTCTTTGTAGCATTTGAAATCCTTAACCATATTGTTCAGTTGGTATAGTGTGATGGTCATGTTGTGTTGATGGACTGCCTTCATCCTTGTATAACCACTGCAGGATATCTTTCTCATCACTCTCATCTTCAAGCCTGCCCCATTTGACAAATGGTCCTTTGGTAGTTTTGTCTGCTTTGGGTTTGCTCAAAGTACATCTTCCATATGATCTTGGAGATAGGGGGAGCTATGCCAAGCAGAGGGATTGGGAGATTGTGTACTCGTCCAAGCCTTTATCCTTGAGTTTGAGGTCAGGTTGGGACATCTTTGAAGAGGAAGCAAGTGTAGTTGGGTCAACAAGAGATGAGGATGAAGCAGAAGCACAATTGTTGGGAATCACCACTTCAGGTTTAGGATGGATAGAGTTACAATACTAGAATGGGTTGGGGTCACCTTGGATGGTGATCTCTTGACCTTTGTGAGGGAAATTGATACACTAATGGTATGTCGAAGGCACTACTTTCAAAGCATGTATCCATGGTCTTCCAAGAAGAATGTTGTATGCTAGCTCCATATCAAGGACTTGGCAAGCCACATCTTTTACTACAGGACCCACTCTAATTGGTAAAGTAACAATACCCTTTGAAGTTCTCTCCTCCTCATCATAGGCTTTTATAGTGATTTTCCTTTTCAGATCTATAGCTTTCTCTGAAAAGCCCAATGTAAGGATTAGCTTCAAGGTGCAGATATGCAAACTAGCTCCTCCATCGATTAGGACTCTCTTTATCTTGTGCTTGTGAATGATGGCTTCGATATGAAGAGAGGCGTTATGGGATTGAGTGATTGACATATCATCATTTTCAGTGAATGATAGGGAATGAAGTGAGGTTATGTGACCTACCATGGTTTGAAACTATTCTTTAGCAAGGTTTGTTGGGACAGAGGCTTCTGCTAAAGCTTTGTCAAGAATGGACCTATGGGATGGCGATAGATGCAGAAGTTCTAGGATGGAGATATGTGCAGATATCTTATGTAGCTAATCCAAGATACTGTATTGATTAGCCAGAGTGGCAGAGGCTCCTCTAAGAGTGAATTTGTTACTGTGGGTGGTAACATTGCAATCTGGATCTTTATTTATAGTGATCACATTGATGTGTGAATCACCTTCTGAGATATGGTTGACAACATAGTCAAAACTGACATTTGTGTAATTTGCATTGTTAGATCCACTGTTGTTTCAGTTGGAAGGTCCTCCCTATTCATAGTTGGGAAGAGGATCCTTGAATGCCTGGTGATAATTGTTAGAGGTATGCCTGTCAATTGATATTTTGTTTTTCTCAATCAAGTCTTGGATAGAATGTTTTAGCGCAATGCAGTCGTTTGTTTTGTGCCCCCTGTTTCAGTGGAATTCACAAAAGTCATTGTCGTTCCACCAATGGGATTTGACTTTGGGTTCATACTCTCATGCCGAGGGAAGTGTTATGATCTTGTTTGTGATTAACTTCTGTAGGGCAGTTTCCAAGGATTCTCCCAAAGGGGTGAATTGTCTCCTAGGTTGAAAGTTGGTGAACCGAGATTCAATGTTTCTTGGTTTATTTTTGATGCAGAGGTAGGAGGACCAAAACTATCCTCAATAACATTAAAAAAAATCAAAGAAGTAATCCAATTGCTTTGGTCAGGTTGAATAGAACATTAATACATACTTTTCCTCCAATTTTTATGAAGATCCAATGGTAGGGGAGAAGGTTATGACTCTTTTCCCAAAACTACAAACCCTAGGCAGTGTTCAGACCTGCCCTCACCAAAATTGCAATATCTTTCACAAAACTTAATGAAATTATACCAAACTAAAAGAATTGTAAATTAGAAACACAAATATTTCTATCCATCTATTATATGCATCAATGTGAGGCCGTACTAGCTTGTACCATGCATATTTTCAGACTATATTTTCAGACAATTAAACTCTGCAGACCTACCCTCAATAAAAATGCCATAATTTATTCAAATCTTAATGAAATTTGATGCAACAAAAAGAAATGGAAATTAGACTCAAGAATATTTCCAACCATATATGGCTTGCCTCTGTATCTATCCATACAAAACTGTACCAAATGCTGCAACAGGACTGTTGCAGGAAAAATCTAAAAATTACAATCCATAAAACACTCATATCTCCCTCAATATTGCACCAAATTTGATGAGACTTGAATAAAAATAAATCTTATTCATCCTACTTAAATATCACATTAATATTTTATAGGTTCCAGGCTGTACATGGCCATACAAGGCCTGGAACCAAAGAAAAAAATAGTTAGAATTGCATAATAAGGGCTTAAAATCACAAGTTTTCAACCCAATTCACATCTATTCAATCACTCCCCAATTTGTGAAGGTTACAAGGCCTTTTAAAGGCATTAGACATGTCTTTTTAGTTTCTCACTGTCTTGGAGTGAACCAAGAGCTAAATGACTCTTCACCTTCCAAGTTTGCATCTTTTTCCCAATTTTACATTGACAACCTTTATATGGTTTGCAATATTTTGCATTTTTGAAACTCCTAATGACCTAAACACATAAAAATAACTTGATAAACCTCATTACAATGTGGAAGCATACAAATTTAATCAAACTCAAAGATTTGTCTAGGGCAATATTAATTTGCCAAGGTGCTCCTGCACCATACAACCAACCAACAAAATTTCCAAGTCCCTTGGAAATGTATCTGCAACAAAAGTCTCTTTCCTCTATCTTTATCTTCAATCTTCTCAGCTACAATCTTCCAATCTATAGAAATGGTGACCAACCAACCAACAAAACAAACTACCATCTTCACAGAGCATCCTCAGGCTCCTTCTACTCCCATCAGTGGAGTACTCTTCGGGCTACAACATCAAGTGCTTCTTTAGGTATCCATCTCTCTCACTACTTCACAACAAACCAACTCACCAAACCATTCATCTCACCCAACAGCAGATCCTGGTGATGCACCTACCACTCTCTCTTCAGTGATTTCTCTATGCATCCTTCTCCAGCCAAATCTCTATTGGAGAATGGTCATGACAGACCTCATCTTGTCTGCCCACACACAATCTCAGAAAACATCCTTCTTGCAACTAGATGGAACAAGCACCTGCAACCAAACAACTGAGCAACACAAAATCCAAAAGGTGTAGATTGCCTCCCTCGACAATCTATCTACACAATAAAGATCTTCTCACTCTTCACCTACCTTCTCAGTGACAGAAAAAAAATACACACCACCCAAATCTTTCGCCAGCTCTGATACCAATATGATACAGAGGTAGGAGGACCAAAACTATCCTCAATAACATTAAAAAAAATTAAAGAAATAATCCAATTGCTTTGGTCAGGTTGAATAGAACATTAATACATACTTTTCCTCCAATTTTTATGAAGATCCAATGGTAGGGGAGAAGGTTATAACTCTTTTCCCAAAACTACAAACCCTAGGCAGCGTTCAGACCTGCCCTCACCAAAATTGCAATATCTCTCACAAAACTTAATGAAATTATACCAAACAAAAACAATTGTAAATTAAAAACACATATCTTTCTATCTATCTATTATATGCATCAATTTGAGGCCATACCAAGTCATACCATGCATATTTTCAGACTGTATTTTCAGAAAATTAAACTCTGCAGACCTACCCTCAATAAAAATGCCATAACTTATTCAAATCTTAATGAAATTTGATGAAACAAAAAGAAATGGAAATTAGACTCAAGAATATTTCCAACCCTATATGGTTTTCCCTTGTATCTATCTGTATAAAACTGTACCAAACACTGCAACAGGACTGTTGCAGGAAAAATTTGAAAATTACAATCCATAAAACACTCATATCTCCCTTAATATTGCACCAAATTTGATGAGACTTGAACAAAAATAAAGCTCATTCATCCTACTTCAATATCACATTAATATTTTATAGGTTCCAGGTTGTACATGGCCATACAAGGCCTGGAACCGGAGAAAAAAATAGTTAGAACTGCAGAATAAGGGCTTAAAATCACAAGTTTTCAATCCAATTCACATATATTCAATCACTCCCCAATTTGTAAAGGTTACAAGGCATTTTAAAGGCATTAGACATGTCTTTTCAGTTTCTCACTATCTTGGAGTGAACCAAGAGCCAAATGACTCTTCACTTTCCAAGTTTGCATCTTTTTCCCAATTTTACATTGACAACCTTTACATGGTTTGCAATATTTTACATTTTTGAAACTCCTAATGACCTAAACACATAAAAATGACTTGATAAACCTCATTACAATGTGGAAGCATACAAATTTAATCAAACTCAAAGATTTGTCCAGGGCAATATTAATTTGCCAAGGTGCTCCTGCACCAGTTTTGCGGGGGGTTGTTTTGAGGAGTTGACAAATTGAAAATTGGTTTCTTAGGTGCCGCATTCTTGGCATCTACCACCCCATCATTCACAACATTTTTGTTTTTCATCCAGAATCTCAGTTTGTCTATGTTTGTGTTGGTACTAGGAGTGTCCTTATAGAGTTTTATTTGACCCTTGGCAATTAAATCTTTTTCAATGATGAGACCCATCTCAATGACCTTGCTAAAGGAAGTAGGACATTGGATTTGTATCTGATAGCTCATGTCAGTTTGTAAGTTGTGCATGAACATTTCCAGCATTTGTTTTTTAAGCATTTGGTGTGGACACTTGCTTGCTAGCTGTCTCCATCTTTGTAAGAAGGTGACGAAAGAATCTCCACCTTTCTGCTTGGTGTTACAAAGATCCAATATTGAGATGTTGTGCTCAATATTGTAAGAGAAGTGGGTGACAAATTTGTGTACAAGTTCATTGAATGTTTTAATGCCAGGTGGTAGTCTAGAAAACCACTCCATGGCTTGTCCTCCCAAGGCTCTTGGAAATAGTCGCATAAGGTAAGTGTCATTATGTGCGACTTCTAGGAATGCAGCATTGAATTCCCTGATATGGTCCCTTGGATCACCCTTTCCTCGATATTTATCAAATTTTGGTACCTCAAATTTAGAGGGGAAAGGTATCATGATTAGGGTCCTATCAAAAGGATATGATGAAATATCCTCTAGGGTGTAATGTTTAGTTGATGCCCCTATTTTCATGTCCATGAATTGTTGTTGTAATGCTTGGATTTGTTGGTTCACTAAACTTAGGGCATCTGTAGCATTAGAGGTTGTTTTGCTTTTGTCTAAAGGTGTTTCTTCCTCATGTCTACTTCCTTTAGGGTTTCTTTCGTCCTCAATTTCTTTGAGAGCCTCTATGTCAAAATCTTTAGGGACCTTGACTCCTAGATGTGCTAGATGTAAAAAGAATTTGGTAGGGTCTTGGGCGAGTACCTTTTCCAATAGGCGTTGAAATTTTGGGTCATGTTGTGTTTGAAGGATCTCTTCCATAGAAATTTCTTCCTCACTTTCATGAGCATTTGGAATCATTTTTTCAGCCATTTCAATCTACTTTTGTTTTTGTAATCTTGTTAAGACCATGCAAGAGGGGACTAGAGATGGGATGGAGTGAGACTTTGAGCAAGGTGCTTGAAGGTGACATGATTTTAGCCAGGTTCTTCTTAGATCTAGGTGGTGTCAAACAAAGTTGGGTGTGCAAAACGATAGTCGAAGTAATGATGATATAAATCCATTTACTTGATTTTGACTAGTCTAGCACAATCCACTAGTGGAGTTCTGATAGAGAAGGATAAGTGATCCTTGATAGAGGAGACTCACTAGGTTTTGTTTGAGATGTGATGTGATCAAGAAAAGCTTAGTTCTAACCTTGTTGGATTTTGGAAGAATTTTGGTGAGATTTTGGATTGAAAAATAGTTATGATGTGGAAGGAGATAGAAATGTTTGATTTGCACGATCTTAGTCAAATTTTGAAAAACTGAGACAGGCTTGAAAATGGTTTTTGAAAAGTTGAAATTTTTGCTTTTAGAAGGTACAGATTTTGCTTTCTAGTTTTAAATGCACAGCAGTTTAAATGCACCACAACAAAGTGCATAAGCACCATGAGTTGTATCAAATGTGCCACTCTAGGTTTTGTTTAAATGTGCCACGATGGATATCAAATGCGCTAAAAGTCTTAGCAAGTGCGCTGCTAGTTGGGGCAAATGCGCAATTCTGGTTTTTCAGTTCAACTTTGCAGAAATTTTGGAACATTTTTCAAGATTTTTCTATTTTTTGGTTTGAAAACTCAGTGTTGTTGAGAATTGATTTCAATTATGGCACAGACACAGCAAACACATAGAAGTTTTCATGATTTTTATCTTTTGTTATTTTTTTTTGTATTTTTGGACTATTTTGACTCAAAAACAAGTACACCCTAGGCTGGATAAGACAATATTTGTTGAATCCTCTAGCTGTGCATACTCAAAACGTGTAGCTCCAGGATCTGGTAGCACCAGCTCCCCTCCACAGCACTCACTTTTCACACATATCAAATCCAGGTTTCCTTAGGCTCGTACCCCCACCGAACCTTAGGATTGTCCCTGCTACCTCTACTAAGAGTCACATGATTCGAGGCCGCTTCAAGAGCTCTGCCCTTTGCATCAACAAATAGGAGTTTTTGGCTTGCTAAACAATTGGTTCATAGTCAAGACAATCGTTCAAGTGGTTACACGTACGGCGGCACTACTCTCCATTATTGAGTCTCCCAGCCTCTAAGGGTTACACCTTAGAGGGTTTTGGGGGAGGTTGGCCATCGGTGTAACACAACAACACTTGTTGTACAATTTATTTTAAGTGGCTTGGTAGGGCTTGGCTTTAGCCTATTACCACTCAGGGTCGTTCCCTCTTGGACAGACGTGCATCCAAGGGCAGGCCCCTCTAAAGGTTAAACAAATAGAATGACAAGTCTGGCATTCTAGTCACCCAGTTAAGGGGAGAACATAAGCCTATTGTCATTCACAGTCACAGAATACACTGATTAATCCAAACCTAGTTAAAAGTAGAAAAACTAAATGGGCTATTCTACTTGTGCACTCATGCGGTTGTTAACTTTGAAGTGTTTAAGACATAGCAATGTTCATTCTCATTTGTTGAGATAGCAATGATCTAATCTAGGAAAGAAATCAACAATGCAAAGATAGCAATGGTTCAATTAATTTCCATCCTAGTTAAAGACTATGTGGAATTTGCATGCATATATTTTTTGTTGCTTTTTCCCTTAGTTAGTCTAAATGAACTAATCAATGTAGCTAAAATGATCTAATCCAGCCTCTAATCTTGCAAAACAAATGTTAGCTCAAACACAAAAATTAGATGAAATCTAAAGCTATAGTGCAAAATAGAAGTGCCGCTACACAGTCTAAATGCACAAAAATAGTACTTACATGTGGCATTGTACATATGTGCTAAGATGTGTCAAAAGCACATGAATGGGATATAAATGCATTAGTTTAGTAAATGCATCATAAAAATGTGTAAAAGCGCCATTATGGAGTGTGGATGCGCTAGATGACCGCAGGTGCCAGAACAGAAGAGAGGAGCATTGTCTCAGAGTATGGATACACCAGATGACCGCAGGCGCCGGAGCAGAGGACAGAAGCACCAGTTTAGAGGTTGAATGCGCCAAACTTCTACATGCATCGAAATAGAGAATAGAAGCACCGTGGAATTGTTCAGATGCACTGGATTAACCTGTCAAAAGCCTGTACAATACCTGTATGGAACCTGTCTACAAGAAAACTCAGATTTTGATTAGATAAAGGGGCAAGGGCCCCATGGTGGGTGCCAAAATGTGAAGGGTGAAATGTGGATTAATCAACAATGAAAACAAACCCAATACATCAATGAAATCTGAAGATAAAAGATATTAAAATAAGAACAAGATGATACTTACAACTTTTACCTTTCGACTTCCATTGTCCACCTATCTTCTTCTTGATCTTGATGATAATGAAGCCCTCAGAAGTGTATGCTCCCTTGCTTGTTGAAGATGACAAGAATAGAATGGCTATGATACTTTGTGTGATTGAAGATGAGCTTCAACACACTAATGAGATGGATGATATGAAGTGTTATGGAGATGGGGTACCAAAGGCATGCTAGTGTTTCTATAGCATAAGTTTGCTCAAGCGATCGATTATGAATGAAGAAGAAGAGGGTTGTATTTATAGACTTGTGTAGAAGAAGATCAATGGTTGAGAAGAAATGAGAAGATCAACAGAGGAGGATGGTTGAGGAACGTGCAACAAATGGAAGAAAGACATGTGTCATTCAAAAAGAAGCTTTGTTGAGTTAACTGCTCTGTTGATGAGGATGAGTTTTGTTTTTCTTAAATTAGAATTTATTTTTCTAATTTAAAAGCAAAGTTGCTTTAACTCGGCTTTTTCTTTTTGTATGACAAGAAGAATATATTTTTAGAAGATATGTAGATTTTTAGAAGATAAGAAAGCATAATTAAATAAATAGATTTATTTAATTATTTGTAGATAATTTGGTGGAAAATAAAATATTAAATATATTTTATTTTGTGGAGATTTAAGATTTTATTTAAATAAAATTGCATTTTATTTAAATTTGGAAGAATAAAAGATTTTAATTAAATAATTAAAATTATTTAATTATTTAGAAGAATGAAGTTGATGTAGATGAATTTAATTAATTAAATAAATGTAATTTATTTAATAATATGAGAGGAGATGAATCAAATAACTAATAAATTTATTTATTTATTGATAGAGGAATGTGAAGATGAAATAAATATTTAAAATATTTATTTAAGTAGAGTCATGTCATTTTCAGGTGTATACAGAAGCGCTTTCATTTTATTGCATGTTGTTGTCAATTTTACCTTTGAAGATTTGCACTGGATCATGCGGATTTGTGGAATGTCCTGGTGAAGTATGATTCTAGTTTTCTTCTCTTCATTACTGTATCGGAACATGTATGTGGATCAGTGATCTCAGTCAAGTAATTTTGGGAATCTCATTCTTTAAACCCTATCTTTGTCATTTCTTTTTCTTAATTTCATTAAATCACTTCCATAGCTACAAATCATGATAAATAATAAGTAGAATAGAGAAATATGCTGGCATCCCGTAGATAACTAAATATCATTAGCATATTTGAGCTAAATGCATGTAGTGTTGAAAACATCATGCAAAAAATTGCAAATAATGGTAGAAACCATGCAAATATCAACCTGTAGGCACATTATCTGAGTGAATTCATAGTGTATAGGTTGAATTGTTGGAAATTTATGTAGAGAAGACATAAAGGACATGATATTTGGAGGAATACTGATGAACTTTGCAGAAATAACTGAAATACGTAAGGCCCCTGAATGATTAACAGCAACACACATCAACCACTGACTAACGTCAGTAGATTATAAACTAATCAACGGAGACTTGGGATCATGAATTCTTTGAATTCTTCATATCTTTCAAGATAAATAAAGATTGTTGTGTAACTTTTATTTAATGTTTGGTTGTGAGTAACATCATCATCAACATAAACTGGCGCTAGAAGGAGGGCCTGAACAAGGAATCTGTGGATTTCTACAAATGTTACATAATTATTTCATCATTTGATTTGAATGTTTGCAAATATCTCTTATCTAAGAGGTTTTGACTATATCTTTACAAATATCTAGCTCAAAGCTTCAAAGTTTCGTTTGATTTTCTGAGCTTTCAATTTTTATTCTGAGATATGATATATCTCATTAAATTTCAAAAATCCTAAAAATTGAAAATAGAATCTCATTTTGATGGATGCATAAGAGGACAATTGTCAAGTTAACATTCCTTTATTTCAAGAAACTTTGAATAAGCAGCTTTATCCTCATAGTTTATCTAACTTTGGTTTATTCGGTTGTTGCAGGATACACAAGACTATGGAGCACAGTGAAATTAATTGTCTAACTTTCCTCATAAGGTTGGATTTATATTTGAAAGGACTAATTTTTTTCTTAGATGTGTTCAGGGCTGAAGTCTGGCAGAAAAATGAAGAAATTCTGGAGCAACAAGCAAACACAACACTAGAAGTTATTAGTTGTTCGGACACTAAAGTGGACCACTCTAAGGATTTTGAATTATATTTGTCTAGATATATATAGTGTAGTCAAATATTAGGTTTATCCACTGATGATGTCATGATTGAAATTTGGTTCAGATTACATGACGAAGAGCATTCAGAAAGGGATTGTGATGCTTGCTTTATCATGTTGGAGAAGACTTGAATTTTGGAACAACAAGAAGAAACAACACCCGTAATCATGAGTTGTTTAGAAAATACAATAGTTGAATCAGTTCTAGAAGGTAAAGATAGTGAAACATCTTTCCTTGAATCATTTTATGGTGAAAAATGGAGGTCTCTACTTTATAATAAGGGTGAAGCAGAGTGCAGGAATGAATCTTTTGAAAATCCTAAAGAAGAAAGTTCTTCTTGTTTCACGTCATCAGATAATCAGCAAGAAAGATTTGATGAGGGGGAAGATAAATATGAAATTGATCTTGATACACTAGACAAATATATTGAATTATTAAACGCTTGTCAGGATAATGTTTCTGGATCTGAATTTAGCAGTTTTGATAGAGATGAGTTGATAAAGAAGTGTAAACAGGTGGTGGAACAATTTAAATGCATTTCTACTGAAGAAGTTCCCATGATAGTAACCCAGGGAGTTGTAGAAAAGGAAATAAATGTTGATTTACTAGTTGACTTCTTTAAATTGAATGATCAAATGCAAGAATGTTGCAGGACAATAGGATGAAATGCCATACTGGATGGAAAATGTGAAATATTTGATGAACAATTCATGAAAGTTGAAGATATAGAAAGCTTTGGAGTTGTTGTACATGATCAGATGCCAATCCAATGTCATTTTGAAAATGAAACAGGGGAGTATTCCTATCAGTCGAAAGTTGTTTCACCTTTACAGTCAAATGATTTAGAAACGATAAATTTATGTATATCAAATTATGATGATGAAGATACTCATTTAGATGCTAATGTGCAGAAAATTGAAGAGAACATTGAGACATTTCCTGAAATTGAGGATAAACTAAACATCTAGAATGAAGGAACAAAGCTGGATAAAGATGAAGAAATAATCCATCAAGAGCCATACATCCTTCAATTTGAAGTGAGACCAGGCATTGAGCCAAGCAATGAAAGTGTAGAGTTACATGGAAGACCAGCTGCCAATGAACAAGCATGTCCAACAGAACCAGAGATGCACCAGGTTGTATCTTTCCTTTCCACAGTGAATAATGTTGAATACTATTTTGATTATGGAAATTCAAGAGATAAGACATCATATGGATTAGTCATGAACATGATGAGCTTCCTTAGTTGCTGATAATTAGAGGTTATTCTGTTAAATACAATGAATTTAGAATACAAGAATATTTTTTAGAATACAAAGATGAATTTGCTAGGATCAGAACCATAACTAATGCCCTGATGCTCCTACACAATCTAAGGAAATATGCAAATGCAGGTGTCTTTGGGTCTTTTCCTGGGTTTTGTTTGCCTTCTAGGGTCTTTTTAATTTCATAGGTTAGTTGTTTGTACAATCTGCTTGTTTTGCTTGCTTTGTTGTTTCCTCAGCAGGGATGTTTATTTTGATTTAGAGTATACAGGAGTAGATTAACAACCATTGAAAACAATGGAAAATTCAGAACATTCAAGTTAATTATTTGAAATTTATGCATAACTTGTTGTGACTGTCATGAATGTGGAAAGTTGTTTAACTTGTGAAATTTTGTATTCAATAACTGTGGGTTGAGTATTCAAGGAAAGGTTCTCACGATGACACACCTAAAATCCTTGGGTTTGTTGAACATACCAGTGTAGATATTAGGTAAAAAATTAGAGGTCACCCTTGCTACCATTACAATTCTCAGCTTAATTTTAGCAAGTGATCATTCCTTGCATCATGAAGTTACAACTGTAATATCTTATGAAATCTCTATCAAATACAAAAATAAATAAATAAATAAAATAGATTTTACTGAAAATCTAGATTAAGCCATCTAAGTAACTCTACCGGGGCTATAGACGCTTGCTGGCAGTGAGGCTCTACTTAGGAGAATTGTAACGATAACCTTGTCAGGGCTATGGACGCTTGCTGGCAGCAAGGCTCTATCTGGTTGGCTATGAGGGGATGACATCAACTATGTAGTCTAATGTTAGTCACTGATTTGTTCAACTAATTTTCAAGATGAGGATTATTAATCACGTGCACCCACTTAAACTGAAAGGAACATTCATGCACCTTATTGAATACATTAAGTCTCAAGTTAGATAATGATTTGTAGAAAAGATAGTTGGAAGTTATGAATTTATTTCATTTAGTTTTATTTAATGGTTTTAATTTGATTATTTTGTTTGGGTGCTAGTTGTTGTGATGCTCACAACATGCCCCATTTTACTCCTTAGCAAAATGAGGACCCCTGCTGTGGCTTTGCTTTTGGCTTTTTGTGTGTGGGTCTATTGGGTGGTAAAAGGGAAAAGAGAGTGAAAGTTACAAACCTTGTTGAAAATAATGAAAAAATTGCATTGAGTACCAGAGCTAAATACAGGTGAATTCCTTGTCAAAAATGAGTAAGGGTTGCTTTTTAAACCATCTTAAAATTCCCTATATTTTGCAAGTTATGTATGTTTTTGGTAAAATGTACAATAATTGGGTTTGTTGTTTGTATATACAAAGTCATTTGCATATACAATGTCTCTCATTTACAAAGTTGTTTGTATATCGGGTCGTTGTATGCTCGCTTGGAAGTCATCGAGTATTTATTTTACTTGTATGCATTGTGTTAATGTTCTATTTATACATGCAAGTCACGGACCTGACAGGTTTACAGTTTAAATGAATAAAGGTTTAAGTTTGGCGGATGTATATTTTATGTTTGTATGTTAGGCACAGGGAACATACAAAGGTGAGTTACAACGGTAGATGTAAGTCGTGGAACCAAAAGCTTATTAAAGTTGGTTAAGTCGTATGTTTTGTGCTTTATATGTATCTTACATACAAAGTGAATATACATTGCACTTATACATGGCCCAGATTTGAAAGAGTATTAAGGTTGGTTTTATTGTCGTATATTCTGCACTTTCTATGTATGTTTCGAAACATACATTGCTTGATAAATACAAGCCAGAATTCAAAGGAAATTAAAGTCTGATATAAAGGATGCATCACACCCAAATGTATATCAGAAGATGCATTGTGCTGTATACATCATGGATCTGACAGGTAAGTAAACTGCAGTTAATGAAGAGTTGAAGTCTGACAGGGACATACAAAGGAATTTGTATGTATCGGCTTGTATAAATTGCAATGTACATCTCTAGATACAAGCTGATATACAAAGAAGAGATACAATTTTATATGCAAGCCGGATGCAAAAAAGGAGTTAAAAATAGAAAGGTCTCTGTATATTTGAGCGCTTGTATGTTTGCGAGATACAAGCCGATATACAAAGAAATTATATGCATCGCGGAGCTTGTATATCCAATATACAAGAGCAATAGACAAATGTGAAATATACAAGCCAGATGTCAAAGGAAAATTAAATATGGAAAATTCTTTGTATATTTGCATGCTTGTATATTTATCGCTAGAGTTGGATTCAAGACTGAAAAGTGGATTTTAATTCCATTTTATTGACTTATGTCTGTTGGCAGGTATGCAGGTGTTAGTGAAGCCATCATAGTTACGAAGACAAAGTAAAGTTAAACAGTCATCAGGCATTGGCAGAAAGATAAAAAGCTCGACCCAACTGCGAGGTTACGCTGATGGTGAAGGCATGCAGGTAGATATAAAGACAGAGCTTTAATGGCGATGACATCACAAGAGGCGGATCGGATCACAAAAGATCACAATCGAAGCAGGAGGAGTACAGGCTTTCAATGCGGAGAAAAATGTAGGTGGAAAGAAACATTATTAAAAGGAGCAACAGTTATTTTGGTGACTGTTAGGGTTTTCAAAGGGCATCCTTATGCTCAGTATGGGTATGCTACTTAAGGATTTTTGGTGGGATTTGTTTTCCACCGATTGATGTTGCACTTGAAGGGTGGACTGTTGATTGACTAGGGTTTTGGAACCATATTGGGGATAATCAGAGCTATATATTGAGCCCCTTTACTTTGTAAAAAAAAAAGAGGTCAACCATTTTAAATCTGACTGAGACAATTTCATATAGGAGATCAGATTACTGAGACTAATGAGGACTGAATTGTTGAAATGTCAAGGTTCTTTCTTCAGATCATTGTAAATGTACTTGTTCTAAAGTATACTGAATGGAGATGAAGCTTCAGATTAAATCCTGATTGTAAACTTTACGTAATATTCAAGTTGATTTCTGGATATGTAATGGTGAATGTTGTGTTCAATAGAAGCGCTTTCATTTTATTGCATGTTGTTGTCAACTTTACCTTTGAAGATTTGCACTGGATCATGTGGATTTGTGGAATGTCTTGGTGAAGTATGATTCTAGTTTTCTTCTCTTCATTGTTGTATTGGAACATGTATGTGGATCAGTGATCTCAGTCAAGTAATTTTGGGAATCTCATTCATTAAACCCTATCTTTGTCATTTCTTTTTCTTAATTTCATTAAATCACTTCCATAGCTACAAATCATGACAAATAATAAGCAAAACAGAGAAATATGCTGACATCCCGTAGATAATTGAATATCATTAGCATAGAATTGCAAATAATGGTAGAAACCATGCAAATATCAACCTGTAGGCACATTATCTGAGTGAATTCATAGTGTATAGGTCAAATTGTTGGAAATTTATACAGAGTAGACATAATGGACAGGATATTTGGAGGAATACTGATGAACGTTGCAGAAATAACTGAAATATGTAAGGCCCCTGAATGATTAATAGCAACACACATCAACCACTAAGTAACATCAGTAGATTATGAACTAATCAACGGAGACTTGGGATCATGAATTCTTTGAATTCATCGTATCTTTCCAGATAAATAAAGGTTGTTGTGTAACTTTTATTTAATGTTTGGTTTTAAGTAACATTATCATCAACAATACACAATAGTGGTCTTACTCAAAATACAATATACATATGAAATCTTTAACTCAAACTGCAAGCTACTCCCTCCAAGCTCTAATTGCCAATGTGGAAGGTGATTGAACTTAGACATAAGAGGAATCCCTTTCCTTCCCAATCATCAATCCACCAATGAAGTAAAACATTCCAAAAATCAAGCTAAGGAGGTTTTTGTTCTATTAGACCATTACTTTCTATCTTAAAATTGATGGCTAGGAGTAAGGTTAAACCCTTCTTTGCACGTTTCACCCTATGTCATGTGTTATTCTTGATTTTCTTGAACTTAAAAACAAGTATAAAATTAATTTCAGCATTCATTCTACCATATAACATCTTTCCCACATGAAAGTATGGCTAGGAGTTTTTAGATATTTTAGTTTCAAGGTCAAAAGCAGGTCCAGTGGTTAATAGAGTCACAATTTACCAGAAAGAACAATGACGTGAAAGCGTAACAAGAATCAATCTAGGTATATGTATACATCAAGATATGATATCAACTAACACAACAATCTTAATAATCCATCATCATAATGCAAACATCCATATGAAACACAAAAATGACCATTACACAACATGCAATGACTTAAAATGCTATCACATTCATCAATTATGTGTTACAACCATACTAAGAAGTGTGGCAAGAGGAAACCCTAATAGAGTTTAGAGTTTCACTGAAGATCTACACATGAACATGGAGACATTTAGTTAGAAATATCAATTATGCAATTACAACTTTCTAATGCAAGTCGACACTCCCCTCTTGACAAAAACACAAACAATTCACTCACAAACTTATAAAATAGAGATGCTCTATCCCAATAAGCAAAACTCATATTGCAACACCACAGAATCTTAATTTTATTTGATTCAAATGCTCACAAGTATAGAAATCATAATTCAGATCTACAAGTTTAGTCAAAACCATATTACACAATTTAACTTCTACAAATTCTTCACTATGCAAGGCAATTTAAGACAAATATATAGATTTATATTCTATTTCAACTTATCTCTACAATTTCAATTTGCATTTCTTTGTTTCTTTGCCCTAGTTGACCCTTTCACTGATCTCATATGCTTATTTTTTTTTCCTTTTATTCATCTGTTGTTCTAAGACGTCTGGCAGCTTGTATGATAGTCTTTCCTCTGCAATTTTTGTCCAAGACTCTGTCAAATTGTCCTTCTCTACCTCACCTTCTAAAATTTGTTTTCCTTTGTTCCTTTAGTTGATTTCCCCTCTCTTTTCAATTAATTTCTTTTATTTATTTTGTTGTTATGTGTATTTCTATCTAACACCTGAATTCCTTCTCTCTGGCAGCACACTTCACACTATTTTCTCTTTCTGGGCAGCAAACCCCATCCTTCATTTCAAACTTTTTGTTTTATTTTCCTAGACCACCCAACATTTTTCCAAAGCAACCCACTACTCTTTATATTATCTATGTATTTGAAATAAAGAGTTTTGAAGTGGAAACATCGTACAATGGAGGAAAGAATGTGATTTCCAAAAGACTCTTAGCATTCAACTAAAAGGAACTTGGGTGTGCGGAAATCGCTTCCTACTCTAATCTAATGAGGAGAGATGAGGGCAAATCCTTTTTAACATTTACAATTATATAATGTTTAACACAACAATGGAGATATTGCAGCAATACACATACACACAGAAAGAAGATAGAAGAGAGAGAGACAAGATATAAGTGGGGAAAACCCTTACAGGTGAAAAACCCCACACTCCAAAACATAGCTCAAATGTATTCCAGTAAATAATGAAGGTTACGATATAGTTTCAGAGCCAATGCTCTTGCAGGAGTCTTCGACACTCGTATCTAGAGACAATTCGGTAGCGAATAGTACCTATCAATCACATAATACATCTCCTCTCAAAAGCACCTATTTATATAGAAGATACAAGGCAAAAAAGAGTCCATCTTGAGATGGGCATCCAACATGGCCTCTTTGCCCAAAACCCATGCCTAAGGACACTTGTCCAACACTATAGGGTGTTCATGACACTTGTCATATCACCCCATCCCAAAGAAGTTGCCTATTCCCAATTTGGGCAATGACAAATGCTCTTACGACTCTTATGATTGTCATAGAATCCGTTATAACTGTCATATCTTATAGTTGTAAGAGAATCTATCATACACAGGCTAAAAATAGCATATTCTCTTACAACATGTCATAACCCTCCTTGGGGCGCCCAAAGATGCCTTATGATACATGTCTTCACCTGTCATGGAATCTTCCATTTATGACTCTTACGCATCATAGATTTGTCATAGGAATCTGTCATAATCGTTTTGGTCAATATTCCCTTACACACTATCCAAGATGCTGACATATGGCAAAATATTCCTACCACTAAGTGGGACACCTATCTCCTCATGTGAGGACAAATTTACATGTTGTCACCTTCCACATAGGATGACACATCACTGTGCCAACTCCCACAAGATGACAATAAAGATTTGCATCCTAATTACAATAATAAGCAATGAATAAATAAATGCAATGAAATAATACAAGGAATTACCAAGGTTGAGACACCTTAATTCCCAACATCAACATTTAGTTGACTTAAGTCAATTCTCCCAAAGCATTGGTATTTCTCCCAATCCAAACCACATGAAATGTAATTTATAAATTTGAGAGCTATATAGAATCACCTCTATTCTTTTCAATACCTCATGGAGCTCGATGCTGCCACAATAATAGGTTACACTTTCTAGGACATCCTATTTTTTGCTGAAATCACATATTTTTAGAAAATATAATGATTTAAGCCTTGAAAGGTTCCATTTAAAGGATTTTAATTGAATAGGGTTTGATCAAACCCCCTTAGATTCAATCCCCCTTGGATAGAACCCTACTAGTTTTAAACCATACCTATAATGGAGTCTCCTCTACACCTATCAAAATGCTGATAAAAAACCACTTTTGATTTACCTTTTGGGGGATCAAATGAATTCATTTAAAATTTATGTTTTGTAAGTATGTAGTCCTTATTATAAGCTTCCCAAAAAGTATAATTTTAAATATATTTAATTTGATTATTATATTTATTTTTTATTTCTTGTGAATGTAGGGTTTTCATTGAACATCAAGTTCTCTGTTCTACACACATGGAAAAATAATAAATTAGTGAAATTATTTTTTGAAAAATATCTATGCCCTAGGTATTGATGTCTTTGTTTCAACAAAAAAAATTGAATTTTGATACATACAAAAAAAGTTATGTTTTACGGAATACGTCTATGTCTAAATTATAATTGGTTTGACTTGAAAACTTAATTAAAAAAAATATTCAACAAAACATTATAAAACCAAATGCATGCCCTATATATCAGTGTTACCAATCTAAATTCAAAAGAATCAAAATTTTATCCTTTGTAGAAAAAAAGTTGTGTTACAGAATACCCATCAATTTATAAAAATGTTGTTTACTATTAAAAACTAGCAAGGATTTTTTAGTGGTGAATCTTTGCTAATTGGTGAATAGTTGAAATCAGGGCCTCCAAAAATGGTGAATAGTATGAGCTCTACAGGAGACTAAATTGCCTAATTTTTATAGAAATTTATTTTGTCTTGGTTAATTCGCCAATGTATTATTTTTTTAAACTAATAAATCAAGTTGATTCGCTAGGTAAATTATGTAGCATTGGAGCTGATTCGCCAGTAGTTTATAATGTAATTACAAATATTTATTAGATTCACCATTAATAGTATATTCCTTTTATTAATTTCAGGTCAATATCACCATTAATAATGAATTCCCACTTAATTTTAGGGATATTTTCGCTTTGAAAAGGGGTTTTATTTCTTGCCATCAATTACCTTTTTAATCGAACGGCTATGATTTAATTTCGAGGGACTCTATGCATATGCCTTTGAAAAGGATTACTGAGGCCCGAAATTTGTTTTGGGCCACACGATTAGATTTAATTGTGTGGCTTAAAACAAATTTCAAGCCTCAACAAGCCTTCTCAAAGGCACATGCATAGAGTGCCGTAGAATTGAACCATAGCCATTCAATTAAAAAGGTACTCGATGGCAAAAACATCACTTTTTTTGGTCTTTGTTTTAAAGTGAGATATTTTAAAAATATTAAATCCGTGTGTGCTCCAATGATTTTTAGATCATAGATTTGTGCTTGGTAGCAAGGGGCTCTACCCCTCGATCCCGCCTGTATCACGACAGGAGCGTGTCGGGGCTACTGTCGCTGAACCCTACGAGGGGGCTTTGCCCCCTTGATCCCCACAAGGGGACATTGCTCCATTGACCCCCACAAGGGGTACTGCCCCTTGACCCCTCCGGTGGTTGCCACCCTAGGGCCCCTGCTTCAACATTGCAAAAAAAAAATATTTTAGGGGGATTGCGCCTACTAACTATGAAAATTTTTAAAGGAAACATTCGCCACTGTAATTAATTTTTTTAGTAATTATTCGGTAGGATTCGCCATTGTAATTATTTTTGTTACCAATTATTTATTTGGATTCACCGAGATTTTACAAATTTTTTAATAATGTGCATAGATTCGCCAAGAAAATTAATTGAAGACATGATATTTCCACAGTCCATTATATGAATAAAAAACTTCTAGTTTAAACTGTGTGTAGCTTTTTTTAGCATCGACGTTTCGGATCACACTCTGTGATCCATCATCAAGATGAGAAAATGAGAAAATTAATATTTTTTTTCAAAAAAAAGGAAAGATTCGCAAGGAAAATTATGACCGTTAGCTAGGATTCGCTAGGATTTTATAGGCCTTTTTAGTGGGAGTCTCCTTAAAGTTATCACTGAAAACTAGTAATCAAAAGGGACAAAAAATTTTACAATTTAACTCCAAATTTTTTAAAAAATATATTTAGAATCTACAAACAAAATCTCACAAACCACTAGTTCGCATCATCTTCAAATTCCTAATGGTTTAGTGGCTATAGGTGTTAGAAAGTGAAGATTTAGTTCAAAATCATGTTAATTTCAATGTCACGTTTCTCCAAAAAGTGTAACCCAATATTGTGGGATGACCCAGCTAGAAATCAATTTTGAGACATTTTGACTCTGATAATGTGCAGGATTGGGCACCACAGGTGGAAAAATTTAAACTTCTCATAATTGAACAAAAATTGGTGAGTAGACTTGGAATGATGTCCCAAGGTCCCCTGCAAAATGATTTTGATCCAAACTTCCAAAATTAGGAGATATTAAACTTTCCATAAATCGACAACACACTTTTAACATTACGGCACAAATTTTTGACATTAATTTCTCCCAAACAATGAAAGATATGACTTTGATAGTAGGCATGAGCTTTCCACAATCCATAGAATTTAAGAAATGATTGCTTTTGGATTTCACTGTGTGTTTTTTTGTCAACATTTCAGATCACACTCAGTAATCCATCATCAGGAAGAGGATATAAATGAGTAGGAATGTAGAAATTTGCCTTATAAAAAGGAAGATAGGGGGATTAGGGTTGAAGATGTTGAATGCAATTCACCTCATCAATTAAAGACCAAAGAAAAATTATAAAAATGAAGCCAAGGAACAAAGTTAGGAGAACCTAAAATATATATATATATATATATATATATATATATAGAATGTATTATAATAAGTAATAATGTATATAAAGCAATATATATAATATATCTCATGTAATATATAATACAACAAATTATATAGTAAATCAATACATATTAAAAAATAGCCTAATAAGGTCAAACAAAAGAAACAAGAAAGTAAAACAAAAAATAAGAACAAGGGGATAAATATGCAACAAAAGCAAGTCAAAAATAAAGTGTGACAAAAAATATAAAGTAAAATATGTAATAAATAAGTATTAGAAGCAAAATAATAACAAAAGGCCTAATTAACTAAGGGCCCGAGTGTATAGGAAATAAGCAAAAACCAGGAAGTGGAACAAAAAATATAACGATAATAATTATAAAGATAAAGTAAAAAAAAAAGGAAGTAAAACAAAAAATAATAAAAATTAAAGAAAATTAAAGAAATAAAAAAGGATAAAATATAATTAAAAAAATTTAAACAAAGGCAAAAATGTTGGAAGAAAGACAACGGGAAACACAAGATAGAAATAAAGTGACAAAGGGGGGGAAGAAGAAAAAGCCCCAAACAAGGGAAAACCCTAAATAAGATCATAAAAAGAATGATATAAGAAGTAAAAATAAATAACCACAAATTTTAAGCAAGCAAAGAACCAAGAAGGGAAGATTAGGTTAGCCTATAGTGGTAACCCAAAAAAAACTTAAAACTATAACCAAATAGATTAAACAAACATAGCCAATACTAAGAACCACATGGATCTACGCCTATGAACAAAAAAGAAGAAAGATGACGTCACATACATAATGGAGGAAGCAAAAAAGATGAAAAAGAGGAAGAAGAAAGGAAGGGGAGAGGTGGAAAGGAGGTGAAAAGAGGAAGAGGGTACTAGGAATGCCAAGGAGGAAAAAGGAGAAAGGAGAGAAGGATTAGGTTAAATGAGGGGAGGTATGGAGAGAGTTCAATAGGGGTTGCCAAGCGGTGTTTAAATGCCAACCTTTATCACAATTAAGTTTCGTAGGGTGGTTCCTGATGAAGATAGCTTCAAAGAGTTTTCTCCTAAAAAAGTTATCCTCTTTGATGAGAACTTGGCTGTCCTCTAGACAAATGTGGTGTTTGGTTTGAAAGGAGTGCTCTGTGAAGGCCGATTTAGAGATATGATCATGCCTAATGTTAGCACTATGTTCTTTGATCCTCGTGCTGATGGAATGTCCAGTTTCTCCAATATATGGGGTCCCACAAGAGCAAGTAATTTTATAAACTCCTGAGTTGAGCATATTATGTCTTGGATCCTTAACTAAAGGGATAAGGTTCCTAACAATGGAGTAGGGTTTAAAGGTGCACATGAGGCCTTTCTTACAAATTTTTTTTGAGATATTATTAGAGAGGCCTTCTATGTAGGGGAGAGTGGTAATAAAGGAAGAGTTGGAAGCATTGGGATTGGGCTTCCAGTTGGTACAATTTTTGGCAAAGGTAAAAGGTCTCGAGATGGCTTTATTGCTGAACTCGTTAAGTTTAAAAACTTGAGATAGGTGAGAGAGCTCTAGGTCAATGTGCTATTTATCACATATGTGGTAAGCCCATGTGGCTAGTGTCCTAAGGACACCAGTTTTTTGTCTAGGATGGTGAAGAGAGGAAGCATGGAGGTAAAGATCAGTGTGGGTAGATTTCCTATAGACTCTACGACCAAGAGAACCATCCTTTTTCCTGATGATCAAGACATCCTGGAATGGAAGTTGGTTGTTGGCCTCAAGTTCTTTGGTGAATTGAATGCATTCAACCAAACTGTTAAGATGCGAGTGGAAGAGTTCTAATTGTTCACGGCCATGAGGCCAACATATGTTGGTGTCATCAACATAATGCTTCCACCATATAGGCTTGAGGGGAAAGGAGTTAAGAGCCAATTCCTTAAAATGCTCCATATAAAGGTTGGCGATGATAGGGGAAAGTGGAGAACCCATGGCAACCCCATTGGATTGTTCATAGACGACATCTTGGAAAGTGAAGAATGTTGAACGAAGGCACAACTCAACAAGAGAAGTAATTTCATCATTGGTTTTGCATCTAATCAATTTCAAGGAGTCATACATGGGTACTTTGGTGAATAAGGATACTACATCAAATCTGACAAGAATATCATCATCTTCCACATGCTTGTCCTATATGAAATCAACAAAATGGGTAGAGTCTTTGATGAAAGAATCTGACTTCCCTACTAAGGGAGATTTTAGTTTAGCAAGGAAGCTAGCAAGATTGTACGTGGGGGAATGAGTGGTATCTACGATAGGCCTAAGAGGAATGCTAGGTTTGTGGATTTTAGGCACATCATAAATACGTGGGGTGATTTCTTTGCTGGGAGTGAGACATTTCTTAGTGAAGTCATCAAAAGAAGATTAAGCAATGGCATTCTTAACCAGTCTCATGACCCTAGAAATAGGGTTGAGGGGGAGGACTTTGTAACTTCCACTATTGGTTAGATGTTCGATCATTTTGGAGACATAATCATTCTTGTCAAGAATAATGGCGGCATTGCCCTTGTCAGCATTGACAATGACAACGTCATTGTGTCTCACAAGTTTTTTGAAAGAAAAAAACTCCTCTTTAGGAACATTCCACTTAGGGGGTTTAGCACGTCTAAGGGCTACAACACAGTCTTGCTGAATCTCATCAGCAATGGCACTGGGAAGAGAATGAAGGGCATTCTCTATTTTAACCAGGAAGTTTATCTTAGGGATGGAAGGCGGAGCGAGAGAAAAGCCCAAGCCTCTTTTTAAAAAATTGATGGCTAGGGGATCAATATAAAAAGAGGACAAGCTTGTTTTCCCAGTCTCTTATAATTTTTGAAGTTAGATATGGGTTGAAAAACTTCACGGGGTTTGAGGCAGGATTATTGAAATTGGATATTATTGAAATTGGAAGAGGGTAGATTCCATGAAGGCACAACGTGCCCAAGAGGAGGACAGTGGTTGGTGGGAAGAGAGGATAGATTAAAGGCAGGCCATGGACTCAGGGTGGCATGAGGGTGGAAAAGATGGGGAGAGACAAAAGTCAATTGAGAGTGGTGATCATTAATGGGGGTTAGAGAGGGGAGATCAGATGGCAGAATGGGTGAATCAACATAGGTTGGCAGATGGGACACGTAGCTAGTAGAGGAAGTCAGATTCCTTCATCAAACACTTAGTAGTGAATCATGTACAATCTTTCTACCTTCCTTGCTAAACTAATCTCTCCCTTAGTAGGGAAGTCAGATTCCTTCATCAAAGACTACCCATTTTGTTGATTTCATATAGGACAAGCATGTGGAAGATGATGATATTCTTGTCAACTTTGATGTAGTATCCTTATTCACCAAAGTACCCATGTGTGATTCCTTGGAATTGATTAGGCACAAAACCAATGATGAAATTACTTTTCTTGTTGAGTTGTGCCTTCATTCAACATTCTTCACTTTCCAAGATGTCATCTATGAACAATCCGATGGGGTCGCCATGGGTTCTCCACTTTCCCCTATTGTCACCAACCTTTATATGGAGCATTTTTAGGAATTGGCTCTTAACTCCTTTCCCCTCAAGCCTAGATGGTGGAAGTGTTATGTTGATGACATCAACATATGTTGGCCTCATAGCCGTGAACAATTAGAACTCTTCCACTCCCATCTTAAAAGTTTGGTCAAATGCATTCAATTCACCAAAGAACTTGAGGCCAACAACCAACTTCCATTCTTGAATGTCTTGATCATTAGGAAAAAGGATGATTCTCTGGGTCGCAGAGTCTATAGGAAATCTACCCACACTAATCTTTACCTCCATGCTTCCACTCTTCACCATCCTAGCCAAAAAAAACACAGTGAAATCCAAAAGCAATAATTTCTTAAATTCTATGGACTGTGGAAAACTCATGCCTACTATTGCAGCCCTTCATGGGAGGGAAATTGTTTTCAAAGAAAAGCTTCTGGAGAAGCTGAGGATTAAACTCACAAAGCAAATTGTAGATTAGGCCTTTTTAAAAAGATGTAGGGATTTCTGCCTCTTTCATTCCTTTGTTTGTGTCCTCCACCATCTCCAAAACCATAGAACCAGTCATATTTTTTATCAGGATAGTCTTTTGCTTCTTAGATCTGTCATTAAAAGCACCAGGGCAATAATTGACTAGTTATCAAAATGGTTGTTCTACCTTCATCTTGAGCTGACAAGCTCGATGCATTATGATATTTGGTCACTTCTTGATACCCTTTCCCATGCTAGAGTGGAAGGTCTAAAAATAGTTTGGGAAACAAGGCAAAATAGAAAACTTGCCAAGTTAGCCTCCAAAAAATGCCATCCTTTCTCCTCGTCGTTTTGTTACTCCAACTCGTACACTTCCGAACATGCTGCCTCCTCAACAAGTGATGCTCATTTGTCTATTTTCAATGATAGCTTTTGTTTAAAGAAATCATCTATTTCCTCTTTCTAGTCCACCTCACCTTCCACGCCTCTTTCTCACTCTCTGGCAGCTGCAGGTTCCCCATTGGCTAATCTAAAATGTAGACCTCACAGCAGCAAGGATTCTTCTTCCAACGGAGGTGTTTTTGCCACCATCAATCCTCATCCTGCAACCTTAGATTTGACTTCTTCACCATCTTCTAACGAGTTCATAGATTTCACTTCTCTTCTAGAACGCATACTTCATAGTGGTCAAGCTTTCTCTTCCAACCTGGAGGTTTTTGCAAATGCCAATCCTCCTCATGCGTTCTCATTGGTGACTCCTTCCTCATCCTCGACCGAGCCTTTGGAGAGTGTTGTAGATGACTTTGTAGCTCTAGATCAAAGATCTCCCAGTAGCCAAGCTCCTCCTTCCTTTCTAGATGATTCTAGGTCCATCATTCCTCCTCGAACGTGCTTAGTAGAAATACCTTCCCCATCCTCTAGCGAGCCATTAGATATCACTATAGGTGAGTCTCCACTGAACATGGTGAAGCTAACATTCATGTTGTCCTAGTTAGTTTGACTGGCATTCATTATTCCTCCTCATCTGACATCATTCCCAATAGCTCTCATTGTTTGACCTCCCCCTTGAAGCCTATACTTTCACCACCTCTCAACTCTGCCAATCATCTTCCCTCGCTATCTTCCTCTATTGGCTATATGTCTCATTTGCCAACCTATGTTGATTCACCCATTCTGTCATCTAATCTCCCCTCTCTAACCCCCATTAATGATCACCACTCTCAATTGACTTTTGTCTCTCCCCATCTTTTCTGCCCTCACGCCACCCCAAGTCCATGCCCTGCCTTTAATCTATCCTCTCTTCCCACTAACCACTGTCCTCCTCTTAGGCACGCTATGCCTTCATGGAATATACCCTCTTCCAATTTCAATAATTCTGCCTCAAACCCCACAAAGTTTTTCAACCAATCTCTAACTTCAAAAATTATAAAAAGACTGGGAAAACAAGCTTGTCCTCAACTTGTCCTCTTTTTATATTGATCCCCTAGCCATCAATTTTTTAAAAAGAGGCTTGGGCTTTTCTCTCGCTCCGCCTTGTTGGCAAGAGACACTGTGTGTCTTCATGAGTGTTGTCATTGATGGCAACAAAGTCCATCCCACACATCTGCAGGACATGGTATGTCTATACCGAAAGTCAGATTGAAGAGTATTTTGGTCTGGTGAGCAAGAACAGAGCATGTAGCAAGGTCTGACAATCAGGTCCGGATCTCTCAGAGGAAGTATCTCAGTAAAGTGCAGACTTGGCGAAGTCAAGAGGAGTACCATGAATGATACATTCCAGAGATTAAGCCTTCGGTGATGAAAGAGTGAAAAGATATGAACACCTAAGTGTTGGGTTCCAGTTTGGTAGACTAGACTGAGGAAGAACTGACCGGCAAAGCATCAAACCTTAATCTGGATGAGATATTGATGGTGATCAAGCTTCTTAAGAGATCATTCATGATTGGCCGACATGATTGATGACTTCTATAAGTATCTCTTTGATACGCATCACTTGGTAAGCAAGGATTCAACCGATAGACCAGAGTTTGGGAAAATATTGAGTATTCTGGATGCCGACTAGAAAGATGTTGAAATCCTTTGTGCAGATATATATACCAGATGGATTATGATGTGAGGGTGTGTGTGGATATGAAAGGGTGAGAAGAAAGGCAGAGATAGGTGTGGAAGTTATAATACAAGTCTGGTATGTGACAGAACAACAGCACTAAAGGAGTGGAAGAATGAAATGCAGTAGATCAATTTTTTGAGCCTAACCGGAACTGAACCTCAACATATGTGGATGCCTCTAATCAGTTCAAACACTTGGTTACTTTCTTTATACCTTGTAGACAGTGAGTCTCTTGTAGGCAGTGAGCCTCTTGTGAGCAGTGTGGTCGGGAGGTGAGCCCTAATTGGCAAGTGTCATTTCTTACTTCTTATTCTTCTAACAGAGAATACAATCTTGGGTTAATCACCCCATGGTTTTTTCCCTTAACAGGGTTTTCCAAGTCAAAAATATTGTGTTATGTGTGTTGAGTTTATTTCTGCTTCCATGGTTATGTATGATTATATGATTTGATATTGCACTAACTGCTAAAGAAGAAAAGAAAGTCAAATAATTAAGATAACTGATTCACCCTCCCCCTCTCAGTTATCAACAATTGGTATCAGAGCCAAGTTCCTCCTAACAGAGCCTAATAGCTTGAGGAAGATCTAGGAATCTCAATGGATATGTATGGCATGAGGGAACAACTTCAGTCTGCCCTAGATGATCTTGAGCAATCTCACTCTAAAGTCAATAACCTAAGGGAAAGACTCAAACAAGCTAATGATTTCATAAATGAACTCAAAGAAAAATTAAATATCTCAATGAAGAAAAGAAATGAACTGCTTCAACAATTAGCTAGTCAAAGTGAAGCCAATGATACTAATGAAGATCTGAATGAGAAAACCAAGTTATGTGAGAAGTTATCAAAAGAGGTCATTATGGTAAGACATGAAATGGAATCAGGAGTTATGAAATTCACCCAAGAAATTGAAGAGAAAAGAAAGAGTGAAGATAATCTAAAACAATCTCTTAAGGAGAAGTTAGAAGACTACCACAAAATGGATAGAATAATTAGACATCTGGAATCTGATCTTGAAGAAGCTGGACAATGAAGAACAACTTGAGAATCAGATAGACACTCTTAAAAGGGATCTTCAAACAGCAAATGAATACAAAGAGAAATTCAAGATAAGCTATGCTCAACTTGAAGTTCTTCTTGAAAGCCAAAAGAGGGTAGATGACAAGCAAGGCTTGGGGTATGAGAAAGGGGAAAGCTTTGGATCTAGTTAGAAGAAATCTGGATCAGGAAATCTAAGGAACAGGCCTAGAAGACCTCTAGTAAGGCAACCAAATGCTCAAAGATATCCATCCTTCAATGGATACTACCACATATGCAATAACTTTGGTCATAAAGCAAATCAGTATAGAAGAAGAATGAATCAGACTAATTCATCCTTCTCCAGATAGTGTTTTAACTGCAAAAGGCATGGTCACAAATCTCATGAATGTAGAAATATGCAAATAAATAATTCATTCAATGGTAGATGCTTTGCATGCAATAGAATGGGACACATGGCTAATCAATGCAGATCTAGAGGATATCAATCAAATATGGAAAGAAATGTTGTTTGCTACAACTACAATAGATCTGGTCATATTGCCAAATTCTACAGAAGTAAGAATCAGGATAAAAGGGGTCCGATGCATTATAATCAAAATCAAGACAAAGGAAAAGGAAAAGTGAATGTGGATGAAGTTCAAAGGGAGATGAACATGATTTGGGGAAGTACAAAAAATGTTGGGGATGGATCCGCACCAGAATCTAGTGCTGATATTCCTTCCAGAAACTAAATAGATGAGCTCTAGCTCAGGGGGAGTCAAAAGGGAAAACAAATTCCCCCAGCCAGCTAATTGGTGCCTGAAATTGGCACATGGAAAGTTGTGGATAAAAGGGTTCTTAGAGAAACACCTAAATAAGCCTTGGCAAAGATTTGGAAGATCCGCAAGAAGTTTTGAAGAGGTTAATCATCCAAGATTGATCCAGTTTAATAGTCATCCGATAAAAGTAGGATTTTCACAGTTAGATCTAGTATGATTCAAAATTGAGGTATCTTGATCTATGGATAAATGGAATGATTGGAGAAAGGTAGATAGATTGTCAATATTCACCGAGAATAACTCTAAGTGTATCTCAGTGATCTAGAAAGATCTCTCAAGACAAGGTAACTTGAATAACTTAAGTTATGCATTTATTGCAAAATGGAATTAGGGTTTATATAGAAAAAAAAGGGTTCTTTTTTTTATCATTTGCACAATTGCATTTGAGAAGAAGGAAGAAAGAGATCTGCAACAAGATTGCTTTGACTTTCTCTCAAGGATCAACTGTAGAATTTGACTCAAACAGCAATCTTTTCAGCTCTTATCGTGAACCCTAGAAGCGTAAAAGGTATTTTCCACTCTTGAATCTCTCTCTGAATCCTTTGAAAGATGGCTACTCCAAATGTTGTTAAAATCACTGATAGACCGCGCTCTAAGTTTAAGAAACATCCCTACAAATCCCTAGAAGTTGATCCCCTAGGCGCATTCTCTAGCATTCCACATGGGGTTCTGCATGTAGAAGATGTTAGGGTTTAGATACACGCAAACATTGAAGAATTTGGGGAATCCAAGCTGATGGATATCTACCACAAGGAACTAATAGATGAGTCATTTGAACTTAAACCCCAATTCAAGGCCATCCGGGATAAGCATTTTGGACATTGCATCCATTTCCCCTATTTTGCTGAAGATGAATGGGTTCGGTATGTTCTGAGCAGAATGCATGACAATTTCATGTGGTTGTTGAGGCCATTTAAGATCACAAAAGATGTCATTAGGGCGGTAACCAGATTGCATTCATCTGGTGAGTTGCCTACTCTCAAATTAGTCAAAAACCAAACTGTGAGTGAGGCTACCAGATCAAAATTTGATAAGAGGGCAATGACAATAGGAGACATCATAGATCCGGATATCAAATTTGCCTCTATGATAATTGGTTACAAAATCTATCACTCCAGTAGGGAGAATTCAGTATCCAGAACTATGATATATACTGCATATGAAATGCTAAGGAAAAATGCAGACTATGATTTGTGCAAGCTTCTCCTGAACCAACTACTAGAGAACCTGCAAAAAATAAAGAAGGATAAGAAGAATTCATTCAAGTACAGTGGCTTAATATTATGTCTATTCTTCTTTTACATGAATGAGCTACCTAGATCCAATGGTTGGATATGGAAAAATGACAGACCGATTGCCATACAAATCAGAGACTATATGTATGGGCTTGGTGATGACAAGGCACAAAGCACAGCTCTCTAGGGTTACTTCAAAAACTTCCAAGGCATGATGTAGGCCAGAGAGAGAATCCCCCAATCTCTAGTTGAAAAATACAAGGATGCAATGTGCGTCATGGTAGACACTAATCAATGCCTAATGGAGGCAGTGGAACTGAGAATAGTGTGGATCATGCCAATGGGCTATGAGGTGGATGAGAAAATTTTGAAACTACATATCCAACACCTACTAAGTCAGCCTAAGGACCCTAAGGTAGAAAGGTTTGGAACCTTCCAAGAGTTGAGTGTAAAAGTTCATGTTGAACTTAGACAGCCTGAGATCAAGAAAAAAGTAAGAGGGGAAGTAGAAGAAGTCACCAAGAGATATGGAATATCAAAGGAGGCAGTTGATGCCAACAGAGAGAAGATGGAAAGGGTAGAGAAAGAAAGGCAAGAAACTGAAAAAGAAAGTGCTCCGGTGCAAGCCCCCTCCCAGACCAGATCCTCCAAAAGCTCTGCACCTGCCACCTCTAAGAGCCAAAAAGACTCAAAACTGGAAGCCAAGACATTCGGTAAGGGAGAAAAGAGAACAAAAACCAAGGCCACAACATCCTATACAAGTCAAAAAGATGATGAAGAGACTGAGTTAGATGAGGAGGTCAAGAAAATGAAGAAGAAGAAGAAAATATCCAGTGAATTCTCTACCGGTCAAGGCAAGGAAGAAAAGGCAGAAAACTTTGTTGAAAAACCTACTCTCTGCATTGATGATATCATCAAATTAGTCATTGTGGATGGGAACCTGAAACCAATGACTAAATTTTATGATGAATATAATGAAGCTGACCAGAAGATTTTGCAAGATGCTACTGTTAGGTATCTTAACATCTATAATAAAGCATTCATTGAGATCATATCTCTAATTCCCAAAATCTTAGAGAAGGAACTTGAAATAAGAAAGAGCAATGCTAAGGCAAAAGACCTAGAGATCTAGGAATAGATAGCTATTCAGCTCTATCCTTCCATCACTCCTAAACAACTGAACATGATATTCAAGGATTGCAAGGATGACTTCTAGAGAAAAGATAGAATGAACAAGCTTATGCTCAGAGAGACTGATCAGGTGGCAAAAGAAACTAAAGACATCCTCTGAAATGCATACAAAAGATTCAATATTTGTAATATAGAAGACATAAGTGATGAAGCTTCTAATGTCAAAGGACTAAGCGTATCAAAGGAAGATCCTAAAGAGAAAATTGCAAAAGAATCAAAGGAGATAGGTGAGGAGAAGACCAAGGACCTGGATTCCTCTGTTCCGGAAGAGGAAGTCCATGAAGAAGTAAATATCTCTCATCCAGATTCCCCAGCAGACTCCAGATCTAAAGGAGAAGAAAGAATAGAGGAGAAAATCAATCAAGAAGAAGAGGTAAAGGGAAGAGAAGAAGATCAAACACAGAAGACCCTAGGAGATAGTTCTGAGACTGCAGAAGGAAAGAAGACCCTATCTCCAGCAAGAGACACTATAGAAACTGTTAAATATTTCTTGTCCAAAGAAATGATGGAGATTGATGAACTGGAACTGCTTCAAGGACCATTCAATTTTAATTCCCTCTCCCCAGTTCAAACAATGAAGATAGCATCCTTTGCCCAAGCAAAGGAAAAAGAAAAACTTCTGAAGTCTCACATGGAAGACTATGACCTAATAGAGATTGCATCTGATGTATTGGAGAAGATCATGCCATCCTTCCAGAAGAATCTTTCGGTCTCCTCATCTGATAATCTGAAAACTCTTGTTAATTCTGTTAGCACACATTTTGATTCCTTGGAGAAATCAACAGAAGAAAAAGTCTGGAAAGAGTTTTTGGGTAAGAGATTCTCTGAAGTACAGGGGCTAATAACAAATGATAGGAGAAATATGGATATTGGGATAAAGAGCTTAGAAAATTCTCTTAAAGATGGTAGAGAAATATATAAATTTTGTTTATCCTGGTCTAAAGTGACAATGGCTATTGAGAAGAAAGTGAAAGAACAAGAGGGTAAACTTTCAAGTTTATCTCAAAATTTTGATCCTCTCACCACATCCATAATAAACCAAGAATGTTAGACTATTGCCATTCTAAATGAACTAAAGAAACTTGAAAAGGAAAGGAAGAATATAAGAAGTAGGATGAGTGAACTTAGAGGGATAATTATCCCTAAGTTAGAGGCCATGCATGAGGCCCTAACTGATGCTCAGACCACAGCCCGGACCATTGATCTGACAGATCTAAAGAGGGCATAAGATTTTGCATTCCTATTGAGTGGTCACATCTAAATTTTGGATAGGATGAAGCAAAGTTGGCCAACAGAATTTGTCCAGTTGAAGACAACTTTTGTAGATATACTTCAGTATATGTAAGTATAACATGTATATATATTTATGTGGCCAAGTATAGATTGCTTTTGGGAAATTTTGGTGTGTGGATCCCACCCTTTGCCATTGATGTCAAAGGGGGAGTGAGGAACAGTGAAAATGTGGAATCTAGATAAGGGGGAGCTCTGAAAAAGTGTACATAAGAATAGAGCATCAGCCAAGGGGGATTATGCTATAACACTTAGTCATTTTTCACTAAGTGTTGCCATCAATGCCAAAGGGGGAGATTGTTGGCAAGAGACACTGTGTGGGTTCATGAGTGTTATCATTGATGGCAACAAAGTCCATCCCACACATCTGCAAGACATGGTATGTCTATACTAGAAGTCAGATTAAAGAGTATTTTGGTCCGGTGAGCAAGAACAGAGCATGCAGCAAGGTCTAACAATTAGGTACGGATCTCTTAGAGGAAGTATCTTAGTAAAGTACGGACTTGGGGAAGTCAAGAGGAGTACCATGACTGATACATTCCAGAGATTAAGCCTCTGGTGATGAAAGAGTGAAAAGATATGAACACCTAAGTGTTGGGTTCCTATTTGGCAGAGTAGACTGAGGAAGAACTGACCGGCAGAGCATCAGACCTTAATCCAGATGAGATATTGATGGTGATCAAGCTTCTTAAGAGATCATTCATGATTGGATGACATGATTGATGACTTCTATAAGTATCTCTTTGATACGCATCACTTGGTAAGCAAGGATTCAGCTGATAGACCAGAGTTTGGGAAAATATTGAGTATTCCGGATGCCGACTAGAAAGATGTTGAAATCCTTTGTGCGGATATATATACCAGATGGATTACAATGTGAGGGTGTGTGTGGATATGAAAGGGTGAGAAGAAAAGTAGAGATAGGTGTGGAAGTTATAATACAAGTCTAGTATGTGACAGAACAGCAACACTAAAGGAGTGGAAGAATGAAATGCAGTAGATCATTTTTTTGAGCCTAACCTGAATTGAACCTCAGCATATGTAGATGCCTATGATCAGTTCAAACACTTGGTTACTTTCTTTATACCTTGTAGACAGTGAGTCTCTTGTAGGTAGTGTGCCTCTTGTGAGCAATGTGCTTAGGCACTAAGCCCTAATTGGCAAGTGCCATTTTATACTTCTTATTCTTCTAATAGAGAATACAATCTTGGGTTAATCACCCCGTGGTTTTTTCCCTTAACAGAGTTTTCCATGTCAAAAATATTGTGTTATGTGTGTTGAGTTTATTTCTGCTTCCATGGTTATGTATGCTTATATGATTTGATATTGCACTAACTGTTAAAGAAGAAAAGAAAGTCAAATAATTAAGATAACTGATTCACCCCCCTCTCTCAGTTATCAACACGCCTTCCATCCCTAAGCTAGAATTCCTAGTTGAAATAGAGAATGTCATTCATTCTCTTCCCAGTGCCATTGCTAATGAGATTCAAAAAGACTATGTTGTAGCTCTTAGACGTGCTAAACCCCCTAAGCAGAATGTTCCAAAAGAGGAGTTTTTTTCTTTCAAAAAACTTGTGAGACATAATGACGTTGTCATTGTCAAAGTTGACAAGGGTAATGCCATCGTTATTCTTGACAAGAATGATTATGTCTCCAAAATGATCAACCATCTAATCAATAGTGGAAGTTACAAAGTCCTCCCCCTCAACCCTGTTTCCAAGGTCATGAGACTAGTTAAGAATGTCATTGCTCAATCTTCTTTTGTTGACTTCACTAAGAAACATCTCACTCCCAGCAAAGAAATCACCCAGCGTATTTATGGTGTGCCTTAAATCCACAAACCTGGCATTCCTCTTAGACCTATAGTAGATACCACTCATTCCCCCACATACAATCTTGCTGCCTTGCTAAACTAATCTCTCCCTTAGTAGGGAAGTTAGATTCCTTCATCAAAGACTCTACCCATTTTGTTGATTTGATATAGGACAAGCATGTGGAAGATGATATTCTTGTCAGCTTTGATGTAGTATCCTTATTCACCAAAGTACCCATGCGTGACTCCTACGAATTGATTAGGTGCAAAACCAATGATGAAATTACTTCTCTTGTTGAGTTTTTTCTTCGTTTAACTCTTCACTTCCAAGATGTTGTCTATGAACAATCCGATGGGGTTATCATGGGTTCTACACTTTGCCCTGTCGTCGCCAACCTTTATATGGAGCATTTTGAGGAATTGTCTCTTAATGCCTTTCCCCACAAACCTATATGGTGGAAGCATTATGTTGATGACACCAACACATGTTGGCCTCATGGTCATGAACAATTAGATCTCTTCCACTCCCATCTTAATAGTTTGGTTGAATGCATTCAATTCGCCAAAGAACTTGAGGCCAACAACCAACTTCCATTCTTGGATGTCTTGATCATCAAGAAAAAGGATGGTTCTTTGGGTCCCAGATGTTGGCAAGAGACACTGCTATGCATGATAGGTGTTGTCATTAATGGAAACTAAGACTATTCCACACATCCATATAACTTAATTTGTTCATACTGGAAGTCAAAATAAGAATTTATCTAAGTCCGGGTAGCTAGAAACAAAGCATGTGATAGGGTCCGGTATCTTGGTCTGGATCTCTCTGATGGTAAATCATAGTGTGCTGTGGATATGAGGGAGTCATAGAGATTGTAAGGACAATCTAAATCCATAATTTTAGCCTTCGGTGACAAAGGGATTAGAATTTATGAGCATCTGAGTACCGGGTCCTAATATGACAGAGCAGTTCAGTGAAGAAGAGGCCGACTTGTGTTAGATCCTTGTGTAGATCTAGTAGAAGTGTTTTGGTGAGGTACGTATGAGATATAATGTTAGCAGCTGACATGTATGGTGACCTGCAAGTGTTATTTCTGGTATGCATCAATATTGGTGTATGGATTCATCTGACAAAATAGAGTACTTGTATTGTTCATTAAGTTCTTCATAAGGCCGATAGAAAAGTGATTGGATTTCTTGAGGTGGATATATAGAGCCAAGGAATTTGAGTGTATTATGTGAATATGAATTAAGTGTGAAAAAGGATAGATAGAAGTGTGAAAGAGAACAGATCTAAGGTCCGGATCATGACAGAATAGTAAAACAGGGTAAAATGAATATGAAGTGCATAAGATTAGTATTTTGTGCTTAACTGGAAAAGAATTATTGCATTGGTAGATGCTACTTATCAGTTCAAACAATCTGTAATCCTTTTGTAATCTTTCTTGTAGGTAGTGAGCCTCTCTTGAGCAGTGAGCTCTAGGCAGTGAGCCTAAAGGCATGTACCTTCCCCTTCTGTAATACTTTAACAGAGTATAATCTTTGTGGGTTAACCCCTACTGTGGTTTTTCCCTTCACTGAGTTTCCACGTAAAAATCATAGTGCCAAGTGTGTTATTTATGTTTCTGCTCATGTATTGTTAATTCTTGCTTTTCATGATTATGACATTAATCTGTTAAGAAGTGGTAAGGAAGAATTAACTATAGCAAGCCTTAAAAGTTTTATGACAACTGATTCACCTCCCCCTCTCAGTTGTCAACCCTAATTCCAACAATTGGTATCAGAGCTTGGTTCCTTGAAAGAAGCCTAACAGCTTGAGGAAAGATCTGGGAAAAAGTCTCAATGGGTTCACTTAGAGAACAACTCCAATTGTCTTTAGAAGATCTTGACCAGTCCAAAGCAAACCTTAAGGATGTTGATGATTGCATTTACTTACTAAAAGATAAATTTAAGAAATCATTAGAAAAAAGAAAGGAACTACGTCATCATCTAGCTAATCTTACTGAAGAAAATGGCATGAATGAGGCTTTGGAAGAAAAGACAAAGGAAGGTGAGAAGCTGACAAAAGAAGTTTTTGTTCTAAAACATGAGATGGAATCTGGGGTAATGAGGCTAAAAAAAGAAATTGAGAAAATGAAGAAGACTAAAGAAGAATAGAATCAAACTCTAAAGGAAAGAACTGAAGAATGTTGTAGATTGGATAGAATAGCTAGCCATCTAGAGTCTGATCTACAAGAAAGCAGAGACAATGGGAGAGAACTTGAAAGGAAAATTGTCATTCTCAGAGATGACCTAGAAGTTGCAAATGAATACAAGGAGAAGTTCAAAATAAGCTCAGCTAAACTTGAAGTAATTCCTAAAAAATAGAATAAGGCTAATGATAAGCATGGTCTTGGGTATGAGAAAGGTGAAAGCTCCAGATCTAGACAAAGAAATTTTCAATCAAGGAATGAAAGAAACAAACCTAGAAGACCTCCAGTAAGACAACCTAATGCTCAAAGGTCTCCATCTTTTAATGGAAATTGTTTCAATTGCAGTAAATTTGGTCATAGACCTACTCAGTGCAGAAGTAGAGTAAATCAAAGTGGTCCATCCTTCTCTAGTCAATGCTTCAAGTTTAAGAGGTATGGCCATAGTTCAAATGAATGCAGAAGTATGATAATGAATAACTCTAACAATAGAGGAAATGGAAAATCTTTCAATGGTTATTGCTTTACTTGAAATGGATTTGGACACATGGCTAATCAGTGCAGATCAAGAGGAAATCAAGTATATAAGCAAAGAAATGTTGTGTACTTTAAATGTAATAGATTTGGTCATATTGCAAGATTCTGTAGAAGTAGGAATAATGAAAGAAGAGGTCTGGTAAATAGAAAACCAGATGAGTAGAGACAAGACAAAGGCAAGGGTAAAATTGATGTGAATGAGATCTAGAATGAAATGAGAAAGCCATGGGTCAAGAAAAGTGTTGTGAAAAATAGTAATGGGTCCACACCGGAATTCGGTGTTGATAATTCCTCTAGGAATTGAATTAGGAGCTTTGTCTCAGGGGGAGCTGCTTTCAAAATCCAATTCCCCCAGCCTGTAAGTGAGTGCCTGAATCTAGCATGACAATTAAAGTTAGAAAAGCCTATTGCAGATCATTTGGAAATATTTCTGGAAGAAAATAGGTGGATATGACAATTTGCGGAGCACATAAGAAACTACATCAAGAAATAGAGTAACTAGATAAAGTTAGGGCAACACATTTATTACAATGACAAATTAGGTTTTATAGAGGATAAAAAGTCACTTGCTCAAGCATTTGAATCACTATCCATTCTAAGAGAACAAGAAGAAGAGCTTTTGAACTAAAAATCCAGATATTGAAGCACGAAGAATGAATTCAACTGGCAATTGATCAACCCTAATTCCGTGGAAGAAAAAGGTACTTTTCTATGAAACCTTGAACCTGTAATCAGTTGACATGGCTACTCCTCATGTTGTTGATATTACTAAAAGGCCCTGTCCAAAATTTAAGAAGCATCCATACAACTCAGTCGAAGTCAAACCATTACATGCATTTTCTAGTGTCCCATACAGGGTACTGCATGTAGAAGATATTATGGCATACATCAATTGTAATGTGGATGAATTTGGAAATTTGAGATTGTTGGAATTGTTTAAGAACCACCTAAATGATGATAACTATGATTTGAAACCTAAATTCAAAACCCTAGAGAGCAAGCATTTTCTACAAGTCATTGAATTTTTGACACTTGATGAGAGTGAGTGGGTTCAATACATCTTGAGCTAAATGCATGATGAGTTCATATGGCTGTTGAAACCTTTCAAAATTACAAAGGATGTTATCAGAATTGTGATTGGGTTAAATTCAACCAGTGGATTACCCATGTCAGAATCTGTAAAAAACCAGATTGTTACTAATGCAACTTGTGCCAAGTTCAACAAAAGGGGAATGACCATCAATGACATTATTGAACCGGATGTTAAGTTTGCCTCTATGGTAATTGGTTACAAGATTTATCACTCTAGCAAGGAGAACTCTGTCTCTAGAACTGCTATAAATGTAGCATATAAAATGTTGAAAGAAAATGCAAATTATGACCTATGTGAACTATCACAGAATCAACTGATTGAGAATTTGAGCAAAATTAAGGACAAGAAAAATACCTTCAAATATGGTTCTCTAGTTATATGTTTATTCCTCTACTTCATGAATGAAGTGCCTGGAGTAAAAGGTGTGCAATGGACTAGTGACAAACCAATTACAATACAAATAAGAGATCATCTACACAACATTGGAGATTCTAAGATAGAAAACTAAAATCTAGGGATACTTTAAAAACTTTCAGAGTATGATGCATTCTAGGGAAAGAATCCCTAAATCAGTGGTTAAGAAATATGAAAATGACATTTGTTTCATGGTAGACACTGATCAGTGCCTAATGGAAGCTATAGAACCTAGAACTGTTTGGATTATGCCTATGGGTTATGAGGTTGATGAGAAGATTTTGGAAATGTATGCTCAACATCTCCTGAGCAAACCCAAGGATAACTTAGTTGAGAGATTTGGGACTTATAAAGAGCTTGGTGAAAAGCTACATGTTGAACTCTGAAAGCCAGAGATTAAGAGAAAAACTCAGAAGCAAGTAGAAATGTACATTGAAAGCATTGGGATAACAAAGGAAGCTGTGAGGTAGAAGAGAGAAAGAATAGAAAAAGTTGAAAAGGAGAAGTAGGATAAGAAAAAAGGATTACTCCAGTAGAATCCTCCTCCACTCTGAGGAATACTAGGAGCTCTGTTGCTAACCCTGTTCCCCCAAAATTTACAAATCTTAAGAAACTGGAAGACATATCATCCAATAAGGAAAAGAAGAGAACTAAAGTAAAGGAAAAGAGATCACATGATAGCTTGGAAAAGGAGGATGAAGAAAAGACAGACTTATATGATGGGCTTAAAGAACTAAAGGCCACAGGTGCTAAAGATGTTAAAGTATCTAAAGAGAAGGCCTCCGGAAGCAAGAAGACAAATAAGAGGCAGAGACCAGAGGTTGATGATAAGAAGCAAATTCCTTCTATGAAAAGCATTGTCAAGACAATCACTATTGATGGGAATTTAAAACCATTAACTAAATTCTATAACTTTTACAATGATGCTGACAAGAGACTTTTGGAAGAAGCCACTATTAAGTACTTAAATGTATTCAATAGAGCTCTGGTAGAAATTCTGTCAGAAGTTCCAAAAGGCTTAAGAGACATCTTGGAAATAAGAAAAGAAGATACCAAGTAAAAAGATATGGAGCTGAGGGAACATGTGTTAACCACTCTATGTCTAGTGATCTCTAGTAGAGAAGCAAATAAAATCTTTGAAGAGGTCAAAAATGAATTTAGGAGTAAGACAAGAATGAACAAACTAATGATTGGAGAGATAGATGAAATAGTCCAAGAAACTGAACAAATCTTGAGAAAAGAATTAGACAAGAACAAGTTCTTTGTTGTATCAGATGAGCTTGCTGATGACACACTAGTCCTGGATGAAGAAGAGTAGCAGAAGGATGAGAAACAACTTGGAATGGATGATTCCTCTATCCTAGAAGAGGAAGCAGTAAATAGGGAAGAAGTAAAAATGATAGATGAAACTGTTGATACAGGAAGTATTCCAACTCCTCTGGATCATTCTAACAAAGAAGATACAGAGATGACTACAAAAGCAGATGATCAAATTAAAGATGATTCATTGAAAATTGAAGAGCATGAAATAGAAAAGGCTGAGAACCTAGAAGAAGAAGAAGTTAGGGGTAAGGAAGATAAAGCAGAAGAAGATGGTGCAAATAATGACACACCCAAACAAAATAGACCTGATACTAACACTGAGAAAACTCAAGGAAAGGAAGGTGGTCCAAAAATTGTAGCAAGAGACACTGCAAATACAGTGAAGAGTTTCCTGAGTAAAGAAATGCTAGATTTTGATGAACCAGAACTGATTCAAGGACCAATCAACCTGGATACTCTCTCTCTGGTCCAAATGATGAAGATAGCATCTTTCACACAAGCCAAGGCAAGAGAAAAGATATTGAAATCTCACTTAGAGGACAATGAGTTGTTAGGCCTTGCATCTGGTATATTGGAGAAGATAATGCCAACATTTCAGAAGAATCCATCTAATTCTCCCTCCAGAAATCTGAAGAGCCTTGTAAATTTTGTAAGTACACACTTTGAGACCTTTGAAAAATCTACAGAAGTTAAAGTTCAGAATGAATTTAATAACAAAAGATTTGATGCACTCAAAGGCATGATTGGGTTAGATAGATTGGTGCTAGATAATAGTATAAAGAGTATTCAAAATGCTCTTTTAGAAGGAGGCAATATATATAAGTTTTGTTTATCTACTCCTAAAGTCATAGAGGATATAGAAGATAAAATAAAGGACTCCAAACAAAAATTGTCAAGTATGTCCCAAGCTTTTGATCCGTTGACAGTATCAGTGGAAAGTAAGGAGTGTCAAGCAATCAGCTTGATGGAAGAAATAAAGAAGTTGACAAGAGAAAAGGAGAATATTGAAGCAAGAATGGGTGAGCTCCGGGGACTGATTTCCCCTAAGATAGAAGCAATGTTCAATGCTGTGACAGAAGCCCAAACTATTGCACAAACAAGTGATCCCATTGACCTCCGGAAGGCTGAAGGACAAGCATTTTTGTTCAATGGCCACATTTCAACTTTGAATAGTATGAAGAAGGGTTGGGATACAGAGTTTGCCCTGCTGAAGAATTTTTTTGGAGATGTACTTAAGTATATGTAAATATAACTTAAGGATTGGTTGTACATATGCAACATTGTATACAAAATTTTTTGGTGAATTTTGGTTTGCAGATTCCATCCTTTTCCATTGATGTCAAAGGGGGAGTGACTAGCAGTGAAAAATGAGGAATCCAGCAAAGGGGGAGCTTTGGAAAAAGTGGAGAGCACAAGTGTACAGAGTAAGGGGGAGTAGCTCTGACACTTAATCATTTTTCACTAAGTGTTTCCATCAATGCCAAATGGGGAGATTGTTGGCAGCATGACAGGTGTTATCATTGATGGCAACTAAGACTATTCCACACATCCGTATAACTTAATTTGTTCATAACAAAAGTTAGAATAAGAATTTCTCTAAGTCTAGGTGGCCAGAAATAGGGCATGTGATAGGGTCTGGTATCTTGGTCCGAATCCCTCCAATGGTAAATCATAGTATGCTGTGGATCTGAGGGAGTCATAGGGATTGTCAGGACAATCTAAATCTAGAATTTTAGCCTCCGGTGACATAGGGATTAAAAGTTATGAGCATATAAGTACTAGGTCCTAATATGATAGAACGATTTAGTGAAGAACAAGCCGACTTGTGTTAGATCCTTGTGCGGATCTAGTAGAAGTGTTTTGGTGAGTTGGATATGGGATATAATGTTAGTAGCTGACATGTATGGTGACCTACAAGTGTTATTTTTGGTATGCATCAATATTGGTGTATGGATTCAACCGACAGAACAGAGTACTTGTATTATTCGTTAAGTTGTTCATAAGGCTGATAGAAAAGTGATTGAATTTCTTGAGGCAGATATATATAGCTGAGGAATTTGAGTGTATTGAAGTGTGTGGATATGCAAAAATGAATTAAGTGCAAAAAAGGGCAGATAGAAGTGTGAAAGAGAAGAGATCTAAGGTCTGGATCATGACAGAATAGTAAAACAGGGTAAAGTCAATATGAAGTGCATAAGATTAGTATTCTATGCTTAACTGGAACTGAATTCTTGCATTGGCAGATGCTACTTATCAGTTCAAACAATATGTAATCCTTTTGTAATCTTTCTTGTAGGCAGTGAGCCTCTCTTGAGTAGTGAGCCTGAAGGCATGTGCCTTCCCCTTTTTTAATACTTTTAACAGAGTATAATTGATGTAGAGGCATCCACACTAAAACCCTGACATATAGCATGGATGTCCGCAACCCTTCATCATCATCATATTTTCCTTAACACTGTCAGCATCATCATATTTTCTCTGCCGACCGATATCCTCCTGCAGACAAACCTTCGACCCTTCGCCTGTCAGCAGCATCATCATATCCGGCTATCGGCAGCATCATCACATTCGGCAAGCGCGAACATCCTCTTGATGTTCACTGTTCATCTTACCACCAACCTCTATCTTCATCATCATGATGTTCAACATCATGTTCATCAGCAGGATATAGAACATCCGGTTCCTCCCATATATCCTGATGACAACAACCTCATGCACCTTTCCTTCGATGCTTACATCACCCCGATATCCTGATGACGATTATCCTGATGACAATGACGTCACATGCAGCTCCTTCAATATCCTGTTGCCCGATATCCTGATGACGATTATCCTGATGACGATGACGTCACATGCAGTTCCTTCAATATCCTGCTGTCGGCCAAACTTAACATTATCGGCCCGCGAAGTAATTATCAACCTGATCTTCTACCTTATGCCGATACGCTCCTCCTCGGCAACACCTGATGATGATCACCCCAATGCACATTCACCTTATGCAAACGACTGCATCATGCTCATCTCCACTTACTCGGATGACGCCCGAAGTAACTGCAGGATATACACAGAAATATCCTGATGATGCCGTTGCGATGAATTTCCAACCTTAGCGAATTTCGATCCGCCGAACCTTCTGGGATGACCCGATCTGCTTTCAGGGTGATCTTCCAGACTCTAACAACTAACACGACCTAGCACATACCCATGCTAGGGTTCTCAACACCTTTCGACGATGATCCTGCACACCTGCATGCAAACGAACACAAAATGTAGACTAAACCCTAAACTACTGTACATAGCCATTCCACCGATTCGACGAATCAACCGGTGGAATGGATCAGCAAATCCATGAAACCACCAAAACAGCAAATTGATCACACAGTGGAGATCAAACAGAAAATGAACACAAACAGGATCTTTATTGATTTCAAAAGATGCAAATACAGTATTCAGTCTCTCTCTGCAATCTAACTCCTCTGCTCAATGCAATACTATATCTAAAACCAACCGATCCTCACGCATAAATAGGATCTCTTGCGAGTACTACTGACCCGACTTCAAGCGGCTGGGAAATCTCTCCAGGCGGCTGGGAGATCCAACCGGACCTATAGCATAACAACTGTCTTAACAAACTAGCTAAAAATAGTAAAGTATGGTCAACATGACCTTATTACATGCATTGGTCTTATCAGACCTTCTTGGAAACATTAACAAGACCTAAACTAACTAACTACCTCAAGGAGGCCAGCTGTCAGGTAGGTGCTCCTGCACCATACTCCCCAACAGAAAAGAACTCATGTCCCATGAGTTTAGTTGTGGAAGTCCTCCACCTTTACACTTTGTCATGTCAGTGTTCTGACCTGTTCCAGCTTTATCCTTTGCTGGCTCTTGGCTGCTCCAAGACTTCTGAACTGTAACTTGCCTTCTTGCAAGTAAATCCTCATGCCTGTCAATGTAGTCCCTTCTCTCACATACCTTGTGTTTGTCAGGTTGTCTGACCAGAACCTCTGTCTGAACTGCCTCTTGAACTTCTGCAATGTTCAACTCTGTCTTTCTTTCAACCTTTATAGGACAAACAATAGTCCCAACTATGACAACATCCTTGTCATTCCTCTCAACTGGTTGCTATTTGCAAACCTGTTTCTGCACCTGCTGCTGACCTCTGTCAGTCAAAACTGAAGCTTTCTTCAACCTGTTGTCCTTAACAACTCCTTTCCCTGCAGTGTCCTCAATTGCCTTTATGCCTGCTCCTCTAGGCATCTGCACAAACTCCTTCTTTCCCACTAAAATGGTTTTGGCTGCCCCCTGTGCTGCAGCAGCTTCCTGCAATGGCATCAACATAATAGTTTTCCCATCTTTCTTGATGGTGTAGGTATTAGCATACCCATCATACAGTACCCTCCTATCAAATTGCCATGGTCTACCCAACAGTAGGTGACAACATTCCATGGGCAAAATGTCACACAAAACTCTATCCTGATATGCTCCAATCTGAAAATCCACATATGCCTGTTCATAGACAAAAAGTGATTGACTATCACTCACCCAAGATGCCTTGTAAGAGTGATGGTGTGGAATCCTTTCCAAATTCAGTTTATCCACCATTTCCTGAGATATCATGTTGTCTGTTGAACCAGTATCAATGACAACCTTACATACCTTACCTTTGCTCTTGCATGTGGTCTTGAAAAGAGCTCTTCTTTGCATCATATCCTTTGATGTCTGCAAACTAATTCTCCTTAGCATCAATGCTTCTCCCTCCTCAGGATATCCATAATATTCAGGAACTCTATCTCCTTGAGAAGTGTTTGAACTCTGCACACTTTGCTCTACTTTCTCCTCTTGCACAAGTTGTACTCTCTTGTCATTCGTTCTATCATTTCTGGATGATGAACCTTTGTTTTCTGGACATTTGAAAAATAGATGACCAAACTCACCACAGGTGTAACACTTTCCTGAAAATGTAGTAGAACCTCTACCACCTCCAAACCTGCCTTTGTTACCTTTCCATCCACCTCTGAAATCAGACTGTCCCTGTCCTTTACCAGTGTCTTCTTGACCCTCATTGGTTTGCCTTGTTGTAGGGGCTGATCCTCTTCCCCTCATATTGCTACCTCTTCCTCTCATGGACTTATCTTGTCCCCTATTCATCTTTTCTTCAATCCTGATTGCCATTTGGTAACAATCCTCCACACTCTTAGGGTTAGCTAAAACTAACTCATCCTGTATGTTCAATCTCAAACCAGCCAAGTACCTAGCCACCTTTTCTACCTCATTCTCATGATGACCAGATCTCATACTCAATTTATAAAACTCCTCAGTATATGCCTTCACATCCATTTCCTTCTGCCTTAAAAATTGCAGCTTCTTAAACATCTGAATTTCATAATCCTTAGGCAAGAATTTACCTTTGATCCTTGCTACCATTTTATCCCATGAAGTGATCTTTGACTTCCCTTGTTTCCTTCTCTCGGATTGTACATAATCCCACCATACCAAAGCATGACCTCCTAACTTGGTCTTTGCAATCTTTACCTTCTGATCCTCAGAAACATCTTCACATTCAAAGTGATTATCAAGTGCAGCAATCCAATCCAGTAACTCATCTTCATTCAAACTTCCATTATACTTGGAAACATCAACCTTTACCTTAGGTTTATCACTCTGCACTGCCTTTAATAGTTTTGCAAATCTCTGGTCTTCAGCATCCAGATCTTTAGCTACCTCTTCATACTCTTCAATAGCATCTTCATCTTCTTCTGATTCACTGTCTTCCACTTCCCTCTTTTTGTTCTTTTCCAGGGCTACAAGCCTGGCTTGAAGTGCTTCAGCAAGCTCCTTCATCTTCCTCATCTCTCTGGCATGTTTTTCCTTCATCTCTTGTAATTCCCTTGCAGTACCAGTACCTTTCGGAGGCATTTTGTCAACCTCTCACTCCTCTACCTCTATCCTTTTAGTGACAGAATCAACTCTACCTCTGCCCTTTCGGTGACAGAATCAACACACAACAGCCCAGACCTTTTGCTGAGCTCTGATACCACTATGATGCAGAGGCATCCACACTAAAACCCTGACATATAGCATGGATGTCCGTAACCCTTCATCATCATCATATTTTCTCTGCCGACCGATATCCTCCTGCAGACAAACCTTCGACCCTTCGCCTGTCAGCAGCATCATCATATCCGGCTATCGGCAGCATCATCACATTCGGCAAGCGCGAACATCCTCCTAACGTTCACTGTTCATCTTACCGCCAACCTCTATCTTCATCATCATGATGTTCAACATCATGTTCATCAGCAGGATATAGAACATCCGGTTCCTCCCATATATCCTGATGACGACAACCTCATGCACCTTTCCTTCGATGCTTACGTCACCCCGATATCCTGACGACGATTGTCCTGATGACGATGACGTCACATGCAGCTCCTTCAATATCCTGCTACCCGATATCCTGATGACGATTATCCTGATGACGATGACGTCACATGCAGTTCCTTCAATATCCTGCTGTCGGCCAAACTTAACATTATCGGCCCGCGAAGGAATTGTCAACCTGATCTTCTACCTTATGCTGATACGCTCCTCCTCGGCAACACCTGATGATGATCACCCCAATGCACATTCACCTTATGCAAACGACTGCATCATGCTCATCTCCACTTACTCGGATGACGCCCGAAGTAACTGCAGGATATACACAGAAATATCCTGATGATGCCGTTGCGACGAATTTCCAACCTTAGCGAATTTCAATCCGCTGAACCTCCTGGGATGACCCGATCTACTTTCAGGGTGATCTTCCAGACTCTAACAACTAACACGACCTAGCACATACCCATGCTAGGGTTCTCAACACCTTTTGACGACGATCCTGCACACCTGCATGCAAACGAACACAAAATGCAGACTAAACCCTAAACTACTGTACATAGCCATTCCACCGATTCGACGAATCAACCGGTGGAATGGATCAGCGAATCCATGAAACCACCAAAACAGCAAATCGATCACATAGTGGAGATCAAACAGAAAATGAACACAAACAGGATCTTTATTGATTTCAAAAGATGCAAATACAGTATTCAGTCTCTCTCTGCAATCTAACTCCTCTGCTCAATGCAATACTATATCTAAAACCAACCGATCCTCACGCATAAATAGGATCTCTTGCGAGTACTACTGACCCGACTCCAAGTGGCTGGGAAATCTCTCCAGGTAGCTGGGAGATCCAACCGGACCTATAGCATAACAACTGTCTTAACAAACTAGCTAAAAATAGTAAAGTATGGTCAACATGACCTTAGTACATGCATTGGTCTTATCAGACCTTCTTGGAAACATTAACAAGACCTAAACTAACTAACTGCCTCAAGGAGGCCAGCTGTCAGGTAGGTGCTCCTGCACCAATAATCTTTGTGGATTAACCCCCACCGTGGTTTTTCCCTTAACCGGGTTTCCACGTCAAAATCTTGGTGTCAAGTGTGTTATTTATATTTTTGCTCATGTATTATAAATTCTTTCTTTTCATGATTATGATATTAATCTATTAAGAAGTGGTAAGGAAGAATTAACTACAGCAAGCCTTATAAGTTTTATGACAACTGATTCACCCCCCCTCTCAGTTGTCAGCCCTAATTCCAACAGCAAAGCCTATAGGAAATCTACCCACACTAATCTTTACCTCCATGCTTCCTCTCTTCACCATCCTAGCTAAAAAATTGTTGTTCTTAAGACACTAGCCACACAGGCTTACTGCATGTGTGATAAAGAGTGTTAGGACTGGAAAAACCCATATTTTCACTAGCCACCACCCACTTATCCTCCACATATCATAGAAATTTGCCACACTTTGATTTTATGATTAATACAATTTGTCAAAATTTGTGTGACAAGATCCATTTTATAACCCATAATAACTGATGATTCCATCTAAGCATCTCCCTAATCACAGTTGAGAAAGAGAGCAATTGATCTTTATCGGCAAGATCATGAGCATGTCTTTCCGATCAAACAAGCTATAGTTCTCTATTGAATATTTTATGCATATCGAGAAGACATAAATAAAGTCTCAGTGATCAAAAGTTTCAAAAGGATCAAAAGTGTACGTAATCGGGAAGACATTACATAATGTTTCACCGATAAAAAAATCATCGGCAAAAGAAAGAAAGTCATAATGAAATTTTTATATCATGCCAATCTCAGGAGTCATACCGATGGATACAGTTTCGACAAGAGATATATATACTCCCACTGATAAGTCAAGACAATAGTTCTATCAGAGTGAGATATGTGATCGGAGTGGGTTCTCCATATCTTGCCAACTATATAGGTCACTCTGATAAGAAAGAATTGAAAGGCTTCGGTGACAGTCCCATCGATGCATCTAATGAACAAAAGCTATAGAAAAAACATATCAGGGAGACTAGGAACATCAAGATGGCATCCTATTTTCTTAGCAATGGTATATGTCAGCTCGATGAAGATATAAATGAGGATCATTTTTTGATAAGGCATCGGATGATGCTTAAAAGGGTTCCTAACGGTCCAGATCACTTTGATATCGAGCAGACTTGGTAATGTTCTCCCTGAAACACTGAATTGAAAAGTAAGATGAAAAGCAGTCATATCGGTGAGAAAATTAAGATATCCTCCCAATTGAATAAATAATCTAAAGTGACACTTCCGTATCAAAAAGGCATTCTGTTGTTCTTGGTGATTAGTTATGAAAGTTTAAACAAAAAATAATGAAACACATAGATCAGCCTGAGACTAGAACAGTTTCACTGATACAGCGGCATTGTATCACTCTGACATTCCAAAATCTGAGAAACCCGCTGCATTCATTTCTAGTGGCCAGCATTTATGGCCACATGAACAAAACCTTATATGAACATTTCTAAATCAAAAGGGATTGAAACAAAAGGAATTTTTAGGAATTGCAGCAGAGAAAATGGGGAATTGAGTGGCGAAAACAGGGAATTGAGCAATTTAGAATGCCAAGAACATTCAAGTAAGCATACAAGTCCTCCCTGCTACTGATAAGTTATATTTTCATTATGTTATCTAGTATAGAGATAGAATGGAAGGTCTCGTGAAAACAAAAAATAAGAAACAATTAGGTGAAACCAGTTAGCCCAAAAGTAAGAAGCAAAAAATTGAAACAAGGAGGGAAGTCAAAGCACAAGAACAAAAATTGAATCAAGACCTCATAGATCAATTGCCTAGTTTGGGACCTAAAGCTAGGAGGACTATGTTGGCAAGAGACACAGCTTCACATGATAGGTGTTGTCATTGATGGAAACTAAGACTATTCCACTCATCTGCATAACACAATTTGTTCATATCGGAAGTTAGAATCAGAATTTATCGAAGTTTGGGTAGCCAGAGACAAAGCATGTGACAGGGTCTGGTATCTTGGTCCGGATCTCTCCGGTGGTAAATCAGAGTAGGCTATGGATTTGAACAAGTCATAAGGATTGTCAAGGCAATCTAAATCTAGAATTTCAACCTCTAGTGATGAAGGATTCAAAAGTTATTTGCATCTGAGTATGGGGTTACAGTTTGACAATGCAGACAGTAGAAGAAGAGGCTGACCTTGTAATTCATCTTGGTTCCGGATAAATGGAAGTTGTCAGTTGGATGATTTGTGATGATCAATGATAGTGGCTAACATGATTGATGATTTGTGAATGCAAGTGTTGGTCCATGTTACAAGTTATGCATGGATTTAGTCGACAGAGCGGAGTCTTCAACAAAGTTCTAAGTGTTCTTGAAGCTGACTAAAAAGTGATTGAACATCATGATGCAGATATATATAGCCAATGGTTTTAAGTGGTTTGTAGGCATATATGTGATGCGATGATGGAATAAGTATGAAAACGGCAGAGATCTAAGGTTCAGATGTTAGTAGAATAGTAAATAGGGTAGAGTGAGGATGAAGTGTATCAAGTCAGTATTTTGTGCTTAACCGGAACTAAATCCTTGCATTGGTAGATGCTAATTATCAGTTCAAACTCATTGTAATCTTCTTTCTGTAGGCAGTGAGCCTTCTGTAGGTAGTGAGCCTTCTTTTGAGTAGTGAGCTCTAGGTAGTGGGCCCGAATGCATGTGCATTCTCAATTGTAATACTTTTAACAGAGTATAATCTTTGTGGGTTAACCCCCACCGTGGTTTTTCCCTTAATTGGGTTTCCACATTAAAAATCATTGTCATGTGTGTTTATTTGTTTCTACTCATGTCTTGATGATTCATGCTTTAAATGTTTTAATCAATTCTAAGTAATATTGTTGCAAATGATAAAGTCTTGGGACAAATGATTCACCCCCCTCTCAGTTGTCTAGCCTAATTCTAACAATTGGTATCAGAGCTGAGATTCCTTTGAAAAGTTTAACAGCTTGAGGAAGATCGGGGAAAATAATAAAATGGATAAGTACAACCTTCAGAGACAACTTAATCTTGCTTTAGAAGATCTTGTTCAATCTAGAGCAGAAGTCAATGAACTACAAGTGAACCTCAAAAATACCGAAGACTGCATTGAGACTCTAAAAGAAAATTTGAGAAAATCCAATGAAAAGAAGAAAGATAAACTTCTTTATCCAGGAAATCATAATGAAGACATTAACAAGGCCCTGAAAGAGAAGACAAAGGAATGTGAGAAGTTAGCTAAAGAAGTTGTTATCCTAAAACATGAGATGGAATCTAAGGTGATGAGGCTAACCAAAGAAATTGAAGAAAGAAAGAAGACCGAAGAAGAACTGAATCAATCTTTGAAGGAAAGAACTAAAGAATACTGTAGATTGGACAGAATTGCTGGCCTCCTAGAGTCTGATCTACAATAAAGTAGAGAAAATCAAAGAAAACTTGAGAGGCAAATTGTCACTCTCAGACATGACCTAGAAGTTGCAAATGAATACAAGGAGAAGTTCAAGATAAGCTTAGCCAAACTTGAAGCACTACTTGAAGGACAGAAAAAGGTTAATGACAAGCATGGTCTTTGTTGATGATTGTTTTTTACACACTCATAACAAAAGTTAAAATTCATAAATGAAACTAACTATCTTGAAAGATACAAAGAAATCAACTAAGATTACTTGATCCCAAGTTTCCTTATTGGTTAGGTCTTGACTTGTTGGACCGTTTAGTAGGTTATTATGAAGCTGTAATATGCAAGGGGCCTTACGTGATTTAAAGTGGGTTTGTGGCTTACTAGACTCTTATCATGCAAACCAATTCAAATATCAACTTTCTAATTATTCATTTGCATAAAATCATTACTGTACCTCAAAGCTTTATATGATTTATATCCGAACATGCTTTGCTTTTCAACTATTTATGAAGATTATCAAATATCAACTTATTGCTCTTAAACTCTTCAAATGTTAGATAATCTCCTTTGGATTTCAACGTTTAAGCTATGTATTTCAAAGTTGTTGGGAAAAGTTAGAGAAATTTAAATTCACCATCATTCACTACAGGATCTAAACATTCTGTTATGCACACTAAATCGTTAAATACAAATATCCTGAGTATTTTCATGAATATTGCATTCAAGATTGCGAGCTTTAAGAGAAATTATTTTAAATGCAAGGAAGAGCTAGAAGACACTCAGAAAATAGACGTAGACTTCCAAATTCACTTATATTCAAAACACAGTCATATAAGATTTATAATGTAGGAATGACTCTTAGCTTTATTAATCGAATATACCAAAAAACTCACAGTGCTTTACAGATACATTAAGAAAGCTGGACATTCCACGCATTCCTTAATGCAAACAATAGGCGACCTCCTCTAAACTAAGATATTCTACTCCAAAATTCTTAGAAAGAATTTACAATTACTGGCTAAATGCTAAAAATCCCTGTGTAACTAATATACAAGTAGCAATGCATCTTATATAGAATTTGAATTCCCTCCCTTGCTACGGTTACAACCACTATTCTATGGTTACAACCACGTTTATACGGTTAAGGTCTTGTTGTGATGTTCACAACACGCCCCATTTTACTCCTTAGCAAAATGAGGACCCCTGCTGTGGCTTTGCTTTTTTTGCTTTTGTGTGTTTTGTTTTGCTTGGTGGTAAAGGGAAAAAGAAGGGTTAAAGTTGCAGACTCTGGTAAAAATAGAGAATAAAATGCATTTTCAATACTAGGGCATTATATGGTTGGATTCCTTGTGAAAAATGAGCTAGGGTTGCTTTTTGAACCATCTTAAAATTTGCCATATTTTGCAAGTTATAATCATTTTGGTAAAACGTACATTCAGGTTTGTATATCGCTTTGCATATACAGGGTCGTTTGTATATGCAAAGGGTTTTGTTTTTGTGCTTAGTCGCTTTTGCATTTGGGTTCATATACAAGGCCACTTGTATGTCTTTTTTCCTTGTATGCATTTTAATAAAGGTTTATGCACACATACAAGATGGACCCGAAGTGGTTTTAGATTAAAATAAATTGATGTTTTAAATCCGCTTTGTATCTCATGTTTGTATGTTTGGCAGGTAAAATATACAATGCAAATATACATGGCGGACCCGAAAAGGTTTTTAAATGGAATTAAATCGTTGTATCTTCGCAGGCTTGTATATTTCAGTGGTATGCATTACAAATATACATCGTGCGGACTTGAAGTTTATTAAAAGTGGTTAATTCATTACATGTATCCATAATGTATATATCTTACATACATTGCCAAGATACAAATGCATATACATTGAGCGGACCTGACAGATTTATTAAAATGAGTAAGTTCCTTGTATATTCGCGCCTTGTATATTGTTACAAACAATACGGAATATACAATGGTGGACTTAAAAGAGTTGTTAAATGATGTTAAATCATTGTATATTTGGCACAATGTATATTTCATACATACATTATAACATACAATGAAATGTGCATCACACAGAATCCAAAAAAGTTATAAACCAGAGCGAAGTCGTTGTATTGCATCCGACTTGTATATTATCAAACATACATTGCTGAATACAAGCCGGAATCCAAAAAAGGATTAGAATTTGATTAAACCAATGTATCACGTCCAAAGTGTATATCAAAAATATACATTGCTCAGCATACATCGAGGTATACATTTCAGACCTGAGGCAGTTGTTAAAGGAAGTTAATTCATTGTATATTTCCGTGTTTGTATGTATGTTCCGAAACATACATTGAGAAGCATACAATGCAGAACTCAAGGTAAATCGAAATGCGATATATATAAGGCTTCACGTCCAAAATGTATATTGAAAGATACAAGTGTTTTATACATTGCATGGAACCAAAATTTCATAAAGAAGAGTTAATTCAATGTATATTCTACGCTTGTATATTCTTATATACAAGCCGATATACATTGCGCTCATACAGCGCGGAATCAAAAGGGGAAGTTGAATTTGGTTAAATGCTTGTATCATGTCCGAATTGAATATCTAACAAATACATGCATTTATACATTAGGCAGAATTGAGAAAGTTATAAAATAGAGTTAGGTGCTTGTATATTTTGCGTTTGTATATTGTGATATACAAACCGACATACATTGCAAATATACAAGCACTACATACAACACGGAATTGAAAGGAGGATTGAAATCTGATTTAACGGAGGCGTCACGTCTGACTTGTATATCGTGATATACATGGGTTTAAATAGGAAAAGGGCAGGAAGGCAGAAGCGATAGGTTTTTGAGGCATTTTGAAGCCCGAATGCATTTTTTTGGTCAACGATAGATGACCCGACTTTTCTAAGCACTGTATATGCATTTTTGGATGCAATTTTCATGGATTTAGGGCCTGATTGATGCTTTCACACAGTCATGACTTTTGGCAGCTGTTTTCCTTCCTATGGGTTTTTTTAAGGACAATACTTATTGCTTATCCATTTTTTGCAGGTTTGCAGTTGAAGGGGAGCTGAAACTTAATGGCGGTGACATCACGAAGGAGGGAAATCAAATCTTAGGAGTAGAGGAAGATGAGGATGAAGGGCGAGGAAGTCAAGGGTCTTCACTAATGAAGACAAAATACAGTTGAAGACATTATTGCAGCAGACCACAGAAGTTAATATTGAGCTTCTAGGGTTTCCAAAATGGCATATTTCACCCAGATTGAATGTATGCTCAAAGATATTTTGGGAGACTTGTTCTCCAGCATTTATTGTTGTAACCAAAGGTTTGAACCAGGGTTTAAACTAGAGGTTTTGAGCTGTATTGAGGACAACCAAAGTCTATATATTGTGCCTCTATGCACTATAAAACTTTACACAGGGGCTACATAGAGATTTGTAGCAGCAAGAATTTGTAAAAATAACATTTTAGTTTAGTTTAGAAGTAGAAGAAGGAGGTCGCCTATGTCTGCAATAAGGAATGCGTGGAACATCTAGCTTCCTTACTGTATCTGTAAAGCTTGTAAGTGTTCTGTAGTTTGGTCAATGAAGCTAAGAGTCATTTAGACATTGTAAATCTTATATGACTGTCTATTTCTAATACAATTGAATCTGGAATTCTGCATCTATCTTCTGAGTGTTTTCCTGCTCTTCTTTGTGTTTCAAACATTTTCTCTTAGAGCTTGCAATCTTGGTGTATGTTTGTGAAAATGCTTAGAACTTACACCTAAGGTTTTGTCTGTGGAATTGATCAAATTGCTGTATTATTTATAGAGTGCATAACAGAACAACTAGATCCTTTGGTAGATTTGAATGAAGTTTAGATTAGATCTCTCTAACTTTTCCCAACCCATCTGAAAATACTTAACTTAAAACATAGAAATTTAAAGGAAATTGTTTTATATTTGAAAGAAGCGTGTATAGTTGAGTTTGAAAGTAGACAATTTTCATAAATATTTAAGAGGAGAAAGCTGCAATAATCTGAGAAGACTATTTAAAGTTTTGCAGCACAAGTATAAGTTTATGCAAAAGAATGAACAAACACACTGATATTTATAATCTTTTTGCATAAGTTTGAGTCCAGTAAGCCAACAGGAAACCCTAAATCACGTAAGGCTCCTTGAACATTACAGCTTCACATTGACCAACTAAATTTGCCCAACAGGTCAAGATCTGACCATATTAAACTTGGGATTAAGTGAATCTTAACTGACTCCTTCATATCTTTCAAGTTAGTTTTGGTTCATTTTATGTGAATTTTAACTAATTGTTATGATTGCATCAAAACCATCATCAATAGTTTTTCTGGTGCTACAAGGAGGGCCTAACTTGAGTTAGGGTTTGTTTCAAGAAAAACTGGCTAACAACTGTGATAGAGTGACTAGATCTAGATCGAGTTCAGGGCATATTTTTGTGTAACTACCTGATACAAGGCAAAGTAAGAGCCCTTTGATTTGGAATCCTAAAATATCGCAACCAGGGAGTTGATCTGGAACACCTCCTGGGTCACCTTTTAACATCCATAACCTTGTGAGTCCTGACAGATCTTTATTTAGATCTTTAAATCTTGATTCAGGTACTCCTAGGGATCCTAATCCCCTAGGAAATTCAAGTATTCCTACAGGTTCAGGTCAGGCTCAACTACCCACAATGGCTTATTTCAATGTCCAGTCTCCCATACACTTCAATGATTACAATGAGATGCCCAAAAATCCAGAAAAGATATGTCCTAAATATCAATTACACCAAGACCTGGAAGACCACATTAGAATATTCAAGGAAGCATGCTTTAGGGCTAGATTAGAGCATGAGGACGTTGTGTGTAGATTGTTTCCCTACACCTTTAATGAACAAGCCTCTAACTGGTATGTGAACTTACCCAATGATTACATTTCTTCCTGGTCACTTATGGAAGAAGCATTTCTGTCAAGATTTAGAGGACCCATTGATCCTTGCATCCTTTATCACAAATTGGCTACCATAAAAAGAGGTGAGGGGGAGCTAATTGATAATTTCAATGACAGATTTCAAAAGGCCTACTTTAGGCTAGTAGCCCCTTACATAGTAGATGATGATACCTTATTAGCCATGTACTATGCTGCCTTGGATCCTTTAACTGCCATGTTTGTCAAAAGAAAACCTGACATAGATTCAATATCCAAAACTTATAAAGAGGCAGCCTTAGTAAATCAAGAGATGAGGCATACAACTTGTAGCCCATTTGTTAATGGAGGAAATTATGGGATGCAGAATCAGGCACAACCATGGGGTGGAGTCCCTATGCATCGCACTCCATTACTAAATCCAGTTCCCTCTTACACACCTGTGTACAGTCCTACCCCAATCCAAGCCATAGGTCCTTACACGAGTAACACTTCTAATAACAGTCAAAATAATGGTCAGCCTTTCTTCCAACCCCCTAGGGATACAACTATGGCAAAAGCACAAGAGGAAAGGGAAGAAATCAAAGAGATCATTGCACATTTGAAAAGATTGACCACTTAAGTAACACAACTAAGAAACGAGAACCTCTATGGAAGAGGTAACCAAGGATACAATCAAAATCAGAATTATAACCAAGGCCAAAATCAAAACTATAGTTCAAATCAAAATCAGCATTACAATTAGAACTATAATCAGAGCCATACCCAAAATAATAGACAAGGCCAATGTTAAAATCAGAGCCAAAACTATAATCAGCATCAAGGTCATAACCAAGGGCAACCAATGCAAAATAGAGGGCCAGTGATAGACAATAGGGCCTGGGGTAATAATAACAAAAATTAGAATTAGCCTAGGCCATCCAAAACATGGAACACAGGACCAAACAATGGTACCCTAGCTTCTGCTTTTGAGAATATAGACAATCATGATGCAAAACAAGTGGTTGGCATCCAAATGGCCAATACATCACTAAAAAACTGGTGTAGATTTCACAATACCAATGCACATGCTAAGCTTGACTGTCCACAGTTCCATTTAGCAGCCAACATATTTAATATAGAGGTGTAGCCTCCTACTTCTGAATTTCTCATCCCCAAGGGTAATGATGTAGTACCCTCAGGGTATGATATAGCTTTAGTCTTAGAAACATTTACCTTTGCAACTACAAAAGAGAAAGGAGATGAATTGTTAGAAGATGAACCATACTTTTGTGAAAATCTTTATCCTGAATCAGCCTTTGTGTTAAATGCTTTTCAGTTTCCTTTTGAAACAGAAAATGAAGTATTGACTGAGACAGAAGAGGTGTAGGCTTTTCAACAGACAACTAAAAAACACACCTACAATTTAAGAAACAACACTAGGCCAGGAGGACCTTTCACCACTTCCATCCCTCCTAACAACTTCAATACACCCCCAAATCAAAACGCTAGCAACAATCCTGCCATACTTAAGGCTAATACAAACAGTGGAACAACATTAGAAAAGGCCCAAACAAGTAAAGTTGAAACAGTAGAGACAACAAGATTAATGAGTTACTTGTCAGAAAAAATAAAGAAAATAAAGGTCAGTATACCTCTGAATGAATTATTAAAAACTCTAGGGATCAAGAATGCTTTTATAAAATCTCTGGATGCATCCATAACAGATGGGGTTGCTGCTGATATAACTGCTACTAATAGAGATTCACCACCTAAAGAGAAAAGTAAGAAAGTTGAGCAGCCTTCCAATACAAATGTAGTAATGTATGCTAATAAAAAGGATGCTCCCCCTTTCTTGTTAACTGTTAGATTGTGTGGAAAAAACATACACAACTGCATGGTAGACTCTGGTGCCTCAGCCAATGTAATGCCCTTAGGAATATGCAAAACTCTTAGGCTGACTCCCACCAGATCTGCTAAGGTTGTCACACAGTTAGATAAGACTGAGGTTAGTGTGATAGGATAGCTCATGAACATTCAAATGCAATTAGCTTCAGACCCTAGGGTAAGCCAATTCATTGACATTCAAATAGTGGACATACCCGTGAATTATGGAATGTTGTTAAGTAGGGATTGGTCTAAGACATTAAACAGATATATGGCCACAGAATTTTCACATATGTGGCTACCTTGGAGAGGCATCCCAAACCAGATTAAAATAGAGGAAGAACCCAGGATGAAACACATGATAACAAAGTATAATCAAATGAATGAAATATTATATGCTGCTGTTGAACCTAGTGTTTAAAGAATTACTAACAATGGGGTGCAAATTGAAGAGATCATGATGTTAAACATTAGAGAAAAACGTGTTAGCAAGGAGACAGCATTATTCATTGAGTCTGATGGAAATTCTTCAGATGAAGAAAATAGTGCAATGGAAAAATTTGGTCATGCCATTAGACAAGAGGTGGAAAAATGCATTAAAAAGAATCTGCCAGTCCAATGTAAACTGTATAAGAATAGGTGTAGAGTCCATGATAGGCCACATTCTGAGGAGAGTTGTGGAATATGCAAAGACATCATTGAACATGAATACAAAAAATGCATAAAGAGGGTAGAGTTACAGGAGGAAAATGTGAATCCTGATCAAACACAGAAATACGTTTAGGGTGATGTAGATGCTCTGATTTCAAATTTAGAAGAGGGAATAATGGACAAGGGTAGTTGTCCTTCTAATTTGCAAGCTAAAAATATGCATATGCAAGTTAACCAAACAGAAATACCCATGAATAAATATACCAGCACCTCACAAGTAATAGAGAAGACAAAGCATGCCAAAGGGAAAGATCAGAAAAGTAAAGATGGCATGTGGACATTAAAATGTGATGGGTCCAAGTCAAATCAGGGCGCGGGTGCAGGTGTTGAACTTATAGATCTTCAGGGTAAGTCATACCTAGCAGCATATAGACTGCAGTTTTCCTGTACTAACAATATTGCTGAATATGAAGCCTTTATTATGGGACTTGTCATGGTCGTTAAGAAAAAGGTGAAAATGATTAAGGTATTTTCAGACTCTGAACTAGTAGTCAAACAAGTAAGGAAACTATATGCTTGCAACTACAAGAAAATGATTTGTTACAGGCATAGAGTATGGGGTTTAATAGATTTATTTGATGCTTTCAACATAGAGCACATCCCTAGAGAGCTAGACCACAGGTTGGATGCACTAGCAATTGCAGCTAGCACATTAGAACCCTTGACACTGTCAGGATTGAGATGATTTTCTATTGAGATAGTTAATGTTCCCAATATCCCAGACAACATTACAAATTTTCAGGTATTTGGAGGGGATCAGCAAATTATTGATTTTCTGACTTGTAATGAGGTATTTGAGGCTCAAATCATTGATGAGCAGGAAAGGCCTGAGATAACATGGGACGAAGAGGATATAATCAACTTGAAGAGCAACTTTTTACCCAAAGGGGTAATTGAACTAGAACATATTTTTAACTTCAATGGAATAATAAGACAGAAAGATTTACCCAAAACAGAAGGGGGTAAGTGTGATTTACACAACTTAGGGACAGAGCAAAATCCACAAAATGTGCCAATCGGAAAAGCTTGCTCTAAGAAAATTAGAAAAGAAATTTTAGATGCTCTGAAAGATTACAAACACATAATAGCATGGACATATGAAGACCTGAAAACCTATGATACGTCCATCATAACTCACGTAATACCTTTGAGACCAGAGATTAAACCATTTAGGCATAAACAAAGGCCTGTAAACACCATTCTAGAGCCTTTAATCTTCGAGGAAGTTAAAAAAAATTTGTATGCTAGAATAATTTTCCCAGTCAGACATTCAGTCTAGGTAGCTAACCTAGTACCAGTAAGGAAGAAAAATGGAGACATCAGATTATGCGTAGATTTTAGAAATTTGAATAAAGCATCTGAAAAGGACAATTATCCTCTGCCTCCTATAGATGAAGTGCTACAAGCAGTAAACAGGGCAAAGATGATGTCTTTTCTAGATGGTTTCTCAAGTTATAACTAGGTTTTAATAGATAGGGATGATAGATTAAAAACCACCTTCACTTGTAAATGGGGAAATTATGCATATAGGAGAATGCCTTGTGGTCTAATCAATGCAGTTGCCACTTTTTAGAGAGCCATGGACATTGTGTTCCATGGGTTATCAGGTAAGTGCATTGTTGTGTATATGGATGATTTGACTGTGTATTCCAAGGATGCATCCACTCACGCTGAAGATCTCAGGAAAATACTCAAGCGATGTGAAAGGTATGGAATTTCCCTCAATCCTAAGAAATGTTCCTTTGGAGTTACTGAAGGTAAATTACTAGGGCATGTCATTTCTGAAGATGGAATATTGATTGACGCGGATAGAATAGAATCAATAAAAAGTTTGCAAATACCAAACAATAGGAAAGAGTTAAAATCATTTTTTGGTAAGATTAACTTTGTTCGAAAGTTTATCACGGGTTTTGCAGAGATCATGCAACCGTTAAATGCCATGTTCAAGAAAGATGCGCAAATGGAGTGGACGCCTGTGGCTAGGGCTACATTCGAAGATATCAAGGAGGCAATTTCTAATGCTCCTATATTGGAAAGCCCAAACTACACTAAGCCATTCTACATCTACTCCTTCGCATCCTCTCATTTGGTCACGGCTGCCTTGACACAGAAAGGTGAAAATAATGAAGAAAGGCCCATCGCATTCATGAGCGCACCTCTGAAGGATGTGCAGTTGAGATATTTGGACACTGAGAGACAACCATTTGCATTAATGAGGGCCGTGAAAAATTTAGACATTACATTCTACGCAGCTAGATCAAAGCCATAGTGTCAAACGTAGCAGTAAAGATGTTGCTGATGCAGAATGAACTTGGAGAAAAGAGAGCCAAGTGGATCACCACGCTGCAAGAATTTGACATGGAAATCATTCCCATGAAGCTGGTTAGAGGATAGGTGTTGGTGCAAACAATAGCAAACACAGACCCAGATTTGATAAAATAGCAGTATATATTGAATTCCCAGAATGCATCAGACTGGTATGATGATTTAAACACCTTTTTAATAACTGGAAAGTACCCAAATAGGATGAAAGCTTCTCAGAGGAGAGCTTTGAAGATTAAAGCACAAAAATATATGGTGCAAAGAGGTCTTCTATTCAGGAAGAACCATGATGGAATTTATTTGAGATGTCTAAACAAAAAGGAAGCAAATAAAGTGTTGACAGAGCTACATGACAAGTACGGAATAGGCCATGGTTCCCATCTAGCTACAACACACAAGATATTGAGGGCGAGCTATTACTAGCCCACAATGTTCAAAGATATTGAGAGTCACATTAAAAGTTGCCACACATGTCAGACTGCAGTAGATAAGGGAAGAAATCAGGCCAATCCACTACAACCTGTGATTGAATCAAGACCATTTGCACAATGGGGCCTAGATTTCATTGGAGTCATCAATCCTCCATCTTCTGTAGGACACAAGTTCATACTGACGGTGATGGACTATTGTACAAGGTGGACTGAGGCCACATGCTGCAAATTCTCCACAACTGAGGTAGTTATCAACTTTCTTGAAGAAAACATCATCACTAGGTTTGGAACTCCCTATTCATTAGTATGTGACAACGGCCCTGCTTTCTCTTCTTTAAAGTTTTCTAAATGGGCATTTGAATATGAGATTGTTTTAAAGTTTTCTTCAAATTATTACCCTCAAGGTAATGGATTAGCTAAGTCTACGAACAAGATTTTATTAGATATAATCAAGAAACTGATTGCAAAGAATCCTAGAGAGTGGAATACATTGTTAAAATGTGCACTGTGGGTACATAGGACCAAGTTTAAAACAACTTTAGGTAGCACACCTTATCATTTAGTTTATGGGACTGATCCCATACTTCTAGTAAATCTAAGAATACCAATCTGGAAGTTTGCCAATGAGTATTTAGGCTTTGATAACCATAGGGAAGCCATGATAGTATAAATGCTACAATTAGATGAGAATAGAGGTCAAGCCATCGAAAAATTTGCCAAACACCAGGCAGTAGTTAAGAGGTGGTTTGATAAGAGGGCAAGAGTCAAGACATTCAGGATATCAGACTTAGTGCTGTGCTGGGACAAAGCACATGAAAAGAAGGGGAGCCATGGAAAATTCAATAAACTATGGTTAGGCCCATTCCAAGTCTCAGAAATAATAGGGGACAACACATTTAGACTCAAGACCTTGACAGGGGAAGATGTGCCATTACCAGTTAATGGCCAACATTTGAAACACTACTTCCAGGCCTGAGGTAAAGGGCAGTCCATTTTGTGTAATATAGTGTAGGTACTGTAGAGTTTTCTTTGCTTTGTTTTCCGTTTTATTTTTTGTAGGTTAGTTATTTGTACAGTTGTCCTTTTGCTTTGTTTTATTTTTCTTGTACAGTCTGTTTGTTTGTTTTTTTGTTGTCTCCTCAGCAAGGATCTCTATTTTACTTTAGAGTATTAAGGAGCAAGCTAATGACCATTGAAAATAGTATAAAATTTAGAATATTCAAGTTAATTATTTGCAATTTATGCATAACTTGTTGTGACTGTCATGAATGTAGAGCGTTGTCTACCTTCTAAAATTTTGTATTCAATAAATGTGATTGAGAATTCAAGAGACGTTTCTCACAATGACACACGTAAAATCCTTGGGTTTGTTAAACCTACCAGTGTAGATATTAGATAAAAAATCTGAGGTCACCCTTGCTACCATTACAATTCTCAGCTTAATTTCAGCAAGTGCCCACTCCTTGCATCATAAAGTTACAAATTGCTATATCTTGTGAAAGTTCTATCAAGCATCAAATTCAATAAAGTATAAATATAAAATATAAAAAATAAATAAAGTGGATTATACTAAAAATCCAGATTAAGCCATCTAAGTAACTCTACCGGGGCTATAGACGCTCACTGGCAGTGGGGCTCTACTTAGGATAATTGTAACGATAACCTTGTCGGGGCTATGGATGCTCGTTGCCAGCAAGGCTCTATCTGGTTGGCTATGAGGGAATATCCTCAACTACATAGGCTAATGTCAGTCATTGGTTTGTTCAACCGACCTTCAAGATGAGGATAATTAATCACATGCACATACTTAAACTGAAAATAAAAATTCATGCACCCTTATTGAATATCTTAGGTCTCAAGTTGAATAATAATTTGCAGGAAGGATAGTTGGAAGTTATGGATTTATTTCACTTAGTTTTCTTAAATGCTTTGAATTTAATTATTTTGTTTGGTTGCTAGTTGTTGTGATGTTCACAACATGCCCCATTTTACTCCTTAGCAAAATGAGGACCCCTGTCGTGGCTTTGCCTTTTTTTGCTTTTGTGTGTTTTGTTTTGCTTGGTGGTAAAGGGAAAAAGAGGGGTTAAAGTTGCAGACTGTGGTAAAAATAGAAAAAATGCATTTTCAGTACCAGGGCATGATATGGTTGGATTCCTTGTGAAAAATGAGCTAGGGTTGCTTTTTGAACCATCTTAAAATTTGCCATATTTTGCAAGTTATGATCATTTTGGTAAAATGTACATTCAAGTTTGTATATCGCTTTGCATATACAGGGTCATTTGTATATGCAAAGGGTTTTGTTTTTGTGCTTAGTCGCTTTTGCATTTGGGTTCATATACAAGGCCATTTGTATGTCTTTTTTCCTTGTATGCATTTTAATAAAGGTTTATGCACACATACAAGATGGACCCGAAGTGGTTTTAGGTTAAAATAAATTGATGTTTTAAATCTGCTTTGTATCTCACATTTGTATGTTTGGCAGGTAAAATATACAATGCAAATATACATGGCGGACCCGAAAAGGTTTTTAAATGGAATTAAATCATTGTATCTTTGCAGGCTTGTATATTTCGGTGGTATGCATTGCAAATATACATCGCGCAGACTTGAAGTTTATTAAAAGTGGTTAATTCATTGCATGTATCCACAATGTATATATCTTACATACATTGCCAAGATACAAACGCATATAATTGAGCGGACCTGACAGATTTATTAAAATGAGTAAGTTCCTTGTATATTCGCGCCTTGTATATTGTTACAAACAATAAGGAATATACAATGGTGGACTTAAAAGAGTTGTTAAATGATGTTAAATCATTGTATATTTGGCGCAATGTATATTTCATACATACATTATAACATACAACGAAATGTGCATCGCGTGGAATCCAAAAAAGTTATAAACCAGAGCAAAGTCATTGTATCGCATCTGACTTGTATATTATCAAACATACATCGCTGAATACAAGCCGGAATCCAAAAAAGGATTAGAATCTGATTAAACCAATGTATTACGTCTAAAGTGTATATCGAAAATATACATTGCTCAACATGCATCGAGGTATACATTGCGGACCTGAGGCAGTTGTTAAAGGAAGTTAATTCATTGTATATTTCCGCGTTTGTATGTATGTTCCGAAACATACATTGAGAAGCATACAACGCGGAACTCAAGGTAAATCGAAATGCAATATATATAAGGCTTCACATCCAAAATGTATATTGAAAGATACAAGTGTTTTATACATTGCCCAGAACTAAAATTTCATAAAGAAGAGTTAATTCAATGTATATTCTGCGCTTGTATATTCTTATAGACAAGCCAATATACATTGTGCTCATACAGAGCGGAATCAAAAGGGGAAGTTGAATTTGGTTAAATGCTTGTATCACGTCCGAATTGAATATCTAACAAATACATGCATTTATACATTAGGCAGAATTGAGAAAGTAATAAAATAGAGTTAGGTGCTTGTATATTTTGCGCTTGTATATTGTGATATACAAACTGACATACATTGCAAATATACAAGCGCTACATACAACACGGAATCGAAAGGAGGATTGAAATCTGATTTAACAAAGGCATCATGTCCGACTTGTATATTGTGATATACATGGGTTTAAACAAGAAAAGGGAAGGAAGGCAGAAGCGATAGGTTTTTGAGGCATTTTGAAGCTTGAATGCATTTTTTTGGTCAATGATAGTTGACCTGACTTTTTTAAGCACTGTATATGCATTTTTGGATGTGATTTTCATGGATTCAGGGCCCGATTGATGCATTCACACAGTCACAACTTTTGGCAGCTATTTTCCTTCCTGTGGGTTTTTTTAGGACAATACTTATTGCTTATCCATTTTTTGCAGGTTTGCAGTTGAAGGGGAGCTGAAACTTAATGGCGGTGACATCACGGAGGAGGGAAATCAGATCTCAGGAGCAGAGGAAGATAAGGATGAAGGGTGAGGAAGTTAAGGGTCTTCACTGATGAAGACAAAATGCAGTTGAAGACATTATTGCAGCAGACCACAGAAGTTAATATTGAGCTGCTAGGGTTTCCAAAATGGCATATTTCGCCCAGATTGGATGTATGCTCAGAGATATTTTGGGAGACTTGTTCTCTAGCATTTATTGTTGTAACCAGATGTTTGAACCAGGGTTTAAACTAAAGGTTTTGAGTTGTATTGAGGACAATCAAAGTCTATATATTGTGCCTCTATGCACTGTAAAACTTTACACAGGGGCTACATAGAGATTTGTAGCAGCAAGAATTTGTAAAAATAGCATTTTAGTTTAGTTTAGAAGTAGAAAAAGGAGGTCGCCTATGTCTGCAATAAGGAATGCATGGAACATCTAGCTTCCTTACTGTATCTGTAAAGCTTGTAAGTTTTCTGTAGTTTGTTCAATGAAGCTAAGAGTCATTCAGACATTGTAAATCTTATATGACTGTCTGTTTCTAATACAATTGAATCTAGAATTCTGCATCTATCTTCTAAGTGTTTGCCTGCTCTTCTTTGTGTTTCAAACATTTTCTCTTAGAGCTTGCGATCTTAGGTGTATGTTTGTGAAAATGCTCAGAACGTACACTTAAGATTTTGTATGTGGATTTGATCAAATTGCTATATTATTTATAGAGTGCATAATAGAACAACTAGATCCTTTGGTAGATTTGAATGAAGTTTAGATTAGATCTCTCTAACTTTTCCCAGCCCATCTGAAAATACTTAACTTAAAACATAGAAATTTAAAGGAAACTGTTTCATATTTGAAAGAAGCATGTATAGTTGAGTTTGAAAGTAGACAATTTTCATAAATATTTAAGAGGAGAAAGCTGCAATAATCTGAGAAGACTATTTAAAGTTTTGCAGCACAAGTATAAGTTTATGCAAAAGAATGAACAAACACATTGTTATTTATAATCTTTTTGCATAAGTTTGAGTCCAGTAAGCCAACAGGAAACCCTAAATCACGTAAGGCCCCTTGAACATTACAGCTTCACATTGACCAACTGAATTTGCCCAACAGGTCAAGACCTGACCATATTAAACATGGGATTAAATGAATCTTAACCAATTCCTTCATATCTTTCAAGTCAGTTTTGGTTCATTTTATGTGAATTTTAACTAATTGTTATGATTGCATCAAAACCATCATCAACAGGTCCTTTTACCACTGACCAATGGTGCACCTTCATTTCATAACCATGTGCCAATCCACTACTTGGCATCTTCTCCTCTCAAAGGATGCTCTTGGAATCTTTCACAAATAAGATTACCACGCCATGTGTCCTTTTCCCGCGAAGGCTCCTCATTTGATTTCCTCTCAAAATTCTTTGCTCCTGACTGCCTTTTCACCTTTTCAAATATTTCTTGAAGTTGCCAATCACACCCTCCACAAAGGTATGGTCCCCTCCTGGACTTTTTGCTAAAATATATTCTTGCATCATCACCTTTTCTTGAGGTTTATCTATTCCAATTTCCTCCTATTGCTGCTGTTCATGTTGTTTCTCTTGCTGTTGAAGTGGCTCCTCTTGTTGTTCTTCTTGTTATTCTTGTTGAAGTGGGAGCTCTTGATCTATGGGATCATTGGATTGCTCCTTTGATCCAACCTCATTTTCTTCCTCCATATTTCCTCCTTCTTGACCCTTTTCTTTAGTTGTTTTTTCTGCTGATGACTTCTCTTTCTGATCATCTCCTGCATGTATCTGTTCACTATCCGGTCTGTTCAAATCCTCTTCTTGTTCACCAGCTAACGGTTGGTCATCAGGTTCATTCTTATCTATTTTATTTTCTGCCTCTGTATTTCTTGTCTGTGGTTGCTCTGGATGTACTGGTGAACTAGCCTTTACCTCATCTTCTTTTACTTCCTCTTCTGGGGCTTGCAATTTTTTTGTATTTTCCTCTTCTTCACCCTGCTCCCCATACATATTTAACATGTCTAAAGCATCGCCCTCTGAGGTGTCCTCTTTCTCTGCATGTCCTTTTGTGTTTACCTCTTCAGATGATTTTTCTTTCTCAGTTTCTTCAATCTTATGTGCTTCTTCTTGCACATCTCTAATGATTTTTGGTGGCACTAGAGTACCAAATGGATCAACGGATCCTGTGTTTGCCTACATTTCATCTAGCAAGTTTGATTCTTCTTCTTCACTGAGAAAATCACTTGATTCTTCCTCCACGTCAACCACTTTCCCTTTATACATTTTCCTTTCTTCACTATCACTACTTTCAATTTGCACAATTTCTATAGCAGTAGGTTTGGCTTTACTAACTTCTGACTCCTGTAGCCTCTCTCCAGCCAACTCTATTTTTACTCTGATAAAGGTTTGTCCTGGTTCTACTGATGTGGAGGCACTGACTATATTCTTTAGCTTTTCTCTTACTTCCTGCATGCCAATCACATCAACCGGCTTAGAAGTTTCCCCTTTTGACAAACCTATGGGAATTGCCCTCATGATTGATGGTCCTGCTACCTCCTTTGTAGCCTGTGCTTCTTCTGCACTGATCTCATGGCTCATGGATTTTGCATCAACAAAAGTTTGAGATGCTACTGCTACTATTATGCCTAAAGCATATGGATCCATCAATGTAGCATCTTTATTCTTTTCCATAATTTCTGCCTTGACAACCCTTCTCTTCTTCTTATAGAAACATTGCAAGTCTTCACTAGGCTCTATCTTTCTTTTCTTGCCCTTTTGTGGGTATGTAACTGTTATACCCTCAGCTTTAAGTTCTTCAATTTTATCCTTTAGCCATGTCCTTGAAAACAAAATTATCAGTTCAGACAATACATCCAGAGATGTATTCCATGGCTTTGACCAATCAAGCTCTGTAATAGGAGCCTATCTTGCCTGTGCATTACTATGGTGCAACATCCTATCATCATCCCATACTTTAGGAGGCACATATATGTTGCCAATAGATTTCATTTGTTTAATAGTCAATCTCTTATGAGCTCTCTTTCTTACTTCCAAGTCACTCATAAATCTTCAATATGCACTTGGTGTTTGTACTTCTTGTCAACAAAGTTTTGAATTATGTGAAATGGATCAAACTTTCTAGCCAAATCAAATTCCTGGAACCCATAATACCTTAGTTCTTGTTTTGAACAGGCTGCAGCATCATCACTGATACAAGAATACCTTCCAATGGCCCAAGGTAATCTCACATTTCCCCTGCCATTAAATTTCCTCTTGTACATCTTGAAAGCATTCAAATTCTGTCTTGAAAACTCCAAGACAATCAGTTTGTCAGAAGGGTATCTTGGGAGCATAAATGGCCTCCCCTCAAATCCTTCAGTTCTTATGTATGAAAATTGTTCAAACTATATGAACCACGAACAATGCAATCCAATTATATGTTTAGCCTCTTTAGACAACCTTTTGTTTGGTTCCTCATTTAGTACTCTCACCATGTAGGTATAGAAAACATCATTAACAAAAGCAAATTTCTTCACGGCATTCTCCTCTTGTAATTCTGGGTAATGTTCATACACCAACCTCTGCTCAGGACCATTCCCTAAAACACCAACTCTTTCTAGTCCATGTATGTGTGGTCTAATCTCCACAACACAGGACTATAATATATAGGATGACATAAAAAAGGGCAAGCCTTTCTGCTGTCTCATCAAAGCCTGCCTCCATATGGTTGTACTAATGGCCTTGGCCCTATGAATTAGTCCTTGTTTCTTTTCCCCTATTCTTAGGTATTCTATGACAGTGAATATCCAGGGCTCACACTTGGTGCCATCCCTCAATCCAACTAGTCTGCTCAGCATAGTGATCATCAAATATATCTCCTCCCTGAAATGTATCCTCATCAGATTTTTTGGAATTCTGGCCACTGCCTTTGGTTTGTTCTCCGGACTGTACCAGCTGTGAAATATTTTACCCTTACAGTCTCCTTCACTTGTGTAGAAACTCTCATTATACTGATCAATATCAATATCTGTCATCTTATCAGTGATCTCCAATCCAAAAGTTCTTGCAATCCCCTCAGGAGTCAGATTAGTAACTAATCTGTCATGTAGCATTACCTTTCTTGTATTAGGGTCATACAAGATTACACAGTCTAGACATAGATCCTTTGCCTCCATAGCCAGAGGAAACCCTGTAGCTCTATATAGTCCACTATCCCAAATACATTTCATATTTGGGGAGGCATCTGCAACAGTGATCTTCTTCAACACGTCCTCTGCATCATAAGTTCCTATGTTCGTATCAGTACCCATTCCGCTTGTACCAATCAGGGTTGGACAACCCCTGTATACCAACAATTCTTCTTTTTCTACTTCCTTCCTTGGTTTTCTCTCTTTCTTTACTTCATCCCCAGAGTCTTTCTTCTGTTTAGGGGTCATCCTGTAGAAGTATACATGTCTCAATTTTTGTTTCCACTTCATATCTAGGGTTTTACTGTGAATATCTATTTTCTACCATTAACCCTAACTTGTTCTCTTTTTTCTGTTATTTTACCCGTAAAGGGACTAGGCTCTATTTAGCTATTTAACAGTTAAAACAATAATTTTAACAAACGCACGCATTTTGAAAGCGAAATTATTGTAACTAACAGTTATGTTTTACCATTCAAAAATTAAACAAGGCCCCAAGATAAATACCTGCTTTTGTGACCATTCAACCTGTGACGTTGACTTACTTTTACCTTTTACCTTCACCCAGCAACTGTAGCTTCATTAATCTGGTAAATTCCGTTCAATTTTACTGTGACAGCACCTCTTCTGCAAATTTCAATGTTAACAATATATCTTGAAAGCAAAATAACAATAATTCTGCCCTAACCCTCATTAAATTCCTTTTGTTTGAGTATTAAATGTGCATTAATTATAGTAATTAATGTGCAGCGACCTCCGGCTTTCCCTTTTCAGTGTTTGAGTTTTTTAAACTTTCGACCGTTAGCTTAATTAAACATGCATTTTCTTTTGTATATCTCATTGTATGTTTTTCTTGTATCTTTTCATTGTATCTTCGAACATACAATCACTTTATGCATACAATTGAATTAAAGCCCCTTTTCCCTTTTACCACCAAGCAAACCACACGAACAAGCAAAGCAAACTAGCTTCAGTAGGGGGTCCTCATTTTGCTAAGGAGTAAAATGGGACGTGTTGTGAGCATCACAATAGTCTTGGATATGAGAAAGGTGAAAGCTCCAAATCTGGACAAAGAAATTTTCAACAAAGGAATGGGAGAAACAGACCTACAAGACCTCTTGTAAGATAGCCTAATGTTCAAAGATATCCATCCTTCAATGGCAATTGTTTCAACTGCAATAAATTTGGTCATAAAGCTACTCAGTGCAGAAGTAGAGTAAATCAAAATGGTCCATCCTTCTCTGGTCAATGCTTCAAGTGTAAGAGGTATGGTCATAGATCAAATGAATACAAAAGTATGATAATGAATAACTCTAACAATAGAGGAAATGGCAACTCTTTCAACAGTTATTGCTTTACTTGCAATGGATTTGGACACATGGCTAATCAGTGCAGATCAAGAGGAAATCAAGCACATAAGAAAAGAAATGTTGTGTGCTTCAATTGGAATAGATTTGGTCATATTGCAAAATTCTGCAGAAGCAGGAATAATGAAAGAAGAGGTCTGGTAAACAGAAAACTAGATGAGAAAAGATAAGACAAAGGCAAGAGAAAAATTGATGTAAATGAAATCTAGAATGAAATGAGCAAGACATGGGTCAAGAAAAGTGTTGTGAATAATAGTAATGAGTCCACACTAGAATCCAGTGCTGATAATTTTGCTGGGAATTAAATTTGGAGCTCTGGCTCAGGGAGAGCTGCATTGAAAATCAAATTCCCCTAGCCAGTAAGTGAATGCCTAGATCTGGCACAATGAGAGAGATATTTTAAATTGTTTCAAAACTTTTGGAAGGATTTCTGAAAGAAAAGATGTTGATATGAAAATTTGCGGAGTGATTCATGAAGAATTGTCAAGAAACAAAGTAACCAGATGAAGTTAGGGCAACGTATTTATTACAAAGGTAAATTAGGTTTTGCAGAGCATAAAAAGTTGTTCACTCCTCATTCGAATCACTTTTGCACTTGAAGAAAGTAAGAAGAATAGTGTTTGAGCTGATATTACAAAAGAATTGAAGTACGATTGGTGAATTTATCTGTCAACCCCAATTTCATGAAAAAGGTATTTATTTGCGAAGCTTTGAACTTGTAATTTTCGCAATGGCTACACCTTTGGTTGTTGACATTACTAAAAGGACTTGACCCAAATTTAAGAAGCATCCTCACAAATCAATAGAAGCCAACCCATTAGGTGCTTTTTCAAGTGTTCCATATGGTGTGCTACATATTGAAGATATTAGGGTTTATATTCATGCGAACATAGATGAATTTGGGGAGTCAAGGTCTGTAGATTTGTTCGAGAGTCATCTCATGGATGAAAATCATGACCTTAAACCTAAATATAAGGCACTACTTGATAAACATTTTATTCAGATTATGGGGTTTCCAACATTTCATGAAGATGAATGGGTCTAGTATGTTTTGAGTCGGATGCATGATGAATTCATATGGCTATTAAAACCATTCAAGATTACCAAGGATGTTATCAGAATTGTGACTGGGTTAAATTCAACCAGTGGATTACCCATGTTGAAATCTGTGAAAAACCAAACTGTTACCAATACAACCGGTGCAAAGTTTGACAAGAGGGTAAGGTGACTAAGGGGAAGCCCTCTGGAAGCACAAGGGCTAGTAAAAGGAAAAAGACATATACATATGTTGAGAAGGCCACAATTTATGTGGAAGATGTAATAAAATCAGTCACTGTGGATGGAAATTTGAAACCCATGATTGAATTTTATGATGAATATAGTGACATAGATAAGAGGGTGTTAGAGGAAGCAGTAGTTAGATATCTAAATATCTATAATAAGGCCCTGATTGAAATAACTTATGAGATCCCTCCAAGTCTTACAAACATTTTTGAGTTGAGGAAAGAAAATGCAAAATTAAGGATATGGAGCTTAGAGAACATGTATTGATAAAACTATGCCCTCAGATCACTCAAGTTCAAATGAATATGATATTCAAAGAAGTGAAGGATGAATTCATGAGCAAGAAGTGAATGAACAAACTGATACTTGGAGAATTCAACCAAATAGTTAAAGAAACACAGGAAATACTTCTAAGTGCATTAAAGAGACACAATCTTCCATTTGTTGAGGATGAGACTGATGTTGGGATTTATTCATCAATCCCAGATATTGAAAAGATGGAAACTAATGAGCAGCAAACCAAGGTTGATGACTCCTATATTTCAGAAGAGGAACAAATACAAAAAGAAGATACAAAGATGGCGGATCAAACTGATGATGTAGGAGATTCTCCAACTTCTCCTGATCAATCCAAAAAAGAAGATAATGTTGAGCTTACTGTTACTACTCAAGATCCTCAGGAATAGATTTCAAATAGTGAAGTCAAAGGAAAGAATCTAGCTACAAATAACATAGAGAAAGGTGAAGCAGAAAAAGAAGTTAGAGGTAAGGAAGATAAAGCAGAAGAAGATGGTGCAAATGTTGATAATCATGATACTGTGAAAACTCAAGGAAAGGAAAGTGGTCCAGAATTGGTGGCAAGAGACACTGCAGATGCAGTGAAAATATTTCTGAGTAAAGAGATGCTAGAGTTTGATGAACCAAAATTGATTCAAGGACCAATCAACTTGGATATTCTCTCATTGGTCCAAACGATGAAGCTAGCATCATTCACACAAGACAAAGCAAGTGAAAAGATATTGAAATCTCACTTAGAGGACAGTGAGCTATTAAGTCTTGCAACTGGAGTATTGGAGAAGATAATGCCAACCCTCTAGAAGAATCCTTCTAACTCTCCCTCTAGACATCTAAAAAGCCTTGTAAATTCTATAAGTACTCACTTTGAGTCCTTTTAAAAATTTGCAGAAGTTAAAGTTTGGAATGAATTTAATAGAAAAAGATTTGTTGCACTTAAATGCATGATTGGGATAGACAGATTGGTGCTAGATAACAGTATAAAGAGTGTTCAAAATGCTCTTTCAGAAGGAGGCAAGATATATAAGTTTTTTTTATCTACTCCTAAAGTCTTAGAGGATATAGAAGATAAAATAAAGGACTACAAACAAAAATTGTCAAGTATGTCCCAAGCTTTTGATCCATTGATAGTATCAGTGGCAAGCAAGGAGTGTCAAGCAATCAGCCTGATAGAAGAAATAAAGAAAGTAACAAGAGAAAAGGAGAACATTGAAGCAAGAATGGGTGAGCGCTGGGGATTGGTTACCCCTAAGATAGAAGTAATGTTCAATGCTGTATCAAAAGCCCAAACTGCTATACAAATGAGTGATCCCATTGACCTCTGGAAGGCTGAATCACAAGCATTCTTGTTAAATGGCCACATTTCAACTTTGAATAGTATGAAGAAGAGTTGGGATATAGAGTTGGTCCTCCTGAAGAACATTTTTGGAGATATGCTCAAGTTCATGTAAATATAACTTAATGATTGGGTATACATATGCAGCACTATATATAGAATTTTTGATATTTTTGGCTTTTAGACCCCATCCTTTGCCATTGATGTCAAAGGGGGAGTGAAGAACAGTGAAAAATGAGGAATCTAGCAAAGGGAGAGCTCTAGAATCAGTGGTGAGCATAAGAGTATAGAGTAAGGGGGAGCAACACTCAGTCATTTTTCACTAAGTGTTGCCATCAATCCCAACAGGGGAGATTGTTGGCAAGAGACACTGCTTCGCATAATAGGTGTTGTCATTGATGGCAACTAAGACTATTCCACTCATCCACATAACACAATTTCTTCATACCGGAAGTTAGAATTAGAATTTATCTAAGTCCAGGTAGCCAGAGACAGAGCATGTGATAGGGTCTGGTATCTTGGTCTGGATCTGTCCGATGGTAAATCAGAGTAGGCTATGGATCTGAAAGAGTCATAAGGATTGTAAAGGCAATCTAAATCCATAATTTTAACCTCTGGTGATGAAGGATTCAAAATTTATTTGCATTTGAGTATGGAGTTATAGTTTGATAGTGTAGATAGTAGAAGAACAAGCTGACCTTGTAACTGATCTTGGTTCTGGATAAATGGAAGTTGTCAGTTGGATGATTTGTGGTGATCAATGATAGTGGCTAACATGATTGATGATTTGTGAATGCAAGTTTTGGTCCGCATTACAAGTTATGCATGGATTTAGCCAACAGAGCAGAGTCTTCAACAAAGTTCTAAGTGTTCTTGAAGCTAACTAAAAAGTGACTGAATATCATGATGCGGATATATATAGCCGATGGTTTTAAGTGATTTGTAGGCATATATGTGATGCGATGATGGAATAAGTGCAAAAAGGGTAGAGATCTAAGGTTCAGATGTTAGCATAATAGTAGACAGGGCAGAGTGAGGATGAAGTGTATCAAGTCAGTATTCTTTGCTTAACCAGAACTGAATCCTTACATTGGTAGATGCTAATTATCAGTTCAAACTCATCGTAATCTTCCTTCTGTAGGCAGTGAGCCTTCTTTTGAGCAGTGAGCTCTGGGCAGAGAGCCTGAATGCATGTGCATTCCTAATTGTAATACTTTTAACAAAGTATAATCTTTGTGGGTTAACCCCCATCGTGGTTTTTCCCATAACCGAGTTTCCATGTTAAAAATCATTGTGTCATGTGTGTTTATTTATTTTTGCTCGTGTTGATGATTCATGCTTTAAATGTTTTCATCAGTTCTAAGTAATATTGTTGCAAATGATAAAGTTTTGGGACAACTGATTCACCCCCTCTCTCAGTTGTCCAGCCTTTCTAACAGACTGCATAGTTAAGGGCAAATGTAGAAAGACTCGAAGACAAATACAAACATATAGGAAATGTGTGGACCCCCATTAGGGGCTATGAATTGTTTATGTTTCATTACTATTAGAGAAATAGATTTGAACCAGTCTACAACCACTAGAATTTTAATTTGGGAAAACTAGTTGTTACTGATGTTTTTGTAAATATGGATCTTATAAAACTCTTAGCCAACCACTATAATCCAAATCTTAAAGCTATCTGTTTCCTGCAGGGAGACCCTTTTATACATGTGTCTAAAAGTGCACTGTGTGAAGTTTTTGGCCTAGATGACACATGCGATGAACCTATTGTCCATGAGGATTTAGAAAAAGAATACTGGAGAATGGACACCACCTACAAAGGTTGGAGATTACCATTACATAGGCCTAGAGAAAATGGAAACCTAGTACCACTTGAGGATGATAATGGACCTCCCTTTCATGTTCATCTATTTGAGCCTTATTTTAAATATACCTACTACTTAGTAGGTCGAGTGTTGGGAACAGAGGTCCCTGAATTCATGTCTCTAGGCCCAATGGTGATTGTTGCTGATATACAGTGTCACAATGCAAGGGCTTTTGATTATGCTTCTCACATTTCTAGAGGAATTGATTCAGGAATAATGGCCATCAAAAATGGTTCTCCCACAATGTGCTTCAAACATTATTCTTCTCTTATGCATATGATTATGTACTATGGATAGGAATTAGGGATGTGGCCAGAGGAATTGAGAATTACACAAATGGATAAAGTGGGTCAGCCACTACCAATACAATTGTGGACTTCCATTTGAGACAGCAGATTTGTCAATTCTAGTTATGTGCATTTTGAAAAGTTCTTTGTCAAAATGTTGTACAGATTTTATGGTTATCCTTGTGATTATTTGTTATCAAATGAGATCAAATTTAAGTCCCAAAGATTTTGGTGGACCACCAACTGTAAGTCATAATTAGGGTGATTGGTACTACTTCCTTGATTCAACTATGATCAGAGTTTATGGTTTTTAAGATACACCTTTTCTATTGCCCAAGACTGTGACAAATGGAATTGCATATCTGGAGATTGTAAGATAGCTAGTTTATTCTAATGTTATGAATCTGAGTGCTTATGACAAACAAACATTCATGCCCAGCACATTATGTTTTGGGGATTTTACTGTGGTTTCAAAAGAAGGATATGATCTTATATTGGATAAATTGTCACACAACAATATGAAGAGAGAAGTACAAAGAGAAGGCTATGATCTTGAAGGTTTTATTGATTTTGCAAGAAAGAAATAGAATTTAAGTGGATATGTTCATATACCATATCCTCATGATGATATCATCAGGAACCTGGAAGGAACAGAGGCTGATTTGGCAATTGATGAGTATGATCGAGAAGTTGAATAGACAATGCGAGAGATACAAGAAGTAGAGGTGATATCCTCTGATAGTGAGGAGTCTCCTGATGAAAATGAAACCCAAAGCCAACCTAGTAAGATCCCCAAATTAAGAATTTAATAATATCGGCCACCAATCAGAGAACAAGAAGCTGGGGAAACATCTGATACAGATGCTCAGCAATTGGTTTATAAATCTTTTGTCATAGATGACCATTTCATTCAGTCTCCCAAGTTCAAATCTTTCTTGTACAAACACAAAGGCAAAACAATAAGGGAATCAATTGTAGATATTACACCAAGCAATGAAAAACAATTGTTAAATACATTGAAAATGGATGTAGAAAATGAAATGAAGAATATGACTCCAGAGAGGGGCAGAAAATTATTAGAGGAGTCTGGTGTAATGATCTTTCCTGGTTTGGATTCAAATTTTGCTTTAGTTTTTGATATTTTTTTACATAATGGTGATTTAAAACACAAGCTCAGTTCAGAAGGGGTAACAGAAGTATATACTAGATCAAGATATAATCCTAATGAGAATTCTCTCATGATTTGGGCCTTATACCCCCTACATAAGAAGCTTGTTGTTATTGATACAGAGAAAGCATTTGGTCATGTAATGAAATTAAAAGTGGGTGAGAGTGATCGTGTAGTCATAGTAGACATTGGCATTAATGTAGCCAAACTGAACAAGGCACAAATTTAGATGTTGATTAAAGAACATGACATGTATAAATTGAATAGTTAAAGGATGTGTAAGGAAAATGATTTTCTGAGAGATACAGTCAAGGATGCCTTCAAAGAACCCACCAAAATGTTGACTCAAGGAGAAAGCTCCCAAATAAAAGGTAAGAATGAGACATTACAGATGAGATCTCAAATAGTTCAAGCCAGGTTTGATGCACTTTCTACAGTATTCAAAAATAGATATGCTAATATGATGATCTAGATGGATAAGTTATTGGTTACTTATTCTAAGAATCACAGTGTTATCCAAGAGCATAAAAGGATAAATGACAAGCTCTATGAAAAACTTCAAGAAATACAAAACAAGAGCACTTCTGATACTGGGGCCATTAACAATGTTGAAGAGCTGCTCAAAACACATAAAAGTTATTATGAGGAACTTCAAGCAGATGCTAAAGAGTTCATTGATGCCTCAAAGGATGGTGTGCCTACTTTTCTCAATAATAATAAAGATTTGAAAGGCCGGAATGAATGGATGAAAGAATGTGATCTGATTCTGTAGGGAGCATTGGAAGTAGCCAAAGATGAAGATCCAGCTCTGGGAGAAGCCTGTGAACGCTCGGAGAAAATGATCACTATGGAAATCGTGGCAAGGAATGCAGTAGAGTTTGCTAACACTTACTTGAGTCAAAAGTATTTGGATAATATCACCCAAGTTCATTTGTGGCTCATTAGAGCTTAGTGTTAATATTTGTTTATTGTTGTTAAAATTCCAAAAGACACTTAAGAAGAGGTACATCCTCTTCAAAATATTGCTATATAAGTCATAGAAGTAGGAGTAAGATCATCATCATTACCATTTTCATATATTAGGTGAGGCATTAGTAAGAAGATAGATTGCATCCATCCCACTCATCCATTCTCATATTTCAAAAAACTTATGCAATTGATACATATATTTTGAAGAAATATAATGGAGCAGATTGTTCTTAAATGGTGATCTATTTTAGTGTTCAACTATTGCGTTGGTTTACATGCTTATATGCTGTCGTGCTATCTCCAAAGTGGTTCTTTTAAGTTTTTCAAATTTATATAATTTGTCACAACACATTTGCTATTAGTGTGTGGTTATTCTAATTGGTTTCTAGTTGGAGTGAATTAAATATCCTTTCAAGTAGTTCATTTTGATTGGTTCATGCTAAGGATTAAAATCCTTTTGAAATGATTATTGTGATTGGTTTCCCTCAAGCTAAGAATTAAAATTCCTTTCATGAGATCACAGTAATTTAAAGGAATATCACTTGGATAATTAAAGAAGAGCACAGTTACTTACAAATCTGCACGTTTGCACAAGGTGTAAACATTCCAAGTGCCCAACAAGTTAGAGTTAAGATGTAAAGTAGACCTACCAATCCTCCACATCTATCTCCATAAACATAATCATCATTCATTGACTCCATCCACCTAATAGATTAAACACTAGTCAACTTTAGAACACTTTTTATACTCTTGATAATTCAAACACATTTATTAGGAACTAGTTAGCAAGCTCTGTATCTACCTCACACCTGTGTGCCATAGTGAGTAGATTTCCCAAATTAGGATCCATTAGCCTTTCAAATCTTATTTACCACTCAGGTACACCCACCCAGGCTTGGCAGAGCCTAAAGAGTAGGGGGTTTCCAATTATATAAACCCTATTCAGTTGGCCAAAAATGTATCAAGGGACTGGCACCCTCTTGTGGTCTAAAAACCTACATTTTTGAGACCCAACAAATTGGTGACTCTGCTGGGGATAAAACACACAAGGAAGCCTGGTAAGAGACCATATCATTAGAGTCAAAAAATTAAAAGGCATAACTCTGGTGGTCAATAAGAACCCAGAAAATAATCAATCCTCTTAAGTGAGGTGGTGACTCTATTCAGAATACCAGTCACTTTATGTCTTGGAGTGTGATAATTTTCTAACATGGATGGTAGGAGATCTAAAACTAAGGGTAAAAAACTACAATCATCCCCACCCTTAAGAGCTCCCTCAAAGAAAACTAGGTTATCAAACCAATCTCAACAAAACATTAATCAAAGTACCTAGAGAATAGTTCAAAACAACCTATTATAACCCATAATAGTTTTATTCCTCTGCATGAATCAAATGAGACCTTATCCTAGAACTATGGATTATTTGATGATGTTTTAGCCCAATATAGGTCTAATCCCCAAAGACAACTTGAGTATGAAACATGGGTTATGAGGGAGATAGACCAGAATTAGACAGAATATGATTACAAGATGTCATTACAATAGGGTAATGAAGCTCAACAAGAATTTGTGAATCAAACAATTTCTACACAAATTCATAACAGTTCACCAAAAGACATGAGGAATAGGGATGAAATGTGACAAAATGTGCTCAAATTATAGGAAGAACTTAAGCTGGCCAAATTAAAGGAGGAAGAAAAGTGGTTGAAACAAGAGTTACAACAGATAAAGGATATGGCTAAAGTAGCTAACCCAAAATACGTACCCCCTCATAAACAAGGGGGGCATACTCTAAGAAACATACAACAAAATGTGCACCAAAATACAATTAGCTCATCCAATCCACAACCACCACCCGCAAGCTATGTCCAACAAATTATTCTTCTAATAAATTTAAGGCCACCCATCACCCATAATACTTCTCTTGACATATAGTTAATCCATACCCACCCCCTGGCCAACGATATGTGATAACTCAACATTAAAATGTGAACCCACATCTAAATACACAACAGCCTCCTCCTCATAATCAATACCAACCAAATCAATGACTACAAGGACCCCTCAACATCAATAGATACAGATAGCTCAACTTGTCTGGATATCAAGTATGTCTTGATCCTATTGATAATGATCTAAGGAGTGCTCTCCCAAAATTTGCTAGAAAAAATGCCATCTCTGCAGAAGAGCATATCAGAAGTTTTGAAACAGTCATGGATAGCTTTGAAGTGCAGTATGAAGATGTTCTAATGAATTTATTCATTCTATCTCTTGTTGAGGATGCCAGAGATTGGTGCAAAAATCTACCTGATGCTTCAATTTGCTCCTATGAAGATTTCAAGGATCAATTTAAAGAACAGTGTGGGAGCCAGTATGACCCAAATTTTGTGGTTCATGAACTGACTAGTATTCAGAAAAATTATAATGAATCTATGGTAGACTTCAATCAAAGATTTTCTAAAATCCATCATAAGATCCCATTGGAATTGAAGCCCCCAGATTGCATGGCCTTAGCCTTATACTTAAAGGCCTTTGACCCAAAAACTAGGTATGAACTCAGGAACAAATCCCCCATGACTTTGGCAGAAGCACAAAAGGCAGCCATCAGTATTGAGAATAATAGAAGAGCAGCAGGGAAGATTGGGAAAAGAGAAAATCCAAAGATTGTACCAGCTCCAAACAATAACCAAATGAAACAAAACAAATATTACAGAAATGAAAGGCCAAGGCTACATGACATGCCTTATAACACCAATTGGAAAGATGGAAGACCTTTGGAAAATAACAGAAAGAAAAATTATGGGAAAGACACTCCTAACCCTCTTAAAAGAAATGGAACACATGTAGTGGAAAACAATCCATGGTGTCTAGCATGTAATTTGCCCCATTCACCTGACTATTGTGTGGTAGCACTATCAGTACAGGAAGAAGAAACATCTTATGGTTAGGAAAGAGATAATCATACTATAAATATGCTAGCAATCAGACCTCACCAAATTAATGAAGAATATTCATCAACATAAGAGGATGGATATGAATATGATGTGGGGAACCAGAGATATAATATTAGTATAGGAAGACAGGAGGTATTTTCAGACCAGGAGGATAATCATGAAGAAATTGATTATAATCATTATATGCCACCACATAACCAATGGAGAAGATCAAATGAGGAAGAAAGGAGGGCTCTTACAATGGCCATAGCGGCACAAGCAAAAAGTAACCATAATTTGAGAAATAGAATAGTTAATGTAGACCAAGGAACACCTAGGAGTGTGTTTGTGAAAGATCAAAATCATAATAAAGACAATATGAAATATGCACCCAAAGAGCCAGCAAAGACATAATAGGGTAAGATAAAATATAGAGTACCAGCTGAAGAAAAGGGGTATATCAAAACAGAAAAGACTGATCAAACAATAACCCCCTCATTTGACATAGCCCAAGCAATATCCCAAATAAAAATATTAGTACCACTCCTTGAAATGATGAAGATAGATCAATACAGAAATATAGTGGTCAAGATTATTTCAGACATATCAAAAAAGAAGCAAGAAAAACTTGAAATCAAAATAAATAATGTTCAACAAAAGGCTACTAGAACTCATAAAGTATATCTGGGTGACACCTTAACAAAGAATCCCTCTCAGATAGATCCTTTTTACACCACTTTGAGCTGATAAAAAACAAACTAGTGAGGAATTGTATGATTAATTCAGGGGCAACTATGAACATCATGCCAATGGTGGTCATGAAGGAGTTAGGTATGTGGGTTGACACTACATATGGAAAATGTTATGCGATGGACAATAGATCCATCCTAGTTGTGGGCATTATGTGGGATGTGGAGATAAGGCTAGCCACCTACCCTGAGGTAGTATATAAGATTGGCATCACTGTAGTAGACATCCCACCATATTATGAGATGCTATTGTCTAGATAATGGACTGCAACAATTTGGAGGAAATGTCCAATTAGATCTATCTTATACTACCATACTAGTAGGAGGAAAAGAAGTTAAGCTTTGTATAGAACCAAGGTATGAGAATATCATAGAACACATTGATTAGAATCAAATAAATTTCTTCTGTGATACATACCTTGGTACATTTAAAATTGAAAAAAGTCAACCAAAGCTACAGAACATTGACCTCATACATCAAGAGGCTCATCTTGATGAGTGTAGTGTGTGGAAGATGTGCTTTGATGGTGCATGTAGTAAGGTTGGTAATGGAGTGGGGATATTATTTATTTCACCAACTGGTAAGACTTTCAAATATGTATTTCTGCTAACATTTGAGGCCACCAACAACATAGCAAAATATGAGGCATTGCTCATAGGGCTAAATATTGCTATAAAACATAAAATGAAATCCCTCACTGTGTATGGAGATTTAGAACTAATTGTCTCTCAAATTAGGGAGAAGTATTCATCTAAAAACAAGAGATTGAAATAATACATAAATGTTGTTTGGGATGATATTGAGCTATTTGATGCATTCTCTATAAATTGGGTGGACAGATCCAAGAATATAATGGCAGACTTCCTGGCAAACATAGCCCTAAAAAAGGATGATATCACATTGGTAGGCATCATTGAAGTTGAATTCAAAGCCAGACCTGCTATCCCTGACAACATATATAATTGGCAAGTATTTGAAGATGACAATGACTTGATTCAATTCCTATACTGTGTAGATCAATATGAGGCTCAAGAAATTGATTTTAATGCATTTGTGGAGCAAGTGGATGGCAAGAAAACTCTATTTGGCAAGGAAGTTGTACAGCTCAAAACTAACAAGATTCCTAAGGGACTTGTGGCATTAGAGAGTGTTTGATGGGAATGATAGAGCCCTTATGAAACAAATGCCAATAAAAAGGGAAGATGTTGAGGAAATTAACTTGGGCACTGAATTATCACCAAAAAGGGTATACATTGGGAAAAGGATAAGTCCAACAATCAGAAATATGTTTATTACATTATTAAGGAAGTATAACCATGTCTTTGCTTGGTCTTATGATGATCTCAAGGCATACAGAGAACATTTGTTCCAACATGAAATCCCACTCAAGCCTAATGCAAAACCCTTCAGACACAAATAGAGACCCATAAATCCTACCTTAGAACCTAAAATGCATGAGGAGCTTATGAATCTTAGGGAAGGGGGTATCATCAAGCCTATCAGACATTCATCTTAGGTTTCTAATTTAGTACCTATCATGAAGAAAAATGGAGACATAAGGCTCTGTGTAGACTTCTGAAATTTGAATGTATCCTCTCTTAAGGATAACCACCCACTCCCAAACATGGAGGCTTTATTGTAAAGGGTCGTAGGGTGTGAACTATTATCCATGATGGATGGTTTTATGGTTATAACCAAGTGAAAGTTAAGGAATCAAAATAATACAAAACAACTTTCACCACACCATGGGGAACAAATGTATATGTCAGAATGTCGTTTGGACTTACAAATGCTAGCACAACTTTTCAGAGAGCCATGGATGTTGCCTTTGCTGATATAATCAATGTAATAATGGTGGTGTACCAGGATGATCTTACTACATATTCCAAGAAAGCAGAAGATCATGTTGCACACCTTGAAAAAATATTCATCAGAGCATTGGAATATGGCATTTCCCTGAATCCTAAAAAATGCCATTTTGCAGTAATAGAGGGAAAGTTACTAGGACATATAGTGTCCAAAGATGGAGTTAGGATTGATCTAGAAAGGGTGGAAGCCATAGATAAGATTCCTACTACTAAGATAGTTAAAGCCATTCAGTACTTATTTGAGCAAATTAATTTTGTGAGGAGGTTTATATCAAATTTTGTTGAGATAGTGAATTTAGAATCAAAGATGTTAAAGGAGGGTGCAAAGATTGACTGGACAACTAAGGCCATAGATGCATTCATATCCATCAAAAAAGCAATTAAAGAGGCCCCAGTCTTAAAATCCCTTGATTTCAATAAAACATTCTTGATCTTCTCATTTGCATCTTATCACACAATTGTAGCAGTGATGTTACAAAAGAATGATGAGGGGTATGAGCAGCCTATTTCATTCTTCAGTAAATCCCTCCAAAATGTAGAGTTAAAATATGACATTGTAGAAAAACAAGCATATGCATTAGTAAAAGTTGTCAAAACATTTAGATCATATCTGGTGGGAGCAAAAGTAATAGCATATGTACCTAATGTTGCAGTAAAAGATGTGTTTGTACAAACTGAAGTAACTAGAAGGAGATGTAGATGGATTAATAGAATTCAAGAGTTTAACATAGAGATCCAAATCACTAAGTTAGTGAGAGGACAGGGTCTTGCTAAATTAATGGCTGAAACAAATATTGAAGCTGCCCAGGTGTGCAATCTAAATATGAAGATAACATGATTACTAGTATTGAGCACACGTCATGGTACACTGATATTGTAGCACCCCTCCATTCTCATCTTAGATGTGTAGAGAGTCTGGCTAAGGAGCATGAAAATGAAGGTAAAATAATAGCAATATTTAGGGTATGTTAGACAATTGATGTTGTACATTATATGATGTTGGTAGATGCTACATTCATGTTGGTGACATTCCTGATTATCCTCATGTGTGGTTTCATATGACAGTTAGCATGTTTTATTGATAATCCTTGTTGCGACATTGATAATTCATATGCTCTGACATTGTTTTACATTCAGGTGATTATGATGTTGATCTTACTATGATTGTCATATGTTAGAATTGATTTTTATGCAACTGATTTTGTATTATAGGATGATATGATTATTGTGTGGTGTGAAAAGAGACAATGTCGTACCACTCATTCGTGAGCATCTGGCGACATTGTGATTCTCTTTCACTTCGTGACCATTTTATATTTATTATACTTTTGCATAGACCGTGTTGTGTGCTGCAGGTTGCAGGTATCAGGCATCGACTCCACCTGAATTGATAGGCCTGAGCATGCCTTAAACCCAATGGAAATTGTTGAACGAAGATTACATATGGTCCCCTAGTTAGCCATCATCCTTGAAAAGGATAAGTATCTAGTTTTGCACCTAGCTAGTGTTGTCTATTTGGGCATACTAGTTAGTCATTGTTGTTGTGGTCATGCTTTTCGATCATGCATAGTGTTAGGTATTGTTCAGCATTTAGGTTATTTAGTTTGGAAATGTTTGATTAATACTTTGGTTAATTGTTGCACTAAAATAAAATTATTAAGTCAAGAGGGCACTTTGATAAATAATTATAGATGCTTTATGTAAATTTAAGTTTATGGGAAATTATATTATATTGTAATCTAAGGTCAATAAATAATAAGAATTATAATGAGGAAAATAAAGTGTTATTAAAATGGGAATATAATTGATAAAATTAAAATGAAAATATTTTATAAACAAGTAAATGTTTTGTTAGTGGCAGTAAAAATAAATTTATAATATTTATGAGTTGTCATAAAAACTTATGTATATAGCAAATTCTAAAATAGATAAAATCATAGAGAAATTATTGTATGGTTAAAAATAGCAAATTGTAAGAAAGTAATAAAGGCAGAATTTATTGCCTTTAATAAGGAGAATCTTCTGGAAGAAATGATGGGGGGTGTTTATGCATGCACAACATTATTTTTGAAATCTCAAGACATAATTTGGGGGAAGGAGCATGCATTTCAAATAGCAAAATATGTTTTATGTTTTGGGGATCTCTCTCTCTCTCTCTCTCTCTCTCTCAAGAAGTTTTTATTTTTATTTTGGCACCATAAACCATAGCTTCGAGAAGAAAAAACTTGGGGAAAAATGGATGCGAGCTGGGAAATTTTGTGAAGATGTGATAGAAGTATATTCCAGGTATGGACTAAGATATGAAACTTATTTAATGTTGCATTAGATTTAGTGTAATAAATTTGTAATGTGCAAGCTTTATATTATTCTGTGAATTCTCTTTTACATATTCTAAACCCAGTCTGTTGCGTTAGCCATAACTTTACTTTTACGAATTGGGTTCCTCCAGAATTTTTATATATGGTGCACGACCTAGTTATCTAAATTAAATCTGAAAATCAGCCTTACCCAGTTTGTCATTTTGGAGATATAAATATTTTGTGCCTATCTATCTCTCACCCATTTCATCTCTATTTTAGCAGTTCATTGTGTTATCCATAATTTTATTTTTACGAACTAGGTTCCTCTAGAATTTTTATATATGGTGCACAACCTAGTTATCTAAATCATATCTAAAAATCAGCCTTACCTAATTTGTCATTTTGGAGATATAAATATTTTGTGATTGTCTATCTATCACCCATTTCGTCTCTGTTTTAACAATATGTTGCGTTAGCCATAACTTAATTTTTATGAACTGGGTTCCTCTAAAATTTTTATATATGGTGTATGACCTAGTTATCTAAATCATATCTGAAAATTAGCCTTACCTAGTTTGTCAATTTGCTGATATGAATATTTTGTGACTATCTACCTCTCACCCATTTCATCTCTATTAAAACAGCTAGTTGCATCACCAATAGCTCTATATTTTTGAACTGAGTTTCTCTAAAAATTTTATATAAGATTCAGCTCTTATCTATAAAAATCATATCCAAAAATTAGCAATACCTAGTTTGTCAATTCAGAGATATGTATCAATTAGTGACAAACATTCCTATGCCATCTTTATTATTGTTATTAAATCTACAAATCCATTCTATGCATATCCTTTAATCATTGCATTCCATAATTTGACATCTCTTTGAGGCAATTTGCTGAATAGTTAATGTACTTTGTGCTTTCACTTTTGCATACATGTCTACTAGAGTATTTCCTTCTTGAAATCTCTTATCATTATCAAAACATTCTATATTATATTTTTTCTGATATAATATATGTTCTTGCATATCTTAATCGATCATATTAGTATGTTCTTTCTTAGTGGTTTATTTTAGTGCCTTTAAACATGATATTTTGTTATCTGAAGACTAATTCTTGTTTTTAAGTTCTTTTCTTAGGATTTGAAATTAGCAATATAGTCTAATCTGGATTTAATAATAGAAACATAACTTAAAAGATTTTGGAAATCATACATGGGGTAGTGATTATGAAAATGTTTATGTTGGAATTGATTATATTCTCTTAAATGCATTAGAAATAACATAACACTTATCAAGTTATATCTTTTATCTGAAAATTAGATTATGGTAGAAGGAAAATGAATTAAATTGGATGATAAATTTTTTAGACTTATTTTGTTTGAAGGGAATAGAATCAACCTAGTTCTAATTTAAGGTAGAAGTATCAATTTTGGGTTTTAATTAGAATTCATTCAATGATGAGTCATTGATAATAGTCCATGACTTTCAACTACTAAATGTTAACCTTTCAATTAGTCTAAGTAAGACTCTTAATATTATCTATTGCCAATAGCATAGGAATGGATTAAATATTGTTACTTATGGCACTTATATCATTTGATCATATTAGTAACTGCTACTAGTAGTTAGAATAATATTGTTCTATATTGTTGAGATAGATTCACTTTATGTTTGATGGATGATTGACCATGATTGAAATTAATGTTGCATTCTTTAAGACCCATTATTAGTGCACCAAATCATATGTTGCATTTGTGGGATCTTGGTTTATGATGTGCATTGGAAAGTGAATGTGATGTGTGACTATTGTGTTTTAATGGTGTCAAGTGTTTGTGTCATTTGGGGAAATGGTTTCTAGAGGCCTAGGAGGGCATGCATTCTTGAAATATTGCCTCCTATTCATGTTGGTATGGTATATGTGAAAGATGGTTTATGCCTTGCTCAGTGTACCTATTCATGTGATTATGTTGACTATGCAAGATGGATAATGCCTTGCTCTATGTTATGTGCTTGTGATAAATGTGCAAGATGAGTAATGCCTTGCTTTGTTTATGGATTTATGTGTAATGATAATCATGCAAGATGGTTAATGCCTTGCCTTGTATAGGGTCTACTAGTTGCAAGTAGGGGGAGTGGCTCTCAATGGGTGCCGGAACCCAAAGAGGTGTCCAGGACAACCCATTGGAGGGTTTCTTAATCCCGTGACAACCTTAATTATGAGTTAGGGGGAAAGGGTAGAATTCACATTAATCAAGATAAAGTATGCCTCACTCATGTCTGAAGTGCTCATTTAGGCTTGAGATGAGATGAGAAGGCCTAGAATGGCAAGATCAACTGCCTTGTCCTCATGAAAGGTATGCTGGTTCTGCATGAGTTTGTATGGGGGTCGGGGCCTAGGAAGACCTACCAGGACAACTCATGACAAGCTATGCGATGACACTCCTCCCTAATGCAGTCTAGCACTCCCTAGTTGTATTTCCTCCATCAGTTGTGTGAGTGCCTCTGGAAGTACAGTTAAGTGTAAGTGATGTTTAATTTGATTGTGATGTCTTTGTTGACTGGTGTTGTATTTGAGTCATGTGTAGTCCTTGCACCTATTAGCCTATTGTCTTCTTGGCTATTTGCTTAGTGGGACCTTATTGTTATCTCCTAGCACGGAGGGTGGACCTTAGGGTTCCACATGGTCGGGTGGTTGTGCTTTTATCTCCATTGGTTTCCCTTCTTGTTGTTCATGTACAAGAAGGATGTACCTTGTATGGTAAATTTTAGATTTTTCTCTAGCTTGAGGAGATAGATACTTATGTTCATGTTTCAGTCTTGTATATCAGTAGAATCATGTACTGTTATCTTGATGTATGTACTCCAATGTAATCAGGGAAGTGATATTGTAAACAATGTAATGGTGTACTCTCTTGTAAAGAAAATTGTATATGTACTTGTAATCCTATATACAGGATCTTAGTGATTACTTATCTGATGTTATAATATGGAAATGTATGTGTTTATTCATTTGATGCAATCAGATTTAGAATGAACTATGGTTGTTAGTTAATTCATAATGTTGGTTAGATCTTGTTAATAGTTTGTTAGTAATGTAGCCGTGGAACCCTAGAGGATAAGCTTAATTTGATGTTATGAATAAATATGATTTACATTTCTTTGTTATTTCTTTCCTTAAAAAAAAATTTCCCTTTTTGGTTAGCATAGTCGAGCTATTCTCTAGGGTTTCTTGGTGAGGCATTACAAATATTGTTTATTACCTTAAAAATATGAAGTGTCCTGAAGGATTTGATGATAACAAAAAGAGGACTCTTACACTACAGGCTTCAAAATATGTATTCATGAAAGGAGACCTCTATTGGAAAAACAGAGATGGTGTTATGTTGTTGTGCTTAGATAAAAACCAAGCAAGGCATGTTTTGAAAGAAATGCATGAAGGAGTGTGTGGAGGGCATTTCTTGGCAAAGACTACTGCACATAATGTGTTAAAGGCAGGTTATTACTGGGCTAGAGTTTTCAATGATGCTTATGATTACACTAGGAAATGTGAAGCATGTCAGAAGTTTTCTGGGAAATTGAAGTATCAAGGGGCATTGCCTTTAAGACCTTTGCAAGTTGAGGCTCCATTTCACTAGTGGGGCATTGATTTCATAGGAGAGATTGCAGAAAAATCTAGTGGAGGACACAGGTGGATATTGGTAGCCATAGACTACTTCACAAAATAGGTAGAATCTATACCTACCAAACAAGCAACTAGTAGGGTTGTAACAAATTTTTTATTAGAAAACATCATCACCAGATTCAGAGTGCTAGTAAGAATTATAACTGATAATGGGATGTGCTTTAGTTCAGATGAATTTAAGGGATTTTGCCAGTCCTATGGTATAGTAATCTCATACTCTTCACCATATCACCCATAGGCAAATGGGCAAGCTAAATCCAGTAATAAAAGCATCCTGAAGATCATAAAAAGGATGCTGGATAATAACAAAAAGGCTTGGGATTCCAAATTAAAACTAGCCTTGTGGGCAGATAGAATCATTGTGAAGAAGGCCATTGAAAAATCACCTTTTGAACTTGTGTATGGGACTCAGGCTAGCCTCCCTTTGCATAATCTATTACCAGTATGTAAGTTCATCTTGAAAGAAGATTTGGATGTTCCTGAACCTATGGAAGAGAGGATGGAAGAATTAATGGAACTTGATGAGGTCAAGGACCAAGCTTAGCAACACAATAAAAAGAAGAAATTACAAATGAAATATTTATATGATAAAAAAGCCAAAAATAGAAAATTTGAAGTAGATGACATAGTTCTCATGTGGAATGTCAGGAGTCAAGACAAAGGAAAGCATGGGAAATTTGAATCTCTATGGTTAGGACCATTTGTCATTGTTGGCAAGGCTAGTGAAGATTCATATTACCTCCAAAACATGACAGGAGAAGAACAAGAATTGCCAGTACATGGACAGTTCTTAAAGAATTTCTTTTCTTAAGATCATAAAGAGGAACAAGAATTGCCAGTGCATGGACAATTCTTGACAAACCTCTTAAAATAAATATTCCATGCACAGTAGTATAGGATTTCGCTCCATTTCCATTTTTCATCCATTCCTAAATTCACTTCAACTTCCATACCATATAAATAAAACCTTTGGTCTGCTTCCCCAAAGACCTAGATTCTTGCTATACCCACAAGGAGTATACATCCCCAATCAGAGCCATTATTAGGACTGGACAAAACCCACATTTCTCACTAGCCACCACCCACTTATCCTCCACATATCATAGAAATTTGCCACATTTTAATTTTATGATCAATACAAATTTTCAAAATTTGTGTGACAAGATCCATTTTATAACCCATAATAACTAATGATTCCATCTAAGCATCTCCCTAATCATAGTTGAGCAAAAGAACAATTGATCTTTATCAGCAAGATCATGAGCATGTCTTTCCGATCAAACAAGTTATAGTTCTTTATTGAATATGTTATGCATATCGGGAAGACATAAATAAAGTCTTGGTGATCAAAAGTTTCAAAAGGATAACAAGTGAACATAATCGAGAAGACATTACATAATGTTTCGCCAATAAAAAACTCATCGGCAAAAGAAAGAAAGTCAGAATGAAATTTTTAAATCATGTCGATCTGAGGAGTCATACCCATGGATACAGTTTCAACAAGAGATATATATACTCCCACCGATAAGTCAAGACAATAGTTCTGTCGGAGTGACATATGTGATCAGGGTGGGTTCTCCATATCTTGCCGACTATATAGGTCACTCTGATAAGAAAGAATTGAAAGGCTTCGGCGAGAGTCCCACTGATGCATCCCAATGAACAAAAGATATAGAAAAAACATATCGAGGAGACTAGGAACATCGGGATGGCATCCTATTTTCTTAGCGATGGTATATGTCAACCCGATGAAGATATAAATGAGGATCATTTGTCGATAAGACACTGGGCGATGCCTAAAAGGGTTCCTAATGGTCCAGATTACCTTGATATCAGGTAGACTTGGTAATGTTCTCCCCAAAACACTAAATTGAAAAGTAAGATGAAAAGCAATCATATTGGCAAGAAAATTAAGACATCCTCCCAATTGAATAAAAGATCTAAAGTGATACTTCCATATCAAAAAGACATTCAGTTGGTCTTGGTGATCAGTTATGAAAGTATAAACAAAAGATGGCGCCAAATGAAACACATAGATCGGCCTGAGACTAGAACAGTTTCACCAATACAACAACATTGTATCACTCTGACATTTCAAAATCCGAGAACCCCACTGCATTCATTTCCAATGGTTGATATTAATGGCCACATGAACAAAACCTTATATGAATATTTCTAAATCAAAAGGGTTTTAAACAAAAGGAATTTTCAAGAATTGCAGTGGAGAAAATGGGGAATTGAACAATTCAGAACACCAATAACATATAAGTAAGCATACAAGTCCTCCCTTCTACTGATAAGTTATAATTCTATTCTATTATCTAGTATAGAGATAGAATCGAAGGTCCCGTGAAAACAAAAAATAAGAAATAATTGGGTGAAACTAATCAGCCCAAAAGCAAGAAGCAAAAAACTAAAATAGGGAGGGAAATCAAAGCACAAGAACGAAAACTGAATCAAGACCTCATAGATAAATTGCCTAGTTGGGACCTAAAGCTAGGAGGACTGCATAGTTAAGGGTAGATGTAGAGAGACTGGAAGACAAATACAAACATATAGGAAATGTGTGGACCCCCATTAGGAGCTATGAACTGTTTATGTTTCATTACTATCGGAGAAATAGATTTGAATCAGTTTGCAACCACTGGAATTTTAATTTGGGAAAACTAGTTGTTACTGATGTTTTCATAAATATGAATCTTATAAAACTCTTGGCCAACCACTATAACCCAAATCTTAAAGCTATTTGCAACCTGCAAGGAGAACCTTTTATACATGTGTCTAAAAATGCGCTGTGTGAAGTTTTTAGCCTGGATGACACATGTGATGAACCTACTGTCCATGAGGATTTAGAAAAAGAATACTAGAGAATGGACACCACCTACAAAAGTTGGAGATTACCATTACATAGGCCTAGAGAAAATGGAAACCTAGTACCACTTGAGGATGATAATGGATCTCCCTTTCATGTTGATCTGTTTGAGCCCTATTGAAATATACCTACTACTCAGTAGGTCAAGTGTTGGGAATAGAGGTCCTTGAATTCATGTCTCTAGGGCCAATGGCGATTGTTGCTGATATACAGTGTCACAATGCAAGGGCTTTTGATTATGCTTCTCACATTTCCAGAGGAATTGATTTAGGATTAATGTCCATCAAAAATGGTTCTGCCACAATGTGCTTCAAACATTATTCTTCTCTTATGCATATGATACTGTACTATGGACAAGAGTTAGGGATGCGGACAGAGGAATTGAGAATTACACAATTGAATAAAGAGGGTCAGCACTACCAGTACAATTGTGGACTTCCATTTGGGACAAAAGATTTGTCAATTCCAGTTATGTGCATTTTGAAGAGTTCTGTGTCAAAACGTTGTACAGATTTTATGGTTATCCTTATGATTATTTGTTATCAAATGAGATCAAAATATTTTTAAGGCCCAAAGATTTCGATGGATCACCAACTATAAATCATAATTGGGGTGATTGGTACTACTTCCTTGATTGCACTATGATCAGAGTTTATGGTTTTGAAGATACACCTTTTCTATTGCCCAAGATTGTGCCAAATAGAATTGCATATCTGGAGATTGTAAGACAACTAGATTATTCTAATGTTATGAATCTGAGTGCTTATGACAAACAATCATTCATGCCTAGCACATTGTGTTTTGGGGATTTTACTATGGTTTCAAAAGAAGGATATGATCTTATTTTGGATAAATTGTCACACTACAATATGAAGAGAGCAGCACCAAGAAAAGGATTTGATCTTGAAGTTTTTATTGATTTTGCAAGAAAGAAATAGAATTTAAGTGGATATGTTCATATACCATATCCTCATGATGATATCATCAGGAACCTAGAAGGAACAGAGGTTGATTTGGTAATTGATGAGTATAATCAAGAAGTTGAATAGAGAATGTGGGAGATACAAGAAGTAGAGGTGATATCCTCTGATAGTGAGGAGTCTCCTGATGAAAATGAAACCCAAAGCCAACCTAGTAAGATCCCCAAACTAAGAATTGAAGAATATCGGCCACCAATTAGAGAACAAGAAGCTGGGGAAACATCTGATATAGATGCTCGGCAATTGGCTTATAAATCTTTTGTCTAGGATGACCATTTCCTTTAGTCTCCCAAGTTCAAATATTTCTTGCACAAACACAAAGGCAAAACAATAAGGGAATCAGTTGTAGATATTGCACCAAGCAATGAAAAACAATTGTTAAATACATTGAAAATGGATGTAGAAAATGAAATGAAAAATATGACTCTAGAGAGGGGTAGAAAATTATTAGAGGAGTCTGGTGTAATGATCTTTCCTGGTTTGGATTTAAATTTTGCTCTAGTTTTTTATTTTTTTTACATAATGGTAATGCAAAACACAAGCTCAGTCCAAAAGGGGTAATAGAAGTATATACTGGATCAAGATATAATCCTAATGAGAATTCTCTCATGATTTGGGCCTTATACCCCCCACATAAGAAGCTTGTTGTTATTTATATAGAGAAAGCATTTGGTCATATAATGACATTAAAAGTGGGTGAGACTGATCCTATGGTCACAACAGAAATTGGCATTAATGTAGCCAAACTGAACAAGGCACAGATTCAGATGTTGATTAAAGAATGAGACATGTATAAATTGAACAGTGAAAGGATGCGTAAGGAAAATGATTTTTTGAGAGATACAGTCAAGAATGCCTTCAAAGAACCCACCAAAATGTTGACTCAAGGAGAAAGTCCCCAAAAAAAGGTAAGAGCGAGACATTGCAGATGAGCTCTCAAATAGTTCAAGCCAGGTTTGATGCACTTTCTACAGTATTCAAAAAGAGATATGCTAATATGATGATCTAGATGGACAAGTTATGGGTTACTTATTCTAAGAATCACACTTCTATCCAAGAGCATAAAAGGATAAATGGCAGGCTCTATGAAAAACTTCAAGAAATACAAAATAGGAGCACTTCTAATATTGGGGCCATTACCACTATTGCAGAGCTGATCAAAACACATAAAAGTTATTATGAGGAACTTTAAGCAGATGCTAAAGAGTTCATTAATGCCTCAAAGGATGGTGTGCCTGCTTTGCTCAATATTAATAAAGATTTGAAAGGCCAGAATCAATGGATGAAAGAATGTGAGTTGATTCTGCAGGGAGCCTTGGGAGCAGCCAAAGATGAAGATCCAGCTTTGGGAGAAGGCTGTGAACACTTGGAGAAAATGATCACTATGGAAATCATGGCAAGGAATGCTGTAGAGTTTGCTGACACTTACTTGAGTCAAAAGTATTTGGATCATATCACTCAAGTTCATTTGTGGCTCATTAGAGCTTAGTGTTAATATTTGTTTATTGTTGTTAAAATTCCAAAAGACACTTATAAAGAGGTACATCCTCTTCAAAATATTGCTATATAAGTCAAAAAAGTAGGAGTAAGATCATCATCATTACCATTTTCATATATTAGGTGAGTCATTAGTAAGAATATAGATTGCATTCATCCCACTCATCCATTCTCATATTTCAAAATATTTATGCAATTGATACATATATTTTGAAGCAATATAATGGAGCAGATTGTTCTTAAATGGTGATCTATTTCAGTGTTCAACTATTGTGTTGGTTTACATGCTTATATGCTGATGTTCTATCTCGAAAGTGGTTCTTTTAAGTTATTCAAATTTATATAATTTGTCACAACACATTTACTATTGGTGTGTGGTTATTCTAATTGGTTTCTGGTTGGAGTGAATTAAATATCCTTTCAAGTAGTTCATTTTGATTGGTTCCTGCTAAGGATTAAAATCCTTTTGAAATGATTATTTTGATTGGTTTCCCTCAAGATAAGAATTAAAATTCCTTTTATGATATCACAGTAATTTAGAGGAATATCACTGGGATAATTAAAGAAGAGCACAATAACTTACAAATCTGCACGTTTGCACAAGGTGTAAACATTCCAAGTGCCCAACAAGTTAGAGTTAAGCTATAATGTAGACCTACCAATCCTCTGCATCTGTCTCCATAAACATAATCATCATTCATTGACTCCATCCACCCAATAGATTAGGCACTAGTCAACTTTAGAACACTTTTTATACTCTTGATAATTCAAACACATTTATTAGGAACTAGTTAGCAAGCTCTGCATCTACCTCACACCTGTGTGCCATAGTGAGTAGGTTGCCCAAATTAGGATCCTTTATCCTTTCAAATCTACTTTACCACTCAGGTACACCCCCCTAGGTTTGGCAGAGCCTAAAGAGTAGGGGGTTTTTCAATTATATAAACCCTGTTCAGTTGGCCAAAAATGTATTAAGTGACTGGCACCCTCTTGTGGTCTAAAACCTGCGTTTTTGAGACCCAACAAAGAGCACATTGACCTGGAGCTCTCTCACCTATCTCAAGTTTTTAAACTTAATGGGTTCAGCAATAAAGCCATCTTGAGAGCTTTTACCTTTGCTAAAAATCGTACCAGCTCGAAGCTCAATCCCGATGCTTCTAACTCTTCCTTTATTACCACTCTCCCCTACATAGAAGGCCTCTCTAATAAGATCTCAAAAATTTTACGTAAGAAAGGCCTCATGTGCACCTTTAAACCCTATCCACTATTAGGAACCTTATCCCTTCAGTTAAGGATCTGAGACATAATATGCTCAACTTAGGAGTCTATAAAATTACTTGCTCTTTGGGGACCCCATATATTGGAGAAACTAGATGTTCCGTCAGCACAAGGATCAAAGAACATAGTGGTGACATTAGTCATGATCGTATCTCTAAATCGGCCCTCCCAGAGCACTCCTTTCAAACCAAACACCACATTTGTCTGGAGGATACCCGAGTTCTCATCAAAGAGGTTAACTTTTTCAGAAGAAAACTCTTTGAAGCCATCTTCATCAGGAACCACCCTACGAATCTTAATCACAATGAAGGTTGGCATTTAAGCCCCACTTGGCAATCCCTATTGAACTCTCTCCATACCTCCCCTCATTTAACCTAATCCTTCTCTCCTTTCTCCTTTTTCTTCCTTGGCATTCCCAGTACCATCTTCCTCTTTTCACCTCCCTTCCACCTCTCCCCTTCCTTTCTTCTTCCTCTTTTTCGTCTTTTCCGCTTCCTCCATTATGTATGTGACGTCATCTTTCTTCTTTTTTGTTCGTAGGCGTAGATCCATGTGGTGATTAGTATTGGGTATGTTTTCTTAATCTATTTGGTTATAGTTTTAAGTTTTTTTTGTGTTACCACGATAGGCTAACCTAATCTTCCCTTCTTGGTTCTTTGCTTACTTAAAATTTGTGGTTATTTATTTTTACTTCTTATATCATTTTTTTTATGATCTTATTTAGGGCTTTCCCTTGTTTGGGGCTTTTTCTTCTTCCCCCCTTTTGTCACTTTATTTCTATCTTGTGTTTCCCATTGTCTTTCTTCCAACATTTTTGTCTTTGTATAACCTTTTTTAATTATATCTTTTCCTTTTTTATTTCTTTAATTTTCTTTTATTTTTATTATTTTTTTGTTATAATTGGTTCTTTGCTTACTTAAAATTTGTGGTTATTTATTTTTACTTCTTATATCATTCTTTTTATGATCTTATTTAGGGCTTTCCCTTGTTTGGGGCTTTTTCTTCTTCCCCCTTTTGTCACTTTATTTCTATCTTGTGTTTCCCATTGTCTTTCTTCCAACATTTTTGCCTTTGTTTAACCTTTTTTAATTATATCTTTTCCTTTTTTATTTCTTTAATTTTCTTTTATTTTTATTATTTTTTGTTTTACTTCCTTTTTGTTTTACTTTATCTTTATAATTATTATCGTTATATTTTTTGTTCTACTTCTTGGTTTTTGCTTGTTTCCTATACACTCAGGCCCTTAGTTAATTAGGCCTTTTGTTATTATTTTCCTTCTGATACTTATTTATTACATATTTTATTTTACAATTTTTGTCACACTTTCTTTTTGACTTGCTTTTGTTGCATATTTATCCCTTGTTATTATTTTTTGTTTTACTTTCTTGTTTCTTTTGTTTGACCTTATTAGGCTATTATTAAATATGTATTGATTTACTATATAATTTTTTGTATTATATATTACATGAGATATATTATATATATTGCTTTATTTACATTGTTACTTATTATAATACATTCTATATAAATTTGTTAGGTTCTCCTAACTTTGTTCCTTAGCTTCATTTTTATACTTTTTCTTTGGTCTTTAATTAATGAGGTGAATTGCATTCAACCTCTTCAACCTTAATCCCCCTATCTTCAATTTTTTATAAGGCAAATTTCTGCATTCCTACTCATTTGTATCCTCTTCCTAATGATGGATCACTGAGTGTGATTCGAAATATTGACAAAACAACACACACAGTCAAATAAAAAAACAATCATTTCTTAAATGAATTTGATTTTTTTTCACATTCTAGATGGTACCTCCAAGAATGCCCTTGCAAAAGGACTTTACTCTATCTCTTATGGATCTTGGGGAATAAATTTCACAAAACTATCCGCGGAGTGCCGAAACTGTGAACTGACGAAAGTTTGATTCTTGCAATTCTATGCCGACTTTGAAGTTCTGTGATGCCAAAAGGTGTCAATGACTACCAAACCAAATCAAAACTAAAAATAAAACCTAAAAATATTTTTGGGTGACGTCAATTGCCAATCCGCCCGGATGCTCCATCATCACTTTCCCATAAATCACAAATACATAGCTTCCTAGAAGAACTAGATGAGCATGAGTTGAAACCCTAGAACAAACTCGACACTTTTCGGCACATGAAAGTAGATAATGAGCAACCCTTTGAATGAAGAATAGGTGTGCCTTTATAGATTTTTTATTTTGGTGCCCTAAATCGTTCATGGGAATTTGATGCACAACTTGAGGTAGATGCAACATTAAATGCAAATTAGGGTTCACAACTACTCAACCTATGGATTTCGCACCATCTCATGAAAATTTACCTTGAATCGTGTGTCAAATGAACTAGACGAAGCAAAGGTGAAATTCCCACTCAAAATGAGTAGTTGTAAAGGTCAAATTGACCATTAATGATGATCCATAAAGTTGGTGGCAAGCTTTGGAGTGTTTGAGAGAAGTTATAAACTTTTGTAGGGATTCAATGGGGAACAAGACATGGGAACTAGATTTGGGCAAGAGGAAAAAGTCCTACAGGATGGAAGAAACCCATGGAGGAATGATGTGAAAGTTCACATTGGAAGTGGACATAAGAATATGAGGAGATGAGGAAACATCATCCTAGAAGACATCAGATCCCCGCAAATAGGAGATATCGAACAATTTAGGCATATGGAAGAAATGTGTGAAAATGTTACAGTATCAGACATGAGGCATTTGAGGCACATCCTGTAACATATCGAGTTTCCAGAAAGTAGAAAATGAGTGAATTGGAAGCATGAAAGGAGGCAAAGAAAGAATACGAAACATGACACGAGAACTAGATTAAAGAGTCTAAAGGAGAACTAGCTGGTAGGGCAAATTTCATAAAGGAGATCAAGAAGGAAAGCGAAGATTCAATGAAGAACTAGATGCAGAGAGCGAAAGGATTGCAAAAACATATCGAGATCTCACAAAAGTGGAAACGGACAAAAACAAAAGAAACCAAGGGAAAAGGAGATTGCAGGAAAACGGGGCAGAAATGAAATAAGATATCAGATGTGAAGCAAATGGAAAACATGTAGTATCCGGTAGGAAACCTATATCCAGTAGGAAAGTGAAAACTTGCAAAACATAGGAAATTCCTAAAAATGACAAGAAAACCCATCAAACTTAAGAAAATTTTGAAACTTAGCAACCAATAACACATGAAGGGGACACGAGGGATGATAAAATGCAACTTTTAGGTAAAATTTGACAAAACAGTCGAGGACATAAGTAAATTTACAATTTTTAGATTGGGTCCCAACACACTATATTAGTTTGTACATTTGTGTATGGTTTAGACTTTATGTACTATATGTTGAACTTTTAATTATCTTTCTTTAAATATATCTTGTTTGAAATTTTGTTAAAAAGAAATAAATCACATATCGATGAATCTAAAAATGTAACAATATTCTAACAATAATATTTTATGGCAAAAGAATCAAGAATCTATATTAGCATTCTTCAACAACTAATATTAAAATACGTAGGAGTCTTGTTTTTAAAATAAATTCCTCTCCCACTATCTAGCATACTTAAGATGCACTCAAACTTAATAAAACTAGAAACTGTTTAGAGTAAGCAAAAAAACTAAAATTAGCAAACTACTATTTTTAGCAACCTTACATTCAAACACAATGGCCTAATAATTATCCTCTATCCTCTACATGTCCAAATAAGCCTCAAGAATGACTTGCAACCCAAGTTCACACTTAGATACAAAGCCATTACATTTAAAATTCTAAAAATACAAATAAAACACTAAAATAGAATTTTGAGGACTTAGATGGTCATATTAGACCCCAAAAATTTTGAAACAAGTGTTAATTGGATTAAGTAGGTTATGGTATTAGTGACCTCAAACTCTTTGAGATCTTCATTCTTAAAAAAGGCTCAATCAATTTATGCTCCCACATTGATGACATTGATGACTTTTTAATTGGCTTCAAACTTTAGCTGGGGAATTTGAAGACACTCAAAATTGACATTTTAATTGGAAGTAGATACTTTTAAGACTATGAAAATTGACATTTTAAACAAGAGTAGATAAAACCAATATTCACTGAGATGATACAAACAATAATTACACTTACATACCAAATATAGTTAACACAAAGGAAAACAAGAGTTGCGCAGCAGCAGGAGTCCCTACCAAATGTTGTCAATGTAGAGCGAGAGAAGAATATGGGGAAAAAATAGATGTGCAAACGTTAATCATGGAAAATGCAAGTAACTATATGAAAAGTAGTGTTTGAAGGAAATGTATATGGTCACAAAGCCTGCTTAGAATGAAGGGTTGTAATGGAGAAAAAGTATAGGATTTAATTGAATATAGTAAGGAAACAAAATTGATCCATGGGAAAATGTTGGTATATTAGTTAAAATCAAGATCTTAGAACATACATGCACAGATAGAGGAAAAGACAAGGAATTCAAATGTGTGATAGGAAGAATGGTGTTTGTTACCGACTGTAGAGCTGCAAGATATAGTGTTCACAACCCCTTTTACACAATCAAGAAGTGAAGAAGAACAAAATTGTAAAGATAATTTATGAACAGCTTGAGGGGGATGGGGTCTTAAATTTCTAGAGAAAATCTTTACATGTTCAAGATCAACAGGAAGAGAGAGTAGACATGATGATTCTTATAAATTAGAGTGCACAAATACTTCAATGGTGGAATTTGTAGCTAGTTCATATATATGCAGTTTTGATGAGCACTCCTTGAGGATGGGTGATTTAAGCCATGGAAAGCAAGACCAGAGAAGAGTAATAGTTATGGTGGAAGCAAATGCATCAGTGATGTGTATAAGTTGAAGCGCTTCTTGTAATTCAACAGTTTTATGATAGTTCAACTTTATAATGCTTGGAACACAACAATGACTACTTAAAAAGAGATCCAGAAGGAATTTATTTTGACTGCATGAGTGTGCATTGAAGAAATAGTTGTACAAACCTATTTGACAATAGAAAGGGTGATTCTTTGACAATTAAAGTGTGTATTGAAGTGATTGTTTGAAATGCAAAGAATAAACTAAAGACAATGCTCTACAATAACATCCCATGCTTAGCCACATAGTCATACATGTAACAGCAGGGTTAAATTCTAGTTGTTTGCATTTCTTGTTGAGATTATGCACAACTGATTAATCACACTGAACTTATCATTTGTTCTTAGTTTCTGCTGATAGAAAATGTTGAGTGGGCTATATCAAATATAAGGAAAATGCATGGAGGAGGTTTAGCAGTACTAAAGGGTGAATCAAGAATAAAGACTAATATCCAAACACAATTTGCATTTATGTAAATTTTAAATATTAATGTTAACAAACCAATTGACAAATGAACTATAGTTGCCTGAATACAAAATTGATGAAATATGGATTCAAGAAGTAGCATTGCATAATGATTATTATTACCATGATGTTAGTTTTTACAGACTAACCCTTATCACTGTAAGGATATTAACAACAACTCTTATTAAATGTAGCATATGCTTATGACAAGAAATCATATCCATAGGTAGGTATAGTGTTACACAGAAATAAGCAATTCTAATTTGAGAGGCCAGGTAATATCTCTGTAAAGGCTATGGATTTATTTTTGGTATGACACTCTTAGCATTTAATTTGTCCAATTATCAATGTATCACTACTGTTGGATTTCTGCAACTACACGGTCTATACATACACCATTAAACCAGATTTGATCCCAATCATTTGGACATTATTCAGGGTAACCTTCCCTCTTTCTTTACTCCGCTCCTTCAACATCCTCTATAACAAATACAATACATGATAGACCATGTGTTATGGCATAAATGAGATAATCAATGGAATAACATGTCTCTATGCTGGTAAATCCAAACATACAAAGACATCAGTAAAGAAATATAAAGTAGCTTTTTAAGTTAGGGAAACTATGTATTTAGAATATGAGGATTACAAATTAAAGTATGAAATGAATTTAAACTAGCAGAAAGAGTGTTTGAATGGAGAGAATTATGTACCTCAAAATTTGCTCCGGTGCACCTAGACACAAGGAAATTTTAAGATATCTATAGCAAAAAAAGATTGAACTATAATGATCTAAGGTTGCAGAATGTAATTAATTCTATGATGGAAAGTGGAGTGAAGGTGGCAGGTGTTATGTTTTAGACATAAAAATTTACGTAAAGTGTGAATGTTTACAATATACACTATATTTATATAGGATGGAACATACAACAAAAAAATATATGTTGTGAACACAAGTATTGAATCTATCACTAATGCACATAATAAACTTTTGCATAGCTGATGCAAGGCACCATGCCCAGGTTAGTAAACAACATTTATTCCTATGCCACAATTTTGAAATTTAAAATTTATGCCTACCATTTGGGTTTGAAAACCATTCAACTACCTAGCTTGCCTCATCAATCGTCGCGTTTTTGGGGCTCATATGCTTTGGGCAAGAATTCAAAGGAGTTTTGGAGGAAGTTTTTTGGATTATGGATGTGAGCATAAAAAATGACAAGCAAGCAAAAAAAGAGAAGCAAGGGTCGCGGGTGAAGAAGTATATAGAGGGCACAGAAGATATAGAGAGTTGAAGCTACCATTTTTTTTGAAGATCTAAATTTTATCCTCATATGTGCTCACAAGTATCATTACCAGAATCCACCATTTACAACAAACCTCAATTGTAAAAATAGGGCATTGCTAATATTTAAAGTTAATCTTTGTAAGAGGAGAACAAAACACATTCCAAATGCATTATGGTGAATCAGACTTACAGCATATCCACTCCTATATTCCAATAACAAAGTAATTTCTCAAGGCAAAACTTATCAATGCAATGATTTTAAAAAAGCATATATAATCCCAAAAAAATATATCATCCATTATCAAAACAGAAAGATATATGTAACCATTAAATGACCTCCAGAGATATCTTTTACTTAGTATACAATATAATAGCAGTTTCTAATTTAACCACAACTAGATGAGAGGCATTTTTATTTTAAAATTTTGGTAAGGTTGCATCTTGTTTTGAGCCATTTCCACTCAGTGGAAACCAACTTCATTAATACCAAGGAAAGAAGAAAAAGGAAAAAAATTAGTTTTCTAGATTTAAATCTTAGGTAAAGTTGGCAACAAATAGCAGCCACACATAGGAAAGGTTTGTGTTTTTTGACGCTTCACTGAATTTAACCAACAAGGAATTTGTTAATGTTGGAAGTCTGGAACATATTGGGATGAAATAGATAGAGAATTTGATAAACCATGGCAAGCATAAGTAGAATTGATGAGCATAGAGTTGTTGCTGAGAGATCAAAACCACTTTAAGCACCTAATGTTCAACGTAGTTCACAAAAAAAAACCATTATTATTTTTTAATATCCACTAAAGGAACTATAAAAACTATATTAACAAAAATAGACAGGGAGTGCATGTGAAGGACCAATGGAAGAGAAAGCCCGAGAAGGGTAGAGTAAATGAATGACCAGAGGAGGCATCTACAAAAGTGTCCAAAGACTTCAAGATAGCCCAGGAAGGGTAGATTAAATTAAAAACCAAAGGAGGCATCTGGAAAAATGTCTAAAGATATGGAGGTATCTAAAAAAATGGCCAAAGACACCAGCATCCTTGAAGATATGTTTAGTTTGTGCTAACCACAATTGCTCATAATGATTGAGGCTGAGCAAAAGTTATGAGGCATACGCAAGTACCTAGTGGAAATCTCACAATTCCCTTGGATTTTATAATTGTATTTACAATGCAAGGCTTTACAGCACAAGTGATCTGTAGCCTAGAAGATAAAGAGGTTATTAATCTAATTTTCCCAAAACTAGAACCTTAAAAATTTAACATAAAGGGATTAAATGTAAGCCAGAGCCTAGGGAAAATATAGTAAATAGATTTGATGTTTACTAGTAGAACTTGGAAAATATTTGAAAACCAAATTGACAAAATTAATCTTTGAAACTTCTGTTTCAGACCACATTAAAATCATTCAATAAACAAAAACAAAACAAAAAATACCCTACTTTTGTTAGCTTTCAGAATGTAGAAGAGAGTGCTCAGAGCCATCAAAAATAAATAGCACAGCCTGTGAACATACGGGCTTCTATCTGATCATATAATGTCATCATTGCATGCCAATCTGCAGAACTTTGAAACAACAATTTACACTACCAAACAACTACATTTCCATACAGGAAAACGACAAGCAAAATACTCCCAATTGGAGGTAGTCAGTGAAGCTTGAAGAGTTACATATCAAAATTATTAAATCTCCACCTAGCTCCAAATTACATTGGGGCTTCAGATGTGTACAAAAACACAGTCTGCACCATAGAGATTTTGTATGGCTCCATTTATGCCAATGCCTATTTTTGTTTGGCGACATTATCTTTTCATATATTCTCTCACTTGAAAAATAGGTAGTGAAAACAACACATGAATCATCAAAGATTAGTGCATTAGGGTCTTGAAAACCCTACGGGCTGACATTTTCTAACTCAAAAAATAGGGTTTTTCAACCAGAGAAATCATTTCCACCCAAAAGCCTATAAAGCCAAGGCAACTCTGACTACTACAATAGAAGAGGGAAAAATTACTTGGTTTCAACAGCTTCATTTTTTCCTGCTACTGACTGCTAACGAACTAGTAAAAAAAACACAAAACACACTCAGATTTATGCACTAATAACAAATACCATCGACACCTATAATACACTGAAAGTGTGACACTCACTAGTTTTGGAGAAGAGAAATCCCTAAAAAATACATGGAAGAAATGAAAACGAAAAAAAACTCACCGAGATTTTCTCCGCACAACAGCAACAACCATGTAAAATTCTTTCCTGGACCCATTCTATAAAAATACTTTTTCCCCAATTTTTTGGAAGACGCCCACTCACAAACTACAAATACCTATTTTGAAAGCCTCTGTAGCCCAACACATTTTTCCCATCAAACACAATACCTGTCCTTCTGCAAGCCACATGCCATTACGCGAACCCTCCAATTTCATGCAAAACAAGAAAACGACAACAACCAGCCACAATAAAATAAAATATTTGAAATATCAAACAATGAAGAATAAAATACCAGGGGTATAATAAAGCCCCAATGAAAAAATGGCAACCGTCAAGCCAAAAAAAAAAAATTAGACCTTAACTTAGCGATCAATATTTTCCATACTGCACAAAGCCCAAAGAAAACTAATGTGATTTTTGTTGAGTGAAAACAATAGTCCTCTACTAAGGCATGGACTAGAAAAGCACATCACCCCTCCATGAAGCCATTTCCTCATGATGCCTTATTTAAGTATGAAAGGTTGTAGACATTTGAAAATTTAAGTTGATTTCACGATGTTGTTCTAAAGACAAATCTTGTACTAAAAGATATAAACCATGACGATGGAACTTTTCTAGTCATGTCTTAATTGGCTTAAGTAAGGATTTGTTTTAATGAAAACAAACCTTTTTCAATCGTTTGTGTCAAGTCAAAGCTCCAGTGGTCTCTGAAAAACCCATTACACTTACTCAATCCAAAGAAATCGATAACAATTCCAATCCAATTGAAGGGTTTCTATTATCCCTTACAAGAGGTCATCCATAGTTTAGGCCCATCTCGATGTTGTTTAAAAACTCTTGTCTAGTAGATTCAACCATCTCGAAGTGAAGAAGAATTACATATTTCCTCTCCATGAACCCCCCCAATTGGCTGAGGTTTCTCATTCTTATAGCATTCCAGTAGTAGACCTCAAAGATTTAGATGGTCCTGGTAGAAAATTGGTGGTGAATGAGATCAAGCGTGCATATGAGGAGGATGGCTTCTTCCAGGTAAAATATTTATTTGTTTTCTCCTTTCTCTTAATCAAACTTATCTGGGTATGCTTCAATTTGGTAAAAACATGTTATGAAACATCCAGATTGTGAACCATGGGCTACCTGAGACATTGATGAAAAGCATGATGGACATTTCCAAAGAGTTATTCAAGATGCCCCTAGAAGACAAGGTATGCCTCTATTCAAAGGACACAAGGCAATTGGTGAGGCTTGGATGAGGCTTGGAACAAGTTTCAATGTCACCAAAGAAAAATTCCTTAACTGGATGGATTTTCTAACATAGCCATGTCATCCTCTGGAGGAATTCATCCATACATGGCCTCAAAAACATGCTGCCTACAGGTAGTAACCAAAAATCCAAAATGAACAAAGCTTCTCTCGAGAATTTTCAAACAAAATGTAGAAATGGCTAGTTTATTTATTTTGTAATATAGAGAGATTGCATGTAAGTATGCTATGGAAACAAGAGTCCTCAGTTTAAGGCTCTTGGCAGCAATTTCTAAAGCTATGGAACAAGATTCTAATTATTTGAATAGAGTCTTTAAGAAGCATAGACAGGTGATGAACATAAATTACTATCCATCATGCCCAAATCCTAAACTCACCCTTGGAATAGCACCTCATTCAGATCTAGGAGGCATCACTGTTCTAATGCAAGGACCTGTGAGCGGCCTCCAAGTGCTCAGAGATGGAAAATGGGTTGTAGTAGAACCCACACCCAATGCCTTTGTGGTGAATTTGGGAGATCAACTGTAGGTTAATAATAATATATATGATTAAATTTTAAAGACTTCAAGTTTCCCCAATCCATAATATTATGAATGAAATTGGGTATAAGTTATTGGATAGTCGATGTTTGGAACTTTATACATTGCTGTTCATCATCAAGGTGAATGATAAGAAGGCAAATCTAAGCTCAGATAGATATGAATGATAAAGAAAATAAATCTAGGTTTCTTACATAGATAACTAATTTTCTTCATTATGATTTTTCATCTATGTAAGATCTGCTTTCTTATCTTCTCAGATGATGAGTAGCATATGTGGTTCAAAACTATATACATAATTCTCAATTGTTTAAAACTTGTTTTTGATGGACTGAATTTTGAAATGTTTTTTGTGTGGAGTTTTATTAGGTTGTGAGCAATGGGAGATTCCAAAGCATCGAGCATTGGGCTATAACAATCAATACCACTGCTCGTATATCCATTCCTACCTTCTATGGTCCTTTGTTGGATGCTTTCATTTCTCCTATAGAATCCATGGTGGATGAGGAGCATCTGGCTCTATATAGAGGATACAGGTATGAAGAATACTGGGGGGCATTTCGAAGCCAGGGCTTGGAGAGAAAGAGCATTTTGGATCACTTCAAGATAGAAACTGTTCAATGATGTTGTTGAGTGATGGATTATCTATGTCAATGAGGCAAAGGATGGTATATACTAGTTGTCTAGATGTATGTGTTTGCAAGATCCTTCTGGGTTAGACTGTTAAGTTCCTATATTTTTGGTTTCCTTCCTGAACCTATCTATCATGAAGGAAAAGCCCAAATCCAATACTTTCTAGTATTAATGTATGTTATTATTGATTCTATTTGCACATGTTAATGTTCTAGTGGACTCCTTTATATAGTGATACCTCCTATCCTATACATACAGTGGTAATGGAAGTGGTGCAAAGATATCTAATCTAATAGTGCTTCAAAGTCCAAACTTTGGTGGTTGTATTTTCTTTCCAACTACCATATTTATTTTTAAGCAATTCTAAGCAATTTATATTGGTTGATCCTGTATAATATCAAAAGCCACTTCTGAGGGTAGGTAGTTATTAGGAGATTTGTATTACTAGTACTAGTTTTTTAATTGGGAATGTGTATGTCTCAAAGATTTAGGCATAATTTTAGATACTAGTAGATTTCAGCTAAAGTTTATGTGAGTCTTTATAGTCTTCTAGAAGAATCCCTTGAAAATTGGCAAATTTCTTATAGAAATTTCTTAAATATATTGAGAGACTTCGGCTAACATTTTTGTATCTATATAATTTCCTAGAACCATTCCTTGAAAATTTCAAAATTTCTTTTGAGAATCAGAAAAGAACATGAAATAATTGTGAGTGAAGGGTTAGGGCACAATGGAAACATGCATTGAAGAAAACAGTAAACCAAACAAAGAAGGTGAGCCTTTGGGCTTGGCCGCTGCATCTGTGGCCATGGTGGTGGCCTCTAATGATGCATGGTTTGAGAGTGGTGACCTTGATCCACCCTTTAAAGGTTTTTCTTCTTCTTTTGATTCCAAGTTGAATGATTTTAAAGCCCTAGTCTTTGCAGTTGTTGGCAAGCACACAACTAAACCCTCTCATTCATGTTTTGTTAGAAATTTGAGTATGGAACCTAAATTTTCTTTAGCCATGATTCTCCAAGCAAAAGGGCTCTGGCTTCTTTTGAGAAGGTTTTAGTTAGAAAGTTCATGGGTCTTTGACCAAGACCCAAAACCATGGATGATTGAATCAATCTTTAAGAAGCATAAATAGGTGATGAACATAAATTACTATAGCTCATGCCCAAATCCTAAACTCACCCTTGGTATAGCACCTCATTCGGATTTAGGAGGCATCATTGTTCTAATGCAAGGACTTGTGAGCAGCCTACAAGTGCTTAGATATGGAAAATAGGTTGCAGTAGAACCCACACCCAATGCCTTTCTGGTGAATTTGGGAGATTAGCTATAGATTAATAAAAATATATATGATTAAATTTTAAAGACTTCAAGTTTCTACAATCCATAATAGTGCGAATAAAATTGGGTATAAGTTATTGGATAGTCGATGTTTGGAACTATATACATTGTTGTTCATCATCAGGGTGAATGATAAGAAAGCAAATCTGAGCACAGATATATATGAATGATAATGAAAATAAATCTGGGTTCCTTATATAGATAAGGATATTGTCATTATGATTTTTTATCTATGTAAGATATGATTTCTTATCATCTCAAATGATGAGTAGCATATGTGGTTTAAAACTATATTCATAATTCCTTGTTGTTCAAAACTTGTTTTTGATGGACTAAATTTTGAAATTTTTTGTGTGGAGTTTTATTAGGTTGTGAGCAATGGGAAATTCCAGAGCATTGGGCATCAGGCTATAACAAACAATACCACTACTCATCTATCTATTCCTACCTTCTATGGTCCTTCATTGGATGCTTTCATTTCTCCTGCAGAATCCATGGTGGATGAGGAGCATCCAACTCTGTACAGAGGATATAGGTTTGAAGAATACATGGGGGCATTCTGGAGCCAGGGATTGAAGACTAAGAGCATTTTAAATTGCTTCAAGATAGAGACTAGTCAGTGATTTTATCGAGTGATGGATTATCTATGTCAATGAGGCAAAGGATGGTATATACCATTTGTTGGAACATATGTGTTTGCAAGATCCTTGTGGGCTAGACTGCCTAAATTGTTTAGGTTCCCATGTTTTTGGGTCTCCTTCTTGAACCTATCTATCATGAGGGAAACCTCAAAGCCAATACTTTCTAGAATTCATGTTTATTATTGTTTATTCTATTTGCATATGTTAATGTTTTGATGGACTCCATACAATGGTGATGCCTCCTATCCTATACATATAGTGGTAATGGTAGTGATGTAGGCATATCTAATCTAACAGTCCAAACTCCAGTGGTAGAATCTGTAGTCTTTTCTCTATCTACTACATTTATTTTAAGCAATCTATATTGGTTGATCCTGTATAATATCATAAGCCACTTCTGAGGTTAAGTAGTTATTAGGAGATTCATATTAGTGCTAATTGTTTGTATTGAGAATGTGTATGTCTCACAAATTTGGGCATATCTTTAGATACTAGGAGATTTCATAGTCTTTCACAAGAATCTCTTAGAAAGTGGTAAATTTCTATTTGAGAGACATCATACAAAGTTTCTTTGTATCTTTATAATTTTTATAACCATTTCTTGAAAATTGGAAAAATATGAAATAATTGTGAGCGAAGGGTTAGGGCAAGATGGAAATGTACAGTGAAGAAAGTAGTAAAGAAAAAAAAGAGTGCCAGCCTTTGGGCTTGGCTGTTGTAGTTGCAGCCATGGTGGTGGCCTCTAATGATGCAAGGCTTGAGAGTGGTGGCCTTGATCTGTCCTTTAAAGGTATGTCTTCTACTTTTGATTCTGAGTTGCATGATTGTAAAGCCCTAGACTTTGTAGTTGCTGGGAGGGCACAACTAAATCCTCTCATTCTCTTTTTGTTAGAAAGTTTGAGTATGACAATGAAAGTTTCTTTTAGCCATGATTATAAGGGAAAAAGCTCAGAAGATTTTAGTTGAAAAGTTCATGGGTCTTTGGCCAAGATCCAAAACCATGAATGATTGAATCAATCTCCATTGGAAACCCTTGTTGAAGGGTAGAATCTCCACTTAGTTTTGAGCTGTTGTAGTATCTCTATCAATGCTTCAGATCTACTATAAGACCATCTAAGGTTGGTAGGGGAAATCATTTCTCTCCTTTTCAAATACACAGGTAGAGGGGTATATCTTTCTTCACAGGCACTTCAAGCTCTGTCAATCAATGGTGGTCCATTAACTTTGAAGTATTCAAAATACATCCTAATACTTTCATTGTACTTCTCTCTCATATGTGTATAGCTCTTAACCCTTCAAAATTGAGCTTTAAAAGCAAAAGGCTTCTGATTAGGGTATCTTATTTGTAATTCCACAGTCCTTTCTGCATGGAGGTACTCCCTAGTTCTATCTTGCCAATGAATCTAATTTTGCATGTTGGACATAAATGCTCTTAGTTGAACTTCCCCCACAAATAGATTGATAAAGAAATCATTATGTTTTTCAAGACATAGATTATGAATGAAAAATTCACATAACATTTTTTTCTGAATAGGAGGTGCTTCTTTAAACGCTTCTAGGAACTGTTGATCATCTGGGTCATGTGGCAAGTTACAAGAAATTCTTAAGAGTTTCCATCTCAATAGCTACTCATTAAGGAACATAGAGTACAGTCTAGATGGTTTCCTACAGGCCAATAATAGTTCTCCAATTTTACATGCATCCATTTTAGCCTAATATAACTTGTCATAAGATTCCTTTAATAATACCATTTCCTTTTTAAGTCTAGCATTTTCAGCCCTAGATTGACTTAGGAAATAGCATTTCTCCATCCATTTGGTCAACATGGGAGGAATGTGGACTTGAAACCACTCCATCTTAGTTGGCTCAGTTTGAGCCTCTTTTGACTCCATAGTTGGCCTAGCATTGACTTCCTATAAATCTTGTTCCAATTCAACAGTTCTCTTCAAAGCTCTATTTAGTTCCAATTTTTGTTTTTCTTGTTCCTCTACAAATGTTTTCAAACAATGCTCCAAATTGAAGGTTAAATTCTTAATTTGTTTATCCTTTTTAGATAGACTGGCCAAATATATCTTATCTTTTTCTTCAATTTGTTGCAATTGAGACTGTAATTCTTTAATGGTTTGATCTTTCTATTCCAAGAGTTCTGTTTGTTTCCCTATCTCTTGTTGTTGTTTGTTTAACTATTCCTCACTTTGTTGTAGTTTATTTTTCAATTGCATAATTTCTTCTTTCAATTCATTTGTTTCTGGTGTCACATACTCATTTTTGTTATCCTCTGCATCTGTAGAAAGGGGGGAAATAAAAATTTCTGCTTCACTACCGGACACATGTCCTTCATTAGTCACTTCTAATGGACCCTGTTCTATGTCACTAACATTATTTAAAGGAGACAATTGTCTCACCTTAGGCACTGTATCAATTTCCTAAATGTCCTCTAGCTGCTGTGAGGGAGGAATTATTTTTACAGGCTCATATTCATGACCCTCTTCTTCTTCAACTAGAACATAATTGGGCATTTGTTCACTTGTTCCCTCTTGTCCTTTCTCTCCTATTTCTTTTTGTTCTTCCTTGGATGGGTCAATTTCTTGTTCAGATTTAGGGGGTTTACTACTTTCCATGGTTTGAGCTACATTCACATAGGGCTGAGATACATTCTCATCTGGATGGGCTACTTTTTCACAAGGCTAGGTTGTTTCTCCACAAGGCAGCCTCTATTATCTCTTTTTCTTAGGAATAGGGGGCAATTCATAGGCTACGACATAGCTGGATTTAGAGGCCAACAGTTTGCTCCTTCTTGGAGGAGGAGGTTTTTGCTGTTTTATCTTAGGCCTCTTCTCTTTTTTACGAGGTTGAATATATTCATCCTCTAAATCCACTAAATCCACATTTTCTCATTTCTCTAGGTCCTCAGGCACATTATGTGGTTTAGGTCTTTCTTCAGGGTTTGAGAAGCTTACTAAAATTTCCAGTGCCTCTTTGCCAGGAGCTTATCTATCATTTTGAGGGATAGGGGAGAGTTCTCTCAAACTGTTTTGAGGGCTCAGGGTTCTCAAATTTCTGCCATTTTGCATCTGGTTTCCTTTTCTTATGGAAATGATGTTTGCAAATTAAATGAAAAAGACCATGATGTTTCAAAGGCTCAGACCCTATCTTGAACCTCTCTATCATACTAACAAGGGAATCATGGAGGAAGGTAGCAAGGTTAACCCTTAATTTGGGGTTTTCCAAGCCATGGCGTAGGTGGATGAGTAGCCAAAAAGGAGGGCCAACTACAATGGTTCATTGTCCTTCACATGTGAAGTATTTAATAAAAATGCAACTATTGTTTGCCATGGTTCTACAATAGACATTCTATGGAATCCCTTATTTTTCCCCCAGGTGTTTATAACCAGTAATGGGTGAGGTTCCCCTTCCCATGCAAAAATTTCTATCATTTTTTGATAGGAAATGTTTGTGCTTTCTGACAAATTAACACCTTCATTCTTAATACTAGACAAAGTAGAGATGATTCGGGGACTTACCTTGAACTTCTTCCCACTCACAATTGACTAGCCATCTAAAAAGTTTTCTACAAATTCCTTGACCAACTGCATATTATGTCCCTCAAATTTCTTTATAAATTCCAACCATCCTACCCTCTAAAATAGCTTTGAAATATTCCCTAATGCTAGTAATTTATCGGGTGAAGTTGGCTCAGACTTGTGTTTGGCTCCTCCCATTCTATCTCTTATTGATAATATTGCTAAGTGACTATTGAAATATCATGGCACTCCAAAATGATAAAACTTCTCAAGCAACTGATAGACAAATTAAAGAAAATGTAGTTTTCAAGGCCACCTATACTTCGGCAATGTTGATAAGACAAGAATTAATTCAAGGTAATTATCTTGTCAGCCATTCATTATGACATTGCATGGGATAGAGTGAGTGAGCTGCCACCTTCTCCAGGGAAGAAACAGTTCGCACATTTTGTGAAATTTGGAAAAGAAAGGGGTTCATGTCAATTTATCTATTTTTATTCACAATAGATTACCTATTTAAAATAAAATATGTACGTACCTTCCATTCCATCATTGATTTGAAAGTTGCTTATTTATGCTGACGTAATAGCATCCTAGGTGGTGATACCATTTAATTCAGATGGAATGAATTTATTATGACATGATAATGGGGTGGCTGAAAGTATTTACTTATTATGACTATAGATTCCCATAATAATATTATTTATTATGGTAGGGAATGACAAAATCATGATGGCTTAACATGGTATATTACGAAGGTGACAATGGGTGTGTTTTCAAAATGTAGGAACATTTACACAGAAGGGAGTCAGAAGCTCACAATTGTGGAGGAAGATGTCTAAGGAATAGATATACAAGATATGAACAAAATTTTGAAGCATCACCACAAGATGCAGCCGGAATGAAGGAACGAAGCTTCAGAGCATCATTGAAAGATGTAGCTGGAATGCAAAGACAGTTCCGGAGCATCATTGAAAGATGTAGCTAGAATGCAGGGACAAAGTTCTAGAGCATCGTTAAAAGATGTAGCCAAAATGCAGGAACAAAGTTCTGAAGCATCGCTGAAAGATGCAGCTAGAATGCTGGAACAAAGTTACAGAGAATCGCTGAAAGATGCAGCTGTAATGCAGGAACAAAGTTCCACAGCATCTCTAAAAGATGCAGCTGAAATGCAGGAACAAAGTTTCAGAACATCATTGAAAGATGCAACTGGAATGCTGGAACAAAGTTCTAGAGCATCATTGAAAGATGCAGTCAGAATGCAGGAACAAAGTTCAAGAGCATCTCTAAAAGATGCAACCGGAATGTAGGAACAAAGTTCTGGAGCATCGCTGAAAGATGCATCCAGAATGCAAGAACAAAGTTTTGGAGCATTGATGAAAGATGCAGCTAGAATGCAGAAACAAAGTTCTGGAGCATCTCTCAAAGATGCAGTTGGAATGCAAGAACAAAGTGTTGCAAGTATGTGACTAATTGGTGTTGTCATTGATGTCAACATATTTTTGTTGTCATTGGTGTCAACTATATCCTATTCCATTACTTGTTTAGAAGACTTGTATGTTGAGGATATTGAGAAAATTAGCCTCTTCGAAAGAAACAAGTAAGCCACAGAGAAGTGAAGTACAGATAATGAGTTGTATGTTAAAGAACAATCTGGTAAAATGCTCCGCATTTGTTCCTACTTGAAGATCATGGTTTGCAGATTGGAAGTAAGTTAGAGGTATGTTTGAGGATGCTACATTTCAAGTTTGAGCGATCCACATAAAGATCTAAGTGAGTTGTGTTCACCAGAGTGAAGCCTGCTTTTTCTGTAAGTTCAGTTGAGATAGGAAGATAGTATTTGGCTCTGCATTCCTCCACAAGAAATTATTTTTCTATGCGGCTCTAGAGGGAAGTCTGGGATGATGACAAGTGCCTACAGTTGCAATGGTTCATGGTTTAGTGGTCCGCAAGTTATCTTTCGTTTATGACAGTTGAAGACAGTAAAGTTCATGTACTCCGGTGAGAAGATTCCTATGAATAAAGTGGTTAAGGTTCATGTGGTTTTTGTTGATGATTATAGCATGCTTGTGGATGTCTCCTAATCATGTTCCTATTTGGACTTTGGTCCACATTAAGAAATTGAGATGGTGTGTGAAGATTGTTCCTAGATAACGGAGCATGTAACCAGTCTTGGCCGACCTGGTTGATCCCAGTGATTGTAGAGATCTCTACAAGATTGTGGAAGCGTGTTGTGGTGTGGAAGATCATGTTTGAGTCCTAGCTAAGGCATGGCATGATCTGCATTTCATTCCCTTTGCATGATGTTGCAATAGGTTAGGACCTATTTTGTAAATGTTTGTAATACCAACCTTGGAGATTGTTCCAATGGTTGATGCCAACCTTGATGATCATTCCAAGGTTGATGTGGTGTATACATACTTATAGCTGAGTTGTGGAAAAGTTTTCCCTGAGCGAAAATGAGAATATATTAAGAAAGTTCCAAAGGCAGAGGAGAGCAGAGGCAGATGAAAGAAGAGGAAGAGCATGGTAGAGGAAGAGCAAGGCAGAGGAAGAGCAGAGCTAAGGAATTATTTATTCACAATAAAGGTGTCTGATCATGACAGTGAATCTGGCACTAATAGGGTTTAACAGCCCTTAGGGTTAACAACCCTTATTGTAATCTTGCTAGGTTTAGGGTTGAGGTAGTGAGCCTACTAGACCTAGTTGTTCTTCATGGCAGTAAGCCAGTATGTTTAGGCCTATTGGGTGACCAAGCCTGAATATCACTATTTCAAAATTGCAATATATATTGAGAGTTAATTCTCTCCATGGTTTTTCCCCACCTTGGGGTTTTCCATGTAAATTTGGTGTCTCTTGTGTTTGATGTTGCTTCTGTGGTTAAGTTTCTGATTTCATGCTCTCATTGTTAAATGATAATAATTGTGGATAAGTGATGAATGTTTAAATTGCAGAAAGTGCTTATGTTTTTGTGACAACTGATTCACCCCCCCTTCTCAGATGTCTGGCACATATCAACAATTGGTATTAGAGCCAAGTTCTTCTGAAAAAAGTTTAACAGCTTGAGGAAGATCCAAAATGTCTTACAAGAAGGAAGCACCACGTTTTGATGGAACTAATTATGTTCTCTGGAAATCTCAGATGAAAAGCCATCTTCTTTCTCTTGGTATCAAAGTTTGGAAATCTACAGAAATAGAATACACCATACCTCAAAATGGTCCGACGAATGAAGACGAAATCAAAGAATATGAGATAGATATCAAGGCAAGGGATGCTCTACTAAGCTCATTAATTGACTCAATATTGACAAAAGTGGTAGATCTTGAAACTGCAAATAAGGTATGGGAAAAGTTGAAAAATCTATATGAAGGAGATGACTTTGTGAAGGAAGTCAAGTTACAAAGTCTGAAAGTGAAATATGAAATCTTGAAGATGAACAATGATGAAAACATATCAGCATTTATGCAAAGAGTTGATGAACTTGTTACAAGGATAAAATCCATAGGTGGAACTCTCAAAGAAAAGGAAATTGTGACAAAAATACTCAAATCTCTGCCCAAGTCCTACTGTCACAAGGTGGCCACGATTGAAGAATTCATGCAAGTAAAAATAGTTAACAGGGATCAGTTGCTTGGTAAGCTTACTGCTTTTGAAATGAGGGAGTTAGATGATGCTCTGCCAAAAGTTGAGACTGCCTTCAAAGCCAGTACTTCTAGAAGTACTTCCAGATTAGAAAAGTATAAGGTAGAATCTGATGATGAGATAGATGAAGTTGAAGCCAACTTTATGGATAGGCTACAAAGAGGATCCGGTAAGTATAAAGGCAAATTACCTTTCAAATGTTTTTCTTGTGGTAAAGTAGGCCATTTTGCTTCTAGATGTCCTAAAAAAATTGAAATAAATAGAAGAAGATATGAGAACGGACCTAGGACCCAAAAGAAGTGTTATTATGTTGAAGATTTTGATGATGATGGAGTATCAGATAATGGTGAACCAGATAATGTTAATTCCTCTGTAAATAAATGCTTGTTCATTGCTATTAAGGAAGATCTTGTGTCTACTAATTCTTCTAGCTGTATGAAGGAAGAAAAACCAGTGGAAAGTGCTTTGGCTGCTCAAGTCATCAAGGACAAAGATGAATGGGTTATTGATAGTGGTTGCTCTCACCACATGACTGGTGACAAAAGTAAGTTTGTAAGTTTGGAAAGATATGATGGTGGACTGGTTAGGTTTGGAGATGACACAACTAGTAGGATTTGTGGAAAAGGATCTATTTCTTTTGATGGCAAGCATAATACTGAAGATGTCTTGTATGTGAAAGGACTAAAGCACAATCTTCTTAGTGTGGGTCAGATGTGTGATAAGGGCTAGGATATAAGCTTCAAGGACAATGGATGCAAGATTAGGGAAAGCTCCAGAACAGTCATTGCATTTGGTAAGAAGACTAGAGGTAATATCTATCACTTGAAAGGAACTGAGAACTACTGCACAGATTGTTAGAGATTTGCCTAAGCTTATGAAGCCTGCTAATCCAGTTTGCAAGGAGTGTCAATTTCGGAAATAGACAAGAACAAGTTTCAAAAGAAACGATCAAGCAATTGGAGGACTACTTCAGCTAGTGCATACAGACTTGTGTAGACCTACCAGAGTAAGAAGTTTGCAAGGAGACATGTATTTCATGTTGCTCATTGATGATAATTCTAGAATGACTTGGGTCACTTTTTTGAAAGAGACAGCTGAAGCTCTAGATAAATTCAAGGCATTTAAGGCAATGGTTGAAAATGAGATGGATTTAAAAATCAAGTGTTTGAGATCTGGTAGAGGAGGCATATTCACATCAAATGAGTTCAATATCTTTTGTGAGGAGCATGGAATAAAGAGACAGCTATATGCACCCAGAACTCCACAACAAAATGGAGTTGTTGAAAGGAAAAACAAAATAGGTCAAGAAGCTGCTAGAACCATGATGAAGGAAGCTTGTCTTCCAAAAGCATATTGGAGAGAGCCAATTCACACCGCAGTATATATCCTAAACAGAGTTCAAGTAAAAGGTAACAGTTGAAAAACTCCCTATGAATTGTGGCATGGTAGAGTTCCTACTATGAAATATTTCAAAGTATTTGGTAGAATATGTTATATCAAAAAAGAAGAAGATTTAGGCAAGTTTGATGCTAGATGTGATGAAAGAATCTTCCTTGGTTACTCCACCAAGAGTAAGTCCTACCGGTGCTATAATAAGAGGCTGAATAAAATCATTGAAAGTGCAAATGTCAAAGTTGATGAGTGTAAAGAAAGGTCTTTAGAACCAAGTGGATATGAGTTAGATGATCCAAATGTTTTAGAAGTGGTGCAGCATGAAGACAACACAGATGAAGAAGAACAAGCGGTAAGTGCTACCAAAACTCCAAGATATGTAAGAATCAATCATTCTAAAAATCAAATCATAGGAAATAATAGCAAAGGGATCTTAACCAGAAGAAAAGTTGCAGAAGAACAAGTAAATTTCTGTCTGATCTCTAAGATTAAACCTAAAACTGTGGATGAGGCATGCAAAGATGAGAATTGGATAAAGGCCATGGAAGAAGAATTGATGCAGATAGAGAAGAATCAAACTTGGGATCTTGTTCCTAGACTAGCAGACAAGAATGTAATTGGTACAAAGTGGTTCTTTAGAAACAAAATGAATGAGAATGGTGAAGTGGTAAGAAACAAAGAAAGATTGGTATGCAAAGGATATGCTCAAGTTGAAGGAATAGACTTTGAAGAAACCTTTGCTCCAGTAGCAAGGATTGAAGCAATAAGGATGTTTCTGGCTTTTGCAACATACAAAGATTTCAAGGTTTATCAAATGGATGTGAAGTCTGCCTTCTTAAATGGAGAGTTGGAAGAGGAAGTCTATATTGAACAACTGGAAGGATTTCAATCATCAGAACAAGGGGACATGGTATGCAAATTGAAGAAAGCACTATGTGGATTGAACCAAGCTCCTAGGGCATGGTATGCATGGTTGGACAGGTACCTGATATAGATAAGGTTTAGTAAAGATACGACAGATAGTAACCTCTACTTCAAGATCAATGATGAACAAACTCTGATTGTTGCAAATTTTGTTGATGATATTATTTTTGGAGGCAATGAAGGTATGTGCTCAGTTTTTGCTGGAGAAATACAAAGTGAATTTGAAATGTCTATGTTTGGAGAGATGAACTTCTTTTTAGGTCTGCAAATAAGTCAATTAGATAAGGATATCTTCATTTCTCAGTCTAAGTATGTGAAAGAGTTGTTAAATAAATTTGGGATGGAAGACTCTAAACCAGTATGCACACCTATGATAATTGGTTGTAAGTTGAGAAAAGATGATAACTCACCCTTGGCAGACCAGAAAAAGTATAGATCTATGATTGGAGGATTACTTTATCTGACTCAAACCAGACCTAACATAATGCATGCAATGTGTCTTGTGGCAAGATTTCAAGCAGAACCCAAGGAATCACATGTGATGGTAGTCAAGAGAATTTTGAGATATTTAAAAGGCACAATAGATTATGGCTTGTGGTACCCCAGGGTCAGTGACTTTGTTCTGAGTGCATATACTGATGCAGATTGGGCCAGAGATGTGGATGATAGAAAAAGCACAAGTGGAGGTGCATTCTTCTTGGGAAGAAGATTAGTATCTTGGTTGAGCAAGAAATAGGATTCAATATCCATGTCTACTATAGAAGCAGAATACATTGCAGTAGCATGTAATTGCACTCAAGTATTGTGGATGAAGCAGACTTTGAAGGACATCAAAGTTGTGTATGAAGATCTAATTACAATCTTATGTGACAATACAAGTGCCATCAACATATCAAAGAGTCCAGTGATGCATTCAAGGACAAAGCACATATCCATTAGGTATCATTTTTTGAGAGAAAAGGTGATAGAGAATGAAGTGAATTTGGAGTATGTTTCTACCAAGGATCAGATTGCAGACATTTTTACCAAGCCTCTGCCTAAGGATACTTTTGAGTATCTCAAAGAAAAGTTAGGGGTTATCACTCCGCCTAGTCTAAACTAAGATGTACAATAGTGCATCAGTCTAGAGGTGCTCAGAGGTCCAGATTGATGCTTCTTAGGGCTACTTCTTAGGGAGAGTAGTTAGAGAGTTTAGAAGAGAGATTAGATTAGAGAAGATGAGTGCAAGTATGTGCCCTTTGCCATTGATGTCAAAGGGGGAGAGAAGTCATGTGAAAAACTTAGAGTGCAGATGTGTAAGAGAAAGGGGGAGAATTTTGGAGAAAGAAAGAGTGCAGGTGTGTAAAGAGAAAGTGGGAGAATCTTGTCTTGATGGTTGTTGCAATTTTTCACATCATATGTTTCCATCAATGACAAAGGGGGAGATTGTTGCAAGTATGTGCCTAATCGGTGTTGTCATTGATGTCAACATATTCTTGTTGTCATTGGTATCAATTATATCCTATTCCATTACTTGTTTAGAAGACTTGTATGTTGAGGATATTGAGAAAATTAGCCTCTCTGGAAGAAACAAGTAAGTCATAGAGAAGTGCAGTACAAACAGTGAGTTGTATGCTGAAGAACAGTCCAGTAAACTGCTCCATATTTGTTCCTACTTGAAGATCATGGTCTATGGATTGGAAGTAAGTTAGGGATATGTCTAAGGATGCTACATTTTAGGTTTGAGCCATCCGTATAAAGATCTGAGTGAGTTGTGTTCTCCAAAGTGAAGCCTGCTTTTTCTGTAAGTTTAGTTGAGATAGGAAGACAGTATTTGGCTCCGCATTCCTCCACAAGAAAGTATTTTTCTATGCGGTTCTAGAGGGAAGTTTGGGATGATGACAAGTGCCTATAGTTGCAATAGTTTGTGGTTTGGTGGTCCATAAGCTATCTTTCTTTTATGACAGTTGAAGACAGTAAAGTTCATGTACTCTGGTGAGAAGATTCCTATGAATAAAGTGGTTAAGGTTCATGTGGTTGCTCCTGATGATTATAGTGTGCTTGTGGATGTCTCCTAATCATGTTCCTATCTAGCCTTTGGTTCATGTTAAGAAATTGAGATGGTGTGTGAAGATTGTTCCCAGATAATGTAGTGTGTAACCAGTTTTGGCTGACCTGGTTGATCCCAGTGATTGTGGAGATCTCTAGAAGATTGTGGAAGCATGTTGTGGTGTGGAAGATCATGTTTGAGTTCTAGCTAAGGCATGGTGTGATCCACATTTCATTCCCTTTGCATGATGTTGCAATAGGTCAGGACCTATTTTGTAAATGTTTGTAATACTGACTTTGGAGATTGTTCCAATGGTTGATGTTGACCTTGATGATCATTCCAAGGTTGATGTAGTACTTGTAGTTGAGTCATGGAAAAGTTGTCCTTGAGTGAAAATGAGAATGTATTAAGAAAGGTCTAAAGGTAGAGCAGAGTAGAGGCAGAGGAAAGAAGAGGAAGAGTAGGGTAGAGGAAGAATAGATCTGAGGAATTGTTTATTCACAATAAGGAAAGGTGTTTGATCATGACATTGAATCTGGTAGTAAGCCACCAGTAGGGTTTAACAGCCCTTATTGTAATCTTGCTAGGTTTAGGGTTGAGGCAGTGAGCTTGCTAGACCTAGTTGTTCTTCATGGCAGTAAGCCAGTATGTTTAGGCCCGTGGGGTGACCAAGCCTGAACATCACTCTTTCAAGATTGCAATATATATTGAGAGCTAATCCTCTCTGTGGTTTCTCCCCGCCTTGGTGTTTTCCATGTAAATCTGGTGTCTCTTGTGTTTGATGTTGCTTCTATGGTTAAGTTTCTGATTTCATGCTCCCATTGTTAAATCATAATAATTGTGGATAAGTGATGAATGTTTAAATTGCATAAAGTGTTTATGTTTTTGTGACATCTGATTCACCCCCCCTCTCAGTTCTCCAACGTATATCAACACAAAGTTCTAGAGCATCGTTGAAAGATGCAACCAGAATGCTGGGACATGACGAGGACATGGATCTTATTTGAACAACAAGTTCTAGAGCATCACTGGAAGATGCGTCAGAATTTGTACTCTTCAGAGATGAAGCCCTACAAAATAGTGATGAAATTTAGACAAGTACAAGGATGAACATATTAATAAATGTTTCCTAAATTCATATACACACACAATGTTTTTTTTACTTACTCATTATATTGCCTCTGCCGAAGTAGAATCAACACATTGAGTTCTCCTTGCATTTCTACCCGTCGGGTAAACTCCTCTTTGTTAATAGGTTTATGGTAGATCTAGAGTCGATGTCCATTGACTAAGAGAGTTCAAGAATCACCATCAATGGGTTTGAGTTGTACTGCTCCATTTGGCAATACTTTAGAAATCTTGTATGGATCCAGCCAATGAGTTCTCAGTTTGCCTTTCTAGTATTTGTATTGAGAATCAAATAGCAATGCCCAATCTCCCTCATAGAATTCTCTTTCTTTGATGTGTTTATCATGCCAAGCCTTTCATTGTTGTTGAACTAGTTCAGTTTGATGGATAGCTTCTAATCGGAGTTCATCTAATTCACTAAGTTGCAAGACTCTCTCTACCTAAGCCCAATCGAGGTCTAAATCTAACTCCATTATTGTTCTCAGAGTTCAAAGCTCAAATTCAATGGGCAGAAGAGGTTTCTTCCCAAAGACTAATTCGTAAGGAGTAAGACCAGTGGTGGATTTCCAAGTTGTATTGTAAGCCCAAATAGCTTCAAGCAATTTCCTGGCCCAGTCTCTTCTTCTTGATGAAACTATTTTTGTCAAGATATTTTTGAGCTCCCTATTAGTGAATTCTACTTGACCATTTGCTTGTGGGTGATAGGGTGACGATGTTTTATGGCTTACCTAGAAATGATCAGTAAAAGCTAACAAAACCTTAGACATAAATTAGGATCCTTGATCTGTGACAATTGACCTAGGGGCTCCAAACCTGCGAAAAATCTTGTTATATAGGAAGTCTGCAACATGTTCTTCTCTAGCAACTTTCAATGCTTGGACTTCTACCCACTTGGTTAGATAGTCCATACAGACTAAAATATATTCTTTTCCTTGTGAAGGGGGATCAATAGGACCGATGAAATCCAAACCCCACTTTTCAAATGGTTTAAACACTACCTATGGCTGCAGAGACATTTCGTTGGATGCCATGGGTCTTCCCACTCCCTGGCATTCATCATGGTAGAAAACATAGTTCTTCACATCCTTGTGCATAGAGGTCCAATAATATCCTACACCCAAGATTTTATGGGAAGTCCTTTTGGTAGAGTAGTGTCTACTAGATGGATCATCATGGCAAGCTCTGAGGATGTTGTATGTTTCATCTGGTTTGACACAACATCACCGAACCAAGTCAGGGCCACATCAGAATAACATGCCATTAATCCATTTGAAGTGAGCACTTTCCTAAATGAGGCATTTCTTTTTTTTTTTATGTAAAGTCTAGTGGAAGCTCACATGTGGCTAAGTAATTGGCAATGTCTGCAAACCAAGGTGTTTTAATGGAGATAGTGAATAAGTTTTCATCTGGAAATTCATCCTGTACAGGAGTACAATCTCCATTATCTTGTTTTATCTAGGATAGAAAGTCTACAACTACGTTGAATTTCCCAAGCTTATCCATTATGGTCACATTGAATTTTTGGAGAAGTAAAAACCATCTGATTATTCTCCCATTTACTGAAGGTTTGTTCATCAAGTATTTGATAGCTGAATGGTTTGTGAACACAGTCACTTTGTATCCTATAATGTAATGTCAGAATTTGTTTATTGCATGAACTATTGCTAGAAATTCTTTCTCTGTGGTGGTGTAGTTTCATTCAATGGGGCTCAAGTTTTTGCTGATGAAATATATAGCGTACTTTCCTCCATTCTCATCTTCTCAACCCAACACTGCTTCAATAGCATCGTTGGAATCAATGACATAAATATGGAAGGGGAGTTTCTAGTTAGGTCCCTGTAGGACTAGGGATGAGACAATCTTTTCTTTAATAATGTCAAAGGATATTTGACATTCTTCTGTCCAGACAAAATCCACATCTTTCTGAAGAAGAGAGAACATGGGAGATACAATTTTACTAAAGTTTTCTATGAACCTATGGTAATAACTAGCATGTCCTAAGAAACTTATGACATCTATTTGATTCCTTGGGGTTTCCAATTGTTGTATCACTTCAATCTGTTTAGGGTCAACCTTTATCCCTTCAGTTGAGATATGATGTCCCAACACTTAACCTTGTTCTACCATTATTAGACACTTCTCATGGCTTAGAGACAATTGATGATCTTCACATCGTTACAATACTCTATCCAAGTTTTTGAGGCCTTCATCAAAAGTAGAACCATAGACTATGAAGTCATCCATATAGACTTCTACACAATCGTTTACAAGTTTAGCAAAGATAGCCAGAACGACTCTTTGGAATGTGGCAAGAGCATTACAGAGCCCAAAGGGAAGAACCTGATATGTGAATGTTCCCCAAGGACATGTGAAACTAGTTTTGTCCTGGTCCTCTTCTGCCACTTGTATTTGGTTATATCCACTAAATCCATCCAAGAATGAAAAATACTTCCTTCCTGCTAGATTATCCAAAACTTGATCTATGAAGGGTAGTGGGAAATAATCTCTGTAGGTCACTTTGTTGAGTTCTTGGTAGTCAGCACACACTCTCCATTTTCTATTTTTCTTTGGCACTACTACCAAGGGTGAAACCCATTTGTTGTCTAAGATAGAATAAATGAATCCTACTTGTAAAAATTTCTCAGTTTTTGTTTTGACAATATCTTTGAGAGCAGGATTGAGTCTTCGTTATGGTTGATGGACCAGTTTAACATCCTCAGTATAGATGTGGTGGGTACAAACACTTGGGTGAATTCCTCTCATTTCTATATAGTCCCAAGCAAGATCTTTGGACCTATTCATTAAAACATCAAACAATTTGAGCTCATCTGACTCTGTCAACCAACTATTGATATTTAATGTTTTTCCTGGTAGTAACATGATAGTCTTGGTCCCAGGGTAGTTGGAGGTGACAGTATGAACTTTTGTTAAGGTGTCAAGAGGATAGCTATGTGGTATAGTTTTATGGAGTTTGGTAATATCTTCAAAGAAATAATCTATTTTTAGAATGATATTAGCCAGGGAACAAGGTGATGCCATGAAGCTGGTGTAATCATGTTCATTGTCTTAAATGTGGATTAGATATCCCAAAATTTCTTCCACTTCTAAAATCTCTTCATCACCTAAGTCTAAGGAAAGGTCTTGGATGTTTTCTAATTCATCTTCTAACTCTTCACCATGTTGTTTAATGACTACCATAGCAAGTGAAGCTAGATTCTCTTGTTTGTCGAATTCATCTGATTCATCAATCCAAACTTGGTTATGCTCAGCAGGTTGAGCAAGGGGATATAGGCTTAAGTGTTTGCTATTGGGACCATGTGAAATGATCATTCCTCCTACTTTGCAATCAATCTTAGCTACAATTATGGCTAACCACGGCCTGCCTAATATTATTGGGTGACTATCCTTAGGTGTGAGGGACTGGATGATTTGGAAATCCACTAGATATTCCAAATCATCAACCTTGACAGGGACATTTTCTAGAACACCCTTGGGAATGGCTATGGATTGATTTACCATTTGCAATATGGTAGGTGGGACACAAATCAGTGAGCCCTAGTTTTTCCATAACATCCATTGTCATAACGTTAATGGCTGCTCCCAAGTCCACCAATGCATTAGGTATTGCTACCTCATTGATTGTTATTGTTATGAGTGGACTATCTGGGTCACCATATTTTGGGGTTAAGGTTTCTCCAGCTAGAAGGTCAGCTAGATATCCATTGACATACACCGTATTAATCTGTTTCAGTTTCCTTCCTAGTGTTTTTATGCACAACTGTTTAACTAGATGGTTTAGTTTAGGAATTTCCTTAATCGCCTGTAACAAGGGAATCTCAATATGGAGTCATTTAATTTCTTGCATTAAAGCAGTTTCATTAGACAATGTTATTTCTAGAGAGTTTCTAGGAACAATTTCTTTGAGGCATTCTCGAAAGGGTGCCTGAGTTTTCTTTCTTAGCATAGGATCTTTTTCTAGAGTATTTAATAGTCATTTGGTGACTTCTTGAGATGATTCTATGGTAGGTCGTGAAGTTACTTGAAATCGTGTGGGGGATAACTTCTCCTGATTGTTCCCAGGGTTGTGCTCTATAGGTACAAGAAGAGTCTCTAGTTCTATGTTAAGTTCCTCATTTGGGTCTTCTGTGATTTCAACAATGGTGGGTTAATTAAGTGTTTTTCTCGACCTTAACTATAGGTTTCCACAATAGATAGCATTAACTCCCGCCATGTTATCTTGATCAATAGAATATACTGGGGCATTTTGACATGTGTTCTTGGGATTAGGGATAGGTTGTACTAGTAGTGGTGGTTGATTAACTTGTTCATTCTGTTGAGGATTCTGGGGAGCCAGAAGAAGGTTCTATTACAGATTTGGCATTCGTCTTGGACCATTATAAAATTGATTTGGCAGTTGGGTCCATTATGGAGGTTGATTGTGAGGGTACCATTGCTGTTGAGGTTAGTTTGACCATGGAGGATTTCCCCAAGCTTGGTTTGTTCATTCAGGTGGCCCCCAAGGTGGGTAAGATCCCCAACCAGGTGGTACTGAAGGCCAAGGAGCTGTCCATTGTGTATTGTTCCAATTGTTTGGAGGTCGCCATGTACGGTTGGAGTTTTGACCATAGGAGAAATTTCCTCCAGGTCTTTGACCCACAAAATTGATGTCCTCCATAGTGTGAGATGACCTTTTTTTAATATTCTTGATTGCATTCAAGATCTCATATTGATCAATGGCATGACTCTTTTCACAAATTTGGCAATTATCAGCTTTATCCAAAGGGCATTCTCTTAACAAATGTTTGTTCCGACACCTAGGGAAATAGATGGATAAAGTCTCAGGATTACATGTATTGGCCTGTACTCCATCCAAAGTGGTGTTTAGTTGAACAAGAATATTCGTTTTTAGATTTACTATTTCCTCTCATAGTTTACCTATTTCATTTGAACCTCTTAAAAGACTAGATTTATAGATACCTCCTCGAGTACAGGAGAAATTCTAGCATAACTCGGTGATATCACCAAGTTCAAGTTGGGACACATCTCCCTTTCCCATTAAATCTAGACTTCTTCTAGCATCCTCATCAAGTCCTTTGAGAAATATGGTCTTCAGAATTTTTGTGCTTATGGCTTCTTCACCACATTGTTTGGTTAAAAAGAGGAACCTATCAAGGTAATCTTCCAAACTCTCATCTTCTTTTTGTCTTAGTTTGAATAGTTCCTCTTTCCTATCACTAACTCTGCAATAACTTTGATATTTGTCTAAAAAGATAGTTTCCATGTCATTCCATGTAGTTATTGATCCAGAAACTAATCCCATGAACCAACGCATTGCAGCATCTCTCAGAGTGGAGGGAAAGAGTTTAAGTTTCTGGTTATCATTCTTGTAGTCGTACGTCTGACACAGGACTTTGAACTCAAAGAGGAATTGGTCAGGATCTTTAGAGGATAATCATCTGAAAATGGGTAAAATGGATGGTGAAATGTTTTTCATTGGTACATCATCATCTTCATTGAGAGCAATAGGGTAGGTAAAGGTTCGTGTTGCTGGTCTTCTTAGATTATCACCATCTCCTTGGTTTGCTCTCCCATTGAGAGGGTCAATATTGTGATTATTAGCCATGATGTCAAAAGGAATGTTCTCCTCATCAAAGACTACATTTGTTGGCTGAATGATCACCTCCTCAAAGGTCTGGTTTGATGGTAGAACTTCTGGGGTATTTTGGGAGGTCTCAGGTTGATCTTGCTTGATCATTTCATAACTTAGTTCTTCAGCTGAGACTTCTACATCCCTACTTATGGTTGGGACTACTATTGGGGTGGTTTTTGGTATAAATCTTTTGTGTGGACCTCATTTCCTAACCATGTAGAAAGACAGGTTTGGTAACTATTTTTGGGTGTTTACTACAAGAGGTCTCCAAACATTTCCCTAATAATGCTTAGAAAAGAATCATGTCCCCGTCAATGGCACCAAAAAGTGACAGATTGTCGTGAGGTCCTAACACTTTAGTTGAAAAATATCAATTTATCAAGCGGGTAGTGTCCAAGGCTGTATGCAATAGGGAGTATTGTTTGGATATCTCATCTAGAAACAATTTCTTGAGTTTTTTTTTAAAGGCTTAAACAACATATCAAACTAGAAAGCATTTGAACTCTATAATAGAAAGCAATTGAACTCTATACTAGAAAGCATTTGAACTCTTAATCTAAGAAAACATATACCTTTATACTAGAAACTCATACATACAATTTGTACTATGAACTTGAATAGTGACTAATCCTATAATTGCACACACATTCAAACTTCCAACTAACAGTTAACAACAATTTGAAACTAAAGTAGATGCTCCAGAAATATTAAACAAACAGAGGTCCAAGAATTAACGTCTTTAAATATCACAACATGCAGGCACACACAATGGAACTAAACATAAAATATCACTACTCTAAATAGAACATTCACGAAAACAAAAATACTTATCTACTCTACAATCCTGTGAGTGGCCAACTCTTGGGAGAAATTCATCTTTTAATTCAAATCACATTCAATTGTTTCCATAGCAACATAGTAACTCCATTAATATCTTCATAACTCAAACGGAAATACTTGGAAGAATACTATTTGCATCCATGAAAATATTGCATAACACAATTCATTAATTATTTGCCAAAAAGAGATATATTGATATTCATTCTTCACACAGTATGATATATATATCCATGTTTTGAGAAACTAACTAAAACTAAACTATTATGAAATCCTATATTTTAGATTGCGGTAAAATGCCATTGAAAAAGTCTTATAACAAAAAAACATAATTTCAACTACTGATGTCTTTATGGAATAAAACATATAAAAGGCTCTGAGTGGAGCCATAAAGTCTCAAATAACCAACAGAAGTAAACAGAATTAAAAGAGTCTCCAATCAATGCACACCTAAAATTTTTGGTGCCCTCAACTTCCGGTGCACTTGACCTTAGCTTCTTGAATTCCACTTCTCTCGTAGGCCATGCATTAATCCTACATAATTACTCAACTCTACATACCATTATATCAACATTTAATAGCTAATTTCAATCAATTAAGGAAATAAAGATTTGTACAACATTTCATTAAAAATAGATAAATATTGCTTATAAAAACAAACAAATTGTCAAGGCTAGGGTGATTGGGCAATGCAAAAAGGGTTATTTGTTTTATCAAAGGAATGAGGTTGTTTATACCTCATCACCTGTTTCTTTTCTTGATCCTTTTGTTTGATATTTTCCCATTTTTGACGAAATTTCTTTATCGTGAACCTTGGAAGCATCTCTTCTTTACCCCTCTTTATCTCTTTTGTCTCTTTGCTTTGACCTGCCTTTATCGAAAAATCAGGTCATTGGCGAAACTATGGACTAACGAACTATTGTCAGTGAAACCGATGATTCATGAACCAACCAATTCACTGATAAAGATTTAGTTTTTCTTTTTCTCCTTCTACCTTCGCATTTTTTCTTTCTCGGCAAAAACTTCTATCGGTGAACACTCCCATCGATGAACCTTATGGTTCACAAACCAAAACTTTGCCACCAAAAGACTTGGTTTCTTTCTTTTTCTACCTTTCAAACTTCTCCCTCATCCTCTTCACCTTGTTCATGAATTGACAAATCAGCAAATCACTGAAATAGTGAACCAAGGAACTTTGGTTGGCGAAATCGGTGGTTCACAAACTCGCTGATTCGCCGACAATGACTAGTAATTGGACAAGTTTTTCAAAGAAGGAAAAAAACAAAAAGACATGGGGGGATTTTACCTAAAATTTTTCTAAAGGGAACCCATGGAAAATAGTCTCAGATCAAATATAAATGATGGGTTTAAGGAACAAAGGCAAGAGTTAGCTTTTTTGATGGATTTGGGGTGAAATGATGCATATTTGGGAACTAGTTTTTTTAGGTGCCAACATTGCCTTCAAGAAGCTTGAACGTGTTGAAATAAAAAAATGAGAATAATGTCTCTTTCTGCCTTCATTTATGCTTGACCAATGACCATACCCTGATCTAAGCTTCCATTTCAGTGAAACATAAGAAATGAAATAAAACCAAAAAAAACATATTAAACGCCTTAATTGATCATGCTTTATTGATCATGCCTCACTCAAATCTTCAAAAATTTATAGTACATATTTAAAATTTCAAAGTTTAATCAAGTGACATTCTCCATATTTTGGCGCCTTCCACACTGATGCAGGAGCATCCCTAGTTCAAGAGCAATCTTGCATCAACCAAAAACATTTGCATTTTAGTTTGTTTGTAGTTTGTTTCTTTTCATTTTCCAGTTCAATTAGAAGCAACTTTTAGCTTGTAGTCCAGTTTTGGCATTTCACACCTAGAGGATCTAGATTTAGAATCTACATTCATTCATCTAAATCATATCAAGAATTTAGAGCATTTGGATCAATTATCAGAAATATATCGCTATAAGAAGATCAACTGTTTTCTCAGAGCAGAGCATCTTGTCAGTCTTAGACAAATTAGCTGTAGGCGAAGGCTTGCGGATCATTCCTTGACTTACAGATTTCAATGACACATCATTCAATGTCCTTTAGTTGGTGGCCGACCTTTCTCAAGGGTCCACATGTTATTCCATTCATTTGAGGAAGAGTTCTATACATTTAGGTCTGACCTTGTTGCAAATATGTGTCTAAGTGCTGTTGTCATTGATGTCAACATATTCTTGTTGTCATTAGTGTCAACTGTGCCTTATTTTCTTGCCTATTCAAGAGACTAGAATGTTGAGGATATTGAGAAAATTAATGAAGACTCAAGGTTCATGGACCTTATGGCTATATAGAGGATTGTCAGAGGCTACTCCAATCAAGAATTGAGAAGTCTGCATGAAGATTTGAAGAACTTATGGTCATATGAATAGAACTAGATCTTGTAGTATTCAAAAGAGACAGAGTGACAGTAAGTTGGTCCAAATTGCTCTACAGTGAAATATTATGATCTGCGGATCTGAAGGCATGTTTGGGAAGTCAGTGTGTATCATCAACTCCAGTGGTTCATGGTTTGGAGGTCCACAAGCCATCCTTCTAGTTTGACAGTCATGACAGACAGTGTTCTTGAGGTTCTAGATGAAGATACAAATGATTCTGGTAATTTGGTTTAGAGTGGATGTTATTAGTGAGTTCAATGTGCTTGTGGAAGTCTTTGGATCATGTGGCTACTATGTTGGAGGTCTACATTGGAGTTTGAGCTTGTTATTGAAGATTTCCTCTTTGAAGTTATTGTTCTTCCGATCCTTAGCTGACAAAATGTTCCCAACGCGTTACAGATGAGCTAAAGATCATTTTATGAAGCATGGCATATTAGTAGAGGAAGATTCAAGTCTCAGCTATGATTGGTTGACAATGTAAAGATCCACATTAAGTTTGGTCGACCTTGTTGATCATTCCAAGATTGATGAAGTGTATAAATACTTGTTGAAGAGTTGTTAAACATCATCCTTGAGCAAAAAAATAGATTAAATCCAAATAAAGGATCAGAAGCATAGTAGAGAAGAAAAGGAGCGAGAGCAGTATCGAGTGTGAAGTTAGTAAAGAAGAATTTGGGACAAAGCAAAAGTTTTTGAGTAGTCATTGAAACTAAACCAGGCATGAAGAAGATGTTATTTCTCAGTTAATTCTTTCTATTCTAAATAAATTTTGTAGGCAGTGAGTCTCTCTTTTTGAGCAGTGAGCTCCGGGAAGTGCACCCAAAGGCATGTGCCTTCTATTTTTCTAAAGTACTTTTAACAGGGTACAAATCTTTGTGGGTTAACCCCCACCATGGTTTTTTCGTTAACTGGGTTTCCATGTCAAAATCTTGGTGTCAAGTGTGTTGATTATGTTTCTGCTCATATGTTGTTGATCTATGCTTTAATGTTTATATCATTAATCTGGTAGTAAGATAATAAATAAGGCTAAAAGTAGAAAAAGTTTATATTGTGTGACAACTAATTCACCTCCCCTCTCAGTTGTTTGGTCTAATTCCAACAATTGGTATCAAAGCCAGATGCTCTTTTAAAAGCCTGACCACTTGAGGAGATCTAGGATGTCAACCTACAAGAAGGATAGTCCGAGATTTGATGGAACAAATTATTCTATTTGGAAGAATCGCATGGAGTGCCATTTTGCAATGCATGGGCAATGCTTATTGGCTGATAACTAGTGTTGAGTATAAACCTCTGGAGAAAGGTCCTTCAACTCCAGATCAAGTCAAAGATGTTGAAAATAACCTTCGAGCTAAAGAAGCCTTGTTGAGTGCCCTAACTGATTCAGAAATGACAAATGTCTTTGGTCTAAAAACTACTTATGAAATTTGGAAAAAGTTGGAGAATCTGTATGAATGTGATAAATTTGTCAAATGTGCCAAGCTGCAAAGTCTGAGAGAAAAATTTGAAACTCTAAGGATGAGTGAAGATGAAAACATCACAATCTACATGCAAAAGATCAATGAACTTGTGTGTGGTATCAGGTGTGCTAGTGGAACTTTGGAAGAATCAAAGACTGTATGAAAAGTGCTCAGATCTTTACCTGATTCATACAAACATAAGGTTGCTACTATAGAGGAGATCAGGACTGTCTCAAAAGTTACAAGAGATCATTTGGTTGGTAAAATTTCAGCTTTTGAATTAGGTGAGTTTGGTGATTCTCTTCCCAAGTCTGAATCTACATTTAAGGCCAATATATATGGAAAACAAACATATGATCCGGGTGAAAGCTCTTCTGCAAGATCAAATAGATTTGTGAAGACAAGGAAGGATCTTGAAGATGTTGAAATTGAAACTGTAGATCTTGAAGCTCTTCTTGCCCAAAGATTACCAAGAGAATTCGGTAAGTATGAAGAAAAATTACCACTCAAATGTTTTACTTGTAATAAGATTGGTCATTTTGCCTCAAGATGTCTAGAGAGGTTTTCAAAAACAAACCCTAACAGATACAAAAATTAGAACAAATGTTACTATGTCCAAGAAGTTGGAGAAGAAGGAGTCAGAGATGATGAATCTAATCATGGAGGTTCCTCTAAAAATGATTGGGTGTTCATTGCCATCAAAGAAGAAGATCCACTGTCTATTGAATCTGCTAGCTATGAAAATGTGGAAAGTGCTTTGGTTGCTTAGGTTATTGAGAAAGATGAATGAGTGATTGATAGTGGATGTTCTCATCATATGACTGGAAACAAGAGTAAGTTTGTGAATTTTAAAACTTATGAAGGAGGGCTTATGAAATTTGGAGATAACTCAGCTAGCAAAATTCAGGGCAGAGGATCCATCTCTTTTGATGGTAAGAATAGCACCAATGATGTTCTATATGTGGAAGGATTGAAACATAATCTTCTCAGTGTTGGATAGTTGGTTGATAAAGGTTATGATCTTTGATTCAAGGATAGAAAGTGTAGAATCTTGGAGAGTTCTGGAATTGAAATTGCATTCGGTACTCAAACTAGAGATAACATTTTTTATTTAAGTAGCTCTAGCAAAAGTTGTTTGATTGCTCAGATAGATCAAAGTTGGTTATGGCATAGGAGGATGTGTCATGTGAATTTTGATAACATTGTCAAAATAAGTACCACTCAGGCTGTAAGAGATCTTCCAAAACTTGTGAAACCTAATAGCATGTGTAGAGAATGTCAATTAGGGAAATAGAGCAAAATTTCATTCAAAACTATGGAACAAGCTTCAAGTGGACAATTGGAACTGGTACATACTGATCTTTGTGGTCCTGCTAGAATTAGAAGTGCGCAAGGAGATAGATATTTCATATTGTTGATTGATGATTACTCCAGGATGATGTGGGTAACCTTCCTAAAAGAAAAATTAGAAGCTCTTGATAAATTTAAGGTGTTCAAAGTGATGGTGGAAAATGAAATTGGTAAAAAATTGAAATGTCTGAGATCTGACAGAGGTGGAGAATTTACTTCCCGTGAGTTTGATGCTTTTTGTGAAAAGTATGGCATAAAAAGATAGTTGTTTTCTCCTAGGACTCCCCAACAAAATGGAGTTGTGGAAAGAAAGAACTAGACCATTCAAGAAGCTGCCAGGACCATGATGATGGAAACAAATGTTCCTCAAGTTTATTGGAGAGAAGCTGTAAGTACTGCTATCTACACTCTTAACCGAGTGTAGATTGTAGACACCCTAAAATGACCAAGTCATCGCATCACTTGCATTTTGTCATTTCTTCTCATCACCTGCATTTCAACGTTAATTAAATAATCTAATTATTTAATTAATTTCATCAAATTCTTCTAAATCACATACTTTCAACATTAATTAAATAAATTCTCTTTATTTAATTAATTAAATTAAATTCCTCTATATTCTTCCACAATTAAATAATTTTTAATTATTTAATTAGATCATTGTCACCTTCCAAATTTCAATTCCACATTAATTAAATCCCATTATTTAATTAATTCAACGAATTCCCTCTTATCTAAAATTAAATAATTCTTAAATTATTTAATTAAATCAAAAATCATTCTCCCAAAATCATGCACAACAATTAAATAAATTTGTTTATTTAATTTTCTTTCAAATCTTCTAAATTAAATAATTCCAATTATTTAATTACTTCTTCCAAAAATATCTTCTCTAAATTTAAATAAATCAATTATTTATTTAAATTGCTTTTTCTTCTAATTTAAGTTATCTCTAAAATAACTCAAGCTTTCTTGCTCATCAACTAAATATTTCTATATTTAATAAAGCAAAATATCTTCTATTCTCATGCAAATCTCTTCTTCTTGTTTTAAATCACTTAACTGATTGCTTTATTCTGTTAATTGATTTATCTCTTCAGTTAACTCATTCTTCTATTCTTGATAACTCCTCTCATGCAAAAGCAAGCAAGACACATGTCTTCTTCTTATTCGTTGCACGTTCCTCAATTGTTCTCCTCCATTGATTCTTCTGAATTATCTAGACCGTTGATCGATCTTCCTTGAAATCTATATAAACCCCCCTCATCTCCTTCATTGGGCCTCTCTCTTTGATCGTATTCTCAGGCATACTTAACAGAGCTTCGAGCATACAAAATGCGTCGATTGAGCACTATCATGATCTTTTGACATTGATCTCTTGAGCACATACTTTCTTGTTGCAGCCATGGCTTTGCAACTTCATTGAGCAATCCACATTCAATCCAAAGGAAACAACACAGATTTCGGTAAAAGTCTCCATTTCATTGAGTGATTATTTATAGCTTTTATTTAAATTAGTTTCCTTTATGTTATTGGGTTTTTTAGTTTTATTTAGTTTAGATTTAATCAATTTTTCTTCATACACATTCTGGCATGCCCGGTGGGACACACTAATCCCTTTGTTTCTTTGAGAAATTTATTTTTTTTAAGTCACAGTACGGCACAGCGCAAACGACACCCCACAGCGCTCCTGGCAGGATATTTGCGCACTTCTGCAGACACAATCCGACGCTCTTGGAGGCACTGTGGCGCTTTCGGCAGTGCAGCGCAGCGCTTTTGGCCTGACAGGAAGGTGCTTTTGGCAGTATTCTACAGCACTTTTGGATAAATTAGGGTTTTGACTTTGTTCACTATTTTACAGGGTTTTCACGCCATCTATCTTATTACTTTGTATGACAAGCTGTTGTATTTGTCACACAAACCTATTTTTTTTGGACATCCTAAGCTGATTTATTTAGAAGTACCTTCAATTTTTTGTGTTAATCCTTGGTGTGGTTATAGCTTTTCGAGTTCTTTAAAGATCGCAGAACACAGATCTCTCAGCTATCATTTCTCAGCTCAGTCAATCAAGCAAGGAATTTTACTTTAGATCTGATTATTTTGAAACAATTCCCCTTTTTTTGATCTTAGAGAGCACAGCACTTTTGGTTATATTGTCTCACGCTCTTGGTAACACAGTTCCACGTCTCCAGCTATTCTTCAGCGCTTCTGGTACTATTATATTGCGCTTCTGGTCTGCATCACAGTGTCTTAGAAAACATAGTGAAGCGCTTCTGTTTAATTTTCTATGCCTCTGGTAATATTCTACAGTGCTTCTGGTCTGCAATACAGCGCTCTTGGAATACAGTAAGTCGTTTCTGGTAAAATTATGCAGTGCTTTTGGTTAAAGTTCACTTTTGGCTAACTTGTGAATTTTTGGTGGAACTAACTCACTTGTTGCAGCTTCTTATTACTCACACAGAGCCAATAGGTGTTTTCTTAACATGTTCATGCAGGACGAGCATTGAAGACCTCTTGGATTTGTCTCACTAAGTCTTAGAAATACATTGCATGCTTAAGTGGATAATTGAACAAATCTTTATCTTGCAATCTAAGTATTAGGAATATACTGCTTTTCTTAAGGGACAATGGACATGTATGAACAAACACCTCAATTTTCTAAAGGACAATGGACATGAATGCCAAACACTTCATTTCATAAGGGACAATTTACAACTACAATCGTGTGTGTGCATAGCTTAGTTGCACCTTATTTTTCTTATAACGGGACAATTGAACCTTTGTTTGACGTGCTTGCTTTTTTTTACTTCCTTTAGAAGGGCCTGCTTTTGGATTGCGATTCATCCAAAAGGGACGACCCTAAGCAGAGTTTTCCTTTGAACCGCTATATAAAAGGGATAAGGCGAAAGCCAAGTCCTAACCGACGTCAGCCTTACCTTGTGGTGCCAAACTGAAAAGAGGTGTACTAGCTCTTTGTGGAAACGATTTTCACATTGAGCGAAGTGTTTGAAACTCTTAGTAGGATTGGTTAAAGCTTTCAGTAGCTTGTCGCATTGCTCATAAGGCGTTGGTCCCTCAAAGTCACTAAGAACCAATTTAGATAGAGACTACCCGACCTACCTCTGAACATTGCGGTAATCATCAGTGCAAGGAAAATCGATTTAAACCCTTAAGATACTCACCATTGGCTCCCTTGAGAAGAGATAGTATTCCATTGGACATAAAGCTCTTGTGACCTACTTGAGCTTTCCAAGGGGAGGGTGAGATATCCCTACCTATCGTCTCTCGCAAAGATACTAAATATCCGACACCTTTATGGAATGATATTTTTATCGACGGAGTATTAAGTTGTGAGCTGATCTACTGCAATGAAACCTTGTCTCTAGGGATAAAAAGTGCTTGTTATTAATTGCAACTGTATTAGACCTATGGAAACATCGGGCTTGTTTGGAGCCTTGAACATACACTATCTGTTGTGTCAGTCCTTGTGCCTTTTTTGACCACTTGTTTGTTGTGTTTTCTCTTGCCAAACCAATCCAATCAGAAACAAAAAAATCTTGCCTTTGAAAAACATCAGACACTACTTCAGCGCCCCTAGTATTACAGCAGCTCACCTTTGGTAATACAGTAGATCGCCTTTGGTCAGCAGTAACCCGCTTCTGGCAAAACTCTACTTTAGCACCCTTGGTATAACAGTAGCTCATTTTTGGTCACTGTAGCTCGCCTTTGGTATAGCAGTAACTCGCTATTGGTAGCTCAGTCCGTCGCCTTTGGTCCACAGTAGCATGCTTTTGGTGGCACAGTACTGCGCCTCTGGTCAAACAGTATAGCACTTTTGGTCCAGTACTTTGTGCATCAGAGTTTGTCCGTTTCTTCAAAGCATCTCACAGATTCCCAGCATTACATTGTGTCCAGGTATATCCCATGGTCACCACTAGGCTATAGCAAACCATGAAATCTAGGCAAGTTGTCCCTAAGAAGCACAAGTCACCCCCTTGCACACCACAATCAGGTCGTCTCAACATTACTCCCAAGGTGACTCCTAGTACACCCGTGGCAAAACCAATCAGCTCTCTGAACATGCCACACATAGATGAACCAAGCAATCCTCATGAGGATATAACCCCTTTGATAAATGCGCCTCAGTATACCACAGGCTTGCCTCCGAATTTTGTCCCACAAGGTTATATCGTAGATCAAACCCCATCTCAAGAAGAGCGACACTTTGAAATAGGTCAATCCTCTCAAGAAGATGGGCAAGATCTTGATGAATTTATACAAGATCCTAGAGCTATAGCTGCCTTTGATAAAATCCTTAGTGAGAACCAAGATCATTTCTTTCTCTTGCTTGCAAAGCAAGGTGCCAAGTTACCTCAAGATTTTGATGTGTCCACTCTCAAGGAGAGCACCAACACCCAAGAAACCATACAAGCGGTGCAAACCATGTCCATGGTAACTACGCCCTTGCCTACTCAAGGCTCGTAGTATAGGAATCCCCTTTTTCAAAATCCAACAGAGGAGAGGCCCATATCACCACTTTTGACTCCTATGGAGATCTATCAAAACCAACAAGAAACTCTCCAACGTCAAGCAGAGTTAGCTAAGAAAGCCACCTTAGCTCGATCGAATGTGCAACCACCTCCTATAGTGTCCACCCCAATCGCAAGTGGAATCTTGGTTACCCCATCACGCGTAGGTTTCCCACCCAATTACAATCCGGGGAACACTTATGTTGCCATGCAACAAGGGTCTCAACAAATGCCACCTCCTATATCATCACACCTGCATGTCTCTCAACCAATTAGAGTCACGCAACCCCAACCACAACATTCTTCTACTCTCATCCTCAAGCAACCCCAACTGTCAAAAATCGCTTCTACCTATGTTCCTCCACCACAACATTCTTCTACTCTCATCTTCAATCAGTCCCAACCACAACATTCTTCTACTCTCGTCCTCAAGCAGCCCCAACCACAACATTCTTCTACTCTCATCTTCAATCAACCTCAACCGTCGCAAATCACTTCTACCTATGTTCCTCCTCCCCAACATTCATCCTCACTCAGCTTCTTTCATACATTGCCTAGCCACTCTCAACATTCCCAACATCAGGTTTCCCAAAGCTATGTGCCACCATCACAACCTAATCAAATACACTTTAGCTTTCCTCCCCCCAACACTTTTCTTCAACCATCGCAAAGCCAACATTCTTACCTAGCGCCACCTCCACCTCCGCCTAATCAAGGCCTCCAATTCCAACCAAATCTGAACCAATCGTACAATTCATACAATCCCAATCAATCTTACGACCCTTATAATACCAGTACGCATGGCTTACACTATAATCTTCCATATGGGCAACACCAACTACTTTTTGGACAACAGGAGATGTTACCAACCCCTCCCACGACTATGGAACTAAAGATTGCGGAGGTGCAACAATAGCTATCTGATCTTACATTTGGCCACACCAAAAAGACCTTCTCTTTAGAGGAAGTGTGCCCTTATCCTTTTGATCGGTCGTTACCAATGATCCCTTTTCCTCAAAATTTCACTATTCCCAAGTTCGATAAATATAAAGGAAAAGGTGACCCTAAAGACCATCTTAGGGAATTCTATCTTGCTTGTTTCGAGGTCTCGCACAATGACACATATCTCATGCGTCTTTTTCCTCGCAGTCTTGGAGGTCAAGCAATAGAATGGTTCTCACACTTACCTACGGGTATCAAGTCTTTCAACGAGCTAGCAGAAAAGTTTGCCACCCATTTTTCTTACAACGCAGAGCATGAGATTTTCATGACGGACCTATGCAACAATAAACAGAAAAATGGTGAAACTTTCATTTCTTTCCTTCAACGATGGAGACAAATGGCTAGTAAATTCCCTTTCAAGATTCCAGAGAAACAGCTTGTTAGCATCTTTGTGCAGAACCTCAACCAAGAGTTAGGCTTCCATTTGCAAATCCTTAGTGCTACAACCTTCGATGAAATCACATACAAGGGTATCAACATTGAGAAGGCCCTCATTGCTAAGGGTGTGGTCAAAATCTTTAAGGAGACGAAAGATAGCAATTCTCATCAACAGTCGAACGATAAACCCAAATATTGGAACAAGAACAAAAACGTGGTCAACGATGGGGTGGTCGATACTAAGCATGTCCAAACGTTGCAAACACTGCTGCAACTCTCCAAACCAAGTCAAGCTCCACCTCAACAACATCAGCAACAAAGGCAGCCTTATCCCAACCAATAGCAACGACAACAAGAGCGGCCCCAACAAGATTACCCTCCACGATGTCAATTCACTCCCTTGGGAGTGCCCATCGAATCAGTCTTACAGCAAGCTTTGCAGAAAGGGCTCATCACCTTACCTGATGCTCCCCCATATGGAGAACCTGTCTACAAAACTGCACGTTATAGAGACAATGAGTATTGTGAGTTCCATAGGAGCAAAGGTCATCAAACTGCATCTTGCATGAAGCTTAAGCACCTCATCCAAAACCTCATCGACGGTAATCAAATCACTTTTGAGGATGAATCACCAGCGCAACACACAAACAAGGATCTCGATATGTACAAGGAACCATTCCCTCATCACAGTCCACCTCCTCCTCAGAATAGAGGTAAAGGTATTAATCACGCGTCCACGTCTTTCGATTCCATTGTAGGTCGTTTTGAAGAGAGTCGAGTGTCTACCCTCACCATCAAAGGCAAATCTACGGATTGTGTTGTTACTACTCGTTGAGGTCATGTCACCATCCGTGCACCTACACCTAGACTTCCAGTTCAGTCTAATTATAATCTTGTCGAACATCTAGGGAGAACACCAGCACAGATCTCTATTTTGGACCTTCTACGGTCATCACCTGCACATAGAGTGGTGCTAGAAAAGGCCCTCCAAGAGTCTTCCGTTCCTAACAACATAGCAGTCGCAAATTTCCAAGCTATAGTGGGTAATATTGCTTCGCCTTACAATGTGGTCTTCTCTGAGAAAGACCTCCCCTCCCATGATCCTTGTCACAACGATGCCCTCCATATTGAAGTTCTCATCCATAAGCGCAAAATCAAACGCATCCTCATAGATGGTGGTGCTGGTCTCAACATATGTTCTTTAAAGTTACTAAAGCAATTGGGATACTCTGAGGATCACGTCAACACTGATCATAGTATTACAATCAAGGGGTATGATGATGCCGAACGCCATTCAGAAGGTGTTATTCACTTGCCTATACAACTGGGCCCAGTCATGCTTGAAACTAGGTGCCAAGTTCTTGATATTGAGCTGCCTTACAACATTATCCTAGGCCGCCCATGGATCCATGCAATGAAAGCTATTCCCTCCACGTACCATCAGTCCCTAAAGTTTCCATACAATGGTACGGAGATTACCATCCCAGGAGATCCTAATCCTTTTGAATTTTGCTGTGTCTTGCAAGGAAGCTATAAGAATTGCAACCAAGTGCCTAAAAATGACAAAGCCTTTGAATCCCCTCCCTATGTTGACCCTGCAACTCTCACGCAAGCCTCTACTAGTGAACCTACACCCCTCCCCAAGATCACAGCTCGCGTCCGAGATATAGGCTTTGGCACTTATGATATCTCTGAATCTTGTTGTGTAGGGCGGATGCCGTTATCTCCAAAATCTTACGGCAAACCACCCATTGCTAAAGTAACCAAAAAAGTCGCTATGCCTCCCCCACCATTCCTAAACCAATTCCAACATGGACGGTTATTGGAAGAGGAAACTATTGAGGACATCTCTTCTTGGCTCTATAAGGAGAAAGAACCAGTCACGATACCAGTCAAGCAATATGGCAATGGCTTAAGGATAGTGAAAAACATGGGCTATAAAGGCAAAGGTGGCCTTGGGAAACAGAATCAAGGCACTATGGAGCCCATTGTGGTAACAAAGAAGCTAGACAAGAAAGGATTAGGATTTGGCAAGAAGGTACCACGCGCCTCGGACATCGAGTATATCCTCGATGAGGTAGCTGACACTTTTCCCGCCGATACGACATCTATAGAGGATATCACCAAGGACTCTTCCCTCCACATAACCAATCTATTCGTAGAATCCTCCATTTTTACAATATCCTCCATCTCCTTAACTTCCACCACCAGCACCCAGAATGTCACGCTTGTCTACCCTGAACTTATCGATTGGGACCAACAAGGGGCCCCGGTTATAGATGTGTTTCAGAATGACGAAGCTCTAGCTGAGTTCATGGGACTTCAGGAGGGTATCCCTCTTGGCGATCACAAGGCAGGTTTTGTAATGGAACTAGAGCCCACGGCTTATTTTGGTGAGAATGCCAAATCCTCTAGTCGCGAAAGTGCAAATAAAGAAAAATCTCTAGGTGAAAACCACACAGTGGCACCTCTTGATCATAAAATAGTAAAAATAAAGGACGTATCCAAAGGTGAAAACCCAACTGTGGCACCTGAGGATGGAGGATTTGACCTTCCCTTACCATCTAAGTATCAAGAGAAATCAGCTCTCCTAGTGGAAGATTCTACAGAGATCAACCTGGGCACAGAACAGAATCCAAAGACCACATTCCTAGCGGTATCATTATCTGACACAGAGCACAGAAATCTTAACAATTTCTTCTTGCAACGAACCATCAACTTTGCATGGACCTATGCAGATATGCCAGGGCTAGACCCTAAGCTGGTAGTTCATTATCTCACAGTTGATCCCAAAGTGAAACCAGTCAAACAGAAGTTGAGAAAAATGCACCCACAGATAGCTCTCTTGGTGAAGGTGGAAGTACAAAAGCTATTAGATGCCAAGTTTATACGACCAATTGACTATTTAGATTGGGTCTCAAACATTGTACCTGTGTCTAAACCTAATGGGCGCATCCGCATGTGTAATGATTTCAGAGATCTCAATAAGGCATGTCCTAAAGATGACTTTCCACTACCAAACATTGACATTATAGTGGACTTGACAGCAGGTCACAAGATGCTTTCTCTCATGGACGGATTCTCAGCTTATAATCAGATAAGGATAGCTGAAGAAGACCAACATAAAACAACCTTTACTTGTCCTTGGGGCAATTATTGTTGGTGTGTCATGCCATTTGGTCTGAAGAATGCAGGAGCAACCTATTAGAGAGCAATGACAGTGATCTTCCATGATCTGTTTCATCACATCATGGAAGACTATGTTGATGATATATTGGCTAAATCTTCTAGAGTGGATCACATACAGGTCCTAGGAAAGATCTTTGACAGGCTTGAAAAATACCAAGTAAGACTCAATCCAAAGAAGTGTGTATTCGGCGTAACATCAGGGAAGCTATTGGGATACATTGTCTCTCGTAGAGGCATTGAAGTAGATCCAACAAAAGTAAAGGCTATAGTGGAGATGCCTCCACCTAAGAACCTTAAAGCACTAAGGAGCCTTCAGGGAAGGTTGCAGTCCATTCGACGTTTCATATCATAGCTAGCAGATAAATGTCAACCCTTTCAACACTTGCTCCGAAAGGATGTCTCATTTCGATGGGACAACAAGTGTCAAGCAGCATTTGATCAGCTTAAAGAGTATCTCGCTACACCTCCTGTATTGGTTCCACCAGTGGCAGACAAACCTTTGATATTATACATCTCCACTACCAATTCGGCCCTAGGGGCCCTTCTAGCAAAAAATGATGACACAGGAAAGGAGCATGCAATTTATTACATCAGTAGAACCTTGGTGGGATACGAGCTCAATTATTCACCAATGGAAAGGGCTTGTTTAGCAGTAGTGTTCGCCTCCCACAAATTGTGACATTACATGCTGAACCAACACACAAATCTGATAGCCAAAATTGATCCCTTGAAGTATCTACTAGCAAAAGCAGCTCTCACAGGAAGACTCGCTAAATGGGTTATGATTCTTAGTGAGTTCGACATTGAGTACACAGATCGTAAAGCAATCAAAGGACAAGCCCTTGTGGATCAACTAGCCGATGCACCTATGAAAGATACACATCCTATGGTAGCAGACTTTCCTGATGAGAATCTCTTCACTCTTGCTACCTCCATAATGTGGAAGTTATACTTTGATGGTTCTTACACACAGCATGGATCAAGAGCCAGCATCTTATTTGTTACACCTCAGAATGACTACATTCCAAAGTTATATCAGCTAGCATTCCCTTGCACCAACAACATAGCCAAGTATGAAGCACTCCTTATAGGTCTCAATACAGCAGTTCAATGGGATATCATAGAATTACAAGTATATGGAGACTCACAGCTAGTCATTCGCCAAGTCACAGATGAATACCAAACAAAGGATGAAAAGTTGGTCCCATACAAGCAACTAGTGGATGCCTACAAACCACACTTTTCTAGCATCACATTTGAGCAAATTCCAAGAGAGCATAACAAAGATGCGGATTCTATTGCTTCTGTAGGCTCACTGATTGACATGCCTGCAAATACACAAAAGTGTGAATTCTTGATCGAGCAGTTGTTGATACCAGCCGTCGATGTTCCTGTTACTGAAATCATATGCGATCTTGTTGGTCCCAATTCCCCATGGTATGAAGATATCTATGAATACCTCAAGAACAAAACCTTTCCTCCTGACCTATCATCCTCCCAACGCAAAACCTTTATCCGTCGATCCTCTCGTTACATCATTCTGGGTGATACACTATATCGTCGGAGTCTCGATGGTATCCTCTTACGATGTCTTAACGCGGAAGAAGCTGAAGCTACCTTACGAGACATACACGATGGTGTCTGTGGCGCGCATTCTACCGGTCCTAATCTTGCTAAGAAGATACTCAGAACAGGTTATTACTGGCCTACACTAGAGCAAGATGCTGCACAGTTTGCTAAGAAGTGTCTACAATGTCAGCAGCATGGAGATTTGATTCATGCACCAGCTCATGAGTTACAACCTGTGACTACTCCATGGCCTTTTTCTCAATGGGGTCTCGACCTCGTAGGACAAATCCACCCTTCCTCTTCCAATGGCCACAAGTTTATCATTACCGCCACTGAGTATTTCACGAAGTGGGTGGAAGCCATTCCTATGACCTATATCACCGGTAAACAAATAGCCAAGTTTATCCTAAACTACCTCATATGCTGGTATGGTATTCCCCAAGCCATTGTCACTGATAATGGGAGACCATTCAAGAACCAAGATGTTCGCGCCTTATGCATACAATACAATATCCAACATCACTTTTCAACTCCCTACTATCCGCAGAGTAACGGCCAAGCTGAGGCTTCCAATAAAACCATTCTCAAGATCCTAAAGAAAATGGTCAATGAAGCTGGTCGTGATTGGCACTTGCAACTCAATCCCACCCTATGGGCCTACCGCACTAGTATCAGAACACCAACTGGTGCCACACCATATGCCTTGGTCTTTGGCTCTGAAGCCATCCTACCCATAGAGGTCGAGATCCCATCCCTCAGAGTGTCCATGCAGGACCTGATCGGCAGAGATGAGTATCGCACTTCTAGATTAGCTGAGCTTGAACTACTAGATGAGAGGCGCCTTGCCGCACTTAATCATCTCCATGTCTATCAAAACCGCCTCCGGCATAATTACAACAAAAAGATCAAAGAAAGACGGTTTCAAGTTGGTGATCTTGTACTTAAGGAGAATCAGAGAAATCAAGCAGATCGAGAGAAGAAGGGCAAGTTTGAGCCTAACTGGTTAGGTCCCTTTATTGTGACAGCAGCATATGGATCAGGAGCTTATACTTTAGCTACACCTGACGACATTCCTTTGGATGAGCCACTTAACAGTGTCCATCTCAAGAAGTTCTATGTCTGATCCTCAGAGTATTCCCACAAAAAATCAAATCAAAAAAATAACAAAATAAAAAATATAAAAAATATAAAAAAAAAAAAATCCAAAAAAATCCGTCCTCTGGTGAAAACCTGGCCAACAGGCACCTTGGATAAGTACCATAGTGAAAACCTGGCAAACAGGCGCTGTGCGTAGAGTCAGCATCCATCGTCTATCGAGTCATGTCCACTCCTTGTCCAGTTCGCAACAACACGCTTCATCCATCCATCCATAATAAAACCATTTGACTTTGTTTGCATTTCCATCTCCCTATCTAGTATAGCTTGGAAATTTGTCAGTGTCCATCGTCATCTTCCCATGTCTTGATCTGTGTCTACAGTTAACATTGTCTTGTCCCAGGTCATGTCTTTCTGCGTCTTCGTCGGCAGTCACCCCTACAGTTTCCTCTACCAGAATGGGGGCAACTCTTTCCTTAGCTTCGGTCTAGGATAGGTTCCTTGTTCGTGGTTCGCAGCGCATGCTTCGATCTTTTCTCATTTCTACAGGTAACACCCTTTAACGGACACATCGCTCCTACGATAAGGATGTTATCTTCTCAACACTTGTCCACATCATCACATCCACCAGAACTACATATCATCTCTTTTCAATCTTAAGGTACCTTGATCCCATGGATATGGGTATGTAGGTAGTCTGGCATACGAAGGAAGTATCTAGTACTCAGGTACATAAGATCCCCTCCTTTCACCTTGACCCATTTCATCACTCTATCCAGAACTACATATTTATCACGTTCATCTTCCATCGTAAGTGGGCCTTGATCTCGTGGATACAGGGTATGTAGGCAGTCTGGAATACGAAGGATGTATCCAGTACTCAGGCACACACGATCCATCATTCTCCACCCGTCCCAATCCATTTAGCACTGTCACCTTTCTAGTCTTCCGTTTTTCAAAATCCATTCGCCTCGACTTGACTAACTCAAGCAGCAAGCTAGCGCATCCTTTCAAAGCAATAGTCCTTAACAAACTTGACACTAAGAGGCCTACTTCCAGAGTCATCTACTGTCTTGCATACCGATTGCCAACATCAGCTAAGTACCGCTTAACCAAGCCCTAGATCAACAAGCTTGTCTTCTATGAAGTGATCCATTGTCGAGACCAACACACGCATCTCCTGCGACATGTGGCATTCCCTGCAGCAAGACATTGTCTTTTTAGGTAGATAGCACCCTTTAACGGACACAGATTTCCTACGATAAGGCTGTTATCTTCCCTATCCAATCTACCCTGAGCAACCTCTTTGGCAAGAGAATACGTTGGCTGTATGTTTACTTTGTAAGTTAGTCAATTTGTATTATGGTTTATCTTTTGTTCCTTTTCCTGTACCTATTCAAGGCTACCTTGATTTATCTATAATCTTGGTATGTTGCGATGCAGTACGGATTGGGGGCATAGTCATTGCTTTCTATGTGCCGTGTTTGAGGAATGATCTCTAGTATCTTTCTTAGCATTCTATTTATCTTGTGTGTGTTACACCCTAGCATCTTACATATTAATAATTCTTCTTGCATTTACATGTATTGAAGTTTATTTTATGTTCAAGACTATGGCTTATTCACATGTTCCAACAAGGTTATATTATGTCTAACAGATCTAGGTTCAAACCGTTTGCTTGCAGAGTCAACGTCCATGCACTCGGATATTACTGCACCTTGGTCTTCTATACCTTGGTGGCGAACTATCCACGTGCTATATCAAACTAAGGATTGCTCTTTATATACAATGCGAATCCATTGCAACAAGCTCAGCTTTCATCCATTTCCACATCCTTTATATCGCTTTCATTGCAGTAATCGATCAATAGTCCCTATCTCCATCTCCTCCTGTTCTCCTTTCTGGTGCATATCTGCAAAACCCACATGTCAGATATCACTAGTCATCACATCTATATCATCATATATCTCTATCATCTTACATCTATAAGCATCATAGAAGCCCCATATGTCATCACATGAATCCATAATCATACATACATATCATCACATCCATGACATCAAGGAATGCATAACACAAAAGCATGAACAGCTGTGAGTCAAACAGATCATCATATATATATATATCATGTAATGGCCATCATAATACAAAGTCTCTGTGTCTACATCAATAATAGAAAAAATGTGTATACATCCAAATATACACCAATATAGTACATCAAGGCTATCAAGAGCCCCCAAAATATACATCAAAATGCACGCAGGCATCTGTCCCAAATGATACAATATAATACAATACAAATGTATGTGCCCTAGTGGGTGGAGCTGCCCTCCTGCTGTGGCCCCTGGCCTCCCCCTGTGCTTGGTGGAGGTCCCCCTGATGGTCCTCCTCCTCCCCCTGGCGGCAAAAGTGGCCCTCTAACTGAGGACGCTAACTGTCCTATCCTCCGGGATCCTGAGGCCCCCGACCTGCTCCTGTCTCTGTAACTCGGTGCCTACTGAGCTGCCAGCACCGCACCCACATATAGGCCCCTGTAGTTCTCTACCTCTCTGTCAGCTGATACTAGCTCGCCCTGCACTCGGACAAGCTCGCTGTACAAAGTCCTCTGATCTGCACCCAGCGCACGGCGTGCCTCCTCTCTCTCCCGCCTCACTCTGAATAGTGTGGCCTCTGCTGTCAAACGCAGCTACACCTCTACGTCTCTCTCTCTCCTAGACTACGCTAGCTCATCTGCGTCTGCTGCTGGTGCGGCTGGTGACTGCACCTGTACTTGTACCTGTGCCTGTATCTGGGCCTGCAGCTGTCTGTATGCCTGCACCTGTGCCTGTAGCTACGCCTGCACCTGTGCTAGGGTTGTCTGTGCTGCTGTGGCTGCCTATGTCTGTGCCTGGGCTGTGGCCTCTGCCTGCCTCACATTAGCCCGCGCTGCATCCCTGTCTCTCCTGAGTTGTGCCATCCGGAGCTCTAAGCGAGTCCTCCGGGCTATCTCCTCCTGTAGCAGTCGCTCTGCTCTCTGTAAGTCAGTCTCTACAACCGGGCCCACCGCCTCTGCCATCTCTACATCGGCCTGCTGGCCGCTGCCCTCTCCACCTGCCTGCTGACCCGCTGCCTGCTACCTGGCTGCCCTGGCCTGCTGCCTCATCCTAGGCTCTCCTCTAAGCACTAGCACCTCTCCCACTACCCCTGCTACACCTGGTGTAGTCAATCTCATCGGCCTGTGTGTCTGCCAATACTGATCGTACTCTGGCAGTGTCCCGGGGTCTGCTAGCCCAGAATCCCAATCCCATCTCATGAGGATAAGTCCCCGCACCTCTGTCAATGCTGTCGCCAAGGGGATCTCGGCATCCCAGTCTCCTACCTCCCTCTGTGTCCTGGCATGGGTGGCCTCCCCCACCGGTAACCCCTGTGGCAACCCAAACTGCCTGAGAACTCGCTCAGGTAGGTATCTCTCTATCATATCTATTCATCTACCGAACAGATAGCGAGCCTGTCTAGAGTACATGAGCTACTCATGCTCATTAGCCCACTCCTCGCACAGTAACCAGGGCCTCCATATGAAAATGTCCATCTCGTCTATCTGTCGCCTCCAGTAGCTAACAGACCCCATCCTCCGGTGTGTCATCACCTCGTCGTATAGAAATGCATATGGCTCGCCTCTGTCTCAGTGGCGCAGCGCCATGGGTCAGATGACAAGAATGTGCTCCCATGTCCATACCTGTAACAAAGTCACACCTGCTGAGAGGCTCCTGCCTCTCTTGTATACACAATGGTGTATGTCATGGTATAGCTGTCCTAGCACGCAGGGTCCCCACGCATACTGCCTGCCGTGGGTGAACATCCCTGATAGAACTGTCCCCCAGCCAACTGATAGTCCTCTCGATCTCCTATCCGGGCACAAGAAGCTGCCAATCAGCGAAGCAATGATCCATCTGATCCTATCGCAGAGTCTCGGGACATCTGCCCATCGTATCTCCCCATCCTCTATCCACAGGTTATCTGTGCAGAAGACCTCCTCCAAGCCTGCCTCGCCCCGTGCTGGGTCAAAGTCAACGATCTCTCCATCTATCCGGATCTTCAGGATGCGGTATACATCCTCCAGTGTCACTGTAGCCTCCCCTGTCGGAAAGTGGAATGATGAGGTCTCGCTGTGATACCTCTCCATGACTGCTGTCACTAGGGCGAGATTCTCCCTAATGTGTGTCAAGTGTGCCACATGCCATAGTCCCGCATGCTCCAGGAATGCGTCCTCCTCCCATGTAAGCTGAACCACCTCGTGTGCTATCGCGTGATGTCACTCCCGCGACATCAGTGGTGGCAAAATCCTCTGCATCCATAACAAATCACTTGTCAGTTTCTTTTCCAAATCCCTCAAAACCTATCTACCATTAGTCCCTCAAACCCCCACCTTGCCCTTCCCTCTTTAGCAGCCTAACTTTTCTACTTGCACCCTAACTGTTCTTCTATTCAAACCAAAAGCACTTTGTTTTATACAAAAGCACTATCCCTCTCCACCAACAGTGCCCTACTGTTCATCCACCCGCGCTGTGATTTTTGAACCACACGCGCCTTGTTTTTCCAACTGCGTCATTCTATCCTACCCACTGCGCCACTCTGTCATACCAGACGTGACGCATTTTTTTCCCTTCCCACCAATTGCGCTCACCTGCTTTGGCAAATGCGCTTCACTGCCTAACCAAGTGCGCTGCGGGATTTCCCAAGTGCGCTGCGACGTGAACACATTATACCAAAAGCACCGCGATTTGACCATTCGCGCTGCAGGCGACTACCAGCCGCGCTACAGCGTGCCTAAAGTGCTGTAATTCTATACCAAATGCGCTGCGGCTCCCTAAGGCGCTTTTGCTTGACATGGCTGACCCTACCTAAACCTAGCCCTAAATGACCCTACATGACAAATGACAAGGGGGTTTTCGATCACTTACCGCTGCCGGAGCTCCTGCTGGCCGCCTGTAGGTCCGCACTAACTCCGCTCGATGACTGTGCGTTGGAATCGGCATCTCTCCTCACTGGCTGCTCCACTCTCTCCAACTAGGTTTGCTTCTCTCCTCTCTAAATTTAGCTTATCCAAGGGTGCAAATGAGGATTGTGGTCCCCATGGGACCTATTTATAGTGTCCCCCCCCCTTAGTTTTTCTTTCCCACCCCTTCTTCTGCTTTTCCTCCCCTCTAGTCGTGTCCTCTTCTAGTCGAGCGTCAACACCTTTCCTCTGTCGCTTCCCCGTCTTCTCACTCGAGGGGGCATATGCTGGGGCAACTACTTACACTGGGGCATAAAAAAAAAACACATTGTATCACATCTTCAATAATCAATTTTCTTTGACGCAATGCTACATGCTGCATTGCATCAAAGAGGGGCAAAATGTAGACACCCTAAAATGACCAAGTCATCGCATCACTTGCATTTCGTCATTTCTTCTCATCACCTGCATTTCAACGTTAATTAAATAATCTAATTATTTAATTAATTTCATCAAATTCTTCTAAATCACATATTTTCAACATTAATTAAATAAATTCTCTTTATTTAATTAATTAAATTAAATTCCTCTATATTCTTCCACAATTAAATAATTTTTAATTATTTAATTAGATCATTGTCACCTTCCAAATTTTAATTCCACATTAATTAAATCCCATTATTTAATTAATTCAATGAATTCCCTCTTATCTAAAATTAAATAATTCTTAAATTATTTAATTAAATCAAAAATCATTCTCCCAAAATCATGCACAACAATTAAATAAATTTATTTATTTAATTTTCTTTCAAATCTTCTAAATTAAATAATTCCAATTATTTAATTACTTCTTCCAAAAATAGCTTCTCTAAATTTAAATAAATCAATTATTTATTTAAATTGCTTTTTCTTCTAATTTAAGTTATCTCTAAAATAACTCAAGCTTTCTTGCTCATCAATTAAATATTTCTATATTTAATAAAGCAAAATATCTTCTATTCTCATGCAAATCTCTTCTTCTTGTTTTAAATCACTTAACTGATTGCTTTATTCTTTTAATTGATTTATCTCTTTAGTTAACTCATTCTTCTATTCTTGATAACTCCTCTCATGCAAAAGCAAGCAAGACACATGTCTTCTTCTTATTCGTTGCACATTCCTCAACTATTCTCCTCCGTTGATTCTTCTAAATTATCTAGACTGTTGATCGATCTTCCTTGAAATCTATATAAACCCCCCTCATCTCCTTCATTGGGCCTCTCTCTTCGATCGTATTCTTAGGCATACTTAACAGAGCTTCGAGCATACAAAACGCGTCGATTGAGCACTATCACGATCTTTTGACATTGATCTCTTGAGCACATACTTGCTTGTTGCAGCCATGGCTTTGCAACTTCATTGAGCAATCCACATTCAATCCAAAGGAAACAACACAGATTTCGGTAAAAGTCTCTATTTCATTCAGTGATTATTTATAGCTTTTATTTAAATTAGTTTCCTTTATGTTATTGGGTTTTTTGGTTTTATTTAGTTTAGATTTAATCGATTTTTCCTCATACACACAGATCAAAGGCAATTTTGGTAAGACCCCTTATGAACTATGGTTTGGTCATCCTCCTACTGTGAGATATTTCAGAGTTTTTGGTAGTAAATGCTATATCCAAAGAGATGAGGATTTAGGCAAGTTTGATACAAGAAGTGATGAGGGAATATTTTTGGGATACTCTACTCAAAGTAAGGCTTACCGGTGCTTTAACAAGAGGCTGAAAAAGATTGTTGAAAGTGCTAATGTTAGAGTTGATGAGAGCAAGGAAGGACATTCTAGGTTCTACGAATAAGATTTAGATGATCAAAATGAAAGTCAAAGTCAAGAAAGGTTAGTTCAAACTCTGACTCCGATTCAGATTGATCCAAAAACTCTAGAAACTTAAGGAATTAGTACAGATGTTGAGGAACAAGCTCAAGAATTAGAAGCTCAAGCAATTCCCAAAACCCCCAGGTATGTAAGAATGAATAATCCTGAAGATCAAATCATAGGGGATAGAAATAAAGGTGTTCAAACTAGGAGAAGAGTTGTTGAAGATCAAGAAGAGATTTGTTTGATTTCAAGGATTGAACCTAAATCAGTTAGTAAAGCCTACACTAATGAAAACTGGGCTAAAGCATTGGAAGAAGAATTAATGCAAATTGAAAAGAACCACACTTGGGATTTTGTCCCTAGACTTGTGGATAAAAATATGATTGGAACCAAATGAGTCTTCCGAAATAAACTAAATGAAGATGGTGAAGTTGTAAGAAACAAAGCAAGGTTGGTATGCAAAGGCTATTCTCAAGTAGAAGGAATTGATTTTGAAAAAACTTTTGCTCCGTTGGCAAGAATAGAGGCAGTCAGAATGTTTCTTGCATTTGTTGCTTTCAAAGATTTTAAAGTGTATCATATGGATGTCAAATCAGCATTCCTGAATGGAGATTTGGAGGAAGAAGTCTACATTGAGCAACCGGAAGGATTTCAATTGTTTGATAAGGGAGACATGGTTTGTAGACTGAGAAAATCCTTGTATGGACTCAAGCAAGCTCCAAGAGCCTGGTATGCAAGATTGGATAAATATTTTCTTAAGATAGGTTTTAGCAAAGGTACTGTTGATAGTAATCTTTACTTCAAGATTAATCATGAGGATATCCTAATTGTTGAGGTCTTTGTTGATGATATCATTTTTGGTGGAAATGAATGTATATGCAAAACATTTGCTAACTAGATGAAAGGTATCTTTATATCTCAGTCCAAGTATGTGAAAGAATTGCTGAAGAAGTTTGGAATGGAAGATTCAAAGCTAGTAGGTACACCAATGGTAACCGGATGCAAGTTAAGTAAAGATGATGATTCCCTTAAGGCAAATTAGAAAAGGTATAGATCAATGATTGGAGGATTGCTCTATCTGACCTAGACCAGACTTGACATTATGAATGATGTTGGACTTGTTGCTAGATTTCAAGCTGATCCAAAAAAATCCCACGTTGTGGCAGTCAAAAGAATTTTTAGATATCTCAAGGGGACAATTCATTATGGATTGTGGTATCCAAAAGACTATGATTTCACTCTTCATGCATATACAGATGCTGATTGGGTAGTAGATGTGGATGACAGAAAAAGTACTAATGGTGGTGCTTTTTTTCTTGGGAAGAAGATTAGTCTCTTGGATGAGCAAAAAGTAAGAGGTAATATCTCTGTCTACTGCAAAAGTAGAATATATAGTAGTAGCAAATAATTATACTCAGGTTCTGTGGATGAAGCAAATGTTGAAGGACATCAGAGTTGTGTTTGAGAAGCTAGTCACAATCTTTTGTGATAATTCTAGTGCAATAAGCATCTCAAAGAATCCAGTGTTGCATTCAAAGACAAATCATATATCTATCAAGTTTCATTTCTTGAGAGAGAAGGTAAATGAGAATGAAGTTAAGTTGGAGTTTGTGTCATCCAAAGATCAGATTGTAAATATCTTCACTAAGCCTCTTCCCAAGGATACCTTTGAATATCTTAGAGAGAAGTTGGTGCAGGAGCACCCCTACAAGACAGGATATTGTCCGCATGACAGGACATTAGTCTACAAGACAGGATATTGTCCGCATGACAGGACATTAGTCTATTTTTAGCATGTTTGATTTCATAATGTAATAAGGTCCATTGGACCAATGCATATGTATTAGATCAGCCTAGGAGAGTGTGCAGGCAGTTAGAGTTCGTGATCAGGTAGTATGAGTTGTTCTCTACCAGCCGCTTGGAAGCTCCCAGCCGCTGGGAATCGAGTTGGTAGTACTCGTAGGATATTGCTATAAATAACTCAGATTAGTAGGGTTTGATATCGGATCAGAGAATATCATATCAGAGAGAGAGTAGTAGTTGTGTTATGTTGTACTGGTGATTGAGTGAGAGCCAGAGATCAGTCCAGACATTGTGAAACATTGTTGTAGAAACAGGACCTTTGTGTTTCATCTAAATAAGATCTCATCAATTGCATTATCTGGTTTATCAGCTGTTTATGTTTTGATTTCCGTTCTGATTACAAGTTGATGGATTCTTTCAACCCTTCCACCGGTTGATTCTGTGAATCGGTGGAATGGTCATGCCTGTTAGTTTAGGTTGCATTTTAGTTTTCTGTTTATGCATTTCATTGTGTGGGAGATCGATTGGTAGCATGCTGTGAATCAACCTAGCATCCTCATGTGCTAAGGTTAGGAAGATAAACTGTTAAGTTTTGATCTGAAGGTGATCCGGCCCGATCATCATGTTTTCTTTGTGAAATTGTGCGGTTCTGTGAGTTTGCAAGCAGCGGACGGATATACAGGGGTCTGCATGTGCTTTTCCAGTCGGAGTGAATCGCATCGTCATCTGTGAGTATATCGCTATCCGGATCGGGTTATGAAGCTGACGAAAATTGCATGTTTCAAGTGCATCAGGATGATATAGGTTGGATATATACTCAGTGTGTATATCGTCATCAGGATCATCTTTCATGTGTATCCATCATCCGCATATCGCTATCGTATGCGGAAGTGAAAGTTCACTTTTTGGCTAAGGACCGGAAAGGTCATCATCAGGATATTAGAAGGATCACCGGATATTCATTATCATGTTGCGGAGGATATAAGTGTCTTATATCCTGTTGACATCATCATCAGGTGCATTGACATCATCATCGGGTGCAAGTGACGTCATCGTCATCAGGATATTGCGAATATCACCCTATGCAAGTTTATCCAGCTGTCGCTAAGTGTTTTGGCATCGGCGTAAGTCATCGGCATAAAGTTTGGTTAACATCATCAGGATGTTTCAATATGACCGGATAAGTCATATCTTGATGCTGTTGTTTGATAGCCGAATATCATGATGCTGCTGAAAGGCGAAAGGCGATAAGGAAGTGAACAGTAGTTAGCAGGAGGATATTTCATGCCCCTTTGAAATATGATGATGCTGTCTGTGTTAGCAAGAAATATGATGATGATGATAAGCCGATAGGATTTTAACATGCTGGTTGTGTTAATGACTCCTCCTTCCCATTTGTAAGCTCCCGTTGCGTTTTACCTCTGCATCATAGTGGTATCAGAGCAAAGGAAGGATCTTCTGGAAAAGATAAGGGTATAGCAGGATGTGAGGTGACGAAGGAACATCTGAGATGCCGGCAAGGATGACCAACGTTGAGTTGGCAGTTCTGGTGAAGAAACAGATTGCAGAGAGCAAGGCCGTGAAGGCTCAGAATCAGGAATTGAAGGATGAGTTAGCGAAGTTGAGGAGCAGAGTAGGTTCTGGTAGAGAAGAAGATAGGGAAGAAGAAGAGATCCCTAGTTGGAACGAGGAGGTCGTTCCTGTAGACCAGAGACCACTGTTGAACGCCCTCAAGGCCATGGAGAGGAGAACCATGGATGTGAAACTGGATTTGCCAGTGTTTACAGGAAAGATGGAACCTGATTCAGTGATGGAGTGGATAGACTCCTTGAACAATTTCTTTGAAACAGAGGAGATACCAGAACAACAAAGGGTGAAAATAGCCCAATCAAAAATGAAAGAAGCTGCCTTGACATGGTGGAATTTCGTCCAAGATGATAGAGTACAGGAAGGAAAGCGTAGAGTCGCTACATGGAAGAAGATGATGGCATTAGTAAAGGAAGCTTATGTCCCATTGGATTACAGTATCCAATTACACAAGAGGAAGCAAAACCTGAAGCAGAAGGAGCTAGATGTCAGCTCATATACAGAAGAATTCATGAAACTTTGTATGAAAACAAAGGTAAAGGAAAGTGAAGAAGAGAAGGTAGCCAGATACCTCAATGGATTGAGGTTCAACATTCAGGAAGATTTAAGTCTGCATAATCCAGATACAGTTCAGAAATGCTTTCAGTTGGCATTGAAAGTGGAAGAGAAGTTAAAGAGAAAACAAGAACAACACAATAGAGGAAGAGGAAGACAACAAAGAGGTGGAAGAGGTCCTTTTAGAGGTAGAGGACATGGACATGGATATCAAGGAGAATCCAGTCATGACAATAGTAAGGGAAACAATAGTCAGAACCAGAGGGAAAATTATAGTCAGCAAGGAAACTTCAGAGGTAGAAGACCTTTCAGAGGAAGATCCCAGGGCAGAGGATCCATCAGATGTTATAACTGTAACAAAGAAGGCCATATAGCCAGTAGATGTCCAGAAAAGGCCACAAGCTCAACAGGAGAAAGGAGAACAAATCTGATCCAAGAACTTGATAATCAAAGTATGACAGGCTCTAATGATTTTCACAGTGTGAATGCTCCTGATAATTATGGATACCCAGAAAGTGGAGAGTCTCTAATGATGAGAAGAACAGTGACTACCATGAAGGTACCTGACAAAGAATCCCCTCAAAGAAAGTCTCTTTTCAGGACTATTTGCAAAGCAGGAGGTAAGGCATGTAAAGTTTTAATTGATTCTGGTTCTACTGAAAATTTTGTGTCTGAAGAAATGGTGACAAAGCTTAAGCTTAGGAGATTGCCTCACCCATCCCCATATAAAGTCTCATGGCTTACCCAAGGTCAGCAGACAATTGTAGAAGAGCAGGCTTGGGTAGAATTTCAGATTGGAGCATATAAGGATAAGTTGTTGTTTGATATTACCACGATGGATGCTTGCAATCTTTTATTTGGTAGACCATGGCAGTATGATTTGAAGGCACAACATGATGGTGTTAGAAACATCTATACAATCACTAAAGATGGTAAGGATATAAAGTTACTACCATTGACAGAGAAGGAGGAGAAATCTAAAGGAACAGAGGTGAAGGTAATGCTGATGGAAGGTAAACAGTTCATGAAAGAAGTAGCAGCAGAAGGTGCAGTTGCATATGCCCTAATTCCATGTATGAGGGTGAATAAAGAACAGCAGCAAGAAGTTAAGGAAGAGAAGAAGCAAAGGTTCATAGACCCAGCTATCCAAGAGCTATTGGATAAGTACAAAGGTATCATCTCAGAGGGAATGCCAAGATCCCTACCACCTGTCAGGGATATTAGTCATTGCATATACTTAATTCCAGGGTCAACACTTCCAAACAAAGCAGCCTATAAGCTAACTCCAGAACAAAATGCAGAAGTAGCCAGACAAATTGAAGAATTATTGGATTTAGGTCTGATTGGGAAAAGTTTAAGTCCATGTGCAGTACCAGCTGTACTAGCACCAGAGAAGGAAGGCACTTGGAGGCTTTGCACAGATTCCAGAGATATTAACAAGATCACAATCAGGTATAGGTTTCCAATCCCTAGGATAGAGGATTTACTTGACTGTTTGGGAGGTGCTAAGTATTTTACAAAAATAGATCTAAAGAGTGGATATCATCAGATCAGGATTAAGCCAGGAGATGAATGGAAAACAGCATTCAAAACTAATGAAGGGTTATATGAATGGAAGGTTATGCCTTTTGGTTTATCTAATGCACCTAGTACTTTTATGAGGTTGATGAATGAGGTTTTGAAAGAGTTCATTGGTAAGTTTGTCATAGTATATCTAGATGACATTCTGATTTTCAGCAACACAAAAGAAGAACATCTCAGACACATAGATTTGGTTCTTAAGAGGTTACAGGAAGAGCAGCTGATGATAAATTTAGACAAGTGTTTGTTCATGCAAGAGGAGATCACATATTTGGGTTTTGTCATTTCACAAGGAAAGTTACAAATGCATAAGGAGAAGGTAAGTGCCATATTGTCTTGGCCAACCCCAAAGACTATGAATGATGTCAGAAGTTTCCATGGGTTAGCAACCTTCTACAAGAAGTTTATAAGAGGGTTTAGTCATATTTGTGCACCCATGCTTGATACCATCAAAGGAGGACAGAAGTGCAGATTTGTTTGGACTCAAGGAGCAGATGATTCTTTTGATACATTGAAGAAGAAGGTGGCACAGCAGCCAATCCTTGCAGTTCCAGACTTTAACAAAATCTTTCAGGTGGAATGTGATGCCAGTCACATGGCCATTGGAGCAGTACTCAGCCAAGAAGGTAGACCTATTGCATTTTTCAGTGAGAAGCTCAATGATGCTAAGAAGAGGTATTCCTCATATGATTTGGAAATGTATGCTTTAGTCCAGTCACTCAAGAAATGGAGGCATTACTTGATGCCAAAGGAATTCATAGTATTCACAGATAACCAGGCTCTAAGTTTCATAAACAGCCAGGAAAAGCTGAACCACAGACACATGAAATGGGTAGAAACCTTACAAGCTTTTACTTTTACATTGAAGCATAAGAAAGGAGTCAAGAATAAAGTTGCAGATGCTTTGAGCAGGAGAGTTCTAACAATCAACCAGATTCAGTTAGAAAGTGTTGGCATTGATTCACTAAAGACCATGTATGAGACTGATGAAGATTTTGGAGAGATATATCATGTATGTACTTCTTTGGGAGAGAAATATCATGCTGAATTCTCTGAATTTTTGATTCAGGATGGCTTGTTGTTCAAAGGTGGACAGTTATGTATTCCAAGGTGTTCTATGAGGTTAAACATCATTAAGGAGAAACATTGTGGAGCTATGGCAGGTTATTTTGGTCTAGATAAGACTCTTGATCTGGTCCGAAGACATTACTTTTAGCCTAAGTTACAATCAGATGTCAGAAAGTTTGTAGAGACATGTGTGATATGTCAGAAAGCTAAAGGCAGGTCGACTAATGCAGGTTTATATCAGCCCTTACCCATTCCTTCCAGACCATGGGAAAGCATAAGTATGGATTTTGTCTTGGGTTTACCAAGGACAAGGAAAGGGTTTGATAGTGTTTTTGTTGTAGTGGATAGATTTAGCAAAATGGCACATTTCTTACCATGCAAAACCACTGCTGATGCTTCATACATTGCAGATTTATTTTTCAGGGAGATTGTCAGAATCCATGGATTGCCATTGAGCATAGTGTCAGATAGGGATGTGAAGTTTATTGGTCACTTCTGGAGAACTCTTTGGAAGAAACTTGCAACAAATTTGTCTTTTTCCTCTGCATATCATCCTCAAACGGATGGACAGACTGAAGTAGTGAACCGTTCCTTAGGAAATTTGCTTAGATGTTTGACAAAACAACATGGAGAAAAGTGGGATAATATTCTATCTCAAGCTAAATTTTCATATAATGATACTGTCAATAGGAGCACAGGGAAATCACCTTTTCAGATAGTTTATGGTATGCATCCCAAAGGAATTTTGGAATTGAGAGATCTACCTACAGTAGACCCTGTTAGTGCAGAAGGTGAAGCTTTTGCAGAAGCCATAAAAGAGGTTCATGATCAAGTCAAGACCCAACTGCAACAAACCACCTTGAAGTATAAGGAATATGCTGATAAAAAGAAGAAGGATGTACAGTTTGATGTTGGAGATTTGGTATGGGTTCATTTGAAGAAGGACAGACTTCCTAAGGGAAAATATACTAAACTCATGCAGAGAAAAGTTGGACCATGTCAGATCTTGCACAAGCATGGACAGAATGCTTATGAGATACAACTCCCCCCTGATCTTGGTTTGTCCCCTATATTCAATGTATGTGATTTAACTCCATACAAGTCTTATCCAGATGCAGATCAGGAACTCCTACAGGATACAGTCCATGATGACATTCCCAAGCATGATCCTCCACAGTTGCAGAAGGTTTTGGACACCAGAGTGGTCAAACAGACCCGGAACAAACAGTACTTGGAGTATCTAGTATCTTGGAAGGGAAAACCTAATTCTGAAGCAGTATGGATGACTGAAGAGCAGATCCAGAAACATGGTGCAGATCTTCATACTCTCATCTCAAGTGGACTTGAGATTTCTTCTTCTGGGGAGTATGGTGCAGGAGCACCCCTACAAGACAGGATATTGTCTGCATGACAGGACATTAGTCTACAAGACAGGATATTGTCCGCATGACAGGACATTAGTCTATTTTTAGCATGTTTGATTTCATAATGTAATAAGGTCCATTGGACCAATGCATATGTATTAGATCAGCCTAGGAGAGTGTGCAGGTAGTTAGAGTTCGTGATCAGGTAGTATGAGCTGTTCTCTCCCAGCCGCTTGGAAGCTCCCAGCCGCTGGGAATCGAGTTGGTAGTACTCGTAGGATATTGCTATAAATAACTCAGATCAGTAGGGTTTGATATCGGATCAGAGAATATCATATCAGAGAGAGAGTAGTAGTTGTGTTATGTTGTACTGGTGATTGAGTGAGAGCCAGAGATCAGTCCAGACATTGTGAAACATTGTTGTAGAAACAGGACCTTTGTGTTTCATCTAAATAAGATCTCATCAATTGCATTATCTGGTTTATCAACTGTTTATGTTTTGATTTCCGTTCTGATTACAAGTTGATGGATTCTTTCAACCCTTCCACCGGTTGATTCTGTGAATCGGTGGAATGGTCATGCCTGTTAGTTTAGGTTGCATTTTAGTTTTCTGTTTATGCATTTCATTGTGTGGGAGATCGATTGGTAGCATGCTGTGAATCAACCTAGCATCCTCATGTGCTAGGGTTAGGAAGATAAACTATTAAGTTTTGATCTGAAGGTGATCCGGCCTGATCATCATGTTTTCTTTGTGAAATTGTGTGGTTCTGTGAGTTTGCATGCAGCGGATGGATATACAGGGGTCTGCATGTGCTTTTCCAGTCGGAGTGAATCGCATCGTCATCTGTGAGTATATCGCTATCCGGATTGGGTTATGAAGCTGACAAAAATTGCATGTTTCAAGTGCATCAGGATGATATAGGTTGGATATATACTCAGTGTGTATATCATCATCAGGATCATCTTTCGTGTGTATCCATCATCTGCATATCGCTATCGTATGCGGAAGTGAAAGTTCACTTTTTGGCTAAGGACCGGAAAGGTCATCATCAGGATATTAGAAGGATCACCGGATATTCATTATCATGTTGCAGAGGATATAAGTGTCTTATATCCTGTTGACATCATCATCAGGTGCATTGACATCATCATCGGGTGCAAGTGACGTCATCGTCATTAGGATATTGCGAATATCACCCTATGCAAGTTTATCCTGCTGTCGCTAAGTGTTTTGGCATCGGCGTAAGTCATCGGCATAAAGTTTGGTTAACATCATCAGGATGTTTCAATATGACCGGATAAGTCATATCCTGATGCTGTTGTTTGATAGCCGAATATCATGATGCTGCTGAAAGGCGAAAGGTGATAAGGAAGTGAACAGTAGTTAGCAGGAGGATATTTCATGCCCCTTCGAAATATGATGATGCCGTCTGTGTTAGCAAGAAATATGATGATGATGATAAGCCGATAGGATTTTAACATGCTGGTTGTGTTAATGACTCCTCCTTCCCATTTGTAAGCTCCCGTTGCGTTTTACCTCTGCATCAGATGTCAAGGGTTATTACCCCTCTGAATCAGAACTAAGATGCACTAAGTTCCATCAGTCCGGTGGAATTCTCAATCATATCTTGAGACCTGGATTGATGTTGAGAAAATACTACTCTTAGGAGTAGTTAGTATGTAAACGTTGGAGATCAGTCTAAAATAAAAAGGGGGAGTAAAGGTTGCAAATATGTGCCCTTTGCCATTGATGTTAAAGGGGCAGAGAAGACATGTGAAAAGCTAATTGCTGATGACAGGGGGAGCAATGAAGGAAGTAGTTGTAGAAGTCAAGGGAGAAGTTTTTGTCATGATGGTTGAATAAGTTTTTCACAACATATGTTGCCATCAATGACAAAGGGGGAGATTGTTGCAAATATGTGTCTAAGCGGTGTTATCATTGATGTCAACATATTCTTGTTGTCATTGGTGTCAATTGTGCCTTATTTTGTTGCCTGTTCAGGAGACTGGAATGTTGAGGATATTGAGAAAATTAATGAAGACTCAAGGTTCGCAGACCTTATGGCTGTATAGAGGATTGTCAGAGGCTGCTCCAGTCAAGAATTGAGAAGTCTTCATGAAGATTTGAAGAAGTAATGGCCATCTGAATAGAACTAGATCTTGAAGTATTTAGAAGAGACAGAGTGACAGTAAGTTGGTTTGTATTGCTCCATAGTGAAATATTATGATTTACGAATCTGAAGGCATGTCTGGGAAGTCAGTGTGTATCATCAACTCCAGCGGTTCGTGGTTTGGAGGTCCACAAGCCATCCTTCTAGTTTGATATTCATGGCAGATAGTGTTCTTGAGGTTTTGGAGGAAGATACAAGTGATTCTGGTAATTTGATTTAGAGTGGATGTTATTAGTGAGTTCAATGTGCTTGTGGAAGTCTCTGGATCGTGTGGCTACTATGTTGGAGGTCCACATTAGATTTTGATCTTGTTATTGAAGATTTCCTCTTTGAAGTTGTTGTTCTTCCCAGCCTTAGCCGACTGGATGTTCCTAGCGTGTTGCAAATGATCTAAAGATCATTTTATGAAGCATGGTGTGTTAGTAGAGGAAGATTCAAGTCTCAACTATGATTGGCCGATAGTGTAAAGATCCACGTTAAGTTTGGCCAACCTTGTTGATCATTCCAAGATTGATGAAGTGTATAAATACTTGTTGAAGAGTTGTTAAACATCATCCTTGAGAAAAAAAAATAGATTAAATCTGAATAAAGGATCAAAAGAAGAGTAGAGAAGAAAAGGAGCGAGAGTAGTATAGAGTGTGAAGTTAGTAAAGAATAATTTGGGGCAAAGCAGAATTTTTTAAGCATTCATTGAAACTTAACCAAGCATGAAGTAGATGCTATTTCTCAGTTAATTTTTTCTGTTCTAAATAAATTATGTAGGCAATGAGCCTCTCTTTTTGAGCTGTGAGCTCTGGGCAGTGCACCCGAAGGCATGCCTTCTATTTTTCTAAAGTACTTTTAACAGGGTACAAATCTTTGTGGATTAACCCCCACCGTGGTTTTTTCCTTAACCGAGTTTCCACGTCAAAATCTTCATGTCAAGTGTGTTGATTATGTTTCTGCTCATATGTTGTTGATCTATGCTTTAATGTTTACATCATTAATCTAGTAGTAAGATAATAAAGAAGGTTAAAAGCAAAAAAAATTTATATTGTGTGACAACTGATTCACCCCCCCTCTCAGTTGTCCGATCTAAATCCAACAATTCGTATCAGAGCTAGATCCTCTTTTAAAAGCCTAACCACTTGAGGAGATCTAGGATGTCGACCTACAAGAAGGATAGTCCAATATTTGATGGAACAAATTATTATGTTTGGAAGAATTGCATGGAGTGCCATTTGCAATGCATGGGCGATGCTTATTTGGCGATAACCAGTGTTGAGTATAAACCTCCGAAGAAAGGTCCTTCAACTCCAGATCAAGTCAAATATACTAAAAATAACCTTCAAGCTAAAGAAGACTTGTTGAGTGCCCTGACTGATTCAAAAATGACAAATGTCTTTGGTCTAAAAACTACTTATGAAATCTAGAAAAAGTTGGAGAATCTGTATGAAGGCAATAAATTTGTCAAATGTGCCAAGCTGCAAAGTCTAAGAGGAAAATTTGAAACTCTGAGGAGGAGAAAAGATGAAAACATCACAATCTACATGCAAAAGATAAATGAACTTGTGTGTGGTATCAAGTGTGCTGGTGGAACTTTGGAAGAATCAAAGATTGTATGAAAAGTACTCAGATCTTTACCTGATTCATACAAACATAAGGTTGCTGCTATAGAGGAGATCAAGACTGTCTCAGAAGTTACAAGAGATCATTTGGTTGGCAAAATTTCAGCTTTTGAATTAAGTGAGTTTGGTGATTCTCTTCCCAAGTCTGAATCTACATTTAAGGCCAGTATATATGGAAAACAAAGATATGATCCAAGTGAAAGCTCTTCTACAAGATCAAATAGATTCATGAAGACAAGGAAGGATATTGAAGCTCTTCATGCCAAAAGATTTCCAAGAGGATCCGGTAAGTATGAAGTAAAATTGCCACTCAAATGTTTTGCTTGTAATAAGATTGGTCATTTTGCCTTAAGATGTCTAGCGAGGTTTTCAAAACCAAACCCTAATAGATACAAAAATTAGAACAAATATTACTATGTCCAAGAAGCTGGAGAAGGAGTCAGAGATGATGAATCTGATCATTGAGGTTCCTCTGAAAATGATTGGGTGTTCATTGCCATCAAAGAAGAAGATCTATTGTCTACTGAATCTGCTAGCTATGAAAATATGGAAAGTGCTTTGGCTGCTTAGGTTATTCAGAAAGATGAATGGGTGATTGATAGTGTATGTTCTCATCATATGACTAGAGACAAGAGTAAGTTTGTGATTTCTAAAAATTATGAAGGAGGGCTTGTGAAATTTGGAGATAACTCAACTGGCAAAATTCAGGGTAGAGGATCCATCTCTTTTGATGGTAAGAATAGCACCAATGATGTTATGTATGTGGAAGGACTAAAACATAATCTTCTTAGTGTTGGACAGTTGGTTGATAAAGGTTATGATCTTCGATTCAAGGATGGAAAGTGTAGAATCTTGGAGAGTTCAGGAACTAAAATTGCATCCGGTACTCAAACTAGAGGTAACATTTTTCATTTAAGTAGCTCTGGCAAAAGTTGTTTGATTGCTCAGATAGATCAAAGTTGGTTATGGCATAGGAGGATGTGTCATGTGAATTTTGATAACATTGTCAAAATAAGTACCACTCAGGCTGTAAGAGATCTTCCAAAACTTGTGAAACCTAATAGCATGTGTAGAGAATGTCAATTGGGGAAACAGAGAAAAATTTCATCAAAAACTAAGGAACAAGCTTCAAGTGGATGATTGGAACTGGTACATACTAATCTCTGTGGTCCTACTAGAATTAGGTGTGTGCAAGGAGATAGATATTTCATGTTGCTGATTGATGATTACTCCAGGATGATGTGGGTAACCTTCCTAAAAGAAAAATTAGAAGCTCTTGACAAATTTAAGGTGTTCAAAGTGATGGTGGAAAATGAAATTGGTAAAAAATTGAAATGTCTGAGATCCGACAAAGGTGGAGAATTTACTTCCCATGATTTTGATGCTTTCTGTGAAAAGCATGGCATAAAAAGACAGTTGTCTACTCCTATGACTCCCCAACAAAAAGGAGTTGTGGAAAGAAAGAACCGGACCATTCGAGAAGCTGCTAGGACCATGATGATGGAAACAAATGTTCCTCAAGTTTATTGGAGAGAAGCTATAAGTACTGCTATCAACACTCTTAACTAGGTGCAGATCAAAGGTAATTCTGGTAAGACCCCTTATGAACTATGGTTTGGTCATCCTCCTACTGTGAGATATTTTAGAGTTTTCGGTAGTAAATGCTATATCAAAAGAGATGAGGATTCAGGCAAGTTTGATACAAGTGATGAAGGAATATTTTTGGGATACTCTACTCAAAGGCTTACCAGTGCTTTAATAAGAGGTTGAAAAAGATTGTTGAAAGTGCTAATGTTAGAGTTGATGAGAGCAAGGAAGGACATTCCAGGTTCTATGGATATGATTTAGATGATCAAAATGAAAGTCAGAGTCAAGGAAGGTTAGTTCAAACTCTGACTTAGATTCAGATTGATCCAGAAACTCTAGAAACTCAAGGAATTAGTATAGATGCTCACGAAACAGAAGCTCAAGCAATTCCCAAAACCCCCAGGTATGTAAGATGAATCATCTTGAAGATCAAATCATAGGGGATAGAAATAAAGGTGTTCAAACTAGGAGAAGAGTTCCTAAAGATTAAGAAGAGATTTCTTTGATTTCAAGGATTGAACCTAAATTAGTTAGTGAAGCCTGCACTGATGAAAACTGGGTAAAAGCAATGGAAGAAGAATTAATGCAAATTGAAAAGAACCACACTTGGGATCTTATTCCTAGACCTGAGGACAAAAATGTGATTAGAACTGAATGGGTCTTTCGGAATAAACTAAATGAAGATGGTGAAGTTGTAAGAAACAAAGTAAGGTTGGTATGCAAAGGCTATTCTCAAGTAGAAGGAATTTATTTTGAAGAAACTTTTGCTCCGATGGCAAGAATAGAGGCAGTCATATTGTTTCTTGCATTTGTTTCTTTCAAAGATTTTAAAGTGTATCAGATGGATGTCAAATTAGCATTCCTGAATGGAGATTTGGAGGAAGAAGTCTACATTGAGCAACCGGAAGGATTTCAGTTGTCTGATTAGGGAGACATGGTTTGTAGACTGAGAAAAGTCTTGTCTGGACTCAAGCAAGCTCTAAGAGCCTGGTATGTAAGATTGGATAAATATTTGCTTAAGATAGGTTTTAGCAAAGGTACTACTGATAGTAATCTTTACTTCAAGATTAATCATGAGGACATCCAAATTGTTGAGGTCTTTGTTGATGATATCATTTTTGGTGGAAATGAATGTATGTGCAAAGCATTTGCTGACTAGATGAAAAGTGAATTTGAGATGTCAATGTTTGGAGAGATGAATTTCTTCCTAGGTCTGCAAATTGTTCAATCAGATAAAGGTATCTTTATATCTCATTCCAAGTATGTGAAAGAATTTCTAAAGAAGTTTGGAATGGAAGATTCAAAGCTAGTAGGTACACCTATGGTAACCGGATGCAAGTTAAGTAAAGATGATGATTCCCCCAAGGCAAATCAGAAAAAGGTATAGATCAATGATTGGAGGATTGTTCTATCTGACCCAAACCAGACCTGAAATCATGAACATCATTGGACTTGTTGCTAGATTTCAAGATGATCCAAAAGAATCCCATGTTGTGGCAGTCAAAAGAATTGTTAGATATCTCAAGGGGGGAATTGATTATGGATTGTGGTATCCAAAAGAAAATGATTTCACTCTTCATGCATATACAAATGTTGATTGGGTAGGAGATGTGGATGACAGAAAAAGTACTAGTGGTGGTGTTTTTTTCTTGGGAAGAAGATTAGTCTCTTGGATGAGAAAAAAGCAAGAGGTAATATCTTTGCTACTGCAAAAGCAAAATATATAGCAGCAACAAATAATTGTACTCAGGTTCTATGGATGAAGCAAATTTTGAAGGACATCAAGGTTGTGTTTGAGGAGCCAGTCACAATCTTTTGTGATAATTCTAGTGCAATAAGCATCTCAAAGAATCTAGTGTTGCATTCAAAGACAAAGCATATATCTATCAAGTTTCATTTCTTGAGAGAGAAGGTAAATGAGAATGAAGTCAAGTTGGAGTTTGTGTCATCTAAAGATCAGATTGTAGATATCTTTACTAAGCCTCTTCCCAAGGATACCTTTGAATATATTATAAAGAAGTTGGGGGTTATTACCCTTCCGAATCAGAACTAAGATGCACTAAGGTGCATCAGTCTAGTGGAATTCTCAGTCATATCTTGATATCTAGCTTAATGTTGAGAAAATACTACTCTAAGGAGTAGTCAATATGTAAACATTCGAGATCAGTCTGAAATAAAAAGGGGGAGTAAAGGTTGCAAATATGTGCCCATTGCCATTGATGTTAAAGGGGGAGAGAAGACATGTGAAAAACTAATTGTTGATGACAGGGGAAGCAATGAAGGAAGTAGTTGCAGAAGTCAGGGGAGAAGTTTTTGTCATGATGGTTGAATCAATTTTTCACAACATATGTTGCCATCAATGAAAAAGGGGGATATTTTTGCAAATATGTGTCTAAGTAGTGTTGTCACTGATGTCAACATATTCTTGTTGTCATTGGTGTCAACTGTACCTTATTTTGTTGCTTATTTAGGAGACTGGAATGTTGAGGATATTGAGAAAATTAATGAAGACTCAAGGTTCGTGGACCTTATGGCTGTATAAAGAATTGTCATAGGCTGCTCCAATCAAGAATTGAGAAGTCCGCATAAAGATTTGAAGAAGTTATGGCCATCTGAATAGAACCAGATCTTGTAGTATTTAGAAGAGACAGAGTGACAATAAGTTGGTTTGGATTGCTCCACAATGAAATATTATGATTTGCGGATAAGAACGCATGTCTGGGAAGTTAGTGTGTATCATCAACTCCAGTGGTTCATGGTTTGGAGGTCTGCAAGCCATCCTTCTAGTTTGACAGTCATGGCAGATAGTGTTCTTGAGGTTCTGAAGGAAGATACAAATGATTCTGGTAATTTGGTTTAGAGTGGATGTTATTAGTGAGTTCAATGTGCTTGTGGAAGTCTCTGGATTGTGTGGCTACTATGTTGGAGGTCCGCATTGGAATTTGAGCTTGTTATTGAAGATTTCCTCTTTGAATTTGTTGTTCTTCCTAGCCTTGGTTGACCAGACGTTCCTAGCATGTTGTGGATGATCTAAAAATCATTTTATGGAGCATGGTGTGTTAGTAGAGAATGATTCAAGTCTCAGCTATGATTGGCTGACAGTGTAAAGATCTGCATTAAGTTTGGCCGACCTTGTTGATCATTCCAAGATTGATGAAGTGTATAAATACTTGTTGAAGAGTTGTTAAACATCATCCTGGGGAAAAAAAAATAGATTAAATCTGAATAAAGGATCAAAAACATAGCAGAGAAGAAAAGGAGTGAGAGCAGTATAGAGTGTGAAGTTAGTAAAGAAGAATTTGGGGCAAAGCAGAAGTTTTTGAGCATTCATTGAAACTAAACCAGGCATGAAGTAGATGCTATTTCTCAGTTAATTCCTTATGTTCTAAATAAATTCTATAGGCAGTGAGCCTCTCTTTTTGAGCAGTGAGCTCTGGGCAATGCACCCGAAGGCATGTGCCTTATATTTTTCTAAAGTACTTTTAACAGGGTACAAATCTTTGTGGGTTAACCCCCACTGTGGTTTTTCCCTTAACCGGGTTTCCATGTCAAAATCTTGGTGTCAAGTGTGTTGATTATGTTTTTGCTCATATGTTGTTGATCTATGCTTTAATGTTTACATCATTAATCTGGTAGTAAGATAATAAAGAAGGTTAAAAGCAGAAAAAGTTTATATTGTCTGACAACTCATTCACCCCCCTCTCAATTGTCCGGTCTAATTCCAACAAACCTATCTGTGAACATGTTACAGCTCTTCATTGGAGTTTGTGATCTTCCTTGGCTGACATAGAGGAATCTATGGGTCTGGAAATGATAAATATTGATGTAATAGATCCTTAGGAAAGTAGCTATTCACATAAGAAAGATCTGATAGTTTAGATTTTTTTTAAGGAGATTCAAAGATTTATCTTGCGCATATATGTATTCAGTCCTTTAAGCCCAGTTGTAAGCCCACATCCCTGGTTCAAGAGTAGTCTTGCATCAACCAAAAATATTTGCATTTCAGTTGTTTGCAGTTTTTTCTTTTCATTTTCTAGTTCAGTTCAGGCAATTTAGTCAAAAGTAGCTTTCAGCTTGTGGTCTAGTTTTGGCATTTCACACCTTGCAGATCTAGATTTAGTATCTACATTCATTGATCCACATCATATCAAGAATTTGGAGCATTTGGATTAGTTACCAGAAAGATATTGCTATTAGAAGATCAATTGTTTTCTCATAGCAGAGCATCCTGATAGTCTTAGACAAATTAGCTATAGGAGAAGGCTTGCAGATCATTCCTTGACTTGTGGATCTCAATGACACATCATTCAATTTCCTTTAGTTTATGGCTGACCTTTCCCAAGGGTCCCATGTTATTCCATTCATTTGAGGAAGTGTTCTATGCATTTAGGTCTGACCTATTTGTGAACATGTTACAGCTCTTCATTGGATTTTGTGATCTTCCTTGGCCAATGCAGAGGAATCTATGGGTCTAGAAATGATATATATTGATGTAATAGATCCTTAGGAAATTATTTATTCACATAAGAAAGATCTGATCGCTTAGATTTTGTGTGAAGGAGCTTCAAAGCTTTATCTTGTGCATGTATGTATTTAGGCCTTTGAGCCTAGTTGTAAGCCCACATATTGCTGGTCAGATTGTATTTGAATTCTATGATATACTGAATGACTGAATCTGCATTTGTTCCATTTCTTTGAGTTGTTTCCATTGTGTTTACTCTTGTTGCATGGTCCAAACAGTTCATTCTATGAACCCTCCTAGTGTGACTGCACCAAGTGGTATCAGAGCGAAGGTTTGAATCTTTGGGAGCGAATTGAGTGAAGTTGGCAAGAGAATTCCATAAGATCTTATTGTGGACAAATCACCGAATTGAGGTAGGTTACTTGTGTTGCAACCAATCACCGATTGTGAGGCAGTTGTTACCTCTTAGCCTGATTGCCGAACTTAAGGTAGTTTACACTTGATCCTAGGAAGAATGCCACTGAGGAGAGTTTCTGGTGTTGGAACAATGGCTAATAGAATGGATGAGATGATGGAATTGATGAGAACAATGCAAATTCATTTGGATGCTACCGAGGAAGATAGGCGAAGGGCATTGACGCCAAGACCTAATGTTGAAAGTGATGATGAAGAAGAATTTCAATCTACTGAACAAATTGGCAAAACCCTAGAGGGTAATGAAGAAGAAAAATCAAACCAGGTAAAGATGTTGCGATCTATTTTGAAGATTGGAAAGAGACCTAGAGTTTATGTGCCGAATTATGCTAGTAATTTGAATCAGGAAGAATTGATTGACTGGATAAATGACATGGAAGAATACTTTGAGTATGAAGAGATTGAAGATTTGGAGAAGATGAAATTTGCAAAGACAAAGTTGAAAGGACCTACTATTATATGGTGGAAAGAAGTTCAGTTGGAAAGAAATAGAAGAGGAAAAGAAAATATTACAAGGTGGGACCGGATGGTGACAAAGTTGAAGAATCAGTTTATACCTGTTGACTATGAGTTGGAATTGTTGAAGAGATTGCAAAACCTAAGACAAAAGGAGAAATTTGTGAAGGAGTGCACTGAAGAATTTCATAAAATGATCATATGGACAAGACAAAGTGAAGCAAGCAAGGAGAAAGTGGCTATATACATCAATGGATTGAGATTGAACATTCAAGAAGAACTAAGCTTGGTAAGGATGACATCTTTGGAGGAAGCATATCAATTTGCCCTGAAAGTTGAAGAGAAGCTAAACAAGAGACATGATCAAAGACAGAGAGGTAGATGTGGTAAATTTCAGAGGAAGATCATTTTTTGGATATGATAGATCATTTGTGGAATAGAACAAGTTTGACAGTTAGTTGAAGAAGGATGATAGAAATAACAATGCTTACCAGAGAGATGACAAAAATTTCTACCAGAGAGAAAACCCTAGTGCATACTGGAATGAAGGATACAGAAGAGAAGGAAGAGTATTTGATAAGAGAACATTCAGAGGTACATGTTTCAAGTGTGGAGTGAAGGACATAGAGCATTTGAATGTAATCAGGGTAGTACAAGTAAGAAGATAGAGAACAATGGAAGAGTAGCCTATGTTGAAGAACCTGTTGAACTAAGTGACCCTGGTTCTATTGGCAAACCAGAGAAAGGAGAATCATTGGTGATGAGGAGAGCACTATTTCAAACAGAGACAAATGAGGAACCACTGCAGAAGAAGAGTCTATTCAGAACTAGATGCAAATCTAGAGGTAAGTGTTGTAAAGTTGTGATTGATAGTGGTAGTTCAGATAACCTAGTTTCAGAGGAGATGGTGACTAAGCTGAAGTTGGAATGATTGAAACACCCTAAGCCTTATCAGATAGCATGGATTCAAGATGATCATAAGGTACTGGTGAGTGAACAATGTTTGGTGAAATTTCATATTAGAACTTATCATGATGAAGTCTTGTGTGATATTATGCCTATGGATGTTTGTCATATCTTGTTGGGTAGACCATGGCAGTATGATAGAAAAGCTAGACATGATGGGAGGAAGAATACCTATACTATAATAGCAAATGGAAAGAGAATTACTTTGATTCCTTTGGAGGATGATCCTAAGAGTGAAGTATGTGGGAATGCTAGAATCTGTTTGGTAGATGGAAGAAAATTTTTGGATGGTTTGAGACATGAGAATATGTGTTCTGCCTTGATTCCTAAGAAGCTTGAAGCATTGAAGAAAGAAACTAAAGAAGAAAAACCAGAGGAGATAAGAGAGTTTCTGACAGAATATGAACACATCATATCAGACAATGTACCTAAAGGATTACCACCTATAAGAAATATTAGTCATCACATGGATCTTATACCGAGAGCAAGTTTTCCTAATAAAGCAGCACATAGAATGACACCGGCAAAGAATGAAGAATTGAATAGACAGATACAAGAATTGTTGAAGAAAGGTTTGATCAGAGAAAGTTTGAGTCCTTGTGTAGTACCTACAATTTTGGCACCGAAGAAGGATGGAGAATGGAGAATGTGTATTGACTCTAGAGCTATAAACGAGATCACAGTTAAGTATAGATTTCCTTTACCTAGGATGGATGATATCATGGATTGTTTGAGAGAAGCAAGATATTTCACAAAGATAGATTTGAAGAGTGGATACCATCAGATCAGAATCAGAGAAGGTGATGAATGGAAGACTACTTTTAAGACAAATAAGGGATTGTATGAGTGGTTAGTGATGCCCTTTGGATTGACAAATGCACCAAGTACTTTCATGAGATTGATGAATGAAGTTCTGAAGAAATTCTTGGGTAAGTTTGTGATTGTGTACTTGGATGATATTCTAATTTTTAGTAAGACAAAAGAAGAATATTTGTGGAATATTAGACAAGTTTTGCAGAGACTGAGAGAAGAGCAATTGCTGATAAACATCAAGAAGTTTAGTTTCATGAAGGAAGAGTTGTTGTATTTGGGATTTGTGATTTCTATGGAAGGATTGAAGACTGGCCCTAAGAAAGTAAGAGCAATTGTTGAATGGCCTACACCGAAGAGCATTGGAGAGGTTAGATCATTTCATGGATTGGCTAGTTTCTACCAAAAGTTCATCAGAAATTTCAATTCAGTTTGTAACCCTATGACAGAGACAATGAGAGGTGACAGAAAAGATTTCAAGTGGACATTAGGAGCAGATAAAAGTTTTGAGTTATTGAAGTAGAAAGTGATAGAGCAACCTGTTTTGGCATTACCAAATTTCAATAAGGTATTTCAAGTTGATTGCAATGCAAGTGGAAATGCAATTGGAGTAGTGTTAAGTCAAGAAGGTAGACCTGTAGCATATTTTAGTGAGAAGTTGAATGATGCAAGGAGAAGATATTCAGTTTATGATTAGAGATCTATGCCATAATTCAAGCCTTGAAGAAGTGGAGACATTACTTGTTGCCTAAGGAGTTTGTGTTGTATATAGATCATCAAGCTTTGCAATAACTGAACAGTCAAGGTAAGTTGGATCAGAGACATATGAGATGGGTGGAGTTCATGTAGAGTTATACTTTTGTATTGAAGCATAGGAGTGGAAAATCAAACAAAGTTGTTGATGCCTTGAGTAGGAGAAGAAACTTGTTGACAGAGATGAGAGTTGAGGTGTTGGGTTTTGATGAATTAAAGAACATGTATGAAGGAGACACTGATTTTGCAGAACCTTGGAAAGCATGTAAGGAACCTGTTGTGATAGATAGGAGTAAGTGGTTGGATTATTTCATTCAAGAAGATATGTTGTTCAAAGGAAGTCAGTTGTGCATACCTATAAGTACAATGAGAGATTATTTGATCAAGAAGAAGCATAGTGGTGGATTGGCAGGACATTTTGGCGTTGATAAGACAATGGCTTTGGTGAGTGAAAACTACTTTTGGCCTCAGATACATAAGGATGTTCAGAGATTTGTGCAGAGTTGTAGAGTTTGTCAAGTTGCAAAAGGGAGTAGTCAAAACACTGGATTGTATAAACCTTTGATAGTACCGGAGAGACCTTGAGAAGACATAAGCATGGATTTTGTAATGGGATTGCCGAAGACTCAGAGAGGATATGATTCAATATTTGTAGTAGTTGACAGATTTTCAAAGATGGCTCATCTCATACCTTGTAAGAAGACAACTGATGCAGTGCATGTAGCTGACCTATTTTTCAAAGAGATTGTGAGATTGCATGGATTACCTAAGAGTATAGTTTTAGACAGAGACACAAAATTTGTTGGATATTTTTGGAACACTTTGGAAGAAGATGAAGACAAATTTGAAATTTAGTTCAACTTTTCATCCACAAATAGATGGACAAACAGAGATAGTGAATAGGAGTTGTGGAAACTTGTTGAGATGTTTGGTTGGAGAAAAGACCAGAGGTTGGGATTTGATTCTTTCACAAGTAGAGTTTGTATACAATAATTCAGTAAATAGGAGTACCAGAAGAACGCCTTTTGAGATTGTTACTGGAGTGAATCCTAGAGGAGTTGCAGAATTGAGAGACATCAGTATAGAGGAAAAGAGAAGTGTAGAAGTAGAATAATTTGCAGATCATATGAAGACAGTGCATAATTAGGTGAAGAAGCATTTGGAGGATTTGAACAGTAAGTATAAGGAAAAGGCAGATGAGAAGAGAATACATAGGGAATTTGAAGAGGGAGATGAAGTGATGGTGTACTTGAGAAAAGATAGATTTCCAATTGGGACATATAACAAATTGAAGATGAAGAAGTTTAGACCTTGTAAGATACTCAAGAAATTTGATTCAGGAAATGCATATAAAGTGGAATTACCGGAGAAGTTGGGTATATCACCTATTTTCAACATTACAGACCTTTACTAGTATCATGAAGTAGAGTTCAGTGATAGCATGGGAGAAGATTTGAAGAAGCAGTTACCACAACAAACATCAGAACAGATTGAAGACATTTTGGACAGCAGAGTTGGATGTAGCACTAGAGGAAGACAATACAAAGAATATCTTGTGAAGTGGAAAGGTAGATCAGAAGAAGATTCATCATGGATTTTACAAGCTGAGGTGGACCGTCTTGGTTCTCCCCTAGCCCCAACAAAGTGAGGGACTCACTTTTTCAATAACCTCGGATGTCTGATGCAGGAGCATCCTTGGTTCAAGAGCAATCTTGCATCAACCAAAAACATTTGCATTTTAGTTTGTTTGTAGTTTGTTTCTTTTCATTTTCCATTTTAGTTTAGTCAGAAGCAGCTTTCAGCTTGTGGTTTGGTTTTGAAATTTCACATCTTGCAGATCTGGATTTAGCATCTACATTCATTCATCTACATCATATCAAGAATTTAGATAATTTAGATCAGTTGCTGGAAAGATATCACTATCAGAAGATCAACTATTTTCTCAGAGCAGAGCATCCTGATAGTCTCAGACAGATCAGCTATAGGAGAAGGCTTGCGGATCATTCCTTGACTTGTGGATCTCAATGACACATCATTCAATGTCCTTTGGTTCACGACCAACCTTTCCCAAGGGTCCACACATTATTCCATTCATTTGAGGAAGTGTTCTATGCATTTAGGTCCGACCTATCTATGAACATGTTACAACTCTTCATTGGAGTTTGTGATCTTCTTTGGTTGACACAGAGGAATCTATGGGTCCAGAAATGATATATATTGATGTAATAGATCCTTAGGAAAGTAGCTATTCACATAAGAAAGATCTGATAGTTTAGATTTTGTGCAAAGGAGCTTCAAAGCTTTATCTTGCGCATGTATGTATTCAGGCCTTTGAGCCCAGTTGTAAGCCCGCATGTTGCCGGCCAGATTGTATTTGAATTCTATGATATACTGAATGACTGAATCTGCATTTGTTCCATTTCTTTGAGTTGTTTCTGTTGTGTTTACTCTTGTTGTACGGTCTAGACAGTTTATTCTGTGAACCCTCCTACCATGACTACACCACACACCCAATGAAATCCACGTGCACAATTTCTTCAATTACAGGTACACAAAATCCTTAATGCTCTGATATCATTGTTGAATTTGGTAGAGCAACAAAATTGAAAAACAATATTAAAGATTTACGGGTAAGTGCAAGAAGATGGGGGGCCAAAAAGCGGTCTTAAGTGGCCACTTTTTTTCTGAAATCAGGAAATACTAGCCTTGGATGAGAAATTGAGCATAGTTACACTCAAAATTTGGAGATGCAACCAAAACAATGTTCGTAGTGCTCTGAGTCTACTTTCTAAACTACTATTTTTTTTTGAAAATGGCATAGATTAAGGGGTTCAAAAGAGGGAGCCACAGAAATTGGTGTTGTTTCTGTCAAAAAAACATAACATAGCATGTTTTGTGGCTCCCTCAAAAGGTCAACTTTTTTTTGGTATTTTTAAAATTGCTTCAGTGAGAAATTAGCTAATAGCATGTAGTTTATGCCTAATTTTTCTAATAATTTTTTTATGAATATTTGATTTTTTACTAATTTTCAAAGTGGACACATCCTAAAAAATAGAATTTTGGTAATGCTACCCCTATAAATTTTGAAAACTAATTGAAAATCATTTTTTTCTTTTTTTAATATTTGTAGAATGGAGTCTAGTTTCTAAATATGTAATTTTTTTGAAATTTCAATGAATAGTTAATTTACAATGAAAAAAAGACCAAACAGTGGTTTTTACCCAAAAATGGACACACAAACAAAAGAAATTAAAGATGAAAGGCTTAACAAATGTGAAAAAAATCACATCGTCAAATAGCTAAGAGAAAGCCTAACATTACCTAGGTGTTTGATTTGTTTGACCTTGAAACACGTGCAAATCTGAGGGTTAGCACAAACGAAATTATGTGAAATCTTGAAGAATATGGAAAAACATGTCTATGACTGTTCAAAAGGCACTCCAAGCCTTTGGGTTGGAAATCCAAAGCAAATCCCAAGCCCAAGGCTTGGGATTCCTGAAGCAAGACATAATGCGAGCGCGTTATAATGCGCTCGCATTATGTTTTGCTTTGCATTTTTCCTTTTCCTCAAGTCTGTTGTTTGTCATGTTTGACATAACGCGAGCGCATTATAACACGCTCGCGTTATGTTCCCCTTAAATTTTTTTATGTTCAAGTCTATTAATCATGTATGTATGTATGTATGCCTATATGTATGTATGTATGTATGTATGTATGTATCTATGTATGCCTATATGTATGTATGTATGTATGTATATATCTATGTATCTATGTATGCCTATATGTATGTATGTATCTATGTATGCCTATATTTATGTATGTATAGTGTCGAGGGTAGAGGAGGGTAGAGATGGGAGTGAGCCAGATAGGGGAGGAGAGGGGTGGATAAGGATTGAGTGATTAAGGTTTAAGGTTGAGGGTTGAGCATTTAGGGATAGGATTTAGAGTTTAGGGATAAGCGATTAGAGTTTAGGACCTTGAGGGATTAGGGTTTAGGGTTGAGGCTTTAGGGATAGCATTTAGGGTTAAGGGTCAAGGGATTAGGTTTAAGGTAGAGTGTTGAGGGTAGAGGGATTAGGGATATGGTTTAGGGTTGAAAGTTTAGGGTTGAGGGATTAGGGTTTAAGGTATAGTTTAGTAGTTCTTGTGGATAGAGCCAGTAAACAATGGGAGATTATTTTCCTATTTCATAACAATATACCTTCCCTAAGTGCGGAGTGGATAGCAAGAAACATAGATGTACCCCAATGCAAATCTTTTCTCATAATGATCATCCTTCTGATTTCAATTGTTAATTACTCACTATGGATGTACCATACACAAAGGTTTTCTCATAGGGTTTAAGGTATAGTGTCGAGGGTTGAGGGTTTATTGATAGTGTTTAGGGTTGAGGGTTGAGGGATTAGGTTTTGGGGTTGATGGATTAGGGTTTAAAGTATAGTGTTGAGGGTTGAGGGTTTAGGGATAGGGTTTAGGGTTGACGGATTAGGGTTTAGGGTTGACGGATTAGCATTTAATGTCGAGGTTAGGTTTAGAGTGTTGAGGGTAGAGGGATTAGGTATAAGGTTTAGGGTTGAAGGTTTAAGGATTTAGGGTTGAGGCTTTAGGGATGAGGGTTTAAGGCTTAAGATATAGTGTCAAGTGTTGAGGGTGTAGGGATAGGGTTTAAGTTTTAAGGGTTAAGGGTTGGGGGATAGGGATTAGGGTTTAAGGTATAGTGTTTCGGTTTGATGGTTTAGGGATAGGGTTTAGGTTTGAGGGATTAGGGTTTAGGGTTAATGAATTAGGGTTTAATGTTGAGAGTTGAGGGTTGAGGGTTGAGGGTTGAGGGTTGAGGTTGAGAGATAGGGTTAATGGTCAAGGGATTAGGGTTAAATAAGAGTGTCGAGGGTAGAGGGATTGGGGATAGGGTTTAGGGTTGAAGGTTTAATGGTTTAGGGTTGAGACTTTAGGGATGAGGGTTAAGGGATTAGGGTTTAAGATATAGTGTCGAGTGTCAAGCATGTAGGGATAGGTTTTAGGGTTCAAGTTTTCAGGGTTAAGGGTCGACAGATCAGAGTTAAGGGTTGAGGGATTAGGGTTTGACGTTGAGGGTTGAGTATATTGAGGTTCGAGGGTTAAGGGTTTTGGGATAGGGTTGAGGGTCGAGGGATTAGGGTTAAGGGATAGGGTTGGAGGGTTTAGGGATAAGGGATTAGGGTTTAAGGTATAGTATCAAGCCCGTTGAGGTTCAAGGAATAGGGATAGCATTTAGGGTTTAGGAATAGGGATAGCATTTAGGGTTTAGGGATGAGGGGATAGAATTGAGGGATGACAGACTAGGGTTGAGGGTTGAGGGATTAGGGTTTAGGGATAAGGTTTAGGGTTGAGGGTTGAGGGATTAGGGTTTAAGGTATAGTGTTGAGGGTTTAGGGATAGGGTTTAGGGTTGAGGGATTAGAGTGAAGGGTTAAGGGATTAGGATTTGACGTTGAGGGTTGAGGGTTGAGGATTTAGGATTTAGGGTTTAGGGATAGGGTTGAGGGTCGAGGGATCAGAGTAAAGGGTTGAGGGATTAGGGTTTGATGTTGAGGGTTGAGGGTTGAGGTTCGAGGGTCAAGGGTTTAGGGATAGGGTTGAGGGTCAAGGGATTAGGGTTAAAGTAGAGTGTGGAGGGTATAAGGATTAGGGATAGGGTTGGAGGGTTTAGGGATAAGGGATTAAGGTTTAAGGTATAGTATCGAGTTGGTTGAGGGTTTAGGAATAGGGATAGCATTTAGGGTTTAGGGATGAGGGATTAGAGTTGAGGGATGATGGATTAGGGTTGAGCATTGAGGGATTAGGGTTTAGGGATAAGGTTTAGGGTTAAGGGTTTAAGGTATAGTGTTGAGGGTTTAGGGATAGGGTTTAGGGTTGAGGGATTAGAGTGAAGGGGTGAGGGATTAGGATTTGATGTTGAGGGTTAAGGGTTGAGGCTTTAGGGTTTAGGGTTTAGGGTTTAGGGATAGGATTGAGGGTCGAGGGATCAGAGTTAAGGGTTGAGGGATTAGGGTTTTACGTTGAGGGTTGAGGGTTGAGGTTCGAGGGTCAAGGGTTTAGGTATAGGGTTGAGGGTCGAGGGATTAGGGTTAAAGTAGAGTGTGGAGTGTATAAGGATTAGGGATAGGGTTGGAGGATTTAGGGATAAGGGATTAGGGTTTAAAGTATAGTATCGAGTTGGTTGAGGGTTTAGGAATAGGGATAGCATTTAGGGTTTAGTGATGAGGGATTAGAGTTGAGGGATGACATATTAGGGTTGAGGGTTGAGGGATTAGGGTTTAGGGATAAGCTTTATGGTTGAGGGTTGAGGGATTAGGGTTTAAGGTATAGTGTTGAGGGTTTAGGGATAGGGTTTAGGGTTGAGGGATTAGAGTGAAGGGTTGAGGGATTAGGATTTGACATTGAGGGTTGAGGCTTTAGGGTTTAGGGTTTAGGGATAGGGTTGAGGGTTGAGGGATCAAAGTTAAGGGTTGAGGGATTAGGGTTTGACGTTGAGGGTTGAGGGTTGAGGTTCGAGGTTCAAGGGTTTAGGGATAGGGTTGAGGGTCGAGGGATTAGGGTTAAAGTAGAGTGTGGAGGGTATAAGGATTAGGGATAGGGTTGGAGGGTTTAGGGATAAGGGATTAGGGTTTAAGGCATAGTATCGAGTCTGTTAAGCATTTAGGAATAGGGATAGCATTTAGGGTTTAGGGATGAGGGATTAGAGTTGAGGGATGACGGATTAGGGTTGAGGGTTGAGGGATTAGGGTTTAGGGATAAGGTTTAGGGTTGAGGGTTGAGGGATTAGGGTTTAAGGTATAGTGTTGAGGGTTTAGGGTTGAGGGATTAGAGTGAAGGGTTGACGGATTAGGATTTGACGTTAAGGGTTGAGGCTTTAGGGTTTAGGGTTTAGGGATAGGGTTAAGGGTCGAGGGATCAGAGTTAAGCATTGAGGTATTAGGGTTTGATGTTGAGGGTTGAGGGTTGAGGTTCGAGGGTCAAGGGTTTAGGGATGGGGTTAAGGGTCGAGGGATTAGGGTTAAAGTAGAGTGTGGAGGGTATAAGGATTAGGGATAGGGTTGGAGGGTTTAGGGATTAGGGATTAGGATTTAAGGTATAGTATCGAGTCGGTTGAGGGTTTAGGAATAGGGATAGCATTTAGGGTTTAGGGATGAGGGATTAGAGTTGAGGGATGATGGATTAGGGTTGAGGGTTGAGGGATTAGGGTTTAGGGATAAGGTTTAGGGTTGAGGGTTGAGGGATTAGGGTTTAAGGTATAGTGTTGAGGGTTTATGGATAGGGTTTAGGGTTGAGGGATTAGAGTGAAGGGTTGAGGGATTAGGATTTGACGTTGAGGCTTGAGGCTTGAGTCTTTAGGGTTTAGGGATAGGGTTTAGGGTCGAGGGATTGGAGTTAAGGGTTGAGGGATTAGGGTTTGATGTTGAGGGTTGAGGGTTGAGGTTCGAGGGTCAAGGGTTTAGGGATAGGGTTGAGGGTCGAGAGATTAGGGTTAAAGTAGAGTGTGGAGGGTATAAGGATTAGGGATAGGGTTGGAGGGTTTAGGGATAAGGGATTAGGGTTTAAGGTATAGTATCGAGTCTGTTGAGGGTTTAGGAATAGGGATAGCATTTAGGGTTTAGGGATGACAGATTAGACTTGAGGGATGACGGATTAGGGTTGAGGGTTGAGGGATTAGGGTTTAAGGATAAGGTTTAGGGTTGAGGGTTGAGGGATTAGGGTTTAAGGTATAGTGTTGAGGGTTTAGGGATAAGGTTTAGGGTTGAGGGATTAGAGTGAAGGGTTGAGGGATTAGGATTTGACGTTGAGGGTTGAGGCTTTAGTGTTTAGGCTTTATGGATAGGGTTGAGGGTCGAGGGATCAGAGTTAAGGGTTGATGGATTAGTGTTTGACATTGAGGGTTGAGGGTTGAGGTTTGAGGGTCAAGGGTTTAGGGATAGGGTTGAGCATCGAGGGATTAGGGTTAAAGTAGAGTGTGGAGGGTATAAGGATTAGGGACAGGGTTGGAGGGTTTAGGGATTAGGGATTAGGGTTTAAGGTATAGTATCGAGTCTTTTGAGGTTTTAGGAATAGGGATAGCATTTAGAGTTTAGGGATGAGGGATTAGAGTTGAGGGATGATGGATTAGGGTTGAGGGTTAAGGGATTAGGGTTTAGGGATAAGGTTTAGGGTTGAGGGTTGAGGGATTAGAGTTTAAGGTATAGTGTTGAGGGTTTAGGGATAGGGTTTAGGGTTGAGGGATTAGAGTGAAGGGTTGAGGGATTAGGATTTAACATTGAGGGTTGAGGCTTGAGGCTTTAGGGTTTACGGATAGGGTTGAGGGTCGAGGGATCAAAGTTAAGGGTAGAGGGATTAGGGTTTGACGTTGAGGGTTGAGGGTTGAGGTTCGAGGGTCAAGGGTTTAGGGATAAGGTTGAGGGTTGAGGGATTAGGGTTAAAGTAGAGTGTGGAGGGTATAAGGATTAGGGATAGGGTTGAAGGGTTGAGGGATTAGGGTTTAATGTATAGCGTTGAGGGTTTCTATAGTCAAATATAGATTTATGGGTTTGATTATATTGATTGCCTCTCCAATTTTGGGGTGTGGATGTTTTGGAATCAATCAGGAAGTCTTCAGGAGACTTTATGGAAGTGGATTGGCAATCACTTGATAGAACCCCTGCTATTTATGCTTGGATAAGGATTTGTCACAAACTAGAACTTCTGCTTCCAAAGACGATTTGTCTTTCTTCCTTGATGGGCATTTTCTATCAAGAACTTGATTATGAGGGCTTGCCCCTTCATTGTTATGCCTATCATATGGTGGAGCATCTGGCAAGCTCTTGCAGGAAACAGGAAAAGTTCTCCCTCAAAAACCTTTTGGTCATTCAAGTCTGAAGGGGAAGGTTTCGAAAGATAAATGCACAAGATGTGATCAATCTATAGCAGGACAAAATGCAAGGGTGTTATAACACACTCGCATTTTTTCTTGCTATAGAAATGGTAAAAAAGTGTTGACCCCTATGATCCAGGCCCACATGCTCTATTTTCATACTGATTTTGTGCATGCTCCAACAAAAAAGAAGTGCTTTCATGCTGTTGGGAAGTTCACATGCACATTTAACACATTGTACCACCTTTGCATGATCTTTTCACCACCTTTTCTGCTTTACCAACTTGAGAAGGAGGAAATAACATAGTTTTCACACCAAGTTTGATATATATCTATTCAAGTTTCAATTTTTGTAGTGTTGCAATGTTAATTGTGATTCAATTTTAGGAATTTAACATTATAGATTGGTTAATAGTATTGTTGTTAGTAATTATATTTGAGTGTTATTCAATTTAACATTGAAAAGGAAGCAAGTGGTGAAAAACTCAAATTGTTGAGGAGTTTGATGCAAGAAGAAAAAAACACTACATAATTGGCTACTCTCTCCATTCGAATCTTCATTTTTTAGGTATGTCAAGTCTTTACATGCATGTTCTTTACATTTTCCTTAATTTAGATTGAATTACTTTATCATGCTTTATCATACATGTTTAAAATAGACACATTCCCAATCAAGAAAATAGCCTACATCTCACATGATGCCATGTATATTTTCTACACTTGGGCTCTTTAATAATTATGTGTAATAAACAGACCTTAACATACCATGATGTCAAACTATACAAGAATAAATCCTTACAACATAATAAAAATACAATCCCACTATTATCTTGTATTCATTTCTTAGGAAGTAATATTGGTCTCTTTATCATGCTACAGACAAATTCTCTGTCATGCTGAGGAAACAATCAAGAATTAAACCAACACAGGAAGAGATAGAAGCTAAGGATGCAAAGAAAGCAGTGGCTATGAGGGAACTTCGTGAGAAGAGGAAATTGGACACGATAAATGAAGACATACCAATTGAAGAGGAACCACAACCATCACAAAGAGATGGTATTGGCGGCACAAAGAGAACGAATGCAAAAACTTCGTGCTAGGAGAGATTTGAATACCATAATTGGAGACACGTCCTCTACCGCAAGTCAACATGTAGGGACACCATCTACCACATCTCAAGTTGAGAGTACATCATCACTCACATGTGATGAAGGAGGTACGTCATCGTTCCCACCTCAACCTCAAGGTATGTCATCTATTCCATCTTTGATCGAAGGTATGCCATCTAGCCCATCTCATTTAAATATTGATGAAATTCCTAATGTTGAGATGAATTTACCTAACTTAACACCACCTAGAATTTTGCATAGAAAGATAAAGTATTTGATTGAAATTGATGAGAATATTTTTTAGCCAATGGAAGGTAAGATTCTAAAATGCACTTGTAGAAGATATGCTCATAAGATTTGGAGATTGTTCTTTGAAAAGTTAAATGAGACTGCAAGATGTCAACTATTCATTGAAATGATGCGAAGTATAAAGTATAGGTCCATCATGAAGATTCTTGGGTTGAGAACATCAGATGCTTCAAGTTAAAAATCTATTGTCAAGAATCTAATGAGTGCGTATGAGAGAGTGGGTAACACCTCACGCACAAAAGATAGTAATGCAACACAGCGTGTGATTACATCGACTATAGTAAGTAGTCAAACAAGGAAAGCTTGTCTCATTAGAAAGACGAGTCAAGAATTGAGAATTAATAGGAAAACTTTATCAAGAGCCGTTGGAAGACGCCAAAGAATTGAGGACACTAATGCCAATGAATTATGGGTGTTCTCGGGGAGACTACCATGAAAAGATAAACCAATTGTTGAAGCATTGAGATCACTAATTGAAGACTTTTGGAAGAATTACACAAGGGTATCTCTGAATCAAACGGATGTGGTAAGAAGGAGAATCGGTAGTCAGAACCATGAGCCACATCCAAAGCATTTTTTGGATGATACTCAAACACAATTTTATAGTAAATTTCTAGAGAAGTATCCTCAAATTAAAATTTGTCAAAGATATTTTGAAATGCTAAAACCTTTCTATGTCAAGATAAATCACACACACACTACTTGTTGTTTTAGATTACACATTGAATTTTCTAACCGTTTTGATTCTTATAGGTCTATATGTTTAGATATGCATACTAACAATGTTTTGCAGGGTTGTGCCATATGTGCCCCACCAACATCTTCAAGAGACTTCATATCAAAAATTTTATGTGAAAGAGAGGAAGGTCAAATATTCTACAAGAAATTATGCTTGGATGGCACATGTCATCATTGCGGTGGCTTGCAACATTTGCCAATATGTGAACACATGCGGTTGGAAACGAACTAGTAGAGTTTGGTAAGTATAAAATAGTGGCATACAATATAAAAGATGGTAAAGAAGCAAAGAGGTGTGAATTGGTTATTGAAAAAATTCCAGTGTATCAGTTTATGCCTATATTTTGTGACAGCATAGTGTATGAGTATGCAAAACATGCCCATAGAGCTCGATGGTTGGACTTGCAATTCAAGTTATGCAAGGACACATTTCCAATTGGTAGCATTGTTTTAGTCGTCAACTTTGCAAAGAATTACAGTCTATAGCCACAGCGTGAGGTGCAATCATAATATTACAACTCCACACAAGTTTCTATATTTGTGCACATCGCATTCATTCATGCGAATGATAGTACAGAGGATGACAGAAAGATCATAAGGGAGTATAATTTCTATATTAGTGATGATCGCACGCATTCTACGGAGTTCATGCAAGGTTGCTTTTAGGTGTTCTACAATGATTTGGCTAGAAGGGGCATATCATTCAGTTAGCATATCATATGGTCGGATAACTATGCGTCACAATTCAAGAACTCATAGAATTTCTATTGGCTGAGTAGGAGGCATAATTTTACAGGTATTCAGCATATATGGAACTTTTGTGAGGCCGCACATGGAAAGGGGGAGCATGATGGTGCAAGATCATGTATCAAAAGAGCCATAGCACAAGAAGAGTTAAAGTATAAAGACAATGCAAAGTTGACAGATGCAAAATTGATTGTCGAGCGGTGTAATACTTCCATGGGTCTAAGTAATGAAGGTAAGTCTTCAGTTCATAGATTTTTTTGGTTGATAGATGATACTTACATTGCACCATATGAGGACTGTTGTACACTGACAAGATCAAATGAGATGCACTCTTTCAGAAGCTCAATTGCAGGTTCATGGAGTATCCATACGCGAAAGATGTCATGCTTTTGTTCTTCCTGTACAATTCAAGTCTGGGATGAGTTTGAGTCAAAGGAGTGGGTTGACGAATGGCAGTTAAGTTATCTTAGCCCACTTGACATGTATCGACCCCCGACGGCACTGGAACTAACACAGATGGAATCATCAGTTGACTTTGACCACATATCAGATTTAGTTCAACCAGGTAATATAGGGCATGTATATGCATCTAATTTCATCTAGTTCAACCAGGTAATGTCATCTTACTTTGTAGTGTTTTTGTAATGTTGACTAATTTCATCTAATTTGCTATACATATCAATGTAGGGCACGTATACGTAGTTATTGCAGATGAAGATAATGAAGAGGGAATAGATTATTACTTATGTCATTGTGTTGAGGCCAAAAAGAAATTGGAGGGCCCTGTTACAGATGGAGAAAACATTAAATACCCTACAAGCTCAGTGGTTATTATTGGAACATTGCTTAGAAGGTACCCACATAAGAGTGTTAATGTTTGGCTATTCCAGGACTTTAACACACATCAGAAGATTCTTCATTACTTGAACCTTGTCATGGCATCCAATGTTCATTTGATAAAGTATCAGGGTAGACCTTTGAACAAAATCTTGTGGAAGGTGCGTGAGTCTGACCATGAAGCAATACTTGACACAATAAAGAGTAGAGCAGACCTGGATGGTTCATTGGATTAATTTGTAAGTATTCACATTGATTTTATAAATTCATGTTACATTGAGTTGTAAGTATGCACATTAATTTGTAAGGTTTATCTTTTTTTAATTTCTTGTTGCATTTATACACATATACACATTTTTACATCATCATGTTATGCATTTTTGGTGTCCTGCTCCTGAGGCGACCAAACTAACTATTCCAACATGTCAGGATGGGTACATTTACACTAGGCATGGTCCTATTTTTCACCCAAACATGTCGAAACAGTCCGAGCTACATTGTACCGATGATATCCCTGAAGAGTCCAAAGTGTAAAAAGGTAGAAATCTTTGACGAGATGTTACTCAAAAATTGTGTCACTTAGAAACATTCCATCTAAAGCAACGTGAGCACATAGAGTGCCTCTACAATAACCTCTCTCAGTTTTTTATATCTCTCAGGCATTTGCCTGTGGTGAAAGGTTTTCTACTGCCCCAAAAATCGTCAAAAGGAGGCAATGTAAAGTTACAAAGGGGTGTAACTTTTGTCATGCTCCTGATATGACCAAACTGACTATTCCAATGCATCTGGATGGGTACATTTATGCTAGGCATGGTCCTATTTTTCACCCAAACATGTCAAAACAGTCCGAGCTACATTGTACCGATGATATCCCTGAAGAGTCCAAAGTGCAAAAAGGTAGCAATCTTTGACGAGATGTTACTCAAAAAATATGTCACTTAGAAACATTCCATCTAAGGCAACGTGATCATGTAGAGTTCCTCTACAATAACCTCTCTCAGTTTTTTATATCCCTAAGGCATTTGCCTGTGGTGAAAAGTTTTCTGCTGCCCCAAAAATCGTCAAAAGGAGGAAGTGTAAAGTTGCAAAGGGGTGTAACTTTCATCCTGCTCCTGATGTGACCAAACTGACTATTCCAACATGTTTGGATGGGTACATTTATGTTAGGTATGGTCCTATTTTTCACCCAAACATGTCGAAACAGTCCGAGCTACATTATACCGACGATATCCTTGAAGAGTCCAAAGTGCAAAAAGGCAGCAATCTTTGACGAGATGTTACTTGAAAACTGTGTCACTTAGAAACATTCTATCTAAGGCAATGCGATCACATAGAGTGCTTCTACAATAACCTCTCTTAGTTTTTTATATCTCTGAGGCATTTGCCCGTGGTGAAAGGTTTTCTGCTGCCCCAAAAATTGTCAGAAGGAGGCAGTGTAAAGTTGCAAAGGGGTGTAACTTTCGTCCTATTCTTGATGTGACCAAACTGACTATTCCAATGCATCCAGATGGGTACATTTACACTAGGCATGGTCCTATTTTTCACCCAAACATGTCGAAACAGTTCGAGCTACATTGTACCGACGATATCCCTAAAGAGTCCAAAGTGCAAAAAGGCAGCAATCTTTGACGAGATGTTACTTAAAAACCATGTCACTTAGAAACATTCTATCTAAGACAACGCGATTACGTAGAGTGCCTCTACAATAACCTCTCTCAGTTTTTTATATCTCTGAGACATTTGCTCATGGTGAAAGGTTTTTTGCTGCCCCAAAAATCATCAGAAGGAGGCAATGTATTAAGTCAGGATGAAAGCTTATTCACTCTAGGCGCCAATCTCAAGTTGCATAATCATGAATGGGCACCTAGAGCAATAAGGTGCTACATCATGGTTCCAGGACCTTGAAATGGCACCCAAGCATGTAGGAGGAATTTTCAAAGAGCCAGAATGTTTTTGAAACTCTAAGGAACTAGTCTAAAGACTCTATCGTGCCATCTTGATACCATTGAGTCAACTTTGGAACTCAAAAATATTGAATCAAGGTGTAGGAAGCTAGGCGCCATCTCTTGCCAGTTCAACCTCTCAGATGCACCAACATTGGAAAGACTTTTAATGAGCGCCTAAGTTTGAATTGATCTTGTGATTGAAAGTTTAGTGATGTATTGGTGCAAGATGATCTTTAGTTGAAGCAATCTAAGTTCCAGGAAGGGTTTAGAAGTTATCAACCTTTTCACTAAGTTAGGCGCACTTTATAAGCTTTCTTACCCAAGAGTTGCACCTCATTAAGACAAGGTGCATCTTAACCTCCAGGACTTTTCCAAAGAAGCGCTTTAGTTTATTAGCACCTTTGGACCTTGTTTTGCATTCTGAAAGAGAAGGTGCACTTTGGAGGCATTTCTAACCCAGATTGATGCCTAGGTATAGTCATCTCTCTAGAGCATTACAATGTGTTTTAAAATGAAGGAGGACATTTCATAAGTTGGGGAATTGATCACTGAAGACCTTGGAGTGTTTGAATTACTCTAAGCAAGAAGGTGCATTTCCATGGAGTAGCATACTCTAGATAGCACCTAATGCCATCAAGGTGCAATTCCACCCTCACTTTGGTGCCTATCATCAAGAAGGGGCATTGGGCATTCCTTGAACAGTTCTGAGAGTTTGAAGTTCGTGAAATCACCAAGGAATGTTGGGTGCCATGTGTATCCTCAACAAGCTTGAGTTTGTGCCTAGACAAGTTGGCACTTATTCATGTTTTAACTTCCCTCTTGAAGCGCCTAACTTGGGAAAAAGTTATCTTGTTGTTAGTCAAGTGTTTGATGTGTTTTGGAGACTCCAAAAGACTTCCTCTTGCTAGGTGCTCTTCTTGGAAACTACAACCTTCAACTGGCACCTAGATCCTGAAGAAAAACACTTGCAAGTGTGGGTGCACTTTCCTTGTGATGGAGCATCAAACTGGCGCCTAGAAATCATAATGCATGAAGTGAGCGCCTAGGATCCTATTGGTCCAATAGGTGGTTTTGGGATCCGTGTCAAGTCATTGGATTAGGTTGCCAACTCAGAATGATTTTCATGCACTTAGACTTCAAGGCGCCAAAACTAGTAGGAAAATATTTGGGGGGAAACCACGTTGATAAAAGTTGGGTAAATTTAACCTCCGAGTCTGATTAGGCTCCATATAACAACAATATTTATATCATGTCCCTTTGCTTTAGGAAACAAGCAGTATGTGTCAAGTCATAGGGATAACACTATGGTCCTTAGAAATTTCTCTATGACTTTTGATAAGATTATCTACTATTATGTGGATGCTTGATAGTATTATCCTGATCCATTGGACTAGTGTGGCTATGAGGTTGGAAAGTGTTGCAACCTCCATCCTTTAAACTTCTCCACCTTGTTATGGGTTGTTTTGAGTATTTTCACTTGCTTTCTCTTTGAGAATATTTTCTAATGATACATGATGTGTCATAGATCATTCAACTTGATAAACAACATGGAGGGATTCTCATGCCTCCTATACTTCTTGCAAGTTTCTTTATAGATAGCTCACATCATTGTCCATCTAGGTGGTCATTTCCCTAAATATTATGATAAGATAATCCTGTTAATGAACTTTGGATTGAATGAGAATCAACATGCTTTGTCTTGACTAGAATAGTTGGGATGGACAAAAATCTATTGATTCTAGGTTGGGTTGTTAAAGGTCAAGAAGTTTTGGTGTCTAATGCCCTCTAAATCTAAATATTCAAAATCATAGTGGTTCAATAAGTTACAACAAACAGTCAAGTAGACAATAGACTATAAGGAACAAGGACTACACATGAATCCAAAACAACACCAGTCAATAAGGACATCACAAGTAACTCAACATTACTTCTAGAGGTGTTCACAAAAACAAAGGGGAGGACACAACTAGAGAATGCTAGACTGTAGTAGGGATGAGTGTCTGATGCAGAGCACACAGTGGAAGCATAGAATTATCAACTTTTGAACCTTCAAACTCACTATTGGTGAGACAACATGATGCAGAGGAAAAGATCAAACTCAACTTCTCACTAACATAGTTCATATCAATGTGTTTAAAATCCATAGTATCTACAAACTTCACAAGAAATCTTTCCACAAAAATAGTGACACCAACTGAGTTTCAACATTTCTAACTCAAACAAGGTCTCTGACCCAATAAATTTATTCTACACCTTCAAAGACAGTGACTTGTAGATTGACTGCATTTTGACATCACCTAGACAGGTTTGTTCCTTGTAGCCCTGCCATAGAAGACTGTCAAGCATGACTTTTTCTACAGGATCCTTGTTAAGACTGTGATTACATATTTGGATACCCTTTATGGTCATGTAGAACATGTGTTAAATTGGGGTGGGGGTCTTTTAGAATGAATGACTCAAATATTGTTATTTCAGGTAGAGAAAAGTCCTAATTAGGCCTGTCGTTGCACAAGGCTTATTAATTTTGAAGCCTCCAACCTTAATCTCACTCAGCCAACCTTTGGAACATGTGTAACAAGGTCCACTAGTGCTCATTCAAGTATCCAAGCTCTAACTTCATTAAGATCTTACCAAACCCTAGGTCCATACCTCTTGACTGTTCTCAAGACCCTATTTTCTGGACTGTGTTCAGAAATGCAGTCAACAAACTTGATTTTCCCTTCTTAAATCTCAACCATTTGGTTCAAAACCTCACAAACATGGAAGTAGACATTGTCAAGGTCCTTTCCACCGAGGATTAGCAACATGTAATGCATAAAAATGAGAGAAACATAGATTTATATACCACTGTTTACCCTAAATCAGGGTTTTGACTGTTTTTTAGCAAATTTGCAATAACTGACTCAAAACAAAACCAATATGCATGCAACAAAATGGAAATGGAGGGTGATTGATCAATCTATCACTTACAATCAACTTGGCACCATTCCTTGCCCGTATAGGGCCATACCATGCAAGAAAACAGTGAATTTCTGTAGGAAAACACAGAAAACTGTGCCTTTTTATCATTCCATTACAAAACTCCAATCACCCACGAGTTTACAAAGGTATACAAGGCCTTTTAAAGGCATTACACTTTGTCTTTTCAGTTTCCAACTGATTTCTAACTTCCTCCAAGCGAATGATCTTTGGTATTCCACTATTGTTCTTTTCTTGCATTTTTACAATATTGCTTTGGTAACAAATTTAGCAATTTTTACATTTTCAACTTCCCAGAGACCTATTGATGGCTTATTTACATAGGAATTGACCATTACATGACCTATTACAATTCTCTTCTACTTGAAGGTTCAATTTTACAAATTTGCCAATTAAATGAATCTAATGAGTAAGGTGCTCCTGTACCACAACATACCATTGGCGAGCTTAAAATTTCATCAGCCGATAGGCCGATGCCACCATGACTCCGTTTGATTTCACTTGTGACAAACATCCCATCATTGACTCTTATCGATCAGACAGACCGCTATTGGTGACTTTATATCCTTTCACACCGATGTCTTTGTCACTCCAATACGAGACTCTAAGTCCCTCACCTATTGGTAGGACTTAATACCATCGGCACACTCAAAAACTCTTCTGCCGACACACCAATCTCACCAATGACAACCTTTGAACGACACTCGTCGGTGAGACTCCAAACATCGGTGAACTCTAATCTCATTGGGCTGATACACCGATGGATTTCGACTGTCGATGTGACCCCCTTCACCGGCAAAGCTCTCAACTGCTCTTCCGATGCGCTGATGGGATTATCTTCTGATACACCAATGTCTTCAACTTTGAACCACACTCGTCAGCAAGACAGACCATTATCAGCGAAGCCTAACCAAGGTCTACCGATACGCCGATATGACCAACTCTTGATGTCGATACAAGGTTCTTTTGAAGGCAAAGGGCGCCTAGGCTTATGGGGCTCAATTTGATGTATTTATTGAAAGCTCAAGGTGAATTGATGCTTATTGAAAATGCCACTTAGTCCTTCATTTGCATTCTAGGCGCCATTTCCTATTGACTTATATACTCCTCCTCATGCTAGGGTGCCACAATGAAGTGGTTTAGACAATAGGTGCGCTTCACTTACTAGAGGCTTATTCTCCTTCCACCTTAGGTGCACTTTTACGGTGGAATAGGTGTCAATGGGTGTTTTGTCTTAAATGAATGCCCTCTCTAAGTTGGGCGCCCTTTTGAGGCTTTATGAGTTGCAAATTGCGCCTTAATCCTTCATGCTTATTGCTCAATGTTTGAATGTTTAAGAAAGTCTCCTTTAGGTGCTCATCTTAATGACTTTTTCTCAAGGCACAATCATCCTAATGACTTGGATATTCATCCTAGTGTTTCAGGATATCAGGCTACCAGACAGTCATTTTTAGGATCTCAAACATAAAGAATAACATGATGATTCTTTTTTTGTATTGCATATAGTTGACATTCTATGCTACTCATAAAGAATATTAATATTTTCTGTTCAACATGATGATTCATTTTTTTTTTAAATACAACTTTTATCTTTTAGTTCCAAAATGAGGTTTAGGTGATACTTGAATAACAATAGCTAGCTTATTGGATCAACAAACAATCTATGTAATACAATTGGACTTTAAATATTTGAAGTAGCCATCTACAAATATCCATTCAAACATAGATTTATAATGCAAGTATAGATGCCATCAATAAAAAAGATTTGTATTAACCAAATATACATATAGGCATACATCAATATCTGTTGATATAAGTATAACATATATACAAAATAGCCATATAGGCTTACAAGAATGCCATATAGGCATACAATGTCAACTATATAAAATACAAAATATATGTCCACAAATGCCATATAGGCATACAACAAAGGAACACAATAAAAAGTCATTCCCCTCTAGCTGGTGAAGAGAATAGATCACGAGCAGCCTTTGATCTTCTAGGGGATGGAGACGTGCATGTGGGTGGTCTACTACGAACCTGAGGGCTACTCCTCCTATTTAGTTATTCCTGCATCTTTAGTTGTTACAATAAAAAGTATAGATATTAATATATAGAAATTACATGTTATAAAAAATGAAACATTTAACAAAATAATCACTTACTGCTAACATATAATCTGTCTCCTCACTTGCCTTAGTAGCATGAATAGGCCATGGTGATGTCATGTCCTATAGAAACCATCCAGATAGAAATTAAACTTCAAATCAATAATCTTTTGATTTTTCAAAAATAGACAACTATAACAATGAATGTAAATTGAAATTTAATAATCTGCCTCATACCCCTGTCAATGCCATGGAGCTATGAATCGCAAAGGCCACACCATGCTCCATTGCCCTCTGAACATGGGGAGGTGTCTCTGCAGCCTGCATCATCTGGAAATAAAACAACATTATTCAATTATGAAAACTATAATAGTGATGCAAATCATGGCTCCTAACATACACACACATTTATCTAAACATGGAAGTACACACAATAAAGCACACAAGTCACATACAAAAATCTAGTAAGTACAATTCATTCATTAAACTATTTATTTGATTACCTCCGTAAAGGTTTGAAGTCCACCATTGTTGGTAGGTGTTGCCATGAAATCTACAATATTAACCTATTCAACATCCAAAATCAGATATTAGAATACCATTCATATAACGATGCTATTCACATGTAATATTTATAATTGTTTACTAGTTACATATCCCAACAGTATATGATCTAGTGTAAAATACAGGTGGCGAACCATTGAAAATTGCATCGATGCTATGACCCTAAAATTTTATTAAAATCATCAATTTAAATTAGTTAATCTTACATTTCAAAAATAAAATTTAATAAATTAAATTCAATAAACTTGCTAATATTTACCTGAGTATCAAGGCTGAAAGTCTCACTTAGGAGGGTATCTGTCATCACCATCTGCTCAGCTGCAGATGTAGCATGTGCACTTGCGTCCTGACTATCCATGGGGTCATAACCACAGGCTGACTCGCAAGTCTGACAAGTATGGGGTGGGACCCTACTCCTCGCACTATCTCCCAACCCACTCTGTGCTATAGGACTGGCATGCTCTATGATGCTCTGGGTCAAGGCACTAATGGACTGAAGTGTATCGACCTCAACACTCTCCTTCACAATGGAAGGGATAGAAACATGCTCGTGGGCTGGTCTACTGATTACTCGTCTCACTACCCGCTGTGGGTCAAGACATGCCCCTGGTCTATCTTGTGCTAACCCCCCACCTCTACCCTAGAAGTCCCGCATATCAAAATAGTTTGGCACTTTATTGTGGACAAACTCACAGTAGAGTTTCCTCAAAAAGTATTGTGGGACCTCATTATTATTGCATGGAGGATGATCAAAAACCATCCACCACCTCTACCCAAAATTGTCCCTTATCACTTGGTTGTTGCACCAATGGATAGGGAACCTCTTGCATGTAATGGGTGGAGGTTGATTTGTTTGTGGGTTTGTGAAAATTGAACACAAGTCTAATTTTATGATTTGTAATTTTTTCACATCTTGGTATGACAGCTTGTCTGCATAATAATCTCTAAACTCTCTCCTCTTATCCGTCCAACTAGTTATTTGCTTGCTAATTGAATCTACATTCGATAACATAGATTCAAGAGATTCAGCAAGCGTGGACCTATGCAAGGTTGAAGTGGAAGGATCTTTCAACCTTGCAATTATATCTTCAATTTCTTTTTTGTTGTTTTCAATTTGCCCCATTATATTTTCTTGTGTTCCAGGGGCATGTCAAGGAATGGATGGAGGAGGTTGTTGTTCTGCAGGTATTTCCTCCTCAGGATTTTGTGGATTTTGAGGAGGAAGAGGAGGAGGAGGAGGTGCATTAACATTTCCTGACAATTAACGAAATATACATCAAAAATCAACTCAAACCTACCTATTTAGAAACAAATTCAAACAAAAAAACAAATATAACTCACTCCTTTAGTGTGCTTGATGTCGTGGCAGCATTTTGGCGACGAATCGATAAGGTTTTTGTGTTGAATTGAGTTTTGCAAAATGCAAGCGCGCTTTCTAGGGTTTGCAGGCCGCAGGCATAAAGGAGAAGAAAGAAATGAAATGAGATAGAAACCTTTTTTTTTAATTTATAGCAAGTCAAAACGCGCTCGCGTTATAACGCGAGCGCATTATGGCTTGGTTTTGATGAGCCTTAGGCTCGTCATTACCAAGCCATAACGTGCTCATGTTTTGTATTTTTTTTTTTTTGAAAATAATTTGGCCACTTTTTGGGCCCCCATCTTTTTGCACTTACCCTTACATTGTAAATGATAACAAAAATAAACTAGAATTTCAATATGCTCAACCATATGATATTACTTTCAATACATTGGCTTTATAAAGCCATTATTCTCCCGTGAACAAACTACTTAGGGAATAAATTCCCACCAACCAAACAACTAACCTACAAACTAACTTAAGTCACTAAGGTGACTTTATTACATGTAAACCTTAATTTTCTAATAGAATGCATATATTTTGTAGGCATCTGAAACACTTTGGCCCCTTTTAAAGTTCTAATGCATGGATTATTTGCTACCCTGAATGTATGCAATTTCTTTTATAAAGGACTAATGGTGATGTTTGTGTCAGGAGTTCACCCACATGGGAGAAAATGGAATACTAACCATAATAAAATGAAGACCAACCAGAGCTACCCTTGACAATTTGTTGATGTCAAGCTACACTCAATGAGAGCTCCTATCCAAACACTCAATACTGACCCTGATACAAAGTTTGAAATTTTGAATAGGTTAGTCTTCTAACACAAGACCTACTCCCCTGTAAGGTGAGCAACTTACCACGGATTTGTTTTTCCATTTTAGGAAGAAATTCTTAGATTATCTCTAGAATCGTAGCTTGCACATTTCCAACAGGCACGACATTCTCTCTAATAAATGAATAAATATTGCACCACTATATACATAGACCTTGATGCTTATCCATGATCATTGAACTACGTAGACTATTGTTGTCACCATTCACATCAATTTGTCTCCACCCATTTGAAAGCAACATGGCTCTAGAAAAAAAATCATTTTCTAGGGACTACCTGGCAATGAAAACCTCCATTTCAAAAAAATAAAACACTAGTCTTTTTATCACTTACCTATTGTCAATCTCAAAGTTCTTCCTAGCAAGTAGAATACGTAGCATACTAAACATGTTGTAAACTAGTACATCACCATCACTTGTTGTCGACTTAGAAGAAGTATGTCAATTAACAGAATTATGGAACCATTATAACACTGCTGATATTTCCAGTAACAAATGGCCACTAATAACAAAAAATGGGATCCCTATCAATTGATTGAACTATGTAATTGCTACAATTCCTAAACCTGCAATCCAGATTCTTCTGTCTCAAATATGAATTAACTAAACTTAGTAACAGCGATTGCAAAAAAAATAGCACCCAAATTCTTAGGGTAGTGAACCTATGTTATAAATAGGCTCAATATATTATTTAGATTTGACTACGATTGACAATAATGGGAATATCAAGAGGGAATATTAGAGATCCAGAAGGGTGTCAATTTCATAGTTCTTATGAGAATATTGGTCAAGAGATTAGTAAATTGATAAAAGAAAGTCAAGCGTGCAAATTAGGGCATGAAGTAAAATTTCATTGTATATCAAAAATGCCTCTATAGGTTGGGTGCATAATAGAATATATGGAGAAGCGAGGGTACTTTTCCTCAAGAAGGTAAACTACTTCTTTTGTTAAAATGGTAAAGTTAAGAAATTTTTTAAAAATATATAAATTAGAAAATAACTAGTATATTTCTATTTAAAAAATATATCTACAGTACGCTGAGTTATATCTTCTCGAGGCACCTATTCAAAGTAACTATGGTAATTCTTTAAGAAATAGGTGCCTCGAGAAGGAATATCTGGGCGTACTATAGATATATTTTTAAAATATATTTATATACTATTTTATTGAAGTAAAAATGTATGCTTTGAATAATGAGATTAATTAAACATTATTTTAATAATGTTTTAAGTTCGATAGTGAAATTAAATTTGAAAGCAAGTCATAGATATGCAATTTTGAAAATGAAAATTTTATTAGATTACCAAACAAATTATGTAGATGCAAAAGTGAACAAATAAGAAAAAAAAATAACAAACCATAGTAACACAATTTTTACGTGGAGAAACCCTTTTGGGGAAAAACTCCACCAAGAAAAGAGAGCAGCTAGTATATATTAAATTTATAGTAATATGATTACAAGTATACAACATACATATATACACTATTGTATTGTATGTGCTTTGCTAAATATTGTAAATGGCTTCATTTTTCTTCTAATAAACTCAATCTTTCTTCTTCATCTTTTCTCTTCCCAAGTTGTTTTCCCTTTTTCATCTTTTCATAATGGTCATATGTAAAAGGTGGCATTATTCTGAGTCCTTCTAATGACTTGACACGAGATATAGCCACAAATGTCAATCTTGCTCTTTCTGTATGTCCTATGTCAATAGTGGGTTTGAAAGAGTCAGACCTTGTGATTTGTGTATTGTCAATGCCCAAGCCAATCTTAAGGGTATTTGAATAGTGTGACCTCTTTGTCTCGGTGTAATTGGAACTATATGTGGAGATTGATCTTCAAATGGATCCCTAAATAATTGTCAAACTCAACCATAACATATGTTAGCGGTTCTAGTGGAGCAGTTCCAAGTTTGTATACTATTTTTCTAACATAACCTAGATCTCCATTTACAAGACCTGCTTCTATCTAAAGATTAGAAGTTAACATGACCCTTGCATCTTTAGAAATTAATAGCTCGACATCAAGTTCATCATTATGACCATCATGTACTGTGTTCACACTACCCATCTTTGTTGTAATGCTACGAGCAACAGACTACTTCAACGAGTATATATATTTTTTTGTTATGATTATGCACATTATCATTTGTGGAAAACAAATGAATACCTTTGTCAAATTCATCATTGGTTGTTGCATCAATAGAAATATTGGTTCTTGTCATCAACAACTTCCAGTCGTCAATAGTAGGATTTGTATTACTTAGATTTGTGAGAAGTTCATGAAACCTTTGTTGTTGAATGCTTTCTCCTTCTTGTCTAAATATCTTATCCAAAGTAACAATTGTTTTGAATTCTTCCCAAAGTAGTTTACCATGTCTGTTACTATCATATGGTGGTCTATCATTAACATGAGATAATTGTCCCAAATCTCCAACCAGAATAATTGATATTCCTGTAAAATATATGAAAAAATGATGGGTAGTTAATTGTGTTTATTATAATGAAGTATATGTATTAACATAGGAAAAAAATACAAAATACATAAATGTACTTGCAAAACTAATATTTGCATTTCTAGAAATGCCTGACAAAGTCTAGAATCTATCTTCTCTAACAAATTTTGTCCAATGAAGCTCATTTCATCAATCAGAATGTATTTTATGTGTTGGATTTCTTCTTGGAAACTTGTGAGTCTTGTTCCTTCTAATTGAGTAAAATCTGTGAAAGGAATTACAAAAATGAAGATGGTAAGTGAATACATTTTAAAGATAATGTAAAAATCATCCTAAATCTAAAAGTCAAAACCAAAAAAATATGCGATACAATATGATCAATATATAAAAGTAAGAAAGTGAAAACCAAAAAAAAATGCTATACAATATGATATTTATAAATTAATAATTAATTGTGGATCTGAATAGAAATAATATTTTGATTAAAGAAAAACTTTAAAATATAAAACTACCTGTGATTGGGATTAAAAAAAATGAATGGATTGTCGAAGCTCTGATATTGAATGTTTCAACTCCAGTTGGTGCAAGTAATAGAAGTGGAGAACACCCTAGGAATACTGTATTTTGAAGAGCTTAACTGATGGCACCAATGAGATATGATTTTCATGTTCTGGTTGTTCCTTGAATTATCATGAATAATGGTAATGCATTCGGAGATATATGATAATGTATCATAATTATATCAAGTGCTTTTTTTGTTTGACACCCAAGCTGGAATAATTGATATTCTGTGGTATACCATCACATATGAGAAATCTATTTTCTTTCATGGTGCTTATAAAATGTATTGTTTGATTTACATAATCTTCATCTTGGTAATCATTAGACCACAACGTTTATCTATCAATATCTCTTCTTCCCAACATATCTATTTTAGACACTTCCATAATTTGACCACGATGTAGCCTAGATATGATTTCCCATTCATGCTCTGTTGTATTTGCTTGAAGAGGTTGATTTTCTGCAATGTCAGAATCAATGCTATTTTTAACATCTTCTGTAGTAGTTGTTCATTCCATATGCCAAGGATTATAATGAAATGACTGCCAATTTGATATTATTGTATCATTTTGAAGACCAATATCTCGTTCTATATGATAAAATGACTTGTATAGTAGCAACTCGGACCAACAACAATCTACCCATTTCTCATATTCACGTTCAGGGGTGGAGAGAAACCTCGGAAATACTCTGACAATAGCTATTATTTCCCTAGGTAGCATGTTATTTGTTCTTTGTTTTGGATTATATGTCCATGATTTAGCTGCATCAATAAGTGAAACACTTTCCATGCAAAATGGTCTATTCTTGTATCCATCAATGAAAGATTGTGTATGATCTTCATAGTCATCTTCATCAATTTTAGCTACAAGTTTGTGTTAGGGTTAGCCAGCAGAAGATATCAATGAAATGCAAATAAAGATTAAACAGAGGAATGAAAAATACACAGAAATAATAACAATGAGAGACAATTTTAATGTGGTTCACCCAAACTCGGGCTACATCCACCAACAGAGAGTCCAATATTATTATCCAATAAATTAAACTGATTACAACTAGCAATCCCTGCAACTCAATACCATTGCAAAATGCTACAATACATCAACGGAAACCCTAACCCTTAGCCGCTTTTATCAAGCCTTATGTCGGTTACAGAAATAGGTTTTTTATGTCAGCCAATAGAAAAATAACTCCCAATAAAATAATAAAAAATCGTTGGAGGTTTCGACTAGACCCCGTAAGGGGCACTGCCCCTTGACCCTGTTAAAGATTTGGGGGGAAACCGCGCCGATAAAAGTGGGGTAAATTTAACCTTCGAGTTTGATTAGGCTCCATATAACAACAATTTGAATAACTCATGTGAGACATTTAAATTGACAAATTTTCTACTGCTCTCTACTAATGGAAGTTCCAAAAGCATGTGGCATGTTTCTTGTGCCCCAATGTCTCTTTCTATAATTGTTTCAATAAGAAGCTTTATGTATGTTGTTGAGGCTAAATCATTTGGGTTTTGAATGTTTGCAAGTTGCATCAATATTTGATAATAATTCTGAACTCTTCTTTGCTTTAGAAGCATACTTGGCAATGTACTTGATTACAACATGTTTGGAAAGAATATGTTGCAATCTATATTTGCTATCTATAACTGAAGTATGTAGTGATTGTGTTTATTTACTCTATCATCATTTATTACAGGTTCAAATGTTTTTCCCCCTGTCTATGAGTCTTCATACAATTTTGATCCCTCAAGATTTAATGGCAATGGAGCATTATACCTATAAATAATAAATAAAAAAATGAGGCCATTTTTTATTTGTACTCATATTTTTTTAAATTCCAAGTAATAATTTGAAAGTTTTAAAATGTTACCTTCAAACCATTTGTCCTTGTTTGTTTCTTACGTAGGCATGCACCCTATTGCCAAATAATTTGAAGAAAATTGCAGAAATAAAAACGTGTCATGGTGTTTAGGGGTTTATATTGACCTAAAAATATGTGTATGAGATTGACTGAAAATTTATGCAATTGAATCCCCCGCTTCTTGACTGAAAATTAATGCTATATCTGGTTAATATTCATTTTACATAAATACATTTATTACTAAACCGTATATTTCTAAGCTTGTCGACCTCTTCTGTTTTGTAGAATAGATTACTCCGTACAGAGTTTTCTTTTGTTATCGTTCGCCGCTGCAAGCGACATTAATGGTGTAAAAGAATCAAGAGATCTTCTTAATCTTATTTTTAAAGATAACCAATTTAGTTAGTCACCCAACAATAGTAGTTGAAGGCAGTAAAAATGAAAGATTTCAGGGAAACGTATTTCCACAAACCTTGTAATAAATTATAAAATATCTGTAGAAAAATGTATATAATTTTTTTCTACAGTGTTATTTTGGATCATAGTGATCCAAAATATCAATGCAAAAAACCGATACACAGTTCTTTACGAGAAGATTTACAATTCACCCTATATAATTTTTTACAGTATCTACAAAATCCCCCCTTCATCCCAAAATTTTACTTATAATTTTTAACAAAAATCCCCAAATACAATTATATAGCAGTCAAATTTAAGCGTTTGCCCTCCTTTAAGACCTGTCCTTCCCCCTTCACTTATTATTATCTTAAATCTACAACCCTCAATCTTTTATTTGTTATTCTGATGATAAATCAGAAACTGTAATCTCACACAGATGAAAATAATACAATTTACAGGGAGAAATTTCTCAATCATTAACTAGGAAAACCTCGTGTCTAGTAATAATTCGTGTTATTGAATTGAAATTTGAATCCTAATACCTCCATTGCAGTTGCTGGCAGGTGGAGTGACGATGTTGCAAGCTGTGGGAAGGGTTAATGGCTTGGTCTGATTGGCCTGAAATCTGCTGTAGCCACTTAAAACCAGACAGAGGTAGATGGCGTTGGTACTGACAACATTAGAAAAGGTGTTGCAGCACGCTGAAGATGCTTTTTTATCTCTGCCTCCAGCGAAGTTGAGGCATGGAACCAAGCTAGCAATGTGAACTCCAACAAAATGTACTATAAAACTAATGCTTCTATTTATCAAGATTCAAGATAACAAAAGGTTACTACTACACTCAGATCGCAGAACCCGAAGGTTTTCAAGAGGCGTGAAGCAACAATTTTGAGAAAACTTACCGTAACAAAAATTCCCCAAGCTCGAATGTCTAGCATCACAATTCATACAGGTAATAAGGCGGTGGAGAAATCACATTTATAATGCACTGGAGAAATTAGTTAAAAGCCAGTGTTTTTTGGAAAGTTAGTGTAATAATGCGCTGGAGAAATCACATAATGCGTTGGAGAAATCAGTTAAAAGCCAGTGTTTTTTTTTTTTGGAATTCAGTGATTACCCCGTCCTTTCGTTTATTTTTTTATTTTAATTGTTTTTTTCTATTTCGTTTTTGGTATTTTAATTTTTTTTTTAAAATTTAGGCAGAAAAAACGAGTGCTCTCATCCCCACTCCCAGCTCTCATCCCTACCCCACTTGATTGTAGAACACGTCTCACGTAATTACCACTAGTATATTTATATTTTAAAAAAAAATCTAAAGTACACTGAGGGATATTTTTTTCCATCGTTTTTATTTTTTAATTTTTCAAATTTTTTTGTTTGATAGTTTTGGTGATTTAAAAAGAAATTGATAATAAGAAAATCATAAAAGCTATGGAACCAAAAAAAAAAGAAATTGGAAAAAATAAAAAATAAAAACTAAAAAGGAAATTGGAAAAAATAAAAAAAATAAAAACTAAAAAAGAAATTGGAAAAAATAAAAAATAAAAACCAAAAAAGAAATTGAAAATAAGAAAATCACAAAAACTATGGAACCAAAAAAGAAATTGGAAAAAATAAAATAAAAAATAAAAAATAAACTTTTCTTTCTTTCTTTTATTTGTGGAGTGACTATTTGTATTATTTAATTTTTTTTAATAAAGATTCTAGATTGGAATCTTATAAATTTACATAGAAATTCTGGAATCTTTCAGCTCCCATTCGTGTTGTGAATGTAGAAACGCCTCTCGTAATAAAATATAAAATAATAAAAAGTAGTTAATGATTAAGATTATATATGTTACACTATTTTGAGATTGCAAGAGTGGCTTATACCAATGTTTCCTAGAAATGAAAATGGAGAAATTCAGGGGAACATACATAGATAAAGGCTATTTTCCCAACAGGAGTATCATGTTTTTTCAAAGAGGAAGCAAACAAATTGCAGTGTAATGGCAATATAAAATTTAAATTTAACTTAACTTGGGATGAACTTGTGAAAATATATTTAGAACAATAGTTAAAGAAATGGAAACATCTATGCCTTAGCTAGTATTATGCAAGCATTCGAATCAAACAAAACAAAGAGGGGAAATAATTATGGAGCAAAATAGAACGAAAGTAATAGCGATTCCCATTTATAATGGACTCACACAAATTAAACAAATGACACAGACATGCACAACATTTCAATGCCTCGACATGGAGATTAGCCTTGTTATCAATAGATTTTTCTTGAAAGATAGTAGAAAGGCCCAATACAATGATGGGAGGAAAATCAAGTCCTAGAAGTTAAACCTGAAACCCTTATATCCTATTCACTACAACTTGAGTTGGCCTATTGGTGAAAAACTTGCCCTCTTAGAGCCAAAACAATCGCCGCCCAACATCGTAGACTATAAAAGGATCCATTCCATTCCATTCTACCACCACTTAGAGCCAAAACAATCGAGCCAATGTAATAAATAAAAGACAAAACGTGGCATTTAACAAATCGAAAGCAGATAAGGAAAAATCGAAAGCAGATAAGGAAAAAAAGGGCCCTGTCATTCAGTTGATCTAATTTTCTATCCATAGATATAAAGAAATATAGGAAGGGCATATTTTTTTTACCTTGCCATAGATATAAAGAAATAAAGGAAGGGCATATTTTTTTTACCTTGCCAGTCGCTGAAATGTTGAATTTAGGACTTCATTGTTTGCTAGGGCGCTACTAGCATGAATGAAAAAAGGCAATCCCAAAATTAGCAACTACTTACTCCAAAACCCGCTAAATTAAAAGTGAGCAACTTCCTTTCTTTACATAAATTCCGCCTCAAAAAGCTCAGCAAATGGAAAGGAAGGCTAGGAAACTCACAATATGCCCATTTTAACGACAACTAAATGCCTTCAACAGTATATGCGTTGGTGTTGTTTGTGGTATCGGCTTCCCATGAGAAGGCTAACTTGGACAGTAGGGACTCCAGGTTGTTGGAATCGACTGATTTGCTTGTGGGCAGTTACTGTCAAATGAGCTCTGCCTGAAAAAAAAAAAAAATAGATTTGTGACAACATTAATGAAGAAGAGTATTGGAAATGAATACAAGCCTTGCAGATTTTGATTTCAAGGAGCGGAGCAAACCTAGGGCCATGCATTAAATGAGCCCTTATTTTAAATGCCCAGATCTCGAGAGCCCCACAATGCATTAGGTCGCAACACATGCCCTGAACAAACCCTACGCAACAGACACCTACCTCTATGTGTGTCCACCAAAGGAAACCCTCGAAATAGATTTGTACTCCATCATAAAGACAGGTCTACAATGCCCAAAACATTAGAAACCCATCAAAATTTTTACTCTGCTCATTTTTTATTTGCCAGAAGATTTTTTTCTCCATTTTTGTAAATGGAAAAAGCAAAAACCTTTTGCAAAAATATGGCGATGAATGAGAAGAAAGAGAAAAACCCGCAAAAATTCCATTTTAAAAATCAACACGCTGCATACCATAGCAAAACCTTGTTTCTCCTCTGATGGCGGGGTTTTGAAGAACGGGGAGTATTTGGGTGAAAACATTAGTCCCCGCTGGACTAATAAGAAAAAACAAATATTTACACAACCTAGAGTGTTTTATTTCCTCACAATTATTAACTGTCTTCCAAGTTTTAAGTAGTTTATTTTTCCTCTTATCTTCCAAACAGTTTCTAAAAATTTCCTTCTCAGGCGTGTGCACTCCTCTTTTCCTGAAAAATCTGGACCTTTACTTTCTTAGCGACTTTGATACTTCATCATTATCCCTAGGAAACCGAAATTTTTGGGTTAGAATTCAATTAAAGGTTTGATCGTCTGCTCTTACAAAGATGTCATCCGCAGGCCATGTTCATGAAACCCTTCTCAATGCTGTGGAAAAACTCATGTCCAATGGACTCAACCATCTTCAGGTTAAAGAAAAACACATCTTTCCTCCCCATGAACGCCCCAACATGTCTGAAGTTTGTCATTGTTGTGCTATTCCAGTGGTAGACCTCAAGGATTTAGATGGCCCTGATAGGAAAAATGTGGTGAAGGAGATCAGGAATGCATGTGAGGCGTATGGTTTTTTCCAGGTAAACTTCCATTTATATATAATTAATTTTCATTCAAAAATCTATTTGGGTTTGGTTTGATATGACTAGGAAAATTCAGATTGTGAACCACGGAGTGCAAGAATCTGTGATGGAAGGCATGATGGATACTGCCAAAGAGTTTTTTTAAATGCCTGTGGAAGACAGAGCCTTTCTGTATTTAGAGGATGTAAGTAAGGCGGTCGGGCTTTGTACGACCTTCAATATCACCAAAGAAAAAGTCATAAACTGGAGAGACAGTTTGAGGCATCCATGCCATCCTTTGGAGGAGGTCATTGACTCTTGGCCTCAAAAACCTGCAGCCTTACAGGTAATAATAATAAAGATAATGTAACAACAGGTGCTTTCACAGTGGAGAACCTTGTTTGAAGCCCAGGTGATGTGTCACATATTTAAGTATATAAATGCTGTCCAGTTTTGGTTGTCATCTGTTGAATCAATTTAACTGCAGACATACCCTTCTCTTGGCATCTAAACCTAAAGGCTCCCCATTATAAACGAAAAATTAACAATGAAATAAAAAATAAAGAAAGAAAATGCAATCCCTCACAAAATAAAATTCGGTACCAATTACAAAAAAGGAGCATAACCCTTTTCTCTATTTTTACAGAGAGTGTGCAGGGAAGTATGCTAGACAGATAAGATCACTGATTTTGAGACTGCTGGCTGCAATTTCTGAAGCTCTAGGTCCCTAGGACTGGATGCTGATTATTTGAATACAACATTTGGGAATCATGGTCAGGTGTTGCGAATAAATTATTATCCTCCATGCCCAAATCCAGATCTTACCTTTGGCATACCACCTCATTCAGATGTAGGTCTAATCACTGTTCTAATGCAAGGAGACGTGAGTGGCCTGCAAATGCTCATGGATGGGAAATGGGTTGCAGTAGAACCCATACCCAATGCCTTTGTGGTCAATTTGGGAGAAATTTGGTAGATCAGCTTCAGGTCTTTGAGTAAACAAAATACTCATACAAGCTATATTTTAGAGCTTTAAGTCTGCAATTTTTTTTTAAAAATGAAGGATAGATTTTTGAATTTTATTTTTTGTATGTTTTGACTAGGTTGTAAGCAATGGGAGATTCAAGAGCGCAGAGCACAGGGCTGTAACTAACATGTCACGTGTACGCATGTCAATTGCTACATTCTCTTCGCCTTCAATGGATGCCTTTGTTAATCCTGCAGAATCCATGGTGGACGAGGAGCATCCTGCTGTGTGCAAAGGGTATAGCTTTGCCGAATTTGTGAAGGAATTCCGGAGTCAGGGATTGAAGAGCAAATGTGTTTTGGATCGATTCCAGATTAAACCTGATAAATCAATCAAATCGAAGGCAAATTCGAATGAATCTCAAACAGTGTCAAGGGCATATTGATAATACAAAAAAGGGCAAATTAGTGCAGGGCTACTATGAACTAGTCCTTGGACATGAATGGGGCTAAATCACAATGGATAATGTGTACAGGAAATATGTGCATGCATATGTAGAATGAATGTATGGATATGCCTGATGTAAGGATATGTAAACATATGGATGGAAATGAGGGGTAAGTGTTTAGGAATGTGTAATGGGTAGTTGGATACATAAAGGCAAGGGACCCAACTTCCTACAAAATCATACCATTTGTCAATATGTCTATGTATCAAAGAAGTTTCTTCAAAATAGGCACAAACTAAATGGAAAATGACATGGGTGTGCAAAGTTCATCTTTACATTTTGTCTCCACTTTGAGGTACATGTTAATTCTAAAAGGATCGTGTATCTCAAAGTTTGTAGCACTCACAAACATACAAGTAAAGTAAATATTCAAACATCAAAGGAGATGAAAGGTGTCAATGTAAAGTAGTTGACTTTGCAAGGATATGATTATGTAGGTTCACATTATGTGTATGTACTCTCCATGAGAATTAAAGATTGAGTCTCTATAAGCACATGCAATTGTTTGTAGATCTAAACATGAAAATGTTAGCAATACGATATGCCCCTCAACAAATGGTTGTATTTGTAGGATACAAGGAATAGTAGGAAGAGGGAAATAGTAAATGAAAGGAAAAGTTACTAAGCATGTAGGAATATAATCATATAACCATGTAAGCATATATAGCAATGGTCCTATAAAAGAATGCATGTGTAATGATCATATAAATGTGTCAAAAGACAAGCATGATAAGTACGTGGACGGGAGATAGTATCAAACATTAAGAATTTTTTCCCCAACATGGGCAAATAATGATTATGTAGCCCTCAGTGGCTAGGAACACCCATGTAAGTACAATGACATGAAACCATGATAATGTGTAAAGGGAAGTGTGATGCTCCTAAATAAAAATATTTGTTCATGAAGGTGCAAAAGAGGAAGAACAATTCTTTTGAATGGGAAGGCTTGATGCCTCCATTGCAATAAAGAGGGAAGGCATAACACCTCCAAATGGGAAGGTTTGATACCCCCAATGCAAAAAAGGGAAGGTGTGATACCCCTTGACGTGATAAAACATTCCTAATTGTAATAAAAGGGAAGGTACAATACGTCCAATGTGGTAAAGTGGCTACTTAGGACATAAATGAATCATGTGAGTGCAACAATGTAAGATGTAAATGTGAAAGCTCATATCAAATAAGAGGACCGTATGGGAAAGGTAATGCAATAAGGCACAAATGTGTGCAAATGGGGGAAATTATGATGCCCTCAATGTGTAAAGATATGGCAATGATGGCTTGAATGCAAAAGGGGAATACATGATGCCTACGAATGTAACTTGAAAGACGTATTAATGTAAGCTCATAGTACAATTGTAATAATGTAACAAGATGGCCCTAAATGACTAGATAATGTTGTGTGAAAAGCCATAATGTGAAATACATAGTGTGTATTTCAACATTTTGTGGTATTTATGCAAAAAATGTTTCAGTTTGGTTTTAGTTGTTGTAAGGTTTTTGACTATTATATCAGTCTATATTGATGTAAAAACCTGATTTATATTATTAATGCTAGTTGTGGGAGTTTCTGGTGCAAAAGTTATAAATTTGGTGTTGACTAGTTGCTAGTTTGTGATGTTTTTGTGTAGCTTTTGGGTGAAATTTCTTAAGGCAATTTTAGAATTGAATTTAATTGAAAATTTTCAATTGGGATATTACACATCATCCCCAAGAGACCAAATATTTTGGGTCAAAATTCAATTTAAGGCTTCTTTGTTTGCTCTTACAAAGATGTCCTGAACAAGCTAGCAAGTCTAGGTACATTTGTACCTCCCTTCTAGTAATCATGTTATCCTCTCAGACTAAGAGTCTAGCTTTCTATCCTCCTCACTCTCCATAGACTTGACATTCTCGTAGTCCATCCAAGAGTTTAGAGGATGGAGAATATGTGTTAGACAAATGGAGAAATTTCACACTAGTCACTCAAATAGGAAATTTTAACCCTTTTTCGAAGGAAGCCTTTCTATAAAATAGCTATGCAGCTCTCAATATGCTAGATATCAATGATATGCTTTTAGAATGAATTTTATTTCAAGGAATGTCTGGCGTCTAACTAGTCTCACAAGAAAATACCTAGTATGAGATATTTGACAAAGATTTGCACACTTGGATATTATTTGTTTGCAAAAGATTAATATTTTAAACCTTTTTATTTATATGGCATATGGCTAGCTAGCCACATTCTATGCAACAACTTATGAGGCAATCCATGGTGGAGTGGTTACTTCTCTCTTTCCTAAATGGTAGTCATTTTAGTTGATCAAGGATGTGACCCCACTAATAGAGTGTTATGGGTTCTCCTGAATGTTGGCAATCATCCCTTTTGAAAAGTTAATCTTTATGCTTTCAATGATGTGCTTGAATGATCCACTCTTTGGCAGTGGATTGCTAACTCATTACATCTAGCCACTTGGCTTTTGTGTGGTAACTTTAATATGGTGGGGGATGTGTTTAACAAATGTAGTACTTTGCCTCTGTTTTGGACAATTGGTGAGAGAGAGAGGCTTGGTTTTGTCATGTGTAATAGATTGGGCCATTTTAATCTCAATATTGGCCATTGTAATAGATAGGCTATGTGGCATACATGGAGCAATCTCTATTTGAATTCTAAATAGGTTATTAAATGGCTTGATAGGGCCATGATGTTAGCTCAATCCTTTTTTACTTTTTCTATTTTTTTTCCTTGCTAGTTGAACCTTTCTTAGACATTGTCCTCTCATACCACCTTCCTATTAAATTTTGCATTGAATGGTAATATGTTTCTCCCAAGCCCCAAAAATGCAATTCTTCTTGAATACCTCTTTGTTGAGCCATCAACCCATCATGGCCCACATCTAATGCATCTAGAGCATGGAACCACATCCTTATCTTTAGAGTAACTAGATAGATTAGTGGACCACTACCATAACCTGTACCTCTAGATTTCTACGCATCTATGAGGGCTAGCTAGCAAGGTTTCACCACTAGGCAGCTTATGAGTCCACCACCATGGAGCTCTACCAAGCCACCATTGAGATTGAATCTCAACTCTTTGCTCCTTCTCTACAACTTTGTGTTGCAAGACTTTGTCAATAGAAGAAAATTGTAGATAATCATTCCACCAAAGGTGCATAAATCAAGGCTCGCATGCACTGGCTCAAAGTTGGAGATAAACTTTAATATTTTTTTCCTTCCTTAAGAGCTCACCATTATTTTTAGGTAATAAAATGATATTAAACAAGGTTCCTAGCTCTTAAAGAGCTACCTACCATCACCTAGGCTTTGTTTGCCAATATGAATAGGTTTTTAGAGCTTAGGATGAATCTCTAAAGTGAGCTAATGCTCTTTAGTATAGCATGCAGGTGGTCCCTTGTAAGGTTACCCCTATTCATAGAGCCTCATGTGATCATCTTCTCACTCAAGAAGACCTTCATGAGGCTAATTTTTTCATGGCCAATGACAAAGCTTCTAGATGTGATGGCTTTCCTTATGAATTCTACAAAGCCTTTAGGGATATGATTGGTAAGGATCTCTATCATGTTTATCTAGAAGCATATAATTCATAATCCTTAGGAAATATTATTAATAAAGGAAATATTAAGTTCATACCTAAGTCTAGAGTTTCAAAGGATATCGATAATTGGTGGTCGACCACTTAATGTTTCATACAAGATCATTTCCAAGGCTCTTGCCTTCAAGCTACACCATCTCCTTCCTTTGATTGTTCAGTTGAAGCAAATTGGGTTCATTAAATCTAGATATATTTTTTATAACATTTTTGCTATGTGGAATGGAATGGAGCAGTCCAAAAATTCTCAATAGCAATTTGTCTATGTTAAAATTGATTTCACCAAAGCTTATAATCACATAGAATGGCCTTTCATTCTTTCTATACTTCACTCTTTAGAATTTGGCCTCAAATTTCTAGGGTCTGTTGAAATGATTTTTGTCGATGCTTCTATCTTTATCACTATTATCTTAGAAAATGTCTCCCTGGACTTTTCCCTCCTAGGTTTAGCTCCCGGGTCACTTGTTTTGCATCTTGCATGTTCATTTTGACTCCCAGAAGAAAATGGCCTGAAACCCATGTCACATGGGGCATGAAGGATATTGTGGGATCTGATCCTACCTTGGAAAAGGACCTATGGATATAGGCACTAGCGCCCTTGTCCTGTCCTGGTTTAGGCAGGTCCCAAATTTGAATGTTGGTTTGGTGACCGTTAATTAGGTCCCATGCCGACATCTTAAGTTTGAATTATGAAATTCTTAATGGGAATGTGTTTAGTTGCATATATAAGCATGTTTAGTGTTTCATTTGCAAACTAGAAGATGATTGTGAACTTTTGGCTAACTTATGATTTCAGAGCATTCAAGATATTCATTGTTGCAGAGCAGAGCACTGTTATTGTGTTTGTGATTGTAGATTTAGCTTCATCTTCTCATGTGTTGAAGAGCCTTCATATATGTGAGATCTACACCTTCAAGGTGATATCTATTTGTGTTTGAATCATTTATCAATTCATTTTGCCTCTATCCTGCAGGGATACACACTCTTTATCTAACAACGATGTTTGGAAGATTTGAATGTCTCTCTAGGGCTTGACTGAGGCAATCCTCTAAACACCACAACCCCCAACCACTCTCCTTGTGATTGCAGGTTACAAGTGTCACATCTTGACAGAGTGGAGTTGCAGGGAATAATAGGACAGTGTGTGGATTCTAGATCCTTGAAGAAAAGGATTGCTTGGACTCGGGTGCCAATGCCAGTGTCCTCTGAGGTTGAAAACACATAAATCATTTGGACAGTGACAATCAACATTTGAAGAGCTTCTGGCATCCTGAAAATCACCCTACCTTGGACTCGGGCACTAGTGCTACTGTCCTCCACATCTCATGGGATAGAAACAGAAAGTACAGTGATCATTAATGTTGGAAGGAGATTAGGATTCCACGAAGAAAACACTACCTTGGATAGGGGCGTTAGTGCCAATGTTCCTAAGTATTTCACATCCTAAACTTTGAAAAATAGTCAGTTGTTAATCTTTGCCTATTACCTTAGTCTGCAAGCATTTGTCGTAATTCATCAATTTGCCTATTGTTTTGCATAATTAGGGTTTTAAGGGTATTTGAGCATTAAATTGATACATTAATTGAAAATCTCTAAATTTCCACATCATTCCAAGTGACAGCCTAACCTATAGGTGAATCCTCTTGCAAAAGTGTGATTCAACTTGGTTGATATGTCCTTGAATGTTTTTAGAGAAGGAGGATTTAACCCTTGTATCCATTTGCCCCTTTTTCCTATTAAACATTTTGGTGAACCCGTGTTTATTTAAATTTTACACTTGATGAGTGTTGTACTCTATATTTGCATTCATTCATCCTATCGCATTTGAAAATTTACAAAAAAATTGAAGAATTTGAAAAAATTGGCATCTTAGGCTTGCATTTTGGCATAATTTGAATTAATTGGCATTTAATTTCATCTAATTTCTGTTATGTTCATTAGATCTAATTTAAATTACATAAATTCATCTTATTTTAATCATTTGTATTACATTTCCATGCTTAATTTGTCAAAAATTGCTTGAAATTGTGTATTTTTCATAAAAACCTAGTTTTGTATTAGCTAGGGTTTGTAGTTAAAATCTTGTTTTAGATTTTACTACCCTTTTCAAAAACTCATTTAGGACTAATTTCTAATTGTAGTGTTGAATCATAGTGTCCTTTTTGTAAAAAATCATGTCTAAGGTTTGAAAACCTTGCATTTTCACTAGATTTGGTCTTGTCGTCTCTCTAGTATTGCATTATAGGCATGTTGTGAAGGATATTATTGCATTATTGGACTGGTATTGAGCTTATTATTTTCTGCCCCTCATAAAATTCTTCACAACACGTCTTCTTTTTGTCATTTGCATTGAAAAATTGTGAAAAAGGTGAAAAATCAAGTATTTTTAGATCATAAGCATACATAGTTTTGCACTTGTCCTTTGCATAAGCATTGAAAATCTTTTAAAAATGTCATTTTGCATACATTTGAATACATATACACATGGCTTATAATCACAACAATAATGCTAGGCTTCCCCCTAGGCCTTATTTGAAAACACCATCCTATGGGTTGGGTCAAATTATAAAATCAAAATACATTTGAATTTAACCTTGAGATTGAGATGGAGATGAAAATAATACCTCCAACATATCTCCAATGTTAATCACAAGAGCCCCAGAAATGGGTTGAACACTAACCCATTCTTCACCCTTGCGTATATGTAATCCTCCTATTTCATCATCTTATAACAATATAGTTATGTATGATGAATCTGAGTGCGGGGATATTCCTAACACAAGATCAGGCCTTGGACACTTTGGATAATAGTTCTTTTGAATTCCCTACAACCACTTTCCTTCAAGATTAATAAAATTGTTATCCTCAACACCCAAGAGTCTCTGCTATTAGATTCAATAGATTATCTGTGAGCCTTTAAAGTTCAATGCAAAATGCATTTACTGTTCCCCTGCATACAAAAAATATTTATCAGGAGCACTATGATATGTTTCCTCAATTGGGTATGGAAATAATTCCCTGATGTCCATGGACCTGCATCTATGTGAGGTCCATCTCTCTTCCTTGTAAGGTCATTTAAAAATATTTAGGCTTAACAAAAAATCTATACTTTGTATCTCTATTCATCTTACTTCTCATTCCTTTATTATTCTACCTCCTTCCTACCTTATTAGGTCTAAGCAATGGTCAATAACAAACAAACCTAAAATTCATCGGTCTTGTTGGGTAAAAATCCATGTTTTTGGTATCTTGAGGAAGACACTAACCAAATAAAACATGCCTGACCAGTCTAGTTTATGTTCATGAGAAACTACAAAGGCTTGACCATAGCCTTCATGCTCTTGGATACCATACTTGAGATTTTATTCCAATGGAAGTTTGAAGAAATCTCTCACAACTCCTTTCATTTGCTCCAACACAGACCCAAGAATTCTATGATTAATTAGCTGGCAATATCATAGAAAGTTTGCCTCAATACAAAATGACCAACCCCTTACAACACTAGGGCTGCCATGGTTAGACCTAAGCAAATATTTAAAGGACTTATAGATCTTAATCATAGTAATGATGCCATTTCCTTGAAATAGCATGTATATTGCTTAAGCTCAACACCAAAAGGTACCGTACTCAATTGACATGATAAAGCTTACAACTACAAATACAAAAGGGAGTCATTTGACTATACAACTGAAAATGATAATTAATATACCTGAAAGAAGCCCCAATCTTGACAAGCTGAGGCAAAGTTCTCCATCATTTTTTGCTTGCACTCATGGTTTTCTGACAGAATTTCCATGTCTATTATCCCCATTCCATATCATGTGCCTCCTCCCAGAGAATGGCACAACTAAAACCCTAGAAGTGGGAATAAAAAGAAGCGCATAAGAGTAAATAGGAAATCATAGTTCTTGGCCTCCTTGCGCAGGACATTCAAGGAAACATCAATAAGCTCAGTGCCCTCTGTGTAATGGCCCATGGCCTAGTTGTTTCTGACGCCAGACCAACCAAAGACAAAGTTATTCGAGTGGAATCCCTAGCCATAGGGCTCTATCCTAATGTTGTCCATGTTGAGGCTCGAGATCCATGAACATGGCCTTGGAACAAATATCCGGTAGCTAGCCTCATTGCAATACACATTCACTCTCTCCATATGAAGACCAAATGACCCATTGTAGTAGCTTGTGGGGTCGATCCCATGCTCCTCGCAGACCACTTCCTAGAACTTGGAGTTGATCTTGTTGCTACATTGGCATCCCCAATTTTTTTTGCATGTATAAATCAGAAACCGTATGATCTTTCTTTGAAAACCCTTTTATCTAAAGAATTAAGGGAATAGTTCTGCATGCTAAAAAAAATTGAAGGAAGGAGGCAATGTAAATATCTTGCATTAAAATAAATTTTGGCATATTTCGAAAAAAAATAGTAATTAGGTTTCAATTTTTCTGTGCTTAATGAAATTGCAACAAAAAAAAAATTAGTTTTTGTGCTAGAAAAACATAGAACTAATGCAAATACCTTTAAAAAAACAAAGATTTACTATATTTACACAACCTAAAGTGTTTTATTTCCTCACAATTATTAACTATCTTCCAAGTTTTAAGTAATTGATTTTTCCTCTATCTTTCAAACAGTTTCTAAATTTCCTTCTCTTCTACTATTCAGTGAAGAGGCGTGTGCACTATTCTTTTCCTGAAATATCTAGACCTTTACTTTCTTAGTGACATTGATACTTCATCATCATCCCTAGGAAACCAAAATTTTTGGGTTAGAATTCAATTAAAGGTTTGATCGTCTGCTCTTACAAAAGATGTCATCCGCAGGCCATGTTCATGAAACCCTTAATGCTGTGGAAAAACTCATGTCCAATGGACTCAACCAACTTCAGGTTAAAGAAAAACACATCTTTCCTCCCCATGAACATCCCAACCTGTCTCAAGTTTGTCATTCTTGTGCTATTCCAGTGGTAGATCTCAAGGATTTAGATGGCCCTGATAGGAAAAATGTGGTCAAGGAAATCAGGAATGCATGTGAGGCATGTGGTTTTTTCCAGGTAAACTTCCATTTATATATAATATTCATTCAAAAATCTATTTGGGTTTGGTTTGATGTTGTATACGCCTAAAAATGACATGACTTTGTCTAGATAAATATTCTTAATATTTATTTCATTCTATTTCCTCTATCAATAAATAAATCAATTTAGTTATTTGATTCATATTCCTCTAAATTAATTAAATATCAAATTATTTAATTACCTCTTCTAATGTCTTCCAAATATTAAATAAAATCATTTATTTAATTAAATTCTTCCAAATCCTCTTATCCACAATTAAATAATTTTAATTATTTAATTTAAATCAATTGTTCTTCCAAATTTAAATAAATCATGCAAATTTATTTAAATTCTCTCAATCTCTAAAAATAAAATATAATCAAATATTTTATTTATTCTTCCAAAGCATGCACAAACAATTAAATAAATTTATTTATTTAATTTGCTTTCTTATCTTTTAATCTTCCAAATATTCTAATAATAAATCTTCTTCTTCATGCACACAAAATTAAATAATTTATTATTTAATTTCTCTCAAAATCATGCAAAAGTAAATCTCAAGTTGAGTTAACTGACTTAATTAACCTTGTTTTTATCAACAACTCTTAAATTAGAAAAAAACATTCTAATTTATGAAAGCAAATCTTATCTTTATAAAAGAAAGTAGTTAACTCAAACAAAATAGCTTTTTGTGACACTTGTCTTCTTTCTATTCGCGCACATCTCTCAAGGTTTCTATACCGTTGATCTTCTCTCTCACAAGTCTATAAATTAAACCCAATTCCTCTATTTCTATCATCCAAGCTTTTAGTACCCTTACTCTGCAAGAATTACAGCACACCTTTGGCACCCAAGTCATTCCATAGCTTGCGATCACCCCTTTTATCATTGTTGTGAAGGTCATCTTCATTGCAAATCTATCATAGCCATTCCCACTTGACATCTTAGAAAATAGCAAGGAAGTCCTTCTGAGGGCCATATTCATACATAAGATCATTTGAGATAGGCGATCAATGGAAGCCACGAAATAAAGAGGTTTGCAAGGTTTGAGTTCTTTGTTTGTTTAATCTTCTTTGTTTCTTATTACATTGAGTTATTGGGTATTATTGATTATATTGAGTATTCATTTACACCAATTTTCCCATAACATTTTTGGCACCCACCGTGGGGCCTTGCCTTGATTTAAACCAAAAACTGAGTTTTTTTGTGCTAAGGTTCCGTAAATAGAAGGATTATGTGCATCTGGTCAATTCTAACACGCATCTGAGCTTTGTTTCGGCGCATCTAGTCTTTCAACACATTTACCTCCTAAAGCTGCGCATCTGTGTTCTGATATAATGCATTTACTAAAACTATGCATATACTCTTTGTTTCTACGCTTTTGACCTCTGTCTCAACACTTTTGTAATCCTGAGCATTTGTTAGCTATTTCTGCGCATATGATCTCTATGGCTGTGCATCTGATTATGACAGTGACTTTTTGAGTTGTTCCTTGTGATTTCGCTAATGCTCACACTTTTCGCAGGAATATTCTTTGATCTACTTGCAGGGTAGGGGCTGGTTTAGTCATATAGTTGCATTTGTTAACTCATCTCTTGATCTTAAAGTAAAGTAAATGGATGTTCATGCAAATCTCATTTAGCTCTAACTAGGAGGATTGTAATTTAATCTTGTTGCATCAACAAATTGAATATAGTCCCAATGCTAGGAGGATAAAATTAAACCATTGCTATCTTGCTCTCGAAGTTAACAAATTGTGTGTGTGCCCAAGTAGCTAACTCATTTAATCTTTTTTTTTTAAATAGGGGAAAAGAACAATTATCTTTTGTATTTTTAGAATGATACTAGGCATATGCTCTCCCCTATCTTGGGTGACCAAAATGCCAGACATATCATTTCGCATGTGTTAAACCTTTAGAGAGGCCTGCCCTTGGATATCCTTCCGTCCAAGTGGGAACGACCTTAAGTGGTAACAAGCTAAAGCGAAGCTCTGCCAAGCCACTATAAATAAATTGTGTTTGGAGCAAAAGATTCAAGCAACAAGTGTTGTTGTTTTATACTGACAGCTAACCTCCCCCAAAACCCTTCAAGGCGCAACCCTCAAAAGCTAGGAGAGTCCATAACAGAGAGTAGCACCATCGCACGTATAACCACTCAAACGTTTGCACTTACTAGTCACCCTTTGTTTTTATTAGCCAAAAACCCCTATAAGCTGATGCAGGGAAGAGCGATTATCACCTCCCGAAGATGCCTCAACTAGAAATAGTGAGAATTCAATTTATATTGTCCTAGCCAGCCTAGGATTTGTACTTGCTTTTTAGTCAAAAAGAGTCCAAAAATTACAAAAAAAGATCAAAACAACCATGAAAATATTATGTGTTTGCTGTGTCTTCTTGCCATAATTGAGAAATCAGATCAAAAAGATCAACTTGCAACCAAGAAACCAAAAACACCGAAAACACATGCCAAGAAAATTGCAAAAATAGTCAAAAAACTAGAGTTGCGCATTCATCTCATAGAGCTGCACATCTATGTCGACCTACTGCACATTTACATCGACTTCCTGCACATTTGTCATCTATTACTGTGCTTTTATCCTTCACCAGAGTTGTACATTTATCTCAACCTGCTATGCATATATCCTCTGTTTCAGTGCATCTATAGCTGCGCATCCAAGATAGTGAACTTTTACACATCTCTTGAGAGAAAATTTTCAACATTCTTGGGTACCCATTTCAACCTTGTTCTAGTTTCTGAGATTAGATCTACCGTGTAGTCGCTTCTCCCATACGTTTCCATAGCATACCCTCTTTTTCGTCAATCGTCTCGTCCACCTTCTACTAGGTCTTCCCATAAACAAGTCAAAGTACCTATATCAAGTTAGTACAAGTCCTTTTCAGATCATTTTAGATTCAAGTAACCCTAGTAAGTCTCTACTATCAAGGATTGGACATCCTTTTCTCTCAGAACTTCACTAGTGGTCTTGGTGCAAGACTAGTCTCTACATAGTAAATAGGTATCGACTATCCTTACTTGTGGCTATCGTCTTGTGTCGACCAACTTACTTGGAATCATTGATCAAAAGAGTCCCTTGTTTGAATCTCGTCACCGCAAGTATCTCCTTCTCACCAACCTACAACACCTTACCAAAGTCTCTAGTTTCACCCCACTCCTTCCCACATCACCTTGCATGGTCTTAACTAGATCCCAAAAGCAAAAACAACTTGAAATGGCTGGAACATCTGAGTGCATTGTATCCCCTCATGACAGCAATGAGGAAATCTCCCATGAGGACTTCCAAGGAGCCCTCCAAGATCGGAAATTCCAACGCATGATGGACAAAATGCTCAATGAAGACCCTCAAAAGTACTTTCTTCATCTTGCAAACCAAGGACTTAAGCTCCCCCTCGACTTTGATCTCAACAAATTGAAAGAAACTGTTGTGGAAGAAACTCATGAGGACTATGCAAGTGAAGATAAAACCATTGGCCAAGATACAGGTAAAAAAGTGACAGACTCAAATGCACCCATGGAAGCATTAACGAAACAAGTAGAGAGCCTAATGCAAAAATTGACGAATCTCCAAATGGGGCCACCCACTAAAACTTATTCATTGGAGGATATCTCATCATATCCCTTTGACAAAAGATTGAACATGGTACCCTTCCCCTTTCAGTTTGAAGTTCCTAAGTTTGACAAATACAAAGGAAAAGGAGACCCAAGAGATCACATTAGGGAATTTAGTGTCGCATGCCTAGAAGTAGCTCACAACGAAGCTTTCCTAATGAGACTATTCCCTAGATCTCTAGGTGGACAAGCCATGGAATGGTTCTCACGACTTCCTCCGAGTATCAAAACTTTTGATGAGTTAGTAAACAAGTTCGTCACACACTTCTCATATAACATTGAACACGAAGTTTCCATGCTTGACCTATGCAATACAAAGCAAAAGAGTGGCGAATCCTTCGCCACCTTCTTACAAATGTGGAGACAACTCATAAGCAAAAGCTCATATCACGTGCCGAAGAAGCAAATGACAGAAATGTTTGTCCACAACCTTAACCCTGATCTAAATTACCAAATCCAAATTCAATGCCCTACCTCATTTATGAAATTTATTGAGATGGGATTATTTATCGAGAAAGCTATGATTGCCAAGGGGCAAATCAAGTTGTACAAGGACACCCCTAACTCTAAGTACACCACGGACAAGTCAAAGTTTTGGGCAAAGAACAAAAATATCATCAACGATGGAGTAGTTGATGCCAAAGAAGCGGCTCCAAAACAACAACCAATGTTCACTCTCAAAGGAGAAGTTAACAATGCTACACCAACCAAAACCTTCTCTCGTGAGCCAAAGCAATGGTTCACCTCTGCTCCTAGATGAAAATTCACATCACTAGGGGAGTCTACATTAAGAAAGCTATTAGCTAACGATGAGATCACTCTTCCACCCACTAGTGACTATGAACCTCAAGTAAAACCTCATTATTGGAAAGATACTGATTTTTGTGAATATCATAGAGGAAGAGGCCATAAGATGAATGATTGTATCCATCTCAAACACGTCATTGAAGACATACTTGACCAAAATCTAGTAGGCACTAAAGAACATACCTCTAACGAGACATATGTGGCATACAAGGATCCACTCCTCAACCACGACAGTCCATACAACAACAACAACAACAACAACAGGCAGAATAAAAAATAACGGACACAACAATGCTAACTATGTGAACATGTCATTCGATTATATCGTCAACTGCATATCAAAGCACATCCCGCAAGTCAATGTGGTCACATTCAACCACTAGTCAGGACCCAACAAAACTGATTGCAGCATCATCACCCGCAGTGGTAAGGTCACGTTAAACAGGCTTCCTCCAAGGTCATCACCTTCTCCGTCTAACTCCCATAAGTACAGTGTCATAGACCAACTTCAGAAAACTCATGCCCACATATCTATCTTAGAGTTGTTGCATCTGTCTCCCTCCCACAAGGAAATTATCGATAAAGCCCTAGTGGAAACAACTGTGCCCACGAACCTGGCCCAAGAGAAGTTTCAAGCCATGGTAGGAAATCTAACCTCCTCTAGCACCCTATCGTTCACCGAACAGGATGACCTTTCAGTGTCTTAGCCCCATAACACACCCTTTCATAAAGTCGCCTTCATTCATAAACATCGTATCAAAATAGTTCTCATTGATGGAGGAGCTGGTTTAAATATTTGCATGCTCAAGCTAGTCCTTACATTGGGGTTCTCTGAAACTGCAGTGGATCCAAGGAAAAAGATCACTATTAAGGCCTATGATGAAGAAGAAAGAACTACTAAAGGAATAGTGGTGTTACCAATACAAGTTGGACCAGTAATAAAGGACATTGTTTGCCAAGTCCTCGATAGGGAGCTAGCCTATAACATCCTCCTAGGTAGACCTTGGATTCATGCCATGAAAGTTGTGCCTTCTACCTATCACCAATGTATCAAATTCCCTCATAACAGAAAATAGATCACCATCCAAGGTGACCTGGATCCTTTTCAGCATTGTAACTCTATCTACTCAAAGCCTGATTGCATCATTCCCAACAATAGAGCTTCCACATCCCCCATCCCACAGCATGATTCTACGTCTAAAGCTTCTGTTGGGACCAAAAATTTTCTACCAATTTTTGTAAAAATTTTAGGATCCCATGATGAAAAAATCAATTTCAGTACTCATAAATACACCTGCACAAGATGCTCAAGTGGCCTACTCATTATAATTTGAAACCTGCTCAATTTTATGCAAAATCACTTTGCTAGCATACTTTCCTATCATATGTGAGTGTACATGTATGATTACAGCTTCTTATGACAATATTTGACTAAGTTTTGAGGAGTCAAGTTAAAGGGTTTTGGTAAAATTTGCTACCTACACAATGTGAAATCAGACCGAGAAGCCAACTTTAGAGGCTAATATCTAGCAGCTGCATGATGATCTTGACAAACTGATTGGTGTTCCTGATTCACCTTATGAAAATCTACTTCTATGTCTGGTTTCAAGGCTCCAACACATCGTTTGCTATTTTCTCAAAATGAAAAGCAAGTGCACTTAGCCCTAATTTCACAGTTTTCACCTCCAGAGAGGTCAACTTTGGCCCTAAATATTTGATGAAGAAAGTTGACTAGTGGAAAATCCTCTTGCACACTCTCTAATGAAGCCTAAATGAGCTAATCCCCCAGGTTGCATCTTCCCAGAATTAGATTTGATATTTTTTCAAAATGGCAAGTTGGTGAGTTTCAGTTGAATTCGATAGGAGCAGTTTGCAGAAAAGACCAACCAAGCAACTTTGAACATTAATAGTTTTCGATCCTGATGACTTCATGCCAATCCATCTAACAACCATACTCACTTATCATAACTCAACATGTTGGTGCATTTTAGTGGCTCCAGGAGAAGTTTGATTAGTTTTCCAAGGCAATTTTGGAGGCTATTTAACCAATTTTGCTCATAGTACAAAGTGCTAGAAAGAGGATTTTGATGAAAACCCATTTCATTTTTGCACCTCATGAGCACACAAATGAAGTGAAAAGACAATCTGAGACAGAAACTTGTTTCAAAATGAAAATTTTTTTTAGTCAGGCCCACATGGGGACCCGACTTGTGTTACATAATGGTTGTTGTAGGAGTGGCAATTCAAGTTATGGAGAAGATTGAAGCATTAGGGTTTGGCATTGGTGTCAAAAGTACAAAGTGTGCATAGTTAAAGGCCCTTGTTTCTATTCATAGGCAGCTGCCTAAAAATATGAACATCATTGAATGTAGTACAAAAGATCTATGCATGAGTAATTCATATACCTAAATTCAATCTCCTTATATTGTGTAGTGTGGGGATAATAATGAGGCAACTATTTTCAATCCCACCATCCCACACGAGATTTGTTCTACAATGGTGAAACCAAAGAGGAGACAGATATGAAAAGATGCTTCTTGTAATGAGAAAGGGCAGAAGAGCACAAGGTTAAGAAACAACTTTTAGGGTTCACGAACCCTCATTTTCATCGATTGCCAGTGTCCTCCTACCTGCACGCCAAAGGGAGTTTTGAAATAGCATATGGACGTCCATTAAAGCACAACAAAATTTGGATTTTTGTCAGATGTATTATGGCGGCCAATGCTCTGGTAGATAGGAACGCAAAATGTGAAGGCACAATGCAAATGAATTTGTTGAAAAGACTAGGAAACTTTCAATCAAATACAAACGAAAAGTCAAAAGACAAATGAGCAAGAAGATGGTAGTACAATATCACCTTTTATTGGTGCAACAAATTCAACTGTTCAGCTCATTGATAAAGAAATGAAGAGAATGGCATTTAGAATAAGTGATGATTTCTATGGCAGTATCTTTGATGTTACTTTTTAATTAATTGGAAATACAGAGTGATAATTTTGCAAGAAAGGGTGGCTGTAGCCAATATCGTGGTAAACTAATTGAGCTTATTACTAATAGCTAGTGACACTTTCTTCAAGGATCTCTTAGAGAATTGAAGGAATGATGAATTTATATTTACTTGGACCAATTCCTTCTCAGGATCTTGCAGTCTTAGAGGACACTCATCTTGCACTGGATACAACAATAAGTGCAATTTTGATGGGGGATCTTATGGAAGTGTCCATGAGTCAAGAAAGGTTGTAGGTTTGCACATCTTTTATTTGAATTGCAGGGGCGAATGATATAAGCCTTCTACCTCACATGGAAAAAAATACCAGTGTCATGGCTCGTCTTGAGGTAGAAGGATGACTTCTACATAGTAAACACAATCTTCTTGGAAAGGCTTTTCTTGTTATGGTTTCAGCTACTGGGAGCTTATACAAGACATATGAACTATTTGATATCTACCTCAAAGAACTGCGATCTCATGGAATGCCTTCATCACAGGGTGTATTTACACCATTTCTCATGAAATTCACCATATCAATTTGGCAATGGAAAGGGTGATTTTTGGGAGATGTATATGTAAAATTTGGGGGTATACACAAGGCACATGAGTTGTTTGAAACACCATGCGCAATATGGACAAAACGAATCTATTAAAAATACTTTAGAAGCTTTCGAATGGTTGCATTGGGCAGATGTAAAGCCATACTTTACAACCTTTACTAGCATCGTTCTTACCCGTGCTTGCTACTTCGAAGAAATGTGGTCTTATTCTACCCCAATTTAGGTGCAACATCAAAATAGATTCCTTGAAATGGCTTTAAAAACTTTCAAACAAATGCAGATTGTAGGTGTGGAACCAGTAACCATAATCATTGCCAGTATCCCACATGCTCATTGATCAAATGGTTAAGGCAAAATGAAAATGTTATTGAGAAACCCTAAAGTCACACATCAGAGAAAAATGTAAAGTCAGAATGAAATTTTTGAATTGCACTGATCTTATCCCTCTCGCCGATGGATACCTTTCCAAAGAGAGTATGCTGTAGACCCGTAAGAGGCATTTAAGTGATTCTAACTTCAGTAGATGGTTTGTGTAAGGAGATTCTGACTATCATAGAATGTGAGGGAATTGGAGATAATCAAATTTCTTTGTTATACGAATGGAGAAGTTTTTGCAATATTTACATGCTATCTTGGTGTCATAACAATGTGCCATATAGTTTGCTTTTTGACTCCTCAACAAGAGGTGTTAAATTGATAAGAAGGCATTTGAATCGTAGTCTCTGTGATATTGAACAGATAGTACATGGAATACCTATGGTCAATGGCAAAATTTCTACACTTCCTTCAGACTGGAAGCATAATATAATTGATATTGAAATACTCCATGGGATCTTAAAGTGCACTGGTAGCATCTCAAGATATTTAGGGAAACCTGCTCTTGATGTTTTTTATGATGCTTTGTTAAAGCTGTCAAGTGTTACATTCCATTATCTCATTTCTCGCTTCCTAAGGATTTTAGGTGTTGGATATGACTTTTTGGTCTTAAAACAACATAGTTCACATCTTGGTTTGGACTTTGCACAACCATCAGAGAAGATTTTCTTTGAGTATATTATTTTCTCTACAAGCATTAAAAGAGAAAGCGGGTGGCTAGGATAGAGTTTTGAATATGGTTGAAACGCAATTTCTTAGGTCGTAGAAATTCAATTTAAGACCGCTCATGACTTGCTTCTACTTCTTGGTTGTTTGGTAAAAATCAAAGAACTGTTGAACACAGAGCCCTGCCAATGCATCAAGAAAAATTAGAACAATGCCTGAAATCAAGAATTCCATCTGTACGTCATCAGTATGCAATAAGATGTAATAACTATAAGTGATGAAACAACCCAAAAGAGATCATGGGGTGCATCAACTGACAAGAAGTCGTCTCTGGTTAAAAATAGAAGTGGATTATTGAATTAGTGCTCGAGCCAAAACAATTAGGGCAAAACGTGAAAGCCACAGGAAAAAACCCTAAAAAGCCATTAGGAAAACATGCATAATCAGAAGGAGATTTTCAAATCACACTGAACTCTTGTGTCACACCGATGGAGGCTTCATCGGCAATTGACAGAATATCGATAGGAAATATTTTGAAGGTCCTGATAGAGTTATGCCACACTAATGGATACCTCTTTCAGAGAGAATATGCTGGAGCCTGGTGAGAAGAAACAGTTATCAAAGGAAAAATAAATATTAAGTGGTGCAAGTAATTAATAAAGTGAGACCATAGTAGAACAAAAGTAAAATTTACATTTTCATTGAAGGATTTGAGAATATTTTCAAAAAAGTGACATATTTTCTCTGAGGGACATAAATATACAAAACGAAGGTGAAGTATTTTCCAAAGAACTAACTGAATAGGTAATTATTTTTCTTGGAGAATATTTTGTAGTGAGGTATTTTCACCGAGAAGGCAAAGATAGGATAATAATTTCCACCCAAAGGAATATTGTCCAAATAACGGTTGAAATATACCAAGGCAAATATAATCGAGAAAGAGAAATATTTTATTTCTTGCAAAGTATTAAAGAGGTTTAATTTATGTTATCCAAAAGAGATAATTAATTAAATGAAGGGTTACATTGAACGGGAGGAATATAGGGTTGTAACCCTAAAATCAAAAACTATATATGCCAGATGAGATCAAAGGAAGAAACAGAATTAGCAGAAGGTTAGATCATCATCAGGAGTAGTAGGTTAGAAAATTATCATTAGTAGAGCAGCAAGCATTACGGTTAAAATAAATATCACAAATGGAGACTTTATATATATTATAAAAATCTTTTGGATCAATTGGAGAAGGAATATTATATTTGATGTCCGATCTATATGGTGTTCAATTATTTGTAAATAGTCATTTATATGTGTTACTTGAGTTGTCTCCAAATTAGTATATCAAGCATATATTTAGTTTATCTGGTCACATTTGTTGATTCAGTGTGCACTACTTGATTGGTTTCTAAGAGAAGTTGATTTAATTCCTCCCGAGTGATTTATGTTCATTGGTCTCTGCCAAGAGTTAAAACCCTTTAAATGAAAGATCTTGGTCAGGTTTCCTTCTCACAAGAATTTAAATGTCCTTTCAGTTGTTCACAGTAACCTGGGAAAATATCATTAGGATTGGGTAAGAAGAGCACAAGTAACCTACATCCTTGCACATTTATACAAGGTATAAACATATGAAAAGTGCTAAATAATTTGAGTTAAGCCAAGAGGGAGGACATATTTATCATACAAATCCTGACTCCATTGCCCAAAATGGATAAGACACTAGTTATTTTAACAACATTTTAAAACCTTATTTACATTTTCAAATCTCAAACATTAGCATTAGAAATAATCATCACACTTTATATCTACTTCACACCTATTTGCCACTGTGAAGGATATTAAAAATCTGCATTAGTTGTGAAAGGTATACCCACCTAGGTCTAGCAGAACCTAAAGTGAAGAAGGTATTATCCTTGTGCCTGTTAGCCAAAAGCATGAAGAGAGCTTGGCAACCTCTTAAGGTGTAAAAACCTGCATTTTTGAGACCTAACAGAATTAGTGACTCTACTGGGGACTAATCCAGTTATATCTGGTTGAAGATCATTTCATTACAGAGTCATTGAAGTATCAAATTCAAATAGCAATTGATAACTCTACTGGTAAGGAGGACCTGAAGAGATATAATTATTTTCCTACTTATGAAAAGTAGGTGGTGACTCTGAAAAGATTTTAATATTATCTAATAATGAATGGAAGAAGATCTATGTTCCAAGAGAGTCTTGAGAAAAGGTGGAAGAATAAACATAGATCTCCTTATGGCAAAGGACCTCGAAAGGCAAATGAATTGGAGGAATGTTTGGAAGAAAATTAGGAGGGGTTTATGGACTGCCATGTTGTTGACTATGATAGTATGACCAATTAGGAGATTGAAATGCATCTAGAATGGCAAAGACAACAGCTCAGGAGACTACAGTTAATACAAGAAAGCCTAGAATTGGATAGAAAATTAGCACAATTGGACATCTAGGCATCAAAACCACCAAAATATGTCCCTCCACAAGGTGGTAATGTCAATTCACATGGACTCTCTCAGAACACATATGCTCTAGATACTTCAAGAATACCTCACAGTGCATACCGTAACCCTATCCAGCATAATATGCCACCACAAAGGCCCCAGCCTATAAGTACAAGTAACATTCCCCCATGATATCACCATTAGCATATGTCACATCAGAATGTGCACTCTAATCAACCCACCCAACAAAATGCTTACCATCAGCCCCCATATGGATATCATACACAGCAAAATATTTTTACACCACACTTGGAGCCACAACATATTCCAACTAATGAAATGGCATATGGTATATCAAGAGATGAGAGCAATCTTAAAAATAAAAAATCCTTTTGTTGTCCTAGCCCACCCACTGCAATATGTGAATCAACAATTTGGGGAGGAAGAGGATGACTATTTTCAAGAAGGGCAAACTCTTGATGAAGAGGAAGTGTGCATATCTAAAAATGATTTTCAGATCTATTCCAATACCTTATATAATGACATAATAGAGGATAGTGAAATGACACTCTACCAAGGCATGCTGGAAAAGGAATTTCAAATGTTCTCAAACCCATGGTATCATAAGGATGAAGCATTTTTAGATAGTCAAAGTGTTGTACTAACTCATGAGGAAATATCATTTTCAGATGGGAAGGACAATGCATCAGTTTATAATATAAGTAGTAATGAAGCTGAAGTTGATATATCACACTTGTCCTTACTTCACAATGCTAAGTTTGATGAAGATACTACAAAAGATAAAAATTTTGTGAAGCCTGATAATGAAAAGTGTTGCATCCAGCATGGTTGTGTTTTAAATGGGACAATCATGTGTTATGTCTCTAAAGTGATGCCTAATAACTGAATGTGGACTGATAAGAAATATGATAGAACAACGAATCATAGCATTGAAAATGGGTATTCCTTGACAAATGACAATAGTGTTTCCAGACATGTGATATTATTATATGATGAGAACTAGATTTTTGACAAAGGAAAATACGGGTATGGTTTTTTAACCATATCACTGTAGTGCAAGATTGATGTTTGGATTCTGTTGCCAAATGGAGTAGGCATTGCTCTGCTCCCCAGAGATCTGGGATCTTGCTATGCCCACAAGGGGCATACATCCCTAGATAGAGCCACTGTTGGGACCTAAAATTTTCTACCAATTTTTGCAGAAATTTCAGGATCCCATAATGAAAAAATCAATTTTAGTACTCATAAATACACCTGCACAAGATGCTCAAGTGGCCTACTTTGAAGCATTATAATTCAAAACCTTCTCATTTTTATGCAAAAAAACTTTGCAAGCATACTTTCCTATTATATGTGAGTGTACATGTCTGATTACAACTTCCTACGACAAGATTTGACTAAATTTTGAGGAGTCAAGTTAAAGGGTTCTGATAAAATTTGCTATCTGCACAATGTGAAATCAACCCGGGAAGCCAACTTTAGAGGCTAATATCTAGCAACTGAATGATTATCCTGACAAATTGACTGGTGTTCCTGATTCACCTTATGAAAATCTACATCTATGTCTAGTTTCAAGGCTCCAACACATTGTTTGCTATTTTTTCAAAATAAAAAGCAAATGCACTTAGCCCTGATTTCACAGTTTTCACCTCCAGAGAGGTCAACTTTGGCCCTAAATATTTGATGAAGAAAGGTGACTGGTGGAAAAATCTCTTGTACACTCTCTAATGAAGCCTAAATGAGCTAATCCCCCAGGTTGCATCTTCCCAGAATCAGATTTGATATTTTTTCAAAATGGCAAGTTGGTGAGTTTCAATTGAATTTGATAGGAGCAGTTTGTAGAAAAGACTAAGCAAGCAACTTTGAACGTTAATAGTTTTCAATCCCGATGACTTCATGCCAATCTGTCTAACAACCATACTGCACTATCATAACTCAACATGTTGGTGCATTTTCGTGGCTCTGGGAGAACTTTTGATCAGTTTTCCAAGGCAATTTTGGAGGCTATTTAACCGGTTTTGCTAATAGTACAAAGTGCTAGAAAGAGGATTTTGATGAAAACCTATTTCATTTTCACACATCATGAGCACACAAATGCAGTGACAAGACAGTCTGGGACAGAAACTTGTTTCAAAACAAAAACATTTAGCCGGGCCCACATGGGGACCCGACTTGTGTTACATAATGGTTGTTGTAGGAGTGGCAATTCAAGTTGTGGAGCAGATTGAAACATTAGGGTTTGGCATTGGTGTCAAAAGTGCAAAGTGTGCATAGTTGAAGGCCCTTGTTTCTATTCATAGGCAGTTGCCCGAAAATATGAACATCATTGAATGTAGTACGAAAGATCTATGCATGAGTAACTCATATACCTAAATTTAATCTCCTTATATTGTTCAATGTGGGGCTAATAATGAGGCAACTATTTTCAATCCTACCATCCCACACAAGATTTTTTCTACAATGGTGAAACCAAAGAGGAGACAGATATGAAAAGATGTTTCTTTTAATGAGAAAAGGGATAAGAGCACAGGGTTAAGAAACAACTTTTAGGGTTCGTGAACCCTCATTTTCACCGATTGCCAGTGTCCTCCTACCTGCACACCAAAGGGAGTTTTGAAACAGCATATGGACCTCCATTAAAGCACAATGGAAGTTGGATTTTTGTCAGATGTATTATGGTCACCAATGCTCTAGTAGACAGGAACACAAAATGTGAAGGCACAACACAAATGGATTTGCTGAAAAGACTAGGAAACTTTCAATCAAATGCAAATGAAAAGTCAAAAGACAAATGACCAACCAGATGGTAGTAAAATATCACCTTTGATTAGTGCAACGAATTCAACTGTTTAGCTCATTGATAAAGAAATGAAGAGAATGACATTTAGAATAAGTGATGATTTCTATGGCATTATCTTGGATGTTACTTTTTAATTCATTAGAAATACAGAGTGATGATTTTGCAAGCAAGGTTTACTTTAGCCAATAACGTGGTAGACTAATCGAGCTTATTACTAATAGCTAGTGATAGTTTCTTCAAGGATCTCTTAGAGAATTGAAGGAATGATGAATTTATATTTACTTGGACCAATTCGTTCTCAAGATCTTACAGTCTTAGAGGACACCCAGCTTGCACTGGATACAACAATAAGTGCAATTTTGATGGGGGATCTTATGGCAGTGTCCATGAGTCAAGAAATGTTGTAGATTTGCACTTCTTTTACTTGAATTCTAGGGGCAAATGATATAATCCTTCTACCTCACATGGAGAAAATTGCCTGTGTCATGGCTTATCTTGAGGTAGAAGGATAACTTCTACATAGTAAACACGATCTTCTTGGAAAGGCATTTCTTGTTATGGTTTCAGCTGCTGGGAGCTTATACAAGACATATGAACTATTTGATATCTACCTCAAAGAACCGCGATCTCATGGAATGCCTTCATCACAAGATGTATTTATGCCATTTCTCATGAACTTCACCATATCAATTTGGCAATGGAAAGGGTGCTTTTTGGGAGATGTATATGCAAAATTTGGGGGTTTATACAAGGCACATGAGTTGTTTGAAACACCATGCACAATATGCACAAAATGAATCTATTATAAATACTTTAGAAGATTTGAAATGGTTGCATTGGGTAGATGTAAAGCCATACTTTACAACCTTTACTAGCATTAGTCTTACCCGTGCTCACTACTTCGAAGAAATGTGGTCTTATTCCACCCCAATTTAGGTACAACATCAAAATGGATTCCTTGAAATGGCTTTAAAAACTTTCAAGCAAATGCAGATTGCAAGTGTGGAACCAGTAACCATAATCGTTGCTAGTATCCTCCATGCCCATTGATCAAATGGTTAAGGCAAAATGAAAATGTTATTGAGAAACCCTAAAGTCACACATCGGAGAAAAATGTAAAGTTGAAATGAAATGTTTAAATTGCACCAATCTTATGCCTCTTGCAGATGGATACCTTTTTGGAGAGAGTATGTTGGAGACCCATAAGAGGCATTTAAGTGATTCTGACTTCAGTAGATGGTTTGTGTAAGGAGATTTTGACTATCATAGAATGTGAGGGAATTAGAGATAATCAAATTTCTGTCATACGAATGGAGAAGTTTTTGCAATATTTACATGTTGTCTTGGTGTCATAACAATGTGCCATATAGTTTGCTTTTTGACTCCTCAATAGGAGGCGTTGAATTGATAAGAAGGCATTTGAATCTTAGTCTCTGCGATATTGAACAGATAGTACATGGAATACCTATGGTCAATGGCAAAATTTCTACATTTCCTTTAGACTAGAAGCATAATATAATTGATATTGAAATACTCGATGGGATCTTAAAGTGCACTAGCAGCATCTCAAGATATTTAGGGAAACCTGCTCTTGATGTTTTTTATGATGCTTTGTTAAAGCCGTCAAGTGTTACATTCCAGTATGTCATTTCTCAGTTCCTAAGGATTTTAGATGTTAGATATGACTTTTTGGTCTTAAAACAACGTAGTTCACATCTTGGCTTGGACTTTGCACAACCATCAGAGAAGATTTTCTTTGAGTATATTATTTTCTCTACAGGCATTAAAAGAGAAAGCGGATGGCTGGGATAGAGTTTTGAATATGGTTGAAAAGCAATTTCTCAGGTCATAGAAATTCAATTTAAGACTGCTCGTGACTTGCTTCTACTTCTTGGTTGTTTGGTAAAAATCAAAGAATAGTTGAACATGAAGCCTGCCAATGCGTCAAGAAAAATTAGAACAATGCCTAAAATCAAGAATTCCATCTGTACATCATCAGTATGAAATTAGATGTAATAACTATAAGTGATGAAACAACCCAAAAGAGATCATGGGGTGCATCAACTGACAAGAAGTTGTCTCTGGTTAAAAATAGAAGTGGATTATTGAATCAGTGCTCGAGCCAAAACAAGTAGGGCAAAATGTGAAAGCCACAAAAAACAAAACCCTAAAAAGGCATCAAGAAAACATGCATAATCGGAAGGAGATTTGCAACTCACATTGAACTCTTGTGTCACTCCGATGGAGGCTTCATCAACAATTGATGGCATATCGATAGGAAATATTTTGAAGCTCTCGATAGAGTTATGTCACATCGATGGATACCTCTTTCGGAGAAAATATGCTAGAGGCCAGTGAGAAGAAACAATTATCAAAGGAAAAATAAATATTAAGTGGTGCAAGTTATTAATAAAGTGAGACCATAGTAGAACAAAAGTAAAATATACATTTTCATCGAAGGATTTGAGAATATTTTCAAAAAAGTGACATATTTTCCAGAGAACTAACTGAATAGGTAATTATTTTTCTTGGAGAATATTTTGCAATGAGGTATTTTCACCGAGAAGGGAAAGATAGGATAATAATTTCTACCTAAAGGAATATTGTCAAAATAACGGTGGAAATATACCTAAGGGAAATATAATCGAGAAAGAGAAATATTTTTTTTCTTACAAAGTATTAAAGAAGTTTAATTTATGTTATCCACAAGAGATAATTAATTAAATGAAGGGTTACACTAAATGGGAGGAATAAAGGGTTGTAAGCCTAAAATCACAAACTATATATGCTAGATGAGATCTGTTGGTGCCTGATTTCACTGTCAGTTTCGGAGCAATTTTCATGCAGGCACCTTCCCAAAAAATCCAAAAATATTCTAAGTGTTCGACCTCCTCAGCAATTTTCAACAGCAGCATCATACTTTCTTCCGAGGTGGTCAACATCATCATGATTTTCTGTCGACCTAGTTATCTATCAGGATCATCATGTTTCAATATCAGGTGATGTTTAGACATCATCCTGATCCTGCAGTAGAGCTACAATGCACCCTGATATTCTTGCGGGGGGTGATAATTCAAACATCTGGTGATCTTCCAGATATCAACCTACCCTGATATGATGATGATGTCACCCTGATCTGTCGAAGGGGTCATTTTCTAAGTTGTTCAAATCTGACCTGATGTTCTTTGAGTTAAATGGGTCATCATCATCATCTGGTCTACAGTGCATCGTGATATTTTGTTTAGGGGGTGATATTCTGAAATATCAGGTTATCTTACTAATATCACCCCGACGCCAATATGATGATGACATCAGCAGGATATGGCGGTGACGTCATCAGGATTTTTGAAGGCATCGGAGTGATCGGCTTCATCGGCGAAAGATTTTTTGAGTGCTCTGATTGTTTTGGTCACACCGAGAGGGGAGCATGGAGTGGTCATTGGTGTGAATGGTATCATCGGCAGAGGATGTTTCTGCTTGGCCGACGGTTGAGAGTCTCGCCGACAGAGGATGTGTGTATCGGGGTGAGCAGTGTGGTCGGCCAGGGAGTTTCTCGTTGCTCCGATGGGTAATGTCTCGCCGAGGGAATGACTTGGCAATGTTTTGGATGACCATCGGCGTAACCTTTGACATCGGCGTAGGTATTTTGTTGCTCGCCGATGGTTTTGGTCTCACCGACAGACAAGGAATGTGAAATAGGCATCGGCGAGACCGCTGTGGTCGGCAGGAGATATGTGGGGTAGGCCGATAGTGTATGTCATGGCGATGGGCTTTGGGCGAAGGAGCGTGTGTCGAGCGTGGCAAAAGCGCTCGACACCTATTATGTGTGTGGCCCCATTTTTAAACTAATGAGGTTGTCTCCACACCATGCATGTGGGATTTTTCCCCTTGCATTATTTTTGAACCTGCGAAGGACGCGTTTTGGCGGGAAATCCTTTTTGAACGGAGCGACGGTTTCCAAGTGAAATGCGGGTGGTTGAGCCATCAATGACGGTTGTGCAGGGGTATGGGCCATGAATACAAACGGTGAAGCTGCCTGATCGTGGATGAAGACTTCCAGATAGTGGCGCGTGGCTCGAGGCCCCCCTTTTGTCTGCTGCATTAACATTTTCTGAGCGCCATTCCTTCTGAGGACTGTATCTGGCGGATTTTTTGAAAATAATCATGTAATTAATTGCTGTGGTACACTTTCTGGCTGTTATAAGCAGGAAGTGTTACTCATTTTGTGGTTGTTGAAAGTTGAACATTTTGGCTCTGTAACACAATACAGTTCATTTTGGTTGCTCTGTACAGTTTAACTTGTGAGTTTATGTATCTCCTGTTGTATGATTTGGCATGAATCCACTGATTTCATGGTTAATCTTATATGAATAATGCTATGTTTGCATGTGTTATGCTGATTCTGTCTCCAGTTTTGCATGTGTCTTTCTTACTGCAATAGGGATGCCATAAGTATAGACAGCTTAACACTCTGTATTGGGAGATATCTATAAGGCAGGTATCACATGTGTATCCCCCTGAAATCCAATTTTAGCTATTCATGCTGATCATTCACAGGTGTATGTCTACCGACTCCAATCCCTGGATAGGCACCAATCTGGTTCTGTGTTGAGGTTATACACCATGTCCAGCTTTGCATCCAAAATTCAAATCAAACCATTTCATCCTTCCATCTGTTAGTTGTAGGATTAGGATTAGGAACCTCTGCATGCTCTCATACCTAACCAGACGTTATGTCCAAGAATGTTGCCAACCTTGTGATTTGTTACACAAATCTTGGTCCTTACGTGAGAGTATTCTGCCTGTTGCTGTCAAGTTAAATCCTTCTATCATTGAGCTAGTCAAGGTTATACTTTTATCAAGTAGGGAAACCCCCCTTGGTGTAGCAGAACCAGAAGTGAAGGGGAGGAGCTCACGCAACCTCCTGTATTCAGTTGGCTGAATCTGCCTGTGCATTAGAACTGGCAAACCCTAATGCTGATTCAGAAGAAAAACCAACAAAATGGCGACTCTGCTGGGGAGAAAATTGATGAAAAAGGGTTATATCTTGTGACCCATCTGAGTCACCAACAAAATGATGCTCTGCTGGTGGAATGAACCTGGAAAAGTAGCTTTCAGCTATTGAAAATTTTGTCCTCTCTGGAGAGGTGGCGACTCTGCAAAAGATCTAAATGCACATGAAAGATGGATGTATGTGACGTGACAAAAATGTGTTGTTCATATTTCTGCATCTGTATGAGAAAAGGTACCTTGTTCCTTCCCCTTTATATATTTACTGTTTTGCTGCATAGGTTAGATGCCAGGGGAGGTTACAGGTCTTAGGCAGACAAAGGATGTCTAAGAGTAAGTTTTTTATGAATCCAAGTATGAATTATCCCGTACTCAGTGGTGAAATGTTGGAGAAAAGAATAGAAGAGATAAAAAATAGGTTGATATTCTTAGAGGCTGAGCAGGCCCAGTTAAAAGGCAGTAACCCTGTTGTGTCTGCTAGTCAGAAGGCTAAACCTCTTCTCAGCCCTTTTGATCCTTTGTATGACCAACTGGATTTGTCATGGGTGGATTATAAAGTAGAAACTATGCCTGCTAGGATATACTGTCAGATGCCTAGATTTAGTGGTCATAGTGTATGTGATGGGAATGCACATATCCAAAATTTTCATGAGTTCATGGGAAAGCATTCATTCAGAGATGAGGATATGTGGATGAGGTTTTTTGTTAGGTCCTTTGATGCAAAAGCAAAAGACTGGTATTTGAGCTTTTCAAAAAGATTTTTTGCCTGTTGGGATGAGCTTGTTGACTGTTTCAAAGAAGAATTTGCAAGAGAACCTGCTGATCTTGTTGCAAAATTGATGAACATCAGAAAACAAGATGAAGAGCCATGTGTTGATTTTAGTCATAGGTTTGCAGTAGCCCTTTCACAGATCCCAGAAGTCTTCAGACCTAATATTTCAGCCTGTGTTGGCATATTCTTTGAGGCTTTTGAGGAGGGCTCTAGTGCAATACTGAGGGATTTCAAGGTGACAAGTATGCAGATGGCATACAAGTTCATAGAAAAATTAGAAAAAATCAGAAATGTGCACCGGCTGAAATCCCTGTCCCTTGGCCTTGGTGTGAAAAATAGTTGTGAAGCTGCAAATGACCAAATAATTAAGGCATCATGTGTAGATAAAAATGAAAATGAAAGCATAGAGGTTGAGACTGCTGTATTTGAACATAATGCTAACAATACTGCTCAACTGGATTGTTCACCAGTTGAGGATGCCAGTGAAAGGACTAGTGAGGATTCCCATTGCAATGATCAGGCATCTGACCATGAAAACAATAACGAGGTTGTGGACAGCAATGAGCAACTTTTTGAATGGACCTGTGGAGACAATTGTGAGTATTGTGCTCAGGATAGAGAAGAAATAAGCACACAGGCTGATACTCCTCCACAAGGGAAATCCATTGGTGATGAAGATGCATGCTCTGCTGCCCATGAACAAATGGCATATTATGATGAAACTGATGCACCTGGGTCACCCATTTATGACACATATGGTGATGAGGATCTGTCTGAGTATGGTGAGGATCTTGACACAGTTTTTTACTTGGATTCTGTTTCTCATCCTGATGAAAGAGAGACCAAGATACATCAGGTAAGTGATTGTAAAAATGTGCCTGATTTGAAAGAGGTGCCGGAGACTGATCTTTTCCAGCTTGGTGTACCAGATGGTTGTGTGCATGATGTGCACAATTGTGATTTTGAAAGCTTTTCTTTTGATGTGCCAGCATATGAAATAAGCCCTGATCTTCCTAGCTGTATAGTAGACTCTGAGTGTTTCCTATTTTCAGTCCAGCTAGGAGATCATGTTGCAATGCATGATGATAATACTAAGGATGACAAGTGTTACATACCAATTGAGAATGCATTGCTTGATACATTCTACATCCACTTGTTGTCGGATGCTAAAGGTTATCTGCACAGAGATGACAGTGACAAGCTAAATCAGAAGGTTGAATGTGCAGATGACCAGGTTTGTTTATGGTCAGATCAAGGTAGCATTCTCAGGCTTGACCCAGTGCATGTAGATGAAAACAAGATATTTGACAAAGGGAGATACATGTTTTTCCTTTTCTTGGTGGCCTTAGGCCATCAAGTGTGTTTGGTGATGCAGGTTAGTGCAGTATTTGAATCTGTGCCCAATGGCTAAGGGACTGGTCTGCATCCCAGAGATCTGGGGTTCTCGCTGCAGTCTTGCACCTGCACGTCCCCAGACAGAGCCACTGTTGGTGCCTGATTTCACTGTCAGTTTCAGAGCAATTTTCATGCAGGCACCTTCCCAAAAAATCCAAAAATATTCTAAGTGTTCGACCTCCTCAGCAATTTTCAACAGCAGCATCATACTTTCTTCCGAGGTGGTCAACATCATCATGATTTTCTGTCGACCTGGTTATCTATCAGGATCATCATGTTTCAATATCAGGTGATGTTTAGACATCATCCTGATCCTGTAGTAGAGCTACAGTGCACCCTGATATTCTTGCGGGGGGTGATAATTCAAACATCTGGTGATCTTCCAGATATCATCCTGCCCCGATATGATGATGATGTCACCCTGATCTGTCGAAGGGGTCATTTTCTAAGTTGTTCAAATCTGACCTGATGTTCTTTGAGTTAAATGGGTCATCATCATCATCTGGTCTACAGTGCATCGTGATATTTTGTTTGGGGGGTGATATTCTGAAATATCAGGTTATCTTACTAATATCACCCCGGCGCCAATATGATGATGATGTCAGCAGGATATGGCGGTGACGTCATCAGGATTTTTGAAGGCATCGGAGTGATCAGCTTCATCGGTGAAAGATTTTTTGAGTGCTCTGATTGTTTTGGTCACACCGAGAGGGGAGCATGGAGTGGTCATCGGTGTGAATGGTATCATCGGCAGAGGATGTTTCTGCTTGGCCGACGGTTGAGGGTCTCGCCGACAGAGGATGTGTGTATCGGGGTGAGCAGTGTGGTCGGCCAGGGAGTTTCTCGTTGCTTCGATGGGTAATGTCTCACCGAGGGAACGACTTGGCAATGTTTTGGATGGCCATCGGCGTAACCTTTGACATCGGCGTAGGTATTTTGTTGCTCGCCGATGGTTTTGGTCTCACCGACAGACAAGGAATGTGAAATAGGCATCGGCGAGACCGCTGTGGTCAGCAGGAGATATGTGGGGTAGGCCGATAGTGTATGTCATGGCGATGGGCTTTGGGCGAAGGAGCGTGTGTCGAGCGTGGCAAAAGCGCTCGACACCTATTATGTGTGCGGCCCCATTTTTAAACTAATGAGGTTGTCTCCACACCATGCATGTGGGATTTTTCCCCTTGCATTATTTTTGAACCTGCGAAGGACGCGTTTTGGCAGGAAATCCTTTTTGAACGCAGCGACGGTTTCCAAGTGAAATGCGGGTGGTTGAGCCATCAATGACGGTCGTGCAGGGGTATGGGCGATGAATACAAATGGTGAAGCTGCCTGATCGTGGATGAAGACTTCCAGATAGTGGCGCGTGGCTCGAGGCCCCCCTTTTGTCTGCTGCATTAACATTTTCTGAGCGCCATTCCTTCTGAGGACTGTATCTGGCAGATTTTTTGAAAATAATCATGTAATTAATTGCTGTGGTACACTTTCTGGCTGTTATAAGCAGGAAGTGTTACTCATTTTGTGGTTGTTGAAAGTTGAACATTTTGGCTCTGTAACACAATACAGTTCGTTTTGGTTGCTCTGTACAGTTTAACTTGTGAGTTTATGTATCTCCTGTTGTACGATTTGGCATGAATCCACTGATTTCATGGTTAATCTTATATGAATAATGCTATGTTTGCATGTGTTATGCTGATTCTGTCTCCAGTTTTGCATGTGTCTTTCTTACTGCAATAGGGATGCCATAAGTATAGACAGCTTAACACTCTGTATTGGGAGATATCTGTAAGGCAGGTATCACATGTGTATCCCCCTGAAATCCAGTTTTAGCTATTCATGCTGATCATTCACAGGTGTATGTCTACCGACTCCAAGCCCTAGATAGGCACCAATCTGGTTCTGTGTTGAGGTTATACACCATGTCCAGCTTTGCATCCAAAATTCAAATCAAACCATTTCATCCTTCCATCTGTTAGTTGTAGGATTAGGATTAGGAACCTCTGCATGCTCTCATACCTAACTAGACGTTATGTCCAAGAATGTTGCCAACCTTGTGATTTGTTACACAAATCTTGGTCCTTACGTGAGAGTATTCTGCCTGTTGCTGTCAAGTTAAATCCTTCTATCATTGAGCTAGTCAAGGTTATACTTTTATCAAGTAGGGAAACCCCCCTTGGTGTAGCAGAACCAGAAGTGAAGGGGAGGAGCTCACGCAACCTCCTGTATTCAGTTGGCTGAATCTGCCTGTGCATTAGAACTGGCAAACCCTAATGCTGATTCAGAAGAAAAACCAACAAGATCAAAAGAAGAAACAGAATTAGTAGTAGGTTAGATCATCATCAGTAGTAGTAGGTCAAAAAATTATTATTAGTAGAGCAGCAAGTATTAGGGTTAAAATAAATATCACAAATGGAGACTTTATATATATTATAAAAATCTTTTAGATGAATTGGAGAAGGAATATTCTATATTATGTCCGATCTACATGGTGTTCAATTATTTGTAAATAATCATTTATATGTGTTACTTGAGTTGTCTCCAAAATGGTTTCCCTTGTTATTTAAATTAGTATATCAAGCATATATTTAATTTATTTGGTCACATTTGTTGATTCAGTGTGTGCTACTTGATTGGTTTCTATGAGAAGTCTATTTAATTCCTCCCGAGTGATTTTCATTCATTGGTCTCTGCCAAGAGTTAAAACCCTTTAAACAAATGATCTTGGTCAAGTTTCCTTCTCACCAAAATTTAAATGTTCATTCAGTTGTTCACAGTAACTTGGAAAAATATCATTAGGATTGGGTAAGAAGAGCACAAGTAATCTACATCCTTGCACATTTATACAAGGTATAAACATATGAAAAGTGCCAAATAATTTGAGTTAAGCCAAGAGGGAGGACATATTTATCATACAAATCCTGACTCCATTGCCCAAAATGGATAAGACACTAGTTATTTTAACAACATTTTAAAACCTTATTTAGATTTTCAAATATTAAACATTAGCATTAGAAATAATCATCACACTTTATATCTACTTCACACCTATTTGCCACCGTGAAGGATATTAAAAATCTGCATTAGTTGTGAAAGGTATACCCACCTAGGTCTAGCAAAATCTAAAGTGAAGAAGGTATTATCCTTGTGCCTGTTAGCCAAAAGCATGAAGAGAGCTTGGCAACCTCTTAAGGTGTAAAAACCTGTATTTTTGAGACCTAATAGCTTCCTCATCCAAGCCCAAAGAGCAAAAAATCACAATCAAAGAAACAGGGGTAGGGGAATACTCCATCGAGCACAACCTCAACTTAGCCAAAATGCCTCTATCTCCAAGATCCTTTGGGCGACCTACACCTAAGTACATTCCAAAACCATCTGCTCCTCCTGAACCTCCCATAGCTCCCTTTGTAAAATGGGGGACCCTATTAGACAAAACTGAAGAAAGAGATGTCTTGCAATGGCTCTACACAAAGGAAGATAACACACAACTGGAACCACCTAAGCTCCCAATGGAAATCTATGGGCATGGTGAGTCTATCCTAGGTACACAGAATGGGTTATGAAGGACAAGGTCCCATTGGCCTAAGAAAAGAAGGAATAATAGAGCCCATCCAACCCTCCTCCTCCTCATTCACAAGAAATACAAAAGGGCTAGGATACAAGGACAAAGGCAAAGCTAAGGCCAATGCTTGTTTTGTGGAACAGATCCATAACCTACAAGAAGACAATGACACAAACTCTAATGAGTATGAGTGGAATGAACTCACATAGCATTCTTATGAGGACAAAGGAGTTGACACCATTCAAACCTATAGCCCCTACTATGAGGGACAAATGCTAACACATAGACCATTAGAGTGTGATTCACGAACACCTGAGAGTAGAACTTACGAGGAAGGTAAAAGTTCCATCCTGATAAACAACCTAGAGGAAAGTACCATCCTGGATCCTATCCCTACCAATATGAATCCTAACCATATACCCATTCAAACTATCACACATAATGAATCAGATCTATCTTCCGATCCCCTCCCCCTTGTGCATCCTAAACTTATCGACTGGGATTTACGAGGAACCCCGCAACTAGACATGTTCCAAAATAATGATGCCTATATTGACTACATGGAATGTAGGGACCACCTACCTACAGGAGATCATAAAGCTGGCTTTGCCATTGAACTCAACACCATGGCTTATTTTAGAGAGGATGCCAATCCTTCTAGTCGTAAAAACATAAAAAATAAAAACTAGATTTGATGGTGAAAACCATTTTGTGGCAGTATCAGATCCCAAAATAGTAAAAAGAAAGGATGCATCTGATGGTGAAAACCTCTCTGAGGTGCCAAATGATGAAAGGCTTGACACTCTACCCAACAACATGTACCAAGAGAAGTCTCAGATTGTTGTGGAACCTACAAAACCTATCAACATTGGAACAAAGGATAATCCTAAGATCATTCACTTTGTAAAGTCTCCATCTCCACCAAAAAAGACCAAATTTGTACCTTTCTTCAAGAAGAAGCAAGTCAACTTTGCTTGGTCATATGTAGATATGCTCGGTTTAGATCCAGATTTAATTCTACATCATCTTCCACTAGATCCAGGGGTTAAACCTGTCAAACAGAAGCTCAAGAAAATGCATCCCCACATTACATTACTATTAAAAGAAGAACTCAAGAAGCTGTTGGATGTAGGGTTCATCAGGGCAATTGACTATCCAGAGTGGGTATCCAATATAGTACCAGTATCAAAACCTGATGGCAGAGTTACATTTTGTAATGATTTTTGGGATCTAAACAAGGCGTATCACAAGGATGATTTCCCATTACCTAACATTGACATCATAGTCGACTTAACAACAGAACACACCATGCTTTCTCTCATGGATGGCTTCTCTGGGTGTAATCAAATTAGGATAGCACTAGAAGACTAACATAAAACAACTTTCACTTGTCCATGGGGCACCTTTTGCTAGAACGTCATGCCATTTGGGTTAAAGAACATAGGGGCAACATACCAATGTGCTATGACCACTATATTCCATGATATGATGCACGTCACAATGGAAGACTATGTAGATGACATCCTTGCAAAGTCACTCACAAGAGAATCCCACCTAGATGTACTAGAGAAGGTCTTTCAAAGACTAGAACACTTCAAAGTTATGTTGAATCTGAAGAAATGTGTGTTTGGAGTCACCTCTGGAAAACTCTTAAGCTTCATTATATTAGCAAATGAGATCAAAGTAGATCCTGCCAAAGTCAAAGCTATCATGGAAATGCCACCGCCAAAGAACATCACTCAACTAGGGTCTCTACAAGGCAAGTTACAGGCAATTCATCAGTTCATTTCACAACTGGCAGACAAGTGCCAACCTTTCAATCATCTCTTACATAAGAACATTCCATTTAGATGGGATGAGAAATGCAAAGAAGCATTTGGCAAACTGAAAGAGTATCTTATGAATCCACCTATCTTGATGCCTCCTATACAAGGCAAGGTACTATTACTTTACATATCTACTACATAGACAGCTCTGGGAGCCCTATTAGCACAACAGGATTATGAAGGCAAAGAAAGGGCTATCTACTACATCAGTCGCACATTGGTAGGCTACAAACTACAATATTCCCAAATAGAAAGATCGTGTCTTGTTGTGGTTTTTGCTTCCCATAAACTATGACATTACATGCTAGCACATTCAGTCAAGCTTATTGCAAAGATAGATCTACTAAAATACCTATAAAGCAAAGTAGCTCTAATAGGCCACCTAGCCAAGTGGGTAATACTGTTAAGTGAATATGACATCGAGTATATAGAAAGGAAGGCTATCAAAGGTCAAATCATCACTGATCAGTTAGCAGAAGCACCATTACAAGATACCACACCAATGACATTCGAGTTTCTAGATGACTCCATATTCAGTATCACAACACACTCATGGAAACTCTACTTTGATGGATTCTATACAAACCATGGATAGGGGGCAAGAATCTTGTTGGTCATTCCTCAAGGTGACACCATACCTAAGTCTTATCATCTGTTATTCCCATGCACAAACAATATAGCAGAGTATGAGGCCTTAGTTATTGGTCTCAAAATGGCAGCAGAATGGAAAATAAAGGAGGTATATGTCTATGGCAACTCCCAACTTGTAATTAATCAAGTCAATGACTACTATCAGACCAAAGATGACAAGCTAATACCGTACAAGTGTATGGTAGATGAATTTAAAGAGTACTCTGTGATCATCTCCTTTGAGCAAATACCTCACATTGAAAACAAAGCAGCAGATGCCATGGCAACCATTGCCTTACTCCTCCAAATCCTAGAAAATGAGTCACAGTATGAGTTCTTGGTAGAGTCAATTATGCAACCAGCTTATGATCTTCCTAAAACAGACTCCATTTGCCTCTTAGTCGGATCTGATTCACCCTTGTATGATAAGATTTACACTTACCTCAAGGATAACACCTTACCACCTGACTTGTCTTCTAACCAATGTTGAACCTTCATTCGCTAAACCTCTCATTACACCATTATCGTCGACACCCTATACTGCCAAGGTTTGGATGGTACTTTACTCCGATGTTTAGAACGTGAAGAATCTCAAACTGCCTTATGAGATGTACATGAAGGAATTTGTAGAACACACTCTAGCGGTCCTTCTTTAGCTAAGAAACTCATGCATTTGGGATACTATTGGCCGAACATGGAAACCAATTCATATCATTATGCGAATAAATGTAAGTAATTCCAGATACATGGAAACCTCATCCATGCGCCAGCTTAAGAGCTACGACCTTTAATGACACCTTGGCCCTTTTGTCAATGGGGAGTCAACCTTGTGGGCAAAATCCACCCTCCATCATCCAATGGCCACAAGTTCATAATAACTGCCACTAAATATTTTACCAAGTGGATTGAAGCCATTCCACTCACCAATGTCACAAGAAAATAGATTGCCTCATTCATCCTCAATTACCTCATCTGTAGATACATAATTCCCTCATCCATAGTCACAGATAATGGAAGACCTTTCAAGAACCACGATGTCCAAGAGCTTTGTGACAAATTCAAAATCCAACACTGTTTCTCCACCCCCTATTACCCCTAAGGAAATGGTCAAGCAGAGGCATCCAACAAAATAATCTTGAAAATCCTCAAGAAGACAGTCAACGATGCTAGTCGTGATTGGCACATACTATTGGTTTTAGAATAGACAACTGAGAGGGGGGGTGAATCAGTTGTCACAAAAACTTTCTTTTCTTTAAATACTTAAATCCTTCTTATATTTCTACAACATAATAATGATTCAATCATGGAAGCATAATGCAATAACTCAAGAGGAGAAACACATTAACACATATGACACCAAGATTTTAACGTGGAAAACCTGGCTAAGGGAAAAACCACAGGGTGAATAACCCAAGATTGTATTCTCTATTAAAAGAATAAGAAGAACAAAATGACACTTGCCAATTAGGGCTCACTGCCCGAGCACACTACTCACAAGAGGCCCATTGCCTATAGGAGACAAACTGTCTACAGAATAATATAAATATTACATACTTGAACTGGAGATTAGCATCTTCACCATGCTTGAGACAGTTCCCTTTAATCTCAACACTTCTGGTCTGCTTTTCACTCTTCTCCTTTCTACCACTTTTTCATCTCAACCAAGGATACTTTGAAATGACTTCACAAATTTTATTTATATAAGACATTGACTTTGGGATAATCATCAAAGTTAGCACAACATACTTTATTTTATTATAGAGCAGTTACAAAAATACAACTTGATTTGTTACAAAGACTTCATGCGTATCACCACACTGTCAGCCACACATATCTGGGACTTCAATCTTCTTTGAGGAATACTCCATGCTTCACAAAACATCTTCAAGATCATCCACAAGATGTGTAAAACATCCGGTCAGCCATGATTAGGAAGAACACCATCACCTGAGAGTAAATCTTCAATTATGAGCTCAATCTTCAATGCAGACTACCAACACGAACTGGACACAATCTAGAGACCCCACAAGCTTACTTGAATCACCAAGAACATCCACACCACTTCTGCTTACTAAAATCATTCGTATCTTCATCCAGAACCTCAAGAACATAGTCTGTCATCACTATCACATTAGAATAAATGCTTGCAGACCTCTAGACCATGAACCAATTGAGTTGTCAATTCACATTGGCTTCTTAAACATTCCACCGAATCTGCAGAACAAGATATTGCGTTTCCAGATCTCACCGGACCTATTTCTGTCACTCTATCACCTCTAAACAATTGCCAGAACTAGTTTTACTCATATGGCCATAACTTCTCCAAATCTTCATGCGGACCTCTCAAATCTTGACTGGATCATCTTTAAACACATATCTACAAATCATTTGATGGACATTCTCTGATCTTCATCTAGCTGGGATCTTCACTTCATAGAGCTTCACTATCTTCATTGTTTCTGATAGGACTAATTTTTTCAATATCCTCAGCACACAACTCATCCAATCCTTGGCATCAATGCAACAAGAGTATGTTGACATAAATAACAACACTGGTTAGGCCCATACTTGCAACAATCTCCCCCTTTGTCATTGATGGCAACATATGATGTGAAAAACTATTTTAACAATCAAGACAAGAACTTCTCCTCACTAACTGACGTAGCTTCCCCTATCAACAACAATCATTCATATGTCTTCTCTTTCTTTGCTCCTCCCCCTTTGATCAACAACCACTTTTATTTTTTACATGTCTTCTCTCCCTCTTTGACATCAATGGAAAAGGGCACATACTTGTATCAATACTTTAGAATCATACAGACTGCTCCCCTTGAGTGGCAGCTTCCTATCATCAATCTGAACCATAAGATATGACTGTGAGATTCACTGGACTGATGCACATCAGTGCACCTTAATTCAGCGCCGGAGGGGTAATAACCCCTAACTTCTCACTGAGATACTCAAAAGAGTCCTTAGGTAGAGGTTTAGTAAAAATATCTACAATCTGATCCTTTGAGGGCACAAACTCCAATCTGACTTCATTCTTGTTCACCCGCTCTCTCAAAAAGTGAAACTTGATGGATATATGTTTTGTCTTTGAATGCAACACTAGATTTTTTGATATATTTATTGCAATTGAGTTATCACAGAAGATTGTGATAGGTTCCTCATACTCCACTCTGATGTCTCTTAGCATTTGCTTCATCCACAATACTTGCGTACAACTACCTATTGTTGCAATATATTCTGCTTCTGCAGTGGAGAAAGATATTGCCTCTTGTTTCTTGCTCAGCCAAGAAACCAATCTTTTCCCCAAAAAGAATGCACCACCACTGGTACTCTTCCGGTCATCCACATCTCCTGCCCAATCAGCATCTGTATATACATGAAGAGAGAAATCATGATCCCTAGGATACCATAAACCATACTCAACAATTCCCTTTAGATATTTGAGAATTCTCTTAATTGCCATGACATGAGATTCTCTAGGATTAGCTTGGAATCTGGCAACAAGACCAACAACATTCATAATGTCAGGTCTAGTTTGAGTAAGATACATAGTCCTCCAATCATTGACCTATGCTTTTTCTAGTCAGCCTTAGGAGATTCATCATCTTTGCTTAGTTTACACCCAGTTGCCATGGGAGTATTCATTACCTTTGAATCCTCCATCCCAAATTTCTTCAACAATTCTTTCACATATTTGGTCTGTGATATGAAGATTCCTTTCTTTGTTTGAGTGATTTGTAGACCCAAAAAGAAATTCATTTCCCCAAACATAGACATCTCAAATTTACTTTTCATTTGATTTGCAAAAGTCTTGCACAAACTATCTCTTCCTCCAAAAATGATGTCATCAACAATACTTCAACAATCAAGACATTTTCATGATCAATATTGAAGTACAAGTTACTGTCAGCAGTACCTTTGTTGAAACCAATCTTAAAAAAATGTTTATCCAATCTTTCATACTAGGCCCTTGGGGCTTGTTTGAGTCCATACAATGCTTTCTTCAACTTACAAACCATATCACCATGATCAGACAATTGAAATCCATCTGGTTGCTCAATGTATACTTCTTCTTCTGAGTCACCATTCAGGAAGGTACACTTGACATCCATCTGATATACTTTGAAATCCTTGAAGGCAAAAAAAGCAAGAAATAATCTAACTGCTTCAATTCTTGTCACCGGAGAAAAAGTTTCTTCAAAGTCAACTCCTACTTGAGAATAACCCTTACAGACCAATCTGGCTTTGTTTCTAACTACTTCACCATCTTTATTCAGTTTATTCTAGAAGACCCACTTGGTCCCAATCACATTTTTGTTTCTAGGTCTGGGAACAAGATCCCAAGTGTGATTTTTCTCAATCTGTATCAACTCTTCCTCCATTACTTTGGCCCAGCTTTCATCATTGCATGCTTCACTTACTATTTTTGGTTCAATCTTTGAAATCAGATAATACTTCTATGAATCTTGAGCAATCTTTCTTCTTGTTTGAACACCTTTGCTTCTATCACCTATGATCTGGTCTTCAGAATGATTCAGTCTTACATACCTGGGAGTTTTGGGAATTTCTTGCACTTCTATTTCTTGGATAGGTTCATTCAAACTTATCTCTTCTTCCTGTATTTCAAGATTCTTTGGATTAGTCTGAATCTAAACTACAGAAGGGGCTAGATCTTCTTGGCCCAGAACATCATTCTGATTATTTTCTTCATACTCATAAAACATTGAGGGATTTTAAATGCATTCATCAACCTTCACATTTGTACTTTCTACAATCTTTCTTAATCTCTTGTTCTAACACCAGTATGCTTTTCTTTGAGTAGAGTAACCCAAGAATATTCCTTCATCACTTCTTGCATCAAATTTTCTAAGGTCTTCATCTCTTTTAATGTAACATTTACTACCAAAGACTCTGAAATACTTCACAGTAGGAGTGATGCCAAACCAGAGTTCATAAGGGCTCTTACCAGTATTGCTTCTGATTTGTACTCGATTAAGAGTATAGATAGCAGTGCTTACAACTTCTCTCTAGTAGATCTGAGGGACATTTCCTTCCATCATCATGGTTCTAGATGCTTCCTGTATGGTCTAGTTCTTTCTTTCTACAATCTTTCTTAATCTCTTGTTCTAACACCGATATGCTTTTCTTTGAGTAGAGTAACCCAAGAATATTTCTTCATCACTTCTAGAATCAAATTTGCTAAGGTCTTCATCTCTTTTAATGTAAAATTTACTACCAAATACTTTGAAATACTTCACAGTAGGAGTGATGCCAAACCAGAGTTCATAAGGGGTCTTACCAGTATTGCTTCTGATTTGTACTCAATTAAGAGTATAGACAACAGTGCTTACAACTTCTCTCTAGTAGATCTGAGGGACATTTGCTTCCATCATCATGGTTCTAGATGCTTCCTGTATGGTTTGGTTCTTTCTTTCCACTACTCCATTCTGTTGTGGAGTCCTTGGAGTAGATAACTGTCTCTTTATCCCATGTTTCTCATAGAATTCTATGAACTCTCCAGATGTGAATTCACCACCTTGATTAGACATTTTATGTTTAACCGAGTTTCATTTTCTACCATAGCCTTGAATATTTTGAACTTCTCAAGAGCTTCAGATATCTCTTTTAGGAAAGTCACCCACATCATCTGGGAGTGGTCATCAATCAGTAACATGAAATATCTATCACCTTACAGACTCCTAATTCTTGCCGGTCCACATAGATCAGTGTGTACTAAGTCTAACAATCTGGTAGAAGATTGTTCCTTACTTTTAAATGTGGCTCTACTCTGCTTACCCAACTAACATTCTTTGCACAAACTGTTGGTAGGTTTCACCAGTCTTGGAAAATCTCTTACAACCTGAGTGTTGCTTATCTTGATGATATTATCAAAATTTACATGACACATTCTCCTATGCCACAACCAACTCTGATAAATTTGAACAAATAAACAACTTTTGCCAGTACCAACCAAGTGGAAGATGTTACCTTTTGTTTGAGTACCGAATGCAATTTCTAATCCAGAACTTTCAAAGATCTTACATTTTCCATTTTTGAATCAGAGATCATAACCTTTGTCCACCAACTGCCCAACACTGAGAAGATTATTCTTCATACCTTCAACATATAGTACATCACTGGTTTTGTTCTTTCCATCAAAAGAAATAGTTCCTCTGCCTCTGATTCTGCCAGCAGAATTATCACCAATTTTACAACTCCTCCTTCATATCTTTCCATATCTATGAACTTATTTTTATCACCAGTCATATGGTGGGAGCATCCACTATCAATGATCCATTCATCCTTTTCTTCAACTTGAGTAGCGAGAGCTCTTTCTGTCAGTTTATGATTGATAGATTCAATGGGCATTGGATCTTCTTCCTTGATTGCAATAAACACCCAATCACTTCCGGATTTGTTTCCTATCTCTGATTCATCATCTATTACTCCTTCATCATCATCATCTTCATGAACATAGTAATATTTCTTTTGGAATCTTGATCTATTTGGATTTGTCCTTGAAAATCTTTCTAGACACCTTGAGGCAAAGTGACCAATCTTGTTGTAGTTGAAACATTTGAAGGGCAATTTTCCTTCATACTTACCAGATCCTTTTAGCAATCTTTTTGCAATAAAGGCTTCAAGTTGAGTAGCTTTTGCCTCATCTTATTCCAGATCTTTTCTTGCTTTTTCATACCATGATAATTTCTTTGAGGAATTTTCTCCTGGATCATACCTTTGCTTTCCTTTTATAGAGGCACTAGCTTTGAATGCAGATTCATTCTTGGGAGGTGCGTCTCCAAACTTAGCCAACTCAAATGCAGCTAATTTCCTAACCAATTGATCCCTTGTGATATTTGATAAAGATCTGAATTCCTCAATAGCAGCAACCTTGTGTTTGTAAGCAGGAGGTAAGGATCTGAGAACTTTGGCGACAATCTCATCTTCATCCAAGGTTCCACCAGCACATCTAATGCCACAAACAAGCTCATTTACTTTTGGCATAAATGTAGTGATATTCTCATCTTTAGGTTTTCAAATTTTTCTTTCAGATTTTGTAGCTTGGCGCATTTAACATATTTGTCTCCTTCATGTAGAAGTGTCAACTTTAACCAAATTTCATATGCAGTTTTTAAATCCATAACATTTGTCATCTCTGAATTAGATAAGGCACTTAGTAAGGTTTCTTTAGCTCAAAGATTGTCTTCAGCATCTTTGATTTCATCTGTAGTTGTTAGAGCATTGTTTGGAGGAATATACTTCTTTATAGTCATGTTCCAATATTGAAATCCCATACATTGCAAGTGACATTCCATGTAGCTTTTCCAAAGAGTGTAGTTTGTTCCATCAAACCTCAGACTATCCTTTTTGTAGGAAGACATCCTGGATCTCCTCAAGCGGTTAAGCTCTTTTAGAGGAACTTAGATCTGATACCAATTGTTAGTTTTAGGACAGACAACTAAGAGGGGGGGTGAATCAGTTGTCACAAAAACTTTCTTTTCTTTAAACACTTAAATCCTTCTTATATTTCTACAGCATAATAATGATTCAATCATGGAAGCACAATGTAATAAGTCAAGAGCAGAAACACATTAACACATATGACACCAAGATTTTAAGGTGAAAAACCTAGTTAAGGGAAAAACCATGGGGTGACTAACCCAAGATTGTATTCTCTATTAAAAGAATAAGAAGAACAAAATGGCACTTGCCAATTAGGGCTCACTACCCGATTACATTGCTCACAAGAGGCCCACTACCTACAGGAGACACATTGTCTACAAAATAATATAAATATTACATACTTGAACTGGAGATTAGCATCTTCACCATGATTGAGACAGTTCCATTTAAGCTTAACACTTCTGCTTTGCTTTTCACTCTTCTCCTCTCTACCACTTTTTCATCTCAACCAAGGATACTTTGAAATGACTTCACAAATCTTATTTATACAAGACATTGACTTTGGGATAATCATCAAAGTCGGCACAACATACTTTATTTTATTATAGAGTAGTTACAAAAATACAACTTGATTTGTTATAAAGACTTCATGCGTATCACTACACTGTCAGCCACACATATCTAGGACTTCAATCTTCTTTGAGGAACACGCCATGCTTCATAGAACATCTTCAAGATCATTTGCAAGATGTGTAAAACATTTGGTTGGCCATGATTAGGAAGAACACCATCACCTGAGAGTAAATCTTCAATTACGAGCTCAATCTTTAATGTAGACTGCCAACACGAACTAGAAACAATCTAGATACCCCCACAAGCTTACCTGAATCACCAAGAACATCCACACCACTTCTGCTTACTGAAATCATTCGCATCTTCATCCGGACCCTCAAGAACATAGTCTGTCATCACTGTCACAATAGAATAAATGCTTGTGGACCTCCAGACCATGAACCATTTGAGTTTTCAATTCACATTGGCTTCCTAAGCATTCCACCAAATCCACAGAACAAGATATTGTATTTCTAGATCTCACCAGACCTATTTGTGTCACTCTGTCACCTCTGAACATCAACTAGAACTAGTTTTACTCATATGGCCATAAGTTCTCCAAATCTTCATGCGGACTTCTCAAATCTTGACTGAATCATATTTGGACACATATCTACAAACCCTTTGATGTGCATTCTCTGATCTTCATCTAGCTAGGATCTTCACTTCATAGAGCTTCACTGTCTTCACTGTTTCTGATAGGACCAATTTTCTTAATATCCTCAGCACACAGCTCATCCAATCCTTGACATCAATGCAACAAGAGTATGTTGACATCAATGACAACACCGGTTAGGCCCATACTTGTAACACATACAATTGAATCCCGCTCTGTGGGCCTATCGAACTAGTATATGCACTCCCACAAGTGCTACCCCTTATGCCTTTGTCAATGGATTAGAAGCCATTTTTCCCATCGAGGTAGAGTTACAATCTCTAAGGGTGTCGTTAAAAGGTCTTATCACTGATGAAGACTAGAGTTTCCAGACTGCAAAAGTTAGAGCTGTTAGAGGAGAAGAGACATAACGCTTTCAATCATCTCAAAGCCTATCAACAGAGAATGTCACGAAGCTACAATCACAGAGTTCGTTCAAGGGTATTCAATATTGGTGTAGTTAAGGAAAAACCCCGCAATCAGTAGGATCAGGAAAAGAAAGGTAAGTTTGAACCCAACTAGCTTGGTCCTTATGTAATCATTGTTGCCTATGGATCAGGAGCATATTAGTTAGCAACATCAGAGGGTGAGTTGTTCAATGAACCAATCAACAATATGCATCTTCGCCAGTTCTATACCTAAGAGAACCTCAATGTAAAGGGAACAAAAATTTAAAAAAGCAAAAAAATCAAAAAATAAAAAATAATAATAACAAAAAAATCATCCTTTGGTGAAAACCTGGCAAACAGGGGCTTTGGATAGGTACCATGATGAAAACCTAGCAAATAGGCGTCATGTGTATGTTTAGCTTTTGTGCAAATAAAAAGAAGTGGTGGAAACCTGTTAAACATGTGCTACTTGTGATAAACTGCTTCCTCCATCTTTGGGAAACCAATCACCTTGTGTCCATTCCTCCTTCCATCGTTTCTCATTTGATCCATATCTATTTCATAGTAAAAACCTAATGATAACCTATCATGGCTTAATACTTTATCTCTTTTTCTCGCCTTATCAACTAAGGTCTTATCTAGTATCCTATCCACAGTGTCAGCCTAGCATAGCGTATGTCGTTAGTATCATAGGGTCAACCCTAAACTACGTTGCCTCTATGTCATCACGTAGGCAAGGCCATTGTTAATGTGCCCCCAAGGCTTCTTGTCCGTCCCATATCTTGTCATCTATCCTCTAGTCCATCCGCATCTAAGTCCATCCTGAACTAAATTACCTCTGTATCGCCACGTAGGCAAGGCCATTTAGCAATGAGCCCCCGAGGCACTAGGTCAGTCCCTTAGGGTCCGTTTGGCCAGTAAAGATTGTGGAGACTTTTACCAGATGCATGTAATCACACACAAAGCTCGCTTCCAAAATAAAAGTTTTGACGCAAGACATGAACCTATCCAAAGCAAAGCAAACAAGTACCTAAAGCACTCTAAATGATTCTATCTAAATTATGGCAAGAAAACACATCTAATGCAAGAATGTTTTGTGTTTGTAATCAGGTTAAGCTATAGCGTCTTGATTTTTGTTATCATGTCTTTCTACGCTACTCAAGGATGCCAAAAGATAGAGATGCTATGATGGGGGCATGATCATTTTCTTTGTTTGTTGTTTGTGGATCAATCTTTAGTAATGTGATGCCTTGTCTAACAACATGATCAGCCAAAGATCATCGAGGACATCAAAGGTCTAACATGAAAGGGGGCAATCCTTGTCTATTGATATGCAAGAAATACTCAGGTCATCTTGGTTCAATTATACCTAGATGCTTGTATTAACTTGCTAAATCAAAATCTATGTAAGCAATACTTAGGTCATCTTAGTTTAATTATACCTAGATGCTTGTATTAACTTACAACATTTGAAAAACATAAAAAAAAAACAAAAAATCCCAATGATGAAATAAGCACTTAAAAATACTTGCAATATCAAGATGGAAAAACCATTCGCATCCAAAAAGCATCTGTATCCCATGCAATAAAAATTATGTGTAGAGTGACAAGGGGTCGTTGTATCTTATCATTTAATCTGTTTTCAGATGTCAAAAACCAGGGCTGTGTCCATGGCTATCTGCAACTAGGGATTCTATAGTTACCAGTTTATAGCTAATCCTAATTTAAAAAGAGATTAATCTATCAGCTTGTTGAATAAATGTAATGAATGCTTGAAAACAGAATAAAACAGGAACCTTACTTAAAGCAAAGAAACAATAACATGCATCTATCTATTAAAACAGGAAACACCTTTATAAGAGAAAACTAAAAATAATAAAATAGTGGTACTAGCCTCTTGCTTGAGTGGTGAGAATGGGCCCTTGCTCCACACCCTTGAGGCTAAAGGATATAGCAGGAAATTAGCACAAAAGATGATCACAACTAAATTCAGTCCAATTCATTCATTTCTGCATTCATGAAAAGATGGCTATCACAGAACTGAGACCTCTGAGAGTCAGAATAATTTTATCATTGTTCTCTTTCTACTATTTCTGAGAGTATATATAAAAATGAGTGATGATATATCACTGAACTTATCTACTAGTCTTTCTATGAGATAACACCATCTCTTTATTGTATTTAACTAACTTATGAAAGATCACCATGTGAGAAAGGTAGACTTGAGTGGAACATAAGTCCACTCAGAGGTCTAAGTTTAAGTCTTAATACACTTGGGCATCAAAGCCTTGAAAATAAGGATATTGTATTAGTTCAATTTGTAACTCATGCAAAATCTTTGAAAAGATAAAACTTTAGTAATTTAACTAATAGTTAACCCTTCACCACTCAGGTGATGATTTGAGTGAAGTGACGGGTATTAAGATCGCTGCTGAAAGTGTCTGGTCAGTAGCTCTGCTTGGAAACATGCCCTATTCTTAGGAGGCACCAGAGATAGCTGTTCCTGTCTGTAGCTCCAGAGATACTCCAGACTCTCGTAGAGCTCCGGAGAGGCATTCCCCATATCTTCAAAACTTCAGGTGTCATGGTTCTTTGTTATTGTCTCCGGAGATCATTGAAGATGATCTCCGGAGATGCACAAAATCAATGTTCCTGGCACCTACACCTGTTGATTCAAAAAGAGAGAGAAGTTCTGTATTTTTCCATCAATTCCATGCACATTAGTCACTTAATCAGAAATTCTAATCTTAAGTAATCTATCTTAATTAATCACAAAATAGAACAATCTTGTTAACTTATTTGGGTGCAGAAACTAGGAAGATGAACTGAGGGAGGGGAAAGAGAGAGGCAAAAAGATGTATTTCATGAGTGCAATTTGGCACTCATCATCCCCCCATACCTAAGGTTTGGCAGGTCCTCCTGCTTTTCACATTATGGATTTATTTTGGCGAAGCAGCCTGTTAGTTAGTCTATAATCCTGGAGATAGGTGGTTCAAGTGGTTCTGTTGGTGTTACTATTTCCTCTGTACTTATCAACTTTCTTCAACTAGTTTTTCAATTTTTCATCTTCCAGCTGATCTACCCAGACAAGGAGTGGTTCAATTATCAGAGGGGGCCTGAACTATCCACCTATCCATTCTTGTTTATGTGTATCGATCAGTTTGGATATCAACTTTGCCTTTCGCATGAATAATCTCAGGTTTGCAGGGGTGACCACCTCTCTAAGTTTCTGCTCTGGAGTCAAAATATTCCATCTCCTCTTTACTACAGCAAGTACAGAATTTGCTGAATTAATCATAAAAAGACCAAAGTCAATGGAGCATTCCTGTAAATTTTTTAGGTATAATGACAACATTTTGGTTGCATTTTCAGGATGATAGACAAGGGACCTGAATTGGGTTTGAAGAGCAAAAGGATTGGGACATTCTTTCTTGATGAAGAGATCTGTTTTTAAATCCTTTTGAAGATGATCTTCCATCCTTTCGTTCCAGATCTGGTGGTTTCTCATTAGGGACATGAATGACTTAAGCTGGCATTCTCCCACAAAGTAATTAATAATGAAGGATATATCATTAATACAAAATCCATGCAGGTATAATTCACATAGGAAATTTTTGTCCTCATCATTGCTCCTGGTGTAAGCTGCCATGAATCCTTCTGCTATTTTGGTATCCTCAGTTATGTTAGATAGGACTACGGAGAGTTTCCTTTGCAGTACCCTCTCCTATAAGAACATTGAATAGCTGGCACTTGGAGGCCTGCAAGATAGAATTTCTGAGGAAAGGGAGGCCATTTTAATGATTTTACCTTCCAAAGTTGCTATTCTTTCTACTCTGGCAGTGACTGCCCTTTATAACTGCAACATTGGCTTGGAGGCCTCAAATTCTCTACACCTTTTCTCCCAATGAAACAGTGTTGTGGGAATGTCAATGGGGATTGGACCCACATAGGCATCTATTTAAATTTTCTGCTCATTGGTTGCCCTTGGGCCAGACAATTCTTGAATATATTCTTCTTGGTCATCCAGGCTATTATTGGCCTAAGTTAACTGTTTATCCTGGCTTTGTACCTTCTCAATCAGTGCCGCCATTATTGTGAGGCCATTGTCTCTGGCCATGGTGAGCTTAGAAACCTTCTGTGCTGCTTCCTTTTCTTTTTCTTCCATCCATTTGGCTGCCTCACATTTTTGTGCTTCCAATTTTGCCTCTTTCTCCTAGATGATTTTATCCTTGCTTTGGAGGTCTATTTGGATATTTGTAATAGTTTGTTTCAGCTCCATCTCCACCTCTTCTTTGACCTTCTTGAGGTCAGTAATAATCAAATTCTTTCCCCAGAGCATTCTTGTTAAATTTTCAATTTCTTCCATCAATTGTTGCTCTGTTGAGATTTCTATATCCTCTTGGTCAGAGGGATGGGATAGAGTTTCTGCCTTTGTTTCTGTGGCTGTTGGCTGATCATCAATGTTATCCATGGCCATTTGCCCTGCTCTTCCTAATGTATCCATTTGCCCTGTTTCTCCTTCTTCAGTCTTCCTATCCTGAGGATCCTCTGCTGTTGCTGGCACTGATGAAGGCCCAACTTTATCCTCACATGTTCTCAATTCTAGGAGTGCCTCAGTGAGTAGGGTAGTATCCTTCTCAACTTGTGAGAGTTGTCTCTTCCTTTTGCTTCTCTGGAGCAAAGGTGGGGCTGGTGCCTCCGGAGCAGGTCTCCCTTCCTTAGAATTTGAGGAGATAGTAAAAGTTTGTAAGTTTCCTGTCTCTGGAGCGCATGGTGGTATTGAAACTGGACTTGACTCCACATGAACAAATGGTGCTGGAGAATTTTTACTTTGCTTCCTCTTCCTGACCAAAGGGATCTCATCTGAATCATGGGATGGTTTTTTAGCCCACCACTTTTCCTTAATTCCCTATCCTGACTTTTCCTCTGTTAATTCCTTAGGCCAAGATTCCTTAGGTAGAGTCATCTTTCGCCTGACTGACCGAGTCATGTATAGGGGTCATGTAGGAGCAGATTCTGCAATTTGTTTGCCTTTCCTCTTTTTGTCAGGAATAGGGGCTGCAAATGAAGTGGCCTCTTGTGAGGGTGACTTCCCTTTGTGAACAGCTGTGGAAGAGGCTAAAGGCTCAATTTCCTCATCTTGGTGAGAAGGAGAACTCTCACCCTCTGGTTGTGCTATCTCTGGTTCTCTGACCTAGGGGTTGTGTTTAAGAAAGTTTTGTAATAGTTCTTCTCCATTGGCCTGAGATAGGAAGTGGTGCTTAACTACCAGAAAGATGAGGCCATGATATTTCATGGGTCCCTTATTCTGCTGATATCTCTCTGCAATTGCCCTGATGGCAGAATACAAGAAATTGGGGATATTTATGCTATACTCAGGGTGCCTATTTCTATGTCTAAGAAAAATCAGTATTTTCATTATTGGCCCTAAAACTATAGAGAATTGGCCATCACAAGTAAAGTACTTCATTAACCAGGTAGCAATAGATGCCCAAGGGTTTGGGAGTGTGGACCTCAAAATTCTTTTGACTTCATTCTTATTTATATGTAATTGAATAGCAGGTTCACCACGAATAGAAAAATTTCTAATTAAATCAGTGTATAAGGTTTTCAGGTGGTAGAACCTCTCACCTTGTTCGGGAAGTCCAGAAATGTGGCTGATAGTTGCTGAGGAGAGATTGATTTGGTTTCCTCTCACAGTTGTCTGGTTGTCTCTTAAATTCCTAAGGAATTCATCCACAATATCCTCCTAAAACCCTTCGAATTTGTCTAGGAAATCTAACCATCCAACAACCCTTAAAATGTTTGCTGCAGCTGCATCCTTCAGAAGACCTACAGTATTCTCTGGCTCAGACTTTTTCTTGACTCCCATTGCTGAATTGATGCCACCTTCTATGTTTATTCTTTTACCTCCCCAATCTGTAGTCTATCTTTCCCTCTTATCTCTATGGGCTCCTAAGTATTGTTCAAATTGCTTTGTAGACTCTAGAGAATTATTTAATTTACCTTATGCTTCAGTCTATTCCGAAGGTTTGAATGAGGGATGCTATTTTTTTAGGCCGGGCTTATGCAGATGGGTTAAGGGACCAAGGCAGCCATAAATGTAGCAGACTGACAAGGCACTTTGGAGTAAGGTGGCATTAAGGCACAGATGGCGGCATGCTTGGATGTGAAGAAGGAAATGACGGCGGAAGGACATGTCATCATGGCAGCACCCAAAACAGAAAGATAGGATAGTTACTAATAATGATTAATTAAAAATAGATGTACCTGGATCAATTTTAATGATGAGGTGATGTACATGAGAGAAATGCTGCGTCATTTTGGAAACTGCATGCGTTGTGGCAATTGAGCAGTGGCTTGAGATGATGTCCACTTTCCACTTGCATGCGACCTGCAATCAATGCACCGAGTGGCTCAGAAATCCATGCCCTTAGGTGATGTCAGCGTCAGCTCGTGGACACTCCTGCAAATTATTATTATTCTAATTTAATTACTCTTTGTGATGAAGTAGATGATGAGTCATGACGACCTCATCATATGATTTATCTACTTTACCACCTGGAGAGGTGGGTCCCTCCCTTGTTATGGAGATTGACGGCGTTATTAATAGAGCATCGGAGGTGCTCCTAATTGGAAAGCACCAGAGGTACTCCCATTGGAGAAGCACTGGAGGTGCTTCTAATTGGAAAGCACCAGAGGTGCTCCCATTGGAGAAGCGCCGGAGATGCATTGGGCCAACTTCTGGCAACTGATCATATCCGGAGCTTAATTATTTCAACTTCCCTAAAGAAGGGAACCACCATTTTATTGGTTTTCAACTCCCTTGGTCGAGAAAGATAGCCATTTGCTGGTTTTCCATCTTTTTTTTTTTTTTTAAATTTTTTTTTTAGAAGGCAGCCATTGCTAGTTTTCAACCTCTTTTTTTTTCTTTTTCTTTTTTAGAAGGCAGCCATTGCTGGTTTTCAACCTTCCTTTTTTTTTTTTAATTTAAAATAATTCAATCCAACACTGTGACAGAGGAGGTATCCCCTGTATCAAAACATAGATTATTCATAAACTCTTCTTTAGTAGATGGTCTTTTGTAGAGCCTGATTTGATGACCATTTACTAGAAATGTGTCTATGCTCCCATCAATTGGTTGCAATAATACAATTCCATTTTCAAACATGTCCTTTATTTGATAAGGACCCAACCAGTGAGTCTGCAATTTCCCTTTGAATTCTTTGAATTTATAATCATAAAGGAGAACCTAATCTCCTTGTTGAAATGTCCTCTTAATGTGCTGGTCATGCCATTGTTTCCTCTGGTATTGACCCAGTTCTGTTTGTTACATGGCTTCTGTCCGAATCTCATCCAACTCGTTGAGCTAAAGAATTCTATTCTACTAAATTATAGACAATGGCAGACCAACATCCACAATAGTTTTCAGTGTCTGGAGTTCAAATTCTATAGATAATATAGGCTTTTTCCCATAAACCAATTCATATGGTGAAAACTTTGTTGTGGACTTCCAAGTGGTGTTGTAAGCCCAAACTACTTTAGGTAATCTACTAGCCCAATCTTTTCTGTTCATTGCTACTGTCCTTGTTAGAATATTCTCAAGTTCTCTATTAGTTACTTCTACTTACCCATTTGCTTGAGGATGGTAAGGTGAAGATTTTATGTGCTTGACTTGGTATAAATCTATGAATGCCTTGATTACCTGTGAAGTAAACTAAGGTCCCCTATCTGAAACTATTGATATTGGGGCTCCAAATCTCAAGAAAATTTTGTTTTAGAGGAAATCAACAACTTTGTCTTCTCTTGCAAACTGTAATGCTTGAACCTCAGCCCACTTAGTAACATAGTCTGTGCACACTAGAATATACTCCTTGCCTAATGGTGGTGAAATTGGTCCCACAAAGTCTAGACCCCATTGCTCAAATGGTTCCATCATGACTTGAGGATGTAGCAGCATTTCCTGGGTAAAGGTTGGCTGCCCCATCCTTTGGCATTGGTCACAGTGCTGCACATACTTCTTTGTGTCTTTATGAAGAGAAGGCCAGTAGTAACCAGCTCCAAGGATCTTGTAGACTGTCCTGTGGAAAGAGTAGTGGCCACCAGATGGTTCATCATGACATGCTCTCAACACATCAAAAGTCTCATCAGCCTTTAAGCACCTGCGTAGAATGAAATCAGGACCACATTTATATAGTAAACCATTCAACCATTTGTAGGATAAACTTTCTTTAACTAAATGTTTTCTTTGTTTTGAAGTAAAATGGGATGGATATAAGCCTATAGCTAAAAGATTAGCTATGTCAGCAAACCAAGGTGCAGTAGTGGATATGGCAAAAAGATGTTCATCTGGGAATTTGTCCTCCACTGGTTGGTCTTCTCCTCCTGTATGCAATCTTGACAGAAAATCAGCAACCAAATTAAACTTCCTTGGATTATCAACTATAGTAATATCAAATTCCTGCAATAGCAATAACCACCTAATGATCCTTGCACCTACTACTGGTTTATTCATTAGGTACTTGATGGCTGCATGATCAGTGTGCACAAATATTTTATATCCTGTGATATAATGCCTAAGTTTGTTTATAGCATATATAACTACCAAGAATTCTTTTTCAGTTGTTGTATAATTTCTTTCTGCAGGGGTAAGGTTTTTGCTGATGTAATAAATGGCATGCATACTTTCTCCTTCCTCCTTTTGTCCTAAAATTGCCCCAATGGATTCATTTGAAGCATCAGTTTGTATGTGAAATGGTAAAGTCCAATTAGGTCCCCTTAAGATTGGTCTGACAGTAAGCTTCTCCTTCAAAGTTTCAAATGCTGATTGACAGTTTTCTGTCCACAGAAATTCTATTTCCTTGTTAAGTAGGGTAAATAGGGGGGCAGCTATTCTGCTAAAATTTGCTATGAACCTCCTATAGTAGCCTACATGACCCAGAAAACTTCTGACGTCAGTCTAATTTTTGGGTGAAGGCAACTGTGTGATTACTTCTATCTTGTTTTGATCCACTCTAATCCCTTTTTCTAAAATGTGGTGTCCCAAAACAATTCCTTCCTCCACCATCATAAAACATTTCTCATGGCTAAGGGACAGTTTTTTTATCACAGCATTTTAGTACTTTTCCAAGGTTTGTGAGAGCTTCCTCAAAGTTATCCCCATACACAGTAAAGTCATCCATGTAGACCTCCATGCATTCATTAGCCAGTTCAACAAAAATAGCTAGAACCAGTCTCTAAAATGTAGCTAGGGCGTTGCATAGCCCAAAGGGAAGAATTTTTTAAGAAAAGGTTCCCCAAGAGCATGTGAAGGTGGTTTTGTCTTGGTCTTCAGGTGCTACTTGAATTTGATTATACCCATTGAATCCATCTAGAAAAGAAAAATACTTTCTCCCAGCAAGGTTGTCCAAAACTTGGTCAATAAATGGTAAGGGAAAGTGGTCCTTTTTTGTGGCCTTGTTGAGTTCTCTATAATCAATACACACCCTCCATTTCCCATTCTTTTTAGGCATAATGACAAGGGGTGAGACCCATTGACTATTTGAGATTGGATATATGAACCTTTCTTGGAGTAATTTTTCTATTTCAGTTTTGACAATGTCCTTTAAAGCAGGATTCAATCTTCTTTGTGGTTGCCTGACAGGTTTAATATCCTCAGTGTAGATATGATGGGTACAAATCTCAGGAGGTATGCCTTTCATATCTTGGTATTCCCAGGTAAAAGATGTTGAGTGGGAGACGAAAAGCTGGATAAGTTTTTCTTCCTGACTTGCTATTAATTGAGTATTTATATTAAGTGTTTTCCCTGGCAGAATCATGACCTGTTTTGTGATTCAATCCATCGATGTGGTGGTTCCATACATTGGTGTCATGGTATTGAGAGGACAAGAATGTGGGAGTAACATGTGGAAGGTGGCTAAGTCCCTGTAGAAGGTTTCCCCACAAGGAATAATGTTGGCAAGGGTACAATGAGAAGAAATAAGAAGTTCTCTCTGAGGATCTTGGGCGAGTTCCATAACATCTTTATTGATTAGGATGTGAGTGAAGTCTTCTATTGTATCATAGTATACTTCTTCTTCTAATTCTCCTAGATGTTCCCTAATGGTTACCATAGCTAATGAGGCATTGTTGTCCATGTTCTCTGGTTCATCCACCCATACTCTTCCTGTGTAATGCACCGATGGTTTAGTTGGAGGATACAGAGATATTTTCTTTACATCTATCCCATTAGAAATGACCATATCTCCAGTTCAACAATCAATAGATGCTGCTGCAGTAGCTAGTCATGGTCTTCCTAAAATCAGCAGATAAGCATTTCTTTGGTTTCTAGGTTCTAGTATTAAGAAATCCACTGGGAATTCCCATGAATCTATCAGAACAAGTACATCAGTGATTACTCCTTTTGGAATAGCTACTGACTGATCAGCAAGTTGAAGAATTGTAGTTGTGGATTGGATACCTGATAGAGCTAACCTGTCCATTGTATGAACTGTTATCACATTAATTGCTATTCCTAAATCAACCAGAACATTTGAAATTTCTACCCCCGAGATGAAAATAGTTATGACAGGATTTCCAGGGTCTCCATATTTTGGGAGGAGAATTTCTCCCATCAATAGATCCACTACTTTTCCTTCCACTTGTATTGTGGAGGGAAAGCTTTTCTTTCTGCCCTATGTTTTGATACAATACTGTTTAATGAACTGATTTAGTTTCGGTACATCTCTGATTGCCTGGAGAAGAGGAATTTCAATGTTTAGCTGCTTGATTTCTTGTAAAAGTTTTGATTCCAGATTGGTTTGGATTTATTTTTGTGGAATCTTTCTCTGGGGAGCATTCTGTTTAAGCCGTTCTGGGTATGGTGCTAGCTTTTCCATCTCTAGAGCATCTCCAGAGCTATTATCAGAATTGTGTTCAAGACTGTTCTCCAGAGCCGGCCTTTCAGGAGTAACTTTGGAGTTGTCTGTGGATGATTTTTCTAGCACTTTTTCGTTAGTAATCTCCTCTGGGGGTTGATTGGATGGATTTTCAGGTTCCTCGTCATTGGTTATTTCAACTATAGTTGGAGGAGAAGGTCTTGGGAATGCTTTCCCAGAACACAGCTGGAGATTATTTGAATATATAGCATTAATTCCAGCCAGATTTTCTTGCTCTGTCATGTAGACAGCTGCTCCTTATTTATTCCATGGGTTTGGTATAGGCTGAGATAGTAAAGGTGGTTGACTAACTGGTTCATTTTGTGTTTGACCCTGTGTGTTGGTGGATCCAGTTAGTAAAGCCTATTGTTGGGGTTGGAAACGTCTAGGTTGTCCTTGGTATTGTTGATGATATCCCTGTTGAGGACGCCATTGAGGTTGCATGTTTTGTGATCCAAACTGTGGTGGCCACTGTTAATTTCCCCAAGGCTGATTTTGCCAGTTTTAGTTTTGCCAATGTTGACTTGGCCAATCCTGCTATCCCCAAGGAGGATTATTTTGAGGGCCATGCTAAGTTGGATTCCACTGATTATTTCCCCAATTAGAAGGACCCCTGTAAGAGGATTGGTTTGGATACTGATTATAAGGAAAATTTCTGGTTTGTTTTTGTCCCACATAGTTCAACTCCTCTTCTATCACAGCATTCTTTTTACTCAATCTTTTCAAAGCTGGAAGTTGACTACACTAACTGGTAGGATGTTCCCTATAACAGATCTAACAAATCTCTGATTTGTCCAAGGGTTATTCTCTCAACAGGTGTTTGTTTCTACACCTAGGACAATAGATGGAGAGCGGTTCAGTTGCTCTGTTTTGATCAGTTGTTCTAGTTTTTGCTTGAATCCCATCCAATGTGGTATTTAGTTGGACCAGAATGTCTATTTTTAGATTTACAATTTCCTCCATCAACTGTCCTATTTCATTCTTCCCTTTAAAAGTTTTGGATGACCTTACTCCATCTTGGGTTCTGGAATAGTTCCTGCAGAGTTCCTCTATATCATGTATTTCCATTTTGTTAATGTTCCCTTTTCCCATTAGGTCCAGTGCCTATTTTGATTCTTTATCCAATCCTTTTATAAATAGGGTTCTAGCCAAGGAGTGATCCACTGGATTGCCATACCTTCTTAAGAAAAAATTAAACCTATCCACATAGTCTTCTAAGGATTCTTCCTCCCCCTGCCTAATTTTAAACAATTCTTCATTTTTATTACTGGATCTGCAATAATCTTGGTATTTTTCTAAAAACTCTGTTTCCATTTGATCCCAAGAATGGATAGAATCCTGGGGTAAACCCATAAGCCATCTCATCGCAAAATCTTTTAGGGTTGAAGGGAACAGTTTGAGTTTCTGGTTATCTGATCCATAATCATAAGTTTGGCAGACTACTTTGAATTCAAACAAGAACTGATATGGATCCTCAGAAGAAAGTCCTCTGAAATTTGGTAGATGTGCTGGTGAGATATTTTTCATAGGAGTATTGTCTCCAGGAGCCAAAATAATAGGATAAGAGAAGGTTCTTGGAGCCTGATTTTCCTCTTCCCTATGATTATCATTTTCCATGTTTAGTATTGGTTCTTCTTCCTAAGGCTCTAGGAAATTAGGTTCTACCAAAGGATCTGCCTCAACTTTTTGTTGTAATTCCTGGCTATAATTGGCAAGTGGAATGTCTGAAGGATCTAAGGGATTGCTGTTTTGAAGTGTAGGTTCCAAATTAAGATCTAGGTTTCCTTCTTCAACAAGATTTTGTACCACCCCACTGCTTTCCCCTATGGTGTGTTGTTGGGGTGTCTGCTTAATATATCTTCCTTTTAGATCTCTAGCTCTAACCATACAGATCTATTCTAAAAACTGTTTTAACTTAGTGTCCCTAATTAACACAAACTTATCCCCAGCAACGATGCCAAAAATGACAAGGGGTCACTGTACCTCATCATTTAATCTATTTTCAGATGTCAAAAACCAGGGCTGTGTCCATGGCTGTCTGCAACTAGGGATTCTATAGTTACCAGTTTATAGCTAATCCTAATTTAAAAAGAGATTAATCTATCTGCTTGTTGAATAAATGTAATGAACGCTGTAAAATAGAATAAAACAAGAACCTTACTTAAAGCAAAGAAACAATAACATGCATCTATCTATTAAAATAGGAAACACCTTTATAAGAGAAAACTGAAAACAATAAAATAGTGGTACTGGCCTCCTGCCTGAGTGGTGAGAGTGGGCCCTTGCTCCACACCCTTGAGGCTGAAGGCTATAGCAGGAAATCAGCACAAAAGATGATCACAACTAAATTCAGTCCAATTCATTCATTTTTACATTCATGAAAATATGGCTATCACAGAACTGAGACCTCCGAGAGTCAGAATAATTTTATCATTGTTCTCTTTCTACTATTTCTGAGAGTATATATAAAAATGAGTGATGATATATCACTGAACTTATCTACCAGTCTTTCTATGAGATGACACCATCTCTTTATTATACTTAACTGTCTAACTTATGAAAGATCACCATGCGAGAAAGGTAGACTTGAGTGGAACAGAAGTCCACTCAGAGGTCTAAGTTTAAGTCTTAATACACTTGGGCATCAAAGCCCTGAAAATAAGGATATTGTATTAGTTCAATTCGTAACTCATGCAAAATCTTTGAAAAGATAAAACTTCAGTAGTTTAACTAATAGTTGACCCTTCACCACTCAGGTGATGATTTGAGTGAAGTGAGGGGTATTAAGATCACTACTGAAAGTGTCTGGTTGGCAGCTCTGCTTGGAAACATGCCCTGTTCTTAGGAGGCACCGGAGATAGTTGTTCCTGTCTGCAGCTCCGGAGATACTCTAGACTCTCGCAGAGCTCCAGAGAGGCATTCCCCATATCTTCAAAACTTCAGGTGTCATGGTTCTTTGTTATTGTCTCCGAAGATCATTGAAGACAATCTCTGGAGATGCACAAAATTGCTATTCCTGGCACCTACACCTGTTGATTCAAAAAGAGAGAGAAGTTCTACATTTTTCCATCAATTCCACGCACATTATTCACTTAATCAGAAATTCTAATCTTAAGTAATCTATCTTAATTAATCACAAAATAGAACAATCTTGTTAACTTATTTGGGTGCAGACACTAGGAAGATGAACTGAGGGAGGGCAAAAAGAGAGGCAAAAATATGTATTTCATGAGTGCAATTTGGCACTCATCATAGAGTATCAATGTTTACAAAATCTTGTGAGTCCTTCTACCGAGTCCTTCCATCACTCAGTCTTCTATCTATCATTGTATCATTTCTATGTCGATTGAGTACATTTGGACATAACAAAAACATAGCATTAAATTTGCATGTCATATCACATGAGATAGTCATTAACATGATTATATCATTTGCATACATAATAGGTGCATTAGATCATCCATATCCATTTGCATCAGCATAACATAGTGTCAAAATAGAAAAATAAAAAACATAGATAAGTACATGTAGATCATCGCATAAATTGCATAATCATATAGATAACATTCCCATTTGCATATTAGGTGCATGAATGAAATCATCTAAGTTTGCATTAGATCATATCGACATTAGCAATAATGTGCATCCAATAGAAACATCACATAGCATCATATAGACAAAGTAAATGTGTACATCACATATGAAACATCTTAAGATAGAATGCATCCATGACATATAGCATAAACAACTTCATATAGAGATCATATAGCTATATCATTATATAAATAAACATACATGTCCAAATGTACAATATATCAAAGTGTCTGTCATCGATAAGTTAGAGTCATATAAAGTGTATACATCACAAAAAAAATGATACATGCCTTGGTGCAAAATGATATAAATATATACATATCAGGCTATCTGTGATCCATCAAAAATGTGTGTATACATCACAAAAATTGGTACAAGTGAAACAACTAGCCCTGCTGCCGTGGGGCACTACTCCCAGCACTACCCTCTCCACCTCCACCTCTGCTAGTCCCAGACTGCTGTGGGCCCATAGAAGAAACTCCAGACCGTGAACCTCGTGCCCTCTGAGATGTACTTACTACTAACTGGCTCCTGAAGCTGGGTGTCCTTTGATCCGCTGGCACAACCCCATGGTATAGACCCCTATAGTACTGAGTCTGAGCCTGCGCCCTAGAAAGCTCAGCTTGAATCTGTGCACCTGAGCCTACTGCACCTGTGTAACTAAAAATGCAATGGCCCCATTGGTACCCAAGGCCACTAAGGCTGAGTGTCTCTCTAGACTAAGGGCCCACACCCTCGCCAGTGCTGAATCCTTCTCTGCAGTGAGCCCAGATATAATCCATGTGTCTACCTCTCTTTGGGACTCTGCCATCCTGAGCTGTGCCCTAAGCTATCTCACCTGACCCTACAATGTAGCAACAACTTGCTTCTGTAGATCAGGTTGGGCAAGAGTTTGAGGAACCTATACCTGTGCCTACACCTACTGCTGGGGCACTTGCTACTGTACCTATACCTATCGTGCCACCTACTGCTATCCCATCTGATGTGCACCCTGCTACTGCGCTACCTGCTATTGGGAGGATCCCTCCCCAGCTCTCCTCCCCTATCTCTATGTACCTCTGCCACCACCTCTACCATCCCCTCCATCACCTCTATCATCTCCATCTCCCTATCCTCCTCTCCCCCTCCTCCATCTCCTCCTCCTCCTGCCTCCACCATCCTCATCATTTGAATCCTCCTCATCTAGGCGAGGAACCAACTCTCCGGGTCCTGAATATCTCGAGAATAGATGAGCAGCAAACCACTCCTCGTAATCAGGAGTCATCCCTGCGTCTACTACCTCCCTCCTCATTGGCTAAGCCGTGTAAGGAATTTGCTGAAAGTCTGCTAAGGCCTCCTCATAGGAAGCAACTGGACCCCATCTCAGCCACTTTACATGTGTCCAGGAAAACCATGCTTAACCCTGCAGCATACCCTGTATCCTACCAAACTACCTTTGAACCTGACTAACAATCTACCTCTCTAGTATGTGTCGTGTCCTCCCAATAAGCCACTGAGTCTAAAAGCAGTATGGAAGCTCATTGTCCTCATCATCCCATGGCTCACAATCTAGATATGGGTGCTAGATAACTGCATCTACATTATCCAGTGCATGTCTCCAATACTCAAGCTTTCCCAGCTTATGCTGGAAAATAACACCTGCATATCCATAACTATAAGGCTCACCCCTCTGCTTGGAAAAGATGCATATTGACTGAGTAATAGCAATGTACTCCCATATCCAAAACTATAGAAGTGAGACACCTGCAAACAAACTTGCTCCACTATGGTAGACCACCTGATGCATATCATGGTACAAGTGTGCCAGAACACAAATACCCCATACAAAGTGGGTGCCCTCTGTGATCATCCTCTCCATAGTCCTACCCCAACCAATGGGGAACCCATGCGACCTCCTATCGGGGCATACAACACCCCTAATCAATCTAGCCACTATCCCTGGGAAGTAGTCATAGTAATCATGTATATCTTGCCATGAGATAATCTGACCCACTAGCTCTAGATAATCGAACACCCATCTGCACTCTGCGAGTCTAGCATCACGTTGAGCCTCATACTCTATGAGATTCCCTGGATCGAGAGATGTAGGATCCGTAAACATCCTCTAAGGTAATGGCCATCTCACCAGTAGGCAAGTGAAAGGTCCCGTCCTCACTATGGATTTGCTCCACTACTACAGCAACAAACTGAGGTTTGCGTGAACCTCGGGCATGAAGCACACGTAGTCCAAACCCATAGTACCGAGAGCCTCTCGATCAATCTCTATGAGCATGTACCACTGTAACAACGGCAAGGGAAACTGCTCCCGTGACATTAGTACGTCACAAATGTCCTCCTGCAATCAAGTAAAGACTTGCATCAACCAAAAACTACAAAAATTGCTCAAAGTATCAAAAGTATCATATCACTTAACATATCAAATTGATCAAAACAACATAAAACATCTCTTGACTAGATTCCTGCAATCTTGGAGATGGCTTATCAATTGCTGCATCGAACAAGATGCCAATCGAGTCAATTTTGTTAAGTAACTGACTATCTAAAACATATGCGCCAAACTAGAAGGTACATGTGCCATTTCACAGTAAATGCACCACTTCTAGTACATGTACCGTAGCATTGAGTACATGCACAGTTTCATATCAAAAGTGCAACTTCAGCATGAATGCACCAAAACAGGTAGTACATGAGCAGTTTGAACATGTGCACAGTTTGAACATGTGTATGCACAATCCCATATCATCTACGTTGGTTCCCATATCATATGCGTAGAACTCTCACATGCACCAATTCATATCTCATATGCGCAGTTTCAGAGTGCATATGCACCGAAATGCAAATTGGTGCATCTATCCTATCAACTTTTTCCTAGCATTTATTGCTCTAATAAATGACCCTAGGCAAGTTTTGTCAAACTACATATCAATGGTCCTACCTCAGTTGGCCACCTAAATCATCAGACTCACTCAAAGTGGTTCTCCTCGTGTGGAATATCCATATATATATGCTTACTGCTCTAGCTCCTGTGCTCTCCTAAGCTCTAGTGACCTATCAACAAAAAGCCAAGTGTGCAAATGACTAAGATTGTGGACCCAGCTCCTATATATAGCAAGTGAACCCTAACTAGTTGTGTGGCGACCGTGACTACTTCCCAAGCCTGTTTTGTCCCATTTCTCTGAACCATGACCCAATTTCTTCAACCTAACCTGTTTTTCACCTTCTTCATCGTGAGATTGTCTATCTCACGTCCTTCTACCTTCTTCCTATCCAATCTCCTGAGGGGGCATCCTACCGTCATTAAACCTATATGAGGGGCAAATTGGGGCATGCATCATTATCAAAAAAATATATTCTTTGAAACAACATGATAAAACACATTGTATCAAAGAGGGGCAAAATGTATAGGCCTAAAAATGACAACTCTGTCTAAATAAATAATCCTAATATTTATTTCATTCTATTTCCTCTATCAATAAATAAATCAATTTATTTATTTGATTCATATTCCTCTAAATTAATTAAATATCAAATTATTTAATTACCTCTTCTAATGTCTTCCAATAATTAAATAAAATCCTTTATTTAATTAAATTCTTCCAAATCCTCTTATCCACAATTAAATAATTTTAATTATTTAATTTAACTCAATTGTTCTTCCAAATTTAAATAAATCATGCAAATTTATTTAAATTCTCTCAATCTCTAAAAATAAAATATAATCAAATATTTTATTTATTCTTCCAAAGCCTGCACAAACAATTAAATAAATTTATTTATTTAATTTGTTTTCTTATCTTTTAATCTTCCAAATCTTCTAATAATAAATCTTCTTCTTCATGCACACAAAATTAGAAAAAATCATTCTAATTTATGAAAGAAAATCTTATCTTTATTAAAGAAAGTAGTTAACTCAAACAAAACAGCTTTTTGTGTGACACTTGTCTTCTTTCTATTCGCGCACATCTCTCAAGTTTTCTATACCATTGATCTTCTTATTCTTTCTATACTGTTGATCTTCTCTCTCACAAGTCTATAAATTGAATCCAATTCCTCCATTTCTATCATCCAAGCTTTTAATACCCTTACTCTCTAGGAATTACAACGTGCCTTTGGCACCCAAGTCATTCCACAGCTTGCAATCACCCCTATTATCATTGTTGTGAAGCTCATCTTCATTGCAAATGTATCATAGCCATTCTCACTTGACATCTTAGAAAATAGCAAGGAAGTGTACCTTCTGAGGGCCATATTCATACACAAGATCATTTGAGATAGGTGATCAATGGAAGCCACAAAGTAAAGAGGTTTGCAAGGTTTGAGTTCTTTGTTTGTTTAATCTTCTTTGTTTCTTATTGCATTGAGTTATTGGGTATTATTGATTATATTGATTATTCATTTACACTAATTTTCCCATAACAGATGTGAATAATATGATGGAAAATTTAGATTGTGAACCACCAAGTGGAACAATCTGTGATGAAAGGCATGATGGATACTGCCAAAGTGTTTTTTGAAATGCCTGTGGAAAACAGAGCCTTTCTGTATTCAGAGGATATAAGTAAGGTTGTTAGGCTTAGTACGAGCTTCAATATAACCAAAGAAAAAGTCCTAAACTGGAGTGATAGTTTGAGACATCCATGCCATCCTTTAGAGGAGGTCATTGATTCTTGGCCTGAAAAACCTTTAGCCTACAGGTAATAATAGTAAACTTAATGTAATAACAGGTGCTTCCATAATGAATAACCTTGTTTGAAGCCCAGGTGATGTGTCACATATTTAAGTGTATAAATGTTGTCCAATTTTGGTTGTGTCATCTGTTGGATGAATTTAACTGCAGACATACATACCCCTCTATTGGCATCTAAGCCTAAGCTCCCCATATAAACAAAAAGTGATCAATAAAATAAAAAAATAAAGAAATAAAATGTTATCCCTCACAAAATTTTGTTACCAATTGAAAAAAAGGAGCATAACCCTTTTCTCTATTTTTTCAGAGAGTGTGCAGGGAAGTATGCTAAATAGATAAGATCACTGATTTTGAGACTGTTGGCTGAAATTTCTGAAGCTCTAGGACTGGATGCTGATTATTTGAATACAACATTTGGGAATCATGATCAGGTGTTGTGAATAAATTATTATCCTCCATGCCCAAATCTAGATCTTACCTTTGGCATAGCACCTCATTCAAATGCAAGTCTAATCACTGTTCTAATGCAAAGAGATGTGAGTGGCCTACAAGTGCTCATAGATGGGAAATAGGTTGTGGTAGAACCCATACCCAATGCCTTTGTGGTGAATTTGAGAGATCAGCTTTAGGTCTTTTAGTAAACAAAATACTCATCCAAGCTATGTTTTAGAATTTTATGTCTACAATTTAAAAATAAAAAATGAAGGATATGTTTAGGGTAAAATTGGATTTGTTAATCTGTTGTTGTTTATATGTTTGAATGCTCCTTTCACCCTAACATTGAAGGATCTAGGGTCGAGTGGCGAGCACTATCATACCCTAGGTCACTTGCAAATGAAGGGAAACTTGGATTAGGGAATTAATTATCAATTTTTTCTTCTCTTATGTCCAATTAACCATTAAAACCCTAATTATGCAAATACGGCAACAAATTGATGAAAGACAGAAAAAGCTCTTATAGACAGGAGTAAAATAACAAATCACAGAATACCTATTTTTAGGGTTCTGAGGTAGAATAGTCGGGGACACTGGTGCGGGCACCCAAGTCCAAGGTACCTACTTTTTCAGGGAATCCAGACCTCCTTCTGACACTGATCAGCCCTATAACTTCTATTTTCTGAAATCTATCTGCAGAGGAGACTTTTATGGGTGCCGTAGTCCTAGAAGTGCTCCTTTGTCTGACTTCTCTTCAGATCACGAATCCCTGATGCTTGCCACTCCTTCCTGCAACTCCACTTTTCCCAAATGCGACACCTATAACCTGCAATCACAAGACTTAGTTTGGGGGTTGTGGTGTTTAGAGGCTTGCCTCAATCAAGCCCCGGAGGACACTTAAGTCTCTGAACACCATTGTCAGACAAAGAGTGCGTACCCTTGTGAGGCAGAGGAAAAAACCAAAGGAATCAATGACAAAAAACACAATATTATGTCACCTTGTAGTGAAGCTCTCATGGAGGAAGATGCTCTTCATGCCATGAGGAGATTGATGCTCAAATCTGCAAATATCAACACACAAAACATACAACTCTACTCTTGCAACAGAATAGAAAGCCTTGAATCACCTTGAGAATGCCTAAAGTTCACAATGATCATCTAGTTTACAAATTAATGCCTACACATGCTTATATATGCACCTACAAGCATTCCCGCCAATATTTTAAAAATCAAACATTACCATGTCAGCAAAATAACCACCTAGTGGTCATAAACTGACACCCAAAAATTGGGGCTTCCCCAAAATAGGGCAGGACTAGGGCATAGGCATCCAAGTCCTCCCCCCTATTTTGGATAGGGTACAGCTCAAGGGGTCCTCGTAGGTCCCATTTGCCATGAAACCTAGGTCTCATTCCATCGGGATGCTAAAATATCAACTAAAATGTCCTAAATGCACTCTAAAGACCTAGGAGCTAAACCTTATGAGGGAAAAGCCCCCAAGGGGACATTCTCCGACATTACATTTAGCCCCCAATTTAATGTATGTATGAATGTGAGGCCCATACATGCATTAAAGTAAGGTCACAAACACAGTAAACACGATTGGAGAAGACATGCCAATCATATAGAAAACAGTAACAGGCATGCAAAACACAGAGAAGATAGTTATAGTCACACAGAACACGGAGTAGACAGTCAATGCATAGAAGACATATTAATGCATGGAAGATAGAAATGATATCTTTTCTTTTCTTTTTCTCATATATATGAAATGCAAATGCAAGTACTGGAAAGTAAACAAACCTCCCCAAATACAGGAAGCACTACTCGAAGGCATTGGTCTTTGCATATGGTGCAACACACACGCAACACAAAACAAGCATGCCAAAACACACACACTTGAAGACATGGAGAAAACACGGTAGACAAGCGATGGAGTGTACCTATTTCTAGGTCCAACACCATCTCAGGCACATTACAGGCACACACCGATGATTGGGCTTCACCACAACAATCGCTGAAGACATGCTTAAGGGTTGAGTTAGTCACAGAACCACTCCCCACCTCCGTAGAGGACTTTTCAAAATGATAAGAGCATGCAATCTGCTCTGAGAAATACACCATCCCTGCGTCTGTAAAGGGCTTAAGAAAAAAGGATATACTTGATATCCCGTCTCTGCAGAGGGCTTACATGATTGATTAATTGATTGCAAACAAAGCATGATGCACTACCCTGGGGTGCAAGTCTTTGCATCTGAGGTCAAACACATTGCTAACATCTATAATAGACAGCTTACCTTGTATATGCCCCTAGCTTAAGGTGGTTGATATAAGTTATCGATATCAAGCACATTAAGGTAGGAAATAAAAACACACAAGGGAACACCAACTTTTGCAAAGCCCATGCCCCCCAGAAGTGACATGTACTTTACGATTGCCAAATATTCCCACAAACACATCCCTGCAAAAAATATGTTAGTGTCTACAACATCATGATAAACAACAACATCAATGCATATGATTGACCACACAAAGAGCCAAGGTTATATAATGAATTCAGAGTTCGAGGATAACCGTGGGTTATATCACAAAGTCTCTGAATCAAGTACCACCATGGCTAGATTCAAAGGCAAACAAAGGTGCACAGAGGAGCAATATTGTTAAGGTTTGTAAATGCGCCAAAAACATCCTAAAAGTCACCACAAGGAAAGCACGAGTGCTTCCACTAGCCAAGCGTCGAATAAGATATACAACCCCATCATCATATTAGGAACTAAGTCCTTTTTTTATTGCTCTTGAAAGGGACACTAGGTCCGCATCAGTATAAATGTTTGTCATCATCCGCCTACTAGATGGAAACACTAGAGGAAGGGAAACAATAAATAAGAGAGGAGAAAACAAGTGTCTTAAGGACAGTCATGTAGGAGGGTGCCCCTAAGTCACCAACCATGATGCTATGTCCGTAAGACACAACACACAACAATGAAATTAGAGAGAGGCAATATAGAAGAATGATGATACAAATAGAAGAAGGTCACAACAGAGGCGGTCTCATGGTATCCCAAACCTTATGGGAGAATCTAAGGTCATCCCAGGAGGCCTAAACAATATATACTACATCACAAAAGAAATAAAAGATTAGAGATACTTACCTGTAGGGCCTTAGTAGGCTAGTGGGTATCACGAATCTTGATCTTTATCTTAATGGTTAAGGTAAAATTGGATTTGTTAATCTTTTATTGTTTAGATGTTTGAATCCTCATTTCACCCTAACATTGAAGGATCTAGGGTCAAGTGGTGAGCACTATCATACCCTAGGTCACTTGCAAATGAAGGGAAATTTGGATTAGGTAATAATTATCAGTTTTTCCTCCTCTTATGTCCAATTAACCATTAAAACCCTAATTACGCAAATACGGCAACAAATTGATGAAAGACAGATAAAGCTCTTAGAGATGGGAGTAAAATAACAAATCATCGAATAGCTATTTTTAGGGTTCTGAGGTGGAATAGTCGAGGACACTGGTGCAGGTGCCCAAGTCCAAGGTACCTACTTTTTCAGGGAATCTGGACCTCCTTCCGACATTGATTAGCCCTGTAACTTCTATTTTTAAAAATTTGTTTGCGGAGGACACTTTTGTGGGTGCCCTAGTCCTAGAAGTGCTCCTTTGTCTAACTTTTCTTTAGATCCTGAATCCCTGATGCCTGCCACTCCTTCCTGCAACTCCACTTTTCCCAAATGTGACACCTATAACCTACAATCACAAGATTTGGTTTGGGGGTTGTGGTGTTTAGAGGCTTGCCTCAGTCAATCCCCAGAGGACACTTAAGTCTCTGAACACCATTATTAGACAAAGAGTGCATGCCCTTGTGAGGCAGAGGCAAAAACTAAAGGAATCAATGATAAAAATGCAATATTATGTCACCTTGTACTAAATCTCTCATGGAGGAAGATGCTCTTCATGCCATGAGGAGATTGATGCTCAAATCTGTAAATATCAACACACAAAACATACAAGTCTACTCTTGCAACACAATAGAAAGCCTTGAATCACCTTGAGAATGCCTAGAGTTCACAATGATCATCTACTTTACAAATGAATGCCTACACATGCTTATATATGCAACTACAAGCATTCCCGCCAAGATTTTAAAAATTAAACATTATCGTGTCGGCAAAATAACCACCTAACGGTCATAAACTGACACCCAGAAATTAGGACTGCCACAAAATAGGGCAGGACTAAGACGCGGGCACCCAAGTCCTCCCCCCTATTTTGGGTAAGGTACAGCTCAAGGGGTCCTCCTAGGTGCCATTTACCATGAAACCAGGTCTCACTACTAAAATATGAACTAAAATGTCCTAAATGCACTCTAAAGACCCAGGAGCTAAACCTTATGAGGGAAAAGCCCCCAAGGGGAAATTTTCTAATGTTATAGGATATATTTTTGAATTTATTTTTTTGTATGTTTTGACTACGTTGTAAGCAATGGGAGATTCAAGAGCGCAGAGCACAGTGTTGTAACTAACATGTCATGTGTATGCATGTCGATTGCTACATTCTATGAGCCTTCAATGGATGCCTTTGTTGCTCCTACAGAATCCATGGTGGACAAGGAGAATCCTGCTGTGTATAAAGGGTATAGCTTTGGCAAACTTCTGAAGGAATTCTAGAGTCAGGGATTGAAGAGCAAGTGTGTATTGGATCGATTCCAGATTAAACCTAATAAATCAATCCAATCAGAGGCAAATTTGAATGGATCTCAAACAGTGTCAAGGGCATATTGATAATAAAATAAAAGGGCAAATTAGTGCAGGGCTACTATGAACTAGTCCTTGGACATGAAGGGGGCTAAATCACAATGGATAATGTGTACTAGAAATATGTGCATGCATATGTATAATGAATGTATGGATATGTAAATATATGGATGGAAATGAGGGGTAAGTGTTTAGGAATGTGTAATGGGTAGTTGGATACATAAAGGTAAGGGACCCAACTTCAGAAAAAATCACATCATTTGTCAATATGTTTATGTATCAAAGAAGTTTCTTCAAAATAGGCACAAACTAAATGGGAAATGGCATAGGTATGTAAAGTTCATCCTTACATTTTGTCTCCACTTTGAGGTACATGTGAATTCTAGAAGGATCGTGTATCTCAAAGTTTGTAGCTCTCACAAACATATATGTAAAGTAAATATTCAAAAATCAAAGGAGATGAATGGTGTCAATGTAAAGTAGTTGACTTTGCAAGGATATGATTATGTAGGTTCATGTTATGTGTATGTACTCTCCATGAGAATTAAAGATTGAGTCTCTATAAGCACATGTAACTGTTTGTAGATATAAACATGAAAATGTTAGCAATAGGATATGCCCCTCAACAAATGGTTGTATTTGTAGGATACAAGGAATTGTAGGAAGAGGGAAAATAGTAAATGAAAAGTAAATGTTACTAAGCATGTACGAATATAATCATATAACCATGTAAGCATATATAGCAATGGTCTTATAAAAGAATGCATGTGTAATGATCATATAAAAGTGTCAAAACACAAGCATGATAAGTACATGGACTTGAGATAGTATCAAACATTAACAACGTTTCCCCCAACATGGGCAAATAATGATTATGTATCCCTCAGTGGCCAGGAACACCCATGTAAGTACAATGGCATCAAACCATGATAATGTGTAAAGGGAAGTGTGATGCTCCTAAATAAAAATATTTGTTCATGAAGGTACGAAAGAGGAAGAACAATTATTTTGAATGGGAAGGCTTGATGCCTCCATTGCAATAAAGAGGGAAGGCATAATGCCTCCAAATGGGAAGGTTTGATACCCACAATGCAAAAATGGGAAGGTGTGATACCCCTTGACGTGATAAAAGGGAAGGTGTGATATATTCCTAATTGTAATAAAAGGGCAGGTACAATACATCTAATGCGGTAAAGTGGCTACTTAGGACATAAATGAATCATGTGAGTGCAACAATGTAAGATGTAAATGTGAAAGCTCATATCAAATAAGAGGACCGTATGGGAAAGGTAATGCAATAAGGCACAAATGTGCATAAACGGGGGAAATTATGATGCCCTCAATGTGTAAAGATATGGCAATGATGGCTTGAATGCAAAAGGGGAATATGTGATGCCTACCAATGTAACTTGAAAGATGTATTAATGTAAGCTCATATTAGAATTGTAATAATGTAACAAGATGGCCCTAAATGACTAAATAAAGTTGTGTGAAAAGCCATAATGTGAAATACATAGTGTGTATTTCAACATTTTGTGGTATTTATGCAAAAAATGTTTTAGTTTGGTTTTAGTTGTTGTAAGGTGTTCGGTCCTATTGTATCAGTCTATATTGATGTAAAAACCTGATTTATATTATTAATGTCAGTTGTGGGAGTTTCTGGTGCAAAAGTTATAAATTTGGTGTTGACTAGTTGCTAGTTTGTGATGTTTTTGTGTAGATTTTAGGTGAAATTTGTTAAGGCAATTTTCAGAATTGAATAAATAATTGAAAATTTTCATTTGGGATATTACACATTATCCCCAAGAGACCAAATATTTTGGGTCAAAATTCAATTTAAGGCTTCTTTGTTTTCTCTTACAAAGATGTCATGAACAAGCTAGCAAGTCTAGGTACATTTGTAGCTCCCTTCTAGTAATAATGTTATCCTCTAAGACTAAGAGTCTAGCTTGCTCTCCTCCTCACTCTCCATAGACTTGACATTCTTGTAGTCTATCCACGAGTTTAGAGGATGGAGAATATGTGTTAAACAAAAGGAGAAATTTCACACTAGTTACTCAAATAGGAAATTTTAACCCTTTTTTGAAGGGGGCCTTTCTATAAAGAAGCTATGCAGCTCTCAATATGCTAGATATCAATGATATGCTTTTAGAATGAATTTTATTTCAAGCAATGTTTGATGTCTGACAAGCCTCAAGGGAAAATACATAGTATGAGATATTTGACAAAGATTTGAACACTTGGATATTATTTGTTTGCAAAAGATTAATATTTTAAACCTTTTTATTTCTATTGTATGTCGTATCATATGGCTAGCTATCCACTTTCTATGCAACAATTTATGAGGCAAGCCATGGTGGAGTGGTTACTTCTCTCTTTCCTAAATGGTAGTCATTTTAGTTGATCAAGGATGTGACCCCACTAATAGAGTGTTATGGGTTCTCCCGAATGTTGGCAATCATCCCTTTTAGATAGTTAATGTTTATGCTTTCAATGATGTGCTTGAATGATCCACTCTTTGGCAGTGGATTTCTAATTGATTACATCTAGCCACTTGGCTTGTGTGTGGTGACTTTAATATGGTGGAGGATGTGTTTAACAAATGTAGTACTTTGCCTTTGTGTTGGATAATTGGTGAGAGAGAGAGTCTTGGTTTTGTCATGTGTAATAAATTGGGCCATTTTAATCTCAATATTGGCCATTGTAATAGCTAGGCTATGTGGTATACATGGAACAAGCTCTATTTGAATTATAAATAGGTTATTAAATGGCTTGATAGGGCCATGATGTTAGCTCAATCCTTTTTTACTTTTTCTAATTGTTTTTCCTTGCTAGTTGAACCTTTCTTAGACATTGTCCTCTCATACCACTTTCCTATTAAGTTTTACATTGAATGGTAATATGTTTCTCCCAAGCCCCAAAAATACAATTCCTCTAGAATACCTCTTTGTTGAGTGATCAACCCACCATGGCCACATCTGATGCATCTAGAGCATGGAACCCCATCCCTATCTTTAGAGTAACTAGATAGATTAGTCCACCACTACCATAACTTGTATCTCTAGATTTCTACACATCTATAGGGGCTAGCTAGCAAGGTTTCACCACTAGTCTTATCAGTCCACCACCATGGAGCTCTACCAAGCCATCGTTGAGATTGAATCTCAACTCTTTGCTCCTTCTCTACAACTTTGTGTTGCAAGACTTTGTCAATAGAAGAAAATTGTAGATAATCATTCCATCAAAGGTACACAAATCAAGGCTTGCATGCACTAGCTCAAAGTTGGAGATAAAGTTTGGGATTTGTTTCCTTCCTTAAGAGCTCACCATTATTTTTAGGCAATCAAATGATATTAAACAAGGTTCCTAGCTCTTAAAGAGCTACCTACCATCACCTAGGCTTTTGTTTGCCACTATGAATAGGTTTTTAGAGCTTAGGATGAATCTCTAGAGTGAGCTAATGCTTTTTAGTATAGCATGCAAGTGGTCCCTTGTAAGGTTTCCCCTATTCATAGAGCCTCATGTGATCATCTTCTCACTCAAGAAGACCTTCATGAGGCTAATTTTTTCATGGCCAATGACAAAGCTTCTAGATGTGATGGCTTTCCTTATGTATTCTACAAAGCCTTTTGTGATATGATTGGTAAGGATCTCTATCATGTTTATCTAGAAGCATATAATCCATAATCCTTAGGAAATATTATTAATAAAGGAAATATTAAGTGCATACCTAAGTCTGGAGATCCAAAGGATATCGATAATTGGTGGTCAACCACTATACTTAATGTTTTGATACAAGATCATTTCCAAGGCTCTTGCCTTCAAGCTACGTCATCTCCTTGCTTTGATTGTTTGGTTGAAGCAAATTGGGTTCATTAAATCTAGATATATTTTTTATATCATCATTGCTATGTGGGATGGAATGAAGCAGGCCAGAAATTCTCAATATCAATTTGTCTATGTTAAAATTGATTTCACCAAATCTTATAATCACATAGAATGGCCTTTCATTTTTCTATACTTCAGTCTTTAGAATTTGGCCCCAAATTTCAAGGGTCTATTGAAATGATTTTTGTCGATGCTTCTATCTTCATCACCATCAATGGACACCAAAGTTATTAATTTGAGATTTTTCATTTTATTTGGCAAGGATGCTCTCTTGCTCTTGTCTTGTATGTTCTTACTACTAAATGTTTTGGCTATGTTCTAGCTCATGTTGTGTCACAGAACGTGGTTAAATGTATCACTCTCCTTGATTCCTCTCAATAGATTGTCAATGGTCACTTTTTTTATGAATCTTTCCTCACTCTTCTGGAGGATGAAGATAATTTCTCTTAGGCAATTCAATTTCTAGATACATTTTGCCTTGCATCTAGTTTGAGTATTTAATGGTAGAAGAATCAATGTTATTGGCAATCCTTGTTGCCTAAATAGGCTTGGCTTAATTCCATTGGTTGGCAGTGGATTGATTGGAGAGGTCTTTAAATTCCTTTCCATTCCCATTACCTAAATTATGATTCTCTAGCTACTCTATGGTTGGTTGTTATTAATCAAGTGGAAAAGAAGCTACCCTGTTGGATCACTAAGACATTGTCCCTTGCAAGTAAATTTTAGGTTTTTCAAAAGTTTAAGCAACTATCCATGTGTATTAATCTTTCTATTGGATGCCTTTCAAATATTCATATCGAAATCTAGAAAAATTACAGCAATATTTCCTATGGGCTTCATCTAACCAAGGTAAAGGGTTTTGTTGACTTTTGAGGAATTCTATTGCCTCCATTGTGACACTAGAGGCCTATATCTTATTGATATTCAATGTTAAAGCACAACCTTATGTGCTAAATGGATCATCTAAGCCCTTGATAGCATTGAATCTTGGAAAATATTGCTTCATCATTGTACTTTTTGTGGTGTCTCAAATGGGCATAAGTCTTAGAGGGATCGTGGCTTCTGTACTATTCTCATTATGTAGGGGCCTATCCAAATCTAGAGGACCTTTGTGGAGAAGAGTATATAGTTCAAAGCATGAGAGGCCATTAAGTCATGGCTCTTATTGAATGATAATGGATTCATGACTATTTTGTTCTTAAATCAATAGTCTCTTTGGTGGTCTCCTATTATCACTTGCTAGGATAAATGTCTAGCTAAAGTTCCTTGGGTTCATACTTTAAAATTTTATAACAGGGGTATTAAGACTCTCCTGGATCTTTTTTTAGAACTATTAGAAATCTTCTTTCTTGGCCTGAAGTTAAATTTAAGTACACACTCCCTAATCAAGATCATGATTCCTTTTAGACTATTGTTGCTTCCATTCTTGTAAACATGTTACACAAAATTACCCTAGTGGAAACATTGGAAATGGTACCTTAATAGACTATTTTGTAACTATAAACCTCGTAGAGGTTATGCTTGGGTTTCACCACATTTGTGTATGGTGCACAAACTTAATAATAGATTGGCTCTTCAATTCTCATTAGGTACATGGTAGCATAGATTTTAGACCATTTGGTAGGCTATTATTGATTTGAAGCTTACTCATTTTGCTTAGTACATTGTTTATTAGGGTCTTCTATCAACTTTAGATTGTTTCATTTAGGTGTTTCTAATTGTTGTTGCCCATTTCATGGGCATCATGAAACTCTGAAGCATCTCTTTTGGTTCTTCCCTAGAGCTCAAGCATCTTGGCATTGGATTCATGATTTTGTCAAGCCTTTTAGGCTTGAGCCTTTTTCTTGGCATATGTTTCTTCTAGGAGATTGGCCAAGAATCCTTGCAAAACTCACACAAATATGACATGTTTTCATAGTGGAAATCCTATTTAGCATTTGGAAAGATAGGATTTTTACACCTTTTTTTATGTATTGTTAATAGAAATTTATTTATTTATTCTAAATCTATCACATCCCGCATGGAGGATGTGGTTGGCATGTCAAACCTGCACAGTAAAACAAAAATGAAAATGAAAATATTTCTTGTGGAAGAAGAGATAAAGTTATGGCGAGGCATGGGAGATACCATTAATAACGAATGACGTCTTGCCTTCATGCCTCACCTCATTTATTTGTTTGCAGTCTGGATAGGAATGGAGGCACTCTAGGAATTAATGAATGTAGAGGAAGTTTCACGCCACCTCCTTATTCACACAATCTCTCTCGAAGGGGTTTACAGATTCTTTTAATCATAACACAAATCTTGGTTTTGGGGGGGTGCTCTCATTCATAATTTTAGAGAGAAAGAGTCTTTTTATGGAAGCTAGAAGTTCTTGGGCCTAAAGTTGTTCATCAGTTGAGAGCACAATTATAAGTTGATAAGGAATAGAGTGATTTGAAACGCGTAAAGGAGAGAGGAATTATGTTAGATGGGAGTGGCTGGGCATTGCAAGAAAGCGAATGCGTAGTTGGTCTATGGAAGGTTTTCAGGGAATCCTTTTGATTGATTTTGGGGGAGGAGAAATAAAGAAGAAGACAAAATCCATGAGTATGGAAAGTGAAATTGAAAAGGCAGAGGTGGAGAGGATATTGTGTGGGCAAAGGAGTTTCCAATAAGCAAGGCAAGTTTTGTAATTTTATTTCATTTTAGAGAGTATTTTGGGATTACAAAGAGAACCATTTAGAGAGGGCGAGGACATCATGTGGGAAATTAGGAGTGGAAGCAATGGCCTCTTGGTTTGCTATGATGGGCATGATCACCATTGTTTAAGCATGTGAATCCTGCTATGGGTACTCTCCACTACCTCCCTCACTGTCTAGATGCACAATCCTTCCCCTTGTTGGATGGATTCATTTTTTGTCACGTCTCAGACTTTTCATATTTACCTCATTAGTTAATTACCAATAAGATTATGGAACAATAGTAGATTTACATTGGATAAGATATGTTATTGATTAAGATTTTGTTGCCTCAGCTATATTTTTGACTAACTTATTGATAGTGTGATGAGTTTGAGTTTTGCAGGTCTTGTCGAAGGACAAGAGCATGGCTCATGTAGAAGGGATCTAGTTTTTTTGGCAACATGTGTTGGGTTCTATCTGGTTCTTTCACACACATCACGTAGTTGCACATGCATAATTGAATGGATTTTAATTCATTACTTGTGAATAATCATTTTCAAATGCATGATGTGTTTTCTTAAATTAAATGTCTTTTTGAATTATGTTTCAAATGATGTTTAGTATTAAATAAGAAAGTGTATATGATTGTATTTTTTTAATAAATAATAAAATATTGTCTAAAGATGTTTGGAAGACAATATGCTTCTTAAATAAAATAAAAATAGTAAAATGTATATATGTATATATATTAAGTAATATTGTATTATATTTCTATTCTTGATTATTTAAATGTTGTTTTAAATAAAATAGTAAAAAATATTAAAAATAGCTTTATTATATTTAGAGTTTGTGAATAAAGCAATTAAATAAGTTTCTCATGTGACAATAAGTTCAGAAAGATATTATTATTGTTATTTTTAAATTGTTATTCTCAAAACTGGTGGGAAAGAGAACATGCAAACTGAGACTTAAGTAAAGTTTTCTAAACCTAAATCTGCTCATCCAAAACAAGAGAAGGGAAAAATGATAAAAGGGAGGAGATCAAATAGATCAAACCACCACAATTTGCAGAAAGGTAACCACGAATTTGGCAGAGAAAAACCATGATTTGCAAAAAAGGTAACCACATTTTGGCAGAGGAGATCTTCTGAGTTTGGAATGACAATAACTAGGAGGATTTGCAGTGCAACAAGAGGAATAGTGACATTAGCTATCTCTTCATCATTATCGTTATCTTGATCTAGGTTTTCCTCTAATAAATTTTGCTCACTGTATAAACGATTGGATGCTATTTAAATAGATATTTTTTTGTTGTATTATGGATGAACTGTATATAGTTTTAAGTTGGTCGTCCATACTTTCTTCTTGGCTGATCTCTGGTTGTTGACCATTCTTGAGTCCACTCCATATCTTCTGCATAGCAATTTGCAAATAGATTGAACCATGTATTATGGTTGTTTCTTAAATTCCTGATCGCTTTTGTTTGGTCAAATTCTCCTTAGACCTAGTTGCCTTCTATTGTAGTGATCCACATTGAGGATCACTAAACTTGTTTGACTTGACCGATCCCACCTTTGGCTACCTATCTTACATCCAAGCTAAGTCATCCTCCTTCTGTACATTTGCCTGAGCAAACTTATAAACTACCAGATCCTTCATGGATGTCGTTTCCTTATAATCATATGCCTTAGATCTGGTCAACTATAATGACTGGCCGATTTAATATTTTTCCTAGACCAATTGTCATTTCTTGCTGGCCGATTCAACCTATGCCTGGGCAACTTGTTACTAGATCAATTCCTCATCAGGCTGTTACCAAAACTCTCTGAATTCTGATGCCAGACAGGAATGTAGTTTCTATATCTATTAGATCAGGAATATTAAACTAAGTTAAACCCTCTTAATTCACTTTATTAGCATCTGGTAAAAAGATCTCATGATTGTATTTTATTTGCATGTTGACTGAAATGAACAGTAGTACACAAATCGACCTCTTTTGTTAAATAGCAAACCTATGATCTTAGATAATTTGTATTTGTTGTAGTAGCTTTCTTAAAATCTCTGAATCTGAGTAGAAGTCAGTTATGTATCTATTAATTATGACAATAAAACCTTGCATTTTGTATAAACTGGAAACTACTATCTTCCTGTAGCCAAGACAGTAGATCTTGTAGCTATGTTAAAACCATTTGAAACTTGTTAGAAAGTTATCTGAATTGAAATGAATGATAAACAACCCTAATATACTGATAAAACAACACATTGGCAATCAGAGACAATATTTTATCTTACTTCCTGAATGTTTTTAAATGAATGATTTTCTTGCTCTAAATCATTGTTCTGGGTTCTTGTAGCAGTTCCTGTCACCACAGCGATAGGAAGTCTGTAGTATGTTTTTACTGTGTTTAAATAAACCTCCTGTCACAGAAATGATAGGAAGACAGAACTGAGAATTAAATGGATTATCATTGGATATTAAATGATTGATTTAATAGATTGCTTCATGGTATGTTATATGTAATTGATGTTTGGAAAAAGGAAAAGAATTGATTTATTGAAACTTTTACTTCTGATTTATGGAAAGCAAATAGATGTTTGCATGTCCTATGTTTGTTCTTCTTTATTGTGTATTTTCGAAAGATTGCCTTCTAGGATGGGTGTCGAGTATGGAATAACAGGGAAGTAGGTTTTCTTTTTTCAAACCTATATGTTGTTATAAGGTTAATTCTTTGGCCAAAGCTAATGAGATGTTGAAATAGACATGTATACCATTAGAATAAATGGTTTGATAGCCTAGTTTCATATATATTTCCCTGCCATATCCTACTGATGAGATGTTGCATTCATGATAGTAATGCATGTAGATTGATAGACACACACCAGATTCCACCTTGCATATGTTTACAGATTGCTAGGCTCTTTGAGCAGGGTCAGGCATCCTTCAGTTTGAAGGATATCGGGGAAGCACAAGCTTTGTGGTTGGGCAGAAAAAGTGCCTGAACCATGTTCTTGTCCTTTGATTCAACAGATGGCTGATTGGTCGGTGGAGGTCAAGGACTATTTGTCAGATTTTATGATATTGATCACCTTGTTTTTCTATTGTTTCAAAGATTTATAAGGCTTGATTCCAATATTTGACACTTGTAATATAATTGATTTCTACATACTTTGTAATTAACTTTAGATGTATACATTTGTATTGTAATCATGATTATACTTTAAACTTATGAATTGAAAAATTGCTTGGACTCTTGAAAGTATCAAAATATCTTTTCTTTTGAATGATGAATAAAGTTAATTTATCTTACTTCAATTTACTTGCAGTAATTCTATGTTTTACTTCAGTTTTGTGTGCTTGTGAAAAATTGGTACTTTACATTTGGTATCAGAGCGATGGTTCTACTCTAGGCCTTTATGGAACTGTTACACTAAAGTTGTAAATACTTTTTTTAAGATAGTTCATCATGAACACTATAAACTCTGGACGTAGGACAGCAACCCTAGGATCTGGCAATAACCCTGACACTGGAAATAATGAAGAAGCCAATGTTGGGAAATATGCTAGCGCTAATGCAAGAGGGGTTAATGACGGAAACAGGAATGAGGTAAACAATAATAATGATGGACAGAATAACCAATTGATTCAAATCCTAGCTCTTCTGACTCAGTAAGGAACTCTCTTGACTCAGTAGGGAACTCGAATGAATACTATGGAACAAGAAATTAGAGGAATAAGGGGAAATAGGGCTGAGGAAAGGAGAGAAGAAGATCGAGGTCCTGAGGGTGAAGTGAATGGAAACAACAGGAACAAGATTGCCGATGAGTTAGGAAAGGATCTCAAAAAGATTACACCTCCTAAGTTTGATAGTAAGACTATAGGTGATGGAGCAAAAGCATGGATTATTGATATGGAAAAATACTTTGATCTCTGTGACTTATCTACTGAAACTAAAGCTACACGGGGATCCTATCAGCTTATTGGGGAAGCAATGACTTGGTGGGACAATGAGAAAGCTAAAAAGAAACTACTACCAGGAGAAGTCACATGGGATTGCTTCCTTGAGCTCTTTAGGAAGAGGTGGTTGCCACAGCTCTACTTTGACAAGAAAATGATAGAATTCCAAAACCTCACTTAGGGAGGTATGAATGTGACTCAGTATTGGGAGAAATTCTCTCACTTGTTGAAATATGTTCCACAGTATCAGCTTGATGAAAGGTTTAGGATTCATAAGTTCATCTTGGGATTAAGGCCACAGATTGGATCAGATGTTGATATTCATAATCCATTGACCATGGATGAAGTGTTGGAAAAGGCTACTAAACAGGAGTAGAAACTGCAACAAATCTCAAATTACTGTAAGAGTCGAGATGTGAAGAGTGTGAATAAAAGGTATCAGAATGACAGTAGCAATCAAGGGAGCAGTAAGTGCTAGATAAGGAATCTTAAGAGAGGTAATAACTACCAGGAAAAGAACAATGGAAACCAAGGTGGAAATAACAAGAGAGGTAACTATGGTAATAATGGTAATAATAATAGGAGGGACATTCTAGTTAGACACAGAGGACCCAGAGATGGATGTTACACTTGTGGAGGAGAGCACTATTCTAGTGCATGTCCTCATCGAATAGAGAATCAGAGAGATGGGAATCGACAGGGAGCTCCTCAACACTAGATTCATGCAGCTGTAGATCATTGTCAAGCGGATTTCCAAGCTACACCCATACAAATGTCCAGTAAGCTCTTTGGCCTTCTAGTTTCTATTTTAATTGATCAAGAGCTACAAAATGTTTTGTTGATCCAAAAATTGTAGCTAAGTTATCTTTTAAACCTAGACACATGGAAAATTCTTGGATGGTGCGGTATGGTAACAATGTAGAGAAAAGAGTAGATTCATGTCTAGTATGCGGTGAATTAGATCTTCCTACTTTCCAAACACAAGTCAATCTCTATGTTGCACCTTTAGGATCTTACGAGGTGATTCTTGGAATCAATTGGCTATCTGAATATAAGTCCTTAGTAGATTGTAAAGAGAAAGTAGCGAAATGTCTTGTTGACTTTGGGAATCAGGTAGAGTTACATGGATCAAGAACACCCCTTAAGCTAAGACAGATATCATCTATGCAATTGAAAAAGTCTAAAAGGAAGGGTTGTTCTATCTATGCAGTAAAGATAAGAGATCTAGATAATTAGAAACCATCTTTTGACAAGTACCCTATTCTTAGAGAATTTAAAGATATCTTTCTTGATGAATTGATAGAACTACCGCCTAAAAGAGAATTTGATTTCTCTATAGATCTAATGCCAAGAATTGAACCACAGTCTAAAGCACCTTATCGAATGACCACAACAAAACTATATGAGCTTAAAGCATAGTTAGAAGAATTGTTAAAACAAGGGTTTATTAGACCTAGTGTGTCACCTTGGGGAACACCAGTCATCTTCATTAAGAAGAAGGATGGAACATTGCGGTTGTGCATTGACTACAGAATGCTCAACAAGGCAACTATTAAGAACAAATATCTACTTCCTAGGATAGATGAGTTGTTTGACCAAATGAAAGGTGCAAAGGTATTCTCCAAGATAGATCTTAGATCTGAGTACCATCATTTATAGATTAAAGATGAGTATATCTCTAAAATAGCATTTAGAACATGATATGGTCACTACGAGTTCACAGTAGTACCATTCGGGTTAACTAATGCACCAGTAACATTCATGAACTTGATGAACGGTGTGTTCAGGGATTGTCTTGATGAGTTTGTGTTGGTCTTCCTTGATGATATTATGATTTATTCTAGATTAGTAGAGGAACATGAAAGACACTTGAGAATAGTCTTGCAGCATTTGAAAGCAAGGAAACTTTTTGGCAAGTTGTCTAAGTGCACATTCTATCAGAGTAAAGTGCACTATCTTGGTCACGTAATTTCAGCAAATGGGATAGCAATAGATCCTGTAAAGATCAAGGAAATAATGGAATGGCGTGCACCACAGAATGTGACTGAGGTTAGAAGATTTATGGGGCTGGTAGGATACTACAAGAAATTTGTAGAAGGATTCTCGATAATTGCAGCACCCATAACCTTGTTACAGAAAAAGGGTAAGAAGTTTGATTGGACAGAGAAATGTGAACATGCTTTTCAGTTGTTGAAGGAGAAACTCACATCAGCACCTATTCTGACCATACTTGATCCTAATGGTTATTTCATAGTTATTACAGATGCTTCTGGTGAAGGTGTGGGAGGAGTGTTGATGCATAATAGAAAAGTAGTGGCATATGAATCAAGAAAACTGAAACAACATGAGTCAAATTATGTACCTCATGATCTCGAGTTGTCTGCCATTATTCACACACTCTAAATGTGGAGGCACTATCTCTTGGGTAAGCCATTTGAGTTTAAGATGGATCATTTGGGGCTCAAATATATCTTCACCCAACGTAATCTCAATGCTCAACAAAGAAGATGGCTAGAATTCCTTAGCGAATATGATTTTGGAATCGAGTAAATAAAAGGTAAAGAGAATAGGGTAGCGGATGCTCTCAGCGGGAGATGACATCTGGCTGCAATGGTGACTACTAGAACCAATTTTTGACAGCGGGTAATCTAAAACTTGCAAGGGGATGAGCACTATGAATGGGTTAAGAAAGCATTAGAAGCAGACCCCACAGATCATTGATTTGATGGGTATGTCATAGAATCAGATGGGCTTCTGTTACATCCCCAATTTTTGTCTTACTATACTTTTACTTTTTACTTGGACATAAGTAAATTTATTATGATGTTTAGATTAATGACAAGAAAAAACATGCATTATTTTGAATGTCATTTATGAAATTATGGGAATGATTATGTTATTATCGATTTAATAGTCGTATTATGAGATTTGATTTATTATTTGAATAATGATGCACTGATCATAATTTCTTTGGTAACAAGTTTGATAAAGGTTTACAGGTTATCAGATGACTCTTAGAGAAAAGAGAGAGAGTATCTTTCTAGGAGAGAGATATAGACCTTGGGTTATGAGTGGTTTATTTGTCAAACCGAGTATAAGTGTTTAACGAAAATGTGAACCAATGTGTCATAAGAGGTAAGCCTTGTCTTGTCAGTTTACTTCTAAACCTATTGATAGGTAGTCGATATTATTTACAAATCTTTCTAAGTCATAGTAAGTCCTTTTAGTCGTTAATAACATTAACGACGTCATTTGAGTATAATTGGTGACTATTTATGTTTAACGTAAATATTACGATGTTATTGTCGTAAAATGGTTGTCTTATCATTATTAGGTACCTTGAGGTGTTATAAACAATTCTTAGTGTTGAGACATTTTCATCAAGTTAAGAAGACATGTATGTTGTCGACGGATTGTGATGGGGAGACAAGCTCAACCCAATCACAATATACATAATCCTTTGTTTAAATATTAAATTATTATATTGATTAAACCATAACTATCTAATATAGAGGCGATGTTATGTGAATCATATTTGATATACTCGAATATAAGTGTTAGTAAAGATAATACCTCATAATGAGTTAATGATGTTAGGCTTGAGTAGTCGAAGGCTTTCATTAAAGAGGAGTCTTCAAAAATCTTAGTGGTGGATCGAACCACTTGTTAGTGATCCTTTAATGATCATCAAACTTTAAGCGATGTGTCGGCCTCATTCAAAGAGGAGGACTGTGATAATAATCACCACAACCGATGAGCCAAGAAAATGACTATCTTCCATCGACAAGTGGAAACTTCACATAAAATGTGGTGACTATTAAAACCAAAACGTTATGGACCGTTATGTATTTATTAAGTCAGCAATTGTATCTTAATGAAAGGTACGAAGTAGGGCGACTAAAAAGGAAATCGTGCCTAAGCTGTTAAGGAGGATGACTTAGTTTGAGCCAAGTGTGGAGGTTAAAAAGGTTAAAAACTTGAGAGTTAAGCGTCAAACAAAAAATAGGAAAGAAGAGTCGTGGCTAGGGAAACAGGGAATACGCAAACAGAAAAGTCAACTTTTGTGTCTTTTTGCACATACTATCAATTTGAGCCCATCAATTACTAGGTATTTCGTAGTTTTCTGTGTATATGATTAATGAGGAAATCATCTAAACTATTCATACTTGTGTCTTGGGCGATTATGTGAGTATGTCGGAGAGGAATAACCTTCTGTATGCTTGAGTATTTAGTTGTAAACTATTAAGTGTCAGTTTAGGGAAATGTAGATAACATTTTGAGTAAACCACTCTAATCTTTTTTGAAAACTGATAAGGCAACAAGCAAAGTAATACAATCGATGCTTGGTAATACAAGTGAGTACTCTGTTATAGTATTCTCAATCGACCATTTGTTTATTGATTGTTAGATAGATAATCATATCAAATCTTACTATGAGGATAAAATGACTATCTTAGTAGGAGATTGACATAGTTGTCGCGAGCTTGGAAAATAGTTATGAGGATAAATGACTATCTTAGTAGGAGATTGACATATTTGTCATGATCTTGGAAAACAGTATTTATACTGATTAAGTTAGAAGCAAACAAATGAAATGATTATGAAAAAAACCAAACAATAGAATCTCAAATTTTATTAGAGTTGATTGAACTTTGGTAGAATACTCTTAGATTTGAGTAGAATAGTTAAGACCTTGAGTCGGGGTAATACTAATTTAAAGTATTTGGGTATGTGCAAGATCATCGTGGGCCAAACAGTAGCAATAGGAAAAAAATCACGTTTTTACTTAGCCAAATTTGCGACTTGGCAAAGTTTGACTTTGAAACAGATATCTGTTTTCTTTTTCTCTATTGTTTTCATTGTTTTTTATTTTATTATTTTAGCATTTTTAGCATTTTAATATTTAGGCATTTTAGCTATAAAATACAATCCAAATTTTAGAAAGACTATCATATGAAAGGAGAGATTTTGGAAAATACACCTCTTAAATCTTGGATCTCCCATCAATATATGAACCTCCTTAAAGACCGTTTCTAGTGAAGGAGGAGGGCAAATTAACATTGGTAGCTTCTTTACACATTTATCCATAAGGATTTGTTAAACACTAAGAATCATCACTAATGAATTACTCAAATAATCAATAATAAAATATTCAATTTTGTTCATCAGGTGAAATAATCACTTTTCTAGACTATGTTCCAATATGTCGGGGATAGGAATGGTGGGGCTGCAGGGGTTGTGTTTTGGGGCATTTTGGATTTCATGCCCTAAATTTCTTTACGCAATCCTTCATATGATTTGATTCATGATACATGGTTTGAGAAGGATACACATGATATACTCTTACCCTCTAGTGATAAAATTATGAATGATACTTTATGTGGTGAAGCTACACCTTCGTTAATCCTTCATGACATTGTTATTTCTTGTGATGATGATGTCCTTCATGCGATATGTTAGGACATAATGCAAAGTTAACATGGCATGAACTCTCTTGGAAGGGTAAGCATGGACTATAAGAACATTGAACTAGTTGGATCTGTTAAGCTCGCCATTTATGAAAGAACCCTTTAAAAGGTTAACCTTAATTAGGTAAGGTTATGTTTTAGTGTGGTTGTTTGTGCAACAATGTGTAAATTAATGTTACTGAAGGATAAATCTAACTATAATATACTAACATTTTAATAACCCTAAGAGCTGGGACTAACAATTAGACTAAAAACTTGACAAACAATACAACTTGGACACATGTAGGAGTTGGAAAATGGAAAAGAATATAATTAAATGTGGAAAACAATGAAAAAGTGGTATTAGTTGCACCTATATAGAGAAGTGGTTTATAGGTTGGTTAGGGAAATTATTTAGGGTTTAGAGGTTTAAGGTTGCTCAGGTTTAGGGGTTTAGGGTTTACAGTTTAAAGAGAGATGGAGAGAGGGGACTGATAGAGTTTGGGAGAGATAGAGGAGACAAAGGGGAGAGATAGGAGATAGAGAGTGAGAGATATGTCCAAAGACATAGAGAGAGAGAGATTGAGAGGTAGAGGGATGATAGAGATAGGGAGATAAAGGTTTAGGGTTGCTTGGGTTTAGGGGCATTATTTAGGGTTTAGGGTTTATGATTTTGGGGTTAGGGGTTAAGGTTTAAAGGTTTAGAGAGAGATAAAGGACCAATAGGGAGATATAGAGGAGTCTGAGGGGAGAGATAGGGATATAAAGAGTGAGGGACATGGCAAGAGACGTAGGGAGAGAGATTGAGAGGTAGAGGGACAAAGGTGATAGGGAGATAGGGGAGAGATAGGGAGATAGTGGTTTATGGTTACTTGGGTTTAGGGTTTAGGGGTTTGGGGTTTAGGTTTTCTCAGGTTTAGGGGTTAGGGGTTAGGGTTTAGGGGCATTATAATTTAGGGTTTAGGATTTATTGTTTAGGGGTTAGGGGTTAGGTTTAGAGGTTTAGGGTTTTGGATTTAAGGTTTATAGAGAGAGAGGAATGATAGGGAGATATAGAGGAGTCTGAGGGGAGAGATAGGGAGATAGAGAGTGAGGGACATGGCTACAAACATAGGGAGAGAGATTGAGAGGTAGAGGGACAAAGGTGGTAGGGAGATAGTGGTTTAGGGTTACTTGGGTTTAGGGTTTAGGGGTTTGGGGTTTAAGGTTTAGGGGTTTAGGGTTTCTTAGGTTTAGGGGTCAGGGGTTAGGGTTTAGGGGCATTATTTAGGGTTTAGGATTTAAATTGTTTAGGGGTTAGGGGTTAGGTTTAGAGGTTTAGGGTTTTGGATTTAGGGTTTATAGAGAGAGAGGAATTATAGGGAGATAGAGAGAGGAGACGGAGGAGAGAGATAAGGAGATAGAGAGTGAGGCACATTGCTAGGGACATAGGGAGAGAGATCAAGAGAGGTAGAGGGATGATAGAGATAGGGAGATAGGGGAGAGATAGGGAGATATAGGTTTAGAGTTGATTGGATTTAGGGTGTACCTGGGTTTAGGGTTTCTTAGTTTTGGAGATAGCTAGATAGAAAGAGAGAGGAGACAAATAGGGAGAGATAGGGAGATAGAGAGTGAGTGATATGTCTAGAGAAATAGGGAGAAGGATTGAGAGGTAGAAGGACAATAGAGATAGGGAGATACGGGAGAGATAGGAGATAGGGTTTAGCGTTGCTCGCGTTTAGGGTTTAGGGGTTAAGGTTTAGAGGTTTAGGGTTTAGTGTTTAGAGAGAGAGGACCAATAGGGAGATATAGAGTGAGGGACATGGCTAAAGCATAGGGGGAGAGATTGAGAGGTAGAGGAATGATAGTGATGGGGAGATAGTGAGATAGGGAGATAGAGAGATAGAGGTTTAGGGTTTCTTGGGTTTAGTGTTTAGGATTTAGGGGTTTATGGTTTCTCAAGTTTAGGGTTTAGTGGTTAGGAAATAGGGGTTAGGGGTTAGGGGTTAGGTTTAATCATGCATCCCAGTCATTCCCCTATCATTCCTATATATCCTATCTCTCCCCTCTATCTTTCCCTCTCCCTTATCAACGAAGCAAATGGAAACAAGAAAACTAGGACTCCCTTTCTCAGGTTTAGGGTTTAGGGCTTAGGGGAATTATTTAGGGTTTATGGTTTAGGGGTTAGGGTTTAGGGGCATTATTTAGGGTTTACGGTTGCATGTCAAAAGTAGTCTCTCTCTCTCTCTCTAAATCCGTAAACCCTCAACAATGGCCCTAATCCTGAGTGTCTCAATTGTTGACACAAATATCATCTAATATGTAAGTTAAACATGAAATGATTTGTTAGAATTTACAGGTCAAAACTACTTGCTTTTACAATTTTTTTATGACAATTATCTATTCAAAAGTGCCTTTAAAATACTATGAGATACCTTAGTATAAGTAAATCATATAAAAATCAAATATATATATCATCATAATCCTATATAAATTTTGATAGTTTGTCCAAAATCTCTCCTTTCATATGATACAGTCTTTCTAAAATTTGGATTGTATTTTATTGCTAAAATGCCTAAATGAAAACAATAGAGAAAAAGAAAATGGATATCCATTTTCAAAACGGATATCCATTTTGGAGAACATAAAAAGCGAAAAAAGACTACGTTTTTGCAAACCCGCGGCTTGCAAAACGCAGTCTCATCTTCGAAGAATAGATATCAGAGCTAAGGAATAGATATCCGATCCAAAGAGGTAAGATTTCGTGCATTTGTTTTTGTTTGTTTTGTATATTCAAGCAATTTTTTTGGTTTTTATGCTAAGTGGGTATGTTTTATAATTTAATTAGGTAAAATGGATGCACAAAATGAAAACCCAAACCCTCCTCCTCCAACAATAGAAGAGAATATTCAAAGAAATATTGATCATATAAGTAGGATCACAGAAATGTATCGCCGCCACCCTCGATTGTCTATAATGACATTGAATTTAGAGGGAATCATTAATCATATTCAAACCTTGTCAACCCAACACGAATCATTTAGGCAATGGTGAGAAGCCAAGAAGGCCGAATATGCTAACGGTTTGTCATATGATGAAGTCAAAGATTTAGAGATTACAAAAACTATGTTAGCCCAACACTTTGTCAATCCTAAAACCAGATTGCATGTTGATGTCTGTAAGCCCAAGTTTTCAATCAAATGGTGTATTCATGAGGGCATTAGTCAAAACTTTTGGGATCGTTGGTGGATGGTTTTTGATAAACCACCCAACAACAATTTAGATTTGCCTTTGTATTTCCTTTGTAAACTCTATGCAGAATTCGTCATGGGTCAACATGTTAATTATTTTGATTTTAGAGAGTTTCAAGGAGTGGGAAAGGGAATGCCTCAAGATAGACCTGAGGCAATTAGACAAGTACAAGGTCCCTATATTCCCCCTCCTGCTATCCCTTCTCCACCCCCAATGCAGCACCCAGACGTTGTTACATATGCAACACAACAGGGCCTTAGTGCCATACACTCTTTGACCGAGCATTTGATTATACAGACATCTCAGTTTGCACAAGCACATGATGAAGGTGATGATATTGGATCACCTAGTACTACTAGACCGTCGTCGTCCAGACATGTATGTGTGCCCCATCATTGCATTTCTTGCAATCATTTATGCTTAGGTCCTATTATGGAGAGTAGTGAGCCACCGTTGAACACATCAGAGTATGATCTCTATTCACGGGATGAGGCAATGGGGTCCAGAACTCAAGCTGAGGGGTCAAGGACAAGAGTAGAAGCTACCGGATCAGTAAACAATAGAGAAGGAGAAATGCATGAGCAATCTTTTATGCAGGTAAAATTTAAAGTTAAATTTTATTGTCTATTCCATTTGAACATATAAACAACTTTATTAGTACTAATGTATCTAAGTGGGATAACAGTTGATGACAGAGGGGGAGTTGACAGAAGTTCATCATGGAACTTTGTCTGCCATCCAATTTGGCTTGGACTTGCTGGTATAATTTGTTGTACACATCAACTTTTTTTTTTATGCATTTATTTCTTTGTGAGTAATTATATATTAATTTATATCTTGATGTTAATTTTATTTTATAGTCAATAGAAAATGTGAATGATGTGGCATCTTTGCCAATAGTCTTTTCTCAAACTCCTGATCGATCCAAGGGACTATCATTTGCAGAACGACTTTCTCAATGCCAGCAAAGGGTGGAGGTAATTTGATTGAATTGTACTTTAATTGATAATTTAAAAAACTTAAATATTTGATTATAGTCATTTAGAGTCTTACATTCTTGTCCTTCTTAATTGATGCAGGAGGCCTCGATGGTGGTATGTGCTTGTTTTCTAGTAGATAAGTTTTTGTGTAGTGCATTTCCTATTTTAAATGTATGCATTTCCTATTTTGTTTAATAATTATATATTAATTTATTTCAATGTTACTTTGCTTTTATGTAGTCTCTTGAGAATGTGAGTGATGTGCCACCTTTGCCATCATGCTTCACTAGGACACCTAATCGTCTTTAGAGAAAATCATTTGCAGAACGATTGTCCGAACAACAACATAGAGTCTAGGTAATTGAATTAAATTTTTCTAAATAATTGATAGTTTATCTAGCGGTCTTATAGTTGATTGTAGTGATTTAGATGTATGTTAATAAATGATAGTTCTTAATTGTAGTAGATAAGAATCTATTTACTAACTTTAACTTATTTTTATTTACCATTGAAGAGGTTAATCAAATTTGTGGTTTGACTTGTTAATGTAGGAAACTTCACCTCCATCAATTACTAGACATTTTGGTACAAAGAGGACACTTTTTCAGTATCCATCACAGATTGAGGATCCATCATAGATTGAGGGTCAAGTGGACTTGTAGTATTTGATGTAGCTATTTGGCATGTAGATTGTATATAGATTTTGAGACATGGCATATGCCACATTTTGTAAAAAATATTTTGAGTTGGCATATTTGCCAATTTTTTGTAAATGTCTACCATTATGGACTAGATTTTAATGTATATACACCTTGATATACAATATAATTTAAATTCCTTATGTGCAAGTCATGATACTTCCCGTGATGCCATACATTATGATGATAGTTCTTTAGTCCATTGATGATATGTTTAGCAATGAGAATGGTTTTAGATCAAGAGAATGGTTTTAGATCAATAGAATCAATATGAATTTTTTTTTTTATATATGCCCTAATCAAATAAGGTCATGATAAACCATTTCATTATGTATTTAGTCTTCATCTTGTCAAATTTTGTAAATATGTCAAAGTTGTCATATGAAAAATGTAAAAAAAATGCAAAAGTATGGAAGATGAATAGTCAAGTACTCAAGAGTCAGTTGGAGACTATTGGTTTCCCTCAAATCATGTATAAATATGCATAAACCTTTGTGGAAAAGGCATTGGAGATGTATTGAAAATATTTTGAAGATTAATTGAAGACATGTTTGAATGAAATTAATGTCAAGAAACTCTATGTCAAGGACACTGGGGGCACATTATAAACATAAAAAACTTACATCTTGGGGGGAGATGCCAATAAGGCCAATAAGGATACTATTTCAGTTGGGTGTGTGTGTATGCAAATCCCATTTATGGCCGAGAAGCTCTCTATTTACTATTATTCAACTCTCGTTGATAGGAGGTTGGCTCTACAAATATTGCAATTTGTATGAAACCTAGATGCCTACGAGATCATATATATATGTATGTATGTATGTATGTATGTATGTAAATCCTACAAGATAGTCATTCATGAAATTACTATGCAAAGAGGGTTTATAAGTTGCATTAGGGTTTGTATAAATGATCTAATGGATTTATAAGGTTGTCAAGCACTAAAATGGATGATTTATATAAGTTTTGGGACTGTCACAATCCATGATTGTTAAAAAGATACACATGGCTGTCTAAAAATTGCCCTTTATGACTATCCTAAAACAACATCATGTATATGCTCATAAAAGCCATCAAACTCTGAGAATAAACTCGTCATTAGATAAGGAGTGCCAATTATTGAATAAACAACCTAGAATGAGTGCCTTACTATTTGAGGTGCTAGTTCATGCTTCTAGAACACCAAAAGTGCACCTCGATGTTGAGGTGCTAGCTCTTGCTCAAGCAACCTTGAAAGTGCGCTTTCACAAGGAGGTTAAAATGTATTATCAAAGGATTAAGTTGAATCAAGGAATCATCATTGAAGACAAGTAAAACATGACTGTGAATGAGGCACACTTTTCATCATCTCTAACCTCACAATTGCACCTTCCATTGGAAGCTCATATTGTGCCTAAAGGAATGGTACTGAGATATCATCCATGTCAATGATTGAGAATGTGTCAACTGGAATAATATTTTTTGTTCTGCTCATCATGGGGCCAAACGGACTGCACCAACACGTCGAGGTGGGTGGGTAAATGCCAGGGAAGGTCTTGTTTTATGCGCCAAGCGTCCCAGTCATTCTGGGCAACAGGCTACCAGTAAAGTCCCTTAAGATCCCTGAGACCAAAAAATTGCCAAACTGTTACGGAGTAGTTCTTAGAATTTGTGATAGTTGGGAATGTTCTGTTTGGACCTACAGGTGCATGTGGCATCCATCCACAATAACCTCTCTCATTTTTGGTCAACTCCATTCCATTTGACTGTGCCGAAATTAAATGCATTGTTGCAAAATGCTTCAATTTGATGCAGTGGAAAGGTGCTAGGTGCGACATTTTTCATTCCATAGCTCGTGGGGTCGAATGGACTGTGCCAACATGTCAGGGTGGGCAGGTAAATGCTAGTGGAGGTCTCATTTTGTGTGCCAAGCATCCCAGTCATTCCGGGCAAGAGGCTACCGGTAAAGTCCCTTAAGATCCCTGAGACCAAAAAACTGCCAAACTTTGATGGGGTAGTTCTTAGAATTTGTGATAGTTGGGAATGTTCTATTTGGACCTACAGGTGCATGTGGCATCCATCCACAATAACCTCTCTCTTTTTTTGTCAACTCCATTCCGTTTGACCGTGCTGAAATTAAACGCATTGTTGCAAAATGCTTCAATTTGATGCAGTGGAAAGGTGCTAGGTGCGACATTTTTCATTCCATAGCTCGTGGGGTCGAACGGACTGATCCAATGCATCAGGGTGGGTGGGTAAATGCTAGTGGAGGTCTCATTTTGTGCGCCAAGCGTCCCAGTCATTCCGGGCAAGAGGCTACTGGCAAAGTCCCTTAAGATCCCTAAGACCAAAAAATTGCCAAACTTTGACGGGGCAGTTCTCAGAATTTGTGATAGTTGGAAATGTTCTATTTGGACCTACAGGTGTACGTGGCATCCATCCACAATAACCTCTCTCATTTTTTGTCAACTCCATTCCATTTGACCATGTTGAAATTAAACGCATTGTTGCAAAATGCTTCAATTTGATGCAGTGGAAAGGTGCTAGGTGTGACATTTTTCATTCCATAGCTCGTGGGGTCGAATGGACTGCGCCAACACGTCGGGGTGGGTGGGTAAATGCTAGTGGAGGTCTCATTTTGTGTGCCAAGCATCCCAGTCATTCTGGGCAAGAGGCTACCGACAAAGTCCCTTAAGATCCCTGAGACCAAAAAACTGCCAAACTGTGACGGAGCAGTTCTCATAATTCGTGACAGTTGGGAATGTTCTGTTTAGACCTACAGGTGTACGTGGCATCCATCCACAATAACCTCTCTCATTTTTTGTCAACTCCATTCCGTTTGACCGTGCCGAAATTAAATGCATTATTGCAAAATGCTTCAATTTGATGCAGTGGAAAGGTGCTAGGTGCGACATTTTTCATTCCATAGCTCGTGGGGTCAAACAGACTATGCCAACATGTCGGGGTGGGTGGGTAAATGCTAGTGGAGGTCTCGTTTTGTGTGCCAAGTGTCCCAGTCATTCCGGGAAAGAGGCTACCGGCAAAGTCCCTTAAGATCCTTGAGACCAAAAAACTACCAAACTTTGACGGGGCAGTTCTCAAAATTCATGACAGTTGGGAATGTTTTGTTTGGACCTACAGGTGCATGTGGTATCAATCCATAATAACCTCTCTCAATTTTGGTCAACTCCATTCCGTTTGACCGTGCCGAAATTAAACGCATTGTTGCAAAATGCTTCAATTTGATGCAGTGGAAAGGTCCTAGGTACGACATTTTTCATTCCATAGCTCATGGGGTTGAATGGACTGCGCCAACGCGTCGGGGTGGGCAGGCAAATGCTAGTGGAGGTCTCATTTTGTGCGCCAAGCGTCCCAGTCATTCTGGGCAAGAGGCTACCGGCAAAGTCCCTTAAGATCCCTGAGACCAAAAAACTGCCAAACTATGACGGAGCAGTTCTCAGAATTCGTGACAGTTGGGATTGTTCTATTTAGACCTATAGGTGCATGTGGCATCCATCCACAATAACCTCTGTCATTTTTGGTCAACTCCATTCCGTTTGACCATGCCGAAATTAAACGCATTGTTGCAAAATGCTTCAATTTGATGCAGTGGAAAGGTGCCAGGTGTGACATTTTTTATTCCATAGCTCATGGGGTCGAATGAACTGTGCCAACACGTTGGGGTGGATGGGTAAATGCCATTGGAGGTTTCCTTTCGTGCGCCAAGCGTCCCAGTCATTCTGAGCTGTAAGCTACCGACAAAGTCAAAAGTTGCTAGGATTGAAATTTTGCATTCGACAGGTCCTGGGGCCGAACGGTTTGCGCCAACACGTCGAGGTGAGCGAGTAAATGCTAGGGGAGGTCTCATTTTGTGTGCAAAGCATCCTAGTCCTTCTGAGCTGTAAGCTACTGGCAAAGTCAAAAGTTGCTAGGATTGAAATTTTGCATTCCACAGGTCTTCGGGCCGAACGGTTTGCGCCAACACGTCGGGGTCGGCGAGTAAATGTTAGGGGAGGTCTCATTTTGTGTGCAAAACATCCCAGTCCTTATGAGACCTCCCTGGCAAATACAATTGGAACATTTAAAACCAAATTCCATAACCTGTGCAAGCATTCTCCCTACTTGTGCCAAATTAGGATCTTATATATACATATATGCACATAATGTCATGAAAATAATGTATAGTGTATATATCAAGCCATATAGGCATGTACAAATAAAACCATATGGGTATATAGAATGATATACATCGATAACATACAAAAGTATGTTTACAAAGCCAAATACGCATATGTAACAAAATGTCCCAAAATCAAATCTCCTATGGATTACTATCAAATAATCTATGGCTCTTGCTAGGCCATGAAGATGGTGAGCCAGTCAATGACTCATCTTCTATCACTCATCGACTAGACCTTCTCGATAGAGATTTTTGAATTTCCACCTAGTAATACAATCAAACAACATGCACATTAATATAGAATTTAATATTCAAAATATATAACATGACATATGTAATCAATCACTTACCACCAATTGGTGATCCCTTTTGATCATTTGTTGTCTCTCTTCTTCTATAGAGCTGGATGGGTAGGGGAGGTGACGTCCTGTGAGAAGCATGAACAAGCAGATTTAAAAGTAAACATGAATATCATAAATATGTACATTAAGTGTTGCGCTTATTATAGGACTGTTCTGGTACTATTTTAGGACTGTTGTAGGACTGTTGTAGTTAAAACTATCCTAGTAGACATGTATAGGACTGTTATAGGATTGTCATCTCATGGAATACAATGATGGCAAGATTACTATCAAGATTAGTATGAAGATTAATTATGACTGTTATAGGACTTTTATAAGAATGCAAAGTAAGGAAGCATAGGCAAGGCACATGAACTGTTTGGTGGAATACCTCAATGAAATGAGAATTTTGTCAGATGTTGTTGCAATTGCCATGTGACACATGTATGTAATATGTGAAAGCATAGACAAGGCACATGAACTATTCAGCAAAAGACATCAAATACATGTCATCTCATGGAATGCCTTATGTAGAAAAAGGTACAAATGTGCAATATTAAGAAATACAAATGAGAACTAAAAATCATACCTCGAGTATAGTCAAAATAACCTACGATGCTATACAAAATAATTTACGATGCCATGCAAAATAATCTACGATGCCATGTAAAATAACTTTATTCGTAGCCCTGTATAGTCAAAAGCATGCATTATAGTTAAAGTAACAAGATTTTTAATAAAACAATTCTAAAAAATAGAAAAAACAAGAACAAGTTAAGATAAAAAATGTCATACCTGTCTATCTGGAAGTTTAAATGCTAGTCAAGCGTACCTGAGGGGTCATCTCTTAACTTCAAAGTATCCAATATTGCTTCATGATCAGCATTACTAATTGTCCATAGTTCTTTTGATTTTGGTTTTCCACAATGCTTTAGTAACTTGACATTTGTTTCTACAACTAGGTGAGAATACATCAATATGGTTTTATGCTTCTCAAAGTCTTCAAAGGCTGGGATGCCATTCTTTTTAATCATATATGTTCGTAACCAAGTCCCAGCAATAACAACTAATCTTGTAGGATATGTGAACCCATCATCATCTGTCATAGGTTGTGTTAGCTTTTGTTTTCCCTGTACACATCGTGCCAACCAATAGTCTGACCTCTCTTCATTTCCATGCGGTGCAACAACTGCATAAACATGACCTGGCTGTACAAGGTCTGAAAGATGTTCATAGTCAAATGAGCTCTCCATGTCATTGACGAAAGGTGATTGACCTTCATATAAAGGGATTAAATATTGTGGAATCCATGCATCTACCCACTCACTTGACTCACAATTGTTCCAATCACATTTAATACAACTCTGACAAAAACAAGCTAATTCTCGTGTCCAAATAGTCCATGTACTTGCATCTAAGCTTTGAAATGAATGCATCTTTGATGATTCACTGATTCTCTGACATTCCAATTTCTCTATCGCTATCCCATCATCAACCAACCAAAAGAACCTGCGCACTTCAGAATCAAGAGCCACTCCTCATGACAATGCATAGTTACACCACTTAACAATGGAATCTGCATCACTGAATGTAGCACCACCTCTAATCCTTAGTTGTTCTTTAAAAAGAGCTCTCTTCACGCATGCACCTACTCCATCATGTTCACCTTTTCCATGCCCGGCTTCAAAAAAATTCTAAATATGAGGTATACCCTTCTCTACATGCATTTTGCTCAACCAATAGAAATTATGAGCATTCTTGAATTGACCAGTGCAATTATCTGACCAAATGAGATGTTGATCTATTCTAATATCTTTTTCTTACAAGAACCCATAAAATTGTTGAAAACAATATTGCACAAACTCTGCTGAATGAGATCGATCATCACTCAAGTAAAAATGGTATTCTCTGACAATCTTCCTATTCTCTTCTATACTCTCGGGGGCATGTCTGTATGTGATGTGAACAAAAATAGCAATCTGAATAGAATTGTAGTACTAGGATTGAACTTCATTTTGGGGTTGTAATGTATAGTTTTTTGCAAAATCAACTACAGAGACAATAGTTCCAATCGGGAAAGAGTCTTTACACATCCTGAACTGTTGATCTAACCATTGAGACCTGTGGCTATGTTTGACATACTTGTAGAAAAGATTTTTCTTAAAATCATCAATAAAATCAGCAATACTTACCTCTCTTACAATCAACTCACATCTAGAACCTTCACCTCCACTTTACAAATTGTATTTCACTATCTCATATCTCTTTTTCTCAACTATTCTCTTTTCAAAATCATGCTCGTTGCCCTCATGAAAACATGATACAAACTTTGATAACCCACCACATTGTAAACACTTTTCATTTAAACAATCATTCTTGTAGAACATGCAACCATCATCTCTAATACATAGAAATAAATCCAATAAGTCCCTAGATGAATTTGGTAGTTGAATTACACCACACTCCTGTAACATTTCGTTAGTGTGCAAAGTAGAACGAATATTGCATAATAATTCATGGTACATAGAAAATTCTACATGGTATTTGCAACAACATGTATTATGAACTTTAAGAGGAACACAATAAAATGGCTTAAGAGATTCAAATGCTCTTTGTGAGATTGTCATACCTGGGTGAGTTTCACAATATTGTTTGTACAATGTTGTTTGGCTACATTCCAAGTAATGTTTAGGATGTGGTGTGTGGTCTTTATCACCAATTCTTAACTTTACATATTTTGCATTCAGTGATACCCTAGAGTTAGTGTGCCAAAATCGTTCAATTTCTTCCTTTGTGCTATCAATTAGCTTCTTGTCAACTTGTGGAAGCCTACCACTGAAAGCCCAAGTATCATTGGCAATAGGACTATCTAGCCTTGATCTTAATGCTAGTGCTTTTGATAATGTTTTACAATTCAATCTTAAGTCAACACAAGTTTGCCTCATTAATTGAGCATTTCTTAATTGTTTGCTTACTATTGAGGTTGTTATTACTCTACGGGCAACTCTTTTATCTTTCTCCTTTCTAGTCTTTCCAATAGAATTGAGTGCATTGAAAAGGCTTCTTACAATAATTTTATTCCGATCGGACACTTTGTTTAACCGAATCTTTAATTTCTTTAGTAAAGGTCTCATTTTGTACATCTTTAATAATTGCACAAAAAGTTGGCATTGTTCGGTTAATGTTTTCTTCTCAAAGTATTCATTGAAGAGTATTGTAGCCTACAACCGAACCGTTCGTGATGACCTCTTGCCTTCAAGTTTTTCCATTATGTTCTCATCAATTTCAAGTAACCATTTTGGGGTTTTTGGGTGTTTTCCAATTTCATCACGGTTATTCTCTTCTTGACAAATGTCCTCTCTTCTTATGACATTTGGAGATACATTGATTGTTCTTGTTTCATCCATGTTATCAACCTCATCAATTTTATCAACAAATGGATTATGGAATGCAATTTCAACATCATGATGTTCATATCCACTTTCTTCAAGTGCACGTCTTCATTTTTCTTCTTCTTCTTTGTCCATGGTATTGCTATTATGAATAGGTGTTTCATAATATTTTTCAATATTTTCATTTGCAATATCATGGTGAATTTCATTCTTATCTAACATTTCATTATAATCAAAATTAACATCTTCAATTTGCATGTCATTAGATGGTAAAGAAGAAGATTCACCTTGATGAGCATCCACCAAACCCACCCTTCCAATCCTCTTCCTTTCCCTATCTTTTTCCCTAATTGCTTCAATTTCCTCCAATGTAACTTTCCTCCTTTTTGCTTTACGACGACTGTTGCTCCCCATTAGGGGAACAAAAATATCACCCTTATGATTGTAACAAGAAAATTGTGTCTCCAAAAGTGCATAAAAATATTCCTTTCACTATCATAGCCAGAAATCATGAGTATTTCGATAGCAAAGGGTCTCTAGTTGCGGAAGTCAGGCCCAACAAAATTCTTTTTGTCTTTTTTCTACTTTTACAAAACGGATATCCATTTTGAAAACGGATATCCATTTTGTAAAAGCCCAATTCTTTGCAACGGACACTCTGCAACGTCCATATCGCTACTACAAAACAGATATCTGTTTTATTATGTACATTTAGATTCTAGACTAGGGATTCATTTTATTATTCTATAAACTTGTGAATTACCATCTAATTTCAATGTTTACACACTAATCCACCTAGGTATCAACTTAATAAAGCTCTGGATATAAGCCATTATTTGATTTTAGGCTATCATCAAATGAGGAGCTTCTAAAGACAAAAATGTTGTCCCAAAAGAAGGCTCAATGTTATTCGTAAAGACATTAGATTGTTAAAATACAAATTCAAGGTTAGATATTCCTTGGGCTATTTTAGTATAGAGAAGCAAAATTGCAATATATGACTATCCGATGAATTAGAATGGTTGATCATAGGATATTCATGGCATTTTGATATTAATGGATGGATTGATGGATGTTTACGGAGTTTAAGTTTAAATGTAATGTATGAGAATTCTTATTTATGAAGGATCTAATATGTCTTATGTCTTATTTGCAGGCCATTCAAGAAAGAAATGAAAAGATACCAAGGACTATCATAACACCTATTATAATTAGGTGCATCAAAGTATTGTCATCCAGGACCTTACCAATATGGGAAGTTATCAAAACCATGTCATGTTTAAAATTAAAGGCTTTATCACCTCTTTGTCCCTATAGGCCTATTAGAACAATAGGTCACATTTTATTCATATACCGGGGTTGAGAATAAACACTAAGCATTTGTAGTTATGGTAAGTGTAAATGGAAATAGATCACAACTTTAGACAATCTATCCTCTCCTAGATTGCACTGACTGAGTGGAAATTAAAAATTCCCTATTAATGTCCTTTATATACTGAAGGTATGGGTGAGAAAGGTAAACTTTGTATGTTGTAGACAAGGCCTCAAATGTAGAATATATTATGACAATAACGATAAGGACTGTTAGGCATGAATGCTATCACTATTATAGATTGTCAAACCAACCATAGGCTGCCATAATAGTACACTGCTGACTATCATACCTTTAGGCATGGTGCCATGAACCTTATGAGTAGAATGCATTGGTATTTGTGAGAAATGTATTGCTTATGTTAAGAATAAGTATTTATATTGTTTGAACATCATCAACAGGTGGACTACAAATATGACTTTGTCAAAGGAAAACTTTAGTGGCAAAAATCTAACTATGAACTATTGTGCCATCCAAGCACAATCATGACCAACATCAAGGTATAGTCAAGGCATGGGTGTCTTAAGAAACACAATTGAAATTGTCCATGGATATTTGAAGTAATTCGCAATATTCATGATCAAGAATCAATATTTGAAGTAATTTGAAGTAATTTGAAGTAATTCACAATTTTTCATAGATCAAGGAAACGGATATCCGTTTTGAGTTGCTTTTACCGAAGCAAAACATATATCCGTCTTGCTTTGATACAAAGCAAGATGGATATCCGTTTTGATTGTTGACTTTTTATGGATTCTAACGTGTTTTAATGTTTCAGTCTCTTCTTCGAACTTCACCCTTCATGCTGACGAATTTTTTTTAATGCAAAATTGATAAAACGAAAAGGGTTTATAGAAAAAATTGTTAGCTTTCTAAAAATATAAGATTTATTTGGTTATCATTTTATTAAATAATTATTAATAATTTTCTATATACCGTGTCTCTGAAATCCTGATGGACACACTGATTGAAAAACATCCATAACTTTCAAACCATTTCACCTTTTTGAGATCCGAAACCTGCGTCACACTCTATGCTTTTCTAGCTATAGGTTAAAAAAAAAATTTGAATTTTGATTTTTTTTTATCGAGTTAGGTTGGCTGGAAAATTACTTTTTATTTTTTTAAAAAAGTCACAGTAAAAAAATCATAACTAATTGTTTTATTAGAAAAAAATTTCAAATAAATATGCATCACATCCAGACATGAGTCCTCTACTAATTTTGAAAGTTTAAAAAAATATATATATATATTTACTCATAGTTAGCTTGGTTGGACAGACACCCACTTTTTATTTTTTTCTGAAAAATTTAATAGTTGTTCATTGAAATATTCAATTTTCACTAAGTAAATTTAGTTTTTTTTTTTTTTAATTAGTAGCCTATAAACTAGATTCAATTCTCTACAAATTGCATTCTTACATCTTTTTGAAATTGTATAGATAATCCATTCAAAATTTCACATGAACTTGATAAAGTCTGATTTTTTGTATTTTCATTGCCACTTAGAGGTATAGTTTGGCCCATCATGATCCTGTACATACCCATTTCTCTCGTTTAGATTCTTTTTAAGGAATAACAGAAATGATTTCTAACCATGAGAACTTAGAATCATAGGTATTCTTAGACAATTATAGTACTCCTTGAATGAAATAACATAGAGATATTGTGGTAGATGGAAATAAGGTTTGTGGCTCAGAACCCTTATATAATTATCTTTTTGATATTATGATTATTGGAAAGATCCAATACATTGAGGTAGGCTAAGTCTATTAGAGAATGACCTTGTAGGGTTATATACTTAGGATATATATTTTGTTTTTAACACATTATCAAAGTTATTCTACGTTCCTTGTATGGGTAATATTATCCATTTAAGAATTATAGTATTCTTAACCTTAGATGAGTTAATCAAGGGTTATTTGTGAATCTAGGACTGCTAGATAAAGAAATATGGTTATATTCTGGTATCATGTTAACAAAGGATAATAGGTAAACCGTAGAGTCATTTACAAACCAAATGAATGGTTCTGTTATATAGACTTATTTAAGTCTAAAAGTATTATTATTATGACTCATAGATTAAACTATTACATGATCAGGATGGGTAAGAGTTTTAAACTACGAGAATATGACAGTATCCAAGTCGAGTAGGGGTGGATGAACACAACAACTACGTTCATTATGAATGATATTGATATTAAAAACTTTGGCCAAAGTAATGCATATGTTTTTTGCATGCATTGTCTGTTCACTGTATTCAAAATGCTCATCCTATCGGATATCATACTCATCTAGAGCATATCTAGGGTTGTATGGTTGATAGAGTTGAGTAGAATACAACAATATGTACTCAGGAAAGGCAAATTACCACTAGTCACCTAAGGTCTATATTCCTCGTGAAGGGTAGGGCCACTTCCTATGTGGAAGATGTGTGGGAGACCACCGGTCTATGGTTGGAGATAAATCACTAGAAAGATGCTCTCTCTCCAAGAAGGAAACATGCCAGAACTTGTGATAAAGATGTCAGATATTCAGAAGCAGTATTTATTCCAAAAATGTATATGTAATGGATTTACATTTTTAAACATTGTAAATGAGAAAGACAATATGGTTTATTGTATTTTGTAAAAAGAAATCTTGTAATTGTAGTTACTTGATTATTTGTTGAATAAAAGAAAAATTTTCTCTCATTTTTACCTTGTTAATTTACTCTATCGTAAATTTCTAGTTTTACTATGTTTTTAGAACGTGGATGTTACATATGGTATCAAAGATACTAGGTTCAACACTATGGCTTATCAGACCACTATGCTTTCCTGTAGTCAACATTATGTGGTTAGCTAATGTTTGAAAATTTATGTGTCAGGATGGTATGTTTTAAGAAGACAACAAGAAAGTCTATTAATTCAAGTCAATGTTTCCTTAAAGAAAAAAGAGAATGTGAGGCGATTATCAAAACCTTTGAGGGAACCAATGATGAGAGTGACATTTGGTTAAGTAATACTAAAACTCTAGTGACTTGCTTAACTCAAATCAAGCAAGTGAGAAGGGAAAACAAAGAAAGAGTTAAGATCACTGCCAAAATCATAAAGTATATGTCCGATGAGGAAACAACTATGGTTAGGCGAGATCCCCGCATACCCCCAACTATTGAGATTATAGAAGTTAGGTCTGATAGTGAGTCAGAGGGTTATATACCTCAAGATTATGTATCTAAAAATAAGTCTGAAGGATATACTCCTCTTGAGCATGACTTTTGAATTCATTTCTTGTATAAAGAAGAATACTCTTTACTTTTGAATGAAATAAAAAAAAGAGAGTTGTTTTTGTGCCAAACTATTGTTTAAATTGAGTATTATGTTTAGATTTAATGGGTTACATTATAATCTTGAACTAATGGACAACTTAATATTCTTAGGTGTGAGAAATTGATAAACATGGTGCGGACAAGAACTAACCAAGGAGAAAGTGAAGAGGAAAACCACCTGCCAAATAATAAGCTGGACCAAATCATAACCATACTTGAGGAAACCAAGAAAAGATTGGGTGATTTGGAAAAGAAGGTGGATGACAAAGGGAATACTGAGGGAGGAGGTGAAAACTCTCATGGTGAAAGCGGAGAAAATCATGAAGATCAAAGTAAGAGTACCGAACCTCATAAAGAGGCAAGGGATAGATTGACCTTGGAGCTCTCAAAGGATATGAAGAAGGTTACTCCACCAAATTTTGATGGGACAGAAACTAGAGATGCTATAGAAGCTTGGTTAACAAAGATGGAAAAATACTTCGAGATAAGAAATTACTCGGAGGTGACCAAGGCAGTATGGGGAGCATTCCAACTGGTAGGAGGAGCATCCACTTGGTGGTTGAATAAAAAGATGGAATTGAATTTAAGCTCTCTAAGGGTAACTTGGGATGAGTTCGTGGAACTCTTTCGCAAAAGATGGTTACCACAACTCTATTTTGATCAGAAACTGACTGATTTTTAGAACCTTCGACAAGGAGATATGACACTAGTGGAATATGGAGAAAAATTCACTCGACTCTTAAAATATGTTCCATAGTATCAAAAGGACGAGAGATTCAGGATCATAAAATTCATTATGGGCTTAAATACTCAAATTGGTGGTGAAGTGGATGTATATGGTCCCACAACAATGGATCAAGTGTACGACAAGGTGATCAAGCAAGAGCAAAAGCTGAAATCCATCTCAGCTTATCATGATAGAAGTTGCAAGAGGTTTAATGGAACTCCTAACAATAAACCCTACAAGAAAAGATATGAAAAGAGCTATGAGAACAAGAGAAAAGATAAAGGACCTCAGAAGAACAAAGGTGGATCTGGTAATGAGAAGAAGAATGGTAACTACAAAAGAAATGAGGATAACAATGGGAAGACTTCAAATAAGAAAGGACCCTGATGCTTTACTTGTGGGGGCGACCACTATGCAAATCGTTGCCCTAAAAAGAATCAAAATGGTCAACAAAGAGGTACTGCACTACCTACTCAGTAAGAAGCATTCCAGCAAAGGATTCATGTATCTCTCAACAATCGTCAAGCAGAGTTTCAAATCACACCCATTGAGATGATAGGTACTTTGTTTGGAGTCCCTATATCTATTTTGATTGATACAGGAGCTATTGAAAACTTTGTTTCTCCTAGAATTTTGAATAAATTTTCTATAAAAGCTAGTTACATGTCCAAACCTTGGTCAGTAGAATATGCTAACCAATCTAAGCCTCAGGTAGAGCAATGTTTGCTTGAAGCCAAGATTGATCTCCCTAGTTTCTCAACTGAAGTAAACCTTTATGTAGCTCCCCTAGGTTCCTATGATGTAATCCTAGGAATGAGTTGGTTATGGAAACATAGAGCTAAGGTTGACTGTTTTTAAAAAATAGTTGAATTCTTAGATGATTTGGGAAATCTAACCCAATTCCAAGGGATTCAAAGAGAAGTTAAAATCAGAACTATCTCTGCCAAGCAATTAAAAAGGGCTAGAAGGAAAGGTTGTCAGTTATTTGCAATCAAAATGGAACAAGTGGAGGAAGGGGTAGAAAACCCTAGTTTATCTTTTGGAGAAAAGTATCCTTTTCTTCAGGAATTTCAAGATGTGTTTCTAGAAGAACTTCCAGGATTGCCTCCCAAGAGGGTTTTTGATTTTTCTATTGACATTAAACCAGGATCTAAGCCTATATCAAAAGCACCCTATTGTATGACAACAACAGAGTTATTGGAATTGAAAGCACAATTACAAGAATTGTTGACAAAAGGTTTAATCAGACCCAGTGTTTCACCTTGGGGTGCTCTGGTTATTTTTGTTAAGAAGGATGGAACCCTTCGATTATGTATAGATTATCATATGCTTAATAAAGCAACAGTAAAGAACAAATATCCTTTGCCACGTATTGATGGTCTTTTTGATCAGATGTGTGAAGCTACTATGTTTTGAAAGATTGATTTGCGATCAGGATATCATCAATTAAGACTAAAGGATGAAGATATTCATAAGATAGCTTTTAGAACCAGATATGAATACTATGAGTTCACAGTGTTGCCATTTGGTTTGCTAAATGCACCTGCTACCTTCATGAATGTCATGAATAGTATATTTAGAGATTGTTTGGACAAGTTTGTTTTAGTCTTTCTGGATGATATACTCATTTATTCTAAGAATGAAGAAGAACATCAACGGCACCTGCAAATAGTTCTACAAAGGTTAAGGGAACATAAGTTATGTGGAAAATTGTCTAAGTGCACATTCTTCCAAAAGTAGATTCAATACCTAGGGCATATTATATCAGCTAATGGAATATCTGTTGATCCTGCAAAAATCACAGCTATTCTGGATTAGCCTGTACCAACAAATGTGCATGAGGTGTGTAGTTTCATGGGCCTGATAGCCTATTATAGAAAGTTTCTTCTAAATTTCTCTAGTATTGCTAGTTCAATCACTTCCCTACAGAGGAAAGGAAAGAGATTTGAATGGACAGACAAATATCAGGAAGCATTTGATCTCTTAAAGAAAAAGTTAACTACAACTCCAATCTTGAAAGTTCCTGACCCCAAAGGACAATTTGAGGTAATTACAGATGCCTCGGGAGAAGGATTAGGAGGAGTGCTTATGCAAGATGGAAGAGTTATAACATATGAGTCAAGGAAATTGAAATCTTATGAGAAAAATTATGCACTACATGATCTAGAATTGGCAGCAGTAACTCATGCCTTACAAATGTGGAGACATTATTTGTTGGGAAAAACTTTTGTACTTAAATAAGACCATCAAAGTCTTAAGTATATTTTCTCTCAACCACATTTGAATGTTCAACAAAGGAGATGGTTAGAATTGATATCTGACTATAACTTTGAGATAAACTAAAACAAAGGAAAAGAGAATAGAGTAGCTGATGCTTTGAGTCGTAGAGACATACAGCTTCTATTATTTCTATTCATGAAAATTTCAAGGATTTGGTGCTGCAAAGTTTGTCTAGTGATGAGTTTTATGAGCAGGTTAAGTAGGCTCTAAAAAATAATCCTAAAGATCCAAGGTATGATGGTTTTCTGTTTGAGTTAGATGGACTATTGAGGTATAAAGATAGAATTTATGTTTCTAATTCAACTGGATTAAGGGATCTAGTATGGAAAGAAGTTCATACTGCACCATATTTGGGACATCCACGAGTGACCAAACTTCTAGCGGATGTGAAACCTCTTTATTTCTGGAAAGGAATGAAGAATGATGCTACAAGATTTGTAGCAAGCTGCTTAGAATGTCAAAGGGTAAAAGCAAAGCATCAACACCCTGTAGGATTGTTGTACCCACATGACATGCTAGAATGGAAATGGCAAGTTATTAGCATGGACATTGTTCAAGGTCTTCCTATGTCAAGGAATAGACATGATGCCATTTCAGTGGTGGTTGATAAACTCACAAAGGTAGCACATTTCATACTAGGGAATTTGACTGATGGATCACCTCTGTTAGCTCATAAATTTGTGCAAGAGGTGTTTAGATTGCATCGCTTCCCTGAAAAGATTATCTTGGATAGAGATGCGCGTGTTACGTCAAGGTTTTGGCAAACTTTGTTTTCTATGCAAGGGACTAAACTCAATGTGAGTACAACTTACCATCCTAAAACTGATGGGAAAACTAAGAGAGTTAACCAAGTCTTGGAAGATTTGTTGCATATGTATTGCATGGATCAGCAATATATGTGGGAAGAATACTTACCACTTGTGGAATTTGCTTACAACAATTCCTATCATTCCGCTATTAAGATGGCGCCATTCAAAGCATTGTATGGAAGAAGATGTCAAACTCTTATAAGCTAGGATAAGCTAGAGGATAGGATTAGCATCAGACCAGAAATGCTCACTGAAATGGAAGAGAAAGTTAAGCTGATTAGAAAAAGATTGGTAGAAGCCAATGATAGGCAAAAGAGCTATGTGAATGCAAAATGTATTCCAAGGCAATTCTCTGTTGGAGAAAAAGTTCTTTTGAGGGTTAAACCCTAGAAAAGTTTTGTTAAGTTTGGAAGTCTTCTAAGCTAGCCTCTTGATATGTGGGACCCTTTGACGTGCTTGAAGTAGTCAATCCGATTGCCTACAAAATTGCTCTACCACCAGTCTTATCTAGAATGCACAATGTTTTTCATGTGTCTTATTTGAAGAAATATATTGCAGGTAATAATCATATTTTGACTTGGAATTCTTTACAGATGCAAGACCCATGGGTGGTCACGATCGAGCCACTCAAGGTGTTAGAAACGAGCAAGCTCTTCTTGTGTAATAGAGAGGTCTTGCAATGCAAGGTCCAATGGGAATAATATGCTGAGGAAAATGCTACATGGGAGGATTACCATGACTTTTATCAAAAGTTTCCTCATTTATTTAATAATGTTACCAGTTGAAAACAATGAACTTTCTTTTTAAGTTACTTTTTAATACTTTATATCATCGAGGACGATGAATCTTTAGGGGAAGGATATGTTACATCCCCAATTTTTGTCTTACTATACTTTTACTTTTTACTTGGACATAAGTAAATTTATTATGATGTTTAGATTAATGACAAGGAAAAAGATGGATTATTTTGAATGTCATTTATGAAATTATGAGAATGATTATGTTATTATCAATTTAATATTCATATTATGAGATTTGATTTATTATTTGAATAATGATGCACTGATCATAATTTCTTTGGTAACAAGTTTGATATAGGTTTACAGGTTATTAGATGACTCTCAGAGAAAAGAGAGAGAGAATCTTTCTAGGAGAGAGATATAGACCTCGGGTTACGAGTGGTTTATTTGTCAAACTGAGTATAAGTTTTTAACAAAAATGTGAACCAATGTGTCACAAGAGGTAAGCCTTGTCTAGTTAGTTTACTTATGAACCTATTGACAGGTAGTCGATATTATTTACAAATCTTTCTAAGTCGTAGTAAGTCCTTTTAGTCATTAATAACGTTAACTACATTGTTTGAGTATGATTTGTGACTATTTACGTTTAACATAAATATTACGATGTTATTGTCCTAAAATGGTTGTCTTATCATTATTAGGTACCTTGAGGTTTTATAAATGATTCTTAATGTTAAGACATTTTTGTCGAGTTAAGAAGACGTGTATGTTGTCAACGGATTGTGATGGGGAGACAAGCTCAACCCAATCACAATATCTATAATCCTTTGTTTAAATATTATTATTATATTGATTAAACCATAACTATCTAATATAGAGGTGATGTTATGTGAATCATATTTGATATACTCAAATATAAGCATCGAGTAAAGATAATACCTCATAATGAGTTAATGATGTTAGGCTTGAGTAGTCGAAGGCTTTCATTAAAGAGGAGTCTTCAAAAATCTTAGTGGTGGATCAAACCACTTGTTAGTGATCCTTTAATGATCAACAAAGTTTAAACGATGTGTCAGCCTCATTCAAAGAGGAGGACTGTGATAATAATCACCACAACCAACGAGCCAAGAAAATAACTATCTTCCATCGACAAGTGGAAACTTTATATAAAATGTGGTGACTATTAAAACCAAAATGTTATGGAATGTTATGTATTTATTAAGTCAGAAACTGTATCTTAATGAAAGGTGCGAAGTAGGGCGACTAAAAAGGAAGTCATGCCTGAGATATTAAGGAGGATGACTCAGTTTGAACTGAGTGTGGAGCTTAAAAAGGTTAAAAACTTGAGAGTTAGGCGTCAAACAAAAATTAGGAAAGAAGAGTCATGGCTAAGGAGACAAGGAATACGAAAACAGAAGAGTCAACTTTTGTATCTTTTTGCACATACTATTAATTCGAGCCCATCGATTACTAGGTATTCCTTAGTTTTTTGTGTATATTATCAATGAGGAAATCGTCTAAACTGTTCATACTTGTGTCTTGGGAAATTATGTGAGTACGCCAGAGAGGAATAACCTCCTATATGCTTGAGTATTTAGTCGTAAACTATTAAGTGTCACTTTAGGGAAATGCATATAACATTTCGAGTAAACCACTCTGATCTTTTTTAAAAATTGATAAGGCAACGAATGCAAAGTAATACAGTCGATGCTTGGTAATACAAGTGAGTACTCTATTATAGTATTCGCAATTGACCATTTGTTTATTGATTGTTAAACAGATAATCATATCAAATCTTAGTATGAGGATAAAATGACTATCTTAGTAGGAGATTGACATAGTTGTCATGAGCTTGGAAAATAGTCTTTATACTAATTAAGTTAGAAGAAAACAAATGAAATGATTATGAGAAAAACCAAACAATAGACTCTCGAATTTTATTAGAGTTGATTGAACTTTGGTAGTATACTCTTAGATTTGAGTAGAATAGTTAAGACCTTGAGTTGGGGTAATACTAATTTAAAGTATTTCTCTCATTTAGATTCCTTTTAAAGAATAACGAAAATGATTTCTAACCATGAGAACTTAGAATCATAGGTATTCTTAGACAATTATAGTACGCCTCGAATGAAATAACATAGAGATATTGTGGTAGATGGAAATAAGGTTTGTGGGAGAACCCTTATGTATTTATCTTTTTGATATTATCAATCTTGGAAAGATCCAATACATTGAGGTAGGCTAAGTCTATTAGAGAATAACCTTATAGGGTTATATACTTAGGATATATATATATATATATTTTTAACACATTATCAAAGTTATTCTACGTTCCTTGTATGGGTAATATTATCCATTTAAGAATTATAGTATTCTTAACCTTAGATGAGTTAATCAAGGGTTATTTGTGAATCTAGGACTGCTAGATAAAGAAATATGGTTATATTGTGGTATCATGTTAACAAAGGATAATAGGTAAACCATAGAGTCATTTACAAACCAAATGAATGGTTCTGTTATATAGACTTATTTAAGTCTAAAAGTATTATTATTATGACTCATAGATTAAACTATTACATGATCAGGATGGGTAAGAGTTTTAAACTGCGAGAATATGACAGTATCCAAGTCGAGTAGGGGTGGGTGAACACAACGACTACATTCATTATGAACGATATTGATATTAAAAACTTTGGCTAAAGTAATGCATATGTTTTCTGCATGCATTGTTGGTTCACTGTATTCAGAATGCTCATCCTATCAGAAATCATACTTAGCTAGAGGGTATCTAGGGTTGTATGGTTGATAGAGTTGAGTAGAATACAACACTATGTACTCGGGAAAGGAAAATTACCACTGGTCACCTAAGGTCTATATTCCTCGTGAAGGGTAGGGCCACTTCCTATGTGGAAGATGTGTGGGAGACCGCCGGTCTATGGTTGGAGGTAAATCACTGGAAAGATGCTCTCTCTCCAAGTAGGAGACATGCCAGAACTTGTGATAAAGATGTCAATTATTCAGAAGCAGTATTTATTCCAAAAATGTATATGTAATGGATTTACATTTGTAAACATTGTAAATGAGAAGGACAATATGGTTTATTATATTTTGTAAAAAGAAATCTTGTAATTGTAGTTACTTGATTATTTGTTGAATAAAAGAAAAAAATTTTCTATTTCATTTTTACCTTGTTAATTTTTTCTATGGTAAATTTTTGGTTTTACTATGTTTTTAGAACGTGGATGTTACAGCTTGTGAGATATCAAGGGAGAATGTATATCCCAGATTCAGGTGAATTGAGGAAGTTAGTTCTCGAAGAGATTCATAGTGCTCTACACTATGGACACCCAGGAGTGACCAAGACAATGGAAGGATTGAAACCATTGTACTTTTGGCCTAAGCTTAAGAAGGAAGTGACTAAATTTGTGCCTGGATGTTTAGAGTGTTAGCGTGTTAAGGAAGAACATGCCCATCCTACAGGACTACTTTATCCACATAATGTACCTGAGTACAAGTGGCAGGTGATTAGCATGGACTTTATTCAAGGTTTGCCCATGTCAAAGAATAGGCATGATGTTATCTTAGTGGTAGTGGACAAACTGACTAAAGTGGCTCATTTCATTCTCGGAAATCTTTCGGATGGGTCATTGACATTAGCAAAGAAGTTTGTTCAAGAGATCTTTCGACTACATGGAGTGCCAGAGACGATCATTTTAGATTGTGACACTCATATGACCTCTAGGTTTTGGACCATGCTTAATGCACCTTTGGGGACTAAGTTGAACTTTAGTACAGCTTACCACCCTGAAACAAATGGTCAAACAAAGAGAGCCAACCAGGTAGTGGAGGATCTTCTAAGGATGTACTGTATGGACCAGCAGTAAAAATGGGAGGAATATCTACCATTGGTAGAGTTTGCTTATAATAATTCCTACCATGCATCTTTAGGAATGACATTGTTTGAGGCTCTTTATGGTTGCAGGTGTAGAACTCCAATCAATTGGGATAGGGTTGAAGATTGAATAGTAGTTGGACCTGACATCTTGAAATAAATGGAAGATCAGATGAGGCTAATCAAAGAGAAATTGAAGCAAGCCTCGGACAGACAGAAAAGATATGCAGATAAGAATAGGACTTTTAGACAATTTTCAATAGGTGAGAAGGTGTTTCTAAAGATCAAGCCACATAAGAGTTTGATTTTGTTTGGAAAGGCATCCAAACTAGCTCTAAGATTTGTAGGACCTTTCGATGTTCTCGAAGTGATCAATCCAGTTGCATACAGACTTGCACTGCCGCTAGCTCTCACCAAGATCCATAATGTTTTTCATGTGTCTTTTCTCAAACCTTATCATCTTGATGTATTGCATATTCTTGTTTGGCGTGCTTTGCAGGTACATGATCCAGGAGTGGTGCTAGTGGAGTCCATTCGAGTCTTGGAGAAGTGCAACGTTAAGTTGCGTAATCGAGACATAGTGTAGTATAAGGTCCAATGGGACCAGTATTCAGTGGATAGTGCCACTTGGGAGGATGCTTTTGATATTGACAAATCTTTTTCGAATTTGGGAAACTAGAATAGATGTTTTATTTTATGCACATTCAGATACTTTGATATTCAGATGATGATACATTATTGTTTTGATACTTTATTGTTTGTTGATGTAATAAGACATCGAGACGATGTCTTGTCCAACTGGGGAAGGATGTCACGTCTTAGAATTTTTAGATTTACCTCATTAGTTAATTACCAGTAAGATTATGGAACAATAGTAGATTTACATTGGATAAGATATGTTATTGATTAATATTTTGTTGCCTCGACTATATTTTTGGCTAACTTATTGATAGTGTGATGAGTTTGAGTTTTGTAGGTCTTGTCGAAGGACAAGAGCATGGCCCAGGTAGAAGGGATCTAGTTTTTTTGGCAACATGTGTTGGGTTCTATCTGGTTCTTTCACACACATCACATAGTTGCACATACATAATTGAATGGATTTTAATTCATTAATTGTGAATAATTGTTGCATGATGTGTTTTCTTAAATTAAATGTCTTTTTGAATTATGTTTCAAATGATGTTTAGTATTAAAGAAGAAAGTGTATATGATTGTATTTCTTTTAATAAATAATAAAATATTGTCGTAAGATGTTTGAAAGACAATATGCTTCTTAAATTAAATAAAAATAGTAAAATGTATATATGTACATATATTAAGTAATATTGTATTATATTTCTATTCTTGATTATTTAAATGTCGTTTTAAATAAAATAGTAAAATAATATTAAAAATAGCTTTATTATATTTAGAGTTTGTGAATAAAGCAATTAAATAAGTTCCTCATGCGACAGTAAGTTCAAAAAGATGTTATTATTGTTATTTTTAAATTGTTATTCTCAAAACTGGTGGGAAAGAGAACATGCAAACTGAGACTTAAGTAAAGTTTTCTAAACCTAAATCTGCTCGTCCAAAACAAGAGAAGGGAAAAATGATAAAAGGGAGGAGATCGAACAAATCAAACCACCATGATTTGCAGAAAGGTAACCACGAATTTGGTAGAGAAAAACTATGATTTGCAGAAAAGGTAACCACATTTTAGCAGAGGAGATCTTCTAAGTTTGGAGCGACAACAACTGGGAGGATTTGTAGTGCAACAGGAGGAATAGCGTGTAGTGCCCCTCCATTCTCACCTTGGATGTACAGGTGAACTGATCAAGGCACATGAAGATGAAGGTAAAATAACAGGAATAATTAAGGTAAGGTAAACAGTTGATGTTGTATAATATAGATAGATGTTTCATCCATGTGTGGTTTCATATGATAGTTAATGTGTTTTATTGATAATCTCCATTGCGACACTGATAATGCAGGCTTTGACATTGTTTTGCATTCTAATGATTAAGATGTCGATCTTACTACAATTGTTATATGTTAGAATGGATCTCATGGACTGATTCTATTAGATTTATTTGTTATGATGGTACTACTAAGACTTATTCAATTTCATGCACCTATATGTTTAGTGTATGGTTCTGTTCAGATAATGAGGTAGATTCGATTTGGTTATGATTGTGTTATCTAATCTAGATTGATATGATGTGGAGAGGACTATGTCGCATCACTTGCTTGCGAGTGCCCTGCGATGTTGTGATTCATTTTTCACCTAGTGTCAGCTTTTGTGCATCTATACATGCTTGATCGTGACATTTGTTGCAGGATGCAGGTATCAGGCATCGACTCTACCTGAATTAACAGGTCAGAGCATGCCATAAACCCAATGGATAAGTTGTTTCAGAGATAACTTAAGGTCACACACCCCAAGTCATCGTCCTCGATGAGGATGTGTGTTATGTTCAATTCAACCTATCAGTTTTGTCATGGTTAGGCAGTGTTGGTTGAAGCCTTGCTTTTCGAGCCAGGTTAGTGGTCAGGTAATTGATTGACATTTGACTTCGTTTAATTGAGTTGTTGGTCAAGTGTGTTTTGGCTCTGGCTAATGATCAAGGTTGATTTCGCATTCAAGATCTTTCTTGCTCAGTGGGTTAATTATGTATGCCTAGATTTCGTTGTGGCAAAATAGAAATTATTATAGATATAGTATACTATTATTTAACCCACTATAATATTTAACATGGTTATATCATCATCATATTATTATTATTATTATGTCAATGGATGATGGTGGTCATTTAACCACTTTAAGTCTTTTTGTGTGATGTTGGACCTAGGCATGGATCCCTAAGGTCTATTGGCCATGGTGTTAAGAAATATTATTTTTAGTTTTATGTGATAAAATAATTATGTTCTTGTGTGGGATTTAACCTTGTAATTTTTAAAATGATTTTTAAGTGTTTTTAAGAGGTCTAAGTTGTATTTTATGTTTGGGAAATTGTCTTATGTCTAAGGTACAGAGGTTAGAAGTTTATTTTTGTCATTTATAATATTTTAAAAGGTTTTTTGACCCTCCTTTAAGCCCCACTTACAAAAGTGACGAAAATGGGAAGGTAGTTGGGTGGTTGAAGTAGTTGGGTGGTTGAGTTAGTTGGGTGGTTGAGTTAGTTTTGGGCAGGAAGTTACTCTTTCCTTCTCTTTAAAAACTCTTCATGGAGTGGGGGTGACTTGCTCATTTTACGATTTTCATTCAAGGATTCTACCATTAGTGAGATATTGCGATCGAGGTATCATGTTTTCTTTATTGATTAAATATAAATATTATATGTTTTTATTTATTGGTTAAATGTAAATATTGTATGTTCTAAATATTATATGTATCCTTTATTTATTAAATGTATATGTTGTTTTTCTAAGGGTTGTTGCTTATGAAATTGGAAAAGCAAACATTTCATTGTAAATCTTGAAAGAAGCATATTTGTTGCCTTATTTGCATGCCATAAACCTAGATCATCCTAGCATGAATTATATTTCTGATTTTTACATTAGAATTGATTTGAACAACAACAATTAGTAATTTAATAATTATATATTGCATTTAAAATATCTTCATTGGCAAATTTTATAGAAGACATTATTATTATTGAAATTTAGGATTTGCAATTAATATCTTGTTTCAGATTTGCCACCGTCATTTACATTTTTAAATATGATTTTAATTTGTTGAACCTCATGCCATATGTCATCTTCCATTGAAAATTGAAAGAAGGAACATGTTTTTATAACAGTTTTGTTGTGGTGTTTGGCTTTACACCTGCCAATTGCATTTGCTTGAAAGTTTTTAAAGTTTGTTTAACAAATCCCTTTTCATGCATATCCTGCACTCACCGCATTCCATGAGATCATATCTTCCTATGATCTCCAATCAAAACTAGTTATGTGGCTTGCTTATGCTTCCACATTTCGCCTCTTTGAAGTATGCTGTCAAACAGTCACGTGCATTGTCTATGCTTCCAAGTTTCGCATGCATGTCTGCTAGGGTAGTTGCAGCTAGACATATGACAAAATACCTCTATCATTTATCCTCTTTGGACATTGATATGTTGTTCCAAAGCTCCATTTATGCATAGGTACATAGGATGCTAGCAAATGCTATGAAGTTTGGTCATACACTATCCTAAAGCTTTTGCTTGAAAGTTCATAAAGCCCTCTCCACGTACCAATTTTGAGTGTATCCTACAATCATTGTATTTCATGATAACAACTTGATAGCTTCATATATGTTCATTCCTTACAAAGTCCTTTAATAGGTGGAGATGAGTTACGGGATTAGGTCTTGAATCTAATGCAAAATATAGTATATCTCTTATGTGTTACCTTCCTATCTCTATTTATTTTTACACTTGTTGATGAAAAGATGTAGTTTAAACTTTAAGGCATAAGTAAATTTCATGTTTTACCCTATGAAGAAAGAGCTCTTATACGTTCTTAGGTCCTTAATAATAATTCTAGTATGATTCATGTTGAGGATTTATGAAGACAACTTTCTTTAGGTATTTTATTTAAGAATAGTTAACCAAGGTTAAAGATAGAACTTTTCTCTTGATTAGTGGATTAATATTATGCCATAATGGTAAAGATCACCATTGGATGAATTATCATTACTTATTGCATAAGCAAGGAAAATATTAAATATGTCAAAATGCTTACGTTAAACTTAGATGGAAACTTGTTCTTTTAGGCTTGCATCTTATGGGAATTGTAGTAAACCCTTATATGCACTATGATCTTATATCCTTATTATAAGTAGTTATTGGTGGAATAAGTTAAACTAAAGTGATTTGATTATTTCAAATAGATATGTAATTCTTATAGTCATTATATTACACTTTTAGCTCGACGTTGTTATATATATATTGATAATTAGTTTTATAAATTAATTAATTAATTATATACCTTTATGTGCTTTGTGACTACATAAAGAATGTGTCTCATTGGATAATAACATATATATATTATATTAGGGTTTTAGTATAAGAAATACTTTAATTGGAATTAAATATATTATGTTTTCTTTTGTCAATAACATGAATGCATTATATATGATGTATCCTCTTTAATGATCTAAGTTGTTAATTCACTATTTATGTAAGTGGAATAGAGTCTTATCAGATAAATTATTACATAGGAAAACTAGTGAAATGAGGTAATGTTTTACTTGATTTTGGGTTAGGAGTGAACCTATCGTTTGTATGGAAAATGTGTTTTAAATGGATTGATAGTTGGCCTTATGTTTTAATGCATTAGTAAGGTGAAAATAAGGGTTTATGTGTGTGTGTTAAAGATAACATGCATATTGTGGAATATCTTACTAACAACTATCAATTGGGCTTTCGGTTAAGATAGGCATGTTTATAAATTATGCATGTATTGGTTATTGAATGATGTTTTCTTAAACATAATTATAATGGTTTTGTTAGTAGAAATATGATATATGGGTTTGGATTACAAATGTTATAATTAGCATTTAATTTATAAGTAATTGTAATTAATATTATCTATGCATTGTTTAGCTTGACGGTTATATGTAATTGATGATTGATTAATATAATAGATAGAATTAATATTAATTAACTAGACCTAGGTTTTATGAAATTCTTGGTGGAGATATAACTTGAATCCAGTTGCTAATTTGATTAAATAGAATTGCTCTAGTAAGAAGAATTTATGTTGTCTATGAGTTGATTAGTTGAAATTGCTTTTTGCAAGCAAAATTTTCATGTGAGTTGGTCTATGTGTAAATTGTCAAGTTTAGGTTCCAGAGGCATAAGGTAATATGATTTGATTGTATGTATCCTGTTGATAGGTGTCTTGAAATCAAGATGTTGTAAAAACATGATGTCTCTTGTCTATGTATGTGTATCTTAGTAAATGATAATGTGAGATGATGTACATACTGTGTTGTGAATATATTATGATGGGTTTAAATCTCCTTCAAGGAAGTGTTGACGTCGAGTTTGTGTGTAGTATTGCAATGGGGAGATCTTGGTATTCGTAATGAGAAACTATTTTGTTCATGGTTGAGATTTGGGAGGAAGATGACCCATACCTTGCTCCGGATATGTGTTGTTATGGTTATTGCGATTGATCAACTGAAAGTTTGGGACAATGAAGTAAAGGTTGGTCATTGTAATTATGTTTAGTAAGCAAGAGGGTAATGTCTTACATTGTTATGTATACTTATCAGTATGATAGTGATTGTCTTGCTTGATGGTTAGGGTTTCTAGATGCAAGTAGGGGAGTGGCTTTCAATGTGGGGCCGGTGCCCAAAGTGGCTGTCAGGATAACCCATTGAAAGTTGTTAATTAAGTGAAAACCTAAAATGAACTGGGGGAAAGGGTAAATTACACATTAACAAGATAATTGGATTTCCTCTCCCATGCCTATAGTGCTCGTTTAGACTAAGGATGGGTAGAGAAGCCCTGGTTGGCAAGATCAACTTCCTTGTCCTCACGAAAGGAAGGTTGATTCCGCATGAGTCACCCTATGGGGCCGGCGCCTAGTGAGAGGCTGTCAGGATAACCATAGATGGGGGTCGGTGCCTAGTGAGAGGTTGTCAGGATAACCCATGTTAGGACCGTGCGATGACACTCTCCCTACTATAGCCTAGCATTCCGTAGTTGTACTCTCCCCATTTGTTAAGTGTTTGCCTCTGGAAGTGATGTTGAGTTGTTTGTGATATTGACTTGTGCGGTTGGAAGTCATGTGTTGTCTTTGTTCTTATAGTCCTTTGGCAACCTGACTGTCTGTTGTAGTGGGACCTTATGTTATCTCCTAGCTCGGGGGGTGGACCTCAAGGTTCCACATGGTCGGGTGGAGGAGCTTTATCCATTGGTTTTTCCCTTGCTGTTGTTTGTGAGCGAGGAGGACTTATCTTGTGTATCAGACATCAAATCTTGTCCTTGATATGAAGACAATTATTTATGCTCATGTACTATCCTGTGTATCAGATTATTCATAATGTTTGTAATCCAATGTAATCAAAAATTGATGATGTAAACACTGTAATTTTGTATCCTCATGTGTATGAAAATTGTAGTTGTACTTGATCTGGATGATTACTTATCTGATATCATGGAAATGTATATGGTTATTCATTTAATGCAATAGTTACAGAATGAATCATTGTTGTTAGAGAACATGATAGTAGTTGTCAGTAATGCAGCCATGGAACCCTGAGAGAACATTACTTAGTATAGATATGTTAAATGTTACTTTATTATCTCTTTCAATTAAAAAAAAAATGTCCTGTTTGTATAGTGTAATTGTGTTGTTCTCTAGAGTTCCTTGGCGGGGCGTTACATCTGGTATCAGAGCCAAGGTTTACAACACTGGGATCTCTGGTTCCTGTCATTGCTTTAGGTTAAACATTTTTCTCCTTATGGTGAGTTAGTAATAGTACCTTTCACCTATGTGCCTTAGTATGGTGTTAGAAGGTTGATAAACTTACAAACTTGTTCTGGACTGTAGAAAAAAATAAATTCTTTATGCGTTGTCTTACTTATGCTTTTGCTATGTGCTCTCTCTCCTTCTTTTCTGAGAATGTGATGATATATTTAACAATATGTGTATGTTCTTGAATGCTAGTATTTATTGATTTGATGAGGTCTTGAGTTTCTCTTGTGGTCTCTAGTGTTTTAGAAGAAAAAAAATTGTATTGCATTAAAGGTAGAAATTGTTGTAAATAAGTAATTATTTTGTTGCCATAAATCCTTGTATAAAAGTTGTTTAGGTATAAGGATGTGGATAACCTAATTATCTATGTGATGGCGTACGTTCTCTAACGCATTCTAGACCTTGTGTCCTGAATGTTGTGTAGTGGATACTCCCTTTTTGTGGCTAAAATTAGCCACATTGTGATGTGGGTTTGTTTGCAATTTAGTTAACTTGAAATTTTTGATAGTTGTTTCATGTGTTGTTAGGGGCTAACAGTGAATTTGCTTTCTTTGAAATATCTTATGACAGGAGTGGTCACCAAAACTCTTTTCTCTATACTTGAATTATTGTTGGAAATTGTCGGCATTTTGTGACTTAAGATTGGATTTGGTTATTTTCCCACTTTGGTTTTCACTTTCTTTAAAACTTTGATGGTGACTATTCCAAATGTTTGTTTTTGTTAGCCCTGTATTGTGTCAAGTGTTGTTTCTATCATGTTCATCTCAAACCTCTGATAGTGTGTACAAGGGAGGACTCTACGGAGAATTGTACTTGAAAGCTTGGTAATTAGTCAAAACCATGGTGGAAATAAGAAATAAGATGTAATTTTCCTTGATAATATGTAAACATAGATCCCTGAATCGAATGAAATGCTCAAAATACATGCGTTTGGTCATAAGTAGATTACATGATACCCCTTAAAGGTAAGGAATTGATGTCTTTTATGCCTGTATTGAACGATTGTGCTTGTCTTGGGAACAATTGCTTAATGTGAATGCGTATGTTGGCAATAGAAAATTGTAATACTAATGTGTTATGTTTCCACCCTAGTCTGTGACTTCCAAGAGTAAGTCAAGTTTTAGGGGGGGAGGATGTAGTGCCCCTCCATTCTCACCTTGGATGTACAGGTGAACTGATCAAGGCACATGAAGATGAAGGTAAAATAACAGGAATAATTAAGGTAAGGTAAACAGTTGATGTTGTATAATATAGATAGATGTTTCATCCATGTGTGGTTTCATATGATAGTTAATGTGTTTTATTGATAATCTCCATTGCGACACTCATAATGTAGGCTTTGACATTGTTTTGCATTCTAATGATTAAGATGTCGATCTTACTACAATTGTTATATGTTAGAATGGATCTCATGGACTGATTCTATTAGATTTATTTGTTATGATGGTACTTCTGAGACTTATTCAATTTCATGCACCTATATGTTCAGTGTATGGTTCTGTTCAGATAATGAGGTAGATTCGATTTGGTTATGATTATGTGTTATCTAATCTAGATTGATATGATGTGGAGAGGACGATGTCGCATCACTTGCTTGCGAGTGCCCTGCGATGTTGTGATTCGTTTTTCACCTAGTGTCAGCTTTTGTGCATCTATACATGCTTGATCGTGACATTTGTTGTAGGATGCAGGTATCAGGCATCGACTCTACCTGAATTAACAGGACAGAGTGTGCCCTAAACCCAATGGATAAGTTGTTTTAGAGATAACTTAAGGTCCCACACCCCAAGTCATCATCCTCAATGAGGATGTGTGTTATGTTCAATTCAACCTATCAGTTTTGTCATGGTTAGGCAGTGTTGGTTGAAGCCTTGCTTTTTGAGCCGGGTTAGTGGTCAGGTAATTGATTGACATTTGACTTTGTTTAATTGAGTTGTTGGTCAAGTGTGTTTTGGCTCTGGCTAATGATCAAGGTTGATTTCGCATTTGAGATCTTTCTGTTGCAAGTATGAGGTGAGCCAGTGTTGTCATTGATGTCAACATACTCATATTGCATTGACAAGAAGGATTTGATGAGCTGTGTGCTGAGGATATTGAGAAAATTAGCCTCAGTCAGGAACAGTGAAGAACAGTGATGAGAAGAAGGCAAATGTACTGTATAGGATGAGAACCGGAGGATGCGGATTAAAGGGTTAGTAGATATGAGTCTTGAGATGCTTCAGTTAAGATTTCAGAGGTCCGCATGAAGATTTGAAGGAGTTGTGGCTGTCGGTATAGAACCGGTTCCGGCAAGTATCCAGAGGTGACAGAAGATCACAAAAAGGTCCGGTGAGGTCCGGAATTGTATTATCCTAATTTGCGGATTGGACGGAGTGTTTGGGATGTCCTTGTGATATGTCATCCTGATTTGTGTATGATTTAAAGGTCCGGAAGTACCTCTTGCATTATGACAGTGGCGACAGACTGTGTTCTTGAAGTTCCAGATGAGGAAGACAAGAGATCCCAGTAAGTAGAGGAAGTGCGGATGTATCCGGACATTCAGACAGGCTTGTGAAGGTTCTTGGATCATGTTTAGGTTGTGTTGTTGGTCCGCATTGATGGTAGAGCCTGGAATTGAAGTTATTCTTCCGGATGAAGTTCTTGTTCTGTTTAGCCGACCGGATGAGTTGTTCATCCTGCGAATGTTCTTGTGGTGGCTGACCGGATGTGTTATTCATCTTGCGGATACTCTTATGGTTGTTTGCCGACTTAGATGTTTGTTCCTAAGTCGATGTCTTGTATAAATAACGGTTTGTGAGTTCATTTCAAGAGGTGGTGTGTGGATGAGTGTGGCATAGCGAAGAAACGTGTGAAAGGCAGAGCAAAGATTTTTGGGCTTAATTGGAACTGATCCGGACATGGTAGAGATGTCATTCTCCAGTTCAAGACTGTGATTTTTATCACTTTGTAGACAGTGTGTCTCCTTGTAGGCAGTGGGCCTCTTTGTGAGTAGTGTGCTCGGGCAGTGAGCCCTTATTGGCATGTGCCATTCATTTTTCTTTATTCTTCTAACAGAGAATAATTCTTGGGTTAATCACCCCGTGGTTTTTCCCTTAACTGGGTTTTCCACGTCAAAATCTTGATGTTCAATGTGTTGATGCTTATCTGCTCTTGTGTTTATGTATTATGCTTTCATGGATGATTATTTGATATGCTGCTAACTAACAACAAAGAATCAAGTGTTTGAAAGAAGAAGAAGTTGTATACAACTGATTCACCCCCCCCCTCTCAGTTGTATGCCCTAGATCCAACAATTGGTATCAGAGCCAAGTTCCTCTGATAGGAGCTTAACCGCTTGAGGAGATCCAGGATGTCGTCATACAAGAAGGATAGTCCGAAGTTCGATGGAACCAACTTCACTCTCTGGAAAGGTCGCATGAAGTGTCACTTGGAATGTATGGGAAAAGCATACTTGGCTATGGTTTCAAAACCATATGTACCTCCACAAGGTGGTTCGACAACTCTGAATGAAATCACAGAAGCTGAAAACAATCTGCGGACCAAGGAAGCTCTTCTAAGTGCATTGAATGACTCAGATCTCTCGAATGTTATTGACCTACCAACTGCATATGAGATCCTGACTAAACTAGAACTTCTGTATGAAGGAGATGAGTTTGTCAAAAATGCAAGGTTACAAAGCCTAAAAGGGAAATTTGAAAGATTGAAAATGAGAGATGATGAAAACATCACTACCTTCATGCCAAGAGTAAATGAGCTGGTATGTGGAATCAGAAATGCTGGTGGAACTTTAGATGAAAATGAGATTGTCTGCAAAATCCTAAGATCCCTTCCTGCTACCTACAAAATCAAAGTTGCTGCCATTGATGAATTCAGAGCCCACACAACTGTCACAAGAGAACAACTGGCTGGCAAACTAGCTGCATTTGAAATGACCGAGTTTGGAGATGATCCTCCCAAGACTGAATCTGCTTTCAAAACCAGTGCCTATGTGAAAGGCAAACAGAGATTTGATCCGGGTGAAAACTCATCAAGGAAAATGTCATGGTATGATCAAGCAAGAAGAGACATGGAAGAAGAAGAAGTAGAAACAGCTCAACTTGAAGCCCTCATTGCAAAGAGACTGCCAAGAGGATCCGATAAGTATGAAGGAAAACTACCCTTTAAGTGTTTCAACTGCAATAAGATTGGTCATTTTGCCTCAAGATGTCCGGAGAGATCTGCAAGATCTAATACTCACAGACAAAGGTTTCAAAAGAATTGCTATTATGTTCATGAAGAAGATGACAATGAAGGAGTAACAGATGATGAATCAGAACTAGGAAGCAAATCCGGAAATGAGTGGGTGTTTATAGCCATCAAGGAAGAAGATTCAATACTCTCTGAATCTGTCAATCACAAAGTTACTGAAAAAGCCTTGGCTGCTCAAGTGGAAGAAAAGGATGATTGGGTTATTGACAGTGGATGTTCTCACCATATGACTGGTGACAAGAATAAGTTCTTAGATTTGGAAAGATATGAAGGAGGAATGGTAAAGTTTGGTGACAATTCTGCTGGCAGAATCAGAGGTAGGGGAACTATTTCCTTTGATGGTAAGAGCAAAACAGGAAATGTACTGTATGTTGAAGGATTGAAGCACAATCTTCTCAGTGTTGGTCAGTTAGTGGACAAAGGCTATGATCTCCGGTTCAAGAATGGAAAATGCAGAATCTTTACAAGCTCCGGAACTGAAATTGCATCCGGTACTCAGACAAAAGGTAATATCTTTCATCTGGTTGGTTCAAATAAAAGTTGTTTGTTTGTCCAAATTGATCAGAGTTGGTTATGGCATAGAAGAATGTGTCATGTAAATTTTGATAACATCATCAAGATAAGCAATACTCAGGCTGTGAGAGATCTTCCAAAATTGATGAAACCTACAAATAGTGTGTGTAAAGAATGTCAGTTAGGTAAACAAAGTAGAGTCTCTTTCAAAAGCAAAGATCAGTCTTCTACCGGATTGTTGGAATTAGTACATACTGATCTATGTGGTCCGACAAGAATCAAGAGTCTGCAGGGTGATAGATATTTCATGTTGTTAATTGATGATCATTCCCGGATGATGTGGGTTACCTTTCTAAAAGAAAAATCAGAAGCTTTTGAGAAGTTCAAAATCTTCAAAGCTATGGTGGAGAATCAAACCGGATTGAAACTAAAGTGTCTAAGGTCTGATAGAGGTGGTGAATTTACATCTGGTGAATTCATTGACTTTTGTGAGAAACAGGGTATAAGGAGACAGTTGTCTGCTCCTAAGACTCCACAGCAGAATGGAGTAGTTGAGAGAAAGAACCGGACCATCCAGGAAGCTGCTAGGACAATGATGTTGGAAGCAAATGTTCCTCAAATGTTTTGGAAAGAAGCTATCAGCACCGCAGTCTACACTCTCAATCGAGTTCAAATCAGAAACAACACCGGTAAGACCCCCTATGAACTCTGGTTTGGCATCACTCCTACTGTGAAATATTTCAGAGTATTTGGTAGCAAGTGTTATATTAAAAGAGACGAAGATCTAGGAAAGTTTGATGCTAGAAGTGATGAAGGAATTTTCTTGGGTTACTCCACTCAAAGCAAAGCATACCGGTGTTACAATAAGAGATTGAGGAAGATGATAGAAAGCACCAATGTAAAGGTTGATGAAGGAATTGAGAAGCCTTCAAGATTTTATGAGTTTGATGAAGATGACCAAGACAGTGTTCAAGGACCTCAATCCTCTCCGGTGAGACAGATTCAGCCTGATCTGGTAAATCAGGAAGAAGAGATAGGTCTGAATGAGCCTGATCAAGAAGCAGCAGTGCAGGATACTCCCAAAATTCCAAGGTATGTAAAACTGAACCACTCTGAAGATCAAATCATAGGTGACAAAAGCAAAGGTGTACAAACTAGAAGGAATGTTGCTCAAAATCATAATGAATGTTGTCTGATTTCAAAGATTGAACCTAAAACAATAAATGAAGCCTGCAATGATGAAAACTGGACCAAAGCAATGGAAGATGAATTGATGCAAATTGAGAAAAATCATACTTGGGATCTTGTTCCCAGACCTAGAGACAGGAATGTAATTGGAACCAAGTGGGTCTTCCGGAACAAACTAAATGAAGCTGGTGAAGTAATCAGAAACAAAGCTAGATTGGTCTGCAAAGGCTACTCTCAAATAGAAGGAATTGACTTTGAAGAGACTTTTGCTGCGGTGGCAAGAATTAAAGCAGTCAGATTACTTCTTGCATTTGCTGCCTTCAAAGACTTCAAGGTATATCAGATGGATGTCAAGTCTGCCTTCCTAAATGGTGATCTGGAAGAAGAAGTCTACATTGAACAACCGGATGGTTTTCAATTGTCTGATAATGATGATATGGTCTGCAAGCTGAAGAAAGCTTTGTATGGATTGAAGCAAGCCCCAAGAGCATGGTATGAAAGGTTGGATAAGCATCTTGTGCAGATTGGATTCAACAAAGGTACTGCTGACAGTAACTTATATTTCAAAATTGATCATGAAAATATTTTAATTGTTGAAGTGTTTGTGGATGATATCATTTTTGGAGGAAGAGATAGTATGTGCAAAACTTTTGCAAATCAGATGAAAAGTGAGTTTGAAATGTCTATGCTTGGTGAAATGAATTTCTTCTTGGGTCTACAAATTACTCAAACAAAAGAAGGGATCTTCATTTCTCAGACCAAATATGTGAAAGAATTGTTAAAGAAATTTGGTATGGAAGACTCAAAGCCTATGAACACTCCTATGGCAACCGGATGTAAGTTAAGCAAAGATGATGACTCTCCAAAGGCAGATCAGACAAAGTATAGATCAATGATTGGTGGATTGTTGTATCTCACTCAAACTAGACCAGATATAATGCAGGCTGTTGGTCTTGTGGCAAGATTCCAGGCTGATCCTAGAGAATCTCATGTTATGGCAATCAAAAGAATTTTTAGGTACTTGAAAGGAACAGTTGAGTATGGTCTATGGTACCCTAGAGATCCGGACTTCTCTCTTCATGCTTACACAGATGCAGATTGGGCAGGAGATGTGGATGACCGGAAGAGCACTAGTGGTGGAACATTCTTTTTGGGGAAGAGATTGGTTTCTTGGCTAAGCAAGAAACAAGATGCAATATCTCTGTCTACAACTGAAGCAGAATACATTGCAGCAGCAGGTAGTTGCACTCAAATCTTATGGATGAAGCAGATGCTAAGAGACATCAAAGTTGAATATGAGAAGCCTATCACAATTTTATGTGATAATTCAAGTGCAATTAATATCTCCAAGAATCTGGTATTGCATTCTAAGACTAAGCACATATCTATTAAATTTCACTTTTTGAGAGAACAAGTAAACAAGGAAGAAGTCAGATTGGAGTATGTTCCCTCCAAGGATCAGATTGCAGATATCTTTACAAAACCTCTTCCCAAAGACTCTTTTGAATATCTCCGGGAGAAGTTAGGGGTCATGGCCCCTCCGGTGATGAACTAAGATGCACTGATGTGCATCAGTCCGGTGGCTATCACAGTCATATCTTGTGATCCGGACTAATGGGGAGCTGCAACTAAGGGGGAGCAGCTGGTATGATTCTGATGTATGAGAATTGCAAGTATGAGCCCTTTGCCATTGATGTCAAAGGGGGAGAGAAGACATGTGAAAAACAAGTAGTTGATGATCAAAGGGGGAGCAGTAAAGGAAGAGAAGACATATGAAAAGTTGAAGTGTGAAAAACAAGTGGTTGATGATCAAAGGGGGAGCAGTAAAGGAAGAGAAGACATATGAAAAGTTGAAGTTCTTGTCTTAATGGTTTTTCACATCATATGTTGCCATCAATGACAAAGGGGGAGATTGTTGCAAGTATGAGGTGAGCCAGTGTTGTCATTGATGTCAACATACTCATATTGCATTGACAAGAAGGATTTGATGAGCTGTGTGCTGAGGATATTGAGAAAATTAGCCTCAGTCAGGAACAGTGAAGAACAGTGATGAGAAGAAGGCAAATGTACTGTATAGGATGAGAACCAGAGGATGCGGATTAAAGGGTTAGTAGATATGAGTCATGAGATGCTTCAGTTAAGATTTCAGAGGTCCGCATGAAGATCTGAAGGAGTTGTGGCTGTCGGTATAGAACCGGTTCCGGCAAGTATCCAGAGGTGACAGAGGATCACAAAAAGGTCCGGTGAGGTTCGGAATTGTATTATCCTAATCTGTGGATTGGACGGAGTGTTTGGGATGTCCTTGTGATATGTCATCCTGATTTGTGTATGATTTGAAGGTCCGGAAGTACCTCTTGCATTATGACAGTGGTGACAGACTGTGTTCTTGAAGTTCCGGATGAGGAAGACAAGAGATCCCAGTAAGTAGAGGAAGTGCGGATGTATCCGGACATTCAGACAGGCTTGTGAAGGTTCTTGGATCATGTTTAGGTTGTGTTGTTGGTCCGCATTGATGGTAGAGCCCGGAATTGAAGTTATTCTTCCGGATGAAGTTCTTGTTCTGTTTAGCCGACCGGATGAGTTGTTCATCCTGCGAATGTTCTTGTGGTGGCCGACCGGATGTGTTATTCATCTTGCGGATACTCTTATGGTTGTTTGCCGACTTAGATGTTTGTTCCTAAGTCGATGTCTTGTATAAATAACGGTTTGTGAGTTCATTTCAAGAGGTGGTGTGTGGATGAGTGTGGCATAGCGAAGAAACGTGTGAAAGGCAGAGCAGAGATTTTTGGGCTTAATTGGAACTGATTCGGACATGGTAGAGATGTCATTCTCCAGTTCAAGACTGTGATTTTTATCACTTTGTAGACAGTGTGTCTCCTTGTAGGCAGTGGGCCTCTTTGTGAGCAGTGTGCTCGGGCAGTGAGCCCTTATTGGCATGTGCCATTCATTTTTCTTTATTCTTCTAACAGAGAATAATTCTTGGGTTAATCACCCCGTGGTTTTTCCCTTAACCGGGTTTTCCACGTCAAAATCTTGATGTTCAATGTGTTGATGCTTATCTGCTCTTGTGTTTATGTATTATGCTTTCATGGATGATTATTTGATATGCTGCTAACTAACAACAAAGAATCAAGTGTTTGAAAGAAGAAGAAGTTGTATACAACTGATTCACCCCCCCCCTCTCAGTTGTATGCCCTAGATCCAACACTTTCTTGCTCAGTGGGTTAATTATGTATGCCTAGATTTCGTTGTGGCAAAATAGAAATTATTATAGTATATAGTATACTATTATTTAACCCACTATAATATTTAACATGGTTATATCATCATCATATTATTATTATTATTATGTCAATGGATGATGGTGGTCATTTAACCACTTTAAGTCTTTTTGTGTGATGTTGGACCTAGGCATGGAGCCCTAAGGTCTATTGGCCATGGTGTTAAGAAATATTATTTTTAGTTTTATGTGATAAAATAATTATGTTCTTGTGTGGGATTTAACCTTGTAATTTTTAAAATGATTTTTAAGTGTTTTTAAGAGGTCTAAGTTGTATTTTATGTTTGGGAAATTGTCTTATGTCTAAGGTACAGAGGTTAGAAGTTTATTTTTGTCATTTATAATATTTTAAAAGGTTTTTTGACCCTCCTTTAAGCCCCACTTACAAAAGTGACGAAAATGGGAAGGTAGTTGGGTGGTTGAGTTAGTTTTGGGTAGGAAGTTACTCTTTCCTTCTCTTTAAAAACTCTTCATGGAGTGGGGGTGACTTGCTCATCTTATGATTTTCATTCAAGGATTCTACCATTAGTGAGATATTGCGATCGAGGTATCATGTTTTCTTTATTGATTAAATATAAATATTATATGTTTTTCTTTATTGGTTAAATGTAAATATTGTATGTTCTAAATATTATATGTATCCTTTATTTATTAAATGTATATGTTATTTTTCTAAGGGTTGTTGCTTATGAAATTGGAAAAGCAAACATTTCATTGTAAATCTTGAAAGAAGCATATTTGTTGCCTTATTTGCATGTCATAAACCTAGATCATCCTAGCATGAATTATATTTCTGATTTTTACATTAGTTCTGATTTGAACAACAACAATTAGTAATTTAATAATTATATATTGCATTTAAAATATCTTCATTGGCAAATTTTATAGAAGACATAATTATTATTGAAATTTAGGATTTGCAATTAATATCTTGTTTCAGATTTGCCGCTGTCATTTACATTCTTAAATATGATTTTAATTTGTTGAACCTCATGCCATATGTCATCTTCCATTGAAAATTGAAAGAAGGAACATGTTTTTATAATAGTTTTGTTGTGGTGTTTGGCTTTACACCTGCCAATTGCATTTGCTTGAAAGTTTTTAAAGTTTGTTCAACAAATCCCTTTTCGTGCATATCCTGCACTCACCGCATTCCATGAGATCATATCTTCCTGAGATCTCCAATCAAAACTAGTTCTGTGGCTTGCTTATGCTTCCACATTTCGCCTCTTTGAAGTATGCTGTCAAACAGTCACGTGCATTGTCTATGCTTCCAAGTTTCGCATGCATGTCTGCTAGGGTAGTTGCAGCTAGACATATGACAAAATACCTCTATCATTTATCCTCTTTGGACGTTGATACGTTGTTCCAAAGCTCCATTTGTGCATAGGTACATAGCATGCTAGCAAATGCTACGAAGTTTGGTCATACACTTTCCTAAAGCTTTTTCTTGAAAGTTCATAAAGCCCTCTCCACGTACCAATTTTGAGTGTATCCTACAATCATTGTATTTCATGATAACAACTTGACAGCTTCATATATGTTCATTCCTTACAAAGTCCTTTAATAGGTGGAGATGAGTTACGGGATTAGGTCTTGAATCTAATGCAAAATATAGTATATCTCTTATGTGTTACCTTCCTATCTCTATTTATTTTTACACTTGTTGATGAAAAGATGTAGTTTAAACTTTAAGGCATAAGTAAATTTCATGTTTTACCCTATGAAGAAAGAGCTCTTATATGTTCTTAGGTCCTTAATAATAATTCTAGTATGATTCATGTTGAGGATTTATGAAGACAACTTTCTTTAGGTATTTTATTTAAGAATAGTTAACCAAGGTTAAAGATAGAACTTTTCTCTTGATTAGTGGATTAATATTATGCCATAATGGTAAAGATCACCATTGGATGAATTATCATTACTTATTGCATAAGCAAGGAAAATATTAAATATGTCAAAATGCTTACGTTAAACTTAGATGGAAACTTGTTCTTTTAGGCTTGCATCTTATGGGAATTGTAGTAAACCCTTATATGGACTATGATCTTATATCCTTATTATAAGTAGTTATTGGTGGAATAAGTTAAACTAAAGTGATTTGATTATTTCAAATAGATATGTAATTCTTATAGTCATTATATTACACTTTTAGCTCGACGTTGTTATATATATATTGATAATTAGTTTTATAAATTAATTAATTAATTATATACCTTTATGTGCTTTGTGACTACATAAAGAATGTGTCTCATTGGATAATAACATATATATATTATATTAGGGTTTTAGTATAAGAAATACTTTAATTGGAATTAAATATATTATGTTTTCTTTTGTCAATAACATGAATGCATTATATATGATGTATCCTCTTTAATGATCTAAGTTGTTAATTCACTATTTATGTAAGTGGAATAGAGTCTTATCAGATAAATTATTACATAGGAAAACTAGTGAAATGAGGTAATGTTTTACTTGATTTTGGGTTAGGAGTGAACCTATCGTTTGTATGGAAAATGTGTTTTAATTGGATTGATAGTTGGCCTTATGTTTTAATGCATTAGTAAGGTGAAAATAAGGGTTTATGTGTGTGTGTTAAAGATAACATGCATATTGTGGAATATCTTACTAACGACTATCAATTGGGTTTTCGGTTAAGATAGGCATGTTTATAAATTATGCATGTATTGGTTATTGAATGATGGTTTCTTAAACATAATTATAATGGTTTAGTTAGTAGAAATATGATATATGGGTTTGGATTACAAATGTTATAATTAGCATTTAATTTATAAGTAATTGTAATTAATATTATCTATGCATTGTTTAGCTTGATGGTTATATGTAATTGATGATTGATTAATATAATAGATAGAATTAATATTAATTAACTAGACCTAGGTTTTATGAAATTCTTGGTGGAGATATAACTTGAATCCAGTTGCTAATTTGATTAAATAGAATTGCTCTAGTAAGAAGAATTTATGTTGTCTATGAGTTGATTAGTTGAAATTGCTTTTTGCAAGCAAAATTTTCATGTGAGTTGGTCTATGTGTAAATTGTCAAGTTTAGGTTCCAGAGGCATAAGGTAATATGATTTGATTGTATGTATCCTGTTGATAGGTGTCTTGAAATCAAGATGTTGTAAAAACATGATGTCTCTTGTCTATGTATGTGCATCTTAGTAAATGATAATGTGAGATGATGTACATACTGTGTTGTGAATATATTATGATGGGTTTAAATCTCCTTCAAGGAAGTGTTGACGTCGAGTTTGTGTGTAGTATTGCAATGGGGAGATCTTGGTATTCGTAATGAGAAACTATTTTGTTCATGGTTGAGATTTGGGAGGAAGATGACCCATACCTTGCTCCGGATATGTGTTGTTATGGTTATTGCGATTGATCAACTAAAAGTTTGGGACAATGAAGTAAAGGTTGGTCGTTGTCATTATGTTTAGTAAGCAAGAGGGTAATGTCTTACATTGTTATGTATACTTATCAGTATGATAGTGATTGTCTTGCTTGATGGTTAGGGTTTCTAGATGCAGGTAGGGGAGTGGCTTTCAATGTGGGGCCGGCGCCCAAAGTGGCTGTCAGGATAACCCATTGAAAGTTGTTAATTAAGTGAAAACCTAAAATGAACTGGGGGAAAGGGTAAATTACACATTAACAAGATAATTGGATTTCCTCTCCCATGCCTATAGTGCTCATTTAGACTAAGGATGGGTAGAGAAGGCCTGGTTGGCAAGATCAACTTCCTTGTCCTCACGAAAGGAAGGTTGATTCCGCATGAGTCACCCTATGGGGCCGGTGCCTAGTGAGAGGCTGTCAGGATAACCATAGATGGGGGCTGGCGCCTAGTGAGAGGCTGTCAAGATAACCCATGTTAATACCATGCGATGACACTCTCCCTACTACAGCCTAGCATTCCCTAGTTGTACTCTCCCCATTTGTTAAGTGTTTACCTCTGGAAGTGATGTTGAGTTGTTTGTGATATTGACTTGTGCAGTTGGAAGTCGTGTTGTCTTTGTTCTTATAGTCCTTTGTCAACCTGACTGTCTATTGTAGTGGGACCTTATGTTATCTCCTAGCTCGGGGGGTGGACCTCAGGGTTCCACATGGTCGGGTGGAGGAGCTTTATCCATTGGTTTTTCCCTTGTTGTTGTTTGTGAGCGAGGAGGACTTATCTTGTGTATCAGACATCAGATCTTGTCTTTGATATGAAGACAGTTATTTATGCTCATGTACTATCCTGTGTATCAGATTATTCATAATGTTTGTAATCCAATGTAATAAAAAACTGATGATGTAAACACTGTAATTTTGTATCCTCATGTGTATGAAAATTGTAGTTGTACTTGATCTAGATGATTACTTATCTGATATCATGGAAATGTATATGGTTATTCATTTAATGCAATAGTTACAGAATGAATCATTGTTGTCAAAGAACATGATAGTAGTTGTCAGTAATGCAGCCATGGAACCCTGAGAGAACATTACTTAGTATAGATATGTTAAATGTTACTTTATTATCTCTTTCAATTAAAAAAAAAATGTCCTGTTTGTATAGTGTAATTGTGTTGTTCTCTAGAGTTCCTTGGCAGGGCGTTACACATCGATAGTAGCTATCTCTTCATCATTGTCGTTATCTTGATCCAGGTTTTCCTCTAATAAATTTTGCTCACTATATAAATGATTGGATGATGTTTAAATAGATATTTTTCTGTTGTATTATGGGCGAACTATTTATAGTTTTAAGTTGGCCGTCCATACTTTCTTCCTGGCTAATCTCTAGTTGTTGACCATTCTTGAGTCCACTCCATATCTTCTACCTAGCGATTTGCAAATAGATTGAACCATGTATTATGGTCATTTCTTAAATTCCTGACCACTTTTGTTTGGTTAAATTCTCCTTAGACCTGGTCGCCTTCTATTGCAGGGAACCACATTGAGGATCACTAAACTTGTTCGACTTGACCAATCCCACCTTTGGCCACATATCTTACATCCAAGATGAGTCGTCCTCCTTCTGCATGTTTTCCTGAGAAAACTTTAAACTACCAGATCTTTCATGGCTTCCATTTCCTTATAATCGTATGCCTTAGATTTGGTCGACCATAGTGACTGGCTGATTTAATCTTTTTCCTAGACCAATTGTCATTTCTTGATGGCCGATTCAACCTATGCCTAGGCAACTTAGTACTAGATCAATTCCTCATCCGGCTGTTACCAAAACTCTCTAAATTCTGACACCGGAAAGGAATGTAGTTTCTATATCTATCAGATTGTGAGTATTAAACTTAGTTAAACCCTCTTAATTCACTATTTTAGCATCAGGTAAAAAGATCTCGTGACTGTATTTTATTTGCATGTTGACTGAAATGAATAGTAGTACACAAATTGACCTCTTTTGTTAAACAACAAACCTATGATCTTAGATAATTTGTATTTGTTGTAGCAACTTTCTTAAAATATTTGAATTTCAGTAGAAGTCAATTATGTATCTATTAATTACGATAGTAAAACCTTACATTTTGTATAAACTGGAAACTACTATCTTCCTGTAGCCAAGACAGTAGATTTTGTAGCTGTGTTAAAACCATTTGAAACTTGTTAGAAAGTTATCTGAATTGAAATGAATGATAAACAACCCTAATATATTGATAAAACAACACATTGACAATCAGAGACTATATTTTATCTTACTTCCTGAATGTTGTTAATGTGAGGCCTTTCTTTTTACATTGTTTTGGTTATCATGACTTAGACTATTTGAGTATGCTAGATGGACTATATACTGGGTTTGGTTTGGATAACTAAGGACATTTATGTTATTTTATTTGACATTATGTTTGATGAGCCTTTGGACATGATTATACTTTATGATTAATATGGTTGGACTATATTTTGATTATGTTAATCAAATGAATTTTCAGACTTATTTTATGTTAGAAAGAAAGAGATTTGGAAGTAGTGAATTTTTTATGCTAGTGAATTAAATAAATTATTTTAAATTGTAATCATGTGATTTGATTATTTAGATGATTTTGTTATACATTATGTTCCTTCGGCTATTATTATCATGATAAACTGATATTTGAACTTGAGTGTACAGGTGGGTGGTCAAGATCCCTTAAGTGGAATTCGGAGACTCCAGAAACCCTAGGTCATCCAGTTAAGCCTAGCCTAACCCAAGGAAGGGGATAAGACTAATATGTTATTGGTTGATGTTGTTTTAATTTTTGTTATTTTATAAATTCCATTTATATCATTTATGAGAGTGTTAAATTAATTTAATTGTTTTATTTTATAATAGTATTTTTTTTGTGGATAATGTCATTTTATTATTATTCAATTTTATTCAAATTAATCGTTTGGGGAAAAGTCATATTTATTTTATTATAATTTATTTATTTGTGGGATAAGGATAAATATTTTAATTTTATTTAAATATTTTAAAATTTGGAGAAGATTTATCTCCTTGTTTTGTTTTTAGAAAAAGATGAGTTTAATAAAAAACAAAAAAAAAGGGAAAGTTGCTTTCCTTTCTGTTTCTTTCTTTTTGGAAGTTTTTGGAGTTTTTTGTTTATAAGGAATTTTTGGAAAGTTGCTTTCCTTTTTGCTTTCTTTCGTTTTGGAAGTTTTTGTTTATAAGGAATTTTTGGAGAGGGTTTACACACCTTGATTTTTATTTTACCTTATTTTTTCATATTTTCATGTGGAATTCATTGTTTGGAAGAGGGGAGAATTGAGAGAAACAAAGAAGATTGGTGGGAATTGGAAAGAATCTGGCTTGGGATTCACGAGAGGTGATTGAGAATTTGCTTCTGGTTTATTTTTTTTTTCTTTGGGCTCGCCCTAACTTGGGGGAGCAGAGGTAATTTCCTGAGAATTTTTATTTTCTGTATCTGGTAAAAATCTTGTGATTGTGAAAGATAATTTTTATGATTGTTGAGTCTTTGTGCGTGTTGTTGTATTTTGTTGGGATTGGGTTGTTTATGGGAGCGGCCCTCCATCTGGATGAGAGCCTCCCACGTGTTTGGGGTAGAGAGAGGCGTGGAGCCTCTCTTGGGGAAAGTATTTCTAGCTTATGTAATCAGACAGAGGATATGAGGTTATCTGTGAAAAAGTATGTGGTTGTTAGATTGGAGGAATGAGTGTATGATGTTGTTATTGGATGTGGGAGTATATATATATTTGGAGATATGGATGGGGTGTTGTATGGGAGGTTTGTGTTTTGTGGAGTAACAGAGATGGTATTTATGACGATTATGTTTTGGTTTATTTCCCCAAGAGGGATGTTATCCCCTTTCTCCCCCTTTTTGGATCCCAAAAAAAGGATCCTCATGTGTGAGTCGACCATGGGGTATTTATTGTGTTTTGAACTTTGATTGTTATGTTTTTGGTAAGTTTTGTATGTGTGTCTCCCAGTTTATGGAGTTCTCCTGCTTGGGGGTGGGATATGCTAAGGCTATCCCTATGGTAGGGTGGAGAGCAGGACTTGGCCACCTATTTTGGCCTTGTGTATATGTGCAGGTTAACAGGTTGGAGTTGCGAAGTTGAAATTGAAAAAAAAAATGGCTTCTTGTGTATTAGGAAAAGTTAAATATCTATTTATTTAAAACTGGCAAAATGCCCTGGAAGTGATTTTCTGTGTAATCTATTGTGTGTCAAGAGTGGGAAAAGTCCTATGGTGGGTGAAGAAATCCCCATTTGTTCATGGTTATGTCAAGATAATTTGGAAATAGTTTTTCCTATTGAAAATCTGTTGTACCTTAAGAGTTGTGATTCCTCTTACAATTTCAAAAATCGTTATTTTCATTTTGGAATCCTACTGTAATCTTGCATGATTTCCCTTGTGAAACCTCAAAAGATAAATTCTGTTATGCATATTCATGTTATTAAGGTCTTCTCATCAATTGGGTTTTCTAATATAATGACTTGATTTGGGAATGGAATCCGTAAATATTTTGGCTTTAACGCTATATTTAACTCTTTGATTATATTACTGTGTATACTCATTCTTTATGTTTTTTTGTGGACTATGTAATAGAAGTTTATATCCTTGATCATTGTATTAGCAAATATTAAATATTGGTATCAGCATATATTAAAGCAAACTCTACAAATTTAATCTCAATAAATTGTTGTTCGATTTCAAACTCTGCTAGTCTTAAGCTATCTTTCACTCTGTTACAAATTTGAAGCATGTGATGTATACATTTTATCCCCAACCCTTCAATGCTTGCCATTAAATGTTATCTTTGTGTTTACTTAGTGGCACTTCATATTCATTACATTTAACAATGACATTCATTCCTTTAAGTTCTATTGAATTCGCTGTTGTATAAAACTGTGATATAATTAATCATTTTCGACCCTGCTATTACATACATTGCTCTCTTCGTGTCATTCACTTTTATAATAGTTTCCCTGTTGTGGGCAATACACGGTGCCTGCTGTTCAAAACAACTCTCTATAACATAAAATATCCACTGTATATATTTAAATTTAAACCATTGTCTCTTGCTAGCTGTCTGATAATTATTATTCTGGGCAATGCATGGAGTTTTATATATATATATATATTCTCTATTATACCTAATATATCCCAATAATTCCTCTCAAATTTACAAGTCACTGGTTAATGTATTTTGTTCCCTGCACATTATAGAGAAATCCATTAAATAGAATGCTTAGTAAGAATGAGATTCTAGGTAAATAAATTAGTAGTTATCCGTAAAAGGCAGCTTAATATCAAATAGCACTCTTACAAAGTAGTTTATTTGCTTTTAATTCATTGATGGAGAAATCATATAGAAAAAAAATTATACGTATTAGTTTTGTTTTAGTTTTTTTAAATAAAAAGGAGAAAAAAAGAGAGTTCTCATATTTAGAATGTAAAAGTTAAAAAAAACAAGGTTTTATTTCAGATTCTTTAAAGAAAAGCTTTTGGGAAAGGTTTATATTATAGAAGATTCAATACTAGTTTTATATGTTCATAAAATTAGAAAAAGGCAACTTTTTAATAAAAGAAATTTATGAGTTGTCTTTTGTGGAAAGCAAATTAGCTGTTTATAAATCTAGCAGGAATATTTTATTATTAGATTGGATATATAGTATAAATTAAATTAAGTTAGCTATTGCAATACTTAAGCTTATGGTTAATTAGTAATTCTTGTAATTTGGTTGTCTTAAAATATATAATCATTAAGTAAATTATTTAATCATTAAAACTTCAATTATTCTAAACCCTAATCTTGATTCTATAGGACATCTACAAAACTAGCACCATCATCACGAAATCCTAACGGGAGTTTGGAACATCAACTGTGAAGCTCTAGGTAAACCATTTCTTGCAAATGAGTTTTTACGCATTTAATCTTTAAAAATAAAAAAAATGTAGCCCTCTTGTATGGTGACATACAAGAGGGCTCGTCATGGGCATGACAGTTAAATGAATGATTTTCTTGCTCTAAATCACTATTTTGGGTTCCTGTAGCAGTTCCTGTCACCACAGCGACAGGAAGTCTGTAGTATGTTTTTATTGTGTTTAAATAAACCTCCTGTCATAGAAATGATAGGAAGATAGAATTGAGAATTAATGGATTATCATTGGACATTAAATGACTGATTTAATAGATTGCTTCATGGTATCTTATATGTAATTGATGTTTGGAAAAAGGAAAAGAATTGATTTATTGAAACTTGTACTTCTGATTTATGGAAAGCAAATAAATGTTTGCATGTCCTATTTTGTTCTTCTTTATCGTGTATTTTGGAAAGATTGCCTTCCAGGACAGGTGTCGAGTATGGAATAATAGGGAAGTAGGTTTTCTTTTTCGAAACCTAAATGTCGTTATACGGTTAATTCTTTGGCCAAAGCTAATGAGATGTTGAAATAGACATGTATACCATTAGAATAAATGGTTTGACATCCTAGTTTCATATATATTTCCCTGCCATATCTTATTGATGATGTTGCATTCATGATACTAATGCATGTAGATTGATAGGCACACACCAAATTCCACCCTGCATATGTTTACAGATTGCTAGGCTCTTCGAGCAGGGTCGGGCATCCTTCAGTTTGAAGGATATCAGGGAAGCACAAGCTTCGTGGTTTGGTGGAAAAAGTACCCGAACCATGTTCTTGTCCTTTGATTTAGTAGATGGCCAGTTGGTCGATGGCGGTCGAGGACTATTTGTCAAATTTTATGATATTGATCACCTTGTTCTTCTATTTTTTCAAATATTTGTAAGGCTTGATGCCAATATTTGACACTTGTAATATAATTGATTTCTACTTACTTTGTAATTGACTTCAGATGTATACATTTGTATTGTAAGCATGATTATACTTTAAACTTATGAATTGAAAAATTGCTTGGACTCTTGAAAGTATCAAAATATATTTTCTTCTGAACGATGAATAAAGTTAATTAACCTTACTTCAATTTACTTGCAGTAATTCTATGTTTTACTTCAGTTTTGTGTGCTTGTGAAAAATTGGTACTTTACATTTTGATCACACCATCCATACTGATGTAGTTGTATGGGGATATCAGTATGAACCTCATGATATACTTCTCTATTCAACAATTCCTTATGCCCTTCATTTGCATGTCTATTGCTTCCAATCCCACAGTCAGAAACCCAAAGGGACAAGTCCACCAAATAGAACATGCTACCATATACCTATAGGATCTACCAGTTCTTCCAAAGGTGTTTTCTACTGGCCATATTATAAATAAGATGTCTTCACATTCAGGTATGTCCCCTGTATATTGATATGATCTCAGCATATTTGCCGAGTTAGATATTTAGTGGGGTTAGCAGGACCATTATATGTATGAACTAAATATTGCAGTGACATAATTCCAAATTTCCTTATCATTCCAAGTGACAGCCAACCTAATAGTTGAGTCCTCTTGCAAAATTTGTGATTCAACTCAGTTAAATGTCCTTGAATGTATTGAATGAAAGGAGGATCTAACCAAACTATCAATCAATCCTATCAACCCTCTTTTCATCCATTACATTTTGGTGAACCCATGTTTTTTCTGAATTTGCACCTTGCTAAGTGTTGTACATCAAATTTGCATTCATACATTTCATTGTCATCATTTTACATTTGAAAATTTTACCAAAAAAATTGAAAATTTTGAAAAAATCAACCATCCTAGGCTTGCATTTAGACATAGTCTACATTATTTTCATTGCATTTCATCTAAATCATTTAAATCTCTGATATTTACATTAGATCTGATATAAATTGCAGCATTACATCATTGCATAATCATTTACCTTGCATTTTCATACTTTATTTGTTAGGGTTTTCTTGGAATTGTGCATTTTTCATATAACCTAATCTTTGCAAAAGCTAGGGTTTGTGGTTAAAATCTTGTTTCAGATTTTACTACTCCTTTGAACACTCTTTCAAATCTGATTTTGGACTGTAGTGTTGTTGCTTGCACATTTTTTACATTTACACTTTCATCTTTAGAACATTTGCATTGGAAAAATTAAAAAAATTGAGCATTTTAGGTGCATAAACAAGCATAATTTTGCTTTGTTTCATTGCATTTATCATTAATATCATTCATTTTAGATCTTGCATTCAGTTTCAAACATATATTCATCTATTATTTAAAAATTTGGCATCATTTCACACTCTTGCTTGAAAATTTGCATGTTTTTCATTACACATTGTGTATTTCAACACTAAGGGTTGTATACACTTTCTTTAAACAAAATTACAAATCATTCATATTTCCTTGTTATGTTGCATTATTTCATTCTACCCACTTTGTTTTCTATGGACCCTGTGTGTCTTTTAGTACCCATTTCCCTCAAACAAGTGCTTAAAGGGTGAAATAGTCTCGCATACATGGCTTCTCATCCCAATAATAATGCTAGGTTCCCTCCTAGACCTTATATGAAAAGAAAGATCCTTGAACCTGAAATAGTATTCACACCTCATGATAGAACAATTGGAGACATTGAAGGACCTATTTACATCACAATGAAGGTAATGGAGACTCCTATGCATGGAACACTTATAGATCCTAATTGTATGACTAATGTGACAATGGAAGAGTTCCTTTATTTACATGATTTGATACAAGATTCTTATGAACCTATGGACATAATGATTAAGACACATACTGGATCTTTTATTCCTACTTATGGGAAGATATCTTTATTGGTTACGGTATTTGAGAAAGTTGTGGAATAATTATTTGATGTTATCCCTACATCCGACCTCTTCCGCATAAAATTAGGACATCCATGGCTAAAAGCTATGAAAGTTGTCCCCTCAACAATTCACAAATGTATAAAATCCCCTTGACATGGACAAGTGCACACTATTCATCGTAATACATGGCAACCCGTGGTTACTCATAGGAACTTTACTCTTGATTACTTTTGGCCACGACTTACCATAGAACTTGAACCTCAAAGAGATCAACTTTTCTTGGGATATAGACGATAAAAAGCAAAACTACTATCTAGATTGGCTGAAACTTTTATTCAACAAGAGACAAATGAAAAACAACCCACACTAAAACTTCCTAGATTGAAAGTTAAGGGACTCTATTCTGAGGTTCCTCCTTCGTCATCCTTGCAAGGATTAAAAAGGTACTCATGGAAAACAGAGCACTTCATCAAAACAAATTAAGTTTGTACCTGCTTCCTCCTCTAAAATATTGAAAACTATGGGAAATCATGAGAATCCTTTTGAAAACATCACTAATAAACAATGAAGAAATAGACAAGCAAGAGAAAGGAGGAAGAGAAGACAAGCTTTTGCTCAACAAAATGCATCTCAACAAGAAAACATTCCACCACCTAACATTGAACCAAACAAAGAAGAGATTAAAGAAAAAGAGTTTAAGAACAATGACAAAAGTTCTAGGGCTATCGTACCTTATGTCCCTCTCTCCTCTGATATTCAAGATTGGGAAGACAATGATTTGCTCTATGACAACCACTAGTTCAGTTGTGCAATAGGTAAGTATTTCTAACCCTGGTGGTCACCTTTGTCATAGCATTATTTGCACATTTCTGTGGCCTCCCCTCTTGTGTCTAGTGTTCCCCTATGATGTGTTATGTGTTGTTTAGGCCTCCTAGGATGACCATTGATACTCTTGTAAGGTCAAGAATACTCGGAGATAGCCTCTGTTGTGACCATTCTTCTATTTGTTTCATCATTCTTCTATCTTGCCTCTCCTCTATTTTATTGTTGTGTGTCGTGTCTTAGGGTCACAACATTGTGGTTGATGACTTGGGGGCATCCTCCTACGTGGTGTTCCTAAGGCACTTGTTCTTCCCTCTCATTTTATTGTTTACCTTCTTCTAGTGATTCTATCTAGTCGGTGGATGACGAAAAACAAACTAATGGATACGGACCATGTGTCCCTTCAACAAGCAAGCAAAAATGGACCTAGTCCATATATGAAGACGGTGATTTATATATCATACACTTGGCTAGTAGAATCACTCTATGTGATATTTGATGTTGTCTTATCTTTCTAACAAATCATAACAATACATCTGCTCTATGAACTGTGATTATCTTGTATCTCACCTTGTTGTTACACTCAGTTTTGAGATGCCTGCAATATAACCCCAACGGCTATACTCAGATTCAAACCTATATGTGTAGCCTTCATTTCTTTAATGTGATCTTGTTTTCATGCATAGATTTCATGTTTTCTTTGGTTATTATCTTAGAGTAAGATTTGTAACCTTGTTATCTTAGCATATCTTATCATTGTGTTTGTGGGAACATTCAACAATCGTGAGCACATGTCACCTTGGGGGCATGGACTTTGAGAAAGCTCTTATTTCCTTGTGTGTTTTCTCTCTACCTTAATGTGCTTGATATTAGTACATGACATCAACCACCTTAAGGTGGGGGCATATATAAGGTAATTTGTCTGATGATTTTGGTACTAAAAAAAGTCTTTGTAAGCCCTCCGTGGAGGTGGGATGTTGTATCTCCAACGTGAGTACACATATTTATCTATATTGCAATCAAAGAACCCCTATGTAGAGGTAGGATGGTGTAGGAGCACCCGCACATGATCAGGATATAGGTCCGCATGATGACATACATGATCAGGATGTAGGATAGTTATCAACATGATGACAGGGCAGTAGTCTATTTTTAGTATGTTTGACTTTCTCATGTAATAAGGTCCACTGGACCGATGCTATGTATTAGTTCAGCCTAGGAGTATGTGTAGGCAGTTAGAGATCGGGATAAGATAGTCTGGGTTGTCCTCTCTCCCAGCCGCTTGGAAGCTCCCAGCCGCTGGGAAGTGAAGTTGGTAGTACTCGAAGGATTTGTTATATATACCTTCGATCTGTTAGGGTTTAGATAGATTGAGTTCATTTTGACAGTTCATTTGGATTTTGATAGTTGTCATGTTCAGTAGTACTGGTGATATGCTGTACTGGTGATCAGTTCAGACATTGCGAAGCTGTATTCAAGACATTTGAATTTCAACTGAATAAGATCTCATCTTTGCATTATCTGGTTGTATCAGTTGTATCTGTTTTGATTTCTTTTCTGTTTGCAAGTTAATGGGCACTTTCAACCCTTCCACCGGTTGATCCTGCAAATCGGTGGAATGGTCCTGTATCATAGTTTAGTTTGCATTTGTGTTTTCTGTTTATGCATTGCATTGTTCAGGAGATCAGTTAGGAGCATGCTGTAAATCAGCCTAGCATCCTCATGTGCTAGGTCTAGAAGATAAGTTGTTCGATTTTGGTTTGAAGGTGATCCGGCCCGGTCGTCACATTGTCTTTGTGAACTTATGCGGTTCGGAGTGTTTACATGCAGTGGAAGGATACACAGGAGTCTGCATGAGCGTTTCCAGTCGGAACGAGCCGCGTCATCATCTGCGAATCCATCGCCATCAGGATCGGGTCATGAAGTTGTCGAAGTTTGCATGTTGCAGGTGCATCATGATATTTTGAGTTGGATATATACTCAGTGTATATATCGCAGTCAGGATCATCTCTCGGGGAAGTTTGTCATTAGCGTATCACTAACGAATGCAGGTGTGAAAGTTAAGTTTTTGGCTAAGTGTTGAAGAGTTCATCAGGAGGTTGTGTGACGTCATCGTCATCAGGATATTAAGAAATCCCTTAATGCGAGTTTATCCTGTTGTCACTAAGTGGTAAGGTATCGGTGAAGGCAGGAAGTTGTATTAGCATCATCAGGAGGTTTCGAGGAACCGGATGTTTAATATCATGATGCTGTTGCTTGTATCGTCAGGCAGTGGAGCATCGAAGACAAGTCGTTGAAGTACAACGTCATCAGGATATTTGGCGCAACCGGATATTTGGATATCCTGCTGACGAAGGTGATAGTGAATATCATGATGATGCCACTTGCCTTTGGCACCCGATGAACAGTGCAACCGGAGGATGTTTGCGCCCGTTGATTATCATGATGATGATGATAGGCGACAAAGGGAGGAGGTAAATAGTAGTCGACAGGAGGATATTTGCGATCATCCGAAATATGATGATGCTGTTGAAATGTGATGATGCTGTTGGTGTCTCTAGGAAATATGATGATGATGTTCAGCCGATAGACAATTTTATCAGGTTGTTTGTATTGTTGGCAGCTCCTTCCTGTTAGTTAGCCTCCGTTGCGTCCCACTCTGCATCATAGGATAGCATATCTCTTCAGCTAGTGCATATCCTTTTATTCAAATTCCCTCTGTGGAGGCGAGATAACGTATCTCTTGAGCTAGTGCATATCCTTTTATTCAAAAGCCCTCTACGGAGGCAAGATGGTGTATCTCTTGAGCTAGTGCACATCCTTTTATTTCAAAAGTCCTCTGTGGAGGCAGGGTTCGATCTTGAGACTATCCTCCCTTAAGTATGTCTAGCAGTTATTGTGGCATAAGCCCAACCATCAGGTGTGTTTGCAGTGTGTTTGAGATGGTGGGACTTAGCAATAAGCTCCTTCCATCACCTTGCTTGTCATGTTTAAGACGTATAGTATGTCTATGACATGCTATACGACACTCATGTTTTCTATGTGTCTTCTGTGTGTTTTCCCCCTTGTTTAGTGTAAAGGGTGTGGTGATGAGTCCCCCCTACGCATGGGTTTTGTATGGCATGTTTTCCCCCTCGTATAGTGTAAAGGTTGTGGTGATGAGTCCCCCCTATGCTTGGGTTTGTATGATGTGTTTTCCCCCTCGTGTAGTGTAAAGGGTGTGGTGATGAGTCCCCCCTATGCTTGGGTTTTGTATGGGATGTTTTCTCCCCTTGGTGTAGTGTAAAGGGTGTGGTGATGAGTCCCCCCTACATTCTTGGGTTTTGTGTTGTAATTTTTATTTCCATGCATATATATATATAATGAAAAAAAAAATTATTATCACTGTATTCATCGTGTTTTGTGTGACTGCTCTCTTTTCTTCATCATGTTTTGCGTGTCTTCAATATTGTATCCTTCATGTCTTGCATGCCTGTTATTGTCTTCATTGTGTTTTGTGTGTCTGCGATGTGTTTTCTAATGCTTACCTGAGACTGGGGGCTAGAAATAGTTCCTTAGTCTTTGTGTATGCCTTAGCTTCGAGTGCTTGGCATGTTTGTTGTGTTTTTTACCATACTTTAATGCATGTATGGGTCATAAGATCATACATACATTAAAGTGGGGGCTAAATGTTATGTCATAAAATGTCCCCCTAGGACTTTTACCTCCTAAGTTTATCTCCCAGGTCCCTTAATTTTAATCATGCATCTTAGAAATGGATCCTGAAACAAAATCCCCTGAAACCTATGATAAATGGGACTTAGGCGACATCTCTAAGCTTAATCCAACCCCAAAATAGGTCCTTGGACTTGGGCGTTCGCGCCATTGCCCTGCCTTATTTTGTCAGGGTCCCAAATTTGAATGTCGGCAAAGTTACCGTTAAAGGTGTTCCTTGTCAGCATCTTGAGTTTGAATTATGAAATTTGTAGTGGGAATGCATATATAATCATGTTTAGGACTTCATTTACAAACTATAAGATGATTTTGAGAATTTGGTAAACTTATGATTTTAGAGCATTCAAGGAAATCATTGTGTTGTAGAGAATTGTGTTGTTGTTGTGTTTGTTATTGTAGATTTGGCTTCATATTCTCATGGCATGAAAAAGCTTCATCTCCGTGAGAGCTACACCTCCAAGGTGATATCTATTTGTGATTCAATATATCATTTTTATTATTGTTTTTGCCTCTATCCTACAAGGAAATGCACTCTCTATCTAACAACGATGTTGGAAGGCTTGAATGCCATTCTAGGTCTTGATTGAGGCAAGATCCTAAACACCACAACCCCCAACCCCTCTCTTGTGATTGCAGGTGACAGGTGCATGATCTCGTAGAGTGGAGTTGTAGAGGGCCATTGCAGAGTAGAAGGATCACAAATCTAAATAAAAAGTTAGGAAATAGTACAAAAAGGTCAAGGATGCCCACTCTTTTGACCCTGAGTTTCGCAGTGCCAAAAATCTTGGAGCGGGTTGCAGTCTGTAGCAGGTTTTTGTCCTAAAGCCCTCAGAAAAAAGAAGTAACTTGGGCTTCGATGCCCGCCCCTTCGACCCTAATGTTTTTGCATTCTAAAACTTGAAATCTGGTATGTATCTAATATGTATCTAGTGTCTTTCTATAGAAGGATTTGTCATGTTTCATCCATTTGCTTACGATTTTGCATAATTAGGGTTTTAGGCTTAATCAAGCTAAAGTTAACAAATCAATTGACAAATTCCAAATTTCCTTATCATTCCAAGTGACAACCAACTTGATAGTTGAGTCCTCTTACAAAAGTTGTGATTCAACTTTGTTAAATGTCCTTGAATGTATTGAGTGAAAGGAGGATCTAACCAAACTATCAATCAATCCTATCAACCCTCTTTTCATCTATTACAATACCTAAGTTTAGAGATCCAAAGGATATCTATAATTGGTGGTCAACCACTTTACTTAATGTTTCCTACAAGATCATTGCCAAGGCTCTTGCCTTCACGCTATGCCATCTCGTTCATTTGATTGTTCAACTAAAACAAATTGGGTTCATTAAATCTAGAGATATTTTTGATAACATCATTGATATGTGGGATGGAATGGAGTAGGCCGGACATTCTCAATCGCAATATCTCTATGTTAAAATTGATTTCACCAAAGCTTATAATCACATAGGATGGCCTTTCATTCTTTCTATACTTCACTCTTTAGAATTTGGCCCCAAATTTCTAGGGTCTATTGAAATGATTTTTGTTGATGCTTCTATCTTCATCACCATTAATGGACACCAAAATTCTTAATTTGATATTTTCCATTTTATTTGGCAAGGATGATCTCTTACTCTTGTCTTATATGTTCTTACTACTAAAGATTTTGGCTATCTTCTATCTCATGTTGTGTCACAAAACTTAGTTAAATGTATCACTCTCCTTGATTCCTCTCAGTAGATTGTTAATGGTCACTTGGTTGATGACTCTTTCCTCAATCTTCTGGAGGATGAAGGAAATGTCTCTTAGGCAATTCAATTTCTAGATACCTTTTGCCTTGCATCTAGTTTGAGTATTTAATGGTAGAAGACTCAATGTTATAGGCAATCCTTGTTGCCTAAATAGGCTTGGCTTAATTCCTTTGGTTGGCAGTGGATTGATTGGAGAGGTCTTTAGATTCCTTTCAATTCGCATTACCTTTTATGATTCTCTAGCTACTCTATGGTTGGTTGTTATCAATCAAGTGGAAAAGAATCTACCTTGTTGGATCACTATGACATTGTCCCTTGCAAGTAAATTTTAGGTTTGTTCAAAAGTTTTAGCAACTATCCATGTGTATTAATCTTCATGTTGGGTGCCTTTTAAATTTTTCTATCGAAATCTAGAAAAATTCCTATAGGACTTCCTATGGGCTTCATCTAACCAGGGTAAAGGGTTTTGTCAAGTTTTGAGGAATTCTATTGCCTCCCTTGTGACTCCAGAGGCCTAGAGCTTATTGATATTCCATGTCAAGGCACAACTTTATGTGCTAAATGAATCATCTAAGCCCTTGATGGCAATGAAGCTTGGAAAATCTTGTTTCATCATTGTACTTCTTGTGGTGTCCCAACTGGGCATAAGTCTTAGAGGGATCTTGGCTTTTGTACTATTCTCATTATGCAGGAACCTATCCAAATCCAGAAGACCTTTGTGGAGAAGAGTAAAGCATGAGAGGCCATTAAGTCATGGCTCTTATGGACTAATAAGGGATTCATGACTATTTTGTTCATACATCAATAGTCTCTTTGGTGGTCTCCTATTATCGCTTGCTAGGATAAATGTTTAGCTAAAGTTCCTTGGGTTCATACTTAAAAATTTCTTAACATGGGTATTAAGACTCTTCTAGATCTTTTTTTAGAACTATTATAAATCTTATATCTTGGCCTGGAGTTAAATTGAAGTACACACTCCCTAATCAAGATCATGATTCCTTTTAGACTATTGGTGCTTTAATTCTTGTTGTATACACCTAAAATTGGCTCGGGTCGAATTAAGTAAATATTTTAATATTTATCTTAATTCTTATTTTCTTCTATCAATTAAATAAATATTCAAAATTTATTTGATTGTTTCATTATCCCATAATTAAATAAAGTCATTTTATTTAATTAAATTCCCTCAATTCTTCTAATGTCTAAAGTCCAAAATCCACCTCATCTCTTCCACCTCACCGTGTTGCACATATAATTAAATATTCTTAATATTTAATTAGCTAATATCCTCCATTTTCCAAAATAAATATTTAAATCAATTATCCTCCACCAAATTGAATATTTAATGCAATGTTCCCCACTAACCTTCACCAATTGAATATTTAATTCAATGTTCCCCACTAGCCTTCACCAATTGAATATTTAATTCAATGTTCCCCACTATCCTCCACCAATTGAATTCTTAATTCAATTGTTCCCCACTATCCTCCACCAATTGAATTTTCAATTCAATTGTTCCCTACTATCCTCCACTCTTCCTAAAAAAGGAATTTTTAACTCATCCACTATCCTCCACTCTTCCCAAAAAATAAATTTTTAATTCATCCACTATGAATAAAAGATTCACTTTTATTCCTAGCCATTGATCTCATCTATTGATCCTCACCCTCCATTCCTTTTTCAGAAAATTTATAAATAGAACCCTCTTCTAAGCCATTAGAGAGGAACTTCATTTGCACAATCACTATACCCAAAATTCTCTCATCTTCTCTTCTCAATTCCATTCTCAAGTATCCTCCATTATTGTGTGTTGAAGCTCTCATTCAACACAAACAGGTATTCTAAGCCATTCTTTCTTTGGCATCTTCAAACAAGCAAGCAAGCAAGAAAGCTTTTGAGGGCTTCTCAAATCAAGATCAAAGCAAGATAGGCAACAATAGAAAATGACAGGTAAAAAGGGGTTTGTAAGTATTTCTACTTGTTTTGGTTTGATTCCTCTTTGCTTTCAACTTCTATTGATGTTTGGGTTTGTATGTTTTCATTAGTTTGAACTAACCTATTTATCCCCCTCACATTTTGGTGCCCACCGTGGGGCCTTGCCCCTTTACTAATCCAAAAAGCTAGCTATTTTAGTTGCAGGTCCGTGCAGGTGAAGAAACGGGTGAAGAACAGGTTTCTGGCAGTAGTTTTGCACATTCACACTCCACAGTTGTGCATTTGTCCTCCGCAGCTGCGCATTTGTTCTCCACAGTTGTGCATTTACACCCCGTAGCTGTGCATATGACCGTTTTGCGCATTCGCACTCCATAGTTACGCATTTGTCCTCCGCAGCTGCGCATTTGACGAAACTGCGCATTTGTTCTCCACAGTTGCACATTTACACCCCGCATTTGTGCATACGCTAGTGTTGTGCATTTGTTATCCGCAGTTGCGCATCCACTCCTAACTGTAGAAATTAAAACCAGTTTGTGCATATACTCTGTATTGTTGTGCATCCATCAGATTTGCACATTTACCCTGTATCATTGCGCATATATTCTGTCACATTACACATATATTATTCTTGTCCATATACCTCATCAAATTGCGCATTCATCCTCTGTCCTTGTGCATTCATTTAACAAACGCATACACTCCCTGTTTCTATGCATTCGGGCTGTAGTGTTGCACATCTGTTTCCTATTTTTTTGTTGTATGGTTTTTGATTTTTGCACGTTGAGCTAATGTCAGTTTTGCAGGAGTAGTGACTGGATTAGTTCATCTAGACATTTTGCTTAGTTCATCTAGCCTAACTAGGGGTGAAGTAATCAAATGCATTTCATGACAAAACTACACATAGTCCCTAACTAGGAAGGAAGTAATTGGACCAGATTGCTATCTTGCATTGTGGATTTATTTTCTAAGTTTAATCACTGCTATCTTCTGCAAACGGGAAATGAACAATGCTATGATTAATCACTTTCAAAGTTAACAAACGGGAAATGAACAATGTTATGATTAATCACTTTCAAAGTTAACAAACGGGAAATGAACAATGCTATGATTAATCACTTTTCAAGTTAACAATCGTGTGAGTGCACAAGTAGCTTAACTCATATAGTTTTTCTACTTTTAACTAGGTTGGATTAACAAGTGTTTTCTGTGCTTGCGAATGACAATAGGCTTATGCTGTCCCCTTAACTAGGTGATCAAAGTGCCAGACTTGTCATTCTATTTGTCAAACCTTTAGGAGGGCCTGCCCTTGGATGCACGCTTGTCCAAATGGGAATGACCTTGAGTGGTAACAAGCTAAAGCCAAGCCCTACCAAACCACTTAAAATAAATTGTGCTTGGGGTGAAAACCTCAAGCAACGAGTGCTGTTGTGTTACACCGACGACTAACCTCCCCATAAACCCTCATAGGCGCAACCCTGTGAAGCTGGGAGACTCCATAACAGAGAGTAGTGCCGCCACATGTGTAACCACTCGAACAGTTGCCCTAACTAAGAACCAAATTGTTTAGCAAGCTAAAATCCCCTACTATCCTATCTAGCCTAGGGTGTACTTGTTTTTGAGTCAAAACAGTCAAAAAATACAAAAAATAACAAAAGATAAAAATCATGGAAAACTTCTATGTGTTTGCTGTGTTTTTGCCATAATTAAACATCAGAATTATCACAAACACCAAGTTTTTCAAACCAAATCCTGAAAACAATCCAAAATTTAGAGAAAACAAATAGAAAAGTCAGAATTGCGCATTTGATTCAACATATTGCGTATATGCTTCGACTTATTGCGCATTTGATTATGCGACACATTTAAACAAACAAAAGAGTCAGAATTGTGCATTCGCTCCGACCTATTGCGCATATGCTTTGACTTATTATGCATTTGATTAAACGGTACATTTAAACAAACACTGTTAACATAGAATTGTGCATATAATTTGACTTCTAGCGCATCTGACTCCTATTGTTGCGCACTCAAACTATTGCGCATTTGAACCAGAGAACAAAAAAAAAATTAGGTCTTTCCAAAAGCAAAACTGTCAAAAATCATTTTCAAAAACCTGTTTCAGCTTTTCAAAATCTAATTGAAACCTTGCAAATTAGCCATTTCTCCATCTTTTCTAGTAATCTTTTCCAGTCTTGTGTCAATGACAAACCAATTAGAATATCTTGATCAAAAACTCCAATATCTATGATTGCAAATAAACTTAGGTCCCTCGCCCCAAGATTGTATAGCAATTATTCAACAAATCGACGTCTTACAACAAGAACTGAAAAGCTTGCAAGCTGCACGGGCCAGTACTAGCTATGCCTCACCCCAAAATCATATATCTTTTTCCCATACGCATGACAAGGCAACTACCACCTCAAGAGGGAAATCATATACCACTTTGGCTCCTAATCCTCCTTCACCATATTCTAAGACACCTATCCCAAAGCATACCAGTTCTACAACAACACCATCATCTAGTTCCTTAAACGTTAAATGGCACACAAAAAAAGAATCAGATGAGTGGTGGTAAAAAAATTTTCTAGATTTATACAACGCAAGAAAAGCTAGGGAGAAAGCAAAATCCACTCATCCATCCCTTCATCCATCTACCCATACACCTGCGATGGATGTGATCCAAGGACTACTAGCAGAAAGTCAACCATGTCCCCAAACTCCGATCCTTGGCCTTACCAAAGATTCTTCCAATGTCGTGTCAATGCCTACAACACCTTCATGTCATCCACAACCCCTTGAGCTTCTCAAAGAGTCTCCTATTATGAATCCAAGTCAAGAGTCATCATGTTCTCATGTTATTGACCAAGAGCCTATCCGAGAGCCTTCCACTTCCATTCAAGCAACCCAAGAGGTATGTCAAGAGTTTAATCCTAAGCATGTGGAAACATTAAGCCCTAGTCCAACTCAAGATCAAAACACTTTCATGCAACCCATCCATAATATGTATCTTTTCCATGATCAAGATGATAGCCATAATGATAAATATATCCAGAAGCCACTTGATCCTATCCATCTCCCAACAACCATTCATGAGCAAGCTATCCAAATTCAACCCATCCATAACATTTACCTTCTTTATGATCAAGATAACATCTATAATGAAGAGCCTATCTATGATCAAGCAGACCATGATGATCCTCTTAGCCCACTTTATGTGTTCCATGGTCCTGAGCCTATTACCCCATCTAGTCCTACCCAAAATCCAACAACTTCCAATTCCCTTGATGAGACACTTGCCTCCCAAGCAAGCATAGAAGATCAAACCAATAATACTACTCTGCCATCTGTTATGGACCAAGCGGCAAATCCTATACCATATATCCTTGGTCTTACTACCTTCATGCATGAATGTTCTTTCTTAGAACACCAACAACCATTATCCTCTATCTCATCTTCTCCATCCAATTAGAAACTTGTGTCTAGTGTTCCACTTACACATAATCCTGCTATCCACCGCATACTCCAGAATATGAACTATCAAGGTAAAGGCTTAGGCCTTCATGAACAAGGTATTTTGGAACCTATCCATGTCAATGTTCCTCCACCTTCATACGGCCTTGGATACATACCCCAAGGTGAGCAAACTCAAGATGTTGGTACTTCCTCCACTCCTCCTAAGTCTACCACTTCCCATCGCAAACACTATCATATCCCCAAAACATATGTCGCCATTCCACCTCCATCATCCTACAATTATCAAAAGCATGTGACCATACACCTTCCACCATCCAATCTCCCTCCGCTACTTCCAACTCCTAATATCCCACCATCCAATCTACCTCCGCTACTTCCAACTCCTCATATCTCTCCGTACCTTTTACCACCCCTTCTTCCAACACCTTATCCATCCATTTATAAGTCCTCTCAATATCCCAATCATGGCCAACAAATGCACATATAGTCTAAACAAGGAGCTTTCACCAACCTCACTCCTACCATCCCATGGGAATTCAATGACAAATATGTGGATGCCTCTACCTACAAAGTCAAAAATCCTAAGAGTCCTCATGACCTAGGATATAAACGCCAAGAATCAAAGAAGTATCCATATCAAAAGCTACATGTACCCATACACGTCAATGCCAAATTGAAAAAGGTGTGGGTCCCCAAGCATTAAATGATTACTCCAAAAGCTACACAAAAGCTGCATACACCCAAACCCATACCTCCAAAGGTACTATCTAAAAGAAAAAAGGTTTGGGTACCTAAGAAAAAATCCCTCAAGTTACATGAGGTATCCACCTCTCAAAAATTCCAACCATCTATTTTCTCCCATTCCATCCATAAATGTGGGATGGAAAGCAAAAATCAAAAAAATACTAAGTCTATGTGGGTCCATAAATTCCTAAATCATTCATCCACAAGCAAAAGTCTCCGTTGCCTCCTACACTACTTTCCCATCACTAGCTTCAATGTTTACCATGGTATGTGTAATCATTGGTCATGATTCCCTTCCATTCCACAACATTTTCATATACCTCCATCTCCCCTTCCTTCTACTATCATCTTACACATCTTCCTCATCCTATTCCTATGGTCCATGCTTTTGCATAAGCCTTCCCTCCATATTCTGCATCATAATCCGCTATCTACCTACACCATCTCACTTTCATACGATCCCCTACCAACATTTGTGAGAACACTTGACATTGTCCATTCGACAGTATCTATCTAGCGGGACTATCACCTTTCAAGGAACTCTATACTTGAGTCTTTCCATATCCACCTCCTATCTAATTATTCAAAAACAAAAAATGAAAATGAAAAAAGTAAAGAGAAATCCCTTCGTCCAATGGTGAAAACTTGGCAAACAGGCTCTTTGGATAAGTACCGTGATGAAAACCTGGCAAACAGGCATCATGTGTAAAGTTGATCTTCTATGTCACCTACACTTGGGGGCACCTTGTCTCATTGGCATATCACTCTTCTCCTACCAGTTTCCTTCCGTACCATTTCCTATCTGATCCTCCCTCCATTACATACCTATCATGTCCCATCCATCCATCCAAACTTCCTTTCCTCTATTATTTGGTCTTGATAAAGATTGGGGGCACAATGTTGACAAATGTTCTAGATGTCTCTTGACATACCTTATCCCTCCAAACCAGGCAAACCCTTCATTATCCTCTCATCCTCCTATCATCATTAGCATTGTCATGAACAATCCTACGTACTCTACCTATAATGGGGCATGTTACACTTATGCGACATAGTCCTTGGAGATCACATCCTTGATTTCTTCTACCTGACCATCTGTATCTACTATCTTCCATCCATCTACATATCCATGGTGGTTCCTTGTCATCAGTATTGGTTGTTCCATATCTATTCCAGGTCATGTCTCTTTTTGTTCCGTATCTGATCCATGTATGTTCCATATCATGTCTCATCCGATCCATATCTTAGGTCCACTAGGGTTCTTGTCGAACTACGTTGCCTCTGTGTTGTCACGTAGGCAAGGCCATTATCCATGTGCCCCCGAGGCTCTGCTTCCTTGTCCATCTCATATCTTGTCATCTATCCTCTAGTCCATCCATGGTCCAAGCCCCGAACTACGTCACCTCTGAGATATCACATAGGCAAGGCCATTATCCATGCGCCCCCGAGGCTCCACTTTCCCCTCCATTCCATGTCTAGTCCTTCTATCCATCTAAGTCCACTCCACTTCCCGTCCATCCCATGTCTTGTCATTCGTCCCACCAATAAGGATTGTGATACCTTCTTCTAGACAAACAAGAGCAACAAAGCCTGCTTCCAAACAAAAATCTTGACGAAAAACATCAACCTATCCAAGGAAAAACAAAGCACCATACTGAAACACTCAAGCTAAATCTCATATCAATTATGGCAAAAAGACACATCTAAATGCAAGAATGTTTTGTGTTGGTTAGATTAAGAGTCTTGATTTATGCTAGCATGCCTTTCTATGCTACTCGAGGATGCCAAAAGCTAGAGATGCTATGATGGGGGCATGATTATTTTCTTTGTCTACTGCTTGTGGATCAAACTTTAGTAATGTGATGACTTTTGTCTAATGACATGATCGGCAAAAGATCATTGAGGACTCTGAGGTCTAAACATGAAAAGGGGCAATCCTTGTCTATTAAAATGCAAGAAGTACTCAGGTCATCTAGATTCAATTTTGACTAGATGCTTGTATTAACTTGCTATATCAAAATCCATGTAAGTAATACTCAGGTCATCTCAGTCTAATTATATCTAGATGTTTGTATTTTCTTACAACATAATAAAGCCCAATGATGAAAGTGCTTCAAAATACTTGCTATATCAAGGTGACAAATATCCATATCCATATCTATACCATATCTAATTGCGTCTCATATCTGTATCCATATTCATACCATATCCAATTGCAAGTCTATCCTTAATCCATGTCAATCAAGTCAAGTCAATCTTGTCAAATGATCCAATCACAATCAGTGGTCTTGATCCTTCTCCGGTTGTAAACCATATCAATCAGTCATAACTATCCTTCATGTTGCTCTAGGGATACATCACTCCCCGCCATGACAACACTGTCATATATCATTATCATATGTCTTAGACAGGATGTCGCATTGTCGAAACCAAACCCAGAGTCTTATACAACATACTTCATTCTTGAAACCAGAAATCATCAATCTATATCATGGGTTTACCACTTGACAGGGGCAATACCTTGTTTGTGCCTGCATCATTTGTGCATACTTGCTGACTTGCTTGTGTGTGTCATCTTTTTATCTTGCATTCCATATCATTCATCCATTTCTTCTGCATCCAACCATTTCATCTCCTGTCAACCTATCTCATCATGAGATTGTCCGTCTCACGCCTTTCGCCTTCTCCCCGTCCAATCTCCCGAGGGCGCATCCTATCATCATAACTTGTACCAGGGGCAAACTGGGGCATGTATCATTATCAGACTATTTATTCTTTGAAACAACGTGATAAAACACATTGCTTCAAAGAGGGGCAAAATGTATACACCTAAAATTGGCTCGGGTCGAATTAAGTAAATATTTTAATATTTATCTTAATTCTTATTTTCTTCTGTCAATTAAATAAATATTCAAAATTTATTTGATTGTTTCATTATCCCATAATTAAATAAAGTCATTTTATTTAATTAAATTCCCTCAATTCTTCTAATGTCTAAAGTCCAAAATCCACCTCATCTCTTCCACCTCACCATGTTGCACATATAATTAAATATTCTTAATATTTAATTAGCTAATATCCTCCATTTTCCAAAATAAATCTTTAAATCAATTATCCTCCACCAAATTGAATATTTAATGCAATGTTCACCACTAACCTTCACCAATTGAATATTTAATTCAATGTTCCCCACTAGCCTTCACCAATTAAATATTTAATTCAATGTTCCCCACTATCCTCCACCAATTGAATTCTTAATTCAATTGTTCCCCACTATCCTCCACCAATTGAATTTTCAATTCAATTGTTCCCCACTATCCTCCACTCTTCCTAAAAAAGGAATTTTTAACTCATCCACTATCCTCCACTCTTCCCAAAAAACAAATTTTTAATTCATCCACTATGAATAAAAGATTCACTTTTATTCCTAGGCATTGATCTCATCTGTTGATCCTCACCCTCCATTCCTTTTTCAGAAAATCTATAAATAGAACCCTCTTCTAAGCCATTAGAGAGGAACTTCATTTGCACAATCACTATACCCAAAATTCTCTCATCTTCTCTTCTCAATTCCATTCTCAAGTATCCTCCATTATTGTGTGTTGAAGCTCTCATTCAACACAAACAGGTATTCTAAGCCATTCTTTCTTTGGCATCTTCAAACAAGTAAGCAAGCAAGAAAGCTTCTGAGGGCTTCTCAAATCAAGATCAAAGCAAGATAGGCAACAATGGAAAACGATAGGTAAAAAGGGGTTTGTAAGTATTTCTACTTGTTTTGGTTTGATTCCTCTTTGCTTTCAACTTCTATTGATGTTTGGGTTTGTATGTTTTCATTAGTTTGAACTAACCTATTTATCCCCCTAACACTTGTGAACATGTACAAAATTAGGATAAGAAGTTTTAAACCCTAGTGGAAACATTGGAAATGGTATCTTAATAGATTATTTTGTAACTATAAACCTCATAGAGGTTATGCTTGGATTTCACCACATTTGCATATGGTGCACAAACTTAATAATAGATTGGCTCTTCAATCCTCATTAAGTACATGGTAGCATAGATTTTAGACCATTTGGTAAGCTATTATTGATTTGAAGCTTACTCATTTTGCTTAGTGCATTCTTTACTAGGGTCTTCTATCAACTTTAGATTGCTTCATTTAGGTGTTTCTAATTATTATTGCCCATTTTATGGGCATCATGAAATTCTCAAGATCTCTTTTGGTTCTTCCCTAGAGCTCAAGCATCTTGGTATTGGATTCATGATCTTTTCAAGCCTTTTAGGCTTGACCCTTTTTCTTGGCATATGATTCTTCTAGGAGATTGGTTGAGAATCCTTGGAAACTCACACAAATATGACATGATTTTAGAGTGGAAATCCTATTTAACTGTAATGTCCTCTTATTGGAATAATACTAATTTTACCCTAAAAATTCAATTACCACAAGTTTAGGGTTAGGGTTTTGGAGTTATCATGTAATTAAATCCATTTATTCACTCAACTCCATTATAGTGGGGATGATAAGACATTCCTTGGCACATGATCTCTCCACACAGGCCCTTACGTGGGGCATGGCAGATCACATGTTCAGTTCCTCCATACAGGCCCTACGGGGGTTTGGCAGGATCAAGCTGTCATACAAAGCCTCCATACATGCCCTTATGGGGGGTATGGCAGGGGTGCATATCAGACTTGCCCCCCAACAAGCCTTAGGGGTGTATGGCAGGACTGCTTGCCTCTGGTCTATTTATCATTTCCCTCTTGTGATGGGTGGTTTTATTAAAGATAACAAGAAATATTTATATAGATTCAAAGATGACCTATTCACAGTATTATATGTTATGCATAATAAGTATAATGGCCTTGAATATATGTTTACTTACAGATCTGAATCTATAGTATGTGAATGTCACAGTTTGCCTTTTAACCTTCCACAATCCAATGGTTCTTTATATTCCAAATGTTTGCTGCTTATTATTGATTGGATGATTATTCCTTATGATTGATCAATAGTAGATCTGAGATGAGACTGCTCTATATATGTCTTTCTTTTGTTGTTCTAATCTCTCTTTATATCCTTATCTTGCCCATCGATCGTGTCCTTCTGAGGAGATGTGACTTCTCATGCTTATCTTTAAATATGATATATTATAATCTCATATAATTAATCTTTGTTTGTTTATTTGGTCTTATTAATAAGTTTAGCTATGTTCATTAGTATGTTCATTGTTTAGTAACAGTGGTTCCCTCAAGCAATGTGTATTATCTTCTTTAGAAGTCATTGCGTTGATGCCATGTATACGGGGCTTGTATAATTGTGAATGTTTAAGGATGCGATGTTACATCTATTGCCCGATTCATAGAATCATATGCCTATCACTATTGAGTGAGTTGGTCAGATCATATCCTCTGTATTGTACATCTCCTAAGACATGTTGGGTCTGCTCTCTATATAATCGTTGTAGTGTTTTTTTTTTTTTTTTTTTTTAAAAATGCGCCTGGTAAACTTTTTAACGTGACCGGCGACGCTGGTGCGACACGCCCTCCGGCTCCACCCAAATGCTTTTGCCCGGAGCAATGAACCGGTGAGGCCACAACTGGGGGACCTCATCCCCTAGGAAGAACACTTCAAACCCGCGAGCTCATTGGCCCAACGAAGGCGTAAAGCCTTGCGAGCTCGTTGGCCCAGCGGGGGTTTGAACTCTGGTGGCCGCCACTACATCCTGAGCGACTTAACCACCGAACCATGCCATCATTGGCCTATATATAATCGTTGTAGTGTTAAGGGAAACAAAAGATATGAATTGTTAATCATAGGTCTTCATTAAGTATCGTTGCATAGTATGGTTTAGTGATTTCTTTAACATAGCAATTGTTATGAAAAGGGCTTATCATATTGACTTATATTCAAAGTCATAGTTAATAATAATTACTTTATAATAAGATTTAATTTATATTTATCACTTATATGATAATATTAAATTGTTAAGGTTTATACAATTATAATTAAAATGTAATATACCTTGAAATATATATTATATTTCAATTATATTAAAATAATAATATGGTTTAATATTATTTCTTAAATATACGGTTAATCAATTTGACTTCATTGTTTCATTATGACGTTTAAATTTTTAATTTAAACAAGGCCTTAATATCGGAACATCACATTAACATTTGAAAAGATAGGAATTTTGCACATTTTTTTGGATATATTGTTAATAGAAATTTATTTTTTTACTCTAAATCTATGATATGCTATAACATGTCTATACACATACAAGTGCAAGCTAATATACTTGTACTTAAAGTGGTCCACCTACAGGTTCTTGTTGATCATTGGGGTAATGCTCCTTGTATGGTTTCTAGAGTGCCACTGATTTCCCCTTCTAATAAGGGTCCATCCCATCTGTGAGGTGTGACAATGTGGTTGCAATCAACAATCCTGTGGGCATGATGCTTCTAATGCTTCCTAGATCATGGATAGTCTTAGTCCTCTTGCCAACATTTAGCCTCTTCTCTACACTTCTCTAGAGTAGCTCCTAGTTGGCTTGACAATAGCAAATTCTCTCAACTCACTCTAGCTATCTTTTCTATGAAGGATGCTAGTCAACACCTTGAAGAAGTGTAGGTTAATGAGGATAATCTTGATGGTGCTCTTACTGGTTGGGAGCTCATTCTTGATGAGCAAGATAATTAGGATGTGTGAAAACTAGATGACTATTTTGCCTCTTGCTACTAGTGCTTTAGCTCTTGTTGCTTAGCATCTCTATTTGTTTTTCTTTGATGTGATGTTTAAGGCTTCACTTTGCTTAGACTTTGGAGTGTGACTATTTCTACCCACCCTTTTGTGTTATAGTATATTTTGAAAAACTTTTATAGTAAATATAAATGCCTATTTCACCAATAAAAAAATGTAAACATTGCTATTTCTCAACTTCCATGTTCTAATGCACTACTTGTATAAAATGTAAACAAATTCAATTTCATTCCTATTAAACAATCACAGGCCTCAATATTCCTTTACAATGTCGCCATTTATTCTTTCAACATGAATATTCAAATTTGACGACCAAAAAAATTAAAATATTTAACTAAATCAATTTTTAAAATTCATTTTTTTTTAAAAAATAAATTGTATTACAAATTTCAAAACAAATATATCACTAAACCAATCAATAATTATTAAACCTTTAACTAATCATCACATATATTTTCAACTATATTACAATAAAAAAACCAATAATAATAAGTACACAACCTAACGTGATATTAACTTATCTCTCTTGGGGATACTTCATCATCATCCCCAAGAAACCCAAATATTTGGGTCACAAAGATGTCATCAACAGGCCATGTTCATGAAACCCTTCTCAGTGATGTTGAAAAGCTCATGTTCAATAGACTCAACCATCTTTAGGTTAAGGAAAAACACATCTTTCCTCCCTATGAATGTCCCAACGTGTCTCAAGTTTGTCAATCTTGTGCTATTCTAGTGGTAGACCTCAAGGATTTAGATGGCCCTCATAAGAAAAATGTGGTCAAGGAGATTAGAAATGCATGTGAGGTGTATGGCTTTTTCCATATATAAACTTCCATTTATTTAAATTTCATTCAAAAATCTATTTAGGTTTTGGTTTGATGTCAATGATATGATGGAAAATTTAGGTTGTGAACCACGAAGTGCAAGAATCTGTGATGAAAGGCATGATGGATACTCCCAAAGATTTTTTTGAAATGCCTGTGGAAGACAGAGCCTTTCTGTATTCAGAGGATGTAAGTAAGGCAGACAAGCTTTGTACGAGCTTCAATATCACCAAAGAAAAAGTCCTAAACTGGAGTGACAGTTTGAGACATCCATGCCATCCTTTGGAGGAGGTCATTGACTCTTGGCTTGAAAAACCTGTAGCCTACAGCTAATGACAATAAAGATAATGTAATAGCAGAAGTTTTCATAGTGGAGAAACTTGTTTGAAGCCCAGGTGATGTGTCACATATTTTAAGTGCATAAATGCTGTCTAATTTTGGTCATGCCATTTGTTGGATCAATTTAATTGAAGACATACCCTTCTCTTGGCATCTAAACCTAAAGGCTCCCCATTATAAACAAAAAATTATCAATGAAATAACAAATAAAGGAAGAAAATGCAATCCCTCACAAAAATTTCGGTATCAATTGAAAAAAGGAGCATAACCCTTTTCTCTATTTTTACAGAGAGTGTGCAGGGAACTATGCTAGACAGATAAGATCACTGATTTTGAGACTGCTGGCCGCAATTTCTGAAGCTCTAGGACTAGACGTTGATTATTTGAATACAACATTTGAGAATCATGGTCAGGTGTTGCGAATAAATTATTATCCTCCATGCCCAAATCTAGATCTTACCTTTGGCATAGCATCTCATTCAGATGTAGGTCTAATCATTGTTCTAATGCAAGGAGATGTGAGTGGCTTGCAAATGCTCATGGATGGGAAATGGGTTGCAGTAGAACCCATACCCAATGCCTTTGTGGTGAATTTGGGAGATCAACTTCAGGTCTTTGAGTAAAGAAAATACTCATCCAAGCTATATTTTAGAGTTTTATGTCTGCAATTAAAAAATTGAAGGATAGATTTTTGAATTTATTTTATGTGTGTTTTGATTAGGTTGTAAGCAATGGGAGATTCAAGAGCGTAGAACACAGGGCTGTAACTAACATGTCATTTGTACGCGTGTCCATTGTTACATTCTCTTTGCCTAGCTGTGTTGTATAAATTCATGTGCTATGTCTGTGGATCATGTCATTTAATGATATGTAGCATCACAAATACTCCATGAAAATGTTGTTGAGTATCTTTGAGTATCTTGATTATATTTATTCATCTGCTAGTGAAAGATCTATACTACCATCTATATTGAGAAACATATTGATTATCTAGTGGATGAAGTATGTTCATAGTTGCACGAATGATTTAAATGATTTACTAATGTTTTAGTTAGTTGCTATTATATTGTGGCTTCGACTATTCTATCTTATCCATTGGATAGTCATGTGCTTGTGATGTTACGTCCTATGTCAATTATGTGTTATCAATGGGTAAATTTGTGGTCTGTCATGTGTTCAACATGTATGTTGTAAAAGTTATGTGAAGTGTCCTTGTTGTGTGTGTGGGGTGAAAGTCTAAATAATCTTTTACTAAAAAAATTAACACCTTTTGTTAAGAAAAATTTAAACCTATATGCTAAACCTAGGTGGGCCCCTTCAAAAAAACATAATAAAACTAGGAAAAAAATGATTATTGATCACATTCTTAATTAGCATTTTGAGTAGTGACATGAATTCATATTTTATTATTCACAAGGGTCCTTGGGAAGGACACATGTTGTCCACCTAAGGAGACAACATGATGTCCACATAAGGACACATGCTATCTCCAAGAACAGATGTAACCTGGTGGGAAGGAGAGTAAAAGGGGGAGAATGGTAAGGGGGCTTCCTTATCTTTTACCTATGGCTGTAAATTCTAGATTTACCTCAGGCTAAATTTTTTTTTTGAATCACCACCTGCTATAATCTTTCCTTTTCACCTTCAGTAATAATTTTATCACCTATTGTTGGGAGGGTAAATCAGCTATGGAGAAAGAGAGTAGGGTGGAGGAGGAAGAGATGTATGTAGTTTTAAACCAACCCTCTGCAATTCTGTAAGTTGGCAAGGTAGGCTTCCATCCTTAATTTATATCAAAAAATATATATACATTACTGAATTTTGTTATTGATGTTGGTTTTCAAAATATGCTAGTAAAATAAATTATCTGTTCTCTTTTTGGCTCTGTGTTGGGGAGTAAGCTTCAATTTAAAATTCCTCTCAGATTAATCTTGTGTTCTATGTTGTTCTCTAAATCTATGTATTGTAGGAATTATGTTATGTTGTGAAGAAATTGTGTGAGGTGTTGTGTAGACCTGTGTGTTGTGGGAGGACTAGATAGGAAGGAATGTTGGGTCAAGATTGTAGAGTGTGAAATTGGGTGATTAAACTCTATGTATTATGCTGTAAACTGTGTAGCTAAGTGGTGTGAAATTGGGTGATTAAACTCTATGTATTATGATGTAAACTTTGGAGCTAAGTGGTGTAGACACCTATGTTGTTTTTTTTGTTTTTACTCCCTAGTCTCCATGTGTTTTCCCCTAGCTATGGGGTGGACAGTTCCTGTCCTAGGCTGGGAGGTGAGCATTCTACTAGTTTTTCCACAGAGTTTGATCCTGTAACAGGTTCTAGCAGGCTGGGAAAAAAAGGAGGAAATTGGAAACTAGCAAATATGACTTTCCGGAAGGATACAGTCGTAAAAGAATGATATCACAACAAAGTGATGTGAAAGAGGGGTTCTATCCTCTATGTAAATTGTGTAAATCTGTTATTGTTATTTTTTTTATAAAAGGCATGATAACAGAAAAGAAAAAAAAATGGAATTAATTTGACTCCTATGCAAACATGTGTAATTAGTTAAAAAGAATAGGGGTAAAAGAACTGTGGTTAAATTGTTTCATATGTAGGTTTCTAATATGCATAGATTCACAAATATGAAAGGTACATTTCATAAGTAGGAAAAAAAAAAGAAGAAAAGAACTCTATTCTGAGAGTGATATAACTACAACAAGTATCACAAGGCAATAGAATCCTGTAGAGTGGGGCATGGAGATTTACAAACTTCTAGTTGGCATGTTCGTAGATTCTGGAGGCTTCAGGAATTGAAAAGAACATTTCCAGCTATATCCATTGTATGCTTGTATTTACAAACAAAAGAAAGAACAAAGGAAAGCCTAATACATAACTGTTGTTAGAATCCTTTCTAGGCATATAGTCTCTGTATTCATAAGAAAATAACATAAGACAGAAGATTTATATAGTAGTCAACCCATAGACCCTCAACCATTAGCTGGCACCATAGAATCGTTCCCTTTTGGGATTGAAAGGGTGGCGTGTAGTGTTCTAATCACCTGCAAGGAAAGGGAAAAGTTTTTTAAAAAAATCATGGAAAACCTCTAGCGCCCCTCTATGTAGGAGGAGCCTCTCAGAGGCCATTCTCTATCGGGGTCTCCCTGTGAGAGCAAAGAAACAGAGAATTCTAATAGACAATTAGAGATGCATAATAAAAATATATATTTATATAATCTAAGTGGATATCAAGCAGCCTGTTCTTGCTGGGCGTTCAACACTTCTGTGGAGGGCTAATGCATAGCAGCTAGGAACAGAGTAGAGGCATAGAAGCCTCTATAACTTGCTTACCTTGTTCTTCATTGCTTTTAGGGTTGTTGGGAGACGTAGATCTTAGGGTAAGACTGTTTAGGGTTAGACGTCTATCCTCCACTGTTGAAAATTCTTTTTTGGGTTCCTCACATATTAAAATTATAAAAAGTTTTCCTTTTTATCAATATCTAACCTTTTTTAAAGTTACCAATCAGCCACGGGGCCACATATTCCTGATTATTTATTTATACTATTTGGCTGCCACGGGGCCGCATATTCCTGATTATTTATTTATACTATTTGGCTATATTCTTGATGATAGGCTTTATATATGGGCATTATACTAATCGGAACTATCTGAAGCCGTAAAATGATATAGTTTAGGTCGGAAAATTTCCTGAGGTCATTAGTTGTCCCCACCAGCATATTCCTTAAGATACAACGTAATATCAAACAAGGCAAGTAAAGCTTGCATAAATCTGATGAAATAATTAAGAAGAGTAGTAGAGATTTTTGCATTACTTAAACCGTTAAACATTTGATTCCATTAATAATGCAGCACTAAGCTTTTCATCTACATTGACTGGGTTGACATGCCTTATGATTTAAATGCTATATAATATTAGAAGCTTTGGTTAATACTACTTCTTTAATGCCACTAGTGGACTTCACAATACTAATGTTTTATGAGGCTCGTAATAAATTTAACCCTTTTAGTATGTTGTTTATTTTTATTTTTTTTTAAATATTAGATTAAATTCTATTTTAAGATATGCATTATCACCATATAAGACTAGATTAAACTTATGCCTACTTTCCTTTTGGTAATGTATATACTTTTTACTTTTGTTTACTTAATAGTGTATGATATTATTATCTAGAGCTCACATTTAAATAGGAATGGATATATATATGTGTGTGTGTGTGTGCGTGTGTGTGTTTTGTTTAGTCTTGGAAATTATTTAAGGTTATAATTAGTTTGGTGTAAATTCTTTATAAGAAGGGAAAATATATATATATATATATATTTATTTATATAATAATTAAATAATGATTATTTACAGTGATTCAACAATTAAATTTTAATTGTGTATTTAGTTAATTATTTACAGAAACTAAATTTACGAAAGGTGAGTTGTAAGGTAATTGTGTAATTAGTTATAGTGATTATTTACATTGTGTATTTACGTGAACTGATTTAACAAATGAAATTTTAATTGTGTATTTAGTATTTACGGAAAGTGAGTAGTAAGGTGAATAATTTAGCAAATTAAAATCATGTATTTAGCTTAGTGAGTTGTAAGGTGGTAATATGTTCTTGTTAATTTTGTCAATATAGGAAATTGATTTGAGTGTTCTTTAAAACTACTATGGTTATTTATCTTATTTTCACAACAATGAGATGAGTACTGTCATGCCCGCATTTCCCATGCAGTCATGACACACAACACACGTGTCATGTCCACATTTGCCATGTGGTCATGATACGAACTACGAAAAACTTTTCTACCTATCCTTAGGAACCCCCTCACACACGTCTATGTGCTCAGTGGCAATATGCATAAGGCGTAAACATGTCAACATAGCCACAATGATGATAGCCGTCTAGGGGGTATACGACACGAAGTGTGTTGATTTTAGGGTTAGACTAATTTTAAATCTAAACCCTAAGGTTCCTAGGTGAAGATGATTCCACTAGCATCGCAACCTAACTCTAATTCGGATCCAGAATGAAAATGAAATAATGATTAAGTAAATGATGGTAAGATGGTCGCCTGATTGAAGTGGAAAGATGGAATAAAAGCTAATAAATTAATGTAAAATTTAAACCCTAGAAATCTAGGAAAATTTTGACAGCATAACGTGTTTTCAATAAACGTAAAATAAAATTTAAAATAAATCACCCATACGGAATTAAATCAAATTTAAGAATAAAATTAAATTAAACTTAAGAAAAATTTCAAAATGATTTAAAATAAAAATAATAAAATAAATGTCCTGTCAAGATCGACTTGGCATAATGGAATAAAATTTTGAAATAAAATAATAAAATAAAATAATAACAACCGCCAAATTGGATCTCAAAAATTTAAGTCCGTTAATAAACATAATTTTGGCAATTATGTTTATTATCAAACTCAGGACAATAGAGAAGGGAGGAGGCTAAGATACTCACTCCCGTAAAAATAATAATAAAATAGATAATTAATTCGAAAGATAAATAAAAACACTAAAGAGAAATAAAATAATATAATTAACTCAACTAAAAGGAAATAAAAACAAAGGGAATAGTCCCCCAATCCAAATAAAATTAATTTCCTCCAAGATAAAATTAAATCACAAGTAAATAAACAAAATACAAACCCCATTCAAATTTAGCAAAACAAATGAATTCCAAGGTTAAAGGAACAAGGCAAAAATGGAGTTTTTTAAAATAAAGAAATTAAACAACTCCCATAATTAAAAATCCTCTCAAATGCTCTCCAAAATAAAAGCCCCACATTTCCAATTTAAACTTGGTTTTTAAAAAGGATGCTCTTTTAGTATTATATTGTTTTCTCCATTTGCCCTAATTCCATTTTTAAAATGTTATCTTAAGGAAACCCTAAATTTCCTTATCTCATTATTCCTTGTTTTGTTTGTTGGTTTTCTTTCTCATGTTAAGCAGGTGGGGTTGAACCAGAAGTGGAGGCCATGAGAGGAACCTGCTACTACCTTCCACAGAGGTATATTCAACAGCTTAAAAAAAACTCTATTATTGTTATTATTATTGTTTTTTTTATAGTGTGGTATAAGATACTGTTATATATATATATACAATGTAAATATTTGAAGCCATACCTGAATTGTAGGGTGAACAGACGAGGTTAAAATGCTGCCGCCGACGAAGACAGTGGTGAAAGGTGAAAGGCCGCGGTGGGGAGCGGCAGGTGAAGGGTCATGGTGCTAAGTGCGAAGGGGACTGTTGGCGGAGCATAAGGGGGACGGTGTGATGGAGCTGCCGCTGCGGGGTTCAAGGGTTACGGGGTGTGGGGTGGGAGGCAAGGCCTCCACCCACACCTATAGGGGGTGTGGGGTGGGAGGCGGAGCCTCCACCCCACACCCCTTATTGCTTGTGTTTAGTGGGACTGTGGGCGCTACGGCCCACAGTCCAATTTAATATATATATATTTTTGGTAAACTTAGAAACTAAAAAAAAAATAGTCCGTCCCACAGTAATTTCGATCTCTATCTTTTTGTTAAAAAAAAATTTCACTTCATATATATATTCTTAGAATAATACCCATAGCTTATAAAAAAATATCACAGTATAAGGCTTCTATTATATTATGGCAAAATATATATTTATATAAATGCACTCATGTATGTATATATATATATTTTTCTTATATATATGTGAGTGTATATATATATATATATATATATATATATATATATATATTCATTATATTCAGCAAATATTAAATTTTTGTGGTTTATTCCATTTCAGTATAAACACAAGAAATAAAATTATAAACAACAATGGATTTATAAAATGAGGAACAATGTATATATATAGGTATAGTTATATATACATTGAACTACTACTCACAATACACAAATCCGGATAGTATAACTTTTTAAATTTTTGTTTGCATCAGAAGAGATAAACTAGTAGTAACTCTTTTTTTTTACATAAAAAATAAACAGGAATATATATATATATATATATATATATATATATATATATATATATATATATAATGGAAGATAGAGAATGCATTTCATGCTATTTTCAACAGCAACAAATATTATGGACTTCTAATGCAACAACAGGAAACTGATTTAAACTTTTCTTTTCCCATTTTTTTTGTATGCAATAAAAATCATTTTACAACTAAGATGTATTTCCTTTCTCTTTCATTATTGGTGTAATAAAATATAAACAGCAATTGATATTTTTTTTTGTTTTGAAAAGAACCATGACAGCAATGTACATACATTTTCTCCTTCTTTCTTGGAATACAATAAAAATTCATTTAGTAGCACTCATAAATATTTTTTTTTTTGCAAGTATAATGACAGAAAAACATATAAATTTCACATATAGTTCACCAACTTCCCAACTCCACAAAATAGGGAATAAACAACATTTAAATAAAATGATGAGATTGTTTACATTACAAAACCTTTAATAGCCAACTCCATAAATATAAAACTTGGACAAAAATTAAAATACAATAAGGCCATAATGGCCATGGCTCAAACAACCAAAAGGCTTCTAAAGCCACATAAAAATGAGCTTCACAACAACTCCATTTCTCCAAAGAAAACACCTGTAATAAAACACAACAACAAGAACAACCCAGCCACTTCGAAATACCCTCCTCCCTACCGTAGACCTGCAAGAGGGTCACCCCCGAGCTAGAGAGGTAGGGATTCACACGGGTGTAAACATTCCACAACAAGAATCAACAACAACAACACAAAAATAGCCCCAAAGTTTAACACATAACTCAACTCATGGAAATGAGTTTGATGAGGGTAGGGAATGGACCCCTCTACTTCAAAGGCCACCCAAATGATAAAAATACCAATCTCATGGACTCAAGCCAAAAATCTCCCAACCACCACTCTCCACAAAACCACAAAATAAACTCCATGGCACTCTTGCCATTCAAATAATCTCCTCAACAAGTAAAATCCCTCAAGGCATAAATAGCACAATGTGGGAGTGACCTCAAGGAGGTTCCTTTCCCCTACCCAAACAAGTTGAGCCTTACCTCCAAATGGAGGTGCTCTTACCATACTCACATCCCACACAAAAACAAAGAAAAAATAAATAACCAAAAACTCAACACAACACAATAAATAAGCAAGGGTGAAGAAACTTAGTTCATGAGGCTTACCTTCAAAGCCTTATAATGGAAACATGTTTGGTGATGAGCTTCAAGCTTTCCCAAACCTTCCAATCTTCAAGAATTTCTCTAACTTCCCCAAAATTGCTCTAAAAATAGAAAGAAAACTCCAAAGTGTAAGAACCCCACACTCAACAAGAGGAGATATTATAGGCCATCTATTTTGGCCTTGAAGAATGAGAAGGTGACATTTGTCACCTTCTCCTTCCTCGTCCAATCCCACTTGCAAGGGAGAGGAAGTGTGAGGGTGACAAGTGTCACCTTCCAATTCCATCTCAATCCTCACCTTATCCACTTGTGCTCTCACACATGTGTGAGAGGACAAGTGGTGAGGTGGTATTCCCACTCAAACCTCTAAGAGGATAAGGGATGCCATATGGCATCCTCTTATTCTCTCAAAGAGCCATCTCCCTCCAAGATGCTCTCACACGTGTGTGAGAGTCTTGGAGGAAGATCCCACACACTTGGGAGTCTTGGAGACCTCCCAAGTCTTCCTTGGGAAATGATTCCCAAACTTTGGGAGGGAGATGAGTCTTTCCCAAAGCATGACTCATCTCCCACCTTCCCTAAATTTAAATTTCGTCACTTTGACCAAACCATAGTTTAGAGTGACCTAAAATGAGTTAATCCAAGGGTTAGTTAGTCAAAATTGACCCTAGACCCATGGGTAACCACTTAGGGTAACTTTTGGGACACTAAGGTTCACCAAGGGGTCATAAATCCACTTTAAATGGCCTCAAAAAAATAAAACAAATACCAAGTGGTGTAAGTCAATAAAAATTAATATTAATTAATTAAACAAAGGGGTACTAGGCCAAAATGATAAAATTAAATCAAGCACTTAAATCAACATTCAATTTCAAACGTGATCCTTATCCCTCTTGGGAATGGACCGGTTTCACAGGGAATAACATTGGTGTGAATTCTACCTCTAATTTCCCGTGGCTTGGGAATGTAAAACCTGCACATCTCGATCAAGTGTCAATCATATCATGATGATCATAGCCGAAGCAACTGGAATTAAATTCATGCCATAGAATACAACAATAATCATCAATAACATAATTCTGAATTAAACTGCATTTTTCAATCACATGTCAATTAGTCAACATCAAATAAATAACTAGAATTCTCATCACAAAGCATCATCAAATATATATCTCATATGTCGAATCACAAAATAGCATCAAATATGATCAAATCGAATCACATATGTCTACTCAATGTCCTATCAAAATTAGGAGATATAATCAAGTCTGCATAATGAAACTATAGTCTCTAAAAAGTCTGATAATGTCATCAACTGAAATGCATAACGATAAAAAATAAGGAAGGTAAAATAATCGACCTCACATCCTCCCCCCCTAAGACTAACTTCCTCCTAGAAGTCGTGAAAAAGGTGAGGATAGAGTGCCCTCAAACTAGCTGCATCCTCCCAAGTCGTTGTGACCTCATCATAACGATTCCACTGGACCCTAACCTGATCCAACTTTCGACCTTGAAGGCCCAGCGTCCAATGAGCCAATATGTGAATTGGCTCCAAAGCCAATTGCCCATCCACCTCTACCTATAGAGCACTCCAATCCAGTACGTGAGATAAATCAGATATATATTACCTCAAAATAGAAATATGAAAGACATCGTGGATAGGTGACAAGCTAGGTGGCAATGCTAGACGATAGGCAACTGGTCCTATCCGCTCCAAAATCTCAAAGGGTCTTGCAAACCGTGGTATGAGCTTAGAGCCCTTTCCATAATGGATAGGACTCTTGTGTGGTCGCACTCTAAGGAATACCCTGTCACCCACTGAGAAGCTCTGATTAGTCCTCTTCGCATAGGCATACTTCTTCTGTCTATCCTGTGCCTCCTATAACCTCTACCTAATCAATGTGACTTACTGCTCCATATCCTAAACTAGCTTTGGACCAATGGCAACTATGTCCTCTATCTGATCCCAACTCAATGGTGTCTTGCATGGTCTACCGTATAAAGCCTGAAAGGGAGGCATACCCAACGTGTTGTGATGCCCATTATTATAGGTAAACTCAACCAGATATAGATACTCCTCCCATCTAGACTGATGGTCCATAACATACATCCAAAGCATATCTTCCAACACCTGATTCACCTGCTCTGTCTGTCCATCTGTCTCGGGATGATAAGTAGAGCTAAAGTTGAACTGTGTGCCCAACGCCTGCTGTAAGGCTCTCTAGAATGCTAAAGTAAAAATTGGATCCCTATCAGAAATGATGCAGTGAGGTACTCCATGTAATCTCACAATATCGTCTAAGAATACCCTCGCCACTGCTGGTGCATTGTACATCATGCATACAGGTGAGAAATACGCCACCTTGGTCAACTTGTCGACTGTCACCATGATGGCATCATGGCAACACGAAGACATAGGAAGACTAACAATAAAATCCATGGAAATGGTGTCCCATTTCCACTCAGGTATATCATGTGGGTATAGAAGACCTGTTGGATGCTGATGCTCGGCCTTGACCCTCTGGCACTCAAGGCATCGAGCAACAAACTTTACAATATCTCATCTCATACCCGCCCAATGCTACAGCTATCGTAGGTTGGCATGCATCTTTTTCACCCCTAGATGTGCTGTATATGGTGCTCTGTGAGCCTCTGATAACACTACAGTACGTAGGTCACCTGTGCGGGGTACATAGATGCATTGTTGATGGCAAAGTAACCCATCTGCCTCAAGTGAATACCCTGCAAACTTGCCCACAAGGGCCCTCTATGAACTGATCTCCTGCTGCACCTCAAGAAACCACTCATCCTCTGGCAGATGCTGAATAATGTGTCCTCTCAAGTCCACACTCAGAGTCAAGGTCAAGAGTTTGTGGTGCCTCCGACTCAATGTGTCAGCAACCACGTTCTCCTTCCCTTTGATGTAGTGGACATCAAAGTCATACTCACAGAGAAACTCCATCCAATGCCTCTGACGGGCATTCAGATTCAGCTGTGTAAAGATATACTGAAGGCTGTGATGATCTAAATGGAGCTCAAAGCAACAACCCAATAAGAAATGCCTCCAATGAACTAGAGCATGAACTACTGCTGCTAACTCCAAGTCATGCATGAGGTAGTTCAGCTCATGGGTCTTAACCTTTCGCAACTCATACGCGATCACTCTACCATCTTGCATAAGTACGGCTCCCAATCCCTCAAGTGATGCATCCGTGCAAACCATAAAATCTGCTGCAGGATCAGGAACCACTAAAATGGGAGTGCTAGTGAGATGCTCCTTGAGGACCCCGAAGGCCCTCTCACACTGCTTGGTCCATAGAAAACTCTTCCCTTTCCACTGAAGGGAAGTGATGGGGTACGCTATTCGAGAAAAACCCTCCACAAAGTGATGGTAATAACCACCTAACCCCATAAAACTCCTAACCTCTGTCACACTGGTGGGTGCTGGCCAATCCCTGATAGTCCTAATCTTTGATGGATCTACTGAGATTCCATCGCCAGATAGGATATGCCCCAGATACTGAACCTCTGTCCTGAAAAATGGACACTTTGCCAAGTTTCCATAAAGATTCTGCTCCCTCAAACACTATAGAACCTGACGAAGATGCTCCTCATGCTCCTCCTCTGTCCGTGAATAGATCAAAATGTCATCGAGGAAAATGATCATGAACTGATCTAAATAGGTACGGAACACCCCATTCATGAGACTCATGAACACTGCAGGGGCATTCATCAAGCCGAAGGGAACCACAGTGAACTCATAGTGGCCATATTGAGTCTGGAAGGCGGTCTTATGGATGTCTGCCTCTGTGATACATAGCTGATGATAACTGGACTTCAAGTCAATCTTAGAGAACACCCTGGCTCCCTACATCTGATCGAAAAGATCGTCAATCTTGGGAAGAGGATAACGGTTCTTCACCATCACCTTATTCAACTGCCTATATTCCATGCACAATCGAAGAGACCCATCCTTCTTATTCATGAAGATGACAGGAGTACCCCAAGGTGAAATGCTCGGTCAAATGTGCCCCTTCTTGAGCAAGTCCTCCAATTGTAACTTGAGCTCAGTGAGCTCATGTGTGGTCATCCTGTAGGGTGCAAAAGACACAAGCTCAGCACCCGACACTAGGTCAATGTGAAAGTCTACCTCACGACGGGGTGGCATCCTTGGTAACTCTGCTGGAAACACATTGGAAAACTCTCTAAGGATGGGATGATCATCCAAAGATGCCTCAGGCTCTTCATCTGATCTGTCACCCATTGTGATGGTGAACATTTGGCACCCCTTCTGCATGCAACACTTAAGCTGCTGAACAGATATCATACACACTGTTGTGGGCTTCTAAATACCCACTAACTCAACTGATGCACCATGATCGTCTAAACAGCTGATCGCCTTTCAGCAACAATCTAGCTTGGTTCGATGAGCCGCAAGCCAATCCATACCCAACACCACATCATAGGATCCTAATGTCATGACTCTAAGGTCACATATTGTGGCAAAGCATCCCAAAGAAATCTCACAGTCATGGACTAAGGCATCTACTATCATCTTGGCCCCTGAGGCCAACTCAACCACCCACCTATCACCCTGCCTAGAGGCCACCAGCCTACAACGCTCCACTAACGATGGAGATATGAAAAAGCCAGTAGCACCAGAATCAAAGAGAATAGAAATGGGGTTACCCCCAATCATACCTGACATCTCAATCACTGACACCTGAAAATCAGCCTGGTGGTTATCAACTGCTGCGAACATACGGTGGGATCTACCCACATCACCAACAATCTTCTCGGATCCTCCTGCACGAGGCTATCCCCCTGCTATAAAACCCTATAGACACTCTCTGGCTAGGTGTCCAGCTCCACCACAAACATAACAAGGGCCCCTAGCCTATACCTGTCCAGTCTGAGTCCTACTCGACTGCTATTGTCTTGATCTACTAGTAGACCCTTGTGAGCCCCTATAAGACTACTGCGACCTCACGGGTCCCGCAGGTGGTCCCTGCTACCTCTGATCTCTGCACAGGCCCTACTGCTGCCAACCTCTATTATGTCCCCCATGTGCCCTCTGCTATGTCCTAGCTCCCTGCTGCTGTTGTGGCTGCTACTGCTATGGGGGCCTAGGAGGTAAGGGTGCGGAACTAAATCCTCCTCTATGAGGTGGCTGTGATGTTCTGCGGAAACTCTGCTGATGCTGCTGCTACCCACAGTCCTAAAACTAAGGGCATGAACTCTGCCCTCATCCCTGAATCTCCTCAGTGACATATGCCTTCTCAGTAGCATCACTCAAAGTTTGGGGGTCTGCCATGCGAACAGGCCCTGCTATGTCGTGGTTGAGTCCTCTAATAAACTTATGAACTAGGAGTTTCTTGTCATGGAGATACTCTGCATATCGGGACAACTTGGTAAATCTACCCTTACATTGCGCCATTGTAAGTCCTCTCTACTGGAGGTCATGAAACTCATCTATGCGACGCTACCTGTAATGATCTGATAAGTATCACGGATTGAAGTGCTCAATGAAGGTCTCCCATGTGAGAGTGTCTAATGAAAGGTGACACTTGCACTACTCAGCCACCAGGTAGATGTTGCATCTCGCAACAGATGTACTGCCACATGGGCCTTCATGTTGCCCTCGTAAGGACGTAACGTGAAGCATCTGTCTAAGCTAATGAGCCAGGCCTCTGCCTCGTCTCCCTCTATGGTCCTGACAAATGTAGGAGGGTTCAGCCTCAATAAATCCCTAATATGATCTCCTCTATCTCTGTGCCTCCTAATAGGCTCATCTGTGTAATAATCATAAGGCCTGTGAACAATGTACTCTACTTGTACTGCCTCATCATGCCTAGCATGATGTGAAGGGCTCCTGTTATGGGCCCTGTTGGCCAAACCAACCTTCTCTGCCATTGTCTCTGGCACCTCAACGTAAGGGTTCACATGTGGTACCCCTCACGGCTCAACGCGGGGTTCCACACATGGCTCAACATGGGACTCATCATGTGGCTCCATGCGTGGCTCCTCTCGCGGGGCTCAACACGTGGCTCTATGCACGGCTCAACTACAGCCAATGGAAGCCTATCTAAAACTACCTGTAAAGCCTGTAATATCTGTGGCCCAATATCTGGTAGGGCTGGTGGTGCATGCGGTACCTGTAGGACTGGTTGTACATGTACCTCAGCTGAAGAGTCACTGTGAACCTCGGGGGATGGAGTGCAGTGGGACTGCGCTCGCCGAACTCGTCGAGGAGGCATCCTACAAAAATGAGGTAACCACAAATTAATCAAAGTTGCAGAAATAATAATGTGCCCAAAACAAGCCCAGTGTTTAAACCTGGTTCTGATACCAAATGTCATGCGTGCATTTCCCATGCAGTCACAACACACAACACATGTGCCATGTCCACATTTGCCATGTGGTCATGACATGAACTACGAAAAAAATTTCTACCTATCCCTAGGAAACCCCCTCGCACATGTCTACGTGCTCGATGGCAATATGTATAAGGCGTAAACATGTCAACATAACCGTAATGATGATAGCCATCTAGGGGGTATACGACACGAAGTGTGTCACTTTTAGGGTTAGACTGATTTTAAATCTGAACCCTAAGGTTCCTAGGTGAAGATGATTCCACTAGCATCGCAACCTAACTCTAATTTGGATCCAGAATGAAAATGAAATAATGATTAAATAAATGATGGTAAGATGGTTGCCTGATTGAAGTGGAAAGATGGAATAAAAGCTAATAAATTAATGTAAAATTTAAACTTAAGAACAATTTCAAAATTATTTAAAATAAAAATAATAAAATAAATGTCCTGTCAAGGTCGAATAAATCGACTTGGCATAATGGAATCAAATTTTGAAATAAAATAATAAAATAAAATAATAACAACCGCCAAATCGGATCTCAAAAATTTGAGTCCGTTAATAAACATAATTTCGGCAATTATGTTTATTATCGAACTCGGGACAATAGAGAAGGGAGGAGGCTAAGATACTCACTCTCGTAAAAATAATAATAAAATAGATAATTAATTCGAAAGATAAATAACACGCTAAGGAGGAATAAAATAATATAATTAACTCAACTAAAAGGAAATAAAAACAAAGGGAATAGTCCCCCAATCCAAATAAAATTAATTTCCTCTAAGATAAAATTAAATCACAAGTAAATAAACAAAATACAAACCCCATTCAAATTTAGCAAAATAAATGAATTCCAAGGTTAAAGGAACAAAGCAAAAATGGAGTTTTTTAAATTAAAGAAATTAAACCACTCCCACAATTAAAAATCCTCTCAAATGTTCTCCAAAATAAAAGACCCACATTTCCAATTTAAACTTGGGTTTTAAAAAGGATGCTCTATTAGTATTATATTATTTTCTCCACTGCCCTAATTCCATTTTTAAAATGTTATCTTAAGGAAACCCTAAATTTCTTTATCTCATTATTCCTTGTTTTGTTTGTTGGTTTTCTTTCTCATGTTAAGCAGGTAGGGTTGAACCAGAAGTGGAGGCCATGAGAGGAACCTGCTACTACCTCCCACAGAGGTATATACAATAGCTTAAAAAAACCCTATTATTATTATTATTATTTTATAGTGTGGTATAAGATACTGTTATATATATATATATATACAATGTAAATGTCTAAAGCCATGCCTGAATTATAGGGTGAACAGACGAGGTTAAACCGCTGCTGCCGTAGACGACAATGGTGAAGGCTGAAAGGCCATGGTGGGGAGCAGCGGGTGAAGGGTCACGGTGCTGAGTGTGAAGGGGACTGTTGGCAGAGCACAAGGGGGAGGGTGCGATAGAGCCGCCACTACAGGGTTTAAGGGTTAGGGCATGTGGGGTGGGAGGCGGAGCCTCCACCCACACCCCTTATTGCTTGTGTTTAGTGGGACTGTGGGCGCTACAGCCCATAGTCCAATTTAATATATTTTTTTTTGTAAACTTAGAAACTATAAAAAAAATAGTCTGTCCCACAATAATTTTGATCTCTGTCTTTTTGTTAAAAAAACAATTTTTCTTCAAATATATATATATAAGGACGTGGTTCGGTGGTTAAGTTGCTCGGTTGTCGTGGTGGCCACCAGAGTTCAAACCCCCATTGGGCCAACGAGCTCGCAAGGCGTTACGCCTTCGTTGGGCCAACGAGCTCGCGGGTTTGAAGTGTTCTTTCTTGGGGATGAGGTCCCCTGTGTTGTGGCATCACCAGTTCATAGCTCCAGGTAAAAGCGTTGTGTGGAGCTAGAGGGCGTGTCGCACCAACGTCACCGGTCACATTAAAAAGTTCACTAGGCGCATATATATATATATATATATATATATATATATATTCTTAGAATAATACCCACAACCTATAAAAAAATACCACAGTATAAAGCTTCTATTATATTATGGCAAAATATATATTTATATATATGCACTCATGTATGTATATATATATATATATATTTTTTTTTTCTTATATATATGTGAGAGTATATATATATATATATATATATATATATATATTATATTCAGGAAATATTAAATTTTTGTGGTTTATTCCATTTTAGTATAAACACAAGAAATAAAATTATAAACAATGGATTTATAAAATGAGAAACAATGTCTATATATCTATATATATATCCTCATATATATAGGTATAGTTATATATACATTGAACTACTACTCACAATACACAAATCCGGATAGTATAACTTTCTAAATTTTTGTTTGCATCAGAAGAGATAAACCAGTAGTAACTCTTTTTTTTTTTGACATAAAAAATAAATAGGAATATATATATATATATATATATATATATATATATATATATAAGCATTATGCAAGATAGAGAATGCATTTCATCCTATTTTCAACAGCAACAAATATTATGGACTTCTAATGTAACAACAAGAAACTAATTTAAACTTTCCTTTCCCCTTTTTTTTTGTATGCAATAAAAATTGTTTTACAACTAGGATGTATTTCCTTTCTCTTTCATTATTGGTGTAATAAAATATAAACAACAATTGATATTTTTTTTGTTTTGAAAAGAACCATGACAACAATGTACATACTTTTTCTCCTTCTTTCTTGGAATACAATAAAAATTTATTTAACAACACTCATACATAAATTTTTTTTGCAAGTATAATGACAGAAAAACATATAAAATTTCACATGTATTTCACCAACTTCCCAACTCCACAAAATAGGGAATAAACAACATTTAAATAAAATGATGAGATTGTTTACATTACAAAACCTTTAACAGCTAACTCCATAAATATATAACTTGGACAAAAATTAAAATACAATAAGGCCATAATGGCCATGGCTCAAACAGCCAAAAGACTTCTAAAGCCACACAAAAATGAGCTTCACAACAACTCCATTTCTCCAAAGAAAACACCTGCAATAAAACACAACAACAAGAACAACCCAGCCACTTCAAAATGCTCTCCTCCCTAGCGTAGACTCGCAAGAGGGTCACCCCTGAGCTAGGGAGGTAGGGATTCACACAGGTGTAAACATTCCACAACAAGAATCAACAACAACAACACAAAAACAGCCCCAAGGTTTAACACATAACTCAACTCATGGAAATGAGTTTGATGAGGGTAGGGAATGGACCCCTCTACTTCAAAGGCCACCCAAATGATAAAAATACCAATCTCATGGCCTCAAGCCAAAAATCTCCCAACCACCACTCTCCACAAAACCACAAAATAAACTCCATGACACTCTTGCCATTCAAATAATCTCCTCAACAAGTAAAATCTCTCAAGGCATAAATAGCACAATGTGGGAGTGACCTCAAGGAGGTTCCTTTTCCCTACCCAAACAAGTTGAGCCTTACCTCCAAATGGAGGTGCTCTTACCATACTCCCATCCCACACAAAAACAATGAAACAACGAACAACCAAAAACTCAACACAACACAATAAATAAGCAAGGGTGAAGAAACTTGGTTCATGAGGCTTACCTTCAAAGCCCTATAATGGAAGCACGTTTGGTGATGAGCTCCAAGCTTTCCCAAACCTTCCAATCTTCAAGAATTTCTCTAACTTCCCCAAAATTGCTCCAAAAATAGAAAGAAAACTCCAAAGTACAAGAACCCCACATTCTTCAACAAAAGGAGATATTATAGGCCATCAATTTTGGCCTTGAAGAATGAGAAGGTGACATTTGTCACCTTCTCCTTCCTCCTCCAATGCCACTTGCAAGGGAGAGGAAGTGTGAGGGTGACAAATGTCACCCTCCAATTCCATCTCAATCCTCACCTTATCCACTTGTGCTCTCACACATGTGTGAGAGGACAAGTGGTGAGGTGGCATTCCCATTCAAACCTCTAAGAGGATAAAGGATGCCATATGGCATCCTCTTATTCTCTCAAAGAGCCATCTCCCTCCAAGATGCTCTCACACGTGTGTGAGAGTCTTGGAGGAAGATCCCACACACTTGGGAGTCTTGGAGACCTCCCAAGTCTTCCTTGGGAAAGGATTCCCAAACTTTGGGAAGGGAGATGAGTCTTTCCCAAAGCATGACTCATCTCCCACCTTCCCTAATTTCAAATTTTGTCACTTTGACTAAACCATAGTTTAGAGTGACCTAAAATGAGTTAATCCAAGGGTTAGTTAGTCAAAATTGACCCTAGACCCATGGGTAACCATCTAGGGTAACTTTTGGGACACTAAGGTTCACCAAGGGGTCATAAATCCACTTTAAATGGCCTCAAAAAAAATAAAACAAATACCAAGTGGTGTAAGTCAATAAAAATTAATATTAATTAATTAAACAAAGGGGTACTAGGCCAAAATGATAAAATTAAATCAAGCACTTAAATCAACATTCAATTTCAAACGTGATCCTTATCCCTCTTGGGAATGGACCGGTTTCACAGGGAATAACATTGGTGTGAATTCTACCTCCAATTTCCTGTGGCTTGGGAATGTAAAACCTGCACATCTCAATCAAGTGTCAATCATATCATGATAATCATAGTTGAAGCAACTGGAATTAAATTCACACCATAGAATACAACAATAATCATCAATAACATAATTCTGAATTAAACTGCATTTTTCAATCACATGTCAATTAGTCAACATCACATAAATAACTAGAATTCTCATCACAAAGCATCATCAAATATATATCTCATATGTCAAATCACAAAATAACATCAAATATGATCAAATCGAATCACATATGTCTACTCAATGTCCTATCAAAATCAGGAGATATAATCAAGTTTGCATAATGAAACTATAGTCTCTAAAAAGTCTGATAATGTCATCAACTAAAATGCATAACAATCAAAAATAAGGAAGGTAAAATAATCGGCCTCACAGATACATTAGTTAGCCCTTAGTAATTATAATTATGAGTTTTCTTTTAGAAGAAATTGGTAAAGTTATTAGTGGATAAAAGACGAAAAAAAATGGCTTAGTCACTATATTATAATAGTATACAATGTGGAACAAACCTAATTGGTTAGGTGGAAAGAAAAAAAATTAGGGTTTTTGTCCCATGTGCACGTGATGTATTCTATGGGTATTACATTAATTATGGTGTTTTTCATGAAGTTAGTGTTAGCCAGGTTGCGGCATTATAGATGCCTTCATTGCTCCTACAAAATCCATGGTGGACGAGGAGCATCCTGATTTGTACAAAGGGTATAGCTTTGCCGAATTTGTGAAGGAATTCCAGAGTTAGGGATTGAAGAGAAAGTGTGTATTGGATCAATTCCATATTAAACCTGATAAATCAATTGATAATACAAAAAAGGGCAAATTAGTGCAGGGCTACCATGAACTAGTCCTTGGACATGAAAGGGGCTAAAAGGGCAAATTACTGTAGGGCTACTATGAACTAGTCCTTGGACATGAAAGGGGCTAAATCACAATGGAAAATGTGTACTAGAAGCATGTGTATTCATATGTATAATGAATATATGGATATGGATGGGAATGAGAGGTAAGTGTTGAGGAATGTGTAATGGGTAGTTGGATACATAAAGGCAAGGGACCCAACTTTGTACAAAATCACACCATTTGTCAATACGTCTATGTATCAAAGAAATTTCTTCAAAATAGGCACAAACTAAATGGGAAATGGCATGGTTATGCAAAGTTGATCATTACATTTTGTCTCCACTTTGAGGTACATGTGAATTCTAGAAGGATCGTGTATCTCAAATTTTGTAGCACTCACAAACATACATGTAAATTAAATATTCAAACATCAACGGAGATGAAGGGTGTCAATGTAAAGTAGTTGACTTTGAAAAGATGTGATTATGTAGGTTCACATTATGTGTATGTACTCTCCATGAGAATAAAAGATTGAGTCTCTATAAGCACTTGTAATTGTTTGTACATCTAATCATGAAAATGTTAGCAATAGGTATGCCCCTTGACAAATTTTTGTATCTATAGGATACAAGGAATTGTAGGAAGAGGGAAAATAGTAAATGAAAATTAAATATTATTAAGCATGTAGTCCAATATAATCATATAACCATGTAAGCATATATAGCAATGGTCCTATAAAAGAATGCATGCGTAATGATCATATAAATGTGTCAAAAGATAAGCATGATAAGTACATGGACTAGAGATAGTATCAAACACTAACAATGTTTCCCCCAACATGGGCAAATAATGATTATGTAGCCCTTACTGCCCAGGAACACCCATGTAAGTACAGTGGCATGAAACCATGATAATGTGTAAAGGGAAGTGTGATTCTCCTAAATAAAAATATATGTTTGTCAAGGTGCAAAAGAGGAAGAACAATTCTTTTGAATAGGAAGGCTTGATGTTTCCATTGCAATAAAGAGGGAAGGCACAATGCCTCCCAACGGGAAGGTTTGATACCCCCAATGCAAAAAAGGGAAGGTGCAATACCCCTTGACATGCTAAAAGGGAAGGTGTGATATACTCCTAATTGTAATAAAAGGGAATGTACAGTACACCCAATGTGGTAAAGTGGCTACTTAGGACACAAATGAATCATGTTAGTGGAACAATGTAACATGTAAATGTGAAAGCTCCTATCAAATAAGAGGACTATATGGGAAGGTAATGCAATAAGGCACAAATGTGTGTAAACAGGGGAAATTATGATGCCCTCAATGTGTAAAGATATGGGGATGATGGCTTGAATGCAAAGGGGAAATATGTGATGCCTACCAATGTAACTTGAAAGATATATTAATGTAAACTCATAGTACAATTCTAATAATGTAACAAGATAGTTGTAAATGACTAGATAATGTTGTGTGAAAAGCCATAATGTGAAATACATAGTGTGTATTTCAACATTTTGTGGTGTTTATGCAAAAACCGTTTCAATTTGGTTTTAGTTGTTTTTGTAAGGTTTTTGACTATTATATTAGTCTAAATTGATGTCAAAACCTGATTTATATTATTAATTCCAACTGTGGGAGTTTCTGGTGCAAAAGTTATAAATTTAGTGATGACTAGCTGCTAGTTTGTGATGTTTTTTGTGTAGATTTTGGGTGAAATTTGTTAAGACAATTTTCAAATTTGAAATTAATTAAAAAATTTCAGTTAGGATATTACACATCATCCCCAAGAGACCAAATATTTTGGGTCAAAATTCAATTTAAGGCTTCTTTGTTTGCTCTTACAAAGATGTCATGAACAAGCTAGCAAGTCTAGGTACATTTGTACCTCCCTTCTAGTAATCATGCTATCCTCTCAAATTAAGAGTCTAGATTGCTCTCCTCCTCACTCTTCATAGACTTGACATTCTCATAGTCTATTTAAGAGTTTAGAGGATGGAGAATATGTGTTAGACAAATGGAGAAATTTCACACTAGTTATTCAAATAGGAAATGTTAACCCTTTTTCGAAGGGGGGCTTTCTATAAAATAGCTATGCAACTCTTGATATCCTAGATATCAATGATATGACTTTAGAATGAAGTTTATTTCAAGGAATGTTTGAGGTCTAACAAGCCTCACAAGAAAATAAATAGTATGAGATATTTGACAAAGATTTGCACACTTGGATATTATTTGTTTGCAAGAGATTAATATTTTAGACCTTTTTATTTTTATTTTATGTCGTATTGAATATGGCCAGCTAGCCACTTTCCATGTAACAATTTATGAGGCAAGCCATGGTAGAATGGTTACTTCTCTCTTTCATAAATGGTAGTCATTTTAATTGATCAAGGACGTGACCCCACTAATAGAGTGTTATGGGTTCTCCTGAATGTTGGCAATCATCCCTTGTGACTCTAGAGGCCTAGATCTTATTGATATTCAATGTCAAGGCACAACCTTATGCGCTAAATGGATCCCCTTGATGGAAATGAAGCTTGGAAAATCTTGCTTCATCATTGTACTTCTTGTGGTGTTCCAACTGGGCATAAGTCTTAGAGGGATCTTGGCTTATGTACTATTCTCATTATGTAGGAGCCTATCCAAATCCAGAGGACCTTTGTGGAGAAGAGTATGTAGTTCAAAGCATGAGAGGCCATTAAGTCATGGCTCTTATGGAATGATAATGGATTCATGACTATTTTGTTCATAAATCAACAATCTCTTTGGTGGTCTCCTATTATCACTTGCTAGGATAAATGCCTAGTTAAAGTTCCTTGGGTTCATACTTTAAAATTTTATAACAGGGGTATTAAGATTCTCCCAGATCTTTTGATAGAACTATTAGAAATCTTCTTTCTTGGCCTAAAGTTAAATTGAAGTACATATTCCCTAATCAAGATCATGATTCCTTTCAAACTATTGTTACTTCCATTCTTGTAAAAATGTTGCACACAATTAGGATAAGTTTTAAACCCTAGTGGAAACATTGGAAATGGTATCTTAATAGACTATTTTGTAACTATAAATCTCATAGAGGTTATGCTTGGATTTCACCACATTTGCATATGGTGCACAAACTTAATGATATATTGGCTCTTCAATCCTCATTAGGTACTTGGTAGCATAGATTTTAGATCACTTGGTAGGCTATTACTGATTTGAAGCTTACTCATTTTGCTTAGTGCATTCTTTACTAGGGTCTTCTATCAACTTTAAATTTCTTCATTTAGGTGTTTCTAATTGTTGTTGCCCATTTTACGGGCATCATGAAACTCTCAAGCATCTCCTTTGGTTCTTCCCTAGAGCTCAAGCATCTTGGCATTGGATTCATGATTTTTTCAAGCCTTTTTCTAGGCATATGACTCTTCTAGGAGATTGTCCGAGAATCCTTGCGAAACTCACACAAATATGGCATGTTTTCAGAGTGGAAATCCTATTTAGCATTTGGAAAGATATGAATTTCGCACCTTTTTTTGGATGTATTGTTAATATAAATTTATTTTTTATTCTAAATCTATGATATGCTATGACATGTCTATGCACATACAAGTACAAGCTAATATAGTTGCACTTGAAGTGGTCCACCTATAGGTTCTTGTTGATCATTGGGATAATGCTCCTTGTATGGTTTCTAGAGTGCCACTGATTTCCCCTTCTAATAAGGTTCCATCCCATCTGTGAGGGTGTCAATGTGGTTGCAATCAACAACCCTATGGGCATGATGCTTCTCATGCTTCCTAGATCATGGATAGTCTTAGTCCTCTTGCCAACATTTAGCCTCTCCTATGCACTTCTCTAGAGCAACTCCTAGTTGGCCTAACAGTAGAAAATTCTCTCAACTCACTCTAGCTATCTTTCCTATGAAGAATGCTAGTCAACACCTTGAGGAAGTGTAGGTTAATGAGGATAATCTTGATGGTGCTCTTACTAGTTGGGAGTAATGAGAAAGATAATTAGGATGCGTGAAAACTAGATGATTGTGATTTGCCTCATGCTACTAGTGCTTTAGCTCATGTTGCTTAGCATCTCTATTTGTTTTTCTTTGATGTGATGTTTAAGGCTTCACTTTGCTTAGACGTTGGAGTGTGACTATTTGTACCCACCTTTTTTTGCGTTATAGTATTTTTTGAAAAACTTTTTTAGTAAATATAAATGCCTAGTTCATCAATAAAAGAAATGTGAACATTGTTATTTCTCAACTTCCATGTTCTAATGCACTACTTGTATAAAATGTAAACAAATTCAACATTCATTCCTATTAAACAATCAGGCCTTAATCTTCCTTTACAATGTCGTCATTTATTCTTTCAACATGCAAATTCAAATTTGACAATAAAAAAGTTAAAATATTTAACTAAATCAATTTTCAAAACTCTTTTTTTTTTCTAAATTGTATTGCAAATTTTGAAAACAAATATATTACTAAACCAATCAATAATTATTAAACCTTTTAACTAATTACCATTACATATATTTTCAACTATATTACAATAAAAAAACTAATAATAATTAAACAACCTAATGTGATATTGACTTATATCTCTTCAAGATACTTCATCATCATCCCAAGAAACCCAAATATTTGGGTTACAAAGATGTCATCAACAGGCCATGTTCATGAAACCCTTCTCAATGCTGTTGAAAAACTCATGTCCAATGGACTCAACCATCTTTAGTTTAAGGAACAATACATCTTTCCTCCCCATGAGTGTCCCAAACTGTCTCATGTTTGTCATTCCTGTGCTATTCTAGTGGTAGACCTTAAGGATTTAGATGGCCCTGATAGGAAAAATGCGGTGAAGGAGATCAGGAATGCATGTGAGGTGTATGGTTTTTTCCAGGTAAACTTTCATTTATATATAATTTTCATTCAAAAATCTATTTGGGTTTGGTTTGATATCAATGATATGACTCAGAAAATCCAGATTGTGAACCATGGAGTGTAAGAATCTATGATGAAGGGCATGATGGATACTGCCAAAGAGTTTTTTGAAATGCTTGTGGAAGATAGAGCCTTTCTCTATTCAGAGGATTTAAGTCAGGCGTTCAAGCTTACTACAAGATTCAATATCACCAAAGAAAAAGTCCTAAACTGGAGTGATAGTTTGAGACATCCATGCCATCCTTTGGAAGAGATCATTGACTCTTGGCCTCAAAAACCTGTAGCCTATAGGTAATAATAAAGATAATGCAATAACAGGAGCTTTCACAGTGGAGAACCTTGTTTGAAGCTTAGGTGATGTGTCACATATTGAAGTGTATAAATACTATCCAATTTTGGTTGTGCCATATGTTGGATCAATTCAACTATAGACATAATAACATATCCCCTGTGTTGGTATCTAAACCTAAGGCTCCCCATTATAAACAAAAAATTATCAATAAAATAAAAAAGAAAAGAAATAAAATGCAATCCCTCAAAAAAATTTTGCTACCAATTGAAAAAAAGGAGCATAACCCTTTCCTCTATTTTTGTAGACAGTGTGTAGGGAAGTATACTACATAGATAAGATCACTGATTTTGAGACTATTGGCTACAATTTCTGAAGCTTTAGGACTAGATGCTGATTATTTGAATGCAACATTTGGGAATCATGGTCAGGGGTTGCTAATAAATTATTATCCTCCATGCCCAAATCTAGATCTTACCTTTGGCATGCCACCTCATTCAGATTCAGGTCTAATCACTGTTCTAATGCAAGGAGATGTGAGTGGCCTGCAAGTACTCATGGATGGGAAATGGGTTGCAGTAGAACCCATACCCAATGCCTTTATGGTGAATTTGGTAGATCAACTTCAGGTCTTTGATTAAACAATATATTGATCCAAGCTATTGTTAAATAAAAAGAGAGCAAATAAAACAATCTAAAAAAATAGATCAAACACATAACATAGATGCAAGACAGAACACAATTTTAATGTGGTTCACCATGAAGGCTACATCCACAAATAGCAGGACAATATCTTATTCACTATTTTTCTTCAATACATTACAATACACAGCAGCATGCTTTTTATACGCCTACAACAGTTTCCACTCCACTTCCCTCAATGTCTAGCAATAGCTAATAAATTAATAATCTCTGAAAGACTCACTATCTTTGACCCCAACGACGGAAATTTGTAAATAACAATGTCAGAAAATAGTAGAGAATCTCAGAGACATTTTAGTTACATCTGATTGGGCTTCACTGCTCAACAATCTCCCACTTGAAGTCCAATCATTGCTGCTACAAACAATGATATCCCCTGCATTTTCATTCCTATCATCACTTTGAAAACAAGCCTAGAATACAAGGCTTTAACCTTTGTTCAAGGACACTCTGTATAAGTCTTTTCCAAGCTTCCTAATCAATCGCAACACCTTCCTTTTGCAAAATTCTTCCCATTGCTTTCTTCCCTTTCTTCACCTCTATCTAATCCAAACCAAATGGATCTACTTCCTCTGCATCCTTCTCAAACTCTACAGGCCTGTCCATAGACCCACCTCTCACAACTTTTCTTATCCGTGCATTTACCATTGGAGCTTCAACTCTTGGATTTGTGCCAACAAAGAGGAAAGTGTCTCCCTTCTCAAAACAATAAATCAAACACTGAAATAAACTCATAACATAAACAACACCAATACCTTTGTTACCAAGAACACCAGCAGTAGCAGTGGCACCAACATCGCTTCGCTCCAACTTAGCCCTTTGTGCAAGGGCCCTCAATTCTTGCTTAGGTTTTTCCTCATCATGATCATCATCAATTTCATTTGCCCATGGTTCTTTAGCATCTAAATAGATAGGAGCATCATCAAATGTAACCTTTTTCTTTACTTTAGACTCAGCCACAATGCCTTTTATTTCTTGCATCTGCTCCATGCCATTGTCAGGTTCCAACATAGCAAGAAACTCCTCGATAACAAAATCAGCTTCATCATTTAATTCATCCAAAAACATCTGATAAATAGCTCCCACTTCATCATGACTCTCTTCATGGCCATGTCACATAGACATGAGAGATTGAACCCAATCATCCCAGTTGGGACTCTCTTCCATATCTGCTCAACTTTCTTCACAAGTCCTCCTTGGTTCTAACCAAGCTCTGATACCAATTGTTAAATAAAAAGAGAGCAAATAAAACAATCTAAAAGACTAGATCAGACACATAACACAAATGCAAGACAAAACACAATTTTAACGTGGTTCACCATGAAGGCTACATCCACAAACAGTAAGGCAATATCTTATTCACTATTTTTCTTCAATACATTACAATACACAGCAGCATGCTTTTTATACACCTACAACAATTTCCACTCCACTTCCCTCAATGTCTAACAATAGCTAATAAATTAATAATCTCTGAAAGACTCACTATCTTTAACCCCAACGATGGAAATCTATAAATAACTTGATGTCAAAAAATAGCAGGGAATCTCAGAGATGTTTCAGTTACATCTGATTGAGCTTCACTACTCAACAACGATATTTTAGAGTTTTAAGTCTGCAATCTGCAATTTTTTAAAAGAAGGATAGATTTTTGAATTTATTTTGTGTGTTTTGACTAGGTTGTAAGCAATGGGAGATTCAAGAGTGCAGAGCACAGGGTTGTAACTAACATGTCATGTGTACACATGTCCATTGTTACATTCTCTATGCCTTCAATGGATGCCTTTGTTGCTCCTATAGAATCTATGGTGGACAAGGAGTATCCTGCTGTGTACAAAGGGCATAGCTTTGCTGAATTCTGAAAGGAATTCCGAAGTCAAGGATTGAAGAGTAAGCATGTATTGGATTGATTCCAAATTAAAACTGATCAATCAATCAAATCAGAGGCAGATTCGAATGGATCTCAAACAGTGTCAAGGGCATATTGGTAATACAAAATGCCATACTAATTTTAAATCAATGTCGGCCACATAGCTTATAATATTGTAAAGGAAAATAAACTTTTAAATATTATAATTTGTAACCATTATTAAATGTGAGAAAGTAATTTGGAACAATAGTACTTAGATCAATAATTGAAGTTTGCACTAAATTTGATCTAGATTTGAATTTGATGTCTCAGGTATAGTAAATGACAAATTGGTAATCATCTCAAAATCAAAATATTTTGTTGACATTGTGTAGGTAGAGACAAGGATGAATATGTGACAGCAAACTAGTCCTATACCTACAAACTTGTATTGTATAATGCGGAGACTCTTTTTCTTCACTTTGCCAAATGTGCCTTGATGACTTTTGTGCTCCCTAAAATCCATGGGCTAGCCGTATTTAAAATACCTCTGTGGCACTACTGTTATGTCAGAAGGATACATGTGAAGTCAGTTTTACTTATTCCAACAGTGATGAGTAGTCAATAACGAGTACTATGGTAGTGTCTTGATGTACCTGAAGGCCAAGTAACTGAAACTGAAGGTTGTTGGACAAGGGTCGTAGGGGAGCTAGGTGTAGCCCCCCTACCATGTTGAAGGCATTTTGGAAAATTTTTTTGGTCATATGCCACGTATACACCATGCAAAATTATATTTGGAAGTGCCACTCACACGTTTATGTATGAAAATCTATCTTTAGATTTGATTTGTATTATACATGTATTTTTCATGGTTATTTAAATTAGTCGAGCTTGAATGCCAAAGCATGAGAAAATCTTTGTAACTGTGAATTTTCTTCTGAGAATAAAATTGAGAGATCTTTGCTCATGGTTTTTTTCCTAGTACATTGCCATGTTTTTCCATGTAAATTTGTGTTGTCTGTTTTGTGCTTTTTATTGTTAATTCATTGTTATTTCAATTCTACACTACTTATTTTTCTAATAGTTGGTATTAGAGTACACGGTTTGTGCATAAATTGTTTTGTGGGATTTTTATCTTTGTGAAAAGCAATGATAGGATGCATGATTACCAGATTTGAGGTTCAAAAATTTGATGGTTCCAATTTTGCCTTATTGGTGAAGGATGGATGTGCCTTGGCTCTCAAGGAGATAGCATCAAACCCTATAGCCATGAAGTAAGAGGAATGAGATTAAAATGATAACATGGCTAGAGCTACAATCTAGTTATCTCTGGGTAATTCGGTTTTGTTCAATGTTGTAGAGGAGATAACAACACATGACTCGTGGACTAAGCTCGAAAAACTGTATGAGACAAAGTCATTGGGAAACAAAATTCTGTTACGAAGGCCACTATATAACTTGAGGATGCATGACATTTCTTCAATCACAGATCATCTCAACAATTTCAATACATTGATTAGCAAGTTAACTTTAGTGGAGGTGAAAATTGAAGAAGAGATTAAGGCGGCTATATTATTGTGCTCTTTGCCTGGATCAACTAGTTATGGCACTTAGTAACTCAGCACCAAGAGTAGATAAAATCAATATTCATTAAGATTACACAAACAATAATTACACTTACATACCTAATAGGGGAAATGGGCTAGTTCCGCCCATACCCCAATAACCGCTATGTTTTTAATCACTTGACTCCCCAATTAAATTTTTTAAAAGAACCAATATATGTAAAATACCAACCTAATAAATTAACACAAATGCACCGATACATGTTCACAACATTTGTACATGTTCACAAATGCACCAATACATGTTCACAACTCCAATAAATTAACCAATGAAATGAAGACAAGTGCACAAATGTGATGGCGAGTGGTTACTGGCACATCGTTGGCATGTATGGGGTGACATGTTGAAATGATACTTTTTCGACCCATGTGCATGTATAAGTGCCCAGAAGCTGAAAGAATAGCTTTAAGCTCTTCAGTCACACACGAAGAAACCCAAAACAAATCATCGAAATCTGATATGTCTAGATATGAGCTTGACATGGGCGAAGTTAGGGTGGGCGGCTACTAGTCCCTCTCCCCTATTGACATTTTAATAAGAGTAGATAAAACTAATATTCATTGAGATTACACAAACAATAATTACATTGAAAGCCTTCCCTATGTGAACAGAACATAATCAATTATATAGATGGACCTAGATTAAAAGGACTACCATGAAATCAATCTTGTCCATTGATTGTTTTTCAAATTATATCATAAATTATAAAGAACAAAAAAAATTAATACAATACTCCACTTGACAAAATATCTTCAAAAGAGCACTTTATTTCCACCACTCCATTTTACTCCACTTGACAAAATATCTTCAAGAGAGCACTTTATTTCCACCACTCCATTTTGACCAGCCATAAAAAGAAAACACGTAAGACAAAGCACTTTGGTATTATACATCGCAATAAATTATGGGATTTTGAATGTATTTTGTATAATGAAATTTACCGTTGGTGAAAAAAGAAGGTTTGAGATTTATCTGCACTTTCACGGTAGGAAATTTTCTAAACTCGTCGCTTGTTCTCACATCGGGAACAAAATTGAATCAAAAGTCTATGCGGTTTAAATGCCCCCGTCGGATACCCTCTGATTTCTTTAATTTCTATTTTTTTCCCCAAAGCAAAAGGAAAACGGAAAGGTTGAAAGTAAAAAAAAAAAAAAAAACTTATAAATAAACTTAGTTTAATATAATAATGTATAATGTATAATGTTAATTAATTAATTTATAACCTTTATATTAGATTAATAAAATTTTACAATATATAAAATTAATATAATGTAAAATATAATAAATCAGCAACAATTAATATGTTTTATAATAATCTATTATTATGATAATTAATATACATTATAATTTATTAATTTATTATTAATTATATTACTAATTAATGTATTATTATCTATAATTAATTTATTATATTAGTAATTAATACATTATCAGAAATAATATTATAATAGTTATATAAAAAGAGTTTCAAGAGATTTGAATTATTATTAATTATTTCAACGTTTCTTGTTTTAATAATAATATAATATTACATACTAATATAATATTAATAATACATAATAGTGATATAATATTAAAAAAACATAACATATGATATAGTTAGTTAGGGTAGTATTGTTGATTATATCATGAATTAAAGTTCCATTCAATTAATCCACATTGACTAGGTATATGTTTGAAGTATTTCTCTAATTTTTTTAATGTGATAGATATTATAAAAGTTCATATATCAAATACATACTTATAAAAATTTATAGTAACTTAAAAAATGGTATACATTTTTATTCATTATGTCACAATTATGTATTCATTGCAACATTTTTTCGCAGAAGAGACTATTTACCTAGTAAGGAATTGACATGATAATAATTTTATGTGCATGTATCTCACTCATTTCAATAACATAGATCCATGAATGAATTAGGACTTCATAAAATCGAACTCAAATCCAATTTTGACAATAGTTAATGTGATGAAACTTTAATAAGAATTGATAAAATAATTTAATGGATTAAATAACTTATAAATTAATAAATAATAAATAATTTCTAACAAATTCTATAATTTCTTGAGAAAGTTTTCATCCTGCCCATTGAACCTATGGATCCAATTGCTAGTTATACTTACATATCTAATACAGTTAATGCAAAGGAAAACAAGCAAGTCCCCCCTCGGTGAAATTGTTTCCTCATGATGCCTTATGTAAGTATGAAGGGTTGCAGACATTTGAAACATTCAAGTTGATTTCAAGTTGATTTCATGATGACGGAAGTTTTCTAAAATATCTTCATTGGCTGAAGTAAGGATTTGTTTTAATGAAAACAATTCTTTTTCAATCGTTTATGTCAAATCAAAGCTCCAATGGTCTCCCAAAAACCCATTACACTTCCTCAATCCAAAGAAATCCATAACAATTCCAGCCCAGTTAAAGGGTTTCTATTTTATCCCTTATGAGATGTCATCCACAACCCATGTTGAAATCCATCTCGATGTTGGTGAGAAACTCTTGTCAAATGGATCCAACCATCTTGAAGTTAAGAAATATTTCCTCCCCATGAACGTGTTAATTTTAAATGTAGCTTGGACAGGTGTTCTAGTCCCGAGTGGTGATTACGAGGCTGGAAACACAGCTGGAATAATTATCTCCATACCTAGATAATTGATTTCTCGAGAGACTTCTAGATATTAGGGTTTAGAGTCTAATTAATCCTAGCCATTGATTAAGATTAAATCATGGCCATTGGTTTCCAATGAGGGGATTATAAAAGAGGATCAATAGGCATTTGGAGAACACAGATCCGAGAAGTATTTGCAGTGATAGCAAATAAATAAATTTGCGGTGATAGCAAATTGATTTGCAGTGAGAGCAAAGGCGCAACGATAGCGTTCAAGACAGCAGTAGTGGAATTTCTATAGGAGAAATTGGGAGAAGAATTTTCGGAGGAGATCATTGCCGGAGCTCTGCCAGTAAGAGGCAAGCAGTCTATGTATTTCCTGATTTGATTTAATAAAGTTCCTCATCTACAGTACTGGTTTTCCCTTCGGGGTTTTTCCAGGGACAATTTGTCCAAAATGTTGTGTTGATTTTATTTTTCTATCTCCGTGATTTTTCCTTGAAGTTGCAGCTGTGTTATTATTTAATATTTGCTGTAAATTAATTAATTTTTCGGCAGCCAAATAATCTTATAAGATAGGAAATTAATAATCAGTAGCTGTAATAGATTTTTCACATGGTATCAGAGCCGATCTGAGTGCAGAATAGGCACAGGGAGAAAGGAAAAATAATAAATAAAAAATCTAGGGTTTATAAAACCCAGTTTGACCTCTTCAAATTATTATTTTCTTTTGAGATGGCCTCAGTAGGTTTAAGAGATCATGACAGATTGGATGGAGCCTCAAATTTTGGTGTCTGGAAAGCCAGAATTTCTTTATTGCTAGAAGAGAATGGTATCAAGGATTATGTGACCACTGTTGTACCTGTACCTACAGATGCAACACAGCTCGTAGCATATAAGAAGGAAGATGCCAAGGCAAGGAGGCTAATTCTTGATGGTGTTAAGGATCATATTGTTCCGCATATTGCAGAGTTAGATACAGCAAAGACGATGTGGGATGCCATTATGAATCTATACCAGAATGCTACCCTTAACCGAAAGCTGATTCTCAGAGAAAAATTAAGGAATACCCGGATGAATAAGGGAGAAGACGTCACAAATTACCTCACTAGACTTAGACTTGTCAAGGATGAATTGGCAGCTGTTGGAGACAAACCAAAGGATGATGAGCTAGTATGAATAGCCCTGAATGGGTTTACTAAGCAGTGGGATGTCTTTGTTCAAGTTATTAATGGACGAGACACCTTACCGAGTTGGGATCGACTATGGAGTGACTTCACTCAGGAGGAGCTTAGACTAAGTCTTGTCAATGGAACCAGCAGTAATAGTCAGAAAAGTGAGGTAGAATAGGAAAACGTTGCCCTAGCAGGAAAAGGGAAAGCGAAGAAGGGGTCTGGCAAAGGATCAAATCCAAAAAGTGAGAAGAAGAAGGACTTATCTAAGATCAAATGCTATGGCTGTCACGAGTTCGGCCACTATGTCAGCGATTGCCCACAAAGGAAGAAAAATGAAAAGAAGGGCAAGAAGCAGACGGCAGCTTCAGCAAGTGTAGATGAGCTTTCTAGTAGAATGGAGGATGAGTTTGCACTCATAGCTTGCCTGACTAGCTCAACCTCACAGGGTGTTTGGTATATAGACAGTGGGGCGTCATTTCATATGACAGGAGTTAGGGAGTACTTCTCCAGATGCAAGGAGGAGGACATCAGATTCCAGATTCAGATGGGGAACAAGTCCAAGTGCAATCCAGTTGGGAGAGGGACTGTTATATTTCAGAGGGAGAATGGCAAGCCTATTTCCATTCATGATGTGTTGTATGTGCTAGGCTTGGGCATGAATCTAATTTCCATATCTGTCCTTCAGGATAAAGGCTACAATGTACTCTTTAGAGGGGCGCATGTTTTAATCAAGCATAAGGATTGGAAATCACCCATAACTATTGGAGTTAGGAGTGGCTGACTTTATAGGTTGCAGTTTGATACTCCTAAGGCACTAGGGAGCAGCAGTAATCCTAGAGATCAAGGAGAGCTATGGCATAGAAGGATGGGCCATATACATCATGGAGCACTTAAATTGCTTTGTGAGACAGTGATAGGTGTTCCAGACATGAGCACAGAGCATGATGATGTATGTAAGGGATGTGTATTGGGGAAGTTTGTGAAAGCAGCTTTTCCAAGGAGTGACCCCAGATCCAAGGGGGTTCTTAATCTAGTACATTTAGATATATGTGGACCAATGTCAACGAAGTCTCTCAGAGGATATGAGTATTTTGTTACTTTTATTGATGATTTCTCCAGGAAGACTTGGATATACTTCTTGAAGACCAAGGATGAGGTCTTTAGTCACTTCCAGGAGTTCAAGCTCTTGTGGAGAATTCGACAGGCAGGAAGGTAAAGGTTCTTCGGTCAGACAATGGAGGCGAGTACAAAGGGAAAGAGTTCCAGGAGTTCTGTACCAGGGAAGGAATCAAGAGAGAGTGGACCATTCCTTACAACCCGCAGCAGAATGGGGTTGCTGAGAGGAAGAATCGTTCTATATCAGAGGCAGTAAGGGCTATGTTGTATGACCAAGATATGCCACGATACTTATGGGCAGAGGCATGTAGTATAGCAGTATACATACAGAACAGGGTTCCACATAAGGTATTGGGCAAGATGACACCAGAGGAGGCATTCTCAGGGAAGAAGCCAGATGTCAGTCACTTCAGGATATTTGGGAGTTTGGCATTTTGTCACATTCCAGGGGCTACACGTTCCAAGTTAGATCAGACTGCAGAGAGAGGGTACTTTGTGGGGTACAGCGAGACCTCAAAGGCATATCAGATATTTATTCCAGGGACCAAGAGGATTATAGTCAGGCGTGATGTCAAATTCATGGAGGACAAGGCATATAGGAGGTCCAAAGATTTGCCAGCAGATGATCAGAATGAGCAGCCAATAGAAGCTCCAAAGATTGTTCAACCAGAACAGGGGCAGCAAAGCACGAGTACAGTTACTAGTACAAGCACAGGCTCAGGTGCTGAGAGTTCGCAGAGTATGGAGCAACAGATACAGCAAATCCAAGAGATGCATCAAGAAGATATGGAGTTTGATATTTCATCCTCTATAGTTGACAGGAGGAACCGTGAGGTTCAACAGACACATAAGGATACTCAGGAGTTTGTGGGAGCTCCTAGGACGAGTAATAGACAGCGGAAACAACTAGCTAGGTATAATGACTATGTGGCATTGGTTAGTCAGTTGGTAGATAGTGAGCCTTCTAGCTATCAGGAGGCTGCACAGCAACAGGTGTGGCAAGATGCGATGGTTGAGGAATATACCTCAATAATGCAGAATGATGTATGGGAGGTTGTGCCTAGACCGACATATAGGGCAGTGGTTGGATCACGCTGGATCTATAAGATTAAGCATGGTGCAGATGGTAGCATCGAAAAATACAAGGCAAGGTTCGTGGCCAAAGGGTTCTCTCAAAAGGAGGGAATAGACTATGAGGAGACATTCGCTCCAGTGGCCAAGTATACTTCTATACGAGCCGTAATCTCACTTGCAACGCATATGGGATGGCAGATCCATCAAATGGATGTCAAGACGACATTTCTTAATGGTGAATTGTTAGAAGAGGTATACATAGAACAACCAGAGGGCTTTGTAGCACACAGCAGCGAAACCCACGTGTGCAGATTGAAGAAAGCTTTGTATGGACTCAAGCAGGCTCCCAGGGCGTGGTATGAGCGCATTGATAGATACTTGCAGGGAATAGGCTTTGTGAAGAGTGAGGCGCATGCTAACCTTTACTACTTGGTGGTTGGGGGTGAAGTTCTCATTCTTGTTCTATATGTGGATGACTTGTTTTTAACAGGTTCACTAGGGCTTATAGAGGAGTGCAAGAGGGACCTTGCAGCAGAGTTCGAGATGAAGGATTTGGGGCTTATGCACTACTTTCTAGGCATGGAAGTGTGGCAGACAGATGGAGAGATTTTCCTTGGACAAGGGAAATACTGCATTGAAATCTTGAAGAGGTTTGAGATGCAAGATTGCAGAGCCATGTCCACACCTATGATCACGAATTGGAAGAAGGTAGACGCATCCAAGGAAAAGGATGTAGACCCCACCTTATACAGGATGTTGATTGGATCTCTCATGTATTTGGTCAACACTAGGCCAGATATATCCTTTGCAGTAAACTCTCTTAGTCAGTTCATGGTTGAGCCGAAGAGAGTGCATTGGATAGCGGCAAAGCATGTATTGCGGTATTTGCGTGGTACAATTGAGTATGGGATCAGATATGCTCGAGGTGATGGTATCAAGTTGATAGGCTATACTGATGCAGATTGGGCAGGTAGTGCGATGGACAGGAAAAGCACTTTAGGGTGCTGCTTTAGTTTGGGATCAGGAGTTGTCTCTTGGTACAGCAGGAAGCAAAAGTCCGTGGCTCTGAGTTCTGCAGAAGCAGAATACATAGCAGCTAGCATGGCAACGTGTGAGGCTATATGGCTTCGGAAGTTGCTGGTAGCCTTGTTTGATCAGAGGGTTGAGACTACAGTGATACACTGTGATAATCAGAGTTGCATCAGATTATCTGAGAATCCAGTGTTTCATGATAGGTCTAAGCATATAGACATCAGATATCATTTCATCAGGGATTGTGTACAGCGGAGGGTTGTTCAGCTACAGTATATACCTACAGATCAGCAGGTAGCAGACATTTTGACAAAGGTATTGGGGAAGGTGAAATTCATCTTCTTCAGAGGTAAGTTGGGTGTTATGCAGAACACCTTCCTCGCTAAGAGGGAGTGTTAATTTTAAATGTAGCTTGGACAGGTGTTCTAGTCCCGGGTGGTGATTACGAGGCTGGAAACACAGCTGGAATAATTATCTCCATACCTAGATAATTGATTTCTCGAGAGACTTCTAGATATTAGGGTTTAGAGTCTAATTAATGCTAGCCATTGATTAAGATTAAATCATGGCCATTGGTTTCCAATGAGGGGATTATAAAAGAGGATCAATAGACATTTGGAGAACACAGATCTGAGAAGTATTTGCAGTGATAGCAAATAAATAAATTTGCGGTGATAGCAAATTGATTTGCAGTGAGAGCAAAGGCGCAGCGATAGCGTTCAAGACAGAAGTAGTGGAATTTCTATAGGAGAAATTGGGAGAAGAATTTCTGGAGGAGATCATTGCCGGAGCTCTGCCAGTAAGAGGCAAGCAGTCTATGTATTTCCTGATTTGATTTAATAAAGTTCCTCATCTGCAGTACTGGTTTTCCCTTCAGGGTTTTTCCAGGGACAATTTGTCCAAAATGTTGTGTTGATTTTATTTTTCTATCTCCGTGATTTTTTCGTGAAGTTGCAGCTGTGTTATTATTTAATATTTGCTGTAAATTAATTAATTTTTTGGCAGCCAAATAATCTTATAAGATAGAAAATTAATAATCAGTAGCTGCAATAGATTTTTCACAGAACGCCCCTAAATGGCTGAGGTTTCTCATTCTTATAGCATTCCAATAATAGACCTCAAAGATTTAGATTGTCCTGGTAGAAAATTGGTGGTGAATGAGATCAAGCGTGCATGTGAGGAGGATGGCATCTTCCAGGTAAATTTTTTATTTGTTTTATCTTTTCCCTTAATCAAACTTATTTGGGTCTGTTTCAAAATGGTAAAAACATGTTATTAAACATCCAGATTGTGAACCATGGGTGCCAGAGACAGTGATGAAAAGCATGATGGACATTGCCAAAGAGTTCTTCGAAATGCCCCTAGAAGATAAGGTATGCCTCTATTCAGAGGACATGAAGCAATTGGTGAGGCTTTCTACAAGCTTCAATATCACCAAAGACGAATTCCTTAATTGGATGGATTGTCTAACACGGTCATGTCATCCTCTGGAGGAATTCATCCATGCATGGTCTCAAAAACCTGCAGCCTACAGGTAGTAACCAAAAACCCAAAATGATCAAAATTTCTCAAGAATTTTCAAAGAAGAAGCAGAAATGACTCTTATTTATTTTGTAATACAGAGATATTGCAGGGAAGTATGCTATGGAAATAAGAGTCCTCACTTTAAGGCTCTTGGCTGTAATTTCTGAAGCTATGGCACAGAAGTCTGATTATTTGAATACAATCTTTAAGAAGCATAAACAGGTGATGAAAATAAATTACTATCCTTCATGTCCAAATCTAGAACTCACCCTTGGTATAGCACCTCATTCAGATCCAGGAGGCATCACTGTTCTAATGCAAGGACTTGTGAACGGCCTGCAAGTGCTCAGAGATGGAAAGTGGGTTACAGTAGAACCCACACCCAATGCCTTTGTGGTGAATTTGGGAGATCAGCTGCAGGTTTATAATAAAATTGGGTATAAGTTATTGGATAGTCGATGTTTGGAACTATATACGTTGTTGTTCATCATCAAGGTGAATGAAAGAAGGCAAATCTGAGCTCATATGGATATGAATGATAAAGAAAATAAGTTTGGGTTCCTTATATAGATAACTAATTTTCTTCATTATGATTTTTTATCTATGTAAGATCTGCTTTCTTATCGTCTTAGATGATGAGTAGCATATGTGGTTCGAAACTATATTCAAAATTCCTCATTGTTCAAAACTTGTTTTTGATGGATTGAATTTTGAAATGTGTTTATGTGGAGTTTTATTAGGTTGTGAGCAATGGGAAATTTTAGAGCATTGAGCATTGGGCTATAACAAATAATACAATTGTTCGTATATCTATTCCTACCTTCTATGGTCTTTCATTGGATGCTTTCATTTCTCCTACATAATCCAAGGTGGATGAGGAGCATCCGGCTCTATACAGACGATACAGGTTTGAAGAATACATGGGGGCATTATGGAGCCAGGAGTTGAAGAGCAAAAGCATTTTGGATCGCTTCAAGATAGAAACTAGTCAATGATTTTGTTGAGTGGTGGATCACTCTACTTAAATATCATCTACTTTAATGGTTAAACAACCAATAGCAATTTTACACCTCATTCACAACAAAAAGTGGTAAATATTTGTCATATTTTTACTAGCCAAAATTGACCTTTGACTATTGAAGTGGATGATATTTAAGAGCAGCCATGATGGATCATCTATGTCAATGAGGCAAAGGATGGTATATACCATTTGTTGGAACATATGTATTTGCAAGATCTTTGTGGGCTAGACTACCTAAATTGTTTAGGTTCTCATGTTTGGGTTTTCTTCCTGAACCTATCTATCATGAGGGAAACCCTGAAGCCAATACTTTCTAGTATTCATGTATGTTATTATTGATTCTATTTGCAATTTTGCATCTGTTAATATTTTAGTGAACTCCATACTATGGTGATACCTCCTATCATATACATACAGTGGTAATGGTAGTGGTGCAGAGATATCTAATCTAATAGTACTTCACAGTCCTGTAAGGAAATTAAAGTAACGGAAACAACTTCCTACGCCAATCATGAGGAGAAACATTATGCAAAACTTTTAAAAACTGATCTAACAATTATAGAAAATCCAGAAACACATTCAAAAACATGAAATAAACAAAGAGACACAAAACACCAGATATACATGGGGAAAACCCTTTCAGGTGAAAAACCCCACACTCCAAAGCCTGCTCAATGTATTCCAAATCCAATGTCAAGATTGCATACACTTGTAGAGCAAGTTTATTACAGGAGTATCACCAGTAAACAACTCTAGAAGAATTCTGGCAGCATTCCAACAACATAACAATACTTGCGAACTCACACTATGCAAACTACTCCTCAAGCCTCCAATTTATAGACTTCTGGCTATAAAAGAGACCATCTGTGGTTTTACAAAACCATGTGTGAGTCTTCTCAGCCAAGATTCTAGTCTAAAAATAAGCTCTCACGTCCAAAATGAAATCCCCTATTTTTGACCCTTACAGATGTTATAGAATTTGTCATAATATGCCTAAAAATAGGCCTTACATAATGTACCACTGTGTGGGCATCTTTTGACACCTAACAATCCAATTTTCAAAGCACCGACAATGCGTAACAGCTGTAAGAAAATATTAAACAAAAATAACTATTACGGGAAATGTGCAGCAAGGTTGAGACACCTCATTTCCCAACAAGTCCAAACTCTGGTGGTAGAATCTGTAGTTTTTTTCCATCTACTACATTTATTTTAAGAGTTCCTAAGCAATTTATATTGGTTGATCTTGTATAATATGAGAGGCCACTTCTGAGGGTAAGTAGTTATTAGGAGATTCGTGTTAGAACTGATTTTTGTATCGAGAACGTGTATTTGTCAAAAATTTGGGCATATCTTTAGATACTAGGAGATTTCAGATAAACTTTTTGTGAGTTTTTGTAGTCTTTTACAAGAATCTCTTGGAAAGTGTTAAATTTCTATTTGAGAGACTTCAGACAAAGTTTCTTTGTATCTTTATAATTTTTTAGAACCATTTCTTGAAAATTAGAAATTTTATTTTGAGAATCAGAAAAAACATGAGATAATTGTGAGCAAATGGTTAGGGCAAGATGGAAATGCGCAGTGAAGGAAATAATGAAGCAAACGAAGAAGGCCAGCCTTTGGGCTTGGCCACTACTGTTGCAGCCATGGCGGCAACCTCTAATGATGCAGGGTTTGAGAGTGGTGGTCCGCCCTTTAAAGGTATTTCTTATGCTTTTGATTCTGAGTTGCATGATTTTAAATCCCTGGTCTTTATAGCTGTTGGAAGGGACACAACTAAATCCTCTCATTGTCATTTTGTTAGAAAGTTGAGTATGACATCAAAAGTTGCTTTTAGCCATGATTCTCTAAGGAAAAAAGCTCTATCTTTTTCGGAGAAGATTTTAGTTAAAAAGTTCATGGGTCTTTGGCTAAGATTGAAAACCATGGATGATTGGATCAACTCCATTTGAAACCCTTGTCAAAGGGTAGAATAAGATTTTGGTTTTATAGAAGAGGGTTCTATGCTTGAATCATTGGTCCATGGATTTTAATCCAGTACAAAATATACCCAATGTGGACCTTGTTTGGGTGAAACTTCCACATCTCCCTCTTATTTTTTGGGATGATAAATCTTTGGCTATCATTGGCAACACTTTGGGCTATTTCATTGACAAGGCTGACCGATAAGGCAAGTTTGCATGTCCTCAAATCTAGTGGAAGTAGATTTAGAGAAAGGTCTTCCTAAAGGCATTGAGCTAAATCTAGATGGTCGGTCATATATGTAGGAACTTGACAATGATCAATTACCTTCCAAATATAACAAATGCCATGAATATGGCTACTTTTCTGAGGATTGCAAAAAGAACAAATTGCTATGTTGCCCCAAGTTTCTGGAACATGGATGATAGGGAATGGGGGGACGAGTTTTGGGGATGGCTTTTTTGGGGGCCATTTTTGGGGATGGCAGGGGACGACTATATAAAAAATAGGTAAAATTTAAAATATATAGGGAAATTTCAAATATTCATGTAATTAGCAATGCTCCTCTGACATACTCTATCTTTGGTAATATTCATGTAAGTATGACTGGGGGTTTTGATATATTTTAATTTCAAGGTCAAGCTCCAGTGGTTAATAGAGTCACAATTTACCAGAAAGAAAAATGAGGTGAAAGCATAACAAGAATCAATCTAGGTATATGCATACATCAAGATGTGATATCAACTAACACAACAATCTTAATAATCCCATCATCATAATGAGAACATCCATATGAAACACAAAAATGACCATTACACAACATGCAATGACTTAAAATGCTATCACATTCTTCAATTATGTGTTACAACCATACCAACAAGTGTGGCAAGAGGAAACCCTAATAGTGTTTAGAGTTTCACTGAAGATCTACACACGAACATGGAGACATTTAGTTACAAATATCAATATTATGCGATTACAAATTTCTCATAAATCACAAATACATAGCTTCCTAGAAGAACTGGATGAGCATGAGTTGAAACCCTAGAACAAACTTGACACTTTTTGACACATGAAAGTAGATAATGACCAACCCTTTGAATGAAGAACAAGTGTGTCTTTATAGATTTTTCATTTTGGTGCCCTAAATTGTTCGTGGGAATCTAAAGCACAAATTGAGGAAGATGTGACATTAAATGCAAATTAGGGTTCACAACCACTAAACCCGTGGATTTCGCACCAATCTCATGAAAATTTACCTTGAATCATCCTCATCCTAATGTACTCGTCTAGGATTAACCATAAACTTGTTGGCAAGAGACACTATATGGATTCATGGTTGTTGTCATTGATGGCAACAAAGGTCATCCCACATATCCGCAAGTCATGATGTGTCTCTACCGGAAGTCAGAATAAAGAATGTTGTGGTCCGGTGAACAAGAACAGAGCATGTGGCTAGGTCCGACAGATTGGTCCGGATCTCTCAGAGGAAGTGTCTTGGTGCAGTGCGGATTTGGGGAAGTCAAGAGGACTACCTTGAGTGGTATATTCCAAGGATTTAGCCTCCGGTGATGGACAAGGAAAAAGATATGAACAGTTGAGTATCGGATTCCTGAGAGACAGTGAAAACAGAGGAAGAACTGACTGACAGAGTATCAGACTACTTTCCGGATGTGTTACTATTGATGATAGAGGTTGTGAAGGCATGAATCATGTTTGGCCGACATGATTAATGATATCTACAAGTATATGCTTGATCCGCATTGCTTGGTGAGGAAGGATTTAGCCGACAGAACAAGGGTTTGTAAGAAACTAGACTGTTCCGGATGCCGACTAGAAAGGTGATGAAATTACTTGTGCGGATATATATAGAGGATGGATTTAGTTGTGAAGGGTGTGATGGTAAAAAGATAGATGCGAATAAGTCCAGAACAGAGCAGAGGTAGCAAAAAGGATCCGGTATGTGAAAGATAGCAGAATAAAGAACAGAGGAAAGATGAAGTACAGCAGATCAGTGTACTGAGCCTAACCGGAACTGAACTCCAGCATATGCAGATGCTTCCAATCAGTTCAAGACTGTGATTCTTATCACTTTGTAGACAGTGTGTCTTCTTGTAGGTAGTGGGCCTCTTGTGAGCAGTGTGCTCGAGCAGTGAGCCCTAATTGGCAAGTGCCATTTTTTGTAATCTCCTATTCTTCTAACAGAGAATAATTTTGGGTTAATCACCCCGTGGTTTTCTCCCTTAACAGGGTTTCCACGTTAAAAATACTGTGTCATGTGTTTCTTATTTCATGTTAATGTTTTAGTGTTTGATTCAATGCTGCATCAATTAATAAGAAAGTTCAATAAGGGAAATAATTAGGATAACTGATTCACCCCCCCCCTCTCAGTTATCAACAATTGGTATCAGAGCAAAGTTCCTCCTAATAGAGCCTAACAGCTTGAGGAAGATCTGGGATTTCAAATGGATGCATATGGTTTAAGGGAGCAACTCAAGACTGCTCTTGAGGATCTTGAACAGTCAAATTCTGAAGTCAGTGAATTAAAGGAAAGACTCAAACAGGCTGATGAATTCATGAGAGAATTAAAAGACAAATTAAGTCTCTCTATGAAAAAGAGAAAGGAGCTGCTCCAACAGTTGGCAAGACAAAGTGAAGAAAGCAATACAAATGAAGAATTGACTGAGCAAACCAAGTTATGTGAAAAGTTATCAAAAGAAGTCATTATGTTAAGACATGAAATGGAATCAGGAACTATAAAGTTTACTCAAGAGATTGAAGAAAAAAGAAAGGCTGAAGACAATCTAAGACAATCTCTTAAAGAAAAATCAGAAGAATGCCACCAGATGGACAGGATTATCAGACATCTTGAATCTGATCTTGAAGATGCCAAAGATAATGAAGAAAAACTTGAGGATCAAATTGCCTCTCTCAAAAGAGACCTTCAAACAGCAAATGAATATAAAGAGAAATTCAAGATAAGTTCTGCTCAACTTGAAGTTCTTCTTGGAAGTCAAAAGAGGACAGATGACAAGTATGGTCTGGGATATGAGAAAGGAGAAAGCTCCGAATCCGGTCAGAAGAATCTTGGATCAGAAAATCCAAGGAGCAGGCCTAGAAGACCTCTGGTAAGACAGCCAAATGCTCAAAGATATCCATCCTTCAATGGATACTGCCACAGCTACAACCACTTTGGTCACAAAGCTAATCAGTGCAGAATGAGAATGAATCAGATTAATTCATCCTTCTCCGGACAGTGCTTCAGCTGCAAAAGGTATGGACACAAATCCCATGAATGCAGAATTATGCAAGTAAACAAATCATTCAAAGGTAGATGCTTCACATGCAATAGAGTAGGTCATATGGCTAATCAATGCAGATCAAGAGGATATCAGTCAAATATGCAAAGAAATGTTATTTGCCAAATCTGCAATAGGTCCGGTCATAATGCTAAAGTCTGCAGAAACAAGTATCAGGACAAAAGAGGTCCGGTGTATAATCAGAATCAAGACAAGGGTAAACAAAAGATGAATGTGGATGAAGTTAGGAATTAGATGAGCAAGATTTGGGTGAAGAAAAGTTTAGAAAATGTAGAGGTTGGATCCGCACCAGACTCTGGTGCTGATATTTCTTCTAGAAATTAAAAAGTGAGCTCAGGCTCAGGGGGAGACTCAAAGAAAATCCTGTTCCCCCAGCCAAACAAGTGATGCCGGATGTGGCACAAGATGCGGATTAAAGGGTTTGCAGATATGAGTCTTGAGATGCTTCAGTCAAGTTTTCAGAGGTCCGCATGGAGTTATGGAGAAGCTGTGATCGATCAAATAAGACCTGTTCAGGGAGATGCTCCGGTATGACAAAGGATTACAAAAAGGTCCGGAGAGATCCGGAAGTGCACTATCTTGTTCTGCGGATTGGACAGAATGTTTGGGATGTTCTTGTAATATGTTACCTCTATTTATTCATGATTGAAAGATCTGGATGATATTCACAGATCAGGACTAATCCGGGATACTCCAAGCTATCCAGACAAGGCGAACCGGAATAATGTAGGTGAAGCATTTATTGCAGACAGATATTAGGGTTCGCGGAGCAATATAAGGGATTTCTCAAAAGTCATTTGCTCATTCTGCACTCAAGAAGAAGCGAATAGTGGAGCTCTGCAACAAGATTCATCAAGCACACCAAGGATCTCCTGCCGAAGTCATTGCATAAAGAAATCAATCCAGTCACTCCGTGCAAGTCGAAGGCGCATAAGGTATTCTCTGTTTTTCATTACCTCACTGCAAATCTTTGAAGAATGGCTACTCCAAACATAGTTAAGATCTCTGATAGACCTCGCCCCTCATTCAAGAAACATCCCTACAAATCATTGGAGGTAGATCCACTAGGAGCCTTCTCTAGTGTTCCTCACGGAGTTTTACATACTGAAGACATTAGGGTTTACATACATGCAAGCATTGAGGAATTTGGGGAATTCAAATTAAGAGACCTCTATCACAAGCAACTGATAGACAATGCTTTTGAGCTTAAACCAGAGTATAAGGATATCCAGAAGAAACAATTTGAGCAATTTATTCATTTCCCCTGCTTTGAAGAAGATGAATGGGTCCGGTATGTACTGAGCAGGATGCATGACAACTTTCTATGGCTGGATAGACCCTGCAAGATCACAAAAGAGGCAATTAGAGCAGTAACTGGTCTATACTCTTCCGGAGGGATACCTATCCTCAAATCTGTCAAGAACAACATTGTAACTGAGGCCACCGGATCAAAATTTGATAAGAGGGCAATGACCATTGAAGATATTTCGGATCCGGATATCAAATATGCATCAATGATAATAGGATACAAGATCTATCACTCCAGCAGGGAGAATTCTGTATCCGGAACTGCAGTATACACTGCCTATGAAATGCTAAGAAAGAATGCAGAATATGATCTCTGCAAACTACTGCTAAGCCAATTAATGGAAAATATACAGAAAATCAAGAAGGATAAGAAGAATTCCTTTAAGTATGGTACTCTTATTGTATGTCTATTCTTCTACTTCATGAATGAGCTACCCGGATCAAGTGGATGGGTATGGCAGAATGACAAACCTGTTGCAGTCCAGATAAGAGACTACTTGCATGGACTTGGGGATGCAAAAGCGAGAAATACAGCTCTATGGGGATACTTCAAAAACTTTCAGAGCATGATGCAAGCAAGAGAGAGAATTCCCCAGTCTCTTGTTGAAAAATACAAAGACTCAGTGTGCTTTATGGTTGACACTGATCAGTGCCTAATGGAGGCAGTGGAGCCAAGGACTGTCTGGATCATGCCCATGGGGTATGAAGTGGATGAATAGATAGTGGAGCTGCATGTTCAACACATGCTAAGTCAGCCCAAAGATCCTAAGGCAGAAAGGTTTGGAACCTTTGAGGAGCTGAGTGTAAAAATACATGTAGAACTCAGGGAACCTGAGATTAAAAGAAAGGTGAGAAAAGAAGTAGAGCACATTGCTCAAGGCCTAGGCATCTCAAAAGAGGCACTTGATGCCAGCCGGGAAAAGAGGAGGAAGGCTGAGGAAGAAGAGAAAAGTAAAGAAAGTTCTCCGGTTGAAGCTCCCACCCGGACCAGATCATCAAAGAGATCTGCACCTCCCTCAACCAAAAGTTCAAAACCGGAAGTCCAGGCATCCGGTAAGAGATCCAAGACAAAAGCCACAAGGGCTTATGGAAGCCAAAAGGATGAAGAAGAAATAGAGTCAGATGAGGGAGTAAAAGAAATAAAGAAACAGAAGAAGAAAGGATCCGGTAAACCCTCCACAGGCCAAGACAAGGATGAAATGGTGGAGGTATCTGTTGAAAAGCCCACTCTGTCTCTAGAGAGCATAATCAAGTCGGTCACGGTGGATGGAAACCTTCAACCAATGACTGAATCTTATGATGACTTCAGTGAGGCTGACCAAAAGACTCTGCAGGAAGCCACAGTCAAATATCTGAACATATATAATAAGGCTTTCATTGAGATCATATCTCTTATTCCTAAAAGCCTAGAAAAGGAATTGGAAGTAAGAAAGAACAATGCTCATGCAAAAGATCTTGAGATCCGGGAGCAGATAGCTATTCAGCTATATCCTCAAATTGATCCCAAGACAATGAACATAATCTTCAAGGACTGCAAAGATGAGTTCAGAAGTAAAGCCAGGATGAATCAACTCATACTCGGTGAGACTGACAAAGTGGCCCAAGAGACAGAAGAGATCCTCCGGAAGGCCTTCAAAAGGTTCAATCTTCCTGTTGTAGAGGACTTAGGTGCAGAAACAGCTGCGGATTTGGAATCATCTGTTCCGGAAGAAGTGGGCCCTGAACAAACAAGCATCTCTCCTCCGGTTTCCCCTACAGTCTCCGGATCCAAAGAAGAAGAGCAATTAAAGGAGAAGGAAGCAGTGGTGAAAGACAAAGAGGTTGACAGTTCCAAGACTGCAGAAGAAAAGAAACATTTGTCTCCGGCAAGAGACACTGCACAAACTGTTCAACAATTTTTGAGCAAAGAAACTTTAGAGATTGATGAACCGGAGCTTCTAAAAGGCCCATTCGACTTTGACTCTCTCTCTCCGGTACAAACAATGAAGATAGCTTCATTTGCAAATGCCAAGGCAAATGAAAAACTCCTGAAGTCTCATATGGAAGACTGTGAGTTGATAGAGGCTGCTTCCGGAGTACTTGTAAAAATTATGCCATCAATCCAGATAGATCCGACAGCCTCCTCTTCCGGTAATCTAAAAACCTTAGTCAGCAGTGTTGATACACATTTTGATTCTCTAGAAAAATCAGCTGAAGAAAAGGTCCGGAAGGAATTTTTGGATAAAAGATTTTCAGAGGTATTAGAATTAATCTCTAAAGATAGGAAGATTGTGAGTATTGGAATAAAGAGCTTAGAGAATGCTCTTAAGGATGGCGGTGACATCTACAAATTTTGCATATCCTGGCCAAAGGCAACAACAGCAATTGATAAGAAAATAAAAGAGGAACAGGACAAGCTACAAAGCTTATCTCAAAGTTTTGATCCTCTCTCTTCCTCCATAATAAATCAAGAATGTCAGACTATTGCAGTCTTGAATGAAATAAAGAATCTTGAGAAGGAAAGGAAGAACATCACCAACCGGATGGGAGAACTTAGAAGGATTATAATCCCTAAGTTGGAAACTATGCATGAGGCCATCAGTGATGCTCAGACCACCGCCCAAACAAAAGATCCGACAGATCTCAAGCGGGCAGAAGCTTTTGCATTCTTGTTGAGTGGTCACATTTCAATTTTGGACAGAATGAAGCAAAGTTGGGCTACAGAAATGATTCAATTGTAGACATCCTTTGCAGACATTCTTCAGTATATGTGAGTATGTAAATAAGCGGCTATGTATAGAAAATTTTTGAAAATTTTGGTGTGCGGACCCCACCCTTTGCCATTGATGTCAAAGGGGGAGTGAGGAGCAGTGAAAAATGAGGAATCCAACTAAGGGGGAGTTCCAAAAATTGTATATAAAGACAGAGCATCAGCAAAGGGGGAGCATAGTGTAAACACTTAGTCATTTTTCACTAAGTGTTGCCATCAATGCCAAAGGGGGAGATTGTTGGCAAGAGACACTATATGGATTCATGGTTGTTGTCATTGATGGCAACAAAGGTCATCCCACATATCCGCAAGTCATGATGTGTCTCTACCGGAAGTCAGAATAAAGAATGTTGTGGTCCGGTGAACAAGAACAGAGCATGTGGCTAGGTCTGACAGATTGGTCCGGATCTCTCAGAGGAAGTGTCTTGGTGCAGTACGGATTTGGGGAAGTCAAGAGGACTACCTTGAGTGGTATATTCCAAGGATTTAGCCTCCGGTGATGGACAAGGAAAAAGATATGAACAGTTGAGTACCAGATTCCTGAGAGACAGTGAAAACAGAGGAAGAACTGACTGACAGAGTATCAGACTACTTTTCGGATGTGTTACTATTGATGATAGAGGTTGTGAAGGCATGAATCATGTTTGGCTGACATGATTAATGATATCTACAAGTATATGCTTGATCCGCATTGCTTGGTGAGGAAGGATTCAGCCGACAGAACAAGGGTTTGTAAGAAACTAGACTGTTCCGGATGCTGACTAGAAAGGTGATGAAATTACTTGTGCGGATATATATAGAGGATGGATTTAGTTGTGAAGGGTGTGATGGTAAAAAGATAGATGCGAATAAGTCCAGAATAGAGCAGAGGTAGCAAAAAGGATCCGGTATGTGAAAGATAGCAGAATAAAGAACAGAGGAAAGATGAAGTGCAGCAGATCAGTGTACTGAGCCTAACCGGAACTGAACTCCAGCATATGCAGATGCTTCCAATCAGTTCAAGACTGTGATTCTTATCACTTTGTAGACAATGTGTCTTCTTGTAGGCAGTGGGCCTCTTGTGAGCAGTGTGCTCGGGCAGTGAGCCCTAATTGGCAAGTGCCATTTTTTGTAATCTCCTATTCTTCTAACAGAGAATAATTTTGGGTTAATCACCCCGTGGTTTTCTCCCTTAACAGGGTTTCCACGTCAAAAATACTGTGTCATGTGTTTCTTATTTCATGTTAATGTTTTAGTGTTTGATTCAATGCTGCATCAATTAATAAGAAAGTTCAATAAGGGAAATAATTAGGATAACTGATTCACCCCCCCCCCTCTCAGTTATCAACAAAACTGACTAAGGACTCCCACTACTTGGGCAATGTCAGGTCTTGTACAAACCATAGCATACATCAATTTGCCAACTGCACTAGCATAAGGAACTCTAATCATATCCTCCATCTCTAAAGGAGACTTCCAAGAATCTATATCAGATAACTTTGTCCCCAACATAATAGGAACAATCAATAGTCTACAAGTTGCCATGCTGGATCTCTCCAACACGAAATTCACATACTTACTCTGGCCTAACCAAAGATTTCTATTTTCTCCATCTCTTCTAATTTCCATCCCTAGAATGTACCTGGTTACCCCTAAATCTTTCATTTCAAACTATGCTTACAACTGAGACTTCAAACCAAAAATCAAATTCTTACCATTCCCAATGAACAACATATCATCAACATACAATGCAATAATGAGAATGTGATCATTATCCATCTTAAAGTCAACACAATGATCTGATTTTGATCTCAGAAATCCCAAACTCAACATAAGCATCAAATTTCTAGTACCACATCCTAGGAGATTACTTCAAACCATTTTTTCAACTTGCAAACCAGATTTTTTTACCTTTTACCACATAGTGCTTTGGCTATGACATATAGATTTCTTCCCCCAAGTCAACATGAAGGAAAGTTGTCTTCACATCCATCTGTTCAACTTCTAAATCGTATGTTGCAGCAAGTGATAACATGAATCTGATAGATGTTAGCTTTGTAATGGGAAAGAAAATCTCACCATAATCTATTCCCTCAACCTGGGAATAACCCTTTGTGACCAACCTTGCCTTAAACTTCTCAATACTACCATTTGAACCAAACTTGTTCTTGAACACCCATTTGCTTCCAACAGATTTACATCCATCAAGCAAGGGCAGCAGATCCCAAGTATTATTTTTCTTCAAGGAAGCCATCTCTTCTTCCATGGCCTCTTTCCAGGAATTTGCATCACTCATACCCATAGCCTCACTTATGGTCCTAGGCTCATCAGTGTTAGAAATTAAAGCAAAAATACAACTAGAATCATGCAATGAATAACCAAACATATCAGGTTGTCGCCTAATCTGTGTGGACCTCCTCAAAAGTTGAGGTTGAGGTTCTTCTTCTCCTTCTGAACTTGTAGAGCTACTAGAGCTCTCCTCATCATCAGGTCCAACAGATGTCTTCAGTTCAACTTTCTTATGGGTGGAAGGAAGTTGAACCACATCCTCTTTCTTCTCTTTTTGCTCTAGCTATAGAATATCAAAAGAAGGATTGAGCTCTCTATCACACTTCTGCTATACAAAACTCTCTCAGCCATTGGATCCCAAAGCTTGTACCCTTTCACACCGATGCCATAACCGATGAAGATACACTTCATTGCCTTGTTCTCCAACTTAGACCTCTTATCCTTAGCCACATGTGCATATGCCTCACAACCAAATACTCAAATGTGTCTTAATGGAGGCTTTTTACCAGACCACACCTCCAAAGGTGTCTTATCAACAAGTGTCGATGTAGGAGACCTATTAACCAGGTAACAAGTGGTAACAACAGCTTCAGCCCAAAAATTTTGTTCAAGGCTAGCTCCACTTAGCATACTTCTATCCCTCTCTATCAACATTATGTTCATCCCCTCTGCAACTCCATTCTGTTAAGGGGTATACGGAGTTGTCTTGTGCCTCTCAAAACCATGTTCTTTACAGAACTTGTAAAAATAATCTATGTAGGTATGAAAAATGGTTAATGAAGTGAATCCTAATCAGATCTAGGGTAGAAAACAACTTAGATCTAAAGCAAGAATGATGTCAAATTGCAAGATACATCAGGTTCACCAAAATGTTATGTAGAAAAGGGGGCTTAGCCTAAGAGGTTAAACTAGGTCAAACCCTCTTCCATAAACATTAGGACACAAACCAAGCTTGGCTTCTACTCATGAAGGAGAGCTAAACTATAGGGATTTTGTCCCTTTGTTGTGCAAAGGAGTGTCAACCAAAACTAATCAACTAAACTAGGGCAAAAGATGAAACCCTAATTAACTAAGATTTGCAAATATACGACTGTTAGAAATAGATACAAAAGATCTAAAATTACAATAGAGATCAGGGGACAAAGAAGAACCTAGATCTAAGTTTGGGAGCACATAAGTACTAGGGCACTAGGCACCCTAGACCCTAATTAGGGTTTTGCAGAATGTCCAAGCTTCTTCTGTCCTGTACCTGCAAAACCTTCCTTCTTCTTGGATCTTATCTTCAAAAACTTGTATCTTCGACCTGCACACAAGTAAAGAGGGAAAGGTTGTGTTGTGTTTAGGGGCTTGCCTTAGTCAAACTCCATGTTGGTGTTTTCACTTCCACTACAATGATGATTAGTGATCCAAGAGTGCGTGCCCTAGGAGGGCAGAGGCAAGATCAACAAGATGATAAAGATAACCACAAGATGTGAAACCCTAGTTGGAGTAGATAACTCAAGATCATGCACCAACAAGGAGATAGATAAAGATAGCTTGAACTTCCTTCAAAACCTGCAAATGAGCATCATAACATCCAAAGCATGTAGCAATTCCAAGCATGAAGAGCACTTGAACATAGGAGATCAAACATGTAAGTAATTCTAATCTTCTCATAATAAGCTAGGTATAAAATGAATTGTAAAACTCCTTTATATATGCATTCCCACTCACCAATAATGAATAAAACCAAATGGGGCTGACATGTAAAAGTTAAGGAGGTGTTCTAAGTTGACACCACAAAAATAGGGCTAAAGGCGCTAGGCACCTTGGTCCTTTAGTCCCACAAACTCTGGGGAGTGTCTTCTAAGGTAAGCTTAGACCAGTCCTAACTTTATTTTGTCAGGTTTATTCATCGGGATCGAGATTTAATCATTTAATGTTTAAAAGGGTGTTAAAATAGGTCCTAATTAACAAGTGTACACACGTTTTGCATAAAATAAGCATATAATTCATAATCCTTAGCTAAAATTTTTAATAAAGAAAATATTAAGTTCATACCTAAGTCTGGAGATCGAAAGGATACTTGTAATTGGTAGCTGACCACTCTACTTAATGTTTCCTACAAGATCATTTCCAAGGCTCTTGTCCTCAAATTGTTCCATCTCCTTCCTTTGATTGTTCAATCAAATAAAATTGGGTTCAAATATAGATATATTCTTAATAACATGATTTCTATGTGGGAAGGAATGGAGTGGGCTAGGCATTCTCAATAGCAATATGTCTGTGTTGATTTTACTAAAGCTTATAATCATGTAGAATGACCTTTCATTCTTGTTATACTTCACACTTTAGAATTTGGCCCAAAATTTTTAAGGTATGTTGAAATGATTTTTTTCAATGCTTCTATCTACATCACCAATAATAGCCACCAATCTTCTTCATTTGATATTTTCCATTTTATTTGGCAAGGATGCTCTCTTGCTCTTCTCTAATATGTTCTTACTACTAAAGGTTTTGGCTATCTTCTAGCTCATGTTGTTTCATAGAACTTGGTTAAAGGTATCACTCTCCTTGATTCCTCTCAATATATTGTCAATGGTCACTTTTTTATGACTCTTTCCTCACTTTTCTACAGGATGAAGACAATGTCACTTAGGCACTTGAATGTCTAAGTATATTTTGCCTTACATTTGGTTTGAGTATCTAACAGTAGAAGACTCAATGTTATAGGCAACCCTTCTTGCTTAAATAGGATTGGATTAATTCCTTTGGTTGGAAGTGGATTTATTGGAGAAGTCTTTAGATTCCTTGCCATTCCCTTTTGCCTTTTATGGTTCTCGATCTACTCTATGGTTGGTTGTTATCAATCAAGTGGAAAAGAAGCTAACCTATTGGATCACTAAGCCATTATCCCTTGTAGGTAAATTTTAGGCTTGTTCTAAAGTTTTAGAAGCTATCCATGTGTATTAAACTTCATGTTGGGTGCCTTTTAAAGCTTCCTATCAAAATCTAGAAAACCTCCTACAGGATCTCTTATGTGCTTCATCTAACCTAGGTAATGGGTTCTGTCGACTTTATAGGAATTATATTGCCTCCCTTGTCACTTTGGAGGCCTAAGTCTTATTGATATTCAACATTTAAGGAACAACGTTATGTGATAAATGTATTATCTAAGTCTTTGATGGCACTAAATCTTAGAAAATCTTGCTTCATCATTATACGTCTTGTGGTGTCCCAACTAGGCATAAGTCCTAGAGGGATCTTGGCATCATACTATTCTCATTATGTAGGAGTCTATCCAAATCCAGAGGACCTTTGTGGAGAATAGTATATAGTTCAAAGCATGAGAGGCCATTAAGCCATGGCTCTTATGGAATGATAATGGATTTAGGACTGATTTGTCCATAAATCAACAATCTCTTTGGTGGCCTCCTATTATCACTTACTAAGATAAACCTCTAGATAAAGTTCCTTGTGTTCATGCTTTAAAATTTTATAGAAGGGGTATTAAGACTCCCAAATCTTTTTTTAGAACTACTAGAATTCTTCTTTCTTGGCTTGAAGCTAAACTGAAGTATAGACTTGTAGACATGATTTTTCCACAGTCTATGTTGATAATTGAATTGTTTCTGGAAAAACTGAAGTATAGACTTACTAATCAAGATCATGATTCCTTTCAAATTATTGTTGCTTCCATTCTTGTAAACATGGTTCACAAAATTGGGATAAGAAGTTTTAGACCCTTGTGGAACTTAGATTGGAAATGGTATCCTAATATACTATTTTGTAACTATAGACACCTAAAATTGGACTACTCTGCAAACCAATTTTCCGTACCTCTGCACTAATCCACTCTCCCCATCTGCATATCCCTAGTGATCAATTAATTCAACTAATTAATCCATTTAACCTTACAACCCTATCCTATCAATTAAATGAATATTGCTAATATTTATTTAGATGATTTATCCATTTCCCTAATCTCTGTTAATTAGATAAATCATGTTTATCTGATTAACCTAGGCTTAAGTTAATTAAGATAATACTTAATTAACCTTGCTTACCTCATCATCCACTCACTAAATTTAAAATTCAGTTGTCCCCCACTATCCTCGACTCACTGAATTTAAAATTCAGTTGTCTCCCACTATCCTCCACTCACTAAATTTAAAATTCAGTTGTCTCCCACTATCCTCCCCTCTTCCCAAAGATGAATTATTAATTCATCCACTATCCTCCACTCTTCCCAAAATGTGAATTATTAATTCATCCGCTAGGAACAAAAGATTCACTTTTATTCCTAGCCCTTGATCTCATCAAGTGAATCCTCACCCTCCATCCTCATCCCCAAAATTCTATAAATTAGACCCCTCTCTAAGCCATTTGGGAGAGAGACCACTTCATGCATCAGAACTCTACCAAAATCACTCCACAATCTCCTTATCATGCCATCCTAATGTCAAAATTATCCCTCATCTCCATCTAGTCTATCAATCCATCATCTAATCTCATTCACATTGTGTTGACGGTCTTGAGCAATCCACATCTTGCATCATTTGGGAAACATTTGAGGAGACATAATCAGGTGCATCTCCTTCCCGCATGGATTCATGAGTCATTATGGAGGTATAATCGTGTTAATTTGCATTTGATTAGTATTAACCTTTCATTTTGATCTCACATATCACATTTGGCATGCCCGGTCGTGGATCTCATAGTCATTTTGTGAAGGTTTCTTATCAAAATCTTTGTTTTTCTAATAGTTTTTTGCAAGTTTTGGTGATTAAGTGTTGCAGGTTGCATCCTAGACAAAGACGGATGTCATTATTGTGATCAGGATGCTGTTTCTATGAATTTTGATAGTAAACTTGCCTAGGTTCGGTCAAATTTTTTTTTGAAAATTTTGAAATTTTTTAAGGGTACAATCTGTACTGTACAGAACCGTACCCTTCCGTACTAATCCATACAATTGCTGTGTTGGGAAGTCATAGGTTTTTTTTGCTTTGAAGGTTGCAGGTTTAACTCTGCAGGTTTATTTTTGCAAAGGAAGTTTTTTTTTTACGGTCACCGCCACCGAAAACCGCTCTTCCCACCGCTACCAGACCCCAGTCACCACCAGCTGGTGCCACTCCCCTGGTCCACCTTCAAATCATTTCTTCCCGCCACTGCCAAAGCTCTGCATATCCCGTCTCCCGCCATCTCCCAACCCTCCATCCCCTCCGCTTCCCACTTCACCACCCATCCCCTGCCGCGGCCACCATCTCCTGCGCCACCGCCCACCTCCCCGCAACACCATCCCCACCGCCTCCCCTACGACCCCCGTGCCCTCCCAAACCCCTTCCCGCCATCGCCGCTCCCTCTGCCTCCCCAAACCCCTACAGCCCCTAGACCATCACCGCTCCCTCTACCTCCCCTCCTCCTGCGACGCCACCCGCCTCCCAACTATGACCAACACTTCCCCTCTTCCCGCCGAACCACCAAAAAACCCTAACTCCTTAACAATCGGGGGTTGGGGGGGCCTTTACAAGCCCTTTTGTCATTTTTAAAAAAAAATTTCGAGCCCCTGGTCATATCAGCGACCAGGGGCCTATTTCCCTGACCCTGACATTAACTACCAGATGCAAACCGCTAGCCTACTAACAACAACATGTGACTAGGGAGCACAAAACTGCTAACAATCAATGTTAAACTACCAGCTTGTCTTGTGCCTTCCATATACCCTCATTGGGGTATTTTTTTTTCTTTTGATCATAACATGGCCATACGGAGGCGGATTTTTGCAAAATTGGACTTGTTGGAAAGCTGATGAGGTGAACTTTGTAGTTGTGAGGATTTTATCAGGTGACTATACCTTTTTCCCACCTTTTTTTTATCAGTCAAAGTCAAAGTTCTTTTAAATCTTCAAATCATCATAACTTGTGCAATTTTGATCAATTTTAAGTGAATTTTTTTTTCAAATTGCATAGAATCTCATGAAGAATCTGTTTATGCACTTCTTTTCTCTATATATGTTCATCTTTCATCAAATTTTATCAAATTATCAATTTTCACATACCAATCTCTTTGGCTAGTCTACTTGCTCCATTTTTGTTCTTGTGACTTGCAGGTGATCATTCGGGGCTGGAACAACAGCAGGAGTAGCATCTACATCCATTTGGACAGCAATTTTAATTAGGTGCATTCATTTCATCCTTTATCTCTCAATCTTGCTTGCAATGTGATATGTGAGACCAAAATGAAAGGTTAATACTAATCAAATGCAAATTAACACGATTATACCTCCATAATGACTCACGAATCCATGTAGGAAGGAGATGCACCTGATTATGTCTCCTCAGATGTTTCCCAAATGATGCAAGATGTGGATTGCTCAAGACTGTCAACACAATGTGAATGAGATTAGATGATGAATTGATAGACTAGATGGAGATGAGGGATAATTTTGACATTAGGATGGCATGATAAGGAGATTGTGGAGTGATTTTGGCAGAGTTCTGATGCATGAAGTGGTCTCTCTCCCAAATGGCTTAGAGAGGGGTCCAATTTATAGAATTTTGGGATGAGGATGGAGGGTGAGGATTCAGTTGATGAGATCAAGGGCTAGGAATAAAAGTGAATCTTTTATTCCTAGTGGATGAATTAATAATTCACATTTTGGGAAGAGTGGAGGATAGTGGATGAATTAATAATTCATCTTTGGGAAGAGTGGAGGATAGTGGGAGACAACTGAATTTTAAATTCAGCGAGTGGAGGATAGTGAGAGATAACTGAATTTTAAATTCAGTGAGTGGAGGATAGTGGGGGACAACTGAATTTTAAATTCAGTGAGTGGATGATGAAGTAAGCAAGGTTAATTAAGTATTATCTTAATTAACTTAAGCCTAGGTTAATCAGATAAACATGATTTATCTAATTAACAAGGATTAGGGAAATGGATAAATCATCTAAATAAATATTAGCAATATTCATTTAATTGATAGGATAGGGTTGTAAAGTTAAATGGATTAATTAGGTGAATTAATTGATCACTAGGGATATGCAGATGGGGAGAGTGGATTAGTGTAGAGGTAAGAAAAATTGGTTTACAGAGTAGTCCAATATTAGGTGTCTACATTTGCCCCTCTTTGAGATGGTGTTGTTGCTAAGTAACATCATTTCAAAGAAGTTCTAGAACATAGAGATGGATTGGAAAAAAAGATTTTGGTTTGGAAGAATAGGGTAAGGTTTGGGGATAATTGATAAGGGTGATGCCCCCTCGAGAGGATAGGTGGGTTGCGAGAACACGAGTGTGCTCTTGAAATGGATGAAACAAATTGGTAGAACTGGTCACACGATAAGTGGTAGGATGAAAGGATGATGATGTTCGGAGATGAGTGGTGGATGATCATTGTGTGGAAACTGAATTTGAGCAATCCTAGGTTTGATATAGCAAAGTGGATATGTTCACCAAGGTATAGAAGACCAGGGTGATGATGTTTATCCAACGTTTGCATGGACGAGACACATAGACAAAGGGATGATCCCATGCATGCCCAAGGTAGTACAACCTTGTCTAGACGAGGGAAGGGGACTCATAGCATAAGCCCTTAGTACACAAAAGGTATGATGAACCTTAGATGCATAAGGAGATCAATATGCTAGAACCGACCCTATGATCGATCAAGAAATGAATACTAGCTTGGAGTAATGAGACCAACCCACAAGCACAGCATACAAAAGCAAGACCATGCCCCATTCTAGATGTTTTCGCCACATACCATGATATAATAAGATCAAGGTAGCTTTGATGTGATCTTCGAATAGGACAAAAGATAAAAATCAAAAACCAAAAGACCAACGAACCAAACAAGTAACCATTGTATCTTTTACCAAAATGGATGATGTGATAGATGATGCCTATCGTAGGAAAGATATATCCTAAGGTAGGGATTGATAGATGATTTGATGATGTTGTGATGATTGGATAGATTCTACCTATCGTCGGAATGACATATCCTAAGGCAAGAATCGATTGATGATTGGATCATGGTTTGTTGATGTAAGATTGGCTCAAGATATGATGGTGACAAGTTATGGTTGATGCTGATTTGATAGTTGATGATTTTTGACAAGGGATGATGCTTTGATAGGTGATGCGATGCTTGGATCTAGTGTAAGCTTATTGATGATAGATGTGATGATGGTGTGGGATGATGATAAATGTGATGATGATGAGAGTGTGATGGAGCAAGTTTTATTTGTGATGGATAGATTGTTTTGGTATTTTGTGTGTTTTCTATTGTTTTTGTATTTTTTGATTTTTGTGATGTTTTTGGATTTTTGATTTTTTGATGTTTTTGAATGTTTTGATTTTGTGATGTTTTTGTATTTTTTGATTTTGTGATGTTTTTGTATTTTTTGATTTTGTGATGTTTTTGAATTTTTGGATTTTTGTGATGTTTTTGTATTTTTGGATTTTGTGATGTTTTTAGAGTTTTTGATTTTTTTGTGAAAACGAATGGTTTATTATGATGGTGTCATTAGATTCCATTTCGATAGCCTTTGTGCTAAATACCAATGACAAGGGAACACCAACTCTAGAGGTGAAGGTTATGGGGTGGGATAGGGGGATTGGCGATGAAAGGATAATGGATAGGAGATTTGATAGATGAATGGACAAGTGATAGGGATGCATGTTAGATAGATGGAAGATTGGGATGAGGGATAGGATAGGTATGTATGATATATGGATGGGAGATGGGGATAAGGATTTTCTCCAAGGGCAAGGTTGCAAGGAATCATGTGCCCCAATGCTTAGGATTTGGCATGATGGGTTCATGTTGGAATGGATGGATTTTGCAGTAGGTGGATGGAGGATATACTGACAAAGGGAGTATGCCAAGAGGTCTCCAAAGCATGTTGTTGATATGTTGCCCCTTGTCTTTATCAAAATCTAAGGTGGGAGATGGTAAAAGCAAGATATAATGGATAGGATGGATGGGAAGTGATAGGATAAATAGGGGATGGTGGATAGGGATATGATAGGATAAGGATAAGATAGTGGATAAGATGTGCAATGATATGATGGATGTGGATGAAGGATATGGTTTTTGCCCCCAAGTGTAGGGATACAAAATGGATGGAGAAGGGATTACGCATGACACCCACAAGGGGTTTTCATCATGGTACTTGCCCAAGGTGCCATGGGGAGTGGTTTTCACCATTGGACGGATTTTTTTTTCTCTTTACTATTTTCTTGATTTTTTGATTTGTTTGCTTGTTTTGATGGAATGGGGACTCTAGCATCTGTTTCCATAGCAAGGAGAAGATGGTCCCATGTTGGATAGCATTATGGATGATGATTGCATGGATGTTGGTAGATAGGAGAAGATGGAATGGATTATGGTGTGGATTATGTGGATTATGATGTGGACAATGGGGATTAGGATGTGGATTATGCAAAAGCATCAACCATAGGGATGTGACGGGGAAGATATGTAGGATAGTGAACGAAAGATGGAGAGATGGAGGTATGTGGGAATTGCAAGTGATGGAGGGGAAGCAAGACCAACGGTTGCACACATTGTGATGTAGTCGGAAGCTTGTACTTTGGATGTGGAGTTGGAAGTAATGGTGATCGGGATGGGGGATTTTTGGATGGTCAATTTGGGGTTGTAGGGACCCAAATAAACTTAGACTTTGGGGGATTTTTAGATGGGGAGTGAGATGTTTGGGATTTTGGGGTGGATTGGGATGTAGATGCCTCATTAGAGTTGAGTGATCTTTGTTTAGGGACCGACACCATTTTTGTTTTTGCATGTTCTTGTGATGGTGTGGGATTGGATAGCCTTTTTGATTTTTCATTTTGATTGGAAGGGATAATATCCTTAGGCTTTTGTGCTTTATGAGTTGAGGCATTCAAATTTTTGAATCCCATGGATTTGGGGGAAGCTTCATGTTTGAAAGATGTGTGCTTTTGTTGGTCTTGATTGGGAATTTTAGTGGTTTTATGGATGGAGAGGTAAAAAGTAGATTTTTGGATAGATGGGTGAAGTGATTTGAGGATAGGGATATTAGGATTTGGGAGGATGGGAGGATAAGAGGATTTGTGGATAGGGATGTTGGGAGTTGGTAGGATAGGAGGTAGAGTGCATTTGATGGGGATATTTGGAGTTGGAAGGAGTGGAGGTAAATTTGATGGGGGGAGATGGATGGTCACATGCTTTTACAAATGGTAGGATGATGGAGGAGGGATGGGGACATATGTTTTGGGAGTGCGATGAGATGCACCATGCTTGGGATTGGATGAATGGATTTTGGAAGGTGGGTGGATGGTATCGACATGTGTAGGTTGTTTGCGTTGAGATGTATAGCCAAGGCCATGCGAGGATGGATGGAATGTGGTGTGAATGGGCTCCAAGATGCCTTGATCATGAAGGCCTAAGCCTTTGCCTTGATAGTTCATAAGTTGGAGCATGTGACATGCAATGGGATGTTTGGTGCTTTGGAAACAAGATGCGAATCCATTATTTGTTAGAGATAGATAGGTGGTGGAAGGAAGTTGTTCACCTCCTACGAGTGGTTTACCATGGATGAAGGTGCTTTTTCCAAGTGGATAAGGGGATGAATTTGGGATGGGATTGGTAAATGGAGGTAAAGGGGTGGTAGAAGAAGGTGTGGGATCAATAAGTTGACCAATAGATGGGAGGGGATCGGGGATGGGTTTATATGGGATGATTAGATCTTGATTAGGAGAAGGGGTTGATGTTTCAACATGCATTGGGTTTGATTCTTGGCATAGATCATGTGGTTGGGTAGAAGTGGGAGTGACTTGGATAGATGTGGTGGGTGCTTGGATGGATGTGATAGGTGTTCGACTTATGGGTTCTTGAACATGGCTACATGATGGTTCTTAACTTATGATAAGGGATTGTTCAAGAGATTTGGTGGATGTTGGATTGCATGAGGGTGTTTGATTCCTTGCTAATAGCCAATGGATGGTATCCTTCATGAGTTTATGGGTTCAAGAGCAATATAATGGATGGATAATGATGGTGGTTGGTGTGGGATTAGGATGGGGATTGGATAGGTGGGTGATAGGATTAGGTAGTGATGGTTCTTGGGTGGGTTCAAGAATAGGTGTGGGATTAGATGGTGGAGGGCACTCTAGATTGGTATCTCCCTTGTCAAAGGTTATTAGATCTTGCCTAGGATAACTTGGACTCATTTGATTTATGTACAAGGGACCACTTGGACTTGTATGTGCTTCTTGTTGTAAAGGTGGATTTGGGCTCACTAGTGCTTGTTGTGATGATACTTGGTTGTCTCGTGGATGGGCTTGGTGGTATGTTGGAATGTTAGAATGAGAAATTGGATAATGTTGGGGTGAAGGTTGATTTGTTAATGTGGCATTGACATGATAGGTGGATGAATTAGGTTGGTATGAAGTTGAGGATGATGACATGTAAGGTTGTTGTGGAATTTGTTGAGGTTGGGATGGTGTTTGGACTTCTTGTTGTGATATGATTTGTTGTTGATGTTGGTAATGTGTTGATGTGATGATGATGGAGGGGTTGCATAGGATAATGATTGTTGTGATATGGATTGATATAGATAAGGGTTGTGATAAGTTGATAAAGGGTTGATAGGACATGTGGATGAATTTGGTTGATATGAAGTGGGATAAGTTGATGCAGAATTGGTTTGATGTGTAGATGGATATGATGGGATAGGTGCTAGATATGATGGTTGTTGGACTTTGCAAGTGGCCAAGAGGGGTTGGATTTCTTCCAAGAGGTATTGTATGTGTGAGGATTGGTTTGTTTGACGTATTTGAATCAGTCCTTGAATGCTTTGAAAGGTTTGCTACTCTAAAGGTGATTGGCTTGCATGCATGTGGCGAAGCATATGAAGGACTTTTTGAAGGTTCTCTAAGATTGACATGATGTCACACATGTGGTTAAATCTTAAGTCCTTTTTGGCAAATGCTTGTTTATGATTCGATGATGATGTGGATTGTTTGGATGAAGTTGATTAGGATGAAGGTGACTAGGATGAAAGTTTATATTGATTTGTTGATGTGTTTGGTGTTTTAGTTTGATTTGGCAATGTTTAGCAAATGATCACATGTACAAACAAGAATCACTCACACAAGACACAAGCAAATTTGAATTTTGAATTTTGAAGAATATGATAATGATTAACAAGCACATGTGTAAGACAAATCAACAAGCCCTAATGTCTAGTTTGATGGGGTATGGCCAGTTAGGTTTGGTCAATGTTTAGATGAGGTTGACTAATGATTTGAAAGTGGAATCCTGTCACACAGCTGGGAGAAGGGGGTAACCCACCCTTCACCTTCATTTCCCAAAGGTAGAAAGTTCTTTGGGGCTTAGCCAAGAGTGACAGGATTCTGATTTCAAAGAGGGTGTCTTTCGATTTATCTTCAGATGAGGTTGTCCCTAGGGGTGATGAAATCCTCTAGCAGGCCTCCTAGGAAAGGGGTTGACAAAAGTGAATCAAATGAGGTGTTTTTGATCTCCAAGATCACCTTGCAGTGCGAGGAGAGAGCATATACACACATATTGAAATTGGGCATAAAATCAACCAGTGTCTTCAATCACACCTCGAAATTGGGCTAAAAAGAACCATTGTTTGACGTGTTTTTCATCACATTTCAATTTCTAAGGGTCAATTAATCAACTGTGAGTGTGAATCAAGTGGGTGTGTGTATGCTCTCTCCTCGCACCGCAAGGTGATCTTGGAGATCAAAAACACCTCACTTGATTCACTTTTGTCAACCCCTTTCCTAGGAGGCCTGCTAGGGGATTTCATCACCCCTAGGGACGACCTCATCTGAGGCTGAATCGAAAGACACCCTCTTTGAAATCAGAATCCTGTCACTCTTGGCTAAGCCCCAAAGAACTTTCTACCTTTGGGAAGTGAAGGTGAAGGGTGTGTTACCCCCTTCTCCCAGCTATGTGATAGGATTCCACTTTCAAATCATTAGTCAACCTCATCTAAACATTGACCAAACCTAACTGGCCATACCCCATCAAACTAGACATTAGGGCCTGTTGATTTGTCTTACACGTGCTTGTTAATCATTATCATATTCTTCAAAATTCAAAATTCAAATTTGCTTGTGTCTTGTGTGAGTGATTCTTGTTTGTACATGTGATCATTTGCTAAACATTACCAAATCAAACTAAAACACCAAACACATCAACAAATCAATATGAACTTTCATCCTAGTCACCTTCATCCTAATCAACTTCATCCAAACAATCCACATCATCATCAAATCATAAACAAGAATTTGCCAAAAAGCACTTAAGATTTAACTACATGTGTGACATCATGTCAATCTTAGAGAACCTTCAAAAACTCCTTCATATGCTTCACCACATGCATGCAAGCCAATCACCTTTAGAGCAGCAAACCTTTCAAAGCATTCAAGGACTGATTCAAATATGTCAAACAAACCAATCCTCACACATACAATACCTCTTGGAAGAAATCCAACCCCTCTTAGCCACTTGCAAAGTCCAACAACCATCATATCTAGCACCTATCCCATCATATCCATCTACACATCAAACCAATTCTGCATCAACTTATCCCACTTCATATCAACCAAGTTCATCCACATGTCCTATCAACCCTTTATCAACTTCACAACCCTTATCTATATCAATCCATATCACAACAATCATTATCCTATGCAACCCCTCCATCATCATCACATCAACACATTTACCAACATCAACAACAAATCATATCACACCAAGAAGTCCAAACACCATCCCAACCTCAACAAATTCCACAACAACCTTACATGTCATCATCCTCAACTTTATACCAACCTAATTCATCCACCTATCATGTCAATGCCACATTAACAAATCAACCTTCACCCCAACATTATCCAATTTCTCATTCTAACATTCCAACATACCACCAAGCCCATCCACAAGACAACCAAGTGTCATCACAACAAGCACTAGTGTGCCCAAATCCACCTTTGAAACAAAAAGCACATACAAGTCCAAGTGGTCCCTTGTACATAAATCAAATGAGTCCAAGTTATCCTAGGCAAGATCTAATAACCTTTGACAAGGGAGATACCAATCTAGAGCACCCTCCACCATCTAATCCCACACCTATCCTTGAACCCACCCAAGAACCATCACTACCTAATCCTATCACCCACCTATCCAATCCCCATCCTAATCCCACACCAACCACCATCATTATCCATCCATTATAGTGCTCTTCAACCCATAAACTCATGAAGGATACCATCTATTGGATATTAGCAAGGAATCAAACACCCTCATGCAATCCAACATCCACCAAATCTCTTGAACAATCCCTTATCATAAGTCAAGAACCATCATGTAGCCATGTTCAAGAACCCATAAGTCGAACACCTATGACATCCATCCAGGAACCCACCACATCTATCCAAGTCACTCCAACTTCTACCCAACCACATGAGCTATGCCAAGAATCAAACCCAACACATGTTGAAACATCAACCCCTTCTCCTAATCAAGATCTAATCATCCCATCTAATCCCATCCCCAATCCCCTCCAATCTATTGGTCAACTTATTGATCCCACACCTTCTTCTACCACCCCTATACTATCCCCCATAAATCCTTTACCTCCATTTACCAATCCCATCCCAAATCCATCCCCTTATCCACTTGGAAAAAGCACCTTCATCCATGGTAAACCCCTTGTAGGAGGTGAACAACTTCCTTCCACCACCTATCTATCTCCAACAAATAATGGATTCGCGTCTTGTTTCCAAAGCACCAAACATCCCATTGCATGTCGCATGCTCCAACTTATGAACTATCAAGGCAAAGGCTTAGGCCTTCACGAACAAGGCATCTTGGATCCCATTCACACCACATTCCATCCATCCTCACATGGCTTTGGCTATACATCTCAAGGCAAACAACCTACACATGTCGATACCATCCACCCACCTTCCAAAATCCATTCATCCAATCGCAAGCATGGTGTATCTCATCACACTCCCAAAACATATGTCGCCATCCCTCCTCCATCATCCTACCATTTGTAAAAGCATGTGACCATCCATCTCCCCCCATCAAATTTACCTCCACTCCTTCCAACTCCAAATATCCCCATCAAATCCACTCTACCTCCTATCCTACCAACTCCCAACATCCCTATCCACAATTCCTCTTATCCTCCCATCCTCTCAACTCCTAATATCCCTATCCTCAAATCACTTCACCCATCTATCCAAAAATCTACTTTTTACCCCTCCATCCATAAAACCACTAAAATTCCCAATCAAGACCAACAAAAGTACACATCTTTCAAACATGAAGCTTCCCGCAAATCCATGGGATTGAAAAATTTGAATGCCTCAATTCATAAAGCACAAAAGCCTAAGGATATTATCCCTTCCAATCAAAATGAAAAATCAAAAAGGCTATCCAATCCCACACCATCACAAGAACATGCAAAAAAAAAAATGGTGTGGGTCCCTAAACAAAGATCACTCAACTCTAATGAGGCATCTACATCCCAATCCACCCCAAAATCCCAAACATCTCACTCCCCATCTAAAAATCCCCCAAATTCTAAGTCTATTTGGGTCCCTACAACCCCAAATCGACCATCCAAAAATCCCCCATCCTGATCACCATTACTTCCAACTTCACATCCAAAGTATAAGCTTCCGACTACATCACGATGTGTGCAACCGTTGGTCTTGGTTCCCCTCCATCACTTGTAATTCCCACATACCTCCATCTTCCATCTTTCCTTCACTATCCTACATATCTTCCCCATCACATCCCTATGGTCGATGCTTTTGCATAATCCACATCCTAATCCACATTGTCCACATCATAATCCACATAATCCACACCATAATCCATTATCCATAATCCATTCCATCTTCTCCTATCTACCAACATCAATGCAATCATCATCCATAATGCTATCCAACATGGGACCATCTTCTCCTTACTATGGAAACAGACGCTAGAGTCCCCATTCCATCAAAACAAGCAAACAAATCAAAAAATCAAGAAAATAGTAAAGAGAAAAAAAAATCCATCCAATGATGAAAACCAGTCCCCGTGGCACCTTGGGCAAGTACCATGATGAAAAACCCTTGTGGGCGTCATGCATAATCCCTTATCCATCCATTTTGTATCCCTGCACTTGGGGGCAAAAACCATATCCTTTGTCCACATCCATCATATCATTGCACATCTTATCCACTGTCTTATCCTTATCCTATCATATCCCTATCCACCATCCCCTATTTATCCTATCACTTCCCATCCATCCTATCCATTATATCTTGCTTTTACCATCTCCCACCTTAGATCTTGATAAAGACAAGGGGCAACATATCAACAACATGCTTTGGAGACCTCTTGGCATACTCCCTTTGTCAGTATATCCTCCATCCACCTACCACAAAATCCATCCATTCCAACATGAACCCATCATGCCAAATCCTAAGCATTGGGGCATATGATTCCTTGCAACCTAGCCCTTGGAGAAAATCCTTATCCCCATCTCCCATCCATATATCATACATACCTATCCTATCCCTCATCCCAATCTTCCATCTATCTAACATGCATCCCTATCACTTGTCCATTCATCTATCAAATCTCCTATCCATTATCCTTTCATCGTCAATCCCCCTATCCCACCCCATTACCTTCACCTCTAGAGTTGGTGTTCCCTTGTCATTGATATTTAGCACAAAGGCTATCCAAATGGAATCCAATGACACCATCATAATAAACCATTCCTTTTCACAAAAAAATCAAAAACTCTAAAAACATCACAAAATGCAAAAATACAAAAACATCACCAAAATCCAAAAATTCAAACACATCACAAAATCAAAAAATACAAAAACATCACAAAATGAAAACATTCAAAAACATCAAAAAATAAAAAATCCAAAAACATCACAAAAATCAAAAAATACAAAAACAATAGAAAACACACAAAATACCAAAACAATCTATCCATCACAAATAAAACTTGCTCCATCACACTCTCATCATCATCGCATTTATCATCATCCCACATCATCATCACATCTATCATCAATAAGCTTACACTAGATCCAAGCATCGCATCACCTATCAAACCATCATCCCTCATCAAAAATCATCAACTATCAAATCAGCATCAACCATAACTTGTCACCATCATATCTTGAGCCAATCTTACATCAACAAACCATGATCCAATCATCAATCGATTCTTGCCTTAGGATATGTTGTTCCTACGATAGGCAGAATCTATCCAATCATCACAACATCATCAAATAATCTATCAATCCCTGCCTTAGGATATATCTTTCCTACAATAGGCAGCATCTATCACATCATCATCCATTTTGGCAAAAGATACAATGGTTACTTGTTTGGTTCGTTGGTCTTTTGGTTTTTGATTTTTATCTTTTGTCCTATTCGAAGATCACATCAAAGCTACCTTGATCTTATTATATCATGGTACGTGGCAAAAACATCTAGAATGGGGCATGGTCTTGCTTGTATGCTGTGCTTGTGGGTTGGTCTCATTACTCCAAGCTAGTATTCATATCTTGATCGATCATAGGGTCAGTTCTAGCATATTGATCTCCTTATGCATCTAAGGTTCATCATACCTTTTGTGTACTAAGGGCTTATGCTATGAGTCCCTTTCCCTCATCTAGACAAGGTTGTACTACCTTGGGCATGCATGGGATCATCCCTTTGTCTGTGTGTCTCGTCCATGCAAATGTTGGATAAACATCATCACTGTAGTCTTCTATACCTTGGTGAACATATCCACTTTGCTATATCAAACCTAGGATTGCTCAAATTCAGTTTCAGTACAATGATCATCCACCACTCATCTCCGAACATCATCATCCTTTCATCCCACCACTTCTCCTCTGACCAGTTCTACCAATTTGTTTCATCCATTTCGAGAGCATACCCGTGTTCTCGCAACCCGCCTATCCTCTCAAGGGGGCATCACCCTTATCAATTATCCCCAAACCTTACCCTATTCTTCCAAACCAAAATCTTTTTTTCCAATCCATCTCTATGTTCTAACTTCTTTGAAATGATGTTACTTAGCAGCAACACCATCTCAAAGAGGGGCAAATGTAGACACCTAAAATTGGACTGCTCTACAAACCAATTTTCTGTACCTCTGCACTAATCCACTCTCCCCATCTGCATATCCTTGGTGATCAATTAATTCACTTAATTAATCCATTTAATCTTACAACCCTATCCTATCAATTAAATGAATATTGCTAATATTTATTTAGATGATTTATCCATTTCCCTAATCTCTGTTAATTAGATAAATCATGTTTATCTGATTAACCTAGGCTTAAGTTAATTAAGATAATACTTAATTAACCTTGCTTACCTCATCATCCACTCACTGAATTTAAAATTCAGTTGTCCCCCACTATCCTCCACTCACTGAATTTAAAATTTAGTTGTCTCCCACTATCCTCCACTCACTGAATTTAAAATTCAGTTGTCTCCCACTATCCTCCACTCTTCCCAAAGATGAATTATTAATTCATCCACTATCCTCCACTCTTCCCAAAATGTGAATTATTAATTCATCCACTAGGAACAAAAGATTCACTTTTATTCCTAACCCTTGATCTCATCAACTGAATCCTCACCCTTCATCCTCATCCCCAAAATTCTATAAATTGGACCCCTCTCTAAGCCATTTGGGAGAGAGACCTCTTCATCAGAACTCTGTCAAAATCACTCCACAAATCTCCTAATCCTACCATCCTAATGTCAAAATCTTGTCTCAATCCCATCCAATCCATCATCTAATCTCATTCACCTTGTATTGAGCACTTGAGCAATCCACATCAAACACACTAATCACAGGAAAAATTTGAAGAGCTCTATCGAGTGCATCTCCTTCCCGCATGGATTCGTGAGTCATTATGGAGGTATAATCATTCTATTATTTGCATTTGATTAGTTTTAATCTTCATTTTGATCTCACATATCACAGTAACTATAAACCTCGCAGTGCTTATGCTTGGCTTTCACCACATTTGCACATGGTACAGAAGCTTAATAATAAATGGGTTCTTCAATCCTCATTAGATAAATGGTAGCATACATTTTAGACCATTTGGTAGGCTGTTATTGATTTGAATCGTACTCATTTTACCTAGTGCATTCTTTACTGGGGTCTTCTATCCACTTTAAATTGCTTCATTTAGGTGTTTCTAATTGTTGTTGCTCATTATGTGGGCATCAAGAAACTCTCAAGCATCTCTTTTGGTTCTATCTTAGAGCGCAAGCATCTTAGCATTGGATTCATGATTGTTTCAATCCTTTTAGGCTCAAGACTTTTTCCTAGCATATGATTCTTCTAGGAGATTGGCCCAAAATTATCGTGAAATTCACACAAATATGGCATGCTTTCAGAGTGGAGATCCTATTTAGCATTTGGAAAGATAGGAATTCTACACCTTTTTTGGATGTATTGTTAATAGAAATTTATTTTTGTATTCTAAATCTATGATATGTTATAACATGTTGATGCACATACAAGTATAAGCTACTATAGTTGCTCCTTGGGGTAATGCTCTTTGTATGGTTGTTAGAGTGCCTCTAATTTCTCCTTCTAATAAGATTACATCCCATCCATGATGGCGTTAATGTGGTTTCAATTAGCAATCCTATGGGCATGATGTTTCTCATACTTCATAATGAAAAGATCATGGTCTTAGTGCTCCCACTAGCATTTAGCCTCTCCTCTACATTGCTCTAGAGGAGCTCCTAGCTGGCTTGATAGTAGAAAATTCCCTTAGCTCACTCTGGTTATCTCTCCTACCAAGGCTACTAGTCAACCTCTTGAGGAAGTGTAGGCTAACGAGGATAATCCTGATGGTGCTCTTACTAGCTGAGAGCCCATTCTTGAATTATTAGGATGTGTGAAAGCTAGATGACTATGATCCACCTCTTGCTACTGGTTCTTTAGCTCACATTTCTTAGGATCTCTATTTGTTTTTCTTTGCTTAGACTTTGGGGTGTGACTATCTCCACCCACCCCTTTTTTGTGTTATAGTATATTTTGGAAAACTTTTATAGTTAATATAAATGCCTCTTTCATTAAAAAATAATGTACACTATATCTAACAAAATTGTACACATTGTTATTTTTTAACTTCCATGTTCTAATGTGCTACTTATATAATAATATAAACAAATGCAATTTCATTCTTACTAAGCAAGATGCCTTAATTTTCCCTTACAATTATCTTATCCTTTCAACATAAAAATTCAAATTTATAACCAAAAAAATTAAATTATTTAACTAAATCAATTACTAAAAATATTTTTTATTTTTCTAATTTATATTACAAATTTCAAAACAAATATATTACTATACCAATCAATAATTATTAAACCTTTAACTAATTACCATCACCTATGTTTTCAACTATATTATAACAAGAGTTGTGGTACAGCAAAAGTCCCTGCCAAATGCTGATAAGATAGTGCTAGATCTAACAGAAATAGATAAGTGTAGGACATAACAGTTAAACCAAGTTGAATTGAAGGTTGATGTTAAACATGCATGTTGTGCTTTGCAACCGATGTGCTAACATTTACTAGAGATTGTGACTCCATAGTTTGCATTTCATTTGGCACAAAAGAAGAGTGGTGAATTTCAAATATATTGGAAGAGCTTCCCATATTTTTCTAGCATGGTCTTAACTGGTTCTGAGTCTTATAATTCCTAGGTCTGCCTATGTTGCACCCTGATGGCAACTACACTTGTTGCAGATTTTATGTAGGAAATGAAGAATGCTAGTATTCTTCACAAAATTCAAATAATGGTTGTTGCAACAAGTCCATGCCACTAGAGTTTGTGAGGTTTATTTTTAAAAGACAAAATTGGAGATTGCTTAGACCTCTCTGAATTAGATTTTATTGCAATTTCTATAATGTCCCCTTGTCACAAATCAAAATTTCTCAACATTGTTCACAAATTTCAACTTGCAAAAAGAGAACATTAGTACACTAAACCCTCTTTGATTTTCAACTATTCGCAATAGATGTAAGAAGTATTCAAATCATATAGTAACATTGCTCTTATAATCTTATGATTAACAGAAAAAATACATTTCACATCTTTATCAATAATCTTAGGATCAGTACACATTTCTATTACTAATCTTATAATCATTATCATTATATATTTCACATGTTTCTTCAATAATCTTATGTTCACTATCAATATATATTTCATATTATCCATCATTAAATGTCATGATCACTATCAATTTACATTTCACAATTGCCATCATTATCCATGCATTAATTATTAATTTCATATGAGAGGAGTGATATTATGTCTTTTGCCATTTACCATTTTGGGTCCACTATTTTTATCCTTTGACTCGAGGAGTACCTTTTGTACCTGCTGAGTCAAGGCCACTATGATAATCCTTGGTACGAGGGATGCCTTTTGCATCAGCTGAAGCCAAGGCCTCTATAACACAATCCTTTTCACAAGGGGTACCTTTTGTACCAACTATGACAAAGGCCACTATATAATAACCCTTTACACAAGGGGTACCTTTTGTACCAATTGTGACAAAGGCCACTATCCACTTGCCTCGAGGGGTACCTTTTGTACCAGCTGAGACAAGGGCCACGAATTACCCATGGTTGGCTATGTTGGTTATTTTTTTTTGAATCAGATGTGGGTTTGCCAGTTCCAATGCACAGGCAGATTTGGTCAACAAATACAGGAGGTTGTGTGAGCTGCCTCCCCTTCACTTCTGGTTCTGCTGCACCAAGGGGGGTGTCCCTATTTTCTAAAGATGTAACATTGACTTACCCTATGACATAAAGATTTAGCTTTGTGATAATAGGCAGAATACTCTCATGTGTGGACCAAGATTTGTGTGACAAATCACAAGGTTAGCAACATTCTTGGACATATGTGTCTGGTTATGGATGAGAGTATGCAGGGGCTCCTAATCCTATTCCTACAACTAATGGGTTTTGGATGGTTTAAATTTGATGGTTTGGATGCAAGACAGGGGCTTTAGATCATAACTACTGACCCAGGTGCAGACCGGTGCCTATCTCAGGGCAAGGAGTCAACTAGACGTATACATAAGAATGGCTTGCAACTGTCATTCAAGTTTCAAGGGGTTTGAACTGATGCTTGCCTTACAAACATCACCCAAGAATGGGTATCTAATTGCCTCTACTTATAGATATCCCTGCTGACATACAATCTTCTCCATGCTTAACCGAAAATAGTTTAATCCACTCTTTGAATGGAAGTCACAGATCAAGCATGTGATACAGCAAAACTATACCCTAGAATCTGAGAAACCCTTAGCAACCAGATTCAAAAGAAGAAAATACATGCAACAAATGGAGAGTGACAGCTAGACACATGCAATAAGCATTTTTCATATACAATGACAAGAAACTGAACATATGTGCAAGATACACTCAGATGCAACTCATAAACTCCAAACAGATAGAACAACCAGGATCATGCCCTGTTCTTCGTTATTCACACAAAAATGCCCAAGTCTTCAACAACCTAAAAATGAGTAACACAGTCCTCCTTATACAACAAGGAAGTGTACTCAACACATTAATTACAAGGCAAATTAAAAATTCACCAGATACAATGCATGATCAAATTGGCTCTCAAAATAGTTAATGCAACAGAGGGACAAGGAGAAAGGAGCAGATGGAATCGGGATCTGGGCCGCCGCCTGAAAGTTCTCTTCGTAAGCCTGGTAGTTCACTTGTCGCCTCACCCATACTTCCCTGCACAATTTGCCATCAATGCTTCATCTACCCGTGAAATGCAATAGTAGATGCATTTGGGGATTTTCCCACTCAAAAAATGGCCACACATGCTCAGGAAAAATCACCGCTGAAGGTCCAAGACATGGCCATCGATCTACTTCTCGTCGCTGAGATCCACGACACTCAAAAATGTTGAAAAGTCGTCAGCCAGTGAAAATGTGCCACGTAGGCATCTCACATTTCTATCATTGGCTTTTCCATTCCTTATTTTGCCGTTTTCGCCCTGTGTATGCATGAACATATGCATATACAATCGCCCTTCATACAAGGCAGACCCCAAAACATCATAGAACAAATTGAAAATCAACCATCAGGTCCGCTTTGCATCATCTTTCCTCACATATCCTCTTTGTATATGTGCACATACAAACACCATATACATGCACGCCACGGACCCCAAATGTTTATGAAGCAACTTGAAATCTTCATCAGGTCTGAAATGTATATTTCTTCTTCGTATATTGGCTTGTATGTGCAAATATACAAACGAATGCACATACAACTGGTGGGCCTGACCATTTGTATTCCTGTTGCACTGTAGCAAATGTATGCATGCCAACCTTTCTATAATTTTCAATGTACATTCCCTTGCACATACAAACAAGGAATCTTCTCCAGAATATTCCTACAATGTATCTAACCATTGTATGTGCGCCCGAATGTATATTGCATATATATTCCACCTTGTATATCCAAGGGCCCCACCACATGTATCTCTGCCTTGCCACTGTAGCAAATGTATATTTGCACCTCCTTGTATATTTTGCTTTGTATATGACCCGATATACAAAGCGGGAATATTCCTCGAAATCTGCGAAAGATTTCCCCTTTGTATATGCACCTTTTAGAGCCCGATATACAATTAGAAATGCACCTAACTCAATTTTTCAAAGGGCGATAGAGATTTTTGACCCGCCAATGCACATTTTGACCTGTATGTATATACAAACACCTTTGTATATACAAAGACACATGCATACAATAGATTTTTTGCATTTTTCTACGGCAAAGGCCGAAAGTGTTAGAATTTTTTGGACTTTTGGGAAGGAGCCTGGCTTAAAACCCTAAACATAAATGATTACTAACATAGGCTCCGTCTAGGGACGTATGCTTCTTGCAGGCATGGCGAGAACCTCAGATCTCTGGGATGCAGACCAGTCCTTATCCATTGGGCAATAGAGTCATGAAGTTATATTGATTTGCATCACCAAACACATTATTTTCAAATATTATTTTGGCGGCCTCGGGCAGCCAAAAAGGAAGAACCATAACTTTATCGTGTCAAATGCCAGATTCCAAACTAAATAATCCCAACCACAACTGAAAACACTAAAACAATTTGCCCGCATGCTAAAAATTTTTCTATTGCATGGTTGGGACTGATTATTATACATCACTGCATTTGACACCTCACAAGGGTGCATGGGCTGACAATACATCTTTTTTATGTTTTTGCAACCCTCTTCTCTACTCAGATTTTCAATCACAATATGACCTTAGGCCTTTAAAATACAAACTACTATTTCAGCCTTCCTAAAGTCCTCTATATGAGTCTTTTGAACAATATTGCATGCCCTGTTGAAATACATATTAGTTTATAACAAAAGCATGCAAGCTCTGCTTTCACCAATGTTTCGCTTTTAACCAATGCTATTTCACCAAATAGGGAATCTTTTAAAACTTGTGCAAATACCTGGATATGTTGCAGCTGCTGATAGGTTCAGTCAACAGAGTCACCACCTCCTTGGTAGAGGAATGAGCTTCAAACTGGCTAAAGCTGAAAATGCATTTCTTTCTTTCTGGGTCCCCCAACAACAAAGCCACACATAAAACTTTAAATTTTCTACAACAAGGCACTTCCAGGCCTAATTCTTCAATCTCTTAGACTCAAGCTTTATGGATATGACATTGTCTCCCCAGTAGAGTCACCATTTTCTGTTGGTTATTTTTCCCGAATCGGCAGAGGGTTTGCCAGTTCCCATGCATAGGCTGATTCGGCCAACAGAAATGGAAGGTTGCGTGAGCTGCCTCCCCTTCACTTCTGGTTCTGCCGCACCAAGGGGGGTGTCCCTATTTGCTAAAGATGTAACATTGACTTACCCTATGACAGAAATATTTAGATTTGTGATAATAGGCAGAATACTCTCATGTGTGGACCAAGATTTGTGTGACAAATCACAAGGTTAGCAACATTCTTGGACATATGTGTTTGGTTATGGATGAGAGTCTGCAGGGGCTCCTAATCCTATTCCTACAACTAATGGGTTTTGGATGGTTTAAATTTGATGGTTTGGATGCAAGACAGGGGCTTTGGATCATAACTACTAACCCAGGTGCAGACCGGTGCCTATCTCAGGGCAAGGAGTCAACTAGACGTATACATAAGAATGGATTCCAACTGTCATTCGAGTTTCAAGGGGTTTGAACTGATGCTTGCCTTACAAACATCACCCAAGAATGGGTATCTAACTACCTCTACTTACAGATATCCCTGCTGACATACAATCTTCTCCATGCTTAACCGAAAATAGTTTAATCCACTCCTTGAATGGAAGTCACAGATCAAGCATCTAATACAACAAAACTATACCCTAGAATCTAAGAAACCCTTAGCAACTAGATTCAAAAGAAGAAAATTCATGTAACAAATGGAGAGTGACAGCTAGACACATGCAATAAGCATTTTTCATATACAATGACAAGAAACTGAACATATATGCAAGATACACTCAGATGCAACTCATAAACTCCAAAGAGATAGAACAACCAGGATCATGCCCTGTTCTTCGTTATTCACACAAAAATGCCCAAGTCTTCAACAACCTAAAAATGAGTAACACTGTCCTCCTTATACAGCAAGGAAGTGTACTCAACACATTAATTACAAGGCAAATTAAAAATTCGCCAGATACAATGCATGATCAGATTGGCGCTCAAAATAGTTAATGTAGCAGAGGGACAAGGAGAAAGGAGCAGATGGAATCAGGATCTGGGCCGCCGCCTGAAGGTTCTCTTCGTAAGCCTGGTAGTTCACCTGTCGCCTCACCCATACTTCCCTGCACAATCTTCCATCAATGCTTCATCTACCCGCGGGATGCAACAGTAGATGCATTTGGGGATTTTCCCGCTCAAAAAATGGCCACACACGCTTAGGAAAAACCACCGCTGAAGGTCCAAAACATGGCCATCGATCTACTTCCCATCACTGAGATCCATGGCACTCAAAAATGTTGAAAAGTCATTAGCCAGTGAAAACGTGCCACGTAGGCATCTCACATTTCTATCGCTGGCTTTTCCATTCCTTATTTTGCCCTTTTCGCCCTGTATATGCATGAACATATGCATATACAATCGCCCTTCATACAAGGCGGACCCTAAAACATCATAGAACAAATTGAAAATCAACCATCGGGTCCGCTTTACATCATCTTTCCTTGCATATCCTCTTTGTATATGTAAACATACAAACACCATATACATGCATGCCACGGACCCCAAATGTTTATGAAGCAACTTGAAATCTTCATCGGGTTCGAAATGTATATTTCTTCTTCGTATATTGGCTTGTATGTGCAAACATACAAATGAATGCACATACAACTGGTGGGCCCGACCATATGTATTCCTACTGCACTGTAGCAAATGTATGCGTGCCAGCCTTTGTATAATTTTCAATGTACATTCCCTTGCACATACAAACAAGGAATCTTCTTCAGAATATTCCTGCAATGTATCTAACCATTGTATGTGCGCCTGAATGTATATTGCATATATATTCCACCTTGTATATCCACGGGCCCCACCACATGCATCTCTGCCTCACCACTGTAGCAAATGTATATTTGCACCTCCTTGTATATTTTGCTTTGTATATGACCCAATATACAAAGCGGGAATGTTCCCCGGAATCTGTGAAAGATTCCCCCTTTGTATATGCACCTTTTAGAGCCCGATATACAATCAGAAATGCACCTAACTCAATTTTTCAAAGGGTGATAGAGATTTTTGACCCGCCAATGCACATTTTGACCTGTATGTATATACAAACACCTTTGTATATACAAAGACACATGCATACAATAGATTTTTTGCATTTTTCTACTGCAGAGGCTAAAAGTGTTAGAATTTTTTGGACTTTTGGGAAGGAGCTTGACTTAAAACCCTAAACATAAATGATTACTAACAGGCTAAATGGACATCTCATACTCACCCTCTCCTATGAAGTTAGTGTATTACTACTCATATGTTTCACAATTAGTAAGTCTTATCTCATATAATAACTAACACTTTCATTATGAGAGTTTCACTTCTCTCATGCTCAGCATATTATTGAGCAATTATATATTGCAGCAGAGATACATATTCAAATATAAATGACATACCTTTATTAATATTGGATCTCCAAGTGACTGGTAATACTTTCGCTGTCAAATTAGCAATCCTTTATGTTGCGACTGGAAAAGTAATATGGTATTCCTTCTTATGATTAGATCAACATGTACTATTGTTCCTTATGACTGAGTTAGTAGCAATAAATGGAATACTCCTTGTTTAAATATTTTAATGGCTTCTCTGAACTGTATGACCTCTTCAATCAATGATCGATGCTCATTGCTTGCTTGCTTTGTTGAATACCAACTGAATACAATAGAAGAAATTATGAATATGGAACTAAGCATGTGACGTAGGCCTGCAACATATCATTGAACTATTGGCTCCCATAGCCCAAGAATTCCATTACGGCCACCACTACAGATTCTTCCACAGTCAAAATCAGAAGCCACACCCTTTCTTTCTTCCGTCATACCTCCTCCTTTTTTTATGTTCCTTGGCTAATTCCCCCCTTATATTAATTTTACCTCTATGAAAGAGGTGATCTTCTCCAAAGGTGGTAACTCTGAGTTTATGGGCATCCGTTCAAGACATAGGCACTCACCAAGAAGAGTCGGCACCCCCCTCAAATAAATGGCAAATGCATTTAATTTTATTTCCAAGGAAATGCTTTATTAAAGGGGTCAAATTCATCATTTAACTTATTAATTTATCCTTTAAAACTTTTAAAACAAATGACTTCTCTTTATAAAATATAAATCGCTGCCTTTATCCACACAGTCATAATATTATATTTCATTTAATATAATGATAATTATAATTATTATATTGTCGATATATATAATTATATATTAAGATTATATATATATATAATTACTTCTATAATATATTATAATAATAATATATGTATTATCACATCATATATACACATATATATTATCATATATATTGTGCACATTACATTTATATTTGTCCTTTATAAATAAAATATCTAATTGTTAATAAATATATAATAATATCATTCATTAAATATTATATATTAATAATATAAACACAATTTTTCTATTGACTAAATATCATATTTCATTAAAGTGATTTAATCGTATTATTCTTTGAATTGATATTTTTTTAAAGCAGCTTCACCGTCTTACTACGACGTTTGAATAATGTCTTAATATTGGGATATGACAATTTCTGACACTACTCCCTTGCCTCATCTCTTTCTTTGCAAGTTACATAGAGAAAGTTGCATTAGTTGTCCTATTGTCTCTTCATGTTGTTTGATTTCATCCTTTGTAGTTAATCAGGTAGATTCTAATTCCAGGGTTGTGTAAATTAGATTCTAATTCCACAACTTTTGCCAACAATCTAGCTATGTGTGTCAAAATGGTAGGTTTAAAACAGGGTTTGTTGTTGATTTTTTTTTACTTTTGCTAATAGTAACATTGGTACAAATAGACAACATAAGCCTAAATTCACTATCATTGATGAGTGTACCAGTGTTGTCACTATAGACATGGAAGAGCAGTTCTATGCAAAAGTTTTTATAGGTGTTATGTCTTAAATGTCCCCCTAGGACTTTTTACCTCCTAGTTTAGCTCCTAGGTCCCCTTAGTTTAATCATGCATGTGTAAAACTTATCCCGAAGCAAATTCCATTGAAACCCATGATAAATGGGGCTTAGGGGTCTATCTCAATGCTTAATCAAGACCAAAAATAGGCCTCTAAACTTGGGCACCCACGCCCTAGTCCAGACCTATTTTGCCACGACCTAAATTTAAAAATGTCAGTTTATGACCATTAAAAGGTTTCCCTTTGTCGGACTTTTCAATTTAATTTACGAATGTTAGAGGGAATGCATATACAAACATGTTTAGGACTTCATTTTACTCCTAGTTGATTAAGGCAAACTTATGACCATCAAGCAAAGAGCATTTAAGGCATTCATTGTGTTGCAGAGCAGTATTGTGTTGTGTTTGTATGTGTTTGTTGTAGATTTGGCTCCATCAACTCATTTCCTCATGATTTGAAGGCACTTCATCTCTGTGAGGGTTTTCACCTCCAAGATAATATCTATTTGTGTTTCAATCAATCTATCTTATCATTTGATTTTGTCTTTTCCCACCAAGGACACACACTCTATCAACAATGGTGTTGGAAGGATTGAATGTCATGTCAGGGCTTGTCTAAGGCAAGCTCCTAAACACCACAACCCCAACCCCTCTCTTGTGATTGCAGGTTATAGGTGCAAGATCTTGTGGAGAGGAGTTGCAGGAGATCATAGCAAAGCATATAGATTTGGGATCTGAAGAAAAGAGTGGAGAATATTCCTTCCTAGACAAGGGTGCCCACCCCTGTGTCCTTCCAATTGTCATTGCTAAAAACTCTGAAGTAGGTTGCTGTCAACATCATCTTACAGTTCCAGATCTATAGAAAAAGTGGCTTATTGGACTAGGATGCTTGACCCAATGTTCCCAAATTTTCTACCTTTGGAAATCTAAATCTCAGTATGTTTCTAATCTACATTTAATGGCTTCCTATGCAATCATTTGTCATATCTTGTCCATCTGTATCCGAAATCATATAATTAGGGTTTAAGGCTTAATCGAACTAGGGTTTGACATATATATCAACCTATTCTATCTTTTCTAACATTCCTAAGTGACACTCAATCCACAGCTGAGTCCTCTCCATCTGTAGTGACTTGGCTCAGTTGTTGTCCTTGAATGTATATGTGAAAGGAAGGTTTGATTGAATCTATTAATTAAACACACTTTAACCATCATTCCCACTTTTCATATATTACATTTTGGTGAGCCTATGTTTTTACTGAACTTGCATCTTGTTGAGTATTGTAAATCAGTTTTGCATTCATCCATATCATATTCATCATCAAAAATTCAAAAATCTTGCATAAATTTGAAAATTTTAAAAAAATAAGCACTTTTTGCTTGCATTAGGGCATAGTTTGCACTATTTTCCTTGCATATCATTGAAAACATTTAATTTTCTGATATTTACATCATATCTGAGATAAATTAAAGCATTTCATCATTTACCTTGCATTTGCATATCTCATTTGCTAGGGTTTTACTTGAAATTTACATTTTTTCATATAACCTAGTAATTTCAAAAGCTAGGGTTTGTAATTAAAATCTTGTTTCAGATTTTATTACTCATTTAAACACTCTTTCAAATCTGATTTTTAACTGTAGTGTGGCTACATTGTGTGTCTTTGCATTTACATTTGCATTATTAGCACATTTACATTGAAAAAAGTGAAAAATTTGAGCATTTAAGGATCACAAACAAACACAGCTTTGCTTTGTTTCATTGCATTTGTCATAAATATCTTTCATTTCAGATATTGCATTCATTTTCAAACATATATTCATTTATCATTTAAAAATTCAGCATCATTCAATGCCCTAGATTGAAAATTGGCATGTTTTTAATTACACATTGTGTATTTCAACATTAAGGGCTTATACACTTTCTACAAATTTATTTAATCAATCTTTCAAACTATTCATCTTGCCTTGTTGTGTAGCACTATTTCCATCTTATTCACTTTGTTTGTTGTGAACTTTGTGTGTCTTTTAGAACCTATTTTCCTCAAACAAGTGCTTGGGTGCGAAATAATCTCAAATATATGGCTTCTCATCACACAAACACTATGTTCCCTCATAGAGTTTATATGAGGAGGAAACTTCCTAAACCTGAATTAGTCTTTACACCACATGATAGAACAATTGAAAGTGTTGAAGGACCTCTTTACATTGCAGTGAAAGTAATGGATAAATTTACAAGAGGAGCCCTTATTGATCCTAACTGTGTGACTAATGTGGCTGCGGGGGGATTCCTTTATACATTTGATTTGATGCAAAAATCTTATGAACCTTCTGACATGATGATTAAAATGCATACTGGAGCTTTCTTCTCGACCATAGGGAAGATTACTTTATTGATCACGGTATTTGAGAAATCTTTGGAACAATCATTTGATATTATACCTACATCTGACCTCTTCCGTATAAAGTTAGGCCATCCATGGCTCAAGGACATGAAAGCCATCCCCTCAACAATTCATAAATGTGTAAAATTTCCTCTCAATGGAAGTATGCATACCAATCATCATAGCAAGTGGCAATCTATGGTTACTCAAAAGAACTTCAATCTTGATTACTTTTGGCCATGACCTATTGAAACTCCTGAACCACGACAAGATCATCAGTGGGATATAACACTGATTCCCCTCCTCACAAGCAACAAAAGATTTCAAATATCTAGGGATTTGAGAAACAAGCACCGCATGACCATCCTGGAAATAAGAATCAATCAGGTACAAACTACTCACACTTTTTACAAAACTTGATGGAACACCTTTCTAAGATGCTCACAAGTTCAGACTCCTCTTAGATAAAATACAAATATATATCTATATATGTGTTGTGTTTCCCTATGATGTGTTATGTGTTGTTTAGATCTCCTTGGATGACCCTTGATACTCTTATAAGGTCAATGATACCGAGAGACCACCTCTGTTGTGACCATTCTTCTATTTGTTTCATCATTCTTCTATCTTGCCTCTCCTCTATTTTATTGTTGTGTGTAGCGCCTTAGGGGCATAGCATTGAGGAGGGTGTTTTTGGGAAAATCCTCCTATGTGGTGTTCTTAAGGCACTTGTTCTCCTATCTCATTTTTATTGTTTATCTTCTTTAATGATTCTACCTAGTTGGTGGATGATGAAAACAAACAAATACTAATATAGATCGTGTGTCCGTTCAACGAGAAAGAAAAAATGGACCTAGTCCATATATGAAGATGGGGTTGATATATATATATCCTATGCTTGACTAGTAGAATCACTCCGTGTGATGTATCATCTTATGGTATTTCTTGTGACTAACATTTTTCAATCCACTCAATCTTCTCTTGTACACTTTGATTTGTATCTCACCTTGTTATTACACTCAGTCCTGAGGTACCTGCAGTATAAGTCCAATGGCTATACTTAGAGCTAAACTCGTCAGTGTATCCTTGGCTTCTTAAATGTGATCTCATACATGCATAGCTTTCATAATGTGATATGGTTGTTATCTTAGAGTAAGACTTTTAACCATCTTTTTGTTTATCTTAGCATATCTTATCAATGTTCTTGTGGGAACATTCAAAGATCGTGGCACATGTCACCCTTGGGGGCATGGGATTTGCGAGAGCTCTTGTTCCCTTGCATGTTTTCTCTCTACCTTAATGTGCTTGATATCGGTAAGTGACATCAACCACCATAAGGTTGGGGAATATATAATGAAATTTGTCTGATGATTTTGGAACTAACGAAGTGTGTTTGTAAGCCCTCTCCGCAAGGCGGGATGTTGTATCTCTTGAGATAGTATACATCCTTATATAAATTGCAAGCAAAAAGCCCTCTTTGCAAGGCAAGATAACGTATCTCTTGAGCTAGTGCATTTCCTTTTAACAAATCCCTTTTGCAGAAGGTGGGATGGCATATCTCTTGAGCTAGTATACATCCTTATCTAATTTGCAAGCAAAAAGCCCTCTCTACAAGGCAGGGTAACGTATCTCTTGAGCTAGTGCATATCCTTTTAAACAAATCCCTTCTACAGAAGGTGGGATGGCGTATCTCTTGAGCTAGTGCACATCCTTTTATACAAAGTTCTCATTGGGAGGTGGGGTTGGATCTTGAGCTATCCTCCCTTAATTGTGTCTTTGGTGGTTGTTGTAGCATAAGCTCAACCGTCAGGTGTGTTTGGCATGTTTTAGATGGTGGGACTTAGCAATAAGCTCCTTCCATCAGTCATGTTTGCCATGTATAAGACGTATAGTATGTCTATGACATGCTATATGACACTCGTGTATTCTATGTGTCTTGTTTATCTTTCTTCCCTCGTGTGTGGTATCAAGGGCATAGTGATGAGCTCCCCCCACACTCAGGTTTTGTTTGGTGTGTCTTCCCTTGTGTGTGGTATCAAGGGTGTAGTGATTGTTAGATCTAGGGCACACAACTGAGAGGCGGGGGGGGGGGGGGGGGGGGTGAATCAGTTGTACAAAAACTTGCTTCTACTTCAAACACTTGATTCTTCTTTGTTAGTTAATAGCATATCAGTTAACCATTCATGAAAGCATAATGCACAAACACAGGAGCAGATAAACATCAACACATTGGACACTAAGATTTTGACGTGGAAAACCTGGTTAAGGGAAAAACCATGGGGTGATTAACCCAAGGATTATTCTCTGTTAGAAGAATAAGAAAATGAATGGCACATGCCAATTAGGGCTCACTGCCCGAGCACACTACTCACAAAGAGGCACACTGCCTACAAGAGACACATTATCTACAAAGTGATAAGAATCACAAACTTGAACTAGAGATTGACATCTTTACCATGTCTGGATCAGTTCCATTTAAGCCCGAGATACTTCTGCTTTGCCCTTCACTCTTTCGTTATACCACACTCATCCGCTCCACACACACTTTGAAATGAACTCACAAACCTTTATTTATACAAGGCATCAACTTAGGAACAATCATCTAAGTCGGCAATCATCCACAAGAACATTCGCAAGATGAATAACTCATCTGGTCAGCCAGTTTGAATAAGAATATCTTCATCCGGAAGAATATCTTCAATTCTGGGCTCTAACACTAATGCGGATAGACAACACAACCTCAACATGATCTAAGAACCTTCACAAGCTTGCCTGAATGACCAGGTACATCCGCACTTCCTCTACTCACAGGAATCTCTTCTCCTCTTCATCTGAAACTTCAAGAACACAGTCTATCGCGACTGTCAAATTGAAACAAGTTCTTTTGGACCTCCAAACTTTGTACAAACTGGGATGACACATCACAAGGACATCCCAAACACTTCTTCCAATCTACAGAGTTTGACAATGCACCTCCAGATCTCACCGGACCTTTTTGTAACACTCTATCCCTCCAGACCATCTCCCAGAACTGGTTCTACTTGACCAATCACAACTTTTTCATATCTTCATGTGGACCTCTGAAATCTTAACTGGATCATCTCAAGACTCATATCTACAAACCCTTTAATCCACATCCTCTGATCCTCAACCTTTTGAGTACATTTGCCTTCTTCTCATCACTGTTCTTCACTATTCCTGATTGAGACTAATTTTCTCAATATCCTCAGCACACAGCTCATCCAATCCTTCTTACCAATGCAATATGAGTATGTTGACATCAATGACAACACTGGTTAACCTCATACTTGCAACAATCTCCCCCTTTGTCATTGATGGCAACATATGATGTGAAAAACTATCAAGACAAGAACTTCTCTTTTCTGTCACAGCTCCCCCTATCAGCAACAACTCTTCACATGTCTTCTCTTCCTTTACTACTCCCCCTTTGATCATCAACCACTTGTTTTTCACATGTCTTCTCTCCCCCTTTGACATCAATGGAAAAGGGCTCATACTTGCACTTGTAACACATCAGAATCATACCAGCTGCTCCCCCTTAGTAGCAGCTCCCCATCATCAATCTGGATCACAAGATATGACTGTGATATGCACTAGACTGATGCACATCAGTGCATCCTAGTTCATCACCGGAGGGGCCATGACCCCTAACTTCTCCCTGAGATACTCAAAAGAGTCTTTGGGAAGAGGTTTAGTAAAAATATCTGCAAGTTGATCCTTGGAGGGCACATACTCCACTCTGACTTCACCCTTGTTCACTTGTTCTCTCAAAAAGTAAAATTTGATAGATATATGCTTGGTCTTAGAATGCAATACTAGATTCTTAGAAATATTTATTGCACTTGAATTATCACAGAAAATTGTGATAGGATCCTCATATTCTACTTTAATGTCCCTTAACATCTGCTTCATCCATAAGATTTGAGTGCAACTGCCTGCTGTTGCAATATATTCTGCTTCAGTTGTAGACAAAGATATTGCCTCTTGTTTCTTGCTTAGCCAAAAAACCAATCTCTTTCCCAAGAAGAATGCTCCACCACTGGTGCTCTTCCGGTCATCCACATCTCTTGCCCAATTTGCATCTGTATATGCATGAAGAGAGAAATCCTAATCTCTAGGATACCATAGGCCATACTCAACTGTCCCCTTTAGATATCTAAAAATCCTCTTGATTGCCATAACATGAGATTCTCTAGGGTCAGCCTGAAATCTTGCCACAAGACCAATAGCCTGCATTATATCTGGTCTAGTCTGAGTGAGATACAATAATCCTCCAATCATTGATCTGTACTTGGTCTGATCTGTCTTAGGAGAGTCATCATCTTTGCTCAACTTACATCTGGTTGCCATAGGAGTGTTCATTGGCTTTGAATCTTCCATTCCAAATTTCTTCAACAATTCTTTCACATATTTGGTCTGAGAGATAAAGATACCTTTCTTTGTCTGAGTAATTTGCAGACCCAAGAAGAAATTCATTTCACCAAGCATTGACATTTCAAACTCACTTTTCATTTGATTTGCAAAGGTTTTACACAAACTATCTCTTCCTCCAAAAATGATATCATCAACAAATACGTCAACAATCAAGATGTTTTCATTATCTATTTGGAAATATAGATTACTATCAGCAGTACCTTTGTTGAAACCAATCTGCACAAGATGCTTATCCAACCTTTCATACCATGCTCTTGGGGATTGCTTCAATCCATATAGTGCTTTCTTCAACTTGCAGACCATATCATCATGATCAGACAATTGAAATCCATCCGGTTGTTCAATGTATACTTCTTCTTCCAAATCACCATTTAGGAAGGCAGACTTGACATCCATCTGATATACCTTGAAGTCTTTGAAGGCAGCATATGCAAGAAATAATCTGACTGCTTCAATTCTTGCTACCGGAGCAAAGGTTTCTTCAAAATCAATTCCTTCTATTTGAGAGTAGCCTTTGCAGACCAATCTGGCTTTGTTTCTGATTACTTCACCAACCTCATTTAGTTTGTTCCAGAAGACCCATTTGGTTCCAATCACATTGTTGTTTCTAGGTCTAGGAACAAGATCCCAAGTGTGATTTTTCTCAATTTGCATCAACTCTTCCTCCATTGCTTTGGTCCAGTTTTCATCATTGCAAGCTTCATTTATTGTCTTAGGTTCAATCTTTGAAATCAGATAGTATTCATTTGAATTTTGAGCAATTCTCCTCCTTGTTTGTACCCCTTTGCTTTTGTCATCTATGATCTGATCTTCAGAGTGATTTAAAGTTACATACTTTGGAACTTTGGGAGTCTCTTGCACTACTGTTTCTTGATCAGGTTCATTCAGACAAACCTCTTCTTCCTAATTTACCAGATCAGTCTGAATCTGACTTTCAGGAAGGGATTGAGTTCCTTGAATCAGAACACCATCTTGATCATCTTCATCATATTCATAAAACCTTGAGGGTTTCTCAATTCCTTCATCAACCTTCACATTTGTACTTTCTATCATCTTTTTCAGTCTCTTATTGTAACACCAGTATGCTTTGCTTTGAGTGGAGTAAACCAAGAAAATTCCTTCATCACTTCTAGCATCAAACTTTCCTAGATCTTCATCTCTTTTGATGTAACACTTGCTACCAAATACTCTAAAATATCTCATAGTAGGAGTTATACCAAACCAAAGTTCATAAGGAGTCTTACTGGTATTGTTTCTGATTTGAACTTGGTTAAGAGTGTAGACTGCAGTGCTGACAGCTTCTCTTCAAAACATCTGAGGAACATTTGCTTCCATCATCATTGTCCTAGAAGCTTCCTGGATGGTCTGGTTCTTTCTCTCAACTACTCCATTCTGCTGTGGAGTCCTAGGAGCAAACAACTGTCTCTTTATGCCATGCTTCTCACAAAAGTCTATGAATTCACTGGATGTGAATTCACCACCTCTATCAGACCTTAGACACTTCAGTTTCAATCCAGTTTGATTCTCTACCATAGCCTTGAAGATTTTGAACTTCTCAAAGGCTTCTGATTTCTCTTTCAGAAAGATAACCCACATCATTCGGGAATGATCATCAATCAGTAACATGAAATATCTATCACCTTGCATACTCTTGATTCTTGTCGGACCACATAGATTAGTATGAACTAATTCCAATAATCTGGTAGAGGACTGATCTTTGCTTTTGAAAGAGACTCTGCTCTGTTTACCTAGCTGACATTCTTTACACAAACTATTTGTAGGTTTCACCAATTTTGGAAGATCTCTTACAGCCTGAATATTTCTTATCTTGATGATGTTATCAAAATTTACATGACACATCCTTCTATGCCATAGCCAACTCTGATCAACTTGAACAAACAGACAACTTTTATTTGAACCAACCAGATGGAAGATATTACCTTTTGTTTGAGTACCGGATGCAATCTCAGTTCCGGAGCTTTCAAAGATCCTGCATCTTCCATTTTTGAACCAGAGATCATAATCTTTGTCTACTAACTGTCCAACACTGAGAAGATTGTGCTTCAATCCTTCAACATACAGTACATTACCAGTTTTGCTCTTTCCATCAAAAGAAATAGTTCCCCTACCTCTGATTCTACCTGTAGAATTGTCACCAAACTTTACCATTCCTCCTTCATACCTTTCCAAATCTAAGAACTTGTTCTTGTCACCTGTCATGTGGTGAGAGCATCCACTGTCAATAACCCAATCATCCTTTTCTTCAACTTGGGCAGCCAAAGCTCTTTCTACAACCTTATGATTGACAGATTTAGAGGATATTGATTCTTCTTCCTTGATGGTAATAAACACCCATTCATTTCTGGATTTGTCTCTTATCTCTGATTCATCATCTATTACTCCTTCATTATCAGCTTCTTCATGAACATAATAACAGTTCTTTTGGAACCTTTGTCTATTAGAGTTTGACCTTGCAGATCTTTCTGGACATCTTGAAGCAAAATGACCAATCTTATTATAGTTGAAGCACTTAAAAGGTAACTTTCCTTCATACTTACCGGATCCTCTTGGCAATCTCTTTGCAATGAGGGCTTCAAGATGAGCTATTTCTGCTTCTTCCTCTTCCATGTCTTTCCTTGCTTGATCATACCATGATAGCTTTGTTGCAAGTATGAGGTGAGCCAGTGTTGTCATTGATGTCAACATACTCATATTGCATTGACAAGAAGGATTGGATGAGCTGTGTGCTGAGGATATTGAGAAAATTAGCCTCAGTCAGGAACAGTGAAGAACCGTGATGAGAAGAAGGCAAATATATTGTATAGGTTGAGAACCGGAGGATGCGGATTAAAGGGTTTGTATATATGAGTCTTGAGATGCTTCAGTTAAGATTTCAGAGGTCCGCATGAAGATCTGAAGGAGTTGTGGCTGTCGGTGTAGAACCGGTTCCGGCAAGTATTCAGAGGTGACAGAGGATCACAAAAAGGTCCGGTGAGGTTCGGAACTATATAATCCTAATCTGCGGATTGGAAGGAGTCTTTGGGATGTCCTTGTGATGTGCCATCTCAAGTTGTGTATGATTTGGAGGTCCGGAAGTACCTCTTGCATTATGACAGTGGCGACAGACAGTGTTCTTGAAGTTCCGGATAAGGAAGAGAAGAGATTCTAGTAAGTAAAGAAAGTGTGGATGTACCTGGTCATTCAGGCAGGCTTGTGAAGGTTCTTGGATCATGTTGAGGTTGTGTTGTTGGTCCGCATTGATAGTAGAGCCCGGAATTGAAGTTATTCTTCCGGATGAAGTTCTTGCTCTGTTTAGCCGACCGGATGAGTTGTTCATCCTGCGAATGTTCTTGTGGTGGCCGACCGGATGTGTTATTCATCTTGCGGATACTCTTATGGTTGTTTGCTGACTTAGATGTTTGTTCCTAAGTCGATGTCTTGTATAAATAACGGTTTGTGAGTTCATTTCGAAGTGTGGATTGTGTGGATGAGTGTGGCATAGCGAAGAGAAGTGCGAAAGGCAGAGCAGAGGTTTTTGGGCTTAAATGGAACTAATCCGGACATGGTAGAGATGTCATTCTCCAGTTCAAGATTGTGATTCTTATCACTTTGTAGACAATGTGTCTCCTTGTAGGCAGTGGGCCTCTTTGTGAGCAGTGTGCTCGGGCAGTGAGCCCTAATTGGCAAGTGCCATTCTTTTTCTTATTCTTCTAACAGAGAATAATCCTTGGGTTAATCACCCCATGGTTTTTCCCTTAACCGGGTTTTCCACGTCAAAATCTTGGTGTTCAATGTGTTGATGTTTATCTGCTCTTGTGTTTATGTATTATGCTTTCATGGATGATTAATTGATATGCTGTTAACTAACAATGAAGAATCAAGTGTTTGAAAGAACAAGAAGTTCTATACAACTGATTCACCCCCCCCTCTCAGTTGCATGCCTTAAATCCAACAATTGGTATCAGAGCCAAGTTCATCTGAAAGGAGCTTAACTACTTGAGGAGATCCAGGATGTCATCATACAAGAAGGATAGTCCGAAGTTCGATGGAACCAACTTCACTCTCTGGAAAGGTCGCATGAAGTGTCACTTGGAATGTATGGGAAAAGCATACTTGTCTATGGTCTCAAAACCATATGTACCTCCACAAGGTGGTCCGACAACTCTGAATGAAATCACAGATGCTAAAAATAATCTACGGACCAAGGAAGCCCTACTAAGCGCATTGAATGATTCAGATCTCTCAAATGTTATTGACCTACCAACTGCATATGAGATCCTGACTAAACTGGAACTTCTGTATGAAGGAGATGAGTTTGTCAAAAGTGCAAGGTTGCAAAGTCTGAAAGGGAAATTTGAAAGATTGAAGATGAGAGATGATGAAAACATCACTACCTTTATGCCAAGAGTGAATGAGCTGGTATGTGGAATTAGAAATGCTGGTGGAACTCTAGATGAAAATGAGATTGTCTGCAAAATCCTAAGATCCCTTCCTGCTGCCTACAAAATCAAGGTTGCTGCCATTGATGAATTCAGAGCCCACACAACTGTCACAAGAGAACAACTGGTTGGCAAACTAGCTGCATTTGAAATGACCGAGTTCAGAGATGATCCTCCCAAGACTGAATCTGCTTTCAAAGCCAGTGCCTATGTGAAAGGCAAACAGAGATTTGATCCGAGAGAAAACTCATCAAGGAAGATGTCATGGTATGATCAAGCAAGAAGAGACATGGAAGAAGAAGAAGCAGAAATAGCTCAACTTGAAGCCCTCATTGCAAAGAGACTACCAAGAGGATCCGGTAAGTATGAAGGAAAACTACCCTTTAAGTGTTTCAACTGCAATAAGATTGGTCATTTTGCTTCAAGATGTTCGGAAAGATCTGCAAGGTCTAATACTAACAGACAAAGGTTTCAAAAGAACTGCTATTATGTTCATGAAGAAGATGACAATGAAGGAGTAACAGATGATGAATCAGAACTAGAAAGCAAATCCGGAAATGAATGGGTGTTTATTGCCATCAAGGAAGAAGATTCAATATCCTCTAAATCTGTCAATCACAAGGTTGTGGAAAGAGCTTTGGCTGCTCAAGTGGAAGAAAAGAATGATTGGGTTATTGATAGTGGATGTTCTCACCATATGACTGGTAACAAGAATAAGTTCTTAGATTTGGAAAGGTATGAAGGAGGAATGGTAAAGTTTGGTGACAATTCTGCTGGGAGAATCAGAGGTAGGGGAACTATTTCCTTTGATGGAAAGAGCAAAACAGGTAATGTACTATATGTTGAAGGATTGAAGCACAATCTTCTCAGTGTTGGTCAGTTAGTGGACAAAGGCTATGATCTCCGGTTCAAGAATGGAAAATGCAGAATCTTTACAAGCTCCGGAACTGAAATTGCATCCGGTGCTCAAACAAAAGGTAATATCTTTCATCTGGTTGGTTCAAACAAAAGTTGTCTGTTTGCTCAAGTTGATCAGAGTTGGTTATGGCATAGAAGAATGTGTCATGTGAATTTTGATAACATCATCAAGATAAGCAATATTCAGGCTGTAAGAGACCTTCCAAAATTGGTGAAACCTACAAATAGTTTGTGCAAAGAATGTTAGCTAGGTAAACAGAGCAGAGTCTCTTTCAAAAGCAAAGATCAGTCTTCTACCGGATTGTTGGAATTAGTACATACTGATCTCTGTGGTCCGACAAGAATCAAGAGTCTGCAAGTTGATAGATATTTCATGTTGTTAATTGATGATCATTCCTGGATGATGTGGGTTACCTTTCTAAAAGAAAAATCAGAAGCATTTGAGAAGTTCAAAATCTTCAAAGCTATGGTAGAGAATCAAACCGGATTGAAACTAAAGTGTCTAAGGTCTGATAGAGGTGGTGAATTTACATCTGGTGAGTTCATTGACTTTTGTGAGAAGTAGGGTATAAGGAGACAATTGTCTGCTCCTAGGACTCCACAGCAGAATGGAGTAGTTGAAAGAAAGAACCGGACCATCCAGGAAGCTGCCAGGACAATGATGTTGGAAGAAAATGTTCCTCAGATGTTTTGGAAAGAAGCTATCAGCACTGCAGTCTACACTCTCAATCGAGTTCAAATCAGAAACAACACCGGTAAGACCCCCTATGAACTCTGGTTTGGCATCACTCCTACTGTGAAATATTTCAGAGTATTTGGTAGCAAGTGTTATATTAAAAGAGATGAAGATCTAGGAAATTTTGATGCTAGAAGTGATGAAGGAATTTTCTTGGGCTACTCCACTCAAAGCAAAGCATACCGGTGTTACAATAAGAGATTGAGGAAGATGATAGAAAGCACCAATGTGAAAGTTGATGAAGGAATTGAGAAGCCTTCAAGATTTTATGAGTTTGATGAAGATGATCAAGATGGTGTTCAGGTTCAAGGGACTCAATCCCCTCCGGTAAGTCAGAATCAACTTGATCCAGTAAATCAGGAAGAAGAAATAGGTCAGAATGAACCTGATCAAGGAGCAACAGTGCAGGATATTCCCAAAATTCCAAGGTATGTAAGACTAAACCACTCTGAAGATCAGATCATAGGTGACAGAAGAAAAGGTGTGCAAACTAGAAGGAATGTTGCTCAAAATTAGGATGAATGTTGTCTGATTTCAAAGATTGAACCTAAAACAGTAAATGAAGCCTGTAATGATGAAAACTGGACTAAAGCAATGAAAGATGAATTAATGCAAATTGAGAAAAATCATACTTGGGATCTTGTTCCCAGACCTAGAGACAGGAATGTGATTGGAACCAAATGGGTCTTCCGGAACAAACTGAATGAAGCTGGTGAAGTTATCAGAAACAAAGCTAGATTGGTCTGCAAAGGCTACTCTCAAATAGAAGGAATTGACTTTGAAGAGACCTTTGCTCCGGTGGCAAGAATTGAAGCAGTCAGATTATTTCTTGCATTTGCTGCCTTCAAAGACTTCAAGGTATATCAGATGGATGTCAAGTCTGCTTTCCTAAATGGTGATCTGGAAGAAGAAGTTTACATTGAACAACCGGATGGATTTCAATTGTCTGATAATGATGATATGGTCTGCAAGTTGAAGAAAGCATTGTATGGACTAAAGCAAGCCCCAAGAGCATGGTATGAAAGGTTGGATAAGTATCTTGTGCAGATTGGATTCAACAAAGGTACTGCTGACAGTAACTTATATTTCAAAATTGTTCATGAAAACATTTTGATTGTTGAAGTGTTTGTGGATGATATCATTTTTGGAGGAAGAGATAGTATGTACAAAACTTTTGCAAATCAGATGAAAAGTGAGTTTGAAATGTCTATGCTTGGTGAAATGAATTTCTTCTTGGGTCTACAAATTACTCAAACAAAGAAAGGAATCTTCATTTCTCACACCAAATATGTGAAAGAATTGTTAAGGAAATATGGTATGGAAGATTCAAAACCAATGAACACTCCCATGGCAACCGGATGTAAGTTGAGCAAAGATGATGACTCCCCAAAGGCAAATCAGACAAAGTATAGATCAATGATTGGTGGATTGTTGTATCTCACTCAGACTAGACCAGATATAATGCAGGCTATTGGTCTTGTGGCAAGATTCCAGGCTGATCCTAGAGAATCTCATGTTATGGCAATCAAAAGAATTTTTAGGTACCTGAAAGGAACAGTTGAGTATGGTCTATGGTACCCTAGAGATCCGGATTTCTCTCTTCATGCTTACACAGATGCAGATTGGGCAGGAGATGTGGATGACCGGAAGAGCACTAGTGGTGGAGCATTCTTTTTGGGGAAGAGATTGGTTTCTTGGCTAAGCAAGAAACAAGATGCAATATCTCTGTCTATAGCTGAAGCAGAATACATTGCAGTACCAAGTAGTTGCACTCAAATCTTATGGATGAAGCAGATGCTAAGAGACATTAAAGTTGAATATGAGGAGCCTATCACAATTTTCTATGATAATTCAAGTGCAATTAATATTTCTAAGAATCCAGTATTGCATTCTAAGACTAAGCACATATCTATCAAGTTTCACTTTTTGAGAGAACAAGTGAACAAGGAAGAAGTCAGATTGGAGTATGTTCCCTCAAAGGATCAGATTGCAGATATCTTTACTAAACCTCTTCCCAAGGACTCTTTTGAATATCTTCGGGAGAAGTTAGGGGTCATGGCCCCTCCGGTGATGAACTAGGATGCACTGATGTGCATCAGTCTGGTGGATATCATAGTCATATCTTGTGATCCGGATTGATGATGGGGAGCTGCAACTAAGGGGGAGCAGCTGGTATGATTCTGATGTATGAGAATTGCAAGTATGAGCCCTTTGCCATTGATGTCAAAGGGGGAGAGAAGACATGTGAAAAACAAGTGGTTGATGATCAAAGGGGGAGAAGTAAAGGAAGAGAAGACATGTGAAAAGTTGTTGTTGATAGGGGGAGCTGTGACAGAAAGGAGAAGTTCTTGTCTTGATGGTTTTTCATATCATATGTTGCCATCAATGACAAAGGGGGAGATTGTTGCAAGTATGAGGTGAGCCAGTGTTGTCATTGATGTCAACATACTCATATTGCATTGACAAGAAGGATTGGATGAGCTGTGTGCTGAGGATATTGAGAAAATTAGCCTCAGTCAGGAACAGTGAAGAATCGTGATGAGAAGAAGGCAAATATATTGTATAGGTTGAGAACTGGAGGATGCGGATTAAAGGGTTTGTATATATGAGTCTTGAGATGCTTCAGTTAAGATTTCAGGGGTCCGCATGAAGATCTGAAGGAGTTGTGGCTGTCGGTGTAGAACCGGTTCCGGCAAGTATTCAGAGGTGACAGAGGATCACAAAAAGGTCCGGTGAGGTCCGGAACTGTATAATCCTAATCTGCGGATTGGAAGGAGTCTTTGGGATGTCCTTGTGATGTGCCATCTCAAGTTGTGTATGATTTGGAGGTCTGGAAGTACCTCTTGCATTATGACAGTGGCGACAGACAGTGTTCTTGAAGTTCCGGATAAGGAAGAGAAGAGATTCCAGTAAGTAAAGAAAGTGCGGATGTACCTGGTCATTCAGGCAGGCTTGTGAAGGTTCTTGGATCATGTTGAGGTTGTGTTGTTGGTCCGCATTGATAGTAGAGCCCGGAATTGAAGTTATTCTTTCGGATGAAGTTCTTGCTCTGTTTAGCCGACCAGATGAGTTGTTCATCCTGCGAATGTTCTTGTGGTGGCCGACCGGATGTGTTATTCATCTTGTGGATACTCTTATGGTTGTTTGCCGACTTAGATGTTTGTTCCTAAGTTGATGTCTTGTATAAATAACGGTTTGTGAGTTCATTTCGAAGTGTGGATTGTGTGGATGAGTGTGGCATAGCGAAGAGAAGTGCGAAAGGTAGAGCAGAGGTTTTTGGGCTTAAATGGAATTGATCCGGACATGGTAGAGATGTCATTCTCCAGTTCAAGATTGTGATTCTTATCACTTTGTAGACAGTGTGTCTCCTTGTAGGCAGTGGGCCTCTTTGTGAGCAGTGTGCTCAGGTAGTGAGCCCTAATTGGCAAGTGCCATTCTTTTTCTTATTCTTCTAACAGAGAATAATCCTTGGGTTAATCACCCCGTGGTTTTTCCCTTAACCGGGTTTTCCACGTCAAAATCTTGGTGTTCAATGTGTTGATGTTTATCTGCTCTTGTGTTTATGTATTATGCTTTCATGGATGATTAATTGATATGCTGTTAACTAACAACGAAGAATCAAGTGTTTGAAAGAACAAGAAGTTTTATACAACTGATTCACCCCCCCCCCCTCTCAGTTGCATGCCTTAAATCCAACAAGCTTCCTTGAAGAGTTTTCTCCCGGATCAAATCTTTGTTTGCCTTTCACATAGGCACTAGCTTTGAATGCAGATTCAGTCTTGGGGGGATCATCTCCAAACTCTGTCATTTCAAATGTAGCCAGTTGGCCAGCCAATTGCTCTCTTGTGATAGTTGCATGGGCTCTGAATTCATCAATGGCAGCAACCTTGATCTTGTAGGCAGCAGGAAGGGATCTGAGAATTTTGCAAACAATCTCATTTTCATCCAAAACTCCACCAGCATTGCTGATTCCACACACCAGCTCATTTACTCTTGGCATAAAGGTAGTGATATTTTCATCATCTCTCATCTTCAATCTTTCAAATTTCCCTTTGAGACTTTGCAACCTTGCACTCTTAACAAAATCATCTCCTTCATGCAGAAGTTTCAGTTTAACTCAGATCTCATATGCAGTTGGTAGGTCAATAACATTTGAGAGTTCTAAGTCAGACAATGTGCTTAGAAGAGCCTCTTTGGTCCGCAGATTGTTTTCAGCATCTGTGATTTCATTTAGTGTTGTCGGACCACCCTGTGGAGGAACATATGCTTTTGTGACCATGGACAAGTATGCTTTTCCCATACACTCCAAGTGACATTTCATGCGGCCTTTCCAGAGAGAAGTTGGTTCCATCAAACTTTGGACTGTCCTTCTTGTATGACGACATCTTGGATCTCCTCAAGCGGTTAAGCTCCTTTCAGAGGAAATTAGCTCCGATACCAATTGTTAGATCTAGGGCACACAACTGAGAGGGGGGTGAATCAGTTGTACAAAAACTTGCTTCTACTTCAAACACTTGATTCTTCTTTGTTAGTTAATAGCATATCAGTTAACCATTCATGAAAGCATAATGCACAAACACAGGAGCAGATAAACATCAACACATTGGACACCAAGATTTTGACGTGGAAAACCTAGTTAAGGGAAAAACCATGGGGCGATTAACCCAAGGATTATTCTCTGTTAGAAGAATAAGAAAAATGAATGGCACATGCCAATTAGGGCTCACTGCCCGAGCACACTGCTCACAAAGAGGCACACTGTCTACAAGAGACACACTGTCTACAAAGTGATACAAATCACAAACTTGAACTGGAGATTGACATCTTTACCATGTCTGGATCAGTTCCATTTAAGCTCGAGATACTTCTACTCTGCCCTTCACTCTTTTGCTATACCACACTCATCCGCTCCACACACACTTTGAAATGAACTCACAAACCTTTATTTATACAAGGCATTGACTTAGGAACAATCATCTAAGTCGGCAATCATCCACAAGAACATTCGCAAGATGAATAACTCATCCAGTCAGCCAGTCTGAATAAGAATATCTTCATCTAGAAGAATATCTTCAATTTTGGGCTCTAACACTAATGCAGACCGACAACACAACCTCAACATGATCTAAGAACCTTCACAAGCTTGCCTGAATGACCAGGTACATCCACACTTCCTCTACTCACAGGAATCTCTTCTCCTCTTCATCTGGAACTTCAAGAACACAGTCTATCACGACTGTCAAACTGAAACAGGTTCTTTCAGACCTCCAAACTTTGTACAAACTAAGATGACACATCACAAGGACATCCCAAACACTCCTTCCAATCCGCAGAGTCTGACAATGCACCTCCAGATCTCACCGGACCTTTTTGTAACACTCTGTCCCTCCAGAGCATCTCCCGGAACCGGTTCTACTTGACTGATCACAACTTTTTCATATCTTCATGCGGACCTCTAAAATCTTAACTAGATCATCTCAAGACTCATATCTACAAACCCTTTAATCCGCATCCTCTGATTCTCAACCTTTTGAGTACATTTGCCTTCTTCTCATCACTGTTCTTCACTGTTCCTGATTGAGACTAATTTTCTCAATATCCTCAACACACAGCTCCTCCAATCCTTCTTACCAATGCAATATGAGTATGTTGACATCAATAACAACATTGGTTAACCTGATACTTGCACTAGTGATGAGCTCCCCCCACACTCAGGTTTTATTTGGCCTATTTTTTGCCTGGTGTAGTATCAAGGGCATAGAGATGAGCTCCTCCTACATTTTGGGTTTTGTATTGCATGTTTTTGGCAGTTTCAAGGGCATAGCAATGAGCTCCCCCTACCCCTTAGGATTTTATTCCATATATGAAAATGTTATATCAATGTATTCATCATGTTTTGCATGACTACTCTCATGTCTTCATCATGTATTGTGTACTTTCACTGTATTCTCCATGTTTTGTGTGCTTCTTACTATCTTCATTATGTCTTGCGTGTCTTCAATGTGTCTTCTAATGCTTACCTAAGACTAGGGGCTAGAAATAGTTCCTCAATCTTTGTGTATGCCTTAGCTTCATGTGCTTGGCATGTTTGATGTGTTTTTAACCGTACTTTAATGCATGTATGGGTCGTAAGATCATACCATATTAAAGTGGGGGCTAAATGTTATGTTGTAAAATGTCCCCCTAGGACTTTTTACCTCCTAGTTTAGCTCCTAGGTCTGCTTAGTTTAATCATGCATGTATAAAACTTATTCTAGAGAAAATTCCCTCGAAAACCATAACAAATGGAGCTTAGGGGCCTATCTCAATGCTTAATCAAGACCAAAAATAGGCCTCTAGACATGGACGCCTACACCCTAGTCCAGACCTATTTTACCAGGATCCAAATTTAAAAGTGTCGGTTTATGACCGTTAAAAGGTTTCCCTTTGTCAACCTTTTCAATTTAATTTATGAATGTTAGCGAGAATGCATATATAAACATGTTTAGGACTTCATTTCACTCCTAGTTGATTAAGGCAAACTTATGATCATCAAGCAAAGAGCATTCAAGGTATTCATTGTGTTGCAGAGTAGTATTGTGTTGTGTTTGTATGTGTTTGTTGCAGATTTTGCTCCATCAACTCATTTCCTCATGATTTGATAGCACTTCATCTCCGTGAGGGTTTTCACCTCCAAGGTGATATCTATTTATGTTTCAATCAATCTATTTTATCATTTGATTTTGCCTCTATCCTGCACTCTATCTAACAACGGTGTTGGAAGGCTTGAATACCATTCTGGGGCTTGACTACTTGGCAAGCTCCTAAACACAACTCCCAACCCCTCTCTTGTGATTGCAAGTTACAAATGCAGGATCTTGCAGAGAGGAGTTGTAGGAGATCAAAGCAGAGCATATAGATTCGAGATCTAAAGAAAAGAGTGGAGAATATTCCTTCCTAGACAAGGGTGCCCTCCCTTGTGTCCTCCTAATTGCCATTACCAAAAACTCTGAAGCAAGTTGCTATCAACATCATCTTACAGTTCCAAATCTACAAAAAAGTGGCATGTTGGACTAGGGTTCCTACCCCAGTGTCCCCAAAGTTTGTGCCTTCAAAAATCTAAATTTTGGTATGTTTCTAATCTGCATTTAATGCCTTCCTATACGATCATTTGTCATATCTTGTCTGTCTATATCTGAAATCATATAATTGATGTTTAAGGCTTAATCGTACTAGGGTTTAACATATATCAATCTATTCTATCTTTCCTATCATTCCTAAGTGACACTCAACCTATAGCTGAGTCCTCTCCATCTGTAGTGACTTGGCTCAGTTGTTGTCCTTGAGTGTATATCTGAAAGGAGGGTTTGATTGAACCTAATTAAACACACTTTAACCATCATTCCCACTTTTCATATATTACAATAGGAAACTGCAAATGATGATTCCAAATTGGTTGAATCATATGCTTGTGATGTACTAGTAAAGTCTCCACCAAAAGAGCCTCAAGCATTAATTCTCAACATTCCATTGTTGAAGGCCAATCCTCATAAAATTCCAACAAGAGTAGTTGCACTCCTAAGGATATTGATTTCTCATTGTTTAATATTAGCATATCTTTTTGGTCTTCAAAGTTCATCTGCACACATCCTTCAGCATGTAATGCAATAACAAACACTTAATCTTACATGGGTTATAACTAATTTGAATTTATGGTAATAAGGTTTAGTGTTACAAAGGTTGGCGAGATAACTATTGATTACTTGAACATTATAAGTTTTAGGTTGTGCATGTTTTCATAATTTTTTATATTTTGAATCTTTTCAAGATTCATTGAATTTGATTGTGAGAGGTTCATTCTAAGTGCAAGTATCAATGACCTCTAGATTATAGTCATAATTTTCACACAAAGCAAGACTTGTATACCTACATGCTCATCAAGTAAAAGTATACAAAAAGAAAACCTTATACTAATGATCTGCAGAATAACAAAATGGACATACTAAATAGCAATAGTAAATCTTGTCATGTTGATAAGGAAAAATGAATAAAAATGGGGCATATTGTTGTAATGATCATGACATAATAAAATTACATGACTTAAAACCAGAAGTGTTTATAAATATTCCAGATAACTAGTGATCAAAACAATACAATACATATTACTTGCACGTAAATATACAAAATGCTCATTCCCAGGTGTGGTCGTGGTAGTGGAGAGATCAAAATTAGCTTCAGAATGGCATTGTGCAGGCCCAACTAACACTAGTATGGAAGAAATGAGTAAAACAAAACAAAATCAAGTACCCCTTTTGTGTATGGAGCACTTCTTGCACTATCAATGCATCACTTTGATGCTCTATTTTCATTATTTCATTACCAGATTCATCATTTCTTATTTCATGAAGGCATGGTGCAGAATCCCTGCATATAAGCAAAGAGAAAAATATCAAAGCCAAAGACAATAGTTGTGATGATTGATCAGTAGGTCCCTTGTAGAAACTAATCAGCACCCCATGTAGAAACTAAACATTTGTATAAAAAATTATATGCTTGTCACAACCTCTTGTAATGAACACTCTAGCCTTCCTCCCCATCTAGAGACAACAATATCATGAAATGCTACAAGAGCGTGCCTATGAGATATTTTAATGAATGATGCACTCATTGCATGAACTTTTGCACAAAAATTCTCTTACATGTCTGTGGTGACAGTTTTAGTACACTCATCAAGGATAGAGAATTTAGGCTTGTGGTAAAAAGTCTTGCCATTCCTAATCTCTATTGTTCACCAAGGGAAATTTTATCACCCCAGTTTACTTCTTTCTCTGGAAGGTAATGATCTAAGATATGTACTCAAGGTCAACCTGCAAAGAATAGAACTAGTTTAAATCTGATATCCAATGAGTTGATATGTCCATAAATATGTCAGATTCCCTAATAAGATGCAACATCCAACTTGCCACTAACTTCAAAGATCTACAATATTAATAAACCATAGTCAAAACCATTAATTCAATATAGATAGATAGAAAACATGTACAAACATATTTTAGTAGCTCGTGCATCCCTTTCATAGTAAGTGTCACAACCTCCTTTGCAACAATAAGAGGATAAATTAGTTGTTCACACAATGTTCCAATAGTTGTATAAGGCCTTTGTGGCACATAAAATATCTCATTATTGAGATTTGATCCCAACCCTAGTTTTGTAACACGACTAGCCACCAATGGACAAAGGCCTCTAAGCACCTGAAATAAAGAGCTTTTCCCACTTCTATTTGGACCTACAACATGAACATGGTAGGAAAACTACAATTCTTACAAATTGAGGCCCAAAAATAATTACATAATTGATTTCATCTATCCCTCAATAGAGCATCGAATGATGGTGAAAAGATCACTTTCTATATATTGAATAAATGTCTTAAACAAAAAAAATAGCTTTTACAAGATAAATCAATTTTGGGAGACAATGAAAGATTATGGAACAACCAAGAAAAATGGCTAGCATCAATTCTTTCCTTCAAGTTGATGTCCAAAATTATAATACCAAGATATAATAATAAAAGTTGATAGCATAGCATTACATATGATACTTACCAGTGATAAGAAGACTAGAACCAGGTTCTACTTTCAAAGTCAAATTTTCCACCAATGTGTTTTCTGTTGGTGTCACAACTTGCTAGTGGAATTATATACACAAGTAAAATGTCAAACAAAATGACTCAATGAAACCTGCTGTCATGGACTACAATGATTATAAGATATGCACACTTTGGATATGTTGAAAATGATTTATAAACTTTCAAGTAAACACAATTGGCAGGTGTAAAGCCAAAATCCACAACCTTTGACAACATCCTCCCTTCCTGTGCCCAAATGGTAGCTTTAGAACAAGGTATGGAGATCCATCAAAACATAATAGTCAGATATAATAGTTGAAAATTCTATAGCAGACATGTATGCACAATGTGGAAGTATAGACAAGGTTTGTGAATTGTTTGATAGAATGACTCAAATAAATGTGATCTCAAGGACTACAAAAAATGGGAGCTTTAGAACAGGGTATAGAGATCCATCAAAGCATAATGGAAGGGGGATTTGCATCAAACATAATAGTTGGAAATGCTCTCTAGTAGACATGAATGCAAAATGTGAAAGTAGAAACAAGGCACATGAATTGTTTGATAGAATGTCTCAAATAAATATGATCTTTCATGAGTATAATGATTGCAAGATTTGCACAAAATGAATTTATTCAGAAGGCTTTAGAAACTTTCAAGAAAATGCAGTTAGCAACTCACTCAGGTAGGAGCCTTCTTTAGCTAAAAGAAGCATATGCATATCCAAGAGGTGGGCATTGGTGAGGAATGAGAGCACACATCAAATTTAAAAGGTATTAAATTGATAATGAAATAATGTTACAATAATGTATACAAAAATATTTAAGTTCTTGATTCAATACTTGCTAAAAAGAATGGAGTTTGTGTGAATATTACCAGTATATAACTTGTACCAGTCATGCCAGGGAGGAAACACAGTTTTATGGGCCAATAAACTTTGACCACTAAAAGTTTTCAGCATCAGTAGTGAACATACCACATACCTGATTCTTGGGTAGTTGCAACCCATCATTGCATTAGCTTAACATCAAAGATGAATGTGTGGAAGATTAGTTTACTTTAATAAATTTAACCATAAAGTTTTACTCTAGATTTCCAAACTCTCCACTATATTAAGCATGGAACCCTTACAATATCTAAGTGATGTGAAATGGTAAAACAACTCATCAATACTTTAATACATTTTATTTTAATTTCATAAACAATGATATTGCCAATCATGATAAGGAAGGAAGAACATGTTGAATTTGGAAGAGAAACAAAACTAAAAAACAATATTAAAGATTTACATTGTAAATGATAACAAAAATAAATTAGAATTTCAATATTCTCAACCATATGATATTACATTCAATACATTGGCTTTGTAAATTCATTATTCTCTCATGAACAAACTAGTTACGAGAATGACTTCCCACCAACCAACCAGCTAACCTAAAAACTAATTACTAACTTAAGTCACTAAGGTGACTTTATTACATATAAACCTTAATTTTCTAAAAAACCCCCTTAAGGTTTACATTACAAAAAAAACAATAGAAACATTGCATCAGTATCAACCCAAACTACTCACATGTCTATGCAAATGTCCTAACTATCCAACTTTTACATGTGAATCGAGACACACTCAATTATTCACTAGAAAATCACTAACTAAATATGAATCGAGACTAACTCAATTATCCATAGTAACTCTTCTCCATTTGTGGATCAAGACTAACTCCATTATCGACAAATACAAATATGAAAAACTATGGATCAAGACACACTCAACTATCCATAGATACAACCCCCAAGTTTGTGGATTCAACTATCCACAAACCAACAACAACTCACCAAGTTTATGGATTCAATTATCCACAAACCAACAAATCAATGTCATGCCCCCTATTCTTGAAGGGACTAGAGATGAAACATGTGCTTCTCATGCAAGGTATCATCTATGAGCGAGAAGCTATCTCGAAATGATAATGAACCTCTTGCCTCTGGTGCCTCCTACCTCCTATTATATCCGCTTAATTCTTAGAGAAAATATTCATCTTCACTGTCATTGTGAGGAGATTCTTGATCATATATTGCAAGATTATGTATCTTTCCCCCTTAGTTTCAGTAGAAATTAAAGAATTATCTATTTTTAACTTGCCACCAATAAGATCTCTGGCACGTTGAATCCAATTCACTAGAATGTGTTCTCTTTGATTACAATAGAAGCATATGAAATTATTCTTTCCTATTGAAACATTAGTCTTCCTTTTGACAAACAAAGCAGTTTCCTCAGTAATTGAGTGATTTTTAGTGACTCTTTTCTCTTCATCAATTAAGGAAGATATTAAATTTTCTAAGCTCGGATTCAATTTTTTTAAAGTAAAAATATTATTGTCAAAACTTGAAGGTATACTATTTAATAAAATAGTTTTGACATCATCATCATCAACTGTACATTTTATACCAACAAGTTGATTAAGAAGGGAACAAAATGTACTAATATGTTGAGTTCAATACTATCACCCTCTTTCATCTTCAAACTAAAAAGTTATTGCTTAATTCCCATTTAGCACTTGAAGCTTGTGAACCAAATAAAGAATTAAGTCCTTCCCATATTTGCTTTAAGGTTTTTGTTAAATCAATATGATGCAAATATGCATCAGATAACCCAAGACCAATCAATGCTATAGCTTTACGATATTTTGCTACCTATTTTAATGCTTCATCTACATCTGGTGGTTTTCCAATAGTCCCAATGGCAATATCCCACAGATCTTTTTCTATTAAAACTAGTTGCATCTTGACTTGCCATGTATGAAATTCATGACCCTCAAACTTAGGAATAATATATGATTTCCTCATTTAAATAATGTTAATCTAATCACTTATTACTACACTTTTTATTCTATTATTTATCAGAAACAGATATTAACTTTCCTGTTAGCACATACCTTGCAATGTATCTTTAACTAGACAAAGGATTTCTTCACTTTGAAGGATTTGGTGTTGGTTCTGGTTCTGGTTCAAAGCACCAATGTCTGATACATTAGATGTGGAAACACCATGATTACCACCACTAGGCTTTTGCTTCTAGCCTTCCACAACCAGCTTGCAAAACAATTGGTGGCTACCAATTATCTTGGTGGGCTCCTCCAAAGAGCACTTGGTGGCATCCACCATCTTGATGATAAAGAGAGAAACCCCTGTGTGGATCTACTTCTTATCAAAACCCATGCCCTGGTAGGTTGGAACTCAAAAGAATTCTGCAATAGCGCCTTCAAGAAGCCTAAACGTGTTGAAAGCATAAAAATGGGAATAATGCCTCTCTTTGCCTTCCTTTATGCTTGACCAATGACCATACCCTGATTTAAGCTTCCATTCCAGTGCAACATAAGAAATGAAACAAAACAAAGAATAATATATCAAACACCTTTATTGATCATGCCTTAAATCAAATCTTCAAACTTTTCCAGCACATATTTAAATTTTCAAACTTTAATGAAGTGACATTCTCTAGATTTTGGTGCCTTCCACACCCAACAAATTCCACATGCACAATTTCTTCAATTACAAGTACACATAATGTAATGCCCCACCACGAACCCCTGGAGATAAACTCAACTAAGCAATGCAAAAGGGCAAATATTTTTTTTTAACAGAGAAATATCAATGATATGCAAATTATATTTATTTATAACATCTAAGTTAAGCTTTAACCTCTAGGGATTACATGGCTGCATTACTAAATACTAACATGATCTAACTAATAACCATGGTTTGTTCTAAATCCAAATGCATCAAATGAATATACACACACATTATGTAATGCCTACCCAAGGAAATATAACAATAAATAATTTAAATTAATAAGAACTAATGAATTTAACAGGATGATAGAAAACAATTTAAAAACTTTGACTTAGAAAACTTTATGATAAATATCAGAGTAAATCAACATTCATTGTAAATGAAATGTAAGATAAAAATGTTTCAAATAAATTTATATACATTTATACACATTTATCATAATACTAGATAATCATCTATTTGCCAAGTGGAAAGGTACCTCCTTAGCTTCAAAGTCGTGCATGCCTTATATATCACAAACTGCTCATCTAAGGAAACATTAGTTCTGCATAGTTACTAATTACACAAAACAAATATCATTTGCATAAAAAGACAAGCCTAAGGCCCTAAGGGGCCGACCTAATGTCTCGGGGGCTCATGATGGCCTTGCCTATGTACGCGTAGCGTAGAGGCTTCGTAGTTCGAGATTTGAACTTACAACCACATGATGGTTTCATATAATTTCCAACCAGGGTTAACATATGACATTATATCTTTATACTTTTGCAACCCATAATAAGAAGAGAATCAATATCCTTCTAGCTTTCCGACTAGTAGATAACTTACACGACCAAATCAAAGCATATTGTCTAACATAATTTTCAAACCATGAGTAGGGAGTTTCGAAACAATGTGACGCTTTGACAATAAGATATCTAACTATCATTTAAGTAAAAGCTCTTAATTTCATTCCAAGCTACAAAATACAAAAGTATAATTCTATCTCTCATATATCGTTCACATAGGTTCATACATAAAATCAATATCCAAAATCAGTTAAGCAGGACATACTCTCCATACCTAAAATGAAACAATTTTAGGAGGTAAATTACTATTTCCTTCTAGTTTCCTAAATCAAGCCAAAGTAAAATTTATCAAGTAATAATTCATGATGTTCTAGAACTATCCCACTATCCATTCTTCACAAGAATCCATAGACTCAATGTTTAGGAAAGAAAGAAAGATACTTTATACCATCAATAACATCACATCACTTGGAGATTTGATCCTAAACTAAATGTGTTATACATGCAATTAAAAACATTAAAACAACCTCTAAATTCATATCCCCTATAATGTACATAAGTATCCGAGTCAAACAACTAGATCAATTCTAATATATATATACACATTAACAATTTCAATACCCAAATTAACAACTCACCTTGCCAAAACTTAGATATAAGGGGATGAGACACATTATGCTATTGATCAAGACATTAATTCTCCAACACTCACACCCATAATGTACACACACCAAGAATTCCATCAACAACTTTTGAATATATAAAGATCTCGGAGCATAAAGTATGGTATTGCAAGGAAATATTTCAAAAACAAGTTATATTCTAACCGATCAATTTCTTAAAGAAATATTGCTATAATAATTCTAAAGCTCAACTCGCAGTGTCCAATACCTCATAGTATAGCATCAAGATTGGATACTAACACTTATCGAATAGTCCTATAGGCGAACACACAAGAAATCATTCAACCCATCATATCATAGATTCAATACATTTTCCAGAAACATACAAATATTTTGATCTATTTTTACTTTCTAATCTTGATTCGATTCTTAATCTTTGTTGTTATAAAGAAATTTGGTATATAATAAAGATAGTTTGGAGAACATATTTCTAATTTGGATATGCTAGAAGTAGACATACAGAGATAGAAGGAATGGATTTCATTCACGCTGATATAGGAAATAGGAAATGCAACTGTGTGGAATACAAATCGCATCCAAACATAGGGATCCATGCTTCGTTGGGGAGATGAAAGCATAATAGTAGAGGAACGTTTCATATAAAAAGACTAGTTGAGATTGCTGCAGAATACGTACAAGCATAATATAGAAACATAGACAATGAAGAAAATAATATTAAAGTGACCAGAGTAGATTCATATTTCCAGTCACTCCAATTTCAGTGGAAACAGGTAACGAAAATTCAATAAACATGAAACAATTTATAGATATATTGAGGTTGAATCCATTGAAGGGAACTAATTTGCAAAGAGTTGCCAGGTATGAGGAACCAGTAAATGATCTCTCCCTTGTATAACCAGCAAGTGGTTTGTCCTGATTGGGGTGTCTTCTCTAAGTGGGCACCTAAGTGCAGGCAAACATTTGAATCTCAAGTCTCTTCAACTTCATATAGCTGTCCAAAAATTATGCTTTAGTAAATGAAGAGCCTAGGGTAGAGTTTTAGCAAGCTTACATGCAAAGGACTTGTAGAGAGGTGGTCATGTGCGGGATTAATTTTGATCACGGGAGCAAAAGTGAGGGTTCTTAGTGGGGATGTATATATGAACCCTTAGTTTATTACACCAATTCAAGCTACGAGATTAGCCAACTAGAAAACCCTAGAGTAATCAAGATTTATAGGGCATCAAATATGATTCAAGAATTGGATAATTACACAAAATCAGCGTGGGACAACATAGAGTAGGAAGCAGTGCCAAAGATGCGGCCCTTGCCAAAATATTAGCTCTAGCGAGTATAACAATTTGCAAGATTTGAGGTGAACTGAAGGCGCTATAGAGGTAAGATAGAATCATGTATTGACTATAAATTTGTATATAACCTTTATTCAAACCATCGATAAGGAGAGAAAAAATGCAGGGAAAAGGAAGTGCCATCATAAGAGTTCAAAGATCTTCCCCTAGTTATGCTTTGCTGCTAGCGAGTATGCTCGTTCCAAGCGAGGCTATAGAAATATTAAGTGGCATAACAAAAGAATCTTTGAATACACCTTTAATACTTCAAGTGACATTGGAATGAAGGCACTGTCAAAAGACACAAGCGGTTTGGTAGGAATGATCATTGAGTAAGCAAGATTTTAAAGTATAAGTTAGTCCACAGTGAGGCATGAATACAAAGCAAACCAAAAATTCCAACCTTCACTATAGCGAAGGAGAAATAAGCCTGAGGCAGTTGCAGGATATGCACTAAATCATTTAAGATAACTCTTTACATGCAAAAGAAATCAACAAGAAAGGCCATATTAAATGGTGACAAGGATGCCTTACAAGAAATTTGATATCATGTAATGTTTTATATGTAAGATACATAATAAAGGGAATCATTTAACAACTTTAGAAACTTACTATCAATTCAGTAGAAATATAGCCAAATTCCTTGGTCTATGCTAGCGACCTCTAGGATGCACCAAAATGGGAGATTTGGAAGAAGGTGTGGGCTTCTATCATAGGCAGATTTTTAAACAAATTTTAAAGAAATGCATGCAAAATGTGTAAGCACAGACACCACGCAGATTGTTTGACGGATCGCCCCAAAATTAGTCATCTCATGAAATGCAATGATATCAGGAAAAACACCAATTGCAACAAACGTAGGAACATAGACAGGGCATGTGATCTATTTTACAGGATGCCTCAAAGAAATGTCATCTCATGGAATGAAATGATTGCAGGTTCATACAAAATGGATTACTGAGAAAGCTTTAGAAACTGGAAACTATTGAAAACAATAGGCGTTAAGTCTAACAGAAGGGGAGTCTCTTGGTTGCATGTGCATGATATACATATACGTAAGGTGAGTAGTCTTAGTCAAGGCCTGGGGGACTATTTGATAGAATGCCTCAGTGAGATGTCATAGAATGAATTGCAATGATTGCAAGATAAGCACAAAATGGATTTGTAGAACTGGCTTAAGAAACTATCAAGCAAATGCCATTGGAATGTGTAAAGCAAGATTCCTCAACCTTTGATAGCATCCCGTCTACACAATAATGGCATCCTACTTCTACAACTTCAAGCAAATACTAGCAAAAGAATTACCTAATATGATGGGGTTGAAACCAATTTCATCATTGCAATACCAATCTCCTTCATGCAGAAGAAATCCTTGGTTCACAACCCACTGAGTTCTCTCCCCTCTACATGTAGATGCGATAAAAAATATCCCCCCTTTGCATTTGACAATCCCCTAAATTTATCTCCAAATCCTTTTTTCAAACGCCCGCTCAGAAATAAATTAGTGAAAGTATTTAATTCCCATAACTTCACCTCACTCACAATAAGATAGTATAGCCATTCAAATGCCACTATGCCACTTTTCTTTCCACCACCTACTTTCTAAAATGGGACAAGGGTGTGATAACGGAAATAATTAATTCTAAATGATGGCTTGAGGTCAAAATGGGAATCAAATAATGACAAACACTTAGAAGGAATCTTTCTTTAAAAAAAAATCTAAAATAATTACTTAATATTTATCACAATTAGATGTGTGACTTAGTTTATTTTGCAAATAAACTAAATACAAATAATCATCTTTTATAATTTATTTTTATAGCCTTTTATCAAAACATATTCTTATTTACTTACATTAATCATCATCTTTACAATTTTATTTTTACAACTTTTATTTAATGCCGCAATTAACCAAAACATTAATCAAATACAACTTTAAATAATCCAAATATCAAAAAATACCTTACCACTATTATGACCATACCGACAGTACTACCTGGTACATAAGCTCATGTTCCATCTTCATCTTTAGGTTCCTTAGCCACACTACCTACGTAACCAAAGTGAGTACAGAGGGGCACTACATCCTTCCCCCCAAAAACTTGACTTACTCCTGGAAGTCGCAAACTAGGGTGGAAACATAACATGATAGTACCGACATCAAAGTTGATTCATTTCATTAAAATAATATACATTAGTTTGCCTATGGAAAGAGATTTATCTCACAAATATATAAACTTACATACTCCATTTCAAACATACTCTACCCTTCTACTTCCAATGTCACAATAGTAACACAATCAAGACTTGTATTTCAAAAATGATTCCTTAGTACATAAACCACTCAAAATCCTTACATGATAGCATTCTCACTAATCAGTTTCTTCGGGTCAAGAAAATATTACACCCTTTTTAATCCTAACTAGTAGAAATCGTCACATCATAAACATATAAAGTATTCAATTTCAAATACACCTCCATTGTAGTTCTTCTTCCAATTTGCTTTTAAGCAATCAATAGGTCAGAATGCTACATTTTCACAAAATATCAACATATCTATACACATAAAACACTCATTTTCCATTAAATATCCAACACTAAATCTCATAACATATTCAACAAAAGATCATGATTTTCTACCTTTTTTAAGCATGGAGACACAACTTATCATTTCATAAGTACTATATTCATGATTTAACATGCATTCTTCACATACGCACCAATACACATCATCGAGAATCACATCACAAGTTTACACAAGGGCCATCTGGATACAGAAAAGTAGCATATTAATCCATGACACATAATCCATGAGCCAAGAGCCAAAATCCATCTCACATAATCCATACCTCACACTCAGTGACTTGTTGGTGTTAGGCCACCCTCACAAGGTGAGACCATCCAAACAAGCCATAATGACCTCTCTCTTGTTGTATAAGGTGGTTAGCCTCCAAGAGATAGTCATCACACAGAGGTGGGTAGTGGGTCCTAGCTATATAACAGCCTCACATACCCCCATCCTCAAGGTTCCCTATGGCTGCTTCCTCATATACACTCACCAAGTCTACTTCATACGTCCTTGGAGAGGAATTGCAATACGACACATGGCCGACATTGAAAACAATAAGGATAAACTAGTTTAGCCACCAAAGTCATAAAGAAAGATTTAATAAAAATTTAATTTCAACAATAAGGCAAGAAATGCACGCAATTTCAACACTCAATCAAGTGTAACCACGAGGGTTACTTGCAAATAAGATCACAAAGTGTGGCTAAACCATCACAATCAAATAGAAACAAAGTACCGCCCTTCACATTCAATAGTAAATCATCAATAACCATAAAGAAAGTCCACAATCTTTGAAATTGCACTATACAACACTATATGACTAGATACTAGCCACCAAATGAGGAAGGAGGGAACAACATCGGGCTATAGCAATAGCCCTCATGTGGTGCGGAGTGAGCACGCCATCCACATGGCTCAAAGTGTACTCCTCGGCTCCACCCTGCATCACATCGTCACGCGGCATGGACTAGCCAAGTGGCCCACGCACTCCTTGGCTACCTGCATGGAATGTCCACCTCAGCCACATCCCGCATCGCGTCTCAATGTGACATGGTCATATGCCAACCAGAGAAGGCACGTACTAGCCATATACCGCATGGAAGTGTGTCTGTGGCTTCACGGAAGTAGGCACGTGCAAAACACACCCTGCATATCAACACCTCATGGAAAAGGCACACACAGGTACTCATCATAGCCAGAGGTATACATGGCTAGGACATACCCATATGCTAACTGACCCAACCATTGTCAAAAGCAAACATGAGTATCCCTCTACAAGTGTGTGAGGCCCCATTATATTCATCACACAAGTAGGCTATCATAACACAATCTCATAGTGCACCTTCATATGTCTAAGCACGTGGCATCATGTCCTTGAGCCCAACTTGCTACCATCAGCAACACGGCATCATCACCAACACTGTGTCGGAACATCAGTGAGGTGTGGCATCGTACCTATTGCATTATGTCAGAACATGTGCTGATATGGAATCTATCTCATCATGGGTAACACACCTCCCTCCACATGCTGGACCTCAAAATATACATGGGGCACATGGTCTCACTTGGGTTATCCATGCAGGTCCCTTTTACCCTAGACCCTGGCCCCCAAGTGACGACACATGTCATCACATAGTTCCAGTTGGGTTATCCATGCAGGTCCTAGACCTCGGCCCCCAACTGATAACTCATGTGGCATATCATACCTTTCATGAAGACAAGGTAGATGATCATAAAAGAAATACCATCAAGATGCTCAAGAACTGTGGGGATTAGGCTAGCACATATGGATCAAGTACCCTAATCCATCATAAGGGAAGTAGTGAGTACTTTTTCCTCGAGTTTGGTTAAGCGGGAGACTGCTCTGCATCGTCATATGTGTACACTGCACACTCTTCCCAAGGAGCTTTGTGGTTGCTACTACCCCTTCACGGACTGAGGGACTAGAGAACCAAAAGAAAAGAATCTACAAAACTAACTTTTGGCTACTCTTATATTTAATTTTCAACCACACATGGGTTGGCCCTCAATCAAGTAACAAACATACAAACACACCTAATAGTATGGTTAATCCCACACCTAAAATACAACATATTCCCCATGGATGGGTACCCAGTACCACCATTCCATGGCACACAAAGCAAGTACGGGGCATTCACAACACTCAACCAATGCGCAGTTACTGGTTTCTCACATTTACAGGGGAAGATTACATTTACATACACAATTCCATTACTACCATAAGTACATTTATTTCCATAACCAATGTGATTCCCTTTGCAAAATCATAACATTACCTATTATCCACTTCCCTTTTCCAGTTTCCTTTCAGTCTACTTTTTCTACATATCACATGATGCTGAATGTTAATATCATGATCATCTATCCAATACATCAAGCTAGGTGTTTAGATTAAAGCATGGTATCCAACACAAGAGTTTCTATCATATGCATAAGAATAATTACTATAGCTAGACATGGGTGACAACATTAACTAGAGATCCCAGTGCTGCAACCTGGCTTTGATACCAAATGTAATGCACTGCCATGAAACCCTAGAGATAAAATAAACTAAGCAATACAAAAGGGCAAATATATTTTTTTTAACAAAGAAATATCAATGATATACAAATTATATTTATTTATAACATCTAAGTTAAGCTTTAACCTCTAGGGATTACATGGTTGCATTACTAAATACTAACATGATCTAACTAATAACCATGGTTTGTTCTAAACCAAATGCATCAAATGAATATACACACACATTATGTAATGCCTACCCAAGGAAATATAACAATAAATAATTTAAATTAATAAGAACTAATGAATTTAACAGGATGATTGAAAACAATTTACAAACTTTGACTTAGAAAACTTTATGATAAATATCAGAGTAAATCAACATTCATTGTAAATGAAATGTAAGATACAAATGTTTCAAATAAATTTATATACATTTATACACATTTATCATAATACCAGATAATCATCTATTCACCAAGTGGAAAGGTACCTTCTTAGCTTCAGAGTCCTGCATGGCTTATATATCACAAACTGAACATCTAAGGAAACATTAGTTTTGCATAGTTACTAATTACACAAAACAAATAGCATTTGCATAAAAAGACAAGCCTAAGGCCCTAAGGGGCCGACCTAATGTCTCGGGGGCTCATGATGGCCTTGCCTATGTATGCATAGCACAGAGACTTCGTAGTTCAGGATTTGAACTTACAACCACATGATGGTTTCACATAGTTTCCAACTAGGGTCAACATATGACATTATATCTTTATACTTTTGCAACCCACAATAAGAAGAGAATCAATATCCTTCTAGCTTTCTGACTAGTAGATAACTTACACAACCAAATCAAAACATATTGTCTAACATAATTTTCAAACCATGAGTAAGGAGTTTTGAAACAATGTGAAGCTTTGACAATAAGATATCTAACTATCATTTAAGTAAAAGCTCTTAATTTCATTCCAAGCTACAAAATGCAAAAGTATAATTCTATCTCTCATATATCATTCACATAGGTTCATACATAAAATCAATATCCAAAATCAGTTAAGTAGGACATACTCTCCATACCTAAGATGAAACAATTTTAGGAGGTAAATTACTATTTCCTGCTAGTTTCCTAACTCAAGCCAAAGTAAAATTTATCAAGTAATAATTCATGATGTTCTAGAACTATCCCACTATCCATTCTTCACAAGAATCCATAGACTCAACGTATAGGAAAGAAAGAAAGATACTTTATACCATCAATACCCTCACATCGCTTGGAGATTTGATCCTAAACTAATGTGTTATACATGTAATTAAAAACATTAAAACAACCTCTAAATCTAGATCCCCTATAATGCACATAAGTATCCGAGTCAAACAACTAGATTAATTCTAATATATATATATACACATTAGCAATTTCAATACCCAAATTAACAACTCACCTTGCCAAAACTTAGATATAAGGGGATGAGACACAATATGCTGTTGATCAAGACATTAATTCTCCAACACTCACACCCATAATGTACACACACCAAGAATTCCATCAACAACTTCCGAATATATAAAGATCTCGGAGCATAAAGTATGGTATTGGAAGGAAGTATTTCAAAAACAAGTTATATTCTAACTGATCAATTTCTTAAAGAAATATTGCTATAATAAATCTAAAGCTCAACTCGTAGTGTCCAATACCTCATAGTATAGCATCAAGATTGGATACTAACACTTATCAAATAGTCCTATAGGCAAACACATAAGAAATAATTCAACCCATCATATCACAGATTCAATACATCTGTCGGAAACATACAAATCTTTTGATCTATTTTTACTTTATAATCTTGATTCGATTCTTAATCTTTGTTGTTATAAAGAAATTTGGTATATAATAAAGATAGTTTGAAGAACATATTTCTAATTTAGATATGCTAGAAGTAAACATACAAAGATAGAAGGAATGCACTTCATTCACGTTGATAAAGGAAATAGGAAATGTAACTGTGTGGAATACAAATTGCATCCAAACACAGGGATCCATTCTTCGTTGGGGAGATCAAAGAATAATAGTAGAGGAAATTTTCATATAAAAAGAATAGTTGAGACTGCTCTGAAATACGTACAAGCATAATACAAAAACATAAACAATGAGGAAAAGAATATTAAAGTGACCAGAGTAGATTCACATTTCCAGTTGCTCCAATTTCAGTGGAAACAGGTAACAAAAATTCAATGAAGATGAAACAGTTTATAGATATATTGAGGTTGAATCAATTGAAGGGAGCTGATTTGTAGAGAGTTTCTAGGTATGAAGAACCAGTCAATGATCTCTCCATTGCATAACCAGCAAGTGGTCTGTCCCGATTGGGGTGTCTTCTCTAAGTGGGCACCTAAGTGCAGGCAAACATTTGAATCTCAAGTCTCTTCAACTTCATATAGCTGTCCAAAAATTATGCTTTAGTAAATGAAGAGCCTAGGGTAGAGTTTTAGCAAGCTTACATGCAAAGCACTTCTAGAGAGGTGGTCATGTGTGGGATTAATTTTGATCATGGGAGCAAAAGTGAGGGTTCTTAGCGGGGATGCATATATGAACCCTTAGTTTATTACCCCAATTCAAGCTATGAGATTAGCCAACTAGAAAACCCCAGAGTAATCAAGATTTACAGGGCATCAAATATGATTCAGAAATCAGATGATTATACAAAATCAGCGTGGGACAGCATAGAGTAGGAAGCAGTACCAAAGATGCAGCCCTTGCCAACATATTAGCTCTAGCGAGCATAACAATTTGTAAGATTTGAGGTGAACTGAAGGTGTTACAGAGGTAAGATAGAATCATGTATTGACTATGAATTTGTATATAACCTTTATCCAAACCAGCGATAAGGAGAAAAAAATGTAGGGAAAAGGAAGTGCCATCATAAGAGTGCAAAGATTTTCCCTTGGTTATGCTTTGCTGCTGGTGAGTATGCTCGCTCCAAGTGAGGCTATAGAAATATTAAGTGGCATAACAAAAGAATCTTTGAATACACCTTTAATACTTCAAGTGACATCGGTATGAAGGCAATGTCAAAAGACACAAGCGGTTTGGTAGGAATGATTATTGAGTAAGCAAGATTTTAAAGTATAAGTTAGTCCACAGTGAGGCATAAATACAAAGCAAACCAAAAATTCCAACCTTCACTATAGTGGAGGAGAAATAAGCCTGAGGCGGTTGCAGGATATGCACTAAATCATTTAAGATAACTCTTTACATGCAATAGAAATCAGCAAGAAAGACCATATTAAATGGTGACAAGGGTGCCTTACAAGAAATTTGATATCATGTAATGTTTTATATGTAAGATAGATAATAAAGGGAATCATTTAACGACTTTAGAAACTTACTATCAATTCAGCAGAAATACAGCCAAATTCCTTGGTCTATGCCAGAGACCTCTAGGATGCACCAAAACGGGAGCTTTGGAAGAAGGTGTGGGCTTCTATTATAGGTACATTTTTAAACAAATTTTAAAGAAATGCATGCAAAATGTGTAAGCATAGAAAACATGCAGATTGTTTCATGGATTGCCCCAAAATTAGTCATCTCATGAAATGCAATGATATTAGGAACAACACCAATTGCAACAAATGTAGGAACATAGGTAGGGCATGTGATCTATTTTATAGAATGCCTCAAAGAAATGTCATCTCATGGAATGAAATGATTGCAGGTCCATACAAAATGGATTACTGAGCAAGCTTTAGAAACTGGAAACTATTGAAAACAACAGGCGTTAAGTCTAATGGAAGGGGAGTCTCTTGGTTGCATGTGCATGATATACATATATGTAAGGTGAGTAGTCTTAGTCAAGGTATGGGGGACTGTTTGATAGAATGCCTCAGTGAGATGCCATAGAATGAATTACAATGATCAGAAGATAAGCACAAAATGGATTTGTAGAACCAGCTTAAGAAACTATCAAGCAAATGCCATTGGAATGCGTAAAGAAAGATTCTTCAACCTTTGATATAATCCCCTGCACACAATAATTGCATCCTACTTCTACAACTTCAAGAAAATACTGGCAAAAGAATTACCTGATATGATGGGGTTGAAACCAATTTTGTCATTTCAATACCAATCTGTTTGGTGTGGAGCCTGATTAGTCTCCAAGTGGGAGATTGTTGGTAGGTGGCAACTGATTAGGAAAGTACTGTACACTAGCCATGTATCCTCGTCGGGGTTCGGGGGTGCCGGGCCCCGAGAAATTTTTTTTGGAGGCCGACATAAAAAATCCTATTTTTATGACCGACATAAGAAAACCCTAATTTTTTGTAACCGACAAAAGGGCTTAATAAAAGTGGCTAAGGGTTAGGGTTTTGTAGCATTGTATTGTAGCATTTGCAGCGGTATTGAGTTGCAAGGATTGCTGATTGTAATCGGTTTGATTTACTAGATAATAATATTGGACTCTCTATTTGGTGGATGTAGCCCGGATTTGGGTGAACCATGTTAAAACTTGTCTCTCGTTATTATTTCTGTGTATTTCCATTCCTATGTTTAATCTTTATTTGCATTTAATTGATATCTTCTGCCAGCTAACCCTAACAAGTGGTATCAGAGCAGGTTGTGTTCGATTATTATCTGCAAGAAGGTCTCATAGTTGAGTGGGAGCAATGGCGGACGAGGGTAAATTAAAGGTTGATAAATTCAATGGGCAGAACTATTAGTTATGGAAGATGCAGATGGAGGATTACCTCTATCAAAAGGATTTATGGATGCCATTGGAAGGAGTAGGCAAGAAACTGGCAACAATGTCTGATGAGGATTGGAATCTTCTTGATAGAAAGGCACTGGGAACCATTCGGTTGTGCCTGGTACCATCAGTGGCATTCAATATAACGGAAGCGAAGACAACAGATGGTCTAATGAAAGCTTTGGCAAAATTGTATGAAAAACCCTCAGCCTCAAATAAGGTATTTCTCATGAAGCGTTTGTTTAATTTGAAAATGGTTGAAGGTGGATCTGTGACAGGTCATTTAAATGAATTTAATACGATTGTCAGTCAATTGACTTCTTTAAATGTAAAATTCGATGAAGAAGTTAGAGCTCTCTTGATATTATGTTCATTGCCTGAAAGCTGGGATAGTTTGGTAATGGCGGTTAGTAACTCTTTTTCTAGTTCAAATACCCTGAAATTTGATGATGTTATTGGTGTTATTCTGAGTGAGGAAATTCGTAAGAAAAGCTCAGGTGGATCCACATCAGGCAGTGTTTTGAATGCAGAAAGCAGGGGCAGATCAAAGGAGAGAGGAAAAGGTTCTGGAGGTCATGGGAAGTCACGAGGAAAATCAAGGGACAAAAGATCCCAAACCAAAGGATAGAAGGATTGTTGGTATTGTGGGAAACCAGGTCATCTGAAGAAAGATTGCTGGTCTCAGAAAAATAAAGGAGACAAACAAGAAGGCAATAAGGAAGCAAATGTGGTAAGTAATAAATCTGAAGATGATGCCTTGATTCTTTCCCTAGATAATGCTGATGATTCATAGGTTTTAGATTCAGGGGCCTCATTTCATGCTACACCCCATAGAAGTTATTTTTTTTATTATGTCCAAGGGAATTTTTGGCTGGTTTATTTGGGAGATAATGAACCCTATCAGATTGTTAGAAAGGAAAGAATCAAGATTAAGTTGCAGAATGGGAATCATTGGCTACTACAAGAGGTAAGGCATGTTCCAAGGCTCAGTAGGAATTTAATTTCAGTAGGGCAGCTAACTGAACAAGGTTGCACTGTTATATTTACTGATAAAAATTGGAAGGTTTCAAAAGGTGCCTTAGTAGTAGCAAAAGGTGTGAAAGTAGGCACCTTATATCTTTGTATAGGTCATACTATTCCTTCTACTTTAGATGTTATAGAGAAAAAATAAACAGGTTCAGGAACAGTTGCTGCAGGTTCGCAGGAAGAGACTTAAAAAGTTGCTGCAGGTTCGCAGGAAGAGACTGGAAAAGTTGCTACAAGTTCTGAGACAACACTGTGGCATAACAGACTTGGGCATATGAGTGAGAAAGGTATGAAGGTACTTCATTCTAAGAAAGATTTACCAGGTTTGAAATGTATTAATATGGATTTCTGTGAAAGTTGTGTGTATGGAAAACAAAAGAGAGTCAGTTTTCTCAGAGATGGGAAGCAAAAGAAAAATAAAAAATTAGAGCTTGTGCATACAGATGTATGGGGACCAGCTTAGGTATCTTCTCTTGGTGGCTCTCGGTATTATGTTACATTCATAGATGATGCAACTAGGAAGGTCTGGATTTATTTCCTTAGATAGAAATCTGATGTATTTGAAACATTTAAGAAATGGAGAAGCTTGGTTGAGAATGAGACAGGTAAAAGATTAAAATGTCTCAGATCTGATAATGGTGGTGAGTATTGCAGTAAAAAATTTGAGGATTATTGTTCCTTTAATAGAATTCGTAGGCAGAAAATAGTTCCAGGGACTCCACAGTAAAATGGAGTGGTTGAACGCATGAATAGGACAATAATAGAGCGTGTAAGGACCATGAGATTGCATGTTGGGCTGCCTTTAAACATGTGGGCAGAGGCTGTCAACACCGCTGTATATTTAATTAATAGAGGTCCTTCAGTTCCTTTGGGCTGTGGTATTCTAGAGGAAGCGTGGATAGGTAAGAAGGTGAGTTATTCTTTTCTCAAAACCTTCGGATGTGAAGCATTTGCACATGTAGATTCTGAAAATAGAACCAAGTTGGATGCAAAATTAAAAAAGTGTACCTTTGTGGGATATGGCATTGATGAATTTGGTTATAGGCTTTGGGATTTTGAAAATCAAAAAATTATGAGAAGCAGGGATGTCATATTCAATGAGAAGATGTTGTACAAAGATCAGTTGCAACAGCATGAGAAGAAAGCAAAAGATTATATGGTGCTGGATGATACTCCAAATAGTGATGTTCCAGTGGTTCCTCATGTTCTGCAACAGCAACTAGAAATACCACAAACTCCAGTGAATGTTAGATGGTCAACAAGGCTAAGTAGACCTCCTGAAAGGTTTTCTCCCTCTTTGTATTCTATTTTGTTAACAGATGCTGGTGTACCAGAAGGGTATGATGAAGCTATGCAGGTGGATACACAGGTTTAGTGGGAGCTTGCAATGAAAGAAGAAATGGACTCCTTGCTGAAAAATCAGACTTGGGAATTATGTAAGTTACCTGTAGGAAAAAAGGATTTACCAAACAAATGGGTTTACAGACTAAAAGAGGAAGATGGAGGTAAGAAAAGATTTAAGGCCAGGTTAGTTGTAAAAGGATTTACACAGAAACAGGGCATTGATTTTGATGAGATATTTTATCCGGTTGTCAAGATGACTTCTATTCGTACTGTTTTAAGTATTGTGGCTGCTGAAGATTTGCATTTAGAATAGCTAGATGTGAAAACTGCCTTTCTCCATGGTGATTTGGAGGAGGAAATATACATGGCACAACCACAGGGATTTGAGGTCAAAGGTAAGGAGAAACAAGTGTGCAGATTGAAGAAGAGTTTGTATGGCCTTAAACAAGCACCTCGGCAATGGTATTTGAAATTTGATAGTTTCATCGCTGAGCAAGGCTACAGCAGGTGTAATTCTGACCATTGTGTTTATTTTAAGAGGTTGGATAATGACAGCTACATTATTTTATGTTTATATGTTGATTGCATGCTTGTAGCTAGGTCTAACATGGATCACATCAGAGAGTTAAAACATCAATTAGCACAATCATTTGATATGAAGGATTTGGGGGTAGCAAAACAAATCCTTGATATGAAAATTTGCAGAGATAGGAATAACAGAAAATTGACTCTATCTCAGGCTGCTTATGTTGAAAAGGTGTTGCAGAGATTCCATATGGAGAATACAAAAGCTGTCAGCACACCTTTGCCTAGTCATTTGAAATTGACTAAGGAGATGTGTCCAAAGACACAAGAGGAGGAAGAAAAATTGTCCAAGGTACCATATGCTTCAGCTGTAGGAAGTTTAATGTATGCCATGGTATGCACGAGACCGGATATTGCACATGCTGTCGGAGTCGTTAGCAGGTATATGAGTCATCCTGGATTTGAGCATTGGAATGCGGTAAAATGGATTCTCAAATGTTTGAGAGGTACATCTAATAAACACTTATATTTTGGGAGCTCTAATACTGATTTAGCAAGTTATGTAGACTCAGATTTGGCAGGGGACATTGATACCAGGTGGAGTACTACAAGTTATGTCTTTACTGTAGGTGGAACATCGGTGAGTTGGATTTCTAGGTTGTAAAAGGTGGTTGCTTTATCCACCACAGAGGCAGAATATGTAGCTGCAATAGAGGCAAGCAAGGAGATGATATGGCTGCAATCTTTCATGGAAGAATTGGGTAAACAACAGGCTAACAGTTCTTTGTATATAGACAATCAGAGTGCCATACATCTTGCAAAGAATTCTGCCTTGCATTCAAAGACAAAACACATACAGTTGAGGTATCAGTTTATTAGGTCAGTGTTGGATAATGGACAGTTAAGGCTGGAAAAGATACATACAGATGAAAATCCAGCGGATATGTTTACAAAGGCAGTGACAAGGGAGAAGTTGAGCTCCTCTTTAGCTTCGATTGGTCTTCTAGACTGAAAATAATAAAAATGGAACAGTAGAGTCCAGGGTGCTTATTTCCAGTGGGAGCTGCATGCGCAGTGGTGTCGTCTAGGCTCAGTCTCCAAGTGGGAGATTGTTTGGTGTGGAGCCTGATCATTCTCCAAGTGGGAGATTGTTGGTAGGTGGTGACTGATCAGGAAAGTACTATACACTAGCCATGTATCCTCACCAGGGTTCAGGGCCGGGCCGGGCCCCGAGTAGGGGTTTGGGGGCGGCAGCCCCCGAGAAATTTTTTTGGGGGGCCGACATAAAAAATCCTATTTTTATGACCAACATAAGAAAACCATAATTTTTGTAACCGACAAAAGGGCTTGATAAAAGAGGCTAAGGGTTAGGGTTTTATAGCATTGTATTGTAGCATTTGCAGTGGTATTGAGTTGCAGGGATTGCTGATTGTAATTGGTTTGATTTACTGGATAATAATATTAGACTCTCTATTTGGTGGATGTAGCCTGGGTTTGGGTGAACCACATTAAAACTTGTCTCTCGTTGTTATTATTTCTGTGTATTTCCATTCCTATGTTTAATCTTTATTTGCATTTAATTGATATCTTCTATTGGCTAACCCTAACATAATCTCCTTCATGCAGAAGACATCCTTGGTTCACAACCCACTGAGTTCGCTCCCCTCTACATGTAGATGCGATGAAAAATATCCCCCCTTTACATTTGACAATCCCCTAAATTTATCTCCAAAGCCTCTTTTCAAATGCCCACTCAGAAATAAATTAGTGAAAGTATTTAATTTCCATAACTTCACCTCATTCAAAATAAAATAGTATAGCCATTTAAATGCCACTATGCCACTTTTCTTTCCACCACCTATTTTCTAAAATGGGACAAGGGAGTGATAATGAAAATAATTAATTCTGAATGATGGCTTGAGGTCAAAATGGGAATCAAATAATGACAAACACTTAGAAGGAATCTTTCTTTAAAAAAAATACCTAAAATAATTACTTAATATTTATCAAATTAGATGTGTGACTTAGTTTATTTTACAAATAAAATAAATACAAATAATTATCTTTTATAATTTATTTTTATAGCCTTTTATCAAAACATATTCTTATTTACTTACATTAATAATCATCTTTACAATTTCATTTTTACAACTTTTATTTAATGCCGCAATTAACCAAAACATTAATCAAACACAATTTTAAATAATCCAAATATCAAAAAATACCTGACCACTATTACGACCATACCGACAGTACTACCTGGTACATAAGCTCATGTTCCATCTTCATCTTTAGGTTCCTTAGCCAGACTACCTACACAACCAAAGTGAGTACGGAGGGGCACCACACATAAAGGCTCAATGCTCTAATACCATTGTTGAATTTGTTAGAGCAACAAAATTGAAAAATAATATTAAAGATTTACATTGTAAATGATAACAAAAATAAACTAGAATTTCAATATGCTCAACCATATGATATTACATTCAATACACTAGCTTTATAAAGCCATTATTCTCCCATGAACAAACTACTTAGAGAATAACTTCCCACCAACCAACCAACTAACCTAAAAATTAATTCCTAACTTAAGTCACTAAGGTGACTTTATTACATGTAAACCTTAATTTTCTAACAGAACACATATATTTTACAGGCATCTGAAACACTTTGGCCCCCTTTAAAGTTCTAATGCATGGATTATTCGCTACCCTAAATATATGCAATTTCTTTTATAAAGGACTAATAGTGAAGTTTGTGTCAAGAATTCACCCACATGGGAGAAAATGGAATACTAACCATAATAAAATGAAGTTCAACTAGAAATACCCTTGACAATTTGTTGATGTCAAACCACACTCAATGAGAGCTCCTATCCAAACACTCAATACTGACCCTGATACCAAGTTTGAGACTTTGAACAGGTTAGTCTTCTAACACAAGACTAACTCCCCCGTAAGGTGAGAAACTTACCACAGATTTGTTTTTCCATTTTAGGAAGAAATTCTCATATTATCTGTAGAACTGTGGCTTGCACATTTCCAATAGGCACAACATTCTCTCTAATAAATGAATAAATGTTGCACCACTATATACAAAAACCTTGATACTTACTCATGCTCGTCAAACTACATAAATTGTTGTTATCATCATTCACATCAATTTCTCTCCACCCATTTGAAAGCAACGTGGCTCTAGCAAAAATTCATTGCCATGAAAATTTCCATGTCAAAAAAATAATAAATTTGTCAATTGCCAAAAAAGGAAAAACAAAACACTACTCTTTTAATCACTTACCTATTGTCAATCCCCAAGTTCTACTTGGCAAGTAGAATACATAGCATACTAAACATGTTGTTGTAAAACCTACACATCACCATCACTTGTTGTCGACCTAGAAGTATGTCAATTGACAGAATTATGGAACCATTATAACATTGTTGATATTTCCACTAACAAATGACTACTAATAAAAAAATGGGATCTGTGTCAATTGATTGAACTATGTAACTACTAGAATTCATAAACCTCCATTCTAGATTCTTCTGTCTCAAACCTGAATTAACTAAACTCAGTAACAAAGATTCCCAAAAAATAGCACCCAAATTCTCAAAGTACTGAATCTATGTTATAAATAGGCTCAATATATTATTTAGCTTTGAGTACGATTGACGACAATGGGAATATCAAGAGGGAATATCAAAGATCTAGAAGGATATCAATTTCATAGTTCTTATGAGAATATTGGTCAAGAGATTAGTAAATTGCTGAAACAAAGTCAAGAGTGCAAATTAGGGCAAGAAGTAAAATTTCATTATATATCAAAAATGCCTCTAGAGGCTAGATACATAATAGAATATATGGAGAAGTGAGGCTACTTGTCCTCAAGAAGGTAAATTGTCCCCTTTTGTTAAAATGGTAAAGTTAAGATTTTTTTTTTTAAATATAAATTAGAAAATACTTATAATATAAAATAATAGAAGGTAGTTAAAGATTAAAATTATATATGTTACACTATTTTGAGATTTCAATAATGGCAAGTATACCAAAGTTTCCTAGAAATGAAAATGGAGAAATCAAGGGGAACATACATAGATAAAAGGCTATTTTCCCAACAGGAATATCATGTTTTTTTAAAGATGAGGCAAACAAATTGTGGTGTAATGGCAATATATAATTTAAATTTAATGTAACTTGGGATGAACTTGTGAAAATATATTTCTACCTTAGCTAGTGTTATGCAAGCATGTGAATCAAACAGAACAAAGATGGGAAATATTTATGGAGCAAACGAGAATGGGAGTATTAGCAATTCCCATTTATAATGGACTCACACAAATTAAACAAATGACATAGACATGCACAACATTTCAATGCCTCGACATGGAGATTAGCCATTATCAGTAGATTTTTCTTGAAAGATAGCAGAAAGTCCCAATATAGTGATGGGAGGAAAAATCAAGTCCCAGAAGTTAAAACTCGAAACCCTTATTTTCTATTCATTACCACCACTCAGAAACAAAACAATCAAACCGATGCAATAAATAAAAGGCAAAATGTGGCATTTAACAAATTGAAAGCAGATAGGGGAAAAAAAGGGCCTTATCATTTAGTTGATCTAATTTTCTATCCATAGCTATAAAGAAATAAAGGATGGGCATTTTTTTTACCTTGCCAGCAGCAGAAATGTTGAGTTTAGGACTTCATTGTTTGCTAGGGCGCTACTAGCATGAAGGAAAAAAATGCAATCCCAAAATTAACAAATACTTAGTCCAAACCCCGTTAAATTAATAGTGAGCAACTTCCTTTCTTTACATAAATTATGCCACAAAAATCTGAACAAGTGGAAAGGAAGGCTAGGAAACTCACAATATGCCCACTTTAATGACAGCTAAATGCCTTCAACAATATATGCATTGGTGGTGTTTGTGGTATCGACTTCCCTTGAGAAGGCTAACCTAGACAGTAGGGGCTCTAGCTTGTTGGCATCAACTGATTTGCTTGTGGGCGATTACTGTCAAAAGAGTTTTACCTGGAAAAAAAATACAGATTGGTGACAACATTAATGAAGAAGAGTATTGGAAATCAATACAAGCCCTTCAGATTTTGATTTCAAGGAGTGGAGCAAACCTAGGGCCATGCATTAAATGAGCCCTTATTGTAAACACCCAGATCTCGAGAACCCCACAATGCATTAGATTGCAACACATGGCGTGAATAAACCCTACGCAATAGACACCTACCTCTATTTGTGTCCATCAGGAAACCCTCGAAATAGATTCACAGTCCATCATGAAGACACGTCTACATCGCCCAAAACATTATAAACCCATCAAAAATTTTCCTCTACTCATTTTTTATTTGTGAGAGGACTTTTTTCTCCATTTTTGTAAATCCAAAAAATAAAAAAACCCTTGCAAAAATATGGGGGATGAATGAGAAAAAAGAGAAAAACCAGCAAAAATTTCATTTTAAAAATCAATGCACTGCACACCATAGAAAAACCTTATTTCTCCTATCCTAGCGTGGTTTTCAAGAAGGGGAGTATTTGCATTTAGTCGAGTGAAAACATTAGTCCCCGCTGGACTAATAAGAAAAGGGGAGTATTTGCTTTTAGTAGATTGAAAACATCAGCCCACACTGGACTAATAAGAAAAGGGTAGTATTTGCATTTAGTCGAGTGAAAACATTAGTTAGAGAACCTAAAATGTTTTATTTCCTCACAATTATTACTATCTTCCAAGTTTTAACTAATTGATTTTTCCTCTTTTATCTTCCAAACAGTTTCTAAATTACCTTCTCTTCTATTATTCAGTGAAGAGGCATGTGCACTCCTCTTTTCCTGAAATATCTGGACCTTTACTTTCATAGCTTGATACTTCATCATCATCCCCAGGAAACCGAATTTCTTGGGTTAGAATTCAATTGAAGGCTTCTTCGTCTTCTGTTACAAAGATGTCATCCATAGGCCATGCTCATGAAACCCTTCTCGATGCCATGGAAAAACTCATGTCTAATGGACTCAACCATCTTCAGGTTAAACAAAAAAACACATCTTTCCTCCCCATGAACGTCCCAACCTATCTCAGGTTTGTCATTCTTATGCTATTCCAGTGGTAGACCTCAAGGATTTGGATGGCCCTCATAGGAAAAATGTGGTCAAGGAGATCAGGAATGCATGTGAGGCGTATGGTTTTTTACAGGTAAACTTCCATTTATATATATTTTTTCATTCAAAAATCTATTTGGGTTTGGTTTGATATCAATGATATGACTCGAAAATTTTAGATTGTGAACCATGGAGTGCAAGAATCTATGATAAAAGGCATGATGGATACTGCCAAAGAGTTTTTTGAAATGCCTGTGGAAGACAGAGCCTTTCTGTATTTAAAGGATTTAAGTAAAGCAGTCAGGCTTACTACAAGCTTCAATATCACCAAAGAAAAAGTCCTAAACTGGTGCGATGGTTTGAGACATCCATGCCATCCTTTGGAGGAGGTCATTGACTCTTGGCCTCAAAAGCCTGTAGCCTACAAGTAATAATAATAAAGATAATGCAATAACAGGTGCTTTCATAGTGGAGAAACTTGTTTGAAGCCCAGGTGATGTGTCACATATTTAAGTGTATAAATGCTGTCCAATTTTGGTTGTGTCATCTGTTGGATGAATTTAACTACAGACATACTCCTCTCTTGGCACCTAAACCTAAAGGCTCACCATTATAAACAAAAAATTATCAATGAAATAAAAAATAAAGAAAGAAAATGCAATCCCTCACAAAAATTTCGGTACCAATTGAAAAAAATGAGTATAACCCTTTTCTCTATTTTTACAGAGAGTGTGCAGGGAAGTATGCTAGACAGATAAGATCACTGATTTTGAGACTGTTGGCTGCAATTTCTAAAGTTCTAGGACTGGATGCTAATTATTTGAATACAACATTTGGGAATCATAGTCAGGCGTTGCAGATAAATTATTATCCTCCATGCCCAAATCCAAAACTTACCTTTGGCTTACCACCTCATTCAGATTCAAGTCTAATCACTATTCTAATGCAAGGAGATGTGAGTGGCCTGCAAGCGCTCGTGGATGGGAAATGGGTTGCAGTAGAACCCATACCCAATGCCTTTGTGGTGAATTTGGCAGATCAGCTTCAGGTTTTTGATTAAACAAAATACTGATCCAAGCTATATTTTAGAGTTTTAAGTCTGCAATCTGCAATTTTTTAAAAGAAGGATAGATTTTTGAATTTATTTTGTGTGTGTTTTGACTAGGTTGTAAGCAATGGGAGATTCAAGAGCGCAGAGCATAGGGCTGTAACTAACATGTCATCTGTACGCATGTCGATTGCTACATTATCTGCGCCTTCAAAGGATGCCTTCATTGCTCCTGCAGAATCCATGGTGGACGAGGAGCATCCTGCTGTGTATAAAGGGCATAGCTTTGCTGAATTCCGGAAGGAATTCTTTAGTCAAGGATTGAAGAGAAAGCATGTATTGGATCGCTTCCAGATTAAAACTAATCAATCAAACAGTGTCTAGGGTATCTTGATCTCGGATGGATCTCAAACAGGTGTCTAGGGCATATTGATAATACAATCTATATTAATTTTAAATCAATTTCGGCCACATATAATGGCATGTATTGTGTACCTTATAATATTGTAAAGGTAAATAAGCATTACTGCTTAGTCTAGGCTGATCCAATAAAATGTACAATTAATTTGATGTGTTGAGTTGGTAATTTTTTTAAAGTAAGTGTGAGTATTATTATTTATAGAATAATTAGTGCAGGGTGAATTTGCTACTACAAACAAGTTTTTAGATATGAAAGGGGCTAAATTACATTGGATAATGTGTATATAGAAGTATGTGCATGCATGTGTATAATGAATAAATGGATATGGCCGATATATAAGGATATGTAAACATATGCATGGGAATAAGGGGTAAGTGTCTAAGAATATGTGTAATGGGTAGGTGGATACATTAAGGCAAGGGACCCAACTTTGCACAAAATCATGCCATTTATCGTATGTATCAAAGAAGTTTCCTCAAAACTAAATGGTAATAGAATGGGTATGCAAAGCACACCATTACATTTTGCCTCTACTTTGAGGTGCATGTGAATTATAGAATAATCCTTTATCTCAAAGTATGTAGCACTCACAAACATGCATGCCAATTAAATATTCAAACATCAAATGATATGAAGGGGGTCCATGCAAAGTAGTTGACTCTACAAGGATATGATCATGTAGGTTCACATTATGTGTATGTACTCTCCATGAGAATTAAAGATTACGTCTCTTTTCATAGTTGTAATTGTTTGCAGATATAAATATGAAAATGTTAACAATAGGATATGCCCCTTGATAAATAGTTGTATCTATAGGAAACAAGGAATTATAGGAAGAGGGAAAATAGTACATGAAAAGTAAATGTAATTTAAGCATGTAGGAATATAATCATATAACCATGTAAGCATATGTAGCAATGGTACTATAAAAGAATGCATGTGTAATGATCATATAAATGTGTCAAAAGATTAGCATGATAAGTTCATGAGCTAGAGATAGTATCAAAGACTAACAATCTTGCCCCTACATGGGAAAATAATGGTGATGTAGCCCTTAGTGGTTAGGAACACCCATATAAGTACAATGGTGTGAAACCATCATAATGTGTAAAGGGGAGTGAGATGCTCCTAAATAAAAATATATTTTTGTGAACGTGCAATATGTAAAGATGAAGAACAGTGCTTTTGAATGGGAAGGATTGATGCCTCCAATGTGATAAAGAGGGAAGTCATCATGCCTCCCAATGGGAAGGTTTGATACCCCTAATGCAAAAAAGGGAAGGTGTGATACCCCTAATGCAAAGTCATGTGTTACTATCAAATATATGTCATTAAATCCATGTGATTTGGTTTTCTATGTGTTTAAGGTTCATATGCATATATGTGTGGATGTGAAACATATCATGAATAATAATATTACACATGTAATTTATGGTAATCAATAACCCCTAATAATGTAATGGAACCCTAAAAGATAGTCAATTAAAGGACTAAAATGAACTCCACAATCAATATCGCATGTCATAAAAGAATAAGAAGCCTCATTATGATTAGAATCAATTTCAATGTGAGGTTCTTTCCCTTTTCATTATCACTCTTCTAACAATTGATTCATGTCCTTAAGTTGGTAGCTTATTCCACAATATTTTCTACTTTCTCTTGGTTCAACAAATCATTTATAACCTTGTTCATTTTTTCCAATTCCAATACCTCTATATCCAAGATTTTTCATAAGATTATATCCATGACCATAAATATGTTTAAAAGATGGCTTATGAGGAAGTGATGTCGATGCAAAAGATGTATTACTCTTAGAATCACTCTCACACGTACACATCTCATTGTCATCCTTACATATAGTGTAGGGTGATGGGTGAATGCACCAAAATGGGGGACAAAAAAGTGGCCAAATCAAAAAAATTGAAGAAACCTTGAGTGTGTTATGTAAAAGTTTACATAACGCGCTCACATTATGGCTTGGTATCACCAAATTAAAACATGAATGCATGAATGAGTCCCGACTACTAGGCCATGTTAGGTACTCATGAATAACAAATCTCAAGTGGAGAATAGGAGAAAACCATATGAGAAAAAACTCCTCCCCAAAATTGAGAATGCAAGAAACAATGTGATGAACTAAGTGATGGAAGGAGGACTCAAGACCCCTCTAGTACTACATCCAACACAAATATGCAATCAAAGAACTCCCCATAGGAGAGAATGTATGAGAGACAATGGATCCCCCCTGAATGAAGAACCTTTGGTGCCAAAGGTGAATGCAAGAACAAGGATGCAGAAAAGTGTCCAAGATCGGCAAACAACATTTCTTCCCTTGGGAAGAAATAGGTCCATTGGCTGATGTAGAAGAAACTCCAAATCCAAAACAAGAACCGAGGAAGAATGCCTCACAAGATGTGATGCCTTTGAAAACTCCTCAAATGTCTCCAACCTCGAATGTGCAACCCCAATGAAGAAAGATGTATCACCAAAATCCCGTGAAAACTGATGAAGAACAATCTCAAAAGATAATGAAGATGGGACAACAGTAGTGCTGAAATTGTCATCAAAGAGGAGAGATAACCCCTCAAGTGTGTCCTCTAAATCATCAAGGTGAGACTTCACAAACAAAGCTGAAATACCTGCCAAATATTCATCCCACAAATTTGTGATCAGAAAGACTAGAAACATCATGTTGAACTAAAGGAACAATCTCTGAAGTAGTAGGAGTTGGAGGAGATGAAGGTGCAATGTGCACTAGTCTCAAGAACTCCAAAGTTCAAGTGACCAACCCCCTCCTAAGCACTGCCCACACTAGATGTTGGAGTGGGTGTCTCAGAAAAATAGTATAATAAGGAATAAAATGAGAAAAGGTATAAAGGTGAGAGTATGTATCAGCTCTTCCAATTGCAATAACATCACCACTCTCTGCATCTCAAATGTACACTGAATCAGGTGTGAACTCAACAGTCTTTGATGGCGCACTATGTGTAATCTGGTATATAGAAAAGAGGTTTGTGGATAAATCATGCACACAAAGAATATCCCTAAAACAACCATCACCTATCTCAATGTTGCCTTGGCCACGAACATCGAGATAAGCCCCATTACCCATCAAAATTCTTGAGGTGTAAGAATAATATATGTTATGGAAATCTATAAAACTGTGACCCATATGATGAGATGCTCCTGAATCAAGAAACCACCTTGCACGATCACCACCAACTGAAGTAATGAGAGCATGACCTTTTCCTTTATCCTTCTTGTCATCTTTCCCAAGTGCAAATGTGGTTTTTCCTGAGTGTTGTTGAGATGGGGGCTCAGAAGAAGAAGTTGTATTGGGCAAAATAGGTGAGGACACCTCAATGTTATGTTGTTGAAGAAGTAGTGATTGTTGCTACAATAGTTGAGACATCTCAACAAATTTTTTTTCTCATAACACTTAACCTCATCATGACCCATTTTCTTACAATATGCACACTTTGGTTTCTTCTTCTTAGTAGATTCCTCTTGAGAAGAGTTGGGTGTTTTTTGTGATTCCTTATCTTGCCCTTGATTCTTTGAGTCCTTTTGTTTCTTACCTTTGTTATTTGAAGCCTTAGGATCTTTTGTACTTTGAGTTGCAATAAGAGTCTGTGATTTAGAAGACTTCAAGGTACCCATTTGTAACAACTTGGATTGCTCCCTAGTGAGTTGTGCAGCAAACTCATCAAGTGAAGGCATTTTGTGCCAACTACCAAGAGCATCCATAGTAGAATAGAAGGTAGAAACATACACTAAATAATCAGAACCCAATTTGGCAAGGATAGAGAGATTCAATTGTGTGTCTTCCTTTTCAATGCCACATTGCTTAAGCTGGAGCCTAAGTGATTTGAACTTAGTGAAGAAATCTTGAATGTGATCAATATCTTGAGGACTTAGTGCAATTAATTTATTTTCTAATTTAAATCCTCTCATAGTATCATGCTTACCAAAGAGACTCTCCAATGTAGTACAAACATCATTTGGTGTTGTGCAAGACTCAACATGAAACTGAAGATCAAGAGAAATGCCAAGACATAATGTACCATAGGCCTCATCTATCCTATCAAGCCATTTTCTTCTCACAACAGTACCTGTGGGTTCAAGATATGTGCCAAAAGTTATCCTATGTAGCCTTCATGTATACAAGAGGTACTCCATTTCTTTCTTTCATTCATAGTAATTATATGGAGTTAAAAGAGGAATTTTATACACATCCATGATCAAAAGAAAGCAAAAAACAACACAACACACCCTTTACTATGCAAGAGAACCCCCCCAATTGTGTTGTGGCACTTAGTGCGTTTACAATGTGTCCTCAAAGGACCAAATTTGGGAAATTACAAAACTCTCTTAAAAGATATATACAACTGAAATATGAGATTCCCAAATGAATCAATACAGCAAATGAAGCCTCTCAATACAAGTTTCACATCTCCAAGTGTCAGGATGTCCAAGTTACCAATTAGAAGTCAAAAAGCTGACAAATTGAATAAAATATACTTGGGGTTGAATCTAAAAAAAATTCATGGACGATAGTGTAGGACTCCTCAATACCTTTCCAACACCGCAAGAATCAGGAAAATTAGAGTTTGTGGCAAAGAGTTATGAGCTTGGAGGCTGAAATTGAAGAGTTGACTTCAAGCTGCAAAAACTGAGATCAAACAAAAAAATCTCAAAACACAACTGATGCCACTACAAAGTAGACTGAATCATCTTTCCAATGATATCTTGTTTGCAAACAACTAACCCCGTTAGCCCAAGTTATGCAAAAAAGAAGAAAAACCCCTCTTTTAGGGCATAAGAGGGACACAATAGGCCCTTGGGGCATTGTTCCGGTGGCAGACCGGTGGTCTTTGGGTGGCACCGCTGGTGGTTGTGGCCGGATTGGGCGGCGCAGAGGCTAAACCATCGATTGAGCAAAGATAACCCTAGTGGAGGTGTTGGTTTTCAACGCCACTGGTGACGGATCTGGGGCCAAAAGGGTTGGCTGAGCGATGGAACTCGGCAAAGGGTGTTGATTGCAAGTTGAGGCCACTGGGGGAGGTTGCACCCAGAGGCCAGGAGATGGATATGCCCATGGCAAAGGCAGCTTCTTTGGGTAGTGACGCCTGAAAGCACCACCCGCCACTTGAACCCTGCGAGGCTAGTGAGGAGCAGGGGCCTGAGAGCCCTGTGATTGGGGGCTCTGACCACAAATTTAAAATCTCTTGCTCGATGAAAGATCCGCAGGGTAATAACCCCAAACAAAATAAACCACCATAATTATCCACCAGTGAAAGACAAAGTTGACCCCTCTGTGTAGGGAAGGACTGGTTACTATAGTAGGTGACACCAACAGAGGAAAATATGCCCAGAACATGCCAAAACCCATTGTGTAAACCATTTGACTACGAGGAAAAAAATTTGCGGACCACTAGTTAAAACCTTATTTCTACTAACTACACCTACAATGACACCTGCAAGCCGGTATGAACATATGGCAATAGTCATACCATACGGATCCGTATGTTGTACAGAATTTTTTGCAAACCCTAAACAGGGTAAAAAAATCATCAAAAAATTTCCAGTGACGAAATTCAAGGATTTGACAGTCGTTTTATAGGTTTTGTCACCTCTTGATCACAATGGTGAGGTCAAAATTTCTCCACAATGCACTTAGAACACAACTCCCAGCAAAATATTTCAAAAATTTAGGAAGGAAACCATAGATCTGGGCTCTTATACCATGTAAGCGTCAATGGTGGACTCAAGGAGGCCCAAGAACACATGCAATCACAACAACCTTCCACAAGAAGAGACAAAACAACAATGCCAAGAAATGGTACAGAGCTTGACTTCACACAATTGAATTACATTGCATACATGATTACAATGTCTTGTGTTGCTGATTGTTTTTGCTATCTCTAGGTGTTTCCTCCTATACAAGTGTTGGTTCTTCATTGATGGCTTCTACATCTAGTGCAAGGTGTGGGGTTGGTAGGAAGGGTGGGAGATATAAGGTAACGTGAAAAATGAGGAGATCCCCCTAAATAGTAGAAGTGTTACATTTCTAGGGAAGAGATGCTAGCAAATTTTATGGTGTATGTAGACAAGGAGATAAAGGATCTTGATCTTAGACATTGGGTGGTCTAGATTTGGAATTTAGCTAAGGATATGGATAAGTCTCCAGGTGTTGGTTTCACTTGGTTATGTCAAAGGGTATACGTGTAGTCATTGGAGCATGTTTGATGTGACCTAGTCTCTCTTGCGATTCTTTACTTTTAATGATGTCCAGTTCATATTTACTTCATGGCAACATTGAGGATATTGTTCATTAGGCCAAGGTGTATTTTAGGTGCATTTTGGAGCATCTTCATGCCTCCAAGTGACAACAATAGTGTCTATAGAGGTTGGTGGAAGAACTAGCGAAACGGTTGAAGGTGGTGCTCTCAATTGAGGCAATTCTAGCATTTTCTGACTATTGTAATAGTTAGGGTTCAAATGATGTTGAGGTGGTTGCTCTAACTAGTTTAAATGTTCCCTACGAAAAATGTAAGTTCGCTCATCAGTGTGGCTCGAGGCCTATGTAATTTTCCTCAACTCCCCTTTTTCTAGACTTTATTTTTGTTAATGCTGAAGACTTTTGCATATAATATGGTAGTAGGGTTTAGGTTGGTGGGTTCCTTGGCTTTAGATGGTTTTGGTAGTTTGGGTTGATTTTAGGTTTGTTTGCAACCAGTCTCATACTTGGTTGCATAGTATGTGATAATATATATAGATGATATCATTTTGATTGGTTCGATTCCTTATCAAATCTTTGTTCCATTGGACCTGTTGTGATGCTCACAACATGCCCCATTTTACTACTTAGAAAAATGAGGACCCCTGTTGTGGCTGGCTTTCTTTGCTTGTTTGTGTGGGTCTGCTTAGTGGTAAAAGGGAAAAGGAATTGAAAGTACAAACCTTGTTGAAAATGAAGAAAAATAACATTGAGTACCAGGGCATAGTATGGGTGAATTCCTTTTCAAAAATGAGTAAGGGTTACTTTTTTAACCATTTTAAAATTCACAGTATTTTGCAAGTTATAAGCATTTTTGGTAAATGTACAATCAGAGGGTTTGTATGTTGCATATACAAAGTTGTTTGTATATACAAAGTCATTTCATATACAAATTCATTTGTATGTCATGCCTTTGTGTTAGTCACAAACGGAAGTCATCGGATTTTTATATGAGGTTATACTTGTATGCATTTTATTAACATTTTATCTTCACATACAAGCCGGACCCGAAAAGAGTTAAAGTTGAAATGAATAGAGGTTCGAATCCGGTGAATGTATGTTAGGCTTGTATGTTTGGCAAAGGCCAAATATACAAGCAGGATATACAACAAATTATACATGTCGCGGAATCAAAATTTTATGAAATAGGAGATAATGGTTGTATATTTCATGTTTTGTATGTAAGTAACGAGAGACATGCATTACGATATATACAAAGCGGAATTGAGAGAGAAGTAAAACATGATATAAGTGATGTATCAGGACTCAAAGTATATCTAAGGATGCATTACACATATACAAGTGGCAGAACCGAAAGGTTTATTCATGTTGGTAAAATCCATGTATGTTTCGGGCTTGTATACCAAGGTGAGATACATTGATTTATACAGGTGGCGGAACCGAAAGGCTATGAAATGGGATATAATGTTTGTATGTATTCCTGCTTGTATGAAAGGTTAGATACAAACACTATATGCATTGGTGATACAAAAAGAAAAGAGGTAAGGTGGACCCCACTGTTTGTACATTTTTGCTTGTATAATAACAATGTATATTTTAGATATACAAGTGGATGTATATTAAGGGATGCAAAGTAGAAAATACAACTCGGATGTCAAAGAAATTAAGAAAACAAAAAAGTCTATGTATGTTTGGACACTTGTATGTTTATATCATACATATCCGATATACAAAGAAAGTAAAGGCGTAAGGAGAGAGAAAATGAATGAAATGCTTTGTGTAAGTTTGTTGTATATGCGCTTATACAAACACGATATACAAGCAGCGATATACAATGAAATACGGAAAAGGTAAAAAAGAGAAAAGAACCTTAGTTTGATTGTTTGCATAAAGTGATTGTATGTTTGAAGATACAATGAGAAGATACAAAAGAAAACATACAAGGGAGAATATAAAGAAAAGGTAATGTATGCAAAAATGAGCTAACGGTAAAAAGTTTGAAAAACATAAACACTGTAATAAAAGGCCAAAGTTGTAGCACATTAATTGCTGTAATTAATGCAAGTCTAACACTCAAGAAAAGTAAAATTTAACGAGGGTTAGGGTAAAATTAAGGTTATTTCACTTTCAGATATACTGTTAAGAGTAAAATGTGCAGAAAGGAGCACTGTTACAGTAAAGTTGAGCAGAACTTGTTGAGGCAACAGAGTTGCAGTAGCTGGGCGAAAGCAAAAAGGTAAAAGTAAGTCAACACCAACCGTTAAACAGTCACAAAAAATAGGTATTTATTCCAAAACGCCGTTTCTTTTCAAATGGTAAAATGCGATGTTGATTTCAGTAATTTTAGTTTAAAATGTATGCATTTGTCAAATTACTGTTTTAACTGTTAATTAGCTAAGTAGAGCTTAACGAATTTAAAAGGTAAAAGACATAAAAGACAAATGAGTTAGGGCAAAATGGTAAAAACAAAAATTCACAGTAGAAACCCTAGGCATGAAAGTAAAACAAAAGTTAAAATATGCATGTTTCTACAAGATGGCCCCAAAACAAAAGAAAGATACAGGGGGCAAGGTAAAAAAAGAAAGGAAGCCACAAAAAGAAGTAGAGAAAGAAGAATTGCATTTGCACAGAGGTTGTCCATCCTTGATCAGTACGAGTGGAGTCGGCACAGATACAAACATAGGAAATTATGATGCAGATGATGTATTGAAGAAAATTACTGCTACAGATGCTTCACAAGATATGAAGTGTATCTGGGAAAGTGGACTGTACAGAGCTACAGGTTTCCCACTGGCAATGGAGGCTAGGGATTTATGTTTGGACTGTGTGATTTTATATGATCCAGCCACCAGGAAGATCATGTTACATGACAGGCTAATTGCTGATTTAACCACAGAGGGGATTGCCAGAACATTTGGATTAGAGATTAAAGAAAAAATGAGGGATATTGATATTGATCAATATAATGAAGATTTTTACACAAATGAAGGGGAATGTAAAGGTAAAATATTTTGCAACTGGTACAAGCCAGAGAATAAACCCAAGGTTGTAGCTAGGGTACATAAGAATTTGATGAGGATATACTTCAAAGAAGAAATTTATTTGATGATCACTATGGTGAGTAGGTTAGTCAGATTAAGAGATGGCACCAAGTGTGAACCATGGATGTTCACTATCATTGAATTCATAAGAGCAGGAGAAAAGGAGCAAGGGCAAATCCACTAGGCCAAGACAATAAGCACAGCTATTTGGAAGCAGGCCATGTTGAGACAACAGAAAATGTTGCCCTTTTATTTGTCTTCTTATGTGTTATATTCATGTGCTACAAAAATTAGACCCTACATTCATGGTGTTGCAAGTATGAGGTTAACCAGTGTTGTCATTGATGTCAACATACTCATATTGCATTGATAGGAAGGATTGGATGAGCTGTGTGCTGGGGATATTGAGAAAATTAGTCTCCGTCCAGAACAGTGAAGAACAGTGATGAGAAGAAGGCAAAGTACTCAATAGGTTGAGGATCAGAGGATACGGATTAAAGGGTTTGTAGATATGAGTCCTGACATGTTCCAGTTAAGATTTCAGAGGTCTGCATGAAGATCTGAAGAAGTTATGGCTGCTTGTGTAGAACCAGTTCTGGCAGGTGTTCAGTGGTGACAGAGTGTCACAGATTGGTCTGGTGAGATCCGAAATTACATTCTCTCATTCTGCGGATTGGAGGGAGTGTTGAAGAAGTTAGTGTGAAGTTACAACTTGATTTGTGCATTGTTTGGAAGTCCGTAAGAACCTGTTGCATTATGACAGTGGCGACAGACTGTGTTCTTGAAGTTCTGGATGAAGAAGAGAAGAATTTTAGTAAGCTGATAAAGTGCAGATGTTCTTGATGACTCAGGAAAGGTTTAGGTGATCCTTGGATCATGTACAATTCTTATTGTCAGTTTGCATTGAAGTTAGAGTTTGGATTTGGTGTAAGACCACCAGTTGTTGGTGTTCTTCCTGAGACAAGCCAATTGGATGTATTACATGTCTTGCGAATGATCTTGTAGGTGTTTGCTGACTTAGATGATTGTTCCTAAGTCAATGCCTTGTATAAATAAGGGTTTGTGAATTTATTTTGAAGTGTGTCATGCGGTGATGAGTGTGATATAGAGAAGAGAAGTGTGAAACGCAAAGCAGGAGTTTTGGGTTTAAATGGGACTGATCTAGGCATGGTAAAGATGTCAATCTCTAGTTCAAGTTTGTAATACTTGTTATCTTGTAGACAATGTGTCTCTTGTAGGCAGTGTGCCTCTTGTGAGCAATGTGCTTAGGCAGTGAGCCCTAATTGGCATGTGCCATCTATTTTCCTTATTCTTCTAATAGAGAATAATCCTTGGGTTAATCACCCCATGGTTTTTTCCTTAACTAGGTTTTCCACGTCAAAATCTTGGTGTTTCATGTGTTGATGTGTATCTGCTCTGGTGTTTATGTCTTATGCTTTCATGAATGATTAATTTCTATGCTATTGATTAACAAAAGTGGATTTAAGTGTTTGAACTAAAAGTGAATTAAAGATAACTGATTCACCCTCCCCTCTCAGTTATCAACAATTGGTATCAGAGCCAAGTTCCTCTAAAAGGAGCTTAACTGCTTGAGGAGATCCAAGATGTCGTCATACAAGAAGGATAGTCCAAAGTTTGATGGAACCAACTTCACTCTTTGGAAAGGCCGCATGAAATGTCACTTGGAGTGTATGGGAAAGGCGTACTTGTCCATGGTCACAAAAGCATATACACCTCCACAGGGTGGTCTGACAACTCTAAATAAAATCACAGATGCTAAAAACAATCTGCGGACTAAGGAGGCTCTTCTAAGTGCATTAACTGATTCAGAGCTCTCAAATGTTATTGACCTACCAACTGCCTATGAGATCTAAATTAAACTGGAACTTCTACATGAAGGAGATGAGTTTGTTAAGAGTGCAAGGTTGCAAAGTCTCAAAGGGAAATTTGAAAGATTGAAGATGAGAGATGATGAAAATATCACTACCTTTATGCCAAGAGTAAATGAGCTGGTGTGTGGAATTAGGAATGGTGGTGGAGTTTTGGATGAAAATGAGATTGTTTGCAAAATTCTCAGATCCCTTCCTGCTGCCTACAAAATCAAGGTTGCTACCATTGATGAACTCAGAGCCCATACAACTGTTACAAGAGAGCAATTGGCTGGCAAACTGGCTGCATTTAAAATGACCAAGTTTGGAGATGATCCCCCAAAGACTGAATCTGCATTCAAAGCCAGTGCCTATGTGAAAGGCAAACAAAGATTTGATCTGGGAGAAAACTCTTCAAGGAAGCTATCTTGGTATGATCAAGCAAGAAAAGACATGGAAGAGGAAGAAGCAGAAACAACTCAACTTGAAGCCCTCATTGCAAAAAGACTACCAAGGGGATCCAGTAAGTATGAAGGAAAATTACCCTTTAAGTGCTTCAACTACAATAAGATTGGTCACTTTGCCTCAAGATGTCTGGAAAGATCCACAAAATCAAATTCTAACAGACAAAGGTTCCAAAAGAATTGTTATTATGTTCATGAAGAAGCTGATAATGAAGGAGTAACAGATGATGAATCAGCGATAAGAGACAAATCTGGAAATGAATGGGTGTTTATTGCCATCAAGGAAGAAGATCCAATATCTACCAATCATAAGGTTGTAGAGAGAGCTTTGGCTGCCCAAGTTGAAGAAAAGGATGATTGGGTTATTGACAGTGGATGCTCTCACCATATGACAGGTGACAAGAACAAGTTCTTAGATTTGGAAAGGTATGAAGGAGGAATGGTAAAGTTTGGTGACAATTCTACTAGTAGAATCAGAGGTAGGGGAACTATCTCTTTTGATGGGAAGAACAAAACCAGTAATGTATTGTATGTTGAAGGATTGAAGCACAATCTTCTCAGTGTTGGTCAGTTGGTAGACAAAGGCTATGATCTCTGGTTCAAGAATGGAAGATGCAGGATCTTTGAAAGCTTCGGAACTGAGATTGCATCCGGTACTCAAACAAAAGGTAATATCTTCCATCTAGTTGGTACTAATAAAAGTTGTCTGTTTGTTCAAGTTGATTAGAGTTGGTTATGGCATAGAAGGATGTGTCATGTAAATTTTGATAACATCATCAAGATAAGCAATACTCAGGCTATAAGAGATCTTCCAAAGTTGGTAAAACCTACAAACAGTATGTGCAAAGAATGTCAGCTAGGTAAACAGAGTAGAGTTTCATTCAAAAGCAAGGATCAGTCCTCTACCAGATTATTGGAGTTAGTTCATACTGATCTATGTGGTCTGACAAGAATAAAGAGTATGCAAGGTGATAGATATTTCATGTTACTGATTGATGACCATTCTCAGATGATGTGGGTTACCTTTCTGAAAGAGAAATCAGAAGCTTTTGAGAAGTTCAAAATCTTCAAGGCTATGGTAGAGAATCAAACCAGATTGAAACTAAAATGTCTAAGGTCTGATAGAGGTGGTGAATTCACATCTGGTGAATTCATAGACTTTTGTGAGAAGCATGGTATAAAGAGACAGTTGTCTGCTCCAAAAGACTCCATAGCATAATGGAGTAGTTAGGAGAAAGAACCAGACCATCTAGGAAGCATCCAGGACAATGATGATGGAAGCAAATGTTTCCCAGATGTTTTGGAAAGAAGCTGTCAGCACTGCAGTCTACACTCTCAATTGAGTTCAAATCAGAAGCAATACCAGTAAGACTCCTTATGAACTTTGGTTTGGCATCACTCCTACTATGAGATATTTCAGAGTATTTGGTAGCAAGTGTTACAATAAGAGACTGAGAAAGATGATAGAAAGTACAAATGTGAAGGTTGATGAAGGTATTGAGAAGCCCTCAAGATTTTATGAGTATGATGAAGATGATCAGAATGATGTTCTGGTTCAAGGTGCTCCATCCTCTCCTAAAAGATAGATTCAGACTGATCTGGTAAATCAGGAAGAAGAGACAGGTCTGAATGAGAATGATCAAGAAGCAGAAGTGCAAGAAACTCCCAAAGTTCCAAGGTATGTAAGACTGAACCACTCTGAAGATTAGATCATAGGTGACAAAAGCAAAGGTGTATAAACTAGAAGGAATGTTGCTCAAGATTCAGATGAATGTTGTCTAATTTCAAAGATTGAACCTAAGACAATAAATGAAGCATGCAATGATGAAAATTGGACAAAAGCAATGGAAGAAGAATTAATGCAAATTGAGAAAAATCACACTTGGGATCTTGTTTCTAGACCTAGAAACAAGAATGTGATTGGAACCAAATGGGTCTTCCAGAACAAACTAAATGAAGTTGGTGAGGTAATTAGAAATAAGGCCAGATTAGTCTTCAAAGGCTACTCTCAAATAGAAGGGATTGATTTTGAGGAAACCTTTGCTCCGGTGGCAAGAATTGAAGCAGTCAGACTATTTCTTGCATTTGCTGCCTTCAAAGATTTCAAAGTGTATCAGATGGATGTCAAATTTGCTTTCCTGAATGGTGACCTAGAAGAAGAGGTGTACATTGAACAACCGGATGGATTTCAGTTATCAGAGCATGGTGATATGGTCTGCAAATTAAAGAAGGCACTATATGGTCTAAAGCAAGCCCCAAGAGCATGGTATGAGAGGCTGGATAAACATCTCTTGAAGATTGGTTTCAACAAAGGTACTGCTGATAGTAACCTATATTTCCAAATTGATCATGAAAACATCTTGATTGTTGAAGTATTTGTTGATGATATCATCTTTGGAGGAAGAGATAATATGTGTAAAACCTTTGCAACCAAATGAAAAGTGAGTTTGAAATGTCAATGCTCAATGAAATAAATTTTTTCTTGGGTCTGCAAATTACTCAGACAAAGAAAGGAATCTTTATCTCTCAAACCAAATATGTGAAAGAACTATTGAAGAAATTTGGTATGGAAGATTCAAAGCCAATGAACACTCCCATGGCTACCAGATGTAAGTTGAGCAAAGATGATGACTCTCCTAAGATAGATTAGACAAAGTACAGGTCGATAATTGGTGGATTACTGTATCTCACTCAGACTAGACCAGATATAATGCAGGCTGTTGGTCTTGTGGCAAGATTCTAGGCTGATCCCAGAGAATCTCATGTCATGGCAATCAAAAGAATTTTTAGGTACTTGAAAGGAACAGTTGAGTATGGCTTATGGTATCCTAGAGATCATGACTTTTCTCTTCATGCATATACAGATGCAGATTGGGTAGGAGATGTGGATGATAGGAAGAGTACAAGTGGAGGAGCATTCTTTTTGGGAAAAAGGTTGGTTTCTTGGCTAAGCAAGAAACAAGAAGCAATATCCCTGTCTACAACAGAAGCAGAATACATTGCAGCAGCAGGTAGTTGCACTCAACTTTTGTGGATGAAGCAAATGCTAAGAGATATTCAAGTAGAATATGAGGAGCCTATCACAATTTTTTGTGATAATTCAAGTGTAATAAATATTTCTAAGAATCTGGTATTGCATTCTAAGACCAAGCATATATCTATCAAATTTTACTTTTTGAGAGAACAAGTGAACAAGGGTGAAGTCAGATTGGAGTATGTGCCCTCCAAGGATCAACTTACAGATATATTTACTAAACCTCTTCCCAAGGACTCTTTTGAGTATCTCAGGGAGAAGTTAGGGGTCATGGCCCCTCTGGTGATGAACTAGGATGCACTGATGTGCATCAATCCGGTGGATATCACAGTCATATCTTGTGATCCAGATTGATGATGGGGAGCTTCTATCAAGGGGGAGCAGCTGGTCTGATTCTGATGTGTTAGAATTGCAAGTATGAAGCCCTTTGCCATTAATGTCAAAGGGGGAGAGAAGACATGTGAAAAACAAGTGGTTGATGATCAAAGGGGGAGTAGTAAAGGAAGAGAAGACATGTGAAGATTTGTTGCTGATAGGGGGAGCTGTGATAGAAAGGAGAAGTTCTTGTCTTGATGGTTTTTCACATCATATGTTGCCATCAATGACAAAGGGGGAGATTGTTGCAAGTATGAGGTTAACCAATGTTGTCATTGATATCAACATACTCATATTGCATTGATAAGAAGGATTGGATGAGCTGTGTGCTGAGGATATTGAGAAAATTAGTCTCCATCCGGAACAGTGAAGAACAGTGATGAGAAGAAGGCAAAAGTACTCAATAGGTTGAGGATTAGAGGATGCGGATTAAAGAGTTTGTAGATATGAGTCTTGAGATGTTCCAGTTAAGATTTCAGAGGTCCGCATGAAGATCTAAAGAAGTTATGACTACTTGTGTAGAACCAGTTCCAGCAGGTGTTCAGTGGTGACAGAGTGTCACAGATTGGTCCGGTGAGATCCAGAATTACATTCTCTCATTCTACGGATTGGAGGGAGTGTTGTAGAAGTCAGTGTGAAGTTACAAGTTGATTTGTACATTATTTGGAAGTCTGGAAGAACCTATTGCATTATGACAGTGGCGAAAGACTATGTTCTTGAAGTTCTAGATGAAGAAGAGAAGAATTCCAGTAAGCTGATAAAGTGCAGATGTTCTTGATGACTTAGGAAAGGTTTAGGTGATCCTTGGATCGTGTACAATTCTTATTGTCGGTCCACATTGAAGTTAGAGTTTGGATTTGGTGTAAAGACCACCGGTTGTTGGTGTTCTTCCAGAGACAAGTCGATCGGATGTATTACACGTCTTGCGAATGATCTTGTAGGTGTTTGCTGACTTAGATGATTGTTCCTAAGTTGATGCCTTGTATAAATAAGGGTTTGTGAATTCATTTTGAAGTGTGTCTTGGATGATGAGTGTGATATAGTGAAGAGAAGTGTGAAAGGCAGAGCAGGAGTTTTGGGCTTAAACAGGACTGATCCAGGCATGGTAAAGATGTCAATCTCTAGTTCAAGTTTGTAATACTTGTTATCTTGTAGACAGTGTGTCTCTTGTAGGTAGTGTGCCTATTGTAAGCAGTGTGCTCGGACAGTGAGCCCTAATTGGCATGTGCCATCTATTTTCCTTATTCTTCTAACAGAGAATAATCCTTGGGTTAATCACCCTGTGGTTTTTCCCTTAACCAGGTTTTCCATGTCAAAATCTTGGTGTTTCATGTGTTGATGTGTATCTGCTCTGGTGTTTATGTCTTATGCTTTCATGAATGATTAATTGCTATGCTATTGATTAACAAAAGTGGATTTAAGTGTTTGAACTGAAAGCGAATTAAGGATAACTGATTCACCCCCCCTCTTATTTATAAACACATGGAATAGAAAGGGTAGGTACCCTAGGAAATGGTCCTGATCATAAATTAGTGTATGAACACTATCCTAACCTGCAAGAAGAGAATGCATTGAAAAAGTTTTCTTTGATTAATGGTGTCTTTTACACTTATATGGTAAGAGTGTTGAGAGAGGAACCTAACAAAAGATAAAGATGTAGAAGATGTAATTGGATTGCATAGTTCCTGGTTTATTCAGTTTGAGCATTTTACTTATATAAGGACTGAAGAATTTGAAGGAAAACCATTTATGCTACCTAGGTATCCTTCTGATAAATTGATTGTTTTGGAATTTTCAAGGAAAAATTTGAATGTTTTTAGAATGTATAAGAGGAAGTTCAATAATAGACGAAATCTGAAGTTGCCTTGGGCTATTGGTAGAAACTATTGTTTCAGTGAGGAAGTTGCAAGTTGCTCAGAACAAGAATTGAGATATTATGGCTTTCAAGAGTTTGATTTAGTAAGGAGATTTGATCCTTTTCACAGAATCCAGAACTTTGTGGATAAAAAATATAAACATCAGATACACATTGAGGATTTTTGGGCCGATTGCAAGAATGACAAGGAAGTGAGGAAAAGAGCTCACAAAAGATTAACTATTGAACAAATGAAATCTATAGGTAACATTTATGTTCCTCCAGAGGTTCAAGATGATGACAAATTGTTACATCATAGTTATGCAGAAGCAAGGATGGCTCCTATTACAGATCCTGATTGGTCAAAACCCTGGAATATTTCTTTGGATGTATTGTCTGAGCCAGTAATATTATTTTCAAAGACATGGCTGAAAGACAAAATTGAGGAACTTAAGGCTGAAGGTAAAGAAATCACATATCCAAAGAAAGGGCGGAAAAGAAAGGTAGAGCCTAGTGAAGATCTATAATGCTTTTATGAGAAGAAAAGAAAGATTGTAGAGGCCAAAATTGTGGAAAAGGATAAAAATGCTACTTTAATGGATACATATGCATCAGGCATAACAGTAGCAGTGGCATCAGAAACTTTTGTAGATGCAAGGTCAATAAGTCATGAAATAAGTGTAGAAGAAGCACAGACTGCCAAGGAGATAGCAGGACAACAAATTAGAAGAGCAATCCCAATAAGTTTGTCAAAAGATGAGACTTCTAAACTAGTTGGTGTAATTGAAGTGCAGGAAGTAGGTGAAAAGCTGAGCAATATATCTAGTGCCTCCACTTCACCTGAGAAAACAAAAACATATGTTAAAGTAAAAATAGAGTTGGCTGAAGAAATGCAACAGGAGTTAGAAATTCACAAAGCCAAACAAACTGTGGAGACTGTGCATATTGAGAGTAGTGATAGTGAGGAAAGAGCAATGTATAAAGGAAAAGAGATTGAAATAGAAGAAGATTCAAGTAATTTCCTGAGTGAAGAGGAGGAGCCAAGCATTCAAGCTGAAATGGAAATGGAGCACAACATAGAACATGAAGAAGAAAAGGTACAAGAAAAAACAAGATCAGTGGATACATTTGGTACTTTAGTTCCTCCTAAAATTATTAAAGATGTGCAAGAAGAGGCACATAAAATTGAAGAAGCTGAAAAAGAAGAAACAAAAGAAGACACATCAGAGGTGGATGCCTTAAATATGCTGAACATGTATGATGAGCCAAGTGAAGAAGAAAAGAATACAGAAGATGTGCAGGATCAAGGAAAGGAAGTAAAAGAAGATAGCACAAAAGAAAATTCCCTTGTACATACAGAACAAGTACAGATAGAAGGTATAGATAAAACACAAGATGAAATCAAGAGGCCTGAAGGTACAGAGGCAACAGAAAAGATGGAGGAAAATAAATCTGATGAACAAACAGAGGATGTTAACCTGCCAGATGTGGAACAAATACATGCAGAAGATGATCAAGAAGAAGAAGCTCCTGAAGAAGAGGCTGAAGATGGAGGAGATACTGAAATAGAAGAGGAAGAAAATGAGGTTGAATCAAAAGAATAAGAAAAGGATCCCATGGAACAAGAGCCTCCACAATAGCAGTAAATTCCACAACAACAGCAAATTCCAATACAGCAGCAAATTCCACAACAAGAAGAACAACTAGAGCAACAACAAGAAAAACAACAACAACAGGAACATCAACAACAAGAAGAAGTGGAAATAGAGAGACCTCATGAAGAGGTAATTGATGAAATTAAGGCTACAGAAAGCATAAAAGAAATTCCTGCTTGGTTAGGAGGAGAAATAAGAAAGGAAAGGAAAGAGGTACAATTAGCACCAATTGACATTAAAAGTTTGTTAGGTGAGAAAACCACTCCAAGAAAAGAAAAGAGAAAGGCTAGGACAATGTCTGCTATACAGACAGGTCCAAGTGGATCTAGAATGTTGAACCTAGCCATACCACAAAAGGAAAAGGCAAAAGGTGAAATAGCCTTGGAGGAATATAAGATATTGAATCTTGACCTTGGGCATTCTACAAGAGAACAGCACATCAATGAATGGGAAGATATGCACCAAGTGATAGTAGAAATGATGAGAAAGGATAAGGACAAATAGGATTACTTAAAAGGACACATTGTCCAACTTCAACAATTTATTAAAGGGATATTTGATCCCAGTGCCACAGTTCCATAATTGCCTACTAACATAGTAGTAGTATCAAAAGAAGAAATAAAGGACATGGAGAATAAAAGGCTCAAAGCTAACATTTTTAATGAATGGTTTAAAGATTCTATGCAAGAAGGTGAGCAAACAATAAGGCAAGCTGTGGGAAGTTGGAAGGTAGTTACAGAAGAAAAGAATAAGTGTATGATACTTATACATAAATGCCAAGTCAGAAAAGAAAAATGCATGTCTAAGATTGAGCAGTTGACAGAAGTTGAAGAAAGAGTAGAAGAATTGATCAATGAAGGAGCACTTACTGTTACATTGGCAAATCAAGTGCCACAGACAATATTAGAGCTTAAATTTGAAGAAGATAACCTCAGAAAATGTACAACAGTTATGCAGGATTTAGAAGAGAAAGCAGGTGAGATGATCAAGATGCATAAGAAGATAATAGAAAGACTCCTGAAGCATGAATGTATGGAAATGTCAACGTATGATTTAGAAAGGGCATTAATAGAGTTCAATGCCATATTTGCACCATGCATAGAAAATCCTGATGCAAATCTTAGCAAACAGATGATGGATACATTGATGGAAGAAAATATTAAAATGAAGAAATACAAGAAGAGAAGAGAGGGCTCAGAGAACAGAGAAAAGAAGTTGAAGGAAGGAGTTGTGATGCAAGAATACATATTGGCAAAGAGTCTAGGAGGGGACCGCACCTTTGTAGAAGGTGTAATCGGTAATTTCAAAAAATATTTGAAAAAGTGAGAAGACAAACAAGAGCAATGGTTTTTGAGAAGAAGTCAAATAAAGAACATTAGCGAAAGAAAGTCAATGAAGAAAAGGGGAATCTTATTTTGTAAAAGATTCCAACAGCATCCTTTGAGGAAATGAAAAGATGCCAAATAGATATTTTGGCAGACGGTTATGAGACAAAGATGCACCGTTGATAAAGAATGGAGGGACCTCAGCCGTAGATAGAAATTTTAGCCGTAGCAATGAGAAGTTCAAAATCTATATAAGTAGCTTTGCTACTTGTATATTATTTACACAGGGATTTGTAGAAATTAGCTAGCAATTGTAATTTGTTCTGAAACTTTGAGTAGGAGTCTTTTAGTTTAGAGGAGGTCACATGTGTCTACACTAAGGAACGCATGGAATGTCCAGCTTTCTTATTGTATTTGTAAAGCATTGTAAGTTTTTTGTGAATTTGATTAATGAAGCTAAGAGTCATTCATACATTGTAAATCATATATGACTATGTGTTTTGAATATAAATGAATCTAGAATTTTGTGTCTATTTTCTAAGTGTCTTCTAGCTCTTCTTTGTATTTGAAACAATTTATTTAAAGCTCACAATCTTGGATGCATAGTTGTGAAAATACTCAGGATATTTGTATTTAATGATTTAGTCTGCTGATTTAAATAAATTTGCTATAATTCTTACCATGTACACGACAGAGCATTTAGATCCTGTAGCAAGTGATGTTGAATTTGAATTTCTCTAACTTTTCCCAAACTTTGAAATACTTAACTTAAACACAGAAATCTAAAGGAGATTGTCTAATATTTGAAGGAGTTAAGAGCAATTGAGTTGATATTTAGCAATCTTTATACATATTTGAAAAGGAAAGCATGTTTTAATATAAAATCATACAAAGCTTCGGGATATAGTAACAGATTTGTGCAAATGAATGGATAAAATGTTGATATTTGCATTATTTTGCATAATTGGAGTCCAGTAAGTCATCAGTCACTTTAAATAAAGTAAGGCCCCTTGCATATTATAGCTTCATAATAACCTACTGAACTATCCACAAGGTCAAGACCTGACCATACGGAAACTTGAGATTAAGTAATCTTAATTGATTTCTTCATATTCATTTTATGAATTTTAACTTTTGTTATGAATGTGTAAAAACAATCATCAACAATTTTTGGTGCTAGAAGGTGGGCTTGATAGGAGTTAAAGTTGAGTTTGAGTAAAGCTGACTCATAACAGTGGTAGAGTGACTAGGTCTAAATCTGAATCTGAAGACATATTTGTGCAATTACCTGATAGGAGGCAAAGTAAAGGTCCTTTAATTTGTAATCCTAAAATATCAAATACAGGAAGTTCATCTGGAATGCCTCTTGGATCACCTCTTAACATCCATAATATTGTGAGTCCTGACAGTTCTTCATTCAGATCCTTAAATCTTGGTTTAGGTCCTCCCAGAGGTCCTAGTCCTCCCAGAAATCCAAGTCCACCTAGAAATCCATGTATTCCTACATGTCTAGGTCAAGCACAAGTACCTGCAATGGCTTATTTCAATGTCAATTTGCCCATAGAGTTCACTGATTATCATGAGATGCCAAAGAATCCTAAAAAGATATGTCCTAAATACCAGTTGCATCAGGATCCAGAAGATCATATTAGGATATTTAAGGAGGCATGCTTTAGGGCCATATTAGAATACGAAGATGTAGTGTGTAGGTTATTTCCTTACACTTTCAATGAGCAGGCTTCTAACTGGTATGTAAATCTGCCTAATGGATACGTTTCTTCTTGGACACTTATGGAGGAAGCATTTTTGTCTAGATTTAGGGGACCAATAGATCCTTCCATCTTATACCATAAATTAGCTGCAATTAAGAGAAGTGAGGGAGAATTGATTGACAATTTCAATGACAGGTTTCAAAAGGCCTATTCTAGGATAGTAGCTCCATACATAGTAAATGCAGATACATTGTTAGCAATGTATTATGTTGCCTTAGATCCATTAACTTCAATGTTTGTCAAAAGAAAGCCTAACATAGATAAAATATCTAAAGCCTGTAAAGAGGCAGCCTCTGTAAACTAGGAGATGAGGTAGACAACTTATAATCCATTTCTCAATGGAAGTACTGGGATGCAAAATCAAGCACAACCTTGGAATGGAGGTCCTACACATAATACTCCATTGCTAAATATAGTTCCTATGTGCACACCTGTGTATAATCCTACCCCAATCCAAGCCATAGTTCCTTACACTAGTAACACTGCCAACAATAATCAGAATAATGGCCAATCCTTCTTCCAACCTCCTTAGAATACATTTGTGGCAAAGGCACAAGAGGAAAGAGAAGAAATCAAAGAGATTATTGCACATTTGAGAAGATTGACCACTGAGATGACACAATTGAGAAATGAGAATTTCTATGGTAGAAACAACCAGGGGTATAATCAAAGCCAAAACCGGAGACAAAACTAGAATTACAATCAGAACCACAACCAGAATTATAATCCAAGTCCCAACCAAATTCAGAATCAGAATTATAATCAGGGTTAGAGTTCTAATCAGGGTCAAGATCACAGTCAAAATCAGAATCATAATCAAGGACAACAGATGCAAAATAGAGGATCTGCCATAGATAACAGAGCCTAGGGTAATAATAACAGAAATTAGAATCAGCCAAGGCCACCCAAAACATGGAACACAGGGCCTAATAATGACACTCTAGCTTCTCCTTTTGAGAATATGGATAACCGGGACACAAAACAAATAGCTAGGATTCAAATGGCCAATGTAGCATTGAAGAATTGGTGTAGAATTCATAATACTAGTGCCTATGCTGAATTAGACTGTCCTCAGTTCCATCTGGCAGCAAGCATTTTTAATGTAGATGTACAAGCTCCTACTTTTGAGTTTTTAATTCCCAAAAGGTAATGAAATAGTACCGTCAGGGTATGACACTGCTTTAGTCTTAGAAACTTTTACCTTTGCAACCAAAGAAGAAGAAGAGGACCAATTGTTAGAAGATGAGCCCTATTTTTGTGAAAACCTATATCCTGAAATAGCCTTAGTACTAAATGCATTTTAGTTTCCATTTGAAACTAAAAATGAGGTGTTGTATGAGACAGAGGAGGTACAAGCCTTCCAACAGTCAAATAAGAATCATACTTACAATCTGAGAAATAACACTAGGCCAGGAGGTCCTTTCACCACTTCTACTCCTCCTAGCAATTTCAATACCCCCCAGACCAGAATGCTAGCAATAATCCTGCTATATTGAAAGCCAATCACCATGCAAATAATAGAACAGTAGCACAAAAGGTCCAAACAGGTAAAACAGAGACAGTAGAAATAATGAGATTGATGAGTTATCTGTCAGAGGAAATAAAGAAAATTAAGGTCAGTATACCTTTGTGTGAATTGTTGAAAAGTCCATGGGTTAGAAATGCTTTCATAAAATCCTTGGATGCATTTGTGACAGGTGAAATTTCTGTTGAGGTAAATGTTCCTAATAGGGAGACAGAACCAAAAGAAAAAAAGTAAGAAAATTGAACAACCTTCTAATACCAATGTAGTAATGTATGCAGATAAGAAGGAGGCTCCTCCTTTCTTGTTAACCATTATAATGTTTGGAAAGAACATACATAATTGTATGGTAGATTTTGGTGCCTCAGCTAATGTAATGCCCTTAGGAATATGCAAAACTTTAGGGCTGACCCCTACCAAATCTGCCAAGGTTGTTACACAGTTGGATAAACCTAAAGTTAATGTGATAGGAGAACTAATGCATATTCAGTTGCAGTTAGCTTTAGACCCCAGGGTAAGTCAGTTTATTGACATCCAAGTAGTAGATATACCTGTAAATTATGGGATGTTATTGAGTAGAGACTAGTCTAAAACACTGAACAGATATATGGCCACTGACTTTTCACATATGTGGTTACCTTGGAGAGGTGTGCCAAATCAGATCAGAATAGAAGCTGAACCCAGGATGAAACACATGATCACAGAGTACAATAGGACTAATGAAATATTGTATGCTTCTGTTGAACCTGGTGTTTACAGGGTCACTAACAAAGGGGTACAAATGGAAGAATTCTTAATGCTGAATTTTAAGGAAAAATAGGTCAATAAAGAGACAAAATTATTTATTGAGTCTAATGGAAATTCTTCTAATGAATAAAACAATGCAACAAATGATTTTGGACAAGTTATCAGACAGGAAATGGAAAAGTGCATGGAACAAAACATTCCAGTTCAATGCAAGTTATACAAAAATATGTGTAGAGTTCATGATAAGCCACATTCTGAGGAGAATTGTGGAATGTGCAAGGATATTATTGAGTATCAATATATAAAGTGCACAAAGGAGATGGAACTCTGAGAAGGAAAGGCTAATCCCAATCAACCAGAGAAATACTTTCAGAACACCATAGATGTAGAAACCCCAGATTTAGGAAAAAAGACAAAAGACAATGGTGTCTATCATTCGGATATACACACTGAAAAGATAAATGTACAAGTAAGTCACAATGAATTGCATATGAATAAACAAGATAGCACCTCACATGTGATAGAAAGAGCAAAACATGCCAAAGTAAAGGGTCAAAAGAATAAGGATGGCATGTGGACACTAAAATGTGATGGATCCAAGTCTAAACAAGGTGCAGGTGTAGAGCTTATAGATCCTCATGGTAAATCATATTTAGTAGCATATAGGTTACAATTTGCTTGCACTAATAATGTTGCAGAATATGAAGCTTTAATCTATGGACTGGTCATGGCTATAAAGAAAAAAGGTAAAAATGATTAGAGTGTTTTCAGACTATGAGCTAGTAGTTAGACAGGTAAGGAAATTGTATGCTTGTAATTATAAAAAGATGGTTTGCTACAGGCATAGGGTGTGGGATTTGAAAGAGTCATTTGATGCTTTCAACATAGAGCATATCCCTAGAGAATTGAACCATAGACTAGATGCACTAGCAGTTGCTACTAGCACTTTGGAACCTTTAATGTTGTCAGGGTTAAAAAGATTTGCTGTAGAATTGGTAAATGTGCCTAGTGTACCAGATAATGTAACTCATTTTCAGGTATTTGAAGGGGATCAGCAAATTGTAGATTTTCTGACTTGTAATGAGGTATTTGAGGCTCAAATTATTGATGAACAAGAGAGGCCTGATGTGTCTTGGGATGAAGAAGACATAATCAACCTAAAAAGCAATTTTTTGCCTAAGGGAGTGATTGAGCTAGAACAGATCTTTGATTTTGACGGGGTAGTAAGACAGAAAGACTTGCCCAAAATTGAGGGAGGTAAGTGTGATCCATATAACTTAGGAATAGAGCAGAGTCCTCAAAATATATAGATTGGAAAAGCCTGTTTTGAAAAGTTGAGAAAAGAAATTATAGATGTTCTGAAAGATTACAAACACGTCATAGCATAGACATATGAGGATTTAAAGACATATGATACGTCCATCATCACTCATGTGATACCTTTAAAACTAGATGTCAAACCATTTAGGCAAAAGCAAAGGCCTATGAATTCCATTTTAGAACCTTTGATATTTGAAGAAGTGAAAAAACTGCTGTCTACTAGAATAATTTTCCCAGTCAAACATTCAACCTGGGTAGCTAACTTAGTACCTGTTAGAAAGAAAAGTGGAGACATTAGGTTATGTGTAGACTTTAGGAATTTGAACAAGGCATCTGAAAAAAATAATTATCCTCTGCCTCCAATAGATGAAGTGTTACAAGCAGTGAATGGAGCTAAGATGATGTCTTTTTTAGATGGATTTTCAGGATATAACCAGGTCCTAGTTGATGAAGAAGACAGGTTGAAAACCACTTTTACTTGTAAATGGGGTAATTATGCATACAGAAGAATGTTGTTTGGTTTAATCAATGCAGGTGTCACTTTTCAGCAAGCCATGGATATAGCATTCCATGGACTATTAGGTAAATGCATTGTAATTTATATGGATGATTTAACTATTTATTCTAAGGATGCATCTACTCATGCTGAAGATCTGAGAAAAATACTCAAGAGATGTGAAAGGTATGGAATCTCTCTTAACCCTAAGAAATGTTCATTTGGGGTAACTGAAGGGAAATTATTAGGACATTATTTCTGAGAATGGTATATCTATTGATCCTGATAGAATAGAAGGAATAAAGAAATTACAATTACCAAACACTAAGAAGGAACTAAAATCATTTTTTGGTAAAATTAACTTTGTCAAGAAGTTTATTACAGGGTTTGCAGAGATTGTACAACTGTTGAACGCCATGCTGAAAAAGGATGCAGTGATAGAGTGGACACCAGTAGCCAAAGATGCATTTGAAAATATCAAGGAAGCTATTTCTGATGCTCCTGTATTGACAAGTCCAGACTACACAAAGCCATTTTACATTTATTCTTTTGCATCTTCACATTTCGTTGTAGCTGCTTTGACACAAAGGGAGAAGATAATGAAGAAAAGCCCATAGCTTTTATGAGTGCACCTCTGAAAGATGCACAGTTGAAATATCTTGATATAGAAAGACAGACATTCACACTGGTAAGAGCAATAAAAAAATTTAGACATTATATCTTACGCAGTCAGGTTAAAGCCATAGTGCCTGATGCAACAGTGAAGATGCTGCTGATGCAGAATGAGCCTGGAGAGAAAAGAGCTAAGTGGATAACAACTTTGAAAGAGTTTGATACATAAATTATCCCAATGAAGTTGGTCAGAGGACAAGCTTTAGTGCAAACCATAGCCAATACAGACCCAAATTTGGTGAAGCAACAATATGTATTGAACACTAGTGATGCATCAGGGTGGTATGATGATTTGAAAACTTTTCTAATATCAGGGAAATATCCAAGCAAGATGAAATCCTCACAAAGGAGAGCTTTGAAGATCAAAGCACAAATATACATGGTACAAGGAGGTCTTCTATTCAGGAAGAAGCATGAAGGAATATATTTAAGATGTCTAAACAGAGATGAAGTAGACAAGGTGTTGCTAGAGATGCATGATAAGTATGGAACTGCTCATGGTTCCCATTTAGCCACAACACATAAGATATTGAGAGCAGTTTATTATTGGCCTACTATGTTTAAAGATACAGAAAGTCACATTATAAGGTGTCACATTTGTCAAACTACAACAGATAAAGGAAGAAATCAGGCTAATCCATTATAGCCAGTTATTGAGTCTAGGCCATTTGCACAATGGGGCTTAGATTTCATTAGAGTCATAAATCCTTCATCATCTACAGGACACAAATTTATATTGACAATGACTGATTACTATACAAGGTGGACTGAAGCCACATGTTGCAAATTCTCTACTACTAAGGTAGTCATCAAATTCCTTGAAGAAAACATCATAACAAGGTTTGGAGCTCCATACTCGCTGGTATGTGATAATGGCCCTGCATTTTCTTCTTTGAAATTTTCCAAATGGGTGTTTGAACATGGAATAGTTTTAAAGTTTTCTTCAAACTATTATCCTCAAGGGAATGGGTTAGCTGAGTCTACAAACAAAATTTTGTTAGATATAATCAAGAAGCTAATTGAAAAGAATCCAAGAGAATGGAACACATTGCTAAAGTATGCGCTGTGGGTAAATAGGACTAAGGTTAAGTCAGCCTTAGGTAATGCACCTTATCACTTAGTTTATGGGACTGATCCCATACTTCCAATCAATCTAAGAATACCAATCTGGAAGTTTGCTAATCAATATCTAGGCTTTAATGATCACAGGGAAGCCAGAATTGTTCAAATGCTACAATTATATGAGAAAAGAGATCAAGCCATTAAGAAATTTGCTAAACATCAAGCAGTGGTTAAAAGATGGTTTGATAAAAGAGCAAGAGTCAAAACATTTAGAATTTCAAACTTAGTGCTGTGCTGGGATAAAGCACATGAAAAGAAAGGGAATCATGGAAAATCTGACAAGTTATGGTTAGGTCCATTATAGGTCTCAGAAATAATAGGAGACAACACTTTTAGGCTCAAGACCTTGACTGGAGAAGATGTGTCGTTACCAGTTAATGGCCAACACTTGAAACATTACTTTCAGGATTGAGGTGAGGGTTGTTGGTCTGTTCTATATCATAGTGTGAATAATGTACAGTTTTGTTTGTTTTTTGTTTTTTGTTTTGTTTTGTTTGTGTTTTTGTTTTGTTTTGTGTTTGTTTGTGTGTTGTGTTGCTTAGCAGGGATGTTTGTTTTATTTTGAAGTAGACAGGAGCAGACTAACAACCACTGGAAACAATAAAAAATTTAAAACATTTAAGTTAATTATTTGAAATTTATACATAACTTGTTGTGACTGTCATGAATGTAGGAAGTTAGTTGACTTGTGAAATTTGTTTGTGTTTTTGTTTTGGTTTGTGTTTGTTTGTGTGTTGTGTTGCTTAGCAGGGATGTTTGTTTTATTTTGAAATAGACAGGAGCAGACTAACAACCACTGAAAACAACAGAAAATTCAAAACATTTAAGTTAATTATTTGAAATTTATACATAACTTGTTGTGACTATCATGAATGTAGAAAGTTAGTTGACTTGTGAAATTTCGTATTCAATAGTTATGGGTTGAGTATTCAAGAGAAGTTTCTCACAATGACACACCTAAAACCCTTGGGTTTGTTGAACTTACCATTGTAGATATTAGGTGAAAAATCAGAGGTCACCCTTGCTACCATTACAATTCTCAGCTTAATTTTAGCAAGTGATCATTCCTTGCATCATGAAGTTACAACTGTAATATCTTATGAAATCTCTATCAAATGCAAAATATAAAATATACAATAAATAAAATAGATTTTACTAAAATCTAGATTAAGTCATCTAAGTAACTCTACCGGAGCTATAGACGCTTGCTGGCAGTGGGGCTCTACTTAGGAGAATTGTAACGATAACCTTGTCGATGCTACGGATGCCTGCTGGTAGCAAGACTCTATCTGGTTGGCTACGAGGGAATGACATCAACTAGGTAGTCTAATAGTAGTCACTGGTTGGTTCAATTGATTTTCAAGATGAGGATTATTAATCACGTGCACCCACTTAAATTGAAAAGGAAAATTCATGCACCTTATCGAATACATTGAGTCTCAAGTTAGATAATGATTTGCAAGAAAGATAGTTAGAAATTATGATTTTTTTTTATTTTGTTTTCTTTAATGGTTTTAATTTAATTGTTTTATTTGGCTGCTAGTTGTTGTGATGCTCACAACATGCCCCATTTTACTACTTAGCAAAATGAGGACCCCTGTTGTGGCTAACTTTCTTTGCTTGTTTGTGTGGGTCTGCTTGGTGGTAAAAGGGAAAAGGAACCGAAAGTACAAACCTTGTTGAAAATGAAGAGAAATAACATTGAGTACCAGGGCATAGTATGGGTGAATTCCTTGTCAAAAATGAGTAAGGGTTTAGTTTTGAACCATTTTAAAATTCACAGTATTTTGCAAGTTATAAGCATTTTTGGTAAATGTACAATCAAAGGGTTTGTATGTTGCATATACAAAGCTGTTTGTATATACAAAGTCATTTCATATACAAATTCATTTGTATGTCATGCCTTTGTGTTTGTTGCAAACGGAAGTCATCGGGTTTTTATATGAGGTTATACTTGTATGCATTTTATTAACACTTTATCTTCACATACAAGCCAAACCCGAAAAGAGTTAAAGTTGAAATGAATAGTCATTCGAATCCGGTGAATGTATGTTAGGCTTGTATGTTTGGCAAAGGTCAAATATACAAGCGGGAGATACAACAGATTATACATGTCAAAGAATTAAAATTTTATGAAATAGGAGATAATGGTTGTATATTTTGTGTTTTGTATGTAAGTAACGAGAGACATGCATTGCGATATATACAACGCAGAATTGAGAGAGAAGTAAAACATGATATAAGTGATGTATCGAAACTCAAAGCATATCTAAGGATGCATTACAGATATACAAGTGGCAGAACCGAAAGGTTTATTCATGTTGGTAAAATCCATGTATGTTTCGAGCTTGTATACCAAGGTGAGATACATTGATTTATACAGGTGGCGGAACCGAAAGGCTATGAAATGGGATATAATGTTTGTATGTATTCCTGCTTGTATGAAAGGTTAGATACAAACACTATATGCATCGGTGATACAAAAAAGAAAAGAGGTAAGGTGGACCTCACTATTTGTACATTTTTGCTTGTATAATAACAATGTATATTTTAGATATACAAGCGGATGTATATTAAGGGATGCAAAGCAAAAAATACAAGCCGGATGTCAAAGAAATTAAAAAATAGAAAAGTCTATGTATGTTTGGACACTTGTATGTTTACAACATACATATCCGATATACAAAGAAAGTAAAGGCGTCAGGAGAGAGAAAATGAATGAAACACTTTGTATAAGTTTGTTGTATATGTGCTTATACAAACGCGATATACAAGTAGCGATATACAATGAAGTACGGAAAAGGTAAAAAAGAGAAAAGAACCTTAGTTTGATTGTTTGCATAAAGTGATTGTATGTTTGAAGATACAATGAGAAGATACAAAAGAAAACATACAAGGGAGAATATAAAGAAAAGGTAATGTATGCAGAGATGAGCTAACGGTAAAAAGTTTGAAAAATGTAAACACTGTAATAAAAGGCCGAAGTTGTAGCGCATTAATTGTTGTAATTAATGCAAGTCTAACACTTAAGAAAAGTAAAATTTAACGAGGGTTAGGGTAAAATTAAGGTTATTTTGCTTTCAGATATACTGTTAAGAGTAAAATTTGCTGAAAGGAGCACTGTTACAGTAAAGTTGAGTAGAACTTGTTGAGGCGACAGAGTTACAGTAGCTGGGCGAAAGCAAAAAGGTAAAAGTAAGTCAACACCAACTGTTAAATGATCATGAAAAATAGGTATTTATTCCAAAACGCCATTTCTTTTCAAATGGTAAAATGCGATGTTAATTTCAGTAATTTCAGTTTATAACATATGCATTTGTCAAATTACTGTTTTAACTGTTAATTAGCTAAGTAGAGCTTAATGAATTTAAAAGGTAAAAGACAGAAAAGACAAACGAGTTAGAGTAAAATGGTAAAAACAAAAATTCACAATAAAAACCCTAGGCATGAAAGTAAAATGAAAGTTAAAATATGCATGTTTCTACAGGATGGCCCGAAAATAGAAGAAAGATACAAGGGGTGAGGTAAAAAAAGAAAGGAAGCCACGTAAAGAAGTAGAGAAAGAAGAATTGTCTTTGCACAGAGGTTGTCCGTCCTTGATTAGTATGAGTGGAGTAGGCACAGATACAAACATAGGAAATTATGATGCAGATGATGTATTGAAGAAAATTACTGTTGCAGATGCTTTAGTAGATATGAAGTGTATCTGGGAAAGTGGACTGTACAGAGCTACAGGTTTCCCACTGGCAATGGAGCCTAGGGATTTATGTTTGGACTGTGTGATTTTATATGATCCAGCCACTAGGAAGATCATGTTACATGACAGGCTAATTGCTGACTTAACCATAGACGGGATTGCCAGAACATTTGGATTAGAGATTAAAGAAAAAATGAGGGATATTGATATTGATCAATATAATGAAGATTTTTACACAAATGAAGGGGAATGTAAAGGTAAAATATTCCGCAACTGGTACAACCTAGAGAATAAACCCAAGGCTGTAGCCAGGGTACATAAGAATCTGATGAGGATATACTTCAAAGAAGAAATTCATTTGATGATCACTATGTTGAGTAGGTTAGTCGGATTAAGAGATGGCACCAAGTGTGAACCATGGATGTTCACTGTCATTGAATTCATAAGAGCAGGAGAAAAGGAGCAAGGGAAAATCCACTGGGCCAAGGCAATAAGCATAGCTATTTGGAAGCAGGCCATGCTAAGACAACAAAAAATGTTGCCCTTTTATTTGTCTTCTTATGTGTTATATTCATGTGCTACAGAAATTAGACCCTACATTCATGGAACAGAAAGGGTAGGTACCTTAGGAAATGGTCCTGATCATAAACTAGTGTATGAACACTATCCTGACATGCAAGAAGAGAATGCATTGAAAAAGTTTTCTTTGGTTAATGATGTCTGTGTATGAGAAAAAATCGATTAAAACAAAACTAATAAAACCAAAAACCAATCACATAAAGAGAACCAATCTAAGTAAAAGCTATTATCATCAAATCAAAGTAAAAATGAAAGCTCTTACCAAAACCTATATTGTTCCCTTTTGGAGAAGTGTAGATTGCTCAATGAAGTTGTGAAACCATAGCTGCAACAAGCAAGTAGTGTGCTCAAGAGATCAATGTTAAGAGATCGTGAGGTTGCTCAATCGACGTGTTTGTATGCTCAAAGCACTGTTAAGTATGCCTGAGAATAAGATCGAAGAGAGAGGTAATGAAGGAGATGAGGGGGTTTATATAGGTTTCAAGGAAGATCTATCAATGGTCTAGATAATTCAGAAGAATCAACGGAGGAGAACAGTTGAGGAATGTGCAACGAATAAGAAGAAGACAAGTGTCACACAAAAGCTGTTTTATTTGAGTTAATCACTTTCTTTTCTAAAGATAAGACATGCTTTTCATAAATTAGAAAGCTTTTTTTTCTAATTTAAGAGAAATTGATAAAAACAAGGTTGAGTGAATAGATAACTCAACTTAAGATTTGCTTTTGCATGATTTGAGAAATTATTTAATTGTGTGTGCATGGAGAAGAAGACTTAATTTTAGAAGATTTGAAAGATATTTGTAGATAAGAAAGCAAATTAAATAAATAAATTTATTTAATTGTTGTGCATGATTTGGAAGAATAAATAAAATATTTGATTTATTTTATTTTTGGAGAATGAGAGAATTTAAATAAATTTGATTTGATTTATTTAAATTTGGAAGAATGAATTGATTTAATTAAATAATTGGGAATTATTTAATTGTTTGGATAAGAGGGAATTTGTGATGAATTAATTAAATAATGGGATTTATTTAATTAATGTGGATTTTGAGATTTGGACAGATGATAATGATTTAATTAAATAATAAAAATTATTTAATTGTGGAAGAATAGTAGAAGAATTTAATTTAATTAATTAAATAAAGAGAATTTATTCAATTAATGTTGAAAGTATGTGATTTAGAAGAATTTGATGAAATTAATTAAATAATTAGATTATTTAATTAACATTGAAATGTAGGTGATGCTCCAGATTAGACGAAATGCAAGTGATTCGAAGACATGGTCATTTTAGGGTGTCTACATTTTGCCCCTCTTTGATGCAATGCAGTTTACAGTGTTGCTTCAAAGAAATCGATAGTTGAAGACATGATACAATTTTTGATGCCCTAGTGTAGCTAGTTGTCCTAGCGTAGCTGGCGTAGGGTGCCCCCTCGAGAGGAAAGATAGGGAAGCGACAAAAGAACTATGTTGACGCTCGACTAGAAGATTTGTTGGAGATAGGCGAGGTTGAATAGAAGAAAGTGGAGATAGAAAAGAACATAAGAGAAAGACTGTTGATTGATCTTTGCTGGAAAACTATATAAGGCCATGAAAAAATGGATGGTGTAAATGGATGAGCTTGTTGCAATGGTTTCACAAATGTTTATAAAGAGCAATCCTTATTTTTGATAGCACATGGATAGTCCGCCACCAAGGTATAAAAGACCAAGGTGTTGTAATATCCGAGTGCGTGGATGTTGACTCTGCAAGCAAGCGGTTTGAACTTAGATCCTTTAGACATAATATGACCTTGTTGGTACATGTGAATGAGCCATAGTCTTGAACATAAAATAAACTTCAATACATGCAAATGCAAGAAAAGTATTAAATATGTAAGATGCTAGGTCGTAACACACACAAGATAAATAGAATGCTAAGAAAGATGCTAAAGATCATTCCTCAAACACGGCACACGAAAAGCAATGACTATGCCCCCAATCTGCACTGCATTGCAACATACCAAGATTATAGATAAATCAAGGTAGCCTTGAATAGGTATTGGAAAAGGAACAAAAGATAAACCATAACACAAATTGACTGACTTACAAAGAAAACATACAGCCAACATATTCTCTTGCCAAAGAGGTTGCTCAGGATAGATTGGATAGGAAAAATAACAGCCTTATCGTAGGAACTCTGTGTCCGTTAAAGGGGGCTATCTACCTTAAAAGACAATGTCTCACTGCAGGAAATGCCACATGTCGCAGGAGATGTGTGTATTGGTCTCAACAATGGAACATTCTACAGAACACAAGCTTGTTGATCTAGTGCTTTGGTTAAGCTGGATTTAGCTGATGTTGGCAATCGGTATGCAGGACAGTAGATGGCTCTAGAAGAAAGTTGCTTTGCTTCAGGTTTGTTAAGGACTTTTGCTTTGAAAGGATATGCTAGCTTGCTACTTGAGTTAGTCAAGTTGAGGTGAATGGATTTTGATAAACGGGAGACCAGAAAAGGTGACAGTGTTTGATGGATTGAAATGGGTGGAGAATGATGAATCGTATGTGCTTGAGTACTGGATACATCCTTCGTATTCTAGACTGCCTACATACCCTGTATCCATGGGATCAAGGCACACGACGATGAAAGATGAAAAACGATAAATATGTAGTTCTAGATAGAGTGATGAGATGGGTCAAGGTGAAAGGAGGAGATCTTATGTACCTGAGTACTGGATACTTCCTTCGTATTCCAGACTGCCTACATACCCATATCCATGGGATCAAGGTACCTTAAGATTGAAGTGATGATAATATGTAGTTCTGGGTGGTGTGATGATGTGGGAAAAGTGTTGAGAAGATAACAGCCTTATCATAGGAGCGATGTGTCCGTTAAAGGGTGTTACCTGTGAACAAAGAGAAAGAGATTGAAGTATGTGTTGCGAACCACGAACAAGGAACCAATCCTAGACCTAAGTTAAGGAAAGAGTCGCTCCCATTCTGGTAGAGGAAACTGTATGGGTGACTACTGAAGAAGACACCAAAAACTTTGACCTAGGACAAGACAGTGTTAACTGTAGACACAGATCAAGATGTGGGATGACGACGAGGGACATTGACAAATTTCCAAGCTATACTAGATAGGGAGATAGAAATGCAAACAAGGTCAATGGTCTTATTACAGATAGATGGAAAGGCATGCTTTGTGCATTGGACATGGAGTGGACAGGACTCGATAGACGATGGATGTTGACTCTACACATAGCACCTGTTTGCCAAGTTTTCACGAGAGGATGGATTTTTTTTGGATTTTTTTTTTTGGAATACTCTGAGGATCAGGCGTAGAACTTCTTGAGATGGACATTGTTAAGTGGTTCATCTAGAGGAATGCCATCAAGTGTAGCTAAAGTATAAGCTCCTGATCCATATGCTATTGTCACAATAAAGGGACCTAACCAGTTAGGCTCAAACTTGCCCTTCTTTTCTCGATCTGCTTGATTTCTCTGAATCTCAAGTACAAGATCACCAACTTGAAACTGTCTTTCTTTGATCTTTTTGTTGTAATTACACCGGAGGCGGTTTTGATAGACATGGAGATGATTAAGTGCAGCAAGGCACCTCTCATCTAGTAGTTCAAGCTCAGCTAATCTGGAAGTGTGATACTCCTCCCCGCCGATCAGGTCCTGCATGAATACTCTGAGGGATGGGATCTCGACCTCTATAGGTAGGATGGCTTCAGAGCCATAGACCCAAGGCATAGGGTGTGGCACTAGTTGGTGTTCTGATGCTAGTGCGGTAGGCCCATAGGGCAGGATTGAGTTGCAAGTGCCAATCACGACCAGCTTCATTGACTATTTTTTTGAGGATTTTGAGAATGGTTTTATTGGAAGCCTCAGCTTGGCCATTACTCTGCAGATAGTAGGGAGTTGAAAAGCGATGTTGGATATTGTATTGTGTGCACAAGGCACAGACATCTTGATTCTTGAATGGTCTCCCATTATCAGTGACAATGGCTTGGGGAATACCATACCGGCATATGAGGTAGTTTAGGATAAACTTGGCTATTTGCTTACTGGTGATATAGGTCATAGGAATGGCTTCCACCCACTTCGTGAAATACTCAGTGGCGGTAATGATAAACTTGTGGCCATTGGAGGAGGAAGGGTGGATTTGTCCTATGAGGTCGAGACCCCATTGAGAAAAAGGCCATGGAGTTGTCACAGGTTGTAATTCATGAGCTGGTGCGTGAATCAAATCTCCATGCTGTTGGCATTATAGACACTTCTTAGCAAACTGTGCAGCATCTTGCTCTATTGTAGGCCAGTAATAACCTATTCTGATTATCTTCTTAGCAAGATTAGGACCGGTAGAATGTGCACCACAGACACCTTCGTGTATGTCTCGTAAGGTAGCTTCGGCTTCTTCCGCGTTAAGACATCATAAGAGGATACCATCAAGACTCCGGTGATATAGTGTATCACCCAGAATGATGTAACGGGAGGATCGACGGATAAAGGTTTTGTGTTGGGTGGATGATAGGTCAGGGGGAAAGGTTTTGTTCTTGAGGTATTCATAGATATATTTGTACCATGGGGAATTGGGACCAACAAGTTCGCAGATGATTTTAGTAACAGGAACATCAACGGCTGGTATCAACAATTGCTCAATCAAGAATTCACATTTATGTGTATTAGCAGGCATGTCAATCAGTGACCCTACAGAAGCCATAGAATCCACAACTTTGTTATGCTCTCTTGGAATATGCTCAAATGCGATGCTAGAAAAATGTGGTTTGTAGGCATCCACTAGTTGCTTGTAGGGGACCAACTTTTCATCTTTTGTTTGGTACTCATCTGTGACCTGTCGAATGACTAGTTGTGAGTCTCCATATACTTGTAATTCTATGATGTCCCATTGAACTGCTATATTAAGACCTATGAGGAGTGCTTCATACTCGGCTATATTGTTGGTGCAAGGGAATGCAAGCCGATATGACTTTGGAATATAGTCATTTTGAGGTGTGACAAACAAGATGCCAGCCCCTGATCCATGCTGTGTGTAGGAACCATCAAAGTACAACTTCCACATTATTGAGTTCGAAAGAGTGAAGAGATTTTCATCTGGAAAGTCTGCTACCATCGGGTGTGTATCTTGCATGGGTGCTTCTACTAGTTGATCTGCTAGAGCTTGTTCTTTGATTGCTTTACGATCCACATATTCAATGTCGAACTCACTAAGGATCATGACCCATTTAGCTAGTCTGCCTATAAGAGCTGCTTTTGCTAGTAGATACTTCAATGGATCAATTTTGGCTATAAGAATTGTGTGTTGGTTCATCATGTAATGCCACAACTTTTGGGAGGCAAACACTACTGCTAAACAAGCCCTTTCCATTGGTGAATAATTGAGTTCATATCCCACCAAGGTTCTACTGATATAGTAAATTACATGCTCTTTTCTTGTTTCATCATGTTGTGCTAGCAAGGCCCCTAGGGCCGAAGTTGTAGTTGAGATGTATAAAGTCAAAGGTTTATCAGCAATTGGTGGAACCAATACAGGAGGTGTAGCTAGATACTCTTTGAGCTAATCAAATGCTGCTTGACACTTATAATTCCATTGAAATGAGACATCCTTTTGGAGCAAGTGTTGAAATGGTTGACATTTATCTACTAACTGTGAGATAAAATGCCTGATGGATTGCAACCTTCCTTGAAGGCTCCTTAATGCTTTAAGGTTCTTTGGTGGAGGCATCTCTACTATAGCCTTTACTTTTGCAGGATCTACTTCGATACCTCGATGTGATACAATGTATCCCAATAGCTTCCCTGATGTTACACCGAAGACACACTTCTTTGGATTGAGGCACACTTGATATTTCTCGAGCCTGTCAAAGATCTGTCCTAGAACCTGTATGTGGTCTGCCCTAGAAGATTTAGCTAGTATGTCATCCACATAGTCCTCAATGATGTGATGAAAGAGGTCATGGAATATCATTTTCATTGCTCTCTGATAGGTTGCTCCCGCATTCTTTAGACCAAATGGCATGACACACCAACAATAGTTGCCCCACGGACAAGTAAAGGTTGTTTTATGCTGATCTTCCTCTGCTATCCTTATCTGATTGTAGCCAGAGAATCCATCCATGAGAGAAAGTATCTCGTGACCTGCTGTCAAGTCAACTATAATGCCAATGTTTGGTAATGGAAAGTCATCTTTGGGACATGCCTTATTAAGGTCTCTGAAATCATTACACATGCGGATGCACCCATTGGGTTTAGATATAGGTGCAATGTTGGAGACCCAATCTGAATAGTCAATAGGTCGTATGAACTTTGCATCTAACAGCTTCTGTATTTCCACTTTCACTAAGAGAGCTATTTGTGGGTGCATCTTTCTCAACTTTTGCTTGACTGGTTTAACTTTTGGATCAACAGTGAGATAGTGAACAACTAGCTTGGGGTCTAACCCTGGCATATCAGCATAGGTCCATGCAAAGTTGATGGTTCTCTATAAGAAGAATGTGTTAAGATTCCTGTGCTCTGTTTCTGATAATGATGTTGCAAGGAATGTGGTCTTTGGATTTTGTTCTATGCCAAGGTTTATCTCTGTAGAATCTTCTACTAGGAGAGCTGACTTCTCTTGATACTTAGATGGTAGGGGAAGGTCAAATACTCCATCCTTAGGTGCCACAGTTGGGTTTTCACCTTTGGATATGTCCTTTGTTTTTACTATTTTGTGATCAGGAGGTGCCACAGTGTGGTTTTCACTTAGAGATGTTTCTTTATTTTTACTTTTGCGACTGGAGGATTTGGCATTCTCACCAAAATAAGCTGTTGGTTCTAGTTCCATTACAAAACCTACTTTATGATCACCAAGAGGGATACCTTCCCGAAGTCCCATGAACTCAGCTAGAGCTTTGTCATTCTGAAATACATCTATTACGGTGGACCCTTGTTGGTCCCAATCGATAAGTTCAGGGTAGACAAGTGTTACATTCTGGGTGTTAGTGGTGGAGGTTAAGGATATGGAGGAGAGCATAAAAATTGAGGATTCTGCAAATAGGTTGGTCATATGGAGGGAAGAGTCATCAATGATATCCTCTGTAGACGTCGAATTGGCGAGAAAAGTGTCAGCTACCTTGTCGAGAATATACTCAATGTCCAAGGCGCACGGTACCTTCTTACCAAATCCTAATCCCTTCTTGTCTAGTTTCTTTGTCACAACAATGGGTTCCATAGTTCCTTGATTCTGTTTCCCAAGGCCACCTTTGCCATTATAGCCCATGTTTTTTACTATCCTTAAGCCATTGCCATATTGCTTGACTGGTATTGTGACTGGTTCTTTCTCCTTATAGAGCCAAGAAGAAATATCCTCAATAGTTTCCTCTTCCAATAACCATCCATGTTGGAATTGGGTTAGGAATGTTGGGGGAGGAATAGCTTCTTTTTTGGTTACTTTGGCAATGGGTGGTTTGCCGTAAGATTTTGGAGATAAAAGCATCCGCCCTACACAACAAGATTTTGAGATATCATAAGATCCAAAGCCTATATCACAGATGTGAGCCTTGATCTCAGGTAGAGGATTTGGGTTACTTGTAGAGGCTTGCGTCAGAGTTTCAGGATCAACATATAGTGGGGATTCAAGGGCTTTTTCATTGTTAGGCACCTAGTTGCAATTCTTATAACTGCCTTGCAAGACATGGCAGAATTCAAAAGGATTGGGGTCTCCTGGGATAGTGATCTTCGTACCATTGTATGGGAACTTTAGAGATTGATGATACGTCAAGGGAACAGCTTTCATTGCATGGATCCATGGGCAGCCTAGGATAATGTTGTAAGGTAATTCAATATCAAGGACTTGACACCTGGTTTCAAGCATGATAGAGCCTAGTTGTATAGGCAAGTGGATAACACCTTCTGAATGGTGTTCTGCATCATCATATCACTTGATTGTAATACTTTGGTCATTGTTGACATGATCCTCAGAGTATCCCAATTGCTTAAGTAACTTTAAAGAACAGATGTTGAGACCAGCACCACCATCTATGAGTATACGTTTGATTTTGCACTTATGGATGAGAACTTCAATGTGAAGGGCATCATTGTGACAAGGATCATGGGAAGGGAGGTCTTTCTCAGAGAAGACCAAATTGTAGGGCGAAGCAATGTTACCTACTATAGCTTGGAAATCCACGATTACTATGTTGTTGGGAACCGAAGACTCTTGGAGGGCTTTTTCTATCACTACTCTATGTGCAGGTGAGGATCGTAGAAGGTCCAAAATAGAGATCTATGCTGGCATTTTCCCTAAATGTTTGACAAGATTTTAATCAGATTGAGCCGGAAGACTAGGTGTAGGACCACAAATGGTGACACAACCATGGCGAGTTGTAATAGCGCAATCCGTAGGTTTTCCTTTGATTGTGAGGGTAGACAATCAACTCCCTTCAAAATGAGCTACAATGGAATCAAAGGAAGTGGAAGCATGATTGATACCTTTACCTCTATCCTGCGGAGGAGGTGGACCATGATGAGGGAATGGTTCTTTGTACATATCGAGATCCTTGTTCATGTGTTGAACTGGTGATTCATTCTCAAAAGTGATTTGATTATCTTCGATGAGGTTTTGGATTAGGTGCTTGAGCTTCATGCAAGATGCGGTTCGATGTCCTTTGCTCCTATGGAATTCACAGTATTCATTTTCTCTATACCACGCAGTTTTGTAAATAGGTTCACCATATGGGGGAGCATCTGGTAAGGTGATGAGTCCTTTCTGTAAGATCTATTGTAGGACTGACTCTATAGGCACTCCCAAGGGAGTGAATTAGTGTTGTGGTGGGTAATCTTGTTGAGGTCGCTCCTGTTGTCGTTGTTATTGATTTTGATATGGTTGTCACTGTTGTTGCTATTGTTGAGGTGGAGCTTGACTTGGTTTGGAGAGCTGCAGCGGTGTTTGCAACGTTTGGACATGTTTAGAATCAACCACCCCATCGTTGACCACGTTTTTGTTCTTGTTCCAAAACTTGGGTTTATCGTTCGATTGTTGATGAGGAGAGTTGTCTTTCATTTCTTTAAAGATTTTGACCACACCCTTAGCAATGAGGGCCTTTTCAATGTTGATACCCTTGTATGTGATTTTGTCAAAGGTTGTAGCACTAAGAATTTGCAAATGGAAACCTAACTCCTGGTTGAGGTTTTGCACAAATATGCTAACAAGTTGTTTCTCAGGAATCTTGAAATGGAATTTGCTAGCCATTTGTCTCCATCGTTGGAGGAAAGAAATGAAAGTTTCACCATTTTTCTGTTTATTGTTCCATAGATCGGTCATGGAAATCTCATGCTCTACGTTGTAAGAAAAATGGGTGGCAAATTTCTCTGCTAGCTCGTTGAAAGACTTGATACCCATAGATAAGTGTGAGAACCATTCTATAGCTTGACCTCCAAGACTGCGAGGAAAGAGACGCATAAGATATGTGTCGTTATGTGAGACCTTGAAGCAAGCAAGATAGAATTCCCTGAGATGGTCTTTTGGGTCACCTTTTCCTTTGTATTTATCGAACTTGGGAATAGTGAAATTTTGAGGAAAAGGAATCATTGGTAATGACCGATCAAAAGGATAAGGACACACTTCCTCTAAAGAGAAGGTCTTCTTGGTGTGGCCAAACGTAAGATCAGATAGCTGTTGTTGTACTTCCACTATTTTTAGCTCCATCGCTATGGGAGGAGTTGGAAGCATCTCCTGTTGTCCAAGAAGTGGTTGTTGATGCCCATATGGAAGATTGTAGTGTAAGCCATGAACATTGGTGTTATAAGGGTTGTAAGATTGGTTGGGGTCATATGCGTTGTACGTTGGGTTGAGATTGGGTTGGAATTGGATGCTTTGATGAGGAGGAGGTGGGGGTGGTGCTAGGTAAGAATGTTGGCTTTGTGATGGTTGGAGGAAAGAATTGGATGGAGGAAAGCTAAAGTGTGTTTGATTAGGTTGCAATAGCGGCACATAGCTTTAGGAAACTTGATGTTGGGAATGTTGAGGGTGGCTAGGTAATGTGTGGAAGAAATTTAGCGAGGATGAATGTAACAGAGGAGGGACATAAGTAGAAGTGATTTGCGATGGTTGAGGTTGATTGAGGATGAGAGTAGAAGAATTTTGTGGGGGGGGCTGCATGACTCTAATTGGTTGAGAGACATGGAGGTTTGATGATATGGGAGGTGGTATGTGTTGAGACCCTTGTTGCATGGCTACATAGTTGTTCCCCAGATTGTAATTTGGTGGGAAACCTATTCATGATGGGGTAACCAAGATTCCACTTGTGACTGGTGTGGATACTTTAGGAGGTGGTTGCATATTTGATCGAGCTAAGTTGGCTTGCTTAGCTAGCTCCGCTTGTCGTTGGATAATTTCTTGTTGATTTTTGTGGATCTCCATAGGAGTCCGAAGCGGTGAAATGGTTCTCTTTCCTGTTGGGTTTTGAAAGAGGGGATTCTTATACTGCGAGCTTGGTTCCAGCAAAGGCATGGTCACTATTGACATGGTTTGCACTGCTTGTATGGTGTCTTGGTTGTTGTTAGGCTCGGTAAGTGTGGATAGATCAAAACCTTTGGGTAATTTGGCTCCTTGCTCTGCTAGTAAGCGAAAGAAATGATCTTGGTTCTCACTAAGGATTTTGTCAAAGGCGGCCAAGGCTCAAACATCTTGTATAAATTCATCAAGATCTTGCTCATCTTCTTGAGAGGATTGACCTATTTCAAAGTGTCGCTCTTCTTGAGATGGGGCTAGATCTGTAGTATAGCCTTGTGGCACAAAATCCTGAGGCAAGTGAGTAGTATAGTGAGGAATGTTTACCAAAGGGACCCCTTCCTCCTGAGAAGGTACTTGACCAATAGTATAACCTTGTGGGACAAAATCCTGAGGCATACCGGTGGTGTATTGGGGTGTACTTACCAAAGGGACCCTACCTTCTTGAGAATTGCTTGGTTGGTCAAGGTGTGGCATGCTGGGAGAGTTGGTAGATCTTTCCGCGGGTGTCCTAGGAGTGACCTTGGGAAAAATGTTGAGACGACCTGATTGCGGTGTGTGAGGAGGTGATTTGCGCTTCCTAGGGACAACTTGCTTGGACTTCATAGTTTGCTGGAGCCTAGTGGTTACCATGGAATACACTAGAACAAAAGGTAATGCTGAGATTCTGCTTGGTGTTTTTGAAAGAAAAGACAAACTCTGATGCACTTGTAACTGGACCAAAGGCGCTATACTGTTTGACCAAGGGTGTAGGACTATGCAACTGTAGACACCCAAATTTGTCCCAACTTTGTTCATGTCTAGCAACACCTTGTCAAAAACATCACTTAGACATCATGTAACATTTTGTCCTAAATCCCACTCTTAATCCCATTTATTCCATTAGCTAATTAATTAAATAAATTTTATTTATTTAATTAAAATCCCATCTTAATTCCATCCTTATCCCACTTAGCCAATTAATTAAATAAATTTTATTTATTTAATTAATTTCCACATCATATCCTAATCCCACTATCCAATCAATTAAATAATTTATTTAATTAATATCCAACTCATATCCCAATTAATTCAAATATTTTGTTTGATTAAGTTCTCACATTTCATTATAAGCCGACTTTCCAATTAATTAAATAAATCTTATTTATTTAATTAATTTATCTTATTATTTAGCCGACATGTGTGCCTCTTTCATTAAAAAAGATAAGTGGTACTACAGCCTTTTATTTAATATCTTTCATATGGAGTACTTATTTATGTACACAAGCACACATGAGCCCTATTCTCCTTGACACTTGTCAAATGACTACAACTCCCTTGAAGAGTGGGAATAACCGAATCAATCCTAGCCATCCACATCAATCATTTAGCTTTTTAATCTCAACCATTCATTTGAACTAAGTCTTTCCTATAAATCAAACCCCTCACAAGCCATTAGCATGCATTGAGCCTCAAGTACCCTTATTCTGCCAATTTTTCAAAAATGTATTGATCCTCAAGTATCCACATGCTGTCGAAATATCATTAGAGCCTTTGCATCCTTCATCTATCATTCATTCTATCATCTTCATCTTAATGTTATGCTGCAGAAGTGAGCACCTAACATTCCTCCAACAATAATCCTTCAAAATCTTGCATGCTCATGCGAGGTGGAGAAGAGCAATGGAGATAAATCAAGCATAGCGTGGAGATCGGTTTGCATTTACATTTGTTATTTTGATTTTCATGTTGTCTTGTGCTTCATTGTGCATTGCTAGGGTTTTTATCATTGCTATTTATTCATTTGCCCTGATTTACAATTTTACCCTAACTACAACAACCAAAAGCATGCTACTGTTATACCAAAGGTGATGGACTAAGCTACCAAAGGCGAGGTACTGATATACCAAAGGCGAGCTATGAAAACTAAAAGTGAGCTACTGTACCACCAAGGGTGAGCTGCTGTAATACCAAAGGCGCTGAAGTAGTATCTGATGCAAAAATTTTCTGTTTTTGATTGGATTTGGTTGTTTTGGCAAGAGAAAACACAGCAAACACAGTTGGTAACCAAAAAATAGGACTGACACAACAGATAGTGTATTTTCGAAGCTCACAAAAATCCCAATGTTTCCATAGGTATGAGACAGTTGCAAACAAAATAATCAAGCACTTTTTATCCCTAGAGACAAGGTTTCATTGCAGTAGATCAGCTCACAGCTTAATACTCTGTCGATAAAAATATCATTCCATAAAGGTGTCAGATATTTAATATCTTTGCGAAAGATAATAGGTAGGGATATCTCACCCTCCCCTTGGAAAGCTCAAGTAGGTCACAAGAGCTTTATGGCCAAGGGAATACTATCTCTTCTCAAGGGAGCCAATGGTGAGTGTCTTAAGGGCTTAAATCGATTCCCCTTGCACTGATGATTATCGCAATGTTTAGAGGTAGGTCGGGTAGTCTCTATCTAGAATGGTTCTTAGTAACTTTGAGGGACCAATGCCTTACGAGCAATGCGACAAGCTACTAAAAGCTTTAACCAATCCTACTAAGAGTATCAAACACTTTGCTCAATGTGAAAATCATTTCCACAAAGAGCTAGTACACCTCTTTTCAGTTTGGCACCACAAGGTAAGGCTGACGTCGGTTAGGACTTGGCTTTCGCCTGATCCCTCTTATTTAGTGGTTCAAAGGAAAACTTCGGTTAGGGTCGTCCCTTTTGGATGAAGTGCAATCCAAAAGCAGGCCCTTCTAAAGGAATTACTGAAATGTAAGAGCAAGCACGTCAAACAAAGGTTCAATTGTCCTATTATAAGAAAAATAAGGTGCAAATAAATTAGGCACACACACGTTTGTAGTTCTCAATTGTCCCTTATGAAATTGAAGTGTTTTGGCATTCATGTCCATTGTCCCTTATAAAATTGAAATGTTTTCGCATACATGTCCATTGTCCATTAAGAAAAGCAGTATATTCCTAAGACTTAGATTGCCAAAAATGATTTGTTCAATTAACCCTTAAGAAGACAATGCGTTTCTAAGACTTAGTGAGATAAATCAAAATTTCTTCAATGCTCGTCCTGCATGAACATGTTAGAAAACCTATTTGCTCTATGTGAGTGATAAGAAGTTGCAACAAGTGATATTTAGTCCACACAAACTCAAAAGTTAGCAAGTGTTTAAAGTCATAGTTTGAAGATAGGCCAATGAGTGGTTTTAAAAAATAAATCTTAGAAAATCCTTGAAACCATATTACCACTGTGTAGAAGACAGAAAAATATCAACTTTCAAAAAAAATATTGCCTGAATCCGAGTCCGTTTGTGAAAGTTATGCAGCTTGGAAAGTCTAAAAACTTCACTGAAATAGGCCAAATTTTATATTTTTCTTCATCTCTCGACCCTTCTGAATGCAACCGTGACCTCTATTTTTGTCCAACAAGCTTCTTTTAAAAATTCTTTTTTGGATCTCTCCTAAAAAAAGTGTTAAAAACCTATGAAATCAAACTAAAAATTCCACAAATTTTATATTAGATCAGGACCAATGGGTCCCACCGGGCGTGCCAGAATGTGTATGAGGAAAAATTGATTAAATCAAAACTAATAAAACCAAAAACCAATCACATAAAGTGAACCAATCTAAGTAAAAGCCATTATCATCAAATCAAAGTAAAAATGAAAGCTCTTACCAAAACCTGTATTGTTCCCTTTTGGAGAAGTGTAGATTGCTCAATGAAGTTGCGAAACCATAGTTGCAACAAGCAAGTAGTGTGCTGAAGAGATCAATGTTAAGAGATCGTGAGGTTGCTCAATCGACGCGTTTGTATGCTCAAAGCGCTGTTAAGTATGCCTGAGAATAAGATCGAAGAGAGGTAATGAGGGAGATGAAGGGGGTTTATATAGGTTTCAAGGAAGATCTATCAACGGTCCAGATAATTAGAAGAATCAACGGAGGAGAACAGTTGAGGAATGTGCAACGAATAAGAAGAAGACAAGTGTCACACAAAAGCTGTTTTATTTGAGTTAATCACTTTCTTTTCTAAAGATAAGACATGTTTTTCATAAATTAGAAAGCTTTTTTTCTAATTTAAGAGAAATTGATAAAAACAAGGTTGAGTGAATAGATAACTCAACTTAAGGTTTACTTTTGCATGATTTGAGAGATTATTTAATTGTGTGTGCATGGAGAAGAAGACTTAATTTTAGAAGATTTGAAAGATATTTGTAGATAAGAAAGTAAATTAAATAAATAAATTTATTTAATTGTTGTGCATGATTTGGAAGAATAAATAAAATATTTGATTTATTTTATTTTTGGAGAATGAGAGAATTTAAATAAATTTGATTTGATTTATTTAAATTTGGAAGAATGAATTGATTTAATTAAATAATTGGGAATTATTTAATTGTTTGGATAAGAGGGAATTTGTGATGAATTAATTAAATAATGGGATTTATTTAATTAATGTGGATTTTGAGATTTGGACAGACGATAATGATTTAATTAAATAATAAAAATTATTTAATTGTGGAAGAATAGTAGAAGAATTTAATTTAATTAATTAAATAAAGAGAATTTATTCAATTAATGTTGAAAGTATGTGATTTAGAAGAATTTGATGAAATTAATTAAATAATTAGATTATTTAATTAACATTGAAATGCAGGTGATGCTCCAGATTAGATGAAATGCAAGTGATTCGAAGACATGGTCATTTTAGGGTGTTTACAATGTCTTTTACACTTATATGGTAAGAGTGTTGAGAGAGGAACCTGACAAAAGATTATCTAAAGATGCAGAAGATGCAATTGGATTGCATAGTTCCTGGTTTATTTAGTTTGAGCATTTTACTTATATAAGGACTAAAGGATTTGAAGGAAAACCATTTATGCTGCCTAGGTATCCTTCTGATAAAATGATTGTTTTGGAATTTTCAAGGAAAATTTTGAATTTTTTTAGAATGTATAAGAGGAAGTTCAATAATAGAGGAAATCTGAAGTTGCCTTGGGCTATTGGTAGAAACTATTGTTTCAGTGAGGAAGTTGCAAGTTGCTCAGAACAAGAATTGAGATATTATGGCTTTCAAGAGTTTGATTTAGTAAGGAGATTTGATCCTTTTCACAGAATCCAGAACTTTGTGGATAAAAAATATAAACATCAGATACACATTGAGGATTTTTGGGCTGATTGCAAGAATGACAAGGAAGTGAGGAAAAGAGCTAACAAAAGATTAACTATTAAACAAATGAAATCTATAGGTAACATTTATGTTCCTCCAAAGGTTCAAGATGATGACAAATTGTTACATCATAGTTATGCAGAAGCAAGGATGGCTCCTATTACAGAGCGTGATTGGTCAAAACCCTGGAATACTTCTCTGGATGTATTGTCTAAACCAGTAATATTATTTTCAAAGACATGGCTGAAAGACAAAATTGAGGAACTTAAGGCTGAAGGCAAAGAAATCACATATCCAAAGAAAGGGAGGAAAAGAAAGGTAGAGCCTAGTGAAGGCGTACAATGCTTTTATGAGAAGAAAAGAAAGATTGTAGAGGCCAAAATTGTGGAAAAGGATAAAAATGCTACTTTCATGGATCCATATGCATTAGGCATAACAGTACCAGTGGCATCATAAACTTTTGTAGATGCAAGGTCAATAAGTCATGAAATAAGTGTAGAAGAAGCACAAATTGCCAAGGAGATAGCAGGACAACAAATTAGAAGAGCAATCCCAATAAGTTTGTCAAAAGGTTAGACTTCTAAACTAGTTGGTGTAATTGGAGCACAGGAAGTAGGTGAAAAGCTGAGCAATATATCTAGTGCCTCCACTTCACCTGAGCAAAGACAAACATATGTTAAAGTAAAAATAGAGTTGGCTGAAGAAATGCAACAAGAGTCAGAAATTCACAAAGCCAAACAAACTGTGGAGACTGTGCATATTGAGAGTAGTGATAGTGAGGAAAGAGGAATGTATAAATGAAAAGAGATTGAAATAGAAGAAGATTCAAGTGATTTCCTAAGTGAAGAGGAGGAGCAAAGCATTCAAGCTAAAATGGAAATGGAGCACAACATAGAACATGAAGAAGAAAAGGTACAAGAAGAAACAAGATCAGTGGATCCATTTGGCACTTTAGTTCCTCCTAAAATTATTAAAGATGTGCAAGAAGAGGCACATAAAATTGAAGAAGCTGAAAAAGAAGAAACAAAAGAAGACACATCAGAGGTGGATGCCTTAAATATGCTGAACATGTATGACGAGCCAAGTGAAGAAGAAAAGAATATAGAAGATGTGCAAGATCAAGGAAAGGAAGTAAAAGAAGATACCACAAAAGAAAATTCCCCTGTACATACAAAACAAGTACAGATAGAAGGTACAGACAAAACACAAGATTAAATCAAGAGGCCTGAAGGTATAGAGGCAACAAAAAAGATGGACAAAAATAAAGCTGATGAACAAACAGAGGATGTTAACCTGCCAGATGTGGAACAAATACATGCAGAAGATGATCAAGAAGAAGAAGCTCCTTAAGAAGAGGCTGAGGATGGAGGAGATACTGAAATAGAAGAGGAAGAAAATGAGGTTGAATCAAATGAACAAGAAAAGGATCCCATGGAACAAGAGCATCCACAACAGCAGCAAATTCCAATACAGCAGCAAATTCCACAACAAGAAGAACAACAACCAGAGCAACAACAACAACAACAACAACAGGAACATCAACAACAAGAAGAAGTGGAAACAGAGAGACCTCATGAAGAGGTAATTGATAAAATTAAGGCTACAGAAGGCATAAAAGAAATTCCTACCTAGTTAGGAGGAGAAATAAGAAAGGAAAGGAAAGAGGTACAATTAGCACCAATTGACATTAAAAGTTTTTTTAAGTGAGAAGACCACTCGAAGAAAAGAAAAGAGAAAGGCTAGGACAATGTCTGCTACATAGAGAGATCCAGGTGGATCTAGAATGTTGAACCTAGCCATACCACAAAATGAAAAGGCAAAAGGTGAAATAGCCTTGGAGGAATACAAGATATTGAATCTTGACCTTGGGCATTCTATAAGAGAACATCACATCAATGAATGGGAAGATATGCACCAAGTGACAACAGAAATGCTAAGAAAGGATAAGGACAAACAAGATTACTTAAAAGGACACATTGTCCAACTTCAACAATTTATTAAAGGGATATTTGATCCCAGTGCCACAATTCCAGAATTGCCTACTAACATAGCAATAGTATCAAAAGAAGAAATAAAGGACATGGAGAATAAAAGGCTCAAAGCTAACATTTTTGATGAATGGTTTAAAGATTTTATGCAAGAAGGTGAGCAAACAATAAGGCAAGTTGTGGGAAGTTGGAAGGTAGTTACAGAAGAAAAGAATAGGTGTATGATACTTATACATAAATGACAAGTCAGAAAAGAAGAATGCATGTCTGAGATTGAGCAGTTGACAGAAGTTGAAGAAAGAGCAGAAGAATTGATCAATGAAGGAGCACTTACTGTTACATTGGCAAATCAAGTGCCACAAACAATATTAGAGCTTAAGTTTGTGGAAGATAACCTCAGAAAATGTACAATAGTTATGCAGGATTTAGAAGAGAAAGCAGGTGAGATGATCAAGATGCATAAGAAGATAACAGAAAGACTCCTGCAGCATGAATGTATGGAAATGCCAGTGTATGATTTAGAAAGGGCATTAATAGAATTCAATGCCATATTTGCACCATGCATAGAAAATCCTGATGGAAATCTTAGCAAATAGATGATGGATACATTGATTGAAGAAAGTGTTAAAATGAAGAAATACAAGAAGAGAAGAGAGGGCTCAGAGAACAAAGAAAAAAGTTGAAGGAAGGAGTTGTGATACAAGAATACATATTGGCAAAGAGTCCAGGAGGGGACCGCACCTTTGTAGAAGGTGTAATCAGCAATTTCAAAAAATATTTGAAAAAGTGAGAAGATAAACAAGAGCAATGGTTTTTGAGAAGAAGTCAAATAAAGAACATCAGCGAAAAAAATTCAATGAAGAAAAGGGGAATCTTATTTTGTAAAAGATTCCAACAACATTCTTTGAGGAAATGAAAAGATGCCAAATAGATATTTTGGCAGATGGTTATGAGACAAAGATGCACCGTTGATAAAAATGGAGGGATCTCAGCCATAGATAGAAATTGTAGTCATAGCAATGAGAAGTTCAAAATCTATATAAGTGGTGCAAGAGCACCTAAGGAAACATCTTGGAATCAGAAGACACCTATGATCATGAGAAGATCCTATGGAGATAACCAAATCAATTGGAGCATTTTAAAATCAGTTATGACAAGTGGTAATGGTCAAGGTGATATAATGATCAAATGTCCTGAGGGTCCTGGTAAGGACCCTAGGACCAAAAAGGATGTAGTTTGGACCAATAGTGTCTCTAGGGGCAGGGGTACCTAGCTAATTTAGTTAGTTTCTATTTTTGTAGTCCATAAGGTCCAAGAGACCAATTGTAAGGCCTGAGGGATGTATGTGAGTTCAAATTAGTCATGTCTGGTAGTTAAAAAGATGTTTTAACTGGCAGAAGATCTTGTATGTAACCGTGTCCTGGACAGTTGTAGAGTGGTTGGCATTCCCACCGGTGCAACTGCCATCCACACAATGAAGTATAAAAATAATCTTGTGAGATCAAGAAGACACAGAGAGAGTAAGAGTAAATTGGAATCTGATTGCATAATAGATGAAGACATTCTTGATATTTCCTTTCAGTTTTGACAGTTCCATTTTCAATTCTGTTGACTGGTGCAAAGAACTGTGTTCTGTTCTTGTTTGTTTTGATAGTGACAATGCATTTCTGGACCTTTCCATGAATGTACGATTCTGGTTCTCATGGAGTAGGTCTCAGATAACTTGTATGATATAACCCTAACCCTAACTGTGTAAAGGGGAATGCGAGTTCGAATGGTGATCACCGTCAAGATATAGAGTTGAGACCTTGGGAAGGAGGATTCAAGTGTGAAGTAGGGGCGTCTGCGTACCTATGTTAGAGGAGAACATGTATCGGCGTGTCGGCGAGAGAAATGGAGACACTGCCAATAGAGGTCATCTTACCGATGACTAAGTTGATGTTATGCTTTTCAGTGTGAGAAGCATTATCGGAGCATAAGGGAAAAGTTACACCGATAGTTAAAGACTTGCTGATAGAGAGATCATCAGCATGAGCATAGGCATCAGGCTGAGGAAATGATAGTGGGCCGATGGTAGAAGGTTTCACCGATTAGGGTGACTATTGTGAAGTGTCACCGATGAAGGATATCAGTATAAGAAGCACCATCGGGAGAAGACTTGGACATCCCACCGAAGGATAAGGTCAAACTAATGGAGTATTTGATGTTAAGTGTTTCGGCGTGACATTTGACATCGGAGAATGGCCAGAAAGTTGGGTCGATAGCTATTATGTTGCCGATAGGCAACCAATATCTAATGTAGTTCAAATTTTATCTGTAGGAAAGGTACCATCGGGCAGTGAGGTTTAGACTATACCGATAGGAGATATCTTGTTGATAGGTGATTACAAATGACACACTCATCGGTATGAGATGGGTGTCGAAGTGAAAGAGTTGGGAGAAGCTAATGGATGTTAGTCTGGCCAATAGATGTATATCAGTAAGACATTCATCAACTCTTGCCGATGTAAGGAGAAGTATCAACTTTTATCATTATTGAGCATTTCCGGCTGTGGCTCTGCATCACATTGGTATCAGAGCAGCAAGTAGGATCTTGAGGGAGTAATAGGATCTGGTGAAAGAATTAAGGGTTGGTGATATTTGTGAAGATGGCTCCTAAGAATCAGATGGCTAGGGAGAACAATGAATTAAGAGAAGCCTTAGAGGCTAGAGAAAAAGAGTTGAGGGAAAGAAGAGAGCAGGATGCTGCAAGGGAAAGAGAGTTGAGGCAAGTAAGAAGAGAAAATGCATCAATCTTGGCTAGATTGGAAGCATTGGAGAAGAATCCTAGAAGGGATGAACAAAATGATTCAGAAGGAGATGAGGATGCAGATGAGAATCCTCCTAAGGATGAGTTGGATGCTGAAGAGAAGAAATTTGTGAGATTGTTGAAGGCAGTCCAAGGAAGTGGAACAAAGGCAAACATAGAGTTACCTATCTAACAGGGGAAGATGGATAGTGAAGAGGTCTTAGGGTGGATAGATGCCCTGGAAATTTTTTTTGAGTATGAGGAGATGAGTGATGAAAATAAGATCAAGTTTGCAAAGACAAAACTAAGAGGAACAGCACTTACATGGTGGAGTAGTGTGCAGACAGAAAGAATGGCTAGAGGTGCATCAAAAATCACTTCTTGGAGTAGGATGAAGGATATGATGAAGGACCAATTCCTTCCATCTGATTACTCCATTCAGACAAAGAGGATGAGGCAGAATCTGAAACAGAAGGACATGGATGTTATGTCCTATACTGAGCAATTTCATAAGCTTAGTATTAGAGGAGGACTGGAAGATGAAGAAGAGAAGGTGGCAAGGTACCTTAATGGGCTTAGGTATAACTTGCAAGATGAGATTGGTTTGGCAGTCCCAAAATCACTTGGAGAATGTTTTCAGTTGGCCATAAGGGCTGAAGAGAGAGTGAAGAGGAAGCAAGAAAGGCAAGGAGGTTATGGAAGAGGAAACAGAGGTAGGGGCAGACCTACTACTGAAGTTTAGAACAGCAATGAGAAGGGTAAGGAGATTTCTGCAGATCAGAGAGGTGGATATAGAGGTGGAGGTAGATTTGGATCAGGAAGAGGAGTGTTTACAGGTAGATGTTACCATTGCAATGAGGGGGCACACACATCTTTCAACTGTCCTAAGAAGGATGGTGTGGACAAGCCCAAGGATAGAAGAGTTCACTTGGCACAAGAGGAGGAGAAGCCAGAAGAACCGAAAATATTGTCAGCCTCTCCAATGATGGTTGGAGAAATGCTTATGGTGGAGAAAGGTAACATGCAGCAACCACCACAAGTATCTATTTTCAAAACTAATTATTTAAGCCATGGAAACATATGCAAGTTGATTGTAGATTCTGGTTCTCATGATAATCTAGTTTCTTGGGAAATGGTGAATAAGTTGGGATTGAAAACTTTTGATCATCCTAGTCCTTACCATGTCACTTGGGTGAGTCAAGAATAGCAAGTCAGGGTTAGTAAGAAGGCATATGTTGATTTTTCCATTGGTCCATATCAGGATTATGTTTTGTGTGATGTCATTCCAATGACATGTGGGCATATTATTTTGGGTAGACCATGGAAACATTTGGGAGGACAATTCATGATGGTTATACTAATAACTATTTGGTGCACAAAGATGGTAGAAAGTTCAAATTAGTGCCTTTACCTTGTGAAGACAAGAAGGAACATATTACCATTTGTTTTGGAGAGAAATTGCAGTTGAATGTGCAGGTTCAGGATGATGGGAAACAACTGGAACAATTGCAGCAGAGGAAGGTGGAAGATAGTCCTAAAGAACAGTAGGTTTGGGACTTGAGTTATGTCAAGATTGGGGACATTGACTGCCCTATAAGCAGGCAGAAGAAGGAAGGCAAATAGCAGATAGTATAGAGAGGAATATATCAGAACCACAAGTTGGGAAGAACAGCAGCATTACAACAGCAGGGTCCTAAACAAGGACATCAAAACATGTTTTATGATACTAACACTTTTGGTAAGAACCATGCAGGTTGGAGAAGGAGGAAGATAACCCTTGGAGAATTCATGTTCCCTGTTTCAACTTAGAGGAACCTTTCAAATAGACTACAGGATGTTTGGAGTAGTCCACCAAACTCTTGGGACAAGAGTTTTTATCATGCTGGGGAGTATGGTGCAGGAGCACCTAAGGAAACATCTTGGAATTAGAAGACACCTATGATCATGAGAAGATCCTATGGAGATAACCAAATCAATTGGAGAATTTTAAAATCAGTTATGACAAGTGGTAATGGTCAAGGTGATATAATGATCAAATGTCCTGAGGGTCCTGGTAAGGACCCTAGGACCAAAAAGGATGTAATTTGGACCAATAGTGTCTCTAGGGGCAGGGGCACCTAGCTAATTTAGTTAGTTTCTATTTTTGTAGTCCATAAGGTCCAAGAGACTAATTGTAAGGCCTGAGGGATGTATGTACGTTCGAATTAGTCATGTCTGGTAGTTAAAAAGATGTTGTAACTAGCAGAAGATCTTGTATGTAACCGTGTCATGGACAGTTGCAGAGCGGTTGGCATTCCCACCAGTGCAACTACCATCCACACAATGAAGTATAAAAATAGTCTTGTGAGATCAAGAAGACACAGAGAGAGTAGTAGAGTAAATTGGAATCTGATTGCATAATAGACGAAGACATTCCTGATATTTCGTTTCAGTTTTGACAGTTCCATTTTTAATTCTGCTGACTGGTGCAAAGAACTGTGTTTTGTTCTTGTTTGTTTTGATAGTGACAATGCATTTCTGGACCTTTCCATGAATGTACGATTCTGGTTCTCATGGAGTAGGTCTCAGATAACTTGTATGATATAACCGTAACCCTAACTGCGTAAAGGGGAATGTGAGTTTGAATGGTGATCACCATCAAAATATAGAGTCGAGACCTCGAGAAGGAGGATTCAAGTGTGAAGCAGGGGAGTCTGCGTGCCTGTGTTGGAGGAGAACGTGTATCAGCGTGTCGGAGAGAGAAATGGAGACACTGTCGATAGAGGCCATCTTACCAACGACTAAGTTGATGTTATGCTTTTCGGCGTGAGAAGCATTATCAGAGCATAAGGGAAAAGTTACACCGATAGTTAAAGACTTGCCGATAGAGAGATCATTAGCGTGAGCATAGGCATCAGGTTGAGGAAATGATAGTGGGCCGACGGTAGAAGGTTTCACCGATCGGGGTGACTATTGTGAAGTGTTGCCAATGAAGGATATCGGTATAAGAAGCACTGTCGGGAGACGACTTGGACATCCCACCGAAGGATAAGGTCAGACCGATGGAGAATTTGATGTTAAGTGTTTTGGCGTGACATTTGACATCAGAGAACGGCTAGAAAGTTGGGCTAATAGCTATTATGTTGCCGATAGGCAACCAATATCTAATGTAGTTCAAATTTTATCAGTAGGAAAGGTACCATTGGGCAGTGAGGTTTAGACTATACTGATAGGAGATATCTTGCCAATAGGTGATTACAAATGACACACTCGTCGTTATGAGATGGGTGTCGGAGTGAAAGAGTTGGGAGAAGCCAATGGATGTTAGTCTGGCCGATAGAGGTATACCGGTAACACATTCATCAACTCTTGCCGATGTAAGAAGTATCAACTTTTATCATTATTGAGTGTTTTTGGCTATGGCTCTGCATCAATAAGGAGCTTTGCTACTTGTATATTATTTACATAGGGATTTGTAGAAATTAGCTAGCAATTGTAATTTGTTCTGAAACTTTGAGTAGAAGGAATCTTTTAGTTTAGAGGAGGTCGCCTGTGTCTGCACTAAGGAATGCGTGGAATGTCCAACTTTCTTATTGTATCTGTAAAGCATTGTAAGTTTTTTATGAATTTGATTAATGAAGCTAAGAGTCATTCATACATTGTAAATCATATATGACTGTGTGTTTTGAATATAAATGAATCTGGAATTCTACGTCTATTTTCTGAGTGTCTTCTGGCTTTTCTTTGTATTTGAAACAATTTCTCTTAAAGCTTGCAATCTTGGATGCATATTCGTGAAAATGCTCAGGATATTCGCATTTAATGATTTAGTCTGCTGATTTAATTAAATTTGTTGTAATTCTTACCATGTGCACAACAGAGCATTTAGATCCTATAGTAAGTGATGTTGAATTTGAATTTCTCTAACTTTTCCCAAACTTTGAAATACTTAGCTTAAACACAAAAATCTAAAGGAGATTGTCTAACATTTGAAGGAGTTAAGAGCAATTGAGTTGATATTTAGAAATCTTTATACATATTTGAAAAGGAAAGCATGTTTTAATATAAAATCATACAAAGCTTCAGGATACAATAACATATTTGTGCAAATGAATGGATAAAATGTTGATATTTACATTATTTTGCATAATTGGAGTCCAGTAAGTCATCAATCGCTTTAAATCAAGTAAGGCCCCTTGCATATTACAGCTTCATAATAACCTACTGAACTATCCACAAGGTCAAGACCTGACCATACGAAAACTTGGGATTAAGTAATCTTAATTGATTTCTTCATATCTTTCAAGATAGTTAGGTTCATTTTATGAATTTTAACTTTTGTTATGAATGTGTAAAAACAATCATCAATAGGACCTATGGCACTCTGCCTACTACATCTAGGGATTTCCCCTCTTTTCTATTTCCTATATCTTAAACTAGGTTAATAATATAAAAAATAGTTAACAGTTAGGTTTATGTGATTCACTTTGGAACAAGGTTTTACATATTTTAATTCCAATGGGTTTCAAGGGTATACACACACATATGCTTAGATATACATAACAATTAACAATTAGGTTTATGTTAATCAATTTGGAAAAAGGATTCAAATATTTTTATTAGAATAGATTACCCTTAATGTAACTAATATATATACATACACACACACACATATACATACATACATACATACATACATACATACATACATACATATATATATATATATATATATATATATATATATATATATATGTATGTATGTATGTACTTAATAGAAACTTTTAAATTTATATTTGATATTTACTAAATATATACATGAATATTTGTAGGTTATATTTCTCTAAATTCTACTTAGAATTTGGAACATATTGCAATAAATATAGTCTGAGTAAAGGCATTTGCGTCTAGTAAACACCTAAGATTTTGATTACAAACATATGCAATTACTTTCTAATATTTATCAAAACAAGTATTTTCATTCTCAATGTCTGTTCAACTTACAATCTCATAGCCCTTATATAATTGTCCACTCATAACAAGATTCATAATGTCATAGGCTAACAATTCCTTAAGATCCTACTTTCCTTTTTAAGTTCACATACATTGTGAAAAAGCTTAGTTGGTGGTGGTGTGGTGCAAAACATTATATGTATTTGACTCTTGAATACCATTCTATTTCTATGCATAAAAACATTATATGTATAGGGATGAGGCTATATAAAAAATATTATGTTCTTGTGTGTCATATATATAAGACACACAGATTCAATCAATCACATAACAAAATTATATAGACAACAATAAATAAATAAGATACATTGCTTCATTCTATATATATATATATATATATATATATATATATATATATATATATATATATATATATATATATATATATATATATATATATATATATATATATATATATATGGATGACCTTCTATATGAAAACATAACTTTAACATTTATGTTTTTGCAAACTTGTATGGTATTGACTGACTCAACAAATGGCATGCAATCTATCTTGCTAGTTACTATAGACAATGCCATACATACCTCTCAAAAAACTATCCACCTCATGCCTTTCCACATTCATATCAATCTAATTTGTAATCCAAATTGTAACTATAATAAGTCCATGTCTTATATGAAGGTATGATAATTCACTCAAACCATGGTGGAGAGGAGACTCTTGATGATGGCATGGAGTTTGTTGTTGTGTTATTGCTTGGTGTACCTTTCCCATCCAAATGGTCCTAATTGCTTGTTATTTAATAAGCTATTGGAATTCCACTTGAATGCCCTTGGGTAACACCTGCAAATAGCATTGTGGTAGAATATTGAAGATAGTGAATACTTACCATGTCCCTAAATATAGCATGATGTTTGGGCAAGGGATTTAATGGATTACTCAAATGCCTTTGCCTCTCTAATTCTTTATTTTCCCTTTCCAACTCTTTCTCTCTTTTATCTTGTTCTCATTGAATCTTATGTTGCTCCTTTTTCTATTCTTTCTCTCTCTTTTGTTGAATTTTAAGTAGCTCATTTGCTTGTAGTTGAAGCTCTCTTTCCATTTTTTATTATTCCTTCAAGTCTCTTGTGACAATTTTTGCATTTGTTCTCTCATCCTTTGTTTGAACTCTTGGATTTATTTCTTTCTATCCTCCTGCTCCATTAATAGCTTCATGTAATCATCTATAGTGATAAGTTGAGATTGTTGACTGAGTCAAATTCCATTATCAGCTTAATGGTTTGAGGTATCCTTCACTAGATGAATACATAGTTTAAGGAACTAGCTAACGTTGGAACTGCATTGGTCATCCAATGGTTGGCTAGATTCTACTTCAATTTCAACTTGGACCTCACTAACATTTGGCTCTAAAACCTCAACTCCTCCCAATTCTGCAACATCCTCCCCATATTCCTAATCTCCACAATCAACATAAAAGTGTATCAATGGAGATGCATTCATTGTTTTTGGTGGAGATGGCAATGAAAGACTTTGGTCTTCATTAAAATTTAAAGAATACTAAGGTTCATATCCCCCTCCAATAGCCATGATGGTTGGGTTGGCTCAGTGGAAAGACTAATTCCCTCTTCCTCACCATTATGTTGAATTTGTTTAAGACAATCACTTATGTGACTGTCATCAACAATATTCCCTTTTGAAGGGTTTGACTATGTTCTGTTGACCTTTGTATTTGGTGTAACAAAACCTGAAAGACTATGAATTTTATCTACAACAAAAGCCTTCTTAGGTGTAGTAAATTGAAATGTGTCATCAGGATGCATATCCTCCATTAGAGCATCTACATTAAGGGGCCATATACCTACCCTCATAAATCCATATATTATGTTATCAATAGCCAATGCTTTTTGAAATGTTAGGCTACCAAGTTGTGCCAAGTATGCCCTTTTAATGTCTAAATTGGGATACTTAGCCATCCATGTTGCTTTTTCACTCTTAAAATAAGGCTTCAATGCTAAAAACACACATACATCAAGTGGTTGTAGTTTGTGAGATGTGTGGGCTAGTAATATTAACAAGTCAATATTGAGTGACCTTGCCTCTTGAAGTGTTGTCAAAGAAATATGGCTTCCATGGCTATCAAAAATCAATAAATTTCTATTAGTTGGTGAAACACTGCCTAAAACTAATCTTGCAAAATGATGCAACCAATTTACATATAGATCTTTTGTCATCCATGCATGGGCCTCAGTAGCCAGGCATCACCTAGTTCACAACCAACAAGGTAATTTTTTAGATGTTTCTTACCCTTAAACAAGTAGAAACCTAGAATTCTTTGTCCAACAACATTAACACAACATAGAATTGTGATCCACTCTCTTCTTTTGGGTATTATGTGTTACACCCCATGCATTTCTATCTATTTACTATTTACCTAGATTGGTTAATTTGTTTGAATATTGAATGATTATGAATCTCTGCATCAATATGAAAAGTGAATTTTGAATTAAATATATTTAGAAAAGTGTGTAATGCCCACCCTAGTGTGTTCCTCGTGTGCTTTTGATTCATGTGTTATATGTCGTTATGAGTGTTTATCAGTGTATTATGTGATTATTATGTTTTGATCCATTGCACCAAACTTGTCGATGGGGTCTATGGTGCCATCGATAGGTTCTGATGGTGTATTCTGCATGACTATCAAGGTGTTTCCGATGGGGTTGTGCTTTGTTAATTGGTTTCCAATACCTTGTGATTGTGCATTTTATATTATTGCAGTGCTTAAGCTTTATTGTTTTCAATTGTGTAATATGTTGGATGGATGTGATGTCTTCCATATGATTATGTTAGATGATTTATGCATATATGATTTTATGATGTCGATTGATTGTCGACCCATATTTATGATGCTTATGCAATATTATGCAATGTTGGGTATTATGATGTGCTTCGGCTATTTTATGTATGGAGCAGGTATGCCTGATGGTTTACTTGAGTGTGCAGGTAATTACAGGTGTTAACTAATGTGGGAAATGTGGAGAAGGTTGACATGGGACGCTAAGCCATCTCACCCTTATCTTTGTGTTGTGGAAACTCGTGATGTGTGTTTGGTATCATTTGCGTGTGTTTCCTTAACATTCTTGTACTTTATTTTAAAATGTTTTGAAAAGCATGTTTTCCGTGTTTTTAGATTAAATTAATGATTTTAATTTAGAAATTGCTATTTTTGCTTTAGCAAAAATGTTTGTTGCATCATTATATGCTTGTGGAACAAATTTGAGTGATTTCGGTTTAATTCTAAAATTTGATATTTTTTCGTAAAAAGGTAGAAATTGTATTAAATGAGAAAACTGAATGCCTAGTATGGTCGTGTTTGTACTTTTCGGAATGAGACTAAGTTATATGGAAATAACCTAATTGGAATAGCTGAGTTTGTTTGACTAACTATTTCCCTATTGCTTTGAGTGAATTAATTGGACATTTTTTGTGAAATGGAGTTATTAATGTGTTATTTTATATGCCTATTTGATTTGTAAAGAGACATTCAATTATTTAATTGTTGAATTAAATAGTTTAATGGTGCAAATTCTATAATTTTGATTTGATGTATAAAATCACTTAAAGGATTATTTTACTATCAAAAAAGGAATAGTGTCTTTGGAGGAATAAAAGGAAAAAGACATGTATTTTTTCATTATTCTTTTTCTCTCAAAAAAATTGCTCTCTCCTTTGTTTGAAACCCTCTTGCTTGAAAAATGGATATCTGATTGCTTGGAAGGGAGTTTTTCTTGGAATTGCTTGGAGTTTGGATTGGATTCAGGAGCTTGGTGTTTGCTTGCTATGTGTGGATCGAATTTGACATTCAACCTCATTCTTTTCCTTGGATTTTGCTTGTATTGGAAGGTAAGTTTCTCCAATCTTCTCATTTAAAGTGTTTTACTCTGTTTCCTTCATGCCACACCATTTAGAATGGTTGAAGATGGCTTTTCTTAGTTGTAGGAAGCTTAGAGAATTTTTTTCAGCTGTGTATGCTTTTAATTTTATGTATTTTCATTTTTGGAAACATGAAAATATAGACAAAACCCTGGCAAATTTTATGTGGAAATCCCCAACTCATTTTTATTGCATATATTGGTTGTTGGGCATGTTATCTATAATGGGTAGTTGTCAGATCATCCATAGATATTGAAAAACAAAAGTTAGAAAATTGGTCAAACTTTGGTCAAGGTGCCAAAGAGAGCTCCAATGGAGTTTTTAGGGCCTTATGGTTATTTTGCACTTTTAGAAAATATGAAAACTGAATTTTATGCATTTCCTTTATGATTTTGTTTGAGGGATGAGTTGACTCTTTCATATTATGTGATTCTACATCTTGTGAGACTATGTCGTGTTTTGAGACATTTTGGTGCATTGAAATCTGTGCCACTTATTTCTCTATTTTTGAAAACCTAAAAATTGCTTTGTATGCATTTCCTTGATGTTTTAGTTTGTGGGATGAGTTGTCTCCCAATTAGAATGGTATTTTGCATCTTTTGAGAATATGTTGTGTTTTTTTAAAAATTGTGATTTTGTCACCTCAAAATCTATGTCATGCCCAATTGGTCAAATTGGTGCTATGGGTGTTTAGGAAGAGGTCTAAGGGTAAGAAAGGAGTGGCTTCCATCATGCGCAATGGCCCAAAGAGGTCGTTGGAATTTATCGAACGAAATTTTTAATCAAGAATAACATTTAAACACATTGGGTGATAAAATTTAATAATAAGATCATCTACACCAAATTGCATGTGCTGGTGAAGTGTCCGCCTTGCTTGGGTTTGGGTGTAAAGAGCAATCTTTGGTGTAGTGTCTGGTTGCTATGAGGAGGTTATACCCTCATGTTCTTGTTGTGTGGTTACACAACACGCCCCATTTTGACTTGACAAAACGGGGACCCAAATTTTGCTGCTTTAGCTTGTGTTGTTTTCTGCTTCTCGGCGAATTTTTAAAAATCAGTCATGCAGATGACCCTACATAAAAGGGGTGGATAGGTCACCATGATGAGGTTAGTTTGTCAAATTCAGTATTTCATATCATTGACCTCATAGTTGGAAAGTGCATGAAATTCCATGCAAGTTTGTCTTTTACATCACCTTGAAATTCGACCAAGTAAGAAAGTTATGGAAAGTCAAAATTTTGGTCAAACCTGATATTCTGAGGGGGTCATATTTCAAATATCAGTCACCTTATGTTAGATCACCACGATCCTATTTTATCACCTGATATTTTGAATATCACCCAATCTTTAATTAGATCACCCCTTCGCAAAATATCCCCCCATGTCGATGTGATGATGACGTCATCTGAACCTGATGAATAAAGGAAATCACCCTGATGGTGATGTCATCATCCTTTTTGCCTCATGCAGGTATTTTTCCAACGATCACCCCATCCAATGAAATGACGATGACGTCATGGTAATTGTAGTGATAAAACCAAGTCATCAACCTGATTACGACATCCAGATCTTCCCAAGGGGGTCATCTTTAGTTGCGAGGGTCACATTTTGCATCTCCCCGATCTTAATTTCTAACTTGATATGCAAATCTCAACATGACAGTGATGTCATCTTGTTTAGAGGGTGATGTCCCTCAATATCGAGGTCATATTTCTTGACCTCCTGATTTTCCTTCAGTATGATCAAAACCGTCACCCTTTCGCCTTTTTTTAACGAAGCCTATCCATGATGATGACATCATCATCATATCCTGGTTAATGGAGAGAGTTAGGGTGATGGTTTTTTTGAATCCATTTTAGAGCCTGATGCATGTTTTTGGTCAATGATAGTTGACCCGACCATTTTTAACAATGTATATGCATTTAGATGTGGGTATTCACATATGATTGATATTCATGACCCAATATATATATATATATGTTTGCACATTCAAAGCATGATTTAGTACATATTTATCCTCCTGTTGTCTATTTAAGTGATGATGCTTAACTTCTGTATGATGACCGCAGGTGTACAGGTAAGAAAAGGAGGTGCATCAACCAGAAAGATGAGGTCGATGGGACATTTTTGGCCCGCTCTGACTAAGGATGGTCATGTCGATGATCAGGATGATGTGCATTCACGATAAAAAAGGCGGGAAAGCAGGGTAGGTGGATTTGGAATCCATTCTAGAACCCGATGGCGTGCAGGTGGAGACACAATGGAGCTTTAATGGCGGGGGACATCCCAAGCGGCGGACCGGATCCCGAGAGGTTGAAAATGCACCAGAAAGGGACAATGCTTTCAATGCAGAGGTTTGTAGGTGGAGACTTTATTGAGGGAGCGGCGCCCTATTTGGGGGCTGTTCGAATTATTGGCGGGATCCGTTCTCCACTGTCTGATGCTGCATTTCAAGATGCGGACCATTGATTTGCTAGGGTTTTTGAGGCACTATATGGGAAGGGGAAAAGCAAGAAGCATATATTCATCCTATTTACTCTATAAAAAAAAGGAGGTCAATCATACAATATCTTACTTGTAGGAATTTTATGTAGGAGATTGGATTACTGAGACTACTGAGGACTGAATTGTTGAAACATTCAAGGTTCTCTCCTCAGATCACTGTAAATGTACTTGTTTTATGAACATACTGTGTGGAGATGAAGCTTCAGATTACATCCTGATTGTAAACCTTAAGTAATCTTCAAGTTGACTTCTGGATATGTACTGATGAATGTTGTGTTCTATAGAAGCACTTTCATTTCATTGCATGTTGTTGTCAACACTACCTCTGAAGATTTGCACTGGATCATGCTGATTTGTGGAATGTCCTGGTCAAGTATGATTCTAGTTTTCTTCTCTTCGTTGTTGTATGGGAACATGTATGTGGATTAGTGATCTCAGTCAAGTAATTTTAGGAATCTCTCTCTCTAACCCTTTTTTCTCATTTTAATTTCATAGAAATCACTTCCATAACTGCATATCATGATAAATATTAAGCAAAACAGAGGAATATGCTGGCATCCCATAGATAACTGAATATCATTAGCATATGTTTTGAGCTAGATGCATGTACTATTGAAAATATCATGCAAAGAATGACTGATAAGGGTAGAACTCATGTAGATATCCACTTAGACATAGCCTTTGAATGAATATTTTGTGTAGAGTACCCCTTCTATATGAAAGCATTGTTGCAGAAGCAGAATCTACAGATCTACGTAAGACCCCAAAATGGAAAACAACAATACACATCAATCACTGAGTAATATCAGCAGATTATGAACTAATCATTGGAGACTTGGGATCATGAATTCTTTGAATTCATCGTATCTTTCAAGATAAACAAGGGTTGTTGTGTAACTTTTTTTTTGTCTGTTTGTGTGTGACCAACATCCACATCAACACCTAAACTGGCGCTAGAAGGAGGGCCTGAACAAGGAAGCTATAGATTTCTGCAAATGTTGCATGGATATGTCATTATATGAGGTTGAATGTTTGCCAATGTCTCTTATCAGTGGGGTTTTGGTTGTGTAGACACCTAAAATTGGCTCAGATTGAATTAAGTAAATATTCTAATATTTATCTTAATTCTTATTTTCTTCTGTCAATTAAATAAATATTATAAGTTTATTTGATTGGTTCATTATCCTACAATTAAATAAAATTATTTTATTTAATTAAATTCCCTAAATTCTTCTAATGTCTCAGGTCATAAATCCACCTCACAAAATCCACCTCATCTTTCCACCTCATCTCCTCCACCTCACCATGTTACACATATAATTAAATATTCTTAATATTTAATTAGCTAATATCCTCTATTATCTAAAATTGAATTCTTAATTCAATTGTCCTCCACCATTATCCAAAAATGAATCTTTAATTCAATTGTCCTCCACCATTGAATTACAAATTCAATTATCCTCCACTCAATGAATCTTTAATTCAATTGTCCTCCACCATTGAATTTCTAATTCAATTATCCTTCACTCAATGAATCTTTAATTCAATTGTCCTCCACCATTGAATTTCTAATTCAATTATTCTCCACTCATTGAATTTAGAAATTCAATTTGTCCTCCACCAAGTTGAATTAAGAATTTAATTGTCATAACCCACTCCTCCACTCTGAATTTTTAATTCATCCATTATGAATTAAAGATTCACAAAAAATGAGAGCCATTGATCTCGTCAGTTGATCCTCACCCTCCATTCTATTTTTAGAAAATCTATAAATAGAACCCTCCTCTAAGCAATTAGAGAGACTTCTTCTGGCATCCTCACTATGCCCAAATCCCTCTAGAGAATCTTCTTCTTCTCAATTCTCTTCCTCATACCATCGTAATGCAGGAATCATTCTAGCCATTTCTACTTGTCATCTTGAGGAATCGAAGCAAGGAAGCAAGCTCCATGAGGGCCCATTTTCATCATTCAAGATCAAGAAAGAATAGGCAAGCAATGGAAGCCACAGAGTAACAGGTTTTGTTGTTTTTATACTTCATTTGTTTATTCCTATTATTTTCATATTTCCATTAATGTATTGGGTTATTATTTCATTATTGATATTTTCCTAATTTTCCCATTCACATTTTGGCACGCCCGGTGATCTAACCCATCTTGTTTGTGAGTGTTTGTCTCGAGTTTTTGTTGCAGATACAGGTGTTTCAAAGAACATTCGGGAATCAACTCTCACAAGTGGCCTCCTCCACACAAATCGAGCTCACCATTGAGTCCAGGGGGTTTCGGAGGTGAGAAATCACATCTCATTTCCCTAGTTATTGTCATTTGAAAATTGTTGAAAATTTTTGAAATTTTTTTTACTTTTCCAAGTATTTTTTACAAAAAAACAATATAAAAAAAATTCAAAAACAACAAAAAAAATTTGAAAAAAAACAAATTTTTGCCTTAGGTTTTATTTGTAATTCTATGTTCCCATTTTAATTTAAAAATAAAAATAAAAATAAAAATAAAAAAATAAAAATAAATTAAAAATTAAAAACAAAAAAAAAAAAAACGAAATAAACAAAACTCCCCTCTCCCCACCCCCCTCGGCCCCCTAAAACCTACCCCCATCCCCCCTGTAACCCCTTCCCCTCGGCCCCTCCCGTCCCCTTTCCCCCCATCCCCCCCTCCCCCTGTAACCCCCTAACACCTACCCCCGACCACCCATCTCCCCTCCCCTCTCGACCCCCTCCTGTGTCCCCCGCCCCCACCTCCCGACAGCCTCCCGCGCTCTGCATCCCCACCGCCGCCACTGCCCGCCGCTGCAGCTTCCGCCCGCCTCCAACTCCTCTGTCGTTCCTCCCCTCTGCGCACCGCTACTACCCAGCTCTGTCCTCCACCCAGATCTGCCCAGCCACCACCTCCATCATCCCTCCACCCACCAACCACCACCTCCCCACCTCTACCCTCCACCTGCACACACTCACAAATCCTTTTATCAAATTAAAGCAAAAACATTAGTTAATACATTAAAACAACCAATAAAAAATATAAAAAATAAAAAAAATAAAACAATAATAATAGCACTATTCATAAATTTTTTTAAACAATATCACAAAAGGGGGTTTTTTTTTTTTCCCACTTAGTCAAAATAGGTATTTTTTTTCAAACTCACACAACTTTTGCATACGGGGTCAAAAATTCTCAAACAAACACTCATCGGAAAGCTAACAAGAGGACCTTCGCAACAGTGAGGAAAGTTTCCGGTGACCATGATGGAGTCAGGTTGTCATTGATGTCAAAAAGGTGTCCTCAGTGTGTTTGATGTCATCAGGACTTGGTTGATCAGGTTGGCCTTCAATGTGTCTTCTTATGTTCTTCGAGTTCATGTTACTTGGTGTTGAGTTCAGTTACTTCATGTCATGACAATGTTCACATTCAGTGATGGTGTCTTGAAGATGTTGGGTCTTGGTATGATGTTGTATTGGTTTGGTATGAAGAATGTTAGAGGTTGTTTGGTTTGTGTTTGCCACAAATAGAGATGATTTCTTGATCTTGGTATGACAAATAGACATGCTTCAGTAATGCAAGAAGCAATACAGATCAGTAGCAAATGACATAATATTTAGTGGCATGTTCTTCATAATGAAAGTTTGATAGTATGGTCTTCATTTGATCCTGGTTTCAGTTGTGACAGTTGTGATGTCATTGTCTCCTGCAAAGTATTTATATAGTGTTCATCTATGTCTCTTGACAATTTCTGTTGACAAGACTCTTACAGTGGCATGTGAACAAAAATGTCTTCTTAGGATTTTGTCAATGGTCATGAGCTAGATCAAGTGTCGAGAAGTCTTTATCTCATAATGTTCTTTAGTTGTTATAGTATAGCCATATCTTAAATATGTTCTTAACTCTTCTATGAGTTTTAACATTTGTTCACATTTCTGTCTATGCTAGGTTTTACTTCTCTGATCATAGAATTTTGAAGGCTTTAAAATCCTAAGGTCTTATGATTTAAATCCCTGACAAACCTAAGAGTTAAAGACCTAGAAGTCTATGTTCACATAGTTTTAAATTACCCTTTATAATCTATGAATAGAATGTCATTCACTTTTGTTTTATTTATCCATTGACCGGTTGAAATGGTCATTGTCACTTAAGTGACAACTAAAGGGTGTTTGTCACGTTCCATAACCGGCCCCTATTCCTAGTGAGACTGGCTCCATCGGTGGCAGGGTGAAGCAGATGGGCGCCAAAAACTAATCAAAGGTTGTATTTGAATGAAGGTTGGGCGGGTATGGTGAAATCAATGGTTGGCATTCAAATTGAGCCCTCTCTTCATGTGTATGCACTTTGACGTGCAAATGGATGTCACTGTGTGTGACTATTTGGAAAGTATTTTTCTGAGGCTAAGTTTAGCCTGATATAAAGGCAATTTTTTTGGTATTTTTTAAGATCTTTCTTTCAGAAGTTTTTGTGTGAGATTTTTAATGAGATTCATTCTATTTTAATCATCTTAACTCGTGTATTAAAAAGGTAAAGAAGGAAGCTTTTTTTTTTTTTTTTTTGAGCAGTGATTAAAAATTCTTCTTGAGAAAAGTTTAAGAGAGATATTTGTGGAACATTAAGATTTTTGTAAGGATCCTAATGAATTTTTTTTCAGAGATAGATTGGTCTCTTGCAGATTGAGTAGATGAATATATAGAGAGAAAAGAAAAATTGGATCAAGGAATTTTTGCACAAGGATTATGAAGAATTTGAAAGATATTAGTTTTTGAAGAGTCATTTTTTTTACAGATGAAGATAAAATTGCTCAAATAAGAATATCAATGTTGATCAGTTATTTTGAAAGAAATTTGATGCAGAGATGGAAGATCAAGAGTTTTTGAAAAAGAGGATAATACAAAATGGTTTTTGTGATTCACAGAGAGAAGGTGAAATGTTTTATTTGACAGAGAATATAAAAATAATGCAGAGTGATTATATTTTTGAGAAGTTATATTATGAAAAATTTGTTTGCAGAAAAGGAGATGAAAATGAAAAGACTAAATATTCAAAGAGTTTTTTATTTTACAAGTCCTGATTGAAATGATAGAGAATATGAAATGATCTTGCCAATAATGTTGCAGAGAAGTTTGATTGAAAAATTGGTTGAGTTATTTTTGCAGATTGAATTTGCACGGGCAAAATGATTTTATTTTTGAAGGGACAATATTGGAGATTCTTTTGCAGGAATATGAAGGATCATGCATGAAGGCATTTTGATGGAAGATGAAAATGAGGACAGAGATTTTATTACAGGGGCAAATTCAAAATACTTTATAATGAATTTTTTTTGCAGTTTAAAAAGAATACAGAATGGAGATCTATTTTCTTTCAGAGAAGATGAAAGGTTTTGATAAGAGGATAATGAAAAATATGTTTTAAAGGTGAAAGGACTTTTCAGATGCATTGATGCAAATTTATAAATAGACATTGATGAAACATAGATGATGATGGAGTGTTGTTGAGTGTATCCGGATGTAGGATTGTTTTTTATCAGAATGGACATTTGACAGACACATGAAAGAAGAAATGTTTTGTATTGAAACAGAGAAACCCTCTGAATTCTTGTTTTCAGTTTGTTATGTAATAGGGGTTGGTGCTCCTTGAAGCTGGTGCTTCTAAACAGTATGCCAGTGAGGCTTGTAGGTCAGTGAGACCTCAATAGTCAGTGAGACATAATATTCAGCTAGTGAGGCTTTGTAAGATGTTTTCAAAGTTAAGCCAGTGAGGCACTTCATGAGTGGTTTTTCTACCCAGAGAGGGTTTTCCACTCCAGTAATTCTTGTGTCTTGATTCATATTGGTCATCTTTCTATGGTTGTATGTTTTACTCATGAGTTTTGTTTATCATTATCAGTTATGTGCATATGTGTTTGACAAAGTTATGTGCATATGTGTTTGACAATTCAATGATTACTTTCTCTCCTTATGCTCTCCAAGTTAAAGTTTGAAAAAGATTTGAAAATTCACACAACACTGATTCACCCCCCCTCTCAGTGTTGTCCTTGACTCCTACAGACCATACCATTTTGACCATTTTTTTGCAATCAAAATCAAAACCTACTTGCCTAGCGCGTTTAGTCCATTTGTTTACCTGTTACTGACTTGTGAAGTTTTTGTGGACCTAACGGCCTTGTTGCAGCTTCTTATCACTCACACAGAGCAAATTGGTTTTCTAACATGTCCATGCAGGATGAGCGTTGAAGAAATCTTGATTTATTGCACTAAGTCTTAGAAACACATTGCCTTCTTAAGGAATAACTGAACAAATCATTTCGGTAATCTAAGTCTTAGAAACACACTGCTTTTCTTAAGGGACAATGGACATGTATGTGACAACACCTCAATTTTCTAAGGGACAATGGACATGAATGCCAAACACTTCAATTTCATAAGGGACAATTGACAACTACAAATGTGTGTGTGCCTAGTTTAGTTGCACCTTATTTTTCTTATAACGGGACAATTGAACCTTTGTTTGACGTGCTTGCTCTTACATTTTTGTACATCCTTTAGAAGGGCCTGCTTTTGGATTGTGCTTCATCCAAAAGGGATGACCCTAAGCGGAGTTTTCCTTTGAACCACTATATAAGAGGGATAAGGCAAAAGACAAGTCCTAACCGACGTCAGCCTTACCTTGTGATGTCAAACTGAAAAAGAGGTGTACTAGCTCCTTGTGGAAATGATTTTCACATTGCGCGAAGTGTTTGATACTCTTAGTAGGATTGGTTAAATCTTTTAGTAGCTTGTCACATTGCTCGTAAGGCATTGGTCTCTCAAAGTTACTAAGAACCATTCTAGATAGAGACTACCCGACCTACCTCCGAACATTGCGGTAATCATCAGTGCAAGGGGAATCGATTTAAGCCCTTAAGATACTCACCATTGGCTCCCTTGAGAAGAGATAGTATTCCCTTGGCCATAAAGCTCTTGTGACCTACTTGAGCTTTCCAAGGGGAGGGTGAGATATCCCTACCTATCGTCTCTCGCAAAGATACAAAATATCTGACACCTTTATGGAATGATTATCGATGGAGTATTAAGCTGTGAGCTGATCTACTGCAATGAAGCCTTGTCTCTAGGGATAAAAAGTGCTTGAATAGTTGTTTGCAATTGTCTAATACCTGTGAAAATATTGGACTTGTTTGGGAGCCTCAAACATACACTATTTGTTGTGTCAGTCCATCTTTGCCAACTTTGTTTGCTGTGTTTTCTCTTGCCACAAACAAATCCAATCAGAAACAAACCAAATCTATCAAAATTTTGCATTTTTAAAACATCAGACACTACTTCAGCACCTATGGTAGAACAGCAGCTCACCTTTGGTATAACAGTAGCTCGCCTTTGGATAACAGTACCTCGCCTCTGGCTAAACTACTTCAACACCCTTGGTATAATAGTAGCTCACTTTTGGTAACCGTAGCTCGCCTCTGGCACAACAGTATCTCACCTTTGGTAGCTTCATCCATCACCTTTGGTCATACAGTAGCATGCTTTTAGTTGCACAGTCTTGTGACTCGGGTCAAACAATATAGCACCTTTGGTCCAGTAAATTGTGCATCAGATTTTGTCTTTTCCAAATCATACGCAAAATCTCAGCAGTCCTTTTGTCCTAGTGTATTCCATGGTACTCACTAGGCTCTAGCAAACTATGAAGTCCAAGCAAGTTGTCCCTAGGAAGCGAAAATCACCGCCTCACACACTGCAATCTGGTCATCTCAACATTGCTTCCATGGTTACTCCTAGGCCACCCGCAGAAAGATCCACAAACTCTCCAAGCATCATGTAGCTTGATCACCCAAACACTCCACAAGCATAAACCCTAGGTCTGCCTCCAGATTTTGTGCCGCAAGGTTATATGGTTGACCAGGTCCTAGCTCAGGAAGTAAGGGTCCCTTTGATAAGTACACCTCACTATACTCCCGGCATGCCTCAGGATCTTGTTGGTTATACCGCAGAACTAACCCCATCTCAAGAAGAGTGACACTTTGAAATAGGTCAATCCTCTCAAGAAGATGGACAAGATCTTGATGATTTCCTACAAGATCCTAGAGCCATAGCCACCTTTGACAAAATCCTGAGTGAGAACCAGGATCATTTCTTTCGCTTGCTTGCCGAGCAAGGAGCCAAATTGCCTTAAAATTTTGATTTATCCACTCTCAAGGAGACAAACGGTACCCAAGATACCAAACAAGTAGTGCAAACCATGGCAACAGTGACCACGCCTTTACCTAAACAAGGCTCACAAGGGAGATCAATTGTGCAATATAAGAACCCCCTTTATCAAAATCCGCTAGGAGAAAGACCAACATCACCGCTTCTGATGCCTATGGAGATCTACAAAAATCAACAAGAAACTCTCAAACGTCAAGTGGAGCTAGCTACGCAAACCACCTTTGTTCGATCAAACATACAACAAACCCCTCAAGTATCTACACCAATCGCAAGTGGAACCTTGGTTACCCCATCACGCCTAGGTGCCCCACCAAACTCCAATCTGGGGAACAACTATGTAGCCATGCAACAAGGGTCTCAACAAATGCCACCTCCTCTATCATCCAGCCTTCATGTCTCTCAACCAACTAGAGTCATGCTAGCCCAACCACAACATTCTGCTACTCTCATCATCAATCAACCTCAACCACCACAAATCACATCTACCTACGCCCCTCATCCACAATGTTCAGTCGCACTAAATTTCTTTCACTCATTGCCTACCACCCTCACCATTCCTAACATCAAGTTTCCCAACGCTATGTGCCACCATCACAACCTAATCTAGTACACTTTAGCTTTCCACCCCCAAATTCTTTTCTCCAACCATCACAAAGCCAACATTCTTACCTAGCACCGCCCCCACCTCCTCTGAATCCAAACATCCAATTCCAACCCAATCTCAACCCAACATACAACACATATGACCCCAACCAATCATACGACCCTTACAACACCAATGCGCATGGCTTACACTACAATCTGCCATATGGGCAACAACAACCACTTCTAGGACAACAGGAGATGTTTCCAACCCCTCCAACAATAATGGAGCTAAAGATTGCAGAATTTCAACAACAACTATCTGATCTTACGTTTGGCCACACCAAGAAAACCTTCTCTTTAGAGGAAGTGTGTCCTTATCCTTTTGATCAGTCCTTACCAATGATCCCTTTTCCTCAAAATTTTACTATTCCTAAGTTTGATAAATACAAAGGAAAAGGAGACCCAAAAGACCATCTCAGGGAATTCTATCTTGCTTGCTTTGAGGTCTCAGATAACGACACATATCTTATGCGTCTCTTTCCTTGTAGTCTTGGAGGCCAAGCTATAGAATGGTTCTCGCACCTCCCTACGGGTATCAAGTCTTTTAATGAGCTGGCAGAAAAATTTGCCACCCATTTCTCCTACAATGCAGAGCATGAAGTCTCCATGACTGATTTGTGCAACAACAAACAGAAAAATGGTGAAACATTCATTTCTTTCCTTCAGCGATGGAGACAAATGGCTAGCAAATTCCCTTTCAAGATTCTAGAGAAACAGCTTGTTAGCATGTTTGTGCAGAACCTCAACCAAGAGTTAGGTTTCCATTTGCAAATTCTTAGTGCTACAACCTTCGATGAAATCACATACAAGGGAATCAACATTGAAAAGGCCCTCATTGCTAAGGGTGTGGTCAAAATCTTCAAAGAAACAAAAGACAATGCTTCTCATCACCAATCGAGTGATAAACCCAAATATTGGAACAAAAACAAAAACGTAGTCAACGACGGTGTGGTCGATTCTAAACATGTCCAAACATTGCAAACGCCACTGCAACATGCACAACCAACACAGCATCAGCAACAACAACGGTAACCATATCAAAATCAACAACAATGACAACAAGAATGAACTCAACAGGATTTCCCTCAGCGACGTCAATTTACTCCCTTGGGAGAACCCATAGAGGTTGTCTTACAAAAGATTTTACAGAGAGGTCTTATAACCCTACCTGATGCTCCTCCTTATGGGGAACCCATTTATAAAACTGCACGGTACAGAGAAAATGAATACTGTGAATTTCATAGGAGCAAAGGGTACAGAACTACATCAGAAGTTCACTCCTTCCTGCTACAACAACACTTCTGTCCCTCACCTGGGAGTCCTCTCTTGCCTCTCTCCCCAAGACTGTTGGCGACAACCAATGGACCATCTTCTCTGGCCCTCTTGACAGACCTTCATGTCTGCCTACAGCAGTGAGTGAACTTGCACCTGCAACCATAAAACTTCATAACAGAATCAAATAGCAAAAAAAAAAACCAATGCTTCCTGGTGTAGATTGCCTCCTTCGGCGCTCTATCTACACGCTCAGAATCTTCTGAGCTCTGATACCAATTTGATGCAGAGTGCCAGTAGTTAACAGATAAAACAGGGTTGAATAATCCTTGGAAAGCCCACAAAATAGCCATTATAGTGTGAATCGGCCAGATAAGGTAGAAGTCACACCGAAATATACATAGGCTTGCCTATCGGCAAGATTTTGAACTTCTTTTACTGACCACTTGATACCATGCATTGTTTTCTTCATCGGTGAGACTCCTATCTATCGGCGAGTCCCTTGAATCTCCTGTCGACGCCGCAGTTTACGCCGATAGGCTTACCATCGGCAAGACCTTAACTATCGGCAACCCTCATACATTTCCCACCGACGTCTCTTTCACTCCGATGAGTCTAACACATAGCTGTCGGTAAGACTTGGGCCATCGGCAATACATTTCCTGCATCCCCTGACAACACATCTCTCACCGATGAGTCATCCATCGGCAAGACTTCTCGAATCTCACCCTGATCGGCTTGACATAAATCATCGACCACTTCATAAATTCCTTCGCTGATAAGTCTCCTCTCCCCGATGGTTAGAACCATCGGCTAGACTGATACTGTCGGCCTAACTTTTAGTGAGTCTCCCGATGTGGTCACTCTTGCCGATGCACTAACGAGACTCTTCCACCGACACTCCCTCTCACCCTGATGCCTTAGGTCAAGGCAATCATCGGTGAGACTTTCTTTGCACATTGTAACCGAACAGAACACACGAAAACTACAGAACAGAAATAAATCTAACTATATGGAGGTCATTCCACTGGTTTCGAAGAAACCCACCAGTGGAATGACTCCAAATCGATGTTCTGTAATTAGACCAGGAACTAAACCTTTTCTATTCCTTCCAGAGATTATACATACAAAAATTGCTTTCTTTTCTCTTTCTGTTCGTTCACTTCTCTCCCTCTACACGAACAGAGACCAACTATATAAAGACTCTCAATTGATAGTTACACATGGTGGAAAACGAACCACCACTGCCAATCAGTTACACTCCTTGTTCGGTTACAAGCTTTTAAGCTGTTTCTTGACATACATGTCATTATGCGGCTAACTAAGACTCAAAGTGGCCTAAGGCTTTACAACATAACATTTTGGACATAACATAAAATGTATAGAATCCTCAGATTCTTAATGTCTTCGAGGTGCTTCTGCACCAATCGTGCATGAATATCAAACACCTAATCCAAAATCTCATTGAAGACAACCTAATCTCTCTGGAACATGATCCACCAACTCCACACATGAACAAAGACCTTAACATGTACAAGGAACCATTCCCTCACCATGGTCCACCTCCTCCTCAGGATAAGGGTAAAGGTGTCAATCATGCTTCTACTTCCTTTGACTCTATTGTAGGTCGTTTTGAAGAGAGTCAAGTGTCTACCCTCACAATCAAAGGCAAATCTACAGATTGCACTGTTACCACTCACCGTGGTCGTGTCACCATTCGCGGTCCTACACCTAGTCTTCCAGCTTAATCTAATTATAATCTTGTCGAACATCTAGGGAAAATGCAAGCACAAATCTCTATCTTGGACCTTTTACAGTCCTCACCTGCACATAGAGTTGTGTTAGAACAAGCCCTCCAAGAGTCTTCGGTTCCTAACAACATAGCGGTCGCGAATTTCCAAGCTATAGTGGGTAATATTGCTTCACCTTACAAGGTGGTTTTCTCTAAGAAAGACCTCCCATCCCATGATCCCTATCACAATGATGCCCTTCATATTGAAGTTATCTTCCATAAATGCAAAATCAAATGCATACTCATAGATGGTGGTGCTGGTCTCAACATCTGTTCTTTAAAGCTACTTAAGCAATTAGGATACTCTGAGGATCATGTCAACTCTAAGCATAGTATTACAATCAAGGGATATGATGATGCTGAACACCGGTCAGAAGGCGTTATCCACTTGCCTATCCAACTGGGCCCCATCATACTTGAAACGAAGTGTCAAGTCCTTGATATTGACTTGCCGTACAATATTATCCTAGGTCGCCCATGGATCCATGCAATGAAGGCTGTTCCCTCCACGTACCATCAGTCTCTAAAGTTCCCATACAATGGTATAGAGATCACTATCCCAGGAGACCCTAAACCTTTCGAATTCTGCCAGGTCTTGCAAGGTAGTTATAAGAATTGCAACCTAGTGCCTAACAATGAAAAAGCCCTTGCCTCCCCACTCTATGTTGATCCTGTAAACCTGACACAAGCCTCTACCAGTAATCCTAATCCTCTGCCTAAAATCAAAGCGCACATCTGTGATATAGGCTTTGGCACTTATGATATCTCACAATCTTGTTGTGTAGGGCGGATGCCTTTGTCTCCAAAATCCTATGGCCAACCGTCCATTGCCAAGGTAACCAAAAAAGCAGCTATCCCTCCCCCAACATTCCTAACCCAATTCCAACAGGGACGGTTATTGGAAGAGGAAACTATTGAGGACATCTCTTCTTGGCTCTATAAGGAGAAAGAACTAGTCACAATACTAGTCAAGCAATATGGCAATGGCTTAAGGATCGTCAAAAACATGGGCTATAAAGGCAAAGGTGGCCTTGGGAAATAGAATCAAGGACCTATGGAACCCATCATTGTGACAAAGAAACTAGACAGGAAGGGGTTAGGATTTGGTAAGAAGGTACCGCACGCCTTGGACATCAAGTATATCCTCGACGAGGTAGCTGAAACTTTTCCCACCGGTTCAACGTCTAACGAGGATATCATCGATGACTCTTCCCTCCATATGACTGAACTATTTACCGAAACCTCCATATTTATGCTATCCTCCGTATCCCTAACCTCCACCACAAACACCTAGAATGTCGCACTTGTCTACCCTGAACTTATTGATTGGGACCAACAAGGGTCCCCCGTTATAGATATATTTCAGAACGACGAAGCTTTAGCTAAGTTCATGGGAATTCCGGATGGTATCCCTCTGGGTGATCACAAAGCAGGTTTTGTCATGGAGCTAGAGCCAACAGCTTATTTTGGTGAGAATGCCAAATCCTCTAGTCGCAAAAGTACAAATAAAGAAAGATCTCTAGGTGAAAACCACACTGTGGCACCTCCCGATCACAAAATAGTAAAAACAAAGGACGTATCCAAAGGTGAAAACCCAATTGTGGCATTTGAGGATGGAGGATTTGACATTCCCCTACCATCTAAGTACCAAGAGAAATCAATGCTCCTAGTGGAAGATTCTACAGAGATAAACCTTGGCACAAAACAAAATCCAAAGACCACATTCCTAGCAGCATCATTATCTAAAACAAAGCACAAAAATCTTAACAACTTCTTCTTGCAATGAACCATCAACTTTGCATGGACTTATGTGGATATGCCAGGGCTAGACCCTAAGCTAGTGGTTCATTATCTCACAGTTGATCCCAAAGTAAAACCAGTCAAACAGAAGTTGAGAAAGATGCACCCACAGATAGCTCTCTTGGTAAAAGTGGAAATACAGAAATTATTAGATGCAAAGTTCATACGACCCATTGACTATTCAAATTGGGTCTCAAACATTATACCTATGTCTAAACCTAATGGGCGCATCTGCATGTGTAATGATTTTAGAGATCTCAACAAGGCATGTCCCAAAGACAACTTTCCACTACCAAACATTGACATTATAGTGGACTTGACAGCAGGTCACGAGATGCTTTCTCTCATGGATGGATTCTTGAGCTATAATAAGATAAGGATAGCAAGAGAAGATCAACATAAAATAACATTTACTTGCCCTTGGGGTAACTATTGTTGGTGTGTCATGCCGTTTGGTCTGAAGAATGTAGGAGCAACCTATCAGAGAGCAATGACAGTGATATTCCACGATCTCTTTCATCATATCATGGAGGACTATGTGGATGATATACTGGCTAAATCTTCTAGGGAAGATCACATATAGGTTCTAGGATAGATCTTTGACAGGCTCAAAAAATACCAAGTAAGACTCAATCCAAAGAAGTGTGTCTTTGGTGTAACATCAGGGAAGCTGTTGGGATACATAGTATCTCATAGAGGCATCGAAGTAGATCCAGCAAAAGTAAAGGCCATAGTGGAGATGCCTCCACCAAAGAACCTCAAAGCACTAAGGAGCCTTCAGGGAAGGTTGCAGTCCATCAGGCGCTTCATCTCACAACTAGCAGATAAGTGTCAACCATTTCAACACTTACTCTGAAAGGATGTCTCATTCCGATGGGATTATAAGTGTTAGGTAGCATTTGATCAACTTAAAGAGTATCTAGCTACACCTCCTGTATTGGTTCCACCAATTGCGGATAAAGCTTTGATATTATATATCTCCACTATGAATTCGGCCCTGGGGGCCCTGCTAGCACAAAATGATGAATCAGGAAAGGAGCATGCAATTTATTATATCAGTAGAACCTTGGTGGGATATGAGCTCAATTATTCACCAATGGAAAGGGCTTGTTTAGCAGTAGTGTTTGCTTCTCAAAAGTTACGGCATTACATGCTGAACCAACACACAAATCTGATAGCCAAGATTGATCCCTTGAAGTATCTACTAACAAAAGTAGCTCTCATAGGCAGACTAGCTAAATGGGTCATGATCCTTAGTGAGTTTGATATTGAGTACATGGATCATAAAGAAATCAAGGGACAAGCCCTAGTAGATCAACTAGCAGAAGCACCCATGATAGATACACACCCTATGGTAGCAGACTTTCCAGATGAGAATCTATTCACGCTTTCCACCTCCACAATGTGGAAGTTGTACTTTGATGGTTCCTACACACAACATGGATTAGGGGTTGGCATCTTATTTATCACACCTCAGAATGACTATATTCCTAAGTCATATCAGCTTGCATTCCCTTGCACCAACAACATTGCCGAGTATGAAGCACTCCTCACAGGTCTCAATACAGCAGTTCAATGGGACATCACAGAACTACAGGTTTATGGAGACTCACAACTAGTCATTCGCCAAGTCATAGATGAATACCAAACAAAGGATGAAAAGTTGGTCCCCTACAAGCAACTAGTTGATGCCTACAAACCACACTTCTCTAGTATCACATTTGAGCAAATCCCAAGAGAGAAGAACAAAGCTACAAATTCTATGGCGTCTATAGGATCAATGATCGACATGCCTCCAAATGCACAGAAATGTGAATTCTTGATCGAGCAATTGTTGATACCCGCCGTCGACGTTCCAGTCACTGAAATCATCTGCGAACTTGTTGGTCCCAATTTCCCATGGTATGAAGATATCTATGAATACCTTAAAAACAATACCTTTCCCTCTGACCTATCATGGTATCCTCTTACGATGTCTTAACGCCAGAGTCTCGATGGTATCCTCTTACAATGTCTTAACGCGGAAGAAGCTGAAGCTACCTTACGAGACATACACGAAGGTGTTTGTGGTGCACATTCTACCGGTCCTAATCTTGCTAAGAAGATACTCAGAATAGGTTATTACTGGCCAACAATAGAACAAGATGCTACACAGTTTGCCAAGAAGTGTCTACAATGTCAGCAACATGGAGATTTGATTCATGCACCAGCTCATGAACTACAACCTGTGACAACTCCATGGCCTTTTTCTCAATGGGGTCTCGACCTCGTAGGACAAATCCACCCCTCCTCTTCCAATGGCCACAAGCTTATCATTACCGCCACTGAGTATTTCACAAAGTGGGTTGAAGCCATTCCCATGACCTATATCACTGGGAAGCAAGTAGCCAAGTTTATCCTTAACTACCTCATTTGTCGGTATGGTATCCCCCAGGCCATTGTCACTGATAATGGGAGACCATTCAAAAATCAAGATGTCCGTGCCTTATGCACACAATACAATATCCAACATCGGTTCTCAACTCCCTACTATCCACAGAGTAATGGCCAAGCTGAGGCTTCCAATAAAACCATTCTCAAAATCCTCAAAAAAAGGGTCAATGACGCTGGTCGTGATTGGCACCTGCAACTCAACCCCGCCCTATGGGCCTACCGCACTAGTATTTGAACACCCACTGGTGCCACACCATATGCTTTGGTCTATGGCTCGGAAGCCATCCTACCTATAGAGGTCAAGATCCCATCTTTCAGAGTATCCATGCAGGACCTGATAAATGAAGAGGAGTATCGCACTTCCAGATTAGCAGAGCTAGAATTACTAGATGAAAGATGCCTTGCCGCTCTCAATCATCTCCATGTCTATCAAAACTGCCTACGGCGTAATTACAACAAAAAAGTCAAAGAAAGACAGTTTCAAGTGGGTGATCTTGTACTCAAAGAGAATCAGAGAAATCAAGTAGACTGCGAGAAGAAGGGCAAGTTTGAGCCTAACTGGTTAGGTCCCTTTATTGTGACAGCAACATATGGATCAGGAACTTATACTTTAGCTACACCTGACAGCATTCCTCTAGATGAGCCACTTAACAGTGTCCATCTCAAAAAGTTCTATGCCTGATCCTCATAATATTCCAAAAAAAAAAGAAAAAGAGAAAAAAGCAAAAAACACAAAAAGCAGCAAATTTTAAAAACAAAAAAATCCGTCCTCTGGTGAAAACCTGGAAAACAGGTGCCTTGGATAAGTACCATAGTGAAAACCTAGCAAACAGGCGCTATGTGTAGAGTCAACATCCTCGGTTTCCTTCTACCTACCTATTCCATTCACCCATACATCTACCTACCCGTGGTCCTTCCTTGTCATTAGTATTATCTGTTCCATACCTGGGTCCAACTCCACTTTCCCATCCATTCCATATCTAGTCCTTCTGTCAATCTGAGTCCACACCACTGCCATCACCTAGGTCTTAGGTCCATTAGGGTTTACCCCGAACTATGATGCCTCTACGCCGTCACGTAGGCAAGGCCATTTAGCAATGAGCCCCCAAGGCACTAGGTCAGTCCCTTAGGGTCCGTCCCACCAATAAGGATTGTGATACCTTCTACTAGACAAACAAGAGCAACAATGTACGCTTCCCAAAACAACAAAATCGTGATGCAAAACATTAACCTATCCAAAAACAAAGCAGCCCACCATACTAAAACACTCAAGCTAACTCTATATCAATTATGGCAAAACGACACATCTAATGCAAGAATGTTTTGTGCTTGGTTAGATTAACTTACAAAGTCTTGATTTAGGCTATCATGCCTTTCTATGCTACTCAAGGATGCCAAAAGCTAGAGATGCTATGATGGGGGCATGATTATTTTCTTTGTTTGCTGCTTGTGGATTAAACTTTAGCAATGTGACGATTTCTGTCTAATGACATGATCAGTAAAAGATCATCGAGGACTCCGAGATCTAAACATGAAAAGGGGCAATCCTTGTCTGTTGAAAAATGCAAGAAGTACTTAGGTCATCTAGATTCAATTTTGGCTAGATGCTTGTATCAACTTGCTACATCAAAAATCCATGTAAGTAATACTCAGGTCATCTCAGTTCAATTATACCTAGATGCTTGCATTTTCTTACAACATAATAAATCCCAATGATGAAAGAACTTCAAAATACTTTCTATATCAAGGTGACAAATATCCATTTCCATATCCATACTGTATCCAATTGTGCCTCATATCTGTACCCATATCCATATCCATACCGTATCCAATTGCAAGTCAATCCTTAATCCATGCCAATCAAGTCAAATCAATCTTGTCAAATGATCCAATCACAATCAGTGGTCTTGATCCTTGTCTAGTTGTAAACCAACTCAATCAATCAATCAATCAATTGTCTTAGACAGGATGTTGCATTGTCGAAATCAGACCAACACACGTGTCTTACACAACATGCTTCATTTCCTGAAACCAGACACTATCCTTCATGTTGCTCTAGGGATATATCATTCCCCACCATGACCACTATTGCATCAAATGTCTTAGACATGGATGTTATATTGTCAAAACCAGACCTGGAGTCTTATACGACATATTTCATTCCTGAAACCAGACATCATCGATCCATATCATTGGTTTACCACTCGATAGGGGCAATACCTTGTTTGTGCTTGTGTCATTTGTGCATACTTGCTTACTTGCTTGTGTGTGTTATCATATTTATCTTACATCCCATATCATTCATCCCTTTCTTTTGCATTCAACCATTTCATCTCCTGTCAATGTATCTTATCGTGAGATTGTCCGTCTCACGCATTCCGTCTTCTCCCCGTCCAATCTCCCGAGGGGGCATCCTATCATCATAACTTGTACCAGGGCTAAACTAGGGCATGTATCATTATCAAACTATTCTTATTCTTTGAAACAATGTGATAAAACACATTGCTTCAAAGAGGGGCAAAATGTAGATGCCTAAAATTGGCTCAGATTGAATTAAGTAAATATTCTAATATTTATCTTAATTCTTATTTTTTTCTGTCAATTAAATAAATATTATAAGTTTATTTGATTGGTTCATTATCCTACAATTAAATAAAATCATTTTATTTAATTAAATTCCCTAAATTCTTCTAATGTCTCAAGTCATAAATCCACCTCACAAAATCCACCTCATCTTTCCACCTCATCTCCTCCACCTCACCATGTTGCACATATAATTAAATATTCTTAATATTTAATTAGCTAATATCCTCTATTATCATAAATTGAATTCTTAATTCAATTGTCCCCCACCATTATCCAAAAATGAATCTTTAATTCAATTGTCCTCCACCATTGAATTACAAATTCAATTATCCTCCACTCAATGAATCTTTAATTCAATTGTCCTCCACCATTGAATTTCTAATTCAATTATCCTCCACTCAATGAATCTGTAATTCAATTGTCCTCCACCATTGAATTTCTAATTCAATTATTCTCCACTCATTGAATTAAGAAATTCAATTTGTCCTCCACCAAGTTGAATTAAGAATTCAATTGTCATAACCCACTCCTCCACTCTGAATTTTTAATTCATCCATTATGAATTAAAGATTCACAAAAAATGAGAGCTATTAATCTCGTTAGTTGATCCTCACCCTCCATTCTATTTTTAGAAAATCTATAAATAGAACCCTCCTCTAAGAAATTAGAGAGACTTCTTCTGGCATCCTCACTATGCCCAAATCCCTCTAGGGAATCTTCTTCTTCTTCTCAATTCTCTTCTTCATACCATCGTAATGCATGAATCATTCTAGCCATTTCTACTTGTCATCTTGAGGAATCGAAGCAAGTAAGCAAGCTCTCTGAGGGCCCATTTTCATCATTCAAGATCAAGAAAGAATAGGCAAGCAATGGAAGCCGCAGAGTAACAGGTTTTGTTGTTTTTATACTTCATTTGTTTATTCCTGTTATTTTCATATTTCCATTGATGTATTGGGTTATTATTTCATTATTGATATTTTCCTAATTTTCCCATTCACAGGTTGTATCTTTGCAAAGATCTAGCTCAAGGCTTCAAATATTTGTTTGATTTTCTGAGCTTTCAAGTTTTATTCTGAGATATGTTAGATCTTTTAAAATTTCAATTTTTTTTTTTTTTGAAAATAGGGTCTCATTTTGATGGATGCATATGGAGATGATTGTCAAGCTAACATTCCTTTATTTCACGAAACTTTGAATAGGCAACTTTATCCTCACAATTTATCTAACTTTGGTTTATCCAGTTGTTGCAGGATACACCAGTCTGTGGAACACAGTGAAATTAATTGTCTGACTTTCCTCACAAGGTTGGATCTATATTTGAGAGGACTAATATTTTATTTAGATGTGTTCAGGGCTGAAGTCTAGCAGGAAAATGAAGAGATTCTGGAGCAACACGCAGATGCAACACCTGTAATCAAGAGTTGTTTAGAAAATATAATAGCTAAATCAGTTCTAGAAAGAGATAATAGAAAAGCATCTTTCCTTGAGTCATTTTATAGTGACATTGATAGGAGTTCTTCAAAAGGGGAGTGCTGGTATAAATTTGTCAAAATTTGTAGAGAAGAAACCACTTGTTAGGATGAAGTCTTTGATTCTGACCCTAATACTTTTGATAAAAATGAAGAAACATCTTTCCTTAAGTCATTTTATGGTGAGATTGATAGAAGTTCTCTGCTTCCTAATAAGGGTGAGGCAGAGTGCAGGTATGAACCTTTTGAAAATAGTAAAGAGCAAGTTACTCCCTTTTTTCAGTCATTAAACAATCAACAAGAAAGGTTTGATGAGGGGGAAGATAAATGTGAAATTGATCTTGACACACTAAACAAATATATCGAATTATTAAATGCTTGTCAGGATGATGTTTCTGGATTTGAATTTAGCAATTTTGATAGGGATGAGTTGATAAAAAGGTGTAAACAGGTACTGAAACAATTTAAAGGCATTATTGCTAATGAAGTCCCTACTATAGCAACTAATGAAGTCATAGAAAAGAAAGTAAATCCTAATTCCATAGATGACTTCTTTGAATTGAATTATCAAATGCAAGAATGTTGCAGGGCAATGGAACCAAATACTCTACTGGATGGAAAATGTGAGTTGTTTGATGAACCATTCATGAAAGTTGAGGATACAGAGGATTATGTTGTTGCTATGCATGATCAAGTATCAGTCTAGAATCATTCTGAAAATGAAACAGGGGAATATTCCTATCAATCAAAAGTTGTTTCACCTTTACGGTTAGATGATTTAGAAATGATAAATTTCTGTATGGTTATGATAATAAAGATACTCATTTAGATGCTAATGTGCAGAGAATTGAGGAGGACATTGGGACGTTTCCTGAACTTGAGGATGAACAGAACATCTAGAATGAAGAAACAAAGCTGGATAAAGACAAAGAAATAATCCATCAAGAGCCATACATCCTTCAATTTGAAGTGAGACCTGACTTTGAGCCAAACAACAAAAGTGTAGAGTTAAATGGAGGACTAGCTGTCAATAAACAAGCATGTCCAATAGAGCCAAAAATACATCAAGTTGTATTTTTCCTTTCCACAGTGAATAATGTTGAATACTATTTTGATTATGGAAATTTGGGAGATAAGACATGCATATGGATTAATCATGAACATGATGAGCTTCCTCAGTTGCTGATTATCAGAGATTATTCTGTTAAACACAATGAATTTAGAATACAACAACATTTTTTAGAATACAAAGATGAATCTGCTAGGATCAGAACAATAACTAATGCCCTGATGCTCCTGCACAATCTAAGGAAGTATGCAAATACAGGTGTCTTTGGGTCTTTTCCTGGGTTTTATTTGCCTTGTGGTGGGTTTTGTATATAGTTTGGTAGGGTAGTTGTTTTGTTCCTTTTCTTTGCTTTGTTGTCTTGCTTTCTATTGTTTCCTTTTTGTAGGTTGGTTGTTTGTATAGTGTTGTTTTGTTCTTTTTGTTTGTTTTCTTGTTGAGTTCTATTTTTGGTTAGTCAAGATGAGGCAACTCATCAGCCTAAGAAGATAACCAAATTGTTAAGATTCAAGTGATGAGAACAAATTCATATATAGGTTGTAACTCATTTTGAGAAGTACTTATGATTAGGTCTATGATATCTTTTCATCAGGGTGCCCTTTCTTAACCAAAGTGATTTATTCACAATGACTCACCTAACAGCGTTGGGTCTGTTGAACACAAGTATAGATGTTAAGTGAAAAATCTAAAGGGACTCCCTTGCTACCAATGCAATCTCCAACCTGAATCAGTAAGTGACCATACCTTGCACACTAAGCTTACATGATGATATCATATGAATACAGAAGTGAATATTGAAAAAATATAGAAATATAATAAAACTAGGCCATCTAAGTAACTCTACGGGGGCTATAGACGCCTGCTGGCAGTGGGGCTTTACTTAGGGGGATTGTATAGATAACCTTGCCAAGGCTATGGATGCCTGCTGGCAGCAAGGCTCTATCCAAGTTGGCTCTGAGGGATGTTCCCAAACTATGTAGCTTAACATCAGTTAATCATGTTTTCAACTTGCTTTCAAGATGAGGATAATTAATCATTTGCACACACTTGATCCTTTGTTAGCATTGTTGCCATGATGAAAATCTTGTCATTCAGAAAGATTATAATGATTATACTTAGAAAGAGTTAGAATATTATGTTAGAATGTGATCACATCACTTGAATCATTGGAATTTAGTTGTTTTCTTTGGTGGCAAGTTGTTGTGTGGTTACACAACATGCCCCATTTTGACTTGACAAAACAGGGACCCAACTTTTGTTGCTTTGGCTTGTGTTGTTTTCTGCTTCTCAGTGGTTTGATAAAAATTAGTCATGCAGATGACCCTACATAAAAGGGGTGGACAGGTCACCATGATGAGGTCAATTTGTCAAATTCAGTATTTCATATCATTGACCTCATAGTTGGAAAGTGCATGAAATTCCATGCAAGTTTGCCTTTTACATCACCCTGAAATTTGACCAAGTAAGAAAGTTATGGCAAGTCAAAATTCTGGTCAAACCTGATATTCTAGGGGGGGTCATATTTCAAATATCAGTCACCTTATGTTAGATCACCCTGATCCTATTTTATCACCTGATATTTCGAATATCACCCGATCTTTAATTAGATCACCCCTTCGCAAAATATCCCCCATGTCGATGTGACGATGATGTCATCTGAACCCGATGAACAAAGGAAATCACCCTGATGGTGACATCATCATCCTTTTTACATCATGCAAGTATTTTTCCAATGATCACCCCATCCAATGCCATGACAATGACGTCATGGTAACTGCAGTGATAAAACCAAGTCATCAACCTGATTACGACATCCAGATCTTCCCAGGGGGGGTCATCTTTAGTTGTGAGGGTCACATTTTGCATCTCCTCAATCTTAATTTCTGACCTGATATGCAAAGCTTGACATGATGGTGACATCATCTTGTTCAGAGGGTGATGTCCCTCAATATCGGGGTCATATTTCTTGACCTCCCAATTTTCCTTAAGTATGATCAAAACCGTCGCCCTTTCGCCTTTTTTTAACAAAGCCTATCCATGATGATGACATCATCATCATATCCTGGTTAATGGAGAGAGTTAGGGTGATGGTTTTTTTCAATCCATTTTAGAGCCTGATGCATGTTTTTGGTCAACGATGGTTGACCTGACCATTTTTAACGCCGTATATGCATTTGGATGTGGGTATTCACAGATGATTGATATTCATGACCCGATATATATATATATACGTTTGCACATTCAAAGCATGATTTAGTACATATTTATCCTCTTGCTGTGTATTTAAGTGATGATGCTTAACTTCTGTATGATCACCGCACGTGCACAGGTAAGAAAAGGAGGTGCATCGACCAGAAAGATGAGATCGATGGGACATTTTCAGCCCGCTCTGACTAAGGATGGTCATGTCAATGATCAGGACGATGTGCATTTGCGATATGAAAAGGCAGGAAAGCAGGACAGGTGGATTTTGAATCCATTCCAGAACCCGATGGCGTGCAGGTGGACACACGATGAAGCTTTAATGGTAGGGAACATCCCAGGCGGCGGACCAGATCCTGAGAGGTTGAAAACGCACCAAGAAAGGACAATGCTTTCAATGCGGAGGTTTGCAGGTGGAGACTTTATTGAGGGAGTGGTGCCCTATCTGGAGGCTGTTTGAATTCTTGGCGGGATCCGTTCTCCACCATCTGATGCTGCATTTCAGGATGCAGACCATTGATTTGCTAGGGTTTCCAAGGCACTGTATGGGAAGGGGAAAAGCAAGAAGCATATATTCAGCCCCTTTACTTTGTAAAAAAAAAAGGAGGTCAATCATACAATATCTGACCTGTAGGAATTTCATGTAGGAGATCGGATTACTGAGACTATTGAGGACTAAATTGTTGAAACATTCAAGGTTCTCTCCTCATATCACTGTAAATGTACTTTTTTTATGAACATACTGTGTGGAGATGAAGCTTCAGATTACATCCTGATTGTAAACCTTAAGTAATCTTCAAGTTGACTTCTGGATATGTACTAATGAATGTTGTGTTCTATAGAAGCACTTTCATTTCATTGCATGTTGTTGTCAACTCTACCTTTGAAGATTTGCACTGGATCATCCTGATTTGTGGAATGTCCTAGTGAAGTATGATTCTAGTTTTCTTCTCTTCATTGTTGTATGGGAACATGTATGTGGATCAGTGATCTCAGTCAAGTAATTTTAGGAATCTCTCTCTCTAACCGTTTTTTCTCATTTTAATTTCATAGAAATCACTTCTATAACTACATATCATAATAAATATTAAGCAGAACAGAGGAATATGCTGGTATCCCGTAGATAACTGAATATCATTAGCATATTTTTTGAGCTAGATGCATGTATTGTTGAAAATATCATGCAAAGAATCACTGATAAGGGTAGAACTCATGCAGATATCCACTTAGACATAGCCTTTGAATGAATATTTTGTGTAGAGTACCCCCTCTGTGTGAAAGCATTGTTGCAGAAGTAGAATCTACAGACCTATGTAAGACCCCAAAATGAAAAACAACAATACACATCAATCACTGAGTAACATCAGCAGATTATGAACTAATCATCGGAGGCTTGGGATCATGAATTCTTTGAATTCATCGTATCTTTCAAGATAAACAAGGGTTGTTGTGTAACTTTTGTTTTGTTTGTTTGTGTGTGACCAACATCCACATCAACAGTTCTACCGCAAGGTGAGTATTGCCCTTGTTTGGCACTCCTTGTCCTAACTACCTAGGTCTCTCTTCCTTCTTCCACTGTTAGAGTTTAACTCGACGTGTGATGTCTGATTCATGCTTGTATGTGTCTATGATGGATTATGATTTATGCCTCGTTTGGTGTGCATTGAAGGTGATTATTTCCCTTATGCTTGAGTGTTGTTGTCATTCTATTATGTTTTGGCAAGTGTGCCATATGTTACTTGAATGCAATTGGATGGTAGTTGTACCATGTATTATTTATAAGCATTATATTGGCAGTTGTGTCATGTGTGTTGTGTGCATTGATTGGTGTGTACTCCATATGTTGCTTGTATACCCTGGATGTGTGGGATGCTCTTAGCGGGTTTGCCATGATCACCTTCTTTGTAGCTCGGGGGTTGCCTAGAGTTGCATAGACATCTATTGCACTCGACGATGGCAATATGGTTGGGAGGTGAGCAACATTTCCCCATTGGTCCTTCATGATGATCTTCAGGTGCTGGATGGATTCCTTGATCTTTTTACAAGTGGTTTACCTTGTGCTTTGTGCCTTGTTGCACCTTGGAGAGCATGTTGGTTTTGGGTGGTTTATGCACTTGTATTTTATCTTTATTGATTATTGTAACCTTTGTAATGTAGGTCTTTTGAGACCCTTGTAATAAGATGTAATTAATGCTTTGAGTTGATTTATGATGTTGTCTATGATTCATCTATTTTTAGGATGAAGCCCTTCGAATATTGTAGTTATTAGATATCATCTTGTATTTTTCCATGCCTCGGTTTGTGAGAACGTTGGCATATTTTGATAGATTTTACATGTTAGAATCTAGCTATGTTAGCATGTTTAGACTCAGTTATTTGATTTTTATGGATATGTTTGTGTTGGATCATATTCATCCCATATAGGTGGTGAGGATCCTATCTTTTCTTTTGGCATGTGTCGACATTGGTGTCAAACATGCATAGCCTTTTATATGGATTTTGTCCTTTTTGACATGTGGACATAATTGGTTAAACACCTTAATGTTTTTGGTTAAAATGAATCCTCTTTGGCATTGATTACTATTTTTAGCCTCATAGGTGTTTGGTGTCATTTCCATGATGTGATATGCACTCTTGGATTATTCCCTCTGCATTGGGAAGTGTGCCTTTACACGAGTTTGACTAGTGACAATTCCAGTTGGTTGAGGAATCGTACCTCCTAGTTGGACTATCTTGTGGGTGAGAGTTACCCTTGTGTTTGGGATGTCTTGTGTCATCATGGAATAGACTGAGGTGGATGTCACCCTCATCCTACTCCATGTGTTCACAAGGGAGCGAGGTCGTGGACATGTATCTGATCCTCATCATGGAGTGAGCTCCACCTCTCACTTGGTTATCGTGGTGAGTTGTCACACGATGCATGAAGTCTTCCGCTTGTGCCATCTTGCATTGTGCAATGGTGATGTCATTTTAGGTGTTGTTGTGCTTATTGCGCCACCTTGTATGTGCGTGAGTGCAATGCGACATGTATATGTTGTACTTGCAAATGTAAAAAAATTGTTGGTTCGGTGTTTGTTCAGCTAATGTTTTGGGTGAAATCTTGGGGCATTACAAAGTGAATTATGCAATGTGATGATTATTATTATGAAATGTATGAAGCATGTGAATGGCTAACTACTGTGATGGTGGTCTAAGTGGATGCAGGAATAGGTTGCTCCTCTGGAAAGGATGGGAAGTATCACTCAGGAGAAGGACTTGGTCTAGTAAACATTGGAGAAAGCCTAAATTGAGTAAACACACACACCGCTATCCTATTGGTCTAGGATGGGTCAAATTCATATGGGTAGCGGTAAGTGATTTATGTTGGATCCTAAATGCTTGTTTGGATGTTGAGTGAAAAATGTGATTTAACCTGCATGTTGATTTAAGTCTTCTTTGATGAGTTTATGGTTGCATAGGCAAGGTCTTATTGTGGTTTGGTTATAACTCGTGCAAGCCCATGATATGTTCATACATATGACTCGATACGAGGATGAGTGTATGCAGGTAGATGCACCTACGCACACTCATGAGCGTATTGCTCACAGGTATGAGGATATCGATTTGAACCATGAAGAGTTATTAGCACTTATGTGAATGTGAATTTTATGGCATTTATGTCTATGTGGATTTTATGAATGATAAGTTATATATATATATATATATATATATATATATATATATATATATTGTGTTTCTATCTACTTACTATTTACCTAGATTGGTTAATTTGTTTGGAAAGTGAGTGATTATGGATTTTTGCATCTATATATGTGTTTTTATCCATTTACTATAGATTGGATATTTTGTGAAAAATGAAGTAATTATAAATCTTTGCATCTATGTGTGTTATCTATCTTGAATGCAATATGATGAGAAAAAGAATAATACAATGTCTTGTATTAAATGTAGTTATTGTTAATTAATGATGATATTTTGATCGGCTAACTACTATGGCGATGATCTAAGTGGATGCAGGAACAAGTTATCCCTCCAGAAAAGAGGGGAGGTATCACTCAGGAGAAGGATTTGGTCTAGTAAATGTTAAAGAAAAGCCTAAACTGAGCATCACACACACACATTCTATTTTGTCCTAGGTTGAGTCAAGTCAGTATGGGTAGTGGTAAGTGATCTAAGTTATGTATCTTGAGTCTTGATTGGATGTTCAAACTTGCATGTTGTTAAGTATTTGGTTGTCTAGGCAAGTTTACTTTTGGAGACTATAGTTCATGCAAGTCCATGATATGATCTTACGTATGAATCAATATGAGCATGAACATATGTAGGTAGATGTACCTACGTACACTCATGAGCATATTGCTCATAGATAAGGGGATATCGATTTGGACTATACAAGAATTATCGTCTCTTTTGTGTTCTTCGTTGTTAAGTCTATGAAGTTTTTACGACGTTAAATACATATTTGGTTATGAGTTATATTTGTTTTTATGATGATGATACATACATACATACATACATATATATCATTATTATTATTTTCTCTTAATAGAGAAAATACAATTTTATCATTTTTGTGAAAATTGATTTTCATAAATATTGTTTTATAAAAGAATAGAAGTATATAAAATAGATTTAATGAAAAAAAACATAAAAGAATAGTTTATAAAATAAGTTTAAAGGTGATTAAATCATAGTAAAATAAAAAAATAAGGTTAATGTGTTTTTAAAAAGGGATATGTTTCATTTTAATCAAATGATGGACATGTCTTTTTAGGGTGGCGGCCTTATAAGGCAAGCGGGCCTTAAGTCATTGGTGGCAGCGCATAAAGCGCATACGATGGAGAGCATGTGTTAGGCCGTTAGGAGGCCAACATTGTTTCCCAAGGATCCAACGTGGATAATGTTAGGGGGCCATAGTGATAGGTGATCGTGCCTTATCCTTAAGTCTATGCAAGTGCTTAGGATATTGGCCGTTAATGTTTTTACTCTAAAGTTTTTAACAAACACTTTTATTTTTAGAAAGTTTGTTTTTGTTTTAGCCCATGGGAAATGAAACTAATTTTAGATTTTTGTTAAGCATGTCACCATTGTGTTGACATTATTGAGTTGGCTCCTTAGGTTTTTAGTATAAATAGGGGGTGCTCTCCCTCATTTTTACTCGCACCTTTGTATTGTTAGCAAATTTGTATTGTGAATGTGAGATAGTGTCTGTTGTTGGGATTTTACCTAGATAGAATCATGAATCAATCATTGATTGGTGTTTGTATAGGAAAATTGTATAAGGGGAAATATAGTGAAAATAGGATTCAAGTGGTATTACTTTGATATATGTATCCTAATAAAGTGTGTAATAGGTTAACCTTGGGATATGTGATCTATGGAAGATGTAGATAACCTAGTATAGAGATTGTCATCTTTCCCAGTCGAGATAGAAGGGTGGGTGAATATGAGATGAAGAAAACTTTGGCCAAAGTGGTGTAAATAGCCAACGTTTACACTGTCTCTAGTTTCATTGTGTTCCAAGTTTGCATATTTTGATGGTTGTAGCCATAATATGATAGTACTAGTAAATGTAGGACACAACACCTGCTCAAATTAGGCTTAACTTTGAGGTTGCTATACCAATCCCTTCGTTGAAGGGTAGGGTCATTTACCTATTTGGTAAAAGTGCGGGGGACTGCAGTTAGTCCATGGTTGGAGGTAAATCACTTGAGTGATGCTTCCCCTCATGTAGTTGGTGGCCGAGAGTATTGAAGATAGACAAGTATACAAACATGTGTTTCTATTTATCAGTTAAGCTCTTGAAGCTTCTATGTAATTTATGAAAAATTGTAAAAGTTGAATATTCAATTCTTATATTGAGAAATGTAATTTGGTTATGCAATAGAAGTTTGAAATATGTTTCAAATGTGCATTATATCAAATGTTCGAAGGAAAAATTTTAGTATTCCTGATCTAATTTCGCGATTTATTTACTTTCAAGTTGAAACTTAGTAAATCTTAGTTGGTAGAACAAGTGGCATATATATATATATATATATATATATATATATATATATATGGTTTATAAGGCATGAAGGGGGCTGCCATAGAGGGTAGGTAGTCTATAGACAAGGAGGAACATCAAATAAAGTGCTTGGCATAGAGGCACATGTTAATAGGTGTCTTGGAGGTTATTATAGTTATTAAAGTGGAGCCTATGTATAATCCTATACAAGCACTTATGTAAGCGCATAAGCATGAGCATTATAATAATTTTTAAGAGAGTTTTAAAACAAACTCTTGACCTGCATTTTGACTTTGTCTAGTACGTATGGGATAATATGAAATCAGTTTTAATTTTTAAAAAGAGTTTTTCTTTGTTTTCCAACTTGCATTTGACTTATTCTTTGAAACCAATTTCTACTATGAAATAGGGAACATGGTCTTATATGTGTCAAATTTATGAAGGGGTTTTTATCCTTTAGAAGTTTGTTTTATTTTCTTTTGGTGAGTTGTTATTTGGGTGTCCACTTATGTGTCATTTTCCTTTATTTTTCTTTTGCCACCTCTAATTCAGTTTTGTTGAAGGGGGAGTTGTGTCAACTTTGCAAACTAAATTGTAGCCTACATTCTCTTGGGTTTTTTGTATAAAAAGGGGAGCATTCTCATTCCATTCTACACCAATTTTTCTAGCCAAGAGCTTACTTACTCTACTGCTTTCAATCTAAGAGTTTTAAATCTAAGTTAGAGTTGTTTAGTGAGAGCATTGAGGAGATTATTGAGAGATATTGCATTAGGAGTTTATAGTATTTGAGGTGAAGTCTAGTAAGTTGATTTTGGGATAGCTGAGACCTAAATTGATCAATTGGATTAAGTGGTCAACAGGCATGAGAATTCTATTTTTTATTTACTTATCTTTTATCATGAAAGAATGATTGTTTAAATGTTCTGCTTGGAATAGCATAATATGCTTGCACTAGTGAATTGTATTATTTTCTTATGAAAAAGAAAAAAATCATGTAGATATGATTTCCTTATGAGTATTTTATACACTCCATATTAAAGAGTGTATTCTATCATCAGTATTACATATTAGGAATTGATTAACATAAATAACTTGAGAAGTTATTAAATACTCTTATATACCCAATTAGGGAATTCTGATAATGATGTTTCTATACATAGTTAGTCTTTACTACATGTATAATGTGATATGTATCAATTTCATAAAGTGACTTGATAATGTGACTTATTATGCTAGGAAACCTTGGGAATAATAAGGTTTAGCAATGCAACAATAAAGATAGTATGAAAGATATGATATGGTGAGATGTCATATTGCTAATCTATACTTGATTAATTATTTGCTCTTTACTTTTCCTTGGAATGAAACCCTAGGTTGATTAGCCTATTTGGTTGGGTTACTTAATTGATCTTTGGTTGGAACACATAGGTTTGGATTAACCTACAGATTGATGATTGTTGACTTTGTCATGGGATTAGGATATATATATCAAGGTTGAGACTCACCTTTGTGATTAAGTTGATCACTCGAGTTTCTGAATTACCTTTTGATTGGAACCATAGGTGGGATTACATATTAAGTCAGAGTTGTCTTTTGATTGGTTGCTTTATATTTTTATATGAAGTTATATCTTTATAACCATTTATTGATGAGATCACACTCTTGACTAGAGTCTTTGTAACTAGTATTACTTCGACATATGTGTCATAATAAAGCTTGGGAATAGGTTAACCTTGGGATTTGTTGATCCATGGAAGGGAATAACCTAGAATTATTAGTGGGGTTATGCCTTGGATATGTTGATCCATAGATGGGAATAACCTTAGATGTCTTTGCAACTCGAGCTTGAATGATGGGTGAGTGTGTGACATCCATTCCAAGTTAGGGGTGATGAAACTTTGGCTAAAGTAGTGTAAGCAGCCAATGTTTACACTTTTAGTTCACTATGATCCATGTTTACATTCTAGGAAGGGCAATCATGCTTGGGGTTGTAGCCACAATGTATGACAGTACTAGATACGTAGGACACAACATCAGCTTAGTATAGGCTATTCTTTGAGGTTCTCATACCTGTTGATAACTGAGAGGGGGGGGTGAATCAGTTATCCTAATTACTTTGAACTTTCTTATTAATCAATGCAGCATTAAATCAAACAAACAAACATTACCATGAAATGAAAAACACATGACACAGTATTTTTGACGTGGAAACCCTGTTAAGGGAGAAAACCACGGGGTGATTAACCCAAAGATTATTCTCTGTTAGAAGAATAAGGAATTACAAAATGGCACTTGCCAATTAGGGCTCACTGCCCGAGCACACTGCTCACAAAGAGGCCCACTGCCTACAAGGAGACACACTGTCTACAAAGTGATAAGAATCACAGTCTTGAACTGATTGGAAGCATCTACATATGCTGGAGTTCAGTTCCGGTTAGGCTCAGTACACTGATCTGCTGCACTTCATCTTTCCTCTGTTCTTTATTCTGCTATCTTTTCACATACCGGATCTTTCTTACTGCTTCTACTCTGCTCTGTATTTATTCGCATACACCTTCACACCATTACTCTTTTCACAACTAAATCCATCCTCTATATATATCCGCACTAGTGATTTCATTATCTTTCTAGTCGGCACCCGGAATAATCTATCTTCTCACAAACTCTGTTCTGTCGGCTGAATCCTTGCATATCAAGTAATGCAGATCAAGCATATACTTGTAGATATCATTAATCATGTCGGCCAAACATGATTCATGCCTTCACAACCTTTACCATCAACAGTAACACATCCGAAAAATAGTCTGATACTCTATCAGTCAATTCTTCCTATGTTTTCACTGTCTCTCAGGAATCCGGTACTCAACTATTCATATCTTTTTCTTTGTTCATCACCGGAGGCTAAATCCTTGGAATATACTACTCAAGGTAGTCCTCTTAACTTCCCCAAATCCGCACTGCACCAAGACACTTCCTCTGAGAGATCCAGACCAATCTGTCGGACCTTGCCACATGCTCTGTTCTTGTTCACCGGACCACAACAATCTTCATTCTGACTTCCGGTAGAGACACACCATGACTTGCGGATATGTGGGATGACCTTTGTTGCCATCAATGACAACAATCATGAATCCATATAGTGTCTCTTGCCAACAATCTCCCCCTTTGGCATTGATGGCAACACTTAGTGAAAAATGACTAAGTGTTTACACTATGCTCCCCCTTGGCTGATGCTCTATCTTTATATACAATTTCTGGAACTCCCCCTTAGTTGGATTCCTCATTTTTCACTGCTCCTCACTCCCCCTTTGACATCAATGGCAAAGGGTAGGGTCCGCACACCAAAATTTTCAAAAATTTTCTATACATAGCCGCATATTTACATACTCACATATACTGAAGAATGTCTGCAAAAGATGTCTTCAGTTGGATCAGTTCTGTAGCCCAACTTTGCTTCATTCTATCCAAAATTGAAATGTGACCACTCAACAGAAATGCAAATGCATCTGCCCTTTTTAGATCTTTCGGATCACTTGTCTGGGCTGTGATTTGAGCTTCTGCTATGGCCTCATGCATGGCCTCTAGCTTAGGGACAATTAACCCCCTGAGCTCACTCGACCTACTTATTCTATTTTTCCTTTCCTTCTCCAATTTCTTGATTTCACTCAAGACTGCAATAGTCTGACATTCTTGATTTGTTATAGAGGAAGAAAGAGGATCAAAACTTTGAGACAAGCTTAGTAGTGTGTCCTCTTGCGCTTTTATTTTCTTCTCAATGTCCACTGTTACCTTGGACCAGGAGATACAAAATTTGTATATTTCACCGCCATCCTTAAGAGCATTTTATAAGCTCTTTATCCCAATGTTCATGTTTCTCCTATCATTAATGATCAAACCCTGAACCTCGGAGAACCTTTTATCCAAAAACTCCTTTCGGACCTTTTCTTCAGCTGATTTTTCTAGAGATTCAAAATGTGTACTAACACTGCTGACTAAGGTTTTGAGATTATCGGAAGAGGAGGCTGTGGGATCCTTCTGACAAGATGGCATGATCTTTTCCAGCACTCCAGATGCTACCTCCATAAGCTCACAGTCTTCCATGTGAGATTTCAGTAGTTTCTCTTTGACTTTCTCATTTGCAAATGAGGCTATTTTCATTGTTTGTACCAGTGACAAAGAGTCAAAATCTAATGGTCCTTTTAGCAGGTCCGGTTCATCAATTTCTATAGTGGCTTTTGTCAAGAATTCTTGAACAGTTTGTGCAGTGTCTCTTGCCGGAGACAGATGTTTCTTCTCTTCTGTAGTTTTGTCCTTTGGAATCTTTTCTCCTTCCTTACTCTTACCACTTTCAGTTGTGGTTTTCTCTGTTGGGGTCTTCTCTTTCTCTGCATCCTTGGTGCTATCAACCTCTTTTTCTTTAACTGCTGCTTCTTTCTCCTGTAGTTTCTCTTCTTCTTGGGATCCGGAGACTGTAGGGGAAACCGGAGGAGAGATGTTAGTCTGTTCAAGGGCCACTTCTTCCGGAGTAGATGATTCCAAGTCCACAGCTGTTTCTGCACCTAAGTCCTCTACAACAGGAAGATTAAACCTTTTGAATGTTTTCTGGAGAATCTCTTCAGTGTCCTTGGCTACCTTGTCGGTCTCACCAAGCATAAGCCGATTCATCCTTGCTTTGCTCCTAAATTCATCCTTGCAGTCTTTGAATACCATGTTCATTGTTTTGTGATCAATTGAAGGATATAGCTGGATAGCTATCTGTTCCCTGATCTCAAGGTCTTTTGCCATGGCATTGTTCTTTCTTATCTCTAATTCCATCTCTAGGCTCTTTGGGATTTCAGAGATAATTTCAATAAAAGCTTTATTGTAGATGTTCAAGTACCTTATTATAGCTTCTTGCAGGATCTTTTGATCTACCTCATTGTAGTCATCACAGAATTCAGCCACCGGTTGAAGGTTCCCATCCACAGTGACTGATTTGACTGCACTGTCTAGAGACAGGGTGGGCTTTTCAGAAAATTCTTCTGTCATTTCTTCCTTGTCTCGACCAGTAGAGGGTTTACCGGATCCTTTCCTTTTCTGTTTCTTTATTTCTTTCACTCCCTCATCTGACTCAGTTTCTTCTTCATCCTTTTGGCTTTGATAAGCCCTTGTGGCTTTTTTCTTAGATCTTTTACCGGATGCCTGGACTTCCAGTTTTGAACTTTTGGTTGTGGGAGGTGCAGACCTTTTTGATGATCTGGTCCGGGTGGAAGTTTCAACCGGAGCACTTTTCTTACTTTTCTTTTCTTCCTCAGCCTTTCTCCTCTTTTCCCGGTTGGCATCAAATGCCTCCTTTGGAATGCCTAGGCCTTGAGCAATATGCTCTACTTCTTTTCTCACCTTCCTCTTTATCTCAGGTTCTCTGAGTTCCACATGAATTTTCACACTCGGTTCCTCAAATGTTCCGAACCTTTCTGCCTTTGGATCTTTAGGCTGACTTAGCATGTGTTGAACATGCAGCTCCACTATCTGTTCATCTACTTCATACCCCATGGGCATGATCCACACAGTTCTTGGTTCTACTGCCTCCATTAGACACTGATCTATTTCTACCATGAAGCATACTGTGTCTTTGTACTTTTCAACAAGGGATTGGGGTATTCTTTCTCTTGCATGCATCATGCTTTGGAAGTTCTTGAAATATCCCCATAGAGCTGTATTTCTTGCTTTAGCATCCCCAAGTCCATGCAAATAGTCTCTGATTTGGATGGCAACCGGTCTGTCATTCTGCCATATCCATCCACTGGATCCGGGAAGCTCATTCATGTAGTAAAAGAAGAGACAAAGGATCAGATTGCCATACTTGAAGGAGTTTTTCTTGTCCTTCTTAATCTTCTGCAGATTTTCAAAAAGTTGGTTTACAAGAAGCTCACACAAGTCATAGTCTGCATTCTCCTTTAACATTTGATAAGCTGTGTAGATTGCAGTTCCCGGTACTAAATTTTCCCTACTGGAGTGATAGATTTTGTAACCAATTATCATAGATGCAAATTTGACATCCGGTTCAGTGATGTCATCAACTGTCATAGTTCTCTTGTCAAACTTGGATCCGGTTGCATCACTAACTGTCTGATTTTTGACAGACTTGAGAATAGGTAATCCATCGGATGAGTGCAGACCGGTTACAGCCCTAATTGCATCTTTGGTAATCTTGAAGGGCTTGTTCAACCATAGGAAGTTGTCATGTACTCTACTTAGTACATACCGGACCCATTCATCTTCTTCAAAACAGGGGAAATGAATGCATTGTGCAAAGTGTTTGTCCCGGATGGCTTTGTACTGAGGTTTGATCTCGAAGGAGTCATCTATCAATTGTTTGTGATAGAGATCCATTAGTTTTGATTCTCCAAAGTCTTCAAAATTCGCATGGATGTAAACCCTAATGTCTTCCGTATGCAATACACCATGTGGAACACTAGAGAAGGCTCCTAGTGGATCTACCTCTAAGGATTTGTAAGGATGTTTCTTGAATGTGGGACGAGGTCTATCAGAGATCTTAACTATATTCGGAGTAGCCATTTTTCAAAGATTTGCAGGGAGATATTGAAAACGAAAAATACCTTATGCACCTTCGGTTATTTGGATTGATTTCTGTATGTAGTAACTTCTGTAAGTGATCTTCAGTGAACTTGATGAATTTTGTCGCAGAGCTCCGCTTTTCGCTTCTTCTTGGGTGTGGAATGATCAAATGATTATTGAGAAATCCCTTATATCGTTTCGTAAACCCAAATATCTGTTTGCATAAATGCTCAACCTATATTGTTCCGGTTTGCCTTATCCGGATAGCTTGGAGTATCCCGGATCAGTTCTGATCTATGAACATCATGCGGATCTTTCAATCATGAATAAATCGAGATGACACATTACGAGAACATCCCAAACATTCTGTCCAGTCTGCAGAGCAAAATAATGTACTTCCGGATCTCTCCGGACCCTTTTGTAGTCCTCTGTCATTCCGGAGCATCTCCCGGAATAGGTCTTACTTGATCGATCACAACTTCTTTGCATCTTCATGCGGACCTCTGAAATCTTGTCTGGATCATCTCAAGACTTATATCTTCAAACCCTTTACTCCGCATCTTGTATCACATCCAGCACCACTTGATTGGCTGGGGGAACAGGGTTTTCTTTGAGTCTCCCCCTGAGCCAGAGCTCACTTTTTAATTTCTGGAAGAAATATCAGCACCAGAGTCTGGTGCGGATCCAACCTCTACATTCTCTGAACTTTTCTTCACCCAAATCTTGTTCATCTGATTCCTAACTTCATCCGCATTCATCTTTTGTTTACCCTTGTCTTGATTCTGATTATACACCGGACCTCTTTTGTCCTGATTCTTGTTTCTGCAGACTTTAGCATTATGACCGGACCTATTATAGATTTGGCAAATAACATTTCTTTGCATATTTGACTGATAACCTCTTGATCTGCATTGATTAGCCATATGACCTACTCTATTGCATGTGAAACATCTACCATTGAATGATTTGTTTACTTGCATATTTCTGCATTCATGAGACTTGTGTCCATACCTTTTGTAGTTAAAGCACTGTCCGGAGAAGGATGGATTAGTTTGATTCATCCTTTTTCTGCACTGATTAGCTTTGTGACCAAAGTGATTGCAGCTGTGGCAGTATCCATTGAAAGATGGATAACTTTGAGCATTGGGCTGTCTTACCGGAGGTCTTCTAGGCGTATTCCTTGGATTTTCTGATCCAAAATTCTTTTGACCGGATCCGGAGCTTTCTCCTTTCTCATATCCCAAACCATACTTGTCATCTATCCTCTTTTGACTTCCAAGAAGTACTTCAAGTTGGGCAGAACTTATCTTGAATTTTTCTTTATATTCATTTGCTGTTTGAAGATCTCTTTTGAGAGAGACAATTTGATCCTCAAGTTTTTCTTCATTATCTTTGGCATCTTCAAGATCAGATTCAAGATGTCTGATAATCCTGTCCATCTGGTGGCATTCTTCTGATTTCTCTTTAAGAGATTGTCTTAGATTGTCTTCAGCTTTTCTTTTTTCTTCAATCTCTTGAGTAAACTTTATAGTTCCTGATTCCATTTCATGTCTTAACATAATGACTTCTTTTGATAATTTTTCACATAACTTGGTTTTCTCAGTCAATTCTTCATCTGTATTGCTTTCTTCACTTTGTCTTGCCAATTGTTGGAGTAGCTCCTTTCTCTTTTTCATAGAGAGACTTAATTTGTCCTTTAATTCTCTCATGAATTCATCAGCCTGTTTGAGTCTTTCCTTTAATTCATTGACTTCAGAATTTGACTGTTCAAGATCCTCAAGGGCAGTCTTGAGTTGCTCCCTTAAACCATATGCATCCATTTGAACTCCCAGATCTTCCTCAAGCTGTTAGGCTCTATTAGGAGGAACCTCGCTCTGATACCAATTGTTGATAACTGAGAGGGGGGGGTGAATCAGTTATCCTAATTATTTCTTCTTTTGAACTTTCTTATTAATCAATGCAGCATTGAATCAAACAAACAAACATTACCATGAAATGAAAAACACATGACACAGTATTTTTGACATGGAAACCCTGTTAAGGGAGAAAACCACGGGGTGATTAACCCAAAGATTATTCTCTGTTAGAAGAATAAGGAATTACAAAATGGCACTTGCCAATTAGGGCTCACTGCCCGAGCACACTGCTCACAAAGAGGCCCACTGCCTACAAGGAGACACACTGTCTACAAAGTGATAAGAATCACAGTCTTGAACTGATTGGAAGCATCTACATATGTTGGAGTTCAGTTCCGGTTAGGCTCAGTACACTGATCTGCTGCACTTCATCTTTCCTCTGTTCTTTATTCTGCTATCTTTTCACATACCGGATCTTTCTTACTGCTTCTGCTCTGCTCTGTATTTATTCGCATACACCTTCACACCATTACTCTTTTCACAACTAAATCCATTCTCTATAGATATCCGCACTAGTGATTTCATTATCTTTCTAGTCGGCACCCGGAATAATCTATCTTCTCACAAACTCTGTTCTGTCGGCTGAATCCTTGCATATCAAGTAATGCGGATCAAGCATATACTTGTAGATATCATTAATCATGTCGGCCAAACATGATTCATGCCTTCACAACCTTTACCATCAACAGTAACACATCCAGAAAATAGTCTGATACTCTGTCAGTCAGTTCTTCCTCTGTTCTCACTGTCTCTCAGGAATCCGGTACTCAACTATTCATATCTTTTTCTTTGTTCATCACCGGAGGCTAAATCCTTGGAATATACTACTCAAGGTAGTCCTCTTGACTTTCCCAAATCCGCACTGCACCAAGACACTTCCTCTGAGGGATCCGGACCAATCTGTCGGACCTTGCCACATGCTCTGTTCTTGTTCACCGGACCACAACAATCTTCATTCTGACTTCCAGTAGAGACACACCATGACTTGCGGATATGTGGGATGACCTTTGTTGCCATCAATGACAACAATCATGAATCCATATAGTGTCTCTTGCCAACAATACCAATCCCTTTGTTGAAGGGTAGGGTTGTTTACTAGCTTGGTAAATGTGCGGGGGACCATAGTTAGTCCATGGTTGGAGGAAAAGCGCTTGAGTGATGCTTCCCCTCATGCAGTTGGTGGTTGGGATTTGAAGACAAACATCAGAATCATTTTGTATCTTATTTTCAGTTGGCTCATTGAAGCTTGTATGTAACTTTCTATGGAAAATTTGTAATGAGGAATATTCAATTCTTTAATATTGAAATGTATTTTATTATACAATGGAAGTTTGAAATATGATTCAAATGTGCATTTATTGAATGAATTTAAGGATAAATTTTATTGCTTTCACTAGTATCAGTATCTTGATCTTTTTACTTTTGAGTTAAAATTGGTAAATCTTAGTTTATAAAGTAAGTGGCATGTTACACATGGTATCAGAGCTATAGGTTCAGCTCTGGAGCCTATGTGCTCACTATGCCTTCCTACCCAACATTATGAGATTGTAATGTTTGAAATTGGTTTTATGCCAGAATGGCATAGGAGAATAACCAAGAAAATTGTCAAAGGTTAAGAGAGAACCAACTGAGTTAAAACTCCAAGAGTCAATTTAACTCTGTTGAGAATGTATAACAGAAAGATTCTGAGACTTTGACTAGAAAGGTAAAACCTTGGTCAGTTGCTAATCAGATTAAGAGCTTAGGTAGAGCAGTGTCTGTATGAAGTTAAGATCACTTTTATGTCTCAAGAACTTTGGGATGGGAAGATCCAAAAGTAATCAACCAGGTGCAGAAGCAACTGAGTATGGGAGATTCGAGAAATTGTATCAATGATACGTAGAAAAGATGGTTCTTGTCTAAACTCCTAGATGGCTTGGAATGAGCCAAGTGGGATAATAGGATCATTAAAGGACAAGTAGTGATATATTGGCATAGAATGCTGAGAAAAATAGCAGAGGACTTGGACATGCTTTTTTTTTCTAAGATTCATGAGGAAACCAATTGCCATATACAAAGAATTATGCATAAATAGAGGAGAATAAGAGTTCCTTAATGACTCATGAAGCCTATTGGAAAATATGTCAATGTGTAGTAGAGGATATAAGTAAAGAGGATCCTCGCGGGCAATATTTTGATGAATAGAGATTGGGATTAGTATCATTATTTTAAGAGTCTGCATGAAGGTTGCAAGATAATTCATAACAGTTGTAAGGAGAAGTTATTAGTTATTCTAATGGCATTTTGGCCAGATGGTTGAGAACTTTGTATTTTGTCTCTTGGTGGAGAAAGAAAGTATAATTGCAATGATAAATGTGATCATCACCAAGATATTTAGACAAGTTTTGATTAACTAAACTATTCCAAGAGGTAGGGAATAGAGTTTTGTAAATGAAGGGAAGAAATATGTGTTCCAGCTAAAGTCTTTGTGTGATACTGTAACACCATCTTATAATATCATCTATGTGATGAACGATAGATATTCCACGATGTAAGAGTGGATGTGTTTAACCTTTTAATTTTGAGCATAATGAAAATCAAAAGGGATTTATTTATATGTTGTGCTAGTAGCACAATCACTAACCTCTGTAAGTTTTAAAACCTGAGTGCAGTACAACAATCTACTCCCTTTTTAGTGACTCAATTAGTCACGTAGTGCATAGTAAGTGTTCCTCTATATTTTGACACTTCTTTGGATTTTTGTTAAAATCTCTTTTAGTTCTTGCTAAGATTGACATTATTTTATTCCTTTATTTTGGAATGGTTTACCCATCAAATTTTGAAAGTTGTTTATTTTATGACCAATTGGTCAAAGTTTGATTTATTGTCGAAATTGAGCTCATTCTTTTGACTTATTGTTGAAAATTGAATTGCTTATACTTTGTTATTAATTTGAAATTATTCTGGTGGCTATATAAGAACATTTGAGTTGATCACTATGTTTTGTGCAATGTTTCCCTCTATCATGTCTTGGATGGACCTCTGGTAGATTGTGTGGGGAGTAAATTGTAGAGAATGCACTTGGAATGTCTCTAACCCTTTTTAATTAAGAAACCTTGTGTGGAAGGAAATTCAATCCATACCTTAAACAAGTCACCCTGAAGTAACTAAAATCGATGTGAGATTTCTGGAAAAGAATGAAGAAGTAATGTTGCAAGATTTAGGCACTGGAAAGTTAAGACTGAACATAGGCATCTAGTATGGTATCCTATGTCTCGCATTAAGCTAAAAATTGTAGAATGCCTAGATGATCTTGGGAACTGGGTATCTTTGCAAGGGACACCAAGAGAAGTTAGGCTACGACAAATATCAGTTGTGCAATGGTATAGAGCAAAAAAGAAGGGTTGTCAACTCTTTGCAGTTAAAATAGAAAAAACTTGAGGAATACAAAGATGTTATTAATTAAAGAAGTGTGGCTTATTCTGGACCACAAGATCTCTAAGAAGTTGAGGGTGGAGAATTGGAGGATGTAGAAAAGGTGGATATGGAGAAATACCCTATCCTATGTGATTTTGTAGATGTATGTCCAGAAGGATTACCTATATTGCCTCCTAAGAGAGTGTTCAACTTCTCCATTGACATAATTCCAGGGTTAGAATCTTTATCCAAAAGTGTCCTATAGGATGACAACAATAGAATTTATGGAATTAAAATCACAATTGGAAGAATTGTTGTTCAAAGGATTAATAAGGCCTAGTGTTTCACCTTATGGAGTGCCAGTGATCTTCATAAAGAAGAAAGATGGGACACTATCTTTTGGGAAAACCTTTTGAATTGGAAACATACCATCATGGTTTAAAGTATCTATTTACTCAACCAAATCTAAATGCAAGGTGAAGAATGTGATATCAGACTATGATTTCAACATTACCTATATCAAGGGAAAAGAGAATAGAGTTTCTAATGCTTTGAGTCAAAGGAGGCATACATATTCCATGGTAACTATCCAAACTGACTTCAAAAGTCAAGTATTGAAAGTGATGAGCACTATGATCAAGTCAAGCAAACAATCTTGGATAAATTGCAAAATAAAAGGTATGAAGGAATTTATTTTGAACCCAATGGTTTATTGAGGTATAAAGGAAGAATTTGTGTACCAGATTCTGGTAAGTTAAGGAATTTTGTAGGGAAGGAAGTACATAATACTCAGGACATCCTAGTGTCACTAAGATGTTAGCAGATGTAAAGCCATTATATTTCTAGAAGGGAATGAAAGGGGATTCCACAAGATTTATGGAAAGTTAAAGAATAAAGGTAGCACTTTTATACCGGGGAATTTATCTGGTGGATCACAAGTGTTAGCTTGCAAATTTGTGTAGGAAGTGTTTAGATTACACAGAGTTATTGAGAAGATTATCTCAGATAGATATGCACACGTGACAACAAGGTTTGAGTAAACCATATTTTTAGTGCTAGGAACTAAACTTAATGTAAGTACAACTTCTCATCCTGAGAACAGATAGTTAAACTAAGAGAGTTAACCAAGTTTTGGAGGAATTGTTTGAATGTATATATTGCATTAGTCTAGAAATGTTGTTAGAAATGGATGAACAGATCATGCTGACCGAGAAAGATTGGCGGAAACTAATAATGAATAGAAAAGTTACACTGATGCTAGGCGTATACTAAGACAATTCTTGGTTAAAGAATAAAAGTTATTTTGAGGGTCAAATCCCTGAAAAAGTTTCATAAAGTATGGAATGCATTCCAAACAAGCTCATAGATATAAAGATCTTTTCAAAATTCTTGAAGTTAACAATTCAATTGATTGCAGAATCATTCTGATAACAACTATTGCTAGGAGGCACAAAGATTTTATTGATTCAAATTTGATATATACATATATATTTAATAGATGATTATTATATTCTTAGAATGTTTTACAAGTACAAAACCCAGGAATGGTTATGATCAATCTTTTTAAATGCTCGAAGTTCGCAAGCTCTGCTTGCATAACATAAAGGTTATGTAATACAAAGTTGAATGGGAATAGTATACAAAAGATTCTGCCACTTGGGAAGACTATGCTGAGATGAAGCAGAAGTTTCCGCAAGTTAATCTAAATTTTGAAAACTCTTGAGAGCAATGTGTTTTGTAATGTGATATTATTTATGTCTTGTTTATGTTCTGGATATACATGATACTTAAAAGTCATCGGGGACGATGATTCACAAGGGGGAGAGTATGTTACACCTCGTGCATTTCTATCCATTTACTATTTACCTAGATTGGTTAATTTGTTTGAATATTGAATGATTATGAATCTTTGCATCAATATAAAAAGTGAATTTTGAATTAAATATATTTGGAAAAGTGAATTATACAATGTGATGATTATTATTATGAAATGTATGAAGCATGTGATTATCTTGTGAATGGCTAACTACTGTGATGGTGGTCTAAGTGGATGCAGGAACAGGTTGCTCCTCCAGAAAGGAGGGGAAGTATCACTCAGGAGAAGGACTTGGTTTGGTAAATGTTGGAGAAAGCCTAAACTGAACAAACACACACACCACTGTCCTATTGGTCTAGGTTAGGTCAAATCTGTGTGGGTAGCGGTAAGTGATTTATGTTGGATCCTGAATATATGTTGGGATGTTGAGTGAAAAATGTAATTTAACCTGCATGTTGATTTAAGTCTTATTTGATGAGTTTATGGTTGCATAGGCAAGGTCTTATTGTGGTTTGGTTATAACTCGTGCAAGCCCATGATATGTTCATACATATGAGTCAATATGAGCATGAGTGTATGTAGGTAGACGCACCTACACACACTCATGAGTATATTGCTCACAGGTACGAGGATATTGATTTGAACCATGAAGAGTTATTGACACTTATGTGAATGTGAATTTTATGTCATTTATGTCTATGTAGAGTTTATGTCGGTAAATGATTTTATGAATGATAAGTTATGTGTTTTTATATTGATGATATATATATAGTAAATTAATTATTATTAAATTCATATATTATAATTATGTAATTATTATGTTTGTGGTATATATATATATATGGGGTTTATAAGGCATGAAGGGTGTTGCCATAGAGGGCACGTAGCCTATAGCCAAGGAGGAACAACATATTAAGTGCTTGGAATAGAGGCACATGTTAATAGGTGTCTTGGAGGTTATTATAGTTATTAAAGTGGAGCCTATGTATAAGCCTATAGAAGTGCTTATGTAAGCGCATAAGCATGAGCGCTATAATCATTTTTAAGATAGTTTTAAAACAAACTCTTGACCTGCATTTTGACTTTGTCTAGTACGTATGGGATAATATGAAATTAGTTTTAAGTTTTAAAAAGAGTTTTTCTTTGTTTTCCAACGTGCATTTGACTTATTCTTTGAAACCAATTTCTACTATGAAATAGGGAACATGGTCTTATATGTGTCAATTTTATGAAGGGGTTTTTATCCTTTAGAAGTTTATTTTATTTGCTTTTGGTGAGTTGTTATTTGGGTGTCCACTTATGTGTCATTTTCCTTTATTTTTCTTTTGCCACCTCTAATTCAGTTTTGTTGAAGGGGGAGTTGTGTCAACTTTGCAAGCTAAATTGTAGCCTACATTCTCTTGGGTTTTTTGTATAAAAAGGGGAGCATTCTAATTCCATTCTACACCAAATTTTCTATCCAAGAGCCTACTTACTCTACTGATTTCAATATGAGAGTTTTAATTCTAAGTTAGAGTTGTTTAGTGAGAGCATTGAGGAGATTATTGAGAGATATTGCATTAAGAGTTTATAGTATTTGAGGTAAAGTCTAGCAATCTGATTTTGGGATAGCTGAGAACCAAATTGATCAATTAGATTAAGCAGTCAACAAGCATGAGAATTATATTCTTCATTTACATATATTTTATCATGAAATAATGATGTTTAAATGTTTTGCTTGGAATAGCATAGTATGCTTGCATTAGTGAATTGTATTATTTGCTTATGAAAAGTAAAAGAATCATGTAGATATGATTTCCTTATGAGTATTTTATACAGTCCATATTAAGGAGTGTATCCTATCATCAGTATTACATATTAGGAATTGATGAACATGAATAACTTGAGAAGTTATTAAATACTCTTATATACCCAATTAGGGAATTCTAATAATGATGTTTCTATACATAGTTAGTCTTTACTACATGTATAATGTGATATGTATCAATTTCATAAATTGACTTGATATTGTGTCTTATTATGCTAGGAAACCTTAGGAATAATAAGGTTTAACAATGCAACAATAAAGATAGTATGAAAGATATGATATGGTGAGACATCATATTGCTAATCTATACTTGATTAATTTTTTTCTCTTTACTTTTCCTTGGAATGAAACCCTAGGTTGATTAGCCAATTTGGTTGGGTTACTTAATTGATCTTTGATTGGAACACATAGGTTTGGATTAACCTACATATTGATGATTGTTGACTTTATCTTGGGATTATGATATATATATCAAGGTTGAGACTCACATTTGTAATTAAGTTGATCACTTGAGTTTGTGAATTATCTTTTGATTGGAACCATAGGTGGGATTACATATTAAGTTGGAGTTGTCTCTTGATTGGTTTCTTTATATTTTTATATGAAGTTGTATCTTTATAACCATTTATTGATGAGATCACACTCTTGAATAGAGTCTTTGCAACTAGTATTACTTCAACATATGTGTCATAATAAAGGTTGGGAATAGGTTAACCTTGGGATTTGTTGATCCATGGAAGGGAATAACCTACAATTATTAGTGGGGTTATGCCTGGGATATGTTGATCCATAGATGGGAATAACCTTAGATGTCTTTGCAAATTGAGCTTGAATGATGGGTGAGCATGTGACGTCCATTCTGAGTTAGGGGTGATGAAACTTTGGTCAAAGTAGTATAAGTAGCCAACGTTTACATTGTCAGTTCACTGTGATCCAGGTTTACATTCTAGGAAGGGCAATCATGCTTGGGGTTGTAGCCACAATGTATGACAGTACTAGATATGTAGGACACAACATCAGCTCAGTATAGGCTATTCTTTGAGGTTACCATACCAATCCCTTCGTTAAAGGGTAGGGTCATTTACCAATTTGGTAAATGTGCAAGGGACCGCAGTTAGTCCGAGGTTGAAGGAAAAGCGCTTGAGTGATGCTTCCTCTCATGTAGTTGGTGGCTGAGATTTGAAGATACACATCAGAATCATTTTGTATCTTATTTTCAGTTGGCTCATTGAAGCTTGTATGTAACTTTCTATGGAAAATTTGTAATGAGGAATATTCAATTCTTTAATATTGAAATGTATTTGATTATGCAATGGGAGTTTGAAATATGTTTCAAATGTGCATTTGTCGAATGAATTTAAGGAAAAATTTAATTGCTTTCACTATCAGTAGCTTGATCTTTTTACTTTTGAGTTAAAATTGGCAAATCTTAGTTGGTAAAGTAAGTTGCATGTTACATTATGTAGGAAGCACATTTGCTACCTCTTTTGACAAGCAGTTGCATCACTCCATTTTGACCAACTTGAATACCAATCTCATCGTAGTTCCAAATCCTACATGGACCATAAGGTTTAGCATCATAAGCTTTTGATAACGTCTCATAGAACATAGCCATGATTGTAGGCCTCAAATTTAGTGCTCTATCTTTGTCAAGTCCTTCAACTTTCCTCGAGCTTAGACTAGGATGTCACTTTTTAAACTTTATTCACCAAGATTTACCTAGGAGTCCATCCCTGAATGTGTTTGGCCTTGTTTGGAAAATTTGTGCAACTTGTTCCTTTAGATTGGTTATTTCAAGGCCATGGCCAACTTCAACCATCTCCTTACACTATTCAACTATCTTTAGCTCTTCATCTACATTCAAAATTATGGGGGGACCTTTCCTTTTTGTGGTAGTTAGTCCAATCAACCATTTTGTCAACATGCTAGTAGGAAGTCCCCATTTTCTTGCTACGCCTCTAGTTGAATATCCATTATCTTCAACATCTCTCATGGTGCCTTCCATGTCATCCATTGTCCATTCTCGTTGAAATGAAATCTTCTTTGATGTAATAGTTGCTTTCATTTAGATTACTGCTTCAATTGGTTGTGCAGTGGGAGTAACTTGAACATCTTCATCAACTTGTAGCCTTACATCTCTCTTATGCAGAGGGAGTGTAGTCCATAATCTCTTTGCACCATGTTTAGTTCTCATTTGGGCTTTGTTCTTCATCTACAATGATTGTGTGTATAATATGTAAGAAGAACTTCAAAATAATGCAGTTAGTATAACTCAAACTATTTTCTGCAAACATATATCCCAATGTAAATCAAGCTCATCCCATTGTATGTATTCAAAATTATGCACATACATTTAATTTAATTATGCATATAGGTTTTTCACCAAACATCAAGGTCTTTATTCCACACGTGGAAAAATAGAAAAATAGAGAAAAAATTTCTAAAAAAGATCTATGCACTACATATTGATGTCCTTGTTTCAACAATTTTTTTTTGGATATATACAGAAAAAATTATGCTCGATGGAATAAAACTGTCTAAATTATAATTAATCTCACATAAAAAATTAATAATAAACAAAATATGCAATAAAAAATTATGAAAAAATATGTGTGCACTAGATATTGGTGTTATGAATCTATGTTTAAAAATTTATAATTTTATCCTTTTTGTAACAAAAGTTTTGCACAATGGAATAAATGTCACTTTTAAAAAATACCGTTAACTATAAAAAAATAAGTTATTAAAAGTTACGTAAAAAATTTCACAAATTATTTTAAAATTTTTTAATATATATATTTAGAATCTACACGAAATCTTAAAAACCACTAGTTTACATCATCTTCAAATTCTTAACGGTTTAGTTGTTATAGGTGACAAAATGTGAAATTTTAATTAAAAATGTTGATTTCAATGTCCCACTTTGGTCAAAAAATGGACACAAAACTGGGTCAAAAAGTGGGATACTATTGTGGGATCACCCACACACACACATAAAGTCATCTCTGTACATATAATGTATTTAGAATGATATTCATGAGTTAGATTTGCACTTGTACGTGGAAAAATATGTGTATGTTTCAGTAGATAAAAACATCAAATATATGGACAATATTTTTGACATAAGGTCATCTATTATATATATAAGGTCGTCCCTATATATATAATGTATTTGGAATGATATTACATACAAATATATTTAAGGCCATCCCTATATATATAGTAATTACATCATATTGGGATGACAATTATTTTGACCTTAGCGAGTTCCTTAAAATTCATGTTCATCATAGTAATTACATCATATTAAAGCTCATCCATATTCATATGTTTTATATATAAGGTCATCCCTAAACATATAATGTTTTTGGAATGATATTGAAGAGTCATATTTGCACTTGTAATCATTTTATACATGCAACAAGAGGAGCTTGATCACATAATCAATTTATAGGTACAATGGGATGAGATTTTTGTTTTATAGGTTTTATCAAACACATCAGAGGATGTAGTGGACATGGTGGATTGATTGACATGTAACCATAACACAAATTTATGCATATAAATGAAATTGTATTTATGCATCATATTTACATGTGGAATCATTATAGAACAAAATTGAAACACTTGAAAAAACAAACAAGTTCAACCTACAGTTCAAAAGGAGGTTCTAAATTATAACCAAAGCTACAATGACTATTTGAATTTTAATCCAAGCTGCAACAATTATTTGAAAATGTAGAAAACAATTAATACAATAGTAACTTTTTATAGGCATCATAGCCATTACATATTTCTTCTTGATGTGTGGTTGCATTTAATTGGTTGATATTGAATGTAGAGGCATTTGATTGGGTAATCTTGGAAGTTAAGATCAATGCATTTAAGATTGTTGAACAAATGGATGGATTTGAATTAATGGAGGGAATTGAATTTACTTAGCTTTTAAGATTGTAGAATTAATGGATGGATTAGAAGTTATGGAAGGAAATGATTTAAAAACTATTTTTAATAGTGCGTAAGAGATCCAGATTTGAAATCTACTATTAATAAATTTTTATTGTTATGTAAATGAACCAATACTTAGGCATGGAGGAACTAGAAGTTGTTGTAACAGGGTTGATATGTGGAACAACTTGTGTCATTTTGATGGGATGGTTGAGATCTAATATATTCTAGGAAGGTTTATAGCTTGTCAGGTATAATGTATGTTAGTACATTAATAGGAGAATGTGTAATATCCAGAGTTAATATGCATCTTTTTTAAATCTTTATGGAAAGTGGACAAATGTCATATCAAACATAGGAAAAATCAAATATTTTTACAACGTAGTGTGTGTATTTGAAATATAAGTATTTAATGGCAAAGGGTAATGGATATTTATCTCTCAAGCATTGATTGGGTCATTTTGGAAGATATAAGTACTTTGACTTAATGTAATAAGGAATGTTTCAAAAAAAGTCCTATCATACATAGTTTAAGTACAACTTTCTCAACTAATAGGGCCTATGTGGTCAATTCCTATAACAAGTATAGGAACCACCACGGAGACTCTCTCCCCTATCAAAATTGACATTTTAAACAAGAGTAGATAAAACCAATATTCACTGAAATTACACAAACAATAATTGCACTTACATACCCAATATTGACATTTTAAACAAGAGTAGATAAAATCAATATTCATTGAGATTACACAAACAATAATTACACTTACATATCTAATACAGTTAATGCAAAGGAAAACAAGCAAATCACCCCTACATGAAACTATTTCCTCATGATGCTTTATGTAAGTATGGAGGGTCGCAGACATTTGAAACATTCAAATTGATTTCTTGGTGTAGCTATAAAAGACAACTCTTGTACTAATTACGCTGAGAGGTGTTCTACACTCACAACACGGGCTGAAAGACTCAGATTCCTGCAGGAATCAATTAAGATTCAGATTCCCAAGTAAACAAAATTCATAAAATATGTAAATAAATGAATTCGTGGAAGCCAAATGGATAGAAAAATAGAAAAACTTGAGCAGTTATGGAGTGAAATCTTTATCACGTTAAACAAAAAATAAATAAATTCGTGGAAGCCAAATTGATAGAAAAATAGAAAAACTTGGGCAGTTATAGAGTGAAATCTTTATTACGTTTGAAGCTCACAACATAGTCTTTTTAAATTAACTCATGTGAGCATATCGAATATTCTAACTGCAAGTAATTTATAAATGCCAACAAATTGGAAGATATCTCTCGACGTACTATAGATATATTTTTTTAAATATACTAGTAGATATATACGATGATGACGGAAGTATTATAAGAATATCTTCATTGGCTGAAGTAGGATTTGTTTTGATGACGGAAGTATTATAAGAATATCTTCATTGGCTGAAGTAAGGATTTGTTTTAATGAAAACAATTCTTTTTCAATCGTTTATGTCAAATCAAAGCTCCAGTGGTCTCCCAAAAACCCATTACACTTCCTCAATCCAAAGAAATCCATAACAATTCCAGTCGAATTGAAGGGTTTCTATGATCACTCACGAGATGTCATCCACAGCCCATGTTGAAACCCATCTCGATGTTGGTGAGAAACTCTTGTCAAATGGATTCAACCATCTTGAAGTTAAGAAGAATTATATATTTCCTCCCCATGAACGCCCCCGAATGGCTGAGGTTTCTCATTCTTATAACATTCCAATAGTAGACCTCAAAGATTTAGATGGTCCTGGTAGAAAATCGGTGGTGGATGAGATCAAGCGTGCATGTGAGGAGGATGGCTTCTTCCAGGTAAAATTTTTATTTGTTTCCTCTTTTCCCTTAATCAAACTTATCTGGTTCTGATTCAATTTGGTAAATACATGTTATGAAACATCCAGATTGTGAACCATGGGGTGCCAGAGACACTGATGAAAAGCATGATGGACATTGCCAAAGAGTTATTCGAGATGCCCCTAGAAGACAAGGCATGCCTCTATTCAGAGGACACAAGGCAATTGGTAAGGCTTGGAACAAGCTTCAATGTCACCAAAGACAAATTCCTTAACTGGATGGATTTTCTAACACAGCCATGTCATCCTCTGGAGGAATTCATCCATACATGGCCTCAAAAACCTGCTGCCTACAGGTAGTAACCAAAAATCCAAAATGAACAAAATTTCTCTCAAGAATTTTAAAAGAAAATGCAGAAATGACTCGTTTATTTATTTTGTAATACAGAGAGATTGCAGGGAAGTATTCTATGGAAACAAGAGTCCTCAGTTTAAGGCTCTTGGCTGCAATTTCTGAAGCTATGGGACAGGATTCTGATTATTTGAGTACAATCTTTAAGAAGCATAGACAGGTGATGAACATAAATTACTATCCTTCATGCCCAAATCCAGAACTCACCCTTGGAATAGCACCTCATTCAGATCCAGGAGGCATCACTGTTCTAATGCAAGGACCTGTGAGCGGCCTCCAAGTGCTCAGAGATGGAAAATGGGTTGTAGTAGAACCCACACCCAACGCTTTTGTGGTGAATTTGGGAGATCAAATGCAGGTTAATAATAATATATATGATTAAATTTTGAAGACTTCAAGTTTCCCCAATCCATAATTACGAATAAAATTGGGTATAAGTTATTGGATAGTCGATGTTTGGAACTTTATTCATTGTTGTTCATCATCAGGGTGAATGATAAGAAAGCAAATCTGAGCTCAGATAGATATGAATGATAAAGAAAACAAATCTGGGTTTCTTACATAGATAACTAATTTTCTTCATTATCATTTTTAATCTATGTAAGATCTGCTTTCTTATCGTCTCAGATGATGAGTAGCATATGTGGTTTTGATGGACTGAATTTTGAAATGTTTTTGTGTGGAGTTTTATTAGGTTGTGAGCAATGGAAGATTCCAGAGCATCGAGCATCGGGCTATAACAAACAATACCACTGCTCGTATATCCATTCCTACCTTCTATGGTCCTTCGTTGGATGCTTTCATTTCTCCTGCAGAATCCATGGTGGATGAGGAGCATCCGGCTCTGTACAGACGATACAGGTATGAAGAATACTGGGGGGCATTCCGAAGCCAGGGCTTGGAGAGCAAGAGCATTTTGGATCGCTTCAAGATAGAAACTGGTCAATGATGTTGAGTGATGGATTATCTATGTCAATGAGGCAAAGGATGGTATATACTAGTTGTCTGGACGTATGTGTTTGCAAGATCCTTCTGGGTTAGACTGTTAAATTCCTATGTTTTGGGTTTCCTTCCTGAACCTATCTATCATGAAGGAAAAGCCCAAAGCCAATACTTTCTAGTATTAATGTATGTGATTATTGATTCTATTTGCATATGTTAATGTTCTAGTGGACTCCTTTCTATAGTGATACCTCCTATCCTATACATACAGTGGTAATGGAAGTGGTGCAGGGATATCTAATCTAATAGTGCTTCAGAGTCCAAACTCCGGTGGTAGAATTTGTAGTTATTTCCAACTACCATATTTATTTTTAAGCATTCCTAAGCAATTTATATTGGTTGATCCTGTATATTATCAGAAGCCACTTCTGAGGGTAAGTAGTTATTAGGAGATTCGTATTACTAGTGCTGGTTTTTTTAATTGGGAATGTATATGTCTCAAAGATTTAGGCATACCTTTAGATACTAGTAGATTTCAGCTAAAGTTTATGTGAGTCTTTATAGTCTTCTAGAAGAATCCCTTGAAATTGGTAAATTTCTTATAGAAATTTCTCAAATATATTGAGAGACTTCAGATAAAGTTTTTGTATCTGTATAATTTTCTAAAACCATTCCTTGAAAATTGCAAAATTTCTTTTGAGAATGAGAAAAGAACATGAAATAATTGTGAGTGAAGGGTTAGGGCACAATGGAAACATGCAGCGAAGAAAACAGTGAAGCAAACAAAGAAGGCCAGCCTTTGGGCTTGGCCGCTGCAGCTATGGCCATGGGGGCGGCCTCTGATGATGCAGGGTTTGAGAGTGGTGACCTTGATCCACCCTTTAAAGGTATTTCGTTTTGTTAGAAAGTTGAGTATGGCACCTAAAGTTTCTTTAGTCACGATTCTCCAAGGAAAAAAGCTCTGGCTTCTTCTGAGAAGGTTTTAGTTGGAAAGTACAACCCAAAAACCATGGATGATTGAATCAATCTTTAAGAAGCATAAACAGGTGATGAACATAAATTACTATAGCTCACGCCCAAATCCAGAACTCACCCTTGGTATAGCACCTCATTCAGATTTAGGAGGCATCACTGTTCTAATGCAAGGACTTTGAAGCAGCCTGCAACTGCTTAGAGATGGAAAATAGGTTGCAGTCGAACCCACACCCAATGCCTTTCTGGTGAATTTGGGAGATCAGCTGCAGGTTTATAATAGTATATGATTAAATTTTAAAGACTTCAAGTTTACACAATCCATAATATTGTAAATAAAATTGGGTATAAGTTATTGGATAGTGGATGTTTGGAACTATATACGTTGTTGTTCATCATCAGGGTGAATGATAAGAAAGCAAATCTGAGCTCAGATAGATATGAATGATAATGAAAATAAATCTGGGTTCCTTACATAGATAAGGAATTTTCATCATTATGATTTTTTGTCTATGTAAGATCTGCTTTCTTATCCTCTCAGATGATGAGTAGCATATGTGGTTTGAAACTATATTCAGAATTCCCCGTTGTTCAAAACTTGTTTTGGATGGACTGAATTTTGAAATGTTTTTGTGTGGAGTTTTATTAGGTTGTGAGCAATGGGAAATTCCAGAGCATCGAGCATCGGGCATCGGGCTATAACAAACAATACCACTGCTTGTATATCTATTCCTACCTTCTATGGTCCTTCATTGGATGCTTTCATTTCTCCTGCAGAATCCATGGTGGATGAGGAGCATCCAGCTCTGTACAGAGGATACAGGTTTGAAGAATACATGGGGGCATTCTGGAGCCAGGGATTGAAGAGCAAGAGCGTTTTGGATCGCTTCAAGATAGAAACTGGTCAGTGATTTTGTTGAGTGATGGATTATCTATGTCAATGAGGCAAAGGATGGTATATACCATTTATTGGAACATATGTGTTGGCAAGATCCTTGTGGGCTGCCTAGGTTGTTTAGGTTCCCATGTTTTGGGTCTCCTTCCTGAACCTATCGATCACGAGGGAAACCCCAAAGCCAATACTTTCTAGTATTCATGTTTATTATTATTGATTCTATTTGCATATGTTAATGTTTTAATGGACTCCATACTATGGTGATACCTCCTATCCTATACATACAGTGGTAATGTTAGTCATGCAGGGATATCTAATCTAACAGTCCAAACTCCGGTGGTAGAATCTGTAGTTTTTTCTCCATCTACTACATTTATTTTAAGCATTCCTAAGCAATCTATATTGGTTGATCCTGTATAATATCAGAAGCCACTTCTGAGGGTAAGTAGTTATTAGGAGATTCGTATTAGTACTAATTTTTTGTATTGAGAACGTGTGTCTCACAAATTTGGGCATATAAATAAATACTAGTAGATTTCAGATAAACGTTTTGTGTCTTTATAGTCTTTTACAAGAATCTCGTAGAAAGTGGTAAATTTCTATTTGAGAGACTTCGGACAAAGTTTCTTTGTATCTTTATAATTTTTTATAACCATTTCTTGAAAATTGGAAAAATATGAAATAATTGTGAGCGAAGGGTTAGGGCAAGATGGTAATGCGCAGTGAAGAAAACAGTGAAGCAAACAAAGAGGGCCGGCCTTTGGGCTTGGCTGGTGCAGTTGCAGCCATGGTGGTGGCCTCTGATGATGCAGGGCTTGAGAGTGGTGGCCTTGATCTGTCCTTTAAAGGTATTTCTTCTGTTTTTTATTCTGAGTTGCATGATTTTAAAGCCCTAGACTTTGTAGCTGCTGGGAGGGCACAACTAAATCCTCTCATTCTCTTTTTGTTAGAAAGTTGAGTATGACACCCAGAGTTTCTTTTAGCCACAATTATAAGGAAAAAAGTTCAGAAGATTTTAGTTGAAAAGTTCATGGGTCTTTGGCCAAGACCCAAAACCATGGATGATTGAATCAATCTCAATTTGAAACCCTTGTTGAAGGGTAGAATAAGCATTTGGTTTTGTAGAAGAGGATTCTATACTTTTTTCTTTGAGCTAAAGTAGGCCAAAGATTTGATAAAAGAAGCCGCCCATATTTATGGGGGCAAAATAATTATATTTGAATCATTGGTACACGGATTTTAGTCCAATAAAAAATATACCCAATATGGACCTTGTCTAAGTGGAACTTCCACATCTCCCTCTTATTTTTTGGGATGATAAATCTTTGGCTATCATTGGCAAAACTTTGGGCTGTTTTATTAACAAGGCTGACCAATAAGGCAACTTCGCATGTGCTCGAATCTAGAGGAAGTAGATTTGTAGAAAGGTCTTCATAAAGTCATTGAGCTAAATCTGGATGGTTGGTCATATATTGAGGAACTTTACTATGATCAGTTACTCTTCAAATATAGCAAATGCCATGAATATGACCACTTCGCTGAGGATTGTACAAGGAACAATTGTGCTTAAGGCACCCCAAACACTTTCATCACAGCCAAAGTGAACAATCATGTCCAGCAAAAGAATGGTCAACAAAATCAAGCTATCAATTTGGATAAAGCTACTATTGTTTCAAATAGGTTTGAAATATAAGGAGAAGATTGTCAATTTCCTTTGGAAGAGGATTTGCACAATCATTTTGAAGTCAATTTGAGAGAAATGCATAGGAAGGAAGGACAACGAAACCCTTTGGAGGGAGAGCCTAAAGTTGTTTTGAGAGAAAAACACAATGAGGCAGAACAACAAATAATAAGTGATGAAAAAAAATATCAGTTCTTCCAAAAATGGAGGATGCGGTTAGCCCTGTGATTTCTATTGCTTCAAGCAATGGTGGAAATTTCTTCAAACCTGACCTTGTCTCTCAATTTGGGGTTCGGATGACTCTTTTTAATAATTAGCATTCCCATGGAGGGGGGCTTCCTAAAATATTTAAGGTGGGTGTTGATGAGAATTTTTAGGAGTTTTCTTAAGTAGGTGATCCCATGGATTTTGTAATAATGGGCAAGCTTAAACCTTTAAATTTTATAGCAACAAAGAATGCTAATCTACAATTAAATATGCACAAATTATTGGTAGGGATTTAAAAAAAATTAGATGAATTACATTTGGCAGCAAAATTTTAGGAAGTTCTATCACACTACCCCATCCCCTCGCCCTTTTCCCCCCACCGCCCCTTAAAATTTAAAATCTAAAAAGTAGGAACTCCTATTTTTTCTTTTACAAGATTTTAATTTATCATGTAGCACAATTTTATTCTTCTCATGGAACCTCCTACAACACAAAAATAGTGCATGTAGTGGCTCCACAGGACCCCTTCCTAAAGATTTAGACAAGTGCCTTGAAGATTCCTCTTATAAAAATCAGCTTCTCAAGGAGAAGACTAAGGTTGATGATTCTCTTGTTTCGTCTTATAAAAATCACTTATTCTTCAAACAAAAACTTTGGTTCTCTCGATTCTTTTACTGCCTACCTTTTTTGTGATTAATATGTAATATTTCTTTGAAGTAATAAAGATATTTTCATTTTTTTAAAAAGGAAAAATTTTCATAGATTTTTTTCAAATATATCATATAAATTACACTCACAAAAGTAAAAAAGAACTAAACAAATATACTAATAGATTTAAAATTTTCTATCTTTTAATAAAAATTTACAAGTTTTTTCCAATGTCAAAACAATTTCTAATCAACACATAGTATGAAGAGAAATAATTATAGGACTTAAAATGTGTATATGTATTGAAGTTTTATGAATTGATTGAAAATAAAACCCATTTCTATATTTTTAAAATATTTCTTAACATTCTTGTTTAAGATTGGCACAAATGCAACTTTGACAGAGAGGCAACCTAGGCATGTCTAGGGCAGGATGTATAATAAGGAACCATAATGGGGAGATGGTTGCTTCAGTGGCAAAGAAACTCATGGAGGGAACAAACAATGAATTTGAAGCCCGAGCTTTGTTTCTTGGGCTTCAAACCTGCTCAAAATTTGGCTTATTGAAACTCACATAGAAGGAGATTCTCAAATAATTGTTAACGCCATAAAAAACGTTCATTCTCCCAAACTAGAAGATTAATAATATTTTGAAAAAGTGGACATTAATAGATCAATTGAAAGAATTCAAAGTGAGCGACATTTATCATGAAGCAAATTGTAAGGCAAATACATATGCAAATGTGGCAATAAACATGTCTAGCAACTATTAAATTGCCAACATCTCGAAGGCATAGAAGGATTTGGAGCTAGATCGACTAGCCACCCCACACACTCAAAACAAAGGCAAGAATTATGAATAATTAAGAGGTCGAGGCCATTTAAGAGGTCGAGGCCATCTCGCTTGGAAGTAGAGGATGACTTGGAGGGGAAGTTTATAATAATGATGACAACCAAGCTAAGTATTGTGGTGAAGGAAATATATGGTAATGTTATGCTTGGCATTTGCAATAGGGTGGGAAGCATGGACTTAATGGTCGCCTCAAAGCCAAGAGGAGACAAATCGCCTTCATGGGTGAAATTACAAACTATAGGTTGAAGAGAATTTTCAAAATGAGGTTTGTAATTGTGTTGCATGCTATTCATATGGTGTTGGGGGAATACTTTTTTGTCAACCTCCCATAGGTATAGGGTTAATACGGATTGTTACCCCATGTTTGAATTTTACTAAAGCATTCATGTCTTAGGAAGTTCCCATTCTTTATTTGTCACTATTCACATTCTTTTCCCCAAGTCGCATCTTTTACTTAGTTATTTTCATGCATTGTCAAAAATCCCTTAAGTTTTTGAACCGAAGTCGGTGGGTTCAAAAGTTCATGAACTGCCCGACTCCTCGACTAGTCACTAAGCCTAGTGTCTTAAGATCCCTTCTTTGTCGGTCTTGGTCACTTTGTTAAAAGTAAAGTATTTGTTGTCAGGAAATCAAAGATTCTTTGAACTTCTGAACTTTCAAACTTTTTGGTTCAAAAGTTCTTCACATCCCCGACTTGTTGATTGAATGTGCTCACTACTTCCGTGGCGCCTCTTTCTGAGCTGGCAAGTGATATGGAGAAATGACACATGTCACCCCGTATTTAATTTGGAATGCGTGTAAGTATGTGGGGACTCTTTTTGGAGGGAATCCAAAGGAGATATTACAAATTTTGAAGTTCGATATGCCATCAATAATAAATGGAATTTATGAACGAATTAATGGAAAGAGATATGAAACTTGAATAAGTTAGTCACCTTGTGAAGAAAATTTTCATAATTTCGTGAAGGACATACATTGTAGAGCGGAGCTACCAATTCACCATACATGAAGAGTTCACAGAATTTCTAACTTATAGGTTAGCTTAGTTGGCTTTTCCTCTTCCATTTTTCTCTCTTGCTGAAAAAACACAATAATTAATTCGGTGGAGGAACCATATCTTTTTCATGAATATGCACAATGTTTCCCTTGTATATGTATTGTGGACTTCTGTTGTGTCCTTGAATGTTTATGAGTTTTTGGCTAGCTGGATTTTCAAGTTAGTTAAAATGAAATACAAATTTCAAGGGGTTCCTATGGTTTCTGTGTGTTGGCATTTATTTCTAAATCCGCAGAGGGTTTGCCAATTCCAATGCACAAGCAGATTCGGCCAATGAATACAGGAGGTTGCGTGAGCTGCCTCCCCTTCACTTCTAGTTCTACCGCACCAAGGGGGGGCTAAAGATATGACACTTTCGACTCACCCAATGATAGAAAGATTTAGCTTTACGATAACAAGAAGAATACTCTCATTTTAGGACCAAGATTTGTGTGACAAATCACAAGGTTAGCAACATTCTTGGACATATGTGTTTGGTTAGGGATGAGAGTATGCAAGGGTTCCTAATCCTACTCCTACAACTAACAGGTTGAAAGTGTGAATGAATGGTTTGGATGGTTTGGATGCAAGACAGGAATTTTGGATCATAACTACTAATTCAGAAGTAGACCGATGCCTATCTCAGGGCAAGGAGTCAACTAGACGTATACAAGAGAGTGGCTTGCAAATGGCATTCAAGTTTCAAGGGGTTAGGACTAGTGTTTGCCTTACAAATACCACCCAAGGATAAGTATTTAACTGTCTCTACTTACAAATATCCCAATTGACATACAATCTTCTCCATACCTTAACCTATAACAATTTAATCCTCTCCTTGAAAGGAAGTTAGAGATCAAGCATGTGATACAGCAAAACTATACCCTAGAATCTGAGAAATCCTTAGCAACTAGATTCAAAAGAAGAAAATGCATACAACAAGTGGAGACAAACAGATAAATACATGCAACAATGCATTTTTCATATACAATGACAAGAAACTGAACATATGTGCAAGATACACTTAGATGCAACTCATAAACTCCACAGAGATAAAACAGACAGGAAATGCTCCGTTTTTTGTTATTTTTCCCCAAAAATTGTCCAAGTCTTCAACCACAACAATGAGTAACACAGTTTGGCTTTTATAGCACAAGTGTGTACACCCAGCAAATTAATTACATATCAAGTCAAAAATCTCGCTAGATACATCGCATTTTTAGATTGGCTCTCAGAAACAGTAAATGCAGCAGAGAGACAAAGAGGAATGAGTAGGTGAACTCAGGATTTGCACCGCCGTCCGAAGATCATCCTCATAAAATCGAGTAGTTGGCCCGTCCATCATTGACTCATAACGCTACAACTCTTCCATTAATGCTTCAGCTACCCGTAGCCCCTTCCTAGAATGCAGTAGCGGATGCAACTGGAGCTTTCCCGCCCAAAAACGGTCGTACATGCTCAAGAAAAATCCTTTGTTGTAGGTTCAAAACATGGCCATCGATCACTCCCATCGCCAGGATCAATGGCACTCAAAAAATAATGAAAAGTCACCAACCAATGATTACGTGCCACATAGGCAATCCATGTTCCTATCGCTGACTTTTTGCTTTTGTATTTTGCCTTTTCGCCCTTGTATATGCAAAAACATATGTATATACAATCGCTCTTTAAATCTTTGTATATGCAGGATGCATATACATGCAACTTTCTGGACACGTGGCAGCCCCTGATTGGTTCCCTATTGCTAGGTATTCTCATTTCCATCAGCCATCGAAACAACCCTGGGAGCATCCACCGATGTGTAGTCTCTCACCGATGAACCAACATGCTTTCTCCCTTTTGCATCTAAAAATGCATGTGGGATTGTATATACATACAATCGCCCTTCATACAAGGCGGACCCCAAAACATTATTCACTGCATTTGATTTTCAATTGGGTCCGGATTGTATGCTCTCTCCTTATATATCGGCTTGTATGTGTGAACATACAATGCGGATATACATACAAGGCGCGGACTCCATGTTCTTATGAATTGGATTGGAAAAACCCTTTGAAATCTGGCTTGTATATCTTTGCATTTGTGCGCTTGCATGTTGACTTGTATAAATGCCACCCGATGTACATCCTGCTTTGCATATCTGCGGGCCCCACCAATTGTACCTTTTCCTTGCATGCAATTGCTTATCATACAAGGCGGACCCCACACTGCTATAGAACAAATTGAAAACAACTTCGGGTCCTCTTTGCATCATTGGAATGCACTTTCATTGTATGTTCAAACATACAATCACTTTATACAAGTGGCAGGCCCCATCAAATACATCTCTGCCCTTGTACATTATCAATGTATATCACCGAATATACATTTACCTTCGGATGCAAATAGGGAATCTGTCCTAGAATATGTGAAATATATTCCCTCTTGTATGTGCCGCTTGCATATCCAGTGAATGTATATTTTGTTTGTATGATGAATATACAAAGGCAAACATACAAACCTCCCTAACATACAAATAGGGAATCTTCAGAGAATATGCGAGGAATGCATATTTTACCTTGTATGTCGAAGATACAAAGATCTATGCATATCTGCGGACCCTGCCGCATGTATCTCCCCCTTGCCACTGTAGCAAATGCATATGTGCCCTTGTATATTTTTCAATGCATATCTATATGCAACCCGATATACAAAGCGAGAATATTCTCAGGAATCTGTGAAAGATTCCCCCTTTGTATATGCACATTCTAAGCCCAATATGCATTTAGAAATGCATCTAACTAATTTTTTTTTTTAAAGGGCGATAGAGATTTTGCAAGCCCACCAATGTATATTTGACCTGCATGTATATACAAACACCCTTGTATATACAAAGGCATCTGCATACAACTAATTTTTTGTATTTTTTACAACTGCAGAGGCCGAAAGTGTTAGAACTTTTTGGACTTTTGGGAAGGGGCCTGCATATACATATTCAGGCACCAACAGGCTCTGTCTGGGGATGCATGCCTCTTGCAGGCATGGACAGAACCTCAAAATATCTGGTTTCACAGATTGGGCCTTATCCATTGGGCAACAGAGTCAAACATTGCACCAACCTGCACAAAAATTATATTTTCAAACATTATTTTAGCGGCCCCGGGCAGCCAAAAGGAAGAACCACAACTTTATCTTGTCAAATGCTTGATTCCAAACTGAATAATTCCAACCACAACTGAAAACATTAAAACAATCTCCCCATATGCTGATCTGATCAATTACATGCTTCACCATTTTTGAAAGCTTGCCACTGTCAGCACTGCCTCTGTCACTCTGCATCTTACGATCAGACATATAACCATACATACTAGAATATTCTTCAGCATTAGGTAACATAGGTATGTTATAATCTTCAAACAACATATCCTCATATTGCATTTGGCAATACTCATTATCTACCTGGCTATTGCATATAACCAAACACATATTTAGCTAATCCAAAAACTGAAAACACTCAGAAAATATGAGACCCTCAATATCATTTATATCACCTATTAACATTGAAAACCAAACCTGATCCACATAGCCATCATTGCACATGTCTAAAACAACTGATGCTGAGCATTCATTATCCATAGTTTGCAAATCAGTATCATCATTTTCAAACAGAGGGTTAATTCTGCACCAATGAATGTCATAACTCACAATATCAAATGCATCTGTAGGCTCATCATAAAGGGGATTCATATTTGTTGCAAAGGTCTCTATTTCTTCTTCTTGACAATCCATTTCTTTTTCATCATTATCAGACCTAGAGTCATAAGAAGAACAAATCTGATCCATGAACTGGTCATGGATATCATCTTCATCATCTTTAACATCTGATTGCCCCACATATAGAACTTCTGCTACTTCGATGCACTCTGAAGTTGAACTATCTACATCATTTTCCAGCCCTCTAATGCTTCCTGATGAAACTGATACTGACTCTTGATCCATATGATCACAACTTTGCATAATTGGATCATTTAAACATGAATGCTCTTTTTTTAGGACTGGCATGCAAATATTACTTGAAATTTTATTATTGTCAACTTCATTTGCTAGGAAAATCAAGACATCCTCCTCTATAATAGAAACATCATCAACTTGGAATGATGCAAAAACTGGGACAGCAGGGGTGTTAGTACTTTGACATTCATCTTCAACATTTAAATTATATCCCTCATTAACATTTGGGACTATAGGGCAACAAATTTTTTTAGAGAAATAACCCTTTTGAATTCCATATCTCCAATTATTTTCAATGTCAATTGCAAACTGATGTGCCTGATGCAATGTGTTGGGCTCCTTATCTCTCAATCTATAGCTCATTTTCCTATCAAATGCTCCCAAATAGACAACTAGGCACAGTGCATCATTAGGTCTCATGCATTCTGGTATTCTATTCAATGTCCTCATAAATCTGAGGTTAAAAGCTGGAATCAACTCATCTTCTTCAATATGGATATACATAAAATCACTAATAACTGCATATTTAGATATTCTTTCACCAAATTGTTCTAGAAATGCAGATTTAAATTCTTGCCAAGAGATGACAAAGCAAGATGGAAGATAGGAGAACCAGTCCCTTGCATCTTCATCTAGAGATTGAACAAATAATCTCATAACTACATCTTCATGGTCAATCTCAAAATCATCTATCACATTTATAAACTGTTGCAAGTGTTTCTCAGCTGATTCATCCTTTGCACCATTGAATTTGGGCAAATTTTTTTTTATTTTATATGGAAAAGCATTTGGATAGCCACAAATGCCATCAAAGTCTATGGGATTATATCTGTCAATGCTGAAACATCTTTTACTACATGGTTGGGACTGATTATTATAAATGGTTGCATTTGACACCTCACAAGGGTGCATGGGCTAACAATACATCTTTGTGTGTTTTTGCAACCCTCTTTTCAACTCAGATTTGCTTGTACAACAATGACCTTAGGCCCTTAAAATACAAACTGCTATTTCAACTTGCCTAAAGTCCCCTATACGAGTCTTTTCAACAATATTGCATACTTCTTTTGAAATGCAAACTAGGTTCTTACAAAAGCATGCAATCTTTCACTAACATTTCCCTTTAACCAGTGTTGTTTCACCAAATAGGGAACCTTTTAAAATTTGTGGAAATACCTGGATATGTTGTAGCAATAGCAAATTCAACACCTCTGGTGTCCTCTTATCAGGTTCTTTACATGCAGAGTTGCCACCTCCTTGGCAGAGGAATGAGCTTCAAACAAGCTGAAGCTGAGAATTGATTACTTGTCTTTCTAGGTTCTCCCACAACAGAGCCACACATACAACTTTTTCTTTTGCTGCAACAAAGCACTTCCAGGTCTGATTCTTCAATCCTTTTGACTCACACCTTCATGGATATGACACTACATCTCCCCAGTAGAGTCACCATCTATTGGTATTTATTTCCGAATCCGCAGAGGGTTTGCCAGCTCCAATGCACAGGCAGATTCAGCCAACAAATACAAGAGGTTGTGCGAGCTGCCTCCCCTTCACTTCTAGTTCTGCCGCACCAAGGGGGGGATCCCTATCAGCTAAAGATATGACACTTTCGACTCACCCAATGACAAAAAGATTTAACTTTACGATAATAGGCAGAATACTCTCATTTTAGGACCAAGATTTGTGTGACAAATCACAAGGTTAGCAACATTCTTAGACATATGTGTCTAGTTAGGGATGAGAGTATGCAGGGGTTCCTAATCCTACTCCTACAACTAACAGGTTGAAAGTGTGAATGAATAGGTTGATGGTTTGGATGCAAGACAGGGGTTTTGGATGATAACTACTAATTCAGAAGTAGACCGGTGCCTATCTCAGGGCAAGGAGTCAACTAGACATATACAAGAGAGTGGCTTGCAACTAGCATTCAAGTTTCAAGGGGTTAGGACTGGTGTTTGCCTTACAAGTACCACCCAAGGATAAGTATTTAACTGTCTCTACTTACAAATATCCCAGTTGACATACAATCTTCTCCATACCTTAACCTATAACAATTTAATCCTCTCCTTAAAAGGAAGTTAGAGATCAAGCATGTGATACAGCAAAACTATACCCTAGAATCTGAGAAATCCTTAGCAACAAGATTTAAAAGAAGAAAATGCATACAATAAGTGGAGACAGACAAATAAATATGTGCAACAATGCATTTTTCATATACAATGACAAGAAACTGAACATATGTGCAAGATACACTCAGATGCAACTCATAAACTCCACAGAGATCAAACAAACTGGAAATGCTCTATTTTTTGTTATTTTTCCCCCAAAATTGCCCAAGTCTTCAACCACAACAATGAATACCACAGTTTGGCTTTTATAGCACAAGTGTGTACACCCAGCAAATTAATTACATCATAAGTCAAGAATCCCTCCAGATACATCACATCTTTAGATTGGCGCTCAGAAACAGTAAATGTAGTAGAGAGACAAAGAGGAATAAGTAGGTGAACTCAGGATTTGCACCGCCGTTGGAATATCATCCTCATAAAATTAGGTAGTTGGCCTGTCCATCATCGACCCATACCGCTGCAACTCCGCCATTAATGCTTCAGCTACTCGCAACCCCTTCCTGGAATGCAACAGCGGATGCAACTGGAGCTTTCCTACCCAAAAATGGCCATACACGCTTAGGAAAAATCCTTCACTATAGGTTCAAAACATGGTCGTCGATCACTCCCATCGCCAGGATCAATGACACTAAAAAAAAATGAAAAGTCGCCAACCAATGATTACATGCCATGTAGGCACTCCATGTTCCTATTGCTGACTTTTTGCTTTTGTATTTTGCCTTTTTGCCCTTGTATATGCAAAAACATATGCATATATAATTGCTCTTTAAATCTTTGTATATGCAGGATGCATATACACGCAACTTTTTAGACACGTGGTAGCCCCTGATTGGTTCCCTATCGCTAGGTATTTTCATTTCCATCGGCCATCGGAACAACCCTAGGAGCATCCACCGATGTGTAGTCTCTCGCCGATGAACCAACATGCTTTCTCCCTTTTGCATCTGAAAATGCATGTGGGATTGTATATACATACAATCGCCCTTCATACAAGGCGGACCCCAAAACATTATTCACTGCATTTGATTTTCAATCAGGTCCGGATTGTATGCTCTCTCCTTGTATATCGGCTTGTATGTGTGAACATACAACGCGAATATACATACAAGGCGTGAACTCCATGTTCTTATGAATTGGATTGGAAAAACCCTTTGAAATCTGGCTTGTATATCTTTGTATTTGTGTGCTTGCATGTTGACTTATATATACGCCACCCGATGTACATCTTGCTTTGCATATCCACGGGCCCCACCAATTGTACCTTTTCCTTGCATGCAATTGCTTATCATACAAGGCGGACCCCACACTGCTATAGAACAAATTGAAAACAACTTTGGGTCCGCTTTGCATCATTGGAATGCACTTTCATTGTATGTTCGAACATACAATCACTTTATACAAGTGGCGGGCCCCATCAAATACATCTATGCCTTTGTACATTATCAATGTATATCACCGAATATACATTTACCTTTGCATGCAAACAGGGAATCTATCCTAGTATATGCGAAATATATTCCCTCTTGTATGTGCCACTTGCATATCCAGCGAATGTATATTTTGTTTGTATGATGAATATACAAAGGCAAACATACAAACCTCCCTAACATACAAACAGGGAATCTTCAGAGAATATGCGAGGAATGCATATTTTACCTTGTATGTTGGAGATACAAAGATCTTTGCATAGCTGCGGACCCCGCCACATGTATCTCCCCCTCGCCACTGTAGCAAATGCATCTGCGCCCTTGTATATTTTTCAATGCATATCTATATGCAACCCGATATACAAAGCGGGAATATTCCTAGGAATCTGCAAAAGATTCCCCCTTTGTATATGCACATTCTAAGCCCGATATGCATTCAGAAATGCATCTAACTGATTTTTTTTTAAAGGGCGATAGAGATTTTGCAAGCTTGCCAATGTATATTTGACCTGCATGTATATACAAACACCCTTGTATATACAAAGGCATCTACATACAACTGATTTTTTGTATTTTTTACAACTGCAGAGGCTAAAAGTGTTAGAACTTTTTAGACTTTTGGGAAGGGGCCTGCATATACATATTCAGGCACCAACACTATGGTTGAGAACAGTTTGTCAAGTGTGAAAGACACAGAGCTGGGTCACATTGACCTAAAAGATTTCTGGAGGAGGATGCAACCTAAAGGAAAAACTTCTCTGGCCACTAAAATTGTAAGCAACGGTTTGGACCGAGTTGGGGGTTTTCCACTTGTTGTATGTTGTCCTGACTTGATTGTCGCTTGTGCTAATAATTATTTCCTGGATTCGCAAGAAATAAGAGCTCCAGATTGCTCTGTAGTAGCTAGAATTGATTCATAATCCATTGCTCTTGCTCTAAAATTGGATGATTATGAAGAGATTGTTGATGTTTTCGTGTCCTCTGCTTGGGGGTTTTATTATGAGAAGGATTGGTGATAGAACCGCATTGCCAAAACCTGGCTAGAGGCTGAGAAGATAGGAAAGTCGAGACTTCCCACCAATTTGAGGAGAGGTCATTTCAAAGAAGAAATTTTTGATATGATCACCTTGCTACATTGCATGGTCAAGAGCTCTGACTTTGATTTCTTTGAGTACTAGATGTGCCAATTCATCTTACTTATTTGCAGAGATCATCATATAGATTAGGCAAAGATAATCATTGAATGCATGCATAAACAATTGGTGAATTTCCCGCAAAAGGTGAGCCTCCATGTCTTCTCAGCTGGTATATGTGTTGTCTACCAAAGAGGTTGTTTGGCCCAGTTTAAGAGCTCAAGGAGATCCCACCCCGGACACACCTGTGTATCAAACCTTTCCACATTTGCAGAAGAGTGTCGATATGAAGGATTTTTGTTGGGTGAATAATGCCTTTTTCATGTTGCTCACAGAAAGAATTGAAGGTTCATTAGAGTGGAGATTTTTGGTAGTAGCAACTACCCTAGTTATGAATTTTGGAAGTTTCTACATTCAATTCGACCGCTTCTCATACCTGAGAATAAGGGGTTATGAAAATGCCAAGGTATCCATCAAACTACCTTGTGTTTTTGGAGGTATGTCGTCAAATGACAGTTGTAAATGCAAAATATCATGTAATGAAGAAGGGATATTCATTCCCTATGTCTGTTTCTTTTTATTCCTGTAAGAGTAATGATAGTGCAAAAAGTGTGGAGAAGTTACTGGTAAAATACAATTTTCATAGGCTGTCTGCCCGAGTAGCTTTTGACAACAAAAATTTTGTGAAGAGAAATATGCATGGTGGTGGTTCATACCTGCACAATCCTCAACTCAAAGATTTTTGGGAAGATTGTTGAGATGAAAGGGAAGTGCAGAGAAGGAGCTGGATGCTGCTAACCATTGACCAAGTCCGTGCCTTTGAGTTACCAATGCAGGTTCCTAAGCTGGTTGATGACAATTTAGATATTCTGGATGGGGGTTATCATAATGCCTCTTTGCAACCTGTGCCTCTGATAAAATGATCAGATAAAGAAATCACCAATGTTATGTTCCACTCTTTCCGTGTGTTGAAAAGAAGAGAAAAATGGTTGAAAGGGAAATTGAGAGAACAGGTTGGTTCTATGGCACCAAGGGACTCTTCTATTCAAGAACAAAATAGTGTTGCAAGTATGAGGTGAGCCAGTGTTGTCATTGATGTCAACATACTCATATTGCATTGACAAGAAGGATTGGATGAGCTGTGTGCTGAGGATATTGAGAAAATTAGCCTCAGTCAGGAACAGTGAAGAACCGTGATGAGAAGAAGGCAAATGTATTGTATAGGTTGAGAACCGGAAGATGCGGATTAAAGGGTTTGTAGATATGAGTCTTGAGATGCTTTAGTTAAGATTTCAGAGGTCTGCATGAAGATCTGAAGGAGTTGTGGCTGTCGGTGTAGAACCGGTTCCGGCAAGTATTCAGAGGTGACAGAGGATCACAAAAAGGTCCGGTGAGGTCCGGAACTGTATAATCCTAATCTACGGATTGGAAGGAGTCTTTGGGATGTCCTTGTGATGTGCCATCTCAAGTTGTGTATGATTTGGAGGTCCAGAAGTACCTCTTGCATTATGACAGTGGCGACAGACAGTGTTCTTAAAGTTCCGGATAAGGAAGAGAAGAGATTCTAGTAAGTAAAGAAAGTGCGGATGTACCTGGTCATTCAGGCAGGCTTGTGAAGGTTCTTGGATCATGTTGAGGTTGTGTTGTTGGTAGTAGAGCCCGGAATTGAAGTTATTCTTCTGGATGAAGTTCTTGCTCTGTTTAGCCGACCAGATGAGTTGTTCATCCTGCGAATGTTCTTGTGGTGGCCGACCGGATGTGTTATTCATCTTGCGGATACTCTTATGGTTGTTTGCCGACTTAGATGTTTGTTCCTAAGTCGATGTCTTGTATAAATAACGGTTTGTGAGTTCATTTCAAAGTGTGGATTGTGTGGATGAGTGTGGCATAGCGAAGAGAAGTGCGAAAGGCAGAGCAGAGGTTTTTGGGCTTAAATGGAACTGATCCAGACATGGTAGAGATGTCATTCTCCAGTTCAAGATTGTGATTCTTATCACTTTGTAGACAGTGTGTCTCCTTGTAGGCAGTGGGCCTCTTTGTGAGCAGTGTGCTCGGGCAGTGAGCCCTAATTGGCAAGTGCCATTCTTTTTCTTATTCTTCTAACAGAGAATAATCCTTGGGTTAATCACCCCGTGGTTTTTCCCTTAACCGGGTTTTCCACGTCAAAATCTTGGTGTTCAATGTGTTGATGTTTATCTGCTCTTGTGTTTATGTATTATGCTTTCATGGATGATTAATTGATATGCTGTTAACTAACAACGAAGAATCAAGTGTTTGAAAGAACAAGAAGTTTTATACAACTGATTCACCCCCCCCTCTCAGTTGTATGCCTTAAATCCAACAATTGGTATCAGAGCCAAGTTCTCTGAAAGGAGCTTAACCGCTTGAGGAGATCCAGGATGTCGTCATACAAGAAGGATAGTCCAAAGTTCGATGGAACCAACTTCACTCTCTGGAAAGGTCGCATGAAGTGTCACTTGGAATGTATGGGAAAAGCATACTTGGCTATGGTCTCAAAACCATATGTACCTCCACAAGGTGGTCCGAGAACTCTGAATGAAATCACAGATGCTGAAAATAATCTGCGGACCAAGGAAGCCCTACTAAGCGCATTGAATGATTCAGATCTCTCAAATGTTATTGACCTACCAACTGCATATGAGATCCTGACTAAACTGGAACTTCTGTATGAAGGAGATGAGTTTGTCAAAAGTGCAAGGTTGCAAAGTCTGAAAGGGAAATTTGAAAGATTGAAGATGAGAGATGATGAAAACATCACTACCTTTATGCCAAGAGTGAATGAGCTGGTATGTGGAATTAGAAATGCTGGTGGAACTCTAGATGAAAATGAGATTGTCTGCAAAATCCTAAGATCCCTTCTTGCTGCCTACAAAATCAAGGTTGCTGCCATTGATGAATTCAGAGCCCACACAACTGTCACAAGAGAACAATTGGCTGGCAAACTAGCTGCATTTGAAATGACTGAGTTTGGAGATGATCCTCCCAAGACTGAATCTGCTTTCAAAGCCAGTGCCTATGTGAAAGGCAAACAGAGATTTGATCCGGGAGAAAACTCATCAAGGAAGATGTCATGGTATGATCAAGCAAGAAGAGACATGGAAGAAGAAGAAGCAGAAACAGCTCAACTTGAAGCCCTCATTACAAAGAGACTGCCAAGAGGATCCGGTAAGTATGAAGGAAAACTACCCTTTAAGTGTTTCAACTGCAATAAGATTGGTCATTTTGCTTCAAGATGTCCGGAAAGATCTGCAAGGTCTAATACTAATAGACAAAGGTTTCAAAAGAACTGCTATTATGTTCATGAAGAAGATGACAATGAAGGAGTAACAGATGATGAATCAGAACTAGAAAGCAAATCCGGAAATGAATGGGTGTTTATTGCCATCAAGGAAGAAGATTCAATATCCTCTGAATCTGTCAATCACAAGGTTGTGGAAAGAGCTTTGGCTGCTCAAGTGGAAGAAAAGGATGATTGGGTTATTGATAGTGGATGTTCTCACCATATGACTGGTGACAAGAATAAGTTCTTAGATTTGGAAAGGTATGAAGGAGGAATGGTAAAGTTTGGTGACAATTCTGCTGGCAGAATCAGAGGTAGGGGAACTATTTCCTTTGATGGAAAGAGCAAAACAGGTAATGTACTATATGTTGAAGGATTGAAGCACAATCTTCTCAGTGTTGGTCAGTTAGTGGACAAAGGCTATGATCTCTGGTTCAAGAATGGAAAATGCAGAATCTTTACAAGCTCCGGAACTGAAATTGCATCCGGTGCTCAAACAAAAGGTAATATCTTTCATCTGGTTGGTTCAAACAAAAGTTGTCTGTTTGCTCAAGTTGATCAGAGTTGGTTATGGCATAGAAGAATGTGTCATGTGAATTTTGATAACATCATCAAGATAAGCAATATTCAGGCTGTAAGAGACCTTCCAAAATTGGTGAAACCTACAAATAGTTTGTGCAAAGAATGTCAACTAGGTAAACAGAGCAGAGTCTCTTTCAAAAGCAAAGATCAGTCTTCTACCGGATTGTTGGAATTAGTACATACTGATCTCTGTGGTCCGACAAGAATCAAGAGTCTGCAAGGTGATAGATATTTCATGTTGTTAATTGATGATCATTCCCGGATGATGTGGGTTACCTTTCTAAAAGAAAAATCAGAAGCATTTGAGAAGTTCAAAATCTTCAAAGCTATGGTAGAGAATCAAACCGGATTGAAACTAAAGTGTCTAAGGTCTGATAGAGGTGGTGAATTTACATCTGGTGAGTTCATTGACTTTTGTGAGAAGCAGGGTATAAGGAGACAATTGTCTGCTCCTAGGACTCCACAGCAGAATGGAGTAGTTGAAAGAAAGAACCGGACCATCCTGGAAGCTACCAGGACAATGATGTTGGAAGAAAATGTTCCTCAGATGTTTTGGAAAGAAGCTATCAGCACTGCAGTCTACACTCTCAATCGAGTTCAAATCAGAAACAACACCGGTAAGACCCCCTATGAACTCTGGTTTGGCATCACTCCTACTGTGAAATATTTCAGAGTATTTGGTAGCAAGTGTTATATTAAAAGAGATGAAGATCTAGGAAAGTTTGATGCTAGAAGTGATGAAGGAATTTTCTTGGGCTACTCCACTCAAAGCAAAGCATACCGGTGTTACAATAAGAGATTGAGGAAGATGATAGAAAGCACCAATGTGAAAGTTGATGAAGGAATTGCGAAGCCTTCAAGATTTTATGAGTTTGATGAAGATGATCAAGATGGTGTTCAAGTTCAAGGGACTCAATCCCCTCCGGTAAGTCAGAATCAACTTGATCCAGTAAATCAGGAAGAAGAAATAGGTCAGAATGAACCTGATCAAGGAGCAACAGTGCAGGATATTCCCAAAATTCCAAGGTATGTAAGACTAAACCACTCTGAAGATCAGATCATAGGTGACAGAAGCAAAGGTGTGCAAACTAGAAGGAATGTTGCTCAAAATCAGGATGAATGTTGTCTGATTTCAAAGATTGAACCTAAAACAGTAAATGAAGCCTGCAATGATGAAAACTGGACTAAAGCAATGAAAGATGAATTAATGCAAATTGAGAAAAATCATACTTGGGATCTTGTTCCCAGACCTAGAGACAGGAATGTGATTGGAACCAAATGGGTCTTCCGGAACAAACTGAATGAAGCTGGTGAAGTTATCAGAAACAAAGCTAGATTGGTCTGCAAAGGCTACTCTCAAATAGAAGGAATTGAATTTGAAGAGACCTTTGCTCCAGTGGCAAGAATTGAAGCAGTAAGATTATTTCTTGCATTTGCTGCCTTCAAAGACTTCAAGGTATATCAGATGGATGTCAAGTCTGCTTTCCTAAATGGTGATCTGGAAGAAGAAGTTTACATTGAACAACCGGATGGATTTCAATTGTCTGATAATGATGATATGGTCTGCAAGTTGAAGAAAGCATTGTATGGACTAAAGCAAGCCCCAAGAGCATGGTATGAAAGGTTGGATAAGCATCTTGTGCAGATTGGATTCAACAAAGGTACTGCTGACAGTAACTTATATTTCAAAATTGTTCATGAAAACATTTTGATTGTTGAAGTGTTTGTGGATGATATCATTTTTGGAGGAAGAGATAGTATGTGCAAAACTTTTGCAAATCAGATGAAAAGTGAGTTTGAAATGTCTATGCTTGGTGAAATGAATTTCTTCTTGGGTCTACAAATTACTCAAACAAAGAAAGGAATCTTCATTTCTCAGACCAAATATGTGAAAGAATTATTAAGGAAATATGGTATGGAAGATTCAAAACCAATGAACACTCCCATGGCAACCGGATGTAAGTTGAGCAAAGATGATGACTCCCCAAAGGCAGATCAGACAAAGTATAGATCAATGATTGGTGGATTGTTGTATCTCACTCAGACTAGACCAGATATAATGCAGGCTGTTGGTCTTGTGGCAAGATTCCAGGCTGATCCTAGAGAATCTCATGTTATGGCAATCAAAAGAATTTTTAGGTACCTGAAAGGAACAGTTGAGTATGGTCTATGGTACCCTAGAGATCCGGATTTCTCTCTTCATGCTTACACAGATGCAGATTGGGCAGGAGATGTGGATGACCGGAAGAGCACTAGTGGTGGAGCATTCTTTTTGGGGAAGAGATTGGTTTCTTGGCTAAGCAAGAAACAAGATGCAATATCTCTGTCTACAACTGAAGCAGAATACATTGCAGCAGCAGGTAGTTGCACTCAAATCTTATGGATGAAGCAGATGCTAAGAGACATTAAAGTTGAATATGAGGAGCCTATCACAATTTTCTGTGATAATTCAAGTGCAATTAATATTTCTAAGAATCTGGTATTGCATTCTAAGACTAAGCACATATCTATCAAGTTTCACTTTTTGAGAGAACAAGTGAACAAGGAAGAAGTCAGATTGGAGTATGTTCCCTCAAAGGATCAGATTGCAGATATCTTTACTAAACCTCTTCCCAAGGACTCTTTTGAATATCTCCGGGAGAAGTTAGGGGTCATGGCCCCTCCAGTGATGAACTAGGATGCACTGATGTGCATCAGTCCGGTGGATATCACAGTCATATCTTGTGATCTGGATTGATGATGGGGAGCTGCAACTAAGGGGGAGCAGCTGGTATGATTCTGATGTATGAGAATTGCAAGTATGAGCCCTTTGCCATTGATGTCAAAGGGGGAGAGAAGACATGTGAAAAACAAGTGGTTGATGATCAAAGGGGGAGCAGTAAAGGAAGAGAAGACATGTGAAAAGTTGTTGTTGATAGGGGGAGCTGTGACAGAAAGGAAAAGTTCTTGTCTTGATGGTTTTTCACATCATATGTTGCCATCAATGACAAAGGGGGAGATTGTTGCAAGTATGATGTGAGCCAGTGTTGTCATTGATGTCAACATACTCATATTGCATTGACAAGAAGGATTGGATGAGCTGTGTGCTAAGGATATTGAGAAAATTAGCCTCAGTCAGGAATAGTGAAGAACCGTGATGAGAAGAAGGCAAATGTATTGTATAGGTTGAGAACCGGAGGATGCGGATTAAAGGGTTTGTAGATATGAGTCTTGAGGTGCTTCAGTTAAGATTTCAGAGGTCCGCATGAAGATCTGAAGGAGTTGTGGCTGTCGGTGTAGAACCGGTTCCGGCAAGTATTCAGAGGTGACAGAGGATCACAAAAAGGTCCGGTGAGGTCCGGAACTATATAATCCTAATCTGCGGATTGGAAGGAGTCTTTGGGATGTCCTTGTGATGTGCCATCTCAAGTTGTGTATGATTTGGAGGTCCGGAAGTACCTCTTGCATTATGACAGTGGCGACAGACAGTGTTCTTGAAGTTCCGGATAAGGAAGAGAAGAGATTCCAGTAAGTAAAGAAAGTGCAGATGTACCTGGTCATTCAGGCAGGCTTGTGAAGGTTCTTGGATCATGTTGAGGTTGTGTTGTTGGTCCGCATTGATAGTAGAGCCCAGAATTGAAGTTATTCTTCTGGATGAAGTTCTTGCTCTGTTTAGCCGACCGGATGAGTTGTTCATCCTACGAATGTTCTTGTGGTGGCCGACCGGATGTGTTATTCATCTTGTGGATACTCTTATGGTTGTTTGCCGACTTAGATGTTTGTTCCTAATTCGATGTCTTGTATAAATAACGGTTTGTGAGTTCATTTCGAAGTGTGGATTGTGTGGATGAGTGTGGCATAGCGAAGAGAAGTGCGAAAGGCAGAGCAGAGGTTTTTGGGCTTAAATGGAACTGATCCGGACATGGTAGAGATGTCATTCTCCAGTTCAAGATTGTGATTCTTATCACTTTGTAGACAGTGTGTCTCCTTGTAGGCAGTGGGCCTCTTTGTGAGCAGTGTGCTCAGGCAGTGAGCCCTAATTGGCAAGTGCCATTCTTTTTCTTATTCTTCTAACAGAGAATAATCCTTGGGTTAATCACCCCGTGGTTTTTCCCTTAACCGGGTTTTCCACGTCAAAATCTTGGTGTTCAATGTGTTGATGTTTATCTGCTCTTGTGTTTATGTATTATGCTTTCATGGATGATTAATTGATATGCTGTTAACTAACAACGAAGAATCAAGTGTTTGAAAGAACAAGAAGTTTTATACAACTGATTCACCCCCCCCCTCTCAGTTATATGCCTTAAATCCAACAAATAGGTCTCAGGCAACTCATGCTCCCAGGAGATCATCTAGTTCAGACCCAACTCTTCAAGGAGTTGTCTCACAATTGGATGGAGATCATGAGTAGCCCAAGGATGTCAATAAGTTGAAGACAACCTGTGAACAAGATAGTCAATCGATGATGAGTAATACCAGATTGGCTGCTTCGCCACCATGAGCAGACCATGTGCCCCCTATGAACCATTTTGTAAGTGATAATGATTCTCTAATTTTTAATCAGTTGGGAGAAGACAATATGCTTCAATCTTTGTTGAGTACTCCAAATTCACCCAATCTAAGTAATCCTTTGAAGCACAATTCTCCACCTATGCGTTTGGAAGGTGTGATGAGTGTGGTTGGCAATACTAATGCTTCCTCTTCCTCCCCTTCCTGGCTGAGGAAAGAAGTAGAGAAAAAGAAACGGTGCACTCCTATGGTGGACACTAGCATAGATACTATAGCCAAGCTCCTACAAGAAACACCTAAGCCTAAACAGGCTAGGAGAATGTCAAGGATTGTGGCCGATTCTACCACATGACACCATATTCTAGAGATTGTTGACCCAGTGGAAAACAAAAATGAAAATGAAGTACCTGAAGCATATTTCAATTTGAGCAGAGTGGACATGGGACCCTCAACTGTTGAGGGGGACATCTATCATGCGAAATTCTTAGTTACTAATCTGTAAAAAAGGGTCAAAAAGTCACAAGAGGAAAATGCCAAATTACAAGCACAAGTAATTTCCTTGTCTCTTTTTATTCAGTCTATTTTGAAGATTACAACACAATCAACATATACCTTGCCCGACATGAGTGTTAGTGGTCCTGACCCCAATTTATTACAACAAATTAAACTATCTCAAGCTTTAAGTGGTGCCATAGAACAATGGATAGAGAAAGTGGCTTTAGATGGCCTTATATACATAGAGGAGGCTATTAAGTTATTTGACTGTATTTCCAGCAAGAGGGAGGCCATGATAATTGATTTTCAAAATATTAGGAAAAATAATAGTAGCCTTTCCATAGTTTCCAAAGAAGTATAGGATATGGCCAATATGGATGTTAATATTCTAGTGCATGAAAAAGTTTTAAATGATCCTAAGGAAATGGATTCTGTTGCATGGGCGGATATGGTTGAATGGAAATTGTCTTTCATGGGAGTATTCAAAGAAGAGATGAGAAGTACCCTTGCTCTCTATTACTTAGAACTGAGGGACCTCAAAGGTAATTTTGCCATTCTGGAAGTACAGATCATTAGAGATGATGAAGATAAGTTGCTCGAGGTTAAGGAGATTAAACAAAATTTTGAGAAGATGTTGACCAAAGAAATGGTGAGTTATGATATTGTCATATAGGTGATTCAATTGGAAAGCTTGCAAGGACAGCCACCTATATCAAAATGCTCAAAAGTGGGCTAGATGATATGCATCAGAGGGTGACTCATGCTGACAAAATGGCAAGTAAGAGAAAGCTTTGAGTTAGCATGACTGGAAGTCCAAGCAGCATAGCATTGTCTCCAATCATCAACAAGTACTGGGCATATAAGGCAAAGCTAAGGACGCAGGCAACTCAAATGACACAAATAGATTCAGGAGCTGGAGATGGACAAACCAAAGAAAGGGAAGCGACACACAAGGAAGACGAATTGGATGTTGATGTGGCAGTAATCAATTGATTTACTTTTCTCATGCTCTAGTAATTTCAAATTTGCAAAAAAACTATTGGCTCTCGAGAGCTCTTTATTTTAATTATGTTTAATTTAAAGACTTCTTTTAAATCGGTTGTCCTCAAGAAGTCGTTATGTTTTAAAGATAGTTATTGGGTGACATGACTATAAATTTAGTTAGCCTATCGATGTTGAGGATCTTTTGGCAAACTTTGTTTTGGTGATAGATCAAATTTTGTTGTGTTACTTTCTGGTTCAATAACTTTGATATATGAATAGAAATCAATACAGTGGAGTTCGGAGGATCATAGACTTTGTGTTATGGTTGTTTAAATTCTTATTCTTCCTATGTTAAATATACTGCTGGTGGTTGATTATCTTTCAGTATTGAAGTGGTTGAGTGTTTTAATTCTTGCTCACTGTTGTGAAGTATTTATCTTTCAATGAATGGTTTATGGTGGTGATTGTATAGTATATGGTGTAATTATTTATTGATTCATTGAAAGTTACTGTTGTTGAAGTCTTTGCACTTCTTATGAATTCAGTTGATATTGGGATATATTGCCTTTTATGCTTTTTGGTTAAAAGCAATTTGAGTTTTCATTCATTGGATATTATAAAAAAGTAGTTGTGCCTTGTTAAATAAGTAGAGAATCATTGTAAAATATCATTACAACTAATTCAGTTGTTGGCACATTTGTCACTTGTTTGGGTGTGAGAATATAGAGTTAAGTGGCAAAATCTGTAAACCAACAAATATTTCATCCATGCTTGTTGTAGTCTTCCTAGATCTGGGTGTAGTAAAGGATGTCATCCATGTGATGGCAAAGACTTTGATAAAATCACAATGGAGGGGAGGGCTGTAAAAGATCTTGGATGATGTCATGTTGGGCCTAGATTTTTTACCAGGCAATGGCTCTTGGCCCATAATACTATGACCCTACAACGGACCATGGGCTCCACTCATCATTGTTGTTGTAGGTTAGAATGAGGAAGAATGTAAATAGAAAGCTAATGTTGGGAAACGAGGTGTCTCAACCTTGTTGCACATTTCCCATTATAGTTATTTTTATTTAATATTTTCCTATAGCTGTTACGCATTGTCGGTGCTTTGAAAATTGGTTTTTTAGGTGTCAAAAGATGCCCACATGATAGTATATTATGGAAGGCCTATTTTTAGGCATATTATGACAGATTCTATGACATCTGTAAGGGTCAAAAATAGGAGATTTAATTTTGGACGTGAGAGCTTATTTTGGGACTGTAATCTTGGCTGAGAAGCCTCGCACATGGTTTTGTAAAACCACAGGTGGTTTCTTGTATAGCCAGAAGTCTATAAATTGGAGGCTTGAGGAGTTGTTTGCACAGTGTGAGTTTGCAGGTATTGTTATGCTATCGAAATGCTACCGAAATTCTTCCAGAGTTGTTTACTAGCGATACTCCTGTAATAAACTTGCTCTGCAAGTGTATGAAATCTTGTTATTGGATTTGGAATACATTGAGCAGGCTTTTGGAGTGTGGGGTTTTTCACCCAAAAGGGTTTTCCCCAGGTATATCTGGTATTTTGTGTTTTATTGTTTATTTCAGGGTTTGAATGTGTTGCTGGAATTTCTATAGCTGTTAGATCAGATTTAAAGTTTTGCATATTGTCTCTCCTCAAGATTGGAGTAGGAAGTTGTTTCCGCTACTTTAACTTCCTTACAGCTAAATGGGGTGCAAAATTTATTAAAGTTATCTTTGGTGTAGCTCTAGCGCAAGACACCAATTGGTCTTTTGCAATCGACAATGGGAGCTAAAACTCAGGTGTGGATGCTAATGTAGTAAATGACATATCTTTGAAGATTGGTGTGGTTCTTGCTTTTTTCTCAAGGATGCTGATATTAGATATATAAGGAGTTATATATATGTAAATAGAAAATGTTATAGTAGGAGATATACATGTAATCCTAACAGTGTATGTAGAAAATATTTTTTTTGGTAAAGGTTTACTATTTTGTAACTAAACTTGATAGTAATATAGATGACCTAGATGAGATTTTGATAGAGGCCTTCCATTAGAGCAGCTAGTTTACACTTTTTAGTTAAAAGTTCAGCAAAAATGACCCCCTCTAGCCATATTCACTTATAAAAAAAATTCTTAACATTATAATATTATTAATTATCAATATAATTAATCTTTCTTTTGGTTGAGATTATCTAAATTTTTAATTTTTAACATTTTAATATTTAATTTTTTAAAATTGTATATCTATTATATAATTAATTTTTTCCAAATTTAAATTATATATAAAAATAATTTTTTTTATTTTTGTTATTTTAAATATCTCTAACCTTTTAGAAAATTCAAAATAGTTTATCCCTCCATCTCCATAATTGTAAGAGTGGAAGAGTTTAACCTCTTACTCTGTATTAATATTTGAGGGACAATACAAACTATTTTTTTTGTTGTATTAATTATTTCATTTAAAAATATAAAATACTTGCCTTTAACTATTAAATTGATTGATTGTTAATAAAAATTGGTAAAAACACTATATATTCAATAATTTTCATAATATTTCATTGAAGTTATATTTTAATTGTTTTGTTGGGGTTTTCTAGTGAGGCAGGACCTTCCAAAGTGGACTTTAAGATGTTAAATCCTAAATGGTTTAATGCATTGTAGAAACATACTTTTATATAAGATGTCCAATATTTAATTCATTAAATTTTAGATCTTCACTAAAAATCTTAAGTCCCTTGTAATGAGCTTATCTGTGTATGTGTAACATCAAAAATTGCATACCTTTGCAATCCCACACAAGTTGTGTTTGTATTGTGTTTTAGCCTTTTTGCTCATTTTTTTTTCAAATTTTATTTTAGTGCCTTGATTCTCTCATTGTCCTAAGGTGTTATGTGAAACCATGAGCTAAAGTCACTCGAACACTAGCGCTTAGCACGGATACCCACACAATGTGCTAATGTCCTGAGCCTACGTGTGGCGCCAAGTGACTATTTCCTAGGTGTTACCACCTATTGCAATGTGAGAGATTCTTCGTAATGCCTTTGTACCTCAAAACAACCATCTTTAACTTGCCCTTTCTATTTTCCCTCCCATTCTTTCATTTTGAATTACACTTTGGCAATCTTTTAGTAATATGTGAAAACCTTTTGAACTCTCATTTGGCTCTTTGGAAACTCTTGAAAAATCTGTGAAGTTCTTGATATTCTAGTGCATACAAATAGCTCTCTACTAGCATTCTCAAGGATTTTCGTGGTTCTCTTGTTGTATTCAAGCTCATGTGAAATTTCTTGTGGATTTTTGATATCTTTGTGTGGTTTCTTGGAACAACTACTTATCGGGCTCTTCATCTCTAGCTGGGTGGTTTGCATCTTCTCATTTACAAAGTGATTGAGTTCCATTTTGCCTTCGTTTGTTGTTCATTTGTGTAGTATAAACCATTTTTAGGCTCATTGCATTTGTGAGTTACCTCCATTTCCTTTCTCTTCTTTGAATAGCTCCCTAGTTTGCTCTTGCATTTGAGTAGATTACTTTCATTTTATATTTGCAAATTATTTGTCACTACTATTATACATGTATTCTATATACACTTGAAATATAATAGCATATAAGTTTATTTCAATCTTTTCAATCTTGGTTGTTGTGGAGGTAGAAATACCAAAGCAGGGGTTTGACCTAAAGGCAAACCCCCAAAATAGCTCCAACTTCCCTTGTTCTTCTTGCAAGTTCCAAATTTGAAAGAGAAGCTCCATCCACTTCATTGGTTTTGTGTATTCTCTCCATCTATCTCCTCATTTCTGTCACTTATTTCAATCATTTTGAGTAATATTGTTCATATTTTTTACATTTCAACTTATTTTTATCACTTGAAAGCTACTAGTATTTTGTTTTGCTAATGTTGTGTGAATTAAACTCTATATAGTGAAACAAAGCTGAAGATTTCAGTTTTCCATATGTTCTGGACTACTGGCATCCCTGGCAATGAGCTCCTCCATTTGTAACTAGGTTCATGTTAAGTTCCTCTTTTTTGTTCTATAATTAAAATATTAAAATTATGTTCTCATTGTTTTATATTTAACCTTTTTTATTAGCATTCTTCTTTCAATCAACTAGCATATTTGTTAGAAATTAGGATCTTAGGATACTAATCATTATAAACAAAATATAAAATAAATATAAATGAGAACTATACAAGCACAAGTTTAACACATTACACAAGATATACATGGGGAAAACCCTTTTAGGTAAATAACCCCATAAAACATCATTTTATTAAAACACGTACAAAAAGTAGTCTATTAAGAAATAGAATCAACCTAGGGATATATGTAATTCCCCAAGCTTTCACCTATGACATTAGTCAAACAAACATCAGATGAACAAATTTTTTGCAATTGCAAGTGCGACATTTACATGTTGCATTGCACTCACACACATAAGGTGTAACAAGTACAACAACACCTAAGAAGACATCACCATTGCACTAAACAAGGTGGCACATGTGGAAAACTTCACTCATCATGTGAGAATTCACCATGATGACCAAGCGAGAGGTGCAACTCACTCCATGAAGAAGATTAGTTACACATCCATGACCTCACTCCACCACAAACATAGGGAGTAGGATGAGGGTGACAACTACCTCAATCCATTGCTTGACTACATAAGATATCCCAGTTCACAAGGGTAACACTCACCCATGGGATGGTTCAACTAGGAGATGCAAGACCTCAACCAATTGGAATGATCACTAGTCGATTTCATGCAAAGGCACATTTCCTAAAGCAAAAGAGGGAATAATTCCAATAATATGCATCACATCATGAAAATGAATACATGGATAGACTCAGGGGACAAAAGAACATCTTTCCTCAACAAGTTTCACCAGAGGACTAAACAACTAGAACGGAGCATTACAACCAAACCTGGACAACCGATTTGGGCCCCTCTGTATAGGATGCCAGTGCTAAGCACTATAGCCCCTGGACACTAGCGTTGGGTGTTGTAGTCCCTGGACTTTAGCATTGGGCATTGTGGTCTAGGCAACATCTAGAAACTTGACAAAAAACTACACTTTACAACCCATAATTTTCTACAAGTTTCTCTAACGACTCCAAACATAATTTGATGCTCTAGAAACACCAAGGCACTTAGCCCAACTACCAAACATGAAAATAATGCATTAAGCCAACAATGTCCACATGACAAATAAGACAAAAACATTACAAAAAGATATGCATGCTCGACACATGCCAAAACCAATGATAGGATCCTCGCCACCTATGTGGGTGGAATACGATCCAATACTAACACATCCATAATCATCAATTAAATGACATCACAAAATTGAATCTAAACATGCTAACATAGTTAGATTACAACATGTGAAAATCATACAAATCATGCCAACGTCCTTACAAGCTAAGGCATGGAAAAATATATGATAATAAATAATTAATACAATTAAAGGGTTTCATCCTAAACATGGATGCATCATAACCCACATCATAGCATACATCATAGCATCATTAAAATCTTATTACAAGTCTCAGGGACCCACTTTACAAAGATTTACAATATACAATAATGAAATGCTACAAGTGCATAAAACACCATAAGTCCAACATGCTCTCCAAGTTGCTACATAGGCATATAACATGACATACTCAACCTACAAAAGGGACAAGAAAGTCATCCAATGCCAAAAAGATCATCGTGATAAGACCAATGGGAAAATGTTGCTCGCCTCCCAACCATATTGCCATCATCGAGCACAATAGTTGTCTATGCCACTCTAGGCAACCCTCAAGCTATGGAGAAGATGTTCATGGAAAACCCACTATCAAACCATCTCACACAATCCAAGGTATACATGGCAACATATGGCATACATTCCAATCAATGCACACAACACACATGGTGCACAGCTACCAAACAATTACATATAAGTAACATGTGGCACATGTGCCAATAAAATACATACAAATAATCTGAATGGCTCACACAAGCCAACAAACATAATAGAATGGTATCATAACATTCAAGCATAAGGGAGATTTTCACACCTTCAATGCATGCCAAACACGGCATAAATCATAGACCATCACACAGACACATATAAGCATAAATCAGGCATCTCAATGCATATGCAAATGCTAGGGTCACATCATGTCAAATACAAATCCAATGGTAAGCAAGGAAGAGAGACATAGTAGTCAAGACAAGGAGTGTCATTATAAGGGCTTTACAACCTCATAGAATATGAGTAGTTAGTCTCCCTATCAAGGGGTCTACTCTAGCCTTCACCGACTTCTACAAGTCGTGATAAGCCTTCTCTACCCAAACCAAATCTAGGAAAGCATCACCTATTTGCCTTAGGTATCTTATTATGTATTTTAATTACCCAATGTGATTATGGTTAAACTTAATTAAACTCCCCACTCACTATTTCCTACAATCTCTTTTCATCACGGTGTGTGGTGGGAGCCACTCCTTTCTTACCCTATACCTCTTCCTACATGTCCATTTCACCAATTTTACAAATTGGTCATGACACAAAAAATGAGGTGATAAAAATCGTGACTTGAATTAAAAAAGATGCAATATATACATTCATAAGGGAGACTACTCATCCCACATTTCAAATCATTCAATGAGGACCTAAAATGCAAAATTTATATTTTTCTGATAATGTAAATAGCCATAAAACCCCCAATTTCACCATTAAAGGTTGCTTTGCTACCTTGGATAAATTTCTAACTTCTAGAATACAAGTTTAATCCAAAAACAAACAACAACCCATTGGTCTAAATGTGAACAACACTCTACTTATGCAATAAAATTCAAGTGGGCATTTCTACATAAAACCACATGTAGGGGCATGGAAAAGGAATAGCAAAGACAATTTAAAAACAAAGAAGTTGGAGAAGATTACCTTTACAAACAATCTTTTAAAACAAAGAACAAAGGAGAGTTTTTTAATGCAATCTTCTTCCAATCCAATTCAATCCTCCTCCAAGCAATCATCAAATCGAATCCCTTTCCAAGCGAACAATAATTCTTCATTTCCTATCCACACAAACTTCTTTTCAATCAGAGAGAGAGAGAGAGAGAGAGAGAGAATGCAAATAAGCCTATTTTTCCTCTTTATACCAAAAATGCCCTAATTTCATTTTCTTTTAGATTTCTATTTCCGAATTCTCAAATACTTTTTAAATAATAGGAAAATTAGTTAATTAAATTAAGGCAATTATTCCCACTAGGTAATTGTAATTTTAACTTAACTGCATTCCAAAAAGTCCAAACACTCATATAAAAGAAGTCAATTTTCCAAAGTAATGCAATTCAATATTTTCAAAGGAAAAATATTAAACTTTGGAAAAGAATAAAAATCACTCTAAATTTATTCTTCTAGCAAAAAATAATGTAATAAATGTTTTCGCTAAGATAGAATTAATAATTTTCAACTAAATCATTAAAAATTTTGAAAACACGGAAAACACATTTTTCGAGATAATTTAAAAAATAGTGCAAAAAAGATAAGGAAACACACGTAAAGGACTAAAATACACATTACGGGTTTCCACAATACAAGGATAAAGTTGAGATGGTTGAGCATCCCCATGTCAACCTTCTCCACATTTCCCACATTAGTCAAATACCTATATTTTGTCTGTACACTCAAGTCAAACATCAAGCGTACCTGGTCCACATATAATAGCATAAGCAACATAATCCACCCCAATGTGGCATAAATCATAAATGATAGAAAATTATCACATAGATAATGTAATTGATCTAGAAACATGATGCATAATCAACAATATTTCAAAATGCTGGAATAATATAACAATCACAACTATAAAAGATATAGTGAAAATAATGAAACACTGCAATGATCTGTCATACACAATCACAACATATGCATCCCATAATGCATAGTTGCAAAACAAATGCCAATGCAAAACCCCATTGAAAACACCTCAATGGTCATCTAGAAAACACCCTTAGAACCCCTCAATAGTACAATAGGCCTCATCGGCAAGTTCGGTGCAATGTATCAAAGCATGAGAATCACATAACACATTGATAAGCACTCAATATAGCATATAACATATGAATCAAAAAGCACACCAAACAAATATTAGGGTTGGCATTACATCCTCCCCCACTAGGATTAGGCTTACCCCTGAAAACCTGTAAAAACATAAGGATGAAGTACCCTCAGTACACAATCCTTTGCAAACACATCTCAAAAGATCAATCCTCCTGACCATCACCAAGTCAAGGTCTCAAAACAATGAAACAAGTCTCCAAAGGTGCACCAACTAGGTCAAAACGAACCATCGTACATACAAACTCCTCTAAGATTGCACCATTCCATCCTCCAACTGCCACCACAATGAGGGGAGGATCTAACCAAAAGGCCCAACAGACCACAAGCAAGTCAAGTTCATATAACTGGACTACTACTATGCTGAGATAACGTCACAAGCTCTTAAATAAGCCCAAGAAAAAACTCACAATGCTACAAATTTCTCTCTCAAGAAGAATTACCAACACAAGGTCACACTCTCAACAATCCCTCCTCAGACACTGCCCACAATACTAGAATGCAAGGCTTAGGGAAAACTAACTCTTAAAGGCTATAGGTACCACTACTGCACCTTCATGCTTACCAAAAGCATGCCTCATCTCCAGTCGTGGTTTCATTCCATGAGGAACTTGCTCATGTTCCACTCCTAAAAAGAGAGGGTTCCTCTATACTCTAGCTCCATACCACCAAAACTAGGATCAACCTTACAAGTTCTCAGAGGGAAGAATCTAAACCACACCCTCTTACAATCATAAGCACTTCCCTCAAGCAAGGATTACCAATCCACTTCTCACTAGGAACACAACTATGGCAGCAAAAACACACAAAACATAGGTGCAATACTACTCTCAACATCACTTCAATGCTCAACTATCCTAGACCACAAGGTCAATCAACACAACACGATCACGAACTCATGATCGACTTGGCAACACAAGACTGATAGGGAGACCTAAGGGTTTCAAAAACCTATCTTGACACAACACTTCAAGACCTATGCCATCCTCGGGTTTCCCTACCAATTCAAGTGCTCATAGACATTTTCTACCCCAAAATGTCTAAAACAACCTAAGCAATCTATTACAGAGGTGAAAGACCTATTTGTCTGTTGTTTCCCATACAGACTCTACTTTCTTGGTGTGAGGTACTCTTCCTTGTCCTCACTGCTTCCAAGATTCCCAATCTCCAAGGCTTCTAGCCTTCTTGAGCCCGTTATCAACCCTCCTCTCTGGGTCCAAGGTTCTGATTGCTTGGTGCTCAATTCCTTCTACTCTATTTTTCACCCCTGTCTTCTTAGACTGCAACTTGCATACCTAGCCGGGCTATAGCACAGCTCGCCTAGGACAAGTTCCTAATGTCTCTCATTGACAATCCAAGCACTAACACAAATAGAAACAAAAGAAATAATGTCTCTGCTTGATGGCCCTCCATGACTGTACAGGAAAAATGTAGGGACATCAAGACAAAGACATTTTGTACATACAGAAACAAAAGAATAGAAACAAACTGATTACTCTACTTTAAACCGAGCTATGCAAGAATTCTACAGATAATACACAAATAGATTCAAACTGTCAATGTTATTATTCTGAGAGTTCTTTCTTTTACATTCAATGTCTATCCTTTAACTTTTTCCCACATTCAAACCCCTTTTACAAAGCCAAATAACCAGTTCTTATACTCTTCGTCCTTTTTTCTGTTATCAGACAGTTAGGGTTTCTTCCATTCGTATTGCTCCTTTGCATATACATTCGTTTGTATCATACAATACTGAAATATGCGTTCACTTTATCATCGGCAAGATAATCTATTGTCTTATCGACATATACATTTGCTTTACCTTCGGTAAGACATTTGCTATCGGTGGTGCCTTCTTATTTTTGGCCGATACCCATCTTCTCCCCGATGAGTCTTCCCTTCACACTTATCGGTGTGACTTTCAACATCAGCCAACGTTTAACTTCTCCCACTGATATCCTTAGTCACTCTGATGAGCCTTGGCCCTATCCCATTGGCCAGACTTTCATCATCGGCCAAACTTCACTCCTCTCCTCCGATACTGACACTCACGCTAATATGCATTCTATCGGCATGACCCTACTATTCACTGGGACCTCCAACGTCTTCCCTGATGGTCCTTATTACGCCGATAACTTCTTGCTTGTATATACAAGCATTAACTTACTATCCCCGGTCTTCATTACTAAGTCAGCCAGTCAACCTTTGTATCAAATGCATGTTCATACCCGTCGCTTGTTCACTCCTTCCCATTTGAAAATCACAAAATGAACATCACACCAAAAATGTGAAAGTATATACATGGGCTCCAAACCCCTTGGTGCTCCTACACCATACTCCCCCTGCGCAGAGAAAGTCAAGTCACCTTCGGTGACAACAAGGCAAAATCAATGCCCTGCTTCTTGAACTCAGACTCGGCGATCGAGGTAGCCTCTGCTTTAGGCAACTGTTGCCACTTGACTAGATGCTCCATGTACACACCATGTCTGGTCTGTTTCTGTACTCGAGAATCCAGAATTCTCTCAGCCTGTGGTTTGGTTTTTGGAGGCAAGGTCACATCACTCACTATCTGTGTAGCTTCTGAACTAGATCCCCTTGCTACTGGATGAGGACCTTTATAAGGTACCAGGTCTTGAACATTGAACACTGGTGAAATTGCCAAGTCTGCTGGTAAATCAATCCTATAAGCATTGTTGCCATACTTGTTTAGAATTCTGTAAGGACCAATCCATCTCATCTGCAATTTGGTTGGCATCACTTTCTGCAATCTGGCTTTGTTCAAATGAACCATGACTAAATCACCAACTGCAAATTAAATATCCTTCCTATGTGCATCTACCTTATCTTTGATCTTCAGGGTGTTTTCCATCAATTGCTGCTTCACTTGGTCATGAATCTCCTTCATAGACTGTGCAAAATCCTCTACATGACCACTTCTATGTTTCATGTCTCCAAGATGTCGGAGTTCATATACACCTCTAGGATGCATTCCATACACTATCTCAAATGGACTTTTGCCAGTACTCCTGTTCACACTATCATTATAGGCAAATTCTGCCTGATGAATGACTTGATCCCAACTCTGTCCATATTCTTTTGTCAAACACCTCAACAAGTTGCCCAACGTTCTATTCACCACTTCTGTTTGGCCATCTATCTGTGGATGATATGTTGATCCAAAAGACAGCTTTGTTCCTAACCTCTGCCATAAAGTTTTCTAGAAATGTCCCATGAACTTAGCATCTCTATCAGACACAATGCTTGCTGGAAGTCCATGAATCCTTATGACCTCTTTGAAAAACAAATGAGCTATATGACTGGCATCATGAGTCACCTTACAGGGAATGAAATGGCTCATCTTGCTGAATCTATCAACAACTACAAAAATACTATCAAAACCAGTCTTAGTCTTTGGTAGACCAACTACAAAATCCATGCTTACACAATCCCATGGTCTGGAAGGAATGGGTAATGGTTGATATAGTCCAGCATTTGAAGAAGTTCCCTTGGCCTTCTGACAGATGATACACTGCTCCACATACTTTCTGACATCTTTGTGCATCTTCGGCCAATAGTAGAACCTCTGGACTAACTCCAATGTTTTATTTAGACCAAAATGTCCACTCAAACTGCCATTATGCTTCTCTTGTATGAGATTTTCCCTCATGGATCCTTTTGGTACACACAACTGTCCACCTTTGAACAACAATCCCTGCTGCAATGTGTAATCTGCAAATTCACTATGAAAGTGATTTTCAAAATCTTGACAGACCTTGTATGCTTCAGCAAAATTGTCATCCTCTTTATAGAGGGCTGTGAACTCTTCCATCCCTATGCTTCTTAAATGCATCTCTTGTATTGTAAGCAACCTCCTACTTAAGGCATCTACTACCTTGTTGAGTCGTCCCTTCTTATGTTTAATGGTGAATGTGTAGGACTGTAAATATATCATCCACTTGACATGTCTATGGATCAACTTATCTTATGAGTTCAGAAAACTCAAATGTTGATTGTCTGTATATAAAACAAATTCCTTCAGTAGGAGATAATGCCTCCATTTTCTAAGTGCTTGGACTAGAGCATAGAGTTCCAAGTCATATGAAGAGTATCTACTCTTTGCTTCATTCAGCCTCTCACTGAAAAAAGCCACTAGCCTATTCGCCTGGTTGAGTACTGCACCTACTGCAACATGACTAGCATCACTTTCTAAAGTGAATAACTTATCAAAATTTGGTAGCCCTAACACTAGTTGTGTGCCTACTTCTTTCTTCAACAATTCAAAACTCTTATCAACTACTTGTTTCCATTGAAACTTTGTTTTTATCCCACCTTTGATTGTGTCAAGCATGGGTGCACAAATAGCACTGAAATTCCTTATGAACTTTCTATAAAACTGAGCTAAGCCATGAAAACTTCTCACCTCAGTTGTTTCTCTGGGAGTGGGCCAATTCAATATGGCTTCTACCTTTGACTTATCCATCTTCAATTCTCCTTTGGACAACACAAAACTAAGGTATACCAATTCCTACTTCATGAATTCACACTTCTCCAAATTTATAGTTAGTTGTTCATCATGTAATTTTTTCAAAATAGTATTTACATGTTCAAGATGCTCTTCTTTAGTTTGATTAAAAATCAAGATGTCATCTAAATAAACAACTACAAATTTACCCACATAGTCCTTGAGGACTTCATTCATGAGCCTCATGAATGTGCTGGGAGCATTTGATAAACCAAATGGCATAACAAGCCATTCATACAGTCCTTCTGTAGTCTTGAAGGCTGTTTTCCATGTTGGCAAGAGACACTATATGGATTCATGGTTATTGTCATTGATGGCAACAAAGGTCATCCCACATATCCGCAAGTCATAGTGTGCCTCCACCGGAAGTCAGAATGAAGATTATTGTGGTCCGGTGAACAAGAACAGAGCATGTGGCAAGGTCCGACAGACTGGTCCGGATCTCTCAGAGGAAGTATCTTGGTGTAGTACGGATTTGGGGAAGTCAAGAGGACTACCTTGAGTGGTATATTCCAAGGATTTAGCCTCTGGGGATGGACAAGGAAAAGATATGAACAGTTGAGTACCGGATTCCTGAGTGACAGTGAGAACAGAGGAAGAACTGACTGACTGAACATCAGACTATTTTCCGGATGTGTTATTGTTGATGGTAAAGGTTGTGAAGGCATGAATCATGTTTGGCTGACATGATTAATGATATCTACAAGTACATGCTTGATCCGCATTACTTGATGAGCAAGGATTCAGCCGACAGAACAGAGTTTGTGAGAAAATAGACTGTTCTGGATGCCGACTAGAAAGGTGATGAAATTACTTGTGCGGATATATATGCATGATGGATTTAGTTGTGAGAGTGAAATTAGCGATGATGATATATATGAAGAAGTGCAGAGCAGAGCAGAAATAGTAAGAAAGATCCGGTATGTGAAAGGAAAGCAGAATAAAGAGAAGAGGAAAGATGAAGTGCATCAGATCAGTGTACTGAGCCTAATCAGAACTGAACTCCAGCATATGTGGATGCTTCCAATCAGTTCAAATATTGTATAACATTCTTTTGTAGACAGTGTGTCTCCTTGTAGGCAGTGTGTCTCTTTGTGAGCAGTGTGCTCAGGCAGTGAGCCCTAATTGGCAAGTGCCATTTTGTAATTCCTTATTCTTTTAACAGAGAATAATCTTTGGGTTAATCACCCCGTGGTTTTCTCCCTTAACAGGGTTTCCACGTCAAAAATACTGTGTCATGTGTTTCTCATTTCATGATAATATTTGTTTGTTTGATTCAATGCTGCATTGATTAATAAGAAAGTTCAAAAGAAGAAATAAATTAGGATAACTGATTCACCCCCCCTCTCAGTTATCAACAATTGGTATCAGAGCCAAGTTCCTCCTAATAGAGCCTAACAGCTTGAGGAAGATCTGAGAGTTCAAATGGATGCATATGGTTTAAGGGAGCAACTCAAGACTGCCCTTGAGGATCTTGAACAGTCAAACTCTGAAGTCAATGAATTAAAGGAAAGACTCAAACAGGCTGATGAATTCATGAGAGAACTAAAGGACAAATTAAGTCTCTCTATGAAAAAGAGAAATGAGCTGCTCCAACAATTGGCAAGAAAGTGAAGAAAGTAATGCAAATGAAGAATTGACTGAGAAAACCAAGTTATGTGAAAAGTTATCAAAAGAAGTCATTATGGTAAGACATGAAATGGAATCAGGGGTTATAAAGTTTACTCAAGAGATTGAAGAGAAAAGAAAAGCTGAAGACAATTTAAGACAATCTCTTAAAGAGAAATCAGAAGATTGCCACTAGATGGACAGGATTATCAGACATCTTGAATCTGATCTTGAAGATGCCAAAGATAATGAAGAAAAACTTGAGGATCAAATTGTCTCTGTCAAAAGAGATCTTCAAACAGCAAATGAATATAAAGAGAAATTCAAGATAAGTTTTGCTCAACTTGAAGTTCTTCTTGGAAGTCAAAAGAGGGCAGATGACAAGTATGGTTTGGGATATGAGAAAGGAGAAAGCTCCGGATCCAGTCAAAAGGATTTTGGATCAGAAAATCCAAGGAATAGGCCTAGAAGACCTCCAGTAAGACAGCCCAATGCTCAAAGATATCCATCCTTCAATGGATATTGCCACAGCTGCAACCACTTTGGTCACAAAGCTAATTAGTGCAGAAAGAGAATGAATCAGACTAATTCATCCTTCTCCAGACAGTGCTTCAACTGCAAAAGGTATGGACACAAGTCTCATGAATGCAGAAATATGCAAATAAACAAATCATTCAATGGTAGATGCTTTGCATGCAATAGGGTAGGTCATATGGCTAATCAATGCAGATCAAGAGGTTATCAGTCAAATATGCAAGGAAATGTTATTTGCCAAATCTGTAATAGGTCCGGTCATAATGCAAAAGTCTGCAGAAGCAAGAATCAGGACAAAAGAGGTTCGGTGTATAATCAGAATCAAGACAAGGGTAAACAAAAGACGAATGCGGATGAAGTTAGGAATCAGATGAACAAGATTTGGGTAAAGAAAAGTTCAGAGAATGTAGAGTTTGGATCCGCACCAGACTCTGGTGCTAATATTCCTTCCGAAAATTAAAAGGTGAGCTCTGGCTCAGGGGGAGACACAAAGAAAATCCTGTTCCCCCACCCAATCAAGTGGTGCCAGATTAGGCACGAGATGTGGAGTAAAGGGTTTGTAGATATGAGTCTTGAAATGATCCAGATAAGATTTCAGAGGTCTGCATGAAGATGTGAATAAGTTATAATCTATCATGCAAAACCTGTTCCGGGAGATGCTCCGGAATGACAGAGGATTACAAAAAGGTCTGGAGAGATCCGGAAGTGCATTGTCTTATTCTATAGATTGGACAGAGTATTTGGGATGTCCTTGTGATGTGACATCTTGATTTGTTCATGGTTGGAAGATCCGCATGATGTTCATAAATCAGGACTGATCCGGTTCTTCAAGTCATTTGAATAAGGCAAACTGGAAGAATGTAGGTCGAGCATTTATTACAAACAGATATTAGGCTTTGCGAAACAATATAAGGGATTTCTCATAAATCACTTGTTCATTCTACACTCAAGAAGAAGCAAAAAGTGGAGCTCTACAACAAAATTTATCAAGCTCACCGAAGATCACTTGCAGAAGTTATTACATACAGAAATCAATCCAACCACTCCGTATAACCAAAGGCGCATAAGGTATTTTCCGTTTTCAATATCTCACTGCAAATCTTTGAAAAATGGCTACTTCGAATATAGTTAAGATCTCTGATAGACCTCGCCCCACATTCAAGAAACATCCATACAAATCTTTGGAGGTAGATCCCCTAGGAGCCTTCTCTAGTGTTCCGCATGGTGTATTGCATATGGAGGACATTAGGGTTTACATACATGTGAACTTTGAAGAATTTGGTGAATCAAAATTGATGGATATCTATCACAAACAGTTGATAGACAACTCCTTTGAGATTAAACCTCAGTACAAAGCCATCCGGGATAAGCACTTTGCACAGTGCATTCATTTCCCCTATTTTGAAGAAGATGAATGGGTCTGGTATGTACTAAGTAGAGTGCATGACAATTTCCTATGGTTGAACAAGCTCTTCAAGATCACCAAAGATGCAATTAGGGCTGTAACCGGTCTGCACTCATTCGGTGGATTACCTGTTCTCAAGTCTGTCAAAAATCAGACAGTTAGTGATGCAACCAGATCTAAATTTGACAAGAGAGCTATGACAATTGAAGACATCACTGAACCAGATGTCAAATTTGCATCTATGATAATTGGTTACAAAATCTATCACTCCAGTAGGGAAAATTCAGTACCGGGAACTACAATTTACATAGCTTATCAAATGCTAAAGGAAAATGCAGACTATGACTTGTGTGAGCTTCTTCTAAACCAACTTTTGGAAAATCTGCAGAAGATCAAGAAGGACAAGAAAAACTCCTTCAAGTATGGCAATTTGATCCTTTGTCTCTTCTTTTATTACATGAATGAGCTTCCTGGATCCAGTGGATGGATATGGCAGAATGACAGACCAATTGCCATCCAAATCAGAGATTATTTGCATGGACTTGGGGATGCTAAAGCAAGAAAAATAGCTCTGTGGGGATATTTCAAGAACTTCCAGAGCATGATGCATGCAAGAGAAAGAATACCCCAGTCTCTTGTTGAAAAGTACAAAGACATAGTATGCTTTATGGTAGAAACAGATCAGTGCCTAATGGAGATAGTAGAACCAAGAACTGTGTGGATCATGCCCATGGGGTATGAAGTGGATGAACAGATTGTGGAGCTGCATGTTCAACACATGCTAAGTCAGCCTAAAGATCCAAAGGCAGAAAGGTTCGGAACATTTGAGGAACTGAGTATAAAAATTCATGTTGAACTCAGAGAACCGGAGATCAAGAGGAAGGTTAGAAAAGAAGTAGAACACATAGCACAAGGCCTTGGGATCTCCATGGAAGCAATTGATGCTCACCGGAAGAAGAAGGAAGGGGATGAGAAAGAGAAGAAGAGGGCAGAAAAGAAAAGTGAAGAAAGTGTTCCGGTTGAAACCTCCACCCAGACTAGATCATCAAAAAGATCTGCACCTCCCACAACCAAAAGCTCAAAACTGGAAGTCCAGGCACCCAGCAAAAGATCCAAGACGAAAGCCACAAGGGCTTATGAGAGTCAAAGAGATGAAGAGGATACTAAATCAGATGAGGGAGTAAAGGAATTAAAGAAGCAGAAGAAGAAGGGATCCGGTAAACCCTCCACAGGCCAAGACAAGGAAGAAATGGTAGAAAAAATTGTTGAAAAGCCCACCCTGTCTCTAGACAGTGTAATCAAATCAGTCACTGTGGATGGGAACCTTCAACCTGTGGCCAAATTTTATGATGACTACAATGAGGCAGACCAAAAGATCCTGCAGGAAGCTACAATTAGGTACCTGAACATTTACAATAAAGCTTTTATTGAGATTATCTCCGAAATTCCTAAGTCTAGAGAAGGAATTAGAAATAAGAAAGAACAATGCCTAGGCAAAAGATCTTGAGATCCAGGAGCAGATAGCTATTCAGCTATATCCTCAAATTGATCCTAAGACAATGAACATAATATTCAAAGACTGCAAAGATGAGTTTAGAAGTAAAGCAAGGATGAATAAACTCATGCTTGGTGAGACTGACAAGGTAGCCATGGATATAGAAGAGATCCTCTAGAAGGCCTTCAAAAGGTTTAATCTTCCTATTGTAGAGGACTTAGGTGCAGAAACAGCTGTGGACTTGGAATCATCTGCTCTGGAAGAAGTGGCCCTTAAACAGACTAACATCTCTCCTCCGGCTTCCCCTACAGTCTCCGGATCCAAAGAAGAAGAGAAACTACAAGAGAAAGGAGCAGCGGTGAAAGAAAAAGAAGGTGACAGTGCAAAGATTACAGAAGGACAGAAGACTTCACCAGAGAAAACCACAACTGTCAGTGGTGGGAATGTAGAGGAAGAGAAAATTCCAATGGACAACTCCAAGACTGCAGAAGAGAAGAAACTTCTGTCTCCGGCAAGAGACACTGCACAAACTGTCCAAAGATTTCTAAGCAAAGAAGCAATAGAGATTGATGAACCGGAGCTGCTACAAGGCCCATTCAACTTTGATTCCCTCTCTCCGGTGCAGACAATGAAGATAGCTTCATTTGCTAATGCTAAGGCAAATGAAAAACTCCTAAAGTCTCATATGGAAGACTGTGAGTTGATAGAGGCTGCTTCCGGAGTGCTTGAGAAAATTATGCCATCAATCCAGAAAGATCCCACAGCCTCCTCTTCTGGCAATCTCAAAACCTTAGTCAGCAGTGTTAGTACACATTTTGAATCCCTAGAAAAATTAGCTGAAGAAAAGGTATGGAAGGAGTTCTTAGATAAGAGATTCTCAGAGGTACTAGGATTAATCTCTAATGATAGGAGAAATATGAGTATTGGAATAAAGAGCTTAGAAAATGCTCTTAAGGATGGTGGTGACATTTACAAATTTTGTATCTCCTGGTCAAAAGCAACTGTAGAAGTTGAAAAGAAAATAAAAGAGGAACAGGACAAACTACTGAGTTTGTCTCAAAGTTTTGATCCTCTCTCTTCCTCCATAGTAAATCAAGAATGTCAAACTATTGCAATCACAAATGCAATAAAGAACTTTGAAAAGGAAAGGAAGAATATAATTAACCGGATGGGAGAACTTAGAAGGATTATAATCCCTAAGTTAGAAACTATGCATGAGGCCATAAGTGATGCTCAGACTACCGACCAAACCAATGATCCGACAGATCTCAAGAGGGCAGAAGCTTTTGCATTCTTGTTGAGTGGTCACATTTCAATTTTGGATACAATGAAGCAAAGTTGGGCTACAGAACTGGTCCAATTGAAGACATCCTTTGCAGACATTCTTCAGTTTATGTAAGTATGTAATATGCGGCTAAGTATAGTAATTTTTTTTTTGAAAATTTTGGTGTGCAGACCCTACCATTTGCCATTGATGTCAAAGGGGGAGTGAGGAGTAGTGAAAAATGAGGAATCCAACTAAGGGGGAGCTCTAGAAAATGTATATAAAGATAGAGCATCAGCCAAGGGGGAGCATAGTGTAAACACTTAGTCATTTTTCATTAAGTGTTGCCATCAATGCCAAAGGGGGAGATTGTTGGCAAGAGACACTATATGGATTCATGGTTATTGTCATTGATGGCAAAAAAGGTCATCCCACATATCCACAAGTCATAGTGTGCCTCCACCAGAAGTCAGAATGAAGATTATTGTGGTCCGGTGAACAAGAACAGAGCATGTGGCAAGGTCTAATAGACTGGTCCGGATCTCTCAGAGGAAGTATCTTGGTGCAGTGCGGATTTGGGGAAGTTAAGAGGACTACCTTGAGTGGTATATTCCAAGGATTTAGCCTCTGGTGATGGACAAGGAAAAAGATATGAACAGTTGAGTACCGGATTCCTGAGTGACAGTGAGAACAGAGGAAGAACTGACTAACAGAACATCAGATTGTTTTCTGGATGTGTTATTGTTGATGGTAAAGGTTGTGAAGGCATGAATCATGTTTGGCTGACATGATTAATGATATCTACAAGTATATGCTTGATCCGCATTACTTGATGAGCAAAGATTCAGCCGACAGAACAGACTTTGTGAGAAAATAGACTGTTCTGGATGCCAACTAGAAAGGTGATGAAATTACTTGTGCGGATATGTATGCATGATGGATTTAGTTGTGAGAGTGAAATTAGCGATGATGATATATATGAAGAAGTGCAGAGCAGAGCAGAAATAGTAAGAAAGATCCGGTATGTGAAAGGAAAGCAGAATAAAGAGAAGAGGAAAGATGAAGTGCATCAGATCAGTGTACTGAGCCTAATCAGAACTGAACTCCAGCATATGTGGATGCTTCCAATCAGTTCAAATATTGTATAACATTCTTTTGTAGACAGTGTGTCTCCTTGTAGGCAGTGTGCCTCTTTGTGAGCAGTGTGCTCGGGCAGTGAGCCCTAATTGGCAAGTGCCATTTTGTAATTCCTTATTCCTTTAACAGAGAATAATCTTTGGGTTAATCACCCCGTGGTTTTCTCCCTTAACAGGGTTTCCACGTCAAAAATACTGTGTCATGTGTTTCTCATTTCATGATAATGTTTGTTTGTTTGATTCAATGCTGCATTGATTAATAAGAAAGTTCAAAAGAAGAAATAAATTAGGATAACTAATTCACCCCCCCTCTCAGTTATCAACATTCCACTCATCACCTTCCTTAATTTTGATCCGGTGGTAACCACTTTTCAGGTCTATCTTGGTGAAATACTTAGCTCCTCCTAAACAGTCCATAAGATCTTCAATTCTGGGAATTGGAAACCGATACCTTATGGTGATCTCATTGATAGCTCTGGAGTCTATACACAATCTCCATGTTCCTCCTTTCTTTGGTGACAACACTGTAGGCACTGCACAAGGACTTATGCTTTTTCTAGCCAATCCTTGGTCAAGTAACTCTTGCACTTGTCTAGCTATTTCCTTATGTTGTTCTGGAGTCATCTTGTAAGGAGCTTTGTTAGGTAAAGATGCTCCTGGAATCAGATCTATTTGATGGCTTATAGTTCTTTGTGGAGGTAGTGTTGCTGGTGTTCCATCACTAATTATGTCCTTATACTATTCCAGTATAGTTTGTACCTCTTTTGGGATCACTACCTTTTTATCTTTTTGCTCCTCCTTAGGCTTTAGTATGATAGCATAGCCAATACCATCCTCCTTAAGAGTATTCAAAAACTCTTTACCACTCACAATTAATACATTAGGACTTTTTGTCTTATTTGCTTCTTCATCTTCCAAGGACTGAATTTTATAGGTGACACCATCTTTTTGAAAAGAATATGCATTCTTCTCACCATCATGTATGGCCTTCCGGTCATACTGCCATGGTCTGCCCAATAAGAGATGACATGCATCCATGGGTAGGATATCACATAGTACCTTGTCTTTGTATCCACCTATACGAAACTCTACCCAAGTTTGCTCATTGACTATCACATGCTGACCTTTATTTAACCATGTGACTCTATATGGATTTGAATGAGGTATTCTTTGTAAATTTAATTTTCTAACTGCTTCATCTGACACTATGTTATCAGTAGACCCTGAGTCAATGATTACTTGACATACCTTATTCACAATCTTGCATCTGATTCTGAATAAAGCTCTACTTTGGCTTGGTTCAGCTTTCACCGGTTCTTTGATCAAAGTTCTCCTTACCATGATGTTCTCTCCCACTTCTGAGGTTAGACTAACTTCAGGTGATTTGTTGCTTGAAGCATCATCTTCTACATAATGATTTCTTTTATCAACTCCTTGGGAAGAAGGTGTGCCCTTATCATGACACCTATATGCTGGATGGCCTAATTGTCCACAATTGTAGCATTTCATAGTGGTAAAGTAGGATCCTCTGCCTGATCCTCCTGATCTTCCTCTATTAGATCCCTTTCCTTTGTAGTTTCCTCTACTACTAGTCTCCCCACTCTACTCTATGAGTTTGGATTCTCCTTGGGGTCTTTGATTAGTATTCCTACCACCATAATTTCCTCTTCCTCTATTGTCTCTACCTCTTCCTCTTGATCTGCTATTTGATTCTTGTTTCTTCTTGCCCTTCTCCTCTACCTTGAGTGCTAGCTGATAGCTTTGATGCATTGTTGTAGGACAGAATAAGCTGATTTCCTCTTGAATACTCCACCTCAAACCATTGAGATATTTGGCCACTTTTACATTTTTATCTTCCATCACCTTAGACCTCAGGCATAGTTTTTGAAACTCCTCAGTGTATGCATTAACACCTAATTCTCTTTGTCTCAAATTTTGTTGTTTCTTGTACAACTGGACTTCATAATCTCTAGGCATGTATACTTCTTTGATTTTAGCCACCATACCTTTCCAAGTAGCTATGGGTTTCTTGCCTTCTTTTTCTCTTTCTATTTGAACAAATTTCCACCATGTCAAGGCAGCTCCTCTGAGTCTTGATTTAGCCACCGTCACCTTTTGTGCTTCAGTCACTCCATCACATTCAAAGTGATTTTCTATACCTTCTATCCATTCCATAACCAAATCAGGTTCCATCTTTCCACTAAAAAGAGGAACTCCTTCCAATGTCTTGCCACTCATGGCTTTCAAGGCCTTCAAGAAAGGTTCTTCTTCCATCTTAGGATTAGGTGTGGGCTCTTCATCTTCTATAGACACACCTTTTTCCTTACCTTCAGAATCTTTCATTTTCTGACTGACTTCTTCAATCTTTATTATCATGGCACCCAGTTTACCTTCCATTTCTGCCAATCTTTCCTATAGGAGCCTATTCTCCTCTTCTTATTCATCAACCTTCTTTGCTAATTCTGCATTAGTCACCATCTTTTTGGATGAACCTACAGACTCACTTGAACTCGGTGATGACATACAACTTCTTCTATTCCAATCTAGGAATAGCCCAAATCTTTAACTTGCTCTGATACCAATTTGATAGGGAGACCTAAGGGTTTCGAAAACCTGTCTTGACACAACACTTCAAGACCTATGCCATCCCCGGGTTTCCCTACCAATTCAAGTGCTCATAGACATTTTCTACCCCAAAATGTCTAAAACAACCTAAGCAATCTATTACAGAGGTGAAAGACCTATTTGTCTATTGTTTCCCATACAGACTCTGCTTTCTTGGTGTGAGGTACTCTTCCTTATCCTCACTGCTTCTAAGATTTCCAATCTCCAAGGCTTCTAGCCTTCTTGAGCCCATTATCATCCCTCCTCTCTGGGTCCAAGGTTCTGATTGCTTGGTGCTCAATTCCTTCTACTCTATTTTTCACCCCTGTCTTCTTAGACTGCAACTTGCATACCTAGTCGGGCTATAGCACAGCTCGCCTAGGACAAGTTCCTAATGTCTCTCATTGACAATCCAAGCACTAACACAAACAGAAACAAAAGAAAGAAGGTCTCTGCTTGATGGCCCTCCATGACTGTACAGGAAAAATGCAGGGACATCAAGACAGAGACATTTTGTACATACAGAAACAAAGAATAGAAACAAACTGATTACTCTACTTTAAACCGAGCTATGCAAGAATTCTACAGACAATGCACAAATAGATTCAAACTGTCAATGTTCTTATTCTGAGAGTTCTTTCTTTTACATTCAATGTCTATCCTTTAACATTTTCCCACATTCGAACCCCTTTTACAAAGCCAAAAAACTAGTTCTTATACTCTTCGTCCTTTTTCTGTTATCGGACAATTAGGGTTTCTTCCATTCATATTGCTCCTTTGCATATACATTTGTTTGTATCATACAATACTGAAATATGCATTCACTTTATCATGAGCAAGATAATCTATTGTCTTATCGACATATACATTTGCTTTACCTTCGGTAAGACATTTGCTATTGGTGGTGCCGTCTTATTTCTGGCCGATACCCATCTTCTCCCCTATGAGTCTTCCCTTCACACTTGTCGGTGTGATTTTCAACATCGGCCAACGTTCAACTTCTCCTGCCGTTATCCTTAGTCACTCCAATGAGCCTTGGCCCTATCCCGTCAGCCAAACTTTCGTCGTCGGCTAGACTTCACTCCTCTCCTCCGATACTGACACTCACGCTGATATTCCTTCTATCGGCATGACCCTACTATTCATTGGGACCTCCAACATCTTCCCCGATGGTCCTCATTACGCCGATAACTTCTTGCTTGTATATACAAGCTTTAACTTACTATCGCCGGTCTTCATTACTGAGTCAGCCGGTCAACCTTTGTATCAAATGCATGTTCATACCCGTCGCTTGTTCACTCCTTCCCATTTGAAAATCACAAAATGAACATCACACCAAAAATGTGAAAGTATATACATGGGCTCCAAACCCCTTGGTGCTCTTGCACCAAAGACTTTCTTATGGCCTAAACACCAAGTATACATAAAATGGAATACATAGGACAACAACTTCTTCACACAAGAGTTGCATCCCTTCCAACACCATGCTAGGAAAACTTCAAACTACCAAGGAGAAACTCCTAAAGAAACCAAATTCACAAGGTTGGCAACTCAACAAGAGAAAGAAAACAACTATAATATAATAAATATATAAATAATATGTGCTCATGCACTAACTACACACCATAATACCCTACACTATGTCAAAACATAAGTGTAGTTATGGAACTCACATATAAAAAACATGACACCCTCATGTTATTTACTAACACATGGCATTTGTGTCTAAGACACAACATCATCCATTAAACTAATGTTGAAACACTAGTCCAACATGGCATTACGACTGAGACAAACATGAACGAGACAAGCAAGAATAACCATAGTTGGTGGACTAAGACAAAATCCAACCATATGCGATCTACTAAAAGCAAGATTCAATCCAAAACAAGTTCTCTACATATCTCATTCACATAGACACAATTAAGGAAAAACATTTAAGCTCGTATAGTAATTCATTTTCACATCAATCACTAAGTTATCTAGGCATGGCATACACACCAATCAATAATATTACTCACATCAAGTGATCCATAACAACATGAAACCATTTAAGAACTTACTCAACACTTCACACAATATTCAATTGCATCTGACAACAAATCAAGGAATTCAATTTACCATAGTTCTAGTAACATACACACCAAGAACTAGTGCATTCTCCATATTCTACTCCCTTATACAATCCATCTGAGGCCCATCATGGACATGATAGAGAACATTACATGATACATGACGAGCAATTAAACATTCAAGCATAGCCCCCATGAATAAATAATTAAAAAAAATCAAAGTGGAAGAAAAATTGATTCCAACAATAAGGCATAAAATGAGCTCAATTTCAACACTAAATCAAGCATGACCATAAAAGTCACAAGATAAATAAATATCAAAATTCAATGGCTATACTTATTCATAACAAGAATAAAAATTCCATGCCGGCCCTTACAACATTTAGTGAATTCACCAAATCAAAAAAAAGAAGGTATCAAAATTTAAAAGTTACACATTACATGAACTATGTGACTAATTCTAGCCACAAGCAAGGGAGTACAATGCTACACTACACCTAGATTCCAAAATCTAAGGTGAGTAAGAGAACACACTCAAGCACACCAAACAAACAAATCTTCTAAGACTCCAATCATGTCAAAAAACATGAGATCATTTCCACTTAACCCACAAACATAACTCAAGTTTCCAAGCGACAAAAGCTTCATCTTATTTGAGGAAATTACAATCACCATGTGAAAAGATACACATAGTCCTACACTAGCAATCATCAAACAACCAAGATTAAGCTAGGAAAAAATCAGGTTCACAAACCAAGATATCTAAACACATCACTCTCACAATAAGGAGTGGTTAACATATCTCACCATATAGGGATTCACCAATCATATGGATAATGCATTAATGCTATTAGACTTAGGGCAGACAACTGAGAGGGGGGGGTGAATCAGTTGTACAAAACTTTCTTCCAATTAAACACTTAACTCCACTTTCCAATTTAACAGCATAATTAATAAATCAATCATGGAAACATAATGTAATGAATCAAGAGCATAAACACATCAACACATGAGACACCAAGATTTTGACGTGGAAAACCCGGTTAAGGGAAAAACCACAAGGTGATTAACCCAAGATTGTATTCTCTATTAGAAGAATAGAAAGAATAAATGGCACATGCCAATTAGGGCTCACTACCCGAGCACACTGCTCACAAGAGGCCCACTGCCTACAGGAGACACACTGTCTACAAGGAAATAAGTATCACCTACTTGAACTAGAAACTAGCATCTTCACTATGCTTGAATCAGTTCCATTGAAGCCCAATACTTCTGCTTTGCCTTTTGCTCTCCTCCTCGCTACCACACACTCATCTCTACAAGGACACCTTTGAAATGACTTCGCAATCCCTTATTTATACAAGACATCAACTTAGGAATAATCATCTAAGTCCGCAAACATCTACAAGAATATCCGCAAGATGTAAAACTCATCCAATCGGCCAGTCTCAAGAAGAACACCATCATCTGGAAGTCATTGCTCAATTGCGAGCTCCAACTTTAATGTGGACCACCAACACAAATTGGACACGATACAAAGACCTCCACAAGATTGCCTGAATCACCAAGAACATCCACACTTCATCTACTTACTAAAATTCTTCTCTCCTTCATCTAGAAACTCAAGAACAAAGTCTATCATCACTATCACAAAGGAATAGATGCTTGCGGACCTTCAAACCATGAATGAATTGAGTTGACACTTCACAAAGAATTCCTTAACACTCCCTCAAATCTGCAGAGTAGGATAATTCATTGCCGGATCTCACTGGACCTATTTGTATCACTCTGTCACCATTGAGCACCTACCGGAACCGGTTTTACTTAAACATCAACAATTTCTTCATATCTTCATGCGGACCTCTGAAATTTCTACTAGATCACCTTAAGACACATATCTACAAACCCTTTAATCCATATTCTCTGATCCTCATCCTATCTTGAACATTTACCTTATTGTCATCACTGTTCTTCACTTTTCCTAATTGAGATATAATTTTCTCAATATCCTCAATACACAATTCATCCAATCCATATCATTAATGCAACAGGAGTATGTTGACATCAATGACAATCACCAGTTAGACCCATACTTGCAACAATATCCCCCTTTGTCATTGATGGCAACATATGATGTGAAAAACTATTTTGATCATCAAGACAAGAACTTCTCCTTACTGTCACAACTCCCCCTATTAGCAACAACCATTCACATGTCTTCTCTCCCTTTACTGCTCCCCCTTTGATCAGCAACTACTTCTTTTTCACATGTCTTCTCTCCCCCTTGACATCAATGGCAAAGGGCACATACTTGCAATTTCACCACTTCAGAATCATAACTATTGCTCCTCCTGAGTAGAAGCTCCCTATCATCAATCTGGACCACAAGATATGACTATGATATCCACCAGACTGATGCCCATCAGTGCACCTTAGTTCATCACTGGAGGGGTAATAACCCCTAACTTCTCCTTGAGATACTCAAAAGAGTCCTTAGATAGAGGTTTAGTAAAGATATCTGCAATCTGATCCTTGGAAGGCACAAACTCCAATCTAACTTCATTCTTGTTCCTGATTAGGACTAATTTTCTCAATATCCTCAGCACACAGCTCATCTAATCCTTATCATCAATGCAACATGAGTATGTTGACATCAATGACAACACCGGTTAGGATCATACTTGCAACAATCTCACCCTTTGTCATTGATGGCAACATATGATGTGAAAAACTATTTTACCCATCAAGACAAGAACTTCTCCATACTGTCACAACTCCCCCTATCAACAACAACCACTCACATGTCTTCTCTTCCTTTACTACTCCCCCTTTGATCAGTAACCACTTTTTTTCACATGTCTTCTCTCCCCCTTTGACATCAATGGCAAAGGGCACATACTTGCATTACTTCAGAACCATATCAGCTACTCCCCTTGAGTAGCAACTTCCCAAATATCCACTGGACTGATGCACATTAGTGCACCTTAGTTCATCATCGGAGGCGTAATAACCCCTAACTTCTCCCTGAGATACTCAAAAGAGTCCTTAGGTAGAGGTTTAGTAAATATATCTGCAATCTGATCCTTGGAAGGCACAAACTCCAAATCTGACTTCATTCTTGTTCACTTGCTCTCTTAAAAAGTGAAACTTGATGGATATGTGTTTTGTCTTTGAATGCAACACCGGATTCTTAGATATATTTATTGCACTTGAATTATCACAGAAAATTGTAATAGGCTCCTCATACTCCACTCTGATGTCTCTTAGAATTTGCTTCATCCATAAAACTTGAGTGCAACTACCTGCTGCTGCAATATATTCTACTTCTGTAGTAGATAGAGATATTGCCTCTTGTTTCATGCTCAGCCAAGAAACCAATCTCTTACCTAAAAAGAATGCTCCACCACTGGTACTCTTCTGGTCATCCACATCACCTGCCCAATCAGCATTTGTATAAGCATGAAGAGAGAAATCATGATCTCTAGTATACCATAGACCATATTCAACTGTCCCTTTTAGATATCTAAAAATCCTCTTGATTGCCATGACATGAGATTCTCTAGGATTAGCCTGAAATCTAGCAACAAGACCAACAACCTACATAATGTCTGGTCTAGTTTGAGTAAGATACAACAATCCTCCATTCATTGACCTATACTTTTTCTGATCAGCCTTGGGAGAGTCATCCTTGCTCATCTTACATCCGGTTGCCATGGGAGTATTCATTGGCTTTGAGTCGTCCATCCCAATTTTTTTCAACAATTCTTTCACATATTTGGTCTGAGAAATAAAGATTCCTTTCTTTGTTTGAGTAATTTGTAAACCCAAGAAGAAATTTATTTCCCCGAGCATGGACATCTCAAATTCACTTTTCATTTGATTTGCAAAGGTTTTACACATACTATCTCTTCCTCCAAAAATGATATCATCAACAAACACTTCAACAATCAAGATATTCTCATGATCAATTTTGAAATACAAATTATTGTCAGCAGTACCTTTGTTGAAACCAATCTTTAAAAGATGCTTATCCAATCTTTCATACCAGGCTCTTGGGGCTTGCTTCAGTCCATACAGTGCCTTCTTCAACTTGCAGACCATATCACCATGATCAGACAATTGAAATCCATCCGGTTGCTTAATGTACACTTCTTCTTCCAAATCACCATTCAGGAAGGCAGACTTGGCATCCATCTAATACACTTTGAAATCCTTGAAGGTAGCAAAAGCAAGAAATAATCTAACTACTTCAATCCTTGCCACCGGAGAAAAAGTTTCTTCAAAATCAACTCCTATTTGAGAGTAACCCTTGCAGACCAATCTGGCTTTATTTCTGATTACTTCACCAACTTCATTTAGTTTGTTCCGGAAGACCCATTTTGTTCCAATCACATTTTTGTTTTTAAGTTTGGGAACAAGATCCCAAGTGTGATTTTTCTCAATTTGCATCAACTCTTCCTCCATTGCTTTAGTCCAGTTTTCATCATTGTAAGCTTCATTCACTGTCTTAGGTTCAATCTTTGAAATCAGATAATACTCATCTGAATTTTGAGCAATTCTTCTTGTTTGTACACCTTTGCTGTTATCACCTATGATCTGATCTTCAGAGTGATTCAGTCTTACATACCTAGCCACTTTGGGAGTTTCTTGCATTTATGCTTCTTGATCAGGCTCATTCAAGCTTATCTTTTCTTCCTTATTTACGGGATCAATTTGGATCTAAATCTTAGAAGAGGCTTGGGCTCCTTGAGTCAGAACACCATTCTGAACATCTTCATCATATTCATAAAATCTTGAGGGTTTTTCAAATCCTTCATCAACCTTCACATTTGTACTTTCTATCATCTTTCTCCGTCTCTTGTTATAACACTAGTATGCTTTTCTTTGAGTAGAGTAACCCAAGAATATTCCTTCATCACTTCTAGCATCAAACTTTCCTAGATCTTCATCTCTTTTGATGTAACATTTGCTACCAAAGACTCTAAAATACCTTGTGCTAACCTTGATGTCAAGCCAGCTCTACAAAATGAAAAATGCTATGAACATGAGAAATGCAAAGAGGAAGCTAGTTTCTCAAGAGAGCTACAACAAGAGTTTGATAAGTCTAACCAACTAGTTATTGAGGAGATTAGTCATAAGTATGAGATTAAGACAACTTGTTTTGACTTTATTTCAAGAGGTTGCCCCATTAGAGACCTTGCCAAAGTGGAGCTCCAAACTCAAGAGTACCAACCAATACATTTTCTTTCACTTATTCGCCATGATCACACATCAATGGAGGTGCAAGAGGAGGTATGTGAGTTGTTTTTCAAGAGAGAAGAGGAACCTATCAACATGAGTATACCTATGTTTTTCTTCTTGTACTTTCTTGTTGCTACCATGCAAGACAAATACATAAAAATGTTGAGAAGAGGTAGCTATTTTGCCCTACTAGTCAATGGTTTTATTTAGCTTGCTTTAGGTTTGGGTAGTTAGGGTAGAGTAGGTTAGTTTTTCCTTTCCTCTAAGTGCTATTGTGCACAGTTAGTTTGTTGGCTTTGAGTCTAGGTAGGTAGAATAAGATTTGGAGGTGTATACACTGTTTTGATGAGTTACAACAATATGCAAGATGATTTCTCAAAGTCTTGTGAGTTCCCTTTTGACTCCATGCCCAATGGATAAGTTTAGGCAATTGGTCAAGATGTTTAGTAGGCAAACATATAACAGATGTCGCCAAAAATATTACCTAATTTAGCTTCTAGCTCAATCCGATAGCGCTGAGATAGTTTGTTTCCAAAATAAAGATAAAAGGTACACATTCAATTCTGATAAGTTCTATTCATATGCACAGAAGTATTATCAAATAAATTATAGTTCAATATGCAAATGTACACAAGAGAAAGATTGCACAAATTTTGCATAAATGCTATCTTTTATTGATAATCATAAATGTATGGTGTCTCACACAAGTCGTGGGAATAACTATTTCAATGCAATATAAGAATAAACTATACATTTGAGGAAAATAGAAAAGAAAAGGCATATGGAAAGAGTAGGGATCCGTCATTCCCTAAATGACAAACCCCAAGTTGAACTATTGCATCCTGTTGCAAGTATGGGCCTAACCGGTGTTGTCATTGATGTCAACATACTCCTATTGCATTGATGAAAAGGATTGGATGAGCTGAGTGCTAAGGATATTAAGAAAATTAGTCCTAATCAGGAACAGAGAAGAATAGTGAAGACAGTAAGGTAAAAGTCTAAGATAAGATGAGGATCAGAGGATGCGGTTTAAAGGGTTTGTAGATATGTATCTTAAAGTGATTTAGTAAAGATTTCAGAGGTCCGCATGAAGATCTGAAGAAGTTGTGGGTATTCAAGTAAAACCAGTTCCAACAGGTGTTCACAGGTTGCAGAATGACATAGATAGGTCCGGTGAGCTCTAGAAATGAATTATCCTATTCTGTGGATTTGAGGGAGTGTTGAGGAAGTCTTTGTAAAGTGTCAACTAGATTGGTTCATGGTTTGAAGGTTCGTAAGCATCTATTCCTTTGTGACAGTGCTAACAGACTGTGTTCTTGAGGTTCTGGATGAAGGAGAGAAGGATTTCAGTATACAGATGAAGTAAAGATGTTCTTGGTGATTCAGGCAATTTTGTGGAGGTCTTTGGACCGTGTCCAGTTCGTGTTGGTGGTCCGCATTGGAGTTGGAGCCCGCAATTAAAGAATAACCTTTGGATGATGGTGTCCTTCCTAAGACTGACCAACTGAATGTATTACACATCTTGCAGATGTTCATGTAGATGTTTTTTGACTTAGATGATCATTCCTAAGTCAAGGTCTTGTATAAATAAGGAGTTACAAAGTCATTTCAAAGTGAGTCTTGTGGACATGTGAGTGTGGTAGCGAGGAGGAGAGCGAAAGGCAGAGCAGAAGTATTGGGCTTAAATGGAACTGATTCAAGCATGGTGAAGATGTGATGCAGAGGTGTTAGGTCTCCAATGGTAATCTAACAAGATCAAAAGATTCAAATAACTTGTGGCTTCAACCAATAAGGCTTCTCTAGTCTTCTCCTTGCCTTAAACTCCACCAAAGGGCTCAAATTTGGATTCCAACTTCTCAAATGAATTCTTGTACCTTCTAGGGTCTTAACCTACCCCAACCAACAAGATTCAATAGGTTTCATGCACCTTTCTGACCGGTTCTTGACAACTCCCCTTAAACAGGCCTAATCCTTGTAGCCCTATGCAGAGACTAATTTGTACTTTTATCCAAACTTTCCTAAAGCACTCCAAAAAATAATGACTGATCTGAGTACCCTCTATTGAGTTCTATAACATAATTCAAAATCATATACTATTGTTTTGGATGAAATATGACTGTCCTAACAACCCGACTGTCTTCCTACAGGGCCTAATCCGCCCACTTTACAAAGGAACCCTATTAAATACTTATCCCCCTCACTCCAAACCTAAAAAAATTCTTAGGAAAGGATTAAAAACAAAGGATTTTCAAGGTTTCAACCAGTGGTTTGCTCATTTGCATGTTTAAATGCAAAACCCCCCTTTCTAGGCCTCAAAACCTAGGGCTTGCTAGATCTCCCACTTCCAAGCACTTCCAGACCTCATTCAAAGGTCTAACACCATGTCCTTGACCATATTAACCCTCAGCAAACATAAAACCACCACCTTATTAAGGCTGATCTCCTACTGCTACAACTGAGCCACCATTTCAATGCTCTTTCCACATGCAATCTCTGACTTTCAACGGTGATCACCTGCCCATTTTCACTCCTCCTAGTTTTTCAGGGTTAGAAATCATATTATACATACAATCAAGGACCTATTCCATGAGAACCAGGATCATACATTCATGGAAAGGTCCTATGAGACATTGAAACTTCTCAAAATGCACAGGACAGCCTGTTGTTCCTTGTGACAGTCAGATAAACAGCAATGAAACTTCCTACAAAAACCTTCTCAGAACATGAAATGAAGTCTATTAATGTTAACTAAGGTCCTAATACATTTGCCAACACTCAACAATCAAAAAGATCAATAGAAACAAGAAGGAGGTGCAAGACAATACTGGATTTTATTGCTATTTGCAGCCTACCGTACAACTCAAGCTTCCAATATGACTCCTCTATGCCATCTCATGCCTTGGGAAGGCTTATATAACTTTTACTAACTCCCACAATCAATTCCCAAAGGTTGTAGATGGTTAAACTTCCAAAACCATTCATTTTTTATTTTCCCGCCCAAATGCATTATTTAAAAATTTGAATATTAAACTTTGTTTTAAGTGACTTTTACTCTACCAAATTATCATGGTTCATCATGGTTGATCTTATTAGGATCATCATTCCTTATTCCTAGCCTTAGACACTTCTAATTGACTCTTATTTGACTCTAGAGGCACTATTGGCCCACTTACAATATTTTTTGGTCCTAGGGTCCTTACCAGGACCCTTAGGACATTTGATTATTACATCATTTTGCCCATTACAATATACCATAATTGGTTCTAGGATGTTCCATTTGATTTTATTTGATCCATGGGCTTCTCCTTTGATCATTTGTGTCTTCTTACTCCAGAGTGTTCTCTTAGGTGCTCCTGCACCATACTCCCCAGCATGATAAAAACTCTTGTCCCAAGAGTCATGTGATCTGCTCCAAACCTCATGCATTCTTTTTGAAATGTTTCTTTGAGTTGTGATAGGAAACATGAATTCTCCAAGGGTTATCCTTCTCCTTCTACCTGCATGACTCTTACAAAAAATGTTAGCATCATAAAACATGTTTTACTGTCCTAGTCTAGGACCTTGCTGTTGTAATGCTCTTGCATTCTCCATCTTAGAATTCTGATTTATTTCTTCTTGTACTATCTGCTGTCTACCTTCCTTCTTTAGCCTCCTTATAGGGCAATCAATGTCCCCAATCTTGATGCAACTCATGTCCCAAATTTTTTGCTCTTTAGGACTGTCATAAACCTTTCTTTGTTGCAACTGTTCCTACTGTTCAACCTGCACATTCAATTGCAATTTCTCTCCAAAACAGACAATAGCATGTTCCTTCTTATCTTCACATGGTAAAGGCATTAGTTTATACTTTTTACCATCTTTGTGCACCAAATGACTATTTGTATAACCATCATGAACTGTCCTTCTCAAACACTGCCATGGTCTTCCCAAAATTATATGCCCACATGTCATTGAAATAATATCACATAAAACAGAATCATGCTATGGACCAATTAAAAAATCAACATATGCCCTCTGATTAACCATTACTTGTTGTTCTTGACTTACCCAAGTGGCATTGTAAGGACTAGGATGATCAAATGTCTTCAATCCCAACTTGTGCACCATTTCCCAAGAGATTAAATTATCATGTGAACCTGAATCTATAATCAACTTGCATATTTTTCCATGGCTTAAATAATTAGTTTTAAAAATGGATACCTGTGGTGTTTGCTGCATTTTGCCTTTTTCCACCATGAGCATTTCTCCGTCCATTATTGGAGAGGCTAATGACATTTCCTGTTCTTCTTTCTTTTCCTCTTCTTGTGCCAAATGAACTCTTGTATCCTTTCTCTTATCAATACCATCCTTCTTAGGACAGTTGAAAGATGTGTGTCCCACCTCATTGCAATGATAACATCTGCCTGTGAACACTCCTCTACCTGATCCAAATCTACCTCCACCTCTATATCCACCTCTCTATTCTATAGAAAACTCTTTGCCTTTCTCATTGCTACTCTGAACTTCATTAGTAGGTCTGCCCCTACCTCTGTTTCCTCTTCCATAACCTCCTTGCCTTTCTTTCTTCCTCTTCACTCTCTCTTCAGCCCTGATGGCTAACTGAAAACATTCTCCAAGTGTTTTTGGTACTGCTAACCCAATCTCATCCTGCAAGTTATACCTAAGCCCATTAAGGTATCTTGCCACTTTCTCTTCTTCATCTTCTAATCCTCCCCTAATACTAAGCTTATGAAATTGCTCAGTATAGGACATAACATCCATGTCCTTCTGTTTCAGATTCTGTCTCATCTTCTTTGTCTAAATGGAGTAATCAGATGGAAGGAATTGATCCTTCATCATATCCTTCATCCTACCCCAAGAAGTGATTCTTGTTCCACCTCTAGCCACTCTTTCTGTTTGCACACTACTCCACCATGTAAGTGCTGTCCCTCTCAACTTTGTTTTTGCAAATTTAATATTCTTCTCATCACTCATCTCCTCATACTCAAAGAAATTTTCAAGGGCATCTATCCACCCTAATAGCTCTTCACTATCCATCTTCGCCTGATAGATGGGTAACTCTATGTTTGCCTTTGTTCCACTACCTTGAACTGCCTTCAGCAATATCACAAACTTCTTTTCTTCAGCATCTAACTCATCCTCAGGAGGATTCTCATCAGCATCCTCATCTCCTCCTGACTCATTTTGTTCATCCCCTCTAGGTTTCTTCTCTAATGCTTCCAATCTAGCCAAGATTGTTGCATTCTCCCTTCTCACTTGTCTTAACTCTCTTTCTCTTGCAGCATCCTGTTCTCTTCTCTCCCTCAACTCTTTTTCTCTAGCCTCTAAGGCTTCCCTCAATTCATTATTCTCTCTAGCCATCTGATTCTTAGGGGGCATCTTCACGACTTTCACCAACCCTTATCTTTCACAAGAACTTACTACTCCCTCAAGGACCTACTTGCTGCTCTGATACCAATATGATGCAGAGGTATCAGGTCTCCAATGGTAATCTAACAAGATCAAAAGATTCAAATAACTTGTGGCTTCAACCAATAAGGCTTCTCTAGTCTTCTCCTTGCCTTAAACTCCACCAAAGGGCTCAAATTTGGATTCCAACTTCTTAGATGAATTCTTGTACCTTCTAGGGTCTCAACCTACCCCAAACAACAAGATTCAATAGGTTTCATGCACCTTTCTGACCGGTTCTTGACAACTCCCCTTAACCAGGCCTAATCCTTGTAGCCCTGTGCAGTGACTAATTTGTACTTTTCTCCAAACTTTTCCAAAGCACTCCAAAAACTAATGACTGATATAAGTACCCTCTATTGAGTTCTATAACATACTTCAAAATCATATACTATTGTTTTGGACGAAATATGACTGTCCTAACAACCCGACTGTCTCCCTACAGGGCCTAATCCGCCCACTTTACAAAGGAACCCTATTAAATACTTATCCCCCTCACTCCAAACCTAAAAACAGTCTTAGGAAAGGATTAGAAACAAAGGATTTTCAAGGTTTCAACCAGTGGTTTGCTTATTTGCATGTTTAAATACAAAACCCCCCTTTCTAGGCCTCAAAACCTAGGGCTTGCTAGATCTCCCACTTCCAATCACTTCTAGACCTCATTCAAAGGTCTAACACCATGTCCTTGACCGTATTAACCCTCAGCAAGCATAAAACCACCACCTTATTAAGGATGATCTCCTGCTGCTACAACTGAGCCACCATTTCAATGCTCTTTCCACATGCAATCTCTGACTTTCAACGGTGATCACCTACCCATTTTCACTCCTCCTGCTTTGTCAGGGTTAGAAATCATATTATACATACAATCAAGGACCTATTCCATGAGAACCAGGGTCATACATTCATGGAAAGGTCCTATGAGACATTGAAACTTCTCAAAATGCACAGGACAGCCTGCTGTTCCTTGTGACAGTCAGATAAACAACAATGAAACTTCCTACAAAAACCTTCTCAGAACATGAAATGAAGTCTATTAATGTTAACTGAGGTCCTAATACATTTTCCAACACTCAACAATCAAAAAGATCAATAGAAACAAGAAGGAGGTGCAAGACAAAACTGAATTTTATTGCTATTTGCAGCCTGCCGTACAACTCAAGCTTCCAATATGACTCCTCTATGCCATCTCACGCCTTGGGAAGGATTATATAACTTTTTCTAACTCCCACAATCAATTCCGAAAGGTTGGAGATGGTTAAACTTCCAAAACCATTCATTTTTTATTTTCCCGCCCAAATGCATTATTTAAAAATTTGAATATTAAACTTTGTTTTAAGTGACTTTTACTCTACCAAATTATCATGGTTCATCATGGTTGATCTTATTAGGATCATTATTCCTTATTCCTAGCCTTAGACACTTCTAATTGACTCTTATTTGACTCTAGAGGCACTATTGGCCCACTTATATTATTTTTTGGTCCTAGGGTCCTTACCAGGACCCCTAGGACATTTGATTATTACATCATTTTGCCCATTACAGTATACCATAATTGGTTCTAGGATGTTCCATTTGATTTGATTTGATCCATGGGCTTCTCCTTTGATCATTTGTGTCTTCTTACTCCAGAGTGTTCTCTTAGGTGCTCCTGCACCAAGATGCTATTCTCCAGTTCATGTATGTAATACTTATTACTTTGTAGACAGTGTGTCTCTTGTAGGCAGTGAGCCCTACTTGGCATGTGCCATTTTTTTCTTTCTATTCTTCTAACGGAGAATACAATCTTAGGTTAATCACCCCGTGGTTTTTCCCTTAACCGGGTTTTCCATGTCAAAATCTTGGTGTCTTATGTGTTAATGTGTTTCTACTCTTGATTTAATGCATTATGTTTCCATGATTGATTTGTTGATATACTGCTAAATCACTAAGAGATTTAAGAGTGTAATTGGAAAGAAAGTTTTAGAAAACTGATTCACCCCCCTCTCAGTTGTCTATCATGAATCTAACAATTGGTATCAGAGATAGGTTTCTCTAAAAGAGCTTAACCGCTTGAGGAGATCCGGGATGTCGTCCTAAAAGAAAGATAGTCTGAAGTTTGAAGGAACAAATTTTAATCTCTAGAAAAGTTGCATGAAATGTCACCTGCAATGTATGGGAGTGCAGTACTAGAACATGGTCTTAACGAAATATACTCCTCCACAGGGTGGCCCAAAATCCCAAAGTGAAATCACAGATGTTGAAAATAATCTGCAGATTATAGAAGCTCTTCTAAGCACATTATCTGATTTAGAGCTTTCAAATGTTGTTGACCTACCAACTACTTTTGAGATTTAGGAAAAACTGAAACTTCTGCATGAAGGAGACAAGTATGTTAAATGTGCAAGGCTACAGAGTCTAAAAGGAAAATTTAAAAATCTGAAGATGAGAGAAGATGAAAATATCACTACTTTTATGCCAAGAGTAAATGAGCTTGTTTGTGGAATTAGAAATGCTAGTGGAGTCTTGGATGAAGATGAGATTGTTGGCAAAATTCTTAGATCCCTTCCTGCTTCTTATAAAATCAAGGCTGCTGCCATTGAAGAATTTAGAGCCCATACAACTGTCATAAGAGATCAATTGGCTGGTAACTTGGCTGCATTTGAAATGACCAAGTTTGGAGATGCCCCCCCAAAGACTGAATCTGCATTCAAAGCCAGTGCTTCTGTTAAAGGTAAACAAAGGTTTGATCCAGGAGAGAACTCTTCAAGGAAACTATCATGGTATGAAAAAGCAAGAAAAGACCTAGAAGAAGAAGAAGAAGCTGAAACTGCTCAACTTGAAGCCCTTATTGCAAAAAGACTGCCAAGAGGATCCAATAAGTATGAAGGAAAATTGTCTTTTAAGTGTTTTAACTGCAATAAGATTGGTCATTTTGCCTCAAAGTGTCCGGAATGATTTTCAAGGCCAAATCCTAATAGATCAAGGTTCCAAAAGAACTATTACTATGTTCATGAGGAAGATGACAATGAAGGAGTAACAGATGATTAATCAGAGGCATGAAACAAATCTGGAAGTGATTGGGTGTTTATTGCCATCAAGGAAGAAGAACCATTGTGCTCTGAATCTGTAAATCATAAAGTTGTAGAAAAAGATCTGGCTGCCCAAGTTGAAGAAAAGGATGATTGGGTCATTGACAGTGGATGCTCTCACCATATGACAGGTGAAAAAAATAAGTTCATAGATTTGGCAAGGTATGAAGGAGGAGTGGTAAAGTTTGGTGATAATTCTACTGGTAGAATCAGAGGAAGAGGAACTATTTCTTTTGATGGAAGGAACAAAACTGGTAATGTACTATATGTTGAAGGACTGAAGAACAATCTTCTCAGTGTTGGTCAGTTGGTGGACAAAGGCTATGATCTCCGATTCAAGAATGGAAAATGCAAGATCTTTGAAAGTTCCAAAACAAAGATTGCATCCGGTACTCAAACTAAAGGTAATATCTTCCAATTGGTTGGTACTAGTAAAAGTTGTTTATTTGTTCAAGTTGATAAGAGTTGGATATGGCATAGGAGAATGTGTCATGTGAATTTTGATAATATCATCAAGATAAGAAATACTCAGGCTGTAAGAGATCTTCCAAAACTGGTGAAACCTACAAATAGTTTGTGCAAAGAATGTCAGTTGGGAAAACAAAGCAGAGTCTCATTTAAAAGAAAGGAACAATCTTCTACCGGATTATTGGACTTAGTTCATACTGATCTTTGTGGTCTGGCAAGAATCAGGAGGGTGCAAGGTGATAGATACTTCATGTTACTAATTGATGACTATTCCTGGATGATGTGGGTAACTTTTCTACAAGAGAAATCAGAAGCTCTTGAGAAATTCAAAATATTCAAGGCTATGGTAGAGAATGAAACCGGATTAAAATTGAAATGTCTGAGGTCTGATAGAGGTGGAAAATTCACATCCGATGAATTCATAGATTTCTATGAGAAACATGGAATCAAGAGATAATTGTCTGCTCCTAGGACTCCTCAACAGAATGGAGTAGTTGAGAGAAAGAACCGGACCATTCAGGAAGCATCTAGGACAATGATGATGGAAGCAAATGTTCCTCAGATCTATTGGAGAGAAGCTGTCAGCACTGCAGTCTACACTCTCAATCGAGTTTAAATCAAAAGCAATACCGGTAACACTCCTTATAAACTTTGGTTTGGCATCACTCCTACTATGAGGTATTTCAGTGTCTTTGGTAGCAAATGTTACATTAAAAGAGATGAAGATCTAGGCAAGTTTGATGCTAGAAGTGATGAAGGGATATTCTTGGGTTATTCCACTCAAAGCAAAGCATACCAGTGTTATAACAAGAGACTGAGAAAGATTATAGAAAGTACAAATGTGAAGGTTGATGAAGGAATTGAAAAACCCTCAAGGTTTTATGAATATGATGAAGATGATCAAAATAGTGTTCTGATTCAAGAAGCCCAAGCCTCTTCTGAAAAATAGATTCAAACTGATCTGGTAAATCAAGAAGAAGAGATGAGTTTGAATGAGCCTGATCAAGAATCAGAATTGCAAGAAACTCCCAAAGTTCCAAGGTATGTAAGACTGAACCACTCTAAAGATCAAATCATAGGTGACAAAAGTAGAGGTGTACAAACTAGAAGGAGAATTGCTCAAAATTTAGATGAGTATTGTCTAATTTCAAAGATTGAACCTAAGACAATAGATGAAGCCTGCAATGATGCAAATTGGACTAAAGCAATGGAGGAAGAGCTGATGCAAATTGAGAAAAATCACACTTGGGATCTTGTTCCCAGACCCAGAAACAAGAATGTGATTGGAACCAAATGGGTCTTCTAGAACAAACGAAATGAAGTTGGTGAAGTAATCAGAAATAAAGCCAAATTGGTTTGCAAGGGCTATTCTCAAATAGAAGGAGTTGATTTGGAAGAAATTTTTGCTCCGGTGGCAAGAATTGAAGCAGTCAGATTATTTCTTGCATTTGCTGCCTTCAAGGATTTTAAAGTGTATCAGATGGATGTCAAGTCTGCCTTCCTAAATGGTGACTTGGAAGAAGTGTACATTGAGCAACCAGATGGATTTCAATTGTCTGATCATGATGATATGGTCTGCAAGTTGAAGAAAGCACTGTATGGACTGAAGCAAGCTCCAAAAGCCTAGTATGAAAGATTTGATAAACATCTTCTGAAGATTGGTTTCAATAAAGGTACTGCTGACAGTAATTTATATTTCAAAATTGATCATGAAAATATCTTGATTCTTGAAGTGTTTGTTGATGATATCATTTTTGGAGGAAGAGATGGTATGTGTAAAACCTTTGCAAATCAAATGAAAAGTGAATTTGAGATGTCCATGCTTGGGGAAATGAATTTCTTCTTGGGTCTACAAATCACTCAAACAAAGAAAGGAATCTTCATTTCTTAGACCAAATATGTCAAAGAATTGTTGAAAAAATTTGGGATGGAAGACTCAAAGCCAATGAATACTCCCATGGCAACCGGATGTAAGTTGAGCAAAGAAGATGACTCTCCCAAGGCTGATAAGAAAAAGTATAGGTCAATGATTGGAGGACTATTGTATCTCACTCAAACTAGACCTGACATTATGAATGTTGTTGGTCTTGTTACTAGATTCCAAGCTGATCCCAGAGAATCTCATGTCATGGCAGTCAAAAGGATTTTTAGATATCTAAAAGGGACAGTTGAGTATGGTCTATGGTACCCTAGAGATCATGATTTCTCTCTTCATGCCTATACAGATGCTGATTGGGCAAAGAGATGTGGATGACCGGAAGAGTACCAGTGGTGGAGAATTCTTTTTAGGGAAGAGATTGGTTTCTTGGATAAGCAAGAAACAAGAGGCAATATCTTTGTCCACTACTGAAGTAGAATATATTGCAGCAGCAGGTAGTTGCACTCAAGTTTTGTGGATGAAGCAAATGCTAAGAGACATGCGAGTGGAGTATGAGGAGCCTATCACAATCTTCTATGATAATTCAAGTGCAATAACTATATCTAAGAATCTGGTGTTGCATTCAAAGACTAAACATATATCCATCAAGTTTCACTTTTTGAGAGAGCAAGTGAACAACAATGAAGTCATATTGGAGTTTGTGCCTTCCAAGGATCAGATTGCAGACATCTTTACTAAACCTCTACCTAAGGACTCTTTTGAGTATCTCAGGGAGAAGTTAGGGGTTACTGCCCCTCCAGTAATGAACTAAGGTGCATTGATGTGCATCAGTATGATGGATATCACAGTCATATCTTGTGATCCAGATTGATGATGGGGAGCTGCTACTCAAGGGGAGCAGCTAGTATGATTATGAAATGGTGAAATTGCAAGTATGAGCCCTTTGCCATTGATGTCAAAGGGGGAGAGAAGACATGTGAAAAACAAGTGGGGGATGATCAAAGGGGGAGCAGTAAAGGAAGAGAAGACAAGTGAATGGTTGTTGGTGATAGGGGTAGTTGTGTCAGTAAAGAAAAGTTCTTGTCCTAATGGTCAAAATAGTTTTTCACATCATATGTTGCCATCAATGAAAAAGGGGGAGATTGTTGCAAGTATGGGCCTAACCAGTGGTGTCATTGATGTCAACATACTCCTGTTGCATTGATGAAAAGGATTGGATGAGCTGAGTGCTGAGGATATTGAGAAAATTAGTTCTAATTAGGAACAGAGAAGAACAGTGAAGATAGTAAGGTAAAAGTCCAAGATAAGATGAGGATCAGAGGATGCGGTTTAAAGGGTCTTAAAGTGATTCAGTAAAGATTTCAAAGGTCCGCATGAATATTTGAAGAAGTTGTGGCTATTTAAGTAAAACTAGTTCTGGCAAGTGTTTAGAGGTGACAGAGTGACACAGATAGGTCCGGTGAGCTCTGGAAATGAATTATCCTATTCTACGGATTTGAGGGAGTGTTGAGGAAGTCTTTGTAAAGTGTCAACTCGATTGGTTCATGGTTTGAAGGTCTGTAAGCATCTATTCCTTTGTGACAGTGGTGACAGACTGTGTTCTTGAGGTTCCAGATGAAGGAGAGAAGGATTTCAGTATGCAGATGAAGTAAGGATGTTCTTGGTGATTCAGGAAATCTTGTGGAGGTCTTTGGACCGTGTCTAGTTCATGTTGGTGGTCCGCATTGGAGTTGGAACCTGCAATTAAAGAATAACCTCTGGATGATGGTGTCCCTCCTGAGATTGGCCGACCGGATGTATTACACATCTTGCAGATGTTCTTGTAGATGTTTTCTGACTTAGATGATCATTCCTAAGTCGAGGTCTTGTATAAATAAGGAGTTGTAAAGTCATTTCAAAGTGAGTCTTGTGGAGATGTGAGTGTAGTAGTGAGGAGGAGAGCGAAAGGTAGAGCAGAAGTATTGGGCTTAAATGGAACTGATTCAAGCATGGTGAAGATGCTATTTTTCAGTTCATGTATGTAATACTTATTACTTTGTAGACAGTGTGTCTCTTGTAGGCAGTGAGCCTCTTGTGAGCAGTTTGCTCGGGTAGTGAGCCCTAATTGGCATGTGCCATTTTGTTCTTTCTATTCTTCTAACAGAGAATACAATCTTGGGTTAATCACCCCGTGGTTTTTCCCTTAACTGGGTTTTCCATGTCAAAATCTTGGTGTCTTATGTGTTGATGTGTTTCTACTCTTGATTTAATGCATTATGTTTCCATGATTGATTTGTTGATATACTACTAAATCACTAAGAGGATTTAAGAGTGTAATTGGAAAGAAAGTTTTAGACAACTGATTCACCCCCCCACTCTCAGTTGTTTGTCTTGAATCTAACACATCCTTGCTTCAATTCCTCTTGATTGGTTGTCCAGAAGTTGACCTGCTGCTGCTTGAAATGTCTACAAGGGATGAGAAAAGTTGTGTTAAAGCTCGAGACCCATATTCTTTGCATATACTATATCAACAAATATATAGCTTATTCTCCTAAGGCATTGAAACAGTTTTGCAACATCATAGATATTAGGAAAAGTAGAAGAGTATCATCAATCATCATGAGCATCATTGGAAGCTTTTGGCTTCATTATTTTTATCTAACATGTTTATTCACTGTGCAGGTGTAGGTGAATTTTCATTGCGGGATTATTTTCTTTTGACATCATAGCATGTGGAGTAAAATTGGCTCCCTCAAGGGTTGAGCCCAACATGCTGCCTTTTGGCATTTTGAGAGGGATAAGAGTGTAAATTCACCTCACTTATTTTCAATGATGAAGTACTTATCACTCATGGTAGTGAGTTGATGGTTTCACTGTCATAAATGACAAATACTTACTCAATGAAACTATAAAAGAAGGAACAACCAAGATTTCTAGGGTCTAGAACAATAAAGATAAGTAGTCATACTGACTGTGGGTATAGTCCATACTATCATGATTGTCACAAATGACAGTTAGAGTAGTCAAGTTGAATGATAAAACAAAGTTGATGGAACAGTCAAAGAGGCCTAGACTAAAAGCAGAGATCAAAGAAACCAAGGATCATGATGGGATGTCTTACAAGTTCCAACAAAGTCTTGCATCCTATACAAATACTAACAAGCAGAACAGGTCATAAAGACTATGAGGAAAAAATGGCATTCGGATGAAAGGAAAGCCATGGATGCAAAGCATAAAGGAAGATATATAGGTTTTTAATAACCTTCATATAGATATACAAAGCTTGACAAGCTTCCATCAGGTGAGAAAGTGACTCTATCACAAAGTTTTGTTGATGATAACAGAGTCTTGTAAGATCCCAAGGAGGCATTTTAAGCTTAGTTTGAGTTTTGATCATTGCATATAGTGAGAAGAGGGAAACATAGAAGGTTATGGTATAGACTAGGGAAAGAGATAGAGATCAGCTAGTGTAGTGATCATTTGGACTATAGTAAGAGCTGTCACCATTGAAGGAGCAACCCAACCCTTTGAAGGAGCAGTCAGAGAGACAAGGGTAATCATCTACCAGTGTGATGAACATCATATAGAGGTCTATTAGACCTTAGAATGATTGGTCTAATATAGTTTAAAGACTATTAAGGTCTCTACAATGTAGAGACAGTGCCATGAATTGCAAGAAATGAACAACATGAAGACATCATGATAGAAGGTCATAGTCATGAAGGATGAAGATAATGAAGGTCTCAAGGGGATCATGAAGACAAAGACAAACCTATAAAGGTCTTAAACATAAGTACTCCTAGAAATTAGAAGAAAACTTCTTACTCTGAGGATTGTTATTGTCCTAAAAGCTCATTGCTATAGTCTCATATTGAGGAAATACTTTCCATACTTGTGAGGACTATCACAATCATGATTGGATGGTTTAGAGCATTTACACTTGTGTCTTGGACATTAGGTTTCAAAAGGAATGAAGGGATAAAATCTAGGCCAATATGAAACCTGTATGATTAGACAGTCAAGAGACTTATAGAATAGTTTGAGACAAAACCAATGGGAAGCAAAAGCTAGTGACATAGTGTAGAAACACTACATGGGTCTGAGATGAAATACAAACTACAAATCAATGATCAAACCTAAGGTCATCATAAGATAGGAGCATAGTTAGTGCAAAAAGAGCTTATAGAGGTGTCCATAGAGAATATAAGGCTATATAAAATGTGGAAAATGACAAAGACTGTCATTACAGTCAAGAAGGATAGGAGTTATCTTGAAGAAATTTGTCACTACCTGCAATGGAGGTTTACATCATCAAATAGAGGCATGTATACTCCATGTAAAATCACCAAAACATCTAAAGGTAGTTTTAGAAGTTGTTGGTAGGATATTGCAAGGTTTGTGAAGAAATAACAGATCTGCATAATCATCATGGAGTTTGCATTAAAAGTTGTGTTGGCAGCATATGCAAAGAATGTTTGAACATTTACAATAGTTCGTGCTTGTCAAGGATCTAATTCCCTACCAAAGACACAAGGTCATTAAGGCCATTAGGGAAACTAGTGTGTTTTGCATACTGTTTGATGATAGTGGAATACTGAGAGGGCCTCTTAAAAGACAAAGATTCTAGTAGTCAAGGGAATTGTCACTGTGATTATGAGATTCAAAGAGCTTCTTGTATATCATGTGATCAGTTTATATGGTCGTCATAACAGTGACCTTGATCATTTCTTTAAAGTAAGAATGTTGTCATAAGTGTTGACATTTGAGACTTGTGGACGCTAACAAGAATCCCTAAGACTTCTCCAACATCACCTATGAGGAGTTTGAGTACTTCAAGCACAAGCAGATATTGCAAGCATTCATGGGGCAGTTTAGGCAATTGAGTGGTCTTTATGATCATCATGGACAGTCAATGACTATAGTAGCAGACAAGGCATTCTACAGTTTTGAAAGATTTTAAAGGTTTTGGTGAACAACATCAAAGGATGAAGTCGGATCTGTAGGATGTTATGTTGAAAGAAACTCTACCAAGGAATGGAGATTGTAAATGATATCCTTATATTTTAAATGGATACCCTCAATGAGAATTTGACAAAGTAAAGAGGTTTGTTTTCGGGACAGTGAGGTTTGATAGGATCTTTTGAAACCTTAGGAGTATGACAAAGCTATGAAAAATGGCATGCAGAGGTCACTAGACAGGACAATCATAAATCAAAGGGGACAACAGTCTCATTGTTATCAGAGACAATGAAAAATAGTCACCAAGTTAAAAAGAATAGTCATTAAGCCTCAAGGATCATATAATAGAGATAGCTCATTAAGGTGTAGAGAATAGTGAAAGGGCTATCAAAGGTGCAAAGAATAGTCAAGCAATAGTCAAGCAAACAAGAGACAGTCATTTTTATGACTGTAAGACTGTCACAGGAAGGTAGCAGACCTATAGGAGTAGTCAATATAAAGGCTAGTCTAAGACAACATAACACTGTTTGAAGACAATATAGAGGTTTGTATGGCCATTCAAAGGATGATATGTCTTAAAGTTGGATGTCATTCAAAGGATTATATGTCTTAAAGTTGGCCAATCACTGACCCATGATCTTTGTCAAAGTTTACAAAAGCATGTTATTTTGGCTAGGAGCAGTGAGGGATGTTCTTGATCTCACAAAAGAGGAGAGGAGGATAATATTGACAGAGATCTACATTAGTCAAGCTTGACAGAGGCTCTTAGAGGATTAAACAAAGGTTCTTCACACAAGCACGATTATCTTAAGCTCGGGAGTCAAATGCATAAGTTATCTATTAGGATATTGCAGACCTAAATAGTGTTCTTCTTCAAAGAGTTTACAAATGCAATGTAATAGCAATCATATGGAGAGATTTGTAGTGACAATCAACAATAGTGATAGTGATTTCTGTAAGACATCCAACAAAGATGGAGATCAGTCATGACAAATGATCCAAGGATAGTAGTCATGAAAATAAGAAAGAACAGTCAACAATGAACTCAAAGGATAGTGACGAACATGCAAAGGACTCATAAGAATACAAAGGTGGAGCAAGCATGAACAAATGCATAGAAAGATGAAATATATGCATCATTTTGGCATAGTAGAGCTCAAGAACAAGCGTTTTCTATAGATATTGAAAAGAAAAATAGTTTTGTGCAGACAGAGAGCTTACCCAAGCTCATTTTGTTGAGTTCTCATGAAAAATGCATGCAAACTCCAGTCCAAACCTCCATGAAAGCACCAGTTGAAACCCTCTGATGGCAGCACTCCAAAGCAACAAAATGAAAGTGCAAGCTAAAAAGTGAAATGTGAGTTTGGCCACAACTTTTGTGTTAGGGTTTTGAAACCCTAAGAAAGGCCGACATAAGCAAAAGGTATTTTTTGCCTTTGTTTTATTTTTCTTCTTCATAAACTAATGCGCATGCCTTATAGTCTCCTTTTGCATATTTTGTAAAGAAAATAACCAAATGGTCCTTTGTGAATGCTTTTCTAAGCATGGTCAAATGCCTTATTTTTTTTTTGCATCTGTTTTGAAATGTAAGCACATTATTGAAGTGATGTAATTATAAGTCACTTTATTTAATGTTGCATATAATGCAAGATACATTTGCTTTAGGATATAGTCAAAGGGATTTGTCGAAGGTTGATGACTAGTGCCAAGCATATAGGGGAGGTTAGAGGAAGATGGCAAACATGTGGAGACCATTTAGGGGTTGTTTTGACTTGGTTTTGGAGGGAATTGAGAGCATTTTGGAGCAGTTTATGATGCCTTTATGATAGGAGAGGTCGAGGCTTGACCTTTTCTTCATTCATAAGCCTTTTTGAAGTTGTTTAAGGGGCTAAAAAATAGGCTTTATTGTTGTGCATGACCAAGGGGGTTTGAGATTCCTATCTTTGTGCAACAACTTAAAAAGCATAAAGGAACTTCAAAGATAATTTTTGAAGTTAGTTCTTTTCATTCTCAGGGTACATTGTAACTTTTTGGAGGTTCTTTCAGTAGAAGATTGTATCTATAACTCACTTTTGCAGACATATACAATAGTGTAACATTTTTTTCAAATCAATAAGGTTAAGCAATTTTACCTTCTCAGAGTCTATTTTATTGTGTGAGGTTAAATGATTGATGCAATTTTCTTGTGATACATGTGATCCTTGTTATTGTGTCTCATTGTTAGCACCTTTAGGTAGAAAATATATGTTGGATTGCAAGTTGTAGGTTGTGTCGGTGATTAAAACAATTCAAAGTTGTGAAGAGAATACATTTTCCTTCTAGAATTGTGAGAGTCAAAGCCTTCCTATGAAACATTAATGTAAGAGCACATGAACCTCTGAGTTGTGTATATCAAAATCTTGTTGTTTGTTTAATTATGTGTGCAAGATTAGCTGTGCATGGTCTCAAAATAATCATTTTGGTGCATCACCGTAGGAATGAGTTTTCAGTTTATAATTCCTCCTTACTCTTTCCTCTGCAAGCTTTAGAGTTGTTAATTAGGTGAGTACCTTAAGAGCCAACTTTCTCTGGAGGTTCTTTTATGTTCTAGGTGACCCACAACCTTAGAAAAGTTCCCATGTTTCACCAATATGCTATGTTCTGCAACTTAGCAAGGGCGCAATATTGAGTGATAACAGTTATATATATGTAAATAGAAAATGTTATAGTAGGAAATATACATGTAATCCTAATAGTGTATGTAGAATTTTTTTTTTGTAAAGGTTTACTATTTTGTAACTAAACTTGATAGTAATATAGATGACCTAGATGAGATTTTGATATAGGCCTTCCATTAGAGTAGCTAGTTTACATTTTTTAGTTAGAAGTTTAGCAGAAATGACCCCCTCTAGCCATATTCACTCATAAAAAATTTCTTAACATTACAATATTATTAATTATCAATATAATTAATCTTTCTTTTGGTTGAGATTATCTAATTTTTTAATTTTAAACATTTTAATATTTACATTCTTTAAAATTGTATATCTATTATATAATTAATTTTTTCCAAATTTAAATTATATATAAAAACAATTTTTTTATTTTTATTTTTTTTATTTTAAATATCTCTAACTTTTTAGAAAATTCAAAATAGTTTATCCCTCCATTGTGGAAGAGTTTAACCTCTTACTCTATATTAATATTTGAAGGACAATAAAAAACTATTTTTTTGTTGTATTAATTATTTCATTTAAAAATATAAAATATTTGCCTTTAACTATTAAATTGATTGATTGTTGAGAAAAATTGGTAAAAAAATTATATATTCAATAATTTTCATAATATTTCATTAGAGTTATATTTTAATTGCTTTGTTGGGATTTTCTAGTGAAGCAGGACCCTCCAAAGTGGACTTTAAGATGTTAAATCCTAAATGGTTTAATGCATTTTAGAAACATACTTGTATATAAGAAGTCCAATATTTAATTGATTAAATTTTATATCTTCACTAAAAATCTTAAATCCCTTGTAATAATCTTATCTAGGTACGTGTAACGTTGAAAATTGCATACCTTTGCAATCCCACACAAGTTGTGTTTGTGTTGTGTTTTAGCCTTTTTATTCATTTTTCTTTTCAAATTTCATTTTAGTGCCTTGATTCTCTCATTCTCCTAAGGTGTTCTATGAAACCATGAGCTAAAGTCACTCGAACACTAGCACTTAGCATAGATGCCCATGAAACGTGCTAACATCCCAAGCCTACGTGTGGCTCCAAGTGACTATTTCCTAGGTGTTACTTACCACCTACTGCAATGTGAGATTCTTTGTAATGCCTTTGCACCTCAAAACAACCTTCTTTGACTTGCCCTTTCTATTTTCCCCCCCATTCTTTCATTTTGAATTACTCTTTGGCAATCTTTTAGTAATATGTGAAAACCTTTTGAACTCTCATTTGGCTCTTTGGCAACTCTTGAAAATTTTGTGAAGTTCTTGATATTCTAGTGCTTACAAATAGATCTCTACTAGCATTCTCAAGGATTTTCATGGCTCTCTTGTTGTATTCAAGCTCATGTTAAATTTCTTGCGGATTTGTGATATCTTTGTGTGGTTTCTTGGAACAATTGCTTGTTGAGCTCTTCATCTCTAGCTGGGTAGTTTGCATCTTCACATTTACAAGGTGATTGAGTTTCATTTTTCCTTCATTTGTTGCTCATTTGTGTTATATAATCTATTTTTAGGCTCATTGCATTTATCTGAAATGTGGCAAATGTGGAGAAGGTTGACATGGGACGCTCAAAACCAACAATGTCCACATGACAAATAAGACAAAAGCATTAAAGCTATGCATGCTTGACACCAACATAGACACTTGCCAAAACTAATCATAGGTTCCTTGCCACCTCTGTGGGTGGAATACGCTATAGTGTTAGACTTGCTAGAAAATCTCAAAACTGCATAACGGTAAAGGAAGTAATGATGGCACTATTGCTATGGGTACATACAATGTAAGACTGCAACTAATTACTATCAAGAAATGAATTCTAAGGTTTAACTTGATACTGATAATCTAAACCTACACTTTGGAGTACAACAAGTTTAAACAAATTATAATAACTCAAAGAATCTAATTAATCATGCATTTATAAAATAACCGTTACAACAAAAGTAATCATATAGGAAATGAAGTGAGGGACAATTACCTTGAGTGGCCCTTGCTCAAGTGACTATCTCCAATGATCTAACTCAAATCTAGCTTCTTAGATTAAGACAATCATAATATTCAAAATCATTCATTATGCAATCTCCACAATATCACTTAAGATTATGCTGAAATATCTTATTCATGAATTCATCACTGAATAATAAACATTGTCTGTGTAAAAAAACAACTAATTGAAAAACATCTAATAACTATATATGTGACTTGAACAACTTACAACTAACTCTACCTTAACCACCGAGCCATACATATAGACATGGAGGAAGTTTATTAAAACAAGGTCTCTCAACTAAAATCATAAATCACCACTCCCTATATATCAGAGTGTGATAAATGCCAAGCAATCAAAAATTGAAAAAGAAAGAAGAGTCCAAATGAAACTGAGACTCTTGTTGTAATAGAACTAGAATGTGGACTAGTTGAATCAGTCACGTTAGATTCCTGACTGCAACAAAGTTCCTCTCCTTCAATCACCTTTATTAATTGTCATCATGATGCACAATCATCTTCATTAATTGTCTCTATGTAGTATTTGATGTGCTTAGTTTATTCTAGAACCTTCCCTGCTTTGTTGTCTAGGAACTCTTTTGGCTGTAGGCTACACCTTGCAGTTGATGTGGGCTATAGTCTATCTCCTCTAGCTATAAAGAGTTAGTTCACAAAACATGCACATAATACTAATAACCATAGCTAAGCACAAATATCCTTTACAATTCATACATACCCACACATAATCATGCAATATCCATCATATCATAACCATATTTCCATATACTTTAAATCAGGTTCAGGGTTATATAATGAGCATAAAAGATAGCATAGTGTAAGAATATGTATAAGATAAATGTCTAAGAATGTCTATGAATGTAACATCACAATCCATAATGCTCATAGTTTACCATAAGTATTCATCTTAACTAAGAGTTAGAATACATCATGATTATCCAAATCATAGTTAAACAAAAGTGAATTATCATCATTACAATAATTAAGCATGTTATACTTTTCTAGTATATAACAAAACTTAGAATTACAATATCCAATGATATCTCATTAGTGAATAACCTTCACTATGCATGTACAAAGTTATGCTCAAGGCATCAAATATCAAATTATACATAATAAGCTGACTATCAAGTCATATAAAGAAAAACACTACATCTAGAACTTTTGACATATGTCTTCATAAGTCTCAGCTTGTCTTCTGCTTGCAAAGGAGAGCATCATTCGAGTGCTTTTCCTCCAACTGCATACCGGTGGTCCCCTGCACAACTTCCTACTTGGAAGTGCCCCTACCCTTCATAGAAGGTATAGATATAAGGAACCATTAGGTTTGCCATCTGAGTATCTGGTGTTGTATCCTTCATAATGTCTCTCAGTCATACAACTATAGATCCACTCTAACTATGTATGACACTACTGGAAACATTATGCCATCTAGATCACTATGGATCGACAATACATGCAGAGAGTTGAGACAGATGCATTACTTTGGCCAAAGATTTATATACGTAAACATTTCACAATGAACGTTACCATATGTCTACCACCCCGACTCAACTTAGAAGTTGTCTCATCCTACAATAATCATAGCTCGACCTCTTAGGTCTAGAAAAGGTAGGTTCAATTCATTCTTAGTCCAATTCTAGGACAATCAAATCCTATCTTAGGAGTACATTCAATTATGTTACATTGCTTTTCGCAACAGGGAACCTGTGACTCCACGTCACCCTATTCCCATCTTTTCACAATGTTAATAGAAAAAACAATTTTTCCAACTTATGACCTTCCTAGGTTCATAGTTTCATGTTGACCTATCACAAGGGTTACATTCAAATTCATGACATTTAAGACTTATCCCATAATAGTCTAATAAGAAAGTCTTACTAAAAAGACTCTATCTCAAGTATTCTCATGGGTTTTAATATCGTATACCTCATTCGTGAAGCATGGCCATTCGAAAAGAGATGGCTTTCATTTACGTTGCAATACAAGAGTTTCATACTAACCATAGTATTCATTCTCATAAGTATATCATTATCTAGGAGAAATAGTTCCTCCAATAAACCTAGCATGCACTTAATGGCGCCTACAAGGCAATACAACTTACCTCTTATCTAGTTTCTCCTTCTTCAACAAGATCTTTTAAATACATAATATGCATCATAGTTATCATAATAACTATCATTAACAGTCAAGCACTATTATAGGGAATCTATGACTCGACGTCACTCTGTCCTGCACTTTCATATTGATATAAGTTTATTCATGTTGTCAACACTTAACCTTACTTGGTTCGTGTTTACTTTATTTACCTAATTTCAAGGTTTAAATTCAGTTCATATCATCAAAAGGAATACTTACAAAGACTCAAATAGTCGATCTCCTTTAACAAGTTCTATCTCAAGAGATCCTCTTGATACCATATACTTAAATAAGAATAAATTTGCCATTTGCAAAGTTGGTATTCACTTACTTTTAAACTACAAAGTTTATAGTGTCATAGGGTTAATTCTTGTAAAAAGAACCTATCAAAAGATTAACTTTCCCTTAGGGAATATGGCATGCATTCATGGCTACCAAGAAGACAACAATGTGTCTATATTAACCTTCTCACTTCCATGAGAAGTCATTAAAGCATCGTCATGCATTATATACACAAAGAATACCAATACAAAATAGTTGAAGGTTGACATAATTTACCTCAAGTTAATATGTTAAAATACTAAGTGCACACGGCACCAAACTCAAGTTTACCACTAAGTATAGAGTGGTCGTTACTATAATATGGTTTGGCCATACTTATTACCACATGGATGGTACTGTAGTATCAATATCATATGCCAATACCATCAACTTACAAATAATCATTAGACATTGTTGCCCTATCGGTCTCATTAACAAATACCATATCTTCATGCCTTCTCGGTTATTGAACAGTCATAAAGAATCTTTAATAGGAAAGTTTCAAGGCTCAATAATAGGTTAGACTGGTTAATGTTATGCAATGATCTTGCATGCATAACCAGCAAAGAAAATATGGCATCTAGTTGGCCGAGCGGCATCAAAATTTAAATGCTTCATAAGAACATCATAAAAAAAATACTTGCGGCCTTATGAGCCTTCGACAACAATTAGAATTCACACTATTGCCACAAAGCAATTCATTAAAGATATATATAGCTTTACAAGCCAAAAGCACACGTTTATATCTATCAAAAGTCAACCCTGTTGACGTCCTTCATTAGCAAAGAGATTTAATTGTATCAACAGCATTGAAAATAATCATTACCTCTTAGGAATAACATACCTATATCAACGTCACCAGTAGTATAATTGATGGCGAAAAGCTTTACTTATGCGCAGGGTTTGAGCCTCCTCATCTTACTCGATACTGTTGTAGCAGTCACTTTCCAACCAAGAATTCACTAGAATTCTTCTAATTTCCTTTCTCCTGACCTCCACCAAGAGGACCATACAATAACAATAATCAATCATGAATCCTTTCGATGGCATCATCGATACCATTTCAAGAGCGAAGTTCTTTGCATGCATTCACAGAATGCCACCTCGCGGGATACTTCAATCCACCCAACCCACTAGCGAGCGGGTCCACGAAGGAGACTCCACCATGGCCACACTTGGCCTATATTCCCTCTCCCCACTCCTTGTGTGTGATGGTTGTTGAGAATAATAAATTACGTGGATAATATGATATAATATATACATATATTAAGGATGGCGAGGTGGTCGACCTCTAAGGAGGTTAAAACCTTAATAACTTATTTAATCTCCCTTAATAAGATAATGAGGGTTAAATAACCATTATGTTAACCAAGGTTATCGTCATAAAGAAAATAAAGGATGACACACCAAAATAATAGGGTTTCAGGGTCGAGTAACACTCCCCCTCTCATGGCTATAAACCCTAGTAATATAAACAAGAATAGTAGATTCAATATCCCGGTTCGGAAATAAAGAACAAAAAAGTACTCCATCACTTGACGAGACTAACTCTTGACTTGCGACGATGCTCTAAGAACATCATTTAGTCAAGTCAACACAAACATCGTCGAGTTAACACAACCAACATGACGACACATAAAGAAAATCGACTAGCAAAGAAAAGACGTGACTCACATCAACTTACAAGGGTTCATAAGGATGAAGAATCTGATACTCAGATGGCAATTTGACCCATTCCCTGACATCTATCTCTTCCTCCGAGATGATACTCCCCTTCCATCTTCAAAAGATGATTCATTTCCTGTTCACACTCACCATCATAAAATCATCATCAATACATCATCATCTGATTCACAATTCATAATAATTAAATAATCATATGAGCATGTAATCTCATGTCTAACTAAAATTAGTCAGTATTAACATAATCAATTATTAAATTAGATATTTCCACAACATCTAATCATTGAACTATGGTTAATCATCCTAATTACCACACAAAAATAAAATTAAGCTAATTCATAAGTTGGGGATGTAACACATCTTCCACCATAAGAATCATCGTCCTCGATGATTAAATGTCTTCAAAGTCTAGTTTGGATGTCTTTCTAAATTTTATGGAACTTTTTGAGGTTTTAACCTTAAAAGGACTTTCTCTCCCACTGAGAAATGCCTTTCAATGCACTTAGCATCCACATAACTCTTTTGCTCCTCATTGGCTTCTTCTAACCTTTTCTTAATCAGTTGGACTTGCTCTTCCATTTCTGGTAGTATTTTTGGACCAAGGCTAACTCTATGTTCTATCTTGTCCCAGCTTATAGGGGTTTGACACTTTATTCCATATAATGCTTCAAATGGAGCCATCTAAATTACAAAATGATAGGAATTATTATAGGCAAATTCAATCAGAGGAAGATAATCTTCCAATTTGTATTTTTGGTCCATGCAATACATTCTCAATAAATCCTCCAACACTTGGTTTTACCCTCTCAGTTTGGCCATCTATTTCAGGATGATAAGTAGAGATTATATTCAACTGGATTCCAAGTGAAGAGAATAAGGTTTGCCAAAACCTCGATGTCATTCATGCATCCCTATCTGAGATAATCTTCTTAGGAATGCCATGCAATTTGAAAATCTCTTGAACAAATTTACTGGCTATGACGAGTGCCGCATCCATCAAGTTCCCAGGTATAAATGAGCAGCTTTGGTGAGTCTATCCACCACAACCAAAATAGCATTGTGCATTTTCCTTAACATAGGAAGCCCTTGCACAAAGTCCATGTTTATATTTTTCCATTTCCACTCAAGAATTTCATGAGGGTATAAGAGTCATGTCAGGTGATGGTGTTTCACCTTCACCCTCTGGAATTCTATACATGTAGCTATAAAATTTGTAGCATCCCTCTTCATTCCTTTCTAGAAATATAAGGGTTTCACATTGGCAAGTAACTTTGTTACTCCAAGATGTCCAAAATATGGTGCAGAATGAACCTCCTTCCACACCATATTCCTTAACTCTATAGAGTTAGGTACATACATCCTTCCTTTAAACCTTAATAACCCATCCGGTTCAAGGTTAAATCCATCATATCTCAGATTTTGGGGGTTTTCCACAAGGGCCTATTTTACCTACTCGTAAAACTCATCTCCCTTAGATTCCTATAGTACCTGATTCCTAAAATCAGAATGTATAGAGATCATTGAGGAGATGTGTCTTCTCCTACTTAAGGCATCTGCCACTTGATTTTCTTTTCTTTAGATATATTTAATCTCGAAATCATAATCTGAGATGAATTCCAACCATCTTCTTTGATGAGCATTTAGATGTGGTTGAGTGAACAGATATTTGTGCCCTTGATGGTCTATTTTTAGCTCAAAGGGTTTTCCAAGTAGGTAGTGTCTCCACATCTACAGTACATGAATGACTACTACCAGTTCCAAATCATGAGGGGCATAGTTTTGTTCATAAGTTTTCATTTTTTAGGATTCATACGTAATGACTTGTCCATCTTGGACTAGTACACCACCTAAGCCTTCCCCTGAGGCATCAGTAATGACTATAAATTGACCTTCTGGGTTAGGCATTTTCAAAATTGGTGTTGAAGTCGAATTTTCCTTCAGTAGGTCAAAGGCCTCCTGGCACTTTTCTGACCACTCAAATCTCTTGCCTTTTCTCTACAAGGAAGTTATAAGGTATGCAATTTTTGAAAAAAATTTCACAAAAAAATAACTAATGCTCCCTAGGGTGACACACTGGGTCTAATCATCCCTTTATCCAGCAATTCATGTAATTGAGCCTTTAGCTCCATTAACTCTGTAGTAGTCATTATATAGGGAACTTTAGATATAGGTTCCAACCCTGGAATTATATCAATAGAGAAGTCAAAGGCTCTTTTAGGAGGTAATCATGGTAGCTCATTTGGAAATACGTCCTCAAAATCTCTAAGAAAAGGATACCTGTCCATATCTGATCTCTTCTTTTTTATGGACTCCCTCTTCCCAACTCAGAAAAGGAATGTTGGTATACCTAATGGTACACCATGGGTTCCATCATTTTTCCTAATTTACAACCAACTATGATGACAAGAAAGCATCCCATACTACTTGTCAACACTGTCTAAGGACTAGGGTAACAATGAACACATTTACAACTAACTATTATGACAAGCAAGCATCCCATACTACTTGTTGTCATCATTGGTTAAGGAGTAGGTATAACAATGTACGCATTCACAACCAACTGTGATGACAAGAAAGCATCCCATACTACTTGTTGTCATCATTGGTTAAGAAGTAGGTATAACAACATACATCACCTGTGGCTATTAAGAAGATTTCTATGGCTCGTTAAACCATTGAGTCGGTGGATCTTGACATCTATCGCCTCCATGCCACTGGCAAAAGTTGGTCCAACATGGTATGGGGTAGCTCCTGGCATCTATCACCTGTATAGTACTTTTGAAAGCCAACTAATCCCTATCATACCAAAGGGTAGCTCTTGGCATCCGTCACCTCTGTGGTACTAATAACAACTGACTAACCCTAAGATGCAATAGATAGAACCTGGTATCTATCACCTCCATGGTACAGGTGACAACTAGCCAAACCACACCTGTATCATAACCTGTCCCAAGTTAGACTTGTATATCTCGCGTCTAACTCCATTTTCTTATGCATCCACCATGTGGATGCTTCACCCGCCAACTAGTATGCTCCCCATACTGCTTTGGTGATCTCATTATAGTTTCATATTTCAAAATATTTTTCCATTTCAGTAAGCCATGCCTCCACGGCATCTCCACTTACAAAACCATTGAACTTGGGGGGCATAACCTTTTTCATATCTCGAGATAATTCCAAAGCTAAGTGGCTTCATCTGTCATCTTCCTATTTAGATTCAGAGTTATTTTCTCCATGCTCACTTTGGGTGGTGTCATTATGATGTACCTCATCATCACCCCCATCATAGGCATCCTGCCTGGGTCCTTGTCGACCCCTGACCTCCTACTCGAGAGTTCCTACGCTCGTTCTTGTCTCTTTTAACAAATCAAGAATCTGGTCGAGTTTAGATTTAGAGTTCCCTGAAGGTTGTCCTTCATCCTGGATATCTCCCATCCTGGTTCTTAACTTAACCTTGTTGCAATCTAGTTCTTCTTGAAGTTTGAAGATTAATCATGGATTAGTTTTCTATATCATTGAATCCATTCATAACATAAATCTATTCTCATTCATGTAATATTTAACAAGAAAGGAAAGATTTGTCAAAAATTGTTCTCAATTGCATTATAATTTTCTACATATTACATATAATCCTTCTCAAAATTACAAATTTTTGTTTGCATCTTGCTACTGCAAGTCATTATCAGGTTGGGATAACTTCCCATGTTCATTTCTCAACTTTGAGGTTTATCATTTCAGTTTTAGGAGGTGGATGTACACATAGGTACTTTTCCACAACCTCCTTAGTTACATCAAAATCCTTAGGATTGCTTTCTATAGCCGGTGCTTTAGGTGCAGAGGGTTCTGCTGATGCATCATTAGAGTTAGGAGTAGCAATCCTAACTGCTCTCGTCAACTCCTATTTGATGTGTTTAATGACATCAGAGAAGATCTCCTCATCAGTCAACCATGCTCCTACTAAGCAATCAGTCTATTCAATCTATTTCTTTCTTGAGGCTCGCTCCCTTAAGACCTTTTGATAACGTATGTAACATCCATTTTATGTTACCTTCTTTCTAGGTGTTGGTCTAATTCTTACCATTCTGGCATAGAACATCCAAACATTAGCATCGGGTAATGTTGGATAAAAATAATCAAGTAGTGAGCTCATAGGTCCATGTATTGAACCTAGTAGCTTTGACACCATATGTAACATCACAATCCATAATGCTCATAGTTTAACATAAGTATTCATCTTAACTAAGAGTTAGGATACATCATGATTATCCAAATCATAGTTAAACAAAAGTGAATTATCATCATTACAATAATTAAGCATGTTATTCTTTTCTAGAATATAACAAAACTTAGAATTACAATATCCAATGATATTTCATTAGTGAATAACCTTCATTATTGTCAACGGATTATGATGGGGAGACAAGCTCAACCCGATCATAATATCTGTAAACCTTGGTTTAATAATATTTTATTATTGAATAAACTATATCTATCCAATGCAATAGGTGATGTTATGATAATTATAATTGATGTAATCAATATTTATTATATATTGATGCCTTAACATCAAATGAGGAGAATACTTTCCATTGAGTCAATGGTTTAATATTCAGTAAGCCAAAGGCTTAATTCTAGAAGAGTCCTTAATAGTGTTGGTGGTAGAATGAACCACTCATTGAGAATCATTTAATGGTTAGTTGTGTTTTAGTGAGGTGTTGGTCTCATCTTAGGTGGACTATGGTTTTTAAACCGCCACAACCGTCGAGTCGTGGAGTAGTAATTCCCATCGACATGTGGGATGTACGCATAAATAATGGACTTCAATTTTGTTTTAAGATATAGACTGTGATGAAGTTGTAACCGAATGTAGAGAAGAAGGGAGGTGAGGCGACTCTATAGGATTCGTGCCTTTGTCATTATGACCAATGATTTATATGAGTCATGTTTATTTCATTTGTAAAAGAGGGTTTAGAACTTGTAGAGAACACAGAAAGAGAATAGAAGGTGACGGATTAGAATACAGTGGCTATGTCTTAGGCACATTCATAGTCCAGAGGCATCAACTTTGTAATTGTTTGCCATCTCAACCGGTTCAAGTCTATATTTTCCAAGTATTCCTCAGTGTTTGAATTAGAAATCCACGAGGTAAATGAAAAGAAAATTTAAGACTGTTTAACTTAGTGATAAAGGCAACTATATGAGTCCACCGATATGGATTAACTTTCTGCATTTTGTGTTGAGACAGTCGAAGACTATTAAGTATCAACTAAATTTAGTTCAGTTAACATTTATGTAAACCTTCTTTGAACTATTTTCCTGTAGTCGATGGAGACATCAAATGTTATTTTCTTGGATGAAAACTTGTCATACCAGTGAGTAAACTATTTAAGGTAGACAGGGTCGACTACTTCTTAGTGATTATAAATCGTCGACTATACCACACCATTGAATGAAAGATAAGTGTATAGTCATGAGCTTGACTAGATAGTCTTCTTATTGATTTAGGTTTGAAGTCAGTCTATTAAGAGAATGAGATTTAATCATATGCTCTCGAATGGATAAACCATGTTTTCATTTTGAACCATATAGTAATAAGGTTAGAATGATTTAACTTTTGTCTTGTAAAGGTTATTTATATAGGCATGTTAGATAATGTTATTTAACCAAGAGTTTCAGACTTATTCAATTTGTTAGCAAACTTTTGTATCATGTCAAATGGTAGTAACTTAGAGTCATTAGGGAAAATGGAATAGGGTTTTATGAGATTTTCATTTAAGACTAATTGTCTTTATTATACATAAAGTGATCCAATAAAATGGAGTAGGATAAGTATACTAGAGAAAGACCTAGTATGGATATTTATTTTGGGTTATGTTTGTTATCAAGGTTATTTAATGATTCCTTTGTATAGGAGACATTATTATTTGAAAATTATAGTATTGTTAACTTTGATTAAGTTAATCAAGGGTTATTATCGATTCAAGAACTCCTAGATATAGGATATGGCTATATGGTTATATCATATTAACAAGGACTATTGGGGTAACCCTAGAATCAACTATCAATTAATTGAATGGTTAAGTCATATAGACTTACTCAAGTCATAAGGTATTATTATTGTGACCCTTAGTTTAAACTAACGCATGAATAAGGTTGATAAGAGTTATAAACTGTGGGAATAAGATAGTATCCAAGTCGAGTAGGGGTCGGTGAACACAATGACTATGTTCTTATGAACATTATTAAAATTAAAACTTTGGCCAAAGTAATGCATTTGTTTTCTGCATGCATTGTCGGTTCACTGTATTCAGATTGCTCATCCTATCAAAAATCATACTTAGCTAGAGGGTATCTAAGGTTGTATGGTTGATAGAGTTGAGTAGAAGACAACACTAAGTACTCAGGAAAGGCAAATTACCATTGGTCTCCTTTGGTCTATATCTCTCGAGAAGGGTAGGGCCACTTCCTATGTGGAAGATGTGTGGGAGACAGCCGGTCTGTGGTTGAAGGTAAATCACTAGAAAGATGCTCTCTCTCTAAGCAGGAAACATGCTAGGACTTGTGATAAAGATGCCAATGTTTCCTTAAAGCTAAAAGAGAACATGAGGCCGTTATCAAAAACTTTGAGGGAACCAATGATGAGAGTGATATTTGGTTGGGTGATACTGAAACTCTAGTGACTGCCTTAACTCGAATCAAGTGAGTGAGAAAGGAGTACTTGGAAAGGGTTAAAGATGAGGAAATAACTTTGGTTAGGTGAGATCCCCGCATACCCACAACTGTTGAGATCATAGAAGTTAGGTCTAATAACGAGTCAAAGGGTTATATACCTTGAGAATATGTATCTGAAAATGAGTCTAATGGATACACTCCTCTTGAGCATGACTTTTGAAGTCATACCTTGTATTAAAGAAGAAAACTCTTTACTTTTGAAATGAAATAGATAAAGAGAGTTGTTTTTGTGCCAAACTAATGTTTAAATTGAGTATTATGTTTAGATTTAATGGGTTACACTATAATCTAGAACTAATGGATAACTCAATATTCTCAGGTGTGAGAAATCGATAAGCATGGTGCGGACAAGAACTAACCAAGGAGAAAGTGAAGAGGAAAAACACCCACAAAATAATAAGCTAGACCAAATCATAACCATGCTTGAGAAAACCAAGAAAAGATTGGGTGATTTGGAGAAGAAAGTGGATGACAAAGGAAACACTGAGCGAGGAGGTGAAAACTCTCACGGTGAAAGTAGAGAAAATCATGAAGATCAAAGTAAGAGTACCGAACCCTATAAAGAAGCAAGGGATAGATTGACCTTGGAGCTTTCAAAGGATATGAAGAATTTTGTTCCACCAAAATTTGATGGGACATAAACCGGTGATACTACAGAAGCTTGGTTAATAGAGATGGAAAAGTACTTCGAGATAAGAAATTACTTGGATGTGACCAAGGCAGTATGGGGAGCATTCCAACTGGCAGGAGAAGCGTCCACTTGGTGGATGAATAAAAAGATGGAATTGAATTTACACTCTCTAAGGGTATCTTGGGATGAGTTTGTGGAACTCTCTCCTAAGAGGTGGTTACCGCAACTCTATTTTGATCATAAACTTACTGATTTTTAGAATCTTTGACAAGGAGATATGACAATGGTAGAATATGGAGAAAAATTCACTCGACTCGTGAAGTATGTTCCACAATATCAAAAAGATGAGAGATTTAGGATCAAAAAATTCATCATGGGCTTAAATTCTCAAATTGGTGGTGAAGTGGATGTACATGGCCTCACTGCAATGGATCAAGTGTACAAGAAGGCAATCAAGCAAGAGAAAAAGCTGAAATCCATCTCAGCTTATCGTGATAGAAGCCGTAAGAGGTTTAATGGAACTCCTAAAAATCAACTGTATAAGAAAAGATATGAAAAGAGTTATGATAACAAGAGAAAAGATAAAGGACCTCAGAAGAACAAAAGTGGATCTGGCAATAAGAAAAAGAATGGCAACTTCAAAAGAAATGAGGATAACAATGGGAAGACTTCAGATAAGAAAGGACCCATTGGAGGATACTTTACTTGTGGGGGTGACCACTATGCAAATTGTTGCCCTCATAAGAATCAAAATGGTCAACAAAGAGCTACTGCAATACCTACTTAGCAAGAAGCATTCCAGCAAAGGATTCATGCATCTCTCGATAATCATCAAGCAGAGTATCAAATCACACCCATTGAGATGATAGGTACTTTTTTTGGAGTCCCCATATCCATTTTGATTGATACAAGAGCCATTGAAAATTTTGTTTCTCCTAGAATTTTAAGTAAATTTGCTAGAAAAGTTGGTTACATGTCTAAACCATGGTCAGTAGAATATGCTAACCAATCTAAGGCTCAGATAGAGCAATGTTTATTTGAAGCCAAAGTTGACCTTCCTAGTTTCTCAACTAAATTAAATCTATATGTAGCCCCCTTAGGTTCCTATGATGTGATCCTAGGAATGAATTGGTTATGGAAACATAGAGCTAAGGTTGACTATTTTTCAAAAACAGTTGAATGCTAAGCAATTAAAAAGGGCTAGAAGGAAATGTTGGTGTGAACAGGGTTTTCACCTAACCGGTTTACCCTAGTGTGGATAATTCATCTTATTTACCTATTTACTAGTTAAATAATATTCACACATCACACATTAATCACACATATTAAGTTGACTTAGTGAGTCTACTAGATGTCTAGTTGTGTCTAGTTAAGTCTAGTTGTGTGTTGAGTTGTTGATAGTTGGAGTGAGTTGTCTTATCCTCCACATGTGCAATTAACTATCATCTTCTAATTGGCACATGTTGTAGGAATATCTTCACCTTGCACTCCACCTTTCTAGCTCTCACCTTGCCTTTATAAGCAAGGCATATCATGTACTTGTAACAACAATCTTGTAATCTTTTGCATTCAATGATAGAATAGCATTATTCTCTTAGTTGATCTCTCTTGTGCTTTCATGAAGTCCTAGATCCTGGGTGGCTCTAATCATAGCCAACTCTAACATGGTATCAAAGCTCTAGGAAGAATCACTTTGTGTTAGCCATTTTTGAGAGATCTTGATTGCAATTCATGGTGGATCTTGATAGTTGAGTATGCTCTTCTCTTGCATCACATGATGACCTGGAGAATCAAAAAAACTTGATAGAAATACCAGATTTGTGAGGGTTTCCCCTTCTTGCCCTTCTATTGCAAGTGCATTTCAATGTGTGTTGTTGCAAATCAAACTTCACCATTGCGTCTGGAACAACTGAAATAGTCAAGATCACCTTTTGTTTCATCCAAATCCGACATCGGAGGCAAATTTGATGAGGGTTTCAATTTGGGGCTCTTTGGTGTGATCCGGGAGGTACTAGAAATTCAAAGCAGTTTGGCCCAAATCGAGCATTGCCATTGCATCTGGAGCAGCCAAACCAATAAGGATCGACTGTAAAATCATCTAAAATGGACAGAGTTGCAGCAATAGGCAAAAAAAAATTGCCCCTCGACCGTACGGATCTGATGCAGAGCATATTCCTTGGAAAATCTTTGCGTAGGGAAATCTCAGTCAACTTAGAATCTCATCAGTCAACATTATCCATCGGGTATTTATTTTGTTTGCTAGTTGAAGTTTTAAAATGTCCTGCGGACTGTAAAAGTTTTAAAATTTTTGCGGACTGATACTCTCGTACCCTGTGTGTCAGGTACCCTCTAAGCATCTCAAAGGACGTCATGTGGCATTTCAACCCCCATAGGGATATTTCACTTCTGACGGTCAACAAATCATCACCGGCAACATTTGGTTGACTTCCAGTGGCCTATGGTAAATAGTTCGATGACCATACTCAGCGTACATCTCCCCACAACATTGCTCGGTCATCAAGAATCCTTGGCGGTTTGGAACTAACAGCGGCATCTATACTCGTCGCTTATTCTTCACGGTGGTCCATCCACCAAATCAAACCCACCAGCTACTAAACAACTGACGTATTCCATACTCTTGTAGTCAGCATTAACATCGGTGGCCATAAACAATATATGGTAAATCAAAGACAACTCCATCAGCAAACGACGGTTTCATATTACTGGCAGCCTTCACATCAATTGGCAAGGGCTTCTAAATGTCCAATGATCTCAACACAGTCCAGCAAATCCATTAACTGTCCATTGGTAGTCTCACACCGTAAAGAACCTGTGGGCAAATCTTTTAATTAGCGGCCAAATCTAGTTCTCGCTGGCAATTTTCTATTATCGTCGGTTGGCATTATCAGTGTAGTCTACTCCCCCTCAGTTTTCTTCCTGATCGGCCGACCTCAAATCATAGTCAGCGATTTTCGTGGAAGCACAGGCAGGTTTTGTCTCAAATCTAGCGGCCGGCTTCCTCAAAATCCATCGACTACCAGTCAAAGGTCACAGGCGGTCTTTGAAACTACCGTATGGGGCTTGTAAACTTCTCATGTCGTTAAAAGGAAATTCATGCCAGAAAACTTGCTAAACTCATCGGTTGTTCATATTAGCTGATACCAGTAGACCATAAACAAGACTTGTAGCGGTCAAACAATTTGGTTTCCTAACAACTGGTGGTTTCTCCTCATTTCGTCCAATCTATCTGGCAGTTTTGACAATCAAAAGCAGTTTTAGATAACCAGTGAGTGGTTTCCCGCTAAGAGACTGACAGTTTCAAACTTACCATAGGTGGTTTTACGCCTGTCAGAGGTGGTTTCAAACAAAAAATAGGTGGTTTCTCTCTCAATAGGCAATTTCCTGCTCAAACCCGTGGTTTTCTACAGGTGTTTTGCCTCTTAATCGGTGGTTTCACACCTTTTCGAAGGCGGTTTTCACCTACAATAAGCTATTTTACCAAACAAAATGCGGTTTCCATCAAGTCATAGGTAGTTTTCACCCAAAAAGTTGTTTCCAGGCAATTTTTTGCTTTTCCGAGGAGAGATTTTCTTTTTCTGGGGAAAAGAAATATTTAGAGAATATTCTCTGCTGACATCATCACTGCATCTGCTAACATCAGCGCAGGGGGCCATTTTTGCCCCTCAAAGCCCTAAAAAGGGGCTTTTTCATTTTTGCATAACTTTTGCCCATGGAAGCGAAATTGGGAAAACAAGATATCATCAAAAATTTGACAAAGAGCACTTCGCAGTGGTGTCATTATTTTTCTAAAATTCTGCTGCAGGTGACTACTACAGCAGTTTGAAGATAGATCTTCATTTTTAGCTTCCGAGCTCACAACTTTCTCCCATGATCTCTGATTTTCGTGATTCTTGTGGCATCAGAAAGGTATTCGGGACCTCTTCAAATCCATCCATGCACTTTTCTCAAATTCTGCTCCAAGTTCATTTTATTTCATTTGTTAATTTTTTGGTTGAGTGATAACTTGGGCAGTTTGGCACTTGAGGAAGTGAAATTTATTTTGAAGGGATCTATTTTCTATGGTTAATCATTGTGAGCAATTGTAATCTCCTTTGAATCTTAGTTTTAAGAGATTTTCATGCTTTCCCAAATTTGGTCCCTTGAGGATGATTGTAAATCGCACTAAGTATAAAGTGCCACAATCATTCTTTTTGGGGGGTGATCTCTTTGATTGAGTAACAGGGGGGTTTTCTTGTGTTCTTTTTTGTACTCTTACATCATGGATTCAAACAAACTTCCTCTACTCACACCATATAACTATCATGAGTGGAAAACTAAAATGGAGATTCATTTAAGAAGTTTGAAAATTTATAGAGTAATAATGGGTATAGAAATTGAACCAATAGCAGCTACAGAAAAGAGAAAGTGGTATAATAGATGTGATCAAGCCTATGGAACACTATGCTTGTATATCTCTCCTGACCTTCTTTTTCATATTGAATCTTGTACTACACCTAATGAAGTGTGGACAAACTTAGAGAATCTCTTTGGTAAATAAGATACTATGAGAGGTTTCAAACTGGAGAATGAACTAATTGGTTTGAATCCAACCAACTTTGCAAGCATCCAAGACTTCTTCACAAAACTAAAATCAATTAGATTGCAGCTCAAACAATGTGAAATTGAGAAAGAGGACACTCAATTGATTCTTTCAATGCTTGCTAAGCTTGGTCCTGACTATTCAATTTTTGTTTCTAGCTTCTATGCTACAATGGATGCACTTGGGAAAGCTTTCACAATGCCTTCACTTGCTGAGTTTGCCGCATCACTCACAAGGGAGCAAGCTAAGTTAGTACACATGGGCACATTGAAGTCTCCTAGGAATCAAGCTCTTCTTGCTATTCAAGGTTCTAAGGATCAAAAGACTTCAACTAGCAAAGGCAAGAAACAAAAAAATAAAAATCTCAAGAACAATGAGCAAGCAAAGGAATCAACCAAATCACCTAAGTCCTCATCCTCTCCCAAGGAGGAATCATCTAAGAAGGAGAGACCAAAGTGTGCATTTTGCAAGAAACTAGGACATGATGAGCATAAGTGTTATGAGAAAAAATTGATGAGTTGGATCACATTATCCAAATGCCATCATCATCACCTAGTACACCCTCTTCTTTAACACCATCATCATCTACACATACAGGGACAGTAGGCATTTCCCATGGGACAATCAAAGGAAAAGGACAAGCACTCTTTACTTCTACATGTCTTCAGTCAGAGAGATGGCTTCTTGATTCAGGAGCTTCTCATCATATGGCATCTTCACAAGGGATGTTCTCTTCATTTCAGTCATGTACTTCGACACCTATCTTGATGGGTAACAATACATACATGCATGCATCTGGAAAAGGGACAATTGATGTTGGAGAGAATACATTCAACAATGTGTTGTGTGTACCTTCCTTGACATCCAATCCCCTTTCCATCTACCAGATTACTCATTGTGGTGTAGGCAAGATAGTTGAGTTCACTCTTGATTCAGTGATCATACGAGACTTAGAGAGTAGAGACATCATTGTTGTTGGGATGGCTGATCATGCATCTTGCTTGAATACCTTCTCCCATTTTGCTTCTTCTGATGATGTAGATCCATTGATTGATATTCATACTCATGCATCAAGTGTGAATCATGTTTCTGAGGAGAAGTTCGGTCACATGAACCTTGGTGTTCTTTCACCCACTTTGGTTCATGAGACTAGTGTTGAACTTCCATCACCTCATCCTCCTACTTCTTCTGAGATTGACATCGACATGGTTTCTTCAGTTGAGAAGGATACTACAGGTCTTTCAGACATAGCTTTGTGGGATACTTTCTTGGCAGGTATATCAGACTTGTTTTGTGAGTCTCATATTGTAGATTTGGAGGACACACTTGAGGGGATATCTCTCCTCTTTGATGACAGTTACAGCACAACTGTTATCCCATCTACTTCATCTTTGGAGGTTGTTCTTCATCAGTCTACACAGGATTTTGGATTGGACACACATCATTGCATTGTGGCATTCCTTGATTCTGACATGTGGACATTTCAGTATTCATCTGAGGCGTCCTTCATGAGACTTTTTCCCTCATTCCTTGAGATGGAGTTTCTTCGACATCAACTTTTGGATTTGTTTCTTCCTAAGGGGAGAAATGTTGTTTGCAGGTATAGGCCACTTTCTAGCATTCTTCTTCAGACATTCTTCATCGGCACAAGAGCTACTTCATTGTGGTGGGGACCTATAGTCTCACACTTTCTCTCCTATGGGGGGTATTTGATTGTACATATTTGATAGAAGTTGCCCTTGGGGGGTCATGTTGAGTCCTCCTACTGTCACTTCTTTCACTTTTATTGCTTCATGCATTCTCATTTTTGGAGAGGAGTTTTTTCCCATGAGGTTTTCTCCTTTTCTCCACTTAAGATTTGTTGTACATGGGTACCTAACATGGCCTAGTAGTTGGGACCCATCCCTCATTCCATCTTTCTTTAGTCAACTACTCCCTAAGTTGCACTTAAGGGGGGGTGTTGGTGTGAACAGGGTTTTCACCTAACCGGTTTACCCTAGTGTGGATAATTCATCTTATATAACTATTTACTAGTTAAATAATATTCACACATCACACATTAATCACACATATTAAGTTGACTTAGTGAGTCTACTAGATGTCTAGTTGTGTCTAGTTAAGTCTAGTTGTGTGTTGAGTTGTTGATAGTTGGAGTGAGTTGTCTTATCATCCACATGTGCAATTAGCTATCATCTTCTAATTGGCACATGTTGTAGGAATATCTCCACCTTTCACTCCACCTTTCTATCTCTCACCTTGCCTTTATAAGCAAGGCATATCATGTACTTGTAACAACAATCTTGTAATCTTTCGCATTCAATTATAGAATAGCATTATTCTCTCAATTGATCTCTCTTGTGCTTTCATGAAGTCCTAGATCCTAGGTGGCTCCAATCATAGCCAACTCTAACAAGAAAGGTTGTTAGTTGTTTGCAGTCAAAATGAAACAAGTGGAAGAAGGGGTAGAAAACCCTAGTTTATCTTTTGGGAAAAAGTATCCTTTTCTTCGAGAATTTTAGGATGTGTTTCTAGAAGAACTTCCAGGATTACCTCCCAAGAGGGTGTTTGATTTTTCTATTGATATTAAACCAGGATTTAAGCCTGTATCAAAAGCACCCTATTGTGATGACAACTAAGTTAATGGAATTGAAAGCACAATTATAAGAATTGTTGGCAAAAGGTTTAATCAGGCCCAGTGTTTCACCCTGGGGTGCACTAGTTATTTTTGTTAAGAAGAAGGATGGAACCCTTCGTTTGTGTATAGATTATCGTATGCTTAATAAAGCAATGGTAAAGAACAAATATCCTTTGCCGCGTATTGATGATCTTTTTGATCAGATGCATGAAGTTGTTGTGTTTTCAAAGATTGATTTGCGATCAAGATATCATCAGTTAAGACTGAAGGATGAAGACATTCATAAGACAGCTTTTAGAACCAGATATGGACACTATGAGTTCACAATGTTACCATTTGGTTTGACAAATGCCCCTGCTACATTCATGAATCTCATGAATAGTATATTCAAAGATTGTTTGGATAAGTTTGTTTTAGTATTTTTGGATGATATACTCATTTATTCTAAGAATGAGGAAGAACATCATCGGCATTTGCAAATAGTTCTATAGAGGTTAAGAGAACATAAGTTATTTGGGAAGCTATCTAAGTGCACATTCTTTCAGAAGGAGGTTCAATACTTAGGTCATATCATATCAGCTAATGGAATATCTATTGATCCTGCAAAAATCACTATTATTCTGGATTGGCCTGTACCAACAAATGTACATGAGGTGCGTAGTTTCATGGGCTTGGCAGGCTATTATAGAAAGTTTGTTCTAAACTTCTCCAGTATTGCTAGTCAAATCACTTTCCTACAGAGGAAAGGAAAGAGATTTGAATGGACAGACAAATGTCAGGAAGCCTTTGATTTCTTAAAGGAAAAGTTAACTACAACTCCAATCTTGAAAGTTCCTGACCCTGAAGGACAATTTGAGGTAATTATAGATGCCTCGAGAGAATGATTAGAAGGAGTGCTTATGCAAGATGGAAGAGTTATAGCATATGAATCTAGGAAATTGAAATCCTATGAGAAAAATTATGCGCCACATGATCTGGAATTGGCAGCAGTAACTCATGCCTTACAGATGTGGAAACATTATCTGTTGGGAAGGACTTTTGTACTTAAATTAGATCATCAAAGTCTTAAGTATATTTTCTCACAACCTCATTTGAATGCTTGACAAAGGAGATGGTTAGAATTGATATCTGACTATGACTTTGAGATAAACTACATCAAAGGAAAAGAGAATAGAGCAGCTGATGCTTTGAGTCGTAGAAGACATATAGCTTCTATTATTTCCATTCATAGAAATTTCAAGGATTTGGTATTGCAAAATTTATTTGGTGATGAGTTTTATGAGCAGGTTAAGCAGGCTCTGAAAGATAATCCTAAAGATCTAAGGTATGATAGATTTTTGTTTGAGTCAGATGGACTATTGAGGTATAAAGATAGAATTTATGTACCTAATTTAGATGGATTGAGGGATTTAGTATGGAAAGAAGTTAATACTGCACCGTATTCAAGACATCCAGGAGTGACCAAACTTCTAGCAGATGTTAAACCTCTTTATTTCTAGAAGGGAATGAAGAATGATGGTGCAAGATTTATAGCAAGTTGTTTAGAATGTCAAAGGGTAAAAGAAGAGCATCATCACCCTACAGGATTGTTATATCCACATGATGTGCCAGAGTGGAAATGACAAGTTATAAATATGGATTTTGTTCAAGGTCTTCCTATGTCAAGGAATAGACATGATGCCATTTTAGTGGTGGTTGATAAGCTCACAAAGGTAGCACATTTCATACCAGGGAATTTGACTGATGGAGCACCTATGTTAGCTTGTAAATTTGTGCAAGAGGTGTTTAGATTGCATGGTTTCCCTGAAAAGATTTTCTCGGATAGAGATGTGCGTATAACATCAAGGTTTTGGCAAACTTTGTTTTCTGTGCTAGGGACTAAAATCAATGTGAGTATAGCTTCCCATCTTGAAAATGATGGGCAAACTAAGAGGGTTAACCAAGTCTTGGAAGATTTGTTGGGAATGTATTGCATGGATCAAAAATATAAGTGGAAATAATACTTACCACTTGTGGAATTTTCTTATAACAATTCCTATCATTCTGCTATTAAAATGGTGCCATTTGGAGCATTGTATGGAAAAAGATGTCGAACTCCTATAAGCTGGGATAAGCTAGAGGATAGGATTAACATCGGGCCAGAGATGCTAGCTGAAATGGAAGAGAAAGTTAAGCTGATCATAAAAAGATTGGCAGAAGCCAATGATAGGCAAAAGAGCTAAACAGATGCAAAACATGTTCCAAGGCAATTTTTTGTTGGAGAAAAAGTTCTTTTGAGAGTTAAACATCAGAAGAGTTCTATTAAGTTTGGGAAATCTTCTAAGTTGGACCCTCGATATGTGGGACCCTTTAAAGTGCTTGAAGTAGTCAATCTGGTTGCCTACATAATTGCTCTACCACTAGTCTTATCTAAAATACACAATGTTTTTCATGTGTCTTATTTGAAGAAATATGTTACAGGTAATAATCATATTTTGACTTGGAATTCTTTACAGATGCAAGACCCAGGGTTGGTCACGATCGAGCCACTCAAGGTGTTAGAAACGTGCAAGCTCTACTTGCATAATAGAGAGGTCTTACAATGCAAGGTCCAAAGGGACCAATATACTGAGGAAAATGCTACATGGGAGGATTACCATGAATTCTATCAAAAGTTTCCTCATTTATTTAATAATGTTGCTAGTGGAAAACAATGAACTTGTTTTATAGAAACTTTTTAATACTTTATATTATCGAAGACGATGAATCTTTAAGGGAAGGATATGTCACATCCCCAATTTTTGTCTTGCTATACTTTTACTTTTTACTTGGATATAGGTAAATTGATTATGATGTTTAGATTGATGACAAGGAAAAACAAGGATTATATTAAATGTCATTTATTGAAATCATAGAAATGATTATGTTATTATTGACTTAATGTTTGTATTATGAGATTTGATTTATTAGTTGCATTAATTAAATAATGATGCACTAATCACATATTGTTTGATGACAAGTGAAACAGGATTATAGGTTATCAGATGACTCTCGGGGAAAAGAGAGAGTATCTTTCAAAGATAGAGAGAGAGACCTCAGGTTATGAGTGATTTATTTGCCAAACTGAGTATAAAGTGTTTAACGAAAATGTGAATTGTGGTGTCATGAGAGGTAAGCTTTGTCTTGTTAGTTTACTTTTGAACTTAATCGACAGGTAGTCGATATTGTTTCAAATCTTTCTAAGCCGTCTTAGTCGTTAATAATGTTAACGATGTCGTTTGAGATTGATTTATAACTATTTATGTTTAACATAAATATCAGGACATTTTTGTTGTCAAATGATAATCTTATTACAACTATTAAGTTATTTGATGTGTTATAAATGATTCGTAAATGATAAGATGTTTTCGTCGAAGTCATTGATATACGATTATCGTCAACAGATTATGATGGCGAGAAAAGCTCAACCCGATCATAATATTCGTAAACCTTGGTTTAATAATATCTTATTATTGAATAAACTATATCTATCCAATGCAATAGGTGATGTTATGATAATTATAATTGATGTAATCAATATTTGTTATATATTGATGCCTTAGTATCAAATCAGGAGAATACTTTCCATTGAGTTGATGGTTTAATATTGAGTAAGCCGAAGGCTTAATTGTAGAAGAGTCCTCAATAGTGTTCGTGGTAGAACAAACCACTCATTGAGAATCATTTAATGGTCAGTTGTGTTTTAGTGAGGTGTCGGTCTCATCTTAGAAGGTGGACTATGGTTTTTAAACTGCCACAACTGTCGAGTCGTGGAGCAGTAATTCCCATTGACATGTGGGATGTATGCATAAATAATGGACTTCAATTTTGTTTTAAGATATAGACTGTTATGCAGTTGTAACCGAATGTAGAGGACAAGGGAGATGAGGCGACTCTATAGGAGTCATGCCTCTATCATTATGACCAACGATTTAAATGAGTTGTGTTTATTTCATTTGTAAAAGAGGGTTTAGAACTTGTAGAGAATACAAAAGGAGAACAGAAGGTGACAGATTAGAATACAGTGGCTATATCTTAGGTGCATTCATAGTCCAGAGGCATCGACTCTGTAATCATTCACCATCTCAGCCAGTTCAAGTCTGTCTTTTCCAGGTATTCATCAGTTTTTGAATTAGAAATCCATGAGGTAAACGAATAGCAAATTTAAGACTGTTTAACTTAGTGGTGAAGGTGACTATATGAGTCCACTGATATGGATTAACTTTCTGCATTTTGTGTTGAGACAGTTGAAGACTATTAAGTATCAACTAAAGTTAGTTCAGTTAACATTTATGTAAACCTTCTTTGAACTGTTTTCCTGTAGTCGATGGAGACATCGAATGTTATTTTCTTGGTTGAAAACTTGTCATACCAATGAGTAAACTATTTTAGGTAGATGGGGTCGACTACTTCTTAGTGATTATAAATTGTCAATTATACCACACCATTGAATGAAAGATAAATGTATAGTCATGAGCTTGAGTAGATAGTCTTCTTATTGATTTAGGTTTGAAGTCATTCTATTAAGAGATTGAGATTTAATCATATGCTCTCGAATGGATAAACCATATTTTCATTTTGAACCATATAGTAATAAGGTTAGAATGAATTAACTTTTGTCTTGTAAAGGTTATTTATATAGGCATGTCAGATAATGTTATTTAACCAAGAGTTTCAGACTTATTCAATTTGTTAGAAAACTTTTGTATCATGTCAAATAGTAGTAACTTAGAGTCATTAGGGAAAATGGAATAGGGTTTTATGAGATTTTCATTTAAGACTAATTGTCTTTATTATACATAAAGTGATCCAATAAAATGGAGTAGGATAAGTATACTAGAGAAAGACCTAGTAGGAATATTTATTCTGGGTTATGTTTGTTATCAAGGTTATTTAATGATTCCTTTGTATAGGAGACATTATTATTTGAAAATTATAGTATTGTTAACTTTGATTAAGTTAATCAAGGGTTATTATCGATTCAAGAACTCCTAGATATAGGATATGGTTATATGGTTCTATCATATTAACAAGGACTATTGGGGTAACCCTAGAATCAACAATCAATTAATTGAATGGTTAAGTCATATAGACTTACTCAAGTCATAAGGTATTATTATTGTGACCCTTAGTTTAAACTAAGGCATGAATAAGGTTGATAAGAGTTATAAATTGTGGGAATAAGACAGTATCCAAGTCGAGTAGGGGTGGGTGAACATGACGACTATGTTCTTATGAACATTATTGAAATTAAAAACTTTGGGTAAAGTAATGCATTTATTTTCTGCATGCATTGTTAGTTTAATGTATTCAAATTGCTCATCCTATCGGAAATCATAATTAGCTAGAGGGTATCTAGGGTTGTATGGTTGATAGAGTTGAGTAGAATACAACACTAAGTACTCAGGAAAGGCAAATTACCATTGGTCATCTTTGGTCTATATATCTCGAGAAGGGTAGGGCCACTTCCTATGTGGAAGATGTGTGGGAGACCGTTGGTCTGTGGTTAGAGGTAAATCATTGGAAATGTGCTCTCTCTCCAAGTAGGAAACATGCCAGGACTTGTGGTAAAGATGTTAGATATTCAAAAGCAGTAATTATTCAAAAAATTTTATATGTAATTGATTTGCAATTGTAAAACATTATAAATGAGAAAGACATTAGTTTTTCATATATTGTAAAAGAAATCTTGTAAATATAGTTACTTGATTATTTGTTGAATAAACAGAAAAATTTTCTCTATCTCATTTTTAATTCTATTAAGTTACTTTATGGTAAATTTAAGGCTTTTACTATGTTTTTAGAACATGGATGTTACAGTCTTTATAAGTCTCAGCTTGTCTTTTGCTTGGGAAGGAGAGTATCATCTGAGTTCTTTTTCTCCAACCATAGACTGACGGTCCCCTGCACAACTTCCTACTTGGAAGCGACCCTACCCTTCACAGAAGGTATAGATATAAGGAACCATTAGGTTTTGCATATGAGTATCTGGTGTTGTATCCTTCATAATGTCACTCAGTCATACAACTAGAAATCCACTCTAACTATGTATGACACTACTGGAAACATTATGCCATCTGGATCACTGTGGATTGATAATGTATGCAGAGAGTCGAGATGGATGCATTACTTTGGCCAAACATTTATATACATAAATGTTTCACAATGAACGTTGTCGTATGTCCACCACCTCGACTTGACTTAGAAGTTGGATCATCCTACACTAATCATAGCTTGACCTCTTAGATCTAGAAAAGGTAGGTTCAATTCATTCTTAGTCCAATTCTAGGACAGTCAACTCCTATAATAGGAGTACATTCAATTATGTTACGTTGCTTTTCGCAACAGGAAACCTGTGACTCCATGTCACCCTATTCCCATCTTTTCAAAATGTCAATAGCCAAAACAAGTTTTCCAACTTATGACCTTCCTAGGTTCACAGTTTCATGTTGACCTATCACAAGGTTTACATTCAAATTCATGACATTTAAGACTTATATCATAATAGTCTAATAAGATGGTCTTACTAAAAAGACTCTATCTCAAGTATTCTCATGGGTTTTAATATCTTATATGTCATTCGTGAAGTATAGCCATTCGAAAAGAGATGGCTTTCATTTACATTCCAATACAAGAGTTTCATACTAACCATAGTATTCATTCTCATAAGTGTATCATTATCTATGAGAAATAGTTCCTCCAATAAACCTAACATGCACTTAATGCTGCCTACAAGGCAAGACAACTTACCTCTTATCTAGTTTCTCCTTCTTCAACAAGGAGTCAACATATCTTTTAATTACATAAGATGCATCATAGTTATCATAATAACTATCATTAATAGTCAAGCATTATTATAGGGAATTTGTGACTCCACGTCACTCTATCCCACACTTTCATATTGATATAAGTTTATTCATGTTTTCAACACTTAACCTTACCTGGTTGGTGTTTACTTTATTTACCTAATTTCAAGGTTTAAACTCAATTCATATCATCAAAAGGAATACTTACAATGACTCAAAGAGTCGATCTCCTTTAACAAGTTCTATCTCAAGAGATCCTCTTGATACCATATACTTAAATAAGAATATTTGTCATTCAGAAAGTTGACATTCACTTACATTTAAACTACAAAGTTTATAGTGTCATAGGGGTAATTCTTGTAAAAAGAACGCATCAAAAGATTAAATTTCTCTTAGGGAATATGACATGCAATCATGGCTACCAAGAAGACAACAATGTGTCTATATTAACCTTCACACTTCCATGAGAAGTCATTATAGCATCGACATGCATTATATGCACAAAGAATACCAATACAAAATAGTCAAAGGTTGACATAATTTACCTCAAGTTGATATGTTAAAATACTAAGTGCTCACGACACCAAACTCAAGTTTACCACTAATTATAGAGTGGTCGTTACTATAATATGGTTTGGCCATACTTATTACCACATGCATGGCACTGTAGTATCGATATCATATGTTGATACGCTCGAATTACACATACTCATTAGACATTGTCACCCTATCGGGCTCATTAACAAATACCATATCTTCATGCCTTCTTGGCTATTGAACAGTCATACAGAATCTTTAACAAGAAAGTTTCAAGGCTCAATAGTAGTTTAGACTAGTTAACGTTATGCAATGATCTTGCATGCATAGCTAACATAGAAAATACGGCCCCTAGTTGGCTGAGTGACATCAAAACTTAAAGGATTCATAAGAACATCATAAAATGAATACTTGTGGCCTCATGAGCCTTCGACAATAATTGGAATTCATGCTATTGCCACAAAGGAATTCATTAAAGATATATATGGCTTTACAAGCCAAGAACACACATTTATATCTATCGAAAGTCGACCCAGTTGACATCCTTCATTGGCAGAGAGATTTAATTATATCAACACCATTGAATATAATCATTCTCTCAGGAATAGCATACCTATATCAACATCACTAGTAGTATAATTGAGGGTGAAAAGATTTACTTATGTGCATGGTTCGAGCCTCCTCGCCCTACTCAGTACTGCTATAGCAGTCACTTTCCAAGACTGCACTAGAATTCTTCTAATTTCCTTTCTCCTGACCTCCACCAAGAGGACCATACAACAAAAATAATCAATCATGAATCCTTTCGATGGAATCATCGATACCATAGCAAGAGCAAAGTTCTTTTCATGCATCACATAATGCCACCTCGTGGGATCCTTCGATCCACCCAACCCACTAGCGAGCGGGTCTACGAAGGAGACTCCACCATGACCACCACTCAGCCTATATTCCCTCTCCCCACTCCTCGTGGGTGATGGCTATTGAGAATAACAAATTATGTGGATAATATGATATAATCTATACATATATTAAGGATGGCGAGGTGGTCGACCTCTAAGGAGGTTAAAACCTTAATAACTTATATAATCTCCCTTAATAAGATAATGAGGGTTAAATAACCATTATGTTAACCAAGGTTATTATCATAAAGAAAATACAGGATGACACACCAAAATAATAGGTTTTTGAGGTTGAATAACACTCCCCTCTCACGGCTATAAACCCTAGTAGTATAACGAAGAATAGTAGATTAAATATCCTGGTTCGAAAATAAAGAACAAGAAAGTACTCCATCACTTCACGAGACTAACTCTTGACTTACAACAATGCTCTAAGAACGTCGTTTAGTCAAGTCGATGCAAACATCATTGAGTTAACACAACCGACATGATGACACATAAAGGAAATTGACTAGCAAAGAAAAGATGTGACTCACGTCAACTTACAAGGGTTCATAGGGATGAAGAATTTGATACTCATATGGCAATTTGACCCATTTCCTGACATCTATCTCTTCCTCCTGGATGATACTTTCCTTCCATCTTCGAAATAAGATTCATTTCTGGTTCACACTCACCATCATAAAATCATGATCAGTGCATCATCATCTGACTCGCAATTCATAATAATTAAATAATCATATGAGCATGTAATCTCATGTCTAACTAACGTTAGTTAGTATTCACATAATCAATGATTAAATTAGATATTTCAACAACATCTAATCATTAAACTATGGTTAATCATCCTAAGTACCACACAAAAATAAAATTAAGCTAATTCATAAGTTGGGGATGTAACAATGAACTTGCATAAAAACATAAGAAAACTAGCTCATGATTAGACTCATCACATCATAGCATCATTAAAATCTTATTACATGTCTCAAGTACCTACTTTACAAAGATTTAAAATATACAATAATGAAATGCTACAAGTGCATAAAACACCATAAGTCCAACTTGCTCTCCAAGAAGCTACGTAGGCATATAACATGACATAGTCAACCTACAAAAGGGACAAGAAAGTCATCCAATGAGAGAAAGATCATTGTGATAAGACCAATTGGAAAATGTTGCTTGTGTCCTGACCATATTTCCATTGTCAAACATAATAGTTGTCTATGCCACTCTAGGCAACATTCGAGCTACAAAGAAGATGATCATGGCAAAGCCACTATCAAACCATCTCACACAATCCATGGTATACATTGAAACATATGGCATACAGGCCAATGAATGCACACAACACACATAGTGCAGCTATCAAATAGTTACATATAAGCAACATGTGGTACACATGCCAGTAAAATACATACAAATAAGAATGGCTCACACAAGCCAACAAAAATAATAGAATGACATCACAACACTCAAGCATAAGGGATATTTTCACACCTTCAATGCACACCAAACAAGGCATAAATCATATACCATCACACACACACACATATAAGCATGAATCAAGTATCTCAATGCATATGCAAATGCTAGGGTCACATCACGTCAAATACAAATCCGATGGTAAGCAAGGAATAGAGGCATATCGGTCAAGATATGTGGGATTTACAACCACATAGAATATGAGCAGTTAGTCTCCCTATCAAGGGGTCTACTCTAGCCTTCACCGACTTATAGAAGTCGTGACAAGCCTTCTCTACCCAAACCAAATCTAGGAAAGCATCACCTATTTGGCGTAGGTATCTTATTACATTTTAATTACCCAATGTGATTATGGTTAAACTTAATTAAACTCCCCACTCACTATTTCCTACAACCCCTTGTTGGAGTACAATCAACACTGAGAGGGGGGGTGAATTAGTGTTGTACTAAAAACCAAGTTGTTTATTCCTTATCAAACTTGAAAAGAGAAGAATACATCATCAACCATGTCAATATGCATTATCAGATGAAGGAGTCAAATATTGAATTTACAAGTTTGAAGAAGAATCAAATCACACAAAATTGAAACTAGGACACAAAAGATTTTACAAGTGGAAAACCCTCTTAGGGATGAAAAACCACTCAAAACTACCTCACTGGCTTAATCATGGAAATCAACAATTACATAGCCTCACTAGCTGATGAATGCCTCACTGGCAAAAACAAAGTCTCACTGACTTGTAAAATCACCTTGAATCAAGATAAGATAACTCAAGGGATTACCTTGATTCACTTCAATACAAAGACCTTATATCTCCTTTTGATTTTTACTCTGCAAAATTTTCTTCAATCTTACATCAGTCAAGTTCCAATTCTTGAAGCACTATATACTGCAAATATCCATTTTACATTCAATACTCTGCACAAAAATGATCAATTTTTATGAAGACAAGTAGATAACAATCTCACTGTCTTAGAACAATAATCACAGTCTATAAATTCACAATACAGATCTCTGTATTAAATTTCCTGGCACACAAAGTCATTAGAAGACTTTAAAAGATTGGACTCTACATAACTTCTTCATACAAGTATCAACCTGCACATGAACTTATCAATTTCTTCACAACAAACAACTATCTCTTTTCAAGTATCTGCACCTGCATGTTTCTCTTTTGTATTGAAAATCATCTTCATTCTTCAAAATACACTAACCTTCATTAAATCCTGCATACGAACAAAAATTCACATACTTCCTTGTAGATATTTCTTTTATGAACTCAAAACAATAAACAAATACTTCAAATCCATCGAACTAATCTCTAGAAACAAAACTCTGGCCCTCTGCTTGCTTCATAAAGCCACAAAAACCTATCTTTTCTGCCTTTCATAAACCTGCACGTCAAATTTAGAAACAACTAGTGTTGATTGGACTTCAAAAAGTAGTTTGAACAACATCGAATTGATCACATCTTCGTGCCAACTTGCCTTTTATTATAGACTATTTGATGTGCTTTTTGGTGCTCAAAATCTTCGCTAACCTTTTGTGTTTGGTGCCCTAGGTGGTCAGGGCTGGTCACCTCATGGGGCCGGTACCCATAAGTTGTAACTTAAGTTACATATTACCAGATCAATAGGTCAACGCGTAGTTAGACATAATGGTATGACAGTTTAAGAAGAATGCTTTAGAAACTCAGACTTAGGTTTTATTGAAAGGCATTTTAGGGTTTTAACTTTAGTTTAAAGGATAAAGACTTTGATATAGAATAGGATTTGAGAATTTAGGCATTAGGTAACCCTAATTTCTGGCAAGGCTTTTTGTAGGTGATATATAGACTTTGATGGTATGGCAGAGTATGAATGAAGATAGAATCCTTGAAAATGAAAGAGAGACTATGTCAAGAAGAACTAGGATTTTGAATATAGTTTTTTTATAGAAAACTCTAAACTCTGACTCGATTACTCTGCAATATATGCAACATGCTTCTCTCTAAAACAATCAGATGGTCACATTTATAATCTCTCTTTCTCTACATAGTAACATATAACCACAATCAAACAAAATAACTTCAAGACTTCACCTTCATGACATCAACTTACATGACCTGTCATCAAGAACAATATCCCAAACTTGAAGACCTGAACACTATGAATGCAATACCTCTTGATACAAGATCTCTGCACTTCACCTCATGATACAATATAAATGCACAACACATATTATATCAACCATGAAATGGTTAGCATTATGTCATGAACCATTATCCTTGTTTGAGTAAGCATCTTGTGAAGACCTTAAACAAAATCTTCTTATGAAGATATATCCTGAACAACACCATATTTGAGAAATGAAACTTATCAACCATCATGACATCAAACCTCATGAATGCAAGACATGAAACATGACCAACTAAAATACAACTCCTTTGACATCTGTAATTCTTGATCCTTGTGTGAAGGAATGATAAAAAAAGACAAGAAGCTGATACATCCTTATGATAAGAGCATCCTTTCAACACTAAACACCTAACAACTCAATTCCATGCCACTGCCCAACTCTCCATGATATCATACCAATCAAACAAAAACAAGATATGACAAGATGACAACACATTGAAAGCACCACACCACATAACAACATTCTAATCAACCATACAACCATTTTGACATCAATGGCAAGACAACCATTATGCCACATGCCAAACTTAACACCTCTTTGTATCATGGTGTGTGGTTGGAGCCTCTCCTTTCTTACCCTATACCTCTTCCTACACATCCATTTCACCAATTTTACAAATTGGGCATGACACAAAAAATGAGGCAATAAAAATCGTGACTTGAATTAAAAAGATGCAATATATGTACATTCATAAGGGAGACTACTCATCCCACATTTCAAATCATTCAATTAGGACCTAAAATGCAAAATCTCTATTTTTCTAATAATGCAAATAGCCACAAAACCCCCAATTTCACTATTAAAGGTTGGTTTGCTACCTTGGATAAATTTCTAACTTCTAGAATATAAGTTTAGTCCAAAAACAAACAACAACCCATTGTTCTAAATGTGAACAACACTCTACTTATGCAATAAAATTCAAGTTGTCATTTCTACATAAAACCACATGTAGTGGCATGGCAAAGGAATAGCAAAGACAATTTAAAAACAAAAAAGTTGGAGAAGATTACCTTTCCAAACAATCTTTTAAAACAAAGAACAATGGAGAGTTTTTGAATGCAATCTTCTTCCAAGCCAATTCAATCCTTCTCCAAGCAATCATCAAACCGAATCCCATTCCAAGCAAACAATAATTCTTCATTTCCTATCCACACAAAATTCTTTTCAATCCAAGCAAGAAGAAGGTTTGAGAGAGAGAGAGAGAGAGAGAGAGAGAGAATATGCAAATAAGCCTATTTTTTCTCTTTATATAAAAAATGCCCTAATTCCATTTTCTTTTAGACTTCTATTTTCTAATTCTCAAATACTTTTTAAATAATAAGAAAATTAGTTAGTTAAATTAATGCAATTATTCCCACTAGTTAATTGTAATTTTAACTTAATCAAATTCCAAAAAGTCCAAACACTCATATAAAAGAATTCAATTGTCCAAAGTAATGCAATTCAATATTTTTGAAGGAAAAATATTAAATTTCATAAAAGAATCGAAATCACACTAAATTTATTCCTCTAGAATAAAATAATGCAATAAACATTTTCACTAAGATAGAATTAATACTTTTCAACTAAATCATTAAAAAAATTTGAAAACACGAAAAACATGTTTTTTGAAATAATTTAAAATATAGTGTAAAAAATCCAAGGAAACACACGTAAAAATGACTCAAACACACATTACGGGTTTCCACAATATAAGGATAAAGGTGAGATGGTTGAGCATCCCATGTCAACCTTCTCCACATTTCCCAATTAGTCAAATACCTGTAATTTGCGTGTACACTCAATTCAAACATCAAGTGTACCTAGTCCACATATAATAGCAGAAGCAACATAATCCACCCCAATGTGGCATAAATCATAAATGATATAAAATCATTACATCTAATGTAATCATCTAAAACTAGCATGATACAAAAACATGATGCATAATCAACAATATTTCACAATGCTGGAATAATATAACAATCACAACTATAACAAATATAGTGAAAACAATGAAACACTACAATGATCTATCATACACAATCACAACATATGCATCCCATAATGCATAGTTGCAAGACAAATGCCAATGCAAAACCCCATTGAAAACACCCCCGTGGTCATCCAAAAACACCCTTAGAACCCCTCAATGGTATAATAGGCCTCATCGGCAAGTTCGGTGCAATGGATCAAAGCACGAGAATCACATAACACATTGATAAGCACTCAATATAGCATATAACATATGAATCAGAAAGCACACCAAAAAAATATTAGGGTTGGCATTACATTCTCCCCCACTAGGATTAGGCTTACTCCTGAAAGCCTACAAAAACACACGGATGAAGTACCCTCAGTACACAATCCTTTGCAAACAAAACATATCTCAAAAGATCAATCCTCTTGACCATCACTAGGTCAAGGTCTCAAAAAAACAAAACAAGTCTCCAAAGGTGCACCAACTAGGTCAAAACCAACCATCATGCATACAAATTCCTCTAAGACTGCACCATTCCATCCTCCAACTACCACCACAATGAGTAGATGATCTAACCAAAAGGCCCACCAGACCACAAGCAAGTCAAGTCCGTATAACTGGACTACTACTATGCTGAAATAACATCGCAAGCTCTCAACTAAGCCAAAGAAAAAACTCGCAATGCCACAAATTCCTCTCTCAAGAAGAATTACCAATACAAGGTCACACTCTCAACAATCCTTCCTCAGACACTACCCACAACACTAGAAATCAAGGCTTAGGGAAAACTAACTCTTAAAGGTTATAGGTACCACTACTCCACCTTCATGCTTACCAAAAGCATGCCTCATCTCTAGTGATGGTTTCATTCCATGAGGTACTTCCTCATGTTCCACTCTTGAAAAGAGAGGGTTCCTCAACACTCTAGATCCATACCACCAAAAATAGTATCAACCTTACAAGTTCTCAGAAGGAAAAATCTAAACCACACCCTCCTACAAACATAAGCACTTCCTTCAAGCAAGGATTAGCAACCCACTTCTCACTAGGAACACGTCTAAGGCAAAAAAAAAGACACAAAACATAGGTACAATACTACTCAACATCACTTCAATGCTCAACTATCCTAGACCAAAAGGTCAATCAATACAGCATGATCATGAACTCATGATCATCTAGGCAACACATGACTTTCTTATGGCCTAAACACCAAGTGTCCATAAAATGGAATACATAGGACAACACCTTCTTCACACAAGAGTTGCATCCCTTCCAACACCAGCTAGGAAACCTCCAAACTACCAAGGAGAAACTCCTGAAGCAACCAAATTCACAAGGTTGGCAACTTAACAAGAGAAAGTAAACAACTATAATACAATAAATATATAAGTAATATGTGCTCATGCACTAACTATGCACCATCATACCCTACACTATGTCAAAACATAAGTGTATTTATGGAACTCACATATAAACAACACAACGACACCCTCATGTTATTTACTAACATGGCATTTGTGTCTAAGACACAACATCATCCATTCAACTAATGTTGAAACACTAGGAGCATGGCATTACAACTAAGACAAACATGAATGAGACAAGCAAGAACAACCATAGTTGGTGGACTAAGTCAAAATCCAACCATATGCGATCTACTAAAAGAAAGATTCAATCCAAAACAAGTTCTCTACATATCTCATTCACATAGACACATTTAAGGAAAAATATTTAAGTTCATACAATAATTTATTTTCACATCAACCACTACTATCTAGGCATGACATACACACCAATCAGCAAGCTAACTCACATCAAGTGATCCATAACAACATGAAACCATTTAAGAACTTACTCAACACTAAACACAATATTCAATTGCATATGACAACAAATCAAGGAATTCAATTTACCATAGTTCTAATAACATGCACACTAAGAACTAGTACATTCTCCACATTCTACTCCCTTATACAATCCATCAGAGGCTGATCATGGACATGACAGAGAACATTACATGATACATGAACCAACAATTAAAACATTCAAGCATAGCCACCATAAATAAATAGTAATAAAAAAACCAAAGTGGAAGTAAAGTCGATTCCAACAATAAAGCATAAAATGAGCTCAATTTCAATAATAAATCAAGGATGACCATAAAAGTCACAAGATAAATAATTATCACAATTCAATGGCTAGACTTATCATAACAAGAATAAAAATTCCATGTCGGCCCTTACAACATTTAGTGAATTCACCAAATCAAAGAAAGAAGGTATCAAAATTCAAAAGTTACACATTACATGAACTATGTGACTAATTCTAGCCACAAGCAAGGGAGTACAATGCTACACTACACCCAGACTCCAAAATCCAAGGTGAGTAAGAGAACACACTCAAGCACACCAAACAAACAAATCTTCTAAGAATCTAATCACGTTAAAAAACATGAGATCATTTCCACTTAACCCACAAACATAACTCAAGTTGCCATGCAACAAAAGCTTCATCTTATTCGAGGAAATTACAATCACCATGTGCAAAGATACACATAGTCCTACACTAGCAATCATTAAACAACCAAGATTAAGCTAGGACAAAATTAGGGTCACAAACCAAGATATCTAAACACGTCACTCTCACAAGGAGCGGTTAACATTTCTCACCATATAGGGATTCACCAATCATATGGATAATGCATTAATGCAACATTCACATTCAACACAAATCAAAACATGAGGGAGAATTAATAGGTTAGGGGTCAAGCTCTTACCAAACTTTTCATCCATGATGCTAAATGTTTCCACAACATGACGAAAAATATATCTAAAACAAAATGCACACATTACAACAGGGAGAACACAACTTAGAATCACAAGAAATATGCAAATGACCCTTTCACAACCCCTTTTCTCTTTAACTTTCAATCAATGTAATGTAATAATCACATCCAGGTTAGCACATAAATCCTAGGGAAGAATGCAATTTGGCGACATAAGTCATTACCTAAATGATCTACTCTAGCAATGCAACATTTTCTTTCTTACACCCGTATAATTAATTCACGGACAAGGACATGCTCTCAAAGAACACAATGCAAGATGCATTTCATGCAAGCATTTGAAATCACTATAAAAAGGAAATAGATAAGTCAAATATGACAAGCAATTAAGTGCATGGAAATGGGAGAGAAAAAAGGGGGTCAAAAGTGGCTTCTTTTTTCTGAAATCAGAAAAATCTGATATTGCATGAGAAATTGAAGATAGCCACGCTCAAAATTAGAAGATGTGATAAGAACAAGTTTTGTAGTGCTCTTAATCTAGTTTCAAAATTACTATTCTTTTCTAACAATGGTGGAGATTAAGATATTCAAATAGGGGGAGCACACAATGTGCTCTTGTTTTTGTCAGAAAAATATAACATAGTGTTTGGTGTGCTCCCCCTAAAATGTCAACTTTTTAAAAGAATTTAACAAATCGCTTTGATGGAAAAGTAGCTAACACCATGTAGTTTATGCCTATTTTTTCTGTTAAATTTTTAATGATTATATGAATATTTTATGAATTTTCAAAGTGGACACATCTTGAAAAATGAAAATTAGAGTGTGCCCCCCCCTAATTTTTTTGAAAACTAATCAAAAATCATTTTTTTTCAATGTGTATAGAATTGAGTCTAGAATATAAAAATGTAATTTGTTTCAAATTTTGATAAACGTGTAAAAAATGACACCAAAAATACTAGACATAGGTTTTTTGAAGAAAAAATAACACATTAGCGAAAGAAATAGAAGATAGAAACGTTAATGTTATCATATTTTTGAAAAAATACATGGTTATAAAGCTAATAAAAAACTTGAAGTCATCTTGACTTTTTTTGTATTGACATTGAAAAACATGTAAACCATAAGGGAGCACAAACAGTATTTGGTTGAATTTTCTAACTTTTGTTACAAACACATCCTTAGCATCCAAAAGGTACCTCCAACCCTTTGGGTTGGATGCCCAAGGCAAATTCAACCCTTAGGGTTAGAATTTCCCAAAGTAGTAAAAAACATGATTACGTTTTAAAGCAGTTAAAATCAATTCTATGCATATATCATTCTATCTCTCCCAATTGCTCTATCTCCCAATCTCTCTTCATATGTCTTTGGACATCTCCTTCACTCTCTATCTCCATATCTCTCCCCTCTATCTCCTATATCTCTCCCTATCTCCCTATCTATCCTCTCTCTCTACTTTATAGAGAGAGATGGGGGAGATAGAGGGGAGAGATAGGGAGAGAGAAAGAGATAGAAAAAGATATCTAGAGAGAGGAACGATAGGAGAGAGGTAGGAAGATAGGGAGGGATAGACAGAGATAGAAAGATATATCTAGAGAGAGGAATGATAGGGCAGAGAGAGAGACATCCAAATACATAGGGAGAGGGATTGAGAGGTAGATGGATGATAGAGATAGGGAGATATATGTTTAGGGTTTATGGTTTAGAGAGGGGGAGATGTCCAGAAACATAGGGAGAGAGATTGAGAGGTAGAGGGATGATAGTTATAGGGAGATAGGGAGATAGAGGTTTAGGTTTAGGGGTTAAGGGTTAGGGTTTAGGGGTTTAGGGAGAGAGAGAAAAGGGGGAATAGGGAGATAGAGAGTCAGGGAAATGTCTAGAGACATAGGGAGAGAGATTGAGAGGTAGAGGGATGATAGAGATAGGGAGATAGATGAGAGATATAGAGATAGAGGTTTAGGGTTTAGGAGTTAGGGGTTAGGGGTTTAGGGAGAGAGAGAATTGATTTTCAATGACAAATCTATTTGCTTATATAGAGAAAGCAAGGGTGAAAAATCAAGGCAAAGAGTTGTTTGAGCGCAGATAAGAATGATGAAAATCATGGCAAATCGTGCAAGTGAAAAGATAACTTCTCAAAATGATCTAAAGACTAACAAAGAATATCGGGATGCTTGTGCATGGCACAGACGTCCTCACTTAGCATTGGAGTCTTAACAAATACAATTCTTTAAAGGATCTGATCAACTTAGCACAACACTGTGATTGAGGCATTTTTACCATTTCTAGATAGGGCAAGTAAAAAGATTCAAAGCAGCACAAAGGTACCTCTCATAGGTCAATGGTAAGGCTAATGCTAGAAATGATCCTAAACCACACTAGGGGGTGGGTACTAAAGCGAGTACCAAACATAGCATGAAATTGTGGGCGAGCACAATTTACGACATTATAGGGACAACTTGGTTGCATCTTTGCTAAGGTTTTAGGTCCTTTCAAAACTTGCAGGTGGTTGTTATTATTGTTACTTTTTCTTTGTACAGGGTTTATGATGTCTTTAAAACCAGCTTATCTTAATCAAAATAGTTAAAATCAGGCTCCTTTAGGGGATGTGGCCAAAATAAACTAAATAACATGCTTTCACCCAATTGGAAAGAAAAATAAACAAAATTTTCTAAAATACTTAACTCTCCTTTAAAATGATAAATATCTTTCCACCTAAAATAAATAACTACTCATATCTTGAAACCACCAAGTAGCTTAGACACATCTATAGTGTCTTTACAATGCTAGGTAAACTTGGTGGTAATCACTCAATTCAAAGGAATCTCCTACTGAACAGTCCACTATAACGTTTTGAAAAGACCTCATCAAATTGTTAACCAGGGCTTGTAGACTTGTGATGGCACTTGCACTATATGTGGTTTCAGGGATCAACTATCTAACTTATCTACTACATCAAGCTACTTATTAACAAGGGAAAGTAATGTTGCTACAACTACTACAGATACTTGGTAATGTAAGACTATAACAACATATTAAGAAATGAATTTCTTATTTGCTATTGACAACTGTTCCTATCCTCGGGAGTATCACAATTTAATTGGACTAAGCAACTCTAAGAATCTAATGGATTTTGTATTCAGAAATTAACTGCTACAACAATTAAAACATACAAGAAATAAAGTGAAGGTTAGTTATTCTAAGTGGCCCTTGCTCAAGTGACTGCCTCACTGCTTAAACTCAAATCTAACTCTTTCTAGATAAATACAAACATATTGATTCTAATATACATTGCACAATCTTTTCAAATCACATAAAATCTGGTTGAACTATAATATTCATAACACATAATCAAATAACATTGTCTGCATAATCCAGAAAAGATTCAAATAGCTATATATGTGGTAGAGAAAAAACTATTTAAAACTAAACTTAACTAACTTCTACCTCAACCATCAAACCATAATATAGGCACAAGGGAGTTATTGAAATAGGTCTCTTAACTATAAACATAAAAACAACACTTTGCATGAACTAGAATGTAATGAATACTAACAACAATGAAAAGAAAAGAAGGAAGGAAGTGTCCTAACAAAATTAGAACTCTCTGCTGAAACAGGGGAATATGGATTGATTGAATCGGTCCCATTAGTCTTCTAGTTGTAACAGAGTCCTCCAAAGCTTCCAATCATCTTTATTAATCACCTATCACGATGTGTGATTATCTCCATCAAGTGTCCTCAGGCCGCAGTTGCTGCACTTATTCAAGACTGGAATCTCCTCTACTCTGTGCCTGGAAATGTTGTGGCTATGGGCTGCATCTTGTAATTGCTACGGGTGACAATCCTCCCTCTTTAGTTGCAAGGTTAGTCCATAAACATATACAAAATACTAACAACCAAAATCAACATAAATATTCACAATAATCCATACATTCCCACATATAACATACAATTTCATCATATCATAATCATATCTCCATATACTTAATTAACCAAGTTCAAGTCTACATAATGAACATAAAGGATAACATAACATGAAAATATGCTTAAAACAGTGTCTGGGAATGTCTTTCAACTTGCATAAAACTAGAAGAAAACAAGGTAATAACTATTGCATTGGCTTTGTTAGTTGTCTTTTCATTGATGTCAAAAAGAGTTATTTGTCTTCATGGTGTGATCAGGGTAATGGCTTCTTGATCTTCATGATGTGATCAGAGAGGTTCAGGAGTTCTGGTATCAAATGAGGTTTCATATCAAGTTGATATCTTACTTCATGATGTTTTCATCATAGGAAAATCAATTTCTCATAGTATTAGTACTCATCATGACTCAAAGGCTATTGGTTTTCATACTGGACTTCATATTGGACTGATTGGATATAGACATGATCTAGTGTAGACAAGAATTGATTTGTAACACAACAACATGGAATATATTAGAGTTGGTTGTTTTTAACCAGGTGATTGTCAATCATATGAGCCTCTACTTTTATCAAGGGTTATACTTATAGAATCAACATATCTTAGATATCACTGTGCCACAGACAAAGTCTCCTTGCTAGTGGTATGTATTTTCATAGTTAAATTGTATCTAAATATGTGTTAGGGTTTTGTCAAATACCAAATTCATGATATGCCTTTAGTACCTTAAAATCCAAAGCCTAAGTTAAGTTCATACTTTAATATCTTTCTTATGTCATCCCTGAGGTCTCTGAAATATCTCCTAATGAAAGGGTCTTTGAAATATCCCTAATGAAATATCGCCTAAGACCTAAACCATAAAAGACTTTATTTTATATGCCCTAAATATAACCCTGAGTCACTTTGAAAACCCCTTGATTAAATGTCATTCCTTTATGTTATATTCAAAAGTTGACTGGGAGAAAATGTTAAAATCACTTAAGTTATATTTTTAAAGTCTTGGGCTCATGTGGTGACTGGCCCCGATGCCCTAGGGTGCCCGGTCACCAGGTGTCAGTTTTAAAACCTTGGTGGGATATAATAATCAATGATCAGGATTTAATAAACAGATGGCATGAAAGGAATATCTCGTGGATGAAATTTAAAGTGAATGGGAAGCCCAATGGTTAATCATCCTTTCTAATTTTGATGGGCTTTACTTTAAAAAGGCCAAAAATCACGACTTTTTTCTTCTTCCTTTTCTCAGAACTCAAGAATTTTGTTTCCAATTTTAATTTGAGACAACTGTGTGTGTTGAGATTTATGTGCCCGAGAGTACTATGAAGAAAAATATTTTCTATATATGCTGATGGGAAGATGTGAGTTTTTGGAGAAGTATTGTGTTGTTGTAAAAGAATAGGATGATTGATTATTTTGCAGAGATGGTCAAGATAACCAATTTGATTGTAGAGAGGTTAATATGATTAATTTGATTATGGAAAAGGCTTCAAGAATGTTGTAGAGATTGTTGGACCACGATTACCATTAGCCCAAAACCCGCAAGTATTAATCTCTACTAAAATCGTTAGAGTTAGGATCCATGACAGGCGGTTAGTCCATGTCACGAAACATCACGGGGAGCACTGGACGCACATGCCAACAATCTCCCCCCAGCGTTACCCGGGGAGTTTCAAACTCAAGACCTTCGGCTTCCTAAACACTCCACCAAATTTCCAAAACAAGATATTGCATTTCCAGATCTCACCGGAACTATTTGTGCCACTCTATCACCTCTGAACATCTGCCAGAACCAGTTTTACTCATATAGCCATAACTTCTTCAAAACTTCATGCGGACCTCTCAAATCTTTACTAGATCACCTTTAGACACATATCTACAAACCCTTTGATGCGCATCCTCTAATCTTCATCTTATCTGGGATCTTTACTTCACTATTCTTCTCTGTTCCTGATAGGACTAATTTTCTCAATATCCTTAGTATACAACTCATCCAATCTTTGTCATCAATGCAATAGGAGTATGTTGACATCAATGACGACACCGGTTAGGCTCATACTTGCAATAATCTCCCCCTTTATCATTGATGGCAACATATGATGTGAAAAATTATTTTAACCATCAAGACAAGAACTTCTCCTCACTGACTGACATAACTCCCCCTATCAACAACAACCATTCACATGTCTTCTCTTCCTTTACTGCTCCCCCTTTGATTAATAGCCACTTTTTGTGTTTCACATGTCTTCTCTCCCCCTTTGACATCAATGGAAAAGGGTACATACTTGCATCACTTAGAATCATATTAACTACTCCCCCTGAGTAGCAGCTTCCCATCATCAATCCAGACCACAAGACATGACTGTGAAATCCACCAGACTGATGCACATCAGTGCACCTTAATTCAAAACCAGAGCAGTAATAATCCCTAACTTCTCCCTGAGATACTCAAAAGAGTCCTTAGGTAGAGGTTTGGTAAAAATGTTTGCAATCTAATCCTTGGAGGGCACAAATTCCAATCTGACTTCATTCTTGTTCACTTGCTCTCTCAAAAAGTGAAACTTGATGGCTATATGTTTTGTCTTTGAATGCAACACCGGATTTTTTGATATAATTATTGCACTTGAATTATCACATAAGATTGTGATAGATTCCTCATATTCCACTTAGATGTCTCTTAGCATTTGCTTCATCCACAATACTTGAGTGCAACTACCTGCTACTACAATATATTCTACTTCTACAGTGGACAGAGATATTGACTCTTGTTTCTTGCTTAGCCAAGAAACCAATCTTTTCCCTAAAAAGAATACTCCACCACTGGTACTCTTCCGGTCATCCACATCTCCAGCCCAATTTGCATCTATATATGCATGAAGAGAGAAATCATGATCTCTAGCATACCATAAACCATACTCAACTATCCCTTTTAGATATTTGAGAATCCTCTTGATTGTCATGACATGAGATTCTCTAGGTTCAGCTTGGAATCTCGCAACAAGACCAACATCATTCATAATATCAGGTCTAGTTTGAGTAAGATACAATAGTCCTCCAATCATTGACCTGTACTTTTTTTTATCAGCCTTAGGAGAGTCATCATCTTTGCTTAATTTACGTATGGTTTCCATGGGAGTACTCATTGGTTTTGAGTCTTCCATCCCAAATTTCTTCAACAATTCTTTCACATATTTGGTTTGTGAAATAAAGATTCCTTTCTTTGTTTGAATGATTTGCAGACCCAAGAAGAAATTCATTTCCCCAAACATGGACATTACAAATTCACTTTTCATTTGATTTGCAAAAGTTTTGCACATACTATCTCTTCCTCCAAAAATGATATCATCAACAAATATTTCAACAATCAAGATATTTTCATGATCAATTTTGAAGTACAAGTTACTGTCAGCAGTACCTTTGTTGAAACCAATCTTCAAAAGATGCTTATCTAGTATTTCATACCAGGCTCTTGGGGCTTGTTTGAGTCCATACATTGCTTTCTTCAACTTGCAAACCATATCATTATGATCAAACAATTGAAATCCATCCGGTTGCTCAATATATACTTCTTCTTCCAAGTCACCATTCAGGAAGGCAAACTTGACATCCATCTAATAAACTTTGAAGTCCTTGAAGGCAGCAAATGCAAGAAATAATCTTACTGCTTCAATTCTTGCCACCGGAGCAAAAGTTTCTTCAAAATCAACACCTTCTACTTGAGAATAACCCTTGCAGACCAATTTGGCTTTGTTTCTAATTACTTCACCATCTTCATTCAGTTTATTCTAGAAGACCCATTTGGTTCCAATCACATTCTTGTTTCTAGGTCTGGGAACAAGATCCCAAGTGTGATTTTTCTCAATTTACATCAGCTCTTCCTTCATTGCTTTAGTCCAACTTTCATCACTACATGCTTCACTCACTATCTTTGGTTCAATCTTTGAAATTAGACAATACTTTTCTGAGTCTTGAGCAATCTTTCTTCTTGTTTGAACACCTTTTCTTTTATCACCTATGATCTGATCTTTAGAGTGATTTAGTCTTACATACCTGGCAGTTTTGGGAATTTCTTGTACTTTTATTTCTTGAACATGTTCATTCAAACTTATCTCTTCTTCCTGATTCTCCGGATCAATCTGGATTTGAATTTTAGAAGGGGTTTGGACTTCCTGGATCAAATCATCATTTTGATCATCTTCTTCATAAAACCTTGAGGGTTTTTCAATACCTTCATCAACCTTCACATTTGTACTTGTTGTCATATTTTGCCTAGCCCCAAAATATTCTTGTTTCCCTCCTATCAAAGAAATCCAATCAGAGAAAGCCTAAATAGAAAGAGAAAAATATTAAATTCTCTAAAAACTCATTCTCTGCCTTTCTAAATTTCCCAAAATCTCACTTGGAGAATCTTTTTCAAAAACCCAGAAAACCCAAGAAATCTTTTAGCATCAAGTATTTTTCATCGCAGGGATTTCTAAGTTTCATGCTTAGTATTTGTGTATGCATTTTCGAATCTATATTTGCATATACATTCACCATTGCATGTTTGAACATACAAGTCAAAGATACAAGGAAAAGATGCAAAGGTAGGATGTACATCGGCGAGATACAAGTAGAAGTGTTTTATAAAGGTAGAAGTGTTTGTATGTATTCTTTGCATGTATGTTCGCATTGTATGTTTGCACATACAAGTAAATATACAAAGGCGATTTCAAAGGCCGTTTAAATGCTGAAAGCAAAAGGCACATACAATGAACATTTCAACAAGACTTTGCTTATCGGTGACTTAGCTGGAGGTCACCCCGATAACCTGATACATACAAAGCAGTTTGCCTATGTAAAGGAAGATTCAAAGGGTCATTCAGATGGCAATTCAAGTCGCATATGCAAAGCGATATATAAATGCAGTTGACCGCAACTTTGACCGCCCGTATCTCTCTCATTTTGGCAAATTTCCACATGCTGCAAAAGGCAAATATGCTTGTTTTTGCCTCCTCTTTCATCTGATGAGCTTTTGAGGGGATTTTTCTCACTTTCAAATTTGATACAAATTTGCATGGCTCAATCGACTGGACATTTTAGTGACCAATTTGGCATATGCAGATGCAGATATTTGTTGCATTCATTGCTACAAATCGATAATTCAACAGCTCATATTGAAGTTTCAAAATATCTTCCACCTGCCTAGTTCTAGATCTTTTTATTCCATAACTTCTGGCAGGTGGACGTCTCTTCAGATGTAGACATTTTTCTGACAGAGCCCATGGGCAAATGAGTTGTAACCGACTGAGGTCAAAAGTGTAAAAATGATATATATACATGGGAAATGGATGTATTATTGTTGGTTGTTCTTCTGGGCTTTTTTTTAATGGCTACTTGGCCTCTATAATCAATATAAACTGGTATTTTGCCTCTCTTTTATGATTTTAGCACTGTGTCTGTTCTTTAGATTAGTGTAGACTGTGTATTGTGGACAAAACGGTCCCTTCCATTCCTTCATTATTCTGTTTTGACCTCTGTTAGAATCAATATGAGTCTGTGTAAGTCTTCGAGCTGTGAGATTATTACTGTGTTGATTCAGTTGCAGCCAAACACATTTAAATCTGGTGTATCATCCCCTTTCATTTTAGTTTCCTTCTAACCCTTTTCCCCTGCAAGCATTAGCACCAGGTTTAGATACATTGCTCTAAGTAATAGGCTTAGAAAGAGGAAGCCGGCCTTCTCCGGAGGTCTGATTTCAGTTCGCAAGGTCCCACACTTCGAGATCATTCCCATGTTTCTCTAGATTCCTAGAGTTTTACAACTGCAACAAGGGTGCAAAATTGGGTGACAACAGTTTCTTCTATAATCTTTCTCAATCTCTTGTTATAACATCGATATGATTTGCTTTGAGTAGATTAACCCAAGAATATTCCTTTATCGCTTCTAACATCAAATTTTCCAAGATCTTCATCTCTTTTAATGTAACATTTGCTACCAAAGGCTCTGAAATACTTCACAATGGGAGTGATGGCAAACCAGAGTTCATAGGGGGTCTTACCAGTATTTCTTCTGATTTGTACTTGATTAAGAGTATAGAAAATAGTGCTTACAGCTTCTCTCCAGTAGATCTGAGGAACATTTGCTTCCATCATCATGGTTCTAGATGCTTCCTGGATGGTCCAGTTTTTTCTCTTCACTACTCCATTTTGCTGTGGAGTCCTTGGAGTAGATAACTATCTTTTTATCCCATGTTTCTCACAGAATTCCATGAACTCTCTAGATGTGAACTCTCCACCTCTATCAGACCTGAGACATTTTATGTTTAATCTGGTTTCATTCTCTACCATAGCTTTGAATATTTTGAATTTCTCGAGAGCCTCAGATTTTTCTTTCAGAAAAGTCACCCACATCATCTGGGAGTGGTCATCAATTAATGACATGAAGTATCTATTACCTTGCAAACTCCTAATTCTTGCCGGTCCACATAGATTAGTATGAACTAAGTCCAGCAATCTGGTAGAAGAGTGTTCCTTACTTTTAAATGTGATTCTGCTCTGCTTACCCAACTGACATTCTTTACACAAACTATTAGTAGGTTTCACTAGCCTTGGAAGATTTCTTACAGCCTAAGTGTTGCTTATTTTGATGATATTATCAAAATTCACATGACACATTCTCCTATGCCACAGCCAACTCTGATCAATTTGAACAAATAAACAATTTTTGCTAGTACCAACCAAGTGGAAGATGTTACCTTTTGTTTGAGTATCAGACACAATCTCTGTTCCAGAACTTTCAAAGATCTTGCATTTTTCATTTTTGAATTAGAGATCATAGCCTTTGTCCACCAACTATCCAACACTGAGAAGATTGTGCTTCAGACCTTCAATAAACAGTACATTACTAGTTTTGTTCTTTCCATCAAAAGAAATAGTTCCTCTACCTCTGATTCTTCCAGCAGAATTATCACCAAATTTTACAACTCCTCCTTCATATCTTTCCAAATCTATGAACTTATTTTTGTCACCTATCATATGGTGGGAGCATCCACTGTCAATGACCCAATCATCCTTTTCTTCAACTTGAGTAGCCAGAGCTCTTTCTACCATTTTATGATTGACAGATTCAGAGGGCATTGGATCTTCTTCCTTGATGGCAATAAACACCCAGTCACTTCTGGATTTGTTTTCTATCTCTGATTCATCATCTATTACTCCTTCATCATCATCATCTTCATGAACATAGTAACATTTCTTTTGGAATCTTGATCTGTTTGGATTTGCTCTTGAAAATCTTTCCAGACACCTTGAGGCAAAATGACCAATCTTATTGCAGTTGAAACATTTGAAGGGCAATTTTTCTTCATACTTACCGGATCCTCTTGGCAGTCTTTTTGCAATAAGGGCTTCAAGTTGAGTAGCTTCTGCTTCATCTTCTTCTAGATCTTTTCTTGATTTTTCATACCATGATAGTTTCTTTGATGAGTTCTCTCCCAGATCAGAATTTTGTTTGCCTTTTACAGAGGCACTAGATTTGAATGCAGATTCAGTCTTGGGGGGGGCATCTTCAAACTTGGCCAATTCAAACGCAGCTAATTTTCCAACCAATTGATCTCTTGTGATATTTGAAAAAGATCTAAATTCTTCAATAGCAGCGACCTTGTATTTGTAAGGAGGTAGGGATCTGAGAACTTTGGCAACAATCTCATCTTCATCCAAGATTCCACTAGCACACCTAATGCCACAAACAAGCTCATTTACTTTTGGCATAAAAGTAGTGATATTCTCATCTTCATTCATCTTCAAGTATTCAAATCTTCCTTTCAGACTCTATAGCTTGGCACATTTAACATATTTGTCTCCTTCATGTAGAAGTTCCATTTTTTTCCAAATCTCATATGTAGTTTTTAGATCTATAATATTTGTCAGCTCTGAATCAAATAAGGCACTTAGTAGAGCTTCTTTAGCTCGAAGATTATTTTCAGCATCTCTAATTTCATCTACAGTTCTTAGACCATTCTATGGAGGAACATACTTCTTTGAAGCCATGATCCAATATTGCATTCACATACATTGCAAGTGACATTCCATGTGGCTTTGCCAAAGAGTGTAGTTGGTTCCATCAAACCTCAGACTATTCTTCTTGTAGGAAGACATCTTGGATCTCCTCAAGCGGTTAAGCTCTTTTAGGGGAACTTAGCTCTAATACCAATTGTTGGACCATGATTGCCGTTAGACCAAAACCCACAAGTATTAATCTCTACTACAATCGTCAGAATTAGGATCCACGAGAGGTGGTTAGTCCATGTCAGAAAACATCATGGGGAGTGCTAGATGCACATGCCAATAGAGATGACTTCAATTATTTTGCAGAGATGAATTATTTTTTGTAGAGATGAGTTATGTGTTTGCAAAGATGACATATGTTTGTGCAAAGAAGCCCAATAGAGTTGCAAAGATGTTTGATGTTCTTGCAGAGATATAATTGAATTTGTGTAGAGAAGAAGTATATGAAGATGAATGTGAAAAGGTGAAAGAATATTCAATTTGCATATAATGGTTTTACAGGTGCATTAATGAAAACTCAAAGAGTTTGTGTAAGGACCAAAATGCAATAATGAAGACCTCATTGTGCAACAAATTTATAGATTGAACCACGAAGACAATATGCAGATGATTGTGCGTCATGTGAATTGGTTGTGAATAGATAATGAGATTGACATTTAGATTGGATTGAAAAGAGATATGCAAACTCAGAGAAGACAGGTTATGTAATGGTGCAAATCAGATTGAGTTGCAATCATTTCTTGCACACCTTACAGTATGTTTTGATTGTTGTTGAATTTTCCAGTGAGGCTTTATGTACCAGTGAGGCTTGTATGGTCAGCGAGACCTCTTTGTATGTTAGTGAGACATTTTGTATAGCTAGTGAAGCTTCCTTGGTCAATGAGACCTATTTGTAATTAGTGAGGTTTTTAATAAGCTAGTGAGGCAATTTTGAGAGGTTTTTCTACCCCAGGAGGGTTTTCCTCTCATATAATCTCTTGTGTCTTGGTCTCATATCTTGTGTTAATTCATACTTTTGCATATGTGTTTATCAGATTATTGTTGTCTTCCTTTCTTTGTATCATGTAAGTTAAAAGGTGTAAAAAGATTTTGAAAATTATACAACACCGATTCACCCCCCCTCTCAGTGTTGTCCTGGACTCCAACAATAACTAGGCTCATCACACCCCCCAACTATCCTTTTTCTTGACCTCAAGAAAACCACTAAGGCTGTAGGTTATAATACATGGTGATCTCCCTAAAATCTACAATAGTATCTACTCCTTGAGTCTGCTCCAAATAAAAGCCATTACTATGTGCCAACCTATTCATCCTAGAGACCTCTACTTTCTCACACTCTACAATTCTCCTCCTAGTCCAATGTGGGACTAGATACAGAAGCATGGGGGCTAAAAAGTAAGTGGTATCCAGCTCAGTGCTTATCCCTTGGCAATGTCCATATATTTCTTGACCCTTTCAAACATGGCCATTAAGTTGTGGACAGAATGGGGTTCTTTCTTTTGTAACTCTGGAGTCAAACTATTCCACCTGTCTTGTACATGTTGGTGAGAATGATGGATGAGCCCTACTATCAAGTGTTGAATCCTGTCATAGTCTTGTAGCCTCAAATTCATATTTTTCTCCCCACACCCTTGTGCTCTAAAAGCTGCTTCCATTCTGCAATGATAAACTCAGGGATTTTGGATTCCTTTCTGATTGGAAGGGAAATGGACTTCTCTCTTTCTGTGTAAGCTTGCATAATGTCCCCTCTCAATTTCTCATTTCTGAAGTAAGAGGCCAGTGCTTCTACCTACAAATCCCCTACATAGATTAATGGATTCCATTCAGTATCTCCAGACATGACATAATTATGTAAATAAAATTCACATAGCTGATCTTGCTCATCAAGTGTGGAAGTAGCAAATTTTTTGAGGAAAGCCATTTTCTCACTCATGTCAATTGGTTTATTACTAATCAATCTGCTAAACTAGAAACTCAAAAAAATTTCTTGGAGAAACAAGGCATAGGTCCTAGCTGGTGGTCGACATTTGACAATCTAAGAAGCCTTATTTGTTACTTCCTCCATTCTAACTACCAGCTTCTACAACTCTATATCCTTGCTTTCTAGTGCCTTAATGTGATCTGCAATCATGGTTTCCTTTTCTCTTTTCCATTCTTCTTTCTTTTCAAAGAATTCTTGAGTAACCTTCCATAATTGATATCCTATGGATACAACTGTATAGCAAGTTGGAGTTTTGACAACAGGGACTCTCTTTTCTTTGCTCACTAATTCCTTATTCCCTGTAGCTACTATGGCTAGCTCTACGAGGGCATCCAGTTTTGATCCCTGACCATAGGTGTTAACCATTTCTTCCAACTCATCTATCCTTGCCTCTCTCTCTCTCTTTGTCCTTCTCATAGGCTTTAATCAATTCTTCCAGTTGTTTTATTCTATCAATAGCTTCCTACATTTCTCTTCTTATATTCCTATGTTCAAGCAACAATTATTCATCACCACCTTCTATACACTCACATTCCTCATTGTCAAGGTTGTTTGGGGTTTTCATCCTAGTTTTCTTAGCAATAAAAATGTCCTCTGATTCAGATTCAGAGGTACTTGACACATGTGCCATTTCCTTTTGATGGGGGTTTGTAAATTTTTGGTCACATTATCCTCTAGCTCATGGTCACTTTCTACTGCTACCACATCATCTTTTCCCGGTTTCTCAAAAGCACTCCCCATAACACCTTTCTCTCTAAGGCTATGTGAACACCTTATTGGTATGGATTTCTCTTTTGACCTCTTTGCATGCTTAGAAGAGGAACCATTCTTATTTTTCCTAGTTCTTGGTGTTTTGGTGCTAGGTGTCTTACTAGAGCATAAGGCCTGATTGACTTCTTCTTCTGGGGTTTGATTCTCTTCTCCCATTATAGGTTGATTAAATACTACATTTGGCACAATTGGCACATCTTGCTCTCCTATCTCCTCTATGCTGTGGGTAGGTGAAGCAGCAAGTGAAACAAGGTTTTCTCTCAAGGATGCAGCAGGTGAATTTTTTGGTGATGCTGGCTCATTAAGGATATCATTGATATTTCTACATTTCAAGAATCATTTCCAGGGCACATTTCAATACTACATCCTAAGATTTCTCTTAACTAACAGAGTGACTAGACAATCATGGGATAATGATGATCTTTTTTATTTCCTTTGATATTCATAGCCCATGCTTTTTAAGAAATTGTATAGGAAATTAGGCACATTTAACTACCCTATTATGATGAAGATGACTTAACAATTTGAAATGGACAGTGTATAACAAAGATTGCCTACCATCACAGGTGAGGTATTTGATAATATGCACGATGCAAGCAGCCCACAATTCTAGAAGTGATAGTCTTTTAGTTTGTTGTGATGTAGATTCTAGTTGCCCCCCTTCCTCACTAAATTCGTCTCGTGCAACTATTGCATCTACTTTAATGGGGAACTCTTCACCGTTTCTGGGTAAACCTGATACCTCAGCAACTACTACTTCTGAAGCATCCACTATCAGACCTTTTATAGTGGCTTCATCATGGTAAAGCAAGGCTGCAAACTGCCTCGTTATACCTTCATCAAATTCTGTAAGTTTCAGGAAATAGTCAATCCATCCTGCTTGTGTTAATATTGGCAAAGTTAATTGATCTTCCAGTACTATGTCATGCACTGTAGGTTCTCGTCTGATGATGTATCCTCCCATATTCCCAATTTTGAATTAAAATTCACCACAACCCCTTTGTATATCTGCTTACTTTTAGTTTCACCCCCTATATATTCCCTTGCTGTACGATATCAGCCTGAACTATCAAACCAACTTAAATCAACTCAGAACTATGGGAAATTGGGACTTTTAGCATTGGAAGCATATCAGACAATTTAGTAGACAAATTAGCAGAGCAATCATAAAAATGAAAAAGAGGTTGTATATTGTGTTGTATAATTGACAATGGTGAACAATCATTGTTTTGAACTAAACAAAACACTATCCCTCCCCCCAACTAAATTCTTGAAGTGACCTCAATTCAAGGGTGTGTACGGCAAGGAGAAGGATGAAAGTATATGGATAGAAGATTAGAAATGATAATTTTGGATTATTAAATGTGAGCATATAAGGAAATATTGAAATATTTGAGTCAAATAATGGCAAGTTAGTATTTGTACCTTGTGGGATGAGATGAACTGGACTTTACGTGAGCAAGGCATTGGAAAATGTGTCTACAGCATAAGTTCGATTGGATAGAACTTATTATTATGAAAAATGGTGGAATGACACTCTGGTACATGTGAACAAGCTGATGTAATTTGCATGCAGAGTGATGACGAATGGTGGTTGCATGTTCTCGAAAAGTGGAGTGCATGGCACAAAATTTGAATTAACTGACCGATAGTTGTTGCTTTTGAATGGATGGATGGTTGCTACATGTTCACCTCCAATAGGTCCCAATGTAACATGTTGGCAATGTGGAGTTGTTGCCTTGAACAGGTCCCTATGGATTATTGACTTGGTCTTCATGAAGATATCAGCATCGGTGTTGTGCGTGCATGTGAAGAAAGGAAAGAAATGTTGTTATATGGAGCCTAATCAGACTCAGAGGTTAAATTTTCCCCAATTTTATCAGCGCGGTTTCCCCCCAAATTATTTTATAAATGTGTCGGGAGTTATTTTTCTATTAGCTGACATAAAAAAACCCTATTTTGTAATCGACATAAGCTTGATAAAAGTGGCTAAGGGTTAGGGTTTTATGTTGAGATGTATTGTAGCATTTTGTAGTGGTATTGAGTTGCAAGGATTGCTAGTTGTAATCAGTTTGATTTACTAGATAATAATATTGGACTCTCCGTTGGTGGATGTAGCCCGAGTTTGGGTGAACCACGTTAAAACTTGTCTCTCGCTGTTATTATTTCTATGTATTTTCATTCCTCTGTTTAATCTTTATTTGCATTTAATTAATATCTTCTGTCTTGTAACCCTAACAAGAAATTATACCTGAGTGACCTCAGGAAGTGAGCTATGTAGCTCACCTACTGAGTCACTGTGATAACTGACATGGTCTTCTTCTATATTATTTCTAGGTGATGATATAGCAGTATCCGGATCATGGTTAGGAATAGAGCATTTATTGGGAAAATCATCTCTATTTGCTGGCTTAGTATAGAGCTTTAATCGATGGCCATTAACCAATAGTGAAAATCTAACCTCATCTATTGTCTGTAGTTTGACAGCTCCATTGGAAAACACTTTGTTAACTTCATAAGGTCCTAACCATCTAGATTGTAACTTGCCTTTATGATCTCTATACTTTGAATCATATAATAGAGCCTAGTCATCCACATGAAATTCTTTTCTTTTAATATATTGATCATGCCATTTGGCTCTCTGATTTTGAACAATCTCTGTGTGGTGCATAGCTGCCATTCTGATTTCATCTAATCCATTGAGAATATGGAATCTCTCTCATTGTGCTTTTGTCAGATCCATGTCAAGTTCTGGTGTAGTCCTCAATGTCTTATGTTCAAATTCTATGGGTAGAACTGTTGTTTTACCATACACTAACTCATAAGGTGTGAAACCAATTATTGTTTTCCATGTGGTTCTGTATGCCCATACTGCCTCTGGTAGTCTTGCTACCCAATCCTTCCTATGAATGTTCACTGTCTTGGTCAGAATATTCTCAATTTCTCTATTTGTGACTTCCACTTTCCCATTGGCCTAAGTGTGATAGGGTACAGACTTTCTATGCCTAACTTCATATTCTTTGACCAGTGTTGAAATGAGTTCAAAAGTGAATTGGGGACCTTAGTCAATGACGTTTTCTATTGGTGCTCCATACCTAGTGGAAATTTCTTCATACAAGAATTTAGCTACATTCCCATCTCTAGCAAATTGGAAGGCTTTGACCTCAACCCACTTTATCAGATAATCAGTGCAAACTAAAATGTACTCCTTATTATTAGAAGCTGGTGAGATTGGCCTAATGAAATCTAGCCCCCACTTGTTAAATGGTGCTAGTGCTATCTAGGGTTGCAAATGCATCTCATTTGATCTTGTTGGTCTACCCATTCTCTGACATCGGTCACAACTCCTTGTATTCCTGATTGCATCCTTATGAAGAGTTGGCCAATAATAGCCCGTGGTTAATATCTTGAATGATGTCCTCTTGGCTGAAAAGTGATCCCCATAGGGCTCATCATGACAAGTTTTTAGGATGTCAAAGACCTCATCTTCTCTTATGCACCTCCTCAAAATATGATTTAGACCAATGCAGAACAAATAACCAACAATCTAAGAATATGGAAAGCTTTTATGCACTAATTGTATTCTTCCTCTTGGGGAGAAGTGTGATGGTATCTACCCTACTACCAAATAGTTAGCAATATCAACAAACCATGGTGTATGTAAAGTAAGAGAAAAAAATGCTCATCTTGGAAAGAGTCATCCACAACATCTTCTTCCATTTGTGTAGGCAATCTAGACATAAAATCTGCCACCACATTAGCTTTTCCTAGTTTATCCACTATTGTTATGTCAAACTCCTATAGCAAGAGTAACCATCTGACTAGTCTACTCCCAACCTCAAGCTTATTCATTAAATATCTGATTGCAGTATGATCTGTATGGATAACACCTGGTAACCAGTTATATAATGTCTAAACTTGTTGATAGCATAGACGACAACCAACATTTCTTTTTCTATGACAGTGTAATTGAGCTCAGCTCCTTGTAAGTTTTTACTGAGGTAATAAATATCATACTCTTTATTACCCTCTTTCTGGCCCAATACTGCCTCTATAGAAAAAATAGAAGCATTAGTGTGTATGTAGAAGGGCAATGTCTAATTTGGCCCTCTCAAGATAGGTGCTTTTGTCAAAGTTGCCTTAAGGGTGTCAAAAGCATGCTAACATTTGATGGTCCTGTCAAATTCGATGTCCTTTGTGAGCAGAGAAAATAAAGGTGCTGCTAGTTTGCTGAAGTTCTATATAAACCTCCTATAATAGCCTACATGGCCAAGAAATCTTCTAACATCTCTTGGTTTCTGTGGTACAGGAAGTGTAGAAATTATCTCAATTTTATTAGGATCCACTTGAATACCATCACTAGATATGAAGTGTCCTAGAACAACTCCTTGAGTCATCATCATAAAGTATTTTTCATAACTCAATGACAAATTATGGTCTTGACATCTTTTCAGGACCTTCTCCAAATTACTGAGTGTTGTCTCAAATTTGTCCCCATAAGTGGTGAAATCATCCATATAGATTTCCATAGAATCATGAGCATAGTATGAGAAGATACTTAGTACTGCCCTTTGGAAAGTGGTTGGGACATTACATTTAACCCAAAAGGAAGGATAGAATAAGCATATGTACCCCAAGGGCAAGTAAATGTGGTCTTATCCTGGTCCTCTGGAGCTATTTTGATTTGATTATAGCCACTAAAGCCATCTAAGAAGGAGAAGTACTTTTTGCCTGCTAGGGAGTCAAGTACTTGGTCAATGAAAGGCAGTGGAAAATGATCTTTTCTAGTGGTTGTGTTAAGTTCCCTGTATTCTATACACACCCTCCACTTGCCTCCTTTCTTAGGGACAATAACTAAAGGTGACACCCATTCACTGTTAGAAATAGGGTAAAGAAATCCAGCATCAAGGAGTTTTTGTAGCTCAGTTTTTACTATGTCTTGCAAGGTAGGATTCATTCTCCTTTGTGGTTGTCTTATGGGTTTGAAACCATCATTAATATAGATCCTATGCATGCACAATTCTGGATCTATTCCTTTCGTGTCATTATAATCCCATGCAAAAGTTGATGCATGTGCCTGCAATATAGTGTGCAAGGAACCCTGTTGTTCTTCAGTTAGGACATTGTTAATATTCAACATTTTGCTTGGCACGATTTCGAATGTTCTAGAAGCTAGATGCATAGATGAAAGGTCACATCCACTAATGTTGGGAACACATTCTTGAGGTAGTAGAGAGTGGAAAAGCTGGGATAATTCCTCTAAGGAATGTGTAGGTATGATATTCTATAATGGATATTGCAGACATGATAGACAATCCTGTTGTTGCAGGTCCCTACCACAATGGTTCTGTATAATGTGGTCAATTAAGTCATCTTCATCTTAGGTTGCTAACAAAAGGCTACATTCTATCATCATGAGAGTTTGTAGGGAATAGTGGTCTTCTTCTTCTTCTAAGGTAGGCCATATGGTTTGCTCCATATTGTCATGAGGTTGAGCTAGGGGATAAAGGACCAATTTCTTTGTAATAGTCCCATTTGAGATTATCATGTTCCCAGACCTACAACCTATAAATGCATCTGTTGTTGCTAACCATGGTCTGCCTAAGATAAGTGGATAACCTGCAAGATTAACTTTTGGCTACAAAACTATAAAGTCTGCAAGGTACTCCCATGAGTGTAATGCTATGACCATGTCTTCAATGATCCCCTCAAGTTTCACTATTGACTTATCTATCAACTGTAAAATAGTTGGTGTAGGCCTCAGGTTTGGTAGTTGAAGGAGTTGCATTGTTTCTTTAGTCATGACATTGATAGCTTCCCCCAAGTCAATCAAGGTGTTTTTGATGAGAGTTCCATTAATCTTAACATCCACTACTAGACTACCAGGGTCTATGTATTAGGGACAGTTATGTTCCCTAGCATGATATCAGTAAGGTTTCCTAAGACATGAACTGTTTGAGGATCCTTCTTCTTTCTACCTAGTTTCTTAAGACAAAGGTCTTTCATGGTCTTGGTATAAATGGGGATGTCCTTGATAGTTTGGATGAGGGGTATCTTAATAATGATGTTCTTAAGTTGACTCAAGTCAAGTTCCAGAGATGAATTGTCTAATGCCTCCTCTATGGACTGTTCATCCACCACCTTAGTGATTTGGGGGGATGAAGGTCCAACTAATTTTTTCCATGACCTGAGATGGATGTCACTCACCTCTACCCCATAAGTGGGATATTAAATAGCCCCGTTAGTGTATACCTGTTGAATAGGGTTTTTATTGGGGTTAGGTCAGGTTGGGCAAGTATTTGTGGTGCTCTTGGTGGCTGAGTTGTAGGACTAGATGAATTTGGCATAATGTCTTGTTGTTGAGGCTGAGGAGGTAGTAAGGATTGTGAATAATTCATGTTTTGGTTTTGCCATTGTGGTTTCCATTGGTTTTGTTGGATTGGCCATTGAGGGTTGTAGTTAGATCCTTGGAAGTTTTGTTGGGGCCATATAATGGGTTGCTGTTGATTCCAGTTTGGCTGAGGATTTTGCCATTGTTGAGGGTTTTGCCATTGGTTTTGATTAGTTGTCCAAGGTTGAGGGTTCCAACTAGAGAAATTTTGATGACCTACTCAAAATGATGTGTTAAAAGTTAAAGGATCTTGTGGCATACCTTATCTTTGATGCCATGGTTTCCTTTGTGCAACATAGTATAGCTAGCCATCTTCACCTTCAATAGGTTGAAAGTGTGGTTTCTCTAGCTTATCCTCTATAATACTGGCCACTCTTCTGCATTTGCAATTAGCTTTCTTTCTCTACAATTTGGACAGTATTCAGTGAGTATTGAATCAACCTCCTCCTACTTCTTCAAGTGTAAAGTATCCAATTGAGTGGCTAGATGACTGATGATATCTTCTTTCATGTTGGTCAATAGGTTGATCAGATCCACTCTTGAAACTGAATTTGATGCCTTACTAATGGTGGATGCTCTCTCACCCCTTGTTCTCCTAGAAAAAATTCTTGAGTAGTTTCTGCAAACTTTGCAGACCTCTTCAAAGGGTAATTGAGATATATCTTCTACCCCAATAAGGTTAAGGGCATCCATGCAGTCATCATTAACTCCTCTCAAGCAGACAATCTTCAAAGATTCTTCTAATAATCTATTCTATGGATTTTCTTGAGGCAAAACTGGAACCTCTCCACATAGTCCTCCAACGGCTCATCTTCTTTCTGAGTCATTATGAAGATATCATCTCTTCTTCTGCCAACCCCTCTTCAATAGTCTTGGTATTTCTCCAAGAACTTTGTCGTCATTGTATCCCAATTTGGAATAGCATCCTTACCTAATCCCATAAACCATCTTAAAGCATCATCCTTCAACGTGGCATGGAATAGCTTGAGCCTATGAGGATCAGTGGTGTAGTCATAACTCCTAGACACAGGACATCAAACTCAAACATGAATGTGTCTAGATCTTCAGTCACCAGGCCATAGAAGACTGGCAATGCTGAAGGAGGTATATTCCTCAGAGTAGTAGCCCTTTCCTAGTTGGTGATAGGAAATTCAAACATCACCTGTCCTGGTGGATCATCCACTACATCAGCCATGGTGAGGAAAGTTCTTTCTGTATTATTAGTAGATGTTGATGCGAGGGAAAATTCTTCTTCAATAATACCCTTGCTTTGATCACTAAAGTCACCAATATGTACTATAGCTTGTTGGGTTGATGGAAGGAACCTTCCCAAACTGTCTCTCTACCTCTGCATACAATGTATGTAACTTTGTATGTATCTTGTACAATGTTAGTAACCTTTCTGGTAGTTGGTGAAGTAGAACCTAAGTACCCTATCCTTCGAAAGCAGAATGTAACTAAGAAAACTAAAAACTAACAAGAATTAATCTCTGAAAGTAGCACCATCCTCAGCAATGGTGCCAAAAATGTAGTGTCTTTACAATGCTAGGTAAACTTGGTGGTAATCACTCAATTCAAAGGAATCTCCTATTGAACAATCCACTATAACTTCTTGAAAAGACCTCATCAAATTGTCAACCACGACTTGTAGACTTGTGATGGCACTTGCATTGTATGTGCTTTCAAGGATCAACTATCTAACTTATCTACTACATCAAGCTACTTATTAACAAGGGAAAGTAATGTTGCTACAACTGCTATGAATACTTTGCAATGTAAGACTATAACAACAGATTAAGAAATGAATTTCTTATTTGCTAATGACAATTGTTCCTATCCTCCGGAGTATCACAATTTAATTGAACTAAGCAACTCTAAGAATCTAATGGATCTTGTATTCATAAATTGTCTGCTACAGCAATTAAAACATACAAGAAATAAAGTGAAGGTTAGTTATCCTGAGTGGCCCTTGCTCAGGTGATTGCCTCACTGCTTAAACTCAAATCTAACTCTTTCTAGATAAACACAAACATATTGATTCTAACATACATTGCACAATCTTTTCAAATCACATAAAATATAGTTGAACTGTAATATTCATAACACATAATCAAATAACATTGTCTGCATAATCCAGAAAAGATTTAGATAGCTATATCTGTGGTAGAGAAAAAACTATTTAAAACTGAACTTAACTAACTTCTACCCAACCACCAAACCATAATATAGGCATGGGGAGTTATTGAAATAGGTATCTTAACTGTAAACATAAAAACACCACTCTGCATGAACTAGAGTGTACTGAATGCTAACAACAATGACAGGAAAAGAAGGAAGGAAGTGTCCTAACAAAATTAGAACTCTCTATTGAAACATGGGAGCATGGATCAATTGAATCAGTCCCATTAGTCTTCTAGTTGTAACAGAGTCCCCCAAGCTTCCAATCATCTTTATTAATCACCTATCACGATGCATGATTATCTCCATGAAGTGTCCCCAGGCCGTGGTTGCTACACTTAGTCAAGAATGGAATCTCCCCTACTCTACGCCTAGAAAAGCTGTGGTTGCGGGCTACATTCTGTAGTTGCTACAAGTGACAGTCCTCCCTCTTTAGCTGTAAGGTTAGTCCATAAACATGTACAAAATACTAACAACCAAAATCAACACAAACATTCACAATAATCCATACATTCCCACATATAACATACAATTTCATCATATCATAATCATATCTTCGTATACTTAATTAACCAAGTTCAAGTCTGCATAATGATCATGAAGGATAACATAACATGAAAATATGCTTAAAACAATGTTTGGGAATGTCTTTCAACTTGCATAAAACTAGAAGAAAATAGGCTAATAACTAGGCTCATCAACATCCTCAAACAAGAGTAGACAACTTGGAAGCTGCGATGGTAAAAGAAGACTAAGAAGAAAGTAGCCAAGAAAATAATACTTTCGGGATAGGGCCTACATTGGTTGTCTACCACATCAAGAAAAATGACCATATGAAAATGATCTCAATTGCTAAACATTTCTATTGGATCCCCACTAAAGAGATATGTTGAGAATTCATTTAAATTTATATTCTAAAATTTTATTTGCTACAATCTTGTAACTCATGTTGATACACTATATCGCTTTTTACATTTGTGTATGGTTTAAATTTTGTTTATTATCTGTTGACCTTTTAATTGTTTTGCTCTTACTTGGTTAAAATTTTGTTAAAAAGATACAAATCATATATCAATGAATCCAAAAATGCAACAATAATTATTTTATAATAAAAGAATAAAAATCTGTATTGCCCTTCTTCAACAAATCAAACCAAAATACATAAGAGTCTTTCTTTTAAAAGAAATCCCCCTCTCTCACTATTTGGTTTAAAAGATGCACTAAAACCTAATAAAACTAAAAACTGCTTAGAGTAACCAAAATTGTTAAATTTAACAAACAACTATTTTAAGCAACCTTACATTCAAACACAAACAACCTAATAATTATCCCCTATCCTCTACATGTCCAAATAAGTCTCAAGAGTGACTTACAACCTAAGTTCACACTTGGATATAAAGCCATTAAGCTTGGATATAAAACCATTAAGTTTAAAATTCTAAAAATATTAAAGTAAGACACTAAAATGCAATTTTGAAGCCTTGGATGGTGAAATTAGGCCCCAAAAAATGTCAAAACAATTATTAATTTTAGAGTTAGCAGGTTATAGTGACCTCAAGAGACCCTTTGAGATCTTCATTTTCAAAAAAAAGGTTCAATCAACTTCTTGGGCCAAAAGTTAGGCTTGCCAAAGTTATGACCCCACATCTTATATTTATGGTGACAATGACACCAATGACTTTAATATCTTTTAGAATAAGTTGATTTATCAAACTTATCAAATATATCATTCAATTATACAACTTAACACATCTTTTAACTTTGGTATAAAACATATTATTAGATTTCGTTAATATTATTATCCCTCTTATTATCCATGTCTCATAACTCTTCATAAATAAAATGTAAAAGCAAAATAAAAAATTATTTATCATAATTTTCTTATATTTAAATATAATAAAAATAAAAATTATCATACTATTTTGATATGTATAATTTATCTATCTAGGCTCTAGAGAAAAATAAGCCCAATAAACCTATACAATAGTAGTATATATATGATCTCAAACAACAACAAAATAAATAGAAAATAAAGATAATACACAATATTTTCATCTAGGAAAACTTTTTAGGTAAACAATTCAGCCTCCAATACAATAATGAATCTCTTTCTTCACCCTTAAAGTGTGTGGATATTTATAGACACATTGAAAGCAGTTTTACACATTACATGAATCCTGCAAAAGATAAACATGAGTACTTTAAAAGATGCAAAATATACAACACTTATCTAGCATAAAGGACACTCCCTTTAATTCTCCATGGATCTCCATTTAATAATTTAGTTTTTCTTCCATGAAAATTCATATTCTGTTAGTAACTGATTGAATACTTCAAAGGAGAAAAGTTATTCAACTTGATAAAAAAAGGTTATATGCATGTGTTTTGGAGAACCTCGATAGCTAACTTATTTATCTTCTCTTGGTATATGAGTGGAGTGGTATAGGAAGATACACCCTATGACATATTCATGTCACTCACCTTCATTCCCTTGGTATTTTTTAATAGGATTGTGGATTCCAAAACTACTATTATAAGAATGTGGGCAACTTTGGCATTATAACTTTTGAGTCACTAGTGGGATTGGCTTCAAGCTTTAGGAGAGGAATTTAAAGACTCCAAATTGACATTTTAATGGAGAGTAGATAATTTGAAAGTTATCAAAATTAACATTTTAACCCATAGTAAATAAGTATTCATTGAGATTATACAAACCATAATTACAAGTTAATACAAAAGAAAACTAGCAAATCAGCCCTCCATGAGGGTTGCAGACATTTGAAAAAATTTAAGTTGAATCCATGGTGTTTCTATAAAAGACAATTCTTATACTAAAAGATATATACTATGATTACGGAACTTTTCTAATAATATCTTCCTTGGTTGAAGTAAGGATAAGTTATAAAGAAGACAAACCTTTTTCAATCGTTTATGTCAAATCAAAGCTCAGGTGGTCTTCGAGAAACCCACTACACTTCCTCAATCCAAAGAACTCCCATTCTTTGACAAAATCCATAACAATTCCAGTCCAGTTGAAGGGTTTCCATTTTTTCCCCTACAAGATGTCATCCATAGCCCATGTTGAAACCCATCTCGATGTTGTTGAGAAGCTCCTATCTAGTGGATTTGGTGCAGAGACCACCATAGTTAATTTTGACTTCTATGCTCACTAGGAGCCTTAAATTTTGGATTGTGTGCTCATTTTGAGCCTAGGTGGAGTCATGTATTAGTTTATTATTGTAATAAGGTCTAATTCAGACCACTCTCTCTATTTTAGAAACCAATCCCTCTTTTCTAGAAGTCAACTAGTAGTGGAACTCCAAATAGCATGTGCTATGTTTGGAAAAAATAGTCTTGAGGCTAAAATTAGTGAAATTAGTGGGAAATTAGTGAGCCTTTTGCCTTTTTGATAGGAGAAGAATCTTGCACAAAATATAGTGATGATTGTGGATTGTATTTATCCCTTGGAGGTCATGGAAAATAGATTATGGAAGTTTGAAGAGAAAAAATTAATAGAGAAGGACTGTTTGCTGCTTTTTGCTGTGTAAATTGTTGTTCCAGGCCGTGGTACTTGGCCGTACAGCCTTTTCAAGGCCTCTAACATTTTTGATAGTGTATATACATGTTTCAACTTTCATTTGAGTCTATTTTGGTGTCTTGAAATTGCAAGAGAAAGAATAACAAAACGTTGTCCCAAAATTGTTGTTTCTAGGAGGGTTTGGTAGGGTTTTAGGAGTTTGATGGAGTTCTGACCCAAATCTTTGAGTTAGGGTCCAAAAATGGATTTTTTGGGTCTATATAGGTACATTCTACAACAATTTTTGTGTGTAGGTTCAGGGGAGCAGTCCAAGACAAGATTTGAGGAAGATTTGGCTTGATATCTCTATGTATTAAGCCATTGGTGATAGCTAGAGGAAGATATAGTTGGAAAACTAGTTTCAAATGCCCATGGAGGTCCAAAACCTATTGAATCCATCCATTTTAAATCCATACTAAGTTATAGAATTGGTTAGGAAGTTCTGGGTCATCTTGGTAGGGTACTTCCTTTGTAAACCTAGGGCTAATTGCCCCTTGGAACAACAGGTATAGTCATTTTTAGAGGCTTGTGTTCCAAAACAATGTACCCTTCATGTCAAGTATGTTATAAAGGGCCTTAATGGGTATCTAAAAAGATAAAGAGTTCTGGGAGTTGTTTGGAAAGTTTTGGAGTTAAGCCCTCTAAACCGCATTTCTAGGGCTACAAGGAAAATAGGTCATTTGTGAAGGAATGATTGGAAGGACAACTTGCTAGGCTAACTTATGAGTTTGATAAGCTTTCATTGGTCAAAATAAAATGTCTCATGCCCTCCTCAAGTGTCGACAATCATCTCATACATCCAAACCAAGTTAGGCTCATGAATGGAGGTTGTAGGCGTCATGATGTGCAAGTTTGTTGTCCTTCCCTCCAAGACCAGTCACTCATGTTTGTGAGACTTGATAAGTGTTCCCCTATTTTGAATCAAGTGGTATTAGAGCACAAGTTCTGATTGGGAAAGAGTGAAGAAGGAGTACAAGATGCCTCCTAAGAACAGTCCAGTCCTCACTAAAGAAGTGAGATTCAGGAAGGAATCTCAAGAAGGAGTCCTAACCAGACTTGCAACCATTGAAGAAAACCTAAGAAGAGGTGGGGTCATTGAGGAAGACAGGGACCAAGAGTTTGAGGGTGAGAATGTAGACCCTCAAGAGGGATCTAGTGAGATAGAAATGGATCCAGATGTAAAAAGGTTTATGAAGATGCTGCAGACTGTGAAAGGAGAAAGCACTAATGTCAAGATGGAGTTGCCCATGTATGAGGTTAAGATGAATAGTGAGGAGGTACTAGACTGGATTGATTCTTTAGATAACTACTTTGAGTACAAAGAGATGTCTGAAGAGAAGAAAGTCAAACTGGCAAAGACCAAGTTGAAGGGAGCAGCACTGACATGGTGGAACTATGTTCAGTCAGAAAGAATAAGACAAGGAAAAACCAAAATCAGTTCATGGGACCAGATGGTGTCCAAGGTGAAGGGTCAATTCCTTCCAAAAGATTATGCCATTCAAACCTTAAGAAGGTTGCAGAACTTGAAATAGAAAGAGATGGATGTAATGGCCTACACAGAGGAGTTTCATAAGCTCAGTATGAGAACTAACCATAATGAGGATGAAGTTGAGAAGATTGCTAGATACATGAATGGGCTTAGCTTCAATATCCAAGATGAACTAAGTCTCACAACACCTAGAAATGTGGAAGAATGCTTCTAGTTCGCCGTAAGAGCTAAGGAGAAGATCAAGAGGAAACAAGAACAAAATGGAAGGGGTGGAGGAAAGAACTTTAGAGGAAGAGGAAACTTTGGTGGAAGAGGACAGAAGCAGTAAGGAGAAACAAATGACAGCAACAAGGAGAACCATGAACTAAGAGGAGAGTCAAGTGAAAGAGGCAGCTTCAGAGGAAAGAGATCAAATAGTAGAGGCAAGTTTGGAGGCCATGGTAGAGGGTCAAGTACCTTCACAGGCAAGTGCTACAACTGTAATCAAGTTGGATATCCTGCATTCAAATGTCCAGACAAACAAGCATCAAGTTCACATGGAGGTGATAGAAGAGTCCACATAGTGCAAGAGGAGGACCAAGAGAGTGTAAACTCACATTCTATGCATGCAGGCCTAGAGGAAGGAGAATCCTTAATCATAAGGACATTGCTGAAGCTACCATCAGCCAAAGAGCCCCCACAAAGAAAGACCTTGTTCAGAACACTCTGCAAAGCACAAGGAAAGGTATGCAAGGTGATTGTTGATTCTGGTTCTACTGACAATCTTGTGTCACTAGAAATGGTAGAAAAGTTGAAGATAAAGAAGATTCCTCACTCTACACCCTACAAGGTATCATGGCTCAACAAGGGTCAGCAAGTACTTGTGAATGAACAAACTTGGGTGGAGTTAACATTGGTGGCTACAAGGACAAGATCTTGTGTGATATCATCCCTATGGATGTATGTCATCTTCTCTTAGGTAGACCATGGAAATTTGACCGAAAGGCCAAACATGATGGAGAAGAGAATACATACATGATTGTGAAGGATGGAGTGACCTACAATCTTACACCCATACAAGAAGATGGTGCAGCAATCCATGAAGGACCAAGTGTGATGATGGTGAAAGAGAAAGAGTTTTTGAAAACACTGAAGGAATGATAAGTTGGTTATGCCATCATTAGAAAGCCCGTGACAATCAAGGTAGAAAAGATACCAAAGGAGGTGCAGGTCCTATTGGACAAGTATGAAGACATAGTGGTGAAAGCCTACCAAGTTCACTACCTCCTGTCAAAGATGTGAGCCATCATATTGATCTCATCCTTGGTGCAAGTTTGCCAAACAAGGCAGCATACAAGATGATACCACAGCAAAATGAAGAGGTCAAAAATCAGATTAAGAACTTTTGGACAAAGGGTTGATCAAGGAGAGTTTAAGCCCCTGTGATGTTCCAACTGTCCTAGCACCTAAGAAGAGTGGAGAATGGAGCCTTTGCATTGATTCCAGAGCCATCAACAGGATAACAATCAGGTATAGATTCCCAATACCTTAGATAGAAGATCTAATGGATAGTTTGGGTGATGCATGTTACTTTTCTAAGATAGATTTAAAGAGTGGTTATCATCAGATAAGAATACAAGAGGGTGATGAATGGAAGACAACATTCAAGACAAATGAAGGTCTTTATGAGTGGCTAGTAATGCCATTTGGGTTATCAAATGCCCCAAGTACATTCATGAGACTTATGAATGAATTCCTCAAGCATTTCATAGGCAAGTTTGTGGTAGTCTATCTAGATGACATTCTTGTGTACAACAGAACCAAAGAAGAACACTTGCAACATTTAGACATGGTGCTGAAAAGATTGAATGAGGAGAAACTGATGAACAACCTCAAGAAGTGTGAATTCATGAAAGAGGAGCTTGTCTATCTTGGGTTTGTGATCTCCAAAGGTACACTAAAGATGGATCCATCCAAGGCAGAAGCCATACTCAGCTGGCCAACTCCTAAAACATCAGCAAAGGTAAGAAGTTTCCATGGCTTGGCCACATTTTATAGAAAGTTTATCAAGAATTTCAGTCACATTTGTTCTCCTATTCTAGATACTATCAAAGGAGATAAGAAGAGAAAGTTTCAATGCACAGTGGAAGATGAGAAAAGCTTTGAATACTTGAAGACAAGGGTGGATCAACAACCTATTCTTGCAGTCCCTGATTTTAGCAAGGTGTTCACAATTGAATGTGATGCAAGTGGATGTACCATAGGTGCAGTTCTGAGTCAAGATGGGAGACCTGTTGCATTCTTCAGTGAAAAACTCAATGAAGCTAAGAGGAAGTACTCTTCCTATGACCTTGAACTCTATGCTATGGTACAGTCACTCAAGAAGTGGAGGCACTATCTATTGCCTAAGGAGTTTATTGTCTTCACAGACAACCATGCTTTGAGTTTCTTGAACAACCAAGATAAGTTGAGTCACAGACACATGAATTGGATGGAGTATATACAAGCCTACACATTCACCATCAAACACAAGAAAGGACAAGCAAACAAAGTTGATGATGCTCTAAGTAGAAGGTCCATGATGGTGTAGGAGATCAAGTTGCAAAGTGTAGGTATTGATGCACTTAAAGGTATGTATGAGAATGATGAAGATTTCAGTACTATTTTTGCTATTTGTAATCAATCCCAAGATGTTTTTCACAATGAATTTTCTGATTTTGTAGTACAAGATGGTTTACTATTCAAGGGAGCTCAGTTGTGTGTGCCAAGATGATCCATGAGAGTAAATTTGATCAAGGAAAAACACTGTGGCATCCTGAGTGGTCATTTTGATTATGACCAAACTTTGGAGCAGGTCAAGAGGTTTCACCATTGGCCTAAGATGCATAATGATGTGAAGAAGTTTGTGGAGAGTTGTGTGATATGCCAGAAGGCTAAAGGATCAAGCTCTAATGCAGGTTTATATCAACCTTTACCAATACCAAATCAGCCATGGGAGTCAATCAGCATGGACTTTGTTCTAGGTCTGCCCAAGACACAAAGAGTTATGACAGCATTTTTGTTGTTGTAGATAGATTTAGTAAGATGGCATATTTCATTGCTTGTAAGTCCACTAATGATGCCTCTCATATTGCTGGTCTATTCTTCAAGGAAATTGTAAGAATCCATGGATTGCCTTTGACAATAGTGTCTAACAGAGATTCCAAGTTCATTGGTCACTTTTGGAGAACTTTGTGGAAGAAGTTGGGAACAAATCTAACTTTTAGTTCTACCTACCATCCCCAAACTGATGGGCAAACTGAGGTTGTAAATAGGTCTTTGGGAAACCTATTAAGGTGCCTAACAAAGGGGCATAATCAGTCATGGGATCTACTGCTGCCCCAAGCCAAATATGCCTACAATGACTATGTAAATAGGAGCATTGGAAGAACACCATTTCAAGTAGTTTATGGTATGAAGCCAAGATACATTTATGAGCTGAGAGACTTAAGGGGAGTAGGCAATAGGAGTGCCCAAGGAGAAGACTTTTCCACAACCATGAAGGAGATACATCACCAAGTCAGAGAAACTCTTGAAAAGAGTGTTGCCAAGTACAAGGAGAAAGCTGATCTAAGAAGAAGAGATGTTCAATACAAAGTAGGTGACATGTTGCTGGCTCATTTGAGGAAGGAGAGACTACCCAAGGGAAGATATACAAAGATGATGATGAAGAAGATAGGACCTGGCAAAGTGGTCCACAAGTTTGGTCAGAATGCCTATGAGATAGAACTCCCTCCTGGAGTTGCTATCTCCCCCATTTTCAATGTTGCATACCTATATCCTTTCAAAGGATCTAATGTGGTAAATGAAGAAGCTGAAGAAGTTACTGATGAGGATTGGATAAGGGATCTCCCACCTATTCATCTAGTGAAACTTGAAACTATCTTGGACACAAGAGAGGTTAAGAGGACAAGAAACAAAGTCTACAATGAACATTTGGTGAAATGGCATGGTTTTCCAATTGAAGATGCTACATGGATGATAGAAGAAGATATCAAGCAGCATGGAGCCTCTATCCAAGAGCTCATTTCATCAGGAGATTGAAATCTTTTTACCCGGTTCTATGGTGCAGAGACCACCATAGTTAATTTTGACTTCTATGCTCACTAGGAGCCTTAAATTTTGGATTTTGTGCTCATTTTGAGCCTAGGTGGAGTCATGTATTAGTTTATTATTGTAATAAGGTCTGAGTCAGTCCACTCTCTCTATTTTAGAAACCACTCCCTCTATTCTAGAAGTCAACTAGTAGTGGAACTCCAAATAGCATGTGCTATGTTTGGAAAAAATAGTCTTGAGGCTAAAATTAGTGAAATTAGTGAGCCTTTTTGCCTTTTTGATAGGAGAAGAATCTTGCATGAAATATAGTGGTGATTTTAGATTGTATTTATCCCTTGAAGGTTGTGGAAAATAGATTATGGAAGTTTGAAGAGAAAAAATTAATAGAGAAGGATTGTTTGCTGCTTTTTGTTGTGTAAATTGTTGTTCCAGGCCGTGGTACTTGGCCGTATAGCCTTTTCAAGGCCTCCAACATTTTTGATGGTGTAAATGCATGTTTCAAATTTCATTTGAGACTATTTTGGTGTCTTGAAATTGCAGGAGAAAGAAGAACAAAATGTTGTCCCAAAATTGTTGTTTCTAGGAAGGGTTTGGTAGGGTTTTAGGAGTTTGATGGGGTTCTGACCCAAATCTTTGAGTTAGAGCCCCAAAATAGATTTTTTGGGTCTGTATAGGTACATTCTACAATGGATTTTGTGTACAGGTGGAGGGGAGGAGTCCAAGACAAGATTTGAGGAAGATTTGGCTTGATATCTCTATGTATTAAGCCATTGGTGATAGCTAGAGGAAGATATAGTTGGAAAACTTGCTTCAAATTCCCATGGAGGTCCAAAATCTATTCAATCCATCCATTTGCAATCCATACTAAGTTTTGGAATTGGTTAGGAAGTTCTAGGTCATCTTGGTAGGGTACTTCCTTTGTAAACCTGGGGCTAATTGCCCCTTGGAATAGCAGGTACAGTCATTTTTAGAGGCTTGTGTTCCAAAACAATGTACCCTGCATGTCAATTATTTTATAGAGGGCCTTAATGGGTATCTAAAAAGATAAATAGTTCTAGGAGTTTGGAAAATTTTGGAGTTAAGCCCTCTAAACCGCATTTCTAGGGCTACAAGGAAAATAGGTCATTTGTGAAGGAACGATTGGAAGGACAACTTGATAGGCTAACTTATGAGTTTGGTAAGCTTCCATTTGTCAAAATAACAAGTCTCATTCCATCCTCAAGTTTTGACAATTATCTCATACATCCAAACCAAGTTAGGATCATGAATGAAGGTTGTAGGTGTCATGATGTGCAAGTTTGTTGTCCTTCCCTCCAAGACCAGTCACTCATGTTTGTGAGACTTGATAAGTGTTCCCCTATTTTTCATCAGGATTCAACCATCTTGAAGTTAATAATAATTACATATTTCCTCTCCATGAACGCCCCCAAATGGCTGAGGTTTCTCATTCTTATAACATTCCAGTAGTAGACCTCAAAGATTTAGACGGTCTTGGTAGAAAATTGGTGGTGAATGAGATCAAGCATGCATGTGAGGAGGATGGATTCTTCCAGGTAAAATATTTATTTGTTTCCTCTTTTCCCTTAATCAAACTTATCTAATTCTACTTTAATTTGGTAAATGCATGTTATGAAACATCTAGATTGTGAACCATGGGGTGCCGGAGACTATGATGAAAAGCATGATGGACATTGCCAAAGAGTTCTTCAAAATGCCCCTAGAAGATAGGGTATGCCTCTATTCAGAGGACATAGGGCAATTAGTGAGGTTTTCTACAAGCTTCAATGTCACCAAAGATAAATTCCTTAACTGGATGGATTTTCTAACACAGCCATGTCATCCTCTGGAGGAATTCATCCATACATGGCCTCAAAAACCTACAACCTACAAGTACGAACCAAAAAATAAAATGAACAAATTGTCTCTCAAGATTTTTCAAAGAAGCAGCAAAAATGACTCTTTTACTGATTCTGCAATACAGAGATATTGCAGGGAAGTATGTTATGGAAATAAGAGTCCTCTCTTTAAGGCTCTTGGCTACGATTTGTGAAGCTATGGCATAGGATTCTGATTATTTGAATACAGTCTTTAAGAAACATAAACAGGTGATGAAAATAAATTACTATCCTTCATGCCCAAATCCAGAACTCGCCCTTGGAATAGCACCTTATTCAGATGCAGGAGGCATCACTATTCTAATGCAAGGACTTGTGAGCGGCCTGCAAGTTCTCAAAGATGGAAAATGGGTTGCAGTAGAACCCACTCCCAATGCCTTTGCGGTGAATTTGAGAGATCAACTGCAAGTTTATAATAATATATATGATTAAAATTTAAGGACTTCAAGTTTTTGCAATCCATAATATTACTAGTAAAATTGGGTATAAGTTATTGCATCATCAGGGTGAATGATAAGAAGGCAAATCTGAGCTCAGATAGATATGAATGATAAAGAAAATGAATCTAGGTTCCTTATTAATTTTCTTCATTATGATATTTTATCTATATAAGATCTACTTTCTTATCGTCTCAGATGATGAGTAGCATATGTGGTTCGAAATTATTTTCAGAATTCACCGTTGTTTAAAACTTGTTTTTGATGGACTGAATTTTAATTTATTTTTGTGTGGAGTTTTATTAGGTTGTGAGCAATAGGAAATTTTAGAGCATCGAGCATCGGGCTATAACAAACAATACCACTACTCATATATCCATTCCTACCTTCTATGGTCCTTCATTGGATGCTTTCATTTCTCCTACAGAATCCATGGTGGATGACGAACATCCAGCTATGTACAGAGGATACAGGTTTGAAGAATACAAGGCGGCATTTCGGAGCCAGGGCTTGAAGGGCAAGAGCATTTTGGATCACTTCAAGATAGAAACTGGTCAATGATGTTGAGTGATGGATTATCTATGTCAATGAGGCAAAGGATGGTGGTATATACCCGTTGTTTGAACATATTTGTTTGCAAGATCCTTCTAGGTTAGACTGCCTAAGTTGTTTATGTTCCTATGTTTTGGATCTCCTTCCTCAACCTATCATGAGGGAAAAGCCCAAAGCCGATTCTTTCTAGTATCCATATATGTTATTATTGATTCTATCTGCACATGTTAATGTTCTAGTAGACTTCATGCTATAGTGGTTCTTCCTATGCTATACATACAGTGCTAATGGTACAGGTGTAGGGATATCTAATCCAGTAGTGCTTCACAGTCCAAGTTCCAGTGGTAGAATTTGTAGTTTTATTCCAATTTTGAACCACCATATTTATTTTAAGCATTCCTAAGCAATTTATATTGGTTGATCCTGTATAATATAAAAAACCATTTCTAGACATTTCTATTGGCATCCCCACTCGAAAGAGATATGTTGAGAGTTGGTTGATCCTGTATAATATCAAAAACCATTCCTGAGCAATTTTGAACCACCATTGTTATTGTTATTACTTTTGCTTTGTATAATCAAAATAGTGAAAATCAGGTTCCTTTAGGGGATGTGACTAAAACAAACTAAAGAGCATGGTTTCACCCAATTCGAAAGCAAAATTAAAAAAAAAATCTAAAACATTTGAACTCTCCTTTTCAATGATCAAAATCTTCCCACCTAAAACAACTAACTACTCATATCTTGAAACCACCAACAAGTAGCTTTAACACATCCTCAAACAAGACCAAATTAGGGGCCTGTCCTAAATCTTAATCAAGACCAAATTAGGGCCTTGGTACTTGGGCGCCCGTGCCAAAGTCCACCCTAATTTGTTAGGATAAAAATTAAAGTGTGTCGTCTTGAGCCCTTTTAAAAGTTTTCCCTTTGTCAGCCTCTTCAATTGAAACTACGAATGTTAGTGGGAAAGCATATATAAGTGAGTTTATGTCCTCATTTTACACCTAGATGGATAATGTGAACTTGTGATATTGAGCTAAGGGATTTCAAGGCCTTCATTGTGTTACAGAGTAGAATTGTGTTATTATTGTGTTTGTTTGTTGCAAATTTGACTTCATCAATCAATCTCCTCATGATTTGAAGGATCTTCATCCTCATGAGGGCTTCACATCTAAGGTGACATCAATTTGTATTTCAGCCATTTCATTTCATCATTGGATTTGGCCTCTGCCCTCCTTGGGCACACACTTTATCTAACAATGGTGTTTGAAGACTTGAATGTCCTTTCGGGGCTTGACCGAGGCAAGCTCCTAAACACAACAACCCCTAACCCCCTTTCTTTGTGATTGTAGGTTACAGGTGCGGGAGTTGGAAAAGTACAGGACATGTGTAGAGAAGCAGTTTAAAGGATAAGGATTCGGGATCTAGAAGAAATTTGTTGATATTCCTCCCTCCTGGACTAGGGCGCTCGCCCCATAGTCCTCCCAATAGGCTTGACCCTGAACTCAGGAGATGGATATAGTTTGACATATCTCACTGCTCTAGATCTATAGAAAAACTACCCTATAAGACTTGGACACCTGCCCCGTAGTCCGCAAAGTTTTCGTTTATGAAAATACAACTTCTGGTATGTTTCTAATCATCCCTAAGTACCTACTTGTACGATTTCCTGTAGCATTTTATTTGTCTATACCTGATTGCATTATAATTAGGGTTTGAGGCTTATTTGATTTAAAGGGTTTGACAAATATCTCAATCTAATCAATCTTTCCATATCATTCCTGAGTACACAAATCTGTAGTTGAGTCCTCATTCATCTGTAGTGACTTGGCTCAATTTTTATCCTTGAATGTTATTGTGAAAGGAGGGTTTGATTTGATAGACTTTAACACTATCCACCATCCTCCTACTTTTCATACTTAGTATAAGCCAATAATGTCCACATGAAAAACAAGACAAAAGCATTACAAAAAGCTATGCATGCTTGACACTAATGTCGACACATGCCAAAACCAGTGATAGGATCCTCAACACCTATGTGGGTGGAATATGATCCAATACTAACACATCCATAATCATCAATTATGACATCACAAAATTAAATCTAAACATGCTAAGATAGCTAGATTACAACATGTGAAAATTATACAAATCATGCCAACGTCCTTAAAAGTTGAGGCGTGGTAAAATACAAGATGTTAATAAATAATTAATACATTTAAAGGATTTTGTCCTAAACATGGATGCATCATAACATACATCATAGCATCATTAAAATCTTATTATAAGTCTCAAGGACCCACTTTACAAAGATTTACAATATACAATAATGAAATGCTACAAGTGTATAAAACACCATAAGTCCAACGTGCTCTCCAAGGTGCTACATAGGCATATAACATGACATAATCAACCTACAAAAGGGACAAGAAAGTCATCCAATGCCAGAAAGATCATCGTGATAAGACCAATAGAAAAATGTTGCTCTCCTCCCAACTATATTGCCATCGTCGCGCACAACAGTTGTCTATGACACTCTAGGCAACCCTCGAGCTACGGAGAAGATGATAATGGAAAACCCACTATCAAACAATCTCGCACAAACCAGGGTATACATGGCAACATATGGCATACACACTAATCAATGCACACAACACACATGGCACAACTATCAAATAGCTACATATAAGTAACATGTGGCACACTTGCCAATAAAATACATACAAATAAGAATGGCTCACACAAGCCAACAAGCGTAATAGAATGACATCACAACATTCAAGCATAAGGGAGATTTTCACACCTTCAATGCATGCCAAACAAGGCATAAATCATAGACCATCACACACATACATATAAGCATGAATCAGACATCTCAATACATATGCAAATGCTAGGGTCATATCACGTCAAATACAAATCCGATGGTAAGCAAGGAAGAGAGATAGAAGTCAAGACAAGGAGTGTCATTATGAGGGCTTTACAACCTCGTAGAATATGAGTAGTCAGTCTCCCTATCAAGGGGTCTACTCTAGCCTTCACTGACTTCTACAAGTTGTGACAAGCCTTCTCTTCCCAAACTAAATCTAGGAAAGCATCACCTATTTGGCGTAGGTATGTTATTACATTTTAATTACCCAATGTGATTATGGTTAAATTTAATTAAAATCCCCACTCACTATTTCCTACAATATCTTTGTATCGTGGTGCATGGTGGGAGCCACTCCTTTCTTACCCTATACCTCTTCCTACATGTCAATTTCACCAATTTTACAAATTGGGCATGACACAAAAAATGAGGCGATAAAAATTGCGACTTGAATTAAAAAGATGCAATATATACATTCATAAGGGAGACTACTCATCCCACACTTCAAATCATTCAATTAGGACCTAAAATACAAAATCTATATTTTTCTGATAATGCAAATAGCCATAAAACCCCCAATTTTACCATTAAAGGTTTCTTTGCTACCTTGGATAAATTTCTAACTTCTAGAATATAAATTTAATCCAAAAACAAAAAACAACCCATTGTTCTAAATGTGAACAACACTCTACTTATGCAATAAAATTCAAGTTGGCATTTCTACATAAAACCACATGTAGTGGCATGGCCAAGGAATAGCAAAGACAATTTAAAAACAAAGTAGTTGGAGAAGATTGCCTTTCCAAACAATCTTTTAAAACAAAGAACAATGGAGAGTTTTTTAATGCAATCTTCTTCCAAGCCAATTCAATCCTCCTCCAAGAATCATCAAACCGAATCCCATTCCAAGAAAACAATAATTCTTCATTTCCTATCCACACAAAATTCTTTTCAATCCAAGAAAGAAGAGGGTTTGAGAGAGAGAGAGAGAGTATGCAAATACGCCTATTTTTCCTCTTTATACCAAAAAGGCCCTAATATCATTTTCTTTTAGATTTTTTTTTTTAATTCTCAAATAATTTTTAAATAATAGGAAAATTAGTTAGTTAAATTAATGTAATTATTCCCACTAGGTAATTGTAATTTTAACTTAACCGCATTCCAAAAAATCCAAACACTCATATTAAATAATTCAATTTTCCAAAGTAATGCAATTCAATATTTTCGAAGGAAAAATATTAATTTTTTAAAAAGAATTGAAATCACTTTATATTTATTCCTCTAGCATAAAATAATGCAAATAAATGTTTTCGTTAAGATAGAATTAATAATTTTCAACTAAATCATTAAATTTTTTTGAAAACATGAAAAACACATTTTTTGAGATAATTTAAAATATGCTGCAAAAAAGCTAAGGAAACACACGTAAAGGACTCAAACACACATTATGGGTTTCTACAATACAAGGATAAAGGTGACATGGTTGAGTGTCCCATGTCAACCTTCTCCACATTTCCCACATTAGTCAAATACCTATAATTTGTCTGTACACTCAAGTCAAACATTAGGCCTACCTGGTCCACATATAATAGCAAAAGTAACATAATCCACCCCAATGTGCCATAAATCATAAATTCTATAAAATCATCACATCTAATGTAATCATCTAAAACTAGCATGATCCAAAAATATGATGCATAATCAACAATATTTCACAATGCTAGAATAATATAACAATCACAACAATAACAGATATAGTCAAAATAATGAAACACTGCAATGATCTATCATACACAATCACAACATATGCATCCCATAATGCATAGTTGCAAGACAAATTCCCATGCAAAACCCCATTGAAAACACCTCAATGGCCATCTAGAAAACACCCTTAGAACCCCTCAACAGTACAATAGGCCTCGTCGACAAGTTTGGTGCAATGGATCAAAGCATGAGAATCACATAACACATTGATAAGAACTCAATATAGCATATAACATATGACTTAGAAAGCACACCAAACAAATACTAGGGTTGGCATTACATCCTCCCCCACTATGATTAGGCTTACTCCTGAAAGCCTGCAAAAACACAAGGATGAAGTACCCTCAGTACACAATCCTTTGCAAACACAACATATCTCAAAAGATCAATCCTCCTGACCATCACCAGGTTAATGTCTCAAAACAATGAAACAAATCTCCAAAGGTGCACCAACTAGCTCAAAACCAACCATCGTGCCTACAAACTCCTCTGAGACTGCACCATTCCATCATCTAACTGCCACCACAATGAGAGGAGGATCTAACCAAAAGGCCCAACAGACCACAAGCAAGTCAATTCCGTATAACTGGACTACTACTAAGATGAAATAGCGTCGCAAGCTCTTAACTAAGCCCAAGAAAAAACTCACAATGCTACAAATTCCTTTCTTAAGAAGAATTACCAACACAAGGTCACACTCTCAACAATCCTTCCTCAGACACTTCCCACAACACTAGAAATCAAGGCTTAGGGAAAACTAACTCTTAAAGGCTATAGGTACCCCTACCTCACCTTCATGCTTACCAAAAGCACACCTCATCTCTAGTCGTGGTTTCATTCCATGAGGTACTTCTTCATGTTCCACTTGTGAAAAGAGAGGGTTCGTCTACACTCTAGCTCCATACCACCAAAACTAGGATCAACCTTACAAGTTCTTAGAGGGAAGAATCTAAACCACACCCTCTTACAATCATAAGCACTTCCCTCAAGCAATGATTAGCAACCCACTTCTCACTAGGAACACATCTAAGGTGGCAAAAACACACAAAACATAGGTGTAATACTACTCTCAGCATCACTTCAATGCTCAACTATCCTAGAGACCAAAAGGACAATCAACACAACACAATCATGAACTCGTGATCATCTAGGCAACATAAGACTTTCTTATGGCCTAAACACCAAGTATCCATAAAATGGAATACATAGGACAACAACTTCTTCACACAAGAGTTGCATCCCTTCCAACACCATGCTAGGAAACCTCCAAACTACCAAAGAGAAACTCCTAAAGCAACCAAATTCACAAGGTTGGCAACTCAACAAGAGAAAGAAAACAACTATAATACAATAAATATATAAATAATATGTGCTCATGCACTAACTACGCACCATCATACCCTACACTATGTCAAAACATAAGTGTAGTTATGGAACTCACACATAAACAACACAACAACACCCTCATGTTATTTACTAACATGGCATTTGTGTCTAAGACACAATATAATCCATTCAAGTAATGTTGAAACACTAGGAGGACAGCATTATGACGAAGACAAACATGAACAAGACAAGAAAGAGCAACCAAAGTTGGTGGACTAAGTCAAAATCCAACCATATGCGATCTACTAAAAGCAAGATTCAATCCAAAACAAGTTCTCTACATATCTCATTCACATAGACACAATTAAGGAAAAACATTTAAGCTCATATAATAATTCATTTTCACATCAATCACTACTATCCAGACATGACATACACACCAATCAGTAAGATAACTCACATCAAGTGATCCATAAGAACATGAAACCATTTAAGAACTTACTCAACACTTCACACAATATTCAATTGCATCCGACAACAAATCAAGGAATTCAATTTACCATAATTGTAGTAACATACACACCAAGAACTAGTACATTCTCCACATTTTACTCCCTTATACAATCCATCAGAGGCCTAACATGGACATGATAGAGAACATTACATGATACATGACTAGCAATTAAATCATTTAAGCATAGCCACCATAAATAAATAGTAATAAACAAACCAGAGTGGAAGAAAAGTTGATTCCAATAATAAGGCATAAAATGAGCTCAATTCAATAATAAATCAAGCATGACCATAAAAGTCACAAGATAAATAAATATCAAAATTCGATGGCCATACTTATTCATAACAAGAATAAAAATTTCATGCTGACCCTTACAAACATTTAGTGAATTCACCAAATCAAAGAAAGAAGGTATCAAAATTCAAAAGTTACACATTACATGAACTACATGACTAATTCTAGCGACAAGCAAGGGAGTACAATGCTACACTACACCTAGACTCCAAAATCCAAGGTGAGTAAGAGATCACACTCAAACACACAAAACAAACAAATCTTCTAAGACTCCAATCACATCATTTCCACTTAACCCACAAACATAACTTAAGTTGCCAAGAAACGAAAGCTTCATCTTATTCAAGGAAATTACAATCACCATGTGTAAAGATACACATAGTCCTACAGTAGCAATCATTAAACATCCAAGATTAAGCTAGGACGAAATCAAGTTCACAAACCAAGATATCTAAACACATCAGTCTCACAACAAGGAGCGATTAACATATCTCAACATATAGGGATTCACCAATCATATGGATAATGCATTAATGCAACATTCACATTCAACAAAAATCAAAACATGAGGGAGAATTAGGTTGGGGGTCAAGATCTTACCCAACGTTCCATCCATTATGCTAAATTTCTCCACAACATGATGAAAAGCATATCTAAAAAAAATGCACACATTACAACAGGGAGAACACAACATACAATCACAAGAAATATGCAAGCCCTTTCACAACCCTTTTTCTCTTTAACTTTCAATCAATGTACTGTAATAATCGCATCTAAGTTACCACATAAATCCTAGGGAAGAATGCAATTTGGGGACATAAGCCATTACCTAAATGATCTAATCTAGCAATGCAACATTTTGTTTCTTACACCCACATAATTAATTCACAGATAGGGACATGCTCTCAGAGAAGACAATGCAAGATGCATTTCATGTAAGCATTTGAAATCACTATAAAAGGAAATAGATAAGTCAAATATGACAAGCGAGGAAGTGCATGGAAATGGAGGAGCAAAAGGGGCTCAAAAGTGGCTTATTTTTTCTTAAATCAAAAAAATTTGATATTGCATGAGAAATTGAAGATAGCCGCACTCAAAATTAGAAGATGTGATAAGAACAAGTTTTGTAGTGCTTTGAATCTAGTTTCAAAACTACTATTTTTTTTCTAAAAATGGTGGAGATTAAGAGGTTCAAATAGGGGGAGCACACAATGTGCTCTTGTTTTTGTCAGAAAAATATAACATAGTCTCTGGTGTGCTCCCTCTAAAATGTCAACTTTTTTTAAGAATTTGACAAATTGCTTCGGTGGAAAATTAGCTAACACCATGTAGTTTATGCCTTTTTTTTTGTTAATTTTTTTATGATTATATGAATATTTTATGAATTTTCAAAGTGGACACATCCTGAAAAATAAAAATTTGAGCATGCCTCCCCTAATTTTTATGAAAACTAATCAAAAATTAAAAAAATTTCAATGTGTATAGAATTGAGTCCAGAATCTAAAAATGTAATTTGTTTCAAATTTTGATAAACGTGTAAAAATGACACCAAAAATACTAGACATGGGTTTTTCGAAAAAAAGAACACATTAGCAAAAGAAATAAAAGATGGAAAACTTAATGTTATCATATTTTTGAAAAAATACATGGTTATAAAGCTAATAAAAAAATTGAAGTCGTCCTGGCATTTTTTCGTATTGACATTGAAAAACTTGTAAACCATAGGGGGGGCACAAACAATATTTGGTTGAATTTTCTAACTTTTGTTAAAAACACATCCTTGACATCCAAAAGGTACCTCCAACCCTTTGGGTTAGATGCCCAAGGAAAATCCAACCCTTAGGGTTAGAATTTTCCAAAGTAGTAAAAAACGTGATCACATTTTAAAGCAGTTAAAATCAGTTCTATGCATATATCTCTCTATCTCTCCCAATCCCTCTATCTCCCAATCTCTCTCCCTATGTCTTTGGACATCTCCTTCACTCTCTATCTCCTTATCTCTCCCTTCTATCTCCTCTATCTCTCCCTATCTCCCTATCTGTCCTCTCCCTCTACTTTATAGAGAGAGGGGGGCAATAAAGGGGAAAGATAGAAAGAGATAGAGAGAGATAGAAAGAGATATGTAGAGAGAGGAATGATAGGGCAGAGATAGGGAGATAGGGAGAGATAGAAAGAGATAGAGAGATATAGCTAGATAGAGGAACGAGAGAGGAGAGATATAGGGAGATAGAGAGTGAGGGAGATGTCCAGAGACTTAGGGAGAGAGATTGAGAGGTAGAGGGATGATAGAGATAGAGAGATAGGGGGAGATAGGGATCTATAGAGGTTTAGGGTTTAGGGGTTAGGGTTTAGGGAGAGATAGAAAGATATAGAAAAAGATAGAGAGAGATAGAAAGAGATAGCTAGAGAGATTGAGAGAGAGGGGAGAGATAGGGAGATAGATAGTGAGGGAGATGTCCAAAGACATAGGGAGAGAGATTGAGATGTAGAGGAATGATAGAGATAGGGAGATAGGGAAGAGATAGGGAGATATAGGTTTAGGGTTTAGGGTTTAGAGAGAGAGGGAGATGTCTGGAAACATAGGGAGAGAGATTGAGAGGTAGAGGGACAATAGAGATAGGGAGATAGGGGAGAGATAAGGAGATAGAGGTTTAGGGTTTAGGGGTTATGGTTTAGGGTTTAGGGAGAGAGAGAGAGAGGGGGGAGATAGGGAGATAGAGAGTGAGGGAGATGTATAGAGACATAGCGAGAGAGATTGAGAGGTAGGGGGATGATAGAGATAAGGAGATAGGGAGATAGAGGTTTAGGGGTTTGGGTTTAGGGGTTTAGGGAGAGAGGGAGAATCGATTTGTAATGACAAATCTATTTGCTTATATAGAGAAAGCAAGGGCAAAAAATCAAGGCAAATAGTTGTTTAGACGCAGATAAGAATGATAAAAATCATAGTGAATCATGCAAGTGAAAAGATAACTTCTAAAAATGATCTAAAGACCGACAAAGGCTATCGGGATGCCTGTGTGTGGTGTAGACGTCCGCATTTAGTATTGGAGTCTTAACAAATATAATTCTTTAAAGGATTTGATCAACTCAGGACAAGACCATGATTTAGGCATTTTTACCATTTCTGGATAGGGCAAGTAAAATGATTCAGAGTAGCACAAAGGTACCTCTCATAGGTCGAGGGTAAGGCCAATGCTAGAAATGATCCTAAAACACACTAGGGGCATAGGCACTAAAGCGAGTACCAAACATAACATGAAATTGTGGGTGAGCACAATTTACAACATTACTACAGGGACAACTTGGTTGCATCTTTGCTAAGGTTTTAGGTCCTTTCAAAACTTGCAAGTGGTTGTTATTATTGTTACTTTTTCTTTGTACAATGTTTATGATGCCTTTAAAACCAACTTATCTTAATCAAAATAGTTGGAATCAGGCTCCTTCAAGGGATGTGGCCAAAATAAACTAAATAGCATGCTTTCACCCAATTGGAAAGAAAAATAAACAAAAATTTCTAAAATACTTAACTCTCCTTTTAAATAATCAAAATCTTTCCACCTAAAACAACTAACTACTCATATCTTGAAACCATCAACAAGTATCTTCGACACATCCTCAAACAAGAGTAGACAACTTGGAAGCTACGATGGTAAAAGAAGAATAAGAAGAAAGTAGCCAAGAAAATAATGCTTTTGGGATAGGGCCTACATTGGTTGTCTGCCACATCAAGAAAAATTACCATATGAAAATGATCTCAATGCTAAACATTTCTATTGGTATCCCCATTGATGCAGCACACAACATACACTCAATAGAATTGTGCCATTAAACATATGAGAGCCAAAGATTTGGAAGCTGGAACATAAAAAAACTTCTATTCATCAACTCTGCCACTACAATGAGAGAAAACTCTCTTATATCAAAGAAAACAAAAAAATACCTTTTTTGGCAGATTTTGACAATTATCAGATTTTGCCATTTTAGGTAATTTTACAATCATATATTGAGAATCCAATTTTTTCCCAAAAGCTTCCTAAAACTAAGGTAGGATGAAAGGCCAACTAATATTCTAAATTTGAAACATGAGTTTTGAGTTATTACGAAAGTAACTTTTTAAAAATCTAGAAAAAAACATTAAATTACCATTTTGAGGGCCAAGATGAAAGTTCAAGCCCTAAAAAAGTGCCAAGATGGGGTCCAACCCACTAGGGTAGGTTGGGAAACCACTGGCCATCTCATAACGCATCCACCTGTAAAATTTCATAGAAAACCCACATCCGAGTCAAAAGTTATGACCTCTGGAAGTCCTTACATCATTCTCCTCTGGTTGAAAAGAACGCAGCTCCTGCAAGTGAATGTCTTCGAACTGCTGCCACTTGACTGGATCCAACCGCTGCACTTCCCACTTTGTAATCCATGTGCTATCTATTGGTGGCAATCCTTCCCACTGTACTAAATACTTGTTGTATTGCCCTTGCTGAGTGTAGATAGTTTTCTTATCAAGAACATGTGCAATCTTTTCCTTCTTCTTATGGGGAATGTGGTGGTGCCATGCCACTTCTGGTTGACTATCTTCAACATCATCCTCACCATGGAATGCATATAAATCAGAAACACTAAACACAGTAGAAATATCGAGATCATCTGGTAAACTGACCTCATTTGCATTATCATTGATCTTCTTTGTAATTTTGCAAGGACCAATTTTCTTATACTTCAACTTGTGGTATGTTCCAGTAGGAAACTACTCTTTTCTCAAATATACCATCACTAAGTCACCTTCATTGAATGTCTGATGTTCCCTACTAGCATCCATTGTATTCTTGTACCTCTCATTAATGTCCTGCAACTTCTATCTCACTTCATTCTACAACTGTTGAAGGTGTTCTGCAAATGCTTCCCCATCATCACTGACCATATCTTTCATTGGTAGCTATACCAAATCTAGAACACCCTGAGGATTCCTGCCATACACAATCTGGAAAGGGGACTTTCCCGTTGATCTGTTAATAGAACTATTATAGGCAAATTCAGCCTAGGGTAATGCCAAGTCCCATTGTTTTGGCTTTCCTCCAACAATACACCTCAACAAATTTCCCAGACTCTGATTGACTACCTCTATTTTCCCATCCATTTGAGGATGATAGGCACTACTAAACTGTAACTTGGTCCCCATCTTCCATAAAGTCCTCCAGAAATGACTGAGGAATTTGGTATCCCTATCAGAGGTAATAGTCTTTGGAATGCCATGCAGTCGAACAACTTCTGGAAAAAATAACTCTGCTACCCTCATTGCATCATTAGTTTTCTTACAGGCAATAAAATGAACCATCTTGGAGAACCTATCAACAACCACAAAAATGGAGTCATTACCTCGTTGAGTATGTGGAAGTCCCAATAGAAAATCCATGCTCAAATCTGTCCATGGTGTAGTTGGTACTGGTAATGGCATGTACAACCCTGTATTCTATGAATGTCCCTTAGCCACTTGGCAGATTCTACACCTTGTTACATACTTAGTTATATCCCTTTCCATCTTTGGCCAGTAATATTTATCTTCTATCAAGGCTATTGTCTTATGCTTGCCAAAATGTCCAGCCAACCCACTACTATGAAATTCTCTGATAATGTTTTCCCTCATAGAGCCAGCTGGTATGCATAGTTGTTTTCCTTTAAATAGATACCCATCTTGCATAAAATATTCACCCCTAAAGTGATCCAAGTTACCAGATACTGGTGCCTTCAATTTTTCCACAATCTCCCAAAAATCATCATCAGACTCATACAAATTTTTGATGGCATCAAAACCAATCACCTCAGTTTCCATTGTGGTCAAAAGTGCAACACGCCTACTTAACGCATCTGCAACCTGATTTTGTTTTCTAGACTTATGCTTCAACACAAAATTGTAACCCTTCAAGAAAGAGACCCACTTGGCATGCCTACTATTCAACTTTTTCTGTGTGTTCAAGTATCTCAGTGCAATATGATCTGTAAACAATAAAATTTCAAATCATAAGTAGAATAATTCTTTCTCACTTCATTCAGCTTTTCACTAAAAAAAGCTATAGGTTTTCCAACTTGGCTAAGCGCATCACCTATTCCCACATGGGAGGCATCACATTCTACTTCAAATACCTTATCAAAATTTGGTAATGCAAGTATAGGTGCTTCTGTTACCTTTTGCTTCAAGTACATAAAGCTCTCCTCAGCATCCTTGGTCCATACAAACTCCCTTCCTTTGGTGCAATCTGTTATAGGAGCTACAATACTACTGAAATTTCAAATGAACTTTCGATAGAAAGTGGCCAAGCCATGAAAACTTTTTACCTCTGTGATGCTGCTTGGACTAGGCCATTCTAGAATTGCACTGACCTTTTCTGGATCTATTCTGACACCATCTTTAGAAATGACAAAGCCTAAAAAAAACCAAACTATCCTGCACGAACCTACACTTCTTCAAATTGGCATAGAGATTCTCCTTCCTTAACACACCAAAGATGATCCTCAAGTGTTGTAGGTGCTCTTCTTTGCTGTTACTAAATGCCAAAATATCATCAAAATAAACTACCACAAACTTACCAATGTAAGGGCGTAGTATAGTGTTCATCAATCTCATAAATGTGCTAGGTGCATTTGATAACCCAAATGGCATAACCATCCACTCATATAATCCATCTCCAGTCTTAAAGGTTGTCTTCCACTCATCCCCTTCTCAAATCTAGATTTGGTGGTAGCCACTTCGTAGGTCGATCTTTCTAAAATATTTGGCCCCTGCAAGGACATCCATCATGTCCTCCATACGAGGTATAGGAAACTGATACTTGATGGTAATCTTATTAATTGCTCTGCTATCAGTGCACATCCTCCATGTTCCATCTTTTTTGGGGGTCAACAATGCAGGTACAACACATGGGCTCATGCTCTCTCTCACGACACCTTTACTTATGAGTTCTGTTACTTGCTTATTCATCTCTGCATGTTGTGTTGGATTCATCCTATAAGCTGCTTGGTTGGGTAGAGTTGCTCCTGGAATCAAATCAATATGATGCTGAATATCTCTCTTTGGCAGTAGACCATTAGGCAATTCATCAGGCAAAACATCAACAAATTCTTTCAATAGCTTTGCTACTTATGGGGGAACTGAAATGTCTTCCTCTTCACCTTTTTTCACTACTAATGCGTAGCAACACCCCATCACCTTCATTTCTTTAACAAGATCTCTTTTAGACAACATGGTCTCACCTTTTCCTTCATCCTTGAGAGGCAATAAAATCACCTTAGAGCCATCTTTCCAAAAGGTGTATGTGTTTTTCTCTCCATCATGCATAACTTTTCTATCATACTGCCATGGCCTTCCCAATAAAACATGACAGGCATCCATTGGGACAACATCACACTATAACTCATCTTGATAGATCTTCCCTATGCTAAACTTAATTAGGCATCTTTTATCAATAGTGACTTCATTTCCCTTTTTAAACCATGCAATGCGGTACGGATGAGGATGTTTTTCATAGTGTAAATTCATTTTTTCTACCATTTCTTTAGAAACCATATTTTCAAAACTACCTCCATTAACAATAGCTTGACATAAATTGCCACCCAAAGTGCATCTGGTTCTGAAGATATTGGTTCGAAGCCATGAACCATTGGAGATTTTGGCTTGTGTTTTCTCCTTCTCTAGAATCACCATTGCTCTTCTCATCATGAGACTTTCTCCCACATCTGGTGGAACCTCTAGTTTCGTCCCTTCCACTTGATGCTGTGTTTGAATCAAGTTCACCCTAGGTTGTCCTCCTTGATTTCTTTCTTGCATGTTATAATTTGAGCATTCAAATGCCCTATGACCTTCTTCTCCACATCTGAAACAAGTGAAAGGCCTTCTCTGGTTTTCCCATCCTCTATTGCTACCATAACCTCTACCTCTTTGAAATCCCCTTCCTCGTTCTTGATTCGAAGGATCTTGTTGAGTGTCTACTTGTTTTTCCAATCCATGGGATGACTGTCCCCTGCCATAATCGAACCTCCTCGAAATGGGGTTGATGTGCCCCTTCTTCCTCCTCTATTCCTCTGATGGTACTGTCTGTTTTATTTTTCTTCAGCCTTTAGAGCCAATTGGTAAGCCTCTTCCTACTGTTGAGTCGATGCATGCTCAATTCATCTTGAATAGAACATTTCAGGCCAAGATGGGGTCCAACCCACTACAGTAGGTTGGGAAACCACTGGCCACCTCATAACGCATCCACCTGTAAAATTTCGTAGAAAACCCACATCTGAGTCAAAAGTTATGACCTCTAAAAGCCCCTACATCACCCACTTCAAAGAGATATGTTGAGAATTCATTTAAATTTATAATCTAAAATTGTATTTGATACAATCTTGTAACTCATTATGATACACTATATCACTTTTTACATTTGTGTATGGTTTAAATTTTGTGTATTATATGTTGACCTTTTAATTGTTTTTCTCTTACTTGGTTGAAATGTTGTTAAAAAGATACAATCATATATCAATGAATCCAAAAATGCAACAATAATCCAACAATAATATTTTATAATAAAATAATAAAAATCTATATTGCCATTCTTCAACAACTCCAACCAAAATACATAAGAGACTTTCTTTTAAAAAAAATCCTCCTCTCACTATTTGGTATAAAAGATGCACTAAAACCTAATAAAACTAAAAACTGCTTAGAGTAACCAAAATTGTTAAATTTAACAACAAACGACTATTTTAAGCAACCTTACATTCAAAGAGAAACAACCTAATAATTATCTCCTATCCTCTACATGTCCAAATAAGTCTCAAGAGTGACTTACAACCCAAGTTCACACTTGGATATAAAGCCATTAAGCTTGGGTATAAAACCATTAAGTTTAAAATTCTAAAAATATTAAAGTGAAACACTAAAATGCAATTTTGAAGCCTTGGATGGTGAAATTAGGCCCCCAAAAAAAGTCAAAACAATTATTAATTTTAGAGTTAGCAGGTTATAGTGACCTCAAGAGACCCTTTGAGATCTTCATTTTGAAAAAAAAGGTTTAATGAACTTCTTGGGTCAAAAGTTAGGCTTGCCAAAGTTATGGCTCCACATCTTATATTTATAGTGACAATGACACCAATGACTTTAATATCTTTTAAACTAAGTTGATTATCAAACTTAACATATCTTTTAAACTAAGTTGATTATACAACTTAACACATCTTTTAACTTTGTTATAAAACATATTATTAGAATTTTTAAAATATTATTATCCCTCTCATTATCCATGTCTCATAACTCTTCATAAATAAAATGTAAAAATAAAATAAAAAATTATTTATCATATTTTTTTTATTATTTAAATATAATAAAAATAAAAATTATCATATTATTTTGTTATGTACAATTTATCTATCTAGGCTCTAGAGAAAAATAAGCCCAAGAAACCTATACAATAGTAGTACATATATGATATCAAACAATAACAAAATAAATAGAAAATAAAGATAATATACAATATTTTCATCTAAGAAAATTTTTTAGGTAAAAAATTCAGCCTCCAATACAATAATGAATCTCTTTCTTCACCCTTAAAGCATGTGTTGATATTTATAGACACATTGAAAGCAGTTTTACACATTGCATAAATTGTGCAAAAGATAAACATGAGTACTTTAAAAGATGCAAAATATACAACACTTATCCAACATAAATGACACTCCCTTTAATTCTCCATCAACCTCCATTTAATAATTTAGCTTTTCTTCTCTGAAAATTCAAATTCTATTAGTAATTGATTGAACACTTCAAAGGAGAAAAGTTATTCAACTTGACAAAAAAGGTTATGTGGAACATGGACAGCGAACTTATTCAGCATCTCTTGGTATATGGGTGGAGTGGTATAGGAAGATACACATATCACATATTCATGTCACTCACCTTCATTCCCTTGGTATTTTTTTATGGGATTGTGGATTCCAAAACTACTATTATAAGAATGTGGGCAATTTGGCATTATAACTTTTGAATCACTAGTGGGATTGGCTTCAAGCTTTAGCAGAGGAATTTAAAGACTCAAAATTGACATTTTAATGGAGAGTAGATCATTTGAAAGTAATCAAAATTAACATTTTAACCCATAGTAAATAAAACCAGTATTCATTGAGATTACACAAACAATAATTACAGTTAATACAAAAGAAAACCAGCAAATTAGCCCTCCATGAAACCGTTCCCTCAAGGTGCCTTAGGTATTGAAAAAAAATAATTTGAATCCATGATGATGCTATAATAGACAATTCTTGTACTAAAAGATATATACTATGATGACGGAACTTTTCTAATTAGCCCATAGGCTTTTATATGTGAGCATTATGGTGCTCGGAATTCTCTCACGCCTTAAAAAAAAAATGGCGGAAATTTTTCTAAACTCGTCGGTTTTTCTATCGGCGTATTCCTTGAACCTCCTATGGGTGCAAGTGCTAGTATTATCTTCCTTGGCTGAAGGAAGGATAAGTTTTAAAGAAGACAAACCATTTTCAATCGTTTATGTCAAATCAAAGCTCAGGTGGTCTCCGAGAAACCCACACACTTCTTCAATCCAAAGAATCCCATTCTTTGAGAAAACCCATAACAATTTCAGTCCAGCTGAAGGGTTTCCATTTTTTTACCTTACGAGATGTCATCCACAGCCCATGTTGAAACCCATCTCGATGTTGTTGAGAAACTCATGTCCAATGGATTCAACCATCTTGAAGTTAAGAAGAATTACATATTTCCTCCCCATGAACGCCCCCAAATGGCTGAGGTTTCTCATTCTTATAACATTCCAGTAGTAGACCTCAAAGATTTAGATGGTCTTGGTAGAAAATCGGTGGTGAATGAGATCAAGCGTGCATGTGAGGAGGATGGCTTCTTCCAGGTAAAATTTTTATTTGTTTCCTCTTTTCCCTTAATCAAACTTATCTGGTTCTGCTTCAATTTGGTAAAAACATGTAATGAAACATCCAGATTGTGAACCATGGGGTGCCGGAGACTCTGATGAAAAGCATGATGGACATTGCCAAAGAGTTCTTCGAAATGCCCCTAGAAGACAGGGCATGCCTCTATTCAGAGGACACGGGGCAATTGGTGAGGCTTTCTACAAGCTTCAATGTCACCAAAGAGAAATTCCTTAACTGGAGGGATTTTCTAACACAGCCATGTCATCCTCTGGAGGAATTCATCCATACATGGCCTCAAAAACCTGCAGCCTACAGGTAGGAACCAAAAAAACAAAATGAACAAATTTTCTCTCAAGATATTTCAAAGAAGCAGCAGAAATGACTCTTTTATTTATTCTTCAATACAGAGAGATTGCAGGGAAGTATGCTATGGAAATAAGAGTCCTCGCCTTAAGGCTCTTGGCTGCAATTTCTGAAGCTATGGCGCTGGATTCTGATTATTTGAATACAGTCTTTAAGAAGCATAAACAGGTGATGAAAATAAATTATTATCCTTCATGCCCAAATCCAGAACTCACCCTTGGAATAGCACCTCATTCAGATCCAGGAGGCATCACTGTTCTAATGCAAGGACTTGTGAGCGGCCTGCAAGTTCTCAGAGATGGAAAATGGGTTGCAGTAGAACCCACTCCCAATGCCTTTGTGGTGAATTTGGGAGATCAACTGCAGGTTTATAATAATATATATGATTAAATTTTAAAGACTTCAAGATTCCCCAATCCATAATATTACCAGTAAAATAGGGTATAAGTGATTGGATCATCAGGGTGAATGATAAGAAGGCAAATTTGAGCTCAGATAGTTATGAATGATAAAGAAAATAAATCTGGGTTCCGTATATAGATAACTAATTTTCTTCATTATGATTTTTTATCTATGTAAGATCTGCTTTCTTATCGTCTCAGATGATGAGTTGCCTTATGTGGTTCGAAACTATATTCAGAATTCCCTGTTGTTCAAAACTTGTTTTTGATGGACTGAATTTTGAAATGTTTTTTGTGTGGAGTTTTATTAGGTTGTGAGCAATGGGAAATTCCAGAGCATCGAACATCGGGCTATAACAAACAATACCACTGCTCGTATATCTATTCCTACCTTCTATGATCCTTCAGTGGATGCTTTCATTTCTCCTGCAGAATCCATGGTGGATGAGGAACATCCAGCTCTGTACAGAGGATACAGGTTTGAAAAATACAAGGCAGAATTCCGGAGCCAGGGCTTGAAGGGCAAGAGCATTTTGGATCGCTTCAAGATAGAAACTGGTCAATGATGTTGAGTGATGGATTATCTATGTCAATGAGGCAAAGGATGGTGGTATATACCAGTTGTCTGGACATGTGTTTGCAAGATCCTTCTGGGTTAGACTGCCTAAGTTGTTTAAGTTCCTATGTTTTGGGTCTCCTTCCTGAACCTATCTATCATGAGGGAAAAGCCCAAAGCAAATTCTTTCTAGTATTCATGTATATTATTATTGATTCTATCTGAATATGTTAATGTTCTAGTAGACTTCATACTATAGTGATTCTTCCTATCCTATACATACAGTGCTAATGGTACAGGTGCAGGGATATCTAATCCAGTAATGCTTCACAGTCCAAACTCCAGTGGTAGAATTTGTAGTTTTATTCCAGCTACCATATTTATTTTTAAGCATTCCTAAACCAATTTATATTGGTTGATCATGTATGGTATCAAAAACCATTTCTGAGGGTAAGTAGTTATTAAGAGATTTGTATTATTAGTACTGGTTTTTTAATTGGGAATGTGTATGTCAAAGATTTAGGCATACCTTTAGAGGCTACTCTATTTAAAATATCATTCATTCCAATGGTCAAACAGTCAATAGGAATTTTACAGGTCATCCACAACAAAAAATAATAAATATTTGTTCTATTTTTATTAATCAAAATTGACTTTTGACTGTCTAAGTGCATAATGTTTAAGAATAACTGATAGATAGTAGGAGATTCCAGCTAAAGTTTATGTGAGTCTTTATAGTCTTTTAGAAGAATCCCTTGAAAATTGATAAATTTCCTATAAAAATTTCTCAAATATATTGAGAGACTTCCGATAAAGTTTTTTTTTTTAATCTTAATTTCTTGAAACTCCTTTAAGAATTGGAATTTTTTCATAGAAGTTTCTAAATATATCATATAAATTACATTAGATTTTCCTAAAATACTAATATGTCCTTGATAAAAGTTGAAAGAACTAGAAAAATATAGTAATAAATTTGAAATTTTCTATCTTTTAATAAAAATTTACAATTTTTTTTTTCAGTATCAAAACAATTGGATAATAATGTTAAAAATTTGTTTTTAGTCTCTTTTTTTAATAAATTGAACATCTCTATCCAGGCCTGGAATTTGATGGTCTATTTGGTCATTTTTGGCATTTTAGACAGTATTTTACAACTTTATAATATTTTTATTTGTAATATATATTATTTTATAATAATTTGCTATAGAAATATAAATGATGTTTTCTTTTACAATGTTTATTTTAACATTTTTTTTTAAATTGATATAGAAATATATATTAAATTAGAATATTTTCTTATCTTCAATAAATTTTAAAAATCAATTTAGAAACAAATCTTTGCTTTGTCTATACTTGTTATTTATTTTATTTTTAATTTTAAAAAATCAATTTAGAAATAAATATTTGCTTTGTGTATACTTGTTATTTACTTTTTTTTTAATTTTAAAAATCAATTTAGAAACAAATATTTGCTTTATCTATACTTGTTAATAAGTTATTCATTATTTATTAGTACCTGCCTTCGGCTGGTACTATTGCAATGAGTTCAACTTATCTAGTTATTAATCTATTGATTGCAAACCAATCAAATTTAAATTTGTACTTTTCCTATGTGAACATGATAAATTTTTAACAAAAAATTATTTAGAAATGATTTATCTATATTGTCATTGGCTGGAAAAAAATGACCTCTTCTCTGCGAATTGTCGGTTTGTCGGGAGAGTGCAACAAAAAACTATAAATGCGGAGAGAATTTTGATTTGAAGGGAGTACGTGGTAAGTAAACAAATTTTGAACACAAATTTTGTCTCCCACTAGTTAAGTCATGCCTAGGCGATTAATTTTTTGCTTCATTAGCTAAAAGTAATATAATTTTAATTTAGTTTTTAGTGTTCTACAGATTTTATTTTATGTAATTAGATTATTTATTTTATTTAGTCAAAACTTTAAAATCTATATTATTATGAATTTAATTATAATTTTTATTTTATTCTTCAAACTTACAATATTTTAATGCATTTTAAATTATAAAAGTATTAGTGTTATTATTATACTTTAGGGTTCTACACATAAATAACCTAATTTTACTAAAATATTTCTTAACTATTCATTTGATCTTAACCAACCATTGATGTTTAATTAAATGGAGCTAAACTACATACTTTTATTAAATGAATGCACCTAAAATTATTACTAAACCACAATATTACATTAATTAAAATAATTAAAATCATGTTGTCTAAAAGTACTTACTATTATTACTTCAATTAAAAATTAAGTGACTTATATTATGTAATTATTCTTCAAACTTACAATATTTTAATGCATTTTAAATTGTAATAGTATTTAATATTATTACATTTTAATATTTTAGGCAGACATTTCAAATCTATCCACACTGTTATTATATTATGTAATTGTTCTTCAAACATACAATATTTTAATGCATTTTAAATTGTAATGATATTCAATATTATTACATTTTAATATTTTAGGCAGACATTTCAAATCTATCCACACCCAGTTAGAGTTAGGGTTTCAATTTCATTTAGTCAAGAGTTAAAAATTTAGGATTTGAATTTTATTTAGTCAAAAGTTAAAAATCTACATTATCACAAAAAATATTTAGCCATGTTATTACATTTTTTATTTTATTCTTCAAACTTACAATATTTTAATGCATTTTAAATTATAAAAGTATTAGTATTATTACATTTTAAGGAATTATTTGTGTTATTTAATAGACTTTGTAAAAGTTTAGTTTTATAGTTAGAAAATATTTTAGTCCTATTTTATTTTTACCAAATTATATTGTTTGTGAGATTTCAATTTTATTTACCTAAGACATTTCAACACTCTTCAAAAATTAAATTTTCAATTATTGGAATGCAATTTGTCTATACAACCAATACCTAAATTTAATTATATTTTTTATTTTATTCTTCAAATATTTTAATGCAATTTCAAATTATAAAAGTATTAGTATTATTACTATACTTTAGGGTTCTACACATAAATAACATAATTTCACTAAAATATTTCTTAACTATTCATTTGATCTTAACCATTGATGTCTAATTAAATGGAGCTAAACTACATACTTTTATTAAATGAATGCACCCAAAATTATTACTAAACCACAATATTACATTAATTAAAATAATTAAAATCATGTTGTATAAAAGTACTTACTATTATTACTTAAATAAAAAATTAAGTGACTAAGATAAAATACTATAGTGATGTAAATATGAATATGTTTTTGTTATTATATTATGTAATTATTCTTCAAACTTGCAATATTTTAATGCATTTTAAATTGTAATAGTATTCAATATTATTACATTTTAATATCTTAGGTAGACATTTCAAATCTATCTACACTGTTATTATATTATGTAATTATTCTTCAAACATACAATATTTTAATGCATTTTAAATTGTAATGGTATTCAATATTATTACATTTTAATATTTTAGGCAGACATTTCAAATCTATCCACACTCAGTTAGGGTTAGGGTTCTACACATTTTATTTTATGAAATTAGATTATTTTTGGGATTTCAATTTCATTTAGTCGAGAGTTAAAAATCTAGGATTTAATAGACTTTGTGAAAGTTTAGTTTTATAGTTAAGAAATATTTTAGTCCTATTTTATTTTTACCAAACTAAATTGTTTTTGAGATTTCAATTTTACATATCTAAGACATTTCAACACTCTTCAAAAATTAAATTTTCAATTATTGGAATGCAATTTGTCTATACAACCAATACTTATTCAACAAAAAAATTACAACTAAACAAATACTATATACAACCAATAGTTAATCAACAAAAAAAATTACAACTAAACAAATACTATAATAACAACACTACAAGACAGGTACTAGCCACTACATGGCACTTGTTATATATGGAATAAGTACAACTTTGCAAATTACAATTAAGAGCTGATTGATAGTGATTAAAAAAATTGCTGCTACTTCCTTCATTGTCATTCAATTCGCCAAGGTCACCTTTCTATCAAACCAAGATGCCTACGTTAAAGCTAAATTGGAAATGTTCTCAACAGTGATACAATTGGACAAGTCAAGTCCTAACCACAGTGTGGGGATTGAAAGTTCTCCCGGAGTTCAAAAGGAGGGCGAGTTGGTTTGTGGAGTGGATGGGCTGCTCTTAAGTTATGTAGCCAATATTTTTGAAACTTATTGCTTTCTATCTTTTTGAAATATTGTTTGAATGATTGCAATTTGCAACTGAGAATTGTATTGGAGTGTTTGGTTCAAGAAAAAAGAAATCCTTCGTGTTTCTTTTCAATATAAAATTACTGACTTTTTAGGACTTCAATTTACACAATAAAAATGAATTTATATGTGTTTATGTTCCTTTTGATAGCATTCAATATCCACCCAAAAAAAAAACATTCTACATTGAAATGACAATAGATGGCTTTCTTAAAGCGTGAATTGAAAGGTAGTTAAATGACCAAACCGTCATTAATTTTTTATATGACAAGGGTGACCGTCAAATTCTAGCCCTGTCTCTATCTCTTCAAATATTAAAATAAAAATTAGTTTAAAAAATCTATAATATTTTTTTAAGATTCATAATAATGTAAAAAATTTGTTTTTAATATTTTTAATCAAATTGAAGTTTTTTTATCTCTTCAAATATTAAAATAAAAAAATCTATAATAATCCATGAAAGTTAGACTATAATTTTTTTTTTATAATGGTAAAAATTTGGGTATTGAAAGAGCCCCTGTTCTTTTACGAAAGAAGATGAGATAGAATGTTGAAGCTCAATAGAGTAAATGTAAATTAACTATAAAAGGTGAACATTTAAACTATCAAGCAAAAACTACTAACACAACCGGAGTAACACAATTGAAAATAATCCATAAAAGTTAATATTATAATTGCTAGTATCAATCAACTATGATACCTTAAGCACACTACAGAATAAAATTACGACTTTATAATAAATGTGTTAGAAAGATCTATAATGAATTATTTATGAGGCACAATATTTATTTGAAGGTTTTGCAAATGGGGTAGTAAGTTAAATGGGTTTGTTCTTGGAAGAAATTTAATGATCAAGTGCAACTAAGCTGAATTACTACTCAATCATATTCATGAACCACTACTCCTAAAAAAGTGAACTAATAAAAAATAAATATTGAATTGCAATAAAACATCACATAAAACTATAACCATTTAATAGAAGGATTATAGTTCAATTGCTGAGAATGATAGTATGTTCCTTGATTACACCATCCACCAAGATTAAAATCCCTCAAACATGTCATTGAACCAGATTCAACTTCAACCAAAACACAACTTCTAACTCAAATATATAATCTTTTATAATATTAAAATCCACTGTATAAAGTCAAGAATAAGTCAAGAATACTAATATTTATAGAATCTAATTATTTAAAAAAAAACATAAAAAATATAAAACTTGTTTAGTCCAGTTCATGCTTTTAAATTGCATTTTCTATTTTGAAAAAGCCTACAAATGGGCAACCGGCCGTGAAATTAGATTCTTTCCATGACCCCGCTTTATATATTTGCTTACTTTTTTAGTAACAGTGATAAGCACCTGATGCATGGTGATTCAGGAATCCAAGACATGCACCAAGAAAATACTCTGGTATTAGATTGTATTCAACAAAAAGTAGCAGACATGCCATTATGTATGAGTTGTTAACAGTAAGATGCCTTCCATTCATTACTCCATATATGGAGCCATACTAGTTGGACACTTTCTTAAATTCAATGGTTGTATATCCCCTGTTGAATTAGTTTTATCCTTACCACCAAAATGTCTTCATTTGAATTCTATTTAACCTCTGTATGTGGAGGAGTTCTCAGTTGTGGAATCACACATGCCGGTCTCACTCCATTTTATCTTGTCAAATGTAACATGCAAGTATATATTTTATCAATCAATGATAAAGTTTATGCGATTGAAAATAAGTGTAGTCGCCCATAACACATGCCAGCACCGTACAATAAGATTAACATAGTTCCATAGTATGGAAGGATAACCAAACTAGTTTTCTGACCTAATAACCTCTAAACACTGTTGAAGATAAATTGCAGTGAAAGACAAAACTAAAACAGATTATACGTGGTTCACCATCAAGATGGCTACATCCACCAAGGAAAGCAAGACACTATTCCATTAATCAATCCAATTACATACGTCTTCATCTCTCTACCAAAAAGGAGAATGAGAAGGAAAATATATAGACTCTTCAGGCAACTGAAGAGACATGGGAAGAGGAAGACGAAAGGGCAGTGACGGTTGGGCTTCATTTCCAACAATCTCCCACTGAAGTCCAAACCGCACTGCTATCCCCACTTTCCTTGAAACTCATGGTTACTTAACTACTGTACCAAGTAACCAGTCCATTGGTTGACCAATCCCGACGAGAATTTCAACCAGCTGAACCAAAATGAAACCTTGTTCACTTTTAATTCTCTGTCTATTCCTAACAATTAATCCTTCTTTGCTGCCTGATGAAAGCCTTCCTCCAGCTGTTCCTTGTAAATCTAAACCAAAGAATGAATACATTGCACCTTTATGGGAAGTACATTTCTGATAACTAGAATTATCTTCAGAATCAGAACCCCTTCACTTTCTCTTGCCAAGCTCAAAATCTGTACCCACGTTGATCAGTGATACATCCAGCCAGCTCAAGTATTGTGTCAGCATGATAGGGCCTTTGCCAATCTTAGGTTTACAGACCAGCTGCACAAATACTCGCAGAGGAGCTAGACATACATCATGTGGATTAAAATCAAGAAACACATTGGCGGGATATGCAAATAACTTTGCATCATCACCCCCTGAAATCAGCATTTGAACTCCTGGAACAACATATTTATGATAATCCAACCCCGATGGCCTCTGAAAAACCCATTCCTTATTACTTGGTTTACCACGAAACTCACCCTTTTCAAATATCAAAGGTGCAGCTACAGGCAATGCCCTTACATCATGTGTGTGCACCCGTCTGCTACTAGCAAAAACCCAACTATCATGAGTAGCAGTACCTAAACTCTCAGCTCTGTTATTGCAAGATTTGATATTTCCAGGGACAAATTTATAGTATATTATTTGACCATTAGAGCAAACAGAAAATATACCCTGATGATTTAGTGTTGCAGCCAAAGATAAAACATCCCCCCTATGATATGTATGTGCTTGCAATAGTCCTCCGTGCTGAGAATCCCAAAACTGAGTAGTCCCTGTACTATCCCCACTGACAAGAGTTCCATCTCTTGATCGTTGACAGCACCCAGCAGAATGTTTAGCATCAAGGAATTCGACTCTAATTCCCTTGCGTTCGAACTCCTTGAATTTGAGTATGTTCAACATATCTTGTTCATTTTTCCCGGGATAAACTTTCTTGGATTCATACCAGAACTTGAAAAAAAGTGAGAGTCTTTTCATTGGAGCGAACATACATGAATCCTCCGTTGGGCGAATTCTGTAGATCATCTGGTCTCCATGTATACTTATCTGAAGCATTTACAGACTCCTGTTTATCTTTGGATTTGGCACCAAATTTGCAGTTACCAGTCTTCATGAAATAATCACACTCAGGCTCTCTAGGCCTGTTGGGTAGTTGGTCACCATTAGAATCAGCAGATTTCACCTCACTTCCGTCTGCCTTCTTTAGCAAAACTTCAGGGGCAATATAATCTGGTGAACCAACTGTAGAATAAGAACTTGAAGATGCTAGTGCAGAGTTTATGAAGAAGTTTGCTTCAGGATCCCTGACAAGTGCAGCATCCGATGCAAAGAGTCCCCATTTCTTCCTTAAGTTGATGTAATAATTGTTGTTAAATGTTCGAAAGCTTCCAGGATCCATCTCTACTAAGCTCTTATTGTCTCCAGGCTTGCATTTTATTCTCAATTTCTTCGCATATGATTCATCTACAGAAGTGTCTGTGAATTTGGAGATTCTGCTTGCAAAGGCTCCACAGTGCGAGGTGCCGATAGTGTGAGCCCTTGAGAGCACAACTAGATCCTTCACATCTAAGCCTTTGGACTTGAGTTGTTCGAAGCTTGCAAAAGGCGACGGTAGGTTTATCAGTACATCTTTGCTCCTGGATATAACGCCATCCCTTCTTCCTATGGGAATCCTCCACACTGGCCCTCCAATCATATCCACGGCATCTCGGGTAGTGAGGGTAAGAATATCAGCGCAAGACACCATGCCGGGGCACTATTTTTCAAGCTCTGCCTTTGCAGCATCAATCACTTGAAATCCCCTCAAGCTAAAATTTGGAATGGCGTCTTTCTCAGCATCCTTGCTCGTCGAATTCAGCAGCACTGACCCATCGCATCCCTGCATTAAGGAATCCTCCGCTAGAAGAGATACAACCAATGAAGGAGTAGTATCAAGAAATCCACTGTCACTAACTTCCCCAACTATTTTACCAACCTCCTCATCCGGGGTTTGAACCGAGATCTCCTCTTGCATATCTTTTTCCTCATAAATGTCTAGTCCTAGCTTCAACATCTTATGAATATTGGAAGCAAAGGTATCTGGATCATCGAGGCAGAAGGCAGAAGTGAGAGAAACTATTTCATAGAGGAGCAATACCAGGTTCTTTATAGACTTACCACTCTTATTTGCCTCTGCCCTCTTCCGCAACTCCTCCATGATGGCTTTCCTGTGTTGTTCATCACCCGTGCGTTCGAGAAGTGCTCTAAGATTAATTTTGAGATCTTCTAAAAATTCTTGTGGTGCAGATTCAATTTCAAATCCAACATCCTCCTCTTCAGCTAAATCCTCCTTATTTTTCAAACCATCCCACCAATGTACACGGTGTTTTATTTTTGCAACATCCATTGCTGCTAAATCCTCTGTTTCGTTCAGCGTTTGTAGGCTCTCCGATTCTTCTAGCATGTCAAAATCCTCGCCTCCCAAATTCTGCGAAGGCCTTTCCCACACATACCTCGCCTGGGCAGTGCTCGGGGAATGAGGATCAACATCACCCATAATAACATCAGTGGCAAGATCATCAGCCAAACAGAGAGGAGATTCATCTACTTCCATAGGCACAATTTCATCTAGCTCCAAGTCACTGTCCGCAGCTCCCACTTCATCAAAACTCAGTCCAGAGCCACATGACAAAGACATGAGAGCTAGAGCCCAATCATCCAAAGCTTCTACATCCATTTTCCTGGAAACTCTTCACGATTTCCAAAACAGCTTTTCCACCATTGGCTCTGATACCAATTGTTGAAGATAAATTGCAGCGAAAGACAAAACTAAAACAGATTAAGAATCAAATGCACAGCAATAAAAATAGAGACACAAATTTAACGTGGTTCACCATCAAGATGGCTACATCCACCAAGGAAAGCAGGACACTATTCCATTAATCAATCCAATTACATACGTCTTCATCTCTCTACCAAAAAGGAGAATGAGAAGGAAAATATATAGACTCTTCAGGCAACTGAAGAGACATGGGAAGAGGAAGACGAAAGGGCAGTGACGGTTGAGCTTCATTTCCAACAAACATGGGGTACTATCTTGAAAATGCCTCTCATTAACAGATGTGGATACCACAACAACAGAAGCATCAAACTAGCCTTCTGGCCTAATTAATCACTAAACTTGAAATTCTATATTCAAAATCCATTTCACAACCCACAGTCACTGTACTAAGAGCAACATTACAATACAGAAAACTCATCAAACTGCTACTCTGGCCTAAAAACCTCTAAACATGGTCCTGTCCTGAAAAACCCAACTTAATCCGCATAACTACAAGTGGATACTCTAACAAAACCGTAACTCTTCTCCTATAATAGAAAAATACAATCATCACCATTACCCAATCATCATTGGCTTATAATCCTTAACGTGACTCGATCTAGTAACCTGAAACAATCAAAATAAGCAGATCCATGAGCAAACTCCTGCAGCATATCTATGTGAAAGGCTCAAAATTTACTATTGGCCTCCAAGATCTGATGAAGAAAGCCTCCTCCTCAGTTGTGTCTTGAGATTCAATATTTTGCTATGAACCTTCACTACTTCTACCAATTGCAGCAAAAGAGAAGTAAATTAATGTGTATGGTGGAGTAAAGAAAAGCTGGTAGCTATCCAAATTATGATCTATTCTAAGATTTTGCATATCTATTGAAAATTAATGATAGAGATTTGTTTGTTTGAAAAAAATATTCTCTTGAGAAAATCCCATTCTTTGAGAAAATCCATAACAATTCCAGTCCAGTTGAAGGGTTTCCATTTTTTCCCCTACGAGATGTCATCCACAGCCCCTGTTGAAACCCATCTCGATGTTGTTGAGAAGCTCTTGTCCAGTGGATTCAACCATCTTGAAGTAAAGAAGAATTACATATTTCCTCCCCATGAACGCCTCCAAATGGCTGAGGTTTCTCATTCTTATAACATTCCAATAATAGACCTCAAAGATTTAGATGGTCCTGGTAGAAAATCGGTGGTGAATGAGATCAAGCGTGCATGTGAGGAGGATGGCTTCTTCCAGGTAAAATATTTATTTGTTTCCTCTTTTTCCCTAATCAAACTTATCTGGTTCTGATTCAGTTTGGTAAATACATGTTATGAAACATCCAGAATGTGAACCACGGGGTGCCGGAGACTCTGATGAAAAGCATGATGGACATTGCCAAAGAGTTATTCGAGATGCCCCTAGAAGACAGGGCATGCCTCTATTCAGAGGACACAAGGCAATTGGTGAGGCTTGGAACAAGCTTCAATATCGCCAAAGACAAATTCCTCAACTGGATGGATTATCTAACACGGCAATGTCATCCTCTGGAGGAATTCATCCATACATGGCCTCAAAAACCTGCAGCCTACAGGTAGTAACCAAAATGAATAAAATTTCTCTCAAGATTTTTTAAAGAAGCAGCAGAAATGACTCTTTTATTTAATTTGTAATACAGAGAGATAGCAGGGAAGTATGCTATGGAAATAAGAGTCCTCACTTTAAGGCTCTTGGCTGCCATTTCTGAAGCTATGACACAGGATTCTGATTATTTGAATGCAATCTTTAAGAAGCATAGACAGGTGATGAACATAAATTACTATCCTTCATGCCCAAATCCAGAACTCACCCTTGGTATAGCACCTCATTCAGATCCAGGAGGCATCACTGTTCTAATGCAAGGACTTGTGAGCGGTCTGCAAGTGCTCAGAGATGGAAAATGGTTTGCAGTAGAACCCACACCCAATGCCTTTATGGTGAATTTGGGAGATCAGCTGCAGGTTTATAATAATATATATGATTGAATTTTTAAGACTTCAAGTTTCCCAAATCCATAATATTATGAAAAAAATTGGGTATAAGTGATTGGATAGTCGATGTTTGGAACTATATACGTTGTTGTTCATCATCAGGGTGAATGATAAGAAGGCAAATCTGAGCTCAGATAGATATGAATGATAAAGAAAATAAATCTGGGTTCCTTATATAGATAACTAATTTTATTCATTATGATTTTTTATCTAGTTAAGATCTGCTTACTTATCGTCTCAGATGACGAGTAGCATATGTGGTTCGAAACTATATTCAGAATTCCCCGTTGTTCAAAACTTGTTTTTGATGGACTGAATTTTGAAATGTTTTTGTGTGGAGTTTTTTTAGGTTGTGAGCAATGGGAGATTCCAGAGCATCGAGCATCGGGCTATAACAAACAATACCACTGCTCGTATATCCATTCCGACCTTCTATGGTCCTTCGTTGGATGCTTTCATTTCTCCTGCAGAATCCATGGTGGATGAGGTGCATCCGGCTCTGTACAGAGGATACAGGTATGAAGAATACAAGGCGGCATTCCTGAGCCAGGGATTGAAGAGCAAGAGCATTTTGGATCGCTTCAAGACAGAAACTGGTCAATGATGTTGTTGAGTGATGGGATTATCTATGTCAATGAGGTAAAGGATGGTATATACCAGTTGTCTGGACATATGTGCTTGCAAGATCCTTCTGGGTTAGATTGCCTAAATTGTTTTAAGTTCCTATGTTTTGGGTCTCCTTCCTTATCCTATCTATCATGAGGGAAAAGCCCAAAGCCAATAATTTCTAGTATTCATGTACGTTATTATTGATTCTATCTGCATATGTTAATGTTCTGGTGGACTTCATACTATAGTGATATATCCTATCCTATAAATACAGTGTTAATAGTAGTGATGCGGGGATATCTAATCTAGTAATGCTTCACAGACCAAACTCCGGTTTGTAGAATCTGTAGTTTTTTTCCATCTACTATATTTATTTTAAGCATTCGTAAGCAATTTATATTGGTTGATCCTGTATAAAATCAGAAGCAACTTCTGAGGATAAGAAGTTATTAGGAGATTCATATTAGTACTATTTTTTGTATTGAGAAGGTGTATGTTTCAAAGATTTGGGCATATCTTTAGATACTAGGAGATATCAGATAAACTCTCTGCGAGTCTTTATAGTCTTTTAGAAGAATCTCTTGGAAAGTGGTAATTTTCTTATAGAAATTTCTCAAATATATTGAGAGGCTTCGGATAAAGTTTTTTGTATTTTTATAATTTCCTAGAACCATTCCTATGAAAATTGGAAAATTTCTTTTGAGAATCAGAAAAAAGCATGAAATAATTATGAGTGAAGGGTTAGGGTATGACAGAAACGTGCAGTGAAGAAAACAGTAAAGCAAACAAAGAAGGCCAGCCTTTGGGCTTGGATGCTGCAGCTGCAGCCATGGTAGCAGCCTCTGATGATGCAGGGCTTGAGACTGGTGGCCTTGATCCACCCTTAAAAGGTATTTCTTCTGCTTTTGATTCTGAGTTGCATGATTTTAAGGCCCTAGTCTTTGCAGCTGCTTGCAGGGACACAACTAAACCCTATCATTCTCATTTTGTTAGAGACTTGAATATGGCACCTAAAGTTTCTTTTAGCCATGATTCTCCAAGGACAAAAGAGCTGGCTTTTTCTGAGAAGGTTTTAGTTGGAAAGTTCATGGGTCTTTGGCCGAAACCCAAAACCATGGATGATTGGATCAATCTTTAAGAAGCATAAAGAGGTGATTGAACAAAAATTACTATCCTTCATGCCCAAATCCAGAACTGACCCTTGGCATAGCACCTTATACAGATCCAGGAGGCATCACTGTTCTAATGCAATGACTTGTGAATGGCCTGCAAATCCTCAGAGATGGAAAATGGGTTGCAGTAGAACCCACACCCAATGCCTTTGTGGGTGAATTTGGGAGATCAGCTGCAGCTTTATAATAATATATATTATTAAATTTTAAGGACTTCAAGTTTTCCAAATCCATAATATTATGAAAAAAAAATGGGTATAAGTGATTGGATAGTCGATGTTTGGAACTGTAAATGTTTTTCATCATCAGGGTGAATGACAAGAAGGCAAATTTGAGCTCATATAGATATGAGTGATAAAGAAAATAAATCTGGGTTCCTTTTATAGATAGCTAGTTTTCTTCATTATGATCTTTTATCTATGTAAGATCTTCTTTCTTATCGTCTCAGATGATGAGTAGCATATCTGGTTCAAAACTATATTCAGAATTCCCCGTTGTTCAAAACTTGTTTTTGATGGATTGAATTTTGAAACGCTTTTGTGTGGAGTTTTATTAGGTTGTAAGCAATGGGAGATTCCAGAGCAGGACAATGGTAATGGCAGTGGATTCCATTACATAGTGATACCAGTGGTAATGGCAGTGGTACAGGGATGGTTAATCTAGTAATGCTTCAGAGTCCAAACTCCGGTGGTAGAATTTGTAGTTCTTTTCCAGCCACCATATTTATTTTTACGCACTCGGGAGTCGGAAGCAATTTACTTTGTTTGATCCTGTATAATAGCAGAAGCCACTTCTGAGGGTAAGTAGTTATTAGGACATTCGTATTAGTACTGGTTTTTGGTATTGGGAATGTGCATGTCTCAAAGATTTGGGCACATCTTTAGATACTAGGAGATTTCAGCTAAAGTTTATGCGAGTCTTTATAGTCTTCTATAAAGAATCCTTTCAAAATTGAAAATTGATAAAATTTCTCAAATATATTGAATAAATTTCTAGAACTTAGAATTTTTTTTTGGTTTCTCAATTATATTATAAATTATATTGAATTTTTGGAACATAGTAATATGTCATTAACAAAAAAGAATTAAAAAAATATAGTAATAGATTTGAAATTTTCTATCTTTTAATAAAAATTTACAAGTTTTTTTCAATATCAAAACATTTTTTTATCAAATCACAAGGAGTATAGTGTAAAGAGAAATACTAATAAGACTTTTTTTTGATAAAAGGTAAAGAGGGGGTTATTGAAAGGGCCCCAACCCTTTTACAACCATAAAACAAACAAAATAGTTATGCATCAACTCAACGACATCACAACAACAACCAAATTACAATAAAAACCATAAACCAACAGAAAGCTAAATCTCGGTTCTGAACACAACAAGAATCATAAGGCTCATGGTGGCTTCAATCTGAAGTGCTCTAATGAACATTGAACTTTCCATTTGAAACTCTCTGAAGAGACTCTGGCATTGCTTTGAATATGGTATGGACCACCATCAATTGTGATAGACAGATCAAAATGTTTCATCTTCTTGCTTGAAATCTCATCCTCTTTAGGAGGAGAAGAACTACTAAGCGAGAGCTACAAACCAATAGGCACAATCTAAAGCTCCTCGCTTTGTACCATGTTACTAAGACATTGAATTGTATGATCAACCTTTGAAGGAAGCTCGCTAGAGACATCCTACATCTCTTCGCCTTGAGGAGGGCCATGCTGTCACATCCCCCGTGGAGGGAGACCCAATCTAGAAAATGCGTGGCATGAAGACAATAATAAAAATAAATAAAACATGAATATCTATTTTTAAAGTGGCCAATGGGAGAAATAAATAGAGGGGAGACCATTTTCTATGGGGGAAAGATAGAGAGAGTAATGGCATCAGCATGGGTGTCCTAGCAGAGAGGACCTACAACATTTTTTAGTAGAAAATGGTCGGCAAATGCCATTAATGGGCATGGCATCCCTTCTTCCCGTCAATCAAAAATTTGGAGTCAAAGGACTGCCTAATATGTATGCCCAGTGACAAAGAAGTTTGGCAAGAGAAAGCAAGAGGATTTATATGTGCATCCTCTCTGTTATCTTCATGGCTTGATGGGTATGGTGAGTTTGTAGTTGGAAAAGAGGATGGCAATAGTCGTTGTTGGAGGAAAGCACTTGTTCTTGTGCAGAGTTGAGCAGAGATTTGCTTTTTACATTGTCATCGTGCCAAGGTCCTCCAAACAAAAGAACTGGCGAGGAAACCCTTCCCCTCTTTCAATAGAAGAGGATAAGCAACCCCAGTTCAAACTCTAGAGAAGAGGAGGTTGGGCGTAGTAAAGGAGGGAGAGAAATCGAATCAAGCAAACGTCAATGACTTCATCAGAGATATCTTCAGCATCATCTCTAGAGCTGAGTACATGCCTCCTCCACATTACTCTTTAATGTTGTATTTACTTCTAAATTATTCTTTCTTGCAGCGGGAAAATAATTTAGTCTAAACTGCATATTGACATTTATGTTGATAGACTCCATCTTCCCTGCTATATATGAATATTGATGTTGATAGAACCTACAATACTCATTAAACTTCGGACCAACATAGTAGTTGGCTATGGGATGTGTAGATAAAATCACAAGAGGGAATTGTAGGTGACAATTCAATTAATAAAATATCATTCTCTTTCTCTCTTTACTCCCACACGTAGGGTAAACCTGAAGGCAAAAGAAAATGGGAAACATACGCAAGGCACATGAGCTGTTTGACAAAATGCCTCAAGGAAAGATGGCCTCAGAGAACACCATGAGGGCAAGACATGTTCAAAATGGGTTGGTTAAAATGGCATGGGGGCTTTAGAAACTTTTAATTAAATGTTAAACAATAGTATGCCTACTTGCATTCAAATTGTAGTTTAAGAAGAGGGCAGTATGCACATAAATTTAATATAAAAAGAATTTAGTCTTAATCTCTCTCTTGAATGATTTCAAACTATGTTTCTTGCCAACGTTTTATTAAATAGTTGATGCCACGGTAAGCATGCATAGCTTCTTAAAGGAATTTTATTAATTATCTCATGGGGGTTGTGAAGGAATCCCTTTGTGCATATAGGTCTACTTATCTATGGAAACTAATACTGCACTATATATAGGAATATGATTGGTTAGCAAGCCATCATTTTGGTAGGGGTTGTAACTAAGTTAGATCCATGAGCATAATGATTTGGAAAATAATTCTTGGCAAGGAGTTTGCAAAAATGGAGTAAGGCAATCCAACTAACATATTCATTGATAGGCACTTAGTGTCCTTGATAATGGACTATTATATATGGTTTCATGGAATTATGATTTGTATGATTTTGCTATGAAATTAAATGACAATTTCCTTGCATTTTGGAGGCATTGTTAGGGTGTGAATATTATATTGTATTATTAAAATTTACATTTTAAGGACTAAATGACTAATATCTGGGGTTATAGTTATTTATGGAAGGTGTTATTGAGCTAACCCAAATTGACCCTAGTTGTATGAACGGCATTTGTATGACTTCCATTGAGGTTATGAGTAGAAACTAGTTATCATCACATTTGAGACTTAAGTTATAGTCGTTGTACTTCAGATGTGGCATAACATCCTTGATATAGTGAATGACTGACTTGGGTAGGTCTTGGTAATGTTCATGCTTAAAGCAGGTTTATAATTATGGTTGTAAATCTTTCGAAGTTTGGATATCTTTTGCATGGCCTTATTGATGCATGATGTGTTATAATTGAGTAGGAAATCATAATATAATATGATTACTATGCTTGGTATCATTGATCCATATTATAGTAAGACATCACATGGAACTGTATCGGGATTTTGCATATTTGTTACAAGGAGAAGATATTATGTTTGTTGATGTCATGTGCTCTGTGTGATGAATGAATTATTTTATATTGAATATGACGATATACCTATTTTCTTTGTATGGTTGATTCTAACAATATTAGTAAGTGTTGGAATGGAATTGGGTAATAATCATACTTGATCTTCATTTGATAACCTAGATATAAGTGGGAACTAGGGTTGGTTGGGTTAAATGTATATACACAATCAACTCTATATCCTATTAGTGTCAGCATGGGGTGATAGATAAATATATTATATGTTGACATTAATAAAGGTAGCATTTTAAACCTCGTGGAAATCTAAATGAGGTTGTAACCAACTAGTCTAACTCTCTATTTATCCTAATGGTTCAGTGAGAAGGTTTGAAGCAATGATTATCTTTGATTCATAAGTATTATGAGTTATATGATAAGGGTCATAATATGTCTATGTGAGCAAAGAGAACTATAAGATGGTAGGTAATCAACCTTGCCTCTATTAGATGAACCTGGAAGGGTTCTAGTATGTTTTTGTTGAATCATAATAATAGTGGGGAGAGGCCTAAGCCTGAGATCTTGGTCCTTAGGTGAAAGATCTTTGGTGTAGGATTGCTATATTGAGAACCTAGTTAACTTCATTTGCCTACTAGTAAGCATTACCAATTGATGGAATCTCCAAAAGGAACCTTGTTAGGCTATGCAGTAGTAGCCACTGGAACTCATGGAGCTATGGCCTTGTTTTAGAATGGGAATTGGTAAATGGTGGATTGTTATATTGTTGGGTCTTAATTCTTCATATGGTTTTCCTCCTTTAGTATCCAATCTATATCACTAGTAAGTGGATAGTTATTGACTGGTTAGAAAACCTGGAGTATAAGAACCGGTGTTCATGTATTCACTAAGAGATTAAGGTGAGGAGAACTACATGTGACTTCAATCTCGTTTGGAAGCGGGTATGTAGGCAGTTCTTAGGTGAAGGATGCCCCTGGACCTCAAGTCTATAAGGGAGGGGTTAGAGAATGACTCCGAGGCATGGGGTGTTCCTAAACTTGATCAACCTTCCCTTTTCAATATGTTTCAGCTTGAGGCTGAAACTGTACATTATGGAGCTATGAACCCTCCTTCCAATTAGTAAGTCTCATTATATAGGCCTAAGTCAGAAAAAGGCACTTTATCAGCACTAAGCTCCTATAGTCTGAGGTTTGTGGGTTAGGTTCTCTAAATCTACCCCAATCTTTGATGGACTTTTAGAATTACCGTTTTCATGGTTTGTCTCTAAGGTGCATACACGAAGGTGCCTATGGACTTGTCTGGATTAATATAATCAGTGTTTTGCATGTTGAACACTATGGGAAATTGAAGGTGGGAATAACTAAGTAAGTATGGTATTTATCCTTTATTGAGCTTGTGATTGTTAATATGCAAAGGGTGCTGCCACAATAATGGGTTACACTTTCTAGGACATCCCAATTTTTGCTGAAATCACATATTTTTAGAAAATATAATGATTTAAGCCTTGAAAGGTTCCATTTAAAAGATTTTAATTGAAGAGGGCTTGATCAAACCCCCTTAGATTCAAACCCCCTTGGTTAGAACCCCGCTAGTTTTAAACCATACCTATAATAGAGTCTCCTCTACACCTATCAAAAAGCTGATAAAAAACTAATTTTAATTTGTCTTTTGAGGGATCAAATGAATTCATTTAAAATTTATACTTTGTAAGTATGTAGTCCTTATTATAAGCTTCCCAAAAAATATAATTTTAAATATATTTAATTTGATTATTATATTTATTTTTTATTTCTTGTGAATGTATGTTTTTCACCGAACATCAAGTTCTCTATTCTACACACATGGAAAATTAGTAAATTACTGAACAAAAATTCTAAAAAATATCTATACACTAGGTATTGATGTCTTTGTTTCAACAAAAGAAAAAAAATTGAGTTTTGATACATACAAAAAAAGTTATGTTATACAAAATACACCTATGTCTAAATTATAATTCATTTGACTTCAAAAATTAATTAAAAAATATATATTCAACAAAACATTATGAAACCAAATGCATACACTATATATCGGTGTTACCAATCTAAATTAAAAAGAATCAGAATTTTATCCTTTGTAGAAAAAAATATTATGTGCTACGGAATAGACATCACTTTAAAAAAATGATGTTTACTGTTAAAAACCAGTTATCAAAGGAGATGCAAAAAAATTACAATTTAACTCCAATTTTTTAAAAATATATATATTTAGAATTTACAAACAAAATCTCACAAATCACTAGTTCACATCATCTTCAAATTCCTAATGGTTTAGTGGCTATAGGTGTCAAAACGTGAAGATTTAGTTCAAAATATTGATTTCAATGTCAAGTTTGGCCAAAAAGTGTAACCTATTATTGTGGGATAACCCCAAATGATATGCACTCATAAATAGAATAAGGTTTAAAATTACTATTGTGGGTTTGACTTTTGCATATTGTGTTTGCAAGTGACAATTAAATGTATGGAATGGTCATTGATGTTACTTTATGAGTTTATGTATATGTTTACGCATATGTGACCAAATAGAATCTAGCTCATGTGGGTTCAATATGTTTATTGAGTGTTGACTTGTAACTTAGACCCCTAGACATATAAGACCCTATGTATTGGTTTATGGACCTATATGCGGTATGTAACTGAGTCAACCTAACCAGTGTTGGTGAATCTATGTGATATCCTTATTGTGTGTTTACCTAGATATAAGATAACCCACATGTTAGAACCGAGTTTGATACAGGTGTGGATAGCCGACTGTCACCAGTACCGTGTAGGTGACAGATGCCAGGTGCTATTTGCCGTATCTTAGGATGATCCGGTTGTCACCAGTAGCACGGAGGTGACAGATACCATGAGCCATCTAGGTTATGATACATGTGCAGTTTAGTTAGTTGTCACTAGTACCGTGGAGGTGATAGATACCAGGTGCTATCCACCATATCTTAGGGTTAGTCGGCTATCACCAGTACCATAGAGGTGACGGATGCCAGGAGCTACCCTTTGGTATGATAAAGCTTAGCCAGATTTCACCAATACATGTAAGCACAAAAATCACGCACTGCCTCCACAAGGACCCCTATGATGATTCAAATCCTTGTCACATACATGTAAGCATGAAAATAAATCCTTCGAGTTGCAGGCCTCTTGATGGCGTGTCCTCTTTTCTTGTCTTTTGTTGTTTCTTCCTTGTTGATTTATCTCCCTCCCCGTTTGCGACGCTTTTTGACACTTGTTGCGACACTTGTCGACCTACATTTTTTGGCTTTTGACCTTGATCCTAAGCCTTGTGAGTGTCTTGTAGGTCTTCCCTTTGTTTTTCCTCTAGAGCACCTCATAGAAGCCTTCTAGAGGTCCCCTAATCCATCTCCCACTGACAGTTTTCATTTTCAAACAATTAGTCCAAATCTCCCCCTATTATTTCTAGATCTCCCCTAGAGATCCTATAGATGCAAGTGGAGATTTGGATTCTTCCACATGACTGACATGTTTCTTGATGCAGAACCCATCCTTTTATTCTCTTCTACCATCTCCCAGCCTATTTTTCTGCATTTGACCCTGTCCAGCCCGGATCTCCCTCGGGTGACCTAGGCTCACCCCCCGAGCGACCCATGGTCACCCAGGGGTGACCCTACAGGTAAAAGGGGTGACCCTGCCATTTTTGGACCCACGGAAAAACTTGAGTTTCTCTCTCATTTTTGCTCTATTTTTGCTCATTTTTTTTGTTTGCATGATTTTACACACCAATCAGCAAGATAACTCACATCAAGTGATCCATAACAACATGAAACCATTTAAGAACTTACTCAACACTTCACACAATATTCAATTGCATCCGACAACAAATCAAGGAATTCAATTTACCATAATTCTAGTAACATACACACCAAGAACTAGTACATTCTCCACATTCTACTCCCTTATACAATCCATCAGAGGCCTAACATGGACATGATAGAGAACATTACATGATACATGACCAGAAATTAAATCATTTAAGCATAGCCACCATAAATAAATAGTAATAAACAAACCAAAGTGGAAGAAAAGTTGATTCCAATAATAAGGCATAAAATGAGCTCAATTCAATAATAAATCAAGCATGACCATAAAAGTCACAAGATAAATAAATATCAAAATTCGATGGCTATACTTATTCATAACTAGAATAAAAATTCCATGCCGACCCTTACAACATTTAGTGAATTCACCAAATCAAAGAAAGAAGGTATCAAAATTCAAAAGTTACACATTACATGAACTACGTGACTAATTCTAGCCACAAGCAAGGGAGTACAATGCTACACTACACCTAGACTCCAAAATCCAAGGTGAGTAAGAGAACACACTCAAGCACACCAAACAAACAAATCTTCTAAGACTCCAATCACATCATTTCCACTTAACCCACAAACATAACTTAAGTTGCCAAGAAACGAAAGCTTCATCTTATTCAAGGAAATTACAATCACCATGTGTAAAGATACACATAGTCCTACACTAGCAATCATTAAACAACCAAGATTAAGCTAGAACAAAATCAAGTTCACAAACCAAGATATCTAAACACGTCACTCTCACAACAAGGAGCGATTAACATATCTCAACATATAGGGATTCACCAATCATATGGATAATGCATTAATGCAACATTCACATTCAACAAAAATCAAAACATGAGGGAGAATTAGGTTGGGGGTCAAGCTCTTACCCAACGTTCCATCCATTATGCTAAATTTCTCCACAACATGATGAAAAGAATATCTAAAACAAAATGCACACATTACAACAGGGAGAACACAACATACAATCACAAGAAATATGCAAACCCTTTCACAACCCCTTTTCTCTTTAACTTTCAATCAATGTACTGTAATAATCGCATCCATGTTACCACATAAATCCTAGGGAAGAATGCAATTTGGGGAAATAAGCCATTACCTAAATGATCTATTCTAGCAATGCAACATTTTGTTTCTTACACCCACATAATTAATTCACAGATAGGGACATGCTCTCAGAGAAGACAATGCAAGATGCATTTCATGTAAGCATTTAAAATCACTATAAAAGGAAATAGATAAGTCAAATATGACAAGCGAGTAAGTGCATGGAAATGGAGGAGCAAAAGTGGGTCAAAAGTGGCTTATTTTTTCTGAAATCAGAAAAATTTGATATTGCATGAGAAATTGAAGATAGCCGCACTCAAAATTAGAAGATGTGATAAGAACAAGTTTTGTAGTGCTTTGAATCTAGTTTCAAAACTACTATTTTTTTTCTAAAAATGGTGGAGATTAAGAGGTTCAAATAGGGGGACCACACAATGTGCTCTTGTTTTTATCAGAAAAATATAACATAGTGTCTGGTGTGCTCCCCCTAAAATGTCAACTTTTTTAAAGAATTTGACAAATTGCTTCGGTAGAAAATTAGCTAACACCATTTAGTTTATGCCTATTTTTTCTGTTAATTTTTTTATGATTATATGAATATTTTATGAATTTTCAAGGACACATCCTGAAAAATGAAAATTTGAGCATGCCTCCCCTAATTTTTATGAAAACTAATCAAAAATCAAATTTTTTCAATGTGTATAGAATTGAGTCCAGAATCTAAAAATGTAATTTGTTTCAAATTTTAATAAACGTGTAAAAATGACACCAAAAATACTAGACATGGGTTTTTCGAAAAAAAGAACACATTAGTAAAAGAAATAAAAGATGGAAACCTTAATGTTATCATATTTTTGAAAAAATACATGGTTATAAAGCTAATAAAAAAATTGAAGTTGTCCTGGCATTTTTTCTTATTGGCATTGAAAAACTTGTAAACCATAGGGGGGGCACAAATGGAATTTGGTTGAATTTTCTAACTTTTGTTAAAAACACATCCTTGGCATCCAAAAGGTAATTCCAACCCTTTGGGCTGGATGCCTAAGGAAAATCCAACCCTCAGGGTTGGAATTTCCCAAAGTGGTAAAAAACATGATCACATTTTAAGGCAGTTAAAATTAGTTCTATGCATATATCTCTCTATCTCTCCCAATCCCTTTATCTCCCAATCTCTCTCCCTGTGTCTTTGGACATCTCCTTCACTCTCTATCTCCCCATCTCTCCCCTCTATCTCCTCTATCTCTCCCGATCTCCCTATCTGTCCTCTCTCTCTCTACTTTATAGAGAGAGGGGGGCAATAAAGGGGAGAGATAGGGCGATAGGGAGAGATAGAAAGAGATAGAGAGAGATAGAAAGAGATATCTAGAGAGAGGAATGATAGGGCAGAGATAGGGAGATAGGGAGAGATAGAAAGAGATAGAGAGAGATAGCTAGATAGAGGAATGAGAGAGAGAGAGGAGAGATATAGGGAGATAGAGAGTGAGGGAGATGTCTAGAGACTTAGGGAGAGAGATTGAGAGGTAGAGGGATGATAGAGATATAGAGATAGGGGGAGATAGGGATCTATAGAGGTTTAGGGTTTAGGGGTTAGGGTTTAGGGAGAGATAGAAAGATATAGAAAAAGATAGAGAGATAGAAAGAGATAGCTAGAGAGATTGAGAGAGAGGGGAGAGATAGGGAGATAGAGAGTGAGGGAGATGTCCAAAGACATAGGGAGAGAGATTGAGATGTAGAGGGATGATAGAGATAGGGAGATAGGGGAGAGATAGGGAGATATAGGTTTAGGGTTTAGGGTTTAGAGAGAGAGGGAGATGTCCAGAAACATAGGGAGAGAGATTGAGAGGTAGAGGGATGATAGAGATAGGGAGATAGGGGAGAGATAACGAGATAAAGGTTGAGGGTTTAGGGGTTAGGGTTGAGGGGTTTAGGGAGAGAGAGAGGGGGGAGATAGGGAATAGAGAGTGAGGGAGATGTATAGACATAGCGAGAGAGATTGAGAGGTAGAGGGATGATAGAGATAGGGAGATAGGGAAACAGAGGTTTAGGGGTTAGGGTTTAGGGGTTTAGGGAGAGAGGGAGAATCGATTTGTAATGACAAATCTATATGCTTATATAGAGAAAGCAAGGGCAAAAAATCAAGGCAAAGAGTTGTTTGGGCACAGATAAGAATGATGAAAATCATAGTGAATTGCGCAAGTGAAAAGATAACTTCCAAAAATGATCTAAAGATTGACAAAGGCTATCGGGACGCCTGTGTGTGGTGTAGACGTCCGCATTTAGTATTGGAGTCTTAACAAATATAATTCTTTAAAGGATCTGATCAACTCATGACAAGACCATGATTTAGGCATTTTTACCATTTCTGGATAGGGCAAGTAAAATGATTCAAAGTAGCACAAAGGTACCTCTCATATGTCGAGGGTAAGGCCAATGCTAGAAATGATCTTAAAACACACTAGGGGCATGGGCACTAAAGCGAGTACCAAACATAACATGAAATTGAGGGTGAGCACAATTTACGACATTACTGCAGGGACAACTTGGTTGTGTCTTTGCTAAGGTTTTAGGTCCTTTCAAAATTTGCAGGTGGTTGTTATTATTGTTACTTTTTCTTTGTACAATGTTTATGATGCCTTTAAAACCAACTTATCTTAATCAAAATAGTTAAAATTAGGTTCCTTCAGGGGATGTGGCCAAAATAAACTAAATAGCATGCTTTCACCCAATTGGAAAGAAAAATAAACAAAATCTTCTAAAATACTTAACTCTTCTTTTAAATGATCAAAAGCTTTCCACCTAAAACAACTAACTACTCATATCTTGAAACCACCAACAAGTATCTTCGACACATCCTCAAACAAGAGTAGACAACTTGGAAGCTACGATGGTAAAAGAAGAATAAGAAGAAAGTAGCCAAGAAAATAATGTTTTTGGGATAGGGCCTACATTGGTTGTCTGCCACATCAAGAAAAATGACCATATGAAAATGATCTCAATGCTAAACATTTCTATTGGTATGCCTACTTCAAAGAGATATGTTGAGAATTCATTTAAATTTAGAATCTAAAATTGTATTTGCTACAATCTTGTAACTCATGTTGATACACTATATCACTTTTTACATTTGTGTATGGTTTAAAATTTGTGTATTATATGTTGACCTTTTAATTGTTTTGCTCTTACTTGGTTGAAATTTTGTTAAAAAGATACAATCATATATCAATGAATCCAAAAATGCAACAATAATCCAACAATAATATTTTTATAATAAAAGAATAAAAATCTATATTGCCATTCTTCAACAACTCAAACCAAAATACATAAGAGTCTTTCTTTTAAAAAAAAATCCCCCTCTCACTATTGGGTATAAAAGATGCACTAAAACCTAATACAACTAAAAACTGCTTAGAGTAACCAAAATTGTTAAATTTAACAAACGACTATTTTAAGCAACCTTACATTCAAACAGAAACAACCTAATAATTATCCCCTATCCTCTACATGTCCAAATAAGTCTCAAGAGTGACTTACAACCCAAGTTCACACTTAGATATAAAGCCATTAAGCTTGGGTATAAAACCATTAAGTTTAAAATTCTAAAAATATTAAAATGAAACACTAAAATGCAATTTTGAAGCCTTGGATGGTGAAATTAGGCCCTCAAAAAATTCGAAACAATTATTAATTTTAGAGTTAGCAGGTTATAGTGACCTCAAGAGACCCTTTGAGATCTTCATTTTGAAAAAAAAGGTTCAATCAACTTCTTGGGTCAAAAGTTAGGCTTGCCAAAGTTGTGGCTCCACATCTTATATTTACGGTGACAATGACACCAATGACTTTAATATCTTTTAAACTAAGTTGATTATCAAACTTAACATATCTTTTAAACTAAGTTAATTATACAACTTAACACATCTTTTAACTTTGTTATAAAACATATTATTAGAATTTTTTAAATATTATTATCCTCTCATTATCCATGTCTCATAACTCTTCATAAATAAAATGTAAAAATAAAATAAAAAATTATTTATCATATTTATTTTATATTTAAATATAATAAAAATAAAAATTATCACATTATTTTGTTATGTACAGTTTATCTATCTAGAGGCTCTAGAGAAAAATAAGCCCAAGAAACCTATACAATAGTAGTACATATATGATATCAAACAATAACAAAATAAATAGAAAATAAAGATAATATACAATATTTTCATCTAAGAAAACTTTTTAGGTAAAAAATTCAGCCTCTAATACAATAATGAATCTCTTTCTTCACCCTTAAGCGTGTGTGGATATTTATAGACACATTGAAAGCAGTTTTACACATTGCATAAATTGTGCAAAAGATAAACATGGGTACTTTAAAAGATGCAAAATATACAACACTTATCCAACATAAATGACACTCCCTTTAATTCTCCATCAACCTCCATTTAATAATTTAGTTTTTCTTCCCTAAAAATTCAAATTCTATTAGTAATTGATTGAATACTTCAAAGGAGAAAAGTTATTCAACTTGACAAAAAAGGTTATATGGAACCTGGACAGCTAACTTATTCAGCTTCTCTTGGTATACAGGTGGAGTGGTTTAGGAAGATACACATATCACATATTCATGTCACTCACCTTCATTCCCTTGGTATTTTTTTATGGGATTGTGGATTCCAAAACTACTATTATAAGAATGTGGGCAATTTGGCATTATAACTTTTGAGTCACTAGTGGGATTGGCTTCAAGCTTTAGCAGAGGAATTTAAAGACTCAAAATTGACATTTTAATGAAGAGTAGATCATTTGAAAGTTATCAAAATTAGAATTTTAACCCATAGTAAATAAAACCAGTATTCATTGAGATTACACAAACAATAATTACAGTTAATACAAAAGAAAACCAGCAAATTAGCCCTCCATGAAACCGTTCCCTCAAGGTGCCTTAGGTAAGTATGAAGGGTTGCAGACATTTGAAAAAAAATAATTTGAATCCATGATGATGCTATAAAAGACAATTTTTGTACTAAAAGATATATACTATGATGACGGTTCAACTTTTCTAATATTATCTTCCTTGGCTGAAGGAAGGATAAGTTTTAAAGAAGACAAACCATTTTCAATCATTTATGTCAAATCAAAGCTCAGGTGGTCTTCGAGAAACCCACTACACTCCCTCAATGCAAAGAAATCCCATTCTTTGAGAAAACCCATAACAATTCCAGTCCAATTGAAGGGTTTCCATTTTTTCCCTTACGAGATGTCATCCACAGTCCATGTTGAAACCCATCTCGATGTTGTTGAGAAACTCATGTCTAATGGATTCAACCATCTTGAAGTTAAGAAGAATTACATATTTCCTCCCCATGAACGCCCCCAAATGGCTGAGGTTTCTCATTCTTATTGTTGAACAATAAAAAAAAATTCACAGCCCATACACAGCCAAGAATGCAGTGGAAACAACAAACATAGGCATGCAACAAGAACACAAACCATTGCACATGATTTACCTTGGAAAACCCCAAACAGGGGAAAAACCAGTAATGAAGATCTTCATATTAACCCTCAGCCCCAACCGAACTGAGCCTGGAGGCTTCAACCAGCCACACATACAACAGAGTCACCAAGCCATTATATAGACTTCCATACATGCAAAACCATGGGCTCAAAACCATGAGCTCTAAAACCATGGACCAATACAACTAGCACAAAACCATGTGCTCAAGACCACTTATGGTTAATCCACTAACTCTAACTCAAGAGCTAGTTTAACCCAACAATCCCCCCTTTAAACTTGGTCTTGGGGTTAGCACTAAACCCCCCTTCCACAAGCACCAAGTGCAATGCCCTCTTGGTCATTTTAGGGATCAAGCAAGCCATACCAGGTCTTACAGCCATCAGCTCATATATACGTATTAAATTTACAACTCCATTACAAATATTTTTGTTCTTGCTATAGCTAGCCTTGGACCTGCAGCACCTTATACATGCAACAACTGGATACAATAACTTTTACCAAGCAACATGCCTATAGCAGCAACCACGACCAATCTTGCATAGACCTGCTCAACCTTCTTCCAGGAGATAGAGCGCTGAGACACACGCTCAAACCTTCCGTTTCAACAAGAATACCAGATCAAAAAATAAATGCTGCCTTATCTCCACACACTGTAAGCCTGCATTATATACATTAAATTCTTCTAAGCTACAGCATCATCAATTTCCAACGGCTCTGATACCAGTTGTTGAACAATAAAAAAAAATTCACAGCCCATACACCGCCAAGAATGCAGCGGAAACAACAAACACAGGCATGCAACAAGAACACAAACCACTACACATGATTTACCTTGGAAAACCCCAAACCGGGGGAAAACCAGCAATGAAGATCTTCATATTAACTCTCAGCCCCAATCGGACTGAGCCTAGAGGCTTCAACCAGCCACACATACAATGGAGTCACCAAGCCATTATATAGACTTCCATACATGCAAAACTATGGGCTCAAAACCATGAGCTCCAAAACCATGGACCAATACAACTAGCACAAAACCATGTGCTCAAGACCACTTATGGTTAATCCACTAACTCTAACCCAAGATCTAGTTTAACCCAACACTTATAACATTCCAGTAGTAGACCTCAAAGATTTAGATGGTCTTGGTAGAAAATTGGTGGTGAATGAGATCAAGCGTGCATGTGAGGAGGATGGCTTCTTCCAGGTAAAATTTTTATTTGTTTCCTCTTTTCCCTTACTCAAACTTATCTGGTTCTGCTTCAATTTGGTAAAAATGTGTTATGAAACATCCAGATTGTGAACCATGGGGTGCCAGAGACAGTGATGAAAAGCATGATGGACATTGCCAAAGAGTTCTTCGAAATGCCCCTAGAAGACAGGGCGTGCCTCTATTCAGAGGACACAGGGCAATTAGTGAGGCTTTATACAAGCTTCAATGTCACCAAAGACAAATTCCTCAACTGGATGGATTTTCTAACACAGCCATGTCATCCTCTGGAGGAATTCATCCATACATGGCCTCGAAAATCTGCTGCCTGCAGGTAGTAACCAAAAAAACAAAATGAAAAAATTTTCTCTCAAGAATTTTCAAAGAAGCAGAAGAAATGACTCTTTTATTTATTCTGCAATACAGAGAGATTGCAGGGAAGTATGCTATGGAAATAAGAATCCTCGCTTTAAGGCTCTTGGCTGCAATTTCTGAAGCTATGGCACTGGATTCTGATTATTTGAATATAGTCTTTAAGAATCATAAACAGGCAATGAAAATAAATTACTATCCTTCATGCCCAAATCCAGAACTCACCCTTGGAATAGCACCTCATTCAGATCCAGGAGGCATCACTGTTCTAATGCAAGGACTTGTGAGTGGCTTGCAAGTTCTCAGAGATGGAAGACGGGTTGCAGTAGAACCCACTCCCAATGCCTTTGTGGTGAATTTGGGAGATCAACTGCAGGTTTATAATAATATATATGATTAAATTTTATAGACTTAAGATTCCCCAATCCATAATATTACGAATAATTTTGGGTATAAGTGATTGGATCATCAGGGTGAATGATAAAAAGGCAAATCTGAGCTCAGATAGATATGAATGATAAAGAAAATGAATCTGGATTCCTTATTAATTTTCTTCATTATGAATTTTTATCTATGTAAGATTTGCTTTCTTATCGTCTCAGATGATGAGTAGCATATGTGGTTCGAAACTATTTTTGGAATTCTCCATTGTTCAAAACTTGTTTTTGATGGACTGAATTTTGAAATGTTTTTGTGTGGAGTTTTATTAGGTTGTGAGCAATGGGAAATTCCAGAGCATCGAGCATTGGGCTATAACAAACAATACCACTGCTCGTATATCTATTCCTACCTTCTATGGTCCTTCATTGGATGCTTTCATTTCTCCTGCAGAATCCATGGTGGATAAGGAACATCCAGCTCTGTACAGAGGATACAGGTTTGAAGAATACAAGGCAGAATTCTGGAGCCAGGGCTTGAAGGGCAAGAGCATTTTGGTTTGCTTCAAGATAGAAACTGGTCAATGATGTTGAGTGATGGATTTAACTATGTCAGTGAGGCAAAGGATGGTATATACCAGTTGTCTGGACATATGTGTTTGCAAGATCCTTCTGGGTTAGACTGCCTAAGTTGTTTAAGTTCCTATGTTTTGGGTCTCCTTCCTGAACCTATCTATCACGAGGGAAAAGCCCAAAGCCAATTCTTTCTAGTATTCATGTATGTTATTATTGATTCTATCTGCATATGTTAATGTTCTAGTAGACTTCATACTATAGTGATTCTTCCTATCCTATACATACAGTGCTAATGGTACAGGTGCAGGGATATCTAATCCAGTAATGTTTCACAGTCCAAACTCTAGTGGTAGAATTTGTAGTTTTATTCCAGCTACCATATTTATTTTTAAGCATTCCTAAGCAATTTATATTGGTTGATCCTATATAGTATAAAAACCATTTCTGAGGGTAGTAATTACTAAGAGATTAGAATTCCTAGTACTGTTTTTTTAATTGGGAATGTGTATGTCTCAAAGATTTAGGCATACCTTTTAGATACTACTCTACTTAAAACATCATTCATTTCAATGGTCAAACAGTCAATAGGAATTTTACAGTTCATCCACAACAAAAAATGAAATACTTGTTCTATTTTTATTAACCAAAATTGACTTTCGACTGTCCAAGTGCATAATGTTTAAGAATAACTGATAGATACTAGTATACCTATATTACCGAGAGATTGTTACCCCAGTTGGCATTTTGGCAGTGATGTCAAACTTGGAGATGTGTCTTTTTATCTCTAGACAACATTTTCTATTTGGACCTTTTTGACTTGGCATAATGTATTTTGCAAAGGTTTTTGATGTCTAAGGTTGTTGCAAGGACATCGTATAAAGTGACAAGTTATATTGAGCATTATGTGATATTTTCATTATGGCAAAAAGTCAAATTTTTTTGTTGTGGCACCAAATAACATACTCACGCAGCATGTGATCCTCCATTGCATGGTAAAAGTGACAAGTTGTGCACCAAATGGCATTTCCTAGTGAATTCTATATGGACCCTTGGTTTAGATGGGAAACATGTTAAAGTCACTTTATATTGATCGAGCTTATGATATAGGCACTTGAGATATTTTCACTTATGATATAGGCACTTGGGATATTTTCTATTTTGACCGGTTGAAAGATTATTTACTGAACCAAGAGGTCATTTCTCTTTTTTATTTCAAGCCCTCTTTAGGGCAAACCGGAATAGCCAGCTAAAGGACTCAAAAAGAATGAATCTTTCTTTCATACACTTCATTTCATCATTTCGTTGCATCAGAGTAGGGTTTGAAAAACAATCATGAAAACTTGAGGGAAGTCTATTGAATCTATCAAATAAATGGTGAGAGCTCAAAGGTTGACTTTGTGAAGTGACAAAGCTGGTCACAGTTTTACTGTAATCATGAGTTTGCAAGGGAAAAACTATTTAGAGACCGTCTGAGGTATCTCCAGAAGTGACAGAGCTGGACTAAAAGTTTTGGCATCTTAGTTTGACTTATTATTCGTCGGTTTTTGTAAGTATGGTCTGAAGTTTTTATTTCATCTCTTCTGCAGAATTTATCTTTGATCTGGGTTATGATTACAAGTTATTTAATGGCTATATTACAGGTTTTTGAGAAATGGAACTCCTTTGTGGTTTGTATTTCTTAACGGCACTCCACAATTTTATTTGTTCTTGCACAAATTGATTAGCAATATGGTTCCTTTTATTATGAAATGGTATTGGTAGTTATTTTTGCTAGGGTTTTTCCTTGTAACCCTAGGGTTTCTCTTGGGCAACCGGCAGTTGATTTTTGTAACCCTATCAAGGGTTAACAGTTACATCTTTCATCTGTTTCGAATAGTTTATTTTTTGTTCTGCCATCATGTTGTTATCATAAAAAATATGTTGATTATTCTTTTGATAAAAACAATGAGAAAAGTTGCAGTTGAAAAACTGTCGATTGTTTTTTTTTTCAGTTTCTAGTTTTGAAACTGTTTGTAGTCGAATGTTTTTGGAAGGAATGTAAATGGTTGTATATAAAATGGTATAGTGTGAATAATGGGTGTGCATCTGTGTATCCTACGCATACATTATTGACGGTATATGATTTCAAGTGAAACAGAGTATCCCTTTGTATGAAAATTATTCAAACAATTGTAATCCTTTAAGTATGCCAGTGAGGCAACTTATAAGCCAGTGAGGCACAATATTCAGTGAGATTGTAAGCCAGTAAGGCACAGTAATCAGTGAGATTCTAAGCCAGTGAGGCACTTTTTCGAGTGGTTTTATGCCAGGGGCTTTCCACTTAGGACAAATCTCTGTGTCTTTATTTTCTGTGGTATGCTTTCAATCTGTTATTGAATATTTTAGTATTCACACTTACACATTATCATTCCGATTTAGTTTTTAATGATTCTAGATACTGATTCAACCCCCCCTCTCAGTATCTTTACCACTCTAACAGAGATATCTTCTCTATTCCACCTTAAATTGATTTAATAATTTTAAACATCATACAAGATTCTCCCTAAAATTCTAACTTAGTGTACATTGCAATTAGATGTTGCTATTTAAAAAAGATGTGTGTCCTTTGATATGCCATTCATGTAACGTTTCTTTCTTTGATGTTAGTGGATATGTCATTCGTGTCCATCTGCCTTCCTATCCAACCGTTCATATATTTTTAAATTATAGAATCTTATTTCCTATTTTTAATTTTGTTTACACTGAAATTATGGAATCTTTCAGCTCTTGTTCTCCATCCCTACTGTGAATGTAGAAACGCCTCTCGGCGTAACTAGGAGATTCCAGCTAAAGTTTATGGGAGTCTTTATAGTCTTTTATAAGAATCCCTTGAAAATTGATAAATTTCCTATAAAAATTTCTCAAATATATTGAAAGACTTTTGATAAAGTTTTTTTTTTTTTTAAATCTCAATTTCTTGAAACTCCCTTAAAAATTGGATTTTTTTCATAGAAGTTTCTCAAATATATTATATAAATTACATTAGATTTTCCTAAAATACTAATATGTCCTTGATAAAAGTTGAAAGAACTAGAAAAATATAATAATAAATTTGAAATTTTCTCTCTTTTACTAAAAATTTAAATTTTTTTTTTTCAATATCAAAACAATTCCATAATAATAATGTTAAAAAATTGTTTTTAGTCTCTTTTTTTTATAAATTGAACATCTCTATCTCTTCAAATATTAAAATAAAAATTAGTTAAAAAAATCAATAATATTTTTTTAAGATTCATAATAATGTAAAAAAATTGTTTTTAATATTTTTAATAAAATTGAAGTTTTTTATCTCTTCAAATATTAAAATAAAAGTTAGTTAAAAAAATCTATAATAATTCATGAAAGTTAGATTATAGTTTTTTTTTTAATAATGGTAAAAAGTTGGGTATTGAAAGAGTCCCTATTCTTTTAAGAAATAAGATAAGATAGAACGTTGAAGCTCAATAGAGTAAACGTAAATTAACTACAAAAGGTGAACGACACTTAAACTATCAAGCAAAAACTACTAACACAACCCCAATAGTCCAATTGAAAATAATCCATAAAAGTAAAAATATTATAATTGATAGTATCAATCAACTATGATACCTTAAGCACACTATACACAATAAAACTAGCACTTGCACCCATAGGAGGTTCAAGGAATACGATAGGAACAACCAAGACTTTAGAAAATTTTCCGGCTAATTTTTTATGACGTGAGACAATTCCGAGCACTATAATGCTCACATATAAAAGCCTATCAGCTAATTACAACTCTATAATAAATGTGTTAGAAAGATCTATAATGAATTATTTATGAGGCACAATACTTATTGAAGGTTTTGCAAATAGGGTAGTAAGTTAAATGAGTATGTTATTGGAATAAATTTAATGATCAAGTGCAACTAATAGAAGGATTGTAGTTCAATTTTGTGAGAATGATAGTATGTTCCTTGATTATACCATCCATCAAGATTAAAATCCCTCAAAGGTGTCGTTGAACCCGATTCAACTTCAACCAAAACACAACTTCTAACTCAAATATATAATCTTTTATAATATAAAAATCCACTATATAAAGTCAAGAATACTAATATTTATAGAATCTAATTATTTAAAAAAACATAAAACTTGTTTAGTGGTTCATACTTTTAAATTACATTTTTAATTTTGAAAAAAAGCCTACAAATGGGCACCTGGCCGTGAAATTAGATTTTTTCCATGATCCCCCTTTATATATTTGCTTACTTTTTTAGTGACAGTGATAAGCACCTGATGCATGGTGATTCAGGAATCCGACGTGCACCAAGAATATACTTTGGTATTAGATTGTATTCAACAAAAAGTAGCAGACATGCCATTATGCATGAGTTGTTAACAATAAGATGCCTTCCATTCATTACTCCATATATGGAGCCATACTAGTTGGACACTTTCTTAAATTCAATGGTTGCATATCCCTGTTGAATTAGTTTCATCCTTACCACCAAAATGTCTTCATTTGAATTCTATCTAACCTTTGTATGTGGAGGACTTCTCAGCTGTGGAATCACAAATGCCGGTCTCACTCCATTTGATCTTGTCAAATGTACATGCAAGTATATATTTTATCGGTCAATGATAAAGTTTAAGTTTATGCGATTGAAAATAAGTGTAGTCGCCCATAACACATGCGAGCACCGTACAATAAGATTAACACAGTTCCATAGTATGGAAGGATAATCAAACTAGTTTTCTGACCTAATAACCTCTAAACACAGGGTACTATCTTGAAAATGCCTGTCATTAATAGATGCGGATACCACAACAGGAGGAGCATCAAACTAGCCTTCTGGCCTCATTAATCACTAAACTTGGAATTCTGTATTCAAAATCCATTCCACAACACAGTCACTGTACTAAGAGGAACATTACAATACAGAAAACTCATCAAACTGCTACTCTAGCCTTAAAACCTCTAAACATGGTTCTGTCCTGAAAACCCCAACTTAATCTGCATAACTACAAATGGATACTCTAACAAAACCGTAACTCTTCTCTTATAACAGAAAAATGCAATCATCACCATTACCCAATCATCATTGGCTTATAATCCTTAATGTGACTCGATCTAGTAACTCAGAACAATCAAAATAAGCAGATCCATGAGCAAACTCCCCGAAAAAAAACGCAGAACAAAAAAAAATAGCAGATCTATGTGACATGGTCAAAACTTACTTATTATTGGCCTCCAAGATCTGACGAATAAAGCCTCCTCCTCCTTAGTAGTGTCTCTTGAGATTCAATAGTTTGCTATGAACCTTCACTACTTCTACCAAATGCAACAAAAGAGAAGTAAATTAATGTGTAAATTAAAAATTGCATCACTTTAACAATAGTACAAACAAGTAAGCCAAATTGATGTAATTATTGTCTATCAATTATATTTTTTTTTGCTCCATTCAATAGTTTTGGCCCTTTGGGAGTCCAATCATGGACTATTTAAAAACATGCAACTAAATAATCAAAAGTCGTCAATCTCACAAAAAATTTAAAAATGCAAATAGTCCAAACAATTAAGAGCCCAATTGTTGATGTCATACTATTAACACTATTGCATACTGTTCTCCAATACAATATAAATAAAATTATTTTAATATATTGGAAAATCAATTAAAAGTAATATAATCCAACTATTTTAATTCTGCTCTCTCATTAAACTATTGACTAAAAATTAATAAAAAATTGCATATGCATACCATGAGGAACTAATAATGTCTTCCTTGGCTGAAGTAAGGATATATTTTAAAGAAGAAAAACCATTTTCAATCGTTTGTCAAATCAAAGCTCAAGTGGTCTCGGAGAAACCCACTACACTTCCTCAATCCAAAGAACTCCATAACAATTCAAGTCCAGTTGAAGGGTTTCCATTTTTTCCCCTACGAGATGTCATCCACATCCCATGTTGAAACCCATCTCGATGTTGTTGAGAAACTCTTGTCCAGTGGATCCAACCATCTTGAAGTTAAGAAGAATTACATATCTCCTCCCCATGAACGCCCCCAAATGGCTGAGGTTTCTCATTCTTATAACATTCCAATAGTAGACCTCAAAGGTTTAGATGGTCCTGGTAGAAAATCGGTGGTGAATGAGATCAAGCGTGCATGTGAGGAGGATGGCTTCTTCCAGGTAAAATTTTTATTTGTTTCCTTTTTTTTCCCTTACTCAAACTTATCTGGTTCTGATTCAATTTGGTAAATACACGTTATGAAACATCCAGATTGTGAACCATGGGGTACCGGAGACAGTGATGAAAAGCATGATGGACATTGCCAAAGAGTTCTTCGAAATGCCCCTAGAAGACAAGGCATGCCTCTATTCAGAGGACACAAGGCAATTGATGAGGCTTGGAACAAGCTTCAATATCACCAAAGAGAAATTCCTCAACTGGATGGACTATCTAACACAGGAATGTCATCCTCTGGAGGGATTCATCCATACATGGCCTCAAAAACCTGCAGCCTACAGGTGGTAACCAAAATGAACAAAATTTCTCTCAAGGGATTTTAAAGAAGCAGCAGAAATGACTCTTTTATTTAATTTGTAATACAGAGAGATAGCAGGGAAGTATGCTATGGAAATAAGAGTCCTCACTTTAAGGCTCTTGGCTGCCATTTCTGAAGCTATGACACAGGATTCTGATTATTTGAGTACAATCTTTAAGAAGCATAGACAGGCGATGACCATAAATTACTATCCTTCATGCCCAAATCCAGAACTCACCCTTGGAATAGCACCTCATTCAGATGCAGGAGGCATCACTGTTCTAATGCAAGGACTTGTGAGCGGCCTGCAAGTGCTCAGAGATGGAAAATGGGTTGCAGTAGAACCCATACCCAATGCCTTTGTGGTGAATTTGGGAGATCAGTTGCAGGTTTATAATAATATATATGATTAAATTTTGAAGATTTCAAGTTTCTGCCAATCCATATTATTACGACTAAAATTGGGCATATGGATAGTCGATGTTTGGAACTATAGACGTTGTTGTTCATCATCAGGGTGAATGATAAGAAGGCAAATCTGAGCTCAGATAGATATGAATGATAAAGAAAATAAATCTGGGTTCCTTATATAGATAACTAGTTTTCTTCATTATGAGTTTTTATCTAGTTAAGATCTGCTTTCTTATCATCTCAGATGACGAGTAGCTTATGTGGTTCGAAACTATATTCAGAATTCCCCGTTGTTCAAAACTTGTTTTTGATGGACTAAATTTGGAAATGTTTTTGTGTGGAGTTTTATTAGGTTGTGAGCAATGGGAGATTCCAGAGCATCGAGCATCGGGCTATAACAAACAATACCACTGCTCGTATATCCATTCCTACCTTCTATGGTCCTTCGTTGGATGCTTTCATTTCTCCTGCAGAATCCATGGTGGATGAGGAGCATCCGGCTCTGTACAGAGGATACAGGTATGAAGAATACTGGGGGGCATTCCGGAGCCAGGGCTTGAAGAGCAAGAGCATTTTGGATCGTTTCAAGATAGAAACTGGTCAATGATGTTGTTGAGTGATGGATTATCTATGTCAATGAGGCAAAGGATGGTATATACCAGTTGTCTGGACATATGTTCTGGGTTAGATTGCCTAAATTGTTTAAGTTCCTATGTTTTTGGTCTCCTTCCTGAACCTATCTATCATGAGGGAAAAGCCCAAAGCCAATACTTTCTAGCATTCATGTATGTTATTATTGATTCTATTTGCATATGTTAATGTTCTGGTGGACTTCATACTATAGTGATACTCCTATCCTATAAATACAGTGGTAATGGTAGTGGTGCAGGGATATCTAATCTAGTAATGCTTCACAGTCCAAATTCCGGTGGTAGAATCTGTAGTTTTTTTTCCATCTACTATATTTATTTTAAGCATTCGTAAGCAATTTATATTGGTTGATCCTGTATAAAATCAGAAGCAACTTCTTAGGGTAAGTAGTTATTACGAGATTCATATTAGTACTAATTTTTTGTATTGAGAACGTGTATGTTTCAAAGATTTGGGCATATCTTTAGATACTAGGAGATTTCAGATAAACTTTCTTCGAGTCTTTATAGTTTTTAAAAGAATCTCTTGGAAAGTGGTAATTTTCTTATAGAAATTTCTCAAATATATTGAGAGGCTTCAGATAAAGTTTTTTGTATTTTTATAATTTCCTAGAACCATTCCTTTGAAAATTGGAAAATTTCTTTTGAGAATCAGAAAAAAGCATGAAATAATTGTGAGTGAAGGCTTAGGGCATGACAAAAACGTGCAGTGAAGAAAACAGCAAAGCAAACAGAGAAGGCCAGCCTTTGGGCTTGGCTGCTGCAGCTGCAGCCATGGCGGCAGCCTCTGATGATGCAGGGCTTGAGACTGGTGGCCTTGATCTCTCCTTTAAAGGTATTTCTTCTGCTTTTGATTCTGAGTTGCATGGTTTTAAGGCCCTAGTCTTTGCAGCTGCTGGCAGGGACACAACTAAACCCTCTCATTCTCGTTTTGTTAAGAGACTTAAGTATGGCACCTAAAGTTTCTTTTAGCCATGATTGGCCAAGGACAAAAACTCGGCTTTTTCTGAGAAGGTTTTAGTTGGAAAGTTCATGGGTCTATGGCCAAAACCCAAAACCATGGATGATTGGATCAATCTTTAAGAAGCATAAACGGGTGATGAACATAAATTACTATCTTTCATGCCCAAATCAAGAACTCACACTTGGCATAGCTGATAGCACCATGGATGATTGGATCAATCTTTAAGAAGCATAAACAGGTGATGAACATAAATTACTATCCTTCATGCCCAAATCCAGAGCTCACCCTTGGCATAGCACCTTATTCAGAGGCATCACTGTTCTAATGCAAGGACTTGTGAATGGCCTGCAAGAGATGGAAAATGGGTTGCAGTAGAACCCACACCCAATGCCTTTATGATGAATTTGGGAGATCAGCTGCAGGTTTATAATAATATATATGATTAAATTTTATTCATGTATTCATGTATGTTATTATCGATTCTATTTGCATGTGTTAATGTTGTAGTGGACTCCATAACATAGTGATACCAGTGGTAATGGCAGTGGTACAGGGATAGTTAATCTAGTAATGCTTCACAGTCCAAACTCCGGTGGTAGAATTTGTAGTTCTTTTCCAGCTACCATATTTATTTTTACGCATTCGGAAGCAATTTGTATTGGTTGATCCTGTATGATATCAGAAGCCACTTCTGAGGGTAAGTAGTTATTAGGAGATTTTTTTTAGTACTGGTTTTTGGTATTGGGAATGTGTATGTCTCAAAGATTTGGATTGTTAAATTGCGTACAAAAATTTCTCAAATATATTGAGAGACTCTAGAAAAAGTTTCTTTTTGCATCTTTATAATTTCCTAGAACCATCCTTTGTGAATTTGAAATTTTTATAGAAGTTTCTCAAATATATTATATAAATTATATTATATTTTTCAAAAATATTAATGCCATTAAAAAAAACTAAAAAAATATAGTAATAGATTTGAAATTTTCTATCTTTTAATAAATTTTTTAAAGTTTTTTTCAATATCAAAACAATTTTTTATCAAATTACAAAGAGTATAGTGCAAAAAGAAACAATAATAAGACTTTTCTTTTTATAAAATGTAAAGAGGGGGTTATTGAAAGGGCCCCAACCCTTTTACAACCACATAACAAAACAAATGGCTATGCATCAGTGCAACAACACCACAACAACAACCAAATTACAACAAAAATCATAAACCAACAAAAAACTAAATCTCGGTTCTGAACACAACAAGAATCATAAGGTTCATGGTGGCTTGAAACTGAAGTGCTCCAATGAACATTGAACTTTTCATTGGAAACTCTTCGAAGAGACTATGGGGTTGCTTTGAATCTGGTCAGGACCACCATCAATTGTGATCGACTGATCAAAATGTTTCATCTTCTTGCTTGAAATCTCATTCTTCTTACGACGAGAAGAACCGTCAGGCGAGATCTAGCAACCAATAGGCACCATTTGAAGCTCCTCGTTTCGTACCATGTTACCAAGACATTGAATTGTATGATCAACCTTTGAAGGAAGCTCGCCAGAGACATCCTTCACAACGTCCAAATCCTACATCTCTTCGCCTTGAGGAGGGCCATGCACCAATGGATCTTTCTCCTTTTCCTTTTGTTGTGTTACCTAATGACTTGGCAACAAGAAGTCGAATGGCCAACCCAATGACATTTTTCACACATAACTGTGGATTCCTCAAAAACAATATGTTGTTCCCATATACCTAATTTGGAAGATAGGGTAATAGAAGATGAGAGCATCATGTTTTGGTTAACATTATCTCAATATTTTAAAATATATATTTTTTTAATTTTTAATCATTTTAATTATATGTAAATATATTTTTATCTTTGTCATTTCTATATATCTCTTTTTTTTTTTAAATTCAAAATAGTCTATACTTCCATCTCTATAATTGTGAGCTGTATTGTGGAAGAGCTTAACCTCTTATTCTATATTAATATTTGAGCTATTTTTTTTTTAAAATCCAAAATAATTTATTCCTTCTAATTTCTATAATAGTAAGAAGTGTTGTGGAAGAGTTTGACGTCTTAACTCTATGTTAATATTCGAGGTATGACAAACACTATTCTTCTTATTATACTAATTATCTCATTCATATTAAAACTATTAAATTGATTGATGATTAAGAAAAATTGGTAAGAACATTATCTATTTAATAATTTTTAAAATATTTCATTGAAGTTTTATTTTAACTGCTTTGTTGTAGGTTTTTCAGTGAAGCGGGACCCTCCAAAGTGGACTTTAAGATGTTCATCACATAGTTTAATGCATTGTAAAATACTAAAAACATACTTGTATATAAGATGACCAATACTAAATTGATTAAATTTTAGATCTTCACTAAAAAATCATAAACCCCTTGTAATGAGCTTATCTAGGTATGTGTGAACAAACATCCACTAAATATAATGGGGAACCTATTCTCAAAGAAATAAGGAATTATTCTAGTAATATATGGTACCATTTGAATAAAAAGAAATGCTCTCGGAGGATGTATATGCTATGTAGAAATGCTAAAAGTTGTTATATGATTATTATGCTAGAAAATTGATTATGAATGTCTTCCTTTCTATTTAAAAAAAATATTTATAACTATATTTAGAGGATTTTATTTTATTTATTAAAAGAAAATGTTTATAATGTTTTTGATGAAATAGTGTTATTTATATTAACTTTCTTTCTATTGATCTAGTAGCATGAGGGTCATGATCATCTAGTTTCTACACATCAAGATTATTTTGGACATTTGGGATAGCTACCAACTTATAAGAGCACCATCATTAGCCTGGTCATCTTGCACTTCATCTAGAGGTTGACCAATAACCCTAGAAGGAGACATAACCAAGACAAGATGAGGAAACTTGCCACTATTTGACCAACTAGAGGCACCTTTGTCATTGGGCTGAGAAGAAGTTGAACATTGATGAGAAGCCTATGACCATTGAAGAGCAATATTGAAAGGAAGCAAGGTACACGGAAACAACTTCCTACACTGATCTAATGACGAAAGGTTTATGCAAATTTTTATCTTTACAGTTACAAATTAAGATGCACATTAACATAAAGGTAATAACAACATTCAAAAGCAAGTACAAAGCTCACAACACAAGATATACATGGGGAAAACCCTTACGGGTGAAAAACCCCACACTCCAAAACCTACATAATGTATTATCAAATCCAAAGAAGATTACAACACACTTGCAATGCGAGTTCTTTTAGGAGTTCACAAATGTCGAACACTAGAGTAATTACAACAGCATAACGGTACCTGCAAATGAACCATACATCTCCAACTCCAAGCTCCTATAAATATAGAGAAATACCAAGATGGAGGTAGCTTCTAGAGCAAGCCACAAAAGAATCTTGTCCAAATCTACATGGCCCAAATTCCAAGGCCATAAAGCATGCAAGAAACACTTGTCAAAGATTCCCTTTCATCCCTTACAACTGCCATACTTGGGCACCCCAAATTTGCCCAAAATAGGTCTGACAAATGCTCTTACACTGTCATCAAATCGGTCATATATGACAACACTTACAGCTGTAAGAGAATCTGTCATAACTGACTATTAATATACGATTATCTTACAACTTGTCATGGCCAAACTTGGGCACCTACTTTCTCCATAAATAAATGCTTCTTGACACTTGTCACAGTTGTCATAGAATCTCTATTTTTGGCTCTTACATGTCATAGAATCCGTCATATGTCATAACCTCTTACACAACCCACAAGATGCTGACACATGGCAATAATGCCACCTCAAAATGGGACACCTACATTTTCAAATGTTGACTTGACCATCCAAGTCACCTTCCAAGTGGGATGACATGTTAACATGCCACCTCACACTAAATGACAAAGCCAGGACCATTATTAAATATAATATAGGCAATTAAATAAATATACAATCAAATAATAAATGCTAAGAAATTGCAAAGGTTGAGACACCTTAATTCCCAACATTCTCCCACTTGTCGAACACCTTGCAAGAGCTAATAGAATGACATGATTTAACTATTAGTGTCAACTTTCTCCAAATTCACCTTCCCATCCTCTACCATGTCACGAACAAAATGGTACTGGACATCAATATGCTTTGTCCTTGCATGGAAAGTAGGATTCTTTTCCAAACATATGGCACTCTTGTTGGAAAGAGACACTACTAGGCATGTTAGGTGTTGTCATTGATGGCAACTGAATCTATTTTACACATCTGCATTGCATCATTTGATCATACCGGAAGTCAGATTGCAGATTTGTCTAAGTCTAGATAGACAAGAACAGAGCACATGACAGGGTCTAGCATTTTGGTCCGCATTTCTCCACAAGTAATCATATTGTGCTACGGATTTGAGGGTATGTTAAGGGATGTCAGGGCTACCTAAATCCATAATTTTAGCCTCCAGTGATGAAGGGATTGAAAGTTAAAAGCATATGAGTATCAAGTTTTGGTTAGACAGTCCAATCTGGTGAAGAACAGGCTGACTTGGTGTTTGATCCTTGTACGGATTAAGAGAAGTGGTTGGTTGAGTGTTTTATGAGATCCAGTGGTATTGGTCGACATGTGTGGTGACTTGAATTCATAAGTTGTGGTCCGCATTAATGTTTGTGCATGGATTTAGCCGACAGAACAGTGATCTTGAAAAAGTTTCTAAGTCTTCTTGAGGATGACTGCAGTTGATGTGATTTCATGTTGTGGATATATATGATCGATGGGAGCAAGCATTTTGGGGTATGGATGTGTGAATATGAGTTAAGAGGTGTGAAGTAAGGTAGTATCAAGTGTGAAGCAGAGATCTAAGGCTCGAATCATGGAAGAACAGTAAAATAGGGAAGTGAGAGATGAAGTGTGTGAAGTCGGTATATTAATCCTAACCAGAACTATAATCTTGCATTATTAAATGCTATTCTTCAGTTCAAGTATTCCAATGAACTCTTTATAATTAATCTTGTAGGCAGTGAGCCTCTTTTGAGTAGTGAGCTCTAGGCAGTGTGCCCGAAGGCATGTGCCTTCCCATTTGTAATACTTTTAATAGAGTATAAAATCTTGTGGGTTAACCCCCACCGTGGTTTTTCCCTTAACCAGGTTTCCACATAAAAATCCTAGTGTTCATGTGTAATGATCTTGTTGTTGTTGTTCTTGAATTCATGTTTCTTTCTTTTGAATGTATGTGGTAAATTAATAAAGGAACATAATAATAAGTTTTGCAGAACATTGATTCACCCCCCCTCTCAGTGTTCCTTAATTTCAACAATTGGTATCAGAGCAAGGTTCCTTGGAAGAAGTTTAATAGCTTGAGGAAGATCTGGGAAGGTGTTTCAATGGGTTCATTCAGGTATTCTAGTGGCATCAATGAACAACTTCAAGTTGCTTTAGAAGATCTTGATCAATCTAGAGCAGAAGTCAAAGAACTACAAGAGAACCTTAAAGATGCTGAAGATTTCATTGAGACTTTAAAAGGGCAACTAAACAAATCTATGGAAAAGAGGAAGGAGCTACTTCAACAGTTAGCAAATTAGCAGGAAGATAATGACATGAATGGGGCTCTGAAGGAGAAGACAAAGGAATGTGAGAAGCTGACAAAATAAGTTGTTGTCCTAAAACATGAGATGGAATATGGGGTGATGAGGTTAACCAAGGAAATTGAGGAAAGGAAGAAGACTGAAGAAAACCTGAATCAGTCTCTGAAAGAAAGAACAGAAGAGTACTGCAGATTGGACAAAATAATTGGCCATCTAGAGTCTGATCTTCAAGAAACCAGGGATAATGAGGATCAACTTGAAACACAAATTGTTATTCTCAAACATGACCTAGAAGCTGCAAATGAATACAAAGAGAAGTTCAAGATAAGCTCAACTAAACTTGAAGTGTTGCTTGATAGCCAGAAGATGGCAGATGATAAGCATGGTCTGGGATATGAGAAAGGTGAAAGCTCTGGATCTGGTCAAAGAAATCCTAAATCAAGGAATAAAAGAAACAGACCTAGAAGACCTCCCGTAAGACAACCTAATGCTCAAAGGTATCCATCTTTCAATGGAAATTGTTTCAATTGCAATAAACTTGGTCATAAAGCTACTCAATGCAGAAGTAGAGTGAATCAAAGTGGCCCATCTTTCTCTGGTCAATGCTTCAATTGTAAAAGGTATGGTCATAGATCAAATGAATGCAGAAGTATGATGATGAATAAATTTAACAATAGAGGAAATGTCAATTCTTTCAATGGCAAATGTTTTGCATGCAATAGATTTGGACACATGGCTAATTAGTGCAGATCAAGAGGAAATCAAGTAAATGAGCCAAGAAATGTTGTATGCTTTAATTGCAATAGATCCGGTCATATTGCAAGATTCTGCAGAAGTAGAAATGATGATAGAAAAGGTCCAGTAAATAGAAACCGGAATGTGCAGAGACAAGATAAAGGTAAGGGCAAAGTAGATGTGAATGAGATCTAGAATGAAATGAACAAAACATAGGTGAAGAAAGGTGTAATCAATGATGGTGATGGGTCTGCACCAGAATCTGGTGTTGACAATTCCTCCAGGAATTGAAATAGGAGCTCTGGGTTAGGGGGAGCTGCATTGAAAATCTAATTCCCCCTGCCAGTAAGTGGGTGTCTGAATCTAGGATGATGAACAAAGATAAAGCAGCCTATTGCAGATCTGTTAAAACAATTTCTAGAAGAAAAGAAGCTAATGCGATTGATTGCGGAGCAATTGAAGATTGACTGTATGCAGCAACAGTGTAACTAGATGTATTAGGGAAAAGCATTTATTACAATGGCGAATTAGGTTTTGTGAAGCATAAAAGGTCATTTACTCAACATTTGAATCACTTTGCATTTGAAGAGAACAAGGAGAAGAGTGCCTGAGCTAAGATTTCAAAGATTTGAAGTGTGAAAAGTGAATTCGATAGCTAACCCTAACCGACGAAACAAGGTATTCTCTATGAAATTCTCTGAATTTGTAATCTCTGGATATGGCTACTCTATTGGTTGTTGACATCACCGAAAGGCCCCAACCTAAGTTCAAAAAGCACCCACACAAATCTGTAGAGGTTTATCTGTTAGGTGCCTTTTCAAATGTTCCATGGTGTGTTGCACGTTGAAGATATTAGGGCTTATATTCATGCTAGCATAGATGAGTTTGGAGATTCAAAGTTAGTATACTTGTTCAAGAATCATTTGAGGGATGAGATTCATGGTCTTAAACCTGAGTATAAGGCTCTGCAAGTCAAACATTTCATTCAAGTTATTGGTTTCTCGTCCTTCAGTGAGGATGAGTGGGTTTGATATGTACTGAGTCTGATGCATGCTAAATTCATGTGGCTGATGAAACCCTTTAAGATCACCAAGGATGCCATCCAGGCCGTAACATGATTAAACTCATTCAGTGGACTGCCAATGCTGAAATCAGTGAAGAATCAGACTGTAACTGAAGCTACCGGATCAAAATTTGATAAGAGGTCAATGATAATAAATGATATAACTAATCTGGATGTCAAATTTGCATCTATGGTGATTGGATATAAGATATATCACTCCAGCAGGGAAAAATTTGTATCCGGTACTGCCATTTATGCTGCCTATCAGATGTTAAGAGAAAATGTTGACTATAACCTGTGTGAGCTGCTACAAAACTAGTTAATGGAGAATCTGAACAAGATCAAGAAGGACAAGAAGAATACATTCAAGTATGGTACGTAGGTATTGTGTTTGTTCTTCTATTTCATGAATGAGTTACCTGAGCAGAAAATCTTGTGTTAGACCAGTGATAAGCCTGTTGCCATACAAATCAAAGAACACTTGCACAGTATTGGTGACTCCAATGCCCAAAGGACTGCTCTTTGGGGATATTTCAAGAATTTCTAGAACATGATGCAATCAAGGGAAATAATCCCTACGTCTGTGGTAGAAAAGTACAAGGATACAATTTGTTTCATGGTGGAAACAGATCAATGCTTGATGGAAGTAGTTGAACCAAGGACTATATGGATCGTGCCCATGGGATATGAAGTTGATGAACAAATATTGGAAATGTATGCTCAACACCTTCTGAGAAAACCAAAAGATACCTCAGTGGAGAGATTTGGTACATATAGAGAGCTTAGTTTGAAACTTTATGTTGAGCTCTAGAAACCTGAAATTAAGAGAAATGTCCAAAGGCAAGTTGAATTGTATGCATAGAGTATTGGAATAACAAAGGAAGCTGTGCAACAAAACAAGGAAAGGACAGAGAAAGCTAAGAAGGAGAAGCAGGACAGAGAACATGGAAGTATTCCGGCAAAACCCCCTTCTAAATCAAGGACTACTAGGAGTTCTGGTATAACATCCAGTGCATCACCTTCTCCTATTGCAGAAAAACTTGCCAGTAAGGAGGGAAAAAGAATAAAAGTAAAGGGCAAAAGGTCATATGTAAGTGTGGAGAAAGAAGATGAGGAAGAGACTGAGTCAAATGGTGAGGTTAAAGAGTTGAAGGCCTTAGGCACTAAGGCTGCTAAAGTATCTAAGGAGAAGCCCTCCAGAAGCATAAAGTCAAAGAAAGCAGAAGCATCAAGGGTTGCCCAAGACAAGCCCTCTGGAAGTGTAAGGGAAGACTAAAGACTGAAAAATCCACCCTGTCAGTTGAAGATATTGTGAATGCAATAAATATTCATGGAAATTTGAAGCCCATAACAGAATATTATGACATCTTTGACAAAGCCAACAAGAGAATTTTGGAGGATGGTACTGTTAAATACTTAAATACATTCAATAGAGCACTTGTGGAAATCTTGTCAGAACTCCCTAAGAGCCTAAGTGACATTTTGGAGATGAGAAAAGAGGTTGCTAAAGCAAAGGATTTGGAGCTAAGAGAACATGTGTTGACCAGTTTGTGTCCAGTAATCTCTGAGAAGGAAGCAAATAAAATTTTGAAAGAAGTTAAAAATGAATTCAAAAGAAAAATTAGGATGAATAAGCTAATGATTGAAGATATTGATGAAGTTGTCAAAGAAACAGAACAAATTCTGAGGAAAGCCCTAGACAAGAATAAGTTCTATGTTGTCACTGAAGAACCTGTTGATGATACACCCATTCCAAATGATGATGAGTTGAAGGAAGATGAGCAACAAGTTGAGGCAAATGTTTTCTCTGCTCTGAAAGAGGAAATACTGAATAAAGAAGATGAAGAGATGGTGAAGGAAGATAATGATGGTGCAGAGGATACTCAGATTCCTTCAGACCAATCTGGTGAAGAAAATATAGAAATGAATATAAATACTCCTACTAAAGGTGATTCTGAGAAGATTAAGGAGTAGAAAGCATAAGAGGTTGAGGACAAGGAAGGTCAAGAAGAAGAAACAAATGATGGAATTGATTCCTCCATTCCAGATGTTGAGGAACTTGATAAAAATGACAATAATGTTGCTACTGAGGATACACAAAATCCTCTGGAACAGAATGCAGAAGACATTGCTAATGATGCAAAGAGAGCAGAAGCAAAGAAAAAGAATGAAAATGATAAGCAAGACAATGTGGTTGACTCCGAAAAGGGAGAAGATGCAGGACCTAATGAGCATAAAACTAAAACATCATATTGGGCAAGAGACACTGCAGAAGCAGTGAAAGAAATTTTGGAGAAAGATAAACAAGTTACAGAAGATCCAGACATAATACAAGGTCCAATCAATTTTGATGCTCTGTCACTGATACAGAAGATAAAGTTGGCCTCTTTTGCACAAGCTAAGGCCAGAGAGGAAATTTTGAAGTTCTATATAGAAGACAATGAGCTTCTTGGTCTTGTATCTGGCATTTTGGAGAAAATCATGCCTTCATTTCAGAAGAATTCATCAGCATCTCCCTCCAGTCAGTTGAAGAATCTGATAAATTTTGTAAGTACTCACTTTGAGTCTTTTGAGAAGTCAGCAGAAGCCAAAGTCCAGAATGAATTTAATGATAAAATATTTAGTGAACTAAAAAGAATAATTGACAATGATAGAATTATGCTAGATACTAGTGTAAAGAGTATTCAAAATTCTCTCATTGAAGGAGAGAATGTGTACAAATTTTGTTTATCTCAGTCTAAAGTTGTTGAAGATATTGAGAAGAAGATCAAGGACCTAGAGATTAAATTGTCTAACATCTCTTAGTCCTTTAGTCCCTTAGCTGAGTCTGTAATAACTAAAAAATGTCAAGTAGTGAGCTTGCTTGATGAATTGAGCAAATTGGAGAAGGAAAAGGTTAAAGTTTTGGGTAAATTGGATGAACTCCGGGAATTGATTTCTCCGAATTTAGAAACAATGTTCAATGCATTGACAGAAGCTCAAGTTGTTGCTCTGACAAGTGATCCCACTAATCTACAGAAGGCAGAGTCATAGGCATTTCTATTCAGTGGTCATATTTCAGTTTTGGATAACATGAAGAAGAGTTGGGACAGTGAATTGGCACTGTTGAAAAACATTTTTGGTGATGTGCTTAAGTTCATGTAGACAAGACATAAGGATTGCTTGTATATATACATCCATGTACATAGATTTTTTGCATGAATTTTGGTATGCAGATCCCAGCCTTTGCCATTGATGTCAAAGGGGGAGAGGAAAGCAGTGAAAAATGAGGAATTCATCAAAGGGGGAGCATTGGAAATCACAAGTGTACATAGTAAGGGGGAGCATTGGAAATCACAAGTGTACATAGTAAGGGGGAGCTGTTCTAACACTTAGTCATTTTTCACTAAGTGTTGCCATCAATGCCAAAGGGGGAGATTGTTGGCAAGAGACACTATTAGGCATGTCAGGTGTTGTCATTGATGGCAACTGAATCATACTAGAAGTGTGTGAAGTCAGTATATTGATCCTAACTAGAACTGTAATCTTGCATTATTAGATGCTATTCTTCAGTTCAAGTATTCCAGTGAACTCTTTGTAATTAATCTTGTAGGCAGTGAGCCTCTTTTGAGCAGTGATCTCTGGGAAGTGTGCTTGAAGGCATGTGCCTTTCCATTTGTAATACTTTTAACAGAGTATAAAATCTTGTGGGTTAACCCCCATCGTGGTTTTTCCCTTAACCAGGGTTCCACGTAAAAATCTTGGTGTTCATGTGTAGTGATCTTGTTGTTGCTATTCTTGAGTTCATGTTTCTTTCTTTTGAATGTATGTGGTAAATTAATAAAGGAACATAATAATAAGTTTTGCAGAACACTGATTCACCCCCCCTCTCAGTGTTCCTTAATTTCAACAACTCTGATTGCCACAACAAATGGTAATCTTCTCTGCATCAAACCCAACATCAGAACACAATCTCTTAAGCCAAATGGCTTCTTTACAAGCATGAGTTGCTACCATGTACTCTTCTTTAGTAGTGGACAAAGAGACCACAAGTTACCGCTTACTCATCCAACTAATAGCACCACCAAACATAGTGAACACATAAGCACTGGTGGATCTCTTACTGTCAATGTCACCTGCCCAATCTGAATCCACAAATCCTCGAATACAAATTGAATGCCAAGGTCCTATAGGATAACCATGAAAACATAGGGAATACTCAAAAGTACTTGACAAATATCTGAACACTCTCTTCACTACATCCTAATTTACCTATCCAGGATTAGCCATAAACTGACTAAGGACTCCCACTACTTGGGCAATGCCTGGTCTTGTACATGCCATAGCATACATCAAGTTGCCAACTGTACTAGCATAAGGAACTCTACTCATATCCTCCATCTCTAAAGGAGACTTCAGATAATTTGCAACAAATAACTTTGTCCCCATCATAAAAGGAATAGTCAACGGTCTACAAGCTGCCATGTTGAATCTCTCCAACACAGTTTTGGTTACCATAGATGCAATGTTCACAAAAATCAAACTCAAGGTTACAATCATTTATACCCTCAATGAGAATTTTATTTTTTAGGGTCCTCAAACCCTTTTGACCAATGTGACCAAGCCTTTAGTATCATAACATTGTCTTTTCAACTAGAATTTTCATCTCCATAGAATGAGCACCCTTAGGTACCCAGAAAGCATGACCATCCGAAGTAGATGCAACAATCCTCTTTGCTGTTGATTCCAAAGGTGAGGATGAAGAATTTGAAGTTCTCTTCTTCAAAACATAGGCACTATTGCATTGAACCACGCATGCATCAAGCTAAAATAGAGTGCCAATCCAAACACCCTTAGCTAGCACCATAGCTCCTCTAGTCATCTTGCATCCTCCATTTGAGAAAACAACCTACACACCCACATCATTAAACTTACTTATAGATAATAGGTTTCATTCCAGACCAGGGATATGCATAACACCATTGATCCCCTTCACTCATCCATCAAGGAATCGAATCAAGACTCTTCCACGACCAACAATCTTCAAGTGAGAGTCATCACCCAAGTACACCTTCCCACCGTCATATTCTTCATACTTTGAAAACCAACCCCAATGAGAGGTCATGTGAAAAGATGCACCAGAGTCAATAAGCTACACATCCTTAGATGCATGAGTTGCCAAGGCAATGGCAAATGCTTCTCCATCATCCTAAGATGACTTGTCAGAATCCGAATCCGAATCAAACATCAGATATTAGGGTGAGCAAAGTTCAAAAGCCTATGAAATTGCTAGATCATTCCCATGGATCAAACTAGGTCCATACTTGTGGGGATCACCTCCATAGTTGTGGGTCTAATCCCACACTATGCATAGTTAGATTTTCAAGTCAATGATAGAAGACAAAAATTAAAACCTTGGTGAATGGTTCCCTAACATTTGTCCACAAACATTTTTGCAATAAAATCATAGCTAAGCACCCATGCATTCATTTAGTTTAATTCCCACATTTACTTTTCACATTTATTTACATTTGTGGCAATGATTAGCCCTAGCACTTGATTGTATACACTTATTTAATTATCCTAGATTTATTTAATGTGAAGCATTCGAACCCTTAGTTAACTTACTTATAGAGGAACTAAAAATACCTTGTTTGTGGGTAAAATTACTCCAATTTAATTTGAGTGACCCTCATGAAGATTGGTGGATTATATATTTATAATGGTGAAATTTGCATGCCCATGCCAATTCCCATTTATTTTTGGGCCCATTTCGATGGAATGATTGAATACAATTACATATTGAAACATGACACACTATTGTGTTAAGTTTGGTCCCTTCCTCAATCCTTATCAGGTCCTATTTTCCATTCATTTACACTTATTCCCTTATTTGACCTTTTCCCAACCCATTTGCACCTATTTCCACATATTCACCCTATTGTCAACCCAAAATTTTATGCACCTATTTTTGATCACGAGATTTACATTTCCTTGTCTTGGGTTAGTCTCGTGATGCTCAAGATTGACCCCAAATTCAAAATTTTACAATTCAAATTCACAATTTCGGCCCTTTCCTACTAGCCATTGTGAGTCAACTTGGTACATGTTTGCAAGACATGTTGTTATGTCTTGGTATTTAATGGCATGCAATGTGCAATTAATTCATATGGTGGATCAAGGGGAAATCATTCTAGGAACATTTCAATTTGGAGCTTAATATGAACACATCTACATTTGAATAGAAATCTCCATCTAGGCTACCTGCATGCTTGAGAATGTTATAATTGAATATTTGCCCAAGGTCATAAAACCAATTTATCAAGGGGGTTGACATAGGAGAACTTGACTCTAGCAATTTGACAACTTCTCCAATGGTATTTCTAAATATTGTCATCCTTATGAGTATTCATGTCTCAGAGATTTTGGTTAATTAGGTTGCAAAGTTTACTTGCCTATCAAATTAGATTTGTGCATTGAGAGGACAAATTTGCATTGCTCATGATTGACCCCAATCCACTCACAACCAACCCATAGAAAATTCTATATGTTCTAATTCTAAGATAGTGAGCATATTGAAGATGTTATTTTCTAGGCATAAGCGAATTGATTATGCATGACACAACATCATTCTTCATCATAGTTCCTCAAAGAAAGTGTCATATCCATTTATATTTAATTTCTAAAAGCAACATTTCAATTTATCATTTCCCAACTCTAATTAATTTAAATTAATTATACTTTTAGTGTTATATATTTATGCCGAGAGGCGAAGCCTAGAGGCGTTATACAATGGCATCACAAGATGTGTGTACATTTTTATTCTCCCTATTTAAATTGATGTTTTCAGCTGTCATATTGAAAACTAATTTAGTTTAATATTTTAATATATAGTAATAGTTTTATTTTACATTACAATCAAAAGAATTACACCGTCCAATAGTTTACTAATTTAGTTTAATACCTCCCATATTCTAGGAGAGAATATGGGCATGATCACATTTCCTTCCAGAGAGAATAGTGGCATCGTGGGTAGTAAGAAAATTGGCCGTCTGTAATTCTATTCTAACTTTGTCTGTTCAAGGGGAGGTCACAGTTGGACTACCATTTAAGAATTTGTAGCTATATAAAACCCTAATGTTCTTGCCAGAAGGCGATACAATTGTTTCTTAAACCTTTCATCTGTAATCAACATTATAATTAGTTTGCTCTTTTTAGGGTGTAAATTGAGGGAAAAAAGGAACACAAGATGGCAGTGTTTGCAATGCCTCTAATGGCACGGCCGCAATAGCTGCAACTGTGGCCATGGGAGCTTACTTCCTCTTCCATCCGCCTGTAATACCTTGATTATTGTTTTCATTATTTTCTTTTTCACTTTGATTTTTCTTATGTTTTCTGACAGAATTATACTTCTATTTGCAGAGTTTGGATATTCGACAGGGTTATAAGGGAGAAGCAAAGGAATTGGTCACAGATGAAAAGAGGGTGTCAAGAAAGAGTAGCGGAAGAGTAGTGTTTGCTCCAAAATTTGAGGGAATATGGGGAGAATAGTGGCATGGTTATATCACTATTTCAATAATCATAAATAAAATTAATAATCTATCTCATAACAATAAATTTCCATATTTAGGAGGTGAAAAGTGCATGCAAGAGCCAGTGTAGTGAACAGGTGCAGGTGACCACTGATCTGGGCAGTTTGGGCAATTTAGGGTTTTTAGTGTGTTGATAAATTTACATACTAGCAGTCCCTGCACGTTGAGGAGATGTAGACAAACTATATATATGGACAGGTGTTTTTTGACATGCGAGGCATTAGATGTCAAAAGTTAATGGAATTTTGGTATACTTCTTAAAATTTAGTGGATAGATATCGTTTGCAGCGGTTTAAACAAAATTTTATCAGAGGTATTGAAATCCATTCGGGATAGATAATTATCCCAACTTAAAGTTGCATTTGTTAGATTTATTGAAATTTATAGTACATTTTCCTTTCTGCATCAAGGGTTTTTATATGATTTTGGTTATTAACAACCTTATTTAATTTAGTCCATGTCTTTTCATTTTCAAGTTTTGAAGAATTGGGTAGAAGTAAAGCTACAATAGAATGCACCGATGATAGTGGTGGACTATAGTTTAAGTGTTGTGGGTAGTTAGGGTTTGCATTGGACGGAATCCTCATTAATATGACCATTTTGTTTCAAGACTCCTCTTGCGAATTACAGATTTTTGTTCAAGGTTGCCCACATTACAATCTCCAGGTGTTTTGCTGAGGTCAATGCAAATATTCACAAGGTCGTTGGCCTCCAAAATCACCATTCCACAGTGATTAAGGCTCCTGGCTTCAAAGTTTTGTTCATTCTTTTCTAATTGTGGCATTTTTTGAATTTTTTCATGGCTTGATATAAGAACACTTGTTTAGGTTTGGAATATTGCCCTGTTTTAGATTCTGGAATAGGGTTTTTTTTTGTTTTTTGTTTTACTATTAACAATTCATGAGCCGAGCTCTGTATGTTTGGTGGAGATGGTGCATGATTTCATGGAAAATGAGAAGAAAAATCTAGAATGTGGGCTTTACTACAATTGCTCGAATCGGCATTGCAATGTTGGTTGGAATGCAGAAAATGAGGATGATCACAAATCAGCAATTGGATCGGGTGGAGTTAGTTAAATTCTCAAGGCAAAATACCCATTTCAATATTTAGCAACTTGCAGTTGAATTTAAGGCAAAATTTTATAGATTTCAATTGGTGTAAGATTGGAGAAATAGGGATCCTTTTGAGATTGATATGCTAATTTTTTTCACCCACTTGAACTTGATTATTTACCAAATTTATTCTTGAATCATGTCTTCAAGGTATTTGAACCTGGGGTTCTGATATTACTTGCTACAAATCACCGACATTTTTTTTTTAATAAAGTCTATTACTTTTTGACTTCTAATGTCAGGAAAGAGGCTGATTTTGGTTGACACGGCTTTGAGTTTTAGACATTACATCAGGTTTTAATGATTTCTTTTCTCAATATATTGCTTCTATTTGTTTAGAGTTAGAAGTGAAGAGGATTGGTTTTAATGGTTTGTATTGATCCTCCTTTCACCACTAAACATTCAAGGACATTCAACCAAGTAGAGAATTCTACTACAGATCTCCTGTCACTTGGAACATAGGGGAAGATTGGAATTGTGTGATTTTGTTATTCAATTAAGCCCAATTATGCTTAAAACCCTAATTTTGTGAAATCGTAAACAAACAAACAAATTACAAAAAATGATCGCACACAGAGACATCAAATGCATACCAGATTTTGAAGTTCAGTGTGCAAAAAAGTCGGGGACTAATGAGAGGGCACCCTAGTCCAGTGCCTCAGTTTTTGTCGGGATCTGGGAATGTTGTCTGTAACATAGTTCTGTTGTTTTAGAAATTTTACTGTTGTGAGATCTAGAGGACTAATGAGCAGGCGCCTGAGTCCAGGTCCCTATTTTCTTCTTTGATCTGCAATTTTGATAGTCTGCACTGCTCTCCTGCAACTCCACTTCTTTCACTTTCGCAACCTGTAACCTGCAATCACAGAAAAGTGGGTTGGGGTTGTGGTGTTTAGAGGCTTGCCTTAGTCAAGCCCTGGAGAGACATTTAAGTCTTTCGAACACCGTTGTCAGATAAAGAGTGTGTATCCCTGCAGGATAGAGGTTAAATCCAAATGATAAATGATATAAAACACAATTGATATCACCTTGTAGTGAAGATCTCATGGAAGGAAGATGCTCTTCATGCCATGAGGAGATGGATGCCAAATCTGCAAATACAACACAATTACAACAAAGTACTGCTCTGCAACACAATGAATGCCTTGAATTACTTTCACAAAATCGCAATGCTCATCTAATCTTCCATCTAGTTTACAAATGAATCACTAATCATGCTTATATATACAACTACAAACATTCCCGCTAAGAATTTCATAATTCACACTTACCATGTCGGCATAGGACCTAAATAACGATCATAAACTGACACTTTGAAATAGGTCCTAACCTAAAATAGGGCAGGACTAGGGCATAGGCGCCCAAGTCCTCCCCCCTATTTAAGGTAGGATTCATCATAAATGTGCCCCTTAGGTCCCATTTTCCATGAAACTTCAAGGTTTTCTCATCGGGAGTCATCAAAATTATGCAAGATGCTCTAAATGCATTCTAAAGGACCTGGGAGCTAAACCTTAAGAGGAAAAAGCTCCCAAGGTTACTTTTTTTGACATAACACTATTTTACATGCTTCCTCTTGTACTCGGAATTAGAGACAAATTTTTTAGATATTTCATTTGGGTTTAAATTGGTGAAAAGGGAAATTTTTTGTTAAAAATTCCATTTCAACATTTTTTGTTATCAACTTCTACACTATAAATTTCAAAAGTAGTTACTTAAAATGGCTTTGGGTTTTTAGATGTTGCTTTGGATACTTTATGTTTTTGATGTTTGACCTTTGTCACTATTTTATGTTTTTGATGTTGGAGATTTCTCTTTACATACATAGGCGCTGGTAGTAGCCTCAATACCCAATATTCTAGGGTGGATAGCCATTTGTTTGGCAAAAGCAAGTCATAGTTCTTCCATTAATGGATGCTATGTCATATAGGCATGACCTACAAAAATAGTCCTAGAATTATGACATGCATGTTTCTAAGTTCAATATCAGAACTTCTGTAACTCACATATGAAAAGAATATACTTTATTATTTTAATTTCATTACTGCTATTTGGGTGCATGATTCTTCATTTTTGTATATAGGTAGGTTATTGATAGGCTTGGGAGTAGGAATCATATCATTCACTGTAAGTTCATTGATTTACCACTACCCTTTACAATAAATTCAAGTTTTCTGTTATTAAGTGCTTTTTCCCTCCTTGGTCTCTTTCCTGGGCAGTGACAATGACAATAAACTTATTCTTAGAGTGGAGAAAAATAGGTAACTCTATGGCCAGATCATCAACTCCAATTTGGGAACCAAAGTGGATTTCTTTTTTAATGTTTCTGGGGTCATTGTTATAGGATCACAAACTAAAATTGAGGTATGTTCCTTGCAGGAACATTCATGATGTATGCCTTGTTTAGTGCTCTTGCCTTAACCTTTATAGTACTGTTTGTGCCTTAAACTAAAGGAAGAACTCTGGAGGAAATTGAGGCATCACACAGATAAGTTTGGGTGGTTAGGAATCATCAATAGTACTCTTGGATGATACATTGCTTTATAAGCATAGGGTTCCTGTAGCAGATGTGGTTTGTGTATGGAATAAAATTTGTTGGCCATGAAATTGAAAGATGATACACCATACATTGGGAATTATATTTTGTCCTCAAAAATTTGGGTTGGCAAGTCCTCAATACACCAAATTAGATGACATCTATATAGCTACCCATATTGGGGAATCCATGGCCTATTTCGATAAAGAAACCTTGACACAAGGATCATATAATGAACTTCTGGAGCATTTGAATAATATTGTACATTTGGTATTGAATAGTGATATATTGTTCTTTTTAAGCTCTTCAGTTAGCTAAAAAGTATTGATCATATGATCTATAAGAATTGTACTCCAAATTTTCTGTGTGAAATTAAATTGAATTTTGTTATTGGTAGTCTTTGGTGCAGTTGAATCATGGACTTTGTACAAGGATAAAATATAAAATTTGGTATTGACAAGTGGGTGTGTGCAAGAAGTTGTGTCCACTTATTGGCCAAAAAGTGGAAGTGTTTTCCCTGATTTTCAGAATTTGTCACATTTGACCTAAAAATTTGAAGCACATAAAGGTGGAATCTTGAAAAAAGTCACTAAATATGAAATGTAGTACTCGGAGTCTAGTTTCCAAATATGTAATTTTTTTCAATACCCAGATGATAGAAATTGATTTTGAATAGGCGTTTCTAAAAACCACTGTTTAAAAGTCATTTTTTTTACTATACCATGTACGTGTACGTCATCCATATTTTGACCTAAATAATCATATTTTTGAAAATCCTTTTGGGAAAAGATTTGTAACTTACTGAAGCACATTTTCCATATTTTTTTGTAATTTTTTATTGAATTTTTTTTTTTATTAATTTTTTATTGGCCATTTTTTGTCTTTTAAAAAATCATCGTGTACGTCATGCATAAGATGACCTAAACTTAACATTTTTTGAATTTTTTTTAAAATTGAAAAGAATTGTCTAAAGTACGTTTTCCTTAAAAAAATTTACAAAAAAATATTTTAATAAAAAGTTATTAAAATACTAAAAAACTCTGATAATTAAAATTTATGGACCTATTTCATCAGAAATTGATTAAAAAATAGAAAAATTAATCCAATTGTAAAAAAATTACATATTTGGAATCTACACTATCTGGTCTATAATGGGTTTTAATTTCGTTAAAATATTCTGCAAAACAGACCTTCAGATATATGCCCAAAGTCAATATTTTGTTGTGACATTGAGAGGGCCTTCAAGAACCTTCAAGTTGCGGGTCAAACCAAGTTCAGAGGTCAGGTTTGGGTCCCCAAAGCATTTTTCGAACCGGGTTACAAAGCAAAACCTGAGCTTAAAATTCAAATTTTAAATAACGCGATCCCATTTAGTAAACGGGATCCCATTTCTTACTCCACCAATGCAAAACAAAACGGGATCACGTTTATTATTTGTCCATTTTTTTTAATAAGACTGTACTATGACTGTCAGCACTGCAACTTGCTCTATAGTACGGCCGACAGCAACATTTGCAGCAATCTCTACTATCATTTTTTCTTTTGCAGGTCCATCAACTTGGAATATTGTTTGAATTTTGATAGAAGCCATCATTGAGACACTATTTGAGTGAAATTTTGTTGAATTGGTACTTGTTTGAAGGACTTGGAACAAAGAAGAAAGACTTTCAAGCTTTTTACAATCATTTGTACATGTTTCATAAATTTTTTAATCATGGGATCACAAAGTCGTAATAAGAGGAAAGATAGGAAGGTATTAACCCCTGAAGAAATTGAAGCAAAGAGAGAGGAGGAGGCAAAAAGACAAAGAGATAGAAGAATAACGATTCAATCAATGAATAATGCTGAAGCATCCAATTCCACAACTATTGAAGATAAAAACATTGAGGAGACCATGGATGTAGACGATGCAAATTTGCAAGAGGTGAATGTGGAAACTAATATGATTATACAAACTACTCCTGGTATGTCTTCAAATCCCTCTATCAATGCTATGGAGAATGTTTCAATAGGCACAAATCTAGGTACTTATTCAAATCCACCTTTGAATGAAATGGAAATAGTGTTGATAGGAGATTTAAAACAAGCCGGATATAACAATGTTGAGATTGATAATATTTGTAGAGATTGAAATTTGAAACAAATTGTTGTTGAAAATGAAAATGAAAATCCTTTTGTTGAAAATGAAAATGAAAACCAAAACCGTTTTGTTGTTGAAAATGAAAATAAAAACCGTTTTGTTGTTGAAAATGAAAACGAAAAACCTTTTGTTGAAAATGAAAATGAAAACCGTTTTGTTGTTGAAAATGAAAACGAAAATCCTTTTGTTGAAAATGAAAATGAAAACTGTTTTGTTGTTGAAAATGAAAATCGTTTTGAAGTTGAAATTGAAAATGAAAATCTAGGATGTGATGTTGAAAATGATAATTTTTTTTAAAAATTGAAAGAGATGTTTTGGATAATCTTCCTGGTAAAATTTCTTGGAGACAAATAAGAACACATGCCAATAGATTATACAAGAAATTTTTTTATCGTAAAAAACTATCGTTTCAATGTCAACTAATGATGCAATTAATGAGAATGTGGAAAATGAGAAAAATAATGAAAATGTTAGGCATTTTTGTTAAACCAAGAAGAAAAGATCAATCACTAAAACATGCTATGTCTACTGTTGCTAGTGCCATTGAGTCTATTGGAAGTAATAGTCGATCCAAAGATAAGAATGCAGCAAGACGAGCTATAACAACTGCTATAGTGAATAAAACAACTTTGAATAGAAGAATGGTAAGCAATATTAGTGGAATTCTAAAAATACATCCTAAAACATTGGTAAGAGTGGCAAAAAGAAGAAAACGTATAGAAAATGATCCAATTAACCAATGTTGGAGTTTTAGTGGTCGACTCTCGAGATCTAACATGAAACTAAATGTTGAAATCAGATCTTTGATCGAAAAATATTGGCATGATAATACTAGGGTATCATTTAATGCTAGAGATGTTTTAAAATTAAGAGTGGGGTCTAAAGTTCGCGATCCTCATCCAAAACACCTATTAGATACAACGCAAACTGAATTTTATAGAAAACTTTGTGATAAATTAGTGTTACCTGGTAATATTAAAATAAGTCAAAGATTTTTAAAAAAATGCAAACCATGGTATGTAAAGATTAATAAGCAACAAATATCTTGTTGTTGTAAAACGCATGTTCAATTTCGTTATTATTATGATGTGTTTCAATATATACGTTGTACTTTATATAGTAACATGATTATACAGGAATGTGATATTAATATGCCAACTGAAGCAATAAAAGAGTTTATATCAAGTTTGTTCTGTGAAAGATCTAATGAAAAATTATTTTATTTAAGTTCATGTATTTCTGGACAATGCAATAGTTGTGGCAATCTTTCTTTGTTAAGAGTTTGTATGCATGAAAGTGTTGAAAATGATTTTGGACAACAATTAGTAGATGTTAAAAGATTTAAGAATGTAGAATTTTCTTTAAAAGATGGAAAATTTGGAAAGCGTTGTGATTTAATTATAGAAAAGGTTAGTGTACATGCATTCATATTAGAATTTAAGAGTAAAATTGTACCAAAATATGTCAAGCACTCTCAACAAGCTCGATGGCTTGATGGACAATTTCGTGAATGTAGAAACATATTTTCAGTTGGTACTATATTATCAGTGGTTGATTTTGTAGAAAACTATACTTTAGCTCCGCAAGAGGAAATTCAATCACAATATTACAATTCAGTGCAGGTTGCTATGTTTGTTCATATTGTTTATAGACATGTAGATGATAGTACAGAGAATGATAGAAAAGTTTTGAGGGAGTATCATTTCTATTTGAGTGACAACCAGTTACACTCATCAGAGTTTGTTCAATTTTGTTTCAATATATTTTATACAAATTTAAGAGAAATAGGAATCCAGATGACTGAACATCTTATATGGTCAGATAATTGTACGGGGCAGTTCAAGAATGCTCGAATGTTCTGTTGGTTAAGTAGGGTTCACAAGGAGAATAATGTCCAACATATGTGAAATTTTTTTGAAGCTGGACATGGTAAAGGAGAACATGATGGAGCTGGTGCATGTGTTAAAAGAATTCTTGCTAGACAACAATTGAAATTTGAGGATGCAGTAAAATTTAAAGATGCATGTGGGATTGTAGATTGGTGCAATACAAGATTATGTACACTTGAATCAAGTGAGTACTCTATAGTTTGTCGATTCTTTTGGTTGGTTGAAGAAGAAAATATTCTACCTAGACTTGATTGTCAGACAATCAGTGGATCTACTAAATGGCATTCATTTAGGAGTTCAAATGCAAGTACATGGACTATCTGGACAAGGGAGCTTGCATGTTTTTGTCAATTTTATATTTCAGGAGATTGGGAAGCATGTGAGAATACAGAATGGGTTGAAGAGTGGAAGCAAAGACCATTGACACTTGCACAAGCACACGATCAAAATGAAACAACAATTGAAGACAATGATCAACTGTTTGTATCAGACGATTATGACCATGTTTCAGACCTTGTACAAGAAGGTAATTTAATTCAAATTATATTTCATTTTATTTCACCTCATTACTAATTTGTAGTGCTTTTATTTATATGTATATGTGCACATATGAATGCATGTATGTTGATTGGTCAAATTTTATGGACATGTGCAAGTTATTGAATCAAAATTTGTTTGCAGGACATGTGTATGTTGTTGTTGCACCAAAAAAGAATGAAGAGGAAACAGAATATTGGTTGGCTCATTGTGTGGAGACTAAACATAAGTTAACAACACCTCGAGAAGATGATGATGGCTTTCCTTATCCAACAGGTTTGGTGATCCCCTTAAGACATCCCCTTAAGCAAATTTTGATAACAAGTCTTTGATCTCCTTAAGCAAATTTTAAGAATTTCTTTGATGGTGGCTCTCATTATCCAATAGGTTCGGTGGTGGTTGTTGGCACATGGCTACAAAAATACCTAATAAGGAAGAATGGTTTGCCTGCATTCGAAGATTATGAAACACATAAGAAGATTATACACTACTCACATTTGGTGTTGGCAACAAATATAAAACTGGAGAGGTATCGTGGAAAACCTACAAATAAAGAGTTATGGAACATTTCTATGGAAGACCATGAGACAATCATCGATGTGTTGGAAAAAAGAGAGGATGGAGATGGTACAATGGAATAAGTAAATACAGGTAAATATAGTTAAATAGATTTATATTGTTCTTTTAAATACATTAAATACATGTTTTGATATTTCTTGTGCATTATTAGTTGAAAAATTGATTTAAATTATTCTTTTATATCCTTAGGTCATCATCACAAATTCATCACATACTTTGAAACAAAAACTTGAGAGGCACTTGTAAATACAGGTACAAATTGTGTATATCTAGATAGTTTTATATAAATTATTAAAATACATGTTTTGATGATATATTGATAAATTGCTTGTATTATTTTTATATTAGGTGGCGTGAAGACCTGCTACATTCCCCACAAGTTTTGTAAACATTATTTTGAGTTGGCGTGAAGACCTGCTACATTCCCCTACAAGTTTTGTAAAAATTATTATTCTATATATTTTATTTGTTAAATTATACGCATGTTTTTCTACTTTGAATTTACTTTAAATTTGATTTTATTATATTGTTAAATTGGGTTGCTTTGGGCAACTTCACCAAATTTTGAGAACTTAAAACGTCCCCTTAAGACATCGTAAACTAGGACCCCTTAAGACATCCAAAAAGTTAGCATCCTTGTAGGTTAATTAACATGGCCAATTTGAAGTTGTTAATGGACCACAGTACATCCTACGTGCAATTATGTTCTATGTTTCAATAACCATATATCTCTCAATCCAACTGGATTACACTAGATCATCTTTATTCTATCCTTAAAATTTCTTCTTTATATTTGACATGCTCAATAATGAAGATGAACTATTATATGTCCATGATGTGTTCATCATGCATGTATATGTCCTCTCTATGTTAGCAATGATATGAAATTAACATATGTCACTAAATGTATATGTCCTCTTCCCAATGTAAACAAAAAGTAATGAGAAAATCCATGATTGTCAAATAAATTCTAATCCAATTGCATAATCTAGATCTTGATTATCAAGCAAATTTTAGAAGAAATAATCTCTAGCATCAACCATATAAAATCTACAAAGAGAGATAAGCTATTCTAAGCCTCTTGTTTATATTTGCATTTATGAGTCTCAACTCATTTATTTTATTTTAACTAATTAATAAAATTTAAAAAGCATGCTTTTAGACCTAAATAACTATAGCCTATGTTTATTTTCCTACACAATCCTAGACTAGAAAAAAAAATAGATTTTTTTAAAAATTAAACAAATATAACTTATAGATCACTATGACTAAAGTTATGAGCAAGTTCTATTTTGTGTATCAAATTCTTAAATGAGCCATGACCTTTTACTATTTAGATGATGTGATATATTAGTGTGGGCTTAGGTCAATACTATTTAGTTAGTTCCATAAAATAGTAAGATATTGTTAGGTCGATACTATTTATTTTTTGTATTGGAAAATTTTAAAATATTGATGTGTTAATTTGTTAATATTTTCTAGAGTGAAGAAAAATCCTGACAAATCTTAGAAGCCCTAGTGAAGGATATCAAGAAATGGGGCACAAGGGTAGCCAAAGCTCCACTAATATTTATCTTACCAAGACAAAGCAATTGAAGAGTGTAGCTTCTCCTTCTCACCTTTATTTTGCAATTTTCTTATAAAATCTATTAGATTGGGATTATAAACTTAAAGTATTGTAGATTAGTATCTAGTCTAAGATGTTAAATTTTTACCATGTTTGAAATTGTTAAAATTCCTTGGGGGAAGAAGTTCCCTTTCAAAATATGCATCAACAAGTGTTGAATCAATTTTGCACATCATCAACATTATTCTTCTAATTAGTTTATCATGTTTGGATATCTTGTTAGGGTTTATATGTTTATATGTTTGGGTAGTTTGTATAGATAGAGAAGTTCATACCATTAAATTGTGGCATGTATAACACTATACAATTCTTCTAAATCATCAAATACAATTATATTACAAAAGTCTTATATGGTCATCTTGAATGTGTATTTGCATACTTTAAATCTAGAGTTTTTTATGGATATGAACTACAAATTCTATAACATAACACACTTAGAAATTACAAGTTTGGACATCCTTTAATCCTCCTAGGATTCAAATCAATTAAGATAGGTTCAAAACATGTTTTTTCAAGTGTTTTTTTTTGCATATACAAGTTTTAGAAAGAACTACTCATAAATTTGTTAAAATGAAATACTTTTCAACCAAACAAAAGAGTACAAATATATATTTAGTCATTTACAACTTCCTTTATATAAACTCATAAGGGGAAGATTATTTAACAAATATATAACCTTAAAAAAGATTTCCATAATTATAAACTATTTAAATAAAACAACAATATCCACATGAAGAAAACAATGCCTACTTATTGTCTATCCAAATAACCCACACAAGAACAAATAGAGGAAGGTCAGGTTGTATAAACTCTAGGTCCATGAACTCAAAAAATATACAAAGTCCCATACATTCAAAATATAAAGTCCATGTTCAACAATATATATATAAAGTCTGGATGAAAAATAGTATATAACATAGTCCATGAAATAGTCAAATTATGTAGCCCATGTTCAATAACCTATCACATATTATCTCTATAATCAAGAGTCCTCTTCACACCATGCGAACTACTCAAATGCCCTGAATGACTCTGTAGAAGAGAAAGATTTAGATGAAATCAGATGTAAGATGATTAAAAATGATTTAATGACAATTTTTAAATTTATAATTTTTATCATATTATAATTAAATTACCGTGTGAGGCTGAGAGGCATGCTCTGGTGCACCTGGACCTGTCTCTACATGCTCTGAATCAATCTATTTAATACAAGAGAAAGTTCAAGTTGAAATTAGATGTACAAGATGATTTTAAAAATGATTTAATTCAATTTCATTTATAATTTATATAGATCATATTTAAATTATTATACCGTAAGAGGAACTTGTTGTGCATCCTCTATTCCAGGACCTGTCTCTACAGGCTTAGCTACATGACATGTCTCCAGCTATAAAAGAAAAAGAATTTTGAACACATGTCAACATATATATCTATCAAGAAATTTAATTTAATTGAATTTAAATATAATCTAAATTTTTTAAATTATACTGTATCAGGCTGCCCATCTCCTCTGTCCTCCTACTTTGCATGTGTTGTGTGTTGATGAAACATGTCACTAACAAGCTCTTGTACAAGGTCATTTCTAAGTTAGCACATGTGTGTACAAATTAGGTTTTAAAACATATATATAATTGACTTTTGTACATGTTATACGTTTTTGAACAACCTAAAATGCAGTTGACTCCTGATATAAACTTGGATTATCCAAGTGTGTTGCAATGCCCATCCTCATTGTTGTGTCAACTTGCATAGACATATTTTTAATATATATATTAAATAGTACATGCACGTTTTTAGATACAGTGATATATCAAAATAGAAAAATCTAAGTATATATAGTTTTTTAAAACAATATACATATTGTAAAAGTGTCATGTGAGATGCCCAATGATGGAGGAGCACTTGAGACACCCTAAGATGGAGGATTCAATGTGGAAGAACCCTGAACCAGTTCATAAATATTTAATGTACACACATTCAAGACTGAATTACAAATTAATATCAAGACAAATAAAATTAATATTTAAAATATAAATCATTCAAAATGTACCCCAAATGGGTGCCCGAGATGAACAGGTGTCGATGAAAAATTAATTCGATCAATGGTCGGACCTGTGCCATCATCTACACCAAACAATTCGATTGTTAAAATATTAAATAATTTAATTGATCTATATGTTGATTAAAAACACGTGCTTAAAAAATTGTTATAAATTCAACATGTGTACATAACCTATATATACCTGTGTCAAATGATCAGTGGGATGATCCTCAGCAAATAGATAATCAACAAATGATTCACCCACATTATCAGATGATGCATGTGTAGCTGAAGTGGGTGCAGTTGGCTGATAAGGTCCATAACACAAATGATTGCAACTCGTGCATGTATGAGGCATCAACACATGTGGAGTGGTACTAGGACCACTTCCATCATCAACTCCTCCATGTTCTCTAACCTGAGCTACCATCATAGAAGTCTGCTCATGTAGGCTACCTAAGAGTGCACTCAATGTGCCTAGTGTGGATACCACTGCACGATGTTGGAAGGGCGAAGGAATGATAGCAACAGGAGGGTCAATAAGAGGTTGAACAGGCACGGGTCGTTGGGGATCAACCCGTGCCCCCAACCTCTGTTGTGGCATGCCACCACCAATACCTTGGAATGATCTAAAATCAAAGTAGTTGGGTTTTTTATTCAGGACAAACTCTGCATATAATTTTCTCAAAAAATATAAAGGAACCTCACAATTAGCATGAGGTGGATAATCAAACACCATCCACCATCTATCCCAAAAATTGGTAGACATTCCTTCATGCCTACACCACCTGATTGATATTCTTTTCTTATTTGCAGGAATAGGTTCATTTGTAATGGGAAGTCTAAAATATTGCGCTAATTAAGCTTTTGTGATTTTCAGATCCAAAATAGTCTTATAGGAGAGGCCATCAACATAAAATTGACGCCTCTCCTCTCTCCATTTCTGGAATCCATCAAAGTCTGAGTCAATAGACCTCACAAAATCTACAATGTTTTGCATCAAAGATGTAAAACGTACCACGTGAGGAGGCATGAATTGTTCATTGCGAATGGAATTCAATTTTTCTTGTACGGAATCCACATTTTCATTAATTATGGCTCGCAAGCGAGCCTGGTCAGTTCCAGGTGGGGGTGGAGGTGGGGCATCTAGCACTGGGGGTGGGGGTGGGGTCGGATCATCTTGTGCATTGAGGAAGTCATCAACATCAAAGTGAATATCATCCAGATTCATGATATATATAAAAATAGATATGAACCTGCATATATACATATAAACATACAAATTTAAATTTAAATCAAGAATATATATATATATATATATAAATTATATACATATGTTTCAAGAAATTACACTTTCAGAAATAAATTTAAATTAAACATACAGATACATGCAATTTTCAAATTGAAATCAAGGGATTTTCATTTGAGAGCTAAATTTTGATTCTTATAGTGAGGGAGACAAGAAATATCAATTTAATAGTCTAGGGCTATTAGGACTACCATAATTCAAATTTCTTTTCAAGGTTTGTTATTAGATGTTAGGTCCAAGGTTTCAATTTTGTTAATTTTTCTATGGAGTTAGGTCCAATTTTCTAATTTTGTTAAATTTTCTATAGGAAAGAGGAAATCATTGAATGTGAACTTTAGTATCTTGTATAATGTTGTCATGACCATTAAGGACTGAACATTAATTGTTATTAAATTCCTCTAGATTGTTATATGGACCTTTAAGATAGCCTTAAACCAATAACAGACTTGTCATGAGGGACAATGAACTACAAAGGGACAATGAAATTGTTGTTAAGATGTAAGACTCCTCTAGAGATTCAATTGCATTATCTAGATAATCAAAGAGACATATATATCAATGAAGGGTGAATGTCTAGGATTAGGTGGTGGTGAGGGTAATGAAGGGATTGATGGATTAGAAGGTGGATGGACCAATGAATTAGGATTGGGATTACATGGTGGTGTTGGGATAGGACTAGTAGGCTCTTCGATAGGCATTTGATTAGATGATGATGAAGGATACCCATATAAGATGCATAATCTAGAGTGGTGTTCCCATTGTCAAAGGTAACATAAGGATTTAAGGACACTTTCAATCTTGGTGAAAAGGGTAACTTGGACTTGCACGTTCTTGTTGTGAAGGAACTTGATAGTCTTGTTCAAAATATATGCATCATGATCTACAAGGTTCTCATGATCATTGGGAGGAAATTAGGAACCTCTTAGGATTGTGACTTTGGGTTTGGCATGGTCAACTTGGAGAGGTTGAGTGGCCCATATCCCTATAAGAGGATGAAGGGTGATAGGAGGTTGTAGGATGGCTAAAAGCATTCACATGACGATAATGTTCAATTTTAAATCAAGATATGCATCATGGTCTACAAGGTTCTCTTGTTCAAAAGGTTCATCATATTCTACAAGGAACTCACAATCATTGGTACCAAATTCAAGACCTCCTATTATGACCGGGGGTTTCCTATTGATTATGAGTTCAATACTTGCTTCTTTTTTATTGTCACAACCATTTTGGACAAAAGAAATGAATTAGAACAGATGCATCTATGCTATTGAATGATGTCATAGAAACCAATGGACTATCATACCACCTAGGTAGAATCATAATGAACATCTGCAAGACTATAACCTTGAGGTGGATATCTTGTGCATGCCACATGATTTGAAAACCTAAATTTGGTGAAGTTGCCTATGGTAACCAAATTTGATAATGGAGATAGGATTGAAGTTACTAGTTGCCTACCTGACTAATCTGAGTATGAAGATGAATATATTCTGATGATTTGTGATTTAAATTTAATGAAGAATTTGATGAGCTTTGTTTTTAACTTGTGATTGTAGGGATTCAATGTAGCTAGAAAAAGATAAATTAGTCAAGATGGTTCTAGCTAGATTTTGTTTCCTATTTCCTATTTGCAAAATTATTGTTTTCTATTTAGTTGTTAGTCCCAACTCTTTCCTTTTAAGAAGTCTATCAAATCTAATGTAGTAGTAGATACTTCTACATATACAAGTTTCTGTTAGGAGAAAATATCTTTTGCCAAATTTGTATAGAGTTGTCTATAGTGTGTTCCAGGGTAATCAAATGATGTTTAAGTCAAAATTTAGAGGGTTGAGGGTGTTGGGTGAATATTTTGTCGTTAACTTGCTAACGGCAAAGTGGATATATCAGCCACAGCTATGATGAGACAAAGTCTCTCCTCTCAGCAAGGGGAGGTTCCCTCTAATTATTTAACTTTTACAAATCAAACAACTTATCAAATTTATGTACACTAAAAACTATGTTGGTGGTGGTTCCATCTCATCTCATTCTCTTTTTTCAGAATAGATGTATATATTTCAAACTCTTGATATAAAACTTTTAATTTATCACAAAATCACAGAAACGCAAAGTTTTCTGTTACCTTACTGATTACTTGTAAATAGAACTATTTGAAGTAGAATGCAGCCCAAAGTCTTCACTCCTCTTCAAGATGATAAAAGTAAATCAAATAGAACAACTTGCAGCACAAAGTCTCCAAACTATTGTATTCTCACAAACATGAACATATAACCCACAACTGATTTGATAACACAAAGTTTACCAGAATCAAATTAAGAGCGCTCTTCAATCACTTGTAATAAACTCCACACTTCAATTATTATCAAATAAGATTATGATAGCAAGACGTAAGAACAAAACTATCACAACACAAATAATTCCAAGACAAAGATTGGAATTGAACTTGCTTTCTTGTATTGATAAATATTTGAATATTGATTTTCACAAAAAGCACAAAGTCTTGATTTGCTTCTCAATTCGCCAGAGTTTTCTTGCAATAGACAAAAGATAGTATTTACAAAAGAGGTCCCCTTTATTTATAGGGAAAGACCTTGAGAAAATCTAGGAAATCTACAACTAATTTGACTTATTCAACAAGAGAGTCCTATTTGACTTATGACTTCTCTTGTTTCACATGTAATTACATTTTGGAAAATTACATGTGAAGATGTCCAAAACAAAATTCCATTTACATAAAAACTAAGAAAAATAAGCTAAGGCATTAGCTTCCTCCATCCTTGTTCCTTAGGAAGTTCTGATACATGGTTTGAACAATTGGCATCTCGCATGCATCTAGTTTTGCTGTGTTTTCAGAGATGGTGCGAGCTCGGAGGATTGAATCTTTCACTGCCTTTATTGCCTTTTCATGCTTTTCTAAATTATCCTTCAGGTTCTCTAGAGTTGAATGTTGATCATACAGGTTGTCCATTGAGAGCACAGAGGGAGCTTCCTCTTCAAATTTCTTTTGTACCATTTCTTCAAAAGAACTTATCATTTCCTGTGCCGTGAGGAAGCTATGATCTTCCCTTGTCAAGGTGCAAGGAAGTTCTTCCAGCCGATGTAGGAGTGTGACATCACTATCTTCACTGGCTTCTCGAGCTTGGCACAGATCTTCAAGTAGACTCTTTAGTATAAAAATACGATGAGCTAGAGTCTCCTTGGTCTTGAGATATGATTCCTTGTTGGTGACGACCCCTATGGTGATCAAATTCTTTATCTTGATCTTCTTCATATCTGTCCACTCTTCTAGACTCTCTTCTTGATCTTGCAGCTCCTGCGAAAGTAGATCCACCAGATTATCCAGCTCAGCTTTGGCCTTGTCCATTTTCTCCTTTCTTTCCACAGCGGTTTTCAACAGAACTCGTCCTTGGGCCAACAACCACTCCACTACATCTCCCACTATTTTGCCTCTAGCTTGGGCTTTTTCAACCTTCTGTATCAGTGGATCTTCCATTGTCACTGCCATTGGTTCCACTATCTCTGATGACTTTACTATTTTTTGAAGGACAGCAGCCAGTTGTTCTGCTTTTGCTTTGTATTGCTCTTTTTCCCTTTTGGCTTCATCATACTATTCCAGTAGAGTAGTGGCAGTGGTTTGGAAATCTGCCTTGACCCCTTCATGAGTCACTTTACCAAGTTCAACCCTTGAAATGACATAACTGCTCACGTCAAAAGTATCAACTGTGGCATCTTCAGGAGGTTTGGCAATTTCGGCATATCTGATTCCTTTTTTGGTGACCAGCCTAGAAACAGTCTTAGGCTTCTTCTTTTGATTCTTAGCTTTCACGGGCAACAGCTTTTCAATTTCAATCTCATCAGGTGAGATAGCTTGTTTCTTCCTCTTTGGAGTGTAGGCAGATAGCCATGGAGGAAGTATAGATGCATCGACAGCTGGAGGGGGATCCACTACTTGCTTGGTTGGCTCCGTGCTTATACCCGTGATGGTGACAATTGGACTTGTGTTGGTAAACACAACACCTGTATCAATAACCTTTTGTGAAGCATCAAGAAGGTTCTCCAAAATAGTCTGTTCCCCGATATCAAAAGAAGGGGAAGATAAACTTGGAATGGAACTAGAAGAATAAAAAACGGTCCCAAGACTAGCCCTCATGGATTGAGGAGTATTGTCAGAAGAAATAAAAAAAATGGGAGAAAGAGGAACATTAGAAATCACTGGCAAACCATCAGAAAATGAAACATGAGGAGGGGGTGTAAGAACTTGTGTATCAGAAGGAAGGTCTTTCACAGGAGTCTACGGGGAACCATCAAGTCGCTCTACCTCTGTATCTTCATCTTCACCTTGTTCAGCTTCATCAGATACCTTAGTTTTAGACCTTTGAACATTTTGTTCTTCAATCTCAACATCCTCAATTTCCATATGGTCATCATTGATGTCTTCAACATCTGACTTAGTGGCATCCGAAGCCTCTGTGGTTTCCTTCTTCTTTCCTCCCTTGGATACAAATTTGATCTTTGGTTTGTGTACCTTGGAGGAAGAAGGGGTATCACTCTTGTTCTTGGTTCGGTTCTCAACCTTCTTACCTGTTTGCTCCTGTGTTCCCTCTTCAGATCCTGTAAGGAACTCTTTCAACTTGATCCCTTCACTTTCCAACCACAAGTTGGTGTTTGCCAATATAGGTTGGAATCTTTTCTTGATGGATGTCTCCTCCTTGACCGACCATTTCACCTCTGGGAGAGGTGAAGCTTCAACATTCTTTGTCTCATATTCATGATCTAAGACATCTCCATCATCTTCCATTCCATCTAGAATATCAGCTAGTCCCAGTTCTTCAATTTGGCTCAGATGAAGCCTACAAAAATCTAGTTTTCTGATCTCATTTTGGGTCCTGAGATCTGCCCATATGTCTTCCACCATCGGCTCATGAAAATTTGACTTCCTCTTGATCTTGTCTTGGACCCTTCTGAAGTCGAAATGATTTCTCCTCTTGTAGGTCTTCATGGTGACTAACTGTAACTCGGAATCAATTATCTTAGCTTTGTTTGCAAATTGAACTGAATACCTCCCAATTTCAATAGGAAACTTTATTCCTGACTTCTTAAGCTCCATCTATTTGTTATGAACCACAATCAGTTGTCTACAAAGCTCCATAAGAACAATGCGATCACTGGGATACCGTGGCAGCATGTAAGGGTAACCAGGATAGTATCCCACCTGAAGATAAGTGAAGGTGGGGAATTGTACGAACAAACAACCAAAAGAATTTACAACTTGCCATGCTTCATCAGAAACTCTTCTCTGAACTAGTTCACCATTCCACAAGCACATGAAAACTGAGAAGAACGCATCATTAACTCTTCTGAAATGATGAATCGACCCCTTCAGAGTGATTTGGGGATAGTATTCATATATTGGGACCAATCTCCTGTCCCTACCTGGGTCAAACCTGGAAAGTTCCTCATACTTGCAGCAGCGTAGACAAGGTAAGAGGTCATGTAAAATTTGAAGGTAGTATTAACCCTTACCAGTTGCTCGTGCAAAGCATTACTGATCTGTTCACCCCAAAATATCTTTTGATTACCCCATAAAATCACCTTGATGTAAGTGTACATCCATTCTTGGAATTTGGAGGCAGAAGGGAGTCCTCTGACGTGACTCAAGAGTGTAATCAAGTCACACACTTCCTCCACAAAATCACTCCTGTGAAGATCCTTTGGCCATCTGGTCAAAGTTGCCCTAGGAATCTTTAACCATTTGCTGTTTATGTGCCTCCTAGCAGATTCCAAATCATGGTCATAATCTTGCTGACCTTGAGCAAAATCAATTTGCCTGACATTTTCAAGTGGTGGACACATGAAGATTTTGTCCATGAACTCTGCATCCAATCTCATGATAACATTCCCCTGTGAGTCTGTCACGGCTCTAGTGTTCCTATTGTAGTGGTTAGCCACTTGTAGAACAAATTCAGGATTATGAGCACTGACAGGAAATGATGCAACCAAATGAATATTGTTGTCAATGATTTTCTGCATATGCCGGGAGGGGTTTGTTTGTTTAGTTCTATCTATGAATTCAGCCATATCTACGTGTCCAATCTCAGTGTCTCTGATTTCATCAACATTCGACTGAACTGCTGTTACCGGAAAGACACCCTGGTACTTGTACTTCATGGCTCTGGACTTTGAAGGAGATGATTCTGACATGAGCCCTGGAGAAAACTGTGAACTCGAACACCACCACGAACGCTGACTGAGAACTGCAAAAAGCCATGATCTCGCAGTTAGGGGAAAATTGGATAAACTGGGTCAACTGTGTTTTGACGATCATGGATGGGAAAGCATGGTTAAAAGGGCTTGAGTGCGCAAATCGAGGCGAGGGTGAAAGTTGGCTTTCAGCTTTGAAAAGTGAATTTTCTAGTGTTAGGGAAAAATCAGGGAAATGTGCTTGGGCGGGTGTATTGACCACTCTCGCAAGTTGGAAAGACTTCTAGGTGTAAAAGCGGTGAAAATAGCCGCTTCTACACGCACTTTGGAAGATTTGATGTTTAGAATGTTAGAGCGGTCAAAACGGCCGCTTCTACATGCAACTTTGGCGAAAATATGCTCGGGTGGGGCTTTCTACCGCTTCTGCAGATAGCAGAGATTTCGGGTTTTGTGTCAGGGCAGGTGAAAACACCAATGTTAAATGTGAATCAAAACTCAAAGTTGACAATGTTCGGTCGGTGATAAATGCCAACACTGCAAAGGGTATTTCGGAGTCTTCGGTGTAAGAGTGTTCGGGCGGGGTTTTCTACTGCTTCTGCAGATAGCGAAGGCTTACAATGCTACATATGCGGCGGAAATTACCGTCATTGCAGATGATGCTAGGTTTGGTCTTTGAAATGTTTTGATTGGGGATTTACAATCGATGGGTAAGAGATCGCTGAGTATGGGAGGTATCAAAGGTTTGAGCGGTCAAAGCGCTGCTACATGCAAGAAACGAAACTGGCGAAAAAGAAACTCTAAATGAAAACTATAACAAAATAAAACAAAAGAAAAACCCTCCAAAAACTAACAAAACCCTAGTAAAGGAAAAAGATAGCAGTTTATAAAGCTTACCTATCCAAGACTCGAAACCCTAGATTCGATAGTGGTAGCTTAGGTTGAACTCCTTTAATGGCGCGATCGGGTGAGACGAGGGAGTTCGGAGATAAAGCTAGAAGAAATGAAATAGCAAAAAATAACAAATAAAAGATATTTAAAGCTCGAATACCATCTTTAAAGAGCGGCACGAGTGGCCATTAATGGCACTCGGCATTCAAGATTTTGAAGATCTTGAATGGGCAGGCGTTTCGGCCGCTTCGGCAAATTAGGTAGTTTTAACTTATGCAACAGCGGGGGATTTGACCGCTCAGACAAAACAAAACAAAAATTCGAATATATGTAATAGCGGTGTTTATAACCGCTTTTACATATGATTAGACAAACTTTTAAACATTGCAATAGCGGTGTTTATAACCGCTTTTACATGTGTTCAAACTTCAACATGTAAGGGCGGCTGAAATAACCGCCTTTACATGTCAAAAATAAAAAAATTCTCTAACACTTGAAAATGACTAAAACTTGACCTTTCAACCAGTTTACGACTTAAATGATTCTCACGAATATCGAGAAATCAATTCAAGGGAATGTTGCAGACGAGTTTAGAATGTCAAATGACTTCGCACGAGACCAAGGAAATCTTTTCTCGATTTGTAATCTTAGAGTGTAGATTCACGAAACGGACAAGTTTCGTGGGGTCGTCTACAAAACAAGCGTAGCTGATTTTGAGAACAACAGAGGGATAAGTTTGTGTTGAGTCTACAGGAGGTGTTTTCTTACATGGACCTCTCCAAAATCTAGGTGTCTCCATGTCTGACTCAAATGTTTCAAGGGATATTATATCCAGATTAATGATAACATTTTATATATATGGCTATGAGATCCACGATCATAGCAATGTTTGGTAGAGAAAAAGTTATCTTTAGGGTATGCTTTTTTTATGTCTCAAAAGTTAGTGCAAACATGAATTCCCTTAGTTTTCTTGCTAACTAAGACCACATTAGAGACCCATTTAGGATAAGTAATAGTCTGAATGAACCCCACATCCAAGAGTTTATACAATTCTTCTTTGACTAAGAGGGCTACTTGGGGGTACATTTTGCATAGCTTTTATTGAATAGGTTTGGCATTAAGGTGAACCACAAGATGATGCATGACTTTAAAGATGGAGTCTCAAGGCATATCACCATAAGACCACATGAAGAAATCACTGTAATCTTTAAGGGTGATGGTTATGCCTTCTTTGATGTCAAGGTCCAGTGGAGCTACTATCTTAGAGAGTTTAGGGTCCTCTTCTATTCATAGGTTGATGTCTATAACATCCTCAACAAGGAGAGGGGAGTCATCTTGTATATGAGTGGTATCTAATGGAAGGTGAAGTTTGTCATTGAGCTCTTGGGAAGTGTCCATTTTTATTGTATCATTTTAATCGATCACAAGTTTCTTCTTATATCTTGTTGCTATTCTACCTACTAGGGTGCCTTTGGACTAAAGGGTTCTTCTTTCTCTCCAAAATAAGCATAGGTGTTAAGTATGGTGGAAAAGTCTTTCTTATGATTACAATGGGGATGTGGTCTTGACACTTCATAAGTTTCATGATGGCTTCGTCATTTTGGAAAACATCAAATCATAAAGGGTCGTGTTGGTCCCAATCGATAAGTTCAAGGTATTATAGGTCTAAGGAGATGGTGAGGATAGTGAGCTATCATGAAAGAGGTTAGTGGTGGCAAGATCTTCATAAGGATCATGAGTGGGGCCTACATCAATGTCATTAAGATTAGGGGAAGCATTACCAATGAGGTTAGGCTTGTATCACAATTAACATCACGATGTTCATCCCAGGGGCATAACCTAGCTAGTGAGGACAACTACAAGTGTCTCTAAACTTACATTTGTTGGCTTGATTTCATTCTTGATTAGTTGGCTATCACAAAAACTGTAAAATCTTCTCAATTCTTGATTAGTTGGTTGTCTCTAAAGGTTTGATTATGAAGGACGTGATAAAGGTTTTATTATGGTTTGTTGTAATTGTTTTGCATGACAGTTACCTATTCAATAATGCCTTTAAAATACAATGATGTATACATTGATATAAGTAAATTTTATAAAAACCAAATATATATATCACCCCAATGCTATATAATTTTTGACAGTTTGTTCAAAATCTCTCCTTTCATATGATACATTCGTTTCAAAATTTCAATTATATTTTATAGCTAAAATGTCTAAATACAGCTATTCAACACTCAAATTGAAATCAAATTTTGATAGTTTGTTCAAAATCTGTCCTTTCATATGATATAGAATTTTCAAAATTTCATTTGTATTTTACAGCTAAAATGTCTAAATATAGCTATTCAATTCTTAAATTTAAACAAAATTTTGACAATTTGTTCAAATTCTATCCTTTGATATGATATAGTCTTTCAAAATTTCAATTGTATTTTACAACTAAAATGTCAAAAAACATCTATTCATTTCATAAACAGAAACCCTAAATAACAGTTTACCATTTAAATTTTGATTGTATTTTACACCAAAAAAAACAAGTGAAACTTCAAAAGATTGATTGCTAAATTGTAGAAGTGGAAAAATCCACTTACCTACTGTTTTGATGGTGACTCAACTCGGGATCCCGTTTTGAGCTGTCGCCTCTCGCCTGTCACTGGGAAAAATGGGGTCTCTGCCCTTTTTTAAAAAAATTAATACTTTTTCAAAACGGGATCCCGTTTTGTGGTTCTAGGTTCGGGATTTCGCTAAGGAATGGGATCCTGTTTTGGATTTTAGGCTCGGGATCACGACCCAAAACAAGATCCTGTTTTATAGAAACGAGATCTTGTTTTTATAGAAACGGGATCTCGTTTTTAGTTACTCGATTTCGGATTTTTTTCTAACTCTGAAACTTCCACCTTAAGTGGACACAACTTCTTGCATTTACCCAAGCAATTCTCCTTCAAATTTGACTATTGAAAGAATTTCGAAACTATTCAACGTGATTTCCCAATGTTATGGGAAAAACCATGAATTACCAATCAAGCCTACCTTGAAGGTGTAATTTGACTTATAGAGAAACAATATTTACCAACATAAAATAAAATAGATTACATTAAGAATAGTTCACACTTGAGATTTGTATTATTTCATTTTGTTTATTTTTTTTTATTTGACAAAAATCAGATTCAAATATATTAAAAAAGTTACAAATGTCAAAATGCAACAAGGTGGCGGTAGAGTGAGCTGAATCTATTTAGAGCCAAACAAAATTTGATTGTTTTTGTTAGATCTATTAATTTAATTTAATAGATTCTCAACAAAATATTCAAAAATAAATATAGAGTTATAGATAGTTAATTATTATTATTTTATTTATTTTGTATGATCATTATTAAAAAGAAAATATAATATAAATCTAACTAGAAATATTAGCATATAATAGATTTAAGGTTAGGGTTATGTGCACAAGAAAAACATGATAATGTAAATGAACTTGGATTGTAAATGATCATTAGGGGAGCTCATTGGATTTTATTCCTTTTATCCATTATTAAATCATTAATTAAATGTTTTTTATTTTATTTATTTTGTATCATTAAATTAAATAAAATAAGGGTTATAATGAGTACATAATCAAGTTTCTAGTGAAATAGAATACAAGGTTAATAATAAAAAATGGGTAACTATCCATTGTTTTGTAGATCATTATGATAATGGATAATAAAATTATTATTTCAAAAAAATTATGTTAAGTATGTACAAGGAAATAAATTACACCTTATATTTGTTTAGAATTAGTTAGGATTATGTGCACAAGCAAAACATGATAATGTAAACGAACTTGGATTGTGAAGGAAATATATCTACCCACATATATGAACATGTTGAGGATCAAGATTACATTAAAGTGTTAGAGAGAGGGGAACAAAATAGTGGAGAGATAGAGATAAGATATAGAGGGAAAGAGAGATAAAAAGAGAGGAAGAGAGAGACAAAGACAAAGAGGGGAAGAGAGAGACATACAAATACAAAGAAAGGAAGACAGAGAAAGACAAAGAGAGAGGGAGAAAGCGTGAGAGATATAGAGAGTGCAAAAGATAGAGATATAGATAGGAGATAAAGAGACAAAGAGAGATAATTAGAACAAATATATATATATATATATATATATATATATATATATATATAACCAAAAAAAACATATGGTTAAGATTAGGCTTACAATTACAATTAGGGTTAGGGTCAGGGATAGAATTAGGGTTAGGGATAGAATTAGAGTTAGGGTTACAATTAGGGAAATCTTTATAACCAAAAAAATTGTCTGGGGTTAGGGATAAAATTATGATTAGGGATAGAATTAGAGTTAGGGGGAAATTAGGGTTACAGTGAGAATTATGGTTAGTGTTAGAATAATGTTTATGGTTAGCATGAAGGTTACAATTAGGGTAATGGTTATAATTAGAGTTATAGTTAGGGTTAAAATTAGGATTAAAATAAATATTAGAATTAGGGTTAGGGTTACAACTAGGGTTACGATTATGGTTATAATTTGCCTTACAGTTAAGGTTAGTATTAGGGTTAGGATACGAATTAGGGATAGAGTTAGGGTTAGTACCAAGGTAAGAATTAGATTTGAAACTTAGTACTAGGGTTAGGATAAGAATTAGGGATAGAGTTAGGCTTAGTATTAGGGTAAGAATTAGATTTGAAATTAGAATTGTGGTTACGAATAGAATTTGTCTTAAAAATTAAATTAGGGCTAGGGTTAAAATTAAAACAGGGTTAGAATATTTTATTAGGTTAACAATAAATATAAATAAAAAATTATTACAAAATAAAATAATATAAAAACATTATAGTAATTAAAAATAAATATCAAATAATTTTTAAAAATAATGTAAAATTGTGAAGAATGATTGATATCAACATAATTTTCTATATATAAAATAGGGGGATAAATATAGGCGCAATTTCTCCAATAAAAAGTGTAATATAGGCGTGTATTTTATATATATTATTCCACATAGGTAGAATAGGCACCTCCAGAAGATCCTTCTGAACGTACTTTAGATATATTTTTTAAATATAGCTATACTAGTTTTAATTACCCTACATAAATCAAAGTAATGTATTTTTACACTTACAATATTAAATGTTATTAGGTAAAATACATCTCAATTAACTAACAATGAATAAAATAAATGGGAATCACAATTTCCCAGAAAATGCTTACCCAAAAAAACTAGTGTATCAATTTGACCTGTGGGTGAGGGATCCAAATTAAAAAAAATGCAGGTAGACACAGACAACTTTGAATGGGGTTCAAAACGTGACAAACTATCTATAAATAGCCATTTTCTATGATAATGGAGCTTTTATATAACATTTTTAAATTGGCTTTGCCATACCTTTTCTGGAATACAGACAAAAGTTTCCAGCTCTCTATGTCAAATCAAGGCCAGAAATTATTTGACCCAACTAGAGTCCCTTAGTCAATCTAAGCATATCTGAATCCCAGAGCAATTGAAGCCATCTTCTTTTCATTTTTTTCTCTCTCAACTACCAGATGACATCCACAGCCCATGTTGGGTCCAATCTCAATGTTGTGGAGAAACTCATGTCCAATGGACAGAATCATCTTGATGTTCAGGAGAAATATGTCTTTCCTCCCGGTGAACGCCCCGACATGTCTGAGGTCTGTCATTCTTATACATTTCCAGTCATAGACCTCAAAGATTTGGATGGGCCTGATAGAATAAAGGTAGTGAATGAGATTAGGCGGGCATGCGAGGAGGATGGTTTCTTCCAGGTAAACATTTACATTTGTTTTGATCTTTTTTCTTTACTGGGTATCTTCTAAATTCAATATGGATCATTCAGATTATGAACCATGGAGTGCCAGAAACTGTGATGAAAAGCATGATGGACACTGCCAAAGAGTTTTTTGAAATGCCTGTGGAAGATAGGGTTTGTCTCTATTCAGAGGACCCACGGCAGGCTGTCAGGGTTTCCACAAGCTTCAATGTCACCAAAGATAAATTCTTTGACTGGAGGGATTATCTAAGACACCCATGTCATCCGCTGGAGGAATTTATCAATTCATGGCCTCATAAGCCTGCACAGTACAGGTAGTGAAAAAAAACTTAAAAAGCACAAAAAAAAAAGTTTCTCACAGGATTTCACCAACAAGAAGTGAGTATGACCCCTTTTCTCTCATTTCACCTTTTCAAAACAGAGAGGTTGCAGGGAAGTATGCTAAGGAGATAAGAGTACTGGTTCTAAGGCTTCTGGCTGCAATTTCTGAAGCTCTGGGACAAGATTCTGATTATTTGAATGCAATCTTTGGAAAGCACAGTCAAGTACTGCACATAAATTACTAACCTGCATGCCCAAAACCAGATCTTACCTTTGGGGTAGCACCTCATTCAGATCCACGTGGCATCACTGTTCTGATGCAAGGAGATGTGAGTGGCCTGCAAGTACTCAAAGATGGGAAATGGGTTGCAGTAGAACCAATACCCAATGCCTTTGTGGTCAATTTGGCTGATCAAATTCAGGTTTATAGTAATAAAAATGACATTTACTGTATACAGACTTCCCCTCTGTTCAAAACTTGTTTTTGGAGGACTGAATTTTGAATTGTTTTTGTGTGGGGTTTTATTAGGTTATAAGCAATGGAAGATTCAAGAGCGCCGAGCACAGGGCTGTAACCAACACAACCACTGCACGTGTATCTATTCCCACTTTCTATGGGCCTTCATTGGATACTTTCATTGCTCCTGCAGCATCCATGGTGGATGAGGAGCATCCGGCTTTATACAGAGGATATAAATCTGAAGAATACATGAGGGCATTCTGGAGCCAAGGTTTGAAGTGCAAGAGCATTTTGGATCGCTTCAAGATCGAAATCAGTCCATGATCGAAAACTGTAGTATATACCTGCTGTTGTTGGAACATACATATGCTGGTATGGACAGCGGACACTATCTTATATAGTAATGGTTTTCTCTGGTAAATAAGGTGGAAGAGCTTAACCTATTCCTCTACATTAACATTTTGAGGGGTGGTAAGAGCAGCTTTTATTTGATAGTTTTAAAATAAAATTTCCAAGTTTTTTGACTCTGGTTTTCAGATGTGCATTCAAGCATGAGAAGTAGACTTTGAAATAGGTATTAGATGTGCTGTATTTAACTTCCTTAAATTTCAGATCTATATTTAAAAAAGGTCAAAATGTTTCAACCTTCGGGGGAAATAAAAAATAGACAATGCTGTGAGAAAACAAAATTGGACGTGCAAATCAAAGGCACTAAAATCTATGGTATCTCTAGATTTTGCTCAAGCTCATAGCTGAAGAGTCTGCACCCTCCAATTTATCAATAATGTACATAGGATTTGGCTTTGTACTGAGCCCTTTTTTAATACTTCTAGGGGTCATTTCAATGCTTCTTTTTTTGTTTTAAAGTAGTTTTACAATTCTATTGATCTAGTTGATTATAATCTCTCTTCACCTGCATTATTTAATGTCTGTCTTTCTTCTAAAAAGATATAGAGTTCTCTTAACTCAATTTTTTTTTTTAAATTTATAAGATCTCTTTTAAATAAAGTTCTTAATTTTCATTTGGTAAGAAATTTCACCTAAACCCTTTTCATGAGACCATAGCCTTAATTATTATAAAAAATTGATTGTTACTTTTTAGCATCATCTCCCATACATCACAACGATAAACTTCAGCCAGATCAATGGATCAGATGCCTAAAACAATTGTATAATTATTTGAAAAACATCTCATTAATCCTTACTATCGAATGGAAGTCAATAAAATACTCATTCATTTATTTAAAAATAAATATTATTTAAAAAGAGACATTTATAACAAGTTTATCAATATATCTAACCAGAAGGACATTGAATACAGCTTTTCAGAGTAGCAATTGCATAGAAAGTGCTGTGGTAGTGTAACAAATATTGCTTTTAATGAAGATAAATCTTATCGAATTGTTTATGTCAAAGGTCTATAGCTCTCCTGAAGCATATTTTATGCAACCACATACCTGAAGCCACATGTCTGAGGTCTGTCATTCTTATATGCAACCACATGTCTAAGGTCTGTCATTCCTATGTCTTTCCAGTGGTAGACCTCGAAGATTTGGACGGTCTTGATATAAAAAGATATCAAGCAGGCATGTGAGTAGGATGGATTCTTTAAGATAAAAGATTTATTTGTCTTGTTATTTATTCCCTTTATTTGGGTATTTCCTAAATTTAATATGGATCATTCAGATTGTAAAACATGGAGTGCCAGAATCTGAGATGAAAACATGATGGACAATGCCAGAGAGTCTCTAGTCAGAAGACCCAAGGCAGGATGTCAGGTTTGCTACAACCTTCAATGTCACCAGCGACAATTTCTTTGACTGGAAGGATTATGTAAAACACCCATGTTATCCTCTGGAGGAAGTCATCTGCTCATAAACCTGCACCTTACAGTGACCCAAAAAAAAAGCAAACCCTTCACAAAAATTTAGAATATGACAAATTTTAATTTTATTTATTTTTAAATAGAGAGGTTGCAGGGGAGTACTGCAAGGAGATAAGAGAAATGGTTTAAGGCTTGTGACTGCGATTTCTAAAGCTCTTTGACAGGCTTCTTGTTATTTCAGAAACTTTAGATGTGTAGTTTTGATGAGAACTGTGATGAACTTCTAATTTAAAAATGGGCAAGTTAAATTTGGATGGATAATGTGTATGAAAGTATCGTGTGAGTAAAGGTGTGATAAATAAGTGAATATGGCAAATGTATAGGTGTGGGATCATATGGGTGAGGGATAAGGAATATGTGTATAGAAGTATGTGTAATGGGTAGATAGATAGAATAGAGCAAGGGACCTAATTTTGCACAAAACTATGCCATTTGTTAATATGTTTATGTATCAAGGCACTCTCTTTAAAATAGGCACAAAACTAAATGAAAAATATTATGGGATGCAAATTTCACCATTACATTTTGCTCCCACTTTGAAGTGCATGTGAATCTTAGAATAATCATGCATCTAAAAGTATGTAGCACTCACAAACATACGTGTAAAGTAAATATCTTAGACACTCAAAGGATATTTCCATGGGATCCATATAAAGTAATGGACTCTATGAGGATATGATCATGTAGGTTCATCTTTTGTGTATGTATTCTCTATAAGATGAATCTCTAGAAGCACCTATAACATGGAAATGTTAGTGATAGGATGTGTCTTCCACCCTTGACAATTGGTTGTGTCCATAGGATACAAGGAATTTGATGCAGGAGCATCCGTTACTATGGAGTTTTGATTTTTATTGTTTGGTGTGTTGCGTTCCTTTTTGTATCACTTTAGCCTTTGGTTGTCGTTTAGTTGTCCACCAAGTTGTTGTACATGTCAAATAGAGTTATTGTATTGGGAATATGCCTTTGTTCGCCCATTGCACTATGATAGGATCATCTTATACGGCTCACACACTGAACTAAAGCAATTTTGTTAGGTTTTTATTGGAAAGATTAGTTCTACGAACTGGTATGAGAGGAGGGGTAGTTTTTGAGGGCTCGGTTCTTCTGCCAGAAAAGGTTGTGTTGTGATGCTCACAACACGCCCCATTTTACTCCTTAGCAAAATGAGGACCCCTGCTGTGGCTTTGCTTTTTGCTTTTGTGTGTGGGTTTGTTGGGTGGCAAAAGGGAAAAGAGGGTGAAAGTTACAAACCTTGTTAAAAACAAAGAAAAAATAACATTAAGTACCAGAGCAGAATACGGGTGAATTCCTTGTCAAAAATGAGTGAGGGTTGCTTTTTGAACCAAGTTAAAATTCGCAATATTTTACAAGTTATGAGTGTTTTGGTAAAATGTACAATGGGAGGGTTTGTATGTTGCATATACAGAGACCTTTGTATATCGGGTTGCATATACAAGGTCCTTTGTATACAAGGTCGCTTGCATACAAAGTCCTTTGTATATTGGGTCTCATATACAAAGTTGTTTGTATATGCAAAGTCGCTCATATGCAAAAGTCCTTTGTATATCGGGTCGTTTGTATGTTGCATATGCAAAGTCCTTTGTATATCGGGTCTCTTGCATATACAAATTACTTTGTATATCGGTTCGCTTGCATATACAAATTCCTTTGTATATCGGTTCGCATATACAAGTCGCAAAGGGAGTTGTCGGGCTTTTTTAAGTCATTTTTACTTGTATGCATTTCAATAATATTCTATTCTTTTCATGCAAGTCGGACCCGACGGTTTTCAAAGTTTGAATGCATAATTGTTTAAATCTAGCGGTTGTATGTTATGTTTGTATGTTGGTGAAAGGAAAACATACAAAGCCGATATGCATTGCATTTATGCAAGTTGCGGAACTGAAAGCAATATTAAAATTGGTTTTATCCTTGTATGTTTCGGGCCTTGTATGTATGTTTCGGATACATACATTGCGGTACATACAAGACGGAACTCAAAAGAAGTTAAAATGTGGTATAAATGATGCATCCTGACTTAAAGTATATTAGAAGATGCATTGCTTTTTATGCATGTCGCGGACCCGAAAGTGAATAAATGATGGGTTATAAAAGTTGAAGTCTGAAGGGGACATACAAAGGAGTTGGTATGTATCTGGGCTTGTATCTAACCCGATATACAAGCGAAATATGCAAGGCAGAGATACAAGATGGACGCAAAAAAGAAATTAAAAATAGAGAGGTCTTTGTATATTTAAGTGCTTGTATGTTCATAACATACATATCCGGGATACAAACGAAATAAAGATATCGGCCAGAAACATGTGATCGGAGTGAAATTTGTGGATCACCCCGATGAAGAAGGTTACGTTGATAGATTACATCGGCCAGATATATGTGATCGGTGGGAGTTTTTTGGATCGCCTCGATTAAGTAAGACACGCTGATGATGAGGGTATACAGAATGCGGTATACAAGGTAGAACGCGAGATACAAACAGAACATACAGAGAGAACATACAAGGGAGCATACAAAGAAAGGGTATATATGCAGAATTAGACTGGCTGTAAAAAAGAGGTTTAAAAGCGCCAACATTGCAGTGGAAGGCCAAACTTGGGCGCATTAATTACTATAGTTAGTGCACATCTAACATTCTGACAAGGTATAAATTGGCGAAAGCAACGTGAATATTTTTGAATCCATTTTTATTGTCTGTTTGCAGGTTTACAGGTATATAGAAGGTGAAACTTAATGGCGATGACATCACAAAGGGCGGATCAGATCACCAAAGAAGTGAAAGGAGATAAGGATGGCGATGAGAAGTAATAAGCAAGTGAAACTTAATGGTGATGACATCACAAAGGGCGGAATGGATCACAACAGAAGTGACAGAAGATATTTTGATGATTGTTAGGGTTTCCAAGCAGGATTTTTACTCTCAGTATGAGTATGCTGCTCAGAGTTTTTTGACGGGATTTATTTTCCACTGTTGATGCTGCACTTGAGGAACGGACCATTGATTGACTAGGGTTTTGGAACCATATTGGGGATAGTCAGAGCTATATATTGAGCCCCTTTACTCTGTAATAATTGACACAGGGATTTACATAGGGATTTTTTAGAAGATAGCTAGCAGTTGTAATTGGTTCAAGCATTTTGAATAGAAGAGGGACCTTTTAGTTTAGAATAGAAGGTCGCCTGTGTCTGCAATAAAGAATGCGTGGAACATTTAGCTTCCTTACTATATCTGTAAAGCATTGTAAGTTTTTGTGAAGTTGATTAATGAAGCTAAGAGTCATTCATACATTGTAAATCATATATGACTGTGTGTTTTGAATACAAATGAATCTGGAATTCTGCGTCTATATTCAGAGTGTCTTCTGGCTCTTCTTTGTATTTGAAATAATATCTCTTAAAGCTTGCAATCTTGAATGTATGTTCGTGAAAATACTCAGGGTTTACATTTAAAGGTTTAGTCTGTGGATTTGATCAAGTTTACTGTACTTCTTACAACGTGCATAACAAAACATTTAGATCCTATAGCAGAATGAAGTTTAATTTAGATTTCTCTAACTTTTCCCAAACCATTTGAAATACTTAGCTTAAACGCAGAAATTTAAAGGAGATTGTCTGATATTTGAAAGAAAACATGAACAACTGAGTTGATATTGGATAGTTTTCATAATAGTTGAAAAGGAAAGCTTGTGTTAATGAAAAACATATAACGCTTTGTGATACAGTAACATATTTATGCAAAGGAATGAAGAAAATGTTGATATTTGTAATATTTTGCATAATTTGAGTCCCGCCAGTCATAAAACACCTTAAATCTAGTAAGGCCCCTTGCATATTATAGCTTCAAATTGACCTACTGAATTATCCACAAGGTCAAGACCTGACCATACAGAAACTTGGGATTAAGTAATCTTAATTGATTTCTTCATATCTTTCAAGATAGTTAGGTTCATTTTATGAATTTTAACTTTTGTTATGAATGTGTAAAAACAATCATCAACAGGTTGTTCGTTTTGGCATGAGAGACAATTAGAGAGGGAGTTCGGAAGCATCTTGGGAGAACTCCACGGTGAGAGAAAAGAAAAACAGGTTCTGCATATAGATCGTTTGGAAGGGCATGTGAAACAAGACATCAGAGATCGTTTAGAAGGTGCATGTGAAACAAGATAGAAAAGATTAGTTTGGGGTGCGATCAGAAGTTAGATTGAATATACACAAAATATTGAACAACTGGAGAATGTAAAGAAAAGAAAACAACGTCCTACATATTGTAATGGTCTTTAAGAGTGGAAAAAGGAGAACAGGAAATAGAAGGAGGACGCCAGAGAAGGGTCGACTATCCAGGGTAAAACCCCGATTATAGAAGTGACAGAAACCATTCAAATAGAGGGAAATCGACTGTGAATAAGGAAGTCAATTATTTCATAAATTGGTTGTCATTGTAATCCATTTGCAAACATCAATGATCAGTTAATGTTTCATTTTACTGTGGTATGTAAACTTTGTTTCTGTCCCTGTGTGTAGAAGTTTTGTCTCTTGTTGCTGGTGGGTAATACATGAGATTTGCCAATATCCCTATCGCCTGAGCAAAGGATCAGTCTAATCAATGAGGGTAGCATTTTGTAGCTTGTGATTGTTGTTTATTGACGTCCTTTGTTTCTTGAAGTGTCATTGTTTTGTCTGCAACTAACTGGGCTGCCATAATTTTGGTATTAGAGCATTGGTGCATGAGACGATGCCATCATTTTGGTATCAGAGCCTAAAAGATCTGGGAGAGCCTAAAAGATCTGGAAGGAGAAGTGGGTTATATGATTTTGCATAAGTATGTGGATGGAAGTTTGACATGATAATAAGAACCTGGGTACCAAAACACTGGGCAGAGGAAAAGGAGAGAAGCCCTAGGTGAGGTATCGAGAAGCCAAGCAGAAAAATAAATAGATGCAGCAATATGCCATAAAAGAAAGCCTCAGGAAGAAAGGCGAAATGAAAATGAATGTGAAGAAGCAAAATTCAGAGTGGGATAAATAAATAGTAGAGTTGAGAAGAGATTTAGAGAAGTGTAAGTAGTGGCTTGAAGAAAGAAGCCAAGAATATGGTTGGTGTTGGCCATTAAAAAAAAACTTGAAGTGGCCTGTGAAGATGATTGTTAAGAAAAGAATAGGCAGAATATGGCTACCTTGAAAAGAGAAGATGAAAGAGGTTTGGATAGCAGAGAGTTTCCAAGTGAGCAATGTGCACCGGAAGAGGTGAAGAAAGTTCTCATTGAGGAGAACACAAGGAAACACAAGAAAGAATGGAGAGGAGAAGCAATGCAAAAAGTAGCACTCGAAGGGAAAAGTAAAGAAGAGAATGTCCATGTAGGAGACATTCATGGAGACATTTTGGTCTCTTATTTTATTTGTTAATGTTGCATTTGAATATGTGTATGCAGGTATGACAAACTTCATAGGAGGGGTCATGGATGAGACCTTGAAATTAATGGGAAAAGGGGCAAGTAAAGCAACCGTAGATGGAGATGAAGGTGAAATAAAGCAGAAACAAGTTGTAGCAGTTTATGAAGAAGGTATGCAAGGACAATTTGCAACAATCCATCAAGAAAAGGTACATTGCAAGGTACTTAAATATGAAGATAAGAATGGTGTTGAGATTTTACTAAATGACAGTAAAGATATAGAGGATGCTTTAGTATTTCATGATGCATTAGGAAGTATTGCAGAAGAATGAAAGGAAACCCACAAAGGGGAAGAGTTGGCAAGCAAAGAAGTCAAGGATGAGGGAAAATCCAAACAACAGAATATTGGACACGTATATGGAGGTATAAATGTTAATTTTAATCATGCATGTGGAAATATGAATGTAGAAATGCAAGTTAATAGGGAAAAGAGAAATCTGGAGATTTCAAATATTATCAAGGATCATGGATACAAGGTGCCAAGTTGGAAAATGAAACCAGTTGTTGAGAGGCGACATACAAAGTGTAAGCAAGAGGGTGCATATGAGGAAGTTTATGACAGAAAACTGGTACAAAAGATGGAAGTCATGAAAGAGTTCAAGAAGAACCAAGAATATAGGGTAAATTGTCAAGAGCGGAAGCATAAAGAAAATGTTTTAAAGCGTAAATCAGACCTTGGCTTATGGAGAACAAGTTTAGCAATAAACAAACGTTAGCCCACAACTATGGGAAATAAAGTGTGGAAGGTTAAGAGTAGGACAACAGAAAAAAAAAGTGGTGTTGGGTAAGTGTAAGAAGATGGGGGGCCAAAAAGTGGCCAAAATAATTTAAAAAAAATTTAAGTCATAACGCGAGCGCGTTATGACGCGCTCGCGTTATGACCTAGTATAAATTAAAAAAAAGCAATTAAATTTCATTTCGTTCTCATTTTCTCCTCTGCCCGCGGCTTCCAAACCCTCAAAAATGCGCTCGCATTTTGCAAAACGCCAATCAACACAAAAAGCTTATCAATTCATCGCCAAAATGCTGCCGCGACGTCGAGCACGCCAAAGGGGTGAGTTATCTTTATTTTTTTGTTTGAATTTCTTTCTAAATAGGTAGGTTTTTGTTGATTTTTGATATATATTTCGTTAATTGTCAAGAAATGTTAATGCACCTCCTCCTCCTCCTCCTTCTCCTCCTCAAAATCCACAAAATCCTGAGGAGGAAATACCTGCAGAACAACAACCTCCTCCATTCATTCCTCGACATGCCCCTGGAACACAAGATAATATAATGGGGCAAATTGAAAACAACAAAAAAGAAATTGAAGATATAATTGCAAGGTTGAAAGATCCTTCCACTTCAACCTTGCATAGGTCCACGCTTGCCGAATCTCTTGAGTCTATGTTATCAAATGTAAATTCAATTAGCAAGCAAATAACTAGTTGGACCGATAAAAAGAAAGAGTTTAAAGATTACTATGTAGACAAGTTGTCATACCAAGATGTCAAAAAATTATAAATTACAAAATTAGACTTGTGTTCAATTTTCACAAACGCACAAACAAATCAACCTCCACCCATTACATGCAAGAGGTTCCCTATCCATTGGTGCAACAACCAAGCGATAAGGGACAATTTCAGGTAGAGGTGGTGGATGGTTTTTGACCATCCTCCATGCAATAATAATGAGGTCCCGCAATACTTTTTGAAGAAACTCTACTACGAGTTTGTCCTCAATAAAGTGCCAAACTATTTTGATATGCGGGACTTCTAGGGTAGAGGTGGGGGCTCAGCACAGGATAGACCAGGGGTACGTCTTGACCCATAGCGGGTAGTGAGATGAGTAATCAGCAGACCAGCCCACGAGCATGTTTCTATCCCTTCCATTGTGAAGGAGAGTGTTGAGGTCGATACACTGAGGTTGATTAGTGCCTTGACCCAGAGCATCATAGAGCATGCCGGTCCTGCAACACAGAGTGGGTTGGGAGATAGTGCGAGGAGTAGGGTCCCACCGCATACTTGCCAGGCTTACAGGTTAGCCTGTGGTTATGACTCCATGGACAGTCAGGACGCAGGTGCACAGGCTACATCTGCAGCTGAGCAAATGGTGATGACAGATACCCTCCTGAGTGAGACTTTCGGCCTTGATACTCAGGTAAATATTAGCAAGTTTATTGAATTTAATTTATTAAATTTCATTTTTGAAATACAAGATTAACTAATTTAAATTGATGATTTTAATAAAATTTCAGGGTCATAGCATCGATGCAGTTTTCAGTGGTTCTCCACCTGCATTTTTCACTAGATCATCTACTGTTGAGGTATGTAACTAGTAAACAATTATAAATATTACATGTGAATAGCATCGTTATATGAATGGTATTCTAATTTTTAATTTTGGATGTTGAATAGGTTAATATTGTAGATTTCATGGCAACACCTGCCAGCGGTGGTGGACTTCAAAGCTTTACAGAGGTAATAAAATAAATAGTTTAATGAATGAATTGTACTTACTAAATTTTTGTATGTGATTTGTGTGTTTTATTGTGTGTACTTCCATGTTTAGATGAACGTGTGTGTATGTTAGGAGCCATGATTTGCATCACTATTATAGTTTTCGTAATTGAATAATGTTGTTTTATTTCCAGATGATGCAGGTTGCGGAGACACCTCCCCATGTTCATAGGGCAATGGAGCAGGGTGTGGCCTCTGCGATTCATAGCTCCATGGCATTGACAGGGGTATGAGGCAGATTAGTAAATTTCAATTTACATTCATTGTTATAGTTGTCTATTTTTGAAAAATCAAAAGATTATTGATTTGAAGTTTAATTTCTATCTGGATGGTTTCTCTAGGACATGACATCACCAGGGCCTATTCTTGCTACTGAGGCAAGCGAGGAGACAGATTATATGTTAGCGGTAAGTGATTATTTTGTTAAATGTTTCATTTTTTTATAATATGTAATTTCTATATATTAATGTCTATACTTTTTATTGTAATAGGTAAAGGTGCAGGAAGAACTAAATAGGAGGAGTAGCCCTCGGGTTCGTAGTAGACTACCCACATGCATGTCTCCTTCCCCTAGAAGATCAAAGGATGCTCATGATTTATTCTCTTCACCAGCCAGAGGGGAATGACTTTTTATTGTGTTCCTTTGTTGTATGCCTATATGGCATTTGTGGACATATATTTTGTATTGTACATAGTTGACATTGTATGCCTATATGGCATTCTTATAAGCCTATATGACTATTTTGTATATATGTTATACTTATATCGACAGATATTGATGTATGCCTATATGGATATTTGGTTAATACAAATCTTTTTTATTGATGGCGGCCATACTTGCATTATAAATCCACTTTTGAATGGATATTTGTAGATGGCTACTTCAAATATTTAAAGTCCGATTGTATTACATAGGATGTTTGCATTTTCTTTGATAGGCTTGATAGGCCATGGATTACATGATGGTGTTTGATGGAAAAGTATGGTACTAGAAGACTCTAGTTCATTCTTAATAGGCTTGTGATTGATAATATCTTTGCATGATTGCACTTGATCTTGGATCATGGGCATGTTGTTAGGATTTTGATTGCATTGTGATGTTTGATGGATAGGCATGGTTTAAGATACCCAACTAGTTCTATGAAAATTTTTCCTTAAACAATTTTACTTGCTATCAATTCATCAACTACTTCAACAACACAAAGATATACATCAAAGATAACTACTTGAATGAATCAACCTTAGAGTTGGGTACTTGTCTAGTTATTTGACTCAATCAACTTGCAATGTCTTATTACATGGATAATGCTTTCAATAGCATGAAGTTACAACTTATTCAATGGAGATACAAAAGAAAGGCCTTGAAGCCTTGATGTTTACAATGGCATCTACACTTGATCAACTCAATCAAACTCAATGATGTCAACCGAATGTCAACACCTCACAATATCACAAGGGAGCATCACCTTGCTTGTTGCATGGATGAACGTCTTAGTTGCAAGACTCTTAGGGTTAGGCACCAACTGAAGGTAGTAGAGACCAGACTAGGCGCCATCCTAAGCTGGGCGCTTCCTTGAGGTGGTAGAGACATGGATGAACGTCTGGTGGGGTTTGATGACTCTATATTGACGCTCAAATTCACTTAGGCGCAATATTAGTGTTCTTCTGACTAGGCGCCAGATAAGAGGATTCTCAGGGGTTTTGGCACCTAGGTTACAACTTGTCAATTTCTCAAAGAATCTTTGAAACACTTGACTTCCAAGCATTATCATCTTACCCTTTGATGGAGCGCCTTGTTCCAAAATTGGTCTTGGGGACTTGCATCTCTCTTAGGCGCATGTTTGGAGTAATGTCAACTGGTATTAGCGCCTATTATCTCAATTCACACTTGACATCAAACTTTTGAAGTTCTTTTACCATAGCGCCTTTATCTTCTATCAAGTGCCTAACATTCTAGAGGTGAACTCCATCTTAATCCAAGTCTTCAAGGTACTTCCAAGTTTAGGCGCCAAAACAGGGTTATGGAGGAGCAGAACCATGCCTTAGGAGGATGACTGAACCCTAGGCGCCAATTTGAGGTTGCAAGAGCATAGGTATGCGCCAAGCAGAGTTTGATGCTCAAAATATTAACATTATTCAGTGAAATCCTTTTTTGACTCTAGGCGCCATTTGGAGGCTAGAAAGAGGGAAGTTGACACCAACTGCATTAGGTGCATTTCTGAGGTGATGGAGACCAATAAGTGCGCCTTGTCCTCTGGCTCTATTCCTTGTTAACTTTACAACTTAGATTATCTGAACAACACTGAGAATGCTTCCCTTCTTCCTGATACAAGTTGAAAGATCCACTGGGCGCCATTTCAGGTGTCTGGAGAGATCATCAACCAAGGGCGCTAATAGAGCCTTTGGCAAATGGAAAGAGCACCTTACTTAGATTTGATTTCTAGATGCCAAAATTGAGGAATTTTGTGCCTTGGCTAGGAGTTTCTCATTTCAATCTTGATTATTCATCTAAGTGACTTTCCTTAGCTCCCAAGCCTTCAATCTATCCATTACCCCCTGCTAGGCACTCAAAATAGAGTGTTAACGCCTTATGAAGGTTAGGCGCATTCTGAGGGTGGGGTAGGCAAGTGAGGGCACCAGACCAGGCCTTGAGACTTCTCTCCTCATCAAAGGCTTTCAATCCTAGGCGCCAGATCCAAGGAGTTCCAACCAACACATGCGCCTAGTGCTGTGAGCTCACCCAAAGGACATCTTTAACTTGAAAACTTTCAATCTTCATCCATCTATGCTAGGCGTTCAATTGGAGGATCCCTAGAAACATGTATAGGCACCTTAAGGTTCTTAGGTGCTTAATTTGGATGATCCTTGTGCTAGGTGCTTAGTAAGGAAAACTGGAGTGAAATGGGCACCTAGGCTCCCAAGCTTCCATACTTAGTCAAATTTTAGGGTTCTGACCTTGTTCCTACAAAACAAACAGATAGAGTTAGTCTGAAACCAATTCATTCCCTCATCATTTGGAATTAGCCTCTGGGAATGAGGAATAGGCTAATCCATTATACACTTGATGATCAAGCCAGGAACGGGGACATGACACATGGTACTAGGCTGATCATTTTGGGTTTTGCATGAGCCTCGGACAAGGTAATAGGCATAGGGTTTTTATCTTGCATAATGATTTTTTCAAACCAAGGGTCCATGATGGAAATGATTAAGGATGATAGAATGTTTGGATTTTGGACTTTGAGATGTTTATGGTTGTAAATGTTTATTGTTTGGACTCAAATTTTGTTAAATGGTTGTTTGAAAGAGGACACATCAAACACAACAATAAGATTGGTTTAAGTATGGATGCAAATGATGTTTACTAGTTTACTAATGTGATGATGATTACTAATGTGATGATGATTTTGCATGTTTTCAATGGTTTGGATCTACAAGTTATGCATTTTTTTGGGATGCACACCTCATTGATTATAGTGGGATGACTTGAATGCATATTGCCTATATCCATGGGATGACTTTGTTATTTTTCCTTGTCTATGCTTATTTGTGCATTGGTATGTTGCATTGGGATGAGAGGATGGATGTTGCTTTGATAGTGATGTGTATTCGTCACCTAGTGATGGATGATCTTATATAGTGGTTGGGTGTAATGGTTATCTTCATGTGGTTGTAGATGTTGATCCTTGGTTTAGAGGTGTTTGGTAGTGTGTCTTGGTGGACTCTTGATTCTAGATTAGAGTATTAGCATGATACAAGTTCTCTTGAGACTAGGATGTCTGTATTGGTGCATGTGATCTTCTAGGAGGAGATGTTAGATCATGATGTCATGTTTGGATACCTAATTTTGTAGTTGGAGTTTTGACAGTGGTCTTGTTGGTTCTCTTGGTATTGAGTACATTGGTCATGTGCTTGGGAGCTTCATGATAATGTGGTGTTGCATTTGGAGCTTAACATGGATTGATTGGTTGTAGGTTCTCATACATACTTCGAGACTTGGGTGAGGCTAGAGTTCTCTTGGGATTAGAGACACTTGTTGAGATGGTTACCTTTTAGAGGTTTTAGCAGGAAGACCAAGGAGACTTTCACTTGGATATGGGCGTGAGTTAATTATGGACCTAAAGAAGATTCTTATTAGAGAGTCATTGTGGCTTGGTGTATCTTCGACAAGCATTCTCATTCCCCACTCTTGGTCTACTCGGCAGACTATCATCTAAGAGGTATTCCCCATCCTTTAGATGAATTTTTTTAATGCTTTATCTTCTCATGGTTATGGATCTTGAGCTATGGTTATTGGTTCTAGAGGGTTCATTTGAGGGGTGTCTCTAAACATGCTTTTTCTCAGGCGCTAAACTGGAGTTGTCTAGATGCACAAGTGTGCCTCCCTCAATGAAGTTCATTTTGTTAACTTAGTTCATCCTAGTGACTCAAGGGGTTGTTATATTCTTTAGGCTCAATCTTTCATAGACTAAAACATTCACTCCATGTTAAGGCACTCAAAGGAGGCTCTGGAGATGGAAAATGGCGCCTTAACTCACTTATGTAAATTTTGGACTTTTACGCAATTGCAAGATGTCTTGGAGGGCTCAATTCTTCAAGGCGCCCATTTTGTTCACCACTTGTAGCATCACTTGTTCAAGGCACATGTGTGATTTGGTGAAAAACAGGCGCCTAGAGTGAATAGGCTTTCATCCTGACTTAATACACTGCCTCCTTCTGATGATTTTTGGGGCAGCAGAAAACCTTTCACCACGGGCAAATGCCTTAGAGCTATAAAAAATTGAGAGAGGTTATTGTAGAGGCACTCTACATGATCGCGTTGCCTCAGACGGAATGTTTCTAAGTGACATGATTTTCGAGTAACATCTCATCAAAGATTGCTACCTTTTTGCACTTTGGACTTTTCAGGGATATCGTTGGTACAATGTAGCTCTGATAGTTTCGACATGTTTGGGTGAAAAATAGGACCATGCCTAGCATAAATGTACCCATTCAGACGCGTTGGAACAGTTAGTTTGGTCGCATAAGGAGCAGGATGAAAGTTACACCCCTTGGCAACTTTACACTGCCTCCTTCTGACAATTTTTGGGGCAGCAGAAAACCTTTCACTATGGGCAAATGCCTCAGACCTATAAAAATTTGAGAGAGGTTATTGTAGAGGCACTCTACATGATCGCGTTGCCTTAGACAGAATGTTTCTAAGTGACATGTTTTTCAAGTAACATCTCGTCAAAGATTGCTGCCTTTTTACACTTTGGACTCTTCAGGGATATCGTCGGTACAATGTAGCTCCGACTGTTTCGACATGTTTGGGTGAAAAATAGGACCATGCCTAGCGTAAATATACCCATTCGGATGCGTTGGAATAGTCAGTTTGGTCGCATTAGGAGCAGGACGAAAGTTACACCCCTTTGCAACTTTACACTGCCTCCTTCTGACGATTTTTGGGGCAGTAGAAAACCTTTCACCATGGGCAAATGCCTCAGAGCTATAAAAAATTGAGAAAGGTTATTGTAGAGGCACTCTACATGATCACGTTGCCTCAGACGAAATATTTGTAAGTGACATAGTTTTCGAGTAACATCTCATCAAAGATTGCTGCCTTTTTGCACTTTGGACTCTTCAGGGATATCGTCGGTACAATGTAGCTCCGACTATTTCGACATGTTTGGGTGAAAAAAAGGACCATGCCTAGCGTAAATGTACCCATTTAGATGCGTTGGAATAGTCAGTTTGGTCGCATCAAGAGCAAGACGAAAGTTACACCCCTTTGCAACTTTACACTGCCTCCTTCTGATGATTTTTGGGGCAGCAGAAAACCTTTCACCACGGGCAAATGCCTCAGAGCTATAAAAAACTGAGAGAGGTTATTGTAGAGGCACTCTATGTGATCGTGTTGCCTTAGACAGAATGTTTCTAAGTGACACAGTTTTTGAGTAACATCTCGTCAAAGATTGTTGCCTTTTTGCACTTTGGACTCTTCAGGGATATCGTCGGTACAATGTAGCTCCGACTGTTTCGACACGTTTGGGTGAAAAACAGGACCATGCCTAGCGTAAATGTACCCATTTGGACGTGTTGGAATAGTTAGTTTGGTCGCATTAGGAATAAGACAAAAGTTACACCCCTTTGCAACTTTACACTGCCTCCTTTTGATGATTTTTGGGGCAGCAGAAAACCTTTCACCACGGGCAAATGCCTCAGAGCTATAAAAAACTGAGAGAGGTTATTGTAGAGGCACTCTATGTGATGGCATTGTCTTAGACAGAATGTTTCTAAGTGACACAGTTTTTGAGTAACATCTCATCAAAGATTGCAGCCTTTTTGCACTTTGGACTCTTTAGGGATATCGTGGGTACAATGTAGCTCAGACTATTTCGACATGTTTGGGTGAAAAATAGGACCATGCCTAGCATAAATGTACCCATTTAAATGCGTTGGAATAGTCAGTTTGGTCACATCAGGAGCAGGACAAAAGTTACACCCCTTTGCAACTTTACACTGCCTCCTTTTGACGATTTTTGGGGCAGCAGAAAACCTTTCACCATGGGCAAATGCCTCAAAAATATAAAAAACTGAGAGAGGTTATTGTAGAGGCACTTTACGTGATCGCGTTGCCTTAGATGGAATGTTTCTAAGTGACATGGTTTTCGAGTAACATCTCATCAAAGATTGCAGCCTTTTTGTACTTTGGACTCTTCAGGGATATCGTCGGTACAATGTAGCTCAGACTGTTTCGACATGTTTGGGTGAAAAACAGGACCATGCCTAGCGTAAATGTACCCATCTGGACGCGTTGGAACAGTCAGTTTGGTCACATCACGAGTAGGACACCAAAAATGCAAAAGTTGTTTTGTGCAACTTGACAACATTGACACTTTTTTGCAACATGACTCAAAGACTCAAACTGACCCCAAATGACTCAAAGTGACTTAAAATCACCTTGATTTGGTGCCCAATGTACATTATAGAGGTTGAGGTGCTCCTTATCATTCAAACATCTTAGATGAGCGCATAGGAAAGGAAAAAGCTCTAAGTTTCATCATCATGAGCGCCTAATATCAAGAGACTTTAATGGCTCAAACCTTAGCATGGAGTCCTAAGGCGCATTTCATGTCTCCTTTCATCCAGTTTGGCGCCCTTATGTAGATTTTTCAACTTGATTTAGCGCCCTATATGTGAAGGAAGATCTAAAGGCATGAAAGTGGATGTCATATTGCAAGAGTTTGGATCATCAAAATTGAAAGAAATAAGTCTATTAAGCTTAGGCGCCCTTGGTCTTCTTTTCATTCATTATGAGCGCCTTGGAAGAATAGTATTGTTAGGGTTAGCCGGCAGAAGATATCAATTAAATGCAAATAAAGATTAAATAGAGAAATGGAAATACACAGAATTAATAACAGCGAGAGACAAGATTTAACGTGGTTCACCCAAACTTGGGCTACATCCACCAAACAGAGAGTCTAATATTATTATCCAATAAATCAAAATGATTACAATAAGCAATCCCTGCAACTCAGTACCGCTGCAAATGCTACAATACAATGCCCAAACCCTAACCCTTGGCCGCTTTTTATCAAGCCTTTTTGTCGGTTACAAAAAATTAGGGTTTTCTTATGTCGGTCATAAAAATAGGATTTTTTTAAGTCGGCCCTAAAAAAAAATTTTCTCGGGGGCTGCCGCCCCCAAACCCCCACTTCTTGGGGGCTACCACCCCCAAACCCCCGCTTCTTGGGGGCTACCGCCCCTGAACCCCCGCTTCTTGGGGGCTACCACCCCCAAACCCTTGCTTGGGGCCTGGCCCGGCCTCGAACCCTGGCGAGGATACATGGCTAGTGTACAGTACTTTCCTGATCAATCACCACCTACCAACAATCTCCCACTTGGAGACTGATCCTGGACGACACCGCTACGCATGCAACTCCTACTGGAAATAAGCACCCTGGACTCTACTATTCTATTTTTGTTGTTTTCAGTCTAGAAGACCAACCAAAGCTGAAGAGGAGCTCAGCTTCTCCCTTGTCACTTCCTTTGTAAACATATCCGCTAGATTTTCATCTGTATGTATCTTTTCTAGCCTTAACTGTCCATTATCCAACACTGACCGAATTAAGTGATACCTCAACTGTATGTGTTTGGTCTTTGAATGCAAGGCAGAATTCTTTGCAAGATGTATGGCACTCTGACTGTCTGTATACAAAGAACTGTTAGCCTGGTGTTTACCTAATTCTTCCATGAAAGATTGCAGCCATATCATCTCCTTGCTTGCCTCTGTTGCAGCTACATATTCTGCCTCTGTGGTGGATAAAGCAACCACCTTTTGCAACCTAGAAATCCAACTCACTGATGTTCCACCTACAGTAAAGACATATACCTGTAATACTCCGCCTAGTATCAATATCCCCTGCCAAATCTAAGTCGACATAACCTGTTAAATCAGTATTAGAGCCCCCAAAACATAAGTGTTTATTAGATGTACCTCTCAAATATCTAAGAATCCATTTGACCGCATTCCAATGCTCAAATATGGGATGACTCATATACCTGCTAACAACTCCGATAGCATGTGCAATATCCGGTCTCGTGCATACCATGGCATACATTAAACTTCCTATAGCTGAAGCATATGGAACCTTGGACATTTTTTCTTCCTCCTCTTGTGTCTTTGGACACATCTCCTTAGTCAATTTCAAATGACTAGGCAAAGGTGTGCTGACAGCTTTTGCATTCTCCATATGGAATCTCTGCAACACCTTTTCAACATAAGCAGCCTGAGATAGAGTCAATTTTCTGTTCTTCCTATCTCTACAAATTTTCATACCAAGGATTTGTTTTGCTGCCCCCAAATCCTTCATATCAAATGACTGTGCTAACTAATGTTTTAACTCTCTGATGTGATCCATGTTAGACCCAGCTACAAGCATGTCATCAACATATAAACATAAAATAATGTAGCTGGCATTATCTAACCTCTTAAAATAAACACAATGGTCAGAATTACACCTGTTGTAGCCTTGCTCAGCCATAAAACTATCAAATTTTAAATACCATTATCGAGGTGCTTGTTTCAGGCCATACAAACTCTTCTTTAATCTGCACACTTGTTTCTCCTTACCTTTGACCTCAAATCCCTATGGTTGTGCCATGTATATCTCCTCCTCCAAATCACCATGGAGAAAGGCAGTTTTCACATCTAGCTGTTCCAAATGCAAATCTTCAGTAGCCACAATACTTAATATAGTACGAATAGAAGTCATCTTGACAACCGGAGAAAAGATCTCATCAAAATCAATGCCCTGTTTCTATGCAAATCTTTTTACAACTAACCTGGCCTTAAATCTTTTCTTACCTCCATCTTCCTCTTTCAACCTGTAAACCCATTTGTTTGGTAAAGCCTTTTTACCTGCAGGTAACTTACATAATTCACAACTCTGATTTTTCAGCAAGGAGTCCATTTCTTCTTTTATGGTAAGCTCCCACTGAACTTGTGTATTCACCTGCATAGCTTCATCATACCCTTCTGGTTCACCAGCATCTGTTAACAAAATAGAATACAAAGAGGGAGAAAACCTTTTAGGAGGTCTACTTATCCTTGTTGACCATCTAACATTCACTGGAGTTTGTGGTATTTCTAGTTGTTGTTGCGGAGCATGAGGAGCCACTGGAACATCACTATTTGGAGTATCATCCAGCACCACATAATCCTTTTCTTTCTTCTCATGCTGCTGCAACTGATATTTGTACAACACCTTCTCATTGAATATAACATCCCTGCTTCTCACAATCTTTTGATTTTCAAAATCCCAAAGCCTATAACCAAATTCATCAATGCCATATCCAACGAAGGTACATTTTTTTGATTTCGCATCCAGCTTGGTTCTATTTTCAGAATCTATATGTGCAAATGCTTCACAGCTGAAGGTTTTCAGAAAAGAATAACTGACCTTCTTACCTGTCCATGCTTCCTCTGGAATACCACAGCCCAAAGGAACTGAAGGACCTCTATTAATTAAATATACAGTAGTGTTGACAGCCTCTGCCCACATGGTTAAAGGCAGCCCAACATGCAATCTCATGGTCCTTGCACGCTCCATTATTGTCCTATTCATGCGCTCAGCCACTCCATTTTCCTGTGGAGTCCCTGGAACCGTTTTCTGCCTACGAATTCCATTAAAGGAACAATAATCTTCAAATTCTTTGCTGCAATACTCACCGCCATTATCAGATCTGAGACATTTTAATCTTTTACCTGTCTCATTCTCAACCAAGCTTCTCCATTTTTTAAATGTTTCAAATACATCAGATTTCTGTCGAAGGAAATAAATCCAGACCTTCCTAGTTGCATCATCTATGAATGTAACATAATACCGAGAGCCACCGAAAGAAGATACCTGAGCTGGTCCCCATACATCTGTATGCACAAGCTCCAATTTTTCATTTATCTTTTACTTCCCATCTCTGAGAAAACTGACTCTCTTTTGTTTTCCATACACACAACTTTCACAGAAATCCATATTAATACATTTCAGACCTGGTAAAACTTTCTTAGAATGAAGTACCTTCATACCTTTTTCACTCATATGCCCAAGTCTATTATGCCATAGTGTTGTTTCAGAACCTGCAGCAACTTTTCCAGTCTCTTCCTGCAAACCTGCAGCAACTGTTCTTGAACCTGTTTGTTTTTCCTCTATAACATCTAAAGTAGAAGGAACAGTATGACCTGTACAAAGATATAAGGTGTCTACTTTCACACCTTTTGCTACTACTAAGGCACCTTTTGAAACCTTCCAATTTTTATCAGTAAATATAACAGTGCAACCTTGTTCAGTTAGCTGCCCTGCTGAAATTAAATTCCTACTGAGCCTTAGAACATGCCTTACCTCTTGTAGTAGCCAATGATTCCCATTCTTCAACTTAATCTTGATTCTTCCTTTTCCAACAATCTGACAGGGTTCGTTATCTCCCAAATAAACCAGCCCAAAATCTCCTTGGACATAATCAAGAAAATAACTTCTATGGGGTGTAGCATGAAATGAGGCCCCTGAATCTAAAACCCATGAATCATCAGCATTATCTAGGGAAAGAATCAAAGCGTCATCTTTAGATTTATTACTTACCACATTTGCTTCCTTATTGCCTTCTTGTTTGTCTCCTTCTTTATTTTTCTGAGACCAGCAATCTTTCTTCAGATGACCTGGTTTTCCACAGTACCAGCAATCCTTCTGTCCTCTGGTTTGGGATCTTTTGTCCTTTGATTTTCCTCGTGACTTCCCATGACCTCTAGAACCTTTTCCTCTCTCCTTTGATCTGCCCCTGCTTTCTGCATTCAAAACACTGCCTGATTTGGATCCACCTAAGCTTTTCTTACAAATTTCCTCACTCAGAATAACACCAACAACATCATCAAATTTCAGGGTATTTGAACCAGAAACAGAGTTACTAACCGCCATTACCAAACTATCCCAGCTTTCAAGCAATGAACATAATATCAAGAGAGCTCTAACTTCTTCATCAAATTTTATATTTACAGAAGTCAATTGATTGACAAACGTATTAAATTCATTTAAATGATCTGTCACAGATCCACCTTCAACCATTTTCAGATTAAATAAACACTTCATAAGAAATACCTTATTTGAGGCTGAGGTTTTTTCATACAATTTTGCCAAAGCTTTCATCAGACCATCTATTGTCTTCGCTTCCGTTATATTGAATGCCACCGACGGTGCCAGGCACAATCGAATGGTTCCCAGTGCCTTTCTATCAAGAAGATTCCAATCCTCATTAGATATTGTTGCCGGTTTCTTGGCTACTCCTTCCAACGGCATCCATAAATCCTTTTGATAGAGGTAATCCTCCATCTACATCTTCCATAACTGATAGTTCTGCCCATTGAATTTATCGACCTTCAATCTTCCCTCATCTGCCATTACTCCCACTCAACCGTGAGACTTTCCTGCAGATGATAATCGAACACAACCTGGCTCTGATACCACTTGTTAGGGTTAGCCAACAGAAGATATCAATTAAATGCAAATAAAGATTAAACAGAGAAATAGAAATACACAGAATTAATAACAGCGAGAGACAAGATTTAACATGGTTCACCCAAACTCAGGCTACATCCACCAAACAGAGAGTCCAATATTATTATCCAGTAAATCAAAATGATTACAATCAGCAATCCCTGCAACTCAATACTACTGCAAATGCTACAATACAATGCCCAAACCCTAACCCTTGGCCGCCTTTTATCAAGCCTTTTTGTTGATTACAAAAAATTAGGGTTTTCTTATGTCGGTCATAAAAATAAGATTTTTTAAAGTCAGCCCTAGGATTTTTTAAGTCAGCCCTAAAATTTTTTTTTCCTGATCATGGCTAGTGTATAGTACTTTCCTGATCAGTCGCCACCTACCAACAGGTATATAGGTCATCATCATGATTGGGCGCCCTGGATCTAGAGTGTTGGAGAGATCATCAAATGGTGTCTAGTAGGGTGAGTTATGAGTTTGGTCGCATCAGGAGCAGGACACCAAAAATGCATAACATGATGATGTAAAAATATGTAAAAATGTAGAAGGAAATAAAAAAAGACAAACCTTACAAATTAATGTGCATACTTACAACTCAATGTAACATAACTTTACAAAATCAATGTGAATACTTACAAATTAATCCAATGAACCATCTGGGTCTGCTCTACTCTTTATTGTGTCAAGTATTGCTTCATGGTCAGACTCACGCACCTTCCACAATATTTTGTTCAAAGGTCTACCCCGATACTTTATCAAATGAACATTGGATGCCACGACAAGGTTCGAGTAATGAAGAATCTTCTAATGCATGTCAAAGTCCTGAAATAGCCAAATATTAACACTCTTATGTGGGTACCTTCTAAGCCATGTTCCAGTAATAACCACTGATCCTGTAGGGTATTCGATGTTTTCTCCATCTGTAACAGGGGCCTCCAATTTCTTTTTGGCCTCAACACGACATAAGTAATAATATGTTCCCTCTTCATTATCTTCATCTGCAATAACTGCATATACGTGCCCTACATTGATATGTGTAGCAAATTAGATGAAATTAGTCAACATTACAAAAACACTACAAAGTAAGATGACATTACCTAGTTGAACTAGATGAAATTAGATGTATATACATGCCCTATATTACCTGGTTGAACTAAATCTGATATGTGGTCAAAGTCAACTGACGATTCCATCTGTGTTAGTTCCAATGCCATCAGGGGTCGATACGTGTCAAGTGGGCTAAGATAACTTAACTGCCATTCGTCAACCCACTCCTTGGACTTGCACTCATCCCAGACTTGAATTGTACAGCAAGAACAAAAGCATGACATCTTTCATGTATGGATACTCCATGAACCTGCAATTGAGCTTCTGAAAGAGTGCATCTCATTTGATCCTGTCAGTGTACAACAATCCTCATATGGTGCAATGTTAGTATCATCTATCAACCAAAAAAATTCTACGAACTAAAGACTTACCTTCATTACCTGGACCCATGGAAGCATTACACCACTCGACAATCGATTTTGCATTTGTCAACTTTGCATTGTCTTTATACTTTAACTCTTCTCGTGCTATGGCTCTTTTGATACATGCTCCTGCACCATCATGCTCCCCCTTTCCATGCCTGGCCTCACAAAAGTTCCACATATGTTGAATACCTGTAAAATTATGCCTCCTACTCAGCCAATAGAAATTTTGTGAGTTCTTGAATTGTGACACATAGTTATTTGACCATATGATATGCTGACTGAATGATATGCCCCTTCTAGCCAAATCATTGTAGAACACCCGAAAGCAACCTTGCACGAACTCTGTAGAATGCATGCGATCATCACTAATATAGAAATTATACTCCCTTATGATCTTTCTATCATCCTCTGTACTATCATTCGCATGAATGAATGTGATGTGCACAAATATAGAAACCTGTGTGGAGTTGTAATATTATGATTGCACCTCATGCTGTGGCTGTAGACTGTAGTTCTCTACAAAGTTGATGACTGAAACAATTCTACCAACTGGAAATGTGTCCTTGCATAACTTGAATTGCAAGTCCAACCATCGAGCTCTATGGGCATGTCTTGCATACTCATACACTATGCTATCATGAAATATAGGCATAAACTGATACACTAGAATCTTTTCAATAACTAATTCACACCTCTTTGCTTCTTTACCATCTTTTGTATTGTATGCCACTGTTTTATACTTGCCAAACTCTACTAGTTCATTTCCAACCGCATGTGTTATTTCCATATGTTCACATATTGGCAAATGTTGCAAGCCACCACAATGATGACATGTGCCATCCAAGCATAATTTCTTGTAGAATATTTGACCTTCCTCTCTTTCACATAAAATTCTTGATATGAAGTCTCTTGAAGATGTTGGTGGGGCACATATGGCACAACCCTGTAAATCATTGTTAGTATGCATATCTAAACATATAGACCTATAAGCATCAAAATGGTTAGAAAATTCAATATGTAATCTACAACAACAAGTAGTGCGTGTGTGATTTATCTTAACATAGAAAGGTTTTAGCAATTCAAAATATCTTTGACAAATTTTAATTTGAGGATACTTCTCTAGAAATTTACCATAAAACTATGTTTGGGTCTCATCCAAAAAATGCTTTGGATGTGGCTCACGGTTTTGACTACCGATTCTCCTTCTTACCACATCCCTTTGATTCGGAGATACCCTAGTGTAATTCTTCCAAAAGTCTTCAATTAGTGATCTCAATGCTTCAACAATTGGTTTATCTTTTTGTGGTAGTCTCCCCGAGAATGCCCATAATTCATTGGCATTAGTGTCCTTAATTCTTTGGCATCTTCCAACGGCTCTTGATAAAGTTTTCCTATTAATTCTCAATTCTTGACTTGTCTTTCTAATGAGACGAGCTTTCCTCGTTTGACTACTTACTATAGTCGATGTAATCACACACCGTGTTGCATTACTATCTTTTGTGCATGAGGTGTTACCCACACTCTCATACGCACTCATTAGATTCTTGACAATAGATTTTTCACTTGAAGCCTCTGATGTTCTCAACCCAAGAATCTTCATGATAGACCTATACTTTATACTTCACATCATTTCAACAAATAGTTGACATCTTGCAGTCTCATTTAACTTTTCAAAGAACAATCTCCAAATCTTATTAGCATATCTTCTACAAGTGCGTTTTGGAATCTTACCTTCCATTGGCTGCAAAATATTCTCATCAATATTAATCAAATACTTTGGCTTTCTATGCAAAATTCTAGGTGGTGTCAAGTTAGGTAAATTCATCTCAACATTAGGAATTTCATCAATATTTAAATGAGATGGGTTAGATGGCATACCTTCGATCAAAGATGGAATAGATGACATACCTTGAGGTTGAGGTGGGAATGATGGCATACCTCCTTCATCACATGTGAGTGATGATGTACTCTCAACTTGAGATGTGGTAGATAGTGTCCCTACATGTTGACTTGCGGTAAAGGACGTGTCTCCAACTATGGTATTCAAATCTCTCGTACCACAAAGTTTTTGCATTCGTTCTCTTTGTGCCACCAATACCATATCTCTTTGTGATGGTTGTGGTTCCTCTTCAATTGGTATGTCTTCATTTATCGTGTCCAAGTTCCTCTTCTCATGAAGTTCCCTCATAGCCACTGCTTTCTTTGCATTCTTAGCTTCTATCTCTTCCTGTGTTGGTTTAATTCTTGATTGTTTCCTCAGCATGACGGAGAATTTGTCTGTAGCATGATAAAGAGACCAATATTAGTTCCTAAGAAATGAATACAAGATAATAGTGGGATTGTATTTTTTTTATGTTGTAAGGATTTATTCTTGTATAGTTTGGCATCATGGTATGAACTAAGGTTTGTTTATTACACATAATTATTAAAGAGCCCAAGTGTAGAAAATATACATGGCATCATGTGAGATTGTAGGCTGCTTTCTTGATTGGGAATGTGTCTATTTTAAACATGTATGATAAAGCATGATAAATTAATTCAATCCGAAATAAGGATAATGTAAAGAACATGCATGTAAAGACTTGACATACCTAAAAAATGAAGATTTGAATGGAGAGAGTACCCAATTATGTAGTGTTTTTATCTTCTTGCATCAAACTCCTCAACAATTTGAGTTTTTCACCACTTGCTTCCTTTTCAATGTTAAATTCCTAAAATTGAATCACAATTAACATTGAAACTTGAATAGATATATATCAAACTTGGTGTGAAAACTATGTTAAAAATTGAAACTTGAATAGATATATATCAAACTTGGTGTGAAAACTATGTTATTTCCTCCTTCTCAAGTTGGCAAAGCAAAAAAGGTGGTGGAAAGATCATGCAAAGGTGGTACAATGTGTCAAATGTGCATGTGAACTTCCCAATAGCATGAAAGCACTTCTTTTTTGTCAGAGCACGCGCAGAATCAGTAAGAAAACAAAGCATGTGGGCCTGGATCACGGGGGTAACCACTTTTTTACCGTTTCAATAGAAATACAAAATGCGAGTGCGTTATAACGCGCTCGCATTTTGTCTTGCTATAGATTCATCACATCCTTTGCATTGATCACATCTTTTTCCTGTAAGGGCTTGCCAGATGCTCTACCATATGATAGACATAACAATGAAGGGGCAAGCCCTCATAATCAAGTTCTTGATAGAAAATGCCCTCAACCCTCAATGTCAAACCCTAATCCCTAAACCCTCAACTCTGATCCCTCGACCCTCGACCCTCAACCCTCAATGTCAAATCCTAATCCCTCAACCCTCAACCCTATCCCTAAACCCTCAACCCTCAATGTCAAATCCTAATCCCTCAACCCTCAACCCTATCCCTAAACCCTCAACCCTCAACGTCAAATCCTAATCCCTCAACCCTAATCCGTCATCCCTCAACTCTAATCCCTCATCCCTAAAACCTAAATGCTATCCCTAATCCTACACCTTCAACAGACTCGATACTATACCTTAAACTCTAATCCCTTATCCCTAAACCCTCTAACCCTATCCCTAATCCTTACACCCTCCACACTCTACTTTAACACTAATCCCTTAAACCTCAACCCTATCCCTAAACTCTTGACCCTCAAACCTCAACCCTCAACCCTCAACGTCAAACCCTAATCCCTCAACCCTTAACTCTGATCCATCAACCCTTAACACTATACCTTAAACCCTAATCCCTTCAACCTCAACCCTATCCCTAAACCCTTGACCCTTGAACCTCAACCCTCAACCCTCGACATCAAACCCTAATCCCTTAGCCCTTAAATCTGATCCCTCATCTCTCAACCCTAACCCTAAACCCTAAACCCTAAACCCTCAACCCTCAACATCAAATCCTAATCCCTTAACTCTTCAATCTAATCCCTCAACCCTAAACCCTATCCCTGAACCCTCAACACTATACCTTACACCCTAATCCCTCAGCCCTCAACCCTAAACCTTATCCCTAAACCCTAATCCCTCAACCCTCAACCCTAATCCGTCATCCCTCAACTCTAATCCCTCATCCCTAAACCCTAAATGCTATCCCTATTCCTACACCCTCAACAAAATTGATACTATACCTTAAACCCTAATCCCTTATCCCTAAACCCTCCAACCCCATCCCTAATCCTTATACCCTCCACACTCTACTTTAACCCTAATTCCTCGACCCTCGACCCTATCCCTAAACCCTTGACCCTCGAACCTCAACCCTCAACCCTCAACGTCAAACCCTAATCCCTCAACCCTTAACTTTGATCCATTGACCCTCAAAACTATACCTTAAACCCTAATCCCTATCCCTCAACCCTTAACCCTTAAAACTTAAACCCTATCCCTACACCCTCAACACTTGACACTATATCTTAAGCCTTAAACCATCATCCCTAAAACCTCAACCCTCAATCCTTAAACCTTCAACCCTAAACCCTATCCCTAATCCCTCTACCCTCGACACTCTAACCCTAACCTTGACATTAAATGCTAATCTGTCAACCCTAAACCCTAATCCTAAACCCTCAACCCTCAACCCTCAACACTATACCTTAAACCCTAATCCCTCAACCCTCAACCCTAAACCTTATCCCTAAACCCTAATCCCTCAACCCTCAACCCTAATCCCTCATCCCTCAACTCTAATCCCTCATCCCTAAACCCTAAATGCTATCCCTATTCCTAAACCCTCAACAGACTCGATACTATACCTTAAACTCTAATCCCTTATCCCTAAACCCTCCAACCCTATCCCTAATCCTTATACCCTCCACACTCTACTTTAACCCTAATTCATCAACCCTCAACCCTATCCCTAAACCCTTGACCCTCGAACCTCAACCCTCAACCCTCAACATCAAACCCTAATCCCTCAACCCTAAACTCTAATCCCTCGACCTTCAACCCTATCCCTAAACCCTCAACCCTCAACGTCAAATTCTAATCCCTTAACCCTTCACTCTAATCCCTCAACCCTAAACCCTATCCCTAAACCCTCAACACTATACCTTATACCCTAATCCCTCAACCCTCAACCCTAATCTGTCATCCGTCATCCCTCAACTCTAATCCCTCATTCTTAAACCCTAAACGCTATCCCTATTCCTAGACCCTCAACATGCTCGATACTATACCTTAAACCCTAATCCCTCTACCCTTGACACTCTTATTTACCCCTAATCCCTTGACCATTAACCCTATCCCTCAACCTCAACCCTCAACCCTCAACCCTCAACTCTCAACATTAAACCCTAATTCATCAACTCTAAACCCTAATCCCTCAAACATAAACCCTATCCCTAAACCATCAACCCTCAACACTATACCTTAAACCCTAATCCCTCAACCCTCAACCCTAGACCTTATCCCTAAACCCTAATCCCTCAACCCTCAACCCTAATCCATCATCCCTCAACTCTAATCCCTCATCCCTAAACCCTAAATGCTATCCCTATTCCTAAACCCTCAACAGACTCGATACTATACCTTAAACTCTAATCCCTTATCCCTAAACCCTCTAACCCTATCCCTAATCCTTATACCCTCCACACTCTACTTTAACCCTAATTCCTCGACCCTCAACCCTATCCCTAAACCCTTGACCCTCGAACCTCAACCCTCAACCCTCAACATCAAACCCTAATCCCTCAACCCTTAACTCTGATCCCTCGACCTTCAACCCTATCCCTAAACCCTCAACCCTCAACATCAAATTCTAATCCCTCAACCCTTCACTCTAATCCCTCAACCCTAAACCCTATCCCTAAACCCTCAACACTATACCTTAAACCCTAATCCCTCAACCCTAACCCTAAACCTTATCCCTAAACCCTAATGCCTCAACCCTCAACCCTAATCTGTCATCTATCATCCCTCAACTCTAATCGCTCATTCCTAAACCCTAAATGCTATCCCTATTCCTAGACCCTCAGCAGGCTCAATACTATACCTTAAACCCTAATCCCTCTACCCTCGAAACTCTTATTTAACCCTAATCCCTTGACCATTAACCCTATCCCACAACCTCAACCCTCAACCCTCAACCCTCAACTCTCAACATTAAACCCTAATTCATCAACCCTAAACCCTAATCCCTCAAACATAAACCCTATCCCTAAACCATCAACCCTCAACACTATACCTTAAACCCTAATCCCTCAACCCTCAACCCTAGACCTTATCCCTAAACCCTAATCCCTCAACCCTCAACCCTAATCCATCATCCCTCAACTCTAATCCCTCATCCCTAAACCCTAAATGCTATCCCTATTCCTAAACCCTCAACAAACTCGATACTATACCTTAAACTCTAATCCCTTATCCCTAAACCCTCCAACCCTATCCCTAATCCTTACACCCTCCACACTCTACTTTAACCCTAATCCCTTCAACCTCAACCCTATCCCTAAACCCTTGACCCTCGAACCTCAACCCTCAACCCTCGATGTCAAACCCTAATCCCTCAACCCTTAACTCTGATCCCTCATCTCTCAACCCTAACCCTAAACCCTAAACCCTAAACCCTCAACCCTCAACGTCAAATCCTAATCCCTCAACCCTTCACTCTAATCCCTCAACCCTAAACCCTATCCCTAAACCCTCAACACTATACCTTAAACCCTAATCCCTCAACCCTAACCCTAAACCTTGTCCCTAAACCCTAATCCCTCAACCCTCAACCCTAATCTATCATCCGTCATCCCTCAACTCTAATCCCTCATTCCTAAACCCTAAACACTATCCCTATTCCTAGACCCTCAATAGGTTCGATACTATACCTTAAACCCTAATCCCTCTACCCTCGACACTCTTATTTAACCCTAATCCCTTGACCATTAACCCTATCCCTCAACCTCAACCCTCAACCCTCAACCCTCAACCCTCAACTCTCAACATTAAACCCTAATTCATCAACCCTAAACCCTAATCCCTCAAACCTAAACCATCAACCCTCAACACTATAACTTAAACCCTAATCCCTCAACCCTCAACCCTAAACCTTATCCCTAAACCCTAATCCCTCAACCCTCAACCCTAATCCCTCATCCCTCAACTCTAATCCCTCATCTCTAAACCCTAAATGCTATCCCTATTCCTAAACCCTCAACAGACTCGATACTATACCTTAAACTCTAATCCCTTATCCCTAAACCCTCCAACCCTATCCCTAATCCTTATACCCTCCACACTCTACTTTAACCCTAACTCCTCAACCCTCAACCCTATCCCTAAACCCTTGACCCTCGAACCTCAACCCTCAACCCTCAACATCAAACCCTAATCCCTCAACCCTTAACTCTGATCCCTCGACCTTCAACTCTATCCCTAAACCCTCAACCCTCAACGTCAAATTCTAATCCCTCAACCCTTCACTCTAATCCCTCAACCCTAAACCCTATCCCTAAACCCTCAACACTATACCTTAAACCCTAATCCCTCAACCCTAACCCTAAACCTTATCCCTAAACCCTAATCCCTCAACCCTCAACCCTAATCTGTCATCTGTCATCCCTCAACTCTAATCCCTCATTCCTAAACCCTAAATGCTATCCCTATTCCTAGACCCTCAACAGGCTCGATACTATACCTTAAACCCTAATCCCTCTACCCTCGACACTCTTATTTAACCCTAATCCCTTGACCATTAACCCTATCCCTCAACCTCAACCCTCAACCCTCAACCCTCAACCCTCAACCCTCAACCCTCAACTCTCAACATTAAACCCTAATTTATCAACCCTAAACCCTAATCCCTCAAACCTAAACCCTATCCCTAAACCATCAACCCTCAACACTATACCTTAAACCCTAATCCCTCAACCCTCAACCCTAAACCTTATCCCTAAACCCTAATCCCTCAACCCTCAACCCTAATCCCTCATCCCTCAACTCTAATCCCTCATCCCTAAACCCTAAATGCTATCCCTATTCCTAAACCCTCAACAGACTCGATACTATACCTTAAACTCTAATCCCTTATCCCTAAACCCTCCAACCCTATCCCTAATCCTTATACCCTCCACACTCTACTTTAACCCTAATTCCTCAACCCTCAACCCTATCCCTAAACCCTTGACCCTCGAACCTCAACCCTCAACATCAAACCCTAATCCCTCAACCCTTAACTCTGATCCCTCGACCTTCAACCCTATCCCTAAACCCTCAACCCTCAACGTTAAATTCTAATCCCTCAACCCTTCACTCTAATCCCTCAACCCTAAACCCTATCCCTAAACCCTCAACACTATACCTTAAACCCTAATCCCTCAACCCTAACCCTAAACCTTATCCCTAAACCCTAATCCCTCAACCCTCAACCCTAATCTGTCATCTGTCATCCCTCAACTCTAATCCCTCATTCCTAAACCCTAAACTCTATCCCTATTCCTAGACCCTCAATAGGCTCGATACTATACTTTAAACCCTAATCCCTCTACCCTCGACACTCTTATTTAACCCTAATCCCTTGACCATTAACCCTATCCCTCAACCTCAACCCTCAACCCTCAACCCTCAACTCTCAACATTAAACCCTAATTCATCGACCCTAAACCCTAATCCCTCAAACATAAACCCTATCCCTAAACCATCAACCCTCAACACTATACCTTAAACCCTAATCCCTCAACCCTCAACCCTAGACCTTATCCCTAAACCCTAATCCTTCAACCCTCAACCCTAATCCATCATCCCTCAACTCTAATCCCTCATCCCTAAACCCTAAATGCTATCCCTATTCCTAAAACCTCAACAAACTTGATACTATACCTTAAACTCTAATCCCTTATCCCTAAACCCTCCAATCCTATCCCTAATCCTTACACCCTCCACACTCTACTTTAACCCTAATCCCTTCAACCTCAACCCTATCCCTAAACCCTTGACCCTCGAACCTCAACCCTCAACCCTCGATGTCAAACCCTAGTCCCTCAACCCTTAACTCTGATCCCTCATCTCTCAACCCTAACCCTAAACCCTAAACCCTAAACCCTCAACCCTCAACGTCAAATCCTAATCCCTCAACCCTTCACTCTAATCCCTCAACCCTAAACCCTATCCCTAAACCCTCAACACTATACCTTAAACCCTAATCCCTCAACCCTAACCCTAAACCTTGTCCCTAAACCCTAATCCCTCAACCCTCAACCCTAATCTATCATCCGTCATCCCTCAACTCTAATCCCTCATTCCTAAACCCTAAACGCTGTCCCTATTCCTAGACCCTCAACAGGCTCGATACTATACCTTAAACCCTAATCCCTCTACCCTCGACACTCTTATTTAACCCTAATCCCTTGACCATTAACCCTATCCCTCAACCTCAACCCTCAACCCTCAACCCTCAACCCTCAACTCTCAGCATTAAACCCTAATTCATCAACCCTAAACCCTAATCCCTCAAACTTAAACCCTATCCCTAAACCATCAACCCTCAACACTATACCTTAAACCCTAATCCCTCAACCCTCAACCCTAAACCTTATCCCTAAACCCTAATCCCTCAACCCTCAACCCTAATCCCTCATCCCTCAACTCTAATCCCTCATCCCTAAACCCTAAATGCTATCCCTATTCCTAAACCCTCAATAGACTTGATACTATACCTTAAACTCTAATCCCTTATCCCTAAACCCTCCAACCCTATCCCTAATCCTTACACCCTCCACACTCTACTTTAACCCTAATCCCTTCAAGCTCAACCCTATCCCTAAACCCTTGACCCTCGAACCTCAAACCTCAACCCTCGACGTCAAAACCTAATCCCTCAACCCTTAACTTTGATCCCTCATCTCTCAACCGTAACCCTAAACCCTCAATCCTCAACGTCAAATCCTAATCCCTCAACCCTTCACTCTAATCCCTCAACCCTAAACCCTATCCCTAAACCCTCAACACTATACCTTAAACCCTAATCCCTTAGCCCTCAACCCTAAACCTTATCCCTAAACCCTAATCCCTCAACCCTCAACCCTAATCCGTCATCCCTCAACTCTAATTCCTCATCCCTAAACCCTAAATGCTATCCCTATTCCTACACCCTCAACAGAATCGATACTATACCTTAAACCCTAATCCCTTATCCCTAAACCCTCCAACCCTATCCCTAATCCTTATACCCTCCACACTCTACTTTAACCCTAATTCCTTGACCCTCAACCCTCAACCCTCAATGTCAAACCCTAATCCCTCAACCCTTAACTCTGATCCCTCGACCCTCAACACTATACCTTAAACCCTAATCCCTATTCCTCAACCCTTAACCCTTAAAACTTAAACCCTATCCCTACACCCTCAACACTTGACACTATATCTTAATCCTTAAACCCTCATCCCTAAAGCCTCAACCCTCAATCCTTAAACCTTCAACCCTAAACCCTATCCCTAATCCCTCTACCCTCGACACTCTAACCCTAACCTCGACATTAAATACTAATCCATCAACCCTAAACCCTAATCCTAAACCCTCAACACTCAACACTATACCTTAAACCCTAATCCCTCAACCCTCAACCCTAAACCTTATCCCTAAACCCTAATCCCTCAACCCTCAACCCTAATCCATCATCCCTCAACTCTAATCCCTCATCCCTAAACCCTAAATGCTATCCCTGTTCCTAAACCCTCAACAGACTCGATACTATACCTTAAACCCTAATCCCTTATCCCTAAACCCTCCAACCCTATCCCTAATCCTTACACCCTCCACACTCTACTTTAACCCTAAACCCTATCCCTAAACCCTTGACCCTTGAACCTCAACCCTCAACCCTCAATGTCAAACCCTAATCCCTCAACCCTTAACTCTGATCCCTCGACCCTCAACCCTATCCCTAAACCCTAAACCCTCAACCCTAATCTGTCATCCCTCATCCCTAAACCTTAAATGCTATCCCTATTCCTAGACCCTCAACGGGCTCGATACTATACCTTAAACGCTAATCCCTTATCCCTTAACCCTCATGATTAATAGCCTTGAATGTAAAAAAAATTGAGGGGAACATAACGCGAGCGCGTTATAACGCGCTCGTGTTATAACGCGCTCGTGTTATGTCAAACATGACAAAAAATAGACTTGCGGGAAAGAAAAATGCAAGGCAAAACATAATGCCAGCGCGTTATAATGCACTTGTGTTATTTCTTGCTTTGGGAATCCCAAGCCTTGGGCTTGGGATTTGCTTTGGATTTCCAACCCAAAGGCTTGGAGTGCCTTATGAACAGTCACAGGCGTGTTTTTCTATATTCTTCAAAATTTCACATAATTTCGTTCGTGCTAACCCTTAGATTTGCACGTGTTTCAAGGTCGAACAAATCGAACACATGGGTAATGTTAGGCTTTCTCTTAGCTATTTGACGATGTGATTTTTTTCACATTTTAACAATGTTAAGCCTTTCATCTTTAATTTCTTTTGTTTGTGTGTCCATTTTTAGGCAAAAACCACTGTTTAGTCTTTTTTTCATTGTAAAATAACTATTCATTCAAATTTCAAAAAAATTACATATTTAGAAACTAGACTCCATTCTACAAATATTAAAAAAATAAAAAAATGATTTTCAATTAGTTTTCAAAATTTATAGAGGTAGCACGGCCAAAATTCTATTTTTTAGGATGTGTCCACTTTGAAAATTAGTAAAAAATCAAATATTCATCAAAAAATTATCAGAAAAATCAGGCATAAACTACATGCTATTAGCTAATTTCTCACTAAAGCGATTTTAAAAATACCAAAAAAAGTTGACCTTTTGAGGGAGCCACAAAACATGCTATGTTATGTTTTTTTGACAGAAACAACACCAATTTCTGTGGCTCCCTCTTTTGAACCCCTTAATCTATGCCATTTTCAAAACAAAATAGTAGTTTAGAAAGTAGACTCGGAGCACTATGAACATTATTTTGGTTGCATCTCCAAATTTTGAGTGTAACTATGCTCAATTTCTCATCCAAGGCCAGTATTTCCTAATTTCAGAAAAAAAGTGGCCACTTAAGACCCCTTTTTGGCCCCCCATCTTCCTGCACTTACCCTGTTATAAGACATGATAAAGAAGAATGCAAGAAACAAGAAGAAGCTGATATGACAGTAGAACTTGAAGCAGAGAAAACAAAAAATAAAATGGAATATGGAAAGGAACATGCTGGTCAGGAACATGCAAGAGAATTTGTCAAGAAGGAAACATGTGATGAAGATGAGGAAAAATCAAAGAAGAAGAGTGACACACTTTCTGGAGTAGCTTGGGAAAAACTTGAGGAGACCACATACAAGGTGGAAGGTAAGCAAGTTGATGATTTAAACGCTTTTGAATTTTCAAATGAAATTGTTGAAGATGAAAGGGATGAGAAAATTAATAGTGATGATAACATGTGTGAATATGAGATGTAGTTTTGGAGGCTTGCAGATTGGAAAAGCATGAGGAGGAGTAGATACAAGAAGAAAAAGGAAAACAAACATAAGCAACATGAGAAAATCAAAATGCATAAATATAAGAAGGAATTAGATGAGAATAATAGAAAGCAAAAATGGGCAGCGAAAGCATGGCATGATGAAGACCTAGAAAGTGAAGAGGAAAAAGAAGATGTAGATGAAAATGAAGAAGCAAATGTTGGAGCAGCAGTGGCTAAAAGAGATGAAGGCTAAAATGTACCTGATGAAGAAGTTGTAGAGATGAAATATGAAGCAAGTGCAGCAAATAATGACCATGAGGAAGATTTGTGGGATCACTTTTTAGTAAGAGACAAGGAATGGATGGAGAAACTTGCTACTGAAGATAGGAAGACAAATGGGACAATGAAGGATACAAAGATGAGGGTTGCAACTAATGATCAAGAAGTTATTGCAGCAAAAGATGAAAAGTATGAAATTATATATGTAGATTTTAATAAAGGTTGTGTTGTGAATGGTGGGGTCCAAGATGGTTCGCTGAGGAAGAGGTTGGCCTACGAAGGAGAGTGGTTGGAACAAATGGTTGATGAAGTTGTAGAATGTGACAACGAACATGAAATTGTAAGTGCAGATTTATATAAATCTATGAAAGATTTTGATGCAGCTGAAAGAAAAATGGACAGGGTGAATGAGTTTAAAGATATGGAAATCTTTAATTTCTATAAAATTGTTTCTATCGATGATTGGGCAAGAATACCTTGGAGGAGGATGGTAAATGATGGTTGTAAATCCATGAGTGTAGAGACCGAAGGTGTGCAACGATGCTGGCGAAGGTTGATACTTGTTCCAGAATGATGTTGGAAGAAGTGGAAGAAAAAGAATGAGGAACAATTCTAATGATGATCTCATGTGCAGGAGCACATGCTTTATTTTTGTTAGGGTTAGCCAGCAGAAGATATCAATTAAATGCAAATAAAGATTAAACAAAGGAATGAAAAATACACAAAAATAATAACAACGAGGGACAATTTTTAACGTGGTTCACCCAAACTCGGGCTACATCCACCAAACAAAGAGTCCAATATTATTATCCAGTAAATCAAACTGATTACAATCAACAATCCCTGCAACTCAATACTGCTGCAAATGCTACAATACCATATATCAAAAAACCCTAACCGTTAGCCACTTTTATCAAGCCTTATGTCAGTTACAAAATAGGGTTTTTTAATGTCAGTCTGAACCCCAGCGATGATACATGGCTAGTGTACAGTACTTTCCTGATCAGTCACCACCTACCAACAATCTCTCACTTGGAGACTGATCAAGAACCACACCAAACAATCTTCCACTTAGAGACTGATCCTGGACGACACCGCTGCATGTGCAGGTCCCACTGGAAATAAGCACCCTAGACTCTGTTGTTCTAATTTTATTGTTTCAGTCTTGAAGATGAACCGAAGTTGAAGAGGAGCTCAACTTATCCCTTGTCACTACCTTTGTAAACATATCTGTTGGATTTTCATCTGTATGTATCTTTTCTAGCCTTAACTATCCATTATCCAACACCGACCGAATAAAGTGATACCTCAACTGTATGTGTTTGGTCTTTGAATGCAAGGTAAAATTCTTTGTAAGATGTATGGCACTATGACTGTCTGTATACAAAGAACTGTTAGCATGTTGTTTGCCCAATTCTTCCATGAAAGATTACAGCCATATCATCTCCTTACTTGTCTCTGTTGCAGCTACATACTCTGCCTCTATGGTGGATAAAGCAACCACCTTTTGCAACCGTGAGATCCAACTCACTACTGTCCCACCTACAATAGAGACATAACCTATAGTACTCCACCTGGTATCAATATCCCCTGCCAAATCTGAATCTACATAGCCTGTTAAATCAGTATTAGAGCCCCCAAAACATAAGTGTTTATTGGATGTACCTCTCAAATATCTAAGAATCCATTTTACTGCATTCCAATGCTCCAATCTGGGATGTCTCATATACATGCTTACAAATCCTACAACATGTGCAATATCTGGTCTCATGCATACCATGGCATACATTAAACTTCCTATAGTTGAAGCATATGGTACCTTGGACATTTTTTATTCCTCCTCTTGTGTCTTTGGACACATCTCCTTAGTCAATTTCAAATGACTAGGCAAAGGTGTGCTGACAGCTTTTGCATTCTCCATATGGAATCTTTGCAAGACCTTTTCAACATAATCAGCCTGAGATAGAGTCAATTTTTTGTTCTTCCTATCTCTACAAATTTTCATACCAAGGATTTGTTTTTCTGCCCCTAAATCCTTCATAGCAAATGACTGTGCTAACTGCTGTTTTAACTCTATTATGTGATCCATGTTAGACCCAGCTACAAGCATGTCATCAACATATAAACATAAAATAATGTAGCTGCCATTAGCCAACCTTTTAAAATAAACACAATGGTCAGAATTACACCGGCTGTAGCCTTGCTCAGCCATAAAACTATCAAATTTCAAATACCATTGCCGATGTGCTTGTTTCAGGCCATATAAACTCTTCTTCAATCTGCACACCTATTTCTCCTTACCTTTGACCTCAAATCCTTGGGGCTATTCCATATATATCTCCTCCTCCAAATCAGCATGGAGAAAGGCAGTTTTCACATCTAATTGTTCCAAATGCAAATCTTCAGCAGCCACAATACTTAAAACAGTACGAATAAAAGTTATCTTAACAACCGGAGAAGAAATCTCATCAAAATCAATGCCCTTTTTCTATGCAAATCCTTTTACAACTAACCTGGCCTTAAATCTTTTCTTACCTCCATCTTCCTCTTTCAGCCTATAAACCCATTTGTTTGGTAAAGCTTTTTTACCTGCAGGTAACTTACATAATTCCCAAGTCTGATTTTTCAGCAAGGAGTCCATTTCTTCTTTTATTGCAAGCTCCCACTGAACCTGTGTATCCACCTGCAGAGCTTCATCATACCCTTCTGGTTCACCAGCATCTGTTAACAAAATAGAATACAAAGAGGGAGAAAACCTTTCAGGAGGTCTACTTAGCTTTGTTGACCGTCTAACATTCACTAGAGTTTGTGGTATTTCTGGTTGCTGTTGCAGAGCATGAGGAACCACTGGAACATTGCTATTTGGAGTATCATCTAGGACCACATAATCCTTTTCTTTCTTCTCATGCTGCTGCAACTGATCTTTGTACAACACCTTCTCATTGAATACAACATCCCTACTTCTCACAATTTTCTGATTTTCAAAATCCCAAAGCCTATAACCAAATTCATTAATGCCATATCCAACGAAAGTATATTTTTTTGATTTTGCATCCAGCTTGGTTCTATTTTTAGAATCTACATGTGCAAATGCTTCACATCCAAAGGTTTTGAGAAAAGAATAACTCACCTTCTTACCTGTCCACGCTTCCTCTGGAATACCACAGCTCAAAGGAACTGAAGGACCTCTATTAATTAAATATACAGCAGTGTTGACAGCCTCTGCCCACATGTTTAAAGGCAGCCCAACATGCAATCTCATAGTCCTTGCATGCTCCATTATTGTCCTATTCATGCATTCAGCCACTCCATTCTCCTGTGGAGTCCCTAGAACTATTTTCTGCCTACGAATTCCATTAAAGGAACGATAATCCTCAAATTCTTTGTTGCAATACTCACCACCATTATCAGATCTTAGACATTTTAATCTTTTACCCGTCTCATTTTCAACCAAGCTTCTCCATTTCTTAAATGTTTCAAATACATTAGATTTTTGCTGAAGGAAATAAATCCATACCTTCCTAGTTGCATCATCTATGAATGTAACATAATACTGAGAGCCACCGAGAGAAGATACCTGCACTGGTCCCCATACATCTGTATGTACAAGCTCCAACTTTTCATCTTTCTTTTACTTCCCATCCTTGAGAAAACCGACTCTCTTTTGTTTGCCATACACACAAATTTCATAGGAATCCATATTAATACATTTCAGACCTAGTAAAACTTTCTTAGAATGAAGTACCTTCATACCTTTTTCACTCATATGCCCAAGTCTGTTATGCCACAGTGTTGTCTCAGAACCTGCAACAACTGTTTCAGTCTCTTCCCGCAAACCTGCAGCAACTATTCCTGAACCTGTTTGTTTTTTCTCTGCAATAGCTAAAGTAGAAGGAACAGTATGACCTGTACAAAGATATAAGGTGTCTACTTTCACACCTTTTGCTACTATTAAGGCACATTTTGAAACCTTCCAATTTTTATCAGTAAATGTAACAATGCAACCTTCTTCAGCTAGCTGCCCTGCTGAAATTAAATTCCTACTGAGCCTTGAAACATGCCTTACCTCTTGTAGTAGCCAATGATTCCCATTCTGCAACTTAATCTTGATTCTTCCCTTCCAACAATCTGACAGGGTTCGTTATCTCCTAAATAAACTAGCTCAAAATCCCCTTGGACATAATCAAGAAAATAACTTCTATGGGGTGTAGCATGAAATGAGGCCCCTGAATCTAAAAGCCATAAATTATTAGTATTATCTAAGAAAAGAATCAAAGCATCATCTTCAGATTTATTACTTACCACATTTGCCTCCTTATTGCCTTCTTATTTGTCTCCTTCTTTATTTTTTCAAGACCAACAATCTTTCTTCAGATGACCTGATTTCCCATAGTACCAACAATCCTTCTGTCTTCTAGTTTGGGATCTCTTATCCTTTGATTTTCCTCATGACTTCCCATGACCTCTAGAACCTTTACCTCTCTCCTTTGATCTGCCCCTGCTTTCTGCATTCAAAACACTGCCTAATGTGGATCCACCTGAGCTTTTCGTATGAATTTCCTCACTCAGAATAACACCAACAGCATCATCAAATTTTAGGGTATTTGAACCAAAAACAGAGTTACTAACCGCCATTACCAAACTATTCCAGCTTTCAGGCAAATAACATAATATCAAGAGAGCTCTAACTTCTTCATCAAATTTTACATTTACAGAAGTCAATTGACTGACAATCGTATTAAATTCATTTAAATGATCCGTCACAGATCCACCTTCAACCATTTTTAGATTAAACAAACGCTTCATGAGAAATACCTTATTTGAGGCTGAGGGTTTTTCATACAATTTAGCTAAAGCTTTCATCAGACCATCTGTTGTCTTCACTTCCATTATATTGAATGCCACCGATGGTGCCAGGCACAACCGAATGGTTACAAGTGCCTTTCTGTCAAGAAGATTCAAATCCTCATCACTCATTGTTGCCAGTTTCTTGGCTACTCCTTCCAACGATGTCCATAAATCATTTTGATAGAGATAATCCTCCATCTGCATCTTCCATAACTGATAGTTCTACCCATTGAATTTATCGACCTTGAATTTACCCTCATCCGCCATTGCTCCCACTCAACCGTGAGACCTTCCTGCAGATGATAATCACAACCCGTACCACTTGTTAGGGTTAGCCGGTAGAAGATATCAATTAAATGCAAATAAAGATTAAATAGAGGAATAGAAAATACACAGAAATAATAACAATGAGAGACAATTTTTAACATGGTTCACCCAAACTCGGGCTACATCCACCAAACAGAGAGTCCAATATTATGATCCAGTAAATCAAACCGATTATAATCAATAATCCCTACAACTCAATACCACTGCAAATGCTACAATACCATATATCAAAAAACCCTAACCCTTAGCCACTTTTATCAAGCCTTATGTCAGTTACAAAATAGGGTTTTTTTATGTCGGTCCAAAAAAAATTTCAGGGGCTGCGTCCCCGAACTCCTGCTTCTCGAGGGTTGCGCCCCCAAACCCCTGCTTCTTGGGGGCTGTGCCCTCGAACCCCTGCTTCTCGGGGGCTGTCGCCCTCAAACCATCACTGGAGGCTCGGCTCATCCCCGAACCCCGGCAAGGATACATGGCTAGTGTACAATACTTTCCTGATCAGTCTCCACCTACCAACAATTTTGTCTCCCGGGGAGCCTGATGCAGGAGCATCTGTTACTTTAGAGTTTTGATTTTTATTGTTTGGTGTGTTGGGTTCCTTTTCATATCTCTTTAGCCTTTGGTTGTTGTTTAATTGTCCACCAAGTCATTGCACATGTCAAATAGAGTTATTGTAGTGGGAATATGCCTTTGTTCACCCATTACACTATGATAGGATCATCTTATATGGCTCACACATCGAACTAAAGCAATTCTGTTAGGTTTTTAGTGGAAAGATTAGTTCCATGAACTAGTATGAGAGGGGGAGTAGTTTTTGAGGGCTCAGTTCTTCTGCTAGAAAAGGTCGTTCATTTTGGCATGAGAGACAGTTAGAGAGGGACTTCAGAAGCATCTTGGGAGAACTCCACAGTGAGAGAAAAGAAAAATAGGTTCTACATATAGATCATTTGGAAGGGCATGTGAAACAAGACATCAGAGATCATTTAGAAGGTGCATGTGAAACAAGATAACAAAGATCAGTTTGGGGTGTGATCAAAAGTTAGATTGAATATACACAGAGATATTGAATAATTGGAGAATGTAAAGAAAAGAAAACAATGTCCTACAAATTGTAATAGTCTTGAAGAGCGTGGAATAAGGAGAACAGGAAATAGAAGAAGGATGCCAGAGAAGGGTCAATTGTCTAGGGTAAAACCTTGATTATAGAAGTGGCAGAAACTATTCAAGTAGAGGGAAATCGACTGTGGATAAGGAAGTCGATTCTTTCATAAATCGGCTGCCATTGTAATCCATTCGCAAACATCAATGATCAGTTAATGTTTCATTTGACTATGGTATGTAAACTTTGTCTCTGTCACCTGTGTGTAGAAGTTTTGTCTCTTGTCGCTGGTGGGTAATACATGAGATTTGCTAATGTTCCTGTCGCCTGAGCAAAGGATTGGTCTAATCAATGAGGGTAGCATTCTGTAGCTTGTGATTGTTGTTTATTGTTATCCTCTGTTTCTCAAAGTGTCATTGTTTTGTCTGCAACTAACTGGGCTGCCATCATTTGGTATCAGAGCATTGGTGTGTGAGAGGGTGCCATCAGAATTGTTGAAAGAGGAAAAAAAACAATACATGAAAAGTAAATATAACCTAAGCATATAATCATATGAAGATGTATAGCAATGATTATATGCACCATGATAACTATGAGAAGTACATAGACTGGAGACGATATCAATAAACTTAATAATAATTTTGCCCCTAACATGGACAAAGGATGGTGGTGTAGTCTTTAGTGACTAGAAACACCAATGTAAGTATAATACCATGAAGCCACAATTAAGACACAAAGCCATGATAAAGGGGAAGTTCAATGCTCCTGAATATAAAGATATGACTGAAAGTGCAATATGTAGAGAGGAAGTACAATGTTTCTGAATGAAAAGGCTTGATGCCCTCTAATACAATCAAGAAGGAAGAGTGATACCTGTTAAAATAATACCTATTGATATAATATTATTTAATAAACTACTACATTATTTTGTTTTATTAGTAACATTAATACTTAACACTATATTATTAATATTAATCTGGTTGGTTCTTCTATATTAACTAACTATCACTTGTATTTATATTCTGTTTATTGATCAATAAATTACTGTTCATTGTTCTCCATGATTTTAATTTGGTATCAAAGCATTATTTACCCATGTGCTTGTGAAGAATTCACAAGAGGTGTGGTCTACTGGTGAAGTTGAAAGGTTCTAAATAAGCCCACCAAAGATCAAGACTTGCTGAGTGCAAGGTCCCCGGCACCATAAGGGATGAGGTCGAGACAAATTTGGCAGAATGGATACCCCTCAATCCTTGACTCATGAATTTGTGGATGACCTCCATCAAAAAAACTTGAGAGGAAAATTATAGAGACTGTTGGTTCCCCAAAATGCACCCCACTGATCTCTGTGTACTAATTCTCAGATTTAAAAATAGACCAATAGGAAATGGGTCAATGAATAGGAAAAACTATCTACCTAACAATTTTCCTTTGCACTTCAAGCTCTGCAAAGCCTAGGTGGGGTTCCCTCTGATAGACACTTGATAAAAGCTATAGACTCATGAATAACACAAGTGTCTATAAATAACAAATCCAATATGACCTAAGGAATGACATATGACTGATCCAACTTTTGTTAATGCATACTTTGTAGACCTAGATTGTCAAAATGAAAGTACTAGACAATAAAGAATAATATAAACAGTATAATAAACATATTCTTCTGATAGATTATGATTGGGAAACTGATACTATGGAGACTAGTGCTTATCATTGGCCGAACAAAGTCATTTACTTATGCCTTTACCTATGTATCTTTTGATCCTAGTGATTCTTCTAAACAACCAATATTCTAATATTGATGTCAACCACACAAAGTCTTTCCTATATAATCTTCATACTTAGTAATCATATTATATCATGAAGAATACCATTTAATTCTTAAAAAAAGATTTATCCTGTTACTTGAACATACACTAATGCAAGAAGCAAACGTATTACAACAAATGTGTAATTTAGGATAAAACACCCATTGGCCACTTTATTCAAATACTTGTTGTGATATACACTAGATACAAAGATTACACAGAACAAAAAACCCTATTGGTATTAATCAAACTAGAGGATACATATTCTTGATAAAATGACACAAGGATGTTTATTCCTTATTCCTATGATAAACAATTTACAACAAAAGCCCCAGAATTTTCCAACCACCAAAAGCAATGAGCACCTCCCTTTTATAGAACAAGGGGGTCTCTTACAAACCACCAAGATTCTTTCCCATAGTTATAACAATATTCAGTTGCCCTGGAGAACGTGGATCAAATTCAAATTACTCAGACATTTTAAGACAACTACTTTTTGTTTTACTATAATATCTCAAGCATGGGCAGTTAGCTCATTCACATGACTCCCCATCTTTCAATTCAGGGCTACCAAGCGTCAGAGCCCCTAGAGTCATTGAGGCATCCATCAACAGTTAAAATAAGAAGCAATCACAATTGTTCCTTTGCAGAAGCTGTTGCAAATGTCACCATCATTCAAGCATGAAGCTTCCTGGTTCTGCCAATTAACTCCCAATTCTTTGTGACCAACTAGACCACCCAAATATCATATTCTTCCAATATTACAATTGTCCCTTTGATGAGTGCCATCTAGCCTAGAGAGGGGGAGAGGAAAAAATGATGCCTCTCTGCCTGAGCATCTAACTTAAAGACTCAACAACAGTCGTTGGAACTTTAACAAGCTCTCCCACTCTAGCAAAACAACTCTATGCAATTGGAGTCTCTAAGAAAGCTCAACCCTCCCTCACCAGAATGACACTATTAGTAGGTGAACTAATGGGAGTATGTTTCCTGTTGTAGCCTCATACTCAATTTTTTACCTGAACCATCCATTCCTAGAAACGTCCTTCTTGTTCTTAACTTTATTTGAACAGAGTAATATCCATGAGAATAAAGAAGTATTTTCCAGGAGAATGGGAAGCATACAAAACATAGCAGAAAGTGAAAAACTCTGCATTGTGCTCTCAGAAAGGCTGATGTATAGTATGCATATACACATTTCTAATATAGCCAACAAAATAGAGATCTCTGTGCCTGAGTAGTATCCTTTTTTAATATCTTGATCAATTAAGTTCAACTACCTATACCATTAATGTACTCAATTCTTATTCAGATATCCCTGGATATCGTGCCTTATTCCCAAAAATAGAAAAAGGAGGTGCAGATGTTCAACACCAACCATAAATTGCCTGCATTCAAAACCTTCACACATATCATCTGTCATATCAGTCCATCAACTACTTGATTGAAAACACTGAAGCAATAGAAAGCAGTGTACTTAAAATCACATCACATATCTTCGTGCCTAGGTTGTAAATTCTTCCTTTAACAACCAACTATGACCCAACACCTTTTCAACTCTACCTATGTGGGCAGAGAATCTATCATCCAACAAGACCTTTATTTTCTTAAAAAATTGTTGAGGCCAACTTCCAAATTTAGTATTTTATCTAACTTTGAATTACACCTCATCTATTCAATCTTTGTGTCAGATGCAATTGATCTGATAGCTCTAGGTACAATTTCATCGAAATCCTTCTTCCATTCTACCAATGCCTTTTCAGATCCATCATTATTGTACACTGGCGACAGAGAACAGTCCTCAAAGGACGTAAAATATTTTAGTTTTTCCCTTAGTGTCACATCCAATTTTCTCTAGAAAGTGGCCACTTCTTTCAGAAGACCAATAAAGTGGTAAGTACCAACTAACCCACTAGGAATGTTAGACTCCAAAACAACAGGACTATGGATGTGACTCATTAAGGTCACCTGAGGAAACCATGCACCTAAGATGTATTTCAATGCTGAATCACTTGCCATGTACTCATTCAATGCTTTCTTCAAGTTGCTATGGCATACCCACGCATCATCCACCCTTTTCAAAACTTTATTCATTTGATGATGATCATTCTTGTGTTCCTCTCTCAACCAATCTTCTCTGCCACTCTTCTCCTCCAGTTTACCCTATGAATCAGTGGCAACTGTTGGATAATTACTTTGTCCAATTGGACCCTTGAAGCTAGATGCAGAAACAAGTGATACTAAATTCCCATCAGAGGGATGAGAGCCTTAAGTCTATTGCATTCCTGCAACAACTTTACATTGTCTTCCTTCATTTGTTTTAATTCTGCATACATCTTTCTAGTTGCAACCTCACTAAATTTTGCAGTTGCAACCACTAGAGAGGTAGCTTGGGGGGTGTTGTATCAGTTAGCCTTCTCACAATGAGTTGACTAGTTAATTCATTTATATCCTTTGCAACACGTGGTTTGTTATCATTAGGAGCCATGGCCCAAATAGCTAATGTTTCATGATTAGCACTGAATCCTGATCCAAACATCTCTTCAGCCTACTCCTTGGTAACAAATTCATCATCAAATTCATCTCGCCTCCTAATAGTATCCATTACTATAGCCGAGGAGATATCCCATCCTGATAACAAAAGAAAACCACTCTCTTTCACTAATCTTCTATCCTCTTCAGGAGTAATTTTACTAATATCCATGTTGACCTCCTTTAGTACCCTCTGAGCAATTTCATTTTTATTCACCCACCTTACCTTGCTCCTCATTTAACTTTGCTAAATATTCCTTTGATTTCTACTGCACAAGGAGAGCTTTGAATTCTTTAGATTTCACAAAATCATCATTAGACAAGAATTCTCTGCAAGTAAGAGCTCTGACATCTTGCACCATTGCACTACTTTCTTGCATGCTTAGTAAAGTCCTCATTGGAGGAGGGATGATAACTTCATTTTTCGGGGGTGAGTTTATCACTTGCTGAATCTCTTCCAAATCAATCTAATTTTCCCCCATTTCATCCATCAAATAATAGTCAACTAGTAGTGGTTGTGTGGTAATAGGCTCATGGAATGGAAGGGGCTCTCCTCAATTTATGGAGGAACATGTTCCTTAGTTTGTTTATCAGGACTCTGTTGAGGCTCGAGAGACTTTGGCTTGACATCTTTCCTTTTGGGGGAAAACTTTAACTGTTCTGCATTATCCATTACCATTTTTATGTGAAGGATAGGATCTGTAATATTTGGGAAAGCCCCTAGGTACATATGATCTGCTACCTTCCTCTATCTCTCCCCAATTAGTACAAGCCCATACATCTCTTTCTTTTGATGCACTTCCTCCAAGGAAACACAATTCCTGATAAGATCTTCTTTCTCATCATAACTGTAAAGGGTGGAATTTGGATGTTAGGCTTTTGGTAGTTTTGTGTGTATATCCTCCTTTCACCCTTACATTCAAGGACCTAGGGTCGGGTTGCAATGTACTATCATACCCTAGGTCGCTATTGAGATGTAGGGAAACTTAGATTTTTATGATTTGATTGCCAATTATGTTCTCTTATGCACAATTATGCCTTAAAACCCTAATTGTGTAAATACAACAGTAAACAAATGAATTACAGAAAATGCTTCTGTAGAAAGATGTAAAATAACAAACAACTGTGCACTTGTTTTTAGGGCTCAGAGGTGGAAAAGTCAGGGACTAAAGAGCGGGCATCCAAGTCCAAGGCCCTACTTTTTGTCAAGATCTGGAAACAAGGTCTGCAACCTATATCTATTGTACCAGAGATTTCCCCGTTACGGAACTTTGAGGACTAATGAGTAGGCGCCCAAGTCTAGAGAGCTATTTTCTTCTCTAATCTGCAATTTTGACACTTTATTGTACCCTCCTACAACTTCACTTCGTCTACAACTCCAACCTGTAACCTACAATCATGAAAAATTTGGGAGGGGGTTGTGGTGTTTAGAGGCTTGCCTCAGTCAAGCCCTGGAGAGACATTTAAGTCTTCTGAACACCGTTGTTATATAGAGAGTGCATGCCCTTGAGAGGCAAAGGCAAAAACCAAATGATAAATGCTCAATAATCACAATAGATGTCACCTTGTAGTGAAGATCTTGTGGGAGGAAGAAGCTCTTCATTCCATGAGGAGATGGATGCTCAAATCTGCAAACACAAACACATAGACAACACAAATCTGCTCTTACAACACAATGAAAGCCTTGAATCACCTTTAGAACGCATAAAGTTCACAATAGCCATCTAGTAATGCTCTAGTTTACAAATGAATGGCTAAACATGCTTTTATATGCAACTACAAATATTCCTGCCAAGATTTCATAAATTCAAACTTACCGTGTCGGCCTAGGGACCAAATAACGGTCATAAACTGACATTAGAAATTTGGGCCTGACCCAAAATAGGGTAGGACTAGGGCACGGGCGCCCAAGTCCTCCACCCTATTTTGGACAGGGTTAGGTTCAAGGGGTCCCCCTAGGCCCCATTTGTCATGATACTCAGGGTTCATTCCATCAGGATGTTGAATTATGATGCAAGATGTCCTAAATGCACACTAGAGACTCGAGAGCTAAACCGTTTGAGGGAAAAGCGCCCAAGGGGACATTTTTCAACATTACATTTAGCCCCCACTTTAATGTATGTATAAACACAAGGCCAATACATGCATTAAAGTACGGTCAACAAGCACATCAAACATGCCAAGCACAGAGAAGACATGCCAAGCACATTGAAGACAATGACAGGCACACAAAACACGAAGAAGATAGTTACAGTCACGCAAAACATAGAGAATATAGTAAATGCATAGAAGACACATTAATGCATGGAAGACAGAGATGATTTCTTTTCTTTTCTTTTTCTCATATATATGAAATGCAAATGCAAGTACAGGAAAGTAAACAAACCTCCCATAATGTAGGATGTACTGCATATATGAGGCAACACACATGCAAGACATGCAAAACCTCCCAAAATATAGGATGCACTCATCACATAGGTCTTTAGACTGCATATGGGGCAACAAACATGCCAAACAAAACAAGCACGCCAAACACACACACTTTGAAAACATGGAGAAAACACGATAGACAATTGATGGAGTGTCCATATTTCTAGGTTTAGCACCATCTCAGGCACATTACAGGCACACACTGACAATTGGGCTTCGCCACAACAATCGCCAAAGACATGCTTAAGGGTTGAGTTAGTCACAAAACCACTCCCCGCCTTCATAGAGGACTTTTGAAAATGCACCCCCACCCACATCATGGAGACTCCTTATAGTGAAAAGGAAGCATGGCATACAACCCCACCTGCATCATGGAGATGCCTTATAGTGAAAAGGATTTATGAGCTCAAAAGTATACAACCCCACCCGTATCACGGAGATGCCTTATGGTGAAAAGGAGGTACACAAAACATATTTCAAGATTGTTCAAACACATTTTACTAGCATTTAGAACAGACAACTTACCTTATATATGCCCCCACCTTAAGGTGGTTGATATCAGGTATCAATATCAAGCATGTCAAGGTAGGAAGAAAATACACAAGGGAACACAGACTTTTACAAAGCCCATGCCCCCCAGAGGTGACATGTATATTACGATTGCTAAATGTTCCCACAAACACATCCCTGCAAGAAACATGTTAGTGTCCATAAAATCATGATAAACAACAACATCAATGCATATGATTAATCACACAAAGAGCTAATGTTATACTACAAATTCAGAGTTTGAGGATAACCGTGGGGCTATATCATGAAGATCTCTGAATCGAGTACAACCAAGGCTAGATTCAAAGACAAACAAAGTGTGTAGAGCATCAGTATTGTTAAGGTTTGTAAACGAGATAAAACATCATCAAATTCACTACATGGAAAGCATGAGTGCTTCCACTAGCCAAGTGTCGGATAAGATATACAACCCCATTGTCATATTAGGAACCAAGTCCAATTTTTGATTTCACATGAAAGGGACGCTAGGTTCGCATCAGTATAAATGTTTCTCATCATCCACCTACTAGATAGAAACACTAGAGGAAGGGAAACAATAAATAAGAGAGGAGAAACAAGTGTCTTAGGGACAATCATGTAGGAGGGTGCCCCCAAGTCACCAACCACACTATGTCCGTAAGACACAACACACAATGATGAAATCAGAGAGAGGCAATATAGAAGAATGATGATACAAATAGAAGAAGGTCACAATAGAGGTGGTCTCCTAGTATCCTGGACCTTATGAGAGAATCAAGGGTCATCCCAGGAGGCCTAAACAACACATAACACATCAGGGGGGAAGCACATCACAAGAGAGCTAAAGGGTTAGAGATACTTACTTGTAAGATCTTTATATCAGATTTTGGAACTCGCGAACCTCTTGAGAGGTACTTGATCATGTTGAGTGCAAAGTTTGAGTGGTGCTTATGAAAGTCTTGTTTATTATCATATGATGCTTGTTTTGTAATTCCATGTTGAAGTGAGACTTTTTGTTGCTTATGAGGGGGAGAACCACTATTATTTCCAACTATTGATAGTCATCTTTCTCTTTTCTGATTTTTAGGAAGTTTTCATTATTGAATCTTTCTAACACAGTAACATGAATTATCCTGTACCTTCTCACTTGTCTATATCAGTTGTTCTACTTGTTTTTCTGGTGCATTTTGGTTATCTCCTGATCTATATAAGGATAAAAGAGGAGGAACCTCAACATAGATTCCTTGTCTTCGTGGACGAGGTGAATTATCCACTTGCTTCTTATCCACTTCAATCATACCTATGATATTATCATAGTCTAAATAATCATCATCATCTATTTCCACTAAACCTTGTTCCATCATATTGGTATCAGTATGTTTAGGAAATGGGTTAGTAAAGATTTGTAAATTCTGATTCAGTGGAGCAACCAACTTATTTCCATTATCATTCACACTTGATACCTATATGATATTCGAATCAATAAGGTCTTGTATCTCATGTTTAATACGCATACATCATTCAGTATCATGTCCCTATATCCAATGAAAATGACAAAAGGCATTAGCATCAAAGTAAGGTCTTTGTGCCTTTTAGGATCGACAGGCCTAATCGAGGGAAGCTTCAGAATGTTGTTACTCACAGCTTGATTCATGATAGAATGATAGGACTCAGATATCAAAGTAAATTTTATTGGTTGATATGATGCTTTCTTTGGATTGGTGATAGTAGACACATTAGAAAAGTTATTCGTATTCGGTCCATTAATCTTGATGAAGCTCCTATTATTATTCCTCTTAAAGTTGTTTTGTGACGATCCACCCATGGATTGACTAACTTGAGCCGATGAGTTTTGATTTTCATATTGACTAGACGAAAGTTGGTAATCACGAAGGGCGGTGGATAAATGTTGAAAGGAGTTATACTTCATCAAGAGGATCTTGTCACAGATATTAGGTTGTAGGTTAGTGATAAACACCTTCTGAACATCCTCATCTTTCATCTAATATTGAATTTGTGTATACAAATCTTGATACCGACTAATGAATTCAATTAATTTCTCTTTTAGACCTTGCTTGCAATGAACCAAGTCAATTAAGGAGACTTGAGGTCCGATGTTTGCTTGAAAATGTTGTAAAAATTGATCAATCAACTGTGAAAAGGAGTGTATTGAATTTGGAGGTAAAGAGCAAAACCATTCTAAAGTGGTATCTTTGAGAGATTGCAGGAAAAGTTTTGCCAACAAGTCCTCTTCAAAGTAGAAATCGCTACACATAGCTGTGAATGCTGCCACATGAGTACTAGGATCACCTTTTACACCATATTTTTCAAAGCAAGGAGTCTTAAACCTCTCGGGCATAGGAGTTCTCAAGATTGCATAGGAAAGGGGATTACGTGCATGATATGTTGGTATATTGGGCTGCGAAGAATTTGTCAAATTTGTTACCTTTTGTTGTAAAGCATTCATGCCTTGTAAAAGTTGGTTTAGGATAGCAATGTTGGGAGATGCAGTTTGCTGCTAGGAATTGGAACCAAAGTGAGGAGGTGATTGAGCTTGAGAGGTGATAGGCAGAGGCTGAGAATAGGTCAACGGTGGTTGGACATAATGGTAGGTGGAAGATGATTGCGAGTAGGTAATAGGTGGCTGGAAATAAGTGGAATAGATAGGTGCTTGAGAACAATTATTCATAGAAGAGGTCCCCTTAGAAACCAAATTTTGATAATCAAATCCCACAACTTTGTAATTAGTGCCATTAGATACTCGAATACTAGTGGTAGCATTACTACAAGCATTCACATTAGTTGTTAAGATTGTGGATGTAAAAGTGGATATTCCCGTAGTCAGTATAGGTGCTGATACTTGTGTATGAGATGGTGACAAAGTGTTATTTATTACTTTTACACATTCAATCACTAGCATGATATTAGTTTGTACAATATGTGCTAAACCACGGATTGCATTAACACCATCTTGTCTTTCTTTTCTCAATTCTCTTACATGGTGAATCACAGGTATAGTTTCTTCAGCTATCCTCTCAGTTTGCACATAGTCTTAGAATTCATCTAGATCTTTGTCAAGTTTATTTATTTGCTCATCAGATACATATCATGTCATCTCAATAGTATCATCAACATCATGAAAAGTTTGCTCTTCCATTGTACTTGTGATAGGTGTAATGTCTTGTAACATTTGTGTCTCTCCTTTTGTAAAGAAGGTGTTCAATGTGCCAACTTCTTCAAAAGCACTAGATCCCATGTGTATTATGCTTCTTCTTAAAGGAATTTTTCTCTTAGGGTAGCGAGTTATTAGTCTCATGCAAATCTAGGATGCCGACAAGTCAAAATATAGTGAAAATATGCTAAAATATGTGATTTTTCACCAAATCTCAATGCAAAAGAGCATGACAAAGGGTGTCATGAGGAAAATGATGATGGATAGAAAATTATATCAGTAATAAAGGCCACTTAGTGTCAAAATATCTATCACAACACACTTATAGTGCCACTCAAGGTCAACCCCTAGTGAAAATATAGCAAAAATAGGTAATTTTTCATGGTTTTTCAATTCCAAGACCTAGAAAAAAGGGTGTTGTAAAGAATTTTAGGAAGTGAAGAAAATAATATTGATGATATCAGTCACCTCAATCCATGAAATTTGTTACAACACACTTGGAGTGCAAACTAGGCCAAACCCTAGGGCAAAAATAGGTAATTTTTCACCAAATTTTCAATACAAGAGGCCAATAACAAGGTGTTGTAAAGAATTTTAGGAGGGGAAGTAGATAATACCCATAATATCGGTCAATTAGTGCAAAAATATTCTTTACAACATGCCTATAATGCAAGTTTAGAGAGTCGATAAGGCCAAATCTAGCGAAAATCAATATTTTTGAAGCCCTAGGATTGAGATCTTGACACAAAATGCTGTATGAATGTTTTTAAAGCTGATATATGATGAAAATTACATGCTCTCAGATCTGAAAATGATTTCCATGCTCTAACATGCAAAATGCAAGTGCAAATCTAATGAAAAATCAATGAAAATGCTAGTTTTTGTTGAATTTTTCTATGCAAAAATACAAATTTTTGAAATCTAAATGCAAATTTATTCTAAAATGAAAGACTACAACCAAATACAAATTTAAATGAGTCTCTAAAATCAGTAGAAAAATCTGAAACAAGATTTTACCTACAAACCCTAGATTTTGGAATTACTAGGTTATATGCAAATTTCACAAATTTCAACAAAACCCTAGCAATTTTAAGATGAAAATGCAATGTAAGCTATTGATTTTTTTTAATTTTATGTAATTTAAATAAGATCTAATTCAAAAATTATAAATTTGATGAAATTCAAATTAATTGATGCAAAATAGAAACCTATGCAAACTAGGTTTCCAATTTTTTTCAAAATTTTCAATTTTTTTGTAAGTTTTCCAATGCAATAAGATGAATGACTATATGAATGAATGGAAATCAATGAAAATCTGAAAGAAAACACTCAACAAGGTGCAAACAAGTCCAATAGCACGGGTTCACCAAAATGTAAAGGGTGGAATTTGGATGTTAGGTTTTTGGTAGTTTTGTGTGTATATCCTCCTTTCACCCTTACATTCAAGGACCTAGGGTCAAGTTGTAATGTACTATCATACCCTAAGTTTCTATTGAGATGTAGGGAAACTTATATTTTTATGATTTGATTGCCAATTATGTTATCTTATGCTCAATTATGCCTTAAAACCCTAATTGTGTAAATACGGAAGTAAATAGATGAATTACAGAAAATGCTTCTGCAGAAAGATGTAAAATAACAAATAACTATGCACCTATGTTTGGGGCTCAGAGGCAAAAAATTTAGGGACTAAAGAGCGGGCGCCCAAGTCCAAGGCCCTACTTTTTGTCAAGATCTGGAAACAAGGTCTGCAACCTGTATTTGTTGTACCAGAGATTTCCCCTTTGCGGAACTTTGAGGACTAATGAGTGGGTGCCCAAGTCTAGGGAGCTATTTTCTTCTTTGATCTATAATTCCAACACTCTGTTGTACCCTCCTGCAACTTCACTTCATCTGTAACTCCAACTTGTAACCTGCAATCATGAAAAGTTTGGGAGGGGGTTGTGGTGTTTAGAGGCTTGCCTCAGTCAAGCCTCAGAGAGACATTCAAGTCTTCCGAATATCGTTGTTAGATAGAGAGTGTGTTCCCTTGAGAGGTAAAGGCAAAAACCAAATGATAAATGCTCAATAATCACAATAGATGTCACCTTGTAGTGAAGATCTCATGGGAAGAAGAAGCTCTTTATTCCATGACGAGATGGATGTTCAAATCTGCAAACACAAACACATAGAAAACACAAATCCACTCTTGTAGCACAATGAAAGCCTTGAATCACCTTTAGAATACATAATGTTCACAATAGCCATCTAGCAATTCTCTAGTTTACAAATGAGTGCCTAAACATGCTTTTATATGCAACTACAAACATTCCTGCCAAGATTTCATAAATTCAAACTTACCGTGTCAGCCTAAGGACCAAATAATGGTCATAAACTGACACTAGAAATTTGGGCCTGACCCAAAATAGGGCAGGACTAGGGTGCGGGCGCCCAAGTCCTCCCCCCTATTTTGGGTAGGGTTAGGTTCAAGGGGTCCGCCTAGGCCCCATTTGTCATGATACTCAGGGTTCATTCCATCGAGATGATAAATTATGATGCAAGATGTCCTAAATGCACACTAGAGACCCTAGAGCTAAAGATTTTGAGGGAAAAGCCCCCAAGGGGACATTTTCTGACATTACAATGACAATGCTCAAAACCTGCTCTCTTCTTTTCTCTTCTTATTTTATCAATGAAATGCTTTGGGTCATAATTCTAGTGATCAGTGAGAGGCAACCTATATACCGATAGTATGTTGGAACAAGTCTCATATCTTGCCTTGGCATTTATTCTAAAACCAGGGAAGTTAACAGGAATAGGGAGAAAAGAACCCTTCTTGCTTCCCCTCAAATGGAATTTGTCTGATTCATTTAGTTGCCATGTAATCTCTAAAAAATAATCCTGTTAGGTAGCATAATTGGTAGTAAATGGGGCTTAACATTAGCTCCATACACTTTGATCACTGTAACATTTGGATATAAATACCAATCACCCTAGTTGTGTTTTAGAGCCCCATCTGTTATCCTCTCAAAAGGTTCGAGGAAGTCCATAATTTCCTTAGACAACCTAGGCACATTAACACCTAAAAGTCCAGTACCCTTTGAGCAAAGTGCTTCTCAAATGCCAAATAACTTGCACTTTCACAAAACATATCCCATAGATGTACCTTTCCCTAAATGGGCATGGGATAGCCATCCTTAGTGAACTGTTGAATCTGTAACTCCTTGCCCCAAAACTTCATGCCATAATACAACAAGATGTGGCACAACAGAGAATACCTTTTAAAAGTGGGGGCATGTCCTGAAGTCCTAAATGACACTAAGTCATCATGGATTTTTCCCGCCAGATATGAGGCAAAATTGAACCTCTTAAACTAGAATTTGTCCTAAATATCAATGATCATGACCAGCAGATTATCAGGTATCAAAGGATTAAAATCTAATCCCATTATTTGACACAAAACACAATAAGTCATGACAAAGTAGTCTTCAAACATGTCAACATTAAAGGGCTCCAATTCATCATCACTAAAACTTAGTATGTTTGCCCAAGTGCCTTTTTCTATGAAGGGGTAGCTTATATGTTCTGTAAGCATACCTACTTCTCTTGTAATCCTTCTTCAACTCATCTAGGTCAATCTCCACATTAGCAGTAGGGGACAAATTTAAGACCTCTATTAGTAAATCCCTACTCATATGGAACAATATGTGGCTAGTTTTATTGTATAGTTTCTTAGTGTTAGGATCATAATTTCGGTAGATAGCTGCAATCAAGTCAACATTAACAAAGATATTAGGGACCACCAATCTCCCGAGATCAAGGTCCCAAAGATGTGACACATGTCTCTCTCTGTCTCTACGGTAATAACCAAATTCAAATAGTTCCCATCCTCCCACTAGAAAGATGGCATCTCGAATAAGTCCTTGAAAATCATATAGCTTAGTAGTATATGTTGGCAAGAGACACTGTGTGGCTTCATTAGTGTTGTCATTAATGGCAACAAAGTCTATCCCACACATCTGCTATACATAGTATGCCTATATCAGAAGTCAGATTGAAGATTGTTTTGATCCGGTGAATAAGAATAGAGTATGTAACAAGGTTCGACAATTAGGTTTGGATCTCTCAGATGGTGTAACTCAGTAAGTTGCGGACTTGGGAAAGTTAAGAGGGGTATCATGACTATTGTACTCCAGAGATTTAGCCTTCGGTGATAAATCAAGGAAAAGATATGAGGATCTGAATGTTGGGTTCCAGTCAGGTAGAGCAGATAGAGAAAGAACTGACCGACAGAGCATTAGACTTCAATCCTGATGAGTAAATGGTATTGATCAAGAAATTTGTGGGATCATACAATGTTGGCCGACATGACTAATGACTTCTATGTCTATGTTTTTGATACGCATCACAAATCAAGCATGGATTCAGCTGACAGAGTAATTACTTGTAGTGTTCTTGATGCCGACTAGCAAGTTGATAAAAATCCTTGATGCAAATATATATACCAAATAGATTTTAGCCTGTGAGGGGGTAAGTGAATAAGTAATGAAGTAAAGTGCAAAGAAAAGTAGAGATAAGTGTGTGAACATCAATCCAAGCTCGGTATGTGACAAAACAACAAAATTAAGCAGAGGAAGGATGAAGTGCATCAAATCAGTATATTGTGCCTAAATCAGAACTGAACGCTTGCATTTGTAGATGCTTCTCATCAGTTCAAACACTTGATTATCTTCTGTAAGTTCTGTATACAGTGAGTCTCTTATAGGTAGTGTACCTCTTGTGAGCAGTGTGCTCGGACAGTGAGCCCTAATTGGCAAGTACTAATTTGTACTCCTTTATTCTTTTAACAAAGAATACAATCTTGGGTTAGTCACCCCATGATTTTTCCCTTAACATGGTTTTCCACGTAAAAATCCTTGTGTTATGTGTGTTGATTTCATTTCTATTCTTGTGATCACATATGCTTATATGTTTTGATGCTGCACTGATTATTAAGATAACAAAAGAAAAGAAAGTTAAGGAAATTTTGAGATAACTGATTCACCCCCTCTCTCAGTTATCTGCCTTGTTTCCAACAATTGGTATCAGAGCTAAGTTCCTCTAAACAAAGCCTAACAACTTGAGGAAGATCTAGGAATCTCAATGGATATATATGGTATGAAGGAACAACTTTAGTCTACCCTAGATGATCTTGAACAATCCCATTCTAAAGCCAATAATTTGAGAGAAAGACTCAAACAAGCTGATGATTTCATAAATGAGCTAAAAGAAAAACTTAGTATCTCTGTGAAAAAGAGAAAGGAACTACTTCAAAAATTAGCCAATCAGAGTGAAGACAATGATACTAATGAAGATCTGAATGAGAAAAATAAGCTATGTGAGAAGCTGTCAAAAGAGGTCATTATGATAAGGCATGAAATGGAATCAGGGGTTATGAGATTCACCCAAGAAATTCATGAAAAAAGGAAAATTGAAGATAATCTAAAATAATCCCTCAAGGAAAAGACAGAGGACTACCACAAAATGGATAGAATAATCATGCATCTTGAATCTAATCTTGAAGAAGCTAGAGATAATGAAGAACAACTTGAGAATCAGATAGACACTCTTAAAAAAGATCTTCAAACAACAAATGAATACAAAGAGAAATTCAAGATAAGCTCAGCCCAACTTGAAGTTCTTGAAAGCCAAAAGAAGGTAGATGATAAGTGTGGCTTGGGATATGAGAAAGGTGAAAGCTCCGGATCCGGTCAGAAGAACTTTGGATCAGGAAATCAAAGAAACAGGCCTAGAAGACCTCCGGTAAGGCAACCAAATGCTCAAAGATATCCATCCTTCAATGGATATTGCTTCAATTGCAAGCAATTTTGGTCATAAAGCAACTCAGTGCAGAAAGAGAATGAATCAGACTAATCCATCCTTCTCCGGACAATGTTTCAACTACAAAAGGTATGGTCACAAATCTCATGAATGAAAAAATATGCAAATAAACAATTCATTCAATGGTAGATGCTTTGCATGCAATAGAATGGGACATATGGCTAATCAATGTAGATCAAAAGGATATCAATGAAATAAGCAAAGAAATGTTGTCTGCTACAATTGCAATAGATCTGGTCACATTGCCGAATTCTGTAGAAGTAGAAATTAGGATAGAAAAGGTTTGGTGCAACATAATCAAAAACAAAATAAGGGAAAAGGTAAAGTGAATGCGGATGAAGTTCAAAAGTAGATGAGCAAGATTTGGGTGAAGAAGAGTACATAAAATATTGGGATGGATCCACACTGGAATCCGGTACTGATATTCCTTCTGAAAACTAAAAGGGTGAGCTCTGGCTCAGGGGGAGTCATAGAGAAAAATAAATTCCCCCAGCCAATCTTCTATCACAAAAAGCGATGATTTTATTCTCTATATATATCACAAAAACTACACATAACATTTAAAAATAATCTATAAAAAACAACAAAAACTTTTAAGTTTTTATATTATGTTCTATGCCTTTTGATGTATAATATATTTGTGTGTGTGTATGAATTTGTATCTAGCCATATCCTATACTTACCATATCCAACACCAGTATCCATGTCAGATACTGTATCTATTTCCATGCAACTCTGCTTATGAAAAAGTAGAGATATGACCTCCTCAAAGTTTAAAATAGGGTTTTCACCATAATATTTTCTAATGGAAATTCAATCTCCTACTAGAAGGAACACAACCCCACAACCCAACTCCCTCTCCCCCAACCCACAATTTCCTGCGAATACTCACAAATAAAACATCTTGTTTCTAGTTTCATTCACCGTCCATAATCATTTGTGTTTATTAATATTTCTACAACATGCATGTTCACTTTAATGTCTTCATGGTTCCTTCAAAATTCATAAGCAAATATTCTATACTTTTTGACACAATGATTTCAAGAGCAGTATAGAAAGAACAATTTGTGATGTTTAAATATTTTGCAAGTCAATAGAAAACCAATCTGCTCCTGGCAGAGCATCACCATGCATCTTGGTTTCATTATCATTCATTATCTCTTTTTGATAAAAGTAAAGTGTATTCTCTATTTGTGGGTGAGTGGGTGGATGGGTGAGTGTGTGGGTGTGTGTGTGTGTGTGTGGTAGGGTGAGGAGGCATGTGTCTCAGTGGGTCAGTGGGTTAGTGGGTGCGTGGGTGGTGGTGTGGAGGTTTTGGGCATTTTTCTGTATGAATTGTTGTATGGTCACACCCCATTCAAGGGGTCCACCAACAAGGAAACCTTCACCAGAATACTCCTCATTAGTCCCAAGCTCATAGGGCCCTCCACTCCTCTGCATGACCTCATTCTTAGATTATTAGAAAAAAAGCCCCAAAAACGAATGAGATTCTAAAATGGAGCCAAAGAGGTGAAAAGCCATGCCTTTTTCATAGGCCTGCAATGGGATTCAATCCACTAGCTCTGTCGACCACCTATTGTACCAGATCTTGACACAAATTACAATCACATTTTCACTTCAGACCTGTAAGATATTTTAAGTGTGAGTGCATCAGAAGAAGAAGAAGAGACAAGTGACTTTGAAGTGGATGGACACTTCTAAATAACAACAAAACAAATTCTGCCATTTTTGTATCTTTTGTACCATTAGAATGTTAGAATCAAGGCAGACAAATGAGAGGGGGGGTGAATTAGTTGTCTCAAAACTTTCTCTACTTATTAATCACTTAAATCCTTCTTGTTAATTCAACAACATAATCATAAATTAATCATGGAAACATAATGCAATCATTCAAGAGTAGAAACACATTAACACATATGACACTAGGATTTTGATGTGGAAAACCCATTTAAGGGAAAAACCATGGGGTGACTAACCCAAGATTGTATTCTCTATTAGAAGAATAAAAGGAACAAAATGGCACATGCCAATTAGGGCTGCCCGAGCACACTGCTCATAAGAGGCCCACTGCCTACAGGAGACACACTGTCTACATAATAATTAAGTATTACATACTTGAACTGAAGAATAGCATCTTCACCATGCTTGAGTCAGTTCCATTTAAGCCCAATACTTCTGCTCTGCTTTTCGCACTTCTCCTCTCTACCACTTTCTCATCTCCACCAAGATTCATTTGAAATGACTTCACAACTTCTTATTTATACAAGACATTTGACTTTGGGATAATCATCCAAGTTGGCATACATTACAGAGCAAACACATAAATACAACATGACTAATTACAAAAAGACTTCACATGGATCAATACACTATCGGCCACACAGATCTAGGACTTCAATCTTCTTTGAGGAACACGCCATGCATCACATATCATCTTCAAGATCATCCGCAGGATGTGTAACTCATCCGGTCGGCCACACTTAGGAAGAACATCATCATCCGGAAGTAATTCTTCAATTACAAGCTCAATCTTCAATGCAGACCACCAACATGAACTGGACACAATCTAAAGACCTCCACAAGCTTGCCTAAATCACCAAGAACATCCACACTACTTCTGCTTACTGAAATCATTCTCTCCTTCATCTAGAACCTCAAGAACACAGTCTGTCATTACTGTTATATTGGAATAGATGCTTGCAGACCTCCAGACCATGAACCAATTAAGTTATCAATTAACATTGACTTCCTAAACACTCCACCAAATCTGCAAAACAAGATATTGCATTTCTGAAGCTCACTAGACCTATTTGTGTCACTCTGTCACCTCTGAACAATTGCCAGAACTGGTTTTACTCAAGTGGCCATAACTTCTTCAGATCTTTATGTGGATCTCTAAAAACTTAACTAGATCAACTTAAGACACATACCTACAAACCCTTTGATGCGTATCCTTTGATCTTCATCTTAGCTGGGATTTTTACCTCACTGTCTTCACTATTCTTCTCTGTTCCTGATAGGACTAATTTTCTCAATATCCTCAGCATACAACTCATCCAATCCTTGACATTAATGTAATAGGAGTATGTTGACATCAATGACAACACTGGTTAGGCCCATACTTGCAACAACCTCCCCCTTTGTCATTGATGGCAACCTATAATGTAAAAAACTGTTTTAACCATCAAGACAAGAACTTCTCCTTACTGACTGACATAACTCCCCCTATCAACAACAACCATTCACATGTCTTCTCTTCCTTTACTGCTCCCCCTTTGATCAACAATCACTTTTTATTTTTCACATGTCTTCTCTCCCCCTTTGACATCAATGGCAAAGGGCACATACTTGCATCAATATACCAACTGCTCCCCCTGAGTAGCAGCTTCCCATCATCAATCCGAACCACAAGATATGATTATGAGATCCACCAGATTGATGCACATCAGTGTGCCTTAATTCAGAACTAGAGGGGTAATAACCCCTAACTTCTCCCTGAGATACTCAAAAGAGTCCTTAGGTAGAGGTTTGGTAAAGATGTCTGCAATCTGATCCTTAGAGGGCACAAACTCCAATCTGACTTCATTTTTGTTTGCCTGCTCTCTCAAAAAATGAAACTTGATGGATATATGTTTTTTATTTGAATGTAACACTAGATTCTTTGAAATGTTTATTGTACTTGAGTTGTCACAGAAGATTGTGATAGGTTCCTCATACTCCAGTCTAATGTCCCTTAGCATTTGCTTCATCCACAATACTTGAGTGCAACTACCTGTTGTTGCAATATATTCTACTTCTGCAGTGGACAGAGATATTGCCTCTTGTTTCTTGCTCAGCCAAGAAACCAATCTTTTCCCTAAAAAGAATGCTCCACCACTGGTACTCTTCCGGTCATCCACATCTCCTACCCAATCTGCATCTGTATATGCATGAAGTGAGAAATCATGATCTCTAGGATACCATAAACCATACTCAACTGTCCTTTTTAGATATCTGAGAATCCTCTTGATTCCCATGACATGAGATTCTCTAGGATCATCTTGGAATCTAGCAACAAGACCAACAACATTCATAATGTTAGGTCTAGTTTGAGTAAGATACAATAGTCCTCCAATCATTGACCTGTACTTTTTCTGATCAACCTTAGGAGAGTCATCATCTTTGCTCAATTTACATCCGGTTGCCATGGGAGAACTCATTGGTTTTGAGTGTTCCATCCCAAACTTCTTCAACAATTCTTTCACATATTTGGTCTGTGAAATGAAGATTCCTTTCTTTGTTTGATTGATTTGCAGACCCAAGAAGAAATTTATTTCCCCAAACATGGACATCTCAAATTCACTTTTCATTTGATTTGCAAAGTTTTGCACATGCTATCTCTTCCTCCAAAAACGATATCATCAACAAATACTTCAACAATCAAGATATTTCCCTGATCAATCTTGAAGTACAAGTTACTGTCAGCAGTACCTTTGTTGAAACCAATCTTCAACAGATGCTTATCTAGTCTTTCATACCAGGCTCTTGGGGCTTGTTTGAATCCATATAGTGCTTTCTTCAACTTGCAGACCATATCACCATGATCAGACAATTGAAATCCATCTGGTTGCTCAATGTATACTTCTTCTTCCAAGTCACCATTCAAGAAGCTTGACTTGACATCCATTTGATATACTTTGAAATCCTTAAAGGCAGCAAAGGCAAGAAATAATCTAACTGCTTCAATTCTTGCCACCGAAGCAAAAGTCTCTTCAAAATCAACTCCTTCTACTTGGGAATAAGCCTTGCAAACCAATCTGGCTTTGTTTCTAACTACTTCACCATCTTCATTTAGTTTGTTCCAAAAGACCCATTTGGTTCCAATCACATTTTTGTTTCTAGGTCTGGGAACAAGATCCCAAGTGTGTTTTTTCTCAATTTGCATCAGTTCTTCCTTCATTGCTTTAGTCCAGCTTTCATCATTGCATGCTTCATTCACTGTCTTTGGTTCAAACTTTGAGATTAGACAATAATTTTCTGAGTCTTGAGTAATCTTTCTTCTTGTTTGAACACCTTTTCTTTTATCACCTATGATCTGATCTTCAGAGTGATTCAGTCTTACATACTTGGGAATTTTGGGAGTTTCTTGCACTTCTATTTCTTGAACCGGTTCATTCAAACTTATCTCTTCTTCTTGATTCTCTGGATCAGTCTGGATCTGAATTTTAGAAGGAGCTTAGACTAAAACATCATTCTGATCATCTTCATCATATTCATAAAACCTTGAGCATTTTTCAACACCTTCATCAACCTTCACATTTGTACTTTCTATCATCTTTCTCAATCTCTTGTTATAACACCGGTATGCTTTGCTTTGAGTAGAATAACCCAAGAATATTCCTTCATCACTTCTAGCATCAAATTTGCCAAGGTCTTCATCTCTTTTAATATAACATTTGCTACCAAAGACTCTAAAATACTTCACAATGGGAGTGATGCCAAACCAGAGTTCATAAGAGGTCTTACCAGTATTGCTTATGATTTATACTTGATTAAGAGTATAGACAACAGTGCTTACAACTTCTCTCCAGTAGATCTAAGGAACATTTGCTTCCATCATCATGGTTCTAGATGCTTCCTGGATGGTCCGGTTCTTTCTTTCCACTACTCCATTCTACTATGGAGTCCTTGGAGCTGACAACTGTCTCTTTATCCCATGTTTCTCACATAATTCTTTGAACTCACTGGATGTGAATTCTCCACCTCTAGCAGACCTCAGACATTTTATGTTTAATCTGGTTTCATTCTCTACCATAGCTTTGAATATTTTGAATTTCTCAAGAGCCTCAGATTTCTCTTTCAGAAAAGTCACCCACATCATCTGGGAGTGGTCATCAATTCATAACATGAAGTATCTATCACCTTGCAAACTGCTAATTCTTGCCAGACCACATAGATCAGTATAAACTAAGTCCAATAATCTGATAGAAGACTGTTCCTTACTTTTGAATGTGACTCTGCTTTGATTACCCAATTGACATTCTTTGCACAAACTATTAGTAGGTTTCACCAGTCTTGGAAGATCTCTTACAACCTGAGTGTTTCTTATCTTGATGATATTATCAAAATTCACATGACACATTCTTCTATGCCATAACCAACTCTGATCAATTTGAACAAATAAACAACTTTTACCAGTACCAACCAAGTGGAAGATATTACCTTTTGTTTGAGTACCAGATGCAATATCTGTTTTGAAACTTTCAAAGATCTTACATTTTCTATTTTTGAATTGGAGATCATAGCCTTTGTCCACCAACTATCCAACATTGAGAAGATTGTGCTTCAGACCTTCAACATACAGTACATTACTGGTTTTGTTCTTTCCATCAAAAGAAATAGTTCCTCTACCTCTGATCTTGCCAGCAAAATTATCACCAAATTTTACAACTCCACCTTCATATCTTTCCAAATCTATAAACTTATTTTTGTCACCTGTCATATGGTGGGAGCATCCACTGTCAATGACCCAATCATCATTTTCTTCAACTTGGGCGGCCAGAGCTCTTTCTACCATTTTATGATTGATAGATTCAGAGGGCATTGGATCTTCTTCCTTCATGGCAATAAACACCCAGTCACTTCCGGATTTGTTTCCTGTCTCTGATTCATCATCTATTACTCCATCATCATCTTCATGAACATAGTAGCACTTCTTTTGAAATCTTGGTCTGTTAGGGTTTGGCCTAAAAAATCTTTCTGGACACCTTGAGGCAAAATGACCAATCTTATTGTAGTTAAAACATTTGAAAGGCAATTTCCTTCATACTTACCAGATCCTCTTGGCAGTCTTTTTGTAATGAGAGCCTCAAGTTGTTCATCTTCTAATTCATCCTCTTCCAAATCTTTTCTTGCTTTCTCATACCAAGAAGATTTTCTTGAGGAACTTTCTCCTAGATCATATCTTTGTTTTCCTTTTGTAGAGGCACTAGCTTTGAATGCTGATTCAGTCTTGGGAAGTGCATCACCAAACTCAGCTAACTCAAATGCAGATATCTTACCAACCAATTGATCCCTTGTGATAGTTGTTAAGGATCTGATTTCCTCAATAGTAGCAACTTTGTGTTTATAAGCAGAAGTTAAGGATCTGAGAACCTTAGCAACAATTTCATCTTCATCCAGAACTCCACCAGCACATCTGATGCCACAAACAAGCTCATTAACTTTTGTTATGTAGAAGGTGATATTCTCATCTTCACTCATCTTCAAGTTTTTGAATTTTCCTTTCAGACTCTGTAGCTTGGCACATTTAACATACTTGTCTCCTTCATGCATAAGTTCTAGTTTTTCCCAAATCTCATATGCTATTTTTAGATCTATAATATTTGTCAGCTTTGAATCAGATAAGGCACTTAGAAGAGCTTCTTTAGCCCAAAGATTGTTTTCAGCATCTCTGATTTCATCTACAGTTCTCAGACCATTCTGTGGAGGAACATACTTCTTTGGAGACATGATCCAATATTGCATTCCCATACATTGCAAGTGGCATTCCATGCGGCTTTTCCAAACAGTGAAATTGGTTCCATCCAACCTTGGGCTATCCTTGTTATAGGAAGACATCCTGGATCTCCTCAAGCGGTTAAGATCTTTTAGAGGAACTTAGCTCTAATACCAATTGTTAGAATCAAGGTAGACAACTGAGAGGGGGGGTGAATTAGTTGTCTCAAAACTTTCTCTACTTATTAATCACTTAAATTCTTCTTGTTAATTCAACAGCATAATCATAAATTAATCATGGAAACATAATGCAATCATTCAAGAGTAGAAACACATTAACACATATGACACTAGGATTTTGATGTGGAAAACCCATTTAAGGGAAAAACCATGGGGTGACTAACCCAAGATTGTATTCTCTATTAGAAGAATAAAAGGAACAAAATGGCACATGCCAATTAGGGCTCACTGCCCGAGCACACTACTCATAAGAGGCCCACTGCCTACAGGAGACACATTGTCTACATAATAATTAAGTATTACATAATTGAACTGAAGAATAGCATCTTCACCATGCTTGAGTCAGTTCCATTTAAGCCCAATACTTCTGCTCTGCTTTTCGCACTTCTCCTCTCTACCACTTTCTCATCTCCACCAAGATTCATTTGAAATGACTTCACAACTTCTTATTTATGCAAGACATTTGACTTTGGGATAATCATCCAAGTCGGCATACATTACCGAGAAAATACATAAATACAACATGACTAATTACAAAAAGACTTCACGCAGATCAATACACTATCAGCCACATAGATCTGTGACTTTAATCTTCTTTGAGGAACACGCCATGCATCACAGATCATCCGTAGGATGTGTAACTCATCCGGTTAGCCACACTTAGGAAGAACATCATCACCCGGAAGTAATTCTTCAATTACGAGCTCAATCTTCAATGCGGACCACCAACACGAACTGGACACAATCTAAAGACCTCCACAAGCTTGACTGAATCACCAAGAACATCCACACTACTGCTTACTAAAATCATTCTCTCCTTCATCCAAAACCTCAAGAACACAGTCTATCATTACTGTTATATTGGAATAGATGCTTGTGGACCTCCAGACCACGAACCAATTGAGTTGCCATTTCACATTGACTTCCTAAACACTCCACCAAATCCGTAGAATAAGATATTGCATTTCTGGAGCTCACCGGACCTATTTGTGTCACTCTGTCACCTCTGAACAACTGCCAGAACTGGTTTTACTCAAGTGGCCATAACTTCTTCAGATGTTTATGTGGATCTCTAAAAACTTAACTGGATCATCTTAAGACACATATCTACAAACCCTTTGATGCACATCCTCTGATCTTCATCTTAGCTGGGATCTTTACCTCACTGTCTTCACTGTTCTTCTCTGTTCCTGATAAGACTAATGTTCTCAATATCCTCAGCATATAACTCATCCAATCCTTGACATTAATGCAATAGGAGTATGTTGACATCAATGACAACACTGATTAGGCCCATACTTGCAACATGGAATCCCATGGACTGCAAACGTATACAAGGAAATAGTGAGCGTAGATTTATGTATACATGTAAACATTATGAACAGGGAAATGGTGAATATATATGTAAATAGTTTTTAACTTACAGTGGTACAGTGATGCTAGGGTCACCGCAACACCGCAAGGTGGTTGTTGGGCCTTCGCGGTGATGCGGGGAGTTCCCTGCATCACTGCATAGGCCCAACAACCACCTTGCAGTAGACATGTATGCAAAGTGTGGAAGCATTGACAAGGCATGTGAACTGTTTGGCAGAATGCCTCAAAGAGATGTCATCTTATGGAATGCAATGGTTGTGGGATATGCACAAAATGGATTTTTTGAAAAGGCTTTAGAAACTTTCAAGCAAATGCAATTAGCAGGTGTAAAGCCAAATTTGACAACCTTTGCCAGCATACTCCCTGCCTGTGCCAAAAATGGGAGCTTTGGAATAGGGTATGGACATCCACAAAGCATGAAGGATAGAGGAATTTTGTCATTTGTTGTAGTTGCAACTACCCTGGTAGATATGCATGCAAAATGTGGGAGCACAAAGAAGGCACATGAACTGTTTGGAAAAATGCCTAAAAGAAATGTGGTCTCGTGGAATGCCATGATTGCAAGATATGGACAAAATGGATTTTTTGAAAAGGCTTTAGAAACTTTCAAGCAAATACAATTGGCAGGTCTAAAGAAAAATTCCACAACCTTTACCAGCATCCTCCCTGTCTGTGCCAAAATGGGAGCTTTGGAACATGGTATGGACCTCCATCAAAGCATAATGGAAGGGAGATTTTTGTTAGAAATTATAGTTGGAAATGCTTTGGTAGACATGTATACAAAATGTGGAAGTATAGACAAGGCACGTGACCTATTTGACAAAATTGTTGGCAAGAGACACTGCATAGCATTGATATGTGTTGTCATTGATGGCAACTAAGATTGTTCCACACATCCGCAGTGTAGTATCTAATCATACCAGAAGTCAGAATGATAATCTATCTAAGTTTGGGAGCCTAAAATAGAGCATATAGCAGAGTCCAGTATTTTGGTCAGCAAATCTCTCCAATTAATCATTATGTGTTACAGATCTGAAGGAATGTAGAGAGACACCAGGGTAATCTAAATCCAAGTTTTTAGCCTCCGGTGGTAATGGGATCAGAAGTTATAAGCATCTAAATATCGGGTCCTATTATGACAGAACAGTTCAATGAAGAACAAGCAAACTTATGTTAATTCTTGTGCGGACCCAATAGAAGTGTTTTGATGAACTGTGCATGAGATAGAATGTTAATGGCTAACATGTATGATGATCTGCATTTGTAATTTTTGGTACGCATCAATATTGGTGTATGGATCTAGCCGACAGAACAGATCTTTCCTAAAAAGTTCAAAGTGTTGTTGTTGCCGACTGGCAAGTGATTGCAATTCAAGATAAAGATATATATAGCCAATGATTGTGGATATTTTGATTGTGTGAAGAAGGTGAATATGGGAAAGAGCAGAAATTCAAGGAATAAATGAAGGCAGATCAATAAGAAGAGTAGAGCATAGATGAAATATGCAAGATCAGTTTTTATACTTAATTGGAACTGAGATTCATGCATAGAAAGATGCTATTAATTAGTTCAAATCTCTATAATTATCTTGTAATACCTTCCTAGGTAGTGAGCCTCCACTTTGAGTAGTGAGCTCTGGGCAGTGAGCCCGAATGTATGTGCATTCTCATTTATAAAATACTTTTAACGGAGTATTATTTTTTGTGGGTTAACCCCCACCATGGTTTTTCCCTTAATCGGGTTTCCACGTCAAAATCTTGGTGTCAAGTGTGTTATTTATGTTTCTGTTTATGTGATGCTTATTTCATTTATTTGTTGATAAGTTGATTAAAGGAAGAAAAAGGTTAAATAAGTATCAACTGATTCATCCCCCCCTCTCAGTTCACCGGACCTAATCCAACAATTGGTATTAGAGCGAGGTTCCTTAGAGAAGCCTAACAGCTTAAGGAAAGATCTTGGAAGAAGTTTTCAATAGGTTCATTAAGAGATCTTCAGTCAGACCTAGAAGAACTTGCTCAATCTAGAACAAAAATTAGTAATCTAAGAGGTGAACTTAAAGATGCTGATGACACCATTGAAATGTTAAAAGATAAATTAAAGAAATCTTTGCAAAGAAAAAAGGAGCTACTTCTGCAGCTATCTAGTTTACCTGAAGAAAATAGACTGAATGAAGCTTTGGAAGAAAGACAAAGGAATGTGAGAAGCTCTCAAAAGAAGTCGTTGTCTTGAAAATTGAAATGGAATCTGGGGTGATGAGGCAAACCAAAGAAAGTGAAGATAGGAAGAAAATTGAGGAAGATCTGAAACAAAAACTAAAAGAAAGATCTGAAGAATGTTACAAATTGGTTGGAATAGCTAGCCATCCAGAGTCTGATCTACAAGAAAGTAGAGACAATGAGAGAGAACTTGAAAGGCAATTAGTCACTCTCAGACATGACCTATATATTGCAAATGAATATAAGGAGAAGTTCAAAATAAGTTCAGCAAAACTTGAAGCATTACTTGAAGGATAGAAAAGGGCTGATGACAAGCATGGTCTTGGATATGAGAAAGGTGAAAGCTCCAGATCTGGATAGAAAAATTTTTAGTCTAAGAATGGGAGAAACAGATCTAGAATACCTCCAGTGAGATAGCCAAATGCTCAAAGATATCCATCATTCAGTGGAAATTGTTTCAACTACAACAAATTTGGTCATAGAGCTACTCAGTGCAGAAGCAGAGCAAATCAAAGAGGTCCATCCTTCTCCGGTCAATGCTTCAAGTGTAACAGGTATGGTCATAGATCAAATGAATGCAGAAGTATGACAATGAATAATTCCAATAACAGAAGAATTAGAAATTCCTTCAATGGTTATTGCTTTGTTTGCAATGGGTTTGGACATATGGCTAATCAGTGCAGATCAAGAGAAAATCAGGCCTATAGGAAAAGAAATGTTATATGCTTCAACTGCAATAAATCTGGTCATATTGCAAGACTCTGCAGAAGTAAAGACAATGGAAAAAGAGGTCTGGTAAACAAAAAACCGGATGAACAAAGAAAAGACAAAGGCAAGGAGAAAATTGATACGAAATAGACTTAGGATGAATCAAACAAGATATGGGTCAGGAAAGCCACTATGACCAACATCAATGGATCTGCACCACAATCCGGTGCTGATAATTCCTCCAAGAATTAAGTTGGAAGTCTTGGCTCAGGGGGAGCGGCATTACAAATCAAATTCCCCCAGCCAATAAGTAAGTGCCTAGATCTGGCACAGTAAGAAAAGAGGTCTGGGATTGTTTCAGACCATGTGGAAGGGTTTCTGAAAGAAAAGAGATGGATATGGCTAATTCTAGAGCAATATGTGAAAAACTACTCAAAACAGAACAACCGGATGTGCTAGGGTAGGGCATTTATTATAAAGGCAAATTAGGTAATGCAAAGCTTAAAAGGGTCATTCACTCCTCATTTCAAACACTTTGTATCAAGAGAAATCAAGAAGAAAGAAGTGGACAAGCTTAGAGATGAGAAATTACCAAGAGCTGGAAGCGAGAAAAGGATTTCCAAGCAAAAACCCTAATTTGTGTAGCAAGGTATTTTCTATTTTCTGTGAAATCTTTTGAGTTCTTAATTTCTACAAATGGCTACACCTCTAGTGGTAGATGTTACGAAGAGAGCTCGTCCCAAATTCAAGAAGCATCCATTCAAATCTGTAGAGGTTGAGCCGCTAGGTGCTTTTTCTGGAGTTTCGTACGGGGTTTTACATGTCGAAGATATTAAGGCTTACATTCACTGCAATATAGAGGAATTTGGAAATCTGAAATTGCTAGATTTATTTGAAAACCACTTGAAGAATGACAGTCACCAATTGAAACTAAAATATAAAACCCTAGAGAGCAAACACTTCATACAAGTTATTGAATTTGTCTTTTGATGAAAGTGAATGGGTTAGATATGTATTGAGTCAGATACATGATGAGTTTATGTGGTTATTGAAGCCGTTCAAGATCACAAAAGATATAATTTGAATTGTGACTAGATTGAATGCAACTAGTGGGCAACCCATGCTCAAAGCTGTGAAAAATCAAATAGTAACTGATGCTACCAGAGCAAAATTTGACAGAAGAGCTATGACTATCAATGACATCACTGATCTGGATGTCAAGTTTGCCTCGATGGTAGTTGGGTATAAGATTTACCACTCTAGCAGGGAGAACTCAGTTTCTGGAACAACTATTTATGCCGCATATCAGATGATAAAAGAAAATGTGGATTATGATTTGTGTGAGCTACTACAAAGCCAACTAATAGAAAATCTGAACAAAATAAAAAAGGACAAGAAAAATTCCTTCAAGTATGGTTCCTTGGTGATATGTATATTCTTATACTTCATGAGTGAAGTGCCGGGAGTTCTGGGTATACAATGGATATCAGACAGGCCAGTGGCATGGAAAATTAGGGATCATCTGCACAGTCTTGGTGATACCCAGACACAAAAGACTACTTTTTGGAGTTACTTCAAAAACTTCTAGAACTTGATGCATGCAAGGGAAAGAATTCCTAGTTCAGTTGTTGAAAAGTATGAAAATAAAATATGCTTTATGGTAGACACAGATAAATGTTTGATGGAAGCTATAGAACCAAGGCTAGTGTGGATAATGCCCATGGGATATGAAGTGGATGAGGAAATTCTGGACATGTATGCTCAACATCTCCTGAGCAAACCTAAAGATACCTTTGTTGAAAGGTTTAGAACATATAAGGAACTAAGCTTAAAGTTGCATGTGGAACTTAGACAACCGAAAACAAAAAGAAAGGTACACAAGCAAGTAGAGATGTATGTAGAAAGTATTGGGATTACAAAAGAAGCAGTGAAAGAAAACAAACAAAGGATTGAAAAGATAAAGAAGAACACGGAGCAAGCAAAAAGTGAGCCTGTAGTTCCCCCGGAAGCCCCAAGGAAGACAAGGAGCTCTGTAACTCCTACTGAGCCTCTCAAGACCACTTCCACTAAGAAGTCAAAAGCCACTCCATCCAGTGAAGGAGGGAAAAGAAAGAAAACCAAGGCAACAAGAACCCACAAGAGCTCACAAGATGATGAGGAGACAGAAACATATGAAGAAGTGAAAGAAATAAGATCCAAAAAGATCAAAACCTCAAAGACTTCTGAAAATTAACTGTTCAGAAGCATGAGGGCTAGTAAAAAGCAAGTATCCGGTAAGGTTGCCATGACTATTAATGAAATTGTAAAAATAGTCACTGTTCATGGAAATTTAAAACCTATCAGAGTTTACTATGATAACCTTGATCCATCAAATAAGAAAATTTTAGAAGATGCCATTATCATATATCTGAATAAATTTAATAGAGCCTTATTGGAAATCTTACAAGAACTTCCTAAAAGTTTGAGGAAAGTAATGGAAATGAGGAAAGAAGTAGCCAAGGAAAAAGATATAGAACTCAGAGAGTATGTTCTCTCCTCTTTGTGCCCTGTGATGACTAGAAAAGAAGCAGATGAAATCCTTAGAGAAGTCAAAGATAAATTCAGAAGCAAAGTCCGAATGAACAAACTAATGCTTGGTAAGATTGAAGAAATTGTAAAGGAAACTAAGGAAATTCTGAGAAAGGCTTTGGACAAAAATAAATACTACATTGTTTTAGAAAAGCAAGTTGAAGAAGACAATCCTTCTGATCTAGAACAGAAATCTCTAGAAGAAGAAACTAACAAAAAATTAATGACCAAAGTATTACTCTAGATCCTCTAGAACTTGATTCATCAAATCTAAATATTGGAGAAGTTCAGGAAGAGGAACAAGTCAATCAGGAAGACATAGAAATGATAAATAGAATAATTGATGAAGTGATAACTCCTCCACCTAATCACTCTGGGAAGGAAAAGAATATTGCTACCACTCAGAGCCCTCTGGATCAAGCAGCAAGTGGTGAGAAAGTAGAAATGAGTCTCTCAGAAGAGAACATAAAGAAGATTAATTCAGAGAAAGAGGAGGAAAAAGGAAAGAAAGACAAAGCAGAAGAAGATGGTGCAAATGTTGAAGCACCTAAATCAAATGTAGAAAAATCTGATGATCAAAAGAATGGTTCAGAAAATGTAGCAAGAGACACTGCAGATGTAGTAAAAGGCCCTCTTGAAAAGGAAGTGATTGAGCTTGATGAGTCTGAACTACTCCAAGGGATAACCAATTCAGATGTGCTCTCTCCATTTCAATTGATGAAAATAGCATCTTTCACCCAAGTGAAAGCCAGAGAAAATTTGATAAAATCCCACTCAGAGGACAATGAGCTGCTGGGGCTAGAAACCAGAGTTCTAGAGAAATTAATGCCTACCTATCAGAAGAATCAAAGTGATTCTCCCTCCGGTCATCTAAAAAATCTTGTAAGTTCAGTAAGTTCACATTTTGAATCTTTTGAAAAGTTTGCAGAGACAAAAGTTCAAAAAAGTTCTTGAATAAGAAGTTCAACCAAGTCACGAAACTGATAGGAAATGATAGGTTGATTTTAGGCATCAGCATAAAGAGCACTCAGAATGCTCTAAATGATGGAGGAGATATATATAAGTTTTGTCTATCTTGGTCTAAAGTAAATAAAGACATTGAGAAGAAGATAAAAGAAAAAGAACAGAAAATATCAGTTCTATCTCAAAATTTTGATCCTTTAACTGTCTCTCCTATAAGCTAGGATTGTCAAGTTATTAGCTTGATAGATGAAATAAAGGCACTTGTAAAAGAGAAAAGCAACACTATCAAGAGGATGTGTGAACTCAGGGGATTGATTGCTCCCAAATTGGAATCCATGCACAATGCCTTATCCGAAGCTCAGAATGTACTTTAGGCAAGTGATCCTCCAGATTTGGAAAAGACAGAAGCATATGCATTTTTGTTGAGTGGGCACATTTCCATTTTGGATGGAATAAAGAATGCTTGGGCCTCCAAACTTGCCCAATTAAAAACTAGTTTTGCAGACGTCCTCAAGTTCATGTGAATGGAACTTAATGGTTACTTGTACATATGTGGCAATGTATACAGAAGATCTGTAGAATTTTGTTTTACGGATCCCACCATGTGCCATTGATGTCAAAGGGGGAGTGAAGGGCAGTGAAAAATGATGTATTCAATAAAGGGGGAGCACTGGAATAAGTGAAGTGCACAAATGTACAGACAAAGGGGGAGTTGCACAAAGACACTTAGTCATTTTTCAATAAGTGTTGCCATCAATGCCAAAGGGGGAGATTGTTGACAAGAGACACTACATCGAATTGATATGTGTTGTCATTGATGGCAACTAAGATTGTTCCACACATCCGTAGTGCAGTATCTAATCATACCAGAAGTTAGAATGATAATCTATCTGAGTTCGGGAGCTCAAAATAGAGCATATAACAGAGTCCAGTATTTTGGCCAGCGGATCTCTCCAGTTAATCATTATGTTTTGTGGATCTAAAGGAATGTAGAGAGACACTAGGGTAATCTAAATCCAATTTTTTAACCTCCGGTGGTAATGGGATCAGAAGTTATAAGCATCTGAATACTGGGTCCTATTATGATAGAACAATTCAATGAAGAACAGATAGACTTATGTTAATTCTTGTGCGGACCAAATAGAAGTGTTTTGATGAACTGCGCATGAGATAGAATGTTAGTGGCCGACATGTATGATGATCTCCATGTGTTATTTTTGGTACGCATTAATATTGGTGTATGGATCTAGCCGACAGCACAGACCTTTCCTAAAAAGTTCAAAGTGTTATTTTTGCCGACTGGCAAGTGATTGCAATTCAAGATAAGGATATATATAGCCGATGATTGTGGATATTTTGAGTGTGTGTGCAAAGAAGGTGAATATGGGAAAGAGTAGAAATTCAAGGAACAAATGAAGGCAGATTAGTAAGAAGAGCAGAGCAAAGATGAAATGTGTAAGATGAGTTTTTATACTTAACTGGAACTGAGATTCATGCATAGGCAGATGCTATTAATTAGTTCAAATCTCTATAATTCTCTTGTAATACCTTCCTAGGTAGTGAGCCTCCACTTTGAGCAGTGAGCTCTGGGCAGTGAGCCCGAATGCATGTGCATTCTCATTTGTAAAATACTTTTAACAGAGTATTAATTTTTGTAGATTAACCCCCACCGTGGTTTTTCCCTTAACCAGGTTTCCACGTCAAAATTTTGGTATCAAGTTTGTTATTTATGTTTCTGTTTATGTGATGCTTATTTCATTTATTTGTTGATAAGTTGATTGAATGAAGAAAAAGGTTAAATAAGTATCAACTGATTCACCCCCCCTCTCAGTTGACCAGACCTAATCCAACAAAAATGCCTCAAAGAAAAGTGGTCTCATGGAATGCCATGATTGTAGGATATGTACAAAATGGATTTTGCAAGGATGCTCTCAAAATATTTGCATTAATGAAGCACTCTAGAGCATATCCTAACATTGTAAGCTTTGCTTGTGTTCTATGTGCATGCAACTATTCGGGTTTAGTGGATGAGGGTTGTACATACTTCATTCACATGAGTAACCCTTATTGCATTACTCCTACAGTTGATCATTATGTGTGCATGGTTGACCTTCTTGCCTATGCTGGCTATCTTGAGAATAGCCTAAACTTTATCATTAAGATGCTAGTTAAACCTGTGGTGGTTGTGTGGATGCATTTTCTTGGTGCCTGTAAATCACATATGAATATAGACTTAGGAGTATTTACAGCAATGCTGCTTTTTGATTTGGATCCTAAAAATGCTCTGACTTATGTTCTTCTCTCAAACATATATGTAGAAGTGGGTAGATAGGGTGAGGTTCAAATGGTAAGGAGATTGATGAAAGATAGAGGAATTAAAAAGATCCCTAGATGTAGTTGGATTCAAGGCCATAAAATAGTACATGTTTTTTTTGTAGGAGACAGATCACATCCACAGACACAACATATCTATGCAAAGTTGGAACACTTGGCTTGGGAGATGAAGGCAACATGGTATTTTCCAGATGCAAGACATTTACTTAATGAAGGGTACACCCAAATAAATGGGATACAAAATAGGAAGATAAGATACACCACCCTCCACTTGTGCATTGTAGAGAAATATGAACAATTCAAAAGCGTGTGGATTAAAAGTTCACAGAAAATAAGTCAAACCAAAAGGCTATATGATGCACACTCCTCTGTTATTAGTTCAAGATACACTAAATTCATGAATGTAAAATGGAGTTTCCAAAAATTTATTATTGTATAATAATCAAGTTATGAGATTAAAAGACAAATGAGCAGTATTGACAATATGCTTAAAATCAATGGAATAATTTAATAAACATATCACAACAAAGACTTGAGTCCACAGTATAAATTTTTTAAAACTAGGGCATTTAAACATAGAAAATGTCTTTCTATGACTTGCTTAATCTTGCCATCTATAAAACCAAAAGAAGGCAAAAGAAACATGATAAAATAATGAAGTATAGCTTGCCTATACTAGTGAAGATTTATGCCACAGTTTCAATCTTGGAAAAGCATGAGTAGAAGAAGGTGACATTTGGACAAGTATGGAAATGTATTCATTCAAATTGTGCAAGCAGCCAAGCATCACAAGTCGTGAGCAAGTTTTAAGTTTATATAGATAGAGTCTCAAAATATTTATTCTAAGATGAACAAAATAGACAACTACTGGATGTGATAATTGAGATGACAATGAGAAATTAAATGATTATGGAAATTTAACTCATAAGGCTCTTCCTCAATTTGGTCAGTGGCTGGAGGCTCGACACACTGTCTTCTTCATAGCCTAAAATCAACATCATCATCTGTGTCTAAACTACCCCACAAAAAATAAGGGTGTTAATCCTAACTTGATTATAAGAGACATCATTGTGCTACAAGAATTCACTGAAGAACAGTTTACAAGAATCTTTGAAGTAGTTTGCTTATAAAATAAACTTTGCAGTTATCAGAACACCAAGAATCCATGAGATATCAAAATATGTCCTTTCTTGGACACCCTCTAAAATTAATAGCCCAATCTTTAATAAAGAATAGAAAAAAAGTGAATTTGAAATACCACAAGATTGATAATTTCAATAATACCACACATGCATGAAAAATATTTACAAGGGAATTGCACACACTAATTTATTCCAATATTGGGAGATTCTGAGACTAGACAAGTTACCACATCTCATGGCACCACATTCCTTTTACACCATTCAAAAGTTTTGGTTTCACTGACAATTTGTAGAGCAATAATTGCCATTGATACAGATCTAACAGTATGACTTGATCTATGAACTCTATATCAAACTGATCATAGCTCTACATCAATACATTAACTAAATATTTTGAAAATATTAAGCTCTGTGAAACACATTAATCAATACTTTTTAATAATGATTAGAGTTTACACACATTACAAGCATTGGTAAACCTAATCTCTTTGTCAAGGATTAACTTGTAAGCGTTTTACTCAAACGACAAGTCCAACAGGAAGCCCCAAAACATCGGTAATAAAAAATAATACACAGGCAGATCTAGAATCTCTTAGCAAGATATTTATTTCTTCTAGTTATATTAATGGAATCACATTTTTCTAGTTTGCTTCCAACTAGAAGAAACCTATATAAGACAATGACAAGTCTTTATTCTTGTGCAAAAAAACTACATTCCTAAGCACATGAAGATAATATTTTCTACCATTTTTCAATGCCAAGAATGGACCTAATACAAGAAAATTAAATGCATATTGGAAAAATAAAAAAATTCTTCTTCTAGTAACATTAGTAACTTACTAGTAACAATGATCGTGTGGAATGAATAGCATCCAAAGGCTGTAAAAGACTTTTTAACAACTGTATATTGTATAGAAATGAACTTTTTAATCTGGCAATAGAATGTTCACTCCAACAGGTGCCCTTCTAATCATTGAGGACCTATTTCAAATTTTCACTGAAGAACAATTTACAAGAATTGGCAGGTGTAAAGTCAGATTCCACAACCTTTGCTAGCATCCTCTCTACTTGTATCAAAATGGTAAGCTTTGGAACAGGGTATGGACATCCACCAAGGCATAATAGAAGGTAGATTTTTGTCAGATATTATAGTTGGAAATGCTCTGATAGACATATATGAAAAATGTGGAAGCACAGACAAGGCACACAAACTATTTGACAGAATGCCTCAAAGAGATGTCATCTCATGGAATGCAATGATTGTAGGATTGCACAAAATGGATTTGTTGAACAGGCTTTAGAAACTTCTAAGCAAATTCAATTGACAGTTGTAAATCCAAATTCTGCAACCTTTGCCAGTATCCTCCCTACTTGTGCCCAAATGGGAGCTTTGGAATAGGGTATGGACATCCTTCAAAGCATAATGGTAGGGGGATTCTTGTGAGATATTATATTTTGAAATGCTCTCATAGACATATATGCAAAATATGGAGTTATAGACAAAAAACGTGAATTGTTTGACAAAATTCCTCAAAGAGATGTCATCTCATGGGATGTAATGATTGCAGGATATGCACAAAATTGATTTGTTGAAAAGGCTTTAGAAATTTTAAAGAAAATGCAATTGGCTGGTGTAAAGCCAAATTCCAAATAAAAGCAATAATTATTTAGCAAATTACATAGGAAAGGCCAATGGCACAAGTAAACTCACTCCTACAGATCCTAACCATATTTTCATTTGAACTAAATACCACAAATGCTAATCATATTTCCATTTAAAATGAATACTACAAACTCTAATCATATCTCCATTTAAAATGAATACTACAAACCCTAGCCATATTTTCATTTCCAAATATGTAAGGTAACTCCTTGCCGTATTACGAGAAAAAAAGTGCCAGGGGCACACGATAAAAATAATATTAAAAACCCCATATATTCTACTTATAATAGCATTTACAAAGTTTCTCTATGTACAATAAAAAAAACCCAACCCCTACCCCATGTCAGAGTAAGAAAAGAAACAAAGAAATCTCAGTAACCACACCACATATCAACCCAAACCCTAAGATTAAAATCATATATCAACATCAGACCTTCTAGGGCGAGTCAAGTGGCCAGAAGAGCCATTCAAGTCAATCATGATATCACAGAAAACCTCCATGGTATAATGCTTGGTAGTCCAATCACCGACCTTGAATCGAATCCACGCTTCCAGTTTTACAGTCATGTCAAAGCTCTTCTTGGCCAGAGGACGATCCAAGTGATGAGAATAGCTATGCTCGCCAAGACTGCCCGATGATCTGCTCTCCAAAATGAGAAGCACCAAAATGAAATGAAAATTAAATTTGGCGCCCATATTATTAAATATAATATAATATAATATTATTATATAATATTAAATATATTATAATATTAATAATATAATATAATATTATATTATATTATTATATTATATAATATAATATATTATAATATTATAATATTATATTATATTATAAATATTATATTATATTATTTTATATATTATAAATATAATATTGTAATATTAATAATATAATTATATATTATATAATAATATAATATATTATTGTATTATATTATATTATTATATAATATTATATAATATATATATATTATAATATCTATATTATATAATATTATATTATTGTATAATATATATTATTATTTGCCGATAGGCTTTTATATATGAGTATTATAGTGCTTGGAATTGTCTCACGCTGTAAAAAAAATTCACACCAGGAAATTTTATATAATAATAATATAATATAATATAATAATAATATTATAATATATATTATATTATATAATATCGTATTATATTATATAATATCGTATTATATTATAATATATTATATTGTATTGTATTGCAATATAATATATTATTATTATATTATATTATAATACAATCCACTCCCTCAATTTGAAATATATTTTTCAATTATCCACTTTAGTTGTGTTTTTTGTCTGATGACCAAATTAGTCATTTATTTGGTCATTTATTTAGGCATTTCAACCGATGACCAAATTAATCACTTATTTAGTCATTTATAGCTGTGTTGCAAAATGTTTTAGTCACGTGACTAAAAGTTTTAGTCACTTGGTCATTTATTTGCCATATTTCTACTAGTGGGAGAATGGTTTGCTAAAGATGGACGACTGAGGACATACATGCCAACCACAAGCCTCTTCAACATTTGAGGGCATTTGGATCCTAGGTGTGGGATTTAGTTGTTTATTTACAATTGAAATAGTTTATTTTTGAAAGGTTAAAATAGTTTATTTTCACAAAGCAAACTAGAATAGTCAATTATTACTTCATCTTGCCCAAGATGTACAACATTTTTTTGTAGTTTCTTGGATTTAGTTTAGTTAATTTTATTGTATGAAAGCAATTTACTTTATTTTGTAAATTAGTTTTATTATAGTAGTATATCCTTTTCAAAACCAAACATTTGTCAATAGTAAAACCATAATAGACATTCATACTTGAACAAGCAACCAATTAATTAGATTATAAACTCATACAATTTATAGAAAACATAAGTGGTTGATTTTTGCACTTCTTTAGTGATGTAGGAGCATCCCTGGTTCAAGAGCAATCTTGCATCAACCAAAAACATTTGCATTTCAGTTTGTTTGCAATTTAATTTGTTTCTTTTCCAATTTAGTTCAGGTAATTCAGTCAGTAGCAGTTTTTGTATTTCAGTCCGCATTCTATCGTAGTTATATTTTAGATCTTGCGGAGGACTTAGCATCTAGATTCGTTCATCTACATCATATCCAAAATTCAGAGCATTTGGATCAAGTACTAGAAAGTTATCGCTATTAGAAGATAAACTATTTTCTTAGAACAGAGCATCGTGACAGTCTCAGACAATCAGCTAAAGGAGAAGACTTGCAGAGCATTCTAGAACTTGTGGAGCTTAATTGCACATCATTCAATGATCTTTGGTTCATAGCCGACCTTCCCTAAGATCCGCACATCATTCCATTCATTTGCGGAGGATTTCTATGCATTTAGGTCTGACCTATCCGTGTACACACGCTACAGCTCTTCATTGGAGTTTGTGATCTTCCTTGGCCGACATGGAGGAATCTTATGTTCTGGAGATCATATATATTGATGTAATAGATCCTTAGGAAGGAGTCAGAAATAAATTCATAATTTGGTAGTGGAGCTCTTTCGCAAGGGAACTTCAAAGCTATATCTTGTGTATATTCTGATATTCTATAATCAGGCCTGTGAGCCCAATTGTAAGCCCGCATGTTGCCGGCCAATCTGTATTTAAATTCTATGATCTACTGAATGACTTAATCTATGTTGCATCATGTCTTTGAGTTGTTTCCATTACGTTTACTCTTGCTGCACGGTCTAGACAGTTCATTCTGTGAACCCTCCTACCATGACTGCACCAAGTGGTATCAGAGCGAAAGTTTGAATCTTTGGGAGTGAATTGAGCAAAGTTGGTGAAGGAATTTCATAAGATCTTGCTATGGACAGATCACCGAATTGAGGCAGGTTACTTGTGTCGCAACCAATCGTTGATTGTGAGGTAGTTGTCACCTTGTAGCCTGATTGCCGAACTTGAGGTAGTTTGCACTTGATCCTAGGAATAATGCCACTGAGGAGAGTTGTTGCTATTAGAACAATGGTTGGTAGAATGGATGAGATGATGGAAATGATGAAAACAATGTGAATTCAATTGGACTTTGTCGAGGAATATAGGCGAAGAGGATTGACACTGAGACCTAATGTTGAAAGTGATGATGAAGAAGAATTTCAATCTGTTGAACAAGTTGGTGAAACCCTAGGAGGAGATGAAGAAGAAGATCAGATCAAGTAAAGATGTTGTGAGCTATTTTGAAGATTGGAAAGAGACCTAGAGTTGATGTGTCGAACTATACTGGTAATTTGAACCCTAAAGAATTAGGTGACTGGATAAATGACATGGAAGAATACTTTGAATATGAAGAAATTGAAGATCCAGAGAAGGTGAAATTTGCAAAGACAAAGTTGAAAGGACATGCTGCTATATGGTGGAAAGAAGTTTAGTGGATAGAAATAGAAGAGGAAAAGAGAAGATTACAAAGTGGGATAGAATGGTGACAAAACTGAAGAATCAATTCATAGCTGCTGACTATGAGTTAGAACTGTTGAAAAGATTGCAGAACCTGAGACAAAAGGAGAAATCTATGAAGGATTATAGTGAAGAATTTCATAAAATGATTATAAGGATAGGACATAGTGAAGCAAGCAAGGAGAAAGTGGCTAGATACATCAATGGACTGAGGTTGAACATTCAAGAAGAACATCTTTGGAGGAAGCATATCAGTTTGCCCTAAAAGTTAAAGAGAAGTTGAATAAGAAGCATGATCAGAGACAGAGAGGAAGAGCAGGTAAATTTTAGAGAGGTAGAACATTTTCTAGATGTGAGAGATCATTTGTGGAGCAGAACAAGCTTAACAACCCATTCAAGAAGGAGGATGGAGATAGCAATACATATCGGAGCAATGACAAAAAATTTCATCACAGGGGTAATTACAATTCATAACGAAATGAAGGACATAGAAGAGAGGGAAGATGATTCGATAAGAGAACCTTCAGAGGCACTTGTTTCAAGTGTGGAGGTGAAGGACATAGAGCATTTGAATGTAATCAGGGTAGTACAAGCAAGAAGACAGAGAATAGTGGAAGAGCATCCTATGTGGAAGAAGAACCAAAGAAAGGAGAATCACTTGTGATGAGGAGAGCATTATTTCAAGCAGAGACAAATGAGGAACCACCGCACAGGAAGAGTTTGTTCAGAACAAGATGCAAGATTTCAAGAGGTAAATGTTGTAAAGTTGTTATTGATAGTGGTAGTTCATATAACCTAGTTTCAGAGGAGATGGTGACTAAGCTGAAGTTAGAAAGATTGAAACACCCTAAGCCCTATCAGATAGCATGGATTCAGGATGATCATAAGGTACTGGTGAGTGAACAATGTTTGGTGAAATTTCATACTAGATCTTATCATGATGAAGTCTTGTGTGATACTATGCCTATGGATGTATGTCATATTTTGTTGGGTAGCCCTTGGCAGTATGATAGAAAAGCTATACATGATGGGAGAAAGAATACATATACTATAATATCAAATGGCCAGAGAATTACCTTGATTCCTTTAGAGGATGATCCTAAGGGTGAAGTATGTGGGAATGATAGAATCTGTTTGGTAGATGGAAGGAAATTTTTCGATGGTTTGAGACATGAGAATATGTTTTATGCTTTCATTCCTAAGAAACCTGAAACATTAAAGAAGATTGAAGAACCACAACCGGAGGAGATAAGAGAGTTGTTGACAGAGTATGAAGACATCATATCAGACAATGTACTTGAAGGATTGCCATCAATCAAGTGTATCAGTCATCACATGGATCTTATACCGGGGTCATCCCACAATAATGGGCTATACTTTTTAGCCAAACTTGACATTGAAATCAACATTTTGAACTAAATATTCACTTTTTGACACCTATAGTTGCCAAACCGTTAGGAATTTGAAGATGATGTGAACTAGTGATTTGTGAGATTTTATTTGTAGATTCTAAATATATATAATTTTAAAAATTTGGAGTTAAATTGTAAATTTTTTTTTACGTCTCCTTTGATAACTAGTTTTTAATAGTAAACAACATTTTTTTAAAGTGATGTGTATTCTGTAGCACATAACATTTTTTCTACAAAGGATAAAATTTTGATTCTTTTGAATTTAGATTGGTAACACCGATATGTAGTGCATGCATTTGGTTTCATAATGTTTTGTTGAATATTTTTTTTAATTAAGTTTTGAAGTCAAACCAATTATAATTTAGACATAGGCGTATTCCGTAAAACATAACTTTTTCTATAAGTATCAAATTTTTTTTTTTCTTTTTTGTTGAAATAAGGACATCAATATCTAGGGCATATATATTTTTAAATTTTTTTTCACTAATTTACTAATTTTCCATGTGTGTAGAACATAGAACTTGATCTTCGGTGAAAAACCTACATTCACAACAAATAAAAAATAAATATAATAATCAAATTAAATATATTTAAAATTATACTTTTTGGGAAGCTTATAATAAGGACTACATACTTACAAAACATAAATTTTAAATGAATTCATTTGATCTGCCAAAAGGTAAATCAAAAGTGGTTTTTTATCAGCATTTTGATAGGTGTAGAGGATACTCCATTATAGGTATGGTTTAAAACTAGCGGGGTTCTATCCAAGGGGGTTTGATCAAACCCTCTTCAATTAAAATACTTTAAATGGAACCTTTTAAGGCTTAAACCATTATATTTTCTAAACATATGTGATTTTAGCAAAAATTAGGATGTCCCAAAAAGTGTAACCCATTATTGTGGCCTTACCCACCGGGAGCTAGTTTGCCTAACAAAGCAACACATAGAATGACACCGGTAGAGACTGAAGAACTGAATAGACAAATATAAGAGTTGTTGAGGAAAGGTTTGATTAGAGAAAGTTTGAGTCCTTGTGCAGTACCTGCAGTGTTAGCACTAAAGAAAAATGGAGAATGGCGAATGTGCATTGTTTCCAGAGAAATAAACAAGATCAAAATTAAGTATAGATTCCCTTTACCTAGAATGGATGATATCATGGATTGTTTGAGTGGAGCAAAATATTTCACAAAGATAGATTTGAAGAGTGGATACCATTAGATCAGAATCAGAGAAGGAGATGAATGGAAGACTGCTTTTAAGACGAATGAAGGATTGTATGAGTGGTTAGTGATGCCTTTTGGATTGACAAAGGCATCGAGTACTTTCATGAGATTGATGAATGAAGTCTTGAAGAAATTCTTGGGTAAGTTTGTTATTGTGTACTTGGATGACATTCTAATTTTCAGTGAGACAAAGGAAGAACATTTGTGGCATATTAGACAAGTTTTGCAGAGACAGAGAAGAGAAATTGCTGATAAACATCAAAAAGTGTAGTTTCCTGAAAGAGAAATTGGTATATTTGGGATTTGTGATTTTGTGCAGTAGGATTGAAGATAGACCCTAAGAAGGTAAGAGCAATTATTGAATGGCCTACATCAGAGAGCATTGGAGAAGTTAGATCATTTCATGGATTGGCTAGTTTCTACCAGAAGTTCATCAGAAATTTTAGTTTAGTTTGTAACCCTATGACAGAGACAATGAGAGGTGATAGGAAATATTTCAAATGGACATCTAGAGTAGATAAAAGTTTTGAACTATTGAAGCAAAAGGTGACAAAGCAACCTGTTTTGGCATTACCGGATTTCAATAAGGTATTTCAAGTTGATTGTGATGCAAGTGGAAATGCAATTGGAGTAGTATTAAGTCAAGAAGGTGGACTTGTAGTATATTTTAGTGAGAAGTTGAATGATGCAAGGAGAAGATATTCAATTTATGATCAAGAGTTCTATGTCATAATTCAAGCCTTGAAGAAGTGGAGACATTACTTGTTGCTAAAGGAGTTTGTGTTGTATACAGATCATCAAGCTTTGCAATAGTTGAATAGTCAAGGCAAGTTGAATCAGAGACACATGAGATGGGTGGAGTTCATGCAGAGTTACACTTTTGTGTTGAAGCATAGGAGTGGAAAATCAAACAAAGTTGCTGACGCCTTGAGTAGAAGAAGAAACTTGTTAACATAAATGAGAGTTGAAGTGTTGGGTTTTGAATAACTGAAGAATATGTATGAGGGAGACACTGACTTTGCAGAACCTTGGAAAGCATGTAAGGAACCTGTTGTGACAGATAGGATAAGTGGTTAGACTATTTCATTTAGGAAGATATGCTATTCAAAGGAAGTCAATTATGCATACTTAGAAGTTCAATGCAAGATAATTTGATAAAGGAGAAACACAGTGGTGGATTGGCAAGACATTTTGGCATTGTTAAGACAGTGGCTTTGGTGAGTGAAAATTACTTTTGGCCTCAGATACATAAGGATGTTAGAAAATTTGTGCAAAGTTGTAGAGTTTGTCAAGTTGCAAAAGGGAGTAGTCAAAATATTGGATTATACAACCCTTTGACAGTACCGGAGAGACCTTAGGAAGACATAAGCATGGATTTTGTGATGGGATTGCCTAAGACACAGAGAGGACATGATTAAATATTTGTAGTGGTAGACAGATTTTCAAAGATGGTTCATTTCATACCTTGTAAGAAGACAACTGATGCAGTGCATGTAGCTGACCTATTTTTCAAGGATATTGTGAGATTGCATGGATTATCTAAGAGCATAGTTTCATACAGAGATACAAAGTTTGTTGGATACTTTTGGAAGACACTTTAGAAGAAGATGAAGACAGATTTGAAATTTAGTTCAGTATTTCATCCATAGACTGATGGACAGATAGAGGTAGTGAATAGGAGTTTGGGAAACTTGTTGAGATGTTTGGTTGGAGAAAAGGCAAGAAGTTGGGACTTGATTCTTTCACAAGTAAAATTTGCATACAATAATTTAGTAAATAGGAGTACTGGAAGAACACCTTTTGAGATTGTTACCAGAGTGAACCCTAAAGGAGTTGCAAAATTGATAGATAATAGTTTGGAAGAAAAGAGAAGCGCAAAAGCAGAAGAATTTGCAGATCACATGTAGACATTGCATAATTAGGTGAAGAAGCATTTGGAGGATATGAACAATAAGTATAAGGAAAAGGCAGATGAGAAGAGAAGACATAAAGAATTTGTAGTTGGAGATGAAGTGATGGTATAGTTGAGAAAATAAAGATTTTGAGTTGGAATGTATAACAAGTTGAAGACGAAGAAGTTTGGACCTTGTAGGATACTTAAGAAGTTTGATTCAGGAAATGAATATGAACGGAGTTACCAGAGACATTGGGTATTTCACCTATTTTCAACATTGCAGACCTATAGCACTATCATGAAGCAAAGTTCAGTAACAACATTGAAGAAGACTTGAAGAAGAAATTACCACAACAAGCACTAGAGTAGATTACAGACATTTTGGACAACAGAGTTGGACACAACACCAGAGGAAGACAATACAAAGAATATCTTGTGAAGTGGAAAGGCAGATCAGAAGAGGATTCGTCATGGATTTCTTAGGCTAAGGTGGACCATCTTGGTTTTCCCCTAGCCCCAACAAAGTGAGGGACTCACTTTTTCAATAACCCCAGATGTCTGATGCAGGAGCATCCCTAGTTCAAGAGCAATCTTGCATCAACTAAAAATATTTGTAATTCAGTTTGTTTCTTTTCCAATTCAGTTCAGGTAGTTCAGTTTGTAGTAGTTTCTGTATTTTGGTCTGTATTCTACCGTAGTTACATTTCAGATCTTACGGAGCAGGACATAGCATCTAGATTCATTCATCTACATCATATCCAGAATTCAGAGCATTTGGATCAAGTACCAGAAAGTTATCGCTATCAGAAGATCGATTATTTTCTCAGAACAGAGCATCCTAATAGTCTCAGACAATTAGCTAAAGGAGAAGACTTGCAGAGCATTCCAGGACTTATGGAGCTTAATTGCACATCATTAAATGATCTTTGGTTTGTGGCCAACCTTCCCTGAGATCCGTACATCATTCCATTCATTTACAGAGGATTTCTATGCATTTAGGTCTGACTTATCCATGCGCACACGCTATAGCTCTTCACTGGAGTTTGTGATCTTCCTTGGCCGACGTGGAGGAATCTTATGTTTTGGAAATCATATATATTGATGTAATAGATCCTTAGGAAGGAGTCAGAAATAGATTCATAATTTGGTAGTGGAGCTCTTTCGCAAGGGAACTTCAAAGCTATATCTTGTGTATATTTTGATATTCTGTAATCAGGTCTATGAGCCCAATTGTAAGCCCGCATGTTGCCGGCCGATCTGTATTTGAATTCTATGATATATTGAATGACTGAATCTATGTTGCTTCATATCTTTGAGTTGTTTCTGTTGTGTTTACTCTTGTTGCACAGTCTGAACAGTTCATTCTGTGAACCCTCCTACCATGACTGCACCATTTAGCCAATTAAATCATCATAGTCACATGTTATAGAAGAATTTATGGAAAAGAACAAAATCAAAAGTAATTAAATAATCATTTGATAGTTAACTCATCTTCTTTTATTTATTTGGAGAAATATAAAAAACATGGGATAAACTTTCATTTATTACATTTAGTACATTAAATTAGTACTTGGTGTAAATTGTAACCTTTTATTTTATTACCATTAAAATAATTTAAAATACAAAAAACAAGACAACACACAACCTTTAGGTCTCTACATTCTCAAGATATAAAGCTCCCAACATATATTCAAACCAGTAAGATAGGACAAGAAAATAAGTGTACACAATCAATGAGTCACAAGTGAAATGATCGAGCAATCAAAACACAAATAAAGTTAAAATAAGGCACCCAAACTAATGCTCCAAGTGACTATTCACTCATCTCTCTCTCTCTCAAACCCATCATATTAGGCTTATGTGTCCTAGGGTTAAGGAAGATTGGGTAAAAGCCACTTTAAGCAAGCTTTGAGAAAAACAACTAACTTTCAAAATCATCAATTAGGAACAAATCTAATAACAAGCTTGAATTCTACATCCAAAAAGAAAATAAAATATAATGAGCCTTAGAACTAGCTCTCCTAGAAGAGTTATTTAAGATAGAAAATTATCTCTTAAACACTTTCCTCAATAATGTTCAATAAGAGCTCAATGCAATACATGCAAATAACACAAACATCTATACAAGAATTATCATTAAAACACCTCTCTAGATGTCTTCTAGAACACATTCCCACACTACCACCACCACACCACAATTCAACACCCCATATGTCATCAAACACTCCTTCCTATGATGAGAGTGATCAAACAAACACCGCAACTTCCCTACAAATAAATCTTGTTGCCACATTTAGGACACTCCTTCCTCACAAAGAGGGTGGTCCTCCAGACATGCCCCCATTTCATTGGCCTCTACCATGTGAGCATGAGTAATTTGTCCAAACATAGGCTACACATGAGCAACGTGTGTGTCTCCCAAGTTTTGACCCATACACTATAGTGGTGGATAGATTTGGATTAACACATATTTGGTGAACCTAACATGAATAGTAAATTCTCCTAAGACATACTCTATTACTTTTCCCCATTTCAATTCATCATCTCTCTCCTTTTCCATTGTTATGCATTTACTTTGTGTTACTTAAGGTATCCCTAAATGTGTTAGACCTGGAAAGACCCTAGGGTCAGATTCCCTCTAATGAACCTCTCACCCCACATTCAATTAGTGCATTCCTCCTAATCCCCTAGCACCTATTTCAAATAAGTATGACTATGAGGATATTGATCTAAATAGTGAACATGAAGAACATGACCACAATACCAAATCAGACCAAGATTATACCACCTTTGATAACCCCACATGGGTTCAATATCAGGGGACAACTCTGCAACCAAACCCTCACCACACAAAATACTAATGTATTTTAGTTACTTTTAGAGTCATGTCTGATTGAAGCATCTGTATGATTTTCTAATTCATACTTCTTGACGTAAAAGGACTAAAACTATTAGGAAGAAGCTCTATACAATACTTGGTCAAAGTCTTGTATCCCATATATCCAAGGGTAACAATCCCAACAAGAATTTGCTTCCTAGAATCTTTTGCATAATGAGCCATTATGCTTCCATTAAGGGGTGTTGTTGCCAAGCTAACACTTTAGGGGCTTATCTGACCACTTGTTGATACAAAAGCATGAGTTAGTACATATTCTAACCACCTTGGACCAACATCCATTGGACCATAGCCCTAAATGAATTTTGATGAAGATTACCCTTGTACTCAGTAAGAAGCACATGTTGTCACTCATTGCTCATCTCATTGAGGGAAGATGTCAGGGAGAAGGAACATTTTGCATGAGACATATTGTCAAATGGTTAGTAGCCTTTCCCTGTATCTTGCACTTTCTTTTGAGGCATTTTGTCAAATAGTTTATGTGCTTTGCCCATGTTGTTGCTAAACAGGTTGCGGCCTTAGTTGCTCTAGACTACACATTTCCTTTAGCATTTTGTCAAATAGTTTATGTGCTTTGTCTGAAGCTCCACATCTTGCTGGCAAAAATCTTGGAATTTAGATGTACATTAGTTTTCTCATAGCGTTTCACCTCCCTAGCATCATTATAAATCACATTCCTCTACAAAATACATTCACGTGACCATAGTGCCTGCAGATCTCATTTTACCAAATAGGTTATAGGTCTGGTCTGGTCTGTAACAATTCGTGGCTTCTTCCATGGCATTTTGGGATCATCTTAAAAAATCCATTCGTGTGGCCTGCTATACAACTCACAATTTCTGCAACATTTTGTTTGATGTATTTTGTAAAGATACTCATTGCCTGGGCATAGAGGATGGAAGCAAGGGTTTTGGGACTTGTCTTTTCATTCTCCAAGAGTTGTTGAAACCTTTCCATTTTGTGCATATTCTGGTATTTAAATTTCCATAGTAGCACTTTATTTCTTTTGTTCCAAGGTTCAGGGTTAATTACCTAAGGTTGTTAATGATATGGTTGTCATTGATGTCAACACTCAGTTTGGGTTGTCATTCTTGCTCATGTTAATGGTCTATTATGATGGTGTGCTAACAGTGATGTTGCTGATGTTCATGGTTGGATGTCATGCCTTGTTCAATGTCAATCAAAGTTGTATTGAGTATATTTGTCGTCAACAGAGATGATATCATGATGATATATTAAGATGGGAATTAGAAGCATTAAGATGGAAATTTGCAACTACAAGATCTAGAGATTATTTGCAATTTGCAATTGGACAGTGGTTTTAGAGTTTGAGGATTGGAACACTTTGCAATTGCCATCTAAAATGATCAAATTATTAGAATATTTTAATATCAAATTTAAGAATTGAATCTAATTTCAATTTGGAAAGGTTTTTAAATCGATTTGAAATATTAAAATAAAAAAAAAATTAATTGCAAATGCTTAAAATAACCCCAAAATTTAAAAAAATATATTAAATGTTAACGTTTTCAAATTTAAACTTTATAATTTATCAAGAATATTTAAAAGTTTAAATTTGAAATGATGAAATTAAAACTTTTAATACTCAAAAAATTGAATCATTTTGCATTATTAAAGGTGATAAGTGAAACCGAGTATGTGACACCTATTATTGCACAAAGATTGACAAGTAACATGTGACAATAAGACCAAATGCAACAAAACACTATTTCACAAAGATAAATTTGTAAACACAAGGTGACTAGTCACATAGAGACATGAAGGATGCCAGAAACACAACTCAAAAAATTGACAAAGGAAGGTCCCAAAATTTATCAAAATTAGGGACATGTTGTGAGGGGTCACAACAAGTCCTAAATCTTTCGTTATTTTAATAAAGTATTTGGACACATATAATTTGTAAGTCATCCCTTGAGCTATTATGAATAATTCTATATGCTTGAAATGATAGTTAGCTTAAATAGAACTAGTATAAATATAAGGCATATGCTATTATATGAGCATCCATGAATTATATTGTATTGAGCTTTTCTCTAGGAGGTTGTCCCTTAAAAGAGGCAAGTGACATTGTAATGTAAACCCACCATTTTCAATACAATAAATTATTGTTGTGTTCTATTACAATAATGTTTTTTTTGTATTTGGTTGTTGATTAATATTTTATAAGAAGGGCCATATCACAATAAGGTCATTTAAACCTTCTAGTCCTTTCATCAACTATGGTTCTAGAGACGTGTTGATATTCCATATTCTCCATATCCTTTTGCTTCTATTGAGTCTAGTGTTGCTACATCCATTGCTTCCAATGATTCAACATAGGACAATTATATTTAATATCTTCCAAAGATAGCTTCTTGGGATGAGTATCTAATAAATCTTGTAGGTTAGTTTTGTGAGTCCCTAAATATCTAGAGGACACCCTTAGGGACATTAATATGCTTTTTTATGATAGTTTCATCACAATTTTTGTCTCATCATCTTTGGATCTTGTTCTACATTCATTTCGACTAGGTTCTAGATTGTCACTTTCTTTAGTAAAGCCTAGGACTCTTGATTTGATTGTGGAACCTCTTGGCACTAACATGGAAACATTTGAGTAGATTATAGAGACATCATACATTTTGAGTTTTATTCCCTCATATTCCTATCAAGAATGCAAAGATATATTGTATACACCTTTATGTTTGTTTCTTTCTAAGAGGTGAAGTGTTGTTCAACAATCACGGTTTCACCTTAGCATTTAGTGTCATACATCTACCATAAGGGCAAGAGACTACACTTTCAAGGGGCTACATGGTCTCTCTTCTTTTCCTTTATTTAGTTGGGGAGATTTATCCTACAAGTTTTCTCCTCATTTTTCGAGGGGTATCATTTCATACATGTATACCTAGCATGGCTACACATTTTTTGAGACCCATCCATCTATCTGTCCTACCCAACTAAGCTATGCTTATTGAGGTGTTGGTGCATATTTATTTTATTACATTTAAAAATTGTTTTATTCCATATTTGCACCTAGGATAGGATAATCTTGTTTAGGTAAGTATCTACTCAGGTAGGTTACATTTGCACACATGCAACTTGTACTTTCCTTGTTTGGTGGAGTTGTACCCACCTCATGTACTCTTATCTACCATTGCATTTGTATATTTGCATCCTTTTATAGAAGAAAATTATTCTCTCATTTTATATTTTTTTAATTCTTTCATTGAAGCTCATCGATCTTAGATGGATTTCTCCACATCCAAATCTTACATTAAACTCTCTTTGATTGAACCCTACTTTAGCAAGTCTTGCACTTGCTCGCTCAATTCTTAATTATTTGTTGGCATAGTTTTAAGTGTATATTTATGTGGTAAACTTTCTCTTGGGAATCAAATCTATATGATGACTCATATTTCTCACCAGTGGTAATCCATTTGGCATATTATTTGATATGATGTCACTATACTCTATTAACAATTCTAAGATTTCATTTTGTAAAACTTCTTCTCCCTTTGTCCCATTGCATACTCTATATATCATTTCAAAACACATATTGTGATGTCTAGCATTTGTACAAATCTCTCTCTCTCTCTCTCTCTCTCTCTCTCTCTCTCTCTCTCTCTCTCCTTCATTGGAATTAAAGTATGTTTTGCCATCCTTTATCAAAGTGTAAGTGTTTTCTCTCCCATGATGTATATATATTTCATATCAAACTACAATGGTCTTCTCAAAAATAAATGATATACACCCATTGGCATAACATCACATAGTAATTCATCATAATAAGTCCCTATCTTAAACTCAACCAAATATTCTTCACTTACCAACACCTTATGTTAATTTTTGCAACCAAGATATTATATGGATTGTGATGCTCTAATATTTTCAATCTTAACTTATCAACCATTTATTTTGACACTAAATTATCCATGCTACCACTGTAAATGATAAATTTATAACACACACCTTTAGTCTTTCATATTGTCCTTAACAAATTTCTTCTATGTATTAGTTCTTCTTTATCCACACCATTAGGCTTCAATAAACTCTTTTTGTGATCAATGACTCACCTCTCTCTAGTTCTTCTATGGGATTTTTCATCATATTGACTCATCATCATGTGCAACTCTTACCTTCAGGCCTTTTACTAGTACTTCCTTGACTGTAGGAACATTAAAATGTTTTATGTTCTTTTACACCACATCTAGAACAAGTTTCTCTAAATGACATTCCATTGCCTCTACCATATTTTCCTTTTCCTCTTTGATATCCATCTATTTTATCATTGTGGTATGAACTAATATTTTTTCTATCATTATGGTATGAGTTATTTCTTTCTTTTGAGCTATAATATCTTCATTATAGCCCGGTCTTCTACTGCTACCTTTATGTCTATATCTTTGGAATCTTCCTCCTCTTCATCTTTGTCTATTCTACCCAATCTCAAATCTTTTGTTCAACTTTTATTTTCCATTTGATGCAAATTGGTATGCTTCCTCAACTATTTACAATCTTACCATTCTTATTTTTCTTGAATAGGTCTTCTCAATCCATTGATATATCTTGCTACTTTTTCTTGATTTTCTTCACTATGTGTAGCCCTAATCATCATCTTGTAAAATTATTCAATATAGTCCATAGTATTCTCCTTTTGTGTCAAATTTTGTAGTCTTTCCAACAATTCTAACTAGTAATCAATAGGAATGAATTGGTTATTCAATTTCACAACCATACCATTCCACCTCTATATCATTTCCTTACCTCTTATATTTCCAATTGTAGTTCTTTCCACCAAATAGCAACACAGGCTTTCAATTTAGTCAAATAGAAAATCTAACCCTCTCAAGTTCTTCAATTTCTTCATACATGATTGTCTATAGCATTTATCAAATCAATCAATTCCTCTATATTCAAACTATCTAAATAACTAACAATATCAATTCTAAGTCTCTTACCTATTTTGGAGATAGCTTTCAACATCTTTACCTAGTTTGTATTATCTTCTTCTAGGTTTTCCACATATTGTCTGGTAGCTAGTGCATTCTTTAGCATGTCCATATTTTAAATATACTCATCATCACTTTCATCATGTCCAAAATTATGATGAGTTATTGTATTTTTAGAATTTTTTCCACAAAATCACTCTATAGGCTACAAATCATGTTTTTTTAAATTTCTTTACATTTCTAGAAAGCTCACCAAAATTCATTAGTATTTTTTGGATTTGGAGCCAACAACATTATGAAATGATCCATTCCAATTTTTTGTCCACGATATGGGTAGAAAGGTGATTTATTTGAAGAATTATTTTATACAAACCCTAGTTTGAATGGAGTGTCCTTATTTTGATGGAAGTGGAATTATATTAGAAACATGGAACCAATTTAAAAAAGCTTATGGTTAAATATAATATGGAAAGTATGTCTTTCTAGTACACTTAAATGGGGTAGCTAATCAATGGTATGTGCCATTGTGCGATGACATTTCTTCTTTGGATTGAAACTAGAACAAGCTTTCTTTGATAGATGGGCACCGAAAGAAATAATAGGAGAAGAAGATGATGATGATGATAAGATGAAGGATATAATTACATGCATTTTATCTCCAAGGAAGGAAGACTCAATCATTTAATTTCAAGGATGTATTCAAAAGGAAGAGGTTAGTGTTTCTATAAACCCTACCATGAAGTATAACTTCATTAACATGGAATTAGCGAAAATATAGTTACAACCAAATAAAATCAAGGAATTCAAATAGAAGGTAAGGATATCCAATTCTTTTAATATTTGAATATCTCTATAGATAAATATGTCTTGCATTCAAATTTTTAGGTTTTGGATATGGATGGATTGGATATTATTCTTGGATATCCTTTATTATAATATTTGAGGGTAATAAACATTAATGTACAAAAGAAGTTCATGAAGCTTTGGTATAGAAAGAAAAGTTACATTGTAAGATATTACACATAATGAAGACCAAAGGAAAGTTAAGAAATAGCAAGTTCAGGTATCTACACAAGAAATCACTAAAGAATTAGAGGATGAACAAGAGGAGCAAGTTGTAGATAAAAATAAGGAAAAATTATTTCCCTTCACAAGCCATCAAAACAAGTGGAAAAATGGTGAAAATCAAAGAAGTCCCTAGACATAGAAAAGGGTGCAATTTACAAACACCCATATCATGGTGTGAGGAAATAATCATGGAGATGTGATACGACATGGAATCAATAGTCCAATCACTATGGCTCTACATGGAATCAAAGGAACAACTGCAAAAATTAGTGGTATCATAGAAGTAATGGCTATTTTGGATAGAAAAGAACTTACTATCATGAATAATGGAATTACATTAGAACAACAAAATATGGATCAAGGAATGGATATAGGTAACATCAAGTTAGAATGGTTGTGAAGATCACTTATGGATGATTGGATAATAGGGAATGACATCATACTTGTAATGGCTTGCAATGATCTTACTATTTGGCTTATTTTTATGTTTCAGAGATGAAACATGTTAAGAAGGGATGGCATGTTATATACTTAGGGATATGATATTATAATGTATTAGGTCGTTGGGGTTGCTGACATGTTCCACACATTACTTAATTTAGTTATATTGGGTCATATGGACAACTTGAGTAATTAATTTATTAGTAATGAGTAGGTCTACATGCATTTAGTAGTTTACCCCTCCATTATTTTATTAAGAGGTCTATATAAAGGAGGTGAACATCATTGTAAGGATATGTAAATAGTGAGTTATGTGTTTTGGTATCTCTTGGAGATATAAAATGGGGTGGCCTCTTCCATAAAGAATATTGTATGGTGTTACACTACCTCAAGGGTTTATTCTATTTTTATATATATTTAATATTAGGTTACTTGTCCCACAAACACCTCTTGTGATTGTATGTGATCTATCTTCTATGTGTTGTCTTCCTACAATTATTATATGTGTGGATATTATCAAGGGGATCTAAATGAGACTTAGATAATAAAATCAAAACCAAAGTTCTAGATTCAAACTCTTGTCAAAAGGAATTTGATAGCGAACCATGTGGATAAATGCATGAAGACTTAGAATTAGAAACATTTGACAAGGTTTAAAAACCAATTCATGAGATACATAATAAACTATCATAAACAAAACAAGGGAATTCAAAAAGGAAGATTTTGATCACAAGCCATGATGTAGATAAATAGATACTTTTCAACACAACCCAAATGCATGTATACTTAAAGTATTAACTAGGCCAAGATACCCATAGACAAATAATTGCAAAGCTAGTTCAAAAAATATATAAGGACCCAAAAATATACATGAATAGATAATAAAATAGGTCAAAGTTAATAACAATTTTTCAAATCTATAAACACATATATAAACAAATAAAATCAAACCTCGAACTTATCTACATCCATTAAAAATCAATGGAAAGCATGAGAACCAATTGACCACCAAATAGGAAATATCTACAAGCTTAAAATGTCATGATGAAATTTTTAGTTACGTTAAACAAAGATAGTGATCATGTATAAACTTAGAGTGTAAAGTGCAACAATATCATGCACACAAGGCATCAAAAGATAAAAGAGAAGAATTATTATTCTCAAAGGGGATCCTTTATTTTTCAACAATAAATTAGGATGTGTTTTGTAAGAAACAACATGCATACTTTGGGATACTAAAAATCTATTGCTTTAGGTTGAGATTCCATATTTAAGTAAGGAAATTTTAGAATACAATGACATACAAAAGGTATACAAGGCTCCAAAAGAGTACAACTTCCAATCCTCAAACTCATAGATATTTAAATAGAGGTAGTGAATAAGGCTTTAGTATAGATCATTAGAGGCTATAATAGTATGTGTCCAAGGACTTTGGATGAATGTTTGTCTTACATCCAATATTCATATAATGAACTAGCCCATGCATCAACAAATTAATCAGACAAGTAAAAAGAGTAAGATTTTAAACTGAAAAAGTCATGAAATTCATTAAAAAAATAGATTAATTTCATTCAAGGTGAAATAATAGCTAGAAAATTCTTAAGAAATAATAATAATATGCATGATCAACACCTAAGAGAGTGTCATGCCCACATTTTCCATGCAGACACAACATGCATCACACGTGTCATAGCCACATCTGTCATGTGGTTATGACACGAAATATCAAAAAATTTCTCACGCTTCCCTAGAAACCCCCTCGCATGCATAAGCATGCTTGGTGGTGTATGCTCAAGGCGAAAACACTACAGTTGTCGGCGGGGTACTAAGTACAATTACGTTCTCCTAGACGCAAGCGGTCCAATAAGGGGGTCTCTACGACGCCATTAACATTGCTACAAAGTTTGTAATATCAAGGTTCCTAACCCTAAATCTCAGAAGATTCCGGCAGCATAACGCCTCACGGCGTGAGAGAGAATCATGCACTTATTACGGGGTTCCTTGATAGTTAACAACTTCCCACGATGCCTTATTTGTAGTGAATTTTCACTTGATCTTCCTAGTTGGTCATTTTTTAACAAAGTACAATTATCTATATCATTTCTCGTTTCCTGAAATATACTCCTCCTTCGGACTTAGTATTCTCAACAAGGCCATTCATTTGCCCTCTCTTCTGTTTCTCTGGATCTTAATTTTGATTGTATTTCTATCGTGTTCACCTTAACTATTTCTCTGAACTTTATTCTGGTTATATTTCGGTCTCTCTCTTTTGGTTTCTAAGCTTTCTTTATGTTTATCCTGTCATTCTTCATATTCTTCATCAATCAGAGTTATCACTGTATATTTTGTTTTGTTTTACATTATTCCTAATTTTTGGATGGACCAGATCACATGAATTGGTTTACTACTTTGCTAGACTCAGTCTCTTAGTTTTCTCCGCTCCAGGATTCACCTCTACGTTTGAATGAATTGTAAAATCATCTTGTTCCTAAGCAGGATTATCGGAAGGGTAAGTCCACTTAGTTCTTTTAGCCCAGTTTGGAAATGCCGCACATTTTCTCCTCTATGTTTTCCAATGTTAGTTTTTTCTTCTTCCTTCTCTCTTTCATTTTTTTCTCAATTGGACGTTTACTAACTACAGTTGAGTTTAAAATGGCCTCACATGGAATGTCTGTGATGGCTTCTTTACATTTATTTCCAATGTTCTTTTTAAAAGGAGAAGCCTAATTTTCCTCTTCATTTTCCTGGTTACTAATTTGCGTTGATGGTTGAAACTTCTGAGAAACTCTTTCGTAAATAAAATACTCGTTCATACAAACGCCCCCCCCCTAGTTTTTTTTTATATATATAATTATATTTTCCCGTAAGTTGTAAAACAAAATCTTCTTCTAAAATTCCTTTTTTTTTCTTTTAAATAATTATAACCCCTCTTTTACACAATTCTTGTTTTTACAAAAATTTATCAATGATTATACATATATATATAACTAGGTATATAAATTATTTATATACCTAACTATATATATATATTATTAATAAAAATGAAATTTCAAGTTTTCATTTCAGATAAATTAAAATATATATATATATATATATATATATATATATATATATAATCTTTTTATTATTTATTATACTCTATTTTAAATAGAATCCAAAGAGCATTGTTATGCAACCCTAAAGATTTGTGTTGTTTTGTTTTTGTGGCAGGTTCGGAGGCATGGCGGCGGCGGTTGAGAGGTCGCAGTGGAGGTGGAGTGGGTGGAGTGGAGTAGGTGGTTGCAGGGGTTGTAGCGGTGGATGAGGGGGATCGCCGCAGGAGGGGCACAGACAGGGTGCGGGGTTTATTCACCGCGCGAAGGGCAGAGATTGGCGGAGGTAGGCGCGGTGTGTGGAGGGTCTATGGAGGCCGCAGTTCCTTTGGGCCGCGAGGGGGTAGTTTTGGTAGTGGGGGTGTGGGTGGGGGCTCTGCCCCCTCCCCACACCCTTCTTTGGTAAGGTCGGTAGTGGGGTTCCAACCCCACCGCCAATGTATTATTTTTTTTTTATGTATTTTTTTTTATATAAAAAAAACCTTCTCTGTGTTTTACCACAGAAAGCACAAAAAAAAATAGCGAAATACATTTTTTTTATTTCTTTATTTATTTCCTTACAATTTTCATTCTGTATAACATAAGAGCTTATTTAATATATATATTACACCAATTTCAACTCCAAAGGAATTAACAGTTTCATCAATTAAGCATATAATGGAGAATAAAACGATACGAACAGAATACAAATTCTATAGATTTAATATTTATTGTCAAGGAATGTTGTTTGAAATCGATTAACAATTCAGTTGTATAATTCACCTTTTTATAAGTTTTATTTACAACATCTCCAAGTAGCATTATTTATTAAAATCATATGCAAGGATAATGTACAATTTATTTTCTTTCTTGATCTAATTTAACCTCAAGCCAATAATTTCGTCCTAAAGCAATGAGTAAGAGACAAACTACAGTAAAACTTCTAATGCATCATTTTTTATCCCAAGTTCCATTTCATTATAATAGCAAAGTTACAACTTCATATAGTTTACAAAGAACTAATATTTTCACTAAATTTACAATAACATAAATTTGTTTTTACAACTTGATATTTTTTTTTCACAATTAGCTTTCAAGCCCACTAACAGGATTGTAAGAAATAGACAATTCTAATTGCTTTTTAAACCAAAATTTCTTTTCCTATTTTCCTACCACAAATGGTAACAATGTAATAACATGAAGAATTACAACCAATAGTACATCAAGGGAGGATTTTCTTTCAACTCCCAAATAACAAGTTCCACAAGAATAGAGAGTTAAATCTCTCCTCGTGAAAAAAAACAAGGAAGGAGCTTAATAACGGCCCAGCTCTTCTTAAGAATAAAGGGTAAATAACATAATTTCTTAGATCCAGTAACATTTTCCAACTTCTCAACAATCTCCCAGAAAGCCTGCATAACACACAAGAGAAGAAAACAAAACCGCACAAGCTGCTCTCCTCCCTACCGTAGACCCGCAAGAGGGTCACCCTCGAGCTAGGGAGATCATACACACACCTGGGTAACTCAAGCAATCCACTTCACAACAGGGAACAACAACAAACCCAAAACACACAAACACCCGTGGGTAAATTACACAACACGAAAACTCAACTATAGTGAGCTTCACAAGGGGTAGGAGAGTGGACACACTCGACTCTAGAGTGTCACCCATACAGATAATATAACCAACACAATTTCTCTTGGCCTCAAGCCTAATTTGATAACAACTTCTCCATAGAGTTCGTATTTGGACTCTCAAGCCAAATGACACAATATTTTTGTAAAGTCACACTCACATATCATCAAGGCTTTCAACATCCCAAAAGAAGAACCCAGGTATGCACCCGAGGAGGATCACTCCTCCCCTACCCCACACTTGATGAGCATTTCTCCCAAGTGGGAGAAGCTCTGTCAACAACCTGACAACATTTCCTACAAAACAAAATCTAAAACACAAGCAAATAAACAACTTTCACACACTTTTCATGCAACAATCAGATATATGAGAGAAAGGTAATAACAAACCAACCTTACAAAGCACTTCAAGGATGAAGCTGATGTAGAGTTCCACTGAGATCTCCTCCACCTAAGCCACACAAACTCCCTCTCCCTTTTCCTCTCCAAAGAAAAAATCTTTTTGTTTTAAATATAAAAATAAAACTCTCCAAAATTCAACTAACTCCCTCGCCATCCCAAAATGGGATTCAAATAACCCAAAACTCTATGAGTTTAGAGGAATGGGGAGGTGACACTTGTCACCTCCTCACTCTTCCCCAAACCACTATTATGTCTCAAGGGATGAGTGTTGGCTTATGTCACTCACCCATCCCTAAAGTCCTCCTTATCCCTTACCTCATGTCATTTCTCTTACGCATGGGAGAAATAAAAGTGGTTAAAGGAGGAAAAGACAGGTGACCCATGCCTCTTCTTCCTTCCTTCATTATGGATGACCACACAACTCATGGGGAATCTCACTAATGGTGAGGGTGACTTCAAGTCAATTCCTCTATAATGGATGGGTTTGTAGTCATCTCTTACCTTGGGGATTGAAGAGGGATGGGTTTGGGTGTTGGTACAACCCATCCTATCTCTCCCATACCTCAAATTTTCGTCACTTAACTTCAGTGGGGAGTTAAGATGACCATATGGAGGTTACCCAAGGGTTACCCATGCCAAATGGGACCCTGGACCCATGGGGTATAACCCAGGGTCAACTTTAACCTATTTAGGACACCCAGGGTCAAGTCAAACACAAGAAAAGGCCTCAAGAATTTAAATAAAAGAAAGAAATTCAAATTCAATTTGTTTTCACAACACAAATCATAATTCAGTGTTACAAGAGGGTAGACCTAACCCATTCGACCTTATGCCAGACCACATTACAACACCACATCATACACAGAGTTGATCTTGGTTCCTCGTGGAACCAGATCGGCTTAACAAGGAATAACAACAAAAAGGTGCGGGATGATCTCCAGAATCTGTGGTTTGATTAGTAAATCCTGCACACTCAATTACAAGATCAGTTTCACATATAATCATCATAACTGAAGAAACTTAAAACATGCATTACCATGACATAGTTCTAATTAGCATAAATGAAATCATTTACCATTTTCTTTCCATCATCACCTAATTAACTTTTTTGAAATGTAAACGTTATCCAAACATCACCCAATTAGTTTTTCCGTTACCATAATAAAGTTTAATAGTTTGAAAAATCTGGGAACTACTATCCCACCAATATAAAAGTATCAGTAACATTAATGTAAATAGTCACAAGAACAGAAGTAACAAGGGTAGTCCTCACATGCTCTCCCCCTAAGACTTTACTTCCTCCTGGAAGTCATCAAAGAGGTGAGGATAAAGGGTCTTCAGTCTCGCTGCATCTTCCCATGTCACGGTGACTTTGTCATATAGGTCCCACTGGACCCTAACCTGGTCCAGCTCTCGACCTCGAAGGGCTAGCGTCCGACGAGCCAATATGCGAATTGGCTCCAACGCCAACTGTCCATCTGCCTCTACCTGAAGAGCACTCCAATCCAACACGTGAGATAAGTCAGAGATATATTGACGTAAAACTAAGACATGAAATACATCGTGGATACGTGACAGGCTAGGTGGCAAGGCTAGATGATAGGCTACTAGTCCTATCCGCTCCAAGATCTCAAAAGGTCCTACAAATCGAGGTGCGAGCTTAGAGCCCTTCCTGTAACGGATTGGACTCTTGTGCGGTCGCACTCTCAAAAATACTCTGTCACCCACCGAGAAGCTTCGGTCTGTTCTCTTAGCATTGGCATACTTCTTCTACCTATCCTATGCCTCCTGAAGTCTCTATCTAATCTGTTTGACCTGCTGTTCCATATCCTGAACTATCTCTGGACCAATGGCCATTCTGTCCTCTATCCGATCCCAAATCAATGGTGTTCTGCATGGTCTACCGTATAAAGCCTGGAAAGGAGGCATACCCAATGAGCTGTGATGCCCATTATTGTAGGCGAACTCAACCAGATACAGGTACTCCTCCCATCTAGACTGATGATCCATTACGTACATGTGAAGCATGTCTTCTAATACCTGGTTAACTCTCTCTGTTTGTCCGTTAGTCTTCGGATGGTAAGCTGAGCTGAAGTTGAGCTGTGTGCCCAACGCCTGATGTAAGGCTCTCCAGAATGATGAAGTGAATATGGAGTCTTTGTTGGATATGATGCGGTGGGGTATTCCATGAAGTCTAACAATCTGATCAAGAAACACCTTTGCCACTGATGGTGCATTGTACGTTGTGCATATCGGTGAAAAATGTGCCACTTTGGTCAGCTTGTCAACTTTCACCATAATAGCATCATGGCGACGTGATGACATAGGTAGACCAATGATAAAATCCATAGAAATGGTGTCCCATTTCCATTTAGGTATCTCGTGAGGGTACAACAGTCCTGCTGGATGCTGATGTTCGGCCTTGACCCTCTGACATTCTAGGCAACGAGCAACATATTCTGCAATGTCACGCCTCATCCCAGCCCAATGATAAAGCTGTTGTAAGTCAGCATGCATCTTCTTCACTCCTGGGTGTGCTACGTAGGGTGCTCTATGAGCCTATGATAGAATCACGGTACGAAGGTTATCCGCAAGGGGTACATAGATGCGCTGCCGATGTTGAAGCAAACCATCAGACTCAAGGGTATATCCTGTGAATTTGCCCTCAAGGGCCCTCTGACTTAGAATTTCCTGCTGCACCTCAAGAAACCACTCGACCTCCAGCAGATGCTGTAAGATGCGATCTCTCAAGTCCACTCTCAAAGTCAGGGTCAGGATCTCGTGGTGCCTTCGACTCAAAAAATTAGTGACTCCTTCCCTTTGATGTAGTGGACATCAAAGTCATATTCGCATAGGAATTCCATCCAACGCTGTTGGCGGGTGTTCAAGTTTGGCTATGTAAAAATATACTGTAAGCTATGATGGTCCGAATGGAGTTCAAAGCGTCGACCTAAGAGGAAGTGTCTCCAGCGGACAAGAGCATGAATAACTGCTGTGAGCTGTAAGTCGTGAGTAGGGTAGTTTAACTCATGTGTCTTAAGCTTTCATGATTCATATGCAATCACTCTACCATCCTGCATAAGCATGGCTCCCAAACCCTCTAATGATGCATCTGTGCAAACAACAAACTCCTCTACAGGATCTGGAACCGCTAAAATAGGAGTGCTGGTAAGACACTCCTTGAGGTCTCCAAAGGCCTTATCACACTGCTCAGTCCATATGAAACCCTTCCCTTTTCGCTGAAGGGAAGTGATGGGATGTGCTATCCTGGAAAAGCCCTTAACAAACTGACGATAATACCCGGCTAACCGCATAAAGCTTCTAACCTCTGTCACATTGGTGGGTGCTGGCCACTCCTGAATTGCTCTAATTTTGGATGGATCTACGGAGATGCCATCGCCTGATAAAATGTGTCCCAAATACTGCACCTCTGTCCTAAAGAAGGCACACTTTGCCAAGTTGCCATAAAGCTGCTGCTCTCATAATCGTTGCAAAACTTGACGCAAGTGCTCCACATGCTCCTCGGTCCGCAAATAAATCAAAATATCATCTAGAAATATGATCATGAACTGATCTAGGTAAGTATAGAACACCCTGTTCATGAGACTCATGAACACTGCAGGGGCGTTCGTCAACCCGAAGGGTACCACTGTGAATTCGTAATGACCATATCTGGTTCGAAAAGTAGTCTTATGAATATCTGCCTCTGTGATGCGCAGTTGATGATACCCAGATTTTAGATCAATTTTTGAGAACACTCTGGCTCCCTGCATTTGATCAAAAAGGTCGTCGATCCTAGGCATTGGATAACGGTTCTTCACCATCACCTTGTTCAACTGCCTGTAGTCCATGCATAAGCAAAGAGACCCATCATTCTTCTTCACGAAGATAACTAGTGTGCCCCATGGTGAAACGCTAGGTCAGATGTGCCCCTTCTCAAGTAATTCCTCTAACTACAGTTTAAGTTCGGTAAGTTCATGTGTAGTCATCCTATAGGGTGCACAGGATATTGGTTCCGCACCTGGCAATAAGTCAATGTGGAAATCCACTTCTCTGCGTGGAGGCATACCTGGTAATTCTGGCAGAAATACGTCGGCAAACTCTCTAAGGATAGGGTGATCGTCTAAAGTAGCCTCAGGTTCATCCTCTACTCTATCACTGACCATAATAGCAAACATCTGACAACCCTTCCGCATACAGCGCTTAAGCTGCTGAGCAAATATCATACAAACAGCCATGGGCTTTTGAATGCCCACTATCTCAACAGGCAAACCATGATCGTCTAAACAGCTAATCATCCTCTGGCAACAATCTAGCTTGGCTCTATGTGCCGCAAGCCAATCCATACCTAGAACTACACCATAGGAACCTAATGGCATAACCCTAAGGTCACATGATGTAGTGAAAGAACCAAAAGTGATCTTGCAATCTTTAACCAAGGTATCTACTAACATCTGGGCCCCAGAGGCCAACTCAACCTCCCACCTAATGTCTTGCCTAGAAGCCACCAACCTGCAACGTTCCACTAAAGATGTGGATAAAAAGGAGTCAGTAGCTCCAGAGTCAAAAAGGATGGAGATGGGGAAGTCCCCAATCATACCTGCTGTCTCGATGACTGAGGCCTGGAAATCAGCTTGGTGGTTATCAACCGCTGCAAACATGTGGTGGGATCTGCCCACATCACCTACGGTCTGCTCAGATCCTCCTGATCAGGGCTGTCCCCCTTCTGTAAATCCATGCAAGCACTCTCTAGCCAAATGCCCTACCCCACCACACACATAACACGGTCCTCTAGCCTGTAACTGCTCTGACTGTGTCTTGCCCAACTGTTATTGCCCAGTCCGTCCAGTGGACCCCTGTGAGCCTCTGTATGACTGCTGAGACCTCGCGGGTCCTGCCGATGATCCCTGCTATCTCTGATCTCTGCGTGGACCCTGCTGCTGCTAACCACGGTTCTGTCCTCCCTGACCCCTCTGTTGGGATCTAGATTTCTGCTGATGCTGCTGCTGCTGTGGAGGCCTAGGAGGTAATGATGAAGAGTTATATCCTCCTCTCTATATTGTGTTTTGAGGCCTTCAGAAGTTCTGCTGTTGTTGGGGATTATGATCCTGATACTGCGGGTGTGAATTCTGTCCTCGTCCCTGAATTTCTTCTACTATAAGGGCCTTTTCAACAGCCTCGCTCATGGTCTGGGGATCTACCATACAAACTGGTCCTACTATCCCGTGATTCAGCCCTTTGATGAATTTGTGTATCAGGAGTTTCTCGTCATGGAGATACTCTGCGTAACGAGAAAGCTCAATGAATCGGCTCTCGTATTGAGTAACAGTGAGTCCCCTCTGCTATAAATCATGGAACTCATCGATCCTGTGCTGTCTGTAATGTTCTGACAAATATCACACATTAAAGTGCTCTATGAAGATATCCCAAGTGAGTGTATCCACAGAAAGTCAGCGCTTGCACTCCTCAGTGCGCCACCAGGTGGTTGCTGCATCCCTCAAGAGATGTACTACCACTCGTGCTTTCGTGTTGCTTCCGTATGGTCGCAATGCGAAACACCTGTCTAAACTAATCAGCCAAGCCTTGGCCACAGCTCCCTCTGTAGCACCTGCAAAAGTGGGTGGGTTGAGCCTAAGTAGATCTCTGATGGGGTCCCCTCTGTCTCTAAGTCCCACAACTGGCTCTTCCACCCCCTCCTCATTTAGTCCATGATGTACCTATTCTGCCCTCTGAGTCTCATCTCGTCTCAAGGGTCTCGGAGGACTCCTGCTCCATGCATGATAGGCTGACCCTACCTCCTCTACTGTAGTATTGGGGATCTCAACGAAAGGCTCCACACGTGGCACCTCTCGTGGATCAACATGGGGCTCCATAGGTGGCTCAACACGTGACTCAGCGCATGGCTCCCTACATAGTTCCTCTCGCAGATCAACGCGAGGCTCAACACGTGGATCAGGAATCACTGGTAGTAATCTCTCTAAGATAGCCTGCAGTGCCTGTAAGATCTGTGGTCCTATATCCAATACTGGTGGTGCCTGTGGTACTAGTGGTTCTTGTGGTACAGGTGGTGCTGTTGTAACTATGGGTGTCCATCCTTCAGCTGAGGAATCGCTGTGCACCTCAGCGGATGCTGTGTTGCGTGATCGCGCTCGTCAGACACATCGGGGAGGCATCCTACAAAACAAGGTAGAGACTAATTAATCAAAGTTGCGGAATAATAACGTGCCCAAATATGCCCAGTGTTTAAACTTGGCTCTGATACTGAATGTCATGCCCACATTTTCCATGCGGACACAACACGCATCACACGTGTCATAGCCACATCTGTCATGTGGTTATGACATGAAATATAAAAAATTTTCTCACGCTTCCCTAGAAACCCCCTCGCATGCATAAGCATGCTCGGTGGTGTACGCTCAAGGTGAAAACACTACAATTGTCAGCGGGGTACTAAGTACAATTACGTTCTCCCATACGCAAGCGGTCCAACAAGGGGGTCTCTATGACACCGTTAACGTCGCTACAAAGTTTGTAATATCAAGGTTCCTAACCCTAAATCTCAGAAGATTCTGGCAGCATAACGCCTCACGGCGTGAGAGAGAATCATGCACTTATTATGGGGTTCCTTGATAGTTAACAACTTCCCACGATGCCTTATTCGTAGTGAATTTTCACTTGATCTTCCTAGTTGGTCATTTTTTAACAAAGCACGATTATCTGTATCATTTCTCGTTTCCTGAAATATACTCCTCCTTCGGACTTAGTATTCTCAACAAGGCCATTCATTTGCCCTCTCTTCCATTTCTCTAGATCTTAATTTTGATTGTATTTCTATCGTGTTCACCTTAACCATTTCTCTGAACTTTATTCTGGTTATATTTCGGTCTCTCTCTTTTGGTTTCTAAGCTTTCTTTATGTTTATCCTGTCATTCTTTGTATTCTTCATCAATCAGAGTTATAACTATATATTTTGTTTTGTTTTACATTATTCCTAATTTTCGGATGGACCAGATCACATGAATTGGTTTACTACTTCATTGGACTCAGTCTCTTAGTTTTCTCCGCTCCAGGATTCACCTCTACGTTTGAATGAATTGTAAAATCATCTTGTTCCTAAGCAGGATTATCAGAAGGGTAAGTCCACTTAGTTCTCTTAGCCCAGTTCAGAAATGCTGCGCATTTTCTCCTCTATGTTTTCCAATGTTAGTTTTTTCTTCTTCCTTCTCTCTTCCATTTTTTTCTCAATTGGACGTTTACTAACTACAGTTGAGTTTAAAATGGCCTCACATGGAATGTCTGTGATGGCTTCTTTACGTTTATTTCCAGTGTTCGTTTTAAAAGGAGAAGCCTAATTTTCCTCTTCATTTTCCTGGTTACTAATTTGCGTTGATGGTTGAAACTTCCGAGAAACTCTTCTGTAAATACAATACTCGTTCATACAAACGCACCCCCCCCCCAGTTTTTTTTTTATATATATAATTATATTTTCCCGTAAGTTGTAAAACAAAATCTTCTTCTAAAATTCCTTTTTTTTTTCTTTTAAATAATTATAACCCCTCTTTTACACAATTCTTGTTTTTAAAAAAATTTATCAATGATTATACATATATATATAACTAGGTATATAAATTATTTATATACCTAACTATATATATATTATTAATAAAAATGAAATTTCAAGTTTTCATTTTAGATAAATTAATATATATATATATATATATATATATATATATATATAATCTTTTTATTATTTATCATACTCTATTTTAAATAGAATCCAAAGAGCATTGTTATGCAACCCTAAAGATTTGTGTTGTTTTGTTTTTGTGGCAGGTTCGGAGGCATGGCGGCGGTCGTTGAGAGGTCGTAGTGGAGGTGGAGTAGGGGGAGCGGCGTAGCTAGTTGCAGGGGTCACAGCGGTGGATGAGGGGGATTGCCACAGGAGGGGCATGGACAGGACTCGAGGTTTATTCACCGCGCGAAGGGCAGAGAGTGGCGGAGGTAGGCGCGGCATGTGGAGGGTCTACGGAGGCCACAGTTCCTTTGGGCCGCGAGGGGGTAGTTTTGGTAGCGGGGGTGTGGGTGGGGGCTTCGCCCCCTCCCCACACCCTTCTTTGGTAAGGTCGGTGGTGTGGCTCCAACCCCACCGCCAATGTATTATTTTTTTTTATGTATTTTCTTTTATATAAAAAAAAACCTTCTCTGTGTTTTACCATAGAAAGCACAAAAAAAAACAGCGAAATACTTTTTTTTTATTTCCTTACAATTTTCATTCTGTATAACAATAGAGCTTATTTAATATATATATATATATTATATATATATATATTACACTAATTTCAACTCCAAAGGAATTAACAGTTTCATCAATTAAGCATATAATGGAGAATAAAACGATACAAACAGAATACAAATTCTATAGATTTAATATTTATTGTCAAGGAATGTTGTTTGAAATTGATTAACAATTCAGTTGTATAATTCACCTTTTTATAAGTTTTATTTACAACATCTCCAAGTAGCATTATTTATTAAAATCATATGCAAGGATAATGTACAATTTATTTTCTTTCCTAATCTAATTTAACCTCAAGCCAATAATTTCATCCTAAAGCAATGAGTAAGAGACAAACTACAGTAAAACTTCTAATGCATCATTTTTTATCCCAAGTTCCATTTCATTATAATAGCAAAGTTACAACTTCATATAGTTTACAAAGAACTAATATTTTCACTAAATTTACAATAACATAAATTTGTTTTTACAACTTGATATTTTTTTTTCACCATTAGCTTTCAAGCCCACTAAGAGGATTGTAAGAAACAGACAATTCTAATTGCTTTTTAAACCAAAATTTCTTTTCCTATTTTCCTACCACAAATGGTAACAACGTAATAACATGAAGAATTACAACCAATAGTACATCAAGGGAGGATTTTCTTTCAACTCCCAAATAACAAGTTCCACAAGAATAGAGAGTTAAATCTCTCCTCGTGAAAAAAAACAAGGAAGGAGCTTAATAACGGCCCAGCTCTTCTTAAGAATAAAGGGTAAATAACATAATTTCTCAGATCCAGTAACATTTTCCAACTTCTCAACAATCTCCCAGAAAGCCTGCATAACACACAAGAGAAGAAAACAAAACCACACAAGCTGCTCTCCTCCCTACCGTAGACCCGCAAGAGGGTCACCCTCGAGCTAGGGAGATCATACACACACCTAGGTAACTCAAGCAATCCACTTCACAATAGGGAACAACAACAAACCCAAAACACACAAACACCCGTGGGCAAATTACACAACATGAAAACTCAACTACAGTGAGCTTCACAAGGGGTAGGAGAGTGGACACACTTGACTCCAGAGTGTCACCCATACAAATAATATAACCAACACAATTTCTCTTGGCCTCAAGCCTAATTTGATAACAACTTCTCCATAGAGTTCGTATTTGGACTCTCAAGCCAAATGACACAATATTTTTGTAAAGTCACACTCTGATATCATCAAGGCTTTCAACATCCCAAAAGAAGAACCCAGGTATGCACCCGAGGAGGATCACTCCTCCCCTACCCCACACTTGATGAGCATTTCTCCCAAGTGGGAGAAGCTCTGTCAACAACCCACCAACATTTCCCACAAAACAAAATCTAAAACACAAGCAAATAAACAACTTTCACACACTTTTCATGCAACAATCAGATATACGAGAGAAAGGTAATAACAAACCAACCTTACAAAGCCCTTCAAGGATGAAGCTGATGCATAGCTCCACTGAGATCTCCTCCACCTAAGCCACACAAACTCCCTCTCCCTTTTCCTCTCCAAAGAAAAAATCTTTTTTTTAAAAATATAAAAATAAAACTCTCCAAAATTCAACTAACTCCCTCCCCATCCCAAAATGGGATTCAAATAACCCAAAACTCTATGAGTTTAGAGGAATGGGGAGGTGACACTTGTCACCTCCTCACTCTTCCCCAAACCACTATTATGTCTCAAGGTATGAGTGTTGGCTTATGTCACTCACCCATCCTGGTGCAGGGGCACCCCTTCAACTGGATCAACATACACAAGAGGGAGAGGAAGAAGACTAATACAGTTTTTGACATTTTTTTGTTACCTTATAACATCTTCAAAAATGTAACATTCTCTATTAGCACTTCATGTTGGTAAACTCCAAACTTGACATTTATTGATAGTTGGGATTAAGGGAAAGATAATCAAGGTGTCTTAGCTTTAAGAGTTTTGCTGTCTTATGTAAAATAGATGTCATTTGTAATAGATTAAGGGTTTCCACCTATAATTTTGAAAAGATCAAATCCCAGAAATAGAGGAGAATGTTAGTCCCTCACATTGGGAAAGATAAAAAGGGGAAAACCTTTTGTAGAGGGGACGGGGATAGTTTTCTGGGTCTGGTCTCTGAATAGTCGAATGTAATTTTTGAACATGAAGAAAGAATAGAAGTTCTGAAATTTATTTCCTTTCCAGATTCTGAATACTGTGTAAATATCCTGTGTAAATATTTTGTGTAGATTCTTTGTGTAGAAGTTCATTCTGTGTAGAGTTTGTATATAAATTAGTTTTGAGCTTCTGTGGTCAAATTAACTGGATAAATCCATTCCACTGGCAAATTTCTGGGGAAATCAGTGGAATGGACTTGTAGATTAATTTCTCCAACTTTGTTTATTCGTTCTAGGTATGGAAGGATAGAATTGTAGAACCACTTCAAGCATCAGTTCTGAGTGTCTGTTGTTTATAAGGGATAACCTGCGGGTGTATTTCGCATTCAAGCCATCGGCGTAAGAAATGATATCGGCGTGTCAAAACTAGGCTCACCTGATGGTGAAAGTCTCACTAAGTGTGGTCTTGGCCGTATCCATCGGCGAGAGTCAGGCATCGGCAAGGAGGAATCGTGCTGGTCCGATGGAGGCAAGTCTCACCGACAATGGTATGAGTTAAATCCATCGGGGGGAGACAAGGTATCGGTGAAAGAAAACTGTGAGGGTCCGACAGTGAAAGTCTCACCGATGGTTCTATCATCGGTGAGAGGAAGAAGGGAGTCTGGCTGAAAAGGAGTTGGTGGAGAGTCCATCGGCATAAGATAGCCCATTGGAGAACAGGAGGCAAGTCTTGCTGAAGAAACAAGTCCTATCGATGTAAACATTCGTATGTGACTGTCGGAGTGAGTATCGCCATCGAAGAAAGAAAATTACCTGGGGCTGACAGTTGGAAGCCACACCGATCAGGGAGACCATTGGAAGGTGTCACCGACAGAGAAAGCTTCAGCGTGAGGTTTGAACCTCCGAATTGAACCGGTTCAACATTGCCGTCGACGTGAGAGAGAAGCGGTCTGGCCGATAAGGAGTCTTGGTAGTTCATCGGAGTGAATTATGCCATTGGCGGAGGGAATAGAGGTGTCGCCGCTAGTTAGTGTTTTACCGACAGCAAGTCCATCGGTGTAATAAACAGCATCGGCAGGAGACTTAAAGAGTTTGCCGATAGATAGAAGTCTCGCCGAAGGGGAAGGTTGAACCTGTCCATTGAACCTTCCGGGCAAACTTATCCATTAAACCTCCAGTTTGAACCTGCCGGTTGAACCCATCCGTTGAACCTCCGGATTGAACCTGTCCATCAGGTAGATAGTGGGCTAGTCCTGCCGAAGGAGAAGTTCATGTTGTGTGCTTATCAGTGAGAGGTGAAGGTGTCGGCAAAGGAGTATTGAACCTGACCGATGGTGGACTGTCTTGCCGATAGGCAAGAGTGTGTATGTTTCAGTGAGACAATTCAAAGGTCTTGCCGATATAGTTTCTTTTGGCTGTCTTGTAGGCTCCAAGAGGTTTTTGAACTAGTTCACATGCTTCAGCTGGCATATGCTCTGCATCAGGTGGTATCAGAGCTACAGAAAGCTCTGGGAAAGGTTAGTGTAAATTTTTTTTCATTTCTGAAGTTTTTTGTTCCATCTAGTAGTAGAAGAAGAAAGCAAAATGTTGGAAGAAGAAGCCTCAGACACTCTTCCAGCAAAGATGTCAAATGCTGAATTGATAGCCTTGGTGAAGAAGAAAATAGCAGAGAGTAGAGCCGATAGAGCTCAGAATCAGGAATTGAAGGAAGAATTAGGGAAGCTGAGGGAAAGAGTGGAGAGAGGGGAAGAAAACTCTGGTGAATGAGAAGATGGGGATGAAGAGGAGACCCCAGAGTAGGAAGAGCTAGAGGTTCCTGCAGACTAGAGACCCTTACTCAATGCCCTCAAGTCCATGGAAAGAAGGACCATGGATGTGAAAATAGACCTGCCTGTGTTTACAGGAAAAATGGAACCTGATTCGGTAATGGAGTGGATAGACTGCTTGAATAATTTCTTTGAGACAGAAGAGATACCAGAACACCAATGAGTAAAGATGGCTCAGTCCAAAATGAAAGGAGCTACACTGACTTGGTGGAATTTCATCCAAGATGACAGGGTGAAAGAGGGAAAGAACTGAGTTACAACATGGAAGAGAATGATGGTATTGGTGAAAGAGGCATATGTTCCATTGGATTACAATATCCAATTACATAAGAGAAACATAATTTGAAGCAGAAGGAGCTAGATGTAAGCTCATACACAGAAGAATTCATGAAGTTGTGTGTAAAAACAAAGGTAAGGGAAGATGAGGAAGAGAAGGTAGCAAGATACCTCAATGGATTGAGACTTAACATCCAGGAAGACTTAAATCTACATAATCCAGATACAGTTCAAAAGTGCTATCAGTTAGCACTCAAGGTGGAAGAAAAACTAAAGAGAAGGCATAAGCAGAATCATAGAGGTAGAGGCAGATAGCAGAGAGGAGGAAGAAGTCCTTTTAGAGGCAGAGGATTTGGATACCAGAGTGAATCCAACCAAGAGACCAACAGAGGAGATAACAGTCAGAACCAAGGAGGAAGCTACAATCCAAGGGGAAACTTCAGAGGTAGAAGACCACCTTTTAGAGGAAGATCTCAGGTAGAGGACCTATCAGATGTTACAATTGCAACCAAGAAGGCCATATAGCCAACAGATGTCCAGCAAAGGCAACAAGTTCAATAGGAGAAAAGAGGATCAATCTGATCCAAGAATCTGATTGTCAGAGTGTAGCAAGCTCAAGCACTATTCAAAGTGTGAATGCTCCTAGCAGTTATGGGTATCCTGAGAATGGAGAATCTTTGATGATTAGGAGAGCAATGACCACCATGAAAGTGCCTGGAAAAGAACCTCCACAAAGGAAGTCTCTCTTTAGAACTACTTGCAAGGCAGGAGGAAAGGTATGTAAAGTTCTAATTGACTCTGGATCTACTGAAAATTTTGTATCCATTGAGATGGTAGAAAAACTTAAGCTTAGGAGACTGCCACATCCTTGCCCTTATAAAATTTAATGGCTTACTCAAGGACAGCAAACAGTTGTAGAAGAACAGGCTTGGGTAGAATTTCAAATTGGCCCATACAAGGATAGGTTATTGTTTGACATTGCCAAGATGGATGCTTGCCATCTCCTGTTTGGAAGACCATGGCAGTATGATTTAAAAGCATACCATGATGGAGTTAGGAACACCTATTCCATCACCAAGAATGGTAAGGTGATAGAATTGATACCATTAATGGAGACGAAGGTGGAGACAAAAGGAAAAGAGGTTAAAGTGATGATGGTAGAAGGAAGACAATTCATGGAAGAGATAAGAGAAAAAGGAGCAGATACATATGCTCTAATTCCTTACCTAAAGGTAAAAAAGGAACAGCAGAAAGAAGCCAAGGGAGAAAAGAGACAAAAATTCATAGACCCAACTGTCCAAGAGCTATTGGACAAGTACAAAGGCATTAGTTCTGATGGGATGCCAAGTTCCCTACCACCTATAAGAGACATCAGCCATTGTATAGATCTGATCCTAGGATCTACACTTCCCAACAAAGCAGCATATAAGCTCACTCCAGATCAGAATACAGAGGTAGCAAGACAAATTGAAGAATTGTTGTAGACAGGCCTAATTGGCACAAGTTTAAGCCCATGTGTAGTACCGGCTGTACTAGCACCAAAGAAGGAAGGCACTTGGAGACTTTGCACTGATTCAAGGGCTATCAACAAGATAACAATCAGGTACAAGTTTCCAATCCCTAGGATAGAAGATTTACTTGATTGTTTAGGAGGTGCTAAATACTTCACCAAAATAGATTTAAAGAGTGGTTATCATTAGATTAGGATTAGACCTGGTGATGAGTGGAAAACTGCATTCAAGACAAATGAGGGGTTATATGAGTGGAAGGTCATGCCTTTTGGTTTATCCAATGCTCCTAGTACCTTTGTGAGATTGATGAATGAGGTCTTGAGAGAGTTTATAGGTAAATTTGTCATAGTATATCTAGATGACATCCTGATTTTCAGCAATCTTAGGGAAGAACACCTCATCCATATAGACTTGGTTCTCAAAACGCTGCATGAAGAGCAGCTAATGATAAATTTAGCAAAGTGTCTGTTTCTGCAGGAGGAAATCATCTACTTAGGATTTGTTATCTCACATAACAAACTGAGAATGGATCTAGAAAAGGTAAGTGCCATACTGTCTTGGCCAACACCCAAAACTGTGCATGATGTTAGAAGTTTTCATGGATTAGCAACCTTTTATAGGAAGTTTATAAAGGGATTTAGTCATATCTGTGCACCCATGCTTGACACTATAAAGGGAGGATAGAAATGCAAGTTTACATGGACAAAGGAGGCAGATAATTCTTTTGAAATGTTGAAGAAGAAGATAGCAGAACAGCCAGTTCTTGCATTTCCTGATTTCAGCAAGATTTTTCAAGTAGAATGTGATGCAAGTCATATTGCCATTGGAGCAGTACTCAGCCAAGAAGGTAGGCCTATTGCATTCTTCAGTGAGAAATTAAATGATGCCAAGAAGAGATACTCATCCTATGATTTGGAGATGTATGCTCTAGTCCAGTCACTTAAGAAATGGAGGCATTACTTGATGCCCAAAGAATTCATAGTGTTCACAGATAATCAGGCCCTCAGTTTCTTAAATAGTCAAGAGAAACTGAACCATAGACATATGAAATGGGTGGAAACTTTGCAAGCTTTCACTTTCACACTCAAGCACAAGAAAGGAGTTAAGAACAAAGTAGCAGATGCTTTGAGCAGGAGAATTCTGACCATAAATCAGATCCAATTGGAGAGTGTTGGGATTGATTCGTTGAAGACAATGTATGCAGATGATGAAGACTTTGGAGAGGTCTATAAGGTATGTACTTCTTTTGGAGACAAATATCATGTTGAGTTTTTTGAATTTCTGATCCAAGATGGATTACTTTTCGAAGGTGGACAACTATGTATTCCCAGATGTTCTATGAGACTGAATATTATTCAGGAAAAACATTGTGGGGCTCTGTCAGGACATTTTGGTCTTGATAAAACTCTTGATCTTGTCAAAAGGCATTACTATTGGCCTAAGTTACAGTTAGATGTGAGAAAATTTGTGGAAGCATGTGTAATATGTCAGAAAGCCAAAGGAAGATCCACAAATGCAGGTTTGTATCAGCCATTACCCATTCCTTCTAGGCCATGGGAGAGCTTAAGCATGGATTTTGTACTAGGTTTGCCTAGGACAAGGAAAGGATATGATAGTGTTTTTGTGGTAGTAGACAGACTCAGTAAAATGACACATTTCTTGCCATGTAAAACCACTTGTGATGCTTCATATGTCGCTAATTTGTTTTTCAAAGAGATAGTGAGAATACATGGTTTACCATTGAACATAGTATCAGACAGAGATGTGAAGTTTATTGGCCACTTCTGGAGAACTCTTTGGAAAAAGCTGGGAACAAATTTGTCTTTCTCATCAGCCTACCATCCTCAAACAGATGGGCAGACTGAAGTTGTTAACCGTTCATTGGGTAACCTACTCAGGTGTTTAACCAGACAGCATGGAGAGAAATTGGATAATATCCTCCCACAAGCAGAATTTTCTTACAATGACACCATCAATAGGAGTACAGGAAGGTCACCTTTTCAGATAGTGTATGGAATTCATCCCAGGGGTATTTTGAAGCTGAGAGATCTACCTGTAGGAGAACCTATTAGTGCAGATGGTGAAGCTTTTGCTTTAGCTATTAAAGAAGTACATGATCAGGTCAAGCACCAACTCCAACAGGCTACAATGAAGTACAAAACATATGCTGACCAAAAGAAAAGAGATTTACAGTTTGAAATTGGAGATTTGGTTTGGGTAAATCTAAAGAAGGAGAGGCTCCCCAAAGGTAAGTATACCAAGCTAATGCAGAGGAAGATTGGACCATGTCAAATTTTAAAGAAGTGTGGACAGAATGCATATGAGATCCAACTTCCTCCTAATCTTGGATTGTCCCCAATTTTCAATGTCTGTGATTTGACTCCATACAAACCAAATGCAGATGTAGAACTGGAACCATTGCAGGCAGCAGCTGATGGCATTTCGCAGCATGATCCACCAAAGTTGAATCACATCTTAGACTCACGAGTGCTCAAGAAGACCAAAAACAACGAATACTTGGAGTATTTGGTGGCCTGGCAAGGACAATCAGATTCAGAGGTAGTTTGGATGACTGCTGACTAGATTTCAAAGCAAGGTACACACCTCCAAACTCTGATCTCAAAGGGGCTTGAGATCTCTTCTCCCGAGGAGTATGGTGCAGGGGCACCCCTTCAACTAGATCAACATACACAAGAGGGAGAGGAAGAAGACTAATATAGTTTTTGACATTTTTTTGTTACCTTATAACATCTTCAAAAATGTAACATTCTCTATTAGCACTTCATGTGGGTAAACTCCAAACTTGACATTTATTGATAGTTGGGATTAAGGGAAAGATAATCAAGGTGTCTTAGCTTTAAGAGTTTTGCTGTCTTATGTAAAACATATGTCATTTGTAATAGATTAAGGGTTTCCACCTATAATTTTGAAAAGATCAAATCCCAGAAACAGAGGAGAATGTCAGTCCCTCACATTGGGAAAGATAAAAAGGGGAAAACCTTTTGTAGAGGGGATGGGGATAGTTTTCTGGGTCTGGTCTCTGAATAGTCAAATGTAATTTCTGAACATGAAGAAAGAATAGAAGTTCTAAAATTTATTTCCTTTCCAGATTTTGAATACTGTGTAAATATCCTGTGTAAATATTCTGTGCAGATTCTTTGTGTAGAAGTTCATTCTGTGTAGAGTTTGTATATAAATTAGTTTTGAGCTTCTGTGGTCAAATTAACTGGATAAATCCATTCCACTGGCAGATTTCTGGGGAAATCAGTGGAATGGACTTGTAGATTAATTTCTCCAACTTTGTTTATTCGTTCTAGGTATGGAAGGCTAGAATTGTAGAACCACTTCAAGCATCAGTTCTGAGTGTCTGTTGTTTATAAGGGATAACCTGCGGGTGTATTTCGCATTCAAGCAATCGGTGTAAGAAATGATATCGGCGTGTCAAAACTAGGCTCACCCGACGGTGAAAGTCTCACCGAGTGTGGTCTTAGCCGTATCCATCGGCAAGAGTCAGGCATCGGCAAGGAGGAATCATGCTGGTCCGATGGAGGCGAGTCTCACCGACAATGGTATGAGTTAAATCCATCGGGGGGAGACAAGGTATTGGTGAAAGAAAACTGTGAGGGTCCAACAGTGAAAGTCTCACCGATGGTTCTATCATCGATGAGAGGAAGAAGGGAGTCTAGCCGAAAAGGAGTTGGCGAAGAGTCCATCGGCGTAAGATAGCCCATCGGAGAATAGGAGGCAAGTCTTGCCGAAGAAACAAGTCCTACCGATGTAAACATTGGTATGTGACCGTTGGAGTGAGTATCGCCATCGGAGAAAGAAAATTACCTAGGGCCGACAATTGGAAACCACACCGATCGGGGAGACCGTTGGAAGGTGTCACCGACAGAGAAATCTTCGGCGTGAGGTTTGAACCTCTCCATTGAACCTCAGCGTTGAACCTCTGAATTGAACCGGTTCAACGTTGCCGTCGACATGAGAGAGAAGCAGTCTGGCCGATAAGGAGTCTTGGTAGTTCATCAGAGTGAATTATGCCATCGGCGGAGGGAATAGAGGTGTCACCGATAGTTAGTGTTTTACCGACAGCAAGTCCATCGGTGTAATCAACAGCATCGGCATGAGACTTAAAGAGTTTGCCGACAGATAGAAGTCTCACCGAAGGGGAAGGTTGAACCTGTCCATTGAACCTTCCGGGCGAACTTATCCATTGAACCTCCAGTTTGAACCTGCCGGTTGAACCCATCCATTGAACCTTTGGATTGAACCTGTCCATCGGGTAGATAGTGGGCTAGTCCTACCGAAGGAGAAGTTCATGTTGTGTGCTTATCGGTGAGAGGTGAAGGTGTCGGCGAAGGAGTATTGAACTTGACCGACGGTGGACTGTCTTGCCGATAGGCAAGAGTGTGTATGTTTCGGTGAGACAATTCAAAGGTCTTGCCGATATAGTTTCTTTTGGCTATCTTGAGGGCTCCAAGAGGTTTTTGAACTGGTTCACACGCTTCAGCTGGCATATGCTCTGCATCACATCCCTAAAGTCCTCCTTATCCCTTACCTCATGTCATTTCTCTTACGCATGGGAGAAATAAAAGGGGTTAAAGGAGGAAAAGACAGGTGACCCATGCCTCTTCTTCCTTCCTTCATTATGGATGACCACACAACTCATGGGGAATCTCACTAATGGTGAGGGTGACTTCAAGTCAATTCCTCTATAATGGATGGGTTTGTAGTCATCTCTTACCTTGGGGATTGAAGAGGGATGGGTTTGGGTGTTGGTACAACCCATCCTATCTCTCCCATACCTCAAATTTTCGTCACTTAACTTTAGTGGGGAGTTAAGATGACCATATGGAGGTTACCCAAGGGTTACCCATTCCAAATGGGACCCTGGATCCATGGGGTATAACCCAAGGTCAACTTTAACCTATTTAGGACACCCAGGGTCAAGTCAAACACAAGAAAAGGCCTCAAGAATTTAAATAAAAGAAAGAAATTCAAATTCAATTTGTTTTCACAACACAAATCATAATTCAGTGTTACAAGAGGGTAGACCTAACCCATTCGACCTTATGCTAGACCACATTACAACACCACATCATACACAGAGTTGATCTTGGTTCCTCGTGGAACTAGATTAGCTTAACAAGGAATAACAACAAAAAGGTGCGGGATGATCTCCAGAATCTGTGGTTTGATTAGTAAATCCTGCACACTCAATTACAAGATCAGTTTCACATATAATCATCATAGTCGAAGCAACTTAAAACATGCATTACCATGACATAGTTCTAATTAGCATAAATGAAATCATTTACCATTTTCTTTCCATCATCATCTAATTAACTTTTCTGAAATGTAAACGTTATCCAAACATCACCCAATTAGTTTTTCCGTTACCATAATAAAGTTTAATAGTTTGAAAAATCCGGGAACTACTATCCCACCAATATAAAAGTATCAGTAACAGTAATGTAAATAGTCACAAGAACAGAAGTAAAAAGGGTAGTCCTCACAGAGAGTATGCAATCAAGATGGGAGATAAGATGTGGCTATCCTTAAATAAAATATACAACAACCAACTAAGAATGTAAATCCATTGAGATATGGACCTTTCATGATATTGGAAGATTTGGAAAGAATGCTTCTAGACGTAATCTATCCCCATATATTAGGATGCATTTTTGTGGTGAATTGTGAATACCTTCATCTATATTAACCATAATTTGTTGGGTAAAGAAGATATAGAGAAACTATTTTCTCATTGGAGGAATTGGTAATTGATGAGAAAATCATACTTCTAAAGGATGTAGTGTTGCAAAAGAAGAACATAGAGACAAAAAGAGGTGCCCAAGAGTCTTAACAAATAGGACTCAAAGGACAAGCATCAAGGTTAGAAATTTAGTGCTTGAAGCAAAAAGTGGAAGAACTCTTACCACACTTGTCTCATTAAGATTTTTTGGGACAAACATCCTTTCTCAAAAGGGAGGCATGATCCATAAGGATCCAAGAAAAGGATATCACATTAGTAGGAGGAACTAATTTTGATGTTTTAGGCTCCAAAACCCCTCAAAGGAACTACTAGTATGAAACTTCTAGTTTTATTAGTGTGTTTCAAAATTAACATTTTCCCTAAGTAATCATTTTAAAACCATCGATTTCATATTAATTCAACATGTGAGAAGATGAAATACCTAGTTTGACTTTTTCTCTTACCATTTGAGAAATGAGACCTCTTAGTTCATAATTAGGGATCTCTAACACTTTCATGGAGACATGAAGAGGATGAAGGCGAAAATAGGAGAAATAATTGATGTATTTTGTTTTTAATATGAAAGACAATACACCAATGAGGGACTAGATGTATTGGAGCTAATAATCATCAAAGAAAGTAAATATCCAACAAAAACAATTATTGAAGCTAAATAGAGTAGATTTTATTTAAGATAGAGAGAGATTATAAAATATATGGTAAAATCTATGGAAGAGATACATGCCTTCAACTATGTTTTAATTTGATCTAAATTTGGCGAATTTATACATTTTACAAATCAAGTAGTAAACTTACTAAAACTAAAAGAAACTATGGTTCCCATTGGGAACTAAAGAGTCACCACATCCATGTCATCTATGGAAATGTTGAATTGTTGTCATTGATGTAAAAGAAAGGAAAGGAGCAATCGACACAATAAGGAGTAAGGAGCAATCGACATTTGCATTTTGTGGAGTTTGTCAAAGCTATGTGGAAGCTATTATATCAACAACTTGGAAGCAAAGTGAAGTTGAATGACTTCTATCAGCAAACTATTCCAAATCAAAACTAGTTTTATATCACAAACTTTGAAGAAAAGAGAGGTAAAATGCTTTATATTGGCAAAGTTTTTATTTTTATAACTTGTTCGCCAGTTCGGCTTTTAGCTGATTTACCAACAAAGAAAATAAAATGTTTGAAAGGTGTTCAAAGAAAAGCACTGTCCGGAAAACTTTATATTCATGAACTAGTTTGTAAGTTTGGCTTTTAGCCGATTTGCCAACTAGCCGATAGCGGCTTATTAAGGCAAGCTATAATGTCTTTTAAAAAGGCTATGTATTTGGGAGTTTTTGAAGAGAAACAAAATACTTCAAGTTTTTTTCCGTGTTGTCGGGAAAGTACATCAAAGACTAACTAGTTTGAAAGTTAGTGTTTTTCCCGATTCGCCAACTAGGTGATGCTTGGCCAAGAATGAACAGTGTATGGAGTGAGAAAGATAGTTTGTGATAGTTAAAAATTGTCGACAATGTGAAGTTGGTGTAAGTTTGGGATTTTCTATTTTTGCCAATAAGCTACTGAGTTTGTGAAATAGCCACTTTCCCGACAAAGTGTGCTAAAGGTCAAAGTTTGGAAAAAGCAATATTCACTGATAGAAGGAATCAAAGCTAAAGATAAGGCAAAGTTTGGAATGAGCAATATTTGCCGATAAAAGGCATAACGAGATAATGCTAAGGTTCTTAAATTTGATAATTCACCAATAACAGAGGAAACAAGGCCAAGTTCATAATGTTATACTTTTGCCAATAAAGCATTTGTGATGGAGATGGCTAAGGTTAGAAATAGGGAGAAGTTACCGATAGAGTGGACAAAGGACAAAGTTTGTAAAAACAAAATTTTGCCAATAATGTGATAAAAGACAAAAGTTCAGAAATGTGAGTGTAGACGTCAAAAAATGACCATAGATCACATTCCTATTCATCCCTGATTGCATTCATATCCATCCCTAAATCATTCCCTGATTATCGATCAATTCCATAAGTCAAGAAATTTAATTAATTTTAATTAATTAATTAAATATCCCTTAATCCCTCCCGTAAATAATAAATTAAAATTAATAAATTTAATTCATTATTTAATCTACCCTAATCCCAAGGTTTAATTAATTTTAATTAATTAAATCTTTTTCATTTGTCTTTACCCTCCTAAAAATAATAAATTAATAAACTAATAAATCTAATTTATTATTTAAATCTAAAACCCTAACTACCTTTTACCTACCTTTTTTGTCGTTCAACCGCTCGAACCACTTTTGCCCAAACTTTATAAAATCCACCTCATTTTTCATTTATCGGCCCATGGAGTTTTCATATTGGAGTTATGCAATACTTAGAGCAAGCACATTTCAATTTGTTTGGTAACATTTACAGTTTTCTATAGTTGGTCTTTAATCTTTATTTGTGTGTTATCATTTAGCTTTGTTTGGTGCATTAGATATGGATTTTTAGGGTTTTCAATAGTTTCAAGTCCTTTTGATAAAAATTCATATTTTATACAACATTAAATCCAAATCCAAATCCAAAACCTATGTTTTAATCTTCTTTGAAACAACATTGCTTCGCAACATCATCTCAAAGAGGGGTAAAATTTAGATGTCAAAAAATTGACCATAGATCACATTCTTATTCATCCCTGATTGCATTCCTATCCATCCCTAAATCATTCCCTAATTATCAATCAATTCCATAAGTCAAGAAATTTAATTAATTAATTAAATATCCCTTAATCCCTCCTGTAAATAATAAATTAAAATTTGTCTTTACCCTCTCGAAAATAATAAATTAATAAATTTAATTTTTTATTTAAATCAAAAATCTTAACTACCTTTTACCTACATTTTTTTTCGTTCAACCGCTCGAACCACTTTTGCCCAAACTTTATAAAATCCACCTCATTTTTCATTTACTGGCCCTTGGAGTTTTCATATTGGAGTTATGCAATACTTGGAGCAACCGCATGTCAATTTGTTTGGTAACATTTACAATTTTCTATAGTTGGTCTTTAATATTTATTTGTGTGTTGTCATTCATCTTTGTTTGGTGCATTAGATATGGATTTTTAGGGTTTTCAATAGTTGCAAGTCCTTTTGATAAAAATTCATATTCTATGCAACAATGAGATTTCGTTGACAAAGGGCGATAAAAGCGAGTTTTGAAAAATTAACTTTTGCCGATAGAGAAGGAAGGAGCCTCAGTTTTGAAAAACAAGATCTCACCAACAAAGGGTGATAAAGGCAAATTTTGAAAAATGAAATTTTGCCGATAAAAAGTGACAAAGACATGAGTTTGCAATATTGCATTTTTACCGATAAAGGTATATGTTCTCTGTCCAATGTCATAATTGCAAAAAATTAAATTGGCCACATAAGCAACAATTTGCATGGACGAAAAGGCCACATAAGTAATGTTAAGTTTGGGATGATCTTATATACTCTGAAGTGAACATAATGGCGGGACATTTCACTAATAAATAATTTGTTGTTATATGGAGCCTAATTAGACTCGAAGGTTAAATTTTTCCCACTTTTATCAGTGCAGTTTCCTACCAAATTATTTAACGGGGGTTTGGGGGCAGTGCCCCCAAGATGGGGTCAAGGGGTAGTGCCCCTTGCGGGGTCCACAGGCAGCGCCCCTGGTGTACTCCTTGTCACGATATAGGGTGGGGTCGAGGGGGAGCGTCCCTGCGGGGGCTTGGGGGCAGTGCCCTTGAAACCTCAAATGTTTTTTATTATTTTATAAAGTCATTGAGAGTTATTTTTTCTATTGGCCGACATAAAAAAACCCTATTTTGTAACTGATATAAGACTTGATAAAAGTGGCTAAGGGTTAGGGTTTCCATTGAGGTATTGTATTGTAGCATTTGTAGCGATATTGAGTTGCAAGGATTGCTAGTTGTAATCAGTTTGATTTGCTGGATAATAATATTGGACTCTCTGTTGGTGGATGTAGCCTGATTTTGGGTGAACCAAATTAAAACTTGTCTCTTGCTGTTATTATTTCTATATATTTTCATCCCTCTATTTAATCTTTATTTGCATTTAATTGATATCTTCTGCATGCAATTCCTAACATAATTCTAAGCCTAATCTAGATCAGTTGTGCGATAGTTAAACAACTTGTAACTATTGGAATTCAGTTTTTTAAGCAGTTGTTGGTGGTGTTGGTGCCTATATAAATAGTTAGGTTTCAAGTATTCATTCGCAGGCACTTCCATAAAAATTCAAATTTCAAGTCTGTCGGCCTCCACTTCTTCATGCATGTATCTTTGTATATGCATTGTTGTTTGTATGTACATTTGAATGTGCAGGTGCAAATGTACATTGGCGATCCTGAGAAAAGAGTTAAATCGGCCTTCAAAGTGGAAAAAATTGGTTGTATGCATATTGGGTTTAGAAATTATGCTTGTATGTCACAGATTCTGGGAATATTCCCTGCTTGTATGTGAGGGTTTGCATGTATATTTGTGTTGTATGTTTAGATATACAATAGCTAGATACAATGGAAACATGCAAAGGAAAAGATGCAAAGGGTCTTGTACATTCTCCACATGCAAACAAAACATACAAAGAGGCCGACATACATTCGCTATAGTGAGAGAGGGTCATCGACATGACAAGATGCATCGGTAGCCAACTCCAAAGTTTCCCCAACGAAAACTTGCAAAGGGCTTTGTATATCATATACAAGTCACGTTGTATATGCAATATGCTTTCGCCACATGCAAGGAGCCGATATTCAAGAGGTGGGACCCACAGGTATACAAAGGGGATTGTATGTGCTCGACATACAATGTGAGCATACAAAGTAAACATGCAAGGCAAAATGTATATCGGGTAGATGCATCGGTGGCAATGTACAAGAAGAAATATGTAAAGGGTGCATACAAAGAAAAGATGCATGCAAGGCAAGAACCAAAGGGTGGGGCCCACCGACTGTATATATATGCAATTGTATGTTTACACATGCAGTCGAACATACATTTGCGACATACACGCCGGACCTGACTTAAAAGTCAAGTTTGGCAAATTCAATGGTGGGGTCCACGACTTGTATGTTAGGTGCTTGTATGTGCCGATATACAAAGGAATGAAGATACAAGGCCCAGATTTCAAATTTCTTCCAATCTGATTGATACAATGGCTAGCGTCTGCAGAATGTATATTGCACATTGTATGTGCAATATACAATGAGAAGTGCAATGAGTTAAGTACAAGCCAGATTTCAAAGTGATTCCAGTTTGCTTCATGATAATGGTTTGAAATCCGTGAGGTGTATATTGTGCATTGTATATGCCGATATACAATGGCGATATGCATAAGGAGGAGATGCAAGGCTCGGACCTGAATATGATTTTAATGTGCTTTATAATATTTGGAGTTCATGCTTTGTATGTAGGCAGTTGTATGTATATGCATGTTCTTTTGCATATACAAGGCGAAAAAAGGCAAAATGAGGCGAAAAAGCGAAATGTATGCATAGCGATAGGAGCAAAGGGTGCCTGCATGGCATAATTTCATTGGCTGGCAAATTTTCAAAGTGATTCAGAGTCGTAGATCTTGGTGATAGGGAGGGAATTGATGGCCGGTTTTAAATTTCCAGATGGTGAATGATTTCTTTGTATCTGTAGCTATTTTTCGAGCGGGAAAAGTTTCAAAAGCATGTAACTGCTGCATTCCAGAAGGCCATGGGTAGGTTGGCATTAATGGATAAGGTGTAGAGGCATGGATCAATGGATTGACAGGTCAACTACCTGATTTGTGAGGAAAATCTACGAATGGCTGCACATTCCCTGATTTCACCTATTTTTCCTTCTTCTTCTCCCTGCGGCATTAATTTTTTGGGCACCATTCTGATGGTGCAATGTATTTGGCAGGATTTTGAAAATGCCATGTAATTATTGCTGAGTACACAGTCTTGCTAAAAAAGGGAAACTGTGTTACTCATTTCAGGTTGTTGAAGACTTGGGCATTTTTTGGAAAAAAAATGAAAGACAAAGTATTTTCTTGGTTGTTTTATCTCTTTTGGAGTTTATGAGTTGCATTTTGAATGCAAGTTGTACAAATGTTTAGTTTCTTGTCAATGTTATATGAAAAATGCTTTATTGCATGCGTTTAGCTATTTGTCTCCTTGGCTATATGCATCTCTTCTTTTGAATCTAGTTGCTAAGGGTTTCTTAGATTTTAGGATATAGATTTCTATATTGCATGCTTAATCTGTAACTTCCATTCAAGGAGTGGATTAAACTATTTTAGACTAAGTATGAAGAAGATTGTATGTCAGCTGGGATATTTGTAAGTAGAGATAGCTAGATACTCATCCTTGGGTGGTGTTTGTAAGGAAAATACCAGTCCTAACCCCTTGAAACTTGAATGCCAGTGCAAATCATTCATTTGTATACATCTAGTTGACTCCTTGCCCTGAGATAGGCACCGGTCTGCTTCTTGTGTAGTAGTTATGATTCAAAACCCCCTATCTTGCATCCAAAATATCAATACAAATCCTTTCACTATTCCAACTTGTTAGTTTTTAGGAGTAGGGTTAGGACCCCTACATACTCTCATACCTAACCAGTTAGATATGTCCAAGAAAGTTGCCAACCTTGTGATCTATCACACAAATCTTGGTCCAAACATGAGAGTATTCTACCTATTCTGAAAAGCTAAATCTTTCTATTAGGTGAGTCAAGGTCAGATCTTTAGCTATAGGGATACCACCCTTGGTGTGGTAGAACCAGAAGTGAAGGGGAGGTAGCTCACGCAACCTCATGTGTTTATTGGCTGGATCTACCTATGCATTGGAACTGGCATACCCTCTGCTGATCTGGAGAGAAAGAACCAACAAAGTGGCGACTCTACCAGGGAAGAGAGTCAAATAATTTAAAGGCTAGAAAATCTAGTTTCCAGTGAAGTTGTTGCAGCAATACCAAAGAAAAACCATGTGGTGCTCTGCTGGTGTGATGAATCCAGAAAACAAAAGTGCCTTGTTGATATTTTGTCCTCTCTATGAGAGGTGACAACTCTGTTGATTGAACCTATCAAAGCTGCAACATATTTCCAGGTATTCATCTTTTGATTCAAAAATGATGAGTTTAGAGCAGCAATCCTGGTTGTGCTCTCAAAGAAGACTTTTTTTATTGAAAAATATAAAGCCTTGAATTTCAAAGGAATAAGTGGTTACCCAAATATTATTCCCAATAAGATTAGAAAATGTTTGCCAAAATATAGTGGATCAAATTCTAAATCTGCAAACAAACATCTACAAATTTTTTGTAATTTGATAGAAGATTACGAGGTAGAGGCTGAAGATGTAGTAATGAGACTTTTTGTTTAGTCATTAGAGGATGATGCTAGAGTTTGGTTTTTAGACCTGCTTTTGTGTTCAGTTTCTTCATGGGTAGATTTAGAAGTTGCATTCCTAGAGCAATTTGGTGAAAGATTTGATTTGGCCTCATTGATCATACATTTCATGAATATTCAAAATGAAGAGGAAGAACTGGTTCCATCCTTTAACCTTAGATTTATTAAGTTGCTCAAGCAAATTCCTGAGTATATGAGACCCAATGATTCATTATGCTCAACAATTTATTTGGCTGCATTTGATAAGAAAATGAGCTATAGATTGAGAGATAAAGAGCCAACTACACTTCACCAGGCCTACAAATTTGCTATGGATATTGAAAACAATCAGAAATATCGAATGGCAGTAGGTTTCATGGCTGCAAGTTGTCAAAACAGTTATCAAAGTGAATATATTTCAGCTTTTCCAATGTGTTCATTGAGAGATGATTTTGTAGAGGGGAATATATTTCAGAACAGTATGTGTAGTCATGATGTGATGCCTAAACATGAAGAAAATGTTGTAGAAAATATAGGCACATCCTATGATGGTGAAGACAAAGATTGTGATCAGCCTCTAGAAGAGAAGCCTACAGACACAAATTGCCCTTCAAATGATCAATTGAAAGATATACATGAAGTTGTGTCTTGCATTGATAGGCATATCCTAGTTATTCATCATTATTTGTACAAGGTGGATATGCAGAGCTTCACTCTGAATACAGAAGATGCTGATTCAAGGGATGGCAGGGACTGTGTTAGTGATTGTCAGCATTCATATGCATATGTGAGCCTTTTAGATGATGAAATATATATGGATACTGAATAAGAGTGTTTCCTTGAAGATTCTGACCACCTCTACAATGCTGAAGTTGAAACTTTTGCTGCTGATCATCAGTGCATTGGTGAAGAGGAAAAATTGGGTCACTATTCATATGTGAATGGGAAAGTTGCAGATGTGTGTGCTCATACAGATGGGGATAGTGTTGGTTGTAGGGGTGATTACACAGCTTTCAATGAAGGGTTGCACTCTGAGCTCTTTATGCCTTCTCTTGAAGCATTCCAGGTGGACCTTAATGATAAAATTGCTGAGTAGAATAATGATGGATATCTGAATGTTTATAAGGATGAATTTAATTATGAGATGTTGCTTGTGCTTGAATATTGTTTGTTTAATATAGAGGAGCCCTTATTTTTTGAAGAAGGGAAAATTTTTAAGGTGGATTCATTTGTTTCATATGAGTCTATTATTTTTCCAAGCAACATTGGTGACTCATATGATGATGACATTCTACAGCTGATGATAATGTATGCTGATGAATCTTGTTGTAGATTTGTCAAGGAAAAAGAAATGGGTAGAAACACGACCAATTGCATAGTAGGGTGCTGGAGACAGCCAAATGTTTTTCGGCTTCATTTCAAGAAATCAAAAGAAAATCAGATTTTTGACAAAGAAAAATTCTGGTTTTTCCTTTTTGGTGGCCCTGGGTCGCCAAGTAAATAAATAAAAAAAGGTATGATTTGTGATGCAGGTTGGTACAACTTTGAGTTTGTGCCCAATGGATAAGGAACTGGTCTGCATCCCAGAGATCTATGGTTCTCTCCATGCCTGCAAGAGGCATGCATCCCCAGACAGAGCCAGTGTTGGTGCCTGCATAAACATTCAGGTTTCAAGTATTCATTCGCAGGCACTTCCATAAAAATTCAAATTTCAAGTCTGTCGGCCTTCACTTCTTCTTGCATGTATCTTTGTATAAGCATTGTTGTTTGTATGTACATTTGAATGTGCAGGTACAAATGTACATTGGCGGGCCTGAGAAAAGAGTTAACTCAGCCTTCAAAGTGGAAAAAATTGGTTGTATGCATTGTTGTATGCATATCAGGCCTGTATGTGGCTTTTAGATGCATATCAGGTTTAGAAATTATGCTTGTATGTCATAGATTCTAGGAATATTCCCTTCTTGTATGTGAGGGTTTGCATGTATATTTGTGTTGTATGTTTAGATATACAATGGCTAGATACAATGGAAACATGCAAAGGAAAAGCTGCAAAGGGTCTTGTACATTTGCCACATGCAAGCAAAACATACAAAGAGGCTGACATACATTTGCTACAGTGATAGAGGGTCATCGGCATGACAAGATGCATCGGCAACCAACTCCAAAGTTTCCTCGACGGCCGATGCATATAGAAGGAAAACTTGGAAAGGGCTTTGTATATCATATACAAGTCGTGTTGTATATGCAATATGCTTTAGCCACATGCAAGGAGCTGATATACAAGAGGTGGGACCCATAGGTATACAAAGGGGATTGTATGTGCTCGACATACAATGTGAGCATACAAAGTAAACATGCAAGGCATAATGTATATCGGGTAGATGCATCGGTGACAATGTACAAGAAGAAATATGCAAAGGGTGCATACAAAGAAAAGATGCATGCAAGGCAAGAACCAAAGGGTGGGGCCCACCGATTGCATATATATGCGATTGTATGTTTGCACATGCAGTCGAACATACATTTGCGACATACAAGCCGGACCTGACTTAAAAGTCAAGTTTGGCAAATTCAACGGTGGGGTTCACGGCTTGTATGTTAGGTGCTTGTATGTGCCGATATACAAAGGAATGAAGATAGAAGGCTCGGATTTCAAATTTCTTCCAATCCGATTGATACAATGGCTGGCATCCGCAGAATGTATATTGCACATTGTATGTGCGATATACAATGAGAAGTGCAATGAGTTAAGTACAAGCCAGATTTCCAAGTTATTCCAGTTTGCTTCATGATAATGGTTTGAAATCCACGAGGTGTATATTGTGCATTGTATATGCCGATATACAATGGCGATATGCATAAGAAGGAGATGCAAGGCCCAGACCTGGATATGATTTCAATGTACTTTATAATATTTGGGGTCCGTGCTTTGTATGCAAGCAGTTGTATGTATATGCATGTTCTTTTGCATATACAAGGCGAAAAAAGGCAAAATGAGGCGAAAAGGCAAAATGTATGCACAACGATAGGAGCAAAGGGTGCCTGTGTGGCATAATTTCATTGGCTGGTGACTTTTCAAAGTGATTGGGAGCCGTAGATCTTGGTGATAGGGAGGGAATCGATGACTAGTTTTAAATTTACAGATGGTGAATGATTTCTTTGTATTTGCAACTATTTTTCAAGCGGGAAAAGTTTCAAAAGCATGTAACCGCTGCATTCCAGAAGGCCGCGGGTAGGTTGGCATTAATGGCTAAGGTGCAGAGGCATGGATCAATGGATTAATAGGTCAACTACCTGATTTGTGAGGAAAATCTGCAAACGGCTGCACATTCCCCGATTTCACCTATTTTTCCTCCTCCCTGCTGCATTAAATTTTTGGGCACCATTCTGATGGTGCAATGTATTTGGCAGGATTTTGAAAATGCCATGTAATTATTGCTGAGTACATAGTCTTGCTAAAAAAGGCAAACTGTGTTACTCATTTTAGGTTGTTGAAGACTTGGGCATTTTTTGGAAAAATAATGAAAGACAGAGTATTTTCTTATCTGTTTTATCTCTTTTGGAGTTTATGAGTTGCATTTTGAATGCAAGTTGTACAAATGTTTAGTTTCTTGTCGATTTTATATGAAAAATGCTTTATTGCATGTGTTTAGCTATTTGTCTCCTTGGCTGTATGCATCTCTTCTTTTGAATCTGGTTGCTAAGGGTTTCTTAGATTCTAGGATATAGATTTCTATATTGCATGCTTAATCTGTAACTTCCATTCAAGGAGTGGATTAAACTGTTTTAGACTAAGTATGAAGAAGATTGTATGTCAGTTGGGATATTTGTAAGTAGAGATAGCTAGATACTCATCCTTGGGTGGTGTTTGTAAGGCAAATACTAGTCCTAACCCCTTGAAACTTGAATGCCAGTGCAAATCATTCATTTGTATACGTCTAGTTGACTCCTTGCCTTGAGATAGGCACCGATCTACTTCTTGTGTAGCAGTTATGATCCAAAACCCCCTGTCTTGCATCCAAAACATCAATATAAATCCTTTCATTATTCCAACTTGTTAGTTTGTAGGAGTAGGATTAGGACCCATGCATATGCTCATACCTAGCTAGTTAGATATGTCCAAGAAAGTTGCTAACCTTGTGATCTATCAAACAGATCTTGGTCCAAACATGAGAGTATTCTACCTGTTCTAAAAAGTTAAATCTTTCTATTGGGTGAGTCAAGGTCAAATCTTTAGCTATAGGGATACCCCCCTTGGTACGGTAGAACCAGAAGGGAAGGGGAGGCAGCTCACGCAACCTCCTATATTTGTTGGCCAGATCTGCCTATGCATTGGAACTGGCAAACCCTCTACCGATCGAGAGAGAAAGAACCAACATGAGGTTCAACTGATTGGAAGTATGTGTTTTTATACACATTGAATCTGTGGTGAACAGGTTAGTCACTAAATTGAATATCTTTCATTCACATGTATAGAGGGCAGAAGTTGCACAGACATACATATGTTTATAGGTAGATTGTGTTGAAGGAGGGAGACTGTGTAAAAGAAGGTAGAGAATTTTGAGAGCATAGTGGAAGGTGAAGACTGTGTTAATGAAGAACATAGAGTGAAAGAGTGCTGACAAGGTGCATTTCAGGTTAATGAAGAACCAGTGTCTGCACATCATAATTTGTAAGGATTCAGGCATTGGTGCCTCATTGTATTGGGTTGGTGCTCAATAGGTGTACAGTGTACCTAAAGGTTGAAGCCTCAAAACATTGTCTTGGGTGTCGATGTACCTGTAAGTTGGTGCTTACAAAACATCTATAAAATCTTTTATTGTGAGGTTGGATTTGAGTAGTAGACTCAAGCAACATTCTCACCGTGGTTTTTCCCTTTTGGGCTTTCCACATAAATATGGTGTCTCCTTGTGTGTATGATTTATGTGTGGTTTTAATTCTTGAGTATTGATTTCATTTTAATGTTTTAACATAAACTGATTCACCCCCCCTCTCAGTGTATTAGTGTTCTTTCAAAAATTGGTATCAGATCCTTGGGTTCCTTGAAGAATGTTTAACCACTTTAGGAAGATCTGGTCTCAAGAACACTATGGCAGGACATGAGGGTTTCTCTTCAAATAAAGCACCATTATTTGATGGATCCAATTATGCTTTCTCAATCATTAGAATGGAGATTTATTTGAGCTCTCTTAGATTTGATGTATGACAATCTATTTTAGATGGCTACACACCACCACCATCTAATCCCACTACAACTGATAAGAAAGATTGTGAAAACAATTCCAAAGCAAAGAATTCTATACTATGTGGTCTAACCAATATAGAATTTGTAAAAGTTATGCATTGTAAATCTACCAAAGATGTATGGGATAAACTGCACAACATTTATGAGGGTGTTGATAAAGTTACGCAAATGAAATTGCAAACCCATAGAAGCAAATTTGAGGCTCTAAAGATGAAAGATGATGAGAATATTGCATAATACATGCTCAAGGTAGATGAGGTAGTGAATGCAATCATAGGTCTTGGAGAAGAGATAAAATATCATGTGGTTGTAAAAAAGGTTCTGAGGTCTCTCCCATAGATGATGACTCTAAAGTCTCTACAATTGAGGAAGAAAAAGATCTAGATAAGCTTACTATTGATGAATTATTTGGGTCAATCAGAGCATATGAGATGAGAAGTGAGTACAGGATCAACAAGGAAAGAAGTAGCATTTAAGACTTCCAAAGCCAAGGAGACTGAAGTAGATTCAGAACAAAGTATCAGTTCAAACATGAATAAGAAGCAAATTTTGTCATAAAGTTGAAGAAGGGCTCTAGCAAATACAAAGGTAAGCTACCTTTCAAATGCTTTAATTGTGGAAAAATTGGTCACTTTGCCTCTAAATGCCCCTAAGGTGAAAAACAAAAGGGAGATAGTTCTAGGAGTCTAGAAGTCTCAAAATATAAAAGGAGAAACTTTAATAAGAAGAAAGAGAGTCTATTTGTAGACAAAGAAAGTAGTTCTTTAGATGATTGTTCTTATGCAAGCAAAGATTATGAAATTGCTTTCATGGCTATTGAAATTAAAAAGAATGAAAATACTCGTACAAAAGATTGCCTTGAAGACACCGATGAGGAAGGAGAGGGTGAAGTTGATTTGGAAGGTGAATTGATTTCTTCTCTAGATGATCTAAGGTATGAAAGAAAACAAAATGAAAAATACAAGTTAAGGATTGAAGAATTTGATAAACTTGTTGTAGATCTGAAACTACAGTTAGTGGAGTCTAAAAGAATAGTAGAGGTAACTAGTTTTGATTTGAAGAACAAACTAGATGAGTGTCAGAAATTAGAGGCTAAAGTTGTCTTGCTGAGGAAGGAGTTAGAAAAGGTGAATGCAAAGTTAAATAAAAGTCTCAAGTTTGAGAAGAGCTCAAAATTTCTTGATCAAATAATTGGTTCTCAAAGATCCATCTCCAACATGGTTGGGTTAGAATACCCTGAAAACATGAGTTTCAAAGATGCCGTCTCTAAGAAGAACACAAAAGATAAAACTACCAAGAATGTTGCTCCCTTCAAAAAGGTAGTTGGAGAACAGGGTGAATCAAGCTCTGCTACGTCTAAGAAACATGATGATTCTAAGAATCCTAAATGATTCAAGAAGAATAAAAGGATTGTAGATTTTAGGAAGGAAGATGTGTTGGAATTAGGGCTAACAACTGAGATGGGGGTGAATCAGTTGTCATAAAATTTTTAATGCTTGCTGCAGTTAATTCTTCTTTACCACTTCTTAATAGATTAATGATACTACCATGAAAAGAAAAAATCAATAACACATGAGAAAAAACACAATTAACACACTTGACACCAAGATTTTTAACGTGGAAACCCAGTTAAGGGAAAAACCATGGTGGGGGTTAACCCACAAGAAATTATACTTTGTTAAAAGTATTACAAAAGGGGAAGGCACATGCCTTCAGGCTCACTACCTAGAGCTCACTTCTCAAAAGAGGCTCACTTCCTACAAAATGATTACAAAATAATTACAGATTGTTTGAACTAATGAATAACATCTCCCAATGCAAGAATTCAATTCCAGTTAAGCACAAAATATTGATCTTACACACTTCATATTTACTCTGCCCTGCTTACTGTTCTGCCATATTCTAAACCTTAGATCTCTTCTTTTTCACTCTTTTTATTTGCCTTTTTTGCACTACTACATCATCGCACACCATCATACCACAATACACTCGAATCCATCAGCTATATATATCCACCTCAAGAAATTCAATCACCTTTTGGTCAGCCTTATAAAGAACTTAACAAACAATACAAGTTCTCTGTTCTATTGGCTGAATCCATACACCAATATTGATGCGTACCAGAAATAACACTTGTAGATCACCATACATGTCAACCACTAACATTATATCCCATACACAACTCACCAAAACAATTCTATTAGATCTACACAAGGATCTAACACAAGTCAGCCTGTTCTTCACTAAACTATTTTTTCATATTAGAACCCGGTACTCAGATGCTCATAACTTTTAATCCATTTCTCACCAGAGGCTGAAATATTAGATTTAGATTGTCCTGACATTCCTCTACACTACCTTAGATTCACAACACACAATGATTAACTAGAGAGATCCGTTGACCAAAATACTGAACTCTGCCATATACCTTGTTCCTGTCTATCCAAACTTGACAAATCTTGGAATTGGCTTCTGGTATGATCTGATACTACATTGTGGATGTGTGGAATGGACTAAGTTGCCATCAATGACAACACATGACATGCCTTGTAGTGTCTCTTGCCAACAATCTCCCCCTTTGGCATTGATGGCAACACTTAGTGAAAAATGACTGTCATGACTGACTCCCCCTACTGTGTACACTTATATATTCTTCCACTGCTCCCCCTCTGATGGATTCTTCATTTTCTTTCATTTTTCACTATCTCTCACTCCCCCTTTTATATCAATGGCAAAGGGTAGGATCCGCAAACCAAAATTTACACAAGAAATCTGTATACAAGGCCGCATATGTACAAATAATCCAAGTATTATATTTACATGAGCTTGAGAATATCTGCAAAACTATTTTTCAACTGCACAAGTTTAGAGGCCCAACTTATTCTCATGCCATCCAAAATTGAGATGTGTCCACTTAGTAGGAATTCCTGTGTTTCTGCTTTCTTCAGATCTAAAGGATCACCTGTCCGGACTGCAACTTGAGCTTTTGATAAAGCAGTAAACATTGTTTCTAACTTGGGGGCAATCAATCCCTGAAGCTCACACATTCTCTCCACAATATTGTTCTTTTCTTTAACAAGTTTCTTTCTTTCATCAGTCAAGCTAATTTCTTGACACTCCTGACTTACTGGAGAAACTGTTAGAGGATCAAAATTTTGAGATAGATTCAACAATTTTTGTTCCCGCTCCTTTATCTTCTTCTCAATATCCTCAATAACTTTGGGCCAAGATAGACAAAATTTTTATACATCACCTCCATTATTAAGAGCATTTTGAATACTCTTTTTACTGATATCAAGTACCTTTCTATCATTCCCTATTAGACCCTTTAGCTCACTAAATCTCTTATCCAAAAATTCATTCCAGACTTTAATCTCTGTAGACTTCTCAAAGGACTCAAAGTGTGTACTTACAGAATTTACAAGGCTCTTTAGATTTCCAGAGGGAGAATCAAATGGATTATTTTGGAAAGTTGGCATTATCTTCTCCAATATACCGGATGCAAGGCCTAACATCTCACTGTCCTCTATGTGAGATTTCAATATCTTTTCTCTTGCCTTGGCTTGTGTGAAATATGCTATCTTCATCATTTGGAACGGAGAGAGAGTATCCAGGTTGATTGGTCCTTGAATCAATTCTGGTTCATCAAACTCTAGCATTTCTTTACTCAAGAAACTCTTCACTACATCTACAGTGCCTCTTGCCACAATTTCTGGACCACCTTCCTTTCCTTGAGTTTTCTCAATGTTAGTATCAGGACTATTTTGTTTGGGTGCATCAACATTTCAACCATCTTCTTCTGCTTTATCTTTCTTAGCCTTTTATATTTCATGTTCTTCAACCTTCAATGAGTCATCTTTAAATTGATCATCTGCTTCTATATTCATCTCTGTATCTTCTCTGTCAAAATGATCGAGAGGAGTTAGAATACCTCTTGCATCAGTAGTTTCATCTGTTATTTTTACTTCTTCCCTGCTTATTGCTTCTTCTTCTAGGACAGAGGAATCATCCATTCCAAATTGTTGCTCATCCTTCTATTGCTCTTCTTCATCCAGGACTGGTGTGTCATCAGTAGGCTCATCTGGCACAACAAAGAACTTGTTCTTGTCTAATGCTTTTCTCAAAATTTGTTTAGTTTCTTGGACTATTTCATCTATCTCTCCAATCATCAGTTTGTTCATTCTTGTCTTACTCCTGAATTCATTTTTGACCTCTTTAAAAATTTTGTCTGCTTCTCTTCTGGAGATCACCAAACATAGAGTGGTTAACACATGTTCCCTCAGCTCCATATCTTTTGACTTGGCCACTTCTTTTCTTATCTCCAAGATGTCTCTTAAGCCTTTTAGAACTTCTGACAGAATTTCTAGCAGTGCTCGATTGAATGCATTCAAGTACTTCATAGTGGATTCTTCCAAAAGTATTTTGTTAGTGTCATTGTAAAGATTATAGAATTTAGTCAATGGTTTTAAATTCCCATCAATAGTGATTGTCTTGAAAATGTTTTTCACAGAGGGAATTTGCTTCTTATCATCAGCCTCTAATCTCTACCTCTTATTTGTCTTCTTGCTTCCAGAAGGCTTCTCTTTAGATAATTTAACAACTTTAGCACCTGTGGCCTTTAGTTCCTTGAGCCCATCATCTGAGTCTATCTTTTCTTCATCCTCCTTTTCCAAACTATCATGTGATCTCTTTGCCTTTACTTTAGTTCTCTTCTTTTCCTTACTGGATGATATGTCTTCTCGTTTCCCATGATTGGCAGATTTCGGGGAAATAGGGGTAGCAATAGAGCTCCTAGTAGTTCTTAGAGTGGAAGAGGATTCTACTGGAGTACTTCCTTGTTCCTTATCCTGCTTCTCCTTCTCAACTTTTTCTATTCTTTGTTTGTTTTGCCTCACAGCTTCCTTTGTTATCCCAATGCTTTCAACTTACATTTCTACTCACTTATGAGCTTTTCTTTTAATCTCTAGCTTCCAAAGTTCAACATGCTGCTTTTCACCAAGATCTTTATAAGTCCCAAACTTCTCAACAAAGTCATCCTTGGGTTTTCTCAAGAGATGTTGAGCGTACATTTCCAAAATCTTCTCATCAACCTCATAACCCATAGGCATAATCCAAATAGTTCTGGGTTCTACAGCTTCCATTAGGCACTGATCAGTGTCCACCATAAAACAAATTTTATTTTTGTATTTCTCAACTACTGATTCAGGGATTCTTTCCCTAGAGCACATCATGCTCTAAATTTTTTTAAAGTAGCCCCAAATTGTAGTTTTTTGTGCCTTAGAATCTCCAATGCTGTGTAGATGATCTCTTATTTGTATTGCAATTGGTCTGTCACTAGTCCATTGCACACCTTTTACTCCAAGCACTTCGTTCATGAAGTAAAAGAATAAACATATAACCAGAGAACCATATTTGAAGGTGTTTTTCTTGTCCTTCTTAATTTTGCTCAAGTTCTCAATTAGTTGGTTCTATAACAGTTCACATAGGTCATAATCTACATTTTCTTTCAACATTTGATATGCTGCATATATGGCAGTTTCGGAGACAGAGTTCTCCCTGCTAGAGTGATAAATCTTGTAACCAATCACCATAGAGGCAAACTTAACATCTGGTTCAATAATGTCATTGATGGTCATTGCCCTTTTGTCAAACTTGGCACCTGTTGCATCAGTAACAATCTGGTTTTTCACAGATTTCAACATGGGTAATCCACCAGTTGAATTTAACCCAGTCACAATTCTGATAACATCCTTTGTAATCTTGAAAGGTTTCAACAGCCATATGAACTCATCATGCATTTGGCTCAAGATGTAACAAACCCACTCACTCTCATCAAATGTCAAAAATTCAATGACTTGTAGAAAATGTTTGCTCTCTGTAATATCCCTTGCTATTTCAGACCTTATTATGTTGATTAGAGGCTTAAGGAATATTGTCAAACACTTCTGATGTAAACCCAATGCTTGCTAGTCTATGTTTTCAGTCTGATATTTTTGCTTGATAATGATAGCTGAGTATTCTAAATGCTCATAAATCTAAACTATAATGTCTAAGCATTAATCTAAATACATATATGACTTCTCTTTTGGTATTTTTGATGCATATACATGAAAATTAGACATGAAATGCACACCTATAGCCAATTGACATTTTGTCAAACACTTGGCATGCATACTGTTATGCTAATCATGATGGATATTAATATGCACATTACATCAAATAGATGGCCTACAACTTATCACTCCTTTATTGAGATATATTGTCTAATACAATGCTGATATGAATGGCCAAGACTATTGGCTCTACAATTTTTATGCAACTCCTAAAATGACAACTATGAAACAATGCTGATATAAAGATGCTAACTCATGAAAGAACCTGGAAATGTAAGTTGCTGTGAATCGATGATGAAGATGAAGGAATGGCAGCCTCAAAACAGCTCATAAACATCCCTCTCAAGCCCCAATCGTGCCTCTCAAGTGTAGCACCCAGCCTTCTCATTAACCAAGGAAAGGAGTCCCTTCCAAACCCAAATTGAAACCCTCTCCTAACTGCCCCGTACTGTAGTGTTACTGTTCATAGCACTGTAGCAACACTGTAGCGTACTGTAGCAAATCACTATAGCAAAACACTGTAGCAAATCACTGTAGCATGCACTATAGCAAATCACTGTAGCGTGCACTGTAGCGCTACTGTAGCAAATCCCTGTAGCAAAAGCACTGTAGCGTACTGTAGCAAACACTGTAGCGTACTGTAGCAAAACACTGTAGCAAACACTGTAGCAGCCAATAGAAAAACTTCTGTTATACAAATTGATACCTCCAAACCCCTGTTAACACTGCAGATTTAAGCACAAATGAAAGGACTGAAGTATCCCTTCCAATTTGCAACCCTTCAGAGGATATTTCACCACCTCAGTTATGCTAATCTATGGGAGTTTCCGTTCCCAAAGACCAAATATGCAGAAACCCTTGGCTCCACAAAACTCATCAAATGCAAATGTCAATAATCGGATGCCTGGAAGCTTGCCTTGCCCCTTCCTTTATACTTTTTTAATCACACTTTCAAGAGGCTTCTAGAAAAATCCTATTATTTTATTTTAGTGACTTTAATGATCTAATGTGTATTTTAAGTCACTATATTAAATTAATTAAATATAAGGTTACCTTTTGATTTCAAATTAAGTAATAACCTTATAAAATAATTAATTTAATAATATCTCCCTTATTTCGTCAATTAGCCTTCGGGAGTTAAAGGCTAAATTACTCATCATGAAAATCACCTAGGAAGGGGACATTATAGTCTGCCCCTCCTGAAATTGCTTGTCCCCAAGCAATCTCAACTCTGGATGCTGAAAAATCTCCTCGCCTTCCCAAGTGGCATCCTCAACCGGTAAATCCCTCCATTTGATCAAGTACTCTTTGATGACCCGTCTCCGTAACTACCTCTCCCTAACATCCAAAATAGCCTCAGGCACCAAAATCAACTTCCCCTCATCATCCAAGGGTGGTAAGGTAGTAGAAGGAACCACGCGATGACCTAATGCCTTCTTGAGGCGTGACACATGGAAAACATTATGTACTCTGCTATCTACCAGTAATTCTAACTCATAAGCCACATCACCAACTCGTCGGATAATCCTGAAAGGGCCATAATAATGCGGCTTGAGCTTCTCTGCACCACTCTTCTTGAGAGTGGATTGTCGATAGGGATGTAACATCAAATACACCATATCCCCAACCTTAAATGAGCGCTCAACTCTCTTCTGATCAGCATATTGTTTCTGCTGATTCTGTGCCCTTTAGATATTTTCTCGAAGAGCTCTCATAATATCTTGGTTCTCCTGTAACATATCTCCTGCATTAGGCACTCTACTGTCACTCATCAAGAAGTCAAGGAAACTAGGTGCTTCATAACCATACAAGGCCATAAATGGTGTCATTTGAATCGAGAGATGGTAAGTGGTATTGTAACAGTACTCACAAAGGTATATCCACTTAACCCAACCCTTCTGTTGCCCTGCAATGTAATTCCTGAGATATCCCTCCACCCACTTATTCACAATTTCTATTTGGCCATCCGTCTGTGGGTGGTAGCTAGTACTTGGGGTAAGCTCTGTCCCACATAGTCTAAATAACTCCTGCCAAAAATGACTCAAGAACCAACTATCCCTGTCACTAACAATGCTCCGAGGTAACCCATGCAACCTGAAAATCTCACAGAAAAAGAGTTCTGCTACCTATGCAGCTGAGTATGTAGCTGTGATTGGAAAGAAATGAGCATAATTTGTTAATCGATCAACAACCATATAGATACAATCTCGTTCCTGGGTTTTTAGCAAACCGGTAATAAAATCCATGGATAAACACTCCCACTTCCTATCAGGAATCAGAAGTGGCTGAAATAAACCTGCAGGGTATGTATGTTCCTGTTTTTTCTGCTGGCAAATAGGACACTCTCTGACATATCGAAGAACATCTGTTTTGAGCCCTTTCCAAGTAAAGCGCTCTCGAACCTATCTATAAGCCTTGAAGTACCCCGGGTGCCCTGCCATAGGTGTATCATGAAAATACCTCATCACTGTGTTCTTCATTTCTGATCCTGGGGTTAAGAATATCCTACCTTTGTAAATGATAAGATCATTTACAACTGAGTACCTGTCATCCTGAACTGTCCCCTCAATTATGCTAGAAGCCCATGAGTCTTTGGCATACTCTGCCACAATCAATTGTCTCCAATCCTCTGAAATCTCCACCATAGAGCTCAAATGGGGACGGTGAGACAAAGCATTAGCAACTACGTTTTGAGTTCCCTTGACATAAGTAATATCAAAGTCATATGATTGCAATTTACTCACCCACTTTTGCTGACGATCATTAATATCTCGCTGTCCTAGGAAATGCCTCAAGCTGTTATGGTCTGTCTTAATGCAAAACTTGCTGCCCACAAGGTATTGCCTGAATTTGGCCAATGCATGCATAATGGCCAACATCTCCTTATCATAAATACTGTAGCTCCTCTCTGGACCCCGTAACTTCCTGCTCTCAAAAGCTATCGGTTGTTTGTCCTACATAAGAATTGCACCAATCCCCTCACCCGAAGCATCACACTGTAGCTCAAAGGGTCTAGTAAAATCTGGCAAGGCTAGAACTGGGCAAGTAGTCATCAACTGTTTAAATTTCTCAAAACATTCCTGTGCCTCAGGTGTCCAAACAAATGCCCCTTTCTTCATTAAATCTGTAAGTGGTGCTGCATGTCGTCAATATCCACTGACAAATCTATGGTAGAAGCCACATAAACCCAAAAATCCCCTAAGCTGAGTAAGATTCTCAAGTGTAGGCCACTCAATAATAGCTCTGACTTTGTCAGGGTCCATACGCACACCTTCTGCGCTGATGATATGGCCTAAGTATAGCAACTCTATTATGCCCAGATCACATTTGGATTCTTTGGCGTACAAGGACTCCCTGCTAAGAATTCCCAATATTGTATCCAAATGGGCGATATGCTCCTCCCAAGTTCTGCTGTACACCAAAATGTCATCAAAGAAGACTAATACAAACTTTCTCAGTTGTGATTGAAAAACCCTGTTCATAGTGGACTGAAATGTAGCAGGAGCATTGGTTAGTCCAAATGGCATAACCACAAACTCAAAATGTCCACAATGGCACCTAAATGCTATCTTCTCGATGTCCTGCTCTCTGACCCTAATTTGGTGATAACCTAATCTCAAATCTATTTTCAAGAAATAGCGAGCACCATGAAGCTCATCGATCAATTCGTCAATACGAGGAATAGGGTACCTGTTCTTAATTGTCCTCTTATTCAACACCCTGTAATCGATGCACATCCGAAGGGTACCATCCTTTTTCTTGACCAAGACTACTGCTGAAGCAAAAGGTGATTTACTTGGCCTAATGTGCCCCATAGCCAGCAGCTCCTTAATTGTTTTTTCAATCTCATCTTTTAGCTGCTTGGGGTGTTTGTAAAGAGTGATCATCACGGGTTTAGCACCCTCCTCCAATTCTATTATGTGCTCAATCCCTCTGTCTGGAGGCCTACCTAGTGGAATATCATTGAACACCTTGGAGTGCTTGATCCTCAACTCCTGTATATCTGGGTGATAGGCTGGTTTTTGTTTCTCTTCCTGTGTTGGCATTAGAATACACCCTGCTGCCCACTCAACCATGTCATGGCGCATAAGTCTCTCCATTTTTCTGAAAGATATCATCCTGCAGCTAGTATCCCTGATGGCTTTTAGCACATGAGTCTTCCCATCCACTTTAAACCTCATCTCCATTTCCCTAAGGTTAATGGTAAACTCCCCAATATCATGAAGCTATTTCATTCCTAAAACCATGTCGGTTTCTCCCATGTTTACCACATAAAAATCTGCCTTAAACTCAAAGTTATTCAATCACATGGGAAGACCTGGAATCATCCTATCACACTTAAGAGTATATCCATCAGCAACTTTTACTCTTATGCCCTCGAATTCCTCTGTCCAAATTCTGCGCCTATCAACCAACCTAGCATCAATGAAGTTATGCGTGGCACCTGTATCAAGCAAGGTAATGATCTTCTGTCCGGCTAAAACCCCACACATCCTGAATGAGCCCTCTTGCTGTATGCTAGTAAGGCATGCTTCTTAAAAATTTGCTTCTTCAACATTTTCAGCCTCAATTTCATGCTTATCTGTCTCATCATCAGGTTTTTCCTCATTAGATTCCTTTTGATCAGATTGCTGGTCCAACTTGGAATCCTCATAGAATGCCCACATAATCCTATTTGCTTTGCCCTTAGGTCTTAAAGGATAGTCATGGCTTGCATCATAGGGACCTTTGCAATAAAAACACAACTTTTTCCTTCTCAAATCATTAAATGTCTCACAATCTAATGGTGTTGCTGATTTTCCCTTTGAGTCTGAAATTTCTTTTTTCTTGGGAAATGTCTTGTTGTCCCGGTAAGAAGAAGATCCCTTAGATGAGTACTTACTTTGAGGGGCTGCAAGTTCCATACTCCTAGCTTTTTTCATTGCCTCTTATAGTGTCGAAGGATCAAAAGCCTTTATCCATCTCTTAACAGTTCCAATAAGCCCTCCATGAATAGCACAACCAATCTCCTTTCAGATATATTGGAGACCATGACTGATAATTTCTGAAATTCACTAATGTAACTCTCCAAACTCCCAGTCTGCTTAAGCTGTGCCAAGTCTCTAAAATATGTCTCTGGATCTCTCTTATCAAAGCGTTCCACCAATCTATCAACAAACTCCTGATATGAAGTGATACTATTATGATGCAATGTCTCTATTCCATGATACCACCAATCGTGAGCTGCTCCCTCCAAGTGAAAAGTAGCATATTTTATTGCATCCCTTTCTGTCATGGGTCTAAGAGTCAAGAGGGTGTCTAGCTTATGAATCCAAGCCTGAGCTGCGACCTTCCCACTACCATCAAACATGGGCAATGTAACTCTGTTGGCGGCATACATCAAATCATTATTTTGATTTCTTGGTCTCTTTTCTTGCTTTCCCCTGTAGTGTTCTCTTCTTTGACTCACAAACCTATCAAAGCTCATGCGCTCCCTAACCTGTGGTGTCAACAACTCCCATTCATCATTAGCTGCCATAAGAGTATCTGCAAACATTTCTTCTCCTTCTTCTTCTGCATTTTCCTCTTCTTGTTCATTCCTTAAAAAAGTAGGATGTGTAGGCCTATCTGCCATGTGAGTGAGAAGATGCTTGTGCCCTAGGTGTCCCAACCACACTCCTATTATCATCCGGTTCATAGTTTCGTCTTCGCTGAGGGTTCATTTGTTGTATCATTGTAGTAAGTGCCCGCATAGCATCTGCCACTTGCTACTGCCCCGTAGCCATTTGTCTAAAGAGTTCACGTGTTTCCTGTTCTTCATCATTTCTTCCCCTATTTCTGATAGGGCTACCTTCACCTCTTTCACCCATAGTGCCGGATGAACCAACCTCACGCTATTTTGCTGCTAAAGTAGTTGATAAAGTGTCCTGTTCAAGTGGTTGTGGCCACTGTTTTTGCTTCCTTTCTTCTCTAGCTGTATACCTCTTGTCTCTATCACTTTGTTGCATTTAATGAGCCAATTTCAAACCCAAAGGATGGCAGAAAACTGCTCTAATACCACTGTAATATCCCTTGCTATTTCAGACCTTATTTTGCTGATTAGATGCTCAAGGAATATTGTCAAACACTTCTGATGTAAACCCAATGCTTGCTGGTCTGTGTTTTCAGTCTGATATTTTTGCTTGATAATGATAGCTGAGTATTCTAAATGCTCATAAATCCAAACTATAATGTCTAAGCATTAATCTAAATACATATATGACTTCTTTTTTAGTATTTTTGATGCATATACATGAAAATTAGACATGAAATGCACAGCTACAGCCAATTGACATTTTGTCAAACACTTGGCCTGCATACTATTATGCTAATCATGATGGATATTAATATGCACATTACATCAAATAGATGGCCTACAACTTATCACTCCTTTATTGAGATATATTGTCTAATACAATGCTGATATGAATGGCCAAGACTCTTGGCTCTACAATTTTTATACAACTCCTAAAATGACAACTATGAAACAATGTTGATATAAAGATGCTAACTCATGAAAGAACCTGGAAATGTAAGTTGTTGTGAATCGATGATGAAGATGAAGGAATGGCAGCCTCAAAACAGCTCATAAACATCCCTCTCAAGCCCCAATCGTGCCTCTCAAGTGTAGCACCCAGCCTTCTCATTAACCAAGGAAAGGAGTCCCTTCCAAACCCAAAGTGAAACCCTCTCCTAGCTGCCCCGTACTGTAGTGTTACTGTTCACGGCACTGTAGCAACAATGTAGCGTACTGTAGCAAATCACTATAGCAAAACACTGTAGCGCGCACTGTAGCATGCACTGTAGCGCTCACTGTAGCAAATCACTGTAGCAAAAGCACTGTAGCGTACTGTAGCAAAACACTATAGCAAACACTATAGCAGCCAATAGAAAAACTTCTGATATGCAAATTGATACCTCCAAACCCTTGTTAACACTGCAGATTTAAGCACAAATGAAAGGACTGAAGTATCCCTTCCAATTTGCAACCCTTCGGAGGATATTTCACCACTTCAGTTATGCTAATCTATGGGAGTTTCCGTTCTCAAAGACCAAATATACAGAAACCCTTGGCTTCACAAAACTCATCAAATGCAAATGTCAATAATCGGATGCCTGGAAGCTTGCCTTGCCCCTTCCTTTATACTTTTTTAATCACACTTTCAAGAGGCTTCTAGAAAAATCCTATTATTTTATTTTAGTGACTTTAATGATCTAATGTGTATTTTAAGTCACTATATTAAATTAATTAAATATAAGGTTACCTTTTGATTTCAAATTAAGTAATAACCTTATAAAATAATTAATTTAATAATATCTCCCTTATTTCGTCAATTAGCCTTCGGGAGTTAAAGGCTAAATTACTCATCATGAAAATCACCTAGGAAGGGGACATTACACTCTCTAGGGTTTTGAATTCTGGTTTCAAATCATAGTTATCATCTTTTAGATGGTTCTCAAACAATTCCAACAATTTTAGATTTCCAAATTCATCCATGTTACAATGGATGTATGCCCTAATATCTTCTACATGTAGTACTCCATATGGGACACCAGAAAAAGCACCTAATGGTTTGAATTCGACTAACTTGTAAGGATGCTTCTTAAATTTTGGATGGGGCCTTTCAGTAATATCAACAATAAGAGGAGTAGCCATCTCAACAGATTACAAATTCAAAGTTTCACATAAAAGTAACTTTTTCTTCCGCGGAGTTAAGGTTGATCAATTGCTGGTCGAATTCGTTCTTCATGCGCCAATATCTAGATTTTTAGTTTAGATACTCTTCTTCTTGTTCTCTTTGAATGCAAAGTGATTCAAATGCTTGAGCGAGTGACTTTTTATCCTCTGCAAAACCTAATTTGTCATTGTAATAAATGCGTTGCCCTAACTTCATCCAGTTACTCTATTTCTTGATATAGTTTCTCATGAATATCTTCACAAGTTGCCATATTCACTTCTTTTCTTATGGAAATCCTTCCAAATGGTCTGGAATAGGATTTTATAACTTTAATCATCATGCAAGATTTAGGCACCCACTTATTGGGTAGGGGAATTTATTTTTTTATGCAGCTCCCCTTATCCAGAGCTCCTAATTCAATTTCTGGAGGGATTATCAGCACCAGATTCTGGTGCGGGCCCATTACCATTATTCATTTCACCCTTTTTGACCCATGTTATGTTCATTCCATTCTAGATCTTATTCATATCAACTTTTCCCTTGCCTTTGTCCTATCTCTGCTCATCCGGTTTTCTATTTACCAAACCTCTTCTTTTATTATTCCTACTTCTGTAGAATCTTGCAATATGACCATATCTATTGCAATTAAAGCACACAACATTTCTTTGCTTATTTACTTGATTTCCTCTTGATCTACACTGATTAGCCATGTGTCTAAATCCATTGTAAGAAAAACAATAGCCATTGAAAGAATTGCCATTTCCTCTATTGTTAGAGTTATTCATTATCATACTTCTGCATTCATTGGATTTATGACCATACCTCTTACACTTGAAGCATTGACTGGAGAATGAGGGACCACTTTGATTTAGTTTGCTTCTACACTGAGTAGCTCTATGACCAAATTTACTACAATTGAAACAATTTCAATTAAAAGATGGATTCCTTTGAGCATTAGACGGTCTTACTGGAGGTCTTTAAGGTCTATTTCTCCTATTCCTTGATTGAGAATTTCTTTGTTTGGATCTAGAGCTTTCACTTTTCTCATACCCAAGACCATGCTTATCATCAGCCTTCTTCTGACACTCAAGTATTGCTTCAAGTTTAGCTGAGCTTATCTTGAACTTCTCCTTGTATTCATTAGCAACTTCTAGGTCATGTCTAAGAATGACAATTTGCCTTTCAAGTTTTCTCTCATTGTCTCTACTTTCTTGTAGATTAGACTCTAGATGGCCAGCTATTTTGTCCAATCTACAACATTCTTCAGTTCTTTCTTTTAGAGTTTGATTCAGGTCTTCTTCAGTCTTCTTCGTTTGCTCAATTTCTTTGGTTAGCCTCATTACCCCAGATTCCATCTCATGTTTTAGAACATAAACTTCTTTTGTTAGCTTCTCACATTCCTTTGTTTTTCTTCCAAAGCCTCAGTCATGCCATTTTCTTCAGTAAGATTAGCTAGCTGATGAAGTAGTTCCTTCCTTTTTTCCATTGATTTCTTTAATTTATCTTTTAGCAAGTCAATGCAATCATCAACATCCTTAAGGTTCTCTTTCAGGTCATCTACTTCTACTTTGGACCGGTCAAGATCTTCTAAAGCTAAATGAAGTTGTTCTTTGAGTGAACCCATTGAAACTCCTTCCCAGATCTTCCTCAAGCTGTTAAACTTTTTCAAAGGAACCTTGCTCTTATACCAATTATTAGAATTAGGGCTGACAACTGAGAGGGGGGGTAAATTAGTTGTCATAAAAATTTTAATGCTTGCTGCAGTTAATTCTTCTTTACCACTTCTTAATAGATTAATGATACAACCATGAAAAGAAAAAATTAATAACACATGAGGAGAAACACAATTAACACACTTGACACCAAGATTTTTAACGTGGAAACACGGTTAAGGGAAAAACCACAGTGGGGGTTAACCCACAAGAAATTATACTCTGTTAAAAGTATTACAAAAGGGGAAGGCACATGCCTTCGGGCTCACTGCCCAGAGCTCACTACTCAAAAGAGGCTCACTGCCTACAAAATAATTACAAAAGAATTATAGATTGTTTGAACTGATGAATAGCATCTCCCAATGCAATAATTCAGTTCCAGTTAAGCATAGAATACTGATCTTACACACTTCATCTTTACACTACCATGCTTACTACTCTACCATAATCTGGACCTTAGATCTCTTCTTTTTCAGTCTTTTTATCTACGTTTTTCGCACTACTACATCATCGTACACCATAATACCACAATACAATTGAATCCATCAGCTATATATATCCGCCTCAATAAATTCAATCACCTTTCAGTCGGCCTTATAAAGAACTTAACAAACAAATACAAGTACTCTGTTCTATCGGTTGAATCCATACACCAACATTGATGTATACCAGAAATAACACTTGCAGATCACCATACATGTCAGCCACTAACATTATATCCCATACACAACTCACCAAAACACTTCTACTAGATCCGTACAAGGATCTAACACAAGTCAACCTATTCTTCATTGAACTATTCTGTCATATTAGAACTTGATACTTAGATGCTCATAAGTTTTAATCCCTTTGTCACCAGAGGTTAAAATCTTGGATTTAGATTGTCCTGACATTCCTCTACACTACCTTAGATTCGCAACACACAATGATTAACTGGAGAGATATGCTAACCAAAATACTAAATTCTGCCATATACATTTTTCCTGTCTTTCCGGACTTGACAAATCTTGGAATTGACTTCCGGTATGATCTGATACTACACTGTGGATGCATGGAATGGACTTAGTTGCCATCAATGATAACACATGACATGCCTTGTAGTGTTGCTTGCCAACAAGATGATGGTTTCATCAAAGTCCACAATCCAAAGAGGAGATTCAAAGATCAATTTGCAAGACAAGCTAGGCTCAATTATGTATTTCATGGTTATTGTTTTTTATGTAATCAGTTTGGACATAAAACAATAGACTACAAAATTAGACCTAGGAGAATGGATAGGCATGATTTGCAAGCAAAAATTATTTTGCCCCTTTAGTTGATATGAATGATATTTGTTATAATTGTAACAACTATGGGCATATTGCCAAGTTTTGTAGAAGTGTGTTTATACAACCTTCTAGACAGGAGAAAAGGAGATTTACTCCTCCAAGGTACAACATACATGTACATGCATCTATGCAAAAACAACAAAAAGCACAATCCTTTGCATGTCACAAGAAAGAGTCTACACCCCCTATTTAGGAGAAAGAACCAACAAAGCATTCTAAGGAAAAGGTGAAAAGTTCAGAAAGGCGTTGGGTAGAAAAGAAGAATGAAAAGTCTATGTTAGTTCAAACAACTTTTCATGCCAAAGGACAAGGGAATCCTTGGGTGATAGACAGTGGATTCTCTAGTAATATGACTGGAGATAAGAGTAAGTTCACCATTTTGGAGAAATGTAATGGTGGTTTTGTCAAGTTCGGTGATAACACCATTGCTAAGATAGCTGGTAAAGGCACACTATGCATAGATGGTAAAACTAATGCTCAATATGTGTTGTATGTACAAGGATTACAACATAACTTGATCAGTGTCAACCAGATGTGTGACAAGGGGTACAATTTGTTATTTCATGTTAGTGGATGTGAAATAAGACAAGCTAGCTCTGGTAAACTTGTTGCTGAGGCAAATAGAACAAACAACAACTGTACCATCTAAAGGAGGTGAAGGGTGGAAATGTCTGTTACGGAAAACTAATGAAAGTTAGTTATGGCACAAAAGGATGGGCCACATCAACTTTAACCATCTAGTGAAGATCAACAAGAGGAATGCAATTAGACATATGCGTAGTATTGGCAACCCAGAAAATGCCTTCTATAAAGAATGTCAAGAAGGGAAGCAAATTGTTGGAAATAATGCAGATAACTGAGAGGGGGGGTGAATCAGTTATCTTATAACTTTTCTATTTTTATTTTCTTTCCTTGACTTAATATTTAATGTTATACCAAAGCAAGGCAATCATAAGAGCTGAAAAGAAATTAACACATAACACAAGGATTTTTATGTGGAAACCCTATTAAGGGAAAAATCACGGGGTGACTAACCCAAGATTGTATTCTCTATTAAAAGAATAAGAAGTACAAATTTGGCACTTGCCAATTAGGGCTCACTACCCGAGCACACTGCTCACAAAAGGCCCATTGCCTACAAGAGACTTATAGTCTACAAATGCTTACAAAATGATACCAAGGTGTTTAAACTGATGGATAGCATCTATGCATGCATGATTTTAGTTCCGGTTAGGTACAATATACTAATCTGGCACATTTCATTCTTCGTCTGCTCAATATTAATTTCCTGTCACATTCCAGACTTGAATTACTGTCTTCATTCTTGCCTCAGCTTTTCGTTGCACTTCACCATTTATATGATCAAAATCACACTTACAAGCTTAAATCCATTGGGTATATATATCCGCATCAAGGATTTCCAACACCTTCTTAGTCGGCAATAAGAACACATGAGATATTTGCAAGTTATTGATCTGTTGGCTGAATACATGCTAGATTAGTGATGCATATTAAAACGTAGGCATAGAAGTCATTAATCATGTCAGCTAACAATGCATGATATCATAGATTGCTTGACCAACACCTTTTACACATCCAGATTGAAGTCTGATATTCTGTCACTTAGTTCTTCCTCTGTCTACTCTGTCAGACTAGAACCCAACACTTAGATGCTTATATCATTTACATGCTTTACCACCGGAGGCTAAATCTCTAGAATACACTAGTCATATGACCCCTCTTGACTTATCCAAGTTCGTAGCTTACTGAGTTACACCATCTGACAGATCTAGACCTAATTGTTAGATCATGTAGCATGCTCTGTTCTTGTCTACCAGATCATCTTGACTTCAATCTGACTTCTGATATGAATGAATTACTGATTACGGATGTCTGGGATACACTTTGTTGCCATCAATGACAACACTTAAATGACCTAGCAGTGTCTCTTGCCAACAATCTCCCCCTTTGGCATTGATGGCAACACTTAGTGAAAAATGATTAAGTGTCGTAGCAACTCCCCCTTTGCATATGCTCCAACTAAGCTGGTATTCTTTTGATGTGGGATTCTTTATTTTTCACTGAACTTCACTCCGCCTTTGACATCAATGGCAAAGGACAGGATCCGTAAACCAAAATTGTACAAAAAGTTTCTACATAAGGCCGTATATGTACATATAATTCATATGATAAAATTACTTGTACTTGAGTATGTCTGCAAAAGTAGTCTTCAGTTGTACAAACTCTATGGCCCAACTCCTCTTCATCCTATCCAAAATGGAGATGTGACCACTCAACAAAAATGCATAAGCTTTTGCCCTTCTTAAATTTGATGGATCACTGGTCTGGGTTGTGGTTTGAGCTTCTGTTAAGGCCTCATGCATTGCCTCTAACTTAGGGATAATTATCCCTCTGCGTTCACCCATTCTGTTCATTATGTTCTTCTTTTCTTTGCCCAGTCTCTTTATTTCATTTATTATAACAATAGCCTGGCATTCTTGATTTATTAAAGAGGAGGAAAGAGGGTCAAAATTCTGAACTAGGCTTGATAGTTTTTCTTCTTATTTTTTTACTTTCTCCTCAATGTCTTTTGTCACTTTAGGCCAAGTTAGATAGAATTTGAATAGGTTCCCACCATCTTTGAGAGCATTTTCAAGGCTCTTTATTCCAATATCGAGAGTCCTCCTATCATTTGCAATTAGCCCTTGCACCTCAGTGAATCTTTTCCCCAGAAACTCCTTCCAGATCTTTGCTTCTACTGATTTCTCTAGAGATTCAAAATGAGTGTTAACATAATTTACTAAGTTTTTCAAGTTATGGGATGGTGAGGCCAAAGGATCCTTTTGATAGGATGGCATGATCTTTTCCAATATCCTGGATGTACTTTCCAATAGCTCACAATTCTCCATATATGATTTCAAGAGTTTCTCTTTTGCTTTGGCTTGAGTAAAAGATGCTATTTTCATTGTCTGAACCAGGGAGAGAGAGTCAAAATTCAGTGGTCCTTGAAATAACTCAGGTTCATCCAGCTCCATCATTTCTCTGTCTAAGAAGTTCTTCACTATCTCTGCAATGTCTCTTGCTGGTGATTGAGACTTCTTTCCTTTTGAGATATCAAGACTGACTGGTTTTGATAAGTCATCATTAATCTTTTCTGCTTGTTCTTCTTCTTTTCCCTTATCCTCTTTTTCTTGATTCTTCTTTTCTTCTCTTCTACTTTCCCCTTCAGCGTCAGTGTTTGGAATGTTTGTCATGGCTGTAGTGGGATCCGGAGGAGAGATATCACCTGTGTTTATTGCTTCATGAACTTCCTCTACCGGAGCAGAGGAGTCTAAGTCCTCAGAGATTTCTTCATTTATTTTCTTTAATCCTTTGACATCCATGGTAGAAGGTTCTTCATCTATTTCCTCTATAATAGGAAGATTAAATCTCTTCAAGGCATTCCAGAGGATATATTTTGTTTCATTTGCTACTTGGTTAGTTTCTCCAAGCATGAGTTTATTCATTCTTGCCTTGCTCCAGAATTCATCCTTACAATCCTTGAAAATCATGCTCATTTGTTTTAGAGTGATGGAAGGATATAGTTGAATTGCTATCTACTCCTGAATCTCTAAGTCTTTCATCTTTGCATTCTCTTTTCTTAGCTCAAGTACCTTTTCTAGGCTCTTAGGAATCAATGATATAATTTCAATGAAAGCTTTATTATAAATGTTCAAGTAACTGATAGTAGCCTCTTCAAGTAATCTTTTATCAGCCTCGTTGTATTCATCATAAAATTTTGTCATTGGTTGCAGGTTTCCATCTATATTGATGCCTTTGATTATATCATCAATTGATAAAGTGGGTTTTTCAACAAATTACTTTGATTTCTCATCCTCATCTCTGTTACTAGAAGACTTCTTTTGCTTCTTTACTCTCTTGATTTCTTCATCTGATTCAGTTTCTTCATCATCCTTTTGGCTCTTATAGATTCTTGATGCTTTGGTCTTCATTCTCTTTTCACCTTTGCCAGATGGCCTGACTTCCAGTTTGGTAGTTTTTAAGCTTTTAAGGGTGATAGGAGCAAAGCTCTTGGAAGATCTAATCTGGGAGGAGGTTTGCACTGGAACACTTTCTTTCTTTGCATCCTCTTTTTCTTTCTCAATCTTCTCTAATCTTTCTCTGTTTGCACTGACAACTTCTCTGGTAATGCCAAATTGCTCTGCTAGCTTTTTAACTTCTTTCCTCACCTTTCTTTTTGTTTCAGGCCTTCTTAATTCAACATGCAGTTTATGTTCAATTCCTCAAAAGTGCCAAATCTCTCTGCCTTAGGGTCCTTGGGTTGACTCAGAAAATGTTGAATATGAGCCTCCAATATGTTTCTATCAACCTCATAGTCCATGGACATTATCCATACTCTCCTTGGCTCAACTTCCTCTATTAGGCATTGATCAGTATCTACCATAAAGCAGACTGTGTCTTTGTACTTCTCCACTATTGATTTAGGAATTCTCTCTTTTGCTTGCATCAAGCTCTGGAAACTCTTGAAGTACCCCCAGAGAGCTATCTTCCAGGCTTGAGCATCACCAAGTCCATACAGATAATCCCTGATTTGAATGGCAACTGGTTTATCATTTGACTAGATTAGACCTCTTGATCTGGGTAGCTCATTCATAAAGTAGAAGAATAAACACAAATCAGATTGCCATATTTAAAGGTGTTTTTCTTGTCTTTCTTGATTTTCTCTAGATTTTCCATTAGTTGGTTCAACAGGAGCTCACACGGATCATAGTCTGTATTATCTCTCAACATTTGATATGTAGCATAAATTGTGATGCCGGATACAAAGTTCTTCCTGCTGGAGTGGTAAATTTTGTAGCCAATTATGATTGATGCAAACTTCACATTCGGATCAATGATATCATCTATGGTCATTTCCCTCCTATCATATTCTAATCCGGTAGCTTCAGTTACCGTTTGATTGTTCACAGCTTTGAGAGTAGGGAGCCCACCAATTGAGTGCAATCAGGTTACAGCCCTAATGGCATTCTTATCCTATTTTCCTTTGTCTAGAGTTAAATAGTTAACCTTGTATTTTCCTTGAAAATCCTTGTAAAAGCAACATCAGTCAGTATGCACATGCCTAATGTTAGGTATGTTTGTGATCTTGAAGTCTAAACCCAAATCTCAAGGTCTAAATCTGTCCTTAGAAAGCTTACCATGTGAAAGAACTTGAAATTCTAGGCAGGTTTGCTTTTTACATCACCTTGAAATTCAACCAAATAAGGAAGTTATGGGCAGTCAAAGTCTGGTCAAACTAGACTTTCCAATATCGGGGTCATATTTCTTAACATGATTGATATTCGCAAATATCACCCTACTTAGAAAATCTGCTACCTGCATATTTATATGCACATGTCAAGTTTATACCCGAGGGTCATCTACCCGTCAAACCAGACATTCTATTTCCATCGGGGTCATATTCCTTAAGATGACTGATCTTTCCTAAACATGATGATGACGTCATCCTGACCCCCGATATGTAAAGGTTCAACATGACCATGATGTCATCTTTTTCAAGGGGTGATATTTCCCAATATCAAGGTCATATTTCTTATCACCCTGATTTCATGCAGCATGTCCATGATGTCATCCTTTCACATTTCAATAAGGCCCGTCCATGATGGTGACATCACCATCATATCCCTCATAAGGGAAACATGCAAAGGCCTAGATGCAATCGGCAAAAACATACAAGGTTGATGTACAAGTGCCGATGTTCATTTGGCGGGTCAAAAAGAGTTCATTAGCCTTCAAAAAATTGAAAAAGTTGATTATATGCATCTTCGAATGCATATCAGGTTTGTATATGCATTTGAGGAATCTGTCGTAGATTCCCAAAATATTTTGCAAATGTATATCAGGATTGAATGTATATCAGGTTTGTATATTTGAACATACAAAGGTATATGCAATGAAAAGATGTAAGGCCGACATACATGCATCAGCTATAGTAGAATGTATATCGCCAACATACATTCACAATATACAAGTCAAAAGATGCATTAGCTACAGTGGCTTGTATATTTCGCTTTGTATGTTTTCACATACAAAGCCAATATACAAAGGGGTAGACATACAAGCCATAGGTACAACGGCAACATACAAAGAAATATACAATGGAATTTATACAAGTGTCAGACAAGCAGGAGATACAAGGCAGACCCGACGGCGGAATTAGGCATAGCAGATAATCTTTCAGGTCCGCAGCTTGTATCTCGGCATTGTATATGCTGATATGCAAAGGGCATATACAAAGAAAAGATACAAGGAGAAATGATAAAATGCTGGGGCCCACCGCTTGTATATTTGCGATTGTATGTTTGCACATACAATCAATTATTCATTCCTAGTATACAAGCCAGATTTGAAATGAACATACATTCTAGTTAATAACAGGGCAGGATTCCTGCAGTTGTATGTATATTTTGCTTGTATGTCCGCATTGTATATGCGACACACAAGCAAAATATACAAGAGGAACATGCATGGCTCGGACCCAAAGGCGATTACAATATGCTTCATAATGGTTTTAAGTCTGCAGCTTGCATGCATATGGCATTGTATGTTTAGACATGCATTCGCCACATACAAAGGAAATACAACTGGTGGGGCCCGCACATACAAAGGCGATTGTATGCATATACAAGCCGATATGCAAGAGGTAACATACTAGATGTATATCGGCCAGATAGGATGCATCAGTGGATCATTTTATAGTCTTCCCGATGGCATTTTTCAATAATGGTTTCAAGATCAACCCAGCGACCAATTAGGTGGTGCCACATGGCAGGATATACAAAGGCCGATTCAAAAGGGTAAAGGCCCGCGTTGTATGCAGTTTCAAATGCATATACACAAGGCAATTTCAAAGGGATATTTAAGCACCAAAAGAAGAGGTACATGCATGACGCCTTGCATATACAAAATTAGTTTCAGAGGCTGATATATACAGATGTAAAGCGATATATACATAGAGTTGACTGCAACTTTGACCGCCCGTATCTCCTCCATTTTGGTGAATTTTGGCATGCTGTAAGAGGCAAAAATGCATGTTTTTTCCTCCTCTTTCATTTGGTGGGCTTTTCAAGGCTTTTCTCTCACTTTCAAATTTTAGATCTGGTGTTGCATGCTTGGCCATTGTGACTTTTCAGCAGCGACAGTTGCATATTCAGCTGAAGATATTTGTTGCACTCATTACTACAAATAGATGACTCTACAGACCACATTAAAGATGAAAAATATCTTTCATATGCCCTATTTTCAGATCTTTTACACCATAACTTCAGGCAGATGAACGTCCCTTGAACAGTGGTATTTTCTAACAGCGCCCATGGGCAAGAATTTATTGTAATCGACTGAAAATGTAAAATGATATATATACATGTTGAACAGAGGTATAGGTTGTTGGTTGTTCTTCTGGGCTATTTTTAATGGCTATTTGGCCTCTGTAATCAATAGAAGCTATGTTTTTTGCCTCTCTTTTGTTATTTTAGCACTGTGTTTGTTTTACGGATTAGTGTAGGTTGTGTATTGTGGACAACAGTCCCTTTCATTCCTTTATTCTTCTATTCATAACCTCTGTTAGAATCAATATGGGTCTATGTGAATTTCCCTAGCTGTGAGATTATTACCATGCTGATTCAGTTGCAGCCAAACACAACTAAATCTGGTGTATCACTTATTTTATATTTCAGCATTCCTTCTAACCCTTTTCCCTTGCAAGCATTAGCACTAGGTTTAGATGTTTTCCTTTAAGCAATAGGCTTAGAAAGAGGAAGCTGGCCTTCTCTAGAGGTCTAATCTCAATTCACAAGGTCCCACACTTTGAGATCATTCCCATGTTACTCCAGATTACTGAAGTTTCACAACTCTAGCAAGGGTGCAAATCTAGGTGATAACAACTTTGGCACGCTCAGTGGGACCAGTTCAATGAACTTCTCATTAAGATACTAGGAGATTTGGTGTTTCTCCTAGTATTATCAGTCTTTGGAGGCAATACACTAATACCTTGGTGACTCTATTGAATGAATCAGCTGGATTCAGTAGCCCAAGTACCTAAACAGTTTTTAAAGATTAGGATTTTGGTGGTTTTCCTGGCCTTTTCTGCTTCAAGAAGCATTGCAATCACTTGGCGACTCCCTCTCTAGTATGTATCCATTCTTTCCTTGGTTACACACCTATTTTGCTCTAATTCTTACATGTTTATGAATATCTAGCATTTAAATGCTATAAGATGTCAGAATTTTATGGGAAATATGGCTATTCCCTACCCCTAGTCCAAATACAAGCTATTGGCACCCGTATTAGTAATTCCAGGCCCCAAATGCCTCTGATTTTATGCCATATAGCCCTGCTGCTGCAGAATATCAGCATCCTCACGATGCTTACCATCCTCCTACCCCTAATGTTGCCCCTAAGAATATTGACGCTTTTAATGAGATCATGGAAGGTTTTCTAAAGCTTGACAAAAATTTAGATAAGGCCAAAAGAGTAGCAAGATGCAGTCGGTCTCAACGGTTTTATGATCTCAGCATCATAAGCATGTATGGTCTCAAGAAGCTGTCTCTAGATTAGAATAGGGATGCTGACGAATTTATAGAAATTTTAACATGTGACCAGTAGCGAGAAGCACAAGGGGAGGTTTTTCAAGAAAACCCTTCTATAAGGACGACACCTACTCAGCCTACTACTGAAGAAGCCCCAAAATTTAAAATTCCAAACTTCAGGTAGGATAGTCCATCTACACCTCCAAAGCCACTTCCCAATTTTCAAATCCCCTTATCAGATGGGCCTAGCATGGACGGTTATGATGAGATTGCTAAGTTAAAAGAGCATGTGTTTACAATTCCAAATTTCAACCAGTCACTTTCTTCTGCACATGTTCAGCCTACAGAGCAACCTAGACTCCACAAGTTTCCAGGCTTCAATGCTTATATCCCTTCACAAGTCCCTGTTTCTGTACAAACTCAAATTATCACTCCCCAGGAACAAATTTGTCTAGAATCCTCTCCCCTCCAAGAATTTCAAGAAGTTATTCAGGCTTCTTTCCCTAATGCTATTTCAATCCTCAAGGGTGGGCAAGTTGTCTACCAAGATATTTGGAAAGATGAGCCAAAAGAGGAGGTGGAAGAAGATAAAACTAATGAGGAGCAGTTTGTTCCTACACTCACAAAGATAGAATTGTTTGAACCTACTGCACCTGTGAATATTGTTAATGTCACTTCAGAAATGGATGATGCTGCCCTACTTCATGAGCTACCTGATTATGTTGAAGATGAGGAATATGTGTAGCTAGTTGTGAATTTGCAACAACAAGAGAACATAGAAAATCATGACAAATTGCTGCAGGTTGAGGCTGAGCGTGACAGTGAGTTTCTAAACCATAAAGAAGACTAGGCATGTTGCTCTATGCTAGATTATCCAAAGGCTAATTATGCTGATATGCTTGGAGAGCTTCCATGCTTTATTGAAATTAATGAGAAGACTGAACCTGGGCAAGAACAAATTGAAGATTTGTTCTTTATTATCTAGTAGGGATATCAACTTCTTGATGGGGAAGTTTTCTCTTTTGAACATGTACACGGCTCATTTTCTGAGCTTAAATCATAAAATCATGAACATCTTGTTCATAAGGTGAAGGCAACCATATTTGTAGTAGAATCACAGGAACTAGAGTATTCAGATAAACAAGAGGAGGAATGTAGCCATGATGACATTATATCAATATTCTTGGTTTCCTTGAAGGGGGAAGGATAAAGAAATGAGGTCCCAAGTCAACTGTTTCACACACAACAACAACATGAGAGTCAAATGGAGGACACCATCATGCCAAATGAAGAGCAGGAAGAGAAAGAATCAAAGCAGAGACATGAGATCAAACATGATTTACATGTCACTTCAAGAGGATGCCCAATCAGGCATCTAGCCCAGCTGGAGACACATCAAGAGGAGTCACCACTTATCATGCTTACCTCTAAGCATGAAGTTGAGCATCAAGATGAGTGGGATCAGCCCATTTATTCACCACAAGTTAGCAATATCAGCAATCAGCCCAGGTGGATAGGTGAGTTTATCTCCATTTTGTGGGGGGTGTTTTACCAATTTGTTATATGCCTACTCCCCCCTCACTTCTTCTTAACTGCCCACATGCATGATAAACATTGTAAATTGTTAAGGAAGGGCAGTTATTTTCAAGAACCAATTAATGGCTTCGTTTAAGGTCACCTCTGACTGGTTAGTTTAGGATTAGAGTAGATTTTATTTCAGTTTTAGGTTTCCTTTCAATAAGTGCCTTTGCACTTTGCTGTATTCTCATTAGGAGATACATGCTTGCTTATTGTTTTTGTTTTGGCTTGGTAGCTTGCCCAGTGTTTCAACTCTGGTGTTCTTGTTATAGCATCTTTTGACCCCATGCCCAATGGATGTAATAAGGCCACTGATCTTATGTTTAGCAGGCAAACATCCCATAGAGGTCGCCAAAAATGTTATTCTATTTTCCTCTGTCCAGAGTTAAATAGTTAACCTTGTATTTTCCTTGAAAATCCTTGTAAAAACAGCATTAGTCAGTATGCACATGCCTAATGTTAGGTATGTTTGTGATCTTGAAGTCTAAACCCAAATCTCAAAGTCTAAATCTGTCCTTAGAAAGCTTACCATGTGAAAGAACTTGAAATTCTAGGCAGGTTTGCTTTTTACATCACCCTAAAATTCGGCCAAATAAGGAAGTTATGGGTGGTCAAAGTCTGGTTCAACCAAACTTTCCAATATCGGGGTCATATTTCTTAACATGACTAATATTCACAAATATCACCCTACTTAGAAAATCCACTACCTGCATATTTATATGTGCATGCCAAGTTTATACTCAAGGGTCATCTACCCGTCAAACCATACATTCTATTTCCATCGGGGTCATATTCCTTAAGATGGCTGATCTTTCCTAAACATGATTATGACATCATCCTGACCCCCAATATGTAAAGGTTCAACATGACCATGACATCATCTTTTTCGAGGGGTGATATTTCCCAATATCAGGGTCATATTTCTTATCACCCTGATTTCATGCAGCATGTCCATGACGTCATCCTTTCACGTTTCAATAAGGTCCATCCATGATGGTGACATCACCATCATATCCCTCATAAGGGAAACATGCAAAGGCCTAGATGCAATCAGCAAAAATATACAAGGTTGATGTACAAGTGCTTATGTTCATTTGGTGGGTCAAAAGAGTTCATCAGCGTTCAAAAAAGTGAAAAAGTTGATTGTATGCATCTTCAAATGCATATCAGGTTTGTATATGCATTTGGGGAATCTGTCGTAGATTCCCAGAATATTTTGCAAATGTATATCAGGATTGAATGTATATTAGGTTTGTATATTTGAACATACAAAGATATATGCAATGAAAAGATGCAAGGCTGACATACATGCATCAGCTACAGTAGAATGTATATCGCCAACATACATTCGCAATATACAAGTCAAAAGATGCATTAGCTACAGTGGCTTGTATATTTCACTTTGTATGTTTTCACATACAAAGCCAATATACAAAGGGGTAGACATACAAGCCACAGGTACAACGGCAACATACAAAGAAATATACAATGGAATATATACAAGCGCCAGATAAGCAAGAGATACAAGGCGGACCCGATGGTGGAATTAGGCATAGCGGATAATCTTTCAGGTCCATGGCTTGTATCTCGGCATTGTATATGCTGATATGTAAAGGGCATATATGAAGATAAGATACAAGGAGAAATGATAAAATGCTGGGGCCCACCACTTGTATATTTGTGATTGTATGTTTAAACATACAATCAAATATTCATTCCTAATATACAAGCCGGATTTGAAATGAACATACAGTCTAGTTAATAACAGGGTAGGATTCCACAGATGTATATATATTTTGCTTGTATGTCCGCATTGTATATGCAACATACAAGCAAAATATACAAGAGGAACATGCATGGCTCAGACCCAAAGGCAATTGCAATATGCTTCATAATGGTTTTAAGTCCACAGCTTGCATGCATATGGCATTGTATGTTTAGACATGCATTTGCCACATACAAAGGAAATACAACTGGTGGGGCCCGCACATACAAAGGCAATTGTATGCATATACAAGCTGATATGCAAGAGGTAACATACTAGATGTATATCGGCCAGACAGGATGCATTGGTGGCTCGTTTCACAGTCTTCTCGATGGCATTTTTCAGTTATGGTTTTAGGATCAGCCCAGCGACCAATTAGGTGCTGCCACGTGGCAGGATATACAAAGGCCGATTCGAAAAGGTAAAGGCCCGTGTTGTATGCAGTTTCAAATGCATATACACAAGGCGATTTCAAAGGGATGTTTAAGTGCCAAAAGCAGAGGTACATGCATGGCTCCTTTCATATACAAAAGTAGTTTCAGAGGCTGATATATATACAAATGCAAAGCGATATATACATAGAGTTGACTACAACTTTGACCGCTCGTATCTCCTCCATTTTGGTGAATTTTGGCATGCTGTAAGAGGAAAAAATGCATGTTTTTGCCTCCTCTTTCATTTGGTAGGCTTTTTAGGGGTTTTCTCTCACTTTCAAATTTTAGATCTAGCGTTGCATGCTTGGCCATCGTGACGTTTCAGCATGACAGTTGCATATTTAGCTAAAGATATTTGTTGCACTCATTACTACAAATCGATGACTTTGCAGACCACATTAAAGATGAAAAATATCTTTCATCTACCCTATTTTCAGATCTTTTACACCATAACTTTAGGCAGATGAACGTCCCTTCAACGGTGGTATTTTCTGACAGCGCCCATGGGCGAGAATTTATTGTAACCGACTGAAAATGTAAAATGATACATATACATGTAGAATAGAGGTATAGGTTGTTGGTTGTTCTTCTGGGCTATTTTTAATGGCTATTTGGCCTCTATAATCAATAGAAGCTATGTTTTTTGCCTCTCTTTTGTTATTTTAGCGCTGTGTTTATTTTATAGATTAGTGTAGGTTGTGTATTGTGGACAACAGTCCGTTTCATTCCTTCATTCTTCTATTCATAACCTTTGTTAGAATCAATACGGGTCTATGTGAATTTCCCCAGCTGTGAGATTATTACCATGCAGATTCAGTTGTAGCCAAACACAACTAAATCTGGTGTATCACTTATTTTATATTTCAGCATTCCTTCTAACCCTTTTCCCCTACAAGCATTAGCACTAGGTTTAGATGTTTTCCTCTATGTAATAGGCTTAGAAAGAGGAAGTTGGCCTTCTCCAGAGGTCTGATCTCAATTCGCAAGGTCCCACACTTCGAGATCATTCCCATGTTACTCCAGATTGCTGAAGTTTCACAACTCCAGCAAGGGTACAAATCTAGGTGATAACAGGCATCTTGGGATATTTTGAATGGGCTCATCAACCACATAAAATTATCATGTATTCTGCTCAGGATATATCAGACCCATTCATCTTCTTCAAATGATGGGAAATGTATGTAGTGTGCAAAGTGTTTTTCATTTAGGGCTTTGAATTCTGTCTTAAGCTTGAAATTCTCATCACTTAGCTGTTTACGATATAGCTCTATCAATTCTAGGTCTCCCAGTTCCTTGAGGTTTGTGTGAATGTAAACCCTAACATCCTCTACATGAAGAATGCCATTTGGAATATTGGAAAATGCACCTAGGGGATCGACTTCTAGAGACTTGAAAGGATGTTTCTTGAAAACTGGCCTTGGTCTCTCAGAAACATTGACAACCATAGGAGTAGCCATTATAAACAACAAAAATTGGAGAGATTTGCACAAAGAAATACCTCTTCACGCCTTAGGGTTTGGAGTGACTATCAGAATAGATTGCTCTTGGATTCGATCTTCAACTGAGTTTGAATGGTCTGCTAGATTTATTTTCAGAGCTCTTCTCTCTTCTTCATGAGTGCAAAGTGTTGCAAGTGATGGACGAGAGGCCTTTTAACCTTGCCCAAAAACCTAATTTCCTTTTGTAATAGATGTACAACTTAAGTTATCCAGTTGCCCTGTTTTGAGAGAGATTTTCTTGAATCACTACGTAAAACTTAGAATCATTGTCTATGAGGATTGACAACATATCTTATTTTCTTCAATCATGCCATGGGTCTGTAGATCAAAGCATTTCAATTTTGAATCATACCAAATCTATCTGTGAAATTCTACTTTATCGGATAGCTGTCGGAACCAGATTAACTTGAGCAATTTTAAATCTTGTAAAACTCCATGAGGACCTTTCACATTTTGACTGAAGGTTATTTGGAGGATTTTTTGAGAACCCTTTAATCCGCAGCATCAGATGTTTACCCAATGTGCTGAATTTAGGCACTAGCTTACTGACTGGGGGAAATTGATTTTCTTTGTTACTCCCCTTGAGCCAAAGCTCACCCTTTTAGTTTCTGAAAGGAATATTAGCACCAGATTCTAGTGCGGATGCATCTCCAATTGTCATTGTGTTCTTCTTAACCCAAATCTTGCTCATCTCCTTTTGAACTTCTTCCAGATTAATCTTGCCTTTGCCTTTGTCTTGATTCTGATCAAGTTTTACTGGACCCTTTTCATCATGATTTCTGCTTCTGCAGAATCTAGCTATGTGACCAGATTTATTGCAATTGTAACACACACATTTATTTGCTTATTTGAATGATATCCTCTTGATCTGTACTCATTAGCCATATGTCCAATTCTATAGCGTACAAAGCATTTACCATTGAAAGATTTGTTTATTTGCATATTTCTGCATTCATGAGATTTGTGACCATACCTTTTGCAACTGAAACATTGACCGGAGAAGGATGGATTGAATTGATTCATTTTGTTTCTACACTGGATTGCTTTGTGACTGAACTTGTTGCAATTGAAGTAGTATCCACTAAAGGATGGATATCTTTGAGCATTTGGTTACCTTATCGGATGTCTTCTAGGCCTATTACTTTGATTTCCTAATCCAGATTTCTTCTAACCGGATCTAGAGCTTTCACCTTTCTCATATCCCAAGCCATGCTTATCATCCACCCTCTTTTGGCTTTCAAGAAGAACTTCAAGTTGGGCTGAGCTTATCTTGAACTTTTCTTTGTATTCATTTGCAGTTTTAAGATCTTGTTTAAGAGTGTCTATCTGATTCTCAAGTTGTTCTTCATTGTCTCTATCTTCTTCAAGATCAGATTTAAGATGCCTGATTATTTTGTCCATTTTGTGGCAGTCCTCTATTTTCTCCTTGAGGGATTGTTTTAGATTATCTTCAATCTTTCTCCTTTCTTCAATTTCTTGGGTGAATCTCATAACCCCTGATTCTATTTCATGCCTTACGATAATGACTTCTTTTGATAGCTTCTCACATAGCTTATTTTTGTCATTCAGATCTTCATCAGTATCATTGACTTCACTCTGATTGGATAATTTTTGGAGTAGTTCCTTTCTCTTTTTCACAGAAATAATAAGTTTTTCTTTTAGCTCATTTATGAAGTCATCAACTTGTTTGAGTCTTTCTCTCAAATTACTAACTTTAGAGTGGGATTGTTTAAGATCATCTACGGTAGACTGAAGTTGTTCCTTCATACCATATACATCCATTGAGATTCCCAGATCTTCCTCAAGTTGTTAGGCTTTGTTCAGAGGAACTTGGCTTTGATACCAATTGTTGGAAACAATGCAGATAACTGAGAGGGGGGGTGAATCAGTTATCTTTTAACTTTTCTATTTTTCTTTTCTTTCCTTGACTTAATATTTAATGTTATACCAAAGCAAGGCAATCATAAGAGTTGAAAAGAAATTAACACATAACACAAGGATTTTTACGTGGAAACCTTGTTAAGGGAAAAACCACGGGGTGACTAACCCAAGATTGTATTCTCTGTTAAAGAATAAGAAGTACAAATTTGGCACTTGCCAATTAGGGCTCACTACCTGAGCACACTACTCACAAAAGGCCCACTGCCTACAAGAGACTTACAGTCTACAAATGCTTACAAAATGATACCAAGGTGTTTGAACTAATGGACAACATCTATGCATGTAGGATTTTAGTTTCGATTAGGTACAGTATACTGATCTAGCAGATTTCATTCTTCCTCTGCTCAATATTACTTTCCTATCACATTCTGGACTTGAATTACTATCTTCGTACTTGCCTCTACTTTTCTTCACACTTCACCATTTATATGATCAAAATCACACACTTACAAGCTTGAATCCATCGGGTATATATATCCACATCAAGGATTTCCAACACCTTCTTAGTCAACAACAAGAACACCTGAGATATTTGCAAGTTATTGATCTGTCGATTGAATCCATGCTAGATTAGTGATGTGCATTAAAACATAGGCATAGAAGTCATTAATCATGTCAGCTAACAATGTATGATATCATAGATTGCTTGACCAGCACCTTTTACACATCCGGATTGAAGTCTGATACTCTATCACTCAGTTCTTCCTCTGTTTGCTCTGCCGGATTGGAACCCAACACTTAGATGCTCATATCTTGTACATGCTTTACCACCGGAGGCTAAATCTCTGGAATACACTAGTCATATGACCCCTCTTGACTTATCCAAGTCCGTAGCTTACTGAGTAACACCATCTGAGAGATCCGGACCTGATTGTTAGATCATGTAGCATGCTATGTTCTTGCCTACCAGACCATCTTGACTTCAATCTAACTTCTGGTATGAATGAATTACTGATTGCGGATGTCCGGGATACACTTTGTTGCCATCAATGACAACACTTAAATGACCTAGCAGTGTCTCTTGCCAACACAAATAAGGGTTAGTTTCAAGTCGAAGGACTATTCAACTTCAAAACCTCTTAAGCTGATACATACAGACTTGTGTGGACCAACTAGAACTAAAAGCATCAATGGATAAAGGTATTTCAAGTTGCTAATAGATGATTATTCAAGAATGACATGGGCAACTTTTCTTAAAGATAGATCTCAAGCTTTAGAAAGATTTAAAATCTTTAAGGCTAGGGTTGAAAATGAGATTAGGTTAAGGATAAAATTCTTAAGGTCTGACAGAGGTGGAGAATTCACTTCCAATGAATTTGATCAGTACTATAAAAAGTATGGGATTAAAAGACATTTTTTTGTAGCTAGAACACCTCAACAAAATGGAGTTGTTGAGAGAAAGAACAAAACTATCCAAGAAATGGATAGAACAATGTTGAATGAAGCCAAATTTCTTGATAGATACTGGAAGGAAATAGTTCATATTGTGATTTACATTCTTAATAGAGGTCAGTTAAGAGTAAATCATGATAAGACTCCTTATGAATTGTGGAAAGGTAGAACTGTATTTGTGAAGCATTTTAGAACTTTTGGAAGCAAATGTTTTATAAAAAGGGATGAAGATACCTTGAGTAAATTTGAGACAAGGTCTGATGAGGGAATATTTCTTTGGTTATTCAACTACAAACAAAGCCTATAAATGCTATAATAAAAGGTTACAAAAGATAGTTGAAAGTATGAATGTTAGGGTGGATGAAGACTTCTCTCAGTTGTCACATAGAAATGATTTGTATTCAAAGGTTTCTATTTATGAAGAAGAAAAGAAGAAGAAGTTGCAAAAGAAGAGTCACAAGAGAAGAGTGATGCTAATGAAGAAGAGCAACCAAAATCTACTCCAAAGGCTCCACCCAAGTATGTCAAAAGAAATCATTCTGAGAATCAAATTCTTAGAAATAAATCTGATGGTGTCATGATAAGGAAAAATCTAAAACTAGCACAATAAGAATAGGTAAACTATTCTTTATTGTCTAAAATAGAACCTAAATCTTATGAAGAAGCTAGTAAGGATAAAATTTGGATTGAAGCCATGAAAGAAGAACTTAGTCAAATAGAGACAAATTAGACTTGGGAACTTGTTTGAAGGCCTACTAATAAGAATGTCATTAGCAGAAAATGGGTGTTTATATATAAATTGAATGAAGATGGGAAGATAACTAGAAATAGAGCTAGATTAGTCTGCAAGGGCTATGCTTAGGTTGAGGGCATAGATTATGATGAGACATTTGCACATGTGGCTAGGCTTGAAGCCATTAGAATGTTTCTTGCATATTCAATTTATAAATGTTTCAAGGTGTACCAGATGGATGTGAAATCTGCATTTATCAATGGCTATTTGGATGAGGAAGTTTATATAGAGCAACCTAAAGGATTTTAAGTGACTAAAAACAAAGACTATGTGTGCAGATTGAAAAAGGCATTGTATGGTCTAAATGAAGCTCCCCGGGCTTGGTAATCCAGGATGGAAAAATATATTCAACAAGGTTATAAGAAAGGTATAGCTACTAGCAATTTGTATTTTAAAATTGAAGGTAATCATATGCTGATTGTTATTGTTTATGTTGATGATATAATATTTGGTAGAGATAGTGATAAAATGTGTAGAGAGTTTGCTAATGCTATGCAAAAAAGAGTTTAAGATGTTAATGCTAGGAGAATTAATATTTTTCCTTGGTTTACAGGTTAATCAATTAGACACAGGGATTTTCATTTCTCAGACCAAGTATGTGAAGGAAATTCTGAAGAAATTCAAGATGGAAGATTGCAAGCCAGTCAGTACACCTATGGTCACTAGGTGTAAACTTAGCAAAGATGATGAATCTACCTTCATAGATCAAAATTTGTATAGATCCATGATTGGAAGTCTCTTGTATCTCACAACAATAAGGCCTGACATCATGCAAGTTGTTTACATGGTAGATAGATTTCAAGCTGCTCCTAAGGAAACACATGTCAAAGCTATGAAGAGGATATTCGGATACTTGAAGAGTATAGTAGATTATGGTCTATGGTATCCTATTGGTGATGACTTCACTTTGACTGCATACATAGATGTAGATTGGGCTGGTTGTATGGATGACAGAAAAAGCACTAGTGGTGGTGCATTCTTTCTAGGAGATAGATTGGTAGCTTGGTTAAGTAAGAAACAAAAATTAGTCTCTTTGTCAATAGCTAAAGATGAATATATAGTTGTTGTATCTTGTTGTACTCAGGTGTTATGGATGAAGCAAACATTGCAAGATATTAAGGTAGATTTTGATGGGTTAGTTAACATTCTTTGTGATAATACTGGAGTGCAATAAACATCTCAAAGAATCTAGTTATGCATTCAAGGACCAAGCATATATCAAATAAATATCATTTTCTCAAGGAGAAAGTTGATGAACACAAAGTCAAGTTGGAATATGTTCAGACAAAAGAACAATTGATAGATATATTTACAAAAGCTCTTCCAAAGGAGACCTCTCAACAACTGAGGCAAAAGTTAGGAATTGTTCCTTCTCCTATCTCTAATTGAATACAGAATGTATTCATCTAGGGGGATTATACTAGAGTATTTTTGTATCCCTGGTACTGCAGTTGTCCTATAGGATGATTGTCCTTAGGGAGAGTAAGTTAGCATTGTTATTTTTTTGTGAGTCCCTTTGTAATTGATGTCAAAGAGGGAGAATTATGTAGCGTGTTCACAACAAAGTGCTAATACATGTAGCAAGGGGGAGAACGGTATGGTTGTCATGGTCAAATTCAAGTTAGATTCAGGTGTTGCCATCAATGACAAAGGGGGAGATTGTTAAATTGTTGTCATTGATGTCAAAGAAAGGAAAGGAGCAATCGACATAATAAGGACTAAGGAGCAATCCACATTTACATTTTGTGGATTTTGTCAAAGCTATGTGGAAGATATTGTATTGGCAACTTGGAAGCAAATTGAAGTTGAATGACTTCTATCAGCAAACTGTTTCAAATTAGAACCAGTTTTATATCGCAAACTTTGAAGAAAAGAGATGTAAAATGTTTTATATTGGCAAAGTTTTTATTTTTCTAACTTGTTCGCTAGTTCAAATTTTAGCCAATTTACCGACAAAGAAAAGAAAATATTTGAAAAGTGTTCGAAGAAAAGCACTATTGGGAAAACTTTACAATCCTGAACTCATTCACAAGTTCAACTTTTAGCTGATTTGCTGACTAGCCAGTAGTGGCTTATTAATGCAAGATATAATGTCTTTTAAAAAGGCTATGTCTTCAGGAGTTTTTGAAGAGAAACAAAATACTTCAAGTTTTTGTCCATGTTGTTAGGAAAGGGCATCAAAGACTAACTAGTTTGAAAGTTAGTGTTTTTCCCGATTCACCGACTAGGCGATGCTTGGCCAAGAATGAACAATGTATGGAGCAAGAAAGATAGTTTGTGATAGTTGAAAATTGCTGACAACAAGAAGTTGGTGTAAGTTTGGGATTTTCTATTTTTGCCGATAAGTTATTGAGTTCGTGAAATAGCCACTTTTCCGACAAAGTGTGATAAAGGCCAAAGTTTGGAAAAAGCAATATTCATTGATAGAAGGAATGAAAGCTAAAGATAAGGCAAAGTTTGGAATAAGCAATATTTGATGATAAAAGGAATAAGGAGATAACACTAAGGTTCTTAAGTTTGAGAATTCACCAATAACGGAGGAAACAAGGCCAAGTTCGTAATGTTGTACTTTCACTGATAAAGCATTTGTGATAGAGATGGCTGAGGTTAGTAAAAGGGAGAAGTTACCGATATAGTGGACAAAGGAGAAAGTTTGTAAAAACAATTTTTTTGTCGATAATGTGATAAAAGACAAAAGTTCAAAAATGTGAGATTTCACTGACAAAGGGTAATAAAAGCTAGTTTTGAAAAATTAACTTTTGCTGATAGAGAAGGAAAGATCCTTAGTTTTAAAAAATGAGATCTCACTGACAAAGGGTGATAAAGGCAAATTTTGAAAAATAAACTTTTGCCAATAAAAGAGACAAAGACTTAAGTTTGGAATATTGCATTTTTGCCGATAAAGGTATATGTTCTTTGTCCAATGTCATGATTGCAAAAAAATTAAATTGGCCACATAAGTGACAATTTGCATGGATGAAAAGGTCACATAAGCAATAGTAAGTTTGGGATGATCTTACAGACTTTGAGGTGAACAAAATGGTGGGACAATTCATTGATAAATAATTTTGAGCCTAATCTGGATCGATTGTGCAATAGTTAAACAACTGTAACTATTGGCATTCATGTTTTTGAGCAGTTGTTGGTGGTTGAATTGATTGGAAGTATGTGTTTTTATACACATTGAATATGTGGTGAAACAAGTTACTCACTGAATTGAATATCTTTCATTCACATGTATAGAGGGCAGAAGTTGCATGAACATACATATGTTCATAGGTAGATTGTGTTGAAGGAGGGAGACTGTGTAAAAGAGGGGCAGGAGAATACTAAGAGCATAGTGGAAGGTGAAGACTGTGTTAATGAAGAACACAAAGTGAAAGGAGTGCTGATAAGGTGCATTTTAGGGCTAGTGAAGAACCGGTGTCTACACATCATAATTTCTAAGGATTCAGGGGTTAGTGCCTCATTGTATTGGGGTTGGTGCTCAATAGATGTATAGTGTACCTAAAAGTTGGAGCCTCAAAACATTGTCTTGGATGTCAATGTACCTGTAAGTTGGTGCTTACAAAACATTTGTAAAATCTTTTATTGTGAGGTTGGGATTTGAGTAGTAGACTCAAGCAACATTCACACCATGGTTTTTCCCTTTTGGGCTTTCCACATAAATCTAGGGTCTCCTTGTGTGTGTGTGATTTATGTGTGCTTTTAATTCTTGACTATTGATTTCATTTTAACATTTTAGTGTATTAGTGTTCTTTCAAAAGGAAATTGAAATAGAATTATGGAGGTGTTGGTTCCCAAAATTACTGCAACACAAAACTTTAAAACTTTTCTAAATCACCTAGGCCAGGGATTGTCATCAGGGTGATAGAAAGAGGTTTATCAACAAGTTGTGGGTGATTTTTGCTAACTATAGGAGTGGGTAGACTCCTCTACTCTTTGATCTCAGCTTAAACTCTGGAGGGAATTTCCAAAGGGGTATACCTAAGCAAGTATTAACATCAAACCAGATGAACAAATAAAAATATTTGAACAACCAAACTTAAATCGCTTTCTTAGCCCCAAATTTGTCACTAAATTGAGAACAACTGGTTGTTACAAGACCCCTATATAGTGATAAAGGCAATCCTACATAGTGAGGATGCATAAAACTACTACTTCTTCTAAAGATAAGATGTATTGTTTTGTTTTGAAGATTGGATGATCTAAGGCTAGTCAGACTGGTGCCTATCCATTGGCTGCAAAGTCTAATATTCAATAGAGGAAAAACAACCACACAGAAGTGTATAATTGCATATTTGATAAATCAAATGCAAGGAAATCAATACCAAATCACTAAGAATGCTTAATGATCCAACACCATACCATATTCTTCCCTATGCAATACTGAAATGACCATTTACAAAGGTTGAAAATGGATTAAGAACTATCACATTCATTCAAAAAACACCTACACTAATGGAGAAAAATAGTAATTTGAATACAAAGATTTACAATTCTGTTACATACATTTCATGATTGTTTCATGTTAAACAAAGACTACAAAATATCCTTTCCTGATCTGCCTTCTGGAGCTCACAACCCTACTGAGAAATTGCCCAAATGACCAAGCAACAACTTCTACATGTCAAACACTATTGATAACTGAGAGGGGGGGGGGTGAATCAATTATCCAAATTATTTCTTCTTTCTAAACTTTCTTATTAATTAATGCAGCATTAATTCAAACAAGCAAACATAACCATGAAATGGAGATACACATGACACAATATTTTTGACGTGGAAACCCTATTAAGGGAGAAAACCATGGGGTGATTAACGCAAAGATTATTCTCTGTTAGAAGAATAAGGAATTACAAAATGGCACTTGCCAATTAGGGCTCACTGCCCGAGCACACTGCTCACAAGGAGGCACACTACCTACAAGAGACACACTGTCTACAAAAGAGTGTTATACAATACTTGAACTGATTGGTAGCATCCACATATGCTAGAGTTCAGTTCTGGTTAGGCTCAGTACACTGATCTGCTGCACTTCATCTTTCCTCTTCTCTTATCCTGCTTTCCTTTCACATACCGGACCTTCCTTACTATTTCTACTATGCTCTGCTTTTATTCGCATATCACATGTCACCACAACTCTCACAACTAAATCCATCCTATATATATATATATATCCACACAAGTGATTTCATTATCTTTCTAGTCGGCACCTGGAACAGTCAATCTTCTCACAAACTCTGTTCTGTCGGCTAAATCCTTGCACATCAAGTAATGCGGATCAATCATATACTTATAGAAATCATTAATCATGTCGGCCAAACATAATTCATGTCTTCATAACCTTTACCACCATCAGAAACACATCCAGAAAATAGTCTGATGTTCAGTCAGTCAATTCTTCCTCTGTTCACACTGTCACTCATGAACCTGGTACTCAAGTATTCATATCTTTTACCTCATCTATCACCAGAGGCTAAAACCTTGGAATCTATCACTCAAGGTAGTACTCTTTATTTCCCCAAATCTGCACTTCACCAAGATACTTCCTCTAAGAGATCCGGACCTGTCTGTCGGACCTTGCCACATGCTCTGTTCTTGTTTACCGGACCACAATATTCTTCACTCTGACTTCCGGTAGAGACATACCATGACATGTGGAAGTGTGGGATGAACTTTGTTGCCATCAATGACAACAATCATGAATCCATATAGTGTCTCTTGCCAACAATCTCCCCCTTTGGCATTGATGGCAACACTTAGTGAAAAATGACTAAGTGTTTACACTATGCTCTCCCTTGGTTGATGCTCTGTCTTTATATACATTTTTCAGAGCTCCCCCTTAGTTGGATTCCTCATTTTTCACTGCTCCTCACTCCCCCTTTGACATCAATGGCAAAAGGTAGGGTCTGGATACCAAAATTTTCAAAAATTTAACTATACTTAGCCACATATTACATACTCACATAAACTGAAGAATGGTTGCAAAGGATGTCTTCAATTGGACGAGTTCTGTAGCCCAAATTTGCTTCATTCTATCCAAAATTGAAATGTGACCACTCAACAAAAATGCAAAAGCTTCTACCCTCTTAAGATCTGTCGGATCATTTGTCTAGGTTGTGATTTGAGCTTCACTTATGGCCTCATGCATGGCCTCTAACTTAGGGACAGTGATCCTTCTGAGTTCACCCATCCGGCTAATTATGTTCTTCTTTTCTTTCTCAAAATTCTTTATTGCATTTGTGATTGCAATAGTCTGACACTCTTGATTGACTATGGAGGAAGAGACAGGATCAAAACTTTGAGACAAACTTAGTAGTTTATTCTCTTGCTCTTTTATTTTCTTTTCAATCTCCACTGTTGCTTTGGACCATGATAAACAAAATTTATATATTTCTCCGCCATCTTTAAGAGCATTTTCTAAGCTCTTTATCCCTATACTCATATTTCTCCTATCATTATTTATCAAACCTTGTACCTCTGATAATCTTTTTGCATGAAATTCCTTCCAGACCTTATCTTCTGCTGACTTCTCTAGTGAATCAAAATGTGTATAACACTGCTGACTAGAGTTTTGAGATTACCGGAAGTGGAGACTGTGGGATCTTTCTGAACCGATGGCATAATCTTTTCAAGCACTTCGGAAGCAGCTTCTATCAACTCACATTCTTCCATATGAGACTTTAGGAGTTTTTCTTTCACTTTTGCATTAGCGAATGAAGCTATCTTCATAGTTTGTACCAGAGAGAGAGAATCAAAATTAAATGGTCCTTGTAGAAGCTCCAGTTCATCAATCTCCATTGTTTCTTTGTTCAGGAATTCTTGGACAGTTTGTGTAGTGTCTCTTGCCAGAGACAGATGTTTCTTCTCTTCTGCAATCTTGGAGCTATCCTTTTGAGTTTTCTCTCCTCCTACATTCTCACCACTAGCAGTTGTGGTCTTTTCTGTTGAGGTCTTCTCTCCTTCTGTAACCTTAGCACTGTCATCTTCTTTTTCTTTTACCTCTGCTTCTTTCTCCTATGATTTTTCTTCTCCTTTAGATCTGGAGACTGTAGGGGAAACTGGAGGAGAAATGTTAGTCTGTTCAAGGCCCACCTCTTCTATCATTTTCTCAGTAGTTTCTTTTGCAACACTTGTGGTTGAGGGATCAATACCCAAGTCCTCTATAATAGGAAGATTAAATCTTTTGAAGGATTTTTGGAGAATCTCTTCAGTGTCCTTGGCTACCTTGTCAGTCTCACCAAGCATGAGCTGATTCATCCTTGCTTTGCTCCTGAACTCATCCTTGCAATCCTTGAATACCATATTCATTGTCTTGGGATTGATTGAAGGATATAGCTGAATAGCTATTTGTTCCCAGATCTCAAGGTCTTTAGCCATGGCATTGTTCTTTCTTATTTCTAACTCCTTTTCAAGGCTCTTGGGAATAAGAGATATAATTTCAATGAAGGCCTTATTATATATGTTCAAGTACTTGACTGTAGCTTCCGGTAGGATCTTTTGGTCAGCCTCATTGTAATCATCAGAAAATTTGGCCATTAGTTGAAGGTTTCCACCCACAGTGACTAATTTTATTACACTTTCTAAAGTTAGGGTGGGCTTTTCAACAAATTCCTTTGCCATTTCTTCCTTGTTTTGTCCTGTGGTAGGTTTACTAGATGATTTCTTCTTCTTCTTTAGTTCCCTTATCTCCTCATCTGATTCGGTTTCCTCTTCATCTCTTTGACTTACATAAGCCCTTGTGGCTTTTGTCTTTGATCTTTTCTCTCTTTTGTTGGATGCTTGGACTTCTAGTTTTGATGTTCTTGAGCTTTTGGCTATGATAGGTGTAGATTTCTTTGATGATCTGGTCTGTGTGGAGGTTTCTACCAGAGCACTTTCCTTGCTTTTCTTTTCTACCTCTTTCTTCTCTTCCTCAGCCCTTTCCATCCTTTTCTTGTGGGCATCAAGTGCCTGCTTTGAGATGCCAAGGCATTGGGCAATATTTTCTACTTCTTTTCTTACCTTCCTCTTGATCTCTGGTTCTCTGAGTTCAACATGAATTTTTTTATACTCAGCTCCTCAAAGGTTCCAAACCTTTCTGCTTTTGGATCTTTAGGCTGGCTTAGCATGTGTTGAACATGCAGCTCCACAATCTGTTCATCAACTTCATACCCCATGGGCATGATCCAAACTGTCCTTGGCTCTACTGCCTCCATTAGGCATTGGTCAGTATCTACCATGAAGCACACTGTATCCTTGTATTTCTCAACCACTGATTTAGGGATTCTTTCTCTGATTTGCATTGTATTTTGAAATTGCTTAAAGTAACCCCACAGAGCTGTATTCCTTACCTTTGCATCCCCAAGATCATGCAAGTAATCCCTGATCTAAATTGCCACAGGTTTGTCATTTTGCCATGCCCATCCATTTGATCCAAGCAGCTCATTCATGAAGTAGAAAAATAAACATAGTATCAGTCCACCATATTTAAAGGAGTTTTTCTTGTCCTTTTTAATCTTCTGTATGTTTTCCATTAGTTGGCTCAACAGAAGTTCACAGAGATCATAATCTGCATTCTTTCTCAGCATCTCATAGGCTGTGTATACTGTAGTTTCAGATACTGAATTCTCCCTACTGGAATGATATATCTTGTATCCTATTATCATAGATGCAAACTTGATATCTAGGTCAGTAATATCTTCAATGGTCATTGCCTTCTTATCAAATTTTGATCCGGTGGCCTCAGTTACAATGTTGTTTTTGACAGATTTGAGGATAGGTATTCCTCCGGAGGAGTGTAAACCAGTTACTGCCCTAATTGCTTCCTTGGTGATTTTGCAAGGTCTGTTTAGCCATAGAAAGTTGTCATGTACCCTACTCAATACATACTGGACCCATTCATCTTCTTCAAAGTAGGGGAAATGAATGAACTGATCAAAGTGTTTTTCCCGGATGCCCTTATACTGAGGTTTGATCTCATAAGAATCATCTATTAACTGCTTGTGGTATATGTCTCTTAGTTTGAATTCCCCAAACTCTTCAATGTTTGCATGTATATAAACCCCTAATATCTTTGATGTGCAAAACGCCATGCGGAACACTAGAGAAGGCTCCTAGGGTATCTACCTCCAAGGATTTGTATGGATGTTTCTTGAATGTGGGGCGAGGTCTATCAGAGATCTTTACAATATTTGGAGTACCCATTATCAAGAAATCTTATTGAGAGATATCAAGAACGAAGAATACCTTTTGCATTGATTAGGGCACACACGATGAAATCCAGATTGAGCTGTATGAAGAATCATCTTGGTCTTTGGGAGAAGTAGTTACAGAGCTCCTTTTCTCTTTTCTTCGAATGTGCAAATGTGTGAATGACAAACGAGTGAACTCTTTTATTTCCAAAAAGCCGTAATTCTTACCCTGTAATAAATGTACAACCTAATTTATTTCAGTTTGCCTTGTTTTCCTTGTTCAAGGAGGAAGAAACTCATCCGGATCATTATGATTCCCTTGTGATCAATGTTAGTGATGAATCATCATATCCACTTGTCCTTCTGATCATCTTATGTATCCGCAGATCAAGCTGTATCAATTTGGATTCATACCGGGCCAATCTTGTGAGAAACCTATTTTACTAGAAGACTTGCTTAACCGGACCAATTCTAAAGGAATTGAATTTTTTAAATTTTCTTACAGATCTCTCAGATCTTTACCTGACCTTCTTTACATGTTTTCTCTAGAAACCATTTGATCCGCAACTTCTCATGTGCCAATTTCAGGCACCAATTGACTGGCTAGGGGAACAAGGTTTTCTTTGTGTCTCCCCCTGAGCCAGAGCTCACTTCTTAATTTCTGGAAGGAATATCAGCACTAGAGTCTGGTGCGGATCCAACCTCTACATTCTCTATACTTTTCTTCACCCAAATCTTGTTCCTCTCACTTTTCACTTCATCCGCATTCACCTTTTGTTTACCCTTATCTTGATGATTATGATATACCAACCTCTTTTGTCCTGATTCTTGCTTCTACAAAATTTTGCACTATGACCGGATCTATTGCAGATTTGGCAAACAACATTTCTTTGCATATTTGACTGATATCCTCTTAATCTACATTGATTAGCCATATGACCTATTCTATTGCATGCAAAGCATCTACCATTGAATGATTTGTTTATTTGCATATTTCTACATTCATGAGATTTGTGACCATACCTTTTGTAGTTAAAACACTGTTCAGAGAAGGATGAATTAGTCTGATTCATTCTCTTTCTGTACTGATTAGCTTTGTGACCAAAGTGATTGCAGTTGTGGCAATATCCATTGAAGGATGAATATCTTTGAGCATTAGGCTATCTTACCGGAGGTCTTCTAGGCCTGATCCTTGGATTTTCTGATCCAAAATTCTTCTGACCGAATCTGGAGCTTTCTCCTTTCTCATATCCCAAACCACACTTGTCATCTACTTTCTTTTGACTTCCAAGAAGAACTTCAAGTTGAGCAGAACTTATCTTGAATTTCTCTTTATACTCATTTGCTATTTGAAGATCCCTTTTTAGAGAGACAATTTGATCCTCAAGTTTTTCTTCATTATCTTTAGCATCTTCAAGATCAGATTCAAGATGTCTGATAATTCTATCCATCTGGTGGCAATCTTTTGATTTCTCCTTGAGAGATTGTCTTAGATTATCTTTAGTTTTTCTTTTCTCTTCAACTTCTTGGGTAAACTTCATGACTCCTGATTCCATTTCATGTCTTACCATAATGATCTCTTTTGATAACTTTTCACACAACTCAGTTTTTTCCTTCAGCTCTTTATTTGCATTATTTGCTTCACCTTGTCTTGCCAATTGCTGAAGTAGCTCCTTTCTCTTCTTCATAGAAAGACTTAATTTGTCTTTTAGTTCTCTCATGAAATCATCAGCCTGTTTGAGTCTTTCCTTTAATTCATTGACTTTAGAGTTTGACTGTTCAAGATCATCAAGGGGCAGTCTTGAGTTGCTCCCTTAAACCATATGCATCCATTTGAACTCCTAGATCTTCCTCAAGCTGTTAGGCTCTATTAGGAGGAACTTATCTCTAATACCAATTGTTGATAACTGAGAGGGGGGGTGAATCAGTTATCCAAATTATTTCTTCTTTCTAAACTTTCTTATTAATTAATGCTGCATTAATTCAAACAAGCAAACATAACCATGAAATGGAGATACACATGACACAATATTTTTGACATGGAAACCTTGTTAAGGGAGAAAACCACAGGGTGATTAACCCAAAGATTATTCTCTATTAGAAGAATAAGGAATTACAAAATGGCACTTGCCAATTAGGGCTCACTGCCCGAGCACACTGCTCACAAGGAGGCACACTGCCTACAAGAGACACACTATCTACAAAAGAGTGTTATACAATACTTGAACTAATTGGTAGCATCTGCATATGCTGGAGTTCAGTTCTGGTTAGGCTCAGTACACTGATCTGCTGCACTTCATCTTTCCTCTTCTCTTATCCTACTTTCCTTTCACATACCAGACCTTCCTTACTGTTTCTACTCTACTCTGCTTTTATTCGCATATCACATGTCACCACAACAACTCTCACAACTAAATCCATCCTATATATATCCACACAAGTGATTTCATTATCTTTCTAGTTGGCACCTGGAACAATCAATCTTCTCACAAACTCTGTTCTGTCGGCTGAATCCTTGCACATCAAGTAATGCGGATCAAGCATATACTTGTATAAATCATTAATCATGTCAGCCAAACATAATTCATGTCTTCATAACCTTTACCACCATCAGAAATGCATCCAGAAAATAGTTTGATGTTCAGTCAGTCAGTTCTTCCTCTGTTCACACTGTCACTCAGGAACCCGGTACTCAAGTATTCATATCTTTTACCTCATCTATCACCAGAGGCTAAAACCTTGGAATCTATCACTCAAGGTAGTACTCTTTACTTCCCCAAATCTGTACTTCACCAAGATACTTCCTCTGAGAGATCCGGACCTGTCTATCAGACCTTGCCACATGCTCTGTTCTTGTTTACCGGACCACAATATTCTTCACTCTAACTTCCAGTAGAGACATACCATGACATGCGGAAGTGTGGGATGAACTTTGTTGCCATCAATGACAACAATCATGAATCCATATAGTGTCTCTTGCCAACAAACACATGCATATATAGCATTACAAATCAATGCCTCATTCAAAGAGATGCACTAGTCAAAAAGTAACCCATGCTGCATTAAATTCAACCCCACTGCAATGATAGAAAAAACTACATGTTGGAAGCCCGCCCATGCTTTGTTGACTATGAAAATTGTCAAAAGGAAGATTGCTTGCACTCTTCCTATACTTGAGCAATAAAGAGGGAAGGTTATAATCATCTCCCTGCCATCTGCAACATTTGACTTATATTATTTTTCCTTTGTGCATTTAGTAATTTCACTGTGCCAACCACCTGCATGCCACTGTTCTGTAGTCTCATTAAATTTTGGGTACAAATTAGCTTGTATGTTCCTGCAATCACGACATACTTTCAGGGAATTACCCTTTTAAAGAATTTACAACACATCCAATGTGTTGTTCTAATTTTTAGAACTTTGAGCTATCTGACATCTAACTATACTCTATGCATGTTGGGTGCCCTCTATCAACCACTTGCCATTTTAGAAACTTCTTCATCATATTTTCTTCCTTATCAGCTTCCTTATTTGCCTTATCAACAAATCTTCAATTTTTCTGAACTTTTTCCATTGGCACTTCTTTTTACCATTCAGAGCACTATTTGGCCTTATTGACAAATTTGCACTTTCTCGAACTTCTCCTTCTTTACTCATATTTGGCCTTATGTTGGCAAAATTTCATTTTACCAAACTATCTTTTGGTGACCTTTTCTTCCTTGTTGGGAACTTTGAGTTTCTTCAAACTTAGACTACTCTTGCCTTCTATTGACAACTCTTCACTGTCGGTAACTTTTGGAAAAATCAAACTTTTGGAAAATTTGCGTTTTCATTGGTTATCCGACAATGGCCTTTCCTTACCTTTTTGTTTACCTTAGCCAATTTCTCTACCATGATGTTTTCATTGTTGGTGAAGGGGTTGTTGGACAAACACATAATCGACGAACTACGGAGTTCCTGAATTTGTCCTTTCACTGATACACTTGCAATTTCTCTCTTTTAATTAGAAATTTTTGGCCTCTCCTTCTTTTGCTTCAGTCAGCAATCACATTGATCATCGAGCCCCTTAGTCAGCCAAAGGCCGTCCATGTGGCATCATTCTACCGTTCCACGGGAATGCTTTGCCCTTTATAATTTGCTTCTGTGGAATGGCAGAAGACATCCATTTGACCATCAAATTTGTAGCGGTAAGTTACAAAAATGCCATCTGGAGACTAAGACTCCAAGCCTTCATCATTTTCAAGTTATTTTTCCTTAACTATCACTTATGTATAGATATGAAGGTTTCAAGGGTCAGGCCTCAGGCCTTCACCATTTCACCTTATGCCTTCTAGAAGGGAGAGCAAGCAAGCCCCGACCTCCACCTCCTGCCTTGCATATAAGGAACATTTGTCAGGGGTCAGCCATCAAGCCTTTTGCCTTTTGTCTTCCTCAAAAGAAGGAAGAAGAGATAACCTCTAAACTCCACCAGACACTTCATACTTAGAGGGATTTGAACATAGAGACCCATCAAACTTCAAACCTCAGGGCTTCTTCCTGACACTTGCCATGAAGAAGACCGAAAGCCAAAGGCCCAAAGTCTAGCCTTTGAAACACTTAGGAGAATTTTTCAATGAATAACACGTAGAGAAATTTTAGAGTCTAATTTCAGAGCCAATAAATAATAAAAGGCAGACGGCATGAACCCAAACTCTGAAACACTTAGTGTAAATTTCAACACTTAGGAAAATTTTAGCCTTGGACCTTGGAGCCGATAGGGATAGCATGACAAAAGGAAGGAGCCTAAAGCTCTAAAACTCTGACCAAGGCCAAAACACAAGAAAACACTTATATATTGGGACTTAACCAACTTTTTGGGGTTTTTTCCTTTGTATCTCAAAAGACAAACAAATGAAAACCTATAAAAGACATCTCTGATTGGTTATTATCAATAGATTCAACACTGAAGGCATAAAATGGGACTTAGATGGAACTTGGGGGCAAAATGGGGCATGTCTGGGAATAAAATTTTACAGGTGCCAACACTAGATCTGGTTGGGGACATGTGATAAGCAATGTCACAGCGAGGATCTAGATCTCTAGGCAAACCAAAAACACAAAACACACTAGGAAAAAACACACAAAGCTTATTTACAGTAAAGGCTTACATACATGGCAAAATACAGTCATAAACATTAGAGCACAAAATACTTTTAACTGTATTCAAAATTTAGGGGAAGCGCTTACTGACAAGAAGTAAAGCTTCAAATGTTGTTCATGAATGGGCAACTCCAGCAATTCTCCCTCCATGTTTCTAATGTAAAAGGTATCATGTCTAGCTATTTCATCAATTTGATAAGGGCCCAGAGACAATGGTTCAAATTTTCCACGTTTTCCCTTGTCCTCTGATTTTGCATTCCATAGGAGAACTAGATCACCAATCTGAATACTCCTTTTGATTGTTCTCTTGTTGAATAAATTCTCAGCCTTTTGTTGTTACATAATGTTTTTATCACGTGTCATCCTTCTGACCTCATCCAACTCAGCCAATTTGTTCATTCTCAATGTCAAGGCATCATCCCCATCCTCTCCAATTTGTTGCAATAGCTGATATACTGGCAATTCCAATGACTTTAGCATTTTTGCCTCTACTCCATATACCAGCTCAAATGGGCTTCTTCCAATGGATTTCTTGAAGGTTATCCTATTAGCCCATAGAGCATAATTCAATTTATCATCCCATCTTCTCTTATTCTAATCCAACGTCCTTGATGCAGGAGTATCAAGTGGTGTAAGAGCAATCTTGCATCACCCAAAAAAAAGATGTTGATTTAAAATCATTGATGTTGTTTTCATTTCTTTTCAAAATCTATATTTTTGGACACCCATTTTCTTGAATAATGATTCAGAACCTTCAAAGTTTCCAACAGGGCTAAGGATACTAGAATTTACTATTTTTAGTAAGTCTTTATTAGAGAAATGGTTGAGCTCAGAATTTTCCCTAAAGCTTTAGAATAGTCAAATAAGCAATCTTGGTAAATTTCAGCTCAAGATCATGTTTGGATTTCAAGATATTAAAGTTTCAATTTTGTAAGGTCCCTTGAAAAGTTCTAAAATTATATGTAAGGAACTAAAACATCCAGTAATGCCCCAAAAAGTTTACATAAATCTGTTTATGGATTTTCAGCGTAGTTCACTTCATGAGCTTTCCAGAACTTCAAACGGTTCATCAATCAGACACCTGGATAAAAAGTTATGCTTCCCGGAAGTTGACCTATTTTTGGAGGGAGTTGCAAATTTTGAAATTTAGCTAGAGGCTGCCAAAAAGGGCTATTTATGTCTATTTTTGGGAACCCTGGGTAGTAGTAGAGATGAGGGGAAAAGTGTAGAGTCAACAAAAGATAAGAAAATAGAAACCCTAGCTGATTTGGGGTTATAGAAGGTAGAAGATTCCAAAGTCTTGAGATATGAAGTTGTAATGTGTTGCAGCCTATGGAGGATTCATCCTCTGATTGTATTTGAGCTTTTGTATTGTAATGAGTTGTCCAAATCAATAAAATAACATTTTATTTAATGTGTGTAATTTCTGTTGTTGTGTGTTTTGTGATTTACCCCTTCATCAAGTAGTATTAGAGCAAGGGTTCTTGAGTGTGTAGACAGATCACCAACTGTGAGGTAGTTTGCACCAGGACCTGAGGTTGTGGCTTTGCTGCAAAGATCAAAATGCCTCTACGAAGAAATCATGTTGGGAGAAATGCTTTGATGGAAGCGGGTTTTAGAGCCTTGCAAAGTCAAATTGATGCATTGCAAGAGGAGTTGCTAAGAGGGTTTGAGCTAAGAATGAGAGAAGAAAGTGAAGATGAAGCTAAAGAAGAGCTATCTGAGGAAGAACAAGAAGTTGCAGGGGATCTTGCAGAAGTTAGGTTGTTGAGGGCCATTTCAAAGATTGGAAAGAGGTCCAGGATTGAAGTTTCTACCTATTGTAGAGATTTGAATCCAGAATAGCTTATTGATTGGATCAATAACATGGAGGAATATTTCAAGTATGAAGATGTGGAGGACCTAGATTGGGTCACATTTGCAAAAACAAAGTTAAAGGGCCATACCAGTATTTGGTGGAAGGAGGTCTAGTTAGAGAGAAATAGGAGAGGAAAATGAAGGATTACCAGATGGGATCGGATGGTGGAGAAACTGAAGAAGCAGTTCATTCCTGTGGACTATGAGATGGAGTTGCTAAAGAAGCTGCAATGATTGAAGTAAGGTAACAAGTTTTTTAAGGAGTATACAAAAGATTTTTATAAGATTACTATCAGGACCGGTCATGCAAAGGCCAACAAGGAGAAGGTAGCCTGTTACTTTAATGGGTTGAGGCCAAGTATTCAAGAGGAGTTGAGCCTGGTCAGAATGACCACCATAGAAGATGCGTGCCAATTTTCCCTAAAGGTGGAAGAGAAGCTGAAAAAAAGATTTGAAAGCAAGCGAAGGGGAAAAGGTCAAGGTGGAAGGATTGGAGGAAAACCCTATGGAGGCTGAAATGAAGATCCCAAGAAAAGTGAAGAAACTGGCACTAGTCAAAATTAGAGATGAGATAATACCTATTGCCATCGTGACCAGAATAATGGTGAGTAGAGAGGAAGAGGAAGAGGAATAGGCAGACCTGGGTAAGGACCTGAAAGAGGAGGTTTTAGAGGAACCTATTTCCAATGTGGAGAAGGACATCGAGCATATGAGTGTCCACAACATCAAGGAAGGACAAATAGAAGACCTAAATGTAATGCACGAGTTGCACATGTAGATGAAGATGCGTAGTCTGAGCATTTTGAAGATGCTGAAAGGGGAGAAACCCTAGTTATCAAAAGAATCTTGTTGAATGAGGAGTAAGAACTAGATCAAAGAAAGAGTTTATTTCATACAAGGTGCAAATGTGAAGGTAAGTGTTGTGATGTTATTATTGACAATGGAAGCACTGACAATCTTGTTTCAAAGGAGATGGTTAACAAGTTGAAGTTGACAAGAAGAAGGCGTCAACATCCATATCAAATTGCATGGTTGCAGAAGGACCATAGAGCTTTGGTCAATGAGCAGTGTTTAGTTAAGTTCAAGATTGGAGATTACCATGATGAGGTGCTGTGTGACATCATACCGATGGATGCATGTCATATGTTGTTGGGAAGGCCGTGGCAGTATGATAGGTGCATTGTCCATGATGGCCATGCAAACACATATTCCCTGACAAAGGATGGAGTTCATCATAAGTTGAATCCATTGAAGGAGGTGGAAGAAAAGGTATGTAGTAATGCCATAATTTGCTTGGTAGATGGTAGGAAATTTTTAGAGGGTATGAAGCATGAACGTCATTGCTTTGCATTAATTCCTAAGATTAGTCAAGAGAAATGTGAAGATGTACTGGCAAAAGTCTCAAATCTATTAGAAGAATTTCAGGACATTGTCTCTAACAATGTATCAGAAGGTTTACCACCAGTGAGGAAGATAAGTCATCAAATGGACTTGATACCAGGAGCCAGTTTGCCGAATAAGGCAGCCCATAGAATGAATCCTATAGAAAATGAAGAGCTAAATAGATAAGTTCATGAGTTGTTAAGGGACTGATAAGGGAGAGCCTAAGTCCATGTGTGGTACCTATAGCACTGAAGAAAGATGGGGAGTGGAGACTGTGTACAGATTCCCGAGCCATCAATAAGATCATGATCAAGTACAGATTTCCATTGCCAAGAATGGATGACATCATGGATTGTTTGAGTGGAGGCAAGTACTTCACAAAGATTGACCTGAAGAGTGGGTATCACCAGATCTAAATCAAAGAAGGAGATGAATGGAAGACAACCTTCAAGACAAAGGAAGGTTTGTATGAATGGTTAGTCATGCCATTTGGGCTAACCAATGCACTGAGCACATTCATGCAGCTCATGAACGAGGTATTGAAAGAGTTTTTGGGAAGTTTTGTTATTGTTTATTTAGATGACATTTTGATTTTCAGTAAGACTTGGGATGAGCATCTAATGCATATCAGAAGAGTTTTAGAGAAGCTGAGGGAGGAGAAGTTGTTGATTAATCTGAAGAAATGTAGTTTTGCAAAGGAGTTGTTATACATGAGATTTATTGTCTTAGAGGAAGGTCTTAAGATCAACCCATAGAAGGTGAGGGCTATCATTGAATGGACTACACCAAGGAGTGCTATGGAGGTAAGATCTTTTCATGGCTTGACAAGTTTTTATAGAAAATTTATCAAGAATTTTAGTAGCACTTGTGCACCCCTAATTGAAACAATGAGAGGGGATAGAAAAGATTTTAAATGGACTACAAGAGCAGCCAAGAGTTTTGATACATTGAAGCAGAAAGTCATAGAGCAACCTATTTTGGCACTTCCATATTTTAATAAGGTGTTTTAGGTAGATTGTGATGCTAGTGATAGTGCTATAGGAACTATTTTGAGTCAAGAAGGTAAGCCCATTGCCTATTTTAGTGAGAAGATTAATGATGCCAAGAAAAAGTATCCTATTTATGATGAGGAGTTTTATGCTATAGTTCAGGCTTTGAAGAAATGGAGACATTATTTGTTGCCAAAAGAGTTTATTTTATATACTAATAATCATGCTTTATAATATATTAATAGTCAAGGGAAGTTGAACAAGAGGCACTTAAAATGGGTTGATTTTTTGCAGAATTATACTTTTGTTTTGAAGCACAGGAGTGGGAAGTCCAACAGAGTTGCAAATGCCTTAAGCAGAAGGCAAAATTTGTTGACAAAAATGAAGATAGAGGTTGTTGGGTTTGATGAGCTCAAAAGTTTGTATCCTGAAGATCCAGATTTTGCAGAGGCTTGGAAAGCTTGTTTGGAACCTTTTACTTTGGATAGGGCAAAATGGTTGGATTCCCTAATCCAAGATGGCATACTATTTAGAGGAAGCCAATTGTGCATTTTGAGGAGTTTTGATGCAGAGTGGCACAAGGGAAGCAACACACAAAGGTTTACTCTATTGTCCTTTGCCCACTCACCCACTTCAACTAGCCTTCAACCAACCAACCAACCAAAGGCACATACAAGGCATATGAAGGATTTGATGTCCAGACTATTGTCCAACCCCTAAGGCTTCTCCAACACCTTAAGATAGATCAACAAACACTTTCTATGTAGTTGGTTTGATCTCCAACTTCCCAAAACTCTTCAACCTATACCTTGACTAGTAAGGCTACTAGCCCTCCAAACTAGGTTTTCTCAACAAAACTTGACAAAATCTCAAAGGTCTAGGCAAAAAAATGATGGAATTGAACACCCTTCAGGGGACCCTAACAAACCTCCAAATCTCCTACTCCAACTCTACTCCAGCAATCCAGAATGCCTACTAGGTCTCTAGGCCTAATTGATCAATTTAGGCTAGGTTACAAAGCAAGTGCTCAAAATTGGGTGCATAGGTCAGGGACAGGAACTTGGAATGACTCTACCATCCCCAAACAACACAAATCCACCATTCATTCGCTCACTCTCTTAGACTTTTGTCATTTACATCATCAAATTGCATAATTTCAGTCAAATACATAGAGATATTTGACCTAGGGCATCACATTAAAAATAGTAAACTATATTTTCTCATAAAATGCTTTTGGAATCAAGTAGTATACACCCCTATCCTGCATTTCACCGAGTGGCATGAAATTTCATTAGTGGAAATGCATTCTAGGGCCAAATTTGTGGGACTGCCCTAGAAAACAGGGTTTCTAGACCAGTTTTGAAAGAAAATTCAATAACTTTTGACTCTAACCACTTCAAGACCTAAAAATAGTTGCATTTGAACCTAGATTCTCTCTAGTTTCAGAAAAAGTACATTAGACCAAGATTTAAGTCCATACAGTCCATACACAGCAAGAAAAATAGCAAAAAATAGTTAGTTTTCTTGATTTTTGTGCCCAAATTCTATACAAAAACTTCCTCTTCCGTACTGGAGCAAGATTTCCTCCATATCAACCTATCCAAGTCAGTTTACAACTTCTACAAATAGTTTTAATAACCAAAATGAAGTTGCAACCAGTCAATTTGTCATTGACACCATTGACAACACTTGACACTATGGAGTTTTTGCATTTTCTAAAGGATGGCGATTTATTTTTCTTGTCCAATGGAATCAAAACATCCTCCATACTCCCAAAACATGATAAAACACACAAACAATAAAAAAAAACTCAAAAACCAACACTTATATGTTCTAGGCCTAAGTGGCATAACAAGGATCCAAGTGGACTAAGCATGATTGAGGTTTATATGGTCACCTCAATCATCTTGAACACACAAAAAGGACCATATACTCATTGCTGAAGCCTTATTACAATCAAAACCACAAATTTCAAAAAAAATGCAAACAAAGTGACTTTAGGAACCAAGGTGCTCCTAGGTGCCCTGCACCAAGTTCAATGAGAGAGAACCTGATTAAGGAGAAGCATAGTGGGGGATTAGCTGGACACTTTGGTTGAGATAAGACCATTGCTATTGTTGGTGAGCATTATTATTGGACACAATTACAACAATATGTGAGGAAATTTGTGTAGAGTTGTAGAGTGTGTCAGATGGCAAAAGGAACAAGTCAGAATATAGGGCTATATCAGCCATTACCTATACCAGAGAGGCCATGGGATGATATTAGTATGGATTTTGTTCTTGGTTTACCAAGGATGTAGAGAGCACATGATTCCATTTTTGTGGTGGTGGACAGATTCTCAAAGATGGCACATTTTATTCCTTGTAAGAAGACTAATGATGTTCATATTATGGAGTTATTTTTTAGGGAGGTGGTGAGATTACATGGTCTACCTAAGAGCATAGTTTCAGATCGAGATACCAAGTTTGTTCATTATTTCTGGAGAACATTGTGGAAAAAGTTGAAGACAGAATTAAAATTTAGTTCTACGCACCATCCACAAACTAATGGACAGACAAAAGTGGTGAATAGGAGTTTGGGTAAACTGCTACGATGCTTAGTAGGAGATAAGCCCAAGAGATGGGATTTGATTTTACCACAGGTAGAATTTGCTTACAACAATTCTATCAATAGGAGCACAGGTAAATCACCATTCCAAATTGTATATGGGAGTAGTCCAAGAAATGCTTTAGAGTTAAGGAAGCTAGACAAGGGAGAAATGATAAGTGGCAAAGCCGAAGACTTTGTAGAACACCTAAATAATTTACATAAATAGGTGAGAAAGCACATTAATAAGATGAATATTCAATACAAGGCTAGGCAGATTAGAAGAGGAGATATAAGGAATTTCAGGTAGGAGATGAAGTCATGGTTCACTTGAGAAAAAAGAGGTTTTTAGTTGGAACATATAATAAGTAGCAAATGAAGAAATTTGGACCATGCAAAATCTTGAAAAAAAATGACTTACGAAATACATATGAGGTAGAGCTTTCGAGTGGGATCAACATTTCCCCTATGTTCAGCATTTCTGATTTAATAGAATATTATGAAGGTGGAATAGAGGATGGACCAACAGAAGAACAATGGAGTATTTTGGCATCTACTTCAAAGGAGGAGATAGAAGAGATCTTGGATAGCTGTGTGGAAATAAGTACTTGGAATAGGTAATATGAAGAATATCTGGTGAAGTGGAAAGGAAGGCTTGTTGAAGATTCTTCCTGGTTATCTAAGGTAGAAGTTGACCATTTGGGGTTTTCCTCAAACACCTGAGATGTGAAAAGGTTACTTCTCAAAATTACCCTGGGTGTCTAATGCAAGAGCATCTAGTGGTGTAAGGGCAATATTACACCACCCCAAAAAAAAGATGTTGATTCAAAATTATTGATGTTGTTTTCATTTCTTTTCAAAATTTGTATTTTTGGACACTCGTTTGCTTGAATAATGATTCAGAACCTTCAAAGTTTCCAATAGGGCTAAGGATACTAGAATTTACTATTTTTAGTAAGTCTTTATCAGAGAAGTGGTTAAGGTCAAAATTTTTCCCAAAGCTTCAGAATAGTCAAATAAGCAATCTTGGTAAATTTTAGCTCAAGATCATGTCTAGATTTCAAGATATTAAAATTTCAATTTTATGACGTCCCCAAAAAAGTTTTGAAATCAGATATGAGGCACTAAAATGTCCCATAACACCCCAAAACATTTATGGAAATCCATTTTTATATTTTTGATGTGATAGTTCACTTCGTGAGGTTTCCTTCGCTTCAAACGATTCGTTAATCAGACACCTAGATCAAAAGTTATGCTTCCCAGAAGTTGACCTATTTTTGGAGGGAGTTGCAAATTTTGAAATTTAGTTGGAGGCCACAAAAAAGGGTTATTTATGTCTATTTTTGGGAACCCTGGGTAGTAGTAGAGATAAGGGGGAAAGTGTAGAGTCAAGAAAAGGTGAGAAAATAGAAACCCTAGCTGATTTGGGGTTACAGAGGTAGAAGATTCCAGAGTCTTGAGATAGGAAGTTGTAATGTGTTGTAGTCTGTGGAGGATTCATCCTCTGATTGTATTTGAGATTCTATAATGTAATGAGTTGTCCAAATCAATAAAATAACATTCTATTTTCTATGTGTAATTTTTGTTGTTGTGTGTTTTGTGATTTACCCCCTTAATCAATCCTCTTTATGATCTTCATGAGACTCTTATTGCTAGACTCATCTTGTCCATTACTCTGGGGATGATATGGTGATGAGTGAATGAACTTAATTCCATATTTAGAACAAATATCAATTATATCTTGAGATTTAAAGCACATGGCATTAGCTGTTGAAGGTACAAGACAAATGAGAGGGGGATGGGTGAATCAGTTGTATTAAAAACTTCAAACCCTCATAAACATAATCACATCCACATTAGTTCACTTAAACCCTTAATCTACTATGAAGTTTAAACATGAAAAGAAGATAACAGAAACTTAAACACAATAACACCATGCACAAGAGAACACCATATTTTTATGTGGAAAACCCTAAAAGGGAAAAACCACGGTGAGGATTATCTCACAATATAATGTAGTAATGATATCAAATTACAAAGGCTCACTGCCATAGAGATAATGCTCTTGCAGGGGACTCATTGTCCAAGTGGACTCACTGCCCACTGAGAAATAAAGAAAGAAGAAGAAAAGAATGGCTCACTGCCAGACTTTGAACTGATATAATTGCATCTAACTTATGCATGAAGTTCAGTTCCAATGAAGTTCATTATACACCACAACATACACAACACCTTTGCAACATCACCAAAATTTGTAGACACCTTCTACTCACTACATCTGGTAGCCTAACACATGAAAGCCCTTGCTACCTTGATCAAATTTGCATCACCACATCATATCCCCCATTTGTACACCCACACACAAACTCTTGACACTTATTTATACCATTATTACCCTTGAAATAATCTTCAAGGTCGGTAGCATAATCTTCAATCCTTGAAACAATCTTCAAGGTCGGCAAACACACAATATTTGAATTAGGTCTAGACCTAAACATTCCATGGCACAAAGGAATGAAGGAAAACTACTCTATACCTTAGCTCAGATCCAAATCTATCTAGGAACACTGCACAACACTCACATAATCACCAAATCAACTCCACAAACATTCAAGATTGGCCAAGCAGTGTAAACATAAGGAATTATTGATCACATGCTTTCACGATTACAACCATAACTTGTGGACCATATATAGGGATTTAACATAATCTAGAAACATCCATGAACATCTTGAAGTCACCTAGAAAGAAACAAATTGTTGGCAAGAGATACTGCTAGGCATGATAGATGTTGTCATTGATGACAACTAAGATCATCCTAATCATCCACATAACACAATCTATTCATACCGAAAGTCAGATTTAGAATGTGTCTAAGTTTGGGTAGTCAGGAATAGAATAGGTGACAGGGTCTGGTATTTTGGTCCGGATCTCTCTGGTGGGAAGTCATAATTAGCTATGGATCTAGGGGAGTCATATACATTGTCAAGATAGTCTAACTCTAGATTTTTGTCCTCCAGGGATGAAGGATTCAAAAGATATTAGCCTCTGAGTACCAGGTTCCAGTTTGTCAGAGCAGACAGAATAAGAACAAGCCGACCTTGTAGAAGATCTTGATTCCAGATGTATGGAAGTTGTTTGTTGGACAAATGGTGATGATCAGTGATAGTGGCAGACATGAGTGATGATTATCAAGAGCAAGTTTTGGTCCACACCTTAAGTTATGCATAGATCCAGCTGATAGAGCAGAGCATTCATAAAAGTTCTAAGTGTTGTTGAAGCTGAATGATAGAATGATTATAGATCATATTGCGGATATATATAGCTGGTGGAATTAGGTGATTAAGTGTGTGTGGTGTATATGAAGAAGGTGTATGTGAGAAGAGAAGAAATCCAAAGTGTGAATGAAGACAAAACAGTAAGAAGAGCAGATCAAAGATGAAATGTGTAAGATCAATTTTTGTACTTAACTAGAACTGAAACTCTTGCATGAATAGATGCTATTAATCAGTTCAGATCTCTATTATTCTATTGTAATATTTCCATAGGCAGTGAGCCTCCATTTGAGCAGTGAGCTCTGGGTAGTGAGCTTGAATGCATGTGCATTCCCATTTGTAAAAATACTTTTAACAGAGTATTAATTTTTTTGGGTTAACTCCCACTGTGGTTTTTCCCTTAACCAGGTTTCCACGTCAAAATCTTGGTGTCAAATGTGTTGATTATATTTTTTCTTCTGTGTTAATATCACATGCTTTAATGTTTACTTTATTAATCAAATTGACAATAGAGAAAGAAGTTTAAAAGAAGAATTTGGAGACAACTGATTCACCCCCCCTCTTAGTTGTCTAAGTTAATTCAAACAATTGGTATTAGAGCTTTGGTTCCTTTGAAAAGCCTAACAACTTAAGGAAAAGATCTTGGAAGGAGTCTCAAATGGGTTCACTCAAAGATCAACTTCAAGTGGCCCTGGAAGAGCTTGTTCAATCTAAAGCAGAAATTAACAATTTGAAAGGTGAACTCAAAGATGCTGATGATACCATTGAAATGTTAAAAGATAAATTAAAGAAATCTCTATAAAGGAAAAAGGAGCTACTTCTGCAGCTATCTAGTTTACCTAAAGAAAATGACATGAATGAAGTTTTGGAAGAAAAGACAAAGGAATGTGAGAAGCTATCAAAAGAAGTTGTTCTAAAAATTGAAATGGAATCTAGGGTAATGAGGCAAACCAAAGAAATTGAAGATAGGAAGAAAATTGAAGAAGATCTGAATCAAAAACTAAGAGAAAGAACTAAAGAATATTACAAACTAGATAGAATAGCTGGACATCTAGAATCTGATCTACAAGAAAGTAGAGACAATGAGAGAGAACTTGAAAGGGAAATTGTCATTCTCAAAAATGACCTAGAAGTTGCAAATGAATATAAGGAGAAGTTCAAGATAAGTTCAACAAAACTTGAAGCACTACTTGAAGGATGAAAAAGGGTTGATGACAAGCATGGTCTTGGATATGAGAAAGGTGAAAGCTCTGGATCCAGACAGAAAAAATTTCAATCGAGGAATGGGAGAAACATAACTAGAAAACCTCTGGTAAGACAGCCTAATGCTCAAAGATATCCATCATTCAATGGAAATTGTTTCAACTGCAACAAATTTAGTCATAGAGCTACTCAGTGCAGAAGCAGAGTAAATCAAAATGGTCCATCCTTCTCTGGTCAATGCTTCAAGTGTAAGAGGTATGGTCATAGATCAAATGAATGCCGAAATATGAAAATGAATAATGCTAACAATAGAAGAATTAGAAATTCTTTCAATGGTTACTGCTTTGTTTGCAATGGATTTGGACACATGACTAATTAGTGCAAATCATGAGAAAATTAGGTTTACAAGAAAAGAAATGTTGTGTGCTTTAACTGTAATAAATCTGGTCATATTGCAAGGTTCTGCAGAAGTAGGAACAATGGAAGAAGTGGCCCAGTAAATAGAAAACTGGATGAGCAGAGACAAAACAAAGACAGAAAAAATTGATACGAATGAGACTCAGAATGAATCAAAAAAGATATGGGTCAAGAAAACAATTATGGATGACAATAATGGATCCACACTAGAATCTGGTGTAGAAAATTCCTCTAGGAATTTATTTGAGAGCCTTGGCTCAGGGGGAGCAGCATTGTAAATCAAATTCCCCCAACTAGTAAGTGAGTGCGTGGATCTGGAACAATAAGAAAATGTACCATGAATTGATTCAGAATAGTTGGAAAGAATTCTGGAAGAAAAAAAGTGAATATGGTAGATTGCAGAGTAGTTTATGTAAAACTGTTTAACAAACAAAAGCACCCAGATGTATTAGGGTAGAGCATTTATTACCATGACAAATTAGGTATTGTAGAACATAAAAAGATCATTCATTCCTCATTTATATCACTTTGCATTAGAAGAAAGCAAGAAGAGGAGAAGTGAATGAGTTCAGAGCTGAAATTTTCCAAAAATTAAAGCACGAAGAAGATCTCCAAGCTAAACCCTAATCTGCAGAACAGTATTTCTATTTTCTGTGAAACTTCTTAAATTCTCAATCTCTGCAAATGGCTACACCTTTACTTTTTGATGTCATTGTGAGGCCCCATCCTAAATTCAAGAAGCATCCCTATAAATCTATTGAAGTCAAGCCACTAGGTGCCTTCTCGAGTGTCCCATATGGGATTTTACATGTTGAAGACATTAGGGCATACATTCATTGCAATCTAGAAGAATTTGGGAATCTAAAACTGATGGAGTTAAGAATCATCTGAAAGATGACAACTACCAACTGAGACCTGAATTTGAAGCCCTTGAAAGAAAACACTTTCTGCAAATGATTGAATTTCCATCTTTTGATGAAAATGAATGGGTTTGCTACATCTTAAGCTGAATACATGATGAATTCTTGTGGCTAATGAAACCATTTAAGATCACAAAGGATGTTATCAATACTATAATTGGGTTAAACTCCTCCGACAGATTACCCATGTTGAAAGCCATTAAAAACCAGACAGTAACTGATGCTACTAGTGCCAAGTTTGACAAAAGGGCAATGACCATCAATGATATCACAAAATTGGATGTTAAATTTGCCTCTATGGTAATCAGGTACAAGATTTATCACTCCAATAGGGAAAATTTAGTTTTTGGGACTGCAATATATGTAGCTTATAAGATGTTAAAGGAGAATGCAGACTATGACCTATGTGAATTACTACAAAATCAGCTGGTAGAGAATGTGAGCAAAATCAAAAGAGATAAGAAAAACTCCTTCAAATATGGTTCCTTGATCATATGCCTATTTTTCTATTTTATGAATGAAGTGCTTGGAGTGCAAGGTGTGCACTAGACAAATGACAGACTAGTGGCAATCCAGATAAGAGACCATTTACATAATCTTGGAGATTTAGGAGCACAAAAGACTGTAATCTGGGGATATTTCAAACACTTTCAGAGTCTGATGCATGCAAGGGAAAGAATCCCTAGTTCAGTCGTAGAAAAGTATGAAAATGAAATATGTTTTATGGTAGACACAGATCAATGTTTGATGGAAGCTGTAGAACCAAGAACGATATGGATAATGCCAATGGTTATGAAGTGGATGAGGAAATTCTGGACATGTATGCTCAACATCTTTTGAGCACACCTAAAGATACCTCTATGGAAAGGTTTGGAACCTACAAGGAATTAAGTCTAAAATTACATGTGGAGCTTAGATATCTTGAGACCAAGAGAAAAGTGCAAAGATAAGTTGAAAGGTATGCTGAGAGCATTGGCCTAACTAAGGAGGCAGTAACACAGAATAGAGAAAGAATTGAAAAGATGAACAAGAGCACTGAGCAGACTATAGAAGAAAAAGTAAAAAGTCAGCCGACAGTCGCTCTAGAAATCCCACCAAGTTCTTCAAGGAAGACAAGGAGTTTTGTAACTCCTGTTGAGTAACTCAAGTCCACTTCCACCAAGAAACTGGAAGTGACTGCATCCGATGATGGAGGCAAAAGGAAGAAAACCAAAGCCACAAGAACCCACACAAGAACAAAGATGATGAGGAGATAGAGACAGATGAAGAAGTGAAAGAAATAAGATCCAAGAAGGTCAAAACTTCAAAGACTTCTGAAGACCAGCCTTCCGGAAGCAATAAGACCAGTAAAAAGCAAGTAACCAGTAAGGTTTCCATGACTATTGATTAAATTGTAAAAATAATAATTGTTCAGGCAAATTTAAAACCTATCAGAGTTTACTATGATAACCTTGATCAAGCAAACAATAAAATTTTAAAAGATGTCGTTATCATATTGTAGAGTGTCAAAGACTACATTTTGTTTTAGTCGCAGCGAGCCCAAGGGTCTTCTGTTTCTGTGTATGTTTCAAAGGTATTTCTACGTGGGTTTCTAATGCTTTGTGTGGAAGCCACCAAGTGTCAAGCCATAGTTAAAGCTGTAGTTTTGTTTCTAATATTAACTTTTGTGCGGAGCATGCCATGTAGTAAATTGTTTTAGTATTTCAAGTTTCAGCTTTGCTGTGGAGGTCGCCACGTGTAGCCTACGGAGGCAGTCTCTAAAGTTCTATGTTTGCTGCAAAGTTTTCCACGTGTTTCTTTCTGTATCAGTTTTGATGCTTGTAGTGAAAGATGGTGGGCCACAGTCTATTTCAGTTTTAAGAGTGCAGACAATGCCATGTGGTGGTTGTGGAAGAAGAGTAGTTTTGTTTATGACCCTTTTTAGTGAGAAACTTAAAATTTTTAAAGTGATGCAGGTTGTGCCAAGTGTCATCTTCTGCGAGAGTTTCAAAAGTTTCTAATGTTTCAAGTGGTGATGTGGGTGCTGCCATGTGTTAGATGGTGTGCGTGCGGAGGATGCCATCTATCCCAATTTTCTCCCTTTGAAGGAAGCAAGCGCTAAAGACTGTGGGTCCCATCTTTTAATGTGTTTCATAAGAAGTGATGCGGGTTGCGATAGATGTCAACAGCGGAGGACACCCGAGCGTGAAGACACAGTTTTGAGGGCTTGGTAGATAAAGACACGTAGATGTTTCTGAAAGCTACAGAATGTGACAAGTGTCATTTTCCTGTTCATTTATGAGAGACAAAGGAGTTTCTCATTTTGCTGCGGATGCTGCCATCTGTCACACTATGTTCCAAGTTTCGAATATGCAGGCCTCGCCATGTGTATGTGTCTTAATGAAGGAGTTGTGCCACATATATTTTGCCCCAGCCAATGACCTTGCAGGAAGGGAAAGACTATTGCAAATTTAAAGGATTGTAACCGCTGGAGACTTCCAATTATCTTCAGTTCTGTTGGGCCATTGGGATTTGGTTGTTTCAGACAATCTGGAGTCAGATCTTAGGTTATAAATATGTAATAGTTGTAATAGATCGATATAGATTTGGAGATACAGAGATACACAGAGATAGAGTGTAACGCCCCACCCTGAATACCTTAGAGAAAATACATTTACACTATAGGAAACAGAATTTTTTTTTAAAAATAAGATAACAAGCAATGCTAACTTAACTAATTACTCCATTAAACTGCAGCATGTTCTCTAAGGATTCAAGGATGCATTACTTATACATTAACCAACATAATAACACATATTGCTAACATCAGTATTTGATCTAAAACCAATGCATGATTAAATAACATATTCAAATTCATTGCATGACATCAAAATATAGTCTTCATGATCAAATACACAACTGCAATGTTTTTCCTTACACATAGTTACATCGTTACATCATTGACATCAAATTACATACATTAAGAATGATCTGGTACACAAATCAGGTACACAATTATCTTCCTTAACTGGTACAAGTTTAATTGTCTAGAATTGAGATAATCCTCTTCTGCACCTGAACTTTGACAAGGAATAACCAATGGATAAGATAGCTCTTCCACCCGACCATGTGGAACCCTAAGGTCCACCCCCTGAGCTAGGAGTTAACATGAGGTCCCAACGACAAACAACAGTCAGGTAGACAAGGACTAACATGAATGAAGGATGACCAACCTCAATACATCACATGACCACAACACAACACAACTTCCAAGGACGACACAAAACACATGTGGAGATACCATACAAGGAATGCTAGGCTGTAGTAGGGAGAGTGTCATCGCATGGTCCTAGCATGGGTTACCCTGGCAGTCTCTCACTAGACTCTGGCCCCATAGGGTGACACATGCGGAATCGACCTTCCTTTCATGAGGACAAGGAAGTTGATCTTGCTGACCAGGCCTTCTCTACCCATCCTTAGTCTAAACGAGCACTACAGGCCATGGGAGAGGTATCCATTTATCATGTTTAATGTGAAATCTACCCTTAACCCACTAGTTCATTTTAGGTTATCACTTGATTAATCCACTTTCAATGGGTTACCCTGGCGACCACTTTTAGGTGCCGGCCCCACATTGAAAGCCACTCTCCTTGCTACACCTAGTAAGCCTTAACCATCAAGCAAGACAGATAACATCCTCCTACAAATACATACGATCACGGCAAGGTGGCATCCCGATTATACACCAAACATACTCATAAGGCAACTCTTAATCATTGTCCAAAGCAACGCATGTTTACTGGACCTTTAGGATTCACAGGTCTATCCATGTGACGATTACGACAAAACGGTTACAATAAAATCACAAGTGGTAAGATACCTCATCTGGAGAATATTGCTTTGCAAAATACATTAACAATTTAACTCATACTTCATTAAACTTTATACCAACTAAAACCACAAGATCATTATAACACCACAATGTTAAAACACCTATCCATATGTCGCATGTACTCCACTACAACGTACTAAGCCCCTGGAATGGTCATTCACAACTCGACACTTATAATGACAGAACCTCTTAACTCATGCAGTATGATTAAGTTCCAGAGTTAAAACTACAAACCCTACTTAGTTCAATGCAAACGAAAAAAAACAACTATGAATGACATTAACTCTTTTAAACAACTAATTAAATGCAACAATCAAATTAATATATTACAACTACTTATTAAATATTCTTCATTTTGTTTCAAACGACAAATTACTAAATAATTAACAACATTTCATTCATAAAAAAAAAGGAATCACTTAATACAATCTTACTATTTAATTCCGACACTCTCATTCTCCTAACAACACCATCTAGATCATCTCTCCCATAATTTGACCGATTAATCTAATTCTAAAGCAATACAAGAATACCTATTTTCTAGATCCATACCCTAATAAATTAACTGATCCAAAGAATTTACTATTATAATTTCTTCATAAAATAAGCATCTATCTTTCAACTGCTATGGTAAAAAAAAACAACCCTAATAATAATAATATTATTTGAACTATAAAATTTGTGGATCATTGGATAGTAAATATCTTTCACCCAAAGAAAAATAAACTAACATTAATTGATACGAATATACAGTGATTACTCTAAATACCCTAAATAGACACTCATTCAAATTGGATGATTCACAATAATACAAGGACGTATAACTATAACTATTATTTTTCCTACTATAGCAACTAATACCGTCACACAATCCTATTAATCATTGCATTTATGAAGGACTAAGAGACAATGAAGGTGGTACATTACCTTTGTCTAACTGTTGTGTGCACTAACATTAGGTTTAAATAAGATAATTATATACGGCTTTTGTTGTGACTAAGGTGTAAAATTGTTATTGGCTGTTTGACCATTAAACGGTTTAATATTTAAGCCAAGAGAGGTTAGTTGTTGCAATCATATCGGCACAAAAATAGAAGTGAAAGCCTTAATAATACCCTAACTTCGTAACATGTTATAAATGACATTTTACAAAGCAAATCTGACTCCATAATAATCTAAGTGTTTAAATATTTTGAAATATGAACATTTAACCCTATTGTTTGCCTACGAACCCTAAACCTAATGCTACAGTTGCGAGATAAGGCAGATTTTAGTGTATGCACAAAATGGATTTGTTGGGAGGGCGTTAGGAATTTCCAAACAATACGATTGGCAGGTTTACAATCAAATGCTCCACTTCTGTCAACGTTCTCCCAGCCACACTAGCGTGAAGTTATGGACATTCATCAATGAGGCGAAAGAAATGACCAACACGTAACTACAACAGATAGAGGGGGGGTTACTAAAGAGAATAACTATTTCTAAATGCCATTCTCCACTTTCTATGGCGTGACAAACCACTCATTCAAGAAGGGTATTGTTCCCTTAATTACTTGTTAAATCAGAGACAAGACAACAGAATATGCATAGTCATAATGCTGATATACATAATATTGATCTCAGGAATTTCTTAAACACATTTGGCAAAGTTCTACGTATATGAACCTATTGCACAGAGAGTTAGCTAGTAGTTGGTGTTGTGATGTGAACAACGATAAGGTTTATAAGCAGAGGTTTTATATGCTTATATAATTTTCCTAACCAGACGCTGAAAGAACGATCCCTAATTCTGCAATAATGCCTAAATACATTACCAAGGTGGAGATTTGAATAAGTCAGCCATCGTATGTGGAATGGGTGGGTCAGAAACTCATGTAGAGAGGTGCAATAGGATCAACAGTAACCCTAGTAATATCATTGCAAAGGAGAATAGCTACTGCCTAAACCTGAGGCGAACACATGGAAACAGCGATCTGCAGGTGTAAGGCTAGACGTCAAAACCTTTGCCATAATTCTCACTGCCTGATACCAAACGGGGGCTCTGGAATGGGTATGGGCATCCATCACAACATAAGGATAGAGGAAATCTGTCAAATGTTGCAGTCGCAATAGCCCTACTAGTCATGTATGCAAAATGTAGAAGTATGCACAAGGCATGTGAGTTGTTTAACAGTATGCCCCAGAGAAATTATAATTCGTTGAATGCATTGGCGGCAGAATGTGTACAAAATGGATTTGATGAAAAGGCATTAGAAACTTAAATGCAATTGACAGGCGTAAACCAATTTCAAACACTTTTGCCAGTGTCCTCCCAGCGGTGGCCAGTTTGGGAGTCAGTTACCGACATCCATCAATGCATAAAGGATAGAAGAGTTTTGTTAGATGCTGTAGTGACAACTTTACATCGAGGAATCGGATGAAACTAAATTACATGGATAGTTTGCCATCATAAAGTAAAATATGTTTAGGAGTATTTGCAGTGACACTTTTTGTTGAATTGGATCCAAAACATGCCTAAAAATATATATGGTCTGCAATGATTGTATGATATGCACAAAATGGGTTTAATGAAAGAGGCTTCAAAACCTTTAAGCAATTGCGATCTAGGCAGACGCAAACCTAGACTCCACAATTTTAACAGGCATAAGAGGAAAGAACACTAATATTCATTAGGAAATATTGTAGATAACACGAAATGAAGCACATTCTGAACCATAATAGGGAAAACAAGGATTGTACAGTAAACATATTTTCAGAAAACAAAACAAGGAATCAACCAACCTTGATCCCGCTTGTTGAAATGAAAGTTTGTTGTCACCTCTGCTCCCAATCTCACTTCCCCCAAAATTTTTCCAGGTAAAAACCCCCTTTTAAAGAAATATTTTGGTAACCAAATACGGGAAAAAAAACTAACTTTCACAACCCCGAACTAACTTCATATTTGTTAGGTCCAAGACAAAATAGTTTGGCTTGATTAATTCAAGGCAACGGTAAAGATATTTAAACATTATATATATAATTATCATTAAATCAACTTTATAAATATATATTAATTTTTATAACTATACTTTGTTAACAAAATTGTGACATTGCAACTTGTTAGTGCCTGAATTGACTGGTAGTTTTTTGAGCAATTTTCATGCAGGCACTTTCCCTAAGTATCCAAAAAATGTTCTAAGTGTTGGACCTCCTCAGCATTTTTCAGCTGCAGCATCATATTTTCCTGAGGAGGAGGTCATCATCATCATATTTTCTTTGATGGTGGTCAGCATCATCATGTTCTCTGTCGGCTGGTTTCTCATCATCATCATCATATTTCAATATTGGGTGATGTTTGGGTATCATCCTGATGATGCTGATGAGCTACAGTGCGCCCTGATTTGCTTGCGGGGGTGATTTTTCAAGTATCCGGTGATCTTCCATTTATCACCTTGCCCAAACATGATGATGATGTTGCCCCATTATTCTGAAGGGGTTATTCTTCGAGTTGTTCGACCTGACTTGCTTTTTCTTAAGGGTCATCATCATCATCATCATATTTCCAGTTATCACCGTGTTGCTCGCGGGGGTCATCATATTTTTTGCCTTCATGATTTTTCGCCGGGGTGATATTTTTATCATCGGGTGATCTTGGTTATGATCATCCTGATGATGTTGTTGAAGAGTTCTAAGTGTGACCCGATATTCACTGGGGTCATCATATTTTGAACGTCAGGATGATCTTAGTCAATATCATCCTGATGATGTTGTATCACTTCTTGTTCGTTGTTTTGTCATCCTGATGATGCTGACGTCATTCTTATGACAGGGTGATATCTTTTTCTCTGCCTATCTGCATCATGATATTTCCGAAGGAGGGGGTGATATTTTCATATCACCCGGGTGTATTTTTGTTCCAGCGTCATGATGATGCTGATATCAAGGAGATATCCGCCTGCCGGCTTCGTGCATTATCTAGTGGGGGTCATCTTTTCAAGCATCATCATATTCGTCTATCGCCCCGATCTTATAGTGAAGCTACAGTGCAACCTGATATTTGTGCATCAGGATGATATTTCCAAATATCCGGTTGTCTTCCGAATATCATCCTGATGTTGATATGATGATGACGTCATCAAGGTCCGGGGGGGTCATATTTCTAACACTGATCATCTTGTGGAGATCCCTCGATATTTGCAAACATGATGATGACGTCATCCGGATACGAGGTGCGCAGTAGGCAGATATGATGATGACGTCAGTAGGATATGATGATGACGTCAGCAGGATGTTCATCGGCTAGATTTTTGGTATAGGCTCAGCAGGAGGATGTTTCTCCGATGGATCAGGTTGTGCCGATGAAGGCGATTATCATGCAGTTATATTGCACTATGATGCTGACGTCAGGGTGATATTTCAGGCAACAGGATATCATGCTGCTGGAGGATGATGATGATGAAGTCTTATACTAGTGTCGTCAGGAGCAAAAGCACCGACATGATATATGCTCATGACCTAGTATATAAAGTGTTAATGAGGTTGCTGCGGGGTGCATGTGGGATAATTGATATCCTGCATTTTCAAATATCATGATGATGAATCTCGGCGGGAAATGGTTGCGATGGACTGTTAGATGTTTTTCCCAAGGCCGCGGGTTGGTGCGCCATTAATGGCAAGGGTTGCAGAGGTATGGGCGGATCTGGTACCCGATTGAAGGTGTACATCAGCGGACAGTGGCGCAGGGCTCGAGATATCTTCCTGTCTCCTCCCCTACCTGCTGCATTCATGTTTGGGCGCCAATCTGGTGATGTGTTTGAGCGCCATTTTCCTGATACTGTGTATCTGGCGGGATTTTTGGTCAACCTGGTAGTTAATGTTGAATACACCCTCCTGCTATATAATGCAGACGGTGTTATTCATTCAAGGTTGTTGAAAGTGGAAGATTTTTGGCTCTGTAATTCAAAACCAGCTGATCTGGTTGCTCTGTACAGCTTAAACTTGTGAGTTTATGTATCTCCCGTTGTACGATTTGGCATGAATCCACTGATTTCATGGTTAGTCTTATATGAATAATGCTGTGTTTGCATGTGTTATGTTAATTCTGTCTCCAGTATTGCATGTATTCTTCTTCTGAATCTGGATATTTGGGTAATGTTCAGATTCTAGAGCATAGAATTCCTATGTTGAATGTCTGATCTTTTAACTTCTGCTCAAGGGGTAGATTAAACTATTTTTAGGTTGAACATTGGGAAGGGTATACTGCAGTAGGGATGCCATAAGTAGAGATAACTTAACACTCTGTATTGGGAGATATCTGTAAGGCAGATATCATGTGTATCCCCCTGAAATCTAGTTTTAGCTATTCATGCTGATCATTCACAGGTGTATGTCTACCGACTCCAAGCCCTGGATAGGCACCAATCATGCTGTGTTCTTGTGTTATACACCATGTCCAGCTTTGCATCCAAAATTCAAACTAAAACATTTCATACTTCCACCTATTAGTTGTAGGAGTAGGATTAGGAACCCCCTGCATGCTCTCATACCCAACCAGACATCATGTCCAAGAATGTTGCCAGCCTTGTGATCTATCATGCAGATCTTGGTCCATACATGAGAGTATTCTGCCTGTTGTTGTCAAGTTAGATCTTTCTATCTTTGAGCTAGTCAAGGTTACATCTTGAGTTATAGGGATACCCCCCCTTGGTGCGGCAGAACCAGAAGTGAAGGGGAGGCAGCTCACGCAACCTCCTGTATTTAGTTGGCTGAATCTGCCTGTGCATTAGAAGTGGCAAACCCTAATGCTGATTCAGAAGAAAAAACCAACAAAGTGGCGACTCCGCTGGGGAGATCAGTGTCATATCCATGAAAGTTTGAGTCTACAAGATAAAAAAAAAATCAGACCTGGAAACTGTTTGTTGCAGCAGAGAAAAGGGTTATATATGTGATTCTACTGGTGGATGACCCAGAATGAAAGAAATCAATCTGCAGCTTCAGCTTGTTTGAAGCTCATTCCTCTTCAAGGAGGTGGCGACTCTGCATCAAAGAACCTGATAAAAGAACAAAATCAGCCAGAGAAGAATTTGCAGCTTCTGCAACATATCCAGGTATTTCATATTGTTTGACAGATTCCCTATTTGGTGAGATAGCACTGGTTAAAAGGGGAACATTGGTGAAAGCAGAGCTTGCATGCTTCTATTAGAACTTACACTGTATTTCAAAGGGCATGCAACGTTGTTCAAAAGACTCATTTAAAGGACTTTAGGCAAGTTTGAAAAAACAGTCTAAACTTTGAGTGCCTAAAGTCATTGTTTGTAGAAAATCTGAGTAGAGAGGAGGGTTGCAATAACATAAAGGATGTATTATCAGCCTATGCACCCTTGTGAAGGGTCAAATGCAAAAATGTATAACAGTCAATCCCAACAATGTAATAAAAGAAGTTTCAACATAGATAGATATAAGCCCATAAATTTTAGTGGCATTTGTGGCTATCCAAATGCCTTTCCACCTAAAATCAGAAATTTTTTGCCCAAATTCAAGGGTATAAAGGATGAATCAGCTGAGAGACACTTGCAGCAGTTCATGAATGTGATAGATGACTTTGAGATTGACCATGAGGATGTGGTTATGAGATTATTTGTTCAATCTCTAGATGAAGATGCAAGGGACTGGTTTTCCTACCTTCCAGCTCACTCTGTCAACTCTTGGCATGGTTTTAAATCTGCATTTCTAGTACAGTATGGTGAAAGAGTTTCTGAATATGCAGCTATTAGTGACTTCATGTACATCCATATTGAAGAAGATGAGTTGATCCCAGCCTTTAACCTCAGATTTATGAGGGCATTGAATAGAATTCCAGAATGCATGAGACCTAATGATGCACTGTGCTTAGTTATCTATTTAGGAGCCTTTGATAAGAAAATGAGTTACAGATTAAGAGACAAGGAGCCCACCACATTGCATCAGGCACATCAGTTTGCATTAGATATTGAAAACAATTGGAGGTATGGAATACAAAAGGGTTATTTCTCTGAAAATTTTTGTTGTCCTGCAGCCCCCAGTGTTAATGAAGGATTTAATTCAGGTATTGACAATGAATGTCATAGCACTCACACCCCTGTTGTCCCAGTTTTTGCATCATTCCAAGTAGATGATGTTTCTATCATAGAGGAGGATGTCCTTTTTTGCCCAGCAAGTGAAGTTGAAAATAATAATTTTTCAAGTAAAATTTGCATACCAGTCCTAAACAAAGAGCCTTCATGTTTAAATGATCCAGTTGTGCAGAGTTGTGATCATATGGATCAAGAATCAATATCAGTTTCATCAGGAAGTATTGGAGGGCTGGAAAATGATGCAGATTGTTCAACTTCAGAATACGTTGAAACAGCAAAAATCTTGTATGCGGGGTAATTAGATGATAAAAATGATAACCATGACCAATTCATGGATTAGGTTTGTTCTTCTTATGACTCTGGATCTGATGATAATGAAGAAGAATTGGAGTGTCATGAAGAAGAAGCAGAGACCTTTGCAGTGAATGTTAATCCCCTTTATGATGAGCCTGCTGATGCATATGATGTTGTGAGTCTTGACTTTCAATGGTGCAGGATTAACCCTTTGTTTGAGGATGATGATACTGATTTGCAAACTGTGAATAATGAATGTTCATCATCACCTGATTCAGACATGTGCAACATTGGGTGTGTGGATCAGATTTTGTTTTCAATATCAGTAGATATTAGGGGTCTCATATTTTCTGAGTATTTTGAATTGTTGGATCAGCAGGATGAGTACCTGATAATGTGCAGCAGCCAGATAAATGATAAAGAATGCCAAGAGCAGTATGATGTACTGTCTGAGGGACATAACATACATGTGCTGCCTAATGTTGAAGAATATTATGTGTATGGTTATATGTCTAATTCTGAAATCCAAAATGACAGAGCTGAAAATGATGGTGGCAAACTTTCAAAACTGGTGGAATATCTTTTTAAGCAGGTGACATTATGGGCAGATTATGCCAATCTTTTCAGTTGGGATTGGGATCTTTCAGCTTGGAATCAGGCATTTGACAAGAAAAAATTATGGTTTTTCCTTTTTGGCTGCCCGGGGCCGCCAAAATAATGTTTAAAAATAATGTGTTTGGTGATGCAGATCATGATAACTTCATGACTCTATGCCCAATGGATAAGGGACTGGTCTGCATCCCAGAGATCTGGGGTTCTCGCTGCAGTCTTGCACCTGCACGTCCCCAGATAGAGCCACTGTTAGTGCCTGAATTGACTGGCAGTTTTTTGAGCAATTTTCATGCAGGCACTTTCCCTAAGTATCCAAAAAATGTTCTAAGTGTTGGACCTCCTCAGCATTTTTCAGCTGCAGCATCATATTTTCCTGAGTAGGACGTCATCATCATCATATTTTCTTTGATGGTGGTCAGCATCATCATGTTCTCTGTCGGCTGGTTTCTCATCGTCATCATCATATTTCAATATCGGGTGATGTTTGGGTATCATCCTGATGATGCTGATGAGCTACAGCGCGCCCTGATTTGCTTGCGGGGGTGATTTTTCAAGTATCCGGTGATCTTCCATTTATCACCTTGCCCAAACATGATGATGATGTTGCCCCATTATTCTGAAGGGGTTATTCTTCGAGTTGTTCGACCTGACTTGCTTTTTCTTAAGGGTCATCATCATCATCATCATATTTCCAGTTATCACCGTGTTGCTCGCGGGGGTCATCATATTTTTTGCCTTCATGATTTTTCGCCGGGGTGATATTTTTATCATCGGGTGATCTTGGTTATGATCATCCTGATGATGTTGTTGAAGAGTTCTAAGTGTGACCCGATATTCACTGGGGTCATCATATTTTGAACGTCAGGATGATCTTAGTCAATATCATCCTGATGATGTTGTATCACTTCTTGTTCGTTGTTTTGTCATCCTGATGATGCTGACGTCATTCTTATGACAGGGTGATATCTTTTTCTCTGCCTATCTGCATCATGATATTTCCGAAGGAGGGGGTGATATTTTCATATCACCCGGGTGTATGTTTGTTCCAACGTCATGATGATGCTGATATCAAGGAGATATCTGCCTGCCGGCTTCGTGCATTATCTAGTGGGGGTGATCTTTTCAAGCATCATCATATTCGTCTATCGCCCTGATCTTATAGTGAAGCTACAGTGCAACCTGATATTTGTGCATCAGGATGATATTTCCAAATATCCGGTTGTCTTCCGAATATCATCCTGATGTTGATATGATGATGACGTCATCAAGGTCCGGGGGGGTCATATTTCTAACACTGATCATCTTGTGGAGATCCCCTGATATTTGCAAACATGATGATGACGTCATCCGGATACGAGGAGGTGCGCAGTAGGCAGATATGATGATGACGTCAGCAGGATATGATGATGACGTCAGTAGGATGTTCATCGGCCAGATTTTTGGTATAGGCTCAGTAGGAGGATGTTTCTCCGATGGATCAGGTTGTGCCGATGAAGGCGATTATCATGCAGTTATATTGCAATATGATGCTGACGTCAGGGTGATATTTCGGGCAACAGGATATCATGCTGCTGGAGGATGATGATGATGAAGTCTTATACTAGTGTCGTCAGGAGCAAAAGCACCGACATGATATATGCTCATGACCTAGTATATAAAGTGTTAATGAGGTTGCTGCGGGGTGCATGTGGGATAATTGATATCCTGCATTTTCAAATATCATGATGATGAATCTCGGCGGGAAATGGTTGCGATGGACTGTTAGATGTTTTTCCCAAGGCCGCGGGTTGGTGCGCCATTAATGGCGAGGGTTGCAGAGGTATGGGCGGATCTGGTACCCGATTGAAGGTGTACATCAGCGGACAGTGGCGCATGGCTCGAGATATCTTCCTGTCTCCTCCCCTACCTGCTGCATTCATGTTTGGGCGCCAATCTGGTGATGTGTTTGAGCACCATTTTCCTGATACTATGTATCTGGCGGGATTTTTGGTCAACCTGGTAGTTAATGCTGAATACACCCTCCTACTATATAATGCAGATGGTGTTATTCATTCAAGGTTGTTGAAAGTGGAAGATTTTTGGCTCTGTAATTCAAAACCAGCTGATCTGGTTGCTCTGTACAGCTTAAACTTGTGAGTTTATGTATCTCCCGTTGTACGATTTGGCATGAATCCACTGATTTCATGGTTAGTCTTATATGAATAATGCTGTGTTTGCATGTGTTATGTTAATTTTGTCTCCAGTATTGCATGTATTCTTCTTCTGAATCTGGATATTTGGGTAATGTTGAGATTCTAGAGCATAGAATTCCTATGTTGAATGTCTGATCTTTTAACTTCTGCTCAAGGGGTAGATTAAACTGTTTTCAGGTTGAACATTGGGAAGGGTATACTGCAGTAGGGATGCCATAAGTAGAGATAACTTAACACTCTGTATTGGGAGATATCTGTAAGGCAGATATCATGTGTATCCCCCTGAAATCCAGTTTTAGCTATTCATGCTGATCATTCACAGGTGTATGTCTACCGACTCCAAGCCCTGGATAGGCACCAATCATGCTGTGTTCTTGTGTTATACACCATGTCCAGCTTTGCATCCAAAATTCAAACTAAAACATTTCATACTTCCACCTGTTAGTTGTAGGAGTAGGATTAGGAACCCCCTGCATGCTCTCATACCCAACCAGACATCATGTCCAAGAATGTTGCCAGCCTTGTGATCTATCATGCAGATCTTGGTCCATACATGAGAGTATTCTGCCTGTTGTTGTCAAGTTAGATCTTTCTATCTTTGAGCTAGTCAAGGTTACATCTTGAGTTATAGGGATACCCCCCCTTGGTGCGGCAGAACCAGAAGTGAAGGGGAGGCAGCTCACGCAACCTCCTGTATTTAGTTGGCTGAATCTGCCTGTGCATTAGAAGTGGCAAACCCTAATGCTGATTCAGAAGAAAAAACCAACACAACTTATTTACTGGCTAAAACGTAACTTACGAATTTCAACTCAACTTACAACTAATTGATTTATTTAAATATCCAACCATGCAAGGTTCCTCACAACTACTATTTAACAATTTTTACTTCCCCAACATTATAATTTATTTACAATAGTTATAATCAAATATCCAAATTAACAATCATATTAAGTTATCAATATTATATTTTCCGTTCATTAATTCTATTTAATGCACAACTCTATCTTACCCATATAAACACCTTTTGATCTCGCTAACTACAAGGTGTGACATTCCTACTAGCAAGTTATGATCAGATGACAGACAATGACCACGAAGGTAACCTAACAACTCAGCAATAATGACAGGGGACCCCACATTAACTCCATACAACCATTCCATTGGCGAAGGCACGCTCGGACCTGGTAAATCAGGTGGAGTCGGTGCCTAGTACCTACATCCTGTGGCAAATACATGGTTAAGCATAACAAGATATATATCCACATGCAGTCGTCTAGTGAATGGAAATCGCAGTGAGGTAGAGTACTCGAGAACGAGTAATACAACACTGTCCCATTCACGTTCCTGTATAAATAAAGCACTGCATTTAAACAAGATTTCGGATTACTTATCAACAACATAAAACAATCAATGTCCCAACATCAAATATAGCAATCAAAACATCTGAAACATCTAGTTTACTTATCAATCGTAAAGCATGAAATAACAAGATCCAATATCAAACTAATACCATAATGATTAGTTCCATAATGAATTAACAAGACAACAAGTGATCCATCATCAGATAATCTAAGATACTGTCAAAATGTCAAAATCTAATAAGCAACTATCAATCAGACCGATGACAAGGTGAGGGGTACTACATCCTCCCCTCCAAGGATCAGGCTTACTCCTGGAAGCCTGCAAACAAATAAGGATATAGCTCTCGCATACGGGATGTATCTTCCTAGGTAGCTGAAGTCTCATCACTAGGATCCCACTGGACCCTTACCTGCTCTATGACTCTACCCTTGAGAGTGAGTCTCCTGTGCTCCAAAATGCCTACAAGCTCCAAAGCTAGCTGCCCGTCCTCTACTTGTAAAGCATTCCAGTCAAGGACATGAGAAATTTCTGGATGATAGGGTCTAAGAACAGAAACATGAAATACATCATGGATGCGTGACAAGCTAGGTGGTAAAGCAAGATGGTAAGCAATAGGACCAATTCTCTCCAAAATCTCGAATGGCCCTACAAAGCGCGGCGCAAGCTTAGAGCCTTTTCCGTAGCGGATCAGACTCTTTCTCGGACGCACCCGCAAGAACACCTGATCACCCACTGAAAACTGATGATCAAGTCTATGAGCATCTGCATATTTCTTCTGTCTATCCTGTGCTGCTACTAGATGCTCTCTAATGCGATCAACCTGCTGCTCCATCTCTTGGAGCATCTGAGGTCCAAGGAGAACTCTATCCTCAAGATGATCCCAACTCAGTGGGGTTTGACAAGGACGACCATAAAGAGCCTGAAAAGGAGACATGCCAAGGGAACTATGGTACCCATTATTGTACGCAAACTCTACCAAATGCAAATAATCTTCCCAATGGTTTTTCTGATCCATGACATACATTCTGAGCATATCCTCGAGGACCTGATTGACCCTCTCAGTTTGCCCATCAGTCTCTGGATGATAAGCTGAACTGAAGTTTAACTGAGTTCCCAATGTATGCTGAAGGGGTGTCCAAAGAGCTGAAGTGAACACTGGATCACGATTAGAGATAATCTTGCGAGGAATCCCATGTAATCTGACGGTGTCCTCCATAAAAATTCTGGCTACAGATGAAGCATTATATGAAGATCAGATAGGAGAAAAGTGTGCTACTTTCGTAAGCCTATCTACAGTGACCATTATTGCGTCATAGCAACGAGAGGACATGGGTAGACCAACTATAAAGTCTATTGAGATGATGTCCCATTTCCATTCCAGAATCAGATGTGGCTGGAGAAGACCTACAGGATGCTGATGTTCTGCCTTAACCCTCTGACATTCTAGACATCTCGAAACAAAATCAGCAATACCTCTCTTCATTCTGACCCAAAAATATATCTGACGGAGGTTGGTATACATCTTCTTGACACCTGGATGAGCAGCATAAGGTGCCTGATGTGCCTCAGTCATGATTAAGGTACGGAGGCCCTCTGTAGAAGGAACATAAATGCGACCTAAATATCGCAAGAGACCATCAGACTCGATAGAATATCTGACAAATCTGCCCTCCAAGGTTCTACCAGACTCCACTTCTGCTTTCACTTCATAATACCATCTATCTGCAGGGAGTGCTACTAGGATCTGACCCCTCAAATCCACTCCAAGAGTGATTGATGAAAGTTCATGTTTCCGCCGACTGAGAGCATCTGCCACCACATTTTCCTTACCTTGGATATATTTTACCTCGAAATCATACTCACATAGAAATTCCATCCACTACCTCTATCTCGCATTCAGGTTTGGTTGTGTAAAAATGTACTGTAAACTTCGGTGATCGCTGTGAAGCTCGAACCGATGCCCCAACAAGAAGTGTCTCCATCTCACTAATGCATGCACAACAATAGCTAACTCTAGGTCATGTGTAGGATAGTTCAACTCATGATCTTTGAGTTTGCGGGACTCATAAGCTATCACACGACCCTCCTACATTAAAACTGCTCCTAACCCTTCCAAGGATGCATCAGTACACACCACAAAATCTCTGGTCGGATCAGGCACTGCTAGAATGGGTGCACTAGTCAACCATTCCTTAAGAGTCTGAAACGCTGCTTAACACTGATCTGACCAAATGAACTTCTTTCCTTTTCTCTGAAGGGAAGTTATAGGGTGAGCTAGCTTAGAAAATCCCTACACAAATAGTTGGTAATAGCCTGCTAAACCCATGAAGCTACAAACCTCTGAAACATTGGTGGGAGCAGGCCAATCCATGATGGCTTGTATCTTTGAAGGATCCACTCCAATACCCTTGTCAAATATAACATGTCCCAAATATTTCACTTCTGTTTGAAAGAATTCACATTTAGCCAGATTTGCATATAACTGATTTTCTCTCAAACACTGCAGAACCTATCACAAATGCTCTTCATGCTCCTCCCTAGACCTAGAGTAAATCAATATATCATCCAAGAATACAAGAACAAATTTATCAAGATAGGTGCGAAATACACCATTCATCAGACTCATAAACACAGATGGTGCATTCATCAACCCAAAAGGTACAACCGTGAACTCATAATGTCCGTAACGGGTGCGGAATGCTGTCTTGTGGATGTCAGCCTCAAAGATGCGTAACTGATGATATCCTGACTTTAGGTCTATCTTTGAAAACACCTTAGCCCCCTTGATCTGGTCAAAAAGGTCATGAATTCGTGGCAAGGGGTATCTGTTCTTAACAGTCACCTTATTAAGCTGTCGATAATCAATGCATAACCACAGAGATCCATCCTTTTTCTTCACAAAAATAACTGGTGCTCCCCATGGAGAGACACTTGGACGAATGAACCCCTTGGCTAACAACTCTATCTGCAACCGAAGCTCCTTAAGCTCTTGGGTGGTCATCCGATATGGAGCTCGTGAAATAGGTTATTCTCCGGGAACAATGTCTATCTTAAAATCAATGTAACGCTTAGGTGGTATTCCTGGGATAACATTAGGAAAGACATCTGCATACTCCTTTAGAATAGGATGATCATCGAGGGATGTCTCTCTATTCTCCTCAAAATCTAAGTCATTCACCGTTACGGTAAACAACTTGCATCCTTGACGCATACATCTCTTCAACTACATGGCAGAAATCATATGCAAAGAGATGGGTCTCTGAATACCAACCACTTCTACCTTACTGCCAGAATCATCAACACACCTCACTAACTTGCGGTGATAGTCTATCACTACTTGATGAGCATCCAACTAGTCCATACCCAACACTATGTCATAGGATCCTAGGGGTATAATGCGAAGATCCACCATGGTAGGTAAAGGACCTATCCTCAACTCACAACGATATAGCAAAGAGTCTACTGTTACCCTAGATCTAGAGGCCAATTCCACCTACCACTTGACATCTTGCTTTGCTGCCACCAACTTGCAACGCTCCACTAAAGAAGGGGAAATGAAGGAATCTGAAGCACCCGAGTCAAAAAGAATAGAAACTGTAATACCTTGCATGACACCTGAAGTCTCCACAACAGTGCCTTGATGCTCTGCTTGACAATTATCTACTACTGCAAACACCCTATGTGACTGTTGATAACTGAGAGGGGGGGTGAATCAGTTATCCTAATTATTTCTTCTTTTGAACTTTCTTATTAATCAATGCAGCATTGAATCAAACAAACAAACATTACCATGAAATGAAAAACACATGACACAATTTTTTTGATGTGGAAACCCTGTTAAGGGAGAAAACCACAGGGTGATTAACCCAAAGATTATTCTCTATTAGAAGAATAAGGAATTACAAAATGGCACTTGCCAATTAGGGCTCACTGCCCGAGCACACTGCTCACAAAGAGACCCACTACCTACAAGGAGACACACTGTCTACAAAGTGATAAGAATCACAGTCTTGAACTGATTGAAAGCATCTATATATGCTGGAGTTCAGTTCCGGTTAGGCTTAGTACACTGATCTGCTGCACTTCATCTTTCCTCTGTTCTTTATTCTGCTATCCTTTCACATACCGGATCTTTCTTACTACTTCTGCTCTGTTCTGCACTTATTCACATACACCATCACACAATTACACACTTCACAACTAAATCCATCCTCTATATATATCCACACAAGTAATTTCATCACCTTTCTAGTCGGCATCCAGAACAGTCTAGTTTCTTACAAACTCTGTTCTGTCGGCTGAATCCTTGCTCACCAAGCAATGCGGATCAAGCATATACTTGTAGATATCATTAATCATGTCGGACAAACATGATTCATGCCTTCACAACCTTTACCATCAACAGTAACACATCTAGAAAATAGTCTGATACTCTGTCAGTCAGTTCTTCCTCTGTTCTCACTGTCTCTCAGGAATCCGGTACTCAACTATTCATATCTTTTTCTTTGTTCATCACCGGAGGCTAAATCCTTGGAATATACTACTCAAGGTAGTCCTCTTGACTTCCCTAAATCTGTACTGCACCAAGACACTTCCTCTGAGAGATCCGGACCAATCTGTCGGACCTTGCCACTGCTATGTTCTTGTTCACCGGACCACAACAATCTTCATTCTGACTTCCGGTAGAGACACACCATGACTTGCGGATATGTGGGATGACTTTTGTTGCCATCAATGACAACAACCATGAATCTATATAGTGTCTCTTGCCAACAATCTCCCCCTTTGGCATTGATGGCAACACTTAGTGAAAAATGACTAAGTGTTTATACTACGCTCCCCCTTGGCTGATGCTCTATATACAATTTCTGGAACTCCCCCTTTGTTGGATTCCTCATTTTTCACTGCTCCTCACTCCCCCTTTGACATCAATGGCAAAGGGTAGGGTCCGCACACCAAAATTTTCAAAAATTTTCTATACATAGCCGCATATTTACATACTCACATATACTGAAGAATGTCTGCAAAAGATGTCTTCAGTTGGATCAGTTCTGTAGCCCAACTTTGCTTCATTCTATCCAAAATTGAAATGTGACCACTCAACAAAAATACAAATGCATCTGCCCTTTTTAGATCTTTCGGATCACTTGTCTGGGCTGTGATTTGAGCTTCTGCTATGGCCTCATGCATGGCCTCTAGATTAGGGACAATGAACCCCCTGAGCTCACTCAACCTGCTTATTCTATTTTTCCTTTCCTTCTCCAATTTCTTGATTTCACTCAAGACTGCAATAGTCTGACATTCTTGATTTGTTATAGAGGAAGAAAGAGGATCAAAACTTTGAGACAAGCTTAGTAGTGTGTCCTCTTGCACTTTTATTTTCTTCTCAATGTCCACTGTTACCTTGGACCAGGAGATACAAAATTTGTATATTTCACCGCCATCCTTAAGAGCATTTTCTAAGCTCTTTATCCCAATGTTCATGTTTCTCCTATCATTAATGATCAAACCCTGAACCTCGGAGAACCTTTTATCCAAAAACTCCTTCCGGACCTTTTCTTCAGCTGATTTTTCTAAAGATTCAAAATGTGTATTAACACTGCTGACTAAGGTTTTGAGATTACCAGAAGAGGAGGCTGCCGGATCTATCTGGACCGATGGCATAATCTTCTCAAGCACTCCGAAAGCAGCCTCTATCAACTCACAGTCTTCCATATGAGACTTTAGGAGCTTTTCATTTGCCTTAGCATTTGCAAATGAGTCTATCTTCATTGTCTGCACCAGAGAGAGGGAATCAAAGTTGAATGGGCCTTGTAGTAGCTCCGGTTCATCGATCTCTATTATTTCTTTGCTCAAAAATTGTTGAACAGTTTGTGCAGTGTCTCTTGCCGGAGACAGATGTTTCTTTTCTTCTGTAGTCTTGGAACTGTCCTTTGGGATTTTCTCTCCTTCCACATTCTTGCCACTATCAGTCATGGTCTTCTCTGATGGAGTCTTCTCTTTCTCTGCACCCTTGGTACTATCAACCTCTTTATCTTTCACCACTGCTTCCTTCTCCTGTAATTTCTCTTCTTCTTTGGATCCAGAGACTATAGGGGAAACCGGAGCAGAGATGCTAGCCTGTTCATAGGCCACTTCTTCTGGAGCAGAGGGTTCCAAGTCCACAGCTGTTTCTGCACCTAAGTCCTCTACAACAGGAAGATTGAACCTTTTGAAGGCCTTCCGGAGGATCTCTTCTGTCTCTTTGGCCACCTTGTCAGTCTCACCAAGCATGAGTTGATTCATCTTGGCTTTACTTCTGAACTCATCTTTGCAGTCTTTGAATATTATGTTCATTGTCTTGGGATCAATTTGAGGATATAGCTGAATAGCTATCTGCTCCCGGATCTCAAGATCTTTTGCCTGAGCATTATTCTTTCTTATTTCTAATTCTTTTTCTAGGCTTTTAGGGATTTCAGAGATAATCTCAATAAAAGCTTTATTGTAGATGTTCAAGTACCTTATTATAGCTTCTTGCAAGATCTTTTGATCTGCCTCGTTGTAGTCATCATAAAATTCAGCCACCGGTTGAAGGTTCCCATCCACAGTGACTAATTTGACTACACTGTCTGGGGATAGAGTGGGCTTTTCAGCAAATTCTTCTGCCATTTCTTCCTTGTCTTGGCCTGTGGAGGGTTTCCCAGATCCTTTCTTCTTCTGCTTCTTTATTTCTTTTACTCCCTCATCTGACTCAGTTTCCTCTTCATCCTTTTGGCTTTCATAAGCCCTTGTGGCTTTTGTCTTAGATCTTTTCCAAATGCCTGGACTTCCGGTTTTGAACTTTTGGTTGTGGGAGGTGTAGATCTTTTTGATGATCTGGTCCGGGTGGAAGTTTCAACCGGAACACTTTCTTTACTTTTCTTTTCTGCCTCTTTCTTTTCTTCCTCAGATTTTCTTCTCTTTTCCCGGCTGGCATCAAGTGCCTCTTTTGAGATGCCTAGGCCTTGAGCAATGTGCTCTACTTCTTTTCTCACCTTCCTCTTTATCTCAGGTTCCCTGAGTTCTACATGGATCTTTACACTCAGCTCCTCAAAGGTTCCAAACCTTTCTGCCTTTGGATCTTTGGGCTGACTTAGCATGTGTTGAACATGCAGCTCCACTATCTATTCATCCACTTCATACCCCATGGGCATGATCTAGACAGTCCTTGGCTCCACTGCCTCCATTAGGCACTGATCAGTGTCCACCATAAAGCACACTGAGTCTTTGTATTTTTCAACAAGAGACTGGGGAATTCTTTCTCTTGCTTGCATCATGCTTTGGAAGTTTTTGAAGTATCCCCATAGGGCTGTATTTCTTGCTTTGGCATCCCCAAGCCCATGTAGATAGTCTCTTATTTGGACTGCAACAGGTTTGTCATTCTGCCATGCCCATCCACTTGATCCGGGCAACTCATTCATGAAGTAGAAGAATAGACATAATATAAGAGTACCATACTTAAAGGAATTCTTCTTGTCCTTCTTGATTTTCTGTATATTTTCCATTAATTGGCTTAAGAGCAGTTCGCAGAGATCATATTCTGCATTCTTCCTTAGCATTTCATAGGCAGTATATACTATAGTTCTGGATACAGAATTCTCCCTGCTAGAGTGATAGATCTTGTATCCTATTATCATGGACGCATACTTGATATCCGGATTAGAAATATCTTCAATGGTCATTGCCCTCTTATCAAATTTTGATCCGGTGGCCTCAGTTACAATGTTATTTTTGACAGATTTGAGGATAGGTATCCCTCTGGAAGAGTATAGACCAGTTACTGCTCTAATTGCCTCTTTTGTGATCTTGCAGGGTCTATCCAGCCATAGGAAGTTGTCATGCATCCTGCTCAGTACATACTGGACCCATTCATCTTCTTCAAAGCAGGGGAAATGAATGAATTGATCAAATTGTTTCTTCTGGATACCCTTATACTCTGGTTTAAGCTCAAAAGCATTGTCTATCAGTTGTTTGTGATAGAGATCTCTCAATTTGAATTCCCCAAATTCCTCAATGCTTGCATGTATGTAAACCGTAATGTCTTCTGTGTGTAAAACTCCGTGAGGAACACTGGAAAATGCTCCTAAGGGATCTACTTCCAATGACTTGTATGGATGTTTCTTAAATTCAGGTCGGGGCCTATCTGAGATTTTTACTATATTTGGAGTAGCCATTTCTTCAACAGATTTGTAGCAAGATATCGAAAGTGGAAAATACCTTTTGCATCTTCGGTTGCACGGAGTAGCTGGATTGATTTCTGTATGTAATGACTTCGGTAGGAGATCTTCGGTGAACTTGATGAATTTTGTTGCAGAGCTCCGCTTTTCACTTCTTCTTGGATGTGGAATGATCAAGTGATTGTTGAGAAATCCCTTATATCATTTCGCAAACCCTATTATCTGTTTGCAATAAATGCTTCACCTATATTATTCTGGTTTGCCTTGTCCGGATAGCTTGGAGTATCCCAGATCAGTCCTGATCTATGAACATCATGCAGATCTTTCAATCATGAATAAGTCAAGATGACACATTACAAGAACATCCCAAAAATTCTGTCCAGTCCGCAGAGTAAAATAATGTACTTCCGGATCTCTCCGGACCCTTTTGTAGTCCTCTGTCATTCCGGAGCATCTCCCGGAACAGGTCTTTACTTGATCGATCACAACTTCTTTATATCTTCATGCGGACCTCTGAAATCTTGTCTGGATCATCTCAGGACTGGTATCTTCAAACCCTTTACTCCGCATCTTGTGTCACATCCAGCACCACTTGTTTGGCTGGGGGAACAGGTTTTTCTTTGAGTCTCCCCCTGAGCCAGAGCTCACCTTTTAATTTCCAGAAGAAATATCAGCACCAGAGTCTGGTGCGGATCCAACCTCTACATTCTCTGAACTTTTCTTCACCCAAATCTTGTTCATCTGATTCCTAACTTCATCCGCATTCATCTTTTGTTTACCCTTGTCTTGATTCTGATTATACACCGGACCTCTTTTGTCCTGATTCTTGCTTCTGCAGACTTTAGCATTATGACCGGACCTATTACAGATTTGGCAAATAACATTTCTTTGCATATTTGACTAATAACCTCTTGATCTGCATTGATTAGCCATATGACCTACTCTATTGCATGTAAAACATCTACCATTGAATGATTTGTTTACTTGCATATTTCTGCATTCATGAGACTTGTGTCCATACCTTTTGCAGTTAAAGCACTGTCTGGAGAAGGATGGATTAGTTTGATTCATCCTTTTTCTACACTGATTAGCTTTGTGACCAAAGTGATTGCAGCTGTGGTAGTATCCATTGAAAGATGGATATCTTTGAGCATTGGGCTGTCTTACCGGAGGTCTTCTAGGCCTATTCCTTGGATTTTCTGATCCAAAATTCTTTTGACCAGATCCGGAGCTTTCTCCTTTCTCATATCCCAAACCATACTTGTCATCTGTCCTCTTTTGACTACCAAGAAGAACTTCAAGTTGAGCAGAACTTATCTTGAATTTCTCTTTATATTCATTTGTTGTTTGAAGGTCTCTTTTGAGAGAGACAATTTGATCCTCAAGTTTTTCTTCATTATCTTTGGCATCTTCAAGATCAGATTCAAGATGTCTGATAATTCTGTCCATCTGAAGGCATTCTTCTGATTTCTCCTTAAGAGATTGTCTTAGATTATCTTCAGTTTTTCTTTTCTCTTCAATCTCTTGAGTAAACTTTATAGTTCCTGATTCCATTTCATGTCTTAACATAATGGCTTCTTTTGATAACTTTTCACATAACTTGGTTTTCTTAGTCAATTCTTCATTTGTATTGCTTTCTTCACTTTGTCTTGCCAATTGTTGGAGCAGCTCCTTTCTCTTTTTCATAGAGAGACTTAATTTGTCCTTTAATTCTCTCATGAATTCATCAGCCTGTTTGAGTCTTTCCTTTAATTCATTGACTTCAGAATTTGACTGTTCAAGATCCTCAAGGGCAGTCTTGAGTTGCTCCCTTAAACCATATGCATCCATTTGAACTCCTAGATCTTCCTCAAGCTGTTAGGCTCTATTAGGAGGAACTTAGCTCTGATACCAATTGTTGATAACTGAGAGGGGGGGTGAATCAGTTATCCTAATTATTTCTTCTTTTGAACTTTCTTATTAATCAATGCAGCATTGAATCAAACAAACAAACATTACCATGAAATGAAAAACACATGACACAATTTTTTTGATGTGGAAACCCTGTTAAGGGAGAAAACCACAGGGTGATTAACCCAAAGATTATTCTCTGTTAGAAGAATAAGGAATTACAAAATGGCACTTGCCAATTAGGGCTCACTGCCCGAGCACACTGCTCACAAAGAGGCCCACTGCCTACAAGGAGACACACTGTCTACAAAGTGATAAGAATCACAGTCTTGAACTGATTGGAAGCATCTATATATGCTGGAGTTCAGTTCCGGTTAGGCTCAGTACACTGATCTGCTGCACTTCATCTTTCCTCTGTTCTTTATTCTGCTATCCTTTCACATACCAGATCTTTCTTACTACTTCTGCTCTGTTCTGCACTTATTTGCATACACCATCACACAATTACACACTTCACAACTAAATCCATCCTCTATATATATCCACACAAGTAATTTCATCACCTTTCTAGTCGGCATCCAGAACAGTCTAGTTTCTTACAAACTCTGTTCTGTCGGCTGAATCCTTGCTCACCAAGCAATGCGGATCAAGCATATACTTGTAGATATCATTAATCATGTCAGCCAAACATGATTCATGCCTTCACAACCTTTACCATCAACAGTAACACATCCAGAAAATAGTCTGATACTCTGTCAGTCAGTTCTTCCTCTGTTCTCATTGTCTCTCAGGAATCCGGTACTCAACTATTCATATCTTTTTCTTTGTTCATCACCAAAGGCTAAATCCTTGGAATATACTACTCAAGGTAGTCCTCTTGACTTCCCTAAATCCGCACTGCACCAAGACACTTCCTCTGAGAGATCCGGACCAATCTGTCGGACCTTGCCACATGCTCTGTTCTTGTTCACCGGACCACAACAATCTTCATTCTGACTTCCGGTAGAGACACACCATGACTTGCGGATATGTGGGATGACTTTTGTTGCCATCAATGACAACAACCATGAATCCATATAGTGTCTCTTGCCAACAGTGACCTGCCTGCATCTCCCACAGTAAGTTCTGAAGCTACAGGCCTCTAACCAAATCCTGTAGTATTCTTACGTGGACACTGCCTGGCAATATGGCCCTGCTGGCCGCAAGAAAAACATCCCGTTCCCCTACCCAAACTTCCACCGCCTGCAGTAGCACTTGACTGATGAAAACTTCCTCTACTTGCTGCAGATTGTGTGCTTTGAGCTGGCTGATTAGGATGATGACATTTATTTCTTAGCCAATTTTGATCTTTAGACTGGAAACTATTACTCTGTAGAGACTGAGGATGCTTTGGTTTTATTTGGGAAAACTGTTGTTGTTGTCCACTCTTAGAAGGTACATAATGACTCCTTGAGTTACCCGCTGCATGGGACTGTCCACCTCAGAACCTAGAACCTGCTCAAGAATCACTACCTATCTGCACACCTGTGTGACCTCCTAAAGCCATGGTCAAATTCTCCTCCACCAGTCGAGCCTTCTCAACTGCCACCTCCATGGTCTTCAGCTCAAAAACCCGAACTCCTCCACTGATGCGTGCATTCAGACCTCTAATAAAATGTTGAACCAACATGGCCTCATCATTTCCAATACTTGCATACTGCTTGAGTTCATAAAACCTATGCTCATATTGTTCCACTGTCATGGCCATCTGTCTCAATCCATGGAACTCGTCCGCTCGACGTTGCCTCCAGTGGTCTGACAGAAATCAAGCTCTGAACCTCTCTAGAAATAGTTCCCAAGATACTGTGCCAATATCTAGATGCAACTTCTGTTCCTCTAGTCGCCACCATGTAGAGGCGAAGCCTCGAAGATGCATGATGGCACATCTTGCCTTAGTGTTGCTACCATATGGATGCATAGCAAAACACCTCTCTAAATCAATTAGCCATGTCTCTGCTTCCAACCCACTACCAGACCCCTCGAAAGTGGGAGGACAGGCTCTCATAAGATCTCGCATGTGGCCTGCAAGAATAGCTTCTTGTCCTGCTGTGGTCTCTCTCCTTCTAGGAGATCATTCTCTATCTCTCACTTCTGACTGATCCCTCTCCTGCCTAGGACCTAGACGAGCAAGGACCTCTTCAAGAAGCTGTTGTAGTTGAGCACCCTCTGGCTGACCCTGACTCTCCTAATTCTCACCCCCACCTTCTTGAGTACTTTCATGAGGGGAACTAGGAGGAGGACTATTAGCACCCCCTCTTCCATGTCCCCTACCTCGACCACGTCCTCGACCTCGACCCCTAGGCATCTCCCTAAGTGCACACCCAAGAACAACTTCAGGTTGGTAGGCGAGGACTACTACTGGAAATATTTTTCAGAGACTAAGCAACTAGTATAGCTTAATGGGCTCATATAAACCCCGAGTACCCAGTGTTAGAAACTTGGGCTCTAATAGCAGATGTACCGCCCCACCCTGAATACCTTAGAGAAAATACATTTACACTATAGGAAACAGAATTTTTTTAAAAAAATAAGATAACAAGCAATGCTAACTTAACTAATTACTCCATTAAACTGCAGCATGTTCTCTAAGGATTCAAGGATGCATTACTTATACATTAACCAACATAATAACACATATTGCTAACATCAGTATCTAATCTAAAACCAATGCATGATTAAATAACATATTCAAATTCATTGCATGACATCAAAATATAGTCTTCATGATCAAATACACAACTGCAATGTTTTTCCTTACACATAGTTACATCGTTACATCGTTGACATCAAATTACATACATTAAGAATGATCTGGTACACAAATTAGGTACATAATTATCTTCCTTAACTGGTACAAGTTTAATTGTCTGGAATTGAGATAATCCTTTTCTGCACCTGACCTTTGACAAGGAATAACCAATGGATAAGATAGCTCTTCCACCCGACCATGTGGAACCCTAAGGTCCACCCCCCAAGCTAGGAGTTAACATGAGGTCCCAATGACAAACAATAGTTAGGTAGACAAGGACTAACATGAATGAAGGATGACCAACCTCAATACATCACATGACCACAACACAACACAATTTCCAAGGACAACACAAAACACATGTCGAGATACCATACAAGGAATGCTAGGCTATAGTAGGGAGAGTGTCATCGCACAATCCTAGCATGGGTTACCCTGGCAGTCTCTCACTAGACTACAGCCCCCATCTATGGTTACCCTGGCAGTCTCTCACTAGACTCCAGCCCCATAGGGTGACACATGCGGAATCGACCTTCCTTTCATGAGGACAAGGAAGTCGATCTTGCCGACCAGGCCTTCTATACCCATCCTTAGTCTAAACGAGCACTACAGGCCATGGGAGAGGAATCCATTTATCATGTTTAATGTGAAATCTACCCTTAACCCCCTAGTTCATTTTAGGTTATCACTTGATTAATCCACTTTCAATGGGTTACCCTGGCGACCACTTTTGGGTGTCGGCCCCACATTGAAAGCCACTCTCCTTGCTACACCTAGTAAGCCTTAACCATCAAGCAAGACAGATAACATCCTCCTACAAATACATACGATCACGGCAAGGTGGTATCCCGCTTATACACCAAACATACTCATAAGGCAACTCTTAATCATTGTCCAAAGCGACGCATGTTTACTGGACCTCTAGGATTCACAGGTCTCTCCATGTGACGATTACGACAAAATGGTTACAATAAAATCACAAGTGGTAAGATACCTCATCTGGAGAATATTGCTTTGCAAAATACATTAACAATTTAACTCATACTTCATTAAACTTTATACCAACTAAAACCACAAGATCGTTATAACACCACAATGTTAAAACACCTATCCATATGTCGCATGTACTCCACTACAATGTACTAAGCCCCTGGAATGATCATTCACAACTCGACACTTACAATGACAGAACCTCTTAACTCATGCAGTATGATTAAGTTCCAGAGTTAAAACTACAAACCCTATTTAGTTCAATGCAAACGAAAAAAAACAACTATGAATGACATTAACTCTTTTAAACAACTAATTAAATGCAACAATCAAATTAATATATTACAACTACTTATTAAATATTCTTCATTTTGTTTCAAACGACAAATTACTAAATAATTAACAACATTTCATTCATAAAAAAAAAGGAATCACTTAATACAATCTTACTATTTAATTCCGACACTCTCATTCTCCTAACAACACCATCTAGATCATCTCTCCCATAATTTGACCGATTAATCTAATTCTAAAGCAATACAAGAATACCTATTTTCTAGATCCATACCCTAATAAATTAATTGATCCAAAGAATTTACTATTATAATTTCTTCATAAAATAAGCATCCATCTTTCAACCGCTATGGTAAAAAAAAACAACCCTACTAATAATAATATTATTTGAACTATAAAATTTGTGGATCATTGGATAGTAAATATCTTTCACCCAAAGAAAAATAAACTAACATTAATTGATACGAATATATAGTGATTACACTAAATACCCTAAATAGACACTCATTCAAATTGGATGATTCACAATAATACAAGGACGTATAACTATAACTATTATTTTTCCTACTATAGCAACTAATACCGTCACACAATCCTATTAATCATTGCATTTACGAAGGACGAAGAGACAATGAAGGTGGTACATTACCTTTGTCTAACTGCTGTGTGCACTAACCTTAGGTTTAAATAAGATAATTATATACGGCTTTTGTTGTGACTGAGGTGTAAAATTGTTATTGGCTATTTGACCATTGAACGGTTTAATATTTAAGCCGAGAGAGGTTAGTTGTTGCAATCATATCAGCACAAAAATAGAAGTGAAAGCTTTAATAATACCCTAACTTCGTAACATGTTATAAATGACATTTTACAAAGCAAATCTGACTCCATAATAATCTAAGTGTTTAAATATTTTGAAATATGAACATTTAACCCTATTGTTTGCCTACGAACCCTGAACCTAATGCTACAGTTGCGAGATAAGGCAGATTTCAGTGTATGCACAAAATGGATTTGTTGAGAGGGCATTAGGAACTTCCATACAATATGATTGGCAGGTTTACAGTCAAATGCTCCACTTCTCTCAACGTTCTCCCAGCCACACTAGCGTGAAGTTATGGACATTCATCAATGAGGTGAAAGAAATGACCAACACGTAACTACAATAGATAGAGGGGGGGTTACTAAAGAGAATAACTATTTCTAAATTCCATTCTCCACTTTCTATGGCATGACAAACCACTCATTCAAGAAGAGTATTGTTCCCTTAATTACTTGTTAAATCAGAGACAAGACAACAAAATATGCATAGTCATATTGCTGATATACATAATATTGATCTTAGGAATTTCTTAAACGCATTTGGCAAAGTTCTACATATATGAACCTATTGCATAGAGAGTTAGCTAGCAGTTAGTGTTATGATGTGAACAATGACAAGGTTTATAAGCAGAGGTTTTATATGCTTATATAATTTTCCTAACCAGACGTTGAAAGAATGATCCCTAATTCTACAATAATGCCTAAATACATTACCAAGGTGGAGATTTGAATAAGTCGGCCATTGTATGTGGAATGGGTGGGTCAGAAACTCATGTAGAGAGGTGCAATAGGATCAACAGTAACCCTAGTAATATCATTGCAAAGGAGAATAGCTACTGGCGAACACATGGAAACAGCGATCTGCAGGTGTAAGGCAAGACGTTAAAACCTTTGCCATCATTCTCACTGCCTAATACAAAATGGGGGCTCTGGAATGGGTATGGGCATCCATCAAAACATAAGAATAGAGGAAATCTATCAAATTTTGGAGTCGCAACAGCCCTACTAGTCATGTATGCAAAATTTAGAAGTATGCACAAGGCATGTGAGTTGTTTAACAGTATGCCCCAGAGAAATTATAATTCGTTGAATGCATTGGTGGTAGAATGTGCACAAAATGGATTTGCTGAAAAGGCATTAGAAACTTAAATGCAATTGATAGGCGTAAACCAATTTCAAACACTTTTGCCAGTGGTCTCCCAGCGGTGGCCAGTTTGGGAGTCAGTTACTGACATCCATCAACGCATAAAGGATAGAAAGTTTTGTTAGATGCTGTAGTGACAACTTTACATCGAGGAATCGGATAAAACTAAATTACATGGATAGTTTGCCATCATAAAGTAAAATATGTTTAGGAGTATTTGCAGTGACACTTTTTGTTGAATTGGATCCAAAACATGCCTAAAAATATATATGGTCTGCAATGATTGTATGATATGCACAAAATGGGTTTAATGAAAGAGGCTTCAAAAACTTTAAGCAATTGCGATCTAGGCAGACGCAAACCTAGACTCCACAATTTTAATAGGCATAAGAGGAAAGAACACTAATATTCATTAGGAAATATTGTAGATAGCACAAAATGAAGCACATTCTGAACCATAATAGGGAAAACAAGGATTGTACAGTAAACATATTTTTAGAAAACAAAACAAGGAATCAACCAACCTTGATCCCGCTTGTTGAAATGAAAGTTTGTTGCCACCTCTGCTCCCAATCTCACTTCCCCCAAAATTTTTCCAGGTAAAAACCCCCTTTTAAAGAAATATTTTGGTAACCAAATACGGGAAAAAAAACTAACTTTCACAACCCCGAACTAACTTCATATTTGTTAGGTCCAAGACAAAATAGTTTGGCTTGATTAATTCAAGGCAACGGTAAAGATATTTACACATTATATATATAATTATCATTAAATCAACTTTATAAATATATATTAATTTTTATAACTATACTTTGTTAACAAAATTGTGACATTGCAACTCATTTACTGGCTAAAATGTAATTTACGAATTTCGACTCAACTTACAACTAATTGATTTATTTAAATATCCAACCATGCAAGGTTCCTCACAACTACTATTTAATAGTTTTTACTTCCCCAACATTATAATTTATTTACAACAGTTATAATAAAATATCCAAATTAACAATCATATTAAGTTATCAATATTATATTTTCCGTTCATTAATTCTATTTAATGCACAACTCTGCCTTACCCATATAAACACCTTTTGACCTCGCTAACTACAAGGTGTGACATTCCTGCTAGCAAGTTATGATCAGACGACAGACAATGACCACGAAGGTAACCTAACAACTCAGCAACAATGACAGGGGACCCCACATTAACTCCATACAACCATTCCATTGGTGAAGGCACGCTCAGACCTGGTAAATCAGGTGGAGTCGGTGCCTAGTACCTGCATCCTGCGGCAAATACACGGTTAAGCATAACAAGATATATATCCACATGCAGTCGTCTAGTGAATGGAAATCGCAGTGAGGTAGGGTACTCGAGAGTGAGTAGTACAACACTGTCCCATTCACATTCCTATATAAACAAAGCACTGCATTTAAACAAGATTTTGAATTACTTATCAACAACATAAAACAATCAATGTCCCAACATCAAATATAGCAATCAAAACATCTGAAACATCTAGTTTACTTATCAATTGTAAAGCATGAAATAACAAGATCCAATATCACAGCTAATACCATAATGATTAGTTCCATAATGAATTAACAAGACAACAAGTGATCCATCATCAGATAATCTAAGATACTGTCAAAATGTCAGAATCTAATAAGCAACTATCAATCAGACCGATGACAAGGTGAGGGGTACTACATAGATATATTTTTGACAAGTTTTGTCAGAATCTAAAGAGAAGTCAGAGACTTTACTGTGACTAGTTGATATCATTTTACCTTTATTTTGTTGTTCTTGATAAGAAAGTTAATGTACCTGTGCATGTATCTGTGCCTTTTATGTTGCTAGAAGATTAATGAGAAGAACTCTGTTTTGTGCCTTGCTTGATATTATTTGTGTCATTGCAAAGTGTTTGATTGTGAGCCTTTGATTATATTCATTCCATCTGTTTATGTTAATCATGCAGTATCTGCTCTTTAATATAACTGAATCTTGAGAATAGTTTCACTATTCTTAATTTGAAAGGAATACTTTTACTCATGCACATCGCCATAGTTAGATTTTCTTAGTTGTATCTGTAACTCTGTTAACTTCTTACCCTTTTCCTCAAAACCCATTTAAAATAGAGAAGAGCTAGTTTTTTTAAAATTTGGAGGTTGTTTCAAGTAGCAAGTTTCACATTCTTGAAACTTCCCATGTTGGTGTTAGAACCTGCATAATTTTATACATCAATAGTTTTTGACATGCCCAGTGGGACAATTTGTTGAAGTTTCTGTCAAGATTGTATGAGCCAGAGAGCAATAAGGAGCCAGAGCTATGGACCTACAACAAGAGCTCAATCTACTGCTAATCTAGGTATTCTTTTACCACCATTAGTAGCTACTCCAAGGAGAAGAGTGAATTAAGTTTACAGTAGCACAAAGAGTAAATATGGGAGCACCTATAGCCCCAAGGAACTATGCAAATTGGAACACTGGCAGTCCTTTAATTCTCCCAGTACCACTAGCAACTTGGGATGCTATTCCAGCCAATGCTCTGAAGGCTCTACCTAAGTTCAGTGGGGAAGATTTCAAGACACCTAAAGAGCATCTGCAAGATGTATCTGATGTGTGTGCAGTACATGTTATCACCCAACAAAATGATGGCCATAAGATTGTTAGCAGCCTCTTTCAAAGGGAAGGCTCTGGATTGGTATATATCTCTTACTCCAAACACAATATCTACATGGGATCATCTCAGTGATGCTTTCTTTGCAATATTTAAAGAGAAAGATGACAAATCCTCCTTGCTGCAACAATTGATCACTATCAAAAGGGCACCACAGGAGGCCATGACTGATTTCAACTCAAGATTTCAAAAGACTTGGGATAGGATTCCTACTATAGCAAGACCATTATCAGGAATGGCTATTGAGTTTTACCTCAAAGCTTTAAACTCTGATATATCAGTAATGATTCAGTCTCTTGGAGGTCAAACACTACCAGAAGCATATGAGTTGGCAGTCAAGGCTGAAAATAACTTGATAGATGCTCAAAAATTGCCCCCAAGGCCTCCTATGCCCATGTTCCTAGAAATTACCTTACCTTTGCCACAAGAAGCTCCTAATCTTACAACTCCACTTGTGTCTATGCATTCATTTCCTCAACAACCTATTAAGGCAACCACCTCTGCTCAACCATCTAAAATGGATGATGTCAAGAACATTTTAAGGACCTTCTCAAATGAGATAATTAATCTAAAGAGACAACAAAATCCCTATCCAAAGCTCCCTTATCAAGGTTACCAAGGAAATAGACCTCCCTTTCAGCTAAATCAATATCAAGGCCCTCAAAGGCAAGCTAATCCTCAGCCTTCAAACCAGTTGGTTACAGTCCCTACACCTTTACAAACTGTTCCTCCTAATCCCAATAGGGAAATTGTTCCAGGGCAAAATAATTTTGTAGATGGCACAAATGCTTGGTGCTTTCCCTACAACAATGCCCATATGCCCAGAGACTGTCCCAGAGGAAATTTGAAGCAAAAGATAGCAAAACAGAGATGGTTAGAAGGACAATTTTCAACTTCTAACAATCCACCATATCAGTCTCCTGGTGTTCAAAATGTAGTCATGGTGGCCCAAATGCAAGGGATGTCCATACAATAGGAAGAGGAAATAGCTCCTAAGCATGCTTTATTTTCATGGATTGAAGAGGAAGATTGTGTTTCTGAATGAGGCATCTACTTCAAAGAAACCATTAGTGCAGCCAGACTATTGTACAAGAAATACCTCAGCCTATGCAGAATCAAGTAGTCTCAGGATAGGTTCTAGAAAAGACAAGGTACCCTTATTATTCAAAGACCCAAGCATTAGGGCCTGTGAATGTGGTGGACCAGCTAAAAAGAACTCTAGCACATGTATCAATTTGGGATATGTTAGCTATTCCTGAGCAGAAGACACTATTGCAAGAAGCTCTATAGGGGCAAGAAGCCCCTAAACACACTGGTACTAAGGGAGGAGCTATTGACAAAGGGAAGCTTCAACTCAAAGATACTATACCTCTATAGACAATAGCCCTATTAAACAATGAACCTGAGGTAGGTAAATCTAAACTAGATCCCTTTTATTTGACTCTAGTAGTTGGGAAGAAACTGTTGCATAATGCAATGATAGACTTTGGGGCCAGTACTACAGTAATGCCAAAGCAGATAGTAGATGCTTTAAAGATAAAATATGAGCCCCTTACAAGAGGGGTCATGCAGTTGGATGGAAAATCTGTTCAAACAATAGGAAAAATCAAACAACTTCCATTACAACTATATACTTGCCCCAATATAATTATCAATCAGGATGTGGTAGTCATAGATATTCCCCCTATATTTGGTTTATGATTATCTAGAGATTTCACAGCTAAAATAGGAGGTTACATGTCACTAGATTGGTCACACCTCATCCTGAGAACCAAATATGGGACAAAGATGAAAATACTGTCTGAGCCATTACCCAAAGACCATATCACAAATGAGCTAACCCCAAAACTAGAAGCATCCCATGCTATGCTGAATAAAGAGGAGAGAATTTTTGTTGAAGAGTTAGGTGACTGGACTGAACATGACCAATAGGAAGAAGAGAATAATCAATTATTGACTATGATGCAGAGTGATCCCTATGGAAATTATGACTCTACAGGTCTAGGTCCTTATGTCATATTTGAAGAAGGCCAAGAGATCCCTAATGTTTTAAGGAAAGAAGCATCACAGAGTCAAGAATCTGAAAAAGACTCAGAAATCTAGACCCTAAATGTTGATGGGGCCAAGAATAAAAATGGTGCTAGAGTAGGAATTTGCCTTACTGCCCCAAATGGTGAGAAAATTCTAAGAACCATTCGCTTTCAGTTTGCCTGTACCAATAATGATGCTGAATATGAATCTTTTGTGCATGGACTCATGTTGGCAAAGAAAAAAGGGATAAAGAATCTAATAGTAAGAGGAGATTTAGAACTGGTGGTAAAACAAATTAGGGAAAGGGCAATAGCCAAAAATGTAAGAATGAGATCCTACAGGCACAGAATTTGGGACCTGATGGATGGTTTTGAGGCTTTCAATATTGAGGTGGTTCATAGGGCCCAAAATTTTGAGGCAGATAGAATGACACAGATTGGTTCATAGTTTGACCCAGCAAGTGATCTATTAGTTAACAATGAGTCAGTTAAAGTTATAGTGAGACCAACTATTCCAGATAATGACCAAAATTGGCAAGTTTTTGATAATGATTTCCAAGTACTTTCATTCTTACAACAATCAGGTGAGTTTGCTAATCAATTACATCCCAAAATTGAAGAAGCATATGGTGACCAAATTGTCCAGTTGAAGTCAAATAAACTCCCCAAAGGACTGATTCCTTTAGAAAACTTGTTTGACCCAGAGGATGTAAGCATAGAGAAGAGGTATTAGGCAAATAAGGAAGATTATTATGAGATCCAAGTTAGTGAAGGTAGAAGATTGAAAGTTGGAAATTCTGCAACCCAAGAAGAAAAGGAAAGGCTGATTGATTTGTGTGAAAAATATGATAGGGTGATTGCTTGGACCTATGAAGACCTCCATGGTTATAATAGAGATATCATCCAACACACCATAGAGCTTACTGAAGGATCTAAACTAGTTAGATAGAAGCAAAGGCTAGTAAATCCTAGAATTGAACCTTTAATGGTAAATGAGCTGCAAACTCTCCTAGAATCAAAGATTATTTTTCTAATTAAGCACTCAATCTGGGTATCAAACTTAGAACCAGTAAGAAAGAAGAATGGTGACATAAGACTCTGTGTAGATTTTAGAGATTTGAATAGAGCATCTTTGAAAGATCATTATCCCCTGCCCTCTATGGAATAGATTTTACAGACTGTGGCTGGGTTAGAAAAGTTTTCCTTGCTAGATGGTTTCTTAGGATATAATCAGATTTGGTTAGCAGAGGAAGATCAACATAAGACTGCATTCACTACAAAGTCGGGAACATTTGCATATGCTAAAATGCCTTTTGGCCTTTCAAATGCTGGAGCTACTTTTTAGTGTGCAATGGATGTAGCACTTGGGGAACTTATAAATAAGATTATTCTAATTTATCTAGATGACCTCACTATTTTTTCTAAGAATGCTATAGATCATTTTGATCATTTAGAGGCTATTTTAAAGAAATGTCAAGAGTTTGGAATATCTCTGAATCCTAAGAAATGTATCTTTGTAGTACCTCAGGGTAAACTTTTAGGGCATATAGTGTCAAAGGAAGGGGTTTCTATTGATCCAGAAAGGGTCACAGCTATAATGAATATATATCTGATTTGCAGGTCTAATCAGACCAATGACACTGTTGCTTAAGAAAGATCTAGTTTTCAAATGGATTGCAAAAGGAAGACAGGCTTTTGAAGAAGTTAAGAAAGCTATTTCAACAGCCCCAGTACTCAGAAACCCAGATTTTTCTAAATCTTTCATAATGTATGTGTATGGGGGAGAATTTAGTGTTGCTGCTATTTTAACTCAGAAGGATGATCAAAAAGAAGGAGAACACCCAATAGCCTTTTTCTCCAGTACTCTCAGGAAATATGAGGCTAGATACAATTTTGTGGAGAAGCAAGCATATGCCATGGTAAAAGCCCTTAAAAAATTTAGACATATGGTAACAGGAAATAAGATCCTGATATTAGTGGCTCATCCTAGTGTAAGAGAATATATAATGGAGGGTGAGATTACTGAGAAAAGAGCTAATTGGATCACAAAGATTCTGGAATATGATGTAGAAGTGAGACCCACCAAGTTAGTCAGAGGCAAAGGATTGAGCCAATATATGACTCAAGACATGGAGAGAATAATGACTGAAGAAACAGAAAGTGAAAATGTATTGAAACTCGAAGAGATTGACCAAGACTCTTGGGTCAAAAACAAAATACATTTTATGAAGTATGGGATTTTCCCAAATGAGATCTCCCATGATAAGAGAAGATATTATAGGCAGCAAGGGGCCCATTTTGTACTAATTGACCATATTCTATTTAGAAGAAATGTTGATGGTATACTCTTGAGATGTATAGAGAAAGATGAAGCTCAAAGAATACTACATGAATTACACCATGGAGCCTCAGGTGGACACTTTTTGCCAAGGACCACTGCAATCAAGGTAACTCAAGTAGGATATTTCTGGCCCACTCTATTTACAGATTTCTATCAGCTGGTTAAAGAATGCCAAGCTTGTTAGTTTTATACAGGAAAAAGGACAAATGCAGCAATGCCTTTAATCCCCATAGTTGTGGATGAACCCTTTGCTCAATGGGGTCTAGATTTTATTGGTATGATCAATCTAGTGTCAAGTATGGGACACAAGTGTATCCTCACAGCAACATATTACTTTACCAGATGGAGTGAAGCAGTACCACTCAAAGAGGCAACATAAAAGACTATACTAGAGTTTCTAGAAGGCATAACTGTTCGGTTTGGTCCTCCTCGTACCATTATATTAGATAATACTAAAGCATTTTTGGGAACAAACTTATCTGAGTTTGCATTAAGGAATGGGATTTATTTGAAGACTTCTTCAAATTATTACCCTCAGGGTAATGGTCTAGTAGAGTCCACTAACAAGAACCTTATCAAACTCATAAAAAGGATAGGGACCAATTATCATAGAGAGTGGCATAAACTACTCAATACAGCACTGTGGGCTGACAGGATCACACCAAAGCAAGTGACTAAAATGTCTCCCTATGAATTAGTTTATGGTAAGTTAGTAGTAATGCCACTGAGCTTAGAGATCCCTAGTCTGCAATTGTTAAAACAGATAGAAATTGAAGAAAATGACCCCATGCAAGTTAGACTTGCTGAACTATTGGAAGTACAAGAGAAAAGAGAAAAGGCACATGAGTCACTGATGAAACATCAGAAAATGGTTAAGGATTGTTTTGATAAGAAGACTTCAAATCCCTTTTTTGAGGTTGGCTCTCTAATATTGAAATGGGATGAAAGAGTTACTAAGCCAGGTCGACACAGCAAATTTGAATCATTGTGGACAGGTCCTTACAAAATCTGTTCCTGTAAGCAACATAATTCATTTGAACTGGAGACCATGGATGGAGAACCTGAAGAGATTCTGGTAAATGGGATCTATTTGAACATTTCAATTAAGGAGGGGCTCTTAATGTATCATAGTTAGATAGTTTCTTTCCTGCTTTCCTATTTTCCTGCTTTCTTTTCCCACTTTCCCTTTCAATAAGTGTTCGGTGAACATGTGTCAATAGCACAAAACCCCTTCTCTTTTGGTCTCGTATTCATTAAGGTTGTTCGGCAATCCCCAAATTCCTCAGAAGTATGTACTTTTCAGAAAAGCTAACCACTCCTGTAACATATATGACACTCCGTTCTATGCAGACTTCAAAATGATACGCTATCTATTTCTTGGCATTAATGCCATTAATAAGATAGGATGTGTCATTAATTACCTTCATAAGCTCAATGAGTTAGTGTTCAATCCTAAGTGTAGCTCTCATTTGTTTCTATCTCTCTATTCTGAATCACTATTGTATCTGATTTCCACCCCTAGCAAGTGCCTTTCAGCTGTGTGTCACTCTTGTTAACAGTTTCATTCTTTCCTGTGTCAAGCTTACCACATTCTTCTCATAGATATAGATATGTTTGAAGCATAGTCTCTTCAAGAGGGACTATAAATTTATGAATCAATTGATAAGCTGTTAAACAACAAATCATATGCTTTAGCGCTCGCGTAACCAAAGAGAGCCTATCCGAGAACAAGGGTTCCTGAGGTAGTATTATCTATTGACCTAGCAAAGGTGAAGGATTATGCAGACGACATCTTCGACATGACCCTTCAAAGGAATACCAAGGCTCTTTGGGAAGGGGCACATCAGAGGTGTATTCTCAGAGCAAATAGTGGGTAGTTTGAGACTTTTGGTATGAGGATATGGACCTCGTGACTAGCACAGTTCCTAGTTCCTAATGTACACATGTGTGCCAAATTAATTGAGTTATGTGCAGAACTGTTTCATGCACCATCGAATACCATACAACAGGGCCCTTTCATGGTGCATATTATGCCCAAGGCTATAACAGACATGCTAGCCCTACAACATGATAGAACAACCACATTTCCAACTATTGCTAAAATGCAAAACATGTGGGCAAATGTAATCAACAAAGTTAGGTTCCTCAATTCTGAGATGCAGTTGGGAGATGATAACACCCAGATGCCCACACTACCCAGAGGGAGGGCACAATTCAGTTAAAATGTTCAAGAGGCACTGTCAATGATAGCCTTCATTTTTGGGATGAGAGAGGATAACATAGTTCATGACTGGCAAATAGCTATCATTTACAGATTGAAAACTGTGGACAAATCACAAGAGTACCAGCTAGATTTCTCAGAACAAATTGCTAACTCCATGATTGATGAGCTCGCTAATTTCAAGTCAAAGTGAGTTTTCAGGTATTCTACTTTTCTTTTCCACCTAATGTTGTATCAGAATCATAGTCTTTTTGCACAACATATGCATTTGAACATGTATGACCCAGATTTTGGCCAACACAAAACTATCCCCATGTCTGCATGGACACGTGTTATCTAAGGCATCCAACCCTTATGAGTTTTGGGAACTTTTTGTGGCCCCGGCCTTTTTCCAATTAAGCCCTGAGCCTGTAGAGCATAGATTGACATAGGGTATAAGGGGATTTATGACTATTTCTTTGGGGGCACACAATACCATAATTAGAGTCCATGGTTTCAATTAGGAGCCCATTCTATTACCTAAAGTATTGAACCCTCAGGTCGTATTCTTAGAAGTGACCCGACAGGTGTCTGTGGTTGATAATGATTTTGGCCACAAGAAAAAGAAAAGGAAGATGTATGATATCCCATGGGTTAGGAAAAATATGTCACTTGAGGTTAGAGATGCAGAGAATCTCTTGCTAAGGAAGTTAGCTGCCCTTGGTTTCTTCATCATTGAAGATAAATGGAAGTATGACCCAGACAATTTTTTGGCCTCCTAGATCATGAATAATAAAGTTCGTGCTATAATGGTACATGAGGGTCAGCCATTCTGGGAAGATAGGAGGAATCCAAAAGAAGACAACCCAGACCTCTATGTAGAATTAGCTGATTTGCCTTTTGAAGGGGCCAAGCCATGGGAAACCTTCTATGTTAAAGAGAAGGAATTTGACCCTAAATTATGAATGACTGCTGGTTTGAGGAAAACATTGAAGGCCCAAGACTGGAAACTAGAAAAGATTGAGGCCTATTGGAAGTATAGACAAGAAATTTCATAGATCACACACTCATTTGGGAATATAGACACTGATGAAAAATGGGAATCAATCTAGGATGAGTGGCATCCCTCCCCAGTCTCAAGCCCAGAGACTAGTAGAATTCAGAGGAAGCAAGAGGAGTCAAAGGAAGAAATTGAGTCAGCCTAAACTATACAAGAGACAGGACAGGCCTCATCTACTACTCTTGCACCTTCATGGCCCCAATCCCTTAGCACCTTAGAAAAGCAGAAAGGTGTGGTATCATCACCAACTATAGGGACTCAAGCAGCTTCAGCTTCTGGGGGTTCCAGATTTATTCCTTTGCAACCACCAGTGCTGGTGAATGTAGAAACAGAGAAAGAATCAGAGGAAGAAATATGAGAGAGACCTAGGAAACACAGGAAACTACACCTGCAGGAGGAGTCAGAGGAAGAAATTGAACCACAGCAGCAACAACTGTCAGTCACATCTTCTGCTCCTCAGGTAAGTGTTTCTTCTCCCTTTTCTCCTGTCTCTTTCTTCTACTTTAGGAGTGGTAACCCCAATTAGCCAAGCATTTATATCCCCTTCCACTTCTGTTGTGCTTACATCACCCCTTGCCCCAATTGTCAGTTCACAGGCCATGTCTTCACAGGCCATTTCATTGCTACTATTTTCTCCATCTGTGTCAAAAAGAACCCCTCCTCAAGTTTCTCCTAGCCAACAATTATTGGCTATTCCCTATGGTCTGCCTCAAGGTCATCCTTTTGCTGGAGGATACATTGCCTCACCTCCTACATTCCAAGCCCAAGAAGGCACAACAAAAAGGGCTAGAGAGGCTAGAATGGACAAAAAGAGGAAGAAAGAAAATAAAAGCCCTGTTGTGCCGCACATGAGGTCACTTTTTGACCCCATTCAACAATCACTAATAGTCACACATTTGTCCCCAAATGTGGTGAAACCTAATGAACAAATGTAGCCTCAAGACTATTCAATGAATGTTGTAGCTATGGATATGTCTCTTTTCAGGCCACAAGACAAGGTCTAGCTACTAAATGAGACTACATCTGCTGTAGCAACTAATTATTTGAAAGTGTCTAAAAGGTTGCAGAAATTAGAGAATGATTTAGCTTAGGAGAAGGTGAATAATAGCAACCTTGCTGGGGAGGTTCAATCGAAGAAGAATGAGATTGAGAGTCTGAACAAATAGTTGCAAAATACTATTTCTTTTCAGATACATCAGGCTACACAGGCTCAGAATTCTTCTGTTAAGTTTGAGCTAGCACAAGAAAAGGCTGTAGTGACTGTTTTGAGACAAGAGAAATCCACTTTGGAAAAGAAATATCAAGAGAAGTTGCAGCAAGCCACACAATTCCAACAGAAGTTGTTAAGTGAGCAAAATACTAATGGTACAATTCAGGGACAACTCCTAGTTGAGCAACAAAGAACAAAGCAATTAACAATTGAATTAGCTAATAGGCCGCAGAATGCTAGAGTTTTAAATTTGGTGAAAGAGCTTTATGTTTCAGTATGGAAAAGGATCTTTGAGGAGACTATCCAGCTAAGACCATCTTTAACATTTTTGTTAAATGCTCAGCAGCTATGTGAGAAGGTTGAAACTTCGGTGCAAGCCACCTTGTCTACTATTTCATTGAGAGTTTTTGATTCTCAATTATTATTGAAGAAATTATATGACACAATAGATGAGACTCTATCAAAAGCAGGTATAAATGACAGAATGGTTGCTACTAAGAAGGTCAATGAGGTTCTAAGTTGCAACTCTGCAGCTACAAATTGTCAAGAGCTCCTAGATACAGTAAAAGGAGTGAAAGATATGAAGAAACATATAGAGGATTTGGTGCAACTAGGGCTTCCTTCACCATTCCTAGATAGTAACACAGTATTGATGATTAATGACATCAAGGCCCTACTCTTGACCAAGCAAAATGATCAGATAGTTTTTTAGGGTTTGAGTGATTCTTCATCAGTCAAGGAAGTGGAAGATATGTTGATACCTATGGCTCAGCTGGAGTTTCAGTTAAAAGCTGTGGTACAAATTTTGTAGACTTTTTCCCACAAAGATATAATTAATCTTGATTTTGCTTTTCAAGATTTGCAGAGTAGATAGGGACTCTCTAATTCAGAATGGTCTGTTTATTAGATGGCATTACAAAATTTATGACTCTAGGTTATGTTTCAATATATATATTTTTGCCAGTTTTGATTTCTTTCCGAGCAGGCTCAAAAGTCCTATTGGTCGCCAGGAATTGTAGAGTGTCAAATATTCTATGTTTTGTTTCAATTGCAGCGAGTCTGCGGGTCTTCTATTTCTATGTATGTTTCAAAGGTATTGCTACGTGGGTTTCTAATGCTTTATGCAGAAGCCGCCAAGTGTCAAGCCACAGTTAAAGACACAATTTTGTTTCTAATATTAACTTTTGTGTGGAGCACGCCACGTAGTAAATTGTTTCAGTATTTCAAGTTTCAGCTTTGTTGCGGAGGTCACCACGTGTAGCATGCGGAGGTAGTCCCTAAAGTTCTATGTTTGCTACGGAGTTTTCCGCGTGTCTCTTTATTTTGTTGCGGAAGTTGCCACGTGTTTCTTTCCATATCAATTTTGATGCTTGTAGTGAAAGATGGTGGGCCACAGTCTGTTTCAGTTTTAAGAGCATGAAGAATTTCACATGGTGGTCGCAGAAGAAGATTAGTTTTGTTTATGACCCTTTTCAGTGAGAAAGTTAAAGTTTTTAAAGTGATGCAGGTTGTGCCAAGTGTTAGTTTCCACAAGAGTTTCAAAAGTTTCTAATGTTTCAAGCGGTGATGCGAGTGCTGCCACATGTTAGATGGTGTACGTGAGGAGGATGCCATCTGTCCCAATTTTCTCCCTTTGAAGGTAGCAAGCGCTAAAGACTGTGGGTCCCATCTTTTAATGTGTTTCATAAGAAGTGGTGTGGGTTGCGACAGATGTCAATAACGAAGGTCACCTGAGCGTGAAGACACAGTTTTGAGGGCTTGGCGGATAAAGACACAGATGTCTCTAAAAGCTGCAGAATGTGACAAGTGTCATTTTCCTATTCATTTCTGAGAGACAAAGGAGTTTCTCATTTTGTTGCGGATGCCGCCATCTATCACACTATGTTCCAAGTTTTGAATACGCGGGCCTCACCATGTGTCTATGTCTTAATAAAGGAGTTGTGCCACATATAGTTTGCCCCAGCCAATGAGCTTGCAGGAAGGGAAAGACTGTTGCAGATTTGAAGGATCATAACCACTGGAGACTTCCAGTTATCTTCAGTTCTATTGGGCTGTTGGGATTTGGTTGTTTCAAACAATCTAGAGTCAGATCTTAGGTTATAAATATGTAATAGTTGTAATAGATCGATATAGATTTGGAGATATAGAGATACACAGAGATAGAGATATTTTTAACAAGTTTTGTCAGAATCTAAAAGAGAAGTTGGAGACTTTGCTGTGACTAGTTGATATCATTTTACCTTTATTTTGTTGTTCTTGATAAGAAAGTTAATGTACCTGTGCATGTATCTATGCCTTTTATGTTGCTGGAAGATTAATGGGAAGAACTCTGTTCTGTACCTTGGTTGATATTATCTGTGTCATTGCAAAGTTTTTGATTGTGAGCCTTTGATTATATTCATTCCATCTATTTATGTTAATCATGCAGTACCTACTCTTTAATATAACTAAATCTTGAGAATAGTTTCACTGTGCTTAATTTGAAAGGAATACTTTTACTTAGGCGCATCGCCATAGTTAGATTTGCTTAGTTTTATCTGTAATTTTGTTAACTTCTTACCCTTTTCCTCAAAACCCATTTAAAATAGAGAAGAGCCAACTTTTTTAAAATCTGGAGGTTGTTTCAAGTAGCAAGTTCTACATTCTTGAAACTTCCCATGTTGGTGTTAGAACCTACACAATTTTATACATCAACACATGTATCTGAATAAATTCAATAGAGCCATGTTGGAAATCTTATAAGAACTTCCTAAAAGTTTGGAAAAAGTAATGAAAATGAGGAAAGAAGTAGCCAAGGATAAAGACATAACTCAGAGAGTATGTTCTCTCCTCTTTGTGCCCTGTAATGACCAATAAAGAAGCAGATAAAATCCTCAAAGAAGTTAAAGATAAATTCAGAAGCAAGGTCCAAATGAACAAGCTAATGCTTGGTGAGACTAAGGAAATTGCAAAGGAAATAGAGGAAATTCTAAGAAAGGCTTTAGAAAAAAATAAATACTACATTGTTTCAGAAAAACAAGTGGAAGAAGACAATCCTCCTGCTTCGGAACAAGAAGCTCCTGAAGAAGAAAATAACAAGAGAATTAATAACCAAAGTACTACTCTAGATCCTCTAAAACTAATCCATGATGAGACCAATGATGGACTTGATTCATCAAATCCAAATATTGGTGAAGTTCAGGAAGAGGAACAAGTTAATCAGGAGGACATAGATATGATAGACAGAATAGTTGATGCAGGGGTTACTCCACCACCTAATCACTTTGGAAAAGAAGAGGATATTGCTACCACATAGAGCCCTCTGGATCAAGTATCAAGTGGTGAGCAAACATGAAAGAGTCCTGGTGGTGCCCACCTAGGTTTTGGGTTTCAAGTATTCATCTGTAGGCCTTTTCAGAGAAACCTAAAAAATTTCTAAGTCTCTCGGCCTTCTGGGTTGTTGTATGTATCTTTGTATGTGCATCACTGTTGTATGTATGTTTGTATGTACAAGTGCAAATGTACATTGATAGACCCAAGAGGAAATTGGCTTCAGAAAAGTGAGAAAATCATTGTATGTATCTTTGCATACATATCGGGTTGTATATGGCATATTCCAGGTTAGATTTTGTGCTTGTATTTGGAGCTTTGCATTTATTAGTTGTATATTTGATATACAATGGGTGAGATACAATGGCGGATCTCAAAAAGATTCAAATCAGGTTAAGACGGTGGTCGGGCCCACAGGTATGTGCAAAGGGGATTGTATGTATGTGACAGATACAATTGAACATACAATGCAGAATATACAATCCTGGATTCCAAATATTATCAAATCAAGCCTGGTGGGTACATACAAGGTGAAAGATACAAAGGGCTGATGCACATATAAGGCCGACATACAAGGAGGACATACAAAGGTTTTTTCAGCGTGATGGCATCCATCGGCGGCTCAGTTTGAGGTCTCCTGACGACCGATGTAGACACAAAGGTGAATATATATTAGATATACAAAGCGCACATACAAGGCATTATGCAAGGATGATATGCAAAGGGATATGTATGTGGTTCTATTTGTATATTGCATGCGTGCAATATACAAGTCAACATACAACGAAAAGATACAAATGAGATATGCAAGGCGGGAGCAGTCAAAGTCAATGATGTTCAAGCATGGTGGGGCCTGCACTATTGTATGTTTTGTGGGTTGTATGTATGTGTGATATACGATGCAATATACAAAGGCGCACATATAACCCGGATGTGAAAGGAGAAGTTTGTTGTGGCTGATTAAGGTATTGGAGTCCGCGGGTTGTATATTGCATTTGTATGTGCAATATACAAGGCAATATACAAGGAAGGAGATACAAGGCCTGGACCTGATTGCGATTTCAATTTGTTTCATAAGGATTTGGGGTCCGCCCTTGTATGCAAGGTGATTGTATGTGTATGCAAGGTGATTGTATGTGCATACAATCTCATATGCAATTGCATATACAAAATTTGAATGTGCTGCGGGCGGAAAGATAAAAAGGGTGAAAAGGCAAAATGTATGTTCATGATGTGAAAAGTTTGCAATGGAAAAAGTTGCCTGCGTGGCACATTTTCATTGGTTGATGACTTTTCAAAGCTAGTGACTAGATTGCCTGATCAAATTGAAGCCGCAGATCTCAGCGGGAAGGGGGAAATTGATAGCCTATTTCAAATGTTCAAAAGAGTGGGGAATTTCTGTGTGTTTGCTGCATCATTTCAAGCAGGAAGAAACTTCATAAACACGCAAACCGTTGCTGCATCCCAAAATCGGTAGGTTGGCCATTAATGGAATATTTGCAAAGGTATGGGTCGAATGGATAGGCTAGCTACCATTTTTAAAGGAAAATCTCCAAGCGGCGGCACACTTCCTGAATTCAACCACTCCCTTCTTCTTCTTCTACCGGGACATTGAATGTTTTAGGTGCCATTCTCATGGTGCATTGTATCTGGCAACATTTTGAAAAGACCATGTAATTAATGCTAAGTACACATCCTTTCTATATATGAAGACTGTGTCACTCATTTTTCTAGTTGTTGAAGACTTGGGCATTTTTTTGGAGAAAATAATGAAGAACAGAGCATTTCTTGGTTGTTCTATCTCTTTTGGAGTTTATGAGTTGCATCTGAATGTATGTTACACACATGTTCAGTTTCATTGTTGTTTTTATATGAAGAATGCTTTCTTGCATGTGTTTAGCTGTTTGTCTCCATTTGTTGGATGCGTCCCTTCTTTTGAATCTGGTTGCTAAGGGTTACTTAGATTCTAGGATATATATTTTCTATATCACATGCTTAACTTTTGACCTCCATTCAAGGAGTGGATTAAACTGTTTTAGGTTAAGTATGAAGAAGATTGTATGGCAACATGGATGTTTGTAAGTAGAGATAGCTAAATACTCATTCTTGGGTGGTGTTTGTAAGGCAAATACCAATCCAGCCCCTTGAAACTTGAATGCCAGTGCAAATCATTCACTTGTATATGTCTAGTTGACTCCTTGCCCTGAGATAGGCACTGGTCTGCCCTTGTGTAGTAGTTATGATCAAAAACCCCTTGTCTTGCATCCAAAACATAAATACAAATCATTTCATAATTCCAACCTATTAGTTTGTAGGACTAGAATTAGGACCCTTGCATACTGTCATCATCAACTAGTTAGATATGTCCAAGAAAGTTGCCAACCTTGTGATCTATCATGCAAATCTTGGTCCAAACATGAGAGTATTCTACCTATTGTTGTAAAGCTAAATATTTCTATTGGGAGTGAGTCAAGTATTAAATCTTTAGCTATAGGGATACCCTCCTTGGTGCGGCAGAACCATAAGTGAAGGGGAGACAACTCACGCAAGCTCTTGTATTTGTTGGCCGAATCTACCTGTGCACTAGAACTGGCAAACCCTCTGTTGATTTGGAGAGAAAGACCCCACAAGTCCCTCATAAGAGAACATAGAGAAGTGTAAAATAGAGAAAGAGAAAAAAAGGAAAGAAAGATAAGACAGAAGAAGATGGTGCAAATGTTGAAGCACCTAAAGCAGATGTTGAGAAATCAGATGAACAAAAGGATGGTTGTGAAATGGTTGCAAGACACACTGCAGATGCAGTAAAAGGTCTTCTTGAAAAAGAAATGATTGAGCTTGATGAGCCTGAGCTACTCCAAGGTCTAGCCAATCCAGATGCTCTCTCTCCAATTCAATTGATGAAAAGAGCATCATTCACCCAAGTAAAGGCTAGAGAAAAGATGTTAAAGTCCCACATGGAGGACAATGAGCTACTAGGGCTTGCAATTGGAATTCTAGAGAAATTAATGCCAACCTATCAGAAGAATCAAAATGATTCCCCCTCCAGATATCTAAAAAATCTTGTAAGTTCAGTAAACTCACATTTTGAGTCTTTTGAAAAGTTTGTGGAGGTAAAAGTTCAGAAAGAGTTCTTGAACAAGAAATTCAGTCAAGTTAAGAATCTGATAAGGAGTGATAGGTTGATACTAGGCATTAGCATAAAGAGCATTCAGAATGCTCTAAGAGATGGAGGAGATATATATAAGTTTTGCCTATCATGGTCTAAGGTCAATGAGGATATTGAGAAGAAGATAAAGGAACAAGAATAGAAAATATCAATTCTATCTCAAAATTGTGATCCTCTAACTGCCTCTCCTATAAGCTAGGAATGTTAGGTTATTAGCTTGATAGATGAAATAAAGGGACTAGTAAAAGAGAAAGGCAATACAATGAAGAGAATGTGTGAACTCTGTGGATTGATTGCCCCCAAGTTGGAATCCATGCATAATGCCTTATCTGAAGCCCATAATGTACTTCAAACAAGTGATCCTCCAGATCTAGCAAAGGCAGAAGCTTATGTATTTTTGTTGAGTGGGCACAACACAATTTTGGATGGAATGAAGAGTACTTGGGCCTCCAAACTTGTGCAAATAAAATCTAGTTTTGCAGACATTCTCTAGTTCATGTGAATAGAACTTAATGATTACTTGTACATATGCGGCAATGTATACAGAAATTTTGGAGAATTTTGGCTTGTGGACCCCACCCTTTGCCATTGATGTCAAAGGGGGAGTGAAGGGCAGTGAAAAATAAGGTATTCAGCAAAGGGGAAGCAATGGATTAAGTGAAGTACATGAGTGTATAGACAAAGGGTGAGTTGCACAAGACACTTAGTCATTTTTCACTAAGTGTTGCCATCAATGCCAAAGAGGGAGATTGGTGGCAAGAGACACTGCTAGGCATGATAGATGTTGTCATTGATGGCAACTAAGATCATCCTAATTATCCGTATAACACAATCTATTCATACTGGAAGTCAGATTCAGAATTTGTCTAAGTCTAGGTAGTCAGGAACAGAACAGGTGACAGGGTCCAGTATTTTGGTCTGGATCTCTCTGGTGGGAAGTCATGATTAGCTACAGATCTAAGGGAGTCATATGCATTGTCAAGATAGTCTAACACTAGGTTTTTGTCCTCCGGTGATGGAAGATTCAAAAGATATTAGACTCTAAGTACCAGGTTCTAGTTTGTCAGAGCAGACAAAAGAAGAACAGGCTGACCTTGTAGAAGATCTTGATTTTGGATGTATGGAAGTTGTTTATTGGATAAATGGTGATGATCAGTGATAGTGGCTGACATGAGTGATGATTATCAAGAGAAAGTTTTGGTTCACACCTTAAGTTATGCATAGATCTAGCTGACAGAGCAAAGCATTCATAAAAGTTCTAAGTGTTGTTGAAGCTGATTGATAGAATGATTGTAGATCATATTACAGATATATATAGTTGATGGAATTGGGTGATTAAGTGTGTGTGGTGTATGGGAAGAAGGTGTATGTGAGAAGAGTAGAAATCCAAAGTGCGAATGAAGGAAAAATAGTAAGAAGAGAAGATCAAAGATGAAATGTGTAAGATCAATTTTTGTACTTAACCAAAACTGAAACTCTTACATGAGTAGATGCTATTAATCACTTCAGATCTCTATTATTCTATTGTAATATTTCCATAGGTAGTGAGCCTCCATTTGAGCAGTGAACTCTAGGCAGTGAGCCCAAATACATGTGCATTCCCATTTGTAAAAATACTTTTAACAGAGTATTAATTTTTGTGGGTTAACTCCCACCATGGTTTTTCCCTTAACCGGGTTTCCACGTCAAAATCTTGGTGTCAAATGTGTTGATTATATTTTTCCTTCTGTGTTAATATCACATGCTTTAATGTTTATATTATAATCAAATTGAAAATAGAGAAAGAAGTTTAAAAGAAGAATTTGGAGACAACTGATTCACCCCCCTCTCAGTTGTCTGAGTTAATTCCAACACAAATTCAGCCACAACAACTTTCACCTGAACACAACAACATTGTCAAACTCTGCCACACAATAGATTTCTTTCCGGAGCACCAAATCACAAACCTTTTGGATAGAAGATAGGTGAGATCCTTATGAACACATATCTAGAATTATAGCACCTGAAACCTTTTTGCGGAGGAATGCGGAGCAAAATACTTTCTCCCAGACACCTTTGCACAACTCCGAAACACTGTCAAATATTGTTCTCAAACCGGTGAACATAACTTTCACTGTAAAGCAATCTGGAGCACCAAATTCTATATTAGTATCTTCAAACACTTCTTGACAACATATCCAAACTACACATTCAGATCTCCAACATAGAAGAAATGCGTAGAAAAACCTTGAATAGTATTTTGTAAGTCGAAGGACTCTTCAACACATTGTTTTCCAGTATTAATCAATATTTCTCAAAAGAACTTGGAAACTTAGCAATAGGAACAATCTAATAACATTATTAGCACCTCTACGAGACATTCAGATCACTTTAACACAACAATTTAGTCAAATAACAACAACAACATCAGAAGGCACAGTTGACACCAATGACAACATAAACATGTTGACATCAATGACAACACCGATTAGCACATACTTGCAACAATCTCCCCCTTTGTCATTGATGGCAACATATGATATGAAAAACCATCATGACACAACTCTGCACCAATCTCACTCTCCCCTTCCTTTTATAAATATTACTCTCTTTCTCTCCCTTTGTTTTTCACATGAACTCTCTCCTCCTTTAACATCAATGGAAAAGGGTGACAAGCTTTCTCCCCTTGATTATGATACTGCACATACTTGCACTGTTCTCAACTACTCTATTTTTAGCTTTTTATTTTACTACTTTGAATACTCCCCCTTAGGAGTGCACACCAAACTATATCATCTCTTAAGCCCCCTGTTTGCAACAACCAAAAACACCACTACCTACTCCCCCTAAGAGGTAGACTCCAACTCCATTTTTGGAGGAAGCATCTGCACCAGAAGTTGGTACTGATATATTCTCAGCCTCTATTACATCCTTCTTAATCCAAATCTTACTCATCTCCTTCTTAGTCTCTTTCAGATCAATTCTTTGTATTGGTTTGTTCTTCTCTATTGGAACATCCTTCTTCATGCTTCTACTTTTGCAAAACTTTGAAATGTGTCCAAGCTTACTGCAAGTGTAGCACACAACATTTCTCTGACAATTGGTCCTTTCATTCATTCTGGATCTGCATTGATTAGATTTGTGCCCAAATCTATTGCATATATAACAATTTCCATTAAAGGATTGAATCATTTTTCTATTGTTATAGCCATTCATTCTTTGATTTTCTGCACTCATTAGCTTTATGACTAGCTTTCTTGCATGTGAAACATTGACCAGAAAAAGATGGAACATTTTGATTCATCCCGCTTCTACATTGTGTAGCCTTATGTCCAAATTTATTGCAAGAATGACAATAGCTATTGAAAAATGGGTACCTTTGAGAATTAGGTTGTCTAATTGGTGGTCTTCTAGCTCCTTTCTTCTGATTCCAGAACTGCTTGTCATTGTTCTTCTTGTCTTCAACTTTTGATGCTTGACCTATTGGGATAAGTTGCCATTAACTTGCAATCCTAACCAATTCATGTGTCTCCAAAGATCTTGGAATGTGTTCCCCAACACATAAAGACTTTGAGAGATTAATTATTTATTAATTATATCACTTTGACTTTTGCAATCAATTCCTAATTGATAAGTTCAAACTTGGGCATCCATTTTTAGAGTGGGGGCCATGAAGACTTGGTTGACTTCTCCTAAGTCTATTTTGAGAGTTTGATAACTCCTAGTGAGTGAGAGTTAGACTTGGGACTTATTTTTAGACTTGGAGTTGTGCTTTTTTATGTGCATGAGTGGATAATGTTGAGACACCTTGTATTGATATAATGTTGGAGTTAACTACAGTGTTAGAGATGCATGAATTGGATATTGCTTGCATGAGGTAAAAAAAGCTTGCATGTTTTTGCATGTTACTTGCATGTTGTTGCATGTTGCTTGCATGTACTTACATGTTGTTACATGTTGTTGCATGTAGCTTACATGTTGTTGCATGTAGCTTGCATGTACTTGCACGTTGTTGCATGTTACTTGCATGTACTTGCATGTTGTTGCATGTTGATGCATGTTGTTGCATATTGCTCATTTGGACTTGCATGTGTTTGCATGTTGTTGCATGTCACTCCTATGGACTTGTATGACCTTGCATGTTGTTGCATGTCACTTGCATGTGCTTGCATGCTGTTGCATGTCATTCCTATGGACTTGTATGACCTTGCATGTTCTTGCATGTCAGTTATATGACCTTGCACATAGTTGCATGTCAGTTTTGTGAGATTGCTTGTAGAACACTCCAACTCTAGAAACTTGCAGGATGATACATCTCAGTGTTTCAGGTAATGGGTGTCAGTTGCATGTTGTTGCAAATGCTTGCATGTTAGTTGCATGTCAGCTTTAAGCTATTACTTGCAGAACACTCTAAATCTAGAAAGTTGTAGGATGGTACTTCTCAGTGTTTCAAGAAATGGGTATCAGTTGCATGTTGAATCCAGTGTTTGCATGTCACTTGCATGTACATAACAATGTAAATCAAAATAACTTTGGGGACATCAATCTTGCATGTTGTTTTCATGAGATTGGTGTGTGTTGATCACTTCAATTAACAGAAAGAGATTGGGAAAATATGCACACCTAATTGGAACATTTTTTGTTGTTGCTTTTATTTGGAAAAATGTGTGATGTTGGCAAAGCTAATTTTAGCATACTTGGGTGCACACATCATGAAGAGGTAGTTAACTAAAAGCTTGGACATTGTTTGAGTTCAATCTTCTCAATTTAGAGTGCTTGGTTTTTGTATGAGCATTGGAAGCTGTGTTATCAATTACAATTTATTGTAATTTGAGTTTCAAGCTTTTGAATTAAGAAGCTCTTGAATTATGAAGCTTCATATTATTTAATTGTAAACCCCATACATATTCCAGAGAGTTGATTTGATGAAAAAAGTCTTAGAAGAAAAAAACAAAAGTTTTTGTAAAAAGACTTAGAGAAAAAAAGCAAGAAGCATTTTTGTGAAGTGTATCAAGGACTTAGAGAAATTTCAGTATTGAATGTAATCTTTTCCAAAGAGATTTAATACAAGAAGGAAACATCTTTGAGTGTGGAGTTTTTTCCTAAAAGGGTTTCTCCATGTAAATACTGTGCAAGTGTTTTCTCTTCTCTTCTCTTCTCTTCTATACTACATTTGATTGAATGTGCAAATCATTTGTTCATTTATTGTTACAAATTAATCTTTATTTCAGCTTTGCATACACAATTTTAAAGTTTATAGCAGCAGTTCTACCTTCATTTTCAACATGACCCAATTTTGAGCTTACATCTTTTTAAAACCCTAATCCTTCTTTATCATTGGGATCTTTCTGACTTGCAATCATCTCATCAAGCCTTGTAGAACTTAATTTGAATTTTTCTTCATAGTTCTTTGCATTCTCTAGATCTAATTTCAATTTCACAACTTCTTGCTCTAGCCTTGTACATTCTTTAGATTTTCCTTTCATCATTGAGTTAAGACATTCCTTGGTTCTTACCTTTTCTTCATCTTGCACTTTTAGACTAGTTATGGAATCATTTGCTAATCTCAATTGTTCACTAACCTCCTTATACCTTTGCTTGAATTTCTTGACTTGCTCTCTCAGATTTCTGATACATTCATTTGCTTCTTTGACATTCTCCTTCAAGTCTATGATTTCTTTTTCAGTTCTCTCTAGATCTTCAAGAGCAATTTTGAGTTCTTCACTATTAGTAGACATCCATTCCCCTTCTAAAAAATCAACAAAAAGAATTTCTCTTTCTATTGTCTTGATCTAATGTTCACCCTTGCATGCCCCAACCATTGTTTTAGGTTCTACTTTATAAATTAAACACATATTTACCTATTCTTCCGTAGCTTTCCTTCTTATTGATACCTCTTTGCTTTTGTCACCAATGATCTGGTCTTCAGTGAGATACCTCTGCACATACTTGGGGGTTTCAGGGATTCTTTCCAAAGCTTCTTGTTCTTCAATCTATACTTCCTTTTCAACAACATTTTCTTCTTCTTTGCAAGATAACTCATCTAAATCTGATGCATATTTATTAACTTCAAAAATCTTTTGTATGTCTTCATCAACCTTGACATTCACAATCTCAACAATCTTTCTTAGCCTTTTGTTATAGCACCAGTATGCTTTGCTTTTGTTAGAGTACCCAAGAATAATACCTTCATCATATCTTACATCAAATTTTCTTAGATCTTCATGTCTTCTAATATAACATTTACTTCCAAAAATCTTAAAATATTTAACAGTAGGAATCCTTCCATATCATAGCTTATAGGGAGTCTTTGTATCATTTTCTCTTACTTGTACTCTATTCTGTATGTAGACAATAGTTTGAATCACTTCCCTCTAGTAGGCTTCTGGTAGGCTTGCTTCTTTTAACATTGTCCTTGCAGCTTCTTTAATGGTCTTGTTCATCCTCTCAACTGCTCCAATCTGCTGAGAAGTCCTAGCAGTAGACAATTGCATCTTTATTCCATGATCCTCATAGAATATGTTAAATTCATTTGAAGTAAATTCTCCATCAGAATTCAAATATTTGATTTTCATGTTTATTTCATTTTCCACCATAGTTTTAAATGTCTTGAACTTATCTAGGGCTTATGATTTTTCTTTAAGAAAAATAACCCATGTCATTTTGGAATAATCATCAGTTAATATCATAAAATACCAATCACCTTGAACACTTCTTACTTTGGTAGGACCATAGAGTTATGTATGCACCAATTCTAGTAGTCTGGTAGAAGATTGTTCTTTGACTTCAAAGCTTCTCCTAACTAGCATTCCATCTTGACATTCCTTGTAGATAACATTAGCAGGTTTGATGATCTTTGGTAGGTATTTCATAGCTTGAACTATACTTATCTTCACTAGACTATCAAAACTGATGTGACACATCCTTCTATGCCATATCCATCTTTCATTGATTTAAGTTATAAAGCAATTACCATCATTTTCTTTGAGATGATAAATATTTCCATATTTCTTTTTTCTAGTAGTTATCAAAGTTCTAGATTTCTTTCTAATTTCAAAGTTGTCATCTTGAAACATAAGACTGTATCCTTTGCTACATACTTGTCCAACACTCAAGAGATTTTTCTTTAAGCCTTTGACACATAGAACATAATCAATAATATGTTTTCCATCAAGACTAATTGAGCCTCTTCCACATATTTTAGAAGTGCAATCATCACCAAAGATAACTAGTCCTGCATCATATTTCTCAAATTTAACAAAATTGCTTCTGTCATCGGTCATATGATTTGAGAAATTACTATCAATAACCCAATAGTTCTTTTCTTGACTTGTAAGAGGACTATCTTCATTGTCAAGACTTACCTCCATGGCATTTTCTTCCATGCATCCTTCAGAGTCATCTGTAACAGTATCATCCTTCTTGTGCACTATCTCAGATCTACCTCAAGATGTTAAGCTTTCTTCAAAGGAACCTTGCTTTGATACCAATTGTTGAAGGCACAAGCCAATTGAGAGGGGGGGTGAATCAGTTGTATCAAAAACTTCAAACCCTCATAAACATAATCACATCCACATCATTTCACTTAAACCCTTAATCTATTATGAAGTTTAAACATGAGAAGAAGATAACAAAAACTTAGACACATCAACACCATGCACAAGAGAACACCATATTTTTACATGGAAAACCCTAAAAGGGAAAAACCATGATGAGGATTAGCTCACAATATAATGCAATAACAATACCAAATTACAAAGGCTCACTTCCATAGAGAGAATGCTTACTATAGGGGACTCACTGTCCAAGTGGACTTACTTCCCACTAAGAATGAAGGAAACAAAGAAGAAGAAAATAATGGCTTAGTACGAGAATTTGAACTGATATAATTACATCTAACTTATGCATGAAGTTCTATTTCAATGAAGCTCATTATGCACCACAACACACACAACACCTTTGCAGCGTCACCAAAAATTGTAGACAACTTCTGCTCACTGCATCTGGTAGCCTAACACATGAAAGCCCTCATTTCCATGATCAAATTTGCATCACCACATCATAATCCCAATTCACATACCCACACAAAAAATCTTGACACTTATTTATACCTGTTAGACTTAGGGCATACAACTGAGAGGGGGGTGAATCAGTTGTACAAAACTTTCTCAATTTAAACACTTGAATCCTCTTTAGTGATTAGCATAATATTAATCATGAACCATAATGAATTCAAATCAAAAGAAGAAACATATCAACACATATGACACCAAGATTTTGATGTGGAAAACCCGGTTAAGGGAAAAACCACGGGGTGATTAACCCAAGAATGTATTCTCTATTAGAAGAATAGAAAGAATAAAATGGCACATGCCAATTAGGGCTCACTGCCCGAGCACACTGCTTACAAGAGGCTCACTGCCTACAAGAGACACACTGTCTACAAAGGAATAAGTATCACCTTTATGAATTAGAGAATAGCATCTTCAACATGCTTGAATCAGTTCCATTTAAGCCCAATACTTTTGCTCTACCTTTCGCACTTATCTTCGCTACCACACACTCATCACTGCAAGACTCACTTCAAAATGACATCACAATCCCTTATTTATATAAGGCATTGACTTAGGAACAATCATCTAAGTCAGCAAACACCTACAAGAACATCTGTAAGACGTGTAAAACATCCGGTCAGCTAGTCTCAAGAAGAACACCAATATCCATGGTTATTCTTCAAATGCAAACTCTAACTTCAATGTGGACCACTAACATGAACTGAACATGATCCAACGAACATCATAACCTTCCCTGAATCACCAAGGACATCCTTACTTCATCATCCTATTGGAATTCTTCTCTCCTTCATCTAGATTTTCAAGAACACAGTCTGTCATCACTGTCACAAATGAATAGGCTCTTTTGGACCTTCAACCCACAAACCAATCTAGTTGATACTTCACAGGAATGTCCTCAACACTCCCTCAAATCCGCAGAACGGGATAATGAAATTCTGGATCTCACCGAACCTATCTGTGGTACTCTGTCACCTCTAAACACCTACCAGAACCAGTTCTACTTGAGTGACCATAACTTCTTCAGATCTTCATGCGGACCTCTAAAAAATTAACTGGAGCATCTCAAGACTTATAGCTACAAACCCTTTAAACCGCATCCTCTGATCCTCAACCTATTGAGGATTTTTACCTTCTTGTCATCATTGTTCTTCACTGTTCCTGATTGAAACTCATTTTCTCAATATCCTTAGCACACAGCTCATCTAATCCTTCTCATTAATGCAACATGAGTATGTTGACATCAATGACAACACCAGTTAGTCCCATACTTGCAACAATCTCCTCCTTTGTCATTGATGGCAACATATGATGTGAAAAACCATCAAGACAAGAACTTCTCCTTGCTGTCACAACTCCCCCTAACAACAACAACTATTCACATGTCTTCTCTTCCTTTATTGCTCCCCCTTTGATCAGCAACCACTTATTTTTCACATGTCTTCTCTCCCCCTTTGACATCAATGGCAAAGGGCTCATACTTGTAACTTTATTACTTCATAACATACCAGCTACTCCCCTTGAGTAGCAGCTCCCTTATCATCAATCTGGATCACAAGATATGACTGTGATATCCACTAGATTGATGCACATCAGTGCATCCTAGTTCATCACCGAAGGGGCAATAACCCCTAACTTCTCCTTGAGATACTCAAAAGAGTCCTTGGGAAGAGGTTTAGTAAAAATATCTACAATCTGATCCTTGGAGGGCACATACTCCAATCTGACTTCATCCTTGTTCACTTGCTCTCTCAGAAAGTGAAACGTGAGATTATGCTTAGTCTTAGAATGCAACACCAGATTCTTAGAAATATTTATTACACTTGAATTATCATAGAAAATTGTGATAGGCTCCTCATATTCTACTTTAATATCTCTTAGCATCTGCTTCATCCACAAAACTTGAGTGCAACTACCTGCTGCTGCAATGTATTCTACTTGAATTGTGGATAGGGATATTGCCTCTTGTTTCTTGCTTAGCCAAGAAACCAATCTTTTTCCCAAAAAGAATGCTCCTCCGTTGGTACTCTTCCTATCATCCACATCTCCTACCCAATCTGCATCTGTATATGCATGAAGAGAAAAATTATGATCTCTAAGATACCATAGACCATACTCAACTGTTCCTTTTAGGTACCTAAAAATCCTTTTGATTTCCATGACATGAGATTCTCTGGGATTAGCCTAGAATCTCGCCACAAGACCAACAACCTGCATTATATCTGGTCTAGTTTGAGTGAGATACAATAAACCTCCAATCATTGATCTGTACTTTGTCTGATCTGCCTTAGGAGAGTCATCATCTTTGCTCAACTTACATCCGGTTGCCATGGGAGTGTTCATTGGCTTTGAATCTTCCATTCCAAATTTCCTCAACAATTCTTTCACATATTTGGTCTGAGAAATAAAGATTCCTTTCTTTGTCTGAGTAATTTGCGGACCTAAGAAGAAATTCATTTCACCGAGCATTGACATCTCAAATTCACTTTTCATTTGATTTGCAAAGGTTTTACACATATTGTCTCTTCCTCCAAAGATGATATCATCAACAAATACTTCAACAATCAAGATGTTTTCATGATCAATTTTGAAATATTGGTTACTATCAGAAGTACCTTTGTTGAAACCAATGTTCAAAAGATGTTTGTCCAGTCTTTCATACCATGCTCTTGGGGCTTGCTTTAGTCCATACACTGCCTTCTTTAATTTGCAGACCATATCACCATGCTTAGATAATTGAAATCCATCTAGTTGTTCAATGTACACTTCTTCTAAGTCACCATTCAGGAAAGAAGATTTGACATCCATCTGATACACCTTGAAATCCTTGAAGGTAGCAAATGCAAGAAATAACCTGACTACTTCAATTCTTGCCACCGGAGCAAAGGTTTCTTCAAAATCAATTCCTTCTATTTGAGAGTAGCCTTTGCAGACCAATTTGGCTTTATTTCTGATTACTTCACCAACTTCATTTAGTTTGTTCCGGAAGACCCATTTGGTTCCAATCACATTCTTGTTTCTAGGTCTGGGAACAAGATCCCAAGTGTGATTTTTCTCAATTTGCATCAATTCTTCCTCCATTGCTTTGGTCCAATTTTCATCATTGCAGGCTTCATTTATTGTCTTAGGTTCAATCTTTAAAATCAGACAATATTCATCTGAATTTTAAGCAATTTTCCTTCTAGTTTGCACACCTTTGCTTTTGTCACCTATGATCTGATCTTCAGAGTGGTTCAGTCTTACATACCTTGGAACTTTGGGAGTTTCTTACACTTCTACTTCTTGATCAGGCTCATTTAGACCTATCTCTTCTTCCTGATTTACCGGATCAGTCTGAATCTGATTTTCAGAAGAGGATTGAGCTCCTTGAACTAGAACACCATTCTGATCATCTTCATCATATTCATAAAACCTTGAGGGTTTCTCTATTCCCTCATCAACCTTTACATTTGTACTTTCTATCATCTTTCTTAGTCTCTTGTTATAACACCGGTATGCTTTGCTTTGAGTAGAGTAACCCAAGAATATTCCTTCATCACTTCTAGCATCAACCTAAATCTTCATCTCTTTTGATGTAACATTTGCTACCAAAGACTCTAAAATATCTTACAGTAGGATTAATGCCAAACCAGAGTTCATAAGGGGTCTTATCGGTATTGCTTCTGATTTGAACTTGATTAAGAGTATAGACTGCAGTGCTGACAACTTCTCTCCAATAGATCTGAGGAACATTTGCTTCCATCATCATAGTCCTAGATGCTTCCTGGATGGTCCAGTTCTTTCTCTCCACTACTCCATTTTGCTGTGGAGTCCTCGGAGCAGACAACTATCTCTTAATTCCATGTTTCTCATAGAATTCTATGAACTCATCAGATGTGAATTCTCCACCTCTATTAGACCTCAGACATTTCAACTTTAATCCAGTTTCATTCTCTACCATAGCCTTGAATATTTTGAATTTCTCAAGAGCTTCTGATTTCTCCTTTAGAAAGGTTACCCACATCATCTGGAAATAGTCATCTATTAGCAACATGAAGTATCTATCACCTTGAATACTTCTAGTTCTTGCCGAACCACAAAGATTAGTGTGAACTAAGTCCAATAGTCTGGTAGAAGACAGTTCCTTGCTTTTGAATGCGACTCTTCTCAGCTTACCCAACTGACATTCCTTGCACAAGCTGTTAGTAGGTTTCACCAATTTTGGAAGATCTCTTACAGCCTGAGTATTGCTTATCTTGATGATATTATCAAAATTCACATGACACATCCTTCTATGTCATAACCAACTCTGATCAACTTGAACAAATAAGTAGCTTTTACCAGTACCAACCAAGTGGAAGATATTACCTTTAGTTTGAGTACTGGATGCAATCTCTGTTCCAGATCTTTTAAAGATTTTGCATTTTCCATCCTTGAATTGGAGATCATAGCCTTTGTCCACCAACTATCCAACACTGAGAAGATTGTGCTTTAAACCTTCAACATACAGTACATTACTAGTTTTGTTTCTTCTATTAAAAGAAATAGTTCTTCTTCCCCTGATTCTACCAGTAGAATTATCACCAAACTTCTCCACTCCTCCTTCATACCTTTCCAAATCTATGAACTTATTCTTGTCACCTATCATGTGGTGAGAGAAACCATTGTCAATGACCCAATCATTCTTTTCTTCAACTTGGGCAGCCAGAGCTCTTTCTACAACTTTATGATTGATAGATACAGAGGATATTGGTTCTTCTTCCTTGATGGCAATAAACACCCATTCACTTCTGGATTTGTTTCCTGTCTCTGATTCATCATCTGTTACTCCTTCATTATCATCTTCTTCACGAACATAGTAACAATTCTTTTGGAACCTTGATCTGTTAGGATTTGGCTTTGAAAATCTTTCCAGACATTTTGAGGCAAAATGACCAATCTTATTGCAGTTAAAACACTTAAAAGGCAATTTTCCTTCATACTTACCAGATCCTCTTGGCAGTCTCTTTGCAATGAGGGCTTCAAGTTGAGCAGTTTCTACTTCTTCTTCTTCCAGGTCTTATCTTGCTTTTCCATACCATGACAATTTCCTTGATGAGTTCTCTCCCAGATCAAATCCTTGTTTACCTTTCATAGAGGCACTGGCTTTGAATGCAAATTTAGTTTTGGGGGGATCATCTCCAAATTTGGTCATTCCAAAAACAACCAGTTTGCCATCCAATTGGTCTCTTGTGACAGTTGTATGGGCTCTGAATTCATCAATGGCAGCAACCTTGATTTTGTAAGAGGCAGGAAGGGATCTGAGAATCTTACCAACAATCTCATTTTCATCCAAGACTCCACCAGAATTTCTAATTCCACAAACTAGCTCATTCACTCTTGGCATAAAAGTGGTAATATTTTCATCATCTCTCATCTTCAATTTTTCAAATTTCCCTTTTAGACTCTGTAACCTTGCACATTTAACATACTTGTCTCCTTCATGCAGAAGTTCTAGTTTAATCAAGATCTCGTAGGCAGTTGGTAGGTCAATAACATTTGAGAGCTCTGAGTCAGTTAATGCACTTAGAAGAGCCTCTTTGGTCTGCAGATTGTTTTTAGCATCTGTGATTTCATTTAGGGTTGTCAGACCACCCTGTGGAGGTACATACGCTTTTGTGACCATGGACCAGTACGCCATTCCCATACACTACAAGTGACATTTCATGCGACCTTTCCAAAGAGAAAAGTTGGTTCCATCAAACTTCAGACTATCCTTCTTGTATGACAACATCCTGGATCTCCTCAAGCAGTTAAGCTCCTTTTAGAGGAACTTAGCTCTGATACTAATTGTTAGACTTAGGGCATACAACTGAGGGGGGGGTGGATCAGTTGTTTGAAACTTTCTCAATTTAAACACTTGAATCCTCTTTAGTGATTAGCATAATATTAATCATGAACCATAATGTATTCAAATCAAAAGCAGAAACATATCAACACATATGACACCAAGATTTTGATGTGGAAAACCCGGTTAAGGGAAAAACCACGGGGTGATTAACTACCTGAGCACACTGCTCACAAGAGGCTCACTGCCTACAAGAGACACACTATCTACAAAGGAATAAGTATCAGCTTTATGAACTGGAGAATAGCATCTTCAGTATGCTTGAATCAGTTCCATTTAAGCCCAATACTTCTGCTCTACCTTTCGCACTTCTCTTTGCTACCACACACTCATCACCTTAAGACCCACTTCAAAATGACTTCACAATCCCTTATTTATACAAGGAATCAACTTAGGAACAATCATCTAAGTCGGCAAACACCTACAAGAACATCCGCAAGACGTGTAATACATCCGGTCGGCCAATCTCAAGAAGAACACCAATATCCATGGTTATTCTTCAAATGCAAACTCTAACTTCAATGTGGACCACTAACATGAACTGGACATGATCCAACGATCATCATAACCTTCCTTGAATCATGAAGAACATCCTTACTTCATCATCCTACTGGAATTCTTCTCTCTTTCATCTGGAGCTTCAAGAACACAGTCTGTCATCACTGTCACAAATGAATAGGCTCTTTTGGACCTTCAACCCACAAACCAATCTAGTTGATACTCACAGGAACATCCTCAACACTCCCTCAAATCCGTAGAACAGGATAATGAAATTCTGGATCTCACCGGACCTATCTGTGGCACTCTGTCACCTCTGAATACCTGCTGGAACCGGTTCTACTTGAATCACCATAACTTCTTTAGATCTTCATGTGGACCTCTAAAAACTTGACTGGAGCATCTCAAGACTTATATCTACAAACCCTTTAAACTGCATCCTCTTATCCATAACCTATTGAGGACTTTTACCTTCTTGTCATCATAGTTCTTCACTGTTCTTGATTGAAACTCATTTTCTCAATATCCTCAGCACACAACTCATCTAATCCTTCTCATTAATGAAACATGAGTATGTTGACATCAATGACAACACCAGTTAGTCCCATACTTGCAACAATACCATCATTACCCTTGAAACAATCTTCAAGGTCGGCAGCATAATCTTCAATCCTTAAAAAAATCTCCAAGGTCGACAAACACATAATATTTGAATTAGGTCTGGACCTAAACATTCCACGACACAAAGGAATGAAGGAAAACTATTCTATGCCTTAGCTCAGACCCAAATCTATCTAGGAACACTAAACAACACTCACATAATCACCAAATCAACTCCGCAAACATTCAAGGTCGGCCAAACAGTGTAAACACAAGGAATTCTTGATCACATACTTTCATGATTACAACCATGGCTTGCGTACCACACATAGGGCTTTAACATAATGTAGAAACATCCACAAACATATTGAAGTCACCTAGAAACCAATAAATTCACCCACACCATCTTTCACCTGAACACAACAACACTGTCGAACTCTGCCACATAATAGATTTCTTTCTAGAGCACCAAATCACAAAACTTTTGGATGGAAGATAGATGAAATCCTTATGAAAACATATCTAGAACCACAACACCTAAAACCTTTCTACAGAGGAATGTGGAACAAAATACTTTCTCCCAGACACCTCTATACAACTCAGAAACACTATCAAATACTGTTCTCAAATTGGTGAACATAACGTTCATTGTACAACAATCTAGAGCACCAAATTCTAGATTTAGCATCTTTAAAAACTTCTTGAAAACATATCCAAACCACACATTTAGATCTCCAACATAGACTAAATGTGGAGAAAAACCTTGAACAATATTCCGTAAGCTGGAAGACTCTTCAACACATTGTTTTATAGTATTAATCAAATTTTCTCAAAAGCACTTTGAAACTCAGCAACAGGAACAATCTACTAACATCATCAACACCTCTACATGACATTCAAATCACTTTAACATAACAACTTAATCAAACAACAACAACAACATCATAAGACACAGTTGACACCAATGACAACACCAATTAGCTCATACTTGCAACAATTGTCTGCAATAATTCTGGATGGCACTCCAAATCTGGTTATCACATTGTTCATAAGAAAATCAATCATCATGTTGGATGTGGCATTACAAGTGGGGATAGCCTCAACCCACTTGGTGAAATAGTCAGTGGCTACAAGGATCTACTTAAATCCATTGCTGGATTTCTCTTGAATTTCTCCTATAAAATCAATACCCCATTGTTGAAATTGTGCTTTAACTGCAACTGGTAGAAGGGGTAATCCTCCAGCAAATTTCATCTTTCCAAATAAACATTGGCAAGCATCACATTTTCTAACCTATTAGGCAACATATCTGAAGAGACTTGGCCACCAAAAGCTTGCTTTGATAATCTTATGTGCTATGGTTTTGGCATGGAAGTGGCCACAACATATTCCTTGATAGTATTCTTCAATAACTGCCTTAGACTGTTGCTGGTCCAAACACTTCAACAATAGTCCCTCATGATTTCTCCACATTAATACATCTTGAATCAAGACATACCTTTGACATTGGAGCTTAAGGGTCCTTGGCTGAGTCACATTCATACTTGGGGGACAATACATGTTGACAAGATAAAAGATAATATCTCTATACCATGGATCATTTGTTAATATACATGCATCAGAAGATGGAACATCATCCACTTCATTTACCTCAGTGACCTCTAAGTTGGAATTTGCCATCAACTTAGCTGAACCCTAGCCTCTAACCATTTTGGTGATCTACACTTCAATGTCAAACTCTTGGATCCTGTTGATCCACCTACATCTTCTTCCAGAAGCCTCTTGCTGTGTGAAAATATATTTCATAGCAAAATGGGAACATATGCAATTATCTTTTCACCCATGAGATACAGTCTAAATTTTTTTACTGCCTTAACCAAAGCATATGCATGCTTTTCCATAATGGAGTAATTTAATTCAACAGCTTGCAAAGACTTGCTAAAAAATCCTATTGGCTGCTCAAATCCATCTTTATTCTTTTGTAACAATACAACAACACTAGTATAAAATGAAGAAAAGGAGAAGAGTTGGAAGAGCTTAGACTAATCTAGGCTTATCAACACTGGTGCATTCTTAAGAGCTTCCTTTATATCAAGAAAAGCTTCAGTTGGCTCCTTTTCCCATGTGATGGATTGTCCCTTCTTGAGCATCTTGGATATTGCTTTAGTCTTCTCAATAAAATTAGGAACAAATCTCCTCACAAAGTTGATCAGCCCAAAGAAGGATTGAACACCTTTAACTATTTTGGGCTAAGGTATGAGGTCAATGGCATTAACACTTTCTGGATCAATTCTAACCCCATCCCTTGATACAATATGTCCTAGTAATTTTCCTTCCTCTACTCCAAATTAGCATTTCATGGGATTCAAAGAGATCCCATACTCCAAACATCTATCAAAAATCATTTGCAAATGCTTGCAATGATCTTTCCTATCCTTTGAATATGTAGTAAGATCATCTTGGTATACAACCATGATCTCAACAATGAGGCCAGCAAAGACCACATCCATTGCCCTTTGAAACGTTGATCTTGCATTTTTCAATCCAAATGGCATTCTCAGATACACATACGTCCCCCAAGGAGTGGTGAATGTTGTTTTGTACTCTTCTAACTCCTTGATCAACACCTGATTATATCCTGAGAACCCATCCATCATAGACATCAGCTCTGAACCAACAACCCTCTACAAAAGATGATCCATGCTTGGAAGAGGATAATTATCCTTAAGGGATTTGATGTTTAAATTTCTGAAATCCACACACAGTCTAATCTCCCCATTCTTTTTCCTTATTGGGACAAGATTAGACACACACTTAGAATGTCTGATTGGTTTAATTATACCTCCCTATTTCATTCTCAACAATTCCTTTTACATTTTCAGAGCTATAGTGGGATTTATAGGCCTCTGTTTTTGCCTAAATGGTTTTGCATCAGGTTGAAGGGGGATATTATGCTGAAATAAATCCTCCCTATAAGATTTCAACTCATCATATGACCATGCAAAACATTTTTTAAATTTTCTCAATAAATCAATCAATATTTTCTTTTCATGAGGCCTTAGCTTCTTACCTATGTAAGCCATTTTTGGTGCCTCCTTAGTTCCAAGGTTGACACCTTCAACACTGTCTTCTTTAACCAGTTTACCTTTGCTCTTCCAGTGGTTAGCATTGTCAAACATTCTCTCTAGTGCCACCAATCCCTTGGGAATGGTATTGGTCTTCAATTGCACCACCTCACTACCAAACAGTGTTTCCTTGCCATTTTCTATCTCTACCATAGGCTACCAGTCAATCACTTGACTATCAAACTCATCCATGCAATTGAGGAAATAAAAAATCTGATTACTGTCATTGAATACTTGCCAACTGTATATATTATCTAGGATTGTTGGCCTGGTAAGTACTTCAACAACATGATGGTCATGAGGAAAATCCAATCTAGGATCAAACCTTGATGTAGCTACAACTAGAGAATCTGCCTTTTCATTTCTGGTTCTATCAACCCATTCAAAGCCAATGGCATCATACAGCTCCACGGTATCCCATACAACATTCTTGTATGCCCTTAAACTTTTATCCTTGGTAGCAAATTTATTTCTAATTTGCTGCACCACTAATTCTGAATCACCATAAATCTTCAAACACTTGATTTTAGGCTTGTGAGCAATATTTAAACCTAACAACAATGCCTCATATTCATCTATGTTGTTAGTACACTAAAAATCAAGTGTAAAAGACATACCAAATTGTTCACCATATGAGGTTATCAGAACAATTACAGTGCATGAGCCTTCTCTTGAGCACGCACCATCAAAATACAATGTCCATAAATCAGATGTACCACAAATAGAATTAACAAGATTAGAAGGTAAAATATCCAGGCTATGATCATCTTCACTGCAATATCCCATAAAATCATCTATATCAGTGTCAAAGAAATTGGCATGATCCTCCTTTGTTTTGTATTTGTCCTCAATATTTTGGTCTTCTACCTTCTTTTCCCTATACAACTTCACTTCCACACCCTGGACTAGAATAGTGGTATATGACGGATCCATTTGAATTCTTCCACCCATAAAGGCTGCCACTTTCTTGATAATAGCATACCCCACTTGGCAAGACAGTGCATGATAATTATGTCCATGAGGAAATATTTGTCTAGGTAGAAAGCAAGTTTGACCTCAACATCCTTGACTAGACCTATATTATTGATCTCCCTGGAATCCATGGGAAAACATTTGCCAAAAGATTTGGACACCTTTAGTCCCAATTCATTCATGATTTCTAGTGGCATGACATTGCTACATGCCCTAGAGTCAAGCATATAGTTATGTAACAACCAACCATTTATGATCAAAGTGGTGTAAAAAGGGTCTACCCCCATCTTGCTATTAACCATGGAAGATCCTAAGTAAACCTCTACTATTTCCTCATGACCCACGCCCTCATCATTACTATTGGGAACAACAACAAGTTGTTTTTGTGCATCTACAATAGTAATAAGAGACTTTGCCCTATCTCTGTGTTACGAGATTCTAAGGAGTTCCACTATTGGCACATAAATTCTAATTTGGCTAAAAACTTGAGCCATGTCAATAGGAAGATAATTGGGCAAAGGAGTATCACATGAGATGGTAATATCATTTGAACATGGAATATAAGGTATGACTTGTGTTGGTTTTTTATTCCGAATTAGCAAAGGGTTTGCCAATTCCAATGCATAGGCAGATTCGGCCAACAAATATAGGAGGTTATGTGAGTTTCCTCCCCTTCACTTCTGGTTCTACCGCACCAAGGGGGGTATCCCTATTGCTAAAGATTTGACTTTGATTCACTTATAGTAGAAAGATCTAACTTTTTAGAACAGGCAGAATACTCTCATGTTTGGACCAAGATTTGCATGATAAATCACAAGTTTGGAAATGTTCTTGGATATATCTAACTAGTTGAGGATGAGAGTATGCAAGGGTCCTATTTCTAATCCTACAAACTAATAGGTTTGAAGATTTGAAATGATTTGTTTTAATGTTTTGGATGCAAGACAGGGATTTTCGATTGTAACCTCAACACAAGAGCAAACCGGTGCCTATCTCAGGGCAAGGAGTCAACTAGACATATACATGTGAATGATTTGCACAAACTCAACAGAGATTCAAGTTTCAAGGGGTTAGATTGGTGCTTGCCTTACAAACATCACCCAAGAATGAGTATTTAGCAATCTCTACTTATAAATATCCTTGCTGCCATACATTCTTCCTCATACTTAACCTAAAATAGTTTAATCCACTCCTTGAATGGAAGTTAGAGATCAAGCATGCAATACATAAATCTATATCCATGCAATACATAAATCTATATCCTAGAATCTTAGTAGCCCTTAGCAACTAGATTCAAAAGAAGGGATGCATACAACCATGGAGACAAATAGCTAAACACATGCCATGAAGCATTTTTCATATAAAAATGACATGAAACTGAACATGTATGCAACATGCATTCAAATGCAGCTCATAAACTCACAAAAGAGATAGAACAACCAAAAAGCTCTATTTTTTGTTATTTCTCCAAAAATTTTGCCCAAGTCTTCAACAACCGAAAAAATGAGTAACACGGTTCTGATATACCCAGAATGTGTACTCAGCAATTAATTACATGTCATTTTCAAAATGTTGCCAGATACATCACACCATCAAAATGGCACCCAAAACATTTAATGCAGCAGGCAGAAGAAGAAGGAAGAGCAGGTGGAATTGGGGAAATGTGCAACCACCTGAAGATTTTCCACTAAAAATGGTAGCTGGCCTATCATTCATCGACCATACCTTTGCACTTTGCGATTAATGACCAACCTATTGATTTCAAGATGCAGTAACTTCAGAAAATACGATGGTTGCATGCTTTGCAATTCTTCCTGCCTGAAATGCGACTGCAGATACAAAGAAATCCCTCCTTTCTTGGACATCTGAAATAGGGCCATCGACTTCCTCCTCATTGCCAAGATCAATGGCCTCAAACCACGCTGAAAAGTCATTGGCCAATTAAAATGTGCCATGTAGGCAGCTTTTTCCCATCGCAGACTTTTCACAGCTCGAATAAACATTTCTACCTTTTTCGCCCATTTTGCCTTTTTTGCCTTCAAATCTTTGTATATGCAGTTGTATACACATACAACTGCCCTTGGACACGTGGCATCCTACCATTGGATCACTATCACTACGCACTTGCACCTTCATCACCGATCCATTATATATTTTCTTGCATCTAAAGTTGTATATGCAATTGTATATACAATTACCCTGCATATAAGCGTGGACCCCAAATCATTATGAAACACTTTAAAATTTCAATCAGGTCTAGGTGTTGTATCTTCCTCTTTGTACATCACCTTGTATATTGCACATACATACAACTGTGGATTTCATCACACTTATGAGGCAGATTGGAATAAATTTCAAATCTGGCATTGTATTGGCCTCATTGTACCTTTCATTGTATATTGCACATACAATGCGCAATATACAACCAACTGCAGACTCCAAACTAAAATCTGCCAAAACACATTTTCTTTTCATGCCTGGAATTGTATGTGTGCCTTTTGTACATTGCATTGTATATGCACATACATACAATCACGGGACATACAACTGTGTGAGCCCCATCGTTGACTTTGACCACAACCTACCTGTATATTTCTTTGTATCTTCTGTTGTATGTCCGATTGTATATTGGGTACATACAACCCCAATATACAACCACGGATTTCACCCAACTCATAAATGCAGTTTACTTTTTGGTTGCATCTACTTTTGCACCTGCCTACTTGTATATTTCACATTGTATGTGCAATTGTATGTACAATAGACAACAACGGATACCAACCTGCAGATACAACAAATTTGAAGCAATTTTGATTCCATCCATTTGTATGTTCCATTGTATATGCAGTTGTATATTGGAGATACATACAATGCAAGATACAAAGGAAACTGCCTTTGACTTTTCAACTCTACACTTGTATCAACTCCTGCTAGGCCTGATTTAATAAAATTTGAAGTCCGGGATTGTATGTTTTGCATTGTATATCAAATTGTAAATGCTATATACATACAATCCTTCAGCTACATACCTGTGGGCCTGACCATTATTCAACCCGATTTGAAACTTTTTGACATCTGCCGTTGTATCTTCCCCATTGTATATTGAATATACAACAACATATTCATGCAACCTTTCGATACAAATGCGGAATATACCAGGAATATGCGATGGAATCTTCGATGTACATCCACATTTCACTCTCAGAATTGTATCTGAATGACACATACAAACCCAATATGCATACAACTGATTTTTTTACCATTTCTAAAGCCGATTGAATTTTATTTCAGGTCCACCAATGTACATTCACACCTGCGCATACAAAGATACATACAAATGGCCATACAAAGATACATACATGCAATTTAGGAGGCCGAGGGACTTAGAATTTTTGGTTTTTTTGAAAAGGCCTGTGGATGCAAATGCTCGAAACCGTAACTCCAAGTGGGCACCACCAACTTGATTGGATGAAATATCCTTACCTTCTTCCTTTGTCTTCTCCTTTTCTGGTTCTTTTTGTGCCTGATGCTGATCACACTTGTAACCACCTTTTGGGTAATGAACTCCTAGAACATGTATAGTAACTGGTTTCTTAATTAGTGCTGGATTCTTCTTCACATATTTCTTTTTGTTGTTAGTGGCTGCACTGGAAGCTTCTTCTTTTTAGGCACAATCTTCTTTAGAGCACTACTACTCTTTGACTTCACGTTCCCCTTGCATTTGTCCTTATCCCCATTAGATCTTTATTTTTCTGATTCCTTGGTAGAGGCATTGTGCATAGGGATAGTCTTATTTCTCAATTGATATTCTCCTTTGACTTGTAATATGGTTGCATCAATCAATGCTTTCATATCCTCTTTTGAAGGTTTGGAATGCTAATATTTCTTCTGCATAAGGTCCCTCAAGTGCCCAAAATCATGAGCTGGCAATTGATACTTTTTTGGACCTTCATCAAAATCATATTGGAAAATATGATCATCTTCCTCATAACTTTTACTATCTGCATCATGACCCATCTACTCATAATCTCTAGCATGAAACTGATTTATTTCTTCTTCATAATACTCAGTTCCACCCTCTTGATTTGGAAACTCTTCTTCTCTACTCAATGAATGGGCCATTGCACAATTAGCTGGGTCATGGGGAAGGAAGCAAACCTGGCACCATAAAGATTCATCTTGAAAATTAACTTGATCTCTTTTCAAAGGATCAGGGGTGTCCCTTTCAGGCTGTTTGAAACTTACATGCCTAGGGGAAACTTGTCTATCATTTTGTTGTGGTCTCTTAGAACAATAGTATTATAAGGACTATTATGTAGTCTCTGGCCATTATTAAAATGTGTTGCAACACCCTGAGGTGGCAACCCTTTATCATTTCTAGCAACTTTATATGACAAATCTTTCACAACCCCCATGAGTTTATCTAATTTGTCATCAATAGTGAGGGGTTTATTGAAAGTAGGCTTACCTAGCTAGGATAATTCTACATCAGACCTTTTGACCTGAAGCCCTCATATTACTTTTTATGTTTATGGCTATAGCCAAAGCCTCCCTTAATGTTTGTAGATTCTTTTCCCTTAAATAATAACCAATTTTTGAATCAAAAGCACCACAATATAAAACCAAGCACATAGATTCATTAGGTCTCATATGAGTGTTGGAAACTTGTTGGTGTTGTCATTGATGTCAACTCCTAGTAGATGGCTTACTTGGTTTCCAAGTGCTTTTGAAATTTTTTTATTAAAAGGTGTGTAGTGTGACAAAGGTACCCTTAGTGTTATGCTCCACATTTCTTCCCAATTGAAGATATGCTTGTATGGTTTGGACGTATTGATCAGAGGTGTTCAAAGGTATTATATCTAGAGTTTTAGGTTCTAGATTGTGCGGAAGTAGAAGATGTGTTTGATAGAATATTTGTCTACAAAGAAGGGTGTTTGGGAGAAATGAGAATGCTCCACATTTCTCTGCATTGAGCTTTCCTATCTTGCGGATCTAGGAGAGTACTTAAATTATTTGTATCCACCTTCCTTTGAAGTTTCTAGTGTTGGGATGCTCTATAAGTTTAATTCTTGTGTTGGTGATCAGTAACAGTGTGTTTTGATGTGCATAATGAAGACATTCTTTGATTCATACGGTTGTGGAAGTGTTGTAGAAGTTTATGATGAGGATGATTATTCTGAGAATGTGTGCAAATGCTCTGGAGTGTCTCTCTAGTTTTCATGATGTTCTTGGACTTGGAGAAGCATGAATATGGTCATTAGCTTAGGTTTGGCCAACCTGGCTTACTAGCGCCATTTACAAAGGTACCTCATGGATTGTGGATGTGATGAGCAGCTTGGTGATATAGATTTGAGTCTTGGTTACCCCTTGACATGGTCCACTTTCACTTCTTACCACCACGGAAGTGTTTAGTACCGACCTAAGTAATGTTGCATGTGTGTAATGTACACGCTTCATTAGGACTGACCTAATTAAGATAGATCTTGGTTGTAGATGGTATAAATGCAAGATGAAGATGAGTGGAGAAATGTAGAGAATAATATGTGATTGTGACTCAAGGGCAGTGAAGTTGTTTGCGAACTTAGATGCTTATGACTCTGGAATGCAGTGAGAAGAAGGTGTCTACATTTTAGATGTAGGTTGTGGATGGCAAGAAGTGACAGCTGTGGATCTCTTGTATTGCTTTGAGATAGTGAATCTCTTTGTAAAAGTCTTCTTCCTTCTCTCTTCTGGGCAGTGAGCCCTTGGAAGTGAGCCTTCCTTTTGGGCAGTGAGCCTATTGATTTTTAGTGTTGTTATTCATATATATGTGAGCTAATCCTCACCATGGTTTTTCCCTTATTGGGTTTTCCATGTAAATCTTGTGTTCTTATGTGTTTGGATGTGTTTGCATTGATGCTTCATATGTTTACATTCTACTAATGCATATTAAGAGGTTTATGACTAAACTTTCTTTGAGGGTTTTAATACACAACTGATTCACCCCCTCTTAGTTGTCCTGTGCATTCTATTTGAGCCAAGTTCCCTGAAGAAGCTTAACCACTTGGGGTAGATCTGGATGGTGCACAGGAAATGTATGGAGGTCCCAGTGTTTGATGGAACAAATTATGTTTTTTGGAAAACCAAGATGGAAAGCTCTCTTGTTTCACTAGGATATGGTGTATGGAAGATAGTTGACAAAAAGTATATTATACCTACTAATGGTCCAAAGGATGAAGTTGAGATTGAAGAATATGAGAATAATGGCATGGCAAGGAGTTCTCTCCTGAACAGTCTCTTTGACTCTGAATTAGTGAAGGTGATGAGTTACAAAACTATTCATGAGATCTGGAAGAAGCTAGAAAGTACCTATGAAGGAGATGATAAGGTCAAGAAAGCAAAGATGCAAATTTTGAAGACCAAGTTTAAAACCCTAAAAATGTCAAAAGATGAAAATATTGCAAGATACATGCAGAGAGTGGATGAAGTTGTCAACTCTATCAATGGTCTTGGAAGAAAGCTAGAGGAAAGTGAAGTGGTAAAAAAGGTACTAAGAACTCTTCCAAAATCCTATAGTGCTAAAGTTTCTACTATTGAAGAGACTCAAAATCTGGATTAGTATACTAGGGATCAAATGTTTGGTACTTTAACTACTTTTGAGATAAGAGACTTGGGTCAAGATGATGCAAGAAAAGAAACTACTTTCAAGGCTAGCAAGACAGAAAAGAATGTTGAATTAGATTCAGATGACATTGATGAAGTGGAAGCAATTTTGTAAGCAGGTTGAAAAAGGGTTCTTGAAAATATAGAGGTAAGTTACCCTTCAAATGTTTTAACTATGGAAAGATAGGTCATTATGCTTCTAAATGTCCAATAAAAATTTCTAATGACAAATACAAGGAGAACAAAGATAAATCATTCAAGAAAAGTTATTATGTTAAAGAAGATGATAGTATATCTGATGATGAGTCTGACTATCCAGATGATGATGTTGAACACCCAAGATACTGAGAGAGTGGGGGGTGAATCATTATTATATTAAAACTTTTACTTGTTAAATTAATTATAATCCATTTACCACATGCAATAACCAAGCAGATTAAACATAACAAAAACAACCACAATCCATCACACATGAACACCAAGATTTTTACGTTGAAAACCCAAAACTAGGAAAAACCACGATGAGCATTAGCTCACAATATATTAAGTAGAAAAAATACTAAATTACAAGAAGGCTCACTACCTTAGGGTTTACTACCTAGGGCTCACTGCCTAAAGAAATGCTCACTGCAAGTATGGCTCACTGCTAGAACATGCTCACTGCCTAGGTAAAGAAAGAAGAAGGAAGAATGGCTCACTACCAGGTTGAACTCCTCAGATTGCATCTACACATGCATGGTTACAGATCCAATGAAGCATAGAAAAATTGTCTCAAAACTCTTCATCTCTGATTGCTTTGTTTCACTGTTCTACTTTTACATGGGAACACGATCTCTCTTCTTCAGCTCTTATCGCCTCCACAGAATCACCTTCTTTCGCATGTTAGACATACATGTATTCACATTTGCATCAGATCACTCAAACACCAAATTCAATCCCATATATATATCTACAACACTTGAAAACTTTATATTAAGTCGGCCTAATAAGGTGTACCGTGTAGTCATGCCTTAAGTAACTTGGCCAAATTCATTCACCAAAATTCATAGTGGACCCAAAAAACACTTGAATCACATCCACATATGCAGCCTCAACTATTCCACCACTAAGGTTTAAGTTCTAAACAATAGAACTTACTGCATACAATTCAAACTTATCAGGTCGGCCTTCAACATAGACTGCCACTGGCTCAGTTAATCTATCAGGCATTAAGTTTCACTGCAAACCACAAGATGCTTTCAAAATCATATCAAATGCTCTTCACACATCCCCAACCTTACCTTAGATCTACAAGGCATGATATCATCTTGCGGAAAAATGTGGACCATCAGAAGTCAGACCCTATCATAGTCAAACTCTGTCAAAACATGTAGCGATACTCAGCAGCTTGTATCTATCTTTCTGGTGGACTTTAGAACCTAAAACTCTAGATTTAGACACTTCATCTAAGTGTTTACAACACCTCAAAACTATTGGTAACATAGTCAAGAGACACTATTGATATGATGTTGTCATTGATTGCAATAACCTGATATGTTTGGAGACAACTCCTGAGACAAAGGTGTGTACAATATTTTGGTCCGGAAAGATTAACTTAGCCAAATTGACTAAGCATTGACAACACATTGTGACAGTGATAGTAATTCAATTGGTACTCCACAATTGAAGATCTTGTTATGCAGTTTTGGTATGTTACTCTCAACTATCTTGTGAAGTCATGATTCAGTGTTCAAGTCTTGATTTCCTCTAGAAGTCATATGGTGAAATGTCTAAGCCCGGGTGAACAGAGTTAAGTTAGAAATAGTATAGAGTACCTGAGTAATCTAGTCTGCATTCCTCTGTTGATGAATATTTTGATTTATGGTTTTGAGGCATTGAAGATACATGTCATTAGCATCTGAATCTAGATTTGTGGAGTTTGAAGTTCACCAATTCACATTCTACAAGTTCTCCAGTATCAGCTTTCAGATTGATAGTATTTCTCTGTGATAGAACAACAGTTCTGAGATTTGCATTTCTCTATGAAAGAATATTATGCTTTGTGGTTTTGAAGGTATGATAAGAGGTCCATAATGAATGTTGGCTATGAATTTCAAAGTCTCATATGGTTCACATTGAAAGTTATGGTATGAAAGTCAAGCTAGTTGGATGTGCACTTAAGGGTTAAGCCAACAGTCGTGTTAGATTGATATGTGGTGAAGATATATGATTGGAAGCATTAATCTAAGTGGTTCTATAATAAGTCTAGACTCATATGAAGAGTCTTACATGATTGATTGGGTCCACATTGTTGTTTGGGCACAATAACAGGTTGACAAGGAATAACTTGAATATACGAGCTTTATCTTTTACATGCCAACATAGTTTGAGGAAATTATTGATGTGAATATATATACTTGATAGATTTTGTCTTTGGATGTATGTACATGTGCGAATATAGTGTGAATTAAATGTGTGTGCAATCTAAGGCAGTTTTGTGATCAAAAAAGGATAGTAAGGACAGAAGAGCAAAGTATATATGAAGCAGAGCAAATAAAGCAGAGAAGACATTATTAAGACATTTGAGTCTTTATACTGAGCTATTAATGGAACTGTACTTCAACATTTTGTAGATGCATTTGCAGTAGTCATTTCTTAGCAGTGAACTAATCCTTCTTCTATCTTCTCTTCTATTTTCTTGGCAGTGAGACTATTGCAGTGCGCACTTCTTTTGGATAGTGAGTCCTTGGGCAGTGACCCTTCATGTAATTTGGTATTGTTATCATAATATATTGTGAGCTAACACTCACTGTGGTTTTTCCCTTTGTGGGTTTTCAAAGTAAAAATCCTAGTGTCTATGTGTTATGTCTTTATGGTTGTTGTTCTTATGTTTGTTTTGCTTTCATGTTATTGAATGTGGTAAATGGATTAATAAATGTGTGAAAGAGAAGTTTTATAGAAAACTAATTCACCCCCCCTCTCAATATTCATTGTGATCAACAAAAACCACATGACAAGATATGCAACACTAGAGAATGCGGACCAAATCAATTGAGTGTTCTGCTATGAATTATCACTGTGTTCTACTTTGCCAGACTTAAGTTGTTTGAAGGTGTGCTTCTGGTGCTTATCAAGGGCTAAAATCTTGGATATAAGATCTTCTATGGACTATAGACAACATAGTAGAACCACATGATCTGATCTCCAAATGCAGACCAATGCCAATCATTATACTGTCTCTTTGTAGCTTTCCTCTTGTATACTGCCAATACTTAGCCAAAAAGACTAAGTCTTCTTCACCGGACCAAACTCTTTGTCACAATCTCATTTCTTTTCTTGTTTCCATCAATGACAACACCTTCAAACATCATGCTCAATTATTCAACATCATACCAACAGTGTCTCTCTTATAATGATGTTTGCCAAGTTGCTAGCAATATCCTCCTTTGTTATTAATGGCAACACTTGATGTGAAAAACTATTACAACCCCCCCTTTCTCTTTACACACTACTCCCCATATATTCATGCTTCTCTTATTATTTTTCAAATTTTTTTCACATGCTTTAGTTCTTCTCCCCGTTTGACATCAATGGCAAAGGTGTATGATACAAAGATATATACAAGTTGCCAAAATTTCATAATAGGTTTTCTAATTTCTGCATGTATACAAGTGAAATCAAAATGCTTACTATTGTTCCAAGAGAACATCTTTATAGATTCTTTTCAGTTGCACCATTTATTCATCCCATCTGGTTTTAGCATCGCTCAAAACTAGTATGTGCCCATTAATTTGGGACACCAACTCTTTTGCTTTCTTTACGATAGTAGGAGCCTTAGTGATTTGCCTTGTCTTATCTGCTATGACTATCAACTTGGTTAGGGATGCAATTTTGAAGCTTGCTATCTCCCGGAGCTGGCTCAATCTATGCTTTATGGCCTCCCTCTAGGTCTGCAACTTATGTATATTCAAATTAATAGTCTCAACTTGTGCCCTCTGATTTCCAATAGCATCTTTTGTTAGGTCAGAAGTTTTGGATATCTTCATTATTTGAGCTTCCCATCTATTTATTTTATCTTTTATGTCCTTAGTTTTATCCGGCCATGTAAGAAAAAATTGATACAACTCACTAGCTTCCTTAAGGGCCAACTGTGCATACTCTACACTTTTATCTAACAAAATTTTATCTTGAGCAAATTTGTTAGTAAGATTAACTAACGTTTTATCATCAATCTCTGCCCTTACTTTCTTTTCTGCAACTTGTTCCAGGGACTCAAAATGAGAATTGATTGATTCCATTATCTTTTTCATTTGTGCAATAGGGGCCAATGATGTATCTCTCCTTATTCTAGGCATTAACTTTTCAAAAATTACTAATGCATCTTCTATCAGCTCACTATCCTCCAAATGGGATTTCAACATCTCTTCTTGTACAGTATCTTGAAAGATTGTTCCAAGTCTTAGTATCTATAGAGGGGACATTGTAGCAAGGTTGATAGGTCCTTGCAATAGCTCAGGTGTAGTTAAAATCTAAGCTTCCTTTTGCTTCTCCAAAAACTCTCTCAAAGAGTCAGCGGTGTCTCTATTCTCTCCAACTTGAGATGCCTTAGCATCTTGTCTCTCTAGAGGTTGATCTTGAATGTTTTCTTATTCATTTCCTTCTGGTTCCAAAACATGATTATCCATTACTTGTTCATTTATTTCTTCTCTATGCTCTTCTTGTCTCTTAGGGATATTCTCTTTTGGAGCTATCTTAGCTTCTTTAGAGCTCTTCTCTTTCTCATAATCTTTCATCTCTTCATCCTTTCCTGAACATTACGAAGGAGTGATTGTACCTTGGTCCAAGATTTGCTCAATATTCACTTCTAGAGAAACATTATCAACATTCTGTTATGTGTTTGGCTCCTCTTCATCAGTGTCCATCATAGTTGAAATCTGTAGCTCGTGGAATACACTCAATGTTATTTCCTTAGTTTCTCTTACCACATTTTCAATGTCACCGGACATTAAAGTGTTTACCCTTTTCTTTGATCTGAATTTCTCACTAAGTATCTTAGTGGCTCTAGTTCTTTCATCAGGGGTGATGTCTGGACAGAGTTTTAACAAGACATATTCTTTTTTATCTCAACATATTTGGCCATTGCCCCTTCTTTTCTTGCTGACATTATGCTAGCCAAACTATTTGGTAACTCATCTATAACTTTAATTAATATTTTACAAAACATATCTAAATATCTTACAACTACTATTTCAATGATTACCTTATCTACATCTAATCTTTCATCATACATGTCAACAATAGGTTTCAGGGTACCATTTTGAGAAAATGCATTGACTATGGCTTCCAAAGATATTGTCGCTTCTTCTTCCATGTTCCCAGTCTTTTCTTCTTTCTTCTTCTTCTTATCCTTAGCCTTTCTGAAGGACTTCTCAGTAGTGGTTTCATTTGTTTTTTCCCTTTTTGCTTTAACTTCCTCATCTGTTTCTATTTCCTCTTCTTTTTCTCCTTCACCTAGGCTCACATACACTCTTTTTGTGGCCTTTGCTTTCATTTTTTTCTTCTTCTCTTCTGACTTCTTCTTTGGCACTTGCTCTTTAGACTCTATCTTTTCTTTCTCAACCTCTGAGGATGAGGCTCTTGTTCTTCTCCTAGAGCTAGGTGTAGGCTTTTCTTTCTCAAACTTCTCCTCTTTCTTCTCTGGAGTCTTTGATGTTTGCCCTTATGAAGAACTTGATGTCTGTTCTAATGGAGCACTTACAGATTTTGATGCCTCTGCCTTGGCTCTTGCTTCACTTATTTGTTCATCAATAAACCCTTGGCTTTTTACAAACTCATCTGCCATTTTCCTTGCATTCTTCTTGATTTCTAGTTGTTTTTGTTCCAAATGGACTTTGAGTGATAATTATTCAAATGTCCCAAATCTTCCCTCCTTGGGATCTTTAGTTTTGCTTCACATCAAGTTAGCCAATCCAATCAAAACTTCCTCTGTGACTTCAATTCATATGGATGGGACCCATACTATTCTAGGTTCTACAGCCTCCATAAAGCATTTATCCTTGTCCACCATGAATACAATATATTTTTCATATTTCTTTACAACTTTTTCAAGGTTTGTAGCCCTAGCCTGCATTTTCTTTTAGAAATTCTTGAAATAACCCCATAAGGCTATATTTTGTTTCTCAACATTTCCCAAACTATGCAAATGATTTCTAATTTGTGCTGCTATTGGTGAATGATCAAGCCAACAACTATTATCCATACCAGATAACTCCCTTAGAAAATAGAAGAATAGATAGTGTAATGTCACAAAATGTCCCCTTGGGGGCTTTTCCCTCAAAAGGATTAGCTCCCGGGTCTCTAGTGTGCATTTAGGGCATCTTGCACCATAATTTGACATCTTGATGGAATGAACCCTCAGTATCATGACAAATGGGGCCTAGGGGGACCCCTTGAACCTAACCCTACCCAAAATAGGGGGAGGACTTGGGTTCCCGTGCCCTAGTCCTATCCTATTTTAGGTCAGGCCCAAATTTCTAGTGTCAGTTTATGACCGTCATTTGGTCCCTAGGCTGGCATGGTAAATTTGAATTTACGAAATCTTGGCGGGAGTGTTTGTAGTTGCATATAAAAGCATGTTTAGTCATTCATTTGTAAACTAGATGATCATTAGATGAGCATTGGCATTTTAGAAGTGATTCAAGGCTTTCATTGTGTTGCAAGAGTAGATTTGTGTTGTCTATGTGTTTGTGTTTGCAGATTTGAGCATCCATATCCTCATGGAATGAAGAGCTTCTTCCTCCCATGAGATCTTCACTACAAGGTGATATCTATTGTGATTATTGAGCATTTATCATTTGGGTTTTGTCTCTACCTCCCAAGGCATGCACTCTCTATCTAATAACAGTGTTCGAAAGGCTTGAATGTCTCTTTGGGGGTTGACTGAGGCAAGCCTCTAAACACCACAACCCCCTCCCAAAGTTTTCATGATTGCAGGTTACAGGTTGGAGTTGTAGACAAAGTGAAGTTGTAGGAGGGTAGAACAGAGTGTCAGGATTGCAGATCAGTGAAAGAAATAGCTACCTAGACTTGGGTGCCCACTCATTAGTCCTCAAAGTTTTGAAATAGGAAAATCTCTGATACAAATGATACAGGTTGCAGACCGAGTTTCCAAATCTCTACAGAAACTAGGGCACTAGACTTGGGCACCCGTTGTAGACACCAAAAATTGACCTAATTATCATTAGCATTCAAACATTGCACTATTAACCATATGCATTTGTCTAACACACTTGAGCAATATCCCTATCACCTATTTCTTCTATTAATTAAATAAATTTATATTTATTTAATTAATTCATTATCTATTTCCTCTAAAGCTATAATTAAACAATCTTTAATTATTTAATTATCTTCATTCTATCTATTTTAATTAAATAAATCTTAAAATAGAGAGACAAAGATAATTAAATTAAAATAGATAGAATGAAGATAATTAAATAATTAAAGATTGTTTAATTATAGCTTAGAAGAAATAGCTAATGAATTAATTAAATAAATATAAATTTGTTTATTTGATAGAAGAAATAGGTGATAGGGATATTGCTCAAGTGTGTTAGGGTAAGTGCAAAAAGTTGGGGGGCCAAAAAGTGGCCAATTTTTTTTTAAAAAAATTAATACATAACACGAGCACATTATAACATGCTCGTATTATGGTTTGGTAGTGACAAGTCTAAGGCTTGGCAAAACCAAACCATAACACGCTCACGTTATAATACAAGTGTGTTATGACTGATTATATATATAAAAAAAGAGCATTTGTGCTCATTTCATTTCTTTATCTTCCTCTACACCCGCAGCCTACAAACCCTAAGAAGTGCGCTTGCATTTTGAAGACTCAATTCAACACCAAAATATTACCTATTCATCACCAAAATGCCGCCACGACGTCGAGCAAGCCAAAGGAGTGAGTTTTATTTGTTTTTTTGTTTGAATTTGTTTCTAAATAGGTAGGTTTGAGTTGATTTTTTATGTAAATTTCCTTAATTGTTAGGAAATGTTAATGCACCTCCTCCTCCACCTCCTCCTCCACCTCCTCCTCAAAATCCACAAAATCTTGAAGAGGAAATACCTGCTAAAGAACAACTCGAACAACAAACTCCTCCATCCATTCCTTGACATGCCCCTGGAACACAAGAAAATCTAATGGGGCAAATTGAAAACAATAAAAAAAAATTGAAGACATAATTGCAAGGTTGAAAGATCCTTCAACTTCAACCTTACATAGGTCCACGCTTGCTGAATCTCTTGAATCTATGTTATCAAATGTAGATTCAATTAACAAGCAAATATCTAGTTGGTCGGATAAGAGGAGAGAGTTTAGAGAGTATTACACAGACAAGCTATCATATCAAGATGTGAAAAAGTTACAAATTACAAAATTAGACTTGTGTTCCATTTTCACAAACCCACAAAAAAATCAACCTCCACCCATTACATGCAAGAGGTTCCCTATCCATTGGTACAACAACCAAGCGATAAGGGACAATTTTGGGCAGAGGTGGTGGATGGTTTTTGACCATCCTCCATGAAATAATAATGAGGTCCCGTAATACTTTTTGAGGAAACTCTACTGTGAGTTTGTCCTCAATAAAGTGCCAAACTATTTTGATATGCTGGATTTCCAGGGTAGAGGTGGGGAGTCAGCACAAGATAGACCAGGGGCACGTGTTGACCCACAATGGGCAGTGAGATGAGTAATCAGCAGACCAGCCCATGAGCATGTTTCTATCCCTTCCATTGTGAAGGAGAGTGTTGAGGTCGATACACTTCAGTCCATTAGTGCCTTGACCCAGAGCATCATAGAGCATGCCAATCCTGCAGTACAGCATGGGTTGGGAGATAGTGCGAGGAGTAGGGTCCCACCCCATGCTTGTCAGACTTGCGGGTCAACTTGTGGTTATGACCCCATGGATAGTCAGGACGCAGGTGCATAGGCTACATCTACAGTTGAGCAGATGGTGATGACAGATACCCTCCTGAGTGAGACTTTCAGCCTTGATACTCAGGTAAATATTAGCAAGTTTATTGAATTTAATTTATTAAATTTCATTTTTGAAATGCAAGATTAACTAATTTAGTTTGATGATTTTAATGAAATTTTAGGGTCATAGTGTTGATGTAGTTTTCAGTGGTTCTCCACCTGCATATTACACTACATCATCTACTATCGGGGTATGTAACTAGTAAACAATTATAAATATTACATGTGACTAGCATCGTTATATGAATGGTATTCTAATATCTAATTTTGTATGTTGAATAGATTAATATTGGAGATTTCACAGCAACACCTGCCAACGGTGGTGGACTTCAAAGCTTCACGGAGGTAATAAAATAAATAGTTTAATGAATGAATTGTAGTTTCTAGATTTTTGTATGTGACTTGTGTGCTTTATTGTGTGTACTTCCATGTTTAGATGAACATGTGTGTATGTTAGGAGCCATAATTTGCATCACTATTATAGTTTTCGTAATTGAATAATGTTGTTTTATTTCTAGATGATGCAGGCTACAAAGACACCTCCTGATGTTCATAGGGCAATGGAGCATGGTGTGACCTTTGTGATTCATAGATCCATGGCATTGACAGGGGTATGAGGCAGATTAGTAAATTTCAATTTACATTCATTGTTCTAGTTGTTTATTTTTGAAAAATGAAAAGATTATTGATTTGAAGTTTAATTTCTATCTGGATGGTTTCTATAGGGCATGACATCACCACCGCCTATTCCTGCTACTAAGGCAAGTGAGGAGATAGATTATATGGTAGCGGTAAGTGATTATTTTCTTAAATGTTTCATTTTTTATAACATGTAATTTCTATATATTAATGTCTATACTTTTTATTGTAACAGCTAAAGATGCAGGAAGAACTAAATAGGAGGAGCAACCCTCAGGTTCGTAGTAGACCACCCACATATCCGTCTCCATCCCTAGAAGATCAAAGGCTACCCGTGATCTATTCTCTTCACCAGCCAAAGGGGAATAACTTTTAATTGTGTTCCTTTGTTGTATGCCTATATGGCATTTGTGGACATATATTTTGTATTGCATATAGTTGACATTGTATGCCTATATGGCATTCTTGTAAGCCTATATGGCTATTTTGTATATATGTTATACTTATATCGACAGATATTGATGTATGCCTATATGGATATTTGGTTAATACAAATCTTTTTTATTGATGGCGTCCATACTTGCATTATAAATCCACATTTGAATGGATATTTGTAGATGGCTACTTCAAATATTTAAAGTTCAATTGTATGAGTTGGTCAATTGAAAATATTTCTTAATTTCTTGTTATTATACCATATTGGGATGCCAAGAGTATGTTTGTTGGTTTGAATAAGATAGTCAAAATCATATGCTTATGAGCTCCTGATGACCATTGTGGTTATTAAATGTAATTCCTCTTGCATATAAGGTGAGGTTATGATATTACATTGATTCTTACCTAATTTTAGTATGTAACATAACATTGGGGCTATAGGCTTCCATAGGTCATCAACAATCAAGGTTCAAGATTGTCATTGAAGTCAAAGGGTCAAGGTTGTTTGTCATTGATGTCAAGGTTGATGCCGTGATGTTGATAAGGTGATACAGTGATTCAAGGTAGGTGATGGTCATGAGGTGTATGATGTTGTGAATATGGTTTTCATGATAAGGTCTCTCAATTCATGTTGATGCTGCACAAGACAAACATGGTTCATATGATGCAAGGTTCGTGTTCATGGTGGATGTGGTTTTGTTCATGCAAGGTTTTGTTGTGAATATGGTTTTCATGATAAGGTCTATCTTGAAAGGTTGATATGATGCAAGGTTCATATTCATGGTGGATGTGGTTTTGTTCTTGCAATAAGAAGTTAGAGAAGACACAAGCTTTCATAATCATAATCTTATTGATAGTTAGGGTTTGCATATTGGGCATTAAACCCTAAAAAGAATCTAATTTCTTAAGACTTTAAAACCCTTAATTGCTTGTCGTGTGTAAAGTGCACTTTTGTTTTAATTTAATATTGACTTATAATCAGAAGTTACTATCACTTAAATCAACCTACTAAAGGATCTTTAAGTCATTAGTTCACCAGCCCTTCAACCTAACACAACCGGTGTCTCTGGTAAATTCTCATAAGATCAAGCACCATATCATAATCAAAGGTCATATTTAATTGATATGAGGGCAGGAAAAAGGATTGGATCAAACACATCAAACTGAGCATCATACCTCTAGGTTTTTGCCTCTCTCTAAACTATCCATTTTGGTGCCTTGATGTAAAGTGAAGTCTAAACTTAGTGAAGATTACACCTAGAAAGATATCACCTTGGATATGCGCCTAGAGTCATCCTAGATCATCCATTTGTACCTAAGGGTCAATATAACATAATATAACTTAGGAAGACTTTGAAAATCATCAAAAGAAGCCTAGGAGCCTTTTCTTGTCTCCACCATCCATTTTGGGTGCTTAGAGGAAAATGAACTTCAAATCACTTCCAACTGTAGCACCTAGTGTTAGAACCTTCAAAATGACTAAATCTTACCAAAGGAAGTCTAGGCACCTATTGTCACTTGGATCATCATGAATGAGCACCTAATTGGAAGGAGAATAAGCATCTTGTATGGAGGCGTACTTTTGTGTCTAAATAACCTCATTTTGGTGCTTTGAAGGAAGATGTTCTAAATCCTAAGATGTAGCACCTAAGTGTAAAATGGTCTCCTATAGGTTTGAACAAGTGATTGAAGCCATCAACTTGCCAAGAAATGAGCTAAGTATACTAAGGTGCCTTTTCTTGTCTAAACTATCCATTTTGGCACCTAGGAGGAAGGAGATTCAACATCATGAATCAAGGTGCCCTTTGCTATCAAAACAACCTCACATTGGCACCTTGGAGGAAATCAACTTAAAACTATAAGTCTTGGAGTTTTTTCATGTTTTGATGATGTCTTTTGAGAACAATTATAATGATTGAAGGATGAGGTGGGTAAAAAGTCTTCATCTAGCTTAGGCACCCATTCAACTCTAAACAACCTTACATTTGTGCCTAAGATGAAGGGGACTTTCTTAAATATTTAAGCATTGATTAACAAACATGAAAACCTTAGGCACAATTTTCAACTCATTTTACCTTTGATGAGCACTTAACTTGGAGAGAACACCTATTAGCATCAAGGCACTATTTTATGCTCAGAACATCACATATCAGTGCCTAAACATGAGGAAGCTTAAACTATGAAATCTGATGTTACTTTGATTCAAACATGAAGAAAATAAGCCAAAGAATCTAGGTGCATATTGTCACTTGAGCAACCTTCAACTAGCGCTTAGTCTCGTGAAGGAGGCAAGAATCAGGGATAAAAAGACCTCACCTTTTTTGAAAGGGTTGGAAGGCTAAGGAATGGGCTAAGTTCATCTAGGCGCACTTTGACTGCCTGCACACCTAAATGAGCACCCAATAAGAAATTAATATGCCGGTACAATATAGCTCAGACTGTTTCAGCATGTTTGGGTGCAAAACGGGACCATGCCTAGCCTAAATGTACCCATCCAGACATGTTGGAACTATCATTTTGGCCACACGAGGAGAAGAACAAAAGTTACCCCCCTTTGTAACTTTACACTGCCTTCTCCTGATGATTTTTGGGGTAGCATAAAACCTTTCACCACGGGCAAACACCTCAGAGATATAAAAAACTGAGAGAGGTTATTGTAGAGGCACTTTGCATGATCATGTTGTCTTAGACAAAATGTTTCTAAGTGACACAATTTTTGAGTAACATCTTGTCAAAGATTGCTACCTTTTTGCACTTTGGACTCTTTAGGGATATCGTCGGTACAATGTAGCTCGGACTGTTTCGACATGTTTGGGTGAAAAACAAGAACATGCCTAACGTAAATGTACCCATCTGGATGCATTAGAATAGTCAGTTTGGTCGCATCAGGAGTAGGACAAAAGTTACACCCCTTTGTAACTTTACACTGCCTCCTTCTGACGATTTTTGGGGCAACAGAAAACCTTTCACTACGGGCAAATGCCTCAGAGATATAAAAACTGAGAGAGGTTATTGTAGAGGCACTCTACGTGATTGTGTTTCCTTAGACGAAATGTTTCTAAGTGGCACAATTTTTGAGTAACATCTCGTCAAAGATTGCTGCCTTTTTACACTTTGGACTCTTCAGAGATATTGTTGGTACAATGTAGCTCAGACTGTTCCGACATGTTTGAGAGAAAAAAAGGACCATACCTAGTGTAAATATACCCATCTAGATGCGTTGGAATAGTCAGTTTGGTTGCATCAGGAGCAGGACGAAAGTCACACCCCTTTGCAACTTTACACTGCCTCCTTCTGATGATTTTTGGGGCAGCAGAAAAGCTTTCACCATGGGCAAATGCCTTAGAGATATAAAAAACTGAAAGAGGTTATTATAGAGGCACTCTATGTGATCGCGTTGCCTTAGATAGAATATTTCTAAGTAACACAGTTTTCAAGTAACATCTCGTCAAAGATTGCTGCCTTTTTGCACTTTGGACTCTTCAGGGATATCATCAGTACAATGTAGCTCAGACTATTTCAACATGTTTGGGTGAAAAATAGGACCATTTCTAGCCTAAACGTATCCATCTAGATGCGTTGGAACTGTCAGTTTGGTCGCATCAAGAGTAGGACACCAAAAATGCAAAAGTTGCTTTGTGCAACTTAACAACATTGACACTTTTTTGCAATAGGACTCAGACTCAAACTGACCCCAAATGACTCAAAGTGACTTAAAAACAAATGAAATGGTCTTAGAAGACCTTATTACATATAATTGATTCAATCAAAACAAAATTTCATTTTTTGACCCCTCTAGTTGGAAACCAAGACACCTAGAGACACCTATATTTTATACATTAGCTAGATTTTATACATTGTTCTCAGGATCAACTTCATCCATCACTTAGGTCTAACCCCATGAAGCATAACATGATGATGTAAAAATGTGTATATGTATAAAATGTAGCAGGAAATAAAAAAAGACAAACCTTACAAATTAATGTTTATACTTACAACTCAATGTAACATGACTTTACAAAATCAATGTGAATACTTACAAATTAATCCAATGAACCATCCAGGTCTACTCTACTCTTCATTGTATCAAGTATTGCTTCATGGTCAGACTCATGCACCTTCCACAAGATTTTGTTCAAAGGTCTACCCCGATACTGTATCAAATGAACATTGGATGCCACGACAAGGTTCGAGTAATGAAGAATCTTCTGATGTGTGTCAAAGTCCTGAAACAACCAAACATTAATACTCTTATGTGGTTACCTTCTAAGCCATGTTCCAGAAGTAACCACTAAGCCTGTAGGGTATTCAATGTTTTCTCCATCTGTAACTGGGGCCTCCAATTTCTTTTTGGCCTCAACACAATGACATAAGTAATAATCTATTCCCTCTTCATTATCTTCATCTACAATAATTGCATATACATGACCTACATTGATATGCATAGAAAATTAGATGAAATTACTCAACATTACTAAAACACTACAAAGTAAGATGACATTAGGAATTTTAAAAACTATGCAAATAGATATATTACCTGGTTGAACTAGATCTGATATGTGGTCAAAGTCAACTGATGATTCCATCTGTGTTAGTTCAAGTGTCGTCGGGGGTTGATACGTGTCAAGTGGGATAAGATAACTTAACTGCCATTTGTCAACCCACTCCTTTGACTCGCACTCATTCCAGGCTTGAATTGTACAGGAATAACAAAAGCATGACATCTTTCATGTATGGATACTCCATGAACTTGCAATTGAGCTTTTGAAAGAGTGCATCTCATTTGATCCTATTAGTGTACACCAGTCCTGATATGGTGCAATGTTAGTATCATCTATCAACTAAAAAAATCTACAAACTGAAGACTTACCTTCATTACCTAGACCCATGGAAGTATTACACCACTTGACAATCAATTTTACATCTGCCAACTTTGCATTGTCTTTATACTTTAACTCTTCTCGTGCTATGGCTCTTTTGATACATTCTTCTGCACCATCATGCTCCCCCTTTCCATGCCTGACCTCACCAACGTTCCACATATGTTGAATACCTATAAAATTATGCCTCCTACTCAACCAATAGAAATTCTACGAGTTCTTGAATTGTGATGCACAGTTATCTAACCATATGATATGCTTACTGAATGATATGCCCCTTCTAGCCAAATCATTGTAGAACACCTAAAAGAAACCTTGCACAAACTCTGTAGAATGCATGCGATCATCACTAATATAGAAATTATACTCCCTTATGATCTTTCTGTCATCCTCTGTACTATCATTCGCATGAATGAATGTGATGTGCACAAATATAGAAACCTATGTGGAGTTGTAATATTGTGATTACACCTCACGCTGTGGTTGTAGACTGTAGTTCTCTGCAAAGTTGACGACTGAAACAATGCTACCAACCAGAAATGTGTCCTTGCATAACCTGAATTGCAAGTCCAACCATCGAGCTCTATTAGCATGTCTTGTATACTCATACACTATGTTGTCACGAAATATAGGCATAAACTGATACACTGGAATCTTTTCAATAACCAATTCACACCTTTTTGCTTCTTTACCATCTTTTGTATTGTATACCACTATTTTATACTTGCCAAACTCTACTAGTTTGTTTCCAACTGCATGTGTTCTTTCCATATGTTTACATATTGGCAAATGTTGCAAGCCACCACAATGATGACATCTGCCATCCAAGCATAATTTATTGTAGAATATTTGACCTTCCTCTCTTTCACATAAAATTCTTGATATGAAGTCTCTTGAAGATGTTGGTGGGGCACATACGGCACAACCTTGCAAAACATTGTTAGTATGCATATCTAAACATATAGACTATAAACATCAAAATGGTTAGAAAATTCAATATGTAATCTATAAAAACAAGTAGTGCATGTGTGATTTATCTTGACATAGAAAGGTTTTAGCATTTTAAAATATCTTTGACAAATTTTAATTTGAGGATACTTCTCTAGAAATTTACCATAAAACTGTGTTTGAGTCTCATCCAAAAAATGCTTTGGATGTGGCTCATGGTTCTAACTACTGATTCTCCTTCTTACCACATCCCTAACTCTAATCCCTCAAAGCTCAACCCTAAATGTCAAATCCTAATCCCTCAACCCTTAACTGTAATCCCTCAACCCTAAACCCTATCCCTAAACCCTAAACACTATCCCTATTCCTAAACCCTAAACGGGCTCGATTTTATACCTTAAACCCTAATCCGTTATCCCTAAAACCTCCAACCCTATCCCTAATCCTTATACCCTTGACACTCTACTTTAACACTAATCCCTCGACCCTCAGCCCTATCCCTAAACCCTTGACCCTTAACTCTAAACCCTCGACCCTTAACCCTATCCCTAAACCCTAAACCCTAAAGCCTCAACCCTTAACCCTCAACGTCAAATCCTAATCCCTCAACCCTTAATTCTAATCCCTCAACCCTAAACCCTATCCCTAAACCCTAAACACTATCCCTATTCCTAAACCCTCAACGGGCTTGATACTATACCTTAAACCCTAATCCCTTATCCCTAAAACCTCCAACCCTATCCCTAATCCTTATACCCTCGACACTCTACTTTAACACTAATCCCTTGACCCTCAACCCTATCCCTAAACCCTCAACCCTTAACTCTAATCCCTCAACCCTCAACCCTATCCCTAAACCCTAAACCCTAAAGCCTCAACCCTCAACCCTCAACGTTAAATCCTAATCCCTCAACCCTAAACCCTAAACACTATCCCTATTCCTAAACCCTCAACAGGCTCAATATTGTACCTTAAACCCTAATCCCTTATCCCTAAACCCTCCAACCCTATCCCTAATCCTTATACCCTCAACACTCTACTTTAACCCTAATCCCTCGACCCTCAACCCTATCCCTAAACCCTTGACCCTCGAACCTCAACCCTCAACCCTCAACGTCAAACCCTAATCCCTCAACCCTTAACTCTAATCCCTTGACCCTCAACCCTATCCCTAAACCATAAACCCTAAAGCCTCAACCCTCAACCCTCAATGTCAAATCCTAATCCCTCAACCCTTCACTCTAATCCCTCAACCCTAAACCCTATCCCTAAACCCTCAACACTATACCTTAAACCCTAATCCCTCAACCCTCAACCCTAAACCTTATCCCTAAACCCTAACCCCTCAACCCTCAACCCTAATCCCTCATCCCTCAACTCTAATCCCTCATCCCTAAACCCTAAATGCTATCCCTAATCCTAAACCCTCAACAAGCTCGATACTATACCTTAAACCCTAATCCCTTATCCCTAAAGCCTCCAACCCTATCCCTAATCCTTATACCCTCGACACTCTACTTTAACCCTAATCCCTCGACCCTCAACCCTATCCATCGACCCTCAACCCTCGAACCTCAATGTACTCAACCCTCAACGTCAAACCCTAATCCCTCAACCCTTAACTCTGATCCCTTTACCCTTAACCCTTAAAACTTAAACCCTAAAACCTATCCCTACATGCTTGACACTAGACACTATATCTTAAATCCTAATCCCTTAACCCTCATCCCTAAAGCCTCAACCCTAAATCCTTAAACCTTCAACCCTAAACCCTATCCCTAATCCCTCTACTCTTGACACTCTTCTTTAACCCTAAATCCTTGACCATCAACCCTATCCCTAAACCCTTAATCCTCAACCCTAATTCATCAACCCTAACCCCTAATCCCTCAAACCTAAACCCTATCCCTAAACCATCAACCCTCAACACTATACCTTAAACCCTAATCCCTATCCCTCAACCCTTAACCCTTAAAACTTAAACCCTATCCCTACACCCTCAACACTCGACACTATATCTTAAGCCTTAAATCCTCATCCCTAAAGACTCAACCCTCAATCCTTAAACCTTCAACCCTAAACCCTATCCCTAATCCCTCTACCCTCGACACTCTAACCCTAACCTTGACATTAAACACTAATCTGTCAACCCTAAACCCTATCCCTAAACCCTCAACCCTCAACACTATACCTTAAACCCTAATCCATCAACCCTAAAACCTAATCCCTCAACCCTCAACCCTAAACACTATCAATAAACCCTCGACACTATACCTTAAACCCTAATCCCTCAACCCTCAACCCTAATCCCTCATCCTTAAACCCTAAACACTATCCCTATTCCTAAATCCTCAACCCTCAACACTATACCTTAAACCCTAATCCCTTATCCCTAAACCCTAAACCCTATCCCTCAACCCTTAACCCTTAAAACTTAAACCCTAAAACCTATCCATAAACCCTCAACGCTCAACACTATATTTTAAACCCCAATCCCTTAGCCCTTAGCCCTAAAGCCTCAACCCTCAACGTTAAACCTTCAACCCTAAACCCTATCCCTAATCCCTCTACCCTCAACACTCTACTTTAACCCTAATCCCTTGACCATCAAACCTATCCATAAACCCTCAACCCTCAACCCTCAACCCTCAACTCTCAACATTAAACCCTAATCCATCAACCCTAAACCCTAATCACTCAACCCTAAACCCTATCCCTAAACCCTCAACCCTCAACACTATACCTTAAACCATAATCCCTCAACCCTAAACCCTAATTCCTCAACCCTCAACCCTAAACCCTATCCCTAAACCCAACAAACTACTTTGCCTTATGTTAGGTTGTTAAACCCATCATTTTTGACACTCTTCTTTTAAAGATATCTGAGTTGCAAGAATATGTCAGAAAAATGGCTATGAACTTTTTTAATGTTAGTAATGTTATATGGCATGTTTTTCTGGTCCATCTGGGGTTCATTATGCCAATAGGTGTACACACTATGAGAAAAGCTTTGTGTATGGTACATCCACAGTGAGTAATAAATAGTTGAAATTAGAAGGATAATCATTATGAGAAAAGCTTTGCATTGGGGTACATCTATCTTTCTTGCTGTCCACCCCGCACTTAGGGAGGTATATTGTTATGAAATAGGCAAATAATCTCCCATTGTTTACTGGCTCTATCCACAAGAACTACTAAACTTTTTTCTCTTGGTAATTGTAGAGGACATTCACCTATTTTTAGCAACTCCTGCATTCCCAAACCATTACAAAAACTAAGTTATTTTAACCCAATAAATAGCTGATTGCATTGATTTAATATTCTACTATATTAGAGCTTAGCATTCACACAAATGCAGATGTTCATATTATAGAAGACTACATTATATTAGACTATTAGAGATCCCTCAGAAAAATGTAATAACAAAACTTCTTTGCCTTATGTTAGCTTACAATTAAACCCATTCTTTTTGACACTCTTCTCTTAATAAAGTAAGAGTAATAAGAATAGAAGATAGAGAATTTGATCTTACTAGTATGCATGGTCAGTTTACATCCCGTGACTTCATTTTCATTGAATAAAAAGGTAAATATCTAATTTGAAAGATGGGACAGAGTTCACTGTCATGTGCTTTTCTAGATGATAGGGTCCATAATGTCTAGGGTTCTTCAAAGAAAGGCTTGTAACATAATTAAGTTTTTGTTATACCAATCCTCTAGGTAAAGCTACAATTCAAATGCCTACTTTGAAAGTTGAAATAAATTAAATTAGACTTACAATTTTGATTTTCTTCCATTGCTTCAACAACATCATTATTTTCTTCATCAGAAACCAATTCAAGATCAATAACTTGCTACCCATTGGTTGACTTGAATTGCATCCTTTGTTAGAAGAAGGGCATTTTTTATCTGTATCAATGTTGGTATTCATAAGCTGAAAAGCATTGATATTTTTCACACACCCTATTCTTTGAAATATCTTAACCTTAAAATATGACTTGGATATGTACTTGAACACAATGAAATCTCCAATCTCCAACCCATGATGATTCACAAAATTTTCCCAACCCTACCTAAATTCTAGTTTATTTATGGTACCCCTTAATTGTACATCCCACTCCTACCCACCTGGTCCTTGAAGAAGGAGGCAAACCCATTAAACCAACTCATTCGATAACTTGTTGCCCATCGGTTGACTTGAACTGCATACTCTGTTAGAAGAGGGGCATCTTTTATCTATATCAATGTTGGTATTCATAAGCTGAAGAGCATTGATATTTTTCACACACCCTATTCTTTGAAATATATTAACCTTAAAATATGACTTGGATATGTACTTGAACACAGTGAAATCTCCAATCTCAGCCCATGATGATTCACAAAATTTTCCCAACCCTGCCTAAATTCTAGTTTATTTATATGGTACCCCTTAATTGTGCATCCCACTCTTGCCCACCTAGACCTTGAAGAAGGAGGCACGCCCATTAAACCAACTCATTCGACAACTTGATGGCCATCAGTTGACTTGAACTGCATACTCTGTTAGAAGAAGGGCATCTTTTCTCTATATAAATGTTGGTATTCATAAGTTGAAGAGCATTGATGTTTTTCACACACCATGTTCTTTGAAATATCTTAACCTTAAAATATGACTTGGATATGTACTTGAACACAACGAAATCTCCAATCTCCAGCCCATGATGATTCACAAAATTTTCCCAACCCTACCTAAATTCTAGTTTATTTATATAGTACCCCTTAATTGTACATCCCACTCCTGCCCACCTGGGCCTTGAAGGAGGCACGCCCATTAAACCAACTCATTCGACAACTTGCTGCCCATTGGTTGATTTGAACTGCATACTCTGTTAGAAGAAGGGCATCTTTTATCTGTATCAATGTTGGTATTCATAAGCTGAAGAGAATTGATATTTTTCACACACCCTATTCTTTGAAATATCTTAACCTTAAAATATGATTTGGATATGTACTTGAACACAACGAAATCTCTGATCTCCATCCCATGATGATTCACAAAATTTTCCCAACCCTGCCTAAATTCCAGTTTATTTATGGTACCCCTTAATTGTACATCCCACTCCTGCCCACCTGGGCTTTGAAGAAGGAGGCACACCCATTAAACCAACTCATTCGACAACTTGCTGCCCATCGGTTGACTTGAACTCCATACTCTGTTAGAAGAAGGGCAAGTTTTATCTGTATCAATGTTGGTATTCATAAGCTGAAGAGCATTGATGTTTTTCACATACCCTGTTCTTTGAAATATCTTAACCTTAAATTATGACTTGGATATGTACTTGAACACAACAAAATCTCTAATCTCTAGCCCATGATGATTCACAAAATTTTCCCAACCCTTCCTAAATTCTAGTTTATTTATGGTACCCCTTTATTGTACATCCCTAAACCCTAAACCCTAATCCCTAGTCCCTAAACCATAAACTCTAATCCCTAATTATAATTTATGGTACCCTAATCCCTAAACCCTAAACCCTAATCCCTTATCCCTAAACCATAAACCCTATCCCTAAATCCTCAACCCTCAACACTTAAACCTTAAATCCTAAACCCTATCCCTAAACCCTCAACCCTCAAAACTATACCTTAAACCCTAATCCCTCAACCCTAAACTTTCAACCCTAAACCCTATCCCTAATCCCTCTACCCTCAACACTCTACCTTAACCCTAATCCCTCAACCCTCAACCCTAATCACTATCCCTAAAGCCTCAACCCTAAACCCTAATCCCTCAACATCCTAAACTCTAAATCCTATCCCTAAACCCTCAACCCTTAACCTTAAACCTTAATCACTCAATCCTTATCCACCCCTCTCCTCCCCTATTTGGCTCACCCCCATCTCTACCCTCCTCTACCCTTGACACTATACATACATACATATAGGCATACATACAGACATACATACATACATACATACATGATTAATAACATTGAACATACAAAAATTCAAGGGGGACATAACGTGAGCGCATTATAACGCGCTTGTGTTATTTCAAACATGACAAACAGTGCACAAACTTTTGCGGAAAAGGAAAAATGCAAAGTAAAACATAACGTGAGCGCATTATAAGATGCTCACGTTATGTTTTTCTTTGGGAATCCCAAGCCTTGGGCTTGGGATTCACTTTGGATTTCCAACCCAAAGGCTTGGAGTGCCTTCCCAATGTCCAGAGACGTGTTTTTCCATATTCGACAGGATTTCACATAATTTTGTTCATGCTAACCCTCAAATTTGCACATGTTTCAAGGTTGATCAAAATCGAACACCTGGGTAATGTTAGGCTTTCTCTTATCTATTTGACGATGTGATTTTTTTCACATTTTGACAATGTTAAGCCTTTCATCTTTAATTTCTTTTGTTTGTGTGTCCGTTTTTGGGCAAAAACCACTGTTTGGTCTTTTTTTCATTGTAAATTAACTATTCATTGAAATTTCAAAAAAATTACATATTTAGAAACTAGACTCCATTCTACACATATTAAAAAAAGAAAAAAATGATTTTCAATTAGTTTTCAAAATTTATAGGGGTAGCATGGCCAAAATTCTATTTTTTAGGATTTGTCCACTTTGAAAATTAGTAAAAAATCAAATATTCATCAAAAAATTATCAGAAAAATTGGGCATAAACTAAATGCTATTAGCTAATTTCTCACTGAAGTGATTTTAAATATACCAAAAAAAAGATGACTTTTTGAGGGAGCCACAAAACATGCTATGTTATGTTTTTTTAACAAAAACAACACCAATTTCTGTGGCTCCCTCTTTTGAACCCCTTAATCTATACCATTTTTTAAAAAAATAGTAGTTTAGAAAGTAGACTCAGAGTACTATGAACATTGTTTTGGTTGCATCTCCAAATTTTGAGTGTAACTATACTCAATTTCTCATCCAACTGATTTCAGAAAAAAAGTGGCCACTTAAGACCCCTTTTTGGCCCCCCATCTTCTTGCACTTGTTGGCAAGAGACACTATATGGATTCATGATTGTTGTCATTGATGGCAAAAAAGTTCATCCCACACATCCACAAGACATGGTGTGTCTCTACCAGAAGTCAGAGTGAAGAATGTTGTGGTCCAGTAAACAAGAACAGAGCATATGGCAAGGTCCGACAGACAGGTCCGGATCTCTCAAAAGAAGTATCTTGGTAAAATACAGATTTCAGGAAGTAAAGAGTACTACATTGAGTGATAGATTCCAAGGTTTTAGCCTCTGGTGATAGATGAGGCAAAAGATATGAATACTTGAGTACCGGGTTCCTGAGTGACAGTGTGAACAGAGGAAGAACTGACTGACAGAACATCAGATTACTTTCTGGATGTGTTACTGATGGTGTTAAAGGTTATGAAGGCATGAATCATGTTTGGCTGACATGATTAATGATTTCTACAAGTATATGCTTGATCCACATTACTTGATGTGTAAGGATTCAGCCGACAGAACAGAGTTTGTGAGAAGATTGACTGTTCTGGGTGCTGACTAGAAAGATAATGAAATCACTTGTGCAGATATATATAAAGGATGGATTTAGTTGTGAGAAGTGTCATTGTGACATGTGATATGCGAAAAAATAGAGCAGAGCAGAAGCAGTAAGGAAGGTCGGGTATGTGAAAGGAAAGCAGCATAAGAGAAGAGGAAAGATGACGTGCAGCAGATTAGTGTACTGAGCCTAACCGGAACTGAACTCCAGCATATGTGGATGCTTCCAATCAGTTCAAGTATTGTATAAAATTCTTTTGTAGATAGTGTGTCTCCTTGTAGGCAGTGTGCCTCCTTTGTGAGCAGTGTGCTACGGCAGTGAGCCCTAATTAGCAAGTGCCATTTTGTATTTCCTTATTCTTCTAACAGAGAATAATCTTTGGGTTAATCACCCCATGGTTTTCTCTCTTAACAGGGTTTCCACATCAAAAATACTGTGTCATGTGTTTTTCCATTTCATGATAATGTTTGCTTATTTGAATTAATGTTGCATTGATTAAAAAGAAAGTTCAAATAGAAGAAATAATTAGGATAACTGATTCACCCCCCCTCTTAGTTATCAATAATTGGTATCAGAGTTAAGTTCCTCCTAATAGAGCTTAACAGCTTGAGGAAGATCTGGGAGCTCAAATGGATGCATATGGCTTAAGAGAGCAACTCAAGACTACCCTTAATGATCTTGAATAGTCAAACTCTGAAGTCAATGAATTAAAGGAAAGACTCAAATAGGCTGATGATTTCATGAGAGAACTAAAAGATAAATTAAGTCTCTCTATGAAAAAGAGAAAGGAGCTACTTCAGCAATTGGCAAGACAAGGTGAAGAAAATAATGCAAATGAAGAGCTGACTGAGAAAACCAAGTTATGTGAAAAGTTATCAAAAGAAGTCATTATGGTAAGACATGAAATGGAATCAGGAGTTATTAAGTTTACTCAAGAGATTGAAGAGAAAAGAAAAACTGAAGACAATCTAAGACAATCTCTCAAAGAGAAATCAGAAGATTGCCACCAGATGGATAGAATTATCAGACATCTTGAATATGATCTTGAAGATGCTAAAGATAATGAAGAAAAACTTGAGGATCAAATTGTCTCTCTCAAAAGGGATCTTCAAACAACAAATAAGTATAAAGAAAAATTTAAGATAAGTTTTGCTCAACTTGAAGTTCTTCTTGGAAGTCAAAAGAAGGTAGATGACAAATGTGGTTTGGGATATGAGAAAGGAGAAAGCTCTGGATCCGGTCAGAAGAATTTTGGATCAAAAAATTCAAGGAACAGGCCTAGAAGACCTCCGGTAAGACAGCCCAATGCTCAAAGATATCCATCCTTCAATGGATACTGCCACAACTGCAATCACTTTGGTCACAAAGCTAATCAGTGTAGAAAGAGAATGAATCAGACTAATTCATCCTTCTCCGGATAGTGTTTTAACTGCAAAAGGTATGGTCACAAGTCTCATGAATGCAAAAATATGCAAATGAACAAATCATTCAATGGTAGATGCTTTGCATGCAATAGAGTAGGTCATATGGCTAATCAGTGCAGATCAAGAGCATATTAGTCAAATATGCAAAGAAATGTTGTTTGCCAAATCTGTAATAGGTCTGGTCATAATGCAAAATTCTGTAGAAGCAAGAATCAGGAGAAAAGAGGTCCGGTATATCATAATCAGAATCAAGATAAGGGTAAACAAAAGGTGAATACGGATGAAGTAAGGAATGAGATGAACAAGATTTGGGTGAAGAAAAGTTTAGAGAATGTAGAGGTTGGATCCGCACCAGACTCTGGTGCTTATATTCCTTCCAAAAACTAAAAGGTGAGCTCTGGCTCAAGGGGAGACACAAAGAAAACCTTGTTCCCCCAGCTAGTTAAGTGGTGCCTAAAATTGGCACATGAGAAGCTATAGATCAAAGAGTTTCTAGAGAAATATGTAAAGAAGGTCAGGTAAAGATCTGAGAGATCCGCAAGAAAATTTAAAAAGTTCAAATCCTTCAGAATTGGTCTGGTTAAGCAAGTCTTTTGGTAAAACAGGTTTCTCACAAGATTGGCCCGGTATGAATCCAAATTGATATAGCTTGATCTGCGGCTACATAAGATGATCAGAAAGACAAGTGGATATGATGATTCATCACTAACATTGATCACAAGGGAATCACAATGATCCGGATGAGTTTCTTCCTCCTTGAACAAGGATAACCAGGCAAACCGGAATAATGTAGGTCGAGCATTTATTGCAATCTGATATTAGGGCTCACAGGGCAATATAATGGTTTTTCATTAATCACTTGTTCATTCTGCACTCAAGAAGAAATGAAAAGCAGAGCTCTGCAATGAAATTCCTCAAGTTCATCGAAGATCACTTGCATAAGTCATTACTTCCAGAGATCAATTCAACCTACTCCGTGAAACCGATAGGCGCAAAAGGTATTTTCCGTTTTCAAATATCTCACTGCAAATCTCTTGATAATGGGTACTCTGAATATTGTAAAGATTTATGATAGACCTCACCCTACATTTAAGAAACATCCATACAAATCGTTGGAGGTAGAGCCCCTAGGTGCATTTTCCAGTGTTCCGCATGGCGTTTTGCACACTAAAGATATTAGGGTTTATATACATGCAAACATTGAAGAGTTTGGGGAATTCAAACTAAGAGACTTATACCACAAGCAGTTAATAGATGATTCTTTTGAGATCAAACCTTAGTATAAGAGCATCCGGGAAAAACACTTTGATTAGTTCATTCATTTCCCCTTCTTTGAATAAGATGAATGGGTCCGGTATGTATTGAGTAGGGTACATGTTAACTTCCTATGGCTGAATAGACCTTGCAAGATCACCAAGGAAGCAATTAGGGCAGTAACTGGTTTACATTCCTCTGGAGGAACTCTTGTCCTCAAATCTATCAAAAACAACATTGTCATAGAGGCCATCGGATCAAAATTTGATAAGAGGGTAATGACCATTGAAGATATTACTGACTCGGATATCAAGTATGCATCTATGATAATAGGATACAAGATATATCTTTCCAGTAGGGAGAATTTAGTATCCAAAACTATAGTATACATGGCCTATGAGATGCTGAGAAAAAATGCAGAATATGATCTCTGTGAACTTCTCTTGAGCCAGTTAATGGAAAACATACAAAAGATCAAAAAGGACAAGAAAAACTCTTTCAAATATGGTGCACTAATAGTATGTTTATTTTTCTACTTCATGAATGAGTTGCCCGGATCAAATGGATGGGTATGGCAGAATGACAAACCGGTAGTAGTTCAGATCAGAGACTATTTGCATGGGCTCGGGGATGCTAAAGCAAGAAATACAGCCATGTGGGGATACTTCAATAACTTTCAAAACATGATGCAATCAAGAGAAAGGATTCCCCAGTCTCTTGTTGAGAAATACAAGGACACAGTCTACTTTATGGTAGAGACTAATCAATGCCTAATGGAGGTAGTAGAACCAAGGACAGTCTGGATCATGCCCATGGGGTATGAAGTTGATGAACAAATTGTGGAGCTGCATGTTCAACACATGTTGAGTTAGCCTAAAGATCCAGAGGCAGAAAGGTTTGGAACCTTTGAGGAGCTGAGTGTAAAGATCCATGTGGAACTCAGAGAACCAGAAATGAAAAGGAAGGTGAGAAAAGAAGTAGAACATATTGCACAAGGCCTTGGGATCTCAAAGGAGGCACTTGATGCCAACCGGGAAAAGAGACAAAAAGTTGATGAAGAGAAGAAAGAGGCAGAAAAAGGAAGCAAGAAAAGTGCTCCGGTAGAAACTTCCACTCGGACTAGATCTTCAAAGAGACCAGCACCTGTCCCAGCTAAAAACTCAAAACCAGAAGTCCAAGCATCTGGCAAAGGAGAGAAAAGGTCAAAGACAAAAGCCACAAGGGCTTATGCAAGTTAAAGAGATGAAGAAGAAACTGAATCAGATGAGGGGGTAAAGGAAATAAAGAAGTAGAAGAAGAAATGATCTGGTCAGCCCTCCATAGGCCAAGACAAGGAAGAAATAGTAGAGGAATTTGTTGAAAAGCCCACCCTATCCCTAGAAAGTGTAATCAAATCAGTCACTGTGGATGGAAACCTTCAACCAATGGCTGAATTCTATGATGATTACAATGAGGCTGACCAAAAGATCCTACAGGAAGCTACAATCAAGTATCTAAACATTTACAATAAAGCTTTTATTGAAATTATCTCTCTAATTCCTAAGAGTCTAGAGAAGGAGTTGGAAATGAGAAAGACCAATGCCATGGCAAAAGACCTTGAGATCTGGGAACAGATAGCTATTTAGCTATATCCTTCAATTGATCCCAAGACAATGAACATGGTATTCAAAGACTGCAAGGATGAATCAACTTATGCTTGGTGAGATTGACAAGGTAGCCAAGGACACTGAAGAGATTCTCCAGAAAACCTTCAAAAGATTTAATCTTCCTATTATAGAGGACTTGGGTACTGATCCTACAAATGTTACAGAAGAAACTCCTGAGAAAATGTCAGAAGAGGTGGGCCCCGAACAGACCAACATTTCCCCTCCGATTTCCTCTATAGTCTCTGGATCTAAAGGAGAAGAAAAATCATAGGAGAAAGAAGCAAAGGTGAAGGAAAAAGAAGGTGACAGTGCAAAGGTTGTAGAAGGACAGAAGACTTCAGTAGAGAAAACCACAACTGCTAGTGGTGGGAATGTAGAAGGAGAGAAAACTCCAAAGGACAGCTCCAAGACTACAGAAGAGAAGAAACATTTGTCTCCAGCAAGAGACACTGCACAAACTGTCCAAGAACTTTTGAGCAAAGAAACAATGGAGATTGATGAACTAGAGCTTCTACAGGGTCCATTCAATTTTGATTCTCTTTCTCCGATACAAACAATGAAGATAGCTTCATTTGCAAATGCTAAGGCTAATGAAAAACTCCTAAAGTCTCATATGGAAGACTGTGATTTGATAGAAGCTGCATCCAGAGTGCTGGTAAAGATCATACCATCTTTTCAAAAGGATCCCATAGCCTCCTCTTCTGGTAATCTCAAAACCTTAGTTAGCAGTGTTAGTACACATTTTGATTCTCTAGAAAAATTAGCTAAAGAAAAGGTCCGGAAGGAGTTTTTGGATAAGAGATTCTCAGAGGTACAAGGATTAATCACTAATGATAGGAGAAATATGAGTATTGGGATAAAGAGCTTAGAAAATGCTCTTAAGGATGGTGGTGAAATATACAAATTTTGTATCTCCTGGTCTAAAGTAACAGTAGAGATTGAGAAGAAAATAAAAGAGCAAGAGGATAAACTACTAAGTTTGTCTCAAAGTTTTGATCCTCTCTCTTCCTCCATAGTAAATCAAGAGTGTCAAACTATTGCAATCACAAATGCAATAAAGAATTTTGAGAAGGAAAGGAAGAACATGATCAGCCGGATGGGTGAACTTAGGAGGATCATTGTCCCTAAGTTAGAGGCCATGCATGAGGCCATAAGTGAAGCTTAAATCATAGCCTAGACAAATGATCCGACAAATCTAAAAAGGGCAGATGCGTTTGCATTCCTATTGAGTGGGCATATCTCAATTTTGGACAAGATGAAGTAGAGTTGGGAGACAAAAGTTGTACAGTTGAAGAACACTTTTGCAGACATACTTAAGTATATGTAAGTACAACTTGTGTATATATACTTCTGCAGCTAATTATAGAAATTTTTTGAAAATTTTGATGTGCGGACCCTACCCTTTGCCATTGATGTCAAAGCGGGAGTGAGAAGCAATGAAAAATGAGGAATCCAACTAAGGGGAGCTCTGAAAAATATATATAAAGACAGAGCATCAGCTAAGGGGGAGCATAGTGTAAACACTTAGTCATTTTTCACTAAGTGTTGCCATTAATGCCAAAGGGGGAGATTGTTGGCAAGAGACACTATATGGATTCATGATTGTTGTCATTGATGGCAACAAAGTTCATCCCACACATCCGCAGGACATGGTGTGTCTCTACCGGAAGTTAGAGTGAAGAATGTTGTGGTCCGGTAAACAAGAACAGAGCATATGGCAAGGTCTGACAGACAGGTCCGGATCTCTCAAAAGAAGTATCTTGGTAAAATGTAGATTTGGGGAAGTAAAGAGTACTACCTTGAGTGATAGATTCCAAGGTTTTAGCCTCCGGTGATAGATGAGGCAAAAGATATGAATACTTGAGTACCGAGTTCCTGAGTGACAGTGTGAACAGAGGAAGAACTAACTGACAGAACATCAGACTACTTTCTGGATCTGTTACTGATGGTGTTAAAGGTTATGAAGGCATGAATCATGTTTGGCTGACATGATTAATGATTTCTACAAGTATATGCTTGATCCGCATTACTTGATGTGTAAGGATTCAACCGACAGAACAGAGTTTGTGAGAAGATTGACTGTTCTGGGTGCCAACTAGAAAGATAATGAAATCACTTGTGTGGATATATATAAAGGATGGATTTAGTTGTGAGAAGTGTCATTGTGACATGTGATATGCAAAAAAGTAGAGCAAAGCAGAAGTAGTAAGGAAGGTCCGGTATGTGAAAGGAAAGCAGCATAAGAGAAGAGGAAAGATGAAGTGCAGCAGATTAGTGTACTGAGCCTAACCGGAACTGAACTCTAGCATATGTGGATGCTTCCAATCAGTTCAAGTATTGTATAACATTCTTTTGTAGACAGTGTGTCTCCTTGTAGGCAGTGTGCCTCCTTTGTGAGCAGTGTGCTCAGGCAGTGAGCCCTAATTGGCAAGTACCATTTTGTATTTCGTTATTCTTCTAACAGAGAATAATCTTTGGGTTAATCACCCCATGGTTTTCTCCCTTAATAGGGTTTCCACGTCAAAAATACTATGTCATTTGTTTTTCCATTTCATGATAATGTTTTCTTATTTGAATTAATGTTGCATTGATTAAAAAGAAAGTTCAGATAGAAGAAATAATTAGGATAACTGATTCAGCCCCCCTCTCAGTTATCAACAGCACTTACCCATTAGACAAATGTAGATGGTAAATAGTACAACATTTGAATGCTAATGATAATTAGGTCAATTTTGGGTGTCTACACCTGCTCTTTAGTCCCCAATATTTCCACCTTGGAACCTTGAAAACAGGTGCACAATTATTTGTTATTTTACATCTTTTTGCAGAAGCATTTTTCGTAATTCATCTGTTTACTGTCATATTTGCATAATTAGGGTTTTAAGGTACAATTGAGTAGAAGAGAAAGAAATTGTCAATCTAATCATAAAAATCTAAGTTTCCCTACATCTCAATAGTGACCTAGAGTATGATAGTACATTGCAACTCGACCCTAGGTCCTTGAATGTAAGGGTGAAAGAAGGATATACACCAAAACTATCAAAAACCTAACATCCAAATTTTACCCTTTACATTTTGGTGAACCCATGTTATTGGACTTGTTTGCACCTTGCTGAGTGTTTTGCTTTAGATTTGCATTGATTTTCATTCATTCATATAGTCATTCATCTTATTGCATTGGAAAATTTACATAAAAATTGAAAATTTGGAAAAAAATGGCATTTTAGGGTTTGCATGTTGCATGAATTAATTTGAATTTAATCAAATTTATGATTTTTGCATCAAACCTGATTTAAATTACAGAAAATTACAAAAAATGATTAATTTGCATTGCATTTTCATCATAAAATTGCTAGGGTTTTCTTGAAAATTGTGAATTTTGCATATAACCTAGTAATTCCAAAATCTAGGGTTTGTGGGTAAAATCTTGTTTCAGATTTTTATACTGATTTTAGAGACTCATTCAAATTTGCATTTTTTTGTAGTCTTGCATTTTGGAACAAATTTGCATTTAGATTTTAAAAATTTGCATTTTTGCATAGAAAATTTCAACAAAAACTAGCATTTTCATTGATTTTTCATTAGATTTGCACTTGCATTTTGCATGTTAGAGCATGGAAATCATTTTAAAATCTGAAAGCATGTAATTATCATCATACATCAGCTTGCAAAACATTCATATAGCATTTTGTCTCAAGATCTTAAACCTAGGGCTTCAAAAACATTGATTTTCACTAGATTTAGCCTTATCTACTCTCTAAATTTGCACCATAGGTGTGTTGTGAAAGATATTTTTGCACTAATTGGTTGTTATCAAGGTAATAATTTTCTCCCCCTCCTAAAAATAGTCACAACACCTTTTCATCGGGCTCTTGTATTGAAAATTTGGTGAAAAACTGCACATTTTTGCTATTTTTGCCCTATGGTTTGGCCTAGTTTGCACTCCAAGTGTGTTGTAACAAATTTTATGGATTGAGGTGACTGATATCATCAATATTTCTTTCTTCACCTCCTTAAATTCTTTACAACACGCCTTTGTCTAGGTATTGGAATTGAATAATCATGAAAAAATGCCTATTTTTTCTATATTTTCAGTAGGGGTTTGACCTTGAGTGGCATTATAAGTGTGTTGTGACAGATTTTTTGGCATTAGGTGGCTATTATTACTGATATAATTTTCTATACATCATCATTTTCCTCACAACACCCTTTTTCATGCTCTTTTGCATTGAGATTTGGTGAAAAATCGTATGTTTTAGTGTATTTTCACTATATTTTGACTCGGCATCATCTTAGATTTGCATCAAGAGTGTGTTGTGAAGAATCTTATTGCTATATTGGACTGATATCAGACATATAATTTTCTTCCCCTGATCAAAATCCTTACAACACCTTTTTTTTCATATATGTGCATTGAAAAAGTATAAAAAATCAAGCATTTAGGTCATTGTTGCATATAACTTTGCAATTGTCTTTTGCATCAATTTTGACAAGCTTTCAAACTCTGATTTTGCACTAATTTAGAAATATACACATGGCACCTTCGTGTCATTTTTCAATGGTATCCTTGCATGCATTTATCAAAGACCTTGATTTTGACCAATTTTTAACCCTCATGAGTGAACATCCTACGATATTATAAAGCTTAATTGAGTTCTTCTCCATGAGTAATAATGACAAAGATGATGGTGATAGCATTTCTCCCATGCATTCAATACCCGCTCCATGTAATGATGACATGAACTTGTCCTCTAGTCATTCTTTCAAAAATGATTCTTCCCATAAGGGTATGCTAGTCCAAAATAATGACACTTTCCCTACAACAGAAGAGACACAACCTTTGCAAGACATTATACCTCCTACAAATACAATAGAAGAACAAATAATTCATGATGTTGAGGTCCCTATGGATGTGATAACATATGGGCAAATAGATATTCTTGATAAAGACCTAGTTGAATTCCAAGACTATGTGCAAACCGAGAGGATAGATGAAGAAGCTATACCTGTGATTCACAACATAAGAAAATTGATAAAAGAAGGACAAGATGGTATTGATGTTGTTCAAGGATTAACACATATCATACAAATTAATTTCATGCCTCAATATGACTTAGACAATTACAAATCTCTCATGAGTACACACTCTCGGGTAATAGAAGACTTAACATATTGTATTAAGAATGACAAGTATAAAAACTCTCTTAATGAACCTTATGAGGCTAAAGATGACTATCTGAACTATGATGAAATAATTGGTCTAATAGAAGTGGACAAGGAGAAATTTTAGAATTTAGCTAACCCATGGAAAAATGGCATTGATTTAATTGTTGAAAAAGGTTAGATTGGAGATCCTACCAAGTAAGTATCTCTAACCCTTTATCTCTCTCATGATGTGCTTTCCCCATGATGTGTTATGTGTTGTTTAGGTCTCTTGGGATGACCCTAGATTCTCTCATAAGGTTTGAGATACCAGGTGACCGTGTCTATTGTGACCTTCTTCTATTTGTATCATCATTCTTCTATGTTGCCTCTCTCTGATTTCATTATTGTGTGTTGTGTCTTATGGACATAGCGTTGCAGTTGGTGACTAGGGGGCACCCTCCTACATGATTGTCCCTAAGACACTTGTTTCTCTTCTCTTATTTACTGTTTCCCTTCCTCTAGTGTTTCCATCTAGCAGGCGGATGATGAAAAACATTTATACTGATGCGGACCTGGTGTACCTTTCATGAGAAATCAAATATTGGACTTAGTTCCTAATATGACGATGGGGATGTATATCTTATCCGACACTTGGCTAGTCGAAGCACTCATGTTCTATCTCATTTATAAATCATAACAATACTACTACTATGTGCACTTTGTCTATCTTGAATCTTGCATGCCTTAGATTTCATATGCATTGATGTTGTAGTTTTTATGTGGACACTAACATGTTTCTTGCAGGGATGTGTTTGTGGGAACATTTGGTGATCATAAAGTACATGTCACCTCTAGGGGGAATGGGCTTTGCAAAAGTCTATGTTCCCTTGTGTGTTTTCTTCCTACCTTAACATGCTTGATATCGATGCACGATATCAACCACCTTAAGGTGGGGGCATATATAAGGTAAGCTATCTGTTCTACATGCTAGTAAAGTGTGTTTGAAGAATCTTGAAATATGTTTTGTAAACCTCCTTTTCACCATAAGGTATCTCCGTGATGTGGGTAGGGTTGTATACTTTTGAGCTCATACCTCCTTTTCACTATAAGGCATCTCTATGATGCAGGTGGGGTTGTATGCCATGCTTCCTTTTCACTGTACAGCGTCTCCATGATACAGGTGGGGTTGCATTTTCAAAAGTCCTCTACAGAGGTGGGGAGCGGTTCTATGACTAACTCAACCCTTAAGTGTGTCTTCAGTGATTATTGTGGTGAAGCTCAATCATCTGTATGTCCCTGAAATGTTCTTGAGATGGTGCTAAACCTAGAAATAGGGACACTCCATCGCTTGTCTGCTGTGCTTTCTCCATGTCTTCAAAGTGTGTGTGTTTGGCGTGCTTTCTTTGTTTGGCATGTTTGTTGCCCCATATGTAGTCTAAATACCTGTACGATGAGTGCATCCTACATTTTGGGAGGTTTTGCATGTCTTACATGTGTGTTACCCCATATATATAGTTTAAAGACATGCACGATGAGTGCATCCTGTATTATGGGAGGTTTGTTTATTTTCCTGTACTTGCATCTACATTTCATATATATGAGAAAAAGAAAAGAAAAGAAATCATCTCTGTCTTCCATTCATTAATGTCTCTTCTTTGCATTCAATGTATTCTCCGTGTTTTGCGTGACTATAACTATCTTTTCTGTGTTTTGCATGCCTATCATTGTCTTCAATGTGCTTGGCGTGTCTTCTATGTGCTTAGCATGTTTGCTGTGCTTGTTGACCGTACTTTAATGCATGTATTGTCCTTGCATTTATACATACATTAAAGTGGGGACTAAATGTAATGTTAGAAAATGTCCCCTTGGGGGATTTTCCCTCAAAAGGTTTAGCTCCTGGGTCTCTAGTGTGCAATTAGGACATCTTGCATCATAATTTGGCATCCCGATGGAATGAACTCTGGTTATCATGACAAATGGAGCCTAGGAGGACCCCTTGAACCTAACCCTACCGAAAATAAAGGGGAGGACTTGGGTGCCCGCTCCCTAGTCCTACCCTATTTTGGGTCAGGCCCAAATTTCTAGTGACAGTTTATGACCATTATTTGGTCCTTAGGCCGACACGGTAAGTTTGAAATTACGAAATGTTGGTGGGAGTGTTTGTACTTGCATATAAAAGCATTTTTAGGTATTCATTTGTAAACTAGATGATCATTAGATGAGCATTGGCATTTTAGAAGTGATTCAAGGATTTCATTGTGTTGCAAGAGCAAATTTGTGTTGTCTATCTGTTTGTGTTTGTAGATTTGAGCATCCATCTCCTCATGGAATGAAGAGCTTCTTCCTCCCATAAGATCTTCACTACAAGGTGATATCTATTGTGATTATTGAGCATTTATTATTTGGTTTTTGCCTCTGCCTCCTAAGGCATGCACTATTTATCTGATAATGGTGTTCGGAAGGCTTGAATGTCTCTCCGGGGCTTGACTGAGGCAAGCCTATAAACACCACAACCCCCTCCCAAAGTTTTCATGATTGCAAGTTACAGGTTGGAGTTGTAGACAAATTGAAGTTGTAGGAGGGTACAACAAAGTGTCAGGATTGCAGATCAGTGAAAAAATAGCTACCTAGACTTGGACACCCACTCATTAGTCCTCAAAGTTCTACAACGGGAAAATCTCTGATACAATAGATATAGGTTGCAGAATAAGTTTTCAGATCTTGACAAAAAGCAGGGCACTAGACTTGGGCACCCACTCTTTAGTCCCCAACTTTTCTGCCTCAGAACCCTAAAAACAGGTGAACAATTATTTGTTATTTTACATCTTTTTGCAGAAGCATTTTTCGTAATTTATCTGTTTACTATTGTATTTGCATAATTAGGGTTTTAAGGTACAATTGAGCATAAGAGAAGGAAATTGTCAATCTAATCATAAAAATCCAAGTTTCCCTACATCTCAATAGTGACCTAGGGTATGATAATACATTGCAACTCAACCCTAGGTCCTTGAATGTAAGGGTGAAAGGAGGATATACACCAAAACTATCAAAAACCTAACATCCAAATTTTACCCTTTATAGACAAATGATCAAGGTTCCATATTTGAAGGGATATTTTATGTCATTTGTCCTTTTTAGGTTCTCCATCAGTTGTTTCTAGAGCAACTCACATAGGTCATAGTATATGTTATTTTTAACCATATCATATTCTATATATATGGTTGTTGCAAAAACAAAGTTCTCCCTGTTGGAGAAATATATCTTGTAATAAATGACCTTTGATGCAAATTTCACAGCTAGCTCCACAATATCATTTACAGTTAATGCTCTTTTATCAAATTACACACTTGTCAACTGCATTACTATGTTGTTCTTCATAGACTTCAATTCTGGAACTTTTCTGGTGGAACACATGCCAGTAACTGCTTTGATGACATCCTTTGTTATCATATAAGGCTCATCAAGCCAAAATAACTCATCATGAATCCTACTCAAGACATACCTAACCTAGATATCATCTGGGACTATAGGAAAATCCAACCAGGTATCCAATTTCTTCTCAGCTAGGGCACTATATTGTTCTTTCAGCTCAAAATTGTCATTAGTCAATTCCTTTAGACAAATTTCCCCTAATTTTCCATGGTCATATTCATATAGGTTTGCATGTATATATGCCCTAATGTCTTCCGTATGCATAACACTATGTGGAATCTTAGAAAATGTGCCATCTAGATTAGTCTCTAATGATTTAAAGGGATGTTTTTTGAACTTAGGGTGAGGCCTCTCTATTATCTCAACTACTTGAGGAGTATACATCTTTACAGATTCAAAACAAAAAAATTTCAAGAGAGATAGTTGTAAATACCTTTTGTTTCTGGTTAGGGTTTCTTCACACCAATCGCTGAACACTTGGATTCACCTTAGCTCACTTCTTAGATCTCTTTACTCACTTGAGGGTTTGAAAGAAAAGTGATTTTTCTTTCAAATGAATTCCCTATATCCTCTTTCCATCAGGATTCAATCGTCATAAATTCTTATTTCAAAAAGCTATCAAACCCTTACTTTGCCACCCACAATTGGTCTAAATTTTTCTACAATCCATCACATTTGATTCTTTTCTACCAGAATCTTCTCCAAAAGATCTATTTTTCTATCTTACAACTTATATCTTTGTGTTGGATATTAGCACCATACTTTTGGCTGGGGGAATAAGATTTTGCATTTAAGCTCCCCTAAGCCAGAGCTCTCAATTTACTTCCCAGAGGAAGTACCTACACTAAAGTCTGGTGCGGACTCATCCTTGAATTCCTATGCTTCCTTCTTAACCCAAATCTTGTTCATCTCCTTCTTGATCTCTGTTAGATCAGCCTTTTCTATCAGTTTCTTCATCTCTGCCTAATTATCCTTCTCCATATTCTTGCTTTTGCAGAACCTTTCAATATGTCTAGGCCTATTGCAGTTCAAGCATACAACATTTCTCTATCCATTATTCATTTCATTCATCCTTGATCTGCATTGGTTAGCCTTGTGTCCAAATATATTGCATGTAAAGCAATTCCCATTGAAAGATTGAGCATTCCTTCCATTATTATTGTTGTTCCTTATCTGAATTTTGTATTCACTAGCTCTATGTCCAAACCTCTTGCATATAAAGAAGTTACCTTTGAAATTTTGAACATTCCTTCCATTGTTGTAACCATTCCTTATCTGACTTCTACATACATTAGCATTATGACCTACTTCATTGTAAGTAAAACACTGACCAGAGAATGATGGAACATTTTGATTCACTCTGCTCCTACATTGAGTAGCCTTATGACCAAACTTATTGCATGCAATACAATAACCATTGAAAGAAGGGTGCCTTTGAGCATTTGGTTTCCTGATCGATGGTCTTCTGGGTCTGTTTTGTTGATTCTAAATCTATTTGCCTTTGTCCTTCTTGATCTCAGCATTCTTTTCTTGACCTGTTTTAGACCTTTCACCTTTCTCAAATCCCAAGCCTTCTTTATCATCAAGACTCTTCTAACTAGCAAGTATTCTATCAAGTTGGGCAACACTCACTCTAATTTTATCTTCCTAAATCCATGCCTATTTCAGATAAGCTTTCAAATCCACAACTTCTTATTCAAGCTTTGTGCAATCTTTAGTTTTGCTTTTCACCAACTGATTTAGGTCTTCTTTTGCTTTTACTTTTTTTACAACTTCCACTTTTAGATTACTCAAGGTGTCATTTGTAGATATCAATTGTTCACTAACCTCCTTATATTTTTCTTTAAACTTCTTGACTTGCTCCCTCAATTTTTTGATGTATGCATCTACTTCCTTGACAATATCTTTCAGATCCCTATTTTCTATTTCAACCCTTTCAAGATGTTCAAGTGCAAGCTTGAGTTCTTCTTCATTGAAAAGCATGCATTCTTCTTCAGTTTCAATTGAATCAATTTCTTCAGGAGGAGTAGGACATTTTTACCTGCCATGTGTTTAGTCTCCAAGATCTTCCTCAAGCTGTTAGGCTTCTTCCAAGGAACCAAGCTCTGATACCAATTGTTGAACACCCAAGATATTGAGAGGGGGGGTGAATCAATATTCTATTAAAACTTTTACTTGTTAAACTAATAATCCATTTACCACATGCAATAACCAAGCAAATTAAACATAACAGAAATAACCACAATCCATCACACATGAACACCAAGATTTTTACTTGAAAAACCTAAAACTGGGAAAAACCATGGTGAGTGTAAGCTCACAATATATTATGTAGGAACAATACCAAATTACAAGAAGGCTCACTACCCAAAGAAATGCTCACTGCAACTATGGCTCATTGCAAGAACATGCTCATTGCCTAGAGAAAGAAAGAAGAAGGAAGAATGGCTCATTGCCAAGTTGAACTACTCATATTGCACCTACACATGCATGGTTATAGCTCTAATGAAGCATAGAAAAACTGTCTCAAAACTCTTCATCTTTGATTGCTCTATTTCACTATTTTACTTTTACATGGGAACAAGATCTCTCTTCTTCTACTCTTATCGCCTCCACAAAATCACCTTATTTCACATCTCACACATACATGTATTCACATTCACATCACATCACTCAAACACTGAATTCAATCCCATATATATATATCTGCAACACTTGAAAACTTCATATTAAGTCAACCTAATAAGGTGTACAATATAGTCATGCCTTAAGTAACTTGTTGGCCAAATTCATTCACCAAAATTCACAGTGGACCCAAACAACACTTGAATCACATCCACATATGTTGGACTCAACTATTCCACCACTAAGATTTAAGTTCTAATCAATAGAACTTACTGCATACAATTCAAACTTATCAGGCCAGCCTTGAACATAGACTGCCACTGGCTTTGTTCATCTGTCAGACATTAACTTTAACTATAGACCACAAGATGCTTTCAAAATCATATCAAACTCTCTTCACACATCCCCAAGATTATCTTTAGAACCACAAGGCATGATATCATCTTGTAGAAAAATGTAGACCATCAGAAGTCAGACCCTGTCACAGTTAAACTCTGTCAAGCCATGTAAAGATACTCGACATCTTGTATCTATCTTTCTGGTGGACTTCAAAACCTAAAACTCTAGATTTAGACACTTCATATAAGTGTTTACTATTGAAATGCATAGGACAACTGAGAGGGGGGGTGAATTAGTTGTCACAAAAGTTTAACCACTTATGAATATCAACACATCAAGTTCTTAGTCACGGCTATTATGATTAACAATGAAAGCATAAAACAAGAAGCTCAACACAATAACACATGAGACATCAAAATTTTTATGTGGAAAACCCTATAAGGGAAAAACCACAGTGGGTGTTAGCCCACAAAAATAAATAAGTTATAGCAATACCAAAAATCAAAGGCTCACTACCCAAAATGCTCACTGCAAATGCTAGGGCTCACTACTAAGATCAACTCACTGCCAAGGGGTGGGTCACTACCAAGGATTGGTGAACTGATTTGATAACACCTACTTAGTGTTAGACAAGGCACTCAACAGAGCATCTCTAGCTTTTATGTTTAACTCATATTCTTTTATTTCATCTTTAGTTTGCAAACCATTCTGAGGCAAGGTATACTTGGTCTCTATCGCTTTCCACACTTTATAACCAAGACAAAGTAGATGGCTTTTCATTTGTACCTTCTAGAGAGCATGATTCTTTCCATCAAACTCCAGAGTTTCCTTCCTGTAAGACATCTTGGATCTTCCTCAAGCGGCTAGGCTTTCTTCTGAGGAATCGACTCTGATACAAATTATTAAAATGCATAGGACAACTGAGAGGGGGGTGAATTAGTTGTCACAAAAATTTAACCACTTATGAATATCAACACATCAAGTTCTTAATCAATATTATTATGATTAACCATGAAAGCATAAAACAAGAAGCTCAACACAATAACACATGAGACACCAAAATTTTTACGTGGAAACCCTATAAGGGAAAAACCACGATGGGTGTTAGCCCACAAAAATAAATAAGTTATAGCAATACCTAAAATTAGAGGCTCACTGCCTTAGGGAAAAAATGCCCAAAATGCTCATTACAAATGTTAGGGCTCACTGCCAAGGGGTGGCTCACTGCCAAGGATTGGTGAACTAATTTGATAGCATCTACTTTATGCCAGGGTTCAGTTCCATTGAAGCACAAAATAACACCTCTTCTCTGCTCTTCTTACACCTTCGCACTTACCTTTACATTTTCACTCAAGGTCAGCATTACATTCATCAACCATTGGAACATTCTCCAAGGTCGGCATTACAAACATATATAGAAATAGGTCTAGACCTAAACAAAATTAGCTAAGGGAAAGATGTATATGGATCATATTATGCCTTAGCTGGGACTCAAATATAATCTTCCATGCCAGGACATGCTTCCACAATCTTTGATGAATCTCCACAAGTAGTGAAAATAACCAAGTCAGCCAAGACTAGTTTTATCATTAAGTTTTCTAAGAATAGTCTTCATCCACGATCCAAATTTCTCTTTGCGGACCAATCCAAAGGTAGGAACATGATCAAGAGACATCCACAAGCACATTGCAATCACCATGAACAACCCCGCAATCTCTAACCACTCTGTCAAGAAGATTCTTCAAACTGGAGCACATGAACAATACTGTCAGCTACTGTCATAAGGAAAAGATCACTTGCAGACCACCAAATCATGAACCATTGGAGTTGAAAGCACTTATCATCATTAAAAACTTGATTCCAGAACCATAGACTAAAATACTTAACTACAAAGTAATGTGGAGCATAATACATTCTCCCTATCACCACCAAATATACATAAAAAGTAGTTTTCACTGTGGTGAACATAACTCACTCAAATCTTCATACCAGAGGCTCAAACTTAGAGCATAGCATCTTCAGACATGCATCTAAATAAATTCCAACCCATAGACAAGGATATTCATTCTATAGGAAATGCAGAGCAATCTACCGAACTGTTCTGCTTCCTCAGAAATACTTATTATCTTCAACACTTAACTCATTACAAGTAAGCATCAAAACAAGAGCACAGTTGAGACCAATGACAACACAGATATGTTAACATCAATGAAAACATTGGTTAGGCACATACTTGCAACAATCTCCCCCTTTGTCATTGATGGCAACATATGATGTGAAAAATTGTAGAAACCATCAAGACAAGATACTCCCCCTTTCTTTCTATATATCTGCACTCTTTCTCCCTTTGAGTTTTTAACATGATTTCTCTCCCCCTTTGACCTCAATGGCAAAGGGCACATACTTGCACTCTGCTGTTATGATCAAACTAAAATTTCTCTGATGTCAATACTTACTACTTATTATCAGGAACTCATGTTAGTAACATCTAACTACTCCCCCTAAGAGGTAGCTCTCAAAACATCAATCTAGATCATTGACTGAGACTCTAGGCATGACTGGATTGATGCATTCTTATGCATCTTAGTTCAAAGCAGGAGGTGTAATAACCCCTAACTTTTCTCTAAGATACTCAAAGTTATCCTTAGGAAGAGGCTTAGTGAATATGTTTGCAATCTTATCCTTTGTGGACACATATTCCATCTTTACTTCATTCTCTGTCACTTTTTCTCTCAAAAAGTGATACCTTATTGATATTTGCTTTGTTCTTGAGTGCATCACTGGATTCTTTGAAATGTTTGTGGCACTTGTATTATCACAAAAGATTGCAATTGGATCTTCATACCCAACTCTTATGTCCTTTAAAGTTTGCTTCATCGATAACACTTGAGTGAATAAACATTCTGCTACAATATACTCTGCTTCTACAATAGACAAGGAGATTGAGTCCTACTTTTAGCTCAGCCATGAAATCAATCTATTTCCCAAGAAGAAGGCACCTCCACTTGTACTTTTTATGTTATCAACATCTCTAGCCCAATCTGCATCTGTATAATCACTGAAAGTGAAATCATTATCCTTTGGATACCATAAACCATGGTCTAATGTGCCTTTTAAATACCTCAAAATTCTCTTGATTGCCATCACATGTGATTCTCTAGGATCTGTTATAGGTAAAAAATTAGGTTAATAAGATCAATCATAGCCATGAAAACCTAACCCTATCATCATCAAAGAATCTAATCCAAATGAAATCAAAGCATGTAATTCAAGAACAATATCACCTAGATTGTATGATTCCTTGTTTATAATGTGGATTGCTTCTTCAACAATGAACAATTATGAAGACAAAAGCTGCGATGATGGATGGATGATAATGATAATATGCTCAATGGATGTTAAAATTCTCAATATGCTTAGGATGATAATGTAGACACTATATGAATGCTGGATAGATGTAGTATGAAATGAGAGGGTGTTTATATAGAACTCAACCAAAATCAATCAACAGTGGAGATTTGGTAGCTATGTGAATGGCTAAGATTAAAGGATAGTCATAGGTAAATGTGTAGATGACAAGTGGGGGGAAGATAAGGCTTATGTGTGACCGTGTAAATAAAAAAGTAATACATGTGAAAGATATTAAATAAAAGATGTAGTACCACTTATCTTTTTTCGGCTCATTGAGATAAATGATAAGAGAAATTAATTAAATAAATAAAATTTATTTAATTAATTAGAAAGTGGGATTGTGAAGGGATTTTAATTAAATAAATAAGATTTATTTAATTAAAATAGATAGAATGAAGATAATTAAATAATTAAAGATTGTTTAATTATAGATTAGAGGAAATAGCTAATGAATTAATTAAATAAATATAAATTTATTTAATTAATAGAAGAAATAAGTGATAGGGATATTGCTCAAGTGTGTTAGACAAATGCAGATGATAGCTAATGCAATATTTGACTACTAATGATAATTAGGTCAATTTTTGGTGTCTACATTTTGCCCCTCTTTGATACAATGTTCATTAGAGCATTGTGTCAAAGAAGATACAATAATTGCTTGATAAACAAGGTGATGCCCTAGTATAACTGGAAGGTGATGCCCCCTCGAGAGGTAAGCCAGGCTAACTAGGAAGGGCTGGGTTGGGAGGGAGAAATTGGGATGGTTGAGAAGAAAATAGGATTTGGTATAGAAGAATGAGGGTTTTTGGTGCAGGAGCACCTTGGCAAATTAATATTGCCCTGGACAAATATTTGAGTTTGATTAAATTTGTATGCTTCCACATTGTAATGATATTTATCAAGTCATTTTTATGTGTTTAGGTCATTAAGAGTTTCAAAAATGCAAAATATTGCAAACCATGTAAAGGTTGTCAATGTAAAATTGGAAAAAAGATGCAAACCTAGAAGGTGAAGAGTCATTTGGCTCTTAGTTCACTCCAAATTAGTTATGAACTAAAGATAGATGTTTTAATGCCTTTAAAAGGCCTTGTAACCATGAAGAATTCATGGGTGGTTGAAGATTTGAGCATGGAATGAGAAAAAACAATGTTTTCCTGTATTTTCCTTCAGAAATTTGTTGTCTTTTGCTATTGTACAGCCCTATATGGAATTGAATGGATGTTTAATGGATTTAAAATGTTATATCCTTCAACCACTTTCCATTTTCTTCTTGTCCCATGCATTTTTATTTAGTTTTGTGAAAGATATGAGTGTTTTATGGACTGTAATTTTCTGATTTTCCCTACAATAGTCTCATTGCAGCATTTTGTATGGTTCTTTATGGACATATATAGGAACAAACCATATATGGTTGAAAATATTATTGAGTCTAATTTCCATTTCTTTTTGTTGCATGAAATTTTGTTAAGATTTGAATAAGTTATGGCATTTTTATTGAGGGTAGGTCTGCAGAGTTAAATTTTCTAAAAATGCAGTCTAAAAATATGCATAGTACGACTTGGTACAGCCTCACATTGATTCATATAATAGATGGATGGAAAGATATGTGTTTCTAGTTTACAATTCCTTTAGTTTAGTATAATTTCATTAAGTTTTATGAGAGATATTACAATTTTGGTGAGGGCAGGTCTGAACGCTGCCTAGGGTTTGTAGTTTTGGGAAAAGAGTCATAACTTTCTCTCCTACCATTGGATCTTCATGAAAATTGGATGAAAAGTCTATATTAATGTTCTCTTGAACCTAACCAAAGCAATTGGATTATTTATTTGATTTTTTAATGTTATTGAGGATAGTTTTTGTCCTCCTACCTCTGCATCATATTGGTATCAGAGCTGGCGAAAGATTTGAGTGGTGTGTATTTTTTTTTTTCTGTCACTGAGAAGGCAGGTGAAGAGCGAGAAGATCTTGATTGTGTAGATAGATTGCTAAGGGAGGCAATCTACACCTTTTGGATTTTGTGTTGCTCAATTGTTTAGTTGCAGGTGCTTGTTCCATCTAGCTGCAAGAAGGATGTTTTCTGAGATTGTGTGTGGGCAGACAAGATGAGGTCTGTCATGACCATTCTCCAATAGAGATTTGGTTGGAGAAGGATGCATAGAGAAACTAATGAGGAGAGAGTGGTAGGTGTATCACCAAGATCTACTGTTGGGTGAGATGGATGGTTTGGTGAGTTGGTTTGTTGTGAAGTAGTGAGAGAGATGGATACCTGAAGAAGCACTTGATGCTGCAACCTGAAGAATACTCCACTGATGGGAGTAGGAGTCTGAGGATGCTCTGTGAAGATGGTAGTTTGTTTTGTTGGTTGGTTGGTCACCTTTCTTGATGTGAATATTTAGAAGATTGTAGCTAAGAAGATTGAAGATTGAAGATAGAGGAAAGAGACTTTTGTTGCAGATACATTTGCAAGGGACTTGGAAATTTTGTTGGTTGGTTGTATGGTGCAGAGCACCTTGGCAAATTAATATTGCCTTGAAAAATATTTGAGTTTGATTAAATTTGTATGCTTCCACATTGTAATGAGGTTTATCAAGTCATTTTTATGTGTTTTGGTCATTAGGAGTTTCAAAAATGCAAAATATTGCAAACCATGTAAAGGTTGTCAATGTAAAATTGGAAAAAAGATGCAAACCTAGAAGGTGAAGAGTCATTTGGCTCTTGGTTCACTCCAAATCAGTTATGAACTAAAGAGACATGTTTTAATGCCTTTAAAAGGCCTTGTAACCATGAATAATTCGTGGGTGGTTGAAGATTTGAGCATGGAATGAGAAAAAACAATGTTTTCCTGTATTTTCTTTCAGAAATTTGTTGTCTTTTGATATTATACAGCCCTATATGGAATTGAATGGATGTTTAATAGAATAAAAATGTTATATCCTTCAACCACATTCCATTTTCTTCTTGTCCCATGCATTTTTATTTAGTTTTGTGAAAGATATGAGTGTTTTATGGACTGTAATTTTTTGATTTTCCCTGCAATAGTCCCATTGCAGCATTTTTTAAGGTTATGTACGGACATATATAGGGGCAAGCCATATATGGTTGGAAATGATATTGAGTCTACTTTCCATTTCTTTTTTTTGCATCAAATTTCATTAAGATTTGAATAAGTTATGGCATTTTTATTGAGGGTAGGTCTGTAGAGTTAAATTTTTTGAAAATGCAGTCTAAAAATATGCATAGTACAACTTGGTACAGCTTCACATTGATTCATATAATAGATGGATGGAAAGATATGTGTTTCTAGTTTACAATTCCCTTGTTTTAGTATAATTTCATTAATTTTTGTGAGAGATATTGCAATTTTGGTGAGGGCAGGTCTGAACGTTGCCTAGGGTTTGTAGTTTTGGAAAAAGAGTCATAACTTTCTCTCCTACCATTGGATCTTCATGAAAATTGGATGAAAAGTATGTATTAATGTTATCTTCAACATAACTAAAGCAATTGGATTATTTATTTGATTTGTTAATGTTATTGAGGATAGTTTTGGTCCTCCTACCTCTGCATCAGTTTTAGACAGGGGCTATAAGTAGGTCCCTCAAGGGCAAATAGGCTCATTTGTGTTCAGAAATTTAGAGAGATCCAAAGCTCCTTTGAGGGGTTGTGTGGACAGAGTTGCAGAGCTATCAGGATGGTGATTCCACACATAGAACATCATGCTAAGTGACTAAGGAGACATGGACAACCAGAGGGAGCAGGCGCATCGGTATGTATTGAAACTTTTGCTAAAAGTGTGATTCTGGTAGGCTAGTGTTGATCATGATGTTAGTCATAAGCAAACATAGAATAAAAATTGCACAACAACCTTTACTCATCTTGAAAGATATGATGAATTTAGAGAATTCATGATCCCAAGTCTCCATGGATTAGTTCATAACCTACTGACGTTACTCAGTGGTTGATGTGCGTTGCTGTTTTCCATTTTGGGGCCTTACTTTCATCAATAGGATCTAATAAGATGATACAAAGAAACGTTATTTCATAGTATATTCTTCTAGATGATATATTTGTACTTAAATCTTTGCATGATATTTGTCAATTTGACATGCTTTAACTCAAATATGCTACTAATTTTCAATTATCTTTGAGATATCTGCATATTTATTACTATTTGCTTCTGATTGTCAATTATTTGCAATTGTGATGGTGAATTATTCTGAAATTGAAAGAAATTGAAAAGAATACTTCAAATAATGATGAACCTTCAGTTATTGAGCCAAATACACATCAGATACAGTCATGAAGAGAAGAAATCAAACCATATGTTCACCAGGACATTCCACAGCTAGATACAGTCGATGCTAACTTCAAAGGAAAGGTATGAAGACAACACATGCAAGCTGATATGCACTCCAAGGGATGCAACAAATCAAAGCACATATCAAGAATTCATACATTGATTACTCAAGATTTATGATGGATTGTAATCAAAATAGTCTTCTCATTCATTAAGTATGCAAGAACATATATGTACACAACAACTTTGAAATAAGCCCTGAATACTTCAGCAAACAGATTTCAATTAAGTTTCCAATGTTCAAAATAAGGCATCCCTGCACCTTTTATAGAACAAGGTGAGGGTGCAGTTACAAATGACCTATGGTCATGATTTATCTTTTAAGATCTACGATTGATATTCATCTTTGACTTTGTCAGCATTTGATGTGGCACAGGTTGCCAGCTGGCAACCATCTGAATTGCTTATTTTCCTAAGTATCAAATGCTTATGTCTTTCCTTGGTATTGCATCTTCATTTACTCTTTATCCTTGAAGTCCATCATCTTCATCATCAGGAGCATCAAGATCATCACTTCCAAAATCTTCATCATCCTGATGACTTTCTCCTCTTATATGGACCTGCATGGATGTCCAGATATTTTCATAAGATTGTACTATCTTTTCTACTTTCCCGCCATCTTGAATTCTTGCTTTGGTGATGGCATGCTTGTGTATCTGGTAATTGCCTCAGAGAGCCTCTAATTTACTCCTCCTCTAGCTAGATGTTTCATTGTAGTTTTCCACTTTGACCTTGATCCTCATGATTTTGTCCATGACTTCTTCTGTTAGGTGATTTAGAGGGTCATCAGCTACTAGCTGGAAATTGTTATGCAAAGCTTTGATAGAAAACTCTTCATCTAGATTCTCAACCTTTCCCTCTAATTCACCTTCCAAGGTCTCCAAGATGTTTGCCTCATATGAAATCATGTCATGCAACTTTATATTGATGTCTCTTAATTTGCCGTTGCATCTTTTGAGCACATCACACTCAAATCGGATGTCCTTGTACCATATATCAATCAAAATGGCAGTATTATTATCTAATACTTGGTTACTTATGAGAACCTAAGGATTAATCCTCCTTATTTCATCTAAAGCACTCAATGCTTTCTCTAACTAAAAAGACCTTCTTCCTGTCTCCATCTGTAATTTGTTGACCTTCTTCCTTGAGACGCTCAAAGAATTCCACCTCTTCAAAGAGGCTTTCACTATTTCCTCTGCTCCATCAAATGCGGATATCATCCATTTCCTCATTATTGATGACTCATGCTTCATGAGATCCAATTTATTCACCTCATCCTGGGAAATAGCAGTCAATGGGACTGCATGATTGCATGAAATATCATTTGGGTTAGTTAACCCTTTTATATAGGCATGCAGCTGAGCAATGTGCTCTTTATGCTGCTTATTTTTCTCTTTTTCTCTTTTCACCCTTTGGGTCAATGAATCAATTATATCTTTTCCCTCTTGGCCTTCTTGATCCTCATTGGCAAATCCCAAATCTACTGTACTAATCTGGAATTCATCCAGACAGATCTTGCCTTTCTCTTTGTCAACTATGGGAACGGCTACTTGGGCAGTCCTTCTGCCCATAGCAGGATCTCTTCTTATGGCTGAAGTCAACTTGACCTTCCTCCTTGGCTTCATTAGAGTCTCTGAAAACAATGTTGAAACATCAAACTCCTGTATCTCTAATCCATACTCTGCATCTATTTCTTTCTCAAGCCATGGAGGAACTTGGTCTCCAGATCCTTGGCGTCCATCATCATCATGATGATCATCCTGATCTCCAGCAACTGCATCTGTTTTTGATGGAGATGGTGACTTCGTTATTTCTTCCTCATGGTGCTCCTCATCAAGAGGGTGATCTTGGGGTACCTCCTCCTGTTGAGGAATTTCTTTTTCTGGAGGAGTTTCCTTTTGAGGTGGAGAATCTTGCGATGCATCCACCTAATGATCATGCACTGCCTCCTTCTGTACCTCATCCACTTTGGTGATTTCCTCATCCTAAGGCATATTCATATCAGTGGATGTTATTGTGTCTATCTTAGGTGCATTATCCTGATCTAAAGCTACAATTTGCTCCGCACCTGTAGCAATTGCTTCTTGAACTTTTAGGGTAGGATCAATTGATGTATCCTTTTCTTCTGCTCCTTTTTCTTGTATTTCCACTATTTTGGGTTCAGCAGATGTATCTTGTTGTTGTTGACCCATATCTGTAGTGTGGCTTTCCACTTCTACAAGCTTGACTTTCTCAATAACTTCTATTTTCTCAGGTGTTCCCACTAGATTTTCAAGATGTACTACATCCTCCCTATGTGTTAAATATATCACTTCAGGACTGGTTACCTGATCCACTAGTTTATCAAGCCCCATTTCTTGAGCTACCTTTTCTGGACTCTTTTCTTTCTCCAGCTCTACTTGCTTCAGTTCTTCTAACATTGCCAACTGTATTGATGGTGTTCCTTGTGGTGTTATGTAGGTGTTAGCAACAAGAGTCTCCATTTGTTGCAAGGCAACATTGTCTACCACTTCATCATCTGATAGGTCTACAATCTCATCTAATGAGAAATGACCTCCTTGACTTGCACCAGTGGTTTCCTTCATTTGTTCTTTAGCTTGTTTAGTCTTAAACTAAACAATGGTAGGAAGTGGCACATTATGTTGTAGTTCCTTTCTGAACACTTCACTACCTGCTCCTCTCAACATTATAGGATCATGTCTTATCTCACCTCTCATGGATGTCCTTGGTTTCTTAGGTGTGGAGGCCATCACCTGAGGTGCTTTTCTTTTTCTGATGAGGGGCATTGGGTCTTCTTCTGTAGGCTCTTCCTCAAGTGGAAGATTTTCTTCTGTTTGTTTTTGTGATGTCTGAACCTGCTCATATGTTTCAGTAGTTTCAACCGCTGGCCTCTAGATCTTTTTAGCCTTTTTTTTATCCATGGGAGGCAGTGCTAATGAGGCCAGTGCCTGTCTTGATGTGGATGCATCCTCAGCTGTTATAACTACTCTCTTAATTATCACCCCTTTAGGTTCATTATCAGTCTTCTTACCTCTGGGGGGTCTCTTGTTTTGTTGTTACTGGGGTGGCAACCTTTCTCCCTTAGATTTCCTCTTCTCTATCAGGAAATCATCATATTCCTCATCAAGAATATCCTGCCTCTTTTTCTTATTCTCAACTATAAGTGCTACACCGTTCTTCTTCAGTGCATTTGTTTGGTCATCTACCCAAGACTGGGTTAACTGTAGGGTCTTTCCCGTGAACTGATCCAATGAAATATCCTCATGCTGCATAAGATCAGGCGCTGAGATAGCGTCATTATATATCTTTTTCTCTTCATACTCATCAGCCATTATTTTGCCATCATCCCTCTTTAATTGTGCAGGCACTGGGATGCAATCAAAGGTCCTAATCTTGTTGAGAGTCAGCCTTTGGTATTTTCTCCTTCTAGCTTCAACATCATCCTCACAATCTACCCAAAAATCCTCAAGATGCCTTTTATGGATGAGCTTCCCCATGACCTTCTACATCCTGCCATATGGATCATATGATCTTGCTAGTGGGAATGGCTATAATTTCATCATATTCAAGACAGCTATGGCTTTCTTCATGTTTGCAAAATCCTGGTATATATACTAGCCCATTGTTACTGGAAATAATACTGGTGGAATCTTATTGTTTGCTTTGTATGCATCCAGTATTGTTGATATTTGGCTCATAAACTCCATTAACACTACTTCATCAGTGTGATACCTAGGGAGCATGAGGAGTTGACCTTCAAAACCCTCTATCCTGATATAGGAGAAAGTAGCATATTGTATAAACCAGGAACCATGCCTGTAAATAACCTCTTGAGCCTCCATGCTCAGTCTTTTAGTCATGTCTTCCTCCATTGTCCTGACCAGATGCATAGAAAATGCATCATTCACTAGTTTATAATTAGGGAGGAAATTTACTCTTTGTAGCTGAGGATAATGATCCCATATGTGGGCATCATTAGTAGTGCCACCAATCTTTCCTTCTATTACAAGTGCATCAAATGTACCCTTATAGGCACATGAATATACCACATATGAAGTCATGTAAAATGCACACTTCAGACCTCCTAGGTTCATGAGCTGATCATGTAGGGCATCACTTGTCATTTTTGCCCATAATGGCCTGTTGTCTGTATAAACACACATGAGGATGTCCCCATACATCCAATCTTTAAAACTTCCAGCGTCAGGCTGGCCTGTACTCTACTGAGTAGAGCTATCATATATTGGTATTCATCATCAAAATCAAACTTATACAGATGCACTGGTAGCTTGGCAGCCGCAGGATAGGGACTATTTTTTGCCCTCCATTGATACATTCTCTTTCTAGCAGTTTTCTTGTTATTCTCATATTCAATTTGCAACTTCTTTAGATCTATACTAGATACCTTCTTTCCTAATGGAAAATTGAAAGTGGCTGCAATCCCCTTGATAGATAGATCAGCATAAACCCTACCATGTTTCTCTACTTTTCTGGTCTGTGGTTTGTAGTTCCTTGCATATTCAACAATTAATTCTGGATCTTCCATAGGGTAAGGGAATCCTGCAGCACTCCACATCCCTAACATGAAAACTGCGTCCAACAAGGTGTTGTTATTCTTTTCATCACTCATCTTAGCTAACCATGCCACCAAATCAGTATTTCCTTGATGTGTATCTGTGATGGCACCATATTTAAACTATACACCCTCAGGTTGAGCGAACATGGGCTTACGAAATTTAGCATCAGACTTGCTCAGTCTCTTGTCCTCCATGGTCTCTTGCAATAAACAATACCAGTCTTACCATACCATATTTCTCATGCATGCATATAACAACATATTCTCATGGCGTGATGTACATTATACTCATTTATCATCACTTCATTATAACATGCATAGTTCACAGCTTCAAACTAGTGGAAATCATACTACTTGGACATGCAACAATGACAGGAGGGGGGTTTCAATTACTTACTTGATTACACTTATTCTCCTCCTGACAATGCTGATGATTATGTGAAAGAGACTCAAATACCAGTGATGTTCACGTGTTTTGTTTTGCTGCAAGCTGTATGCATCTACAGGTAGTCGTATGAGGGTTTGAAAGCTCGGTGCCCTGTAAAAATTCATTTTTATCACAAAGTAAATGTAAAATGAGTCTGTAAATTCACTTTTAACCTCCTCTTTAGGGCAAATTAGGGCAAATTAATTAATACTACTAATTTTCTGTATGAAACTTTCGAATCTTGCCAGGTGTATATATCACATTCGTAATCGGTGGGAACCACCCATTGCATTTATGGCATTTAATGTCATGGTGACTGTTGGTGCCTGAATTGACTGTCAGTTTCCGAGCAATTTTTCATGCAGGCACCTTCCCAAAAAATCCAAAAGGTTCTGAGTTTTGGCACCCCTTCATCTTTCTTGAGGAAGCGGTCCTCATGTTTTGTCCATCAGCAAAAGTTTTGTTTTTTTGAGTGCTCCGATTGTGTCTTTGAACTTTCGGTTTGAACCTCGCCAGCGAACCTCAGTGTTGAACCTTGCCATTGAACCATCTGTTTGAACTGGTTCAATGGTTCAAAGCTTTATGTTTTTGGTTTCATCAGCGTGATGGCAGCTATCGGCATAGGTTTGTGGTCTTGCTCCGATGGTCTAAGTCACACCGACGGAGATGGGAAGCCAAGTTGCCATCGGCGTGACTTTTGTTGTCAGTGAGCGTTGCTTTTGGGTTGGCCGATGGTTTTTGTCTTGGCAACGGGTGTTTTTTGCTTGTCCATCGGTGAGGCTTGTTTTATCGGCCTAGTCGATGGAAGTTGGCCTGATGGTCTATCTCTGGCCGATGATGGGAAATATGGAGTTTGCGATGGCATTGGCAAGACTATTGAGGTCAGTTAGAGGAGTTTCAGGTTGGCCGATGGGATTGGTCTGGCCGACAGGGGATTGCGATGGGCTTCATAGGTGTAACACATGAGGTCGGCCAGAGGATTTTTGGATGCTCCGATGGAGGGAGTCAGAACGACGAAGGTTGTGTTTTGTTTGCCATCGGAGAGACTTGATAGATCAGTGAGAGTTTTTTGGGGTAAGCCGATGGCTTAGCTTTGGGTGAGGGCTTGTGTGTTGAGCGCGGCAAAAATGCTCGACACTTAGTATGTTTGTGGCCATGTTTATAAAACGTTGAAGTGGTCTTCTCACTATGCATGTGGGATTAATCTCCCTACATTATTTTGAACCTGCGAGGAAGCGCTTCTTGGTGGGAAGCTCCATTTTGAATAGTGCGACGGTTTCCAAGTAGGCCGCGGGTGGTTGAGCCATCAATGGTGATTGTAGCAGGGGTGTGGGCGACAGTACAAGTGATTAAACTGCCTGATTTTTAGCATGAAGACTTCTAGATGGTGGCATAGGGCTCGAGGCCACCCCTGTCAACTCTCCTGCCTACTGCATTGATAACTTATGGGCGCCATCTCTCATGGGCTGTATCTGGCAGTTTTTTGTAAAAATCATGTAATTAATTACTGTGGGTACACTTTCTGGCCGATATAGGCAGACTGTGTTACCATTGTTTTGGTTGTTGAAAACTGGACATTTTGGCTCTGTAATAAGATACAACTGGTTTTGGTTGCTCTGTGTAGCAAAACTTGCTAGTTTATGTATCTCCTGTTGTACGTTTGTGCATGAATCCACTAATTTCATGGTCAATTTTATATGAATAATGCTATGTTTGCATGTGTTATGCTGATTCTGTCTCCAGTTTTGCATGTATCTTTCTTCTGAGTCCAGGCATTCAAGGAATGTCTGAGATTCTAGAACATAGAATTTCTGTGTTGAATGTTTAATCTTTTAACTTCTGCTCAAGGGGTAGATTAAACTGTTTTCAGATTAAATATTGGGAAGGGTATACTGCAATAGGGATGCCATAAGTATAGACAGCTTAACACTCTATATTGGGAGATATCTATAAGGCAGATATCATGTATATCCCCCTAAAATCCAGTTTTAGTTGTTCATGCTGATCATTCACAGGTGTATGTCTACTGACTCCAAGCCTTGGATTGGCACCAATCTAGCTCTGTGTTGAGGTTATACACCAGGTCCAGGTTTGCATCCAAACATCAAATCAAACCATTTCATCCTTCCACCCAAAAATCAAATCAAACCATTTCATCCTTCCACCTGTTAGTTGTAGGATTAGGATTAGGAACCTCTACATGCTCTCATACCTAACCAGACATCATGTCCAAGAATGTTGCCAACCTTGTGATTTGTTACACAAATCTTGGTCCATACATGAGAGTATTCTGCTTGTTGCCGTCAAGTTAAATCCTTCTGTCATTGAGCTAGTCAAGGTTATACTTTTATCAAATAGTGACACCACCCTTGGTGCGGCAGAACCAGAAGTGAAGGGGAGGAGCTCACGCAACCTCCTGTATTCAGCTGGCTGAATCTGCCTGTGCATTAGAAGTGGCAAACCCTAATGCTGATTCAGAAGAAAAACCAACAAAAATGGCGACTCCGCTGGGGATGGTGATTTGAAAATTGTTATTTTTGTCCTCCCTGGTGAAATATCTATGTGCCCATCCGAGTCACCAACAAAAATGGCGACTCTGCTGGGGAGAGAGAGAGTCAAGTAACTTGAGGGCTGGAAAATCTAGTTTCCAGTGAAGTTGTTGCAGCAAAAAGGAACCATGTGGTGCTCTACTAGGGTGATGAATCCAGAAAACAAAAGTGCCTTGCTGACATTCTGTCCTCTCTCTGAGAGGTGGCGACTCTGTTGAAAGAACCTATCAATGCTGCAACATATATCTAGGTATTCATCTTTGATTCAAAATGTTGAGTTTAGAACAGCAAGCCTGGTCGTGCTCTCAAAGAAGACCATTCTTTATTGAAAGATATAAAGCCCTAAATTTCACAGGGATATATGGTTACCCAAATATTATTCCCAATAAAATTAGAATATGTTTGCCAAAATATAGTGGATCAGATTCTGAATCGGCAAACAAACATCTGCAAAGATTTTGTAATTTAATAGAAGATTATGAGGTAGAGGATGAAGATGTAGTAATGAGACTCTTTGTTCAGTCATTGGAAGATGATGCTAGGATATGGTTTTCAGACCTGCCTGTTTGTTTAGTTTCTTCATGGATAGATTTAGAAGTTGCATTCCTAGGGCAGTTTGGTGAAAGGTTTGATGTTGCCTCATTAATCATACATTTTATGAATATCCAAAGGGAAGATGAGGAGCTGGTTCTAGCTTTTAATCTTAGGTTTATTAAATTGCTCAGGCAGATCCCTAAATATATGAGACCTAATAATGCATTGTGCTTGACAATTTATTTGGCTACATTTGATGAAGAAATGAGTTATCTGTTGAGAGATAAAGAACCAGTCACACTTCACCAGGCTTTCCAATTTGCTATGGACATAGAAAACAATGAGAAATATGGAATGCCAGTAGGTTTCATGGCTACAAGTTGTCAAAGCAGTTATCAAAGTGAATATATTTCAGCTCTCCCAGTATGTGCATTGAGAAATGATTGTATAGAGGGAAATATATTTCAGAATAATGTGTGCAGCCATGATGTGATGCATGAAGAAAATGTTGTAGAAAATGTAAGCACATCTTGTAATAATGAAAACAAAGATTGTTATCAGCCTTTAGAAGATAAGCCTGCAGACACAAGGTGCCCTCCAATTGATCAAATGAGAGACATACATGAAGTTGTGTCTTGCAGCAGTGTGCATATCCCAGTTATGCCTGATTATTTATATGAAGTGGATATATAGAGCTTCACTCTGAATATAGAAAACATTGATTCAAGGGATGGCAGTGAATATGCTAGTGATTGCCAGCATTCAGATGCATATGTGAGCCTTTCAGATAATGAAATATATTTGGATGCTGATTATGAATGTTTCCTTGAAGATTTTGGCCACCTTCATAGTGCAGAGGTTGAAAACTTTGCTTTTGATTATCAGGGCACTGGTGAAGATAAAAAACAAGGTCACTATTCAGAGGTGGATGGGAAAATTATAGATGTGTGTGCTCATAAAGTTGGGGATAGTGTTGATTGCAGGGGTAACTATGAAGCGTTCAGTGTAGGGCTACATTCTGAGTTATTTCTACCTTCTCTTGAGACATTTCAGTTGGACATTAATGACAAAACTACCATTCATGATGATGATGGATATCTGTATGTTCATCAAGATAAATTTGATTATGAGATGTTGCTTGTGCCTGAATATTGCATGCTTGATACAGAGGAGCTCTTATTTTTTGAGGAAGGGCAAAATTTTGATGTGGATTCATTTGTTTCATGTGAGTCTGTTATTTTTCCAAGCAACATCAGTGACTCATATGATGATGACATTCTACAAATGATAATTATATATGCTGATGAAGCTAGCTGTAGATTTGTTGAAGAAAAAAAAATGAGCAGTAGCACAAATAATTGCCAAGGGGCTTGCTGCAGACAGTTAAATGCTTTTAGGCTTCATTTGAAGAAATCAAAAGAAAATCAGGTGTTTGACAAAGGAAAAGTCTGGTTTTTCCTTTTTGGTGGCCCTGGGCCACCATGTTTATTTTAAAATAATGTGTTTGGTGATGCAGATTGGTGCAAGTTTGACTCTGTGCCCAATGGATAGGGGACTGGTCTGCATCCCAGAGATCTGGGGTTCTCACTACAGTCTTGCACCTGCACGTCCCCAATCAGAGCCATTGTTGGTGCCTGAATTGACTGTCAGTTTCTGACCAATTTTTCATGCAGGCACCTTCCCAAAAAATCCAAAAGGTTCTAAGTTTTGGCACCCCTTCATCTTTCCTGAGGAAGGGGTCATGTTTTGTCCATCAGCGAAAGTTTTGTTTTTTTGAGTGCTCCAATTGTGTCTTTGAACTTTCGGTTTGAACCTCACCGACGAACCTCAGTGTTGAACCTCGCCATTGAACCATCTGTTTGAACCGGTTTAATGGTTCAAAGCTTTACGTTTTTGGTTTCATCAGCGTGATGGCAGCTATCGGCATAGGTTTGTGGTCTTGCTCTGACGGTCTAAGTCACACCGATGAAGATGGGAAGCCAAGTTGCCATCGGCGTGACTTTTGTTGTCGGCGAGCATTGCTTTTGGGTTGGCCGATGGTTTTTGTCTTGGTGACAGGTATTTTTTGCTTGGCCATCAGTGAGACTTGTTTTATCGGCCTAGTCGATGGAAGTTGGCCCGATGGTCTATCTCTGGCTGATGATGGGAAATATGGAGATTGCGATGGCGTCGGCGACACTATTGATGTCGGTCAGAGGAGTTGTAGGTTGGCCGATGGGATTGGTCTGGCCGATAGGGGATTGCGATGGGCTTCATCGGTGTAACACATGAGGTCAGCCAGAGGATTTTTGGATGCTCCGATGGAGGGAGTCACGGTGACGGAGGTTGTGTTTTGTTTGCCATTGGAGAGACTTGATAGATCGGCGAGATTTTTTTGGGGCAAGCCGATGGCTTAGCTTTGGGCGAGGGCTTGTGTGTTGAGTATGGCAAAAGCGCTCAACACTTAGTATGTTTGTAGCCATGTTTATAAAATGTTGAAGTGGTCTTCTCACTATGCATGTGGGATTAATCTCCCTACATTATTTTGAACCTGCGAGGAAGCGCTTCTTGGCGGGAAGCTCCATTTTGAACAGTGTGACGGTTTCCAAGTAGGCCGCGGGTGGTTGAGCCATCAATGGAAATTGTAGCAGGGGTGTGGGCGATAGTACAAGTGATTAAACTGCCTAATTTTTAGCATGAAGGCTTCCAGATGGTGGCACAGGGCTCGAGGCCACCCCTGTCAACTCTCCTGCCTACTGCATTGATAACTTATGGGCACCATCTCTCATGGGCTGTATTTGGCAGTTTTTTGTAAAAATCATGTAATTAATTGCTGTGGGTACACTTTCTGGCCAATATAGGTAGACTATGTTACCATTGTTTTGGTTGTTGAAAACTAGACATTTTGGCTCTGTATTAAGATACAACTGGTTTTGGTTACTCTGTGCAGCAAAACTTGCGAGTTTATGTATCTCCTGTTGTACGTTTGTGCATGAATCCACTAATTTCATGTTAATTTTATATGAATAATGCTATGTTTGTATGTGTTATGCTGATTCTGTCTCCAGTTTTGCATGTATCTTTCTTCTGAGTCCAGGCATTCAAGGAATGTCTGAGATTCTAGAACATAGAATTCCTGTGTTGAATGTTTAATCTTTTAACTTCTGCTCAAGGGGTAGATTAAACTATTTTCAGATTGAATATTGGGAAGGGTATACTGTAATAGGGATGCCATAAGTATAGATAGCTTAACACTCTGTATTGGGAGATATCTGTAAGGTAGATATCATGTATATCCCCCTGAAATCTAGTTTTAGTTGTTCATGCTGATCATTCACAGGTGTATGTCTACCGACTCTAAGCCCTGGATAGGCACCAATCTAGCTCTGTGTTGAGGTTATACACCAGGTCCAGGTTTGCATCCAAACATCAAATCAAACCATTTCATCCTTCCACCTGTTAGTTGTAGGATTAGGATTAGGAACCTCTGCATGCTCTCATACCTAACCAGACATCATGTCCAAGAATGTTGCCAACCTTGTGATTTGTTACACAAATCTTGGTCCATACATGAGAGTATTCTGCCTATTGCCGTCAAGTTAAATCCTTCTATCATTGAGCTAGTCAAGGTTTACTTTTATCAAATAGGGACACCCCCCTTGGTGCGGCAAAACTAGAAGTGAAGGGGAGGAGCTCACGCAACCTCCTGTATTTAGTTGGCTAAATCTACCTGTGCATTAGAAGTGGCAAACCCTAATGCTGATTTAGAAGAAAAACCAACAGTGACAAAAGGATCGGGGTAATCTCTAAAGATCGGGTGATATTTTGAATATCGGGTGATATTGAGAATATGACCCCCTTGGTATAATATGACCCTCTCCATGTGTAATATGATCATCCACTTTGGTAGGAAAAACCTATGTCGAAACATCGGGTCAGGTTGAGAATATCGGGTGATATTCAAAATATCAGGGGGTGTTCAGAATGTTTGGTGATATTTATAATATCACCCCCTTAACTAAAGTGACTTTTCCTCAGAATATCATGGTGATGTCATCAGGATAATAACTTGGTTCATTGTTGTCGCACTATGATGTCATTGTTATGTCAATCTTCTTATTTCATCAGGACTATATGACGTCCTTAGGATATTGGCTCTAGGGTGATATTTTGCGCCAGGGTGATATTCGAAAGATCAGGTTATATTCAAAATATGACCCCCGCAAAATATATGACATTGTTCGAAGGGTAAATATCTCTATCACCTAAAATTGACATCTGGATCTCTAGATAAATGATTTATCAGGTGATAAAATTGGATCAGGGTGATCTCTAAAGATCGCTGATGTTAAGAAATATGATCCTTCCCTCGGAATATCAGGTTTGACCAGGACTTTGACTCACCATAACTCTTGTTCTTTAAGGAATATCAGGGCGATCCAAAAGGCAAATCTGCATGGAATTTTGTAGTCTATCGAACCATGAGGTTATTGACATGAAATATTAACTTTGAAAAATTGACCTCATCATGATATTTTACCCAGTCCCCTCTATGCAGGATCATCTGCATTGACTTACTTTTACCAGACCGCCAGCAAGCAGAAAAACACAAGCCAAGCCAAACAAAAAGTTGGGTCCCTATTTTGTCAAGTCAAAATGGGGTGTGTTGTGCAACCACACAACAACTTGCCACCAAAGAAAAAACCAAAATTCCAATGATTCAAGTGATGTAAACACATTCTAACATAGCATTCTAACTGTCTTTAAGTATAAGCATCATAATCTTTCTAAATGATAAAATGTCCTCATGATAACAATGCTAACAAAGGATCAGTAGTGTGCAAATGATTAATTATCCTCATCTTGAAAGCAAGTTGAAAACATGAGTAACTGATGTTAAACTACATAGTTTGGGATCATCCCTCATAGCCAACCTGGATAGAGCCTTGCTGCCAGTAGGCATCTATAGCCCCGGCAAGGTTATCTATACAATCCCCCTAAGTAGAGCCCCACTGCCAGTAGGCATCTATAGCCCTAGTAGAGTTACTTAGATGGACTAATTTTATTATATTTTTTTGGATTTTCAACATTTATACTTCATATATCTGATGTCATCATGTAAGCTTAGTGTTCAAGATATGGTCACTTGCTGTTTTAGGTTGGAGATTGCATTGGTAGCAAGGGAGTCCCTTTAGATTTTTCACTTAACACCTATACTTGTATTTTTAACAAACCCAAGGCTGTTAGGTGAGTCATTGTGAAAAAATCACTTTGGTTAAGAAAAGGCACTCTACTGAAAAGATATCACAGACCTGATCATAAGTACTTTCTTAAAATGAGTCATAACCTATATATAAATGTGTTCTCATCACTTGAATCCTAACAATTGAGTTATTTTCTGAGGTGATGAGTTGCATGATCTTGACTAACCAAAACAAACACTCAACAAGCAAACCAAAACAAAAACAAAACAAGACAACACTGTACAAACAACTATACAAATATACACTATGATACACATGACTGACATGAAGCTACTTAGGCTTGGAAATAATGTTTGAGGAACTATCCATTAACTGGTAATGGAACATCCTCACCTATCAAGTGTTTAAGCTTGAAAGTGTTGTCTCCTAATATCTCAGAAATTTGGAAGGGACCTATCCATAATTTATCAAACTTACCATGGTCTCATTTCCTCTCATGGGCTTTATCCCACATCAGGACTAAATCAGATATCATGAACACTTTAACTTTGGCTCTTTTGTCAAACCAGTGTTTGACAATAGCTTGATGTTTGGAAAATTGATCAATTGCCTGACTTCTTTTCTCTTCTAGGTGCATCAGCTGAAGCAACCTGACTTCTTGGTTATTGTCTATGCCTAGGTACTCTTGGGCAAACTACAAGGTAGGAATCTTTAGGTTAATAGGGAGGATGGGATCCACCCCATACACTAAATGATAAGGTGAGTTTCCTAATGCAGCCTTGTTCCTGGTTCTGTCTACCCATAAGGCATATTTAAGAAGTGTATTCCACTCCCTAGGGTTCTTGTCTACTAACTTTTTATGATATTCAGCAAATTTTTATTAGTGGATTCTACCAATCCATTCCCTTGGAGATAGTAATTAGATGAGAACTTCAGTATGATCCCATAATCAAAGGCCCAACTTGACAATTTGGTTGAAGCAAAAGCAGAGACATTATCACTTACCAAAGCGTAGGGAACCCCATACCTAGTGACTATATTACTTTCCAGAAATTTGATAACATCATCTGCACTATAGGTTTTAGTGTTGATAGCCTCGGTCCACCTGGTACAATAGTCAGTAATCGTTAAAACATACCTATGGCCTGATGATGATGGAGGATTAATTGGTCCTATGAAATCCATGCCCCATTGTAGAAATGGGCACGCTTCCATCACTGGCTGTAGAGGTTGGGTAGCATATCTCTCTCTATTGGCAGCTACCTGACATGTATGGCAGCATTTAATATGTTTAGTAGTATCCTTGAAGATTGTGGGCCAGTAGTATCCTACTCTGAGGATTGCATGTGTTGTGGCTAAGGATGACCCATGTGATGTTCCAAACTTGTCATGTAACTCTGATAATACTTTATCTGCTTCAGGCCTCTCTAGGCATCTTAGGTATATTCCTTTATAATTTTTCTTGAAAAGTACTCCTGCTTTCATCATGTACTTCTGGGACTTTATTTTTAGGGCCCTTCTTTGTGAAGCCTGTAGTCTTGGAGGACATCTTCCAGTAATCAGGATATGCCTGATGTCTGAGTACCATTCTTCACTATCCTTCTCATTAATAACATATTGCTAACTTGTGATATTTGGATCAATCTCTGATATCATCTGGCTTAATGCCTATCCTCTTACTAATTTCATGGGTGTGATATCCATGTCATATTCCTGTAGGACAGTGATCCACTTGTCTCTTTTCTCACCTGGCTCGCTCTATATTAATAACATCTTCACTGCTGCATTAGGTACCACAGCAATCACTTTACTTCTCAGGCTATAGTGCCTGAACACTGCTCTGACCAAAGCAAGAGCTTGTCTTTCTACATCCATATACCTAAGTTCTACATCTCTAAATGGACAACTCATAAATGCTATAGGATTTTCTTCTTTTTCTTCATTCCTTTGTATCAGCACTGCTGTAGAGGTATGCTCTGAAGCAAATGAGTAAATATAGAAGTCCTTGGTGTAGTCTGGACTAATCAACACTGGAGCTTCATATATTGCTTTCTTTATGTCTTCAAAGGCTTTTCTAGCTTTTGATGTCCACTCAATCTTTGCATCCTTTTTCAGCATAGCATTTAAAGGTCTAACTATCTCAGCAAAGCCAGTGATGAACTTCCTGACAAAATTTATCATACCAAAGTAAGATTTGAGTTCTTTCTTGCTTCCAGGAATTTGTATTTTCATGATGGAATCCACCCTATCAGGATCAATGATAATTCCATTTTTATTTATCAGGTGGCCCAGCAACTTTCTTGTTGTTACCCCAAATATACATTTCTTGGGGTTCAGGGATATCCCATACTATTCACATTTTTTCAACATATTTATGAGATCTGCTACATGGTTTCCTCTATCTTTAGAGAATACTGTTAAGTCATCCATGTATATGACTATACATTTTCCTATTAAGCCTCTAAAGGCTATATCCATTGCTTGTGGGAGTGTTGCTCCAGCATTTATCAGCCCAAATGACATGCGTATATAAGTGAATATCCCCCACTTTGTGGTGAAGATAGTTTTCAGTCTGTCAATTTTGTCAACTATTACCTGATTATAACCAGAAAAACCATCCAGGAATGACATCATTTTTGCTCCATTTACAATATGTAGAACTTCATTTAAGGAGGGTAAAGGATAATTGTCCTTCTTTGATGCTCTGTTCAGGTTCCTAAAGTCCACACATAGTCTGATGTCTCCATTCTTCTTCCTCACTGGGACTAGATTAGCCACCCAGGTGGAGTGTCTCATAGGAAATATGATCCTGGCATTTAGCAATTTCTTGACCTCCTCAAAAATTATAGGCTCTAGCAAGGCATTGACAGGCCTTTGCTTCTATTTGAAAGGCTTAGCATCTGGTTTAAGGGGTATGGTATGAGTTATGACTGATGTGTCATATGTTTTCAACTCATCATAAGTCCCTGCAATGGCATGGATGTAATCTTTGAGTGCCTGAGTTATTCCTTCTAACTCTTCTTCTGTGCACACCTTCCCTATTAGAACATTTCTTTTGTCATCATTTTGTCCAATATTCACTTGTGAATATTGTCCTCCATCAGCTTTTGGAAGATCTTTCTGCTTCAGCATGTTATCCAGATCAAAGGCTCTTTCTAACTCAATCATTCCTTTGGGAATCCTGTTGCTAGGCAACTCTAATATTTCTTCTTCTTCCCAAACATGATCTTCCATATTGTTCTCATCTATGATCTGAGCATCAAATATATCTCTGTTGGAGATGAAATCCAGGATATGCTGATCATCATTGAATACTTGGAGATTAGTAACATTATTAGGTACTGAAGGCACTGATATCAATTCTACTAAAAACCTCTTTAAACCAGAAATAGACAGTGGCTCTAAGGTACTAGCAGCCTGGGCTAGATCATCTGCCCTTTGGTTCTGTTCTCTAAGTACGTGGGTGATATTAAATGCATCAAAGTCTTCAGTTAGATCCCACACCCTGTGTCTATAATTAGACAGCTTCTTATAATTGCAGGAGTAAATTCCTCTCACTTGTCTAACAACTAATTCTGAGTCTCCATAGACATGCAAAATTTTTACTTTTTTCTTAAGGGAAAATAGCATCGCATGTATTAGAGCTTCATACTCTATCACATTATTGGTACAGGGAAACTGTAGTCTAGAGGCTGCTAGGTAGGACTTTCCTAATGGATCAATGAGATCAATCCCTACCCTAGCACCTTGTTTTGACTTAGATCCATCAAATCTAAGGATCCACGGTTTATCATCAGTAGGAGGCTTAGCTGAGCCTTCCTTCTTCTTTGCAGCTTTGGCAGATGCTCCACATGATATCCATTTTAACTTAGGAATTTCAACTTTCTCAGACTTCATCTTTCTTTTCTTCTGCGAAGCTGATTTTTCTTCTTTCTTTTCATCATCAGAAAGATGATATTCTGAACTATGCACTAAATGTCTCTTTAAAATATGTAAACACAGTGAACAAGTAGTTTTTGAGTGAGGTGCCTCATGCAACCTGCACCATCCTTCAATCAGTGCATCTTGTTGAGGTCTTTCTTGTTCTATCATCTTTTTAATTTCTCTTGATAAAACTCCTCAAATCTGGTCAAATTACTACCTCTGTCTTCATCAGATAACTCATAATCTAACTCCATCAAACAATCACTCCCTGGGGTGATCTTATTATTTCTTTTCCTATTCTCATTGTAGACTAGAATTTCTTCTATCTCTTGGATAAAATCCTCATCCTGACTCATATTCTCTCCTGTTCCTGCAACAGACGAACAAGAATCAGTATGATCATCATCACTATATGTGGAACTTACCTCTGATGATGATGATGATGCTTCTCTGCATGTTTGCTCAAGCTCCATCATGTCAATGCATGCTTCACAAGTTTTCTCAAAATGTGCTTCATCATGTAATTTGGACCAACCATCAATCAAAATATTATGAATAGGTATATCCAATAATTGACAGCGTTTTACTTGCTTGGACAAGTATATTTCAAAGCTCCTGAAATGATGTACTTCTGTTTCATCTCCATGATCATGATCAGGTCTTAAAACTTTAGCATTATCGTCATGAGGATGATCGTCAAGATCATGATCATCATGAAAATCATTCATCAGGACCTCCTCTATCCTGACAGTCTGAGGTCTAATGGAATAAACTCTAGGTTCAACATTCACGTACATGATCTCATTTGTTTTGTTGTACTTGGTGATCATGTGTTTCATTCTTGGTTCATCATCTACCCTTATCTAGTTTGGTATGCCTTTCCAAGGTAGCCACATGTGACTGAAATCGGTAGACATATATCCGTTGAGGGTTTTAGACCAATCTCTGCTGAGTAACATTCCATATGTATCAGGTATGTCAACTACCTGAATGTCAATATAGTACTAAATCCTAGGGTCTGATGCCAGTTGCATGTGAATGTGAGTTAACTCCCCTATTACATTCACCTTTGTTTTGTCTAGTTGGGTTACCTTCTTCAGAGATTTAGCAAGATGCAACCCTAAAGCATTGCATATGGACAAGGGCATGACATTGGTGGATGCTCCTGAGTCTACTAGACAGTTATGCAAATTCTTATTAAACATTCGTATGGTAAGGAGAAACAGAGGTGACTTACTTTTATCTCTGTATAAGGTCATGTGGGAGGTTTCTGTAGCTTGAATAGTAGCTGGGACTTTAGTTTTAACATTATTATCTCTGACAGCATGATCCTTACCTCCGGGTTGACCTAAAAAATGGCTATCCTCTTTAGGAGTAGGATCATCTAGTGATTTCATGAATGCTTTTTTAATGGCTGGTGTTTTTAGCAGCTCTGACAAGGATAGGCTGATTTTGATCTTTTTCATCTCATCTACCAGACAGGTGACTAACTTTTCAGATTCATGAGGCGTACTCAAAGCTTTTGATGTTGTGTTTGGTGTTGCTAGATATTGAGCATTGACCTTGGGAAATCCTGGGTTATTGCTTGCTTTGGGATCAGGAGGTGTGTTGAAATTATTCAGGCGTAAGGAAGAGGTCAATGGACTGGTAGGTCTGTTGGCATTATTTCTCAAGTTATAATTGTGCTTACCCTGGTACTGCTATTCGTAAGCATGTACCTCCTCATGTTCATTTGAAAGTTTGTTTTCATCCTCAAAGGGGTAAACATAATTTGACTCAAAAGCCATAGCTGATTCTTCGCATGCCTAGGTATAATGCTGATGAGATGACATAGTCTGCTGATAAGACTAATCAGTGTAACTTTCTAGTACTAAGGCTGAATCATACCCACAGGGGACAAGCTCATTCCCTTCTACATGATGTGAATTTCTTGCGGTATTGGACACCTCAGTTTGGAAAATACTGGAAGCTATTTGAAATTGTGGACAATCTAACTCTGCATGAGCATTAGTATTGTGTATCCTACACCAATTAGTGAGGGTTGCCTTAGTAAGATTGACTCTAGTAGTCTGTTTAGCTTCACTAGGAGGCTAATTATCTAAAGGTGATGGTAAGGAACCATTATTTGGCCTGGAGTTCCATACTCTAGGCTATCTAGGGGAATTGTTGTTACCACTATTATTGTTGTTATACCCCCTGTCAGGATAACTAGGTTTGTCATTGGTGTAACCTCTATTCTGATTAGGCTGAGAATATAAGTTTTGGCTTCTCAGGTGAGTAATCTCAGTTGTAAGCTTCCTTAGCTGAGTTGATATTTCCTTGATTTCTTCTTTCTCTTCCTGGACCTTGGCTACCACATTTTCAGTTCGAGGCTTGAAAAAGGAAGATCCATGGTTATTATTGGACTGATCAGCACCCTGAGGCACTTGTGTTTGACTTGGATACTGTGGCATTTGACCATTTCCATTAGGAGGAGGCATGATACTTAGTGGAGATATCTGTAATGGTGTTGGCATGACTACTAGAGGTATCATAGCTCCATTAGGATATTGTGAAGGATATGTAGGATATCCAGGTAGTGTAGGAAAGGCTATGTTTGGTGTTGGAGCAGGTACCAGCTGTTGGTTGACTTTGATAGCTTCCTGGAAAGCTGCTGTCAAAGTTGTGATTTTAGGGTGTGCTCTCCTGATGAACATGGAAGTCAAAGGATCTAGAGCTGAATAATAGATACTCCTAGCAATAGCATCTGCTACAACATATGGGGTAACTAACTTGGGTAGCATTTTCTAGAACCTGGCATTAAAATTGGCAATAGGTTCACCTTCAAATCTTTTGATTGTGGTGAACAGGTGATAGTTCATTGAAGGATCTATTGGTACCTTGAACCTATCAGTGAAAGCTTTCTCAAGAACGTCCTATGATCCGACAGAACCCCGACCGAGACTAATATACCAATTATAAGCTTCTTCCCCTAAGGAAAAAGGAAATAATATGCATACAACGTCCTGATGTTCAATTCTGGCTCTACAACATGCTTCCTTGAAAGTTCTGATATGATCATCTGCATCTTGATATGGATGATATTTTGGATAGAGTTTATCTAGATTCTTCGGTAAAGCGTGATATGTAGTAAAGGTCAAAGGTGATTTTGCTGTAAAGAATGACATTGCAACCAGAGGAGGTTGAACTTGAGGTATGATGGGCTAAGGTTGAACTTGAGGTTGAACTAGTGATCCTGTAGGTATTTGCAAACCAATAGGAGTTACAGTAGGACGTTCAGGTGAAGCTCCTAATGCACTAGACCCTGGAGTGTGATGGATGTCTACAGTTCTAGGTCTGAACCCTCTAACAGGTAATTCATCAAAGATTCCACTGGATCTAGACCTGGTATTTATCTTGTGAGCCAGGATTTCTTGATTTTGAGGAAAATTGGTTGGATTATTATAAAGATCAGTTGGAATTCACTAGCAAAGGCTATATTTATGGTCAGAAAATGGTACCGACTCGATATTTGCAGAATATTTGAAGAGATGTTGCAAATATGCGGTGATATTTGAAGTTTTGTGTCACAAACGGCGGGATATCAAGTTTTTAGGCTGACTACCTCAAAGATTTGGGCAAATTTACATGAGACAAGGCCTATTTCTACAAACTCATGATGATCGGCTATAAAGCTTGCAATATTTATGATCAATCTCAAAAACTTTACATAGGATTAGCATGAACAAGCTTTGAACAACAAATATTTATGTCTAATTTGAAATTTAGCTGTGTCTGAGCATTACCTTACGATCTTTATCATCACCTAAACTACTGATGATGATCCTCATCCTATGGCCCTCCTTCTAGCGCCAATTTATGTTGATCATGATGTTAGTCATAAGCAAACATAGAATAAAAATTGCACAACAACCTTTACTCACCATGAAAGATACGATGAATTCAAGGAATTCATGATCCCAAGTCTTTGTGGATTAGTTCATAACCTACTGACGTTACTTAGTGGTTGATGTGCATTGTTGTTTTCCATTTTGGGGCCTTACTTTCATCAACAGGATCTGATAAGATGATACAAAGAAATGTTATTTCACAGTATATTTTTCCAGATGATATATTTGTACTTAAATCTCTACATGATATTTGTCAATTTGACATGCTTTAACTCAAATATGCTACTGATTTTCAATTATCTTCGAGATATCTGCATATTTATTACTATTTACTTCTGATTGTTAATTATTTGCAATTGTGATGGTGAATTATTCTGAAATTGAAAGAAATTGAAAATAATACTACAAATAATGATGAACCTTCAGTTATTGAGCCACATACACATTAGATATAGTCATGAAGAGAAGAAATCAAACCATATGTTCACCAGGACATTCCACAGCTAGATACAGTCGATGCTAACTTCAAACGAAAGGTACGAAGACAACACATGCAAGCTGATATGCACTCCAAGGGACACAACAAATCAAAGCACATATCAAGAATTCATACACCGATTACTCAAGATTTATGATGGATTGTAATCAAAACAATCTTCTCATTCATTAAGTATGCAAGAACATATATGTATACAACAACTTTGAAAAAAGCCCTGAATACTTCAGCAAATAGATTTCAATTAAGTTTCCAATGTTCAAAATAAGGCATCCCTGCACCTTTTATAGAACAAGGTGAGGGAGCGGTTACAAATGACCTACGGTCATGATTTATCTTTTAAGATCTATGGTTGATATTCATCTTTGACTTTGTCAGCATTTGACGTGGCACAGGTTGCCAGCTGGCAACCATTTGAATTGCTTATTTTCCTAAGTATCAGATGCTTATGTCTTTCCTTCATATTGCATCTTCATTTACTCTTTATCCTTCAAGTCCCTCATCTTCATCATCAGGAGCATCAAGATCATCACTTCCCAAATCTTCATCATCCTGATGACTTTCTCCTCTTATATGGACCTGCATGGATGTCTAGATATTTTCATAAGATTGTACTATCTTTTCTACTTTCCCGCCATCTTGAATTCTTGCTTTGGTGATGGCGTGCTTGTGTATCTGGTAATTGCCTCGGAGAGCCTCTAATTTACTCCTCCTCCTGCTAGATGTTTCATTGTAGTTTTCTACTCTGACCTTGATCCTCATGATTTTGTCCATGACTTCTTCCATCGGGTGATTTAGAGGGTCATCAACTACTAGCTGGAAATTGTTATGTAGAGCTTTGATAGAAAACTCTTCATCTAGATTCTCAACCTTTCCCTGTAATTCACCTTCCAAGGTCTCCAAGATGTCTGCCTCATATGACATCATGTCATGCAACTTCATACTGATGTCTCTTAATTTGTTGTTGCATCTTTTGAGCACATCAAACTCAAATCGGATGTCCTTGTACCATATATCAATCAAAATGGTAGTATTATTATCTAATACTTGGTTACTTATGAGAACTTGAGGATTAATCCTCCTTATTTCATCTAAAGTACTCAATGCTTTCTTTAACTAAAAGGACCTTCTTCCTGTCTCCATCTATAATTTGTCGACCTTCTTCCTTGAGACGCTCAAAGAATTCCACCTCTTCAAAGAGGCTTTCACTATTTCCTCCGCTCCGTCAAATGCAGATATCATTCATTTCCTCATTATTGATGACTCATGCTTCATGAGATCCAATTTATTCACCTCATCCTAGGAAATAGCAGTCAATGGGACTGCATGATTGCTTGAAATATCATCAGAGTTAGTTAGCCCTTTTATATAGGCATGCAGCTAAGCAATGTGCTCTTTATGCTGCTTATTTTTCTCTTTTTCTCTTTTCACCCTTTGGGTCAATGAATCAATTATATCTTTTCCCTCTTGGCCTTCTTGATCCTCATTGGCAAATCCCAAATCTACTGTACTAATCTGGAATTCATCCAAACTGATCTTGCCTTTCTCTTTGTCAACTATGGGAACGACTACTTGGGCGGTCCTTCTGCCCATAGCAGGATCTCTTCTTATGGCCAAAGTCAACCCGGCCTTCCTCCTTGGCTTCATTAGAGTCTCCAAAAACAATGTTGAAACATCGAACTCCTATATCTCTAATCCAGACTCTGCATCTATTTCTTTCTCAAGCCATGGAGGAAATTGGTCTCCGGATCCTTGGTGTCCATCATCATCATGATGATCATCTTGATCTCTAGAAACTGTATCTATTTTTTATGGAGATGGTGACTTCATTATTTCTTCCTCATGATGCTCCTCATCAAGAGGGTGATCTTGGGGTACTTCCTCCTATTGAGGAATTTCTTTTTCTGGAGGAGTTTCCTTTTGAGATGGAGAATCTTGCGATGCATCCACCTGATGATCATGCACTGCCTCCTTTTGTACCTCATCCACTTTGGTGATTTCCTCATCTTGAGGCATATTCATATCAGTGGATGTTATTGTGTCTATCTTAGGTGCATTATCCTGATCTGAAGCTGCAATTTGCTCCGCACCTGTAGTAATTGCTTCTTGAACTTTTAGGGCAGGATCAATTGATGTATCCTTTTCTTCTGCTCCTTTTTCTTGTACTTCCACTATTTTGGGTTCAGAAGATGTATCTTGTTGTTGTTGACCCATATCTGTAGTGTGCCTTTCCACTTCTACAAGCTTGACTTTCTCAATATCTTCTATTTTCTTAGGTGTTCCCACTGGATTTTTAGGATGTACTACATCCTCCCTGTGTGTTAAATCTATCACTTCAGGACTGGTTACCTGATCCACTAGTTTATCAAGCCCCATTTCTTGAGCTACCTTTTCTGGACTCTTTTCTTTCTCCAGCTCTACTTGCTTTAGTTCTTCTAACACTGCCACCTATACTGATGGTGTTCCTTGTGGTGTTATGCGGGTTTTAGCAACAAGAGTCTCCATTCGTTGCGAGGCAACATTGTCTACCACTTCATCATATGATAGGTCTACAGTCTCATCCAATGAGAAATGACCTCCTTGACTTGTGCTAGTGGTTTCCTTCATTTGTTCTTCAGCTTGTTCAATCTTAAACTGAACAATGGTAGGAAGTGGCACATTATGTTGCAGTTCCTTTCTGAACACTTCACTACCTGCTCCTCTCAACATTATAGGATCATGTCTTATCTCACCTCTCATGGATGTCCCTGGTTTCTTAGGTGTGGAGGCCATCACCTGAGGTGCTTTTCTTTTTCTGATGAAGGTCATTGGGTCTTCTTCTGTAGGCTCTTCCTCAAGAGGAACATCTTCTTCCATTTGTTTTTGTGATGTCTGACTCTCCTCATATGTTTTAGTAGTTTCAACCATTGGCCTCTGGATCTTTTTAGCCTTTTGTTTATCCATGGGAGGCAGTGTTGATGGGGCCAATGCCTATCCTGATGTGGACGCATCCTCAGCTGTTATAACTACTCTCTTAATTATCACCCCTTTAGGTTCATTATCAGTCTTCTTACCTGTGGGGGGTCTCTTGTTTTGTTGTTGTTGGGGTGGCAACCTTTCTCCCTTAGATTTCATCTTCTCTATCAGGAAATCATCATATTGCTCATCAAGAATATCCTGCCTCTTTTTCTTATTCTCAACTGTAAGGGCTACTCCCTTCTTCTTCAGTACATTTGTTTGGTCATCTACCTAAGACTAGGTTAACTGTAGGGTCCTGACTGTGAACTGATCCAATGAAATATCCTCATGCTGAGTAAGATTAAGCGTTGAGATAGTGTCATTATATATCTTTTTCTCTTCATACTCTTCAGCCATTATTTTACCATCATCCCTCTTTAATTGTACAGGCACTGGGATGCAATCAAAGGTCCTGATCTGGTTGAGAGTCAGCCTTTGGTATTTTCTCCTTCTAGCTTCGGCTTCATCCTCACAATCTGTCCAGAAATCCTTAAGATGCCTTTTATGGACGAGCTTCCCCATGACATTCTGCATCCTGCCATATGGATCATATGATCTTGCTAGTGGGAATGGCTATAATTTCATCATATTCAAGCCAGCTATGGCTTTCTTTATGTTTTCAGAATCCTGGCATATATACCAACCCATTGTTACTGGAAATAATATTGGTGGAGTCTTATTGTTTGTTTTGTATGCATCTAGTATTTTTGATATTTGCCTCATAAACTCCATTAACACTACTTCATCAGTGGGATACCTAGGGAGCATGAGGGGTTGACCTTCAAAACCCTCTATCCTGATATAGGAGAAAGTAGCATATTTTATAAACCAAGCACCATGCCTGTAAATAACCTCTTGAGCCTCCATGCTCAGTCTTTTAGTCCTGTCTTCCTCCATTGTCCTGACCAGATTCATATAAAATGCATCATTTCCTAGTTTATAATTAGGGAGGAAATTTACTCTTTGCAGCTGAGGATAATGATCCCATATGTGGGCATCATTAGTAGGGCCACCAATCTTTCCTTCTGTTACAAGTGCATCAAATGTACCCTTATAAGCACATGAATATACCACATATGAAGTCATGTAAAATGCACACTCCAGAGCTCCTAGGTTCATGAGTTGATCATGTAGGGCATCACTTATCATTTTTGCCCATAGTGGTCTGTTGTTTGTATAAACGCACATGAGGATGACCCCATACATCCAATCTTTAAAACTTCCAGCGTCAGGCTGGCTTGTCACTCTGCTAAGTAGAGCTATCATATATTGGTATTCATCATCGAAATAAAACTTATACAGATGCACTGGTAGCTTGGTAGCCGCAGGATAGGGACTATTTTTTGCCCTCCATTGATACATTCTATTTTTAGCAGTTTTCTTGTTATTCTCATATTCAATTTGCAACTTCTTCAGATCTATACTAGATACCTTCTTTCCTAATGGCAAATTGAAAGTGGCTGCAATCCCCTTGATAGATAGATCAGCATAAACCCTACCATGTTTCTCTACTTTTCTGGTCTGTGGGTTGTAGTTCCTTGTACATTCAACAATTAATTCTAGAGCTTCCATAGAGTAAGGGAATCCTGCAGCACTCCACATCCCTGACGCGAAAACTGCGTCCAACAAGGTGCTATTATTCTTTTCATCACTCATCTTAGCTGACCATGCCACCAAATCAGTATTTTGTTGGTGTGTATCTGTGATGGCACCATATTTAAACTATACACCCTCAGGTTGAGCGAACATGGGCTTATGAAATTCGGCATCAGACTTGCTCAGTCTCTTGTCTGACATGGTCTCCTGTAATAAACAGTACCAGTCTTACCATACCATATTTCTCATGCATGCATATAACAACATATTCTCACTGCGTGATGTACATTATACTCATTTATCATCACATCACTATAACATGCATAGTTCACAGCTTCAAACTAGTGGAAATCATACTACCTGGACATGCAGCAATGGCAAGAGGGGGGTTTCAATTACTTACTTGATTACACTTATTCTCTTGACAATGCTGATGATTATGTGAAAGAGACTCAAATACCAGTGATGTTCATGTGTTTTGTTCTGCTGCAAGCTGTATGCATCCGCAGGTAGTCGTATGAGGGTTTGAAAGCTCAGTGCCCTATAAAAATTCATTTTTATCACAAAGTAAATGTAAAATAACTCTGTAAATTTGCTTTTAACCTCCTCTTTAGGGAAAATTAGGGTAAATTAATTAATACTACTGATTTTCTATATAAAACTTTTGGATCTCGCTAGGTGTATAAATCGCATTCGTAATCGGTAGAAACCACCCAGCGCATTTATGGCATTTAATGTCATGGCGACAAAAGGATCGGGGTGATCTCTGAAGACCAGGTGATATTCTGAATATTGGGTGATATTGAGAATATGACCCCCTTGGTATAATATGACCCTCTCCATGTGTAATATGATCATCCGCTTTGGTAGGAAAAACCTATGTCGAAACATCAGGTCAGGTTGAGAATATCGGGTGATATTCAAAATATCAGGGGGTGTTCAGAATGTCTAGTGATATTTATAATATCACGCCTTGAACTAAAGTGACTTTTCCTCAAAATATCAGGGTGATGTCATCAAGATAATAACTTGGTTCATCGTTGTCACACTATGACGTCATCGTTATGTCAATCTTCTTATTTCATCGAGACTATATGACATCCTCAGGATATTGGCTCTAGGGTGATATATTGCGCCAGGGTGATATTGTGAATATCGGGTGATATTCAAAAGATCAGGTTATATTCAAAATATGACCCCCACAAAATATACGACGTTGTTCGAAGGGTAAATATCTCTATCACCTAAAATTGACGTCCGGATCTCCAGATAAATGATTTATCAGGTGATAAAATTGGATCAGGGTGATCTCTGAAGATCGCTGATGTTAAGAAATATGATCCTCCCCTCGGAATATCAGGTTTGACCAGGACTTTGACTCACCATAACTCTCGTTCTTTAAGGAATATCAGGGTGATCCAAAAGGCAAATCTACATGAAATTTTGTAGTCTATCCAACCATGAGGTTATTGACATGAAATATTAACTTTGAAAAACTGACCTCATCATGATATTTTACCCAGTCCCCTCTATGCAGGATCATCTATATTGACTTACTTTTACTAGACCGCCAGCAAGCAGAAAAACACAAGCCAAGCCAAACAAAAAGTTGGGTCCCTATTTTGTCAAGTCAAAATGGGGCATGTTGTGCAACTACACAACAGCTAGAAGTGTCATAAATGCACACACGTCACTAGAAGCAACTAGGTTTTAGGATAGGTCATGCAGGTCGCTTAGGAAGAAAAATAGGTCACTTAGCATAGTTGAGGTCACTTATAGGTGAGGCTTAGTCGTGTATGGGAAAGCAGGTCGCTTGCAGTCAGCTAGACAAATAGATAGGCAGAATGTGCATATAGTTAAAAGCATGTCGCTTATGAGCTTAAAGTAGGCGCATTTAAATATGTAGCTTGCTTAGAAAGAACAGATTCTCACTTATAGAATATAGATCGCTTAAGGGCAAAAAGTATGCACATATAAACATGTATCTCACACTTAGCCAATAAGTAGTCGCATAGGAAAACTAGGTCGCTTGTAGGCAAGAAATAAGCGCATGTAGTAAAATGGGTCGCTTGCGATCAATAGATCGGCGCATATAGAAAAATAAGTCACCTATAGTAGATAGAAGAAGGTAGAGCAGGAAATAGTCCATTTTGTATTAGTTATGGGTAGCTCAAGAGACTGATATGATGAGGGAAATGATGCAGGATGTACTACCGCCTTTGTTATCACGAGAGCCACATCCTAGGGATTTGCGATTAGTGAGATTGCTGGATGCAAAGGAGTAGCTAGTATTAGAGATCCTCAGATTAAAGCATGTGTCTAGATTGGAGCTGGTGCAAGCACATCGAGGACTGATGATGGCGATGGTAGAGCGATGGAGGAGCGAACATAGTTCTTTCTTGTTGCCGATAGGAGAGGCTATGATCACACTAGAGGATGTATTCTAGATTTTGCATGTTCCTATTGATGGGGACCGAGTAGATTATGATCTTGATATGGGTCTAGCTACATTCAGGAGATTGTTTGAGACACTAGACATTGGAGTGGAGGGCTCAGAGATTCCGATGGTGAAGATGGAGGAGCTATGTGATAGGCTGCAGCGAGTGGTAGTAGCTATTATCAGATGGCTAGTTGGAGATAGACAAGTGAGAGGATTTCCATTAAGATGGGGGATAGTGATGGAGGGGATGCTCTCCTATGGGATGAGATATGCATGGGTAGAGTATTATAGAGGCTTGTACTATGGGGCTGTTCTAGTAGAGCAGAGGTAGCCTAGCTTCAGGAGAAGATCAAGAGCTTTTGGTTCATGGAGGAGAGGTGGGTCTCGATCTGTAGCATCAGTGATGGGGCCATAGAGAGATAGGGGGACAGGTGTAGGACCTAGTGGTGGTAGTCAGGGAGAGGGAGCTGCCAGTAGTCACTAGGGCTACCTTGTTTATGTATATTATGTTGTATCATGATGAGGCCTAGAGCTGATTGCATCATACATTTTTTATGGCTCACTTGTATATGTAGACACTTGTATATTGACACATGTGTATATATATGTATGTACATGCATATATATATATATACATATATATATATACATATATACATATATATATACATACATATATATATATATGTATGTATGTATGTATATATATATGATGGCATTGATTATCTACATGATGTTGTAATGGATGCACTTATGGTATTATGATGGTTATGCATGTATTATTTGTATTTTCATGGATTATGTATGGATGGTTATGCGAATGATATGAATATGCAAATGGAACTAATGGAAATTTATTATGAGAATGCAAATATGTAAACGGTAATGATATTGATTGGACTTATGTATGCCTAACACACTTGTTTTGTAGGATAAGAGATGTGGAAAAAGGATGATGGAAATGATGGATCTTGGTTGAGGACTATATAGGCTGATAATGGAATGAATAGATGGTGTGATGGGAAAAAATTTAAAAGTAATTGCTCAAGAATGAAAAGAAATGCAATCCTTATGTTTGATATAGCATATGGATGTTATGCACCAGGGTATAGAAGACCAAGGTGTCGAGATATCCAATGCAAAACTAGCATACTACAATCTTGTCTAAATGCATGAGGTCAAGATGTTGAGCCAACATACACAAGATATGAATAGCATCTAGTGTTTCAAGATGGACTTTGATGCTACAAGGAATGGTTTGAGCTTACCTCCACTATACATAGTGACACCTTGCTGGTTATATGTATGGAGCTAGTCTTGACATAGAATAGTCTCAAGTGCATAAGAGACTGTTTAGCTTCTTAGATGCTAGAGATATTGATATGTAAGATGCTAATCCCAACACGTACAAGATACCAATATGCATAGGAAAAGAATAAGATCATCCCGCAAACATGGCATATGAAAACAATATGACCATGCCCCATTCCTTACTTCATCGCAACATACCAAGATATGATAGATCAAGGTAGTCTTGATTAGGCATAGAAAAGGGACAACGGATAATTTAAAAGATAAAAACAAAAGATATTGTCATCACGTTCTCTTGCCAAATTTAGGTGCTCTTAGATGGGCTAAAGCTGGCGCCTTGTTGAGAGGAAAGTTGTATCCTGTTGAAGGCTAAAGATGTTGATAAAATGCTATAGCAAATGTTGGCTTAAGACATGTAGACAAATAGATTCTGACTTACTCTGATTGGTTAAAGTGCTTGGGCTTTCGTTATACACATAGTCTACTTCCTGCTTGAGCTAATCAAAGAGAAGAAGATGGGGTGGATCATCTGTGCTTGAGTATTGGATACTTCCTTCGTATTATAGACTACCTACATACCCTATGTACATGGGATCAAAACACATTACGACAGTGATGAGACATGATGAATATGTAGTTCTGGGCTTATTGATGATGTAAGTGATGAAAGATAGAAGAAAGTGAGATGAAAGATTGGAGGATGATTAGAAGAACAATGAAAGATGGATGATGAAAGAGGAGCTATTGTCTTTGCCTAAATTAGAGTGCTTCCTTCACATCCTAGATTACCTACATACCCTGTATCCATGGGATCAAGGCTTTATTGATAGAGTTGGCGATGTAGGTCTTGCTTATTGTGCTGATGGTTGATGTCAAAAGGATCAACTTTATTGCTTGGATTTTTTACGTTGTTTTGATGTTTTTTGATTTTTGGAATGTTTTCGATGATGTTTGAGCTTGAATTGATTGCGAAGATGCTAATCCTGGTTGCAAATGTTTGCCATGTTTGAAGTTCAATGCGCACTATGGTTGAAGTTGAAAGTTTGTTGTGTTATGAGCTTGGGTGTTCGCTGTGTTATGAGCTAGAGCAAGAGGTATCCACTTCCAAATAAGGCTTAACAAGTGCCCCCAGTGTGGGATGAGGTTTATTGTGGAGAAGCGGTAATGTATGGTGCGTGCGGATAAGATGCTAGGGTGCCAAATGATATAATTACCCCAATAATGTCCAAAGTATGATAGCTAGCATTGACAAAGGCGAAGATGGAAAGGCTTTTATTATGGAGAAATGGATTATGATAATTGTACAAGGAAAAATGTGGATTATGTATGATAAGATGGTGAAGTATGCTATGAAGAGTGGTGATCAAACAAACTAAGCAGATGATGGGAGCTGGCCACTACACATAGAGCCTGTTTACCAGGTTTTCACCAGAGGATGGATTATTTATCTTGTATTATTTTTTTTGTTTTATCCAAAGCACCACAAAGTGGTTTTCACTATTGGATGGATTTTTTTTGTTTTTGTTATTTTTTTTGGTTGTTGGGATTCATGAATAGAACTTCTTGAGATGGATGCTATTGACTGGTTCATCCAAGGGAATACCTTCAGGTGTGGAGAAAGTGCATGCACCTGATCTGTAAATTGTTGTGATGATAAAAGGACCAAGCCAATTTGGTTCAAACTTGCCCTATTTCTCATGATGTTGTTGATTCCTTTGATTTTCTTTAAGGATAAGATCTCCAACTTGAAATCTGCGTTCTCTAATTTTTTTGTTGTAGCTGTGGTGCAGACATTTTTGATAGACTTGGAGATGGTTGAGTGCTGTAAGACGCCGTTCATCTAGTAACTCAAGATCATGGAGTCTAGATACTTGATATTCTTCCTTTGAGATGGTATGTTGTAGAGATACTCGTAGTGAGGGGATCTCGACCTCAATAGGTAGGATAGCTTTAGTGCCATATACAAGAGCATAAGGTGTAGCTCCAGTGGGGGTTCTGATACTTGTTCTATATGCCCATAATGTAGGATGGAGTTGTAAATGCCAGTCACGACTAGCTTCATTGACTATCTTTTTGAGGATCTTGATAATTATTTTATTAGAAGCCTCAACTTGGCCATTACTCTGAGGATAATAAGGTGTAGAGAATCAATGTTGGATATGGAACTTGTTGCAAAGATCTCTAACCTCTTGATTCTTGAAGGGATGACCATTATTAGTGACAATAGCTTGAGGAACTCCATAGCGACAAATTATATAATGTAGGATGAACTTGGATATTTGCTTGCAAGTAATATAAGTCATTGGTATGGCTTCCACCCACTTTGTGAAATATTTAGTGGCGGTGATAATGAACTTATGACCATTTGACAAAGTAGGATGGATTTTACATATGAGATCAAGTCCCCACTGCGAGAAGGGACATGGAGTAGTGATAGGCTGAAGTTCATGTGCTAGTGCATGTATTAAATCTCCATGTTTTTGACATTGTAGACATCTCTTTGCAAATTGTTGTGCATCTTTTTCCATAGTTGGCCAATAGTATCCAGCTCGTAGAAGTTTCTTAACAAGACTAGGGCTAGCAAAATGTGAGCCATAGACACCTTCATGTACATCATGTAAGGCCACTTTTGCTTTCTCAGAATCAAGACATCTAAGAAGGATACCATTAAGACTCCGGCAATAAATGGTGTCTCCTAAGATAGTGTAATGAGAGGCTCGACGGATACAAGTTTTGCATTGGGTGTTAGATAGTTGGAATGGATAGGTTTGATTGTGGAGATGCTCGTATAAGTCCTCGTACCATGGCAAATTGGGACCAACAATTTCACATATAAGCCCAGATTGCTGTACTTCAAATACTAGAATCAGAAGCTGTTCAACCAGAAACTCACATTTGTGTGTATTAGATGGCATGTGTAGAAGAGATCCAATCATAGCCATGGCATCCGCTGCTCTATTTTGTAGCCTTGGAATTTGTTCAAAGGTGATATTATCAAGTAATTTTTAAAATCATCAACCATTACCTTGTATGGAAGAAGCTTCTCATCTTTTGTTTGATATTCATCTAAGACTTGTTTGATAACTAGTTGAGAGTCACCAAAGACTTGTAGCTATTTCATAGCCCATTGTACTGCTATGCATAATCCTGTGATTAAAGCTTCATACTCTACTATGTTATTGGTACATGGAAATGCAATTCTGTATGATTTGGGTATACAATCTCTTTGAGGGGTAACAAACAATATCCCTACTCCTGACCCATGTTGTGTATAAGATCCATCAAAATATAGTTGCCACAATGTTGGGGAAGGTAAGTTGAACAAGCCTTCATCATGGAATTCTAGATGTATTGGATAAATATTTGTGATAGCTGCAGCAGCTAATTGATCAGTGATGACTTGTCCTTTTATGGCTTTTCAATCCACATATTGTATGTCAAATTCACTTAAGATCATAACCCATTTTGCTAATCTTCCTGTGAGAATTGCTTTGGAGAGAAGATATTTGAGTGGATCAACATTAGATATGAGCTTTGTTGTTTGGTTCAATATTTAATGTCACAACTTTTGGGAAGCAAACAATAATGCTAAACATTCTTTTTCTATAAATGAATAATTAAGTTCGTATCCCACAAGAGTTCTGCTGATGTAGTAGATGGCTTGTTCTTTCCATGAATCATCATGCTGAGCTAGAAGGGCACCTAATGCTGCCATTGTTGAAGATATGTAGAGCAATAATGGGTGATCAAGTATAGGAGGTACTAACACAAGAGGTGTTGCTAGATATTCCTTTATTTTGTCGAAGGCCTTTTGACATTTTTCATCCCACTTAAAAGGTTCACCCTTGAGAAGAAAATGTTGGAAAGGATGACATTTGTCTGCTAGTTGTGAGATAAATCTGTGGATGGACTGTAACCTTCCTTGTAGACTATGAAGCTGCTTGAGATTTGCTGGTGGAGGCATTTCCATGATAGCTTTTACTTTAGCTGGGTACACTTCTATCCCTCGTCGAGACACAATGTATCCCAACAGTTTTCTAGATGTTATGCCAAATACACATTTCTTTGGGTTCAATCTAACTTGATATTTCTCTAGTCGATCAAAGATTTGTGCTAATACCTGTAGGTGTCCTTCTCTTGTCTTGGATTTCCCTAGGATATCATCAACATAGTCTTCCATGATAGTGTGAAAAAGGTCATGGAAAATAACTATCATGGCTTGTTGATCAGTAGCTCCAGCGTTCTTAAGATCAAAAGGCACTACAACCCAACAATATGTGCCCCATGGACAAATGAATGATGTTTTGTCTTGATCTTCCTCTGCTATTCTGATTTGGTTATATCCTAAGAATCCATCCATCAAAGATAGCATTTCATGTCCAGCTATGAGATCTACAATATTGTCTATGCTTGGTAGTGGAAAGTCATCCTTAGGACATGCTTTGTTAAGATCTCTAAAATTTGTGCAACAACAAACTCATCTATCAAGTTTTGCTATAGGTACCAAGTTTGAAATCTATTCTGGATAATCAATATGCTTTATGAACTTTTCTTCTAGCAGCTTCTAAATCTCTGCCTTAACCAATAGAGCTACTTGCGGATGCATTTTGTGCAATTTTTGTTTAACAGGTTTGGCATTAGGAGATACTGCTAGATGATGTACCACAAGTGATGGATCTAGCCCTTGCATGTTAGCATAAGTCCATGCAAAATTTATAGCTCTTTTTATGAAAATGCTATGAAGTCTCTTCTTTCCTGCTCTAATAGTGATGCTGCCAAAAACGTGATCTTTGGATTCTTCTCTATACCCAAGTTCATGTCTTGTGATTGTTCAACTAGCACTGTTGATTTCTCATGATAGTCAGTGGTGATAGGAAGATCAAATCCCCCATCCTTAGGTGCCTCAGAGAGGTTTTCACCTTCAGATACATCCTTTATTTTTACTTTTTCATGGTCAAGAGGCACCTTTTGGTTTTCACCTAGTGACCTATTTTGTTTGATTTTGTTTATTTCACTTTTGTGACTGAAGGATTTGATACTTCCGCCAAAATATGCTAGTTTAGGTAGATCCATTATGAAACTTGCTTTGTGATCACCCAATGGAATGCCTTCTCGTAAGCCCATGAATTCTACAATAGCTTCATCATTCTCAAATATATCTAATATCTGTGCCCCATGTTGGTCCCAATCGATGAGGTCAGGATATACGAGTGAAAGGGTAACAGACGAATGGTTATTGCTAGAGGAAGTTGTGGAGATCATGAAGACGAAGTTTTCTTGAAAAAGGTTAGTAATATGAAGGGAGGAGTCATCAATGGTATCCAAACTAGAAGTCTCTCCTACTAAGTAAGGTCCAGTGTCCATATCATAAATATACTTAATGTCTTTAGAAAGAGGTACCTCTGGCTGATAGCCAAGGCCTTGCTTGTTAAACTTCTTAGAGACAACAATGGGTTCAATAGGTCCTTGTTCCTGTGATCCCAAACCACCATGTCCTTTGTAGCCCATATTCTTTATGATGTGGAACCCATTGTTATATCTCTCCACTTCAAGTTTGACTTGGTTGTTCTCATCAAAGAATATCCAAGAGTTGATATCATCAATGTCTTCATCATCCTGGAATCCACCTTTAATGAATACTGTGGGTGGGGCTTTGATGATAGCTGCAGATGAAGATGACTTGGATGTAGAAGATTTGCCATGAGATTTGGGAGACAAGGGAAGAGTTCCCACACAACAAGATTCTTGCAAGGTGTACTCACCAAGGCCATGTTCGGTGTACTTGATACAGAGATTGGAAGCAACTTTACTAGATGATGGCTTGAGTATAATAGATGGATCTACATATGATGAAGATGGATATGCTTCAGTGTTGATAGGAATGTAGTTAGGTCTTTGATACTTAGCTTGAAAAGTGCAAAAAATTTCAAATGAATTGGGATCAACATGTATAGTAATCTCAACACCGTTATGTGGAAATTTAAGACATTGATGGTATGTAGAAGGAACTGCTTTGAGGGCATGGATCCATGGATGGCCAAGAATGATGTTATAAGGAAGCTCAATATTAAGGACTTGACAATGGGTTTCAGTAGTGACCGGCCCAACTTGGATAGGCAAGTAAATAATCCCTTCAGTATCTCTCTCGACATCATCATATGCTCTGATAGTAATGACCTTGGAAGTGTTAATATCTTTCTCAGAATATCCCAATTGTTTTATTAATTTCAAGGAACATATATTAAGACCAGCTTTGCCATCCACTAAGATTTGTTTGATATGATGTTGTTTGACAAACACTTCAATGTGGAGGGCTTCGTTATGTGAAGGATGAATGGAGGGCTAAAGATCTTTGTCAGAAAAGGTTAAATGACAAGGGGTTGCAATGCTAGCGACCATAGATTGAAATTGTGTGGTATCAATATCGTTGGGTACCAAAGATTCTTGTAAATCTTTGTCAAGGATAGCTTTGTGAGAAGGGGATATGCGAAGCAACTCAATAATGGAAATGTGCGTAGGTGTTTTTCCAAGGTGATCAAGGATATTATAGCTGGAAGATGATCGAGGAGGATGGACAAGTGCTCCTTGAATGGTAACACAACCTCTTCGAGTAGTTACAATGCAGTTAGGTGCTTTGCCATAGATGGTAATGGTACAAATGTGAGCATGGTCAATGTGGCCAATAGTGGATGATTCATAGTTATACTGAATTGCATTCCCAGCATCAGGGTTACTTAGTTTTTCATGAGATGGAAGTGGATTCTTGAAAGCATCTAGATCATAATTCGATGTTGGTTGCTATGCAGGTTGAGTTGTTGGAGGTGTGATTTTGATTAAACCTTAATCGATGCAATCTTGGATAACATGCTTTAAGCGCATACAACCATTTGTTTTGTGTCCTTTAACTCAATGGTAATCGCAATACTCATTTTCTTTGTACCAAGGAGCTTTGAAGAGAGGTTCACCATTGGGTGGTGCATCTGGTAACATGATATCGCCCGCTTGGAGAAGATTTTGAAAGACAACTTCCATAGGTTTCACTAATGGTGTAAATTGTCAGTGAGGATTTGAAGTTTGTCATTGTCGAGGACATTGAAAAGGTTGAGTTGTTGTAGAGGCAACTTGAATGTTGATAGGACCTTTCATAGTTTGTATGTTCGTTGCATCTACAACACCATCATTGACAACATTCTTGTTCTTGTTCCAAAAGTGAGACTTATCATTGGAGTTTTGAGGATAGTCTTTGTTATTGCAAAAAATCTTGATAGTGCCTTTAGCAATTAGAGCTCGTTCAATGATGGTGCCTTTGGAAACAAGTTCATCAAAGGTGCTAGCACTTTGCAATTGTAGTTGGAATGACAGCTCAAGATGAAGATTTTGAACAAAGATATCGAGCTGTTGCTTTTCAAGTATTTCCCATGATAGTTTGCTAGCCATCTTATGCCATCATTAAGTAAATGAAGAGAAGGCTTCACCATTGCATTGTTTATTGTTGACAAGGTCATTCATATTCACTTCATGTTTAATGTTAAAAGCGAAGTGTGATCAAAATTTATTTGCTAATTCTACAAAAGACTTTATATCCGGAGGTAAGTGAGAGAACCATTCAAGAGCTTGTCTTGCTAAGCTTCAGGGAAATAGTCTCAGAAGATATGTATCGTCTTGAGCAACATCGAGACATGCCACAAAGAATGCTCTAAGATGGTCTTTCAGATTTCCTTTTCCTTTGTATTTGTCAAACTATGGAATTTCAAAGTGTGGCAGAAAAGGTGTCATATGAAGTGACTTGTCAAACGGATAAGGGCATATGTTTTCTAAGGAAAATGTCTTCTTTCTTTGTCCTACTGCTTGGTTAATCATTTGTTGAACATCTTCTGGAGATAATTGTTGTTGTTGCAAAGGGGGTGGTTAGTTGGGAGGTGAAGTGTGGTATGATGTATATTGAGGTTGCTATTGTGGGATATATGAAGCCATGACCATTTGTTGAGGTTGCGTACTCACAATGTATGTCAAAGGATTGGTATGCAACACATATGTGTTTGAAGATTGCTATCCTTGAGACACAAGCGGTGGTTGGGTATATTGTGATGAATTAGCACCAAGGTTTTGCATCACATGGGAAGTGGAATATGAATTGGCATTGGTCAATGGTTGTGAATTAAGAGTTGGATTTGTGATATGGTAAGTGATGAAAGGATTGGTGGATGCAAAAGAAGGATGGACATTTGGGTTTGTATTTTGGACAACATGGGGATTAGTATATGTCATGTGTTGGGTGACGATGGGAAAACCTTGGGTAGTATAAGACGGATTGATGGTTTGTGAAGGATTATGAGAAGATGGTGGAACGTATGTAAGTTGATCAATATAAGAGACTGCAATGCTAGGATTAGCTTGTGAACCAATAGGCGGGTCACTCATGTCAATGAGACTAACATTGAGATTGTATGATGTATTGGATGAGTTCATGGAGATAGTGGAGACCATATTAGTAGTGGTAGGAATATGGGATGTGGTGTCCACATGTGATGCAATGGGGGTGGCAGATTGCAATGGTTGTGAAGCTTGGATGGTTGGTGTTGTTTGGATAGCTTGGGAAGCTTGCGAAATATGGGATATGGGGATAGCTTGTGATGTTTGAGGAGTTTGTACTTGGGCAACATGGACAGTTTGTGTAACTTGAGGCACATAAATGGTCATGGTGGGAGAAGGAGTACATTGGGAAATATGGAAAGGTGGAATGTTCAAATTTTTTGAAAGGAAAGAGAGTACATTGGTTGGAGTTATCAAAGGTTCTAAAGTGTACTCCAAGCATGGTGGATCGAATGAAGTAACAATAGGAAACGAAAGAGATGGGTTGGAAGATGGAGTTTGTAATATGGTATGGGATGGTGTGACTATAGTGGATGGTTCCTTTGCAACAACAGTGGGAGTGCTTGGATCATGTTATCGAATAGCGGATATGTCAAAGCCTCTTGGTAGTTTGGCTCCCATGCAGGCAAGTTGCAAGAAGTAGAGATTAGGATCAGATAAAACAATCTTCCCAACTTGGTCCCATACATGTGTATCTTGATAGTCAGATAAATCCTCTTGAGAATGTTCTTCGTAAGTCACTGTAAAGGGGTGTGATTGCACTTGATGAGATGACTCTCCAATGGTGTACCCATGGGGCAAAAACATGTGAGGAGGCATGCTGGTTGTAAATTGAATTGCATCTCTAAGGGGTGTTGACCGTGATTGTTGCATGGCATCTTCCATCTTAGCTCAAAGTTTTGCTTCCATTTCAGCTCTATATTGGCTCCTAGTTTGAGGCATGATGGTTGATGTTGAAAATTAAACTTTAGCTTGTCAAGGTTTTGAGACCCAAAAAGATGATGGTTTAATGATTGTTTAGTTGCTGGTTGTTGGTTGCTTTGTTATTGTTGGTAGCTAGTTGCTTGGTTGCTTTGTTGTTGTTGGTAGCTAGTTGCTTGGTTGCTTTGTTGTTGTTGAGTTGCTTGGTTGCTAGTTGTTGGTTGAACTTCCCTAGAGAATAGCTCACACGCTTCAAGGGAAAAGTTGTTTGCTAAAGTTGTTGTTTTGCTGATGTTGCTAAAGCTAAAGCCAAATATGTCTTACTGATTGATCAGGTTGACTGATTAATGTTTGGTTTGCTAGTTTGGGATCTCAAAAAGATGAATAGTTCAAAAAGTCCAATTGGTTGGTAAGCTCAAAGTAGGAAACAAAGTCTAGGTATCTGCTAATGATCAGAGACAGGTCTGAAAGCTAATGCTGAAGCTAAAAAAGTTGGAAATATAGCTAATTCGACTGAGTCACTAGGATTTGCTGGTAATTGACCACAGGTGATAGGTAATAGATCAGATGCGATTCAGAAAAGGCCAAAAGTGACTAGTAATAGCTTAAATGCGATCTGGTTTGGGTTCGAGTAATAGGCTACAGTATTAACTAGAGGCGAGCCAATTTACTACAGGTGATCAGTATTAACTTAGAAGCAATTTACTATTGATCAAAGGCGAAGCAGTTTAGTCCAGAGGTGAGCAACTGTTGTTCAAAGGTGATCCAGTTTAAACAAAAGGTGACTGACTGTTGGTTAAAAGCAATCTGATTGTCTGTATGTGGGCAGTTAAAGCTTAAAGGTGACTGTGTCGGTTAGGAAATATGTCTGAATTGTGTTTTTGACAAGAAAATAGTAATTTCAGTCATTCACACTCACAACAATCACAAACTTGTACAACCTAGGCTAGGAAAGGACTATATTTGTTGAGTCCCCTAGTCATGCTTATTCAAAGCAGATAGCTTCAAGATCTTGGTAGCACTGGCTCCCCTCCACAACACACACTTCTCACGCATACCAAGATCTAGGTTTCCCAAGGCTTGTCCCCCCACCAAACCTTAGGATTGTCCCTACTATCTCTTCTAAGAACCACGTGAATCAGGGCAGCTTCAAAGGTCCCACCTTTTGCATCAACAAATAGAAGGTTTTTGGCTACTACACAAAGTTTCTAATAAGGGCATCCATTTGGGTGGCTATACGTGCGGCAACACTACTCTCTGTTATGGAGTCTCCCAGCCTTCATGGGTTATTCCTTGGAGGGTTTCGGGGGAGGTTGGTTGTCGGTATAACACAACAACACCCGTTGTTTTTGGCTTTTGACAAACACGTTTCTTATATAGCAGTTCAGAAGGACTTGGCTTTAGCCCGTTACTGCTTGGGTTGTACCCCTTCTCACACCAAGAAGGTAGGCCCTCTAAAGATAATAACAAGTTCTCATGCACCCAAGATCCATTTGATAGGAAAGGGGAGAGGATACTTTTTCTATTAAATTTGGGTTACAATCAAGCACGGAGCAAGCAATGATTCTTTTTAAGCACCAAGCCCAAATGTTCCTAAATTAGTGAAAAACCACAAGTCTTGGACTGATTGAAGCTATAACAGATATGTTAGTAGTTTGATAAACTCCTTTTCTTAGACAATTGATAAGATGCTACACAAATACCCAATTAGTAGCCAAGAAAACCAAACTGCAAATGAGGAGCAGCCTCCAGCTAGTGGAACAGTACAGATGGCTAGAGGTTCAGGTAGCAGTCCTAAGGATAATGATCCTTTCAAAAATATTCAGACTATTAAAGCTGATACTCCCCCACTGGTCAATTTTGATAAACTCGAAGTCTTGGAAAATACTCGAGGTATAGATGCTATGCGGTCATGGATTACAAATTATATGTCTACTAATGCTGATGCAGATGAAAAGGAAGTAATCAAGCAGGCTTTAAATGCAATGACCAGCATAGCCAAGCACGTGTGGGAGAGGCTAGAAGATGACTACAAAGAAAGACTTCTGGACAGTGGTACAGATCAGGTATGTGCATAGCTGCTAAGGTTGTTTGTTGGAAAAAGGGATGTTATGGAGAAATTAGAGTATCAGAAATTTGTTAAAAACAAATGTAAGGATCTCCGTAACTTTAAACAATATTGTAAGCAGCAATATGAGCACTTTTATCTTTCTGGTCATGAATAGAAACATGACTTTATGTATACTACCTTTCTAGATGTGAAATGATAAATCTCATAAGCAATGTGAAAAAGCAATAGGCGACTCATTATGGGTCATAAGCGACTTAGATCTGCAAAAAAAATAGAATATAACAAAAACCCTAGTTTTGCATAAACGATCTAGATAGCTAAAGGTGATCACTATTAGGTTAAAAGTGATTCAAACAAAGGCATAAGCGACCATTGTTATCTTGTAAATGATGCAAAAAAGGCAATAATCTACTACTGTTCACTTAGAAGCGATCCCAGGAATGCTAAAAGTGGCAGGTTTCAGCTCAAAAGCGATGCATATACTCAGACAGTGATTGGTTTTCACTCAGAAGTGACTGGAACTTGCCGTAAGCACTCAAAAAATTTGATCTTCACAAAAACAACTTCAAATAGCAAAGTTAATCAAGGACGTGGGTCCCACCAAGCATGCCAAAATGTGATAGGTAAAAAATTAGGTTAATAAGATCAAGCATAGCCATGAAAACCTAACCCTACCATCATCAAAGATTCTAATCCAAATGAAATCAAAGCATGCAATTCAAAAACATTATCACCTAGATTGTATGATTCCTTTTTTATGACATGGATTGCTTCTTCAACAATGAATAATTATGAAGATAAAAGCTACCATGATGGATGTATGATAATGATAATATGCTCAATATGCTTAGGATGATAATGTAGATGCTATATGAATGCTGGATAGATGTAGTATGGAATGAGAGGGTGTTTATATATAACTCAACCAAAATCAATCAACAATGGAGATTTGGTGGCTATGTGAATGGCTAAAATTAAAGGATAGTCATAGATAAATGTGTAGATGACAAGTGGAGGGAAGATAAAGCTTATGTGTGACCATGTAAATAAAAAAGTACTACATGTGAAAGATATTAAATAAAAGATGTAGTACCACTTATCTTTTTTAAATGAAAGAGGCACACATGTCAGCTCATTGAGATAAATGATAAGAGAAATTAATTAAATAAATAAAATATATTTATTTAATTGGAAAGTGGGATTGTGAAGGGATTTTAATTAAATAAATAAGATTTATTTAATTAAAATAGATAGAATGAAGATAATTAAATAATTAAAGATTGTTTAATTATAGATTAGAGGAAATAGTTAATGAATTAATTAAATAAATATAAATTTATTTCATTAATAGAAGAAATAAGTGATAGGGATATTGCTCAAGTGTGTTAGACAAATGCAGATGATAGCTAATGGAATATTTGAATGCTAATGATAATTAGGTCAATTTTGGGTGTCTACAGGATCTTATTGAAATCTTGCCACAAGACATACTGTATGCATTATATAAGGTCTACTTTGAGTTAGATAAAGTAATCCTCCAATCATAGATTTGTACCTCTTCTGATCAGTCTTAGGTGATTCATCATTTTTTCTTAATTTACAGCCAATCACCATGGGAGTACATACTGGTTTGGAGTCCTCCATTCCAAACTTCTTGAACAACTCTTTCACATACTTAGACTAAGAAATGAAGATTCCTTTATCTGATTGAGTGATTTGCAGACCTATAAAGAATTCATTTCACCAGACATAGACATCTCAAATTCATCTTGCATTTCTCCTACAAACTTCATGCACAGACCATCATTTCCTCCAAAGATAATGTCATCAACAAAAACTTCAACAATTAGGATTTGATTATTGTTGATTTTGAAATAGAGATTGTTGTCAGTAGTACCTTTACTGAACCCTAATTGCAACAAATATTTGTCTAACCTTACATACCAAGCTCTAGGGGCTTGCTTCAGTCCATACAATGCCTTCTTCAATCTGCACACCATATCACCTTGTTTTGATAACTGAAACCCTTCTGGTTGTTCAATGTAGACTTCTTCCAACTCACCATTCAAGAATGCAGATTTCACATCCATCTAATACATTTTGAAATCTTTGTGAGTTGCAAATGCCAAAAATATTCTGATTGCTTCAGTCCTAGCTACTAGAGCAAAAGTTTCTTCAAAATCTATTCCTTTAATTTGAGAACATCCTTTGCACACAAGCCTTGCTTTGTTTCTTACAACTTCTCCATTTTCATTTAGCTTGTTCCTGAAAACCCATTTAGTTCTAATGACATTTTTATCAGCAGGTCTAGGAACCAATTCCCATGTTTGATTCTTCTTTATCTGCATCAGTTCTTCTTCCATGGCTTTTACCCAATTTTCATCATTGCAAGCTTCATTCATAGTTTTTGGTTCAACCTTTGAAAGCAAACAATAATTCACTTGTTCTTCTGTAGCTCTTTTCCTTGTCAATGCCCCTTTGTTTTTGTCACCTATAATTTAATCTTTGGAATAATTAATCCTTACATACCTGGGAGTCTTAACAACACTTTCTAGAGCCTCTTCTTAATCCTGACTATCTTCTTGCTCAACTTTTTCTTCATCCACTATAGTGACAGGTTCATCTAGTTCATAGCAACTTAGATCTTGTATTCTTTCGTTGCCTTCATCCACCTTCACATTAGAACTCTCAACAATCTTATTCAATCTCTTATTGTAGCACCGGTAGGCCTTACTCTTGATAGAGTAACCAAGAAAAATTCATTCATCACATCTAGCATCAAACTTGCCTAGTTCTTCATCTCTTCTGATATAACATTTGCTTCCAAAAACTTTGAAATACCTCAAGTTGTTGTAGGAACTTTTCCATACCATAATTCAAAAGGAGTTTTAGAGCTATTACCTTTGATTTAAACTCTATTTAGGATGTACACAATAGTATGTATGGCTTCTCTCCAGTATACTTTCGGTAGGTCAGCTTCCTTTAACATAGTCCTGGCAGCTTCTTGAACTATCTTGTTCTTTCTTTCAACAACTCCATTCTGCTGAGGAGTCCTAGGTGCAGACAACTGTCTCTTTATCCCTTGTTATTCATAGAAAATATTGAATTCATTTGATGTGAACTCACCTCCTCTATCAGACCTCAAGCATTTGATCCTCAATTCTAACTCATTCTCAACCATTGCCTTGAAAACTTTGAACTTGTCTAGGGCTTTAGATTTTTCTTTTAGAAAAGTGGACCTAGTCATTCTAGAATAGTCATCAATAAGCAACATAAAATACTTGTCACCTTGCAGACTTCTTGTTCTTGTGGGACCACACAAATATGTATGTACTAGCTCCAGTAATCCAACAGAGAATTATTCTTTGCTTTTGAAACTTGTTTTTGTTTGTTTCCTAAATTGACACTCCTTGCAAATAGTGTTGGCTAGCTTCACAAGTTTAGGCAGATCTCTTACAATCTATGCAGAACTTATCTTCACCAAATTGTCAAAATTGATATGACACATCCTTCTATGCCACAAGCAACTCTCATCTGTCTGAGCCACTAAACAATAATCATTAGTTCCTCTTAATTGGTAAATGTTACCTCTAGTCTTCTTACCGGTAGCAATCATTATTCTGAAGCTTTCCATGATTTTGCATCCATTTTCTTTAAATCTCATATCATAGCCTTTGTCACACATCTAACCAACACTCAAACAATTATGCTTTAAACCCTTCACATATAATCTACATTATCAGTGTTTTTCTTTCCATCAAAAGAAATAGATCCTTTTCCACAAATCTTACCAGTTATATTATCTCCAAACCTAACTAGTCCTCCATCATACTTTTCCAAACTTACAAACTTACTTTTGTCACCGGTCATGTGATAAGAGCATCCACTATCAATAATCCATTCATCCTTATCTTTCTCAACCTAAATAGTCAAAGCACTTTCTTCCACTAGTTTTTCTTCCTTCACACATCTAACATGATTAGTAGACACAGGTTCCTTTTTAATTGCAATAAACAAGCACTCATTTGCAATAGTACTAGCATCATCAGATTCATGATTTGTTACACCTTCATCAACAAGATCTCTAACATAGTAGCATTTCTTTGGAACCCTAGGTTTACTCTCAAATCTTTTTCTATTTCTTTCAATTCTCTCAGGACATCTAGAAGCATAGTGACCAATCTTACCACATGAAAAACATTTGAAAGGTAATTTGTCTTTGAACTTACCAGAACCTCTCTGCAGCCTGTCAATAAAGTTAGCTTCAATTTCATCAAACTTGTCATCAGGTTCCACCTTGTATTTTTTAGCTTTGGAAATCTTCTCTGAAGTACTAGCTTTGAAAGCAATTGTGATAGGTAAAAAATTAGGTTAATAAGATCAAGCATAGCCATGAAAACCTAACCCTACCATCATCAAAGAATCTAATCTAAATGAAACTAAAAGCATGCAATTCAAGCACAATATCACCTAGATTATGTGATTCCTTGTTTATGATGTGGATTGCTTCTTCAACAATGAACAATTATGAAGATAAAAGCTGCCATGATGGATGGATAATAATGATGAAAGCTCAATGGATGCTATGAATACTCAAATGCTTAATATGCTCAAGATGATAATGTAGACACTATATTAATGTTGGATCTATGTAGTATGGAATGAGAGGGTGTTTATATAGAACTCAACCAAAATCAATCAACGGTGGAGATTTGGTGGCTATGTGAATGGCTAAGATTGAGGATAGGCATACGTGAATGTGAAGATGACAAGTGGAGAGAAGATAGGGCTTATGTGTGCTTGTGTACATAAAAAGTACTACATGTAAAAGATATTAAAAAAAAGGATGTAGTACCACTTATCTTTTTAAATGAAAGAGGCACACATGTTGGCTCATGATATAAATGATAAGATTAATTAATTAAATAAATACAATTTATTTAATTAATTAGAAAGTGGGCTTATGAAGAAATTTTTAATTAAATAAATAAGATTTATTTAATTAAAAATAGATAGAATGAAGATAATTAAATAATTGAAGATTGTTTAATTATAGCTTAGAAGAAATAGCTAATGAATTAATTAAATAAATATAAATTTATTTAATTAATAGAAGAAATAGATGTGCTAGGGATATTATTCAAGTGTGTTAGACAAATACAGATGATGTGATAATGTGATATTTGAATGCTAATGATAATGAGTCAATTTTGGGTGTCTACATTTTGCCCCTCTTTGATACAATGTTCGATAGAGCGTTGTGTCAAAGAAGCTATGATATGCCTTTGCTAAACAAAGTTATGCCCTAGTGTAACTGGTAGGTGATGCCCCCTTGAGAGGTAAGCCAGGCTAACCAAGAAGGGGCTAGGTTGGCTTGCGATAGAAGAAAAGCTAGGACGTAAGGTTGACGTGAAGAAAATGGGGGTTGGGAGGGAACAAAATGGGATGATGCAAAAGTAAAAAAGGCTTTGGCATAGAAAAATTGGGGTTTGGATAGGGCTATAAATAGGTTCAACAATGGCAAATAGGCTCATTTGTGCTCATTTGGTGGCAGCTAGACTGAGATGGCTGATGCAGGTTGGAGAGATTGGGGAGATAGGGATGGAGAGACCAGTTAGGAGAAGGCAATGATGGGATCCACTAGTGCAAGTTGTTGTACCAGCAGTGCCAGGGATACAGATGCAGGGATAGATTCTAGGATAGCCTTAGATACTTGCACAGCCTCAGGGGTAGATATTGGTGGGTGATGATGTTGGGATTTAGTAGCTGCGGAGGTGGATTAGAGAGGAGAGGAGATGGAGGCAGTGAGCACAGATGAGGTTGAGGAGGGTGGAGATAGATAGACACTAGGCAGTGATTGGTTTGCAACATGCTAGAGCCCAGGCTCAGACCTACCAGGCTCAGTTACAGTTGAGAGTGCAGGTTGGAGATGGATAGGATGATGGTGCACTCGCTAGGGTGATGGGGGAGAGAGATGCAGTGAGACTGAGTGAGTAGATGATGAGGATAGAGCGAGATATGGCGGTACAACAGGTGCAGGCTATGAGAGCTAAGAGAGATGGTCTATAGACAGAGAGGGATATGGCTATGCAGCAGCTACAGGGGATGACTGGTGAGTGAGATAGAGCAGTGACTACATTAGGTACATATGGGGCTATGATGTACTTGGCCATACAGTTGACACAGGTACAGGTAGAGCTACGAAGAGTACAGGGTGAGGCTGAGTACTATAGAGGCTTATACTATGGGGCTGTGCCAGCAGAGCAGAGGCAACCTAGCTTCAAGAGCAGGTCAGGGGCTTTAGGTTCATGGAGGTCAGGTGGCTCTCGATCAGTAGCCTCAGTGATGGGGACACCAAGAGATAGGGGGCCAGGTGCAGGATCTAGTGGTGGTGATCAGGGTGAGGGAGCTGCTAGTAGTCACTAGGGCTACCTTGTGTATATTGTATCATGATGAGGCCTAAAGCCGATTGTACATACATTCTTGATGGCTCAGCTTGTATATATAGACACTTGTATATTGACACATGTATGTATATATGATGGAGTATTTCTGATCTATGTGATGTTGTGATGGATGCACCATTGGTATTATGATGGTTATGCATGTTGTGTTTTGTATTTCATGGATTATGTATGGATGTTTATGCAAATGATATGAATGGAAATGTATGATAATGCAAATATGTAAATGGTTATGATATGATATGGACTTATGCATATAGATAGATGGTAATGAGATGATATATGATGGACTTATGTATGTCTAACACACTTGTTTTGCATGATACAAGACGTAGAGAAATGATGATGAAATGATTGATCTTGGTTGAGAACTATATAGGTGAATAATAGAATGGATAAATGATGTGATGGGTAGCTTTTTAAGTAATTGCTCAAAATGAAAAAGAAATGCAATCCTTATGTTTGATATAGCATGTGGATGTTATGCACCAGGGTATAAAAGACCAAGGTGTCAAGATATCTAATGCGAAACTAGCATGTTACAATCTTGTCTGAACACATGAGGTCAAGATGTTGAACCAACATGCACAAGATATGAATAACAACTAGTATTTTGAAATGGACTTTGATGATACAAGCAATGGTTTGAGCTTATCTCCACTACACATAGTGATAGCTTGTTGGTTATATGTATGGAGCTAGTCTTGACATAGAATAGTCTCAAATGCATAAGAGACTGTTTAGCTTCTCAGATGCTAGAGATATTGATATGTAAGATGCTAATCCCAACACGTACAAGATACCAATACACTTAGGAAGAGAGTAAGATCATCCCACAAACATAGCATATGAAAGCAATATGACCATGCCCCATTCCTTACTTCATCGCAACATACCAAGATATGATAGATCAAGGCAGTCTTGATTAGGCATAAAAAAGGGACAAAAGATAAAACAAAAGATACTATCATCACGTTCTCTTCCCAAATTAGGTGGTCTTAGATGGATTTAATTTGGGGCCTTGTTAAGAGGAAAGTTGCATCCTGTTGAAGGCTAAAGATGTTGATAAACTGTTGTAGCAAATGTTGGCTTAAGGCATACAAACAAATAGCTTCTGGCTCATTCTTGATTGGTTAAAGTGCTTGAGCTTTCAAAATACTCATAGTTTGCTTCCTGCTTGAGCTGATCAAAGAGAAGAAGATGGAAGATGAAAGAAGATGAAGATGGGGTGGATCATCAGTGCTTAAGTATTGGAAACTTCCTTCGTATTCTAGACTGCCTACATACCCTGTATCCATGGGATCAAAGCACATTTACGATGATGATGAGACATGATGAATATGTAGTTTTGGGTTTTATTGATGATGTGTGTGATAAAAGATAGAAGAATGTGAGATGAAAGATTGGAGGATGATTAGAAGAAAAATGAAAGATGGATGATGAAGAGAAGGGGCTATCATCTTAGCCTAAATCAGAGTGCTTCCTTCACATCTTAGATTGCCTACATACCCTGTATCCATAGGATCAAGGCTTTAACAATAGAGCTGGATGTAGTTCTTGCTTATTGCACTGAATGGATGATGTTGAAAGACTGATGTGATTGCTTGAATCTTTGCGTTGACGATGTCTTACGATTATCAGATGAGCACGAATTGATTGCAAAGATATGAAGCCTGATTGCAAAATGCTTTGTCACATTTGTTGTTGGATGAGCACTATGGTTGAAGTTGAAAGTTTGTTGTGTTGTGAGATAAAGTGTTTGATGTGTTATGAGCTAGAGATAGCGTTATCCACTTCCAAATAAGACTCAACAAATACCCCTAGTGTGGGATGAGGTTTATTATGAAGGAAGGACGATGAAGAAGGCGTGCAATCAAGATACTAAGATGCCAAAAGAGATAGTTATCGCAACAATGTCTCAAGTATGATAGCTAGCATTGACAGAGATGAATATGGAAAGGCTATTTATTGCGATGATATGCAGATTATGATATGGACTATGTGGGATAGGATGGTGCAATATGGTAGGAAGAGTGATGATCAAACAAACTAAGTAGATGATGGAAGCTGGTCACTACACATAGCACCTGTTTGCCAGGTTTTCACTATGGTACTTATCCAAGGCATCTATTTACTAGGTTTTCACCAGAGGATGGATTATTTGTCTTAGACTATTATTTTTTTGTTATCCAAAGCCCACAAAGTGGTTTTCACTGTTGGATGGATTTTTCTTTTTTTTTTTAAGATAGCTGAGCTTTAAGGATAAAACTTCTTGAGATGAACACTGTTGACTGGTTCATCCAAGGGAATGCCTTTAGATGTTGAGAGAGTATATGCACCTGATCCATAAAATACTATGATGATGAAAGGACCAAGCCAATTTGGTTCAAACTTGCCCTGTTTCTCATGGTGTTGCTGATTCTTTTGATTTTCTTTAAGGACAAGATCTCCAACTTGAAATTGGTGTTCTCTAATTTTTTTGTTGTAGCTACAATGTATATAGTTTTGATAGACCTAGAAATGGTTGAGTACTGTAAGATGCCATTCATCTAGAAGCTCAAGATCATGGAATCTGGATACTTGATATGCTTCCTTTGAGATGGCATGTTGTAAGGATACTCGCAGTGAGGGGATCTCAACCTCAATAGGTAAAATAGCTTCAGTGCCATACATAAGAGCATAAGGTGTGGCTCCAGTGGGAGCTCTGATACTTGTTCTATATGCCCATAATGTAGGATGGAGTTGTAGATGCCAATCCTGGCTAGCTTCATTGACCATCTTTTTGAGGATTTTGATGATTGTTTTATTAGAAGATTCAGCTTGGCCATTGCTCTGAGGATAGTATGGAGTAGAGAATCTATGTTGGATATGAAATTTGTTGCAAAGATCTCTAACCTCTTCATTCTTGAAGGGATGACCATTATCTGTGACAATAGCTTGAGGAACTCCATAACGGCAAATGATATAGTGTAGAATAAACTTAGATATTTGCTTGTCTATGATATAGGTCATTGGTATGGCTTCCACCACTTTGTGAAATATTCAGTGGTGGTGATAATGAACTTATGACCATTTGATGAAGTAGGATGGATTTTACCTATGAGGTCAAGTCCCCACTACGAAAAAGGCCATGGAGTAGTGATAGGCTGAATGCACCAGCTATTAAATCTCCATGTTTCTAACATTGTAGACATCTCTTTGCAAATTGTTGTGCATCATTTTCCATGGTTGGCCAATAGTATTCTACTCATAGAAGTTTCTTAACAAGGCCAGGGCCAATGGAATGCAAGCCGCAAACACCTTCATGTATGTCATGTAAGGCCAATTTTGCTTCCTCAGAATCAAGACACCTAAGAAGGATACCATCAAGACTCCGGTGATAGAGGGTGTCTCCTAGGATAGTATAGTGAGAGGCTCGGTGGATCAAGGTTTTGTGTTGGTTGTTAGATAGTTGAAATGGAAAGGTTTGATTATAGAGATACTCATATAAATCCTTGTACCATGACATATTGGGACCAACAATGTTGCATATAAGCTCAGACTGTGGAACTTCAAATGATGGAATCAAAAGCTGTTCGACCAAAAACTCACATTTATGTGTATTAGATGGAATGTCTAAGAGAGACCCAATCATAGCCATGGCATCTACTGCTCTGTTCTGTAGTCTTGGGATTTGTTCAAAAGTGATAGTGTTAAAATATTTTTTAAAATCATCAACCATTAGTTTGTATGGAAGAAGCTTCTCATCTTTTGTTTGATATTCATCTAAGACCTGTTTGATAACTAGCTGAGAATCACCAAAGACTTGTAACTATTTGATAGCCCATTGTACTGCCATGCACAATCTTGTGATTAAAGCTTCATACTCTGCTATGTTATTGTTACATGGAAATGCAATTCTGTATGACTTGGGTATACAATCTCCTTGAGGGGTAAAAAATAAGATGCTTGCTCCTGATCCATGTTGTGTATATGATCCATCAAAATATAGTTGCCACCGTGTTGGAGAAGTTAAATTGAACAATCCTTCATCAGGAAATTCTGGATACATTAGATGAATATCTGTGATGGGTGCTGTAGCTAATTGATCAGCGATGACTTGTCCTTTGATGGCTTTTCGATCCACATATTGTATGTCAAATTCACTTAACATCATAACCCATTTTGCTAATCTTCCCATGAGAATGGCTTTGGAAAGAAGATATTTGAGTGGATCAACATTAGATATGAGCTTAGTTGTTTGGTTGAGCATATAGTGTCGCAACTTTTGGGAAGCAAACACTAATGCTAAATATGCTTTTTCCATAGATGAATAATTGAGTTCATATCCCACAAGAGTTCTACTGATGTAATAGATGGCTTGTTCTTTTCTTGAATCATCATGTTGAGTTAAAAGGGCACCCAATGCTACTATTGTTGATGATATGTAGAGAAATAATGGGAGGTTAAGCACAGGAGCTACTAATATAGGAGGTGTTGCCAGATATTCCTTTATTTTATCAAAATCTTGTTGACACTTTTCATCTCACTTAAAAGGTTCACCCTTATGAAGAAGATGCTGAAAAGGATGACATTTACCTGCTAGTTATGAGATAAATCTGCGGATAGACTGTAACCTGCCTTGTAGATTACGACGCTACTTGAGATTTGTTGGCGAAGGCATTTCCATGATAGCTTTTACTTTAGCTGGGTCCACTTCTATCCCTCATCGAGAAACAATGTATCCCAACAGTTTTCTAGATGTTACACCAAATACACATTTCTTTGGGTTCAGTCTGACTTGATACTTTTCTAATCGATCAAAGATTTGTGCTAATACATGTAGATGTCCTTCTCTTGTCTTAGATTTTCCCAAGATGTCATCAACATGCTCTTCCATGATAGTATGAAAAAGGTCATGAAAAATGACTGTCATGGCTCGTTGATAAGTAGCTCCAGCATTCTTGAGACCAAAAGGCATTACAACCCAGTAGTATGTGCCCCATGGACAAATAAAAGATGTTTTATCTTGATCTTCCTCTGCTATTCTGATTTGATTATACCCTGAAAATTCATCCATCAAAGATAGCATTTCATGTCCGGCTATAAGATCTACAATGTTGTCTATGCTTGGTAATGGAAAGTCATCCTTAGGACATGCTTTGTTAAGATCTCTAAAGTTTGTGCAATAGCGAACTCATCCATCAGGTTTTGCTACAAGTACCAAATTTGAAACCCATTTTGGATAATCAATAGGCTTTATGAACTTTGCTTCTAATAGTTTTTGAATCTCTATCTTGACTAATAAAGCTACCTGTGGATGCATTTTGCACAATTTTTGTTTGACAGGTTTTGCATTCAGAGATATTGCTAGATGATGTACCACAAGTGATGGATCTAGACCTGGCATGTCAGCATAAGTCCATGAAAAATTTATAGCTCTTCTTAGAAAAAATGCTGTAAAGTTTCTTCTTTCTTGCTCTAATAGTGATGCTACCAAAAAGGTGATCTTTGGATTTTGCTCTGTACCCAAGTTCATGTCTTGTGATTGTTCAACTAGCACTGTTGATTTATCATGATAATCAATGACAACAGGAAGATCAAATCCCCCATCCTTAGGCACCTAGGAGAGGTTTTCACCTTCGGATATGTCCTTTATTTTTACTTTTTCACGATCAAAAGGTGCCTTTCAGTTTTCACCTAGTGACCTATTTTGTTTGATTTTGTTTATTTCACTTTTGCGACTGAAGGATTTGATACTTCCACCAAAATATGCTAGTTTAGGTAAGTCCATCATGAAACCTGCTTTGTGATCACCCAGTGGAATGCCTTGTTGCAAGCCCATGAATTCTGCAATAGCTTCATCATTTTCAAATGTATCTAATATCAGTGCCCCCTGTTGGTCCCAATCGACGAGGTTAGGATATACGAGTGAAAGAGAAATGGAGGAATGGTTATGGCTAGAGGAGGCTGTAGAGATCGTGAAGATGGAGTGTTCTTGGAAAAGGTTGGTAATATGAAAGGGGGAGTCATCAATGGTATCTGAATTAGAAGTCTCTCCTACCGAGGAAGGTCCAGTGTCAGTATCAGAAATACACTTAATGTCCTTGAGTCGCAGTACCTCCGGCTGATAACCAAGGTCTTATTTATTAAACTTCTTAGACACAATAATGGATTCAATAGGTCCTTGTTCTTGGGATCCCAATCCACCATGTCCTTTATAGCTCATGTTCTTTATGATGCTTAACCCATTGTTGTATCTCTCTACTTCCAGTTGGACTTGGTCATTTTCATCAAAGAATATCCAAGAATCTATATCATTAATGTCTTCATCATCCAAGAATCCACCTTTAAGGAATACTATAGGTGGAGCTTTGATAACAGTGGGGGCTAAAGTTGGTTTGGATGTGGAAGGTTTACCAAAGGATTTAGAAGATAATGGAAGGGTGCCTACACAATAAGAGTCTTGCAGTGTGTATTCACCAGGGCCATGTTCGGTGTACTTGATACGGAGGTTGAAAGCGGCTTTGCTAGATGATGGCTTGAGTAGATTGGAGGGGTATACATAGGATGAAGATGGATATGCCTCGGTGTTGATAGGAATGCAGTTTTGACTCTGATATTTGGCTTGAAAGGCATGACAAAATTCAAATGGATTGGGATTAGCTTGGATTGTAACATCAACACAATTGTGTAAAAATTTAAGGCATTGATGATATGTGGAAGGAACTGCCTTGAGGGCATGTAACCATGGACGACCAAGGATGATGTTATAAGGAAGGTCAATATCAAGAACCTAACAATGGGTTTCTGTGGTGATCGGCCCAACTTGGATAGACAAGAAAATAATTCCTTTAGTATCTCTCTCGGCATCATCATATGCTCTAATAGTAATAACCTTGGAGGTGTCAACATCCTTCTTAGAATATCCCAATTGTTTTATTAACTTCAAAGAACATATATTAAGACTAGCTCCATCGTCTACCAAGATTCGTTTGATACAGCGTTGTTTAACAAACACTTCAATGTGGAGGGCTTCGTTGTGGGAAGGATGGATGGAGGGCTAAAGATCTTTGTCAGAAAAGGTTTAATGACAAGGGGCTGCAATGCTAGCAACCATAGATTGGAATTGTGTGATATCGATATTGTTGGGCACCAAAGATTCTTGTAAGGCTTTGTCAAGGATAGCTTTGTGAGCAGGGGATATGTGAAGCAACTCAAGAATGGATATGTGCACAGGTGTTTTGGCAAGCTGATCCAAGATATTATAGTTAGAGAATGGTCAAGGAGGATGAATAGGTGCTTCTTGAATGGTGACTCGACCTCTGCGGGTAGTTATAGTGCAATCAGGTGCTTTGCCTTGGATAGTAATGGTAGAAATGCAAGCATGGTCAATGTGGCCAATGGTAGATGATTCATAGGTATATTGAATGGCATTCCTAGCATGAGGGTTACTTGTTTTGTCATGAGATGGAAGTGGATTCTTGAAAGTCTCTAGATCATAGTTCGATGTTGATTGTTGTGCAGGTTGAGTTGTTGAAGGTGTAACTTTGATTAATCCTTGATCGGTACAATCTTGGATGACATGTTTTAAGCACAAACAACCATTTGTTTTGTGTCCTTTAACTCTATGGAAATTGCAATACTCATTTTCTTTGTACCAAGGAGCTTTGAAGAGTAGTTCACCATTGGGTGGTGCATTTGGTAAGATAATATCCCCCGCTTGGAGAAGCTTTCCAAAGACAACCTCCATAGGTTCCGCTAATGGTGTAAATTGTCGACGCGGATTGGAAGTTTGGCATTGTCGCATTCATTGAAAGGGTTGTGTTGTTGTAGAAGTAGCTTGGATGTTGATGGGAGCTTTCATAGTTTGGATGTTCTTTGTGTCCACGACACCATCATTGACAACATTTTTATTTTTGTTCCAAAAGTGAGACTTATCGTTGGAGTTCTGAGGATAGTCTTTGTTATCACGAAAGATCTTGATAATTCATTTAGCAATTAAAGCGCATTCAATGATGGTTCCTTTGGAAACAAGTTCATCAAAGGTTGGTGCAGGAGCACCCCTTCAACAAGCCAACTATATTTCGGAAGGAGAAGACTAGGGTCTTAATATGTTTTCTATATTTTCTATGTAATAAGTCTCTAGGACACTTGTCAATTTGTAATGACAAGGATGTTAGTTTGTTAGAGTTTGTTAGTTAGTTGTTATCTCCCAGCTGCTTGGAAATGTCTCCTAGCCACTGGGAATCAAGTCTGTACTACTCATAGTAAGTGGATAAATACCCTAGATCGGGTCAATTTGAAGGGATGGATGATGGTTGATGGATTGAATTGATTTTACAGAGTGCAACTGTGAAATCAGATATCTGTATACATTTCTGAACGCAATAAGAAGAAGATCCTGTTTGTGTTATTTTCTAGCATTTTGAATTCACTGTGCAATCAATTTTCTATTTGGGATCGAGATGGGTTTGTAGCCCATTCCACCGGTTAGATTCTTTGAATTGGTGGAATGGTTGTATATATTAGTTTAGGTTTTGTTTTGTTTTGTTTCTTATTTGTCCATGTTCAGGTTTGCTGGATCGCTTACATCATGCATTGAAGAGTCCTAGCATGGGTGTGTGCTAGGTTGACAAAGTGTAGAGGATTGCATGTTTGTAGGAGAAACAGATCTATGAAATTGCAAGGGTTTCAATGGATTAAATTAGAAAAATTTTGTAGTATTCCATTGGATATACAAATTGTGAGTATATCGCATTTGTATGCAGGATATATAGCCTGTGCGTATATCTCAAGGTATATCGGATGTGAAAACATGTTGAAAATGCATGTTTCAAAGATATAAGGGTAAAACATATCGGATATACATTTTCTGTATATATCGCTTTTGTTTGTCATAGATAGTTCATGTGTATATCACCATCGCATCTGAGTACCAGTTTGTGTGTATCTAAAAATTACACATCGGGTTTATATGTGGCAAAGTGTTGATATACAATCTCTGTGTATATCACAAATGCATATCGGGTTCAATCCCTGTGTATACCGCAGTTGCATGATTGTGAGTATCTCATAGATGTATATGGCAGATTGTATGTGTTGAATGTACATTGTGAACGTACATCAGGTTGATATAAAGAAGTCAGTGGTCAATTTTCTTGGAAGGCATATTCCGAAGGCATATTCGGCGAATGCATGTTTTGAGTTGTATGTTTTAAATGTATATCGGAATATACATTCCATAGATACATTGGGTTATATATAGAAGGTGATTGGTAGGAGTGGTAGGAGGAACCGGCATGACAAGTCAGAGATTGTATCTACAAAGCCAAGTGTATCAGGGTGACAAGAACCATCAGAGTGAAATATATTGGGAAGGCCGATAGCATATGTGTTGCCAATAGGCAACCAATGCAAAGCGCATACATCAGTGTAAGGTATGCGATCGGAGGGAGGTTGTTTTGTTTGGCCGATAGTTTGGAGTCTGGCCGATGGGTAAGTAAGAGAAACATACAAAGGCAAATGTATGTTAATGAGGAATTGATACCTCTTTTGCATGTTTCCGTTGGCAGCTCTGCATCATAGTGGTATCAGAGTGAAGGAGTATCTTTTGAGAAGTAGAAGGTGACAAGATGTCTGAAGGAGAAGGGTCAGAAGAGTACCCAGTAAGGATGATCAATGTTGAGTTGGCGGTCTTAGTAAAGAAGCAATTGGCAGAGATCAAAGTGGTTGGAGCTCAGAATCAGGAATTGAAAGATGAGTTGGAGAAGTTGAGGGACAAAGTAGGAAAGGGAAAAGAATATTCTAGTGAATGAGAAGACAGGGATGAAGAGGAGATCCCTAGGCAGGAAGAGATAGACGTTCCTGCAGACCAGAGACCCTTACTCAACGACCTCAAATCCATGGAGCAGAGGACCATGGATATGAAAATAGACCTGCCAGTGTTTGCAAGAAAAATGGAACCTGATTCCATGATGGAGTGGATAGACTCCTTGAATAATTTCTTTGAAATAGAGGAAATACCAGATCACCAAAGAGTGAAGATGGCTCAGTCCAAAATGAAAGGGGCTACACTAACCTGGTGGAATTTCATCTAAGACGACAAGGTGAAAGAAGGAAAGAACAGAGTTGCTACGTGGAGGAAGATGATGGCTTTAGTGAAGGAAACCTATGTTCCATTGTATTACAATATCTAATTACATAAGAGGAGACAAAATTTGAAACAGAAGGAGTTAGATGTCAGTGCATACACTGAAGAGTTCATGAAACTATGTGTCAAGACAAGGGTAAAGGAGAATGAGGAAGAGAAGGTAGCAAGGTATCTCAATGGGTTGAGATTTACCATCCAAGAAGACCTAAATCTGCATAATCCAGATATAGTTTAGAAGTGCTACCAATTACCACTCAAAGTGGAAGAGAAACTAAAGAGAAGACAAGAGCAGAACAATAGAAGAAGAGGAAGATAGCAAAGAGGGGGAAGAAGTCCTTTCAAAGGTAGAGGAAATGGATTTGGACACCAAAGTGAATCCAATCAAGAGAGAAGCAAAGGTGACAGCAGTCAAACTCAAAGGGGAAGTTATGATAAAAAGGGAAACTTTAGGGGCAGAAGACCACCATTTGAAGGAAGATCTCAAGGCAGAGGACCTATCAGATGTTACAATTGCAATCAGGAAGGCCATATAGCTAGTAGATGTTAAGAAAAAGCAACAAGTTCAATGGGAGAAAGGAGGACAAATCTGATCCAAGAATCTGATTGTCAAAGTGCGACACGCTCAAACACTTACCAAAGTGTGAATACTCCTGATGCTTATGGGTATCCTGAGAAAGGAGATTTTTGATGATTAGGAGAGAAATGACCACCATGAAGGTGTCTAACAGAGAACCCCCACAAAGAAAGTCTCTTTTCAAAACTACCTACAAGGCAGGAGGAAAGGTATGTAAAGTTCTGATTGAATCTGGATCTACTAAAAATTTTGTGTCTGTTGAAATGGTAGAAAAGCTTAAGCTTAGAAGACTACCACATCCTTGCCCATACAAGATTTCCTGGCTCACTCAAGGTCAGAAAATAGTTGTAGAAGAGAAAGCTTGGGTGGAGTTTCAAATTGGACCATACAAGGGTAGATTATTGTTCGACATAACTCAGATAGATGCTTGCAATCTCCTATTTGGAAGACGATGGCAATATGACTTGAGAGCAAAACATGATGGAGTTAGAAACACATATTTAATCACCAAGGATAGTATGGTGATAGAGTTACTACCATGGATGGAGAAGGAGGTGGAAGGTAATGATGGTAGAAGGTAAACAATTCATGAAGGAGATAGTAGATGAAGATGCAGTTGCATATGCCCTAATTCCATGCCTAAAGGTGAACAAGGAGCAGTAGCAAGAAGTCAAGGTAGAGAAGAAGCAAAGGTTCATAGATCCTGCTATCCAGGAACTATTGGACAAGTACAAAGGCATCATCTCTGATGGAATATTGAGGTCCCTACCCCCTATAAGGGACATCAGCCATCACATAGATCTGATCCCAGGATCTACACTTCCAAACAAGGTAGCATACAAGCTTGCCCCAGAGTAGAATGTAGAGGTAGCAAGGTAGATTGAGGAATTGTTGGAGACAGGCCTAATTGGTAAGAGTTTAAGCCCATGTGCAATACCGGCTGTACTAGCACCAAAGAAGGAAGGCACTTGGAGACTTTGCACTGATTCAAGGGCTATCAACAAGATCATAATCAGGTATAGGTTCCCAATCCCTAGGATAGAATATTTGCTTGATTGCTTGGGAGGTGCCCAATATTTCACAAAAATAGATTTGAAAAGTGGCTATCATCAAATTAGGATTAGGCCAAAAGATGAGTGGAAAACTGCATTTAAGACCAATGAGGGGTTATATGAGTGGAAGGTCATGCCTTTTAGTTTGTCCAACGCCCCTAGTACCTTTATGAGGTTGATGAATGAGGTCTTGAGAGAATTTATAGGTAAATTTTTCATAGTATATCTAGATGACATTCTGATTTTCAGTAATACAAGGGAAGAACATCTCAAACATATAGACCTGGTCCTCAAAAGGTTACATGAAGAGCAATTAATGATCAACTTGGAGAAGTGTTTGTTCATGCATGAGGAGATCATCTACTTGGGTTTTTTCATCTCACATGGCAAACTAAAAATGGATCAAGAGAAGGTAAGTGCCATATTATCTTGGCCAACTCCTAGAACCATAAATGATGTCAGAAGTTTCCATGGGTTAGCAACCTTCTATAGGAAGTTTATAAAAGGGTTTAGTCATGTCTGTGCACCCATGCTTGACACCATAAAAGGAGGATAGAAGTGCAAATTCACTTGGACAAAGGAAGCAGATGATTCATTTGAGACATTGAAGAAGAAGGTGGCACAATAGCTAGTCCTTGCACTTCCTGATTTCAACAAGATTTTTCAAGTAGAATGTGATGCAAGCCACATGGCAATTGGAGTAGTACTCAATCAAGAAGGGAGGCCTATTGCATTTTTCAATGAGAAACTCAATGATGCTAAGAAGAGATACTCATCCTATGATTTAGAGATGTATGCTCTGGTCCAGTCACTCAAAAAGTGAAAGCATTACTTGATGCCAAAAGAATTCATAGTGTTTATAGATAATCAGGCCCTTAGTTTCATAAACAGTCAAGAGAAGTTGAACCATCGGCACATGAAGTGGGTGGAGACTTTACAAGCTTTCACCTTCACACTCAAGCACAAGAAAGGGGTCAAGAACAAGGTAGCAGATGCTTTGAGCAGGAGGGTTCTAACCATAAATTAGATTTAATTGGAGAGTGTTGGCATTGATTCGTTAAAGACTATGTATGATGCTGATGAAGACTTTGGAGAGATCTACAAAGTATGCACTTCTTTTGGAGACAAATATCATGTTGAGTACTCCAAATTTTTGATACAAGATGGATTACTTTTCAAAGGTGGATAGTTGTGTATTCCAAGGTGTTCCATGAGACTGAATATCATTAGTGAGAAACATTGTGGGGCCATGGCAGGATATTTTGGTCTGGATAAGACTCTGGATCTTGTAAAGAGACATTATTATTGGCCTACGTGTTGGTCATGATGTTAGTCACTCACAAACATAGAATAAAAGTTACACAACAACCTTTACTCATCTTGAAAGATACGATGAATTCAAAGAATTCATGATCCCAAGTCTCCGTTGATTAGGTCTTAATCTACTGACGTTACTCAGTGGTTGATGTGTGTTGCTGTTTTCCATTCAGGGGCCTTACGTGTTTCTGCACTGTTCATCATCATCATCTTCAAATATCCTGCTCTGGATGTTCGCTCTGCATAAGCCTCCAACAATTCTACCTCTGCACTGTAAATTTAGTCAAATAATGTGCATACAGGCCGATATTTGCATGATTTCTACCATTATTTATGATTCTTTGCATGATATTTTCAATACTACATGCGTTTAACCAAATATGCTAAGGATCTTCAGTTACCTACGAGATTTCAGCATATTTCACTGTTTCTGCTTGTTATTTATCATGATTTGCAGTTATGGTGATGAATTAATGAAATTGAAAAAAGGAAAAGGGTTAGAGAGTGAGATTCCTAAAATTACTGGACTTAGATCACTGATTCACATACAAGCTCCCATACTTGCAATGAAAAGAAGGAAAACTAGAAATCATACTTCACCAGGACATTCCACAAATCCGCATGATCTAGTGCAAAGCTTCAAAGGAAAGTTGACAACAACATGTAATGAAATGAAAGCGCTTCCAATTGAACACAGCATTCACCAGTACATATCCAGAAATCAACAGAAGATTACGTAAAATTTACAATCAGGATGTAATCTGGAACTTCATCTTCATTCAGTATGCTCAAGAACAGGTACATTTACAGTGATCTGAAGAAAGAACCTTGACATTTCAACAATTCTATCCTCATTAGTCTCAGTAATCCGATCTCCTAACTTATTCTACTGTAATTGACTTTTGCGCTAGATGCGTCTATGTATTCTAATGTATTCCTCTTTTTAAAATGACAAGCTCTGGATGTTATATAGAGCAACTGCCAGAAAACGGTTATAATGATCCAAGGATCAGGATCCTCTCATAAAAAACAACGGTCCAGATGAAAAGCACATGCTTCGCCAGTTAGCAAATGTACAGCTGGCACAGAATATTCTAGCATCTTCAACTTGATTCGGTCTCCAGCTGGCGAACAGCATATTTGACAATATCCTCCTCATTTCTGGCTCATGTTGCCTCCATGCGCAACATTGTAATTCTCAGCTTCAGCAGCATCATCATGATTTCAACGCTCAGCTTCAGCAGCATCATCATGACTTCAATGTTCAGCTTCAGCAGCATCATGATGATTTCCTGCAAGTAAACAGACAAACATTAAGTTCATCATCATCATGATAAACAACAGGAAGTAAACACTTTATTAAACATACCTCCCCATGTGCAGCCACAGGCAAACAAGCTTTACCTGTGAAAAATATGCACTAAATGCATAAACGGCATAAAAACAACCAGGTCAACCCTCGTTGACCAAAATCAGGCAGTCGGGCTTTCAAATCTCCATCGCTTCATGTTTTTGCCCATTTTCTTGTATATCGGGTTCGAAATATGATGATGATGATCTCAGATTATACAAAGCAATAATCGCCTTTCAACCATCCTTAGAATCCGGCTTTGCATCATCATCATATTTGCATCGGCGTGACTACATATGATCAGGGTGACAATTTTACCTTAGGCCGACGGCAACAGTTATACCGATGCCAAAAATCATGATGATGACCAACTATATGCCTTCCGTCTGTCCGCAGGATATTACAAAATATGATGATCCTCCTTTCCTAATGCTCTGATGAAAAGCACATCAGGATGTTTTATTCTTGCTCATTCGGGAAAGAACGACAACGTCATCATCATCATGATGAAGACAAACAGGAGGACTTGGAAAATGATCCTGCCGCTGAGGAAAATCATGATGACGTCATCGTCATCATCAGGCTTGGTAAAAATGCAAAGGGATGACGTCACCGTCATGTTTCGTTAAGATCAGGAGGTAAATGGAATATCGGGTTCCCTCTAAGGAAGATGATCAGGTCATGAAAGCAGTATGACCCTTTTCGGCCAAGGCAATCCGCTCGAAAGATCAGGATGATGAACATCATCATCATCATATTCACACTGGGTGATCTAAAATATGATCCTGCTGAAAGTCCTGATGACGTCATCAGGATATCCGGGGCTTGTGTTAATCTTCGAAGATGACGTCATCGTCATATTTGCAAAAGGTTATACTCGTCGGCAGGATGATATTACGAACTGTTGGGAGAGACGAACAAGATCATGATGATCTTGTTCAACATGACTTAAGAAATGAAAATCACCCTCCGCTTCGAAAGATAAGGTGATCATCATGATCACGCAAAAGGAGGTCAGGAGGATATTAGGAAATGTCGGGTCTCGAAATATCATGATGATGCTGATCACCAAGACTGTCGTGCGCGCGCAAATTATGCAGATGGCAGATTTCTCTAAGTAAGGTGATATTATAATATCAGCATGATATTATAATATCGGGTGATGTTGGAATATCATGATGCTCGCAATGTTCCCAAGGTTACTCGACGGGTAAAACACACTAGCACTTAAGATTGACGTCCGGATGTTTCGGGACTGCATGATTTTTTATCAGGTGATAGAGTAAGATCATGATGATGACCTTTGGCGACACAAAAGACCGCCCGACGGGGAGAACCTACTACGACTTAAACTTGACGTCCGGATGTTTCGACCTCAGGATATTATCGGGGGGCTTTTCAAATATCATGATGATGATGTTCATATAGCAATTATCAGGTTTGACCAAAACTTTGACTGCTCACAAGTCCCTCATATGGACAAATTTTCAAGTGATGCAAAAGGCAAACCTGCATGAAATTTCAAGCTCTTTCTAACCATGAAGTCATAGAAACAAAATATGAACTTTGAGAAACTAACCTCATGATGATGACCTACCTCACCCTGACCTTCATGATGATGATGCACCTGACTTATTTTTACCAAACCGCCAGAAACAGACAACACAAGCCAAAACAAAAGCTGGGTCCCTGTTTTGCCAAGTCAAAATGGGGCGTGTTGTGTAACCACACAACAACTTGCCACCAAAGAAAACAACAAAATTCAAATGATTCAAGTGATGTGATCACATTCATCTATAGTATTCTAATTCTGTCTAAGTAAAATCATCATGATCTTTGAATGATAAAATTTCATTAAGGTAACAGTGCTAACAAAGGATCAGGTGTGTGCAGATGATTAATTATCCTCATCTTGAAAGTAAGTTGAAAACATAAGTAACTGGTGTTAAACTACATAGTTGGAGATCATCCCTCATAGCCAACCTGGATAGAGCCTTGCTGCCAGCAGGTGTCTATAACCCCGGCAAGGTTATCTGTACAATCTCCCTAAGTAGAGCCCCACTGCCAGCAGGCGTCCATAGCCCCGGTAGAGTTACTTAGATGGCCTAATTTTATTGTTTATTTATTTTCCATTTATACTTATATTTGATATCATCATGTCAGCTCATTTGTACAAGGTGTAGTCACTTGCAGCTTTAGGTTGGAGATTGTATTGGTAGCAAGGGAGTCCCTTTAGATTTTTCACTTAACACCTATACTCATATCTTCAACAAACCCAAGGCTGTTAGGTGTTTCATTGTGTTTGATTCACTTTGGACAAGAAAAGGCACCTTGATGAAAAGACATCATAAACCTGATCATGAACATTTCTCAGAATGAATCATAACCTATATCTAAATCTGGTCTCATCACTTGAATCCTAACAATTTAATTATTTTCTTAGGTGATGAAGTGCATCATCCTGACTTACCAAAACAAAACTCAACCAAAACAACACAAAACAGAAGCAACACTATACAAACCACTACTAGGCAAACAAAATCCAGAAAAAGACCTAAGGACACCTGTATTTGCATACTTCTTTTGATTGTGCAGGAGCATCAGGGTATTAGTTATGGTTCTCAACCTAGCAAATTTATCTTTATATTCTGAAGAATATTCTGGTATTCTGAATTCACTGTATTCAACAGAACAACTCTTGATGATCAGCAACTGAGGACGCTCATCATGTTCATGATTAATCCATATGCATGTCTTATCTTCTGAATTTCCATAATTAAAATAATATTCAACATTATTTACTGTGGAAAGGAGAAATACAACCTGGTGTATTTCTGGCTTTGCTGGACATGCTTCTTCATTGGCAGTTGGTCTTTCATTTGTCATTATATTTTCACTGCTTGGCTCAGTGCCTGGTCCCTCCTCAAATTGAAGGATGTATGACTTTTGATGTACTAATTCTTCATCTTTATCCAGCCTTATCCCTTCATTCTGGATGTTCAGTTTATCCTCCAGTTCAGGAAACTTCTCAGTATTTTCTTCAATTTCCTGCACATCAGCATCTAAATAAGTATCTTTATTATCACAATCTGATATACAGAAATTTATCATTTCTAAATCATTTGACTGTAAAGGAGAAACAACTTTCACTTGATGAGGACACTCCCCTGTTTCATTTTCAAAATATTTCTGGAGTGACATCTGATTATGCATAACAACTCCAAAGTCTTCTACATCTTCATTTTTCAGGAATTGTTCATTAAATAATTCACATTTTCTATCTATTAGAGGATCTGGTTCCTTTAACCTGCAACATTCTTGCATTTGATCATTTAATTCAAAGAAGTCAGGTAATAAATCAGCATTTATTTTCTTCTCTGTGACTCCCTGAGTTACCATCATGGGAACTTCATCATCAGGAGTGCATTTAAATTGCTCTAGCATCTGTTTACACTTCTCTTTACCATAGAATGACTCTGGGAAAGATGTTTCATCTTCTTTATCAAAAGTATTAGGATCAGAATCAAAACTATTATCCTGATGAGTGATTTCTTCTCTAAAATTTTCACAAGATTCATACCTGCATACTGACTGATCCTTACTTGTATTAGGAAGTAGAGAACTCCTATCAATCCCAGCATAAAATGAATCCAGGAAAGATGTTTCATCTTCATTACCTTCTGAAACTGCCTCAGCTATTGTATTTTCTAGAATCTTTTTCAACATGACCAAGCAAGGGTAACAATCTTTTTCTGAATGCTCTTCATCATGTAATCTGCACCAGCTTTCAACCAAGACATCATCAATGGGCAAACCTAATATTTGACTACGCTGTATATTTCTAGACAAATATAATTCAAAATCTTCAGAATGATCTACTTCAGTGTCTGGACAATTAATAACTTCTGGTGCTGCATCTGCTTGTTGCTCCTTTCCTTTATCTGATGAGCCTGATGGCTTTCCTCTTTTCTCTTCCATCCTAGCAGGAAGATGATGTTCAGCACATACAGTTGCATGCTTCTTCAAAATGTGCAAGCACAGTGAGCAAGTGGTTTCTGAGTGAGGCGCCTCATGCAGCCTACACCAACCTTTGATTAAAACCTCCTGGGGAGATCTACACTGTTGTGTTATTTTTTTTATTTCTTTGACCAGAAATTCTTCGAACTTCGTCAGGTCACTGCCTTTATCCTCATCAGACAACTCGTAATCCGGTTCCATGAAGCAATCACTACCAGGAGTGATCTTTTCCTTTCTCGCATCATTCGTCTGATTGGACACCAGGATCTCTTCTGTTTTTCGGATATGATCCTCATCAGGATCCGTCGACTCTTCTGTTCCTGCAGAAGACAAATAAAATTTAGTATCATCATCATCATCAGATGTAGCACTCACCTCAGAATATGATGATGATGCTTCACTATACGTCTGCTCCAGCATGATCATGTCCAAGCATGGTTCGCAAGTCTTTTCCGAGTGTACCTCGCCATGCAATCTGCACCATCCATCAATCAAAATATCATTAGCAGGTATATTTAATAATTGACAACGTTTTATCTGAGTAGATAAATGCATCTGAAAATCCCTGAAGTGATCTATTTCGTTGTCATTATCAGGATCACTATTAAGCTCGACAACTGGCAAATCCTTATGATAATCATCATCATGATGATGGTGAACATCAAGCATCAGGACCTCTTCTATTTGGACAGTTTGCGGCCTGATGTGATAAACTCCAGGTTCTACGTTTACATACATGATCTCATTTGTTCTGTTATATTCGGTGATCATATGTTTCATCCTAGGCTCAGCATCAATCCTGATCTGATTAGGTATACCTTTCCATGGCAACCACATGTGACTGAAGTCTGTGGACATGTATCCGTTAAGCGTTTTAGACCAGTCCTGGCTAAGCAACATCCCATATGTATCAGGTATGTCAACTACCTGAATGTCAATGTAATACTGGATCCTAGGATCAGACGCTAGCTACATGTGAATATGAGTGAGTTCTCCTACGACATTTACTTCTGTCTTGTCCAGTTGAGTGACCTTCTTTAAGGATTTAGCAGGATGCAGTCCTAATGCGTTGCATATTGACAAAGGCATAACATTAGTTGAGGCTCCTGAATCAACTAAGCAGTTGTGCAAATTCTTACTGAACATTCTTATGGTGAGGAGAAACGGTGGTGATTCAGTTTTATCTCTGTACAAGGTCATGTGAGAGGTTTCAGCAGCTTGGACTGTGGCTGACACTTTGGGCTTGACAGTGCTATCTTTAGCAGTATGGTCTCTGCTATTGGATTGACTCGAAAGGTGATTATCCTCTTTAGAAGCAGGATCATCCAGCGACTTCATGAATGCCCTTTTGATGGCAGGAGTTTTCAGTAACTCAGATAGGGACAGGCTGATCTTGATTTTCTTCATTTCATCAGCCAAATAACTGACTAACTTGTCAGACTCATGAGGTGCACCTGCGACTTTTGTTACTGTGTTTTGAGGAGACAAGTATTGAGCATTCACCTTAGGGAACCCAGGGTTATTGCTAGCCTTAGGATCAGGAGGTGTGTTGAAGTTGTTTGGAGGTAGAGATGATGTCAATGGACCGGCAGGTCTGTTGGCATTACTCCTCAGGTTATAATTGTGCTTACCAGGGTATTGCTGCTGGTATGCATGTACTTCCTCATGCTCTCTTGTAGGTTCGTTTTCATCCTCAAAAGGGAAGACATAATTTGCTTCAAAGGTTAAGGCAGATTCTTCACAGGTCTGATTATAATCCTGATGAGGCTGATTAGTGTAGGTTTCCAGCACAAAAGCTGAGTCATATCCACAAGGAACTATTTCATTTCCTTCTGCCTGAGGTGGATTTCCAGAAGTATTAGACACTTCAGTCTGAAAGATGCTGGCAGCAATCCTAAATTGTGGACAATCTAATTCTGCATGTGCATTGGTGTTGTGAATCCTGCACCAATTGGTAAGGGCTGCCTCAGCAAGATTGACTCTAGTAGTTTGTTTGGCTTCACCAGGAGGCTGATTGTCTAGGGGTGATGGTAATGAACCATTATTTGGCCTAGAGTTCCACACTCTGGGCTGCCTAGGAGGATTATTGTTATTTGCAGCACTACTGTTGAAGTTATTGTTGTATCCTCTGTCAGGGTAATTTGGTATGTCATTGGAATAACTCCTATTCTGACCTGACTGTGAATAAAACCCTTGGTTTCTCAAGTGTGTTACTTCTGTGGTGAGCTTTCTCAACTGAGCAGACATTTCTTTGATTTCCTCTTTCTCCTCTTGAGCTTTGGCCACTACATTTTCAGTCTGAGGCTGGAAAAAGGAAGATCCATGGTTATTGTGGGATAGGTATGTACCCTGAGGTGTCTGAGTATGTGCAGGATATTGTGACGATTGGCCATTTCCATTAGGAGGAGGCATGATACTCAATGGAGGTACTTGCAAAGGTGCAGGCATGATTGCTGGGGGCATCACTGCTCCATTTGGATATTGTGCAGGATATTGCGAAGGATAAGCTGCAGGATACTGTGCTGGATATTGTGACTGCATGCTAGGCAAAGCAGGGAATGCTATATTTGGAGTAGGAGCAGGTATCAGCTGTTGATTTACCTTGATAGCTTCTTGAAAAGCTCCTGTCAATGTGGTAATCGCAGGATGTGTTCTCCTGATGAACATGGCGGTTAACGGATCCAGGGCTGAATAATAAATACTTCTGGCAGCATCATCAGCCACCACATATGGGGTAACTAGCTTGGACAACATTTTCTGGAACCTGGCATTGAAATTTGCAATAGGTTCATGCTCCAATCTCTTAATTGTGGCAAACAAGTGGTAATTCATGGATGGATCAATAGGGACCTTGAATCTGTCAAGAAAGGCCTTCTCTAAGACAGCCCACGAACCTACAGAAGATTGACCAAGACTGATGAACCAATTATAAGCCTCTTCCCCTAAGGAAAAAGGGAATAATCTGCACACCACATCCTGATGCTCTATTCTGGCTCTGCAGCAAGCTTCTTTAAACGTCCTGATATGATCATCCGCATCTTGATAAGGATGGTATTTTGGACAAAGCTTGTCCGGATACTTTGGTAACTCATGGTACGCAGTAAAGGTCAATGGTGATTCTGCTGCAAAGAACGACATTGCAACCTAAAGGGGCTGAACTGGTGGTGCAGTTGGCTGAGGTTGGACTAAAGGTATACCCTGAGGTTGAACAGGAGGTGTCACTGGTATACCTGAAGGTATTTGCAAACCAACGGGAGTTACAGGAGGAGGTCCTGGTGAAGCTCTGGACGTACTAGACTCTGGAGTATGGTGAACGTCTACAGTCTTAGGTCTAAAACCTCTGACAGGCAATTCTTCGAAAATTTCACTATGTCTAGACCTGGTATTTATCCTGTGAGCCAGGATTTCTCAATTTGGAGGCCAATTAGCTGAAACTTTGCAAATATTGGCTGGATTCCACCGGACGAGGTGATATTTGCGGTCAACTTGCAAATCAGACTGAATATTCGCGCAATATTTGCGAAGACACTGCAAATATGACAGGATATTGGGATATTTCGACCAGTAGCACCAGATCTCACGTGTCTAAGGCTCAAATCCTCAAAGCTTGAACAAATTTATGCATCTTTGGCCAATATTTAGTGAATTTAAAGAAATCTACTGTAAAGCTTGCAATATTTATGTGAAATTTGGAAATCTTTACACAGAATGTGCAAATACAAACTTGTCGCAGCAAATATTTACGCAATTTGATGAAATTCACAAATGATCTGAAGTTACCTTACTCTGAGCGTCATCAAACCTGGAAATACTGATGATGAACGTGATCTTCCGGACTCAGGCCCTCCTTCTAGCGCCAATTTGTGTTGGTCATGATGTTAGTCACTCACAAACATAGAATAAAAGTTACACAACAACCTTTACTCATCTTGAAAGATACGATGAATTCAAAGAATTCATGATCCCAAGTCTCCGTTGATTAGGTCTTAATCTACTGACGTTACTCAGTGGTTGATGTGTGTTGCTGTTTTCCATTCAGGGGCCTTACGTGTTTCTGCACTGTTCATCATCATCATCTTCAAATATCCTACTCTGGATGTTCGCTCTGCATAAGCCTCCAACAATTCTACCTCTGCACTGTAAATTTAGTCAAATAATGTGCATACAGGCCGATATTTGCATGATTTCTACCATTATTTATGATTCTTTGCATGATATTTTCAATACTACATGCGTTTAACCAAATATGCTAAGGATCTTCAGTTACCTACGAGATTTCAGCATATTTCACTGTTTCTGCTTGTTATTTATCATGATTTGCAGTTATGGTGATGAATTAATGAAATTGAAAAAAGGAAAAGGGTTAGAGAGTGAGATTCCTAAAATTACTGGACTTAGATCACTGATTCACATACAAGCTCCCATACTTGCAATGAAAAGAAGGAAAACTAGAAATCATACTTCACCAGGACATTCCACAAATCCGCATGATCTAGTGCAAAGCTTCAAAGGAAAGTTGACAACAACATGTAATGAAATGAAAGCGCTTCCAATTGAACACAGCATTCACCAGTACATATCCAGAAATCAACAGAAGATTACGTAAAATTTACAATCAGGATGTAATCTGGAACTTCATCTTCATTCAGTATGCTCAAGAACAGGTACATTTACAGTGATCTGAAGAAAGAACCTTAACATTTCAACAATTCTATCCTCATTAGTCTCAGTAATCCGATCTCCTAACTTATTCTACTGTAATTGACTTTTGCGCCAGATGCGTCTATGTATTCTAATGTATTCCTCTTTTTAAAATGACAAGCTCTGGATGTTATATAGAGCAACTGCCAGAAAACGGTTATAATGATCCAAGGATCAGGATCCTCTCATAACAAACAACGGTCCAGATGAAAAGCACATGCTTCGCCAGTTAGCAAATGTACAGCTGGCACAGAATATTCCAGCATCTTCAACTTGATTCGGTCTCCAGCTGGCGAACAGCATATTTGACAATATCCTCCTCATTTCTGGCTCATGTTGCCTCCATGCGCAACTTTGTAATGCTCAGCTTCAGCAGCATCATCATGATTTCAACGCTCAGCTTCAGCAGCATCATCATGACTTCAATGTTCAGCTTCAGCAGCATCATGATGATTTCCTGCAAGTAAACAGACAAACATTAAGTTCATCATCATCATGATAAACAACAGGAAGTAAACACTTTATTAAACATACCTCCCCATGTGCAGCCACAGGCAAACAAGCTTTACCTGTGAAAAATATGCACTAAATGCATAAACGGCATAAAAACAACCAGGTCAACCCTCGTTGACCAAAATCAGGCAGTCGGGCTTTCAAATCTCCATCGCTTCATGTTTTTGCCCATTTTCTTGTATATCGGGTTCGAAATATGATGATGATGATCTCAGATTATACAAAGCAATAATCGCCTTTCAACCATCCTTAGAATCCGGCTTTGCATCATCATCATATTTGCATCGGCGTGACTACATATGATCAGGGTGACAATTTTACCTTAGGCCGACGGCAACAGTTATACCGACGCCAAAAATCATGATGATGACCAACTATATGCCTTCCGTCTGTCCGCAGGATATTACAAAATATGATGATCCTCCTTTCCTAATGCTCTGATGAAAAGCACATCAGGATGTTTTGTTCTTGCTCATTCGGGAAAGAACGACAACGTCATCATCATCATGATGAAGACAAACAGGAGGACTTGGAAAATGATCCTGCCGCTGAGGAAAATCATGATGACGTCATCATCATCATCAGGCTTGGTAAAAATGCAAAGGGATGACGTCACCGTCATGTTTCGTTAAGATCAGGAGGTAAATGGAATATCGGGTTCCCTCTAAGGAAGATGATCAGGTCATGAAAGCAGTATGACCCTTTTCGGCCAAGGCAATCCGCTCGAAAGATCAGGATGATGAACATCATCATCATCATATTCACACTGGGTGATCTAAAATATGATCCTGCTGAAAGTCCTGATGACATCATCAGGATATCCGGGGCTTGTGTTAATCTTTGAAGATGATGTCATCGTCATATTTACAAAAGGTTATACTCATCGGCAGGATGATATTACGAACTGTTGGGAGAGACGAACAAGATCATGATGATCTTGTTCAACATGACTTAAGAAATGAAAATCACCCTCCGCTTCGAAAGATAAGGTGATCATCATGATCACGCAAAAGGAGGTCAGGAGGATATTAGGAAATGTCGGGTCTCGAAATATCATGATGATGCTGATCACCAAGACTGTCGTGCGCGCGCAAATTATGCAGATGGCAGATTTCTCTAAGTAAGGTGATATTATAATATCAGCATGATATTATAATATCGGGTGATGTTGGAATATCATGATGCTCGCAATGTTCCCAAGGTTACTCGATGGGTAAAACACACTAGCACTTAAGATTGACGTCCGGATGTTTCGGGACTGCATGATTTTTTATCAGGTGATAGAGTAAGATCATGATGATGACCTTTGGCGACACAAAAGACCGCCCGACGGGGAGAACCTACTACGACTTAAACTTGACGTCCGGATGTTTCGACCTCAGGATATTATCGGGGGGCTTTTCAAATATCATGATGATGATGTTCATATAGCAATTATCAGGTTTGACCAAAACTTTGACTGCTCACAAGTCCCTCATATGGACGAATTTTCAAGTGATGCAAAAGGCAAACCTGCATGAAATTTCAAGCTCTTTCTAACCATGAAGTCATAGAAACAAAATATGAACTTTGAGAAACTAACCTCATGATGATGACCTACCTCACCCTGACCTTCATGATGATGATGCACCTGACTTATTTTTACCAAACCGCCAGAAACAGACAACACAAGCCAAAACAAAAGTTGGGTCCCTGTTTTGCCAAGTCAAAATGGGGCGTGTTGTGTAACCACACAACACTACGTTACAGTTAGATGTGAGCAAATTTGTGGAAGCATGTGTGATATGTCAAAAAGCAAAAGGGAGATCCACTAATGCAGGTTTATATCAGCCATTGCCCATTCCCTCTCTTCCATGGGAGAGCATCAGCATGGATTTTGTGTTGGGTTTATCGAGAATAATGAAGGGATATGATAGTGTTTTTGTTGTAGTAGACAAATTCAATAAAATGGCACATTTCTTGCCATGCAAAACCACTTGTGATGCTTCATATGTTGCAGACCTGTTTTTCAAGGAAATAGTGAGGATACATGGATTACCTTTGAGCATAGTCTCCAATAGAGATGTGAAATTTATTGGCCATTTTTGGAGGACTCTTCGGAAGAAGCTTGGCACCAATTTATCCTTATCATCATCCTCTCATCCTCAAACAGATGGATAGACTGAAGTGGTTAACCGTTTGTTGGGAAATCTACTAAGGTGTTTGACAAGGCAGCATGGAGAGAAGTGGGATAACATCCTATCACAGGCAAAATTTTCCTATAATGACACTGTCAATAGGAGTACAGGGAAATCACCTTTCTAGGTGGTATAAGGTATTCACCCAAGAGGCATTTTAGAATTGAGAGATCTGCCTATAGGAGAGTCTATTAGTGTAGATGGAGAAGCTTTTGCATTAGCCATCAAGGAGGTGCATGATCAGGTCAAAACCCAACTCCAACAAACCACACTGAAGTATAAAGCCTATGCTGATAAGAAGAAGTGAGATGTACAATTTGATGTTGGAGATATGGTATGGGTTCATTTGAAGAAGGAGAGGCTCCCCAAAGGTAAATACACCAAGCTAATGCAGAGGAAGATCAGACCATATCAGATTCTGAAGAAGTGTGGATAGAATGCTTATGAGATCCAACTTCCTTCTGATCTTGGATTATCCCCTATCTTCAATGTATGTGATTTAACTCCATACAAGCATAATCTAGATGTAGACCAGGAACCATTACAGGGTACAATAGATGATGACATTCCTAAACATGATCCACCACAATTGCAAAAGATTTTAGACTCAAGAGTAGCAATGAAAACATGGAACAAAGAGTATATGGAATACTTGGTAGCTTAGCAAGGGAAACCTGATTCAGAGGCAGTTTGGATGACTGAAGAGTAGATCATCAAACAAGGTGCAGATCTTCAAAATCTCATCTCAAGTGGACTTGAGATTTCTTCTCTTGGGGAGTATGGTGCAGGAGTACCCCTTCAACAAGCCAACTATATTTCAGAAGGAGAAGACTAGGGTCTTAATATGTTTTCTATATTTTCTATGTAATAAGTCTCTAGGACACTTGTCAATCTGTAATGGCAAGGTTGTTAGTTTGTTAGAGTTTGTTAGTTAGTTGTTATCTCCCACCCACTTGGAATTGTCTCCTAGCCGTTGGGAATCAAGTCTGTACTACTCATAGTAAGTGGATAAATGCCCTAGATAGGGTCAATTTGAAGGGATAGATGTTGGTTGATGGATTGAATTGATTTTGCAGAGTGCAACTGTGAAATCAGATATCTGTATACATTTCTAAACGCAATAAGAAGAAGATCATGCTTGTGTTATTTTCTAGCATTTTGAATTCATTGTGCAATCAATTTTCTATTTGGGACCGAGATGGGTTCGTAGCCCATTCCACTGGTTAGATTCTTCGAATCGGTGAAATGGTTGTATATATTAGTTTAGGTTTTGTTTTGTTTTGTTTCTTGTTTGTCCATGTTCAGGTTTGTTGGATCACTTACATCATGCATTGAAGAGTCCTAGCATGGGTGTGTGCTAGGTTGACAAAGTGCAGAGGATTGCATGTTTGCAGGAGAAACAGATTTGTGAAATCGCAAGGGTTTCAATGGATCAAATCAGCAAAATTCTGTAGTATTCCATCAGATATACAAATTGTGAGTATATCGCATTTGTATGCGGGATATACAGCCTGTGTGTATATCACAAGGCATATCAGATGTGAAAACATGTTGAAAATGCATGTTTCAAAGATATAAGTGTAAAACATATCGGATATAAATGTCCTGTATATATCACTTTTGTTTGTCACAAATAGTTCATGTGTATGTCGCCATCACATCTAAGTACCAGTTTGTGTGTATCCAAAAATTGCACATCAGGTTTGTATGTTGCAAAGTGTTGATATACAATCTCTGTGTATATCGTAAATGCATATCAGGTTCAATCCCTGTGTATACCACAGTTGCATGATTGTGAGTATCTCACAGATGTATATGGCAGATTGTATGTGTTGAATGTACATTAGGTTGATACAAAGAAGTTAGCAGTCAATTTTCCTGGAAGGTATATTCCAAAGGCATATTCGGCGAATGCATGTTTTGAGTTGTATGTTTTAAATGTATATTGGAATATACATTCTATAGATACATTAGGTTATATACAGAAGGTGACCGGTAGGAGTGGTAGGAGGAACCAGCATGACAAGTCAGAGATTATATGTACAAAGCCAAGTGTATCGGGGTGACAAGAACCATCAGAGTGAAATATATCAGGAAGGCCGATAGCATATGTGTTGCCAATAGGCAACCAATGTAAATTGCATACATCAGTGTAAGGTATGTGATCAGAGGGAGGTTGTTTTGTTCGGCTGATAGTCTGGAGTCTGGCCGATGGGTAAGTAAGAGAAACATACAAAGGCAAATGTATGTTAATGAGGAATTGATACCTCTTTTGCATGTTTTTGTTGGTAGCTCTGCATCAAAGGTGCTAGCACTTTGCAATTGTAATTGGAATGATAGCTCAGGATGAAGATTTTGAACAAAGATATCAAGCTATTGCTTCTCAGGTATTTCCCATGATAATTTGCTAGCCATATTACGTAGTCATTGAGTGAATGAAGAAAAGGCTTCACCATTGCGTTGTTTATTGTTGACAAGGTCGTTCATGTTTATCTCATGGTTAATGTTAAATGTGTTGCAAGTATGGGCCTAACCGGTGGTGTCATTGATGTCAACATACTCCTGTTGCATTGATGATAAGGATTGGATGAGCTATGTACTGAGGATATTGAGAAAATTAGTCCTAATCAGGAACAGAGAAGAACAGTGAAGACAACAAGCTAAAGGTCCTAATTAAGATAAAGATCAAAGGATGCTCATCAAAGGGTTTATAGATATGTGTCTTAAGATGATCCAGTAAAGATTTTAGAGGTCTACATGAAGATCTAAGGAAGTTGTGGCCGCTCAAGTAAAACTGGTTTTGGCAAATGTTCAGAGGTGATAGAATGACATAGATAGGTCCAGTGAGATCCGGAAATGAAATATCTTGTTCTGTGGATTTGGTGAAGTGTTTAGGAAGTCAATGTGAATTGACAACTCAATTGGTTCATGGTCTGGAGGTCTGCAAGCATCTATTCCATTGTAACAGTGATGATAGACTATGTTTTTGAGGTTCCGGGTGAAGGAGATAAGGATTTCAGTAAGCAGATGTAGTGTGGATGTTCTTGGTGATTCAGGAAAGCTTGTGGAGGTCTTTGGATCATGTCCAGTTCATGTTGGTAGTCCGCATTAGAGTTTGGGCTCGCAACTAAAGAATAACTTCTAGATAATGGTGTTCTTCCTAACTCTAGCTGACCAGATGAGTTACACATCTTGGGGATGATATTGAAGATGTAATATGAAGATTGGCATGTTCCTAGAAGAAGATTGAAGTCTTAGATCTATGTGGCTAACAGTGTGTTGATCCGTGTGAAGTCTTTTGTAATTAGTCATGTTGTATTTATGTATTTTCTCTGTAATGTTTGTCGACTTAGATGATCATTCCTAAGTCGATGTTTTGTATAAATAAGGAATTGTAAAGTCATTCCAAAGATCATCTTTGTGGGGATGAGTGTGTGGTAAAAAGTAGAGGAGCGAAAGGCAGAGTAGAAGTATTGGGCTTAAATGGAATTGATTCAAGCATGGTAAAGATGCTATTCTCCAGTTCAAGTATGTGATACTTATTATCTTATAGATAGTGTGTCTCTTGTAGGCAGTGGGCCTCTTGTGAGCAGTGTGCTTAGGTAGTGAGCCCTAATTGGCATGTGCCATTTTGTTCTTTCTATTCTTCTAACAGAGAATACAATCTTGGGTTAATCACCCTGTGGTTTTTCCCTTAACTAGGTTTTCTGCGTAAAAATCTTGGTGTCTTATGTGTTGATGTGTTTCTACTCTTGATTTAATGCATTATGTTTCCATGATTGATTTATTATTATGCTACCGAATTACAAAGTGGATTTAAGTGTTTAATTGGAAGAAAGTTTTGGACAACTGATTCACCCCCCCTCTCAGTTGTCTGTCCTGAATCTAACAATTGGTATCAGATCTAAGTTCCTATAAAAGAGTTTAACCACTTGAGGAGATCCAAGATGTCGTCCTACAAGAAGGATAGTCTGAAGTTTGATGGAACCAATTTTAATCTTTGGAAAAGTCACATGCAATGTCACTTGCAATGTATGGGAATGTAGTATTGGACCATGGCTTCAACGAAGTATACTCCTCCACAGAATGGCCTGAAAACCACAACTGAAATCACAGATGCTGAAAAAAATCTGCAGACTAAAGAAGCTCTTCTAAGTCCCTTATCTGATTCAGAGCTGACAAATATTGTTGACTGACAAACTGCTTTTGAGATTTGGGAAAAACTGGAACTTCTACATGAAGGAGACAAGTATGTTAAATGTGCAAGGCTACAAAGTCTGAAAGGAAAATTCAAAAATCTAAAGATGAGAGAAGATGAAAATATCACTACTTTTATGCCAAGAGTAAATGAGCTTGTTTGTGGCATTAGATGTGCTAGTGGAGTCTTGGATGAAGATGAGATTGTTGACAAAGTTCTCAGATCCCTTCTTGCTTCTTATAAATACAAGGTTGTTGCCATTGAAGAATTCAAAGCCCATTCAGGTGTCACGAGAGATCAATTGGTTGCATTTGAATTGACCAAGTTTGGAGATGTCCCCCCTAAGACTGAATCTGCATTTAAAGCTAGTGCTTCTGTAAAAGGTAAACAAAGGTTTGATCTGGGAGAGAACTCATCAAGGAAACTATCATGGTATGAAAAAGCAAGAAAAGACCTGGAAGAAGAAGAAGCAAAAACTGCTCAACTTAAAGCCCTTATTGCAAAAAGACTGCCAAGAGGATCCAGTAAGTATGAAGGGAAATTGCCTTTTAAGTGTTTTAACTGCAATAAGATTGGTCATTTTGCCTCAAGGTGTCCGAAAGGATTTTCAAGGCCAAATCCTAACAGATCAAGGTTCCAAAAGAATTGTTACTATGTTCATGAAGAGGATGATAATGGAGTAACAGATGATGAATCAAAGACAGGAAACAAATCCGGAAGTGATTGGGTGTTTATTGCCATCAAGGAAGAAGATCCGATGCCCTCTGAATCTGTCAATCATAAAGTTGTAGAAAGATCTCTGGCTGCCCAAGTTGAAGAAAAGGATGATTGGGTCATTGACAGTGGATGCTCTCACCATATGACAGGTGACAAAAATAAGTTCATAGATTTGGAAAGGTATGAAGGAGGAATGGTAAAGTTTGGTGATAACTCTGCTGGTAGAATCAGAGGTAGAGGAACCATTTCTTTTGATGGAAAGAACAAAACCAGTAATGTACTATATGTTGAAGGTCTGAAGCACAATCTTCTCAATGTTGGATAGTTGGTGGACAAAAGCTATGATCTCCAATTCAAGAATGGAAAATGTAAAATCTTTGAAAGTTCTAGAATAGAGATTGCATCCAGTACTCAAACAAAAGGTAATATCTCCCATTTAGTTGGTACTGGTAAAAGTTGTCTATTTGTGCAAATTGATCAGAGTTGGTTATAGTATAGGAGGATGTCATGTGAATTTTGATAATATCATCAAGATAAGCAACACTCAGGCTGTAAGAGATCTTCCAAAACTGGTGAAACCTACAAATAGTTTGTGCAAAGAATGTCAATTGGGGAAACAAAGCAGAGTCTCATTCAAAAGCAAGGAACAATCTTCTACCAGATTATTAGACTTAGTTCATACTAATCTATGTGGTTTGGCAAGAATCAGGAGTGTGCAAGGTGATAGATACTTCATATTATTAATTGATGACCATTCCCGGATGATGTGGGTTACTTTTCTAAAAGAGAAATCAGAAGCTCTTGAGAAATTTAAAATATTCAAGGCTATGGTAGAGAATGAAACTGGATTAAAATTAAAATGTCTGAGGTCTAATAGAGGTGGAGAATTCACATCTAGTGAGTTCATAGAATTTTGTGAGAAACATGGAATAAAGAGACAATTATCTACTCCTAGGACTCCACAGCAGAATGGAGTAGTAGAGAGAAAGAATCAGACCATCCAGGAAGCATCTAGGACCATGATGATGGAAGCAAATATTCCTCAGATCTATTGGAGAGAAGCTATCAGCACTGCAGTCTATACTCTCAATCGAGTACAAATCAGAAGCAATACCAGTAAGACTCCTTATGAACTTTGGTTTGGCATCACTCCTACTGTGAGCTATTTCAGAGTCTTTGGTAGAAAATGTTACATTAAAAGAGATGAAGATCTCGTAAAATTTGATACTAGAAGTGATGAAGGAATATTCTTGGGTTATTCTACTCAAAGCAAAGGATACTGGTGTTATAACAAGAGATTAAGGAAGATTGTGGAAAGTATAAATGTGAAGGTTGATGAAGAAATTGAAAAACCCTCAAGGTTTTATGAATATGATGAAGATGATCAAAATGATGTTTTTGTTCAAGAAGTCCAAGCTCCCTCTAAAATTTAGATTCAAACTAATCTGGTAAATCAAGAAGAAGAGATAAGTTTGAATGAACCTGTTCAAGAATCAGAAGTGCAAGAAACTCCCAAAGTTCCTAGGTATGTAAGATTGAATCACTCTAAAGATCAGATTATAGGTGATAAAAGCAAAGGTGTACAAACAAGAAGAAGGATTGCTCAAGATTCAGAAGAGTATTGTTTGATTTCAAAAGTTGAACCTAGGACAGTGAATGAAGCTTGCAATGATGAAAATTGGACTAAGGCAATGAAGGAAGAACTAATATAAATTGAGAAGAATCACACATGGGATCTTGTTCCTAGACCTAAAGACAAGAATGTGATTGGAACCAAATGGGTCTTCCGGAATAAATTGAATGAAGTTGGTGAAGTAATCAGAAATAAAGCCAGATTGGTCTGCAAGGGTTACTCTCAAATAGAAGGAGTTGATTTTGAAGAAACTTTTGCTGTCAAGTCTACCTTCTTGAATGGTGACTTGAAAGAAGAAGTATACATTGAGCAACTGGATGGATTTCAATTGTTTGATCATGGTGATATGGTCTGCAAGTTGAAGAAAGCACTGTATGGACTCAAGCAAGCCCCAAGAGGCTGGTATGAAAGATTGTATAAGCATCTTTTGAAGATTGGTTTTAACAAAGGTACTGCTAACAGTAATTTGTACTTCAAAATTGATCATGAAAATATCTTGATTGTTGAAGTATTTGTTGATGATATCATTTTTGGAGGAAGAGATAGTATGTGCAAAACCTTTGCAAATCAAATGAAAAGTGAATTTGAGATGTCCATGCTTGGGGAAATAAATTTCTTCTTGGGTCTGCAAATCATTCAAACTAAGAAAGAAAGCTTCATTTCTCAGACCAAATATGTGAAAGAACTATTGAAGAAATTTGGGATGGAAGAGTCAAAACCAATGAGTACTCCCATGAAAACCGGATGTAAGTTGAGAAAGATGATGACTCTCCTAAGACTGATTAGAAAACGTACAGGTCAATGATTGGAGCATTGTTGTATCTCACTCAAACTAGACCTGCTATTATGAATGTTGTTGGTCTTGTTGCTAGATTCCAAGCTGATCCTAGAGAATCTCATGTCATGCCAATCAAGAGGATTTTTAGGTATCTAAAAGGGATAGTTGAGTATGGTTTGTGGTATGCTAGAGATCATAATTTCTCTCTTCATGCATATACAGATGCGGATTGGGCAGGAGATGTGGATGACTGGAAGAGTACCAATGGTGGAATATTCTTTTTGGGAAAGAGATTGGTTTCTTGGCTGAGCAAGAAACAAGAGACAATATCTCTGTCCACTGCAGAAGCATAATATATTGTAGCAATAGGTAGTTGCACTCAAGTTTTTTAGATGAAGCAAATGCTAAAAGACAAAAGAGTGGAGTATGAGGAGCCTATCACAATCTTCTGTGATAATTCAAGTGCAATAAATATATCTAAGAATCTGGTGTTACATTCAAAGACCAAACATATATTCATCAAGTTTCACTTTTTGAGAGAGCAAGTGAACAAGAATGAAGTCAGATTGGAGTTTGTGCCTTCCAAGGATCAGATTGCAGATATATTTACCAAACCTCTACCTAAGGACTCTTTTGAGTATCTCAGGGAGAAGTTAGGGGTTATTACCCCTCCGATGATGAACTAGGATGCATTGATGTGCAATAGTCCGGTGGATATCACAGTCATATCTTGTAGTCCAGATTGATGATGGGGAGCTGCTACTCAGGGGGAGTAGCTAGTATGATTCAGAAGTGGTGAAGTTGCAAGTATGTGCCCTTTTCCATTGATGTCAAAGGGGGATAGAAGACATGTGAAAAACAAGTGGTTACTGATCAAAGGGGGAGCAAGAAAGGAAGAGAAGTTGTGACAGTGAGGAGAAGTTCTTGTCTTAATGGTTAAAACAATTTTTCACATCATATGTTGCCATCAATGACAAAGGGGGAGATTGTTGCAAGTATGGGCCTAACCGGTGTTGTCATTGATGTCAACATACTCCTGTTACATTGATGATAAGGATTGGATGAGCTGTGTACTGAGGATATTGATAAAATTAGTCCTAATCAGGAACATAGAAGAATAGTGAAGGTAGTGAGCTAAAGGTCCTAGCTAAGATAAAGATCAAAGGATGCGCATAAAAGGGTTTATAGATATGTGTCTGAAGATGATCGAGTAAAGATTTCAGAGGTCTGCATGAAGATTTAAGGAAGTTGCGGCCGCTCAAGTAAAACTAGTTCTGGCAGATGTTCAGAGGTGACAGAGTGACACATATAGGTCCGATGAGATCCGAAAATGAAATATCTTGTTCTACAGATTTGGTCAAGTGTTTAGGAAGTCAATGTGAATTGACAACTCAATTGGTTCATGGTCTGGAGGTCCGCAAGTGTCTATTCCATTGTAACAGTGATGACAGACTATGTTCTTAAGGTTTCGAATGAAGGAGATAAGGATTTCAGTAAGCAGATGTAGTGTGGATGTTCTTGGTGATTCATGAAAGCTTGTGGAGGTCTTTGGATCATGTATAGTTTGTGTTGGTAGTCTGCATTAGAGTTTGGGCTCGCAACTAAAGAATAACTTTAGGATAATGGTGTTCTTCCTAACTCTGGCTGACCTAATGAGTTACACATCCTGCGGATGATCTTGAAGATGTAATATGAAGATTGGCATGTTCCTAGAAGAAGATTGAAGTCTCAGATCTGTGTGGCCAACAGTGTGTTGATCCGCATGAAGTCTTTTGTAATTAGTCATGTTGTATTTATGTATTTGCTCTGTAATGTTTGCCGACTTAGATGATCATTCCTAAGTCGATGTCTTGTATAAATAAGGAATTGTAAAGTCATTCCAAAGATCATCTTTGTGGGGATGAGAGTGTGGTAAAGAGTAGAGGAGCGAAAGGTAGAGCAGAAGTATTGGGCTTAAATGGAACTGATTCAAGCAAGGTAAAGATGTTATTCTCCAGTTCAAGTATGTGATACTTATTATCTTGTAGACAGTGTGTCTCTTGTAGGCAGTGGGCCTCTTGTGAGCAGTGTGCTCGGGCAGTGAGCCCTAATTGGCATGTGCCATTTTGTTCTTTATATTCTTCTAATAGAGAATACAATCTTGGGTTAATCACCCCGTGGTTTTTCCCTTAACCAGGTTTTCCACATAAAAATCTTGGTGTCTTATGTGTTGATGTGTTTCTGCTCTTGATTTAATGCATTATGTTTCCATGATTGATTTATTATTATGCTTCTGAATTACAAAGTGGATTTAAGTATTTAATTGGAAGAAAGTTTTGGACAACTGATTCACCCCCCCTCTCAGTTGTCTATCCTGAATCTAACAAAATGGGAAGTGTGATCAAAACTTATTGGCTAACTTTGAAAAAGACTTAATTCCCAGAGGTAAATGAGAGAACCATTCAAGCGCTTGTCTAGCTAAGCTTCGAGGAAATAGTCTTAAAAGATATGTATTGTCATAAGCAACATTGAGACATGCCACAAAGAATGCTCTAAGATGGTCTTCTGGATTTCCTTTTCCTTTGTACTTGTTAAATTGTGGGATTTCAAAGTGTTGCGGAAAAGGTGTCATATGAAGAGACTTGTCAAATGGATATGCGCATATGTTTTCTAGAGAAAATGTCTTCTTGCCTTGTCCTACTACTTGGTTAATCATTTGTTGAACATCTGCTGAAGATAATTGCTGTTGTTGCAAAGGGGGTGAAACATGGTATGGTGTATATTGAGGTTGCTGTTGTGGGATGTATGAAGCCATGATCATTTGTTGAGGTTACGTACTCACAATTTATCAAAGGATTGGGATGTGACAAATATGTGGTGGAGGATTGTTGTCCTTGAGGCACAAGCGGTGGTTGGGTATATTGTGATGAATGGGCACCAAGATTTTGTATCACATGTGAAGTGGAAGATGGATTGTCACTAGTTAATGGTCGGGAGGTTAGATTTGGATTTGTAGCATGGTAAGTGATGGAGGGATTGGTAGATGCGAGAGAAGGATGGACACTTGGGTTTGTATTTTGGACAACATGGGGATTGATGTGTGTTATGGGTTGGGTGATAATAGGCAAGCCTTGGGTAGCATAAGATGGATTGATGGTATGTGAGGGATTGGAAGAGTATGACAGAATGGATGTAAGTTGTTGAACATAAGTGACCGTAGAGCTAGGATTGGCTTGAGAAACAATAGGAGGGTCACTCATATCAATCAAACTAACATTGGGATTATATGGTATAGTGGATGGATTAGTAGAGATGGTGGAAAGCGTATTAGTAGTTGGTATATGGGATATGGTAGGTCATGATGGTCATGAAGCTTGGAATATTGGTGTTGTTGGTATAATTTGGGATGCTTGCATAGTATGGGATATGGGGATAGCTTGTGATGTTTGGAGTGTTTGCGCTTGGGCCACATGGACAACTTGTGTTACTTGAGGCATGGAAATGGTCATGGTAGGAGGAGGTGTATGTTGAGGTACATGGAAAGGTGGAATGTTTAGATTTTGTGACATGAGAGGGAGCACATTGGTTGATATGATCAAAGGTTCTAAAGTGTGCTCCGAGTGTGGTAGATCCAATGAAGTAACAATAGGCAATGAAAGAGATGTGGTGGAAGATAGAGCTTGTGATATGGTGGGGGATGTTGTGACTATAGTGGATGGTCCCTTTGCAACAACAATGGGACTGTTTGGATCATGCTCTCTAATAGCGGATATGTCAAAATCTCTTGGTAATTTAGCACCCATGTGGGCAAGTTGCAAGAAGTAGTAATTAGGCTCAGATAGAACAAGTCTCTCAACTTGATCCCACACATGGGTGTCCTGAAATTTTGATAAGTCTTCTTGGAATTGTTCTTCAAAAGTCTCCAAAGATGTTTGAGGTTGCACTTGTTGTGAGGATGACTCTCCAATGGTATACCCATGAGGTGTAAACATATGAGGAGGCATACCAGTTGTGAATTGAGTTGCATCCTTAAAAGGTGTCAATCTAAGTTGTTGCATCTCAGCTTGCAATTTGGCTTCCATTTCAACTTTGTATTTGGCTTCCATTTCAGCTCTATATTGACTTCTAGTTTGAGGCATGATGTTGATGTTGAAAACTAAAGTTTAGCTTGTCAAAGTTTTGAGACCCAAAAGATGATAGTTTGCTGGTTGGTTGATTGGTTGGTTTGTTGGTTTTCTTGGTTCTAATTTATTTGGTTAGTTTTCTTTGGTTGATTTGTTGTTGGCTAGTTTTCCCTAGAGAATAGCTCACACACTCAAGGGAAAAGTTGTTTGCTAAAGATTGCTATGTTGTTGATGTTTGCTGAAGCTAAAGCTGATGTTTTGGTGATGGATCAAAATGATTGGTTTGATGTTTGGTTTACTGGTTTGGGATCTCAAAAAGATAAAAAGCCAATGAAATGTGATTGATTGATATGCTCAAAATAGGTGACAAAGTCTAGGTATCTACTAATAGTCAGAGATAGGTCTGAAAGTTAATGCTAAAGCTAAGCAAGCTAGATTTGTGGCTAATTCGACTAAGTCACTAAGATTTGCTGATATTAGACCACAGGTGACAAGTGATAGCTCATATGCAACTCAGAAAAGGCTAAGGGCAACTAGTAATAGCTCAAATGCAGACTGGTTTAGATTCTGTCAGCAGGTTATAGTGTTCACCAGAGGCAATCTGATTGTTCACAGGCGATAACTGTGGGCTCAAAAGTGATTTACTATTGATTGGAAGTGACTCATTTTATGCCAAAGGTGACAGACTATTGTTTAAAGGTGACCTAATTTAGATAAGAGGTGACTGACTATCAATTAAAAGTGACTTTGTTTATGCCAAAAATGATTAACTGTGGTTCCAAAGTGATTCTATTTAGGCAAAAAGTGGCTAACTACAGTTTAAAAGTGATTTTGCTGTCTGTATAAGGGCAATTTAGGCTTAAAAGTGACTATGTCTATTAGAAACGATGTCCGATTTTGTGATTTTTGACAAGAAAATAGTAATTACAGTCACTCACACTCACAACAATCACAAACTTGTACAACCTAGGATAGGAAAAGATTATATTTGTTAAATCCCCTAGCCATGCTTATTCAAAGCGGATAGCTTTAGGATCTTGGTAGTACCGGCTCCCCTCCACGGCACACACTTCTCACGCATACCAAGATCTAGGTTTCCTTAAAGGCCTGTCCTTCACCAAACCTTAGGATTGTCCCTACTATCTCTTCTAACAACCACTTGAATTAGGGCCGCTTCAAAGGTCCCACCTTTTGCATCAACAAATAGAGGGTTTTTGGCTACTACACAAAGTTGCTAATAAGGGCATTCGTTCAGGTGGCTATACGTGCGGCATCGCTACTCTCCATTATGGAGCCTCCCAGCCTTCAAGGGTTACACCTTGGAGGGTTTTGGGGGAAGTTGGCTGTCGGTATAACACAACAACACTTGTTGTTTGTGTCTTTTGACATAAATACTTTTCTTATATAGCAATTTGGAAGGACTTGGCTTTAGCCCGTTACCGCTTGGGTCATATCCCTTCTCACACCGGGAAGGCAGGCCCTCTAAAGATAATAACAAGTTCTCATACACCCAAGATCCATTTGATAGGCAAGGGGAGAGGATACTTTTGCTATTAAATTTGGGCTAAAATCAATCACATGCAAGCAATCAAAAAAGATAAATCAAGCACAGAGCAAGCAATGATTCATTTTAAGCACAAGTCCAAATGTTCCTAGTTTAGTGAAAAACCACAAGTCTTGGACCGATCGGAGCTGCAACAGATATGTTAGTAGTTTGATAACCTCCTTTTCTTAGACAAATTGATAAGATGTTGCACAAATACCTAATTAGTAGCCAAGAAAACAAACTACAAATTATACAGACTGAAAGCGACATAGTTTACTAGAGGTGATTCACTGTCTGTCAGAAGCGATCTCTTTTTTCTGTCACAGGTGAAATCTTACAGATCACAAGCGATGCGGAGAGTGCCAAATGTGAATTGTTTAGGCTCAGAAGCGATGCGAAAAAGCATAAAGTGGTTGGTTTTGGCTCATAAGTGACCTGGATCTACAAAAGAAATAGTATACATTGAAAACCCTAGTTCTGCAAAAAGTGACGTGATTAGCTAAAAGTGATCACTGTCGGATCATGATTCAATTAAATGGAAAAGCGACTGTTGTTAGGATAAAAGCGATCCAGAATAAATAAAAAGTGATCATTGCTAGTATAAAAGAGATTCAAAACATGCTACAGGTGGCAGATTTCAGCTCAGAGGTGATGCAGGTATGCAGACAGTGACGGTTTTTTTCTCAGAAGTGACTGAAACTTGCCATAAGCGCTCGGATAATCTAGATCTTCATAAAAACAACTTCAAACAGCAAAGTTAAGCAAGGACGTGAGTCCCACTGGGCATGCCAAAATGTGATAGGTAAAAAATTAGGTTAATAAGATCAAGCATAGCCATGAAAACCTAACCCTACCATCATCAAAGAATCTAATCTAAATGAAACCAAAAGCATGCAATTCAAGCACAATATTACCTAGATTGTGTGATTCCTTGTTTATGATGTGGATTGCTTCTTTAATAGAACAATTATGAAGATAAAAGCTGCCATGATGGATAGATGATAATGATGAAAGCTCAATGGATGCTATGAATACTCAAATGCTCAATATGCTCAAGATGATAATGTAGATGCTATATGAATGCTAGATCTATGTAGTATGGAATGAGAGGGTGTTTATATAGAACTCAACCAAAATCAATCAAGGGTGGAGATTCCGTGGCTATGTGAATGGCTAAGATTGAAGGATAGGCATAGGTGAATGTGAAGATGACAAGTGGAGAGAAGATAGGGCTTATGTGTGTTTGTGTACATAAAAAGTACTACATGTAAAAGATATTAAATAAAAGGATGTAGTACCACTTATCTTTTTAAATGAAAGAGGCACACATGTCGGCTCATGAGATCAATGATAAGATAAATTAATTAAATAAATACAAGTTATTTAATTAATTGGAAAGTGGGCTTACGATGGAATTTTTAATTAAATAAATAAGATTTATTTAATTAAAAATAGATAGAATGAAGATAATTAAATAATTGAAGATTGTTCAATTATAGCTTAGAAGAAATAGCTAATGAATTAATTAAATAAATATAAATTTATTTAATTCATAGAAGAAATAGATGTGTTAGGGATATTATTCAAGTGTGTTAGACAAATACAGATGATGTGATAATGTGATATTTGAATGCCAATGATAATGAGTCAATTTTGGGTGTCTACAACAATTTCAACCTTTGGCAGGGTATCACAAAAATTTCTCATCTCAAAGGCTATAAGCTTTCCAAGAAACTAATCCTTAGTGACATCTTGCACTGTCATTACTTCTTCAATTGCATCTACCTTGTGACTATAGGACTTGGGTGGCGACCTAAGAATTTTTATCACAACTTCCTTCTCATCAATAGTTCCTTCCATACCTTTTATTCCATTGACAATTTCATCAACCTTTTTCATGAAGACAGTTATGTTTTCATCTTCGTTCATTTTTAAACCCTCATATTTCTCTTTCAAGCACTACAATTTGGTACTCTTTACAGAATCATCTCCTTCATATAGTTTTTCAAGCTTTTTCTAGATTTCATGAGCAAATTATAGATCCATGACTTTTATTAACTCAGTGTTAGACAAGGCACTCAATAGAGCATCTCTAGATTTTATGTTTAACTCATATTCTTTGATTTCATCTTTAGTTTGCAAACCATTTTGAGGCAAGGTATACTTTGTCTCTATCGCTTTCCACACTTTATAACCAAGATGAAGTAGATGGCTTTTCATTCGTACCTTCCAGAGAGCATAAGTCATTCCATCAAACTCTGGAGCTTCCTTTCTATAAGACATCCTAGATCTTCCTCATGCAGTTAGGCTTTCTTCTGAGGAACCTACTCTGATACCAATTATTGAAATGCATAGGACACCTGAGAGTGGGGGGTGAATAAGTTGTCACAAAACTTTAACCACTTATGAATATCAACACATCAAGTTCTTAATCACTGTTATTGTGATTAACCATGGAAGCATAAAACAAGAAGCTCAACATAATAACACATCAGACACCAAAATTTTTACATGGAAAACCCTATAAGGGAAAAACCACGGCGGGTGTTAGCCCACAAAAATAAATAAGTGATAGCAATACCAAAAATTAGAGTCTCACTGCCTTAGGGATCACTGCCCAAAATGCTCACTACAAATGTTAGGGCTCACTACTAAGATTGGCTCACTACTAGGGGGTGGCTCACTGCCAAGGATTGGTGAACTAATTTGATAGCATATACTTTATGCTAGGGTTCAGTTCCATTGAAGCACAAAATAACACCTCTGCTCTGCTCTTCTTACACCTTCACACTTATCTTTGCATTTTCACTCAAGAACATCTTTTTTGTAACTTCATTACATGTTTTTATACACTTCATCAACATTGGTATGTACATCAGGGTCGACATTACATTCATCAACCATTGGAACATTCTCCAAGGTCGGTATTACAAACATACATAGAAATAGGTATGGACCTAAACAAAATTAGCTAAGGGAAAGATGTATGTGGATCATATTATGCCTTAGCTGGGACTCAAATACAATCTTCCATGCCATGACATGCTTCCATAATGTTTGATGAATCTCCGCAAGTAGTGAAAACAATCAAGTCGACCAAGACTAGTTTTATCATTAAGTTTTCTAAAAACAATCTTCATCCACGATCCAAATTTCTCTTTGCAGACTAATCCAAAGGTAGGAACATGATCAAGAGACATCCACAAGCATATTCAAATCACCAAGAACAACTGCACAATCTCTAACAACTCTGTCAAGAAGATTCATCAAACTAGAGCACATGAACAACACTGTCAGCTCCTGTCATAAGGAAAAGATTGCTTGCGGACTACATGAACCATTGGAGTTGAAAGCACTTATCATCATTAAAAACTTGATTCCAGAACTCCAGACTAAAATACTTAAGTACGGAGTAATGTAGAGCATAATACATTCTTCCTGTCACCACCAAATATACATAAAAATTAATTTTCACTCTGGTGAACATAACTCACTCAAATCTTCATACCAGAGGCTCAAACTTGGAGCATAGCATCTTTAGACATGCATCTAAATAAATTCCAACCCATAGACAAGGATATTCATTCTATAGGAAATGCGGAGCAATCTACCGAATTATTCTGCTTCCTCAGAAATACTTATTATCTTCAACACTTAACTCATTACAAGTAAGAATCAAAACAAGAGCACAGTTGACACCAATGACAACCCAGATATGTTGACATCAATGACAACATCGGTTAGACGCATACTTTCAACAATCTCCCCCTTTGTCATTGATGGAAACATATGTTGTGAAAAACTGTAGAAACCATCAAGACAAGATACTCCCCCTTTCTTTCTATATATCTTCACTCTTTCTCCCTCTAAGTTTTTCACATGATTTCTCTCCCCCTTTGACATCAATTGCAAAGGGCACATACTTGCACTCTGCTATTATGATCAAACTAAAATTTCTCTAATATCAATACATACTGCTTATTATTAGGAACTCATGTTAGTAACATCTAGCAACTCCCCCTAAGAGGTAGCTCTCAAAACATCAATCCAGATCAATGACTGAGACTCTAGGCACGACTAGATTGATGCATTCTTATGCATATTAGTTCAGAGCAGGAGGGGTAATAACCCCTAAGTTTTCTCTGAGATACTCAAAGTTATCCTTAGGAAGAGGCTTAGTGAATATGTCTGCAATCTTATCCTTTGTGGACACATATTCCATCTTTTCTTCATTCTCTGTCATTTTTTCTCTCAAAAAGTGATACCTTATTGATATTTTCTTTGTTCTTGAGTGCATCACTAGATTCATTGAAATTCTTATGGCACTTGTATTATCACAAAAGATTGTAATTGGATCTTCATACACAACTCTTATGTCCTTTAAAGTTTGCTTCATCAATAACACTTGAGTGCAACAACATGCTGCTACAATATACTCTGCTTCTACAGTAGACAAGGAGATTGAGTCTTGCTTTTTGCTCAACCATGAAACCAACCTATTTCCCAAGAAGAAGGTACCTCCACTTGTGTTTTTATGTCATCAACATCTCCATCCCAATCTACATCTGTACACTGAAAGTGAAATCATTATCCTTTGGATACCATAAGCCATGGTCTAATGTGCCTTTTAAATACCTCAGAATTCTCTTGACTGCCATCACATGTGATTCTCTAGGATCTTATTGAAATCATGCCACAAGACATACTGCATGCATTATATAAGGTCTACTTTGAGTTAGATAAAGTAATCCTCCAATCATAGATCTATACCTCTTCTGATCAGTCTTAGGTGATTCATCAGTTTTGCTTAATTTGTAGCCAATCACCATGGGAGTACATACTGGTTTGGAGTCCTCCATTCCAAACTTCTTAAAAAAGTCTTTCACATAATTAGATTGAGAAATGAAGATTCTTTTATTTGATTGAGTGATTTATAGACCTAGTAAAGAATTTATTTCACCAGACATAGACATCTCAAATTCATCTTGCATTTCTCCTACAAACTTCATGCACATACCATCATTTCCTCCAAAGATAATGTCATCAACAAAAACTTCAACAATTAGGATTTGATTATTGTTGATTTTGAAATAGAGATTGTTGTCAGCAGTGCCTTTACTAAACCCTAATTGAAAAAAATATTTGTCTAACCTTACATACCAAGCTCTAGGGGCTTGCTTCAGTCCATACAATGCCTTCTTCAATCTGCACACCATATCACCTTGTTTTGATAACTGAAACCCTTTTGATTTCTCAATGTAGACTTCTTCTTCCAACTCACCATTCAAGAATGCAGACTTCACATCCATCTGATACATTTTGAATTCTTTGTGAGTTATAAATGCCAAAAATATTCTGATTGCTTCAATCTTAGCTACTAGAGCAAAAGTTTCTTTAAAATCTATTCCTTCAATTTGAGAATATCCTTTGCACACAAGCCTTGCTTTATTTCTTACAACTTCTCCATTTTCATTTAGCTTGTTCCTGAAAACCCATTTAGTTCCAATGACATTTTTATCAGCAGGTCTAGGAACCAATTCCCATGTTTGATTCTTCTTTATCTGCATCAGTTCTTCTTCCATGGCTTTTACCCAAATTTCATCATTGCAAGCTTCATTCATAGTTTTTCATTCAAGCTTTGAAAGAAAATAATAATTCACTTGTTCTCTTGCAGCTCTTTTCCTTGTCAACACCCCTTTGTTTTTGTCACCTATAATTTGATCTTCAGAATGATTAATCCTTACATACCTGGGAGTCTTAACAACACTTTCTGGAGCCTCTTCTTAATCCTGACTATCTTCTTTCTCAACTTTTTCTTGATCCACTATAGTCATAGGTTCATCTGGTTCATAGCAACTCAGATCTGATATTCTTTCCTTTCCTTCATCCACCTTCACATTAGAACTCTCAACACTCTTATTCAGTCTCTTATTGTAGCACTGATAGGCCTTACTCTTGATAGAGTAACCAAGAAAAATTCCTTCATCACATCTAGCATCAAACTTGCCTAGTTCTTCATCTCTTATGATATAACATTTTCTTCCAAAAACTTTGAAATACCTTAGTGTCTTGTAGGAACTTTTCCATACCATAATTCAAAAGGAGTTTTAGAGCTATTACCTTTGACTTAAACTCTATTTAGGATGTACACAATAGTATGTATGGCTTCTCTCCAGTATACTTTTGGTAGGTCAATTTCCTTTAACATAGTCCTAGCAGCTTCTTGAACTATCTTGTTCTTTCTTTCAACAACTCCATTCTGCTGAGGAGTCCTAGGTGTAGACAACTGTCTCTTTATCCCTTATTCTTCATAGAAAATATTGAATTCATTTGATGTGAACTCACCTCCTCTATCAGACCTCAAGCATTTGATTCTCAATTCTAACTCATTCTCAACCATTGCCTTGAAAACTTTGAACTTGTCTAGGGCTTCGGATTTTTCTTTTACAAAAGTGACCCAGGTCATTCTAGAATAGTCATCAATAAGCAACATAAAATACTTGTCACCTTGCACACTTCTTGTTCATGTGGGACCACACAAATCTATATGTACTAGCTCCAGCAATCAAACAGAGAATTATTCTTTGCTTTTGAAACTTGTTTTTGTTTGTTTCCCAAATTGACACTCCTTGCAAATGGTGTTGGCTGGCTTTATAAGTTTAGGCAGATCTCTTACAATTTGTGCAGAACTTATCTTCACCAAATTGTCAAAATTGATGTGAGACATCCTTCTATGCCACAAGCAATTGTCATTTGTCTGAGCCACTAAACAATAATTATTAGTTCCTCTTAATTGGTAAATGTTACCTTTGGTCTTCTTACTGGTAGTAATCACTGTTCTGAAGCTTTCCATGATTTTGCATCCAATGTCTTTGAATCTCAGATCATAGCCTTTGTCACACATCTGACCAACACTCAAATGATTATGCTTTAAACCCTTCACATATAATCTACATTATCAGTGTTGTTCTTTTCATCAAAAGAAATAGATCCTTTTCCACAAATCTTACCAGCTGTATTATCTCCAAACCTAACCAGTCCTCCATCATACTTTTCCAAAATTACAAACTTACTTTTGTCACCAGTCATGTGATGAGAGCATCCACTATCAATAATGCATTCATCCTTATCTTTCTCAACCTGAACAGTCAAAACACTTTCTTCCATTGGTTTTTCTTCCTTCACACAACTAATAGGATTAGTAGACACAAGTTCCTCTTTAATTGCAATAAACAAGCACTCATTTGCACTAGTACTAGCATCATCAGATTGATCATTTGTCACACCTTCATGATCAAGATCTCTAACATAGTAGCATTTCTTTGGAACCCTAGGTTTACTCTGAAATCTTTTTCTATTTCTTTCAATTCTCTCAGGACATCTAGAAGCATAGTGACCAATCTTACCACATGAAAAACATTTGAAAGGTAATTTGTCTTTGAACTTACCAGAACCTCTCTGTAGTCTATCAACAAAGTTAGCTTCAATTTCATCAAACTCATCAAGTTCCACCTTGTATTTTTTAGGTCTGGAAATCTTCTCTAAAGTACTGGCTTTGAAAGCAATTTCAACCTTTAGCAGGGCATCACACAACTCTCTCATTCTCAAAGGCTGTAAGCTTTCAAAGAAACTAATCCTTAGTGACATCTTGCACTGTCATTACTTCTTCAATTGCATCTACCTTGTGACTATAGGACTTAGGTAGCGACCTAAGAATTTTTATCACAAATTCCTTCTCATCAATAGTTCCTCCCATACCTTTTATTCCATTGACAATTTCATCAACCTTTTTCATGAAGGCGGTTATGTTTTCATCTTTGTTCATTTTTAAACCCTCATATTTTGCTTTCAAGCCCTGTAATTTGGCACTCTTTACAGAATCATCTCCTTCAAATAGTTTTTCTAGCTTTTCCCAGACTTCATCAGTAGATTCCAGATCCATGACTTTTATTAACTTAGTGTTAGACAAGGCACTCAATAGAGCATCTCTAGATTTTATGTTTAACTCATATCTTTGATTTCATCTTCAGTTTGCAAACCATTCTGAGGTAAGGTATACTTTGTCTCTATTAGTTCCACACTTTATAACCAAGACAAAGTAGATGGATTTTCATTCATACCTTCCAAAGAGAATAATTCATTTCATCAAACTCTGGAGCTTCCTTTTTGTAAGACATCCTGGATCTTCATCATGTGGTTAGGCTTTCTTCTGAGGAACCTGCTCTGATACCAATTGTTGAAATGTACAAGACAATTGAGAGGGGGGGTGAGTCAGTTGTCACAAAACTTTAACCACTTATGAATATAAACACATCAAGTTCTTAATCACTGTTATTATGATTAACCATGAAAGCATAAAACAAGAAGCTCAACAATAACACATGAGACACCAAAATTTTTACGTGGAAAACCCTATAAGGGAAAAACCACAATGGGTGTTAGCCCACAAAAATAAATAAGTTATAGAAATACTAAAAATCAGAGGCTCACTGCCTTAGGGATCACTGCCCATAATGCTCACTGCAAATGTTAGGGCTCATTGCCAAGATTAGCCCACTGCTAAGGATTGGTGAACTAATTTGATAGCATCTACTTTATGCCAGGGTTCAGTTCCATTGAAGCACAAAATAACACCTCTGCTTTGTTCTTCTTACACCTTTGCACTTATCTTCACATTTTTTCTCAAAGACATCTTTTTTACAACTTCAATACATATTTTTATACATTTAATGAACCTTGGCATGTACATCAAGGTTAGCATTACATTCATCAACCATTGGAACATTCTTCAAGGTCAGCATTACAAACATACATAGAAATAGGTCTGGACCTAAACAAAATTAGCTAAGTGAAAGATGTATGTGGATTATATTATGCCTTAGCTGGGACTCAAATACAATCTTCCATGCCACGACACACTTCCATAATCTTTGATGAATCTCTGCAAGTAGTGAAAAAAACCAAATCGGCCAAGACTAGTTTTATCATTAAGTTTTCTAAGAACCATCTTCATCCACGATCTAAATTTCTCTTTCCAAACCAATCTAAAGGTAGGAACACAATCAAGAGACATCCACAAGCACATTGCAATTACCAGGAACAACTACATAATCTCTAACCACTCTGTCAAGAAGATTCTTCAAACCAGAGCACATGAACAATACTATCAGCTACTGTCATAAGAAAAAGATCCCTTATGGACCACCAAATCATGAACCATTGGAGTTGAAAGCACTTATCATCATTACAAACTTGATTCTAGAATCATAGACTGAAATACTTAACTGTGGAGGAATGTAGAGCATAATACATTCTCCCTGTCACCACCAAATATACATAAAAAGTAGTTTTCACTCTAGTGAACATAAATCACTAAAATCTTCATATCAAAGGCTCAAACTTGGAGCATAGCATCTTCAAACATGCATCTAAATAAATTCCAATGCACAGAAAAGAATATTCATTCTATAGGAAATGTGAAGCAATCTACTGAGATGTTCTGCTACCTCAGAAATACTTATTATCTTCAACACTTAACACATTACAAGCAAGCATCAAAACAAGAGCACAATTGACACTAATGAAAACACAGATATGTTGACATCAATTACAAGACCAATTAGGCACATACTTGCAACATTTACAACACATCAAAATTGCATGACAAGATATGTAACACCAGAGGAATGAGGACCAAATCAATTGGGTGTTCTGCTCTGAATGATCACTGTGTTTTTCTCTACTAGACTTCGGTTGTTTGAAGATATGCTTCCTATACTTATCAAGGATAAAATCTTGGATATAAGATCTTCTATGGACTACAAACAACATACTAGAACCACATGATCTGATCTCCAACTGCGGATGAATGCCAATCATTATACGCCAACACTTAGGCAAAAAGACCAAGTCTTCTTCATTGGACCAAAATCTTTGTCACAATATCATTTATTTTCTTGTTGCCATTAATGACAACACCTTCAAACATCATGCTCAATCATTCAATATCATGCCAACAATGTCTCTCTTATAATGATGTTTTCCAAGTTGCCAACAGTTGATGGTAATGAATGTTGGTTCATGGCTTTGAATGTTGGAACTAATTCTACTATTCCTAGAAGATGTATGAAGGATATTGCTTTGGAAATAGGGCACCACATTAAAGGAGCTTTGGTTACTACTTTTCATGCAAGAGAGGAGGAGAACCTCTGGTTAATTGATAGTGGGTGTTCAAATCATATGACAAGAGATAAGAATAAGTTTGTGAAGCTTGAGAAGTTTGATGGAGGTTTTTTTAAGTTTGTAGATGATGCATCTGCTAAGATTTGTGGAAAATGTTCAATCAGTTTTGATGGAAAGCACAATACAGATGATGTCCTTTATGTCAAAGGTTTGTGGCATAATCTTCTAAGTGTAGGACAAATGTGTAGTAGAGGATATAATCTTGTGTTTCAGGAAGGTGGTTGTGAAATCAAAAAAGAAGATTCCAGAATTCTGATTGCTATAGGAATAAGGACAAAAGGAAATATATATCATATAAATGGTGCTGAAGGTGTGTGCCTTATGAATCAAATTAATGAAAGTTGGCTATGGCATAGAAGAATGTGACACATCAATTTTGACATCCTAGTAAAGATCAACTCTACTCAAGATGGAAGGGATCTACCAAAGATTACAAAGCCTACCAATGCAACCTGCAAGGAATGTCAGATTGGGAAGCAAACAAGGAAGAATTTCATGATCAAAGAGTATTCTACCACCAGACCTTTGGCATTGGTGCATATAGATCTATGCGGACCTACAAGAGTAGGAAGCTTGCATGGTGACAGGTATTTCATGTTGTTAATTGATGATTTCTCTAGAATGACTTGGGTAACTTTTCTCAAAGAAAAATCAAAAGCTCTAGATAACTTTAAAGCTTTTAAGGCTATGGTTGAAAATGAAATTGATCTGAAAGTCAAGAATTTGAGGTCTAACAGAGGTGGTGAGTTCACCTCCAATGAGTTTAATTGCTTTTTGTGAAGATCGTGGAATAAAAAGGTATTTGTCAGCACCTAGCACTCCTCAGTAGAATGGAGTTTTGGAAAGGAAGAATAGGACAGTTCAGGAAGCAACAAGGACAATGATGAAAGAAGAAAATCTACCAAATATCTATTGGAGAGAAGCCATCCACACTGTAGTCTACATACAAAACAAAGTGCAAGCCAGGGTTAGTAGTTCAATGACTCCATATGAACTGTGGTATGGAAGAAATCCTACTGTAAAATACTTTAGATTGTCTAGAAGTGAATGCTACATTAGGAGAGATGAAGATAACTTGGGAAAGTTTGATACAAGATTGGATGAAGGAATCTTCCTTGGATATTCTACAAAGAGCAAGGCATACAAGTGCTAAAACAAGAGACTGAAGAGATTAGTGGAAAGTGCAAATGTCAAAGTGGATGAAGAACCATACCAAAGTTTAGTGCTATTAGAAGGATATGAATTAGATGAGAATCATTGCAGAGAAGTAGGAAGAGAGGAAGAAAAGGAAAAGGAGAAGCAAGTTGATGAAGAAGATGCTCCGGAGAAGATTCTCAAGATTCCCAAGTATGTGCAGAATAATCATTCTGAAGATCAAATCATTGGAGATAAGAACAAAGGTGTTTTAACAAGGAGAAATATTGCTATAGTAGATGAATAGGTAAATTTTTACTTATTGTCTCAAATAGAACCCAAAACAGTGACTGAAGCATGCAAAAATGAACACTGGATCAAGGCTATGGAAGAGGAATTGATGCAGATTGAGAAGAATCAAACTTGGGAAGTTATCCCAAGACTAGAAGATAAGAATGTGATAGGAACTAAATGGGTCTTCTGGAACAAATTGAATGAGAATGGGGAAGTAGTCAATAATAAGGCCAAGCTAGTGTGTAAAGGCTACTCACAAGTGGAAGGAATAGATTATGAGGAAACATTTGCTCCAGTGGCAAGACTAGAGGCCATCAGACTGTTCTTGGCCTTTACAGCTCATAAGGACTTCAAATTTTATCAGATGGATGTGAAATCTGCATTCCTGGATGGAGAGTTAGAAGAGGAAGTATACATTGAGCAACCGGAAGGCTTTCAATTATTAGATGATCCAAATATAGTCTACAGATTGAAGAATGAATTGTATGGACTCAAACAGGCTCATAGAGCTTGGTATGCAAGGTTGGATAGGTACCTGCTACAAGGATTCAAAAAGGGCACTGTAGATAGCAATCTTTACTTCAAAGTTGAAGAAGATCAAATCCTGATCATGGAAGTGTATGTGGATGATATAATCTTTGGAGGAAATGAAGGTATGTGCAAGAGATTTGCAGAAGAAATACAGAAAGAATTTGAAATGTCAATGTGTGGGGAAATGAACTTCTTCCTTGGGTTACAAATCAGTCAATCAGAAAAAGGAATTTTTTATTTCACAGTCAAAGTATGCTAAGGAAATGTTGAAGATGTTTGGAATGGAAGACTCCAAACTGGTATGTACTCCCATGACTACTGGTTGTAAGTTAGGTAAAGATGATGAATCCCCTAAAGTTGATCAGAGCAAGTATAGATCAATGATTGGTGGACAATTATACCTAACTGCTACTAGACTAGATATCATGCATGCAGTCTGTCTTGTGGCTAGATTCCAAGATGATCCCAGAGAGTCACATGTATTAGTAGTAAAGAGGATATTCAGATACTTGAAAGGCACTATGGAGTTTAGCCTATGGTATCCCAAGGATTCTGATTTCTCCTTGAGTGCATATATAGATGCAGATTGGGAAGGATGTACATATGACAGAATAAGTACAAGTGGTGGTGCTTTCTTTCTGGGAAGCAGACTTGTCTCATGGTTAAGAGGGTGTGTGCAAGAAGTTGAGTCCACTTTTTGGCCAAAAAGTGGAAGTGTTTTCCTTGATTTTTAGAATTTGTCACATTTGACCTAAAAATTTGAAGCACTTAAAGGTGGAATCTTGGAAAAAGTCACTAAATATGAAATGTAGTACTCGGAGTCTAGTTTCTAAATATGTAATTTTTTTTAATACCCAGATGATAGAAATTGATTTTGAATAGGCGTTTCTAAAAACCACTGTTTAAAAGTCACTTTTTTTTTACTATACCATGTACGTGTACGTCATCCATATTTTAACCTAAATAATCATATTTTTCTAAATCCTTTTGGGAAAAGATTTGTAACTCACTGAAGCACGTTTTCCATTTTTTTTGTAATTTCTTATTGAATATTTTTTTAATTAATTTTTTATTGGCCATTTTTGGTCTTTTAAAAAATCATCGTGTACATCATGCATAAGATGACCTAAACTTAACATTTTTTGAAATTGAAAAGAATTGTCTAAAGATTGATTTTGTACAATTTTTTTTACAAAAAATTAGTTTAATAAAAAGTTATTAAAATACCAAAAACCCCTGATAATTCAAGTTTATGGACCTATTTCATCAGAAATTGATTAAAAAATAGAAAAAATAATCCAATTGTAAAAAAAATACATACTTGGAATCTACACTGTCTCATCTATAATGGGTTTTAATTTCATCAAAATATTCTACAAAATAGACCTTCAGATATATGCCCAAAGTCACTATTTTGTTCTGACATTGACAAGACCTTCAAGTTGTAGGTCAAACTAGGTCCAGAGGTCAAGTTCGAGTCCCCAAAGCATTTCCTGAACCAGGTTACAAAGCAAAACCTGAGCTTAAAATTCAAATTTTAAATAATGGGATCCCATTTCTTACTCTATCGGTGCAAACTAAAATGGGATCATGTTTACTAAATGTGAACCTGTTTTGTAGAATGGGATCCCATTTCTTAAACGAGATCCTATTTATTATTTGTCTATTTTTTTTAATAAGACTGTCACTGTGACTGTCAGCCCTACAACTTGCTCTACAATATGGCTGACAGTGACATTTGCAGCATTCTCTACCATCTTTTTTTCTTTTACAGGTCCATCAACTTGGAATATTGTTTGAATTTTGATAGAAGCCATCATTGAGACACTGTTTGAGTGAAATTTTGTTGAATTGCTACTTGTTTGAAGGACTTGAACAAAGAAGAAAGGCTTTTAAGTTTTTGACATTCATTTGTACATGCTTCATAATTTTTTTAATCATGGGATCACAAAGTCGTAATAAGAGGAAAGATAGGAAGCTATTAACCCCTGAAGAAATTGAAGCAAAGAGAGAGAAGGAGGCAAAAAGACAAAGAGATAGAAGAATAAAGATTCAATCAATGAATAATGTTGAAGCATCCAATTCCACAACTATTGAAGATAAAAACATTGAGAAGACCATGGATGTAAACGATGCAAATTTGCAAGAGGTGATTGTCGAAACTAATACGATTATACAAACTACTCCTAGTATGTCTTCAAATCCCTTTGTCAATGCTATGGAGAATGTTTCAATAGGCACAAATCCAGGTACTTCTTCAAATCTACCTTTGAATGAAATAGAAATGGTGTTGATAGGAGATTTAAAACAAGATGGATATAACAATGTTGAGATTAATAATATTCGTAGAGATCAAAATTTGAAACAAATTGTTGTTGAAAATGAAAATCTTTTTGTTGAAAATGAAAATAAAAACTATTTTGTTGTTGAAAATGAAAATGAAAACCGTTTTGTTGTTGAAAATGAAACGAAAATCCTTTTGTTGAAAATGAAAATGAAAACCGTTTTGTTGTTGAAAATGAAAATTGTTTTGAAGTTGAAAATGAAAATGAAAATCCAGGATGTGATGTTGAAAATGAGAAATTGTTTTTCAAAATTGAAAGAGATGTTTTGGATAATCTTCCTGGTAAAATTTCTTGGAGACAAATAAGAACACATGCCAATAGATTATACAAGAAATTTTTTTATCGTAAAAAACTATCATTTCAATGTCAACTAATGATGCAATTAATGAGAATGTGAAAAATGAGAAAAGTAATGAAAATGTTAGGCATTTTTGTTAAACCAAGAAGAAAAGATCAATCACTGAAACATGCTATGTCTACTATTGCTAGTGCCATTGAGTCTATTGGAAACAATAGTTGATCCAAAGACAAGAATGCAGCAAGACAAGCTATAACAATTGCTATAGTGAATAAAATAGCTTTGAATAGAAGAATGGTAATCAATATTAGTGGAATTCTAAAAATACATCCTAAAACATTGGTAAGAGAGGCAAAAAGAAGAGAAAGTATAGAAAATGATCTAATTAACCAATGTTGGAGTTTTAGTGGTCGACTCCTGAGATCCGACATGAAACTGAATGTTGAAATCAGATCTTTGATCGAAAAATATTGGCATGATAATACTTGGGTATCATCTAATGCGAGAGATGTTTTAAAATTAAGAGTGAGGTCCAAAGTTCGCAATCCTCATCCAAAACACCTATCAGATACAATGCAAACTGAATTTTATAGAAAATTTTGTGATGAATTAGTGTTACCTAGTAATATTAAAATAAGTCAAAGATCTTTTGAAAAATGCAAACCATGGTATGTAAAGATTAATAAGCAACGAATATCTTGTTGTTGTAAAATGCATGTTCAATTTCATTATTATTATGATGTGTTTCAATATATACGTTGTACTTTACATAGTAACATGATTATACAAGAATGTGATATTAATATGCCAACTGAAGCAATAAAAGAGTTTATATCAAGTTTGTCCTGTGAAAGATCTAATGAAAAATTATTTTATTTAAGTACATGTATTTTTGGACAATGCACTAGTTGTGGCAATCTTTCTTTGTTAAGAGTTTGTATGCATGAAAGTGTTGAAAATGATTTTGGACAACAATTAGTGGATATTAAAAGATTTAAGATTATTTGGAAAGAATTATGATTTAATTACAGAAAAGGTTAGTGTGCATGCATTCATATCAGAATTTAAGAGTAAAATTGTGCTAAAATATGTCAAGCACTCTCAACAAGCTTGATGGCTTGATGGACAATTTCGTGAATGTAGAAACACATTTCTAGTTGGTATTATGCTATCAGTCATTGATTTTGTGGAAAACTATATTTTAGCTCCACAAGAGGAAATTCAATCACAATATTACAATTCAATGCTGGTTGCTATGTTTGTTCATATTGTTTATAGACATGCAGATGATAGCATAGAGAATGATAGAAAAGTTTTGAGGGAGTATCATTTCTATTTGAGTGACAACCGGTTACACTCATTAGATTTTGTTCAATATTGTTTCAATATATTTTATACAAATTTAAGAGAAAGAGGAATCCAAATGACTGAACATCTTATATGGTCAGATAATTGTACGGGGCAGTTCAAGAATGCTCGAATGTTATGTTGGTTAAGTAGGGTTCACAAGGAGAATAATGTCCAACATATGTGGAATTTTTTTGAAGCTAGACATGGTAAAGGAGAACATGATGGAGCTGGTATGTGTGTTAAAAAAATTCTTGCTAGACAATAATTGAAATTTGAGGATGTAGTAAAATTTAAAGATGCACGTGGGATTGTAGATTGGTGTAATACAAGATTATGTACACCTAGATCAAGCGAGTACTCTACAGTTCATCGATTCTTTTGGTTAGTTGAAGAAGAAAATATTCTACCTAGACTTGATTGCCAGACAATTAGTGGATCTACTAAATGGCATTTATTTAGGAGTTCGAATGCAAGTACATGGACTATCTGGACAAGGGAGCTTGCATGTTTTTGTCAGTTTTATATTTCAGGAGATTGGTAAGCATGTGAGAATGCAGAATGGGTTGAAGAGTGGAAGCAAAGACCATTGACACTTGCACAAGCACATGATCAAAGTGAAACAACAATTGAAGACAATGATCAACTATCTGCATCAGACGATTATGACCGTGTTTCAGACCTTGTACAAGAAGGCAATTTAATTCAAATTATTTCATTTTATTTCACTTCATTACTAATTTGTAGTGCTTTTATTTATTTATATGTGTACATATGAATGCATGTATATTGATTGGTCAAATTTTATGGACATGTGCAAGTTATTGAATCAAAATTTGTTTACAGGACATGTGTATGCTGTTGTTGCACCAAAGAAGAATGAAGAGGAAATAAAATATTGGTTGGCTCATTGTGTGGAGACTAAACATAAGTTAACAGCACCTCGAGAAGATGATGATGGCTTTCCTTATCCAACAGGTTTGGTGATCCCCTTAAGACATCCCCTTAAGCAAATTTTGATAACAAGTCTTTGATCCCCTTATGCAAATTTTAAGAACTTCTTTGATCCCCTCAAGCAAATTTTAAGAGTTTCTTTGATGATGGCTATCATTATCCAATAAGTTCGGTGGTGGTTGTTGGCACTTGGCTATGGAAATACCTAATAAGGAAGAATGGTTTGCCTGCATTCGAAGATTATGAAACACATAAGAAGATTATACACTACTCACATTTGGTGTTGGCAACAAATATAAAACTAGAGAGGTATCATGGAAAACTTGCAAACAAAGAGCTATGGATAATTTCTATGGAAGACCATGAGACAATCATCAATGTGTTGGAAAAAAGAGAGGATGGAGATGGTACAATGGAATAAGTAAATATAAGTAAATATAGTTAAATAGATTTATATTATTCTTTTAAATACATTAAATACATGTTTTGATATTTCTTGTGCGTTATTAGTTGAAATTGATTTAAATTGTCCTTTTATATCCTTAGGCCATCATCACAAATTCATCACATACTTTGAAACAAAAACTTGAGAGGATGTAGATTAAACCTATATCTACACATGTGTGAGGCACTTGTAAATATAGGTACAAATTGTGTAAATCTAGATAGTTTTATATAAATTAAAATACATGTTTTGATGATATATTGATAAATTGCTTGTATTATTTTTATATCAGGTGGCATGAAGACCTGCTACATTCCCCACAAGTTTTAGATTTTCTTGAGATGGCATAACCACATTTTGTAAATATTATTTTGAGTTGGCATATATGTACATACACAATTACATTATTACACATTTTGTACACAAATTTGTATACATGTGTATGTACACAATTTTATACTCTACACTTTTATATATCAAAATTATTATTCTATATATTTTATTTGTTAAATGTGCATGTTTTTCTACTATGAATTTACTTTAAATTTGATTTTAATATATTGTTAAATTTGGTTGCCTTGGGCAACTTCATCAAATTTTGAGAACTTAAGACGTCCCCTTAAGACATTGTAAATTAGGACCCCTTAAGACATCCAAAATGTTAGCATCTTTGTAGGTTACTTAATGGCCAATTTGAAGTTGTTAATGGACCACAGTATCCTACACATTTATGTTACTTATATGTTTCAATAACCATATATCTCTCAATCCAACCATTACGCTATCATCTTCATTCTATCCTTAAAATTTCTTCTTTATTTGACATGCTCAATAATGAAGATGAACTAGTACTTAGAGTTATAGATTAGGTTAGTAATTTTCAATACATAGATACAACTCCATGCCTTAATGTTATCTCTTTGGAATTTATAATTTCTCCCTTCTAGATTCTAGTTAATGGTTCATTGTGTGGATGTTTTAGAGCTATTGAATGGGTTTGCATCAACGAGGCCTAGAATCTTGCTTTATCTAAAACTATGGAAATGTATGGTGGAGATGTAAAAGTAGTTTGAATTTATCCTTTTAGCTAGTCATGTGAGTTTTTGAATTTATTTATTTGTGAGTTCAAGACATGATTTATTTTATTAGTGGAGATTAGAAGTTAATTAATCAAATAGTAAGATTATTCAAAATTAATTAGTGGGGAAGGTGTAGGAAATTAGTTTAATTAAATAAATATTCAATTTATTTAATTAATTTGATGATGGGAGGCATGTAAAAGGCTAATCCTAATTAATTATATAAATATCATGTATCTAATTAAAGTATGCAAATGTGAGGTAGATTAAAGTATATAAATACCATGGATCTAAAAACATGTATACAAATGTCCTATCTATCAAAGTACATGAACTACTCAAAATACATCATAATATGGGTGAATCCTATCTCCTTGCTAAGTGACCCTCAAAGTGACAACTATTGTGCTAAGAATGATGAATGGATCCCTACAAAAATATACACATACATTAGAACACGAGCATTATAATAAAATTAGAACACATAGTTAATCTAATCTAACAATATACATAAATTATCACCTGATCACTACCATGATGTGAATCATGCATTTATATGTCCTCTCTATGTTAGCAATGATATGAAATTAACATATGTCACTACATCTAAGAGCGGGACTCAAAACTACATGGATATCACCTAATACACCTTCATCAAGTCTAATAATATACATCATATCTAGAATGATGTAATTGATTAGTATTGGTCCTCAATTGGTTTCCTTTGGTAAGAAATTTAACCACAATGTCACCAATATACTTAAAACCTGGGGTAAACATCTATGCATCCTTTCACCAATAAAATATCTAGGTTGAGGAAAATATCATCCTCAATGATGATCATATGTGTCTCTATCACATATACCCTACCATGCACTTTTCCCAAATGGCTTGGTAAATATACATTAAATTTATGTTGTGACCCAAGTGCACCTTGACATACAGATTTTGTTGTGATTCAAATTACACATTTGAGATTTGGTTTTTATTTGGATAATGATCATGGGTAGCTACAAACCTAGGATATAACAATAGTTTCATATAGATTAAGAATAAATGATCAAGGTCTAGATGTTTAGTTAATAGATTCGAAGGTTTCATTATATTGGTTGAATCTTCAATGCGTAGATCTATGATTTATGCTAGGGTTTGAAACATGATGTTGAGGGTGTTAGTATCACTCCTCGGTCTAGATCCTTTGACCCATCTACCCTACACTTCATGAGCTTTCTAAAATCAAAGTGAGGCATCCCTTTAGGATATTAAGTGCTTGCCTAATGATATAGTGATGGAAATTAACACTCTCCATGTTCACTCTTTCTTGTGGAAGGGTAATGCTTTCACAATAATACTTGATATATTTTAATTATAACATTGTAATAGGGAAAACTGTACATACCTATGTCATTTTACCTTATGTTTTGGGCCTAGGGTTCAAACTCTTTTATGAATGAGAGCTCAAAAGGACTATAATTTATATAGTGTGATCAATTCTTAAAAACATTCCTAAAAAAACATCATGATCACACATCTCAAGATTTTACTCCATTCCATAAATAGTTTATAAATTCCCTCTTTAGGTCAAACACACAAGTTTGGACCTAATCTCGATTAGGTCTGTGACTGTGGATCTGAACAAAGGCATCTACAAGTGCTCTAGTGAAGGTTGTGAGATTGATTCCCAAGCCTAAGCAAATCTTATCTACACAAACTAAAAATAGAAAATTTAAAGATAAACTTAATGAAAGCATGTCAAAGGAATTGGGTCTTGCTAAATTATATTATTATGTTGTGCAATGATCCACTTTCAAGGCAAGTTGTATACTAAGTATCATTTATCTCAATAGTTACTCATAAATTTGTTACCATTAAATGTCCTAGGTCATAGAATTGTAACATCAAAGAAAATTGTAACATCAACCATTTGAAATTGATAGACATTTTATTTTCTAAGTGTGGTTCTCAAAGAAAGGGTCTTTTGGAGTCATTATTTGTCATCTTGATTAAAATGTAATATATTATCCTCATACTAGTTTTCCCATGTCATATAATGACTTAAATGCATATGAATTAGTTAAGGAATGTTTTGTCTAATAGTGGGGGATCATATAGGAAGATAATTTGTTTCATTTGAATAAACCTAACAAAAATGTTAAATTTTCCACTAGACCATGAAGTATAGGACTACTAATATGTCTAAGAATGCTATGCATGGCCTTTTATGAGCAGAGTACATTAGTTATCTTTATCATCTGATAAACCCTTTATGTATGATTATTATGATCCTAATAATATCAAACATTTTTTTTGTAAAAGTGATTTTGATAATATCAATCAATTGTATTTTTTCAAAGCTTTACCAATCCATGTACTAATATTAGTTGAAGACTGACATGATATTATATTTTTTTGTCAAATATGTAAAGCTTTCGTAGACTAATCATTGGGACTCAACCCCAAACTTAACTCTTAGGGTGTTGGGCATTGTACTCAACAAAAATTGATTTCTAATATCTTTTTTTGTGAACCTAGTAACTTCACCAATAGACCAACTGACTCTTGACAAAAAAATATTATTATGAATCTCACTATTAAAGTCACTTTTGAGTTATAGTGTTTTACCCTTGTTAATTTTAAATTTAGAGCTTGCTATTCCCATTTTAGCACATTTTTAATACTAGTGGAATATATAAGTTTAAAGTCATGTTGTGCATTTTTATATAGTTATTTAAGTACTTGCATGTTTGAAGTGTAAAACACATACAACAATGAAATAAAGTTTTGTATTCTAGAGACCATAAAATAGTGAAATGAAATAAAGTCCAGGTCCATATTCAAAAAATATACAAAGTCCCATGTTCAAAATATAAAGTCCATGTTCAACAATATATATATATATATATATATATATATATATATATATAAAGTCCATGACAAACAGTATATAACATAGTCCATGAAATAGTCAAATTATGTAGCCCATAAAATAACCTATCACATACTATCTCTGTAATCAAGAGTCCTCTTCACACCATGCGAACTACTCAGATGACCTGAATCACTCTGTAGAAGAGAAAGATTTAGATGAAATCAGATGTAACATGATTAAAGATGATTTAATGACAATTTTTAAATTTATAATTTATCATAAAATTAAATTACCGTGTGAGGCTGAGAGGCATGCTTTGGTGTACCTAGACCTGTCTCTACATGCTCTGAATCAATCTATTTAATACAAGAGAGAGTTCAAGTTGAAATTAGATGTAAGACAATTTTTAAAATGATTTAATTCAATTTAATTTATAATTTATCATATTTAAATTATTATACCGTAAGAGGAACTTGTTGTGCATCCTCTATTCCAGGACCTGTCTCTATAGGCTTAGCTACATGACATGTCTCAAGCTATAAAAGAAAAATAATTTTGAACACATGTCAACATATATATCTATCAAGAAATTTACTTTAAGTTCACAATGTATATTTTAATTGACTTTAAATATAATCTAAATTTTAAATTATATCATATCAGGCTGCCCATCTCCTCTGTCCTCCTGCTCTGTATGTGTTGTGTGTTGATGAAACATGTCACTGACAAGCTCCTACAAGGTCATTTATAACTTAGCACATGTGTGTACAAATTAGGTTAAAACATATATATATTGACTTGTGTACATGTTATAGGTACTTAGTTTTTGTTTTAATCTATTTAAAAGACTTGTACATATATTACACGTAGACATAGATATACGTTTTTGAACAACCTTAAATGCAGTCGACTCCTGATATAAACTTAGATTATCCAAGTGTGTTGTAATGCCCATCCTCATTGTTGTGTCAACCTGCATAGACATATATATTTAATATATATTAAATAGTACATGCATGTTTTTAGATATAGTGATATCAAAATAGAAAAATCTAAGTATATATAGTTTTTTAAAACAATATACATACTGTAAAAGTGTTATGTGAGATGCCCAATGATGGAGGAGTGCTCGAGACACCCTCAGATGGAGGATTCAATGTGGAAGAATCCTGAACTAGATCATAAATATTTAATGTACATGTTCAAGACTGAATTACAAATTAAATCAAGTAAATAAAATTATTTAAAATATAAATCATTCAAAATGTACCCCAAATGGGTGCCCGAGATGAACAGGTGTCGATGAAAAATTAAATCGATCAATGGTCCCTGTTGCCATCATCTACACCAAACAATTCAATTGTTAAAATATTACAATTTAATTGATCTATATGTTGATTAAAAACACGTGCTTAAAATTGTTATAAATTTAACATGTGTGTAACCTATATATACCTATGTTGAATGATCAGTGGGATGATCCTCAGCAAATAGATAATCAAAAAATGATTCACCCATATTATCAGATGATGCATGTGTAGCTAAAGTGGGTGCATCTGCCTAATAAGGTCCATAACACAACTGATTGCAACTCATACATGTATGAGGCATCGACACATGTGGAGTGGTACTAGAACCACTTCCATCATCAACTCTTCCGTGGTCTCTAACCCGAGCTACCATCATAGAAGTCTACTCATCTAGGCTACCTGAGAGTGCACTCAATGTGCTTAGTGTGGATACCACTGCACAATGATGGAAGGGTGAAGGAATGGCAGCAACAGGAGGGTCAATAAGAGGTTGAATAGGCACGGGTCGTTGGGGATCAACCTGTGCCCCCAACCTCTGTTGTGGCATGCCACCACCAATACCCTGGAATGATCTAAAATTAAAGTAGTTGGGTTTTTTATTCATAACAAACTCTGCATATAATTTTCTCAAAAAATATAAAGGAACCTCACAATTAGCATGAGGTGGATAATCAAACACCATCCACCATCTGTCCCAAAAATTGGTAGACATTCCTTCATGCCTACACCACCTGATTGATATTCTTTTCTTATTTGCAGGAATAGGTTCATTTGTAATGGGATGTCTAAAATATTGCGCTAAATGACCTTTTGTGATTTTAAGATCCAAAATATCCTTATAGGAGAGGCCATCAACATAAAATTGGCACCTCTCCTCTCTCCATTTCCAGAATCCATCAAAGTCTGAGTCAATAGACCTCACAAAATCTACAATGTTTTGCATCAAGGCTGCAAAATGTACCACGTGAGGTGGCATGAATTGTTCATTGTGAATGGAATTCAATTTTTCTTGTATGGAATCCACATTTTCACTAATTATGGCTCGCAAGCGAGCCTAGTCAGTTCTAGGTGGGGGTGGAGGTGGGGGTGGAGGTGGGGCATCTAGAGGTGGGGCATCTGGAGCTAGGGGTGTGGGTGGGGGTGGGGGTGGGGCTAATAATCTTGTGCATTGAGGAAGTCCTCAACATCAAAGTGAATATCATCCAAATTCATGATATATATAAAAATAGATATGAACCTATATATATACATATAAACATACAAACTTGAGTACAAATTTAAACTTAAATCAAGAATATATATATATATATATATATATATTATAAATAAACATATAATGTACATGTTCAAAAATTATAAAATATATGTATGTTTCAACAAATTACACTTGAAATAAATTTAAATTAAACATACAAATACATGTGCATGTACAAATTTTAAAATGTAAGAGAGCTATTATAGTGAACTAGATGCAATTTTCAAATTGAAATCAAGGGATTTTCATTCGAGACCTAAATTTTGATTCTTATAGTGAGGGAGGCAAGAAAGATCAATTTAATACTATACAGATCAATTTAATAGTAGGGCTATTAGGACTACCATAATGAATTTGTTCTCAAGGTTTGTTATCATATGTTAGGTCTAAGGTTTCAATTTTGTTAAATTTTCTATGGAGTTGGCTATTGGTTTGATGTTAAGTACCCATTCTAGGAGATCCAACATTTCCTATGACAAAGCTACAAATAGTTTGTAATGGTTTTGGATGAATTTCTCTAACTAAATATGACTAATAAGCTTGGACAACAAACAATAGTCATGCTTGCATTGGTTTGAGCATTGGATCAATCATGAAATCATAAATTGGATATGTGTTTGAGTATGTGAAAATTTGAGTGAATCCTTACCATTTGATAGGAAAGAGGAAATCATCATGTGAACTTTAGTATCTTATATAATGTTGTCATGACCATTAAGGACTGAACATTAATTGTTATTAAATTCCTAGATTGTTATATGGACCTTTAAGATAGCCTTAAACCAATAACAGACTTGTCATGAGGGACAATGAACTACAAAGGGACAATGAAATTGTTATTAAGATGTAAGACTCCTCTAGAGATTCAATTGCATTATCTAGATAATAAAAGAGACATAACCATGTGGTAATTCTTCCACTTTTAAGTTAGATGATAAGGTAAGAAGGTTAGGATACTTTGTTTAACTTGTGATTGTAGGGATGATCTAGCTAGAAAAAAGATATTAGTTGATGGTGAACTAGCTTGATTTTGTTTCCTATTTCCTATTTGCAATTGTTGTTTTCTATTTAGTTGTTAGTCACTTGACTCTTATGTGTGTTATTTAGCTTCAGACTAAGCCCATTTAATTAGTCTAAATAGTCTTAATTTGCACTATCTTAACACTAGATGATTGTCCCAAACATTAAGAACAATTTAAAAAGTTCTATTTTACTATCAATATACATCAATGAAGGGTGAATGTTCAGATGCATCTATGCTATTGAATGATGTCATAGAAACCAATGGACTATCATACCACCTAGGTAGAATCAGAATGAACATCTGCAATACTATAACTAGAGTTGGAAAACTACCTTGATGTGGATATCTTGTGCATGCCACATGATCTGAAAACCTAAATTTGGTGAAGTTGCCTATGGCAACCAAATTTGATAATGGAGATAGGATTGACTACTAGTTGCCTACCTAACTAATCTAAGTATGAAGATGAATATATTCTAATGATTTGTGATTTAAATTTAATGAAAAATTTTATTCTTTGTTTAACTTGTGATTGTAGGGATGATAGATAGCTAGAAAAAAGATATTAGTTGATGGTGAACTAGCTTGATTTTGTTTCCTATTTCCTACTTTCAATTGTTGTTTTCTATTTAGTTGTTAGTCACGTGACTCTTATGTGTGTTATTTTGCTTCAGAATAAGCCCATTTATTTAGTCTAAATAGTCTTAATTTGCACTATCTTAAGACTAGATGATTGTACCAAACCTTAAGAACAATTTCAAACTCTATTTTACTATCAATATATATCAATGAAAGGTGAATGTCTAGGATTAGGTGGATGGATAATAGGAGGAAATGGATTAGGATTAGGAGTGATTATACTAGAGAGGGATGGCATATGTTTGTCTTTGTAATATAGTTCATAGTATCTATAGAGGTCATTTAAGAGAGGTGATTTAAATTTAGGATGTGAATTTGGAGGATTAGATGGTGGTGAGGGTAATGAAAGGATTGATGGATTAGAAGGTGGATGGACCAATGAATTAGGATTGGGATTACATGGTGGTGTTGGGATAGGACTAGTAGGCTCTTGGATAGGCATTCGATTGGATGATGATGAAGGATACCCATAGGATGCATAATCTACAGTGGTGTTCCCCTTGTCAAAGGTAACATAAGGACTTAAGGACACTTGATCTTGGTGAAAAGGGTAACTTGGACTTGCATGTTATCGTTGTGAATGAACTTGATAATCTTGTAAATGGATTTGATGGTGAGCTGAAATGTTGGAATAAGTAGTTGGATGATCTTTGGGTATGGATTGATATGGATATTGGTTGATATTGAAATAAGTGGGATAGGTTGATGTAGAATTGACATGATATGTGGATGGACTAGGTTGGTATGATGATGGAGGTGACACATAGGATTGAGCTGGAATTTGTTGATGTTGTGGTTGTGTTTGTTGGGTTTGGGATTGGTGGGTGGCTAGGAGTTGTTGAATGAGGGCTTGTTGTTGTGCTCGAAATTGTTGTTGGGCTAGGATCTTTTTCTCTTGTGTTGGGATGGATTTCCACATATGTTGAAGTCTTTGTATTTCATCTTGTTGTTCAAAATATGCATCATGATCTACAAGGTTCTCATTATCATTGGGAGGAAATTGGGGACCTCTTAGGATTGTGACTTTGGGTTTGGCATGGTCAACTTGGAGAGGTTGTGTGGCATATCCCTATTAGAGGATGAAGGGTGATAGGAGGTTGTAGGATGGCTAAAAGCATTCACATGATGATAATATTCAAGTTTATCAAGATATGCATCTTGGTCTACAAGGTTCTCTTGTTCAAAACGTTCATCATATTCTACAAGGACCTCACAATCATTGGTACCAAATTTAAGACCTCCTATTATGACTGGGGGTTTCCTATTGATTATGAGTTCAATAAGCTTCTTTTTTATTGTCACAACCATTTTGGACAAAAGAAATGAATTAGAACAGATGCATCTATGCTATTGACTGATGTCATAGAAACCAGTGGACTATCATACCACCTAGGTAGAATCATAATGAACATCTACAAGACTATAACTAGATTTGGAAAACTACCTTGAGGTGGATATCTTGTGCATGCCACATGATCTGAAAACCTAAATTTGGTGAAGTTGCCTATGGCAACCAAATTTGATAATGGAGATCTAGGATTGACTACTAGTTGTGTAGGACTAGATCTAAGTATGAAGATGAATATATTCTGATGATTTGTGATTTAAATTTAATGAAAAATTTGATGCTTTGATTAACTTGTGATTGTAGGGATTCAATCTAGCTAGAAAAAGATATTAGTTGATGGATCTAGCTTGATTTTGTTTCCTATTTCGTATTTGCAAAATTATTGTTTTCTATTTAGTTGTTAGTCCCAACTCTTATGTGTGTTATTTAGCTTGAGACTAAGCCCATTTAATTAGTCCAAATAGTTTTAAAATTTGCACTATCTTAACACTATGATTGTCCCAAACCTTAAGCACAATTTAAAACTCTATTTTACTATCAATATATATCAATGAAGGGTGAATGTTCAGATGTATCTATGCTATTGAATGATGTCATAGAAACCAATGGACTATCATACCACCTAGGTAGAATCATAATGAACATCTGTAAGACTATAACTAGACTTGGAAAACTACCTTGAGGTGGATATCTTGTGCATGCCACATGATCTGAAAACCTAAATTTGGTGAAGTTGCCTATGACAACCAAATTTGATAATGGAGATAGGATTGACTATTAGTTGCCTACCTGACTAATCTAAGTATGAAGATGAATATATTCTGATGATTTGTGATTTAAATTTAATGAAGAAATTGATGCTTTGTTTTTAACTTTTGATTGTAGGGATTCAATCTAGCTACAAAAAGATATTAGTCAAGATGGTTCTAGCTCGATTTTGTTTCCTATTTCCTATTTGAAAAATTATTGTTTTCTATTTAGTTGTTAGTCCCAACTTTTTCCTTTTAAGAAGTATATCAAATCTAATTATATGCACAAAATTTTGAAGTTAATTCGATGCATTTTCATCAAGAGTTAAGTATCAACAAATTCAAGAGTACATATGGATCATAGTGTTGGAGATCACAACAAGTGTTATTATCCTAGAGGATCTTATGTAGTAGTCTACTTCTACATATACAATTTTCTATTAGGAGAAAATATCTTTTGCCAAATTTGTATAGAGTTATCTATAGTGTGTTCCAGGGTAATCAAATGATGTAAGTCACAATTTAGAGGGTTGAGGGATAAGTTTGTGTTGAGTCTATAGGAGGTGTTTTCTTACATAGACCTCTCCATATTCTAGGTGTCTCCATGTCTAACTCAAATATTTCAAGGGATATTATATCCAGATTAATGATAACATTTTATATATGGCTATGAGATCCACATGATCATATCAATGTTTGGTAGAGAAAAGCTATCTTTAGGGTATCCTTTTTTGATGTCTCAAAAGTTAGTGCAAACATGAATTCTCTTGGTTTTCTTGCTAACTAAGACCACATTAGATACCCATTTAGGATAAGTAATAGTATGAATGAACCCCACATCCAAGAGTTTCTACAATTCTTCTTTGACCAAGAGGGCTACTTGGGGGTGTATTTTGTGTAGCTTTTATTGAATAGGTTTGGCATTGAGGTGAACCACAAGATGATGCATGACTAAAGATGGAGTCTCAAGGCATATCACCATAAGACCACATGAAGAAATCAACGTAATCTTTAAGGTTGATGGTTATGCCTTCTTTGATGTCAAGGTCCAGTGGAGCTGCTATCTTACAGAGTTTAGGGTCCTCTTCTATTCACAGGTTGATGTCTATAGCATCCTCAACAAGGAGAGGGGAGTCATCTTGTATCTGATTGGTATCTAATGGAAGGTGAAGTTTGTCATTGAGGAGCTCTTGGGAAGTGTCCATTTTTATTGTATCATTTTAATCGATCACAAGTTTCTTCTTATATCTTGTTGCTATTCTGCCTACTAGGTGCCTTAGGACTACAGGGTTTTTCTTTCTCTCCAAAATAAGCATAGGTGTTAAGTATAGTGGAAAAGTCTTTCTTATGATTACCATGGGGATGTGGTCTTGAGACTTCATAAGTTTCATGATGGCTTCATCATTTTGGAAAACATCAAATCATAAAGGGTCATGTTGGTCCCAATCAATAAGCTCAAGGTATTATAGGTCTAAGGAGATGGTGAGGATAGTGGTATCATGAAAGAGGTTAGTGGTGGCAAGATCTTAGTAAGGATCATGAGTGGGGCATACATCAATGTCATTAAGATTAGGGGAAGCATTACCAATGAGCTTAGGCTTGTATCACAATTAACATCATGATGTTCATCCCAGGGGCATAACCTAGCTAGTGAGGATAGCTACAAGTGTCTCTAAAGTTACATTTGCTGGCTTGATTTCATTCTTGATTAGTTGGATATCACAAAAACTATAAAATCTTCTCAATTCTTGATTAGATGGTTGTCTCTAAAGGTTTGATTATGAAGAAAGTGATAAAGGTTTTATTTTGGTTTGTTGTAATTTTTTTACATGATAGATACCTATTCAATAATGCCTTTAAAATACAATGACATACATTGATATAAGTAAATTTTATAAAAACCAAATATATATATCATCCCAATGCTATATAAATTTTGAAAGTTTGTTCATAATCTCTCCTTTTATATGATACAGTCATTTCAAAATTTTAGTTGTATTTTACAGCTAAAATGTCTAAATACAACTATTCAACACTCAAATTGAAATCAAATTTTGACAGTTTGTTCAAAATCTCTCCTTTCATATGATATAGTATTTTCAAATTTTCAATTGTATTTTACAGCTAAAATGTCTAAATACAACTATTCAATTCTCAAATTTAAACAAAATTTTGATAGTTTGTTCAAAATCTCTCCTTTTATATGATACAGTCATTTCAAAATTTCAATTGTATTTTACAGCTAAAATGTCTAAATACAACTATTCAACACTCAAATTGAAATCAAATTTTGACAGTTTGTTCAAAATCTCTCCTTTCATATGATATAGTATTTTCAAATTTTCAATTGTATTTTATAGCTAAAATGTCTAAATACAACTATTCAATTCTCAAATTTAAACAAAATTTTGACAGTTTGTTCAAATTCTATCATTTTATATGATATAGTCTTTCAAAATTTCAATTGTATTTTAAAACTAAAATGTCAAAATATAGCTATTGAATTCATAAATAGAAACCCTAAATAACAGTCTACATTTTAAATTTTGATTGTATTTTACACCAAAAAAAGAAAGGGAAACTTCAAAAGATTCATTGCCAAATTGTAGAACTGGAAAAATCCACTTACCTAATGTTTTGATGGTGAAAATCGTCTTCCTCAACTCGGGATCCCGTTCTCAATTGTCACCTATCGCTGGGAAAAATGGGGTTGCAGCCATTTTTTTAAAAATTTAATACTTTTAAAAAATGGGACCCCATTTAGAAATGGGATCCCATTTCTTAAAACGCAATCCCGTTCTAAACGGGATCCCATTTTTTGGTTCTAGGTTCGGGATCCCACTAAGGAACGAGATCCTATTCTAGATTTTAAGCTCGGGATCCCGTTTTGTAGAAACGGGATCCTATTTTTAGTTACCCGATTTCAGATTTTTTTCTAACTCTAAAACTTCCACCTTAAGTGGACACAACTTCTTGCATTTACCCAAGAAGCAAGACTTAGTGTCATTATCTACTGCAGAGGTAGAATATATTGCAGCAACATCTTGTTGCACACATTTGTTATGGATGAACCAAACATTGAAGGATATCAAAATGTCATATGATGAGCTTATTCCTATCATATGTGACAATATGAGTGCTATTAACATTTCAGAAAATATGGTGATGCATTCAAGGAAAAAACATATTTCAATCCGGTATCACTTCTTAAGAGAAAAGGTTGCAGAGAATGAGGTGAAGTTAGAGTATGTGCCTAGCAAGGATCAAGTTGCAGTAATCTTTACAAAGGATCTCCCTAAGGATACTTTTGAGTATCTCTGATAGAAGTTAGGGGTTATTGCCCCTCCTCTTAACTAGATGCATAAATGTGTGTATTTGTCTAGGAGGAATTTCAAGATACACTTTTGATCCTGGACTAGTGTTGAAGGCTATCTCTCAGGGGGAGTAGGTAGTGATATTGTTGGTTGGTATAGTCAGATGGAACATATCCTATGATCTTAAGGGGGAGAGTGCATAAAAAATGAGAGTAGTAGAGATAGAGTAGATACTTGCTAGTGTTACAGGTATTTCTCTTTCACATTGATGTCAAAGGGGAGAGAGTTAAAGTGATTGAGAAACCATTGTGCAGAGAGGTTTGTGAAGAGTAAAAGTTGTTTCTATCAGGGGGAGTATTACTTGTTGCAGAGCTGCTAATTGATTACTTTAGGTCTTGATGGTTTTTCAAAGAGTTGGTATTTCCATCAATGATAAAGGGGGATATTGTTGGAAACTTGTTGATGTTGTCATTGATGTCAACTCCCAGTAGATAGTTCACTTGGTTTCCAAGTGCTTTTTACAAAATTTGATAAAAAGGTGTGCAGTGTGATAGAGGTACCCTCAGTTTTATGTTCCACATTTCTTGCCAATTAAAGATATGCTTGTGTGGTTTGGAAGTATTGATCAGAGGTGTTCAATGGTATTATATCTAGAGTTTCAGGTTCTGGATCATGCAGAAGTAGAAGATGTGTTTGACATAATATTTGTCTATGAAGGTGGGTGTCTAGGGGAAATGAGAATGCTCCACATTTCTCCACATTTCTTCACATTGAGCTTTCCTATCTTGAGGATCTGGGAGAGTGCTTACATTATCTGTATCCACCTTCCTTTGAAGTTTCCATTGTTGGAATGCTCTGCAAGTTTAGTTCTTGTGTTGGTGATTAGTAACAGTGTGTCTTGATGTGCATAATATAGACATTCTTTGATTCAGATGGTTGCAATAGTGTTGTAGAAGTTTATGATGATGATGAGTATTTTGAAAAGGTGTGTGAATGCTTTGGAGTCTCTCTCTCTAGTTTGCATGATGTTCTTGGACTTGTAGAAGCTTGAATATGGTCATTAGGTTAGGTTTGGTCAACCTAGCTTACTAGCGCCATTTGCGGAGGTACCTCATGGATTGTGGATGTGATGAGCAGCTTGGTGATACAGATTTGAGTCTTGGTTACCCTTTGACATGGTGCACATTCACTTCTTTCCACTGCGGAAGTGTTTAGTACTAACCTAAGTAATGTTGCATGTGTGTAATGCACACGTTTCATTAGGACGGACCTAATTGAGACAGGTCTTGGTTGTAGATAGTATAAATGCATGATGAAGTTGAGTGGAGCAATGTAGAGAAGAATATATGAATGTGACTCAAAGGTAGTGAAGTTGTGTGTGAACTTAAATGCTTATGACTTCAGAATGCAGTGAGCAGAAGTTGTCTACATTTTAGTGTGCCAGAAGTTACTGGAGGTAGTAAGCCAAAGGTTGCAGATGGCAAGGAGTGGCCATTGTGGATCTCTCCTATTTCTTTGAGATAGTGAATCTCTCTATAATAGTCTTCTTCCTTCTTCTCTCTTTTGGGCAGTGAGCCCTTGGTAGTGAGCCTATTGATTTTCGGTGTTGTTATTCATATATATGTGAGCTAATCCTCACCATGTTTTTTCCCTTATTGGGTTTTCCACGTAAATCTAGTGTTCTTATGTGTTTGGATGTGTTTTCATTAATGCTTCATATGCTTACATTCTACTAATGCATGTTAAGAGGTTTATGATTGAAATTTCTTTGAGGGTTTTAATACACAACTGATTCACCCCCCTTCTTAGTTGTCATGTGCATTCTAACAATGAGGAGGTACCTTTCTCATTGTCATGATGAAGTGGCTATTGAAATCAACTACTGTCTCATTGATGGCCTTTTTGATGGCTATGATTTCATGAAGGGCAAACTTGTGGTCAATCATATCCCCATACTACAATCTAAACACCCTCATGAATTCCTCTCGATAATCAATGTTGTTATCAAGGAGAGACTTGTACCATTCTTTGGCACTTTCTTCTTGTCTAGGGTAAAATTTGGAATGCTTAATGTTTAAGTGTTTAGATGTTTGAATCCTCCTTTCACCCTTAACATTCAAGGACCTAGGGTCGAGTCACAATGCACTATCATACCCTAGGTCACTGTGAGATGTAGGGAAACTTGGATTAGGGTGTTTAATTATCAATTTTCCTTCTCTTATACTTAATTGACCATTTAAACCCTAATTTTGCAAATGTGATAGTAAATGAATGAATTATAGAAAAATCTCTTATAGAGGGATGTAAAATATCAAATCATAGAGTACCTATTTTGGGGTTTCCAAGGAAGAAAAGTTAGGGACATAGGAGCGGGCACCCAAGTCCAAGGCCTATATTTTTGTCTGGATTTGAGAACTCAGTCTACAACTCTTTCTTGTTGTACTCGAGATTTTCCTGTCACAGAACTTGGAGGACTAATGAGTGGGCACCCAAGTCCAGGGGGTAGATTTTCTTCATGTTATGCAATTCTGACACTCCAAGATGTCTTCCTACAACTTCACTTTGCCCAGCTCCTCGACCTATAACCTGCAACCATGAAAACTTTGGGAGGGGTTGTGGTGTTTAGAGGCTTGCCTTAGTCGAGCCCCGGAGGACACTTAAGTCTCCAAACACCTTTGTCAGATAGAGAGTGCGTGTCTAGGGAGGTAGAGGCAAAAACCAAATGAAATAAAGATCACAAACACAATATAATGTCACCTTATAGTGAATATATCATGGGAGGAAGATTCTCTTCATTCCAATAGGAAATGGATGCTCAAATCTACAAACACAAACACATAAACCACACAAATCGGCTCTTGTAACACAATGAAAGCCTTGAATCACCTTGAGAGTGCACAAACATCGCAATGATCATCCAGTTTCTAAATGAATGCCTAAACATGGTTTTATTTGCAACTACAAACACTTGCGCCAAGATTTTCAAAATTCAAACTTACCGTGTCGGCATAGGACCCAAATAATGGTCACAAGCTGACACCCAAAAAATGAAACTACCCCAAAATAGGGTAGGACTAGTGCATGGGCGCCCAAGTCCTCCCCCTATTTTGGGTAGGGTCTAGCTCAAGGGGTCCTCCTAGGTCCCATTTGTCATGTTACCTAGGGCTCATTCTATCGGGATGTCAAATTATGAAGTAAGATGTCCTAAATGCATGCAAAAGATCTGGGAGCTAAACCTTATGAGGGAAAAGCCCCCAAGGGGACATTTTCTGATGTTACATTTAGCCCCCACTTTAATGTATGTATAAATGTGAGGCCAATACATGCATTAAAGTACGGTCACAAACACAACAAACATGCCAAGCACGAAGAAGACATGCCAATCACATAGAAAATAGTAACAAGCACGTAAAACATGGAGAACACAGAGAAGATAGTAAATGCATAGAAGACACATTAATGTATGGAAGACAGGCAAAATTTCTTTTCTTTTATTTTCCTCATATATATGAAATGCAGATACAAGTACTGGAAAGTAAACAAACCTCCCATAATGTAAGAAGCACTCATCATGCTAGTCTTTAGATTGCATATATGGGGCAACACACACGCAAGACATGCAAAACCTCCTAAAATGTAGGAAGCACTCATCGAGCTAGTCTTTAGACTGCATATGGGGCAACAGACATGCCAAACAAAGCAAGCATGCCAACACACACACTTGAAGACATGGAGAAAACATGGTAGACAAGCAATGGAGTGTTCCTATTTCTAGGTCCAACACCATCTCAGGCACATTACAGGCACACACTGACGATTGTGCTTTGCCACAACAATCACTAAAAACATGCTTAAGGGTTGAGTTAGTCACAGAACTGCTCCCCACCTCTATAGAGGACTTTTGAAAATGTAACCCCACCTGCATCACAAAGACGCCTTATAGTGAATAGGAAGCATGGCATACAATCCCACCTACATCACGGAGATGCCTTACGATGAAAAGGAGGTATGAGTTCAAAAGTATACAACCCCACCCACATCATGGAGATGCCTTATGGTGAAAAGGAGGTATACGGAATAGATTTCAAGATTGCAAGGTTGCTCAAACACACTTTACTAGCATCTAGAACAGACAACTTACCTTATATATGCCCCCACCTTAAGGTGGTTGATATCAGGTATCGATATCAAGCACATTAAGGTAGGAAGAAAACACACAAGGGAACACAAGCTCTTGCAAAGACCATGCCCCTCGAAGGTGACATGTACTTTATGATCGCCAAATGTTCCCACAAACACATCCCTGCAAGAAACATGTTAGCATCTACAAAATCATTATAAACAACAACATCAATGCATATGATTAACCACACAAAGAGCCAAGGTTATACAATGAATTTGGAGTTTGAGGATAACCATGGGGCTATATCACGAAGCTCTCTGAATCTAGTACCACCAAGGTGAGATTCAAAGACAAACAAAGGTGCACAGAGTAACAGTATTGTTAAGGTTTGTAAATACAATAAAAACATCACCAAATTCACTACGTGGAAAGCATGAGTGCTTCCACTAGCCAAGCGTCAGATAAAATATACAACCCCATCGTCATATTATGAACTAAGTCCATTTTTTTATTTTTCTTGAAAGGGACACTAGGTCCGCATCAATATAAATGTTTTTCATCATCCACCCGCTAGATAGAAACACTAGAGGAAGGGAAACAATAAATGAGAGAGGAGAAACAAGTGTCGTAGGGACAATCACGTAGGAGGGTGCCCTCAGGTCACCAATCGCAACGCTATGTCCATGAGACACAACACACAATGATGAAATCATAGAGAGAGGCAATATAGAAGAATGATGATACAAATAGAAGAAGGTCACAATAGAGGCAGTCTCCTGGTATCCCAGACCTTACAGGAGAATCTAAGGTCATCCTAGGAGGCCTAAACAACACATAACACATCACGGGGGAAACACATCATGAGAGAGATAAAGGGTTAGAGATACTTACCTGTAGGGCCTTCGTGCTAAGTCTCATCATCAAGTAAATCATCATCATCCTCCCACTCCCTAATGTTATAGGAAAGTGGGACATAAAGTACCATAGCCCAATTCATGTCTTGCTCATCATGTTGTTCATTGTTAGGATCATTTTTGTTTGGTTCAATGTTTGAACCAATGTTTTCTTGTTGAGATGCAAGGTAAGCTCGTCGCCTTCTATTTCTCCTTTTTACATTTTGAATTTGTTGTGCTTTACGACTTAGTTTTTGTAACATAGGGCTTTACTCTTTCATGGATTTTTGTGTTCTAGAGGAAAAAGCATCATGAGAGAATTTCTCTTCTATTGTAGTTGTAGGAGGCATGATATCTTGTAAAAGTTGTGTTTGTTCTATTGTAGGGAAAGTGTCATTGATTTCATCATATTGCACCAACATACCCTCATGGGAAGGCTCATTTTTGAAAGAATGATTAGAGGCTAAGTTTATATCATTATTACATGGAGCAGGTATTGAATGTATGTGAGAAGTGCTATCACCATGATCTTTTTCCTTGCTACTCATGGAGAAGAACTCAGTTAAGCTTTCTAATATCGTAGGATGTTCACTCATGAGGGTTAAGAATTGGTCAAAATCAAGATCTTTGATAAATGCATGTAAAGATACCATTGAAAAATGACATGAAGGTGCCATTTCAATGTAAGATCAGATTTTGAGACTTTTCAAATTAATGCAAAAGACAAGTGCAAAACTATATGTAAAAATGGCCTTAAATGCTTGATTTTTCATACTTTTTCAATGCAAATAAGTGAAAGAAAAGTGTGTTGTAAGGATTCTAGTCAAGGGAAGAAAATTAGTAAGCCTAACAATGCATTTGTTTTTTAATTTTTAATTTTTTTGATTTTTTCTCAATGCAATAAAATGAATGACTATATGAATCAATGAAATAAATCCAAATCTAAAGACAAACACTCAGAAAGTTGCAATTAAATCCAAAAACATGGGTTCACCAAAATGTTTAGGGTAAATTTTGGATTGCTTAATGTTTAAGTGTTTAGATGTTTGAATCCTCCTTTCACCCTTAACATTCAAGGACCTAGGGTCGAGTGGCAATGCACTATCATACCCTAGGTCACTGTGAGATGTAGGGAAACTTGGATTAGGGTGTTTAATTATCAATTTTCCTTCTCTTATGCTTAATTGACCATTTAAACCCTAATTTTACAAATGCGACAATAAACGGATGAATTATAGAAAAAGCTCCTGTAGAGGGATGTAAATTATCAAATCACAGATTACCTATTTTTGAGGTTCTGAGGTGGAAAAGTCAGGGACATAGGAGTGGGCACCCAAGTCCAAGGCCTATATTTTTATCCAGATCTGAGAACTCAGTCTGTAACTCTTTCCTATTGTTCTAGAGATGTTCTTGTCACAGAACTTGGAGGACTAATGAGTGGGCGCCCAAGTCTAGGGGGCAAATTTTCTTCCTGTTCTACAATTCTGACACTCCAAGATGTCTTCCTGCAACTTCACTTTGCCCAGCTCCTAAACCTATAACTTGCAACCATGAAAACTTTGGGAAGGGGTTGTGATGTTTAGAGGCCTACCTCAGTCAAGCCCCAGAAGACACTTAAGTCTCCAAACACCTTTGTCAGATAAAGAGTATGTACCTAGGGAGGTAGAGGTAAAAACCAAATGAAATAAAGATCACAAACACAATATAATATCACCTTGTAGTGAAGATCTCATGGGAGGAAGATGCTCTTCATTCCAAGAGGAAATGGATGCTCAAATCTACAAACACAAACACATAAACCACACAAATCTGCTCTTGCAACACAATGAAAGCCTTGAATCACCTTGAGAGTGCACAAACATCGCAATGATCATCTAGTTTCTAAACGAATGCCTAAACATGCTTTTATATGCAACTACAAACACTCCCACCAAGATTTTTGAAATTTAAACTTACCGTGTCAGCATAGGACCCAAATAATGGTCACAAGCTGACACCCAACCCTATTTTGGGCAAGGTCTAGCTCAACGGGTCCTCCTAGGTCCCATTTGTCATGTTATCTAGGGCTCATTCCATCGGGATGCCAAATTATGAAGTAAGATGTCCTAAATGCATGCAAAAGACCCGAGAGCTAAATCTTATGAGGGCAAAGCCCCTAAGGGGACATTTTCTGATGTTACACTTCCAATGAGTGTAGAAATAACTTCATCATCACATCTTCATCTTCAATCTCATACTCATCAATGACATTAATGAAATGCCTCAAGTGTTCCTCACCAGTGACAACATTATTGCCTTGAAATCTAGGAATATTCCCTATAATCTTAGTTGGAATGGGATTAGGAAAAATCAAGTATACCAATGAAATCAATCTGCTTATACCTTTCAGCTCCCAACAACTACCTCTGTACAATAAACCTCTATGCTTGTTTTCATTGTGCATGCCTAACTTTCTGAATGTTGCCATGTTGCTGGTTTACTTGGTTTTGTGGTGGCTAAATGTTGACATTTTGAGCAGGGGCTTGATTTACACCTTACTGTCCCATTTGATGTTGTTGTTGTTGTCTCTGGTTATTCTGATGATTGTAGTGCTATTGAGGTGCATAATTCTACTGTGCATTCTGGTTTTGTTGGGCTTGCTAGGCAAGTTGAGCTTGTTGTTGATCAAGAAAGGTCTGTAGTACCCTTTTTCTAATTCTGAGATGTTTAAGCAAATCCATCTCATCCTAGATTCTTCTTACTCTTTCCTCATCATCATGTTGCTACGACTAATTTTCCTCCTTAGGAATGGTATCATGCCAACTTCCAAGTGATCCTGTGGGAGAATTAGGATGTCTGGTATGCTGATATATCTCTTCATTATCATTGGGCATCCCAAATGTTCTCAACTATGGATCATATGATCTATCTCTACTTCCTCTGCCAATAATATTTTCATTTCTTCTAACATCATACTCATTCCTATTCATCCTTTTTCTTGTCCTAAGTATGTTATTTGCAGAGTCCTCAGAGTATAATTGTATTGGCTTCTGAGGTCAACAAATATATTGTCTTGGGCATTTCTTGTAGGTACCACATTGGGTCTCCTTACCCTATACCTACTCCTATTTCTAGCATTACTAGAGGACTCCTTACGTCCAAGCTACTCTTGGTTTCTTCCTCTATCCATTATGAAGCCTTTTTCAAACTAAAATTAATTTTGGGTTATTTAAATAGAGTCACCACTTCCCCTGCTAGGAAGAAAAACTTGAACAAACACTATATTTAAATATCACAACAACCAAAAATAAAATCTAGTGGCTCCCCAACAACAATGCTAAAATGTTGGTTCCCAAAATTACTACAACACAAACCACAAACTTTTCTAAATCACCTAGTTCAAGGATTGTCATCAGGGTGATAGAAAGAGGTTTATCAACAAGTTGTGGGTGATTTTGGCCAACTACAAGAGTGGGTAGACTCCTCTGCTCTTTGAGCTCAACTTAAATGCTAGAGGGATATTCCAAGGGGTATACCTAAGAAGGTATTAACATCAAAACAAATGAACAACTAAAAATATTTGAACAACCAAACCCAAATCACTCTCTCAGACCCAAATTTGTTACTAAACTAAGAACAACTAGTTGTTACAAGACCCCTATATAGCTAATAAAAGTAATCCTACATAGTGAGGATGCATAAAACTACTATTGCTTCTAAAGATAAGATGTATTATTTTGAAGATTGGATGATCTAAGGCTACTCAAACTGGTGCCTATCCATTAGGTTATAGAGTCTAATGGTCAACAAAGGAAAAACAACCACACAGAAGTGTATAACTACCTATTTGACAAATCAAATACAAGGAAATCAATACCAAATCACTAAGAATGCTTAATAATCCAACACCATACCATATTCTTCCCTATGCAATATTGAAATGATCATTTACAAAGCTTGAAAATGGATTAAGAACCATCACATTCATTCAAATTAGAGCTTACATTCATACCACTAAATGTGGCAAGAAAAAACTATAACATCGATTATAGTTTGCTAAGAAAAATACTTACAACAATGGAGAAAAATAGTAATCTGATACAATGATTTGCAAATATTGTTACATACATTTCATGATTATTTCATGTTAAACAAAGATTGTAAAATATCCTTTCCTGATCTTCCTTCTGGAGCTCACAACCCTGTTGAGAAATTACCCAACTGACCAACCAACAACTTCTACATTTCAAACACATGCATATATAGAATTACAATTCAATGCCTCATTCAAAGCACTACACTAGTTAGAAAGTAACCCATGCTGCATTAAATTCAACCCCACTGCAATGATAAAAAAAATGCATATTGGAAGCCTGCCCATGCTCTATCGACTATGAAAATTGTCAGAAGGAAGATTGCTTGCACTCTTCCTATACTTTGAGCAATAAAGAGGAAAGGGTCTAATCCTGTCCCTGCCATCTGCAACATTTGACTTATCTAATTTGTCCTTTGTGCATTGAAGAATTTAACTGTACCAACCACCTACATGGCACTGTTCTGTAGTCTCATTAAATTCTGGGTACAAATCAGCCTGTATGTTCTTGCAATCATGGCATACTTTCAGGGAATTACCCTTTTAAAGCATTTACAGCACATCCAATGTGTTCTCCTAATTTTTAGTTTTGAGCCATCTAACATCTGACTGTACCCTATGTGTGTTGGGAACCCTCTATCGGTCACTTGCCATTTTAAAAATTTCTTCATCATATTTTCTTCCTTATCAGCTTCCTTATTTGCCTTATTGGTAAATCTTCAATTTTTTAAACTTTTTCCATTGCCGCTTCTTTTTACCATTCAGAGCACTATTTTGCCTCATCAGAAAATTTGTGCTTTCTCAAACTTCTCACTCTTTACTCATATTTGGCCTTTTGTTGACAACTTTGAGTTTCTTTGAATTTAGACTACTCTTGCCTTTTATCGGCAACTCTTCACTGTCGACAACTTTTGGAAAGTTCACGTTTTCATCAATTCTTTGACAATGGCCTTTCCTTACCCTTTTTTTGCCTTAGCTAATTTCTTTGCCACAATCTTTTCATTATCAGCAAAGTGATTATTGGCCAAACTGACAATCGGTGAACTACGGAGTTCCCAAACTTGGCCTTTCACCGATACACTTGCAATTTCTCTCTTTTACTTAGAAATTTTCAGTGTCTCCTTTTGCTTCAGTCGGCAATCACATTGACCAGTGACCCCCTTAGTTGGTCAAAGGTCATCCACATGGTATCATTCTGTGGTTCTGTAGGAATTCTTTTCCCTTTATAATTTGCTTTCACGAAATGGCAAGAAGACGTCCATTTGACCATCAAATTTGTAGCAGTAAGTTGCAAAGCATCATTCAGAGGCTAAGAATCCAAGCCTTCATCATTTTTAAGTTCTTTTTCCTTAAATGTTTCCTATGTATAGATATGAATGCATCGATGGTTGGGCCTCAGGCCTTCACCATTTCACCTTATACCTATCGAAAGGGAGAGCAAGGAAGCCCCAACCTTTGCCTCCCACACTGCATATAAGGAACATTTGTCAGGGGTCAGTCGTCAAGCCTTCTGCCTTTTATCTTCCTCAAAAGAAGGAAGAAGAGCCAACCTCTGAACTCTACCACACACTTCATACTTAGAGGGGTTTGAACACAGAGACCCATCAGACTTTGGACCCTGGGGCTTCTTCCTGACACTTGCCATGACGAAGACTGAAAGCCAAAGGCCCAAAGTTTGGCCTCCAAAACACTTAGGAGATTTTTTCAATGAATAACACTTAGAGAAATTTTGGAGTCTGGTTTCAAAGCTGATAGATAATACAAGGTGGAAGGCATGAACCCCAAACTCTAAAACACTTGATGCAAATTTCAACACTTAGGAAAATTTAACCTCAAACCTCAGAGCCAATAGGGACAGCACGACAGAAGGAAGGACCCTAAAACTTTGACCAAGGCCAAAACACAAGGAAACACTTAGAAATTGGAACTTAGCCAACTTTTTGGGGTTTTTTCCCTTGTATCTCAAAAGGAAAACAAATGAAAAGCTATGAATATATCTTTGATCAGTTATCATCAATAGGTTCAACAATGAAGGCATAAAATGGGACTTAGATGGAACTTGGAGACAAAATGGGGCATGTCTGGGAAGAAAATTTTACATGTGCCAATAGGAGGTAAGTAAAATTAACTATAAAATTACAAAATACCTAGAAAACCCAAACATGGCGAGGTCATAATTCCTAGCCTATTGCATGAAATTGAACTAGTTGGATGCATTAGAAAGGTCTCCAAGAGACATAGTTCAAGTTTCTCAGAAGTGGGTCTATGACTCTCCTCCTAAGAAACTAAAAAATGTCTCAAGGGATAATTCCAATCTAGAGGCCTCCAAAAATTTAGATTACAAAGATGTAGATAATACAAAAAAACTAGATTTTGAATATTTACCACCATAGGCCATAGTGTTGATCAAAATTTTCTAAGGAACCTACTATCCTTGTCAAAATTGAAACTCTGGGGTAGATTGAAATGTAAATAAGCACTCTCAAAGAAATGTTTAGCAATTTCTTTTGTAAATCCTCCTTCTTGCAAACTACCATGAAGGCCATCTTTCAAAACCTATCAACCACCATGTAAACATAGTCATGGCCATGTTTGGTCATAGGAAGGCTTAACATGAAATCCATGGAGATAGAGTGCTAGGGCTTATCAAGAATGGGAAGAGGTGTGTATAGTTCTTATTTTTAATTTATAGGATTTGAAATTTGGTGCAGTCACGGTAGAAGGGTTCACATAATGAACTATCCGGACCATGCAGCAAGAGTAACACAACAGGAAAAAACACAAGAATATGGAACAAATGCAAATTCAGTCATTTAATATATCAAAGAACTCAAATATATTCTAGCCGGCACCATGCGGGCTTACAACTAGGGCTCAAAGGCCTGAACACATACATGCGCAAGATAAAGCTTTGAAGCTCCTTTGCACAAATCCAAACTATAGAATATGAATCAATTGCTAACTTCCTAACTACTTTCCTAAGGATCTATTACATCTATATATATCATTTCTGAACCAATAGATTCCTCTGCGTTAGCCAAGGAAGATCACAAACTCCAATGAAGAGATGTAACGTGTTCACAGATAGGTCAAACCTAAATGCATAGAACACTTCCCCAAATGAATGGAACAATGTGCGGACCTCTAGGAAAGGTTGGCCACTAACCAAGGATCATTGAATGATGTGTCATTAGGATCCACAAGTCAAGGAATGATCCACAAGCCTTCTCCTTCAGCTGATTATCAAGAACTGTTAGAATGCTCTGCTCTGGGAAAACAAATGATCTTCTGATAGCGATATCTTTCCGGTAACTTATTCAAATGTTCTAAATTATTGATATGATGTAGATGAATGAATTTAGATGCTAATTCTAGATCTGTAAGATGTGAAATGTCAAAACTGGACCACAAGTTGAAAACTGCTTCTGACTGAACTGCCTGGACTGAACTGGAAAATGAAAGAATTGAAATGCAAACAAACTAAAATGTAGTTGTTTTTTTTGTTTGATGCAAGATTACTCTTGAACCAAGGATGCTCCTACATCACAATTCCATAGGATGTGCAAGATTATAGGTACAAGATAATATCAAAGTGTTGCTTTGAATAGTAGAAGTACTTATATACTACAACAATTGTCTTATTTATCCCAAAGTGTTCTACAATGTGGTTGTATCATGCTTCCCAAATCATATTTTTTCAATCCCTAGTAGGAACATAGATGTTCCTCACGTGATAGAGAATTCCATTCAATAAGTAGTAATCATCAACATGTCTACCTTCTATGAGTCTCTAGTAGATGTTAGAAAAATTAAGATCATTGCCATAAAATTAAGCCCAATCTATTGTTTCATGTTTATAGGACTTAAACACTATTACCAAGGATGCAATTGGAGGTTAAATCTATTGCAAGTATGGGCCTAACCGGTGTTTTCATTGATGTCAAGGATTAGATGAGCTGTGTGCTGAGGATATTGAGAAAATTAGTCCTATCAGAAATAGAAAAGAACAGTGAAGATTTATGAAGTGAAGATCCCAGCTAAGATGAAGATCAGAGAATGTACATCAAAAGGTTTGTAGATATGTGTCTAAAGATGATCCAGTAAAGATTTGAGAGGTCCGCATGAAGATTTGAAGAAGTTATGGCCATATGAGTAAAACAGGTTCTGGCAGATGTTCAGAGGTGACAGAGTGACACAAATAGGTCCGATGAGATCTAGAAATACAATATCTTGTTCTGTGGATTTGGTGGAGTGTTTAGGAAGCCAATGTGAATTGACAACTCAATTGGTTCATGGTCTGGAGGTCCGCAATCACTTATTCCAATGTGATAGTGATGACAGACTGTGTTCTTGAGGTTCCAGATGAAGAAAAGAATGATTTCAGTGAGTAGAAGTGGTGTGGATGTTCTTGGTGATTCAGGAAAGCTTGTGGGGGTCTCTAGATTGTGTCTAGTTTGTGTTGGTGGTCTGCATTGAAGATTGAGCTCGTAATTGAAGATTTACTTCCAAGTGATGAGGTTCTTCCTAATCATCGTTGACCAGATGTTTTACACATCTTGTGGATGATCTTGGAGATGTTCTGTGAAGCATGGCGTGTTCCTTAAAGAAGATTGAAGTCCTAGATCTGTGTGGCTGACAGTGTGGTGATTCACATGAAGTCTTTTGTAATAAGTCAAGTTGTATTTGTGTATTTGCTTTGTAATAAAATAAAGTATGTATTGTGCTGACTTTGATGATTACCCCAAAGTTGATGTCTCGTATAAATAATAGTTGTGAAGTCATTTCAAAGTATCCTTGTGAAGATGAGGAAGTGGTAGAGAGGAGAAGAGTGAAAAGTAGAGTAGAAGTGTTGAGCTTAAAGCGAACTGACTCAAGCATGGTGAAGATGCTAATCTTTAGTTCAAGTATGTAATATTTATTATTCTGTAGACAGTGTGTCTCCTGTAGGCAGTGGGCCTCTTGTGAGCAGTGTGCTCAGGCAGTGAACCCTAATTGGCATGTGCCATTTTGTTCTTCTTATTCTTTTAACATAGAATATAATCTTGGGTTAGTCACCCCGTGGTTTTTCCCTTAACCGAGTTTTCCACGTTAAAATCTTGGTGTCATATGTGTTAATGTGTTTCTGCTCTTGAATTATTGCATTGTGCTTCCATGATTAATTTATTATTATGCTATTGAATTACAAGAAGGATTTAAGTGTTTAAAGACAAGAAAGTTTTGGGACAACTGATTCACCCCCTCCCTCTCAGTTATCTGTCCTAAAACTAACAAAATCAAGTAATATACAACTTTATTAGTGCTCTGCTTATTAAGACAAATGTTGAGATGAAATTGGTAGAGGTAGGTGAAATTAACTACAAAACAAAAAAAATACTCAAAAATTATTTAATTTTGTTACCCCAAACTTGGTGGGGTCATAATTACTAGCCCATTCGGTAAAAACTAAACTATCTAGATGCATTGGAAAGGTCTTCAAGAGACCTAGTTCAAGTTAATCAAAGGTGGACCTATGGTTTTCCTCCTAACCAACCAGAAAAATTTTCATGGATCAATTCCATGCTCTAAAGACCTCAGAAAATGTAGATAATGGAGACAAAAAAACCAAAAAAAGATTTTTTATATTTTCCATCACATCCCATAGTGTTAACCGATTTTTTTTATCCCTATTAAAAATGATATTCTAGGATAGACCAAAATGTACCCAAATAGTCTTAAAGGAAAGATTGGAACTTGTGTCTTTTGTAGAACCCCCCTTCTTGTAAGCTACCATGTGATGGCCATCTTTGAAAACTTGTCACCACCATGTAAACACTATCATGACCATGTTTGGTCATAGGAAGGCCTACATGGAATCTATGGACATAGACTGCCAAGGCTTATTAGACACTAAAAGAGGTGTGTAGGATATATTTTTTTAATTTGTAGGCTTTGTAATGGCATAAGCTATGTAATATTGAATGTATATGATGACATCATGACGTAACTTTAGCTAGTAGAAGAACTTATATAGTATATTAACTATCTAATTTGTCCAAAAGTGTCGTATAATGTTTTTGTAGCATGCTTTCAAAATCATCTTTTGTTATTAACTAATAGAACATAGGTGTGCCCCATGTGACTGAGAATTCCATCCTACAAATATTAATCAAGGACATGTCTACCCTTTGTAAGTCTCTAGTACATGTCAATAAACTCAAGATCAATGCCATAAAATTGAGGCCAATCTACTATCTAGTGTTCACTAGAGTCTAGCAATGTTGGCATAGTTACAATTGGAGGTTAACTCAAAACATCCATGACTTTGTTTTTGATCTCCTTCTTGTGATGAATGTTGAGGTGAAACTAACTATAAAATTACAAAAATACTTAGAAATTTAATTTGGTACCCCAACTTGGTGGGGTCATAATTCCTAACCCATTAGGTAAAAAGTAAACTAGCTATATGTGTTGGAAAGGTGTCCAAGAAAAATAGTCAAATGGGTTGATCAAAGGTGCACCTATAGATCTCCTCTTAAACAACTAAAAAATGTCTCAAGTGCCAATTCCACTTTGAAGGATTCTACAAATGTATATTATAGAGATGTAGAAAATACCAAAAACTATATATTTTAGATATTTTCCATCATAGCCCATGGTGATAACCAAAATTTGATGAGGATCTTACTATCCCTATTAAAAATTATGATCCTTTGGGACAAATTGAAATGTACCCAAACATTCTCAAATAAAATCTTGGTTGTGTGTTCTACAAAAACCCCATTCTTGCAAACTACCATGATGGCCATCTTTGAAAACCCATCAATCACCATGTACACATAGTCATGACTATGTTGGGTTATAGGAAGGGCTGATGTGAAATCCATGGAGATGGAGTGCGAGGGTTTATTATGAACTAGAAGAGGTGTGTATACTCCTTTTTCATTTGTGAGATTTGTAATGGCATAGGAGGTGCAAGATCAAATACACAGGATGACATCATGATCTAGCTTTCACTAGTAGAAGTACTTCTATATTCAAAAAATTTTATTTTCCATCCCAAAGTATCTTTCAATGTGGTTATAGTGTGCTTCCCAAATAATGTTTTATCATTTCCTTACAGGAATATAGATGTGCCCCACGTGATAGAAAATTCCATCCTATAAGTAGTAATCAAGGACATGTATGCCTTTTGTGAGTCTCTAATAGATGTCAACAAAATTAGGATTAGTTCCATATGATTGAGGCCATAAATGTTATCTATTGTCCATAGAAGTATAACACTATTGTCAATGTTGCAATTGGAGGTCAACTCAAGGAATCTAAAACTTTGTTACTAATCCACTTCTTGTGATCAATGTTGAGGTGAAACCAACAGAGATAGGTAAAATTAACTACAAAATTGGAAAATAGTTAAAAATTATTTAATTTTGGTACCCCAAATTGGTGGGGTCATAATTCCTATCCCGTTGGGGAAAAAATGAACTAGCTAGATTCATTGGAAAGGTCTCCAAGAGACCTAGTTCAAATTGCTTGAAGGTGGGGCTATGGATTTCCTCTAAAGAAACTAAAAAATGTTTCAAGGGTTAATTCCACTCTGAAGGCCTCTAAAAATGTATATTACAAAGATGTTGAAAATACAATTTATTATTTTTTATATTTTCCATGATAGCCTATAGTGCTAACTAAAATTTTCTAAGGAACCTACTATCCCTATTAGAAATGATAATCTAGGGTAGACTAAAATGTACCCAAACATTCTCAAAGAAAACCATGCCAGTGTTCTCCATAGAAACCCCCTTTTTGCAAGCTACCATGATTCCATCCTTGAAAAGATGTCATCCACCATGTACACATAGTCATGACTATGTTTGGTCATAGGAACTCCTAACATGAAATCCATGGACCAAGCACTAGGGTTTATTAGGAACTAGAAGAGGTATGCACACTCCTTGTTTTATATTTATAGACTTAACTGACACAAGTTGTGCATGATTGATTGTTGTAGTGTAGGAAAAATTACCTCTCAATTGATTATCTTCAATCAAGCAAATTTTCCACTAACAACTACACTAGGGTTCTGTTATCTATTGTTTTAGATGTTTAAGATCCTACTTTAGGACTTACATAACCAGTATGTGTCCCAATCAAAGTAATGCAACTTGACTAGGTGATTGACAATGATGGGAAAATAAAAAGAGTGCTGAAAACAAACTGATATAAACAAAATTTAAGCAAACTAATGACATAAGTAAAAATATGTAGTAATATGGAACCTGTAGCTAAAAGATGGAGCTCACTGCCATGGATGACAATGTAACACGAGGACATCTACGCTAGGTGCTAGAGTCCAAAATATCCAAAAAATAAAAACTACCAACTTTGTATGATTCCAGATCACCTACACATCACACCAATAAATAGAAAAGATACCCAACAACTCTAGATAACACAGATTCCAAAACGAAGTTGAAATGACTTTGAAAAATGAAATACAATAAAATAAGGTGAAAAGGGAATAAAATCCCAACAAAACCTCCATGCGATTGAAGTACCTTTACTCTCAATGAACACCTACAAAAGGATAAGAGAGGAAGGGTTGTGTTGCTTAGTGACTTGCCTCAGTCAAGTCCTAGTTTTGGTATTTCTACCTGTTGAATGCACAAGACAACTGAGAGGGGGGGTGAATTAGTTGTATGTTAAAACTTCAAAACCCTCACAAACATTCAAATCCGCATTAACTCAATTAACCCTTAATATGTTAGAATGATTAATCATGAAAGAAGATAACATAAATAGAACCAAATCAACAACATACACAAGGAAACACCAAATTTACATGGAAAACCCAAGAAGGGAAAAACCACGATGAGGATTAGCTCACAATATAAATTAATATCAACACTGAATACAAAAGGGCTCACTGTAGGAGGGCTCACTACCCAAAAGAAAGAAAGGCTCACTACCAGAACATAAAAGAAGATAGAGAAGAGTGTTACAATGAGAAAATCATCACAATGCAATAGAGAAGTCCACCACAACATCACCAACACCTTCACAGTCTTACTATAGAATTGTAGACACCTTCTACTCACTACATCCAGTAATCTAACACATGAAAGTTTGTACTGCACTTTACAAATTTGTACTCTAAAACTCTATAATTTACATATCACACATCACACACATCTATCTTGTCATCCCTCAACAACTCAGCACCTATTTATACTATCTTCAGCCATGAAAACATTCTCCAAGGTCAGAAATGCACCTTAACCATGTAAATTCAAATTAGGTTGGCACCAAAACAATCTTGTGGTGGAAAGGAATGAAGGCAAACCACAACACACCTTATCTTGGACCTAAATCCACTCATACATGTCATGCCACGCTTCCACAATCATCAAAGCAAATTCATAATTAGTGCAAACACCCAAGGACAATCGAACCTATGTTAACACAATAATCATTTAAGTACATGCTTCCTCAAAACCAAATATGACTCATGAACAACACACCATGCTTGAATGCAGTCTAGAATAACCCACAAACACCCTAAAATCCAACAAATTCCTTCGCAACAACTTTCACCTAAAGAAAGTACACACCCACTATACTCAAACATCTCTGCCATACACTGTAACTCAAGAAATCAACTTGCAAAGCACCAAACAATGAATGACTTCAACAAAAGGTAGATATGAACCTTATCAACACACTTCCATAATTGCAAGACCTGAAACCACTTTGCAGAGAAATACGAAGCAAAAGCATTTCTCCCAGACACCTCTGCAAGACATAGTTCACAGACTGGTGAGCACATCTTCCTTTGCACAATGATCCAGCACACCAAATTTTGAATGCAACACCTCTAAACACCTTAGATCAACATATCCAAACTGCACAAGTAGATCTTTAACGTAGAAGAAATGTGGAGAAAAACCAAAACACCACTCTGTATGCCAGAATACCTTTACAACACACTATTTCCTCTTTTATTCAAAATTTCTTAGAAGCACTTGGAAACCAAGCACTAGAAACATATCATCAACATCTTCAACACTTCCTCATCATTAGAAACAACATCAAATCAATACCAACTGCTCACACTCTTGCAATAATATCTTGCTCATACAGTTGACACCAATAACAACATAATCTTGTTAACATCAATGACAACACCAGCTGCACATACTTGCAACAATCTCCCCCTTTGTCATTGATGGCAACACATGATGTGAAAAACTATCAATGCAATATCCTCAATACTCTACTTCATACCAACTCTTTTTCTTTCTCTTTCTCTCCCCCTCAGCTTACTACTCTCCTTTTCTCAACTAAATCTTTCCTTTTTCACATTAATCTCTCTCCCCCTTTGATATCAATGGAAAAGGCCAACACATCTCTCTCCTACTCTCTGTTGCAAGAATGGGCCTAACCGGTGTTGTCATTGATGTCAACATACTCTTGTTGCATTGATGACAAGGATTGGATGAGTTGTGAGTGTTGTAAGTATGGACTTAACTAGTGTTGTCATTGATGTCAACATACTCTTGTTGCATTGATGTCAAGGATTGGATGAGTTGTGTGTTGAGGATATTGAGAAAATTAGTCCTATCAAAAACAAAGAAGGTCAATGAAAACATTGATGCTCTATGAAGTGAAGATCCCAGCTAGATGAAGATCAGATAATGCGCATCAAAGGGGTTTTAGTTATGTGTCTAAAGATGATCCAGTCAAGATTTGAGAGGTCCGCATGAAAATATGGAAGAGTTATGGCCTTAAGAGTAAAACCGGTTCTAGCAATTGTTCATAGGTGACAGAAATAGGTCTGGTGAGATCTGGAAATACAATATCATGTTCTATGGATCTGATGGCATGTTTGGGAGGCTAATGTGAATTGACAACTCAATTGGTTTGTGGTTTGGAGGTCCACAAGCAATCTTTCTAATGTGACAGAGATGGGAAACTATGTTCTTGAGGTTCTGGATAAAGATGCGAATGATTATAGTAAGTAGAAGTGGTGTGGATGTTCGTGGTAATTCAAGCAAGCTTGTGGGGGTCTCTAGATTGTGTCCAGTTCATGTTGGCAGTCCCCATTGAAGATAGAGCTCGTAATAGAAGACTTACCTTCCGATGATGGTGTTCTTCCTAGTCTTGGCTGACCGGATGTTTTTCATGTTGTGAATTTTCTTGAAGATGTTTTGCAAAGCCTGGCATGTTCCACAAAGAAGATTGAAGTCCCAGCTATGTGTGGCCAATAGTGTAGAAATGCGCATGAAGTTTTTGTAAAAAGTCAAGTTGTATTTTTGTATTTTCTCTAAGTGTATGTTGTGCCAACTTTGATGATCATTCCAAAGTCGATGTCTTGTATAAATAAGAATTGTGAAGTCACTTCAAAGGTATCCGGTAGTGATGAGAAGGTGGTAAGAAAGAAGAGGGAAAAGCAAAGAAAAGGTGTTGAATTTAAATGGAATTGACTCAAGCATAGTGAAGATGCTAATCTCTAGTTCAAGTATGTAATATTTATATTATTCTGTAGACAATGTGTCTCCTGTGGGTAGTGGGACTCTTGTGAGTAGTGTGTTTGGGCAGTGAGCCCTAATTGGCAAGTGCCATTTCATTCTTCTTATTCTTTTAATAGAGAATACAATCTTAGGTTAGTCACCCCGTGTTTTTTCCCTTAACTAGGTTTTCCACGTTAAAATCTTGGTGTTGTATGTGTTCAATTTGTTTCTTCTCTTAAATTCATGCATTGTGCTTCATGATTGAATCTTTGATATGCTATTGAAATAGAAGAACCTTTAAAGTATATAAAGAACAAAAGTTTGGTAACAACTGATTCACCCCCCCTCTCAATTGTTTGTCTTAAATCCAAAAATTGGTATTAGAGCCAAGTTCCTCTAGAAGAAGGACAATCCAAGGTTTGATGGAACAAACTTCACTTCCTGGAAAAGCTGCATGGAATGTCACATACAATTCATGGGATATCAGTATTGGAACATAACCTCAACTAAATATGTTCCCCTAAGGAATGGCCCAACAACTATAGATAAAGTCAAAGATGTAGAAAATAATCTTCGAGCTAAAGAAGCCCTACTGAGTGTCTTGTTTGATTCAGAGCTAACAAATGTTATGGGATTGAAGACTGCTTATGAAATATGGACAAATCTTAAAAATCTATATGGAGACAAATATGTTAAGTGTGCCAAGCTACAAAGTCTGAAAGGAAAGTCTAAAAATTTAAAGATGAGTGAAGATGAGAATATCACTTTATATATGGCAAAAGTAAATGAGCTTGTTTGTGGCATCAAATGTGCTGGCGGAGTACTAGATGAAGATGAAATTTTTGCTAAAGCCCTCAGATCTTTACCTCCTGCATATAAACACAAAGTCACTACTATTGAGGAAATCAGATCTTTAACAACTATCACAAGGGATCAATTGGTTGGTAAGATATCTGCATTTGAGTTGGCTAAGTTTGGTGATGCACTTCCCAAGACTGAATTTGCTTTCAAAGCTAGTGCCTCTGCTAAAGGCAAATAGAGATATGATCCAAGAGAAAGTTCCTCAAGAAAATCAACTTGGTATGAGAAAGCAACAAAAGATCTAGAAGAGGATGAATTAGAAGCTGAACAACTTGAAGCCCTCATTGCAAAGAGATTGCCAAGAGGATCCGGTAAGTATGAAGGAAAATTACCTTTTAAATGCTTTGCCTATAATAAGATTGGTCATTTTGCCTCAAGATGTTCGGAAAGGTTTTCAAGGCCAAACCCTAATAGATCAAGGTTTCAGAAGAAGTGTTATAATGTTCAAGAAGATGATGATGAAGGAGTAACAGATGATGAATCCGAGATAGGAAACAAACCTGGAAGTGATTGGGTGTTTATTTCCATTAAGGAAGAAGATCTAATGCCTATTGAATATGCCAATCATAAGATGATAGAAAGTGCTTTGGTTGCTCTAGTTGAAGAAAAGGATGAATGGGTTATTGACAGTGGATGCTCTCACCATATGACTGGTGACAAGAGTAAGTTCTTAAGCTTGGAAAGATATGAAGGTGGAGTTGTAAAGTTTGGAGATAATTCTACTGGCAGAATTAGGGCTAGAGGAACTATTTCTTTTGATGGAAAGAACAAAACCAGTGATGTTCTGTATGTTGAAGGTTTGAAGCATAATCTTCTCAGTGTTGCATAGTTGGTGGATAAAGGCTATGATCTCTGATTCAAAAATGGAAAATGCAAGATCTTTAAAAGCTCTAGAACTGAGATTGCATCTAGTACATAGACAAAAGGTAACATCTTCCAATTGGTTGGTACTGGTAAAAGTTGTTTATTTGTTCAAATTGATCAGAGTTGGTTGTGGCATAGGAGAATGTGTCATGTGAATTTTGATAATATCACCAAGATATGCAACACTCAAGTTGTAAGAGATCTTCCAAGACTGGTGAAACCCACTAACAATTTGTGCAAAGAATGTCAGTTGGGTAAGCAAAACAGAGTCACATTCAAAAGTAAGGAACAGTCTTCAACAAGACTGTTAGACTTGGTGCACACTAATCTCTGTGGTCTAGCAAGAATCAGGAGTCTGCAAGGAGATAGGTATTTCATGCTGCTAATTGATGACCACTCTTGGATGATGTGGGTAACCTTCTTAAAAGAGAAATTTGAAGCACTTGAGAAGTTCAAAATATTCAAGGCTATGGTAGAAAATGAAACTGGCATAAACATAAAATGCCTCAGGTCTGATAAAAGTGGAGAATGTTAGATCTAGGGTACACAACTAAGAGGGGGGGTGAATCAGTTATACAAAAACTTGCTTCCAATTCAAACACTTAAATCCTCTTGTTATTTAATAGCATATCAATTAATCACTCATTAAAGCATAAAGCATAAACACCAGAGCATATACACATCAACACATGAGACACCAAGATTTTGATGTGGAAAACCTAGTCAAGGGAAAAACCACGGGGTGATTAACCCAAGGATTATTCTCTGTTAGAAGAATAAGAAAAATAGATGGCACATGCCAATTAGGGCTCATTGCTCGAGCACACTGCTCACAAGAGGCACACTGCCTACAAGAGACACACTGTCTACAAAGTAACAAGTATTACAAACTTGAACTGGAGATTGACATCTTTACCATGTCTGGATCAATTCCATTTAAGCCTGAAAACTCCTGCTCTGCCTTTCGCTCTTCTTCGCTATGCCACACTCATCCACACCAAGACACACTTCAAAATAAATTTACAATCCCTTATTTATACAAGGCATCGACTTAGGAACAATCATCTAAGTCGGCAAACACCTATAAGATTATTCACAAGACGTGTAATACATCTGGTTGGCCAGTCTCAAGAAAAACACCAATATCCATGGTTATTCTTCAAATGCAAACTCTAACTTCAATGTGGACCGCCAATAAGAATTGTACATGATCCAAGGATCACCAAAACTTTTTCTGAGTCATCAAGAACATCTGCACTTTATCAGCTTACTGGAATTCTTCTGTTCTTCATCCGGAACTTCAAGAACACAGTCTGCCATCACTATCATAATGAAAAAGATGCTTTCAAACCTCTAAACCATGAACAAATCTAGTTTTCACTTCACACAAACTTCTTAAACACTCTCTCCAATCCGTAGAATGAGATAATGCAATTCTGGAGCTCACCGAACCAATCTGTGACACTTTGTCACCACTAAACACCTACCAGAACCAGTTCTACTTGAGTGATCATAACTTCTTTAGATATTCATGCAGACCTCTGAAATCTTGACTAGAGCATCTCAAGACTCATATCTACAAACCCTTTAAACCACATCCTCTTATCCTCAACCTATTGAGGACTTTTGCCTTCTTCTTATCACTGTTCTTCACTGTTCCTGATTGAGACTAATAACCTCAGTATCCTTAGCACACAGCTCATTCAATCCTTCTCATTAATGCAATATGAGTATGTTGACATCAATGACAACACTGGTTATTCTCATACTTGCAACAATCTCCCCCTTTGTCATTGATGGCAACATATGATGTGAAAAACCATCAAGACAAGAACTTCTCCTTTCTGTCACAACTCCCCCTATTAGCAACAACTCTTCACATGTCTTCTCTTCCTTTACTGCTCCCCCTTTGATCATCAACCACTTATTTTTCACATGTCTTCTCTCCCCCTTTGACATCAATGGCAAAGGGCTCATACTTGCAATTCTAACACATCAAAATCATATTAGTTGCTCCCCCTTAGTAGCAACTCCCCATCATCAATCTGAATCACAAGATATGACTGTGATATCCACCAAACTGATGCACATCAGTGCATCCTAGTTCATCACCGAAGGGGCAATAACCCCTAACTTCTCCCTAAGATACTTAAAAGAGTCCTTGGGAAGAGGTTTAGTAAAAATATCTGCAAGCTGATCCTTGGAGGGCACATACTCCAATCTGACTTCATCCTTGTTCACTTGCTCTCTCAGAAAGTGAAACTTGATAGATATATGCTTAGTCTTAGAATGCAACACCGGATTCTTAGAAATATTTATTGCACTTGAATTATCACAGAAAATTGTGATAGGCTCCTCATATTCTACTTGAATATCTCTTAGCATTTGCTTCATCCACAAAAGTTGAGTGCAACTTCTTGCTGCTGCAATGTATTTTGCTTCAGTTGTAGATAGGGATATTGCCTCTTGTTTCTTTCTTAGCCAAGAAACCAACCTTTTTCCCAAAAAGAATGCTCCTCCACTTGTACTCTTCCTATCATCCACATCTCCTGCCCAATCTGCATCTATATATGCAGAAGAGAAAAATTATGATCTCTAGGATACCATAGACCATACTCAACTGTTCCTTTTAATTACCTAAAAATTCTTTTGATTGCCATGATATGAGATTCCCTGGGATTAGCTTGGAATCTCGCCACAAGACCAATAGCCTGCATTATATCTGGTCTAGTCTGAGTGAGATACAATAATCCTCCAATCATTGATCTGTACTTGGTCTGATCTATCTTAGGAGAGTCATCACCTTTGCTCAACTTACATCCGGTTGCCATGGGAATGTTCATTGGCTTTGAATATTCCATTCCAAATTTCCTCAACAATTCTTTCACATATTTGGTTTGAGAGATAAAGATTCCTTTCTTTGACTGAGTAATTTGCAGACCCAAGAAGAAATTTATTTCACCGAGCATTGACATTTCAAACTCACTTTTCATTTGATTTGCAAAGGTTTTACACATACTGTCTCTTCCTCCAAAGATGATATCATCAACAAATACTTCAACAATCAAGATGTTTTCATGATCAATTTTGAAATATAGGTTACTATCAACAGTACCTTTGTTGAACCCAATCTTCAAAAGATGTTTGTCTAGCCTTTCATACCATGCTCTTGGAGCTTGCTTTAGACCATACAGTGCCTTCTTTAATTTGTAGACCATATCACCATGCTCAGATAACTGAAATCCATCTGGTTGTTCAATGTACACCTCTTCTTCTAAGTCACCATTTAGGAAAGCAGATTTGACATCCATCTAATATACTCTGAAATCTTTGAAGTTAGCAAATGCAAGAAATAGACTGACTACTTCAATTCTTGCCACCAGAGCAAAGGTTTCCTCAAAATCAATCCCTTCTATTTGAGAGTAGCCTTTGCAGACTAATCTGGCCTTATTTCTGATTACTTCACCAACTTCATTTAGTTTGTTCCGTAAGACCCATTTGGTTCCAATCACATTCTTGTTTCTAGGTCTGGAAACAAGATCCCAAGTATGATTTTTCTCAATTTGCATTAACTCTTCTTCTATTGCTTTGGTCCAATTTTCATCATTGCAGGCTTAATTTATTGTCTTAGGTTTAGTCTTTGAAATTAGACAACATTCATCTGAATTTTGAACAACATTCCTTCTAGTTTGTACAGCTTTGCTTTTGTCACCAATGATCTGATCTTCAGAGTGGTTCAGTCTTACATACCTTGGAACTTTGGGAGTTTCTTGCACTTCTACTTCTTGATCATGCTCATTCAGACCTGTCTCTTCTTCCTAATTTACTGGATCAGTCTGAATCTAACTTTCAAGAGAGGATGGAGCTTCTTGAACCAGAACATCATTCTGATCATCTTCATCATACTCATAAAATCTTGAGGGCTTCTCAATACCTTCATCAACCTTCACATTTGTACTTTCTATTATCTTTCTCAGTCTCTTATTGTAACACCGGTATGCTTTGCTTTGAGTGGAGTAACCCAAGAAAATTCCTTCATCACTTCTAGCATCAAACTTTCCTAGATCTTCATCTCTTTTAATGTAACATTTGCTACCAAATACTATGAAATATCTCACAGTAGGAGTGATGCCAAACCAAAGTTCGTATGGAGTCTTACCGGTGTTGCTTTTGATTTGACCTCAATTCAGAATGTAGACTGCAGTGTTGACAGCTTCTTTCCAAAACATCTAGGGAACATTTGCTTCTATCATCATTGTCTTGGATGCTTCCTGGATGGTCCGGTTCTTTCTCTCAACTACTCCATTCTGCTGTGGAGTCCTAGGGGCAGATAACTATCTCTTTATACCATGCTTCTCACAAAAATCTATGAATTCACCGGATGTGAATTCACCACCTCTATCAGACCTTAGACATTTTAGTTTTAATCCGGTTTGATTCTCTACCATAGCATTGAAGATTTTAAACTTCTCAAACGCTTCTAATTTCTCTTTCATAAAGGTAACCCACATCATCCGAGAATAGTCATCAATCAGTAACATGAAGTATCTATCACCTTGCATACTCTTGATTTTTGTCGGACCACATAGATCAGTATGAACTAACTCCAATAATCTAGTAGAGGACTAATCCTTGCTTTTGAATGAGACTCTGCTCTGTTTACCTAGCTGGCATTCTTTGCACAAACTATTTGTAGGTTTTACCAATTTTGGAAGATCTCTTACAGCCTGAGTATTGCTTATCTTTATGATGTTATCAAAATTTACATGACACATCCTTCTATGCCATAACCAACTCTGATCAACTTGAACAAATAGACAACTTTTATCAGAACCAACCAAGTGGAAGATATTACCTTTAGTTTGAGTACCAGATGCAATCTCTATTCTGGATCTTTCAAAGATTTTGCATTTTCCATCCTTGAATCGGAGATCATAGCCTTTGTCCACCAACTGTCCAACACTGAGAAGATTGTGCTTCAAGCCTTCAACATATAGCACATTACCAGTTTTGTTTCTTCCATTAAAAGAAATAGTTCCTCTTCCTCTGATTCTACCAGTAGAATTATCACCAAACTTTACCACTCCTCCTTCATACCTTTCCAAATCTAAGAACTTGTTCTTGTCACCTGTCATATGGTGAGAGCATCCACTGTCAATAACCCAATCATCCTTTTCTTCAACTTGGGCAGCCAATGCTCTTTCTACAACCTTATGATTGACAGATTCAGAGGATATTGGATCTTCTTCCTTGATGGCAATAAACACCCATTCATTTCTGGATTTGTTTCCTATCTCTAATTCATCATCTGTTACTCCTTCATTATCATCTTCTTCATGAACATAATAACAATTTTTTTGGAACCTTTGTCTATTAGAATTTGACCTTGTAGATCTTTCCGGACATCTTGAGGCAAAATGACCAATCTTATTGCAGTTGAAGCACTTAAAGGGTAATTTTCCTTCATACTTACCGGATCCTCTTAACAGTCTCTTTACAAAGAGGGCTTCAAGTTGAGTTATTTCTACTTCTTCCACTTCCATGTCTCTTCTTGTTTGATCATACCATGACAGCTTCCTTGAAGAGTTTTATCCCGGATCAAATCTTTGTTTACCTTTCACAGAGGCACCGACTTTATATGCAGATTCAGTCTTGGGGGGGTCATCTCCAAACTCGGTCATTTCAAATGTAGCTAGTTTACCAGCCAATTGGTCTCTTGTGACAATTGTATGGGCTTTGAATTCATCAATGGCAGCAACCTTGATTTTGTAGATAGCAGGAAGAGATCTGAGAATTTTGCCAACAATCTCATTTTCATCCAAAACTCCACTAGCATTCTTGATTCCACATACCAGCTCATTTACTCTTGGCATAAAGGTAGTAATATTTTCATCATCTCTCATTTTCAGTCTTTCAAATTTCCCTTTGAGACTCTGCAACCTTGCACTCTTAACATACTCATCTCCTTCATGCAGAAGTTCCAGTTTAATCCAGATCTCATAGGCAGTTGGTAGGTTAATAACATTTGAAAGCTCTGAGTCAATTAATGCACTTAGAAGAGCCTTTTTAGTCTGCAGATTGTTTTCAACATCTGTGATTTCATTTAGAGTTGTCAGACCACCCTGTGGAGGTGTATATGCTTTTGTGACCATGGACAAGTACGCCTTTCCCATACACTCCAAGTGATATTTCATGCGGCCTTTCCAAAGAGTGAAGTTGGTTCCATCAAACTTCAGACTGTGCTTCTTGTATGATGACATCCTGGATCTCCTCAAGCGATTAAGCTCTTTTTAGAGGAACTTAGCTCTGATACCAATTGTTAGATCTAGGGCACACAATTGAGAGGGGGGGTGAATCAGTTGTACAAAAACTTGCTTCCAATTCAAACACTTAAATCCTCTTGTTATTTAATAGCATATCAATTAATCACTCATGAAAGCATAAAGCATAAACACCAGAGCATATACACATCAACACATGAGACACCAAGATTTTGACGTGGAAAACCCGGTCAAGGGAAAAACCACGGGGTGATTAACCCAAGGATTATTCTCTGTTAGAAGAATAAGAAAAATAGATGGCACATGCCAATTAGGGCTCACTACCCGAGCACACTGCTCATAAGAGGCACACTGCCTACAAGAGACACATTGTCTACAAAGTAACAAGTATTACAAACTTGAACTGGAGATTGACATCTTTACCATGTCTGGATCAGTTCCATTTAAGCCCAAAAACTCCTACTCTGCCTTTCGCTCTTCTTCACTATGCCACACTCATCCACACCAAGACACACTTCAAAATAAATTCACAATCCCTTATTTATACAAGGCATCGACTTAGGAACAATCATCTAAGTCGGCAAACACCTATAAGATTATTCGCAAGATGTGTAATACATCCGATCGACCGGTCTCAAGAAGAACACCAATATCCATGGTTATTCTTCAAATGCAAACTCTAACTTCAATGTAGACCACCAATAAGAATTGTACATGATCCAAGGATCACCAAAACCTTTCCTGAGTCATCAAGAACATCCACACTTTATCAGCTTACTGGAATTCTTCTGTTCTTCATCCGAAACTTCAAGAACACAGTCTACCATCACTGTCATAATGAAAAAGATACTTCTGGACCTCCAAACCACGAACAAATCTAGTTGTCACTTCACACAAACTTCTTAAACACTCTCTCCAATCCATAGAATGAGATAATGCAATTCCGGAGCTCACCGGACCAATCTGTGACACTCTATCACCACTAAACACCTGCTAGAACCGGTCCTACTTGAGTGATCATAACTTCTTCAGATATTCATGTAGACCTCTAAAATCTTGACTGGAGCATCTCAAGACTCATATCTACAAACCCTTTAAACCGCATCCTCTTATCCTCAACCTATTGAGGACTTTTGCCTTCTTCTTATCACTGTTCTTCACTATTCCTGATTGAGACTAATAAGCTCAGTATCCTCAGCACATAGCTTATTCAATCCTTCTCATTAATGCAATATGAGTATGTTGACATCAATGACAACACTAGTTATCCTCATACTTGCAACAGAGAATTCACATCCGGTGAGTTCATAACATTTTGTGAGAAACATGGGATAAAGAAATAGTTATCTGTTCCAAGGACTCCACAGCAGAATGGAGTAGTGGAAAGAAAGAACTAAACCATCTAGGAAGCATCTAGGACCATGATGATGGAAGCAAATGTTACTCACATCTATTGGAGAGAAGCTATAAGCACTGCTATCTATACTCTTAATCGAGTACAAATCAGAGGCAATACTGGTAAGACTCCTTATGAACTTTGGTTTGGCATCACTCCTACTGTGAAGTATTTCAGAGTCTTTGGTAGTAAATGCTATTTCAAAACAAATGAAGACCTTGGCAAGTTTGATTCTAGAAGTGATGAAGGAATATTCTTGGGATATTCTACTCAAAGCAAAGCATACCGGTGTTATAACAAGAGATTGAGAAAGATTGTAGACAGTACAAATGTGAAGGTTGATGAATGCATGGAAAATCCCTCAAGGTATTATGAATATGAAGTAGATGATTAGAATGATGTCTCCAACCAAGGAGAACAAGTCCCAACTCTAGTTCAGATTTAGACTGATCCAGAGAATCTTGAAATACAAGAGGAAGAGACATGCTTGGATGAACCTATCCAAGAATTAGAAGTACAAGAGAATCCCAAAACTCCTAGGTATGTAAGACTGAATCATTCTAAAGATTAGGTCATAGGAGATAAAAGCAAAGGTGTTCAAACAAGAAGAAAAATTGCTAAAGATTATGTGAAGTAGTGTTTGATTTCAAAGATTGAACCAAAAATAGTAAGTGAAGCATGCAATGATGAAAGCTAGGTTAAAGGAATGGAGGAAGAATTGATGAAAATTGAAAAGAATCACACTTGGGATCTTGTTCCTAGACCTAAGGACAAAAAAGTTATTGGGACTAATTGGGTCTTCCATAATAAATTGAATGAAGATGGTGAAGTAGTAAGAAACAAAGCTCGATTGGTCTATAAGCGATATTCTGAAATAGGAGTTGACTTTGAAGAAATTTTTGCTCCGGTGGCAAGAATTGAAGCAATCAGATTATTTCTTGCCTTTGCCGCCTTTAGAGATTTCAGGGTATATCATATGGATGTTAAGTCTGCTTTCCTAAATGGTGATTTGGAAGAAGAGGTATACATTGAGCAACCAAATGGATTTCAATTGTCTGATCATGGAGATATGGTTTGCAAATTGAAGAAGGTGTTGTATGGACTCAAGCAAGCCCAAGAGCCTTGTATGAAAGATTGGACAAACACCTTTTGAAGATTGATTTCAACAAAGGTACTGCTGATAGTAATATTTATTTTAAGGTTGATCATGAAAATATCTTGATTGTTGAAGTATTTGTTGATGATATCATCTTTGGAGAGAAAGATAGTATGTGCAAGACTTTTGCAAATCAAATAAAAAGTGAATTTGAGATGTCTATGTTTGGGGAAATGAATTTCTTCTTGGGTTTGCAAATCACTCAAACAAAGAAATAAATCTTCATATCACAGACCAAATATGTGAAAGAATTGTTGAAGAAATTTGGGATGGAAGATTCAAAGGCAATGAATACTCCCATGGCAACCAGATGTAAGCTATGTAAAGATGATGAATCCCCTAAGGCTAAGTAGAAAAAGTACAAGTCAATGATTGGAGGACTGCTCTACCTTACTCAAACTAGACTTGATATTATGAATGTTGTTGGTCTTGTTGCCAGATTTCAAGCTGATCCTAGAGAGTCTCATGTCATGGAAATCAAGAGAATTCTCAGGTATTTGAAGGGAACAGTTGAGTATGGATTATGGTATCTTAAGGATCATGATTTCTCTCTTCATGCATATACATATGCTAATTGGGCAGGAGATGTGGATGACCGGAATAGTACCAGTGGTGGTGTATTCTTTTTGGGAAAAAGATTGGTTTCTTAGCTAAGTAAGAAATAAGAGGCAATATCTTTGGCCAGAGTATATTGCAGCAACAGGTAGTTGCACTCAAGTTTTGTGGATGAATAAATGCTAAGAGATATCAGAGTGGAGTATGAAGAACATATCATAATCTTCTGTGATAATTCAAGTGCAATAAATATTTCAAAAAATCTAGTGTTGCATTCAAAGACAACATATATCCATCAAGTTTCACTTTTTGAGAGAGCAAGTGAACAAGAATGAAGTTAGATTAGAGTTTGTACCCTCAAAGGATTAGATTGTAGACATTTTTACTAAACCTCTACCTAAGGACTCTTTTGAGTATCTCAGGGAGAAGTTAGGGGTTATTACCCCTCCAGTTTTGAATTAAGGTGCACTAATGTGCATCAGTCTAGTGGATCTCACAGTTATATCTTGTGATTTGGATTGATGTTAGGAGGCTGCTATTTCGAAGGAGCAATCTGAATGATTTTGAAGAATGAGAAGTGGTTGCAAGTATGTGCCCTTTGCCATTGATGTCAAAGGGGGAGAGAAGACATGTGAAAAACACAATATTGAGAAAAATAAAAGTGGTTGTTGATCAAAGGGGGAGCAGTAAAGAAAGAAAAGACATGTGAATGGTTGTTGTTGATAGGGGGAGCTATGTCAGTTAGTGAGGAGTTCTTGTCTTGATGGTTAAAATAGTTTTTCACATTATATGTTCCCATCAATGACAAAGGGGGAGATTGTTTCAAGTATGGGCCTAACCGGTGTTGTCATTGATGTCAACATACTCTGGTTGCATTGATGACAAGGATTGGATGAGTTGTGAGCTGAGGATATTGAGAAAATTAGTCCTATCAGAAATAGAGAAGAACAATGAAGACAGCGAAGCTCTATGAAGTAAAGATCCCAGCTAGATGAAGATCAGAGTGTGCATCAAAGGGTTTGTAGATATGTGTCTGAAGATGATCTAGTCAAGCTTTGGGAGGTCTGCATGAAAATGTGGAGTTATGGTCATGAGAGTAAAACTAGTTCTAGCAAATATTTAGAGATGACAGAGTGACACAAATAGGTCCAGTATGATCTAGAAATACAAAATCATGTTCTACAGATTTGGTGGCATGTTTGGGAGGCTAATGTGAATTGATAACTCAATTGGTTCATGGTTTGGAGGTCCACAAGAAATCCTTCTAATTTGATAGTGATGACCAACTGTGTTCTTGAGGTTCCGGATGAAGATGCAAATGATTATAGTAAGTAGAAGTGGTGTTGATGTTCTTGGTGATTCAAGCAAGCTTGTGGGGGTCTCTAGATTATGTCCAGTTCATGTTGGTGGTCTGTATTGAAGATTGAGCTCATAATTGAAGATTTACCTTAAGGTGATGATGTTCTTTCTAATCTTGGCCGACCCGATGATTTGCACATGTTGCAGATGATCTTGAAGATGTTTTGCAAAGCTTGGCATGTTCCTCAAAGAAGATTGAAGTCCCAGCTATGTGTGGCCGACAATGTAGTGATGCGCATGAAGTTTTTGTAAATAAGTCAAGTTGTATTTTTTTAATTGCTCTGTAATAAAATAAAGTGTGTGTTGTGCTGACTTTAATGATCATTCCAAAGTCGATGTCATGTATAAATAAGAATTGCAAAGTCATTCAAGTGTATCGGTGTGGTGATGATGAGAATGTGGTAGCATAAAAGAGTGAAAAGAAGAGCAAAGGTGTTGAGCTTAAATGGAACTGACTCAAGCATAGTGAAGATGCTAATCTCCAGTTCAAGTATGTAATACTCATATTCTTTTGTAGACAGTGTGTCTCCTGTAGGCAGTGGGCCTCTTGTGAGTAGTGTGCTTGGGTAGTGAGCCCTAGTTGGCAAGTGCCATTTTATTCTTCGTATTATTTTAACAGAGAATACAAATTTTGGGTTAGTCGCCCCGTGGTTTTTCCCTTAACTGGGTTTTCCACGTTAAAATCTTGGTGTCATATGTGTTGAATTTGTTTCTGCTCTTGAATTATTACATTATGCTTCCATGATTGAATCTTTGATATGCTATTGAAATATAAGAAGGTTTTAAAGTGAATAAAGAGCAGGATTTTGGTAACAACTGAGTCATCCCCCTCTTCTTAGTTGTCTGTCCTAAATCCAACACTCTCCTCTTTAGACATTACTCATACTTGTACCAGCTCACCACTACTTTGCAACATCTTTTCTTTTACTACTCTGCATACTCCCCCTTAGGAGCACACAAGAACTATATTAGTTAGCAACCACATCACATATCCTTTGACACAACCTGCACACCAACACTTACTCCCCCTGACTGTAACAAACAACAAAGCCACTACCTATTCCCCTTAAGAGGTAGTCTCCAACATCAGTCCAAAACAAAGAATAAATCTTGAAATCCACTAGACTGATGCATCTCCTTATGCATCTAGTTCTAAGAAGGAGGGGCAATAACCCCCAACTTATCCAAGAGATACTTAAAAGTATTCTTAGGAAGAGCCTTAGTGAATATGTCAGCAACCTAATCCTTTGTAGGCACATTCTCAAACTTCACTTCATTCTTTGCAACCTTCTCTCACAAAAAGTGATACTAGATTGAGATATGTTTTGTCCTTGAGTGCATCATTAGATTCTTTGAAATGTTAATTATACTTGTATTATTATAGAAGATAGGAATTGGTTCATCATAGACAACTCTAATATCCTTCAAGGTGTGCCTCATCCACAATACCTATGTGCAACAAGATGCTGCTACAATGTATTCTGCCTTTGCAGTAGATAAAGACACTAAATCTTGTTTCCTACTTATCCATGGCACCAATCTGCATCCAAGAAAGAATGTATAACCACTTGTACTTTTCTTGTCATCTACACAACCAACCCAATTTGCATCTATGTAAGCACTTAGAGTAAAGTTAGTATCCTTTGGATACCACAAGCCATGATTTGGAGTGCCCTTTAAATATCTGAATATCCTCTTCACTGCTACAACTTGTGACTCTCTAGGATCTTCTTGAAATCTAGCCACAAGACAAACTGCATGCATAATATCTGGTCTAGTAGCAGTTAGAAATAGCAATCCTCCAATCATTGATCTATACCTACTCTGATCAGCCTTAGGAGTTTCATCATTCTTTCTCAACACGCAACCAGTAACCATAGGGGTACATACTAGTTTAGAATATTCCATTCCAAACTTTTTCAACATTTCCTTGACATAATTTGATTGTGAAATGAAAATACCTTTACCTGTCTGATTGATTTGTAGCCCAAGGAAGAAATTCATCTCCCCAAACATTGACATTTCAAATTCTTTCTACATCTCCTCTACAAATTCCTTACACATAGCTTCATTTCCTCCAAAAATAATGTCATCAACAAACACAACTACAATCAAGATTTGATCATTTTCAACTTTGAAGTAAAGATTACTATCTGTGGTATCTTTATTGAATCCTAGTTGTAACAAGTACTTGTCTAACCTTGCATACCAAGCTCTAGGGGCTTGCTTCAATCCATATAGTGCCTTCTTCAATCTGCAAACCATATCCAGTTTGTCTCATAATTGAAATCGTTTAGGTTGTTCTATGTATACTTCTTCCAATTCACCATTCAAGAAAGTAGACTTCACATCCATTTGATATACTTTGAAATTCTTATGTGCTGAAAAAGCCAAAAACATCCTGATGGCTTCCATTCTTGCCACCACAACATATGTTTCCTCAAAGTCTATTCCTACTACTTGTGAGTAGCCTTTACACACAAGCCTTTTTCTTGTTTCTTATCACTTCTCCATTTTCATTCAATTTTTTCCAGAATACCCACTTAGTTCCAATCACATTTTTTGTTTTCTAGTCTTGAGACAAGTTCCCAATTGTGATTCTTTTCAAATTTCATTAGTTCTTCTTCCATAGCCTTGATCCAATACCCATCCTTGCATGTTTCAATCACTGTTTTAGGTTCAACTTGAGAAAGTAAACATAGATTTACCTATTCTTCAACAACTTTCCTTCTTGTCAGTACACCTTTGCTTATGTCACCAATGATCTGTTCTTTAGAATGATGCTTCTGCACATACTTGGGAGTTTTAGGAATCTTTTTTGGAGCTTCTTCCTCTTCAATCTGCACTTCTTTTTCCTTAGCTTTTTCTTCTTCTCTGCAAGAAGACTCATATGATTCATATCCATTCACCTCTAAATTCTTCTGTAGGTCTTCATCAACCTTGACATTTGCACTCTCAACTATCTTTCTTAGCCTCTTGTTGTAGCACCGGTAAGCTTTTCTTTTAGTAGAATATCCAAGAAAGATACCTTAATCAGACCTTCCATCAAACTTTCTTAAATTTTCTTCATCTCTTCTGATGTAGCATTTTCTTCCAAACACTCTAAAGTATTTGACAGTAGGAATCCTTCCATACCATATCTCATAAGGAGTCTTTGTGTTGTTTGCTCTTGCTTGCACTCTGTTCAGTATATAAACAACAATATGAATTGCTTCTATCTAGTAGACTTTTGGTATATTTGCTTCTTTCATCATTGTCCTTGTAGATTCTTGAATAGTCCTATTCTTTCTTTCAACCACTCCATTCTATTGAGGAGTCCTAGGGCTAGATAAATGCCTCTTTATTCCATGATTCTCACAAAACATGTTAAACTCATTGGAGGTGAACTCTCCACCTCTGTCAGACCTCAAACATTTAATTTTCATATCCATTTCATTCTCAACCATAACTTTGAATGCTTTAAACTTATCTAGGGCTTTTGATTTTTCTTTGAGAAAAGTAACTCATGTCATTCTAGAACAATCATCAATTAGTAGCATGAAATACCTATCACCTTGAAAAATCCTTACTCTGGTAGGGCTACAAAGATCTGTATGCACCAATTCTAATAGTTCGGTAGAAGATTGATCTTTGACTTTGAAGCTTCTTCTTGCTTTCTTTCTAACTTGACATTCCTTATAGACAACATTAATAGGCTTTGTAATCTTTGGCAGATCTCTCACAGCTTGAACTAAACTTATTCTCACTAGGCTATCAAAATTGATGTGACACATTCTTCAATGCCATAGCCAACTCTCATTGATCTGAGTCATGAAACAATAACCATCTATCCTCCTTCCAGTAGCAATCACAGTTCCAGACTCTTTTTTGATCTCACAACCATCATCCTGAAACATAAGACTGTATTCCTTTCTACACATTTGTCCAACACTTGAGATTATGTCTTAAACCCTTGACATAAAGAACATCATCAATGTTATGCTTGCCATAAAAAATGATTAAACCTTTTTTGCATATCTTAGCAGATGTATCATCACCAAACCTAACTAGTCCTCCTTCATAAATGCTTTCTAACTTTAAACCCAAATTTCATTAGCAGTTTTCAGATTCATAACTTTCACCAATTCAGAATTAGTAAGACCACTTAAAAGAGCATACCTTGCTTTACCATGGTTTTCATAGGACTTGATCTCATTAGTAGGACTCAGACCATTCTCAGGTATAGTGTATCTAGACTCAACAGACTTCCAGATTTCAAATCCAAGAGAAACTAGATAACCTTCCATCCTTATTTTCTAGAATGCATAGTCTGATCCATCAAATAAGGGAACATCTTTCTTGTGTGCCATCCTAGATCTACCTCAAGTGATTAAAATTTCTTCCAAGGAACCTTGCTCTGATACCATTTATTAAATGCACAAGACAACTAAGAGGGGGGGTGAATCAGTTGTATCTTAAAACTTCAAAACCTCACAAACATTCAGATCCACATTAACTTAATTAACCCTTAATCTCTTAGAATGATTAATCATGAAAGAAGATAACAAAAACATCACCAAATCAACAACATATACAAGGAAACACCAAATTTAGATGGGAAACCCAAGAATGGAAAAACCACGGTGAGGATTAGCTCACAATATAAAGTAATATCAACACTGAATACAATAGGGCTCACTACCACAATAGAAAAGAAGATAGAGAAGAGTGTTACAATGACAAAACCATCTCAATACAACAAAGAAGTCCACCACAACATCAACAACACCTTCACAGTCTTACTGAAGAATTGTGGACACCTTCTACTCATTGCATCCAGTAATCTAACACATGAAAGATTATACTGCACTTTACAAATTCACACTCTACAACTCTATAATTTGCATCTCACACATCACACACATCTATCTTGTCATCCCTTAACAACTCAACACCTATTTATACTATCTTCAACCTTGAAAACATTCTCCAATGTTGGCAATACACCTTAATCATGTAAATTTAAATTAGGTCAACACCAAAACATTCATGCGGTGGAAAGGAATGAAGGTAGACCACAACACACCTTAGTTTGGACCTAAATCCACTCATACATGCCATGCCACACTTCCACAATTATCAAAGCAAATCCACAATTAGTGTAAACACCCAAGGTTGGTTGAACCTATGTTAACACCATAATTATTTAAGTACACACTTCCTCAAAACCAAAAATGACTCACAGACAACACTCCATGCTTGAACACAATCTAGAATAACCCACAAACACCCTGAAATCCAACAAATTCCTTCGCAACAACTTTCACCTGAAGAAAGCACACACCCAGTATCCTTAAACATCTCTGACATACACTGAAACTCAAAAAATGAACTTGCGGAGCACCAAACCATCAACAACTTCAATTGAAGGTAGATATAAACCTTATCAACACACTTCTAGAACCGTAAGACATTAAACCACTCTGCGGAGAAATGCAAAGAAAAAACATTTCTCCTAGACACCTCTGCAATACACATTTCACACACTGGTGAACACACCTTCCTCTGTACAATGATCCAACACACCAAATTCTAAATGAAACACCTCTGAATACCTCTGATCAACATATCCAAACCACACAGGCAAATCTTCAACATAGAAGAAATGCAGAGCAAACCTAGAACACCACTTTGTATGCCATAACACCTTTACAACACATTATTTCCTCTTTTATTCAAATTTTCTCAAAAGCACTTGGAAACTAAGCACCAAAAACATATCATCAACATCTTTAGTACTTCCTCATCATCAGAGACAACATCAACTCAATACCAACTTGTCACACTCTTGCAATAATCTCTTGCTCATACAGTTGACACCAATGACACCACCAACTGCACATACTTGCAACACTACCTCCACTAATAGTGATTGATGGAGAGAAATGAAATAGAAAAGAAATAAAAGTGTATGTGCTCCTATCTTAAGTGCATCTAGGAAGGTAAGAGCAATAATAAAAACAAGATATACTTTCTTCGTCTATGGGAAAGAAGTCTTCAACATGCAAGTAGTGCAGAATATCAAGATGGTGGTCTACACCCAATAAGCTAAAATGGTGGTCTACACCAACCAATGAACTATACAAAGTACAGTAGATTTTAAATGAAATGATTTTGAGAAAAAACAAAGAACAATTTTACCAATGTAAACAAAAGAGAAGAGGCAGCAAACTCCCAAGAGCTGAAAGACAATGTGTAACTTCAAACCCAAGACAAAGAGAACCTCTTCAATGGATATCACATATAATGAAACTATTAGATCTAGGGCATACAACTGAGAGGGGGGGGGGGTGAATCAGTTGTATAAAAACCTACTCTTTTAAATACTTGATTCTTCTTTGTTAGTTAACAGTATATCAATTAATCATCCATGAAAGCATAATGCATAAACACAAGAGCAGATAAACATCAACACATTGAACACCAACATTTTGACGTGGAAAACCCGGTTAAGGGAAAAACCATGGGGTGATTAACCCAATGATTATTCTCTGTTAGAAGAATAAGAAAAAGAATGGCACTTGCCAATTAGGGCTCACTGCCCGGGCTCACTGCCTGAGCACATTGCTCACAAAGAGGCCCACTGCCTACAAGGAGACACACTGTCTACAGAGTGATAAGAATCAAAATCTTGAACTGGAGAATGACATCTTTACTATGTCTGGATCAGTTCCATTTAAGCCCAAAATCCATGCTCTGCCTTTTGCACTTCTCTTTGCTACTCCACACTCATTCCCACAATTCACACACTACTAAATGAACTCACAAACCTTTATTTATACAAGACATCGACTTAGGAACAATCATCTAAGTAGGAAATCAACCATAAGAATATCCGCAAGATGAATAACATATCCAGTCGGCCATCATAAGAACATTCGCAGGATGAACAACTCATCTGGTCGGCTAGTCGGAACAAGAACTTCATCCGGAAGAATAACTTCAATTCTGGGCTCTACCATCAATGCAGACCAACAACACAACTTCATCATGATCCAAGAACCTTCACAAGCCTGCCTGAATGACCAGGTACATTCACACTTTCTCTACATACTGGAATCTCTTCTCTTCCTCATCCGGAACTTCAAGAACACAGTCTGTCGCCACTGTCACAATGCAAAAGGCACTTCCGGACCTCAAAATCATACACAACTTGAGATGACACATTACAAGGACATCCCAAACACTCCTTCCAATCTGTAGATTAGGATTATACAATTCCGGACCTCACCGGACCTTTCTGTGATCCTCTGTCACCTCTAAACACTTGCCGAAACTGGTTCTATACCGACAGCCACAACGCCTTCAGATCTTCATGCGGACCTCTGAAATCTTAACTGAAGCATCACAAGACTCATATCTACAAACCCTTTAATCTGCATCCTCCGGTTCACATCCTATACAATACATTTGCCTTCTTCTTATCACTGTTCTTCACTGTTCCTGACTGAGGCTAATTTTCTTAATATCCTCAGCACACTACTCTTCCAATCCTTCTTGTCAATGTAATATGAGTATGTTGACATCAATAACAACACTGGTTCACCTCATACTTGCAACAATCTCCCCCTTTGTCATTGATGGCAACATATGATGTGAAAAACCATCAAGACAAGAACTTCTCCTTTCTGTCATAGCTCCCCCTATCAGCAACATGTCTTCTCTTCATTTACTGCTCCCCATTTGATCATCAACCACTTGTTTTTCACATGTCTTCTCTCCCCCTTTGACATCAATGGCAAAGGGCTCATACCTGCAATTCTAACACATCAGAATCATACCAGCTACTCCCCCTTAGTAGCAGCTCCTCATCATCAATCCGGATCATAAGATATGACTGTGATATCCACCAGACTGATGCACATCAATGCATCTTAGTTCATTACCGGAGGGGCCATGACCCCTAACTTCTCCCAGAGATATTCAAAAGAGTCCTTGGGAAGAGGTTTAGTAAAGATATCTGCAATCTGATCCTTGGAAGGAACATATTCCAACCTGACTTCTTCCTTGTTCACTTGTTCTCTCAAAAAGTGAAACTTGATAGATATGTGCTTAGTCTTAGAGTGCAATACCGGATTCTTAGAAATATTAATTGCACTTGAATTATCACAGAAAATTGTAATAGGCTCCTCATATTCAACTTTAATGTCTCTTAGCATCTGCTTCATCCATAAGATTTGAGTGCAACTGCCTGCTGCTGCAATGTATTCTGCTTCAGTTGTAGACAGAGATATTGCATCTTGTTTCTTGCTTAGCCAAGAAACCAATCTCTTTCCCAGAAAGAATGCTCCACCACTGGTGCTCTTCCAGTCATCCACATCTCCTACCCAATCTGCATCTGTGTAAGCATGAAGAGAGAAATTCAGATCTCTAGGGTACCATAGACCATACTCGACTATTCCTTTCAAGTACCTAAAAATTCTTTTGATTGCCATAACATGAGATTCTCTAGGATCAGCCTGGAATCTTGCCACAAGACCAACAGCCTACATTATATCTGGTCTAGTCTGAGTGAGATACAACAATCCACCAATCATTGATCTATACTTTGTTTGATTTGCCTTTGGGGAGTCATCATCTTTGCTCAACTTACATCCGGTTGCCATGGGAGTGTTCATTGGCTTTGAATCTTCCATACCAAATTTCCTCAACAATTCTTTCACATATTTGGTCTGAGAAATAAAGATCCCTTTCTTTGTTTGAGTAATTTGCAGACCCAAGAAGAAATTCATTTCACCAAGCATAGACATTTAAAACTCACTTTTCATCTGATTTACAAAAGTTTTGCACATACTATCTCTTCCTCCAAAAATGATATCATCCACAAACACTTCAACAATCAAAATATTTTCATGATCAATTTTCAAATATAAGTTGCTGTCAGCAGTACCTTTGTTGAATTCAATCTGAACAAGATGCTTATCCAACCTTTCATACCATGCTCTTGGGGCTTGCTTTAATCCATACAAGGCTTTCTTCAACTTGCAGACCATATCATCATTATCAGACAATTAAAATCCATCTGGATGTTCAATGTAAACTTCTTCTTCCAGATCACCATTTAGGAAGGCAGACTTGACATCCATCTGATATACCTTGAAGTCTTTGAAGGCAGCAAATGCTAGGAGTAATCTGACTACTTCAATTCTTGCCACCAGAGCAAAGGTTTCTTCAAAATCAATTCCTTCTATTTGAGAGTAGCCTTTGCAGACTAATCTTGCTTTGTTTCTGATTACTTCACCAGCTTCATTCAGTTTGTTCCGAAAAACCCATTTGGTTCCAATCACATTCCTATCTCTAGGTTTGGGAACAAGATCCCAAGTATGATTTCTCTCAATTTGCATCAATTCATCTTCCATTGCTTTGGTCCAGTTTTCATCATTGCAAGCTTCATTTATTGTTTTGGGTTCAATCTTTGAAATCAGACAACATTCATCCTAATTTTGAGCAACATTCCTTCTAGTTTGCACACCTTTGTTTCTATCACCTATGATCTGATCTTCAGAGTGGTTCTGTATTACATACCTTGGAATTTTGGGAGCATTCTATACTGCTGCTTCTTGATCAGGCTCATTCAGACCTGTTTCTTCTTCCTGATTTACCAGATCAGGCTGATTCTGACTTACCGGAGAGGATTGAGCTCCTTGAATTTGAACACCATCTTGGTCATCCTCATCAAACTCATAAAACCTTGAGGGCTTCTCAATTCCTTCATCAACTTTCACATTAGTGCTTTCTATCATCTTCCTCAATCTCTTATTGTAACACCGGTATGCTTTGCTTTGAGTGGAGTAAACCAAGAAAATTCCTTCATCACTTCTAGCATCAAACTTTCCTAGATCTTCATCTCTTTTAATATAACACTTGCTACCAAATACTCTGAAATATTTCACAGTAGGAGTGATGCCAAACCAGAGTTCATAAGGGGTCTTACCGGTGTTGTTTCTGATTTGAACTTGATTGAGAGTGTAGACTGCAGTGCTGATAGCTTCTTTCCAAAACATTTGAGGAACATTTGCTTCCAACATCATTGTCCTGGTAGCTTCCTGGATGGTCTAGTTCTTTCTCTCAACTACTCCATTCTGTTGTGGAGTCCTGGGAGTAGACAACTGTCTTCTTATACCCTGCTTCTCACAAAAGTCAATGAACTCACCAGATGTAAATTCACCACCTCTATCAGACCTTAGACACTTCAATTTCAATCCGGTTTGATTCTCTACCATAGCTTTGAAGATTTTGAACTTCTCAAGGGCTTTTGATTTCTCCTTTAGGAAGGTAACCCACATCATCTGGAAATGGTCATCAATTAGCAACATGAAATATCTATCACCTTGTAGACTCTTGATTCTTGTCGGACCACAGAGATCAGTATGTACTAGTTCCAACAATCCGGTAGAGGACTGATCTTTGCTTTTGAAAGAGATTCTGCTCTGTTTACCTAGCTGACATTCTTTGCACAAACTATTTGTAGGTTTCATCAATTTTGGAAGATCTCTTATAGCCTGAGTATTGCTTATCTTGATGATGTTATCAAAATTTACATGACACATTCTTCTATGCCATAACCAACTCTGATCAATTTGAACAAACAGACAACTTTTATTTGAACCAACCAGATGAAAGATATTACCTTTTGTCTGAGTACCGGATGCAATTTCAGTTCCAGAACTTGTAAAGATTTTGCATTTTCCATTCTTGAACCGAAGATCATAGCCTTTGTCTACTAACTGACCAACACTGAGAAGATTGTGCTTCAATCCTTCAACATATAGTACATTACCTATTTTGCTCTTTCCATCAAAGGAAATAGTTCCCCTACCTCTGATTCTGCCAGCAGAATTGTCACCAAATTTTACCATTCCTCCTTCATACCTTTCCAAATCCAAGAACTTATCCTTGTCACCAGTCATATGGTGAGAACATCCACTGTCAATAACCCAATAATCCTTTTCTTCCACTTGAGCAGCCAAAGCTTTTTCCATAACCTTCTGATTGACAGATTCAGAGAGTATTGAATCTTCTTCCTTGATGGCAATAAACACCCATTCATTTCCAGATTTGCTTCCTAGTTCTGATTCATCATCTGTTACTCCTTCATTGTCATCTTCTTCATGAACATAATAGTAGTTCTTTTGAAACCTTTGTCTGTTAGAATTAGTCCTTGCAGATCTTTCTGGACATCTTGAAGCAAAATGACCAATCTTATTGCAGTTGAAGCATTTAAAGGGTAGTTTTCCTTCATACTTACTGGATCCTCTTGGTAGTCTCTTTGCAATGAGGGCTTCAAGTTGAGCTATTTCCACTTCTTCTTCTTCCATGTCTCTTCTTGCTTGATCATACCATGACATCTTCCTTGAAGAGTTTTCACCCGGATCAAGTCTCTGTTTGCCTTTCACATAGGCACTGGCTTTGAAAGAAGATTCAGTCTTGGGAGGATCATCTCCAAACTTGGTCATTTCAAATGCAGCTAGTTTGCCAGCCAATTGCTCTCTTGTGACAGTTGTGTGGGCTCTGAATTCATCAATGGCAGCAACCTTGATTTTGTAGGCAGCAGGAAGGGATCTGAGGATTTTGCAAACAATCTCATTTTCATCCAGAGTTCCACCAGCATTTCTAATTCCACATACCAGCTCATTCACTCTTGGCATAAAGGTAGTGATGTTTTCATCATCTCTCATCTTCAATCTTTCAAATTTCCCTTTCAGACTTTGCAACCTTGCACTCTTGACAAACTCATCTCCTTCATACAAAAGTTCCAATTTAGTCAGGATCTCATATGCAGTTGGTAGGTCGATAACATTTGAGAGATCTGAGTCGTTTAATGCACTTAGTAGACCTTCCTTGGTCCACATATTATTTTCAGTATCTGTGATTTCATTCAGAGTTGTCGGACCACCTTGTGGTGGTACATATGGTTTTGAGACCATGGCCAAGTATGCTTTTCCCATACATTCCAAGTGACATTTCATGCGACCTTTCCAGAGGGTAAAGTTGGTTCCGTCAAACTTTGGACTATCCTTCTTGTACGACGACATCCTAGATCTCCTCAAGCGGTTAAGCTCCTTTCAGAGGAACTTGGCTCTGATACCAATTGTTAGATCTAGGGCATACAACTGAGAGGGGGGGTGAATCAGTTGTATAAAAACCTGCTCTTTTAAATACTTGATTCTTCTTTATTAGTTAACAGCATATCAATTAATCATCCATGAAAGCATAATGCATAAACACAAGAGCAGATAAACATCAACACATTGAACACCAAGATTTTGATGTGGAAAACCCAGTTAAGGGAAAAACCACAGGGTGATTAACCCAAGGATTATTCTCTATTAGAAGAATAAGAAAAAGAATGGCACTTGCCAATTAGGGCTCACTGCCCGAGCACACTGCTCACAAAGAGGCCCACTACCTACAAGGAGACACACTGTCTACAGAGTGATAAGAATCACAATCTTGAACTGGAGAATGACATCTCTACTATGTCTGGATCAGTTCCATTTAAGCCCAAAATCCATGCTCTGCCTTTCGCACTTCTCTTTGCTACTCCACACTCATTCCCACAATTCACAGACTACTAAATGAACTCACAAACCTTTATTTATACAAGACATCAACTTAGGAACAATCATCTAAGTCGGTAATCAACCATAAGAATATCCGCAAGATGAATAACACATCCGGTCAGCCATCATAAGAACATTCGTAGGATGAACAACTCATCCGGTTGGCTAGTCAGAACAAGAACTTCATCCGGAAGAATAACTTCAATTCTGGGCTCTACCATCAATGCAGACCAACAACACAACTTCATCATGATCTAAGAACCTTCACAAGCCTACTTGAATGACCAGGTACATCCACACTTTCTCTACATACTAGAATCTCTTCTCTTCCTCATCTGGAACTTCAAGAACACAGTCTGTCGCCACTGTCACAATGCAAAAGGCACTTTCGAACCTCAAAATCATACACAACTCAAGATGACACATTACAAGGACATCCCAAACACTCCTTCCAATCCGTAGATTAGGATTATACAATTCTGGACTTCACTGGACCTTTCTGTGATCCTCTGTCACCTCTGAACACTTGCCGAAACCGGTTCTATACCGACAGCCACAATGCCTTCAGATCTTCATATGGACCTCTGAAATCTTAACAGAAGCATCTCAAGACTCATATCTACAAACCCTTTAATTTGTATCCTCCGATTCACATCCTATACAATACATTTGCCTTCTTCTTATCACTGTTCTTCACTGTTCCTGACTGAGGCTAATTTTCTCAATATCCTTAGCACACTGCTCATCCAATCCTTCTTGTCAATGCAATATGAGTATGTTGACATCAATGACAACACTGGTTCACCTCATACTTGCAACAGAAACCTCCAAGAGCCAATGAAAATGATCTTACACCACCAAGGAAAACCAAAATCTCAAATAGCTACTATAGAAGTCTAGTTCGCGCAAGAAAGATGTAGAGTCTATCCAAGAGCCAAAGTTTTTCATAATGTGAGCGAAAAGTGAGATTCGATTGAATGTGTTTCCAAGTTCTTCCCAATAGCCAAGAGGAGGGAAACATCCCAAAATAGATAGTCAAGAGATGTTTTGTTACCCTAGATGGCAATACAAAGAATGATCATCATCACTAAAGATGTGTGGTAACACTCAAAAATAGATACCTATCATAAAATAGATGTGGGATGCCAGTGTGGTGCGTCGATGTCCACGAGAAGGGCTTGGGTCTAGTTAAAACCCCTTCTCTTGGTCACACAGGACACCTTAGGCTCATGTGAGTAACCAAATATCATAATGAAATTTGAATAAAATAAGAGAAATAGACCAAAATCAGGAAAATCTTACCCTTGTAATGTCAGAAAATGTCCCCTTGGGGGCTTTTCCCTCAAAAGGTTTAGCTCCTGGGTCTTTAGCATGCATTTAGGACATTTTAGTTCATATTTTAACACCCCGATGGAATGAGACCTAAGTCCCATAAAAAATAGGCCTAGGAGGACCCCTTGAGCTGTACCCTACCTAAAATAGGGGGGAGGACTTGGGCACCCATGCCCAAGTCTTACCCTATTTTAGGGCAGCCTCAATTTTTGGTTGTCAGTTAGTGACCGTTATTGGGTCCCATTGCCGACACGATAAGTTTGAGTTTCAAATATCTTCACGGGAGTGCTTGTAGATGCATATATAAACATATGCAGGCATTCATTTGTAAACTAGATGATTACTAGCAAGCCATTGTGTTCTCCAATTGATTCAAGGCTTTCTATTGTGTTACAAAAGCAGACTTGTGTGTTTTGTGTTTTGATATTTGCAGATTTGAGCATCAATTCCTTCATGGCATGAAGAGCATCTTCCTCCATGAAATCTTCATTACAAGGTGAGATAATACTGTATTTTTATCATTGATCATTTGGTTTTTGGCTTCTGCCTCACAAGGGCATGCCCTCTTTGGCTGACAATGGTGTTCAGAGACTTAAGTGTCCTTTGGGGTTTGATTGAGGCAAACCTCTAAACACCACAACCCCCAAACCAAGTCTTGTGATTGTAGGTTATAGGTGTCATATCTAGGAAAAGTGGAGTTGTAGGAAGGCTAGAAAGACATCAGGGATTCAGGGTCTGAAGAAAAGATGGACAATGGAGTACTTCTGGGACTAGGGCGCTCACTCCAGTGTCCTCTGCAGACTGATTCCCAAAAATTGAAATTACAGGGCTGATCAGTGTTCGAAGGAGGTCCAGATTCCCCAAAAAAGTAGGTACCTTGGCCTTGGGCGCTCGCTCCAGTGTCCCTAATTGTTCCACTTTAGAACCCCAAAAATAGGTATTCTGTAATTTGGTATTTTACTCCCATCTGCAAGAGCTTTTTCTATAATTCATTAATTTGTTGTCATATTTGCATAATTAGGGTTTTAATGGTCAATTGAGAATAGGAGAAGAAAAAATTGATAATTAATTCCCCAATCCAAATTTTCCTACATCTAAAAGTGACTCTAGGGTATGATAATGCTTGCCATTCGACCCTAGATCCTTCAACGTATAGTGGAGAGGCAGATTTAAACATCTATCCCACAAAAGATTAAAGAATCCATTTTTCCACTAAACATTTTGGTGAACCCATGTCTTTGAACTTAAATTGAAACTTTTTGAGTGGTTGTCCATAGATTTGGTGTGATTTCATTCATTCATTTGGTCATTTAAGTTATTGCATTGAGAAAATTTCAAAAAAATTGAAAATTTGGAAAAATACAAAAAAATTGCATTGTTGGGCTTACTAAATTGTGTCAATTCTTTCTAATTTTTCCTAATTCATGATTTTTGCATCAGATCTGATATAAATTACAGAAAAATACAAAAATTCAAGATCTTGCATTGCATTTTCATCAATTTATTGCTAGGGTTTAGTGGAAATTTTGACAATTTTTAGATAACCTAGTAATTCCAAAATCTAGGGTTTGTAGGCAAAATATTTTATCATATTTTTATACTGATTTTAGAGGCTCATTCAAATTTTCATTTGGCTGTATTCTTGCATTTTAGTGTGAATTTGCATTTAAATTTACTTTATTTGCATTCTTGCATTGAAAATTTCAACAAAAACTAGCAATTTTGGTGCATTTTCATTAAATTTGCATGGAAATTTTGCATGATTAAGCTTGAAAATTATTTTCAGATCTGATAGTATTTAGTTTCCATCATAAATCAGACTTCAAATCATTCACATAGCATTTGTTCCAAAATTTCAAACCTAGGGCTTCAAAAATGACCATTTTCAGTAAAATTGGCCTTATCGACTCTCCAAACTTGCACTACAAGTGTGTTGTGAAAGATATTTTTAGACTAATTTTCTATTATCAGGGTAATAATTTTATTCCCCTCATAAAAATCTACACAACGCCCTTTTAACGGGCTCTTGTAGTGAAAAGTTTGCAAAAAACTACACATTTTGGCTATTTTGGCCCTAGGGTTTGACCTAGTTTGCACTCCAAGCATGTTGTGATCCATTTTATGGATTGAGGTGACTGATATTAATGGTATTATTCTCTATCCCTCCTAAAATTCCTTACAACACCCCTTTTTCTAGGTCTTGGAGTTGAAAAACCGTGAAAAATAGCCTATTTTTGCTATATTTCACTAAGGTTTGACCTTAAATTGCACTAAAATCATGTTGTGTTGGATATTTTGGCATCAAGTGGCTGTTATTACTGATAGTATTTTCTGTCCATCATCATTTTCCTCACAACACCCTTTGTTATGCTCTTTTACAATTAATTTTGGTGAAAAAGTGCCAATTTTGACATATTTTCACTATAATCGACATGGCATTATCTCGGATTTGTATCAAGAGTGTGTTGAGAATGATTAGATTTCTATTTTGGACTAATATCAAATTTATAATTTTCTTTCCATCCTTACAACAGCCTTTGGTTCATTCATTTGCATTGGAAAAAGTATCAAAAATCTAAGCATTTAGGGCACTTTTTGCATATAGTCTTTCATTTGACTTTTGCATAAAGTTGGAAAAGATTTTCAAAATCTGATCTTAGATTGGAATGGCACCTTCATGTCATTTCTCAATGGTATATTTGCATGCATTTATCAAAGATCTTTATTTTGACCAATTTTTAATCCTCGTGGGTGAACATCCTTTGATATTAGAATATTTAACCAAATTCAACTCTAGGAACACTCATGAGAAAGATGAGAGTGAAAATATTTTTTCCGCCATAGAGTATGATGGTGACAATGTACCTTCCTCTCATCCCATTTCTCTCCCTAGCCAAGATGTAGCATTAGTGGATGAGAAAAGGTCTCTCACATTAAATACTTTAGGGATGGATGTTGGGTGCAATCAAGTTGGAAACAATTTTAATTTGATACTTATTAATAGTCTTGGTAGCACTATTCCTAAGATGGTTGTGTGGGGGGCACCTAATGCACCTTATTGCTTAAAGCCAGTGATTACGATTCAAGGTGTTCAAAATGTGTTACAACAACCACACCATAATGTGATTGCTCACACATACAAAACCCGTAATAACAAGCAAAGTAAGAAAGCACCACATGTGCCTATCTCTCTTCCATGTTCTCAACCTATTCTCTCTCAACCACCTCATCTTACTCATAAAAGTGGTCCAGAGTATGGTCTTGTCAAACAACTTCGCACTACTCTGGCTAAGATCTCTCTTTGGGATTTAATACAAACATCACCTACATATCATGGAATGCTCCAAGAAGCTTTACAAAAGGTGATTGTCCCACTAACTGCTAAGCCTAATGATGTAGCGGTTGTATTGGATAGTATGCATGTGACAAAAATGGACATTATCTTTCAACCACATGAATTACCATCAATTGAAGTCCAAAACCAATATGATCCACTTATGATCTCTGTCATAATAAATAAAACATTGGTAAAATGAGTTATGATTGACACTGGATCGTCTCTTGATGTTTGTAGCATTGACCTACTACACAAAATCAAGGTTGATATGTCACAAATCACACCAAATAGCATTAATGTTCATGGCTTTGATAATGTTGGATGACAATCCATGGGCACTATAACTCTACCTATACAAGTAGGACCCGTGCTTGTGCCTACCCTGGTTCATCTCATGCCTTGTTCTTTATTTTACAACATGATTCTTGGTAGACCTTGGATTCATGCATTGGGGGATAGTTCCTTCCACTTTGCTTCATTCAATCAAATTTATATTCAAGGTAAACTTCAAACTATTCATACTGATCCTAAACCAGATAACTGTTTACATATTGAAAAGCAAAAACCTGTTCACAACCATATAAGCTTAAACAAATTGCGAGGTGATCCATTAACAACTAATGTTGTGCAAGACTCTAAACCATTGAGTGCATTTGTCGGTGATGATTGGGGTTCATTAAATTTTAATCCTTGTATTATAGGGGAATATAAAATTAATAGCCTTGACACATCAAAAGTTGCATCGATCTCACCTAAGCAATCTTATGAAGCACCTAAGAATAACAAAGCTTCCTAGGTAGAAAAAAAAGATAATAATCTCACTTACACTACAAATTATGACACCTATGAGGCTTCACCTTCTTCTAAGGAAATGACATCCCTTTATGGTCAAGGATTTAAACTCCTTTATAACAATTGTAAATATGAAGGTAAGGGATGCGGTGTAAACCAACAAAGGATCTGAGTACCTATAGAATCCGCTTCAACACATTACTCAAGCGGCATTGAATATAATCCTTTTAAAGAAAAGAAAGTTTCTCGTCATCCTACACTTAATGTTAATTCAACAAGATCAAAACAACATGACATATATCCTAGATATGCAGGTTCTTAATGGTGTTACCCTAATAGGTAAGTATCTCTAACCCTTTATCTCTCTCATAATGTGCTTCCCCCGTGATGTGTTATATGTTGTTTAGGCCTCCTGGAATGACCTCAAATTCTCCCATAAGGTTTAGGATACCAGGAGATCACCTTTGTTGTGACCTTCCTCTATTTGTATCATCATTCTTCTAAAATTGCTCTCTCTAATTTCAATGTTGTGTTGTGTCTGATGGACATAGCGTCATGGTTGGTGACTTGGGGGCACACTCCTACATGACTATCCCTAAGACACTTGTTTCTCCTCTCTTATTTATTGTTTCCCTTCCTCTAGTGTTTCCACCTAGTGGGTGGATGATGACAAACATTTATACTGATGTGAACCTAGTATCCCTTTCGAGAGCAATAAAAAATTGGACTTAGTTCCTAATATGACGATGGGGTTGTATATTTGATCCGACGCTTGGATAGTGGAAGCACTCGTGCTTTCCGTGTAGTGAATTTTATGATGTTTCTATCGCATTTACAAACCTTAACAATACTGTTGCTCCGTGCACCTTTATTTACCTTTGAATCTAGCCTTAGTAGTACTTGATTCAGAGAGCTTCATGATATAGCCCCTGGTTGTCCTTGAACTCTGAATTCATTGTATAACCTTGGCTCTTTGTGTGGTTAATCATATGCATTGATGTTGTTGTTTATCATGATGTTGTAGACACTAACATGTTTCTTGCAGGGATGTGTTTGTGGGAACATTTGGCGATCGTAAAGTACATGTCACCTCCGGGGGGCATGGGCTTTGTGAAAGTCAGTGTTCCCTTGTGTGTTTTCTTCCTACCTTAACATGCTTGATATCGATAACTGATATCAACCACCTTAAGGTGGGGGCATATAAGGTAAGCTGTCTGTTATAGATGTTAGCAATGTGTTTGACCTCAGATGCAAAGACCTATGCCAGAGTACTGCATCATGCATCTTGATCTTATTTGCAATCAATCAATCAATCAATCATATAATCCCTCTGTAGAGGCAGGATATCGAGCATGTCTTTTTTCTTAAGCCCTCTACGAAGGCAGGGATGGTGTATTTCTTGGAGTAGATTGCATCACCCTGTCATTTTCAAAAGTCCTCTATGGAGGCAGGGAACGGTTCTGTGACTAACTCAACCCTTAAGCGTGTCTTTAATGATTGTTGTGGTGAAGCCCAATTGTCAGTGTGTGCCTGTAATGTGCTTGAGATGGTGATGAAGCTAGAAATAGGGAACACACCATCGCTTGTCTGCTGTGTTTTCTTTGTGTCTTCAAGTGTGTGTGTTTTGGCATGCTTGTTTTGTATGGCATGTTTGTTGCCTCATATGCATAGACCAGTGCCTTGAGTAGTGCTTCGTGCATTTTGGGAGATTTTGCATGTATTGCGTGTGTGTTGCCCCATATGCAGAGACCAGCGCCATCAAGTAGTGCTTCCTACATTTTTGGAGGTTTGTTTACTTTTCAGTACTTGCATTTGCATTTCATATATATGAGAAAAAGAAAAGAAAAGATATCATTTCTGTCTTCCATGCATTAATGTGTCTTCCATGCATTAACTATCTATTCTGTGTTTTGCGTGACTGTAACTGTCTTCTCCGAGTTGGTGTGTTTGGTGTGTTTGGTGGGTCTTCTCCATGTTTGGTGTGTTTGGTGTGTTTGTTGTGTTTGTGACCTTACTTTAGTGCATGTATGGGCCTCGTGTTCATACATACATTAAAGTGGGGGCTAAATGTAATGTCAAAAAATGTCCCCTTGGGGGCTTTTTCCTCATAAGGTTTAGTTCCCGGGTCTTTAGCATGCATTTAGGACATTTTAGTTCATATTTTAACACCTTGATGGATTGAGACCTAAGTCCCATGACAAATAGGACCTAGGAGGACCGCTTGAGCTGTACCCTACCTAAAATAAGGGGGGAGGACTTGGGCACCTGCGCCCAAGTCTTGCCCTATTTTAGGGCAGCCTCAATTTTTGGGTGTCAGTTAGTGACCGTTATTGGGTCCCTTTGCCAACACGGTAAGTTTGAATTTCAAATATCTTTGCGGGAGTGCTTGTAGATGCATATATAAACATATGTAGGCATTCATTTGTAAACTAGATGATTACTAGAAATCTATTGTGTTCTCAAGGTGATTCAAGGCTTTCTATTGTGTTGCAAGAGCAGACTTGTGTGTTTTGTGTGTTGATATTTATAGATTTGAGCATCAATTCCTTCATGGCATGAAGAGCATCTTCCTCCATGAAAGCTTCACTACAAGGTGACATAATATTGTGTTTTTATCATTGATTCCTTTAGATTTTGGCCTATGCCTCATAAGGGCACGCCCTCTTTGGCTGACAACGGTGTTCGGAGACTTAAGTGTCCTCCGAGGTTTGACTGAGGCAAACCTCTAAACACCACAACCCCCAAACCAAGTCTTGTGATTGTAGGTTATATGTGTCACATCCGAGAAAAGTGGATTTACAGGAAGGCTAGAAAGACATCAAGGATTCAAGATCTGAAGAAAAGACAGACAAAGGAGCACTTCAGGGACTAGGGCGCTCGCTCCAGTGTCCTCTACAAACTGATTCCTGAAAATAGAAGTTACAGGGCTGATCAGTGTCTGAAGGAGGTCCAGATTCCTCAAAAACATAGGTACCTTAGACTTAGGCACCTGCTCCAGTGTCCCTGACTATTTCACTTCAGAACCTCAAAAATAGGTATTCTATAATTTGGTATTTTACTCCCGTCTGCAAGAGCTTTTTCCGTAATTCATTAATTTGTTGTCGTATTTGCATAATTAGGGTTTTAATGGTCAATTGAGCATAGGAGAAGGAAAAATTGATAATTAATTCCCTAATCCAAATTTCCATACATCTGAAAGTGACTCTGGGGTATGATAATGCTTGCCATTCGACCCTAGATCCTTCAATGTATAGTGGAGAGGCGGATTTAAACATCTAACCCTCAAAAGATTAAAGAATCCAATTTTCCACTAAACAACCCTATATACAGAGAGAAGGTGCAAACACTAAGGTGGTTGTATTAAAACATGGTGTGAAATTGCAAGGGTTAGCAATTTTCTACGTTGCAATTGTATAAGATGACATAATAATGTACCTTTGCCTAATAGAAGTACTTCTATAATACAAAAATATCTTCTCCATCTCAAAGTGTCTTACAATGTGGTTCTCACATGTGCTTCCCAAATCATCTTCTATCATTCCCTAGTAGTAGTATAGATGTGTCCAATGTGATAAAGAATTCTATATTACAAGTAGTAATTAGGGACATGTTTGTCTTTTGTGATTCTTTAGTAGATGTTAGAAAAAATAGGATGGTTCCATAAATAATTGAGGCTAATCTACTATCTAGTATCCACAAGAGTCTAACATTCTTGTCAAGGCCATAATTAGAGGCTGACTCAACCAATTTGCAAATTTGTTATTGCTCAAATTCTTCTGATAAATGTTAAGGTAAAACTACTAGAAGTAGGTGAAAATAACTAGAAAATTAAATAATACTCAAACTTTATTTAAGTTTGCTACCCCAACTTAGTGGGGTCATAATTCCTATCCCATTACATGAAAATTGAACTAGTTGGATGCATCATAAAGTTCTCCAAGAGACCTAGTTTGATTTTCTTAGAGGTGGGCCTATGGATTTCCACCTAAGTAACTAAAAAAAGTGTCAAGGGTCAATTCCACTCTGAAGGCCTCCAAAAATGCAAATTGTAGAGATGTAGAAAATACCCAAAAATTAGATTTTATTATTTGGCATCATTACCCATAGTGATAATCAAAATTTTTTAAGAATACTACTACCTGACTAAAACGTGGTACTCTAGGGTAAACCAAAATAACCCAAATAGTCTCAAAGAAAATATTGGTAGTGTCTTTTGAAAAATCCCCCTTCTTGTAAGCTACCATGATTGTCATCTTTGTAAAACCTATCAACCACCACGTAGACATAGTCATGACCATGTTTGGTCATAGGAAGTCCTAACATGAAATCCATGGAGAGAAAGTGCCATGGATTATTAGAAACTAGAAGAAGTGTGTATAATCCTTATTTTTTATTTATAGGATATGCATGATCAAATGTATAGGATGACATCATGATGTAATTTTGGCTAGTAGAAGAGTAGAGGCAATAGCTGTCATTCATAAAGTGTGCTACAATGTAGCTATAGTGTGATTCCTTTGTCATCTTTTGTTATTCCCTAATAGAAACACATATGTGCCCCATGTGACAAAAAATTGCATCCTGCAAGTTGTTTGTGTAATTATTTAATTACACCATATTATATTAAGTTTACTTAGGTAGGATAGGATAAATGTGCACAAGTTATTCTCCTTCTTTAATGGGATCCTACTTTATCCTTATTCTCATAGATTTGGAATCTTGGATAAGCAATCCATTATTTTTTGGTTTTATGCTTTATCCTCATCCTCATTAGATTTGGAAACTATGAGGCTATTTATTGTATGCATCTTTTCAAATGAATCAATTATTGATCTCTTTTGCATATTGCATCCTTGAATAGAATAATATTATTCTTTCATATTGATCTTCTTTTGTACTTGCTTTTAACTCTTTAGATTTTGGGTGTCTATTTCTATAGCTAAATCTAACACAGTATTAGAGTGGGTTAATGCCTAGGGATAGTCATTTAGAAGATCAAGGATTAAGATCATAGTTGTTCTTGAAAACTTGAGTATGCTCTTCTCTTGCATTGAATGATGATCTGGAGAATTAAAAAAACTTGATAGAAATACCATTTTTGGGGGGTTTTATTTGTAACTTTGTTTTGAAGGAAAATCTAGTTGGTATTTCCCGAATAGGTCATATAACATAAAGTCATAAAAAGATGGAATTGTTCTTGGAAGCATACATGTCACTACCATAGGTGAAACCAATGGATCTAGTAAGAGTAAGTTACTCAACTAGAATAACCTATGTCTCCACAAAAGTCTATTACTAGCCCAAGATAGAAAGGTCCAACGTGACCTTGAAAACATCAAGAATGAAAAGTTTCAAATTGGCATTCAAGAGGATCTTCATTCTACGATCTCAACCCTTGAGTGGCTAGAAAAAAAATTATAGAAGAATGGATGACCACTGTCCATCATGAAATACATGAGCTTCATGTTGCTTATGATCAATTCAAGCAGCATGTTGAAACGTGGTGGGTCCGCCAGCAACAGTCTACTAAATCACACTGAGAACTTTTGCAAAAGGTGCATAGTGAAAATAAACTTGATGTTGATGTGTTAGGTGTCTAGCTAACTAATAATAATGCACACATCAAACAAATTGAAATGAAGTTGGATACTATGAAAAGAGAAGTACAAACTATATCAAAATCACAACTACTGTTAGGAGATTCCATCACTAGGGAATCACAAACTGTCCAAGCCACAATTCTAATAGTTAGGCAACAACAACAGTTTGTTAAGAAGTTAAACTTCCCCTCTAATGCTAGCAGCTATTTACAGGCTCAGTATGAAGGATCTAAGTTGTTAACCCATCCTAAATAGCCTGTTATAGAAAGGCTCTATGATCCCAGTACCAAAAAAATGAGAGATACAACCACTAAACAACATGCCCAAGGTAAGTTCCAAATGGCTCATGGTAATGGGAACAATCCCAATGGTTCTAATCTAGTAGATCCCTTTAAGAACATCCAAACCTACAAGGTAGACACCCCGCCTTTGGTTAATTTTGATAATTTTTAGGATGTTGAGAATTTGAGAAGCATTGATGCCATGAAGGCATGGATAACCAATTATATGTCTACAAATGCTGGAGCTGATGAAGCTCAGGTTATCAAACAAGCTCTCAATTCCATGACTGGTATAGCCAAAAGTGTATGGGATCACCTGAAAGAAACTTTCTGGGAAAATTTGATAAACAGAGGTACAGATCAGGTGTGTGCTCAATTGATTCATCTGTTTGTTGGTAGAACAGACACTAGAGAAAAATTGGGCTATAATAAGTTTATTCAAGGGAAGTGTAAAGATATAAATCATTTCAAAGAGTACTGTGAAGAACAATACAAGAATTTCTATCAGTCTGGACGTGAACAAACCACGAGTTTATGTTCATAACTTTTTTGAAAACTTTGGCGATGTGGTAGGAGAATACTATCACAAAAGAGTTTTAGAAATTTTGGTTGCTGAGAATACTAAAAGGAAGGAATTAACTTTTCCTCAACTTGTACAATTCTTGACTGAAATAAATGAAGAAATTTGTCAAGAAGCAAGGAAAAGAAAAGAGCTGAAGAAAGTAAAGCCATTAATATCATCTTCAACCTGTTATCAAATAATACCTAGTAATCAATTTGCTGACAAAGGAAAATCTTCTCCTAAGTGTTGTTCTTGTGATAAATCCTATTATAAGGACAAGAAGAAGAAAAAGAAATATTCTAAATATCCTAGGAAAAAGGGATACTTTAGAAAAAAGGAGAAAAAAGAATCAGGGTTTAAGAAAAAATGGAAACCCACTTGTTACATTTGTAAGGGTGATCATTGTACTAATAAATTCCCTGAAAGAAATAAAAAGAAACAAATGGCAAGTTCCGGGCAGCTAAAGAAGCAGTACTTGATGAAAATGATGAATATGAATTCATCAATGATTATCCTATAGATCCTAAAGATATTGTTCTGTCTGAATCAGAAGAAGGGAGAGAATCTGAAGAAGAGTATGAATCTGCTCATGAGCAGGTTCCAGTTAAAGAACAGACATCTAAGAGTTCAGATGACTTTGAGAATTCCTTTTTTTGTAGAATGCTCCGCAAAGACACTAGAGCTGAGCTAGACAAAGTTATTGAAGAAATAATTCAGATTGAAGCTCATCTGTAGAAAATGGATATGGGACAAGAAACATGGAAGAAGTTGACTAGCAAGCTAGACCAACTTATTGCTAAGAAACATTTCCTGTTAAAAGAACTAGCATCAACTTCTTCATCTAGGAGACCAAATCATCCTGTTAGGATAACTCTAGTCCTAAATTACTCTCAACCACTGCCTTAGTGCAATTTTGAAGAAGCCCCTGTAGCTAGGAGCATGGCTCGACGCCTTTGGCAACGTCAAAGAAAAGCATTCTTAGAAAAAGTCATTGAACAAGCAAGAACTGAAATAGCTGAGATAGATGTCGAAGAAAATATCCAGCTTATGGAGGAAATGGAGAAGTTTAAGGAACTGGATAAATATATCAATCAATTTAATGCAAGTAGTCCTTTTTAGTTACCTCAACAAACTACTATGTGAGAGGAACTTCTTTATTGTGAAGAAAAACCTTTTAGTCCAACAGTTGAAAGAACCCTCATATCTGAAGGTTTTGATACAGAAGTCACTCTTATTCTCAACCTTGTAGGTAAAACTACTCCTTATCTTGGAGAAGAAAAGCATGAAGCAGAAGGTAGCAGCAGTCAGTGACAATGCAGATCCTATCACCGTTCAAAAAAGACCACTGCATGTCCAGGAGTCATATTTACTATCCATTTCCTAGGTATTAAAATGTATCCTCTTACATTCCTATGGGACACAGGTGCTGATTTAAATTTGGCCAGGTATAATTACTTTCCTGTTGACCAATGGATAGAAGGAACGATAGATATTGTCTTTGGTAGAGGTAAATTTGAATCCAAATTAATATGCAAAGCTCCTATTCAACTGAGTAATGGATTAATGCATGAACTAACTTTTGTTCATTATGAGGTGGATGGATATGATGGTGTTATAAGTAGTAAAGCCATGGTAAACTGGGAATCTATCACAATGGATAGGGATTTCATCACCTTAGTCAGTTTCAAGTTCCCAGGCTTCACCAAGATTTGGCCTTCACTTCAAAAATTGAGATTGAGAAACCAACCAAAGAAAATACAATATGGATTGCTAGACAATTGCATGTCATACAGGATCCTTTGGAACTTGTCAAGCAAGAGTTTGTAGCAATAGTTATGACAAAGGATTTAAAAAAACATAATAGAAAGATGGTTTGCAGTCTTCCTCTCAAAAGGGATTCGCAAGGTATGGAAATCCTTGTTGAAGCTGAAGCCAATTATTTTCTATTGAGCCCAAGAGAAACTAAAATATGTAGAGAAGAAATAAATGAATTAGTATCTTATTCGGGCATCTAGTTCACCATTTTCCTATCATGCAATGTATGTGCCCAAATATGATGAAAATGGTAATGAACTTCCTGAAAAATGGTTAGTTGTCAACTATAAACTATTAAATGAATGTCTGCAAGATAACAGACATCCTCTGCCTAGCAAGGACCACATTTGGCAAACTATAAAGGGCAGTCATGTCTATTCAAAATTTGATCTGACTAAGGGTTTCTGGCAAATTAGTTTAAAAACTGAAGATTATTATAAAACAACTTTTTCTGTTCCTCAAGAGCTGTTTGAATGGAAGGTTCTTCCTTTTGGCATTAAAATTGCTCCCTCCATCTTCCAGCAATAGATGGATCTAATCTTCCGCCCTTATGCAAAATTTATTTTACCATATATTGATGATATTCTTGTCTTCAGTCAGGATGCCAAACATCATATACATCATCTCCAACAATTCCTGTCTATTTGCCAGCAGCATGGTCTTGCCATTAATCCTTCCAAAAGCCACTTTTCTCAAGAAACAATGATTTTTATTGGCATCAAGCTTCTCTTGGGGGGGGCAATGGAAGCGCAACCTCATATTCTCAATCGCATTCAAGCAGTACAGGTAACTTCTAACAAAGAACTTCAGCAGTTTCTTGGCCTTGTCAACTACATTTCAGGTTTCTACAGTAAGCTTGCTAAAGATAGATTAGAGATAAACAAGCTCTTGGGAAAGTGTCCACCAACATGGACAAATGAACATTATATCTATATCAAATGGATCAAATAGAAATGTGCTAATCTTCCAGCCCTCAAATTACTAGGTGATGGTTTTAAAATCATAGAAACAGATGCCAGCGAAGCTACCTGGGCTGGAGTTCTAAAAGAAAAAACTAAGAATGGTAAAGAAGAAATTGTCAGGTATATTTCTGGAAGCTTCAAGAATAGTGAGCTAAGTTATCATAGTAAACATAAAGAAATTCTGGCTGTGATCAATACATTAAAAGCCTTCCAGATGTTCATTGCCGACAAGAAATTTCTCATTAGAAGTGATTTGCAAAATTTGCGCGGATTCTTCAAAAAGGAATCAAAAGATAAGGTAATCCGTGGTAGGTTACTTAGATGGGCACAATTCCTCAATACATTTGATTTTGATATAGTTCATCTACCTGGTTTAGAAAATGTTTTTGCAGATTTCTATCAAGAGGACATCTTTTAGAAGAACCAGAAGAAAGATTTATCCATGTACCACATGGTCAGGTTTGAGTCATCTGTGTAAGAGAACAATGGTGGTATGAACGAAGTTGTCCTGAATGGATCACAAATCCATTTGCCAGATGTAATCATCATAATTTCCAAATGGCAAATGATTTTTTGTTTGATAGGTATAAGATGATATCTACAAAGTTACAACTCAGTCAAGGCGGTCTATGGACTGAACAACCCTTCTTCCAATTTTTAGCAGAAGAAGAACCCATTGATCCTGATGTTGGTCATGTCCTACAAAATTGGTGTGGAGATTTTGTCCTACTAGTTAAATTTATGAAACCCTTTGTGCAGAGACCAGATCGATGGTAAAACAAAGAAAAGGGTAAAGAATTGATCAGGGATATGTTTTAGGGTCCTTATCCACCTGCTAAAAAAGGAATTCTCAGAATCATCTGAACTTTTAGATGACTATTCTTTATTTGCAACCTGCTCATGTGTAGATTCAAATTCTTCTTCAGATTCTGTCTCTTCTTCTGACTCAGACAAAACAATATCTACAGGATCTGTAGGATAATCATTAATGAATTCACATTCATCATTTTCATCAAGTCCTGCTTCCTTAGCTGCACGAACTTTACCTTTATTTTTCTTTTTATTTATTTCAAGACATTTATTAGCATAATGATTTCCATTGCATATGTAACAAGTGGGTTTCCACTTTTTCTTAGATCCTGATTCTCTTTTCCTAAAATATCCCTTTTTTCGAGGATATTTGGAATACTTCTTTTTCTTCTTCTTATCCTTAAAATAAGATTTATCACAAGAATAGCATTTAGAAGAAGATTTCCTTTCTTAAGAAATTGATTGCTGGGCATGATCTAATAACAAGCTGAAGATGATATTAATGGCTTTACTTTCTTCAGCTCTTTTCTTTTCCTTGCTTCTTGATAAATTTCTTCATTTATTTCAGTCAAGAATTACACAAGTTGAGAAAAAGTTAATTCCTTCATTTCAGTATTTTCAGCAACAAAATTTTCTAACACTCTTTTATGGTAGTATTCTCCTACCACATTACCAAAGCTTTTCAAGAAAGTTGTGAACATAAATTCATGATTCTATTCATGACCAGACTGATAGAAATTCTTATATTCCTCATCACAATATTCCTTGAAATACTTTATATCTTTACACTTCCCTTGAATGAACTTATTATAGGCCAACTTTTCTCTCATGTCTGTTCTACCAACAAACAGATGAATCAGCTGTGCATAGACTTGATCAGTGCCTTTGTTTATCAAATTTTCCTGAAAAGTATCTTCCAGGTGATCCCATACATTTCAGGGTACTCTAGTCATGGAGTTGAGAGCTTGTTTGATAACCTAAGCTTCACCAGCTCTAGCATTTGTGGACATATAATTGGTTATCCATGCCATCATGGCATCAATGCTCCTTAAATTCTCAACATCCTGAAAATTGTCAAAATTGACCAAAGGTGGAGTATCTGCATTATAGGTATGGATGTTCTTAAAGGGATCTACTAGATTAGAGCCATTAGGATTATTCCCATTACCATGAGCCATTTGGAACTGACCTTGGGCCTTTTCCTCTTGAGACGTGTCTCATTTTTCCAGTACTAGGGTCATAGACTCTTTCAATAACAGGCTATTTAGGATGTTTTAACAACTTTGATCCTTCATACTGGACCTGTAAATAACTGTTGGCACTAGAGGGGAAGTTTAACTGCTTAAAGGACTATTGTTGTTGCCTAATTGTTAGAATTGTGGATTGAACAGTTTGTGATTCCCTTGTGATGGAATCTCCTAATAGTAGTTGTGATTCTGAAACAATCTGTACTTCTCTTTTCATAGTATCTAACTATGTTTCAATTTGTTTGATGTGCAGATTATTATTAGTTAGCTGAACACCTAACACATTAACATCCAATTTGTTTTCACTGCACATTTTTTGCAAGAGTTCTCGGTGCACCTCATTTGATTGTTGCTGTCGGACCCACCATGCTTCAGCATGCTTCTTGAATTGATCATAAGCAACACAAAGTTCATGGATCTCATGGCGGATAGTGGTCATCCATTCATCAGAGATCCTTTTTTCTAGCCGCTCAAGGGTTAAGATCATAGAATGAAGATTCTCTTGAACACCAATCTGAAACTTTTCATTCTTGATATTTTCAAGATCATGCTGGACTTTTCTATCTTGGGCTAGCAATAGATTTTTATGGAGACGCAGGTTAGTCCAGTTGAGTAACTTACTCTGACTGGATCCATTAATTTCACCTATTGTTGTAACATGTAGAGGCCAAAAATCTATTTGGTGTTTCTCGGATAAGACATATAACATGAAATCATTAAAAGGTGGAATTGTGTTGGGAACCATACAAGGACCTGCAGGAGTAGAAACCGCTTTGGATTGAGATTCTTTAATGTCTTGTTCAGGGAAATTTATAGAATTTCTAGACATCATTCAAAAATGACCAACAGATGGGTTAAAAACAAAGGAACAACTTTCACATTTGAACAAACCATTATCTAGTTCAGATTATTGTGCATGAGTATAGGAATTGGTGGTTGAACTAGAGTATTTGGGAATTGAAGGGATTTTAAACAAATCTTCAAAACCCTTAGAGGGTTACAATTGGACACTTTGAGATCTGAGTAACATAGATGGAACAGGGTTATTATAATTGAATGTTCTTTCTATTCTCATAGAGGGTGTGCTTGACCTGAGGAGAACATAATAATAGCCTGATCATCTATTTCTTGAATAGATATGCCATGAAGTTGAGGAGGTTTTTGAGGAGGTGGTTGGTAATCTTTATCCCATAATTCTAATGCCCATTCTTGTGGTAACTAGATATCCTTATGATGGACTATTTTAGGGGCTGTTAGTTGGGTATGGTCACTAGTAGACTTCCAGATGGTTGACAGTCCTTCAACTCCTGTGGCTCTTCTAGAATTCATCATTAATGGGTTTATTTTGTTATAAAGTCGATAGTGTACTAAGAACAGTAAGGAGTGGTCTATGGACATTTCTTTCATAAACAGATTCATGGTTTTGAATTGATATACAAGGACTTCATCAAGATTACCATCTTTCAAACTAACAATAAAGTCTAATAGGCAATCAATATACAAAGATCCTTTTGACATGGAATCACAAGCACAGCCTAGCAGGGCATGAGACAATTTATAGAATCGTGCATCTTTAAGAATCATTAACATTGTAATAGGTAAAACTTTATGATAATGACCAGTGATGCCTATTCTAACATAAGAAAGATGCATAAATTGGGGTTTTCTTAGATCTGCCATAGCTTTCTTCTATAAATCACCTATTTCAGTTTCTAAAAACAATTTTAACTTGCCTTCAGAACCTCCAGTAATAGTGTGTTGGAGTTCTGCAACATGAGATTTTTGCAGAGATTTGTACCCAAACCAATTTTTTAAACCTTTAGACTTATTAAACATATCAGTAAGACTACTGGGTATATCACTATAGATTTCAGATGGTTTGATCTTTGGGACCTTGAATTCTTCATTCATAAATCTATTTTGAGACAAACTTTCATCTATAGCATTACCACTATGTTCTGGCATACTAAATGTAGTTTCATTTTGGGTGAAGAAGTTGGTAGAGCTAACCTCTTCATTGCGTGCCTTGGTGTGATCTTTAGGTGCCATCACTGATCCAGAAGATGAAGCCATATTCATACTGCGCTCAGATCTGTGCTCAAACCTGCATTCACATTACAAGATTACTGCCTCTCACTGCCCTAACAATGCCAACCATGGCAAAACATGAGACTTACAAGCAAGGACTTACAACAGAAGACTGACTGTAAGAGCTTTACAAGGAGCATATACGAAGAGCAATACAGATAGAAACGAATTCATTACTTATGAATAGTTATAGTTACCCAAAAACTTTAACCAAGAATACAACAAAGATTTAAACTCAAATGGCTCTGATACCAAGTTTTATACAACAGCTGCAAGATAGAATACAAGACAGAATGCAAGCAAATTGGTATTCAAGATAATCTTTATTATAAAATCACAAAATATTCTATTCATACATTGTTCACTAGAAAGCATTGAAATACATTATGACAACATGGAATAACACTACTATCTTGTTGGACTTCTGAGTTTCCGATTCCTGGTTTACAGGAAGAGTATACTTCTCTGATCCTTCAAGCTTTACTAAGAACTCAAACTGGACCTACTTAAATTCTTACTTAGACTCTCTAAGAGACTTCACTCACTTAGAACTTGATGATCAAATGAGGTGGCCTCATGTCTATATATAGAAGGCGAGGCGGAACTTTTACCTCATGGTCATAAATTTGGAGTTAAAATCTAACCATAGAAAGTTGACACATAGCAACCTTCTTTCTGAAGGGTTATCCAAGTTGAGGATAAGATTCCTCATGGTGGATCCTAATAACCCGTGAACAAGAAAGAAAGGGACAAACAAGACCCTAAGAGAATCTACTTTTTACAAAGCTACTTTTTGATCATGGGAAGGCTAACCCATGATTATTGTATGGCACGTAAGCTTTCCCCTTTTACCGAGGTGTGGACCTCGTCTATCTGTGGACACAAAGGGATAGATTCCTTCGGTGGATGACAAACCCATCCACTAACTAGTACTGGGTCCAGAGTCATCAAGATTCGCAACATGTGGATCTTCCAGTGGGTCATAAGCACAATTAGGACATTCCATTGTTGATGGATGTGGATAACATCCAGCACAATTTGGAGTTGTGGATTCGATAGGAGAATCTGGTTCCTTCCAAATTATGCTCATTGTTTTAAGTTTATAGAGGCCATAAATGCCTTGTTCCATAGAACGTCGGTCAGACATCTCCATACGGTAAGTTTTTCTATGAATCCATATGGGAGTTTGCTATTGATGAAGATGTCGTATCTTACGACCAATTCCCCAAAATTCAAAATAATTTCCTGTGCCTTGAGGACCATATGTTTGACAGACATGTCTACTTATCAAGTTTTCAACAGGGGAATCAAACATTAGTTTAAATATACAACCTGTATAAGTAGAAGTATTTTGGAACTACAAACCTTTAGCAGGTGGATAAGGACCTTGAAACATGTCCCTGATCAATTCCTTTCCCCTTTCTTCATTTAACCATCTGTCAAGTCTCTGTACAAAAGGATTTAGAAATTTCACTGGTAAGACAAAGTCTCCACACTAATTTTAAAAAACATGACCAACATCATCTGTTAATTCATCCATGAATCCATTATTCAGTTGAACAGGAGCTTTGCATATTAATTTGGATTCAAATTTACCTCTACCAAAGACAATATATGTCATTCCTTCTATCCATTGGTCAGTAGGAAAGCAATTATACCTGGCCAAATTTAAATCAGCACCTATGTCCCATAGGAATGCAAGAGGATACATTTCAATGCCTAGGAAATGGATAGTAAATATGATTCCTGGACATGCAGTGGTCTTTTTTGAATGGTGATAGGATCTACATTCTCGCTGACTGCTCCTACCTTCTGCTTCATGCTTTTCTTCTCCAAGATAAGGAGCAGTTTTACCTACAAGGTTGAGAACACGAGTGACTTTTGTATCAAAACCTTTGGATATGAGAGCTCTTTCAACTACTGGGCTGAAAGGTTTTTCTTCACAATAAAGAAGTTCCTCTCGCATAGTAGTCGGTTGAAGCAACTGAAAAGGAAAACTTGCATTAAACTGATTGATATATTTATCTAGTTCCTTAGACTTCTCCATTTCCTCCATAAGATGGATATTTTCTTCATCATCTATCTTAGCTATTTCAATTCTTGCTTGTTCAATGACTTTTTCTAAGAATGCTTTTCTTTAACATTTCCAAAGGCATCGAACCATGCTCCCAGCTGTGGGGGCTTCTTCAAAACTGGGTTGAGGCAGTGGTTGAGAGAAATTTAGGACTGGAGTTCTCCTAATAGGGAGCTTTGGTCTCCTAGATTAAGAAGGTGATTCTGTTTCTTTTAACAGGAAATATTTCTTAGCAATAAGCTAGTCTAGCTTGCTAGTTAACTTCTTCCATGTTTCTTGTCCCATATCCATTTTCTACAGACGAGATTCAATCTGAATGATTTCTTCAATAACTTTGTCTAGCTTAGTTCTAATGTCTCTAGGGAGCATTCTATAGAAAAAGGAATTCTCATAGTCATCTAAACTCTCAAATGTATGTTCTTTAACTGGAACCTGCTCATGAGCAAATTCATACTCTTCTTTAGATTCTGTCTCTTCTCCTGATTCAAACAAAACAATATCTTTAGGATCTGTAGGATAATCATTGATGAATTCATATTCATCATTTTCATCAAGTCCTACTTCTTTACCTACCCAGACCTTGCCTTGATTTTTCTTTTTATTTCTTTCAGGGCATTTATTAGCATAATGATCACCCTTACAAATGTAACAAGTGGGTTTCCACTTTTTCTTAGACCCTGATTCTTTTTTCTCCTTTTTTCTAAAGTATCTCTTTTTCCTAGGATATTTAGAATATTTCTTTTTCTTCTTCTTGTCATTAGAATAGGATTTATCACAAGAATAGCACTTAGGAGAACCATTTCTTTTGTCAGGAAATTGATTACTGGGCATTATTTGATAACAGGCTGAAGATGATATTAATGGCTTTACTTTCTTTAGCTCTTTTCTTTTCCTTGCTTCTTGAAAAATTTCTTCATTTATTTCCATCAAGAATTGCACAAGTTGTGGAAATGTTAATTCCTTCATTTCAGTATTCTCAACAACCAAATTTTCTAAAACTCTTTTGTGATAGTATTCTTCTACCACATCGCCAAAGCTTTTCAAAAAAGTTGTGAATATAAACTCATGGTTTTGTTCACGTCTAGACTGATAGAAATTCTTGTATTGTTCTTCACAGTACTCTTTGAAATGCTTTATATCTTTACACTTCCCTCGAATAAACTTATTATAGGCCAATTTTTCTCTAGTGTCTGTTTTGCCAACAAATAGAGAAATCAATTGAGCACACCCCTGATCTTTACCTCTGTTCATCAAATTTTCCCAAAAAGTTTCTTCCAGGTAATCCCATACAATTCTGGATTCATTCTATGATCTCAACCCTTGAGCGGCTAGAAAAAAGGATTACAAAAGAATAGATGACCACTGTCTGCCATGAAATACATGAACTTCATGTTGCTTATGATTAATTCAAGCAGCATGCTGAAGCATGGTGGGTCTGCTAGCAATAGTCTACTAAATCACACCAGGAACTTTTGCAAAAGGTGTGTAGTGAAAATAAACTTGATGTTGATGTGTTAGGTGTCTAGCTAACTAACAATAATATGTACATCAAACAAATTGAAACAAAGTTGGATACTATGAAAAGAGAAGTACAGACTGTATCAGAATCACAACTACTGTTAGGAGATTCCATCACTAGGGAATCAGAAACTATCCAAGCCACAATTCTAATAGATAGGCAACAACAACAGCCTATTAAGAAGTTAAACTTCCCCTCTAGTGCCAACAGCTATTTACAGGCTGAATATGAAGGATCTAAGTTGTTAACCCATCCTAAACAGCTTGTTATAGAAAGGATCTATGATCCCAGTACCAGAAAAATGCGAGATACAACCACTAAAGAACAAGCCCAAGGCAAGTTCCAAATGGCTCATGGTAATGGGAACAATCCCAATGGTTCTAATCCAGTAGATCACTTTAAGAACATCCAAACCTTCAAGGCAAACACCCCGCGTTTGGTTAATTTTGATAATTTTTAGGATGTTGAGAATTTGAGAAGCATTGTTGCCATTGAGGTATGGATAACCAATTATATGTCTACAAATGCTAGAGCTGATGAAGCTCAGGTTATCAAACAAGCTCTGAATTCCATGACTGGTATAGCCAAAACTGTATGGGATCACCTGGAAGAAACTTTTTGGGAAAATTTGATAAATAGAGGTACAGATCAGGTGTGTGCTCAATTGAATCGTCTGTTTGTTGGCAGAACAGACACTAGAGAAAAATTGTCCTATAATAAGTTTATTCCAGGGAAGTGTAAAGATATAAAGCATTTCAAAGAGTACTATGAAGAATAGTACAAGAATTTCTATCAGTCTGGATGTGAACAAAACCACGAGTTTATGTTCACAACTTTTTTGAAAAGCTTTGGCAATGTGGTAGGAGAATACTATCACAAAAGAGTTTTAGAAAATTTGGTTGCTGAGAATACTGAAATGAAGGAATTAACTTTTCCTCAAATTGTGCAATTCTTGACTGAAATAAATGATGAAATTTGTCAAGAAGCAAGGAAAAGAAAAGAGCTAAAGAAGTAAAGCCATTGATATCATCTTTAGCATGTTATCAAATAATGCCCAGTAATCAATTTCCTGACAAAGGAAAATCTTCTCCTAAGTGCTATTCTTTTGATAAATCCTATTCCAAGGACAAGAAGAAGAAAAAGAAATATTCTAAATATCCTAGGAAAAAGGGATACTTTAGAAAAAAGGAGAAAAAAGAATTAGAGTCTAAGAAAAAGTGGAAACCCACTTGTTACATTTTTAAGGGTGATCATTATGCTAATAAATGCCCTGAAAGAAATGAAAAGAAAAATAAAGTCAAGGTCTGGGTAGCTAAAGAAGCAGGACTTGATGAAAATGATGAATATGAATTCATCAATGATTATCCTACAGATCTTGAAGATATTGTTCTATCTGAATCAAAAGAAGAGACAGAATTTGAAGAAGAGTATGAATCTTCTCATGAGCAGGTTCTAGTTAAAGAACAAACTTCTGAGAGTTTAGATGACTCTTAGAATTCCTTTTTCTGTAGAATGCTCCGTAGAGACTCTAGAGTTGAGCTAGATAAAGTTATTGAAGAAATCATTCAGATTGATGCTCATCTACAGAAAATGGATATGGGACAAGAAACATGGAAGAAGTTGACTGGCAAGCTAGACCAGCTTATTGCTAAGAAACATTTCCTGTTAAAAGAACCAGAATCACCTTCTTCATCTAGGAGACCAAAGCTCCCTGTTAGGAGAACTCCAATCCTAAATTACTCTCAACCACTGCCTCAGCATAGTTTTGAAGAAGCCCCCGCAGCTGGGAGCATGGCTCGATGCCTTTGGAGGCGTTAAAGAAAAACATTCTTAGAAAAAGTCATTGAACAAGCAAGAACTGAAATAGCTGAGATAGATGATGAAGAAAATATCTAGCTTATGGAGGAAATGGAGAAGTCTAAGGAACTAGATAAATATATCAATCAGTTTAATGCAAGTAGTCCTTTTCAGTTGCCTTAATAGATTACTATGCGAGAGGAAGTTCTTTATTGTGAAGAAAAACTTTTCAGCCCAGTAGTTGAAAGAGCTCTCATATTTGAAGGTTTTGATACAGAAGTCACTCCTCTTCTCAACCTTGTAGGTAAAACTACTCCTTATCTTGGAGAATAAAAGCATAAAGCAAAAGGTAGCAGTAGTCAGTGACAATGTAGATCCTATCACCATTCAAAAAAGACCACTGCATGTCCAGGAGTCATATTTACTATCCATTTCTCAAGCACTAAAATGTATCATCTTGCATTCCTATGGGACACAGGTGCTGATTTAAAGTTGGCCAGGTATGATTGCTTTCCTGCTAACCAATGGATAGAAGGAACAACAGATATTGTCTTTGGTAGAGGTAAATTTGAATCCAAATTAATATGCAAAGCTCCTGTTCAACTGAGTAATGGATTCATGGATGAATTAACTTTTGTTCATTATGAGGTGGATGGATATGATGGCATTATAAGTAGTAAAGCCATGGAAAACTGGGAACCTATCACAATGGATAGGGATTTCATCACCTTAGTTAGTCAGTTTCAAGTTCACTGGCTTCACCAAGATTTGGCTTTCACTTCAAAAATTGAGATTGAGAAACCAACCAAAGAAAATGCAATATGGATTTCTAGACAATTGCAGGTCATACAGGATCCTTTGGAACTTCTCAAGCAAGAGTTTACAGTAACAGTTATGACAAAGGATTCAAAGAAACATAATAGGAAGCTGGTTTGCACTCTTCCTCTCAAAAGGGATTCGCAAGGTATGGAAATCCTTCCTAAAGCTAAAGCCAATTATTTTCTAATGAGCCCAAGAGAAACCAAAATATACAAAGAAGAAATAAATGACATACTAAAGTTAGATCTTATTTAGGCATCTAGTTCACCATTTTCCTATCATGCAATGTATGTGCTCAAATAAGATGAAAATGGTAATGAACTTCCTGAAAAATGGTTAGTTGTCAACTATAAACCGTTAAATGAATGTCTACAAGATAGCAGACATCCTCTACCTAGCAAGGACCACATTTGGCAAACTATAAAGGGCAGTCATGTCTATTCAAAATTTGATCTAAGGGTTTTTGGCAAATTAGTTTAAAAACTGAAGATTATTATAAAACAACTTTTTCTATTCCTCAAGGGCTATTTAAATGGAAGGTTCTTCCTTTTGGCATTAAAACTGATCCCTCCATCTTCCAATAATAGATGGATCTGATCTTCTTCCCTTATACAAAATTTATTTTACCATATATTGATGATATTCTTGTCTTTAGTCAAGATGCCAAACAACATATACATCATCTCCAACAATTCCTGTCTATTTGCCAGCAGCATGGTCTTGCCATTAATCCTTCCAAAAGCCACTATGCTCAAGAAACAATTGTTTTTATTGGCATCAAGCTTCTCCCGGGGGAAAAATGGAAGCACAACCTCATATTCTGAATCGCATTCAAGCAGTACAGGTAACTTTTGTCAAAGAACTTCAGTGGTTTCTTGGCCTTGTCAACTACATTTTAGGTTTCTACAGTAAGCTTGCTAAAGACAGATTAGAGCTAAACAAGCTCTTGGGAAAGCGTCCATCAACATGGACAACTAAACATGATATCTGTATCAAATGGATCAAACAGAAATGTGCTAATCTTCCAGCCCTCAAATTACCAGGTGATGGTTTTAAAATCATAGAAACAGATGCCAGTGAAGTTGCCTGGGCTAGAGTTCTAAAAGAAAAAACTAAGAATGGTAAAGAAGAAATTGTCAGGTATATTTTGAGAAGCTTCAAGAATAGTGAGCTAAGTTATGACAATACACATAAAGAAATTTTGGCTGTGATCAATACATTAAAAGCCTTCCAGATGTTCATTGCCGATAACAAATTTCTTATTAGAAGTGATCTGCAAAATCTATGTGGATTCTTCAAAAAGGAATCAAAAGATAAGGTAATCTATGGTAGGTTACTCATATGGGCACAATTCCTCAATACATTTAATTTTGATATAGCTCATCTACCTGTTTTAGAAAATGTTTTTGCAGATTTTCTATCAAGAGAACGACATCTTTCAGAAGAACTAGAAGAAAGATTTATCCGTGTACCACATGGTCAGGTTTGAGTCATCTATTCAAGAGAACAACGGTGGTATGAACGAAGTTGTCTTGAATGGAGTACAAATCTATTTGCTAGACGTGATCATCATAATTTACAAATGGAAAATGATTTTCTATTTGACAGGTATAAGATGATATCTGTAAAGTTACAACTCAGTCAAGGTGGTCTATGGACTGAACAACCCTTCTTCCAATTTTCAGCAGAAGTAGAGCCCATTGATCCTGATGTTGGTCATGTCCTGCAAAATTGGTGTGGAGATATTGTCCTACCAGTTAAATCTATGAATCCCTTTGTGCAGAGACCAGATCGATGGTTAAATGAAGAAAAGGGTAAAGAATTGATCAGGGATATGTTTCAGGGTCCTTATCCACGTGCTGAAGGTTTACAGTTCCAAAATACTTCTTCTTATACTGGTTGTATATTTAAACTAACATTTGATTCCCCAGTTGAGAACTTGATAAGTAGACATATCTATCAAACATATGGTCCTCAAGGTGTAGGAACTCATTTTGAATTTTGGAGGATTAGTCATAAGTTGCGACACCTCCATCAACAATAAACTCCCATTTGGATCCATACCAAAACTTATGATATGGAGGTCACCGATCGAGGAGCTATAGAACAAGGCATCTATGGTCTTTACAAGCTGAAAACAATGGGTATAATATGGAAGGAGCTAGATCCTCCTGCTGATGTTGTCATGCCCAATCGAGTTGGATGCTACCCACATGCATCCACTATGGAATGTCCTAATTGCGCCTATGATCCACTGGAAGATCCATGTGTTGCTAATCTCAAAGACTCAGGACCTAGTACTAGTTAGTGGATGGGCTTGTCATGCATTGAAGGAATCTGTCCCTTCATGTTAAAAGACAGACGAGGCCCACACATCGGTAAAAGTGGAAAGCTTATGCACCAAACAGTAAGCATGGGTTAGCCTTCCCATGATAAAAAAATAGCTTTGTATAAAGTAGATTCTCTTAGGGTCATGTCTGTCCCTTTCTTTCTTGTTCACAGGTTATTAGGATCCACCATGAGGAATATTATCCTCAACTTGGATAACCCTTCGGAAAGAAGGTTGCTACGTGGCAACTTTCTATGGTTGGATTTCAACTCTGGATTTATGACCATGAGGTAAAACTTCCACCTCGCCTTCTATATATAAACACGAGGCCACCTCATTTGATCATCAAGTTCTGAGTGAGTGAAGTCTCGTAGAGAGTCTAAGTAAGAGTCTAAGTAAGTCTAGTTTGAGTCCTTAGTAAAGATTGAAGGTTTAGAGAAGTATGCTCTTCCTGTAAACCAGGAATCAGAAACTCAGAAGTCCAACAAGATAGTAGTGTTATTCCATGCTGTCATAATGTATTTCAATGTTTTCCAATGAGCAATGTATGAAAAGACTATTTTGTGATTTTATAATAAGATTATCTTAAATACCAATCCGCTTGCATTCTGTCTTGTATTCCATCTTACAGCTATTGTATAAGTCTTGGTGAAGCCTGGGAACTTGAAACTGACTAAGTAAGGTGATGAAATCCCTATCCATTGTGATAGGTTCCTAGTTTGCCATGGCTTTACTACTTATAATACCATCATATCCATCCACCTCATAATGAACAAAAGTTAATTCATCCATGAATCCATTACTCAGTTGAACAGGAGCTTTGCATATTAATTTGGATTCAAATTTACCTCTACCAAAGACAATATCTATCATTCCTTTTATCCATTGGTCAGCAAGAAAGTGTTGTGCCTTGCACACACGCCCCATTCTAAACATGGGGGCCCCTCCCCTTTGCTCTTTTTTGTTTTGGCTAGTGAGTCGTTTGGTTTTTGATCTCTCTCTCGGAAGTGGTTGTATGGTCTAAAGTATATGTGCCCTGGATAGAATGATTACCTTGAAAAAAATCACTTCAAACTTGCTAAGGTGGGTTGTTATTTTCCCTCTAGAGTCCTTGATTTTAGCATTTTGCGCTAAAACTGAACTCAACCGACTTTTGCGCTAAAACTGAACTCAACCGACTTTTGCGCTAAAACTGAACTCAACCGACCTTTGCGCCGATTTTCAGTCTGTCGGACCTAGCGCTAAAATCCCCTCCGTCCAACCTAGCACTAAAATTCGTTTCAAGTGACTTTGCGTCAAAACCGACTTGGTCGAACCCCCAAACAAACCCCACAGGTCAGATGAGTCTGAAAGCCCCACCAAACAGGTTAAGTCGGAGACCTCTGGATTTCACGCTGATTCTTCCCTCAACCGACCAGGTCGGAGATCTCAAGTTTTCCCGCCAAGTTGGAACCGCTGCAAATCCCCGCTGACAGTCCGTACTCCTGAGTATTAATGGCGGATTTGCGTGGCTTAAATAGGGAGTTAAGTGGGATTAACTCATTTTTCACTGCATTCTCAAAGTTGCACATCTGGAGCTCCAATTTTCACTGCTGAGAATGCCCGAGCTCGAACCCGCGACCTCTCGACAAACTTGATTTGCGCCGCCATTTGCAGGTAGGGTTCTAACCCTTCGCATTTCTGAGTTTCTTAGGGTTTTTTTTTGAAGCAAAGTCAGTGGAGACCGTTAGGGTTTCATTTTTTTATACTGGTTGCTGAATGTGATTAGGGTTTAGTGAGTTGAATGTGATGATTCTGGGCTAGGGTTTGGTGAGTTGATCTTTTCATTGTTTTCAAACCCTAGATCTAAAAAACCACAAGGCCTTAGACGAATTTGGACCCTTTCGGGTCAAAACCCTGCAAACCCCGTGCACAAAGTCGGTGCTGGATTAACCTTCGACCGACCTCTAAACGGCCCAATTATTCAATATGGTCAGACACCCTGAGATCTAGCGCCAAAATCCAGCGCCCAATTGCGCTAAAAATGACCTCATCTGACCCTCGCAACTCACATATCGTTCCTAATCAGGTCGGATAGTTTAGAAATGCCCGCGGCTCTGAAAACTGCTTTTTGCGCTAAAATCTCCTCTGTCCAACTTTGCGCTACAATACCTTGTGTCCGACCAAGTCGGATGACATCCATAACCCCGCGAAGTCGGTACTGCTCGAAAAACCCGCTGAAAAGACTTACCAAACTCTTTGTGCTAAAATTTCCTTCGTCCGACCATGCGCCAAAATACCTTGTATCCGACTTAGTCGGACCCCGTCGAAACCCGCGCAAGTCAGACTCACCTGAATTCCGCGCAGGAGGACTCTTGTTATACCAGCAATCGTTTGCGCTTGTTTGTCTACCGACTGACTTGCAAACCATTGGGGGTCGGAGACCTCCAAATTTCACGCAGGTCAGACACCCTTGAAAGTAGCGCAAATTCTGAGACGCACAGAACAAACTCTCATTTGAGGTCGGACAGCCTCAATTTTAGCGCTTTTTCTGGCCAAGGTCGGACAACCTCCATATTAGCGCAAACCTCCCTAAATGGCCAAATTTGCTGAAATTTCTTTAGGGAAGATGGTTCAAGGTAAGGTAATTAAGGTTGTAATGCTGTAATAATGATGTTTAGGTGAATCTTTTTACAACATTTGATATCTCCTTGCATGCAATACTCTATGTATGTTAACTTAGTCTTCTTTCAAAATGCATGCTTCTAATGAACAATAGACTTATGATTGGAACTTATTTGGTATCAAGCTTATAAGGTCTGGTCTTGTAGATTAGATGTCTGCACGAGCTCAAGCCATGAAGTACGAGTTCAAAGGGATACCCCCAGAGACCAAAATCCACTCTGGGTGGAGTAACGTGGGAGACACTGATCTAGGTCATATTGACCTAGATGATTTCAGACTCAGAATCTTTGGACCCACTCTGACTCCTCGGGCCAAGAGACTTAAGGATAGTGGACTCGGACAAGCAGCTGCCTTCCCAACCTCTATTCAGTGTGCAGAATTGATAGCAAGTTGTGCAGATAGATACGAGATCGTGTCTAGACAAATTCAGACAGCTAATGGAGAAGTCCTAGCTGATTTGTCCCCGCCTACTTTGGTAGAAATGCTGGATATCCCATGGCATAAAACCATGACTATGCCTGACAGGGAAGCATCTAAAGAGGCATATAATAAAGATGTGGAGGGATGCAGGAAACATATAAATGACCATTGGGTCAAGAGCAAGAAATCCGCTCTCATCAAGCTCCCCATAGTATTATATTGAAGTGATTTCCATGACGAAATCGGGGATATAGTAACCTTTTTGAGCAGAGTATATGGGTTACCTGCTGCTTCCACTTTTGAAGATTGGATGTTCGTTATAATCTCGGAAGTGTTGAAGGGAACCAAGTTCCATTGGTCACAGATCCTTAGCGACAATATACATGAGGCTTTTAGCCACTTCAATGAGAAGAAATATTTCAGATGGACATCCTACGTCGTCTATGCATTGGCAAGAATGAATCATTACGACGGATTGTCCAAGATTGGAGAAATCGGGAATGATGAAAAGACACAGGTCAAGGTATATGAAGGCTATCCTCAATTAACTTCATCACAATCATTGATACACTTCAAGCGGGTCAATGATGCATTTACCATGTACATAGCGAGGAAGTTACAAGGTAATACAGCCTTGAGGATTTCAGCCGAGGCTATGAACGAAATAATCCAATATGGCCGGTGGTATATACAATTTGAGAAGTTCACATACATCAGAGTACAAGGCTTCACTGGAATGGCATATAGGTTGCCAAGATATCCTGATGATAAGACAGTGCTCCTAGAACTATCCAGGCAACTAGTGCCATGTGCCGAAAAACTCAAGCACCTGCACCAAACAAATGTTCAATTTCCCATCAAGTTTGGCAGAGGACTCTACGCATGCCCTTCCCTCGCCTCAGCTGAGTATTCAGATAAAGATCTCCAGCTTCTCAACTTGCACTATTACAATGCCAGGGCTCACTTTGACCCAAATCAGGTGATGGAGAAGTTTGTGAGCAGGAAGTTGTTTCACAAAGATCATATTGAAGATTTCTGGGCCAACTGCACTGATGACTACGAGGTCATGAAGAGGGTGCACTCGAGGCTATCCTTGGATTTTATTAAGAAATTTCATGTAATGGCAGTGCTAGACCAATTGCAAGATGATGAGAATGTCATGGTCAGAGGCCCATGGGAGACACAATACCATTTACCCATCCCATTACCCAATTGGGCAAATGCTGAAGAAAGCTCCTTGGATGTGATCATGAAGGAGCCAATTAGATTGAGTAAAGCCTGGGTCAGAGCACAATTGGGTGTCCTAAGGGGGCAAGGAGTCCAACTGACCTATACGGTAGTTGAATCAGATAAGGACTCCGATGGAGAAGAAGATGAGCCCGTACTGGGGACAGATGATACAGAGCCAATCAAGGAAAAGGATTCAGATATTGATGAGCATGCCCCTTTGGCAGCAAGGGCTAGAAAAGTGAAAAAACCTCCTGTGAGATCCCCTCGGAAGAAGGATCCACCTCCTAGGCCCAGAGCTACTAAGAGGAAAGACATGCCAGGCAGCACTGGGGAGGCCTCCAAGGCCAAGAAGGTAAAAACAAAAGCAGCGAGCAAGGAGAATGTTACTACTAAGGATGATTCAACTCCTTCAATCTCCCAAACCCTCATGCCCGATACAGGAACAGCTGTTTTGGCTTCCACCTTCTCTACTTCTATCCCTCCTTCTTCTTCCGTTTCATCTACTTCTCCCACCACCTCAGCCATCATTGTGCAGGAATCATCCCCTTCCGCTTCTCCTTCCTCTGGCATTACTACCACTTCCTGCCCACTGGCAATCTCCTCCGGTGATCCCAGCCATCCTGTTTCTTCCACTCTCGCCATCACGTACCCTACCCCTTCTTCTCCCTTACCATTGCCCGCCTTCGCTAATTTGACTCAAATTAGTACCCCTTCCTTCACAATTTCTTCTGCTGTCCCCCTTTCACAAATGCCTGCGATGTCATTGGAAGTACCTTTGTTGGAGGGTATTGAGAAAGTGTGCGCGGAATTAGGATTACAAGAGCATGGGGTAGTGGCTGAAAAGAGCGAGGGAGCGCTGACCAGTGAAGATGATAAGAACCCCCTCGACTCGTCTGTTGGTATAGAGATAATTGATATATCTGATAGTCCGCTGAGCAAGGACCCAACAAGGGAAGTTTTGGAAATAGCACGAGAAAATGTGCTCGAGAGTCTAAAGGAATTGGCCCAAGAAGAAAAGGAGAAGAGCCCTGAGCCCGAACGAGAGCCTTCCAAAGAATTGACTGTATCAGATAAGGATGGAAACGCTGAGTTGAACAAATCTTCCGCTCCAGAATGGCTGCAGGATAGGATGGTATATCCAGAACCCCAGATTGAAGTAATGAAAATTGATTTGAGCACCATCCTATCGCAGGCTCAAAAACCTCAGAAACAAAAGAGGGCGAAGGTGCAATCGAGGATCCACCAGAGCGAATCAGGCTCAAGGATTGCGGAGGTGGCTGTCCCTCCAGCTGACGTAACAAGAGATCAAGTCAGGGCGGAGGATTATGTGATATCCATAGTTGACTTAGGCCCAACCACCCGTGCTCAAAGGGTGGATGATTTCAAGGGATCAGTTACATCAATTTTGAAGCAGTTGGATAAGGACGAGATGTCCAAGAAGGAGTTAAAGCACCAAAACGAGGAGCTCAGGACATGTCTTCAATTTTTGGTAAAACCAATAGATGCAGGGGGTGATATAAGGACTGTGCCCACCTTCCTATCTACAGATGAAATGGCAAAGCTGAGCGAGGTAAGATCAAAATCCCAGGGCGTCAAGAATTGGTTAATGAGTGTTTTTGAGGCAGGATGCGATGCCATAAGTGCCTCTGCTCAAATCCACCAACGTACAGTGGAGTTGCTTAATAAATGGAAGGATTTGCGCGATGAATGTGACTTGTTCGATGAATACTATTCTCACATGTATCTGCGAATCAAGGGTATTCGGGAATTGCTAGCTCAAACCTTGGTCACAGAGAATATTTTGACTGGAGATAGGCTCCCGAAGGCTATTGAGTGGTATCAACAGTTACTTCTGAGGAAGGAAACCTTTGAGCAAGTAAAGGAAGCATATAAACCCGCTGACGAAGAGCTGAGATCTATCGTATACGATATCAGCGATGCCTTGAGAAGTTGTAGAGACGAGTCTTTTGATGATTATGCTCCTTTCGAGGTCAAAAAATGCAAAGGTAAACTGCATGTTATATTATTCGAAGACACTGTGCTAAGTACGGAAGAACGGCTGGATAAAGCAAGTGATCTCAGAGCAGAATTCAAAGCATTCCGCAGAGCTGAGACAGATTTTGAAAAGATATACACCAGGTTCAATCAGGAGCTAGAGGTATTCGATTATAGAATACATCATCTGAAATATCCGGACCCATCTGATATCAATCCAGCACTTGAGGCATGGCTGGCCTATCGGAATAAGCTGTCCAGTGGAGATAGTATCGACCTAGATAAAGAATCTTAATATTATTTGAATATTTTATTGATTCAATCCCGTCATTATTGTAAATTTGATATATCTGGATAGTATGTGATTCATTTTTTTCTTCTTCTTACCTCCTAAATGAGTCTTTTCACTAATGTATTGAGTTGGCTAGTCAAAATGACTAGATTTAATGTATCTAGAGCTATTTTTTCGTCTTTTTCATAAAAGACAAAATGTAATCCAGGAATTAATGTGGGCCTTTCTTAATGTAATCTGAGCCGTCGGTGTTGATTTAATCTCCACCGTTCATTTGAAGGCTAGGGTATGCTGCTTTCTATATAAAGGGCTGCCATTTCCACTTTTGTAAGAGAGATTTTGATGCCAAATTATTGACTCTGTGCCATTTGAATTAATACAAAGCAAGTTTCTGCAGCATTTCTGAGAATTTGCATCTTGTTTCAATTCATTGTGGTCTTCATGGTTTGCTTCTTGCTCTCCCATAGTTAGATTAGTTGTGCTTTTATGATGTTAATGGTTTATTGCAGTATTTGATGAATGTTCCAAGTCCATACTTTTAGTTGTTTGCTGATGGTAAATGACTGTGTAAAGTTAGCTTGGGATTATTATTTGTGCTAAAGTTCAACTTCATTTTATGAGTTAAGTTGCACCATTTATTGGGTATTTAACGTATGAATGTGGTCTGAAAATCTTTCGACTTCCATTGAAGATAGCACCGTTTTCTGCAGCACTGTAACACCCATTTCAGTTTGGTAACTCAGAAAACTAGTTCAATGTCTAGAATATTTGTCTACTAAAGATAACCCTTGCATTGTGAATGTCACTTAGGATTCCTTCTAAACCCTAAATCTTTTGCATTTTCTTTAAACCCCATGTTTAGTTGTTAGAATAGAAACTTCAGCAGCATCTCACCCTGTATATCAGCTGAAAATCATAATAGGGTTTATGTGTATTTGTTGTCTCAACCTTGAAGATTTGCAGACTGCATGTAAGACCCCTTGTAGGTACAGCTAGAACATAACCATTGAGAAATTCCAAGCGAGCTAAGACCTAGCTGTAATATCCTTGGAGTAGTCTTACCTAGGGTGAGATACTTTTCAAGAGAGGTGTGAAACCAGCAATCACACCTGCGTTGTTGCGTGCTAAAAACACCATCAACAGAATTGGCGCTAGAAGGAGGGCCAAACTAAAAATTAGCAAGTCTGGGGACCAGACAGAGACACACTCGATCCAGTTCAGCTGGAGAAGAACTGCTATCTCTGACAGAATTTAGAAGATCAAGAAGGGATCAAGGAATACCCAGGGCTCCTCAAGCTCAGTCAGCCCCCAGATATACTGCTGCAGGTCCCAATAATCCCCCTATCATGGCTTACTTTGTAGGAAATAACCAGTCCCCTCTGCTGTTCAATGACTACCATGACATGCCCAAAAACCCAGACAAGTTCTGCTCAAAGTTCAGGGTACATGACCCAGATAGGACCGCGGATGAACACATTAAGATCTTTGAAGCTAATATGTTCATGTTACAGGTACAGCATGAAGATGTGATATGCCGACTGTTCCCCTACTCATTGCAGGATGAAGCCTACTACTGGTTTGCCAATCTCCCGGCAGCATCTATAAATTCCTGGCCAAATCTGAAGACAGCTTTTCTGAATAGGTTTCGTATGCCCACTACCCCGTCCGATCTTTACCGTTCTTTTGTGGAGATTCGACAAGAGGAAGGTGAGATGATCAGCACCTTCAATAATAGATTCCAGAAAGCTTACAGTCGTCTGCAGGCCCCCTATGCTATAGACCAGGCTGCTGCCCTACCTATTTACTATGCTGCCCTAGATAAACTCACCTCCATGTTTGCAAGGAGGGCCAACCCGGTACCAGCCAGTTTAGCCGCAGCATATGCTGCTGCTATCAAAGTAAGTACCTAGCTTGGGCAAACAGCCTCAGGCCCGCTGAATCATATGGGTCCCATGGCCATGCCAAACCAAATTCCCATGATAAATCATGCATTGGCCAATCGAACCCCTGTGATGAACCCAGTCCCGAGCCCAGCTGCCACGCAAGCTCTAGTAATCCATCCAGGCAACCCAGTGGCTGAAATGCCTCCAGCACAAATGCCTTTCCTACAGTCCTCAGAGGCATCCAAGACCAAGGAAGACAGGGACGATATCAAGGAGCTAGTTGAATAGATGAAAAAGTTCACTGCTGAAGTTACTCACCTCAAAAACCAGAATGCTTATTTACAGCAGAAGGGGCAGAATCAACAACATCTCCAGAGCCAATAGCATTCACAAAATCATCAAGGCCCGAACCAATTTCCAAATCAAAATCAGTATCAAAATCAGAGCTTTCAGCAGCGGTCAAATCGATCCTGGAATACCAGGCCTAACAATGGGGGAGTGCCTTCACCGTTGGAAAATCAGAATAATGACACCAGACCCCCAGGTCGCGTAATGTTGGCCGAAGCTGCCTTATCTACCTGGTGCAGATTGCACAACACCAATGCCCATTCTGAGTTGGATTGCCCAGAATTCCAGATTGCTTCCAGTATCTTTCAAATGGAAATTCAGAATGCCAAAAATCAGGAGACTCCACCAACTGGGTATGAGATTGTCCCCTCCTAGAGGTATGATGCTACTCTCGTTCTTGATAGTTATACATTCCCATTCCAGGATGACAACCAACCTGAAGAAGAAGAGTCTGAGGAGGTCAATGCTTATCAGCAGTACAACAAGACTCCTTACAATTTGAGGAGTAGCAAGCCAAAAGGTCCTTTCACCACTTCCATCCCCCCAAATAGTTATCAAGTCCCGCCTGATCCTCATGCTACCAATAATCCTGGGCCCCCCAAAGCCCCTCTTCAAACCGCACCTCATAGTACCATCGTTGATCCGGAAAAGTCCCTGCGTGCTGATATGGTAAAAATGGGACAGTATGTGGCTGATGAGCTTAAAAAGATGAAGGTCAGTCTCTCTGTGTATGAGCTATTTAAGATACCTGAGGTTAGAACATCTTTCTTTCAAGACATAGGCGCTGGAACCAGGACTGATCATACGCCGAGAGAAAACATCGCTAAGGATAATATTGATAAAGGAAAGGAAAGGATACATGTGACCGACATGGAACAAAGGGTAACTCTGTATAAAGACAGGAGGGAAAGTCCGCCTTTCCTTTTAACCCTCAGGATTTTCAACAAAAACCTTCACAATTGTTTAGTAGATTTAGGTGCTTCCACAAACGTAATGCCATTGTCCGTTTGTAAAGCGCTTGGGCTCACTCCAGTCAAGTCCTCCAGAAAAGTGACGCAATTAGATAAAACTGAGGTGAATGTGATTGGTGAACTGAACCGGATACACATGCAACTAGCTTCTGATCCCAGGGTGCAGCAGTATATCGATATTCAAGTGGTGGATATTCCAGATCAATACGGTATGCTTTTAAGTAGAGACTGGTCCAGAACTCTGAATGGATATATGGCGACAGATTTCTCTCATATGTGGCTGCCATGGAAGGGATTAGCTAATCAAATCCGTATTGAAAGGGAACCTAAGATGAAGCACATGATCACTGAATTTAATCAGCCCAACGAAATTTTGTTTTCAGAGGTTGATTTGGGCGTCTACCTCCCCCACATCAATCCGCCAGAAGAAATCCTTATGCTGAGTTGCTTAAGACCTCCTAAGCCTCTGATAGAAAGACCAGAAGGTACAGTAGCATACGTTCAATCCGATGACGAAGAATCTTCAGAGGAAGACGAGCCCGGGGTCTTCGAGGGGTTTCGTAGTTTTGTAGCCAGATTCGTGCAAGATCAAACTGCTGTTGGGAGGCAGGTCCAAATGGATGAATTATTATTGCCCAACTGGTGTCGTATACATGATACATCTCATGCTAAATTTACCTGCCAACTATGTCAAGAGGCAATTAAGCAAGTGCAAAAGCAACTAAAGGTTCCCTTAATTCCGAAGGATGAACCGATGGCTGCAAAGAAGGAAGAGTCTGAACCTCTGCTTGAGCAAGAGAAATCAGGAAAGGAAGAGAAATCAGAGAAGGAAGAGGAATCAGGGAAGAAAGAGAAACCAGGAAGATAGAGGGAAGACAACAAGGATTTTCGTGTATGGACCTTAAGATTTGACGGTTCAAGGTGTAGGCAAGGGTCTGGTGCAGGAGTTGAGCTGATTAGTCCTACTGGGAGCTCATTTCTGACATCACAAAGACTGCAATTTCCATGTACAAACAACGTCACTGAATATGAGGCGTTGGTGCAAGGATTGCTGCTAGCATTACAGAAAAAGGTCAGGATCGTCCAGGTGTTTGGTGATTCTGAGTTAGTGGTGAAACAAGTACAAAAATAGTATTCATGTAATGACAAGAGATTGAATAGGTACAAGAATAGGGTATGGGATTTGATTGAATGCTTCGACAGTTTTAACATCCAGGTCATTCCTAGAAGGCAAAATCATGTTGCAAATGCTTTGGCCCAGACCGCAAGCACATTGGAACCCACGTCCATGGCGGGATTGAAAAAGTTTTCCGTTGAGTTCGTGGCTACTCCCTCTGTGCCCGATAACATTACCAATTTTCAAGTTTTCGAGGATGATCAACACATACTCAATTTTCTTTCCTCATCAGACGTGTTCACTACTCAGATAATAGATGAAGAAGAGGTAGAGCCTGCTGAAATCGATTTGGAAGGTGTACTGAATCTGAAAACAAATACAATCCCCAAAGGAATGGTAGAACTGGAAAGACTGTTTGACGCGGATAATCTAGGAACTCAGAAGAAAGAAGGAGAATCTCCAGGAGGAAAGTGCGACCCTTTTAACTTGGGGACAGAGGCGGATGTGAAGAATGTGTTTATTGGAAAGGCCAGCACAGAGGATGAAAGGACTGGAATCATACAGGCACCAAGAGATTACCATGAGGTAATAGCTTGGAGTTATGAGGATCTAAAAACTTACGACACCTCGATTATCACACACACGATCCCGCTGAAGCCAGGGGCAAAGCCTTTCAGGCAAAGGCAGAGGCCAGTTAATGCACTTTTGGAGCCACTCATTTTCAAAGAAGTTCAGAAACTGTTATCAGCTAAGATAATATTTCCAGTTAGACACTCTGCATGGGTGGCGAACTTAGTTCCTATTCGAAAGAAAAATGGGGAAATCAGGCTCTGCGTTGATTTCCGCAATTTAAACAGAGCCTCTGAAAAGGACAATTACTCGCTGCCATCATTGGATGAAGTATTGCAGATTGTCAATGGATCCCAGATGATGTCCTTTCTAGACGGATACTCTGGTTATAATCAGGTAATGGTGGAATACGAAGATAGATTAAAAACATCTTTCACCTGCAAATGGGGCATCTATGCGTACCGGCGAATGCCATTTGGTTTGATAAATGCTGGCGCAACTTTTCAGCGCGCAATGGATGTCACCTTCAAAGGATTAGTTGGAAAATGCATAATCATTTACATGGATGATTTGATGGTGTTCTCAAAAAGGCGCGAAGACCATGTAGCTGATCTGAGGAAGGTGTTGCAGCGATGTAAGGATTACGGCATATCACTTAACCCCAAGAAATGCATGTTTGGGGTAACTGAAGGAAAGCTATTGGGGCATGTGATATCTGACCAGGGAATATCCATTGATCCGGATAGAATCCAAGCAATACTCAAGATTGCCCCTCCGTCCAGTAAAAAGGAACTTAAATCATATTTCGGTAAGATCAACTTTGTGCGCAAATTCATAACAGGATTTGCTGAGATAGTTCGACCTCTAAACGCCATGCTAAAAAAGGATGCTAAAATAGACTAGACCCCAGAAGCTAAGGCTGGCTTCACAGAAATCAAGCAAGCTATATCCAACGCACCTATTTTGGTTAGCCCTGATTATGCGTTGCCGTTTTATATATACTCATTTGCTTCAGAACATACTTGCGCAGCGATGCTGACCCAAAAGAGGTCAGTTGACGATGAAAGGCCCATTGCTTTCATGAGTACTCCATTAAAAGATGCAGAACTAAGATATCCAAACATGGAAAAACAGGCGTATGCTCTTGGCAAAGCAGTCAAGAAATTCTGCCACTATATCCTAAGAAGTCAAGTTACCGCCATAGTTCCAGATGCAGCAGTCAAAGCACTGCTGATGCAGAGTGAATTAGGAGAAAGAAGAGGGAAGTGGGTCACCATCTTGCAGGAATTCGACATAGAAATTCAACCCATGAAGTTGGTAAGAGGCCAAGCTTTGACTAAAACCATGGCCGAGGTTGGACCCGACTTGGTTTCTCAGCAATATTTATTGGAGGATGTTTCAAAGGATGAATGGTACGGAGATATAATATTTTATTTTCTTAATCAACGCTGTCTGCCGCATCTAAATGCAGTACAAAGAAGAGCTCTCAAGCGCAAAAGTAGCAGTTACATGATAAAAGGATCCATCCTCTACAAGAAGAATCACGAGGGCATTTATCTAAGGTGTTTGAACAAGTCAGAAGTTGATCAGGTATTAATCAGTTTTCACGAGAGGTTCGGGACAGGACATGGCTCGGCGCATTCGACAGCTAATCAGATTCTTCAAGTTGGGTATTACTGGCCAACATTGTTTAAGGATGCGCATTCACATGTAAGGACCTATCATATATGTCAAACCGCCGCGCATCAGGAACGCCACGCAGCCATGCCATTGCAACCAGTAGTGGAGGTACGACCATTTGCTCAGTGGGGGCTCGACTTCATCGGTATGATCAACCCACCCTCTTCTGCGGGCCACAGGTATATTCTGACCGCTACTGACTACTGCACTCGCTGGTCTGAGGCAATAGCTTGTAAGCAATGCACCACGGAGGTAGTTATCGAATTTATTGAAAAACATATTATCACTAGATTTGGTTGTCCATTTGCTTTAGTTTGTGATAATGGCCCTCCCTTTTCATCATTGCATTTTTCTAATTGGGCATTCGACTATGGGATCACTCTCAAATTCTCCTCTAACTACTATCCGCAAGGAAATGGGGTAGCTGAATCAACAAACAAGAACCTGCTTGAAGTCATCAAGAGACTTTTGGACAAAAACCCTAGGGATTGGCACACTCAACTCAGGTTCGCCTTATGGGCTGATAGAATCCGACACAAAGCCGCCTTAAACACCTCCCCATATCACCTGGTTTATGGGATTGAACCCATCTTTCCCATCCACTTGAGAATCCTGGTACTTCAATTCATGCAAGAGTACCTCGAGGCCGACAACCACTTATCTTCACAACTGGCCCAGCTATTGCACCTTGAAGAGAAATGCGATGCAGCCTTAGAAAACTTTGCTAAACACCAGGATGTAGTAAAACGATGGCTCGATAAGAGGGCTAAAATTAAAGCTTTCCGTATTTCTGATCTGGTCCTATATTGGGATAAAGCCCATGAGAGGAAGGGAGAACATGGCAAGTTTGACAAGCTTTGGTTAGGACCCTACCAGATTTATGAGATCCTGGGAGACAATACGTATCGACTCAAGAGCCTTGTTGGTGAGGAGCTGCCATTGCCTGTCAATGGTCAGTTCCTGAAGCATTACTTCCAGGCCTAAGAGACATTTATGTCTCGTTCTAGTGTATATAGTTAGAGGTTTGTTGCTCTGAATAGTTTAGGGTGTTGTTAGTTTAGGTTAGTTTAGGTTGTTGCTAGTTTAGTTTGTTTCCCTATTTTTGCTGTCTTGCTTTTTGCTCTCCTTCGGGCTGGGTGTTTTGTTTCGTCCGGTTGTTCTTGTGCTTTCATTTGCTGCGTCTGCTTTGTCGCGGGGTCCTTGTTTTTGACGTGGTGGCAGTTGTGTAGACCTGCGAATGCTTCCTTGTTGGGCAAATAATCTGTAGCCTTTCTTTGAGAAGCCAAAGTTTCGCTTAGGCCTTGCTGTGGGTTCCACTATTTTACCAGGAGACCTGATGTCTTTTCACTAGAACGAGTCATTAGCTGGTGCACCCAAAGTGTTTTCTAACCATATATCTCTCACACTTAAAGTGCTCCTGAAGTAGCTAAGTAAGTCCGGGCGATCTTGTGTAAGCAAAAAGTTTGGGTCCCAAATTTTACCACCAACACTAATTCTGCAGATCCAGATGAGAGTGGCAGGCGGTACTAAGTACTGCTAGCCTACTGGGTAAAAATAAAAGGTGTTCCTCAACACCAGACCCACTACAAAGTATCAGCATAAAGATTATCCTTTAAATACTCTCACATAAAGACTGTTATCAAAAGATTATTAGCATCAGAAATCATCAAAGGCAATATCAAAAAAGAATATCATTGCCAAAAGAAATTGCTATTGGAAGGATCATCATCTCTATCAAGGCTCATTACGTCTCAACATCAGAAACATTCTCTTGGTGGTAAAATAATCCCAACTTCCTAGCTTAGCACGAAGAATCTTGGACGAACTTAGCTGCCAAGGGATGGGAATGAATACAATTGCACACACTCAGGTTTTCAGGATATGGAGGGATGCACTGGTTAGCGGTCCTTGATTCTTTTGGTAAGGCACCATGCTTTCTCGTCTAATGAGTGGGAAACAAAGAGAGTCTGGGTTTGAACTAACGTTTATCTTAGAAATGCTCTGGAGCATTTCCCCAGCAGAGTCGCCATTTGTTGTGCCTTGCACACACGCCCCATTCTAAACATGGGGGCCCCTCCCCTTTGCTCTTTTTTGTTTTGGCTAGTGAGTCGTTTGGTTTTTGATCTCTCTCTCGGAAGTGGTTGTATGGTCTAAAGTATATGTGCCCTGGATAGAATGATTACCTTGAAAAAAATCACTTCAAACTTGCTAAGGTGGGTTGTTATTTTCCCTCTAGAGTCCTTGATTTTAGCATTTTGCACTAAAACTGAACTCAACCGACTTTTGTGCTAAAACTGAACTCAACCGACTTTTGCGCTAAAACTGAACTCAACCGACCTTTGCGCCAATTTTCAGTCTGTCGGACCTAGTGCTAAAATCCCCTCCGTCCGACCTAGCGCTAAAATTCGTTTCAAGTGACTTTGCGTCAATACCAACTTGGTCGAACCCCCAAACAAACCCCGCAGGTTGGATGAGTCCGAAAGCCCCGCCAAACAGGTTAAGTCAGAGACCTCCAGATTTCGCGCTGATTCTTCCCTCAACCGACTAGGTCAGAGATCTCAAGTTTTCCCGCCAAGTCAGAACCGCTGCAAATCCCCACTGACAGTCCGTACTCTCGAGTATTAATGGTGGATTTGCGTGGCTTAAATAGGGAGTTAAGTGGGATTAACTCATTTTTCACCACATTCTCGAAGTTGCACATCTGGAGCTCCAATTTTCACTGCCGAGAACACCCGAGCTCGAACCCGCGACCTCTCGACAAACTCGATTTGCGCCACCATTTGCAAGTAGGGTTCTAACCCTTCGCATTTTTGAGTTTCTTAGGGTTTTTTTTTGAAGCAAAGTCAGTGGAGACCGTTAGGGTTTCATTTTTTTATACTGGTTGCTGAATGTGATTAGGGTTTAGTGAGTTGAATGTGATGATTCTAGGCTAGGGTTTGGTGAGTTGATCTTTTCATTGTTTTCAAACCCTAGATCTAAAAAACCACAAGGCCTTAGACGAATTTGGACCCTTTCGGGACAAAACCCTGCAAACCCTACGCACGAAGTTGGCGCTGGATTAACCTTCGACCGACTTCTAAACGGCCCAATTATTCAATATGGTCAGACACCCTGAGATCTAGGGCCAAAATCCAGCGCCCAATTGCGCTAAAAACAACCTCATCCGACCCTCGCAACTCACATATCGTTCCTAATCAGGTCGGATAGTTTAGAAATGCCCGCGGCTCTGAAAACCGCTTTTTGCGCTAAAATCTCCTCTGTCCGACTTTGCGCTACAATACCTTGTGTCTGACCAAGTCGGATGACATCCATAACCCCGCGAAGTCGGTACTGCTCGAAAAACCCGCTGAAAAGACTTACCAAACTCTTTGCACTAAAATTTCCTTCGTCCGACCATGCGCCAAAATACCTTGTATCCGACTTAGTCGGACCCCGTCGAAACCCGCGCAAGTCAGACTCACCTGAATTCCGCGCAGGAGGACTCTTGTTATACCAGCAATCGTTTGCGCTTGTTTGTCCACCGACCGACTTGCAAACCATTGGGGGTCGGAGACCTCCAAATTTCACACAGGTCGGACACCCTTGAAAGTAGCACAAATTCTGGGACGCACAGAACAAACTCTCATTTGAGGTCGGACAGCCTCAATTTTAGCGCTTTTTCTGGCCAAGGTCGAACAACCTCCATATTAGCGCAAACCTCCCTAAATGGCCAAATTTGCTGAAATTTCTTTAGGGAAGATGGTTCAAGGTAAGGTAATTAAGGTTGTAATGCTGTAATAATGATGTTTAGGTGAATCTTTTTACAACATTTGATATCTCCTTGCATGCAATACTCTATGTATGTTAACTTAGTCTTCTTTCAAAATGCATGCTTCTAATGAACAATAGACTTATGATTGGAACTTATTTGGTATCAAGCTTATAAGGTCTGGTCTTGCAGATTAGATGTCTGCACGAGCTCAAGCCATGAAGTACGAGTTCAAAGGGATACCCCCAGAGACCAAAATCCACTCTGGGTGGAGTAACGTGGGAGACACTGATCTAGGTCATATTGACCTAGATGATTTCAGACTCAGAATCTTCGGACCCACTCCGACTCCTCGGGCCAAGAGACTTAAGGATAGTGGACTCGGACAAGCAGCTGCCTTCCCGACCTCTGTTCAGTGTGCAGAATTGATAGCAAGTTGTGCAGATAGATACGACATCGTATCTAGACAAATTCAGACAGCTAATGGAGAAGTCCTAGCTGATTTGTCCCCGCCTGCTTTGGCAGAAATGCTGGATATCCCATGGCATAAAACCATGACTATGCCTGACAGGCAAGCATCTAAAGAGGCATATAATAAAGATGTGGAGGGATGCAGGAAACATATAAATGACCATTGGGTCAAGAGCAAGAAATCCGCTCTCGTCAAGCTCCCCATAGTATTATATAGAAGTGATTTCCATGACGAAATCGGGGATATAGTAACCTTTTTGAGAAGAGTATATGGGTTACCTGCTGCTTCCACTTTTGAAGATTGGATGTTCGTTATAATCTCGGAAGTGTTGAAGGGAACCAAGTTCCATTGGTCGCAGATCCTTAGCGACAATATACATGAGGCTTTTAGCCACTTCAATGAGAAGAAATATTTCAGATGGACATCCTACGTCGTCTATGCATTGGCAAGAATGAATCATTACGATGGATTGTCCAAGATTGGAGAAATCAGGAATGATGAAAAGACACAGGTCAAGGTATATGAAGGCTATCCTCAATTAACTTCATCACAATCATTGATACACTTCAAGCGGGTCAATGATGCATTTACCATGTACATAGCGAGGAAGTTACAAGGTAATACAGCCTTGAGGATTTCAGCCGAGGCTATGAACGAAATAATCCAATATGGTCGGTGGTATATACAATTTGAGAAGTTCACATACATCAAAGTACAAGGCTTCACTAGAATGGCATATAGGTTGCCAAGATATCCTGATGATAAGACAGTACTCCTAGAACTATCCAGGCAACTAGTGCCATGTGCCGAAAAACTCAAGCACCTGCATCGAACAAATGTTCAATTTCCCATCAAGTTTGGCAGAGGACTCTACACATGCCCTTCCCTAGCCTCAGCTGAGTATTCAGATAAAGAACTCCAGCTTCTGAACTTGCACTATTACAATGCCAGGGCTCACTTTGACCCAAATCAGGTGATGGAGAAGTTCGTGAGCAGGAAGTTGTTTCACAAAGATCATATTGAAGATTTCTGGGCCAACTGCACTGATGACTAGGAGGTCATGAAGAGGGCGCACTCGAGGCTATCCTTGGATTTTATTAAGAAATTTCATGTAATGGCAGTGCCAGACCAATTGCAAGATGATGAGAATGTCATGGTCAGAGGCCCATGGGAGACACAATACCATTTACCCATCCCATTACCCAATTGGGCAAATGTTGAAGAAAGCTCCTTGGATGTGATCATGAAGGAGCCAATTAGATTGAGTAAAGCCTGGGTCAGAGCACAATTGGGTGTCCTAAGGGGGCAAGGAGTCCAACTGACCTATACGGCAGTTGAATCAGATAAGGACTCCGATGGAGAAGAAGATGAGCCCCGTACTGGGGATAGATGATATAGAGCCAATCAAGGAAAAGGATTCAGATATTGATGAGCATGCCCCTTTGGCAGTAAGGGCTAGAAAAGTGAAAAAACCTCCTGTGAGATCCCCTCGGAAGAAGGATCCACCTCCTAGGCCCAAAGCTACTAAGAGGAAAGACATGCCAGGCAGCACTGGGGAGGCCTCCAAGGCCAAGAAGGTAAAAACAAAAGCAGCGAGCAAGGAGAATGTTACTACTAAGGATGATTCAACTCCTTCAATCTCCCAAACCCCCATGCCCGATATAGGAACAGTGGTTTTGGCTTCCACCTTCTCTACTTCTATCCCTCCTTCTTCTTCCGTTTCATCTACTTCTCCCACCACCTCAGCAATCATTGTGCAGGAATCATCCCCTTCCGCTTCTCCTTCCTCTGGCATTACTACCACTTCCTGCCCACTGGCAATCTCCTCCGATGATCCCAGCCATCCTGTTTCTTCCACTCTCGCCATCACATACCCTACCCCTTCTTCTCCCTTACCATTGCCCGCCTTCGCTAATTTGACTCAAATTAGTACCCCTTCCTTCACAATTTCTTCTGCTGTCCCCCTTTCACAAATGCCTGCGATGTCATTGGAAGTACCTTTGTTGGAGGGTATTGAGAAAGTGTGCGCGGAATTAGGATTACAAGAGCACGGGGTAGTGGCTGAAAAGAGCGAGGGAGCGCTGACCAGTGAAGATGATAAGAACCCCCTCGACTCGTCTGTTGGTATAGAGATAATTGATATATCTGATAGTCCGCTGAGCAAGGACCCCAACAGGGGAAGTTTTGGAAATAGCACGAGAAAATGTGCTCGAGAGTCTAAAGGAATTGGCCCAAGAAGAAAAGGAGAAGAGCCCTGAGCCCGAACGAGAGCCTTCCAAAGAATTGACTGTATCAGATAAGGATGGAAACGCTGAGTTGAACAAATCTTCCGCTCTAGAATGGCTGCAGGATAGGATGGTATATCCATAACCCCAGATTGAAATAATGAAAATTGATTTGAGCACCATACTATCGCAGGCTCAAAAACCTCAGAAACAAAAGAGGGTGAAGGTGCAATCGAGGATCCACCAGAGCGAATCAGGCTCAAGGATTGCGGAGGTGGCTGTCCCTCCAGCTGACGTAACAAGAGATCAAGTCAGGGCGGAGGATTATGTGATATCCATAGTTGACTTAGGCCCAACCACCTGTGCTCAAAGGGTGGATGATTTCAAGGGATCAGTTACGTCAATTTTGAAGCAGTTGGATAAGGACGAGATGTCCAAGAAGGAGTTAAAGCGCCAAAACGAGGAGCTCAGGGCATGTCTTCAATTTTTGGTAAAACCAATAGATGCAGGGGGTGATATAAGGACTGTGCCCACCTTCCTGTCTACAGATGAAATGGAAAAGCTGAGCGAGGTAAGATCAAAATCCCAAGGCGTCGAGAATTGGTTAATGAGTGTTTTTGAGGCAGGATGCGACGCCATAAGTGCCTCTGCTCAAATCCACCAACGTACGGTGGAGTTGCTTAATAAATGGAAGGATTTGCGAGATGAATGTGACTTGTTCGACAAATACTATTCTCACATGTATCCACGAATCAAGGGTATCTGGGAATTGCCAGCTCAAACCTTGGTCACAGAGAATATTTTGACTGGAGATAGGCTCCCGAAGGCTATTGAGTGGTATCAGCAGTTACTTCTGAGGAAGGAAACCTTTGAGCAAGTAAAGGAAACATATAAACCCGCTGACGAAGAGCTGAGATCTATCGTATACGATATCAGCGATGCCTTGAGAAGTTGTAGAGACGAGTCTTTTGATGATTATGCTCCTTTCGAGGTCAAAAAATGCAAAGGTAAACTGCATGTTATATTATTCGAAGACACTGTGCTAAGTACGGAAGAACGGCTGGATAAAGCAAGTGATCTCAGAGCAGAATTCAAAGCATTCTGCAGAGCTGAGACAGATTTTGAAAAGATATACACCAGGTTCAGTCGGGAGCTAGAGGTATTCGATTACAGAATACATCATCTGAAAGATCCGGACCCATCTGATATCAATCCAGCACTTGAGGCATGGCTGGCCTATAGGAATAAGCTGTCCAGTGGAGATAGTATCAACCTAGATAAAGAATCTTAATATTATTTGAATATTTTATTGATTCAATCTCGTCATTATTGTAAATTTGATATATCTGGACAGTATGTGATTCATTTTTTTCTTCTTCTTACCTCCTAAATGAGTCTTTTCACTAATGTATTGAGTTGGCTAGTCAAAATGACTAGATTCAATGTATCTGGAGCTGTTTTTTCATCTTTTTCATAAAAGACAAAATGTAATCCAGGAATTAATGTGGGCCTTTCTTAATGTAATCTGAGCCGTCGGTGTTGAGTTAATCTCCACCGTTCATTTGAAGGCTAGGGTATGCTGCTTTCTATATAAAGGGCTGCCATTTCCACTTTTGTAAGAGAGATTTTGATGCCAAATTGTTGACTCTGTGCCATTTGAATTAATACAAAGCAAGTTTCTGCAGCATTTCTGAGAATTTGCATCTTGTTTCAATTCATTGTGGTCTTCATGGTTTGCTTCTTGCTCTCCCATAGTTAGATTAGTTGTGCTTTTATGATGTTAATGGTTTATTGCAGTATTTGATGAATGTTCCAAGTCCATACTTTTAGTTGTTTGTTGATGGTAAATGACTGTGTAAAGTTAGCCTGGGCTTATTATTTGTGCTAAAGTTCAACTTCATTTTATGAGTTAAGTTGCGCCATTTATTGGGTATTTAACGTATGAATGTGGTCTGAAAATCTTTCGACTTCCATTGAAGATAGCACCGTTTTCTGCAGCACTGTAACACCCATTTCAGTTTGGTAACTCAGAAAACTAGTTCAAAGTCTGGAATATTTGTCTACTAAAGATAACCCTTGCATTGTGAATGTCACTTAGGATTCCTTCTAAACCCTAAATGTTTTGCATTTTCTTTAAACCCCATGTTTAGTTGTTAGAATAGAAACTTCAGCAGCATCTCACCCTGTATATCAGCTGAAAATCATAATAGGGTTTATGTGTATTTGTTGTCTCAACCTTGAAGATTTGCAGACTGCATGTAAGACCCCTTGTAGGTATAGCTAGAACATAACCATTGAGAAATTCCAAGAGAGCTAAGACCTAGCTGTAATATCCTTGGAGTAGTCTTACCTAGGGTGAGATACTTTTCAAGAGAGGTGTGAAACCAGCAATCACACCTACGTTGTTGCGTGCTAAAAACACCATCAACGGAAAGCAATTATACCTGGCCAAATTTAAATCAGCACCTATGTCCCATAGGAATGCAAGAGGATATATTTTAATGCCAGGGAAATGGATAGTAAATATGAATCCTGGACATGTAGTGGTCTTTTTTGAACGATGATAGTATCTGCATTGTCGCTAACTGCTGCTACCTTCTACTTTATACTTTTCTTCTCCAAGATAAGGAGCAATTTTACCTACAAGGTTGAGAACAGGAGTGACTTATGTATCAAAACCTTTGGATATGAGAGCTCTTTCAACTGCTAGGGTGAAAGGTTTTTCTTCACATTAAAGAAGTTCCTCTAGCATAGTAGTTTGTTGAGGCAACTGAAAAGGACTACTTGCATTAAACTGATTGATATATTTATCCAATTCCTTATACTTCTCCATTTCCTCCATAGGTTGGATATTTTCTTCATCATCTATCTCAGCTATTTCAATTCTTGCTTGTTCAATGACTTTTTCTAAGAATGCTTTTCTTTGACACCGCCAAAGGCGTCGAGCCATGCTCCCAGTTGTAGGGGCTTCAAAACTGCGCTGAGGCAGTGGTTGAGAGTAATTTAGGATTGGAGTTCTCCTAAGAGGGAGCTTTGGTCTCCTAGATGAAGAAGGTGATTCTAGTTCTTTTAACATGAAATGTTTCTTAGCAATAAGTTGGTCTAGCTTGCTAGTCAACATCTTCCATGTTTCTTGTCCCATATCCATTTTTTGCAGATGAGCTTCAATCTTAATGATTTCTTCAATAACTTTCTCTAGCTCAGCTCTAGTGTCACTGTGGAGCATTCTACAGAAAAAGGAATTCTTAGAATCATCTAAACTTTTAGATTACTGTTCTCTATCTGCAACCTGCTCATGTACAGATTCAAATTCTTCTTCAGATTGTCTCTTCTTCTGACTCAGACAGAACAATATCTTCAGGATCTGTAGGATAATCATTGATGAATTCAGATTCATCATTTTCATCAAGTCCTTCTTCCTTAGCTACACGGACTTTGCCTTTATTTTTATTTTTATTTCTTATAGGACATTTATTAGCATAATGATTTCCCTTGCATATGTAACAAGTGCGTTTCTACTTTTTCTTAGATCCTAATTCTCTTTTCCTAAAATATCCCCTTTTCGAGGATATTTGGAATACTTCTTTTTCTTCTTCTTATCCTTAAAATAAGATTTATCATAAGAATAGCATTTACAAGAAGATTTTCCTTTCTCAGGAAATTAATTGCTGGGCATGATTTGATAACAAGTTGAAGATGATATCAATGGGTTTACTTTCTTTAGCTCTTTTCTTTTCCTTGCTTCTTGACAAATTTCTTCATTTATTTTAGTCAAGAATTGCACAAGTTGAGGAAAAGTTAGTTCCTTCATTTCAGTATTTTCAGAAACCAAATTTTCTAACACTCTTTTATGGTAGTATTCTCCTACCACATCACCAAAGCTTTTCAAGAAAGTTTTGAATATAAATTCATGATTCTATTCACAACCAGACTAATAGAAATTCTTATATTTCTCATCACAATATTCCTTGAAATGCTGTATATCTTTACACTTCCCTCGAATGAACTTATTATAGGCCAACTTTTTTCTCTTGTTTGTTCTACCAACAAACAGACGAATCAGCTATGCACAGACTTGATCTGTGCCTCTGTTTGTCATATTTTCCTAGAAAGTATCTTCCAGGTGATCCCATACATTTCGGGCTACTCTAGTCATGGAATTGAGAGCTTGTTTGATAACCTAAGATTCATCATCTCCAACATTTGTGGACATATAATTGGTTATCCATGCCCTCATGGCATCAATGCTCCTTAAATTCTCAACATCCTGAAAAATTGTCAAAATTGACCAATGGTGGAGTATCTGCCTTATAGGTCTAGATGTTCTTAAAGGGATCTACTAGATTAGAGCCATTAGGATTATTGTCATTACCACGAGCCATTTGGAACTGAACTTGGGCCTTTTCCTCTTGAGATGTGTCTCTCATTTTTCTGGTACTGGAGTCATAGACTCTTTCTATAATAGTTTGTTTAGGATGTGTTAACAACTTTGATCCTTCATACTGGGCTTGTAAATAATAGCTGGCACTAGAGGGGAAGTTTAATTGCATAATAGACTGTTGTTGTTACCAAACTGTTAGAATTGTGGATTGAACAGTTTGTGATTCCCTAGTGATGGAATCTCCTAATAGTAGTTGTGATTCTGAAATAGTTTGTACTTCTCTTTTCACAGTATCTAATTGTATTTCAATTTGTTTGATGTGCAGATTATTATTAGTTAGCTAAACTAACACATCAACATCCAATTTATTTTCACTGTGCATTTTTTGCAAGAGTTCTCGGTGCGCCTCATTTGATTGTTGTTGTTAGACCCACCATGCTTTACAATGCTGCTTGAATTGATCATAAGCAACATGGAGTTCATGGATTTCATGGTGGATAGGGGTCATCCATTCATCAGAGATCCTTTTTTCTAGCCACTCAAGGGTTGAGATCATAGAATGAAGACTCTCTTGAACACCAATCTGAAACTTTTTATTCTTGATATATTCAAGATCATGTTGGAGTTTTCTATCTTGGGCTAGCAATAGATTTTTATGGAGACAGGTTAGTCCAGTTGTGTAACTTGCTCTGAATAGATCCATTAATTTCACCCATTGTTTTGACATGTAGAGGCCAAAAATCTATTTGGTGTTTCCCAGATAAGTCATATAACATGAAATCATTAAAAGGTGGAATTGTGCCAGGAACCATACAAGGACCCGCGGGAGTAGAAACCACTTTAGATTGAGATTCTTTAATGTCTTGTTTAGGGAAAGTTATAGACTTTCCAGACATTATTTGACAATGACCAACAGGTGGGTTAAAAATAAAGGAACAACTTTCACATTTGAACAAACCATTATCTAGTTTAGAGTATTGTGCATGAGTACATGAATTGCTAGCTGAACTAGAGTATTTGGGAATTGAAGGGATATTAAACAAATCTTCAAAACCTTTAGAGGTTTGCAATCAAACACTTTGAGATCTGAGTAACACAAATGGAACATGGTTATTGTAATTGAATGTTCTTTCCGTTCTTATAGAGGGTGTGCATTGACCCGAGGATAACCTAATAACAACCTGATCATCTATTTCTTGAATAGATATGCCATGAAGTTGTAGAGGTTTTTGAGGAGGTGGCTGGCAATCTTTATCCCATAATTCTAACTCCCATTCTTGTGGTAACTGGATATCCTTATGACTGACTATTTTAGGGGCTGTTAGTTGGGTATGGCCACTGGTAGACTTCCAGATGGTTGATAGTCCTTCAACTCCTGTGGCTCTTCTGGGATTCATCATTAATGGGATTATTTTGTTATAAAGCTGGAAGTGTACTAAGAACACTAAGGAGTGGTCTATGGACATTTCTTTCATAAAGAGATTCATGGTTTTGAATTGATATACAAGGACTTCATCAAGATTACCATCTTTCAAACTAATAGTAAAGTCTAACAGGTAATCAATATACAAAGATCCTTCTGACATGGAATCTCCTAACAGTAGTTGTGATTCTGAAATAGTCTATACTTCTCTTTTCATAGTATCTAACTATGTTTCAATTTGTTTGATGTGTAGATTACTATTAGTTAGTTGAACACCTAACACATCAACATCCAATTTGTTTTCACTACGCATTTTTTGCAAGAGTTCTCGGTGCGCCTCATTTATTGTTGCTATTGCATAAACTAAGGATTATTTCGATCTGCCCTAGCTTTTGTCTGCAAAGCACCTATTTCTATTTCTGAAAACAATTTTAGCTTGCCTTTAGAACCTCCAGTTACAATATGTTGAAGTTCTGCTACATGAGATTTCTGTAAAGACTTATACCCAAACCAATTTTTTAAACCTTTTGACTTATTAAATATATCAGTAAGACTTCTGCAGATATCACTATAGATCTCAAAGGGTTTGATTTTAAGAACTTTAAATTCTTCATTTAGAAACCTATTCTGAGACAAACTTTCATCAACAACATTACCACTATGTTCTGGCATACTAAAAGTAGTTTCATTCTCTGCAAAGAAATTAGTATAGCTAACCTCTGCATTGCAATCCTTGGTGTGATCTTCAGGTGCCATGTCTGATCTAGAAGATGAAGCCATATCCATACTACGCTTAGGTCCACGCTCAAACTTGCGCTCGCATTACAAGATTACTGCCTCTCACTACCCTAAAAATGCCAACCACGGCTAAACACAAGACTTACAAGTGAGGACTTACAATAGAAGACTGACTGTAAGAGCTTTACAAGTAGTTTATATGGAGAGCAATATAGATAGAAATGGATTCATTACTTATGAATGGTTATAGTTACCCAAAAACTTTAACCAAGAATACATGAAAGATTAACCTTATTGTCTTTTATACCAAGTTTTATACAATAGTTGCAAGACAGAATACAAGATAGAATGCAAGCAGATTGGTATTCAAGATAATATTTATTATAAAATCACTAAATATTATGTTCATACATTGCTCATTGGAAAACAATGAAATACATTATGACAACATGGAATAACACTACTATCTTGTTGGACTTCTGAGTTTCTGATTCCTAGTTTACAAGAAGAGCATACTTCTCTGATCCTTCAAGCTTTACTAAGGACACAAACTAGACTTACTCAGACTCTTACTTAGACTCTCTAAGAGACTTCACTCACTCAAAACTCAATGATCAAATGAGGCAGCCTCGTGTCTATATATAGAAGGTGAGGTGAAACTTTTAACTCATGGTCATAAATCTGGAGTTGAAATCCGACCATAGAAAGTCAACACGTAGCAACCTTCTTTCCGAATGGTTATCCAAGTTGAGGATAAGATTCCTCATGGTGGATCCCAATAACCCATGAACAAGAAAGAAATGGACAGACACAACCCTAAGAGAATCTACTTTATACAAAGCTACTTTTTTATCATGGGAAGGCTAACCCGTGCTTACTGTTTGGCACATAAGCTTTCCCCTTTTACCGAGGTGTGGGCCTCGTCTGTCTATTAACATGAAGGGATAGATTCCTTTAGTGGATGACAAACCCATCCACTAACTAGTATTGGGCCCTAAGTCTTTGAGATTAGCAACACGTGGATCTTCCAGTGGATCATAGGCACAATTAGGACATTCCATAGTGGATGCATGTGGGTAGCATCTAGCTCAATTGGGTGTGAGAACATCAACAAAAGGATCTAGTTCCTTCTATATTATAATCATTGTTTTCAGCTTGTAAGGACTGTAGATGCCTTTTTCCATAGCTCCTTGGTTGGTGACCTCCATGCGATAAGTTTTGGTATGGATCCAAATGGGAGTTTGTTGTTGATGGAGGTGTCGCAACTTATGACCAATTCCCCAAAATTCAGAATGAGTTCCTACACCTTGAGGACCCTATGTTTGATAGATATGTTTGCTTATCAAGTTCTCAACTGGGGAATCAAACGTTAGTTTAAATATACAACTATTATAAGTAGAAGTATTTTGGAACTACAAACCTTTAGCAGGTGGATAAGGACCCTGAAACATATCCCTAATCAATTTTATACCCTTTTCTTCATTTAACCATTGATCTGGTCTTTGCACAAAGGGATTCATAAATTTAAATGGTAGGACAAAATCTCCACACCAATTTTGCAGGACATGACCAACATCAGGATCAATGGGTTTTGCTTCTATTGAAAATTGGAAGAAGGGTTGTTTAGTCCATAGACTGCCTTGACTGAGTTGTAACTTTGTAGATATCATCTTATACCTGTCAAACAAAAAATCATTTTCCATTTGGAAATTATGACAATCACATCTGGCAAATGGATTTATGCTCCATTCAGGACAACTTCATTCGTACCACTATTGTTCTCTTACACGGATGACTCGAACCTGACCATGTGGTACATAGATAAATCTTTCTTCTAGTTCTTCTGAAAGATGTCCTTCTCTTGATAGAAAATCTAAAAAAACATTTTCTGAACCAGGTAGATGAATTATATCAAAATTGAATGTATTGAGGAATTGTGCCCATCTGAGTAACCTACCATGGATTACCTTATCTTTTGATTCCTTTTTGAAGAATCCGCATAGATTTTGTAGATCACTTCTAATGAGAAATTTCTTGTCGACAATGAACATCTGGAAGGCTTTTAATGTATTGATCACAGCCAGAATTTCTTTATGTGTACTGTGATAACTTAGCTCACTATTCTTGAAGCTTCCAAAAATATACTTGACAATTTCTTCTTTACCATTCTTAGATTTTTCTTTTAGAATTCCAGCCCAGGCAGCTTCGTTGGCATCTGTTTCTATGATTTTAAAATCATCACCTGGTAATTTGAGGGCTGGAAGATTAGCACACTTATGTTTGATCTATTTGATATGGATATCATGTTCATTTGTCCATGTTGGTGGACACTTTCCCAAGAGCTTGTTTAGCTCTAATATGTCTTCAACAAGCTTACTGTAGAAACCTGAAATGTAGTTGACAAGGTCAAGAAACCGCTAAAGTTCTTCGATAGAAGTTACCTTTACTACTTGAATATGATTGAGAATATGAGGTTGTGCTTCCATTTCCCCCCCTGGGAGAGGCTTGATGCCAATAAAAACAATTGTTTCTTGACCAAAGTGGCTTTTGGAAGGATTAATGGCAAGACCATGTTGCTAGCAAATAGACAAGAATTGTTGGAGATGATGTATATGTTGTTTGGCATCCTAACTGAAGACAAGAATATCATCAATATATGGTAAAATAAATTTCACATAAGGGCAGAAGATCAAATCCATCTATTGCTGGAAGATGGAGGGAGCAGTTTTAATGCCAAAAGGAAGAAGCTTCCATTCAAACAGCCCTTGAGGAATAGAAAAAGCTATTTTATAATAATCTTCAATTTTTAAACTAATTTGTCAGAAACCCTTAGTCAGATCAAATTTTGAATAAACATGACTACCCTTTATAGTTTGCCAAATGTGGTCCTTGCTAGGCAGAGGATGTTTGTTATCTTGCAAACATTAATTTAACGGTTTATAGTTGACAACTAACCATTTTTTAGGAAGTTCATTAACATCTTCATCATATTTGGGCACATACATTGCATGGCAGGAAAATGGTGAACCAGATGCCCGAATAAGGTCTAAGTTTAGTAAGTCATTTATTTCTTCTCTGCATATTTTGGTTTCTCTTGGGCTCATTAGAAAATAATTGGCTTTAGCTTTAGGAAGGATTTCCATACCTTGCGAATCCCTTTTGAGAGGAAGACTGCAAACCAACTTTGTATTATGTTTCTTTAAATCCTTTATCATAACTGTTGCTACAAACTCTTGCTTGAGAAGTTCCAAAGGACCCTTTACGATCTACAATTGTCTAGCAATCCATATTGTATTTTCTTTGGCTAGTTTCTCAATCTTAGTTTTTGAAGTGAAGGCCAAATCTTGGTGAAGCCTGGGAACTTGAAACTGAATAAGTAAGGTGATGAAATCCCTATCCATTGTGATAGGTTCCTAGTTTTCCATGGCTTTACTGCTTATAACTCCATCATATCCATCCACCTCATAATGAACAAAAGTTAATTCATCCATCAATCCATTACTCAGTTGAATAGGAGCTTTGCATATTAATTTGGATTCAAATTTACCTCTACCAAAGATAATATATGTCGTTCCTTCTATCCATTGGTCAGCAAGAAAGCAATTATACCTGGCCAAATTTAAATCAGCACATGTGTCCCATAGGAATGCAAGAGGATACATTTTAATGCCAGGGAAATGGATAGTAAATATGAATCTTGGACATGCAGTGGTCTTTTTTGAATGGTGATAGGATCTGCATTGTCGCTAACTACTGCTACCTTCTACTTTATACTTTTCTTCTCCAAGATAAGGAGCATTTTTACCTACAAGGTTGAGAACATGAGTGACTTTTGTATCTAAACCTTTGGATATGAGAGCTCTTTCAACTGCTGGGCGGAAAGGTTTTTCTTCACAATAAAGAAATTCCTCTCGCATAATAGTTTGTTGAGGCAACTAAAAGGACTATTTGCATTAAATTGATTGATATATTTATCCAGTTCCTTAGACTTCTCCATTTCCTCCATAAGATGGATATTTTCTTCATCATCTATCTCAGCTATTTCAGTTCTTGCTTGTTCAATGACTTTTTCTAAGAATGCTTTTCTTTGACGCTGCCAAAGGCATCAAGCCATGCTCCCAGCTGCGGGGGCTTCTTCAAAACTATGTTGAGGCAATGGTTGAGAGTAATTTAGGACTGGAGTTCTCCTAACAAGGAGCTTTGGTCTCCTAGATGAAGAAGGTGATTCTGGTTCTTTTAACAGGAACTATTTCTTAGCAATAAGCTGGTCTAGCTTGCTAGTCAACTTCTTCCATGTTTCTTGTCCCATATCCATTTTTTTTAGATGAGCTTCAATCTGAATGATTTCTTCAATAACTTTGTCTAGCTCAGCTCTAGTGTCTCTATGGAGCATTCTATAGAAAAAGGAATTCTCAGAGTCATCTAAACTCTCAGATGTCTGTTCTTTAACTGGAACCAGCTTATGAGTAGATTCATACTCTTCTTTAGAATCTGTCTCTTCTTCTCATTCAGACAGAGCAATATCTTCAGGATCTATAAGATAATCATTGATGAATTCATATTCATCATTTTCATCAAGTCCTGCTTCTTTAGCTACCCAGACCTTGCCTTTATTTTTCTTTTTATTTTTTTTAGGGCATTTATTATCATAATGATCACCCTTACAAATGTAACAAGTGGGTTTCCACTTTTTCTTAGACCCTGATTCTTTTTTCTCCTTTTTTCTAAAGTATCCCTTTTTCCTAGAATATTTAGAATATTTATTTTTCTTTGTCTTGTCCTTAGAATAGGATTCATCACAAGAATAAGACTTAGGAGAAGATTTTCCTTTGTCAGGAAATTGATTACTGGGCATTATTTGATAACAGGCTGAAGATGATATTAATGGCTTTACTTTCTTCAACTCTTTTCTTTTCCTTGCTTCTTGACAAATTTCTTCATTTATTTCAGTCAAGAATTGTACAAGTTGAGGAAAAGTTAATTCCTTCATTTCAATATTCTCAGCAACCAAATTTTCTAAAACTCTTTTGTGATAGTATTCTCCTACCACATTGCCAAAGCTTTTCAAAAAAGTTGTGAACATAAACTCGTGGTTTTGTTCACGTCCAGACTAATAGAAATTATTGTATTATTCTTCACAGTACTCTTTGAAATGCTTTATATCTTTACACTTCCCTTGAATAAACTTCTTATAGGCCAATTTTTCTCTAGTGTCTATTCTGCCAACAAACAAACGAATCGATTGAGCACACACCTGATCTGTACCTTTGTTTATCAAACTTTCTTAGAAAGTTTCTTCTAGGTGATCCCATACACTTCTGGCTATACCAGTCATGGAATTGAGAGCTTGTTTGATAACCTGAGCTTCATCAGCTCCAGCAGTTGTAGACATATAATTGGTTATCCATGCCTTCATGGCATCAATGCCTCTCAAATTCTCAACATCCTAAAAATTATCAAAATTAACCAAAGGTGGGGTGTCTGCCTTATAGGTTTGGATGTTCTTAAAGGGATCTACCAGATTAGAACCATTGGGATTGTTCCCATTACCACGAGCCATTTGGAACTTGCCTTGGGCTTGTTCTTTAGTGGTTGTATCTCTCATTTTTCTGGTACTGGGATCATAGATCCTGTTGGGACAGTAAAATTTTAAAAAACTTTACTGTCTTTATACCCACTCATGTCTAACCAAACCCAAAAAAAAACATTTCACCAAAATTCAGAATTACAACTGATATATCCCATAAAAAAAATCCTATGACAAAATAATGTAAAGGGCCTAAATTTCTTAATATTGGCAAGACCCCATTATAGTTATATCGATCCATGAGAAACTAGCTAAAATGGCTATCGGCATGAGAATAAGGATTGGGGAGAAATTTTCAAAGAACATTGATGCAGAAAATAATACCAATGACCTTTCATCGGAGAGAGAATGCGTTGTCACACCAATTGGTTTAAGGAAATACTATCAGGGAATACTCTGAAAACCCTCCCGACAACGTAAATCATACCGATGTAGGAGTTTGGTAGGACTCTCACCGATCATCCAGTGGAATGGAGGGAATAGCAGTCGTCGATAGGAGATAAGCATCGGAACAAAAAAATTAAGGAGTTTCAGATACTCTAAAGTCTCACCTATTGAAGCAAAGTGCTTTGGCATAGCTTACACCAATAGGTGTGAAGAACAAGAACCATTGGCGAGAGCAAATGAATTGGAACAAAGTTCACAAGTCTAGCCAAAGAAAATACTCACAATGATGTCAGTGACATGTTGTGAAGGTCTCTCTAATAAGGAGTATAAAGGGCTATCAGGGAGATAACCACGATCAGGAGATTTGAAATAAGTTATTCCGATAGCATATCTTACTCCGATAACAATGAGGATTATGTTCATTGACGAGACTCTATTTGATAATGATATCAGTGACACTTAGGAGATTGGGGAAGAATGTTATTCACATGACAATGAAGAAAGTCATGCCGATGGTAACCACGCCCACTTCCACATCAGGTAAAGCTTGGAGATATCTTGTCGATACAAATTCAAAAATGAAAAATGACATCGAGGAGACAATTGAAGGGTTACAGTGATTGATCCATGAATAAACGTTCATGCCATAAGAAGATATTAAAATCACCCTGACATTATGAAAATCATGCCGATGAGAGAAGTTATGACGATGTGACATTTCACAATGATCAAGAAAATTAAAATGCTCGAACAATTAATTACAGACAAATAATAAATCCTCTGAGATACCATTTGAAATCATTGCAATTAAGTTTGAAAGAATTCTCTGAGAAGAGCATACAAATGGAGACTTGAAGCAAAAATTAAGGGAATTTGACTAGAGCCTCCGATAATAGGTACATACATACAAACTTCTGTGCAATAGCCTATAATTTGAATTTTCTGTCAACAATTTTAAATGGTAACTCTAGGGAAAGGAAAGGGTAGAAAACCATAGGGTGATACAAGTAAACCTAAAAAATAGAAAATCAACAAAACCCCTAAAGAGAAAACAAAAGAGAGAAAACTGAACCAAGACTTGATTGATCAACTACCAGGATCAACTCCCAAAGCCCGAAGGTCTACACAACTTAGGGCAAAAGTGGAGAAACTAGAAGACAAGTGTAAATACCTTGTGAATGTTTGGACTTGAATTAGAGGTTATGAGCTTTTCAAGTTCCATTACAATAGAAGAATTAGGAATTTTCTAGTATCAAACCCATGGCATTTGAATTTGGGAAAATTAGTTGTTCCTGATGTGTTTCTGAATGTTGAACTCCTCCAACTTCTTGCTAAATAGTATAACCCAAGTCGTAAGGCTATATGCAACCCACAAGGGGAGCCTATTATACACTTGTCAAAAAATGCCATTTGTGAAGTTTTTGACTTGGATGATTTATGTACTATCCCCATTGTTTATGAGGATTTGGAAAAAGAGTACTAGAGAATGGATGCTACTTATAATGGATGGAGGTTGCCTATTCACAGGCCCAGGGCAGAGGGAGAAATGGTGCCTCTTAGTAAGGATGATGGCCCTCCTTTTCATATATCATTATTTGAACCCTACATACAATACACCTACTATTCTGTGGGTCAGGTCCTAGGATCAGAGGTCCCTGACTTCATGACAACTCCTCTTATGGTTATAGCTATAGACATGAAGTGCCACAATGCCAGACAGTTTGATTATGCTGCCTATATTTTTAGTAGAATTAACTCTGGTCTAACTACAATAAAGAACAATGCCCCATTAGTTTCCTTTGAACATTATTCACTTCTCATGCACATGGTGCTCTATTATGGCCAGGAAGTGGACTTATGGCCAACTAAATTCAAAGTTATTCCAATAGACCAGAGGGTGCAAAAGTCACCTGTACAAATGTGGACCAGAATATGGGATAGTAGATATGCCCATTCTAGCTATGTGCAATTTGAGGAAAACTGTGTCAAAGTGTTATATAGATATTTCAGTCATCTCTGTGAGTATTCAATCTCCAATGAAATAAAGAGGTTTCTTAGACCAAAAGATTTTGGTGGTCCTCCTACTGTTACTCACAACTGGGGAGATTGGTATTGTTTTGAGGATGCTACTATGATTAGAGTTTATGGTTTTGAGGATATTCCTTTTATCTTGCCTAAGATTGTCCCTGACAGAATTGCCTATTTAGAAATAGTTAGGCAAATGAATTGTTCAAATGTGATACACTTGAGCTCCCATGATAAACAGTCTTTTATGCCTAGTACTCTTTGCTTTGGAGATTTTACTGTGGTATCCAAGGAGGGGTATGGTCTCATTATGGATAGACTGATGCACTACAATATGAGGTGTGCTGAGGTAAGAAAAGGGTTTGATCCTGAGGGTTTTTTTGACCTTGCTCAGAGAAAGGAAAACCTCAGTGGGTACACAAATGTCCCCTACCCACACGCTGATGTCATCAGGAATCTGGAGGAGACTGAAGTTGAGTTGGTGGTTGAGAAATACAATAGGGACTTAGATGAGAAAAGGAAACAGCTTGTAAAGATTAAGGTGTTATCTTCTGGTGATGAAGAACCCTCAGAACAAGAGGAGCCACATCAATAGACAAAAAGAATGACCAAACAAAAAATGCAACAATATCAGTCTCCTGTCATAGCACATGATGAGGAGGGGTCTGCTGATGAAGACCCAAGACAAATAGCATATGATTCTTTTATTTCTGATGATAAATTTATTCATTCTAAAGAATTCAAATCATTTTTATATAAATACAAGGGGAAAGAAATCAGAGAGTCAGTTGATGTTGTCTCTGCCAGCAATGAGAGACAACTACTTGATATGTTGAAAGTAACAGTGGATAATGAATTACAAGATCTGACCCCTAATAAGGGTAGACAACTGCTTAAAGAAGCAGGGGTGATGATCTTTCCTGGCCTTGATTTGAACTCTGCTCTAGTATTTGATAGTTTTCTGCATAATACGGATGATAAATACAAGCTCACTCTAGAAGGTGTCACTGAAGTATATATGGGTACCAAATATAATAATGATGAAAATTCATTAATGATATGGGCCATGTATCCTCCCCACAAAAAGACAACCATTATAGACACTGAGAAGACTTTTGGCCATGTCATGACTCTAAAGGTAGGGGAGACTGACCCCTTGATCACTGCAGACATTGGCATTAATGTTGCAAAGCTGAATAAAACACAGGCTCAGATGTTAATCAAAGAAAGAGATGCATACAAGTTGAGCTGTGAGAGATTGACCAAAGAAAATGACTATTTGAAAGATGTTGTTAAGAGCATCTTCAGGGGATCAGTAAAGAGATTAACTCAGGATGAAAGCTCACAGAGTGTCCAATCACCATCCATTGACCAGATAGCTCAAATCCAGATGGATACACTTGTCACAGTACTCTGAAGCAGGCATACCAACATGATGCATTGGCTGAACCAATTTTGGGATAATTATTCTCAAAATTATAAAGTGATCCAAGAGCATGAGAGGCTAGACAAAAGGCTGTAGGAGAAGCAAAATGAGACACAGAGTAAAGATACTTCTGACATTACAGATACCTCCAGTGCAAAAGATTTGGTTCAATAGCATCAAAAGTATTATGACCAACTTAAGACTGATGCCAAAGAATGTGTTGAAGCCTCAAAAGCAGGAGTGCCCACGTTGTTCAAGAGCGATAAAGAATTAAAGAGCAAAGAAGAATGGAGTAGAGATTGTCAAGCAATATTACATGAAGCTTTAGAAGCTCTTAAGGACAGAGGCTCTACATCCAGCGAAGCCTGCAAGCATTTGGAGAGGATGGTTACGATGGATGTGATCACAAGGAACACTATTGAATTTACTGATTCACATCGCAGCCAGGAGTACTTAGATCATATTGCTCAGCTATACTTGTCGTTGAATAGAGCATAAGCATGGTTATTTTATTATTGTTATGTTAATCATGTTAATTCCTAAAAGACTTCTTTGAAGAGTTATGTCTCTTCATAAGTATTCCTATATAAGTTGGACATATGATGTTGAATTATCATCAGTAGTAGAATATAATACATAAAGTTTACAATGTTTATAAAAGACCATGTTGCAAGTATATTATTGAAGAAGTAAATTGAAGTTCTTTGATTCTGTGGTTTTATTCTGGCATCAATTGTTTGTTAAAGTTATTCAATTGTATGGTTGTCTCTAGTTTAGTATTTCCTTGTTATTCAAATTAATATATCAAGTATATAGTTAATTTGTCAATGCACATTTGTTGTATCTATGTGATTGAATTAATTGGTTTCCATTGGAGGAATTAAAAATCCTTCTGATGAGTCACAGTAACCTTGAAGTGTTAGTTTGGATTACTAAGAAGAACCATATGATTAGGATTGCCATTTTGTCTCCAAGTTAATATTATCTGTTGTTCTTGCATATTTCATTCAATTGGTTCCTTCAAGAAAGGATTAAATTACCTTCTGGTGAATTACAAGAGATCTGATTATATTGCTTGGATTGTTAAGAAGAGTTTGTCAGTCATTTCCTTGCATGTTTATACAAGTTATAAACTAAAATATTGTGCCAAACAGTTAGAATTACTGCCAACTATAAGCCACTAGTCTTAGTCTTCCATTTGACTTTGTTTACCCAACAAGGCACTGGTCTTATTTCAATTCATCACTTAAAAACCCCTTTTATTTGTTAAGCACACTCATAAGATTCACCTTGATATTGCTTATACAATTTATACCAACCATTCATCAGATATTAGATATAGAATTAGTTAGCAAGCTTTTATCTATCCAGTACCATTTGCCATTGTAGGTAGATTCATTTACTTAGTCAAGATAATCACATTTAGTCTACTTTAATTTCCAAGCTTCACCCACCTAGGTGTAGCAGGACCTAAAGTGCAGGGAATCATCAAACCCAAAAGGTTGATTCCATCACGTTAGTTCAAAAACGTTGTGAATCTAAGCATAGAGCTTGGCATCCTCTTAGGATTAGCAACCTGCATTTTTGAGACCTAACAAAATGGCGACTCTACTGGGGAGTAATCTAGAATCTGGTTAAAGATCATTTCATTACAGAGTCAATAAACTTTTGAATTCCAACACGAATTGGCAACTCTACTGGCAAGAAGGACTCGGAAAAGAAAAAAATCATTCCTCTTTTGATAAGAGGTGGTGACTCTGAAAAGGAATTCAATGAAGAATATAAAATACAACTTGTGAACAGCACCATCTGTAGTCAAAAAGAATAATGCAAAGTCATCATTCAAAGAACTAGAAAAGGCTGGTAAAAATAAAATGAAAGATAAATTAAAAAAATCAAGAAAAGGCACATATAAAGACAGAAAAGAATGATCAGATTATGGCCCATTGATTTGACATTGCTCATGCAATATCTCAGGTAAAGATATTAGTTCCACTTTTAGAAATGATGAAGATAGACAAATATAGGAATACAATAGTCAAACTGATCGTAGATATACTAAATCAAAAACATAAAGGATAAGAAAATAGAACAAACAATGTTCACCAAGAAACATTCCAAATGCCTGAGGTATACCTAGGTGATACATTGACAATGAATCCCTCACAAGTGGACCCTTTCTACACTACATTATTGATCAAAAATAGGATAGTAAGGAACTGCATGATTCATTCAGGTGCGGCCATGAATATCATGCCAATAGCAGTTATGAAAGAACTGGGAATGTGGGTTGACACTACATTTGGTAGGTGCTATGCAATGGATAATAGATCCATCCTAGTCATTGGTATTATGAGGGATGTGGAGATAAAACTCGCCTCATACCCTGAAGCAACTTATAACATTGATATTATTGTGGTTGACATCCCACCATATTATGGAATGCTTCTATCAAGACAATGGGCAGCAATGGCAGGAGGGAATGTCCAATTGGATTTATCATATGCCACAATACCAGTGGGAGGTAAAGAAATTAAGTTATGTAGGGAGCCAAGATATGAAAACATTATAGAACGCTTGGATCAACATCAAATAAATTTCTTTTGTGATATAGATTTGGGAGCTTTCAAGGTTGAGAAAAGTTAGCTAGAATTGCAGAATACTGATCTAATACATGTTGAATCCAAGAAAGAAGAAAATGATGTGTCAAAGATGTACTTTGATGGTGCATGTAGCAAAGTGGGAAATGGGGCCGGAGTAGTATTTATCTCACCAGCTGGTAAAACTTTCAAATATTCCTTTCTATTAACATTTGAATGCACAAATATGAGGCTTTGCTCATTGGTTTAAATATAGCCACCAAGCATAAGATAAAAAAGTTAGTTGTATATGGTGATTCTGAATTGGTTACCTCCCAAGTGAGAGAAAAATACCTATCAAAAAATAAGAGGTTAAGACAGTACAAAAATGTAGTCTGGGATGATATTGAGTTATTTGATGCCTTTTCAATCAACTAGATTGATAGGTCAAAAAACATTATGGCAGATTTTCTAGCAAATATTGCATTAAAAAGGGATGATGTCACATTAGAACATATTACAGAAGTTGAATTCAAAACCAAACCCACTACCCCAGATAATGTACATAACTAGCAAGTGTTTGATAATGATGCTGATATAATCAACTTCCTGCAATGTGTTGATTATTATGAAAACCAAGAGATTGATTTTAATGCATTTGTAGAAGAACATGATGGGAAGGAAACCCTTTTTGGTCAAGAGATAGTTCAGTTGAAAACAAATAAAATACCTAAGGGACTTATAGGATTGGAAAAGGCATTTGATGGACATGATAGATTTAAAATGAAAGACACACTAGTGGTGCAAAATGACCTTGAGGAGATTAATTTGGGGACACAGGCAGCCCCAAAAAATGTATATATTGGAAAGAATCTTAACCCCAAAATCAGGAGCAGGATCATCAACTTACTTAGGAAGTATAGACACGTTTTTGCCTAGTCATATAATGATTTAAAAGCATATAGGGAGGATATTTTTTAGCATGAAATACCATTAAAACTAGATGCTAAACCGTTCAGGCAAAAATAGAGGCCTATCAATCCTACATTAGCTCCTAAGATGTTGGAAGAACTCACAAAATTAAGAGATGGAGCTATCATTAAACCCATCAGGCATTCTTCTTGGGTTTCTAATTTGGTACCTGTCAGGAAAAAGAATGGTGATATTAGATTATGCATGGACTTCAAGAATTTAAACAAATCTTCTCTTAAAGACAACTATCCCCTCCCTAAGAAGGAAGCAATATTACAAAAGGTTACCGGATGTGAACTATTGTCAATGATGGATGGCTTCTCAGGATATAATCAGGTGAAAGTCAAGGAATCAAAACAATATAAGACTGCATTCACCACTCCATGGGGAACATATGTATATTTAAGAATGTCATTCAAGCTCACTAATGCTAGATCAACATTCTAAAGAGCAATGGATGTGGCATTTTCTGAATTGATTAATAAAATCATGATAGTATATCAAGATGACATGACAGCATATTCGAGAAGGGCTGAAGATCATTGTGACATTTAGAGAAAATATTTACCAAAACCCTAGAATATGGGATCTCATTGAATCCTAAGAAGTGCCATTTCGCAGTGACAGAGGGGAAGTTGCTTTGTCACATAGTCGCAAAAGATGGGGTGAGGATAGATCCTGAGAGAGTAAAAGCAATTGACCAAGTTCCTATTCCTAAAAATGTGAAAGCTATATAGTCATTTTTTGGCCAAATTAACTTTGTTAGGAGGTTTATATCAAATTTTGTAGAAATTGTTAGTCCCATATCAAGGATGTTGAAGAAAAACTCAGAAGTAAAGTGGACAATAGAAACAATAGAAGCATTTGCCACTATTAAGAGAGCAATCAAAGAAGCTCCTGTCTTAATATCCCCTAATTTCAATAAACCATTCCAACTATTTTCATTTGCCTCTTATCATACAGTTGCAGTAGTACTATTGCAGAAAAATAATGATGGACATGAACAACCCATTTCATTTTTTAGCAAATCTCTTCAAAATGCAGAGTTAAAATATGATATTGTTGAGAAACAGGCATATACATTGGTGAAGGCAGTTAAAACCTTTAGACTGTACTTGGTGGGAGCTGAAATCATAGCATATGTGCCTAATGCTGCAGTAAAAGATGTATTGGTCCAGACTGAAGTCACAGGTAGAAGATGCAGATGGATAAATAGAATTTAGGAGTTCAATATTGAAATTCAGATTACTAAATTAGTGAGAGGACAGGGCCTTGCTAGGTTGATGGCTAAAAGTAATCTCGAGGCTTCTCAGATATATAGTGCTAATAATGTTGATAATACAAGTTCTAGCATTGAGCATACTCCATGGTATACTGACATCATATATTATCTAAAGCACATGAAATGTCCTAAGGGGTATGATGATAACAAAAGAAGGACACTTAAATTACAAGCCTCAAAATATGTATTTATTGATGGAGATCTTTACTGGGAGAATAGGGATGGAATTCTACTATTATGCCTAGATGAGCATTAATCAAAACATATCATGAAAGAGTTACATGAAGGCATGTGTGGAGGTCATTTTTTAGCAAAGACTATAGCCCACAAGATCTTAAGAGCTGGATACTATTGGCCCAAAGTTTTTAATGATTCATATCATTACACTAGGAAATGTGAAGCATGTCAGAAATTTTTAGGAAAGTTGAAATATCAGGGAGCATTGCCCTTGAGACCCATGCAGGTGGAGGCTCCATTCTATCAGTGTGGTATTGACTTCATAGGAGAAATTGTGGAGAAGTCAAGTGGTGGACACAAATGGATTTTAGTGGCAACAGATTACTTCACAAAATGGGTGGAAGCAATCCCAGCCAAACAAGCAACAAGTAAAGTGGTGATCAACTTTTTAATGGAGAATATTATATTCAGATTTGGCACTCCAGTGAGGTTGATTACGGATAATGGAATGTGTTTTAGGTCTAATGAGTTTAAAAATTTCTATAATACACATGGTATCACTGTGTCCTATGATGCCCCTTATCATCCACAAGCAAACAGGTAGGCGGAATCTAGCAATGAAAGCCTTCTAAAAATTATAAAAAGAATGTTGGATGGAAATAAGAAAGCATGGGATTCAAAATTAAGAATGGCTATATGGGCTGATAGGATTATTGTGAAAAGAACAATTGGGAGATCTCCTTTTGAACTAGTGTATGGGACACAAGCAAGAATACCATTAGAAAATCTCTTACCAATTTACAAATTTGTCCTTCAGGAGGACTTAAACATTCCTGAACCTATGGAGGAAAGATTAGAACATCTTGCAGACTTGATGAAACAAGGAGACTAGCCCAAAGGCAGAATATCAAGTTGCAATCACAAGTGAAATACCTTTTTGACAAGAAGGCCAAAGATAGGAAGTTTGAGATAAATGATTTGGTACTAATGTGGAATGCTAGGTGCTAAAAGAAAGGAAAGCATGGGAAATTTGAAGCTTTATGGCTAGGTCCTTTTGTTATAACTGGCAAAGGAGGTGATGACTCTTACTATTTGCAAAACATGTTCAGAGAAGAGTAGGAACTGCCTGTGCATGGGCAATATTTGAAGCGTTTCTTTTCATAATCATGCACAAAGAGGATTGAGTGTTGCTAATTCTCAAAATACTTTTATTCCATGTAGAGTAGTCTAGGGAAATTAAAAGAGATTAGGATCTACCAGTACATGGACAGTCCTATGAATCTCTATATAAAAATAATAATAATTGTAAGGGTAAAATGGTGATCAATCAAATGAATTAAACAAGACCCAAACATCAACAGAATAGAGAAACAAGAAGGATTCAATAAACGAAGCAATGAACAAACACAGTGCAAACCTCTCCTATTTTGATGCTTCTGTTATTCGCCTATCACAAATCGTCCTTTTGTAGATGAGATGAGCCCTCAGAGAGTGCAATCTTTTTAGCTGTTTGTAGGAAGTCGATGGTGAATGGCTATGGTGATATGCAATGAAGATGAGCTCCAATGCAAGTATGTGATCTCAAGCTTGTGAATGACAAAAGGGTGCCAAAGGCGCGGTGGTGATATTTCTGCAGAGTAATGATGTCAAAAGCCTAGATGATTAGAATGGAGGGATGAAGCTTCATTTATAGACTTAGAAGAATGGGAATCGACGGTTGAGAGGAAATATGAAGATCAACGGCCGAGGATGGTTGAGGAATGTGCAACCAGTAGAAATGTGACAAGTGTCCCAGCTCCATCATGAAAGAGGGGATGTGACAAAATTGATTAGAGAGTTAACTCCATTGACTAAACAGTTAACAGACTTGATTGATCAGTTAGAAGAGTGGATTATGGAACTAACTGAATTGATTGAGGATTTGATTCAATTGACAGGTTAGTTAACACTTTTGATTGATTAGTTAACTAATCTCTGATTTGAGAAGAAATAGGCCATGTGGGTGAGGAAAAATAAGATAATTAAATATTAAATATATTTAATTACATGTGCAACCTGATGAGGTGGACAAGGTGAGGTGGAAAAGGTGAGGTGTAAAGGTGAGGTGGATTTTTGAATTTAGAACTTAGGATAGAGGAATTTGGTTTAATTAAATAATTTAGAATTATTTAATTGGGTAGGACATTTAGAAGAATTTGAATTAAATAAATTGAATTTATTTAATTATGGAGCAGTGAATCGAATAAATAAATTTAGAATATTTATTTAATTGATAGAAGAATGGAATAAATATTTAGAATATTTATTTAGGATGAATCGTGTCATTTTTAGGTGTATACATTTTGCCCCTCTTTGATGCAATGTAGTTTACAGTGTTGCTTCAAAGAAATCAATAGTCTGAATGATGATACATGCCCCAGTTTACCCCTAGTACAGGTTTAATGACGATAGGATGCCCCCTCGGGAGATTGGACGGGAAAAGGGCAAAAGAATCGGAGACAGACAATCTCACGAAGACGAAGGGGTTAGGATGGGTTGGAGGAAAAGGGACGCGGGTCAGGGATGCGGGAAGAAAGCGGGAGGAAAAACAGGCATGGGAAGTAGTCACAGTCATCACCTAGCCAGAATTAGGGTTTGGGGGCTATAAATAGGAGCTAGGTCCACAAGAATAGTCATTGGTACACTTGTTTGCTCTGGATTCGATTGAGAGAGCCTAGAACAAACTTGGAGCAGCATGGCAGCCAGAGCAGCAGACATTCCACACAAGGAGCACTGATTCAAGCGAGTCTGTTGATTCGAGCGGCCAGCAGAGGCAGGACCCCCGGTATGTGCTTCAAAAAATTTCTCGTAGGGTCGATTTAGGATGTCATAAATGCACTTAGAAAATAGGTCAAATGCATGCGCCGAAATGCAGAACGGCGCATATGCCTCGTGAAGCGGTGCTTTTATCATTTCACGGTGCATATGCCGATTTTGGTGGCGCATCCGTTAAAGTGGCGCATATGTGTATTGTTGTTGCGCTTCGGTAATTAGGCTGCGCATTTGTGATTAGGCAGCGCATCTGTGCAATGTAGCGGCACATCTGTGAATGCCGCGCATATGTAGAATCTAGCGGTGCTTTTGTAATTTGGCAGTGCATATGTTGAGTTCTACGACGCATGCGTTGAAACTGCGCATAGGTGCACTATAGCAGCACATATGTGTTTAGCGGTGCATATGCTGATAGTGGTGGCGCATCTATTAAGAAACAGTGCTTTTACCACCTGTAGTGGCGCATTTGCTTGGGATAGCAAATTACTTAGCCAAATTGATTCGATTAGCGTCCTGTTTGACGCGGGAATCGATGAGCTATCTCTGAGATTGCAGGAATCTAGTCAAGAGATGTAGTGTGCTATTTTGATCAATTTGAAATGCTAAGTTTAGTTGATATAGTTCAGTAGATATGTTGAGCATGGTATATGCGGCTTGAGACTGACGCCTTGCTTTGCGTGCTTGCAGGAGGAGATTCAAGACACACTGCAGTCGAGGGAGACGTTTCCCATGCCCTTATTGCAGAGATACATGTTGACAGAGACTGACAGAGTGGCACTTCGTGCCATGGGTTTGGATTACGTTTGCTTCATGCCCGAGGTGCGGGTGAACCAGGGACTACTGACGGCTGCTGTGGAGAGATTTCACAGTGAGGACGGGACCTTTCACTTTCTGACTGGAGAGATGATTGTGACCTTGGAGGACGTCTATCGGATACTGTACTTGCCCATGGTAGGTGATTTAGTAGAGTATGATGCACAGCGGGACGCGGGACTCACCGAGTGCCAGCGAGTGTTCGACGATCCCGAGCTGGTTGGCCAGGTCATCCCATGGTAGGATATACACGATTGTTATGACTACTTCCCGGGGATTGTGGCTGGACTGATCGGGGGCATTGTATGCCCGGACAAGAGATCGCATGGGTTCCCCATTGGATGGGGCAGGATCATGGAGCGGATGTTGACTGAGGGCACCCGATATGCATGGGGAGTCTGTGTACTGGCCCATTTATACCATGACATGCATCAGGTGGTGTACCACTGTAGCACGAGTCTATCGGCTGGGGTGTTGCTGTTACAGTTCTGGCTATGGGAGCACATAGCGGTGACTAGGTTGATATGCGTCTTCACGAGGCAGCGAGGAGAGCCATACAGTTATGGCTATGCAGGAGTGATTTCCCAGCACCAGTTGGGGAAGCTAGAGTATTGGAGACACACCTTGGATGGGGTAGATGTGGTCGTCTGGTGACCATATCTAGACTGCGAGCCCTGGGACGACGAGGGAGACGAGTTGCCATACTGCTTTCAGACTAGGTGGCTAATAGGCCAGACACGGTACATCTTGGAGAGATAGATGGTGGGCAAGGTGCTGAGACAGTTTGGGCGGAGACAGGGTATGCCATAGGGACAGGCACTATTCACACGGACCCATGCAGAGAGGGTCCGATGGGGGCCGATGGCTTCGTATGAGGAGGCTCTAGCAGAGTTCCAGCAGATGCCTTATGTGGCATGGGACATGAGGAGAGAGATAGCAGATGCAGAGGTGACACAGGAGTATGAGGATTGGATCACTGCACATCCTTTCCTGAGATATTCAAGACCTGGCATGCTGGTGCCTCGTATTAACGAGGCGGACTTAGAGGAGGAGGGAAAGGCTAGCCCAGGTCGGAGGGGAGGTAGAGGAGGACAAGGATGATGGGGTGGTAGAGCTATAGAGAGGCCGAGGCAGCGAAGGAGGATAGGTCAGGCTGAGCAGGCAGTGCCAGGACAGGTAGGGGCACAGCAGCAGATACCGCAGCAGGCACAGATGCCACCACCCCAGCAGGTACCACAGCAGCAAGTGCCCCAGCCACAGGGGCTAGGACAGGTAGAGGCAGCACAGGGGCCAGTACAGGGAGAGGCCCACGAGAGGACTATAGCCAGCCTGAGGGGACAGGTGCGAGAGCTGCAGGCACAACTGAGGAGGGTAGAGTGGAGGTGAGATACAGATGCAACGGTGATTGCTGGGTTGACTCGCGAGAGAGACATGGCAAACACACGGGTACATATTATCCATGTAGAGCGGGACATTGCTGTGGCCGCTATGGGGACAGATGTAGCAAGTTCATTTTTGGTTGGGCAGGTGCAGCAGGCCCAGGCACAGGTAGGCCAGCTACAGACGCAGTTGGCACAGGCACAGATAGATCTAGCCAAAGCACAGTCCCAGGCTCAGTACTATCGAGGGTTATACCATGGTGCTGTGGGATCAAGCCAGAGGGCAGGGAGCTTCAGGAGTCAGTCTGGGGCGACTCATAGAGCAGGTCCATCACAGTCAGGGGCTTCCGTGATTGTTCCCCAGCAGTCAGGAGCTGGCAGTGGTGGCCCACAGCAGCAGGAATAGACACAGACCAGATTTTGTACATTTTGGGACATGTATCACCATCCATGTGGATGTATACTGTATATGACACTCTGATTTTTGAGAGAGATGGTGATATTGTACATTTGGACCTCTTTTATATGATAGTATATATGATGATGTAGCTTTGTGTATCTATTGCATGTGTTATGAGATGCTAATTTACTTCTATTGTATGATGTGGTGTATGTGTATAGTGAGATGGTCTATCTGATGCTATATGAGATACTTTTTGATATGCTGCTATATGATGTCTATATGATTTAATGTTTTCAAATGAATGCAAAATGTAATATGATTTCTATGTGATGATGTAACTTTGTTATGGGATGTCGATATGATCTAATGCAAATGTATGCATATGTAATATGATTTCTATGTGATGATGCAACTTTGTTATGGGATGTCAATATGATCTAATGCAAATGTATGCATATGTAATATGATTTCTATGTGATGATGCAACTTTGTTATGGGATGTCGATATGATCTAATGCAAATGTATGCATATGTAATATGATTTCTATGTGATGATGCAACTGTGTATGCGATGCACTTAGCTATGTTTGTTTTGTGGTTTTCTGTGCTTTAAGATGTGATGCAAATGCGGATGTATGGATGAGCTAATGCACTGGGAGATGTGTTCCACTGACTTAAATGTGTGCATGACTTAGCTCTACATATGATATGCTCCTACATGCTTTGTTTTTGTGAAGTCCAAATGTACCCTATCGACACAAGAATGACATGATGGATAGAAGAATGGTCGTGATAAAATGACTTAGAAACTTTACATGATATCGTTACTCTGCATAGTTTGGATAATGAGGATTGCATGGATGTGTATATGGATATAGGATGGATGCTTTGCTTTTAGAGTGCTTTATTTCATCATTGGGCATTTTGTTTTTGGTATTTTTCTGAAATGTTGTAAGTGAATACAAGCATCTAGGTATAATTGAACCGAGATGACCTGAGTATCGCTTACATGGATTGTGATTTAGCAAGTTAATACAAGCATATAGTCAAAATTGAATCTAGATGACCTGAGTACCTCTTGCGTTTCAACAAACAAGGATTGCCCCCATTCATGTTAGACCTTTGATGTCCTCGATGATCTTTTGCCGATCATGTCCTAAGGCAAGGCTTCACATTACTAAAGTTTAATCCCCAAATAGCAAACAAAGAAAATAATCATGCCCCCATCATAGCATCTCTAGCTTTTGGCATCCTTGAGTAGCATAGGAAGGTATGATAGAAAAAATTAGGACTCAAACTGTTAACCATGTTTCTGATCTACAAAGCCTATTTGCATTGATAGGTGTTTAGCTCTTGCCTTAATTTGCATAAAATCATTTAGAAGACCTTGGGTATTTGCTTTGCATTAGATAGGTTAAGATGCTCATAGTCAAGATTTCTGCTTGAGGCGCGGGTTCTTCTTGCATTTGCTTGCTTGGTGAGAAGATTGCACAATCCTTATTGGGGAGACGGACCCTAAGGGACTGACCTAGTGCCTCGGGGGCTCATTGCTAAATGGCCTTGCCTACGTGACGACGCAGAGGCAACGTAGTTCGGGGTAAACCCTAATGGACCATGGATGGACTAGAAGAAAGATGACAAGAATGAAGACAAGAAAGGGGACGAATGGGACCGCTGGAGAAATGGAAGCCTCGGGGGCGCATTAGAATAATGGCCTTGCCTACGTGACGGCGCAGAGGCAACGTAGTTCACGGACTTGACCATGGACACTGACAAGAGACCCTATGCTAGGCTCACATTGAGGAGGCGGTATGGGACAAAACCTTGGTTGACAAGGCCACAAGGTAAGTATCAAGCCATGCTAGGTAACTGTCAAGTGTTTATTGTGGGATAGATATGGGTCAAATGGGAAATGAGCGAAGGAAGAATGGACTCAGGGAGATTGGATTCCCAAAGATGGAGAAGGCAGTTCATCACAAGTAACGCCTGTTTGTCAGGTTTTCATCACTTGCTTTTATTTGCATGAGAAGCTAGAAAGTAGCATGACGCCTGATTGCCAGGTTTTCACCATGATACCTATCCAAGGCACCTGTTTGCTAGGTTTTCACCAAAGGACAAAATTTTTTTTTGTATGCTTTCTATTTTTTCTGATTTTTTTGTATTTTCTCTTTTCAACTTTTTTTGATTTTTTTTGACTTTTTGATTTTATTGTGCCCCCTTGCATTGGGGTTCTCCTAGGTAAAGAAACCAGTGAAGGTGCATGCTGTTGATTGGATCATCAAACAACTCACCCTCTGACGTGGCCAACTGATATGCCCCGATCCGTAAGCAGCTACAATTACATAGGGCCCAAGCCAGTTAGGCTCGAACTTACCTTTCTTTTCTCTGTCCTGCTGATTGCGAGGGTTCTCTTTTAGAACTAGGTCCCCAACCTTGAAGCATCGTGGTCTAACCTTGTGGTTGTAGCTTCTTGACATCATCTGTTGATAGGCTTTGAGATGGTCAAAAGCTTTCTGGCGCCTTTCCTCTAGCAGCTCTAGTTCTTGTAGCCTGGAGACTCTGTATTCTTCATCTGATATGAGACTTTTCAATGACACCCGAAGGGATGGGAGTTCTACCTCAATGGGAAGGATGGCTTCGGAACCATAGACAAGGGCGTAGGGTGTAGCACCTGTGGGAGTGCGTATACTAGTTCTATAGGCCCATAGAGCGGGATTGAGCTGGACATGCCAATCACGACCAGCTTCATTGACAGTCTTCTTTAGGATTTTTAGAATGGTTTTATTCGATGCCTCAGCTTGGCCGTTACCTTGGGGGTAGTATGGAGTGGAGAAACGATGTTGGATTTTGAAACGCTCACAAAGATCCTGGACATCCTGATTTTTGAAAGGTCTCCCATTATCCATTATGATGGATGAAGGGATGCCATATTGGTAGATAATGTAATTCAGAATGAAAGAGGAAATTTGCTTTCCTATGACGGTGGTTAGGGGAACGGCTTCAATCCACTTTGTGAAATACTCAATGGCGGTAATGATGAATTTATGGCCGTTAGAAGAAGGTGGATGAATCTTTCCCACGAGGTCAAGTCCCCACTGGCAAAAGGGCCAGGGTGTCATTAGAGGTCTCAACTCCTGAGCAGGTGCATGAATCAGGTTCCCGTGTATCTGGCACTGTTTGCACTTTTTGACGAACTGATATGAATCCATTTCCATGTTTGGCCAGTAATAACCCAAACACATGAGTTTCTTGGCTAAGGAAGGACCGCTGGAGTGTGTTCCGCAGATCCCTTCATGTACGTCTCGCAAGGCAGTTATGGATTCTTCTTGTTCTAGACAACAGAGTAAAGTACCATCCAGACCATGTTAGTAAAGGGTATTAGCTATGATGGTGTAACGGGAGGCTTGTCGGATGAAAGTTCATTTTTGGTTGGAAGAGAGGTCCGGCGAGAGAATATTGTCCTTGAGGTAAGTGTAAGTCTTACCATACCAAGGTAAATCAGATCCAACTAGGAGACAAATGGAATGGGTTTCAAGGAGATCATAAGCCGGTTGCCAGATGGTTTCTACTAGGAACTCATACCGTGACTCATATTCAGGAATTTCTAGAAGAGAGGCTATGGTAGCCATTGCATCTGCTGCTTTGTTTTCGATCCTGGGTATTTGTTCGAAGGAGATGGTCCCAAAATGTTCTTTGAGGTCGTCGACCATCTGTTTGTATGGGATGAGCTTCTCATCTTTGGTCTGATACTCATCGTTGACCTGATTTATGATAAGCTGAGAATCACCGTAGACACATAGTGCTTGGATTTTCCACTCAGTTGCCATTTTAAGACCAATTACCAAGGCTTCATATTCTGCTATGTTATTTGTGCATGGAAATAACAACCTGTTGGACTTCAGAATTGTGTCGCCTTGGGGAGTGATAAACAGGATACCTGCCCCCGATCCATGGTTGGTGTAAGACCCGTCAAAGTAGAGTTTCCACGGAGATGTAGATAGAGTGAATAAAGATTCATCAGGGAACTCAAACTGCATTGGTGAAGTGTTCTATAATGGTGCCTCGGCCAGTTGGTCAGCGATGATTTGTCCTTTGATGGCTTTTCTGTCCACATATTCTATATCATATTCACTAAGGAGCATAACCCATTTTGCTAGTCGACCTGTGAGAGCTGCTTTGCTGAGAAGATATTTCAGTGGGTCGATCTTGGCAATGAGTTTGACAGGATGTGCCAACATGTAATGTCAAATTTTTTGTGAAGCAAAAACCATCGCAAGGCATGATTGTTCTACCTGTGAGTATTGCAACTTGTAGCCCACTAAGGTTTGACTGATGTAGTATATAGCTCTCTCCTTGTTCTCATAGTCTTGCTGCGCTAGGAGAGCCCCAAGAGTAGTAGGTGTGGCAGATATGTAGAGAATTAAAGGTTTTCCTTGGATCAGAGGCATGAGTATAGGAGGGTTCATAAGATACTCCTTTAGCTTGTTGAATGCCTCTTCGCACCGCTCATCCCATTTAAATGGAATATTCTTATGTAGGAGGTGGCTGAAAGGTTGGCACTTGTCTGCCAGCTGTGAGATGAACCTATGGATGGCCTGCAGCTTGCCCTATAGGGATCTCAATTGAGTTAGAGTCTTGGGCGGTGGCATGTCCATTATAGCTTTGACCTTGGTCAGGTCTACCTCTATTCCGTTTGCTGACACGATGAAGCCTAGCAGCTTGCCTGAAGTTACCCCAAACACACATTTCTTCAGGTTCAGTTTGACTTGGAATTGGTCCAACTATTGGAAGACTTTCTCTAGGATATCCAGGTGTGAGTCCCTTGTGAGAGATTTTGCTAAGATATCATCAACATAATCCTCCATAGTCACATGCATCATGTCATGGAATATAGTTGTCATGGCCCGCTGATATGTAGCACCTACATTTTTCAGCCCAAAAGGCATGACATTCCAGCTAAAGGTACCCCATGGGCAAGTGAAAGCTGTTTTGTGTTGATCCTCTGGTGCTATTTTGATTTGGTTATACCCTGAGAATCCATCCATGAGCGATAGCATTGTATGTCCTGCAGTGAGGTCGACTATGATATCGATGTTAGGCAATGGAAAGTCATCCTTGCGGCATGCTTTGTTTAAGTCTCAAAAATTGTTGCATAGTCGAACCCTGCCATCTGGTTTAGATACTGGCACAATATTAGATATCCATTCTGGGTAATCTATGGCTCTGATGAACCCCATATCCAGCAATTTCTTAAGTTCTTCCTTGACCAAAAGGGCTATATGAGGATGCATTTTTCTCAGCTTCTGTTTTACGGGTTTTACCCCTAGATCCAATGGCAAATGATGTAGAATCAGATTTGGGTCCAAACCTGGCATGTCTGCATATGACCAAGCAAAGTTGCCTCTCTTCTTCTTAAAGAATGGTACAAACCTAGTTTTCTCTGGTGGTGTGAGAGATTTGGCAAAGTGGATAATCTTGGGCTGCTCTTCGGTTCCAATGTTCACGGGCTCAGTCGGCTCCACCACAATCTGTGACCTTTCCTGATACATATCACTAGGGAGAGTGTCAAGCAATCCATCGTCAGGTGCCATAGTTGGGTTTTCACCGTTAGATGCACCCTTTCTTTTTACTATTTTATGATCTGACACTGCCGCAAGGTAGTTTTCACCATCAGATCCATTTTTGATCTTGATATTTTTGCGACTAGAAGGCTTGGCACCCTCCCCGAAGTAAGCCACAGTATTGAGTTTGATAGCAAAACCCGCTTTATGATCTCCTTTTGGTAAGTGATCCCTAAGTTCCATATAGTCAATGTAGGCATCATCATTCTGGAACATATCTAATTGGGGGGTTCCTTGCAGATCCCAGTCAATAAGCTCAGGGTGTAAGAGGGGAAGGGAGTTGGATGAGAGACCTGATTCATTAATGGTATGAATGGAAATGTTATGGACACTGGTGGGGGTAGTGTTCTGAGTGGTACTTTCCTCCAAGTTGTTTATCGCAATGGAATCTAAACTTTCCTCGAAAGCCATAATCTCAGGGAGGGGTGAATCAGACTCCAGTGGTCTGTCCCATTGCATTTGTCCCTCATGGTAGGGGCTAAGAGTTTGGATGGTGTCAACCTCTTTGTCGTCGTAGGAGTGCTCTGTTAGCTTGTCCCACTCATACTCATTTGAATCATCTGAATCTGTGTCGCTATCCACTTGGAGCGTTTGGATTGTCTCCACAAGGCAAGCATTTTCCTTGGCTTTACCCTTGCCTTTGTATCCTAAGCCAGTTGTGTTTCTAGCTGAAGAGGATGAAGAAGGTTCTATAGGTTCAATGATTCCTTCTTTTCTGAGGCCGATAGGGCCTTGTCCTTCATACCCCATCCTGTGCAAGATAGTCTCACCCCGCCCATAGAGTTCTATAGGGAGTCTAGATGGATCTTGGGGTGTGTTTTCTTCTTCACCATAAAGCCATTGCAGGAGATCTCGCTCCTCTGTTTCATCTGATAAGGTCCCCCATTTTACAAAGGGATTTGTGGGAGCTATAGGAGGAGCAGATGGCTTTGGAAAATGTTTGGGTGGAAGCTTAGGTTTGCCAAAGGAGCGAGGAGACAAAGGCATGGTGGCAAGGTTGAGGCTGTGCTCAATGGAGTACTCCCCCACGCCATTTTCTTTTATGGTAAGTTTCAGTGGTTTGGGTCTTGAGGAGGAAGCTTCAGTGGTATGGTCCTGTGGCAGGGTAGGGGAAATGTAGGCTCTATTGTTGGGTATGGCACATTCAGGTTTTGCACGGAAAGAATTGCAGTGTTGGTAGGGGTCAGGGTCACCTTGAATGGTGACCTACTTGCCATTGTGCGAGAATTTAATGCATTGATGATAGGTTGAGGGGACAGCCTTCATGGCATGGATCCATGGTCTCCCTAGCAGAATATTATAAGCAAGCTCTCGATCAAGGACTTGGTACACCACATCTTTGATGACTGGTCCCACTTGAATGGGCAGGATAACCGTTCCTTTTGTGGTTCTTTCTTCCTCATCATATGCCTTAATGGTAATTTTCCTCCGTGGATCAATTGCTTGTTCGGAGAACCCCAGTGCAAGGACTAGCTTCAATGTACAAATATTTAAACCGGCACCCCCATCAATGAGAACCCTCTTGATGCAGTGCTTGTGTATGAATGCGACAATGTGCAAAGGGGTGTTGTGGGGTTGAGATACAGAAAGGTCATCTTGCTCAGTAAAAGATATGGAGGTGGAAGATGTCAAATTGCCTACCATGGTCTGAAACTTCTCTTGGGCCAGGTTAGTGGGGACAGTGGTTTCCACTAAGTCTTTCTCAAGAATCTCCTTATGCGAAGGACATAGACGCAAGAGCTCTAATATGGAAATGTGAGCCAGAGTTTTCTGTAATTGGTCGATGACGTTGTACTGACGGGAGGAGGATGGAGATGGTGACGACCTTGGAGGAATGGTATTGAGCGTGACTTTACCACTGCAGGTAATTATACTGCAACCAGTTCAGTTAGGTCCTGGTTGTTGGTTGGGTGAGATGACATTGACCTGTGGAATATGCTCAGAAAAGCAGTTTATGGTGTAGTCAAATGGAACACTTGCATAGTTAGCATTACTCGACCTGCTATTCTGATTTGGCCTATTGCGATTGTTGTCATTATTGTTATTGCCATTGTAGTTGTTGCTGTTGTTGCTGTGGCCGTTGTTGTTGTTGTGGCCGTTGTTGTTGTTGTGGCCATTGTTGTGATTGTTGTTATACGACCTGTTGTGATTCAGAAGTGGATCCCTGTAAGCCACATGAGATTCATTGGAGGTATGCTGTTGTGTCCCTCCCTGGTTCTGATCTAGCACATCTTGTATGACATTTTTGAGGTGAATGCAGTTGTTAGTCGTGTGCCCCCGTCCTCGGTGATATTCACAATAGTCTGTGTCCTTCCAGTAGGGAGGTTTGACTATGGGTTCGTAATCACTTGTTGGCGGTAGAGAAATTTCATTGTTAGCCAACAACTTCCTTAGTGCAGACTCTTGAGACTCACCCAATGGTGTGAATTTTCTCCTAGGATTTGAATTGTACCAAGATCTAGGCTCTCGAGAAGGTGGTTTGTTGAGTTTCCCATTGTTTGTATCTCCCTTTAGAGTGAATATGGGTTGTTGCTTGGGAGCTGCCGCCTTGGCATCTACAACCCCATCATTGACCACATTCTTGTTTTTGGTCCAAAACTTTGATTTATCCGTTGTGTAATTGGAATTAGGCGTGTCCTTGTAGATCTTGATAGCTCCTTTAGCAATCATAGCCTTTTCGATGAATAAGCCCATTTCAATGACTTTGGAGAATGATGTTGGACATTGTATCTGAATCTGGTAGCTAAGATCAGTGTTTAGGTTGTGGACAAACATTTCCAATAGCTGCTTCTCAGGTATATCATAAGAACACTTACTAGCTAGCTATCTCCATCATTGTAAGAAGGTGGCGAATGAATCACCACTCTTTTGTTTGGTGTTGCATAGATCTAGCATAGATACCTCATGTTCTATGTTATAAGAGAAGTGCGTTATGAATTTATTTACAAGTTCATCAAAAGTTCTGATTCCTGGTGGGAGGCATGAGAACCACTCCATAGCTTGACCACCTAAAGATCTTGGGAACAGTCTCATCAAGTAGGTCTCATTGTGAGCTACTTCTAAACACGCGGCATTGAATTCCTGGATATGATCTCTAGGGTCCCCCTTTCCTTTGTACTTGTCGAACTTTGGGACTCCGAATTGAAAAGGGAAGGGTTTCATGACCAAACTTTTGTCAAAAGGATACGGAGCTATGTCTTCCAAAGAGTAGTGTTTAGAACTTGAACCGGTCTTAAGGTTGGATATTTCTAGCTTTAGACTTTCGATCTGTTGTTGCACGTCCTCCATAGGAGCATTTTGATCTATGGGATTCTTACCCCTATCATTGGCATGCGGGACCGTGTCATTTGTGCCCCTCTCATGTGTATGTGGGACTGTGTCATTTGTGCCCCTCTCATGCTCATTGTCTACATTTTCCATGATGGAGCTAATGTCAAAGTCTGCAGGGAGTTTGATTCCGAGACTAGCAAGATGATGGAAATACTTATGGGGGTCTTCAAGGATCATCTTCTCTACAACGCATTGGAATTTTCTATCTTGCATGTGCGCCACTAATTCTTCATGAGAAATCTCTTCTTCACCATCACGTGGTGGGAGAAGGTGATCGGACGATTCGGCCATTTCTATTTGCTTGTTGTGTTGGGATCGAGTAAGAACCATGCAAGGTGGCACGGGATGGAGGGGGTGAGGACTAGAAATTCTGGCAAGGTGCCGACTAAGACTGTTGTGAATGGGATATCTAGGACAAGACTTGGACAAAGGATTCTCTCGCTCAATGACTTCAAGTAAGACGGTTGACACAAGATGTTAGCCGCTAGTAAGGGTAGTCGATACCAGTCTTATTGTGTAGGGCTTTAGTCATTCAACAAGACTACTAGCAAAGGTATGGTGACCTACTAGGCTTACATGAATTCACTAATGACACGAAAAAAAGGACCTATGTCGAATCGGTATGGGGACAAACTGACTTTGGGACAAGAGGGATTTTGGACAAAAAGTGAATGGGACGATTGACGAAAGAGGGAGACTTGGGTGAAACGGATGAAGACTGTCTGCAAGGTTGAATCTGACCTTAGAAAGTGAAGCTAGGCCGAAATGGGTACTCTGATCAGGTGGAAATATTTTCTCAAAAATAGGGCAAGCGCTCACTGTCGCATATGTGCAGAAATAGATGCGCAGCAGAAATAAGCAAATGCGCCGCAAGTCTCAGTATATGCGCAGCTCTGGTTAAGGACAAATGCATAGTAATAGTGTGTATATGCGCAACAATATCACACATGCACAGCAAGTTGTAATAGAAGCGCAGCAAGTCGTAGTATATGCGCAGCAGAAGAGAGTATATGTGCAGCTTTGATATTTTTACAAAATTTTTTAGATTTTTCTCTGTTTTTGGTATTTTTTGGATGGAAAAGGTCTTCCTGATCTAATATTTATGAATTAACAGCAAGAAAACATAGCAAGCACAAAGAATATTTTGTAGTTTTTCATTGTTTTTGTAGTTTTTTTTTTTTTAGTTTTTTTGACTCTATTTCGGACAAAAGCAAGCACAAAATCCTAGGTGAGAAATGGATTATAAGGGATTTGGGCCACTAAAACAAGAGGTATTTAATACGGGCAACCGTTCAAGTGGTTACACATGCGGCGGCACTACTCTCCATTATGGAGTCTCCCAGCCTCAAAGGGTTACGCCTGAGAGGGTTTTGGGGGAGGTTGGCCGTCGGTGTAACATAACAGCACTTGTTGTAGGAAGTTTTCACCTCAAGCACAATTTATTTTAAGTGGCTTGGTAGGGCTTGGCATTAGCCTGTTACCACTCAGGGTCGTTCCCACTTGGACAAGCGTGCATCCAAGGGCAGGCCCCTCCTAAAGGTTAAACAAATAGAATGACAAGTCTGGCACTCTGATCACCCAGGAGAGGGGAGAGCATAATCCTATTGTCCTTCACAAGCACAGAATACACTGATTAATCCACCCTAGTTAAAAGTGAAAAAAACTAAATGGGTTAATCTACTCAAACAGAACTTTGAAGTGATTTCAGCAATATAGCAGTGGTTCAGTTTTAAATCCCAGAAAGCAGTGGTGAGTTCAGTTTTAAATCCATGTAGCATGAGATTGTTAACTTTGAAATTCAGGTCTCATGATATAACAATGGTTCATTTTAACTTCAGAAAGCAGTGGTGAGTTCAATTTTTAAACCGCGTAGCATGAGATTGTTAACTTTGAAATTCAGGTCTCACGATATAGCAATGGTTCATTTTAACTTCAAGATCATTGATGAGTTCAATTTTAAACTTAGATAGCAATAACTTGGAAGGTGTTTGCAATGCAAGCAAGAAATAATCCAGTTACTTCCTCCCTAATTAGAACTAGATGAAGATTTGAATGAACATCAATTTTTTACTTTTCCCCAGAAAATGAAATGTGAACTAGTTAGATGCAACTACATGGAACTAAACCCGAGCCTATCCTGCAAGAACGGCTCCAGTAAACACCTGCGAAAAGGTTAGCGTTAGCAACTTCCCCTAGAAAAGTACTAAAACCTCAACCTGTTACAAATGCGCAGCTTCAGTGATCAGATGCGCAGAAATGATCAATAGAAGCGCCACAATAATGAATGCGCCATAATATTGCACGTGTGCACAGTTAAAAGGAATGAATGCGTAGTATTAATAGATGCGCAGCAACAGTCTTCAAAAGCACAGTAAAAAGGAACATATGCGCAACAATAACAGAAGCGCCGCAGAAATACACAAATGCACATAAAGGATAAAAGCACCGTAACAGTCTTCAAAAGTGCCGCCTAAATGAATAGATGCACCGAAGTAATCTGTGCGTGACTTTGCGTGACCTGTACGGAACCTCTCTTCAAAAAAGCTCAGAAAATGGTAAGATAAAGGGGCAAAGGCCCCACGCTGGGCGCCAAAAATGTAAGGGTAAAATGGTGATAAATCAAATGAATTAAACCTAGACCCAAACATCAACAGAATAGAGAAACAAGAAGGATTCAATAAATGAAGCAATGAACAAACGTAGTGCAAACCTCTCCCGTTTCGATGCTTCTGTTGTTCGCCTATCACAAATCGTCCTTTTGCAGATGAGATGAGCCCTCAGAGAGTGTAATCTTTTTAGCTATTTGTAGGAAGTCGATGGTGAATGGCTATGGTGATATGCAATGAAGATGAGCTCCAATGCAAGTATGTGATCTCAAGCTTGTGAATGACAAAAGGGTGCCAAAGGCGCGCTGGTGATATTTCTGCAGAGTAACGATGTCAAAAGCCTGGATGATTAGAATGGAGGGATGAAGCTTCATTTATAGACTTAGAAGAATGGGAATCGACAGTTGAGAGGAAATATGAAGATCAACGGCCGAGGATGGTTGAGGAATGTGCAACCAGTAGAAATGTGACAAGTGTCCCAGCTCCATCATGAAAGAGGGGATGTGACAAAATTGATTAGAGAGTTAACTCCATTGACTGAACAGTTAATAGACTTGATTGATCAGTTAGAAGAGTGGATTATGGAACTGACTGAAATGATTGAGGATTTGATTCAATTGACAGGTTAGTTAACACTTTTGATTGATTAGTTAACTAATCTCTGATTTGAGAAGAAATAGGCCATGTGGGTGAGGGAAAATAAGATAATTAAATATTAAATATATTTAATTACATGTGCAACCTGATGAGGTGGACAAGGTGAGGTGGAAAAGGTGAGGTGTAAAGGTGAGGTGGATTTTTGAATTTAGAACTTAGGATAGAGGAATTTGGTTTAATTAAATAATTTAGAATTATTTAATTGGGTAGGACATTTAGAAGAATTTGAATTAAATAAATTGAATTTATTTAATTATGGAGCAGTGAATCGATTAAATAAATTTAGAATATTTATTTAATTGATAGAAGAATGGAATAAATATTTAGAATATTTATTTAGGATGAATCGTGTCATTTTTAGGTGTATACAATAATAATAATAATAATAATAATAATAATAATAATCTTTTCCATGTACAGTAGTATAGGATTATCTCAATTGCCTATCATTATCACTTCCATCTCCCATTCTCATAAAACTGTCATGCCAAATAAATAAGACATATGGTCTACTCCCCCAGGAGATCTAAATTCTTGTTATACTCACAAGGAGTATACATCCCAGATAGAGCCACTGTTGGGACAGTAAAATTTAAAAAAAATTACTGTCTTTATACCCAATCATGTCTAACCAAACCAAAAAAAACATTTCTCCCAAAATCAAAATTACAACTGATATATCCCATAAAAAAAATCCTATGACAAAACAATGTAAAGGGCCTAAATTTCTTAATTTCGGCAAGACCCCATTATAGTTATATCGATCCATGAGAAACTAGCTGAAATGGCTATTGGCGTGAGAATAAGGATCGGGGAGAAATTTTTAGAGAACACCGATGGAGAAAATAATACCGATGACATTTCATCAGAGAGAGAATGCATGGTCACGCCGATCGGTATAAGGAAAGACTATCAGGGAATACTCCAAAAACCCTCCCGACAGTGTAAGCCATACCGATGCAGGAGTTCGGTAGGACTCTCACTGATCATCCAGTGGAACGGAGGGAGCTAGCAGTCATCGGTAGGAGATAAGCATTGGAACGAAAAATTAAGGAGTTTCTGATACTCTAAAGTCTCACCAATTGAAGAAAAGTGCTTCGGCATAGCTTACACCGATAGGTGTGAAGAACAAGAACCATCGGCGAGAGCAAATGAATCAAAACAAAGCTCACAAGTCTAGCCGAAGAAAATACTCACAACGATGTCAGTGACATGTTGTGAAGGTCTCTCCGATAAAGAGTATAAAGGGATATCGGGGAGATAACCATGATCGGGAGATTTGAAATAAGTTATTCCGATAACATATCTTACTCCGATAAAAATGAGGATTATGTTCATTGATGAGACTCTCCTTGATAATCATATCGGTGACAATTAGGAGATTAGGGAAGAATCTTATTCATACAGCGATGAAGAAAGTCATGCCGATGGTAACCATGCCCACTTCCACATTGGGTAAAGCTTGGAGATATCTTGCCAATAAAAATTCACAAATGAAAAATGACGTCGAGGAGACAATTGAAGGGTTATAGTGATTGATCAATGCACAAACATTCACACCATAAGAAGATATTAAAATTGCCCTGACATTATGAAAATCATGCTGATGAGAGAAGTTATGACGATGTGACATTTCACAATGATCAAGAAAATTGAAATGCTTGAACAATTAATTGCAGAAAAAGAAGAAATCCTCTGAGATACCATTTGAAATCATTGCAATTAAGTTTGAAAGAATTGTCTGAGAAGAGCATACAAACGAAGACTTGAAGCAGAAAATAGAGGAATTCGACTAGAGCCTCCGATAATAGGTACATACATTCAAACTTCTGTACAATAGCCTGTAATTTGAATTTTCTGTCAAGGATTGTAAATGGAAACTTTGGGGAAAGGAAAGGGTAGAAAACCACAGGGTGATACAAGTAAACGCAAAAATTAGAAAATCGACAAAACCCTTGAAGAGAAAACAAAAGAGAGAAAACTAAACCAAGACTTGATTGATCAACTACCAGGATCAACTCCCAAAGCCCGAAGGTCTGCACAACTTAGGACAGAAGTGGAGAAACTAGAAGACAAGTGTAAATACCTTGGGAATGTTTGGACTCCAATTAGAGGTTATGAGCTTTTCAAGTTCCATTACAATAGAAGAATTAGGAATTTTCCAGTATCAAAACCATGGCATTTGAATTTGGGAAAATTAGTTGTTCCTGATGTGTTTCTGAATGTTGAACTCCTCCAACTTCTTGCTAAACAGTATAACCCAAGTCTTAAGGCTATATGCAACCCACAAGGGGAGCCTATTATAAACTTGTCAAAAAATGCCATTTGTGAAGTTTTTGACTTGGATGATTTATGTACTATCCCCATTGCTTATGAGGATTTGGAAAAAGAGTACTGGAGAATGGAAACTACTTATAATGGATGGAGGTTTCCTATTCATAGGCCCAGGGCATAGGGAGAAATGGTGCCTCTCAGTGAGGATGATGGCACTCCTTTTCATATATCATTATTTGAACCCTTCATACAATACACCTACTTTACTATGGGCCAGGTCCTAGGATCAGAGGTCCCTGACTTCATGACAATTCCTCTGATGGTCTTAGCTATAGATATCCAGTGCCACAATGCTAGGCAGTTTAATTATGCTGCCTATATTTTTAGTAGAATTGATTCTGGTCTGACTGCAATAAAGAACAATGCCCCATCAGTTTCCTTTGAACATTATTCACTTCTCATGCACATGGTGCTCTATTATGGCTAGGAAGTGGGGTTATGGCCAACTAAAATCAAAGTTGTTCCAGTAGACCAGAGGGGGCAAAAGTCACCCGTGCAGATGTGGCCCAGAATATGGGATAGTAGATATGCCAATTCTAGCTATGTGTAATTTGAGGAATACCGTGTCAATGTGTTATATAGATATTTCAATCATCTCTGTGAGTATTCAATCTCCAATGAAATAAAGAGGTTTCTTAGACCAAAAGATTTTGGTGGCCCTCCTACTGTTACTCACAACTCGGGAGATTGGTATTGTTTTGAGGATGCTACTATGATTAGATTTTATGGTTTTGAGGATACTCCTTTTATCTTGCCTAAGATTGTCCCTGACAGAATTGCCTATTTAGAAATAGTTGGGCAAATGAATTGTTCAAATGTGATGCACTTGAGCTCCCATGATAAATAATCTTTTAAGCCTAGTACTATTTGCTTTGGTGATTTTACTATGGTATCCAAGGAAGGGTATGGTCTCATTCTGGATAAACTGATGCACTACAACATGAGGTGTGCTGAGGTAAGAAAACTGTTTGATCCTAAGGGTTTTATTGACCTTCCTCGGAGAAAGCAAAACCTCAGTGGGTACACACATGTCCCCTACCCACATGATGATGTCATCAGGAATCTGGAGCAGATTGAAGTTGAGTTGGTGGTTGAGAAATACAACAGGGATTAGATGAGAAAAGGAAACAGCTTGCAAAGATTGAGGTGTTATCTTTTGGTGATGAAGAACCCTCAGAACAAGAGGAGCCACATCAACAAACAACAAGAATGACCAAATGAAAAATGCAACAATATCAGTCTCCTATCATAGCACATGATGAGGAGGGGTCTGCTGATGAAGACCCAAGACAAATAGCATATGATTCTTTTATTTCTGATGATAAATTTATTTATTCTAAAGAATTCAAATCATTTTTATATAAATGCAAGGGGAATGAAATCAGAGAATCAGTTGATGATGTCTCTGCAAATAATGAGAGACAACTACTTGATATGTTGAAAGCAACAGTGGATAATGAATTGTAAGATATGACCCCTCATAAGGGTAGACAACTACTCAAAGAAGCAAGGGTGATGATCTTTCCTGGCCTTGATTTGAACTCTGCTCTAGTATTTGATAGTTTTCTGCATAATATGGATGATAAATACAAGCTCACTCTAGAATGTGTCACTGAAGTATATATGGGCACCAAATATAATAATGATGAAAATTCATTAATGATATGGGCCCTGTATCCTCCCCACAAAAAGACAACCATTATAGACACTACGAAGACTTTTGGCCATGTCATGACTCTGAAGGTAGGGGAGACTGACCCCTTGATCACTGCAGACATTGGCATTAATGTTGCAAAGATGAATAAGGCACAGTCTTAGATGTTAATCAAAGAAAGAGATGCATACAAGTTGAGCTGTGAGAGATTGACCAAAGAAAATGACTATTTGAAAGATGTTGTTAAGAGCACCTTCGGGGGATCAGTAAAGAGATTAACTCAGGGTGAAAGCTCATAGAGTGTCCAATCACCATCCATCGACTAGATAGCTCAAATCCAGATGGATACACTTGTCACAGTACTCCGAAGTGGGCATACCAACATGATGCATTTGTTGAACCAATTTTGGGATAATTATTCTCAAAATTATAAAGCGATCCAAGAGCATGAGAGGCTGGACAAAAGGCTGCAGGCGAAGAAAAATGAGACATAGAGTAAAGATACTTCTAACATTACAGATACCTCTAGTGCAAAATATTTGGTTGAGCAACATCATAAGTATTATGACCAACTTAAGATTGATGCCAAAGAATGTGTTTAAGCCTCAAAAGTAGGAGTGCCCACGTTGTTCAAGAGCGATAAAGAAATAAAGAGCAAAGAAGAATGGAGTAGAGACTATCAAGCAATATTGCATAAAGCTTTAGAAGCTCTTAAGAACAAAGACTCTGCATCCAACGAAGCCTACAAACATTTGGAGAGGATGGTTACAATGGATGTGATCACAAGGAACACTATTGAATTTATTGATTCACATTGCAGCCAGGAGTACTTAGATCATATTGCTTAGCTATACTTGTGGTTGAATAGAGCATAAGCATGGTTATTTTATTATTGTTATGTTAATCATGTTAATTCCCAAAAGACTTCTTTGAAGAGTTATGTCTCTTCATAAGTATTCCTATATAAGTTGGACATATGATGCTGAATTATCATCAGCAGTAGAATATAATACATAAAGTTTACAATGTTTCTAAAAGACCATGTTGCAAGTATATTATTGAAGAAGTAAATTGAAGTTCTCTGATTCTGTGGTTTTATTCTGGTAGCAATTATTTGTTAAAGTTATTCAATTGTATGGTTGTCTCCAGTTCAGTATTTCCTTGTTATTCAAATTAATATATCAAGTATATAGTTAATTTGTCAATGCACATTTGTTGTATCTATGTGATTGAATTAATTGGTTTCCATTGGAGGAATTAAAAATCCTTCTGATTAGTCATAGTAACCTGGAATTGTTAGTTTGTATTACTAAGAAGAACCATATGATTAGGATTGCCATTCTGTCTCCAAGTTAATATTATCTGTTGTTCTTGCATATTTCATTCAATTGGTTCCTTCAAGAAAGGATTAAATTGCCTTCTGGTGAATTACAAGAGATCTGATTATATTGGTTGGATTGTTAAGAAGAGTTTTTCATTCATTTCCTTGCACGTTTATACAAGTTATAAACTAAAATATTGTGCCAAACAGTTAGAATTATTGCCAACTATAAGCCACTAGTCTTAATCTTCCATTTGACTCTGTTTACCCAACAAGGCATTGGTCTTATTTCAATTCATCACTTAAAAACCCCTTTTTTTTGTTAAGCACACTCATAAGATTCACCTTGATATTGCTTATACAATTTATACCAACCATTCATCAGATATTAGATATAGAATTAGTTAGTAAGCTTTTATCTATTCTACACCATTTGCCACTATAGGTAGATTCATTTACTTAGTCAAGATATTCACATTCAGTCTGCTTTAATTTCCAAGGTTCACCCACCTAGGTGTAGCAGGACCTAAAGTGCAAGGAATCATCAAACCCAAAAGGTTGATTCCATCGCGTTAGTTCAAAAATGTTGCGAATCTAAGCATAGAGCTTGGCATCCTCTTAGGATTAGCAACCTGCATTTTTGAGACCTAACAGATCCTTTCTATAACAGGCTATTTAGGATGGGTTAACAACTTAGATCCTTCATAATGAGCCTGTAAATAGCTGCTGGCACTAGAGGGGAAGTTTAACTTCTTAACAGATTGTTGTTGTTGCCTAACTGTTAGAATTGTGGCTTGGACAGTTTGTGTTTCCCTAGTGATGGAATCTCCTAATAGTAGTTTTGATTCTGATATAGTCTATTCTTCTCTTTTCACAGTATCCAACTTTGTTTCAATTTGTTTGATGTGCATATTATTGTTAGTTAGTTGGACACCTAACACATCAACATCAAGTTTATTTTCACTATGCACCTTTTGCAAAAGTTCCCGTTGCGATTCAGTAGACTGTTGCTAGCGGACCCATCATGCTTCAACATGCTGCTTGAATTGATCATAAGCAACATGAAGCTTATGTATTTCATGGCAGACAGTGGTCATCCATTCTTCTGTAATCCTTTTTTCTAGCCGCTCAAGGGTTGAGATCATAGAATGAAGATTCTCTTGAGCACCAATCTGAAACTTTTCATTCTTGATGTTTTCAAGGTCACGCTGGGCCTTTCTATCTTAGGCTAGTAAGAGATTTTTGTGGAGACACAAGTTAGTCTAGTTGAGTAATTTACTCTAACTGGATCCATTGGTTTCACCTGTGGTAGTGACATGTAAAGGCCAAAAATCTATTTGGTATTTCCCGGATAGGTCATATAACATAAAGTCATAAAAAGGTGGAATTGTTCTTGGAACCATACATGGACTTGCGGGAGTAGAGACTATTTTAGATTGAGGTTCTTTAATATCCTGCTTAGGAAAAGTTATAGACTTTTCGAACATCATTCGACAATGACCAACAGGAGGGTTAAACACAAATGAACAAATTTCACATTTATACAATCCATTGTCCAGTTCAGAATATTGTGCATGTGGACAGGACACAGGGATTTTGGAGGAACTTGAACTTACAGACATATGCGATGGCTTATTCACAGAAGGGATTTTAAACAATTCTTCAAAACCCTTAGAGGGTTGCAATCGGACACTTTGAGATCTGAGTAACATAGATGGAGCAGTGTTATTATAATTGAATGTTCTTTCCGTTCTCATTGAAGGTGTACAACCTAAAGATAACCTAATAATGACCTAATCATCTATTTCTTGAATATATACTTCATGTAGCTGTGGAGGTTTTTGAGGAGGATGACAATCCTTATCCCATAAATCTAACACCCATTCTTCTGGTAACTGAATATCTTAATGACGAACTATTTTTGGGGCTGTTAGTTGGGTATGGTCATATATGAGTTTGTTGTTGATGAAGATGTCGTATCTTATGACCAATTCCCCAAAATTCAAAATGAGATCCTGTGCCTTGAGGACCATATGTTTGACAGACATGTCTTCTTATCAAGTTTTCAATAGGGGAATCAAATGTTAGTTTAAATATACAACCTGTATAAGCAGAAGTATTTTGGAACTGCAAACCTTCAGTAGGTAGATAAGGACCTTGAAACATGTCCCTGATCAATTCCTTTCCCCTTTCTTCATTTAACCATCTGTCATGTCTCTGTACAAAAGGATTCAGAAAATTTACTGGTAGGACAAAGTCTCAACACCAATTTTGCAAAACATGACCAACATCAGGATCTATAGGCTGGGCTTCTGTTGAGAATTGGAAGAAGGGTTGATTAGTCCATAGGTTACCTTGACTGAGTTGTAACTTTGCAGTTATCATTTTTTATCTATCAAACAGGAAATCATTTGCCATTTGAAAATTATGATGATCCAATTTGGCAAATGGGTTAGTACTCCATTTAGGACAGCTTCTCTCGTACGACTGTTGTTCTTTTACTCGAATGACCCAAACTTGACCATGTGGTACACGAATAGATCATTCTTCTGGTTCTTCTAAAAGATGTCCTTCTCTTAATAGAAAATCTACAAAAACATTCTCTGAATCAGGTAGATGTGCTAGATCAAAATCAAATGTATTAAGAAATTGTGCCCATCTAAGTAATCTTCCATGAATTACTTTGTCTTTTGATTCCTTCTTAAAGAATCCTCTCAGATTTTGCAGATCACTTCTGATGAGAAATTTCTTGTCATCAATGAACATCTGAAAAGCTTTTAATGTGTTGATCACAGCCAATATTTCTTTGTGGGTACTGTGATAATTAAGTTCACTATTCTTGAAGCTTCCAGAAATATACCTGACAATTTCTTCTTTACCACTCTTGATTCTTTCCTTTAAGACTCCAGCCCAGGCAGCTTCGCTTGCATCTGTTTCAATGATTTTGAAACCATCACCTGGTAATTTAAGGGTTGGTAGATTAGCACATTTCTATTTGATCCACTTTATACAGATATCATGTGTATTTGTCCATGAGGTGGATGTTTTCCCAAGAATTTGTTCACCTGCAATCTATCTTCAGCAAGCTTACTGTAGAAACCTGCAATATAATTGACTAAGATAAGAAACCGTTGAAGTTCCTTAACATTAGTTACCTTTAGCGCCTTGATGCGATTGAGAATATGAGGTTGCACTTCCATTCTCCCCCTTGGGAGAAGCTTGATGCTGATGAAGACAATAGTTTCCTGAGAAAAGTGACTTTTGGAAGGATTAATAGCAAGACCATGCTGCTGGCATACAGACAGAAACTATTGAAGATGATTCAAATGTTGTTTGGCATCCTAACTAAAAACAAGAATATCATTAATATTTGGTAAGATAAACTTTGCATAAGGTCTACAGATGAGATCTATCTGTTGCTGAAAGATGGATGGAGCAGTCTTAAAGCCAAAAGGTAGAACCTTCCATTCAAATAATCCTTGAGGAATAGAAAAAGTTGTTTTATAATAATCTTCTGTTCTTAAACCAATTTGCCAGAAACCTTTAGTTAGATCAAATTTTGAATAAATATGATTGTCTTTTATAGTTTTCCATATATGATCTTTACTAGGCAGGGGATGTCTGTTATCTTGCAGACATTCATTTAATGATTTATAGTTAACTACCAACCGTTTCTCAGGAAGTTCATTTCCATTTTCATCATATTTGGGCACATACATTGCATGGCAAGAAAATGGTGAATTGGATGGTCGAATAAGATCTAACTTCAATAAGTCATTTATTTCCTAACCACATATTTTAGATTCTCTAAGACTCATGAGGAAATAATTGGCTTTAGCTTTAGGAATGATTTCCATACCTTGTGCATCTCTTTTGAGGGGAAGACTGCAGACTAATTTTCTGCTATGTTTCTTCAAATCCTTTTTCATAAATGTCATTGCAAATTCCTTCTTGATGACTTCCAAAGGATCCTACACAACCTGTAGTTGTCTAGCAATCCATATTGTTTTTTCCTTGGTTGGTTTTTCCATTTCAGTTTTGGAAGTAAAAGCCAAATCTTGGTGGAGTCTGGGAACTTGAAATTGATTAAGGTAATGAAATCCTTATCCATTATGATAGGTTCCCAATGTGCCATTGCCTTACTACTTATAACACCATCATATCCATCAACTTCATAATGAACAAAAGTTAATTCATCTATAAATCCATTACTTAGTTGAACTGGAGCTTTGCATATCAATTGTGATTCAAATTTACCTCTGCCAAAGACAATGTCTGTTGTTCCTTCCATCCATTGATCTGCAGGAAAATAATTATACCTAGCAAGATATAAATCTGCTCTTGTATCCCATAAGAATGCAAGGGGATACATTTTAATGCCTGGGAAATGGATAGTAAAGATTACTCCTAGGCATGCAGTGGTCTTTTTTGAATGGTGATAGGATTTGTATTATCGCTGACTGCTGCTACCTTCTGCTTCATGCTTTTCTTCTCCAAGATAAGGAGCAGTTTTACCTACAAGGTTGAGAACAGGAGTGATTTCTATATCAAAACCTTCGAATAGGAGAGCTCTTTCAACTGCTGGGCTGAAAGGTTTTTCTTCACAATAAAGAAGTTCCTCTCGCATAGTAGTTTGTTGAGGCAACTGAAAAGGACTACTTGCATTAAACTGATTGATATATTTATCCAGTTCCTTAGACTTCTCCATTTCCTCCATAAGCTAGATATTTTCTTCATCATCTATCTCAGCTATTTCAGTTCTTGCTTGTTCAATGACTTTTTCTAAGAATGCTTTTCTTTGACACCGCCAAAGGCATCGAGCCATGCTCCCAGCAATAAGGGCTTCTTCAAAACTATGCCGAGGTAGTGGTTGAGAGTAATTTAGGACTGGAGTTCTCCTAACAGGGAACTTTGGTCTCCTAGATGAAGAATGTGATTCTAGTTCTTTTAACAGGAAATATTTGTTAGCAATAAGCTGGTCTAGCTTGCTAGTCAACTTCTTCCATGTTTCTTGTACCATATCCATTTTCTGTAGATAAGCTTCAATCTTAATGATTTCTTCAATAACTTTGTCTAGCTTAGATCTAGTGTCTCTATGGAGCATTCTACAAAAAAAGGAACTCTCAGAATTGTCTGAACTTTCAGATGACTGTTCTTTATTTGCAACTTGCTCATGTGCAGATTCAAATTCTTCTTCAGATTCTGTCTCTTCTTCTGACTCAGACAGAACAATATCTTCAGGATCTATAGGATAATCATTAATGAATTCATATTCATCATTTTCATCAAGTCTTGCTTCCTTAGTTGCATGGACTTTGCCTTTATTTTTCTTTTTATTTCTTTCAGGACATTTATTAGCATAATGATTTCCCTTGCATATGTAACAAGTGGGTTTTCACTTTTTCTTAGATCTTGATTCTCTTTTCCTAAAATATCCCTTTTTTTGAGGATATTTTGAATACTTCTTTTTCTTCTTCTTATCCTTAAAATAAGATTTATCACAAGAATAGCATTTAGAAGAAGATTTTCCTTTCTTAGGAAATTGATTGTTGGGCATGATCTGATAACAAGATGAAGATGATATCAATGGCTTTACTTTCTTCAACTCTTTTCTTTTCCTTGCTTCTTGACAAATTTCTTCATTTATTTCAGTCAAGAATTGCACAAGTTGAGGAAAAGTTAATTCCTTCATTTCAATATTTTCAGCAACCACATTTTCTAACACTCTTTTATGGTAGTATTCTCCTACCACATCACCAAAGCTTTTCAAGAAAGTTGTGAACATAAATTCATGATTCTATTCACGACCAAACTGATAGAAATTCTTATATTACTCATCACAATATTCCCTGAAATGCTTTATATCTTTACACTTCCCTCGAATGAACTTATTATAGGCCAATTTTTCTCTCATGTCTATTCTACCAACAAACAGATGAATCAGCTGCACACAGACTTGATATGTGCCTTTGTTTATCAAATTTTCTTGGAAAGTATCTTCCAGGCGATCCCATACATTTCGATCTACTCTAGTCATGGAGTTGAGAGATTGTTTGATAACTTGAGCTTCATCAGCTCCAGCATTTGTGGATATATAATTGGTTATCCATGCCCTCATGGCATCAATGCTCCTTAAATTCTCAACATCCTAAAATTTGTCAAAATTGACCAAAGGTGGAGTATCTGCCTTATAGGTCTAGATGTTCTTAAAGGGATCTACTAGATTAGAGCCATTAGAATTATTCCCATTACCACGAGCCATTTGGAACTGACCTTGGGCCTTTTCTTCTTGAGATGTGTCTCTCATTTTTCTGGTACTGGGGTCATAGACTCTTTCTATAACAGGTTGTTTAGGATGTGTTAACAACTTTGATCCTTCATACTGGGCTTGTAAATAACTGTTGGCACTAGAGGGGAAGGTTAACTGCTTAATAGACTATTGTTGTTGCCTAACTATTAGAATTGTGGATTGAATAGTTTCTGATTCCCTGGTGATGGAATCTCCTAACAGTAGTTGTGATTCTGAAACAATCTGTACTTCTCTTTTCATAGTATCTAACTGTGTTTCAATTTGTTTGATGTGAAGATTATTATTAGTTAGCTGAACACCTAACACATCAACATCCAATTTGTTTTCACTGTGCATTTTTTGCAACAGTTCTTGGTACGCCTCATTTGATTGTTGTTGTCGAACCCACCATGCTTTAGCATGCCGCTTGAATTGATCATAAGCAACATGAAGTTCATGGATTTCACGGTGGATAGTGGTCATCCATTCATCAGAGATCCTTTTTTCTAGCTGATCAAGGGTTGAGATCATAGAATGAAGATTCTCTTGGACACCAATCTGAAACTTTTCATTCTTGATATTTTCAAGATCACACTAGACTTTTCTATCTTGGGCTAGAAATAGATTTTTACAGAGACACAGGTTAGTCCAGTTTAGTAACTTACTCTAACTAGATCCATTAATTTCACCTATTGTTGTGAAATGTAGAGGCCAAAAATCTATTTGGTGTTTCTCAGATAAGTCATATAACATGAAATCATTAAAAGGTGGAATTGTGTCGGGAACCATACAAGGACCTGCGAGAGTAGAAACTGCTTTGGATTGAGATTCTTTAATGTCCTATTTAGGGAAAGTTATAGACTTTCCAGACATCATTTGACAATGACCAACAAGTGGGTTAAAAACAAAGGGACAACTTTCACATTTGAACAAACCATTATCTAGTTCAGAGTATTGTGCATGAGTACAAGAATTGTTGGCTGAACTAGAGTATTTGGGAATTGAAGGGATTTTAAACAAATCTTCAAAACCCTTAGAGGGTTGCAATCAGACACTTTGATATCTGAGTAACACAGATGGAATAGGGTTATTGTAATTGAATGTTCTTTCTATTCTCATAAAGGGTGTGCGTTGACCCGAGGAGAACTTAATAACAACCTGATCATCTATGTCTTGAATAGGTATGCCATGAAGTTGCGGAGGTTTTTGAGGAGGTGGCTGGTAATCTTTATCCCATAATTCTAACACCCATTCTTGTGGTAACTGGATATCCTTATGACAGACTATTTTAGGGGCTGTTAGTTGGGTCTGGTCACTGGTAGACTTCCAGATGGTTGACAGTCCTTCAACTCCTGTGGATCTTCTGGGATTCATCATTAATGGGATTATTTTGTTATAAAGTCGATAATGTACTAAGAACACTAAGGAGTGGTCTATGGACATTTCTTTCATAAAGAGATTCATGGTTTTGAATTGATATACAAGGACTTCATCAAGATTACCATCTTTCAAACTAACAGTAAAGTCTAACAGGCAATCAATATACAAAGATCCTTCTGACATGGAATCACAAGCATAGGCTAGTAGGGCATGAGACAATTTATAGAATCATGCATCTTTAAGCATCATTAACATTATAATAGGTAAACCTTTACGGTAATGACTAGTGATGCCTATTCTAACATAAGAAAGATGCATAAATTGGGGATTTCTTGGATCTACCCTAGCTTTCTTCTGTAAATCACCTATTTCAGTTTCTGAAAACAATTTTAACTTGCCTTCAGAACCTCTAGTAATAGTGTGTTGGAGTTCTGCAACATGAGATTTTTGCAGAGATTTGTACCCAAACCAATTTTTTAAACCTTTAGACTTATTAAGCATATTAGTAAGACTACTGGGTATGTCACTATAGATTTTAGATGGTTTGATCTTTGGGACCTTGAATTCTTCATTCAGAAATCTACTTTGAGACAAACTTTCATCTATTGCATTACCACTATGTTCTGGCATACTAAATGTAGTTTCGCTAACCTCTTCATTGTGTGCCTTGGTGTGATCTTCAGGTGCCATTGTCGATCCAATAGATGAAGCCATATCCATATTGTGCTCAGATCCATGCTTAAACCTGCACTCGCATTACAAGATTACTGCCTCTCACTACCCTGACAATGCCAACCATAGTAAAACACGGGACTTACAAGCGAGGACTTACAATAGAAGACTGACTGTAAGAGCTTTATAGGGGGCATATACAGAGAGCAATACAGATAGAAATGGATTCATTAGTTATGAATTGTTATTGTAGCTGAGAAAGTTAAATTTTTGTTTTGAAGCATCCAAATCAAACATTAAAGGCTAGATCTACAAGGGTTTGAAGTTGGGAGGTACATGCTATATCTGGTGGGTACCTAATATTTTGGAGCATTTTTGGGTGAAATCTGACCCTGCCACCATGTCTAGAAGGCCCAAGAACATATAGTTTGACTATCAAATTGTAAAAATTGGAGCAGTTTACTTGGGGCCTCAGAAAAAATGTCTTCCTCTTTGTCATACAATCATACGGTCATAAAAAAAAATAGAAAAATATTATCTACATTATGCACAAAGCACTGTAGAAGTGGCATGCCATCAATGTCATCACCTATAATGTTGGCACGAGTAAAGATTTAATATGGTACCACCCTATTCTAGCCCTGTGGCCTCAAAATCAGTTGGTTTATGCAAAGGTAGTTTCACTCTAGAAAAAAGATATTTTTTTTTCTTGAGACAAGTTGTTTTGATGTATGGAGGCAGTTTCTAACAATATTAAAGGCATTTTTGAAGAATTTTGAGGGTAGTTTTGGAATATTATGATACTAGAGAATATTCTAGGGAATTTTTAGAATATTATTTACTAACATCGTCATGACATCAACATGATGTCATCAAAATTATATTGTAAGTTGTCTCTGTCAATTTAGGTCTTCCTAATTGTTCTCAAAGCTTCTTTGTCAGCATGTCGCCATCTGCTCCCACATCTATCATGACATTTTAGGCTTTTCTATGATTGATATGAACATCCACCATAAGTGGCCATTCTCTATTTTTTCTTCCCACCCTCTAGAGTTGACTCTTTTGACCTTGTTCTCAATGAGTCTGTGTTGTTTTATCAATTGGGCTAACTACTTGAGAGCTTTTATTTCTTCTTTGGTGAAAATTGATTGTATTGTTTCTCCTTTTCTTTCTCCTTCCTTATTGTCTGTTTAGCTTTTTGCAAAATTTCCTCATGTTGTTTCTTAGTAGGAACAACTTCTTCTTCCTCTTCGACACTGTCTTCCTCTTCTATCTCAATGGTGTAATGTCTTCTAGTATTCATTCCCTGTCTTGTCAATACCACAAATTTCTCCTTCCTTCTTCTATCTTTTCTAGTATTTTTTGACTTGCTTCTCCTGTAATACTCTTCTTATTCTTCTATAGATTCAGTTGAAGATGTGTCTATCTCTTCCTTGCAGTTCTTCCAGCAAGTTCTTGCTCCTTGACCCTTAGGTTGCCTTCTTATGATCCTAGCCCCTTTTTGTGTATTCACGTTCTGTAACTCATCACTCTTAGACTCTGGTTGTGCATTTTGGAAGTACTATTGTTCTCTATCACAAGAAAATATATCATGCTCTGTGCTGCTACAGAATGAACATTGTGTTTTCCTTTCGCCCCAACATTTATTAGCAAAGTGTCCTATCTAACCGCATTTGAAGCATGTGGCATCCTCTCTCCTTGTTTGACCTCTTCCATGACCTTGACCTCCTCTATAGCCTCCAAGCTACTCTCTATCATCATTATTGTAGCTATTCCCATAGGATTGACTGCTAGAGTTTGAATTTTGAATTGCATTGACATTCCTCTAGTTTCTCCAACTTGGTTGCTTGTAGCCTTGATCATATCAGTTTCTTTATGATATGCCCTTCACATATGACATGTTTTTTCTCTCCACTAAGTTATTTTCATTGTACCATGTTGCATCTTCTTCATCCACAATATCTCTTTTCCTCTGGAAGTTTTGCAAAGGACAATTTGGTGTTTCATGGTCATCCCATTCTCTGTACAATATACAATATACCGAGTTTATCCTTTTTGTTGTTGTTGTTTTGATGTCTTCCTTTATTGTTGTTGCTTGCCTTTCACCTTTTTCTCTAGGGCATTCATTTCTCAAGTGACCTTTCCTTATACAACATGAGCACCAAATATTAGGTCTTTGCTTCTGTGTATTCTCCTCTTACTTGGCCAAAATCTTTTGTCTTAGCTTTAGTTGTTCCAATTCCAATTTCAACTTTTCTATTTCTAGGTTATCCTTCATCTTGTCTTGTCTATGTTAGGATTCAGACTCTATCTAGCAGGCTAGTGTCACTACTTATGCATATGTTTCAAATGTTCTTCCATCTAGGGTGGATCTTATTTTAGGGCTTATTTCAAAAATAAACCATTCTATCTTTTTCTATTCAGTCAGTGGTTCCTCCAACTTCCTAGTTGTCTCCTTGAATCTCTTATCAAAGTCCTTTATTGATTCTCTATCCAATTGCATCAAATCTCTCATCTTACTGACCCCTTCTGTAGGAATATTTGAAACTCCAAAATTCTCCAAGAATAGTCTCTTCATTTCTTCCCATTCCTTATCACTGTTTGGGCAGGTCTTCCTATACCACTTTAGTGCTTCACTCTGTAAGGTACGTATACAATCAAACAGTTTGATTTCATCTCTTATTACCCCCTTCTAGTTCCAAATGGACTCCAAAACAAAAATGTGCTCTGCTGATTTAGTAGTATCCTTCTCAAATATTGGTAACTTAATAGGAATATCTATGATTGGTCTTCTCAATGTCTCTGGTACTTTACGGTAGGTTTCCTCCAATCTGATATTTCAGTTAGGCTATCTTCTATCAACTCAATTTCTCTCTCTTTCCTTGTCTCTATGTAGTCGGATATCAAAATACTCCTCTCCTAAAACTTCTGTGAGATTACTTTGGATCTCTTCTATTCTATATGCTTCCTTGTTTGCTTGAATATTTACCTCCTCAACTAAAATTCTTTTGACCCTAAATGGCACTTGGGGTGACTCATGGTCTAGGGGTTGTGTCTCTTCATAGTGCATCTTCAAATTAGGGGATACTCTTCTATTTGTGAGTGACATCATGTTGACATCCACTGATTATTGAAATAACCTTCCAAAACCCTTAGAACTCCTCTCAATGTTTACTCCATGTTCTCTTCCTCCTCTTATCTCCTTTATACTTCGGCAAATTAGCTCCTCTATATATTCCTCATCCATATTCAAAATTTTTGGTGTTAATTCAAGTTTTCCATCAATCTGTGGCATAAACCCTAATTCACCTCTTTCTTCCTTTTTCCTTCTGCTTTCTTCTCCAACAACACCCACATTTGTGCACTTAGCAATATCCTCCCGAACACACTTGTCTTCTTCTTCTCTTCTGGCAGCACCCTCTATGGTGCAGTTGACAAATTGTTCTTCTTTTCCTTTTGTAACTTTTGTTGTCATATCTTTTCTCATCTCTTGTGCCCTTTCCATCCTTCTTTGGTAATGTTCTTGTTGTTCCTGAATTTGCTTCAATCTTTCTTCCCTGTTTATCTCCATTCTAATTCTGATGTCTTCGTTGATCTCTCTTTTCCTCTGCTTCTCCCCTTTCACCATGGGTTTTCTTGAATTGGTGTTCCATTAGTCCTTTTATATCCCATGGTATGCTTGTTTGAAGAGACATCATTTGAAGGATCCTTCTGGATCCTACCCCCTTTCCAGTGTCATCCCTTAAGAGCCCGCCCCCCTCTCATAGAGGTAGGAACTTAAGGAGACTCAAATTTCTTCACAAATTGAAAATTTTCTCTGTTAACCTAGCCCTCTCTTCTCTCTGGAACTCTACACTACTCCTTTGAATCTTTTGCCCCTTCAATCTTTAACTACCCTCTTCTAGGGTCCTGGCAATAGAACCAAATGTTGGTAAGAAATGGAGAGGGATACTAGTCCAGAGATTCAGTCCTCAGTCAAGTCTTTGTAGTCAGTTTATACCTTGGTCACACAGCTAGAGATTTATAGCAAAACACAAGGAATACTATATGTAGAGTATCACAACCACATCATAACAACAAGACAACAAAGAATTATCTAGTATCGACAGATTTCCATATATATATAAACAACAGTAATCAAATATCATACATTCATCCTCTAGTAGGTCTAAGTCTTTGCCTCATCGATCTACATACATGACTTCTATGTCATTATTCATATCACCATACTATATCCTCCTATCATATTATGCTTACTTCTATCATACTTATCCTATCTTATATATACTATATCTATTACATCTAGGGATGTGTCTTCTAGCATCATAGGTCGGCTCCAGCCTCCGCATAATGTATGTGCTAGCTTCTAGTTGACTCTACTCCATGTCATGTATCCTACTAAAAACCCCTCTCCATTTGTAATTTTGTTTTTGGCACTCAACTATAGAGGCCTGTTCTCAGTCATATTGGCTTATTTTGTGAGTAATTTTTTTTATTTGAGGTAGAATTTAGAGAGTTTTATGGTGGTGTAGTTATTTTCTAATTTTTATGCACTATTATTTTAGAAATTATATATTCTCATAGGTGTTGTTGTATGATTTCCATTTTGACACCTTCTAGGGCCTTGTTTTGGCTAATACAGGTTCCTTTTTGGGTGCAATTTCTTTGAAATTACATAACTTTTTGAGCTCTGTGTAGTGGTACTATTAGATCATTTTCATTTTTCTCCTAATATGTATTTTAAGTTTTGAGCCTATTTTGGTATTTGCAATACACTAAGATCAAGACAACTTCTTGTATTTGGAAAGTAGCAATTATAACTACACTAATTATAAAGTGCCATCATCATAATTTACTAGGGGTGTCTCATGGTTGTATGATTTTGGGGGGTAATCTTCTACTCTAACTTTTGTTTGTTGAGTTTCCTGATTTGTCTATTGTGTTACTAAATTTTAGGAGTTTATCATGGCTATCAAAAGGCATCCCATTCTAATAAGTTTGGAGAGACATAACTATAAGTCTTGGAAACATGGAATCATGACTCAACTCAGGGGGCTTCGTCTTATGCCCTATCTCTATGGACATGTTCCTAAACCTATATCCTATTAGAAAAAATTTGTGGGATATAAATATTGAATATATTTGAGGATTTGTTAGTTGTAGTGTCAATATCAACACCCAAATGGTCATCATTGATATTGAGTGCCCTCATGATCTTTGGACGATAATTTGGGAGATGTATGGATACTTGAATAAATTTCCATTCCTAGAAGATCTCATTGTAGATTATTTTGCTCCACTTGATGTTTTCTGACCATATGATCATAAAACAACTTTAGTGTTTAATGAATGGTAAGAGCTTGAATGTCATGATGACATAGAGACTTCTCCTAGTACTCTTTCTCCTTCTATAGAGACTTCAATTGATACTTTAGCTTCTATGACTCCTATTGCTGATTTAGGGGTCCCATCTTCTTCTTTATCTTTGAGTCAACATCTTGAGGCTATCGACTCTTGTATTCTAGCATTGACAAATCCATCTAGGGATGAGTAATATATTCAAATGACATGCATTGAAATATAATCTCTATCTCCTACTTCTTTAGAGTTTAGTATTCCTAATTCAATGTAGTAGGTTCATTATTTTCTGAAGATAGCTTCTTGGTACGAGTACTTGATAGACATTGAAAGTTTGTTTTCTGAGTCCCATCTTGTAGATTTGGAGGACATTATTGAGGACCCATCTTCATCTTTGTATAATTTTTCTCCATTTGTTTCCACTAGGTTCTAGATTTTCACTTTCTTTAGTTAGGCCTAGGACTCCTAATTTTATTGTGGCGCCTCTTAGCACCAACATGGAAACACTTGAGAAACTTCCAAAAACACCATACATTTTGATATTTCTTTTCTTGTATTCCTTTTAGGAATGGGAAGACATTCTACATATATCTTTGGCCTTGTTTCTTCCTAAGGGGAAGAACAAATAGTGAATGATCATGGACCATCTTCTACATCCAGTGTCGAGCATCTACCATTGGTGTAGGAAACTACTTCAAGGGGGGATACATGGTCTCTCTTCTCATCCTTTCTTGGAGGGGATTTTGTCCTATGTGGTTTCTCCTTCTCATCATCATTGTACATGGTTACTTGATTAGCCCTAGTTTTAGGACCCATTTCATATTCCACCTTTCTCTTAAGTTGCACTTAAGGTAGGGTGTTGGTGTAATTATTTAATTGCACCTTATTATATTTAGTTTACTTAGGTAGGATAGGATAAATCTATACACACTACTCTCCTTCTTTCATGGGATCTTGCTTTATCCTTATCCTAATAGAATTGGAATCTTGTATAAGCAATCCCTTGTTTTTTAGTTTTATGCCTTATCCTCATCCTCATCAGATTTAGAAACTGTGAGGCTATATATTGTATAAATCCTTTCAATTAATTTATCACTTTCACATATTGTATCCTTGAATTGAATATTAGTATTATTCTTTCATATAATCTTCTTTTTGTACTTGCCTTTAGCTCTCTAGATTTTGGGTGGCTATTTCCATGGACAAATCTAACACAAGTAGTAATTAGGGACATGTCTACTTTCTATGAGTCTCTCATAGATGTAAAAAAAATTAGGATTTGTGCCATACAATTAAGGCCAATCTACTATTTGGTGTCTACAAGAGTCTACAATTTTTATTAGGGATACAATTGGAGGTTAACTCAAGCAATCTACAAATTTTTTAGTGCTCACCTTATTGTGATGAATATGGAGGTGAAACTACTAGTGGTAGGTGAAATTAACTACAAAATTACAAAAATACTCAAAATTATTTAATTTTACGAACCAAACTTAGTGGGTTCATGGTGCAGTCATGGTTAGGAGGGTCCATAAGGTGAATAGTCTAGACCATGCAACAAGAGTAAACACAATGGAAACAACTCAATTATAGAATACAAATGTAGATTTAGTCATTTAGTATATCATAGATTCTAAATAAAAATAGGTCAGCAACATGTAAACTTACAAGTAGGGCTCACAAGCCTGATTCCTTAGTTATAATGTATGCACAAGATATGGCTTTGAAGCACCTTCTTAAAGAATTCAAACTATCCAACTTGTGAAATAATGCTATCTACTTTCCTAGGCATCTATTACATGATTATATATCATCTCTGGATCACAAGAATCCTCTGTGTCAGCCAAGGCTGGCTACAAACTCCAATCAATGAGATGTAATGGGTGTACACAGATAGGTCAGACCTAAATAGACGGGAATCCTCAGCAAGTGAATGGAATAGCATGTGGATCTCAGGGAAGGTTAGCCATGATCCAAAGTTCCTTGAATGACATGTCATTTAGCTCTATAAGTCATGGAAGTGCTCTGCAAGTCTTCTCCTTTAGCTGATGTCTGAGACTGTCAAGATGCTCTATTCTAAGAAAACAATCGATCTTCTGATAGTGATATCTTTCTGGTACCTGATCCAAATGATCTAAATTTTGGATATGTTTGCATGAAGGTGTCTAGATGCTAAGTCCAGCTCCGCAAGGTCTAAAATGAAATTGCAAAGGGATGCAAACAAAAATACAGAAACTACTACTGACTAAACTAACTTTATTGAACTGAACTAAAAAATGAAAGAAAACAAACTGAAATGCAAATGTTTTTGGTTGATGCAAGATTGCTGTTGATCTAGGGATGCTCCTGCATCAGACATCCCGGGGTTGTTGAAAAAAAGTGAGTCCCTCACTTTGCTGGGGCTAGAGGAAAACCAAGACGGTCCACCTCAGCCTAAGAAATCAAAGATGAGCCTTCTTTTCATCTGCCTTTCCACCTCACCAAATATTCATTGTATTGCTTACCTTTGGTGCTATGTCTAATTCTATTGTCCAAGATGTCTTCAATATGCTCTGGTGCTTGTTGTGGTAATTGTTTCTTTAGGTCTTTTTCAATGTTGTCACTGAACTCTGCTTCATGGTACTGATATAGATCTGTAATGTTGAAAATATGTGATATACCTAATGTCTCCGGTAGCTCCACTTCATATGCATTTCCTAAATAATACTTTCTGAGTATCGTATAAGGTCCAAAATTCTTCATCTTTAACTTGTTATATACCATCACTTCATCTTCAACTAAAAATTCTTTGTGTCTCCTCTTCTCATTTGCTTGCTCCTTATACTTATTGTTCATCTCCTCCAAATGTTTCTTAACTTGATTATGCATTGTCTCCATGTGTCCTGCAAATTATTCTGCTTCTATACTCCTCTTGTCCTCTATACTGATATCTCTCAACTCTGCTACTCCTCTAGGGTTAGACGTTCTTGTCACAATCTCAAATGGTGTTCTTCCGGTCCTCCTATTCACTAAATTATTATATGCAAACTCTACTTGTGATAGAATCAAGTCCCAACTTCTCGTCTTCTCTCCAACCAAACATCTCAATAAGTTTCCCAAACTCCTATTTACTACCTCTATCTATCCATCAGTCTGTGGATGAAATACTAAACTAAACTTCAAATTTGTCTTCATCTTCTTCCAAAGTGTCTTCCAAAAGTACCCAAGAAATCTTGAATCTCTGTCTGAAATTATGCTCTTAGATAATCCATGCAATCTCACAATCTCCTTTAAAAATAGGTCAGCTACATATACTACATCAATTGTCTTGTTACAAGGTATGAAATGTGCCATCTTTAAAAATATGTCCACCAATAAAAATATAGAATCATGTCCTCTATGTGTCCTTGGCAATCCCATTATCAAATCCATGCTTATGTCTTCCCAAGGTCTCTCCAGTACTATCAAAGATTTGTACAATCCAGTACTTTGAATACTTCCTTTTGCAACTTGACATATTCTATAACTCTGCACAAATTTCCTAACATCCTTGTGTATCTGAGGCCAAAAGTAATTTTCATTTACCAAAGCCACTATCTTATCAATTCCAAAATGTCTTGCCAATCCACTACTATGCTTCTCTTTGATCAAATTGTCTCTCATTGAATTCCTAGGTATACATAACTGATTTCCTCTAAACAACATATCCTCTTGAATAAAATAATCCAACCACTTACTCCTATATATCACAATAGGTTCCTTACATGCTTTCCAAGGTTTTGCAAAATCAAGATCTTCTTCATACATGTTCTTCAATTCATCAAATCCTAATACTTCATCTCTCATCTCTATCAGCAAGTTCCTTCTCCTACTCAATGCATCTACAACTTTGTTTGATTTTCCACTTCTATGTTTCAGTATAAAAGTATAACTGTGCATGAACTCTACCCATCTCATATGTCTCTGATTGAACTTCCCTTGACTATTCAAATATTGTAAAGCTTGGTGATCTGTATACAACACAAACTCCTTAGGAAACAAGTAATGTCTCCACTTCTTCAAGGCTTGAATTATTGCATAGAACTCCTTATCATAAACTGAATATCTTCTCCTTGCATCATTCAAATTCTCACTTAAATATACTACAGGTCTACCTTCTTGACCTGACACTGCTCCTATTACATTTCCACTTGCATCACAATCTACTTGAAATACCTTATCAAAATCTAGTAATGCCAACACAGGTTGCTCTGCCACTTTTTGTTTCAATAATTCAAAACTTCTCTCTGCTCCTGATGTCCACTTAAAGTCTTTTCTGTCACCTCTCATTCTCTTTTTCATAGGGTTACATATTAAACTAAAATTTCTAATGAACTTCTAGTAGAAGCTAGCTAATCCATGAAATAATTTGACTTCTTCAATGCTCTCAAGTGTAGGCCATTCAACAATTGCTCTAACCTTCTCAGGGTCCATCTTTAATCCTTTCGCAGAAATCACAAATCCTAAATATACCAATTCTTCCTTCATGAAACTACACTTCTTGATATTTATCAGCAATTTCTCTTCTCTCAACCTCTGCAAAACTTGTCTCAGGTGCCACAAATGTTCATCCTTTGTCTTACTGAAAATCAAAATATCATCCAAATATACAATAACAAACTTACCCAATAATTTCTTCAAAACTTCATTCATCAATCTCATGAAAGTACTCGGTGCATTAGTCAATCCAAAAGGCATCACTAACCACTCATACAATCCTTCATTTGTCTTAAAAGTAGTCTTCCATTCATCTCCTTCTTTGATTCTGATCTGATGGTATCCACTCTTCAAGTCTATCTTTGTAAAATACTTTGCTCCACTTAAAAAATCCATAATATCATCCATCCTAGCTAAGGGAAATCTATAAATAACTATGATCTTGTTGATTGTTCTAGAGTCTATACACATTCTCCATTCTCCATCCTTCTTTGGTGCTAGCATTGCAGGTACTACACAAGGGCTCAAAGTTTCTATGATCAAACCTTTCCTCAACAACTCTTGTATATGTATGTTCAATTCTTCATTCTCTACTGGTGTCATTCTGTGTGTTGTTTTGTTCGGCAAACTAGCTCCAGGTATAAGATCCATGTGATGACTGATACTTCTGATTGATGGCAATCCTTTAGGTACATTGTCTAATATGATGTCTTCATACTCTGTCAAAAACTCAATTATCTCCTCCAGTTGTGATTCTTTAGTCTCTGTCTTCAGGGTTTCAGGCTTCTTAGGAATCAAAGCATAACACATATTCTCATGTCTCAAACCATCCAAAAATTTTCTTCCATCTACCAAACAAATTCTAGCATTCTCACATACTTCACTCTTAGGATCATATTCCAAAGGAATCAAAGTAATTCTCTTTCCATTTGATGTTGTAGTGTATGTATTCTTTCTTCCATCATGTATAGATTTCCTATGATGCTGTCATGGTCTACCCAACAATATATAAAATACACCCATAGGCATAATATCACACAAGATTTCATCATGATAAGATCCAATATGAAATTTCACCAAAAATTGTTCACTCACCAGTACCTTATGATCATTCTAAATCTATGCTATCTGATATGGCTTAGGGTATTTCAATCATTCCAACTTTAGTTTAGTTACTATCTCCTTTGAAGCCAAATTATTTGAACTACCACTATCAATTACAACTTTACAACATTTACCTCCTGATTTGCATCTGGTTCTGAACAAACTTTTCCTCTGCGGTGGTTCCTCATTTATCTTTGTTTGAAATAGTGCTCTGCTCATGACAAGTGATTCTCTTTTCTTAGGTTTGCCAACTAAACTAGGTGATCCAACATGTTCTTCTTCCACATAGCCTAGTCTTCCATTGTTCTATGTCTTCTTTCTTGTACTTCCTTGATTACATTCAAATTCTTTGTGTCCTTCACCTCCACACTTAAAATGAGTTCCTCTGAATGTTCTCCTATCAGGTCTTCTTCCATCTCTTTTATATCCTTCACTCTGGTATGAATTAGGGTTTCGTTTGTGGTACAAAGTTCTATCATCTCTTTGGTATGCATTGTTATCTATGTCCTCCTTCTTGAATGTACAATCTTGTCTGTTTTACTCTACATATGATCTCTCTCCTCTGAAAAATGTTCTACCTCTCCAAAATTTACCTCCTCTTCCTCTGTGTCTCTGCTCATGCTTCTTGTTCAACTTTTCTTCAAGTTTTAGGGCAAACTAATATACTTCTTCCAGATATGTCATCCTTACCAAACTCAATTCCTCTTGAATGTTCAATCTTAGTCCATTGATATATCTTGCCACTTTATCCTTCCTTGCTTCACTATGTCCTATCCTTATGATCATCTTATGAAATTCTTTAGTACTCCACAGATTTCTCCTTTTGTCTCAGGTTTTGCAATCTTTTCAATAGTTCCAACTCATAGTCAGCAAGTATAAATTGATTCTTCAACTTTGTCACCATTCTATCCCATTTTGTGATCTTCTCTTTTCCACTTTTGTTTCTATCCAACTGAACCTCTTTCCACCATATAGAAGCATGTCCTTTCAACTTTCTCTTTGCAAATTTCACCTTCTCTGAATCTTCAATTTCTTCATACTCAAAGTATTCTTCTTGATCATTTATCCAATCAATCAACTCCTTAGGATTCAAATTGCCAGTGTAATTCGGTCCATCAACTCTAGGTCTTTTCCCAATCTTTGAAATAGCTCACAACATCTTCACTTGATCTGATTCTTTTTCTTCATCTCCTAGGGTTACTTCATTTTGATCAGCAAATTGAAATTCTTCATCATCGTCACTTTCAACATTAGGTCAAGGTGTAAGTCCTCTTCTCCTATCTTCTTCAATAGAATCCAAGTGAACTCGCATTATTTTCATCATTGCCATCATCTCATCCATTCTTCCAGCCATAGTACCAACATAAGGTATTCTCCTCGGCAGCATCTCTTCCTTGGATCAATTGTAATTGCCTTAAATTCAGTGATTGGGCTACAAGGTGACAACTGCCTCACAATTGGTGATCAGTTGGCAACACAAGTAGTCTGCCTCAAATTTGGTGATCTATACATAATAAAATCTTATAGAATGCCTTCACAAACTTCACTCACTTCACTCCCAAAAGATTCAAACTTCACTTTGATACCACTTGGTGCAGTCACGGTTAGGAGGGTCCACAAGGTGAACAGTCTAGACCATGCAACATGAGTAAACATAATAGAAACAACTCAATTATAGAATGCAAATGTAGATTCATTCATTCAGTATATCATAGATTCCAAATACAAATAGGTCGACAACATGCGGACTTACAAGTAGGGCTCACAGGCTTGATTCTTTAATTACAATGTATGCACAAGATATGGATTTGAAGCGCCTTCCCAAAAAATCCAAACTATTCAACTTGTGAAATTATGCTATCTACTTTCCTAGGCATCTATTACATGATTCTATATCATCTCCGGATCACAAGAATCCTCCACGTCAGCCAAGGCTAGATACAAACTCCAATGAATGAGATGTAATGTGTGTACACAAATAGGTCAGACCTAAACAGATGGGAATCCTCCGCAAGTGAATGGAATAGTGTGCAGATCTCAAGGAAGGTTGGCCATGATCTAAAGTTCCTTGAATGATGTGTCATTTAGCTCCACAAGTCATGGAAGTACTCTGCAAGTCTTCTCCTTTAGCTATATGTCTGAGACTATCAGGATGTTCTGTTCTGAGAAAACAATAGATCTTCTTATAGAGATATCTTTCCGGTACCTAATCCAAATGATCTAAATTTTGGATATGATGTGCATGAAGGTGTCTAGATGCTAAGTTCAGCTCCACAAGGTCTGAAATGAAACTGTGGTAGAATGCAGACCAAAATACATAAACTGCTATTGATTAAACTGAACTAGAAAATGAAAGAAAACAAACTGAAATGCAAATGTTTTTGGTTGATGCAAGATTGCTCTTGAACCAGGGATGCTCCTGCATTAGTTCATAACTTAGCCCATTGAGTGAAAACTTAACTAGTTGGATGCATTGGAAAAATCTCCAAGAGAACTAGTTAGAGTTGTTCAAAGGTGGGCCTACAAATCTCCTCCTAAGAAACAAAAAAGGGCTCAAGGTCCAATTCCATTGTAAAGGCCTTTGAAAAAGTAGATTAAAGAAATGTAGAAATAATGAAAATAGTTTTTAATATTTTCAATCATTGCTCGTAGTGCTAACCAAAATTTACTAAGGAACATACTATCCTAGTTAGAAATGATACCTTGGGGTAGATCAAAATGCACCCAAACATTCTTAAAGAAAAGCTTGGTAGTATATTTTGCAAAAAATTCTTTCTTGCAAGATACCATGATGGTCATCTTTAAAGACTCATCTTATTACCACATACACATAGTCATGACCATGTTTGGTAATAGAAAGGCCTAACATGAAATCTATGAAGACAAAGTAATAGGGCTTATTAAGAAGTAGAAGAGGTGTGTACAATGTCTATTTTTTATTTTCAATCTTCACAATGGCATAGGTTGTGTAAGATCAAAAGGACAAGATGACATAATGATTAGAGATATGATATTTCCATAGTCCACATTAGTGTACACGAGCACTTCTAGATTAAACTCTGAGGTTTTTAACATCAACATTTTGGCTCACACTACATGATCCATCATTAGGATGAAAAGCGTAATAGAGTAGTGAATTGTGAACCCAAGATTATTAAATAAAGGAGGGATGAAATGTGGGGAAATAAAACAAGAAATTACAAGAGGACACAAGAATAGCAAGGGTTGTAGATGATTCTTGAAATTATGAAAAAATAACTAATATAAATAAAAAAGGAAGGAATTTATTAAGAGGTAAAAATAATAGCGTTGATATTTGAAGGCATATTTATACTTTGGTCATAGATAGTGTTTTAAAGAACCTAAATTAGTATTAAGGAACAAAAATTAATATAATTCCTTAGAAATATTAACTTTTTTGGGCATGAATTTATATATGAAAAGGAAAGATACAAGTATAAAAATTATAAGATAAAACATAGATAATTAGAAAGAAGAATACATTATAGAAAACATATGTGTACAAATTTAATTATAAAAGAGGAATACATTGAATGTGTAAAAATGTGTAATAACACACATCTACCCATTGTTGACAAGTGTTGACACTCTATCTTCTACATTTAGTGTTGAGCATCTACCATTGGCGTAGGAGGCTACTTGAGGGGGGGCTTCATGGTCTCTCTTCTCATCCTTTCTTTAGGGTAGGGAAAGGGCGCTGGGGAGAGGGGGGTGTTTTGTACTATTTCTCATCATCATTGTACATGGGTACCTAATTAGACCTAGTTGTTGAGACCCATTTCATATTTCACATTTATCCAAAGTTACACTTAAGGGGGGTGTTGGTGTAATTATTTAATTGAACCTTATTATATTAAGTTTACCTAGGTAGGATAGGATAAATTTGTACAAGTTTTCTTCTTCTTTCATGGGATCCTACTTTATTCTTATCCTAATAGGTTTGAAATCTTGGATAAGCAATCCCTTATCTTTTTTGTTTTATACCTGTAGAGCTTGAAAAACTCTACATTTTATTAACAGTTACAATGTATGTTTCAGCAGCATATAAATATATATATATATATATATATATATATATATATATATATATATATATATATATATATATATATATATATATATATATATATATATATATATATATATATATATATATTTGTGGCTATGTTTTTCTATGTGTCCCTGTGCGCGGATCACACCATGTGTCAAAGCAACAGTTAGTAGTAGTAGTTTGAAGTTTCCAATAGACACGGTCGCGTGTTTCTTTTTCCTTTCAGTTGAAGCAGCAGAGTGTGCCATGTGGCTATAGCGATTTTCTTTTATTAAGTCTCATAGTTGTTGCAGGTTGTGCCATGTGTTGACACCGGAGGCAGTTTCTTTAAGTTTCTTTTGTGCCGCTTGCTAGCGGGTGGTGCTGTGTGTCTATTGAGTTTTCTTTTAGAGGCTACCGTGTGGATCTTATTTTTGTTTAAGACTTGTTAGTACCAGAAGATAAGTGGTGGGCCACAATTTTATTGACACAGTTTCTTGCTTGTTGCAGAGAGCACCACATGGCGAAAGCGGAGGTAGGAATCTCTTTTGTTTCAATGTCCTCGAGTTAAGGCATTATGTTTTCCAGTTGCATTAGACAGCAACAAGTGTCAGTTTCTGCATGTTTCCCTCGGCCCCTTTTTATAAGATATGGTGTGTCGCGTGTCTGATATTGTTTCAAGCAGAAAGCGCCATGTGTCCCAACTTTATTTCTTCATGCAGTTAGTAAAATGGTGAATGCAGTGGGTCCCATATAATTATGTCTTAGTTTTAATTGTTGTGGAGAGTGCCAGATGTCATAATGACGAGTTTCTTGAGCCTAAGACATAATTTTAAGCACTCAATGAAGAGAGACATGTAGCAGTTCAAAGTTTCTGTGGATGATGACAAGTGGCATTTTCTTTTGAGTTTATTTTGAAGGTAAATAAATTCTAAGTTTGGTGGGTGCTGCCATGTGTTACATCTTTCAATTTTAAGGCTCGCGAAAGTTGCCATGTGTCCTAACAGGAATTCAGTTAGAGTGCCACATATTTTGATGCCATAGCCAATGAGCACGCATAATAATATAGTTGTAGATTCAGAAGATCGTAATGGTCGAGGACTCTCAGTCAACTTCAATTCTATTTTGCCATTGAAGATTTGGGTTGTTGTAGGTGATTTTGAGCCAAGTCTGTGGCTATATATGTAGTGGTTGTAATGGTTAATGGGATCTAATTTTTGATAAGTTTTATCGATAGAGAATTCAGGGACTTTTGCCGAGACCAGATTGTATCATTGGCCTTAGTTTTGTTATTTCTGATAAGAAGGTTAATATACCTATGCATCTTTTGTTGTGCCTCTTGTATTTGCTAGAATATTAATGAAAAGAACTCTATTCTATGCCCTTGCTGATATTATCTGTGTCTTTGTAAATTTGTCTAAGTTTAGCCTTTGATCTAATTCAATCACAATCTTCTTATATTGATCATGCAAATGTCTGCTCTTTAATATAACAACATCTTAAGGATTAGTTCACTATGCTAATTGAGAAAATATATTTCATTTAGGCGCATCGCCATAGATTTAGATTTTTACTTATTGTATCTGTAATCCTATTTCTTTCTCTACCCTTTACTCAAAACCCCAGTTAAATAGGAAGAGCCAACTTCTTTAAAATCTAGAGGTTGTTTCAAGTAGAAAGTCCCACATTCTTGAAACTTCCCATGTTGGTGTTGGAACCAGGTGTAATTTTACACATCAACAGTTTTTGGCACGCCTGGTGGGACCTTTCTTGAAGTTCTTATCAAGATCGTAAGAGCCAGAGAGTGACAAGGAGCTAGAGCTGTGGGCCTACAACAAGAGCTTAGTCTGTTGCTAATCTAGGTATTCTATTGCCACCATTAGTTACTACTCCAAGAAGAAGAGTGAATCAAATTGCAGTGACACAAGGAGTAAATATGGGAGCACCTGTAGCCCTAAGGAATTATGCAAATTAGAACATTGGCAGTCCTCTCATTCTTCTAGTACCACCAGCTACTTGGGATCTAATTCTAGCTAATACTTTGAAAGCTTTACCTAAGTTCAGTGGAGAAGATTTCAAGACACCAGGGGAGCATCTTCAAGATGTGTCTGATGTGTGTGTTGTGCATGTTATTACCATACAGAATGTAGCAATCAGATTGTTAGCAACTTCTTTTAGAGGAAAGGCTCTGGACCGGTATAGATCTTTGAGCCCAAATACAATATCTACTTGGGATCATCTTGGTGATGCTTTCTTTGCAAGATTTAGTGAGAAGGGTGACAAATCTTCCTTACTGCAATAATTAATCACCATAAAGAGGGTACCACAAGAAGCCATGACTGATTTCAACACAAGGTTTCAAAAGACCTGGGACAGAATTCCTGCTACAGTGAGGCCACCATTAGGTATGGCAATTTTTTTCTACCTCAAAACCTTCAATTCTGATATATCAGTAATGATTCAATCCCTGGGAGGTCAGACTCTGCCAGAGGCATATGAATTGGCTGTTAAGGCTGAGAATAACCTGATAGATGCTGGAAAGTTGCCTCCAAGGCCTCCTATGCCCATGTTCCCAGAAATTTCATTACCTTTGCCACAAGAAACCCCTAACCTTATAGCTACACCTGTGTCTATGTATACATTCCAAATACCTCAACAACCTACTATGGCAACACCCCCTGCTCAACCATCAGAAATGGATGATGTCAAGAACATCCTCAAGACCTTTTCAAATGAGATAATTAATCTCAAAAGGAAACAAACTTCCTATCCAAAGCCTCCTTATCAAGGTTTCCAAGGAAATAGACCCCTTATCAATCAAATCGATATCAAGGCCCTCAAAGGAAAAGTAATCCTCAGCCATCAAACTAGTTGGTCACAGTCCCCACACCGCTTCAGGCTGTCTCTCATAATCCAAATAGAGAGATAGTCCCAAGACAAAATAATTTAGTAGAAGATACCAATGCCTGGTGCTTTCCTTGCAACAATGTTCATATGCCCAGGGATTGTCCCAGAGGCAATTTGCAGCAAAAAATAGCAGAACAAAGAAGGGGAGAAGGGCATGTCTTGATGTCTACTGCTCCTCCATATCAGTCACCCAGAGTTCAGAATGCAGTAATGGTGGCTCAGATGCAGGTGATGTCTATACAGAAAGAAGAAGAAATTGCTCCTAAGCATGCCTTATTTTCATGGATTGAAGATGAAGATTCAGTGTTCTTGAATGAAGCATCCACTTCCAAGAAACCATTGGTGGAGTCAGATTATTATATCAAATCAAAGATAAGAATGATGGAATAACTTGAAGCCACAAATAATGAGACTACTGGAGCTCCTCCTTTCTAGAATCATTATAACCTAGTTTCTAGGTAATAAGTGCCTCATCCAGTTCAGAATCAAGTAGTCTCTAGTTAGATTCTAGAGAAAATAAGATATCCTTACTATCCAAAGACACAAGCACTGGGACCTATGAACGTGGTGGAATAGCTGAAGAAGACCCCAGCGCATGTATCAATCTGGGATATGCTTTTCCTGAGCAAAATATTTTATTACAAGAAGCATTACAAGGCCAGGTGGGCTCTAAATCTGTTAGTGCTAAAGAAGGAGTTGCTGACAAAGGAAAAACTCAACATAAAGACACTACACCTTCAATGACAACAGCCATGTTGAACAATATGCTAGAGGTAGGTAAATCTAAGCGAGATCCATTTTATCTGACTTTAATAGTGGGAAAGAAATTATTGCATAAATCAATGATAGATTCTGGAGCTAGTACTATAGTCATGCCAAAGCAGATAGCAAATGCTTTAAAGATAAAATATAAGCCACTTACAAGAGGGGTTATGCAATTAGATGGAAAATCTGTACAAACTATAGGGAAGATCAAACAACTCCCATTGCAGTTGTAGACTTGCCCCAATATAATTGTTAAACAAGATATAGTGGTTATAGATATTCCCCCTGTCTTTGGTTTATGCCTATCTAGGGATTTCACAGCCAAGATAGGAGGATACATGTCACTGGATTGGTCCCATCTAATTTTGAGAACCAAATATGGAACAAAAATGAAAGTGTTGTTTGAACCTTTGTCCAAAGATCATATCACTGATGAACTAGCCCCAAGGATAGAAGCATCCCATGCCATGATGCATAAGGAAGAAAGAGTCTTTGTTGAAGAACTAGGTGACTAGACTGAACATGACCAACAAGAAGAGGAAAATAGTCAATTGATGACCATGATGTAGAGTGATCCTTATGGAACTATAACTCTACCAGTTTGGGCACTTATGTTATTTTTGAGGAAGTCCAAGAAATTCCAAACGTAATGAGAAAAGATGTATCTGAAAAGGAAGAACCTGAAGGAAACTCTAAAATCTGGATGTTAAATTCTGATGGGGCTAGGAGCAAAAATGGCACGGAGCAGGTATTTGTTTCACTACCCCAAATGGTGAGAAGATTCTAAGAGCTATACGCTTCCAATTTGCTTGCACTAATAATGATGCTGAGTATGAATCTTTAGTGCATGGTCTCATGTTGGCCAAGAAGAGAGTAATCAAGAATTTGGTAGTTAAAGGAGACTTAGAATTAGTAGTGAAACAAATCAAGGAGAAAGCAGTAGCAAAGAATGTAAGAATGAGATCCTACCATCATAGAATTTGGGATCTGATAGATGGTTTTGATGCTTTCAATATTGAGGTTGTCCCCACAACTCAAAATACAGAAGCAGACAGAATGGCACAAATTGGTTCTCAATTTGACCCAGCAAGGGACCTACTTGTTAATAGTGAATCAGTTAAAGTCATAGTGAGGCCAGTGATCCTAGACAATGATCAGAATTGGCAAGTTTTTGATAATGATCTTCAAGTACTCTTGTTTCTACAATAGTCAGGAGAGTTTGTTGATCAGTTATAGCCCAAGATCGAAGAAGCTTATGGTGATCAAATCATTCAACTAAAGTCAAATAAGCTCCCAAAGGACTGATCACTCTAGAGAATCTATTTGACCATGAAGATGTAAGCCTAGACAAAAGGAAGTTTAAGGCAAGTAAAGATGATTATTCTAAAATTTAGGTTAGTGAAGGAAGAAAGTTAAAGATAGGCAATGCTACTACCCAAGAGGAAAAGAACAAGCTGATCTCTTTGTGTAATAAGTATGATAGAGTGATTTTTTGGACCTATGAAGATCTTCATGGCTATAATAGAGACATCATCCAACATACCATAGAGCTTGCTGAGGGATCAAAACCAGTCTAACATAAGAAAAGACCAGTAAATCCCAGAATTAAGCCACTAATGGTAGATGAACTACAAAAGCTTCTAGAATCAAAGATCATTTTTCTAATTAAGCATTCAACCTGGGTGTCTAATTTAGTACCTGTAAGAAAAAAAAATGGTGACATAAGACTCGATGTGGATTTTAGAGACCTAAACAAAGCATCATTAAAAGATCACTATCTGCTACCTTCTATGGAACAAATTCTACAAAATGTGGCTAGATCAGAGAGATTTTCTTTGTTCGATGATTTCTCAGGATATAATCAGATTTGGTTGGCAGATGAAGACCAACATAAAACAACATTCACTACAAAGTGGGGAACATTTGCATACGCTAAGATGCCCTTTGGTCTTTCTAATGCTGGTGCCACCTTTCAGCGTGCCATGGATATAGCATTTGGGAAACTTATAAATAAGATTATTTCGATTTATCTAGATGACCTGACCATATTTACCAAAGAAGCCAAAGATCATTTTGAGCACTTAGAAGTTGTTTTCCAGAAATGTCAGGAATTTGGGATCTCCCTAAATCCTAAGAAGTGTATCTTTGTTGTGCCTCGGGGGAAACTTTTGGGACACATAGTTTCAAAAGATGGGATTTCCATTGATCCAGAGAGAGTCACAACCATAATGAATCTATCTTTGCCAGCGAACAAGAAGGCAATTCAGTCCTTTTTGGGGAAAATTAATTTTGTCAGCTGCTTTATATTTGATTTTGCAGGGCTAGTTAGGCCCATTACTCTATTGTTGAAGAAAGATGTGGTTTTCAAATGGACTACAGAAAGGAGACATGCTTTTGAAGAAATTAAGAAAGCTATTTCAACTGTGCCAGTATTGAGAAACCTAGATTTTTCTAAGCCTTTTATAATGTGTGTATGGAGGAGAACATAGTGTTGCATCTATTCTAACTCAAAAAGATGAAAAAGAAGAAGGTGAACATCCAATAACATTATTCTCTAGAACAATAAGAGACTATGAATCAAGGTACAATTTTGTTGAAAAACAAGCATATGCTATGGTAAAGGCCCTTAAGAAATCCAGGCATTTGGTAATAGGAAATAAAATTCTGATATTAGTAGCCCACCCTAGTGTGAGAGAATACATAATGGAAGGTGAGATCACTGAAAAAAAGGCCAATTGGATAACTAAGATTTTAGAGTATGATGTGGAGGTAAGGCCTAGCAAATTGGTTAGAGGCAAAGGACTGTGTCAGTATATGACCCAAGACATAGAGGAATCAATGCCTGAAGAGGCATAAATTAAAAAAGTGTTGAGACTCCAAGAGATGGACCAAGATTCTTGGGTCAGAGACATAATACAGTTTATGAGAACTAGTGTGTTCCCAAAGGAACTCTCTCCTGATAAGAAAAGGTACTATAGGTAGAAAGGAGTTCATTTTGTATTAATTGATCATGTTTTATTTAGAAAGAACATTGATGGAATACTTTTAAGATGTGTAGAAAAGGATGAAGCTCAAAAAGTATTACATGAGTTTCATCATGGAACTTCAAGGGGACACTTTTCAACAAAGACTACTACAATTAAAGTGACACAAGCTGGCTATTTCTGGCCTACATTGTTTGCAAATTGCTATCAGATGGTCAAATAATGTCAAACTTGCCAATTCTATACTGGGAAGAGAAGAAATGCAGCATTGCCTCTGAGCCCCATAATAGTAGATGAACCCTTTGCTCAATGGGGTCTAGATTTTATTGGCATGATTAATCCAATATCAAGTATGGGACACAAGTGGATTCTTACTACGACAGATTACTTTACAAGATGGAGTGAAGTAGTACCACTCAAGGAAGCTATTGAAAAGGTGATCCTAGAATTCTTAGAAGGGATAACTACTCGGTTCGGCCCTCCTCATACTATCATATCAAATAATGCTAAAACATTTTTGGGAACTAAATTATTTGATTTTACCTTAAAGAATGGGATATATCTGAAAACCTCTTCTAATTATTATCCACAAGGTAATGGATTGGCAGAGTCTACAAAAAAGAACCTAATTAGGCTCATAAAAAGAATGGGAGTTGACAATCAAAGAGAGTGGCACAGGTCACTTAACACATCACTATGGGCTGATAGGATCACCCTAAAGCAAATGAATAAAATGTCTCCCTATGAGTTAGTCTATGGAAAACATGTAGTGATGCCACTGAGTATAGAAATTCCTACTTTGCATTTGCTGAAATAGTTTGAAATTGAGGAAAATGGTTCCATGACAGTCAGACTTGCTGAGTTGCTGGAAGTACAAGAAAAGAGAGAAAAGGCACATGAATCAGTTTTGAAACACCAACAGATGGTTAAAAATTGGTTTGATAAGAAATCTTCCAATCTAAATTTTGAAGTTGGCTCTCTGGTGTTAAAATGGGATGAGAGAGCTGTTAAGTCAGGCTGACACAGTAAATTTGAAGCATTATGGATAGGACCTTTTAGAATCTGTTCCTATAAGCAGCAAAACGCATTTGAGTTAGAAACTATGAATGGAGAACCAGAAGAGATTCTGGTGAATGGGATTTTCCTGAAACACTTTACCTAAGTCTGAGACTCAATACGTATCATAGTTAGTTACTTTTAAATTCATTTCCCGCTGTTGTTTTTCTTTCCTACTTTTTCCCTTTTTAATAAGTGTTCCAAGAACACGTGTCAACAGTGCAAAGGTTCCTTCTCATTGGTAGTTACATTTATTGAGGTTGTTCAGCATCCCCTTTATTTCAAGAAAGTACCTATCTTTTCAAAAAGATCGCCACTCTTAGTATAGATCTGACACTCCGTCTAATACAGATTTCAAAAGATACACTAATTGTCTCTCAGCATTAATGCCATTAATATGATGAGATGTGTCATTTATTGTTTCATGATGCCCTACTAAGCTAAGTTTTAATCCCTTTGAGAGTTGCATTTGTTATTATCATTCTGTATTCTTAAGTTGCTATTGCGTCTAAACTCTATTCCTCGCAAGCATTCAAGCTAAGTGCAGTTTTCCTTTGCAATCCTTTCAATTTTCTATGCCAAGGTTTCTAAGTTATAGTAGACATAGGGATGTTGGAGACACAATCACCACATGAGGGGCTGGGAATCTTTGAGCACACTGAAAAGTTGATGAATAGAAATTCCTACACTTCTGCACCTACACAGCCAAGGAAGAATTATCTGAGGACAAGGGTCCCAGAAACACGGGTAAGTATTGACCCAACTTAGGTAAAGGATTATGCGGATGGAATTTTTGATACACACATGTAGAAGAATACTAAGAGTCTCTGGGAGGGAGATCACCAGAGATGCCTCGCCTGTGCAGCAAAGGGTCAATGTGAAACTTTCAGGATGAGAATATGGATGTCTCAATTGGCACAATTTCTAGTTCCAAATGTGCACCCGTGTTCTAAGTTGGTTGATTTGTGTGTGGAACTGTTTCACCCACCATCACATTATATTCAGCATGACCCATTCATGGTTCAAATTACCCCTAAGGCAATTAGGGATATGTTGGCTCTGCATCATGATAGAACGGCCACATTTCCAACTATTTTGAAGTTACAGGGCACATGGGCAAATCTCCACAGTACACTTAAGTTCCTGAATACTAAGATGCGTCTAGGTGAGGAAAATACCTAGATGCCTGCATTGCCCAATGGTCATGCCCAATTCAACTCTAACGTTCAAGAAGCCCTTGCCATGCTAGCCTTCATCTTTGGTCAAAATGAATATTCTAAAGTTCATGACTAGTAGCTCGCAATCATTTTAGGTTGAAGATAGTGGATAAGTCCCAGAAGTACCGGTTGGACTTTTCAGAGCAAATTGTGGCAGCCATTATTGACCAACTTACAAATTTCCAACAAAAACAAGTTTTCAGGTATTCCGCATATCTATTTCACTTGATGTTGTATCAAAATTTTAGTCTCTTCAAACAATATATGCCCTTGAATATGTATGACCCTGAGTCTAATGGTAGCAAAACTATTCTTGTCTATGTGGACTCATGTGTTGTCTAATACGTCAGATCCCTACAATTTTTTAGAATTCTTTGTTGCTCCTGCTTTTAGCCATTTAAGTCCTGAGCCTGTAGAACACAGGATGACATAGAGCATCAGAGGTTTTCTAACCAATCACCTAATCCCTTGTGATTATTTCTTTGGGGCTCATACTACTATAATTAGAGTCCATGGTTTTAGTGGAGAACCTATTTTATTGCCCAGAGTCTTGACCCCTAGGGTCACATTTTTAGAAGTAGCTCGCCAAGTATCTGTGATTGACAATGATTTTGGTCACAAAAAGAGAAAAAAAAAGATGTATGATGTTCCCTGGATAAGGGATAAAGTGACTATTGAGATTAGAGGGATTGAGAATCTCCTGCTAAGAAAATTGGTAGCCTATGGTTTCTTAATTGTAGAAGATAAGTGGAGATATGATCTAGATAGTTTCCTATCTTCTTGGATACTCCACAACAAAGTATCTGCAAAGGTTGTTCATGAAGGGCGCTAATTTTGGGATGACATAAGATCTCTAAAGGAGGATGACCCAACTTTCTATGTAGAATTAAGTGATTTGCCATATGAGGTACCTAGGTCTTGGGAAACTTTCTATGTGAAGGAAAAGGAATATGACCCTAAAATAAAAATGACCCAGGGTTTGAGAAAAACATTGAAGAGTAAAGACTAGAGTACAGAGAAGATTGAATCCTATTGGAAATATAGGCAAGAGATCTCTAAATTGACCCATACCTTTAGAAATGTAGAAATAGATGAGACATGGAAGTCAATTTGGGATGAATGGCATCCATCCCTAGCCTCAAGCCTGGATACAAGAAGAATTCCAAGAGGATCTCAGGAAGCAAGGGAAGAAATAGAGAAGGCTCAAGAAATTTATGAAATAGCCTAAAACTCCATGCCCATAATCTCTTAGCACCCTTGAGAAATAGAAGGAAATTGTATCATCATCGTCTCTCGGGACCCATATAGCTTCAGCATCTGGGGGTTCCAGAGTGGCACCTATGCAACAACCAGTAATTGATGTAGAAGAAGAAGAAGATCCTGAGGAGGCATCTGGTAGGCCTTGAAAGATAAGGAGGCTAATTTTCTTGAGGAAGAAGAAGAAGAAGCATCCATACCCAAACAATAGCAAGCTCCAGTCATTTCATATATAGATCAAGTAAGTACTTCTTCTCTTTTCTCTCCTGTATCTATTTCTGTTGGCAAGAGACACTATATGGATTCATGGTTGTTGTCATTGATGGCAACAAAGGTCATCCCACATATCCACAAGTCATAGTGTGCCTCCACCGGAAGTCAGAATGAAGATTATTGTGGTCCGGTGAACAAGAACAGAGCATATGGCAAGGTCTGACAGACTGGTCCGGATCTCTCAGAGGAAGTATCTTGGTATAGTACGGATTTGGGGAAGTCAAGAGGACTACCTTGAGTGGTATATTCCAAGGATTTAGCCTCCGGTGATGAACAAGGAAAAAGATATGAATAGTTGAGTACCGGATTCCTGAGTGACAATGAGAACAGAGGAAGAACTGACTGACAGAACATCAGACTATTTTCCAGATGTGTTATTGTTGATGGTAAAGGTTGTGAAGGCATGAATCATGTTTGGCCAACATTATTAATGATTTCTACAAGTATATGGTTGATCCACATTACTTGATATGCAAGGATTCAGCTGACAGAACAGAGTTTGTGAGAAGATAGACTATTCCGGGTGCCGACTAGAAAGATAATGAAATCACTAGTGTGGATATATATATAGGATGGATTTAGTTGTGAGTGTGGTAAGACAAATGTGAAGAAGTGTAGAGCAGAGTAGAAACAGTAAGAAAGATCCGGTATGTGAAAGGAAAGCAGAATAAAGAGAAGAGGAATGATGAAGTGCAGCAGATCAGTGTACTGAGCCTAACCGGAACTGAACTCCAGCATATGTGGATGCTTTCAATCAGTTCAAATATTGTATAACATTCTTTTGTAGACAGTGTGTCTCCTTGTAGGCAGTGTGCCTCTTTGTGAGCAGTGTGCTTAGGCAGTGAGCCCTAATTGGCAAGTGCCATTTTGTAATTCCTTATTCTTTTAATAGAGAATAATCTTTGGGTTAATCACCCCATGGTTTTCTCCCTTAACAGGGTTTCCATGTCAAAAATACTGTGTCATGTGTTTCTCATTTCATGATAATGTTTGTTTGTTTGATTCAATGCTGCATTGATTAATAAGAAAATTCAAAAGAAGAAATAATTAGGATAACTGATTCACCCCCTCTTAGTTATCAACAATTGGTATCAGAGCCAAGTTCCTCCTAATAGAGCCTAATAGCTTGAGGAAGATCTGGGAGTTCAAATGGATGCATATGGTTTAAGGGAGCAACTCAAGACTGCCCTTGAGGATCTTGAACAGTCAAACTCTGAAGTCAATGAATTAAAGGAAAGACTCAAACAGGCTGATGAATTCATGAGAGAATTAAAGGACAAATTAAGTCTCTCTATGAAAAAGAGAAAGGAGCTGCTCCAACAATTGGCAAGAGAAAGTGAAGAAAGTAATGCAAAGGAAGAATTGACTGAGAAAACCAAGTTATGTGAAAAGTTATCAAAAGAAGTCATTATGGTAAGATATGAAATGGAATCAAGGGTTATAAAGTTTACTCAAGAGATTGAAGAGAAAAGAAAAGCTGAAGACAATTTAAGACAATCTCTTAAACAGAAATCAGAAGATTGCCACCAGATGGACAGGATTATTAGAGATCTTGAATCTGATCTTGAAGATGCCAAAGATAATGAAGAAAAACTTGAGGATCAAATTGTCTCTCTCAAAAGAGATCTTCAAATAGCAAATGAATATAAAGAGAAATTCAAGATAAGTTCTACTCAACTTGAAGTTCTTCTTGGAAGTCAAAAGAGGGCAGATGACAAGTATGGTTTGGGATATGAGAAAGGAGAAAGCTCCGGATCTGGTCAAAAAAATTTTGGATCAGAAAATCCAAGGAATAAGCCTAGAAGACCTTTGGTAAGATAGCCCAATGCTCAAAGATATCCATCCTTCAATGGATATTGCCACAGCTGTAACCACTTTGGTCACAAAGCTAATCAATGCAGAAAGAGAATGAATTAGACTAATTCATCCTTCTCTGGACAGTGCTTCAACTGCAAAAGGTATGGACACAAGTCTCATGAATGCAGAAATATGCAAATAAACAAATCATTCAATGGTAGATGCTTTGCATGCAATAGGGTAGGCCATATGGCTAATCAATGCAGATCAAGAGGTTATTAGTCAAATATGCAAGGAAATGTTATTTTCCAAATCTATAATAGGTCCGGTCATAATGCAAAAGTCTGCAGAAGCAAGAATTAGGACAAAAGAGGTCCGGTGTATAATCAAAATCAAGACAAGGGTAAACAAAAGATGAATGCGGATGAAGTTAGGAATCAGATGAACAAGATTTGGGTGAAGAAAAGTTCAGAGAATGCAGAGGTTGGATCCGCACTAGACTCTGGTGCTGATATTCCTTCCGGAAATTAAAAGGTGAGCTCTGGCTCAGGGGGAGACACAAAGAAAATCCTGTTCCCCCAGCCAATCAAGTGGTGCCGGATTAAGCACGAGATGCAGAGTAAAGGTTTTGTAGATATGAGTCTTGAAATGATCCAGATAAGATTTCAGAGGTCCGCATGAAGATGTGTATAAGTTATGATCTATCATGCAAAACCTGTTCCAGGAGATGCTCTGGAATGACAGAGGATTACAAAAAGGTTCGGAGAGATCCGGAAGTGCATTGTTATATTCTGTGGATTGGACAGAGTATTTGGGATGTCCTTGTGATGTGACATCTTGATTTGTTCATGGTTGGAAGATCCGCATGATGTTCATAAATCAGGACTGATCTGGTTCTTCAAGTCATTCGAATAAGGCAAACCAGAAGAATGTAGGTCGAGCATTTATTGCAAATAGATATTAGGGTTTGCGAAACAATATAAGGGATTTCTCATAAATCACTTCTTCATTCTACACTCAAGAAGAAGTGAAAAGTGGAGCTCTGCAACAAAATTCATCAAGCTCACCGAAGATCACTTGCAGAAGTTATTACATACAGAAATCAATCCAACCACTCCATATAACCAAAGGCACATAAGGTATTTTCCGTTTTCAATATCTCACTGCAAATCTTTGAAAAATGGCTACTCTGAATATAGTTAAGATCTCTGATAGACCTCGCCCCACATTCAAGAAACGTCCATACAAATCTTTGGAGGTAGATCCCCTAGGAGCCTTCTCTAGTGTTCTGCATGGTGTATTGCATACGGAGGACATTAGGGTTTACATACATGCAAACTTTGAAGACTTTGGTGAATCAAAATTGATGGATATCTATCACAAACAGTTGATAGATGACTCCTTTGAGATTAAACCTCAGTACAAAGCCATCCGAGATAAGCACTTTGCACAGTGCTTTCATTTCCCCTATTTTGAAGAAGATGAATGGGTCCGGTATGTACTAAGTAGAGTGCATGACAATTTCTTATGGTTGAACAAGCCTTTCAAGATCACCAAAGATGCAATTAGGGCTGTAACTGGTTTGCACTCATCCGGTGGATTACCTGTTCTCAAGTCTGTCAAAAATCAGACAGTTAGTGATGCAACCAGATCTAAATTTGACAAGAGAGCTATGACAATTGAAGACATCACTGAACCAGATGTAAAATTTGCATCTATGATAATTGGTTACAAAATCTATCACTCCAGTAGGGAAAATTAAGTATCGGGAACTACAATTTACACAGCATATCAAATGCTAAAGGAAAATGCAGACTATGACTTGTGTGAGCTTCTTCTAAACCAACTTTTGGAAAATCTGCAGAAGATCAAGAACGACAAGAAAAACTCCTTCAAGTATGGCAATTTGATCCTTTGTCTCTTCTTTTATTACATGAATGAGCTTCCCGGATCCAGTGGATGGATATGGTAGAATGACAGACCAGTTGCCATCCAAATCAGAGATTATTTGCATGGACTTGGGGATGCTAAAGCAAGAAAAACAGCTCTATGGGGATATTTCAAGAACTTCTAGAGCATGATGCATGCAAGAGAAAGAATACCCCAGTCTCTTGTTGAAAAGTACATAGACATAGTATGCTTTATGGTAGAAACAGATCAGTGCCTAATGGAGGCAGTAGAACCAAGAACTGTGTGGATCATGCCCATAGGGTATGAAGTGGATGAATAGATTGTGGAGCTGCATGTTCAACACATGCTAAGTCAGCCTAAAGATCTAAAGGCAGAAAGGTTCGAAACATTTGAGGAACTGAGTATAAAAAATCATGTTGAACTCAGAGAACCGGAGATCAAGAGGAAGGTTAGAAAAGAAGTAGAACACATAGCACAAGGCCTTGGGATCTCCATGGAAGCACTTGATGCTCACCGGAAGAAGAAGGAAGGGGATGAGAAAGAGAAGAAGAGGGCAAAAAAGAAAAGTGAAGAAAGTGTTCCGATTGAAACCTCCACCTGGACCAGATCATCAAAAAGATCTGCACCTCCCACAACTCAAAACTGGAAGTCCAGGCACCTGGCAAAAGATCCAAGACGAAAGCCACAAGGGCTTATGAGAGTCAAAGAGATGAAGAGGATATTGAATCAGATGAGAGAGTAAAGGAATTAAAGAAGCAGAAGAAGAAGGGATCTGGTAAACCCTCCACAGGCCAAGACAAGGAAGAAATGGCAGAAAAATTTGTTGAAAAGCCCACCCTATCTCTAGACAGTGTAATCAAATCAGTCACTATGGATGGGAACCTTCAACCAGTGGCTAAATTTTATGATGACTACAATGAGGCAGACCAAAAGATCCTGCAGGAAGCTACAATTAGGTACCTAAACATTTACAATAAAGCCTTTATTGAGATTATCTCCAAAATTCCTAAGAGTCTAGAGAAGGAATTAGAAATAAGAAAGAACAATGCCCAGGCAAAAGATCTTGAGATCCAGGAGCAGATAGCTATTCAACTATATCCTCAAATTGATCCCAAGACAATGAACATAATATTCAAAGACTGCAAAGATGAGTTCAGAAGTAAAGCAAGGATGAATAAACTCATGCTTGGTGAGACTGACAAGGTAGCCATGGATACAGAAGAGATCCTCCAGAAAGCCTTCAAAAGGTTTAATCTTCCTGTTGTAGAGGACTTAGGTGCAGAAACAACTGTGGACTTGGAATCATCTGCTCCAGAAGAAGTGGCCCTTGAACAGACTAACATCTCTCCTCTGGCTTCCCCTACAGTCTCCGGATCCAAAGAAGAAGAGAAACTACAAGAGAAAGGAGCAGTGGTGAAAGAAAAAGAAGGTGACAGTGCAAAGATTGCAGAAGGACAGAAGACTTCACTAGAGAAAACCACAACTGTCAGTGGTGGGAATGTAGAGGAAGAGAAAATTCCAATGGACAGCTCCAAGACTGCAAAAGAGAAGAAACATCTATCTTCGGCAAGAGACACTACACAAACTATCCAAAGATTTCTGAGCAAAGAAGCAATAGAGATTGATGAACCAGAGCTGCTACAAGGCCCATTCAACTTTGATTCCCTCTCTCCGGTGTAGATAATGAAGATAGCTTCATTTGCTAATGCTAAGGCAAATGAAAAACTCCTAAAGTATCATATGGAAGACTGTGAGTTGATAGAGGCTACTTCTGAAGTGCTTGAGAAGATTATGCCATCAATCCAGAAAGATCCCACAGCCTCCTCTTCTAGTAATCTCAAAACCTTAGTCAACAGTGTTAGTACACATTTTGAATCCCTAGAAAAATTAGCTGAAGAAAAGGTCCGGAAGGAGTTCTTAGATAAGAGATTCTCAGAGGTACTAGGATTAATCTCTAATGATAGGAGAAATATGAGTATTGGAATAAAGAGCTTAGAAAGTGCTCTTAAGGATGGTGGTGACATTTACAAATTTTGTATCTCCTGGTTAAAAGCAAGTGTAGAAGTTGAGAAGAAAATAAAACAGGAACAGGACAAACTACTGAGTTTGTCTCAAAGTTTTGATCCTCTCTCTTCCTCCATAGTAAATCAAGAATGTCAAACTATTGCAATCACAAATGCAATAAAGAACTTTGAAAAGGAAAGGAAGAATATAATTAACTGGATGGGAGAACTTAGAAGGATTATAATCCCTAAGTTAGAAACTATGCATGAGGCCATAAGTGATGCTCAGACTACCGCCCAAACCAATGATCCGACAGATCTCTAGAGGGCAGAAGATTTTGCATTCTTGTTGAGTGGTCACATTTCAATTTTGGATAGAATGAAGCAAAGTTGGGCTACAGAACTGGTCCAATTGAAGACATCCTTTGCAGACATTCTTCAGTTTATGTAAGTATGTAATATGCGGCTAAGTATAGTAAATTTTTTTGAAAATTTTGGTGTGCGGACCCTACCCTTTGCCATTGATGTCAAAGGGGGAGTGAGGAGTAGTGAAAAATAAGGAATCCAACTAAGGGGGAGCTCTGGAAAATGTATATAAAGATAGAGCATCAGCCAAGGGGGAGCATAGTGTAAACACTTAGTCATTTTTCACTAAGTGTTGCCATCAATGCCAAAGGGAGAGATTGTTGGCAAGAGACACTATATGGATTCATGGTTGTTGTCATTGATGGCAACAAAGGTCATCCCACATATCTGCAAGTCATAGTGTGCCTCCACCGGAAGTCAGAATGAAGATTATTGTGGTCCGGTGAACAAGAACAGAGCATATGGCAAGGTCTGACAGACTGGTCTGGATCTCTCAGAGGAAGTATCTTGGTGCAGTACGGATTTGGGGAAGTCAAGAGGACTACCTTGAGTGGTATATTCCAAGGATTTAGCCTCCGGTGATGAACAAGGAAAAAGATATGAATAGTTGAGTACCGGATTCCTGAGTGACAGTGAGAACAGAGGAAGAACTGACTGATAGAACATCAGACTATTTTCTGGATGTGTTATTGTTGATGGTAAAGGTTGTGAAGGCATGAATCATGTTTGGCCGACATGATTAATGATTTCTACAAGTATATGGTTGATCTGCATTACTTGATATGCAAGGATTCAGCCGACAGAATAGAATTTGTGAGAAGATAGACTATTTCAGGTGCCGACTAGAAAGATAATGAAATCACTAGTGCGGATATATATATAGGATGGATTTAGTTGTGAGTGTGGTAAGACAGATGTGAAGAAGTGCAGAGCAGAGCAGAAACAGTAAGAAAGATCCGGTATGTGAAAGGAAAGTAGAATAAAGAGAAGAGGAAAGATGAAGTGCAGCAGATCAGTGTACTGAGCCTAACCGGAACTGAACTCCAGCATATGTGGATGCATTCAATCAGTTCAACTATTGTATAACATTCTTTTGTAGACAGTGTGTCTCCTTGTAGGCAGTGTGCCTCTTTGTGAGCAGTGTGCTCGGGCAGTGAGCCCTAATTGGCAAGTGCCATTTTGTAATTCCTTATTCTTTTAACAGAGAATAATCTTTGGGTTAATCACCCCGTGGTTTTCTCCCTTAACAGGGTTTCCACGTCAAAAATATTGTGTCATGTGTTTCTCATTTCATGATAATGTTTGTTTGTTTGATTCAATGCTGCATTGATTAATAAGAAAATTCAAAAGAAGAAATAATTAGGATAACTGATTCACCCCCCCTCTCAATTATCAATAATTTCTTCTTATTTAGGAGTGGCATCCCCAAGCACCCAAGTTTACATGTCTCTTGCCACTTTTGTTGTGCCTTCACAAACTTTTACTCTATCTGCCAGTGTATCAGCCATGTCTTCACAGACTATAACCTTGCCATTGTTTTCCCCATCTGTGCCTGAGATGGCATCACCCCAAGTTGACCCTAGTCAGTAGATATCTGCTATTCCTTACGGCTTGCCTCAAGGTCATCCTTTTGCTAGAGGTTATATTGCATCTCCTCCCACTTTCCAAGCTCAAGCAGATACAACAAGAAAGGCTAGAGAGGCTAGGATGGAAAAGAAAAGGAAGAAAGAAAATAAAAGCCTTGATGTGGCTCATATGAAGTCACTATTTGACCCCATCCAACAGTCTTTGACTCTGATGCATCTATCTCCCAATGTTGTTAAACCAAATGAATAGATGCAGCCATAGGATTATGCAATGAATGTAGTGGCTATGGACATGTCTCAGTTTAGGCCACAAGACCAGGTGGAATTAATGAATGAAACTACTACAATAGTTGCCACAGACTACTTGAAAGTGTTTAAAAGGCTCCAGAAAGTTTAGGCTGATTTAGCACAGGAAAAGGTTAATAGCATCAATTTAACCTGGGAGATACAATCCAAAATAAATGAAATTGATTCATTGAATAAATAGTTGTAGACCACTATTTCCATACAAATTCATCAAACTACACAGTCTCAGGTTGCATCTTTAAAGACTGAGTTAGCTTAGGAGAAAGCTGCTATTGCTACATTAAGCCAGGAGAAGGCCACTGTAGAAAAGAAATATCAAGATAAGTTGCAAGAAGCAACACAGTTACAACAAATACTATACAAGGAATAGATTGCAAATAGTGCAGCTCAAGTGCAATTCATGGCTGAGTAACAGAAAACAAGGCAGCTAACAATTGAGTTAGCAAACAGACCACATAATGCAGGGGTCTTAAATTTATTTAAGGAGTTATATGTTTCAGTATGGAAAAGAATCTCTGAGGAGATTATTTAGCTCATGCCATCTCTGGCCTTTCTATTGAATGCTCAGCGATTGTGCGAGAAAGTGGAATCTTCTGTGTAGGCCACTTTATCTATTGTTTCATTAAGAGTTTCTGATTCTCAGCTTCTATTGCAGAAGTTATATGATACAACTGATGAAACATTATTTGCAGTTGGTATCAATGATAGGATGATTGCTTCTAAGAAGGTAAATGAAGCTCTGAGTTGCAATACTGCTGCAATGAATTGTAAAGATCTCCTGGACATAGTAAAGGAAGGAGTCAAGAACATGAAGAAGCACATTGAAGATTTGGTGCAATTAGGACTGCCTTCACCTTTCCCAGATAATAATACAGTGTTAATGATAAATGAAATAAAGGCTCTACTTTTAACCAAACAAAATGATCAGACTATTTTCTAGGGTCTAAGTGATTCATCTACAGTGGAAGAGGTTGAAGATGTGTTGGTACCAATGGCTCAACTGGAGTTTCAATTGAAAGTTGTGGTCTAAATTTTATAGTCATTTTCTCATAAGGATATTATCAATCTGAATTTTTCTTTTCAAGATTTGTAGAGAAGACAAGAGCTGTCAGGTTCAGAGTGGTCTGTGTATCAGACTGCATTATAGAATTTATGATTGAAGTCTTATTGACTATGGTAGTGCCTTTTTGATTCCTTTTTGGGGTTCTTTCTAAGCAGGCTCAAAAGTCCTGGTGATCGCCAAGAACTGTAGATCTTGAAAAACTCTACATTTTATTAATAGTTACAGTGTATGTTTTAGCTGCCATTAAGGGCGTGGTTCGGTGGTTAAGTTGCTTGGTTGTGGTGGTGGCCACCAGGGTTCAAACCCTCGCTGGGCCAATGAGCTCGTAGGCTTTACACCTTCACTGGGCCAATGAACTTGCAAGTTTAAAGTGTTCCTTCTTGGGGATGAGGTCCCCCATGTTGTGGCCTCACCGGTTCATCGCTCCGGACAAAAGCGTTAGTGTGGAGCCAGAGAGCGTGTTACGCCAGTGTCACCGGTCATGTTAAAAAGTTTACCAGGTGCAAAAAAAAAATAGTGTATGTTTCAGTGGCATATATATATATATATATTTGTGGCTATGCTTTTCTATGTGTCCCTGTGTGCAGATCACGCCATGTGTTAAAGCAATAGCTAGTAGTAGTAGTTTGAAGTTTCCAGCAGATGCAGCCGCATGTTTCTTTTTCCTTTTAGTTGAAGTAGTGGAGTATGCCATGTGGCTATAATGATTTTCTTTTATTAAGTCTCATAGTTGCTGCAGGCTGTGCCATGTGTTGACACCAGAGGTAGTTTCTTTTATGTCGTTTGCTAGCAGGTGGTGCCGTGTATCTTTTGAGTTTTCTTTTAGAGGCTGCCACATGGATCTTCTTTTTGTTTAAGACTTGTTAGTACCAGCAGATAAGTGGTGGGCCACAATTTTATTGACACAATTTCTTGCTTGTTGCAGAGAGCACGACGTGGCAAAAGTGGAGGTAGGAATCTCTTTTATTTCAATGTCCTCAAGTTAAGGCATTATATTTTCCAGTTGCATTGGAGTGCGACAAGTGTCAGTTTCTGCATGTTTTCCTCAGCCCCTTTTATAAGCTATGGTGTGTCACATGTTGCTGCATGTCTGATATTGTTTCAAGCAGAAAGTGCCATGTCTCCCAGCTTTATTTCTTTGTGCAGTTAGTAAAATGGTGAATGCAGTGGGTCCCATAGTTATCACCTTATTGTGATGAATATGGGGTGAAACGACAAGTGGTAGGTGATATTAACTTCAAAATTATAAAAATACTCAAAAATATTTAGTTTTAGTAACCAAACTCAGTGGGTTCATAATTCATAGACCATTGGGTGAAAATTGAACTAGCTAGATGCATTGAAAAAATATCCAAGATAACTAGTTAGAGTTGCTCAAAGGTGGGCCTACAACTCTCCTCTTAAGAAATAAAAAAATGTCTCAAGGTTTGGTTCCATTGTAAAGGCCTCTAGAAATGTAGATTACAAAAATGTAGAAAATAGTGAAAAATCAGATTTTTAATATTTTTCATCATTGCCCATAGTGCTAACCAAAATTTACTAAGGAACCTACTATCCTAGTTATAAATGATACCTTGGGGTAGATCAAAATGTACCCAAACATTCTTAAATAAAATTTTGGTAGTGTATTTTGCAAAAGATTCCTTCTTGTACAAGCTACCATGATGGTCATCTTTGAAAACTTGTCTTATTACCACACACACATAGTCATGACCATGTTTGGTCATAGGAAGCCCTAAGATGAAATCCATGTAGACAAAGTGTTAGGGATTAATAGGAAGTAGAAGAGGTGTCTACAATGTCTACTTTTGATTTGTAAGCTTCACAATGGCAAAGGTTGTATAAGATCGAATGGACAAGATGACATCATGATCAATTTGAAGATATGATCTTTCCATAGTCCAAATAAGTGTACAGAAGTGCTTCTAGATTAAATTTTGTGAGTTTTTTTAACATCAACATTTCAGCGCACACTACATGATCCATCATTAGGATGAAGAGCATAATAGAGTAGTGAATTGCGAACCCAATATTACTAAATAAAGGATGGATGGAATGGGGGGAAATGAAACAAGAAATTACAAGAGGACACAAGAATAGGGAGGGTTGTAGACGATTCCTAGAAGTACGAAAAAAGAAAGAATGTAAATAAAAAAGAAGGAATTTAATAAGAGGTAAAAATAACAGCGTTGATATTTGAAGGCATATTAATAATGGTCATAGGTAGTGTTTTAAAGAAGCTAAATTAGTATTAAGGAACTAGAATTAATATTCCTAAGAAATATTAATTTTTTTGGGCATGCATTTAGATATGAAAAGGAAAGATACAACTATGAAAATTATAAGAGAAAACATAGATAATTCAAAAGAGGAATATATTAGTGAAAACATGTGTAAAAATTTTAATTTGAAAGAGGAATTCATTGAATGTGCAAAAATGTGTAATAACAAACATCTTCCCATTTTTTATAAGCCTTGGCACTTTATCTTCTGCATCTAAAGTCAAGAATCTAAAGTCAAGAATCCTTTCTTGGGGAGGGGGAGTTTTGTCATATGAGTTTTCTCCTTCTCATCATCATTTTACATGGGTACCTAATTAGGCCTAGTTGTTGGGACCCATTTCATATTTCACATTTCTCATAAGTTGCACTTAAGGGGAGATGTTAGTGTAATTATTTAGTTGTACCTTATTATATTAAGTTTACTTAGGTAGGATAGGATAAGTGTGTACAAGCTTTTTCCTTCTTTCATGGGATCCCACTTTATCCTTATCCTAATAGATTTAGAATCGTGGATAAGCAATCCCTTGTTTTTTATTTTTATGCCTTATCCCCATTCTCATCAGATTTAGAAACTATGAGGATATGTATTGTATGCATCCTTTCAAATGAATCAATTAGTTGATCTCTTTTGTATATTGCATCCTTGAATATAATAGTATTATTCTTTCATATTGATCTTCCTTTTGTACTTTCTTTTAGCTCTCTAGATTTTGGGTGGCTATTTCCATAGCCAAATCTAACACAAGTGGTAATTAGGGACATGTTTACCTTCTATAAGTCTCTCGTAGATGTAAACAAAATTAGGATTTGTGCCATACAATTAAGGCCAATCTACTATTTGGTGTCTATAAGAGTCTAATACATTTGATAGAACTACAATTGGAGGTTAACTCAAGTAGTTTACAAATTTTTTAGTGCTCACCTTATTGTGATGAATATGGAGGTGAAACTACTAATGGTAGGTAAAATTAACTACAAAATTACAAAAATACTAAAAAATCATAATTCATATCCCATTGGGTGAAAACTGAACTAGCTAGATGAATTGGAAAAATCTCCAAGAGAACTAGTTAGAGTTGCTCAAAAGTGGGTCTACAACTCTCCTCCTAAGAAACAAAAAAAGGTCTCAAGGTTTGATTCCACTAAAAAGGCCTTTGAAAATGTAGATTATAGAAATGTAGAAAATAGTAAAAAATTAGATTTTTAATATTTCCTTAATGAATAGTAATAGTAATTGTCAAGATATGTTAAGAGCAATGAAAAATGAGATCTAGTGTGGAAAAGAAACACAAACCTTTATTTGATAAATAACTTAATAATCAAACTAATGGAATAAGAATAACTTACAAGAACAAGAAACAAGTACAATATTGCAAGACAAGAATATGACTCCACACAAAATACATTAAATAAAAATCACAATTACAAGAATTAAGATGCAAAGTGAGTGGATACATAAATAGAAAAGAGAAGAGTCAAATATGACTAAAAAATTAGATTTTCGGTATTTTCCATCATAGTCCATAGTGCTAATCAATTTTTGCTAAGGAACCTACTTACCTTGTCAAAATTGATACTATGGGGTAGATTGAAATGAAAATAAACATTCTGAAAGAAATGTTTGGCAATGTCTTTTGTAAAACACCCTTCTTGCAAGCTACCATGAAGATCATCTTTGAAAACCTATCAACCACCATGTAAACACAGTCATGGCCATGCTTGGTCATAGGAAGGCTTGATATGAAATCCATGGAGATAGAGTGCTAGGGATTATCAAAATTGATAGATAGAGTGCCAGGGCTTATCAAAATTGATACTTTGGGTAGACTAAAATGTAAATAAACACTCTCAAAGAAATGTTTGGCAATACCTTTTGGAAAACCCCCTTCTTGCAAGATACCATAAAGACCATCTTTGAAAACCTATCAACCACCATATAAACACAGTCATGACCATGTTTGGTAATAGGAAGGATTGATATGAAATCCATGGAGATAGAGTGCCAAGAGAGGAGGTGTGTTATTACATATTTTTGATATTTCTTATATTCAACCATGCAAATGCCATCCAAATGCTCCTAGATCATAGTTGGATTATGATGTAACTAGAAAGGAGAAGAATTCTAGCTAAAATTGAAGTAGTAGATTTGATATTAAGAAGAGCAAGTAAAAACTATCTCTTATCTATGTACTTGTTTATTTTAAGCAATAAAAATCTAATATATGAGAAATTAGCTCTACCACCTAGCTTTCCCCATCCTATAGTTTTCTATGATAAAAATATTGTCTTGTATTTTAAATATTTACTTTTAGTTCGAACAACATTCCAAACCTCTTGGTAAGCTATTAGTTGAGAAATTCAAGTAGCATAGTAGTTTTAATTGTGTTGTTTCTAAGTACAAATTAAAGAAATTATAGACCACCTAGGGAAAAAGCTCTAGGTGGTTTAAGTAATACCAATATCCAACAATTTATGTATGGAAAATAAACACTTCCATACAAATGTGATCTAGATCTAATTGAAATGATCAAGTAATATGAATTATGGACAAATTAGATATAGATACAAGAGCTAATCAACTAAGTAACTAAGAAGTAATACAAAGATTATTTATTTCTAATAAGGTGAAAGCTTTGAATCTTTTGTTGACTTGTTGGTACACCGCGACAAGTGATCAAAATTAGAAATTACTTCACGTGGTGTGGTCTCATCTACTACTAATGCAACCTCCTAAGCCCAGTGGTGTACTCCTTGAACTTTCTTGTAATAAGGGTTATGCTAAAAAGCATAGTGGGTCTAGCTTCAACATGAGAGAAGAATTCCTATATTTGTCTTGGTAGTCATTAGATCCATAGGTGATGAGTATAAGTTTGTAGTCATGTAATACAATTGATGCAAAAAAAACCCTGATGAACTTGTGTAGATACAAAGATGTAACTTAAGAGTGCTTGTAAATCAAAATTTTATTGTGTTTGATTCCTTGAATTGCAATTGATTCCTATTTTCCAATTGAATCCAATTATTTTCTACTAACATAGGAGATGTCTACAAATGCAAGTCCATAGTCACTCAATTTAAAGCTCTTGGCACATGAGCTAATAGGGTATTGGCTAATTTTTGGAAGGGTTAGATTTGGTTAGCAAAAATAAAAATTTGAAGGAGATAGATTAGGCTACACTATCAATCATAGTCCATGGTCTAAGTTGTGCCACAACCTATTCCAAACTAGTAGGGGATTTGTGGATGTTGATTAGTCTAGACTTTAAGGAAGTATATACTAACATTTAGCTAGTAAATTTTGGGATACAAATCTATTTATACATGAAAGAGTCAAATTGAATTCCATGATTGTATTTATAACCCATATTTAAAAGTGATGTAAAATGAAAATATAAAAATAGAGGGTATGCACTTTTATCCCTTACACCTATCTACTTATGCCTTCTTCAATAACTTGTTTTTCTAACATTGATATGTGTCAAAATCTCTATAAACTATAGATTTCATTCCTCAAAACTGTTATATATATATATAATTTATTTATTTTACAAATAACTTGTAATCTATTTTTCACCTAGTATGCATTTAAAAATATTAAGAGACAATAAATGAAAATTTACCCTTATGATTTATTTCCCCATAACTTTTACATATTATTCGAAGCCAAATTGCTAACGACATGGAATGACTAGCCACTAAAAATAGAACATCATCACCATAGAAATAAGCTTAGCATAAGACTGGAATTCTTTCTTAACAGATGTGAATCAGTCTATATACATCGTTTATATCACTCCAGCTATATGAATGTGAGCTACGCTTAACTGAAGTGGATGTATTATATATCTATATAGAGATGTTTCTTACTCAAGAGTTAGTCTAAGGGAGACGGAGGCTGAAGAAGACAGAAAACTCAAGCTAATCAAGCTAAGCGTTATGACATTGAAAACTAGTCACAGCTCCTGCAAAGGACATGAGTACCAGGAAGCAGTTATTCTTTCACTAGTGAGAAGGAGCTCTTCCAAATAGTCTACACCCATATCCTCCAATTCTATCACAAATCTCTCATTGCTTGCACATGTACTTTCTTCTTTTTCTTCTTCTGTAATATCACTTCCTCTACCAAGAGATTCATATTCTTCCTCTTCCTTGAATATCTGTGGCAGCATGAAATGGGAGGGGAAGATAGGAAAGTTGAGGATAGCTCTTGGGCCTCTAATGCTGAGGGCAGCCCTGTCATAAGCCATGGCTGCTTCCTCTGCACTATCGAATGTTCCAAGCCACATTCGAACTCCTCCTCTTCTTGAATCTCTGATTTCAGCCGCATATTTCCCCCATGGCCTCCTCCTTACTCCTCTGTAATGTTTCTCTCCATCCACCCATGATTTCTTCTTCTTACTCACATTCCCAATCTCAACTTTGCCATTCATGGGCTCATGACAGTCTTCACTGGCCACATGCTCCATAACTCCATGCAAAACCAAGTCCCCTGAACCATTCTCATTGCAAGGAGTTACTTTGTGAAAACAATTCATCAATTCTGAATATGCAGCCATGTATGAGTCTGGTTCATCTTCACAAGGACCATAACTTAGAGAAGAAGATGGCATATCATTTATACCACTTTTCTTAACTTGCATGGATTCAGAGTAATGGGCTTTTCTCTTGAGACTATTTCCGGCAAGATTGCTCTCTACCTCAGAAGAATTCATTACTTCCTACTCTTTCTTCTTGTGCCCTAAGAATTGGGAATGTTCATTTGAACTACAAAGTATTGGAATGTTGCCCATTTATAAGCAGGCTAGTGGAATAATATATTAGTTTTAGTTGTTGACTCCTGTGATGCAGAGGAGCCTGCTGTCAACTTTTGCGGATATTAAACTGTAATTGCTTGCACGAATGGCCTGTGTGGACCTGACTAACGCTAGTGCTTGACTGATGATAATAAAACTGAATATTCAAAGTCTTCTGTTTAGGGCTTTCACATTGTTAGAGGACAAAATATCTATATTTTCAATGCTGGTCCATTCTGGCACCTCAGACTTTTTCACTTTAATTTTTTTAATGTTATTGCACGTGGGGTGCCAAACAATTAGTGGTCTTCCCTTTTTCACTGAGTTCAAAGCAGCACTGTTTATCAACTAGGATCCAAGTTTTTGAATTATATCTTTATTAATCCATCACATTTAGATGTGCTTTGAACAAAAGAAGATTTTGACTGATTTATTTCATATTATTGTAGTAGTACTCGCTAGTTTTTATTTTTATTAGATTTGATTAGCTTTCTGTTTTGGTAAATATTTTTCGAATATTTTAAAGCCATCAAAGTATAATCCAAGATTAGTTGGTATGATAGAAGGTTTAAAGTAATAACGGTGAAATCTATTTATTCATATTAAAGTAGGTTTATTTTGATGGAGTATTTTAATATATTTATATATTAACAAATGGTTTGTGTAAAGTTGGGTTCATTCTTCTATTTATTTATTCACACAAATACATTCAATTTTATTTGTCTGTAATCTTATACATTCTTCATTATTAGTCATTTATTACACCTATTATTGTGTCTCTTTTATTACACTCATTCCCTACCTTAATATTTATGCCTCCCTATCTTAGGTAAATCCCATAGTGTGCAGCGTCACCCTTCAGCATATGGAACTAACCCCTAAATTTTAAATTTTAAATTCAAACATTTGTTGACTCCCACCTTTTCACTAGACATTATGAGCCAACTTGGTACATGTTACATGATTTATTACTATGTATTGATATTTTAAAATGTTCATTTGTGAATTTATAACACATGGGAGGAACATCTAAAATTCCTAAGCATTGAAAAGAGAAATCATTCTATGACTATTTCGATTTAAAGCACTAAAAGGTAAGAAAATTTGCATAAAAATCATCTAAGACATCTACATGTGTGAGAGTGTTGTCTTTGATATTCATCCACAACCATAAGTTAGTCTAATCAAGGGGTCACCCTTGGAGAACATGACCTTCATGATTTGACAATCTCCTCAAGATGTTTTTTAATACCACTAGTCCTTGCACATTGGCAGAAACAAGAGATAGGGATGAATTAGGTTGCAAAGATACATAATTGGTTAGGTCAATCTTGCAAGTTATAGAATAGCTTGTGTAGATGGGAATCTGAGATTAACCAAATGAACAATATCAAAACCCAAACATCAACAGAATAATGAAAACAAGAAAGATAGAAGGAAATGAAGCAAATGAATAACAATGCAAACCTTCCATGTTTCAAAGCTTATGTTGTTCGCCTATTACAACCGTCATTTGCTGATGAAGTAGGCCCTCAGTGAGTGCACTCTTTTAGCTGCATTGTAGGATGTCGATAGTAAATGGCTACATTGATAGATATTGCTATGAAGTAGAGCTTCAAAGCAAAAGGGTGATCTCAAGCAAATAGTATTAGGGTACCAAAAGCATGGGGGTAGAATTCTGTAGAGTAACAATACAAATAACCTGGATGATTAGAATGGAGGGATGAAGCTTCTTTTATAGACTTGGAAGAATGAGGATCAACGATTGAGAGAAGATATGAAGATCAATGGCTAGGAATAAAAGTGAATCTTTAATTCATAATGGATGAATTGAAGATTCATTATTTGAAAATAGTGGATTATGACAATTGAATTTTAAATTCAATTGGTGAAGGGGAGTGGGGAACATTGAATTAAATATTCAATTTGTGAAGGCTAGTGGGGAATATGAAATAAAATATTCCATTTGTGAAGGCTAGTGGGGAACATGGAATAAAATATTCCATTTGTGAAGGCTAGTGGGGAACATGGAATAAAATACTCCATTTGTGAAGGCTAGTGGGGAACATGGAATAAAATACTCCATTTGTGAAGGCTAGTGGGGAACATGGAATAAAATATTCCATTTGGTGGAGGATAATTGATTTAAAGATTTATTTTAGAAAATGGAGGATATTAGCTAATTAAATATTAAGAATATTTAATTATATGTGCAACATGGTGAGGTGGAAGAGATGAGGTGGATTGATGAGGTGGATTTTGTGAGGTGGATTTAGGATTTGAGACATTAGAAGAATTTAGGGAATTTAATTAAATAAAATAATTTTATTTAATTGTAGGATAGTGAATTGATTAAATAAATTTAGAATATTTATTTAATTGATAGAAGAATGGAATAAATATTTAGAATATTTATTTAGGATGAATCGTGTCATTTTTAAGCGTATACATTTTGCCCCTCTTTGATGCAATGTTGTTTACAGCGTTGTTTCAAAGAAATCGATAGTTTGACAGTGATACATGCCCCAGTTTGCCCCTGGTACAAGCTTAATGACAATATGATGCCCCCTCGGGAGATTAGACGAGAAAAAGGGTGAAAGATTTGGAGACAGACAATCTCACGAAGACGAAGGGGTTAGGTTAGGTTGGAGGAAAAATGATGCATTTCAGGGAAACGGGGAGAAAACTGGAGGAAAAACAGCTGTGAGAAGTAGTCACAGTCATCACCTAGCCAGAATTAGGGTTTTGGAGGCTATAAATAGGAGCTAGGTCCACAAGATTATTCATTTGTACACTTGTTTGATCTGGATTGGATATAGAGAGCTTAGTCAACTTGGAGCAGCATAGCAGCCAGAGCAGCAGACATTCCATGTGAGGAGCACCGATTCGAGCGAGTTTGACGATTTGGGCGGCCAGTAGAGGCAGGACCCCTGGTATGTGCTTCAAAAAATTTTTCTCTAGAGTCAAGTTAGGGTGTCATAAATGCTAGTGAAAAATAGGTCAAACAGATGTGCCGTACTACGGAACGGTGCAGGTGCAACGTGAAACGATGCATCTGTAGTTTCGCAGCACATATGTTCAATTTAACGGCGCATATGTTAAAACTGCGCATTTGTGCATTTTGTCAGCGCCTTTGTGGTTAGGTAGCGCACCTATTGAATCTAGCGGTGCATACATTGATCTTGTGCATATGTGCAATGTAACGGCGCATACGTTATTTGGTGGCGCACATGCTGATTGTAGCGGCGCATATACCAAAAGTGGCGCATTTGTAAAGAAACGGTGCTTTTACCACCTGTAGTGGCGCATTTGCTTTAGAGAGCAAATTACTTAGCCAAATTGATTCAATTAATGTCCTGTTTGACGCGTCAATTGATGAGCTATCTCTGAGATTGCAAGGAATCTAGTCAAGAGATGCAGTGTGCTGTTTTGATCAATGTGAAATGCTAAGTTTAGTTGATATAGTTCAGTAGATATGTTGAGTATGGTATATGCGGCTTTAGACTGACGCCTTAGTTTGCATGCTTACAGGGGGAGATATGAGACACACTGCAGTCTAGGGAGACGTTCCCTATGCCCCTATTGCAGAGATATATGCTGACAGAGATCGACTGAGAGGCACTTGGTGCCATGGGTTTGGATTATGTTTGCTTCATGCCTGAGGTGTGGGCGAACCATGGACTGTTGACAGCTATCGTGGAGAGATTCCACAGTGAGGATGGGACTTTCCACTTTCTGACTGGAGAGATGACTATGACTCTAGAGGACGTCTACCGAATATTGCACTTACCCGTTGTTGGTGAGTTGGTGGAGTACGACACACAGAGGGATGTGGGACTCGCCGAGTGCCAGCGAGTGTTTGATGACCCCAGGCTGGTTGGACAGGTAATCCCTTGGCATGACATACATGACTGTTATGACTACTTCCCGGGGATCGTGGCTAGATTAATCAGAGGCATTGTATGCCCCGACAGGAGATCACACGGGTTCCCCATTGGATGGGGTAGGATCATGGAGTGGATGCTGACTGAGGGCACCTGATATGCATGGGGAGTTTGTGTACTAGCCCACCTGTACCATGACATGCACTAGGTGGTGTATCACCGTAGCACGAGTCTGTCGGCTGGTGTGCTACTGCTACAGTTTTGGCTATGGGAGCACATAGCAGTGACGAGGCTGATATGTGTATTCATGAGGCAGCGAGGAGAGCCATACAGTTATGGCTATGCAGGAGTGATTTCCCAGCACAGGCTGGGGAAGTTGGAGTACTGGAGGCATACATTGGATGGTGTAGATGTGGTCGTCTGGCGACCATATCTGGATTGCGAGCCCTGGGATGACAAGGGAGATGAGCTACCCTACTACTTTTAGACGAGGTGGTTGATAGGCCAGACACGACATATACTGGAGAGACAGATGGTGGGCCGAGTGTTGAGACAGTTTGGCAGGCGACAGGGTATGCCATAGGGACAAGCATTGTTCGCGCAGACACATGCAGAGAGGGTCTGATGGGGGCCGATGGCTTCGTATGAGGAGGCCCTAGGAGAGTTCCGGTAGACTCCCTACGTGGCATGGGATATGAGGACAGAGATATCTGACGCTGGGGTGACATAGGACTATGAGGATTGGTCGGTGCACACCCCTTCCCGAGATACTCAGGACCTGGCATGCGGGTGCCTCGTATTGATGAGGTCGATTCAGAGGAGGAGGGACATGTTGGCTGGGGGCGGAGGGGAGGTAGAGGAGGACGGGGTTGAGGAGGATGGGGGGATGGAGAGAGGCTGAGACAGTGGAGGAGGGTAGCTCAGGCTGAGTAGGCAGTGCCAGGACGGGTTGCCCAGCAACAGATACCACAGCAGGTGCAGATGCCGCCACCCCAGCAAGTACCACAATAGCAGGTGCCCCAGCCACAGGGGCTAGGATAGGCAGAGGCAATGCAGGTAGAGGTGCATGAGAGGGCCATAGCCAGCCTAAGGGGATAGGTGCGAGAGCTGCAGGCACAACTTAGGAGGGCCGATGGCCGGTGAGAGACAGATGTAGTAGTGATAGCTGGTCTGACCCACGAGAGAGACATGGAAGATGCACGGGTACGCATTATCTGTGTAGAGTGGGACACGGCCATGGCCGCCATGGGGACAGATGCAACCAGCTCCTTTTTGGTTGGGCAGGTGCAGCAGGCACAGGCACAGGTAGGCCAGTTGCAGACATAGTTGGCACAGGTGCAGGCAGAGCTTGCCAGAGCACAGTCACAAGCACAGTACTACCGGGGCTTATACCATGGGGCAATGTTAGCGAGTCAGAGGGCTGTGAGTTTTAGGAGTCAGTCTGGGGCTACTCAGAGAGCAGGTCCATCACAATCAGGGGCTTCTGTGATGGGTCCTCAACAGTCAGGAGCTGGCAGTGGTGGTTCACAGTAGCAGGGATAGACTTGCACCAGATTTTGTACTTGTTGGGATCTGTATCACCATCCTTTTGGATGTATATTGTATATGACATTTTGATTCAGAGAGAGAGATGACGATATTGTACACTTGGACGTCTTTTTATGATTGTATATATGATGATGCAGCCTTATGATCTATTGCATATGTTACGAGATGATGATCTACTTCTATTGTATGATGCGATGCATGTGTAGACTTAGAAGTTCTATCTGATGTTATATGAGATGCTTTTGATATGATTCTATGTGATGTCTATATGATCTAATGTTTCAAATGTATGCAAATGCAACATGAGTTCTATGTGATGATGTAGTTTTGTATATGATGCTACATGATGTCTATATGATCTAATGTTTCGAATGTATGCAAATGCAACATGAGTTCTATGTGATGATGCAGCTTTGTATATGATGCTACGTGATGTCTATATGATCTAATGTTTTGAATGTATGCAAATGCAACATGAGTTCTATGTGATGACTTTGCTTTGTCTTATGAGGCAATATGATGATGATGTATGGATGATGGAATACATTGTGTTATGTATGCAATTGATTTAATCATGTTCATGACTAACTCAAAATGTGATATGATATGCACCTATATGTTCTATATTTTTGTGATGTCCAAATGTACTCCATCGACACAAGAATGACAGGATGGTAGATTAGAAGGACTGGATGTAGAAAGACTGAGAGACTTCATTTGAGATTGTTACTCTACATAGTTCGGGTATTGTTGGTTGTAAGGATATGGATGCATGGATGTGTATATGGATATAGGATGGATGTTTTTCTTTTAGAGTACTTTATTTCATCATTGGGCAATTTATTTTTGGTACTTTTTTTGAAATGTTGTAAGTGAATACAAGCATCTAGGTATAATTGAACCGAGATGACCTGAGTACTGCTTACATGGGTTTTGCTTTAGCAAGCCAATACAAGCATCTAGTCCAAATTGAATCTAGATGAATTGAGTACTTCTTGCATTTCAACAAACAAGGATTACCCCCGTTCATGTTAGACCTTTGATGTCTTTGATGATCTTTTTTTTTTTTTTTTGCCAATCATGTCCTTAGACAAGGTGTTACATTACTAAAGCGTAATCCACAGATAGCAACCAAAGAAAATGATCATGTCTTCACCATAGCATCTCTAGCTTTTGGCATCCTTGAGTAGCATAGGAGGACATGATAATAAAAATCAAGACTCTGTAATTTAACCATGATTTCAATCCACAAAACGTTCTTGCCTTTAGATGTGTTCATTTCCTGCTGTAATTTGAGTAAAATCATTTAGAAGGCCTTGGGTACTTTGCCTTGCATTTGAATAGGTTAAGCTACGTAAAGTGAGGGTTCTTGCTTGGAGCTTGGGTTCTGCTTGCACCTACTTGCTTGGTGAGAAGAGATTCTTGCAATCTTTATTGGTGAGATGGACCCTAAGGGACTGACCTAGTGCCTCGAGGGCGCATTGCTAAATGCCCTTGCCTACGTGATGACGCAGAGGCAATGTAGTTCGGGGTAAACCCTAACGGACCTAAGACCTAGGCGAGAGAGAGTGGCGGTGGACTCAGCTAGATAGAATGACAAGATATGGAACGGATGGGACAATGGAAAGCCTCGGGGGCACATTGGGACAATGGCCTTGCCTACATGACGACGCAGAGGCAATGTAGTTCGGGGACCCAGACCATGGAAATGGATGAGAGACACTATGCTAGGCTCACACTGAAGAGACGGTATGGAACAAAACCTTGGTTGACAAGGCTACAAAGATGGAGAGTTATCAAGCCATGATAGGTAACTACTAGGTGTTTATTATGGGATAGATATGGGTTGAATGAGAAGTGAGGGAAGAAAGACTGGACTCAAAGTGACTAGATTCTTAGAGATGGAGAAGGCGGTTTATCACAAGTAACGTCTGTTTACTAGGTTCTCATCACTTGTTTTTATTTGCACAAGAAGCTAGAAAGTAAACATGACGCATGTTTGCCAGGTTTTCATCATGATACCTATCCAAGGTGCCTGTTTGCCAAGTTTTCACCAAAGGATGATTCTTTTGTACTTTTCTAATTTTTTTTAACTTTTTTGTATTCTTTGCCCCCCTTGCACTGGGATTCTCCTAGGTATAAAACTAGTGAAGGTGCATGCTGTTGATTGGATCATCAAACAACTCACCCTCTGATGTGGCCAACTGATATGCCCCCGATCTGTAAGCAGCTACAATCACATAGGGCCCAAGCCAGTTAGGCTCGAACTTTCCTTTCTTTTCTCTATCTTGTTGATTGTGAGGATTCTCTTTGAGAACGAGGTCCCCAACCTTAAAGAATCTTGGGTGAACCTTGTGGTTATAGCTTCTTGACATCATCTGTTGATAGGCTTTGAGATGATCGAAGGCTTTCTGTCGCCTTTCCTCCAGTAGCTCTAGTTCTTGTAACTTGGAGACCCTGTATTCTTCATCTGATATAAGACCTTTCAATGACACCCTAAGAGAGGGCAGTTCGACCTCAATGGGAAGGATGGCTTCTGAACCATAGACAAGGGCGTAGGGTGTAGCACTTGTGGGAGTGCATATACTGGTTCTGTAGGCCCACAGAGCAGGATTGAGTTGGACATGCCAATCACGGCCAGCGTCATTGACGGTTTTCTTTAGGATTGTCAGAATGGTTTTATTCGATGCCTCAGCTTGGCCGTTACCTTGGGGGTAGTATGGAGAGGAGAAACAATGTTAGATTTTGAAATGCTCACAAAGTTCCTGGACATCCTAATTTTTGAATGGTCTTCCGTTATCTGTTATGATGGATGAAGGAATGCCATATCTACAAATAATGTAATTTAGAATGAAAGAGGAAATTTGTTTGCCTATGACGATGGTTAGGGGAACGACCTAAATTCACTTTATGAAATACTCAGTGGTGGTTATGATGAATTTGTGGCCGTTGGAAGAGGGTGGATGAATCTTTCCCACAAGGTCAAGTCCCCACTGGCAAAAGGACCAGGGTGTTGTTAAAGGTCTCAACTCTTGAGCAGGCACATGAATCAGGTTCCCATGTATTTGACACTGCTTGCACTTTTTGACGAACTGATATGAATCCATTTCCATGTTTGGCCAGTAATAACCCAAACGCATGAGTTTCTTGGCTAAGGAAGGACCGCTGGAGTGTGTTCCGCAGATCCCTTCGTGTACGTATTTCAAGGCAATTGTGGATTCTTCTTGTTCTAAACAACGGAGCAAAGTACCATCCAGACCACATCGATAAAGGGTATTAGCTATGATGGTGTAGCGAGAGGTTTGTCATATGAAAGTTCACTTTTGGTTGGAAGGGAGGTTAGGTGGGAGAACATTCTCCTTGAGGTAAGTGTAAGTCTTACCATACCAAGGTGAATCAGATCCAACTAGAAGGTAGATGGAATGGGTCTCAAGGAGATCATATGCTGGTTGCCGGATAGTTTCTACTAAGAACTCATACTGTGACTCATTTTTAGGTATTTCTAGAAGAGAGGCTATGGTAGCCATTGCATCTGCCACCTTATTCTCAATCCTAGGTATTTGTTCGAAAGGGATGGTCCCAAAGTACTCTTTGAAGTCGTCGACCATCCGTTTGTAGGGGATGAGCTTCTCATCTTTGGTTTGATACTCATCATTGACCTGATTAATTATAAGCTGAGAATCACCATAGACATGCAGTTCTTGGATTTTCCACTCAGTTGCCATCTTGAGACCAATTACCAAGGCTTCATACTCCGCTATGTTATTGGTGCATGGAAATAACAAACGGTAAGACTTTGGAATTGTGTCACCTTGAGGAGTTATAAAGAGGATGCCGGCCCCTGATCCATGGTTTTTGTAAGACCCGTCGAAGTAGAGTTTCCAAGAAGATGTTGATATGGTGAATAAGGACTTGTCAAGAAACTCAAACTGCATGGGTTTGCTATCTTGTAACGGTTCATCTACTAGTTGGTCAGCTATGATTTGTCCCTTGATGGCTTTTCTTTCCACATATTCGATGTCATACTCACTGAGAAGCATTACCCACTTTGCTAGGTGACCTGTGAGAGCTGCTTTGCTGAGGAGATACTTGAGCGGGTCAATTTTTGCAATGATTTTTACTGGATGTGCAAGCATGTAATGTCAAAGTTTTTGTGAAGCAAAAACTACCACGAGACATGATCTTTCTACTTGTGAGTATTAGAATTCGTAGCCCACTAAGGTTTGACTGATGTAGTATACAGCTCTTTCCTTGTTCTTGTAATCTGGCTGCACTAGAAGAGCTCCAAGAGCAGTAGGTGTAGCAGATATTTAGAGAATTAGAGGTTTTCCTTGGATTGGAGGCATGAGAATGGGTGGATTCATAAGGTACTCCTTTAGCTTGTTGAATGCCTCGTCACACCGCTTATCCCACCTAAATGGAATGTTCTTATGTAGGAGATGGCTAAAAGTTTGGCACTTGTGTGCTAGTTGTGATATGAATCTGCAGATGGCCTGCAGCTTGCCTTGTAGTGATCTCAACTGAGTTAGAGTCTTGGGTGGTGGCATGTCCATTATAGCTTTGACCTTGGCATGGTCTACTTCTATTCCATTTTCCAACACGATGAAGCCTAGCAGCTTGCCTGAAGTTACCCCAAACACACATTTCTTTGGGTTCAGTTTGACTTGGAATTGGTCCAATCTTCAAAAGACTTTTTCAAGCACATCCAGGTGTGAGTTTCTTGTGAGAGACTTTGCTAGGATATCATCAACATAGTCCTCCATGGTTATATGCATCATGTCATGAAATATAGTTGTCATAGCTCGCTGATAGGTAGCACCTGCATTTTTCAGCTCAAATGGCATGACATTCCATGAGTGATAGCATTGTATGTCCTGCAGTTAGGTCGACTATGATATCGATGTTTGGCAATGGAAAATCATCCTTATGGCATGCTTTGTTTAAGTCTCGAAAATCATTGCATAGTCAAACCCGACCATCTAGGTTAGACACTGGCACAATGTTGGATATCCATTCTGGGTAATCTATGGCTCTGATGAACCCCACATCCAGCAATTTCTTGAGTTCTTCTTTGACCAAAAGTGCTATGTGAGGATGCATTTTTCTCAACTTTTGTTTTACTAGTTTTACTCCTGGATCCAATGGCAGATGATGTAGAATTAAGTTTGGGTCTAGACCCAGCATGTTTGCATACGACCAAGCAAAGTTGCCTCTCTTCTTCTTAAAGAATGGTACAAACCTGGTTTTCTCTAGTGGTGTAAGAGATTTGGCAAAGTGGATAATCTTGGGTTGTTCTTCTGTTCCAATATTCACTGGCTCTATTGGTTCCACAACAATCTCTGAGCTTTCCTGGTACATATCACTAGGGAGAGTGTCAAGCATTCCATCGTCAGGTGCCACAGTTGGGTTTTCACCTTCAGATGCATCCTTTATTTTTACTATTTTGTGATCTGACACTACCGCAAGGTAGTTTTCACCATCAGATCCATTTTTGATCTTGATATTTTTGTGACTGGAAGGCTTGGCACCCTCCCCGAAGTAAGCCACAGTATTCAGTTCAATAGCAAAACCAGCTTTATGATCTCCCTTGGGTAAGTGGTCCCTAAGTTCCATATAGTCAATGTAAGCATCATCGTGAACATATCTAATTGGGGAGTTCCTTGAAGAGTCCAGTCAATAAGCTCAGGTGCAAGAGGGGAAGGGAGTCGGATGATAGACCTGATTCATTAATGGTGTGGATGGAAATGTTAGACGCATTGGCGGGGGTAGCGTTCAGGGTGGTACTTTCCTCCAAGTTGTTTATTGCAATGGAATTTAACCTTTCCTCAAAAGCCATAATCTCAGGGATGGGCAAATCAAACTCCAGTGGTCTGTTCCGTTGCATTTGTCCCTCACGGTAGGGGCTAAGAGTTTGGATGGTGTCGACCTCTTTGTCGTTGTAGGAGTGCTCTGTTATCTCATCCCATTCTTACTCATTTGAATCTATGTCACTGTCTACTTGGAGTGTTTGGATTGTTTCTACAAGACAGGCATTTTCTTTGGCTTTACCTTTGCCTTTGTATCCTAGGCCACTTGTGTTTCTAGCTGATGAGGATGAAGAAGGTTGAATAGGTTCAATGATTCCTTCTTTTCTGAGGCCGATGGGGCCTTGTCCTGCATATCCCATCCTATGTAGAATAGTCTCACCTCGCCCATAGAGTTCTGTTGGGAGTCTAGGCAGATCTTGGGGTGTGTTTTCTTCTTCAACATAAAGCCATTGTAGGAGATCTCACTCCTCTGTTTCATCAGATAAGGTCCCCCATTTTACAAAGGGAGTTGCGAGAGTTATAGGAGGAGCAGATGGCTTTGGAAAATGTCTAGGTTGGCCAAAAGATCTAGGAGACAAAGGCAGCTTGGCAAGATTAAGACTGTGCTCAATTGAGTATTCTCCCACCCCAGTTTCTTTTATGGTAATCTTTTGTTCTTTTGGTTTTGAGGAGGAAGCTTCAGTGGTATGGTCATGTCACGAGGTAGGGGACATGTATGCTTTGTTGTTGGGTATGACACATCTAGGTTTTGCACAGAAAGAATTACAGTGTTGGTAGGGGTCAGGGTCACCTTGAATGGTGACTTGCTTGCCATTGTGCAGGAACTTAATGCATTGATGATAGGTTGAGGGGACAGCCTTCATGGCGTGAGTCCATGGTCTCCCTAGTAGGATATTATAAGCGAGCTCCCTATCAAGGACTTGACACACCACATCTTTTATTACTGGTCCCACTTGAATGGGTAGGACAACTGTTCCCTTTGTGGTTCTTTCTTCCTCATCATATGCTTTGATGGTAATTTTCCTCCTTGGATCAACTGCCTGTTCGGAGAACCCCAGTGCAAGGACTAGCTTTAATGTGCAAATATTTAAACCAGCACCCCCATCAATGAGAACCCTCTTGATGCGGTGCTTGTGTATGAATACAACAATGTGCAGGGGGTGTCATGAGGTTGGGATACAGAGAGGTCATCTTGCTCAGTAAACGATATAGAGTTGGAGGATGTCAGATTGCCTACCATGGTCTGGAACTTTTCTTGGGCCAGATTAGTGGGGACAGTGGTTTCCACTAAGGCTTTCTCAAGAATCTCCTTATGAGAAGGAGATAGACGCAATAGCTCCAATATAGAAATGTGAGCCAGAGTTTTCTGTAACTGGTCAATGACATTGTACTGACGGAAATTGGAGGGAGACGGTGACGACCTTGGAGGGGCAGTATTGAGTGTGACTTTACCACTGCGGGTATGGTTGTTGGTTGGGTGAGATGACATTGACTTGTGGTATTTTCTCAGAAATGTAGTTTATGGTGTAGTCAAATGGCACACTTGCATAGTTGGCATTACTAGTCTCGCTATTCTGATTTGTCCAGTGTGATTATTGTTGTTGTCATTATTGTTGTTACCATTGTTATTGTAGCTGCTGTTGTTGTTGTGGCCATTGTTGTTGTCATTGTTATATGGCCTATTGTGATTCAGAAGTGGATCCCTGTAGGCCACATGAGATTCATTGGAGGTATGTTGTTGTGTCCCTCCCTGATTCTAATCTAGTATATCTTGTATAACATTTTTGAGGTGAATGTAGTTGTTAGTTGTATGCCCCCTTCCTCGATGATATTCACAATAGTCTATGTCCTTCCAGTAGGGAGGTTTTACTATAGGCTCATAATCACTTGTGGGTGGTAGAGAAATTTCGTTGTTAGCCAACAACTTCCTTAGTGCAGACTCTTGAGACTCACCCAATGGTGTGAATTTTCTCCTTGGATTTGAACTGAACCAAGGTCTGGGCTCCCTTGAGGGTGGCTTGTTGAGTGTACCATTGTTTGTTTCTCCCTTGACAGTGAAAATGGGTTGTTGCTTGGGAGCTGTCGCCTTGCCATCTACTACCCCATCGTTGACCACATTCTTGTTCTTGGTCCAAAACTTTGATCTATCCATTGTGTAATTGGAAGTAGGTGTGTCCTTGTATAGCTTGATAGCTCCTTTAGTGATCATAGCCTTTTTGATGAATAAGCCCATTTCAATGACCTTTGTGAATGATGTAGGGCATTGTATCTGTATTTGATAGCTAAGATCAATGTTTAGGTTATGGACAAACATCTCCAATAGCTGCTTCTCAGGCATATCATAAGAACACTTACTAGCTAGTTGTCTCCATCATTGTAAGAAGGTGGTGAATGACTCACCACTCTTTTGTTTGGTGTTGCATAGATCTAGCATAGATACCTCGTGTTCGATGTTGTAAGAGAAGTGTGTTATAAATTCATTGACAAGTTCATCAAAAGTTCTGATTCCGGGTGGGAGACGCGAGAACCACTCCATAGCTTGACCACCTAAAGATCTTGGGAATAGTCTCATCAAGTAGGTCTCGTTGTGAGCTACTTCTAAACATGCTACATTGAATTCCTAGATATGATCTCTAGGGTCCCCCTTCCCTTTATATTTATCGAACTTTGGCACCTCGAACCTATAGGGGAATGGTCTCATGTCCAGACTTTTGTCAAAAGGATAAGGAGCTATGTCTTCCAAGGAGTAGTTCTTGGTACTTGTACCCATCTTAAGATCTAATATTTGTTGTGTGAGGTTCTCGAGTTGTTTTCTCATTTCTTCCATAGGAACATTTTGATCCATGGATTTCTTTCCTCTATCATTTGCATGCGGGACTGTGTCATTTGTACCCCTCTCATGATTATTGTCTACAGTTTCCATGATTGTATTTATATCAAAGTCTGCGGGGAGTTTGATTCCAAGGCTAGCAAGATGATGGAAATACTTATGAGGGTCTTCTTGGAGCACCTTCTCTATTAGGCGTTGGAATTTTCTATCTTGGATGTGAGCTTCATATTCTTCACAAGAAATTTCTTCATTACCATCCTGATGTGGAAAGATGTGATTGGATGAGTCGGCCATTTCTATTTGCTTTTTGTACTGGGATCAAGTAAAGACCATGCAAGGTGATGTGGGATGGAGTGGACTAGGATTAGAAATTATGGCAAGGTGCTAATTGAGACTGTTGTGAATGGGATACCTAGGGCAAGATTTGGACCAAGGATTTTTCTTGCTCAATGACTTCAAGTAAGACGGTTGACACACGACGATAGCCACTAGTAAGGGTAGCCGGTACCTGTTTTACTGTGTAGGGACTAGTTGTTTCAATAAGACTACTAGCAAAGGTACTGTGACTTACTAGGCTTACGTGAATTCACTAATGATACGAAAAAAAGGACCTATGTCGAACCGGTATGGAATAGATGGACTTACACTTTGACATGAGGTGAATGGGTGATTGACATGAGAGAGACACTTTGGGTGAAAATGGATGAAGACTAACTGCAAGGTTGAATCTAATCTCAGAAAGTGAAGCTAGGCTGAAATGGGTGCTCCAAATAGGTAAAAATATTTTCTCAAAAATAGTGCATGTGCTCACTATCGTGTATGCGCAGAAACAAATGCATAGTAGAAATGAACATATGCGCCGTAAGTCACAGTATATGCGCAGCACTGGTGAAATATAAATGCGTAGCAAGTCTACACGTATGTACAGAAAGTCAATATAAATGCGTAGCAGAAATGGGTATATGCGCAGCTCTATTTTTTTTTTTGGGCAAAATTTTGGATTTTTTTTTTGGGTACTTTTTTTTTGGCTGGAAAAAGGCCTTTTTGATTTGATTTTATGAATTAACAGCAAGCACAAAGAATATTTTATGGTTTTTCACTATTTTTGTGGTTTTTTTTTTTTTCGACTCTATTTTGGACTAAAACTAAACAAAAGCAAGCACAAAGATCCTAGGCAAGAAATAGATTACAAGGGTTTTGGGCCACTAGAACAAGAGGTATTTAATGTGGGCAACCATTCAAGTGGTTACGCATGCGGCAGCACTACTCTCCATTGTGGAGTCTCCCAGCCTCAAAGGGTTGCGCTTGTGAGGGTTTTGGGGGAGGTTGGCTGTCGGTGTAACATAGCAGCACTTGTTGCAGGAAGTTTTCACCTCAAGCATAATTTATTTTAAGTGGCTTGGTAGGGCTTGGCTTTAGCCTATTACCACTCAGGGTCGTTCCCTCTTGGACAAGCGTGCATCCAAGGGCAGGCCCCTCCTAAAGGTTAAACAGATAGAATGATAAGTCTGGCACTCTGATCACCCACTAAGGGGAGAGCATAAGCCTATTGTCATTTGTGAAGCACAGAAGACACTGATTAATCCAACCTATTTAAAAGTAGAAAAACTAAATGGGCTAATCTACTCAATCTCAGAACTTTGAAGTGATTCTAGCAAGATAGCATTGGTTCAGTTTTATCCTCAGAAAGCAATGGTGAGTTCAGTTTTAATCCTCGTAGCACGAAATAGTTAACTTTGAAGTTTTGGTCCAACGAGATAGCAGTAGTTCAATTTTAACCCAAAAATCAATGGTGAGTTTAGTTTTAATCCTCGTAGCATGAAATAGTTAACTTTGAAGTTTTGGTCCAACGAGATAGCAGTAGTTTAATTTTAACCCCAAAATCAATGGTGAGTTCAGTTTTAATCCCAGATAGCAATAACTTGGAAAGTGTTGCAATGCAAGAAACAAATGATCCAGTTACTTCTTTTCTAATTAGAGCTAGGTGAGGATTTGAATGAACATCAGTTTTACTATTCCTTAGAAAATGAAGTGTAAACTATTTAGATGCAACTATATGGAACTAAACCTGAGCCTATCCTACAAAACAGCTCCAGAGAACACCTACGAAAAGGTTAGCGTTAGCAAGCTTTCCTAGAAAAGAACTAAAACCATTACTTATTACATATGCGCAGCTTCAGTGACTAAATGCGTAGAGAAAGTCAACAAAAGTGCAGCAAAGACAAATGTGCTGTAACAGTGCGTAGAAGCACAACAAGAATACACAAAAGTGTAGAATGGACAAATGTGCAGTAACAGTACTCAAATGCACCGTGTAAATGAACAAATGCACAGTAATTATGAATACACAATAACAGTGGACATGTGCACAAAAATAATGAACGTATGCGCAATAATAACAAAAGCACCATAACAGTGTGCAAAAGTGCAGTAAGAAAGCACAGATGCACAGGAATAATGGAAGCATTGTAACAGTGGGTATATGCACCGTAGAAATGTTCAAATGTGCCGAAGTAGCCTGTGTGATTGTGCGCGACCTGTACAGAACCTGCCTTCAAAAATGCTCAGAAAATGATGAGATAAAGGGGCAAGACCCCACGGTGGGTGCCAAAATGTAGATGGGAATGTGAGATTAACCAAATGAACAATATCAAAACCCAAACATCAACAGAATAATGAAAACAAGAAAGATAGAAGGAAATGAAGCAAATGAATAACAATGCAAACCTTCCCTATTTCAAAGCTTCTGTTGTTCACCTATTACAACCATCCTTTGCTGATGAAGTAGGCCTTCAGTGAGTGCACTTTTTTAGCTGCATTGTAGGATGTCGATAGTAAATGGCTACATTGATAGATATTGCTATGAAGTAGAGCTTCAAAGAAAAAAGGTGATCTCAAGCAAATAGTATTGGGGTACCAAAGGCATGGGGGTAGAATTCTACAGAGTAACAATACAAATAACCTGGATGATTAAAATGGAGGGATGAAGCTTCTTTTATAGACTTGGAAGAATGAGGATCAACGGTTGAGAGAAGATATGAAGATCAATGGCTAGGAATAAAAGTGAATCTTTAATTCATAATGAATGAATTAAAGATTCATTATTTGAAAATAGTGGATTATGACAATTTAAATTCAATTGGTGAAGAGGAGTGGGGAACATTGAATTAAATATTCAATTTGTGAAGGCTAGTGGGGAATATGGAATAAAATATTTCATTTGTGAAGGCTAGTGGGGAACATGGAATAAAATATTCCATTTGTGAAGGCTAGTGGGGAACATGGAATAAAATACTCCATTTGTGAAGGCTAGTGGGGAACATGGAATAAAATATTCCATTTGTGAAGGCTAGTGGGGAACATGGAATAAAATACTCCATTTGTGAAGGCTAGTGGGGAACATGGAATAAAATATTCCATTTGGTGGAGGATAATTGATTTAAAAATTTATTTTGGAAAATGGAGGATATTAGTTAATTAAATATTAAGAATATTTAATTATATGTGTAACATGGTGAGGTGGGAGAGATGAGGTGGAAAGATGAGGTGGATTGATGAGGTGGATTTAGGATTTGAGACATTAGAAGAATTTAGGGAATTTAATTAAATAAAATGATTTTATTTAATTGTAGGATAGTGAATCGATTAAATAAATTTAGAATATTTATTTAATTGATAGAAGAATGGAATAAATATTTAGAATATTTATTTAGGATAAATTGTGTCATTTTTAGGCGTATACAGCTTGCATTAGGACATTTCCATGGAGTGCAAATTTGACCTGCATAGAATTATCTGACTATTATAATTCTAAGGAAGTGAACAACCAAGATCATCTAGTTTCTATAGCAGGATGATTTGATTTTGCTTGACATCATATTATTATTCAAATTGTTGTTTAAAGAGTTAAGTGCTTGATCCTTCTCATTTACTTTTTATAATATTTTTTATTATAAATTATCAATTCCTAATTGTATTTATTAATCTAGGTCAATTTATGTTTTATTTATACGTGTAGACACCAATAATCAATTGTGTCCTTCCAACACCACTAACCTCACTTTTGACATCTTGCGACACCTTGTTGACACCCACTAACCTCACTTTCAAAATCTTGCAACACATTGTCGACACCCACTAACCCCATTTTCAACATCTTGTGACACCTTGTCGACATCACCTTGTGTCGCCTTGTGACACCTTTTATCCTTATGTTCACCTTTATCCTAAGTTAATTAAATAAATTGTATTTATTTAATTAATTCATCCCTTTATCCATTAGTTTAAGTTTATTAAAAAAATCATATTTATTTAATTAATTTATCCATTTTATCTGTTATTAATTAAATAAATTCCCCTTTATTTAATTAATCCCACCTTCTAACCTTCATATCCCTAGGTTAATTAAATAACTACATTTATTTAATTAACATCCCTTACACTAGCTAGATTAATTAAATAAAACTTATTTAATTAATCCTAACATCTATCTAATCCCATTCCTGGAAAACTAATTAAATAATCCCTATTATTTAATTAGTTATCCTAAACACATGTCACTATCATCAACACTTTGTTGGCAAATGGTTAGCGCTCCCCATGCGATTCATGACATGGACTAACTGCCTCCCGTGGATTCATTAACTCTGGCGCTTGTATCAGAAATTCAAGGGTCGACCTTTTGGTTTAACGACAATCGTGGGCCAACAATTGGTATCAAAATGAAAGATCACAGGTTTGAATCCCCCAGGTAATGATAGGGGTGAGTTTGTTGGCAAATGATCAGTGTTCCCCATGGGATTCGTGACATGGACTAATCACCTCCCATGGATTCATTAACTCTGGCGCTTGTATCAGAAATTGAAGGGTTGACCTTTTGGTTTAACGACAATCGTGGGCCAACACACTCCACAAATAAAACTAAATTTAAAATTCCTCCACTAGAGGACAAAAACCTATAACTCAATCCCCACCCTCCATTCATGTTTTGATCTTGATCCTTCACACATAAGGATGCCCTAGCAATCCTTATCAAACCCTAATCCAATCCCTAACTCCTCTCACTCAACCTCCATGTTGAAAGGAAGCTAAGTGTGTGGAAAACGCTTCCTACACTAATCTAATGAGGAGAGGGCTATGCAAATTCAAATTTATCCTAACTATTACAGCAATGTTAAACCATTAACATGAGATATTGAGCAAAACACAAGAACCAAAAAGTAGACAGAAGAAGAGAGACAAAGATTTATGGTGGGGAAAACCCTTATCGGGTGAAAAACCCCACACTCAGAAACCTGCACAATGTATTAACAAATCTGAAAGAATGTTTACAATACACTTGCAATGCAAACTTTAATGGTCTTCGACACTTGTGTCTGGAGTCAATCTAGCAGCATAACAGTACTTGTAAACCTGTGATACAAACTCCATCTCCAAGCACCTGTATATAAAGAGAAGTAGTACAAATGGAGGTAGCTTCTAGAGAAAGTCACACAAGGAACTCGTCCAAATCCATGTGGCCCAATTTCCAAGGCCATAAAACATGTGTATGACACATGTAAGTGATTCTCTTTCATCCCTTACAACCCCCCAACTTGGGCACCCCAAATTTACCCAATTAAGGTATGACAGATGCTCTTAAAATGCCATAAAATCTATCATATATGACAACTCTTACAGTTGTAAGAGAATCTATCATAACTGTCTATTAATAGCAAATTCTTTTACAACCTTGTCATAGTCAAACTTGGGTGCCTACTTCCCCATGCAAGATGCTTTCAGACACTTGTCTTCACCTGTCATATAATCTTCCATTTCTGGCCCTTACATATCATAGATTCTGTCATAGGAATCTATCATAACTCTTACGTGTCATAAACCTCTTACAACACCCGAAAGATGCCGACACATGGCAAAAACTCTTCTACCATAAGGTGGAATGCCTATCTCCTCATATGAGGACAAATACATGTGGTCACCTTCCATGTAGGATGACACATCACCGTGCCAACTCCCACAAAGTGACGAAATGGGATTTGCATCCAAAATTACAATAATAGGCAAAATAATAAATACAATTAAATAATAAATACTAGAAACTTGCAAAGGTTGAGACACCTTAATTCTTAACATTCTCCCACTTGTCGAACACCTTGTAAGAGCCAATAGAAAAATGGGATTTAACTGCTATAGGCCAAGAGGCCCATAGACTCCGAACACCATCTGAACTTCTCTGTGCTCACTAGTTTCGTCAATGCATTTGCAACATTCTTCAAAGTATCTACCTTCTCCAAATTTACCTTTCCATCCTCAACCATGTCTCTCACAAAGTGAAACTAAACATCAATGTGCTTGGTTCTAGCATGGAAAGTTGGATTCTATGCAAGGCAAATTGCACTCTGACTATCACAACTGATCATGATCTAACCTGCATCAACACCACTATTGGAACACAAGCTCTTAAGCCAAATGGCTTCCTTACAAGCATGAGTTGCTATCATGTACTTAGCTTCTGTCGTGGATAAAGCAACAACAGGTTGTCACTTACTCATCCAACTAATAGCACCACCAAATAGTGTAAACACATAAGCATTGGTGGATCTCCTACTATCAATGTCATCTGTCCAATCTGAATCCACAAATCTACGAATATCAACAGAATGCAGAGGTCCTGAAACATTGCCATGATAGAAAGTGGAATACTCAGAAGTACCCCTCAAATAACTGAACACTTGCTTAACTGCATCCCAATGAACTCGTCCAGGATTAGCCATAAATCGACTAAGGACTCCCACTGCTTGGGCAATGTCTGGTCTTGTGCAGACCATAGCATACATCAAACTGCCAACAACACTAGCACAAGGTACTATGCTCATGTCCTCCACCTCACTAGGAGATTTTGGACAATCCTCAACAGACAACTTTGTCCCCAAAGAAATGGGAATGCACAATGGTCTACAATCTGCTGTGCTGAATCTGTCGAACATGGTCTTCACATACTTACTCTGGCTTAACCAAAGTTTTCTGTTGGTTCTGTCTCTTCTGATTTATGTTCCTAGAATGTACCTAGCTGCCCCTAAATCTTTCATTTCAAACTATGCTGACAACTAAGATTTAAAATTAGAAATCATATTCTTACCCTTCCTAATGGGGAACATATCATCAACATACAGTGCAACAATGAGAATGTGATCACCATCAAATTTATAATACACACAGTGATTCGATTTTGATCTCACAAATCCAATTGACAACACAAAGGCATCAAACTTCAAGTACCATCTCCTAGGGGATTGCTTCAAACCATACAAAGACTTCTTAAGTTTGCAAACCAAATTTTCTTTACCTTTCACCATGTAATGCTCTGGCTGTGACATGTAGATTTCTTCCTCCAAGTCACCATGAAGGAAAGTTGTCTTCACATCCATCTGTTCTACCTCCAAGTCATAAGCTATTGCGAGAGACAACAGGAATTGAATGGATGTCAGCTTTACAATGGGAGAGAAGATCTCACCATAATATATACCCTCCACTTGTGAATACCCCTTCACAACCAATCTGTCCTTATACTTCTCAACACTGCCATCTGCACCAATTTTCTTCTTAAACACCCATTTGCATCCAACAGGTTTCTGTCCAGGAGGCAAAGGTACCAAGTCCCAAGTTTGATTTTTTTCCAAAGAAGCCATTTCTTCCTCCATGGCCTCCTAGGAACCTGCATCCTTCATATCCAAAGCCTCTGATATAGTTCCAGATTCATCACTATTAGTGATTAAAGCATAAGCACAACTAGAATCAAGCAGTGTAAAACCAAACCTTTCAAGTTGCTTTCTTATCCGTGTAGACCTCCTCAAGAGCTGAGGTTGAGGTTTAGCTTCTTCATCTGAGCTTTTAGAGCTGCTAGAAATCTCCTCATCATCAAGTCCAACATTGTCTTTTTGTTCAGTCTACTTAGGGGTGAGAGGAAACTGAACAACATCCTCTTTCTTTTCTTTTTCTTCTAGCTGCAAAACAGTGGAAGAAGGTGTAAGCTCTCTGAAGATGACACTTCTGATATACAACACTTTTTCAGCCATGGGGTCCCAAAGCTTGTATCCTTTCACACTAACACCATAGCTGATGAAGATAGACTTAACAGCTTTGTTCTCTAACTATGACCGCTTCTCCCTAGGCACATGTGCATATGCCTCACAACTAAAAACATGAAGATGCCTTACTGAAGGCTTTCTACCAGACCACACCTCCATGGGTGTCTTTACAACAAGAACTGATGTAGGAGATCTGTTTACCAGATAGCAAGCAGTGGCAATAGCTTCAATCCAAAACTTTTGTTCTAGACCAGCTCCACTAAGCATACTCCTAGCCTTCTCCATCAGTGTCATGTTCATCCTCTCTGCAACTCCATTTTACTATAGGGTGTATGGAGTTGTCTTGTGCCTTTCAATCCCAAGTTCCTTGCAATACTTATCAAATTCTGTAGAACAGAACTCACCACTGTTGTTAGTTCTCAAACATTTAATCTTTTTACTAGTCTAATTTTCAACAAAGGCTCTAAACTCCTTAAACTTGCTATAGACTTTTGATTTACTTCTGAGAAAATAAATCCATGTCCTTCTACTGTAATCATCTATAAAAGATACAAAGTATATAGATTTTGATAACGAAGGAACATTAACAGGACCAAACACATCAGAATGAATAAGGTCCAACACACCAGAAGACTTATGAGAAGTTGAGTAAAACTGAACACGATTTTATTTTCCATAAATGCAATGTTCGCAAAAGTTGAACTCAAGATTACAATCATCTAACCCCTCAATGATGTTCTTATTTTTTAGGGTACGCAGACCCTTCTCACCAATGTGGCCAAATCTCTTATGCCATTACATTGTCTTTTCAGCATAAAGTTTAACTTCCAATGCACGATTACAACCATCAAGACTAGAAACAACAGATTTCTTCACTGCTCATTCAGATGGTGGGGATGAAGTGACTAGTGCCCTCTTCCTTGAGTCAGAAGAACTATTGCATTGTGAAATGCATGCCTCCAGCTAAAATAAAGTACCTCTCTGAGTACCCTTAGCAAGCACCATAGATCCTCTAGTCATCTTGCATCCTTCTTTCGAAAAGACAAACTGCACACTTGCATCATTCAAACTACTTACAGAAAGCAAGTTCCGTGCTAAGCCTAGGATGTGCATAACCCCAGAGATCCCCTTCACTCGACCATTGGGGAATCAGATAGAGACTCTTCCATGACCAACGATCTTCAAATGAGAGTCGTCACCCAGATACACATTTCCACCATCAAACTCCTCATACTTAGTGAACCAGTCTTGATGCGAGGTCATGTGGAATGATGCACCAGAGTCGATTAGCCACACATCATTAGATGCATGAGTTGCCAGGGTTGCGATGAAAGCATCGCCATCATCTTGTGACTTGTCAGAATCTGAATCAGGAGCTTTCTTCTTTTTCTTCTTCTCCTCTTTGCATTCCTTTCAGAAATGCCCGGTCTTGCCACAGTTCCAACAAAGAGCCTTGGACTTTCTAGGAGATTTGGATCTCCCATGGGATTTGGATCTACCCTTCTTAGCTTTCTTGTCCTTCTTCTTCCCTTTCTCCTTAGGTCTTCCACGAACTGCAAGGGCCTCTTTGGCTGCCTCAGAAGACTTTCTCCGCATCTCTTTAGACAACAACGAAGAAACCACTTCTTCCATTTTGAATGTGGATGTGGTGCTTCTGATTGCCATGACAAGATGATCCCATGAGTCTGGTAGAGAACAAAGCAGGGTCATACATCGATCCTCCTCCTCCATCTTTACACCAATAGATGTTAATTGTGCAACCAACATGTTGAAGGCATTCATATGTTCAGCAACGGATCCTCCATCCTCCATTCTAAGAGAATACAACTTCTTTCTTAGAAAAAGTTTATTAACTAGGGATTTGGATTGATATACATCCCCTAACTTCTTCTAAAGGAGTTTTACAATAGTCTCCTCATTGATATTTAACAACACAGACTCAGTAAGACTAAGTCTTATGAGACCCTTACCCTTCTGATCCTTAAGATCCCAGTCAGCTTGTGACATTGCAGCTAGTTTAGTTCTGTTCATACTATCCCAAAGGTCTCAATCAACTAGCATGTCTTCCATCTTGAGCTTCCACAGCTTGAAATTACTGCCATTGAACTTCTCTACTTCAAACATTCCTGATGTGCTTGCCATCTCCTTGCTGCAATAAGATACAGAATGCTCTACATAGACTCCCACTCAACCTAAGATTAGCTCAAAAAACCCATACCCAACAACTAGGACCAAAGGTGATCAAGCTCTGACACCAACTGAAAGGAAGCTAGGTGTGCGGAAAATGCTTCCTACACTAATCTAATGAGGAGGGCTATGCAAATTTAAATTTATCCTAACTATTACAGAAATGTTAAACCATTAACATGAGATATTGTAGAAAGACACAAGAACCAGAAAGTAGATAGAAGAAGAGAGACAAAGATTTACGGTGGGGAAAACACTTATCAGGTGAAAAACCCCACACTCAAAAACCTGCACAAGGTATTAACAAATCTGAAAGAATGTTTACAATACACTTGCAATGCAAGCTTCAATGGTCTTCAACACTCGTGTCTGGAGTCAATCTGACATTATAATAGTACCTGTAAACCTGTGATACAAACTCCATCTCCAAGCACCTATATATAAAGAGAAGTAGTACGAATGGAGGTAGCTTCTAGAGCAAGTCACACAAGGAACTCGTCCAAATCCATGTGGCCCAATTTCCAAGGCCATAAAACATGCGTATGACACATGTAAGTGATTCTCTTTCATCCCTTAGAACCCCTCAACTTGGGTACCCCAAATTTACCCAATTAAGGTATGACAGATGCTCTTACAATGTTATAAAATCTGTCATATATGACAACTCTTACAGTTGTAAGAAAATCTGTCATAACTGTCTATTAATAGAAAATTCTCTTACAACCTTGTCATAGTCAAACTTGGGTGCCTACTTCCCCATGCAAGATGGTTTCAGACACTTGTCTTCACTTATCATATAATCTTCCATTTCTGGCCCTTACATGTCATAGATTCTGTCATAGGAATCTGTCATAACTCTTACGCGTCATAAACCTCTTACAACACCTGAAAGATGCCGACACATGGCAAAACTCTTCTACCAGAAGGTGGAATGTCTATCTCCTCATATGAGGACAAAAATACATGTGGTCACCTTCCATGTAGGATGACACATCACTGTGCCAATGCCCACAAAGTGACGAAATAGGATTTGCATCCAAAATTACAATAATAGGCAAAATAATAAATACAATTAAATAATAAATACTAGAAACTTGCAAAGGTTGAGACACCTTAATTCCTAACACATGTGACACTTTTCACATGACTACAACTCGAATCCAAACCCTAATCATCAAGCAACCTGATGTAGAGGCACTAGGATGGATAGAGGATTCCACAAATTGACAAGGTTTTCTTCACACTCTAAAACCCAAATTCAAGGATCAACTTGTAAAAGTGGGAACAGAAGTTAACATCTTTGAAACCATCATGGAAAGGTTGATTTTACATGCTATGGGACCCATCCCAACCATTGGCATAGGCAGAACAAACTCAGTTTTGGTACTTCCTTCTTTAGGCACCTAAAACCCTTGTAGCCCTATTTTAGGATCTGTCAGACCGTAATTTTCATTTGTGGCATGGTATCAATGAAACAAAGACACTTTTGGGCACCCATTATCTTGTTTGTCAACATATAAAAAGATGGATATAGGTTGTTTTGGACCAAAGGCTTCAAATCCTATGACAAACCTATCTTGAACTATGCCTAGTAGGCCACATTTACAAAGAAACTACTCTCAAAATGTCAAGTTAAAGCCCAAAACCAAAAAAATGTCTTTCAATAGGTCCCAAAACGTCCAAATCTACAATCAAATTCAAGTGACTTGATCATTTGGTTGGCAAACTCAAAAACCTTCACTTTTAGGCCAAAAACCTAGGGTTTTATTGAAAGTCTATATTCTGGGCCTCCACCACCTTAGCCACTACATCAAACACTATCATATACACCTTAAAATACTCACAAAATACTTAGACAGATGATGCCACTAACATTTTGTCAAATACCCTCTTTAGTTCCTCTTTTCCACATTGAAACTACTACAAACAACTCAAGGGCATCACCACAAACTCACACAACATACCTTTTCTGCCTCCCAAAACCATTGGAACATCTAACCTACCATAAATAAAGTCATTCCACTGAGTTACAGGTCTAGACAACAAGTGGAATGACTAAAATACCATTTTTTACTCTCTCAAAACCCTTAATAGACTAGAAATAGGAAGTTTCAGAGAAAACAGCGATAATTTCCTCTAGGAATGGAGTTAGGACCTCAAACTAGATGCATTTGAAAGGCTACTCAATCCTCTTTCCAACCATATATGGCTTGTCCCTGTATCTATCCGTATAGAACCGTACCAATGCTGGGAACAACAGATTTGCAGTCAAGAAGTACAGAAAAACAAGGAAAAGAGGCACAAAAACGTGATTTTATTCATCCAACCTATTTTTTTCTCAATGTTTGTGAGCATATTTCAATACATTACAATGATACTCAATGGTCATAACCATCCATAACCACTTTTGGGTTGGTTGGCCTTTGCAACTTCCACATTACATGTTTTGCACTCTTTTTACATTAATAACTTTGAAATACTTTTGTAACCTTTTAAATCTTTGACACACCATAACCCTAATGATCTCAAAACATAAAGAATGTCCTGAACATGATATTAATGGACATGGTCCTTATTAAAAAATATGAGAAATGGTCTTTCAAGACCTTATTAACAACCATGGTCTCTTAGAACACAAAAACTTCAAAATGTGCCTTATGGGGGTTTGATGACACCTCAGGTGCTCTTGCACCATACTCCCCCTCTACAAAAGAACTCATGTCCCATGAGGAAGGACTGAAATCAACTCCACAACATTGGCCAAACTCATGATCACCCTTACGTCTGCTCCATGGACTCAAGTACTGCAACATGGGCTGCCAAATTAGAATCATGACATTGTCATCTTGCAAGTTGGTCTGCACTTTGGGGATCACATCTGAATAGGACTTGTTTGTTGTCCTTGGACTTGGCAATGGCATCCATCCTGCCTTCTTACACTTACAAATACTTTCACCTTGATGAGAAGCCCACATACTTGCCTCTCTCTCTGCTGCAACTGCAGATTCTTTGGGGTCTTCCTTGTGTGGCATATCCTACTCTTGCAAGTTGACCACTACATTCACTGTTGTAGGAGCACCTTGCACCATTGTACTTGCACTTTTAACTTGTACAACAACCTTATCCTACACCAAAGGACACACTACCATTCCAATCAAAATTTTAGCCTTCCAATCAATTACTAATTCATCTTTTACATCAGACTTTGGTTTGAACTTGTTTATGACAGCACCTTGAACCTTTCTGTCAACTAGTATGGGTTCTTTCTTCCCACACATGATCACTGTATTCATTAGACCTGCATCCTCATCATCCTCAAGGAGTGGCAACAAAGTAAATGTCTTGCCTTGATTATGTATGGTATATGTATTATTCTTACCACTATACCACACATCCCTATCATATTGCCAGGGTCTACCAAGAAGTAAATGACAACAATTCATGGGTACTACATCACAAAGTACCTTATCCCTATATCCTCCAATAGAAAACTCAACAATAGCTTGTTCATTAACCAAGAGAGTTTGATCATCACTCAACCATGACACCCTATATGGCAACTCATGAGGAATCCTTTGTAAATTTAGCTTATTAACCATTTCATTTGAAACCATATTTGTAGTAGGTCCTGAATCAACTATAACCTTACATACCTTGTCCTTGCACTTACATGTGGTTTTGAAAAGAGCTCTCCTATTCAATGGATTTTTGGATGCTTGCAATGGTGTTCTTCTCATCATCAATGTCTCTCCATCTTGAACTAGGGCTGCACTCCCAATTGGAGAGTTAACACTTTCATCTACCTCCTCTTCTTGCACATATTGAATCCTCTTTTCATTCCTCCTTTCACTACCACCGGATGTAGAACTTTGTTTCATTGGACACTTGTATGCTGTATGACCAATCTCATTACAATGATAACATCTCCCAGTGAAAACATTAGAACCTCTACCTCCACCTCTTGTGCCTCTAAATCCCCCTCTAAAATTAGAAACTTGGTCCTTACCTCTGCTTGTGTCTCCTTGGTCTTCTTGGGTTGGTCTTGTTCCTCTTCCTCTATTGGTATTTCCTCTACCTCTTCCTTGTCTCTCTTGCCTTATTTGCAACTTTTCTTCAGCCTTTGTAGCCAGCTTGTAGCATTCTTCAACTACCCTTGGTGTTGTGAGACTGAGTTCATCTTGGATATTGTACCTCAAACCATTGAGATACCTTGCTACCTTCTCTTCATCATCTTCTTCATGTAATGTCCCGATATCCAACTTATGAAACTCTTCCATATATGCTTGCACATCCTTCTCCTTTTGCTTCAGATTTTGCAGCCTTTTGTACAACTGAACATAGTAGTCATTGGGCAGAAACTTTGCCTTCAACCTCTCCACCGTCTTGCTCCAAGAAGTGATCTTTGGCTTGTCTATCTTCCACCTATCAACCTGCACACAATCCCACCATAACAAAGCATGGCATTTCAATCTTGATTTGGCCACCTTAACCTTCTGATTTTCTTCCACTTCTTCAAACTCAAAGTAGTTTTCCAAAGCCCCAATCCAATCTATAAGTTCTTCACCATCTAATCTCCCTCCATACATTAGTAAATCTGCCTTGGCTTTGTGGTCACTTGCTCTAACTGCCTTAAGAAGTTTTGCCATCCTTGCATCTTCCAGATCCAATTCTTCCTCTTGTGGAACTTCTTCTCCACCTTCTTCCTCTGACTCACTCTCACCTTCATCAACTCTCCTCCTCCTATCTCTGGCTTCTAATGCTGCAACTTCCACTTTAAGGGCCTTCAACTCCCTAGCAATTGCTAATCCACCTTTTGGAGGCATCTTGCCTTCCACTATCCAAACTTTCTTCTCTCAACCTTTAAGAATCTACTCCCTTGCTCTGATACCACTATGATGTAGAGGCACTAGGATGGATAGAGGATTCCACAAATTGACAAGGTTTTCTTCACACTCTAAAACCCAAATTCAAGGATCAACTTGTAAAAGTGGGAACAACAGTTAACATCTTTGAAACCATCATGGAAAGGTTGATTTTACATGCTATGGGACCCATCCCAACCATTGGCATAGGCAGAACAAACTCAGTTTTGGTACTTCCTTCTTTAGGCACCTAAAACGCTTGTAGCCCTGTTTTAGGATCTGTCAGACCATAATTTTCATTTGCGGCATGATATCAATGAAACAAAGACACTTTTGGGCACCCATTATCCTGTTTGTCAACATATAAAAAGATGGATATAGGTTGTTTTGGACAAAAGGCTTCAAATCCTATGACAGACCTATCTTGAACTAGGCCTAGTAGGCCACATTTACAAAGAAACTACTCTCAAAATGTCAAGTTAAACCCCAAAACAAAAAAATATTCTTTCAATAGGTCCCAAAACATCCAAATCCACAATCAAATTTAAGTGACTTGATCATTTGGTTGGCAAACTCAAAAACCTTCACTTTTAGGCCAAAAACCTAGGGTTTTATTGAAAGTCTATATTCTGGGCCTCCACCACCTTACCCACTACATCAAACACTATCATATACACCTGCACATACTCACAAAACACTCAGATAGACTTTTCCATTGACATTTTGTCAAATACCCTCTTTAGTTCCTCTTTTCCACATTGAAACTACTACAAACAACTCAAGGGCATCACCACAAACTCACACAACATACCTTTTCTACCTCCCAAAACCATTGGAACATCTAACCTACCATAAATAAAGTCATTCCACCAAGTTACAGGTCTGGACAGCAAGTGGAATGACTAAAATACCATTTTTTACTCTCTCAAAATCCTTAACAGACTATAAACAGGCAGTTTCAGAAAAAACAATGATAATTTCCTCCAGGAATGGAGTTAGGACCTCAAACTAGATGCATTTGAAAGGATACTCAATCCTCTTTCCAACCATATATGGTTTACCCCTGTATTTGTCCGTACAGAACCGTACCAACGCTGGGAACAGCAGATTTGCAATCAAAAAGTACATAAAACAAGGAAAAAAGGCACAAAAACGTGATTTTATTCATCCAACCTATTTTTTTCTCAACGTTTGTGAGCATATTTCAATACATTACAATGATAATCAATGGTCATAACCATCCATAACCACTTTTGGGTTGGTTGGTCTTTGCAACTTCCACATTACAACATGTTTTGCGCTCTTTTTACATTAATAACTTTGAAATAGTTTTGTAACCTTTTAAATCTTTGACACACCATAACCCTAATGATCTCAAAACATAAAGAATGTCCTCAACATGATATTAATGGACATGTTCCTTATTAAAAAACATGAGAAATGGTCTTTCAAGACCTTATTAACAACCATGGTCTCTTAGAACACAAAAACTTCAAAATGTGCCTTATGGGGGTTTGATGACACCTCAGGTGCTCCTGCACCACAACCCTAGCCATTGATTTAAGCTCTTAATCTCAACCCTCCATACTTTTCTCAACTATCTATATATTGAACCTTCATCCAAGACAAAACACATCTCATCTCATTGTAATCTTATGTTGCCCAAATATCCTCTCATTCCTCTCCATTCTCCTAGTTTATGCTTAGTGAGAGCAATCTACATCCCATCTTCATCGTGGATTATAGCTAGAATGCATTGGGTGCATGCATTCTCCACTCTATCAAGGAGAAAGGAGTAGTCAAGGTTGAAGGTATAACATTCATTTGTTTGTCTTCTTATGTTGTTTTCCTTGTCTATTTCCCCCCTCTTCATTTGGCACTCCTGGTGGGACCCACGTCGTTGTAACTGTAATAGGCAAAATCTGAATGAAGATAAGACTAATCTAATGCAAACAACACATGATTATACCTTCATTGAGACCTCACAAATCCATGTGGGAAGGAGACACACCCAGGAGTTCTCCTCAGACTGTTCCCTTGATCAGAATGACTAAAGTGTAGAATGTGGATTGCTCAAGGCTTTTCAACACAATGTAGATGAATGTTTAGGGATTAGGTGATGGATTTAGATGGGATTAAGAGATTGAGATAAGATTTTGGTAGAGGTTTGGTAGGATGAGGAGATTGGGGAATGATTCTGACATAGGTTTGATGCATGAAGGGGCCTCTCCAAATGGCTTAAAGAGGGGTCAATTTATAGAATTTTGGAGATGAGGATGGAGGGTCAGGATTCATCTGATCAGATCAAGGGCTAGGAATAAAAGTGAATCTTTTATTCCTAGTGGGTGAATTAAAAATTCCCATTTTGGGAAGAGTGGAGGTGAGTGGGAGACATCTGAATATTATATTCAGTGATTGGGAATGAGTGGGAGACATCTAAATATTAAATTCAGTGATTGGAGATGAGTAGGAGACAACTGAATATTAAATTCAGTGATTGGAGATGAGTGGGAGACAACTCAATATTAAATTCAGTTTAGTGGATGAGTGGGAGACAAGGTTAATTAAGTGTTTTCTTAATTAACTTAAGCCTAGGTTAATCAGATAAATAGGATTTATCTCATTAACAAGGATTAGGGAAAATCATCTAAATGAATATTAGGAATATTCATTTAATTGATAGGATAGGGTTGTAAGGTTAAATGGACTAATTAGGTGAATTAATTGATCACCAGGGATATGCAGATTGGGGGAGTGGATTAGTGCGAGATACGGAAAATTAGTTTGCAGAGAAGTCCAATTTTAGGTGTCTACAATAACTAACCATTTTGTTGCAAGTTTTTGTGAGTTTATGTCATGTAGGTCATATAAGTGCCACACACTATGCATCAGCGCCTAAGACATTTAGTTCAGTGCCCTTGGGCCCTCTGTCGGTGCCCTCGTTTCTGACTAAGAATTATTTTTTGTTAACTATCAGTGTTTTGCATATCAGCACCTCTAGTTCCCAGATTAGTGCATCTGATCCCCAGATTAGCACCCTTGGTTCTCAAATTAGTACCTTTGGTCCCTAGATTAATGCTTATGGTTAACAAATTAGTGCTTTTGGTCTATGCATCTGTTCTTTAGTTTCTAGACTAAAATCTGGGGGTTTTTGTATCATTTTCTCAGGGGTTTTCTCTAAGGTTTTGTGACATGCTTCATATCTGGCCTCATTGATGTTTGAGCACCTGTTATTTGGTAGATTTCCTCCTATACTAACCTTCTAAAAACCTTGAAAGTCCTCATTTCTATCTGATTTTTAATTGTTTGCAGGTTAGTGCCTAAAAAACCTAGATCAGTGCCCTAGGTCCCCAGATCAGTGCCCTAGGTCCCTAGATCAGTGCCTTTGGTCCCTAGATTAGCTCATTTGGTGATTAGCATGTCTAGTCCCCATATTAGTGCCTCTACTCCCCAGATCAGGGCATCTGGTCCCCGAATTAGTACCTCTAGTTTCTAGATCAATGCCTTTAGTTTTTGGATCAGCACCTCTAGTTCCCAGATCAACACTTTTTGTTTTCTAGCTTCAAATAGGTATAAATCTATGGTTTAGTGGCTTCATTGTTTCTGTTAGCACCTATTTTTTGTGTCTTAGTGCATTTGGTAGCTCTATTAGCACCTTTGATACTTCTGTTAGTGATTTTGACTAATCTGAATGATTTTTTTATCTATGGTACTAATGTAATCAGTGCAACTTTCATGTCATTATCCAAGGCATCTATCTAAAACTACTAACACTTGTTTTGCAGCCCTATTGTCAAAGATATCTCTCTTTCTTACTACTTTAGTTGCATTTAATTAGATTAGTGGAAAAAAGAACTTGTTTTCTGTCTTTAGGGTCTTGATTAGACATATGCTCTCCCCTCTCACCCTTGGGTGATCTTGGGGATACAAAGTCTGTCATTATCCTTTTTGTGTTTATCATTGTTAATCCTAAGAGCCTTTGGTCCCTAGATCAGCTCATTTGGTGATTAGCATGTCTAGTCTCCATATTAGTGCCTCTAGTCCCCAGATCAGGGCATTTGGTCCCTGAATTAGCACCTCTAGTTTCTGGATCAATGCCTCTGGTTTTTGGATCAGCACCTCTCGTTCCTAGATCAACACTTTTTGTTTTCTAGCTTCAAATAGGTATAAATCTATGGTTTAGTGGCTTTGTTGTTTCTGTTAGCACCTATTTTTTGTGTCTTAGTGCATTTGGTAGCTCTATTAGCACCTTTGATACTTCTGTTAGTGATTTTGACTAATCTGAATGATTTTTTTATTTAAGGTACTAATCTAATCAGTACAACTTGTTATCACCCAGTTTTGCACCCTTGCATACAGTTGTGAAACCTCTGTATGCAAACTGGAATAACATGGGAATGATCTCTAAGTGTGGGACTTTGCTAAATGAGATCAGACCTCCGGAGAAGGCCGGCTTCCTTGTCTAGCTATCACTTGAAACTGTTGAATTTTGGGGGGGGGAAAGGGAGAGAGAATGCTTGTAATGAAAATGAATAAAAGATTGAAAACATAAAAGGGTGATACACCAGACAGATTTAAAGAAACTTCCACAACACTGAGAAGATGCACAATGTAATCAAATACAGCAAGTAGGTATACATAGGTTAGATGACTCTAGCAGAGGTGAGAAGCAATATGATTGAGAGGAATGAAATATTCATAGACAAACCATATGCAGATTCACACAGAACTAGAAAAATCAGTAAAGAGGTAAAATTGACTTGCATATATTCAATGGAAAGGCACGGTTACAACATATGAAAATGCACGGTTACAGCATATGAAAACTCTATTTGGAAACAGAAAAGCCTTAATGCCAAAAAATTTCCAAACTTATTTACAACTTTTGAATGCATATATATAGCATTCCAAAACTATCCTAAGTCGGTTACAAAAATTTGCTCAAAGAGCTGTCACAAAAAATATCTACATTAATTACAGCCCAGCTGCATCAGTTATGGCATTGAAAACTAGAACTGGTAGACAGGGAGATATTTTATGGCCTTTAATGCAGCTATCATTTCTTGCATCTGGAGATGAAACTATGGAAAGATATTCTTTGTCATCAATGTGAGCTGCTTGCTCTGTCTGCTGCAATGAATGCCCAAAAAATATCTTCATCTGTTGCAAGTCGTCGCTGAAATATTCATCGTTCAAAATATGCATCCTCAGATCTGAAAATTGAAAATTAGAAAATTCCCCCAAAAACCTGCTCAAATGAAAGAGGAGGCAAAAACATGCACTTTTGCCTCTTACAGTATCTCGAAATTCACTGAAATGGGGAAGATACAGGTAGTCAAAGATTTGGTCAACTACCTATATTTATCGCTTTTGCATTTCTGTGTATATCGTTGCATCTTGGCACCTGAATCAGCATTCAAAAACTCATCCTGCAACACCTTCTGCACATACATGGCACTTTGCATATCAGCCCCTGTACATCCCTTGTATGTTCAAAATTGTATAAACATACAATTTCCCCTTATATTTGCGGGCCCCACCATTTATATGTCTCCTTCTACATATGCAATCATACTAACAACGGACCCCAAATAACCTTTAGCTGCTTTTCATTCTTCTGCCAGGTCTAGCTTGTATATTTTCTCCTTATACATTTCTTTGTATATGCGCGATATACAAACACCTATTTATACAAGGCGGACTCCAAACTCTTATGTGCTGAACCTAATCCTTGATTCAAATCTGCCTTGTATATTGCAATATACAAGCGCCATATACATACAAGTCGAACCCCAAATGACCTTTAAGTATATTTGATTACCTGTCGGGTCTGGCTTGCATCTTCTACTCTTTGTATTTTTTCTTTGTATATGTGCGATATACAAGTGGCCTCATACATACAAAATAGACCTGAAGCCTAAATGTGCCAGAATTGATTTTCACATCGGATCCGTCTTGAATACCTCTTTTGCATCTTAAGGCTTGTATATCGCAATATACAATTGCCATATACATATAAGCCATAGACCTAGCGCTGCATTCCGCCAAACTATACCTGTCTTGAAATCTAGCTTGTACATGTTCTTTTGTATGTCAAGACATACAAACACCTTTTATAGAAGGCGGACCTGAGAACAACATAGAATAGATTGAAACTTCTATTTGGGTCCGGATTGTATATATTTCCTTGTATATCGGCTTGCATGTGTGAACATACAAGTCGATATACATTCCACTGTAGCATTTAAACCTTTGTATATATATGATATACAACCTCTTTGTATCTTCATGGGCCCCACCACTTGTATCTCTGAGATATACAAACTCCTTTGTATATTTCCCCGCGGCACTTCTTGCATACAATCTCATTTGTAAACCTACGGACCCCACCTTTTGTATGTCCTGTCGGCACTATAGCAAATGTACATTTGTTTGTATATGCGGATATGCAAATGCAACATACAAACTGTCTCACATACAAGCAGGGTATCTTTGATGGAATATACCCGCGATGCATATCTTCATTTGTATATTGCCGATTGTATGTGCGAACATACAAAGCAATATACAAGCCTTTTTATGCATACAAGCGCGGAATATTCTAAGGAATCTTCAATGCATATTACCTTGTATATTTCTCCCTTTGTATATCTGAATATACAAGCCCCTATATACATGCAAACTTGATATACATTTAGCGAATATTCTGAGAATCTGCGGAAGATTCCCTAAATGTATATGCATTTCCTTGGCTCGATATACATTCAAAAAATGCATATAACTCAATTTTTTTATATTTTCTAAGGCCGATATAGATTTGCAAGCCCGCCAAATGTATATTTGAACTATATGTTGACCAAAACTTTGACCATCAATAACCTCTTTATTTGGCCAAATTTTAGGGTGATGTAAAATGCAAACCTACCTATTTTTTCAAGCTCTTTCCAATGGTAAGGTTTTTTAGGCAATTTGGCACTTTTCATTTTTAGGCAACATTTTCCAAAGGCTTTTCAAGGAAAATACCAGGGTGACTGTTTGGCTCTGGTTAGAGGAAAAAAAGGGTCAACAACTTGGTGACCTCTACGGGATGTTTGCCTGCTAAACAGTTAGATCAGTGGCCTATACATCTATTGGGCATAGAGTCACAGAGACTAAAATATAGATATTTTTGACCTTAGCAAAACAAGATAGAAGCAATGAAGAACACTTGGAAGGCCAAACCAAGACAAAATGTTGAAAGCAAACTCTTTCAACTATGCTAGACAGCATTTAGGGAAAGCAAAAGTAGATCTAAACTAATGTGCAGCAGCACTTATTGAAAGCATAGAGACCTAGTTTACTGATTTACAAGGCACTCATACCTTAAAACACCTCTTTAGGTGTATCCCATTGACTGGGATAGGCAGATTTTGTCCATCCATATTTGATAACTAAAATGCATTGTGCTCCTTGCATTCAGTAATGAGAAATGGACCACTCCACATGTTGTCAAATTTGGAGTGCTTTCCAGGCCTGCTCTTCAATTCATCCCATTTGAGCACCATATCACCTTCTTTAAAGATCCTGGGAATGGCCTTTTGATCAAAACTTCTTTTGGTCTGTATCTGATGATATTCCATAGTCTTCATAGCCTTGTCTTTGATTTCTACAAGCTCCATGAGCTGAGCATATCTGACAGCCATGGGATCTTCTTCTTCAAACATTTCTAGTTGATTCATGATGTCTAGTGCTGGCAGTTCTACAGAGATAGGCAATCTTACTTCCTTCCCATATACTAACATATATGGAGAGTTTCCAATGGACCTCTTAGGAGTTATTCTGTCTACCCATAAGGCATATTTCAAATTAGTGTGCCAGGTCCTCTGGTTGTCCTCCATTGATCTTTTAATAATCCTTATGAGATTTTTGTTTGTAGACTCAGCCAAACCATTACCTTGTGGGTAATAATTAGAAGAAGTATTTAGATAGATCCCATTTTTGACAGCCCAATCAGTTATCTTTAGGCCAACAAAGGCTAAAGCATTGTCAGAAATTATTGACTCAGGGACTCCAAATCTGGAAATCAAGTCATGATAAAAATTTAAAACAACATTTTCATTTGATTCCTTTAGAGCTACTGCTTCAGTCCATCTTGTCAAAAATTTTGTAGTTGTAAGAATCCACTTGTGGCCTGCACTTGATGGTGGATTAATAGGACCTATGAAATCCATACCCCATCTCATGAAGGGTTGCTCTATTTGAATTGGCCGTAAAGGTAAGGCTGGCAGCCTTTCCTTCCCTGCAAAAATGACACACTTTACACATTTCCTTGCCCATGCATGGGCATCCTTAAATAAGCTGGGCCAGTAATATCTAGCTCTCATTATCTTCGAGGTAGTAGTCTTTGGGGCAAAATGACCCCCCATTGTTCCATCATGAAATTCATGTAGCACCTTATCAGTCTAATCTTCAGCAATGCATCTTAGCAATACACCATTAAAATCTTTCCTAAAAAGGGTGCCATTAATCAAAATGTATGGAACAGACTGCAGTCTATAATATCTTCTTTTAGTTCTATCTAGACCTGCTGGACATTTATCGGTTTGCAAAAAATAGTCATATCAGTAACCCAGCCTATGCTCACTACTGCTGCATTATCTTGAGGTGCATCGTCAATGGTAAAAAGTGTCTCATCCTCCTTATTGGAACTAGTAGCGAGCTACTCGCTGAGTCCTCTACCTCTGACAAGCTTGGTTACTTGGATATCCACGTCATATTCCATGACCTTGGTGATCCGACCGGCTCTTTTCTCATTTATATCTTTGCTCAACAGGAACTCCTTCATGCTGGGATGAGCCACCATCAAATGTATCTTGTTATTAGAAACAAGATGCCAAAATTTCTTGAGGCTCCTTATCACTGCAAGAACGTGCTTCTCAACAAAGCTATACTTCTGTTCATATTCTTCCAGCCCCTAACTGAAAAAAGCAATTGGCTGCTCAAAGCCGCTACTCTGCTTCTACACTAAAATCACAGAGATTGTATCTAGGCCGCCATAAGCATATAGAATAAAATCTTTGGAAAAGTTAGGATGTACCAAGGTTGGCGCAATAGACAATGCTTCTTTTATAGACTCAAAACTGAGTCTAGCCTCTTTTGTCCAGTTAAAGGCTATATTCTTTTTCAACATGGATGTCAAACGTTTCAAAAGGTTTGTGACATCAGGGATGAACCTTCACAGAAAATTAATTCTGCCAATAAAACTTTGTAATCTCTTCTTATGACTTGGTAAAGGCAGCTCCAAAATGGCCCTTATTCTTTCAGCATCAATAGTAATGCCTTCTTTTGAGACAATGTGCCCTAACAGCTTGCCCTCATGGACAGCAAAAATGCATTTGTTTGGATTAAGGGATATCCCAAACTCTCGGCATCTCTCAAAAACTTGCCTTAAGTGGGATAAATGCTTAGATGCATTCTTGGAAAAAATTGTTATATCATCTAAGTACACCAGCACCAGTTTGTATAGCAAACCCTTGAACGCCATATCCATGGCTCTTTGAAAGGTCGAGCCAGCATTAGAGAGACCAAAAGGCATCCTCCTATAGGCCATGGTGCCCCACTTAGTAGTGAAAGTAGTTTTGAACTGATCCTCCTCCTTGACTAACACCTGATTGTAACCAAAAAATCTATCAAGCAAAGAAAATCTCTCCAAGCTAGCCACTACTTGTAAAATCTGCTCCATTGATGGAAGTGGGTAGTGGTCTTTTAGGGAGGCTCTATTTAGGTCCCTGAAATCAACACATAGCTTGATTTCTCTATTCTTCTTCCTCACAGGGACAAGGTTTGAGACCCAAGAAGTATGCTTGATAGGAAAAATGATCTTTCCCTCAATTAGCTTAGTCAATTCTTTAATCATCAAGGGCTCTAGCTTTGGATTTAGAGGCCTCTGCCTCTGCATTACAGGCTTTGCACCTAGTTCCAATTCTATGGTGTGCTGGGCAATATGAGGATCAAATCCCTTTAGGTCTGAATAATCCCAAGCAAATACCTCCTTAAATTCCTGACAAAGAGCAATAAAAGCTCTCCTATCCTCAGCTGAATAGATTTTACCTATTTTGAGGAGTTTTCCCTTAAAAATTTCTAACTCCTCATAATGTTCCTCTTTTATTTGCATATCGGTCTTAGTCTTCTTCATCTAATCATCGATGCCAAAAATAGACTCCAAAGTCACCAATCCCTTGGGCAACTTGTTTATCTTCAGCTAAATAATCTGATCATTGCCATACTGTTGTTTGAGTTTATCCTGATTTATCATGGAAAACTCATCTTCCTCTAACAGGAATCTCATAATCTGTTCATCACTTTCAAAGACCTGCCAATGAACATTATTGTCAAGGATAGAGGGTCTGTCAACTATTTTTACATGAGGCTGCATTTTCTCCTTTTGAATATCACTAGGGATGTCAAACTGTGCCCCAATTGTAGCCAATCTATCAGCATGGGAGTTTTGATGTCTTGGAATGGAAATCAGATTAAACGCATCAAACTCCTCAATCATGTTCCATACCCTATGCTTATAGCACTTCAAGGTATCATTTTTGGTAAGATGTAGTCCTCTGACCTAATTTACAATTAATTCACTATCCCCAAATACTTGCAAACAACCAATTTTCTTCCTTCTTGCCCATTGCAATCCCTAGATTAGCCCCTCATATTTAGCAGTGTTATTGGTGCATGAGAAGGCAAAACAAAAAGCAGCATAATATTTTTCACCCTGTGGTGACACCAGCATTGCACCACCACCAGTTCCATTTCTGCTCCTTGAGCCATCAAAGTACATTTTCCATACTTCTCCTTGTTGCTCTGTCTGCTATTCTGCATCCCTTACCATACTTGGAATTGTTGCCTCAGGCTCATGAAGTATATAGACCCCCATACCATTTTCTTGAATATGTGCTTCAGAATTATCTACAACATCTTCTAAGGATCATTCCCTTAATAACATTTCTAGTATACTCTTAGCTTGTAACTTTTGAGCCACCACAAGTTCAGGATCATCAGAAATAATGTGATTTGCATTAACCACACTTGGTGTATAGGGCTCTATGTGATGATTTGAAAACAATTCAGATCTTAGGGTCACCTTAGTGCCATATCTAGTCCTAAAAAATATATGGGACCAGTCAGAGGATAGGTATCCTCCTATTTTGGCTGTGAATTCTCTTGATAGGCACATGGCAAAATAGGGAGGCAAATCAATAATGAAGACCTCTTGGAAGATGGAAACATTGGGACAGGTATGTAGAGTAAGACCTAGGTCTTTTATTACACCCACAGTACTAACAGTTGTGCCATCTAATTGGAGTACACCCTTCTCAAGAGGCTGGTACTTGAGCCCTAACTTGTCTACAATTTGTTTAGGCATCACAAAATTGCTTGCTCCACTATCCACCATGCAATTATGAACTAATTTATCTCCAATTATCAATGATATATAGAATGGGAGTGGCTTAGTACTTTTGTTAGGCTGTTTGCTGTTATCCTCAGAGGAATTAGTAAGGACAACCCTATTTGGGTCAATAATTGTATCTTTGGACACCTTCAAATCAAACAAGGCAGATTGCAATAGGTCTTTTTAGCCTGGGATGGCTAAAGAATCCCACATAGACATTGTCACATTCATCTTTTTCATATTTTCAATAATATTGAAAGGTGGAATGGCACTCACCTTCTGATTTGATTTTGTAGCAGTGATGTCTGGTTGCAAACGAGGCATCTCCCTTGCTTTTCCTGGGTCATTTCTTTGTAGAATGTGGGGGATTTGGGGTGCAGGAACATCAGCAGATGCTTTTCCTTTATTTGCTACTTGTTCTACCTCATAACCCCTTTTCTTTGCTCTTGTATTTGCTGCAACTGAGGTGTTATCACTGTTTATGCCACAAAATTTTCCCTACTACCAATTCATGAAAGCAAAATCACTCTGAGGTTGTTCCTGTTGTTGCACAGTCCCATCATTTGGTGTACTTGGTTGTGAGGCTGATACATTTTGCACCATTAAAGCCTGATTTATGACTCCATTTGAGCAGGCTGCTTGACTATGTGGCTGATTGCATGGGTAGCACCACTCATATTCAACAGCTAGGTTGTTCTAAGCAGGGACAAGGTCCCTTACGGTATTAATAGGTGCTGGATTATAAGGCAGAAAAGGCCTTTGATTTACATTTTATTTGGCACCTTGATAGTTGCTTTGATAAGGTGGCCTATTAGCTTGATACGACTGATTTTGGCCTTGAAATGGTTGATTCTACCCCTAGCTAGATTGCTGATAAGGCTGATAGGGCCTCTGGAGCTGTTGCTTCTTTATGTTTACCAGTTCATTTCCAAAAGTTTGAAGGATACCCTCAATCTTTTGTTGACTATTTTTAATCTCTTTCAACTCTTGAGATGAACTAGAGGCAGCAAGTTCAGAATTAGCAATATTTGGTAATGCTGCGATAGTAGGCATAGGGGGAAAACATGGAATTGGCAAAGGCATAGAAGCCTGAATCTCAGGAAAGATAGGCATTGGTGGTCTGGGTGCTATTTTTCCGGCCTGAATGAGGTTATACTCTGCCCTAATTGCTAATTCATACGCATCTGATAAACTAGTACCTCCTAGTGATTGAATCATTACTGAAATATCATTATTTAGGGCTTTCAAAAAATATAGAAATACATATTCAGCTAGAGGCCTTACCATGGCAGGGATTCTATCCCATGTCTTCTGAAATCTAAAGTTAAAATCCATCATTTGCTCCTACGGAGCTCTCTTTATGGTGGTCATCTGTTCAACCAATGATAGATTATCTTATTTTTCTTGAAATGGCTTATTTAATTTCTCTCCTAGCTCATCCCAAGTTCCTATAGTCTACATTGGTAGACTCCTGAACCACTGCAATGCCTTCCCTTTGAAGGAGGCGGCCAGTAATCTGATGGCTACATTCTCCTGAGTGACATGATGAACCCCACACAGAGATGCTATGTCTCTAATGTGCTCAATTGGAGTAGTCTGATTTTCCCCTGTGAAATAGGGTAGATTCTTCAAAGTTGCCATTGGTATCACATCATGCACCATTAGATTCAAAGGACTCCCCCCATCAAAAGTCACAAATGGCTGATTTCTTGCCATCTGAAGAGCTGTAGGTAGATTCACTTGAGTTACTATGGGAACTACAGAAGCAATTGGTCTAAAACTTGGTGGAGTTGACTGTACTCTTTTGGAAACTAGAGTCCTTGCTACAGCTCTACTCGGTCTTCTAGGTGGAGAGAGCTACAAATATTTGAATGAGCCTGAACTTGAACTCCTGGTTTGTACCTTTCTCATAAAAATGTAACAGCAGAACTGATCTGCTTGTCCTTTCCTCAGTCTGAGTCGCCAAATGTGTAAATTTTAACCTCTTAAAGGTCTGCAATTACTGGTTACACATCAAAACCAGCAATAATGGTTGTTAATTTGATTGTTACTTAGATTTCTTGGGTCCCACCGGGCGTGCCAAAGTTGTTATCACCCAGTTTTGCACCCTTGCATACAGTTGTGAAACCTCTGTATGCAAACTGGAATAACATGGGAATGATCTCTAAGTGTGGGACTTTGCTAAATGAGATCAGACCTCTGGAGAAGGCCGGCTTCCTTGTCTAGCTATCACTTGAAACTGCTAAATTTTGGGGGGAAAAGGGAGAGAGAATGCTTGTAATGAAAATGAATAAAAGCTTGAAAACATAAAAGGGTGATACACCAGACAGATTTAAAGAAACTTCCACAACATTGAGAAGATGCACAATGTAATCAAATACAGCAAGTAGGTATACACAGGTTAGATGACTCTAGCAGAGGTGAGAAGCAATATGATTGAGAGGAATGAAATATTCATAGAAAAACCATATGCAGATTCACACAGAACTAGAAAAATTAGTAAAGAGGTAAAATTGACTTGCATATATTCAATGGAAAGGCACAGTTACAGCATATGAAAACTCTGTTTGGAAACAAAAAAGCCTTAATGCCAAAAAATTTCAACCTTATTTACAACATTTGAATGCATATATATAGCATTGCAAAACTATCCTAAGTCGGTTACAAAAATTCACTCAAAGAGCTGTCACAAAAAATATCTACCTTAATTACAGCCCAGCTGCATCAGTTATGGCATTGAAAACTAGAACTGGCAGACAGGGAGATATTTTATGGCCTTTAATGCAGCTGCCACTTCTTGCATCTGGAGATGAAGCGGTGGAAATATATTCTTTGTCATCAATGCGAGATGCTTGCTCCGTCTGCCGCAATGAATGCCCAAAAAATATCTTCATCTGCTGCAAGTCATCGCTGAAATATTCATCGTTTAAAACATGCATCCTCAGATCTAAAAATTGAAAATTGGAAAATTCCTCTAAAAACCTACTCAAATGAAAGAGGAGGCAAAAACATGCACTTTTTCCTCTTACAGCATGTTGAAATTCGCTGAAATGGGGAAGATACAGGTGGTCAAAGATTTGGTCAACTGCCTGTATATATCGCTTTTGCATTTCTGTGTATATCATTGCATCTTGGCGCCTGAATCGGCATTCAAAAACTTATCCTGCAACACCTTCTGCACATACATGGCACTTTGCATATCGGCCCCTGTACATCCCTTGTATGTTCAAAATTGTATATACATACAATTTCCCCTTATATTTGTAGGCCCCACCATTTGTATGTCTCGTTCTGCATATGCAATCATACTAACAACGAACCCCAAATAACCTTTAGCTACTTTTCATTGTTCGGCCAGGTCCAGCTTGTATATTTTCTCCTTGTACATTTCTTTGTATATGCGCGATATACAAACACCTATTTATACAAGGCGGACTCCAAACTCTTATGTGCCGAACCTGATCCTTGATTCAAATCTGCCTTGTATATTGCGATGCATCTTTGACTTGTATATCACAATATACAAGCGCCATATACATACAAGTCAGACCCCAAATGACCTTTAAGTATATTTGGTTACTTGTCGGGTCTGGCTTGCATCTCCTACTCTTTGTATTTTTCCTTTGTATATGCGTGATATACAAGTGGCCTCATACATACAAAATAGACGCGAAGCCTAAATGTGCCAGAATTGATTTTCACATCGGATCCATCTTGTATACCTCTTTTACATCTTAAGGCTTGTATATCATAATATACAATTGCCATATACATACAAGCCACGGACCTAGCGCTGCATTCTGCCAAACTGTACCTATCTTGAAATCTGGCTTGTACATGTTCTTTTGTATGTCAAGACATACAAACACCTTTTATACAAGGCGGACCCGAGAACAACATAGAATAGATTGAAACTTCTATTCGGGTCCGGATTGTATATATTTCCTTGTATATCAGCTTGTATGTGTGAACATACAAGTCAATATACATTCCACTGTAGCGTTTAAACCTTTGTATATATATGATATACAACCTCTTTGTATCTTCACGGGCCCCACCACTTGTATCTCTGAGATATACAAACTCCTTTGTATATTCCCCGTGGCACTTCTTGCATACAATCTCATTTGTAAACTTGTGGGCCCCACCTTTTGTATGTCCTGCCGGCACTATAGCAAATGTACATTTGTTTGTATATGCAGATATACAAACGCAACATACAAACTATCTCACATACAAACAGGGTATCTTTGATGGAATATACCCACGATGCATATCTTCATTTGTGTATTGCCGATTGTATGTGCGAACATACAAAGCAATATACAATCCTTTTTATGCATACAAGCACAGAATATTCTAAGGAATCTTCAATGCATATTATGTTGTATATTTCTCCCTTTGTATATCTAAATATACAAGCCCCTATATACATGTAGACTCGATATACATTTAGCGAATATTCTAAGAATCTGTGGAAGATTCCCTAAATGTATATGCATTTCCTTGGCTCGATATACATTCAGAAAATGCATATAACTCAAATTTTTTTATATTTTCTAAACCGATATAGATTTGTAAGCCCGCCAAATGTATATTTGAACTGTATGTTGACCAAAACTTTTACCATCAATAACCTCTTTATTTGGCCGAATTTCAGGGTGATGTAAAAAGTAAACCTGCCTATTTTTTCAAGCTCTTTCCAATGGTAAGGTTTTTTTTAGGCAACATTTTCCAAAGGCTTTTCAAGGAAAATACCACGTTGGGTGTTTGGCTCTAGTCAGAGGAAAAAAAGGGTCAACACAACTTTCATGTGATTATCCAAGGCATCTATCTAAAACTACTAACACTTGTTTTGTAGCCCCATTGTCAAAGATATCTCTCTTTCTTACTAGTTTAGTTGCATTTAATTGGATTAGTGGGAAAAAGAACTTGTTTTCTATCTTTAGGGTCTTGATTAGACGTATGCTCTCCCCTCTCACCCTTGGGTCATCTTGGGGATACAAATTCTGTCATTATCCTTTTTGTGTTTATCATTGTTAATCCTAAGGTCACTTGACTACATATGCTCTTCCCTCATGCTTCATGCAAACTTGGTGATCAAAAGTGCCATGTGTAATCTTGCCCTTTAGGAGGCCTACTAGGAGATTTCATCACCACTAGGGATGACCTCAACCATGTGTACTGGTAGGGTATATCAAAGGGGGAGAAGGAAACTTGTACCCTAATCTAGTCACGTTGACATTGGGATAGCCTTGGGGCCCCAGGTGATTCCAGACACAAGGTGAAGTGGCATTCACTTAATCGCTTACGCCACATCCCTTCAATGGGCTAGTGTTCACAGTTTCTGCCCCACGTACCTAGTGTATATCAAGGACTCCTTAGAAAACTTGTTTAAGCCTAGCTTAAGACCTCTCAGTCGTATGAGATCATAATCCACCAGATGCCAATTAGGCTTGAGAAGTTACTCACCGCACAAGCCACATTGATTTTATCGCCAAGTGCAAATACCCTCTAGAAATGGGTGTGCATGTCATGTATGCTCTCCCCTTGCACCATAGAGTGATCTTGGGTGATCAAAAGTGATTAGTTTCCTCATCATGGGACTTGCACATTATGCCTAAATAAAGGTAGTGAGGCAGGCTTATGATCTTATGCACTCCTATCTTAGTAAATCTAGGATGTTGGAGTGTATTGTGTGTGTGTTCATTTGCATTAGCTCCATCCAACCCATCCTTTGCAAACCCATGCATATGTGTGAAAATCCTTTTGTTTGCAAGTGGCCTAAAGTCAAGCTCTAAACCATCTAATCAGGTCTTCATCCTTCATCCAACTCATCCAATTTTATTCAACTTTATCCAATATCCATTCAATCCATTTTATCCTAATCACCCATCTTGTCTAAAGCATACATCATTCCACCTATCTTAACCCTCCCAATCATTCCCACCCACATCATCCTCCTAACCATCCTACACATCTCTTTCATCCAATTATCCAATTTCATCCTAATCATTATCCTAATCCATCATCATTGGACCCTAATCCCAATCAATTTGCTAAGTCAAGAAAAGGTCCTCATCTTAATCTATTATCCATCTCGTCCATCTCCCAAACATCACCATTAATTTCACTTCCCACTAGCTTACCCCAATTCCATTATTTGAGCTTAATCAAGTCTATCCTAATCCACTTCATCCTTAATCATAATACATCTTCATCATCCAATCCTAATTTATTCCATCCCTAATCTTAATCAAACCTATCTCTCTAATCATCCTAATTATCCTTATCCACCTCATTCTAATCCAATCACCTATCCTAAGCATCCCAATCCATCCCAATCCAAATCTATATTAATCTTAGATCATACCTTCTATCCACTTCATCATCCTAATCATCTATCTTATCCATCTCATCTCCTAATTCTCTCCCACATTATCCAATCCAATCCTAATCATACCCACCTTATACTTAATCATTCACATCAATATCTCCCCTATCCTATTCATCCCAATCATCCTAGTCATCCATTCTATCTACTTATCATCCTTAATCCAATTCGTCATAATCATATTAATTAAATTCCCTTATCCACTTGATCATCCAATCCTAATCTAAATCATCATCCCTCATCCAACATCAATCACCTATCATCCATTATCCATTCCAATCAAACATTCCAACCCCCAATCCTTAATCAACAATCATCCTTTGCCAATCAAACTTTGGTTAAGGACTTAGCCTCCTTCATACTCCATCAACCTTTCATCCAAATCTTGATCACAATTAGCCACACCATTATCATAAATCCCCTTGCTTTAATCCACAATCGTCCATTTCCAATACATCCAATAAAAACCAAGAACCTAGTTGATCATTATCAACCTTTATCTAGACTTACTTAAGAAAGTTAGTCTATCTTAAGTAAGTCATCCAATCAAATCTCATCAATTCCTACTTAAGACTGTAAGGCTATCTTAAGTAGAAATCAAGTCAATCCAATCAACTCTCCTTCTTAAGCTTGTTAATCTACCTTAAGCATAGAGAATCATCCATCCTTCAAATCAAATCAAATCATTCTAAGGTATTGAAATTTGATCTCTAACTTACATCTATCATGCCCACATTTCCCATGCGGTCATGACACACAACACATGTGTCTGTCCACATTTGTCATGTGGTCATGACACAAAATATCAAAAACTTTTCCGCATGTCCCTAGAAACCCCCTTGCACGCGTCTGCGTCCTTAGTGGCAATACACATAAGGTGTAAACATGTCAATCATATTCGGGGAAGTGCATCTACCTACGCACTCCCCTGCATGATGAAAGCTGACTAGGGGGTTTGCGACGCGATGTGCACCACTTTTAGGGTTAGAACAGATTTAATTCGAACCCTAAGTTTTCTAGGTGAAAGAGATGATTTCGACTAATTCAAAACCAAGTCCTAACTCTAATGCATAAATGAAAATCGAATAATAATAACACATCAAATGGTAAGATGGTCACATGATAAAATGGAGTGATTAATGAAAGTCGTAAAAATGTTATAAAAATAAAACCCTAAAATCTGGGAAAAAATCGACAGCATAATGCGTTTTCAATAATTGAAATAAAAATTTTAAAAGAAAAACTCCAAAAGAAATTAAAGAAAAAATTAAAATAATTACACATAAGGAAAATTAAATAAATTTCCAAGGTAAAATAAATTGATCACACAATAAACTTATAAAATTTGAAATAAACTAAAATAAACGACCCCAAAATAAGGACTCAATACTTAAGTCCTTTAATAAATATAATCTCAACAATTACATTTATTAATTAACTCAAGTTAAAATTAATTAAAAGGAGGATGATTTAAAATATCCCCTCAAGGACAAAATCGATTAAATAAAAATTAAATTCAATTAAAAAGGCTTCCAAACAAATAAAATTAAAATGCACTAGGAATAAAAATAAATGCCCCAAAACAATTAACTTACAAAGGGAAAACACTTCCGAATAAAAATAAAATCAACCCATTCACTACAAAAATAAATTTCCAAAAGAAATTAAAACCAAACCCCAAAATAAAATTTAAAACACTAAAGTGATGCACAAAGAAAGTCAATAATTCCAAAATGACCCAAGGGCAAAAGAGAGGAAAAATAAATTCCTGTGCACAAGGGAAAATAAAAAGGAAATAATTTAAATAACAAAACTAAAATCCTCACATTCCACTCAACCCTATTTCATTATTCTATTGTTTTCTACAAGAGTTTGCCCTAACATTATTTTATTATATCCTTATGGAAAACCCTATCTTTTTCTTTTGTTTTCACTTCTCATTTGTTTTTCCTCTTTTCTTTTCTTCTTGCCTCCATTCTTTGTTGCGGGTTGAAAGCTTCTTCCACAATGGCATGGCAGCCATGGAGATGCCTCACAGAGGTATAATTTTTGCATAAAAACTATAGGGTTCCATTCATTTCTTTTTTGATTAAATATATACATGTTTATATATATACATTGTTATGTATATATATATAAATAGATACATAAATATGTGGTTGTAAGCTGATACACAGGTAGAAATATATATATATATATTTTTTACATATTATAATATTTTAAAACTGATAGGAAAGAATGGCAAGGAGACCTTGGAGGTCACAGTGGCGGAACTGAGAGTGGAGGTCGTCAGTCATTTGCTACCGTCGCTGCCGCTACAATGAATGGTATGAGGGGAGGGTCGCTGTGGAAGGGTTTGATGGAGGGTAAGGGATCAATGGTGTGGGTGGGGGCTCGACCCCCTGCCCACACCCCCCCCCCACACGGACAGTAAAGAGGATTGTATGGTGGGCGGCGGCCATGGCCACCGTCCCCATACTTAGTATTTTTTTGTTTCCGTTCAAAAACACATACCCTAATAACTTTAGGGTTTGGCCATTTATTCTGATTTAAAATGCTTTAATATAGTTTGTCTATTATTACATTTAAAACAATGCAGTTTGTTTAATATATTTAAATATATATATATATATATATATACAGTTTATTCAGTCCAACAGTAAGGTAAGATGTATTTAAAATAGAAATATATATACATTCAATATATATATAATATATATATATATTATATCATATATATACATATAAACAATCTTTTAATGGGATGAAATAACCAGATTTGTGACATAAATTAAACTAGTAGAATATACTTGTTTTCTTGCAAATAATTAAAATAGAAATATCCTCTTTTTTTTTCAAAAATAACACAACAACTAATTATTTCTTTCCTTCTCCTTTTAACAACATATAAATTGCAACATAATACTATTCTTTTGACATAACAGAAAATATACAAGACCATTTTGACATTTTCTTGGGAATAAGATGTGCTTACACAGTAATTTTCTTATATTTCTAAAAACTCATTTCAAGGGCTACTTCAGCATTTACACTTCTTTTCTTTTCAAATATAAAATGACAGTAAATACAAAAGATCATTTCTGTCATACTTTCAACAACACATGTGCACAAACAACAAAATGATAAACATGTATTTTCATTGCATACAAAATAGCAATGCATATTTTCTTTTCCACATAGCATACAACTAAAACTTCAACAACAACACATAGGATAGTAATAAATTTGACAATAATTACATTATGGCCTCTAAGGCCATGGCTCACAATAGCCAACCAAAAGTAGTGACAAAACACCAAAAATGGACTTCACCAAGCTCCATTCTCTTCAACTATAAACCTGCAATAAAAAACACAACAATGGGGAACCGAGCCATGAAGGAATGCCCTCCTCCCTACCATAGACCCGCTAGTGGGTCACCCCTGACCTGGGGAGGTAGGATTCACACGGTTTTTTGCACACACACACCACAATAATCAAGTTTTCCAAACACACAAAGATTCACTCCCATGGATTTGCCCATACAAAACTTAATAAATTGAGTTTGGAGGGGGAAGGGAGTGGACCCCTCAACTCAAGAGGTCACCCCAAGAACTCCAACCAAAAATCACAAAAAATCTCAAGGCCTCAAGCCAAACAAATTTTCCACCATACTCAAGAATCACTATGGCACTCATGCCAAAATCAAAATACTCCCAAACTCCATATGATGCCCTCAAGGGTATAGATAGTGCAACACAAAGGAGATGACCTTGAGGAGGTTCACTCTTCCCTACCCCAAACTAGTTGAGCCTTTCCTCCAAATGGAGGTGCTCTCACCACATCCATCCCACACAAAAAAATAAAACAACCCACATAATTTTCAACCACATACACAAAAAGAAATAATCATAAGCAAAAGGGTAATGGCCATAGCCATGGAGCTTACCTTCAAAAGCCCTAAAATGGAAGCACAATTGATGAAGAGCTCCAAGCTTCCCAAAAATTTCTCCAACTCTCCAAATTTCTCTAACACTCTCAAAACCTCCAAGAATAAAAGAAATTTTAAAAAAAAGAACCCCACACTCCTCTCCAAGAGGAGATAATATAGGCCTTCCAATTTGACCCTGAGGAATGAGAAGGTGACATTTGTCACCTTCTCCTTCCTCATCCCATGCCACTTGCAAGGGAGAAGGAGGGTGAGGGTGATAAGTGTCACCATCCAATTCCATTCTATCCCTCACCTTATCCACTTGTGCTCTCACACATGTGTGAGAGACCAAGTGGAGAGGTGGCAACTCCCTTCAAGCCTTCTTGAGGATAAGGGATGCCACATGGCATCCTCTTATTCTCCAAGAGAGCCATCTCCCTCCAAGATGCTCTCACACAAGTGTAAGAGCCTTGGAGGGAGATCCCACACACTTGGGAGTCTTGAAGACCTCCCAAGTCTTCTTGGTGAAGGGATCCCCAAACTTTGGGAAGGGAGATGGGTCTTTCCCAAAACATGACTCATCTCCCACCCTTAGCCATTTCAAAATTCCTCACTTTGACTAAACCTCAGTTTAGAGTAACCAAAATTGAGTTACCCTAGGGTTTAGTTAGTCAAAATTGACCCTAGACCCTAGGGTTACCACCCAGGGTAAGTTTGGGACAAAGGTACACCTAGGGAGGCATAAAATCACTTTAAATGGCCCATAAATAAAAATAATACCAAGTGGTGTAAAACAAATATAAATATACAACACATGAAGTAAATCAATTATAACAAAGGGGTACTAGGCCAAAATAATAAATCAAACAAGTACTACAACATCATCTGATCACACGTGATCCTCATCCCTCTTGGGAATGGATTGGCTTATAGGGAATAACATGTATGAACACTACCTCCAATATCCCATGGCCTGGGAATATAATCCTGCAAAACTAGATCAAGCATCAATCACATCATGGATAATCATAGCCAAAGCAACTGAAATTAAATACATGTCATTGCACACAACATTAATCATTCACAACATAATTTAAGATTAAAACTGCATTTTCTATCTAATGTCTCATAATCATCATCAAATAATAAATCCACTTAATGAACTTGAAATCACATCAATAATCATCATCTAATATATCTCGCATGTCTAACATCATCATAGCATCAAAATATGATCAAATCGAATCACCACATGTCTAATCTTTGTCAAACCAAAAATCAGGAGATCTAATTTAATCTTCATAATGGAACAATAGTCTCTAAAAGTTTGATAATGTCACCAACTATAATGTAAAACGATCAAAATAGGGAAGTGAAAATAATCGGCCTCACAACATCTTAATCATCCATTATCCTACATCATCTCGTATCCCTCTAGTAACATGGATCTTTATGAAGCAATACAACAATTACAAAGACTTAAACATGTCTATGAGGATTTTGATCCTATTACTAAGGAAAATTGTAAAAATGTCATTAGTGATATCCCACTTGCACATCTTGTCACCGGGGATTTCCCTAATCCTATCACATTAACATCACCATCCCTAAACGCCATTCCAAAACCAAATTATCAAGTCATACACCCATATCTAAACATGCAAGCATTGGCTAGCACAAGTCATACCCATATACCTAATGATATACCATATGATAAGGGAAATCAAGTCTACCCCCTACTCTCCATATATTCCCCCATCCATGTCTCAACAACCATTTTCCCATGTGCATCCCGCACCTCACAGTCCATCAATCCCTTCAATCCCTCCAATCACTCCACCACAATATCCATCCAATCCAATCAACCTTAATCCATCATCCTATGTACCTCACAATCCATCAATCCCTATACTCTCATCATTGTATCCCTCCAATCCTCCTACATCTAATCTTTTGATCCACCTATCTTCCAATCTATCAATCCCTATCATCCATCCACCATCTAATTCACCATCTAATCCACCATCAAACCTTCCAAGTCCCAATCCATCAACCAAAGAATCCTTGAAGAATCTTCTCCAAAGAATATTAGCAAAAAACAAAAGCAAAAGAAAAGCTATGGAGTCCTCCAAATCCACTCATCCTATGTCATCCCCCTCTAACACAAGTAGGCCCAAGCACACTAATCATTCAACGAGAGCTTCCAAGTACCATACCTATCTCTCCAACACCACTGTGTAATCCAATGCCTATCCTAGAGCCTACCCAATAACCACCACTATGTAATCCCACCACTCACCTACTCGATCCTTATACTAATCCTACAATGTCTGCAATCATTATCCACCCATTATATTATCCACCTCATGCCTTTCCTAATCCATCAACCCCTAAACTCATGAAGGATGTAATCCAATGGCTATTAGAAAGGAATCAAACGCCATCATGCAATCCAAAACCTACCAAGCTCATTGAAGAATCTCCTACCATAAGTGCAAGTCATGAACCATCTTGTAGTCATGAAGCATCCCATCTAATCCCATCCCTGATCCCCTCCCATCTAACAATCAACTTATCCACACTGACCCTATCCCCAATACAAAAACACCCCCTATTGATCCCATACCATCTTCTATCACCCCTTTATCATCCCCCATTGATCCTTTACCACCACCTATCAATCCCATTCCAATTCTATCCTCTTATCCACTTGGCCAAAACACCTTCATCTCTGGTGGCTCTCTCATAGGAGGTGAACAACTTCCATCCACCACCCATATTTCTCCAACAAATAATGAAATTGCATCTTGTTTCCAAAGCATGAAACATCCCATTGCACGTTGCATGCTCCAAAACTGAACTATAAGGGCAAATATTTAGGCCTTTATGAACAAGGTATCTTGGAGCCCATCCATACCACATTCCATCCACGATCGCATGGCCTTGGATATACATCCCAAAGAAAACAATCCACCTATATTGGTACCACCCACACACCTCATAAAACATCTTCTTCTAACTCCAAATCTAGTGCACCTCATTGCACCCCCAAAACATGTCACCATCCCTCCTCCATTGTCATATCATTCGTGAAAGCATGTGACCATACATATCCCCCCATCAAATTTACCTCCACTCCTCCCAACTCCTAATATCCCTATCCTCAAATACTCTTATCCTCCCATCCTTCCAACTCCCTTCCATTAATCCTCATCCTATCCTTGCAACATGACATTATTGTAGTGTCATGTTGCACTCAAGTGCTATGGATGAAGAAAACCTTGATGGACATAAAAGTTGAGTATGATGAGCCTGTCTCTATTCTGTGTGATAACACAAGTGCAATCAATATCTCAAAGAATCTTGTGATGCATTAAAAAACAAAGCACATATCAATCAAATATCATTTTATGAGAGATAAAGTTGCAGATCAAGAAGTCCGATTGGATTATGTGGCAACAAAGGAGTAGATTGCATATATTCTTACAAAACCCCTTCCTAAGGAGACTTTTGAGTATCTTAGGTAGAAGATAGGAGTGGTGACTCCTTCTCATGTTTAATTTAATAGATGAGGCATGTGTCTAGGGGGAGCATCTTAAAGATCTATTCTTATTCCTTAGAGTGTATCAGATACTCCTCAAGTGAAGTAGACATGGATGTGTAGAAAAAATCAAGGGGACCTCATCATTGCATTTTCTTTCAGCTCCGTGAAGAAGACTGTTCAAAGGTGGATCACCTAATGAAGATCCCTTGGGAGAGTTATAGAGAAGGGGAAAATGATGCCCTTGATGTCAAGAGGAAGTATTACACAAAGGGGGAGCTTTACAAACATGGGGATCTTCACAAAAAAGAGGGAGAATCACATCATAAAGCAGAGAAGCGTGTTACATCCCTTTGCCATTGATATCAAAGGAGGAGAGATATAGTAAGGGGGAGCAATGAAGATATAGTAAGAGGGAGCAATACAAAGAAGAGAATTATGTTTCTGTTTCCATCAATGACAAATAGGAAGATTGTTGGAAATGTTGTTATTGATGTCAAGTGCGTAAACAAGACTATTGTCATTAATGTCAAAACAATGTCAAAGGATGTTAATGTTATCATTATTGTCAAAGGTTGATACATGAACTTCAGAGAGAGAATTACTACCAAAATTAGTTGTTCCTAAAAGTTTACTACATTTGCGGAGGTCTAGAAATGGTTGCACTAGATTTATGAGGTTTGCTACTAAGAAGCGGTATTAGATTGTCATTGTTTTCGGTACTGCATTCTACCACAGTGGATTGTTTGGCTTCACGGTTTGGAGGTTATGAAGAGAAAAGAAGGAGACATGTTATATCTTCGTTACAAAAGTTATTGATCATTGCAAAAGACAGCTAGAAGTTTCTGAGTCAAGACAATGAAATTAGATATTAGGAGTGTCATTAGAAACTACCACATTCTACCTCAATTAGCTTTTTGATCTCATGGTTGGGAGGATGGATAGAGCTAGTCTGAAAACATTCTTAATCCAAAATTTAGGAGGTTTTAATTATCTGCGAGATATCTAGAGGAGTCAGAGTAAAGACTATGTGACTGGATGCATGAAAGTTAATAGGGATGTCATGGAAAACTACCGCATTTTACCGCAATCAAATTTCTAGTCTCGCGGTTTGAAAGATAAGCAACACAAGTCAAAAACTATGTTGGTTCCAAGTTTTAGGAGATTCGAGTTATTGCAATACATCAGAATGAAGACTATGTTGTTGGATTGCATGAAGCATGGTTGTATAGAACTCTGGAAGTTTGCACTAGCATTTTGAGATTGTGCACCAAGAACTAAGTTTGTGTGGAAGAAATTTGGGTCCCGTAAGAATGTTGATTCCTACATCACTGCATTTGATTTGGGATCAAAGTGTATATGCAAGGCCGACTACACGTTTCATGTGGCATAGAGTTATGCAGGACCTTGTAGCCGACACATATGATTTAGAGTCGAGTCAATTACACATTACATGTTATTTTGAATTAAGGATTGATGGCCGACATGAGTTTTCTTGGAGAAATGCCTTAAGTGGTTCTAAGCCAACATGGCTTTGTTAATACTGTGATGAGATAGATATATGTCACTGGTCTTGTTTTTGTAATGTAGTGAACTGAGTTGTAAGGTGTGGCAAGTAGTGAGCAACTAGTATTTTTATGTGTGGAGTTTATGAAGGAAATGAGCAGAAGATAATTCGGGATTAGTACAATATGTATTCATGTTTGCAAGAGCATATTATTTTATTCTAAATTACAGAACAGAAGAGTTCAGAAGTGTGTGTGATGTTGCATAATTGAATATGTGCAGAATGAACTTGATCTTGTTTTCAACTATTTGAAGTTGGTGCTACATAATCTGAGTTGGTGCTTAGTGAATGGGTTGGTGTTTGATTCGACAAGGGGATTGGAGACTCCTATAGGTTGGTGCCTGCAAATTAGTAAAGGAGATTAGTGTCCACCTAGGTTGAAATTCTTGTGGGTTGGTGCCTACAAAATATTTGTAACTCAATATTCTTTTGTGAGGCTAGATTTGGGTAGTAGACCCAAGAAAATTTTCTCATCGTGGTTTTTCCCTTCTGGGTTTCCACGTAAATCTTGTGTCCTTTTGTGTTGATGTGTGAATGTGTTTGTATTTTGCATAGCTCTTTTGATGCATTGTTGATGTTGTAAAGATATTGATGTTGCGGTAAGTTTTGAAGTTAAAATTTGGTATTTATTGATTAACCCCTCCTCTCAGTATATCTGTGTGTTCTAACAGGTTTGGCATTTGAATTCCCAAAATAAAGGGGATTTACCCATCTCTATCAACACCAATGGTAGTATATTCCTAATATATGTAAACCACTTGTAAAAGTTTTCCAATATTCACTATTGCATTGAACAAAAGCCATTTTAATCAAACATATACTTTGAAGTCTTGATTTTACACTCAATGTTCACCATATCTTTTTTCTAAGGAAATCATCCCTAAATGTTTGTTTCTCAAACATGGTCAACTTTCATGCATCATTTCCCTATATTTTTTATGTATTGCATCTATAGGCATGCCAAGTAGTAATAAGGACTCCACCCATCCATGCAATTCTCTACTGATAAATGGAGCAATTAATCACCTCATTCTCAAAAAATCATTATTCTCTTGACCATGACAAGGTTTGTGCACTTTGTCCACATGCTGGACCTAGTGGTACGATAGCAATACATGGTCTATTGTGTGAACCATGACCTATGTACTAAAGTGACATGTGCAACCACATCTTGAATGTTTACATTCAAGTCTATGGACCTTCCCTAATTTGGGCACTTAGGAAGGATCAAAAGGTGTAATATATTTTTCTCACCAATCTTATGGTACATACATGCACCTAGATCTATAAAATACATAAAGAATATTCAAAAATGTCATTACTACAATCCACAATTGTAACTATGAACATTTGTGCTTAACTAATTATTCTTGCATGTTGTATTATGAGTAACTATTAATCCTAGTTTTCCATCTCTTAAATTGATCTTCTTGAGTGGCTAGTAGCCACAAAGATGTCTATGTGAAGAGGCAATTACCCCACTTTGTACAGATGGTTTAGGGTTTAGGCCAAACTTGTAAGGGATGATTTATTTATAGTTTGTAGTTAACCTTTGACAGATATATGATGGTTGGACTGTCATCATTTAAAATGAATAATATATTTATTGGATTGCCAAAATTTGTTATGAAACATGATTGTTATGTTGCTACGAACTATTTGTAACTGAGGCACAAAATTGTTAGAGGTGTGATGTTTGGGATGTCTTTATAATCTTCATAATTATCACAAACACACAAAAATACAATTAACTTGAGAACTAGGTCTTTATAGTTATGGTTTTACATGTTTAGTTTTATATGGATAATTAGAACCTTGATTTTACTCCTTTAAGAACTCATAAGTAAAAATACATGTTTGACATAATATTGAGTGAGTTGAAAGATCTACTTAATAATGTGAACCCTAGAATCATAAACAAAATCAAAATATAAATACAAATACAAATACAATCAAAATATAGATACAAATACAATGAAAATACAAATGTAATAAAAAACTATAAAAATACAATCAAGAATGAGAAAAGTTATTGAACCCCACCTTTCAAGGCTGAAGTTGTTGTCCCTCTCTCATTGATATTCTCCTATTGGCATTCCAAATCCATACAATGTGCTAGGTAAGATGTTTTGACAATCACTCAACATGGTAATATTCTTAATAGGTTTGTTTTCAAGGATTTTTAGAATTCATGTTATGTTTATGACAATGTTAAATGGTTCCCAGGTTACAAAAACTTTCAAACTTTGTCTTTTTTAAAATGTGTTCATAGATGGAAGTTTCATAAAATAAAAAGATAGTCCACTAGAAATAACCATAAGTGGCCAAAGTCAAGCAACTAACTGTGGAGACTCACAGTTAAATTTATATCAACTATTAATGGTTTTAACAATTCTACAATGCTGATTGCAGTTACTTTTCCCTAAAGGTTTATGGATGGTTATTTATGTGTTATTGACAAAAATGTTATGTAGGGAAGAAAATAGAAGAAACATAATTAGAAAGGAAGCCACACACCATGTTGAGAAGTCTGAGAAGTCAATGCTTCCTATATACTAGATAAGAAACAGCTATTGCATTCATGTTGAAATCTAAATTGTGAATGTTAATGAACAAATATGGATAGTTTAGGCATAATTTATTTGATTTGGTTTCCACTATTAACCTTAAAAAAATAATACCACAATCTTGTAGATTTGTTTCATTAGTCTTTCTTTTTTTTTTTTTGGTAAGGGTGAAAGCAAATGTTTAGAAAGGACCACATAACCTTTTTTTTTTATATTGATCAAAGCAACAAAAAATTATATAAGAATTAAAGAGAATGCAGCACAAAAAAGCAGCAAAAAATTATATAAGAATTAAAGAGAATGCAGCATAAAAAAGCAGCAAAAAAGCTGTCAAAGATAGAGACCCCATAACCTTATACAAAGTTAACAGATAACCATAAAAAACACAACACAAAAAACAAAACATAGTACAGGCCTATAAAATGCCACAGGTCAAACAAAGACTAACAAAAAGACAGCAAAAAGGCAGCCAACAGTCAGCCAAAAGACTTTGTATTACAACTTTTTAAATTTGTTATATTTACTAGAAGATAAGCCAAACAAAGACTAACAAAAAGACAACAAAAAAGCAGCCACCAGTCAGCCAAAAGACTTTGTACTACAATTTTTTAGATTTGTTTTATTTACTACAATCTTGTAGTTTGGTTTTAATCTTTCACTAATTTTTTTTACTACAATTTTTTAATTTCGTTTTATTCCAAAATAAAAATTAATACTACAAATTATTTAGAATTGATGTTTTGGGTTGGGCTTAAACAACACACACTAAGCTTTGACTTGCTTAGGGTGTGACTTGCTTAGGTGGCTGGTGGGCCCTTCTCTTATTAACATATTAACAAAACAGAATAAGAGAAAAGGCCCACCAGCCACCTAAGCAAGTCAAAGCTTAGTGTGTGCTGTTTAAACCAGCGGATGTTTTCAAGTGAACTATATATCAGTGGTCAAAGGAAGTGAAGGCCAGAAAAACAGCTCACATTTGAAAGACTTTCGCATGACAGTGAAACTAGATTGGTGCAGAGAAACCAAGAGTTGAAGAACTAATTCATTAAACTAAACCATATTTCTCACAGAAAACCCAATGACCTTTTAGATTAGGAAAATATTGTGTATACAGTTTTGAAGTTCTGACGAGTACTTACGAAATATATATGTATAAAACTGGACAGTTTGGTTGAGAATCAACAGTGATTCTAAAGACATTGTGGGACTAAAAAATTCGCCCCTGCTGTAAAGAACCAGAGAACCAGGAAGCAGTTATTCTTTCACTAGTGAGAAGGAGCTCTTCCAAATAGTCTACACCCATATCCTCCAATTCTATCACAAATCTCTCACTGCTTGCACATGTACTTTCTTCTTTTTCTTCTTCTGCAATATGACTTTCTCTACCAAGAGATTCTCCCTCTTCCTTGAATATCTGTGGCAGCATGAAATGGGAGGGGAAGATAGGAAAGTTGAGGATAGCTCTTGGGCCTCTAATGCTGAGGGCAGCCCTGTCATAAGCCATGGCTGCTTCCTCTGCACTATCGAATGTTCCAAGCCACATTCGAACTCCTCTTCTTCTTGAATCTCTGATTTCAGCCGCATATTTCCCCCATGGCCTCCTCCTTACTCCTCTGTAATGTTTCTCTCCATCCACCCATGATTTCTTCTTCTTACTCACATTCCCAATCTCAACTTTACCATTCATGGGCTCATGACAGTCTTCACTGGCCACATGCTCCATAACTCCATGCAAAACCAAGTCCCCTGAACCAATCTCATTGCAAGGAGTTACTTCTTGAAAACAATTCATCAATCCTGAATATGTTGCCATGTATGAGTCTGGTTCATCTTCATAAGGACCATAACTTAGAGAAGAAGATGGCATATCATTTATACCACTTTTCTTAACTTGCATGGATTCAGAGTAATGGGCTTTTCTCTTGAGACTATATCCCGCAAGATTGCTCTCTACCTCAGAAGAATTCATTACTTCCTACTCTTTCTTCTTGTGCCCTAAGAATTGGGATTGTTCATTTGAACTACAAAGTATTGGAATGTTGCCCATTTATAAGCAGGCTAGTGGAATAATATATTGGTTTTAGTTGTTGACTCCTGTGATGCAGAGTCTGCTGTCGACTTTTGTGGATATTAAACTGTAATTGCTTGCACGAATGGCCTGTGTAGACCTCACTGACACTAGTGCTTGACTGATGATGATAAAACTGAATATTCAAAGTCTTCTGTTTACGGCTTTCACATTCTTAAGAGGACAAAATATCTATATTATCAATGCTGGTCCATTCTGGCACCTTACACTTTTTATCTCTTTAATTTTTATAATCTTATTGCACGTGTAGTACCAAACAATTAGTGGTCTTCCCTCTTTTACTACGTTCAAAGCAGCACTGTTTATCAACTAGGATCCAAGTTTTTGAATTATATAATTTTATTCATGCATCACATTTAGATATGATTTCAAAAGTAGATTTTGAATGATTTATTTTATATTATTGTAGTAGTACTCGCTAGTTTTTATTTTTTATTAGATTTGATTAAGCTTGTGTTTTGGTAAATATTTTTTCAATATTTTAAAGCCATCAAAGTGTAATTCAAGATTAGTTGGTATAATATAAGGTTTAAAATAAAAATGGTGAAATTTATATATTCATATTAGTTTTTAGGTTTATTTTGATGGAGTATTTTAATATATTTATATATTAACAAATGGTTTATTCTTGTATAAAGTTGGGTTCATTTTCTTTTTTATTCATCCACACACATATGTTCAATTATAGTGGTATGTATTCTTATACATTCTTCATTATTAGTCATTTATTACACCTATTATTGTGTTCATTTTATTACATTCATTCTCCACCTTGATATTTATGCCTCCCAATCCTAGGTCAAGCTCTGATACCACGTGTAAGGAAATCAAAGTAGCGAAAACAATTTCCTACGCCAATATTGAGGAGAGATATTATGCAAAACTTTTAAGAATTGATCTAACAGTTACAAAAATTTCAAAAATACATTTAAAACATAAAATAAACAATGGAACACACAACACCAGATATATGTGGGGAAACCCCTTTTGGGTGAAAAACCCCACACTCCAAATGCCTTCTCAATGTATTACAAATCCAACAACAAGATTACATACACTTGCAGATCAAGTTTATTGCAGAAGTATCACCGGTAAACTATTCTGGAAGAATTTTGGCAGCATTCCGGCAGCATAATAGTATCTGCAAACTCTACATTACAACTTCTTCACAAGCCTTGAATTTATAGGAGTTTGAATACAAGAAGCCACCAAAATAGAAACTCAAAAAACATGAGTTATAACCTTAGTCACAAAGAATCAAATCTATCGCAATATAATAAGTTACTCAAAACATAACTAACTCTCCAAATATGGCACTCCATTTTTGGCTCCTAAAATTGTGCTTCCACCATATCCTCAAATCATGCTTATCATAATTTCCAAACTAACTCCCTCTTACTAGCTCTTTCCATTCTAGCAACTCTTACACACATTCCAAGTTGTCATAGTTGCATTTAGCAACTTCCATGACACTAAGTGGTAAAAAACAAATTGTTAACATACAAATAAAGAAATATTTCAAATTAGAAATTACAAGGTGTATGACACACCTAGTTTCCTAACATTCTCCCACTTGTTTTATACCTTACAAGAGCCAGGGAATCCATACCATCATGAACTCAACTGCTAGGGGCTGAAAGGCCCATAGACTCAAAACACCACCTGAACTTCATTGTGCTCACGAGCTTAGTTAATGCATCTGCAACACTTATCATTGTCTATATATTTTCTAGCTTCACCCTGCCATCCTCGACATGTCTCTCATGAAGTGATATTGAACATCAATGTTTTTGGTACTGATATGAAAAGTTGGGTTCCTTGCAAGGTAGATTGCACTTTAAATATTACAATAAATAGTAGCTGCACCATGTTTCAATCCAATATCTGAACACAAATGCTTCAACCAAATGGCCTCTTTACATGCATGAGTAGCTATCATATACTCTACCTATGTAGTGGACAAAGTGACAACAACTTGTCATTTGCTCATCCAACTGATTGCACCACCATTAAAAGTAAACACATATGCACTGGTGGACCTTCTACTATTGACATCACTAGCCCAGACTGAATCCACAAAACCACGAATACTCAAGGAATGCTGATCTACTATACCATGGAAACATATAGAGTACTCTGTTGTAATCCTCAAATACCTAAAGACCCTCTTAACTGCATCCCAATGCTCTCTTCCAGGATTAGACATAAAACGAGAAAGAACTCCCACTACTTGGGCAATGTTTGGTCTTGTACAGACCATAGAATACATTAAGCTTCCAACTGCACTATGGTAAAGCACTATGCTCATCTCGTCCATCTCTGATGGGGATGTAGGACATTGTGAAATAGAGAGCTTTGTTCCCAAAGTAACAAGAACACAAAGTGGTTTACAATCCTGCATGTTAAACCTTTTCAAAAACTGAACTAACATACTTACTCTAGCCTAGCCATAGATTTCTATTCTCACGATCTCTTTTGATCTCCATCCCAAGTATGTGTTTTACTACACCAAGATCTTTCATTTCAAATTTTGCAGAGAGCTGAGATTTCAATTCTGCAATCAAACCTTTGCCTTTCCCAATAAACAACATCTCATCAACATATAAAGCAATTACCAATAAACAATAACCATCAAATTTAAAATATACACAATGATCAGATTTAGACCGCACCAATCCTAAACATAACACATATGCATCGAACTTCTAGTACCACATCCTAGGACTTTGTTTAAGGCCATACAAAGATTTCTTTAACTTACAAACCAACTTGCTTTTACCTTTCACCATGTAGTGCTCTAGTGGCATCATATAGATTTCTTCCTCCAAATCACCATGAAGGAAAGTAGTTTTCACATCCATTTGTTTGACCTCTAGGTCATAAGCTGCTATAGTAGATAGTAAAAACTGAATGGATGTCATTTTAGCAACAGGAGAAAAGATCTCACCATAATTAGTACCCTCAACCTAAGAGTGTCCCTTTGCAACCAACTATGCCTTATGCTTTTCAACATTTCCATCTGAACCAATCTTTTTCTTGAACACCCATTTATATCCAATAGGTTTCAATCCTTTAGGCAATGGTACCAAGTGCCATGCACCATTCTTTTCAAGAGTTGTCATTTTTTCATCTATGGAAAGTTTCCAAGACTCTGCATCATTCATACCCAATGCCTCTTGCACAGATTTTTGTTGCAAGTATGGGCCTAACCGGTGTTGTCATTGATGTCAACATACTCATGTTGCATTAATGAGAAGGATTAGATGAGCTATGTGCTGAGGATATTGAGAAAATGAGTCTCAATCAGGAACAGTGAAGAACAGTGATAACAAGAAGGTAAAAGTCCTCAATAGGTTGAGGATCAGAGGATGCAGTTTAAAGGGTTTGTAGATATAAGTCTTGAGATGCTCCAGTCAAGTTTTTAGAGGTTCGTATGAAGATCTAAAGAAGTTATGGTCACTCAAGTAGAACCAGTTCCGCTAGGTGTTCAGAGGTGACAGAGTGCCACAAATAGGTCTGGTGAGATCCAGAATTTCATTATCCCGTTCTACGGATTTGAGGGAATGTTGAGGACATTCCTGTGAAGTATCAACTAGATTGGTTCGTGGGTTGAAGGTCCAGAAGAGCCTATTCATTTGTGACAGTGATGACAGACTGTGTTCTTGAAGCTCCGGATGAAGGAGAGAAGAATTCCAGTAGGATGATGAAGTGCAGATGTTCTTGGTGATTTAGGGAAGGTTATGATGATTGTTGGACCATGTCTAGTTCATGTTAGTGGTTCGCATTGAAGTTAGAGTTTGCATTTGAAGAATAACCACAGATATTGGTGTTCTTTTTGAGACTGGCTGATCAGATGTATTACATGTCTTGCGGATGTTCTTGTAGGTGTTTGTCGACTTAGATGATTGTTCCTAAGTCGATGCCTTGTATAAATAAGGGATTGTGAAGTCATTTTGAAGTGTGTCTTGCGGTGATGAGTGTGTGGTAGCGAAGAGAAGTGCGAAGGCAGAGCAGAAGTATTGGGCTTAAATGGAATTGATTCAAGCATGCTGAAGATGCTATTCTCCAGTTCATAAAGGTGATAATAATTCCTTTGTAGACAGTGTCTCTCTTGTAGGCAGTGAGCCTCTTGTGAGCAGTGTGCTTGGGCAGTGAGCCCTAATTAGCATGTGCCATTTTGTTCTTTCTATTCTTCTAACAGAGAATACATTCTTGGGTTAATCACCCCGTGGTTTTTCCCTTAACCAGGTTTTTCACGTCAAAATCTTGGTGTCATATGTGTTGATATGTTTCTGCTTTTGATTTGAATGCATTATGGTTCATAATTAATATTATGCTAATCACTAAAGAAGATTCAAGTGTTTAAATTAAGAAAGTTTTGCACAACTAATTCACCCTCCCTCTTAGTTGTATGCCCTAAGTCTAACAATTAGTATCAGAGCTAAGTTCCTTTAAAAGGAGCTTAACTGCTTGAGGAGATCTAGGATGTCATCATACAAGAAGGATAGTCTGAAGTTTGATGGAACCAACTTTTCTCTTTGGAAAGGTCACATGAAATATCACTTGCAGTGTATGGGAATGGCATACTGGTCCATGGTCACAAAAGTGTATGTACCTCCACAGGGTGGTCTGACAACCCTAAATGAAATCATAGATGCTGAAAACAATCTACGGACCAAAGAGGCTCTTCTAAGCGCATTAACTGACTCAGAGCTCTCAAATGTTATTGACCTACCAATTACCTATGAGATTTGTATTAAACTGGAACTTCTGCATGAAGGAGACGAGTATGTTAAATGTGTAAGGTTACAGAGTCTAAAAGGGAAATTTGAAAAACTAAAGATGAGAGATGATGAAAATATTACCACTTTTATGCCAAGAGTGAATGAGCTGGTTTGTGGAATTAGAAATTCTGGTGGAGTCTTGGATGAAAATGAGATTGTTGGTAAGATTCTCAGATCCTTTCTCGCCTCTTACAAAATCAATGTTGCTGCCATTGATGAATTTAGAGCCCATACAACTGTCACAAGAGACCAATTAGCTATCAAATTGGATGCTTTTGAAATGACCTAATTTGGAGATGATCCCCCCAAAACTGAATCTGCATCCAAAGCCAGTGCCTCTATGAAAGGTAAACAAGGATTTGATCCAGGAGAGAACTCATCAAGGAAATTGTCATGGTATGGAAAAGCAAGAAAAGACCTGGAAGAAGAAGAAGTATAAACTACTCAACTTGAAGCCCTCATTGCAAAGAGACTGCCAAGAGGATCCCGTAAGTATGAAGGAAAATTCCCTTTTAAGTGTTTTAACTATAATAAGATTGGTCATTTTGCCTCAAAATGTCTGGAAAGATTTTCAAAGCCATATCCTAATAGACCAAGGTTCCAAAAGAATTGTTACTATGTTCATGAAGAAGATGATAATGAAGGAGTAACAGATGATGAATCAGAGACAAGAAACAAATCTGGAAGTGAATGGGTGTTTATTACCATCAAGGAAGAAGAACCAATATCCTCTATATCTATCAATCATAAAATTGTAGAAAGAGCTCTGGCTGCCCAAGTTGAAGAAAAGAATGATTGGGTCATTGACAGTGGTTGCTCTCACCACATGACAGGTGACAAGAATAAGTTCATAGATTTGGAAAGGTATGAAGGAGGAGTGGTGAAGTTTGGTGATAATTCTGCTGGTAGAATCAGAGGAAGAGGAACTATTTCTTTTAATGGAAGAAACAAAACTCGTAATGTACTGTATGTTGAAGGTTTGAAGTACAATCTTCTTAGTGTTGGATAGTTGGTGGACAAAGGCTATGATCTCTGATTCAAGGATGGAAAATACAAAATCTTTGAAAGATCCAGAACAGAGATTGCATCCGGTACTCAAACTAAAGGTAATATCTTCCACTTGGTTGGTACTGGTAAAAGCTGCTTATTTGTTCAGGTTGATAAGAGTTGGTTATGGCATAGAAGGATGTGTCATGTGAATTTTGATAATATCATCAAAATAAGCAATACTCAAGTTGTAAGAGATCTTCCAAAATTGGTGAAACCTACTAACAGCTTGTGCAAGGAATGTCAGTTCGGTAAGCTGAGCAAAGTCACATTTAAAAGAAAGGAACTGTCTTCTACCAGACTATTGGACTTAGTTCACACTAATCTTTGTGGTCCGGCAAGAACCAGAAGTATTCAAGGTGATAGATACTTCATGCTACTAATAGATGACTATTCTCTGATGATGTGGGTAACCTTTCTAAAGGAGAAATCAGAAGCTCTTGAGAAATTCAAAATATTCAATGCTATGGTAGAGAATGAAATTGGATTAAAGTTGAAATGTCTGAGGTCTGATAGAGGTGGAGAATTCACATCTGGTGAGTTCATAGAATTCTGTGAGAAACATGGAATTAAGAGACAGTTGTCTGCTCCGAGGACTCCATAGCAGAATGGAGTAGTGGAAAGAAAGAACCAGACCATCCAGGAAGCATCTAGGACTATGATGATGGAAGCAAAAGTTCCTCAGATCTATTGGAGAGAAGCTATCAACACTGCAGTCTATACTCTTAATCGAGTTCAAATCAGAAGCAATACCAATAAGACCCCTTATGAACTCTGGTTTGGCATTACTCCTACTGTAAGATATTTCAGAGTCTTTGGTAGCAAATGTTACATCAAAAGAGATGAAGATTTAGGTAAGTTTGATGCTAGAAGTGATGAAGGAATATTCTTGGTTTACTCTACTCAAAGCAAAGAATACTGGTGTTATAACAAGAGACTAAGAAAGATGATAGAAAGTACAAATGTAAAGGTTGATGAGGGAATAGAGAAACCCTCAAGGTTTTATGAATATGATGAAGATGATTAGAATGGTGTTCTAGTTCAAGGAGCTCAATCCTCTTCTAAAAATTAGATTCAGACTGATCCAGTAAATCAGGAAGAAGAGATAGGTCTGAATGAGCCTGTTCAAGAAGTAGAAGTGCAAGAAACTCCCAAAGTTCCAAGGTATGTAAGACTGAACCACTCTAAAGATCAAATCATAGGTGACAAAAGCAAAGGTGTGGAAACTAGAAGAAAAATTGCTCAAAATTTAGATGAATATTGTCTGATTTCAAAGATTGAACCTAAGACAATAAATGAAGCCTGCAATGATGAAAACTGGACCAAAGAAATGGAGGAAGAATTGATGCAAATTGAGAAAAATCACACTTGGGATCTTGTTCCCAGACCTAGAAACAAGAATGTGATTGGAACCAAATGGGTCTTCCAAAACAAACTAAATGAAGTTGGTGAAGTAATCAGAAATAAAGCCAGATTGGTCTACAAAGGCTACTCTCAAATAGAAGGAATTAATTTTGAAGAAACCTTTGCTCCGGTGGCAAGAATTGAAGCAGTCAGATTATTTCTTACATTTGCTGCCTTCAAGGATTTCAAGGTGTATCAGATGGCTGTCAAATCTGCTTTCCTGAATGGTGACTTAGAAGAAGAAGTGTACATTGAACAACTGAATGGATTTCAATTATCTGAGCATGGTGATATGGTCTGCAAATTAAAGAAGGCACTGTATGGACTAAAGCAAGCCCCAAGAGCATGTTATGAAAGACTGGACAAACATCATTTGAAGATTGGTTTCAACAAAGGTACTGATGATAGTAAACTATATTTTAAAATTGATCATGAAAACATCTTGATTGTTGAAGTATTTGTTGATGATATCATCTTTGGGGGTAGAGACAGTATGTGTAAAACCTTTGTAAATCAAATGAAAAGTGAATTTGAGATGTCAATGCTTGGTGAAATGAATTTCTTCTTGGGTCTGCAAATTCTCAGACAAAGAAAGGAATCTTTATTTCTCAGACCAAATATGTGAAAGAATTGTTGAGGAAATTTGGAATGGAAGATTCAAAGCCAATGAACACTCCCATGGCAACCGGATGTAAGTTGAGCAAAGATGATGACTCTCCTAAGGTAGATCAAACAAAGTACAGATCAATGATTGGAGGATTATTATATCTCACTCAAACTAGACTAGATATAATGCAGGCTGTTGGTCTTATGGTGAGATTCTAGGCTAATCCCAGAGAATCTCATATCATGGCAATCAAAAAGATTTTTAGGTACCTAAAAGGAACAGTTGAGTATGGTCTGTGGTATCCTAGAAATCATAATTTTTCTCTTCATGCATATACAGATGCAGATTGGGCAGGAGATGTGGATGACAGGAAGAGTACCAGTGGAGGAGCATTCTTTTTGGGAAAAAGATTGGTTTCTTGGCTAAGAAAGAAATAAGAGGCAATATCCCTGTCCACAACTGAAGTAGAATACATTGCAGCAATAGGTAGTTGCACTCAAGTTTTGTGGATGAAGCAGATGCTAAGAGATATTAAAGTAGAATATGAGGAGCCTATCACAATTTTTTGTGATAATTCAAGTGCAATAAATATTTCTAAGAATCTGATGTTGCATTCTAAGACTAAGCATATATCTATCAAGTTTCACTTTCTGAGAGAGCAAGTGAACAAGGATGAAGTCAGATTGGAGTATGTGCCCTCCAAGGATCAGATTGCAGATATTTTTACTAAACCTCTTCCCAAGGACTCTTTTGAGTATCTCAGGGAGAAGTTAGGTGTTATTGCCCCTCCGATGATGAACTAGGATGCACTGATGTGCATTAATCTGATGGATATCACAATCATATCTTGTGATCCGGATTGATGATAAGGGAGCCGCTACTCAGGGGGAGCAGCTGGTATGTTATGAAGTAATAGAGTTGCAATTATGATCCCTTTGCCATTGATGTCAAAGGGGGAGAGAAGACATGTGAAAAACAAGTGGTTGCTGATCAAAGGGGGAGCAATAAACGAAGAGAAGACATGTGAATAGTTGTTGCTATTAGGGGGAGTTGTGACAGCAAGGAGAAGTTCTTGTCTTGATGGTTTTTCACATCATATGTTGCCATCAATGACAAAGGGGGAGATTGTTGCAAGTATGGGCCTAACCGGTGTTGTCATTGATGTCAACATACTCATGTTGCATTAATGAGAAGGATTAGATGAGCTGTGTGCTGAGGATATTGAGAAAATGAATCTCAATCAAGAACAGTGAAGAACAGTGATGACAAGAAGGTAAAATTTCTCAATAGGTTGAGGATCAGAGGATGCAGTTTAAAGGATTTGTAGATATAAGTCTTGAGATGCTCTAGTAAAGTTTTCAAAGGTCCACATGAAGATCTGAAGAAGTTATGGTCGCTCAAGTAGAACCGGTTCCGGCAGGTGTTCAGAGGTGACAGAGTGCCACAGATAGGTCCGGTGAGATCCAGAATTTCATTATCCCATTCTGTGGATTTGAGGGAGTGTTGAGGATGTTCCTGTGAAGTATCAACTAGATTGGTTCGTGGGTTGAAGGTTTGGAAGAGCCTATTCATTTGTGATAGTGATGACAGACTATGTTCTTGAAGCTCCGGATGAAGGAGAGAAGAATTCTAGTAGGATGAAGTGCGGATGTTCTTGGTGATTCAAGGAAGGTTATGATGATCATTGGATTATGTCCAGTTCATGTTAGTGGTCCACATTGAAGTTAGAGTTTGCATTTGAAGAATAACCACGGATTTTGGTGTTCTTCTTGAGATTGGCCGACTGGATGTATTACACATCTTGCGGATGTTTTTGTAGGTGTTTGCCGACTTAGATGATTGTTCCTAAGGCGATGCCTTGTATAAATAAGGGATTGTGAAGTCATTTTGAAGTGTGTCTTGCAGTGATGAGTGTGTGGTAGCGAAGAGAAGTGCGAAAGGTAGAGCAGAAGTATTGGGCTTAAATGGAACTGATTCAAGCATGCTGAAGATGCTATTCTCCAGTTCATAAAGGTGATAGTAATTCCTTTGTAGACAATGTGTCTCTTGTAGGCAGTGAGCCTCTTGTGAGCAGTGTGCTTGGGCAGTGAGCCCTAATTGACATGTGTCATTTTATTCTTTCTATTCTTCTAATAGAGAATACATTCTTGGGTTAATCACCCCATGGTTATTCCCTTAACCAGGTTTTCCACGTCAAAATCTTGGTGTCATATGTGTTGATATGTTTCTACTTTTGATTTGAATGCATTATGGTTCATAATTATTATTATGCTTATCACTAAAGAAGATTCAAGTGTTTAAATTGAGAAAGTTTCGCACAACTGATTCACCCCCCTCTCAGTTGTATGCCCTAAGTCTAACAATTTTAGTTGTTCAATGTTAGTATTCAAAGAAAATATACATTTCCAATCATTAGGTGAATATCCATACCTTTCTGGTGGTTACCTATGCCTTTTAGTCCTTTGAACAAGCTAAGGTGGAGGTTCTTCCATTTCTTCCTACTCTTCTAACTCTTCTAAAGATTCAGAGCTTGATGAGCTTGTTGTCATATTTTTGCCTAGCCACAAAATATTCCTGTCCCCCTCTTTCTATCAAAAAAATCTGATCAGAGAAAGCCTAAATAGCAAGAGGAAAGTCTTAAATCCTACATTTCCCCATGTTGTGTCTTACAGAAATCCCAAAATCTCACCTTAAGAATCCTTGCAGAAAACCCAGAAAAACTCAGAAATCTTTTGTCTTCAAGTGCCTTCCATTGCAGATAATTCTTAGTTTTATACTTTATCATTTTTGTATGTACCTTTGTATGTATCGTTGTATGTATATGCGTTCACATATACAATTGTATATACAAAGGAAGATACAAGGTGGGATACAAAAGTGAATCAAGTTGTCTTTCTATATGCAATTCAATATACAAGTGCATATACAAGGCAATATACAAGGGGGAGATACAAAGGGTGTGTCCGTTTTTTGTATGTATATGCAATTGTATCTTTGCGCATACAATCCTATATACAATGGTATATACAATCGTGAGATACAATCTCAGACCCAAAAGAATATGCAATTTGGTTTAGAAAGGCAGATACGGCTGTATGCATCTTTGTATGTATGTTTGAATTATATATTTGTAGATACAAATGACAGATACAAGGTCATATACAAAGTCACATGCAAAGGTCAGATGCAATGTTTGTATGTACAAGCGATTGTATGCAATTTTATTTGTATATTCGCATTGTATATGCGATATACAAAAGGGTGATGCAAAAGGAAATACATACAATCTGGACGTGACTGGGGATTTGAATGTGGTTGATAATCCATTGGGGTCCGCCTATTGTATGTATATGCGATTGTATTATCCCATATGTAATCCTATATACAATTGCATATGCAAAAGTTAGATACAACAGGGATATACAATGCGAACCCGACTGGGAAATTAAATTTGGCAAACTCAGCGGTGGGATCCGCAGTTGTATGTTGAAGTGCATGTATATATCGATATGCAAAAAAGCAAAGATACAAGGCCGAACCTGTTTTAAAGTTCCATTATGGTTGATAATCCTTTGAGTTCCGCATTGTATGTACATGCGATTGTATCTCCTATATACAATTGCGATGTACAAGGACACATACACTAGATTTTCGGCAAGACCATGTGTATCGGTGGCTCAGTTTGAGGTCTCTCCGATGGCCGATAAAGATGCAAATGTTCAGCAATGGGTCCCAGGTTCAGCTCAGCGGCCAATTAGATAGTGCCACGTGTTAGGCAGTTTCAAAGGTAGATTCAAAGGCCAATTCAGACAGTGATTCAAGTCACATATACAACGGCCGATACAAGATGAACTACACATCGGTGAGGCATTTTCTGAGGTCTCCTTGATAGCCCAATATATACAAAAGTTGAATATGCAAAAGGTGAAAGGAAAGAAATTGCATAAATGCATAAAGTGAACCTAGCAGTGTAAAGTGCATATACAATTGAATATGCAAAGTGATATACAAGTGCAGGGTGCAGTTGACCGCAACTTTGATTGTGGATATATCCCTCATTCTGGTGAATTTTAACATATTTCAAAAGGCAAAATTGCTTATTTTGCCTCCTCTTTCATCTGGCGGGCTTTTGAGGGGAATTTTCTCATTTTCAAAATATGATTTGGATTTGCATGCTCGGCCGATAGGATGCCTCAACAACTAATTTAGCATGTGCAAAGGCTAATATTTTCATAGTAACTCTGATTGGTGAGCTTTGTGGGTGCATTCATGGTGGATGGTCAAATTCTTCAATGCACATGGGTTCCTCTGGCTCGCTGGTAGATATCCTCATGGCCTGTAACAAATTTTGTGCTCCTCACTTCATGTTTTGCCCTCTTTTACATGTGGGTAGCTGTTTCTTGGGTTGCAGACCTAGCAGTGACATGTTTCCTATCCTTTCACCATGCCCCTATCTCTGCACCCTTGTTCCTGCATTGATGACCTCGGATCCTGTGGAGCGACTTCGATGCCTTCTACGCAAGAACTTGACCTATAAAATGCATTGTAACTTCAATTTTGAAAGGGAAGATGGTTTTATTTTGGGCTGTTATGCTACCAATTTTTTGTAGTCAAACCTCTTAGTGTAATTGCAGGGTATGGGAATGTGACTCACTGTGCCTAAATCTGGCATCTGCTATCTTCCATTTATCCACCAAATGAATGTGATTAGCTATATTGTGTCTACTTTTGCTACTGAATATTATATAATGTAATGGTTTCTAGCCTTCATGATTAATATATCTATGATTTCTTGCCTCTCTTGTGTCTTGATTTTTGTGTTTTAATTAGGGTTATAGTCTGTTCTGTGAGTAAAATGGCTCCTCTACAGATTTGACCTTCATACCAAAGTCTCAATCAGTCTCATAAGTCTGTATGAAGCACCTTCATCATTGAAATCATTGTTGTGTCTACACCAAGATCACCATCGCTCAATGAACCTGGTGTATCACCCTCTTTTTCAAGTTTTCTAGTTTTATCTTTCATTTTTGAAAGCATTCCTTCTCCTTTTTCCTCTGCAAATCTAGTAGATTTTAGGTGATAACCAGCTAGGAAGCCAGCCTTCTCCAGAGGTTCTTTCCAAACACAGGTGATCCACAGACCTGGAAAGATCCCATGTTTCTCCAGATTGCCAAGTTTTACAACTTAGCAATGGTGCGAATCTAAGAGACAACAGTTTTGGCATGCCTGGTGGGATAGATTGGACTATCATAGTCCACAAGTCCTTTATTCATTATTGACAGTTGGTGTGTATGTCAACAACATCATCCTGTAGAGGTAATATTCACACACCTAGTGACTCTACAAGGGAAGAATCAATTGGTTTCAGCAGTCCAAGTATAAGCAGCTAATGAGGTCGGTGCTACTTGTTAGTTTTCTACCATTTGAAAGTATTTTCTCAGCACTTGGTGAGTCTATTTGGTGTTGTAACTTATTTCTTAGTGTTTCAAGACCCTGTTGCCTAAATACATTCCAAATCAGTTATCTAGACTTGCCTATGTTTCATGCATTACTCTTGCAATGTCTAGTTATCAGTACTATGATGGTTTTTCACCTCCATTCCATGAAGATCATGCATGTATACCCTCTTACCAATCATATCACATAGAACAACTTGCTGGTTTTATTCCAAATGACCCTATAACAGCAGATTACCAGTAGTCCTATCATGTTTTCCACCCTCCCATCCTCACTCAACCTCAATATCAACTGATATATGATCAAGTTCAACCCCAAGAAGAGGTGTTTGATGCCAAACAACATGATTATTCACACAGTTAGCCTCAAGAGCACCCTTACCAGAATGTATTAGATCTGATCCAAAAGTTTGACTATTTTTTATGGGATTTGAGCCAAAAGCTTGAATAGATGAAGATCAGTGATATTAGTAAGGAGTTCTCACACATGTATTGGATGTTGGTTGAAATCGAGAAGCAAACAGATATTACCTTGCAGCAACAAGAGTTGGTTGAGCACCATATTTATAATCAAGAGTGGGTAAAAAGAAAAATACAGTTTTAAAGAAATCTTCAAGGAGAGATAGCTGCTAAAAAGGAGCAAATGAAGTTTTTGTCTGCTCAGGTGCAAAGTAGTCGAGCTTACTCAGATTATCAATACCAAAAAGGGTATGAAATCCAAGCAATCCCCTCCATTCCCAGTTTCAAACATCCTCTCCCTTTCACACTTGCTCAGCTTGCTGCGGAAGAAGCCCAAAAATTTAAGATTCCAAGCTTCGGGTAGGATAATCCATCTACGCCTCCAAAACCGCTTCCTAATTTTAAAATCCCAAGTTTCAGAGGCCTTCAGCCTTCACAAAAGCCTATTCTAGCACAAATTCAATCCCCTATCTCTTGTTTGTAGCCCCTTCAAATCCCCTTATTAGATGGACCTAGCATGGATAGTTATGATGAAATTACTAAGTTAAAAGAGCATGTGTTTACAATCCCAAACTTCAAGCAATCCCTTTCTTCTGCACACGTTCGGCCTAAAGAAGAGCAACCTATACTCCATAATTTTGTAGGCTTCAAAGCCTATATCCCTCCACAAGCCCTTGTTCTTGTGCAAACTCAAATTATCACTCCATAGAAACAAATTTGTCTAGAACCCTCTCCCCTACAAGAAATTCAAGAAGATAATCGGGCCTCTTTCCCTGATGCTATTTCAATCCTCAAGGGTGGACCTGTTGTCTACCAAGATAATTGGAAATATGAGCCAAAAGAGGAGGTGGAAGAAGATAAAACTAATGAGGAGTAGTTTTTTCCTACACTCACAGAGAGAGTGCATGGGGAAAACCTTCAGCTACAGAGGCAACTTAAACACAATCCAGTGGAGCTGCAATCAAAGGATAGAGGCATAAGGGAAAAGGTTGCTAAGGTCACTCTAGAGGTGGATAATGCTGCCTTGCTTCATGAGCTACTTGGTTATGATGAAGATGAGGAGGATGAGTAGCTGGTCGTGGATATGCAACAACATGGGGACTGTGAAAATGATGGCAGGTTGTTGTAGGTTGAGGCTGAGCACAATAGTGAGGTTCCAAACCATAAAGAAGGGCAAGCATGTTGCCCTATGCTAGATGATGCAGAGGCTGATGATGCTGATATGCTTGAGGAGCTTCCATGCTTTATTGAAAATAATGAGGAGACTGAACATGGGCAAGAGCAAATTGCAAATTTGTTCTTTATTATCCAGTAGGGATATCAGCTTCTCGGTGGGGAGGTCTTCTCTTTTGAGCATGTGCATGGCTCATTTTTTGAGCCTAAGTTAGAAAATCATGAGCATCTTGTTCATGAGGTGGAGATAACCATATCTCTAATTGAGATACAAGAGCTAGAGTATTCAGACCAACAAGAAGAGAAAGAATCAGAATAGAGACATGAGATCAACCATGATGATTTGCATGTCACTTCAAGGGGATGCCTAATCAGGCATCTAGCCCAGCTAGAGACACATCAAGAGGAGTCACAACTTGTCATGCTTACCTCTAAGAATGAAGTTGAGCATCAAAATGGGTGGGATCAGCCCATTTATTCACCACAAGTTAGTAGCATCAGTAATCAGTCCAAGTGGATAGGTGAGTTTATCTCTATTTTGTGGGGGGTGTTTTATCAATTTGTCATATGCCCATCCCTTCTCGCCTCTTTTTAACTGCCCACATGCATGAGAAACATTGTAAATTGTTAAGGAAGGGCAGTTACTTTCAACAACCAGTTAATGGCTTTGTTTAAGGTCACCTTTGACAGGTTAGTTTAGGATTAGAGTAGGTTTTATTTTAGTTTTAGGTTTCCTTTCAATAAGTGCCCTTGCACTCTGTTGTATTCTCATTAGGAGATACATGCTTGCTTGTTGTTTTTTGTTTGGGCTTGGTAACTTGCTTAGTGTTCCAGCTCCTCTGTTCTTATTGCAGTCTCTTTTGACTCCATGCCCAATGGATGTATAAGGCCACTGATCATTTTGTTTAGCAGGCAAACATCCCTGAGAGGTCACCAAAATGTTGTCATATTTTTGCCTAGCCACAAAATATTCCTATCCCCCTCTTTCTATCAAAGAAATTCGATCAAAGAAAGCTTAAATAGAAAGAGGAAAGTCTTAAATCCTACATTTGCCCATGCTGTTCCTTACAAAAATCCCAAAATCTCACCTTGAGAATCCTTGCAGAAAACCCAAAAAAACCTAGAAATTTTTTGTCTTCAAGTGCCTTACATTGCAGATAATTCTCAGTTTTATACTTTATCATTTTTGTATGTACCTTTGTATGTATCGTTGTATGTATAGGCATTCACATATACAATTGTATATACAAAGGAAGATACAAGGTGGGATACAAAAGTGAATTGGGTTGTCTTTGTATATGCAATTCAATATACAAGCGCATATACAAGGCAATATAAAAGGGGGAGATACAAAGGGTGTGTTCATTTTTTGTATGTATATGCGATTGTATCTTTGCACATACAATCCTATATACAATGGCATATACAATCCTGAGATACAATCCTGGTCCCGAACGAATATGCAATTTGGTTTAGAAAAGCAGATGCGGTTGTATGCATCTTTGTATGTATGTTTGCATTGTATATTTGCAAATACAAATGACAGATACAAGGTCATATACAAAGTCACATGCAAAGGTCAGATGCAATGTTTGTATGTACAAGTGATTGTATGCAGTTTTGTTTGTATATTCACAATGTATATGCGATATACAAAAGGGTAATGCAAAAGGAAATACATACAATCCGGACGTGACTGGGGATTTGAATGTGGTTGATAATCCATTGGGGTTTGCCTATTGTATGTATATGCGATTGTATCATCCCATATGCAATCATATATACAATTGCATATGCAAAAGTTAGATACAATAGGGATATACAATGCGGACCCGACTGGGAAATTAAATTTGGTAAACTCAGCGGTGGGGTCCGTAGTTGTACGTTGAAGTGCATGTATATGCGGATATGCAAAAAAGCAAAGATACAAGGCCGGACCTATTTTAAAGTTCCATTCTGGTTGATAATCCTTTGAGTTCTGCATTGTATGTACATGCAATTGTATCTCCTATATACAATTGCAATGTACAAGGACACATACAATGGATTTTCGGCAAGACCATGTGTATCGGTGGCTCAGTTTGAGGTCTCTCCGATGGCCGATAAAGATGCAAATGTTCAGTGATGGGTCCTAGGTTTAGCTCAACAGCCAATTAGATAGTGCCACGTGTAAGGTAGTTTCAAAGGCAGATTCAGAGGCTGATTCAGATGGTGATTCAAGTTGCATATACAACGGCTGATACAAGATGAAATACACATCAGTGAGGCACTTTCTGAGGTCTCCCCGATAGCCTAATATATATAAAAGTTGAATATGGTGAAAGGAAAGAAATTGCATAAATGCATAAAGTGAACCTAGCAGTGTAAAGTGCATATACAATTGCATATGCAAAGTGATATACAAGTGCAGGGTGTAGTTGACCGCAACTTTAACTGTGGATATCTCCCTCATTCTAGTGAATTTCAACATGCTTCAAAAGGCAAAAGTGCTTATTTTTGCCTCCTCTTTCATCTGGCGGGCTTTTGAGGGGAATTTTCTCACTTTCAAAATATGATCTAGATTTGCATGCTCAGCGGATAGGACGTCTCAACGACCAATTTAGTGTGTGCAGAGGCTGATATTTTCACAGTAAATCTGGTTGGTGAGCTTTGTGGGTGCATTCACGGTGGATGGTCAAATTCTTCAATGCACATGGGTTCCTCTAGCTTGCTGGTAGATATCCTCATGGCCTGCAATGACTTTTGTGCTCCTCACTTCATGTTTTGCCCTCTTTTGCATGTGGAAAGTCGTTTCTCAGGTTGCAGACCTACCAGTGACATGTTTCCTATCCTTTCACCATGCCCCTATCTCTACACCCTTGTTCCTGCATTGATGACCTCGGATCCTATGAAGCGACTTTGATGCCTTCTGCACAAGAACTTGACCTATAAAATGCATTGTAACTTCAATTTTGAAAGGGGAAGATGGTTTTATTTTAGGCTGTTATGTTGCCAATTTTTTGTAGTTAGACCTCTTAGTGTAATTGCAGGGTATGGGAATGTGACTCACTATGCCTAAATCTGGCCTCTGTTGTCTTCCTATTATCCACCAAATGAATGTGATTAGCTAAACTGTGTCTACTTTTGCTACTGAATATTATGTAGTGTAATAGTTTCTGGCCTTCATGATTAATATATGTATGACTTCTTGTCTCTCGTGTCCCGATTTCTATGTTTTAATTAGGGTTATAGTCTGTTCTGTGAGTAAAACAGCTCCTCTACAGGTTTGACCTTCATACCGAAGCCTCAATCAGTCTCATAAGTCTGTGTGAAGCCCCTTCATCATTGAAATCATTGTTGTGTCTACACCAAGATCACCATCACTCAATGAACCTGGTGCATCACCCTCTTTTTCAAGTTTTCCAGTTTTATCTTTCATTTTTGAAAGAATTCCTTCTCCTTTTTCCTCTACAAATCTAGTAGATTTTAGGTGATAACCAGCTAGGAAGCCGACCTTCCCCGGAGGTTCTTTCCAAACATAGGTGACCCACAGACCTGGAAAGATCCCATGTTTCTCTAGATTGCCAAGTTTTACAACTCAGTAAGGGTGCGAATCTAAGAGACAACAGAGCTCTCCTCAACTTCTTGTCTATCTTGGGGCCCCGATTTAATTTTTTCAAGCATAGAAGGAGGTTGAATCACATCCTTTATTTGTTCAGTTACTTTAATCTATTTTGGCTAAAAAGTAACAGGAGAAGATTTAGTCTCTCTAAAAATAACACTTCTGGAATAAATTACCTTCTGTGCAATAGGGTTCCAAAGCTTGTATCCTTTCACACCATAGCTGTAGCTGATGAAGATACATTTGGCAGCCTGAGAATCCAACTTTGTTCTCTTCTCCTTAGGCACATGTGCATATGCCTCACAACCAAAAACTCTTAGATGTCTAAGTGAAGGATTTCTCCCCGACCACACCTCCATTGGCGTTTTATCAACAAGTGCTAATGTAGGAGATCTATTGATCAAATAACAAGCAATGGCAATAGCTTGAGCCCAAAACTTTTTTTCTAGACCAGCTCCACTCATCATGTTCCTAGCCTTCTCCATCAATGTTCTATTCATTCTTTCTACAAATCCATTTTGTTGAGGAGAATACGGAGTTGTCTTTTGTCTTTTAATCTTGCAATCTGTACAGAATCTATCAAAATCTATAGGAATAATACTCACCACCATTTTCAATCCTCAAACATTTAATTTTCTTTCCAGTCTAATTTTCTACCATAGCCTTGAACTCCTTAAAATGACTAAAAACATTAGATTTACTTTTTAAAAAATATGCCCATGTTCTCCTACTGAAATCATCAATGAAAGTAACATAATAAACTGATTTACCAATAGAAGCAACATCAACAGGGCCAAATACATCTAAATGGATTACATCCAAGATACATGAAGACTTATGAGAAGACAAGTAAAAATGAACGTGGTCTTGTTTACCATAAATACAGTGTTCACAGAAATCAAACTCTAGATTGCAATGATTCAACCCCTCAACAAGGTTCTTATTTTTTAGGGCTTTTAAGCCCTTCTCTTCAATGTAGCCAAGCCTTTGGTGCCCTAAAATGGTATTCTCTACAAGCAACTTTGATTTGGTAGATAGAGCACCCTTTGGTGCCTAGAAGCCACGACCATCCGCAGAAGAAGAAACTATCTCTTTTTCCCGTGAAGTAGTTTTTGGCTTAATTTTATTAGAAGTGCTATTGTACTCAACCGTACATGTATCGAGCTAGTACAATGTACCCAATCTACTTCCTCTTTCTATCACCATAGTACCTCTCACCATTTTCACACTTGCTTCAGAAATCTATACATGCATAACCACATCTATTAGCCTACTAACAAATAATAAATTTCTTGCTAGTCATGGGATATGCAAGACACCATCAAATCGTCTAACTCTACTATCAAAAAATTTCACATGAATACTTCCATGACCAACAATGTCAAGGAAAGAATTATCACCCAAATACACCTTACCACCATCATAGTTTTCATACTTACTAAACCAATTTATGTTAGGAGTCATGTGAAAAGATGCACTTGAGACTATCAACCATGCATTATCACCTGCATAGGTGACCAAGGCTGCAATAAAGACATCTCCATCTTCCTTTTCAAAATCAGAATCATAATCTTGCTTCTTCTTCTTCTTCTTTTTCTTCTCTTCTTTACAGTCCTTTTAGAAATGCCTGAATTTGCCACAGTTCTAGTATATTGCCTTGGACTTACCAAGAGATTTTGATCTCTCCTTATTCTTGAACTTAGAACAACCATAGTGCTTCTCATCTTTGCCTCATTCTTTTGATCTTCCTCAAATAGTCAAATCCTTTTTGGCACTCAAAGAGACCTTCCTTCTCATTTCCTTGGAGAGTAGAGAACTAACAACATCCTTTGTCTTTAAAATGACTGAGGTGCTCCCAATGGCCATGACTAGGCTGTCCCATGAGTCTGGCAGCAGACACAACAAAGTTTGACACCTTTCTTCTTCATCCATCTTAACCCCAAATGAGGTCAATTAAGTCACAAACATATTGATTGTTTCCAAATGCTTAGAAATTTATCCATCTTCTTCCACTCTCAAGGAATACAGCTTCTTCCTCAAGAAAATCTTATTTACTAGAGATTAGGCTTGGTATATCTAACCCATCTTCTTCCACAGCTTCTTCGAAGTGGGTTCTTCATGGACATTTATCAGAATTGAGTCTGCAAGGCATAATCTTATGAGACCTTTACCTTTTCTATCCATCACATCATATTTTGTAGCCAAATTTGGATCCGTAGGCTTCTGGACATTTTCATCCACTGCATCCTATAGATCTCGATCAATTAATAGATCTTCATGTTCAACTTCCACATTTCAAAGTTTGTGCCAAAAAACTTCTCTACATCAATCCTCCCAGATGTGCTCGCCATGTGAAAAATGTCACCAACATGATCACAAAGTATTCTCTGCACAAGCTCCTACTCAAACGTTGATTAACACAAAAAACCCAACAACCCACAACTAAAAACAAAGATGATTAGGCTCTAATACCACGTGTAAGAAAGTCAAAGTAGTGGAAACAACTTCCTATGCCAATCTTTAGGAGAGATATCATGCAAAAATTTTAAGAATTGATCTAACATTTACAAAAATTCTAGAAACACATTAAAAACATAAAATAAAATAAAATAATGAAACACAACACCAGATATACATGGGGAAAACCCTTTCGGGTGAAAAACCCCACACTCCAAAAGACTTCTCAATGTGTCACAAATCCAACAACAAGATTACGTATACTTGCCAAACAAGTTTATTATAGGAGTATCACCAGTACAAACTATTCTAGAAGAATTTTGGTAGCATTCCAAAAGCATAACAGTATCTGCAAACTCTACATTACAACTTCTTCACAAGCCTTCAATTTATAGCAGTTCAATTATAAGAAGTCACCAAAATGGAAACTCAAAAAACATGGGTTACAACCTTAGTCATAGAGAATCAAATCCACCGTAATATAGTAAGTTAGTAAACACATAACCGACTCTCCAAATATGACACTCCTTTTTTTGCTCCAAAAATCATGCTTCCACGATCTCCTCAAATCATGCTTATCATAATTTCCAAAATAACTCCCTCTTGCTAGCTCTTTCCATTCTAGCAACTCTTACACACATTCCAAGTTGTCATAGTTGCATTTAGCAACTTCCATGACACTAAGTGGTAGAAACAAATTGCTAAAATACAAATAAAGAAATATTTCAAATATTAGAAATTGCAAGGTGTATGACACACCTAATTTCCTAACAATTTTCAAGTTAATAACATATCAGTTTAAGATAAAATGCTTCTAGATATGACTGCGTGTTGCTTTTTTTGGATCTAAAAAAAGAAACATGTAGTCACATCCAGAAGCATTTTAAGATCCAAAAAAAGCAACACGCAGTCGCATCCAGAAGCACTTTATCTTATACAATGGACTGTGGAAATATCATGTCTATTAACATATCAGTTGTCAAAGGAATTGAAGGCCAGAGAAACAACTCACTTTTGAAAGACTTTTGCATGATAGTGAAACTAGATTGGTGTAGAGAAACCAAGAGTTGAATAACTAATTTCACTAAGCTAAACCATATTTCTCATAGAATGCCCAATGACCTTTTAGATTAGGAAAATATCAAGTGTATATAGTTTTGATGTTTTGACAAGTATTTACAAAATATATAAGTTTCATTTCTTTAAAACTGGACAGTTTGGTTAGGAATCAATAGTGATTCAAAACACATTGTGGGACTAAAAAAATTGCCCCTGCTGTAAAGAACCAAGGAATCAGGAAGTAGTTATTCTTTCACTAGTGAGAAGGAGCTCTTCCAAATAGTCTACACCCATATCCTCCAATTCTATCACAAATCTCTCACTGCTTGCACATGTAATTTCTTCTTTTTCTTCTTCTGTAATATCAATTCCTTTACCAAGAGATTCTTTCTCTTCCTTGAATATTTGTGGCAGCATGAAATGGGAGGGGAAGATAGGAAAGTTGAGGATAGCTCTTGGGCCTCTAATATTGAGGACAGCCCTGTCATAAGCCATGGCTGCTTCCTATGCACTGCCGAATGTTCCAAGCCACATTCAAACTCCTCTTCTTCTTGAATCTATGATTTCAGCTGCATATTTTCCCCATGGCCTCCTCCTTACTCCTCTGTAATGTTTCTCTCCATCCACCCATGATTTCTTCTTCTTACTCACATTCCCAATCTCAACTTTACCATTCATGGGCTCATGATAGTCTTCACTGGCCACATGCTCCATAACTCCATGCAAAACCAAGTCCCCTGAACCATTTAGATTGAAAGGAGTTACTTCTTGAAAACAATTCACCATTCCTGAATATGCTGCCATGTATGAGTCTGGCTCATCTTCATAAGGACCATAACTTAGATAAGAAGATGGTATATCATTTATACCACTTTTCTTAACTTGCATGGATTCAGTATAATGGGATTTTCTCTTGAGACTATTTCCCACAAGATTGCTCTCTACCTCAGAAGAATTCATTACTTCCTACTCTTTCTTCTTATGCCCTAAGAATTGGGATTGTTCATTTGAGCTACAAAGTATTAGAATGTTGCCCATTTATAAGCAAGCTAGTGGAATAATATATAGGTTTTAGTTGTTGACTCCTGTGATGCAGAGTCTGTTGTCGACGTTTGTGGATATTAAACCATAATTTCTTGTACGAATGGACTATGTGGACCTCACTAATGCTAGTGTTTGACTGATGATAATAAAACTAAATATTCAAAGTCTTATGTTTAGGAATTTCACATTGTTGAGGACAAAATATCTATATTTTCAATGCTAGTCCATTCTAGCACCCTAGACTTTTTCACTTTAATTTTTTTAATCTTATTTCACTTGGGGTGCCAAACAATTAGTGGTCTTCCCTTTTTTACTGAGTTCAAAGCAACATTGTTTATCAACTAGGATCCAAGTTTTTGAATTATATAATCTTATTAATGCATCACATTTAGATGTGCTTGTTACTAAATTATGTTCACGCCTAATTTAGTTAGACCTGAATTGAAGTTTTCACAAAAGGAGTAAAAGAAAACTTTTAAGAGTGATGATCAATTAGTGAATGTATGACATCTTGGCAAGAGAAAAAGAAAGATCATTTGTCAAGATAATCTGACAATCCAATCAGGACTGTCAAACCATCCTGACAAGTGAAGTTATCTGATGACAAGAGACCACACAGTTAATGAATGACATAAGGTTTTAACTAGTTTTTTCTTTCAAGTATGAGATGATTGAATTATTCAAGTAATCACAATTTAGTTTGAAAGAAAGGTATTTATAAAGCTATCATTTCATATCATGTTTTGAACATATGTTTCACATTAGATTCAGTTATTCTATCCTATGCATTTGATACAAAAAAATAAACATACATAAATCATTTGCATAAGGTAAAGTAACTAATCATATTTAAATAAGTGTTTAGATGTGTCCCACACAAGCCGTGGGAGTGAATAAACCAAGCAATGCAAACATGTGCAAGCTATACATCTAAGGATAAAGGAAGGAGAAAGAACATATGAGAATAATAAATATCCATCATTGCCTTTTTGGAAGGTTGATATCCTTAGTTGGCAGCTGATCTTCATGTCCTTATATTTAGCTCTTGATCAAGATAGTGTACCTACATACAATTTGGGAAAAGCCCTGTTAGGAGCTCTGGATATTCAAAATCATGACATGTTTTCATCAACAGAGATATAAGCTTACAGACATTATGCATCTTATATGAATGGATCAAATTAGACACATGCAATAAATCAAGATCATTATGAGAAAGATCAATCAACTTCAAGAGGTATGTTTTTATGTTAACTTGTTTGTTCATTGTGTAGGTATAGGAAAAAGTAATGTTTCTAATTTGAAGACATTAAAACATGTGGAGAAAATGTGGCTTCGACAAGGGTAGAGCCCAGCGTGTTTCCTTTTTATTCATTTGAAAAGAATATCAAATTGTAATAGACAGAATGCATTATTCAAGAAGATACTATGCATTGGAACATTCAACTTGCAAATGGAGTGAGATCATCATCATAGAAGTGAAGAGGAGTAGTTGCTCCTATAAACTATGCCCACTTCAAAGAACAACTTGTTAAAATCAGATCAATTATATCAAAATGCTTTGTCACATGTTATAGGATGAAGAGAGATAAATATGCAAAGGACATGACTACAGTCATTAAATGTATTTTCCCATCTTCTTGTAATAATTGAAATATGTTTTTTTGCTATTCAAAATACACTTCATAGATAAACCAGTGAGCATATGGAACAACCATGCAAACCATAAACAATGCCTCTTAGAGATGGAGTTATGACATCCATCAATGAAGATTACATGACATGCATACAACCAGAATTCATCATACAAACAATAATCATGACAGTCTCCTAGATTGAAGAGTAAGTATGATATGTACAGATGATAGGAATGTTGATAACTGAGAGGGGGGGTGAATCAGTTATCTTAATTACTTTAACTTTTTGTTCTTCTTTAACAACTAATGCATCATCAAATCACATAAGCATGCATAACCATGAAAGCAAAAATAAAATCAATACACATAACACAATGATTTTGATGTGGAAAACCCTATTAAGGGAAAAAACCATGGGGTGATTAACCCAAGATTGTATTCTCTATTAAAAGAATAGAAGTACAAAATGACACTTGCCAATTAGGGCTCACTGCCCGAGCATACTGCTCACAAGAGGCTCACTACCTACAAGAGACTCACTGTCTACAAGGTATAAAGAAAGTAACCAGGTGATTGAACTGATGAGTAGCATCCACATATGTTGAGGATCAGTTCTGATTAGGCTCAATACATTGATCTACTACACTTCATTCTTCCTCTTGTTTGTTACTGTAGTCCTGTCACATACCGGACCTGTATAGCTACTTTCATGCTACTCTCTACTTTTCTTTGCACAACACAACACACCACACACACCTTCATACTGAAATCAATTTGGTATATATATCCGCATTAATGATTTCAGTCATCTTTCTAGTCGGCATCTAGAAAACTCAAGATATTTCCAAACTCTGGTCTGTCGATTGAATCCATGCTTGCTAAGTGACATGTATCAACAAGATAGTTATAGAAGTCATCAATTATGTCGGCCAATCATGAATGATACCTCAAGAAACTTGATCACCATCAATATCTCATCCAGATTAAGGTCTGATGCTCTATCGGTCATTTCTTCCTTAATCTTCTCTACCAAACATGAACCCAACACTTAGGTGTTCATATCTTTTCACTCTTTCATCACCAGAGGCTCAATCTCTAGAATTTATTAGTCATGGTACTCCTCTTGACTTCCCCAAGTCCACACTTTACTGAGATACTTTCTCTGAGAGATCCGGACCTGATTGTTGAACCTTGCTGCATGCTCTGTTCTTGCTCACTGGACCAAAATACTCTTCAATCTGACTTCTGATATAGACATACCATGTCCTATGGATGTGTGGGATTGACTTTGTTGCCATCAATGACAACACTCATGAAGCCACACAGTGTCTCTTGCCAACAATCTCCCCCTTTGTCATTGATGGCAACACTTAGTGAAAAATGACTAAGTGTTATAGCATACTCCCCCTTGGCTGATGCTCTGTTCTTATGTACACTTTTTCCAAAGCTCCCCCTTAGCTAGATTCCACATTTTTCACTGCTCCTCACTCCCCCTTTGACATCAATGGAAAAGGGTAGGATCCGCATACCAAAATTTTCAAAAATAATCTATACTTGGCCACATAAATATATATACATAACATACTTACATATACTGAAGTATATCTGCAAAAGTTCTCTTCAACTAGACAAATTCTGTTGCCCAACTCTGCTTCATCCTATCCAAAATTGAGATGTGACCACTCAACAAGAATGCAAAATATTCTACCCTCTTTAGATCTATCGGATCACTGGTCTAGGCTGTGGTCTGAGCATCAGTTAGGGCCTCATGCATGGCCTCTAACTTAGGGATAATTATCCCTCTAAGTTCACCCATCCTACTTATTATATTATTCCTTTCTTTTTCAAGTTTCTTTAGTTCATTTAGAATGACAATAGTCTGACATTCTTGGCTTATTATGGATGTCCAGTGAGAGGATCAAAATTCTGAGATAAACTTGACAGTTTATCCTCTTATTCTTTCGCTTTCTTCTCAATATCCTTTGTCACTTTAGACCAGGATAAACAAAATTTATATATTTCTCTACCATCTTTAAGAGCATTTTCTAAGCTCTTTATTCCAATATCCATATTTCTCCTATCATTTGTTATTAGCCCTTGTACTTCAGAGAATCTCTTACCCAAAAACTCTTTTCGGACTTTCTCTTCTATTGCTTTCTCTGAAGAGTCAAAATATGTATTAACAGAATTAATAAGAGATTTTAGATTACTAGATGAGGAGGCTGAAAGATCCTTCTGAAAGGATGGCATGATCTTCTCCAATACACCGGATGCAATCTCTATCAGCTCACAGTCTTCCATGTGAGACTTCAGAAGTTTTTCTTTTGCCTTTGCCAAAGCAAAGGATGCTATCTTTATTGTTTGAACTGGGGAGAGGGAATCAAGATTGAATGGTCCTTGAAGCAGTTTCAGTTCATCTAATTCCATCGTTTCTTTTGTTAGGAAGTCTTTGACTGCTTCTGCAGTGTCTCTTGCCGGAGATAGAGTTTTCTTCCCTTCTATGGCCTCAGAGCTGTCATCTGGGGTTTTCTCTGTTTGATCTTTTTCTCTTCCCTTGACTTCTTCTTGACAACTTTTCTCATCTTTTCTTTCTTCTCCTTCAGTTCCGGAGTCAGCAGGGGGATCTGGAAGAGAGACATTTACTTCTCCAGGGACTTCCTCTTCTGGAGTAGAGGAATCTAGATCCTTAGTTTTCTCCTCACCTATCTCCTTTGATTCTTCTATAGTTTTCTCTAAAGGATCTACCTTTGATGTACTTAGTCCTTCATCATCCATGACAGAAGGTTCATCACCTAAGTCCTCTATAACAGGGAGATTGAATTTCATGAAGGCATTCTAGAGGATGTCTTTAGTATCTTTTGCCACTTTGTCATTCTCTCCAAGCATAAGCTAATCCATTCTTGCTTTGCTCTAGAACTCATCCTTGCAATCTGTTAGCGCCTGAATTGACTGGTAGTTTTTTGAGCAATTTTCATTCAGGCACTTTCCCTAAGTATCCAAAAAGTGTTCAAAGTGTTGGACCTCCTCAGCAGTTTTCAGCTGCATCATCATATTTTCTTGAGGAGGAGGTCATCATCATCATGTTTGTTTCGATGAAGGTCAGCATCATCATGTTCTCCGTCGACCGGTTTCTCATCGTCATCATCATATTCAGTTATCGGGTGATGTTTGGTTTTTATCCTGATCCTGCTGATGAGCTACAGTGCGCCCTGATCTGCTTGCGAGGGTGATTTTTCAAAGTATCCGGTGATCTCCCATTTATCACCTTGCGCAAACATGATGATGATGTTGCCCCATTATTCTGAAGGGGTTATTCTTTGAGTTGTTCGACCTGATTTGTTCTTTCTTAAGGGTCGTCGTCATCATCATCATATTTCCTTTTATCACCGTGTTGCTTGCGAGGGTCATCATATTGTCTGCATCATGATATTTCGCCGGGGTGATATTTCTATCATCGGGTGATCTTGGTTATGATCATCCTGATGATGTTGTTGAAGAGTTCTAAGTGCGACCCGCTATTCACTGGGGTCATCATATTTTGAACATCAGGATGATCTTAGTCAATATCATCCTGATGATGTTGTATCACCTTGTTCTTTGTTTCTCATCCTGATGATGCTGACGTCATCCATATATCAGGGTGATATCCGGTTCTTTCTGCCCGTCTGCATCATGATATTTCTGAAGGAGGGGGTGATATTTTCATATCACTCGAGTGTGTGTTTGTTCCAGCATCATGATGATGCTGATATCAAGGAGATATCCACCTGCCGGCTTCGTGCGCTATCTAGTGGGGGTGATCTTTTCGAGCATCATCATATTCATCTATCGCCCCGATCTTACAGAGGAGCTACAGTGCAACATGATTTTCGTGCATCAGGATGATATTTCCAAATATCCGGTTGTCTTTCGAATATCATCCTGATGTCGATATGATGATGACGTCATCGAGGTCTGAGGGGGGGTCATATTTCTAACAGAGATCATCTTGTGGAGGTCCCCTGATATTTGCAAACATGATGATGACGTCATCCGGATATGAGGAGGTGCGCAGCAGGCAGATATGATGATGACGTCAGCAGGATATGATGATGACGTCATCAGGATGTTCATCGGCCAGACTTTTGTTATAAGCTCAGCAGGAGGATGTTTCTCCAATGGATCAGGTTGTGCCGATGAAGGCGATTATCATGCGGTTGTATTGTGATATGATGCTGACGTCAGGGTGATATTTCGGGCAACAGGATATCATGCTGCTGGAGGATGATGATGATGAAGTCTTATACTAGTGTCGTCAGGAGCAAAAGCACCGACATGATATATGCTCATGACCTAGTATATAAAGTGTTAAAGAGGTCATCGCGGGGTGCATGTGGGATAATGTTATCCTGCATTTTCAAATATCATGATGATGAATCTCGGCGGGAAGTGGTTGTGATTAACTGTCTGATGTTCTTCCCAAGGCCGCGGGTTGGTGCGCCATTAATGGCGATTGTTGCAGAGGTATGGGCGATGGCGTGGGCTGATCTAGTACCTGGTTGAAGATCTGGATCCCTAGGCGGTGGCGCAGGGCTTGAAAAATCTTCCTGTCTCCTCCCCTACCTGCTGCATTAATGTGTTTGAGCGCCATTTCTATGATACTGTATATCTAGCGGGCTTTTTGGTCAACCTGGTAGTTAATGCTGAATACACCCTCCTGCTATATAAGGCAGACGGTGTTATTCATTCAAGGTTGTTGAAAGTTGTGGATTTTTGGCTCTGTAATCCAAAACCAGCTGATCTGGTTGCTCTGTACAGCTTGATCTTGTGAGTTTATGTATCTCCTGTTGTAGGACTTGGCATGAATCCACTGGTTTCATGGTTGATCTTATATGAGTAATGCTATCTTAGCATGTGTTTTGTTAATTCTGTCTCCAGTATTGCATGTATTCTTCTTCTGGATCTGGATATTTGCATAATGTTTAGATTCTAGAGCATAGAATTCCTATGTTGAATGTCTGATCTTTTAACCTCTGCTCAAGGGGCAGATTAAACTGTTTTTAGGTTGAACATTGGGAAGGGTATACTGCAGTAGGGATGCCATAAGTAGAGATAACTCAACACTCTATATTGGGAGATATCTGTAAGGCAGATATCATGTGTATCCCCCTGAAATCTAGTTTTAGCTATTCATGCTGATCATTCACAGGTGTATGTCTACCGACTCCAAGCCCTGGATAGGCACCAATCATGCTGTGTTCTTGTGTTATACACCATGTCCAGCTTTGCATCCAAATTCATATCAAAACATTTCATACCTCCACCTGTTAGTTGTAGGAGTAGGATTAGGAACCCCCTGCATGCTCTCATACCCAACCAGACATCATGTCCAAGAATGTTGCCAGCCTTGTGATCTATCATGCAGATCTTGGTCCATACATGAGAGTATTCTGCCTGTTGTTGTCAAGTTAGATCCTTCTATCTTTGAGCTAGTCAAGGTTACATCTTGAGTTATAGGGATACCCCCCTTGGTGTGGCAGAACCAGAAGTGAAGGGGAGGAGCTCACGCAACCTCCTGTATTCAGTTGGCTGAATCTGCCTGTGCATTAGAAGTGGCAAACCCTAATGCTGATTCAGAAAAATTACCAACAATATGGCGACTCCGCTGGGGATGGACTAAAAAATGATATACTTGTGGCCCATCCGAGTCACTAACAAAATGATGCTCTGCTGGTGGAATGAACCTGGAAAAGTAGCTTTCACCTAGTGAAAATTTTGTCCTCTCTGGAGAGGTGGCGACTCTGCAAAAAAGATCTAAATGCACATGAAAGATAGATGTATGTTATTGGTTGAAAGATGTACATATTTCTGCATCTGTATGAGAAAAGGTACCTTGTTCCTTCCCCTTTATTTGCTGTTTTACTGCATAGGTTAGATGCCAGGGGAAGCCTTAGGTCTTAGACATACAAAGGATGTCTAAGAGTAAGATTTTTATGAATCCAAGTATGAGTTATCCCACACTCAGTGGTAAAATGTTGGATAAAGGAATAGAAGAGATAAGAAATAGGTTGATATTCTTAGAGGCTGAGCAGGCCCAGTTAAGAAGCAGTAACTCTGTTGTGTCTGCCTGTCAGAAAGCTAAACCTCTTGTCAGCCCTTTTGATCCTTTGTATGACCAACTGGATTTGTCATGGGTGGATTATAAAGTAGAGACTATGCCTGCTAGGATATACTGTCAGATGCCTAGATTTAGTGGTCACAATGTATGTGATGGGAATGCACATATCCAAAATTTTCAAAGTTTTATGGGAAAATATTCATTCAGAGATGAGGATATGTGGATGAGGTTTCTTGTTAGGTCCTTTGATGCAAAAGCAAAAGACTGGTATTTGAGCTTTCCAAAGAAATCCTTTGCCTGTTGGGATGAGCTTGCTGACTGTTTCAAGGAAGAATTTGCAAGAGAACCGGCTGATCTTGTTGCAGAATTGATGAGAATCAGAAAATAAGATGAAGAGCCATGTGTTGATTTCAGTCATAGGTTTGCAGTAGCCCTTTCACATGTCCCTGAAAGTTTCAGACCTGATATTTCAGCCTGTGTTGGCATATTCTTTGAAGCTTTTGAGGAGGGCTCTAGTGCATTACTGAGGGATTTCAAGGTGACAAGTATGCAGATGGCATACAAATTTTTAGAAAATGTAGAAGAAATGAGAAATGTGCACCTGCTGAAACCCCTGTCCCCAGGCCTTGGTGTGAATAATGGTTATGAAGCTGCAAATGACCAAATGATTATGGCATCATGTGCAGATAAAAATGAAAATAAAAGCATGGAGGTTGAGACTGCTGTGTTTGAACATAATGCTAACAATACTGCTCAACTGGATTGTTCACCAGTTGAGGATGCCAGTGAAAGGACTAATGAGGATTCCCATTGCAATGATGAGGCAGCTGACCATGAAAACAATAACGAGGTTGTGGATAGTGATGAGCAATTTTTGGAATGGACCTGTGGAGACAATTGTGAGTATTGTACTCAAGACAGAGAAGATATAAGCAAACAGAGAAGCAGTCCTATGTGTGACCCATTGCCTACCCTTCAAACACATGGAGATCATGAAGAGCAGTCAGAGATTGAAATAAGTGCTAGTTTAGAGCATGATTGTTTTTCATTTGATGGCTGTTTTGCTTATGACACACAGGCTGATACTCCTCCACAGAGTGAATCCATTGGTGATGAAGAGGTATGCTCTGCTGCCCATGAACAAATGGCATACTATGATGAAACTGATGTACCTGGGTCACCCATTTATGACACATATGGTGATGAGGATCTGTCTGAGTATGGGGAGGATCTAGACATTATTTTTGGCTTGGATTCTGTTTCTCATCTTGATGAAGGAGGAAACAACATACATCAGGTAAGTGACTGTGAAAATGTGCCTGACTTAAAAGAGATGCAAGAGCCTGATCTTTTCCAGCCTGGTGTACCAGATGGTTGTGTACATGATGTACACAATTGTGATTTTGAAAGCTTTTCTTTTGATGAGCCAGCATATAATACAATGAGCCCTGATCTTCCTAGTTGTGTGGTGGACTCTGAATGTTTCTTATTTGCAGTCCAGCTAGGAGATCATGTTGCAATGCATGATGATGATATAGGTGATAAGTGCTATATGCCATATAAATATGCATTGCCTGATACATTCTGCACCCACATGTCACATGATGCTGAGGGTTATCTGCACAAGGGTGATAATGACAAGCCAAATCAGAGGGTTGAATATGCAGATGACAAAATTTGTTTGTGGGTGGATCTTTGTAGTATCTCCAAGCTTGACCCAGTGCATGCAGATGAAAACAAGATATTTGAAAAAGGGAGATACATGTTTTTCTTTTCTTGGTGGCCTTAGGCCATCAAGTGTGTTTGGTGATGCAGGTCAGTACAGTATTTGACTCTGTGCCCAATGGATAAGGGACTGGTCTGCATCCCAGAGATCTAGAGTTCTCGCTGCAGTCTTGCACCTGCACGTCCCCAGACAGAGCCACTGTTAGCGCCTGAATTGACTGGTAGTTTTTTGAGCAATTTTCATTCAGGCACTTTCCCTAAGTATCCAAAAAGTGTTCAAAGTGTTGGACCTCCTCAGCAGTTTTCAGCTGCATCATCATATTTTCTTGAGGAGGAGGTCATCATCATCATGTTTGTTTCGATGAAGGTCAGCATCATCATGTTCTCCATCGACCGGTTTCTCATCGTCATCATTGTTGACATTCTTTGAATCAGCATTAGGGTTTGCCAGTTCTAATGCACAGGCAGATTCAGCCAACTGAATACAAGAGGTTGCGTGAGCTCCTCCCCTTCACTTCTGGTTCTGCCGCACCAAGGGGGGTATCCCTATAACTCAAGATGTAACCTTGACTAGCTCAAAGATAGAAGGATCTAACTTGACAACAACAGGCAGAATACTCTCATGTATGGACCAAGATCTGCATGATAGATCACAAGGCTGGCAACATTCTTGGACATGATGTCTGGTTGGGTATGAGAGCATGCAGGGGGGTTCCTAATCCTACTCCTACAACTAACAGGTGGAAGTATGAAATGTTTTAGTTTGAATTTTGGATGCAAAGCAGGACATGGTGTATAACACAAGAACACAGCATGATTGGTGCCTATCCAGGGCTTGGAGTCGGTAGACATACACTTGTGAATGATTAGCATGAATAGCTAAAACTGGACTTCAGGGGGATACACATGATATCTGCCTTACAAATATCTCCCAATGAAGAGTGTTAAGTTATCTCTACTTATGGCATCCCTACTGCAGTATACCCTTCCCAATGTTTAACTTGAAAACAGTTTAATCTGCCCCTTGAGCAGAGGTTAAAAGATCAGACATTCAACATAGGAATTCTATGCTCTAGAATCTAAACATTACGCAAATATCCAGATCCAGAAGAAGAATACATGCAATACTGGAGACAGAATTAACACAACACATGCTAAGATAGCATTACTCATATAAGATCAACCATGAAATCAGTGGATTCATGCCAAATCGTACAACAGGAGATACATAAACTCACAAGATAGACTGTACAGAGCAACCAGATCAGCTGGTTTTGGATTACAGAGCTAAAAATCCACAACTTTCAACAACCTTGAATGAATAACACCGTCTGCATTATATAGTAGGAGGGTGTATTCAGCATTAACTACCAGGTTGACCAAAAGTCCCGCCAGATATACAGTATCATAAAAATGGCGCTCAAACACTACCAGATTGGCGCCCAAACTTGAATGCAGCAGGTAGGGGAGGAGACATGAAGATTTCTCGAGCCCTGCGCCACTGATGTACACCCTCAATCGGGTACCAGATCAGCCCACGCCATCGCCCATACCTCTGCAACAATCGCCATTGATGGCGCACCAACCCGCGGCCTCGGGAAGAACATTAAACAGTTCATCGCAACCACTTCCCGCCGAGATTCATCATCATGATATTTCAAATATGCAGGATAACATTATCCCACATGCACCCCGCGATGACCTCTTTAACACTTTATATACTAGGTCATGAGCACATATCATGTCAGTGCTTTTGCTCCTGACGACACTAGCATAAGACTTCATCATCATCATCCTCCAGCAGCATGATATCCTGTTGCCCGAAATATCACCCTGACGTCATCATCATATCGCAATACAACCGCATGATAATCGCCTTCATCGGCACAACCTGATCCATCGGAGAAACATCCTCCTGCTGAGCCTATACCAAAAGTCTGGCCGATGAACATCCTGATGACGTCACCATCATATCCTGCTGACGTCATCATCATATCTGCCTACTGCGCACCTCCTCATATCCGGATGACGTCATCATCATGTTTGCAAATATCAGGAGATCTCCTCAAGATGATCAGTGTTAGAAATATGACTCCCCCCGGGCCTTGATGACGTCATCATCATATCGACATCAGGATGATATTCGGAAGACAACCGGATATTTGGAAATATCATCCTGATGCACGAAAATCATGTTGCACTGTAGCTCCACTATAAGATCGGGGCGATTGATGAATATGATGATGCTTGAAAAGATCACCCCCACTAGATAGCGCACGAAGCCGGCAAGCGGATATCTCCTTGATATCAGCATCATCATGATGCTGGAATAAACACACACTCGAGTGATATGAAAATATCACCCCCTCCTTCGGAAATATCATGATGCAGATAGGTAGAGAACCGGATATCACCCTGATATAAGGGTGACGTCAGCATCATCAGGATGACAAAACAACGAACAAGAGGTGATACAACATCATCAGGATGATATTGACTAAGATCATCCTGACGTTGAAAATATGATGACCCCAGTGAATATCGGGTCACACTTAGAACTCTTCAACAACATCATCAGGATGATCATAACCAAGATCACCCGATGATAGAAATATCACCCCGGCGAAATATCATGAAGGCAGAAGACATGATGACCCTCGCAAGCAACACGGTGATAAAAGGAAATATGATGATGATGACGATGACCCTTAGGAAAAATAAGTAAGGTCGAACAACTTAGAGAATAACCCCTTCAGAATATCGGGGCAACATCATCATCATGTTTGGGCAAGGTGATAAGCGGGAGATCACCGGATACCTGAAAAAATCACCCCCGTAAGCAGATCAGGGCGCACTGTAGCTCGTCAGCATCATCAGGATAAAACCCAAACATCACCCGATATTTCAATATGATGATGACGATGAGAAACCGGTCGATGGAGAACATGATGATGCTGACCACCATCAAAACAAACATGATGATGATGACCTCCTCCTCAGGAAATATGATGATGATGCTGAAAACTGCTGAGGAGGTCCAACACTTAGAACATTTTTTGGATACTTAGGGAGAGTGCATGAATGAAAATTGCTCAAAAAACTACCAGTCAATTCAGGCACTAACAGTGGCTCTGTCTGGGGACGTGCAGGTGAAAACCTGCAGCGAGAACCAGATCTCTGGGATGCAGACCAGTCCCTTATCCATTGGGCATAGAGTCAAATACTGTACTGACCTGCATCACCCAACACACTTGATGGCCTAAGGCCACCAAGAAAAGAAAAACATGTATCTCCCTTTGTCAAATATCTTGTTTTCATCTGCATGCACTGGGTCAAGCTTGGAGATACTACAAAGATCCACCCACAAACAAATCTTGCCATCTGCATATTCAACCCTCTGATTTGGCTTGTCATTATCACCCTTGTGCAGATAACCCTCAGCATCATGTGACATGTGGGTGCAGAATATATCAAACAATGCATATTCATATGGCATATAGCACTTATCACCTATATCATCATCATGCATTGCAACATGATCTCCTAGCTGGACTGCAAATAGGAAACACTCAGAGTCCACCACAAAACTAGGAAGATCAAGGCTCATTGTATTATATGCTGGCTCATCAAAAGAAAAGCTTTCAAAATCACAATTGTGTACATCATGTACACAACCATCTAGTACACCAGGCTGGAAAAGATCAAGCTCTGGCATCTCTTTCAAATCAGGCACATTTTCACAGTCACTTACCTGATGTATGTTGTTTCCTCCTTCATCAGGATGAGAAACAGAATCCAAGCCAAAAATAGTGTCTAGATCCTCACCATACTCAGACAGATCCTCATCACCATATGTGTCATAAATGGGTGATCCAGGTGCATCAGTTTCATCATAGTATGCCATTTGTTCATGGGCAGCAGAGCACATCTCATCATCACCAATGGATTCACTCTGTGGGGGAGTATCAGCCTGTGTGTCATAAGCAAAACAGCCATCAAATGAAAAACAATCATGCTCTGAACTAGCACTTATTTTAATTTCTGACTGCTCTTCATGATCTCCATGTATTTGAAAGGTAGGCAATGGGTCACACATAGGACTGCTTCTCTGTTTGCTTATATCTTCTCTGTCTTGAGTACAATACTCACAATTGTCTCCACAGGTCCATTCTAAAAATTGCTCATTGCTGTCTACAACTTCGTTATTGTTTTCATGGTCAGCTGCCTCATCATTGCAATGGGAATCCTCATTAGTCCTTTCACTGGCATCCTCAACTGGTGAACAATCCAGTTGAGCAGTATTCTTAGCATTATGTTCAAATACAGCAGTCTCAACCTCTATGCTTTTATTTTCATTTTTATCTGCACATGATGCCATAATCATTTGGTCATTTGCAGCTTCATAACCATTATTCACACCAAGGCCTGGGGACAGGGGTTTCAGCAGGTGCACATTTCTAATTTCTTCTACATTTTCTAAAAATTTGTATGCCATCTGCATACTTGTCACCTTGAAATCCCTCAGTAGTGCACTAGAGCCCTCCTCAAAAGCTTCAAAGAATATGCCAACACAGGCTGAAATATCAGGTCTGAAACTTTCAGGGACATGTGAAAGGGCTACTGCAAACCTATGACTGAAATCAACACATGGCTCTTCATCTTGTTTTCTGATTCTCATCAATTCTGCAACAAGATCAGCCGGTTCTTTTGCAAATTCCTCCTTGAAACAGTCAGCAAGCTCATCCCAACAGGCAAAGGATTTCTTTGGAAAGCTCAAATACCAGTCTTTTGCTTTTGCATCAAAGGACCTAACAAAAAACCTCATCCACATATCCTCATCTCTGAATGAATATTTTCCCATAAAACTCTGAAAATTTTGGATATGTGCATTCCCATCACATACATTGTGACCACTAAATCTAGGCATCTGACAGTATATCCTAGCAGGCATAGTTTCTACTTTATAATCCACCCATGACAAATCCAGTTGGTCATACAAAGGATCAAAAGGGCTGACAGGAGGTTTAGCTTTCTGACAGGCAGACACAACAGGGTTACTGCTTCTTAACTGGGCCTGCTCAGCCTCTAAGAATATCAACCTATTTCTTATCTCTTCTATTCCTTTATCCAACATTTCACCACTGAGTATGGGATAATTCATACTTGGATTCATAAAAATCTTACTCTTAGACATTGTTTGTCTGTCTAAGACCTAAGGCTTCCCCTGGCATCTAACCTATGCAGTAAAATAGCAAATAAAGGGGAAGGAACAAGGTACCTTTTCTCATACAGATGCAGAAAAATGAGCAACACATTTCTGTCACATCACATACATCCATCTTTCATGTGCATTTGGATCTTTTTTGCAGAGTCGCCACCTCTCCAGAGAGGACAAAATTTTCAATAGCGGAAAGCTACTTTTCCAGGTTCATTCCACCAGCAGAGCATCATTTTGTTAGTGACTCGGATGGGCCACAAGTATATCATTTTTTAGTCCATCCCCAGCAGAGTCGCCATTTTGTTGACATTCTTTGAATCAGCATTAGGGTTTGCCAGTTCTAATGCACAGGCAGATTCAGCCAACTGAATACAGGAGGTTGCGTGAGCTCCTCCCCTTCACTTCTGGTTCTGCCGCACCAAGCGGGGTATCCCTATAACTCAAGATGTAACCTTGACTAGCTCAAAGATAGAAGGATCTAACTTGACAACAACAGGCAGAATACTCTCATGTATGGACCAAGATCTGCATGATAGATCACAAGGCTGGCAACATTCTTGGACATGATGTCTGGTTGGGTATGAGAGCATGCAGGGGGGTTCCTAATCCTACTCCTACAACTAACAGGTGGAAGTATGAAATGTTTTAGTTTGAATTTTGGATGCAAAGCAGGACATGGTGTATAACACAAGAACACAGCATGATTGGTGCCTATCCAGGGCTTGGAGTCGGTAGACATACACCTGTGAATGATCAACATGAATAGCTAAAACTGGACTTCAGGGGGATACACATGATATCTGCCTTACAGATATCTCCCAATGAAGAGTGTTAAGTTATCTCTACTTATGGCATCCCTACTGCAGTATACCCTTCCCAATGTTTAACCTGAAAACAGTTTAATCTGCCCCTTGAGCAGAGGTTAAAAGATCAGACATTCAACATAGGAATTCTATGCTCTAGAATCTAAACATTACGCAAATATCCAGATCCAGAAGAAGAATACATGCAATACTGGAGACAGAATTAACACAACACATGCTAAGATAGCATTACTCATATAAGATCAACCATGAAATCAGTGGATTCATGCCAAGTCGTACAACAGGAGATACATAAACTCACAAGATAGACTGTACAGAGCAACCAGATCAGCTGGTTTTGGATTACAGAGCCAAAAATCCACAACTTTCAACAACCTTGAATGAATAACACCGTCTGCATTATATAGCAGGAGGGTGTATTCAGCATTAACTACCAGGTTGACCAAAAGTCCCGCCAGATATACAGTATCATAAAAATGGTGCTCAAACACTACCAGATTGGCGCCCAAACTTGAATGCAGCAGGTAGGGGAGGAGACATGAAGATTTCTTGAGCCCTGCGCCACTGATGTACACCCTCAATCGAGTACCAGATCAGCCCACGCCATCGCCCATACCTCTACAACAATCGCCATTGATGGCGCACCAACCCGCGGCCTCGGGAAGAACATTAAACAGTTCATCGCAACCACTTCCCGCCGAGATTCATCATCATGATATTTCAAATATGCAGGATAACATTATCCCACATGCACCCCGCGATGACCTCTTTAACACTTTATATACTAGGTCATGAGCACATATCATGTCGGTGCTTTTGCTCCTGACGACACTAGCATAAGACTTCATCATCATCATCCTCCAGCAGCATGATATCCTGTTGCCCGAAATATCACCCTGATGTCATCATCATATCGCAATACAACCGCATGATAATCGCCTTCATCGGCACAACCTGATCCATCAGAGAAACATCCTCCTGCTGAGCCTATACCAAAAGTCTGGCCGATGAACATCCTGATGACGTCATCATCATATCCTGCTGACGTCATCATCATATCTGCCTACTGCGCACCTCCTCATATCCGGATGACGTCATCATCATGTTTGCAAATATCGGGAGATCTCCTCAAGATGATCAGTTTTAGAAATATGACTCCCCCCGGACCTTGATGACGTCATCATCATATCGACATCAGGATGATATTCGGAAGACAACCGGATATTTGGAAATATCATCCTGATGCACGAAAATCATGTTGCACTGTAGCTCCACTATAAGATCGAGGCGATTGATGAATATGATGATGCTCGAAAAGATCACCCCCACTAGATAGCGCACGAAGCCAGCAAGCGGATATCTCCTTGATATCAGCATCATCATGATGCTGGAATAAACACACACTCGAGTTATATGAAAATATCACCCCCTCCTTCGGAAATATCATGATGCAGATAGGCAGAGAACCGGATATCACCCTGATATAAGGGTGACGTCAGCATCATCAGGATGACAAAACAACGAACAAGAGGTGATACAACATCATCAGGATGATATTGACTAAGATCATCCTGACGTTGAAAATATGATGACCCCAGTGAATATCGGGTCACACTTAGAACTCTTCAACAACATCATCAGGATGATCATAACCAAGATCACCCGATGATAGAAATATCACCCCGGCGAAATATCATGAAGGCAGAAGACATGATGACCCTCGCAAGAAACACGGTGATAAAAGGAAATATGATGATGATGACGACGACCCTTAGGAAAAACAAGTAAGGTCGAACAACTTAGAGAATAACCCCTTCAGAATATCGGGGCAACATCATCATCATGTTTGGGCAAGGTGATAAGCGGGAGATCACCGGATACTTGAAAAAATCACCCTCGTAAGCAGATCAGGGCGCACTGTAGCTCGTCAGCATCATCAGGATAAAAACCAAACATCACCCGATATTTCAATATGATGATGACGATGAGAAACCGGTCGACGGAGAACATGATGATGCTGACCACCATCAAAACAAACATGATGATGATGACCTCCTCCTCAGGAAATATGATGATGATGCTGAAAACTGCTGAGGAGGTCCAACACTTAGAACATTTTTTGGATACTTAGGGAGAGTGCCTGAATGAAAATTGCTCAAAAAACTACCAGTCAATTCAGGTACTAACAATCATCATATTCAGTTATCGGGTGATGTTTGGTTTTTATCCTGATCCTGCTGATGAGCTACAGTGCGCCCTGATCTGCTTGCGAGGGTGATTTTTCAAAGTATCCGGTGATCTCCCATTTATCACCTTGCGCAAACATGATGATGATGTTGCCCCGTTATTCTGAAGGGGTTATTCTTTGAGTTGTTCGACCTGATTTGTTCTTTCTTAAGGGTCGTCGTCATCATCATCATATTTCCTTTTATCACCGTGTTGCTTGCGAGGGTCATCATATTGTCTGCATCATGATATTTCGCCGGGGTGATATTTCTATCATCGGGTGATCTTGGTTATGATCATCCTGATGATGTTGTTGAAGAGTTCTAAGTGCGACCTGCTATTCACTGGGGTCATCATATTTTGAACGTCAGGATGATCTTAGTCAATATCATCCTGATGATGTTGTATCACCTTGTTCTTTGTTTCTCATCCTGATGATGCTGACGTCATCCATATATCAGGGTGATATCCGGTTCTTTCTGCCTGTCTGCATCATGATATTTCCGAAGGAGGGGGTGATATTTTCATATCACTCGAGTGTGTGTTTGTTCCAGCATCATGATGATGCTGATATCAAGGAGATATCCGCCTGCCGGCTTCGTGCGCTATCTAGTGGGGGTGATCTTTTCGAGCATCATCATATTCATCTATCGCCCCGATCTTATAGAGGAGCTACAGTGCAACATGATTTTCGTGCATCAGGATGATATTTCCAAATATCCGGTTGTCTTCCGAATATCATCCTGATGTCGATATGATGATGACGTCATCGAGGTCCGAGGGGGGGTCATATTTCTAACAGAGATCATCTTGTGGAGGTCCCCTGATATTTGCAAACATGATGATGACGTCATCCGGATATGAGGAGGTGCGCAGCAGGCAGATATGATGATGACGTCAGCAGGATATGATGATGACGTCATCAGGATGTTCATCGGCCAGACTTTTGTTATAAGCTTAGCAGGAGGATGTTTCTCCAATGGATCAGGTTGTGCCGATGAAGGCGATTATCATGCGGTTGTATTGTGATATGATGCTGACGTCAGGGTGATATTTCGGGCAACAGGATATCATGCTGCTGGAGGATGATGATGATGAAGTCTTATACTAGTGTCGTCAGGAGCAAAAGCACCGACATGATATATGCTCATGACCTAGTATATAAAGTGTTAAAGAGGTCATTGCGGGGTGCATGTGGGATAATGTTATCCTGCATTTTCAAATATCATGATGATGAATCTCGGCGGGAAGTGGTTGCGATTAACTGTCTGATGTTCTTCCCAAGGCCGCGGGTTGGTGCGCCATTAATGGCGATTGTTGCAGAGGTATGGGCGATGGCGTGGGCTGATCTAGTACCTGGTTGAAGATCTGGATCCCTAGGCGGTGGCGCAGGGCTCAAAAAATCTTCCTGTCTCCTCCCCTACCTGCTGCATTAATGTGTTTGAGCGCCATTTCTATGATACTGTATATCTGGCGGGCTTTTTGGTCAACCTGGTAGTTAATGCTGAATACACCCTCCTGCTATATAAGGCAGACGGTGTTATTCATTCAAGGTTGTTGAAAGTTGTGGATTTTTGGCTCTGTAATCCAAAACCAGCTGATCTGGTTGCTCTGTACAGCTTGATCTTGTGAGTTTATGTATCTCCTGTTGTAGGACTTGGCATGAATCCACTGGTTTCATGGTTGATCTTATATGAGTAATGCTATCTTAGCATGTGTTTTGTTAATTTTGTCTCCAGTATTGCATGTATTCTTCTTCTGGATCTGGATATTTGCGTAATGTTTAGATTCTAGAGCATAGAATTCCTATTTTGAATGTCTGATCTTTTAACCTCTGCTCAAGGGGCAGATTAAACTGTTTTCAGGTTGAACATTGGGAAGGGTATACTGCAGTAGGGATGCCATAAGTAGAGATAACTTAACACTCTATATTGGGAGATATCTGTAAGGCAGATATCATGTGTATCCCCCTGAAATCTAGTTTTAGCTATTCATACTGATCATTCACAGGTGTATGTCTACCGACTCCAAGCCCTGGATAGGCACCAATCATGCTGTGTTCTTGTGTTATACACCATGTCCAGCTTTGCATCCAAATTCATATCAAAACATTTCATACCTCCACCTGTTAGTTGTAGGAGTAGGATTAGGAACCCCCTGCATGCTCTCATACCCAACCAGACATCATGTCCAAGAATGTTGCCAGCCTTGTGATCTATCATGCAGATCTTGGTCCATACATGAGAGTATTCTGCCTGTTGTTGTCAAGTTAGATCCTTCTATCTTTGAGCTAGTCAAGGTTACATCTTGAGTTATAGGGATACCCCCCTTGGTGCGGTAGAACTAGAAGTGAAGGGGAGGAGCTCACGCAACCTCCTGTATTCAGTTGGCTGAATCTGCCTGTGCATTAGAAGTGGCAAACCCTAATGCTGATTCAGAAAAATTACCAACACAATCCTTGAAGATCATGTTCATTTGTTTTGGAGTGATGGAAGGGTAGAGCTGAATAGCTATCTATTCTCGGATCTCCAGGTCCTTTGCCTTAGCATTGTTCTTTCTTATTTCAAGTTCCTTCTCTAGGCTTTTGGGAATTAAGGAGATGATTTCAATGAATGCTTTGTTATAGATGTTTAGATACTTGACTGTAGCTTCTTACAGGATCTTCTGATTAGCTTCACTATAATCATCATAAAATTTAGTCATTGGTTTCAAGTTCCCATCCATAGTGACTGATTTGATGATATCATCAATGCGGAGAGTAGGTCTTTCAATGAATTCTTCTACCTCTTCTTCCTTGTTATGACCGGTAGAGGGTTCACTGGATGTTTTCTTCTTCTTCTTCATTTTCTTGATCTTCTCATCAGATTCTGTCTCTTCATCATCCTTCTGAATTGTATAGGACCTTGTTGCCTTTTTGTTTTTTCTCTTCTCTCTCTTTTCGGATGTCTGGGCTTCCGGTTTTTATGCCTTTTTGCTCTTAGAGGTGGCAGGTGTAGAGCTTTTGGAGGATTTGGTCTGGGAGGGGGCTTGTACTAGAGCACTTCCTTTTACTATTTATTGCCTTTCTTTCTCTGCCATTTCCATCTTCTCTTTGTTGGCATCAACTACCTCCTTTGATATTCCATGCCTCTTGGCGAGTTGTTCTACTTCCCTTCTCACTTTTCTCTTGATCTCAGGCTATCTTAGTTCAACATGAAATTTTACACTTAGCTCTTGGAAGGTTCCAAACCTTTTTGCCTTAGGGTACTTGGGCTAACTCAGTAGGTGTTGGATATGCAACTCTAGGATTTTCTCATCAACCTCATACCCCATTGGCATGATCCATACTATTCTTAGTTCCACTACCTCCATTAGGCATTGATCAATGTCTACCATAAAGCACATTGTATCCTTGTATTTCTCAACCAATGATTGGGGGATTCTTTCTCTGGATTGCATCATACTTTGAAAGTTCTTGAAGTATCCCCAGAGAACTATATTTTGAGCCTTGGCATTACCAAGCCTATGCATGTAATCTCTAATTTGAATGGCAACTGGTTTGTCATTTTGCCATACCCAACCACTAGATATGAGTAGCTCATTCATAAAGTAAAAGAACAAACACGGTATTAGCCCACCATACTTGAATGAGTTCTTCTTGTCCTTCTTGATCTTTTGTAGGTTTTCCAATAGTTGGCTCAGAAGAAGCTCACAAAGATCATAATCTACATTCTCCCTTAACATCTGATAAGCAACATAGATTGTAGTTCTAGATACAAAATTCTCCCTTCTAGAGTGATATATCTTATAGCCAATTAGCATAGATGCAAACTTGATATCCGGATTAGTGATATCTTCTATAGTCATTGCTCTCTTGTCAAATTTTGATCCAGTAGCCTGACTTACAATTTGATTTTTGACTGATTTGAGAGCAGGCAACCCACCGGATGAGTGCAATTCAATTACCGCCCTAATTGCATCCTTGGTTATCTTGAATGGCCTCATCAACCACATAAAGTTGTCATGCATTCTTCTCAAAACACACCAGACCCAGTCATCTTCAGTAAAATAGGGGAAATGAATGCAATGTCCAAAATGTTTATCCCGGATGGCCTTGTACCAAGGTTTGAGTTCAAATGATTCATCTATCAGTTCCTTGTGGTAGATATCTATCAGCTTGGATTCCCCAAATTCTTCAATGTTTGCGTGTAGGTAAACCCTAACATCTTCTACATGCAGAACTCCATGCAGAATGCTAGAAAATGCGCCCAAGGGATCAACTTCTAGGGATTTATAGGGATGTTTTTTTTAATTCAGGGCACGGCCTATCAGTGATCTTCACAACATTTAGAGTAGCCATCTTTCAAAGATTCAGAGAGAGATATTAAGAGAGGAAAATACCTTTTACGCTTCTAGGGTTCATGATATGAGCTGGATGAATCAACTTCTGCAGCTGATCTTTGAGAGGTTTGAGATAATTTTGTTGCAGAGATTCTTTTCTCTTCTTCTTGAATGCAAATGTGCAAATGATGAATCAAAGAACCATTTTATTTCTGTGCAAACCCTAATTCCATTTTGCAATAAATACACAACCTAAGTTATTCTGGTTGCCTTGTTTTCCTTATTCTGAGAGAGATCTTTTTGGATCACTGAGATGCACCTAGAATGATAACTTACAATGTATCTCCCTTTCTCCAATCATCCCATCTAATGGCAAATCCAAATATTTCAATTTTGAATTATACCAGATCTATCTATGAAAGTCCTGCTTTTATCAGATGACTGTCAAATCAGATTAATCTTGGATGATTAACCTTTTCAAACTCCTTGTGGATCTTTCAAATATTTACCAAGGGTTATTTAGATGTTTCTTTGAGGGCTCTTTTAATCTACAACCTTCAATGTGCCAATTTTAGGCACCAATTGATTGGCTGGGGGAACTTGTTTTCTTTTGTGACTCCCCCTGAGCTAGAACTCATCTATTTAGTTTCTGGAAGGAAAATCAACACCAGATTTTGGTACAAATCCATCCCCAACATTTTCTATACTTCTCTTCACCCAAATCTTGTTCATCTCCCTTTGAATTTCATCCACATTTACTTTTCCTTTTCCTTTGTCTTGGTTTTGATTATGATGTACCGGACCCTTTTTGTCCTGAATCTTACTTCTACAGAGTTTAGCAATATGACCGAATCTATTGCAATTGTAGAAAACAACATTTCTTTGCATATTTGACTAGTATCCTCTTGATCTACATTGATTAGCCATATGTCCTATTCTATTGCATGCAAAGCATCTACTATTGAATGAACTATTCATTTGCATATTTCTACACTCATGGGATTTATGACCAAACCTTTTGCAGTTAAAACACTGACCGGAGAAGGATGAATTAGTCTGATTCATTCTTCTTCTGCACTGATTTGCTTTATGACCAAAGTTATTGCAGTTGTGGCAGTATCCTTGAAGGATGCATATCTTTAAGCATTTGGTTGCCTTACCAGAGGTCTTCTAGGCCCATTCCTTGGATTTCCTGATCCAGAGTTCTTCTGACCAGATCTAGAGCTTTCCCCTTTCTCATACCCCAAGCCTTGCTTATCATCTACCCTCTTTTGGCTTTCAAGAAGAACTTCAAGTTGAGCAGAGCTTATTTTGAATTTCTCTTTGTATTCATTTTCTGTTTGAAGATCCCTTTTAAGAGTGTCTATCTGATTCTCAAGTTGTTCTTCATTGTCTCTAGCTTCTTCAAGATTAGATTCCAAATGCCTGATCATTCCATCCATTTTGTGGCAGACTTATGACTTCTCCTTGACAGATTGTTTTAGATTATCTTCACTTTTTCTTTTCTCTTCAATTTCTTGGGTGAATTTCATAACTCCTAATTCCATTTTATGTCTTAGCATAATTACCTCTTTTGATAACTTCTCACATAACTTGGTTTTCTCATTCAGATCTTCATTAGTATCATTGGATTCACTTTGACTTGCTAATTGTTGAAGCAATTCTTTTATTTTCTTCATTGAGATACTTAGTTTTTCTTTGAGTTCATTTATGAAATCATCAGCTTGTTGGAGTCTTTCCCTTAGGTTATTTACTTCAGAGTGAGATTGCTCAAGATCATCTAGGGCAGACTGAAGTTGTTCCCTCATACCATACATATCCATTGAGATTCCTAGATCTTCCTCAATTTGTTAGGTTATGTTAGGAGGAACTTATCTCTGATACCAATTGTTGATAACTAAGAGGGGGGTGAATCAGTTATCTTATTTACTTTAACTTTCTATTCTTCTTTAACAACTAATGTAGCATCAAATCACATAAGCATGCATAACCATGAAAGCAAAAATAAAATCAATACACATAACACAATGATTTTGACATGGAAAACCTTGTTAAGGGAAAAAACCATGGGGTGATTAACCCAAGATTGTATTCTCTATTAAAAGAATAGAAGTACAAAATGGCACTTGCCAATTAGGGCTCACTACCCAAGCATACTGCTCACAAGAGGCTCACTATCTACAAGGTATAAAGAAAGTAACCAGGTGATTGAACTAATGAGTAGCATCCACATATGCTGAGGATCAGTTCCGGTTAGGCTCAATACACTAATCTACTACACTTCATTCTTCCTCTTCTTTGTTGCTGCTGTCTTGTCACATACCTGACCTGTATAGCTGCTTTCACACTACTCTCTTATTTTCTTCACACAACACAACACACTACACACACCTTCATAACAAAATTAATCTGGTATATATATCTGCATCAAAGATTTCAGTCATCTTTCTAGTCGGCATCCGAAAAACTCAAGATATTTCCAAACTTTGGTTTGTCGACTAAATCCATGCTTGCTAAGTGATGCGTATCAACAAGATAGTTATAGAAGTCATCAATCATGTCATCCAATCATGAATGATACCTCAAGAAAATTGATCACCATCAATATCTCATCTGGATTAAGGTTTGATGCTCTGCCAGTCAGTTCTTCCTCAGTCTTCTCTACCAAACAGAAACCCAACACTTAGGTGTTCATATCTTTTCATTCTTTCATCATCAGAGGCTCAATCTCTGGAATTTATTAGTCATGGTACTCCTCTTGACTTCCCTAAGTCCGCACTTTACTGAGATACTTTCTCTGAGAGATTCGGACCTGATTGTCAGACCTTGTTGCATGCTCTGTTCTTGCTCATCAGACCAAAATACTATTCAATCTGACTTCTAGTATAGACATACCATGTCCTATGGATGTGTGGGATGGACTTTGTTGCCATCAATGACAACACTCATGAAGCCACACAGTGTCTCTTTCTAACAAGGAAGAGTCATGACAGTCTAAGAAAGATTGGCATCACTGATAAAAGAGTATTCATTAAACAACCATGAAGAACAATTCCCATTGACTGTCTAAGATGAAAACAATTATGCAAGATACCATCATAGCTAAAGAGTAGTCATTAACTACTACAGGAGGACAATCATCAGGTTACAAGAACAACATAGATCTTTGGAAGTTATCATGCATAAAAGTAGATATTTTAGATGAAAACAAGAATGCTACTCGAGACACAATCTCTTGATTGTATCAAAAGAGTAGTAGTATAAAGTAAAAGTACATTTGACATAGATAAAAGGTAGTGAAATATCAACATCCATATCATTTTTATATGCTATAGGAGGTACCATAGAAAGAATCAGATCTGAGTAACCATGTCATATAGGAAAGGAGAAAGAAACAAAAGATTAAGGGTTCTCTATGTTTCTCTTTTCACATATTTAAGTGGACAAGTTCATTTTACACCAGAGTACTCACAAAAATATCAAAACCCTTACCATCATTTTGTATTTTGAAGTCACAATCGAAAGTAAAGTAAAGGAAGCAAATACAAAATAACCATATGGGTTTTCTACAAAAATGCAGATAAGTAAATGTATGCTGTTAGAGGTCAAGCCCAAGAGGGTTTTATTCTTAAAGAAATAAAAATCATGTTACATTTTTTAAAACTCTCATACCATTCTTAAATATAGAAGAAGGAGAGATATAGAAAGAAAATGTAGACATGGCTATGATAGAAAGAGTTTTTATTCTTCAAAAAATGACAAAACCCATGCAAATTCTTGAAGCCCTTGTCTTATATTCACGTATACAGTTGAAAGAAATGATACAAAGAAGGTAATAATGCAGGCTGTGAGAAAGGCCTTGTTTCTTTTCTAAAAAATGCAAAAACTCAGGCTTCTTTTCAAACCCTTATATGTTTTGCATTTGCAGAGAGAAAAGAATGTACATGAAACAATATACAATCAAGGCCATGGTCATAAGAGGCCTTTTTTCATTCAAAAATGTCAAAACCCTTATTGCATTTTGAAACCCTTACATATCTCCTATCTACAGAGAAACTGAGTGAAAGAGAAGAACAGAGGCTACAGGTCGTAGCCAGTACAGCGATTTTCTGCAATATATTCTAACCCCATTTGTTTTTAAACCCTTATGTTATTTCAAGATATACATAGGAAGAAGGTCAAAGAAGATACAATGAAGCTAGGTTGTTGTAGAGAGTAGCTCATTTCTTCAAAGAAATAAAAAAACTCACTTCACTTTTCAAAACCTTATCAGTAATGAAGACATAATTCAAAAGAATGAAGATATAGAAGACCGAATAAGAGAACTCACCTCGTATTCTTTCCAAAAAGGAAGTTACAGAGGCCGTGGACTTATTTCTTTGAAGCTTATCAGAAATGATGAAGTTTCAGTTGCTAGATAAAGAATGCACAGAGACAAAGAACCATGGTAAGAGGGTGTCGATATAGGCTCAATACACAACCATCCAAGCCATGACATAAGTATCAAAGAATGAGCAAAAATTGTGAGAAGTTGCCCAATAAAAACTCAAAACATACTCACCTTTTTTCCTTTATCAAAATGTCATGGTTAAAGACCCAGAAAAGCCATCAGAATAGCAAAGAAAACCAGAAGATAAACATATGATTTTCAAAACCCTAGCCGCTAGTCAAGTTGCAGAGCTAGAGAGCAAGCAAAATGAAAGAAAGAAATGATAACTTTTAGGGTTCGAATATCCTCTTTTGATCAATTGATGTCTTTTATTTTTAACTTAGACAAAAATAAAATCATTACATTATCCAAAGCTGAGGTCAAGACTTGTGTCTTGGTAAAACCTAATGATTTAGCCACAGGAGGGCCCATGGGCAAAATATTTATTTCTTTTTTGCATTTGATTTTTACTAAGTCAAATTTGAAAATCATTAAAAGGTAGACTTAATGCCTTTTCTTCTCCATGATGGTCAACAAAATAATGGTCGAAGATTCATTATGTCACATGAAGACAAAGTGTGGTCGAAACTCCTTTTTCCCTTATGCATTTTGAATGCATGAAAAGTCAAAACAAAGATATCATTCAAAGGTAAGGTTATGAGATAAATGGATATGGGAATTATGAAGACAATGTGTTATGAAGACAAGGTGATATGGATACAGGTAAAATCATCATGAAATCAAGTGTAGCAAAGGTGGTAGAGAGATGAATAAAGTGACATTGCATGGTAAAATCAAGTCAAAGGTGGTTTTTAAATGTAATGATACATAATGCATTATGAAAAAATGCAAAGTCAAGGCAAAGATGGTATAGTGGTGATGTTGTGTAATGATGGAGTGATAAAGGGATGTTTTTATGCCTTGGGTACATGTGTAATGCAACTATAGATTTTTTCCTTTTTGCATAGAGTAATAAGGTGTAAATGTATTTATCATTCTTTTGATAATGCATATTTATTTTTGCATGTAATGAAGTAAAGTATTTGCATGGGAGGCATAAGGAGAGAATTTATTCTTTATTTTTCATGCATGATGGCCTTTTTATTTTTGGCATCATTGATTAGTGAAATCATGCAAATTATGCAAATGTAAAGGGAGAGATAAGGTGTTATTCTTTTTCTTCCATTTCTTCATGATTTTACAACTATAAAAAATGTAAACAATTAATAAAGTAATATTTTATAAATTACTTTATTAATTTGTCACAAAGTTGTAAAATTAAAGAAATTAGACAAATTGAAACTCGTAATAGAGTAAATCATGCAAAAGATTACTTTATTCATGGTCCACATTATCTATACATGCAAAATCATGCAAAAATGGAGGAGTTGAGTTAACTAAAGACTTTGGGGTCTTTTTGCATGTTTTGGAGGATAAAATAGAGAATTTTGGTCAACTTTTGGATCAAACATATGGAGACAAGCAATTTGGAGCTATTTTTGCTTATTTTGAGGCAGTTTTGACCCTTATTTTTAGGGATTTCATTGTTTATTCGTGGATCAAATTGGAGAGCTTATTTTTAGAGGTAGTTAACTACAGTTGATTTTTTCTATGCCTCTTGGAGAGAGCAAACTATATATTGTAAGGAAAACTTAGTTTTTTTCTTAGTTCTTGCCTTTTTGCTCTTTACACTTGGAGAGAGAAAGAGGTTTTGTAACTCACTTATTTGGAGGTTTATAGAGATCACAGTAGGTTACAGGTTCTATTCTTTGTTTCTATGCAATTATTTCCTTTATTTTTTAGTTTGATCAAGTATCTACCTTCCATTTATGCAACTTGTATGGGTGATTTGATGAGATTTTTTTGTGTTTAACATCAAAACTTTTAAAATCATTGTCTCATGTGTACTTGTTTGTGTTAGATAGCATTGAAAATCACAAGTCTTAAGTTGTGCAATTGGAGAATCTTTCTTTTATGTTGTGAAAATCCCTTTTCCTTCAAATAGAAATATTTTTTAGCCTTCCTTAGAAACATTTTTGTGATTAACTTGCTGAAATTAGTTTGTGTGGATAGATTTTCTGAGATCTATTGTGAGTTAGATTGCCAAGTTTTCATCATTATTAGGTGCATCACCATACCTTTTACAGTTTTTTTTCTTTTAGAAAGATCCTTTTTACCCTTTTCCATATCAAAGTCATAGATCTAAATTGAATATTTTAAGGGAACCAGCCCATAATCTAGAGGTTCAAACTTGACATAGGTCACCCACAACCTGAGTTTGATCCCATGTTTCGAAGGATTGCTGAGTATTACAACTTTGCATCATGGGTGCAATCCTAATCGACAATAGTTTTTGGCATGCCCAGTGGGACCTTTGAAATAATTTTCAATTCAAAAAAGGACTTATTATTTCTACTATTTTGGTATGATCAGTAGAATTTCCAACCTTTTAGAGGTTTATTTTCAAGTACCTGGTGACTCTAAATTTTTGGTTTTATAGATCAGATCTTGCAGCTTATGAAAAAGTATCAAACAAGATCAAATAAAGATTCTGAGAAGAAGCATATTCAGTTATCTCCACCAAAGAGAAGAATAAAAGTAGATAGAGTGATAAGACTAGCGAGAGCAGCAGTACAAAATATGCCAAATACACATCAAGAATTTGCTTCTCATCAGAATCCCTTGTTTGCAAGTTCATCACCAGTACCTCATATTTCTCCACCAGCAATCCCAAGAGAACAAGTGCCTACTTTTCAAGAGGATCTTATTTTTCAAGAGCTTGATGAAGAGGAACCTATGTTACAAGAGGTACTAGTACCAATCCAAGTACTAGTACAAACACCGGTTATTCAAATGTTTGTAGTAGCTGGAGCAACCCTTGGGGGAGCACTTGGAGGAGGAGGAGGTGGAGGAAATCGACCACCAATACCACTAAGAAATTAGCCATTTGTTACCTTTAATGGGGGCAACCCATTAAATATAAGGCAACATGATGATATACCAGTGGCTGCATTAAAAAGTTTGCCTAGTTTCAATGGTGAGGATGGAACCACACTGATAGAACACATCAGAGATATAGCATCATTATGTTCTATTCATCATATCACAGAAGAGAATGTAGCAATCAGGCTATTAGTAACATCCTTTAAAGGTAAAGCTCTTCAATGGTTTAGAAGTCTAACAATTAATTCTAATACATCATGGGATGAATTAGGAGCTTCTTTGCATAGACAATTTCAAGATAAATCTAATCATTTATCACTTGTTGAGCAAATGACTACTATCAAGAGGGCCCCACAAGAGCAAATGTCAAATTTCAATTACAAATTTCAAAGGACATGGAATAGAATTCCAGAAATGGTAAAGCCTTCACCTAAGCATGCATTTTTATATTATTTAAGAGCATTGAATAGTGATATTACTATCATGATTCAGTCTATGGGTGGAGTTACTTTACCAGGTGCATTTGATATTACTACTAGAGTAGAAAATAGTTTAATACAATCTAGTAAAATTGCACCAAGGCCTCCTATGCCAATATTTCCTGATATTCAGCCATCAATACCAATAGCAGTACCTCTTATTGCATCAATTCCTATTATACCAGCCTTTGACTATCAAAAGACTGTTAAAAATGTTGTTCATCTAATTCTTTCTGATATTCAAGAGCTTAAGGGTAATCAACAAAACATAGCAAAATTATTGTAGACTATAAGCAATGATTTAGCGAGTCTAAAAATTTAAGCAAATCAGAATAACAGACCATACCAAGCCCTATATCAGACAAATAGACCTCCTTATCAGGTAGATTACCAAGGACAAAGAAGAAACTACAATAATAGGCCAAATGTTGTTAGCTCATCAAAAGAGCTTGTGCCTATACAAAATAATATGATTCAGGATTATGCATGGTGTTATCCATGTAATCGGGCTCATAACTAGGCTACTTGCATGAATGGAGTGGTCAATCAAGCACTCATGGTACATAATTTAATTATGTTGCTACTAAAAATACAAGTGATGTAAATGATCAGTTGGATGCTCAGACTCAACATAGTAATTTTGATGTTGCTCTAATGAACTGGCAAGCTAATGAGTTTTGTGGTGTAAATCAGTTACCAAGTCAGAAATAGTCTTTTACTAATATTGCAGCTAATACTAGGTCAAAAAAGAGAGTTGTTGACTTACAACAACAAGATGATATTAATAAACAGTAAGCTGAAAATGTACAACAACAAGCTGATAAAGGGAAAAGTACAGTTTCTACAAGACAACAAGGTCAAAATCAAGCTTCCACTTGTCAAGATATTCATATTCTACCATGAGGATAATAAAGAACTAAAAAAGACAGCCAGAAGCTCAAAAGAAGCCAAGTAAACACCAATCAGATGTTGTTATTCCCAAAGTACAACAAAAGGTTAGTGGTCCTTCTTTCAATATTTTAGATCATATGAAGAAAGCCACTGTTAGCATGTCCATATTTACACATCCCTAGTCAGAGAGGCCTATTACAAGATGCTTTAGCTCAATTGTCTTTAACAAGTGAGGTTCAAATAGATCAGCCTTAGGTTATGCTTACCAATGAAGCACAAAATAACAATGAACAACCAAAACAAGTGATCAAACCACCACCTTTTTATGTTACTTTAATTGTTGGTGATCATTTAGTGCACAATTGCATGATTGATTTAGGAGCTAGCAGCTCAGTAATGCCAAAATAGCTAGCTGATAAACTTGGTCTGAAATATGAGCCCATTGTAAGATGTGTTGTGCAATTAGATGGTACTGAAGTCAACACAGTTGGGATATTCAAGAATCTAGGTCTTACCTTGCATGCATGTCCAAATTTTGTCATACATCAAGATATACATGTCATTGATTTGCCACCTAGTTTTCCCATCTATTTATCCAAGGATTTTATAGCAAGATTAGGAGGTTATTTATCTTTTGATTGGACACTTCTTTTTAGAACCAGATATGGAACCAAAGTTACAATAAAGTTTGAGACATTAGAAAAAGACCACCTTGAACCATATACACCTAGTCTAATAAATGCAAACCTTTCAATTTTTGTTCAAGAAGATCTACCTACTATCCAAGATCCAAGTACACCTTTAGAGGGCATAACGGATCTAGTTTTAGACCAGTGGATAGTAAAAAATCACTAAACAGACCCCTTTGATCAAATGGATGAAATAGATCTTGGTGTGTATATGATACAAGAGAAAAATGTAGTCATTCCAAATCTGCTAAAAGGAGAAAATCAACAAGTTGTAGAATTTGAAAATGATGTTTGGCAGCTCTACTTTGATGGTTCTAGAAGTAAGGTTGGTGCTGGTGGAGGAGTTGTTCTGGTTTCTCCCACAGGTGAGAGGTATTATTCATCTTTCCATTTTGCTTTTATCTGTTCTAATAACTCAGATGAGTATGAATCTTTAGTTCATGGATTGGAATGGGCTAGAAAAAGGAACATTAAATGTCTTAAAGTCTTTGGAGATAGTGAATTAGTTGTAAAACAAGTTAAAAATCTTGTTGCTACAAAAAATGATTGCTGAAACACAGGGTTTGGTACATGATAGAAGAATTTGATGCATTTAATCTGATATCTATACCTAGAACTGATAATAAGCAGGTTGATAAATTAGCTGCCATAGGAGCTAAATATGATATTCCTATAGAGATGAAGAATGTTCATACTCCTTTGTATGTCAAAGTTGTTGTAAGACCATCAATGCAAAACAATAATACAAGTTGACAAGTATTTGATAGTGATGAGCAAATTGTTAATTTTATGATAGAAAAAGCTAAGTTTTCTACAGGAAATCAGTAGAAATTACTGTAGCAGTATGATGATTAGGTACTACAGTTAAAGTCAAATAAATTGCCTAAGGGTTTAGTGACCTTAGAGTCAATTTTTAATATTGATGATCAGGTGAGAAGAGACAAAGCCAACTTGTCAGTGAAAAAGGAACATTATGAACCTATTGAGATCTTTAAAGATAAGTTGCTCAAGCTTGGAAAGGTATGTACAAAACAAGAACAACAAACATTCATTTAGCTTTGTCAAGAATTTAGTGATGTGTTTGCATGGGAATACGAAGATCTAAAGGGTTTCAACCCCGAGTTGGCTCAACATACCATTGATCTTGAACCCAAGGCAAAACTAGTTAGATAGAAGTAAACACCACTAAATCCAAAGCTAGAAGTGCTTATGAAAACATAATTAAACAAGCTGATTGAAGGTAATATAATCTTTCCCATCAAGCACACTTCTTCAATTTCTAATTTAGTTCTTTTTAGGAAAAAGAATGGGGAAATCAGATTATGTGTTGATTTTTGTGATTTACACAGAGCATCTTTAAAAGATCATTAGCCTTTACCATCCATGGAGCAAATATTGCAGGTTGTTTTAGGATCAGAAAGATTCTCTTTGTTGGATGGTTATTCAGGTTACAACCAAATTCTAGTAAAAGAAGATCAGTACAAGACAACATTTACTACTAAATGGGGCACACTAGCTTACAAAAAGATGCCTTTTGGCTTATCAAATGCAGGTGCAACATTTTAGAGAGCTATGGACATGGCCTTATCAATAAATTTATACTTGTGTACCAAGATGATGTAACTATTTTTTCTAAGAAAGCTAAAGATCACTTTCATCATTTAAGACTAATTTTTGAAAGATGTAGGAAGTTTGGAGTTTCCCTCAACCCAAAAAAGAGTATTTTTTATGTTCATGAAGGGAAACTTTTAGGAGACATAGTGTCAAAAGATGGAATATCAATTGATCCTAAACGAATCTCTACAATATTGGTATTACCACTTCCTGCCCATAAGAAATGCTTCCAAAGCTTTCTGGGAAGAATTAACTTTGTAAGAAGGTTTATACCAAATATAGCAGCACTTTTACAACCTCTTACAACTATGTTGAAAAATAATATTCCTTTTAGTTGGACAAAGGAAGGAAAGTAGAGATTTGAAGAAATAAAAGAGGCACTTGCTACTACCCCAACACCGATCAATCCAAATTTTGACAAAGATTTTATTTTGTATGCATTTGGTAGTGCTGATACTATATCAGCTATGCTTTGTCAGCAGAATGAAGAAGGATTGGAACAGCCTATGGCTTTCTTCAACCAAATTCTGCATGATTATGAGGTAATATATTCTTTTGTTGAAAAACATGTATTGGCTGTTATAAGGAGCCTAAAAAAATTTAAACACATGCTTTCAAATAATGGAATATAGTTAATGGTTGCCCATCCAAACAGTAAAAGAATTATTTCTTAGTAAGGATCTAAATGATAAGAGAGCGGGATGGATAATTTGGAGCATGACATCTGAATTAAAGTTACCAAGCTAGTCTAAGGCAATAGACTATGTGAACAGCTTGCAGAGCATGAACAAAACAACACTAAACCTAAAGGAGAAGCTAATACAGTGCTACAGAATGAAGAAACAACTATTTTCCCATATTTCCCTGTAAATTAGGTGCAGAATATGATCCATTATCTGCATACTGGAGATTGTCCTCAAGGCTTGGATAGATTAAAAAAATAGATACTATAGATTGCAAGCAATTCCTTATGCTGTGATAGATGGAATCTTATATAAAAAAGATTTTAATGGTTTTTTACTAAGGTGTGTACAACCATATCAGATTCAAAAGATTCTAGAAGAGTTTCATGATGGACCTTCTGGAGGTCACTTTCCATCTAGAACAACAGCTCTGAAAATTATGAGAGCTAGTTATTATTGGCCTGAGATGTTTAAGGATGCACATGAATGGGTAAAGAAATGTATAAAATGTTCAGTTTTTGCAAGTAAAAAAAGCTTGCAGCAATGCCCTTGCATCTAATTCAGGTAGAACAACCATTTGGCCAATGGGGTTTGGACTTCATTGGTCCAATCAATCCACCATCTAGGCAAGGACATAAGTGGATACTGACTACAACAGATTACTTCACAAAGTGGATTGAAGTAGTTACATTAAAAGAAGCAAATGAGACTTCTATTCTCAATTTTTATCAAGACTTAGCATCCAGGTTTGGTACTCCTGACTCAATCATTTCTGATAATGCTTTAGCATTTATTGGTTTGAGAGTTTCTGATTGGTCTATGAAAAATAACATATTCCTGAACACTTCATCAAATTATTACGCTCAAGGTAATGGACAAGCAGAATCAACTAACAAAAATCTGATTAAGATAATAAAGAAAACAATTGATGAAAATCAGAGATCTTGACATGAAAAGTTGAAATTAGCCCTATGGGTTGATAGGATAACTCCTAAAAGAGCAACAGGTAATTCACCTTGTGTTCTAACTTATGGCAAAGAGGCTAAAATGCCAATTTTAGTTGAGTTACCAACTTTGAGTTACATAAAAGAACTTGAATTTCTTGGAGAGCAGCCAATGGAGGTAAGACTTGCACAATTGATAGAGCTGGAAGAGATAAAAAAAAGCCTTAAAGACATTAGAAATGCATTAGGATCAAATGAAGAGGACATTTGAGAGAAAGGCAGTCCCAAGGATCTATAAAGAAGGAGATTTGGTCTTCAAATGGAATGAATTAAAGAGCAGACCTGGTCAACACACAAAATTTGATGCCATGTGGGATGGTCCATACATCATTACAGAATGCAAGCAACATCATTACAGAATGCAAGCAACACAATGCATTTTAGCTTGCTAAGTTAGATGGAGAGGTGTTGCCAATCCCTGTCAATGGGATTCACCTCAAGTTATGTTATTAGAGAAGCAACTTTTTCTGCAAATAAGTGCTTTTGCACATTTAGTTTCAGTTTTGTTTGTTTTCCAAGAAGTGCACATGTACATTTTGTTGGCCATGTCTTATACAAGCCAGAATAGTTTCAATTTCAGTTTTGTTTTTCTATTGTAGTTTTCCATCATTTTGATTTGTAGAAGGTTTTTTCAAAGTTTTAGGTAGATAAAGACTCATATGCCCAATTTAATTGCAAGGCTACTAGTTCTATTCTGTTTAATAGGCAAACACCCCTGAGAGGTTGCTAGAAATGTTACTAAATTATGTTCACACCTAATTTAGTTAGACACAAAAGGAGTAAAAGAAAACTTTTAAGAGTGATTATCAATCAGTGAATGTATGACATCTTGGCAAGAGAAAAATAAAGATCATTTGTTAGGATAATTTGACAATCCAATTAGGATTGTCAAACCATCCTGACAAGTGAAGTTATCTGATGACAAGAGACCACACATTCAATAAATGACAGAAGGTTTTAACTGGTTTTATCTTTCAAGTATGAGATGATTGAATTATTCAAGTAATCAAAATTTATTGTGAAAGAAAGGTATTTATAAAGCTGTCATTTCATATCATGTTTTGAACATATGTTTCACATCATATTCAATTATTCTATCCTATGCATTTGATTCAAAAAAGTAAACATACATAAATCATTTGCATAAGGTAAAGTAACTGATCATATTTAAAGAAGTATTTAAATGTGTCCCACACAAGTCATGGGAGTGACTAAACTGAGAAATACAAACATGTGTAAGCTATATATTTGAGAATAAAGGAAGGAGAAAGAACATATGAAAATAATAAATATCCATCATTGCCTTTTTGGAAGGTTGATATCCTTAGTCGACAGCTGATCTTCATGTCCTTATCTTCAGCTCCTGATCAAGATAGTGTACCTATAAAAAAATTGGGAAAAGCCCCATTAGAAGCTTGGGATATTCAAAATCATCACATGTTTTCATCAACAGACATATAAGTTTGCAGACATTATGCATCTTATGTGAATGGATCAAATTAGACACATGCAATAAATCAGATCATTATGAGAAAGATCAATAGACTTCAAGAGGTATGTTTTTATGCTAACTTGTTTGTTCATTGTGCAGTTATAGGAAAAAGTAATGTTGTTGATTTGAAGACATTAAAACATGTGGAGAAAATGTGGCTCCCACAAGGTTAGAGCCCAACATGTTTCTTTTTTATTCATTTGAAAAGAATATCAAATTGTAATAGACAAAATGAATTATTCAAGAAGATACTATGCATTGGAACAGTCAACTTGCAAATGGAGTGAGATCATTATCATAGAAGTTAAGAGGAGTAGTTGCTCCTATAAACTATGCCCACTTCAAAGAACAACTTTTTAAAACTAGATCAATTGTATCAAAATGCTTTAGCACATGTTATAGGATGAAGAGAGATAAATATGCAAAGGACATGACTACAGTCATTAAAGGTATTTTCCCATCTTCTTGTAATAATTGAAATATGTTTTTTTCTATTCAAAATACACTTCATAGATAAACCAGTGAGCATATGGAACAACCATGCAAACCATAAACAATGCCTCTTAGAGATGGAGTCATGACATCCCTCAATGAAGATTACATGACATGCATACAACCAAAATTCATCATACAAACAATCATCATGACAGTCTCCTAGATTGAAGAGTAACTATGATATGTACAAATGACAGGAAGAGTCATGACAGTCTAAGAAAGATGGGCATCACTAATAAAAAAGTATTCATTAAACAACCATGAAGAATAGTTCCCATTGACTGTCTAATATGAAAACAATTATGTAGGACACCATCATAGCTAAAGAGTAGTCATTAACTGCTATAGGAGGACAATCATCAGGTTACAAGAACAACAGAGATCTCTGGAAGTTATCATTCATAAAAGTAGATATTTTAGATGAAAACAAGAATGCTAGTGGATCAACGTCCCATGATTGTGTCAAATGAGTAGTAGTATAAAGTAAAAGTACATTTGACAGAGATAAAAGGTAGTGAAATATCAACAACCATATCATTTTTATATGCTATAGGAGGTAGCATAGTAAGAATTAGATCTAAGTAACCATGTCATACAGGAAAGGAGAAAGAAACAAAAGATTAAGGGTTCTGTATGTTTCTCTTTTCACATATTTAAGTGGACAAGTTTATTTTACACCAGAGTACTCACATAAATATCAAAACCCTTACCATCATTTTGTATTTTGAAGTCACAGTTGAATGTAAGGTAAAGGAAGCAAATACAAAATAACCATATGGGTTTTCTACAAAAATGCAGATAAGTAAATGGATGCTGTTGCAGACAGAGCCCGGGAGGGTTTTATTCTTAAAGAAATAAAAATCATGTTACATTTTTTGAAACCCTCATACCGTTCTTAAATACAGAAGGAGAGATACAGAAAGAAAATGCAAACATGGCCCCGATAGAAAGAGTTTTTATTCTTCAAAAAATGACAAAACCCATGTAGATTCTTGAAACCCTTGTCTTATATTCATGTATACAGTTGAAAGAAATGATACAAAGAAGGTAATAATGCAAGCTGTGAGAAAGGCCTTGTTTCTTTTCTAAAAAATGCAAACACTCAGGCTTCTTTCCAAACCCTTATATTTTTTGCATTTACAAAGAGAAAATAATGTATAGGAAACAATATACAATCAAGGCCTTTTTTCATTCAAAAATGTCAAAACCCTTATTGCATTTTTGAAACCCTTACATATCTCCTATCTACAAAGAAACTGAGTGAAAGAGAAGAACAGAGGATATAAGCCATAGCCAATAGAGGGATTTTCTACAATATATTCAACCCCATTTTTTTGAAACCCTTGTGTTATTTCAGGATATACAGAGGAAGAAGGTCAAAGAAGATACAGTGAAGCCAGGTTTTTGTAGAGAGGAGCTCATTTCTTCAAAGAAATAAAAAAACTCACTTCACTTTTCAAAACCTTATGAGTAATGAAGACACAGTTCAAAAGAATGAAGATACAAAAGGTCGAATAAGAGAACTCACCTCGTATTCTTGCAAAAAAAGAAGTTACAGAGGCCGCAAACTTATTTCTTTGAAGCTTCTTAGAACATTTGATGAAGTTTTAGTTGCCAGATAAAGAATGCACAGAGACAAAGAACCATGGTAAGAGGGATTCGATATAGGCTCAATACGCAGCCATACAAGCTGCGGCATAAGTATCAAAGAATGAGCAAAAATGACAAGAAGTTGCCCAATAAAAACTCAAAACATACTCACCTTTTTCCTGTATCAAAATGTCGTGGTTAAAGACTCAGAAAAGCCATTAGAATAGCAAAGAAAACTAGAAGATAAGCATATGATTTTCAAAACCCTAGCCAATGGCCGAGTTGCAGAGCCAAAGAGCAAGCAAAATGAAAGAAAGAAATGATAACTTTTAGGGTTCAAATATCCTCTTTCGATTGATTGATGTCTTTTCCTTTTGACTTAGCAAAAATAAAATCATTACATTATCCAAAGTTGAGGTCAAGACTCGTGTCTTGGTAAAACCTAATGATTTAGCAATAAGAGGGCCCGTGGGCCAAATATTCATTTCTTTTTTGCATTTGATTTTTACTAAGTCAAATTTGCAAATCATTAAAAGGTAGGCTTAATGCGTTTTCCTCTCCATAATGGTCAACAAAATAATGGTCGAAGATTCCTTATGTCACATGAAGAACAAGTGTGGTCGAAACTCCTTTTTGCCTTATGCATTTTGAATACATGAAAAGTGAAAACAAAGAGATCATTCAAAGGTAAGGTTATGAGATAAATGGATAGGGGAATTATGAAGACAAGGTGATATGGATAAAGGTAAAATCATCATGAAATCAAGTGTAGCAAAGGTGGCAGAGAGATGAATAAAGTGACATTGCATGGTAAAATCAAGTCAAAGGTGGTTTTTAAATGTAATGATACATAATGCATTATGAAAAAATGCAAAGTCAAGGTAGAGATGGTATAGTGGTGATGTTGTGTAATGATGGAGTGATAAGGGGATGTTTTTATTCCTTAGATACATGTGTAATGCAACTATAGATTTTTTCCTTTTTGCATAGAGTAATAAGGAGGTGTAAATGTATTTATCATTCTTTTGATAATGCATATTTATTTTTGCATGTAATGAAGTTAAGTATTTGCATGGGAGGCATAAGGAGAGAATATTCTTTATTTTACATGCATGATGGCCTTTTTATTTTTGGCATCATTGATTAGTGAAATCATGCAAATTATGCAAATGTAAAGGCAAAGATAAGGTGTTATTCTTTTTCTTCCATTTCTTCATGATTTTACAACTATAAATAATGTAATCAATTAATAAAGTAATATTTTATAAATTACTTTATTAATTTGTTACAAAGTTGTAAAATTAAAGAAATTAGACAAATTGAAACTCATAATAGAGTAAATCATGCAAAAGATTACTTTATTCATGGTCCACATTATCTCCACATGCAACATCATGCAAAACTGGAGGAGTTGAGTTAAGTGAAGACTTTGGGGTGTTTTTGCATGGTTTGGAGGACAAAATAGAGAATTTTGGTCAACTTTTGGGTCAAACATATGGAGATAACTAGTTTGGAGCTATTTTTGCTTATTTTGAGGTAGTTTTTACCCTAATTTTTAGGGATTTCATTGTTTTCTCGTGGATCAAATTGGAGAGCTTATTTTTAGAGGCAGTTGACTGTAGTTAATTTTTTCTATGCCTCTTGGAGAGAGAAAACTATATATTGTAAGGAAAACTTAGTTTATTCCTAGTTCTTGCCTTTTTTCTCTTTACACTTTGAGAGAGAAAGAGGTTTTGTAACTCACTTATTTGGAGATTTATAGAGATCACAACAAGTTACATGTTCTATACTTTGTTTCTATGCAATTATTTCCTTTATTTTTCAATTTGATCAAGTATCTACCTTCCATTAATGCAACTTGTATGAGTGATTTGATGAGATTTTATTGTTCTTAACATCAGAACTTTTAAAATCATTGTCTCATTTGTACTTGTTTGTGTTAGATAGCATTGAAAATCATAGATATTAGGTTGTGCAAATCGGAGAATCTTTCTTTTCTATTGTGAAAAACCTGTTTTCCTTCAAATAGAAATATTTTCCAGCCTTCCTTAGAAACATTTTTGTGATCAATTTGCTGAAAGTGGTTTGTGTGGATAGACTTTCTGAGATCTATTGTGAGTTAGATTGCCAAGTTTTCATCATTATTAGGTGCATCACCATACTTTTACAATTTTATTTTCTTTTAGAAAGATCCTTTTTACCCTTTTCCACATCAAAGTCATAGATCCAATTGAATATTTTAAGGGAACCAGCCCATAATCTGGAGGTTCAAACTTGACATAGGTCACCCACAGCTTGAGTTTGATCCCATGTCTCAAAGGATTGTTGAGTATCACAACTTTGCATCATGAGTGCAATCCTAATTGACAACAATGCTTTCACAAGTAGATTTTAAATGATTTGTTTTATATTATTGTAGTAGTACTTGTTGGAAATAAGGTAGATAACTGAGACTGGGGGTGAATCAGTTATCTCAAATATCTTAACTTTCTTTTCTTCTTTAACAATTAGTGTAGCATCAAAACATATAAGCATACATAATCATGAGAGCAGAAATAAAATCAACACATAACACAAGGATTTTTACGTGGAAAACCCTATTAAGGGAAAAAACACGGGGTGACTAACCCAAGATTGTATTCTCTGTTAAAAGAATAAGAAGTACAAAATGGCACTTGCCAATTAGGGCTCACTGCCTGAGCACATTACTCACAAGAGGCACACTACCTACAAGAGACTCACTGTCTACAAATTTTATAGAAGGTAACCAGGTGTTTGAACTGATGAGAGGCATCCACAAATGCTAAAGTTTAGTTCCAGTTAGGCTCAATATACTGATCTAATGCACTTCATTCTTCCTCTACTCTAGTGTTGCTGCTTTGTCACATACCGGACTTGTATTACTGCTTCCACACTTATCTCTGCCTTTCTTTGCACCTTATTTCATCACAACTACACCACCACACTCCTTTATACCAAAATCCATCTGGTATATATATATATATATATGTACCAAGGATTTCAACAACTTTCTAGTCAGCAATCGGAATACTCAAGATATTTACAAAATACTAATCTGTCGGCTGAATCCATGCTTGATATGTGATGCGTATCAAAATCATAGACATTGAAGTTAGCAATCATGTTGGCCAATATTGTATGATCCCTCAAATAGCTTTATCACCATCAATTTCTCATCCGGATTGAAGTCTGACACTCTGTCAGTCAGTTCTTCCTTAGTCCGATTTGCCTGTTAGGAACCCAACACTCAGATGCTCATATATTTTCCATGTTTTATCACCAGAGGCTCAATCTCTAGAATATAGTAGTCATGGTACTCCTCTTGACTTGTCTAAGTCCACAAATTGCTGAGTTACACCATCTGAGAGATCTGGACTTGATTGTCTGACCTTGCTGCATGCTCTATTCTTGTTCACCGGACCAAAACAATCTTCAATCTGACTTCCGGTATAGGCATACTATGTTCTGCGGATGTGTGGGATAGACTTTGTTGCCATCAATGATAACAATCATGAAGCCACACAGTGTGTCTTGCCAACAATCTCCCCCTTTGGCATTAATGGCAACACTTAGTGAAAAATGACTAAGTGTCGCAGCAAACTCCCCCTTGGCTAATGCTCTATCTTATGTACTATTTTACCAGAGCTCCCCCTTAGTTGGATTCCACATTTTTCACTATTCCTCACTCCCCCTTTGACATCAATGGAAAAGGGCAGAATCCCACACACCAAAATTTGCAAAAATTAACCTATACATAGCCGCATAAGTATATATACATGTTATACTTACATATACTTAAGTATATCTGTAAAAGTGGTCTTCAACTATACAAATTATGTTGCCCAGCTCTACTTCATCCTATATAAAATGGAGATGTGACCACTCAACAAAAATGCATATGCTTTTGCCCTTCTTAAGTCTGCCAGATCACTGGTCTGGACTATGGTCTGAGCATTAGTTAAGGCCTCATGCATTGCCTCTAACTCAGGGATAATTATCCCTCTAAGTTCACTCATCCTGCTTATTATATTCTTCTTCTCCTTGTCCAGCCTCTTAATTTCATATATAATGGCAATAGCTTGGCATTTTTAATTCATTATGGATGAGGTGAGGGGATCAAAATTCTGAGATAAACTTGACAGTTTACCTTCTTGTTCTTTCACCTTCTTTTCAATATCCTCTATCACTTTAGACCAGGATAGACAAAATTTGTACATGTCCCCACCATCTTTAAGAGAATTTTCTAGGCTCTTTATCCCAATATCTAGGGTCCTCCTATCATTATTAATGAGTCCCTATACTTTAGTGAACCTTTTTCCCAAAAACTCTTTTCGGACCTTTTCTTCTGCTGATTTCTCTAAAGAATCAAAATGAGTGCTGACAAAGTTTACCAGAGATTTCAAATTACCAGATGGAGAGGCCGAAGGATCCTTTTGAAAGGATAGCATGATCTTCTCTAGCATACTGGATGCAATCTCTAATAGCTCACAGTCTTCCATGTGAGACTTTAGAAGTTTTTCTTTTGCCTTGGCTTGAGCAAAAGATGTTATCTTCATTATCTGGACTAGAGAGGGGGAATCAAAATTTAGTGGTCCTTGGAATAGTTTCGGTTCATCTATCTCCATCAGCTCTTTGTTCAAGAAATTCTTCACTGTCTCTGCAGTGTCTCTTGCTGGAGACTGGGTCTTCTTTTCTTTTTGAATCTCTGAACTGTCATCAGAGATCTTCTCTGTTTGTTCTTCTTCTCTTCCCTTTACCTCCTCTTCTTGACTCACTTTCTCCTCTTTTCTTCCTTCTCCTTCAGTTCCTAAGTCTGGAATGTCTGTAGTGGGATCCGGAGGAGAGATATTAACTTCTTCAAGAACTTCCTCTTCTGGAACAGAGGAACCTAAGTCCTTAGACTTATCCTCATCTGTCTCTTGTAACCCTTCTACATTTTGTCAGTAGATTCTTCCTTTGATGCATTTAATCCTTTGACATCCATGGTAGAAGGTTCTTCATCTATTTCCTCTATAATAGGAAGATTGAATCTTTTGAAGGCATTCCAGAGGATGTCTTATGTTTCTCTTGCTACCTGATCAATTTCTCCAAACATAAGTTTGTTCACTCTTGCTTTGCTCCAGAATTCATCCTTGCAGTCCTTAAAGATGATGTTCATTTGCTTTGGAGTAATGGAAGGATAGAACTGAATTACAATCTGTTCTTGGATCTCTGAGTCCTTTTCCTTGGCATTCTCTTTTCTAAGTTCAAGTACCTTCTCTAGAATTTTAGGAATTAAAGAAATGATTTCAATGAATGCTTTATTATAAATATTTAGGTACCTGACTATAGTATCTTCCAAGATCCTCTTGTCAGTATCACTATATTCATCATATAATTCTGTGACTGGTTGCAGGTTTCCATCCACTATGACTGCCATGATGATATCATTAATAGAAAGAGTGGGCTTTTTAACAAATTCTTCTGCCTTTTCTTCTTTGTTTTTACTGGCAGAGGATTCTCCAGATGTTTTCTTCTTCTTCTTCATTTTCTTAACTTCCTCATCAGACTCCATTTCTTCATCATCCTTTTGACTTATGTAAGACCTTGTAGCTTTTGTTTTGGTTCTCTTTTCTCCCTTTCTGGATGTCTTGGCTTCCGGTTTGGTGGCTCTTGAGCTCTTAGGGGTGGCAGGTGCAGAACTCTTGGAGGATCTAGTCTGGGAGGAGGCTTGTACTGGAACACTTCCTTTTTCTGCTTCTTGTTTCTCTTTCTTAGCTCTTTCTATTTTCTCTCTATTTGCATCAACTACCTCTTTTGATATGCCATATCTTTTGGCAATTTCCTTTACTTCCCTTCTAACTTTTCTTTTTATCTCTGGTTGTCTCAGTTCAACATGTATCTTTACATTTAATTCTTCAAATGTTCCAAACCTTTCTACCTCAGGGTCCTTAGGCTGACTCAACAAGTGTTGGATATGCAGCTCCAATATTTTCTCATCAACCTCATATCCCATTAGCATAATCCAAACTGTTCTGGGCTCAACTGTGTGCATTAGGCATTGATCAGTGTCTACCATAAAACACACTGTATCCTTGTATTTTTCAACTATGGATTGAGGAATTCTTTCTCTGGCCTGCATCATACTTTGGAAGTTTTTAAAGTACCCCTAGAGTGTTGCGCTTTGTACCTTAGCATCACCAAGTCCATACATATAGTCTTTGACCTGTATGGCAACCGGTCTGTCATTTTGCCATACCCAACCACTTGATCTGGGTAGCTCATTCATATAGTAAAAGAATAGACATAGTATCAGATAGCCATATTTGAAGGAATTCTTCTTATCCTTTTTTATCTTTTGCAAGTTTTCTAATAGTTGATTTAGGAGAAGGTCGCATAGATCATAATCTACATTTTCCCTTAGCATCTAATATGCTGTATATATTGCAATTCCAGACACAGAGTTTTCCCTGCTAGAATGATAGATCTTATAGCCAATTATCATTGAAGCAAACTTGACATCTGAATCTATGATGTCATCAATTGTCATTGCTCTTTTGTCAAACTTAGATCCGGTAGCTTCACTTACTGTCTGGTTCTTAACAGATTTGAGTATAGGTAATCCACCAGAAGAGTGTAGTCTAGTTACTACCCTAATAGCATCTTTTGTTATCTTGAAGGGCTTCATTAACCACATGAAATTGTCATGTATTCTGCTAAGAACATACCAGACCCATTCATCTGCTGCAAAATAGGGAAAGTGGATGCAATGTCCAAAGTGCTTATCCTAGACGGCCTTGTATTGGGGTTTGAGTTCAAAACTTTCATCTATTAACTATTTATGATAGATGTCCATCAACTTAGATTGTCCAAATTCCTTAATATTGGCATGGATGTAAACCCTAACATCTTCTATGTGTAGTACCCCATGCGGAATGCTAGAAAAATTGCCTGAGGGATCAACTTCTAGGGATTTGTAGGGGTGTTTCTTGAACTTTGGGCACGGCCTATCAGTGATCTTAACAATCATTGAGTAGCCATTTTTGCAAAAGATTCAGAGAGAGATATTTAGAATGGAAATACCTTTTTATGCTTTTAGGGTTCAAAATAAGGGCTGAAACAAATCGCTGGTTAAATTGGATTCTAAGGTTGATCTTTGAGAAAGTTGTAAAAACTTGATGCAGAGCTCTTCTTTTCTTCTTCTTGAATGTAAATGTGTAAATGATGAGTAAAAGAACCCTTTTATATCTACGCAAACCCTAATTTCCTTTTGCAATAAATGTACAACTTAAGTCATCTGGTTACCTTGTTCTGAGAGAGATCTTTCTGAATCACTGAGATGAACTTAGAATCATTTTTAGTGATAACTGACAATGTATCTTCTTTCCTCCAATCATGTCATGAATTCGCAGATCAAGATATCTCAACTTTGAATCACACCGGATCTGTTTATGAAAATCCTGCTTTTACTGGATGGCTATCAGACTGAATCAATCTTGGATGATTAAGCTCTTGCAAAACTCCATGCTGATCATTCATATTTTCACCAAGGGTTATATAGATAATTTTCTAAGAACCCTTTAATCCACAACATTTCATGTGCCAAATTTAGGTACCAATTGACTGGATGGGGGATTTTATTTTCCTTTGTGACTCCCCCTGAGCTAGAGCTCATCTGTTTAGTTTTTGAAAGGAATATCAGCACCAGATTTTGGTGCGGATCCATCACCAACATTTTCTGCACTCTTCTTTACCCAAATCTTGCTCATCTACCTTTGAACTTCATCCACATTCACTTTTCCTTTTCCTTTATCTTAATTTTGATTATGATGCACTGGACCCTTTTTATCCTGATTCTTACTTCTGCAAAAATTTGGCAATATGACCGGATCTATTGCAATTGTAGCAAACAACATTTCTTTGCATATTTGACTGATATCCTCTTGATCTACATTGATTAGCCATATGTCCCATTCTATTTCATGCAAAGCATCTACCATTGAATGAATTGTTTATTTGCATATTTATGCATTCATGAGATTTGTGACCATACCTTTTGTAGTTGAAACACTGTCTAGAGAATGATGGATTAGTCTGATTCATTCTTCTTCTACACTGAGTTGCTTTATGATTGAAGTTGTTGCAATTGTAGTAGTATCCATTGAAGGATGGATATCTTTGAGCATTTGGTTGCCTTACCAGAGGTTTTCTAGGCCTATTTCTTTGATTTCCTGATCCAAAATTCTTCTGACTAGATCCGGAGCTTTCACCTTTCTCATATCCCAAGTCATGCTTGTCATCTACCTTCTTTTGGCTTTCAAGAAGAACTTCAAGTTGAGCTGAGCTTATCTTGAATTTCTCTTTGTATTCATTTGATGTTTTAAGATCTTGTTTAAGAGTGTCTATCTAATTCTCAAGTTGTTCTTCATTATCTCTAGCTTCTTCAAGATTATATTCAAGATGCCTGATTATTCTATCCATTTTGTGGTAGTCCTATGTCTTCTCCTTGAGAGATTGTTTTAGATTGTCTTCAATTTTCCTTTTCTCTTCAATTTCTTGGGTGAATCTCATAACCCTTGATTCCATCTCATGTCTTATCATAATGATCTCTTTTGATAGCTTCTCACATAGCTTATTTTTTTTATTCAGATCTTCATTAGTATCATTGGCTTCACTCTGACTTGCTAATTTTTGAAGTAGTTCCTTTCTCTTTTTCACAGAGACACTCAATTTTTCTTTTAGCTCATTTATGAAATCATTAGCTTGTTTGAGTCTTTCTCTCAAGTTATTGACTTTAGAGTGAGATTGCTCAAGATCATCTAGGGCAGACTAAAGTTGTTCCTTCATACCATACATATCCATTGAGATTCCCAGATCTTTTTCAAGCTGTTAGGCTCTATTTAGAGGAACTTAGCTCTAATACCAATTGTTGGAAATAGGGCAGATAACTAAGAGGGGGGTGAATCAATTATCTCAAATATCTTAACTTTCTTTTCTTCTTTAACAATTAGTGCATCATCAAAACATATAAGCATACATAATCATGAGAGCAGAAATAAAATCAACACACATAACACAAGGATTTTTACATGGAAAACCCTGTTAAGGTAAAAACCATGGGGTGACTAACCCAAGATTGTATTCTCTGTCAAAAGAATAAGAAGTACAAAATGGCACTTGCCAATTAGGGATCACTACTTGAGCACACTGCTCACAAGAGGCACACTACCTACAAGAGACTCACTGTCTACAAAGTTTATAGAAGGTAATTAGGTGTTTGAACTGATGAGAGTCATCCACAAATGCTAAAGTTCAGTTCCGGTTAGGCTCAATATACTTATCTAGTGCACTTCATTCTTCCTCTACTCTAGTGTTGCTGCTCTGTCACATACTGGACTTGTATTGCTGCTTCCACACTTATCTCTACCTTTCTTCGCACCTTATTTCATCACAACTACACCACCACACTCCTTTATACCAAAATCCATCTGGTATATATATCTGCACCAAGGATTTCAACAACTTTCTAGTCGGCAACCAGAATACTCAATATATTTAAAAAATACTGATCTATCGGCTGAATCCATGCTTGATAGGTGATGCGTATCAAAATCATAGACATTGAATTCATCAATCATGTCGGCCAATATTGTATGATCCCTCAAATAGCTTGATCACCATCAATTTCTCATCTAGATTGAAGTCTGATACTCTATCAGTTAGTTCTTCCTTAGTCTGCTCTAGCTATCAGGAACCCAACACTTAGACGCTCATATCTTTTCCATGTTTTATCACCGGAGGCTCAATCTCTGGAATATAGTAGTCATGGTACTCCTCTTGACTTGTCCAATTCCACAACTTGTTGAGCTACACCATCTGAGAGATCCGAACTTGATTGTCAGACCTTGCTGCATGCTCTATTCTTGTTCACCAGACCAAAACAATCTTCAATCTAACTTTCGGTATAGGCATACTATGTGCCACGGATGTGTGGGATAGACTTTGTTACCATCAATGACAACAATCATGAAGCCACACAGTGTCTCTTGCCAACAATATTGGCTAGTTTTCTTTTATTAGATTTGATTAAGTTTGTGTTTTGGTAAATATTTTTTAAATATTTTGAAGCCATCAAAGTATAATCCAAGATTAGTTTCTATGATAGAAGGTTTAAAGTAATAATGGTGAAATTTATTTAGTCATATTAAAGTTTTTAGGTTTATTTTGAAGGAGTATTTTAATATATTTATATATTAACAAATTGTTGGTATGTGGTGACTAATCATGCAAGTACTGTACACTAGTTATTTTTTCCCTCCTTTTTTGCCCGATCAGAGTTAGTTGTTAATTGTTTTTAACTGACAAAAGAAAAACAACATTGCAAAACCCTAATTCTAGAAGCTACCAAAAAGCTTGTTATAAGTGGTTGGGATGTATGTTACGGCTGTGTATTTGCAAGATTGTAATCTTTTTTGCACTAGATAATAAAATCATTCGATGGCTGAGTTTCTGTGGATGTAACCCATATTGGTTGAACCACGTTAAATTTTTGTGTTGATCTCTTTTGTGTTGTTCTTCATTGTTATATTTGGGTTATTTAATCTGCATCTAATTGTTAGTCTTTATTGCTCTAATTTTCCCTAACCCTAATAGCTGGTATCAGAGCAGGTTGTGTTTGATTATCATTCGCAGGAAGGTCTCACGATTGAGTGGAAGTCTCACGGTTAAGTGGGAGCAATGGTGGATGAGGGTAAATTGAAGGTAGATAAATTCAATGGGTAGAACTATCAGTTATGGAAGATGAAAATGGAGGATTATCTCTATCAGAAAGATTTATGGAGGCCGTTGGAAGGAAAAGCCAAGAAACCAGCAACAATGATTGATGACGATTGGGAACTTCTAGATAGAAAGGCACTGGGAAGCATTCTGTTCTGCTTGGCACCATCTATGGCGTTAAATATAATAGAAGCAAAGACATTAGATAAACTGATGAATGCTTTGGATAAATTGTATGAAAAACCATCAGCCTCTAATAAGGTATTTCTCATGAAGCATTTGTTTAATCTGAAAATGATTGAAGGTGGATCTATGTCAGATCATTTAAATGAGTTTAACATGATTACCAGTTAGTTAACCTTTGTAAAAGTGAAATTTGATGAAGAGGTGAGGGCTCTCTTAGTTTTATGTTCTTTGCTAGAAAGATGGAATAGCTTGGTAATGGTTGTAAGTAACTCTATCTCTAGTTCAAATACTTTGAAATTTGATGATGTTGTTGGTGTTATCCTTAGTGAGGAAATGTGATGGAAAAGCATAGGTGAGAGTTCAACATCGGGTAATGCTTTCACTGTAGAGAACAGGGGAAGAACAAGGAGAGAGGAAAAAGTCCAACAAATCATGGGAAGTCACAAGGGAAGTCAAAGAAAGGCAGATCTAAATCCAGAGGAAGAATGGATTGTTGGCACTATGGAAATCTAGGACACTTGAAGAAGGATTGCTGGTCTCAAAAGGGCAAACAAGGAGACGGACAACATGATGACAGTAAGAAAGCTAATGTTGAAAGTAATAAATTACAGGATGCTTTAATTTTGTGTTTAGATAATGCTAATGATTCCTGGGTAATAGATTCAGGGGCTTCATTTCATGCCACACCCCATAGGAAATATTTTGTAGATTATGTTCAAGGTGATTTGGGACATGTATATTTGGGTGATGATGAACCCTGTCAGATTGTTAGAAAAGGAAAGATAAAAATCAAGTTGTAGAATGGAAATGAATGGTTGCTATAGGAGGTAAGACATGTTCTAAATTTGAGAAGGAATTTAATCTCTATAGGACAACTGGGTAGTGAAGGCTACATAGTTACCTTTTCAAACAAAATTTGGAAGGTCACTAAAGGTGTATTAGTAGTAGCTTGAAAGGGCAGTAATTTTATTGATAATTTCAAATGATACAATGCAGTGTGATTTATACAAGGAGGAAGATGTAGTTCATATAACTGTATAACAATTTTATACATAATTGTATAATAGTTTTAACTGCAACAATGTAATACCAATTTTATTAATATAATTATACGCCAACATTCCCCCCTTATTACATTGTTCCTGCAATAGTACCAAGGGACCCCCCTTGAATGCTAATATACTCAATAAAGTCGATTACATAATATGAAAACATATTTTATAAAAGATCTTCTCCCAAAGAACAAATCTTGAACCAAGCAGGGCTCCATCATGTTGTCTTGTCTACCCTCACAAAGGCATAGCTTCAAGTTGTGTTCTTTAGCTCTTTAGTCCTGAACTCTCAAATCACAGAGTCTTGAATTATTCGACAACAATTCCTAAGAGATATGACAGATCTCTATCATTGTCTAGTGACTGTGAAAGGGTATAATTCTCAACCATATACTCTGAAGCTCACTGGACAACAATCCATATTGAGCTCAACACCAAAATCCCAAACCTATCTCCAAAACAAAATCTTCACAAAACATACATTCTTCAAATCCGTCAGCATCAACAAAGAAAAGAAAAACAACCAAAACCAAAAATGCTTCTCATGCAAAGCATCATCTCAAAGTGAGAAACTAACTTAAGATGATGAAAAATCCTCCATCCTTCGATGTTGCCTGCCTCCAATATGACTCTCTTAGTTCTTACCCTCCAAAGATAGCACCAGAGGAAGTACTACAATCCTCGAAAGCCTCCAAATATATGTCAGTAGGAACAATCAATTTGTTTCCATCCATGGTACAAAAACTCCCAACCAATCAATTCAAAACAATCACTTGTGAAATCATGGAAAATCGACATGAAGAAAATGATAAAAAATGCAAATCAAATGAATGCAAACCTCATATCGACTCATGATCCATTGATTGGGTTGAGAATGTCACACCCAAAGCACTCTATCTTTACCCAAAGAGATGAATGTTGATTACTCATGATTTAGCAGCATAATAGTGATATGAAGATTAATAGATGAATGATTGGATGAATGCAAGATAGATGGATGAGAGATTGAGAAAAAATTTCAGCAAAGTAAGGATGCTAGAAGAAGATCCGTTACAAATGGATCACGAGAGGCTACCTTTATAGAAAAGGCAAATTTGAATGGACGGTTGTGATTGAGAGTTATGTTGGTGGATATGGACGGTCAAGATCAATTAGGGTTGGATTAGGGCCTCCCACTCAAAGAGGGATTGTAGTCACATGACAAGTGTACGATGGAGAATAAAAGGAATCTTATTCAAATTTGAATTGGTTTGACATGTGAAGGCCTATTAAGTGGGAGATGAGACATGTGACATGTGTTGCAATGTTATAAGAGGTGAGGGAATAATTCAAATTTTTAATTTGAATTATGTGAGATATGTGACTAGGTGCAATTAATTAAATAAATGGGATTTATTTAATTAATTGGGAATGTGATCAAGTGGGATTAATTAAATAAAGTGGGTTTATTTAATTAATCAAGAAGATGATTAAGATGGGATGAACTAGGACCTAGGGATAAATGGGATGGGGAATTAATTAAATAATTATGATTTATTTAATTAATTGGCTAAGTGATTAAGATGAACTAGGACCTAGGGCAAAACACACAAAGTCATGTCGATAAGGTGTTATGTCAAGACATGGACATTTTTATGTGTCTACATTTTGTCCCTCTCTAAGATGATGTTCGAGATGATAAGATTTTTGTCGAGTAACATCATTTCAAAGAAGTTAAGGTATGGATGGAAGAAAATGAATAGGATGATGATGCCCCCTCGAGAGGATAGGCAAGTTGGACAAACACGGGTAGGCTCTCGAAATGAAAGGAATTGGTCAAGGAAGAAAGGTAAGGAAATGGATAGAAGAAAGGGAAGGATACATTATGTTGCAATGAAAATGAGCAACCATGATGTTTGATATAGCATGAGACATTATGCACCAAGGTCTAAGGACCAAGGTGACGATGTGTCTCATGCCCCAGCGTAATACAACCTTGTCTAGATACAAGATATGAATATTAGCTAGGTTGATTCAGATACAAATGCAAGATAAAAGGATAACACACAAGCAAGCAAGCGAGCATGTATAAATGATACAAAAGCAAACAAGGTATTGCCCCTATCAAGCTATAAACCAATGATTGATTGATTGATGATTGATGATAGTGTTGTCATTGCGGGGAATGATATATCCCTAGATCAACACAAGGATGTGGGAATGATATATCCCATTGATGATGATGATTGATTGATTGATTGATTTGGTTGACGACAAGATTAGGATCAAGACCAAGGATTGCAATTGGATAACTTGGCAAGATTGATTGACTTGATAGGTATGGATAAAGGATAACTTGCCTTTAGATCATTGCTTGGAATTGATTGATTGGAGGATGAATAGATGAAGTGATTGAAGAAGAATTGGTTTGCATGAAGTGATGATTGAATTGATATGATGAATGTGATGAAGATAGATAATAGAAGAATGATGAAAGAAGAAAGAGGAACAGACTGCCTACATACTCGTGTCCATGGGATCAAGGCACGTAACGATAAAGATGAGATGTAGATCTGATTTGCATTTTATTGATGGGATGATATGGATTGGATTGATTAAGTTATGGATTGATTGGATGATGTTATTTGATTTGCTTTTGATTGTTTGATAGATTGGATGATTGATAGATTGGCTTGATTTGATGATGTGATTGGACTTGTTTTGATTTTGATGATGTGATGAATTGATTGATTGGGATTGATTTCATTGGAAGAATGTGATTTTGGAGATTTGATGTGGAATGGTTTTATTGCTTGGATTTTGTTGGATTTTTAATTTTTTTGGATTTTTGGCATGTTTTAATTTTTGTGTATTTTTTTGAAATATTTGGATTTTTTGGATTTTTGAAATGTTTTGATTTTTTTTGGATTTTTTGAAATGTTTTGATTTTTTGGGTTTTTTGAAATGTCAATGGATTTACAATTTGAGTAGCTTGTATGCTAGATACCAATGACAAGGGGAACCAAGTCTAGGTGCAAGGGAATGAATGGGATTGGACAAAAGGATGGATGAAAGGATCATGATAAATGGATAGGATAAAAGGATAGGCTATGGAATGAAATGGATATAGGTGTAAAAGAGCAAGGATGTGATCTCCAAGGACTATGTCGCATAGGAATAACATGCCCCATTCTAGGTAGTAGACTTAGGATTTTTCAAGACAATGCTTAAGGTAATAGGATGATAAGATTTGACATGACAAAGCTTATGACTTGGATGATAGGGTTGATTTGGGAAGGGTGAGGTATATCAAGGGATATCCAAAACATGTTTCAACTTTGTTTCCCCCATATCTTTATCAAGATCAAAAGAGGAAGGGTGGATGGATGGACTCAATATGATAGGTATATGTAGGCGGGTGTAATGGATAAGGATGGTAGGATAAGATAGTATAAGACATGATAGGATGGAAAATGATATAATGGGATAGATAGTTTAGATAAGACAAAGTGCCCCAAAGTGTAAGTGACATAGAAGATCAACCGACACATGACGCTTGTTTGCCATGTTTTCATCATAGTACTTATCAAAGGCGCTTGTTTACCAGGTTTTCACCATTGGACGAAGGGATTTCTCTTTACTTTTTTTTTTGATTTTTTTTTGACTTTTTGATGGGAAAGGGGAGGATATGGATGGGTAGGACTCAAGTGTCTAGTTCCATAAAAGGTGATAGTGTCCCATTAGAGATGGATTTAATCGCATGGACCATGTCATTATGCTCAAGATGTTGATAGGGTGATTGCGTGAAAGTGAGATGGATAAGGTAGATAGTGGATTATGATGTGGATTATGGAGGGATCAAAAGTGGATTATGTAGGGGTGAAAGTGGATTATGATGTGGATTATAATGGACTTATGCAAAAGCATGGACCATAGGAAGGTGATGGGGAAGATATGTAGGATAATGAGTGAATGATGGAGTGATAGAGGTATGGAAAGGAATCATGACCAATGACTACACACACCATGTTAAGCATGGAAGCTTTTGATTAGATGGTGGTGTAGGAAGCAATGGTGATGTTTGCTTAGGAGATGGATGATTTAGGACTTTTGGAACCCACATGGACTTAGTATTTTTTTTTATTTTTGCTTTTCATGTGGGGTGGAGAAATTTGATATTTTTAAATGGAATGGCATTTTTGAATGGAAGAGGATGGTTGGTATTTTTGGGATGTGGATGCCTCATTTGATTTTCTTAATTTTTTCTTAGGTACCCATATCATTTTTATTTTGGACTTTGCTTTTGGAGGTATGGGTTTGGGTGAATTTTTGAATGTACCTTGATTTGAATTTTTGGATTGATTTCCTAAGGTATTAGGACCCTTAGGATGTTGGGATTTATATGTAGAGGCATCCAAATGTTTATTTTTAAATCCTATGTGGCGGGTGGAAAGGGTGGAAGTTTTATGTTTACACAATGTGTGTGTTTGTTGGTCATGATTAGGATTGTAAGGGTACTTATAGATAAATGGATAATTAGGTGTTGGTAGAAGTGGAGGCAGAGTTGATGGAGAGATATTAGGAGTTAGAAGGAGTGGAGGTAAAGTGGATGGTAGAAGGTGAATGGTCACATGCTTTTGACATTTGTAGGATGAGGGAGGTGGAATAGCAACGTATGTTTTAGGAATATGATGGGGTTTATGATGGAAGTAGACTTAGGAAGTGTGGAGGAAGTACCAACATCATTAGATTGTTGACTTTGGGGTGTGTATCCAAGGCCAAATGAGTGAGGAGGAACCTTGACATGGATTGGCTCCAAAATGCCTTTTTCATGTAGGCCTAAACCTTTGCCTTGGTAGTTCATGTTTTGGAGCATGCGATTAACTATAGGACTAGGTGTAGTTTGGAAACTAGACTTGTGTTGATTATTGGATGGAGAAGGTAAAGTGGATAATGGTTGTTGGTGTTCTAAGGAGGAACACTCATGAATGAATGTGGATAGACTAGTAGGATATGGTGGATTTGAAATGGGATCAATGGTGGATGTGGAAGGTGTTGCAAGTATGAGGATAACCAATGTTGTCATTGATGTCAACATACTCATATTGCATTAATGAGAAGGATTGGATGTGCTGTGTGCTGAGGTTATTGAGGAAATCAGTCTCAATCAGGAACAGTGAAGAACAGTGATGAGAAGAAGGTAAAAGTCCTCAATAGGTTGAGGATCAGAGGATGCGGTTTAAAGGGTTTGTACATATGAGTCTTGATATGTTCCAGTCAAGATTTTAGAGGTATGCATGAAGATCTGAAGAAGTTATGGTCACTCAAGTAGAAATGGTTCTGGCAGGCATTCAGAGGTGACAGAGGGTCACAAAAAGGTCCGGTGAGCTCTAGAATTGCATTATCTCACTCTGCGGATTGGAGGGAGTGTTGAAGAAGTCTATGTGAAGTGACAACTAGATTTGTTCATGGTTTGGAGGTCCAGAAGCACCTTTTTCATTATGACAGTGATGATAGATTGTGTTCTTGAAGTTCCAGATGAAGAAGAGAAGAATTCCAGTAAGCTGATAAAGTGCGGATGTTCTTGTTGACTCAAGAAAGGTTTTGGTGATCTTTGGATCGTGTACAATTCTTATTGGTGGTCCGCATTGAAGTTAGAGTTTGCATTTGAAGAATAACCACAGATACTGGTGTTCTTGAGACTGGCCGACCAGATGTATTACACGTCTTGCGAATGATCTTATAGATGTTTGCTGACTTAGATGATTGTTCCTAAGTCGATGCCTTATATAAATAAGGGATTGTGAATTCATTTTGAAGTGTGTCGTGTGGTGATGAGTGTGATATAGCGAAGGGAAGTGCGAAAGGTAGAGCAGGAGTTTTTGGGCTTAAATGGAACTGATCCAAGCATGGTAAAGATGTCATTCTCTAGTTCAAGTTTGTAATACTTGTTACTTTGTAGACAGTGTGTCTCTTGTAGGCAGTGTGCCTCTTGTGAGCAGTGTGGTCAGGCAGTGAGCCCTAATTGGCATGTGCCATCTATTTTTCTTATTCTTCTAACAGAGAATAATCCTTGGGTTAATCACCCTGTGGTTTTTCCCTTGACCGGGTTTTCCACGTCAAAATCTTGGTGTCTCATGTGTTGATGTATATCTGCTCTGGTGTTTATGCTTTATGCTTTCATGAGTGATTAATTGATATGCTACTTAATAACAAAGAGGATTTAAGTGTTTGAAAGAGAAGCAAGTTTTGTACAACTGATTTACCCCCCCTCTCAGTTGTGTGCCCTAGATCTAACAATTGGTATAAGAGCCAAGTTCCTCTAAAAGGAGCTTACCCGCTTGAGGAGATCCAGGATGTCATCATACAAGAAGGATAGTCTGAAGTTTGATGGAACCAACTTCTCTCTTTGGAAAGGTCGCATGAAATGTCACTTGGAGTGTATGGGAAAAGCATACTTGTCCATGGTCACAAAAGCATATGTACCTCCACAGGGTGGTCCGACAACTCTAAATGAAATCACAGATGCTAAAAATAATCTGCAGACCAAAGAGACTCTTCTAAGCACATTAACTGACTCAGAGCTCGCAAATGTTATTGACCTTCCAACTGCCTATGAGATCTGGATTAAACTGGAACTTCTGCATGAAGGAGATGAGTATGTTAAGAGTGCAAGGTTGTAGAGTCTCAAAGGGAAATTTGAAAGATTGAAGATGAGAGATGATAAAAATATTACTACCTTTATGCTAAGAGTAAATGAGCTGGTGTGTGGAATTAGGAATGCTGGTGGAGTTTTGGATGAAAATGAGATTGTTGGCAAAATTCTTAGATCCCTTCCTGCTGCTTACAAAATTAAGGTTGCTGCCATTGATGAATTCAGAGCCCATACAACTGTCACAAGAGACCAATTGGCTGGCAAACTCGCTGCATTTGAAATGACCGAGTTTGGAGATGATCCCCCCAAGACTGAATCTGCATTTAAAGCCAGTGCCTCTATGAAAGGCAAACAAAGATTTGATCCGGGAGAAAACTCTTCAAGCAAGCTATCATGGTATGATCAAGCAAGAAGAGACATGGAAGAGGAAGAAGCAGAAATAGCTCAACTTGAAGCCCTCTTTGCAAAAAGACTGCCAAGAGGATCCGGTAAGTATGAAGGAAAATTACCCTTTAAGTGTTTCAACTGCAATAAGATTGGTCATTTTGCCTCAAGATGTCTGGAAAGATCTACAAGGTCAAATTCTAATAGACAAAGGTTCCAAAAGAATTGTTATTATGTTCATGAAGAAGCTGATAATGAAGGAGTAACAAATGATGAATCAGAGATAGGAGACAAATCCGGACGTGAATGGGTGTTTATTGCCATCAAGGAAGAAGATCCAATATCCTCTGAATCTGTCAATCATAAGGTTGTAGAAAGAGCTTTGGCTACCCAAGTTGAAGAAAAGGATGATTAGGTTATTAATAGTGGATGCTCTCACCATATGACAGGTGACAAGAACAAGTTCTTAGATTTGGAAAGGTATGAAGGTGGAGTGGTAAAGTTTGGTGATAATTCTTCTGGTAGAATTAGAGGAAGAGGAACTATTTCTTTTAATGGAAGAAACAAAACTAGTAATGTGCTATATGTTGAAGGCTTGAAGCACAATCTTCTCAGTGTTGGACAGTTGGTGGACAAAGGCTATGATCTCTAATTCAAGGATGGAAAATACAAAATCCTTGAAAGATCCGGAACAGAGATTACATCCGATACTCAAACTAAAGGTAATATCTTCCACTTGGTTGGTGCTGATAAAAGTTGTCTATTTGTTCAAGTTGATCAGAGTTGGTTATGGCATAGAAGGATGTGTCATGTAAATTTTGATAACATCATCAAGATAAGCAATACTCAGGCTATAAGAGATCTTCCAAAATTGGTAAAACCTACAAATAGTTTGTGCAAAGAATGTCAGCTGGGTAAACAGAGCAGAGTCTCATTCAAAAGTAAGGATCAGTCCTCTACCGGATTATTGGAATTAGTTCATATTGATCTATGTGGTCCAACAAGAATCAAGAGTATGCAAGGTGATAGATATTTCATGTTATTGATTGATGATCATTCCTGGATGATGTGGGTTACCTTTCTGAAAGAGAAATCAGAAGCTTTTGAGAAATTCAAAATCTTCAAAGCTATGGTAGAGAATCAAACTGGATTGAAACTGAAATGTTTGAGGTCTAATAGAGGTGCTGAATTCACATCCGGTGAATTCATAGATTTTTATGAGAAGCATGGTATAAAGAGACAATTATCTGCCCCTAGGACTCCACAGCAAAATGGAGTAGTAGAAAGAAAGAACCGGACCATCCAGGAAGCATCCAGGACAATGATGATGGAAGCAAATTTTCCCCATATGTTTTGGAGAGAAGCTGTCAGCACTGCAGTCTATACTCTCAATCGAGTTCAAATCAGAAGCAATACCGGTAAGACTCCTTATGAACTTTGGTTTGGCATCTCTCCTACTATGAGATATTTTAGAGTATTTGGTAGCAAATGTTACATTAGAAGAGATGAAGATCTAGGACAGTTTGATGCTAGAATTGATGAAGGAATTTTCTTGGGTTACTCCACTCAAAGCAAAGCATACCGGTGTTATAACAAGAGACTAAGAAAGATGATAGAAAGTACAAATGTGAAGGTTGATGAGGGAATAGATAAACCCTCAAGGTTTTATGAGTATGAGGAAGATGATCAAGATGGTGTTCTGGTTCAAGGAACTCAATCCTCTCTTGAAAGTTAGATTCAGACTGATCCGGTAAATCAGGAAGAAGAGATAGGTCTGAATGAGCCTGATCAAGAAGCAGAAGTGCAAGAAACTCCCAAAGTTCCAAGGTATGTAAGACTGAACCACTCTGAATATCAGATCATAGGTGACAAAAGCAAAGGTGTGCAAACTAGAAGGAAAATTGCTCAAAATTCAGATGAATGTTGTCTGATTTCAAAGATTGAACCTAAGATAATAAATGAAGCCTGCAATGATAAAAATTGGACCAAAGCAATGGAGGAAGAGTTGATGCAAATCACACTTGGGATCTTGTTTCTAGACCTAGTAACAAGAATGTGATTGGAACCAAATGGGTCTTTCAGAACAAACTAAATGAAGTTGGTGAAGTAATTAGAAATAAAGCCAGATTAGTCTACAAAGGCTACTCTCAAATAGAAGGGATTGATTTTGAGGAAACCTTTGCTCCAGTGGCAAGAATTGAAGTAGTCAGACTATTTCTTGCATTTGCTACCTTCAAAGATTTCAAAATGTATCAGATGGATGTCAAATCTGCTTTCTTGAATGGTGACTTAGAAGAAGAGGTGTACATTGAGCAACCGGATGGATTTCAGTTATCTAAGCATGGTGATATGGTCTGCAAATTAAAGAAGACACTGTATGGTCTAAAGCAAGCTCCAAGAGCATGGTATGAAAGGCTGGACAAACATCTTTTGAAGATTGGGTTCAATAAAGGTACTGCTGATAGTAACCTATATTTCAAAATTGATCATGAAAAAATCTTGATTGTTGAAGTATTTGTTGATGATATCATCTTTGGAGGAAGAGATAGTATGTGTAAAACCTTTGCAAACCAAATGAAAAGTGAGTTTGAAATGTCAATGCTCGGTGAAATGAATTTCTTCTTGGGTCTGCAAATTACTCAGACAGAGAAAGGAATCTTTCTCTCAGACCAAATATGTGAAAGAATTATTGAAGAAATTTCGAATGGAAGATTCAAAGCCAATGAACACTCCTATGGCTACCGGATGTAAGTTGCGCAAAGATGATGACTCTCCTAAGACAGATCAGACCAAGTACAGATCAATGATTGGAGGATTATTGTATCTCACTCAAACTAGACCAGATATAATGTAGGCTATTGGTCTTGTGGCGAGATTCCAGGCTGATCCCAGAGAATCTCATGTCATGGCAATCAAAAGAATTTTTAGGTACTTAAAAGGAACAATTGAGTATGGCCTATGGTATCCCAGAGATCATGACTTTTCTCCTCATGCATATACAGATGCAGATTGGGCAGGAGATGTGGATGATAGGAAGAGTACAAGTGGAGGAGCATTCTTTTTGGGAAAAAGGTTGGTTTCTTGGCTAAGCAAGAAACAAGAGGCAATATCCCTGTCTACAACAGAAGCAGAATACATTGCAGCAGGAGGTAGTTGCACTCAACTTTTGTGGATGAAGCAGATGTTAAGAGATATTCATGTAGAATATAAGGAGCCTATCAAACTTTTCTGTGATAATTCAAGTGCAATAAATATTTCTAAGAATCTGGTATTGTATTCTAAGACCAAGCATATATCTATCAAATTTTAGTTTCTAAGAGAACAAGTGAACAAGAGTGAAGTCAGATTGGAGTATGTGCCCTCCAAGGATTAGCTTGCAGATATTTTTACTAAACCTCTTCCCAAGGACTCTTTTGTGTATCTCAGGGAGAAGTTAGGGGTCATGGCCCCTCCGGTGATGAACTAGGATGCACTAACGTGCATCAGTCTGGTGGATATCACAGTCATATCTTGTGATCCAGATTGATGATGGGGAGCTGCTACTAAGGGGGAGCAGCTGGTATGATTCTGATGTGTTAGAATTGCAAGTATGAGCCCTTTGCCATTGATGTCAAAGGAGGAGAGAAGACATGTGAAAAAAAAGTGGTGGATGATCAAAGGGGGAGCAGTAAAGGAAGAGAAGACATGTGAAGAGTTGTTACTGATAGGAGGAGCTGTGACAGAAAGGAGAAGTTCTTGTCTTGATGGTTTTTCACATCATATGTTACCATCAATGACAAAGGGGGAGATTGTTGCAAATATGAGAATAACCAGTGTTGTCATTGATGTCAACATACTCATATTGCATTAATGAGAAGGATTGGATGTGCTGTGTGCTAAGGTTATTGAGGAAATCTGTCTCAATCAGGAACAGTGAAGAACAGTGATGAGAAGAAGGTAAAAGTCCTCAATAGGTTGAGGATCAGAGGATGCGGTTTAAAGGGTTTGTAGATATGAGTCTTGATATGTTCCAGTCAAGATTTTAGAGGTCCGCATGAAGATCTGAAGAAGTTATGGTCGCTCAAGTAGAACCGGTTTTGGTAGGTGTTCAGAGGTGACAGAGGGTCACAGAAAGGTCTGATGAGCTCCGGAATTGCATTATCTCACTCTGCGGATTGGAGGGAGTGTTGAAGAAGTCTGTGTGAAGTGACAACTAGATTTGTTCATGGTTTGGAGGTCTGGAAGCACCTTTTTCATTATGACAGTGATGACAGACTATGTTCTTGAAGTTCTGGATGAAGAAGAGAAGAATTCTAGTAAGCTTCCAGTAAGCTGATAAAGTGCGGATGTTCTTGTTGACTCAGGAAAGGTTTTGGTGATCTTTGGATCATGTACAATTCTTATTGGTGGTCCACATTGAAGTTAGAGTTTGCATTTGAAGAATAACCATGGATATTGGTGTTCTTCTTGAGACTGGCCGACCGGATGTATTACACATCTTGCGAATGATCTTATAGATGTTTGCCAACTTAGATGATTGTTCCTAAGTCGATGCCTTGTATAAATAAGGGATCGTGAATTCATTTTGAAGTGTGTCTTGCGGTGATGAGTGTGATATAGCGAAGGGAAGTGCGAAAGGCAGAGCAGGAGTTTTTGGGCTTAAATGGAACTGATCCAGGCATGGTGAAGATGTCATTCTCCAGTTCAAGTTTGTAATACTTGTTACTTTGTAGACAATGTGTCTCTTGTAGGCAGTGTGCCTCTTGTGAGCAGTGTGCTTGGGCAGTGAGCCCTAATTGGCATATGCCATCTATTTTTCTTATTCTTCTAACAAAGAATAATCCTTGGGTTAATCACCCCGTGGTTTTTCCCTTGACCAGGTTTTCCACGTCAAAATCTTGGTGTCTCATGTGTTGATGTATATCTGCTCTGGTGTTTATGCTTTATGCTTTCATGAGTGATTAATTGATATGCTACTCAATAACAAAGAGGATTTAAGTGTTTGAAATAGAAGCAAGTTTTGTACAACTGATTCACCCCCCCTCTCAGTTGCGTGCCCTAGATGTAACAAAAGGATGATTAGGATCTTGATCATGTTCTTTTAGATCCAAGTTATTTGTTTGATCTTCTATGTTGGCTTGGGGGACACGTGGCTTATCATGACAAGTGGACATTTTATCATTATTAATAGATGGAGGGGAAGTGTCTTTGCTTCGAATGAAGGCCATGAAATGGGGTGAATGCTCAAGTAGGTCAACAAGACTTTGATTGGATAGAACATGTAGGTTTTGGGTGTCTTATTCAAGGATAGTTGAGGGGGTATGACTAGGATCAAGTTGTTCATGGATAGGTTCTTCATAGGTATCATCATGATCATAAAAGAAGGTACATGTTATGGATAGATTGGATGGGAATGATTTGATCTTGATTAGATTTAGGGGCTATTATTTCTTCATTCTTAGGATCATGCTCTTGACATAATGCTTGGTTTTCTTGAATGGAAGTGGAAGGCTCTTTAATAAGTTTGATAGCTTGTAGATCACATGATGGGGTTATAAGAATAGACAAAGTGTTTAAGGACTTATGGGGAGGCTCAAAAATAGGTGTTTGATGACATGGCAATGTTTTATTCCTTGTTAGTAGCTAATGGCTCACATCCTTTGCAAGAGTATGGGTGAATGGGCAATATAGTGGATGGGTGATAATAGTGAAAGTTGAAGGCTTAGGATTAGGATTTGTTGGATGGATAATGGGATTAGGATTTGGGCTAGATGGAAAGATAATGGAATTAGAGGGATTGGTTTTATCCAAGACAACCTTACCACAATCTTCTAGGTTCTTGACCAAATTTTGAAATCGGACACAAGTGGATATGGTATGGCCCCTATATCTATGGTATGCACAATATGCATCATCTTTATACCACCTAGGTTTAAACATATATGGAAAATATGCTTTGAATGGGTACAGCTCAATCAAATTTGCTTGGACCAATTTCTCTAAAAGTATCTCCATGGAATCTTTTAATGAAGGATTAGTGGAACATGGGGATGAAGGTGATGAGGGCAATGAAGGGCTTGATAAAGATGTTGGGATGGGACTAGTTGGGTCATGTATTCGAATATGATTGGATGGTGAAGGTGACTCAAAGGAGGCACATGCTAGGCTGGTTTCTCCCTTGTCAAAGGATTTTAGGGCTTGCATAAGATGACTTGGACTTTCTTGATTTATGTACATAGGGCCATTTGGACTTGCTTGTTGTTCTTGTAAGGACATTTGATTGCCATGTGGATAGGTTTGGTGATGAGGTGGCATGATAGGATATGTAGGTGAAAGGTTTGGTGAGGTGGATTGTTGTGGACATTGGTTGATGTTGGCAGTTTGTTGAGAAAGCAGTTGGGATATGATGGCAGTGGAGTTAGGATTGTTGGATGGTAGACTTATGGAAGTACTTGTGTTTGTGGTGTTGTTAGGAATAGTGAGGGTGATTTGTGGTATGGATGTGGCATTGTTATGGAAAGATGTTGGATAAGTGAATATGAAATGGCCTTGATAGGATGATGAAGTGGGATTAGGTGATGTGGCATGAACGTGATAAGTGGGTGGATTAGATTGATATGATGAAGGTTGGTATGAGGTCAATGGATCCATGTTGTTGGAGAGGTATGAAATGAAATGGATAGTAGGTGATTGGGATCAAATTTCAAGACCTTAGGATGATTTGATTTGTTTTGTTTTTTGATGGATGGCTCTCTATGCTTGAGATAGACTAATGATCTCAAGTAAGAGGGTTGATTGAATTGATTCTCTATACTTAAGGTAGACTAATGACACTTAAGTAATAGAGGGCTTATTGGATTGATTTGATTGGTTCAGTTACTTAAGATAGACTAATGCTCTCAAGCAAGTTTAGATAACGGTTGATGATTATCAACTAAGGTCTTGATTTTTGATTGGGTTGATTTGGATTTGGATTGGAATGAAAGTAGTTGGGATGTGATTTAGCTTGGAATGATTGGATGATGTGTAATGACTAGGATGATGGTTAGGATGGTTAGGATGATGTTGATTTGTTGGGATGATGACTTGGATATGATTAGGGTTTGGTATGGAATGATTAGGGATGATTAGGAGTTGATTAGAAGGTGGTTTGGAATGATGAGGGTTTGAATTATGGTGACTTGGATATGATTAGGGATGAACTGGCTAAAAATGGGTGATTAGGATGAATGTGGTTGGATTTGAATGTGTTGGAAGAATGTGTTGAATGACTTATCTTATGTGTTTGGTGTTTAGCTTGATTTGGCAATGTTCAATCAAATGATCACACATGTACAAACATGATTCACTCACACAAGACATAATCAATTTTGGATTTTAAGAATGAAATGTAATGAGGATTAAACAAGCACACGTGGAAGACACATCAACAAGCCCTAATGTCTAGTTTGAAATAGGGTATGGCCAATTAGGTTTTGGGCTTATGTTTACACGAGGTTGACTAGGAATTGAAAGCAAAATCCTACCACACAGCTAAGAGAAAGGGGTAACCCACCCTTCACCTTCACTTCCCAAAGGTATAAAGTTCTTTGGGGCTTAGCCAAGAGTGACAAGATTCCAACTCCCAATGAGGGTGTCTTTCGATTCATCCTCGAATGAGGTCGTCCCTAGGGGTGATGAAATCCCCTAGCAGGCCTTCTAGGAAATGGTAAATAAAAGAAAATCAAGTGAGGTGTTTTTGATCTCCAAGATCACCTTGTAGTGTGAGGAGAGAGAATACACACACACACTTGATTCACACTTGCACTTGTAAATTATCCCTTAGTAAATGAAATGTGTGTGTGAAAATTGAATTGATAAGAGGTGTTTTTTATTCTCAAGATCGCACAAAGTGCATGAGAAGAGCATACACAGCACTAATCACATGCAACTTTACCAAGCAATGAATAAACTTGTTCTTTCTTAACCCAAAATAAAGATGTGTGATTGAAGATGGAATGGTTAATTTTAGCCCAATTTTTTGATGTGATTAATAAAGCAATATTCGTTTTAAGCCCAAATTGAAATGTGTCATGCAAACAAGATTGAGAGATAAAGGATGAAATGAATGCACCTGATTAGTATCACTATCCCAAGCTACTATAGATGTTGATGTGAATGTTGCTCTAGCTCCTTGAGGTCACCTACAAGCCACCAAATCAAAAAACAAGCAAGTGAAAGTGCCTAGGAGATCATTATGCGAAAATTGAGAATCTAATAAAATCTAATGAAAAATGAACTGATACAGAAAAATTAAGTGTATAAACAAATTCTAGATGAAATTCTATGCAATTTTTAAAAAAATCGCTAAAAACTAATAAAAAATACTTAATTGAAGTTAAAAAGTAAGTTTGACTTTGACTAATAAAAAAGGCTGGGAAATAGTATAGTCACCTGAAAAATTCTTCACCACTATGTAGTTCACTCTCCCATCTTTCCAACAAGTCCAATTTTGCACGATTTCGCCTCCGTATGTGAAAGTTATGAAAATTTTAAAAAACAGCCTCCTTTGGCATGTAGAAGGCACAAGAGGTTAACTTGGCAGTTAAATCTAACCGCTGACAATTTGTATTTGTTTTGGTCACATGTGTAGTGTTCATCCTGGCGGTTATATCTAGCAGTTTGTTTGGTGGTCAAGGTCTAAATCAGCCCCTGGTCGTTGATATGACTAGGGGCTTAAACTTTTGGAAAAAAAAGAAACCAAAAGAATATAAAGAGGGGATTTGTGCCTACTCCCCGCGGCTAAGACAAACCAATGCCCTAACTTTTTGGGCTAACTGATGAACCAACAGTGCTTGGCCCTCAAATGCTAAGTCTTGGCCAACACCAATAGTGAGCTGAAATGCAAGCAACGATGAAGACCCTTGTGAAGGCGACGACTTACCATAGGAAACGATGAGGGTGTAAAGCTAAGTTGACAGGGGTAATGTGTGGTCGCAGTATGAATGGCAATGTTTCCTTTGAGCTATTGATAGTCACAGTAGAGGGTAGGTGGCTTGAAGCAGACCGATGACAAGGTGTTTGGAGAGTCGACTGCAGATAGCTGGATTTAGGATTTTGGCCAAGAGCAAAGGATAGATGTTGAGGCGGTAAAAAAAATGGTGACTAGGCATAGATGACCGGTATAGCAGTAGCAACAAAGATATAGTAGTGGCGACTGTATAAAATGGTAGTGGTGACCCTAAAAATGTGGCAACCAAGAGTTAGTGATGAAGGGGATTTAAGCGGTGGTAAGGTTTTAGAGGGCAGTGGTTGAAGGAAACACAGACATAGAACAACTGGCGGTGGCTTGTAACAGTGGAGGTTGAGAGGAATGCCAGTGGCAATCAAAGGTATTAAGGCTAGAGACATAAGCCGATCACACTGGTGAGGGTTTCTACAGGGAAAATGAATACTGACCAAGCAAGGAGATGGCGACAGTGAAACATCAGCGGCTTAGGATTTAATCACTTAAAACCTCCAAACAAATATACACCCATGGAAAACCCACAATACCCCACCAAAAGAAACCTACAACACAAGAAAACCAGCAATGACAGAAAATAGACAATGCACAGATCAGTACGCTAGGGTCTGCATGGTATGGATCCATACCATACGGACTACTGTGCTAAACTTTTTTTCAAAATTTTTCAAAAATTTCAATCACCAAAACCTATCAAATTTACAATTAAAAAACTCAGAAACAGCGTCCTGATCATGATGGTGGGGTTAGTTTTCACCTAGGACGCAACCTACAATAGCTCACCCCCAAAACTTACAAATTTTAACAACCTAGGGTTAGAGAAAAAGCAAAATTTTGATAACAAAATCTACAAAAAACTCATGATTAGATCTGAGACCGGGAGTGCCAAATGAAATCATGGAAAATTGACATGAAGAAAATGATAACAAATGCAAATCAAATGAATGCAAACCTCATATCGACTCACGATCCATTGATAGGGTTGAGAATGCCACACTCAAAGCACTCTAGCTTTACCCAAAGAGATGAATGTTGATTACTCACGATTTAGTAGCATAATAGTGATATGGAGATTGATAGATGAATGATTTGATGAATGCAAGATAGATGGATGAGAGATTGAGAAGAAATTTCAGCAGAGTAAGGATGCTAGAAGAAGATCCATTACAAATGGATCAAGAGAGGCTACCTTTATAGAAAAGGCAAATTCGAATGGACGGTTGTGATTGAGAGTTATGTTGGAGGATATGGACGGTCAAGATCGATTAGGGTTGGATTAGGGCTTCCCACTCAAAGAGGGATTGTAGTCACATGACAAGTGTGTGATGGAGAATAAAAGGAATCTAATTCAAATTTGAATTAGTTTGACATGTGAAGGCCTATTAAGTGGGAGATGAGACATGTGACATGTGTCGCAATGTTATAAGAGGTGAGGGAATAATTCAAATTTTTAAATTGAATTATGTGAGACATGTGACTAGGTGCAATTAATTAAATAAATGGGATTTATTTAATTAATTAGGAATGTGATCAAGTGGGATTAATTAAATAAAGTGGGTTTATTTAATTAATTAGGAAGATGATTAAGATGGGATGAACTAGGACCTAGGGATAAATGGGATGGGGAATTAATTAAATAATTATGATTTGTTTAATTAATTGGCTAAGTGATTAAGATAAACTAGGACCTAGGGCAAAACACACAAGGTCATGTCGACAAGGTGTTATGTCAAGACATGGACATTTTTATGTGTCTACAACTTGTAAATGTCTCAATCGACCCATTGATTTTAAAGATCATGTAAACATATCACAACCCATGCTCAACAACTGGATTATAAACTATGCCTAGAAATTTTGACACCATCATGCAAAATATTTCATGTTACTGTGAATGGTACATAAAGGAGAAGTAAAGTAATCCCGTGTTTGCACTCCAAACCAAAAAATTAATTTCAACGCATTGCAAATATGTGTATATTCAAATACCAACAGGTAATATGTATAAATTCTGACAGTATATATCTGATGCCTTATAGATTACAGATAATTATCACAAGCAACCAGACGATATCAGACAGTTAACATACCCATGTTGGTTGTCCAACATATAATCGTGCCAGACATAGAAGTGGATAGTAATATAAGTCCAATGCCAATGATAACCTTGAATAGGAAAGACCAACAAACATTACAGAAGCCCGATAACTTGAAATGATTCAGTGATATGATATCCTCTGTAAAACTGCATTCTTCATCCAGCCTTCATTACCAGAGCCGAGTATCGGTGTCTTAGACAACCAGCACCAATAATAATGATAGCGGCCTTCACCATGATTCAAACATTTCAAACAAAGATCGTCATTTGGATTCAAAGATGGTCAAAGACTAGTATAAACCCTACTTCATTCCCTGTAACTGACGATAATTCTTCCTCTTTGCATTGATTGATGAAAAGATTTTGTAATTTATTATGCCTTCCTTTAAATATGTATGGCTAACTGTTAAACAAATCAAAATCTAGAAAGATTTCAAATACCGGAGAATGTACCAAATCATAATGTATTTTTGAAACCTGACCATAGATTAGTGACAGCAATTACAATAGTAGTAAACAGATCGATTACCATTTTTTTGACTACATGTGTTTGCTTTGCCTCACATGATTTTTCTGTGCATCGTAAACCTTTTTACAACACTATAATTCTACTTAAAATATATAACTAACAAATATTTCACATGATAACAATGAACAATTCTCCATCACTGCTCTAATACCATATGAAGGGGTAGTAATTTTATTGATGATTTCAAATGATACAATGGAGTATGATTTATACAGGGAGGAAGATGCAGTTCACATAACTGTATAACAGTTTTAATTGCAACAATGTAATACCAATTATTAATATAATTATATGCCAACATAGCTAAAGGTGAAAAGGTAGGCACATTGTATTTGTGTACTGGTAATACTTATTCTACCTTAGCTGCTACAGAAATAGTTAATACTGAGATAGTTATATCACTTGCTACAGGGATAGAAATAGAATTGTGGCACCATAGACTTGGGCACATGAGTGAGAAAGGGATGAAGATCCTTCACTCCAGAAAGTTGCTACTAGGTCTGAAGAAGATTGACTTAGAGTTCTGCAAAAATTGTGTTTATGGAAAACAAAAAAGAGTCTAATTTCTTAAAGTTGGAAAAGAGGAGAAGAGTGAGAAATTAGAGCTTGTGCATTCAAATTTATGGGGAGCAGCTCAAGTATCTTCTCTTGGTGGCTCTTACTATTATGTTACTTTTATTGATGATGCAACTAGGAAAACATGGGTGTATTTCCCAAAACAAAAATCAGAAATATTTGAAACTTTTAAAAAGTGGAAAGCTTTGGTTGAGAATGAGACATGAAAAAAGTTGAAGTGTCTCAGATATGATAATGGAGGTAAGTATTACAATAGAAAATTTGAGAATTACTGTTCATATAATGGAATCCATAGGCATAAAACAGTTCTTGGAACCCCATAAGAAAATGGTGTGTCTGAGAGGATAAATAGGACCATTATGGAGCATGCAAGGAGAATGAGATTGCACGCTGGACTAACCTTACACTATGGGTAGATGCTGTACATACCACTATTTATTTAATAAACAGGGGACCTTTAAATCCTTTGGATGGTGGTATTCCAGAGGAGGAATGGATGAGTAAAAAGGTAAACTATTCATTTCTAAAAACTTTTGGTTGTGAAGCTTTTGTCCATGTTGATATTGAAAATAGAACTAAGCTTGAGGCTAGGTCTAAAAAATGTGCCTTTAATGGATATGGAGTAGATGAATTTGGTTATCGGTTATGGGATTATGAAAATCATAAAATCATTACGAGTTGAGATGTTATATTCAATGAGAAGGTCATGTATAAGGATCAGCTATAGGAAAAGAAGCATGAACAAGCCAAAAAGGATTATGTGGTGCTAGATGAGATTCTAGAAAATAAAATACCAGTGCTACCTGATGCTAAACAACAAGTTATCCCATAAACTCCTGCAAGTGTTAGACATTCTACAAGGATAACTAGACCTCCTGAAAGATTTTCTCCATCATTATATTCTATATTATTAACTAATTTTGGTGAACTTGAAGGTTATGAAGAAGCAATGTAGGTAGATACCAAAAAACAGAGGGAGATAGGTATGAAAGAGGAAATGGATTCCTTGTTGTAGAATCAGACTTGGGACTTAGTTCAATTGCCTGCAAGTAAAAGAGCATTGCCAAATAAATGGGTTTATAGGTTGAAGGAAGAAGATGGAGGCAAGAAAAGATATAAGGCCAGACTCGTGGTAAAAGGTTTTGCATAGAAAAAAGGTCTAGATTTTGATGAAATATTTTCTCCGGTTGTAAAGATGACTTCTATTAGAACTATTCTAAGTCTTGTGGCTGTGGAAGACTTGCATCGTGAATAGCTAGATGTAAAAATAACATTTCTCCATGGAGATTTGGAAGAGGAAATATACATGCAGCAACCACAGGGATGTGAGGTCAAGGGTAAGGAGGAATTTGTGTGCAGGTTAAAGAAGAGTTTGTATGGCCCGAGGCAAGCACCTCAGCAATTGTATTTAAAATTTGATAGTTTTATGGCTGAACAAGGTTACAAAAGATGTCATTTTGATTATTGTGCTTATTTTAAGAAATTGGGTAATGGCAGTTATATTATCCTGTTGCTTTATGTTGATGAAATGCTTGTTGCTGGGCCTAACATGCAGCATATTAATGAACTTAAGCATAAATTAGCAAATTCATTTTCTATGAAGGATTTGGGTGCAGCAGAACAAATCCTTGGTATGGGGATCACATGGGACAAGACAAACTAGAAAATTATTTTTGTCTTAAAGTGAGTCTATAGAGAAGGTGTTGAAAGGGTTTAACATGCAGAATGCAAAAGCAATTAGTACACCTTTGCCTAGTCATTTTAAGTTGACTAAGGAGATGTGTCAAAAGACACAAGAGGAGGAAGACAAAATGTCTAAGATACCATATGCATCAGCAATTGGCAGCTTGATGTATGTAATGGTATGCACAAGGCTAGATATTGCACATACAGTGGGAGTTGTGAGTAGGTATATGAGCAATCCAGGAATGGAACATTGGAATGTTGTAAAATGGATTCTCTGATATTTGAGAAGTACTACTTCAAAGAAACTATGTTTTGAATGAACAAATTCTACTCTAAAAGGATATGTTGACTCTGATCTGGTGGGTGATATTGATAGAAGGAGTACTACAAGGTATGTTTTTACTATAGGAGGTACCACAATCAGTTGGATTTCAAGACTGTGAAAGGTTGTTGCACTTTCAACCACTAAAGCTAAGTATGTTGCTGCTACGGAAGCTAGCAAGGAGATGATTTGGTTACAACATTTTCTGGAGGAATTGGGGCAACAATAAGAAGATAGCCCTTTGTACATTGATAGCCAGAGTGCCATTCATCTTTCTAAGAATTCAGCTCTACATTAAAAAACTAAGCACATAAAGCTCAGATACCACTTCATCTGGTCAGTTTTGGAGGATGGACAGTTGAAGCTAGAGAAAATTCACACAAGTGAGAATCCTGCAGATATGTTCACAAAGGTGGTTACACGGGACAAACTAATTTCCTCATCAATTTTTGTTGGCCTTCATGACTGATAATGGTGGATATAAGAAACTAGCCAGGCCTATAATCTAGTGGGAGTTGCAAGTACAACAGTGTTGTCCAAGATCAGTCTCCAAGTGGGAGATTGTTGTTATGTGGCAACTGATCATGCAAGTACTGTACACTAGTTATTTTTTCCCTCCTTTTTTGTCCGATCGGAGTTGGTTGTTCATTTTTGTTAACTGACAAAATAAAAATGACATTGCAAAACCCTAATTCTAGAAGCTTCCAAAAATCTTGTTATAAGTAGTTGGGATGTATGTTATAGCTGTCTATTTGTGAGATTGTAATCTTTTTTGCACTGGATAATAAAATAATTGGATGGCTGAGTTTCTGTGGATGTAGCCCATATTAGGTGAAGCACATTAAATTTTTGTGTTGATCTCTTTTGTGTTGTTCTTCATTGTTATATTTGGGTTATTTAATCTACATATAATTGTTAGTCTTTATTGCTCTGATCTGCCCTAACCCTAATACAAATGGTTTGTGTAAAGTTGGCTTCATTCTCCTATTTATTCATCCACACACACACTCAATTTTATTTGTATGTATTCTTATACATTCTTTGTTATTAGTCATTTATTACACCTATTATTGTGTCTATTTTATTACACCCATTCCCCACCTTAATATTTATGCCTCACTATCATAGGTCAATAGTGTGCAAACTCACCCCTTCACCATATGGAACTAACCCATAAATTTAAAAAATTAAAATTCAAACATTTGTCGACTCCTACCTTTTCACTAGACATTATGAGCCAACTTGGTACATGAATGTTACATGGTTTATTTCTATGTATTGTTATTTTAAAACATTCATTTGTGCATTTAGAACGCATGGGCGGAACATCTAAAAACCCTCAACATTATAAAGAGAAATCATTTTAGGACTATTTCAATTTAGAGCACTAAAAGATAGGAAAATGTACATTAAAATCATCTAAGAAATCATTCTAGGACTATTTGAATTTAGAGCACTAAAAGTCATACCATGCTTCCCTTATATGGAGGATGTAGAAATGATGTGCACTAACTAGAAACATAGTACATCATCTTAGGTGAATGTGATAATATCAATAAACTCAAAATTAAGTGATTTGATTAATTGTTGGCTTTAAGAATGGTTGCACCACATTAAGGTGGCATGTAGGTTTGCAAGTAATGTGTATAATCATCATTTTGAATGTTCCTTGAGATAGAAGTCTCTAAATTAATCGTAGTTCCATACGTGAACCCTCTTAGGACCCATAATGGAGTAGGTAACATGAGGAATTGAAACTGGTTTTAAATACTTGGTGCATCATTCAAACAAGTTATCATTATATAATAACTAAATTGACATTGATCTAGTTAAATTCCTCTAGATGAAATACATGAAAATGGATTAAGACACATAGGATGCTTGTTAGTGCTTATGTTTCAAACTACAATCCAAGACGTTCAAATTTTATTTTCATGTAGCTTATTAAAGCTTGATTGTGCCTATTGTTATATACATGAAGTTTTAAGCTGACAAACATAAGTTCTATAAGTTGTGGTGCCACAAACTTGACACAGACTATCTAAAATGTCTATAAAACTAGTAAAGTACCTAGAAAATAAATAAATATTGAAATAAAATATTTTTGTTAATGGAAGATTGCTCTTACACCCTAGATGCTCTTGAATTAGACACCCTAGGTAATTGAAAAGTAAGTCTTTCACTATTGTTCATGGATTTTAGCTAAAATAAAACCAACTTGGTCAATATCAACTGTACACATCCATGTTGAGTCTTAAGCTAGTTTATCCTTCCAGTTCACCAAATATTCTTCATATTTTTTATTTCTTGTGCTCCTTCCTAGATTGTTATCAAGTATCTCTTCAACTTATCTCATTTCATGTTTAGGCACACATTTACCCCAATCTATCTATATCATGTGATATTCAGATTCTTCATTATATCAATATGAATCTACAATGTTATATATTGGTGATATACTAGAGGCTTCTATAGATTCCACCTCATATGCATTTCTTGAGTCAAAATTTTTTAAGAATTTTACAAGGACCAAATTTCTTCATTTTTAGAAAAATACAAGAAACTTTTAGAAATCCCTAATATAGAAATATTTCCTTCTATAGATAAGCCGTCACTTCATCTAGTATTTTATATTATTTGTGTCTTCTCCTATGATCAACATATTACTTATACTTATGGTTCATCTTCTTCAATTGAATTCTTATTCCATGTGTTTTGTAGTAAAGTATATTAATTCTAAAAAACTCTTTGGGTTCTATCCACATACAATTTCAAATGGTGTTTTCCTATACTTTTGTTTACTTGTGGTAAGATTAAATCCTATTTTCCTATATTTTCTCCTAATAAACATTTTAATAAGTTTCCCAAACTCCTATTCATTGTTTTTGTTTGTCCATCTATTTATAAATGACAAATTGAAGTAAACTTTAATTTTGTATTCATCTTCTTCCATAATGTCCTCTAAAAATGACCAACAAATTTCACATGCCTATCTAATGTAATACTCTTAAGTAATCTATGTAATCTTACACTTTAAAAAAAATACCTATGTCTATTGCATCATTATTTTTCTTACAAGCAGTAAAATGTTCCACCTTTGAACATCTATCAACAACTACAAAAATAGAATCATGACCTCTTTATGTTCTTGGTAATCTTAACATGAAATCCATGTTCATGTTTGTAATATGGAAATTTAGATTCTAACTAAAATACTTTTTCTTTCTAATTAGAATAATGTCAATGATATTACACTAGGATTCAACTAGCTTCAAGAGAAGTGTATTTTTCTATTGTCCAACAAGAAGAGAAAAAGAAGTCTAGAAAAATCCTATTCATACTCTAAACTTAGAAAACAATGATTTTGACTAAGCTAAAGCACAGAGGAAAATGATAAAGTGATAGTTTTCTAAAAAATAGATTACAAAATCACATAAAGAGTTACAAAAATGAAAAGAGGAAAGGAAGAACTTGGCAACAAAGATTGGAGGTCATGGTCTGAGATGTCAGTGCATCACACTATTTTCTGTGTGTCCCATTATTATTTGTACGATAGAAAAATACAAGAAACTTCTAGAAATCCCCCATATTATGATCTAATAGGTCACCTAGTTTACATAGGAAACCACAGAGAAGACCCAACAACACTCTAGGTGACAATAACTACAAAAAAACACATTGAGATTGATTATATTTAAATAATAAAAATTAAAAGTAAAGAAGAATAACAAAAGGGAAAAATAAACCTCCATGTGACTGACTTGTCCCCACAATACTTACAACTACAACACAAAGGAAAAATTATTGGGGCTATTTGGGAAATTTCCTTCAGGTCGAGACCTTGTGTTGTTCTTCTAACCTCCACAGACAACTAATCTTGGAGAATAATAAAAAGAAACTGCATTATGTTATTTCCTAAGTTCATCTAGGAAAATAATAGTAGTGACAATATTTAAAAGCTATGAGTATCAACCTTGGTATATAGGTAAGAATACCCTAGGGTGCATAAAGGAAAATAGAGGTGGTGGTCTACAACAATGATTTTTCAAATAGAGATAATGAAAGATGCAACAATGTTATTCAATCATAATGAAAAAAATGGTACCAAATATGCAAAATGGAAGAGGTTGCAAGCTTTTGGAGGGTTTGATCAATGTGCAATTAGTGCAAATACCTTTGTGAGAGCCTCAATAGTAACCAAGCCACAATAGTGAGTTTGATAGAAGCTAAGAAATAGAGATGTTGCAACCAAGAGGGAGCATCCAAAATCAAGAATGGAGAGCTAACAAATTTGTAAGAGCCAAAAAGTGAGAAGAAGCCACAATGGTTTCAAAATTAGATTTTTATATTGAAGAAGGATAAAACCAAAGGGTCTAGTACACTTATAGGAGTCATTTCTCTATGGAAGGTGTGTTATCACTGATGGAATCAAACAACTTAGGGTGAAACAAATGGTCAAACATTGAAAACTTCTAGGATGCTAGCATGTTGTGCAAATGTTAGCACATTGCACTCACATCCTAGGGAAATCCTCTAGAATTTGACACATGTTACCAAAACAACAAGAGAAATATGAATTTTATTTTAAATTTAACAAACTTTGTGAATGGGAAAAAGGCCACAAGTGGGCCTACAAACATGCTACGAGAGTGGACACAAAAGAGAGTTGACATCTGGGAATTTGGGCTAGTATGGGTCACCAAATGGCATGAGTGTAGAAGGACCAACTTTTCATTGGTCACTTGGACTATGTTGTCATGGCATTCTATTATAGGTAGGTGATGAGGTAGTTACAGGGCTAGGTACATGGTATCCCTTCAATTGTACCAACAAGTGTTCATTCTCACCACAACACCATTAGACCTAGGGTCACATAGTTGTTGATGTGTCACTCAATGATTATGACGATGAGGTAGAGGATGTAGCCCCCACATCAGATGTTGATAGGTAGTACCCTAATGTTTGTGGCATGGTGGGTGGCATGATCATGGCTTGAACTAATATATCTAATAGATGTACCAAGGACCCTAGGCCACTCAGAGAGCAGGAGGGCTTGGATGAGAGTGGGGAGGAGTCCTCCAATGGAGATGAGGAGGAGGAGAAAAAGGAGCTTACACCAACACTAATGGAAGAGTGACAACAATGGAGGGATGAAGATTCAGTCACCATAGAGGAGAGGCCTAAAGCCCAACCTCAAGTGACACGACCACCAACATTGTCTAGTAGTGTCTTGAGTCAAATAGTGCAAGGGGATTCAAGAAGTGAAAATATTGTCAGACTTGCCCTCATAGCATCTATAGGAGTAGAAACCTCTCTAGTGACAACACCCACCACAACACCTCCTTCACAGACACCTCCTAAAGACCCCAACTAGTAGATCAGGGATCTAGGTGAGGAATTTTTATTTTTGCATTATAATTTGAGTAGAGTACTAGATGCTTATTTGATTTGATTTAATGATGTGCACATGGGGTTGGATCAACTTCATAGGTCAAGTCATCACTGAGATGGTACTAACAGTGTAGCTTGAGCAAGGTGTGTAGGCAAATTATAGGCCTCAACAGGCTATAGAGAGGTACATTGATATCTTTGAGCCAATGGCTTAGTTGAGAGTTGCATATGAGGACATTAGGGTATGCAGGGATTGAGCCACTGTAGAGGTCATGTCCTTGACTGTGGAGTGAGACTTGGCAATGATGAGAGTAGAGAGTGTAGAGACTACATGTGATGCTCTTAAGAGAAAGTTGGAACACTATACGGATAACCTACAGAGGGTTCAGACTACACCAGCTACCAACTTGGACCATCCCAGGGTGTAGGATTTGATAGAAAAGGGGTAGATTATAAGCCAAGGTTGCTAGGCTACAACAGAGTGAGCTTCAACTCACATGAAAGGCAATAAAATTGAGAGGCATGATGAGAGGGATAGAGTCACAAAGTGGGTCTTAGATCCATTCACAATCTGTAGCCTCATGTCGAGAGCCTTCTATACAATAACCACCTACACCTAATGTCTTTAGTATTCATTCCCCTCTAGAGTGGTGTAGATGCTATATATTTTTATGATATACACCATATTTTGATACAATAATGACCTTTCATATATGATGTATCAAGAAATTATTGTATATATGAGATTTTGAGATTTTGGTTGAGATATTTGTGTTATGGATGCTTATTTATTTTCATGCATGCTATGGATGTTCCATATGATGATTATGTATATGTTTTCAAAATTATTTAATTGAATGCAATTAAGATCTAATAAAACAACTTGTTAAAATTGTTTAATTAAATGCTATAATGATTTAATCAAACAATGGAAAATGAAATTATTTAATTAAATACTATAAGGATCTAGTTGAGCAATTGAGATGAAAATTGGCTAATTAAATACAATAGAAGATCTAATTGAACAATGGAAATGAATTAATTAATTACATTATTAACTTATTGACATGGTAAATAAAATAGAGTAATTTTCATCTATAAATGGAAACTACAACTAATAATTAAAGATGACAAAAATCTTGTTAAGAATAGAAACAATAAGAATATATAACAAAGAAAAGTACACGTGAAACACTAAAAAAATGAATACATTATGTTTTAATAAAATAAAATTTGTATTTGTTTATAATACAAAATCTAAAGTAAATCATAGCTCTAAATAGTTGTGCCCGTGATTAAATGGCATAAGATAAACTATGATAAATTTCTAAATATCATGTTATACAAATGCCACATTAAAGAAATAAAATCATGTGTCAAAATGATGAAGATGCGTAGCATTAATAGATTCCTTGAGAGGCTTATTGTCCATTGTAGAGAGGTCATATGCTCCAAAACCATAAACCGAGGTGATGATGTAAGGTCCCAACTAGTTTGAGCTAAAATTTCCTTTAGCACCAGTTGGGGCATTCACATTATACTGATTGTTGTAAAGAACCAATTCACCTACTTGAAATGAGTAATGTAGGACTCACTAATTATAAACGTGATTTAGAGTTTTTTATAAGCTTAGAGATGTTCAAGAGAATTGACAAGATACTGATTTAGTATCTCAAGTTGTTGCATTCATTGTTCATGATAGGTATTATCATTGATGAGACCTTGAAGGGAAACTCACAAAGATTAAATTTTCAATTTGAAAGGCATGATAGTGTAGTGTAGAAAAGAGAGACTAGTTTAATAGATCAAACTAGGTCAAACCCTCTTCTACAAAACATTAGGACACAAACCGAGCTTGGCTTCTACCTAAGAAGGAGGGCCAAACTACAAAGGTTCTACCTTTTTTTTGTATTAGAGGAGGATCAACCCAATCCCACCAATCAAACTAGGGTAAAACAAGAAAACCCTAATTGACGAAGATTGGAGCATAATAGACAATTGAAAATAGATACAGATAATCTAAAAGCACCATAGAGGCTAGTGAACAAAGGAGAACCTAGAACCAGAGTCAGGAGGTCAAAGAACTAGGGTGCTTGGGTGCCCTAGACCCTTTTTAGGGTTTGCATAAACTGATGTCTTCACTGGGTCTATACCTACAAGCTATGTCTTCTTCCTGGAGATCAACTTCATAAACCTATTTCTCTGACCTATACACACACAAGAAGGAAAATAGTTGGGTTCTATTTACGAGCTTGGCTCAGTCAAGCACTGTCAATGGTGTTTCCACCTCCACAATATAAATGATGATAGATAAAGAGCACGTGCCCTAGGAGGGTAGAGGCAAATCTGAAGTAGAATGGAATGCTAGAACAAAGCATGAAGGAAAGAAGTCACCATGAGCATGAAAACCCTAGCATGCTTGAAGCAGCATCACAACTTGACTCAAGAAGTTGGTGTAGCCTAAAGAAGTAGAAAGATTTTCATAGGACCTACAATATGTTAGTGTTGCAGTAATAATCCACAATAGAGAGCTTTAGAGAAGAGTAGAGAGCATGAGAAAAAAGAAGATCCTTCAAAAGAGTTAGAGATTAGAGAGATTCAAATGAATAAACTCTTTCTTTTATATTTATTCTTGTTGATTTCCAAAGAATTAAACCACATGAGGCTGACATTGGGAATCATTTAAGAGGTCCCAAGCTGACAAGCCACAATTTAGGTTAGGGCTAAAGAGGGGACAAGGGTGCTTGGGTGCCCTGATCCTTTAGCCCCAAACTCCTGAGATAAGGCACTTAAAGTGTGCTTAGCCTCGCCTTGTAATTCATTTTTTGGGTTTCATGCATTGGGATCAAGAATTACATGCTTAATTCTCAAAAAGGTTCCATAAAAGGTCCTAATTAACAAGTGTAAGCCTTTTAGGTCCACTCAAGTGATAAACTAGGTGTAAAATGCTAGTGTACACATTTTACGATGCTACATTTAGCCCCCACTTTAGTGTGAGTACGAACTTACATTCAAACTCATACTAAAGGATGGAGAATACAAATTTCAAACACAACAAACATAGAAGACACAGAATTCTACCAAGTTTGAGGGGTGATTAAGCCCCAAAGCTTAGGATTCTAAGGTTGCGAACATGTAGGATCATAGAAGCCATAGAATGTCACCAAAATTGAGTGGTAATCAAGCCCCCAAGTTTAGGATCCTAGGAGTCTATGATGAATTTAATTCACATAAGACACATGACAAAATTCACTTGAATATGAAGCACTTAGAAAACATGAGATAAGACAAGACATACACAAGGCATACACTTGAGAAGTCATAATGCATACACGCAAGAAACAAAGCATAGATGTTGTACATAAAGTATACATGCAATAGACAAAGTATACACACGACACACATAGTAAACACACTTGACATGAAGTATACACATAAGGCATAAAGTATACATAGAATACACATGAAACACACACATGGAATACACACAAGACACTCAAGGAGAATACACGAGGAACACATAGAGAGAACACATGTGGGGCATGTGTGAGGTGTGAAGCATATATAGAGAATATGAATATACAAGGAGAACACATGCATCATACATCAATCACATAAAGCACAATATGGAAGACCTTGAATCAGCATGACAAAGGAGACCTCGATCTAAATGATGTCTCAAACACCATGCATCATTCCCCATGATGCAATAAAGAAGAATGCTAAGGGGTTAGTTAGAAATGAGAAGCACAAGAGGAGTACAAACACATCATACACACAATCTATCTAAAGAGAAGTGTTTCCACTCAAGGTAATACACAAGCTACCTCTCGTGAGAGGAATTACATGAAGCTTGCAAAATAAGAAGGCGAAGCGACCTTACTACCAAACTCTAGTTGGTGGCACAACCCTTCTCCTAAACATGCAAGGAGCCTCAACTTAGGAGAACAAGATTGTCCCAAGATCTTGTTTCCAAACTTTCCATAATGCTTTCCAAGAGAGTGTAGTAACAAAGGTAATCAACAAGTGTTTAGGTAAAAATAAGAGAGTAAGGTTCCATAGCACGATATATGCCCCCACCTTAAAGTGATTGCTAACTCCATTAGGGAGCAATTGTATTTAAGGTAGAGTGAGGAAGAATATAAAATAGGCATTAGAGATTTATAAAAATCACATGCCCAAATGTTATGTGTTTTCAAAAGATACATCACGACAAGGGGTTGTTCCCAAGACGAGAAAACCAAGGTGATGCTTATAGACACGATTCACAATGACTTGTGTAGTCATGGTATGATGCCAAGAATTGTAACAAGGTGCCACATAAATATGAAGATGATAGAAGAAAGATCACATGAGAGTACACGTAACTTAAATCATGAAAGAATGCTAAATCATCCCAAAAAATAGCACAATTGTATATCACGACATATAGAAGAATGAAGATACATATAGAGGAATGACACAACACATTCTTGCTCCGTGTACATTTGTGCTACCAAGGGTGCCAAGGGAGAACTAACAATACATCACAATAGGGGGATCACAGTACATATGAATATAAATGAGAATAAGGGACCACTCTTGCGAGTTGGCCTATAACAAATTATCCTCCCCCAACTTGATTATAAAATGGATGGAGGACAAGGTGCTCTAGGGACTACATCAAGTGTGGTAAGAAACGCTAGAGCCAAACCTTTTTTGAAGTTCTTGAATTTTTTCACCCAAGACTCGGCATTCTTTAGTGGAATGGCCAAGTGCTCGATGATATGCACAATAATGAGGTGTTGAATGATTATTTGTTGAATCTTTTTATGTTTTGGAGTAGGAAGAGTGATTGAGCAGTCTTTGAGTAGACTCAAAAAAATACACTCTTGTTGAGATAGAAGAGAAGATTTAGGGGGTAGGAAGCAATCCTCTTTGTTGTGAACATGGTGGAGAGAACGTAGGAGAAGGCCAAAAACCCAAACCTACTTTAGACAAGAGTGGTGTTGGTTCCATAGGTTCCTTAATTTCTTGTTCTTTACATCCTAACCCATTTCTATTGTATCCTTGTTTTGAAAGGATTTTAAATCCAATCCCATAACGCATCTCCAAATCTAAACGAAGAGGAGGGGTCATATGACTATCTTTGTTGAATGTGTTGAATAAGAAGGATCATTCTTTTCATCATGGTCAGGAGGGTGAAACTTTGTTTCAACCATCCCATGGGGGTTGAAATCTAAAGAGACCTCTTGATTACCAAGACATGTATTAGATGGTACTTTATCACAAATGGATGCCATTTCTATAGAAGAAGGCAGATCTTCATCTATTTTAAAGGTTTCATCATGATTAATCTTGAGTTTAAACGTTGTAGGAGCATGAGATTGTGTTGAAGAAATTTCATTTACCTTCAAGGTTTTTGGGTATGAGGCACCTGATATTTTATATTCACCTGCAAAGGAGGTTGTAAAATATAATGAATCCCAATCATCATCGAAAAAGAAATTCAAACGACCAACACTATCCTGATCAATACTAATGTTAGCAGCAGAGAATAGTGGTTTGGCTTTTGTTGAGGAAGGGATCAAATTACTTAGAGTAATTTGATATCTCACTTCCATTTGTAGGAAACTTTCCAAAATTGGATCGTCTTCAATTGTACGTAATTCATTTTCAAAGATGAAATTTATTGCATGATGAAGGGTAGATGAACTTCCCCCATGGCATTAATACATGGTCTACCAAGAAGAAGATTGTATGAGAGAGAATTAGGCATGACATGGATAAGGGTAGGTAGTGTCATAGGTCCAGCCTTAATATCTATGGTGATTATACCAAGTGATGTCCTACCAACATTATCAAAGCCACGAATGCTCATTTTATCTAGTTTGATGAGAGATGAATCAACATTGAGTTTATTAAAAAAATTCTATTCCACAAATATTAAGACCTCATCTACCATCAATCATAGTGTGTCGTACCCTCATTTTACTAATCATGACAAATATCATAAGAGGCTTATTTTGGTTTTAAATTTCTATGGGAGGTAATTCATGTTGTTGAAATGATATATCAGATGTTGTTGCATGCATACAATCTAAATGTCATGCCTAGATTTTCCATGTGGTCATGACATGAAAACCACATGTCATGCCCACATTTGCTATGTGGTCATGACACGAAAAATCAAAAAAATTTCAACCCGATCCTAAAACCCTCTTGCGTGCAACATGTACGCTTGGTGACAAATGCACATAATGTGGTTGTATTCACAACACATGTTAGGTATGTCGTACAAAGATGGGAAAGTCACACATGGCGCAGGGTGATGCGAACTCCTTTTGCCAACCCTACGGTAATGATAGCTACCAAGGTAGCGTGTGCATTGCAGAAGCGTCACTAAGAGGGGTGGTCACCATCCAGGAACTATCCCTAGGGTTTCTCGAGTGAAGGTGACACACGGTGCCGACCTAAGTTGAAATCTAACTTAAGAAATTAAACTATCAAAATTAATAAAATTAAAATGCAGAAAATAAACATGCTAAGGATAGATAAATCTATTTTAACCTTTAAAAACCAACCAAGATAATAGTTAAAGTCTAAAGCCTTTATAAAACATCTATCCGCACAAATTTAAAACGAGAAGCTTAACAACTAAGTAAATTAATTAATAACTAATGCTCAAGAAAAAATGACAAAAAGACCATACAAACTATGGGAGGAGACAACTACGAAACCTCACAAGGGAAGAGCATACAAAGGGAATCCAAACATATAGCATCAAAAAATTACCCATGAATTAAAATGATAACTAACCCAAAGCATGAGATCAATTCAAATAAAGGTAATATACAATTTCTAGTTCAAAATAACATACATGTCAAATATGAGAAATATCACACAGAATGATGCGCTCATTCGACACCAACATCGAGACAGACTAAAAACAATCATGGGAATCTGAACAATAATGTGGGAATATTACAATCCAAATCATAAACATAACATAAGATATCATTACAATAATTAACAAAGGACTCCAACATCCTGATTTAACCATTTCCATCAAAATAAACTATGCTAAAGCAAGATAAATTCCTTTCTAAACAAGGTTCATTTTCTAACCAAATAAAATCATAATACAATTACATGACAGAGGCTACTTCCCAAACATAGAAGGATCACACTCCAATAATTAAATTACATAAATGATAATATTAGAACATTAATAAATCACCTCCAAAGTGCTCTAGTAGGCACAAGATACAACATGATCACAAAGTAAACAATACACAAGGAACTCTTCCAACTCTCAAGAGATCTTCTTGTAGGACCAATGGGGAAATGTTACCCACCACCCTACCATATTGCCATCATCGAGTGCAATAGATGTCTATGCCACTCTAGGCAACCCCCGAGCTACGGAGAAGAAGATCATGGCAACACCGCTATCAAGCCATCTCACACAAACAAGGGTTTCAACAAGACTCCAAGGTAATTCACACAAGGATGAACATGGGTTCCACACACACCCAACACAACACCATGGGGATAAAATAACTAGTAGAATTCAATGCACACCCACACATGAATATACACATCTCACAGTCTAATACATGATTCACCTAGGGTCACTCATGACCCAACCAAGCAATAGAAAGGAAAGAGATTAACACAAGAGCATCAATACTTTTAAATTCATACACGTCCTTTAATACATCATCACTAACAGTTATTTCAATGCAGTGGAGGAGAGAAGGGAAACTACTTCAAATCCATAATACAATTCATTCAATAAGGCATACCAAACATCATTTTCTCAAAATAGAAATAGCACACAAAACAAGGTATAACATCGTCACATTAATAACCATACATACAAATATCAAGATCAAACAATGATGCAAGGGCATTATGGCCTTCTATAGGCAACCCAAGAATACTAAGTATCCATTCCTAAGTTCAAAAGTCAACTTTGACCGAAAAGTCAAAACATGGGGAAATGAGGTCAAAACACATAACACTCATAACCACGTAACTAGAAGTATACAATTTTAACATAAGGCCTATAAAAGGTCAACTTTGACCAAAAGGTCAATTATGACCCAAAAAGTCAAAACATGGAGAAATGAAGTCAAAACACATACATCATATCCACATGGTCAGAATTATACAATTCCAACATAAGGCCAATACAATGTTCAACTTTGATCAAAAGTCAACTTTGACCAAAAGTCAACTTTGACAAAAAAAAGTCAACTGTGATAAAAAGTCAAAACATAGGGAAATAAGGTCAAACACATAGCAACAATATCCATGTGGCCATAAGTATACAATTCAAACATAAGGCCTATAAAAAAGCCAACTTTGACTAAAAAGTCAAAGCACAGAAAATGAGGTCAAAACATGCGACACTCATATCCGATAAGTAGGGAATCATGTTTCCCTCATGAGACTCTTCATCTCACAAAATAATACTAAAAATTGAGGTCTAAAACATAATTTTCATTTTTCAATAAGAGGGAAAAAAACCATAAAAGCCCCAAATTCACCATTTGGAGACCTGCCTCAAGAACACCCAAATTTATAACTCCCATAATACTTAAAAATTCAAAAATCTGAAAGTGCCCTTTTGGTTCTAATATGCACAACAACATTCTTTCAACTCAAATAAATTCTTTCATTCTCACAACCCATTCTAGAAAAATTTTGCCATAACTTAGCCTCTTTTCATGCATTTTCAAAATAAAATTTGAATGCAATTCAAAAACAAACTATATCTAATTCTTATTTGTGTCATTGAACTCTATTCATTGCTACAATGAAGAGATCATAAACATCCACCTATTGTGGGCATGGCAAATGCAAAATTTAAATTAAAAAGGAATCAAACCACAAGAAAAATACCTCTTTCCAAGCAAGCTTTCAAATAGAAAAATCTCATCTTGAGAGGCATGAATCCAATCTGAATTTCTTCCTACATTGAAGCAATCCCAAGACCATTCCAATGCACTCCCACCCACAAGCACAATCCAATTGTAGCCACCTCCATGAATTTTTCTTTCAAAGGAGAAGAATAAGGAGAGGGAGAAAAATACAATAAAACATATAAAAAAGAAAATAAAACTCTATTTTCCTTATATGCTCTCATTTCTTTTATTTTATTTATTTCTCATTCCCAAATATCTATTCCAAAATATATTTGAAATAATAGGAAAGTAACTAATTAAATTAATGCAATTATTTCTACAAGGTAATTGCAATATAATTTAACCGCATTCCATAAAATCTAAACACTCACATAATTAAATTTAATTTTCTTTATAAAATGATTTTACATAAGACAAAGGTATAGACATAGATAATTCTAATAAATAGAAATTAATCTATTTCTCAAGCACATAATAATGAAATATAATGCATTTTCCACAATTTTAATATTTCTAACTTACGAAAAATAACTATAATAATTAAATTAGAATGCATTTCACTTGAAAGCATAATTTCTGAAACATAAACAAATAAAATACAAAGCATTCCCTAAGGCACACAATAATTACATATAATTGCTATTCCACAATTAAAACTATTAACTCAAATTAGATAATTCATTTTCTTGTTTCCAACCATTTAAATATTTCAAAAACACGGAAAACACATTTTTTTAAATAAATTAAAATATAATGTGAAAAGATAGAAGAAATACACACAAAGAACTCACTCACACTTTATGGGTTTAATCACAAGACAAGGGTCCAGAATCACAACATATTCATATGAGAGGTAGACTACATAGACACTAAAAACATCCTTTAATTCACAACTAAATAGGATGGGTTAAGCAACCAACCTACCACAAGAAACATAGGGTTAACAACTTGACCACTAGGGCTAGGTAAGGAGAGATGACTAAGCATCCCATGTCAACTTCTCCACATCCCACTCATTGGTCAAGAACCTGTAAAAATATATCCTGCACACTCAAGGCAAAACATCAAATCCAACAATGGAGATCATAGCCAAAGAAATAAATAATGACCAATAAGGATGTATAATCTAGCAAGACACATATCCATCTTGCAATTACATCATATAATAATCGACTCAGTATATCGTTTAATCTAACCATAGAAATAATAGGACACAATAAGAGATGCACATGGGTGGGCCCTACACTAACATAGATGCTACATCATTCAGCCTAATAGAAGGTGGAACAACTACCGTTTGTAGAGCCTCATAGAGCATTCTGTGGTATGTAGGTGATGTTTGTATTAAATCCCATAGAGAGATATTAGCAGGAGTAGTGTGGAGTTGCTTGACAAGATCATATTCTTTACCAATATTTGGATGAAGACAACGTGCTTGAGGTAGGATAGGTTGAGAGGATGGAAGAGAAATGGGCACACTTTGTGCGTGCTTACTTTTATTATGGGTGTTATATGTGTGAGAAATCGTGTGATGCTACGACACATTTTGAACACCTTGATTCTTTTGAGTAATTTGTTTTGCAAGATTGAGAATGTAATATGGAGGTTGAGGTGGTGTTGGATCACATTGAATGGTAATCACCGATTTGAAGTGAGGAGGCGTATTAGGTGGATCATGCACAATTATTTTAGGAACATTAGTACACTTATTCACTATCCCTTTAGTGGGTAGACTAAGTTTATTAATGATGATTAAATTGACATTGTTTTCATTTTGAGTAAGCTCAACATCCATCCCTGAGGGATTTAATGTGAGAGATCTCTCTTCATCCACTAATGCTTCATCTTTTGAAGGGAGAGCATTGGAATGAAGGGAGGGTAAAGTGTTGTTAAAAAAATTGTTGATGATTGCATCTTCGGTGATGTCCAAGGGGTTTAAACATGCAACCAAAGGAGAAATACCAAGGGTCTTCACATCCTTAGTGATATCCAAGGTACTTGAACATTCAATCAAAGGAGGAAGATTGAGGGTCTTCACATCCTCAGTGATATCCATGGTACTTGAACATTTGACCAGAGGAAGATCAATAGAATGAGCCATAGAATTATCATGTGCTATGGTAGAAGTAGAAATAGTATGTTCATCTTTATCTCTAGAAGAGAGACTAATGAGTATGTCAACGATCTCATTCTCTTGCACCAAAATGTCTTCATTTTTGGGAGAGGGATCCAAAGCATAGGGTGAAGTAGGCAAAGCTAAGTCACCATCATATGCTTTATAGAGTATATCTGTGGAATTATCATGATTTTTAGTAGTAGAAGAAGATTTATCATCATTATAAGATATATCATACATGGATGTTATGTTATCTAACATGTGAGGATGTGATGCAGGAGCATCTAGGCGAATGGGCTATCCCGCATCAACCAAAAAAATTTTAGTTTGTTTTCTCCATTTTGGTGTGTGTTGGCATCTCTTAGCATCAGAAAGCAACTTGTGTGATCAGATTTGTGAAATTTGAAATTTCGTCGGTTGGTTGTTTTCAAGGCTCTGCATGTAGTTTTTTGAATTTTTTTCTAGAAAAGCCATAAAGGATGGAGTAAAACCCTTTTGTAGGGACATTCTTGGAGGTACCATGATTAATATGTAAAAAGAATTAGAGTAATATCTTTCACGGTTTGAGATATTTTAATGCTGAAAGTTTGTAAAAAAATGTGTCGACACTTTAAGAGAAGTATAATATCTCGACATTCTTGAAGTCTGAAGCAAAATCCTTCTACAGGAGATCTTGGGATGTCATTCCAAGCTTTCTCGCCAAATTTCATGCAATTAAGAGAACTTTGATTTTTTTCGTCTGCCAGCACCCAACGCTGCCAATTTATGCAATCACACCAAATGATTTTCTCTAAATTGTGTTCTTAGCTTTGGAAGGTATTATTTATTATTTTATTTGTGTTACTTGGGGCATTTAATACATCAATGACAAGGCATATTTTAATGTGCTAGATTATTGTGAACTTCAATGCCAAAGGTTTAAAGGTTTATAATGCATAAGTGATAAAAAGAAATAGAAACAACAAAGGCATATATTTTAAAGAATTAGGAGGCGGTTAAAGAAGAGGATTTTGATTTATTAAAAGGCAGACATAAATGAAGAAATAATTAAAAATGCCTAGCTGGAAATGTGGTGTGAGAAATAGAAAAGGAAGCAAGAAAAATGAGTTATGCACTACATGGAGGTGAAAGGCCTCTTTTAGAGGTAGTTTGTTTCATTATAAAAAAAAAACAACAATAAAATCATGGAGAGGAAATTATAAGGCCTTTTTTAGGCTCCAAAACAGAGAAGTTGGAAAGTAATTGCAGCGCCTAAAAGGAGGATAAAAATCTAATTCCATGCTGGATGAAACAACTCTTTTATTGCAAGTTTTTAATGTTTTATAGCAGCAGATAATCATGAAGAATGGTGACACAGCAGAGAAGGTAGGAAGGGTTTTGAAACGCCTCTAGAAGGACTATCAAATGGTGGTTAGAACAAAAAAATAAAACATGGTATGAGGGTGCACAATAGAGGGAGAGGTGCAGATTTTTGTGTTGAATGGAACAACATTAAAGCCAAGGCAAACAATGGGATGGTGTGAAGAGAGAGATGCCTCAGAAGGAGGGTTTTTAGTTGCATATTTTTGTGTGTTTTATGGTGGTAGATCATGTTATAGTTTGGTGTAATTGTCTTGAGCTGATTTAATGTAATAAATTTGAATTTGCTTGTATTTGATATGGTATTGTGAGTTGTATGTTTGTTGCAGCAAGGATGTATTGCATTGTGTGTATGTGAGCAACAAGTTTATCTTGCATAATATGGGTTTTATTTTTGGTCTGAAATTTATTTGTTTTTCTATGGAGTTGAGAGCATGTGTTTATAGTTATGAGTGTGTGAGGTTTTTTCTTGCATCATATGGTATCAGAGCCAGTCAGGTAGAGCGTAGAATGTGAGGCAGCCTATGCCAGTACTTGAGGGTGGAGAGTGTGGTTGTGTCGAAGATCTCGAAAGAATTATTGCAAGTATACAGGAGTTGTGAGCAATTGAGAGCTGAGTGAAGACATTGAAGCCACGAGAGAGAAGTGTGAGTGATTTTTGTTGCAGGGAGGAGACCTGTAACTGGAAGAGTTTTTTGAGTTGTTGTGTATCTATAGGTGTGTGCAGGTTGTAGAGAGTTGGTTTTGTGAGTGTGAGGAAAAGTGTTTGATAGAATGTCTTAGAGGCAAGGAGAATGCCTAATGATGAAGATGGTATTTTTGAAGCCACAGAAAGAGGAGCAGGAGCCTATACAGAGAAGGAGTTTGTTCATAACTATTTGTAAGTAAGAAGGAAAATGTTGCAAGGTTATTGTGGATAGAAGTAGTACAAACAACTTGGTTTCATTGGAGATGGTCGAGAACCTAAATTTGAAGAGAAGAAAATACCCCAATCCTTATAGTATTTCTTAGATGTGAAGAGATCATCGGATTTGGGTAAGTGAGCAATGTGTTGTCAATTTTCATATTGGTAGATACAGAGATGAAATTGTATGTGATGTAGTACCCATGGATGTATGTCAAGTCCTATTAGGTTTACCCTAGCTTTGGGATAGAGAAGCTATGCATGATGGTAGAAAGAATACTTACAGTATAATCAAGGATGGGAAAGAATTTATTTTGGCTCCGTTGCATGATAAACATGAGGAAGTGGTAAAAGAAGTTGTAGCAAACAGGAAGGATGAAAAGGAAGAGATTGTAGCAGCATACCATGAGGAAAACATGGTGAAGGAGAGTGAGAAAGAAGAGAAAAGTGTAGCAGTTGAAGGGGAAAATATGGGTATGAAGGAGTCCCATTATTTTTTGACAAAGTTATGTTTGCAAGTGATTATGTGTATGCAAGTGAATAGGAAGAAGAAAAGGTTGCAATAGTATGCCCTGATGAAGGCATAGAGAAAGAGGTTGAGGAAGATGAAAGAGAAGAGATTGCAGTAGTGGTTGAGGATGAGAAGAAGGATGTAGTAGTGGCAAATAATGAGGTTGTAGTAGTAAAGAAGGAGAATAAAGAAGATGTGGCAGCAGGCAATGGTGAGGAGAAGGTTGCAGAAAAAGAGGTAATACACAATATGTTTTATTTTTATGATGAAGATGAGAGTAGAGTGTATGTAAATGAAGAGATTATAGAAGATAGTGAGCAGACAGATGTTGCAGCAGTAGCGAGAAAGGAACATGTGAAAGAGGTAAAATTGTATTCATTTTATTTTGTGAAGGATGATCTACATGTAAGTGTAGAAGAAGAATTAGTGAATGCAGAGGAGATAATACAACTGGAAGTTGTTAGTGTTTATTTGTATGCAGGGAATGATTGGTATGATATTGCAGAGGATAGTGCAGAGGCATATTGGTGGAGAAGGTTGGGTTACAATGGATCAAATTCTACGTTGACGAAGAGAAGTACAAAGTAGCGTTGTTGGAGTATGGGAAGTGTTCCAAGTAAATGTTGGAAGAGGAGAAAGAAGAAGCATTTTTTTCAAACTTGATGTAGTGATGGAGCTTTCTATAGGTTGTCTACAACCTACAAGGGTGACTCAGTCATCCGACTCCATTTTGTGAGTCCTATTCACAAAATCTTTCCTATCCGACGTGTCCAATGCAAGAGATCCAGGTGAATGTGCTATCCCGCATCAACCAAAAACATTTAAGTTTTTTTCTCCATTTTTAGTGTGTGTTGGCATCTCTCAACATCAGGAAGCAACTTGTGTGATTAGATTTGCGAAATTTAAAATTTTGTTGGTTGGTTGTTTTCAAGGCTTTACAGGCAGTTTTCAAAAAAATATTCTGGAAAAAACATAAAGGATGGAGGAAAACCCTTTTGTAGGGGCATTCTTGGAGGTACCATGATGAAAATGCAAAAAGAATTGGAGTAATATATTTCACATTTTGAGAGATTTTAATGTTGAAATTTTGTAGGAAATGTGTCAACACTTTAGGGGAAGTTTGATATCTCGACATTCTTGAAGTCTAAAGCAAAATCCTTCTGCAAGGGATCTTGGGATGTCATTCCAATCTTTCTTGCCAAATTTCATGTAATTCAAAGAACGTTGATTTTTCTCATATGTCGGCAGTCGACTCTGCCAATTGATTAAAAGGAGGTGGTTAAAAAAGATGATTTTGATTAATTAAAAGGCAGACATAAATGAAGAAAGAATAAAAAATGCCTAGCTGGAAATGTGGCATGAGAAATAGAAAAGGAAGCCAAAAAAATGAGTTATGCACTACATGGAGGTGAAAGGCCTCTTTTAGAGGTAGTTTGTTTCATTATTAAAAAAAAACAACAATAAAATCATGGAGAGGAAATTATAAGGCCTTTTTTTAGGCTCCAAAACAGAGAAGTTGGAAAGTAATTGCAGCGCCTAAAAGGAGGATAAAAATCTAATTCCATGCTGGATGAAACAACTCTTTTATTGCAAGTTTTTAATGTTTTATAGCAACAGATAATCATGAAGAATGGTGACACAGTAGAGAAAGTAGGAAGGGTTTTGAAACGCCTCTAGAAGGACTATCAAATGATGGTTAGAAAAGAAAAATAAAACATGGTATGAGGGGGCACAGTAGAGGGAGAGGTGTAGATTTTTGTGTTGAATGGAACAACATTAAAGCCAAGGCAAACAATGGGATGGTGTGAAGAGAGAGATGCCTCAGAAGGAGGGTTTTTAGTTGCATATTTTTGTGTGTTTTATGGTGGTAGATCATGTTATAGTTTGGTGTAATTGTCTTGAGCTGATTTAATGTAATAAATTTGAATTTGCTTGTATTTGATATGGTATTGTGAGTTGTATGTTTGTTGTAGCAAGGATGTATTGCATTGTGTGTATGTGAGCAACAAGTTTATCTTGCATAATATGGGTTTTATTTTTGGTCTGAAATTTATTTGTTTTTCTATGGAGTTGAGAGCATGTGTTTATAGTTATGAGTATGTGAGAGGTTTTTTCTTGCATCATATGGTATCAGAGCTAGTCAGGTAGAGCGTAGAATGTGAGGCAGCCTATGCCAGTACTTGAGGGTGGAGAGTGTGGTTGTGTCAAAGATCTCGAGAGAATTATTGTAGGTATACAGGAGTCCTAAGCAATTGAGAGCTGGGTGAAGACATTGAAGCCGCAAGAGAGAAGTGTGAGTGATTTTTGTTGCAGGGAAGAGACCTGCAACTGGAAGAGTTTTTTGAATTGTTATGTATCTGTAGGTGTGTGTAGGTTGTGTTGGTGCCTGAATTGACTGTCAGTTCTTGAGCAATTTTTATGCAGGCACCACCCCAAAAAATCCAAAAAAATTTCCAGTTTTGGCACCCCTTCAGTGTTTTGTAACATCCACATCATCTTTCTTGAAGGAGGTGGTCTTCTTGTTTTCTCCATCGGCATGAGTTTGCATGTGTCTTGGCAATCTTTTTGGTACCAATGGCGTGTTATCTTCTATCGCTGAGACTTTACCTATCGGCGAAGGTGTTTTGTGGCTTGCCAACGGACTGGGTCTCGCCGACGAGGGTTTTGGGGTGCTATCGCCAAGACTTTGGCTATCGGGTGAACGGGCAGATTGTTGGCCGATGGCGTAGGTCTGGCCGATGGAGTTGCCATCGGCGAGTGTGGAGAGTTGGGCCGACAGGGGTACTCTGGCCGATGGAGCTGTATCAGCGTAACATGTGATGTCGGCGAGGGAGTTTTTGATTGAGCCGATGGCATGGGTCTGGCCGATAGGCGGTAATTAGCCTATGGGCGTTGGCATGACTTTTGGAGTCGGCGTAGGTTTGAGGTGTTGCTCCGACAGTGTAAGTCACACCGATAGAGGTGGGAGGCCTGGGTGTTATCGGTAAGACTCTTGAGGTCGGCAAAGAAGTGTTCAGTTGCTCCGATAGTGTTGATCTCGCCGATGGGAGCGAGGAGTCTGGCCGACAGGGGATTACGATAGGCATCGGTGAGACCGCTGTGATCGGCAGGAGATTTTTGAGGAAGGCTGATGGTATATGTCATGGTGATGGGCTGTGGGCGAAGGGTCGTGTGTCGAGCGTGGCAAAACGCTCGACACTTAGTATCCATGCGGCCATGTTTTTAAAATGATAAAATGGTCTCTGCAGGACGAATGTGGGATATTGATTTATGCAGATGTGAAGGTCTTCCCGATGGTCTTGGTCACGCCGATGGCATGATATGCAAGGCAAAACATGCATTTTCAGGGTGCCTACGTGGCACATTTTCGTAGGATAGTGACTTTTCAACGTGGATTTGGTGCCATCAATTTTCAAGCGATGGAAGGGTCGACGGCCATGTTTTAAAGATGGAGTATGAGTTTCCTTTGTGGCTTCAGGCACGTTTTGAGCGGGAAATTTCCATTTAAGTTGTGCGACTATTTCCAGGAGAAGATATGGGTGGTTGAGCCATCAATGGTGATTTGCAGAGGCATGGGCGAATGGTTGAACGGCCATGTATCTAATTTATGGCAAGAAAATTCTCCGACAGTGGCACAAGGCTCGAGCTCATCTGCCCCTTGTCCTTTTCCTGCTTCTCCATGTTTTGTCCCCTGCTGCGCTTATTCTTTGCAGGCCATTTTCCTCAGAGTGAATGTATCTGGCAAATTTTTGACTTCTGGCCATGTAATTAATTGCTGTGGTACACTCTCTGGCTGTTATAAGCAGACTGTGTTACCATTTTTTAGGTTGTTGAAAGTTGAAGAATTTTTGGCTCTGTAATTCAAAACAAGCTAATCTGGTTGCTCTGTACAGCTAAACCTGTGAGTCTATGTATCTCTTGTTGTATGTTTTGGCATGAACCCATTGATTTCATGATTAATCTTATATGAGAAATGTTATCTTAGCATGTGTTTTGTTAATTCTGTCTCCAGTACTGCATGTATTCTTCTTCTGAATCTGGGTATTTAAGGAATGTTCAGACTCTAGAACATAGAATTCCTATGTTGAATGTCTGATCTTTTAACTTTTGCTCAAAGGTAGATTAAACTGTTTTCAGATTAAACATTGGGAAGGGTATACTGCAGTAGGGATGCCATAAGTAGAGATAACTTAGCACTCTGTATTGGGAGATATCTGTAAGGCAGGTATCATATATATCCCTCTGAAATCCAGTTTTAGCTATTCATGCTGATCATTCACAGGTGTATGTCTATTGACTCCAGGCCCTGGATAGGCACCAATCTTGCTTTGTGTTTGTGTTATAACCATGTCTAGCTTTGCATCCAAACTTAAAATCAAAATTGAAATCTAAAACAACAATTAGGACATTAGCATTAGTTTTAGGATCCTCAGTCCTCTGTCTACAACTGCAAATAAGCCCAAAGCTAGCCCCTTTGTTCTTATCTTTCAGTTTTGGTCTACTTACAGGAGGACTCATCTGCTTTCTGTCAGCATCCCATCCTTAGTATGCACATTATCATGGGTGTTGAGTAGGGAATACCCCCCTAGGGTTTGCAGAGCCTGAAGAAGAAGAGGAGATAAAATATAGAGTCTATCTCCTACACTGTTGGCCCCTGGCCCAGAGATCCTGTTGATCATTGATAGCTACATTGTAGGGAAATCTGGGAATAAGCATCCAGTCTGGGAAAAAACCAACAGGTTGTAGAAAGTTGGTTTTGTGAGTGTGAGGAAAAGTGTTTGATATAATGTCTTAGAGGCAGGGAGAATGCCTAATGATGAAGATGGTATTTTTGAAGCCACAGAAAGAGGAGCAGGAGCCTATATAGAGAAGGAGTTTGTTCATAACTATTTGTAAGTCAGGAGGAAAATGTTGCAAGGTTATTGTGGAGAGAAGTAGTACAAACAACTTGGTTTCATTGGAGATGGTCGAGAACCTGAATTTGAAGAGAAGAAAATACCCCAATTCTTACAGTATTTCTTAGATGCGAAGAGATCATCAGATTTGGGTAAGTGAGCAATGTGTTGTCAATTTTCATATTGGTAGATACAGAGATGAAATTGTATGTGATGTAGTACCCATGGATGTATGTCAAGTCCTATTAGTTTTACCCTAGCTTTGGGATAGAGAAGCTATGCATGATGGTAGAAAGAATACTTACAGTATAATCAAGGATGGGAAAGAATTTGTTTTGGTTCAGTTGCATGATAAACACGAGGAAGTGGTAAAAGAAGTTGTAGCAGACAGGAAGGATGAAAAGGAAGAGATTGTAGCAACATACCATGAGGAAAACATGGTGAAGGAGAGTGAGAAAGAAGAGAAAAGTGTAGCAGTTGAAGCGGAAAATATGGGTATGAAGGAGTCCCATTATTTTTTGACAAAGTTATGTTTGCAAGTGATTATGTGTATGCAAGTGAATAGGAAGAAGAAAAGGTTGCAATAGTATGCCCTGATGAAGGCATAGAGAAAGAGGTTGAGGAAGATGAAAGAGAAGAGATTGTAGTAGTGGTTGAGGATGAGAAGAAGGATGTAGTAGTGGCAAATAATGAGGTTGTAGCAATGAAGAAGGAGAATAAAGAAGATGTGGCAGCAGGCAATGGTGAGGAGAAGGTTGCAGAAAAAGAGGTAATACACAATATGTTTTATTTTTATGATGAAGATGAGAGTAGAGTGTATGTAAATGAAGAGATTATAGAAGATAGTGAGTAGACAGATGTTGCAGTAGTAGCGAGAAAGGAACATGTAAAAGAGGTAAAATTGTATTCATTTTATTTTGTGAAGGATGATCTACATGTAAGTATAGAAGAAGAATTAGTGAATGCAGAGGAGATAGTACAACTGGATGTTGTTAGTGTTTATTTGTATGCAGGGAATGATTGGTATGATATTACAGAGGATAGTGTAGAGGCATATTGGTGGAGAAGGTTGGGTTACAATGGATCAAATTCTAGGTTGACGAAGAGAAGTACAGAGCAACGTTGTTGGAGTATGGGAAGTGTTCCAAGTAAATGTTGGAAGAGGAGAAAGAAGAAGCATTTTTTTCAAACTTGATGTAGTGATGGAGCTTTCTATAGGTTGTCTACAACCTACAAGGGTGACTCAGTCATCCAACTCCATTTTGTGAGTCCTATTCACAAAATCTTTCCTATCCGATGTGTCCAATGCAAGAGCATCCAGGTGAATGTGCTATCCGGCATCAACCAAAAACATTTAAGTTTTTTTTCTCCATTTTTAGTGTGTGTTGGCATCTCTCAACATCAGGAAGCAACTTGTGTGATTAGATTTGCAAAATTTGAAATTTTGTTGGTTGGCTGTTTTCAAGGCTTTGTAGGCAGTTTTCAAAAAAAAATTCTAGAAAAAACATAAAGGATGGAGGAAAACCCTTTTGTAGGGGCATTCTTGGAGGTACCATGATGAAAATGCAAAAAGAATTGGAGTAATATCTTTCACAGTTTGAGAGATTTTAATGTTGAAAGTTTGTAGGAAATGTGTCAACACTTTAGGGAAGTTTGATATCTCAGCATTCTTGAAGTCTAAAGCAAAATCCTTTTGCAAGGGATCTTGGGATGTCATTCCAATCTTTCTTGCCAAATTTCATGTAATTCAGAGAACTTTGATTTTTCTCATTTGTCGGCAGTCGACTCTGCGAATTGATTAAAAGGAGGCAGTTAAAAAAAGATGATTTTGATTAATTAAAAGGTAGACATAAATGAAGAAAGAATAAAAAATGCGTAGCTGGAAATGTGGCATGAGAAATAGAAAAGGAAGCCAAAAAATGAGTTATGCACTACATGGAGGTGAAATGCCTCTTTTAGAGGCAGATTGTTTCATTATTAAAAAAATAATAATAAAATCATAGAGAGGAAATTATAAGGCCTTTTTTAGGCTCTAAAATAGAGAAGTTGGAAAGTAATTACTATTGGTGCCTGCATGAGCAGTCAGTTTTCAAGCATTCGAACATGCAGGCACCTTCCCAAAAACATCCAAAGAAGTCCTAAGTCTTCAGCCTCAGCATTTTTCAACTGCAGCATCATATTTTCTTCAAGGAGGAGGTCATCATCATCATATTTCCAGTCATCACCCTATTGTTTCTCGCGAGGGTCATCATATTTTCTGTCAGCCTGATCTTCCGCGGGGTGATATTTTAACATCGGGTGATCTTAGTTAAGATCATCTTGATGATGTTGCTGCAAGGTTCTAAGTATGACCCGTTTTGCATTAGGGTCATCATATTTGAACATCAGGTGATCTTGGTTAAGATCATCCTGATGTTACTTTATCACTTCATGTTTTCTTTATTGCCTGGTGCTACTGACATCATTCTTTTATCGGGGTGATATTTGCTCGTCTGCATCAGCATCATTTTCTCTTAGGAGGTGGTCAGCATCATCATGATATTCTATCGATCAGATATTTCATCAGGGTCATCATGTTTCAATATCAGGTGATATTCGTATATCATCCCGATCCTGCAATGAAGCTACAGTGCACCCCAATATTTCTATCAGGGTGATATTTCCAAATATTCGGTTATCTTCCAAATATCATTCTGATGTCGATATGATGGTGACATCATCAAGGTCCAGGGGGTCATAATTCTAACACTAGTCATCTTGTGGAGATCCCCTGATATTTGCAAATATGACGATGACGTCATCCGGATATGAGGAGGTGCGCGAGGCAGATATGCTGATGACATCAGCAGGATATGATGGTGACATCATCAGGATGTTCATCGGTGAGACATTTGGTATCGGCTAAGCAGGAGGATCTTCCTCTGATGCATCAGGTTGTGCCGATGAAGGTGAATATCAGGTTGATATCTCACGCGAAGGTAAGGTTCGTCATCAGGCTGATATTCAAACATCAGGGTGATATTTTATATCAAGTGATGTAGACGGCATGGTACTTTCCCGCAGGGTGATATTTTCTACAAGATGATATTTCACATTAGGGTGATGTGAATTATCAGGGTGAGCTCATGCAGATGAGGCCTGCTGACGTCAGAGTGATATTTCAAGCAACAGGATATCATGCTCAAGGAGGATGATGATGAGGCTTATACTAGTGTTGTCGGGAGCAAAAGCACCGACATCATATATGCTCGTGACCTAGTATATAAGGTGATGAGGAGGTCACCGCAGGGTGCATGTGGGATAATTTGATCCTGCATAATTTGAAATATCAGGGTGATAAATTTTGGCGGGAACGGTTTGCGATGCACTGTCTACTGCATTTCCCACGGCCGCGAGTTGGTGCGCCATTTATGGCGGTTGTTGCAGAGGTATGGGCGATGGCGTGAATTGTCAAACTGCCCGATTGAAGATGTGGATCCCCAGGCGACGGCGCAAGGCTCAAGATCACTCCCTGTCTCCTCTCCCACCTACTGCATTGAATGTTTGAGTGCTACTTTCTCAATGAGCTGTATCTAGCAAATTTTGACTTTTGCCATGTAATTAATGCTGAGGACCTTCCTGCTATATATAGAAGGTTGTGTTGCTCATTAGTGGTTGTTGAAAACTAGACATATCTGGCTTTATAATAGATACAACTGGTTCTAGTTGCTCTGTGCAGGAGGTTTTGTGAGTTTATGTATCTCTTGTTGTATGTCTCATACATGAATTTACTGATTTCATGATTGGTTTTATATGAGTAATGCTGAATTTGCATGTGTTTTATTATTCTGTCTCCAGTATTGCATGTATCCTTCTTCTAAATCTAGATATCTAAGGGATGTCTGGGATTCTAGAATATAGAATTCCTGTATTGAATGCTTGATCTTTCAACTTCTGCTCAAAGGGTAGATTAAAGTGTTTTCAAATTAAGTGTTGGGAAAGATATACTGCAATAGGGATGCCATAAGTAGAGATAACTTAACACTCTGTATTGGGAGGTATCTGTAAGGTAGATATCACACAAATCCCCTTGAAATCTAGTTTTAGTGTGTTCATGCTGATCATTCACAGGTGTATGTCTACCGACTCCAAGCCCTGGATAGGCACCAATCTAGCTCTGTGTTGAGGTTATACACTAGGTCTAGGTTTGCATCCAAACATAAATCAAATTCAAACTTCCAAAACAACAATTAGGACTGTAGAAGTAGTTTAGGACCAAGATCCTCTGATTCACAACTGAACATAAGCCCAAAGCTAGCCCCTTTTCACTTATCCTACAGTTTTGGTCTTCATATAGGAGGATTTATCTACTTTGTATCAATACCCCAAGCCAACCTACAAGCATATTCTCATGGGTGTTGAATAGGGAATACCCCCCTAGGTTTTGCAGAGCCTGAAGAAGAAGAGGAGATAAAAATAGAGTCTATCTCCTATACTGTTGGCCCCTGGCCCAGAGATCTTGTTGATCACTGATGGCTACTTTGTGGGGAAATCTGGGAATGAACATCCAGTCAAGGAAAAAACCAACAATCACAGTGCCTAAAAGGAGGATAAAAATCCAATGCCATGCTAGATGAAACAAAGATTTTATTGCAAGTTTTTGATGTTTTATAGCAGTAGATAATCATGAAGAATGGTGACATGACAGAGAAGGTAGGAAGGGTTTTGAAACGCCTTTGGAAGGATTGTCAAATGATGGTTAGAACAACAAAAATAAAACATGGTATGAGGGCACACAGCAGAGGGAGAGGTGCAAGTTTTTGTGTTGAATGGAACAACATTAAAGCCAAGGCAAATAGTGGGATGGTGTAAAGAGAGAGATGCCTTAGAATGAGGGTTTTTAGTTGTAGATTTTTGTATGTTTTATGGTGGTAGATCATGTTATAGTTTGATGTAATTGTCTTGAGATGATTTAATGTAATAAAATTTGAATTTGATTGCATTTGATATGGTATTGTGAGTTGTGTGTTTGTTGCAACAGGGACTGTATTGCATTGTGTGTATGTGAGTAGCAAGTTTATCTTGCATAATATAGGTTTTATTTTGGGTCTAAAATTTATTTATTTTTCTATGGAGTTGAGAGCATGTGTTTACAGCTATGAGTATGTGAGGTTTTGTCTTGCATTAGGATAGATATTAATGAATTTAGAAAAATTGTCAAAATTTATGAGATATGCATGCAAAGACTCCAAAGAGGAATACGAAGAAGAGGCCATAATGAAATGCCTTATCTACTATATGAAAATATTATATGGAGTATAAATATACAATAATTCTTTTCACTAATCAGGTACAACCAATATCACAATAAAATTGCAATCAAAGACCTGTAACAAGCGCAAGAGAAGATGGGTCTTCAAAAAATGTGATATTCTTGGTAACCACAACAACTAAGTCTTGTAAATGTAGGATGTGAAGTATGTGCAAAAGAAGTTCCTAAATTATTTATCCACTTAAATGAAACAAAGGTTTTATAGAATTTTTCTTTGATAAAGATGCACTAAATGCAAGACTAGCTAGGGTTTTCTATCAAAACCCTAGATCATAAATGCTTACTTCTTAAACCACAATTTTTCGATGCAAGAACTCTTTTTGAAAAAAAATCATATTTATGACATGATATAGCAATGAAAAATCAGATGTGATATGTGAATGATAGCATAAAAATCTAAAACAAGGTCTTAATTACAAACCCTAGGTTTTGAATTTTGACTAGGTTCTTGAAAAATACAACTTTTTTGAGAAAATCCTATCAAATGAGAGTCTTAAATGCAAGATACAACACCATGAAATGATTATCTACTGCAATATAAATTAGATCTGATGCAAAAATGAAAGATTTAAATCCTTTTATGATGATCTACAACATATGCAATGAAAACAATGCACAAATATGCATTTTTCTATGCCTAAAATGCATTGATTTTTTACCTTTTTCAATGCAAATATATGCAAGAATATCCTAAAAAAAAAAGGATGATAAGGTAAATCAGATTAAATCTCTTTAATCAACCCAATAATGCCACAAGATTTGAAAAAAAACACACTAATCTATAAACCCTAGGTTGAAGATTAGCTAGATTTTCTAAAAATGCAAGGTTTTTCAAACCCTAACAATGTAACAATGCAAAATGAAGCTATGAAAGTATGTAAAATGATGAATAAATGTAATATAATAAGATCCAAGGCATAAAATAGATTAGACGTGATGCAAGAAGGATGCCAAAGTGTAAGAAATGACAGGTTCATGAAAATGTAGTGTAGAAAAGAGTTAATAGATCAAACTAGGTCAAACCCTCTTCTACAAAACATTAGGACACAAACCAAGCTTGGTTTCTACCCAAGAAGGAAAGACAAACTATAGAGGTTCTTCCCTTTTATTTTATTGGAGGAGAATCAACCCAATCTTAGCAATCAAACTAGGGTAAAACAAGAAAACCCTAATTGACAAAGATTAGAGCATAACAAACAATCAAAAATAGATACAGACAATCCAAAAGCACCAAAGAGACTAGTGAATAGAGGAGAATCTAGATATGGAGTCAGGAGGTCAAAGGACTAGGGTGTTTGGGTGTCGTAGACCCTTTTTAGGGTTTGTAGAAACTGATGTCTTTGTTGGGTCTATACCTACAAGCTCTGTCTTCTTCCTAGAGATCAACTTCAAAAACTTGTTTCTCTAACCTGCACACAAACACAAGAAGGAAAATGGTTGGGTGCTATTTAGGAGCTTACCTTAGTCAAGCTCCATGAATGGTGTTTCCATCTCCACAATAGAAAATATGATAGATAAAGAGCATGTTCCCTAGGAGGGCAGAGGAAAATCTGAAGTAGAATGGAATGCTAGAACAAAGCATGAAAGAAACATGTCACCATGAGCATGAAAATCCTAGCATGCTTGAAGTAGTGTCGCAACTTGACTCCAGAAGTTGGTGTATCCCAAAGAAGTAGAAAGATCTTCACAAGACTTGCAATATGTTAGTGCTGCAACAATAATCCACAATAGAGAGCTTTAGAGAAGAGTAGAGAGCATGAGAGAGAAGAAGAATCCTTCAAAAGAGTTAGAGATTAGAGAGAGAGATTCAAATGATTTTATATGCATTCCTATTGATTTCCATAGAATTAAACCACATGAGGCTAACATTGGGGATCATTTAAGAGGTCCCAAGATGACAAGCCACAATTTAGGTTAGGGCTAAAGAGGGGAGAAGGGCACTTGGGTGCCCTAGTCCTTTAGCCCCAAACTCCCAAGATAAGGCACTTAAAGTGTGCTTAGCCTCGCCTTATAATTAATTTTCTGGGTTTCATGGATTGGGATAAAGAATTACACACTTAATACTCAAAAAGGTATCATAAAATGTCCTAATGTGTAAACATTTTAGGTCCACCTGGGTGCTAAACTAGGTGTAAAATGCTAGTGTGCACAGTTTATGATTCTACAGATAGCATTGACACCATAGAGATTATTGTCTAGAGTATTTCTAGTAGGTATATGAATACTTGTGCGATATGCACATAATGTGTAGGAGAGTTGACTGTGCCAATCCTTACCATGTTTATTCATGATTTTTTGAAGAATATGTTTAATTATTTTATTTAAAGCCTTAGCTTAACCATTAGACTAAGGGTAATATGGTGTAAAGAATATTTGTTAAATGCATAATTTCTTGAGGAATTGCTTCACATCCTTGTTCTTAAATGAGGAACCATTGTTGAAAATAAAGGCAGAAGGAAGTCCAAAATGAGAAATAATGTTATCAAGTAGAAATCAATAGATAACATCAGGGTTGTGGATTAAAGTGCAATAACTTCAACCCATTTTGTGAAGTAATCCATTGTAGTGATGATGAATGTGTGACCTAAATAAAAGGGAGGAGAAATATTTTTTATTAGATCCAAGCCCCAAACTGAAAATGGCCAAGGTGATGCCTGGGCATGAAGTTCCTGTGTGTCAGCTCGGATGAGATTACTGTGAACATTGTTAACATTGGGGGAATTTACTAACAAAAATGAAGGAATCTTTCTCCATATTTTTCCAATAATAACCCATTCAAAGAAGCTTTTGAACGAAGGATCTACCATCAAAATGCCCCCCATAGTCTCCAAAATAGACCTCTTTGAAAGCAATGAGATTTCCATACTTAGTTAAACAATAGAGGAGGTTACCATAAAATAATGTGGCACAATGATATATAAATAAACTATTAATGGTTTTAACAATTTTGCAATCTTGATTGCAGTTACCTTTTCCTTGAGGTTTATAAATGGTTATTTATGTGTTATTGACAAAAATATTATGTAGGAAAGAAAATAGATGAAACATAATTGGAAGGGATGCCACACACCATGTTGCAAAGTCAATGCTTCCTATATACTAGATAAGAAGTACCTATTACATTCATGTTGAAATCAAAAATTGTGAATTTTGATGAAGAAATATCAATTTTACCCAGGTGGACTCATATTTGGAGAAGGTGCATCTAATATGCTATTTTAGATGTGCAAGAACTAGACATAATGACCCATGTCATAGTTAGTCCCATATACTTTGAGTCAAATGCAAGAAATGTGTATAACTAAAATTGTAATAAAACACATGACATGATAAGTAAATATAACATCTTATATGGGTGTACACATCTTATAATGAACTTAAATAAGGAATGCATAATAAACTTTCATTCAATTCATGACAAATATAAAATTTACAGTCAAACATGACCATTATAAAGAATCCACTGAAGTTGGTTTGGCATTTGAATTTCCAAAATAAAGGGGATTTACCCGTTTCCATCAACACCAATGGTACTACATTCCTAATATACAAACCACTTGTCAAATTTTTCCAATATCCACTATTGCATTGAACAAAATTCATTTTAATCAAACATATACTTTGAGGTCTTGATTTTACACTCAATGTTCATGATATCTTTTTTTCTAAGGAAATCATCCCTAAATGTTTGTTTCTCAAACATGATCAACTTTTCATGCATCATTTCCCTATATTTTTAATGTATTGCATCTATAGGCATGCCAAGGAGTAATAAGGACTCCACCCATCTATGTAATTGTCTACTAATAAATGGAGCAATTAACGATCTCATGCTCAAAAACACATTATTCTCTTGACCATGACAAGGTTTGTGCACTTTGTCCACATGTTGGACCTAGTGGTACCATAGCAATACATGGCATGCCTTGTGAACCATGACCTATGTACTAAAGTGACATGTGTAACCACATCTTGAATGTTTGTAGTCAAGTCTATGGCCCTTCCCTAATTTGGGCACTTAGGAAAGATCAAAAGGTGTAATATCTTTTTCTCACCAGTCTTAAGGTACATACATGCACCTGGATCTATAAAATACATAAATAATCTTCAAAGTATTATTACTATAATCCACAATTGTAACCATGAACATTTTTCTTAACTAATTATTCTTGCAAATTGTATTATGAGTAACTATTAACCCTATTTTTTCATACTAGCATTAGGAGGAGGTTTCTTATTGCCATGACTCTTGTGGAAGCTAGTTGGGTAGGACTCTCTTAAATTCTCCCTCTATGAAATCTTTTATTCTTTTTGCCTCAATTCGAGCCAAAAATAAATGTAAGACTTGATGGACATATGTATTTCATGAGAGGTTTTCATAGAAAAATTTTCAATGAGTAGTGTTCAATGACTTCATCTATGATACAAGACTAATTTGCATCAATATAATAAACAAACACAAATACAAATGTACCTTTCCAAGTTGATAATTTACAAACAAATATCTAGTTAAAAAGATTCAAATTGACTCTCTTAATAACTATGTACTATTCATCCATTACAATCATGTTTAACTTGAGGTAAAACAATAAAGTTTTAGATTGACTATTTTAATAATATTCTTTCGGAGATCATCACAATTTAAGAGGTATGATTGGTATGATGATTGGAAACTTAACCTTTGACATATATGATGTTTGCATCAACCTTTGGTAGAGATATGATGATTAGATCATCATCATTTGACATGAAGGATATGATGTTTGGACTACCAATGTATTTTTTAGAGAACATGATTGTTATCTTGTGAACTATTATGTCAATTTATACTATTAGCTTTTGACAAAAGGTATAATAATTTATACTATCAATGTTTGACAAATTTTTGATGCTTTGGAATGTGTACCATCTGCGAGTAACATGAAATGTGATACCTTAGATATATAATTGTCTTTAAACTTATATTTTTCCTTGTTCCTCTTGCATAAGATTTTGTTTATCTTTCAAATTGTCTAATGATCTTCTTTTAGCTAGTACAAGATCTACATCTTCCGTAATTTTAGTTGCAATTTTCCCTTTTGTAAATTTAGGTAAAAGTAATCTATTGATTGTGTCTAGAGATTTCTCATATTGTTCAACCACCATACTTAATTTGTTCACCCATTCATTCATAGTCTATAATTTTATATTATTTTAAAACATAATGTAGAGTGAAAGGGGTTCTAGTCAAATGGCTAGGCCACAAGGTTCTCATGTTGGAGACGAAAGATCAAATTCTCCCAAGTGACATTGTAGTACTAGTGGGCATGTTGGAGCAGTATTCCTACTACAATTGGAGTGGTATCTGCATAGGTGTTTAATAGGAGTTGGAGCAGTATTCCTATAGGGGAATCAAGAGAAATGTAGGAGTAGGAGAAATACCTAGGGGATTCACCTCTAAAGAAATACCTTATCATGTGCATACATATTGGGGGCTTTAAAATAACAAAATGTGACCCAATATATCACTTCAATATTGAGGGGAAAGGGGATAATTTAATTAATATGATATAGGTAGGTATTGGGGGTTGGGAAGCATGTACAAAGGGGATTTGGTCTTTATATAAGTGGCATTATAATTCCTCTACAAATCACTTTGTACATGTCAATTAGAAAAAATGACATTCACTATGATGATCTTACTAGGGTCATAAAGCTATATCTTTTCTACATCAGATAGTCTTGTATTGTGTTAGAGACTTATAATCCTAGGGGCACATGATTAATCCCAGCTCCAATGTAGTTAACAAAGGCAATAATAATCACACCAAGATCATGTAGGTCTGCTAAACCCTACCCAAGTTTCTAAAAACTAGTTATTGGACACCTCCTAATAATGCCATGACCCTACCCAAAAGAATCATCAAGTTTCTTTAAAACCTTTCCATTATAATTTAGATTAATATGTATATTATAATTGAAATATTTATTATTAGAGGGATTCATGGTTAGAGTTGGTGTGGCAAGGGGGTTAAGATGTATAAGTTCTTTCAAATAAAAATTTTATGCAAGATGGCATATTTGCCATAGCTCATCTAGGTTTTTCATGCTGAGACTTAAATGCATGAAATGCCAACTAGAACTTGTTTTGAGTTAGATATAGGTGTGGGCAATGCCCTTGGTTGATAGGCTAGAAATAATAAGGGTATATAAAATGTAACCAAAAAAAGGTACATAGGATACTTGGTGAAAATAGGGAGGCATTTTAATTATACCAGTGCATGTAGAGAGGTCATCAAAACTATAAATTTGAGGGATAGAATAGAAATTAGAGGTGTTTATTAATACCTTATTACTAAATGTGCCATGCCTTTGATTTATCAATTGAATCCCCTAGGGAGTGGTATCCCTAGAGAAGAAGTTGGACAAGGTCTTAGGTGTACTGTAAGTGAAGGAGTTGGAGTGGATTGGTATCCTTGCAAGTGATGCAAGAAAGGAGGTAATTTGGTAAACGTGTAGGTGAAGAAGGTGATGGGAATTATATCCCTATAAAAGAAATTAGAGTTTCATATCCCCATAGGTGAAGTAGATGGAGTGCAGTGTCTTCATACAAGTAGAATAGTGGTATCCTTGGTTCAATTGTAAGTGTAGTGATATCCCCATTTATAGAGCAATAGTTAAGGGTGATATTCTTGCAAGTTGATTTGTAAGGGGTGTGGGGCCTATTACCAAAACCTCACTAATAAACATAAAAAAAATAATATAGGACTCTTGAAATCACACTCTCCAAATATGGATTACAAATCCCCTTTTCATATATGAGTTTGTACATATCCTTGTTTCCTTAGTAATATACCCAATGTTGGTGAGAACATAGCACCAAAAATTATTTTTGATGGAGATTGGTTGTTGTGAACTAATTTTTAGGGAATTTGGAAGGATTCCATAGGAGTCATTGAGAATGATGGTCAATGGGAGGGGAGATATCATGAGTGGGGGATGATAGGTAGGGTTTCTTAGGAAAATTTAGCTAAGATAGGCTAACTACAAAGTTAAAGTGGAGATTAGTGGAGGGATCCTTCCTCATAAATCCTAAATTAGTCCTAATTAATAACCAAATTAGTTGAGGATTGAGGTCTGGAGTGGAGATGAAAAGGAGAGGACTTCATCTTGGAATGTTTAAATAAATTATTCTCCATAAAGTTAGTGAGATATAACTATTCTAAACCTTTGGAATTACCATGATGTGGAGGATAGATAAAGTGAGTGGAATTTGGTGTTGAAGAATCTTCTTCTTCTAAGTTGATAACTAGTGATTTATATACTCAAGTTCCATAACTCATTTCATTGCTTGAGAACATGTATTCTATGAATGTAGACAAATGTTTCTATTTCTTCTATTGATAAATAATTTTAATCTAGAGCCAAGGGTGGATTTATGAGATGCCTTTCTCCTATAACTATGTTGTTTGTTTGATTTGTTTTTACTACCCAAATATTTGACAATAGATAAATTTAATTTCCATGTGGTAATATGAGGTTCTAATGACCACATTACCTTACGCAACATGCCATCTATCTCTTAAATTGATCTTATTAAGTTGCTAGTAGCCACAAAGATGTCTATGTGAAGAGGCAATTACCCCACTTTGTAGAGATGGTTTAGGGTGAAGGCCAAACTTGTAAGGGATGATTAATTTATAGTTTGTAGTTAACCTTTGATAGAGATACGATGGTTGGATTATCATCATATAACATGAATAATATAAATTTTGGATTGTCAAAATTCATTAGAGAACATGATCACTATGTTGCTATGGACTATTTGTAACTAAAGCACAAAATTGTTAGAGGTGAGATGTTTGGGATGTTTTTATAATCTTCATAATTATCATGAACACACAAAAGTACAATTACCTTGAAAAATAGGTCTTTATAGTTATGGTTTTACATGTTTAGTTTTACTTGTTTGACATAATATTGAGTGAGATGAAAGATCTACTTAATAATGTGAACCCTAGAATCATAAACAAAATCAAAATACAAATACAAATACAATCAAAATATAGATACAAATAAAATGAAAATACAAATATAATAAAAAGCTATCAAAATACAATCAAGAATGAGAAGTTTTTGAACCAACAGCCAAAGGCAGCCAACAGTTGCCAAAAGACTTTGTACTACAACTTTTTAGATTTGTTTTATTTACTACAAGATAAGCCAAAAAAGACTAACAAAAACAAGGGCAGCCAACAGTGAGCCAAAAGACTTTGTACTACAATTTTTTAAATTTGTTTTATTTACTACCATCTTATAGTTTGGTTTTAATATTTCACTAATTTTTTGGTACTTACAATTTTTTAAATTCGTTTTATTCCAAAATAAAAATTAATACTAAATTCATTTTATTCCAAAATAAAAATTAATACTACAAATTATTTAGAAATGATGTTTTCAAGTGAACTATATCAGTGGTCAAAGGAATTGAAGGCCAGAAAAACAGTTCACATTTGAAAGACTTTCGCATGACAGTGAAACCAGATTGGTGCAGAGAAACCAAGAGTTGAATAACTAATTTCATTAAACTAAACCATATTTCTCACAGAATGCCGAATGACCTTTTAGATTAGGAAAATATTGTGTATACAGTTTTGAAGTTCTGACAAGTACTTACGAGATATATAGGTTTCATTTGTATAAAACTGGACAGTTTGGTCGAGAATCAACACATTGTGGGACTAAAAAATTCGTCCCTGCTGTAAAGAACCAGAGAATGTGAATCAGTCTATATACCTCCTCTATATTACTCCTGCTAAATGAATGTGAGCTAAGCTTAACTGAAGAAGACAGAAAACTCAAGCTAATCAAGCTAACCGTTATGACACTGAAAACTAGTCACAGCTCCTGCAAAGAACATGAGTACCAGGAAGCAGTTATTCTTTCACTAGTGAGAAGAAGCTCTTCCAAATAATCCACACCCATATCCTCCAATTCTATCACAAATCTCTCACTGCTTGCACATATACTTTCTTCTTTTTCTTCTTCTGTAATATCACATCCTCTACCAAGTATCTGTGGCAGCATGAAATGGGGGGGGAAGATAGGAAAGTTGAGGATAGCTCTTGGGCCTCTAATGCTGAGGACAGCCCTGTCATAAGCCATGGCTGCTTCCTCTGCACTATCAAATGTTCCAAGCCACATTCGAACTCCTCTTCTTCTTGAATCTCTGATTTCAGCCGCATATTTTCCCCATGGCCTCCTCCTTACTCCTCTGTAATGTTTCTCTCCATCCACACATGATTTCTTCTTCTTACTCACATTCCCAATCTCAACTTTACCATTCATGGGCTCAGGACAGTCTTCACTGGCCACATGCTCCATAACTCCATGCAAAACCAAGTCCCCTGAACCATTCTCATTGCAAGGAGTTACTTCTTGAAAACAATTCATCAATTCTGAATATGCAGCCATGTATGAGTCTGGTCCATCTTCATAAGGACCATAACTTAGAGAAGAAGATGGTATATCATTTATACCACTTTTCTTAACTTGCATGGATTCAGAGTAATGGGCTTTTCTCTTGAGACTATTTCCCACAAGATTGCTTTCTACCTCAGAAGAATTCATTACTTCCTACTCTTTCTTCTTGTGCCCTAAGAATTGGGATTGTTCATTTGAACTACAAAGTATTGGAATGTTGCCCATTTATAAGCAGGCTAGTGGAATAATATATTGGTTTTAGTTGTTGACTCCTGTGATGCAGAGGAACCTGCTGTCAACTTTTGTGGATATTAAACTGTAATTGTTTGCACGAATGGACTGTGTGGACCTCACTGACACTTCAGTCCATAAAATATTACTCGCTAGTGCTTGACTGATGATAATAAAATTGAATATTCAAAGTCTTCTGTTTAGGGCTTTCACATTGTTAATGCTGGTCCATTCTGGTACCTTAAACTTTTTCGCTTTAAATTTTTTAATCTTAATGCACGTGGGGTGCCAACAAATTAGTGGTCTTCCCTTCTTCACTGAGTTCAAAGCAACACTGTTTATCAACTAGGATCCAAGTTTTTAAATTATATAATTTTATTAATGCATCACATTTAGATGTGCTTTGAATAAAAGTAGATTTTGAATGATTCATTTTATATTATTGTAGTAGTACGCGCTAGTTTTTGTTTTTATTAGATATGATTAAGTTTGTGTTTTGGTAAGTATTTTTTCAATATTTTAAAGCCATCAAAGTATAATTCAAGATTAGTTGGTATATAGAAGGTTTAAAATAATAATGGTGAAATTTTTATATGTATATTAGTTCTTAATATTCGTTTTTAGGTTTATTTTGATGGAGTATTTTAATATATTTATATATTAACAAATGGATTATTTTTGTGTAAAGTTGGGTTCATTCTTCTATTTATTTATCCACAAAAACATTTAATTTTATTTGTATGCATTCTTATACATTCTTCATTATTAGTCATTTATTACACCTATTATTGTGTTCATTTTATTACACTCACTCCCCACCTTAATATTTATGCCTCACTATCGTAGGTCAATCACATAGTGTGCAGACTCACCCCTTCACCATATGGAACTAACCCCTAAATTTAAAATTTAAAATTCAAACATTTGTCCACTCCCACCTTTTCACTAGACATTATGAGTTAACTCGGTACATGTTACATGATTTATTGCTATGTATTGGTAAAAACATTCATTTGCGCATTTAGAATGCATGGGAGGAACATCTAAAAATCCTAAGCATTGAAAAGAGAAATCATTGTAGGACTATTTCAATTTAGAGCACTAAAAGGTAAGAAAATGTGCATAAAAATCATCTAAGAAATGATACTAGGACTATTTAGATTTAGAGCACTAAAAGTCATACTAGGCTTCCCTTATATAGAGGATGTAGAAATGATGTGCATCAACTAGAAACAAAGTACATCATTTTAGGTGAATGTGATAATATCAATAGACTCAAAATTAAGTGATTTGATTAATTGTTGGCTTTGGAATTGGTTGCACCACCTTAAGGTGGCATGTAGGCTTGCAAGTAATGTGTATAATCATCATTTTGAATGTTCCTTGAGCTAGAAGTACCTAAATTAACTGTAGTTCCATACGTGAACCCTCTTAGGATCCATAATGGAGTAGGTAATATTAGGAATTGAAACCAGTTTTAAATACTTGGTGCATCATTCCAACAAGTTATCATTATATAATGAATAAACCGACATTGGTCTAGTTATACTCCTCTAGATGGAAAACATGAAAATGGATTATGACACATAGGATGCTTGATAGAGCTTATGTTTCAAACTACAATCCAAGACCTTCAAATTTTATTGTTGTGTAGCTTAGTAAAGTTTGATTGTGCCTATTGTTATAGACATGCAAAACTTTTAAGCTGACAAACATAAGGTCTATAAGTTGTCGTGCCACAAACATGACACAGACTATCTAAAACATCTAGAAAACTAGAAAAGTGCCTAGAAAATAAATAAATATTGAAATAAAATAGTTGTGGTTAATGCAAGACTGCTCTTACACCCTAGATGCCCTTGCATTAGATACCCTAGGTAATTGAAAAGTAATTATTTCACTATTGTTCATGGCTTTGAGCTAAAAGAAAACCAAGTTGGTCAATCTCAACTCTACACGTCCATGTTGAGTCTTAAACTAGTTTATCCTTCCACTTCACCAAATATTCTTCATATTTTTTATTTCTTATGCTCCTAGTATCTCTTCAATTTATTTCATTTCATGTTTAGGCACACATTTAACCTGATCTATCTATACCATGTGATATTCTAATTCTTCTTTATTATATCAATTGATATGAATCTACAATGTTAATTATTGGTGATATACTAGAGGCTTCTAGATATTCCACCTCATATGCATTTCTTGAGTCGAAATTTGTAACAATTTTACAAGGACCAAATTTCTTCATTTTTAGCTTATTATATATCCCCTATAAAAATATTTCCTTCCATAGATAAGCCATTACTTCATCTATTATTTCATATTATTTGTGTCCTCTTGTATGATCAACATATTACTTATACTCGTGGTTCATCTTCTCCAATTGAATTCTTATTTCCTAATGTAAATTTCTCATATATGTTGCATATAATCTTTAGCTATAAAACTCACTCCATGTGGTTTGTAGTAAAATATCTTAATTCTAAAACACTCTTTGGGTTCTATCCACATACAATTTCAAATGGTGTTTTCCTATACTTTTGTTTACTAATTTATTATAAGCAAACTCATCTTGTGGTAAGATTAAATCCTATTTTCCTATATTTTCTCCTAATAAACATTTTAATAAGTTTCCCAAACTCCTATTCATAGTTTTTGTTTGTCCATCTATTTACAAATGACAAATTGAAGTTAACTTTAATTTTGTATTCATCTTCTTCCATAATGTCCCCTAAAAATGACCAACAAATTTCACATCCCTATCTAATACAATACTCTTAAGGAATCTATGTAATCTTCTTCTTCTAAGTTGATACCTAGTGATTTATATACAAGTTCCATAACTCGTTTCATTGCTTGAGAACTTGTGCTCTATGAATGTAGACAAATGTTTCTATTTTTGCTATTGATATATAATTTTAATCTACACCCAAGAGTGGATTTATGATATCCTCGCTCCTATAAATGTGTTGTTTGTTTGATTTATTTTTACTACCCAAAGATTTGACAATAGATAAATTTAATTTCCATGTGGTAATTTGAGCGTGTAATGACCACATTACCTTACCCAACATGCCATCTATCTCTTAAATTGATCTCTTAAGTTGCTAGTAGCCACAAAGATGTCTATGTGAAGAGGCAATTACCCCACTTTGTAGAGATAGTTTAAGGTTTAGGCTAAACTTGAAAGGGATGATTAATTTATAGTTTGTAGTTAACCTTTGGCATAGATACAATGGTTGGACTATCATCATTTAACATGATAATATAATTTTTGGACTGCCAAAATTTGTTAGAGAACATGATTGTTATGTTGCTATGGACTACTTATAACTAAGACACAAAATTGTTAGAGGTGTGATGTTTGGGATGTATTTATAATCTTCATAATTGTCACGAACACATAAAAGTACAATTACCTTGGGAACTAGATCTTTATAGTTATGGTTTTACATGTTTGGTTTTATATGGATAATTAGAACCTTGATTTTACTCCTTTAAGAACTCATAATTAGAAATACTTGTTGGACATAATATTGAGTGAGTTGAAAGATCTACTTAATAATGTGAACCCTAGAATCATAAACAAAATACAAATACAATCAAAATATAGTTACAAATATAATGAAAATACAAATGTAATAAAAACCTATCAAAATACAATCAAGAATGAGAAAAGTTTTTGAACCCCACCTTTCAAGGCTGAAGTTGTCCCTCTCTCATTGATATTCTCCTATTGGCATTCCAAATCCATACAATGTGCTAGGTAAATTGTTTTGACAATCACTCAACATGGTAATATTCTCAATAGGTTTCTTTTCAAGGGTTTTTATTATTTGTGTTATGTTTATGACAATGTTAAATGGTTCCTAGGTTACAAAAAATTTCAAGCTTTCTCTTTTTTAAAATGTGTTCGTAGATGGAAGTTTCATAAAGTTAAAAGATAGTCCACCAGCAATAACCATAGGTGGCATGAGTCAAGGAACTAAATGTGGAGTGTCAAGTTAAATTTATATTAACTATTAATGGTTTTAACAATTGTACAATCCCGATTGCAGTTACTTTTTCCTCAAGGTTTATAGATGGTTATTTATGTGTTATTGACAAAAATGTTATGTAGGAAACAAAATAGATGAAATGTAATTAGAAAGGAGGCCACACCCCATGTTGCTAAGTCAATGCTTCCTATATACTAGATAAGAAACACCTATTACATTCCTGTTGAAATCTAAATTGTGAATTTTAATGAACAAATATGGATAGTTTAGGCATAATTTTTTTTATTTGGTTTCCACTATTAACCTTAAAAAAAATAATACCACAATCTTGTAGATTTGTTTCATTAGTCTTTCTTATTTTTTTTTTTGGTAAGGGTAAAAGAAAGAATTTTGAAAGAACCCCATAACCTTTTTTTTTAAATATTGATCAAAGTAGCAAAAAGTTACGTAAGTATTAAAGAGAATGCAGCGATGAGGCTGCACAGAAGCAAAACAGCAAGCCCAACAGCAGCAAAAAAGTTGTCAAAGATACAAACCCAATAACCTTATACAAAGTCAATAAATAACCATAAAAAGTACAACACAAAAACAAAACAGAGTACATGCCTCTAAAACACCACATGCCAAACAAAGACTAACAAAAAGACTTTATACTACAATTTTTAGATTTTTTTTATTTACTACAATCTTGTAGTTTGGTTTTAATCTTTCACTAATTTTTTTGGTACCGCAATTTTTTAAATTCCTTTTATTCCAAAATAAAATTAATACTACAAATTATTTAGAATTGATGTTTTCAAGTGAAATTATATCAGTGGTCAAAGGAATTGAAGGCCAGAAAAACAGTTCACATTTGAAAGACTTTCGCATGACAGTGAAACCAAGAGTTGAATAACTAATTTTATTAAACTAAACCATATTTCTCACAGAATGCCCAATGACCTTTTAGATTAGGAAAATATTGTGTATACAGTTTTGAAGTTCTGACAAGTACTTACGAAATATATAGGTTTCATTTGTATAAAACTGGACAGTTTGGTCGAGAATCAACACATTGTGGGACTAAAAAATTCGCCTCTGCTGTAAAGAACCAGAGAATGTGAATCAGTCTATATACCTCCTCTATATTACTCCTGCTAAATGAATGTGAGCTAAGCTTAACTGAAGAAGACAGAAAACTCAAGCTAATCAAGCTAATCAAGCTAAACGTTATGACATTGAAAACTAGTCACAGCTCCTCCAAAGAACATGAGTACCAGGAAGCAGTTATTCTTTCACTAGTGAGAAGGAGCTCTTCCAAATAGTCTACACCCATATCCTCCAATTCTATCACAAATCTCTCACTGCTTGCACATGTACTTTCTTCTTTTTCTTCTTCTGCAATATGACTTTCTCTACCAAGAGATTCTCCCTCTTCCTTGAATATCTGTGGCAGCATGAAATGGGAGGGGAAGATAGGAAAGTTGAGGATAGCTCTTGGGCCTCTAATGCTGAGGGCAGCCCTGTCATAAGCCATGGCTGCTTCCTCTGCACTATCGAATGTTCCAAGCCACATTCGAACTCCTCTTCTTCTTGAATCTCTGATTTCAGCCGCATATTTCCCCCTGGGCCTCCTCCTTACTCCTCTGTAATGTTTCTCTCGATCCACCCATGATTTCCTCTTATTACTCACATTCCCAATCTCAACTTTACCATTCATGGGCTCATGACAGGCTTCACTGACCACATGCTTCATAACTCCATGCAAAACCAAGTCCCCTGAACCATTCTCATTGCAAGGAGTTACTTCTTGAAAACAATTCATCAATCCTGAATATGCTGCCATGTATGAGTCTGGTTCATCTTCATAAGGACCATAACTTAGAGAAGAAGATGGTATATCATTTATACCACTTTTCTTAACTTGCATGGATTCAGAGTAATGAGCTTTTCTCTTGAGACTATTTCCCACAAGATTGCTCTCTACCTCAGAGGAATTCATTACTCCCTAATCTTTCTTCTTGTGCCCTGAGAATTGGGATTGTTCATTTGAACTACAAAGTATTGGAATGTTGCCCATTTATAAGCAGGCTAGTGGAATAATATATTGGTTTTAGTTGTTGACTCCTGTGATGCAGAGGAGCCTGCTGTCAACTTTTGTGTATATTAAACTGTAATTGCTTGCACGAATGGCCTGTGTGGACCTCACTGACACTTCAGTCCATAAAATAATACTCGCTATTGCTTGACTAATGATAATAAAACTGAATATTCAAAGTCTTCTGTTTAGGGCTTTCACATTGTTAGAGGACAAAATATCTATATTTTCAATGCTGGTCCATTCTGGCACCTTGACACTTTTTCACTTCAATTTTTTAATCTTATTGCACGTGGGGTGCCAAACAACTAGTGGTCTTCCCTTTTTGGCTGGGTTGAAAGCAGCACCGTTTATCAACTAGGGTCCAAGTTTTTGAATTATATAATTTTATTAATGCATCACATTTGGATGTGCTTTCGAAAGTAGATTTTGAATGATTCATCTTATATTATCGTAGTAGTACTCGCTAGTTTTGTTTTTATTAGATTTGTTTGTGTTTTGGTAACTATGTTTTCAATATTTTAAAGCCATCAAGATTCAAAGTGTAATTCAAGATTAGTTGGTATGATAGAAGGTTTAACATAATAATGGTGAAATTTATATATTTTGTACTATTTCTTATTTAGTTTTAGGTTTATTTTGATGGAATATTTTAATATATTTATATATATTAATAAATGGTATATTCTTGTGTAAAGTTGGGTGCTCCAGATATATTCAAGAATAGTTGGTATGATAGAAGGTTTAAAATAATAATGATATAATAATGATGAAATTTATATTTTCATATCAATTCTTATTTAGTTTTAGGTTTATTTTGAAGGAGTATTTTAATATATTTATATATTGACAAATGGTTAATTCTTATGTACTCTCTCTCTCTCTCTCTCTCTCTCTCAATTTTATTTGTATGTATTCTTATACATTCTTCATTATTAGTCATTTATTGCACCTATAATTGTGTTCATTTTTATTACATTCATTCTCCACCTTGATATTTATGCCTCCCTATCCTAGGTCAATCTCCCACCTTCATTAGACATTATGAGTCAACTTGGTACATGTTACATGATTTATTGCTATGCATTGTTATTTAAAAATATTCATTTGTGCATTTAGAACACATGGGAGGAACATCTAAAAATCCTAAGCATTGAAAAGAGAAATCATTCTAGGACTATTTCAATTTAGAGCACTAGAAGGTAAGAAAATGTGCATAAAAATTATCTAAGACATCTACATGTATGAGAGTGTTGTCTTTGATATTCTTCCACAACCATAAGTCAATCTAATCAGGGGTCTCACCCTTGAAGAACATGACCCTCATGATTTGACAATCTCCCCAAGACATTTTAATACCACTAGTCCCTACACATTAGTAGAAATAATAGATAGGGATGAAGTATGTTGCAAAGATACATAATTTTTTAGGTCAATCCCGCAAGTTATAGAATATCTTGTATTAGGAAATTTCAATGAAGTGTAAGGATGATCACATGGAGTGCAAATTTGACTTGCATAGAATTATGTGACTAATATAATTCTAAGGAAGTGAGAAACCAAGATCATCTATTTTCCATACCAGGATGATTTGATTTTGCATGACATCATATTATTCTTCAAATTGGTTTTATAATAGTAAAGTACATAATCCTTCTCATTTAATTTTTATAATATATGTTTATTATAAATTATCAATTCCTGGCTGTATTTATTAATCTAGGTAAATTTGTGTTTCATTTATATGCATTTATCTTAATAGCCTAGATTTATGTAAAATAAATTTTATTCCCTTACATAATGGTGAGCTTATCTACTTTTACACCCCAAGGGGTTTGATCTTATGTTTACTCCTTCATTAGTTTTAGGCTTTTAGATATGTACTTTATGATTTCTTTATCATTCTTCATATGTTTATGCACAAATTTGATCTGGAGGATGATTTTTAGATTTTGGTTTGATTTGGATAGGATAATGTTTGATGTTTGGATAATGTCGATTTGGTTTGGGATAGGATTTGGTTAATTGGATTATGGTTGAGATGATTTGGATTTGGGTTGGTTTAAGGTTATGATTTGGAGGGTATTTGGGATTTGATTTGGGGGAATGATGATAAAAGGTTTGGGTGATGATTAATTGAAATTAGAAGGGATGAAATGGGGATGAAGGTCCAAAATAAAAATCAAAATGTTCCCTAAGGTCAAAGGGATGGAAATGGGATAATAGACTTGGACTAGGGTTTGGATGAGGTGAAAAATCTTTTGGATTTGGGTGGAATTGAGGTGAAATGTTAGAATAATGGTTGATTTGGAATTGGAATGGATGGACTAAGGTCAAAGGTTCGAAGTGAAGATCAAAATGTTTTTCTCTAAGGTCAAATGGATAGATGAAAATTTGACAAAGGATGGACTTAGGTGGACGATTTTGGAATGATTTTGAAGGATTGCCACGTCACAAGGATGATAAAATTTTTGCTAGGAAGATCAATTAAAGGTCAATGATTTTTGGACATGGGGATAAATGGTGCTAAAAGATGGCCCAAAGGCTCTAATAGAGTAACTGTATGCACTAAAGGGTAAACTATAGGCACTGACAAAAGGTATTATGGCACTAGAACAATCTAATGAAAGGTGCTGCCAAGGATTCCAATGGCACCAAATAGAGGAATGAAGGTGCTATTTGTCTGTTCAAAGGCTGGATTGGATTGATTTTGGTTAAAATTTATGGATCTTTTGGATTCAAAGGTTCTTGGCAAGCATTAAATCAAGCAAGAACAAATTACCTCTTGCTTTTGATCACCCAAGATCACACTAGGCGTGAGATGAGAGCATACACAATAAAGGTAACCCCTTCAGGATACACTTAAAAGCAATAAAAGTTTGCAAATAGAATTTTGATCCCCAAGATCACCCTAAAGTGTGAGGGGAGAGCATATGTCTACAAGCAAACAAGGTAAATTTCTAACTACTCTAACTTTAGTGCAACTAAGATCTAGTGATAAAAAAATAAACTTGGACAAGTGAATCTGCACCAGATTAGTTAGTAGTTTGATAAAAAGATCTTGGACAAGCGTTCTTAGCCCCTACACAAACAAGTTAGTGTTGGAAATGTGTGTTGTCATTGATGTCAACATAGTACATGGAAATTTATAGATAGACTTGTACTAAGAAAGAGCCAACATGGTCAAGGCAAACTAGTCTGGGAGAAGAGAAAACAGTCTAAGTATGGTAAAGAGTTCAGTTCTATGGTTGAGCATGATGCAGAGATAAATAATCATGTCCTTGCATATTTTTAGTATCCCCATATGTATATCTTATCAGTTGGGAAAACTGCACTTAATGACAAGAAGCAGAAATGTAACTAAGGCATTCACAGTACATATCTTGAGGTAGAGTCACCTTGTTTTTGGTCCACATTTCTCTATAGAGAAAGATCTGATCATGTGGTTCTAAGGAAAGGCTAATAGATGTATAAGGCATGCTATGATGAAGTATCATGTGGTCTGGTGGTTGAAGAAAAGATAACACTCAAGTGACAAAGGCAATACAGTCTATTCCAGAGCCTGAATACACAAGGTTGGGATTTGCAGAGGATGACATATATACAACTCAACCATAAAAGCTTGTGTGGAGATCTTATATGCTCCAAGGTTTCTCAAGGATGATCTACGTGCAGATAATTTTTTTTTCTACTATTGTATTAAGTAGTTAAGTTTGTAAGTGAAGATTTGAGTATAACTATTTTTTGGACTCTTGGTTACCTTTGTCGAACCTTTGTATTCCTACGGAAACGTTAGAGAAAGATGTATGAATCTAATAAGGAATATATAATGGTGTTTAAGATCATTCTTAAAAGGTTTCAGGACTTGTACTGCACCACAATGCCATATCTTAAGTTATGAAGTATTGCGTGGTCTGAAATGCCTTGTTTCCTACAGTTAGTCAAGTTTCTTATTTTGTGGATGCATAGATTGATATGATACTTCTTCTGTAAGGTGTATGAATGATTTTGAGATCATGTATGATTGAATTCTTGGTCCGTATAGAGTTTTTTGCTTCTCCCCGGTAGTATGAAGATAGACAGTTAGCAATCCTAAGCAGTTTGAGCCGACTGGTTAAGTACCTGATATATGTGGAGGATCCTAATTAATTTCCTTAACTCTAGAAGGTATAGAAAGATGTGTCTTGATCCCCTTCATGAATTCCTAAGTGTAAAGTCTTCCCTTGTCTCACTGGTACGTACCGATTTATCTTATAGTTCTAGATTAAATGATAAATGAGTTGGTTATCAGATGACATAATTTCATGATAGGTATGTACCTAACTAGGTTATGCATCCTCATTTGACTATTGACATTGCTTCAGATATGGTTGCGTGTTGGAATCGATGTTTCAAATTTAGTGTGTAGGATACATTTAGATCATGGCATATTCATGGACAGGTATACAGGATGGTTGTCATATTTCATTTGTCATATGGCTACATAGATGTTTGATATATTGTATATCATAGAGCGTCATTCATAAGGTTGATAAGTTATCAATAACTTATGTTACACAAGGATGGTTAATCGATCAATGACATGATTTCAAAAGAATTGAGATAAGACTATGTGATCTTGGCAAAAGACATGGTATTTTGATTTGGCATCATATGAGAAAATAGTTTGGGTACATACTTGGAATATTATTTGTGACCATGGTATACACAAGTGACATTATGGCATGAGAAGGTAATAAAATTGTCTATTTTACTTTGAGCAAAGATAATAACACGGGTAATGAGTTTGAAAGGGCATTACTATTGTTGGCACTTTACTTTGGGTGTCATGTTGCACTATATGGATAAAAGGCATTATTGATGAGACTTTATGATCAGGGCAAAAAAAAATATTTTGGATAAAAAGGTTTATCATGGTATTGTTTGGGGGAGTTGGGAGTGGCCCGAGGAGAATAGTATGATGAAGGTGGCTTAAAAAAAAACCTAGGGGAGATATACTAGGGTACGGGCAGTTCTTTTGGAGGAGCAACAGTTTTGGAGGGGGATTTGGGGGCTGAGACAGTTGCACAGCTTGGGGGGAGATGGTAGCAAGGTGTGGGACTATGGCAGATACCTCTCCAGGTGACTTTGGTTTATTCTCTGTTATTTATGTAGTTTGGAATTCTACTGGAACTACAGTATTCCTGTGAAGGCTTTGAAAAAGGTTTTGTTAGTATTATATTAAGAAAATGCATCCGCTGTCAAAGTTTTTCTGGAAAAGAGTTTTGGTATGAAAAGGGTTTTGGTTTTACGGTTGAATCTTTTGAGTCTTGAGATAGTATTGAGTCTGGGAAATATTTAGCATACTCCTCATACATTAATTTGTGAAAGCACATCACAGTGTTATACATACCTTGCATGCACATGTAAGTTCTGAAACTCAAATGAATGAGACATTTAGGGAATGATAAGAGGTTTAGCTTTGTATCCTTGTTTCTGACAGTGATATAGTTTGTGCCAGTGAGGTACTTTGCTCTTCAGAGAGGCATATACATTTATCCATGAGATATACTTGCCAGTGAGCCTTTGTAAACAATGAATCGATTTATTAAGCCAGGAAGGCATTCTACCGAGTGGTTTTTCACCCCTTTTTGGGGTTTTCCACTCATAAAAAAAACACTGTCATGATTTCCTTGTGGGCTTTAAAATTTTCATATTGTTATTTAGTTTTTCTGTCATCAGGTTCTATAATTTTGTTGTTTAAAGATTGCCATGCTTGCAAACAACTGAACATTCGGTTAATTGTGTGAGATTAATTGCTTGAGGGCAACACTTCAAGAAAAATGGCTTTTCACCTGCCAATGACTCTTGGTATTGACTTCCTAAGGATTTTTCAATAAACCCTCCTATTACTAGTTCCCTGTAACCATCGCTTCCCATGAGATAACATCCCTAAGTGGCCTTCTATCAACCAATCGATGTCCTTGATCTATGCCTTCACTTCAGCTTACACATCTACTAAGGAGTTAGCAAATACAACCTCTAATAAAATCCCCCTTTCCATTATATTTTTGATGGATGTCCATCCCCTATTCCAATGCCCCACTTTGGCACGGACAGTGAGGAGGCTGGCCACGGATATGGGGAGTGGCTGTATATCTGCTAGTTGCATTGTTTGTAGTATCTTAAGCCCTTTTAACAAATTCCATTTTGTGCATCTCCCGCAATCATGGCATGTAGTGAGACCACATTTATTTCAGGCATTTTGCAGATTAGTTTGTGTGCCTCTCTATGTTTCTATCTTGGCACAGATGGTGAGGATGTGGGACGGGTCATGGTTTCTGGCTTTAGAGTCACCAATTGCATTAGCTTAAAAGTTCTTGAGCCTTTTCAGTCGATTCATTTTGTGCATTCCTAGAAATCATTGCTGTCTTGAGACCACATTTCTTGGATGTTCTGTCATACAGTTCATGCCCTTTCTATGCTTCCACTTTGTGTGTACATGTCTGCAAGATCACTCGCAATACCATCATCGGTCAAAAAAAAAAATCCCCATCCCATTATGCTGTGATGGATGTCCATATCCTGTCCTCTTTGTTGTTAACATTAGCAGTGAGGGGTCTCCCTGTTGTGGCAATAGTTAGATTTGGCCAAAGAAACCAGTTTCCTCAAGAAAATCGTAAGAGTTGCCTTTTGTAAGAGGAAGATAAGCAAATTAATTATAGTTTTGTCTTCGGTTTATCTGTGTGTTCAAGATTGTGTTTCTTACAATATTTGTATTTTGACATTAGGGAGAAGGATGCTTTTCCTATAATGATGACAACTTATTATATGAAAATGTATATTCTATTTAGCTTATTTGAACGAGAGGTGAAATTAAAGATAATATGTTTTGTTTCTTCGAATGTTCTGTGTTATGCTTTACTTGTTTCTCATTATCTGTCAAGTTTTACTTGCTGCCTTTTTGGAGAATTTGAGCAGAGGAGTCCATTCAATTAATCTAACTGTATTTGTTGTTTTGATTATGAATAATGGAACTCTACTTACTGTGAGTCAAATATTGGATATTTAATTAGTACTGCAACAGTTTTTTAGTGAATTTGTATGCGAGCATAGTCAAATTCTCTTTATTTCTGTTTACAGAACCTCTATGTGCAAGTCTAAATACATATTCTTTATAGAAGAGAACTTAAGGATGGACTTGGAAATCCAATTATGATTCCTTTTCACCAAGAAAATACCTATTATATATGTATATACAAGTTAGTAAGATCTCATTACTATGCACACAGCTGAGATTTATTATATTTATTATTCACTGTATAACTCCTTGTGTTTGCTTTAAACTACTTCATTCCTTAAAAACAAAATCTCCCTTTGATTATGTTAAATGATCTTCCTGCAATAAAAAGACTGGCATTCATATGTCTTCATGTTATGCCGTGGAAGTATTACCTATCTACTTCCTTAGATTTATCATCGTATCATCTTAAGATTTTCTTAGTTAAATATCCACCTTACTTCCTTTTATAAATCTAATAATCTTATGTATATTTATTATTTCTTGGCTTGTTATGATAACTAATCTGATAAATTTTGCATTCTTTCTAAATGGATCTCTTCTTTTATTTGTTTTAGATTTGTTTAGAATGTTTTTTTTGGGGAACTAAATCGTTTTTTCTTTTAGAACTGTATCTTCTTCAATAAATAACCTTGCTATTTAATGGAAGATGTGAATTGTTTTTTAAATATAGCAAGAAAATTATCCTTGTATCCATAGAACGATATAGAAGGAATATTCATTTATGAATATGAATTTATCTTGTTTATATTAAAAATGAATTTTATTTTATTTTTATTTTTAATTAAAAAAAATTAGAAATATAACCTCGAAGGATTATATTTCATTTAAGATCAATGGTTTTGTAAAATGTTTAAGGAATGGGACAAATTTTTACTTTCTTTTGAATAGAGATGTATTAATGGTATTTTTAACTTACTTAGTATAAGGGAATGAATATATCCTTGGACCATAATTTTTAAGATATTAGAGGGAAAGTAACATCTGTTGGGAAATAATGTAGTTAACGTTTACATAAGCCACTATATCAACATAGGATTATGATCTTAGATATGGAAAGATAGCTAGTTGTGTAAAGGAAAAAAAATAGTTATTGGTATTATGTCTTCCATCGAAGGTGATAGACAAGTTACGACCCTAAATGTTCTATGTATATTGTTCATACAAAACCATTTGCATGGGTACATTATCAACTGCTTGTAGCTCCTATCGCGTCAATTACATGATTGTTTCCTTGAGAAGAAGTAAGGTGTATTAATTACTTTACCTTACTGATATTATGATTGAACTTCTTTCTTGCATTGAGAATGATGATGAGAATTAGAGCAAGGATAGGTGTCATGTAAGGAACAACTTGGAAGAGTAGTTAACTAACTTATCGTGAGATAGTGTTTAAGTTTTAATAAGTATATATATTAGGCTCTTTTGAATTATTTTGGTTATCTATCCCTTATAGATTGAGTGTAATTGCGAATCTCTGTTTAGAATGTTATCAATTTGTATATTATCGCTATGAATATAGTTAATGAAGATAGATAGCTACCATTTTGTTTGTTAAGACTTGTATCCCAAGGTGAAGTATTTTCTGTTAAGGCTTGTATCAATGATATAACATATACTTTATTACTTCGGTATGTCTTGGTTTTGGGGACGTATCATTGGATGTTGTTATGTAGTTTTCCTCATAAGTCTTGGAGATTGTAAAGTTTCTTTTTCATAGGGTAGCCATCTTGAGGTTGTAAGTGCGAGTGTCGAACTACGAAGCCTCTACGCATGTCGTAGACAATACCATCTTGGATGAGCCCCAAGGCCTAGGTCGGGCCCTTAGGACCCATGTCTGAACTCTTACATTTAACCATGTTAGATTCTTTATTGTATTTCAAACCTTGAGAGCGACGACCTAGATTTGGAAAACAAATTGTAGCGTATTGTGAATAGTCATGGTCATTGTACCCCACACCATGTTTTCCTTCCTCATCTTTGTGCGATGGGGTTTTAGGGACGGGTGGAAAAGTTTTTGGTTGTTCATGTCATGACCACATGGTAAATGTGGACATGACATGTTGTCTTTTGTGTCATGGCCACACGGCAAAAGTGGACATGACACTAAGGTCTGCAACAAGTTTTTCCTATCATATTGTATGTATTGATGTCGACATGTGAAGAGTTATATGTTTGTTGGCCTCGTTTTCAACTTGTCAATTTTTAAACTTTCGCGTCAAATCCTTATGTTGAGTTATTTCTAGTCACAGATTCTCTTGAAGTGTTAAGTCATTTGCCAATTTGAAGGAGGGAATTTTCACATATTTTAGCCGAAGTCTTGGAAGCAGTCCGTGAAATCATTCTGAAGAAGATGTATTTTTCACATGCATGGATCTAGTTTCAAAATCGCCACAAATTCAGGGAAACCGCGAAAAAGAAGAAATTAATTCAAGTCAAAACCTAAATTGAATCAGCTTAGAAACATTATTTTTGCACCAAATTTCATTTTTCTCTAAGCCTGCGTCAACTTTTATTTTCTGCAAAGTTTGCGTCAATTCTTATTTTCCCGCAAAGTTTGCGTCATCTTTCGAATGTGGCTAAGTTCGTGTATATTTTAACTTTTGGCTAACCAAAACCAAAGGGTGCAATTTTTTTTAAGTTTGGGGAGGTAAAAACTAGGAAATCCATTTTTATCTTTTACGAACAGTAATAACTCCTCCATGTTCATTTATCTCTCTCACAATCTAGGAAATCACCTCAAGATTAGTCTCTTTCTCTCGCATGCAAAATGAAGATGGGAATATTGGTAGTTAAAAAGTTACTTCTATTTTTGAAAGAGGCCATGCTACATTGATGGATAGTTAGAAATGATAACAAAATGTGCACAAGTCATTATGAACTATCTTCAACAGCCACAAAATGCCCTCAAAGAGCCGATCAACAAAAGATGTAAATTGGTAGTTATTATAACTACCCAAGAAGCATAAAGTGAATCTTTATTGTGAGGCATAGGTATTAAAAACATTCAGAGAGATGCGACTGGTAGATGTAAATCTGAGCTCCGTGACCTTTGCCAGCTCCAGCCTGCACCAAAATGAGAGCTTTTAGGGCATCGACATCAATAAAAGCATATTCTAAAGTGAATTCTATCAGCTTTTGTTATTTCAGATGCCCTCGAAAGACATATAATCAAAGCATGGAAACATAGACAATGCACATGAACTTTTTGACTACATGCCTTAAAGGAATGTGATCTTAATGAGTGCAAGATTTGTACAAGATGAATCTGTTGTAAAGGATTTAGAAACTTTTAGGTAGATGAATTTAACACCATCATCTCGTCTTATTGTGCAATGGTCGAAATGCTCGGGCATATATATGCATGTATAATGCGGAGCATAGCCGCATTGATATTTTGTGGAATGTCTTGTTCCATATTGGTGACAATTTTTGAAAAGATTGTAAAGGTTTTGAGGTTTAAGTTACTTGGTGGCCATGAATCTAAGAAAGTGAACTTTGTCAGATATAGTAGTTGCAAGTGCCCCGGTCGACATATATGAAAAATGTGGAAGCTCAGAGAAGGCATGTAAACTGTTTGACACAGCGCCTCAAACAAAAGTGTGGGAAGGTTCTGTTTCTCCACTACTGTAGACTTGACCCCTCTGACGCCATTTGCTGGGGAAAATAACAAGAAATGTTACTACTTTAAGGATGTGAAGTTATCTCCAATTTCATTGATGTCATTAAGAAAATTATAGGCCAGAGACTTCTAATTTTGCTGGTGTTATTGTTGTGTGGTTACACAACATGCCCCATTTTGACTTGGCAAAATAGGGACCCAACTTTTGCTTGGCTTGTTTTGATGCTTTTTGGCGTTTCGGTAAAAGTAAGTCATGCACATCATCATGCATGGAAGGGCTAGGTAAGTCATCATCATCAGGTTAGTTTGTCAAATTTCATATTTTATTCTAGTAACCTCATATTTAGAAAGAGCATCAAATTTCATGCAGGTTTGCCTTTTGTGTCACCCTAATATTCGTTAAGGTGTGAAAGTTATGAATGGTCAAAGTTCCAGTCAAACCTGATATTTACAAGGGGAGGATCATATTTCGTAACATTCATCATATTACAGAAGATCACCCTGATCTAATTTAACACCCGATAAATCATGCGGTCCAAATGTCCGGACGTCAATTTTAGGTGATAGTAACCTTTACCCGTCAACAACCTTATGCGTTTCGTGAGGATCATATTTCTCAATGTAACCCGATATTTTGAAATATCCTCCTGCTGCGAAATATCCCCCTAAGCCATTAGCTTGATGATGTCATCCTAGTCCGATGAACAAAGAAACAAACATGACGATGATGTCATCATCATATTTACTTCTCGAGTGCATATTTCTTAACATGATCCTCCTTGTATAACATGACGATGACGTCATGAGGCCTTAGAGATATACTACGCCAATATCTGGGTGACGTCATCCTGATATTCTGAGAGGGAGGGTTATTGTTTATCCTGTCATTCGAATATCACCCCGCTCGTGTTGCTGCCATGGACATTTAATGCGCGCAGATATGTCAGGTATGATGTGTAGGTTTTGGTTTATGCATCCCATGATAAGTTAATGCTGAATAAATATAGTAGGCATGATGATTAGTGAAGATAAAATGTTATTTGCATGCAAATGAGTATCCATTGTAAGACCAATTGTGTTAATTGCAGATATCCATGGCTGACAAGAGACTAGTTAAGTGTGAGGCTAAGTTCCGCAAGCCTATGTTCTCATCCCTAAGAGGCATCCTGTTCAAATATGGTGCAATTATGGATACCCATCAGGGGAATACTAATTTGGAGGCTTGGTCCGCTAAGCTGAATGATGAGAAGAACAGAAGCCCCTTACTGGATGCGGTATTCGTGTCTGGATTGTGGAATCCGACCGATTTTCTGTACTCTATGGAGTCCCCAAAGCTGGTGGTTGAATGTGCCTGAAATTACAATCCAGAAACCAGACAGGTAGTGAAGCATGGAAGAGTGTATGTAAACCTGTCCATTAAGGGTCTGTCCAAGACATTTGGACTTCCATTGGGCAGAAAAGTTAATAGTGTAGACCTGAAGAAATCAGAAATTGAATATGAAAATAATAAGAAACAGGCCAGGAAGACCATGTATCAATGGAGGGCCAAGAACATCACATACCCTGCAGCTGCCAAACTTCCTGTGCATTTGTTTAAGTATGATTTTGATGATGAATATTAGTACATGATTGCATTACTCAGCAGGGTCACAGGCCAGCCTGATGCTGGTAGTTTCAAAGATTGGATGTACGGTGTAATCATGATGTGCATATATGAAGACATCAAGCCATTATGGGGCCAGTTGATAAGTGATGCTCTACATGAGCAGCTGATGAACCTGGGAGGTTCAAATTGTGCTTTTTACGTGACATCCTACATTGTTTACTCATGTGCTTACAAAGGCACATTTGATGCACTAGTTACAGATGGAAAGCTTACAAGCACAGTCAATGCTGTGCATATTTGGGATCATCATCCCCAATTACAAAGAATTAATTACCTCTAGGACTATAAATTGGTAAATGATGCATTCTCTATGCATCTAGTGAGAACCATGGAGGAGGACAGGACAAAGAGATTAAGCATGGAGGCTCAAGAAATAATCTATAGGCATGGAGCCTGGTATATACAATTTGCCACATTTTCCTATATGAGAATTGAGGGTTTGATGAGCATCCCCTCATGCTGCCAAGATACCCCACTAATGCAGTGATACTTATGGAATTCATAAGGCAAAGCTCCACCATGCTGAAAACATATAAGGGTGCCCAGAAGATACCACCAATATTGTTTCCAGTCACCATTGGCTGGTATATATGCCCAGATTCAGAAAGCATCAAGAAGGTGATGGTCACTTTGAATAAGATGCAGTTGCGGCCATTCCCACTAATAAGACCATATGATCCTTATGGAAGGATACAGAGGATAATAGGGAAACCTATTCATCAGAGGCACTTAGAGGACTTCTGGGCGGATTGTGAAGATGAAGCAGAAGCTAGAAGAAGAAGATACCAAAGGTTGACCCTGAATCAAATCAAAACCTTTGACTGTATCCCCATTCCTCAACAATTGAAGAAGGATGATGGCAAGATAGTGGCAGATGAGTATGAAGAAAAGAAAATATATAATGACACCATATCTGCACCTGACCTAACAATACAGGAGGACATATCTTTAGATCCTTTCATTTCCAGGACCTTACACCTTACCCAAGCTTGGGTAGATGAACAAATAGAGGCATTGAAGAAGAAAGGAGTCACAATTACTGTAGACAACAAGAAGAAAGGGCAGAATATTCCTGATGAGGAATATGATGATTTTATGAATGAAAAGAGAAAATCTAAGGGAGAAAGGTTGCCCCCACAACAAAAATAAAGCAAAAGACCCCCTAGGGGTAAGAAGATTGATAATGAACCCAAAGGGGTGATCATTGAAAGGGCAGCATTTCCAGCTGAGGAGGTAGCAGCATCAAGATCAACATTAGGATCAGAATCACCTCCCCGGACAAGAAAGCAAAAGTCTAAGAAAGATTAGCTAGCAGGGGCAATAATTACTGAGACACAAGAAGAGGGTCAATCCTCATGAAAACCAATGGAGGAAGAACCTGAAGAAGAGGAGGCCCCTTTGCTATTCAAAAGAAAGAGGAAAGCTCCATAGGTGGTGGTAGCTACCCCACCTAAGAAACTAAGGACCTCCATGAGAGGTGAAATAAGGTAATCCCCTACACTGATGACAGGGGTAGGGTAGCGAAGTTGTGCATAAAGAGTTTCAGCACAATGTTCCACTTCCTACCATCGTGAAGTTCAAGACAGAACTTGTAGAGGAGCAAAGACAAGAAGCCTCCAATATACCCGAAGGAGGTCATATCTCACTAGAGGAGACAATAAATTTATCTGATGATGAGGTTGTGAAGGAAGTAGCTTCACAAAAGATGGAGACCCTTTCTGCAAGCACACACATGACCCCTCACAAGACTCCAATAGTTCAAACAATATTGGAGGAGATAAAGCAAGTAGAAATTGAAAAGGAAAAGAGCCCAGAGAAGATAGCCCAAGAAATAGGGCTGGATACACTAATTGCACAGGTGACAAGTCCTATGGTGGTAGATTTGACAAGTAAACAGGATGCAAGTCCTAAACATCCACCAGGCACACCTGATAAAGGGCAACATACAGAAGAAGTGAAGATGACAAAACCAAAAGGCCATGCTTCTGAAATAAGCCAACAGAGCCAACAGGATGCATCAGCGGAACCTGCTATAGTAGAGGTTCAGGAAAGAAGGCTGATGAGGAGAAAGTAATAAAGGACCCTGTTGCTAAAGGTCAGGAAGTAGGTGGTGTAGGTGCAGAACAAATAATGGTTTCAGAACAAGCACCAGTACCTAAGGAAGATTTTGCAATATCCACGACTATAAATGTGCCTCCACAAGAGGAAAAGTCAAAGGTGGATGAGGTAGTAAAGGAGAAGGATCATGATCATCATGATCAGCAGGTAGGCACATCACAAGATCCTCCACCTCAGGATGCGGCCCCTCCAGAAAAGGAAGTGTCTCAGTAGGAGGATATACCACAGGATCAATCTCAAACTGAGCATCACGAGGAAGAAATGAGGAAATCACCTTCTCCATCACATATGCTGATAGATACGGGAGCTCAAGGTGAACGTCATGATGATGCTGGCAAACATGATCAGGTACCTCCATGGTTGGAAGAAGAGGTAAATGCAGAGGTAGATTTTGTTATTCAAGAATTTGATGTATCTACCTTATTTTCGGAGAATATAATAAAACCAAAGAGGAAGGCCAGAATGACTTCAGCCATTAGAAGGGATCCAACAACTGGGAGAAGGACTGCACAGATTGCAGTACCCACTGTAGATAAAGAAAAAGGTAAAATTACCTTAGATGAATTTCAGATCAGCACAGTGGACCTAGGGTTTGCCAATGAAGACCAAGAAGGTCAAGAAGGCAAAGACATTATAGATTCTTTAATTCAAAAGGTTAAGAAGGAAAAAGAGAAGAATAAGCAACACAAAGGGCACATTGCTCAGTTGCATGCATACATAGGCAGATTAACCAATCCTGAAGATAGTTCCACTGACCATGCAGTCCCATTAACTGCTATTTCACAAGATGAGGTGTATAAGTTGGATCTCATGAAGCATGAGTCCTCCATTTTGAGAAAGTGGATGTATTCCACATTTGATACTACAGAAGAAGTTGTAAAAGCCTCTTTGAAGAAATGGAATACTCTTGGTGATTCCAGGAAAAAGGTAGATAAATTGCAAATGTAGATAGGTAAAAGGTCTTTCCAATTGGAAAAGATATTGGATATCCTGGGAGAAATAAAGAGGATAAATCCTCAACTGCTTATCAACAAGCAGGTACTGAATAATAACACTGCATTATTAGTTAATATCTGGTATAAGGACATTCAATTTGAATGTGATGTGATCAAGAGATGTAACAATAAGCTGAGAGAGATCAACATAAAACTGCATGACATGATGTCATTTGAGGTAGAAATTTTGGAGGCCTTGGAGGGAAAAGTGTAAGGGAAGATAGATAATCAAGATGAAGAGTTTGCAATTCAAGCTCTACATAATAACTTCTAATTTGTTGCAGATGATCCACTAGGCCAACTGACAGAAGAGATCATGGATAAGCTGGTGAGGGCCAAGATGAAAATAGAGCATTATAATGAGACGCTGCACAGCAGGAAAAATAAGCTAGACAGTATTAGAAATAAGTACCAGGCACACAAACATGCCATCATCAAAGCAAAATCCCCAGATGGCAGAGAAATAGATAAAATTGTGCAATTCTATGAACAGGTCAGGACCAGCATGCAGCCTCATATACGGGGTCATCATCATCAGGATGGCAAAAGTTTAGGAAGTGATGCACATGATGATGATGTACATGGGTCAGGTTAAGTAGATGATGATGCATCATGAAGTAAATATCAGCATCTGATACTTAGTGAAAATAAGTATTATAGATAGTTGCCAGTTGGCAACTTGTGCCATTTTGATAGGGTTGACAAAGTCAAAGAGAAATATTGACCGTGGATATTCATAGATAAATCAAGATCATAGATCTTTTGTAACAGATTCCTCACCTTGTTCTATAAAAGGTGCTGGAATGCCTCTTTTCTAACATTTGAAACTTAATTGAAATCCGTCTGCTGAAATATTCAGGGCTTATTTCAAAGCTTTTTGTATACATCTATATCTTTGCATACTTAATGAATGAGAAGACTTGTTTGATTACAATTCATAGTAAATCTTGAGTAATCAGTGTGTGAATTCTGGATATATGCTGTGATCTGCTGCGTCCCTGGGAGTGCATGTCTACTTGCATTTGTTGTTTTCATACAATTCCTTTGAAGTTAGCATCAACTGTATCTAGCTGTGGAATGTCTTGGTGAACATATGGTTTGGTTTTCTTCTCTTCATGACAATGTCTGATGTACATGTGGGTCAATAGCTGAAGGTTCAACATTCATTTGAAACATTTCTTTCAATTTCTTTAAATTTCAGAGCATTTCACCATCATAATTGCAAATAACTGATAATCTTAAGCAAATAATGCAAATATGTGGACATCCCGTAGATAATTGAAAATATTTAGCATATTTGAAGCTAAAGCATGTATAATTGATGAATATCATGCAAATATTTGAGTATAACTATATCAATTGATCAAACAACTATATAAAATGATCTCTCTGTGAAGAATCTTTGTAGAAAATAATGTCATGATGATGAACTCGATGTAAGGCCCCAAAATGGAAACAGCAACACACATCAACCTCTGAGTAACGTCAGACGATTAAGACCTAATCATCAGAGACTTGGGATCATGAATTCTCTGAATTCATCATATCTTTCAAGATGAATAAAGATTAATGTGTACTTTTATTCTATGCTTGTTTGTGACTAACATCATGACCAACAGTTACATGACATGTGAGTATTATGATACAAACATTTCCACAAATGTGCATCGCTTTCTATTAAAATTCCCTACAGAGGCTTAAATAGGTTCATATAATGCAAAAATTCTCAGATATGAACAAAACGGTTTCGTTGAAAGGGATTTAGAAACTTTAAAGCAAATGCAACTGGCCGATGTAATGCCAGATTCCAAGACCTTTGCCAGTATCCTCTTGGCCTAGGCATATGAGATGCTTTTGAAAAGAGTATGGATGTCTGGCAAAGCATAATGGAAGGATGATTTTTGTCAAATATTATAGTTTGAGATGCCTCGGTCTGCAAACGTGAAAGCATAGATTCGACATGTGAATTGTTTGACACAATGCCTTAGAGAAATGTCATCTCTTAGATTGCAATGATTGCAGGATATGTACAAAAGGCCTTGGAAACTTTTAAGCAAATGCAATTGGCAAGTGTAAAGCAAAACTCCGTAACCTTTGTTAGCATTCTCCCAGCTTGCGCCAAAATGGGAGCTTTGAAAAAGAGTATGGACGTCCATCAAAAGCATAATGTAATGGAGTTTCCATCAGCTATTACGACTCGAAATGCTCTGGTATACATCGATGCAAAATGATGAAGCATAGACAAGCCACATGAACTATTTGACAGAATGCCTCAAAGCAATGTTGTGTCATGGAATGCAGTGAGTGCAAGGTGGTGCAGACTGTATGGTAATGTGTATACTTGCTGCTCGATGGAAGTGTACTAAACTTAGAGAAAATGTGATGACTGGTGCTTACGTGAAGTCACCAAGGGCTATGATTTTAGCATATTGGGCTATGGCAGTCCTATATTTTATGGTTCATCACTAGTCAGGAATCCAGAGAGACTAGCTTGGAGTGTGAATAATGATTTGCATAGAAGCTACATAAAAGGAAATGGTAGATTCAACTACGGGGCTTATAAGTAGGTGGTTCCTCTAGTTATAAACGCAAACCATATAGAAAAGATATTGTTCCCAATTTTTTGGAGTTTAATGACACTAAGCACATTTGGCAATTAGGAGAGCACTACAGAATGGTTGGAGGTGATTTTCAACATTATAGTTTTAACCAGTGGATTGCTTCTAGTCACAATGCTTATTGGCAATATCAAGGTGTTTTTGCATGCTACAACTTCTAGAAAGCAATCCATGCAGCTCAAAATGAGAAATGTTGAATGGTGGACAAAGTGCAGGCAGCTGCCTCAACGTTTGAGATAGCGAGTGAGACACTATGAAAGACAGAAATGGGCTACAATGTGAGGTGTAGATGAAAGTGCAATGATTCATGTAATTTGCTTGAAGGTCTCAGGTGAGACATCAAATGTCACCTCTATTTAGATTTGGTGTGCCAGGTGCCCCTATTTCAACACATGGATGATCTGGTTTTGGAGAACATCTGTGATCAGGTCAAATCAATGCTCTTCATCACAGGTGAAACGATAACAAAAGAAGGCGATCCAATACAATGAATGCTGTTCAAAGTTCAAGATCAACATTCCAAAGAGAATTTATTACTTCATAATATGCACCTTCATAGGGAAACTCAAAGGGCAAATGGGAAAAAGCATTAGCAAATCGTTGTCACCTGGTTTTAACATCGATGCCCATTCTTTAAGGAAATGAGTTTGAATGGTATACAAAGATCGGATCATTCATGATTCCTTGACGTTTATAAAGAAGGTAGATAAACTAGTCATATATTCTCATTTAATGACAAAGAAGGTGGAGTACTAAAGAGAGTTGGCCATATTGAATATTTTGTGGATGTTACAATACTAGAAATATTGAGAATCGTTGCGGTCCTTTATGCAATAGTTGACGATTATCGTTCAATGGTGCGCTTACCAAGATTACAAAAGTTTTCGAAGGAGCATAATCTACCCCTCATAGCCATTGCAAATCTTATCAGATATAATAGGGAATAAGAGAAGTTGGTTGAACGAAGTGTTATTGCTAGGTTTCCTACAATGTGGGGTACATTTCAAGCATATTCTTATCGCTCAAAGATGAATGGCATTCAACATGTTACCATGGTTAAGGGCGACATTTGCAAAAGACTAGATCTACTGGAAAGCGCTCATTCTAAGTGTGTTAGGGATATCTCTGGATCAACAAGATGTGATTGTGGATACCACCTTGCGCAAGTCATGCACCAAATTAAGAAAGTAGGATCAAAGGCCATAAAATACTACATTCTTTTTGTGGAAGAGATAGATCACAAGCTACAAAGGACATAAATCAATGTAAAGTTGGAGGAATTGGCTTGCAAGATGATGATGGTAGCATTTTGTGATTATATCAGACCAAGAAAATCTACAACTATTCTCTTCATCTAGGATTTATATGCAAGAACACAAGAGTCTAAGATTCAGGTATCTAGAGAAGTTTTCAACATTTGGCAAGATCTGATCATCAAAATGGAGTAGACAAAGATAGAAAGGACTTAGCAAAATGCATGACTTGAAAGTCACAAGTTCTAATTACCCTTTTGTAAAAAGTGACTTATGTCACTTGTTGTAACTAAAAATAAGGTTTATTATATTTCAAAAAGGTAGTTATGAGATAGTTACTTGAAGTGGTTAGGAAGTAGTTACAAGTTGGTTATTAGGTGGTTATGAGGAAAAGTCTATATATACTGGACTTCACATTGTAAAGTGGGGGGGGGGACTCTTTTAGAGAGAACTTTTGTAGGGGAAACTCATGAATAAACTTCTTGGAACATTTTTGGTTTTACACATTGTATAGTTTACTTTTGGAATTGTATAATTTTGAAAAGATAATGAAGAATGCATTTCAGTTTGTATGTTCTTGATTATTTCTGAGTTATGATTACTAGTTTCTCATATGTCAAATTGGTGATCTTTCTATGTATTTGTGTAAATCAAAGTTATCCATTGAAGCATGCAATTGGGGTGATGAAGCACAATCATATCTTAGTATCCTAATTTGAAAGTGTCAAGATAAATTATCTATTCGTATGTTGAGATTTGTCATCTTTCTTCATCATTGTTACACATATGTCATGAAATTCATCATGGAGTTGAGGAAAGTGGTTTCTATCTTTGTTGTGAAACCCCCTCATGTACTTTTCAATAAGATTGTGAAACTCCTGGTAGTTTTCGTATGTCTACCATGAGGGTTTCTAAATGCCCAATTCTCCTATTATTTTACTTTTCTTCCTTTCTGTACTTTTAGGTTAAAAGTACACAAAAACCACAAATACCCCCATCATACGAGGGAGCTTCCCCTCTCAAACGTAGAGGAAGATCATTGTTCTATCATGATCTCTCCAACTATTGGGACAATTTAGTCACCGCTCCAAGGGCGACGAGGCAATTTCCAAGATTATTTCGTGGTGACAAATCTATTTACAATGGATTGTTGGCGACTCTGCTGGGGAAAAATGAACTGAAGCATTGGTGCCTTTTTGATTCCTCAAGAATATACAAGTATCTCCCTAGAAAATAAGTTGGCAACTCTATCTGAAAGAAGAATCCTAGAAGATGGTTTGGTATCGAAGAACCCAGATACATAACATGGAACTTCCTGAATCGGACAGTGACAGTGATGATGAAGATTATCCTTCTCCTACGTCCTCTACTCGACAAAATCAAGTTCTTGATGACCCTAAGCAAGTGGAGTTCCTGAAGAGTTTCTACAGTGGCATGCAATTTGCTTCAAATCAGGTTCATCCTTATTTGCTTCAAACATTGCAAAACATTGAACAAAAAGATGGGAAGGAGACTCATTTTCTCGCTCATGAACATAAGCCCCTATCAGAGGAGATTCACACACTAGAAGATAAAGGAAGTTGTGTTGAGATATATCATTTGTGTAATGAGCACAGAAATGAAGAAACAATAGTTTTTCCTACAAATGAACTTGTATTGAAAGACACGTCTTCTAATCAAAGGGTTGAAAGAGACTCATTGGAACATACATGTTTATGTAAAGAAGACCAAAAAGAAACAGTGATGGAGACAGAAAAACAAGATTGTATGGAAGCAAGCAATGATGAAGAAGAAATCTATCTAGACAATGACATGTTTTTAGTTTCTTTGATGAATGTCACTCCTCTTGTGACAACTTGCTCTAATTCCACAACTACAACCTCCGAGAGAGATTTCCATCACATGGTGGTTGTTCCAGGGAGTGAAGAAGAAATTTTGAGCCAAAATGTGAAAGAACATGAAGACGAGTCACAAAATATTTTCCTGACATGCATGCAACCTGAGCAAGAGGAAAGTGATGATGAAAGAATATTGCAAGAAATCTCTTATGAGCTTTCCATTCAAGATTGGCATCTCACCACTATTGTTGATGATTTTATTTATGAAGAAGATGTCGTCATTTCTTCTTTATCATTTATTGAAGAAGAATACTCAGTGATTGAAACCAAAGGTACTAATCAAGACAAAGCATTGAGTACTGCCATTCCAAATGTGCAACAAGATCATGAGGATATTGGGTGTGAATCTGCACAAAGAGAGGTTAAAATTGAATTGGTTCCTGAATATCTTGGTTTAAGTAATTTCATTGTACATCCTAGTACTTTCTCTACATATAATAATGTTGAAGATGGTAATGAGATTAATAAAGGAGGATGAAGTTCTAATGTCTATGATAATATACATGAAATTGTAAGTATTCAAAAGATTGACGAAGAGCTTCTTGATGTAACTTCTCCTGCACTACTTTCGAGGGAGGAAAATATTATTTCTTCTTCATCAATTATAGAAGAGGATTTTCAAGAACATAAAGTGCAACCCTTTGATAAAGCAGATCCTGACTTAGTCATGGTAAAGAAAGAAGAATCATCTTTTGCAGGTGATGATTCAATTTTTAAGAAGGATCAGTTGTAGAATATCGAGTTTTCTTCGCTCATTGGTTCACATGAAGGATGCTCGATTCTTGATTCAATTTTCTTTGGTTCAAACTATGAAAAGAATCTTCAGCTAGAGAAATTTGGTATGCTCAACGTAACGCTAGAAGACATGATCAACACTATATGGGTCAATACCAATATGAATCAAAAGGACTCAGAAATTTATGATGAGAAATGGTTGTCCAATGCACTATTCAAGGAGTCTTCACATTTCGTGTATTTCATTTTTCTCATCATACTAAAATGGTTACTGAGTTCATAGGCACCTTATCCATGCACATCTCTTTTCCGCATAGGTGCCTATTTTTCTCAACCTGTTAATGGCTTTACTTGATCATCTAGAAGCAATTTGAGGTAGGAGTCACCTACCATGTACATAGGTTAATTAGGAGTTTTGTTGTGCCTGTCTTGTTTCAGTTTCTGTTGTTTTCGTTCTTTTCCTTGTTTCTGTGTGTCCTTGTCTCCCTATTTCCCCTTTATACATCGTGATTATCTTCTGACTCTACCCGCCCAATGGATAAGGCACTATTCATTATCAGAGATTCTAGGTTCATCCTGCATCCACAAGGTCCTTGTCCCCAGTTAGAGCCAGCTATTGGCCTCGTTTTCAACTTGTCAATTTTTAAACTTTCGCGTCAAATCCTTATGTTGAGTTATTTCTAGTCACAGATTCTCTTGAAGTGTTAAGTCATTTGCCAATTTGAAGGAGGGAATTTTCACATATTTTAGCCGAAGTCTTGGAAGTGATCCATGAAATCATTCTGAAGAAGATGTATTTTTCACATGCATGGATCTAGTTTCAAAATCACCACAAATTTAGGCAAACCGTGAAAAAGAAGAAAATAATTCAAGTCAAAACCTAAATTAAATCAGATTAGAAACATTATTTTTGCGCCAAATTTCATTTTTTGCTAAGCCTGCGTCAACTTTTATTTTTCGTAAAGTTCGCGTCAATTCTTATTTTCCTGCAAAGTTTGCGTCAGCTTTCGAATATGGCTAAGTTCGCGCATATTTTAACTTTTGGCTAACCAAAACCAAAGGGTGCAATTTTTTTTAAAGTTTGGGGAGGTAAAAACTAGGAAATCCATTTTTATCTTTTACGAACAGTAATAACTCCTCCATGTTCATTTATCTCTCCCACAATCTAGGAAATCACCTCAAGATTAGTCTCTTTCTCTCCCATGCAAAATGAAGCTAGGAATATTGGTAGTTAAAAAGTTACTTCTATTTTTGAAAGAGGCCATGCTACATTGATGGACAGTTAGAAATGATAACAAAATGTGCACAAGTTATTATGAACTATCTTCAATAGCCACAAAATGCCCTCAAAAAGCCGATCAACAAAAGATGTAAATTGGTAGTTATTATAACTACCCAAGAAGCATAAAGTGAATCTTTATTGTGAGGCATAGGTATTAAAAACATTCAGAGAGATGCGATTGGCAGATGTAAATCCGAGCTCCGTGACCTTTGCCAGCTCTAGCCTGCACCAAAATGAGAGCTTTTAGGGCATCGACATCAATAAAAGCATATTCTAAAGTGAATTCTGTCAGCTTTTGTTATTTCAGATGCCCTCAAAAGACATATAATCAAAGTGTGGAAACATAGATAGCGCACATGAACTTTTTGACTACATGCCTTGGAGGAATGTGATCTCGATGAGTGCAAGATTTGTACAAGATGAATCTGTTGTAAAGGATTTAGAAACTTTTAGGTAGATGAATTTAACACCATCATCTCATCTTACTGTGCAATGGTTGAAATGCTCAGGCATATATATGCATGTATAATGTGGAGCATAGCCGCATTAATATTTTTTGGAATGTCTTGTTCCATATTGGTGACAGTTTTCAAAAAGATTGTAAAGGTTTTGAGGTTTAAGTTTCTTGGTGGCCATGAATCTAAGAAAGTGAACTTTGTCAGATATAGTAGTTGCAAGTGCCCCGGTCGACATATATGAAAAATGTGGAAGCTCAGAGAAGGCAAGTAAACGGTTTGACTCAGCACCTCAAACAAAAGTGTGGGAAGGTTCCATTTCTCCACTACTATAGACTTGACCCCTCTGATGCCATTTGCTAGGGAAAATAACAAGAAATGTTACTGCTTTAAGGATGTGAAGTTATCTCCAATTTCATTGATGTCATTAAGAAAATTACAGGCCAGAGACTTCCAATTTTGCTGGTGTTACATGACATGTGAGTATTATGATACAAACATTTCCACAAATGTGCATCGCTTTCTATTAAAATTCCCTACAAAGGCTTAAATAGGTTCATATAATGCAAAAATTCTCAGGTATGAACAAAACGGTTTTGCTGAAAGGGATTTAGAAACTTTAATGCAAATGCAACTAGCCGATGTAATGCCAGATTCCAAGACCTTTGCCAGTATCCTCTTGGCCTGGGCATATGAGATTCTTTTGAAAAGAGTATGGACGTCCGGAAAAGCATAATGGAAGGATGATTTTTGTCAAATATTAGAGTTTGAGATGCCTCGGTCTGCAAACGTGAAAGCATAGACTCGACACATGAATTGTTTGACATAATGCCTCAGAGAAATGTCCTCTCTTGGACTGCAATGATTGCAAGATATGTACAAAAAGCCTTGGAAACTTTTAAGCAAATGCAATTGGCAGGTGTAAAGCAAAACTCCGTAACCTATGTTAGCATTCTCCCAGCTTGTTCCAAAACAGGAGCTTTGAAAAAGAGTATGGACGTCCATCAAAAGCATAATGTAATGGAGTTTCCGTCATCTATTACGATTCGAAATGCTCTGATATACATCAATGCAAAATGATAAAGCATAGACAAGCCGCATGAACTGTTTGACATAATGCCTCAAAGAAATGTTGTGTCATGGAATGCAGTGAGTGCAAGGCGGTGCAGACAGTATGGTAATGTGTATACTTGTTGCTTGATGGAAGTGTACTGAACTTAGAGAAAATACGATGACTGGTGCTTATGTGAAGTCACCAAGGGCTGTGATTTTAGCATATTGGGCTATGACAGTCCTATATTTTATGGTTCATCACTAGTCAGGAATCTAGAGAGACTAGCTTGGAGTGTGAATAATGATGTGAATAGAATCTGCATAAAAGGAAATGGTAGATTCAACTACGGGGCTTATAAGTAGGTGGTTCCTCTAGTTATAAATGCAAACCATATAGAAAAGATACTATTCCCAATTTTTTGGAGTTTAATGACACTAAGCACATTTGGCAATTTGGAGAGCACTACAGAATGGCTAGAGGTGATTTTCAACATTATAGTTTTAACCAGTGGATTGCTTCTAGTCACAATGCTTATTGGCAATATCAAGGTGTTTCTGCATGCTGTAACTTCTAGAAAGCAATCCATGCAGCTCAAAATGGGAAATGTTGAATGGTGGACGAAGCGCAGGCAGCTGCCTCAACATTTGAGACAGCGAGTGAGACACTATGAAAGACAGAAATGAGCTGCAATGTGAGGTGTAGATGAAAGTGCAATGATTCACAATTTGCTTGAAGGTCTTACGTGAGACATCAAATATCACCTCTATTTAGATTTGGTGTACCAGGTGCCCCTATTTCAACACATGGATGATTTGGTTTTGTAGAGCATCTGTGATTGGGTCAAATCAATGCTCTTCATCATGGGTGAAACGATAACAAAAGAAGGCGATCCAATACAATGAATGCTGTTCAAAGTTTGAGATCAACATTCCAAAGAGAATTTATTGCTTCATAATATGCACCTTCATAGGGAAACTCCAAGGACAAATGGGAAAAAGCATTAGCAAATCATTGTCACCTGGTTTTAACATTGATGCCCATTCTTTAAGGAAATGAGTTTGAATGGTATACAAAGATCGGATCATTCCTGATTCCTTGACATTTCTAAAGAAGGCAGATAAACTAGTCATATATTCTCATTTAATGACAAAGAAGGTGTTGTACTAAAGAGAGTTGGCCATATTGAATATTTTGTGGATATTACAATACTAGAAATATTGATAATCATTGCGGTCCTTTATGCAATAGTTGACGATTATCGTTCAATGGTGCGCTTACCAAGATTACAAAAGTTTTCTAAGGAGCATAATCTACCCCTCATAGCCATTACAGATCTTATCAGATATAATAGGGAATGAGAGAAGTTGGTTGAATGAAGTGTTATTGCTAGGTTTCCTACAATGTGGGGTACATTTCAGGCATATTCTTATCTCTCAAAGATGAATGACATTCAACATGTTGCCATGGCTAAGGGCAACATTTGCAAAAGACTAGATCTACTGGAAAGGGCTCATTCTAAGTGTGTTAGGAATATCTCTGGATCGACAAGATGTGATTGTGGAAACCAACTTATGCAAGTCATGCACCAAATTAAGAAAGTAGGATCAAAGGCCATAAAATACTACATTCTTTTTGTGGAAGAGATAGATCACAAGCTACAAACGACATAAATCAATGTAAAGTTGGAGGAATTGGCTTGCAAGATGATGATGGTAGCATTTTGTGATTATATCAGACCAGGAAAATCTGTAACTATTCTCTTCATCTAGGATTTATATGCAAGAACACAAGAGTCTAAGATTCAGGTATCTAGAGAAGTTTTCAACATTTGGCGAGATCTGATCATCAAAATGGAGTAGACAAAGATAGAAAGGACTTACCAAAATGCACAGCTTGAAAGTCACAAGTTCTAATTACCTTTTTATAAAAAATGACTTATGTCACTTGTTGTAACTAAAAATAAGGTTTATTATATTTCAAAAAGGTAGTTATGAGGTAATTACTTAAAGTGGTTAGGAAGTAGTTACAAGTTGGTTATTAGGTGGTTATGAGGAAAAGTCTATATATACTAGACTTCACATTGTAAAGTGGGGGGGGGACTCTTTTAGAGAGAACTTTTGCAGGGGAAACTCATGAATAAACTTCTTGGAACATTTTTGGTTTTACACATTGTATAGTTTACTTTTGGAATTGTATAATTTCAAAAAGATAATGAAGAATGCATTTCAGTTCGTATGTTCTTGATGTATTTCTGAGTTATGATTACTAGTTTCTCGTATGTCAAATTGGTGATCTTTCTATGTATTTGTGTAAATCAAAGTTATCCATTGAAGCATGCAATTGGGGTGATGAAGCACAATCATGTCTCGGTATCCTGATTCGAAAGTGTTAAGATAAATTATCTCTTTGTATGTTGAGATTTGTCATCTTTCTTCATCATTGTTGCACATATGTCATGAAATTCATCATGGAGTTGAGGAAAGTGGTTTCTAGCTTTGTGGTGAAACCCCCTCGTAGTTTTCAATAAGATTGTGAAACTCCTGGTGGTTTTCGTACGTCTACCACGAGGGTTTCTACATGCCCAATTCTCCTGTTATTTTACTTTTCTTCTTTTCTGTACTTTCAAGTTCAAAGTACACAAAAACCACAAATACCCCCATCATACAAGGGAGCTTCCCCTCTCAAACGTAGAGAAAGATTGTTGTTCTATCGCGATCTCTCGAACTGTTGGGATAATTTAGTCACTGCTCCAAGGGAGACGAGTCAATTTCAAAGATTATTTCATGGTGACAAATCTGTTTACCAACAAGGTTTCAGCCAATGTTGATTATGATGCTGACCTAGTCAGTGTTTTGAAGTGTTGCAGAAGATATTTATAGAAGATAAATTTTATTTGTGGAGAAGTGAATGTGTGTACAAAATAAGAAGAACAGAATGCAAGATTGAAGTGTGCAGAGTCAGTTTGAAGGCATGTGTTGAGCAGAAATAGAAGACTGCATTACCAGTATAAATCAAGTGTTCTCTTTACAACAATCCATGTAGTTACTATCTTTGTAAATCCTATTGCAGTGAGCATAGTACTTAGGGAGTAGTAGCTTCCTTGGGTTGTAGCCCTAAATCAAAGTTGTAATTGTTATAAGCACAAATACATAGAGTTGTAGCTTTCTTGGGTTGTAGCCCTAAAACAAAGTTGTAATACTTTTGCAGTGAGCATAATATATTGTGAGCTAATCCTCACCATGGTTTTTCCCTATTTTAGGGTTTTCCACATAAAAATATTGGTGTTATGTGTGTTTCATTATTTCCTTTTTATTCTCTAAGTTATTCAATTTTATGGGTAAACAACTGGTTAAATTTTAGTGTATATTGATTCACCCCTTCTCTCAACACCTCATTGTGTTCAACAATTAGTATTAGAGCTAAGTTCCTTTGAGAAGCCTAACAATTGAGGTAGATCTTGCACTTGAACACATGGAATGTAAAGTTATGGATAATGATGTATTTGTATCGGAACCAGATCTAGAAGAAATGGAACCTGAAGGTTGTGATCTTGATGGGTATGAAGTAGACCTTGAGGGAGAACTTGAGTCAACCCTTAATGAACTAGATGAAGCAAGAGGACTAAATGTAAAATATGAAGACATGATTGAGATGGCAAAAGAGACAATTGACAAATTGATGACAAAGGCTAAAGAATCAAAAGAAGAAATTGGCAAACTAAAAACCCTAATAGAAGGAGATAAAGGAGGTGACACAAAGCTCAAGGAGGATAAAGAAATGATCTCAAATTTAAAAGTCATGGTTGAAGAAGAAAAGAGGATTGAAGATTGCTTAAACATCAAGCTCTTTGAGAAATCAGTTGAATGTTCAAAACTTGAGGAAGAAGTTGTCACTTTAAGGAAAGAACTGGAAAAGGCAAAAGAGTAGATTGACAAAGGACTAAAATTAAAAGGAGGATCTGAAATCCTTGATGAAATTATTAACTCTCAAAAGCCAACAAAAGAACAATCAAGTCTTGGATTTGAAAAGGGGAAGAGTCCTATGATCAGTGCTTCTGCAAATTTGTATGGTAACTTGCAATCAGGAGGAAAGTTTGGAATGAAGAAGGAAGAAACTTACACTGTAGATCCCAAGAAGAGTGCCTCCAAAGTTACAAAAGAGGAGGAATTCACCCCTTTCCAGAGACAAAGGAAGAATATGAAGAAGAATTTTAGAAGTCCTCCACTTATAAGGCAACCTGCTCCCATTAGGTATTCTCAATGTTTCAATGACAATTGTTTTACTTGCAATAAGTTTGGTCACAAAGCTGTTGATTGTAGAAGCAAGATAAATCAAGATGCTCTAAGATGCTATTCTTGCAATAAAATTGGTCATAAATCTACTAAATATAGAAGTAAGACAAATCATAATTTAGTTAAGTGTTATGCATGCAACAAGATAGGTCGTAAGGCTTATGAATGTAGAAGAAAAATGTCAAGGAATAAAAGGGACAATGCTCAACCCTTTCATGGATATTGTTACACTTGGAACAAGTTTGGCCACAAGGCAGCTAATTGTGGATCTAAGGTAAGGGGAAATGGAAATGCTCAGCAATCAAAGTTCACATGTTACAAGTGCAATCAAACAAGGCACCTTAGAAGGAATATAAGGCCTTCTCCACAAAAGAAATTTGATATTGCTTAGCAAAAGAAGGAAATGAGCAAAGTATGGAAGAAGGAGGAATGTGATGTTTCCAGACCTCTGCCTAGTGCAGGTGGATCCTCCTATAACTAAAAGATGAAGTACTGGTTCAGGGGGAGTTACAACTACAAAATTCTTCAAACCCCTAAATAAATAAGATGTTAAATTTCTTAGCATTTTGGCTAAATTTGGTATGAGCATGTTAAGATAATGATTTAAAGAAGTTTGATCAAAATTCTGGAGAAAAATCTCTCAATGCGGAAGATTGCAGAGGTTTTTAGGGTTTTCAGTGATAAGAACATCTACCAAAAGGAAGCATGGTCTTAGGGGGAGTTGTTACTGCAAATCCTTCAAACCCCTTCATAATGCTGAAAGCATTTAGCATACATATGAGTTTGAAGAAGATTTGAAGAAATTCAACACTCTGCGATAGATTGTGAAATAATCAAAGAATCACTGTTATGTCACAGAGTAGATCTAACCAAGTATTCACCTAACCCTATTGATGCATCACGATGAAGTAGTCCCTTAGTTTCAATTCACGATGAAGTATCAATTCCAAGGGGTACCAAAGGAGTCTAAGTTCAAGAATGAACTTATGAACATAATAGATACTAAGCTAGGTCACATTGATCTAGAAGTTTTCAAGAATGATACATTTGGAGATGATGATACAGTATGACCCTACGGGGAGGAAATGCCTTGACTCTAGTGGAAATCGACTCCTGGATATCACCCCTGAAATGATCAGGATGGTCTTTGGTTTGCCAGTGTACCCACAGGCTAGCACATTAACAAAGATTGAATCCCTTAGAGTGTACAATCAAGATGTTATAGGAAATAAGGATTAGGCTTCATCTTCAAGGTTCCCAGCTAGTAAGAGATAGAAGACACAGGGTAAGCCCCCAAAAACTATGAAGTCTAGGGTGTCCTTCGATGATGTATAAAGAGGGAGAAACAAGCATCACATCTAGTATTGGAGTAAGATCAATGGCCCAAGCTATACCTCCTAGGGATGCTATTGGACAAACACCAGGTGAAGGGTAGTAGATTGCTAAGGTAAAAACATCACAAGGAACCTTTGGTATGGTTGTATTCTATCCTCCATCTTCAGAACAACAAACTAAAATTAAATAGATAGAGAAACAACTACCTAAGGGAGAGAGAGAGAGAGAGAGAGAGAGAGAGAGAGAGAGAGAGAGAGAGAGAAGAAGATAAGGATGCTGATGAGTAGGGAGAAGTCCCTGATGATGAAGTACCCAAGCAAGAACATGAACAACAATCTGAGGGGCAGAAAAACATCTCTTTTGAAGAAGAAGAGGAAAAGGAAGATGAAGAAGTAGATAGAGCTAGGAAGAACATTCCTTTAGATGAGGAAAGAGAAGAGATGTTGGTGAAGAGCACATGCTCACATAGCAAGAACAACATGATCTTATTAATGTTACTGAGCAAGCCAACAAAGATAATGTTGATCCTTCAAAAGTGATAGATGAGCCACCACATCAGGAGCAATAACAAGAAAGGATAATAGTGTTAGATCTAGGGCACACAACTGAGAGGGGGGGTGAATTAGTTGTACAAAAACTTGTTTTAATTCAAATACTTAAATCCTCTTTGTTACTCAATAGCATATCAATTAATCACTTTTGAAAAACATAAAGCATAAACACCAGAGCAGATACACATCAACACATGATACACCAAGATTTTGACATGGAAAACCCGGTCAAGGGAAAAACCATGGGGTGATTAACCCAAGGATTATTCTCTGTTAGAAGAATAAGAAAAATACATGGCACATGCCAATTAGGGCTCACTGCCCAAGCACACTGCTCACAAGAGGCACACTGCCTACAAGAGACACACTGTCTACAAAGTAACAAGTATTACAAACTTGAACTGGAGATTGACATCTTTACCATGCCTGGATCAATTCCATGTAAGCCCAAAACTCCTGCTTTGCCTTTCACACTTCTCTTCGCTATTCCACACTCATCACTACAAGACCCACTTCAAAATGAATTCACAATCCCTTATTTATACAAGGCATTGACTTAGGAACAATCATCTAAGTCGACAAACACCTACAAGATCATTCGCAAGACATGTAATACATCCGGTCGGCCTGTCTTAGGAAGAACACCAATATCCATGGTTATTCTTCAAATGCAAACTCAAACTTCAATGCGGACCACCAATAAGAATTGTACACGATCCAAAGATCACCAAAACCTTTCTTGAGTCATCAAGAACATCCACACTTTATCAGCTTACTAGAATTCTTTTGCTCTTCATCCAGAACTTCAGGAACACAGTCTATCATCACTGTCATAATGAAAAAGGTTCTTCTAGACCTCCAAACCATGAACAAGTCTAGTTGTAACTTCATACTAACTTCTTCAACACTCTCCAATCCGCAGAATGAGATAATGCAATTCTAGAGCTCACCGGACCAATCTGTGACACTCTGTCACCACTGAATGCTTGCCGGAACTGATTCTACTTGAGCAATCATAATTTCTTCAGATCTTCATGTGGACCTCTGAAATCTTGACTGGAACATCTCAAGACGCATATCTACAAACCCTTTAAACCGCATCCTCTGATCTTCATCTTATCTTGGACTTTTACCTTAATGTCATCACTGTTCTTCACTGTTCCTGATTGAGACTAATTTCCTCAATATCCTTAGCACATAGCTCATCCAATCCTTCTCACTAATGCAATATGAGTATGTTGACATCAATGACAACATTGGTTATCGTCATACTTGCAACAATCTCCCCCTTTGTCATTGATGGCAACATATGATGTGAAAAACCATCAAGACAAGAACATCTCCTTTCTGTCACAGCTCCCCCTATCGGCAACAACTCTACACATGTCTTCTCTTCCTTTATTGCTCCCCCTTTTGATCATCAACCACTTGTTTTTCACATGTCTTCTCTCCCCTTTTGACATCAATGGCAAAGGGCTCATACTTGCAATTTTAACATATCAAAATCCTACCAACAGCTCCCCCTTAGTAGCAGCTCCCCATCATCAATTCGGATCACAAGATATGACTGTGATATCCACCGAACTGATGCACATTAGTGCATCCTAGTTCATCACTGGAGGGGCCATGACCCCTAACTTCTCCCTGAGATACTCAAAAGAGTCCTTGGGAAGAGGTTTAGTAAAAATATTTGCAAGCTGATCCTTGGAGGGCACATACTCCAATCTGACTTCACCCTTGTTCACTTGCTCTCTCAGAAAGTAAAATTTGATAGATATATGCTTGGTCTTAGAATGCAACACCAGATTCTTAGAAATATTTATTGCACTTGAATTATCACATAACATTGTGATAGGCTCCTCATATTCTACTTAAATATCTCTTAGCATTTTCTTCATCCACAAAAGTTGAGTGCAACTTCCTACTGCTGCAATGTATTCTACTTCAGTTGTAGACAGGGATATTGCCTCTTGTTTCTTGCTTAGCCAAGAAACCAACCTTTTTCCCAAAAAGAATGCTCCTCCACTTGTACTCTTCCTATCATCCACATCTCCTGCCCAATCTGCATTTGTATATGCATGAAGAGAAAAATTATGATCTCTAGGATACCATAGACCATACTCAACTATTCCTTTTAAGTACCTAAAAATTCTTTTGATTGCCATGACATGAGATTCTCTGGGATTAGCTTGGAATCTTGCCACAAGACCAATAGCCTGCATTATATCTGGTCTAGTCTGAGTGAGATACAATAATCCTCCAATCATTGATCTGTACTTTGTCTGATCTGTCTTAGGAGAGTCATCATCTTTGCTCAACTTACATCTGATAGCCATGGGAGTGTTCATAGGTTTTGAATCTTCCATTCCAAATTTCTTCAATAGTTCTTTCACATATTTGGTCTGAGAGATAAAAATTCCTTTCTCTGTTTGAGTAATTTGCAGACCCAAGAAGAAATTCATTTCACCGAGCATTGACATTTCAAACTCACTTTTCATTTGGTTTGCAAAGATTTTACACATACTATCTCTTCCTCCAGAGATGATATCATCAACAAATACTTCAACAATCAAGATATTTTCATGATCAATTTTGAAATATAGGTTACTATCATCAGTACCTTTGTTGAAACCAATCTTCAAAAGATGTTTGTCCAGCCTTTCACACCATGCTCTTAGAGCTTACTTTAGACCATATAGTGCCTTCTTTAATTTGCAGACCATATCACCATGCTCAGATAATTGAAATCCATCCAGTTGTTCAATGTACACCTCTTCTTCTAAATCACCATTCAGGAAAGCAGATTTGACATCCATCTGATACACTTTAAAATCTTTGAAGGCAGCAAATGCCAGAAATAGTCTGACTGCTTCAATTCTTGCCACCGGAGCAAAGGTTTCCTCAAAATCAATCCCTTCTATTTGAGAGTAGCCTTTGCAGACTAATCTGGCTTTGTTTCTAATTACTTCACCAACTTCATTTAGTTTGTTCCGGAAGACTCATTTGGTTCCAATCACATTCTTGTTACTAGGTCTAGAAACAAGATCCCAAGTGTGATTTTTCTCAATTTGCATCAACTCTTCCTCCATTGCTTTGGTCCAATTTTCATCATTGCAGGCTTCATTTATTGTCTTAGGTTCAATCTTTGAAATCAGACAGTATTCATCTAAATTTTGAGAAATTTTCCTTATAGTTTGTACACCTTGGCTTTTGTCACCTATGATCTGATCTTCAGAGTGGTTTAGTCTTACATACCTTGGAACTTTAGGAGTTTCTTGCACTTCTATTTCTTGATCAAGCTCATCCAGACCTATCTCTTCTTCCTGATTTACCGGATCAATCTGAATCTAACTTTCAGAAGAGAATTGAGCTCCTTGAACCAGAACACCATCTTGATCATCTTCATCATACTCATAAAACCTTGAGGGTTTCTCTATTCCCTCATCAACCTTCACATTTGTGCTTTCTATCATTTTTCTTAGTCTCTTGTTATAACACCGGTATGCTTTGCTTCGAGTGGAGTAACCCAAGAAAATTCCTTCATCACTTCTAGCATCAAACTTTCCTAGATCTTCATCTCTTTTAATGTAACATTTGCTACCAAATACTCTAAAATATCTCACAGTAGGACAGATGCCAAACCAAAGTTCATAAGGAGTCTTACCGGTGTTGCTTCTGATTTGAACTCGATTAAGAGTATAGACTGCAGTGCTGACAGCTTCTCTCCAAAACATCTGGGGAACCTTTGCTTCCATCATCATTGTCCTAGATGCTTCCTAGATGGTCTGGTTCTTTCTTTCTACTACTCCATTCTGCTGTGGAGTCCTAGGGGCAGATAATTGTCTCTTTATACCATGCTTCTCACAAAAATCTATGAATTCACCGGATGTGAATTCACCACCTCTATCAGACCTCAAACATTTCAGTTTTAATCCAGTTTGATTCTCTACCATAGCCTTGAAGATTTTGAACTTCTCAAGAACTTCTGATTTCTCTTTCAAAAAGGTAACCCACATCATCCAGGAATGGTCATCAATCAATAACATGAAACATCTATCACCTTGCATACTCTTGATTCTTGTCAGACCACATAGATCAGTATGAACTAATTCCAATAATCTGGTAGAGGACTGCTCCTTGCTTTTGAATGAGATTTTGCTCTGTTTACCCAGTTGACATTCTTTGCACAAACTATTTGTAGGTTTTACCAATTTTGGAAGATCTCTTACAGCCTGAGTATTGCTTATCTTGATGATGTTATCAAAATTTACATGACACATCCTTCTATGCCATAACCAACTCTAATCAATTTTAACAACCAGACAACTTTTATCAGCACTAACCAAGTGGAAGATATTACCTTTAGTTTGAGTACCAGATGTAATCTCTGTTCCGGATCTTTCAAAGATTTTGCATTTTCCATCCTTGAATTAGAGATCATAGCCTTTGTCCACCAACTGTCAAACACTGAGAAGATTGTGCTTCAAACCTTCAACATACAGCACATTACCAGTTTTGTATCTTCCATTAAAAGAAATAGTTCCTCTTCCTCTGATTCTACCAGCAAAATTATCACCAAACTTTACCACTCCTCCTTCATACCTTTCCAAATCTAAGAACTTGTTCTTGTCACCTGTCATATGGTGAGAGCATCCACTATCAATAACCCAATCATCCTTTTCTTCAACTTGGGTAGGCAAAGCTCTTTCTTCGGCCTTATAATTGATATATTCAGAGGAAATTGGATCTTCTTCCTTGATGGCAATAAACACCCATTCATTTCTGGATTTGTCTCCTATCTCTGATTCATCATCTGTTACTCCTTCATTATTAGCTTCTTCATGAACATAATAACAATTCTTTTGGAACCTTTGTCTATTAGAATTTGATCTTGTAGATCTTTCTGGGAATCTTGAAGCAAAATAACCAATCTTATTGCGGTTGAAACACTTAAAAGGTAATTTTCCTTCATACTTACTGGATCCTCTTGGTAGTCTCTTTACAATGAGGGCTTCAAGTTGAGCTGTTTCTACTTCTTCCACTTCCATGTCTCTTCTTGCTTGATCATACCATGACAGCTTCCTTGAAGAGTTTTCTCTCAGATCAAAACCTTGTTTACCTTTCACAGAGGCACTGGCTTTGAATGCAGATTCAGTCTTGGGGGGATCATCTCCAAACTTGGTCATTTCAAATGCAGCCAGTTTGCCAGCCAATTGGTCTCTTGTGACAGTTGTATGGGCTTTGAATCAATGGCAGCAACCTTGATTTTGTAGGCAACAGGAAGGGATCTAAGAATTTTGCCAACAATCTCATTTTCATCCAAAATTCCACCAGCATTCCTAATTCCACACACCAGCTCATTTACTCTTGGCATAAAGGTAGTAATATTTTCATCATCTTTCATCTTCAATCTTTCAAATTTCCCTTTGAGACTCTGCAATCTTGCACTCTTAACATACTCATCTCCTTCATGCAGAAGTTCCAGTTTAATCCAGATCTCATAGGCAGTTGGTAGGTCAATAACATTTGAGAGCTCTGAGTCAGTTAATGTGCTTAGAAGAGCCTCTTTGTTCCACAAATTGTTTTCAGCATCTGTCATTTCATTTAGAGTTGTCAGACCACCCTGTGGAGGTGTATATGCTTTTGTGACCATGGACAAATACGCCTTTCCCATACATTCCAAGTGACATTTCATGCAACCTTTCCAAAGAGAGAAGTTGGTTCCATCAAACTTCGGACTGTCCTTCTTGTATGATGACATCCTAGATCTCCTCAAGCGGTTAAGCTCCTTTTAGAGGAACTTAGCTCTGATACCAATTGTTAGATCTAGGGCACACAACTGAGAGGGGAGGTGAATCAGTTGTACAAAAACTTGTTTTAATTCAAATACTTAAATCCTCTTTGTTATTCAATAGCATATCAATTAATCACTCTTGAAAAACATAAAGCATAAACACCAGAGCAGATACACATCAACACATGATACACCAAGATTTTGACATGGAAAACCCGGTCAAGGGAAAAACCACGGGGTGATTAACCTAAGGATTATTCTTTGTTAGAAGAATAAGAAAAATAGATGGCACATGCCAATTAGGGCTCACTGCCTGAGCACACTGCTCACAAGAGGCACACTACCTACAAGAGACACACTATCTACAAAGTAACAAGTATTACAAACTTGAACTGGAGATTGACATCTTTACAATGCCTGGATCAGTTCTATGTAAGCCCAAAACTCCTGCTCTGCCTTTCGTACTTCTCTTCGCTATTCCACACTCATCACCGCAAGACCCACTTCAAAATGAATTCACAATCCCTTATTTATACAAGGCATCGACTTAGGAACAATCATCTAAGTCAGCAAACACCTACAAGATCATTCGCAAGACGTGTAATACATCCGGTCGGCCTGTCTTAGGAAGAACACCAATATCCGTGGTTATTCTTCAAATGCAAACTCAAACTTCAATGCGGACTACCAATAAGAATTGTACATGATCCAAAGATCACCAAAACCTTTCCTGAGTCATCAAGAACATCCACACTTTATCAGCTTACTGGAATTCTTTTGTTCTTCATCCGAAACTTCAGGAACACAGTCTATCATCACTGTCATAATGAAAAAGGTTCTTCCAGACCTCCAAACCATGAAAAAGTCTAGTTGTAACTTCATACTAACTTCTTCAACACTCTCTCCAATTCGCAGAATGAGATAATGTAATTCTGGAGCTCACTGAACCAATCTGTGACAATCTGTCACCACTAAATGCCTACTGGAACCGGTTCTACTTGAGTGATCATAACTTCTTTAGATCTTCATGTGGACCTCTGAAATCTTGACTGGAACATCTCAAGACACATATCTACAAACCCTTTAAACCACATCCTCTGATCTTCATCTTATCTTGGACTTTTACCTTAATGTCATCACCGTTCTTCACTGTTCCTGATTGAGACTAATTTCCTCAATATCCTTAGCACACATCTCATCCAATCCTTCTCACTAATGCAATATGAGTATGTTGACATCAATGACAACACTAGTTATCCTCATACTTGCAACAAATAGGTGAGCAGTCTGATCATCAACAACAACAACAACAAATAGCCAAAGATTAGCTGGATCAGACTCTGCAGGCTCCAACTGCACCTTCATGGCTAAATTTGAATTTAGGAAAAAGGTAGCAAATCATGTCAAAGCCATTGAGTTTTCAAGAAATGATTACTAAAATGGAGAAAGATAATCCTAAGATAAAAGCTAGGACTTTGTCAGCTATTCACACCAGGGTGCTGCCACAATAATGGGTTACACTTTCTGGGAAATCCTGATTTTTGCTGAAATCACATATTTTTAGAAAATATAATGATTTAAGCCTTGAAAGGTTCCATTTAAAGGATTTTAATTGAAGAGGGTTTGATCAAACCCCCTTAGATCAAACCCCCTTGGATAGAACCGGGTGCTAGTTTTAAACCATACCTATAATGGAGTCTCCTCTACACCTATCAAAATGCTGTTAAAAAACCACTTTTGATTTACATTTTGGGGGATCAAATGAATTCATTTAAAATTTATGTTTTGTAAGTATGTACTTCCTTATTATAAGCTTCCCAAAAAGTATAATTTTAAATATATTCAATTTGATTATTATATTCATTTTTTATTTTTTGTGAATGTAGGTTTTTTAATGAACATCAAGAGCTTTGTTTCATTTGATGTCCTTATTTCAACAAAAAAGAAAAAATTTAATTATGATACATACAAAAAAAATATGCTCTTTATAGTACACCTATGTCTAAATTGTAATTAGTTTGACTTCAAAAATTAATTAAAAAAAAATCAATAAAAAATTATGAAACCAAATGTATCCTCTAGATATTGTAGTTACAAATCCAAGTTCAAAAAAAATTAGAATTTTATCCTTCACAGAAAAAAAGTTATGTTTTACACAGTACACATCACTCTGTTTGAAAGTGAAGATTTAGTTCAAAATGTTCATTTCAATGTCAAGTTTGGCCAAGAAGTGTAACCCAGTATTGTGGGATCACCCACCAATGACCAAGGGGAAGGAATTATAGAAATCGCAACCATGGTAGCTGACAAAGATGATAGGGACCTGCTGGCTGAGGATTACCAAATTACAAGGGCAAATCTGGGTAAATAGACCCATACTGAGGAAATAGCTTCTTTTGATTCTGCATTTACAACTGTTAAATATAGAATGTAGAAAGACAAACAGGCCTGGAAGGACAACTTGAAGTTACAATTGCATCAAATGAAGGAGTTCGTCAAAGGTCTTGTTACTCCAGTGTCACAACAGCCAGCGTCCACCGATGTACCAATTTTGATGACCAAGTAGGAGGTGGACACTTTGCAGGCAATGAAAGAGAAATCTTCTATGCTTGACAAGTGGGTTTCCAAGTTTTTAGTAGAAGATTTCAGCATTTTTGACAAGTATTTCCCATTTTATGAAGAGTCTTATCAACTTGAGAAAGAAATTGAAGATTTTGTGGAAAGCCATAAAATAGAAGATAAAGAATTGGAACAGGTTCTAAAAAATCTGAAGGTGATCGAGAAAATGAGTCAAGAAGAGTTGATAGAATCTGGTATATTACAACATGAAGAACCCAGTTTTGTAGATGACAACATCAAAATCACTAAATATAAGATCGAGCAAATAGCCGAGTACCCTGCACTAATCACACTGCAACAGGACATCTTTACATATATTGCTATTTTTAAGACTTTTGTCAAAGTAGTTTTGGGCCCATATATGTATTCGCATGATAGACACACATTGGAATCCTTCGATAAAGTGAAGGAAGTCTATAAAAAGAAGATGTATGATTTGTATCAGGCTCTAGGTTTCAATGAAAACAAGTTGGATAGGTTTGTGGAATCCAAGGTTCATTTCAAGCTAGCATTGGTAGATGTCAACTAAATGGAGGAAAAGTGTGAATGGGTTTCTCAACATTTCAAGACCTTTAAATTTAGATATGGATGGTTAGATAGGCTCGATGTGGACAAAGTAAAGCAACTTCTTTCAAATTATGCCAAGTACAAGAAAGCCAAATTTACTGCAGGGGCGTCCAGCTCTCACGAGTTCACATCGTGGACTTAGTCAATTTTGATATTTAAAATTAATTGTAATAAAACCCTTTTGTAAAAAGAGACGCATTGTTTTTATAAAGTGGACCCTACATAAATCTTTCTTTTTATATTTTATATTTTTGAGTTGAAAAGTCAACTAGGAAATGGACATGCAAAAACAATTCTACTTTTGAAAATGCTCATTGAGTTGCATGAGGTTGGTGATAAAAACAATGACAAAGGGTATTGCATGTAGTTTATGACTATTGTAATTATTCTTTTGAAGTGCCTATAAAAGGGAAGGAGTCATTTTCATCAAGGGTCTGAAAATTGAAGAATTAGGCTATTGGTCCACATTTTAGTTTTTAAAGCTTTTCAACAGTTAGCAATTTTTACAATTTTTAGCATAGAGAAGGTGGTTCTTTCTAGAAACAGATTTGTATTTCTAGTCTTTATGTTGGATCTACTTTCTTGTATTGAAGTTCAAAAAAGTTAATGCAAGATGGTTGTCAATTTCGTGGGATCTTTCTTCGTGTTTCTGGTGTAGTGCATTGAACTCATTCTTTACTTCCATATCTATTTGATAAATTTTGAAATTCATGCTTTAAAATTATGAATTTATTTCTGATTTGCATATGAAATATAGTAATTAGAAAATACAATTCTAATCATATCAATTTGGGAATCCTTTGACTGTGGCATCATAATATGAATGACTGGATTTTATAAACTTGATTTTAATATTGTGGTTAATGAATTTCTTGGATAATTGTGTTGATATAACGTTTGAAATTTAGTGTGTTGCATTATTTACTTCTTGTTCCCATACAATCTTTTGATCTTTATTTCAAAACAACAATAGATAGATTAAATTTATGCTCAGTTTGAACAACTAAATTGTACAACCAAGTCCCCTTGTGAACTATCCATATCAACCATGTGCTTGTGCAACATAAGTTATGACCCAACTCCTAAGACCTTGGGGATCATTGATTCTCTTTTGGATCAGCAGTCCTTTCAGGAGAGGCAAGTTGAATCTCACCTTACCTGTGTTAAATGCATGTGTTAAACAAACCATCAACAAGTAGAGTAGAGAAAAGGTATACTTGGAGTGTTTGGGTAGCAAGAAAGAAGGAAAAACCCTAGTAGCAAGTCTTAGAGGTATTCTTCATACTAATTATTGTTATCATGATTGTTTATGATGGCTGCATCTTTTACTCCTCAATTGATCAACATCATTGATGAACCCCAACCAAAATTCAAGAAACATCCTTATAAGGCAATGGAAGTTGACAGTAGAGGAGCATTATCTAATGTTCTTATATTTGTGGTATACTTGGAAGATGTTAGGATATATATTCATGCAAAATTGGAAGAGATTGACCATGGCAAATTTGAAAGCCTAAGGCATAAAATGTTAGATAATGATGGTATACATTACAAACCTGAGTATGCCAACATTGAAGTAAAAAGGTTGGATGTTTGGAAATTTTTTTGGATTTCTCTAATGAGCATGACTAGGTTAGGTATATCCTCAGCAGAATTCATGATGAATTCATATACCTTGACAAACCTCATCAAATAATGAAATAAGCTATTAGGGCTATAATAGGCTATGTTCCACTAGACCCATACTGCAGTTGGAATCAATCAAGAATGAAAAAGTCACTGAATTAATAGGTGCCAAAATTGACAAGAGGGCTTTAACAATTAATGATATTATTGACCCCAGTATGAGATATGTAGCAATGGGAATTGCATACAATTATACTACTCCAATAAAGAGGGATCTGCAATTGCTATAGCCATATACACTGCCTATCAGATGGCTAAAGAGGGTAAAGATTTTGATTTGTGTGAAGTTATGAAGGATCAATTGTTAGAGAATTTGAGAAGAACAAAGGAGACAAGATACAACTTTAGGTATGGTTCACTAATCATTTGTTTGACATTCTATTTCATGAATGAGTTACCAGGATATAAAGGAAAGAAACAGCAACAAGATAAGCTAGTAGAAACACAAATCAGAGAATACATAAGAAGCTTTGACTCACAAAGTTGTACTACTGTCTTCTGGGGTTTCTTCAAGAATTTCCAAACTAAAATGCATAAAAGGGATAGAATAACTTCTGATTTGGTCAGGAAATACAAAGATGACAACATTTCTTGTGGATAAAGATTGTTGTTATATGGTAGTAGTTAAGCCGAGGACTTCATGGATTCCTAAGCTTCCATATGAAGTACCTGATGAGGAAGTTAAGGCCTATGCTAGGATTTTGTTAAGTCAGCTTAAAGATCCTAAATGTGAAAGCTTTGGAACTTGTGAAGAAATTCAGGACAAAATATGCAAGAAAAGGACTGAAGAAAAGGTAGAGAAGAATAAAAAAAGCTATTCAAAAGGGTTGGTATCCCACCTGGAGGTTTCACTACTTAGAACACTATAAAATATGTTGTGCCACTCACTGTTGAGCATCCAACACCAAGAAGATCAAGTAGATCTACTTATCAATCTACTGCTAGTATTCCACAACCTACTTTCTCTATAAAGACAAACTCTACCAGATAGACATAGGTTTCTGAAGGAAAAGCACAGATAAAATCCAAGGGCAAACAATCAGAGAAGAAGAAAGAAACCATTATGGAGGAGATTGAGAGTGATAAAGAAGAAGAAGTAATTTCAAAGAAATAGGAGAAAGGAAAACATAAAATGAAACCAAGAGTCAACACAAAAACCAAAAGGAAGAAGAAACAAGGTATTGAAGCAAGTGAAGAAGAAGAAGAAGAGGAGGAGAAAACTCCCCCACTAAAGAAGAAAAAGAAAAATGCCACTCAAGTACCAACACCTCCTCCTAGAGACCTTATGTCTCTAGATGTTATTTACAATGCCATTGTCTACTTTAATTTGTTTAATGAAACAATGGTGCTTCATCCAGAGTCTTCCCCTAAGGATTAAGCCATCATTGAAAAGGAAGTTGCAATGTACATGATGAGATATAACAAGTCTCTTGATGAAATCTTGCCTAAAGTACCAGAAAGCTTACAAAAGGCCCTAAGAAAGGATAGAGATGAAGCTATGGCACTAGAAGAGAAACCTAGACAAGATGCTTTGGATAAAGTTGGTGCTTCCCTGTTTGAGGAAGAAAAAGAAAAATTGATTCAAAGACAAGCTCAAGAGCTCAGAACAAAGCATAGAGTAGACACTCTTATGAAGAACAAAAAAGAGGACATTGAACAAATTACAAAAGAAACTAAAGAAATCACTCAGAAGATACTTGGTGAGGTAATAAAACCAGAGGATGTGGAACAACCACATAATTCACCACTACAATCACCTCATCATGTTAATGCATCCTCTCCAAAAAGATAAGAATAGATTGAAAAGGAGAAAGATAATGAAAACATAAAAGAAAATCTAAATGTTGATTCTAGTCCTCGGGATAATGCTAAGAAAGATAAAGAGAAAGGTGAACAGAGTATTCTGGAGAAATCTAAACAAATGGATAATCTTCTAAGTATGCAAGACAAGAAGAGTGTTCTGGAAGACACCACTCAAGTGGATGATCAAATAAGTGTGCAAGGTAAACACAATGTTTCAGTGAATATAGAACAACATGAAGGACCAGACAAAAATATGATTACTATTGATAAAGAAAAGGTTTTGGAGATGAGTCAAGGTGAAGCAGAAGAGATTGGTCAAGAATCAATTGATTCATTCATAGACCTACTAAGTTTGGAAATCTAGTTCCAGCCTATGGTATCTCCATAGTTGTTACAAGTTCCTATGCAAGAAGATAAGGTAGATTTGACTAATATTAACCCCTTGCATAAGCTACATCTTGGTGACATTCTACATGCTTCTACTAGAAAGGAAATTCTACATCAACACCAATAGAATACATAATTATTGGATGAAGCAGTAAAAGTTATCCAAGACTTTATGCTTGAGGTAAATATTGACACATCTTTGACCACTATACAATAGTTAAAATTCTTACTTGATTCTTTTAAAGATAATTCATCTCAATTGGAAGAAAAGGTAAAAAAGGATGCCTTAAAGAAAATAAATGATAAGAGATTGAAAGATGTTTCTGATATGTGTGCAAATGTACACAATATGTTGCAAGATAAGATAAAAGATTTTCAGAAGTGTATAGAAGAGGCTACTTTGTTGTATCAATTTTGTCTGAAATGGCCTGTGTGTACAAGGAACATAAAGGATCAAATGGATTCCATCAAGTCACATATTTCACATGTATCTAGTTTGTATGATCCCCTAAAGGATAGTAATGGGGCAACTAGAGCAATTATTGAAAAATTACACTCTCAGTTTGTCTACTGCAATAGCAAAAAGATCAAATTCTAAGACAACACAGTCTACTCAGAGAAACAGTAAGCCTCAGACTTACCTCTATGATAGAAGTTGTGATTAAAGCATAAAAGGTAGCACAGAATTGGAGAGTGCCCAGCACTGTGAAAGAAGCTGGAAATCTGTATATTCAATTTGAGTGTCAAAACAACTCTCTTTCTTCAGAAAAAGGTCATTAGGACACAACTTGTACCCAATTGAAGATAACCTATAAGGAGATCTTACCAAGTAAGTAGTATGATGTATAGACAAATTTTGTAATAATGTGTATATGTAGAGGTATTGAGTACAATGGCAGTACCATTTTAGTTTTCAAAGGCACAATTTTGTAACTAGATAACACAGTCAGGGGGAGTACAATTTAGAAATCTTTTGTAAGGGGGAGTCTATACAATTGTTGAATTAATACAAGAAAAGGATATCAATCCCTTTTTCCTTTATGTCAAAGGGAGAGAGAGAAATATATGTCTAAGGGGGAGATATATGTTGCCATCAATGACAAAGGGGGAGATTGTTGGCAAAGTGTGTTGTCATTGATGTCAATATAGTACATGGAAATGTATAGACAAACTTGTACAAAGAAAAAGTCAGCATGGTCAAGGCAAACTAGTCTGGGAGAAGAGAAACCAACCTAAGTATGGTAAAGAGATTAGTTCTATGGTTGAGTATGATGTGGAGATAAATGCTCATGTCCTTACATATTTTTAATATCCCCACATGTATCTCTTATTAGTTGGGAATACTGCACTTAATGACAAGAAGCAAAAATCTAACTAAGGCATTCACAGTACATATCCTAAGACAAAGTCACATTGTTTTGGTTCGCATATCTCCACAGAGAAAGATCTAATCATGCAGTTCTAAGGAAAGGCTAATAGATGTATAAGGCATGCTATGATGAAGTATCAGGTGGTCTGTAAAGATAGCACTCAAGTGATAGAGGCAATATAGTTTGTTCTAAAGCCTGAATATACAAGGTTGGGATTTGCAGAGGATGACATATATACAACTCAACCATACAAGCTTATGTGGAGGTCTTATATGCTCCAAGGTATCTCAAGGATGATTTGCATGTAGATAAATCTCTTTTTCTAGTACCGCATCAAGTAGTTAAGTCTATAAGTGAAGATTTGAGTATAACTATTCTTCAGACTCCTGGTTAACTTGGTCAAACCTTTGTATTCCTCTAGAATCATTAGAGAAAGATGTATGGATATAATAAGGAACATATAATGGTGTTTAAGATCATTATTAAAAGGTTTTAGGACTTGTACTGCACTACAATGCCATAGATCTTGAGTTATGAAGTATTACATGTGGTCCAAAATGCCTTGTTTCCTATAGTTAGTCAAGTTTCTTGTTTTACGAATGCATAGATTGATATGATACTTCTTCTGTAAGGTGTATGAATAATTTTGAGATCATGTATGATTTAATTCTTGGCCTGCATAGAGTTTTTGGCTTCTCCCCGACAGTATGAAGATAGATAGTTAGCTGTCCTGAGAAGTTTGAGCCGACTGGTTAAGTACCTGATATATGCAAAGGATCCTAATTAGTTTCCTTAAATCTGGATGGCATGGAACTTGATGTGTCTTGATCTGCTTCATGAAGTCATAAGATCTACAACAAGTTTTTCCTATCATATTGCATGTATTGATGCCGACTTGTGAATAGTTACATGTTTCATCCAATGTTGATTATGATGCCAACATAATCAGTGTTTTGAAGTGTTGCAGAGGATATTTATAGAAGATAAAGTTCATTTTTGGAGAAGTGAATGTGTGTACAAAATAAGAAGAGAAGAATGCAAGATATGAAGTGTGCATAGTCAGTTTGAAGGCATGTATTGAGCAAAAATAGAAGACTACATTACTAGTATAAATCAAATGTTCTCTTTACAACAGTCCATGTAGGTACTTGTTGTGATGTTCACATCATGCCCCATTTTACTCCTTAGCAAAATAGGGACCCCTGCTATGGCTTTGCTTTGCTTTGCTCCAGTTTGCTTCTTTTGTTTCTGTGGGTCTGTTTTGGTGGTAAAGGGAAAAGAGGGTTAAAATTGTAGACCTTGTTAAAAATAGAGAAAAAATGCATTTTTAGTACCAAGTCAAAGTATGGATGGATTCCTTGTGAAAAATGAGCTAGGGTTGCTTTTTGAACCATCTTAAAATTCACCATATTTTGCAAGTTATGAGCATTTTGGTAAAATGTACAAGGGGAGGGTTTGTTGTTTGCACATACAAGTCTGCTTGTATATCGGGTTGCATATACAAGGCCCTTTGTATATGAGTTCGCTTGTATACAAAGGCCTTTGTATATCGTTGTTCATATACAAGGTCGTTTGTATATGCAAAGGGTTGTTTTACTTAGTCGCATTTGCAACTGGGTTCATATACAAGGTTGTTTGCATGTTGGGTCGCTTGTATGTTGCACATACAATCCCTTTTGTATGTCGGGTCGATATACAAGCCCCTTTGCATACAAGTTTGCTAGTATGAAAAGGTCTTTGTATATCGCTTTCATACACAAAGCTGATTGTATGTCTTTTTCCCTTGTATGCATTTTAAAATGTTCTATTTGTACATGCAAGGTGGACCCAAAACCATTTTAAGTTGAGTAGATAAATGTTTGAAATCCGTTGTATGTACATTGTGGTTTGTATATTGTGCGCTTGTATGTTTTGACATACAAGCGAAATATGCAAAGGCTACATGCAAGCTGCGGACCCGACGGAACTCACAGTTGAAAGGTATAAAAGTTTACGTCCGCCGCTTGCATCTTTTGGTTTTGTATGTTCAAACATGCAAAGGTTATATGCAAGTGCTACATGCAAGCTGCGGACCCAAAATGTTATTTAAGCAGGATTAAATGGTTGTATGTTTCGACGTTTGTATGTTTCATACATACAAACGAAACATACAAGGGGTTATATACAAGGCACTGTTCACATACAAACGGAACTTACAAAAGGCTTTGTATGTACATGGCGCTTGTATGCCCGATACATACAAGGAGCGAGGATACAAGAGGAGAGATAAACATGGTCCCCACCCTTTGTATATCGGTTTTGCATGTATATGGCCGATATACAAAGCGATAGATGCAAGGAAAAACATACAAGCCGCGGACGTGAATGGAAGTTAAAAAGGGAAAATTTCTTGCATGTTTTTGGCCTTGTATGTGGGCGATGCATGCCAATATGCAAGGCGAATGTTCAAGCAGATTTTTGGAGGGAAAGCAGTACGGCAGGGGGGCCATTGCATATTTTGAATGTTTGTATGTCGACGACATACAAGGCTGACATACAGAGTGACGTTTTGCAAGCTGATGGGGCCATTTTGAATAGAATGAGGCGATCAGTGGAAGTTTTCCATGTCGCGCCGATGAATGTGTGTCACGCCGATACAGAGGAAATGTATGCTGATTGGGAAAAGACATCAGCTAAAAAGTGGTGATCAGTATGAAATTTCTGACTCGCTGCGATGGACAAATGATCATGCCAATAGAAGAGAGGACTTAACTGATAGAGAAGACATTCGTCAGAGAGAGAGTTCGGTAGGAAACTTTTTGAGCCCGCCTGATTTGGAAGGTTTTGCCGATGGAAATTCAGTAGAACGCGGTATGAACAGGGAGGTATACGCAGAGTTGACTGACTAAATTAAGAAGGCTTATGGGCATCAGTTATTGCTGCAACTTGTGCCTATCTACTTTCTGACCAAGTAATAAATTAAATAAGCAACTTGATATGGTTTTTTAATCCATTTTTGACCATTTTGCAGGGGTTGCAGATATCTAAGGAGCTGGAACTTGATGGCGATGACATCGTAGAGGAGGAAATCATATCTCAAAGGCAGCGAAAGAAGATAAGGATGGTGCGAGAAGTCAAAGGCCTTCAATGATGAAGAAAAAATGCAGATGGGAAACATTATTACAACAAACAACAGGAGTTATTTTGAGCTGCTAGGGTTTCCAGAAGGGCATATTGCGCCCAGATTTAATGTTGCTACTTAGAGATATTTTGGGAGACTTGTTCTCCACTGTTGATGTTGTAACTGGAGGTTTGAACCATTGCTTAACTAGGGTTTTGAGCTGTATTGAGGACATTCAGGGTCTATATATTGTGCCTCTCTACATTTTAATAAGGTTACACAGGGATTTTAGAAGATAGCATAACATTTAGAATAGAGGGACCTTTTAGTTTAGAAGTAGCAGGAGGTTGCCTGTGTCTGCAATAAGGAACGTGTGGAACATCCTGCTTCCTTACTATATCTATAAAGCTTGTAAGTTTTTTTTAATTTGATTAATGAAGCTAAGAGTCATACAGACATTGTAATTCTTATATGACTATCTATTTTTAATACATTTGAATCTAGAATTCTGCATCTATTTTCTGAGTGTCTTCTGACTCTTCTTTGTGTTTGAAACAATATCTCTTAATGTTTGCAATTTTAGATGTATGTTTGTGAAAATGCTCAGAACTTACATCTAAGGTTTAGTCTGTGGATTTGATCAAATTGCTGTATTATTTACATAGTGCATAGTAGAACATCTAGATCCTGTGGTAGATTAAATGAAGTTTAGATTAGATTTCTCTAACTTTTCCCAACCCATCTAAAATACTTATTCTAAAACGCAGAAATTTGAAGGAAATTTGTCTCATATTTGAAAAGCATAAACAACAGAGTTAAAAGTAGACAGTTTTCATAATATTGAAGAGAAAAAAAGGCTTGCAATAATTTAACTCATTTAAAGCTTTGAAATACAGTAACAAGTCTGTGCAAAAGGAATGAATAAAATGATGATATTTATGATCTTTTGCATAGTTTGAGCCCAGTAAACCATCAAGAAACCCTAAATCATGTAAGGCCCCTTGAACATTACAGCTTCACATCAACTTATTGAATTTGCTCAACAGGTCAAGACCTAACCATATTAAACTTGGGATTAAGCGAATCTTAATCGATTCCTTCGTATCTTTCAAGTCAGTTAGGTTCATTTTATGTGAATTTTAACTATTGTTATGACTATGTTAAAACAATCACCAACAGTACTATCTTTTTAAATCCTATTGCAGTGAGTAGAGTACTTAGGGAGTAGTAACTTCCTTGGCTTGCAGCCCTAAATCAAAGTTGTAATTGTTAACAGCACAAAACAAGGAGTTGTAGCTTCCTTGGGTTGTAGCCCTAAAACAAAGTTGTAATACTTTTGCAGTGAGTGTAATATATTGTGAGCTAATCCTCACCACGGTTCTTGCATGTTTTGGGGTTTTCCATGTAAAAATACTAGTGTTATGTGTGTTGCATGATTTCCTTTCTATTCTCTAAGTTATTTAGTTTTATGGGTAAATAACTGGTTAAATTTTAGTGTATGTTGATTCACTAATGGAGCCTTGCCAGTCACTATAGTTATACTTGCAAAGATTCAATAGATTCAAACTTATACAAAATCAATACCAACACAATTGAACAATAATGATAGGAAGTTTAGGTTAATCAATTATGAATTCACACATGCACCCTCAGACATGAAACTACTAAATACTGAAAATTGTTTACTCTTCAATGAATTTGATAGACATAGGAATTAATGTAATGTAACAAAACTCAATTCCTTAATATGTTGAATATGGTAGACAACAAAACAAACAAAAAATAGAGACTCTTTTATTATCACTCTTCCTTCTTACAATGTTTCATCACATACTCTACTATCTTCCTCGACTTCCAATTATAGACTTCCTTATGTATCCGTCTCCTACTTGTATTCTCACTGTCTCATTCCACATTCGATCTCCTTTCTTATGTAACCATCTACCTTCTACAAAACCTGATTCTTTTTATCTTTCTATAACTCTCTCCTACTCGACCTCTTTCTATGACTGTTCATTGCCCTGCGACCTCTCGATTTCTCTAACTATCTACTCAACCATCAGGTTTGACAAAAATGGGTTGACAATGAAAAATCCCCCTTCGAATGAGTTCCTGTCACTCAAGTGACAGAAGACTTCCCAGCTGGACTCTTATTCTGAATGGTAGGCTACACGAATTTACATGTGCGAGAGGAATTCCAATTGGCTTTACATATAGATGGAGTTATAAGATAATGACAGGAATTACAAAGGATAAATGAAGAAGACGAAGAGTCATCCTTATCTACATAGAAAAACTAGCAAAAAGAACCAAAACAACAAAAAGAAGAAAAAAACCAAAATTGTAGGGCACGATGCCCCTACATCAAACTCCCCAGGTGGAAAGAATTCATGAGTTCCTACTCATGAGGTCTACTGCTGAATGACCCTGCTTAATGATCTCATCCTCTGTGAGCTAGGAAGCATCTTCAATGGGATGATTGCTCTATTTGATGAGATATTTAAAATACTCATGCTTACAGGTCTTCTTCAACAACTGCTTGTCTAGAATGCATTCGATCTGCTGAGGAAAAGAGACTGTTCTAGATTTTTCTTCCAGAGATGGAATTGTTGTTTTAGTTTCCTCTGCTTATATATCCCCCTTATATGGATACAAATCTGCCACGTTGAAAATAGGAGATATATTTAGTTTTGCAGGCAGAGAAATCTCATATGCATTGGTAGAAAACTTCCTAAGGATTTGGCAAGGACCAATCTTCTTCATTTGAAGTGTATTGTATGTTCTAGTAGGAAATCTCTCCTTTTGAAGATGCACCAATACAAGGTCTTCAATATGAAACTCTAACTGTCTCCTCTTTTGATCAACATACTTTTTGTATTGCTGATTGTTGTCTTCAATGTTCTATTTTACCTTCTCCTGAATGTCATGAATGACTTGAGCAAATTTCTCCCCATCTACACTCCTCTTCTCCATACCAGAAAGATCCTAAAGTTCCAATACACCTCGTGGATGCATACCATACACCACATAGAAAGGACTAAAACCTATGCTTTTATTTGGGGAGTCATTATATGCAAATTTAGCTTGTGCTAACATGAGATCCCAATTTTTGGGTGAACCTCCAACAAGACATCTTAACAAATTACCAAATCTCCTATTGACAACCTCGGTCTAGCCATCCATTTGTGGATGATAAGCAGAACTCAAATTTAGATTTGTGCCCAATTTCCTCCATAGGGTCCTCCAAAAATGACCCACAAACTTCGTATCCCTGTCAGAAATTATGCTTCTTGGAATACCATGTAGCCTTACAACTTCTTTAAAGAACAAATTGGCAATGTTAGTGGCATCACTAGTCTTCTTGCAGGGTATGAAATGCACCATTTTTGAAAATCTATCTACTACAACAAAGATTGAATCATTACCCCTTTGTGTACGAGGCAAACCCAAAACAAAATCCATACTAAATCCCAAGGCCTAGTTGGAACTGGTAATGGATGATAGAGCCCCGCATTTTGACTTCTTCCCTTAGCATGTTGACAAATTCTGCACCTTTCCACATATCTTTTCACATTTGCCTTCATCTTTGGCCAATAATAATGAGTGTTCAGTTGTAGAAAAGTTTTATCCTACCCAAAGTGAGTAGCAAGACTACCACTATGTTTTTCCTTCAACAAATTATCTCTCATGGAGCCTCTAGGGTTACACAACTTATTTTCCTTAAACAATAAACCTTCTTGAATCATGTAGTCAGTCCATGGGTCTTTATTTTTGCAAATAGGATCATTGCAAGCTGTAAATGCTTCTCCAAAGTCTGCATCCTCTACATACAATTCTTTCAAACTTTCAAACCCCACACTATTAGTTTGTATTTCACACAACAATAAACTCATCCTACTTAAGGCATTAGCAACTCTGTTCATTTGACCACTCTTATGCTCCAACAGAAAGTTAAAACTTTGAATATACTCAACCCACTTAGCATGCCTTTGATTTAATTGTGTTGGCTGTTAATGAACTGCAAAGCATGGTTATCTGTATACACAATGAACTCTTTGGGCAATAAATAATGTCTCCATTTCTTGAGGGACTGAACCAAAGCATAAAAATCCAAATCATAAGAAGAATACTTTCTTTTTGCTTCATTTACTTTCTCACTAAAATATGCAACCGGTTTTCCCTCTTGACTTAGGACTACCCCAATAGTTAACCCACTAGCATCACACTCTACTTGAAACACTTAATCAAAATCAAGAAAAGCAAGTATGGGCTGTTCACTCACCTTCTTATTGAGAAATCTAAAAAAAATTTCAGCCTTTTTAGTCCAAACAAATGGTCTTTTATGCCCTTTAATAGTCTCCAATATAGGTCCTACTACATGACTGAAAGTTCTTATAAACTTTCTATAAAAACTGGAAAGACCATGAAAACTCCTTACCTCCATGACACTTCTTGGTGATGGCCAATCAAATATGGCCTGAACCTTCTCCTTATCCATCTTTAACCCATCTTTTAACACCACAAAGCCCAAGTAAACTAGTTTGGTCTACATAAACACACACTTCTTTAGATTGATCTGTAACTTATCTTCATGTAGCCTCCTCATAACCTACTTCAAATGTTCTATATGCTCCTCTTTGGACTTGCTAAACACCAAAATGTCATCCAAATATACAATCACAAATTTACCAAGGAATGCTTTCAAAACCTCATTCATTAGTCTAATAAAAGTACTAGTGGCATGAGACAATCCAAAAGGCATAACCAGCCACTCATACAACCCATCATTAGTTTTAAAGGTAGTCTTCCATTCATCCCCTAGCCTGATTCTTATTTGGTGATAGCCACTTTTCAAATCTATCTTAGAAAAATACATGGAGCCACTAAAACAATCCATTAAATCTTCTATTCTAGGTATGGGAAACCTATATCTTATTGTGATTTTATTAATTGCCCTTGAATCAGTACACATACACCATTCCCCTCCTTTCTTTGGAACCAACATTGTAGGAATAGAACAAGGGCTCAAGCTTTCCCTTATCAAACCCTTCTTCAAAAGGTTTTCCACTTGTTTCCTTATCTCCTCATTTTCCATAGGTGTTAACCTATAGGCAACCTTATTTGGAAGGCTAGCACCCAGAATTAAATCCATATGATGACTAATTCTTCTAATAGGAGACAATTCATTAGGCAAATTGGTTGCAACAATGTCCATATTCTCATTCAAAATGTCTTGTAATTCAATTGGCAAATCCTCCAATTTTGTAGAAATCATTACACATCTAGGTTTAAGAAGCAAAGCATAACCAATTTCTTCATTCTTCAAATCATTCAAAAACTCTTTACCACTTACCATCATTACCTTACTGCTACTGCTACAGCTATTGTCCCCTTATTTCTCCCTCATGGGCAGCAACGTATGATTCTCTCCATCCTCCTCAATGGTATATGTATTATCCCTTCCATCATGCATTGCTTTCCTATCAAATTGCCACGGTCTTCCAAGCAAAACATGGCACACATCCATTAGCATTATATCACATAAAACACAATCTTTATAACTGCCAATATGAAAATCAACATAGGCCTGCTCACTAACAAATATTTGATGACCTTTTGTAACCAATCCACTTTATATGGAGTGGGATGTTTAATCCTTTTAAGATTTAACTTTTCTACCATTTTAGTTGCAACAATATTATCTATGCTTCCACTATCTATAATGATCTTACAACATTTACCTTGTGACTTACACTTGGTTTTGAACAATGCTCTCCTTTGGATTGGCTCTTGACTTTCTTTTTGTGGCTTCAACAACACCCTCTTATGCATTAAAGACTCACCTGATTCTACTTCATCCTTGTGTTGTACTCGTGACCCCACACTGTCTTGATCAACATGTACAACCTGATTACTCCTCTCAAATTTTGAATGTCCTCCTTGTGATGATTCAGGACATTCCCAACTCTTGTGCCCATATTGATTACACTTAAAACATTTTCCTACAAATCCTCTTCCTCTACCTTATGAACCTCCTCTTCCATAAGACCTTCCCCCTCTGTTTTGATAACCACCTCTATCATTATTGGATGTCCCATTGTAACTTCCAGCCTCTTCTCCTTGATGATACTGTTGTCCCCTACTTGTTTGTTGTCCCCTTCCTCTAAAACCTCTTCTTCTCTTGCTGACTTTGCTTCATTTGCAACTTCTCCTATGCTTTTAGGGCAAGTTGATAAGCCTCTTCTAGGCTCCTAGAGGACAAAAGACTCACTTCATCTTGCAAACTATACTTGAGACCATTCACATATCAGGTTATTTTCTCCACATCTTCTTCAGCATGCCCAGATCTGATTACTAACTTGTAGAATTCCTCAGTATAATCTTTCATAGACATATCTTTCTACTTCAAATTCTGCAATCTCTTAAAGAGATTAGCTTGATAATCACTTGGCAGAAATTTGGCCTTCAACTTGGCCACCATTCGATCCCAAGAGTTAATCTTCTCCTTATTTCTCCTTTTCCTCTTAGTTTGGACAAAGTCCGACCACATAGCAGCATGGCCCTTCAATCTGGTGCAAGCAAACTTTACTCTTCTTTCCTCTGCTACACCCTCATATTCAAAATACTTATCCAAGTCATTGATCCAATTGATCAAATCTTCACCATTGAGGCTTCCGACATAAGTTGGCACTTCTAACTTGGGTCTAGCACCCAGAATCATGACTATCTTTACCAGTCTTTCATCAAATTCTTCTTCTTGATCCACCTGTCCTTCCTCATTCTCTTCTATCTATTGTTCTTCCTCCTCATCACTTGCATCCTCATCATGAGGGGTTCCTCTCCTCTGTGCCCTTTCTAGGGCTTCCATTCTTGCAATCAAATTTTGCAATAACTCATGCTCACCATGGTTTCTTCTGCCCCTGCCTTGGCCTCCTCCTCTGCCCATTCTTCTTGGAGGCATCTTGACCACTTACCAATGCCCAATCTCTTCAAGCTCTAATAGCAATTGATGGAGCCTTGTCAGTCACTATAGTTATACTTGTAGAGATTCAATAGATTCAAACTTAAACAAAATCAATACCAACACAATTGAGCAATAATGATAGGAAGTTCAGGTTAATCAATTATGAACTCGCACATGCACCCTCAGACAGGAAACTACTAAATACTAAAAAATGTTTACTCTTCAATGAATTCGATAGGCATAGGAATTACTATAATGTAACAACATTTAATTCCTTAATATGTTGAATATGGTAGACAACAAAACAAACAAAAACAGAGACTCTTTTATTATCAGACTCTTCCTTACAATGTTTCATCACATACTTTACTATCTTCCTTGACTTCTAATTGCAGACTTCCTTTTATAACCATCTCCTGCCTGTATTCTCACTGTCTCATTCCACATTCAGGCTCCTTCCTTCTGCAACCATTGGCCTTCTACAAAACCTGATTCTTTTTATCTTTCTAGAACTCCCTCCTACTTGGCCTCTCTCCATCGATATTAATCTCTTCATTGCCTTCCTTCTATTCTATGACTGTTTACTGCCCTACAACCTCTCGATTTCTCTAACTGTATACTCAACCATCGGGTTTGACAATAATGGTTTGACAGTTAAAAATCCCCCTTCGAATGAGTTCCTGTCACTCGGGCGATAGAAGACTTCCCAGCTAGACTCTTATTCTAAATGACAAGATACAAGAATTTACATGTATGATAGGAATTCCACTTGGCTTTACATATAGATGGAGTTATAAGATAATGACATGAATTACAAAGGATAAACGAAGAAGACCAAGAGTCATCCTTATCTACAAAGAAAAACTAGTAAAAAGAACCAAAACAACAAAAAGAAGAAAAAAATCAAAATTGTAGGGCACAATGCCCCTACATCATTCACCCCCCTCTCAGCACCTCATTGTGCTCAACAGTTAGACCCCTACATAGACCTGCAAACTCTATCAGAAAAATGGTGCTGTTACAGAAACAAAAAGTGCTGACAGACAGACAAATGGTGCTAAACAGACAACAAATAGCACCAAAACAAATACAAATAGCACTAAAATAGACACATATTGCACTAATAGAGGCACCAATTGTGCTAAAATAGTAAAAAAAATGTACCTCTCTGTTGTCTGGCACAGAAACTAATGACACTATCCTGAGTGTTGAAGGTACTAAACCAATAGAATATGGATGACCTACCAAAAAAAAAAGATATTTCTTTCCACAAAATGATAAAATAAGAGGTTAGAGGACCTACAAAGTTAGTCCAAAGGGTTACACAACAATTTTCAATCCAACATAGAGCAAATGATATAAGATATGTAAGACAAAAACTAAGCCTAGGTTTTTTCTTTCAAAATGTGTTAGAGAAAATAATATTTCAGCCACCTAGGACTTGAAAACCCTATGAAATCGAAAGAGCAGAACTTGCACACAGTGATCAACAAAGAATATCAAATATAATAGCATTTTTGAAATAAAGATTTTTTAAATTGTCGCATGAAATAATACTAATACAGGCATGAAAGGCACTATGATAGAGACAAATAGTGCTAGGATAGACGGTGATGGTGCTAAGACAGGAACAAATGGCGATGAAACAATCTTTGATGGCGCTAAACCATGAGTGGAAGGCACAACTACGAGAGCAAACTGCATTAAATCTGACCTGCACGTCAAAAATCTTCACAAAAACTCACAAAAATGATTAGTTCAAGACTAGGGGTCTCACCAGGCGTGCCAAATGAAGATGAAAAAGATGTTCAAAGGAAAAAAACATGAAAAGGAAACTCAAATACAAAGCATTATACCTTCACAAGACCTCAAAATCTCCCTCACTCCTTGATAAGGTTGAGGAGAATGCACCCAAGATCTCCTAACTTTACCCAAATGTGATGATTATATGTGGAATGCTCTCAAATTAGACAAAATTTTGGCATAATCTAGCTAAGAGGATATGAGATGATGAGCTATTTTGGCATGGTAGAATTACTCAAAACTTGGATGTGAAAATGGCTTGTGGAGGTTTGTATTTATATGCAAATTGAGGGGGAAATGGGATTAATGGCTAAGATTGAAAGTTCAAGATCAATGGTGGAGATGAGAGGATGAGATGGAGGGCTTAGATTTCATCAACAATATTGGAGGGTTGAGATTAAAAGTGAATTTTAAATTCACCTTGGGAAGACTTAGCATTAATTAGGATTAAGACACATGAGGAAATTAAAAATTAATTTCCTTGGGAGGTGTTGGAATTAAAATTCCATTCTATTGGTAGAAGAGATGACATGTGATCACATGTGTGCATTTGGCAAACACATGTGTGAGCTATTTGCATAAAAAAGAGCTTTAACATGGAAGAGGAAAGGTGAGGTGGAAGGGTCATGTGACTCTTTTGAATAAAAGATATTTTTTTATTTAAGGGGTGTGGGAGAAGGTGTTAAGCATGGTTTGACCAAGTTAATCAAGTGATTAACTTAATTAATGTGATTGTGGCTAATTAGTGAGTGGGCTAATCATGAGTTAAAATTAATTAAATAATAATTTATTTAATTAATTTTGGTCTAGGGGTTATGTAGGCTAGGGTAGCTAATTAAATAACAAGTATTTACCCAGTTAGACTAGGTTTAGGCTATAGGATAGGGTAGATTAATTAAATAAGTATAATTTATTTAATTAATCAGGATTAGGAAGATGGATAAATTAACTAAATAAATATTAGGAACATTTATTTAATTAATTATGGATGAAGTTGTAAGGTCTAGTGATGAATAAATTGAATTAATTCATTACTAAGGAATAATTTGGGGTAAATGGCTAAGGGTAGTTGGTTAGAGATGGCTTAGGGTTAATTAATTAAATAATTATAATTTTTATTTAATTAATTGGTGAAACCGGTAATTTGGTAGTGTAATTGATGCGGAAAAATGGTTAATAGGGTCGAGATATTTTTAGGTGTCTACACTTATAATCTTAGGGGCACTTGCTTAATCCCAACTCTAATGTAATTAACAAAGAAAACAATCATCACACCAAGGTCATGTAGGTCTAGTACAATCCTACCAAAGTTTCTTAAAACTAGTTATTGGACAGCTCTTTTTAATGTCATGACCCTACCCAAAAGAATAATCAAGTATCTCTAAAACCCTTCCATTATAATTTAGATTAATAATTAGACTAAATTGAATATTCATTATTAGAGGGATTCATGGTTAGATTTGGCATGACAAGGGCTTTGGGGTTGAGATGTATAAGTACTTTTAAATAGAAAATCTATGCAAGATGACATATTTGTCATAGCTCAACTAGGTTTTTCATGTCGAGACTTTAATGTATGGAATGCCAACTAGAACTTGTTTTGAGTTAGATATAGGTGTGGCCAGTGCCCTTTGTTGATATGCTAGAAATAATAAGGGCATATAAAAATGTAAAAAAAAAGGTACATAGGATGCCTGGTGAAAATAGGGAGGCATTTTAATTATACTAGTGCATGTAGGGATAGTATCAAAACCATAAATTTGAGGGATGGAAATGAAATTAGAGGTGTTTATTAATACCTTATGACTAGAGTGGCATGTCATTGATATATTAATTGAATCCCCTAAGGAGTGGTATCCCTAGAGGAGAAGTTGGACAAGATATTAGGTGTACAAGTGAAGGAGTTGGAGTGGATTGGTATGCTTGCAAGTGATGCAAGAAAAAAGGTAAATGTGTAGGTGAAGAAGGTGATGGGAATGATACCCCTATTGAAGAAATTATAGTTTGGTAGCCCCATAGGTGAAGTAGATGGAGTTTAGTATCTTCATAGGTGCAGAATTGTAAGTGTAGTGGTATCCTTGTAGGTGGAGTGATATCTAACTAGTGAAATATTTAAGTGTTAGTTCAATTGTAAGTGTAGTGATATCCCCATTGATAGAGCAATAGTTAGAGTGATATTCTTGCAAGCTAAATTGTAAGGGGTGTGGGCCCCATTACCAAACCCTCACTAATAAATCTAAAAAACATAATGCATGAATCTTGAAAGAACACTCTCGAAATATGGATTATAAATCCCCTTTTCATATATGAGTTTGTGCATATCATTGTTTCTTTGGTAATATACCCAATGTTGGTAAGAATGCAGCACCGAAAAGTATTTTTGATGGAGGCTAGCTATTGTGAACTAATATTCAGGGCATTTGGAAGTATTCCATAGGAGCCTTTGAGAATGATGGTTAATGGGAGGGGATATGTCATGAGTGGGGGAAGATAGGTAGGTTTTCTTAGGAAAATTTAGTTGAGATAGGCTAACTACAAAGTTAAAGTGGAGATTAGTGAAGGAGGGATTCCTCCTCATAAGTCCTAAATTAGTCCTACTAATTAAATTAGTTGAGGATTGGAGTCTAGAGTGGAGATGAAAAGGAAGGGACTTCAACTTGGAATTCTTAATTAAATTATTATCCATAAAATTAGTGGGATATAACTCTTCTAAACCTTTGGAATTGCCATGATTTGGAGGATAGCTAAAGTGAGTGTCATTTGGTGTTGAAGAATCTTCTTCTTCTAATTTGATAACTAGTAATTTACATATTCAAGTGCCATAACTCATTTAATTGTTGGAGAAAGTATGCTCTATGAATGTAGATAAATGTTTCTATTTCTTTATTAATGTACAATTTTAATCTACACCCAAGGGTCAATTTATGAGATGCCTTGCTCCTATATTGAGTTGTTTCTTTGATTTGGTTTTACTACCCAAAGATTTGACAATAGATAAATTTAATTTCCATGTGGTACTTTGAGGTTGTAATGACCACATTACCTTAACCAACATGCAATCTATCTCTTAAATTGATCTTCTTAAGTTCCTAGTAGCCAAAAAGATGTCTATGTGAAGAGGCAATTACCCTACTTTGTAGAGATGGTTTAGGGTTTAGGCCAAATTAATGAGGGATGATTAATTTTATAGTTTGTAGTTAACCTTTGACAGAGATATGATGGTTGGGTTATCATCGTTTAACATGAATAATATAATTTTTGGGCTGCCAAAATTTGTTAGAGAACATGATTGTTATGTTGCTATGGACTATTTGTAACTAAGGCACTAAATTGTTAGAGGTGTTGTTACACCCACTCTAATTTAACAGATTAAAAAATTAACTATTAACAGATTTTCAATAGATAGATTAACTTGATTAACTATCTATGCAATAAATTTCATGTTAACAACTAACTTTCATTTTCTGCTGAAGTAATCTTTTCTAACTAAATATATACAATCAAAATAATTTAACTTTCTTTTCATAGAATTTCAAACAATAAGAGAGATTAAGAGAAGTACAATTTGAGTAGCTTCCTGTTGATTCTATTGGTAGATCCTCCACTGGATTTTTGGAAAAAGAAATATCAACAAGAGTTTTAACCACCCAACCAAGACCAACTGGTCTCCCATGCTTCTTCAACTGAAGAAACCCAACCCTTCACGAGGGTGATGATAGGAATCAATTAACAACAATGTGCCTCTGAGCCTAGTGTCAAGACCTATACCTCCTGATCGATCTTTCCCTATAGGTACCTCCTAACTGGAAAGATCACTTTGACCAGTGGTATATCTGGTACTTGATCGCTGACAGATGCCTAATCTGCATCGTAACCTTGGCCAAGGATTTTCTAGTATATATATATATATATACAGATATCTGACACTACTGTGTCGTCAGCCTTCACCCTTGCCCGACATTTTTATTAACTTAATATTCTTTTTGTTTGAGATTGTAGGTTTTTGGCATAGCATCATGCATAGCTTACTCGACAACTTTCAGATGCAGAACAAAAATATAGACAAAAATTGCTCTTAAAAGTACAACAGACTCATTATCAGTGCAATATAATCCCCAAGCTACAGTAAAAGAAATAGATTCTAAGTATATATATATAATCATATATAGATATATATACATATGCTTATATATATATATATATATATAAATCAGACATATATCAAGTATCAAGAGGATCTCAGCTTTAGCAATCTTGAAAGCTGAATAATGAAATACGTTTTCAGATTTTAGAAGACTGATTTGGAAGCTTAGAATCATGAAAAGAGAAAGATAACACAATACGAGTTGTTATGATCATCAAACATAAAATGAACTATTAAAAGATTCAAGATCTTGCCTGACAAGCATTGGGAAGTTGAGTTAAGCTAGCCACGATTGTTCTATCAAATGCGTTTGGTAACAATGGTCACTTGATAAATGCACAAAATAGTACTAACAAGAAGTTCTCGGTAACAAAGCACCAACAATATGCACGCTAAAAGGTAATACCCGTCTAAGATAATACGGCTCGATCTCTTCTTGCCTTTCTAACTTGTCCGCCTTCCTAAGAAAGAAAAATGCTTGATAGCTCCCCACGGAAGTTATCTCTCCTCTAATATAATGAAAAGAATACATGCCAAGAAAGAATGGATGTCCCAAAAAGAAACCTCTCCTCCACTATGTTTGAGTGCAAGGAGGAGCGGTTCCCTCTTGCACTCCAATGGAGTGGAGAAGAAAGAGGAGCTACAAACAAGATTCCAACTCAACACTTCAAGTGCTCCACAAGGTAATACTCAAATAAATTATTTAATAAACAGAAGAGGTAAATCATTTTCTCCACTAGAATATATGTGTGTGTGTGTGTGTGTGTGTGTGTGTGTGTGTGTGTGTGTGTGCCTTGGCCAAAGCTACAGTGACTTTAGGATTTTGGCTTAATTATTATTTTTTTATTCCTACAATCACCCTCTCCTTGTTGATATCCCTTTTTCTTAGCCACCTGGTTTGACCTACAACCACTTAGACAATTAAGGAAGGTTAAATCATTTCAATGATATGGATAATAATTAATATCATTTCCATCAATCCATTTTCACATATAAGTATGAAAATATTCGCAAATAAAGAAAAGTCATTAAATACATTTTTCCAACAAATAATTTTCACATTCACATGAAGCAATTGTTCTTAACTAACAACATAATTAATATTTCATTATTCAAATAGAAGGGGATGTAACATATTCTTCCCCTTAAGAATCATCATCCTTGATGATTATTTATCAATAAGCAATAAAAAAAATTTAACCACATAGTTTTCACATCAGTCTCAATTGTTTGGAAATAAATAGAGAAGTTTTTGGTGGGTCTCATCATAGTCTTCCCAGGTGGCATTCTCTTCTGAATACTGGTTCCACTGGACCTTACATTGCAGCACCTCGTGATTACGTAAGTGCAGCTTATGTATCTTGAGTACTCAGAGTGGCTCTATTGTGATCACCCCAGGGTCCCGTACCTGCAATGATTTCCAATCAATCATATGCTCAGAGTCTGCATAATATTTCTTAAGGTAAGAAATATGAAATTCATTATGAATTCTGGCGAGAGTTGGGGGCAGAGCAATTCTGTAAGCCACAGGATTGATGATTTCAAGAACTTCATAAGGTCCCACATATATCGGGGCTAACTTAGAGGCTTTTCCAAATTTTATAGAGCTTTTCTGTGGTTTCACTCGCAAAAGAACTTTTTCTCCCACCACAACTGTCTGGGAACACGTTTTGCATCATCATAACTCTTTTGCCTATCATTGGCTTCTTTTAGTCTCTGTCTAATTATTCTCACTTGCTCTTCCATTTCTTGAAGCATCTCAGGTCCTAAAATGATCATGTCTTCCCACCTATTCCAGCTTATAGGGGTTCTACATTTCCTGCCATATAGTGCCTCGAAAGGTGCCATTTTTATTACTGACTAATATGAATTGTTATAAGCAAATTCTACCAAGGGTAAATATTCTTCCCATCTGTATTGTTGATCCATACAATAAATTCTAAGTAAATCTTCTAAAATTTGATTTACCCTTTCTGTTTGACCATCTATCTCGAGATGATATGCTATACTAATATTTAACTGAGTCCCCAAAGCTAAAAATAAGGTTTTCCAAAATCTAGAGGTCATCCGGGCATCCCTATCAGATATGATCTTTTCTGGTATCCCATGAAGACGAAAAATTTCCTGTACAAATTTTTGGGCAATCACTGGTGCTCCATCTTTTAAATTTCCTGGTATGAAATGTGCCACTTTTGTGAGTTTATCCATTACCACCAATATGGCATTATGCCTGTTTTTGGTCAAAGGTAAACCTTGGACAAAATCCATGCTAATAATCTACCATTTCCATCAGGTACGCTATGGGGTTGAAGTAGTCCTGCTGGATGCTGATGTTCTACTTTTACCTTCTGACATTTGAAACATTTTGCCACAAACCTTGATGTGTCCTTTTTCATTCCTCTCCAAAAATATAATGGTTTGACATCAGCCAACATCTTGGTCACTCCGGGGTGTCCTGAATATGGCGTGGTGTGAACTTCTTTCCATATCTTTTTCCTTAATTCAGAAGATTTTGGAATATACATTCTACCTTTAAATCTCAAAAGTCCATCTGCTTCAACATGAAAACCTTCATATTTAGGCTCCTGAGGATTTGACTGCATAGCTTCCCTAACTTGCAAATAATATTCATCTTCTTCTAATTTTTGAATCACCTGCTTTCTAAAATCTATGTTGATGGATACCATTGCCGTAATATGCTTCCGTCAACTTAAAGCGTCAGCTACTCTGTTTTCCTTACCCTTAATGTAACTGATCTCAAAATCATAATTGACAATTAACTCCATCCATCTCCTTTGTCAAGCATTTAGATTTGGTTGTGTGTATATATATTTCAAACCTTGGTGATCTGTCTTGAGTTCAAAAGTTTTTCCCAACAAATAATGTCGCCACATTTGCAGAGCATGAACAATAGCTACCAACTCTAAATCACGGGGTGCATAATTTTGCTCATATTGTTTCAGTTTTCAGGATTCGTAAGATACAACCTTTCCTTCTTGCATCAATACTCCACCCAATCCTTCTCTCGATGCATCTGTTATAACCACAAAATGACCATTAGGATCCGGTACTGTCAATATGGGAGCGGTTGTTAGTTTTTCCTTTAATAGATCAAATGCCTCTTGACATTTTTCAGTCCATTCAAATCTTTTTCCTTTCCTTTGAAGTGAAGTAATAGGATGATCAATTCTAAAAAATCTTTGACAAATCTCCTATAGTACCCAGCTAATCCCATGAAACTCCTAACCTCAGGAACATTCTTTGGTACTGGCCAATCCACTATGGCTTTGATCTTAGCAGGGTCCACTGCAATTCCTTTAGCTGATATAACATGCCCCAAATATTGTATTTCTTTCTGAAAGAAGGTACATTTTGATAATTTCCCATACAATTTGTGTTCCCTTAACCGCTGAAGAATTATTTGGAGGTGTTGTAGGTGCTCTTCCTCATTTTTGGAGTAAATAAGAATGTCGTCTAAAAATACCAAAACAAACTTATCCAGGCTATCTCTAAACACATTGTTCATCAAATTCATGAATGCGGCTAGGCCATTTGTAAGCCCAAAAGGTAGAACTGTGAACTCATAGTGCCCATAACTAGTTCTAAAAGCTATTTTATGAATGTCTTCTTCTTTCAACATGAGTTGATGATATCCCGGTCTCAAATCTATTTTTGAAAATACTGCAGCCCTTTTCATCTGATCAAACAGATCATCTATTCGAGGTAAGGGATATTTGTTCTTGATGGTAAGATTATTTAACATTCGGTAGTCTATACATAGACGAAGAGTCCCATCCTTCTTTTTAACAAAAATTACTGGGGCACCCCATGGGGAAACACTTGGCTGAATCAAACCTTTATCCATTAATTCCTGTAATTGTCCTTTTAACTCTACAATCTCTAGTGTGCTCATACGGTAGGGTACCTTTGATACAGGTTTGGCCCCTGGTTCAAGGTCAATAGCAAAATAAAAAGTCCTTCTAGGTGGTAATCTAGGTAGTTCCTTGGCAAATACATCTTGATATTCCCAGAGATAAGGGTATTTTTCAGCAAAGATTTCTTTCTCATCTTCAGCTCCCAATTTTCTTTTCCTATACTGGGAATGCTCTTTCCCTTCACTAGTCACTTCCATCTTGACTACAAACAATTTGCATTCCTTCCTTCTTTTTCTTTTCAGTTGCATAGCCAAAATTTGCCGAACCTTTACTTCTCGTTGTTTCCCTTGAATTTACACCGGATTCCCTAAATTATCTATGCATTCTACTATCTTATCATAATAGTCGACCTTAGCCCTATGTTCTTTTAACCAATTCATTCTAATGATCACATCATAGGACCCTAGAGGTGCTACGTAAAGGTTGACCTCTATCGTGAAGTCTAGAAATTCAATCTTTGCTTCAAATAGACACTGCTCTACTTGAGCTCTCATCTGATTAGCATATTCTACCATCCATGATTTAGCCATAAACCCAGTTCTTTTAGGGAACCTTCCCAGTAACTTAGGTGATATAAAACATTCAGTGGCTCCTATATCTATTAAAATAGTTATTGGGTTTCCATAAAGCATACTTGGAGTTTCTATAGGAGCCACCTAGTATTCTGCTTGTCTATTGTCAACTATTGCATGAATCCTTTGCTGAAATATGGTCTGCTAAGGTGGTAGAGGTTTTCGTTGCTTCTATCCTTGCTGACTCTTAGAGGGACACTGATTTGCATAGTGTTCTCCTCCGCAATTAAAACATCCTCCTGGTGGTCCTTTCTTTTCAGTGCTTTTATTTGTGAAGTTTTCATCCTTTCAAGGATTGTTATTGTTCTTCTTAAACTGATTATTCTTGAATCCCTTCTTGAAATTCTACTGATTCTAGTCCCACTTACCCCTGTTGTGCTTTTTGTCCCTGAAGGAATCATCTTTCTTTAACCTCTGTTCCTGCCGAACAACTTTCTCATAGGCTTCATCCGTAGTTTGGGGTGCTAAAACATCCACTGGACCTCCAATACGATTGTTTAACCCCATAATGAACTTTCGTACTCAAAAGTTTTCATCTTGTTGATATTGTGGGACATATTTGAGTAGTCAGGTATATTTCTCCTAGTACTCGTTGACAATTAAGAGTCCTTGCCTGAGGTTTTCAAAATCTGTCAGTTTTTTATCATAAAATAACTGGGGCAGCCATCTTTGGAAGAATATCTTCACAAATTACTCCCAAGACCCATCAACTACTGCCAATCCCATTTTAGCCCTCTTATTTTCCCACTATGTGGCAGCTTCTCCTGCCAACTAGTAAGCTACCCATGCTGCTTTTAAGTTATCAGAATAATCTCAAAGTTCAAAATACTTCTCCATTTCGGTTAGTCATGCCTCCACGGCATCTCCCGAAGTAGAACCTTCAAATTTAGGAGGTTTTATCTTTTTCATATCCTTGGCTAACTCATCATCCAATCTACTCTTCTTGAGTCCTAAACTTAAGGTTCTCGAGTTATCTTCATGCCAATCACTATGATTCTTAGATCCTTCTTCTCTTGTTTCAGATTGCCCTTCCATCCTTCTTTCTAGGTGGGTTAATCTATCCTGAGTTGTTTTCATCATGTTCAAAAGTTGATCCAGTTTATCCACGTGACCATTGTTCTGATCTTCTCTGAACTCATTTCTAGAATATTCCATTCCAATGAAGTTCCTAAAGAAATTTAAGAGTTTTAATTTTTTGGGTTGTGAGTTATTGTTATTCAGTAGTTTTCCACTATATTTAAGGATTCTTCCTTTGCATAAAAAAAATAATCATTTGAAACTCATGCAAGTGGTATAAAATTTTCATTTATTTATAAAAGAAAGACTATCACTCCCTGTGATAGGTAATTACAAAATTTCTATCACTTCCTATGATAGATTTATTGCAATACAAAATGATCATCACTTTCTGTGATCAGTTTTCTGAATCATCTTCATTATCAGTGATAGGTTCCTCTTAATCACTAAACTCTGAAAATGGAATAAGTTTATATCTAGGAGTCAGAACTCAATCTCCCTTAGATATTTTTGGTTTAGTTTGATCTTCAGTTTTGGTCTTATTTACTTCAACAATTATTGTAGACTTTACTTTCTCTTTTCCCGAGACTGTCCATTTCCTTGTCTCCCTCTGAAGTCTTTGTAAAGCTTTAGCTATTGTCTATGAATCTACTGGAGGTGAACAACTTGAGTAATCATAAGATAGTCTGATCTTCCATAGTCGAATGGATGTAGGGTCTCAGACCTTTTTACAGGGCATTTTTTCTTATCAATACCATCCTGAAGAGACATTATTAACTGTTTACAATGTTCTAAGCATGATGAGCCCAAGGTTCAGTGTAGAACCTAGTAGCTCTGATACCATATGTTACACCCACTCTAATTTAACAGATTATAAAATTAACTATTAACAGAATTTCAAAAGATAGATTATCTTGATTAACTAACTATCTATGCAATAAATTTCATGTTTACAACTAACTTTCATTTTTAGCTGAAGTAATCTTTTCTAATTGAATATATACAATCAAAATAATTTAACTAACTTTCTTTTCATCAAATTTCAACAATAAGAGAGATTAAGAGAAGTACAACTTGAATAGCTTCCTACTAATTATGTTGGTAGATCCTCCACTAGATTTTTGGAAAAAGAAATATCAACAAGGGTTGTAACCACCCAACCAAGGCCATCTGATCTCCGGTGCTTCTTCAACTGAAGAAACCCGACCCTTCACAAGGGTGATGACAGGAATCAATTAACAACAATGTGCCTCTGAGCCTGGTGTCAAGATCTATACCTCTTGATCGATCTTTCCCTATAGGTACCTCCTAACTGGAAAGATCACTCTAACCAGTGGTATATCTGGTACTTGATCACTGACAGATGCCTAATCTACATCATAACCTTGGCCAAGGATTTTCTAATATATATATATATATATATATATATATATATATATATATATATATATATATATATATATATATATATATATATATATATGACACTACTATGTCGTCATCCTTCACCCTTGCTCGACATTGTTATTAACTTAGTATTCTTTTTGTTTGAGATTGTAGGTTTTTGGCATAGCACCATGCATAACTTAGTTGACAACTTTCAGATGCAGAACAAAAATATAGATAAAAATTGCTCATAAAAGTACAGCAGACTCGTTGTTATCAATGCAATATAATACCCAAGTTGATGTAAAAGAAATAGATTCTAAGTATATATATATATATATATATATATATATATATATATATATATATATATATATATATATATATATATATATATATATATATATATATATATATATATATTTCATACATATATCAAGTATCAAGAGGATCTTGACTTTAGCAATCTCAGAAGATGAATAATGAAATACGTTTTCAGATTTTAGAAGACTGATTCAGAAGCTTAGAATAATGAAAAGAGAAAGATAACATAATACAAGTTGTTATGATCATCAAACATAAGATGAACTATTAAAAGATTCACGATCTTGCCTGACAAGGATTGGGAAGTTGGGTTAAGCTAGCTGCGACTGTTCTATCAAATGCGTTTGGTAACAATGGCTGCTTGATAAATGCACAAAATAGTACTAACAGGAAGTTCTCGGTAATAAAGCACCAACAATATGCACGCTAAAAGGTAATACCCATCTAAGATACTATGGCTCAATCTCTTCTTGCCTTTCTAGCCTGTCTGCCTTCCTAAGAAAGAAAAATGCTTGATAGCTCCTCGCGGAAGTTCTCTCTCCTCTAATATAATGAAAAGAATACATGCCAAGAAAGAATGGACGTCCCAAAAAGAAATCGCTCCTCCACTACGTTTGAGTGCAAGGAGGAGTGGTTTCCTCTTGCACTCCAATGGAGTGGAGAAGAAAGATGAGTTACAAATAAGATTCCAACTCAACACTTCAAGCGCTCCACAAGGTAAGACTCAAATAAATTATTTAATAAACATAAGAGGTAAATCATTTTATCCACTAGAATATGTGTGTGTGTGTGTGTGTGTGTGTGTGTGTGTGTGTGTGTGCGCGCCTTGGCCAAAGCTATAGTGACTTTAGGATTTTGGCTTAATTATTATTTTTTGATTCCTACAATCACCCTCTCCTTGTTGATATCCCTTTTTCTTAGCCACCTGGTTTGTCCTGCAATCACTTAGACAATTAAGGACGGTTAAATCATTTCTATGATATGGATAATAATTAATATCATTTCCATCAATCTATTTTCACATATAAGTAAGAAAATATTTGCCAATAAAGAAAAGTCATTAAATACATTTTTCCAACGAATAATTTTCACATTCAAATGAAGCAGTTGTTCTCAACTAACAACATAATTAATATTTCATTATTCAAACAGAAGGGATGTAACAGGTGTAATGTTTAAGATGTATTTATAATCTTCATAATTATCACGAACACACAAAAATACAATTACCTTGGGAACTAGGTCTTTATAGTTATGGTTTTACATGTTTAGTTTTATATGGGTAATTAGAACCTTGATTTTACTCCTTTAAGAACTCATAAGTAAATATACTTGTTTGACATAATATTGAGTGAGTTGAAAGATCTACTTAATAGTTTGAACCCTAGAATCATAAACAAAATCAAAATACAAATACAACTACAATCAAAATATAGATACATATACAATGAAAATATAAATATAATAAAAACTATCAAAATACAATCAAGAATGAGAAAAGTTTTTGAACCCCACTTTTCAAGGTTGAAGTTGTTGTCCCTTTCTCATTGATATTCTCTTGTTGGCATTTCAAATCCATACAATGTGATAGGTAAGATGTTTTGACAATCACTCAACATGGTAGTATTCTCAATAGGTTTCTTTTCAAGAAGTTTGAGCATTCATGTTATGTTTATGACAATGTTAAATGGTTCCCAGGGTACAAAAAAATTCAAACTTTGTCTTTACTAAAATGTGTTCCTAGATGACAATTTCATAAAGCTAAAAGACAGTCCGCCAACAATAACTAGAGGTGGCAAGAGTCAAGCAACTAATCATGGAGTGTCACAGTTAAATTTAAATCAACTGTTAATGGTTTTAACAATTCTACAATCCTAATTGCGGTTACTTTTTTCTCAAGGTTCATAGATGGTTATTTATGTGTTATTGACAAAAATGTTATGTAGGAATTAAAATAGATGAAGCATAATTAGAAAGGATGCCACACACCATGTTGCTAAGTCAATGCTTCCTATATACTAGATAAGAAGCACCTATTACATTCATTTTGAAATATAAATCGTGATTTTTAATGAACAAAATATGGATAGTTAGGCATAATTTTTTTTTATTTGGTTTCCACTATTAACCTTGAAAAAAATAATACCACAATCTTGTAGATTTGTTTCATTAGTCTTTCTTTTTTTTTTTTGGTAAGGGTAAAAGCAAGGGTTTTGAAAGGACCCCATAACTTTTTTTTTAATATTGATCAAAGCAGAAGAAAATACCTAAAAATTAAAGAGAATGTAGCAATGAGACTGCACAAAAGCAGAACAAGAAGCTCAAACAGCAGCAAAAAAGCTGTCAAAGATACAGACCCCATAACCTTATACAAAGTCAACAGATAACCATAAAAAATACAACACAAAATACAAAACAGAGTTCAGGGCTTTAAAACACCACAAGCCAAACAAAGACCAACAAAAAGACACCAAAAAAAAAGGCAGCCAACAGTCAGCCAAAAGACTTTGTACTGCAATTTTTTAGATTTATTTTATTTACTACAAGATAAGCCAAACAAAAACTAACAATAATACAGCAAAAGGGCAGCCAACAGTCAACCAAAATAATTTGCACTACAATTTTTAGATTTATTTTATTTACTACAATCTTGTAGTTTGGTTTTAATCTTTCACTAAATTTTTTCAGTACAATTTTTTAAATTCGTTTTATTCCAAAATAAAAAGTAATACTACAAATTATTTAGAATTGATGTCTTCAAGTGAACTATATGAGTGGTCAAAGGAATTGAAGGCCCCACATTTGAGAGAGTTAAACTAGATTGGTGCACAGAAACCAAGAGTTAATAACTAATTTCATTAAACTAAACCATTGCCCAATGACCTTTTTAGATTAGGAAAATATTGTGTATACAGTTTTGAAGTTCTGACAAGTATTTACGAAATATATGGGTTTCATTTGTATAAAACTGGACGGTTTGGTCGAGAATCAACAGTGGTTCTAAACACATTGTGGGACTAAAAAATTCGCCCCTGCTGTAAAGAACCAGAGAACCAGGAAGCAGTTATTCGTTCGCCAGTGAGAAGAAGCTCTTCCAAATAATCCACACCCATATCCTCCAACTCTATGACAGACCTTTCACTGCTTTCACATGTACTGTCTTCTTCTTCTTCCTCTTTTGCAGTATGATCTCCACTACCAAGAGTCTCTTTATCCTCATAGAATGCTTGTGGATTCATGAAATGGGAATTAACTATAGGAAAGTTGAGGATGGCTCTTGGGCCTCTAATGCTGAGGCCAGCTCTGTCATAAGCCATGGCTGCTTCCTCTGCACTATTGAATGTCCCAAGCCAAATTCTAATCCCATTTCTGTTTTGAGTCTCTGATTCCAGCTGCATATTTCCCCCATGGCCTCCTCCTCACACCTCTGTAATGCTTCTCTCCACCCACTTTTGATTTCTTCTTCTCAACTGTATCTTCATAAGAACCATAACTTACAGAACTTGGTGATATACCATTTACTCTACCTTTCTTAGTTAGCATGGGTTCATTATATTCGCCTTCTCTCTTCACTGCTTTGCCTACTGGACTCTTCTCTACCATGGACGAGTTCATTCTTTTTTCTGTAATTCAACAATTGAGAATTCCCAATTGAATTGTTCAAGAAGTAGAATGTTCTGTTTTATACACAGGCCAGTGGATCAATAAACGTTGACTCTTGTGTTGGCGAGAGTCCTCGTCAACCTTTGCCAGCACACGAGAAAACCCAATTGCAATTTTTATCATTGCACCTGGTCTAATGTTTGAAAAAAAAAAAAAGTTACTGCCAAAAAAGGACGTATGGAATGTCTTCACGTTTCCCATGTTGGTCCGCTTTGGCACCCTAGATTTGAATTTTATTGCACGTGGGGAGCGAACAAGTCGTTTTCCTTTTGACTAAATTCAAAAGGAATTAATTCATTACGTGATAATGTAAAAGTAAGTAGTGAGGTCATTACCAACAATCGATTTCACTTAATCTTTAGATTTGATGAGGCTTCACTACAAAAATGCTTGGTTTTCTAGAATGAAGTTAATTAGGAAAAGTTAACACATAGTTTAATCTCGAAGCACTCATTAACAATAATTAGGAAAATTTTAATGTTAGATACTTCAATTCTAAATCAGAACATTCTAGGTCTTTTGCTACAGATTGATTATTTATTGAACATAGAAATTCATAATTTAATTTCATATATATTCTTTTAAAGAAAATTAAACTCTTGAGAGTGGTTTAGTTAAGATAATTAAGTAAATGCAGTTATTCAATTTAACAGAGATTAGTGAATGAGAGCGTGGACTTATAAATTAGATAATTGTAACAATTATTTTAAAAGAAAGTAAATGTGAAAAAAAAGTGTTAGCTCTAAACTCGTCGAGATGTAATTTTGATGTGATTTGGGATCTAATTGGTATTTACTCAAAAATGTGATCTTCCTATTAATAAATCGCCTAGGATTCTCTATTGAATTTGTGCTTTGTCTAAGATCAAGTCTATGGGTCTAGCTTAAGTCCACAATCGCATATTCATTCTATGCATCCAAATTCAACCTTGCACAACATGGAGTTTTTCTCTGTGATTCGCTTGGATGGCTTTCATTTGCTCAACTCTTTTTTGATATTTGAGTGTTGGTGGTTGTATATGATTAAAATGTGAAATATAAATAAAGGAACAAAGCAATAAACTAAGCTCCTAACTGTTGTTGATGTGTGAACAATATATTCTTAGAATAACACGAGGGTTGAGAATGATATTCCTTGATGACAATGGTTGATTTGAGCTAATAGAGGCTTACAACAAGGCTGGGAACAAAACTACTAGATGCTCTGTCTATTTTTCTTAGATTGCTTGGCTAGATTTGTATGAATTAGGATTGCTTGTGCATGGACAAACTGCTTGGGGATTGTGAGTTTTGTGTTGGATTCATTTAGATAGTCTTTTTCTTTGAACTAAAAACAAAGGAAAACTAAGTCTAGGGAAGAAGAGAGGATTGGATGGAAGAATTAAGGGATTGTCAATAGTGGATGGAATGGATGGAGGATTCATGATGAATGGATGAAGGGGTTTAGGAAGCAATCTCTAAGGACAACGTTGCATAGGAATAACATGTGCCTCTCTAGATATGTCACTCATTGTAGAGGAGAAAAAGTTACAATTCAACTATGAGGTATTAGTCAAATCAAAATTTCACTACAACCACACTAGGATTTGGAACATGATATTTCCATAGTCCACATGATAGTTTAAATAGTTTTCTAGATTAAATTGTGTTCTAGAATTTAGAGTATCAATGTTTTAGATCATACTACATCATCCATCTTTAGGATAGAACAATGAAAAGATAATGTAATGAAAATCCCAGAGGGACTTGTATAAATAAGGTTGGGGGAACAAAATTTGGGTTCAAGGAAAAGGCTGACAATAATGAAAAGGAAAATTTAAAAGAAAACCAAGAATTGAAACAACTAACAACTAATTATCAAAACAATTTAAACAAAAAATAATTAATTAATTATATATAATAGTTGAAAATTATTATATATAATTATAAAACAAAAGAAAAGTAAAAAATAGAACAAAATAGAAAAAAAAAGGAAGAAAGAAGAAGAAAGAAGAATGAAGATGTTAATTCTTTTTTTTCTATTTTATTTTTACTTTTCTTTTGTTTTATAATTATATATAATAATTGTCAACTATTATATATAATTAATTAATTATTTTTTTTTCTAAATGGTTTAGATAATTAGTTGTTAACTATTTCAATTCTTGATTTTCTTTTAAATTTTCCTTCTCACTATTGTTGACCTTTTCCCTCAACCCAAATTTTGTTCCCCCAACCATATTTATACAAGTCCCTCTACAATTTTCATTACAATCTCTTCTCATTGTTCTATCCTGAAAATGGATCATGTAGTATGATATGAAACATTGATACTCTAAATTCTAAAACACACTTTAATCCAAAAAATTATTAACACATTAGGATAGTTTTAGTTTTCTATTTCCTACTATTGTTTAATAGAATAACATCTACAATCTTTAGAGTGCTACAAATGAAGAGAATAAACTATACTAACTATGAAGATAAGGAACAAACTAGTAAAGTGTTGAATACAAAAAACTAGAAATGAAACTAGAAATTTAGATCATAGAACAGATAGAAGGGAAACAAGAGAAACCTACTACCAAATGAAGGGGCCCACTGATGCAAGAGCATCTAGTGGTGTAAGAGCAATCTTGCATCACCCAAAAAAAGATGTTCATTCAAAATCATTGATGTTGTTTTCATTTCTTTTTAAAATTAGTGTTTCTGGTTCCATAATCACTTGAATAATAATGTAAAACTTTTAGTTTTTCTAAACCACTAAAAATAGCAAACTGCTAATTTTAGAAAGTTTGCATTTCAGAACGGATTGAAGCAAAAATTTACAATAAGCTTCGTAAATGAAAAATAAGACCTTTGGTGAAGGAATCACGCAAAGATCATTTGTGAGCTGAAAGATATTAAAGTTTTTGTTTCCTGAAAAACGCTTGAAAATTATTCAAATTCAAGTTTGAGGCACTAAACAGCCCCGTACGAGCCTAAAAATGGGTGGAACTAATAGGGTGGTTCGTAGCGCGTAGAGCACTCCGCGAGATTTCTGGTGCTTCAAACAATTTGTCAATCAGACACTCGGATCAAAAGTTATGGCTCCTAGAAGTTGACCTATTTTTGGAGGGAGATGCAAAATTTAAAATTTGGTTGGAGGTCGCCAAAAAGGCTATTAATAACTATTTTTGGGAACCCTTGGCAGTAGTAGAGATAAGGGGGAAAGTGTAGAGTCAAGAATAGGTGAGAAAACATAAACCCTAGCTGATTTGGGGTTACAGAAGGCAGAAGATTCTAGAACCTACTGATAGGTAGCTATAATGTATTGCAGCATGTGGAGGATTGATTCCTCTGATTGTATTTGAGCTTCTGTAATATAATGAGTTATTCAAATCAATAAAAAATTATTCTATTTTTTGTGTAGTTGTTGTGTGTTTGTCATTTACCCCCTTCATCACCCACTCCCCAAGATGTCATCACATCGCACAGACATCTGTGTGTCATGTTGAAGTCTAGAAAGCATGAAAAAAATGTCGACTTTGTCTCACTTTATTCTATCTAACTTTCTTAAAGACGACTACTAGTAGCTTCTAGGTGATGAAAATAAACTAAAATTGAAAAGATATTATCACTATTGCTTAAAAGGAATAAACTAAATAACATAAATAGAGAGATAATATAATAAGGTCTACAAAACTAGTGTTTGGTTGAAATCTTCCCCTTTCGACCTGAAATCTACAAGAACAACTAAGGAAAGTTGGGGATGTTTGGGGGTTTTCCTTCAGGTCAAACCCATGTTTCAGTATTTCTACCTCTACAGGCAACCAATGTTGAAAAGTATTGAAAGTGTGTTCTATTATTCTCTAAGTGCATATAATTAATTCAGATTATTTTTGCTGTCACATGCATACAACTAAACAAAGATGCTACATCATTCAGTCTAATAGAAGGTGGAACAACTACTTTTTGTAGAGCCTCTTGGAGCATTTTGTGGTATGTAGGTGATGTTTCTATTAAATCCCATTAAGAGATCTTATCCGAAGTAGTGCAGAGCTACTCAACAAGATCGTATTCTCTACCAATATGTTGAGAAAGATGAGGAGGTAGGGGAAGAAAAGGTTGAGAAGGTGGAAGAGAAGTGGGCACACTCGGTGCTTGCTTGCTTTGCTTGTTATTGTAGGTGTTGTATGTGTGGGAAACCACATTATAATGAGATTGTTGCAACACATTTTGAACACCTTGATTCCTTTGAGTAATTTTCTTTGCTAATTGAGAATGTAACCCGGAGGTCAAGATGGTTTTGGAACACCCTGAACTATAATCACAGGTTTTGAGAAAGGAGGCAGATTAGGTACCTCATGTACAATGATTTTAGGAATAGTTTGAATACTAATGCACTTATTCACTATCCCCTTAGTGGGTGGAATAAGTCTATTAATGATGATGGAATTTACATGATTATTTTTTTTATTATTTTCAACATCCATCCCTAAGGGATTCAATGTGAGAGAAAGCTCTTCATCCACTGATGCTTCATCTTTCAAAGGGAGAGCATTGAAATGAAGGGAAGGTAGAGTGATGTTAAGAAACTTGTTGATGATTGTATCTTTAGTGATGTCCGAGGGGTTTTAACATGCAACCAAAGGATAAATATCAAGGTTCTTTGCATCCTTAGTGATATCCAAGGTACTTGAACATTCAACCAAAGGAGGAAGATCAAGGGTCTTCACGTCCTTAGTGATATCCAAGGTACTTGAACATTCAACCAAAGGAGAAAGATCAATAGGATGAGTCATGGAATCATCATGTAATATGGTAGTAGTATGTTCAACATCCTCTAATGTCACATCTCTAGAAGAGAGATCATCCAAATGAAGAGAAGGTAAAGTAATGTTAAGGAACATGTCAATGATTTTATCCTCTTGCGCCAAGATCTCTTCATAAGTATGAGGAATCTTAGGAGAGGGATCAAAGGAATACAAGGGCATAGGAAATGTTTTGTTTTTACCATATTTAAGGAATGGAACATCAATTTCACAAACCTTTCAAGTAAAGTTGGAAAATGATGAAATAAAAGCCATGTTTGCATTGAGATAGCTTTGTTTATGTTTTTTCTTTCAAATTTCAAAGATAAGATGAGTGCACGGATGTTCTTGCTTTCTAAATTATTCAAATAAGAAGAATATGATAAGGTACAACAACTTAAAGTCAGATTTAGTAATCATTCAACATAGCAAAGATATGAAAATAAGATTTCAAATACAACCACTAAATGCAAGACTAGATAGGGTTTATCATCAAACCCTGGATCTTAGATGCTTATTACTGTTACCAATTTTCACCTACAACTTGAATTGGCAGATTTTCTGCATTAAGTTCATTTTAGGATGAAAAGTAACATTTGTCTGCTATGATAATTTTGCACAGTTTGAAGTGCTTGAAAAGAGGAGGGTTCAGTTTTGTCATTAGAGAGACAATCAATTTATTATTAATTGTTTTGTAGAAGATTCATCAGAGATATAAGTTATTTCATTTCATTACACTGACCATTCAATTTTACAAATGAAGTATAAATGGAATAAACATCTCATTGAATGAAAACATGATAGATCAAATGTCCCACACAAGTAGTGGGAATAGCTGAACTAGTACGAACATAAGGAAAAATACTATGCATCTAGAAATAAGAAAGAGAAAGAACATAGCCATCATTCCCTGTTCGATGCTTTTGATTTTTGAGGTTACCTTTTGTCCTTGCTCTTGATCTTCGTAAGAACCTACAGGATTGGAAGAGATTTGTTAGAAACTCTGGATATGAACTCCCTATGTGCCTATCAACAGAGGCATAATACATTGCCTATGGTCAAATAAATCAGATACAAATCATTCACATGCAAGAGAGACTGAAAGAGAAACAATCATTGAGCTTTATTGTTTTATCTAACATGTTTGTTTCCTATCCAGGTATAAGTGACATCATGATGCTATTTGAAGACCATTTCAGCATGTGGTGTAAAGTGGGATCCCACAAGGGTTAAGCCCAGCATGCTGCCCCTGAGTCTCAAGGGGAATGGAATATGAGTTCATGTTCTTATTGTTCAGATAGAATACATTCAACTGAAGGAATGCTACCTCAAGTCAGTGCATGAGCCCCAAGCTCAATACCCATCTATGACTATCAGTTCAAAGTGATTTGAAGTAAGATCCATCAATGAGCATTGAACTCTTTTGAAGGCTACCCAATGAGGTATGGAACTGAGTACATGTATGACCTACATAAAAATATCCATTGCTACTATTTGCTGTCACCATATAATTGTATTCTCCTTTGTATGCATTGAAATGATGATACTGGAGCAGTCAACCAATAGCCAATCAGAGATAGTAATGATAAAGACAGCTCATAATGCCATCAGTGGGAGGATGCAAGACTCATGCAATAAGAAGTATAGGTGCAGTGATTGTTTAGAATGGAACAGTGGACTTGAAAAAAAAAATTTAACTTCCAAATGCATAGCTATATGAGCAATAGGATATCAAGTAAAAAATACACTATGCATCAGAAGATACTAAATAGGAATAGCATATATCTTAGCCCATTCTATTTCATTTCAAAGTGTAGAATTTACAAATGTAAAATGCAGTCATCAAGAAGCTACATGAGATATAAAAGGAGATGAAGTATGTTAACATTTTAGAGTGTATTTCAAACAACAAACTTCATTTTTATGATGGATAATAGTGCTGGAAGAGTCATATCTTTAATGAGGATAGTCATAAAAATGACAAGTGACAGTCCTACTTGAATTGAGTGAACAATACAAGATACATAGACATCATATGCCATGTACAATCAACATTTGAACACAGCCACAATGTTTTGATCCATGTGATATGAACATTCAACCAAGACCCATAAAGATACAATTGCAAATTATACACATGATGTCCATATCATGATATAGTGAGGTAAAAGAGTCATAATCATTCAGATGTGGTATGTATGAGACTACATTTGATGTAATACAATGAACTGTTGATAGCATAGATGACTTGTTTCTACAATAAAAATCATATGGAGAATAGATGAATCAAGTTTTCCTCACACAAAAAGCATGCCTTTGATACAGTGAACTAAACTTTGAGCAACAAATACCATGTCATGATACAGTAAAAGGAAATCAAATAAAGCATTCAACCATGAAAAAGTAGTGGCAATCATACTTTTCTCAGTCCAAGAATTCAAAAAAGGGGAGAGAAGGCCCTTCATCTTTTCAAAAAACCTAGCTATGTATAGGAAAACCACACCAAGCAGATGCCCATAACCCTGAGAGGCCATGGCCTCGAGTAAGGAAAGTTATTATTTTTGTCTCTTTCTGAAAACTAAGAATCATTTTCTCTGATTACCATACAGAAAGAAATGAAGCCTACAAGGTTACTTAGAATAGGGGATACCCAAGATTGTCCTCATGAAGCACAACTATGAGTTATGGAAGAAGATACTCATAAAATAATAGAAAAATTAGTGTATACACAACCATGTCTTCCAACTAAGTAAAAATGCTTAGAAATGGCAAGTATAGGCCAAAGAGTTAGAAAGTCTCATGATATTTTTATAAAAAGTAAGAAGAATATAAGGTTTTGAGTCATGACGACCATGGAGTACATAAGAAGGAGCCATGATAGTATCCTGGATACTGGAAGCCCGCGGCCTAAGAGAGTAGTTTCCAAATCCCAAGTTTATTACTCATTTACAGTTCTCACTTCACACCCAGTATGATGCCATCATAGCCGCAACAAGAGAGGCTCTTTTCCTCTCGACCCAAGGTAAACCCATTAAAGTTTCAAGAAAAATGGCATATACAGAAGGAAAACATAGACTTTCAAACTCATTTTATCTTAAAAGATGCTCAGAAATATGTGAAAATGTTATATACAGTCGTGGCCTAGTCAAAGAACACATTTTGGGGTTTTAAGTTGCAGATACAAAGTAATAGAAAGATTTCAACCACAAATGAACAAAAATGCACAGGAAGATCAACAGTCATTGTTGAAATAACAGAGAGAGATCGAGCTCATTTTAAGATATAATCAAGGTTTTAAGTATGAATATGTTTCAAAGCAAATTTTGTAGATGATAAGGAAAATACAGAGTTCAAAATTTTGGTCAATTTACCATGTTATTCCAAAGATACATTTGTGAACCCCAAGTTAATGCATCAATTAGCTCCATCAAGCCATGGCATCAAGGCACGACGAGAATAAAAGGAAACAAAGATCACAAAAAATGCATTAGAAACTTTAGAGCCACAGCTGAGAAGCCAGAGGATGGTTCTAAAATGAAGAAAAATGCTCGAGACTAACTTACCTTTCATTTTCCTAGAGGAGACTACATAGAAATTGCTCAGAAAATAGTGAAGGTTGATGGTTTTGTGCTATAAACCCTAGCTCCATGGCGGTGTGCAGAGCTTCATCGAAAAGTTGAAAGGGTGCTAAGTGAGCCCAAGAAACTAGGGCTTGAGTGTTTTGTTTTAGGGTTTCTATGCTACCCTAATTGAATGGCATTATTGTCACATTGAATTTAAGTTTAGAATGCCATAACTAATACCCACGAGGGTATTAAGTCCTTGTTGACATATTTGAGGATAAGGCTATATGCCTTAAGTCTTCCCTAGTCCCCTTTGCTATTTGAAGGCAAATCCAAATCAATTGATGCCTTAGAGAATTTGCAGATTCAGTGGAGGTCAAGCCCTAGGGGCTTTTTTTTTTCAAAACCTCATATGCCCTTAGAGATTTTATGCAAGGCCAAATTGAGAATAAGCCTTATAGACTTTCATTTTTTGCAAAATCATTTAATATGCCCCCATATTTTAATGATTTTTATAGAAAATCATAATGTCATGGATATATTATAATTGGCAGATAAAACCAAAGCCTTGTATTTTTATCCTTTGCAAAGAATCAAATAAAGATCAAATTGAGACAAATTGGGAAATAAAGATTGCAAATCATTGTAAAATGATGTTTTAAAGCAATATCTTATAAATTGCTTTAAAATATTCATTATTTATGCAATTAAAGGAAGTAAAGCAAACAATATCTTGTTTTTTTTGAGTTTGCTTTCTTTTAAGCAGATATGGACAAAAATGGAATCTTATTGGGCAGATAAAGCATCTTTTCTGGTGGGACCACATTGGAGGGATTTTTGGTAGTTTCTTTTGTCAGTTTGGGAAACAGTTTGGCACAATTTTTGAGGCTTTTTTATGGAGCTCAAAAATGGATAAGTATAAATATTTTTAGGAGATTTTTCCTAGCTTTTCCAGAGAGATCATTTTGCAGGCATATATTGGAGAAAGCTAGTTCTTTCTCAAATGGTTAATATCATTGTTTCTTCTCTCTTGAGCATAGGCAGAGAGTTTGTAGACATTTTTGACTCAGTTTTTATCAGATTTTCATGTACTCCTTTCAGTTAATACAGCAGAGCATTCCTATTGCACTTCTTTTGCCTCATAAGTTATAGTATTGATTTGATGCCTCATTGTGATAACAAATATTTTGTCCTTTATCGTGTCTCATTATTGTAGATCTATGTGCAAAAATATCATATGATTCTCGTTGCATGTTGAGTTCAAATCTGAGCCTTCATGCAAATTACTTTTGAATTGTATGTTCTAAATGAAGTTGTGAGGGTTCATGTTTAAGGAGTTATTTGTGAGTGAAAGTGTCGAGATAAGTTAGAAATCAGGAGCATATTCTGTTTAAATTTGAATTCCATTTCAGTTCATCCTCTCACCTTTTCCCTCTGCAAATAATTTAGATTAGGAAAAAATCATTAGGAGAACCAGCTCACTCTGGAGGTTAACTTCAAACTTAGGCAACCCACAGGCCAAGGAGTGTTCCCATGTGTCAACATATAGTTAAGTTGAATAACTTAGCATAGGGTGCATATCTGATTGATAACAATTACCTAAACCAAAATTCTTTGATGCAAGAATGTTTTTTCTTTCATAACTTGAAAACAAATGATATTTTTGAAATGCTACAACAATGCAAAATCAGACTTGAACAACTAATCAACATCACCAAATTTGAAATAAGATTGCACTCAACAAACCCTACTTGCAAGATTAGCTAGGTTTTCCAAAAATACAAAAATTTTGAAAACCCTAATAATGAATAAGTGAAAATGCCAAATATACCACTAGTACATGATTAAATAATGTGATACCAATCAGATTTGATGCAAAAATAAGAAATTTATATCATGCTATAATGATCTAAACTTAAATGGAATATAGACAATGTGACAAATATGTTTTTTTCTAAAACTACATCAAATGCTTGATTTTCTTATTTCAAATGAAAAGATGCGAGAATACTCTAAACACAAAGAATGATAAGGTATAAAAAATGAAATCACTTTAATCAACTTAATAATGCTACTAATATTTAAACAACTCACTAGTCTACAAGCGCTAGATTCAAGACTAGCTAGATTTTCTAGGAATGCAAGGTTTTTGTAAACCCTAACAACAAGATAATGTTAAAATAAGCCATGTAGCTATAAAATATGATGAATGAATGTAACCTAATCATATCTAGGGAAGAAAATAACTCAAATATGAAGCAAGAAGGATGCCAAAGTGAAAGATACATCAGGTTCACCAAAATGTTTGATGAAAAAGAGAGACTTAGCCTAAAAGGTTAAACTAGGTCAAACCCTCTTCCATTAACATTGAGACACAAACTTAGCTTGGCTTCTACCCATGAAGGAGAGACAAACTATAGGGATTTTGTCCCTTTGTTGTATAGAGGAGAATCAACCAAATCCAACCAAAGTTAACCAACCAAACTAGGGCAAAACATGAAACCCTAATTGAGCAACATCAGAGCATAACAAATTGTCAAAAATATATATAGAGATTCTGAAAGCACTGCAAAGACCAATGAATAGAGAAGAACCTAGATCTAAGTTTGGAGGCACTGAAGGACCAGGGAATTGGGTACCCTAAACCCAATTTAGGGTTTTAAAGAAACTCAAAGCTTCACTTGACATGTACCTACAAAACCTTCCTTCTTCCTAGATCTTGTCTCTTGAAACCTATTACTCCAACCTGCACACACAAAAGAAGGAAAGAGGGTTGGTGCTATTTAGGAGCTTTCCAAAGTCAAGCTCCATGAATGGTGTTTCCACCTCCACAATAGTGATGATGAGAGATAAAGAGAGCATGTCCTAGGATGGTAGAGGTAAATCTGAAGTAGAATGGAATGCTATAACAAAGAATGAAGGAAAGGAGTCACCATGAGCATGGAAACCCTAGCTTGCTTGATTCGATGTCACAACTTGACTCAAGAAGTTAGTGTAACCCAAAGAAGTAGAGAAATCTTCACAAAACCTACAAGAAGTTAGTGTAATAGCAATAATTCACCATAGAGAGCTTTAGAGAAGAATAGAAAGCATGAGAGAGAAGAGAGAGTGCAAGTGTGCCTAGATTGCTTAGAAAACTTAGAGATGTTCAAATTAATAAACTAACTTTTTTATATATCTATTCCTGCTCACCAAAGATGAGTAAAACCAAATGGAGCTGACATGTATAAGCCAAGGAGGTGTTCTAAGATGACACCACAAAAATAGGGCTAGGGCTAACATTTGGGACTACAGTGCTAGGTGCACTAGTCCGTTACCCCTACAAACTCTGGGGAGTGTCAATTAAAGTGGGCTTAGACTAGTCCTAACTTTAATTTTTCAAGTTTATTCATTGAGATTGAGATTTAATTATTTAATGTTCAAAAGGTGTTAAAATAGGTCTTTATTAACAAGGCTAAGCATTTTACTCCTTAACAAAAATAGGTACATAAGATGCCTAGTGAAAATAGGGAGTCATTTTAATTATACTAGTGCATGTAGAGAGGGTATCAAAACCATAAATTTGAGGGATATAAATGAAATTAGAGGTTTTTATTAATACCTTATGACTACATGTGCCATTCCATTGATATACTCCTAGGGAGTGGTATCCCTAGAGGAAAAGTTGGACAAGATATTAGGTGTAGAAGTGAAGGAGTTGGAGTGGATTGGTATCCTTGCAAGTGATGCAAGAAAGTAGGTAAATGTGTAGGTAAATTAGAGGTTTTTATTAATACCTTATGACTACATGTGCCATTCCATTGATATACTCCTAGGGAGTGGTATCCCTAGAGGAAAAGTTAGACAAGATATTAGGTGCAGAAGTGAAGGAGTTGGAGTGGATTGGTATCCTTGCAAGTGATGCAAGAAAGTAGGTAAATGTGTAGGTGAAGAAGGTGATGGGAATGATATCCCTATAGAAGTAATTAGAGTTTGGTAGCCCCATAGGTGAAGTAGATGGAGTTCATTGTCTTCATAAGAGCATAACTGCAAGTGTAGTGGTATCCTTGTAGGTGGAGTGATATCTAACTAGAGCAATATCCAAGTGTTGGTTTAATTGTAAGTGTAGTGATATCCCCATTGATAGAGCAATAGTTAGAGTGATATTCTTGCAAGCTAAATTATAAGGGGTGTGGGACCCATTACCAAACCCTCACCAATAAATCTAAAAAACATAATACATGAGTCTTCAAAGCACACTATCCAAATATGGATTATAAATCCCCTTTTCATATATGAGTTTGTGCATATCCTTGAACTTCCTTGGTAATATACCCAATGTTGGTGAGAATGCAGTACCAAAAAATATTTTTGATGGATGCTGGCTATTGTGAACTAATTTTTAGGGCATTTGGAAGTATTCCATAGGAGTCTTTAAGAATGATGGTTAATGGGAGGGAATATGTCATGAATGGGGGATGATAGGTAGGGTTTCTTAGGAAAATTCAGTTGAGATAAGCTAACTACAAAGTTAAAGTAGAGATTAGTGAAGGAGGGATTCCTCCTCATAAGTTCTAAATTAGTCCTACTAATTAAGTTAGTTGAGGATTGGGGTCTAGAGTGGAGATGAAAAGGAGAGGACTTCAACTTGGAATTCTTAATTAAATTATTCTCCATAAAGTTAATGAGATATAACTCAAGTCTAAACCTTTGGAATTGCCATGATTTGGAGGATAGCTAAAGTGAGTGCCATTTGGTGTTGAAGAATCTTCTTCTAATTTGATAACTAGTGATTTATATACTCAAGTTCCATAACTCATTTCATTGTTGGAGAAAGTGTGCTTTATGAATGTAGATAATTGTTTCTATTTCTGCTATTAATCTATAATTTTAATCTACAACCAAGGGTGGATTTATTAGATGCTTTACTCCTATGTTTCTTTGATTTGGTTTTACTACCCAAAGATTTGACAATAGATAAATTTAATTTCCACGTGGTACTTTGAGGTTGTAATGACCACATTACTTTAACCAACATGCCATCTATCTCTTAGTTTGATCTTCTTAAGTTGCTACTTGAAAGGAAGCAAGGTATGTGTAAACGCTTTCTACACTGATCTACTGAGGAAAGATTTATGAAAATTTTAACTTTTATAGTTACAGATTAAGATGCACATTAACAGAAAGCTAATAACAACATCTAAATTCAAATTATAAAAAACTCACAACACAAGATATATGTGGAGAAAACCCTTTCGGGTAAAAAACCCCACACTCCAAAGCCGCCCAATATATTATTTAGCAATCAAGAAGATTACAATATACTTGTAGAGCAAGCTTTCACTGGAGTATAACCAACCAGAGATCTAGAGGTAACTCAATATCTATAAGACTCTTACACACAACCTCCATCTCAAGCTCCTGATATATAGGAGATGCAATACAGTAAACCATCAACGGTAATTACAATACCATTAACCAAAACCACCCAAAAGTGGCACCCAAATTATCTCCAATCAAAGATGCCTTGTAATGTGCTAAATCACACACCAACATGTGTAACTCTCCCCTTTACATCTCTTTTGAGTGTCCAACACGTTTTCACATTTCCCAAAAATAGGAGGTCTGACTTCCGAAGGTCATAACTTTTGATTTGGGTGTCCGATTGATGAACCATTTAATGTGTCAGAAATCTTGTGAAGATATATATATATATATATATAAAGTTATAACTAGATTTTCTAGTTATGACAACTTTTAGGGTGTTTAGGGACCTCTAAGTTCCTCAAAACTGAGTTTAAAACTTTTTTCGACAATTTCAAAAAATAGAAACTTTAATATCTCGCAGTCCAGGTATCTTGAGTTGATACTCACCTGAGATGTTTACTTAGCAGTTCTGCACCTTTTGGAAAAAATTTTAGGTTAATCCGAGCTCAAATGTAGAGTTACTGAAAATAGTAAGTCCCACCATATTTAGCCCTTTTGGAAACTTTGAGAGTTCTAGACCATTCTTCAAGATAAAGGGTATTCGAAAAGAGCAAAACTAGGAAGACTAGTAACATTTCGTAGTTACAAGGTTGATAGACTTTTCCTAACACTAGTAGCCACAAAGATGTCTATGTGAAGAGGCAATTACCTCACTTTGTAGATATGGTTTAGGGTTTAGGCGAAACTTGTAAGGGATGATTAATTTATAGTTTGTAGTTAACCTTTGACAGAGATATGATGGTTGCACTATCATCGTTTAACATGAATAATATAATTTTTGGATAGTCAAAATTTGTTAGAGAACATGATTGGTATGTTGCTATGGACTATTTGTAACTAAGACACAAAATTGTTAGAGGTGTGATGTTTGGGATGTCTTTATAATCTTCATAATTATCACAAACATGAAAATATAATTACCTTGGGAACTAGATCTTTATAGTTATGGTTTTACATGTTTAGTTTTATATGGGTAATTAGAACCTTGATTTTACTCCTTTAAGAACTCATAAGTAAAATTACTTGTTTGACATAATATTGAGTGAGTTGAAAGATCTACTTAATAATTTGAACCCTAGGATCATAAACAAAACACAAATACAAATACAAATACAATCAAAATGTAGATTCATATACAATGAAAATACAAATGTAATAAAAAACTATCAAAATACAATCAAGAATGAGAAAATTTTATGAACCCAACTTTTCAAGGATGAAGTTGTTGTCCCTCTCTTTGATATTCTCTTGTTAGCATTTTGAATCCATACAATGTGCTAGGTAAGATGTTTTGACAATCACTCAACATAGTAATATTCTCAATAAGTTTCTTTTCAAGAATTTTGAGCATTCCTATTATGTTTATGACAATGTTAAATGGTTCCTAGGTTACAAAAAAAATCAAACTTTGTCTTTTCTAAAATGTGTTCCTAGATGGTAAGAGTGAGAGAATAGCATGAGTAGAGGAATATGTGAGTGGCAGATTCTGGGCAGATTCCAGAGAAGAAGAGCAATGGTGAACAAGCAATGGAGTAAAACGTTTAGTAGGAGATTGGGCATTAGAGACTGAAAAAGAAATTCCCATTGAACAAGTCAGAAGGAAAGCATCGAATGAGATATGGTGTAATAGCCAGGGCTGGAGTGAAGAACAAAATTTAAAACCCAGGTGGAATGGGAAGTTCAGGTATAAGCATGGGCAGAACTTTCATCCAGGATTTTCAGAGAATTAGACAAATAACAGAGAGTTAAAAATGCGGAATGCAAACACCCCCTATGCAACTAGAGTGAATATCATACCCTTAGGCAAGACAAAAAATAAGAACACCAGAAGGGACACAAGGTTCAAGAGGATGAATGGATATTCCTAGAGAAATGAATAGGAAGGAAGTAGAAAGAATAGAAAATCCATGGTGATATAGGCTAGCACAATTCGTTCAGATATTCAGCGGTTGGAAAGGCTTGGTCTGATAATTAAGTGGTATGGCAGAGATTCAAATTGGGAAATAATGACTAAATGGTGGAGATACATAGGAGGAATAGAGATGCAAATAAAACCATTAGCAGATGGTTACTTTACACTAATCTGTCCTACTCAAGAGATTAGGGTAGACATTGAAGATGGGGTCTAGATGATGGACGGAAGTGGATTTTATATATGAGGATGGGAGCCATGCATCAACCCCAACAAACACAAGATGGAGAAAATATAGCATTAGTTCAGGCTGCCTAGCCTTCCAAAAGAATTCTGGGATGCAGTAGTGCTCAAAGAAATTGACAACCAATTCAGGATCTTTGTCTGTGCAGAGAAAATACCTAACCCTAATGGGGTTGGATCCTATGTTAGAATCTATGTAGAAAATAACCCTATCAGAATGCATTGGAGGGAACTAGAAATCTACACAGAATGGGGAGAATGGAGGCAAGCTCTGATGCCAAATCTAAATCCTAGATGTGCGATAACTAGGGTTTTGGGAACCAAACAGAAAGATCAGAAGTTAGAAGAAAATTATGAAGAGCCAAAGAATCCTCTCTCAGGAGAAGACAACCAACCTAATCCAGAAGGGAAAGATGACAGTCTAAGGAGTAATCAATCAATAGAGAACAACAAGAGAATGAAGTGGATGGAAACCACAACAAGGAGAGGATGGCTTAGTAGGAAGTGGTAAGCCAGATCAAAAGGCAAACTTAAATGGGAATATCTCAGAGGTAATAGAACTGATAGGGGACAATTTCAAAGAGGAAAACTTGGGCTCTCTGATCGAAGTAGGCAGTGAACTATTGGTATTAGCAAAGGAAGCTAAGAGGGGGGAGTTGGGAGAGAACTTCCTTTTAGAAGGATTATGGGAATCAGGTCCAATCCTGGAGGAGATAGGTATGGATGAGGAAGAAGGGGAGGTTCCCCTTGCCTTAGCTAAAAATAAAAATTTCACTCCTCAAAAGTCAGAGATGGAGAAGTTGGGCATTTCTACAAAGGAGCTAGTCAAGGCTAACCCTGATTATGGGGACATCAAAAGGAGAAGTAGAATATCAAATCAAGAAAAGAGGAAAATTGATGGAGAAGCTTCAAGACAAAAAAAGATTCTTTAGATGCTTGGGACAAGGAAGGGGGAATCCCTTCTTGAGATCCAATAAAGATATACTCTTGGAATGTTAGGGGCTTAAATGCCCCTAACAAAAAAGCCTGGTTTGATGCCTAATGGAGGTATCCTAGACATAAATATTCATGATCCAGGAAACTAAATTATCACAAGTGGAAGTAAATAATTTATGTGACAAGATGAAACTATGGCAACAAAAGGCAGTCTTCGTGTATAGAGCCTCAGGAGGACTCTTAACTCCTTGGAGACCACAAAAAGTTTTGGTGGAGGAGCTAGCGACAAGCAGGCATTGGATAGCTAGTAAGGTTAGAAGCCTAACCTCAAATTTAAATTTCATTCTTGTTAATGTTTATGGATCAAATTCATACATTTCAAAAAGAGAAATGTGGTTAGAAATAGAGACAACATTCAATAATGTAGGTCATGACTTTTATTTTTTGGGAGGGGATTTTAATGCAATATTAAAATATGAAGACAAAATGGGGGGGGTTTAGAAGAAAGCTATAGTCCTAGATTGATTTTGAAAACTTTGTGGAAAGAAACATGTTGATGGATATTCAGATGGGAATGGGGTTTATACATGGACAAATAGGAGGATAGGGTTTTGCAATATTGCAGAATGTTTAGATAGATTCCTGTTCAAGGCTGATTTGGGAAGTTTTCCATATACTTTGTCAAGCAACATTATATCTTATTCAGGTTCTGTAAGCACAAAAATCACGCACTACCTCCACAAGGACCCCTGTGATGATTCAAGTCCTTGTCATGTACATGTAAGCATGAAAATAAATCCTTTGGGCAGCAGGCCTCTTGATGATGTGTCCTATTTTCTTGTCTTGTGTTGTTTCTTCCTTGTCGATTTCTCTCCCTCCTCATTTGCGACGCTTTTCAACACTTGTTGCGACACTTGTCGACTTGCATTTTCTGGCTTTTGACCTTGATCCTAAGCCTTGTGAGAGTCTTGTAGGTGAGTTTTCACCTCTCCCCTTTGTTTTTCCTCTAGTGCACCTCATAGAAGCCTTCAAAAGGTCCCCCAATCCATCTCCCACTGACAGTTTTTATTTTTGACCAACCAATCCAAATCTCCCCCTATTATTTCTAGATCTCCCCTGGAGATCTTGCAGATGCAAGTGGAGATTTGGATTCTTCCACGTGACTGACATGTTTCTTGATGCAGAACCCATCCTTTTCCTCTCTTCTACCATCTCCCAACCTGATTTTCTGCATCTGACCCAGTCCAGCCCGAATCTCCTTGGGTGACCCTACTGGTAAAAGGGGTGACCCTACCATTTTTGGACCCGTGGAAAAACTCAAGTTTCTCTCTCTGTTTTGCTTCATTTTCGCTCATTTTTCTTTTTGTTTGCATGATTTTTTATCCTTGATATAGAGTTAACTATTTCATACACCCACACATGCATAATTATCTCTATTTGATCTCAAATTAACTCTCTAATCAATATCATGCATTCCCTTACCTCCATTTCTTCTTCAGTGATAACCTATCATTGCTTCATCACTCTCTAATCAACTGAGTTCACTGGGTAATCAATCTTGTTAACTCCTCAATCTATTTTTGTTAACTCATCAATCAAATGAGTTAACTCTTCACTCAATCCTTTCTTTTGAACCTATAAATACCCCCTCCCCCAAGCACAAAGGGAGACAAATTCATTGTGCACATAGCTCTTGTCAATTTTGCTCTCCAACTTAGCATTCAAATGCTCTTACAGGATGAAGGTGCCTTTTGCTTTTATTGTTCAACCAAGTAGCATTATGCTGCTTCACTCTATTCCATTGTGCTCAATCCAACCTCTCACTAAGCTCATACAAGCTTTATCAAAAGCTTCTTTTGCTTCTTTGGGTCATTTTGTTGTCAAGAGGATCACCTGCTGCCACAAAAGGATTTGAGGTTGCCTACACAAGAATTACTTAGGGTAGTGGAGTCAACAAATCTTTATTTCTCTTAGGTTTCTTCATTGTTTTCATTGCTTTCATAGTAATTAGATAATCGCATTTGCTCTTGGGAATAGTAACACATTGCTTTTTTCCTTGATAGATTAGATCTTGCATGTTAGATCAAACGCTTTCATATTTCTAGATCTACATTGTTAGAAGAAGCATCTTTCCCTTTTCATTAGATTATATTGCATTGAAAACACCAAAAACCGAAAAAACATAGATAAACTTTGCATTTGAAAGATCATATAGGATCGCATGCATATTTCCTTTTCATAGATTAGAAGCATTTCCATTTCCAAAATACTCTAAAAAACACCAAAAAAGACATTTTGCATATCATTTAGCTTGCATTCATATAGAAACATTGGATTAGACAACATTGCAAACCCTCGATTCCATCACGAGGTAACCATAGTAAAACAAAGTCAAACCCTAGGTCAACAAAACCTTAGGTCAAAACCCTAGATCTGGTTAAGGCTAGTAATCACACGACTTCCTCTCTTCTGATTCATGAATGTGTTTAGGAGTAAGAGGTGAGTAGGTGAAGGCGATCAATGACGAGATCAAGGAGATCCATCCAAGACCTCAACAACAAACATTTGTCTTACCACAAGGAGACGCATTCGTCCTCTTGTTGTTAGAAGAAACCAGACAACAACAAATACAATAGGACCTCTTACAATGCATGATCAAGAGGACATCAACAAAAATAACCATCTATCCATGCAAAGGTGGAATTTAAGGAATCCAAATAGAAGAAGAGAAACTAGTGACCCTTTAAGTCATAGGGTTATCTCAACTACAACAATTGAGCGAAACATACAACAAAATGCACAACAAAGAAGGCCACAAAACTTGCCGACCCCTCTCCACAAAGTCCATCTCTCAAATGAGCCAAACCCCCATCGTGTCTTGCCTCTTCTCGACTGGCTACTTCCACGTGAGTGAGAGTGACGTGGTGGATCACCCCGTGGCAAGGAGGGAAGGGTCCTTGTGCATGTCAAAATCTGACTCGACAGCCCTCAGGCAACCAAAGTCACAATTTCGAGCGTACATATTTTGGTGAACCTGACATGAAGAACAAAAACTTTTGATGGGATCTTTTGCATTTCCATGTGCTTCTTTCATGTCCATCTTCATTTCATTCATTTTGTGGTGTTTCCTACACCCCAAAACTAGGACAAAATCACACCAAGTTCAAGGGAATTTCCCTTCCAATGAATTTAGCGCATGTTTAGATCCAAGAACTTCAATCGCAAATTAGTCAAACTTGAAAGAATCAAAGGGGTTCCAACAAGATCCCCACAACATTGACCAAATCAAAACATGTCAAGTGAGTGTTAGGTCTAAGATCCATCAACAAAACCAACCCATAAAAAGTGATACAAAAATGGCCACCCAAATAGACAACGAAGTGAACCATTGAAAGAAAAGCTTACAAGAAGCTTGGGTGGCACAAAAACCTCCCCATGTAATACATCAAGATAAAAATTCCATAACATGCGAAGTGTCATCAAAAGGAACAAGTAGGGTTAGTCAAACCCCAACACAAAACAATCCATCTCAAAATTGTAAAACTCAAAGAATGGAAGAAGCCTCACTTACAGGCCTTATAGAAAAATTGGTCCAACAAATCAGGACCCTTGAAGCTAGAAATGGTTGTCAAAGCGAAATTCAAGAAAAACCTAGGGCACAGGGAAATCATTGCATTGATAAAATTGAATGAAACCAGGGGGCAACACAAAATACCCCTCATCTAAACTCCCATTCATATGACACACATAACAAAGCATTCAGGCCTCCCTTGCCCTCATAATCCAACATGACAAGTCTCAATTGAATAGGTGAGATTCCTATGACGTAAGATCAACTACAAATGATCCCACCCAATCTTCAAAACATACACATGACACCATCTAGTCATCCAACTTTTTCAGGATATCAACAATCTAGCATACCCATTCAATAAACACAACAAGCTCCACTTGAAGGGCTAATGTTTGGAGGAACAAAATCCTCTACACATAACTCCCTCCTAGGAACATACCTTGAGTATTTGAAGGAGCCTCTTGACTACAACATTTGTCAGGTTATACTACCACGACCTTTCCCTATGCTTCCAAAATTTAAAGGAGAGGGTGATCCCAACTCTCATATCAATGCTTACATCATGGTAGTGCGAGAACTCCTTCCTTGGGATGGGGTGGTAGAAAAGATCTTTCCAAAAACTTTAGAGGGTATTGCTCTAGATTGGTACTATCAACTTCCAAAAGCATCGATCCACTCTTTTAGGCAACTCATCGATCAATTTGTGTCTTCCTTTGAGATAAACAAATTGGTTAAGATAGGAATATGAGAATTTTTAACAATCAAACAAGAAACTAATGAGTCAGTTGCACATTTTGTCACACGATGGAGGAAAGTTCTCTATTCTTCAACTAGCGCACCAAACATGGATCATAGAGAACTTTGTGATCTCTTCTTACATGTTCTCAATAGTGACATATGAGAACAAGTCCAATAACTCCCTTACAAATCATATGAAGAAGCACCCAAAAGTGCCCTTAGAATTGGCCAAGTTGCTATTGATAGTGGAAGAAGGGAGTATGATTCTAATGGAAGGTTGATAAACCATGATACAAATGAAAAATACTCAACAAATGAAACAAATGAAACAAATGATAAACACTTCATCATCTAGAAACAACAATAATTGTGACTACGATAGTCATACAAATTTGGGGAATGAAAATGCCAACAACTATCCCTTGAGAATCAACAAGAAGTCATACAACAATCATCGTAAACCTCAAGATCACAATCATGATAAATATTGCTCATTTCACAAGAGAAGGGGGCATGAGATCAAGTCATGTAAGGGGTACCATCGCTTCATATCAAACCTCCCAAAATGTCAACAAAAAGCAGTCATGGACACATTCTCACAAGATGAAGAACTTAGTCCCAACACCTTTGATCAGAACACCTTAGGCCTTGCGGAATTAGATAAAGATCAAGAAATTTGTGTCATACAAGGACTAGAACAACCAGATTACACCAACAATTCAATTTTTTCTCACATGCTGGGGCTTATCAAGAGTTCTCCTACACACAAAAATGCTCTCCTCAAAGCCCTAGATCTATGCCATATAGTTCAAAACAATCATAATGAAAAGTGTTCTTCTTCAACATTTGATTTTAAAAAGTTACCCTCAGACAATGACATAGCCACACAAGGTGACCTCCCCCTCCACCTGATAGTCCAAGTCCAATATTGTTCCATTAAACATGTAATGATCGATAATGGGTCTGCAATCAACATAGTCTCCTTATGACTTCTTCAGAAAATGGGTTACGATGAAACACAAATCACAAAACAAACTTCCATCCTTAGAATTCATGATAACCCAAACACTCAAACCATGGGTAAGGTCAATATTCAAATCACACTGGGTCCCAAAACCCTCCTAACTAAATTTTATGTCATCAATGAAGAAACCACTTACAACATGATCCTAGGAAGATGGTGCAAGAGCACCTAAAAGAACATCTAGGAGAAAGAAAACACAAATGATCATAGGAGGAGCCCATGTCACCCATCAAGTCAAATGGAACATCCTAGAACCAACTATGGCATGTTATAATGGGCAAAATAATGTAATGATCAAATGTCCTGAGGGTCCTGGTAAGGACCCTAGGACCAAAAATAATGTAAGTTGGGCCAATAGTGCCTCTAGAGTCAAATAAGAGTCAAATATAGGGTCTAAGGCTAGGAACAAGGTATAATGATCCTAAGGAAATCAAACATGTTGATTTCGTAGAGTAGAAGTCAATTAAAACAAAGTTTAAAATTCAAATTTTTGAAATAAGCCTTTAGGCGGGAAAATCAATTTTGATTAGTTTTGGAAGTTTAACCAACCCCAATCGATGGGAATTGGTTGTGGAATTTAGGACAGAAGCTATGTAAGCCTACCCAAGGCATTTGATGGCACGGGGGAAGCATTTTGAGGCTTGAGTTGTACGGCAGGCTGCAAATAACAGTAAAATTTTGCTTTTTCTTGCATTTCCTTCTCATTTTCTGTGGATCTTTTGATTGTTGGTGTTTGGTAGATGTCTTACACCCTCATTTAAAAATAATAGATCCTATTCTATGCTTTGAGGAGGTTCTGAAAGTGGGTTTTGTTTCTATTCATCTGACTGCTACAAGGAACAGTTTTGGAAGTGCTTTGGGAAAGATTGGAGAAAAGTGCAGGTTAGTCGCTGAACGGGGCTACTAGGATTAGGCCTATTTAAGAAGAGTTGTCAAGAACTGGTCAAATTAGTGTGTGAAACCTTTTGAATCTTGTTGATTGGGGTGTGTTGAGACCCTAGTAGGTGTAAGATTTCATCTGAGAAGTTGGAATCCAAGTTTGTGCCCTTTGGTGGAGTTTAGGGCAAGAGGAAGACTAGTGAAGTCTTATTGGTTGAAGGCCACAAGCTATTTAAATCTTTTGATCTTGCTAGATTATCATTGCAGACCTGACACCTTTGCATCATAGTGGTATCAGAGCAGCAAGTAGATCCTTGAGGGAGTAGTAGGATCTTGTAGAAGAGTAAGGGTTAGTGAAAGTTATTAAGATGCCATCTAAGAATCAGATCGCTAGGGAGAATAATGAATTGAGAGAAGCCTTAGAGGCTAGAGAAAAAGAGTTAAGGGAGAGAAAAGAACAGGATGCTGCAAGAGAAAGAGAGTTAAAACAAGTGAGAAGAGAGAATGCATCAATCTTGGCAAGGTTAGAAGCATTGGAGAAGGATCCTAGAAGGGATGAACAAAATGATCCAGAAGGAGATGAGGAGGAAGATGAGAACCCTCCTGAGGATGAATTGGATCCTGAAGAAAAAAAATTTGTGAGATTGCTTAAGGTAGTTCAAGGTAGTGGAACAAAGGCAAACATAGAGTTACCTATCTATCAAGGGAAGATGGATAGTGAAGAGGTATTATGGTGGGTAGATGCCCTTGAAAATTTCTTTGAGTATGAGGAAATGAGTGATGAGAAGAAGGTTAAATTTGCAAAAACAAAGTTGAGAGGGACATCACTTACTTGGTGGAGTAGTGTACAAACAGAAAGAGTTGCTAGAGGTGGAACAAGAATCACTTCTTGGGGTAGGATGAAGGATATGATGAAGGATCAGTTTCTTCCATCTGATTATTCTATTCAAACAAAGAGGATGAGGTAGAACTTGAAACAGAAGGACATGGATGTTATGTCCTATACTAAGCAATTTCATAAGCTTAGTATTAGAGGAGGATTGGAAGATGAAGAAGAGAAAGTTGCAAGATACCTTAATGGGCTTCGGTACAACTTGCAAGATGAAATTGGTTTGACCATACCAAGATCACTTGGGGAATGTTTTCAGTTAGCCATAAGGGCTGAAGAGAAGGTGAAAAGGAAGCAAGAAAGACAAGGAGGTAGTGGTAGAGGATATAGAGGTAGGGGCGGGCTTACTAATGAAGGGCAGAGCAACAATGAGAAAGGCAAAGAGTTTTCTGCAGATCAGAGAGGTGGATACAGAGGTGGAGGTAGGTTTGGCTCAAGTAGAGGAGTATTCACAAGAAGATGTTATCATTGCAATGAAGCGGGACACACATATTTTGAATGTCCTAAGAGCGATGATGTTGATAAGAGCAAGGAGAGAAGAGTTCATTTGGCACAAGAAGAGGAAAAGAAAGAAGACCAAGAACCAGCAGTAGCCTATCTAGAAACAAATGGAGAATTGCTCATGGTGAAAAAAGGCAAAGTGCAGCAAGCACCACAGGTATCCATTTTTAAAACTAATTATTTAAGCCAAGGAAAAATGTGCAAGTTAATTATAGATTTAGGTTCACATGATAATTTAGTCTCCTAGGATATGGTACACAAATTGGGATTGAAGACATTTGATCATCTTATTCCTTACAATGCCACTTGGGTAAGTCAAGAGTAGCAAGTAAGGGTTAGTTAGAGGGCATGTGTTGATTTTTCAATTGGTCCATATCATGATTCTATTTTATGTGATGTTATTTCAATGACATGTGGGCATATAATTTTGGGTAGACCATGGCAACATTTGAGAAGGACAGTTCATGATGGTTATACGAATAGTCATTTGGTGCACAAAGATGGTAAAAAGTTTAAACTAATGCCTTTACCCTATGGAGACAAGAAGGAACATGCCATTGTCTATTTTGGAGAGAAATTGCAGTTGAATGTGCAGGTTAAGGATGATTGGAAACAACAGGAACAGTTGCAGCAGAAGAAGGTTTATGACAGTCCTAAAGAACAGCAAGTTTGGGACTTAAGTTGCATCAAGATTGGGGACATTGATTACCCCATAAGGAGGTAGGAAAGGGAAGGAAAACAATAGATATTATAGAGAGGAACAAGTCAGAACCTTGTCACAAATCAGAGGAACATTTCCAAAGGACTGCAGGAGGTTTGGAGCAGATCACATGACTCTTGGGACAAGAGTTTTCATCATGCTGGGGAGTATGGTGCAGGAGCACCTAAAAGAAAATATTGGAGAAAGAAGACACAAATGATAATAGGAGGAGCCCATGGGACCCATCAAGTCAAATGGAACATCCTAGAACCAATTATGGCATGTTATAATGGGCAAAATGATGTAATGATCAAATGTCTAGAGGGTCCTGGTAAGGACCCTAGGACCAAAAATAATGTAAGTTGGGCCAATAGTGCCTCTAGAGTCAAATAAGAGTCAAATATAGGGTCTAAGGCTAGGAACAAGGTATAATGATCCTAAGGAAATCAAACATGTTGATTTCGTAGAGTAGAAGTTAATTAAAACAAAGTTTAAAATTCAAATTTTTGAAATAAGCCTTTAGGCGGGAAAATCAATTTTGATTAGTTTTGGAAGTTTAACCAACCCCAACCAATGGGAATTGGTTCTGGAAGTTAGGACAGAAGTTATGTAAGCCTACCCAAGGCATTTGATGGCACGAGGGAAGCATTTTGAGGCCTGAGTTGTACGGCAGGCTGCAAATAACAGTAAAATTTAGCTTTTTCTTGCATTTCCTTTTCATTTTCTGTGGATCTTTTGATTGTTGGTGTTTGGTAAATGTATTAAGCCCTCATTTAACAATAATAGATCCTATTCTATACTTTGAGGATGTTCTGAAAGTCGGTTTTGTTTCTATTCATCTGACTGCTACAAGGAACATCAGACTGTCCTGTGTGTTTTGAGAGGTTACAATGCATTTTTGGACCTTTCCATGAATGTAAGATCCTGATTCTCATGGAATAGGTCCTTAATAAAATTTATAATATGATTTCTGACAAAGACAAGGTAGGAGGAGTGCAAATGGGGAGGTGATCACCGTTGGAAGTCTAGTTTGCATGAGAAAAGAGCATAGAATGATGGCACAGTTATAACAGCCAGAGATTTGCCTTAATAAGGTGATGTTTTTATGATTGATATTGTTTAATATGGTCAAGGATATGGTGTTAGACCTCTAAATGAGGTCTGAAAGTGATTGAAAGTGGGAGATCTAGTAAACCCTAGGTTTTGGGTCCTAGAAATGGGGGTTTGGTGTTTAACCACTTGAATGAGCAAACCATTGTCTAAAACCTTGAAAATCCTCTGTTTTGGAACCTCTCCTAAGACTATTTCAAGGTTTGGATTGAGTATGGCAAGTATCTAATAGGGTTCCTTTGAAAAGTGGGCAAATTAGGCCTTGTAGGAAGGCAGTAGGGTGTTAGGACAGTCAAGTTTGGTCCAAAACAATAGTATATGAATCTTGGGTATGTTATAGAACTTAGTAAAGGGTATTCATATCAATCATTAGTTTTGGAAGTGCGTTGGGAAAGATTGGAGAAAAGTGCAGGTTAGTTGCTAAACAGGGCTACTAGGATTAGGCCTAGTTAAGAAGAGTTTTCAAGAAATGGTCAAATTAGTGTGTGAAACCTTTTGAATCTTGTTGATTGAGGTGTGTTGAGACCCTAGTAGGTGTAATATTTCATCTGAGAAGTTGGAATCGAAGTTTGTGCCCTTTGGTGGAGTATAGGGCAAGAGGAAGACTAGTGAAGTCTTATTGGTTGAAGCCTACAAACTATTTAAATCTTTTGATCTTGCTAGATTATCATTGGAGAGCTGACACCTCTGCATCATAGTGGTATTAGAGCAGCAAGTAGATCCTTGAGGGAGTAGAAGGATCTTGTGGAAGAGTAAGGGTTGGTGAAAGTTGTGAAGATGCCCCCTAAGAATCAGATGGCTAGGGAGAATAATGAATTGAGAGAAGCCTTAGAGGCTAGAGAAAAAGAGTTGAGGGAGAGAAAAGAATAAAATGCTGCAAGAGAAAGAGAGTTAAAACAAGTGAGAAGAGAGAATGCATCAATCTTGGCAAGGTTGGAAGCATTGGAGAAGGATCCTAGAAGGGATGAACAAAATGATCCAGAAGGAGATGAGGAGGCAGATGAGAACCCTCCTGAGGATGAATTGGATCTTGAAGAAAAGAAATTTGTGAGATTGCTTAAGGCAGTTCAAGGTAGTGGAACAAAGGCAAACATAGAGTTACCTATCTATCAGGGGAAGATGGATAGTGAAGAGGTATTAGGGTGGGTAGATGCCCTTGAAAATTTCTTTGAGTATGAGGAAATGAGTGATGAGAAGAAGGTTAAATTTGCAAAAACAAAGTTGAGAGGGACAACACTTACTTGGTGGAGTAGTGTACAAACAGAAAGAGTGGCTAGAGGTGGAACAAGAATCACTTCTTGGGGTAGGATGAAGGATCTGATGAAGGGTTAGTTTCTTCCATCTGATTATTCTATTCAAACAAAGAGGATGAGGTAGAACTTGAAACAGAAGGACATGGATGTTATGTCCTATACTGAGCAATTTCATAATCTTAGTATTAGAGGAGGATTGGAAGATGAAGAAGAGAAAGTTGCAAGATATGTTAATGGGCTTCGGTACAACTTGCAAGATGAAATTGGTTTGACCATACCAAGATCACTTGGGGAATATTTTCAGTTAGCCATAAGGGCTAAAGAGAAGGTGAAAAGGAAGCAAGAAAGACAAGGAGGTAGTGGTAGAGGATATAGAGGTAGGGGCAGGCCTACTAATGAAGGGCATAGCAGCAATGAGAAAGGCAAAGAGTTTTCTGCAGATCAGAGAGGTGGATACAGAGGTGGAGGTAGGTTGGATCAGGTAGAGGAGTATTCACAGGTAGATGTTATCATTGCAATGAAGTGGGATAGACATCTTTCAAATGTCCTAAGAGGGATGATGTTGATAAGAGCAAGGAGAGAAGAGTTCATTTGGCACAAGAAGAGGAAAAGAAAGAAGACCAAGAACCAGCAGCAGCCTATCCAGAAACAGATGGAGAATTGCTCATGGTGAAAAAAGGCAAATTGCAGCAAGCACCACATGTATCTATTTTTAAAACTAAGTGTTTAAGCCATAGAAAAATGTGTAAGTTGATTATAGATTCAGGTTCACATGATAATTTAGTCTCTTGGGATATGGTACACAAATTGGGATTGAAGACATTTGATCATCCTAGTCCTTACAATGCCACTTGGGTAAGTCAAGAGCAGCAAGTAAGGGTTAGTTAAAGGGCATGTGTTGATTTTTCAATTGGTCCATATCATGATTCTATTTTATGTGATGTTATTTCAATGAAATGTGGGTATATAATTTTGGGTAGACCATGGTAACATTTGAGAAGGACAATTCATGATGGTTATACGAATAGTCATTTGGTGCACAAAGATGGTAAAAAGTTTAAACTAATGGCTTTACATTGTGGAGACAAGAAGGAACATGCCATTGTCTATTTTGGAGAGAAATTGTAGTTGAATGTGCAGGTTAAGGATGATTGGAAACAGCAGGAACAGTTACAGCAGAAGATGGTTTATCATAGTCCTAAAGAACAGCAAGTTTGGGACTTAAGTTGCATCAAGATTGGGGACATTGATTACCCCATAAGGGGCAAGAAAGGGAAGGCAAACAATAGATATTACAGAGAGGAACAAGTCAGAACCCTGTCACAAATCAGAGGAACATTTCCAAAGGACTGCAAGAGGTTTGGAGTAGATCACATGACTCTTGGGACAAGAGTTTTCATCATGCTGGGGAGTATGGTGCAAGAGCACCTAAAAGAACATCTTGGAGCAAGAAGACACAAATGATCATAGGAGGAGCCCATGCGACCCATCAAGTCAAATGGAACATCCTAGAACCAATAATGGCATGTTATAATGGGCAAAATGATGTAATGATCAAATGTCTAGAGGGTCCTGGTAAGGACCCTAGGACCAAAAATAATGTATGTTGGGCCAATAGTGCCTCTAGAGTCAAATAAGAGTCAAATATAGGGTCTAAGACTAGGAACAAGGTATAATGATCCTAAGGAAATCAAACATGTTGATTTGGTAGAGTAGAAGTCAATTAAAACAAAGTTTAAAATTCAAATTTTTGAAATAAGCCTTTAGGCGGGAAAATCAATTTTGATTAGTTTTGGAAGTTTAACCAATCCCAACCAATGGGAATTGGTTGTGGAAGTTAGGATAGAAGTTATGTAAGCCTACCCAAGGCATTTGATGGCACGGGGGAAGCATTTTGAGGCCTGAGTTGTACGGCAGGCTGCAAATAACAGTAAAATTTAGCTTTTTCTTGCATTTCCTTCTCATTTTCTGTGGATCTTTTGATTGTTGGTGTTTGGTAAATGTCTTAAGCCCTCATTTAAAAATAATATATCCTATTCTATTCTTTGAGGAGGTTCTGAAAGTGGGTTTTGTTTCTATTCATCTGACTGCTACAAGGAACAACAGACTGTCCTGTGTGTTTTGAGAGGTTACAATGCATTTTTGGACCTTTCCATGAATGTAAGATCCTAATTCTCATGGAATAGGTCCTTAATAACATCTATAATAGGATTTCTAACAAAGACAAGGCAGGAGGAGTGCAAATGGGGAGGTGATCACCGTTGGAAGTCTAGTTTGCATGAGAAAAGAGCATAGAATGATGGCACAGTTATAACAACCAGATATCTACCTTAATAAGGTGGTGTTTTTATGATTGATATTGTTTAATATGGTCAAGGAGATGGTGTTAGACCTTTGAATGAGGTCTGGAAGTGATTGGAAGTGGGAGATCTAGTAAACCCTAAGTTTTGGGTCTTAGAAATGGGGGTTTGGTGTTTAATCACTTGAATGAGAAAACCATTGTATGAAACATTGAAAATCCTCTATTTTGGAACCTCTTCTAAGACTATTTCTAGGTTTGGAGTGAGTATGGCAAGTATCTAATAGGGTTCCTTTGAAAAGTGGGCAAATTAGGCCTTGTAGGAAGGCAGCAGGGTGTCGGGACAGTCAAGTTTGGTCCAAAATAACAATATATGAATCTTGGGTATGTTATAAAACTTGGTAAAGGGTATTCAGATCAATCATTAGTTTTGAATGTTCTTTGAGAAAGATTGGAGAAAAGTGTAGGTTAGTCGCTGAACAGGGCTACTAGGATTAGGCCTAGTTAAGAAGAGTTGTCAAGAACCGGTTAAATTAGTGTGTGAAACCTTTTGAATCTTGTTGATTGGGGTGTGTTGAGACCCTAGTAGGTGTAAGATTTCATCTGAGAAGTTGGAATCCAAGTTTGTGCCCTTTGGTGGAGTTTAGGGCAAGAGGAAGACTAGTGAAGTCTTATTGGTTGAAGCCCACAATCTATTTAAATCTTTTGATCTTGCTAGATTATCATTGGACACCTGACACCTCCGCATCAGAAGGCCTTGGATCCATAGGATGAGGGCCATTCCCTCCACATTATTTCAAGAATTACACTTCTTGTACATGGGACAAACCCACATCATCAAAGGAGATCTTGATCCTTTTAGCCTTTATAGAGTTGAACAAGTCAAAAAGAAGGGAAAGTCCATGGAAACCACTAGTGACCCAAAAATTAACACTTTTGAAAAAGGAAAGACATAAAAACAAATTGCAAACACAGACAAGACCTCAAAATGTATAGGGAAGGGGGAAATAGGAGAATTCCCCTTCGATCCCAACTCAACAAAGTCTTACGCTCCATTCAACTTAGTGGCGATTCCAATTGAACTAGACATAAACATCCCTATGGTTGAAATCATGATTGAAGAAGAAGAACTAGAATCTGAATAGAAAATAGGAGAGTCAACACCAACTTCAGTTGCCCTTCAACATTTAAAAACAAGAAAAGAAACTATACAAGAACATAAAATGGTAAAACTAGGGGCAAATCATCAAACAATGAAACATGTGAGTACACAAAATTCCTCACTGAATACAAAGACATTTTTACACCAAGTCTTCGAGCGTCCTTGCAATGGCTTTCAGGTGAAGTTTAGACCAAATTAGATGGGTCCACACATACTTAAGGAAGATGTCAAAAACGACACTACATCTTGTGCATTATGGAAGTAGAAGAGTTTAGTATCTCATAAAAATCATAAAACATAAAAAAATTATAAAAAAATCAAAATGTCAAAAACAATTTGTTTCTTGCATTTCTGTATCATTCTGTTCATCTTGCATTACTGTTAGTGACTTGATCTTATACTATTTTCTCTTCAATAAGGAGTCTAAGGTTGCTTAGATATACGTCATCCTTTCAGGACCTAGAGATCCCCCATTTTTCACAATCACCATTATCCCCCTTCATTTCTACTGATTCTAATCAAAGCCTAGCTCTTAGCTTTACACTGATCCTAGTCTTAATGAGTCAAGGTCTAAACAAAGTCAATATTCAAACCTACAGTGTTCAAAGGAATCTTGCAAGTAGGCCTTCCCAATTCCTCCCTAGTAGTAGAGAAGTCCAACCAGATTACAAAAACTTTAGGTGGCGCTCAGCCCCTTATCTTTCTTGGACAAAAACGTCAAAGAGATCAAAACTCTGAAGGAAGCAATCTAAGATATGAGTGACTAAAAAAAATGAGTGATCAAAATAAGAGTGTCAAAAGTGAGACTTGAGAGATCAAAGAATTGCATATCAAAGTTCCAAAAAGCATTCATTTCTTGAAAAATCAAAAATGCGAAAAGTCAAGTGAGTAAAATACAAAAAAAAAGAAAAAAAAAGAGAGATACAAAAAAAAGAGTGAAAGAGAGAAGATTGCTGAATGTCCGTACTCTTGGGTGGAGATCAGTCTAAGTTTGAAGCCTCAAGGGTGACATTCTAACAGAGAAAGAGAGGTACAAAGCACACACATGCATTAGCTGAGTAAATCTGAGCCCGTCTAGTAGTCTCTAGGATCATCTTTTACCTAGGTACCCTTGTTCTTTCCTTTTTATCCTTTACCCTGGGTCTACCTTGCTTGCCATCTATGATCTAAGTCTGGCAAACACCAATAAAATTTGTTGCTTGTCTAAGTTGAAAATTTGTTAGTTTGTTTTATCTAGTTAAGGATCAGTGTTTATCCTTTAGCGAAGCCAAAAATTAGAAACGCTCCATATTCATTTCCACTCCCCACTTGAGTTTCCCTAAATCCTATCTCACAGCCCTGAATAGGTCTCTTATATCAAGACAACTCACAATCCCTTGGATTGAACATCATACTAAAGAGCAGTCATATTGTTTGTTCCACATTGCATTCATACCAAAATTAGAAAAAGAGTCCCAAAGAAATAAATTCAATTGTCATAACTCATGGCATTCCATAGAAGTAAAATTTTCATTTCAGCAATGCTTTTGTTCATGCATCTACATATCGTCACCTGCATTCATATATATATTCATAAAAAGACAAAAACAAATTTGCATCATCCATATGTGATCATCCTAGGTATGCATTCTCCTAAGCAAAATAAAAGTTCTAGCCAACCATATGCACAAGAGGGAAAGTGAAGTACAATATGTCAACTAAAGCTATGCATGGATATCATCAAATCAAGTTTGGTAACAATAAGTGCAAAACAATGTCTGAGCATAAGTCACTCCTCTAACAAGTCAAAAGAGCAAACTTGTGTAATCAAGTATGCAAATATCCCCATGCAAGGGAGAAAGGGTAAAAATATCTTAAATGTAGGTCTCTCAAAGACATCAAGGAGTGTCAAATCAAACCTTTGCAAAATTTTCACAAAAACCATAAAAATTAGAAAAATTACAAAAACCTAAAAAATTTGTAAAACATAAAAAATCCCTAAAAATCAAATACGTTCTTCAAAATTGCAATAAAAGGAGAACTTGTTCTCCTCTCTAGCTTAGCATGTCTTCTTTTTTCTTTTATGCATCTTTCATGTGTTGTTTTGTGTGCTCTCATCCCTACAGGTCCAAACCGACAAAGGCAAGCAACTAGTCAAACTCAAGCGATCTATGGTAAAGTTTGTCATTTCAGTTTTCATTATTCATTTTGATACATTTAAATGTTAGACTAATACTAGTTATTGCAGGTACAAATTGCAAAAAAATTGACAACAGGTAAGGCCTAGTTTGGGAACGGTACCTACCTTTCATGTAGACTACTTTTCCTGAGGGGGCAAATATGTAAGCACAAAAATCATGCACTGCCTCCATGAGGACCCCTATGATAATTCAAATCCTTGTCACGTACATGTAAGAGTGAAAATAAATCCTTTGGGCAGTAGGCCTCTTGATGATGTATCCTCTTTTATTGTCTTGTGTTGTTTCTTCCTTGTCGATTTCTCTCTCTCCCCATTTGCGACGCTTTTTGACACTTGTCGACTTGCATTTTCTAGCTTTCGACCTTGATCCTAAGCCTTGTGGGAGTCTTGTAGGTGAGTTTTCACCTCTCCCCTTTGTTTTTCCTCTAGTGGACCTCATAGAAGCCTTCTAAATGTCCCCCGATCCATCTCCCACTAACAGTTTTCATTTTCAACCAACCAATCCAAATCTCCCTCTATTATTTCCAAGTGACTGACCTATTTCTTGATGCAGAACCCATCCTTTTCCTCTCTTCTACCATCTCCCAACTTGATTTTCTACATTTGACCCAGTCCAACCTAGATCTCCCCAGGCGACCCTACTGGTAAAAGGGGCGACCCTACTATTTTTGGACCCATGGAAAAACTCAAGTTTCTCTCTCATTTTTGCTCCGTTTTAACCCATTTTTCTTTTTGTTTGCATGATTTTTTATCCTTGATATAGAGTTAACTATTTCATGCACCCACACATGCATAATTGGCTCTATTTGATCTCAAATTAACTCTCTAATCAATCTCATGCATTCCCTCACCTCCATTTCTTCTTTAGTGATAAGCTATCATTGCTTCATCACTCTCTAATCAACCGAGTTCACTGGGTAATCAACCTTGTTAACTCCCTGATCTATTCTTGTTAACTCATCAATCAAATGACTTAACTCTTCAATCAATCCCTTCTTCTAAACCTATAAATACCCCCTCCCCCAAGCACAAAGGGAGGCAAATTCATTATGCACACAACTCTTGCCAATTTTTCTCTCCAACTTAGCATTCGAATGCTCTTACAGGATGAAGGTACCTTTTGCTTTTATTGTTCAACCATGTAGCATCACGCTGCTTCACTCTATGCCATTGTGCTCAATCCAAGCTCTCACTGAGCTCATACAAGCTTCATCAAAATCTTCTTTTGCTTCTTTGGGTCATTTTGTTGTCAAGAGGATCACCTGCTGCCACAAAAGGATTCGAGGTTGCCTACACAAGGATTACTGAGGGTAGTGGAGTCAACAAATCTTTGTTTCTCTCAGGTTCCTTCATTGTTTTCATTTCTTTCATAGTAATTAGATAATTACATTTCCTCTTGGGAATAGTAACATATTTCTTTTTTCCTTGATAGATTAGATCTTGCATGTTAGATTAAACACTTTCATATTTTTAGATCTACATTGTTAGAAGAAGCATTTTTCCCTTTTCATTAGATTATATTGCATTAAAAACACCAAAAACCCTAAAAACATAGATAAACTTTGCATTTGAAAAATCATATAGGATCACATGCATATTTCCTTTTCATATATTAGAAGCATTTCCATTTCCATTTCCAAAATACTCTAAAAAACACCAAAAAGATGTTTTGCATATCATTTAGCTTACATTCATATAGAAACATTGGATTAGACAACATTACAAACCCTCGATTCAATCACGAGGTAACCACAATAAAACAAAGTCAAACCCTAGGTCAAAACCCTAGATCTAGTTAAGGCTAGTAAGATCACATGACTTCCTCTCTTCTGATTCATGAATGTGTTTAGGAGTAAGAGGAGAGTGGGTGAAGGATATCCGTGATGAGATCGAGGAGATCCATCCAAGACCTCAACAACAAACATTTGTCTTACCACAAGGAGACCCATTCATCCTCTTGTTGTTAGAAGAAACCAGACAACGATAGATACAACAAGACCTCTTACAACACATACAAAGACAAGAGGACATCAACAAAAACAACCGTCTACCCACGCAAAGGTGGAATTTAAGGAATCCAAATAGAAAAAGAGAAACCAATGACCCTTCAGTTCATAGGGTTATCTCAACTACAATAATAATTGAGTGAAACATACAAAAGACACACACAACAACAAAGGCCACAGAACTTGTCGACCCCTCTTTGCGAAGTCTAGCTCTCAAATGACCCAGACCCCTGCCGTGTCTCACCTCCTCTTGACTGGCTACTTCCACGTGAGCAAGAGTGACGTGGCGGATCACCCCGTGGCAAGGAGGGTGCATACTGAAATCTGACCCGATAGCCCTCAGGAAACCGAAGTCACAATTTCAAGCGTACAGGTTCAGACCATTTTCCAATTTGCCTAGAAATCCAAGGAGAAAGGAAAACCATCAAGTTCCCTTTCAAATTTGAAAACATTTGGTTCAAAGATCCCCATTTCCTAGACCTAATCAAGATTTGGTGGAATGATGTTCACCTAGAGGGGTCTAAGATGTTTATTATTGTCAGAAAACTGGAAGTGATCAAGAAACAACTCAAAGAATGGAACAGAAACAACTTCAAAAACATCTTTGAGGAAAAAATAAGAATCAAAGAAATCCTACATGAAGTGAATGGTAGAGTAATAATCAGTGGTATGAACAATGAGAGCTACTTGAAGGAAAAGGAACTTCTCAGTAAACTAGTTCAGATATCTTGTCAAAGGAAGAAATATTTTGGAGGCAAAAATCTAGAGAGCTCTGGCTCAACTTTGGAGATAAAAACACCAAGTACTTCCACAATGCCACTAGAGCAAGAAGGGAAGTGAACAGAATTACTCAAATAAGATCTTCAGTAGGAAGAGTTCTTGAGCAACCAGAGGAGATAATATCAGAAACAATAGGTTTCTTTCAAAACCTCCTAAACAACTGGGATGGGTCAAGGCTGCTAGAAAACAACAAATTCTTACAAACATCCCCAAACTGGTAATAGAGGCACAGAATGAGATGTTAATGAGAAAGTTCTCTAAGGATGAGATAAAATAGGCCCTTTTCCAACTACACCCTAACAAAGCTCTCGACCCAGATGGATTCCCTGCTTCTTTATTTCAGAAATGTTGGGATATTATAGGAAGAGAAGTAGTAGAGGCAATTAAAGATTCAAGATGCATAGGGAAAGTACTAAAAGAGATCAATAATAATTTCATTGCACTCATTCCCAAAAAGGAAAAGCCTAATTCTCTTGAGGAATTTAGACCTATTGCACTCTACACTACCATCTACAAGATTCTATCTAAGGCAACAACAAATAGACTCAAAAGGAATCCTCCCAGACATTATCTCAAAAAAATAAACAAGTTTTGTGCTAGATAGATCATTTTTTGATGGGGTAATAATAGCACAAGAAGCAATTCCTTCCACCCATGTGGTCAAGAAGTAGAACATGATGATCAAGCTAGATATCAAAAAATCCTATGTCAATGTAGACTGGAGATTCTTATCCAAGGTTCTTCAGGCTTTTGGTTTTTAGAAGGAATGGATACAGTGGATTTTCAACTATGTAGCAAGTCCTAGATACTCCATTCTCATAAATGGGTGTCCAGAAGGGTTCTTTGGGCCTCCAAAGGTCTAAGGCAGGGGGATCCTTTGTCCCCTTTTCTATTCATTATCATGGAAGAAGGATTGGGAAGAACTCTAAATCAGGCTCTTTAGGATGGAAGGATAGTAGGAATCAAAATAACAAGGGATCTCCCAACCATCTCACACCAGTAATTCACATGACACAATGTTGTATGGGGAGTCTAAGGTGAGAGAGGTAAGAGTTTTCAAAGATATTCTAAGAAAATATTCGGCTGCTTCTGGTCAAGACGTCAGTAGAGAAAAATTAGAGATCTTTTTTTACACTAACTCAAGGCTAGAAAATCAGATCATCAGGGTCTTGGACTTCAAGAAAGGCACACTTCCAAGTAAATACTTGGGGCTACCCTTAGCCACTAGCCTCTAGTCTAGGAAATTATGGGATTCCATAATCTCAAAGATAGAAAAGAAAATGGCTTCTTGGAAAGGCCGTTGGCTCTTATGGGCAGGAAGAACCTTAATGTTAAAGGTAGTAATTGTGGCTATTCCTGTATTCATGATGTCTTGTCTTCCTCTCCCGGCTAGTACATATGTCAGAAGATTAACCAGAAAATGAGAAAGTTCTTCTAGCAAGGGGAGTCAGAACAAAATAAATTTCCTCTCATTAGCTGGGAAAAAGTATGCAAACCAAAGATGGCAGAAGGTGTGGGGCTGAGAAATTTGTCTCTCCGGAATAAGGCCTTAGGAGCAAATCTTATCTAGAATATCTACACAAATCAAGACCTCAAATGGGTAAAGATTGTAAAGGCCAAATTATATTTAGATGAAGGGGAATTAATCATCTTCACTTCTAGAATCCTTCCAACAAGTTCTAGAATTTGGAACTTCATGAGAAATTGCAGAGATTTGATTGCCAATTACTTAACTTGGGATATAAGGGATGAGAGCAAGGCTTTGTTTTGGGAAGACTCCTAGGGAGGCTTCCCAAAACTGGCAAATAGAATAGAACTAGTTGCAATCAAAGACATATCTAAGAAGGTGTGGGGTGATAACGTGAGAGACTATCTTCAAATATCTTGGATGAATGGAGGCCTCAAAGGGCATTGGAAAGATGTGAGAACTCTAGGCTTCACCAATACTGAAGCTAAGGCATTTGAAGCAACCATCAGAAACAGACTCGTCTTCTTTAGAGAGGGCAGAGACACTTTAAGGTGGAATGGCTCCAAGTCAGGAAACTACAAATCTAAGGAAGGATATAGAATATCAGTGCAACATTCAGAGGTAGCCTCCTCTACACCTCTCAACTTATGTTGGAACAAGAATTGTGTTCCCAAAGTCAGGATCTTCACTTTGGATATGCTGCAGAATAGAGTATTAACAACAGATAAATTTTCTAAGATGGGGTATTTGGGTCCCTCAAGGTGTGTATTGTGCAAACAAGAAGAGAAATCAGGGAATCACATGTTTTTGCAATGCCCTTTGACACTCAGATATTGGAATTGGCTATGTTGAAAATTAATTTGGAAGACAACCTTGCCCAATTATATTCTCAGCCTTTTGAAGGCATGGCCTCACGTAAATAGATCAACCTTGTTTTCAATTTTGTGGTTAATCTCCCCTTCTCTTCTAGTCTAGGAGATCTAGAAAGAGAGGAATCAGAGATTGTTTCAAGAGAAAGAGATGCCCCTAATCTCCCTACTAAACAAAATAGAAGCGGTGAGAGTAGAAGTTGTTAATGTTAGAATTGGAGAGCAATGCAATAGACTCAAACTTCTCAAAGTGGGATGCAGTGATGAAGAAAAATTGGCACGGTCTCAAGATCCCCCCTACGTAGGAAAGGGAGGAATGAAAGCTCAAACAGATAGAAGACAAGTGGTCTGGCTGCCTCCAGAACAATGATGGTATAAACTAAACTTTGATGGAGCTTCTAGAGGCAATCTAGGCATCTCTGGAGCAAATGCCTTATTAGGGATTAATAGGGCAGGGAGATGGGTAGACTGGCTAAATCTCTCCCACAAGGAACCAATAACGTGATAGAGATGCAAAGCATTGTTACAGGGGCTAGACTTGTGTATTGAGCTTAAGATAAAGAAGGTAATTGTGACCTGACCCTAATCATTAATGCTCTGAGAATAGAGAAAACGTGCAATTGGTAGTTGGGGGCAATGCTAGAAACAACATTACAACACCTTAAAGAGTTTGAGTCTTACAGAATAAATCATATATACCATGAAGGTAATTTGGAGGTAGATTCCTTAGCAAACAGGGGGGCCGACGGGCTCAACTTAAGGGAATTAGAATTTGTCTTATGATTGGTGAGAAAGATTCCTCAGAATCCAGTGGGCTTGGTTAGACAAGATCATCTTTTAGACAGAGAAAGGCATGTCCACGTAAGCTAGAAAGTTTGAGTCACTCCTTTAGCTAGCTAAGTGCCACGTCAAGGATCCCATGGCTTCTCTCTGGCCCTTGAGCACACTTTGCCAAATCAATAAAGTAAGTACGACATCAATTCAAGCCACCTTCATCCTTAATAATAAATAAACAACGGCCGAAGGCAAGGATTACAAATTGGATTTCCCAAGAGCAGTGACAAGATTGGGAAGACACTTTTCTCATGGGAAAGTCACTCAAATGAATTAAAACTTGGCAGGGCTATCATTCAGCAAATGCAAGCAAGCAAGGAAAGCCTCACTCATTGGATTATTCATTATCTACCAGAAAAAGAATAAATAGTTGGAATCGAGGAGTTGGTTGTATGCTCGGATGATTTCACACAAATCATTCCACTTGTGAAGCGATAGATAGCTTTGCATCAAGTATTTTAGATAGGCTAGATTATCTTCCATGGAGATTATAAATTTGTGTGAAGGTGAGAAAATGACAGAAGGCTCCAAGTTTGTTTTTTACATGTCGGCGGATAGTCTGGCTTGTGGTGGTATGGACACACCTATTTGCTTAACCAGCAAGGTAAGACAGATGGCTTTCTTGGGTAAGGTTACGGACCAGCGCCTTAGGAGAGTCTTATTGCAGAAGGACACTTTCATGGTAGGAGCTACCAAGCTTTTTTTGGGAAGAGCCTTCATTGAGGGAGGGGAGTGGTATCGAGTAGATTCGGATATAGCCTATCGGTTTGTCGCTTCCTTGCTGGACCTGAACGTCTCTAAGGCAGAAATCAACTACATTACGTACAACATGTTCAAGGCAGATCTGCTTGGAGGGCTCGAGGAAGTGCTAGAGATTGCAGTTTATGGCACAGGAATCACGCGACCACATGATGTGGAGAGGCTCAATATGCCTGGGGAGATAGTGAAATATTTCCCCTTCCTATTAGACTTAAGGGGATAGTGAAATATTTCCCCTTCCTATTAGACTTAAGGGGAGGTGACATGCTCATTCATCGGGACAGGGCTCACAAAGGCTACGAGTTCTTGAAGAAAATGCTGAATCTAGTTATAGTAGAGGACTTTGTGTGGGTGGTAGAGTTCAATAGTTACCTACAGGAATAGGGAGAAATTTAAAATGCAAAATCAGTAAATGGTAAATATTTTGCTCCCTTTGTTTTGCTAGTAGTTTAAACAGTGGAAGTCTTCTAGGCTAGGGTTACATATGGTTAGTTATTAGGGGTTTCGGACAAAAGTCTATATAGCAATCAAGCTTGATATAGATGTAGATAGCCCTATGGGCTTTTTGTTTGTATACTTTAGACCCTGCGAGGTCATTTTGGGTAGCTGGGTAGCCCATCAGGTAGAATGGGGAAGGGTCCACAATTTGGATAATATGGCAGTAGATACATTACAAAGAAATCTTTGCTTGAGAGTCGTATTGTAGAAGGACACTTTCATGGTAGGAGCTACCAAGCTTTTTTTTGGAAGAGCCTTCATTGAGGGAGGGGAGCGGTATCGAGTAGATTCAGATATAGCCTCCCAGTTTGTCGCTTCCTTGCTAGACCTGAACGTCTCTAAGGCAGAAATCAACTACATTATGCGCAACATGTTCAAGGCAGATCTGCTTGGAGGGCTCGAGGAAGTGCTAGCGATTCTAGTTTATGGCACAGGAATCATGCGGCCGCGTGATGTGGAGAGGCTCAATATGCCTAGGGAGATAGTGAAATATTTCCCCTTCTTGTTGGACTTAAGGGGAGGTGACATGCTCATTCATCGGGACAGGGCTCACAAATGCTACGAGTTCATGAAGAAAATGCTAAAGCTAGTTACAGTAAAGGACTTTGTGTGGGTGGCAGAGTTCAATAGTTACCTACAGGAATAGGTAGAAATTTAAAATGCAAAATTAGTAAATGGTAAATATTTTGCTCCCTTTGTTTTGCTAGTAGTTTAAACAGTGGAAGTCTTTTGGGCTAGGGTTACATATGGTTAGTTATTAGGGGTTTGGGATAGAAGTCTATATACAAATCAAGCTCGATATAGATGTAGATAGCCCTATGGGCTTTTTGTTTGTATACTTCAGACCCTAGGAGGTCATTTTGGGTAGCTGGTTAGCCCATCAGGTAGAATGGGGAAGGGTCCACAATTTGGATAATATGGCAGTAGATACATTATAAAGAAATCTTTGCCTGAGAGGCAAAAGCTAAGATGTAATCTCTTTTTTGAAATTTAATATAATTGAACTCTCTTACGTAGCAAAAAAAAAAAAGTGTTCCTAGATGGCAATTTCATAAAGTTAAAAGACAATCCACCAACAATAACCAGAGGTGGCAAGAGTCAAGCAACTAACCATGGAGTGTCACAGTTAAATTTAAATCAACTGTTAATAGTTTTAACAATTCTACAATCCTGATTGCAGTTACTTTTTCCTCAAGGTTCATATATGGTTATTTATGTGTTATTGACAAAAATGTTATGTAGGAAAGAAAATAGATGAAACATAATTGGAAAGGAGGCCACACACCATGTTGCGAAGTCAATGCTTTCTAAATACTAGATAAGAAGCACCTCTTACATTCATGTTGAAATCTAAATTGTGAATTTTAATGAACAAAATATCCATAGTTTAGCCATAATTTTTTGATTTGGTTTTCACTATTAACCTTTAAAACAATAATACCACAATCTTGTAGATTGGTTTCATTAGTCTTCCTTTTTTTTTGGTAAGGGTAAAAGCAAGGGTTTTGAATAGATCTCATAACCTTTTTTTTATTGATCAAACCAGAAGAAAATTACATAAGAATTAAAGAGAATGCAACAATGAGACTGCACAGAAGTAGAACAGCAAGCCCAAACAATAGCAAAAAAGCTGTCAAAGATACAGACCCCATAACCTTATACAAAGTCAACAGATAACCATAAAAAAACACAAGACAAAATACAAAACAGAGTACAGGCTTATAAAGCACCACAGGCAAAACAAAGACTAACAAAAAGACAGCAAAAAGACAACCAACAGTCAGCCAAAAGACTTTGTACTGCAATTTTTTAGATCTGTTTTATTTACTACAAGTTAAGCGAAACAAAGACTAACAAAAATATAGCAAAAGGGCAGCCAACAATCAGCCAAAAGACTTTGCACTACAATTTTTTAGATTTATTTTATTTACTACAATCTTATGGTTTAGTTTTAATCTTTCACTAATTTTTTTTTTACAATTTTTAAAATTCTTTTTATTCTTAAAAAAAAATAATACCACAAATTATTTAGAATTGATGTTTTCAATTGAACTATATGAGTGGTCAAAGGAATTGAAGGCCCCACATTTAAAAGAGTTAAACTAGATTGGTGCACAGAAACCAAGAGTTGAATAACTAATTTTATTAAACTAAACCATATTTCTCACAGAATGCCCAATGACCTTTTAGATTAGGAAAATATTGTGTATACAGCTTTGAAGTTCTGACAAGTATTTACGAAATATATAGGTTTCATTTGTATAAAACTGGACAGTTTGGTCGAGAATCAACAGTGGTTCTAAACACATTGTGGGACTAAAAAATTCGCCCCTGCTGTAAAGAACCCGAGAACCAGGAAGCAGTTATTCTTTCACCAGTGAGAAGAAGCTCTTCCAAATAATCCACACCCATATCCTCCAACTCTATGACAAACCTTTCACTGCTTGCACATGTACTTTCTTCTTCTCCTTCTGCAGTATGATCTCCACTCCCAAGAGTCTCTTTATCCTCATTGAATGCTTGCGGATTCATGAAATGGGAATTAACTATAGGAAAGTTGAGGATTGCTCTTGGGCCTCTAATGCTGAGGGCAGCTCTGTCATAAGCCATGGCTGCTTCCTCTGCACTATTGAATGTCCCAAGCCAAATTCTAATCCCATTTCTGTTTGAGTCTCTAATTTCAGCTGCATATTTCCCCCATGGCCTCCTCCTCACACCTCTGTAATGCTTCTCTCCACCCACTTTTGATTTCTTCTTCTCAATTGTATCTTCAGAAGAACCATAACTTAAAGAACTTGGTGATATACCATTTACTCTACCTTTCTTGATTAGTATTGGTTCATTGTATTCGCCTTCTCTCTTCAATGCTTTGCCCACTGGACTCTTCTCTACCATGGATGAGTTTATTCTTTTATCTGTAATTCAACAATTGTGCAGATGAGAATACCCAATTGAATTGTTCGAGTAGTAGAATGTTCTCTTTTATACACAGGCCAGTGGATCAATAAATGTTGACTCTTGTGTTGGCGAGAGACCTCGTCAACCTTTGCCAGCACACCAGAAAACCCAATTGCAATTTTTATTATTGCATTTGGTCTAATGTTCGAAAAAAAACAAAGTTAAAATGCCAAAAAACGACGTATGGAAGACACTAGAATGTCTTTACCTTTCCCATGTTGGTCCGCTTTGGCATCCTAGATTTGAATTTTATTGCACGTGGGGGGCGAATAAGTCGTTTTCCTTTTGACTAAATTCTAACCCTAGTAACGCAATTCTTTACGTGATAATGTAAAAGTAAGTAGTGAGGTCATTGCCAACAATTGATTTGACTTAAATCTTTAGATTTGATGAGGCTTCACTACAAAAATGCTTGGTTTTCTAGAGTCAAGTTAATTAGGAAAATTTTAATGTCAAATACTTCAATTCTAAATCAGAACATTCTAGGTCTTTTGCTACATGTAGATCAACTAGCAATTGCACTTTAATGTGTAATGGGTACGCCGAAAATTGATGGAAAACTTAAAGTATACATAGTTTGTAAAATTGAGTCGGTAAAAGCAAATAATAATGGGGGCCTATTTGTAAGAGTAGCAAAGAGGAATTTTTTATTTGTTTGTAATATTACTATTCTCAAAAAGAGAGTATAAAGAATATTTGCATTAATTTTTTGGGTCTATTTTGATTTGTTGAATCATGGTCATCATTTGAACATTGAAACCATGTAATGATGTGTGTTGGTGTTCTATAGTGGTACGTAAAGTTTGAGTAGATATTTTGGACCAACACATACCAAGCTCTGCTTTTTACATTGTAAAAGTACCATAGCCCGATCTTTAATGTAGGTTGATCGTAACCTCAAGTCTATCACACATTAGAACACTTTTTGTCACTATGTTTATGCAATTAAGCTTAGTTTTGTAATCCCATGATGGGTAATGATTTTGTGTTCAAGGAAATGCCTCTTCAATTGTGATGGTTGGTAAAGGTAAAATTTGGAAATAATTATTCATAAGAAGGTTATGCATGTAGCCATGTTCTCTACTCGAAATTGAAATGTACTCTCTCTCTCTCTCTCTCTCTCTCTGTATATATATATATATATATATATATATATATATATATATATATATATATATATATATATATATATATATATGTCTTCCTCTCTATCTCTCTATTTATTTTATCTCTCTTTGTCTTTATTTCCCTCCCCCTTCTCTCTCACACACTTCCTCTCTCTAAAATTTTTTGTCCCTCTGTTTCTCTCTCCTCTTTCTGAGATTTCTCACACTACCTCTCTTTTTCTTTAGCTCTTTGCTCTATCTATTTCTCTCTTCCTCTGTCTTTTGCTCTATCTCTTTCTCCCTCCCTCCCCTCTCTCTGCTTTGTCAAGTTGTACCTCTCTCTCTCTCTTTATGTATCTATTTTGCTCTATTTCTTTCTCCCTCCCTCCTCTTTCCCCTTCTCTCTCTACTTGTTTCTGAATGCACCTAATTTGATCTGGAGTCCATAGATGGTAGGGTGACTAAGCTTTTAAGATTTCCCTTTCTAAATCCCTTAGGTGGTCATGCATCCTTATCATTGTACCATTGTTAAAATGAGTTCGACAAGACACTTATTTATAAGCCTCTCCCAACCACATAGACCACTCCAACCTAATCCCTCCCATGCTACAATGGTCGTCATCTTGTCTTTGTCAATCAAGAAACAATCTACATCTAAGAACATTTATTTCTCTTCTTCATCTAAAGCATCATAGCTCACTTTCAACCTATTTATAATATCGTTGGGTAATATTTTAGAAATTTTATGCAATATATCCTCCCATAAATCTTTACGAGAACAACCATAAAGTTGGCCTCCAATTACCTTTAAAGATAAAGGTAACCCATTGCTAGCACTTATGAATTTTTCAACAAGATCCTAGAATCCCAAGTGTGGAGAAGCTTGTAAAAATACATGGCAACAAAAAAGTTGCTCAACATGAATCAAATTCATTGCATTCATTGTATTAATGGAAGAGATGCCCCAATGTGTGGGGACTTGCTTTTCCCGTGTCATAACAATGATCAAACTCCCTGACCCAAGGCTATCTTTTGCAAGCAATAAAGTATCCAATTGATCTGTATGGTCCACATCATCCAAAATGATGAGTACATGAACATATCTCAAATGATTAGAGAGAATCCCTTTGCCATGCTCTATATTGTTAAATGATTGATTACTAAACTTGAAACCAAAATCCTCAAGAAGTTGTAGTTATTTTTTATGCAACTTGTTTTTGCTTGCAACATCTCTAACATCAACAAGAAAACTAGATTTTACAGATTCACTAATTATCGTTTCAAAGTCTGCTACAACTTCTTCAAGACCCACATGATGTTTTTCTAGACCTTTAATGGTACTATTTTTATTTCTTCCACTACTTGATTCACAATATTATTCAACACCCTTTGCTCCTCCCTAGACATTTGTGAAACATGGTTTTGGAAAGGAAAAAATGAAGAAGCTTTACTAAAGAGTGATAATTCAATCAAAGTTAAATATATAAAATAGAGAAATATTGCATGAAATGGAAGGTATGATAATAGATGTACAGGAGAGAGAGCGAGAGAGAGAGATAGAGATTATGTGTTTCTAACTCATTATTATTGATGCTTAAAACTCTTATAAAATGAGACATTGTGGAGTGTCGTCTTCCACTCCTCAAGCTTGTCTATGCTATAAAAACCCCTTCTCTTGATGCTCCAAAAAGGAAGTTGTGTAGATTCCTTTCCCATGAACCAAATGATGGAGATCTTTAGGTTTAACTTGGTAGAATACAAGAATAATAGGTGTACCATTTTTGAGAATAAAGGATAGCTTGACAAGACACCAAGGTGATCATGCATATGAGGGTTAAAAGTATTGCTAAATGAAGGGAAGCACAAGATATTGCTTCTTGGAGTTCTATAGGGAAGATGTCCCTCCAATTAAAGATCCTTGGAATCAAGAAAGACATTGAGACCCATAACATGTAGGGCATTGTAACTATCTCTAGCTAGCTTGTGTTTGACATCGAGTCCGCAATGATTAATAAAAATATTGTAGGACAACTTCTACAATGGTGATGAGGATGTAGCAGAGGTAGATGCAAATGGTGGAGCAAGCCCATAAAAAGCACTTATAATCTCAGTCTATGGTTGACGAGAAGTGGAAGCCATGGAATCTAATTCAGCTAAACACAAAGATAGAGAAAAGTAATGGGAACATGGGAGGTGGTCGGTAAATCAAATGTGCTAAACAGAGGAGAAATAGGGGAGAAAAGTGACAACTTTTTTAATGAGATCTAATGGTGCTCATGACTCCCATCATCTTACATCATCTACCATGCCATTTTATCCATCGATATCTGTATCAAACTGGTCTCTCTCTCTCTCTATAGATATATATCTTTTGTTTCTTTTTTCCTTTCTCTATATCTCTATCTCTCTCTCTCTCTCTATCTCTGTACTTCTCTCTATCCCTCTATCTATATCTCTCTCTCTATCCTCTAACTTTGTACCTCTCTCTCTTCCTCTATCTCTTTTTGTCTAAATCTCTATTTTCAATCTCTATCTCTATCTCTCTCCATCTTTATCTCTTTACCTCTCTCTCTATCCCTCTATTTATATCTCTCTCTATCCTTCTCTATCTTTGTACCTCTCTCTATCTTTCTCTATCTTTATACCTCTATCTCTATCTCTCCTTTATCTCTTTATCTCTCTCTATCCCTCTATCTATATATCTCTCTATCCTTCTCTACTTGAAATTGAAAGGCACTCTACCTCTCTCTCTCTCTCTCCATGTTTATCTCTCTAGGTCTCTCTCTATATATATTTGTCTCCCTCTCTAGCTCTCTATTTATTGTTATCTCTCTCTTTATTTCCCTCCCCCTTCTCTCTCACACTTCCTCTCTCTGAGATTTTCCTCTCCCTATGTTTCTCTCTCCTCTCTTTGAGATTTCTCACTCTACCTCTCTTTTTCTCTAGCTCTTTGTCTCATCACATATCTATCTCTCTATCTATTTCTATCCTCTCTCTCTCTATCTTCTTCTTTCTCTCTTTCTCTCTTCCCCTCTCTATATCAATATCCCTCTCTATTATTATGTCTTCCTCTATCACACTATCTCTCTTCTCTAGGTTCTCTCTCTCTCTCTATTGGTCTTTCCCTCTATATATATCTTATCTCTATCTTTCTTTCCTACTCTATCTCTCTTCTCTATGATGGTCATTTAATGTTAAAAAATTCACTAAAGGGATTCAAATTTTTAAGGCCTAAATTTGGATGCTGACCCTGCCTATGAAGAAAATTTTATGTGATAGTTATCAAGTTTTTCTCCCTTCCTCTCTTTCTCTCTCACCATGTATCTCTATCCCTCCCTATCTCTATCCCTCTCTCTCCCTCTCTATCTCTATACCCATCTCTATATTAATTTTGCTAGATGATCTGGACCAACCCATACCAAGCTCCATTTTTTACATTATAAAAGTATCATAGCCTGATCTTTAATGTAGGGTTTTCCATTAGAATGCTTGACCATAGCCCTAAGTCTATCACACAATTAAAGTCTATCTCTTCCTCTCCCTCACCCTATCTCTCCTCTCTCTTTCAATATCCCTCCCTCTATATATATTTATCTCTCCCTCTCTATTTCCCTCTCATTCCCTCCATCTGTCTCTTACTCTCTCTCTCTTCCTCTACCTCTTTCTCTCTTTCCCTCTATATCACTTATCTCTCTCACCTACTCTATATCTCTTTCTCTATTCCTCTCTATCAATCTCCCTCTCTATTTCTCTCTCCTACACTACCTATGCCTCTCATTCTCTCTCTTCCTCTATCTATTTCTCTTTTCTATATCTCTCTTCCCCTATCTCTCTTTGTCATATCTCTCCCCTTTCTTTCTCCACTTCTTTTGTTCCTCTCTCTAACTCTTTCTCCCTTCCTCCCTCTCTATCTCTCTTTGTCACCATCTCTATCTATTCTATTATCTCTATCTAGCTCTTTATTTCTTTATATCTCCCTCTCTCCCTCTCTCTATCTATCTCTATTTATCTCTATATATCTCTCTTCGTCTCTCTTTACTTCTCTCCCCCCTCTCTCAATCCCTCTATCTTTATTTCTCTCCCATTTTGTCTTTCTTTTTCTAGATCTTTCTTGCTTCTCTCTCTACCTCTCTCCTTCTCTATCTAACTCTCTCTTTCTCTCTATCTCTTTTTCTCCCACTCTCTCTTCCTCTTCCTCTTCCTCTTTCTATATATATATCTCATTCTCTATTTTCCCTATCTCTCTCCTCCCCTCCCTCTCTCTATCTCTTAATCCCTTTTTCTCTCTTCCTCTTTTTGTCTATCTCACTCTATCTGGTGGAATCACAGTTAGGAGGGTCCACAAAGTAAAAACAACAGAAACAACTCAAAGATATAAAGAAAATGTAGATTTAGTCATTTAGTATATCATAGAATTCAAATACAAATTGGTCGACAACATGCAGGCTTACAATTAGGGCTCACAGGCCTGATTTCATAGTTACAAAATATGCATAAGATATAGATTTGAAGCTCCTTCACAAATAATTCAACGTGTTGGGAGTTATTTTTTCTATTGGCTGACATAAAAAAACCCTATTTTGTAACCAACATAAGTATTGATAAAAATGACTAAGGGTTAGGGTTTTCGTTGATGTTGTATTGTAGCATTTGCAACGATATTGAGTTGCAAGGATTGCTGGTTGTAATCGTTTTGATTTGATGGATAATAATATTGGACTCTGTATTGGTAGATGTAGCCCGAGTTTGGGTGAACCACGTTAAAAATTGTCTCTCACTATTATTATTTTTGTGTATTTTTCATTCCTCTGTTTAATCTTTATCTATATTTAATTGATATCTTCTGCATGCAATTTCTAACACAAAGTAATTCTCTTTCCATTTGATGTTATAGTATATGTATTATTTCTTCCATCATGTATAGCTTTCCTATCATACTATCATGGTATATCCAACAAAATATGACATACATCCATAGGCATAATATCACACAATACTTCATCATGATAAGATCCAATATGAAATTTCACCAAACATTGCTCACTCACCAATACCTTATGACCATCTTGAATTGATGCTATCTGATAAAGCTTGGGGTGTTTCAGTCTTTCCAACTTCAGCTTAGTCGCCATCTCTTCTGAAACTAAGTTATCTGAACTACCACTATCAATTACAACTTTACAACATTTACCTCCTAATTTGCATCTGGTTCTAAACAAGCATTTCCTTTGCAGTGGTTCTTCGTTTGTCTCAGCTTGAAATAGTGCTCTCCTCATGACAAGTGATTCTCCTTTCTCAAGTTTACCAACTGAACTTGGTGATCCAACAGGTTCTTCTTCCACATAGGCTGCTCTTCCATTGTTCTCTATTCTCATGCTTGTAATCCCTTGATTATATTCAAATGCTCTATGTCCTTCACCTCCACACTTAAAATAGGTTCTTCTGAATGTTCTCCTATTAGGTCCTCTTCCTTCTCTTCTGTATCCTTCACTCTAGTATGGACTAGGGTTTCCTCTGCGATAGAAAGTTCTATCATCTCTCTGATATGCATTGTTATCTTTGTCCTCCTTGAATGTGTTTTCTTGTCTATTCTGCTCTGCATATGACATCTCTCCTCTGGGAAATGTTCTACCTCTCTGAAATATACCTCCTCTGCCTCTTGTTCGACTTCTCTTCAACCTTCAGGGCAAACTAATATGCTTCTTCCAATGTTGTCATCCTCACCAAACTTAGTTCTTCTTGAATGTTTAATCTCAGTCCTTTGATGTATCTAGCTACTTTCTCCTTGCTTACTTCACTGTGTCCTATCCTTATGATCATCTTATGAAATTATTCAGTATACTCCTTCATAGATTTCTCCTTTTGTCTTAGGTTTTGCAATCTTTTCAACAGTTCCAACTCATAGTTAGTACCTATATAAACTGATTTTTCAATTTTGTCACCATCCTATCCCACTTTGTAATTTTTTCTTTCCCTCTATTTATATCTAGCTAAACTTCTTTCCACCATATAGAAGCATGTCCTTTCAATGTTGTCTTTGCAAATTTTACCTTCTCTGGATTTTCAATTTCTTCATACTAAAAGTATTATTCCATGTCATTTATCTAGTCAATCAACTCTTTAGGATTCAATTTACCGGTGTAGTTTGGTACATCAACTCTAGGTCTTTTCCCGATCTTTGAAAGAGATTGCAACATCTTGACTTGATCTGATTCTTATTCATCATCATCTCCTAGGGTTTCACCATTTTGATCAGCAGATTGGAATTCTTCATCATCATCACTTTCAACATTAGGTTGAGGTGTCAATCCTCTTCTCTAATCTTCTTCAACATCCACAAGAACTCACATGGTTGTCATCATCTACTTCCAGTAATTGCACCAACAACAGGGATTCTCCTTGGTAGCATCTCTTCCTTAGATCAAGTGTAACTACCTCAAATTCAGCAATCAGGCTACAAGGTGACAACTGCCTCACAATCAGCAATCGGTTGCAACACAATTTGTTGAAATTAGGGTAGACAACTGAGAGGGGGGGTGAATCCGTTGTCACAAATATTTATCTTTTGCTACATTTAATCTTCTTTATCACTTATAAATATATTAATGATATAACCATGAATGCATGAATCGACAACACAAGAGCGGATACATAATCAACACACATAACACCAGGATTTTTACGTGGAAACCTGGTTAACGGAAAAACCATGGTGGGGGTTAACCCACAAGATTTATTCTCTGTTAAAAGAATAGAAAATGGGAGGGCACTTGCCTTTGAGTGCACTGCCCAGAGCTCACTACTCAAAAGAGGCTCACTGCGTATAAGAACATTTACAATGTTAACACTGAAAGATTGAACTGAGAAACAACATCTTCTTCATGCAAGGTTCAGTTCCATTGAAGCGCACAACACCTCTGCTCTACCCCCACTTACTTCCTCGCTACATCCACATCTTCGCTACTTGCACACTTTTCCATGACTTCACAACACTTATTTATACATGTCATCGACTTTGGAATGAACATCAAAGTCAGCCAAACAATCATCTATCTGGAACACTCTCCAAAATAGGTATTACAAGAAATTATAATCACAAGACTTAAAATGCTACATGTGAACCACTTCACTATCGGCCAAACATAACTGGGACTCAAATCTTCCTCAAACATCACGCCACGCTCCATAAAACTTCTCTTAGATATCCACAACACACACCATGTATCTGGTTGCCAAGACTGGAAAGAACAACAACACCCAAGGAGAGATCTTTATCCACGAGCTTAATCCTCAATGCGGACCACCAACACAATAGGCACCCAATTCAGAGACCACTACAAGCACAATGAAATCAACAGGAACAACCGCACCACCTCAGATCACTAGAAACACTTGTGCCTTCATCTAGGAACTCAAGAACACCAACTGTCATAATAGTCACACTAGAAAGATTACTTGTGGACCTCCAAACCATGAACCACTTGAGTTGAGGATATACACTGACATCCCAAACACACCTCTAGATTTGCATATCATAATATTTCAATGCGGATCAATTCGGACCAAATTTTTGTCACTCTGTCACCTCTGAACAACTATAAAACTCAGTTCTACTCAGATGGCCATAACTTCACTAATTCTTCATACGAACCTCTCAAATCTTGACTGGAACAACTTTAGACAATCCTCTACAAACCCTTTAATCCGTAGACTCTAATCTTCATCTTACTGGGAATACGAAGCAATCTACTTCACTGAACTGTACTGTCTTCACTGTCTCTGACAGAGAGATATGTAACTCACTTGTTTCTTCTGGAGAGGCTAATTTTCTCAATATCCTCAACATAAAAGTCTTCTAAACAAGCATTAGAATAAGATATAGTTGACACTAATGACAACAAGGATATGTTGACATCAATGACAACACCGATTAGGAACATATTGGCAACAATCTCCCCCTTTGTCATTGATGGAAACATATGATGTGAAAAACTGGTTTAACCATCAAGACGATAACTTCTACCCCTTTCTCTTATCACACCTACAACCACTTTCTTCACTGCTCCCCCTTTAACCAGCAACTACTCACTTCCATCCAAGTTTTTCACATGACTTCTCTCCCCCTTTGACATCAATGGCAAAGGCAACAAATTTGCAATCATCTCTAACCCTTTTTATTTCTTAGACAAGACCAAATTGAACTTAGAACATGCTGACTACTCCCCCTAAGTAGCATCCTCTTAGCACAAATCTAGATCACTGGATATGACTATGAATTCCACCGAATTGAATCACACTAGTGCACCTTAGTTCTGAATAGGAGGGGTAATCACCCTTAGCTTCCCTCTGAGATACTCAAAAGTGTCCTTAGGTAGAGGCTTAGTGAAGATATCTGCAATCTAATCTTTTGAAGAAACAAAATCCAATTTGACTTCATTCTCATTTACCTTATCTCTCAAAAAGTGAAACTTGATGTATATATGCTTTGCCTTTGAATGCAACACTGGATTCTTTGAAATGTTTATTGCACTTGAATTATCACAGAAGATTGTAACAGACTCTTCAAAACACAATTATGATATCCTTCAACATTTGCTTCATCCACAAAACTTGAGTACAATTGCATGTTGCTGCTATATACTCTACCTCTGTAGTAGACAGAGAAATTTCCTCCTGCTTTTTGCTCAACCAAGAAACCAATCTCTGACCCAAGAAAAATGCACCACCACTAGTACTTTTCCTGTGATCCACATCTCCTACCCAATCAGCATCTGTATATGCATGAAGAGTGAAATCATCACCCTTAGGATACCATAAGCCATAACGAGATGTTCCCTTCAGATAACTAAAAATTCTTTTGACTGCTACAACATGAGATTCTCTAGGATCAGCTTGAAATCTAGCAACAAGGCCAACTTCATTCATAATATCAGGTCTGGTATGAGTCAGATAAAGCAATCCTCCAATCATTGATCTATACCTTTTCTAATTTGCCTTAGGAGAATCACCATCTTTACTCAACTTGCATCTGGTTATCATAGGAGTACTCATTGGTTTTGAATCCTCCATTCCAAACTTTTTCAACAACTCTTTCACATACTTAGACTGAGATATGAAGATGCCTTTTTCTGACTGAATGATTTGCATACTTAAGAAGAAATTCATTTCACCAAGCATGGACATCTCAAATTCACTTTGCATCTGATCAGCAAATTTTTTACACATGCTCTCATTTCCACCAAAGATATCATCAAAAAATACCTCAACAATCAAGATGTGTTCATGATCAATTTTGAAATAAAGATTACTGTCAGTAGCGCCTTTGCTAAAGCCTAACTTTAGCAGATACTTATCTAACCTTGCATACCAAGATCTTGGGGTTTGTTTAAGTCTATACAATGCTTTCTTCAATTTGTAGACCATGTCTCCTTGATCAGCCAACTAGAATCCTTTTGGTTGCTCAATATAGACTTCTTCTTCCAACTCTCCATTAAGGAATGCTAACTTGACATCCATCTGGTAAACTTTGAAATCTTTGTAAGTAGCAAAGGAAAGAAATAATATGACTGCTTCGATTCTTGCCACTGGAGTAAAAGTTTCTTCAAAATCAATTCCCTCTACTTGAGAATATCCTTTGCACACCAATCTTGCTTTGTTTCTCACAACTTCACTATCTTCATTCAATTTATTCCAGAAGACCCATTTAGTTCCAATTACATTTTTGTCTTTAGGTCCAGGAACAAGATCCCAAGTATGATTCTTTTCAATTTGCATTAATTCTTCTTCCATTGCTTTTATCCAATTTTCATCATTACATGCTTCATTCACTGATTTTGGTTCAATCTTTGAAATTAAACAATACTCCACTTGTTCTTCAACAAATTTTCTTCTAGTTAGAACACCTTTATTTCTATCTCCTATTATCTGATCTTGAGAATGATTCAACCTTACTTACCTAGGAGATTTGGGATTTTCTTGAACTTTTGATTCTTGAAATTGTCCCTCAGTATTTTCATTATTGAGTCACTGGATTTTCTAGAGCAATCTGAATTTGAGTCTGACCTTGAACTTGCTTTTGATTTTCATCATCTGATTCATATCCACATAACTTGGAAGGTCTCTCCATGCTTTCATCTACCTTGACATTAGCACTTTCAACAATCATTTTCAATCTCTTGTTAAAGCACCGGTATGCCTTGCTTTGGTTACAATAACTGAGAAATATTACTTCATCACACGGGTAAGTGCAAGAAGATGGGGGGCCAAAAAGGGGTCTTAAGTGGCCACTTTTTTTCTGAAATCAGGAAATACTGGCCTTGGATGAGAAATTGAGCATAGTTACACTCAAAATTTGGAGATGCAACCAGAACAATGTTTGTAGTGCTCTGAGTCTACTTTCTAAACTACTATTTTTTTTTTAAAATGGCATAGATTAAGGGGTTCAAAAGAGGGAGCCACATAAATTGGTGTTGTTTCTGTCAAAAAAACATAGCATAGCATGTTTTGTGGCTCTCTCAAAAGGTCAACTTTTTTTGGTATTTTTAAAATCACTCTAGTGAGAAATTAGTTGATAGCATGTAGTTTATGCCCGATTTTTCTGATAATTTTTTGATGAATATTTGATTTTTTAGTAATTTTCAAAGTGAACACATCCTAAAAAATAGAATTTTGGCTGTGCTACCCCTATAAATTTTGAAAACTAATTGAAAATCATTTTTTTCTTTTTTTACTATTTGTAGAATGGAGTTTAGTTTCTAAATATGTAATTTTTTTGAAATTTCAATAAATAGTTAATTTACAATGAAAAAAAGACCAAACAGTGATTTTTGCCCAAAAACAGACACACAAACAAAAGAAATTAAAGATGAAAGGCTTAACATTGTTAAAATGTGAAAAAAATCACATCATCAAATAGCTAAGAGAAAGCCTAACATTACCGAGGTGTTTAATTTGTTCGACGTTGAAACACGTGCAAATCTGAGGGTTAGCACGAATGAAATTATATGAAATCTTGAAGAATCTGGAAAAACACATCTGTGACTGTTCAAAAGGCACTCCAAGCCTTTGGGTTGGAAATCCAAAGCAAATCCCAAGCCCAAGGCTTGGGATTCCCAAAGCAAGACATAACGCGAGCGTGTTATAACGCGCTCGCATTATGGTTTGCTTTGCATTTTTCCTTTTCGCAAGTCTGTTGTTTGTCATGTTTGACATAACATGAGCGCGTTATAATGCACTCATGTTATGTTGCCCTTAAATTTTTTTATGTTCAAGGCTATTAATCATGTATGTATGTATGTATGCCTATATGTATGTATGTATCTATGTATGCCAATATGTATATATGTATGTATGCCTATATGTATGTATGTATCTATCTATCTATCTATGCCTATATGTATGTATGTATAGTGTCGAGGGCAGAGGAGGGTAGAGATGGGGGTGAGATAGATAGGGGAGGAGAGGGGTGGATAAGGATTGAGTGATTAAGGTTTAAGGTTGAGGGTTGAGCGTTTAGGGACAGGATTTAGAGTTTAGGGATAAGGGATTAGAGTTTAGGACCTTGAGGGATTAGGGTTTAGGGTTGAGGCTTTAGGGATAGCGTTTAGGGTTAAGGGTCGAGGGATTAGGTTTAAGGTAGAGTGTTGAGGGTAGAGGGATTAGGGATTAGGGTTTAGGGTTGAGGCTTTAGGGATAGTGTTTAGGGTTAAGGGTCAAGGGATTAGGTTTAAGGTAGAGTGTCGAGAGTAGAGGGATTAGGGATAGGGTTTAGGGTTGAAGGTTTAATGATTCAGGGTTGAGGCTTTAGGGATGAGGGTTAAGGGATTAGGGTTTAAGATATAGTGTTGAGTGTTGAGCATGTAGGGATAGGTTTTAGGGTTCAAGTTTTAAGGGTTAAGGGTCGAGGGATCAGAGTTAAGGGTTGAGGGATTAGGGTTTGACGTTGAGGGTTGAGTACATTGAGGTTCGAGGGTTAAGGGTTTCAGGATAGGGTTGAGAGTTAAGGGATTAGGGTTAAGGGATAGGGTTAGAGGGTTTAGGGATAAGGGATTAGGGTTTAAGGTTTAGGGATAGGGTTTAGGGTTGAGGGATTAGAGTGAAGGGTTGAGGGATTAGGATTTGATGTTGAGGGTTGAGGGTTGAGGGTTGAGGGTTTAGGGTTTAGGGATAGGGTTGAGGGTCGAGGGATCAGGGTTAAGGGTTTAATGTTGACAGTTGAGGGTTGAGGGTTGAGGTTGAGGGATGGGGTTAATGGTCAAGGGATTAGGGTTAAATAAGAGTGTCGAGGGTAGAGGGATTAGGGTTTAAGGTATGTTGAGGGTTTAGGAATAGGGATAGCATTTAGGGTTTAGGGATGAGGGATTAGAGTTGAAGGATGACAGATTAGGGTTGAGGGTTGAGGGATTAGGGTTTAGGGATAAGGATTAGGGTTGAGGGATTAGGGTTTAAGGTATAGTGTTGAGGGTTTAGGGATAGGGTTTAGGGTTGAGGGATTAGAGTGAAGGGTTGAGGGATTAGGATTTGGTGTTGAGGGTTGAGGTTTTAGGGTTTAGGGTTTAGGGATAGGGTTAAGGGTTAAGGGATCAGAGTTAAGGGTTTAATGTTGAGAGTTGAGGGTTGAGGCTTGAGGCTTGAGGGTTGAGGTTGAGGGATAGAGTTAATGGTTAAGGGATTAGGGTTAAATAAGAGTGTCGAGGATAAGGGATTTGGGTTTAAGGTATAGTATTGAGTCTGTTGAGGGTTTAGGATTAGGGATAGCATTTAGGGTTTAGGGATGAGGGATTAGAGTTGAGGGATGATGGATTAGGGTTGATGGTTGAGGGATTAGGGTTTAGGGATAAGGTTTAGGGTTGAGGGTTGAGGGATTAGGGTTTAAGGTATAGTGTTGAGGGTTTAGGGATAGGGTTTAGGGTTGATGGATTAGGGTTTAGGGTTGACAGATTAGCATTTAATGTCGAGGTTAGGGTTAGAGTGTCTAGGGTAGAGGGATTAGGGATAGGGTTTAGGGTTGAAGGTTTAAGGATTGAGGGTTGAGGCTTTAGGGATGAGGGTTTAAGGCTTAAGATATAGTGTCAAGTGTTGAGGGTGTAGGGATAGGGTTTAAGTTTTAAGGGTTAAGGGTTGAGGGATAGGGATTAGGGTTTAAGGTATAGTGTTGAGGGTTGATGGTTTAGGGATAGGGTTTAGGTTTGAGGGATTAGGGTGTAGGGTTGATGAATTAGGGTTTAATGTTGAGATTTGAGGGTTGAGGGTTGAGGTTGAGGGATAGGGTTAATTGTCAAGGGATTAGGGTTAAATAAGAGTGTTGAGGGTAGAGGGATTAGGGTTTAAGGTATAGTATCGAGTCTGTTGAGGGTTTAGGAATAGGGATAGCATTTAGGGTTTAGGCATGAGGGATTAGAGTTGAAGGATGACGGATTAGGGTTGAGCGTTGAGGGATTAGGGTTTAGGGATAAGGTTTAGGGTTGAGGGATTAGGGTTGAGGGTTTAAGGTATAGTGTCGAGGGTTTAGGAATCAGGTTTAGGGTTGAGGGATTAGAGTGAAGGGTTGAGGGATTAGGATTTGACATTGAGGGTTTAGGGTTTAGGGTTTAGGGTTTAGGGATAGGGTTGAGGGTCGAGGGATCAGAGTTAAGGGTTGAGGGATTAGGGTTTGACGTTGAGGGTTGAGGTTCGAGGTTCAAGGGTTTAGGGATAGGGTTGAGGGTTGAGGGATTAGGGTTAAAGTAGAGTGTAGAGGCTATAAGGATTAGGGATAGGGTTGGAGGGTTTAGGGATAAGGGATTAGGGTTTAAGGTATAGTATCGAGTCTGTTGAGGGTTTAGGAATAGGGATAGCATTTAGGGTTTAGGGATGAGGGATTAGAGTTGAGGGATGATGGATTAGGGTTGAGGGTTGAGGGATTAGGGTTTAGAGATAAGGTTTAGGGTAAAGCTTTGAAGTCCACCACGGCTGGCAGGTGTTGCCGTGAAATCTATAGTATTAACTTATTCAACATCCAAAATTAGATATTAGAATACCATTCATATAACAATGCTATTCACATGTAATATTTATAATTGTTTATTAGTTACATACCTCGATAGTAGATGATCTAGTGTAAAATGCAAGTGGAGAACCATTGAAAACTGCATCGACGCTATGACCCTGATATTTCATTAAAATCATCAATTTAAATTAGTTAATCTTGCATTTCAAAAATAAAATTTAATAAATTAAATTCAATAAAATTGCTAATATTTACCTAAGTATCAAGGCTGAAAGTCTCACTCAGGAAGGTATCTGTCATCACCATCTGCTCAGCTACAGATGTAGCTTGTGCACCTGCATCTTGACTATCCATGGGGTCATAACCACAAGCTAACCCGCAAGCCTGACAAGCATGGGGTTGGACCCTACTCCTCGCACTATCTCCCAACCCACTTTGTGCTGCAGGACCGGCATGCTCTATGATGCTCTGGGTCAAGGCACTAATGGACTGTAGTGTATTGACCTCAACACTCTCCTTCACAATGGAAGGGATAGAAACATGCTCATGGGCTGGTCTGCTGATTACTTGTCTCACTACCTGCTGTGGGTCAAGACGTGCCCCTAGTCTATCTTGTGCTGACCCCCCACCTCTACCCTGGAAGTCCCGCGTATCAAAATAGTTTGGCACTTTATTGAGGACAAACTCGCAGTAGAGTTTCCTCAAAAAGTATTGCGGGACCTCATTATTATTGCATGGAGGATGGTCAAAAACCATCCACCATCTCTACCTAAAATTGTCCCTTATCACTTGGTTGTTGCACCAATGGACAGGGAACCTCTTGCATGTAATGGGTGGAGGTTCATTTGTTTGTGGGTTTGTGAAAATCGAACACAAGTCTAATTTTGTAATTTGTAATTTTTTCACATCTTGGTATGCCAACTTGTCTGCATAGTAATCTCTAAACTCTCTCTTCTTATCCGTCCAACTAGTTATTTGCTTGCTAATTGAATCTACATTTGATAACATAGACTCAAGAGATTAGGCAAACGTGGACCTATACAAGGTTAAAGTGGAAGGATCTTTCAACCTTGCAATTATATCTTCAATTTCCTTTTTGTTGTTTTCAATTTGCCCCATTATATTTTCTTGTGTTACAGGGGCATGTCAAGGAATGGATGGAGGAGGTTGTTGTTTTGCAGGTATTTCCACCTCAGGATTTTGTGGATTTTGAGGAGGAGGAGGAGGCGCATTAACATTTCCTAACAATTAATGAAATATACATCAAAAATCAACTCAAACCTATCTATTTAGAAACAAATTCAAACAAAAAAATTAATAAACTCACTCCTTTGGCGTGCTTGACGTCGTGGCGGCATTTTGGTGATGAATCAATAAGATTTTTGTGTTGAATTGAGGAATCCAAAACACGATCGTGCTTTCTAGGGTTTGCAGACCGCGGGAGTTGTGGAGAAAAAGAAATAAAATGAGATGCAAACCCTTTTTTTATAGTACTTCATAACGCGATTGCGTTATGTATTATTTTTTTTTAAAAACTATTTGGCCACTTTTTGGCCCCCCATCTTTTTGCACTTACCCACACCTTGCATCCAACATACCTAGATCTTCATCTCTTTTGATATAGCATTTACTACCAAAAACTATGAAGTATTTCATAGTAGGAGCATTACCAAACCACAGTTCATAAGGGGTTTTACCAGTATTACCTTTGATCTACACTCGGTTAAGAGTGTAGACAACAGTACTCATAGCCTCTCTCCAATAGAGATGTAGAGCATTTTCTTCCATCATCATGGTTCTAGCAACCTCTTGAATAATCTGGTTCTTCCTTTCCACAACTTCATTTTGCTGAGGAGTCCTAGGAGCAGATAACTATCTTCTTATTCCATGCTTTTCACAAAATGCATTAAACTCATCGGAGGTAAACTCTCCACCTCTATCAGATCTCAAACACTTTAACTTCACACCAATCTTATTCTCCACTCTACCCTTGAACACCTTGAATTTGTCAAGAGCCTCTGATTTCTCTCTCAAGAAAGTGACCCACATCATCTGGGAGTAATCATCAATCAACAACATAAAGTATTTGTCTCCTTGCAAACTCGTAACTCTGGCAAGACCACACAACTTAGTGTGCACAAGTTCCAACAATCCACTTGAAAATTGTTCTTTACTTTTGAATGTAGTTCTACTCTGTTTTCCCAATTGACATTCCTTACACATGCTATTAGCAGGTTTTACCAGCTTTGGAAGATTTGACAATGTTATCAAAATTTACATGACACATTCTTCTATTCCATAACCAACTCTAATCAATTTGAGCAATCAAACATCTTTTATCAGTGCAACTTAAATGAAAGATATTACCTCTAGTCTGTGTACCAGATGCAATCTCAATTCTAGAGCTTTCCAAGATTCTACATTTCCATTCTTGAATCAGAGGTCATACCCTTTGTCAACTAACTATCCAACACTGAGAAGATTATGCTTCAATCCTTCTACATAGACAACATCATCAGTGTTGTGCTTGCCATCAAAAGAGATGGATCCTCTGCCACGGATTCTGCCAGCTGAATTGTATCCAAACTTCACAATTCCACCTTCATATCTTTCCATACTTACAAACTTACTTTTATCACCTGTCATATGGTAAGAACATCCATTGTCAATCACCCATTCATCCTTTTCTTCAACATGAGCAGCCAAGGCACTTTCCACATTCATATAGCTAGCAGATTTAGTAGGCACCAAATTTTCTTCTTTGATAGCAATGAACACCCATTCATTTCTAGATGTACTTCCCTTATCAGATTCATCATCTATAACTCCTTCATCAGCAGCTTCTTGGACATTGTAGCATTTCTTCTGAAACCTAGGTCTATTAGGGTTTGGCTTTGAAACCATCTCTAGACATCTTAAAGCACAATGACCAATCTTATTGCAAGTAAAACATTTGAAAGGCAACTTTCCTTCATACTTACTGGATCCTCTAGGTAATCTTTTGGCAATAAGGGCTTCAATAACTTTGAGCTCCATTTCATCTTCTTCAAGTTTCTTCCTTGTCTTCTCATATCTGGTTAATCTTCTTGAAGAGCTTTCACCTAGATCAAATCTTTGCTTCCCAGAAACACTGGCCTTAAAAGTAGATTCTGATTTAGGAAGGGAATCACCAAACTCATTCATTTCAAATGTTGAAAGCTTGCCAACCAACTGATCCCTTGTAACAGTTGTCATAGTCCTGATCTCCTCAATAGCAGCAACTCTAAGTTTGTATGAAGCAGGTAAGGATCTGAACACCTTGCCGACAATCTCTGATTCTTCCAATTTTCCACTAGCACACCTGATACTGCACACAAGTTCATTCACCTTCTGCACGTAGGGAGTGATGTTTTCATCTTCACTCATCCTCAAACTTTTGTATCTACCCTTCAGGCTTTGCAACTTAGCACATTTGACATATGAATCACCTTCATACAGAGTTTCCAACTTCTTCTAGATTTCATGAGCATTTTTCAATTCCAAGACATTTGTCATTTCAGTATCAGTCAGGGCACTCAACAAAGCTTCTTTAGCTCGAATGTTGTTTTCTACATCTTTGAGTTCATCTAGAGTTGAAGGACCTTTCTCCGGGGGCTTATACTCATCCTTTGTTATCAACCAATAAGCATCACCCATGCATTACAAATAGCACTCCATGTGACTCTTCCAAAGGGAGTAATTTGTTCCATCAAATCTTGGACTATCCTTCTTGTAAGTCAACATCCTAGATCTCCTCAAGTAGTTAAACTTCTTTTAGAGGAACCGGCTCTGATACCAATTGTTGAAATTAGGGCAAACAACTGAGAGGGGGGGTGAATCAGTTGTCACAAATCTTTGTTAGTGTAGGTTTTTATTTCCTAGTTGGGTTATTTATTTTTTCCTATATTTCTCAGTTTTTCCTACACTTCTATTAATCTTGCTTAGGTTAATAAAGCATGTCTTATTAGGTGAGTAGTTGCGAGGTGTCACCTTCCTACATGTGAGCATCCATTAGCTATCTTGGGAAGATACTTTGCTATCTTTAGTCTGATAGATGGTTGCTCTTGATTGGTTGGTGTTGCCACCTCCTCTCTCTTCCTAGTCTATATAAGCATGCTACTTGGCTTGTATTTGGATCTTTTGCTTTTGCATCCTCTTAATGCTATTCTTCTTCTAGCATTTGCATTACTCTCTTGGAGACTAACTCTGTGTTGCTATTTTGATTTCATATCATTTGTATTCATAGTTTATATATCTATTCTTTGCTTTAGTTTTTTGGGTTAATAATCTTTTCAGATTCTAACAATCTTGATCTTTTGCTACATTCAATCTTCTTTATCACTTATAACTAGATTAATGATATAACTATGAAAGCATGAATCAACAACACAAAAGCAGATACATAATCAACACACATAACACCAAGATTTTTATGTTGAAACCTGGTTAAGGGAAAAACCATGGTGGGAGTTAACTTGCAAGATTTATTCTCTGTTAAAAGAATAGAAAATGGGAAGGCACTTGCCTTTGGGTGCACTACCCATAGCTCACTACTCAAAGGAGGCTCACTTCCTACAAGAACATTTACAATGTTAACACTGAAAGATTGAATTGAGAAACATCTTTTTCATGCAAGGTTCAGTTCCATTGAAGCGCACAACACCGCTGCTCTGCCCCCACTCACTTCCTTGCGACATCCACATCTTCGCTACTTGAACACTTTTCCATGACTTCACAACACTTATTTATACATGTCATCGACTTTGCAATGAACATCAAAGTTAGCCAAACAATCATCTATCTGGAACACTCTCCAAAAAAGGTATTACAAGAAATTACAATCACAAGACTTAAAATGCTACATGTGAACCACTACACTATCGGAAAAACATAATTGGGACTCAAATCTTCCTTGAACATCACACCACACTCCATAAAACTTCTCTTAGATCATCCACAACACGCACCATGCATCTGATCGGCCAAGATTGGAAAGAATAACAACACCCAAGGAGAGATCTTTATCCACGAGCTCAATCCTCAATGTGGACCACCAACACAATAGGCATCCGATTTAGAGACCACCACAAGCATAATGAAATCAATAGGAACAACCTCACCACCTCAGATCACTAGAAACACTTGCACCTAAACATCTAGGAAGTAAAGGACAGCAACTGTCATGACTGTCATACTAGAAAGATTGCTTGCAGACCTCCAAACCATGAACCGCTTGAGTTGAGAATACACATTGACATCCCAAACACACCTCTAGATCCATAGATCATAATATTTCAATGCGGATCAATCCAGACAAAATCTATGTCACTTTGTTACCTTTGAACAATTGCAAAACCCGGTTCTGCTCAGATGGCCATAACTTCACCAATTCTTCATGCGAACCTCTCAAATCTCAACTGGAGCAACTTCAGACAATCCTCGACAAACCCTTTAATCCACAGACTCTGATCTTCATCTCACTAGGAATGTGGAGCAATCTACTTCACTGAACTGTACTATCTTCATTGTCTCTAACAGAGAGATATGTAACTCACTTGTTTCTTTCGGAGAGGCTAATTTTCTCAATATCCTCAACATAAAAGTCTTCTAAACAAGCAATAGAATAAGATATAGTTGACACTAATGACAACAAGGATATGTTGACATCAATGACAACACCGATTAGGCACATATTTGCAACACAAGTAACATGCCTCAGATTTGGTTAATTCACAGCAACATCTTACATAATTCCTTCGCTAACTTTGCTTAATTCACTCCCAAATATTCAAACTTTCACTCTGATACCACTTGGTGTAGTCATGATTAGGAGGGTCCACAAAGTGAACTGACCAAGCCATGTAGATAGAGTAAACACAACGGAAATATCTCAAATATATAAAGTAAATGCATATTTAGTCATTTAGTATATCATGGAATTCAAATACAAATTGGTCGGGAACATGTAGGATTACAATTAGTGCTCATAGGACTGATTTCACAATTACAGAATATGCACAAGATATAGCTTTGAAGATCCTTCGCAAAGAATTCAAACTATCAACTATCTCTATGTAATTTAGTACTTTCCTAGGCATCTATTACATCAATATATATCATCTTCAAAACATAATATTCCTCCACATCAGCCAAGGAAGATCACAAACTCCAATGAAGAGCTATAATGTGTGTACATGGATAGGTCAAACCTAATCATGTATAACTCCTCCACAAATGAATGCAATGGTGTGCAGATCTCAGGGAAGGTCAGCCACGAACTAAACAACGTTGAGTGATGTGTCATTTAGCTCTGCAAGCCATGAAATGCTCTACAAGTCTTCTCCTTTAGTTGATTGTTTGAGACTGTCAGGATGCTCTATTATGAGGAAACAATAGCAATATCTTATCAGCAACTGATCCAAATGAGCTAATATTTGGATATGATGTGCATGAATGTGTCTAGATGCTAAGTCCAGCTCCACAAGGTCTAAAATGCAACTACGGTAGAATGTGGACCAAAATACAAAAATTGCTACTGACTGGATTGACTGTACTAAACTAGAAAATGAAAAGAAACAAATTGAAATGCAAGTATTTTTGGTTGATGAAAGATTGCTCTTGAACCAGGAATGCTCCCGCATCACTATCTCACATTATCACCATCTCTCTGTCTCTCCCTCTCTATTATAATATATTTAAATTTATGTATTCAAAATTTAATATAATATATTTTAAATATAATTATGTATCAGGAAGAAAGAGTGGAGCAGAAGATAATGTAATCTGCAAATGATAACTAGTGTTCTTGTCCCTCCATTTATAGTTGGCTTCCCATAGATTTTCCTTTCTTGTTGGTGGAAAGTTATACTTCTTAGAAGTGTTTTTTCCATGATAATAAGTAGTTAGGAACTGAGGTGATCTCCTTTCTTTCATCTCTTCCTCTCTCTATCTCTCCCTATATCTCTCTTTCCATCTTTCTTTATTTTCGCTTTCATTCTAGCTTCTCTCTCTCTCTATCTATATCTCTCCCTCTTTATATCTTTAACTCTCTCTACCTTTGTCTCTATATCTCCATCTCTCTCATTCTGTAGATTCCTCTCTCTCTCCCTCTCTATCTCTCTACCTCTCCTCTCTCTTCCTCTTTCATTGTTCCTCTCCCTCTTCTTTTGAGGGTCTCTCTCCCTTGTGTCTCTCTCTCTAATAAACAAAGAATGATATAAAATCTATAATATTCATTATCATATATTATATTTTGTATAATATTTAATTTTAAATTTCAATATTTATATATGCTTAATATTTTAAATAATTATATACATTATATATTGTATATTATAGTTAGTTAAATATTTTAATATATAAGATTTATGCATATTTTTTATTTAATTTAAAATAATATTTAATTTACATATTTATTTGTAGTAAACATTTTATATATTTAATAAATATTTAATATAATAGTTAAGTAAACATTTATAATATTTAATATAATAGTTATTTAATTTTAAAACATATGATTTATAATTATTTATATCGAATAAAGTCCATTTAACATAATTTAATTTCTTCCAGAGGTATGCGACAAAATGTAGAGGTCTTTCATAGAAGACCTTTGTGTTCTCAACAAAGTTTATTTGCTAAAGCAAGTAGGGCAAGAAGTCATTTCTCCATTTAGGAGTCTTCAGGATTAGGGTTTCAAAGATCTTTCTGAAATGATGTACGGTATCATGTTTCACTTCGGTATGGTAATGGTAGTTCTTACGGTTTTTAGAATAAGAGAAGGTTTTTTGCTTATAATCGAGCTGAGGATTCAGGAAGGTGGAAAATGGAAGCAAAATTCACCAGGTTTGGAGGGAAAAGCTAGTTCCCCATAAAGAAACTAATTCCCATGAAGAAAATACTAAATCTGATGCTAGGGTTTCTGCTGATATTGTTAATATTCAAATACCAAAAGATTTGGTGAACCCCTATATTCAAGATCTTGCTATAAGGGCAATTATAGGTAAGGCTTGGAATTTGAAACTTAAAGCTGATATTTTTCTTAATTGGATTAGGGTTTCCTGGAAAGGGGTTTCTAATGTTTTTTTCCTACACAAGGATTTATGTGTTTTTATGGTAATTTTTGAGAATGGCTTTTTTCGTGATGAAACCCTAAAACAAAAATTATGGTTTTATCAAGGTAAAGGGATTTGTATTCAGAAGTGGGAGCCTAATTTTGACCCCATTAAAGCTAATATGAACTTTGTCCCGTTTTGGATTTCATTGCCAAACTTACCCCTTGAATACAGAGATCTCAACATTATTGAATTTTGTGCTAAGAAAATGGGTTTTTTTTTATAAAACATGATATATCAAATTTTCAAAAACCAAAATGGCCAATACGATTTTCTATAATTTTAAATTCTTCGTTTCAGTTCCCTAAATTTCTAGAATTTCAATCTAAATTTGGATCTTGGAGACAAATGGTTGCTTTTGAAGATCCTATGATCATGGCAAAGTCAGAGCTTTTTGAATCTAAATGGGTTTGTGAGGATTATGAAAAAGACAAAATTTCACAGGAAGATTTTGATTCTGTTAATCTTGGGGAAGCATCTTTAAATCATTTGGTCAATTCCTCTAGTTTGAATGAGGGGCAAGACTATGTTAATGGTCCAGCAGAGGAATTTTCTTTTGAGTTTGACATTGGCAAAAGGGAGGAGTCAGATAGTCCTAATTTTTTTCATAAAGAAAAAGTGAAAAAGAATTCATTTTCATCATTTAATAAGGAGGAAGATTTTTGTATATCAAGTGGTAGTCAACAGGATGTTTGAAGTTTGGTTAATTTTTCTTTTTCTAAGGAGGAAGCGAAAGCTTTTGTTGATAAGATTATTCATAAAGTTGCTTCCGATCTTATTGATAAAATTGCAGATGAGGTAATTGCATAAGAATCTCATGAAGTTGTAGGCAAGGGTGTCTCTCTTTTCAATAACACTTCTGACTCAAACTTGGCAATTGATAATCAGTTACTTATAGAGAAACGGGATTGGAAGGTTCTGTTAGGTGATGGGATTGGTAATGAGGTTTTTAACCCTACTCAAAACTTTTCCATTCCTCAATCTGTCCCTCAGGTTCCTCCTAATGATGGAATTAATAATGAGGTTTTTGATTTTTCTTCAAAATTGTCCATTTCTCAAACTTCTAGTCAGGATTCCCCTAGGAATTCTAGGTCTATATCTCCTTCAATGAGAGGTTAGAAACCAAAATCTTTTAAAACTTAGGAGGAAATTAAGGCTAGGTTGCAGGCTACCCTTGAAACCTATTTGAGATCGGGGAGAGTGAGAAACTCTCCCCGCCAACAATGAAGATCCTATCCTGGAATGTTAGGGGCATTAATGCCCCTAACAAGAGATGCTTGGTAAAGCGTCAGATAGATTCTGCAGGTATGGACATTATCTTGCTTCAGGAAACAAAGTTATCTCAAACTCAAGCTGAAAATATTTTTCCAAATTGGTATAAATGGAAGTTTCTCCATTCTCCTTCTCAGGGGGCGTCAGGGATTTTGGTTATTCTATGGGATAGTAAAAGTTGTGATATAGATCTTATTTGTTCTACTCAAAAATTTATATTGCCTAAAATAAACTCCCCATCCCTAAACTTCTAGTTATTTAATGTTTATGGGCCAATTTTGACTAGTGACAAAAAATGGTGTTGGGATATTTTGTTTGCACTTTTAGGAAATTTATCTAGAGAAAAAGTTATCTTAGGAAGAGATTTTAATGTGATCTCTCGTTTGTTTGAAAAATCAGGAGGGATTTGTCCTCCTTAGAGGGTGATTGATGATTTTAATGAGTTTATTCCAGATAATGTGTTGGTTGATAGCCCTTTATTAAATAGGGAATTTCACTTGGTCTAATAAGAGAAAGGACTTTTTAAATATTGCAGAAATATTGGATAAGTTTTTGTTCTCTCCTGATTGGTGTATTGATACTAAAATATCTGGTACCTCTGTTCTTCCCTTTTCTGCTTCAGATCATTTTCTCATTTCTTTTCAATTGGACATTGATATGATTAAAAAGAAACATAGATCTTCTTTTAAGTTCCAAGCTATGTGGTTTAGAGATTGTAGCTTCTTACCTCTATTGGAAACTTGGTGGAAGAATGCCCCTTTTGTGAAAGGTTCTTGTATGTTTTGGCTCAATGAGAAATTAAAATTCATAAGAAACAAAATCAAGGAATGGAATAAACTTTCTTTTGGTAATATTTTTTCTCAAAAAGCTTTATTGTAGTCTCAGTTAGAACAGATGAATGAATTCATTATTAAAAATGGCATGGATAATGATTCATTTGAATGTGTTAAATCTCTTCAATCTAACTTGGAGGAGGTTTTAGTTAGAGAAGAATTCTTTTGGAGACAGAAGTCGAGGGAGACTTGGCTTAGAGAGGGAGACTGAAATACAATTTTTTTCCATGTTTCGGCTATGGTAAGAAGACATAAGAACTCTATTCGTGCAATTAAAGACTCTATGGGGAATATTTTGCAAGATGATGTTCTTATCCAGAAAGAAGGAGTTAATTTTTTTCAAAAAATTTTTTCAAAAGAAAATTTTAAGGTCCCGCCTTCGACTGCTCTAGAAGTTATAAATCATATCCCACCTTTGATTTCACAAGAAGATAATATGGAATTGATGAAACATTTTTCTTTAGAAGAAATTAAGGCAGTGGTTTTTTCTTTAGATCTAGATAAATCTCCTGGCCTGTATGGTTTTACCCCACTTTTCTTTCAAAAGTGTTGGGACTTTGTAGGTAAAGATGTATGGTTGGCAGTAGAAGAAGCACGTAGAAATCATATTGTTCTGAAAGAGATTAACTCTACCTTCATTGCTCTAATTCCTAAAGTTGCTACACCTTCTTCCTTTGTTGATTTCAGACCCATCTCTCTTTGTAATACATTGTATAAAATCATATCTAAAGCAATTACTCTAAGACTTGCTATTTTCATTCCCAAAATTGTATCAAAAGAGCAAGGAGGTTTTGTCGCAGGTAAGGAAACCACTGAAGGTGCATTGGTGGCTCATGAGGTTCTACATTCAATTCATAATCATAAGCTTTCTACTATGTTGGTTAAAATGGATATGTTGAAAGCTTATGATAGAGTGTCTTGGGATTTTTTTTTTCAAGTTCTCCTTAAGTTTGGTTTCTCACCTAAGTGGTGTAAGTGGATTTCTTCTTGCATTTTTGGTTCAAATTTTTTAGTTTTGATTAATGGTTCCCAGTCTAATTTCTTCAAATCTTCTCAAGGGATAAGACAAGGTGATCCTTTGTCCCCTTTCCTTTTTATAATAATGGCAGAAGGTTTGAGCAGATTGATCTTGAGGCAAAACTCCTTGGGAAACTGGAAGGGGATTAAAATTCCTAGAGTTCCTTTTGCTATTACTCATGCTTTATTTGTAGATGACACTCTGTTGTTTGGTCAACCTTTGATGTCAGAAGCTAAACATATGAAGGATGTAATTTCTATGTATTGTTTAGTATCGGGTCAGAAAGTAAACCAGGAGAAATCTAAAATCTTTTTCTTTTTTACATCTTCATTAGTTCAAGAAAGGGTTGCAAAATTTTTGGGGTTTAAGGTGGATGTCCTCCCTTCAAGATATTTGGGGATTCCTCTTTTTTTGGGATCAGTTAAAAATATGTTCTAGGATAAACTTATTAAAAGTATCAAGTCCAAAATCTCCTCATGGAAAGGTAAATGGTTAACTTTGGCTGGCAAAATCCTTATGATTAAATCAGTTTTGTTGGCAGTGCCTATGTATATGCTTTTAGTGCTTATGGTGCCCAAGTCCATCCTTTCTTGCCTTGTTAATATCTTGAGGAAGTTCATGTGGAACGGATCTAACTTGAATGGAAAAAAGATCCCTCTAATTTCCTGGGATAAAATCTGTATTCCAAAGTAGAATGGAGGAACTGGGATCCATAACATTGAAGCTCACAATAAGGCTCTTGGAGCCAAGTTGGTTTGGAATTTATATGAAAAGTCAAATTCTAAATGGGGAAAAATTATGCTATCTAAATATCTAGATTCATCTTCGCCTGAAAGAATCTTTACTATTCTTAATCCAAAGATGGGTTCTAAGATTTGGAATTTTCTATTAAAATGTAGAGAGGTGATTTCCCCCTTTTTTTTTATCTTGGGTTATTCAGGATGGAAATTCAACCCTTTTTTGGGATGATTCTTGGAATAGTTACCAGGCATTGTCAAATATAGAAGGCCTTCAAGAAATTAAGTTATTTTTGTGTCAGGTCTGGGGAACAAAAGTTAAAGATTATATTGTGGTTGATTCTGATTCAATTATTAATAAAGTTACATGGAAATTTTTTAATGACTTTCCAATTCCTTTAGAATAGAAGGTCTTTCTTAGGAATATCTTGAAGGAGAGAAGAATTTTTATATCAGGAGGAAGGGATAAACTCATTTGGGTCCCCTCAAAGTCTGGTCGTTATACAGTCAAGAAAGGATATCTAAGTATCATTAGTAAGAATTCTAATTCAGCTACTGATTGGCCTTATAAGCTTTATTGGAGTGGTCCTTGCCTACCTAAAGCAAGGGCTTTTGCTTGGTTAGCATTGAATTATAGAATCCTTACTAGTGATAGGTTAGTCAAGCTTGGTGTTGCTAATTCTTTGTTGTCCTTTTTGTTCTGAAGTTGAGGAAATTGTAGACCATTTACTGCTAAATTGTCATTTCTCTTCAAAAGTTTGGTATTGGTTACTTTCAAAATTGTGTTGGCAGGGCCCCCTTCCTCACTCTCTCCTTCAAGTTTTTCAAAGATGGTCTATCTTATTCACAAATTCTACCTTCTCTGCTTTGTGGTTGGTCTCGCTGCATATTTTGATTTAGATTTTGTCATTAGAAAGAAATAGCAAAATTTTTAGAAAAATTAAAAACTCTATTGATGCAATTATTGTAAAAATTGAAAAAATGATTTCGGAAGTAGTCTCAGCTTCTCTTCTTTTTAGAGAGGCAGGTTCTCTAGTTTTTTCTTCTTGGGATGATCTAATGTTAAAAAGCTAGAAATTTTTACTTTTGCCTAACTCAAATTGCTTTAGCATGGGTAGTAAGATAGATAGGTCCTCTATTAAGTGGATCCCTCCACCTGTTTCTTTTGTAAAATTGAATTTTGATGGTGCGAGTAGAGGTAATCCTGGTGTCTCTAGAGCTGGTTGTGTTTTAAGAGATCATAATGGGTCAGTTTAAGAGCTTTATCAGTTAAGCTTGGTTTGTGTTCAAACAATGAGGCAGAGGCCTTGGCATTAGTAGCAGGTCTAAATCTTGCATTAAAATGTGAAATTTCTAATATTATTGTGGAAGGGGTTCTTTAGATATTATAAGGGCATTTAGTCTTAAATCATCCCAAAGCTGGAAAATTGATTACATTTTACAATTTGGAAGGAAACTGCCAGATCATTTTCAATGATTTAAAATAGTTCATATGTATAGGGAAGGCAATTTGTTAGCAGATTTTCTTGCTAATCATGCTTTTTGCATTAATGATTCAATTAAGGAGTGGGATTCTAACTCCCTTTTGTTGATCCCCGGAATTAATTGCATACTAGCTAAGGAAAGCTCAAACTAATTTGTCATGTAAATTGTGAAGTATTTAGCGGAAAGATATCTTAAGTGAGTATTTTGTATTAGCCTTTAAATTTAGAATTATCTCTATTCTGTGGCTCTGTTCTAATAGTTGACGTCATTCCTTGGGTTGAGGGTAGTTTCATTTGGTGTGTAGTACTTGGTGCAGGAGCACCTTGAAGACATTGAGAATCTGAGGATTCTATACATTTTCTTTTTTGTCCAAGTGTCATACTGTAAGGCCTTTGCACCATATTGAGTTATACGTTGCCGAGTAAGGCATAAAACTAAATTTGTATACGTGTTGTAAGAGATTGTAACCAAACAAGAAAGAAGTTGTAACTGTAAGGCAAAGGTGGTTAGAGGTGGTTCACCTTCCATCTTGTAACTGCCTACGTGATAGATGTGAGTCGTTAAATAGCTGAGTCTGTATTCGTATGAAGAGAAGGGAGAGAGACAGATAGAAGAAAAAGAACAAATTTGTATTCAGAAGAAGGAAATAAAAGAAGTTCTATTTCTGGTGTAATTTCTGGGATGTAGTACGGAAGCATTCCACTGGTTGAGGTTTCTTCAAAACTAGTGGAATGTCTTCCTTAGAGTAGATTTTTTTTCTGTTATGTAGTTTTAGTGTTTCTGTGCATGGCTATTCAGTTACAATGAGCACATCAAAGATTTTTGTTAAAGAACTGTGCACCTTATGTATATACATCTAATGTATGTGGCGAACATCTGCGTGTATATCGCATATACGGTGAAAGGAACCAGTGAAGAAAGTCAAAAAAATGCGTAGTAAAGGTCATCGGAGTAAGGAGGATCATCGGAGAAAGACTTGGAAGTCACACCGAACAACGGAGTCATGCCAATAGAAGGCATATCGGCATAAGGATGGACATCAAAAAAAGAGGAGTAAGTCAGGCCGATGATCAGAGTCTGACTGATGGAGCAGTTGTATCAGCGTGTCGGAGAGAGAAATGGAGACACTGCCGATAGAGGCAGTCTTGCCAATGGAAAAGTTGTATGTGGGTTTCAGCGTGAGGTTGTAATATTGGAGAACAAGTGTATTAAGTCTGAGTGATGTAAGAAGTCTTACCGATGGCTAGTGGATGGTAAGCACATCAGGGAGAAGATAGATATCGGTGAGCGAAGAGAAAGCTATGCCGACGTTCACGGTCTGGCCGATGATAGTTATCTAGCCGATAGTAATATATCTTACCGATAGTAAAGAACTCAAATATTTTGGTATTATTTGGACATACAAGAGGGTTTTGAAAGGTGATTAAGCTAAACCCTAGCTTTTTGTGGGTTGATGGGTATTTTACACCCTATTAAGCAAGTGTCTGCTGCCCACTCTGCATCAAATTAGTATTAGAGCTCAGAAGATTCTGAGCGTGTAGATAGAGCACCGAAGGAGGCAATCTACACCAAGATTTTGGGATGAACAGTTACAAGTTCAGTTGCTACAGTAGACAGATAGGAAGGTCTGTCAAGAGGGCCAGAGAAGATGGTCCATTGGTTGTCGCCAAAAGTCTTGGGGAGAGAGGCAAGAGAGGACTCTCAAGTGAGGGACAGAAGTGTTGGTGTAGCAGGGAGGAGTGGACTTTAGATGATAGAGATGCACCTAGAAGGCAACCAGTCAAACTCCATTTATAGGAGTCATAGTTGAAGGGTAAAGAGGAAACAACGAAAGTATCAAGTCAAAGTTGCACTCATAAAGAGGCAAATGTTGTTTGAAGCAGACCACCTAACTCTTGGGACAAGAGTTTTCTTCATGTTGGGGAGTATGGTGCAGGAGTACCTTAAAGACATTGAGAATCTAAGGATTCTATACATTTTTTGTTTTGTCCAAGTGTCATACTGTAAGGCCTTCGCGCCATATTGAGTTATACGTTGCCAAGTAAGGCATAAAACTAAATCTGTATACATGTTGTAAGAGATTGTAACTGAACAAGAAAGAAGTTGTAACCGTAAGGCAGAGGTGGTTAGAGGTGGTTCGCTTTCCATCTTATAACTGCCTACGTGATAGATGTGAGTCATTAAATAGCTGAGTCTGTATTCATATGAAGAGAAGGGAGAGAGACAGACAGAAGAAAAAGAACAAATTTGTATTCAGAAGAAGGAAATAAAAGAAGTTCTATTTCTGGTGTAATTTTTGGTATGTAGTACGGAAGCATTCCACTGGTTGAGGTTTCTTCGAAACCAGTGGAATGTCTTCCTTAGAGTAGATTTTTTTCTGTTATGTAGTTTTAGTGTTTCTGTGCATGGCTATTCAGTTACAATGAGCACAGCGGAGATTTTTGTTAAAGAACTGTGCACCTTATGTATATACATTTAATGTATGTGGCGAACATCTGCATGTATATCGCATATACGGTGAAAGGAGCTGGCGAAGAAAGTCAAAAAAATGCGTAGTAAAGGTCATCGGAGTAAGGAGGGTCATCGGAGGAAGACTTGGAAGTCACACCGAACAGCGGAGTCATGCCGATAGAAGGCATATCAACATAAGGATGGACATCAGAGAAAGAGGAGTAAGTCAGGCCAATGATCAAAGTCTGACCGATGGAGCAGTTGTATTGGCATGTTGGAGAGAGAAATGGAGACACTGCCGATAGAGGTAGTCTTGCCGATGGAGAAGTTGTATGTGCATTTCGGCGTGAGGTTGTGATATCGGAGAACAAGTGTAAAGTCTAAGCGATGTAAGAAGTCTTACCGATGGCTAGTGGATGGTAAGCACATCAGGGAGAAGATAGATATTGGTGAGCGAAGAGAAAGCTATGCCGATGTTCATGGTCTGGCCGATGATAGTTATCTAGCCGATAGTAATATATCTTACCGATAGTAAAGAACTCAAATATTTCAATATTATTTAGACATACAAGAGGGTTTTGAAAGGTGATTAAGCTAAACCCTAGCTTTTTATGGGTTGATGGGTATTTTACACCCTATTAAGTAAGCGTCCGCTGCCCACTCTGCATCAGTACAGCTATTTTAATTTTGTACGTAGGGTGGCAGTTCTCGCTTAACGGTATATCTTGTCAGGAATTATTTTATTCATTACATTTTGAAGGAACTCTCCTTTATATTCTTGTTTTGGCACGACTTCTGCCATCTTTCTGCAAGCTTTATATTTGCTCTATTGTAGCCTCCTAATCTAGTTTTTTCAAGATTCAAGTATTATTTTGTTCTAGTATGGGCATGGTTCAGCGAAACAGAAGAATTCTCATGCCAATTCAAAATTGGGAACGATCCTCCTTAGGTCTTCTCAATCTGAACACCATGCCGGAAGTTTTTAAGACTTATGAAGATGCTATTGAAAGAGCAATTATTTAGGTTTGTGGTCTGTAAGTTTTACATTTTCCTAGAACTATATATCCATCCCAGGAAGTTTCGCATTTCCTTTCAAATGCTATGGATTTATTGCAAAGTTTTGATCTAGTAAGGAATCTGGGCTTTCTGTTTGTCCAAGATGTTCATTTTCTTGTGGATATTTTTAATGAAGTTATAGAGGATTATGATTTGTATACGGGTTCTACTCTTATAAGTGGCTTGTTTGATCGCAGGGATCTTTTCCGCCGACCTGCACTTCATTGTCTCTTCAATGCTATGTTGCATGGCCTTCAAATCAATTGTGCTATGTCTTTTCATAATTCTATTCACAGTCATAGAAGAGAGCTGGGGAGACAATTGGTAGATGATGCTACAGAGGTGTTTAATGCTCTTTCGTTTCTTCTGCATTACATTCCTCCTCCACCACCTCCTCCCCCTCAGCTGACAGAAGAGGAGGTTCGTCATCAGCAGGGTTTTATTGCTGAAGGATTGCAAGATGATAACTAATTGTTATGGTTCTTTTTTGGGTGTTTTTCATTATGAAATAATTGGACTATATCCTCTACAAATTTTGTAATAACATCTTATTGACAAAGAAGTCAACCATGTAATGTTCACAGACTATTTTTTATTAGACTCATCTTTTTGAGTCATTTTGTATTAGCTATGTTTTAAAAAAGGCTACAACCGGAAGTTTTCTTCGCCTAATTCTTTCCTGCCGGTATGCCTTGCTGAATTAGGCTTTCTGTAATTTCTCTTTTATTATTAATATATTTTCAGTGGCTATGCCACTTTTTCTATGAAAAAAAAAGTCCATTTAACATATAATTATAATAAAACTTTCTCAATAGCTAGAATAAAATTAAAACTTTCATAAAAAAAAAAATTAGTAAGAATATATTACCTACAATAAAATAATAATTATGTAAGTTTGTACAGATTAGAGCCATTGGCACAAATTTATCTACCAGTGTTGTATATATGCTATGTGTGATATATACACTGTGTATGTGTATAGAGATCATTGTTTGTTAGGTTGAAGAGAGTAGTAGATGGAGAAAGGTCAACTTTGAGGTTCTCTTTAAAAAGTTGTAGTTTCTTATAGAAGACTGTGTAATACTTTTAGAATTGATAGTAGTGACACAATGAGCATGGCTAGGTGTGTCCTAAGAGAGGAAGAAATGACCAATGTTGGGACAAAGTGAACTAAAGCCTCCATTTAGGAGGAATTCCAAGTAAGATTGGAATCCATGGTAAGGTGCAAAGAAGAAAACATCCTAATAATTGAAAGGGTCTTAGGATCATAATTTTTTGTTCTCTAGAGATGGTCTAGTGGAAAAGAATGAGAATGTAGTAGTTGTAGAGGCAATGCAGGAAGAAAAGACTAATGTGGCAAGTCTAATAAAGGAAATAGTTGCACTTTGAAGGTAATAATTTTGCATATTTTTTGGAGGTCCATTAAGGTCATCTATAGGTATGTAAGTGTATTTTAAATTAATCTCTCTCTATCTCTCTATCAATGTCCCTCTCTCTCTATAGGTACAAGTCTATTAAACCTTGGTGGATACTAGTTGTCCAAGGATCAGAAACTTGGTATGGGAAGGAATTTGGGTAGCAATCCCATATCTAATTATATGGCACATATGGATAGAGTGCAATGCAAGAATTTTTAGAGGAGTTGAAACTTCTATAGAAGAAGTTCAGAAAAAGATTGAGGGGCCATATGTGAGATAGTTAGGGTGCAGGTACAATAGACACACCACCACTCAAAACCATTTACAAAATGGGATGAGGCAATCATGAGGAGATGGATCGCTCTAAAACTCCCTATGAATTTTGTAGAAAATGAGAGTGCTATTCAGAAAAGAAAGCGAAGGGAGATGGAAAGATGGGATCCTCCACCATTAGGCCGACTAAAACTAAATTTCAATGAGGCTACAAAGGGAAACCCCAACATATCTGGAGTTAGGTGCATAATTAGGAATATCAAAGGAGAAATTGAATGGGCCATCGCCAAGAGGCTACCCATGGGAACCAACAATGAGGAAGAATTCCAAGTACTTCTGGCAGGTTTAAGACTATGCAAAGAAAAAGACCTCAAGGACATTAAAGTGGAAGGAGACCCCATGATTTACATCAATGCTGTAAAAACCAAAAAAGTGTTGAATTGGAAGCTCCAGAACCTAGCAAAGCTCATATGGGAACTTGCGGGCAACCTGTATATTGTGTCAATCCGACATTGCTTCAGAGAGGCCAACCAATTAGCTGACCAACTAGCCAATAGAGCATGTTCACAATAGGAAGAAGAAGTTATTTCAAATAATCCTAATTCTTGGGAAGGACTTACTCTTTAATGCTTTTTTACTCTCTTTTTACTCAATTATGCTGTCATACCGACCTCAAGCTCATCCATATATATATATAGTGGCAAAGAGACATAGGGAAAATAGAGAATGAGAGAAAGATATATATATATATATATATATCTTTCTCTCATTCTCTATTTTCCCTATGTCTCTTTGCCACCTCTTTGTCCACCTCCTTTCTCTCTCCACCTCTTTGTTCCTCTCTAACTCTTTCTCCCTCCTTCTCTATCTCTCTTTTTCATATCTCTTCCTCCCTCTCTCCCTTCTCTTTCTCTCACACACTTTCTCTACCTCTCATACTTTAGGTTTTTCTACCAATAAAATATAAGAAAGAAACAAATCCAATAGATCCCATCATTTCTATTACTTTGCATTGCTATATGACTATCAACCATTGATGCCCAAAGTGAGCCATTGTTATATAGAAAGTGAGATAGATAAAGATAGAGAGATGGAGAGAGGAGATAGAGAAAGGAAGAGTGAAAGAAAGAAGGGGAGAAAGGGAGACATATATAAACATAGAGAGAGAGAGAGAAGATTTCTCATTCGCTCAGATTTATTATCAAGATGTCTAGGTTATTACTCCTTGACAATTTATAGGGATGATGCAACAAACACCGTTGTTGCAACTATGTTAGGCTATAGATGCAGTAGTTCAATTGCGGTGGCATGACCCGTAAATGTGAACTAGAGGCACTGTTAATACCGAACACTACAGATGGTTTTGGATTTTAATTTTGTTTAAAATTCACTAAACTAAAATAATAAGAATTATAATTCTAACACTTATTATACACATGGAAAATAAACAAATTTAATTATGCACTCTAAACTTGATTTTGTACTTGGAATAAGATAAATAAGCTTAATTACATGCTTGAAAATAAAATAAACTTTATTTACATATTTTTTTTTATGAATATGTATATCTATTACCATAAAAGTTTAAATATAATACATATTCACAAAAAAAAGGTTAAGGGACACAAGGTCACCCCACAAAGTCTAGCATCAAATGGGCAATGCCTAAAGAAAAATAGAAGTCCTTAAAACATCATAAACAATGGCCTAAGTGACAAGATCAATTCCAGCAGATGGAGGAGGATCTTTATCCTCTGAGTTGCCCCATATATCAGTAGGGTCCAGGGCATCCTCTGGAATGGACCACCCATCTTCTGCTTCTCTGTCTTTGTCTTTATCATGTGCCGGGGAGATAGCCAGGGCCAAAGTAGGAAAGGCTTTGGAAGAATCTATCCAACTAGACCCTTGCCTACCACTAGCACTACCTATGTGTTGTTCAAATCCCCATGTAGAACCACCATGTGAAGGGCATGGGGGAGAGGTAGAGCACCACCTAGGCATAACATAGCTGCTAGAGTGGCATCAGGATTGGGAGTGGGGGTTCTGAGAATGATGATCAAGAGAACTCCTACCACGCCTTTGTCCCTAAGAGGGGGAATAGCCTTGAGAAGTAGAAGCATCATGAGGGACCCAGGCTACACTAAAAGGAGCATTTCCCCAGTGGTCCAGAAGGTCCTGAAGGTGGGAGACCTCCAAAGCCACCGTGTTGGCTTGCACTTGAATCTGAAGAAGCACATTGTTAAAGATATAAGCTTTAGTAAACATAGAAACATCAGAAGTTATAGTATGATGAGAAAAGATAGTAGAGTTCCTATCCTTCCATAATGAAAACAAAATCTCCCCCCAGAAAACATGCCATAATTGAGAAAATCTAGAAGGAAGATGAGGCCAGTCTCCCAACATAATAATATGCTAAGAAAAAGGCTCTAGACCAAATGGTTGAAAGAAGTCATGAATCTAGTTCCAAAGGGTCTGGGAACACCAAAAAAACTAGAAGATATCCATAAAAGTCTTTGGTTGGCCACAAAATGGGCATCTAGGATCAGTAATGCCTAAATGGTGAAGGCGAGCCCCAATGGGCAATCCTTGGAAAATCACACACCAAGCAAAATGAGCTAGCTTGGGTTCAAAAGATGCAGACCAAATAGTCTGAAAACGCTATTGCCAAACAAACGGTGAATACTATAAATGCCATCGATTATTCAGATAGGATACCATTGGCAGATGAGGAGATAACCAACAATATCCAAGACTTAGTTTATAGCGGCAAAAAGCGGTCTCAAGGGACCATAACCAATCTTTCCACCATGGTTTAGTAGATAAAATACCAATCTTATGAATCATATTTAGTGGGAGAGTGGACATCACAATGTCAAAAGTTTCACGATCCAATCTGTTAAGATTGAATTGGACACGTAGGTCCTCACATGAGCATAAATCCATAGTGGCTCTAGAAAACAAGTCTTTGAGAGTACGAATTCCCTTCTTGTGAAAACGCAACGCTCAAACCCAAGGAAGCTTAGCAAGGGGTTGACCTTGAACTTGAATGAGAGGGCACCACCAAAGATTGTAATAATTAAAAGAAAGGCCTTCACAAAAATTAGAGCCATTCCAATAGAGCCAAGGCTTAATGGCTTCCCAGGCCTGCCAAATGCTTTTGGCAACAAAAGTTCCTTCAATATGAATGGCTTCTTTCATAACAAGAAGGGTTTGAAATCCAATCCTCTTCCAAGTTGGGTGGTTAACGAGATAACCTGAGGAGATACAGTGTCAAAGCAACACTTTCCAGGCCTCATTACCAGAAATTACCTGCACAATCCATTTGGCACAAAGAGTCAAACCTTGGCATTGAGTGGAGAGGAGCCCAAGCCCTCCAGAATCTCTCAGGAGACAACAAAATTCCTAGGAAACTCTGTGAAATCCTTTATGATCCTCGGAAGAAGCCCATAAAAAATCTCTGAGCAATTTTTCCAACTTCATGTATGAAGCTTTCGATGGGGCCCAAAAAGAAGAATGATAAACATAAGTAGCTGCAGGAATTTTGGAGCAAACCTAAAATTTACCAAGCAAATAAAGTGGCTTGGTGATCCAAAATGAGAGTTTTTTCTCAATTCGAGAAAGAACAACATTCCAGAGATCCACATGGGAGGCTTGGAAGGCAAAGGAATGCCCAAAAAACAAAAACATTCTCCATGATTGAGCCACTTCCAGGGATATTGGAGAAGCCACTAAGGAGTCAGAAGGATGGATTTCCTATAACATTGAGTTTTATGCCATTGGATTGCATAGCCATAGGCTAGACAAAAAGTGTCAAGAGAACGAAGAGCTTCTTTGACATTTTTCTCTTCTTCAATCAACGTAAGAAATGAGTCATCTACAAAATGACTATTCATGAGCTGAGTAGAGGAGTAAGGAAGAGCAATTCCTCTAACCTTCCCAAGAGAAATGGAATGACCCAATAAATAGCCAAAACCTTTAGCAACCAAAACATATAAAGAAGGAGCAAGCAGGCAACCTTGTCTGATAGATTAGTGAATGCCAAAAGCTTGAGATTGGAAGCCATTAATGGTAATGCATGCAAAGGCATCTCCAAAAAACATTTTAACAGATTGAATAAAGCGGAGGCCAAAACCCAGAGCCTTAAGCATGGCAAGAATAAAAGGACACTCAATGCAGTTGTAAGCCTTAAAAAAATTGATTTTGAGAAAAAGGGCATGTTGTTGAGAATGGCATGCCCATTCCATACCTTCTTAAACAACAATAATATTGTCCAGAATGAATCTGGATTTAATAAAACCTGTTTGTTCTGGGTGAACAATATGCGGAAGCAGATGGTGAATTTTTAAGGCTAACACTTTGGCAATCATCTTGTAGGAAATATTGAGCAGTGTGATTGGACACCAGCTGCATATATCTTTAGGGTCGCTAGCCTTAGGTATGAATTTGATGTTACATTTGTTAATTAGATTACCCAAGGAATGATTATGAAAGGCTTCTAGATAAACTTTGTGTAAATCATGACCCACACAGTGCCATAAAGCTTTATAAAATTCACAAGGGAAGCCATCGCAGCCTGGAGCTTTGTCATCCGCCATAGAAAAAATAGCTTCCTTAAGGTCTTCAATGGTGAGTAATTACTCATAGAAGGCATGTTGTGATTCTGAGAGCCTAGAAAGGACCACTTGAAGGCATTACTGTAAATATCTATCACGCTCAGGAGAATCCTCTTGCATAGTAAAAATGTTTTCATAGTGGCAGACAAAAGCTTGAAGAATATCTGGCAACTTAGAGAGCACCATCTGCCCTTCCCAGATTTTCTTGATCCCTAGTGAAGAATGGCAAGAACACAGAGCCAAGAAAAATTCCTTCAAAGCTCAGTCTCCAATTTTAAGCCAATGAAGGCGAGATTTGATCTAGGCACCTCTAGCAGCGTAGCTATCAGCTACCTACTTTTGATGTCGAAGCTGAGCCACCTTGGCCTGTAAGGTTTGAGAAAAAGGATTGGCAGCAAGCTCCTCTGTAGCATGGCAGAGATCCAAGGTGGTGGCCTCATATGAGCGCCACCGAAAGGCAGCTAATTGGCGGCCATAGATGTGGAGAAACCGAGTGGTGCACCGAATGGCATTATTCCACCATTCAATCCAGCCAGTATGATGAGCTGGATGACATGCAAGATTCCAAACCTCCTGAATGTGGGCCAGCATGGGTTGATGACTCAGCAAGGAAGTATTGAGAAAAAATTATGTTTTGGGAGGCCGAAAAATCCCCACTTGCCATTTAATGCCAAATTTAATAAGAAAGTGGTAGATGATAGCGTGACCTCCAGGAGAGGCATAACTGGCAGTTGATGACAAGATACAAAAAAGAAAAAAGATTGTGCCGTAAGCATGACATGATCAAGGCATTTAAGAACCCTATTAGAGTCGGATTGAAAGTTACTCCACGTATGCCAAACAACCTGTTGATGGCGGCGAGCTGTATTGGGGTCATAAAGGCCTATTTATTGCACATATAAAACCACGCCTCCCTCTCACTAAATGTCCAATGAAAAGGCAATAAGGCTTCTTTATTGAAGGCCACCTCTACCATATTAAAATCTCCACACAAAACCCAAGTCATCAAGGGGAGAGAATTCACAATCCACCGCCAAAGAGAAGATCTCTCAACAACATCATTAGGAGCATAAACATTAATGACTCCAAAAGAATGATTTTCAATCATCATGAGAATCCAAACTAGCCTCATGGTGGGATCTGAACCATGATCTATGACACATGACTGCTACCATGGTGCCAAGAGGGTGACAACCCCTCCATGTCCCACTTCATGTTTGGAGGCAAAATTTAAACAACCAGGCCAAATAACCTGACATGCAAAAGAAAGCATGAAAGATGAAATCTTAACTTCCTGAAGGAACAAAACATCAATACCAGGATAATTCTGATGAGTATCCCTAATGGAATACTTAGTAGCGAGGTCAATGATACCTCGAACATTCCATGAAAGAAAATTCATGTGTCAAAGTCTTGTATATTGTCCTTGTCCCCAAGAGAGGAGAAACGATTCTGCAAGAAATCAGACACTTTGGGAGCTCGTGCATGTCCATTCCATTTCTTCTCTAGCATACCATTTCCCTCCTCCACACACCCAGAGGGGCTGTGAGAGTGGCGAAGGATGGGGGTAGGAGTCAGAATAACAAGGGTGGGCTATAAATGCCATGCACCCAAAACTTGACTCAGAGTTTCAGCTACTGTCAAAATTGAATTCTCCTTCCCATTCTCTGAAAGTTTTGAAGTTGGTGCTGATGAATAGATGACAGGTTCAACCTATTTTTTTACTACTAATATTCCCTTTACTGGAGTCTTTAGTCCATTTGTCCTCTGATTTGGAGGTTTCCTAGGATTTCGGAGGGTCAGTCACCTTAGGTGGTGATTTATCCCTTGAAACATTTAAAGGACAATCCTTGATTTTGTGCTCTGACGATTGATAACAGAAACAAGTGTTTGGCAGGTTGAGGCAAGACACACGTTGGGTATGAGAGACCCCACCTATTTGTATATCAATAGTTTCCTTGAGGTCTTAGGATAAGTCAACCTCCGCACAGACGCTTTTCTAGGGTCGAGCATGAAAGAAGCGGCCAGGCTCCACACAAACTACTTTACCCAAAGATTGGGCAATGAGGTGAAGAAAAGGCCAAAAAGGCAAGGGGAGGCTAGGGAATTCAACCCACACTGGGATACGAAGTCTCTTATAATCAAAGACTGTAAAATCACGTGACCAAGACTGAAAAACTAAAAGAGAAGATTGCACATACTAGGGCCCATTCTGAAGAATGGCCTAGACATGGTTGACCTCAACAAAGTGAAACAAAAAAAATCCTTGGTTAGGTTTTGGACGCCATCAAGGCAGACCCCATGAGGGGTCCATGCCTTGGAGACCCAATCCTTAAGCATGCTTTCTGGGTGAACCCTCCCAACAAAATAGCCTATTAATGTATGATGCTCAAGCTAATGGCAAGCATTATCAAAATCTTGAACAAGAAAAATAACATTTGCATTTTTTTTAGAATGCATACCTCGTGAAACACCTTAGCTACAAATTTCTGGGACGCTTGTTCATAAGAGCCATTATCGTTGGACACCAAAGCAGCAACATTGGCAACAATAGATGGGTTGAGGCTGGCCGAGGCCATTATAAACTCAAGAGATTCCTACAGTACGTGTGGCATTACACAAGACAAAGGTTAGTAGAAAAAACATGGTGAAACCCTAGCAGACCTAAATCATCAGAGCACTACTGAATCCCACTCTAACTATAAATTTGACCCAAAATAAATCATTTACATATTTGAAAAACAAAATAATAACTAGTTAACTTATTTTACACATGGGAAAATAAATAAATTTAATTACACCCTTAATCAAATACTTGAAAATAAATGACCTTAAACTAAACTAAAATGGATAAAATAAACTTAATTGAAATAAATAAATTTATTTACACAATTGAAATAGATAAAACTCAATAAAATACTTTCTATTCAATTCTCATAAGAATATAAAATTAAATTAAAATCTATTACATATTTTACATAATTCAAAATTTCTATTTGACAAGGTATGTTAAAGAAAACTCAATTATTCTAGTTTTTCTATTTTATTTTTTCTAAGAATTAAATTGAGATAAAGGATAGATAATTGTTTTCAAAATTTCAAGCCTAAGACTTTTTTGTTTCTCAATAAAAATTAAAAATTTTGAATGCTTGGGAAAGGTAAAAGTAAGGGGAATAAAACCTAGAAAGGAATTTAATATAAGCCTTATGATGTGAGAGCAATTTTAACTGTAATCAACTCCATCAAATCAATACTATTTAATTAGAGATTTAATTCATCTTCTACAATATTCAATACAATTACTACTAATCCTCTAACATGTTATAACGTGTTATATTTGTCACTGTGTAACTAAAAATTGAAAGAGAATTAATTGGTTTTGTTTTCTATACATTATTTGACTTTAATAGCATGTGAATTGTTTGATAGATTTCCTCGCAATATTTGCATAACGGATTGGTAATAAATATTTTAAAAAATTCAATTTGTTGATGAGATGATATAATGCTCATACAAATGCAACTAACTAGGGTAAAACTATTTCCTACAACTTTTATTAGCTTCCTGTCTGCCTATGCTAAAATGGGTGATTTAAAAATAAGAATGGACACTCATGAAATCAAAATGTAGAGTCCCATGGACTGTTATGTTCTAGAAATACAGAAAATGCATCAATTTGAATAAGGCTTTTAGATACTATATCATCGGAATATTAATTAAGCCTATAGTAATTGTGTGGATATGTTTTCTTGGTACCTATAGATCACATATGAAGATAGGCTTGGAAGTATTTATAGTGACTTTTCTTTTAGATTCTAAAACAATAAACTAAATGTTGTGCATCCTATGTTGTTCTTTCAAACATCTACATAGAAATGAGTAGGGAGTAAAGAAATTTAAATGGAAGAAATTGATGAAAGATAAATCAAGGATTTAATTTTTTATTTTAAAAAAACTTAAGCCCATCTAAAATCTAAAAGTTTCTCTTTTAAAAGAAAATAGGCTTTTAGAACATACACATAATTTCTTACTTTTGCCCTCTTTAAACATTTAAAACCATAGAATTTTAGAAAGAAACTTGTGAGAATTTAGGAGGACAACTTCTTTTTATTATCTTGTTTTCTTTTAAAAAATATACAAATCCTAGTTTTGCATGAAACAAATCACATTTATATTCAAAGGAGGTCTAAATAAAATTGGAGAAATGGGCTTGGAAGGTGAAAGGGATTTTTTAGATTCAAGACATTTGTTAAATGTTATGAAAGAGTTGAAAAAAAATAAAAGTAGTTATTATATTTGTAATATGGCATCTAATTACTGAACTAAAGTAGTAGTTAAAATTCTTAAATGCACAACCAAAATGCAATGATTTATATTCATATCACAATGATGCAAATGTAGTAATAAATATGTCAAATACACAATGATTAATATATAAAAGTTCTAACATTACCACTAACAAATAGACTTAATTTGATTATCATTCCTCTAAGAAAGAAAGAAATGGGTGAAGAAGTGCTTCAATTCAACTTATGGATTTTCTGCCCAACTCCTCTTCTTCCTTCTCAAAACCTTCATTTTCTTCTAACCATCACTCTTATTTATATGCAAAAAAAAACTCTTTTACTTTCTTTTCTTGTTTTATTTGTTTTATTTTTATTTATTAATATATATTTTTCTAAAAATTCAAATAAAACACTATCTTTATTTTTCAAATGTTTTAATTTTAGATTGGTAAGCGCCTTAAGGGAATAATTCTTCAAAACAATGAATCACTCTTTAACATCTAGTTTGCAGATGACACTATGTTGTTTCCAGTTTTAGAAGAAGATAACCTTTCCAATTTAGAAGTGAGACTGTCTATTTTCTGTAGAGCGGCTAGTGCAAAGATATCCCATGCAAAGTCTACTCTCCTTGGATTGGATGACTCCCCTCCATTGTGGCTAGACATGGCCAAGTGGTAGTGGGTGGATTCATCCAAACTGGTAAGATTCCTCGGGATTCCTTTCTCTGTTTGTCCATCCTTGAGAGATATGTGGGATTGGGTCTTTTATAAGATTGATAAGAAGCTCAACATGTGGAACAAAAGATATCTCTCCATGGCTGGCATACTTCAGGTCTATCAAAAGATTTTGTCTTCATATTTCATTTATTATGCATTGTCCTGGTTCTTTGCTAGCTATCAAGTGAACTTAATTCATAAAAATATTAGAGACTTTCTATGGTCTGATTGGAACAGAAATAAGAAAATGCATTTGGTTGCTTGGGAATGGTGTTTCCTAAGTAAAGATTTGGGGGGTTTGGGTCTGAAAGACCTTAAGATCCAAGGTGCTACTTTGGGAGCAAAGTGGATAGTAAGGGCCTTTAGTGGCTCGAAGCCTTAGAAAATTCTAACAGTTAATAATTTGAAAAAGGTGATGCCCAAGAAAGCCAAGGACTGGGCAGGATTGAGCATTCAAGATGTTGTATTGGGTGATTTCAGCTTCAAACCCGCAGGGTTAGCTATGTTTGAGTCAATTTGGAGGGCTTGGGAATTTGTTAAGCCATTCCTAATGGATAGAGATGCATTTGATGTAAATAAAAAAGAAGTTGTTCAAACCAAATCCATCTGGTAGAACTTGAAAATGGATGGCAAGACATTGGCATTATTGTAGGGATGCTCATCTAAAAAGTGGCACAAACGGGGAATTATCTCATTGGGGAACATTATAAAAGATAATGTTGTTAAAGATTGGAAGAAATTGAAATCAGAATTTAATATTTCAGAATCTCAGAAAAGAACATATGTTGTTCTTTTGAAATCAATGCATAACACACTTAAATAGGGAATAAACCTAAAACCAGAAAACTGGCAGCAAATTAGATGGAAGAATGGCTCAAAATTTGCAAAAATGAATCCAAAAAGTTGTATAAATTGATGATTGATAAACATGATATATTTGCTCATTTTAACCTGGCATGGAAAGTCAATTTAGAACCTAAAGTGTGGTTAATATATGGTCATAGAACCAAATAAATGTTGCTTCAGGTGGTTATGTGGGATTAGGTTTCTGGTAAGATTGATAAGGTTGGCATTAGGTCTGGATAATATTTGTTTAGTTTGTAAAAATCTTGAGAACAATGAACATATCTTCTTTGACTGTCGGTTTGCAAAAAATCTGGTCTTTTTTCTTAAAGTCATTGAAAGGAAAGTTGTCAAGTGTTTGTATCACCAAAATGAATATCCTTTGTGGCTTTCTTTCTAATGTTGATAAAATAGAAAATTTGTTTTGGTTGTTATTTTTTACTAAGATTTTGTGGGCTTTGTGGAAGGCAAGAAATGATAATGTGTACTAGGGTAGGGAAAGATTGCTTACTGGGTCCATATTGGGACTCACTAGTTGATCAATTTGTGAGCAGCCCACCACCACTACGAGGATTCCTACAAAGATGTTCATGAAGATTCTGGATGAGGAATCAACTACAGTATACAGGTCAGATATAAAATTAGCTAAATTCTAGCTGCCGAGAGGAGAACATGCAAGAACAAGAAAGGTAGATTAATGTGGAACTAGAGACAGAGAAGGAAGAGAATGGTTTGGTCTCGATGGATTCTTGCTACTAGAATTTTGACATAGATAGCGCTTTGCCCAAAGCCTCTTCAAAGATGGATAATAACAAAGATTGGGACTCAGGTGAATTCAATGTCCTTAGGAAACAGGTGGAGTTTCAGGAACAAGTGGACATTACAAACCCTGTTAAAAATACATAGGTTGACTAGAATGACAAGGAATTTTAAAGTTTCAAGTCAAGACAAAAAAAAAGAAAAAAAAAATAGTCAGTTACTATGTAATGGGTATTTTGAGATATATACTATTGTAAAAGATAAATACTTTAACTTGCAGTTTAATTAGATAGATATATGACATAAATGTATTTTGATGTGGCCTCCTAAGCCACCAAATGTACTCCTCTTTTCATATCAGTAATCTTATATGCAAGTAAAAAAAAATGTTTTAATTTCTTTATTTATACCTTCAAAGATTTTCTTAATATATTTGTTTTTTTCTTTTGTTTTAAAAATAATAAAGTAGATAATAAAACAATTAATCAAATATTATTTTAATACTTTCTTTTAATATTTTTTTTTAAAAATAGTCATACTATAATGTTACTATATATAATCATAAATTTAAATAAAGAAAATTTTAAAACAATTTTATAAGAGTAAAGATAATTATTTTTATAAATATTATCCCATCAAAATAAAGCTTAATTAGTATTATATTTTATCCATTTAAATAATCCATCTAATATTAATTTATCAAAAAGGATGTTTATTTTTATCTTGCTTTATTATTATTATTTTGTTTTAAATTCTATTTATATAATTTATCTTTATTTATTGTAATGAAATTTTATCAAAATAAAAATTTAATATTTTCTTTTTAAAATAAATCACTTTTAATAAATATATATTTTTAATAAATATTTTTCTTTATCCTCTTTCTTTAATTTATTTGATTTAACTTTGGTACAAATTTATTTTTCTATTATTATTTATTTTAATTTATTTGATTTAACTTTGGTACAAATTTAATTTTCTATTATTATTTATTTTATTATTCTACCCTTGTTATTATCATTATTAATTATTTATTTTTAAATAAAACATGATCCACCTTTTTCAAATTATTCTATTTAAATTTTACTATAAAATTTTCCTTTACTATTAAAATTATCATTCGATTAGTATTATAATTTAATTAATTAATTTCCAATTCAATTATAATTTCTATGTAATTAATTATGACAAATTTAAGTGTTGAGAAAGAGGGTTATGACAGATAAAGATAAAGGACTGTGTCTTTAATATGTTGGGATGAGAGGTTGTGCAGAAGATGTAGAAAGGGTGGGGAGTTGCTGCACAGAGCCAACATTTTGCAAGAGTTGGTTTATAACAGGATCAATGGTATGCATAGGTTTAGAGATGGCGGTAGAAGTGAGAGGGAGTGTCATGTGTTGGGAGGTTCTGGGGTGAGCATTGGGAAAAGTAAACTGTAAGGGAGGAGAAGGGGGAATAAACCCATATTAATTTATGGGGTTTCCAACCATTCCAAACGAACTAGCATCTAAATTACCATGTTGAGAAGCACTAGTGACCATATGTGAAGATGTGTATATTTATGTGGAAGAAGTAGCCATTGGAATATAAATTTGATTCCCAGTAATATTTGAATGAGAGTCCTAAGCCCCATTATGGTAGCTTGCTAATGGAGGAGCATCACTATGAATGATATGAGCAATGCCATAGAGGAAGTCAAGACCATCAAGATGACTGATTAACACTCCACAAAGGGCCTCGGCTAGAAGAACCATGTTATTAGGTAGGTTCTCACTATTCAGGAGTTCTTAATAATTAGCTAAGTGGTGATCTAGCTCTTGAATCTGAGTCTAGGAAACACTACCTAATGCAATCTCATGATCAAAGGTCAGTTCAGCTTCATGAAAACTTGTCACCAAAGGAGTTAAGAAAGATGATAAGGAAGGAAGAGTTGTGATTGTGGTGTCATAAGAGAAGTGTGGGAAGTTAGGTGTTGATCTAATAGGAGTGTTAGCGGCATGAGATTGAGCCATAGTGGCATACTTCTATTAACAATGTGATTAGAATGTAAGGATTGTGTGGTGAAGCTCATAAACAATGTTTGTTTTCACAACACACAATTGGATTTGATGAGAGAGTTATTGTTTTAAATATTGAAGAATATGTTTAAATATAAAAAATATAATTGGGTAAAAGCACAAACCCGTGTCACACTTTTTTAAGGAATCAGCCAACATCAAAAAAACATCTCAACTTCGACCACATAAAAGTGGTCTTTATGTTTTGAATTTTAAAATGATGTAAACTAAGAAAATGTAGATCTCTTGTTGAATTTTATTAGTCTAATTTTTTAGATTTTTTTAAAAATTGTTTTGATTTCTTTTTTATCAATTTAAGAGCAGATTTTGAAATGCTGAAAATTTGAAGAAAAAGTGACGTTTAGTTGACGTCAATAAACAAATAGAAAAAAAATGCATTTTCCCCTGATTTTTTTTGCCCCAAATAGGTGACTTCATTATCTAGGGTATGAAAAAAAAAAGAATTTTTGATCTATATTTTTCTCGTAATAACGTTTTAAAGTCAAACTTACCTGATTTTAATAGTTTTCAGTTAACGTCAACTATTGTTTAATTTTTTTTTCATTTTCAAAAAACAAATTATACCCTTTTGAAGAGGATTGTCTCCTCTAGGGCATCATATATTTGCCAAATTTTAAAATGATGTTTTACTATTTTTTTTTAGTTTCAAATTAGCCTCTTTTTGAACTTGAACAACCTGCTTGCATTATTTTCAAATATTTATATCCTAAAATTACTCAAAATATAAAAATATATATATTTCCACATTCAAAACTCTGAGCTCTACAAAAGGATTTTTTTTTTTAATTAATTTTGATTGTAAAAATATTGAGCAGAAGTTGGAAGTTTGAAAAAGTATGAGAAAATGGGACTTTGCTATCTAATAGGATGCCATATAGACAGATTCAATCGAATGGGATTCTATCTAATGGGATTCGACTGAATCCCATTCGGTCGAATCTACTCCTTTGTTTTTTTTTTTGAAAAAATTTGTGGCTTTTTTATTATTTTTTAATTACTGAATTACAATAAATTAAAAAAAAAAGGATTTCGAAGGGAAGAGTCATATTGTAAAATACAATGATGTGAAGGTGTTTGTTTAATGCCTTTTTTTTTGGCTTTTTTAGCTTTTTAAAATTAATAAATTATAAAAATTTGGAGAAAAAAGAACCATTGATTTCAACAAGGGCAAAGTCATATTCAAAAACACAATGATCTGAAAGTGTTTTTTTAATGCCTTTTTTGGCTTTTTTAACTTTTTGGGGTTTTTTTAAATTATTAAATTATAGAAAATTGTAGAAAAAAGAACCACTGATTTCAACAGGGGTAGAGTTGTATTCTCAGGTACCATGCTCTAAAACATGTGATTGATTAAAACCATTGATTTATTGAATGTAGACCTAGATCTTCAAATAATAGAGGTTAAAGTCTTTGTACATGTGTTATTTTTGCATGCAGGTGAATTCAAATTTGATCAATTTGTGATGGGCAATAAAAAGATAAGAAAAAGGTTGTATGATCGAAGAAGAGATACTACAAATGTCGATGAAAGAACATCTACTCAAGAACAACCCATGGAAATTGTTGATGACCAAAGAGTACAGGTACCAAAACAAATTGAAGGTGGTGATAGAAATTTTTTCCTTGGTATGGAAAATCTGATGGAGATGGATGAGGATTCTCTTTCAAAAATATTTCATCTAAAGCTATGGTACCTGAAAGCACAGTAAAATTACACTCTAAAAAAATATGGGATGATTTTTTTAAAAATAAGTCTATAATTGGAAGAGCACAGTTATTTGCAAAGTTATTTAGGAAGAAAGAGATAACCCCTGTTTTGGAGTTGTTAGGGATTGATAATAAGAAAAAGTCATCAGGTTCATTAAAGCAAACAATAGTTGAAAACCTACAAGAAGCATTGAATTCTATTGAAAGCAAGAGTCGATCTATTGATTTAAGTGCTGCACGTAGAGCATTAATGACTATAATTTCTATTAATAAATTATCACATAGAAGACAAGTTCAAGCAATTTCTCAATTACTCAATGTTTCTAGGAGAACTGTTCAAAGATGTATTGCAAGGAGAAATAGATTGGATGAAAATGTTGGGAATAATTGGGTAAATATTTGCAGGGTTCCCTGAAAAGATAGAATCTCAGAAGATGTAAATGAACAAGTGATTGAATATTGGACTAGCCACTCTTGTGTTTCTTCCAATAGAAGGGACACTATACAGATAAAAGGTGAAGATCATACAAAAATTTTACATCTAAAACATTTTATAGATACAACACAAAGTGAACTTTTTGAAGCATTCAATCAAGAATTTTTAGATGTGAAGATTTGTCAAAGGATGTTTGAGAGTCTACGACTAAGTTTTGTATGTATAAATAAGGTACGTGAGACTTGTTGTTGTCGAAATCATGTTAAATTTTATCTACACCTATAGTCATATAAAAAAGCTATGGCAGTAATTAATCCAAATATAGTCATCCCTGGAAGTACAACACAATTTGTGAAAACTCTTCTATGTAAAAAATTAGAAGATTCAGATGAATTCAAAGTGTAGTGTATAAAAAATATATGTAATGATTGTAAAAATTTGAAGAATCTTGTACAGGTTGACAATATTGATCATTCGATACAAGTTATGTGGAAGAGATTTGAATATGAGAAGTACTCAACAAAGTCAGGAGTTGAGAGCAGAAAAATTGTTCTTAAAGAGAGTGAACTGTCAAGCAATGAGTTTATGAAAAAAATTTGCAATATCATATATCCACATATTGAACATTGTCATGGTGCTAGATGGCAAGCTAAGTAATTTCGTGACTCAAAGAATTGCTTTCCACCAGGTTGTATTCTGTCTATTGTTGATTTCTCTGAGAACTATACATTTAGTCCTCAAAGTGAGATTCAAAGTCAATATTATCATTTAGAGCAAGTTGCAATATTTGTACAAGTTTGTTATAGGCATGTTGAAGAACATGTGGATGGTGTACAAAGTAGCAAAAATGAACAAATTATCATCAAAGAGGTTCACTTTTATATCAGTGATGATATAGGTCATGATAGAAGCTATGTAGCCCATTGTTTTGCAATATTTTTTGAAGACCTAAGATGATGTCAAATAGATGCTTCACAACATTGGATATGGTCTGATGGATGTGCTGGTAAGTGTTGATTTAATTTTTTTAAAAATTATATTATATTTATTTATGTAATTAACTTGTAGACTTCAATTGTTCAGTTACTTAAATATGTTGTACCTCGATGTATATAGTTTTTTTTTTAAATTTTGGTTTTAAATTTGAAATTGTTTGTAACTTCACAGGACAATTTAAGTCTGCAAAAGCTTTTAATTGGTTAAGCCAACAACATATTAAACAAAACATTCAATTTTTGTGAAATTTCTATGAGAGTGGACATGGAAAAGGAGAGCATGATGGAGCTGGAGCATGTGTGAAGTGTGCACTTTGACAATATGAACTTGCAGGTAATACAATATGGAATACAAATTTAAATTATTAAATATATTTTAAATAAATTTAAACTTGTTAGGAAAAAAGTGTAGATCTCAATATATTGCATGTGTTGAGAAGTGGAAGCTTAAGCCATTATGCAATTTAATGGTTTTGATATATATCCAATGTTGTAGATTTTCAATATTTCTCCTGTTGGATTTTTAAAAAAATCTAATTATGTTTTTTGAAATTGTCTTTTCCTTTCAACTAGAAAACTGAGCTTAACCTGACATTTCACCAACATGAACTTGCAGGCAATGCCATAAGGAATGCAAATGAAATTGTTGAATGGTGCAAAAGTCATTTTGCCATCCGTGACCAATATACAACACACGCTATTTTTGGGAAGTTAAAGGTACATAAATATTTTGTTTTAAATTTCAATGTGTGTACATGAATTGAATTTTCAATTTTATACACTTTTTAATTGGATGATTAAAATTTAAATAGATATTCATCAATCAACTCTTATTAATTGTTAAACAATTAGTGGTATTAGAAGTTTACATCAAATCATGACAATAGGACATAGCAGGCCTCCTATAATTCAAGTGAGAAAAATCATGTTTTGTGCTGATTGCGTTGAGAACAATGAAAATACTCTACAATGTGAGAATATTAGAGATGGGTATGTTTCAGAATGGGAAATAAAATAATTAGTGGCCACGTCGGACCCTTTTGAAGATAATGACATTGTAGATGTCTATAATCCTTTGTATTCAGCTGATTACAAATGTGTATCAGATTTAGTTGTTACAGGTAAATTTTTTAAATTTTAAAATTAAATATTAACTTGTACATTTGATTTATAATTTTTTAAATTTTTTAATTGAATTTTAACTTGTACTACATGGTGTGTATAGGAGATATTTTTGTTGTTCTTGCATATCCTAACAATACAGAAGGTGTAGATTACTATCTACTAAGATGTACGCAACCAAAATACAAATTGTCAGAATCAATGACAAATGATGATGGACAAGAGTATCCAACTGGATCAGTGGTTGTTGAAGGCACATACTATCACAAATAAAGATAGATACAAATAGTATTATATTTATTAATTATATGCCAAGTCAAAAGGTTTTGCATTATAGTCACTTAGTTATAGCAACACGAATAAATCTTGAAACTTTACCAAAAAAGAGGACGTGTCAAACAAAGGTAGAGGTTACCTATTGAAGATCATGAAAAGATTTTAGAGATAATAAAAGATAGAGAGGATCCATATTATATGTACCAAAAACTTTAAGCTATTTTTGTACATGTATATATTTTCTATGACAATTTATTTTATGTTGAATTCAAATAATTTCATTCAATGTGTGATACATTACTTTTTTATTAATCATCAAAATAGATAGGTCATCAATTAATTGCAGCTCACATGTTTCTTTTTCCTACATTTTGGTGTTCAGATCTTACCTGATATTTAGGTCATCCTAAAATATTGTGATTCGATGAAATTATCTTAGAGGCTATCCTCTATGGCTCGTAAATTCTAGATGTCATGGATGTCATGATAAAGTTATTGGCTATCTTATTTTATCTTAATGTAGCTTAATTGAATTGAATTATTTTTGGATGTCATGATAAAGTTTAGTTTTTAAGGCCTAATAAACTTATTTATAGGTTCAAAAATTCTACATGATTGAGTATGATGCATGTGTGTAGTCATTTATGTGTTCACCAAGTTATTTGTTAAATCAACATGTTGGTGATCTAAGCTATTTTGTAATGACTCTATGGTATAAGCTTAGTTCTTGAGGGTAGGGAATGCCAATCTCAAGACCAATTTAGTTCAATAGCTTGTACAATTAGGCAAAGGATAGTTCAATCTTCAAACTTGTATAATTTCCTTTCTAGAATGAAAATGCAATTTAGCATCTTACTAAAATTCTCTTTCGTTTTAATCCAAGGATAATTTCACTTTTACTTCACAAATCTAATCAAGTAGAAATAAATCTTAGTTAATAATATTTAAGTAATAATTTTTTATTGATAATAAATTAAATTTACTCTTTTTTTATTCATACATTTTACTTAGAAAACATTTATTAATGAAATATTAGCTTTTCTAATTTATTTATTATTTAATTCATACATAACTCAAGCAAAGAAATCATCTAACCTTAAATTCTAGTCTTTAATAGCTTAATGTTAGTGATATATATATTGTTATACTTTAGTCTTTATATATTCAATGTAATTGTGTCTATACAAGTGAATGAAATTTTATTGAGTTTGTTATGGATGGCATGGAGTTGGCCTTTGCTTCACATTTTCTTTCTTTTGGAGTAGTACATTGCACATGATCCATTTGTTATCATGTACTTATTATCATTTTAGATATAATAGACATGTAAAAAATGAAAAATAGGAATTTGTAATATGGTAAATGCACTATAATAGATATTACAAATAAGTACATTACAAGGCTAAGTAAATGCATGTCTACTCTAATTAGTAGCATGGGATTAAGTTCCAATTTATATCTCACTAGAAAACTAGTATACGAAACTAGTCACAACTTTCAAACAAGAGATAAACTCATCATACAAAAATATCTCATGTTCTAGAAAGTTAAAAAGTAAAAATAGACCTTAAAATTTCCATTCCCAACCCAACTATGAAAATATACAATAAAAAATCCAAGAAAACAAGAATACTAGACATAGCTAGAAGGGAACAAATATTGTAAGGGAATGCACCAAGTGGCATAGCTAGTCAAGTATTTATGCTAGTTAAGCTTTCCTCATTTAGTTATCCAAGGGATGTAGATTTACTTGAGGTGCATATATGTCCCTAGGAAATTTTTAATAAAATCCTATACTTAAGTGTTAAGGCTACCTAATTCCCCTTATAAAGTTAGCATTTGAAGATGAAGACATAGAAATGCAAAATAACAAAAAGAAGGTTTGACATGCTTCAAAAGAAAAAGAATCTTGGTGTAGGTCTTAGACCCAAAAATTCTACCAAACCTTCTTACTAACCTTAAGTAGACTTAGCAACATTGATTTTGATAACTGGTGAAAGGAAAATCTTGATTTAATTTTCCTAATGAAACTAGTTTGAGACTTTTAGGAGGTTCCTAGAAGCACCTATTTCATCTAGTCTTGCAAAATAAAACCAATTCCCAAAATCAATAGTATACATTTTATAAAACCATAGAAACATTAAAGACTCCATTCCAAGTTATAATTTTATAATATTCTCTTTCCTAAGGTCATAGATATAATATTAGGGTTTTGTATTAATCTCACCACAATATGAATCCTATGGTTTTGGTTTCAAATTGACACATTCGAATTTAAGTCACAAAAGTTGAATTATGTAGATTTGAATTCATTCAATTTCAATTTTACAAGAATTTCAATTTTCCCTATATTGAATTCACTAGATTTTCCAAGGTTTGCATTCTCTAAAATCCTCGTTCACTTAATCGATTCAAACACAATTTTGATACAAAATCATTCACAAACACATTCATGGATTCATAAATATCTGATTATTTTTAATTTTAAAATGAAGCACTCGATCTAAATAATTCCATGTTAAGATGCCAAGCTCTTCAACACCCAATTTGATAACCTTGTTTATAGATGCTAAACCCTTAAATCCTTCAACAAGCATTGAAAATATTCTCAATCTCTAATCTAATCCTTTGTGATTGTTTGAATATTATAAGGAATGTGTGTTCTATTAATTTCTTATCTTTTATTAAATATCCCTTTCTCGAAACCTCCCAAAACCATAATTTCAAGCCCTACTTAAAGATAATCATAAATCTATTCTCATACTTAAGAATACACAATTAAAATATTATCTTGGTTTGACACACACATTTTAGGGTTTCAAAATAGATGTTTAGTGTTTCAAACAGATTTTTTAGGGTTTCAAAATTCATGTATTAGAGTTTCAAATTTATCTATTAGGGTTTCAATTTGACGTTTTATGGTTTCATATTAACATTTTAGGGTTTAATCTAGATCCAAAATTTGTTTATAAAACATTAAAAATATAGTGCATTTACCATATTAAACAAATTCCTATTTGTAATATCTATTATAAAACATTGGCCTCTATTATATTACAAATAAGTAAATGAATGTCTGCTCTAATTTGGAAGCATAAATCATCCATTTTTCATTATCATTTTAGATATTACAAATTCCTATTTCTAGTGATATTTAATCCCTATGATCAAGAATACAATGAATGTCTTACAAGGCTAGCTATGAGCCACAAACATGAACTAAATTTGCAAAAGACATCAATTGGAATCACAAAGCACATAACAATTATTGAGAAAGAGATTTGTTAACTACTTTTAGAACAATAATTTTATCTTTTCCAATTATTTATTTAAATCTAATGTATTTCTTGGCATGCAAGGATTAAGCAAGAATCATTTATGATTTGCTCATGAATCAAATTTATTATTTATTCAAATCCTAATGTAGTGATGTCTAATTAGAGTAGTGATTCCCTATTTGCTTCCAAATTGCACCAATTAGATCTTGTTGTAGTAGAGACTATTATTGCATACTTTCATTCAAACTATCCTTTGTATTTTTAAATATAATACAATTCAAGGAGAATGTCTTGATATGAGAAAAAATTAAAAAAAGGTTGTTTAAAGAGGACTTGTATACAACTGGAATTTGAAATGAAAATCCTTGAGGGACTAAGTACCTATAGAATTGAATGTTACCACATTGCCAAAATGTTCAATTTGTATATAATATAAAATGTATATAATGTTCAAACCATAATATAAAATGTCAAACCATAATGTCTAATGTCAAACCATAATGTCCAATGTCAAACCATAATGTCCAATGTCAAACCATAATGTCAAACCACAAAGTCAAATGTCAAACCATAATGTCAAATGTCAAACTGGATAATGTCAAACATAATAAGATCTAGATCAATCTCCTGATCCATGTGTGGATCTACATCTCGATCTCTCTCTGGATCCTGATCCATGTGTGGATCCATGCCTCGATCTCTCTACAAAACCTGATCCATGACCTGATGCACCTCCCTGCACAAGAAAGTACATAATTTAATTTAATGTACATGTGTATATATATGTAAAATCTTATTAAAGTTTTGTACTTTCAACATGTGTGAATTTATCATGTAATTTATATATATTATAAATGTACCTCAAATGTATCATGCACGGGATCCTCTACATACTCTAGATCTCCAAAGCGCGACAAATTATCCCCTTGTTGCTATAAATTTTCAAATACAAGATTTTAATGAATAGTGAGAACTACTTTTAAGTCAAGTTTATTTAATATATACACATGTGAATTTGTAGAATGCAAAATATAGAAATTATTCAAGTACCTGCACATCCTAGAGCACTCTACCAATCCCACTAATCTCATATGAATGAATGGTAACATTAGGAACACCTATATCTGAAGGTAAAGGACCAGTGTCAAAGAGAAGTGTGCTATATGTGCCATGTACATTAGGTGCAACCTGATGCTATGTGGGGGCTGTAGGATGATCTGGAATATTCTGGTCCTCTGAAGCTGCCTCACCCTGACCCAATTGTCTACTAGTATGTTGTCTAATATGAGCCAATACAGCATCCAAAGGAATACCATACTCATCACTAATAAACTGGTATGCTGATAGTAAATCAAGAATGGAAGCTAAAGCAACATTATGTACAATGGTGTCACTCATATGGGTCACCTCTGATGGGGATGGTAGATTTGCACGAATGTAAGGGTCATAATTCACAGATGTAGCCTCAGTGGGAGGAAGGCCAATCTGTGGACGTAGTAAGTATCTCCCTACATGATTAGATGACATCTGATCAACTTGTGTAGCAATGGTGGTCATCCTGTCAAAAAGCCTGGATCTAGTCGGTGTGATTGCTGCATCTCCTGCTACTGCTAATTCCAAACGTTTTGGAAGAACCAAAAGGTTTAGACCAACTAATGCCCTCTTATTTTTGGGCGGTGGAAAATTTGGACATCTAAATTGAGGTTTATTAGCAAACCTCCCCTTGCCCTGTCCAGCATGTGCAGGCATAGATGTGTAATCCACATATAATCCTAAATGAAACTCATCATATAATTGTTTGCAAAAATATAGTGGCAACTTGTCATTATGAGGCCATCTATGATTGGATGGCAAAAATTTAGGATATATAAATGGACCAACTAGCAGATCTGTACACCTGGTAATAGTATAACCTCTAACTTTGTCTTTCCCAATATAAAAAAGGAACATAGTATGCACATTATGTAATGAAACTCTATCAGAAATAGTTTTGATATTCTCAGTGCCAATAACAATCCTAGCAAGGGACCTATAAAACTCCTCAGTGCTAATATCATCATATGGATTGTATGATTTTATTGTCTCAATCATATGTCTAATCTCGCACCAAATATTAACTAATCTATCTCTATTAGCCAAATTTTGGGGGTTCTGTATAGTTTGATCCAAACATTTCAAAGCATTATCTAATCTAGAAATGCTATCATTATAAAAATTATTCCTAGCCTCAGCTTTGCGCTGAGACTGCGTGGAACGATGAGATCCCTGATCATCAGCCATATCTAGATAAAACTATGTAAAGAGATATGCATTTAATTAAAACAAAAAAATTAAATATGTACAAGCATTTTTCTTTTAAGCATACAAAAATATAAAAATGCAACATGTAGATCATCTAAATAAACACAAAGTTTAGATTTGCATGCAAAGGAAAAGGATTCAAAGATAAGCTTGGACAATTTACAAGATTCAACTTTTCATAACTATAATGGAAGAAATCTAATTAATGTATTATCAAATAAAGAGAATTGAAGTTTTCATAACTAGCCTAAATACTTATTGTGGATAGGTATTTAATATCTTCCACAACATCAAACCACAATTAATAATTGTAAAAATAACCTTTTCAATCAAATTGTCACTTTTATTTATATATTTATAAATAATGATTACCACAACCTTGATGTTAGTACCAAATTAAAAAAAGACATAAAAACACATCAATATAAAAGTGTATATTTAAAACAAAATTGACTCACGATTATCATTAAATATTCAATACCAAATACCAAATTCCAAATTCCATACTTAGAGACATTATTAAGCCCATCATAACCCACAATCACTTGTAAGTAATTAGAACTTTCATTATCTATTACTTAAATATATATTTTATAATACTATTCACTTTCAAAGTCTATAAATTAATTTAATATAAAGGTATTACACAATTAAAAATCTTATACACGAGTATGGCCTAAGGTAGTTCATGATCTTATTGTCGAGGCAAGATAAGGAAAAAAGAGGATGGTTCTTATAAGAATCCTTCACACCCATTAACCTATTGTATTCATTCACTTCACTGCCATGTAATGTTGAGTTACTGAATATTGAACCTTATATGATAAAATATTAAAATACTTAAAAATATATATATCTACTTAAAAATTCTAGTGCATGGGGGAATCTATGTTCCCCATTCAACACTACTAAGGATATTCCCACAAGGTATGAACTTAGGTCCAAGTCCACCCAAATGCTATGCATAATTTTCTTTGTATTGATTTCTAATGGTCACAAAACAATGTTTTAACCTATCTCTATCAGTTGCTTGGGATTCATTAGCATCTTACTTTGTGTCCATGATCCTTGAAAGGAAGAGAGGTCCATAATCAATTTCATGGGTCAATAAATGTAAGTTAGATTATATTAAAAGATGTCCCCTAGAGATTGGCAGAAGTAGTAGTTGTGGGAGCAACCTGAATATCGATCAGTCATTCCTCAACTACCTCCTTTTCCACACCATATCTCACCATCGCCCCTTACATTTAGTGAAGCCACAATTTCTTGTTCACTTGTTTGCCTACAATTCACACACCAAATAGATAAATACCACCTACCCACAATGATGCCTGATGCTCCATGCATGCAGGAGCACCAGAAAAGCTTCCATCCACCTTCCTGACATTCAAAACAACCTTTCCTTTTTAATCTTCATCAATTTTTCTAACACCCATATCAGTTTCTAGAGACTTTCTATTTATGGCATCTAATTGCTATTATACTCTGTCTGGTTCTTCACTGATATGTATGGTCGGATTTATTAACACCACCTTGTATTGCAACTCATAAGCTTTTATTGTGGGCAGTATCCTTTAGCCTCTTGATTAAATTAAATTCATATTTTAGAAACCAGCCTCTTGATTGACACGTTATAAGATCAGTGTCTATGGTAATTTCTTAAATTTTTTTGCAAATACCATTCTCCATAATTTTCCATTCTAGACATCTAATAAATTTGTGAAATGCATGCCCAATACACAATCTTATGCCCTATTATATATACATGCTACAGTCTATTCTAGACTATGCAGAGAAGCTAATGGGAGAAAACAACCAATGGAGCAGAGGAAGAATATGATAGAAGTCTACAATTTCAAAGAGGCAGTCTTTTTGTGAGGTTATAGTAGTCATCTTTTGTAAGGGACAGTCATTAGTCATAAATAATAATGGTAAAGAATAGAGACAGTGCTCTCAAACCCAACAACCAATGACAAGAGGTCCACAGGAGTAGTAAACGAACTTTGAGTGTTCTTTCCAATGTTGAGCTCCACTTTATTAGGAAATGGAAGCTCTTGAGCTTCATCGATAATGCTCCAGTCATTGCCTCACCTCCAAAATTCACTTCAACTATCCTACTCTCTTCTTTGGTGGCACCTTGAAAGCCAATACTGGAATTGCAACTACTAATGGAGCGTTGTGGCTAAATTCTAAGCAAAAAAAATAGATTTATGCATAAGTCTTGGATAGGCCTCCAACAATGTCATTGAATTTATGGGCTACAAGTTTGGTCTTATTCTTCAACTCAAGGAAAACCTTAAGAACCTTATGTTAATGGGGATTCCAAGCTAATAATCCAATGCCTCTTTGGTGAACATGTGTTCAAATTTATCCAATTACATCTTTTGCAAAATCAAGTCTCTAAGATCTTACACAATTTCAACCAGATTCACTAAGAACATGTAATAGGTCATGCTTCATTTTCTTTTAGTTTTGAATGGATTTCTTTTACAAGTTTAATTTAAAACACAATGAAATATCATATAATATATTGTTCTTTTAGTTTTGACTTTTTTAAAACCCAAACAATTAAATTTCATTTATCTCATGAAGAACAACAGAAGGCTTCATGCAAATGCAAACAATGGTGTTGAAACAATGAGGTGCAGTCATGATAGCAAATCAGTTATGACAGTCATAAACAATGTGAACATTGATAAAGGCATTAATATGGGAAGAATGGAGTTTCATGGGACAAGGTGTCAAAAGTAGTTGGGAATCCATGTAATAGGGAAGAGCGTGCAATGGAAGGGTTTGAGCTATTTTGAAGCTAGAAGGATGCATGAAATAGTAGTGTTAAAGAAGGACAATGAATACATCTAAGGATGGGTAGAGTAAGAAAGGAACAAGAGCTTGAAAACTCAGTTTTGCAATAGATCTCCTAGATGACTTGACACTCTTTTGCAACAACTAGAGAAGAATGTTAAGATGATGGTTGTCAACTGATTGTTCTTCTAAGCATTAAGGTAACCTCCATCATGGAGCAACCATGAAAAGTCCATGACAGATTGAAACATAGTCATGAGCACTGCCAATATCCATAAGAAAGCATGATATAAGGGTTTTCAAGGGGAAATATGAAACATCTAAGACAGTGTAGGACATGGGCAGACAAAGATACTTTCTTGAGCTAGACTATCACAACTTTCAGGGGTAATGGGCCTAATTTTAAATAGTGTTTTTGTAACATCCACGTTCTAAAAACATAGTAAAAACCAAAAATAATTACACCATAAAGTAACTTTACAAGGTATAATGGGACAGAGAAAATTTTTCTTTTATTCAACCTAAAGTCGTGTAACTACAATTACAAAATATCTCATTACAAATTCAATAAACCATATTGACTTTCTCAAGTACAACATTTACAAAAATAAATCAATTATAAATACCTGAAACAGATAATATTTTACTTAGTCTCAATAAACACAAGTCTCAGAGATATACTGCATCTGGAAATCTGACATCTTTATCGCAAGCCTCGGCATGTCTTCTGCTAGAGAGAGAGAGTATCTTTCCAGTGATTTACCTCCAACCACAGACCGTCGGTCTCCCGCACTCCTTCCTAATCGGAAGTGGCCCTTCCCTTCACGAGAAGTATAGACCAAGGTGACCAGTGGTAATTTTCCTTTCCGAGTACTTAGTGTTGTATCTTACACAACTCTATCTATCATACAACCCTAGATACCCTCTAGCTAAGTATGATTCCCGATAGGACGTGCAATCTAGATATAGTGAACCGACAATGCATGCCGAGACATATGCATTACTATGGCCATAGTTTCATTATAAATTGACGTTCACAAAGAACGATGTCGTATTGTTCACCCACTCCAACTTGACTTGGATACTATCATATTCCTACAGTTTGACTTGGTCATCTTTGTTTAACTTAAGAAGTATGAGGTTTGAACAATTGAGTCTTCCCGACCCATACATGTTTTCTTACACTGTCTAAAATCCATAGACCTGTTCAACTTTCTTTCTTTATGAGGACTCTCGTTGCTTCATCGCAATTCTCGAGGTCCATGACTTATTGACTCATAATAAATATAGATAGACTAATTACGACTAAGATGATAACCTTACCTAGGTTAAACAATATGGTCTTGGAAACTAATTTCCCTTCTTGCAAGTAAGACTCATTACCCATAGTCAAGGCACAAGACCCTTCAATCACGATCTGAATAATGATCTCAAAGCCTTAATATAATAATCACCATCTCTAGGATTTAGATTTAATTGATGAGTTTGGCCTAACTTGAACCTAGTCTTTCTGACTTAGGTAAATTCCCAAGACACTGTCGTTGCTCTAGTAAATCATTATGGATTGACTATCCATTCTAAGGTTTCTTTCTTTGCATCTTTGCAACGTTGAGATTTTCTCCCCCTTGTCGACAAGTAATAGCTTAGAGAAGTTGTGATAAAAAGGTATAAAGAATAATGTTTGACTTAACCATTTAATGGCACCTCTTGCATGCTTGCAAAACCCGAGGCTTACGACTTATATCACAAGTTGATTTGTAACCAAACAAATAGGTTTCACCACCTAAGATAAAACATTATTGACTAAAAACAAAACTCCTTTCAACGAGCATATAATATTTAGGGTTCTCGACCTCTTAGTGTCCACCCATACAAACTAAGTAGATTGGGTTATAACCATAAAGATGTTATCTAATAATCTTTAACCTTCGTGGTTATACTAGGGTTTTTAATTTACCCTTGATAATCAAAATATTCCCATCTCATAACTTCAAGTCAAAGGTTTATAGACAACCTATGGTTTAACTCAACCAAAGTTAAGGATACTATAGTTTTGAACAAGATAATAACTCCTATTCAAGAGGAAAATGAATACTTTCAATTCGCTTCTACGTGATGTCATTACCATCTCTTCGATTACAATCACAAATGGCTCTAAGTAAGGTTAGAGACATAGTATTTTCGACATAATGGTGTACTATAAAACTATACTCACCAAGTATACTTGAATAGACAATATGGGAGGTCTTATGACAAAGTTGTTCTCATTTACCGAAAAATGTTTGTAAGGATAGTTCTATGGACCTTAATGTCTCTATCATAATATTTCCAAAGAATTATCGCTTAAATTCAAAATAAAAGATGTCCTCCCAAGCTTAATAAAATTCCTAAGTTCTCTTTGAAAGAAACCATTTTATGAATTTATCGAGGAATGATATTATATTACCCTTGACCCACCTCAAGGTTTAAGCCATCGTACTCGACTACGGGGAATCCTATCAGAGTTCTACATGGAGCCAGTATGTATGAGCGCGGTATAACATAACTCATAACCATCTCTCGGTCCAACTTAATATTGCACCTTCTCTTATATCATTGTATTTTCTAATAAATTGACAAATTTTGCAAAGAGACCCTATACGGGTATGAGGAATACAATGATCATGTTTGCAATGTCTAGAAGAGTTATAAAACGGCTTCTAAAGAAATCTTGTTAATATGCTAAGGTGTCGATCTCATAGAGAATAACCTAGTGTCTTAGCAATTTATCTTCAAAGGTAAGTACATATCACTGACTAGGAGTAGTCATTTATTTAGCATCCGCAACAGTTAAAGAGTTCATCACAAGAATCTATAAAACTATGTTATCACCTTTGACTATCTAACTCTCTATGCCATGACTTCTAAACTAGATTAAGAAGTTGACCGTTAGTCATTTTAAGTGGGCAACTCTGATTTTTATCGACGAGGAGAAAAGTTTTAATAGTGTAAGTGTTGATAACTGAGAGGGGGGGGTGAATCAGTTATCCTATTTATTTTCTTTTTGAACTTTCTTATTAATTAATGCAGCATTGAATCAAACACAAAAACATTACCATGAAATAAGAAACACATGACACAGTATTTTTGACGTGGAAACCCTGTTAAGGGAGAAAACCATGGGGTGATTAACCCAAAGATTATTCTCTGTTAGAAGAATAGGGAATTACAAAAATGGCACTTGCCAATTAGGGCTCACTGCCCGAGCACACTGCTCACAAAGAGGCCCACTGCCTACAAGGAGACACACTGTCTACAAAGTGATAAGAATCACAGTCTTGAACTGATTGGAAGCATCTACATATGCTGGTGTTCAGTTCCGGTTTAGGCTCAGTACACTGATCTGCTGCACTTCATCTTTCCTCTGTTCTTTATTCTGTTATCCTTTCACATACCGGATCTTTCTTACTACTTCTGCTCTGTTTTGCACTTATTCGCATATGCCTTCACACCATCACACATTTCACAACTAAATCCATCCTCTATATATATCCGCACAAGTAATTTTGTCACCTTTCTAGTTGGCATCCGGAACAGTCTAGTTTCTTACAAACTCTGTTCTGTCGGCTGAATCCTTGCTCACCAAGCAATGCGGATCAAGCATATACTTGTAGATATCATTAATCATGTCGGCCAAACATGATTCATGCCTTCACAACCTTTACCATCAACAGTAACACATCCAGAAAATAGTCTGATACTTTGTCAGTCAGTTCTTCCTCTGTTCTCACTGTCTCTCAGGAATCCGGTACTCAACTATTCATATCTTTTTCTTTGTTCATCACTAGAGGCTAAATCCTTGGAATATACTACTCAAGGTAGTCCTCTTGACTTCCCCAAATCCGCACTGGACCAAGACACTTCCTCTGAGAGATCCGGACCAATCTGTCAGACCTTGCCACATGCTCTGTTCTTGTTCACCGGACCACAACAATCTTCTTTCTGACTTCCGGTAGAGACACACCATGACTTGCGGATATGTGGGATGACCTTTGTTGCCATCAATGACAACAACCATGAATCCATATAGTGTCTCTTGCCAATAGTAAGGACTACAAACACTTGAAAGCTGACGTGCATTTCCTATTACCTCTACCACTGCGTGGGCCGTTTTCCACATCATCTTTTACATTGAAAGAAATCTTCACAGACACACACATAGTAAGTTCTTCTAAACCTAGCAATCTACATCTATGCACAACATTACAATATACTCTGAGAATCCATTACTAGGGTGCAAAGTAGTACAGGGTGGAGATTATCTCATTGAACCATATTATAACTTTCAAAAACAGCCATAATCAACCTCAAAATACTCCCTACGATTTTTTGCAAACTAAGATCTAATAGAGTACAGAAGACAACGTGGGATTGACATTACAACTGAATTTGTGAGTTTTGCACGGTGAAGAGAGGAGAAAAACTTGGAAATGAGCTCCACAATTCGCTTGCAAACTAGCTCGGATATTTGTCCTCTACCAGTCGTTTTCCCACCTAGCTATTCGTTGATCCCCTTCCTCTCACTGTGCAAGTCTCTCCTCCAAACTTCACTGTATTCCGACTCTCTCTCTTCAAACAAAAAACCCCCCCTTTGAGTGCCTTCGATTGCTCTCTCTTAAACTGTCTCCATGACTCCCCTTTATTTTATTTTTTTTAGAGCCGTTCCTGCCCTGGCCACGCACAGTGATGAAGGTTTTTAAGGGCCTTTACCTCATGGTTTCTCATTTCTAAACAACAGAAAACTCTTCCCCAAAGTGCCCCCACGAACAACGAAGAAGAAGCATCCCCTTACTCCTGAAAATGACACAGTTATCCAGAGCTAAAAGTCGTAATCACCAAAAAATCCCTCGCTCCCCCTCCGCGGTGATGGAATCCTCCATTTAACTCGTTGTTTCCCATATCTAAACTCCCCGCATCATTACTGCCTCCCCGCCCCATGATGAAGGAGTAAAAAGCATTTATCACACGGTTCCTTTAAATTCTCAACGGCATACTCCCACCGAGCTCAGCGAAGAAGGAGACTCCTTTTTTTTTGCCACCCTCTAGCTACTAATAACAGTGAAACTTCTGCCTCCCATGCCCACGGTGATGGAGTATATCCTATAACCCACCGTTACACTTTCTTTTAACAGCAATTACTCAGTCGTCCCATGCCTAAACAGAAGGCAATCCGTTATCTGCATGCTCTCGACTTCCTAGCCTTCAGCGACCACTATACAAAGTGGAGTTTCCCTTATTTGGTGACGTGGTAGTTGATAGGCTTAACAACCTCATCCACGATACAAGATATTAGGACCACCATACCATTGGATTCGCCATAACACACAAATATGGGTCTCAAAACTTACGAGGTGGCAGTTTTAAATAATTAAAACATCCCCCCTTACTCTAAACCCATCGTGAGTATCAACGATTGCCACCTTAGCAAAATAGTTTGATCGATAGCGATAATTTGGTGGTCTAAGACTAGAAAATAAAAAGAGTTATTCGAACGAAAAGACATCAAACAGAAAACCTATTATGTGTCCCTCTACAACTTCGGATCGCTACTGATGACCAATTAGAATGAAGAAATACCTCACAATCACATAAATATAACTCATGTAATTTTGACATATTCCCCCATATATTACGATAGAACAAGATATAACACGCCTTGGTTTCCAGTTCGACGTCCATCGAACTTCAAAAAGAAAAGAGACTAGAACAAATGCTCAAAGTGTTTTACGATAATCACGACAGATTGGACGTAACGCAACACAAGTTTTCTAAATCGTTTGATGCACAAAACAACTTCTCGCATCTTTCGACTACGAGACGGGATCCACAATTCTGCTACAAAATAGGTTCAACTGTTGACGTTAAGCGATGACAATATCTGCATCATCCAACTTGATGGGAACGTCTTAACGTCTAAGAGGCGACAATAAAACCTCAAGTGACTCAAGAAGATAAAAACAACCGTTCTATGTCAATGACGTTGTTTACTTCGCAAACGACTATGTCGACTCACCATCGACTTGACTAAATGATAATCAGGATATCGACTACCTGTTGATTTAGATTCTAAAGAAAACTGGAAAGATAAGACTTACCTCATACGACTCTTTGGTTCACATTATCGTTTAACACTAGACTCGTTTGGCAAATTAACCATTCGTAATCCAAGGTCTATCTCTCCCTTCTCGAAAGATACTCTCTCTCCTCTCTGAGAGTCGATACCCTGTAATCCTGTTTCACTTGTCATCAAACAATAAGAGATCAGTGCATCTTGATTTGATAAATTCAACTAATAAATCAAATCTTATAATACAGTTATTAAATCGACCATAACATAATCATTTCCATGATTTCATAATTGATATTCAATACAATTCCATGTCATATCCTGTCTTAAGTCTATAACATCTCAACAAATTTACTTATGCCCAAGTAAAAAGTAAAAGTATAGTAAGTTAGAAAATAGGGATGTAACAGTTTTAGTGTGAAGAAAACTCCGCCCTAATCATGGCTCGGTTAGGGTTTTAAAAAAAAATTTCATTCCAATATAAATAGTGTTTTACTCTGCCCTAATTATGGACTGTGGAAATCTGATGTCTATCAGTGTTTTACTGTGAAAAAAATGCGCCCTAATCATGGCCCGACTAGGGTTTAAAAAAATTTAATTAAAACATCAAATCTATTCACAAGCACATAGACAGGGCTTCACAAAAACAATAAAAACCCTTAACATGTTTATCATTCGAATTTATAAATTTGTATTTCGACAAACAAATAGTAAAAACTACATGACGAAAATAAACAAATGCACATGATGATAATAATAGAAAAACATAGTGCAGAACATGATGATGATAATAAATTAAAAACGCAACATAGTTATGAGAGTAAGATGAAGTCTTACACGAGCTTTGTAGGCTCCAGGTATTCGGTAGAGTAGCATCCAGACACAACCCACTCGACCAAAAATGCAACAATTGATTGCTACAGCTTTATTTTTTATTTTTTTATATTTAAGGGATTCGATCGAAAGGGACTCGGTCCATAACCACTCGACCGAATAAATGAAGCCACATCGACACCAAATATATGCCACGTCAGTGCCAAGTCGATTCGGTTGAATCTCACTTGGCCGACTAGTACTTGACCTAAACTTACTTGATTGAAATTGTTCTTTTAGCTCAAAGTGTGACACTACTTTGTTCTTTTACCCAATTATTTTTTAAAATTGTATAGAACATTGGGTTCTCCAAAATATAGAGGAGGAAAAGTTATGATTCAACTAAGAGGTATTAGTCAAATGAACTTTCACTACAACCACATTAGGATTGTTTTAGTTTTCTACTGCCTACTTTTGTTCAACAAAATAATGTCCACAATCCTTAGAGTGCTACAAATGAAGAGAATAAACTATACTAACTTATTATGAAGATAAGGAATAAACTAGTAAAGTGCTTAATATAGAAAATTGGAACTGAAATTAGAAATTTAGATGATAGGAAACAAGGAAAACCTGCTACCAGATGGAGGGGTCCATTGCCCAAGATGTCAAGGAAACCCTGCTAGTAGATGGAGGGGCCCATTGCCTAGGATGTCAAGGAAACCCTGCTAGCAGATGGAGGGGCCCATTGCCTAGGTTGTCAGTGTGTCACGCAGACATTTACGCATCATGTTGTAATCTAGAAAGCGTGAAAATTTAAAAATGTTGACTTTGTTTCACTTTATTCCACCCACCTTGCACAACAGAAGATAAATATGGCTACCAGTGCAGCTTCTAGGTGATGAAAATAAACTGAAATTGAAAAGACATTCTCACTAATAAATTGAATAACATAAATAAAAATATAAGAAAAAGAAGGTCTACAAAACAAACGTGTGGTTGAAACTTGAAATCTGCAAGGGAAACCAGCAAAAGGGTATCCAATAGTCAGCCCAGAGCCACCAAATGTTTTGTACTGCAATTTTTTAGATTCGTTTTATTTACTACAATCTTGTACTTTTGTTTTAATCTTTCACCAATTTTTTTATACTACAATTTTTAAGTTCGTTTTATTCCAAAAGAAAAAGTAATACTACAAATTATTTAGAATTGATGTTTTCAAGTGAACTATATCAGTGGTCAAAAGAATTGAAGGCCCCACATTTGAAAGAGTTAAACTAGATTGGTGCACAGAGACCAAGAGTTGAATAACTAATTTCATTAAACTAAACCATATTTCTCACAGAATGCCAATGACCTTTTAGATTAGGAAAATATTGTGTATACAGTTTTGAAGTTCTGACAAGTATTTACGAAATATATAGGTTTCATTTGTATAAAACTGGACAGTTTGGTCGAGAATCAACAGTGATTCTAAACACATTGTGGGACTAAAAAATTCGCCCCTGCTGTAAAGAACCAGAGAACCACGAAGCAGTTATTCTTTCACCAGTGAGAAGAAGCTCTTCCAAATAATCCACACCCATATCCTCCAACTCTATGACAAACCTTTCACTGGTTGCACATGTACTTTCTTCTTCTTCTTCTTCTTTTGCATTATGACCTCCACTACCATGAGTCTCTTTATCCTCATTGAATGCTTGTGGATTCATGAAATGGGAATTAACTATAGGAAAGTTGAGGATAGCTTTTGGGCCTCTAATGCTGAGGGCAGCTCTGTCATAAGCCATGGCTGCTTCCTCTGCACTATTGAATGTCCCAAGCCATATTCTTACCCCTTTTCTGTTTGAGTCTCTAATCTCAGCTGCATATTTCCCCCATGGCCTCCTCCTCACACCTCTGTAATGCGTCTCTCCACCCACTTTTGATTTCTTTTTCTCAACTGTATCTTCAAAAGAACCATAACTTACAGAACTTGATGGTTTACCATTTACTCTACCTTTCTTAGTTAGCATGCGTTCATTGTATTCGCCTTCTCTCTTCACTGCTTTGTCTACTGCACTCTTCTCTACCATGGACGAGTTCATTCCTTTTTCTATAATTCAACAATTGTGCAGATGAGAATTCCCAATTGAATTGTTCGAATAGTAGAATGTTCCCTTTTATACACAGGCCAGTGGATAAATAAATGTTGACTCTTGTGTTGCCAAAAGTCCCCGTCAACCTTTGCAGGCACACCAGAAAACCCAATTGCAATTTTAATTATTGCATCTGGTCTAATGTTTGGAAAAGTTAAAACGCACGGATAGTTCAATGTTTTTTACTTAAAAAAAAAAAGGACGTATTGAAGAAACTAGACTGTCTTCATCTTTGCATGTTGGTCCACTTTGGCAACTTAGATTTGAATTTTACTGCACGTGGGGGGGCTGAACAAGTTGTTTTTGACTAAATTCAAAGTAGCCCTCGTGAGGTAATATTACGTGATAATGTAAAAGTAAGTAGTGAGGTTATTGCCAACAATTGATTTGACTTTATCTTTAGATTCGACGAGGGGATTTGCGCAACGTGGAGTTCTGTTCTGTGATTCGTTTAGTTGACTTTCATTTGTTATGTTCTTTTCTGGTATTTGAGGGTTAGTGGTATTTAGAAATATTTAGAAAGGGTTGTCATTGTCTTGCAAGGAGATGTGTTCTCCTAGTTTAATCCTTCAAAAAAGTGTAAAAATTTGAAGAGAATATACAAGGGCCTTATGTTGACTTATGTAAATTTGTTATTCCTTCCAAATGTTTCGGCTATTGATTTCTCTTTTAATGCTTTAGAATGAGAGAGCACACTTGAGATGAGGGATGATGTAAAAGTGAAAGCTTTGGATGTGATGCAAGAGCATCTTGGGGTTTAGCAATAAACATTAACCAACAAATTTTTTGGTTGTAATTGGATTTTTTTGGTCTAACCTTGTGTTTTTAGGCGAAAGAGGCAACCTCTACACTTCAAACTATTTAAATTCATTTTTCCCCACATTTGGATATTCACATTTGGTTGGCATATTTAGAGAGCTCATTTGACACTTGTTTTCAAGCTTTGGAATCTAGAGAAAGACAAAGGGTCGCAATTTCTCATAAGGCCATCCAATTTGGTAAATTTCAAATTTCACAATTAAAAATCTCTTAAATGAATGCATGATCATGGATTATGACACATCTTAGACATGCATTATGACTTGTAAGAGTATATGTGATGTGTTTGTGTATGAGGAAAAATCGATTAGACCAAAACTAATAAAACCAAAACCAATCACATAAAGCGAACCAATCTAAATAAAAACCAATATCATCAAATCAAAGAAAAATGAAAGCTCTTACCAAAATCTGTATTGTTCCCTTTGGAGAAGTGTAGATTGCTCAATGAAGTTGCAAAACCATAGTTGCAACAAGCAAGTGGTGTACTCAAGAGATCAATGTCAAAAGATCGTGAGGTTGCTCAATCGACGCGATGTATGCTCGAAGCGCTGTTAAATATGCCTGAGAATAAGATTGAAGAGAGATTGTGAAGGAGATGAGGGGGGTTTATATAAGTTTCATTGAAGATCGATCAACGGTCCAGATAATTCAAAAGAATCAACGGAGGAGAACAGTTGAGGAATGTGCAATGAATAAGAAGAAGACAAGTGTCACACAAAAGCTGTTTTATTTGAGTTAATCACTTTCTTTTCTAAAGATAAGACATGCTTTTCATAAATTAGAAAGTTTTTTTCTAATTTAAGAGAAATTAGTAAGAACAAGGTTGAGTGAATAGATAACTCAACTTAAAATTTGTTTTTGCATGATTTGAGAGAAATTAAATAATAAATTATTTAATTTTGTGTGCATGGAGAAGAAGACTTATTTTTAGAAGATTTGAAAGATATTTGAAGATAAGAAAGCAAATTAAATAAATAAATTTATTTAATTGTTGTGCATGATTTGGAAGAATAAATAAAATATTTGATTTATTTTATTTTTGGAGAATGAGAGAATTTAAATAAATTTGATTTGATTTATTCAAATTTGGAAGAATGAATTTGATTTAATTAAATAATTAATAATTATTTAATTGTAGATAAGAGGGAATTTGTGATGAATTAATTAAATAATTAGGTTTATCTAATCAATATGGATGTAAATTTTGAAAAGAAGATAATTATCCAATTAAATAATTAAAATTATTTAATTGCGGAAGAATAATAGAGGAATTTGATTTAATTTAATTAAATAAAGAGGATTTATTTAATTTAATGTCACAATTTTGTGATTTAGAAGAATTTGGTGAAATTAATTAAATAATTAGATTATTCAATTAATGTGTGAAATACAGGTGATTAGACAGATGACGAAATGCAAGTGGTGTGGCGATTTGGTCATTTTAGGGTGTCTACATTTTGCCCCTCTTTGATGCGATGCAGTTTAAAGCATTGCGTCAAAGAAAATGATTGTTGAAGACATGATACAATTTTAATGCCCCAGTGTAGGTAGTTGCCCCAGCGTAGCTAGTGTAGGGTGCCCCCTCGAGAGGAAAGACAGGGAAGCGACAGAAGAACTGTGTTGACGCTCGACTAGAAGATTTTGTTGGAGATAAAAGAAAGGAGATAGAAGAGAACATGAGAGCAAGACTGTTGATTGATCTTTGCTTGAAAAACTATATAAGGCCATGGAAAAATGGATGAGCTTGTTGCAATGGTTTCACAAATGTTTATAAAGAGCAATCCTTATTTTTGATATAGCACGTGGATAGTTTGCTACCAAGGTATAAAAGACCAAGGTGCTATGATATCCGAGTGCATGGACGTTGACTCTGCAAGCAAGTGGTTTGAACTTAGCTCCTTTAGACATAATATAACCTTGTCGGAACGTGTGCATGAGCCATAGTCTTGAACATAAAATAAACTTCAATACATGTGAATGCAAGAAGAATTATTAATATGTAAGATGCTAGGTCGTAACACACACAAGATAAATATAATGCTAAGAAAGATGCTAAAGATCATTCCTCAAACACGGCACACAAAAAGAAATGACTATGCCCCCCAATCCGTACTGCCTCGCAATATACCAAGATTATAGATAAACCAAGGTAGCCTTGAGTAGGTAATGGATAAAGGAACAAAAGATAAACCATAAAACAAATTGACTGACTTACAAAGTAAACATATAGCCAACATATTCTCTTGCCAAAAGAGGTTGCTCAGGATAGATTGGATAGGAAAGATAACAGCCTTATCGTAGGAACTCTGTGTCTGTTAAAGGGTGCTATCTACCTAAAAAGACAATGTCTTGCTGCAGGAAATGCCACATGTCACAGGAGATGCGTGTGTTGGTCTCGATCATGGAACACTTTGCAGAAGACAAGTTTGTTGATCTGGTGCTTTGGTTAAGCTGGATTTAGCTGATGTTGGCAATCAGAATAGTTAGGACAGTAGATGACTCTGGAAGAAAGCTGCTTTGCTTCAGGTTTGTTAAGGACTGTTGCTTTGAAAGGATACGCTAGCTTGCTGCTTGAGTTAGTCAAGTCGCGGTGAATGGATTTTGATAAATGGAAGACCAGAAAGGTGAGAGTGCTAATGCATTGGTGTGGGTGGAGAATGATGGATTGTATGTGCCCAAGTATTGGATACATCCTTCGTATTCCAGACTGCCTACATACCCTGTATCCACGGGATCAAGGCACATTATGAGGAAAGATGAAAGAAGATAAATATGTAGTTTTGGATAGAGTCATGAATGGCTCAAGGTGGAAGGGGGAGATCTTATGTACCTGAGTACTAGATACTTCCTTCGTATTCCAGACTGCCTACATACCCATGTCCATGGGATCAAGGTACCTTAAGATTGAAATGAGATAATATGTAGTTCTTGTTGATGTGATGATGTAGGAAAAGTGTTGAGAAGATAACATCATTATCGTAGGAGCGGTGTGTCCGTTAAAGGGTGTTACCTATGAACAATGAGAAAGAGATTGAAGAGCGTGTTGTGAACCACGAACAAGGAACCAATCCTAGACCTAAGTTAAGGAAAAAGTTGCCCCCATTCTGATAGAGGAAACCTACATGGGTGACTACCGAAGAAGACACAGAAAGACTTGACCTAGGACAAGACAGTGTTAACTATAGACACATACCAAGATGTGGGATGACGACAAGGGACATTGACAAATTTCCAAGCTATACTAGAAAGGGAGATGGAAATGCAAACAAGGTCAATGGTTTTATTATGGATAGATGGAAAGGTGTGCTTTGTGCACTCGACATGGAGTGGACAGGACTCAATAGACGATGGATGCTTACTCTACACATAGCACCTGTTTGCCAGCTTTTCACTATGGTACTTATCCAAGGTGCCTGTTTTCCAGGTTTTCACCAGAGGACGGATTTTTTTTTTTTTTTTTGTTTTTTTTTGGAATACTCTAAGGATCAGGCATAGAACTTCTTGAGATGGACACTGTTAAGTGGCTCATCTAGAGGAATGCCATCAGGTGTAGCTAAAGTATAAGCTCCTGATCCATATGTTGCTGTCACAATAAAGGGACCTAACCAATTAGGCTCAAACTTGCCCTTCTTTTCTCGATCTGCTTGATTTCTTTGATTCTCTTTGAGTACAAGATCACCAACTTGAAACCGTCTTTCTTTGATCTTTTTGTTGTAATTACACCTAAGGCAGTTTTGATAGACATGGAAATGGTTAAGTGCGGCACGATGCCCTCTCATCTAATAGTTCAAGCTCAGCTAATCTGGAAGTGCGATACTCCTCCCCATTTAACAGGTCTTGCATAGATACTCTGAGAGATGGGATCTCGACCTCTATAGGTAGGATGGCTTCAGAGCCATAGACCAAGGCATAGGGTGTGGCACCAGTTGGTGTTCTGATACTAGTGCGGTAGGCCCATAGGGTGGGATTGAGTTGCAAGTGCCAATCACGACCAGCTTCATTGACCGTTTTCTTGAGGATTTTGAGAATGGCTTTATTAGAAGCCTCAGCTTAGCCGTTACTCTGCAGATAGTAGGGAGTTGAAAAGTGATGTTGGATATTGTATTGTGTGCACAAGGCACAGACATCTTGATTCTTGAATGGTCTCCCATTATCAATGACAATGGCTTGGGGAATACCATACCGGCATATGAGGTAGTTTAGAATAAACTTGGCTATTTGCTTACTGGTGATATAGGTCATAGGGATGGCTTCCACCCACTTCGTGAAGTACTCAGTGGTAGTAATGATAAACTTGTGGCCATTGGAGGAGGAAGGGTGGATTTGTCCTACAAGGTCGAGACCCCATTGAGAAAAAGGCCATGGAGTTGTCACAGGTTGTAATTCATCAGCTGGTACGTGAATCAAATCTCCATGCTGCTATCATTATAGACACTTCTTAGCAAACTATGTAGCATCTTGCTCTATTGTAGGCCAGTAATAACCTGTTCTGAGTATCTTCTTAGCAAGATTAGGACCGGTAGAATGTGCGCCACAGACACCTTCATGTATATCTTGTAAGGTAGTCTTAGCTTCTTCTGCATTAAGACATCATAAGAGGATACCATCGAGACTCCGGTGATATAGTGTATCACCCAGAATGATGTAACGGGAGGATTGACGGATAAAGGTTTTGCATTGGGTGGATGATAGGTCAGGGGGAAAGGTTTTGTTCTTGAGGTATTCATAGATATCTTCATACCATGGGGAATTGGGACCAACAAGTTCGCAGATGATTTCAATAACAGGAACATCGACGACTGGTATCAACAATTGCTCGATCAAGAATTCACATTTCTGTGTATTAGCAGGCATGTCAATCAGTGACCCGACAGAAGCCATAGAATTTGCAACCTTGTTATGCTCTCTTGGAATTTGCTCAAATGTGATGCCAGAAAAATGTGGTTTGTAGGCATCCACTAGTTGCTTGTAGGGGACCAACTTTTCGTCTTTTGTTTGGTACTCATCTGTGACTTGGCGAATGACTAACTGTGAGTCTCCATATACTTGTAATTCTGTGATGTCCCATTGAACTCCTGTATTGAGACCTATGAGGAGTGCTTCATACTCGGCTATGTTGTTGGTGCAAGGAAATGCAAGCCGATATGACTTTGGAATGTAGTCATTTTGAGGTGTGATGAACAAGATGTTAGCCCCTGATCCATGCTGTGTGTAGGAACCATCAAAGTACAACTTCCACATTATTGAGTTGGAAAGAGTGAAGAGATTCTCATCCAGAAAGTTTGCTACCATAAGGTGCGTATCTTGGATGGGTGCTTCTGCTAGTTGATCTGCTAGGGCTTATCCTTTGATTGCTTTACGATCCACATATTCAATGTCGAACTCACTAAGGATCATGACCCATTTAGCTAGTCTACCTGTAAGAGCTGCTTTTGCTAGTAGATACTCCAAGGGATCAATTTTAGCTATAAGAATTATGTGTTGGTTCAACATGTAATGCCGCAACTTTTGGGAGGCGAACACTACTGCTAAACAAGCTCTTTCCATCGGTGAATAATTGAGCTCATATCCCACTAAGGTTCTACTAATACAATAAATTGCATGCTCTTTTCCTGATTCATCATGTTGTGCTAGCAAGGCCCCTAGGGCCGAAGTTGTAGTTGAGATCTATAATATCAAAGGTTTATCAGTAACTGGTGGAACCAATACAGGAGGTGTAGCTAGATACTCTTTAAGCTGATCAAATGCTGCTTGACACTTATAATCCCATCGGAATGAGACATCCTTTCAGAGTAAGTGTTGAAATGGTTGACATTTATTTGCTAGTTGTGCGATAAAATGCCTGATGGATTGCAACCTACCCTGAAGGCTCCTTAATGCTTTAAGGTTCTTTGGTGGAGGCATCTCTACTATAGCCTTTACTTTTGTGGGGTCTACTTCGATACCTCGATGAGATACAGTGTATCCCAATAGCTTCCCTGATGTTACACCGAAGACACACTTCTTTGGATTGAGGCACACTTGATATTTCTCGAGCCTGTCAAAGATCTGCCCTAGAACTTGTATGTGATCTACCCTAGATGATTTTGCTAGTATGTCATCCACATAGTCCTCCATGATATGATGAAAGAGGTCGTGGAATATCACTGTCATTGCTTTCTGATAGGTTGCTCTTGCGTTCTTTAGACCAAACGGCATGACACACCAACAATAATTACCCCAAGGGCAAGTAAAAGTTGTTTTATGCTAATCTTCCTCTGCTATCCTTATTTGATTGTAGCCAGAGAATCTGTCCATGAGAGAAAGCATCTCATGACCTGCTATCAAGTCAACTATAATGTCAATGTTCAGTAATGGAAAGTCATCTTTGGGACATGCTTTATTAAGGTCTCTGAATCATTACACATGTGGATGCGCCCATTGGGTTTAGATACAGGTAAAATGTGGGAGACCCAATCTGAATAGTCAATAGGTTGTATGAACTTTGCATCTAACAACTTCTATATTTCCACTTTCACTAAGAGAGCTATTTGTGGGTGCATCTTCCTCAGCTTTTGCTTGACTGGTTTAACTTTTGGATCAACAGTGAGATAGTGAACAACTAGCTTAGGGTCTAACCCTGGCATATCAGCATAGGTCCACGCAAAGTTGATGGATCTCTGTAAGAAGAATGTGTTAAGATTCCTGTGCTCTATTTCTGATAATGATGCTGCTAGGAATGTGGTCTTTGGATTTTGTTCTGTGCCAAGGTTTATCTCTATAGAATCTTCTACTAGGAGAGTAGACTTCTCTTGATACTTAGATGGTGGGGGAAGGTCAAATCCTCCATCCTCAAGTGCCACAGTTGGGTTTTCATCTTTGGATACGTCTTTTGTTTTTACTATTTTGTGATCAGGAGGTGCCATGGTGTGGTTTTCACCTAGAGATCTTTCTTTATTTTTACTTTTATGACTGGAGGATTTGGCATTCTCACCAAAATAAGCTGTTGGCTCTAGTTCCATTACAAACCCTGCTTTATGATTGCCAAGAGGGATACCTTCCCAAAGTCCCATAAACTCAGCTAGAGCTTCATCATTCTAAAATACATCTATAACGGGGGACCCTTGTTGGTCCTAATCGATAAGTTTAGGATAGACAAGTGTTACATTCAAGGTGCTGGTGGTGGAGGTTAAGGATACGGAGGATAGCATAAAAATGGAGGATTCTGCGAATAGGTTGGTCATATGGAGGGAAGAGTCATCTATGATATCCTCAGTAGACATCAAATTGGCAAGAAAAGTGTCAGCTACCTTGTCGAGGACATACTCGATGTCCAAGGCGTGTGGTACCTTCTTACCAAATCTTAATACCTTCTTGTCTAGCTTCTTTGTCACAACAATGGTTCCATAGTTCCTTGATTCTATTTCCCAAGGCCACCCTTGCCTTTATAGCCCATGTTTTTTACTATCCTTAAGCCATTGCCGTATTGCTTGACTGGTATGGTGACTGGTTCTTTCTCCTTATAGAGCCAAGAAGAAATATCCTCAATAGTTTCCTCTTCCAATAACCGTCCATGTTGGAATTGGGTTAGGAATGTTGGGGGAGGAATAGCCACTTTTTTGGTTACTTTGGCAATGGGTGGGTTTGCCGTAAGATTTTGGAGATAAAGGCATCTGCCCTACACAACAAGATTTTGAGATATCATAAGATCCAAAGCCTATATCACGGATGTGAGCCTTGATCTCAGGTAGAGGATTTGGGTTACTTGTAGAGGTTTGCGTCAGAGTTTCAAGATCAACATATAGTGGAGATTCAAGGGCTTTTTCATTATTAGGCCACTTGGTTGCAATTCTTATAATTGCCTTGCAAGACACGACATAATTCAAAGGGATTGGGGTCTCCTGGGATAGTTACCTCCATACCATTGTATGGGAACTTTAGAGATTGATGATACATGGAGGGAACAACTTTCATTGCATGGATCCATGGGCGGCCTAGGATAATGTTGTAAGGTAGTTCAATATCAAGGACTTGACACCTAGTTTCAAGCATGACAGGGCCCAGTTGTATAGGCAAGTGGATAACACCTTCCGAACAATGCTCAGCATCATCATATCCCTTGATTGTAATACTTTGATCAGTGTGACATGATCCTCAAAGTATCCTAATTGCTTAAGTAACTTTAAAGAACAGATGTTGAGACCAACACCACCATCTATGAGGATACGTTTGATTTTGCGCTTATGGTTGAGAACTTCAATATGAAGGGCATCATTGTGACAAGGATCATGGGATGGGAGATCTTTCTCCAAGAAGACCACATTGTAGGGCGAACCAATGTTACCTACTATAGCTTGGAAATCCGCGACCACTATGTTGTTAGGAACCGAAGACTCTTGGAGGGCTTTTTCTAGCACTACTCTATGTGCAGGTGATGACTGTAGAAGGTCCAAGATAGAGATCTGTGCTGGCATTTTCCCTAAATGTTTGACAAGATTATGATTAGATTGAGCCAGAAGACTGGGTGTAGGACCATGAATGGTGACACGACCACAGTGAGTTGTAACAGCGCAATCCGTAGATTTGCCTTTGATTGTGAGGGTAGACACTCGACTCTCTTCAAAATGACCTACAATGGAATCAAAGGACATGGAAGCATGATTAATACCTTTACCTCTATCCTAAGGAGGCAGTGGACCATGATGAGGGAATGGTTCCTTGTACATGTCGAGATCTTTGTTCGTGTGTTGAGCTGGTGGTTCATCTCAAAAGTGATTTAATTACCTTCGATGAGATTTTGGATTAGGTGCTTGAGTTTCATGCACGATGCGGTTCGATGCCCTTTGCTCTGATGGAATTCACAGCATTCATTTTCTCTATACCACACAGTTTTGTAAACAAGTTCACCACATGGAGGAGCATCTGGTAAGGTGATGAGTCCTTTCTGTAAGATCTGTTGTAGGACTGACTCTATAGGCACTCCCAAAGGAGTGAATTGGCATCATGGCGTGTAATCTTGTTGAGGTCGCTCCTGTTGTCGTTGTTGTTGATTTTGATATGGTTGCCGCTGTTGTTGCTGTTGTTGAGGGGGAGCTTGCTTGGTTTGGGGAGCTGCAGCAGTGTTTGCAACGTTTGGACATGTTTAGAATCGACTACTCCATCGTTGACCACGTTTTTGTTTTTATTCGAAAACTTGGATTTATTGTTCGATTGTTGATGAGGAGCATTGTCTTTCATTTCTTTGAAGATTTTGACCACACCCTTAGCAATGAGGGCTTTTTCAATGTTGATTCCCTTGTATGTGATTTTGTCAAAGGTTGTAGCACTAAGAATTTGCAAATGTAAACCTAACTCTTGGTTGAGGTTTTATACAAATATGCTAACAAGCTATTTCTCAGGAATCTTGAAAGGGAATTTGCTAGCCATTTGTCTCCATCGTTGAAGGAAACAAATGAAAGTTTCACCATTTTTCTGTTTATCGTTGCATAGATCAATCATGGAAATCTCATGCTCCGCGTTGTAAGAAAAGTGGGTGGCAAACTTCTTTGCTAGCTCGTTGAAAGACTTGATACCCATGGGTAAGTGTGAGAACCATTCTATAGCTTGACCTCCAAGACTACGAGGAAAAAGACACATAAGATATGTGTCATTATGTGAGACCTCGAAGCAAGCAAGATAGAATTCCCTAAGATGGTCTTTTGGGTCACCTTTTCCTTTGTATTTATCGAACTTGGAAATAGTGAAGTTTTGAGGAAAAGGGATCATTGGTAATGACCGATCAAAAGGATAAGGACACACTTCCTCTAAAGAGAATGTCTTTTTGGTGTGGCCAAACGTAAGATCAGATAGTTGTTGCTGAACTTCCATGATTTTTAGCTCCATCACCATGGGAGGGGTTGGAAACATCTCCTATTGTCCTAGGAGTGGTTATTGTTGCCCATACATAAGATTGTAGTGTAAGCCATGAGCAATGGTGTTATAAGGGTCATATGATTGTTTGGGGTCGTATGCGTTGTATGTTGGATTGAGGTTGGGTTGGAATTGGATGTTTTGATTTGGCAGAGGTGGAGGTGGCACTAGGTAAGAATGTTGGCTTTGTGATGGTTGAAGAAAAGAATTGGGTGGAGGAAAGCTAAAGTGCATTGGATTCAGTTGCAATGGTGGCACAAAGCTTTGGGAAACTTGATGTTGGGAATGTTGAGGGTGGATAGGTAAGGTGTTGAAGAAATTTAGCGCGGATGAACGTTGTGGTGGGGGAACATAGATAGAAGTGTTATGTGATGGTTGAGGTGGATTGATGATGAGCGTAGAAGAATGTTGTGGTTGGGATGGCATGACTCTAATTGGTTGAGAGACATGAAGGTTTGATGATATAGGAGGTGGTATTTGTTGAGACCCTTGTTGCATCGCTACATAGTTGTTCCCTAGATTGTAATTTGGTGGGAAACCTATTCGTGATGGGCTAACAAAGATTCCACTTGTGATTAGTGTGGACACTTTAGGAGGTGGTTATATATTCGATCAAGCTAAGGTGGCTTGCTTAGCTAACTCTGCTTGACGTTGGAGAGTTTCTTGTTGGTTTCTATAGATCTCCATTGGTGTCAAAAGCGGTGATACGACCCTCCCTCCTGTTGGGTTCTGATAAAGAGGATTCCTATACTGTGAGCTCTATTCAGCTAAGGGCGTGGTCATAGCTGACATGGTTTGCACCACTTGTATGGTGTCTTGGATGTTGCTAGGCTCGCTAAGATTGGATAGATCAAAATCTTTGGGTAATTTAGCTCCTTGCTCTGCTAGCAGACGAAAGAAATGATCTTGGTTCTCACTAAGGATTTTGTCAATGGCGGCTATGGCCCTAGGATCTTGCATGAATTCATCAAGATTGTGCTCATCTTCTTGAGAGGATTGACCTATTTCAAAGTGTCACTCTTCTTGAGATGGGGCTAGATCTGCAGTATAACCTTGTGGCACAAAATCCTGAGGCATGCCTATAGTATAGTGAGGAATGCTTACCAAAGGGACCCTTTTCTCCTGAGATGGTACTTGACCAATAGTATAACATTGTGGGATAAAATCCTGAGGCATACTGAGGGTGTATTGGGGTGTACTTACCAAAGGGACCCTACCTTCTTGGGAATTGCTTGGTTGATCAAGGAGAGGCATGTTGGGAGAGTTGGTAGATCTTTCCGCTAGTGTTCTAGGGGTAACCTTGGGAGTAATGTTGAGATGGCCTGATTGCGGTGTGTGAGGAGGTGATTTGTGCTTCCTAGGGACAACTTGCTTGGACTTCATAGTTTGCTGGAGCCTAGTGGTTACCATGGAATACACTAGGATAAAAAAGGTAATGCTGGGTTTCTACTTGTGCTTTGAAAAAGATAAACTTTGATGCATAATGCACTGGACCAAAGGCGCTATACTGTTTGACCAAGGGCGCAGGACTGTGCAACCAAGAGCGTGCTACTATTATACCAAAGGTGATGGACTGAGCTACCAAAGGTGAGGTACTGCTATGCCAAAGGTGAGCTACAGAGACCAAAAGCAAGCTACTGTACCACCAAGGGTGAGCTGCTATAATACCAAAGGCGCTGAAGTAGTGTCTGATGTAAAAAGTTTCTATTTCTAATTGGATTTGGTTGTTTTGGCAAGAGAAAACATAGCAAACACAGTTGGCAACTAAAAATAGGACTGACACAACAGATAGTGTATGTTCGAGGCTCACAAAAAGCCCAATGTTTTCACAGGTATGAGATAGTTGCAAACAAAATAATCAAGCACTCTTTATCCCTAGAGACAAGGTTTCATTGCAGTAGATCAGCTCATAGCTTAATACTCCGTTGATAAAAATATCATTCCATAAAGGTGTCAGATATTTTGTATCTTTGCGAGAGATGATAGGTAGGGATATCTCACCCTCCCCTTGGAAAGTTCAAGTAGGTCACAAGAGCTTTATGGCCAAGGGAATACTATCTCTTCTCAAGGGAGCCAATGGTGAGTATCTTAAGGGCTTAAATCGATCCGCCTTGCACTGATGATTACCGCAATGTTCGGAGGTAGGTCAGGTAGTCTCTATCTAGAATGGTTCTTAGTAACTTTGAGGGACCAATGCCTTATGAGCAATGCGACAAGCTACTAAAAGCTTTAACCAATCCTACTAAGAGTATCAAACACTTCGCTCAATGTGAAAATCGTTTCCACAAAGAGCTACTACACCTCTTTTCAGTTTGGCACCACAAGGTAAGGCTGACGTCGGTTAGGACTTGGCTTTCACCTTATCCCTCTTATATAGCGGTTCAAAGGAAAACTCCACTTAGGGTTGTCCCTTTTGGATGAAGCGCAATCCAAAAGCAGGCCCTTTTAAAGGAAGTACTAAAATGTAAGAGCAAGCACGTCAAACAAAGGTTCAATTGTTCCATTATAAAAAAAAATAAGGTGTAACTAATTTAGGCACACACACATTTGTAGTTGTCAATTGTCCCTTATGAAATTGAAGTTTTTTGGCATTAATGTCCATTGTCCCTTAGAAAATTGAGGTGTTTTTCACATACATGTCCATTGTCCCTTAAAAAAAGCAGTATGTTCCTAAGACTTAGATTGCCAAAAATAGATTTGTTCAAGTATCCCTTAAGAATGCAATGTATTTCTAAGACTTAGTGAGATAAATCAAGATTTCTTCAATGCTCGTCCTGCATGAACATGTTAAAAACACCTATTTGCTCTGTGTGAGTAATAAGAAGCTGCAACAAGTCAGTTAGTTCCACAAAATTCATAAGTTAGCAAAAAAACCAATCAATTGACCAAACACGCTGTACTGTCTTACCAGAAGCACTGCACTGTATTTCCAAAAGCGATGTAATGCAGACCAGAAGCGATGCACTATGCCACCAGAAGCGTGGTATTGTGCTACCAAACGCGAGCTACTTTGCTACCAAAAGCGAGCTACTTTGACCAAAAGTGAGCTACTTTGCTACCAAAAGCAAGCTACTGTACTACCAAATGCACAGTGTAATAACAGGCCTGCAAAAAACAATATTTTGTCAAAAAAAAGCTAGACCAAAATATGATTGAATGATTGAGTAATGATCCAGGATGTTGATAAGTGATAAGATGCTGCACCAAGTGATATTAGTTCCAAAGGGAAGAACAAGATGTCAGAAATCAAGTCAAAACCCTAACAATAAGTGAGAAACCCTAGAAAACCAAAGTGAAATCCATAAAATTGGTAACAAAATGATGAGATACATGAGATTAAATATCACCAATGAATTCCTTATGATTTTCTATGCAATTTAAAAAAAAATATCAAATTTCGTTAAGTTTTGAGAAAGTTATGGGGTTTTGAAGTTTGCAAGAATGTTATCCTAACCAAAAGCACTTTACTGTTATACCAATAGCACTTTTTTGTTAAACCAAAAGTACTTTACTTATATACGAAAAGCGCTTTTCTAGTTTTTCATGTGTGCTTCACTGTATACCAAAAGCGCGATTCTGTGCTACCAAAGGCACTGTGGGATGCACCGAAAGTGTTACATACTGCTCTACCAAATGTGCTTTTCTATGTCAAGATGCGTTATTCCGTACTATACTTAAAAAAAAAATTAATTTCTCAAAGAAAAAGAGGGATTAGTGGGTCCCATCAGGCATGCCAGAATGTGTATGAGGAAAAATTGATTAGACCAAAACTAAGTAAACCAAAACCAATCACATAAAGTGAACCAATCTAAGTAAAAGCCAATATCATCAAATCAAAGAAAAATGAAAGCTCTTACCAAAATCTGTATTGTTCCCTTTGGAGAAGTGTAGATTGCTCAATGAAGTTGCGAAACCATAGCTGCAACAAGCAAGTGGTGTACCGAAGAGATCAATGTCAAAAGATCGTGAGGTTGCTCAATTGATGCGATGTATGCTCAAAGCGCTGTTAAATATGCCTGAGAATAAGATCGAAGAGAGATTGTGAAGGAGATGAGGGGGGTTTATATAGGTTTCAATGAAGATCTATCAACGGTCTAGATAATTCAAAAGAATCAACGGAGGAGAACAGTTGAGGAACGTGCAATGAATAAGAAGAAGACAAGTGTCACACAAAAGTTGTTTTATTTGAGTTAATCACTTTCTTTTCTAAAGATAAGACATGCTTTTCATAAACTAGAAAGCTTTTTCTAATTTAAGAGAAATTGGTAAGAACAAGGTTGAGTGAATAGATAACTCAACTTAAGATTTATTTTTGCATGATTTGAGAGAAATTAAATAATAAATTATTTAATTTTGTGTGCATGGAGAAGAAGACTTATTTTTATAAGATTTGAAAGATATTTGAAGATAAGAAAGCAAATTAAATAAATAAATTTGTTTAATTGTTGTGCATGATTTGGAAGAATAAATAAAATATTTGATTTATTTTATTTTTGGAGAATGAGAGAATTTAAATAAATTTAATTTGATTTATTCAAATTTGGAAGAATGAATTTGATTTAATTAAATAATTGGGAATTATTTAATTGTAAATAAAAGGGAATTCGTGATGAATTAATTAAATAATTAGGTTTATCTAATCAATGTGGATGTAAATTTTGGAAAGAAGATAATTATCTAATTAAATAATTAAAATTATTTAATTGTGGAAAAATAATAGAGGAATTTGATTTAATTTAATTAAATAAAGAGGATTTATTTAATTTAATGTCGCAATTTTGTGATTTAGAAGAATTTGGTGAAATTAATTAAATAATTAGATTATTCAATTAATCTATGAAATGCAAGTGGTGCGGCGACTTGGTCATTTTAGGGTGTCTACAGTGTTTATGACACCCACTATTTCTTGTAAGAGCGTCTATGACAAGTTTATGACACTATGTAAGAATATCTATGACACATCATATATGTAAGAGCATCTTCGACCTTACACCTATTAGGCTAGGATTGAAGAGCAAGGCAAATGGTGTGATTTATTTTATAATAAATAAATATTTGCATTCATATTTTATAGGTAGTGAAGGAATAGTTTAACTAACAAAAGTAAGTAAAAGAGGAAAAGTATAGAAAACTACAAATATTAACCCATAAAGATAAATATTACATCCCCCCTTAATCTAAAGGGATTACATTCAAACTAAGCATTCCTCTAAATTTATCAAACTTCTCTCTTCCAAGCACTTTGGTAAGAATATAGCAATATCTACTGGTTGATTTGTAGTTGGACAATACTTGAGTTATATTCTACCACCTTTCAAATGATGTCAAATCAAATGAAACTTTGTGTTGATGTGTTTGTTTGATCATGAAAGATTGGATTTTTTCCACTTCAATTGCAGATCGATTCTCAACTAGGATAGATGTCGATGAAACTTGGTGTTCCTATGAAACTTTAAGAACTCTTCTAAGCCATTTTTTAAGTTTCCTCAAAAGATGTCATATATTCTTATTCGATAGAGGGTAGATTTGGCACTAACTGCTTCTTAGATTAACAAGAAACAACTATTGACCCTAGATCCATTAAGAAACCTGAATAGATTTCCCATCTTCCAAGTCACCTTGCATAATCAGAATTAGAATATTTGGCTAGCGTGATTTTTTTCCTTGGAATATTTAAACCCATAGTTCTAAGTTCCCTTTGGATACCAAAGAACTCATTTTGCTACTAACAAGTGACTTTCTCTAGGTCGTTGCATGAATCTAGAGAGGACTTCAACAACAAAAGAAAGTTTGGTCATGTTGTTGTTGCATAAATCAAGCTTCTGGTAGGCTATCAATATTTATTTGCATCAACTAATGATATGTAGAACCATTTGATGTTAGTTTCAAATGTTGTTCCATAGGCATACTAAGTGGTTTGCAGTCAAACATGTCAAATTTGCTTAGAAGTTCACTAATACATTTTTGTCAGGTGATGAAGATATACTTGGATTTTTTAATCACTTCAATACTCAAATAGTAATGAAGGTATCACAAATCAGTTATTTCAAACCCTTGTTTGAATTCTTCTTTCATAGTTATGTTGAGATTAGGTGTGTCACACACCTTGCAAATGCTAATTTGTTCAACATATTTATTTATTTGTATTTATTAATTATTTTATCCTTATTAGGATGTTGATCTCCATGTTAAGGCAAGATCCTAGAAGTGTATTGTAACTCTTATGTGTTGTTGAATAATGCATTGGTTATGTGCTTTGGAGGGTGGTTTTTCCCCACATACATCTTGTGTTGTGTGTTTTGTCTATTATTTTTCCTCTCTTTCTTATTCCTTTCTATGTGTTTATTTACATGTCGTTATGTTGCTAATATTTTCATAGATCTAAGATTTAATTTTCTTTCCTCAAAGGGTTAATGTGGGAAATGAATTTGTGTCCTAATTTTACTTTATGGGCATAGTTTGTTTACACTTGTATCAAATTTTTTATTTAGTAAATCTTATGGCACTAGAGGTACATATATAGCATATTTTTCCTAACATTTGGTATTAGAGCCAAGGTGATTCCATGGTTACATGTGAGATTCATGTATAGGTGTATGTTTTCCGCATGTACAAGTGCATGTTGCTTGCATGTAGTTGCATGTAGTTGCATGTGGTTACATGTCAATTGAGACCCTGAAGCCTAAATTGCCAACGGTGTCCTATTCTAGACTTTCATTGGGATTTTTCTTGTTTAAACTTTCCTTCCAAAATTGAAGTTTGAAATGCACATTGTTGTGAGTCCCTAAAGTCTTAAAAGTTGACCTGAATCTGGGAATCAGAGTCGCTCTACATGGTACAGTGTTCAAGATGTCATTTTTTGAAACTCAAGCAGTTGTAGTAGGTTACAAGTTGTAGCCTAATGTCAAAGTTTGTAGTGGTGTTGGTTTTAGTTATAGTTTGGGGATGAAAGTTGAAATGCAAGTCTAAACTACTTAGCCAAGTTGCAAGTCCAGGGAAAAGTCTGAACTTATTAAAATTTATGAATAACCCTTTAAAATTATAAGAGGATAAATTCTATTTAACCCTTTATAATTAAAAGTAGATGGAAAAATAACAGATATTATGATCCTTTGGTTAAAATGGAGATAATTAAAGAATAATTATGAAAACCCCTTTTAAAAGGGAGGAATTATTATGTTTATTAAATCATTATTAATGACAACCTTTGTGAAAGGGTGTGATGGTTTAGAAACCACCCCTTAAAAGGTTATATAAGTTATTTGTGTGAGACTTGGAAAGGGCATGGAGAACACTCAAGGAAGAAGTAAGTGGTTTGGTGGGCTATGGGCATTGGAGAAGGGGGCACAAGGAGTGTGTCCTAACCTGGGGTACAACATACAACCTGGGATGGTCCTGGCCAGGGCTTGGTTTGAACTTGTGTTGAGCATTGTTCTTTTAAGAACCAACACTTGTGCAATTGGTTCATACTTGTGTTGAGCATTGTTCTTTTAAGAACCAACACTTGTGCAAGAGCATAATAGCACGCTTTATTTCAAAAGGAACTATTTCCTCCTAGAATGTGCCATAGATATGAAGGCCAATACCACTGAAATCTTCCTAGGGTGAGAGTAGTTGATTTAAGTGCTCAATGATTCAGATAAGTATTAAAGTTCTTGTTAAGAAAAGATGTTGGAGTTATTATATATGTGGGTTTTGATGTTAATCTGATTATGGATTGTGTTATTCAATTGACTATGTTAATTATTTAATTGAGTTCCTATTAAAATGTCACGTGTTATAATTTACCTTTGTTATAATTTACACATAATTCAATATTCTATATTATCCTATCTCTAGTGTTAACTATAATAAATCTACTGCTAATACTTAAATAACTTAGGGAGAAGTAGCATTAAATTTGGTATTAGAGCCTAAAACAATCTTGTGCATATGACAAGCCTGCCTTGACATGTAAAGTTAGATTATTATCAGAATTTCAACAATAATGTGTGTTAAGGGAAAATTGGAGTAAACATGAATAATCAATATATCAATATCAATAATACCCAAAACTCAACGAAAAGGGAAATAATCAAGATCAAACAAACAAAGATGAAACCTTTGCAAACCTCAATACTTCATAGCTTCCATTGGTTGCCTATCTCAATCGATCTTGCATGTATGAATAAGGCCCTCAGAGAGTACACTTCCTTGCTATTCCAAGATTGTCAATGGAGAATGGCCATGAGAGTGCTTTGTAATGAAGATGAGCTTCACAACAATGGTAGTGATATGGTAATGAGTTGATCACAAGAAAATGGAATGACTTGGGTGCCAAAGGCGCACTGTAATTCTTGCAGAGTAACAATACTAAAAACTTGGATGATTGAAATGGAAGAATAGGGTTCAATTTATAGACTTGTGAGAGAGAAGATCAACAGTATAGAAAGAATGAGAAGATAAACGGTATAGAACGGTTGAAGAATGTGCGCACACGTGTCTTGCTATATTTTGCATGAGAGGAATTAATAAAATAGAAGAATGAGTTAATTGAAGAGATTAAATCAATTAAAAGAATAGATCAATCAGTTAAGAGAATAGAACTAGAGAATAGAAATTGCATGAGGATGAGAAGATACTTTAGCTCAATTAAATATTTAGAATATTCAATTGCATGTGCACAAGGATTGAATTATATTTAGAGATAACTCAATTTAGAAGAATGGACAACTTAAATAAATAATTGATTTATTTAAATTTAGAGAAGATATTATTGGAATAAATAATTAAATAATTGGTATTATTTAATTTAGAATGAATTTGGAAGAACTAATTAAATAATTGATATTATTTAATTTGTTGGAGGAATTAGAAGAATTTAAGAATTTTAATTAAATAAATTGATTTTATTTAATTGTTGGGAGAATATGAATCAAATAAATAAATTTGTTTATTTATTTATTGATAGAGAAATTAGTCTTAAATAAATAATAAGAATATTTATTTTGATAGAGTCGTGTCATTTTTAGGCGTATACATTTTGCCCCTCTTTGATGTGATGTTCGAGATGATGAGATTTGTGTCAAGTAACATCATTTCAAAGAAGCTAAGGTATAGATAGAAGAAAAAGACGACAATGGAAATGCCCCCTCAGGAGATTGGACAAGGAGAGAGTTTTAAGGGCATGAGACAGACAATCTCACAATGAAGAAGGTTGGAAGAATAGGTTGGGGTGAAGAAAATTGTTAAGGGAAAATTGGAGTAAACATGAATAATCAATATATCAATATCAATAATACCCAAAACTCAACAAAAAGGGAAATAATCAAGATCAAACAAACAAATATGAAACCTTTGCAAACCTCAACACTTCATAGCTTCCGTTGGTTGCCTATCTCAATCAATCTTGCATGTATGAATAAGTCCCTCAGAGAGTGCACTTTGTTGCTATTCCAAGATTGTCAATGGAGAATGGCCATGATAGTGCTTTGTAATGAAGATGAGCTTCACAACAATGGTAGTGATATGGTAACGAGTTCATCGCAAGAAAATGGAATGACTTGGGTGCCAAAGGCACGCTATAATTCCTGCAGAGTAATGTTGATTGGTTTGTGATGTCAGTCACAACCAAGCACACAAAACAAAAGTCACACAACAACCCTTGTTTATCCTGAAAGATACGATGAATTCCAAGAATTCATGATCCCAAGTCCCCGTTGATTAGTTCATAATCTGCTGATGTTACTCTGTGGTTGATGTGTATTGTTGTTTTCTATTTTGGGGCCTTACGTAGATTAGTAGATTCTGTTCCTATAACAATGCTATACAGGGAGGTTACTCTACACAACATATATCTCCAAATGATGTGTCTAAGTTGATATTTGCATGAGTTCTACCCTTATTGTGATTCTTTGCATGATATTTTCAATACTACATGCATTTAGCTCAAAATATGCTAATGATATTCAGTTGTCTTCGGGATGTCAGCATATTTTTCTGTCTTGCTTCTGATTTATCATGATGTGCAGTTATGAAAGTGATTTCAATGAAATTAAAATGAGAAAAAGGGTTAGAGAGTGAGATTCCTAAAATTACTTGACTGAGATCATTGATCCACATACATGTTCCCATATAGCAATGGAGAGAAGAAAACTAAAATCATACTTCACCAGGATAGTCCACAAATCCGCATGATTCAGTGCAAATCTTCAGGGGAAAAGTTGACAACAACATGCAATGAAATGAAAGCGCTTCTATAGAACATAGCATTCATGAGTACATATCTAGAAATCAACTTGAAGACTACTTAAGGTTTACAATCAGGGTATAGTCTGAAACTTCATCTCCATATAGTATGTTCATAAAATAGGTACATTTACAATGATCTGAGGAAGGGACCTTGATTATTTCAACAATCCAGTCCTCACTAGTCTCAATAATCCGATCTCTCCTAAAACTATTACTGGTTTGATTTTTGTATTATTGACCTCCTCTCTCCTTTTTTACAGTTCAGGGGCTTAATATATATATCTCTAGTTTTTCCCCCAATCTGGTGCCCAAAAACCCTGGGAGATCAATGGTTAGCATCTTGAAATGCAGCATCCAACGGTGAGAAATGAATCCCGCCAAGAATTCAAGCAGCACACCCAAACAGGGCATCGCTCCTTCAATAATGTTTCCAACTACAAACTCCCCTGCATTGAAAGCTTCGTCCCCTTCTGGTGTGTTTGGCTTCTCAGGATCTGGCCCGCTGCCTGGGACGTCATCGTCATTTAAAACCCTGCCTTTGTGTTCACCTGCACGCCGTTACTGCGTCGGCAACTCTGCTTCTTCCTAGCTACTCCAACAATCTATAATAAACAAGTAGGAATTAGCACCATCATTTAATAAATCAGCAGGAAACATGAACACCTACATTAAATCAAGCTCCAAATACACAAACATAGCCATCGGGCTCAAAAACCATGGAAAACGGGCAACAAAAATGCATATACAGTGTTAAAACCAGTCGAGTCAACCATCGTTGACCAGAAACATGCATCGGGCGCCCAAAGAAGCTTCAAAATTCCCATCGCTTCACTTTCCCGCTCATTTTGCTTGTTTAAATCATCGTATATCTGATATATAAGCCGGACGCGATACAAGCATTTAACCACTTTTAATTTGCCTCTGAGTTCCGCAATGTATATTTTGTTGTATGCTGAGCAATGTATATTGATATACATTGTGGATGTGATACATTGATTCAATTGGATTTCAATCTTTTCAATTCTGCGGCCCGTATGCTTCCTTTGTATATTTCGCGATGCATCTTGGCTTGTATGTATCGAAATATACAAAGCGCAAACATACAATGAATTAACCTCTTTTAACTTTTTGTTGTGTCCGCGGTATGTATATTTCCATTGTATCCTTAGTCATGCATTTCGAGCTCGATACAAGCATTTAATCGAATTCTATTTTATTTGGGTCTTGGCTCTTGTATAAGTTCAATGTATGTCGGCCTTGTATATAAGAATATACAAGCTCGATATACATTAAATTAACCCTGTTTCATAAAAAAGTTAGTTCTGAGCAATGTATAAAGTAATGTCTGTCCACCTTGTATGTTACGAAATATGCATTGTGGAAACATACAAGGACTTAACCACTTTCAATACTCCCTTCGGGTCCGTGCGATGCATATGAATGTTGCATGTATCGTGACTTGTATATTTCGTTTGTATGTAAAAACATACAACAGTTTAACTCCTTTTCATAATCCTTCAGGTCCGCGGCCTGCACATTACAAATGTATATGTCAGATGTATGTGTAAATATACAAGCCCAAAATATACAATGAATTAACATTGCTTAATAACTTTTCGGCTCCGGCCCTTGTATAAATGCATTGTTTGTTATGACCTACCAAACATACAAGCGCGAGATACATGCAACGGATTTAAACATTTATTCATTTCAACCTAAAACCACCTCAGGTCCATCTTGTATGTATGCATAAACTCTACCAAATGTATACAAGGCAAAAAGACATACAAATGATTTTGCATATGAACGTGACTACTCATGCGACCAAGTATAAAATGACATTTGCATATACAAACGACTTTGTGTATGGAAAGCGATATACAAAGGTCTTTGTATACAAGTGAACTCGCATACAAAGGGCCTTGTAAATGCAACCTGATATACAAAGAGACTTGTATGTGCAAACAGCAAACCCTTCCCTTGTACATTTTACCAAAATGCTCATAACTTGCAAAATATGGCGAATTTTAACATGGTTCAAAAAGCAACCCTAGCTCATTTTTGACAAGGAATCTAACAATACTATGCACTGGTACTGAAATGCATTTCTTGTCCATTTTTAACAAGGTTTGCAATTTTAACCCTCTTTTCCCTTTACCACCAAGCAAAATGACACACACAAGCAAAAAGTAAAAAAGCCACAGCAGGGGTCCTCATTTTGCTAAGGAGTAAAATGGGCCATGTTGTGAACATCACAACAACTAGCAACCAAACAAAACAATCAAATTCAACCCATAAAAGAAAATTGAATGAAATAAATCCATAACTTCCAACTGTCGTTCCTGTAAATTACTATTCAACTTGAGACCTAAGGTATTCAATAAGGTGCATGAATTTTCATTTCAGTTTAAGTGAGTGCACATGGTTAATAAGCCTCATCTTGAAGATCAGTTGAACAAACTAGTGACTGATATTAGACTATGTAGGTGAGGACATTCCCTCATAGCCAACCGGATAGAGCCTTGCTACCAGCAAGCATCCATAGCCCCGACAAGGTTATCGTTACAATTCTCCTAAGTAGAGCCCCACTGCCAGCGAGCGTCTATAGCCCCGGTAGAGTTACTTAGATGGCTTAATCTAGATTTTCAGTATAATCCATTTTATTTATATATTTATTTTTTATTTTTTATATTTTCTAAATTTTTAAAGAGATTTCACAAGATATTGCATTTGTAACTTCATGATGCAAGGAGTGGTCACTTGCTAAAATTAAGCTAAGAATTGTAATGGTAGCAAGGGTGACCTCTGATTTTTCACCTAATATCTACACTGGTAAGTTCAACAAACCCAAGGATTGTAGGTGTGTCATCGTGAGAAACATTCCTTGAATACTCAACCCATTCTTATTGAATACAAATTTTCACAAGTTAAAGAACTCTCTACATTCATGACAGTCACAACAAGTTATGCGTAGAATTCAAACAATTAACCTGAATGATCTAGATTCTCCACTGTTTTCATTGGTTGTTAATCTGCCCCTTTATACTCTAAATCAAAAGAAAGATCCATGCTAAGGAAACAAAGCAACCAAAACAAAACAAGCAAAACAAAGCCACTATACAAACAACTATACAAAGAAAGTACACTATGATACACATGACTATCATGATGCAATCCTCAGGCCTGAAAATAGGGTTTGAGGAACTGTCCATTAACTGGTAATGGAACATCCTCACCTGTTAAGGACTTGAGCCTGTAGGTGCTATCTCCTAGAATTTCAAAAATTTGAAAGGGGCCTATCCAGAGTTTGTCAAATTTACCATGATAACCCTTCCTTTCATGTGCTTTGTCCCACATCAGGACCAAATTTGAGACCCTGAAAGCTTTGATTTTGGCCCTTTTGTCAAACCAGCGCTTGACAACAGCCTGATGTTTAGCAAATTGGTTAATTGCTGCACTTCTTTTTTCCTCTAGGTGCATTAGTTGTAGCAATCTAACTTCCTATTTATTATCTATGCCTAGGTACTCTTGTGCAAACTGCAACGTAGGAATCTTTAAGTTGACAGGGAGGATGGGATCCACCCCATCTACTAAGTGAAAAGGTGAATTTCTTAATGCAGCTTTATTCCTGGTTCTATCTACCCACAAGACATATTTCAATAGAGTGTTCCATTCCCTTGGGTTCTTATCTATCAACTTTTTTATGATGTTCAATAGGTTCTTGTTTGTGGATTCTGCTAATCCATTCCCTTGGGGGTAGTAATTTGAGGAGAATTTTAAGATGACCCTATGATCGAAAGCCCAACTTGACAATTTAATTGAAGCAAAAGCAGGCCCATTATCACATACTAAAGCATATGGAACTCCATACCTGGTCACTATATTGGTTTCCAAAAACCTAATAACATCCTCAACATTGCATGTCCTACTGTTGACAGCCTCAGTCCACCTAGTACAGTAATCAGTAATAGTTAAAACATACCTGTGGCCCAAGGACGAGGGAGGATTGATGGCTCCTATGAAGTCCATTCCCCATTGAGCAAAGGGGCGCACCTCCATCACGGGCTGCAAAGGTTGAGCAGCATATTTCTCTCTATTGGCAGCAACCTGACACATATGACAACATTTGATGTGTTCAGCTGTATCCTTGAAAATTGTGGGCCAATAATACCTTGCCCTGAGGATAGCATGAGTGGTGGCTAAGGATGACCCATGGGCAGTTCCAAATTTATCATGTAATTTTGTTAGCACCTTATTTGCTTCTGATCTTTCTAAGCATCTTAGGTATATCCCCTCATAGTTTTCTTGAAAAGGGCTCCTCCTTTTAACATAAATTTCAGCGACCTTATCTTTAGGGCTCTTCTCTATGAGGCCTACAGTCTTGAAGGACATCTCCCAGTGGTCAGGATGTGCCTAATGTCTGAGTACCATTCTCCATCATCTTTTGCATTTACAACGTACTGCTGGCTTAGGATATTAGGATCAACCTCTAATATCATTTGGCTTAATGCCTGCCCTCTTACCAGCTTCATAGGGGTAATTTCCATATCGTACTCCTAGAGGACAGTGATCCATTTAGCCCTTTTCTCACCTGGTTCACTTTGCATTAGCATCATTTTAACTGCTGCATCAGGTACAACAGCAATCACCTTACTTCTCTGGATGTAGTGCCTGAACTTCTTGACTGCTCAGACCAAAGCAAGTGCCTGTCTTTCAACGTCCATATACCTGAGCTCTGTGTCTCTGAAAGGGCGGCTCATGAAGGCTATAGGCTTTTCTTCCTTTTCTTCATTTTTTTGTGTCAGTACTGCTGCAGAGGTATGTTCTGAAGAAAATGAGTAGATGTAGAAGTCCTTGGTGTAATCTGGATTGATCAGGACTGGAGCATTTGATATGGCCTTTTTAATGTCTTCAAAAGCTGCTCTAGCTTCCTGGTCCATTCAATTTTAGCATCCATCTTGAGCATGGCGTTCAAGGGCCTGACTATCTCTGCAAAGCCAGTGATAAATTTCCTAACGAAATTAATCTTACCAAAGTAAGATTTGAGCTCTGTCTTGCTCCCAGGCAATTGTATCTTCATGATGGATTTTATTCTGTCAGGATCAATGATGATCCCATCTTCAGTTATCAAGTGGCCTAGCAATTTCCCCGTGGTCATCCCAAATATGCACATCTTGGGATTCAAGGATATCCCATACTGCTCGCACTTCTTCAACTCCTTTCTCAGGTCCTCCACATGGTCCGCTCTATCTTTGGAGAACACCGTTAAATCATCCATGTATATCACTATGCACTTACCAATCAAGCCTCTGAAGGCTATGTCCATTGCTCGCTGAAATGTGGCTCCAACGTTTATCAATCCAAACGGCATGTGCCTGTAGGTGAAGATCCCCCATTTCGTGGTAAATGCGGTTTTCAATCTATCAATTCTGTCCACCATCGCCTGGTTGTATCCAGAGAAACCGTCCATGAAGGACATCATCTTGGCGCTGTTCACAATTTGTAGGACTTCATCTAGAGAAGGCAAAGGATAATTATCCTTTTCAGAAGCTCAATTCAAGTTCCTAAAGTCCATGCACAGTTTGATGTCACCGTTCTTCTTTCTCACTGGGACCAGGTTTGCCACCCACATGGAGTGTCTTACAGGAAATATGATCCTGGCATCGAGCAGTCTTTTAACTTCTTCAAAAATGATTGGCTCTAGCAAAGCGTTGATGGGTCTTTGCTTTTGCCGAAAAGGCTTGGCGTCTGACTTCATAGGTATCGTATGAGTGATGACTGATGTATCAAAAGTTTTCAATTCATCATACGTCCAGGCAATGACATGGATGTAATCTTTGAGAGCCTAAGTTATCCCTTTCAACTCTTCTTCTGTATAGACCTTTCCAATCAGAACATTTCTTCTTCTATCACCTTGCCCAAGGTCGACCTGCGAATACTATCCCTCATCAACCTTTTGAAGATCCCTTTGTTTTAGCATGTTGTCCAAATCAAATGCTCTCTCTAGCTCTATCATTCCCCTAGGGATTTTGTTACTTGGCAGCTCCAGGATTTCTTCTTCCTCCTAGACATGATCTTCTAGATTCTTTCCATCAATGATCTGTGCCTCAAAAACATCTCTATTGGAAATAAAATCCAATATATGTTGATCATCTTCAAATACTTGGAGATTAGTTACATTATCAGGTACTGAAGGCACTAATACTAATTCAACTAAGAATCTTTTTAAACCTGATATGGACAATGGATCTAGAGTACTGGCAGCCTGGGCCCAAGCATCTGCTCTATGGTTTTGCTCTCTAGGTACATGGGTGATATTGAATGCATCAAACTCTTCTATTAAGTCTCACACCTTGTGTCTGTAATTGGATAGCCTCCTATAATTGCAAGAGTATATACCTCTTACCTGTCTGACAACCAATTCTGAGTCCCCATAGACATGCAGAATTTTCACCTTCTTCCTAAGAGCAAATAGTATCCCATGAATTAGAGCTTCATATTCTGTCACATTATTTGTACATGGGAACTGCAATCTGTATGCTACCAAATAAGATTTTCTAGATGGGTCAATGAGGTCTATTCCTACTCCAGCTCCTTGTTTTGACTTGGATCCGTCAAATCTAAGGATCCATGGCTCATCCTCAGCTAAAAGCTTGTCTGATGCTTCCTTCTTTCTTTTGGCTCTGGCAGCCGGACCATTGGATATCCATTTTAGCTTTGGTGTCCCAGTTTTCTCAAACACCACCTCATCAGCTTTATGGGGAGCTGATACTTCTTCTTTTCTCTTATCACCAAGAGGAACATTCTCTGGACCAGGCAGTGTATGCCTTCTCAAGCTATGCAGGCACAACGAGCAAGATGTCTCTGAGTGAGGTGCCTCATGCACCATGCAACATTTCTCAATCAAGGCATCCTGGGGAGGCCTATGCTGCTGCATCATCTTTTGGATTTCTTTTGACAGAAACTCCTCGAACTTGGATAGATTGCTACCACTATCCTCATTAGATAACTCGTAATCTGACTCCATTAAACAATCAATCCCAGGGGTGATTTTCTTCTTGTTCTTATCATTACCCCCATTGCATACCAGTATCTCTTCTGTCATCTGGATAGAACCTTCATCCTTTTGTGTGCATCCTCCTGTTCCTGCAGGAGACAAACATAAATCAGTATCACTATCGTTATCTGTGGAACTTGCCGCAGGTGAAGATGCTTCGCTATATGCTTGTTCCAACTCCAACATGTCTAAACATGCATCACAAGTTTTTTTAGAATGAGCCTCATCATGCAACCTGCACCATCCATCAATCAGAATATCGTGAACAGGCACACTTAATAATTGACATCGTTTCACCTGTCTAAACAAATGCATCTCAAATTTCTTGAAATGATCCAGTTCTATTTTATTTCCACGATTATAATCAGGCTCTAAATTTATTTCATCACTCCAAAGGTCACCATTATGACCATGTATGTCAAGCATCAGGATTTCTTCTATGCTGGCGGTTTGAGGTCTGATGGAGTAAACTCCAGGTTCCACATCCACGTACATGATTTCATTGGTTCTGTTATATTCAGTGATCATGTGTCTCATACAAGGTTCAGCTTTGATCTTTATCTGATTCGGTATACCCTTCCAAGGTAGCCACATATGGCTGAAATCAGTTGACATGTATCCGCTGAGGGTTTTTGACCAGTCTCTGCTAAGTAACATTCCATATGCATCAGGTATATCTACTACCTGAATATCAATATAGTGTTGGATTCTGGGATTCGATGCTAGCTACATGTGAATGTGGGTCAGTTCTCCTATGACACTTCTGTTTTGTCCAATTGTGTTACCTTCTTCAATGATTTAGTAGGATGTAACCCTAAAGCGTTGCATATGGATAGGGGCATTACATTGGTAGATGCTCCTGAGTCTACTAAGCAGTTGTGCAAATTTTTACCAAACATCCTTGTGGTAAGGAGGAAGGGAGGTGACTCACTCTTGTCTTTGTATAGGGTCATGTGGGAGGTATCTGCAGCTTAAACAATAGCTGAGGTTTTAGGTTTGACGTTAACGTCCTTGGCAGCATGATCTTTATTTCTAAATTGCCCTGGGGTATGGCTATCTTCCTTTTGAGCAGAATCATCCAATGATTTCATGAAAGCATTCTTGATAGTAGGGGTTTTAATCAATTCTGACATTGGCTGGCTGATCTTTACTTTTTTCATTTCATCTGCCAGATATGTAACCAATTTGTCAGATTCAGGAAGTGGATTTGTAGCTTTTGATGTTGTGTTATGCAGTGTCAGATATTGAGCATCGACCTTGGGGAGTCCAGGGTTATTACTTGCCTTGCGATTAGGTGGAGTATTGAAATTGTTTGGAGGCAATGAGGTAGTCAAAGGATCGGCAGATCTGTTTGAGTTATTCCTTAAGTTGTAGTTATGCCTACACTGAGGTTGCTATTGATAAGCATTGACTTCCTCATGCTCAATTGATGGCTCATTCTCATCCTCAAAGGGGAAAACATAGAATCAAAAGCCATGGCTGATTCCTCACATGTTGAAGTGTAATCCTGATGTGATGATATTGTCTACTGATAAGGACAATGCATGAAGCTTTCTAGTACTAGGGTAGAATCATATTCACAGGGGACAATTTCATTCCCCTCTGCATAAGGTGGGTTACCTAAGGTACTGGCCACTTCATCTTGGAATATGCTAGCATCAATCTTGAATTGAGGATAGTCCAACTCTGCATGAGCGTTGGTGTTATGTATTCTGCACTAGTTCGTAAGTGCTGCCTCTGCAAGGTTTACTCTGGTGGTCTGCCTAGGTTCACTAGGAGGCTGATTATCTAGGGGTGATGGCAAGGAACCATTGTTAGGCCTGGTGTTCCACACTCTAGGCTGTCTAAGAGGATTATTGTTGCCATTATTGTTATTGTAATTATTGTTGTACCCCCTGTCAGGATAATTGGGTTTGTCATTGACATAACCTCTGTTTTGATTAGGTTGAGAGTAGAAATTCTGATTTCTTAGATGAGTGACCTCAGTAGTAAGTTTTCTTAACTGAGCTGATATTTCTTTGATTTCTTCCTTCTCTTCCTGAACCTTGGCCATCACATTCTCTGTCTGGGGCTTGAAAAAGGAAGACCCATTATTATTGTTGGATTGTTCTACACCCTGAGGCACTTGTGTTTGTTATGGTAACATCTAGTTACTCCCACTTGGTGGGGGCATGACACTGAGTGGTGATATTTGCAAAGGCGCTGGCATCACAGCTGAAGGCATCATGGCTTCATTGGTCTGTTGGTGGACAGGATATGTAAGATAACCTAGAAGTGTAGGGAAAGCAATATTTGGTGTGGGAGTAGGAGCCAACTGCTAACTAACTTTGATGGCTTCCTCAAAAGCCTGTGCTAAAGTAGTTACACCAGGGTGTGTCCTTCTGATAAACATGGAGGTCAGGGGATCTAAAGCTAAATAATAAATACTCCTAGTAGCCTCATCTGCTACAACGTAGGGAGCCACCAGTTTAGACAGCATCCTCTGGAATCTAGTGTTAAAGTTTGTAATGTGTTCTCCTTCGCACCTCTTGATGGTGGCAAATAGATGATAGTTCATTGAAGGATCTATAGGCACCTTGAACCTATCCTTGAAAGCCTTTTCTAAGGCATCCCATGAACAGACTGAACCTTGACCTAGACTGGTATACCGGTTATAGGCCTCTTCCCCTAAGGAGAATGGAAACAATCTGCATACCACATCCTCATCCTCAATTCTAGCCCTACAACAAGCTTCCTTGAAGGTCCTGACATGATCATCAACATCTTGATACGGATGGTATCTAGGACAAATTTTATCTAGATTTTTAGGCAAAGCATGATATGCATTGAAGTCCAGCGAGGACTCTGCTGTGAAAAATGACATCACAACCAGTGGAGGTTGGATTTGGGGTACGAAAGGCTGAGGCTGGGCCTGAGGTGTGATAGGTGGTCCTATGGGTATTTGAAAGCCAATAGGGGTTACAAGAGCATGCTCTGGTGAGGCTTCTGTCGCACTAGAATCAGGGGTGTGATGAATGTCCATAGTCCTAGGTCTAAATCCCCTGATAGGCAGTTCTTCGAAGAGTCCACTAGATCTAGACCTGGTATTTGGCCTGAAAGCCAAGATTTCTCAAGTTTTTAAGGCAAAATGGTGAGTTTATGGCCAAAATTCAAACAGCCGGGATGTTTAAGCAATGTATGCAGGAATTTACGGTTTCCTTTGTCAAGGCCCTCCTTCTAGCACCAGTTTTACCTGTTGATTGGTTTGTGATGGTAGTCACAACCAAGCACACAAAACAAAAGTCACACAATAACCCTTGTTTATCCTGAAAGATATGATGAATTCCAAGAATTCATGATCCCAAGTCCCCATTGATTAGTTCATAATCTGCTGATGTTACTCTGTGGTTGATGTGTATTGCTATTTTCTATTTTGGGGCCTTACGTAGATTAGTAGATTCTGTTCCTGCAACAATGCTATATAGGGAGGTTACTCTACACAACATATATCTCCAAATGATGTGTCTAAGTTGATATTTGCATGAGTTCTACCCTTATTGTGATTCTCTACATGATATTTTCAATACTACATGCATTTAGCTCAAAATATGCTAATGATATTCAGTTGTCTTCAAGATGTCAGCATATTTTTCTGTCTTGCTTCTAATTTATCATGATGTGCAGTTATGAAAGTGATTTCAATGAAATTAAAATGAGAAAAAGGGTTAGAGAGTGAGATTCCTAAAATTACTTGACTGAGATCATTGATCCACATACATGTTCCCATACAGCAATGGAGAGAAGAAAACTAAAATCATACTTCACCAGGACAGTCCACAAATCTGCATGATTCAGTGTAAATCTTCAAGGGAAAAGTTGACAACAACATGTAATGAAATGAAAGCACTTCTATAGAACACAGCATTCACCAACACATATCTAGAAATCAACTTGAAGACTACTTAAGGTTTACAATCAGGGTATAGTCTGAAACTTCATCTCAATACAGTATGTTCATAAAATAGGTACATTTACAATGATTTGAGGAAGGGACCTTGATTATTTCAACAATCCAGTCCTCACTAGTCTCAATAATCTGATCTCTCCTAAAACTATTACAGGTCTGATTTTTGTATTATTGACCTCCTCTCTCCTTTTTATAGTTCAGGGGCTTTATATATATATCTCTAGTTTTTCCCCCAATCTGGCGCCCAAAAACCCTAGGAGATCAACGGTCAGCATCTTGAAATGCAGCATCCAACGGTGAGAAATGAATCCCGCCAAGAATTCGAGCAGCACACCCAAACAGGGCGTCGCTCCTTCAATAATGTTTCCAACTACAAACTCCCCCGCATTGAAAGCTTCGTCCCCTTCTGGTATGTTTGGTTTCTTGGGATCTGACTCATCGCCTGGGACATCATCGTCATTTAAAACCCCGCCTTTGCGTTCACCTGCACGCCGTTACTGTGTCGGTAACTCTTCTTCTTCCCGGCTACTCCAACAATCTGTAATAAACAAGCAGGAATTAGCACCATCATTTAATAAATTAGCAGGAAAAAAGAACACCTACATTAACTCAAGCTCCAAATACACAAACATAGCCATCGGGCTCAAAAACCATGGAAAAAGGGCAACAAAAATGCATATACAACGTTAAAACCAGTTGGGTCAACCATCGTTGACCAGAAACATGCATCGGGTGCCCAAAGAAGCTTCAAAATTCCCATCGCTTCACTTTCCCACTCATTTTTCTTGTTTAAATCATCGTATATCCAATATACAAGCCGGATGCGATACAAGCATTTAACCGCTTTTAATTTGCCTCTAAGTTCCGCAATGTGTATTTCATTGTATGCTGAGCAATGTATATCGATATACATTGTGGATGTGATACATTGAATCAATCGGATTTCAATCTTTTCAATTCCACGGCCCGTATGCTTCCTTTGTATATTTCGCGATGCATCTTGGCTTGTATGTATCAAAATATACAAAGCATGAACATACAATGAATTAACCTCTTTTAACTTTCCGTCGCGTCCGTGGTATGTATATTTCTATTGTATCCTTAGTCATGCATTTCGGGCTCGATACAAGCATTTAATCGGATTCTATTTTATTTGGGTCCTAGCTCTTGTATAAGTTCAATGTATGTCAGCCTTGTATATAAGAGTATACAATCCCGATATACATTAAATTAACCTTGTTTCATAAAAAAGTTAGTTCCGAGCAATGTATAAAGTAATGTATGTCTGCCTTGTATGTTACAAAATATGCATTGTGGAAACATACAAGGACTTAACCACTTTCAATACTCCCTTCAGGTCCGCATGATGCATATGAACGTTGCATGTATCGTGACTTGTATATTTCGTTTGTATGTAAAAACATACAACAATTTAACTCCTTTTCATAATCCTTCGGGTCCGCGGCCTACACATTGCAAATGTATATGTCAGATGTATGTGTAAATATACAAGCCCAAAATATACAATGAATTAGAATTGCTTAATAACTTTTCAGCTCTGGCCCTTGTATAAATGCATTGTATGTTACGACCTACCAAACATACAAGCGCGAGATACATGCAATGGATTTAAACATTTATTCATTTCAACCTAAAACCACCTCAGGTCCATCTTGTATGTATGCATAAACTCTACCAAATGTATACAAGGCAAAAAGACATACAAATGATTTTGCATATGAATGTGACTACTCATGCGACCAAGTATAAAATGACCTTTGCATATACAAATGACTTTGAATATGGAAAGCAATATACAAAGGTCTTTGTATACAAGCGAACTCGCATACAAAGGGCCTTGTATATGCAACCCGATATACAAAGAGACTTGTATGTGCAAACAACAAACCCTTCCCTTGTACATTTTACCAAAATGCTCATAACTTGCAAAAAATGGCAAATTTTAACATGGTTCAAAAAGCAACCCTAGCTCATTTTTGACAAGGAATCCAACCATACTATGCACTGGTACTGAAATACATTTCTTCTCCATTTTTAACAAGGTTTGCAATTTTAACCCTCTTTTCCCTTTACCACCAAGCAAAACGACACAAAAAGTAAAAAAGCCACAGCAGGGGTCCTCATTTTGCTGAGTAAAATGGGGCGTGTTGTGAACATCAGAACAAGTAACAATACTAAAAGCTTGGATGAATGAAATGGAAGAAGAGGGTTCAATTTATAGACTTGGAAGAGAGAAGATCAATGGTATGGAACGGTTGAGGAACGGGCGTAAATAAGAAGAAGACATGTGTCTTGCTATATTTTGCATGAGAGGAATTAATAAAATAGAAGAATGAGTTAACTGAAGAGATTAAAACAATTAAAAGAATAGATCAATCAGTTAAGAGAATAGAACTAGAGAATAGAAATTGCATGAGGATGAGAAGATATTTTAGCTCAATTAAATATTTAGAATATTCAATTGCATGCGCACAAGGATTGAATTATATTTAGAGATAACTCAATTTAGAAGAAATGGACAACTTAAATAAATATTTGATTTATTTAAATTTAGAGAAGATATTATTGGAAGAAATAATTAAATAATTGATATTATTTAATTTAGAATGAATTTGGAAGAACTAATTAAATAATTGGTATTATTTAATTTGTTGGAGGAACTAGAAGAATTTCGAGAATTTTAATTAAATAAATTAATTTTGTTTAATTGTTGGGGGAATATGAGTCAAATAAATAAATTTGTTTATTTATTTACTGATAGAGGAATTTGACTTAAATAAATATTAAGAATATTTATTTGGACAGAGTCATGTCATTTTTAGGCGTATACATTTTGCCCCTCTTTGATGTAATGCAGTTTACGGCATTGCTTCAAAGAATAAGAATTTTTTGATAATGATACATGCCCCAGTTTGCCCCTGGTACATGTTTAACAATGGTAGGATGCCCCCTCGGGAGATTGGGTGGGAAGAAGGCAGAAGGACGTGAGACAGACAATCTCACGATGAAGAAGGTTAGGATGAAGAAATTGGTTGAAGAAAGAGCTGAATGATACACGATATGCAAGATAAAATGATAACACACACAAGCAAGTAAGAAAGTATGCACAAATGATACAAGAACAAACAAGGTATTGCCCCTGTCAAGTTGTAAACCAATGATATACTAATAACGATATATGACAGTGTTGTCATGGCAGGGAATGATATATCCCTAGAGCAACACGATAGGATAGTGTCTGGTTTTAGGAAATGAAACATGTTATGTAAGACGTGTGTGTTGGTGTGATTTCAACAATGCAACATCCTATATAAGACAATTGATTGATTGTAATTGATTGAGTTGATTTACGACCAGACAAGGATCAAGACCACTGATTGTGATTGGATCATTTGACAAGATTGATTTGACTCGATTGGTATGGTTTAAGGATGGACTCGCATTTGGATCATTGCTTGGATTGACAACTAGAACTATTGAGGAGAGACACAATTATAGATAGAACTTTGATTGACAGAAGAATGACTCGACTGAAGGAATCACAAGCTTTTAATAGTAAACATTTGATACTCTACATAGAATTTTTATTGCATGGGATATGGATGTGAAATGCAAATGGATATGGATACGGATATGAGATGTAATTGGATATGTTATGGATATGGATATGGAATGTAATTGGATATGTTATGGGTATGGATATGGATATTTGTTATCTTGATATTGAAAGTATTTTGAAGTGCTTATTTCATCATTGGGCTTGTAAAATGTTGTAAGAAAATACAAGCACCAATGTATAATTAAACTAAGATGACCTAAGTATTGCTTACATGGTTTTTGATTTAGCAAGTTAATACAAGCATCAAAGTATAATTGAACCGAGATGACCTGAGTATATCTTGCGTATCAATAGACAAGAATTGCCCTAATTCATGTTTAGACTTTTGATGTCCTCGATGATCTTTTGTTGATCATGTTTTAAGACAAGGCTTCACATTACTAAAGATTGATCCACAAATAGAAAACAAAGAAAAGAATCATGCCCCCATCATTGCATTTCTAGCTTTTGGCATCCTTGAGTAGCATAGAAAGACATGATAACAAAAATCAAGACACTGTAACCTAACCTAACCACAACCACAAAACATTCTTGCATTTAGAAGTGTTTTTCTTGCCATAATTTAGATAGAATCATTTAGAGTGCGTTAGGTACTTGCTTTCTTTGCTTTGGATAGGTTGATGCCTTGCATAAAATTTTTTGCTTGAAAGCGGGGTTTTTGCTTGTGCTTGCATGCATGCCTGGTAAAACGGACCCTAAGGGACTGACCTAGTGCCTTGGGGGCTCACTGCTAAAAGGCCTTGCCTACGTGACGACGCAGAGGCAACGTAGTTCAGGGACTTGGACCATGGATGGACTAGAGGATAGATGACAAGATATGGGATGGATAGGAAAGTGGAGCCTTGGGGGGCGCATTGAAAATGGCCTTTCCTACATGATGACACAGAGGCAACATAGTTCGAGGTTGACCCTACGATACTGATGACATATGCTATGCTCGGCTGACACTGTGGATAGGATATTGGATAGGACCTTATGGATAGCCTGAATGCTAGATACTGATGACAAGGAAACACCACTAATAGGAAGATGGATGGGTGATAGTGGATACGGATGGTTAGGTAGAAGAAATGAAGGATGTGATTTCCAAGGACTATGTCGCATAAGAATAACGTGCCCCATTGTAGGTTGAATACTTAGGATTTTTCATGGCAATGTTTCAATATGATAGGAGGATGATAGCATAATTGAGGATTTGCATGGTTTGGAGGGATAACCTATATGTCAAGATATAGCTAAAACATTTGTCAACATTGTATCCCCAATCTTTATCAAGATCAAGAAAATAGAGGAAGGGAAGATTAGGATGGATGGGCTGGACAGTATAGAAGGATAGGATAGGAAATGGTATGGAAAGAAACTGATAGGAGAAGAGTGATAGGCCGATGAGACAAGGTGCCCCCAAGTGTAGGTGATGCAGAAGATCAACTTGCACATGACGCCTGTTTGCCAGATTTTCATCATGGTACTTATCCAAGGTGCCTGTTTACCAGATTTTTACTGTTGGACAAAGGGATTTTTCTTGATTATTTTTTTTTTGAGAAGGTGGAATACAGATGAGAGGAACTCAAGCATCAGGCTCCATGAAGGTGATAGTATCACTAGAAAGATGTCATCGCATGGACCATGTCAAGTGTTCTCATAGATGTTGGTAGGAGATTGCATGACAGTGAGATGGAGAAGGTAGATAGCAGATTGTAGAAGGTGTGATAGTGGATGATGATGCAAAATATGGATGAAAAGCTTATATGAAAGCATGGACCACAGGAATAGGGTGAGGAAGATATGTAGGATAATAGTGGAAGGAAGGAGAGATGGAGGTATATGGAAATGTTGTGGGATGGAAGGGAATCATGACCAATGGTTGTACATACCATGATAAACATTGAAGCTGGTGATGGGAAAGTAGTGTAGGAAGCAATGGAGACGTTTGCTTGTAGATGAATGATTTAGGCATGTAGAGATCCACATAGACTGAGTATTTTTCTAAGTTTTGCTTGCTATGTGGGATGAAAGAATTTGAGACTTTTGGATGGCATGGGAGAAAGTGGATTGTTGAGATTCTTGAGAGGTGGATGCCTCATATAACTTGAGGGCTTTTTGCTTAGGTACCCAAGCCATTTTGCTTTTAGATAGTACCTGTGAAGGTATGGGCTTGGGTGTATGCAACTTTTGTGCAGCTTTGGAGGTAATTATTTGTTGGATGCGAACCCACACCTTTTCCAGTAAGGCATATAGGTGTGTGGGTGTATGCTTCTCTTGAGAAGGATGTTTCTTTGATTCTTGGCTTTTGTATCCTAGGTCATGAGGACTCTTAGGATTTTTGACGTTATAGGTAGAGGCATCTATATTTTTGTTGTGAAATTCTCTTGGGATGGTGGAAGTAAGGTTTGTGGAAACCCTTTGTTTAGACCACATGTGCATCTACGGGTCATGATTGTGATTGTTAGAGGATTTATAGATGGATGAATAAGGTGTTGGAAGAAGTGGTGGTAAAATGCACAGAGGGATATTAGGAGTTGGAAGTAGCGGAGGTAGATTGGATGATGGAAGGTGTATGGTCACATGCTTTTGAGATGTGTATGATAAGGGAGGTGGAATGGAGACATATTTTTTGGGGATATGAAAGGATTTGTGATGGGAAGTGGTGGATTTTGGAGGAGTAGAGGAAGTATCAACATCTTGAGATTGTTCACGTTGGGGTATGTATCCAAGGCCGTATGAGCGAGGAGGAACATTGACATGTTTAGGCTCCAAAATACCTTGTTCATGAAGGCCTAAGCCTTTACCTTGATAGTTCATATGTTGGAGTATGTGGTGGATAGTGGGATTATGTGTAGGTGGAACACTAGACACGAGTTCCTTATTAGATGGAGAAAGTGAGATAGAGGACAATGGTTGCTGGTGTTCTAAGGAGGAACACTCATGAATGAAGGCGGTAAGACCAAGGATATATAGTGGGGGATTTGCAGCATGGTTGATAATGGATGGTGGAGGATTATTTTTGGTTTGATCTTCTATGCTTGCTTGGGAGGCAAGTGTCTCATAAAGGGAAGTGGAAGTTGTTGGATCTTGGATAGGGCTAGATGGGGTTATAAGCTTAGGACCATGGAACGCATAAAGTGGACTAAGAGGATCATCATGGTCTGCTTGATCATAGATAGGCCCTTGATTGTAGATGGGATCTTGATCATAGATAGGCTCCTGATCGTAGATGGGATCTTGATCATAGATAGGATTAATAGTGATGGGATCAAAGTGCTCGTGCATAAGTTCTTCATCAACGATAATATCTTGATCATAGAGAAGATATAGGCTATGGAGAGGTTGGAATTGGATCCCTTGTTCATGTATTGGATCAAGTTGCTCATGGATAGCTTCTTCATCAAAGGTAGTATCTTGATCATAAAAGAGATATAGGTTATGAATGGTTTGAAATTAGATTTCTTGCTCATGTATAGGTATAGGATCATCGAAAAGATAAAGGTTATGTATGGATCGGATGGGGGTGCTTTGATCTTGATTTGGACAAAGGTCTAATGTTTCCAATTGTTCTAAAGTGTGCTCTTGACATAACTCTTGGGTTTTTTGAATGGAAGTGGAGATAGAGGTCTCTTGGATAGGATCTTGGTCAACAATATGAAGGTACGATGGACCTTGACTTTGGTTCATGGTAGGAGGTTTTTCAACATGCTCGAGGGGTTGTCGATCACACGATGAGGTTGGTGCAATGGACATGTTTGAAGGCTTTTTGATAAGGTCAAGGACTGGAATTTGGGGACATGGTTGACTCTCTGCTAGTAGCCCTTGGATCACATCCTTCGTAGGTGTATGGGTAGACAAATGAGGCAATGGATAAGTGGATTTGGAGTTCTCCACAGCTTATCTTTTGTTGCATAGATTTGGAAAACATCTTTCCCAAAAATCATCTGAGGATTTTTTAGTTGTCCATTTAGAGCTTGGGGAACTCGATGGCGGTGTTGAAGTAGGATTGGTATGCTTTGGGATATGCCTTCTAGGAGATGGTGACGAAGGACTAGTAGACAGATTAGTATATGATTTCGCACTTGAGGTGGTGCTTACCTTGTCAAGAGTATCATTAAGATGGGACGAGAATGTATGATTTTGGGGCAAGGTGTAGCTAGTATTGGCCTATTGAGCTTGTAAGATAGCAAATTATTGTTTTATGGCTTGGAGTTCTTGAGAAATTGCTATACGACCTTGGGGCAAGGCGTCTAAGTTTAATTGCAATTTCAGGTATTGGAGTTCTTTAGCAAGTTCTTCTAATTTGGTTTTCATCTCCCCAGAAACTCACACAAGACCGAAATGGGTACCCAAAAAGGTTGAAAAATTTCTCTCAAAAGATGTGGAAAAGCTCACTATCTTGGATGTGCAGTAATAGATGCACTGAAATAGAGGATAAAAGCGCAGTAAGTCGTAGTAGATGCATAGTTCTGGTGAAAGACAAATGCGCAATAACAGATGGTATATGCACATGAAATCGTAGTAAATGTGTGGTAGGTCAGGATAAATGTGCAAATTTGCAGGGCAGATGCACAGCTTTGGTTTTTCTGTTTGTTTTTGCAATTTTTGGCATGCTTTTTGATTTTTTTGGTTTCTTAGCTGTAAGATGGTCTTTTTGATCTAAATTTTTCAATTATGGCAAGAAGACACAGAAAACACAAAGATTATTTTCATGGTTTTTTGATTTTTTTTGTAATTTGTTTGGACTCTTTTTGACTCAAAAAGAAAGTACAAATCCTAGTTTAGAAAAGGCAATATTTGTCGGATCCCCTAGCTATGCATATTCAAAGCAGATAGCTTCAAGATCTTGGTAGCACCATCTCCTCTCCATAGCACACACTTCTCACACATACCAAGATCTGAGTTTCCCAAGGCTCATACCCCCACTGAACCTTAGGATTGTCTCCTATCTCTACTAAGAACCACATGAATCAGGGCGGCTTCAAAGGTCCCACCTTTGGCACCAACAAATAGAAGGATTTTGGTCTACTAAAACAAGGATGACTAGTAAGTACAACTGTTCAAGTGGTTATACATGCGGCAGCACTACTCTCTGTTATGGAGTTGCCTAGCCTGCAAGGGTTGCACCTTGGAGGGTTTTGGGGGAGGTTGGCTGTCAGTATAACACAACTTCACTCATTGTTTGAAGCTTTCACTCCAAACACAATTTATTTATAGTGGCTTGGTAGAGTTTGGCTTTAGTTTGTTACCACTTAAGGTCATTCCCCAAGGATGGAAGGATATCTAAGGGCAGGCCTCTCTAAAGGTTAAACACATGTGAAAATGATATGTCTGCGATTTTAGTCACCCAAGATAGGGGAGAGCATAGGCCTAGTATCATTCCCAAAAACATGAAAGACAGTGGTTCTTTTCCCCTAATTAAAATAAAAAATACTAAATGAGCTAGCTACTTGGACACACACGCAAGTTGTTAACTTTAAAAGCAAGATAGCAATGGTTCAATTTTATCCTCCTAGCATTGGGACTAGATTCAAGTTGTTGATGCAACAAGATTCAAGTTACTTCTTTCCTAGTTAGATCTAGACGTGATTTTGCATCAACATTCAATTACTATCCTTAAAAAAATGATGTGTGTTAATAATACAACTAGAATGACTAAACCAGCTCCTAATCTTGAAAGTAGATGAGAGAATATTCCTACAAAAAGTGTCAGCATTAGCAAAAACCACAAGAAATACCCTAAAAACCACTATTTAGAATAGATGTGCAGCTTTAGAGCTTGAATGCGCAGAAATAGAGCTAAGAAGCGCAGAAATTTTAAAAGCACAGAAACAGAAGTCAAATGTACCGAAACAGAGATTATATGTGCTAGAATATCAGATGCACCATAACAGAGTATGTATGCGCAGCTTTAGATGTCAGATGTGCCAAAAAATTACATGTGTTGGAACAGAGTTCAGATGCATGATAGAATTTCTCAGATGCACTGAATCCCCCTGTGTACGGAACCTTGGCACAAAAAACTTAGTTTTTGGATTAAATCAGGGCATGGCCCCACGGTGGGTGCCAAAAATGTTAAGGGAAAATTGGAGTAAATATGAATAATCAATATATCAATATCAATAATACCCAAAATTCAATGAAAAGGGAAATAATCAAGATCAAACAAACAAAGATGAAACCTTTGCAAACCTCAATACTTCATAGCTTCCGTTGGTTGCCTATCTCAATCAATCTTGAATGTATGAATAAGGCCCTCAAAGAGTGCACTTCCTTGCTATTCCAAGATTGTCAATAGAGAATGGCCATGATAGTGCTTTGTAATGAAGATGAGTTTCACAACAATGGTAGTGATATAGTAATGAGTTGATCGCAAGGAAATGGAATGACTTGGGTGCCAAAGGCACACTATAATTCTTGCAGAATAACAATACTAAAAGCTTGGATGATTGAAATGAAAGAATAGGGTTCAATTTATAGACTTGTGAGAAAGAAGATCAACGATATAGAAAGAATGAGAAGATCAATGGTATAGAATAGTTGAGGAATGTGCGCGAATAAGAAGAAGACATGTGTCTTGCTATATTTTGCATGAGAGGAATTAATAAAATAGAAAAATGAGTTAACTGAAGAGATTAAATTTATTAAAAGAATAGATCAATCAATTAAGAGAATAGAACTAGAGAATAGAAATTGCATGAGGATGAGAAGATACTTTAGCTCAATTCAATATTTAGAATTTTTAATTGCATGTGCACAAGGATTGAATTATATTTAGAGATAACTCAATTTAGAAGAAATGGACAACTTAAATAAATATTTGATTTATTTAAATTTAGAGAAGATATTATTGGAAGAAACAATTAAATATTGGTATTATTTAATTTAGAATGAATTTGGAAGAACTAATTAAATAATTGGTATTATTTAATTTGTTGGAGGAATTAGAAGAATTTAGAAATTTTAATTAAATAAATTGATTTTATTTAATTGTTGGGAGAATATGAATCAAATAAATAAATTTATTTATTTATTTATTGATAGAGGAATTAGACTTAAATAAATATTAAGAATATTTATTTCGACAAAGTCATGTCATTTTTAGGCGTATACAATGTGGATTACATCCTTGAAGAAATTCTTTATATAAAAGGAGATTGAATACTAAACTCAATATTGGTGTGTGTTGTTAGGTATCTACAATAGATATGGCAACCTTAACATTGTTGGACTTGGACTGGACAACTGAGAGAGGGGGGTGAATTAGTTGTCACACAATATAAACTTTTTCTACTTTTAGCCTTCTTTATTATCTTACTACCAGATTAATGATGTAAACATTCAAGCATAGATCAACAACATAAGTGCAGAAACATAATCAACACAATTGACACCAAGATTTTGACGTGGAAACCCGGTTCAAGGAAAAACCACAGTGGGGGTAAACCCACAAATATTTGTACCCTGTTAAAAGTACTTTAGAAAAATAGAAGGCACATGCCTTCAGGCGCACTATCCAAAGCTCACTACTCAAAAAGGGAGGCTCACTGCCTACAAAATTTATTTAGAACAGAACGAATTAATTGAGAAATAGCATCTACTTCATGCCTGGTTCAGTTTTAATGAATGCTCAAAAACTACTGTTTTGCCCCAAATTCTTCTTTACTAACTTCACACTCTATACTGCTCTCACTCCTTTTCTTCTCTGCTCTGCTTCTGATCCTTTTTTCAGATTTGATCTATTTTTCTGAAGGATGATGTTTAACAACTCTTCATGAAGTATTTATACACTTCATCCATCTTGGAATGATCAACAAGGTCAGTTAAACTTAACGCATATATTTACACTATTGGCCAATCATAGCTGAGACTTGAATCTTCCTCTACTAACATGCCATGCTTCATAAAATTATCTTTAGATCATCTGCAACATGCTAAGAACATCCGGTTAGCCAAGGCTGGGAAGAAGAACAACTTCAAAGAGGAAATCTTCAATAACAAGCTCAAACTCTAATGCGGACCTCCAAAATAGTAGCCACACAATCCAAAGACTTCCACAAGCACATTGAACTCACTAATAACATCCACTCTAAACCAAATTACTAGAATCATTTGTATCTTCCTCTGGAACCTCAAGAACACTATCTGTCATGACTATCAAACTAGAAGGATAGCTTGCAGACTCCCAAACCATAAACCACTGAAGTTGATGATACACACTGACTTCACAAATGTGTGTTTAGATCTGTAGATCATAATATTTCACTGTGAAGCAATCCAAACCAACTCACTGTCACTCTATCTCTTCTGAATGCTGCAAGATCCGGTTCTAATCAGATGACCATAAGTTCTTCAAAACCTCTGTGGACTTCTCAATTCTTGATTGGAGCAGCCTTTGACAATCCTCTATATAGCCATAAGGTCTGCAAACCTTGAGTCTTCATTAATTTTCTCAATATCCTCAACATTCAAATCTCTTGAACAGGCAACAAAATAAGGCATAGTTGACAGCAATGACAACAAAAATATGTTGACATCAATGACAACATTGATTAGACACATATTTGCAACAATCTCCTCCTTTGTCATTGATGGCAACATATGTTGTGAAAAACTAATTCAACCATCATGACAAAAACTTCTCCCCCTGACTTCTGCTACTTCCTTCATTGCTTCCCCTATCATCAGTAATTAGTTTTCACATGTCTTCTCTCCCCCTTTGACATCAATGGAAAATGGCACATATTTGCAACCTTTATGCCCCCTTTTTACTTTAGACTAATCTCCAACATTTGCATACTGACTACTCTTTAGAGTAATATTTTCTCAACATCAATCCGGATCTCAAGATATGAGTGAGAATTCCACCGAACTGATGCACCTTAGTGCATCTTAGTTCTGATTCAAAGGGGTAATAACCCCTAACTTCTCTCTGAGATATTCAAAGGTATCCTTGGGAAGAGGCTTAGTGAAGATAACTACAATCTGATCTTTGGATGACTCAAACTCCAACTTGACTTCATTCTCATTTACCTCCTCTCTCAAGAAATGAAACTTGATAGATATATGCTTTGTCTTTGAATGCAACACTGGATTCTTTGAGATGCTTATTGCACTAGAATTATCACAAAAGATTGTGACTAGCTCCTCAAACACAACTATAATGTCCTTCAACATTTTCTTCATCCACAGAACCTGAGTACAATTATTTGTTGCTGCTATATATTTTGCTTCTGTAGTAGACAGAGATATTGCCTCTTGCTTTTTGCTCATCCAAGAGACCAATCTTCTTCCCAAGAAAAAAACACCTCCACTAGTACTTTTTTTGTCATCCACATCTCCTACCCAATCAGCATCTATATATGCATGAAGAGTAAAATCATTGTCTTTTGGATACCACAATCCATAATCAATTGTCCCCTTGAGATATCTAAAAATTCTTTTGACTGCCACAATGTGGGATTCTTTTGGATTATCTTGAAATCTAGCAACAAGTCCAATGGCATTCATGATGTCAAGTCTAGTCTGGGTCAGATAGAGCAATCCTCCAATCATCGATCTATACATTTTCTGATTTGCCTTGGGTGAATCATCATTTTTACTTAACTTGCATCCGGTTACCATAGGTGTACCTACTGGCTTTGAATCTTCCATTCCAAACTTCTTCAACAATTATTTCACATACTTGGACTAAGATATAAAGATACCTTTCTCTAATTGAACAATTTGCAGACCTAGAAAGAAATTCATCTCTCCAAACATTGACATCTCAAATTCACATGCTTTGCACATACATTCATTTCCACTAAAAATGATATCATCAATAAGACCTCAACAATTAGGATGTCCTCATGATTAATCTTGAAGTAAAGACTGCTATTAGCAATACCTTTCCTAAAACCTATCTTAAGCAAATATTTATCCAATCTTGCATACCAGGCTCTTGGAGCTTGCTTGAGTTCATATAAGGATTTTCTCAGTCTACAAACCATGTCTTCTTGATCAGACAACTGAAATCCTTCCGGTTACTCAATGTAGACTTCTTCCTCCAAATCTCCATTCAGGAATGTTGATTTGACATCCATTTGATACACTTTAAAATCTTTGAAGGCAACAAATGCAAGAAATAATCTGATTGCCTCTATTCTTGCCACCGGAGCAAAAGTTTCTTTAAAATCAATTCCTTCTACTTGAGAATAGCCTTTGCATACCAACCTTGCTTTGTTTCTTACAACTTCACCATCTTCATTTAGTTTATTCCAGAAGACCCATTTGGTTCCAATTACATTTTTGTCCTCAAGTCTAGGAACAAGATCTCAAGTGTGGTTCTTTAATTCTTCTTCCATTGCTTTTACCCAGTTTTCATCGGTGTATGCTTCACCAATTGATTTAGGTTCAATCCTTGAAATCAAACAAATCTCTTCTTGATCTTCAACAACTCTTTTCCTAGTTTGAAAACCTTTATTTCTATCCCCTATGATTTGATCTTCAGGATGATTCATTCTTACATACCTGGGGGTTTTGGGAATTGTTTGGGCTTCTATTTCTTGAGCTTGTTCCTCAACATCTGTACTAATTCCTTGAGTCTCTGGAGTTTCCGGACCAATCTGCATCTGAGTCAAAGTTTGAACTGACCTTCCTTGACTTTGACTTTCATTTTGATCATCTGAATCATATCCGCAGAACTTGAAATGTCCTTCCTTGCTCTCATCAACTCTAACATTAGCACTTTCAACAATCTTTTTCAATCTCTTGTTAAAGCATCGGTAAGCCTTACTTTGAGTAGAGTATCCCAAAAATATTCCCTCATCACTTCTTGTATCAAACTTGCCTAAATCCTCATCTCTTTTGATATAGCATTTACTACCAAAAACTCTGAAATATCTCATAGTAGGAGGATGACCAAACCATAGTTCATAAGGGGTTTTACTAGAATTACCTTTGATCTGCACCCGGTTAAGAGTGTAAACAGTAGTACTTATAGCTTCTCTCCAATAAACTTGAGGAACATTTGTTTCTATCATCATGGTCCTGGCAACTTCTTGAATGGTCTGGTTCTTTCTTTCCACAACTCCATTTTGTTGGGGAGTCTTAGGAGCAAATAACTATCTTTTATTGCCATGCTTTTCACAGAAATCATCAAACTCATGGGAAGTAAATTCTCCACCTCTATCAGATCTCAGACATTTCAATTTTTCACCAATTTCATTTTCCACCATCACTTTGAATACCTTAAATTTGTCAAGAGCTTCTAATTTTTATTTTAGGAAGATTACCCACATCATCCTGGAGTAGTCGTCAATTAGCAACATGAAATATCTATCTCCTTGCACACTCCTAATTCTAGTAGGACCATAGGGATCAGTATGTACCAGTTCCAATCATCCATTTGAAACTTGTTCCTTACTTTTGAATGAAATTTTTCTCTATTTCCCCAATTGATATTCTCTACACATGCTATTAGGTTTCACAAGTTTTGGAAGATCTCTTACAGCCTGAGTGGTACTTATTTTGACAATGTTATCAAAATTCACATGACACATCCTCCTATGCCATAACCAAATTTGATCTATCTGAGCAATCAAACAACTTTTGCCAGGGCTACTTAAATGAAAAATGTTACCTCTAGTTTGAGTATCAGATGCAATTTCAGTTCTGAAACTCTCCAAGATTATGCACTTTCCATCTTTGAATAGAAGATCATAACCTTTATCAACCAACTATCCAACACTGAGAAGATTATGTTTTAGTCCTTCCACATACAGAACATCATTGGTACTATTCTTACCATCAAAAGAGATGGATCCTCTACCATGGATTCTACCAGCTAAGTTATCTCCAAATTTCACAAGCCCACCTTCATAATTTTCAAAATTCACAAACTTACTCTTGTCTCCAGTCATATGATGAGAACATCCACTATCAATCACCCATTAATCTTTCTCAGTAACCTGAGCAGCCAAGGCACTTTCCATATTTGTATGGCTAGCAAATTCAGTAGACACCGGATCTTCTTTGATGGCAATGAACACCCAATCATTTTCAGGGGAACCTCCATGATCAGATTCATCATTTGTGACTCCTTCTTCTCCAGTTTCTTGGACATAGTAACATTTATTCTGATTTATGTATCTATTAGAGTTTGGTTTTGAAAACCTCTCTGGACATCTTGAGGCAAAATGACCAATCTTATTACAAGCAAAACATTTGAGTGGCAATTTTCCTTCATACTTACTGGATCCTCTTGGCAATCTTTTGGCAAGAAGAGCTTCAAGATCTATAGTTTCAATTTCAACATCTTCAAGATCCTTCCTTGTCTTCACAAATCTATTTGATATTGCAGAAGAGATTTCACTTGGATCATATCTTTGTTTTCCATATACACAGGCCTTAAATGCAGATTCAGACTTGGGAAGAGAATCACCAAACTCACTTAAATTAAAAGCTAAAATTTTGTCAACCAAATGATCTCTTGTAACATCTGAGACAGTCTCGATCTCCTCTATAGCAGAAACCTTATGTTTGTATGAATCATGTAAAGATTTGAGAACTTTTGATACAATCTCTAATTCTTCCAAAGTTCCACCAGCACACCTGATACCACACACAAGTTCATTTCTCTTTTGCATGTAGATTGTGATGTTTTCATCTTCGCTCATCCTCATAGTTTCAAATTTTCCTCTCAGACTTTGTAGCTTGGCACATTTGACATATTTATCACCTTCATATAGGTACTCCAACTTTTTCTAGATTTCATAAGTAGTTTTTAGACCAAAGACATTTGTCATTTCTGAATCAGTTAGGGCACTCAACAAGGCTTCTTTAGCTCGAAGGTTATTTTCAGCATCTTTGACTTGATCTAGAGTTGAAGGACCTTTCTCTGGACGTTTATACTCAATACTGGTTATCACCCAATAGGCATCGCCCATGCATTACAAATGGCACTCCATGTAATTCTTCCAAATAGAATAATTTGTTCCATCAAATCTTGAACTATCCTTCTTATAGATTGACATCCTGGATCTCCTCAAGTGGTTAGGCTTTTATAAGAGGATCTGGCTCTGATACCAATTGTTGGAATTAGACCAGACAACTGAGAGGGGGGGTGAATCAGTTGTCACACAATATAAACTTTTTCTGCTTTTAACCTTCTTTATTATCTTACTACCAGATTAATGATGTAAACATTAAAGCATAGATCAACAACATAAGAGCAGAAACATATCAACACACTTGACACCAATATTTTGATGTGGAAACCCGGTTAAGGGAAAAACCACGGTGGGGGTTAACCCACAAAGATTTGTACCCTGTTAAAAGTACTTTAGAAAAATAGAAGGCACATGCCTTTGGGCTCACTGCCCGGAGCTCACTACTTAAAAAGGGAGGCTCATTGCTTATAGAATTTATTTAGAACATAACGAATTAACTGAGAAATAGCATCTACTTCATGCCTGGTTCAGTTTCAATGAATGCTCAAAAACTTCTACTTTGCCTCAAATTCTTCTTTACTAACTTCACACTCTATACTACTCTCATTCCTTTTCTTCTCTACTCTTCTTCTAATCCTTTATTTGGATTTGATCTATTTTACTCAAGGATGATGTTTAACAACTCTTCAACAAGTATTTATACACTTCATCCATCTTGGAATGATCAACAAGGTTAGACAAACTTAACGCGGATCTTTACAATGTCGGCCAATCATAGCTGAAACTTGAATCTTCCTCTACTAACATGCCATGCTTCATAAAATTATCTTTAGATCATCTGTAACATGCTAGGAACATCTGATCAACCAAGGCTGGGAAGAACAACAACTTCAAAGAGGAAATCTTCAATAACAAGCTCAAACTCCAATGCAGACCTCTAACATAGTAGCCACATGATCTAGAGACTTCCACAAGCACATTGAACTCATTAATAACATACACTCTAAACCAAATTACCAGAATCATTTGTATATTCCTCCAGAACCTCAAGAACACTATCTGTCATGATTGTCAAACTAGAAGGATGGCTTGCGGACCTCCAAACCATGAACCACTAGAGTTGATGATACACACTGATTTCCCAAACATGCCTTCAGATCTGCAGATCATAATATTTCACTGTGAAGCAATCCAGACCAACTCACTATCACTCTGTCTCTTCTGAATGCTACAAGATCCAGTTCTAATCAGATGACCATAACTTCTTCAAATCTTCATGCGGACTTCTCAATTCTTGATTGGAGCTACCCCTAACGATCCTCTATATAGCCATAAGGTCCGCGAACCTTGAGTCTTCATTAATTTTCTCAATATCCTCAACATTGCAGTCTCCTGAACAGGCAACAAAATAAGGCACAGTTGACACCAATGACAATAAGAATATTTTGACATCCATGACAACACCGATTAGACACATATTTGCAACAAACATCACCTTAACAATGCTATGCTCCAAGTGTTGTAAATGAATTGTCTTTTGAATGTCTTGATAATCCTTATAATAAATGTATTGCTCTCTAATTTGTCATAGGATAGTGTTATTTCTAGTGTGGTGGAACATTCTAATATGATACAAGTTTCACACCTTGGTACTCATGTGCCAATTGATGAATGGGTAAAAGCACAAACCTGTATCACACTTTTATAAAGGAAACAACCAACATTGATCCAACTTTTTAACTTTAATCACTGCAAAGTGACGTATATGCTTTGAATTTTAAAATGATGTAAACTAATAAAATGTAGATTTTTCAGTGTATTTTATGTTTCTATTTTTTAAGAAAATTTAAAAAATTATTTAAATGTAGTATTTTATAAAATTGACACTATAATTTAGTTGTTCATAAAATGTTGAAAAATAAGGTTGAATGGGACGTCACACTTTATATAGTAAATTTTATTTATTTTCCTTCTATATTTTTTGTGTATTCATAGCTCAAAACTTTAGTGCATGGATTATTGTATTCCCCAATTTGATAAATATATTTTTAAATAAATCTTGGAAGTTGTGTGTATTGAAAACATAACTGTTGTTACAGCCCCAGTTTTTGTCTTGCTATACTTTTACTTTTTTACATGGACATAAGTAAATTTGTTGTGATGTTTAGATTAATGATAAGGAAAAACATGGATTTTATTGAATGTCATTTATTGAAATCATAGGAATGATTATGTTATTATCGATTTAATATATGTATTACAAGATTTGATTTATTAGTTGAATTAATTGAATAATGATGCACTGATCACATATTGTTTGGTGACAAGTGAAATAGGATTTCAGGTTATCAGATGACTCTCAAAGAAAAGAGAGAGAGAGAGTATCTTTCCAGGAGAGAAATATAGACCTCGGGTTACGAGTGGTTTATTTGCCAAACCGAGTTATAAGTGTATAACAAAAATGTGAACCAATGTGTCATAAGAGGTAAGCCTTGTCTTGTCAGTTACTTCTAAACTTAATCAACAGGTAGTCGATATTATTTTCAAATCTTTCTAAGTCGTTAACAACGTTAACGACGTCATTTGAGTTTCATTTATGACTATTTACGTTGAACATAAATATTACAACATTATTATCGTAAAATGGTTGTCATATTATTATTAAGTTACTTGACATATTATAAATGATTCTTAACATTAAGATGATATAGTCAAGTTAAGAATACGTGAATTATGTTGACGAATTGTGATGGGAAGACAAGCTCGACCCAATCACATTATCTGTATTTCCTTGTTTAAATATTATTATTGTATTGATTAAACTATAACCATATGTATATTTGATGTAATCAAATATATATAAATGTCTTAACATAGTAAGAGGATAATACCTCTTAAATGCATCAAAGGTAGTGATGAAAATGTATCCTATTTATTAGTAAGCCTTCATTAGTGAAAGAAGTGGGTTGAACCACTCATAACATGATCATTAAAGATCAGTTTTATTTTTAAAAGAGCATCAGCTTCATCCCAATGAGGATGACTATATAAGTTTAACCACCCAATCAAATGAGCCTATAGGCGGCTATCTCTATCGACGTGTGTTCATTTTGCTAAGAAATCGATTTACAGTTTGGACTAAGTCTCTTAAGACTGTTATTATGCAATCAATGTTGCAACTGATTTACAATTATGTGATGAATGTAGGGTGACTCTATAGGAGTCATGCCCAATCTGCTTTAATAAGAGGAAAATGACACAACTTTGAGCCGTAGTAGAGAAACAGATAGAAATAGAGTACAAGATGAGAATGTTAAGGGAATAGAGTAAAAACAAAAATGCATTGTGGAATAGTGATCTAACTGGAGGCGTGAGGAAGTACGTTCAGATAAGGCATCAACCTATGTAATATTTACATACCTCTGTCAATACGAGAAACCATTACTTTCAGGTATTCCTTAATTAATTATTTGATAACAATGAAGGAAATCAAATAGGATATCTTAGGAATTATATTATAGTCTTATGGCAGCTGCATGTGTTCGCATGATTTATATTATGTGTGTGACAGTTGATAATTAATAGACTCAACAAGGGAAGAGACACAGTTATCTATTAAGAAAATTAAGTCATTCTATCCCTATTTGAACGAGAAATAGAATGCAACTATAGAGTCGACTATGGTAGTGCTAGTGAGTACATGATATAATTAATGAATTCGACCACTTAGATATATGAGAAACCATTATTATATCCAATGCTTGAAATGAAGAATAGAACGTTCTTCATGGTATAAAATGGGTTAAGTTGTCATTTACATTGATAATAGATCATCCTTTGATTGAGTTGGTAAACAGTCAATAGAATGATGGTGAGTTAACAAAACAATAGGACTTTCAAGTATTATAGAGAAGAATGAACTTTGTTATTATACTATCAACTTAAGCTGTATAGTATTGAGATAATAGCGATTTAATATATTATCTTGTTTAAACTATATATATATATATATATATATATATAATGGAAATTGTTATCCATTCTTGGAAACTAGATTCATAGGAATCTTTAGTAAAACTATTGTAACACATCAAACGAGAATAACTTAGAGTTACTATGGAAAATAAAATAAGGTTCTTATGAGAATCCATTGATGTATATATTGTATTCATTATTCACGTTATTCTAGAGAAGATCCAATACAATGGAATAGACTTATTCTACTAAGGGATGACCTTGTAGGAAAGGCATATTGGGTATGTTTTACTTTATTACATTAGTAAAGGTATTGGACAAGGGTTAATATTATTCAAAAGAACTATAGTGTTCTTACTCTTTGGTTTGATTAGTCATAAGTCATTTATGAATCTAGGTTGCCTAGCAAAGAGATAGGGTTATATAGCATTATTAAATTAGCCATGGGATAATTGGATAATCTAGAGATGATTATGAACCAACTGTATAGTTTAGTCATAAGGGACTTATTAAGGTCTAAAGATATTATTATTATGACTCATGGATTAAACCATTACATGATTAGGAATTGGTATAAGAATAAAACTATAATAATATGGCAATATCCAAGACGAGTAGGGGTGGGTGAACACAGTGACTACATTCATTATGAACGATATTGATATTAAAAACTTTGGCCAAAGTAATGCATTTGTTTTCTGCATGCATTGTCAGTTCACTATATTCAGATTGCTCATCCTATCAGAAATCATACTTAGCTAGAGGGTATATAGGGTTGTATGGTTGATAGAGTTGAGTAGAATACAACACTATGTACTCAAAAAAGGAAAATTACCAATGGTCACCTAAGGTCTATATTCCTCATGAAGGGGAGGGCCACTTCCTATGTGGAAGAAGTGTGGGAGACCGCTGGTCTATGGATGGAGGTAAATCACTGGAAAGATGCTCTCTCTCCAAGCAGGAAACATGCCAAGAGTTGTGATAAAGATGTTAGATATTCAGATGCAGTATTTATTCCAAATTTGTATATGTAATGGTTTTACATTTGTAAACATTATAAATGAAAATACAATATGGGTTTATTGTATTTTGTGAAAAAAGAAATCTTGAAATTGTAGTACTTGATTATATGATGAATAAAAGAAAAAAAAAATCTCTATCTCATTTTTTTACCTTGTTAAATTACTTTATGGTAAATTTTCTAGTTTTACTAGGTTTATAGAACATGGATGTTACAACTGTTTCAATGGGATGTCAACTTTTGTCTTCATTATTTATCTAGAATAGGAAAAAAATATGTCATCTTGACAAGGAATATCTTCTCTAGTGCATCATATTTTTTTCAAAATTTTTTGATAAACTTTACTATTTTCTCTTGAGAGGACAATGGACACCATATTTTGGTGTTGATTGCCTACTTTTAGTAGAAATAAAAAATAAAATATAAACACTAATTGAAATCTTTAAAAAATTATATTTTTACAAAGTAGATTGATTGATCTACAAAAGGGTATTTTTAAATTCTTTTAAAATGATTATTTGCATGAGTAGGAGTTGTTAGAGCATCAAGTTTTTCAAATAATTTTATTTTTTTGGTAAATAAGCCCCAAAGTGATGCTACATATGTTTTTAGTGGATGGTTCCAATTGGAAAAGTTGTAGCCTAGATCTAATTTGGCTAGAATGAATCCAATTAGAACATAAGTTTTATCAAAATTGAGTTTTAGTTGGAAATACTTAAATTCGTTTATGCTGATAAGTTGGCCCAAAGTGTGACACAAGTTTGAGCTTTTACCCAAATGTTGGCATGAGCATTGTGTTTTATTACACATAAAATTCATCTCATTTAGAGTGAATTTGCCTTGATATTTTTCTCCAATTCTCACTTTGAACAAAATGTTTAATATCAACATAGATTACCTACTCCATAAATCTCACAAAATGGATAATATTATAACTATTAAAATCTTCAAAACATTAGCATGATTCTTTGTGTCAAATTAGCAATTTTGTGTAGACATTAGAACACTTGATGCAACAAAATAAAGTATACCCACCCATAAAGTATAGTGCTCACATAGATCCTCTATAAGAAATAAAATACATTAATTGAATACTATATACAAAGGTAACAAAGTATATAAATTAAGGATAAATATCGAGTTGCATGTACCATGTGTGATATTTATTTTAATGCTCCAATAGTATGAAATACAATATAGGTAACAAAACAATGCTAAGCAACCAATTATATAAGACAACCAAGAATTGTACCATCTTTTACTTCTTTCAAGGAGGTCTTTTTCTAGTAAATTATTCCATAAATATATTTTCCTATGCTTCACTACCTGTGTACTTATGTCCTTACAAAAAAAATTATTGTCTTTAACTGAGCTTCATGACTATTCGACATGATTCACTTTAAAGAACATGTCCTCTTTGAAGGGACATATCCACTTTTACTAAAGTTTAATTATTAAAATCAAAACAGCAGATCTTATGTGCAAAAAAACATCTCATGAGTCGATGTGAATAGATAAAGCCATTTCCATCTCATGAGTCGATGTGAAAGAAAAGGGCACAAGGCTTGTGAATAAGCTTGCATATGAGAGTGATGAAAGTATTTAAAGATGAGATGATGTTAAATAATGAAGAATGAAGATGTATAAATATAGGTAGAGATGAGATGAAAGGGAAGAAGAGAAAAGATTAAAAGAAGTGGTTAATTGGATAAGAAATGGAAACAATTTAGAAGAGATAAGATTTTATCATGAGTTCACAAAGGAAAGAAAGTGGGAAGAGGATGAGATTTCATGGAATAATGTGATCTAAAATGGGCTAAAAATCAAGAAGAAGAGATAAAACAAGGAGTTATTTCTCATATTGAAAAATGACAAGGTCACCCCTTTCAGAAGCAAGGTCACCTATTTTACCAGGGATGGTCACTTGGGTGACCCTAGAACATAAAAATAGGTCTCCCAAGTGACCTTTAAGGTTTAAGGGGTGAACATACAAAAAAGGTTTGAGAGGGTCAACTAGGGAAAACACAAGGTAGGGAAAGTTGGCTCAAAGGTTAAACGAGGGGGATAAAAAGGAAAAAGAACAAAAGGCTAAGTCATCATGACATAAAATTGATAGGAGAAGTATAATAATTCCTTCAAGAGTCATTAGCTAGACCACCACATCATCATCAGACTGCCATGTGGGCTTGATGCGATTTTGCTACTTACAGTAACAAATATGCATACATCAATCTAGGGCCCTTTCCCACTATAAATATAGTGCCCTTGCCCACTATTTTTTATCTTTTACACACATTTCAAGGCATTAATCTAGGAGAACATGTGTCCTTATGATAGAACAATATAACACATGTCATTATGATAGAACACATGTAATACAAAGCCATAAAGAGGAACCCCCTAGAATTTGGTAGTTCTATCACATTTTTATGATTCTTTATATCATCCAAGGATGCAAGAGAAGAGCATACTCAATGTTTCAAGAAAATATAATATTTTTAGTCCAAGATCTTCTAAAAGACTAACTAAAGGCTCTCAACCACTTTGATACCATGTTAAATTTGACTATGGAGATAGCCACTCAAGATCAAGAACACCTAATGGAAGGCAGAAAGAAGACCAATATGAGCGAATAAACTATATTCTATCAAAGAATGAAATAGGCTGGAATGGAATAGATACAAGAGTACATGAGGTGAGTGTATATCAGATACACCACTAAGAGAGGTGAATGTATAATCAATGTGGGATAAAGAAGACATAGTCACATGTGTGCACAACATCTCCACCAAGTAAAGAAGTACAAGTCACATGATACAAAATTACAACCTACCCAAGTAGATACCTACCTAAGTAAGGTTATCCTATCCTAGGTGCATATAATGAAATAAAGTAAGTAGACTAAATGCAAGAAAATAAAATAATTCACCAACACTCATTTCCCTAGCCTTCACCTATCCCTACACACATATTTGCACATATTTAGACTCCACCTTATCCTTATATATACATAATCCAATACATTTATCTCATCCATGAATTTATTGCCTTTATTTGTAGACATACAAGTATCCATATAGTCATTATACACTTGGATCTAACCATCTCTCCACGCAAGGTCATTTTTATAGTCACTATATTGAATCCATGGTTGTAGACTTGACCCTTGCCTTTCTAAAATTCAAATTTAAATTTGGCTTACTAGACCCCCTTACGTTCTCACTCTTCTCTAACTATGTACATTTTGCAAAAATTTGATGTTATGAACTAGTATTTAAAGGCATTCATTAGAATTCATTTAATCATCTAAATATATCTCAAGCATCCTCTCCCATCTTTGAAATAGTTGAATTTGGTGCATTAAAAGGTGTAACAAAACTACATACATCATTCTAGGTCCCTTGCCCACTATCTTTGGTCTTTTACACACATTTCAAGGGGTTAAACTAGGAGAACACATGTCCTTATCATTGGAGCAACCAAGATCAACAAGAAAATACCAACTTCCACAAAAGACAATATTGGACATAAAATCCAAAATGATATTTTCAAGAGATTGTGAAAGATGTTCATAGATGCTTTGTATAGATAGGCGCAAGAGAGAAGGCAAGAAGGTAGGAGTCATGACTGACTACCCCTCCAAAGATGTGACACTTGTGAGCTAAGTGACAAGTGCTCATGCAAGTGGTAAGTAGACATGCAATAGGTGTCTCAAATGTATGAGGGCGCATTTTGTAAGGCCTAATTTTTACTAACATTTCTTATGCATATGATATGCTTGCTTATGAATTTACGATATAAGTTATGTTGTGATGAAGTGCTAATAGTGATTAGAATTTAGTATTAAGGTCAAGTGATATAAGTTGATTAATTGATTTAAATTAATTGTTTTCGTGTGTAAAATTAAGTTCATAGGTCAATCACCTATGGGTAGGTTACTTGTTTATTCATAAAATTTGTGTTTTGGAATTGTTTTAACCCATTCTTTGTTCATAATAAAATGGGTGATGGGATTGGCAGATGAAGAGTCATCTCTTCTTGAAGAGTCACTATCCTTTGGAAGACAAAGAGTCGTGTTGTTTGGTATTAAAAGGATGTTTTGGGGATTCTCCTTGGACTTTCTTTCTTCTTTATTATGAGATGTTGGTATTATCTTTTCTTATGGAGTTGGATTTCTGATGGAAGAGGAGCTAGGTGGGAATGAAATGGCATTTCAAAAACCAGTCAAAAGTAGTCTTAGTAAAACTATGATAACTTTGTCATTCGCAAACTAAATTTATAAGTTCAAACTATTCTTGAAATTTGGTGAAGAGGAGAACAAAACCCAGAAAGGCTTTAAAGATATTCTTAGTAGTTAACTTAAGCATTTTAGCAAAAGATAGACGCGATTTATTTTGGGCGTGAGAAAAACACATGAAGAAGAAAAATAAACAGGGAAGGAAAATCACAGAAGAAGAAAATGAAATCACACAGGCTCTATTGAAAATGAATGACTTCACTTGGTACAGATAGAGATGTTGTTAAAATAGCTATAAAGAGTATTCTTTCATGACTACTGGGTTGAGTAATGATAATCCAAGTCTGAGGAAAATGTCGATTGGGGCTACGAAGAAATAATTCCTTCTATGCAAATTTACCAGGTGTGCTTTTTTTTTGAGAATTTATCTCTATATACTTCAGGTAGAATGCTTCAATTTTTTATAATTGACTTGAACATATTGAATGGTATGATTGTTCATTCTATGTATTTAGAGAATGTTGTAATGCATCGATTTATATGCTAATCAATTTGGATCTTGAGAATCTTGACTGATCATCCATATAGAATGTTTTATGCACTAACTATATGATATACGATTTGGGCATTTTGGTCATTCTGTTTGCAATTTAAATAATATAACTTTTATGTATGCTTCATAAAGAATGATGTATACATGAAATTTGTGACAACTAATTTGGGTAATTTGTTTTAGTGGTATTGTTTATGAAGTGGTAGAATGTATTTTGTAGAATGATTGAAAAATTTGACTTCATACAATTTAATTTGGGAATTTTGAATAAGTTGTTTAGTCACATTTATTCAACATATTACTTTTGGTGTTGTAAGAATTGATAGTTCTATTCATATCTATGTTGAATGCCATGTGCAGTGTTGAAACAATAAATATGTAATAGATTTCTTTCTAGAGCCGTCAACTCAATTATATAATGGCAAATCTACTTTAGATCTCTTTCCGAAGGCATCACTCTTAGTCTTAAAAGTTCACAATGTTTAAACTAAATTAAATTCCATTATGAGGCGTCAACTCATAGTTAAAATTTTAAATTTGTTTTAGTTTCCATTCTATAAGTTGACCCATATATAGCAGTGTAATCTACATTTGATCCATTCTATTAAGGAGTCAAATCTTAGTTCGATGTTGAGATGTAAATCTATAATAGTGTTATTAGATTCTTGAGATATTTTGTATATGTTTCTATTTTATAGAAGTATGTAGTGTTAGCATTTTTTTCCCCAAATTGTTGATTCAATTTGGGTTATTTCTCTTTAACATGATATATTAGTACTTTTTTCGCCAAGTTATTGATTCAATTTGGAATATAATCCTTAATATGAGACATTTTGAGGAAATTATTTGTGCAGACCTCTATTTTAAAATGAATTCTCTAAGTTATTAGAGTTTTGAGATATCTTGTATATGTTTTTGTTTTCAAAATATTTGTCATGTTAGCACTATTTTCCAATGTTGATTCAATTTTAGTTATAGCTCTTAATATGAGGTATTTTCCACATGAAGAATTATATTTTCTGGGTAAAGACAACATGCACAAATTATTTTGCCTTTGAGATCACTCATGTGAAGATGGTGTTGGATTAGATAATACTTATATAAGTTTTTTATTACCAAAATAATGGCGTTAGATTAGATAATACGTATATATGATTTTATTGTCATAAAATGACATTAGAGATAGATGATTTATATATATGACTTTATTACCATTAAAAAAAATGTTAGAAATAGATAAAATGTATAGATGTTTTCATTTATGCCACAAAATGGCATTAAGATTAGTTAATACATAATTATGATTCCATTTGCCAAAGAGTGGCATTAAATTTATTTGATATTTATAAAAGTTTTTATCTATCATATAGCAACATTGTAATATACCTGTCCATTGTGTTTGATGTGACATTCCATTGGCCATTTACATAAAATTTGCATATGTGGTATAGTGGCTTTATAGTCGTATGCATTTGGTTGTAATGTTTCATTGTGGAGTTAGAATTTACTTAGAAGTTATATGAAGCTGCATGAAATTAAATTATTTTTAGAGATCATAAAATTGAATTTCATGTAGTAAGGAGATAAATTAAATCTGTATTATATGTACTTTGATTTCCTTCTATTAACTCTATAGTTTGTTTATGAAAGACATGATGGTGTAACTAGATTTAACTCTTCTTGTTTAGATTTAAACCAATATAGAATGTTGAGTTGATGTTGTAATAGAATAATATGATAGGATGTAAGTATGGTAATCTTATCTTGATAATTGTTACGCTGGCTCTTGTTGTAGAATCTTGATATTAATAGTTTCTTGTAATTGATTTTTAAGAATAGAATTATTGGAAATTTATTTCAAGGATAGTTTGAAGATGACAATAAGGTGTTTAAAATTATGAGATGAATGATAAATACTAGTATCTCCTTATTCATATATGTATTGAAATGATAAGTAATTAACTTGTCTGTAATCCTAAGCTCAGTTGTGTTTCTATACTTCCTTAGTTGTTTTTCTTTAAGGCTAATCTATACTAGTGCATCTTATGTGTGAGATGATACAGGAGTGGTTGAGAGAATTAGTTAAGTCTACAGTGGCTTCGTCCACGTATGTTATTCATGTCATGCAAATTTGACTCAATTATCCTGAGTCAAGTTATATTTTCCTTCTTGGGACTAGTTATTGTTTCCACTTTTACGTAATGAAATATGGATTAGTGTAACTAGTTCCCTTATGAATTATTGTATTTTATTCAACCTTTAAGTTGAAAGTTCAAATAACTAAACTACGAAGACTCTGCGCTATGCGTACGTAGGCAAGGCCATCATGGATGAACCCTCGAGGCATTAGGTCTAGCCCTTAGGTTAGGTCTCCTTTCTTTATCATGTTGGAAATGTAATACGATTAACTTATTTATTTGAGGAGACTAATTGTTTTACCTAGTGTTGTTGAAAAAAGAACTTTATAGGAATACTGACATTGTAGCAGGGTAAACTAACTTGGATTAGTACAAGGCAAAGCGAAGGTATAAATGAATCATTTCGTTTATGTTATTACACTTAAGTTTATTTTCTTGGGATAAGGTGCCATTAACCTCATAAATCCCATTATTGTATTATTCCATTTATTATTTGTAATTACCCATAAGGGATGTACAAGTTTCACCGGTAGAAGTAAAAATTATTTATTGTCCACAGTAATTACGAAGTTACTGCATAGTAAGTCTCAGAGTTACCGACAGTAGTTATAGGATGTCATTTACTATGGTAAATGGTAATTGGTCAAAGTGGGGTGCACATGTGGAGGAATAATCTATTTTTAGTGTTATGACACACATCATAGATGTTGTAAGAAGGTGTAAGAGATTCTATGACAACTGTAAGTTGTCATAAGAATCTATGACACTAATAATAGCATATGACATGTCATAAGATGCTATAAGTGGCTATTTTTTGGCCCCAAGGCATTCAAGCTTGCATGGGCACTTTTTCCAAAGTGTAGGATGCATGTATGACAACATTTATGACCTTGTAAGAACCTATTCTTGGCCATGGACGCCCAAGGTTGTATGGTTGACTCTTGACAAGTGTTATGGGCTTGTAAGAAGTCATTTAATGTCTTGAGGTTGTGTAAATTCTATATAAACCATAGCATAGTAGATGAGATGCATCTAATAGTTTACAGGTACCCAAGTTCTGTCGAAGTGAAGGTTGAAGGACAGAGGAAGTGAATGTATTTGTAATCTCCTTTTGTGAAGATAATACAACTTGGCCTCTTTTCTTGGTGGAGTTTTTTACCCGAAAGGGTTTTCTCCACGTTAAACACTTGTGTTATGTGCTTCATTCTACTTCTGGTATATTTTTGTATTGTGGGTTTATGTTTTATTACAATCCCCATTGTTAATGCACACTTAAAAGATTACTGAAATTTATTCGAATCAGATTTCCATTGAAGTAGTGTTGCTTTCATTTCTAACATTTGGTATCAGAGCCTGGCTAGCTTTGACTCTTAGGTGGTAGTGTGGAATCTGTAGCTACAGTGGGAGATTTGGTTGTGTTTATTTTGCAAATCTTGTGTTGTTATTATGGTTGTATCCACCGTTGCATCAACCTCTCAATTGGACATTGAGAAGTTCAACGGAACGGGGTATGAGTTGTGGAAGCTGAAAATGGAAGATTTGTTGGAAGAAAGAAACCAATGGTTGGCTATCCAAAAAGAGAAGAAACCTGACGATGTCTCTCAAGATGAGTGGGATAGACTAGATAAGAAGGCACGGGGAACCATCCGGTTGTGTCTTTCAGACTCTGTCCTGTTGAATGTTGCAAAGGAAGAGACTGCATACAAGTTGTGGAAACAGTTGGGTGAGATCTTTCAAGCCAAGAGTATGGTAATAAACTTTATTTAAAAAGAAAATTGTTTTCCATAAAAATGCAAGAAGGTGAATCAGTTGCAGAGCATTTAAATTCTTTTAATTTGTTAGTGAGTCAGCTTGATTCAGTAGATGTTGAGGTTAGTGAGGAAGATAAATGCATCTTACTTCTTTGTTCTTTACCTCAGTCTTGGGAGAATGTTATCCTTGTTATCACTACTAACCTTGTGGATCTGAAGTTGTATGCTCTTGTTTTAGTGCTACTATCACATGAATTGAGGAAGAAGAGTTTGAATAGTTTAGGGGATGCTCTTAGTGTCAGGGGAAGGTCTAAGGAAAGGGGACCTAAAGGAGATCAGAAAGAGGCTAAGGACAAGTCCAAGACTCCAGGTAAAAAGAACAGAATTAAGTGTTGGAACTGCAGTAAAAGGTGACATGTGAAGGAGTGTAGAAACCCCAAGAAACAATGGGAGAGTGTTTCAGATAAGTCCTTGAATGCAGGTGAAGAAGTTTTACTTTCTGCATGTAAACTTGTTTATGATGAAAATTGGTTGGTTGACTCGGGATGCTCATTTCATATGACCCCGCATAAGGAATGGTTCTCCACATATGAAGAATATGATGGAGGCAATATCTACCTTGGTAACAACTCTACATATCCGATTGTCGGGAAAGGAAAGGTATTGTTGTGTTTCAGTGATGGGAGGATTAAAACCCTCCCTGGTGTTTTGCATGTTCTTGGATTAGCTAGAAATCTAATTTTAGTTTCAAAGTTGAATGATTTGGGAATGCATGTGACATTTGACAAGCATGGCTATAGATTGGTGAGAGGGAACTTGGTGGTAGCGAAAGGGAAGTGATTCAGGAAATTGTTTAAGCTTGAAGCCACTACAGTTTGTAGTGCCTTTTATGTATCTGAGGCCACTACTAAAAATACATGTATGTTGTGGCACCGTAGATTGGGCCACACAAGTAATAATGTATTGAAAACTATTAAGAATAAAGAATTGTTGGATGGTTTCTCCTATTCTGATGAGCACTTTGATTTCTATGAGCATTGTGTGTTTGGTAAACAAAATAGAAAATCATTTCCTTCAGGAAGCAATAGAGCAAAAGAGTTTGGTAAACAAAATAGAAAATCATTTCCTTCAGGAAGCAATAGAGCAAAAGAGAAGTTAGAAATTATTCATACGAATGTGTTTGGACCTGTGGATAATGAATCTATTAGAAAATCTCATTATTTTGTAACCTTCATTGATGATGTATCCAGATTTACATGGATTTATTTTATGAAGCATAAATCTAAAGTTTTCACTAAGTTTAAGGAATTCAAAGTCTTAGTAGAGAACCAATCAGGTTTAAAGATAAAAATATTAAGATCTGACAATGGAGGGAAATATTTCTCAAAGGAATTTGATGAGTTTTGCAAGCATGCAGGTATAATCAGACAAAAGACAACTCCGTATACACCACAACAGAATGGTGTTGCAAAAAGGATGAACTGAACAATTATGGAAAGGGCCAGAAGTATGCTTAGTGATGCACAGTTGGATAAATACTTTTGGGTAGAGGCTGTGTGTACTGCTTGCTACTTGATAAATAGATCTCCTTGTAAGGCTCTTGATTCTACACCTTATGAAGTGTGGATAGGTAAGAAACCTTCTATTTCACATTTAAGGGTTTTTGGCTGTGAGGATTTTGTTTATGTGCCTAAGGAAAAGTGATCTAAGTTGGATCCAAAGGTTGAAAAATGTACATTCATTAGATATGGTTATAATGTCAAAGGTTATAAGCTTTGGAATCCACTAACCCGCAAGATTATCTTTTCTAGAGATATAATTTTCAGGGAACTTAGAGCCATTTTTGAACCTAAGCAGCCAAAAGAAAAAGATGAAAAAGTAAAGAGAGTGCACTTTGAGTTAGAGAAGTAAGATGCACCTTAGGAAGAATAGAATGATGGATTGGGGGTGAAGAAGGAGAAGAAGATTCAAGTAGTTCTGATGAAGATGAGTTTGTTATGACAGAAGAAGTTGGTGCAGATGATCATGCAGAAGAATGAGTAGTCTCTTTCTCCACCCTTGAGAAGATCCACAAGACAACAGAATCTAGTTGACAAGTATAGCCAACCAGATTTCTATTGTGTATATGCTTTATTGAGTACTAACGATGAACCTAGATCCTACAGGGAAGCTATTTCTATAGATGATAGTGAGTCTCGGCAGCTAACCATGTAGGAGGAGATGATGGCTTTAGACTCTTGTAACACCTGGGATCTTGTTTGTTTGGCCAAAGGAAGAAAGGCCATAGGATGTAAGTGGGTCTTCAAGAAGAAGTTTGGAGCAGACGGGTCATTGGAGAAGTACAAGGCTAGACTGGTAGCCAAGGGCTACTCCCAGAGAGAGGGAGTTGGTTTTGGTGAGATATTCTCTCCTATTGCTAAATTGACTTCTATTAGATTTCTCTTATCCATTGCTGCAGCTTATGATTGGGAGATTGAGCAAATGGATGTTAAGACTGTGTTCTTTTATGGAGATCTTGAAGAAGAAATTTATATGCAACAGCCTATAGGTTTTGAGATAAAAAGAAAAGAATATTGGGTTTGCAGGTTATAAAGGTCTCTTTATGGTCTGAAATAGTCCCCCAGAATGTGGTATCAAAAGTTTTATTCATTTGTTTTGAAATTGGGTTTTCTTAGAAGCGAGGAGGATCATTGTGTTTACATTCATTATGTTGATGATTCTATACTAGTTATTGCTTTGCATGTTGATGACATGTTATTTTTTAGCAATACTAAGGATATGGTCAATGAGCTTAAAGCCCAACTTTCAGGTGCATTTGAGATGAAGGATCTTGGTGCTGCAAGGTATATTTTGGGAATGGAGATCAGGAGGGACATAGTTAACAGAAAGCTTTGGTTGTCACAAAGTAAGTATGTGAATACTATTCTGTAGAGGTTTAGTTTGTAGGACTGTAATCCAGTTAGAGTTCCTTTACCCATTGGTACTAAGCTTTCATTAGATATGTGTCCAAAGACTAAGGATGATCTTGAGGATATGTCTAATGTGCCATATGCTAGTGCTATAGGGAGTTTGATGTATGCAGTGGTTTACACTAGAACAGATATTGCCCAAGCAGTGGGAGTTTTGAGTAGATTTATGTCTAACCCTGGTAGACAACATTAGAACTATGCAAAGAGGGTATTTAAGTATCTTGCAGGTACTCTTGATCATTGTTTGGTTTATTTTGGTACTGATAGTGTTGATAAATCTTTGGACATATAGAGTTTTGTTGATGCAGATTGGGCAGGTGACTTGGATAGTCGAAGGTCCACTAGTGGCTATGTGTTTACTCTGTTTGGAGGTGCAGTGAGTAGGATGAGTAAGAGGCATCCCATAGTTGCTTTGTCCACCACAGAAGCAGAGTGTATGGCTACAACTCATGTCTTTAAGGAGGTAGTTTGGTTGAGGAGACTATGTATAGGTGTTTGTTTTGATTGCAGGATCATTCAGATTGGTTGTGATAGCCAGAGTGCTATCTGTTTGGCTAAGAATGTCATGTATCATGCTCGAACTAAGCATGTTGATGTTCAATATCACCTTGTTCAAGAGTTGGTTGCAAATGGAGAGATTGAGTTGGAGAAGATAGACACTCAGGAGAATGTTGTAGATTCATTGACCAAGCCTGTGAGCACAGAAAAGTTCATGTGGTACAGAGAGGCCATGGGCCTTGTTTCTAGTGCCTGATTATTTTTCATTTGATTTCATATGGGTTGATTTACAATGTATAATGGCAAATGGGAGAATGTTGGGATAAGGTGCCATTAACCTTGTAAATCCCATTATTGTATTATTCCATTTATTATTTGTAATTACCCATAAGGGATGTACAAGTTTCACTGACAGAAGTAAAAATTATTTACTATCCATGATAATTACGGAGTTACTACATAGTAAGTCTTAGAGTTACCGGAAGTAGTTACGTGATGTCATTTACTATGGTAAATGGTAATTGGTCAAAGTGGGGTGCACATGTGGAGGAATAATCTATTTTTAGTGTTATGACGCACATCATAGATGTTGTAAGGTGTAAAAGATTCTATGACAACTGTAAGTTGTCATAAGAATCTATGACACTAATAATAGCATATGATGCATCATAAGATACTATAAGTAGCTATTTTTTGGCCCCAAGGCATTCAAGCTTGCATGGGCACTTTTTCCCAAGTGTAGGATGCATGTATGACAACATTTATGACCTCGTAAGAGCCTATTCTTGGCCATGGACACCCAAGGTTGTATGGTTGACTCTTGACAAGTGTTATGGGCTTGTAAGAAGTCATTTAATGTCTTGAGGTTGTGTAAATTCTATATAAACTAGAGCATAGTAGATGAGATGCATATAACAGTTTACAGGTACCTAGGTTTTGCCGGAGTAAAGGTTGAAGGATAGAGAAAGTGAATGTATTTGTAATCTCCTTTTGTGAAGATAATACAACTTGGCATCTTTTCTTGGTGGAGTTTTTTACCCAAAAGGGTTTTCTCCATGTTAAACACTTGTGTTATGTGCTTCATTCTACTTCTAGTATATTTTTGTATTGTGGGTTTATGTTTTGTTACAATCTCCATTGTTAATGTACACTTAAAAGATTGCTGAAATTTATTTGAATCAGATTTACATTGAAGTAGTGTTGCAATTTCATTTCTAACAAATTTTATCTAATCCTTTAGAATTGCTTTTCCGATTATTGGGTAACTTCAAGGGATGTTAGTTATAAAATAGTTGTATGGTAAGAGTTGAACATTTAATAATATTACTTACCACTTGGTGGATTATTAATAGAAATTATATCTGGTAATTGTAGGAAGGTATTTGTGTGCTTAATTCCTATACCAAAGGTTTAGAATGATATATTTCTCTACAATTGATGTGTTAAGATAAAAGAGCATAATGAACTTATGTGAAGGTTTTGTTGTGTGTTTTTTTTTTCACTTAGTATATATTAAATTAGAAGTTTGTCAAATATATATTATTTTTTCAAATCGCTCTTGATAAAATTGACATTGCAGGATAAGTATCCCATCTATTCATTCTATGATTAATCTTTTCTATGTTGACTTATGCATTTGAGATTTGTGTCATGACATTTATTATAAGTAATTCAAGTTTTCTATCTTGCATGTTGTCTATTGTGTTCTGCTGATTATAGTTGTGAAAGAAATGTTGAAACCTATGATTATCATTTTTTATGAATGATAGAAAAATTCTATCAGTTGCACAAATTTGTTCAATGCATGTATGATATTGTATATCAAATTATAATTTTGTTCTTATGAATTTCATATTATTAAAACCAGATTTAAACATTTAAAAATTAATTGTGGTGATAATCTAAGTTTTGTGGTTCATGCTCAAGTGTGACAGTTAGGGCATGACACATGTCTTCACCACATGAGGTGAGATAAATTCACAAAAGCTAGGTAAACTTAAGCTAAGTGTGAATAGTTCAATCCTAGTAATGGTGTTATCCTAACTAGTTACATAAATACCTTATTTACACTAACACCCCCCCTTAAGTGCAACTTAGGGAGAAGCAATACAAAGATGATGATGGGTCCTTACTACTAGGCCATGTTAGGTACCCATGTACAAATGAATTTCTCAAAAGTGGAGAAAAGGAGAAAACCCAGTGGGAAATAAAACTCCTCTCCAAAAGAGAAATGATACAAATAGAATGTACAAATGAAGAAGAAGAAGATAGAAGGAGAACTCATAATGACCCCCCAAGGATGACTTCTATCACATAAGTACATGAAAATTTCCCCCCAAAGGAGAGAAATAGAGAGATTAGAGAGCCCCCCATAGAATAATGGATCTTACAGTGTTGAGTGATGCTCAATGAAAAACACTCAAAGTGATCTTGGAAATATGAACAACATTTCTTCCTTATGGAAGAAAGAGAACTACATAAAGGTGCATGTGATCTTCCCAAGTGTGAAGATCAAAGTATGTCTTTGAATGTTGCACATAATTTAGAGACATTGATGAAATATCTAGAAGCTATATAGAAACCACTGGTGGAATTGGAACAGGATCAAGAGATGTAGGAACAACATCTTGTTGCACTGAATCTAAAGAAGCCCTCTATGAAGCAATAGGAGATGGTGGAGGTGATGGTTGGGCTATCTAAAGAACATGAAGGTTTAACTGACCAAATTATACCTATGATGGAGTATCCAAACTAGATTAAGGAGTGTGAACTGGAGTAGAAATATCATCAAGTGTAAAGTGAGAAAATGTGTAAACATGAGAAAAGTTGTCAAATTTTCCAACTGCAATGACTTCTTTTCTCTTCTTATGTTGAATGATGAATGATTCTAAAGTAAACTTAACTATCTTACCTATGCCATTGTTGGTAATTTGATAGATGAAAAAAATGTTGTGTGACAATTTTAGAATGAAGAGGACATTGTGGAATTGTCACATGCCTATGTCAATTGTGCATTTCCCACAAACAACCATATATGTGTTGTTTGCCATCAATATTTTTGATGTGGATGTAGGGCCTAATTTTGAGAATAGAAGTAGGTTAGAAGTCATGTGATGTGATGCTCCTAAATCAAGAATTCATCATTGAGAATCAGAGAGTGTAGATGCCATGATTGCTTTGCCCTTAGATTTTTCTGATGTTGATGGAGAAGATGAAGAAATACAAGCCTTGAGTTTAGAATTTTCATGGTATTTTTGTTGAATAATTCTCTTGAACTTATCTTCTATCTTTATAAAACATTTGATTTCTTCATGCCCAATTTTCTTGCAATAAGAACAAGTAGGCCTCTTCTTAGAACTTTTCCCTTTTGTTGAGGGAGATGAATCCGATTGAGCTTCTGACTTTGATCCTTTATTTGAATTACCCTTATCATGATCCTTAGATTTGTTCTTTTCCTTGAAATTTGAAGATAGTGATGCAACAAGAGCATGTGAAGTTGGAGACTTCAACACACCCATTTGAATTAGCTTATCTTGCTCTTATGTTAATTGAACAATAAAATTTGCAAGTGTAGGCATAGTATAGGTTTCACCAATTGCACTCCTAGTAGATGAAAAACATAAACAAAGATAGAATAATGTGGACCAAGTTTGGATAATATACTTAGAACCAATTGCTCATCTTTCTTTTAAATGCCACACTATTTTAGTTCAAATCTGAGTAGATTCAACTTAGTGAAAAATCCTAGATTATTGTGAAGTCCCATGGATTAAGACTAGTTAATTTATTTTCAATCTAATGCCCTCTCATGTGACAACTTATTTCCCAAATAAACTTTTTAACTTTATCTAGATTTTGTTAGGTGTTGTAGCTGAGTCAAGATGAAAGAGAAGATCTTGTGAAATTAAAACACACAGAGTTCCATATGTTGGAAATATTGTCAAAGGGAAGTTGATGTCACAAAAGAAGAATATGTCAAAGGGGAATGGATGTCATAGAATAAGTATTTTTCATGATGAAAAGTTTCTAAGGCATAATTTCTACCTTTAGTCAGTGAATCGATTCATTCATGAACTCTCAAATTTGCTAATGAATAGTTTTCCTGACATCCAGATTGTTGATGAAAAGATGACAAACAAAATTTCTAAGGCATGAATGATTTCAGCCTTCAGTCAATAAATCGTTCGGTTCGTAAACCCTTAAGTTTGCCAACAACAGGTTTTTTTGACAATCAGTTTGCCAACTGGACTATTTAGCGATGAAGGCTTGAAAGAAGAAAGGTTGAAGTCTTAAGTCTCTATAGTTTGTCGATGAATAATCTATCGGCAAAATTTTTAGTTCACGAACTCCTCAGTTCGCCGATTTTAAGGTTCACCGACAAGCGATTTTGCCAATAGAAGAAAAGGTTGATGGTTCATGGAAATGTAAGTTTGTCGATGGGTTTGTGATAAGACAACTTTTCTGATAGGCAATATGATGAAGACTGTGTCAGTAAGTTCACAAACTGGCACTTTTACCTATAAAGGATAGAATGTCCAAAGTAAGTGGAAAATAAATTTTGTTGATAGAGGCTTTTGAGGTTCATGGACATGAACTTTTACCGATAAAGAAGAAGACAATTGGTTCACAAAAATAAGCTTTTGCCAACAAGTTCGTAAGTTTCAAAAATCTCCATTTTACCAATAAAGGAGTTGAAGTTTAAGTTTGTGAAGATGAACTTTTGCTCATAAAGAAGAAGATAATTGGTTCATGGAAAGTCACTTTTGCCGATAATGAATGGAGAAGAGTCCAAGGTTTGTGGAAGGTCACTTTTACCGATAGTGAATGGAGAAGAGTCCAAGGTTCGTGGTAATATAAAGTGGCCTACTCCCTTGGAATTAAAGTGAAAAATAATTGTTGTGGCTGACTCAGCGTGTTAAAATTGGGTCTAGAATTATAATGCGGAAATTTAGATTAGGCTAATCTAAGTACACGTTGGAAATTAAAATAAAAAGGTGGCTGATGTAGTTTGTGTAAATCAGGCCCAAATTCAAAGTGAGGAATTTAAGGTTTGGGCCAACCCTATGAAATGTACACATTGGAATTCAAATATAGAGGCCAACTTTAGAGAGTGTGTTAATTTGATGGTTATTAGCCAACATGAGGATTGTAATTATACAGATTGATATTAAATAAAGAAGATCAGTTTGCATTTTTATGTGTGTCTGGATATGCAAGTATCAAAGTGAAATAGTGTGAATATACAAGCTAATGTGAATTGAGTGTGAAGGACAAGAATAGAAGATTATTCAGAAGTCACACAGTATGTATCTAGGTTTGAAAGAGTATATAATTTTACTATGAATTGCAGTACATAAGGGTTGAGGAGTGTAATAGAAAAATTCTAAAGTTGGATTGTGACTTTGCTTGTGTGAATCATGATTTATCATTCATATGAGAGGTGATGATTGTATTGTGTAAAAGTGTATGTATATCTTTTCTCTTATAATCATTTTAGAGATTCCAAAGGTTGGTGCCTCTTGATCCTTGTGAGGTTGGTGCCTCTCTTTATCTGGGTTGGTGTGCTCAGTTCAGAGGATCTTGTAGTCTCCTTTGGGTTGGTACCCATAGACTTTGTATTAGCTGGGGGATTGGTGTCTCCTGAAGGTTGGTGCCTTCAAATCATATTGTAAGAATCATTTTCCTTGTGAGGCTAGATTTGGACAGTAGATCCAATAAGTTTGCTTGCCATGGTTTTTCTCTTCTTGGGTTTCTACATAAAATCTGGTGGTGTTCTCTTGTGTGGATGTGTGGATATGCTAATGTTTGTATAGTTCTTACTTAATTTGATTGATGCGGTAAAGATTTTGTTCTTGCAATAGAATTGAAGTAAAAATTGATATATATTGATTCACCCCCCCTCTCAGTATATTTGTGTGTTCTAACAATTGGTATTAGAGATAAGTTCCTTGGTGTAGCCTAACAACTGAAGGTAGATCTTGGATTTGGATACATGGCTAGTCAGGAAGGATCCTCATCTAATAGACCACCTCTCTTTGATGGATCTAACTATGCTTTCTGGAGTATAAGGATGGATGCCTATTTAATGTCTCTAGGGTATGATGTTTGGAGATCTGTGATTGATGGTTGTAACACTAAACCTACAAATCCTCCAAGAGACCAGGTTGACAAGAAAGAATGTGAGAATAATGCTAAGGCAAAGAATGTCATCTTGTGTAGTCTGACCAACATAGAGTTTGTCAAAGTAATGCAGTTTAAACTAGCTAAAGACATATGGAAAAAGCTCCATAACCTCTATACAGGAGATGACAAGGTAAAACAAGCCAAACTGTAGACCTTCAAGGACAAATTTGAAAATCTAAAGATGAAAGAAGAAGAAAACATAGTTGACTATCTACTCCGAATAGTTGAAATTGTAAATGTGATCAAAGGTCTTGGTGAAGAAGTAAATGATTTAGTGATTGTTAAGAAAGTACTGAGATCACTCCCTCAAAGATATGATTCAAAGTTCTTTTCTATTGAAGAAGCCAGAGATTTGAATAAACTCACAATGGATGAACTATTTGGTTCCCTCACTACCTATGAGATGAGAAATGCAAGCAAAGACACATCTAGAAAGGAAGTTGCCTTGAAAGCTACAAAGAAAGAAGAATTGTCTAATCCAAGCAATGGATCTAAGGAAGAAGAGACAAAATTTTTAAGGAAGTTAAAGAAGGGTTTAGGTAAGTACAAAGGTAAGCTGCCTTTTAAGTGTTTTAACTATGGAAAAGTTGGTCATTATGCATCTAAATGTCCTTTTGGAGAAAGTGGAGATAGAAACAAGGCTTTCAAAATGAATAACTTCAATAAGAACAAGAAATTTCTCTACTCTAAAGAGGACTGCAGTTCATCAGAAGAAGTAGATCACTGCTCATCAAAAAGTGAAAAGGAAGAAGACCTATTCATGGCTATGGCAGTTCTAGACAACTCAGATAGTGCTGCTAATGATGAAGATGACAAGACAATCATTGATGAAGAAGAATGTGAAGTTGATCTTGAAGGTGAACTTATTTCTTCTCTTGAAGACTTGAAATAAGTAAGGAAAGAAAATAAAGAACAAAAGGCAAAGCTTAAAGAATCATAGAAAATGATTGTTAGCTTGAAGATTCAAATTGACGAGGGAAAAAGGATTGCAGACATCGTGAACATTGACCTCAATGCCAAATCATATGAATGTTTAAAATTGGAAGAAGAAATTGTTTAATTGAGAAAGGAATTTGAAAAGGTACATGCTTAGTTAAATAAAAATATCAAGTTTAGAAAGAGATCTAAAATTCTATATGACATAATAAACATTCAGAGACCTCTATTCATAAAATCAGGTTTGGGTTATGATGAAGAAGTCACACAATCTTCTTCTCTTGCAAAGAAGATTGACTCAGAGAAGACAATGCCAAATGAAGAAATCCCAATAAAGAAAGAGAGTAAGCAAATCAATTGAAGAAGTTCATTTCATCCCTATCATCTCTCAAAGAAGAAAAATTAGAAGATCAACTCTTGCAAGACAGACATTCATGAACAGGTTTAATTATTCTTTCTCTGGTTATTTTTTCAGTTACAATCAGTATGGTCACAAAGCTATTGATTGCAAATCCAGAATGAGAAGAAGTGATTATGTAAGTAGAAATTATTTTGCTCCTTTGTTTGATTTCAACATAATATGTCATATTTGCAACAATTTTGGGCACATAGAAAAATATTGCAGAAATGGACTGGTAAAATTAGAAACTTAGATGATTGACATCAACAAGGAAGATGACACTCCTAAAAATCAAAAGATAGATCAAAAGAAGGAATGGAAAATCAAGAAGAACAATCATGAAGGTGAAAAACCAATGATTGTCCAAGCTGCATTTCATGCACAAGAATAAGCAAATCCTTGGGTTATTGATAGTGGATGCTTAAGTCACATGATAGGAGATAATAACAAGTTTATTAGCCTTGTTAAATGGAATAGTGGATCAGTAAAGTTTGGAGACAACACCACTGCAAGAATATGTGGCAAAGGCACGGTAAGTATTGATGGAAAGAATAGGACAGAAGATGTCCTATATGTAGGTCTCAAGCACAATCTTCTTAGTGTAAGTCAGATTTGCAACAAAGGGTATAATCTCATTTTCCATGCACAAGGATGTGAAATTAGAAGAGAAAGCACTAGAAAACTTGTGGCAGAAGCAAGAAGGACAAAGAATAACTTGTATAATCTTAGTGAAGTCAAAGGAAGGAACTATTTTCTAGGATAGATATATGAATGTTGGTTGTGGCATAAGAGGATGGGACACATCAACTTTGACAAGCTTGTGAAGATCAACTCTAAACATGCAGTTAGAGACATGCCAAAGATTGCCAAGCCTAGAAGCACTTTTTGCAAAGAATGTCAAATTGGGAAGCAAAAAAGGACCAGGGTCAAGACCAAGAAGTACTATTCTACTGAGCTGTTGGAACTGATTCATACAGACTTATGTGGTCCTACCAAAACAAGAAGTCTCCAAGGTGAAAGGTATTTCATGTTGCTCACTGATGACTACTCTAGAATAACATGGGTTACTATTTTGAAAGATAAATTAGAAGCTTTTAATAGATTCAAAATTTTCAAATCTATGGTTGAGAATGAAATGAATGCTAGAATCAAGTGCCTAAGATTAGATAGAGGTGGTGAGTTCACTTCAAATGAATTTGAAGGATATTGTGAAGAACATGGGATAAGGAGACAATACTCTGTTGCAAGGACTCCTCAACAAAATGGAGTAGTTGAAAGGAAGAACATAATAGTTCAGGAGATGGTAAGAACAATGTTGAATGAAGGCAAGTTGTCTTATGTGTATTGGAAAGAAGCAGTCCATAGTATTTTTTATATTCTCAATATAGGATAGGTAAGAGTGAATAGTACTAAGACACCATATGAGCTATGGAAAGGCAGACCTGCATCTGTCAAGTATTTTAGAATATTTGGAAGTAGATCTTATATCAGAAGAGATGAAGACAACTTGGGCAAGTTTGACTCAATATCTGATGAAGGAATTTTTCTTGGCTACTCAATAAGAAGAAAGGCTTACAAATGCTACAATAAGAGACTGTAAAAGATAGTTGAGAGTGCAAATGTTAGGATTGATGAAGACCTACATCATTCAACATATGATAGAGAAGACAACTTTTTAGATGAATCAGCTAGCACAAAAGAAGAAGATGAAGTTGAAGAAGAAGAAACACCCAAGGAAACTAACCAAGACACCTGCAAAGTATGTTTATAAGAATTGCTCTAAAAATCAACTCATTGGAAACAAGAATGAAGGAGTTATGACTAGGAGAAAACTAAGAGAACAGATAAACTTCTCTTTTCTATCCAAAGTAGAGCCTAAAAATTTCATTGAAGCTAGTAAAGATGAGAATTGGATCAATGCTATGCAAGAAGAGCTAAATCAGATCAAGAAGAATGAAACTTCGGAACTTGTTCCAAGGACAAAGGATAAGAATGTGATTGGCACCAAGTGGTTATTCAGAAATAAGTTAAATGAAGATGGAGTAGTTATAAGAAAAAGCAAGGTTCGTCTGCAAGGGCTATTCTCAAGTGGAAGGCATTGATTTGAGGAGACATTTGCCCCTATGGCAAGATTGGAAGCAATCAAGATGTTTCTTGCATTCGCAGTTCACAAAGACTTCAAGGTATATCAAATGGATGTCAAATCTACCTTCTTGAATGGTGATCTGGAAGAAGAAGTTTACATAGAGCAACCTAAAGGATTCCAACTATCAGAAGATCAAAATATGGTATGTAGACTTAGAAAGACTTTATATGGTCTTAAATAAGCCCCTAGGGCATGGTATGCAAGATTGGATAAGTACTTACACCAACAAGGCTTCAAGAAAGGTATTGTAGACAGTAATCTCTACATCAAGGTAGAAGGTGAGAACATGTTGATAGTAGTTGTATAGGTTGATGATATTATCTTTGGCAGCAATGATGGTATGTGCAAAAAGTTTGGAGAAAAAATGTAGAAAGAGTTTGAAATGTCTACCATAGGTGAACTTTCATTCTTTCTTAGACTTTAAATTATTTAATCAGACAAGGGTATCTTTATTTCACAAGCTCTGTATGTCAAGGAGATGTTGAAAATGTTTGGTATGGATCATTGTAAACCAATAAGTACACCTATGGTAACAGGTTGTCATCTTAGCAAGGATGATGAGTCATCTAAAGTTGATTAGACTCTTTATAGGTCCATGATTGGAAGCTTATTATATTATACTCTTTATAGGTCCATGATTGGAAGCTTATTATACTTGATTGCATCAAGGGTGGATGTTATGCAAGCAATTTGTATGGTGGCTAGGTTTCAAGCAAATCCAAAAGAGACTCACATATTAAGGTTGTTAAAATGGTTTCCAAATATTTGAAGAGTACATTGGACTATGGATTATGGTACGAGAAGGGAAAAGAATTCTCTCTAACTGCATATATAAATGCAAATTGGGCTGGCCACATTGATGATAGGAGAAGTACAAGTGGTGAAGCTTTCTTTCTAGGTGATAGATTGGTTTCATGGTTAAGTAAGAAGCAAGACTCAGTCTCTCTATCAAAAACAAAAGTAGAATACATAGCAACAGTTTCTTATTGTACCCAGGTGTTAGGGATGAAGCATACATTGAAAGATATCAAGGTAATATATATGATGAGCCCATTCCTATTATGTGTGATAATACAAGTGCAATCAATATATCAAAGAATCCAGTGATGCATTCTAGAACTAAGAAAATATCCGTTAAGTATCATTTCTTAAGAGAAAAGGTTGCAAATCAGAAGGAAAAATTAGAAAATATGGCTACAAAGGATCAAATTGCAAATATTTTTACAAAACTGCTTCCCAAAGAGATATTTGAGTAATTAAGGTAGAAGTTGGGAATGATATCACTCTCATAAAATCAGTAAAATCTTGTGATGAAGCATCTATCCAGGGGGAGCAGCTCAAGGCATATCCTTCATCCCTGTTTCGATAGTGGCTACCTCTCAGGGGGAGCAGGTAGATAGAAGACAATATACATGATCAAGTTTGATATGACAAAGGGAAGAGATATAGTAAGGAGAAGCATTACAGTCAAGGGGAGCTAGTCATAACAATATCATATTATAGTAAGGAAAGAGTTTGGTTACATCCCTTTGCCATTGATGTCAAAGGGGGATAAATTTCAAAATTTGTGTAATAGTTTCAGACGTTGTGGTAGAGATACAAAGTTTATTTATTTTTGGTTGTCATCAATGACAAAGGGGGATATTGTTGGAAATATTATCATTGATGTCAAAGGGAAGTTGATTTCACATAAGAAGAATATGTCAAAGGGGAATGGATGTCACAGAAGAAGTATTTTTGATGATGAAAAGTTTCTAAGGCATGATTTTTGCCTTTAGTCGGTGAATCACTTAGTTCACGAACTCTCAAGTTTGTCGATGGATAGTTTTCCTGACATCTGGTTTGCCGATGAAAAGATGACAAAGAAAAATTCTAAGGCGTGAATGATTTCAGCCTTCAATCGGCAAATTGTTCAGTTTGCGAACTCTTAAGTTAACCGACGATAGGTTTTTCTGATAGTCAGTTCACCGACTGGACTATTTAGTGATGAAGGCTTGAAAGAAGAAAGGTTGAAGTCTTAAGTCTCTTTAGTTCACCGATGGATAAGGTATCGACAAAATGTCTAGTTTGTGAACTCCTCAATTCACCAATTTTAAGGTTTGTCGACAGGTGATTTTGCCGATAGAAGAAAAGGTTGATGGTTCATGGAAATGTAAGTTTATCGATGGGTTTGTGATAGGACAACTTTGTCAATAGGTGATATGATGAAGAATGTGTCAGTAAGTTCACAAAGTGGTACTTTTGCCTATAAAGAATAGAATGTCCAAAGTTTAAGCAGAAAATGAATTTTGCCGATAGAGGCCTTTAAGTTGAGGTTCATGGATGCAAAATTTTGCCAATATTTAGAAGAAGACAATTCATTCATGAAAATAAGATTTTTCCAACAAGTTTGTAAGTTTCAAAAATCTCTGATTTGTCGATAAAGGAGTTGAAGTTCAAGTTTGTGAAGACAAACTTTTAGTGATAAAGAAGAAGCTAATTGATTCATAGAAGTCCATTTTGCCGATAATGAATGGAGAAGAGTCCAAGGTTCCTAGAAAGTTACTTTTGCCGATAGCAAATGGAGAAGAGTCCAAGGTTCGTGCAAATATAAATTGGCTGACTCCCTTAGAATTAAAATGAAAAATAATTGTTGTGTCCAACTCAGTGTGTTTAAATTGGGTCCAGACTTATAATGCATAAATTCAGGTTGGGTCGATCTAAGTACACGTTGGAAATTAAAATAAAAAGGTGGCTAACTCAGTTTGTGTAAATTAGGCCCAAATTCAAAGCAAGGAATTTAAGATTGGGCTGACCCTATGAAATGTACATGTTGGAATTCAAATACAGAGGCCAACTTTGGAGAATGTGTTAATTCGATGGTTCCTAGCCAAATAAGAATTGTAATTGTACAGATTGATATTTAATGTAGATTAGTTTACATTTTTATGTGTGTCTAGATATACGAGTATCAAATTGAAATAGTGTGAATATACAGGCTAATGTGAATTGAGTGCAAAGAACAAGAATAGAAGATTATTCAGGAGTCGCACAGTATGTATCCAGGTTTGAAAGAGTATATTGTTTTATTATGAATTGTAGTACAAAAGGGTTGAGGAGTGTAACAGCAAAATTTTGAAGTTGGGTTGTGACTCTGTTTGTGTGAATCATGATTTATCATTCATATGAGAGGTGATTATTGAATTGTGTAAAAGTGTATGTATATCTTTTCTCTTATAATAATTTTAGAGATTTCAAAGGTTGGTGCCTCTTGATCCTTGTGAGGTTGGTGCCTCCCTTTATCTAGGTTAGTGCTTAGTTCTAGGGATTGCAGTCTCCTTTAGGTTGGTGCCCATAAACTTTGTATTGGTTGGGGGATTGGTGTCTCCTAAATGTTGGTGCCTTCAAATCATATTGTAATAATCATTTTTCTTGCAAGGCTGGATTTGGACAGTAGATCCAAGCAGCTTGCTCACTGTGGTTTTTCCCTTCTTGGGTTTCCACGTAAAATCTGGTGTTGTGTTCTCTTGTGTGGATGTGTGGATATGCTTATGTTTGCATAGTTCTTACTTAATTTGATTGATGCGGTAAAGATTTTGTTATTGTAGTAGAATTGAAGTAAAAATTGGTATATACTAATTCACCCCCCTCTTAGTATATTTGTGTGTTATAACACCATAGGCTTCATTAATACAATTGTACCACTTATGTTTTTCAGATGCTGAAGTAGGTTCAGGTTCCAAACCCATTGTGACACGATACAATCTAGGCTTCTTGAGTTGGATTTCCATTTTTGCTTCCATGAATGGAAGTTAAATGGAACGAGTAGGAGATCCATATTGTGGAAAATTTACACAAGACAACCCCCTCATATTATATTCTGATTTAGAAGCCCCCCTAAAAAGATATGCAAGAAAAAATCACAACTTATTGAAGATCGGATGCCAAATCAACCATTTATAATTTATGGTTATTTTTACAAAATGTGCAATCCAAATCTTAAATTTGTTTACAATTTTGAACTCCTTGCAAAATTCTGAGCACTTTCAAAATATTCGCTAATTTTCGATATCATAGGAAAAAGTTATGCCCTGTCAAAAATTGTGATTACAGTGAGTTTTGGTGTTTAAAACATCAGTCAAAAAAGAAAAAAATAAAAAATAATTTGACTTCACCATAGTGAAGTGCATGGAAACACCTTTTCGTTGATTACAAATTTGTGAAAAATTGATAGACTGATTGTAATATATCACAATTTTAAAAAAACTGCCTATTTGGCCTATTGAAGGGCCAATGGTGGCCCGGTGGCTTCCTGGTGGTGGCTTGGTAGTTTCCTAATGGCTACTCGATGGAGCCTTGGATGGAGCCCCAAATGGACCCAGTTAAACTAGAGGCTAAAAAATGGTCGATTTAAGCAAATTCAAGCCAAATGATGGACTTACTGGCCAGATTGGCAATTGATTGTTTGGTGTAGAGGCCTAGTGGGGCAGATTATAGGCTAGTTGGGCCAAATCTTTTATCCTAAGACCCATATTGGGCCAAATTTTTTATCCTGAGACTCATATTGGGCCAAATGTGTGCCGAATGGGCATTAAATGTAGAGTATAGGATGGTGTGAGGGTACAAGAGAGGGCCACACCAAGCAGATCGAGCATAAGTCCAAAGAGCCAAGAGGGGCCGAGATCAACTATGGAGTGGGCTAAATGGACATGCAGAGATGGATTTCCAATAGAAGACTATGTGTGGCTAGGGGTTGATGTAGAGGGACAAGACACCCATAAAGTGGCCCAATATGGAGCCTGAAAGCGCTTGTGAAGAGCAGATGAGGGTCGTCGGGGCCTACAAAGAGCTCCAAATCAGATGGGTGGAGTAAGATATTTGCAAACCTTGATCTCCAAAGTTTGAAACATGTGGCCATGAATGCGACTCAAAATTCCATGCCTAAATGAGTCAATAGGTATTGAAGGGGTGGAGACCAAAAATGCCACAAATTGAACCAGAAGAATGAAGAAATATTTAAGGCCGAGGGCCAGATTGAATCTTTTTATAGAGAGAGATGCTTTGAAAGCCCCCCAAATTGTTGTGAGGTCACATGTATGGGCGTAGTATGAAGCCGAAGCTGAGCTAAGGGGTTGAAAGGCCAAACAAACCATGTTAAAATTGACCAACAAGTTAAGGCCTAGGAGCCCAAAATGAGGGTCAAGAGTGCCCTAAGCAAGTTTGTGAAGACGGACTTTTGGTGATAAAGAAGAATTAGGCCCAGATTCAAAGCGAGGAATTTAAGATTGGGCCGACCCTATGAAATGTACACCTTGGTATTCAAATACAAAGGCCAACTTTGGAGAATATGTTAATTCGATGGTTCTTAGCCGACATAGAATTGTAATTGTATAGATTGATATTTAATGTAGATTACTTTGCATTTTTATGTGTGTCTGGATATGCGAGTATCAAAGTGAAATAGTGTGAATATACAGGCTAATGTGAATTGAGTGGGAAGAACAAGAATAGAAGATTATTCAGGAGTCACATGGTATGTATCCAGGTTTGAAAGAGTATATTGTTTTATTATGAATTGTAGTACAAAAGGGTTGAGGAGTGTAACAGCAAAATTCTGAAGTTGGGTTGTGACTCTATTTGTGTGAATCATGATTTATCATTAATATAAGAGGTGATTATATTGTGTAAAAGTGTACATGTATATCTTTTCTCTTATAATAATTTCAAAGATTCCAGAGGTTGGTGCCTCTTGATCCTTGTGACGTTGGTGCCTCCCTTTATCTAGGTTGGTGCTTGGTTCTGGGGATTGCAGTCTCCTTTGGGTTGGTGCCCATAAACTTTATATTGGCTGGCGGATTGGTGTCTCCTAAAGGTTGGTGCATTCAAATCATATTGTAATAATTATTTTTCTTGTGAGGCTAGATTTGGATAGTAGATCCAAGCAGCTTGCTCACCATGGTTTTTCCCTTCTTGGGTTTCCACGTAAAATCTAGTGTTGTGTTCTCTTGTGTGGATGTGTGGATGTGTGAATGTGTGGATATGCTTATGTTTGCATAGTTCTTACTTAATTTGATTGATGCGGTAAAGATTTTGTTATTGCAGTAGAATTGAAGTAAAAATTGGTATATACTAATTCACCCCCCACTTAGTATATTTGTGTGTTATAACACCATAGGCTTCATCAATACAATTGTACCACTTACATTTTTCAGATGCTGAAGTAGGTTCAGGTTCCAAATCCATTGTGACATGATACAATCCAAGCTTCTTGAGTTGGATTTCCATTTTTTGCTTCCATGAATGGAAGTTAAATGGAACGAGTAGGAGATCCATATTGTAGAAAATTTACACAAGACAACCCCCTCATATTATATTCTGATTTAGAAGCCCCCCTAAAAAGATATGCAAGAAAAAATCACAACTTATTGAAGATCGGATGCCAAATCGACCATTTATAATTTATGGTTATTTTTACAAAATGTGCAATCCAAATCTTAAATTTGCTTATAATTTTGAATTCCTTGCAAAATTCTGAGCACTTTCAAAAAATTCGCTAATTTTTGAAATCATAGGCAAAAGTTATGCCCCGTTGAAAATTGTGATTACAGTGAGTTTTGGAGTTTAAAACATGAGTCAAAAAATAAAAAATAAAAAATAATTTGACTTCACCACAGTGAAGTACATGGAAACACCTTTCCGTTGATTACAAATTTGTGAAAAACTGATAGACGGATTGCAATATATCACAATTTTAAAAAAACTACCTATTTGGCCTATTGAAGGGCCAATGGTGGCTCGGTGGCTTTCTAGTCGTGGCTTGGTGGTTTCCCAATGGCTACTTTATGGAGCCTTGGATGGAGCCCCAAATGGACCCAGTTAAACTAGAGGCTAAAAAATTGCCGATTTGAGCAAATTCAGGCCAAATGATGGACTTACTGGCCAGATTGGCAATTGATTGTTTGGTGTAGAGGCCTAGTGGGGTGGATTATAGGCTAGTTGGGCCAAATTTTTTATCTTGAGACCTGTATTGGGCCAAATGGGTGCCGAATGTGCATCAAATGCAAAGTATAGGCTAGTGTGAGGGTACAAGAGAGGGCCACACCAAGCGGGCTGAGCATAAGTCCAAAGACTTGAGAGGGGTCAAGATCAACTATGGAGTGGGTTGAATGGACATGCAGAGATGGATTTTCCAATAGAAGACTATGTGTGGCTAGGGGTTGATGTAGAGGGACAAGACGCCCACAAAGTGGCCCGATATGGAGCCTCAAAGGGCTTGTGAAGAGCAGATGAGGGTCGTTGGGGCCTGTAAAGAGCTCCAAATCAGAGGGGTGGAGTAAGATATCTGCAAACCTTTATCTCCAAAGTTTGAAACATGTGGCCACGACTGCGACTCAAAATGCCATGCCTGAATGAGTCAATAGGTATTGAAGGGGTGAAGACCAAAAATGCCACAAATTGAACCAGAAGAATGAAGAAATATTTAAGGCCGAGGGCCAAATCAATTATTTTATAGAGAGAGATGCTTTGAAAGCCCTCCAAACTATTGTGAGGTCACATGTATGGGCGTAGTAAGAAGCCGAAGCTGAGCCAAGGGGTTGAGAGGCCAAACAAACCATGTCAAAATTGACCAACAAGTTGAGGCCTAGGAGCCCAAAATGAGGGTCGAGAGTGCCCTAAGCAAGCTGAACAGACCTCAAAATGTGAGAAGAAACCCGCACAATACTGAAATCGACCAAAAAATGACAACGGCAACCTTGGTAGGGGGGAAATTTTCCCTCTACTAAAAAGATTATTTTTTTATAAAAATCCATATAGTACAAATTTGGAGACCATACAAACCCTAGGCAGGGAATTTTTTTTTGAAAAAAAATACTTTACCAAAATTCATCTTTTGAAGGGTCACCTTTATTGTCTCAGGCCTTTTCGACTCGACGACGAGGTATGTTTGGGTCCATAACAAACTCTTGATGTAACTTAGTGCAAAAATCACTCAAAATGGGAGGAATTTACTTGCATGGCTCTGATACCATGCTGGAGCAACCAAGATCAGCAAGCAAATACTAACAATTTCCACAAAAGACCATATTGCACATAAAAGCCAAAATGATATATTCAAGAGATTGTGAAAAATAATCATAGATGCTTTGTATAAATAGGCATGAGAGAGGAGGTAGGAAGGTAGGAGTCGATGACTGACTACCCCTCCAAAGATGTGACACTTGTGAGCTAAGTGGTCCAAGTGCTCATGCAAGTGGCAAGTAGACATGCAATATGTGTCTCAAATGTATGAGGTCACATGTTTTCACCACATGAGGTGAGACAAATTCAAAAAAGATAAGTAAACTTAAGCTAAGTGTGAATAGGTCAATCCTAGTAAAGGTGTTATCCTAACTAGTTATATAAAGATGTTATTTACACTAACACTTATGACACAATGATAGCCATGGATCTGTGTAGAGGACAAGTTTACAATCATGAATTTGACCTACATTACCAAATTCAACCCTAAACAATACACAAACACATTGTAGGATCTAAGGCATTCCATTAATAGAGATATCACACTTTAAGATTAGAGAGAGCATATTCCATAATCTTTATCAAATGACACACATTATTTGGTCATAGAGCTAAGTACCTTTTACTAGCAATTATATGATTTATCATTATTAGCTATCATTATTTAATCTAGGCTAATTTATGCATAATTATTTGCATTTATTTAATTAGTCTAGGTTAACCTTTTGTAATGATAAAAAAATACATCATTGATGCATTTCCCATTTAGTTTTGTGCCTAGTTTGGGGCAATGTCTTAATGCATCTATATAGCTACAAATGACATATTATTGTGCATAGTTGGGCCCTTATACCTAGCCCTATGCTTATCACTTATTTAATGCTTATATGCATGCAACCCAAGTCTAGTTGTATCTAATTTCGATCATTATTTCAATCCCAATCAATAATCCAATTATATTGGACATTAATCCAACATGGTTGTCTAACCTAGGTCATTTCCTTGGCTATGAGGTTATCCTTGCAACTATGATCTTAACCTTGTAGCCACAATCTTGGTCCACTTAAATGCAAAAATCAAAATTTTTTGTATAAAAAGGCATTCATTTGCACTCATTTTGATCATATCTGATCATTGATTACCACAACAACAAACATATGTATCTACACTCAAATCAAGCAAGGAATCTCTCACATCTGATCACACTCATCATAGTGCATTTAAATCACCTAGCAATCATTGTAGAATTCATGTGCGTGTTTGAAACTTGTCATCTATCAAGATATTTTTAAATACTACTAGAGATTGATAGAAAATCCTTAAGAGTGTGACAAAGAATGTTACTACCTAGAAGTTTGTTTATCTAAGAATTCACTGGGAAAGATCCAATAGTAACAGAGATGGCCATGGATTGAGGTTGCAACTACTAACCTAATCCAAAACAATAAACTTGACTCAACACATAACAGAAAGGAATATATTCTAATTAATTTTGATCCACACGCATGATTGTCAAAGGCATCTATAGTTTTCGAGGTGCATAAATCTCACAGTCTTAAACAATCATTCTTCAATTACAAAGCTAAGCAACCCCTCCCCCCCTCCTTCCCACCTCTCCATTTATTACCAATCACGGTATGATTATAATTGAAAGTGGTAGAGCATATAAAATTCTAGACAATCTAAATCATGATAGTGGCAATAATAAACATAGAATAATATAATTGTATTGATTTCTTTGGGATTTCATACATTCACTCAATCTAATATTCACCCAATCTAATATTTATTTATTATTATTATTTTATTATATAAAAAAAAATTCTCTCATGTTTATCATGTTCTTTTACTTTCTTAGTAAATTGTATGTGTAATTCTGAGTAATATGAGAAGGCCTATTATAATTCATTTGCACTCATTTTGATCATATCTGATCATTGATTACTGTTGTGATGTTCACAACACGCCCCATTATGCTCCTTAGCAAAATGGGGACCCCTGCTGGTGTTTTGCTTTTTGCTTCTGCTTGTGTTTTTCTGCTTTCTGGCGGTTTGGTAAAAATGAGTCAGGTGCATCATCATCATGAAGGTCAGGATGAGGTTGGTCATCATCATGAGGTCAGTTTGTCAAAGTTCATATTTTGTTTCTGTGACCTCATATTTAGAAAGAGCTTGAAATTCCATGCAGGTTTGCCTTTTACTTCACTTGAAAATTCGTCCATATGTGGAAGTTATGCACGGTCAAAGTTTTGGTCAAACCTGATAATCGCAAAGTGATCATGTTTTTTTTCATGTTGTCAAGGTCATCATGATCTTGGTCTATCACCCGATAAAAATCATGCAGTCGCAATATCCGGACGTCAATCTTAGGTGGTAGTGCCCTTTACCCGTCAAAAGGCCTTATGCGTATCGTGAGCATCATGATTTTTAGGAGGGTCATATTATATAAACTTGGTTTTGCTGTATGAAGAACATCATCATCATATTTGAAATGCCCCCCCGATAATATCCTGAGGTTCAAATATCATGATGACGTCAACTTTAAGTCACGGTAAGTTTCCCCTGTCGAGCGGTCTTTCGCATCGCGAGCATCATGATATTTTTGCATCGCCTAATATTATAATATCATGCTGATAATATAAGATCACCCTGACTTAGAAAATTCATCATCGGCATATTTGCATGCGCATGTTATAATCCTATCGGAGGGTCATCATCATGATATTTGCTAAAGTTCGCTAAGATGATGATGACGTCTTCATATCCTCCTGATCTCCTTTTTGCAATATCATGATGATCACCCTATCTTTTAAGAAGAAGGTGATATTCCATTCCTCAACAGCATGATCATATTTTGAATATCACCCTAGCGCTAACCTGATGATGACCTCAACTCATCCTTATGCTCCGAAGATGAAATATGATGATGACGTCATCATGATAATTCGATGAGGAGGATCATCATATTTTTTATCCTGTCATATTGTCAAGATCATCATGATCTTGTTTGTTCACCCGACATTTCGTGAAGTCCTCCTGCTAAGAAATACAACCTTTTGCAAATATCCTGATGATCATCATCATCACATTTCCCTTCGGCAGGATATTTTCTAAAACATGATCCGGTTAGCGAAATATCATGATGACATCACCCCGATCTGATAAACGAAGAAGCTAATATCCTGATGATCATCATCATCACATTTCCCTTCGGCAGGATATTTTCCAAAGCACGATCCGGTTTGCAAATATGATGATGACGTCTTATTCTAAGTTCGACAAAAGCCCCAACTATCCTGATGATCATCATCATCCTGATCTTTCGAGAGGGTTGCCTTGGCCGCAAAGGGGTCGTATTACATTCATCATCCTGATCATGCTCCTTAGGTGACCCGATATCATAATTATCCCCCTGATCTTAACTGAACATGATGATGACGTCATTTTTTGCATTTTAATGAAGCCCGAATATGACGATGACGTCACCATCATTTTCCTTTCCTCAGCAGCAGGATCATATTCCATATCCTCCTTTTCTCCTTCAACATGATGATGATGATGATGATGTTGTTCTTTTCCCCATTACACAGAAGCGAAACATCCTGATGACGTCATCTGGACCTTCGGAAGGGAGAGCATCATATTTCCAGAATATCATGCTGATGAAGTGAATATCGGCCAACATGTTTTTTTTTGACACGCCGATAGCGATAGTCATGCCGATGGGCGGGAAATGAAGCGGTGGAGTTTTAAACCATTTTTTTGGCGCCCGTGGCATTTTTTCGGTCAGCGATGGTTGACCCGATGCATTTTGAACGCGTTTTGAGAGTATTCTGGATCCGATTTCCACAATTTTGCGCAGTCACCTGGATTTAAACGGTTATTTTAATTTCCTGTTGTTTATGTGATAAATGAAATACTTATTGCTTGTCTTGTCTTGCAGGCTTGCAGTTGAGGAAGCAGCTGGAAAGTCAACACAGTGACCTCATGGAGGAAGGAAATCTGATCTCAGGAGCAGGAAGATAAGGATGAAGTGCGAAAAAGTCAAGGCCATTCAAGTGAAGAACAAGGTTGCAGCTGAGAGTATTACTACAACAGACAAACATAAGTTATTACCCAGCTGCCGGAACTTCTCAGAAGGGGCAATATTTCGCCCAGATTTGACACTGCTCAGAGATATTTTTGAGAGCTGGTTCACCTGTATTTATTGCTGTAAGCAGGGGTTTGAACCAGGGGTTCAGTTAGGTTTTTGTTGTAGTAAGGACAATCAAAATGTCTTTATATTGTGCCTCTCTACACTGTAATACTTTACAACAGGGATTTTAGGAAAACAACAAGGGTTACAACAGGATTTTTTCTTTTAGGAACATACAGCAAGTTAGCATAGTTTAGAGGTAGAAGAAGGAGGTCGCCTGTTTGTCTGCAGTAAGGTGCGCGTGGAATGTCTGGCTGCCTTACTGTATCTGTAAAGCTTGTAAGTTCTCTGTAGTATGATCAATGAAACTAAGAGTCATTCCTACATTGTAAATCATGTATGACTATTCGTTTCTAATACAATAGAATCTGGAGTTCTGCATCTATCTTCTGAGTGTTCTCCTGCCCTTCTTTGTGTTTTGAAATATTTTCTTTGAGAGCTTGCAATTTTAAATATATGTTTGTGAAAATGCTCAGAACTTACATTTAAGGTTTTTACTGTGGATTTGATCAAATTACTGTGGTATTTACATAGTGCATAACAGAAACAATTAGATCCTTCTGTAGATTAAATGAGGTATAGATTAGATCTTTCTAACTTTTCCCAACCCATCTGAAATATTTAGCTGAAAACGTAGAAATCTAAAGGAAATTGTCTCAAATTTGAAGAAGCATGCATAACAGAGCTATAAGTAGACAGTTTTCATAAATAGATAAAGAAGAAAGTTGCAAAAAATTCAAGAAAACCATCTAAAACTTGCAGCACAGTATCACTTTTATGCAAAGGAATGAAAAGTATTGACATATCTCATGACCTTTTTGCATATTCTTAGTCCAATAAACCACCAAACAAACCTAAACTACGTAAGGCCCCTTGAACATTACAGCTTCACATTGACCAACTGAACTTGACCAACCGAACCATTGTAGACTTGGGATTAGTTGAATCTCAAATGATTCCTTCTTATCTTTCAAGTATAGTTTCAATTCATTATATGTGAATTTTAACTTATTGTTATGATTGCATCAAAACAATCACCAACAGTTTTCTGGCGCTAGAAGGAGGGCCCTCCTGAGTTAGGTTTCATTTCAAACTGGCTAACGACAGTAATAGGGTGAGACTAGGTCTAGATCCAGTTCAGGAGATACATTTGTGCAACTACCTGATACAAGGCGAAGTAAAAGCCCTTTAATTTGGAATCCAAAGATATCGCAAGCAGGAAGTTCATCTGGAACACCTCCTGGGTCACCTTTTAACATCCGTAGTATTGTAAGTCCTGATAGATCGCTGTTCAGATCTTTAAATCTTGGTTCAGGCACTCCTGGAGGTCTCAATCCTCCTCTAAATCCTAATCCACCAATCAATCCAGGTATTCCTGCAGGTTCAAGTCAAGCTCAAACACTTGCAATGGCTTATTTCGATGTCAATTCTCCCATACTCTTCAATGATTATCATGAGATGCCAAAAAATCCGGAAAAGATATGTCCCAAATACCAGTTGCATCAAGACCCAGAAGATCATATTAGAATATTTAAGGAAGCATGTTTTAGGGCTATGTTAGAGCACGAGGATGTTGTGTGTAGATTGTATCCTTACACCTTTAATGAGCAGGCCTCTAGCTGGTACGTAAACTTACCCAATGGTTACATTTCTTCCTGGGCACTTATGGAAGAAGCATTTCTGTCAAGATTTAGAGGACCCATTGACCCTTGCGCTTTGTATCATAAATTGGCTGCTATAAAACGAGGTGAGGGAGAGCTAATTGATAATTTCAATGACAGATTTCAAAAGGCCTATTCTAGGCTAGTACCCCCTTATACCATAGATGATGCTCCCTTGTTGGCTATGTACTATGCTGCTTTGGATCCTTTAACTGCCATGTTTGTCAAAAGAAAACCTGACATAGATTCAATATCCAAAGCCTATAAAGAGGCAGCGTCAGTGAACCAAGAAATGAGACATACAACTTATAGTCCATTTGTCAATGGAGGAAATTTTGGGGTGCAGAATCAGGCACACCCATGGAATGGAGTCCCTGTGCAGCATGCTCCACTAGTAAATCCGGTTCCTTCTTACACACCTGTGTATAATCCTACTCCAATCCAAGCTATAACTCCTTACACGGCTAGTACTTCCAATAACAGTCAAAATAATGGTCAGCCTTTCTTCCAACTTCCTAGGGATGTAACTGTGGCAAAAGCACAAGAGGATAGGGAAGAAATCAAAGAAATTACTGCACATTTGAAAAGATTAATGACCGAAGTAACACAGCTAAGAAATGAGAACCTCTATGGAAGAAGCAACCAAAACTACAATCCACCTCAAAATCACAACCAAGGCCAAAATCAGAATTATAGTCTCAACCAAAATCAGCAGTACAATCAGAACCAAAGCTACAATCAGCATCAAGGCCCCAGTCAGGAGCAACCAATGCAAAATAGGGGGCCAGTGATAGATAATAGGACCTGGGGCAATAATAACAAGAACCATAATCAACCTAGGCCACCCAAGACATGGAACACGGGGCCCAATAACGATACTCTGGCTTCTCCTTTTGAGAATATAGATAATCATGGTGCAAAACAAACAACTAGCATACAAATGGTCAGTACAGCACCCAAAAATTGGTGCAGATTTCACAATACCAATGCCCATGCTGAGCACGACTGTCCACAGTTCCACTTGGCAGCTAGTATTTTCAACATAGATGTACAGCCTCCTACCTCTGAATTTCTCATTCCTAAGGGTAATGAGGTAGTACCCTCAGAATATGACACAGCATTAGTCTTAGAAACGTTTACCTTTGCAATTGCAGAAGAGAAAGAGGATGAATTGCTAGAGGATGAACCATACTATTGTGAAAGTCTTTATCCTGAATCAGCCTTTGTGTTAAATGCTTTTCAGTTTCCTTTTGAATCTGAAAATGAGATATTAAATGAAACAGAAGAGGTGCAGGCCTTTCAACAAACAAATAAAAGCCACACCTACAATTTGAGGAACAACCCTAGGCCGGGAGGACCTTTCACCACTTCCACTCCCCCGAATAACATCAATACACCCCCAGATCAGAATGCTAGCAACAATCCTGCCATACTTGAAGCTAGTCAGCACACAAATAATGGAACAACAGTGCAAAAGGATCAAACAAGTAAGACAGAAGCAATAGAGACAACAATATTAATGAATTACTTATCAGAGGAAATAAAGAAAATTAAGGTCAGTATACCTCTAAATGAATTATTGAAGACCCCAGGGATCAGAAATGCTTTTTTAAAATCCCTGGATACATCCATAATGAACAAGGTGTCTGCTGATATAAATGTTCCTAATAGTGATTCACCACCTAAAGAGAAATGTAAGAAAGTTGAGCAGCCTTCCAATACAAATGTGGTAATACATGCGGATAAGAGGGATACTCAACCTTTCTTGCTAACTGTTAGGTTGTGTGGGAAGAATATACACAATTGCATGGTAGATTCTGGTGCTTCAGCCAACGTAATGCCCTTAGGAATATGTAAAACTCTCGGGCTGACTCCCACCAAATCTGCCAAGGTTGTCACGTAATTAGATAAGACCGAGGTTAGCATGATAGGAGAACTCATGAACATTCAAGTGCAATTAGCTTCAGACCCTAGGGTAAGCCAAATCATTGACATTCAAGTAGTGGATATACCCGTAAATTATGGAATGTTGCTAAGTAGGGATTGGTCCAAGACATTAAACGGATATATGGCTACTGACTTTTCACACATGTGGTTACCGTGGAGAGGCATCCCAAACCAGATCAGAATAGAGGCAGAGCCCAGAATGAAACATATGATAACAGAGTATAATCGAATTAATGAAATATTATATGCTGCTGTTGAACTAGGTGTCTATAGAATTACCAACAATGGGATGCAGATTGAAGAGATTATGATGTTAAACATTAGAAAGAAGTGTGTCAGCAATAGAACGGCACTATTCATTGAGTCTGACGGAAATTCTTCAGATGAAGAAAACAATGCAATAGACAAATTTGGTCGTGCCATTAGACGAGAGGTGGAAGAGTGCGTTACACACAATCTCCCAGTCCAATGTAAGTTATATAAAAATAGGTGTAGAGTCCATGATAGGCAACATTCTGAGGAGAATTGTGAAATATGCAAAGACATCATTGAATATGAATACAAAAAGTGCATAGGGAGGGTAGAGTCACAAGAGAAAAATGAGAATCCTGATCTGACACAGAGATATGTTCAGGATAATATAGAGGCCTTGATTACAGATTTAGGAAAAGAAATAGAGGACGAGGGTAGTTATCTTTCTGAGTTGCAAACTACAAACACACATATGCAAGATAACCAAACAGAAAAACCCATGAATAAACAAGACAACACCCCACAGGCAATAAAAGGGACAAAGTATGCCAAGGTAAAAGATCAGAAAAGTAAAGATGGCATGTGGATGTTAAAATGTGATGGGTCCAAATCAAAACAGGGCGCAGGTGCGGGTATTGAACTCATAAATCCTCAAGGTAAATCACATTTGGCAGCATATAGATTACAATTTTCCTGCACTAACAATATTGCTGAATATGAGGCCCTAATTTTAGGACTTGTCATGGCCATCAAGAAAGGGGTAAAAACCATCAGAGTATTTTCAGACTCTGAATTAGTAGTCAGACAAGTGAGGAAACTATATGCCTGCAATTATAAGAAAATGATTAGTTACAGACATAGAGTATGGGGTTTAATGGATTTATTTGATGCTTTTAACATAGAGCACATTCCTAGAGAGCTGAACCACAGGCCAGATGCGTTAGCAGTTGCTGCTAGTACATTAGAACCATTGACACTGTCAGGATTAAGATGATTTGCTGTTGAGTTAGTTAACGTGCCCAGTATACCAGACAACGTTACACACTTTCAGGTATTTGGAGAGGATCAGCAAATTATTAATTTTCTGACTTGTAATGAGGCATTTGAGGCCCAAATCATTGATGAACAAGAAAGGCCTGAAGTAACATGGGACGAAGAAGATATGATCAACTTAAAGAGCAACTTCTTACCAAAAGGAGTAATTGAATTAGAACACATCTTTGACTTCGACGGAGTAATAAGACAGAAAGACTTACCCAAAACAGAAGGGGGTAAGTATGATTTACATAACTTAGGGACTGAGCTAAATCCACAAAGTGTACTAATTGGGAAAGCTTGCTCTGAGAAAATTAGAAAAGAGGTTCTGGACGTTCTGAAAGAATATAAACATGTCATAGCATGGACTTATGAAGACTTGAAAACATTTGATGAGTCAATCATAACTCACGTAATACCTTTAAGAAAAGAAGTCAAACCATTTAGGCAGAAACAGAGGCCTGTAAATGCCATTCTAGAGCCTTTAATCTTTGAGGAAGTTAAAAAATTACTGTCCGCTGGAATAATTTTCCCAGTCAGACATTCTATCTGGGTAGCTAACTTAGTACCAGTGAGGAAGAAAAACAGAGACATCAGGTTGTGCGTAGACTTTAGAAATTTAAACAAGGCTTCTGAAAAGGATAATTATCCTTTGCCCCCAATAGACGAAGTACTACAAGCAGTAAATGGCGCAAAGATGATGTCTTTTTTAGATGGTTTTTCAGGTTATAATCAGGTCTTAATTGACAAAGAAGATAGACTAAAAACCACCTTCACTTGCAATTGGGGAAATTATGCGTATAGAAGAATGCCTTTTGGTCTAATTAATGCAGGTGCCACTTTTCAGAGGGCCATGGACGTTGCATTCCGTGGATTATCAGGTAAATGCATTGTTGTGTATATGGATGATTTAACTGTGTATTCCAAGGATGCATCCACCCACGCTGAGGACCTCAGAAAAGTACTCCAGCGATGTGAAAGGTATGGGATTTCCCTTAATCCTAATAAATGTATATTTGGCGTAACTGAAGGTAAATTATTAGGCCATGTCATTTCTGAAAATGGAATTTCAATTGATCCGGATAGAATAGAATCCATAAAAAAATTGCAAATACCAAATAGTAGGAAAGAATTGAAATCATTTTTTGGTAAAATTAACTTTGTTCAGAAGTTTATAACAGGTTTTGCAGAGATTGTGCAGCTGTTGAATGCCATGTTGAAGAAAGATGCACAGATGGAATGGACGCCAGTGGCCAAAGCCGCATTTGAAGATATCAAGGAGGCAATTTCTAATGCCCCTGTATTGGCAAGTCCAGACTACACAAGCCCGTTTTACATCTACTCCTTTGCATCTTCTCATTCTGTCGCGGCTGCCTTGACACAGAAAGGTGAAAATAATGAAGAGAGGCCCATAGCATTTATGAGTGCGCCTCTGAAGGATGCACAGCTGAGATATCTAGATATCGAAAGACAGGCATTCGCATTAGTGAAGGCTGTGAAAAAATTTAGACACTATATTCTGCGCAGCCAGATTAAAGCCATAGTACCAGACGCAGCAGTAAAAATGTTGCTGATGCAAAACGAGCCTGGAGAAAAAAGAGCCAAATGGATCACCACACTGCAAGAATTCAACATGGAGATCATTCCCGCAAAGCTGGTCAGAGGGCAGGCGTTGGTGCAGACAATAGCAAACATGGATCCAAATCTGATAAAACAACAATATGTATTGAATTCCCAAGATGCATCAGGCTGGTACGATGATTTAAGCACCTTCCTGATAGCTGGAAAGTACCCAAGCAAGATGAAGGCTTCTCAGAGGAGAGCTTTGAAGATTAAGGCACAAAATTATATGGTGCAAGGAGGTCTTCTATTCAGGAAGAACCATGATGGAATTTATCTGAGATGCATAAACAGAACTGAAGCTGATAGAGTGTTGACAGAACTACATGACAAGTACGGAACCGGTCATGGTTCCCATTTAGCTACAACACACAAAATACTGAGGGCGGGCTATTACTGGCCCACTATGTTCAAAGATACTAAGAGTCACATCAGAAGTTGCCACACCTGTCAGACTGCAGTAGACAAAGGAAGAAATCTGGCCAATCCACTGCAACCTGTGATCGAGTCCAGACCGTTTGCACAATGGGGCTTGGATTTTATCGGAGTCATCAATCCCCCATCTTCTGCAGGACACAAATTTATATTGACGGTAACGGACTATTGTACAAGGTGGACTGAGGCCACCTGCTGCAAATTTTCCACAACTGAGGTAGTTATCAAGTTCCTTGAAGAAAACATTATCACCAGGTTTGGAACGCCCTATTCATTGGTATGTGATAACGGCCCTGCTTTCTCTTCTTTAAAATTTTCTAAGTGGGCATTTGAATATGGGATTATTCTAAGGTTTTCTTCGAATTATTACCCTCAAGGTAATGGACTGGCTGAATCAACAAACAAAATTTTATTAGACATAATCAAGAGGTTAATTGCCAAAAGTCCTAGAAAGTGGAATACTCTGTTAAGATATGCATTATGGGTAGACAGGACCAAGTTTAAAACAGCTTTAGGTAGCACACCTTATCACTTAGTTTATGGGACTGATCCCATACTTCCGGTTAATCTGAGAATACCAACCTGGAAGTTTGCCAATGAATATCTAGGCTTTGATAACCATAGGGAAGCCAGAATAGTGCAAATGTTACAACTAGAGGAGAAAAGAGGTCAAGCCCTCGAGAAGTTTGCCAAACACCAAGCAGTTGTTAAGAGGTGGTTTGACAAAAGGGCAAGAGTTAAGACATTTAGGATATCAGACTTAGTGTTGTGCTGGGACAAAGCACATGAAAAGAAAGGAAGCCATGGAAAATTTGATAAATTATGGCTGGGTCCATTACAAGTCTCAGAAATAATAGGAGATAACACCTTTAGACTTAAGACCTTGACTGGAGAAGATGTGCCATTACCAGTTAATGGCCAGCATTTGAAACACTACTTCCAGGCTTGAGGTAAAAGGAGGGGGGCAGTCCCTTTTTCTTAATGTAAAGTGCTGTAGATAATGTACAGTTCTTCTTTTGCTGTTTTCTTTTGGGTTGGCTGTTTGTATAGCTTGTCCTCTGTTTGTTTTTCTTTTTGTTTCTTTCTGTTTGTATAGTTTTTTCTTTTGTTGTGTTGTTTGTACAGCCTGTTTGTTTGGTTTGTTTGTTGTCTCCTCAGCAGGGATCTTTCTTTTACTTTAGAGTATTAAGGAGCAAAACTAGCAACCATTCAAAACAGTATAAAATTTAGGATATTCAGGTTAACCATTTGCAATTTACACATAATTTGTCACTGTCATGAATGTAGAGAGTTGTTCATCTTGTGAAGTTTTGTATTCAATAAATGTGATTGAGAATTTGAAGCAGGTTTCTCACGATGACACACCTAAAATCCTTGGGTTTGTTGAACATACCAGTGTAGATATTAGGTGAAAAATTAGAGGTCACCCTTGCTACCATTACAATTCTCAGCTTAATTTCAGCAAGTGTCCACTCCTTGCATCATGAAGTTACAAATTGCTATATCTTATGAAATCTTTCAAAATTAGAAAACAAAAAAAAATAAAAAAATAAAGCGGATTATACTGAAAATACAGATTAAGCCATCTAAGTAACTCTACCGGGGCTATGGACGCTCGCTGGCAGTGGGGCTCTACTTAGGAGAATTGTAACGATAACCTTGCCGAGGCTATGGACGCTCGCTGGCAGCAAGGCTCTATCCGGTCGGCTATGAGGGAATATCCTCACCTACGTAGGCTAATGTCAGTCACTGGTTTGTTCAACCGATCTTCAAGATGAGAATAATTAATCACATGCACACAACTAAACTGAAAATGGAAATTCATGTATCTTTATTGAATACTTTGAGTCTCAAGCTGAATAGTAATTTGCAGGAAAGATAGTTGGAAGTTATGAGTTCATTTCATCTAGTTTCCTTGAACACTCTGAATTTAATTATTTTGTTTTGGTTGCTAGTTGTTGTGATGTTCACAACACGCCCCATTATGCTCCTTAGCAAAATGGGGACCCCTGCTGGTGTTTTGCTTTTTGCTTCTGCTTGTGTTTTTCTGCTTTCTGGCGGTTTGGTAAAAATGAGTTAGGTGCATCATCATCATGAAGGTCAGGATGAGGTTGGTCATCATCATGAGGTCAGTTTGTCAAAGTTCATATTTTGTTTCTGTGACCTCATATTTAGAAAGAGCTTGAAATTCCATGCAGGTTTGCCTTTTACTTCACTTGAAAATTCGTCCATATGTGGAAGTTATGCACGGTCAAAGTTTTGGTCAAACCTGATAATCGCAAAGTGATCATGTTTTTTTTCATGTTGTCAAGGTCATTATGATCTTGGTCTATCACCCGATAAAAATCATGCAGTCGCAATATCCGGACGTCAATCTTAGGTGGTAGTGCCCTTTACCCGTCAAAAGGCCTTATGCGCATCGTGAGCATCATGATTTTTAGGAGGGTCATATTATATAAACTCGGTTTTGCTGTATGAAGAACATCATCATCATATTTGAAACGCCCCCCCGATAATATCCTGAGGTTCAAATATCATGATGACGTCAACTTTAAGTCACGGTAAGTTTCCCCCGTCAAGTGGTCTTTCGCATCGCGAGCATCATGATATTTTTGCATCGCCTAATATTATAATATCATGCTGATAATATAAGATCACCCTGACTTAGAAAATTCATCATCGGCATATTTGCATGCGCATGTTATAATCCTATCGGAGGGTCATCATCATGATATTTGCTGAAGTTCGCTAAGATGATGATGACGTCTTCATATCCTCCTGATCTCCTTTTTGCAATATCATGATGATCACCCTATCTTTTAAGAAGAAGGTGATATTCCATTCCTCAACAGCATGATCATATTTTGAATATCACCCTAGCGCTAACCTGATGATGACCTCAACTCATCCTTATGCTCCGAAGACGAAATATGATGATGACGTCATCATGATAATTCGATGAGGAGGATCATCATATTTTTTATCCTGTCATATTGTCAAGATCATCATGATCTTGTTTGTTCACCCGACATTTCGTGAAGTCCTCCTGCCGAGAAATACAACCTTTTGCAAATATCCTGATGATCATCATCATCACATTTCCCTTCGGCAGGATATTTTCTAAAACATGATCCGGTTAGCGAAATATCATGATGACGTCATGTTCTAAGTTTAACAAAGGCTCCGGATATCATGATGACGTCACCCCGATCTGATAAACAAAGAAGCTGATATCCTGATGATCATCATCATCACATTTCCCTTCAGCAGGATATTTTCCAAAGCACGATCCGGTTCGCAAATATGATGATGACGTCTTATTCTAAGTTCGACAAAAGCCCCAAATATCTTGATGATCATCATCATCCTGATCTTTCGAGAGGGTTGCCTTGGCCGCAAAGGGGTCGTATTACATTCATCATCCTGATCATGCTCCTTAGGTGACCCGATATCATAATTATCCCCCTGATCTTAACTGAACATGATGATGACGTCATTTTTTGTATTTTAATGAAGCCCGAATATGACGATGACGTCACCATCATTTTCCTTTCCTCAGCAGCAGGATCATATTCCATATCCTCCTTTTCTCCTTCAACATGATGATGATGATGATGATGTTGTTCTTTTCCCCATTACATAGAAGCGAAACATCCTGATGACGTCATCTGGACCTTCGGAAGGGAGAGCATCATATTTCCAGAATATCATGCTGATGAAGTGAATATCGGCCAACATGTTTTTTTGACACGCCGATGGGCGGGAAATGAAGCGGTGGAGTTTTAAACCATTTTTTTGGCGCCCGTGGCATTTTTTCGGTCAGCGATGGTTGACCCGATGCGTTTTGAACGCGTTTTGAGAGTATTCTGGATCCGATTTCCATAATTTTGCGCAGTCACCTGGATTTAAACGGTTATTTTAATTTCCTGCTGTTTATGTGATAAATGAAATACTTATTGCTTGTCTTGTCTTGCAGGCTTGCAGTTGAGGAAGCAGCTGGAAAGTCAACACAGTGACCTCATGGAGGAAGGAAATCTGATCTCAGGAGCAGGAAGATAAGGATGAAGTGCAAAAAAGTCAAGGCCATTCAAGTGAAGAACAAGGTTGCAGCTGAGAGTATTACTACAACAGACAAACAGAAGTTATTACCCAGCTGCCGGAACTTCTCAGAAGGGGCAATATTTCGCCCAGATTTGACACTGCTCAGAGATATTTATGAGAGCTGGTTCACCTGTATTTATTGCTATAACCAGGGGTTTGAACCAGGGGTTTGAACCAGGGGTTCAGTTAGGTTTTTGCTGTAGTAAGGACAATCAGAATGTCTTTATATTGTGCCTCTCTACACTGTAATACTTTACAACAGAGATTTTAGGAAAACAACAAGGGTTACAACATGATTTTTTCTTTTAGGAACATACAGCAAGTTAGCATAGTTTAGAGGTAGAAGAAGGAGGTCGCCTGTTTGTCTGCAGTAAGGTGCGCGTGGAATGTCTGGCTGCCTTACTGTATCTGTAAAGCTTGTAAGTTCTCTGTAGTATGATCAATGAAACTAAGAGTCATTCCTACATTGTAAATCATGTATGACTATTCATTTCTAATACAATAGAATCTGGAGTTCTGCATCTATCTTCTGAGTGTTCTCCTGCCCTTCTTTGTGTTTTGAAATATTTTCTTTGAGAGCTTGCAATTTTAAATGTATGTTTGTGAAAATGCTTAGAACTTACATTTAAGGTTTTTACTGTGGATTTGATCAAATTACTGTGGTATTTACATAGTGCATAACAGAAACAATTAGATCCTTCGGTAGATTAAATGAGGTATAGATTAGATCTTTCTAACTTTTCCCAACCCATCTGAAATATTTAGCTGAAAACGTAGAAATCTAAAGGAAATTGTCTCAAATTTGAAGAAGCATGCATAACAGAGCTATAAGTAGACAGTTTTCATAAATAGATAAAGAAGAAAGCTGCAAAAAATTCAAGAAAACCATCTAAAACTTGCAGCACAGTATCACTTTTATGCAAAGGAATGAAAAGTATTGACATATCTCATGACCTTTTTGCATATTCTTAGTCCAGTAAACCACCAAACAAACCTAAACTACGTAAGGCCCCTTGAACATTACAGCTTCACATTGACCAACTGAACTTGACCAACCGAACCATTGTAGACTTGGGATTAGTTGAATCTCAAATGATTCCTTCTTATCTTTCAAGTATAGTTTCAGTTCATTATATGTGAATTTTAACTTATTGTTATGATTGCATCAAAACAATCACCAACAATTACCACAACAACAAACATATGTATCTACACTCAAATCAATCTAGGAATCTAGCACATCTGATCACACTCATCATAGTGCATTTAAATCACCTAGCAATCATTCTAGAATCAATGTGCATGTCTCAACCTTGTCATCTGTCAAGATATTTTTAAATACTACTAGCTTGATAGAAAAACCTTAAGAGTGTGACAAAGAATGTTACTACCTAGAAGTTTGTTTATCTAAGAATTCATAGGGCAAGATCCAATAGCAACAGAGATGTTACGGATTGAGGTTGCAACTACCAACCTAATCCAAAATAATTAACTTGACTCAACACAGAGCATAAAGGAATATATTCTACCTTTGATCCACATGCATGATTGTCAAAGGCATCTATAGTTTTTGAGGTGCATAAATATGACTGTTTTTGACAATCATTCTTCAATTACAAAGCTAAGCAACTCCTCCCCCCTCCCTCTCTCCATTTATTACAGTCACATTGTGATTATAAGTGAAAATGGTAGAGCATATATAATTCTAGACAATCTAAATCATGATAGTAGCAATAATAAACACAAAACAATATAATTTTGTATTGATTTCTTTGCGATTTCATACATTCACTCAATCTAATATTTATTTATTATTATTATTATTTTAGTCTAACCTAGTCTAAAAAATAAATTACTTAAATCTAAACCTTTTTTAATTATTCATTATTTTGGTCAAATCTTAATCCCTAGAAGATGTTGTCGACCACCACAACCTTTTAATTATTGCATTAATGGAGACGACAACCAATTATGAGCACATTTCTGTCATCCTACAAGAACATTGCATGTGTTAATGTTCTTGTACACGGCGACTTTCTTTTTACTCCCCAGTTCGTTGAACCGGGTTGGTAAAAATTGAACCCGGGAACAATCCCATCTGAATGTTCATTGCAGTGACATTAGAATTATCTCACGGGTTGCTGTCATACAGACCCGAACCGAAAGCAAATACTAAGAAATAAAATAAACGAGAGGTTTTGAAGGGCCGCTGGTGCGGTCATAAAAATCATACCGCCACCAAAACCCAGGATCCGGAGAAACAAGAGAGCAGATGCATTGTATTTTATTAAAGGACGGGCGGCCACCGGGTGACGTCATCAGGCCAACGTCATACAATGACGTCACGCCACCGAGAGTGACATGGATTTCATCTTTCACGTGATATATATGCTGATGTGGACTCCTGACCTGGCATGCCACGTTGCCTTGCCGGGTCGCCAGGTCCGGGCGTGGGTTTTATATCTCCCGGGAGTTGAATGCAGTATTAGGATTCCAGGATTTGTGGAAATGAATGTGGATTCCGGACATTTTTCTTCTCTGGTTCGATGCATTTCCCAGGAGGGGAACTCGTTACCTCTGGATGAGAACGACTCGGAAGACATGCTTTTGTATGGGATTCTCAAGGAGGCCATCGGCGTCGGGTGGAAACCCGGTGAAGAGGGAAAAATCCGACAGAAAAGGCAGAAAAAAGCCGGATCGGAGATCCATTACAGAGGAGTGAGAAAGCGGCCATGGGGGAAATATGCGGCAGAGATCAGGGACTCACACAGACAAGGCGTAAGGGTTTGGCTTGGAACCTTCGATACGGCTGAAGAGGCCGCCATGGCTTATGATCAAGCCGCCTTTTGCATGAGAGGCTCTCGGGCAATTCTCAATTTTTCTGCCGATGTCGTCTGCAAATCATTGCAGCAGGCTAAGACCAGACAAATTAGCACTCTCGATTCATCTTCCACCGATGAATGCAATTCCAGTGCCGGATCACCATCGCTGAAGAAACCTATTGTTAGGAGGCTCTGCAAAAGATCAAGGGCATTATCGGCCGGGGAGCTTAAAAGTCCGAGTTTTATTCAATCCGGCGACAATCACAGGGCTGAGGAAGTGTGCAAATTGGGGAAAATGTGTGGTGGAAGAGGCCAACTGTTGGAATTCGAAGATCTGGGTGTGGAATACCTTGAAGAGCTGCTGCAATCCACAGAATCGAACTGAAGCTGAATTCCATGTGTGATTGATTTTTTTCTTTTTCAATTCTGGGTGTGGAATACTTGGAAGAGTTACTCCAATCCACAGAATCGAGCTGAAGCTGAATTCCATGTGTGATTGGATTTTTTCTTTTTCAATTCTGGGTTTGGAATACCTTGGAGAGTTTCTGCAATCTAGTGAATCGAGCTGAAGCTGAATTCCATGTGTAATTGGATTTTTTTTTTTCAATTCTGGGTTTGGAATGCCTGGAAGAGCTCCTGCAATCCACAGAATCGAGCTGAAGCTGAATTCCATGTGTAATTGGATTTTTTTTTTCAATTCTGGGTTTGGAATACCTTGAACTGTTTCTGCAATCCACGGAATCGAGCTGAAGCTGAATTCCTGTGAAAACAGGCGTCTTCGTTTTTGCTGTTAATTATCCGCCATTGAAACACTGTTTCAGTGAAATGATAAATAAAATTCGTTATATCTGTACACTCCTTTAAAAAAACTAGCGCCTGCCTGATATATTAAATTTCGTTCGGTGACAGAATTTTAAAATTTGAATGATTTCATATGATATTGACACGTACCCATTTTTTTTGTTTTACCCGATGAATGATGACTGAACCAAAATAATATCCCTTTTGTCGCTTGGGAAGGGGCCCTTCAATGCCTTTGTAAGATTTGGCAAATGTTTATATGTACACGGTCATCTTTCAGTAATTAAAATTTAAAAGTTAATATTTTATAGAATCTTAATTAATTATTATTTGTAATTAATTGTGTATTTATTATGTTGGATTAGATAACATAACAAGATTTTATTTAATATATTTAATTAGTAATTATATTTATTATGTAAAGAGGCATCACCTATAGTCAAGGTTTAAATTTGATAGTTGTATCGCTGTATTTAGGCATTTTTGTTGTAAAATACAACTCAAATTTTAAAAAGACTGTATCACATGAAACGTGAGATTTGGACAAACTGTCAAAATTTATATAGGATTATGATGATTTATATATTTGATTTTGATATGATTTTCTTATACTAAAGCATGTCATAGTATTTGAATGGCACCATTGAATAGATAACTGTCATAAAAAAATTGCTTGATAGGCAAGGTCGATTGTCAAATTTAAGCCCTACAGGTTATAGTGATAAGAGGGGAATAGGCAACCAATAATATATAGAAACTTTAATTCTCAAGTAAATAAAAATAGTTTAATGTATTTTTTAATCTTAAACACAAATAAAATGAGTAACATTTTAAAAAAAAATGAAAAGTTATATATAAATATAATGTTTATTACTTTTTCAAAATAAAATCGAAAGAAAAGGAAATATTATAGAAGAAAAAAGAAGTGAAAAATCAAGAACAATTAAATATTTATTTTAATTCATTTGATTTTTTATATTTATTTTCTATAGTTTGTAATTTGTGTGGTGCTCCTATTATTACATTATATTTATGTTTAATCTTTTGTTTATAACATAATTGAATATTATTAAATTTTACAACTCCTTAACAATTACAAAGTCAACATTTAACAATCCTAAATATATATAAATATATAATAATAATTTGACAAGTGATCTCTCTTAGCATCTTTTAAATAAATGTATTTAAAATATTTGATTAGTATGTATGTCCCATTTTTCAATTAAATTATGTTTGTGGAGCAAAAACATATTTGGAAGATGGGTCAAATAAATATTAAATTATTTTTTAATTGCTTAATTGGGATGTGGGAATTCATAAATGGAGCATATATAACTCCCAAGTCATTTGACATCTTTATTCATGACATATTATATGGCAAGGTTATGATTTCGCCGAGAGGCGAACTACAGTCGCGGGGGTGGAGATGAGAGTACTCATTTTTTGGTTGTAATTATAAATGGAAAAAATATGAAAAATTAAATTTCAAGAAAGAAAAACTAAAAAAAAATTAAAAAAATTTAATACGTGGAGTGGAAACTCTTTCCTCTTGGCACTTATGTTTCTATTCATGGGTGTTAATTCTAACATTTCATTTATTTCTGACATTTCAACGATAACAATAAGGGAGTGGTACAATAGGGTGGCACCATGGTTGCAAGAGAGAACATTGCTACCACACTTTTTAGTCTCTTTATGGTGGACGATTACAAGATTACCATTGGCGCCAAGGCTGTGGCCATTCTTGCGCTAGAAGATGAGAGTCTAGTATGGCAGAGGGTTAGGAAAATTGGCATAGAGTGCAAAGCCACCGGCTTCCATTTCTAGACTGTAAGGCCACTCTGAGCCATCTTTCTCAGAAGTCTAACTCACCAGCTTCTTCACTCGTCTTACTGGTAATTGAAGTTGTAACCTTAATGATATTTGTACTAGTATTAATGGAAAGGCTTATTAATATTTATATAGTTGTATCATTTTTATTTTATAATTAACTGGTCATTATTGTCTATGTTCCCACATTTTGCATGGATGTTTACAAGGGAATTTACAACCACAGCATTAAAAAAATTGTCTATGCATTATGCTTTGATGGATGTCCATATCCTATTCCAAAGCCCCCATATTATTGTTTGAAAGTTTCTAAAGTCTTTTTGAACAAATCAATTTTGTGCATATCCTATAATCATTGTAGTCCATGTCACTACATTTATTTGAGGCACTCTATAGAAACAAATCATGTGTCTTGTCTATAATTCCACAATTTATATACATGTCTAGCATGGTAATTGCAATTACACCATCTAATAAAATTTGTCTATGCATTTTTCTTTGATGGATGTCCAGACCCTATTCCAAAGACCCCATTTTAGCACAAACAATGAGGATGTTGGCAAAGGTTGTGGCACTTGGCATTACACCTACCAATTGCATTTGCTTCAATATATTCCTATAGCTTTTTTAACACAAATTTATTTTGTGCATATCCCATAATCATTGTACTTTATATGACTTTGAATGGAAATAGTGATTTTAGCTTATAAATCATTATGTAGTAGTAGTTCAAACAATTATTTTACCCTCTATTGTATATCCTTTAGTGCACAAAATTACCAAAATTGCTAAAAAAAAGATGAATATTACCATATGGATACTTGGTAAGGTTAAAGCAAACACATTTTCTTTTAACATAGGAATTAATTAAGAGTTAAACATAAATTAACCCTAATAATTCTAACAATTCTAAGGAATTATAATCTTAACCCTAAATTAACCCTAATCCAAGGAATCTAATATTTCTTCTTGATCTTTTCATTGACTTGATATTATTAACAAAATATTTATAGCCATACACACATATTTAAAATTAACCAATACAGTAGATGAGTACAAAGGCATATGCATCATGCTACATGCATCATCCAAATCTGATGGCACGTCTTGCCAGTCACTTCACAAATTCACCTTCAGAAATCAACCACAATGAGGAAATTACATAAAAATGATAGGAACTACAATATGAAACTGACAGGAAATAATGAAAATGAGACAAGCTTTATTTATTACTATTGCTGCTTATTACAAAATTCATAAAACGGCCTATAGTCAGCCTTCCCCAAGCAAAGATTTGAAAACAAACAAAAACTCCCTTCTTAGCCCTGTCGATCTTCTCTTTCTACTCAACCCTCCTCTTTACTAGCAATCGATGCCCTTCAATGTGACCTCTTCTTTGTCTATCAATGATCGGCCTATCTCAAACTATCATCCCTCTTAAAAATAGCCTTCTTTTTTCTATTGTTCTACCAATGCTTTACCAGCTATCAAGGCCCTTTAATGTATCCTCCACAAGTATGAAATCTGCAGAGAGAAAAAGAACAACTACAACCGTCGTTGTCATCAGATAGCCATTGCCGTCATTAGGAAAAATGGAAATGCCAGAGAGAATGCAGACCACGATGTCCACAACTACCTTAATGTGGTTTGCAGAATATAACTATCACTACCAAAATAAATGACCCCACGACGCCATGAGGAAGAAGATAAAAACCAAGAGAAAATGCCTGTGATGAATGAAGAAATAGTAGTTGCCAGGAAATGGACAAGCAAGAAGAAAATAAAGATACATAAATGCATCGCCCAAAGAATAAATCTGTTGTTTCTAATTTTGGTTAAGCCATCAAGAAGAAGGAAAGAAATCTCATCAAATCCTTGAATTGCCTTTGCCAATTGGTCCATACTTGATATGCGCGATAGGAGGCTTTTTAATTTCTTTCTAAATGAAGGCAACTGCTAGCCATGAGCTCCCCATAATAGGCAGAAATGTCATTGCAAGAAATGGTCTTCAAGAGAATAAAGAACCAAGCAAAAGATATCCTGTCACACAGGCGACAAGAGCAACAAGAGACTCACACCAAAATTGTAGAAAAGAACCTTCTTTATTCACACAAACTAAAAAATTAAAAATAAAACAAAAACCAAAATTGAGAGAGACAAGATGCCACTGCATCAAACTCCTGGGTAGAAAGAGATCATGAGATCCGGCTCATGAGGTCTGCAATTGAATGTCCCAACTTATTGATCTCATCCTCAGTAAGCCATGATGCATCTTCCATGGGATGGTTGCACCATTTGACAAGATACTTAAAATATTCCTTCTTATGGGTCTTCTTCAGCACTTGTTTATCTAGAATGCATTCAATTTGTTATGGAACAATGACTGTCCCAACTTGCTCTTCATGAGATGAATTAGCTACTTCAACTTCATCTACTTCTATATATCCTTTGTATGGATATAAATCTACAACATTGAAAATGAAAGATATATTTAACTCTTCAAGCAGTGATATCTCATAAGCATTGGCTGAAAACTTCCTCAAGATTTTGCAAGGGCCAATCTTTTTCACCTGAAGTTTATTGTATGTCCTTGTAGGAAATCTCTCCTTTAAGAGATGTGCTAATACAAGGTCTCCAACTTGAAACTGCAATTCACTTTTCTTCTGATTAGCATGTCTTTTATACTGCAAATTGCTATCTTTAATGTTATTCTTCACCTTCTCTTGGATGTCATGAATGACTTGAGAAAATTCTTCCCCATATGCACTCCTCTTTTCCATTCTAGCAAGATCACAAAGTTCAAACACACCTCTTGGATGCATACCATACACCACATAGAAAGGACTGAAACCTATACTTTTGTTTGGGGAATCATTATATGCAAATTTAGCTTGTGCTAACATAAGATCCCAACTTCCAGTTGAACTACCAACAAGACACCTCAATAAATTTCCAAGGCTTCTATTGACAACCTCGGTCTACCCATCCATTTGAGGATGATAAGTAGAACTAAAATTTAGATTTGTGCCCAACATCTTCCATAGAGTCCTCCAGAAATGCCCCACAAATTTTGTATCCCTGTCAGAGATTATACTTCTTGGTATACCATGCAATCTCACAACTTCTTTAAAGAACAAATTTGCAATGTTAGTGGCATCACTAGTCTTCTTACACTGTATAAAATGCACCATTTTAGAAAATCTATCAACTACAACAAATATTGAATCATTACCCCTTTGTGTACGAGGTAAACCCAAAACAAAGTCCATACTCATAGAATGCCAAGGCCTGGTTGGAACTGGCAATGGATGATATAGTTTAGCATTTTAACTTCTTCCTTTAGCATGTTAACAAACTCTACACCTCTCCACATATCTTCTCACATCTACCTTCATCTTTGGCCAATAATAATGAGTGCTCAGCTACTGAAAAGTCTTATCCTGTCCAAAGTGACCAACAAGGCTACCACTATGCTTTTCCTTCAACATATTATCTCTCATGGAGCCTCTAGGAATACATAACTTATTTTCCTTAAACAACAAACCTTCTTGTATCATATAATCAATCCATGGTTCTTTATTTCGGCAACTAGGATCACTGCAAGCTGCAAATGCTTCTCCAAAATTTACATCTTCTGCATACAACTCTTTCAAACTTTCAAATTCCACACTGTTAGTCTTTATCTCACATAACAACAAATTCTTCCTACTTAAAGCATCAACAATTTTATTCATTTGACCATTTTTATGTTTCAAAACAAAATTATAACTCTAAATATACTCAACCCATTTAGCATGCCATTGATTCAATTTATGCTGGCTATTAATGAACTGCAAACCATGATTATCAGTGTACACAATGAATTCTTTGGGCAAAAGATAATGTCTCCATTTCTTGAGGGACTTAAACCAAAGCATAAAATTCCAAATCACAAGAAGAATACTTTCTGTTTGCATCATTTAATTTCTCACTAAAATAAGCAACTGGCTTTCCCTCTTGACTTAAAACTACCCCTATAGCCAAACCACTAGCATCACATTCTACTTGAAACACTTTATCAAAATATGGCAAAGCAAGTTGGATTGTTCACTCACCTTCTTGAGAAATTTGAAATTTTCTTCAGCCTCTTTAGTCCACACAAATGGTCTTTTACTTCCCTTAATAGTCTCCAATATAGGTGCTACAACATGACTGAAATTTCTTATAAACTTTTTGTAAAAACTAGAAAGACCATGAAAATTTCTTACCTCCATGATACTCCTTGGTGATGGCCAATCAAGTATAGCCTGCACCTTCTCCTTATCCATCTTCAATCCATCCTTTGACACCACAAATCCCAAGTAAACTAGTTCAGTTTGAAAAAACACACACTTCTTCAAATTAATCTACAACTTCTCTTCCTATAATCTCTTCATAACCTATCTTAGATGCTCAAGATGCTCCTCTTTTGACTTGCTAAACACCAAAATGTCATCCAAATACACAACCATAAATTTACCAATAAATGGTTTCAAAACCTCATTCATTAACCACATAAAAGTACTAGGAGCATTAGACAACCCAAAAGGCATAACTAGCCATTCATACAACCCATCACTAGTCTTAAAAGTAGTTTTCCACTCATACCTTGGTTTGATTCTAATTTGGTGATAACCACTTTTCAAATCTATCTTAGAAAAATACATTGACCTACTCAAACAATCCATTAAATCTTCAATCCTAAATATGGGAAATCTATATCTTATTGTGATTTTATGTATTTCCCTTGAATCAATACACATACACCATTCTCCTCCTTTCTTTGGCACCAATACTGTAGGATCAGCACAAGGGCTTAGATTTTCTCTTATCAATCCTTTCTCCAAAAGTTGTCACTTGCTTCCTTATCTCTTCATTCTCCATAGGTGTTAATCTATATGTAGCCTTATTTGGAAGGCTAGCACTTAGAATCAAATCCATATGATGACTTATGCTTCTAATAGGAGGCAATTCATTAGGCAAATCATTTGCAACAATATCCATATTCTCATTCAACATGTCTTGTTTCTCAATAGGCAAATCATCCAACTTTGTAGAAGTCATTACACATTGTGGTTTAGGAACCAAAGTAAAACCAATTTCCTCATTCTTCAAATCTTTAAAAAATTATTTACCACTTACCATCATTACCCGATTATTATTGCTACTGTCCTCTTCTTTCTCTTTGATGGGCAGCAAGGTATGCTTCTCTCCATCCTTCATAATGGTATATGTATTCTCCTTCCTATCATCGACTGAATTTTTGTCAAATTGTCACAGTCTTCCAAGCAAAACATGGCACACATCCATGGGTATTATATCACACAAAATACAATCTTTATAACTACCAATCTGAAAATCAAGATAGGCTTGCTCACTAACCAATATTTGATGGCCTTTTTGTAACCAAGTTACCTTATATGGAGTTGGGTGTTTAATCCTTTTAAGATTCAGCTTTGCTACCATTTCAGTGGCAACAATATTGTTAGTACTACCACTATCTATAATGAGCTTACAATATTTACCATGTGACTTACACTTTGTTCTGAACAATGCTCTCCTTTGAATTGGCTCTTTACTTTCCTTCTATGGCTTTAACAATGCTCTCTTAAGCATCAAGGATTCTCCTGATTCTGCTCCATCCTTGTGATGTACTGGAGATCCTACACTTTCTTGGTCAACCTAAACAACTTGATTACTTCTTTCAAATTTTGAGTGTCCTCCTTGTGATGATTCAGTATAGTCCCAACTCTTTTGTCCAAATTGATTGTACTTGTAACATTTTCTGGCAAATCCTCTTCCTCTACCTTGTGAGCCACCTCTTCCATAAGATCTTCCTCCTCTATTTTGAAAACCACCTCTATCATTGTGGGATGTCCTACTAGAACTTCCAGCTTCTTCACTTTGATGTATTCTCTACTAGATTGTTGTCCCCTTCCTCTAAAACCTCTTCCTCTCTTCTTCTCTTGTTGACTTTGCTTCCTTTGCAACTTCTCTTCTGCCTTTAAGGCAAGTTGGTAAGCCTCTTCTAGGCTTCTAGGAGACAAAAGACTCATTTCATCTTGTAGACTATATCTTAGACCATTCACATAACAGGCTGTCTTCTCCACATCTTCTTTAGCATGTCTAGATCTGATTGTAAGCTTGTAAAACTCTTCTGTATAATCTTTCATAGACATATCTTTTTTCTTCAAATTTTGTAATCTCTTAAAGAGATTTGCTTGATAATCACTAGGAATAAACTTGGCCTTCAACTTCACCACCATCCTATCCCATGAGTTGATCTTTTCCTTATTTCTCTTTCTTCTTTCAGTCTAGACAAAGTCCCACCACATACCTGCATGACCTTTTAATTTTGTGCATGCAAGTTTTACTCTTTTCTCTTCTACTATGCCCTCATACTCAAAATATTTATCCAAGTCATTTATCTAGTTGATTAATTCTTCACCATTGAGGCTTCTAGCATAAGTTGGTACATCGATATTGGGTTTGGATCCCAAATTCATGACTGACCTTATCAGTCTTTCACCAAATTCATCTCTTGGGTCTGCCTGTCCTTCCTCATTTCCTTCTCTCTGTGGTTCTTCTTTTCATCACTTAAATCTTCAATATCAGGGTTTCCCCTCCTCTGTGCCCTCTCAAGAGCATCCAACCTTTCAATCAAAGTCTGCATCAAATTAGGGTCACCATGGTCCCTTCAGCCTCTGCCTCGGCCTTTGCCCATCTTTCTTGGAGGCATATTGACCACCTTCAATGCCTAATCTCAACCCGGCTCTGATACCAAACTGATGGCACGTCCTGCTAGTCACTTCACAAATTCACCTTCAGAAATCAAGCATAATGAGGAAATTATAGAAAAATAATAGGAACTACAATATGAAAGTGACAAGAAATAATGAAAATGAGACAAGCTTTATTTATTACTATTGTTGCTTATTACAAAATTCATAAATCAGCCTACAGTCGGCCTTCCCCAAGCAAAGATTCAGAAACAAACAAAAAATCCCTTCTCAAGCCCTATCGATCTTCTTTTTCTACTTGACCCTCCTCTTTACCAACAATCGATGCCCTTCAATCTGACCTCTTCTTTGTCTATCAATGATCGGTCTATCTCAGATCGTCGTCCCTCTTCAAAATAGACTTCTTTTTGCTGTCATTCTACCTATGCTTTACTAGCTATCAAGACCCTTTAATGTATCCTCCACGAGTATGAAATCTGCAGAGAGAAAAAGAACAACTGTAACTTCTGCTATCATTAGATAGTCATCACTGTCACTAGGAGAAATGGAAATGCCAGAGAGAATGCAGACCACGATGTCCACAATTGCCTTAATGTGGTCTGTAGAATATAACTGTCGCTGCCATAAGAAACAATGCCATGAGGAAGAAGATAAAAACTAAGAGAAAATTCTCGTGATGAATGAAGAAACAACAGTTGCCAAGAAACAAACAAGCAAGAAGAAAATAAAGATACATAAATGCATCGCCCAAGGAATAAATCTGTTGTTTCTAACTTTGGTCGAGCCATCAAGAAGGAAAGAAATCTCATCGAATCCTTGAATTGCCTTTGCCAGCTGGTCCATACTTGATATGCATGATAGGAGGCTTTTTAATTTCTTTCTAAATGAAGGCAACCACTAGCCATGACCTCCCCATAATAGGCAGAAACATTGTCATTGCAAGAAATGGTCGTCAAGAGAATAAAGAACCAAGCAAAAGATATCCTATCACATAGGTGACAGGAGTGATAGGAGCCTCACACCAAAATTGTAGAAAAGAACTTGCTTTATTCACACAAACCAAAAGATTAAAAACAAAACAAAAACCAAAATTGAGAGAGACAAGATGCCCGTGCATCAAAATTGAACGTAATGAAATTTACAAATACAATAATCTTAGCCATACAATGATTGAATGGATTCAAACTCCATGATTTGCATTGAGTTACAACTTAGATAAAATGCAAGTTTGATTAACGTTAAAAGAAAAAAATTATCAAAATAATGGCACAATATAGACAAGTCTCCATATAGCTTTAAAATAGCACCTATAAACACAAAATTTCTAGGGCTTGAATACAAGCCCACCTCCCAGTTAGGAGACTTCCAAATAATTGGTGGACTCACATGCAATAAGGGAATAACACATGCATACAAAATATGTAGAAGAAAAGCCTGTAGCATGAATCATGAATAATTAAAGTTAGGGGTAGGGCTTCAATTAGGATTTGGCTTAGGGTTAGAATTGAGGTTAGGGTTAGAATTAGAATTAGGGTTGCTAAATCAGGGTAAGCATTAGAGCTACAATTATGGTTAGGGTTAGGGCTAGAGTTACGGTTACAATTACAATTACAAGTAGAGTTAGGGTTAGGGCTAGAGTTAGGTTACAATTACAATTACAAGTAGAGTTAGGGTTAGGGTTATGATTAGGGTTATAATAAGGGTTAGGGTTGGAATTGCAGATAGAATTAGGGTTAGGATTAGGGTTATAATTATAATTAGAATTCACGTTATAGTTTAAAGAAGGGTGACAATTAGAATGAGAATTAGGATCAAAACTAGGGTTAGGGTTATAATAAGGGTTAGGGTTAGGGTTAAGGCTATGTTTGATTAAGGTTCTAATTAGGGTTGGGGATTTACAGTTAGAAATAGATTTAGGGTTACTAAATTAGGGTAAGCATTAGAGTTACAATTAGGGTTAGGGTAAGGACTAGAGTTAGGGTTAGAATTTAGGTTAGGGATAGCGTTAAAATCATAGTTAGAATTAGGGTTATTATTATATTTAAAATTAGGATAGAATTAGGGTTATGATTAGAATTAGGGTTAGGGTTAGGGTTAGGGTTAGGGTTAGAGTTAGGATTAGGGTTCCTATTAGAATTAGGGTTAGAATTAAGGTGGAATAGTATTAGAATTAGGGTATGGATTAGGGTTAATGTTAGACTCAGGTTAGGATTATAATTATGTTTAGGGTTGGAATTGAGTTTAGGGTTAGAGTTAAAATTAGGGTTACTAAATTAGGGTAAGCATTAGATTTACAGTTAGGGTTAGGGTTAGAGTTAGGGTTAGGGTTAGGGTTAGGATTAGGGTTAGGGCTAGAGTTAGGGTTAGAGTTAGGATTAGAATCAGAGTTAATGTTAGAATCAAGTTAGGGTTATAATTAGGGTTAGGGTTGGAATTAAGGTTAGGGTTAGAGTTAGAATTAGGGTTACTAAATTAGGGTTAACTTGTTTGGGCTAGAGTTAGGTTTAAAATTTAGGCTAGGGTTAAGTTAAATTCCTAGTTAGAATTAGGTTAGTGTTAGAATTAAAGTTAGGGTTAGGGTTACAATCAGGGTTAACTTTAGTATTAAGGTTAGGGTTAGGGTTTCAATTAGGATCAGGCTTAGGGTTAGAATTGAGGTTAGGGTTAGAACTTAAATTATGATCACTAAATTACTATAAGCATTGGAGCTACAATAAGGGTTAGGGTTAGATCTAGATTTAGGGTTACAATTACAAGTAGAGTTAGGGTTAGGGTTAGGGTTAGGGTTAGGGTTAGGGTTATGATTAGGGTTATAATAATGGGTAGGGTTGGAATTACAGATAGAATTAGGTTAGGATTGGGGTTAGAATTATAATTAGAATTCATGTTATAGTTTAAAAAAGGGTGACAATTAGAATGAGAATTATGGTCAATACTAGGGTTAGGGTTATAATAAGGGTCAGCGTTAGGGTGACATTTACAATTATAATTAGAATTAAGGTTAAAGTTAGAGTTAAGGCTAGGTTAGATTAGGGTTATAATTATGGTTGGGGTTAGGGTTACGGTTAGAAATATATTTAGGGTTACTAAATTAGGGTAAGCATTAGAGTTACCATTTGGGTTAGGGTAGGGGCTAGAGTTAGGGTTAGAATTCAGGTTAGGGATAGTATTAAAATCATAGTTAGAATTAGGATTAAGGTAAGTGTTAGCATTAGGGTTATTGTTAGATTTGAAATTAGGATACAATTAGGGTTATGATTAGAACTAGGGTTAGGATTAGGGTTAGAGGTAGGATTAGGGTTCGTATTAGAATTAGGGTTAGAATTAAGGTGGAATACTAATAGAATTAGGGTAAGCATTAGAGTTATAGTTAGGGTTAGGGTTAGGGTTAGGGTTAGGGTTAGGGTTAGGGTTAGGGTTAGGGTTAGAGTTAGGATTAGAATTAGGGTCAATGTTAGAATTAGGTTAGGGTTATAATTAGGGTTAGGGTTGGAATTGAGGTTAGGGTATGAGTTAGTATTAAGGTTACTAAATTATGGTTAGCCCATTTGGGCTAGAGTTAGGTTTAAAATTTAGGTTAGGGTTAGGTTAAATTCATAGTTAGAATTAGGATTAGGGTTAGAATTAAAGTTAGGGTTAGGGTTATAATTAGGGTTAAGTTTAGTATTAAGGTTGGGGTTAGGGTTTCAATTAGGATAAGGCTTAGGGTTAGAATTGATGTTAGGGTTAGAATTAAAATTACGGTTACTAAATTATTATAAGCATTGGATCTACAATTAGGGTTAGGGTTAGAGCTAGATTTAGGATTACAATTACAATTACAAGTAGAGTTAGGGTTAGGGTTAGGGTTATAATAAGGGTTAGGGTTAGAATTGCAGATAGAATTAAGGTTAGGATTAGGGTTAGAATTATAATTAGAATTCATGTTATAGTTTAAAGAAGGGTGATAATTAGAATGAGAATTATGGTCAAAATGGGTTATAATAAGCGTTAGCCCATTAGGGTGACATTTACAGTTACAATTAGAATTAAGGTTAAAGTTAGGGATAAGACTAGGTTTGATTAGGGTTATAATTAGGGTTGGGTTTGTAGGAGTTCAGGACAACGCTGAGAGGGGGGGTGAATCAGTGTTGTATAAATTTTAACCTTTTGTAAATTTAACTTTTAGGACATGAAGAAAGAAAGATATCATTTGTTAAACACATGTGCACATAACTGAGAATGAATGATGAGATTAAAATCTCATGAATAAATCATACACACAAATAGAGAGAAAATCAAGACACAAGAATTGCACGAGTGGAAAACCCTCCTGGGGTAGAAAAACCACTCCAAAACTACCTCACTGGCTTAACCTTAAAAATATCTTTACAAGCCTCACTGGCTGATGTGAGTGTCTCACTGACAAATGGTCTCACTGACCTAGCCTCACTGGCATACTGTGCCTCACTGGCTTTTCTCAATTAATCAAAACAAAAATCTCATGTGCAAGAAGTGATTGCTGTTCAATCTGATTTGCATCATTTAAATCAACTTATCTTTCTTTTCAAAAAGGTTTTCTCTACATATCATAACTTCATAACATACATAACATTAATTGCTCATCTCTATTTTTTTCATCAACACACACTCTGTCAATGTACTTGTGAAGCCATTAATAATAAGATCCCTCTCCACGTTCTGCAAAATCATTTTCATATTTTCATGACCTTTCATATTCCAAAATAAATAGCTTCTTCTTTATTTTTGTTTCAATTTCACCTTCTAACCCTTGACATCTGCATAAACAATTCATCTAAAAACAATAGAAAGGTCACACAAAAATCTTTAATAAAATAAAATCTCTTTTACTTGTATCCTCTTCATATCCACCATGTTCATAGCCTGCAAGAAATCCTGTACCAACAAATTACATCTCTATAAAAAAAAATCAATTTCTTTCCATATTCCATTTATATTTTCTCTGTATAATTTTTCAATTTTCATCTTGAATATTCTTTTTGTATTCTCCAATTTAAAAAAAATAAATCATCTCTCCGGTCCTCTTGTAATTTCTTTTCAAAAAGAAAATAACCCTTCATATTCTATGATCTGCAAAAACCATTTTCCTGCAAGAATATAAATCTTCATATTTATCTGTGCATAATTACTTCAAAGATTTTTTAATTTCCCTCTGCAAATAAAAAATCTCTGAGAACTTTCATCTTCTCAAACCCTTCATCTTCTCCTTCACATTTTTTATTTTCTTTTCAACAAGACTTCAAAAATCATTTTGCCTTGTATAAAGTCTTCATAAAAAAATCTCTGTCAAAACTTTATATTCATCTGCAAATAACCTTTGATTTTCTATAATAAAAAAATTTCAATGAAATATTGTCAATCTTCCTCAATCTACACATAAAAAGCTTCACAAAAAGATACTTCAAATCCTGAAAAAAAACTTTCATCAAAAATATTCATTAAATGACCCTTCTTTGCAAATATCTTCAAATATCTTCAAAAATAAACCAATCTGCCTTTTTATCTTCTCTGCAATTTTATTTCAAAAAATCTTCAATCTGCAAAATAAAATATCTTCAAGAAAAAACTTCCATACTTCTCTTCATTTTCTTCTTCCAAAAAAACCATCTGCAAAATAAAAATATTCTCCACAAAAAAAACTTTTAACCTTCTCATCAAAATAAGAAATATCTCTCAAAATAACTTCCCTTCTTTTTTTTAAAAAAACTACTCCTTAATATTCTTCTTGCCATGAAGGAGAGTTTAAAAAATAGAAAGAAGAAAAAAATCTTCATAAAAACTCCCACAAAATCTCCCACAAAAATCTCCTTAAAAATAGCTTTGAAAATCTCCTTAAAAGTAGCTTTGTAACTTCACATTTTTATTTATGTCATAAAATATGGCATTTAAAGGGGATCAACAAAATAGGATAAAAATCAAACTTTATATATTTAAATATTCAATGCTTTTGCTCCCCACTTTTTGAGCATATAAAGTCCACTTTATTTAAATAAAGCAATTTGAGCTCTCCTTCCAATTTGCTCCCATTAAATATTGATCTTCAAATATATTTGGATGCTTTTTAATAAATGGAGCTCCCATTAAATAAGGTTCTTCATAAAACAAAATCCTTTGAATGAATATTTAAAACATGCCTTTGCTCACCATCATTTAAACATGGCATGAGATATTTGTGCCCATTTAAACAAGTTAGCATTTCTTGACTTAGCCATGAAGCAACATATCAACCTGAAGTATATGAACAACTCCTATCAATACCAACACCTTTTTGACATCAATGACAATCTACTTTCATCAATCTCCCCCTTTGTCATTGATGGCAAAACTACCTGATACATTTTTCTTTCTCCCCCTTTTTGACATCTGATGACAAAGGCTATTATCTCCCCCTTATCATCCTTCATACCAACGAAGAATTGAAATACCACTTAAGGCACTGATTATTTTTCAATTTGCTGTCCAAAACTTTTCCTGAGAGCTCTGAGCTCTTTCCATGTTCATCTGCATATTGAACAACCATAAAAACTTAAGAGCAACAAGACATCAAACAATCATGTAAGGCATATCAAACCAAGCACCAAACCATTGTTACAAGCTGCCCATATACTGCACTATGCCACTTCTAATCACAACACAAATTTGTAGATGAAGATGAAACACTGACATCAATGAGATCCTCTGATTACTTGCTTTAACAAACTCCTAAAACACTGATACACTTCTTGACTTAGCCCTGAAGTAACCATCCAATTACTGACATCAAACCATCCATGCTAAGAAAAATCATGTCACCATCAAACACCTTTTGACATCACAATCAACTTTTCTTGTATCAATGTAAGGACAACAAGCTCTCAGCAAAAATTATTACACCAATGATCACTTCTAAATGAACATTCATTCTGCAATCAAGAATAAAGAGCATCCTTCTGTACAAGATACCTTTTACAACACACTGTCAAACCTGATATATACATAACCACATCTGCAATCAACAAGAACGAACTCCTTCCTCTTGACTTTATCATTCAAATCAGCCCATCAAGACTGCACACCAAGTTCTTCTTGCAACAACACTTTGTAAAACCAAATGCAAAGAGAAGAATTTAACTTCTTCCATTTTTCAACCTCCTTAGGCAACATAAGAAAAACATCTATCCAAGATCCTTTGTGAGCACCAACATGATATGAATAGAACAAGATATTCAACATCATCAATCTCTTTAAGTAATAAATCTTTTAACTACTTATCAACACCTTGCATTCACTGAACATGTCATTGATCATTAACACCTGATACCACTAGAATCACACAATTTGTACATACTACCCCTGAAACATATTACTGATGAAAAATATCAAAGAAACATGTGAGATTATCACATCAAGAACACTTCCATATGAGCATCCAGTCCATCAATTTTGCATACCAACTGCATTAACAAGCTCCTCCTGCATCACTGATATACACTAAAAATCAACTTAGTTAGCAACATCTTCAACAACTATCTCACAAGATTGGCAAATATGATAAACAAGACAAGATCACCATTCAAATGATCTCCTTCCTGAAACTTCTTGGGGTCAATTGATAGGACATGAACAACTCCCCCTTACTTCATGCTATCTGTTATGCAACTGATGATTTAACTTGTGCTGGATGCACAAGTTTGGGATTTACCTTCTTTTCACTTTGTTTTTTCTTCAGTCTCCAAACCATTACAGGTTCTTTCTTCTTCCAGACTTTTTCAGCTTCTTTTCTTTTGCACTTTTTCAAATCAGGTGAAGCTCTTCTGCAACTATGTGCTTTATGACCAAGAGAGTTGCAATTATAACAAATTATGTTGTAATCAAAATCAATTGACTGATAACAACTTTGAGCACTCATATTAGGCTTCCATGAAGGATTATACACTTTGTTCATTTTGCAGTATCTTTGAATGTGACCAACATTATTGCACTTGTAACAAACAAGGTTAGTATTCCTTCTACAATCAACTGCTTTATGCCCAAAATGATTACAAGTATAACAGTAACCATTAAATGAATAGTTATACCTGTACATGTAAGCTTGTCTTATAGGTGCAATACATCTTCTTTGATTGTTCACTTTTCTTTCAGGAGCATCAGGCTGATCAATTTTTCTTCTAGGAGTATCTCTAGCTTTAGAAGACTCTCCTTTTTCATAACCAAGTCTAAAAGTATCCCCATGTTGTTTTTGTTTTCCCAACATCTCATTTAACCTGCTTGTGCTCTCTTCAAATTTTAGATTCTTTTCTAGTTGCTTCTTAACATCCTCAATTTCTTTACTTAAAGAAATTATTTCTTTTTCTAGCTTTTGACATTCAACCTTTTTAGCCTCCAACTCAGATTTTGTTTCATCAGTTATCTTCTTAGCTTTCTCAACCTCTATCTTCAAACTGACAATCAATTTATCTGATTCACCTGCTTGATTCTTCAAGTCTACAATCAGGTTTCTTGCTTCTTCAAGATCTAAAACAACTTTGTCCTTGAATTCTTTCTCTTGTTTAAGCTGATCTTTTAATCTCATGTTTTGTTTACTAAGTTGCTTAATTGTATCCAGGGCACATAGAAGCTCTCCTTCAAAATCAACCTCACAAATATCTTCATTAAATTCCTGTTCATCTTCAACATTAGTCTCAATAGCAAAGATATCTTTTCTTTCATTAAATTTATCAAAATTCTCAACTACATGACCATTCTTTGTATTAATTATCAAGGGTGACAAATGCAACAAATCATTGCTGGGCACAACTGAGGCTTGCTTTACCATCTTTTGATCAACATCTTTATTTGACATCTTAATTCTATTCTTCTTACCCATTATACTCCACTACCAGGACCTACCCAAGCCTATTAGACTTCAAAAAGGGAACCTGGCTCTGATACCAATTGTAGGAGTTCAGGACAACACTGAGAGGGGGGGTGAATCAGTGTTGTATAAATTTTAACCTTTTGTAAATTTAACTTTTAGGACATGAAGAAAGAAAGATATCATTTGTTAAACACATGTGCACATAACTGAGAATGAATGATGAGATTAAAATCTCATGAATAAATCATACACACAAATAGAGAGAAAATCAAGACACAAGAATTGCACGAGTGGAAAACCCTCCTGGGGTAGAAAAACCACTCCAAAACTGCCTCACTGGCTTAACCTTAAAAATATCTTTACAAGCCTCACTGGCTGATGTGAGTGTCTCACTGACAAATGGTCTCACTGACCTAGCCTCACTGGCATACTGTGCCTCACTGGCTTTTCTCAATTAATCAAAACAAAAATCTCATGTGCAAGAAGTGATTGCTGTCCAATCTGATTTGCATCATTTAAATCAACTCATCTTTCTTTTCAAAAAGGTTTTCTCTGCATATCATAACTTCATAACATATATAACATTAATTGCTCATCTCTATTTTTTTCATCAACACACACTCTGTCAATGTACTTGTGAAGCCATTAATAATAAGATCCCTCTCCACGTTCTGCAAAATCATTTTCATATTTTCATGACCTTTCATATTCCAAAATAAATAGCTTCTTCTTTATTTTTGTTTCAATTTCACCTTCTAACCCTTGACATCTGCATAAACAATTCATCTAAAAACAATAGAAAGGTCACACAAAAATCTTTAATAAAATAAAATCTCTTTTACTTGTATCCTCTTCATATCCACCATGTTCATAGCCTGCAAGAAATCCTGTACCAACAAATTACATCTCTATAAAAAAAAATCAATTTCTTTCCATATTCCATTTATATTTTCTCTGTATAACTTTTCAATTTTCATCTTGAATATTCTTTTTGTATTCTCCAATTTAAAAAAAATAAATCATCTCTCTGGTCCTCTTGTAATTTCTTTTCAAAAAGAAAATAACCTTTCATATTCTATGATCTGCAAAAACCATTTTCCTGCAAGAATATAAATCTTCATATTTATCTGTGCATAATTACTTCAAAGATTTTTTAATTTCCCTCTGCAAATAAAAAATCTCTAAGAACTTTCATCTTCTCAAACCCTTCATCTTCTCCTTCACATTTTTTATTTTCTTTTCAACAAGACTTCAAAAATCATTTTGCCTTGTATAAAGTCTTCATAAAAAAATCTCTGTCAAAACTTTATGTTCATCTGCAAATAACCTTTGATTTTCTATAATAAAAAAATTTCAATGAAATATTGTCAATCTTCCTCAATCTACACATAAAAAGCTTCACAAAAAGATACTTCAAATCCTGAAAAAAAACTTTCATCAAAAATATTCATTAAATGACCCTTCTTTGCAAATATCTTCAAATATCTTAAAAAATAAACCAATCTGCCTTTTTATCTTCTCTGCAATTTTATTTCAAAAAATCTTCAATCTGCAAAATAAAATATCTTCGAGAAAAAACTTCCATACTTCTCTTCATTTTCTTCTTCCAAAAAAACCATCTGCAAAATAAAAATATTCTCCACAAAAAAAACTTTTAACCTTCTCATCAAAATAAGAAATATCTCTCAAAATAACTTCCCTTCTTTTTTTTTAAAAAATTACTCCTTAATATTCTTCTTGCCATGAAGGAGAGTTTAAAAAATAGAAAGAAGAAAAAAATCTTCATAAAAACTCCCACAAAATCTCCCACAAAAATCTCCTTAAAAATAGCTTTGAAAATCTCCTTAAAAGTAGCTTTGTAACTTCACATTTTTATTTATGTCATAAAATATGGCATTTAAAGGGGATCAACAAAATAGGATAAAAATCAAACTTTATATATTTAAATATTCAATGCTTTTGCTCCCCACTTTTTGAGCATATAAAGTCCACTTTATTTAAATAAAGCAATTTGAGCTCTCCTTCCAATTTGCTCCCATTAAATATTGATCTTCAAATATATTTGGATGCTTTTTAATAAATGGAGCTCCCATTAAATAAGGTTCTTCATAAAACAAAATCATTTGAATGAATATTTAAAACATGCCTTTGCTCACCATCATTTAAACATGGCATGAGATATTTGTGCCCCATTTAAACAAGTTAGCATTTCCTGACTTAGCCATGAAGCAACATATCAACCTGAAGTATATGAACAACTCCTATCAATACCAACACCTTTTTGACATCAATGACAATCTACTTTCATCAGGGTTTAGGGTTAGGGTTAGAAATATAATTAGGGTTACTAAATTAGGGTAAGCATTAGAGTTACCGTTAGGGTTAGGGTAGGGGTTAGAGTTAGGGTTAGAATTTAGGTTATGGATAGTGTTAAAATCATAGTTAGAATTAGGATTAAGGAAAGTGTTAGCATTAGGGTTATTGTTAGATTTGAAATTAGGATAGAATTAGGGTTAGGGTTAGGGTTAGGATTAGGGTTCTAATTAGGATTAGGGTTAGAATTAAGGTGGAATACTATTAGGATTAGGGTAAGAATTAGGGTTAATGTTAGAATCAGGGTAGGAATATAATTAGGTTTAGGGTTGGAATTAAGGTTAAGGTTAAAGTTAAAATTAGGGTTACTAAATTAGGGCAAGCATTAGAGTTATAGTTAGGGTTGGGGTTAGGGTTAGGGTTAGGTTAAGGGCTAGAGTTAGGGTTAGAGTTAGGATTAGAATTAGTGTTAATGTTAGAATCAGGTTAGGGTTGGGGTTGGAATTGAGGTTAGGGTATGGGTTAGAATTAGGGTTACTAAATTATGGTTATGTCATTTGGGCTAGAGTTAGGTTTAAAATTCGGGTTAGGCTTAGGTTAAATTCATAGTTAGAATTAGGATTAGGGTTAGAATTAAAGTTAGGGTTAGGGTTAAAATTAGGGTTAAGTTTAGTATTAAGGTTGGTGTTAGGGTTTCAATTAGGATTAGGCTTAGGGTTAGAATTGAGGTTAGGGTTAGAATTAAAATTAGGGTTACTAAATTATTGTAAGCATTGGAGCTACAATTATGGTTAGCGTTAGAGCTAGATTTAGGGTTACAATTACAATTACAAGTAGAGTTAAGGTTAGGGTTAGGGTTATTGTTAGGGTTATAATAAGGGTTAGGGTTGGAATTGTAGATAGAGTTAGGGTTAGGATTAGGGTTAGAATTATAATTAGAATTCACGTTATAGTTGAAAGAAGGGTGAAAATTAAAATGAGAATTAGGGTCAAAACTAGGGTTAGGGTTATAATAAGGGTTAGGGTTAGGGTGACATTTACGGTTACAATTAGAATTAAAGTTAAAGTTAGGGTTAAGGCTAGGTTTGATTAGGGTTATAATTAGGGTTGGGATTAGGGTTAGGGTTAGAAATATAATTAGGGTTACTAAATTAGGGTAAGCATTAGAGTTATTGTTAGGGTTAGGGTAGGGGCTAGAGTTAGGGTTAGAATTCAGGTTAGGGATAGTGTTAAAATCATAGTTAGAATTAGGATTAAGCTAAGTGTTAGCATCAGGGTTATTGTTAGATTTGAAATTAGGATAGAATTAGCGTTATGATTAGAATTAGGGTTACCTAGGTTAGGGTTAGAATTAGGATTAGGGTTCCTAGTAGAATTAGGGTTAGAATTAAGGTGGAATACTATTAGGATTAGGGTAAGAATTGGGGTTAATGTTAGAATCAGGATAGGATTATAATTAGGTTTAGGGTTGGATTTAAGGTTAGGGTTAGATTTAAAACTAGGGTTACTAAATTAGGGTAAGCATTAGAGTTACAGTTAGGGTTAGGGTTAGGGTTAGGGTTAGGGTTAGGGTTAGGGTTAGGTTTAGGGCTAAAGCTAGGGTTAGAGTTAGGATTAGAATTAGGATTAATGTTCGAATCAAGTTAGGATTATAATTAGGGTTAGGGTTGGAATTGAGGTTAGGGTATGAGTTAGAATTAGGGTTACTAAATTATGGTTAGCTAGTTTGGGCTAGAGTTAGGTTTAAAATTTGGGTTAGGGTTAGGTTAAATTCATAGTTAGAATTAGGATTAGGGTTAGAATTAAAGTTAGGGTTAGGGTTATAATTAGGATTAAGTTTAGTATTAAGGTTGGGGTTAGGGTTTCAATTAAGATCAAGCTTAGGGTTAGAATTAGGGTTAGGGTTACAATTAGAATTAGGGTTACTAAATTAGGGTAAGCATTACAGCTACAATTAGGGTTAGGGTTAGGGGTAGAGTTAGGGTTACATTTACAATTACAAGTAGAGTTAGGGTTAGGGTTTCCAACATGTTATGATTTCCAACATGTTATGGTTTCCAACATGTTAGAAATCATAAATAGTTGGCAATCATAACCTGTTGGAAACCATAACGTGTTGGAAATCATAACCAGTTAGAAACCATAACTTGATGGAAATCATAATTTGTGGAAACCATAATGCGCGGGAAATCATAAGTTGTTGGAATTCATAACGTGTTGGAAATCATAAATATTATGATTTCCAACTCATTATGATTTCGGACGACTTATGATTTCCCAACAAGTTATGTTTTCCACTTATATAGTTTAGTTAAGTATAGGCATACCACTTAACTATTAAAGAAATTATTAAAAATTATTAAATATAATTTTAAAATTTAGATATACTGTTTTGTATTTTTTAAGTATAATTTATATAATTTAAAGAAATTATAAAAAATATATTAATTTATTGATAAATAATTTGGATTAGGCTTTAAAATAATTATGGTTTATAATAATTCTATAAATATAAATAGAATATCATTATATTTAATAATGTAATATGAAATTAATTATACATTAATTATATTAATGCCTTATTATACGATATAATTATATATTAATTTAATTAACATCTGTTTATAATAATGTAATAATAATAATTTAATTAGGGTCAAAGATTATTAATATTATTATAATTAGTATTGGGTTAGTGTTATGGTTATGATTATGCTTGCGCTCTGAATGACACTAACATATTTATATTAAATATAATATATCTAAAGTACACCGAGAGATATCCTTCTTGAGGCACCTAATGTTAGGATTAGTGATTAAAAAAGTAGGTGCCTCGAGAAGGATATCTCTCGGTGTACTTTAAATATATTATATTTAATATAAATATGATAGTCTAGATTCTATAACAGCTCACAATTGGAGAGTTACAATTGGTAATTTTGGCAAACAAGGGGAATTAATGAGTTAAAAATTAATGGGGAGTTACAATAAGTTAATTTGGGAAGAGAATCTCCATTATGAAATTCTATGACAAATGTTTATGACAGTTGTATACAAAAGAAAGTAGACTATGGGAACAAGCTAAATTACTCAACCTATTCCATCTACAATCAAATGCAATCTCAAGATAAGAGTAGAAGAGCTAAGAACCTAACTACTATCAATTACACCCCAATTGACTATGCCTAGTTCTTGATATGTCATAATTGCTATGATTCTATGCTAAAATGCTAAGATGTTAGTGCTTAAATTGATAGAATTTCATTACATTCAAAGTGCTTGTTGAAAATGGATGGGGAGGGCTTAATTTATAGATTTTTGGAGGTGAGGATGAAGGGCTAGGATTGAATCTGGAAGATCAAGGGCTCAGATTGCTTGAGGATCCTTAAGAAAGGAGAATTGGACAAGTGTCACAAGGAGGTTGGATGAGAAGGATGCTTTAAGATTCAAGAGAAGATTAATGGATGAAATTGAATGGTTGAATGGATGGATGGCTAGGATGAGGTACAATAAATGAGTCCTTAGATGTGATCTTTCTTTCATTGTCCTCATATTTATGTTTCACCTTGTTGCAATTCTCGGCATCATACCATGATTAATCAAGCCATTGTGTATCATGCTTGCAAGCATCACCTTGATTTGATCATTCTGGGGGGCAACCCTTTATGGTGATGTAGCTTTTAAGAACACATATCATTTGGGCATCTACTTTTAGAAAACTCTCATGCCTATTTTATGTGTCTTCCTTATTCTACCTTAAAGGCAGTTGCTCCCCAATGGAGTTAGCAATCAATTTAAGGTGGGGGCATATATCATGCTATGAGCCTTACTCTCATCTTTCTATCAAAACGCTTGTTGATTATCTTTGTTACTGCACTCTCTTGGAAATGATTGTGGCAAAATTGGAATCAAGATCTTGAGTCTATCTTGTTCTCCTACGTTGAATCTCCTTGTATGATTGGGAGAAGGGTTGGAACCACCAACTTAAGTTTGTCTAGAGTACCTTTGGGTATGGTTGCAATACCTTCAAGTATTCTGCAAGGATTTGTGTAAATCCTCTTGCAGGAGGTAGTTCGTACATTCCCTTGAGTGGAAACACTTTTCTTAATGTGGGTTATGTGTATGATGTGTTTGTACCCTCTTGTTCTTTTCATTTCTAACTAACCCCCTCTTAGCATTCTTCTTATTGCATCTTGGGGAATTATGCACGGCGATTGAGGAAACCTTTTAGATTGAGCTCTCTTTTGGCATGTTGAATCAGGGTCTTCCATTATGCGTTTCTTGTGATTATTGTATGATGTGTGCATTCTCCTCGTATATTAGATTATTCTCTATGTATTATTCATGACTCATGCATGCTTCATGTGTTCTCTAAATGTAATCCCTATGTATGTCTCTTAAGTGCTTTGCATGTATTCCATGTGTGTTTCATGTGTATTCTATATGCCTTATGTGGATGCTTTTTGTATTGCATGTATACATTGTGATTGCTCAAGTGTATGCCTTGTGTATGTCTTGTCTTGTCTCATGTTTTCTAAGTGCTTCATGTATGTAGAAATTATGCCTTGTATCTTATGTATATGCAATTCATCATAGACTCCTAGAATCCTAAACTTGGGGGCTTGATCACCCCTCAATTTTGGTGACATTCTATGTCTTCTATGTTTATGATGATTAAAATCTGTCTTCTTCATACTTTAGTGCAAGAATGAGCATAAGAGCATACCTATACTAAAGTGGGGGCTAACTGTTATGGAGTAAAATGTGTACACTAACATTTTACACCTATTTTAGTACTCTGGTCGACCTAAAACAATTAATTCTTGATCCTGATAAATAAACCTGATAAAATAAACTTAGGACATGTATAAGCCCACCTTAATTGGAACTCTTTAGAGCTTGTGGGGCTAAAGGACTAGGGTGTTGGGAATTAAGGTGTCTCAACCTTTGCAAATTCCTAGCATTTAATATTTGTTTGTATATTTATTTACTGGCCTATTTTGTATTTTTTCTTGCACATCTTGTTTTGTCATTTAGTGTGAGGTGGCATGGTGACATGTCATCCTACTTGTAATATGACTTGGATGGTCAAGTCAACATATGAGAATATAGGCATCCCATTTGAGGTGGCACTAATATGCCATGTGTTAGCATCTTGAGGTGTGTTTAATGAGTTATTATGTATGACACAATCTATGACATGTAAGAGCTAGAATTAAAGATTCCTATGATAAGTGAAGACAAGTGTTGGAGAGTATCTTTGCATGTGAGAAAGGAATTTTTGAGTGCCCAAGTTTGACTATGACATGTTGTAAGAGGAATATGCTATTATTAGTCTTATATGGTAGATTCTCTTACAATAGTAAATGTTGTTATGTTTGGCAGATTCTATGACAGTTGTAAGATGTGTAAGAGCATCTGTCATAGCCTATTCTTGGTTGGAGTGCTCCACATTGGGAAAGTCAAACTTGCATGTTATGATAGTTGAACGGAGGTTTCTTGAATGTTGCACAAGTGTCCCAAGGTTTTGGATTTTGACCATGAGGCCAAATTGGATGCCCACCTCTAAAAGCTTCCCATGTTGGCCTTGTAAACTATATAAATGCAGGTACTTGGAGTTGGAGTTGTATTGTTGATTTACAGGTACTGTTATGCTGCTAGAATTGCTCCAGAATTGACATCTTGAAGACTCTTGAAAGAACTTGCATTGCAAGTGTATTGTAATCACCATTAGATTTGATAATACATTGTGCACATTTTGAAGTGTGGGGTTTTTCACCCGAAAGGGTTTTCCCCATGTATATCTTGTGTCATTTGTATTCTACTTGTTTCTATATGTTGTTTAATCTCTATGTTATGTGTATCACATATCTGTAACTATAAAGGATCTAAAAATTTGCATAATATTCCCCTCATTAGTTCAATGTAGGAAGCATTTTTGCGTACCTTTCTTCCTTTCACAGAGCACCTAGCACCCTAGTCTTAGATGTTAGTCCCAACCCTATTTTTGTGGTGTCATCTTAGAATACCTCCTTAGCTTATACATGTCGGCCCCATTTAGTTTTATTCATTATTGGTGAGTGGGAATGCATATATAAGAAAGTTAGTTTATTCATTTGAACATCTAAGCAATCTAGGTACACTTGCACTCTCTCTCTTTCTCTCTCATGCTCTCTATTCTTCTCTGAAGCTCTCTATGGTGGATTATCATTGTTGTACTAACTTCTTGTAGGTCTTGTGAAGATCTCTCTACTTCTTTGAGGCTACACCAACTTCTTGAGTCAAGTTGTGATGCCACATCAAGCAAGCTAGGGTTTCCATGCTCATGGTGACTTCTTTCCTTCATTCTTTATTATATCAATCCATTGTACTTCAAATTTGCCTCTGCTCTCCTAGCCTGGCATGCACTCTTTTATCTCTCATAATTGATATTATGGAGGTGGAAACACCATTGACAAAGCTTGAATTAGGCAAGCTCCTAAATAGCACCAACCCTTTTCCCTTCTTATTTGTGTGCATGTTGCATCCGGATGAATCTAAAGATAACAAGTGACAAGAGATGGGAAGAAAAGAAAGTGAAGGCACCCAGATTTGGGGATCCTACAAAACCCTAATTTAGGTCTAGGGCACCCAGCGCCCTAGTACCTCTCTGCTCTTGAACTCAGATCCTAGTTTTCCTTTGTTCCTTGATCTCTACTATGGTATTAGATTTCCTGTATCTATTTCTAACAATTGTTTATTAGTTAATCTTTCTCAATTAGGGTTTCATGTTTTGCCCTAGTTTGGTTGGTTGAATTTGGTTGGCACTCCTTTATACAACAAAGGGACAAAGCCCCTGTAGTTTGTCTCTTATTCAAAGGTAGAAACCAAACTTGGCTTGTGCTCCAATGTTGATAGAAGAGAGTTTGATCTAGTTTAACCTTTTAGGCTAAGCCTCCCGTTTCCATCTAACAAGTTCATATTTATCTTATGATGTATTAGGGAGCCTATGGGACAATTTTGATTTCACAAAGGAAACAAAAGGTTTGACAAATTTACTAGATGTGATCTTTTTATTGTAGTCATGCCTTAATTATAGGTTAATCTATTATCATATTTTGGTCAATCAAAACATTGTGATTTCTTCATTGAAATCATATAATCTTTTATGTTGCTTCTATTTTTATAAAGTTTTCTTGTAAATTTAGGACATAATTTTCTTGTGACCTAGATACTCTAATTTTGCATTTCTCTATTATAATATTTTGGTCACTCAAAACATTAATATGATTTCTTCATCAAAATTATACTTTCTACATAGCTTCTACATTTATAAAATATTCCCTAATGGATATTAATTCAATTTTACAGAGGAGTAAATTGCATAATTTATACTTTTTATTTTTGTATTTTGGACCATTTTGAGTGGATGTTGTCAATGTAGGATTTTAACATTTAATTTAGCTTTTTAATACACTTACTAATAGTAAATTTGAACCCCTCAGTTTATTATGTAAAATCATTTGTCTAATAATACTATAGCCTAATTTTTGGAACTTTTATCTTCTTAGATTGGAATTCACCTATCGTTATATTACTAGACAATAGTGTGGGTGCGATCTAGAATTGTATACATTCAAAATTTAAAACTCATAGTTTCAAAAGCTAACAATCCTAGGATATAGTCATTACATGTTTTTATGGGCACAAAAAGCTTCAAATTGTGTGTTGTGTATTTTATTACATTATCCTAAAACACTTTCATGATGGAATATTACTGAAAAAAGTACACACTCGAAAGAGATGCAATTGGAATTAGTCACAATTTGGTCTTAGTTTGGATTGTGCGAGCTATTCAATAATCAACATCCATCAATTCTTAGCTTATCTCTTTCAATTTTATTATCAAAGAATCATTCATTAACATCTTACATTCATAGATGTGATCACATGCATCTCTTAGTTTGCATTAGTATTAGTTTGAATTGGACTCAATTGTGTTCAACATAACAATCACAAAATTAACATCCATTCTTAGTTTTTTTTATATATCTTAATCTTATTAAATCAACCTTGAGGCTTGATTATCATCAAAGGAGTTGATTGATAGCAAGCACCCAATGCTACTATTTAGCTCCACACTTTCTCAAATACATGTATAGTTAGTGACAAACATGCTCTCTAGCTAAAATTTTTTAGTAGACAAAATCATGGCATTTAGAAAAAAACACACCTAAAGATGTCATCTTAAGATTGAGAAAGTTAAGAAATTCATCACCATACATCTCTAATCCTCAAGTCCATTCCAAATCTCTATCACAATACCTCATTATTCAAAAAACATCACATCAAATACCAAGTAGACTTTCATTCATCTCTAACATTTCAACATATTTCTACATCAAGCTATCTTAATTTATCAATTCTTATGTAATCATCTCAACTAATTTAATCATATATATCTTAGTTTATCAATTCTTATGTAATCATCTCAACTAATTTAATCATATATGGTTTAATCATTAAATTGGGGCAAACATAAATTAGTTGTAGGGTTATTTTATTTCCCCCACAATTTGAAGCACCGAATGTGGGGACAAGGTATTGATTCTCTCCCACAACTCGGTTTGTTATGCATTCTTTTATTATTGGAACAAGTTGAGGAATACAAATACAAAGCATCCAACAAATGATTCGTTATACATTATTACGGAAGAGCTTGTCTTATATTATGCACTAAATGGTTTTTATATTATATGATATTATTCAACTTGCAATTTGGAAATTTTATAGAGAAATGATTAATTGACTTAATAAAACCATTCCCAAAAATAAAATTGAACCATGTAATTTTGTGTCATTTATAGTTGAGGTTCGCATCACTTTGTGTCCTTGGAATCCAAATGCTAAATTCTTAAATGGCATAAAGATATCAATTAGTTGTATGTGGACCACATAAATTTATATGGTCATCCTCCACTTTGAGATGTCACGATTATAATATAGCACTCCTAAGGTCACGTAAGAAAAACATGTGGACGTACAAACAAGGAGAATCAACGTGTTAAACCATGTTAGGACAATGCCCTTTGTGCTCAACATTTGTCATTACCCCACCCAAAAACGAGGTATGATAAGAAGGGATATAAAATATAACTAGGTGCATTTTCATTTGTTTGGGCTAATAATGTATATAATTTAAAATTTTAGTATTTTTATTGATTTTAATTTTCAATCTTCTTTTTTTTAAAAATGAATATGCATTTATATTTATATTAATTAAAGATCATTAATACATCTTTACAAAAATTATTGGGTGGTATAAAGGCACACCCTAACAAAGCATGGGTAGAGCCCAAAAAGAAACCACAAACATCATATAGCAAAGCTTCCTCCCATGCCAAAGAAGGAAGCCTACAAAAACTTTACAAAATAACCATCAAGCTAGAAAGCAGAAGCACAGGAAAAACAGGCACCGACATAACCAGTGATGCACCAACATGAGCAAAACCATTAACGGTTGCCTCCATAGTTGTCGATCCTACTATCGTTCCGCCGTAGTCATCCTTAACCCTTCAGACACTATTCAAAAGCTGTGAACAAGAGGCACAAAGATTCTCAGTCCTTTAAAGTGACCTCAAAATGCCTTGCCAAAAATAGCCACAGAAATATATAGAAAACTAAACCCTAGGCCGCCACCAAAGCCACCATAAGAAACAGATAAAAACAAACAGGAAATAGAAAACAACCAACCAAACCAAAACCTACGCCTTTGCTCTAGCCGCCATTGACAATCAGAGCAAAAGATCTTCTATTCTCAGCTCACAACTGTCCGTCACCACAAAACCCACTAAAGCCATCGCCACCATAACCATAGCTGCCGCCAACATGGCTAGGAATAGGTATTTGCCGCCGCCATTGGGAGAAACTAAAGCATAACCCTGCAAATTAAGCCACTTTGCCATTCCAGACTGCTCTTTGCGCCATGACTGCAATTCATTGCAAAGATTGGAGAAACCCATACATTGGTTTCTCCCCTATGGAGAGCATTGCCCTTGGCAAAGGCAGGGTTAAGGTTTCTCCCCCATGGAGATCACTGCCCTTAGCAAAGGCAAGGTTAGGGTTTCTCCCCCATGGAGAGCACCATGTGTCATTTGTGTGGACCTCAATCTAATATTTAAAGATGTAATATTTTTTTAGTTCAGAATTTGTTTGACCTATTTTTTACTAGGTTTTTCTTGTTAAATGGAATTTTATGTTTAATTATTTCTTTTCGATCAGATCGTGGGTACAATTTCACTCATAATTTCAAATTTTTAAATTTAAAGTTTTTGTTTTTCAAGGTTTATATTTTTAGGTTTTGATCATTGCTTTTCAACGTGAGTATCAAAAAATTTTAAATTATATATCTAATGTTGTGTATATAAAGACATTATTCAAGGACACCTTCACATCACTAAATAGATGGAAAGCACACATTGAAATAATATTAGAATAAACGAAATTTTCTCCTTTTGTAGGAATTAGTTATCAATCCTCATCTAGACATTAGGCATTGGCGATAATCAATAATTGATAATTTACATTCATTGTCAAGGAACAATATAGAGGCCTCTATTGAACACATTCACTTATCTACTTGCATTAGGATTTAGTAGCATTCAATGATCAACTTAGTGACATCCATTGCTACAACTCACATTAGCATTCATTTCAACACTTTATCTCTCTTTATTATTGACTCAATCCTATGGGTCTAAGGGTTTAGGAAGTTGTACACTTTAATCTTGGCACAGAAAACTCTTAAGGTGCTCTTAGAAGGTCATGTTGATGGGTGTGTTTGCACATGTAACTTAGATAAAATACTAAGTATCTTATCTCTCCTAAAAGGAATCAAATCCCAAAGAAATGAAAAATGACCACCCCAAGGTCTATCATAGCAAGGTCTTGGCCTTCACAAGATAACTCAGTTGTTTGATGTCTTTACTATTCCAACAATGGGTCTTACATGAATCTACATAAACTTCAACACTCAAGGTTAAATTACACATAAACCAATCAATTCTAGAATTAGCAATGCATAAACAAACTAATCCAAACATATATTGCCATAAAATTTATCATTTCAACCTATAACCAACAATATATTAACTTGCATTGATGAGATATCAACCTTACAATAGCAATATGAAAGTTTGAAAGCCCTATTCTAAGTCTAAACTAACTAGATCTAATAAAAACATGCAAAAGCAAGGCACGATAGATAAATGTTAGAGAGAAAACTAATTAAAACTTAGTCATTTTCCAACATTTCAGCCTCATTAATGGATAGACAAGTTTGCAAACATATTAACCATTCTTGATTTGATCATGAGAAGTCAACAATCAAGCTTCAAGAAGGTGCAATCATCAAAGGTGAGTTTATGTGTGTTCAGGCTAGCCACACATAGCAATTTGGAATCAACAAACCACTATTAGTATGAACACTTTGCAAACTCATTAAATTTCCATGAGTCTTCAACTGAAAATGAAAGAACAACTCAGCTTGGTGTTTAGAAATCATGAAACAAACTTTGTATGATGACAAGTTCAACAAATATCAACAATTTCTATTCACTATCATGAATAGAAATCATGAAGTAAACTTGTATTAGGTTCAAAAGATTGACAAACATCAACAATTTTTAAACTTAGTGTCAAGAAAACCATGAGAATGTCATGAAAATTAGAAAACACTATGTATTTGCTCTCAAATCCAAAGTACAAATGCTTTCCAATGTGTCTCAAATACTTTTTTCCAACAAACACCAACAAAACACTGACTAATTCCAACTAATTCTAACCTCTACAATGAGTTTCAACTATCTACTTATTCAAATTAGCTTGAGAATACTAAGTTTTCACCCTTACATCTAATGGCTACGATCAATTTAGTGCAATGGCTCACATTTGATGCTCAAACGTAAAGTCAAATTTGGTAGCAAGTGTAATTTTCAAGATATCCCACTCATCTCCTTGTAGCTTCTTCAACAAGCTTCACTTAGTATCAAACAGTAACTATTTTTGTCCCCACATTTATGTTTTGGGACTAAGTTTTCTAATTTTGACAAAAGTAACTTTTGGAAGCCTAAAGCATTTAATATTTGGAGCTACATCTCCAAGGCATTTAATTTTTGCAACTACATCTCCAACAACTTGTAGTATGACAAATCTTAATAAAAAGAACACGTGTTTCTGTAGAAAGTCATTTCCTCCATGTGTGGCTGTAGGTATCCATTTTCTATGTAAGCATGGATATCCAACTATAGGTGATCAATTCTATCACAAAAAGTGCATTTCCAGCCCTTGTTTTTCATGTTTCCATCATTTTTCAACCATAAGTCTTTATCTCAGATCTGGAACAATAATGTAGAACATCTTGGAAGGTTGCAATAGTTATGGATAAGGCTAAACATTAGGTATAAGATTATACAATTCATCTTTACCTAGCTACAAGACATCATTTCCATCATTTTGAGCTCTAAATGTGCATGTACAACAGTGATATAAGTTTAATTTTTGTGTTTCTCTAACTCCTATGGTTTTTCTTCATCATCATTGACATCAACTTGACTTCATTTTGTAGGTACAACAGTGGTTGAGGTCTGAAAATTAAGTTTCTCCATGGCTGGGACAATAGGGTGTCTCTAGACCTTCATGTTTCCAAGATAGCTCCAACTGATCTCCACATGTTTCTAGCCTCTTAGACCTGCAAAAAACAATGACCAAAATCAAATTTATAATTAAAAAATCATTCTAATTAACAACTTGCCAAAATTCATCACTGGATGCATCAAATCAATCATTCTTGCAAAATTGTCAAATTGTTGCAAAGTTGTCAAATTTATTGCAATTGACAACTTCACAAATTTGATGTCATTTTAGTTGTCATCATAGGATCTTCATAATTTTGGATCTCCATTATCTCTATCCTCTCATCCCATGATCCCATCAAGGCTCTATGCCCTATAAGTTAACTTTCAAGTAGCAAATATGAAAATAGTTTACTTTTGACAACCCTAGGTAATTACTGATGTAATAGTTGTAAGATTGTCTTTTTCACCCTTTAACCTTCATAATTTTTATTCATGTCTCTCAAGGGAGTTAAGTACTTCATCTAGGATCAGTAACTCATGAATATTTCAAGAAAATACCCTCTAAAATAGTGAATTAATGCTATTGTCCTTTGACTATTATGATACCCATAATGATTGTTTGGAATCAATAATTTAGGACTGTCATACATTTTTATTTTTATAAGTTCCTTCTTCATGATATTTTCATGAGCTTAATAAGGTTCCTTTCTTTCTGTAGCATCCTCTAATCAACATGTGTTCATAATAATCAAGGAAATCTATTTGGGATAGGGTTTATGTGGCCTACAAATCTTTCTTTTTAATGCCCAAATAATTCTCCCCATGGTTGTGATAATGAAAGACTTGAATAGGACAGCAATAAGACAATCTACAAAAAATTTAATTCATGAAGTAGATGACTGTAATAAACATCTATTTTAACCCTTATTTAATTATTATAACAATATCGTAACTTTTCTATGCAATTTCAAGGTTATATGGCTTTCATATGGAGTGTTCACAATCTCTTTCATGACTATTGCAACAACATGAACTTCATGATCCAAACCATAGAAGGTGAAAAATTGCCATCAATCACTCTTCCTATGCATGGAATGCAAACCAAGTGAAGATCCTTCACACTTTACCATAAACTCTACAAAGAAACCCTTGATTAAGATCCAATGAATGGTCACAAACCCTTAAATCTAGAATTTACTCTTTTTCTCTTTTTTTATTTTCTTGAAGTCTTGAGAAATATGAATTTTAACATGAAACCCATGATGATATTGACCTGTAAACACAAATGAAAATAATCATATATGAGATTTAACATTTATTTGAAGGATATACAAAAAAAATAGAAAGATAAATGGCAATATTGATCACAAAAAACTGGAACCCTTGCCCTTTAATGGATGAATAAAAAATCTTCACATAAACATTAGTCCATAACCTATCAAAACACTTCATAATCTGCATATTTAGGATGGAATCAAGGCTTTCACGAAACCCAAACAATGAAATAGAGAAATAAAAACAAAAATAACTGCAAGCTATGAGATTAAACGCCCCAAAAAAGTAGTTGTTTTCTCCTTCCTATACAAGTTCTATTTAATAAAATCATTTTGAAAAAGCAATTAATAGTCGTAAATAATATTTTTTCCATACATGCACATGTGGGAGCTTGTAATGAGGTGTTAGGCAATTCAAATTATTTTTCATAGCTATTTTAATGGCTCAAAAATCAAGGAAAGAAGATGGCTAGAGTTATGATAGCCAAAAGAGGTTTATCTTTGCTTTTTCTTGCTTTTTTCTCTTAGGACATCAAATTTATGATAAAATAATATAAAATTAAAAATAAAATGTTTTTCCTTCCTTATTTATTTAATTTTGACATTCAAACATGATTTGAAGGATTTTAGGACTATTATAAATGATTTTAAGGTCCTAAAAGATGGATTTAGCCAATTTAAACCTCTAGAACTGATAACACTTGGATTTTGAATTTGAACTCGTTGATGATTATTTTGCATGCAACTAATTAGATTAAATATAGAGTATCCCACCTCTTTTGAAAAGAATCTAATCCGAAAAAGCTCAGAAAAAGACTACCCCAAGGTTTATACTGTCAGGTCTTGACTTGCAGCATCAGGGACAATGGCATTCACTTTACTTAAGATATAATGTCTAAATTTCTTTATAATAGCCTTCACTAGAGAATAAGCTTGCTTCTCTACATTGGGATACCATAGCTTAGTGTCTTTTAGAGGGGCACTCATAAATGCAATATGATTTTCATCAATAGGGCCTTTCTCCTATGTTAACATTGTTGCACATGTATGCTCAAAAGCAAAAGAATAGATGTAAAATGGTAAAGTATAATTAGGACTTACAAGCACTAGAGCATCAACAATGGCCTATTTAATTTTTGTAAATGCATTGTTTGCTTTAAGTGTCCACTCAACCTTAGCATCATGTTTCAACATAGCATTCACTGGTCTGACAATTTCAACAAACCCTGTTATGAATTTTCTCACAAAATTAATCTTTTTGAAGTAGGACTTGAGTTATTTCTTATTGGTAGGTGGCTAGATTTTAAGGATAGCCTATACAATATCTAGGTTTTTATAGAATTTACACATCCTCAAGACATTGAATGACTTCTTACAAGCCCATAACACTTGTCAAGAGTCAAAAACACAACCTTGGGCATCCATGGCCAAGAATAGGCTCTTATGGGGTCATAAATGCTATCATACATGCATCCTACACTTGGGAAAAAGTTCTCATGCAAGCTTGAACACCTTGGGGCTAACAATAGCCACTTACAACATCTTATGATGTGTCATATGCTATTATTAGTGTCATAGATTCTTATGACAACTTATAGTTGTCATAGAATCTCTTACACCCTCTTGCAGCATCTATGATGTGCGTCATAACACTAAAAATAGATTATTCCTCCACATGTGCACCTCACTTTGACCAATTACCATTTACTATAGTAAATGACATCCCGTAACTACCGCCGATCAACTCCATAATTACTATGGACAGTAAATAATTTTTACTTCTGCCGGTGAAACTTGTACATCCCTTATGGGTAATTACAAATAATAAATGGAATAAATACAATATTGGGATTTACAAGGTTAATGGCACCTTATCCCAAGATTCTCCCACTTGACATTATACATTGTAAATCAACCCATAGGAAATCAAATGAAAAATAATCAGGCACTAGAAACAAGGCCCATGACCTCTCTACACCACACAAACTTCTCTGTGCTCATAGGCTTGGTCAATGAATCTGCAACATTCTCTTGAGTGTCTATCTTCTTCAACTCAATCTCTCCATTTGCAACCAACTCTCGAACAAAGTGATACTGAACATCAACATGCTTAGTTTGAGCATGATACATGGGATTCTTAGCTAAACAAATAGCACTCTGGCTATCACAACCAATCTGAATATTCCTGCAATCAAAACCAATACCTATACACAGTCTCATCAACCAGACTTCCTCCTTAGAGACATGAGTTGCAGCCATATACTCTACTTCTATGGTGGACAAATCAACTATGGGTTGCCTCTTACTCATCCAACTCACTGTACCTCCAAACAAAGTAAACACATAGCTACTAGTGGAGCTTCGACTATCCAAGTCACCTTCCTAATCTGCATCAACAAAACCCTGTATGTCCAAAGATTTATCAAACCTATAAGTACCAGAATAAACCAAACAATGATCAGGAGTACCTGCAAGATATTTAAACACCCTCTTCGCATAGTTCCAATGCTATCTACCAGGGTTAGACATAAATCTACTCAAAACTCCCACTGCTTGGGAAATATCTAGTCTAGTGCAAACCATTACATACATCAAACTCCCTACATCACTAGCATATGGCACATTAGACATATCCTCAAGATCATCCTCAGTCTTTGGACACATATCTAATAAAATCTTAGTACCAATGGGTAAAGGAATTCTAATTGGATTACAGTCCTACAAACTAAACCTCTGCAAAATAGTATTCACATACTTACTTTGTGACAACCAAAGCTTTCTATTAACTTTGTCCCTCCTGATCTCCATTCCCAAGATATACATTGCAGCACCAAGATCCTTCATCTCAAATGCACCTAAAATTTGGGCTTTAAGCTCACTGACCATACCCTTAGTATTGCTAAAAAACAACATGTCATCAACTTACAAAGCAATAACCAGTATAGAATCATCAACACAATGAATGTAAACACAATGATCCTCCTCGCTTCTAAAAAAACCCAATTTCAAAATAAATGAGTCAAACTTTTGATACCACATTCTGGGGGACTGTTTCAGACCATAAAGAGAACTTTTTAACCTGCAAACCTAATGTTCTTTTCCTTTTCCCTCAAAACTTGTAGGCTGTTGCATATAAATTTCTTCTTCAAGATCTCCATGTAAGAATATAGTCTTAACATCCATTTGCTCAATCTCCCAATCATAAGTTGTAGCAATGGATAAGAGAAATCTAATAGAAGTCAATTTAGCAATAGGAGAAAATATCTCACCAAAATCAATTCCCTCTCTCTGAGAGTAGCCCTTGGCTACCAGTCTAGCCTTGTACTTCTCCAATGACCCATCTACTCCAAACTTCTTGAAGATCCACTTACATCCTATGGCCTTTCTTCCTTTGGGCAAATGAACAAGATCCTAGGTGTTACAAGAGTTTAAAGCCATCATCTCCTCCTGCATGGCTAACTGCCAAGACTCACTATCATCTATAGAAATAGCTTCCCTATAGGATCTAGGTTTATCGTTAGTACTCAATAAAGCATAAACACAATGGAAATCTGGTGGGCTATACCTGTCAACTAGATTCTATTGTCCTGTGGATCTCCTCAAGGGTGGAGTAAGAGACTCTACTTGTTCTTCTGCATGATCATCTACACCAACTTCTTCTATCACAACAGCTTCATCTTCATCAGAACTACTTGAATCTTCTTCTTCTTCCCCCAATCCATCATTCTATTCATCCTGAGGTGCATCTTGCTGCTCTAAATCAAAGTGCACCTTCTTTACATTTTCTTCTTTTTCTTTTGGCTACTAAGGTTCAGAAATAGCTCTAAGTTCCCTGAAAATAACATCTCTAGAAAATATAATCTTGCGAGTTAGTGGATTCCAAAGCTTATAACCTTTGACATTATCACCATATCCAATGAATGTACACTTTTAAGCCTTTGGATCCAACTTAGATCACTTTTACTTAGGCACATGAACAAAAGCCTCACAACCAAAAACCCTTAAATGTGAAACATAAGGTTTCTTACCTGTCCACACTTCATAAGGTGTCAAATCAAAAGCCTTACAAGGAGATCTATTTATCAAGTAGCAAGCAGTACACATAGCCTTTGCCTAAAAGCATTTATCCAACTGTGCATCACTAAGCATAGTTCTGGCCCTTTCCATAATTGTTCAATTCATCCTTTCTGCAACACCATTTTGTTGTGGTGTATATGGAGTTGTCTTTTGTCTAATTATCCCTGCGTGCTTGCAAAACTCATCAAATTCCTTAGAGCAATATTCCCCTCCATTGTTAGATCTTAATATTTTTATCTTTAAACCTGATTGGTTTTCTACTAAGACTTTGAATTCCTTAAACTTAGTGAAAACTTCAGATTTATGCTTCATAAAATAAATCCATGTAAATCTGGATACATCATCAATAAAGGTTACAAAATAACAAGATTTTCTGATAGATTCATTATCCATAGGTCTAAACACATCCGTATGAATAATTTCTAACTTCTCTTTTACTCTATTTCTTCCTAAAGGAAATAATTTTCTATTTTGTTTACCAAACACACAATGCTCACAGAAATCAAAGTGCTCATCAAAATAGGAGAAACCATCCAACAAATTTTTATTCTTAATAGTTTTTAATACATTATTGCTTGTGTAGCCTAATCTACGGTTCCACAACATACATATATTTTTAGTAGTGGCCTCAGATACATAGGAGGCATTATAAATTGTGGTGGCTTCAAGCTTAAACAATTTCCTGAATCTCTTCCCTTTCGCTACCACCAAGTTCCTTCTCACCAATCTGCAGCCATGCTTGTCAAATGTCACATGCATTTCCAAATCATTCAACTTCAAAACTAAAATTAGATTTCTAGCTAATCTAGGAACATGCAAAACACCAGGGTGGGTTTTAATCCTTCCATCAATGAAACACAACAATACCTTTCCTTTCTTGACAATCAGATATGTAGAGTTGTCACCAAGGTAGATATTAAGTCCATCATATTCTTCATATGTGGAGAACCATTCCTTATGAGGGGTCATATGAAATGAGCATCCTGAGTCAACCAACTAGTGATCATTAGAAACAAGATTACATGTAGAAAGTAAAACTTCTTCACTTGCATTCGAGGACTTATCCGAAGCACTCTCCCACTATTTCTTGGGGTTTCTACACTCCTTGTTCACATGTCCTCTTTTACCGCAATTCCAACACTTAACTCTGTTCTTTTTACTAGGAGTCTTAGACCAGCCCTTGGACTTATCCTTAGCCCCTTTGATCTCCTTTAGGTCCCCTTTCCTTAGACGTTCCCCTGACATTGAGATCATCCCCTTAACTATTCAAACTCTTCTTCCTTAATTCCTGTGACAGTAGCACTGAAACAAGAGCATCCAACTTCAGATCCACAAGGTTAGTAGTGATGGCAAGGATAACATTCTCCCAAGACTCAGGTAAATAACATAGAAGTAAGATACATTTATTTTCCTCACTAACCTCAACATCTACTGAATCAAGCTGACTCACCAATAAATTAAAAGAATTTAAATGCTCTGCAACTGATTCACCTTTTTGCATTTTCATGGAAAACAATTTTATTTTTAAATAAAGTTTATTTACCATACTCTTGGCTTGATAGATCTCACCCAACCGTTTCCACAACTTGTATGCAATCTCTTCCTTTGTGACATTCAATAGGACAGAGTCCGATAGACACAAGTGGATGGTTCCCCGTGCCTTCTTATCTAGTGTATCCCACTCATCTTGAGAGACATCATCAAGTTTCTTCTCTTTTTGGACATCCAACCATTGGTTTCTTTCTTCCAACAAATCTTCCATTTTCAGCTTCCACAACTCATACCATGTTCCATTGAACTTCTCAATGTCCAATTGAGAGGTTGATGTAATAGTGGATACAACCATAATAACAAAACAAGATTTGCAAAACAAACACAACCAAATCTCCCACTACAACTATAGCTTCCACACTACCACCCAAGAGTCAAATCTGGCCAAGCTCTCATACCAAATATTAGAAATGAAAGCAACACTACTTGAATGGAAATCTGATTCGAGATAAATTTCAACAATCTTTAACTGTGTGTTATTAATGAAGATTGTAACAAAACATAAACCCACAATATAGAAATATACCAAAAGCAGAATGAAGCACATAACACAAGTGTTTAATGTGGAGAAAACCCTTTCAGGTAAAAAACTCCACCGAGAAAAGAGGCCAAGTTGTATTATCTTCACAAAAGAAGATTGCGAATACATTCACTTCCTTTGTCTTCCAACCTTCACTCTAGCAGAACCTGGGTACCTGTAAACTGTTATATGCCTCTCATCTACTATGCTATGGTTTTTATAGAATTTACTCAACCTCAAGACATTGAATGACTTCTTACAAGCCCATAACACTTGTCAAGAGTCAACAACACAACTTTGGGCATCCATGGCCAAGAATAGGCTCTTACATGGTCATAAATGCTGTCATACATGCATCTTACACTTGGGAAAAAGTGCCCATGCAAGCTTGAACGCCTTGGGGCTAAAAATAGCCACTTACAACATCTTATGATGCATCATATGCTATTATTAGTGTCATAGATTCTTATGACAACTTACAGTTGTCATAGAATCTCTTACACCCTCTTACAACATCTATGACATGCGTCATAACACTAAAAATAGATTATTCCTCCACATGTGCACCTCACTTTGACCAATTACCATTTACCATAGTAAATGACATCCCATAACTACCACCGGTAACTTAGGGACTTACCGTGCAGTAACTCCGTAATTACCGTGGACAATAAATAATTTTTACTTCTTCCATTGAAACTTGTACATCCCTTATGGGTAATTACAAATAATAAATGGAATAAATATAATATTGAGATTTACAAGGTTAATGGCACCTTATCCCAACACTTAACATTATCAGTTGTTCCCAAATTATGAGGATCACACTTCCCTCCAGTAGATTCTGCTTGCTTATTATGGATGCCTAACTAATCATGGTTAAACAGTCTCTCCAATTCAACCATTCCTCTTGGAATAGTGTTTGTTTTTAGGTTTAAGACTCACTCCAAGTCTACTTTAGCCTCTTCTTCATCGATAATTTGAGTAACAAACACATTGAAACAAGTGACAAAATCAAGGATATGTTTATCGTCTTCAAAGTCTTGGAAGTTGGTGATATTATCGGGCGTGGATCATACGGGCACCAATTCTATAGTGAATTTCTTCAAATCAAACATGACCAATGGTTCTAAAGTACTAGAAGCTTGTGCCAAGGCATTTGTAACATGATTCCTCTTCATGGGTATCAAATGGATATTAAATCCATCAAATCTTTCAATGAGGTCCCAAACTCTGTTTCGGTAGCTACCCAACCTTCTATTGTGATATCAAAAAATTTAGATTTGCAAATGGAAATGATCAAACAATGAAATGCATAACCTAAACCCAAATAATTTAATACCTCAAAGATGCAAGATGAATTGTTTGATTGATGATGATAGATAGTGTTGTGTTGATTTCTCGATTCTGCAACATAACATTGATATGAAGATAAATTATGGATGGTTGATGTTGATAGATGCAAGCTAGATGGATTGAAGATGATGGATGAGGGCTTGAGATGAAAATTTGGCCAAGTGAGGTTGCATGAAGAAAAATCCCTGAAAATCTCCTCTAATCTTCTCCTTTGGCTCAAGAAAGGCTTGCTTTATAGGATTGGCTTGGTTCAAATGGATGGTTAGAATCAATTAGGGCTTTAGATGAAATGGATGGATAGGATTAAGTTAGGTTTCCTTGCACATTAAGAAATTGTAGTCAATTGACATGTGTAAGGAGAAGGATAGGGCTCATGTGTGACCATGTACACAAATACTAAAATTAGGTCCCATTAGTTGTACATGTGAAGGATTTTAAATGAAAGTTGTACTACAATACATAATTAAGGGGAAATAGACAAGTTTTAAGGTGAGATGAAAGGTGAGGTGACTTAATTCAAATTAAATATTTGAATTAGTTGGGATATAGTTGGGAAATTAATTAAATAAATGAGATTTTATTTAATTAATTGGGTAGATGAATAGGATGGGATAAGATATGATGTGGAAATTAATTAAATAGGATGATGGGATTAAGGACATGATTATGAATGGGAAATTAATTAAACAAATAAAATTTATTTAATTAATTGGAAAGTGGGATTATGAATGTGAAATTAATTAAATAAATAAAATTTATTTAATTAATTGGCTAAGTGTGATAAGGATGGGATTAAGACAAAATGCTACATAATGTCTAAGTAATGTTTTTGACTAGGTGTTGCAGGACATGGACAAATTTGGGTGTCTACATTTTGCCCCTCTTTGAGATGATGTTCGAGATGATAAGATTTATGTCAAGTAACATCATTTCAAAGAAGCTAAGGTATGGATAATCGATAGGGTGATGATGAAAAGATAGGATGAGAATAGAAAGATAGGGTGGTGATGCCCCCTTGAGAGGATAGGCAGGTTGGACAAACACGGGTAGGCTCTCTAAATGGAAGGGATTGGCTAAGAAAGAAAGATAAGGAATGGATAGAAGAAATGAAGGATGTGTTATGCTGCAATGAAAGTGAGAAACCATGATCTTTGATATAGCACGAGACATTATGCACCAAGGTATAAGGACCAGGGTGACGATGTGTCTTGTGCCACATCATAATACAACCTTGTCTGGATACAAGATATGAATATTAGCTGGATTGATATTGATATGATGCAAATGCAAGATAAAATGATAACACACATAAGCAAGCAAGCAAGCATGCACAAATGATTCAAAAACAAACAAGGTATTGCCCCTGTCAAGCTGTAAACCAATGATTGATTGTTGATTGTTTTGTTGTTGATAGTGTTGTCATGGCGGGGAAAGCTATATCCCTAGATCAACACAAGGTTGTTTGCTGAGTTGGTTGGCTGATTGACTAATTGAATTATCTTACAACAAGGCTAGGATCAAGACCATGGATTGTGCTTGGTTAATTTGGCAAGATTGATTAACTTGATTAGTATGGATTAAGAATGGGCTTGCATTTGGATCATTGTTTAGAATGATGGATGAAAATGAATTGAAGTAAATTGAATTGATATAAATGGACGATTTGATTAAAGGAAATGGATTGATTGAATGATAGATTGATTAGAAGTTGTTTATTAATGATGTAGAAGATAGATGATAATAAATGATAAGAGGAGAAAGAGGAAAAATCATTTGTGCCTGAATCTGGGCACTTCCTTCATACTCCAGACTGCCTACATACCTTGTATCCATGGGATCAAGGCACTTAATGATGGAAATGAGATGTAGTTCTGATTTGTCTTATTGACGATGGTCAAAGATTGAGTTATGGATTGAGATTGATTGATGAAATGTTGATGATGGGATGATATGTGGTGGATTGAGCTTCTTTTGATTTGTTGAAGTGATTGGATTTATTTTGATGGTTAGCTTGATGTGCTTTGGTTTTTATCTTTGTTGTTGCTGGATTGATTGTTTTGATGATTGGATTGTTTTGAATGATGATAGTGATGGTGTGATGATTAGAGTATCTACTCAATCTAAGAACAAGCAAGTGTTCTCAATGTGCTCAAAGGATGTATAACAAATAAGGTATTGCCCTTGTCAAGTCATAAACCTGTTGATAACTGAGAGGGGGGGGTGAATTAGTTATCTTGATTAATTTAACTTTATGTTCTTCTTTAACAACTAGTGCAGCATCAAAACAAATAAGCATCCATAAGCATGAAAGTAGAAACAAAAATAATACACATGACACAATGATTTGACATGGAAAACCCTGTTAAGGGAAAAACCATGGGGTGACTAACCCAAGATTGTATTCTTTGTTAGAAGAATAGAAGTACAAAATGGCACTTGCCAATTAGGGCTCGCTGCCCGAGCACACTGCTCATAAGAGGCTCACTGCCTACAAGAGACTTATTGTCTACAAGGTACAAAGAAAGTAACTAGGTACTTGAACTGATGAGAAGCATCCACATATGCTGAGTATTAGTTTGGTTAGGCTCAATACACTGATCTACTGCACTTCATTCTTCCTCTTCTTTGGTGCTGCTGTCTTGTCACATACCGGACCTGTAATACTGCTTCCACACTACTTTCTACTTTTCTTTGTACAACACAACACACACACCTTTACATCAAAATACATCTGGTATATATATCCACATCAATGATTTTAGTCATCTTTCTAGTCGGCATCCAAAAAACTTAGAATATTTCAAAACTCTGGTACGTTGGCTAAATCCATGCTTACTAAGTGATGCGTATCAAAATGATGGTTATAGAAGTCATCAATCATGTTAGCCAATCATGAATGATACTTTAAGAAACTTGATCACCATCAATAACTCATCCGGATTAAGGTCTGATGCTCTACCGATCAGTTCTTCCTCAGTCAACTCTGCCAAACAGGAACCCAACACTTAGGTTCTCATATTTCTTCACTCTTTCATCACCGGAGGCTCAATCTCTAGAATGTATCAGTCAAGGTACACCTCTTGACTTCCCCAAGTTTGCACTTTACTGAGATACTTCCTCTAAGAGTTCTAGACCTGATTGTCAGACCTTGCTGCATGCTCTGTTCTTGGTCACCGGACAAAAATACTCTTCAATCTATCTTCCGATATAGGCACACCATGTCCTGCGAATGTGTGGGATGGACCTTGTTGCCATCAATGACAACACTAATGAAGCCACATAGTGTCTCTTGCCAACAATCTCCTCCTTTGGCATTGATGGCAACACTTAGTGAAAAATGACTAAGTGTCACACTGTACTACCCCTTGGTTGATGCTCTGTTCTACTATACACTTTTCTGGAGCTCCCCCTTAGCTGGATTCCTCATTTTTCACTACTCCTCACTCCCCCTTTGACATCAATGGAAAATAGTAGGATCCACATACCAAAATTTCCAAAAACAATCTATACTTAGCCGCACAAATAATATACATAGCATACTTACATATACTAAAGTATATCTGCAAAAGTTGTCTTCAATTGGACAAATTCTATTGCCCAACTCTGCTTCATCCTATCCAAAATTGAGATGTGACCACTCAACAAGAATGCAAGAGCATCTGCCCTCTTTAGATCTATCGGATCACTGGTCCAGTCTGTGGTCTGAGCATCACTTAGGGCCTCATGCATGGCCTCTAACTTAGGGATAATTATCCCTCTAAGTTCACTCAACATGCTTATTCTATTTTTCTTCTCTTTTTCAAGCTTCTTAATTTCATTTAAGGCTGCAATAGTCTGACACTCTTGATTTATTATAGATGTGGTAAGAGGATCAAAATTCTGAGATAGTCTTGATAGTTTATCCTCCTGTTCTTTCACTTTCTTCTCAATATCCATTGTTACTTTGGACCAGGATAGAAAACCATTATACATTTCTCTGCCATCTTTAAGAGAATTTTCTAAGCTCTTTATCCTAATATCCATATTTCTCCTATCATTGGTTATTAGTCCTTGTACTTCGGAGAATCTCTTTCCCAAAACTCTTTCTAGACCTTTTCTTCTACTGACTTCTCTAAGGAATCAAAATGTGTATGAACAAAATTTACAAGAGACTTTAGATTATCGGATGTGGAGGCTAAAGGATCCTTTTGGAAGGATGGTATGATCTTCTCCAATACACCGGATGCAGTTTCTAAGAGCTCACAGTCTTCCATGTGAGACTTCAGAAGTTCTTCTTTTGCCTTTGCTTGAGTAAAGGATGCTAGCTTCATGGTTTGAATTGGGGAGAGGGAATCAAAATTGAATGGTCCTTGAAGCAGTTCTGGTTCATCAAATTCCATCATCTCTTTGATCAAGAAATCTTTGACAGTGTCTACAGTGTCTCTTGCCAGAGACAGAGTCTTCTTTCCTTCTGCAGTCTCAGAACTATCTCCTGGGGTCTTCTCTGTTTGGTCTTTTTCCCTTTCCTTTACTTCTTCTTGACTAGTTTTCTCCTCTAATCTTTCTTCTCATTTAGATCCAGAGTCTTCAGGGGAATCCAAATGAGAGATATTTACATCTTCTTGGACTTCCTCTTCTGGAACATAGGAATCCAGGTCCTTAGTTTTCTCCTCACCTATTTCTTTTGAAACTTCTGCATTTTTCTTTGTAGGATCTTCTTTAGATGTACTAAGTCCTTCATCATCCATGACAGAGGGTTCATCACCTAAGTCCTCTATAACATGAATATTGAATCTTTTATGGGCATTCCAGAGGATGTCTTCAATCTCTTTGGCCACTTGATCAGTCTCTCTGAGCATAAGCTTATTCATTTTGGCTTTGCTCCGGAACTCATCTTTACAATCTTTGAAGATCATGATCGTTTGCTTTGGAGTGATGGAGGGATAAAGGTAAATAGCTATTTGTTCTTGGATCTACAGATCCTTTGCCTTTGTATTTTCCTTTCTCATTTCAAGTTCCTTCTCTAAAGTTTTGGGAATTAGAGAGATGATTTCAACAAATGCCTTATTATATATGTTCAAGCACTTAACTCTGGCTTCTTCTAAGATCTTTTTATCTACATCATTATAATCATCATAGAATTTTGTCATTGGTTGCAGATTCCCATCCACAATAACTGTCTTGACTACATCATCAATGGACAGAGTAGGCCTTTCAACAAACTCTTCTACTTCTTCTTCCTTACTATAATCGGTAGAGGGTTCACCAGATGTTTTCTTCTTCTTCTTTATTTTCTTGAATTCCTCACCTGTCTCTGTCTCTTCATCATCCTTGAGAATTGTATAGGATCTTGTTGCCTTTTTCTTTGTTCTTTTCTTTGCCTTTCCAGATGTCTGGGCTTCCAGTCTTGATGCTTTTTGGCTCTTGGAGGTGGCAGGTGCAGAGCTTTTCGAAGATCTGGTCCTCGAGGGGGCTTGCACCGAAGCACTTTCTTTTTCTGTTTCTTGTCTCTCTTTCTCTACCCTTTCCATCTTTTCTCTGTTTGCATCAAGTGCATCTTTTGAAATGACATACCTTTTGGCAACATTCTCTACTTCTTTTCTCACTTTTCTTTTCATCTCTGGTTGTCTAAGCTCCACATGAATATTTACACTCAACTCTTCAAAGGTTCCAAACCTTTCTACCTCAGGGTCCTTGGGCTGACTTAAAAGATGTTGAATGTGCAATTCTAGGATTTTCTCATCATCTTCATACCTAATTGGCATGATCCAGACTATTCTTGGTTCCACTGCCTCCATTAGGCATTGATCAATATCCACCATGAAGCACACTGTATCTTTGTATTTTTCCACTAGAGATTGGGGTATTCTCTCTCTTGCTTGCATCATACTCTGAAATTTCTTGAAGTAGCCCCATAGTGCTATATTCTGTGCCTTGGCATCACCTATTCCATGCAAATAATCTCTAATTTGTATGGCAGCGGGTCTATCATTTTGCCATATCTAGCCACTAGATCCGGGAAGCACATTCATGTAATAGAAGAGCAAATAGAGTATCAAGCCACCGTATTTGAAAGAGTTCTTCTCCTTTAGCTTCTAAAGATTCTCCAAAAGTTGGTTCAGAAGGAGCTCACAGAGATCATAGTCAACATTCTTCCTTAACATTTCATAAGCAGTGTAAATTGTTGTTCCAGAAACAAAATTCTCTCTACTGGAGTGATATATCTTGTAGCCAATTATCATGGTGGCAAACTTGATATCTAGATCTGTGATATCCTCAATTGTCATTGCTCTTTTATCAAATTTAGATCCGGTAGCCTCACTCACAGTTTGGTTTTTAACTGATTTGAGAGTAGGTAACCCACAGGATGAGTGCAGACCGGTTATCGCTTTAATAGCATCTTTTGTGATCTTGAATGGTCTATTCAGCCACATGAAGTTGTCATGCACTCTACTCAAAACATACTAGACCCACTCATCTTCTGCAAAACAGGGGAAATGGATGTACTATCTGAAATACTTAACCTGAATAGCCTTGTACTGAGGTTTGAGTTCAAAGGAATCATCTATTAATTGTTTGTGATAGATATCCATTAGTTTGGATTCCCCAAATTCCTCAATGTTTTCATGAATATATGCCCTAACATCTTCTACATGTAAAACCCCATTCAAAATGTTTGAAAAGGTGCCTAGGGGATCAACTTATAGGGATTTATATGGATGTTTCTTGAATTTAGGATGCGTCCTATCAGTGATCTTCACAACATTCAGAGTAGCCATCTTTCAAAAGATTCAGAGAGAGATTTCAAGAACAAAAAATACCTTTTATGCTTTTAAGGTTCACGAAATGAGCTGGATCAAATTGCAGGATATATCAATTTCTGTGGATGATCTTTGAGAGGCTTGAGATAATTTGTTGCAGAGCTCATTCTCTTTTCTTCTTAAATGTAAATGTACAAATGACGAACAAAAGAACCCTTTTATTCCTATGCAAACCCTAATTTCATTTTGCAATAAATGCACAACTTAAGTTATTCCGGTTGCCTTATCATGAGAATTTTTTTGGATCACTGAGATGTACTTAGAGCTGATTTTAGTGATTAATTTTAATGTCTCTGCTTTGCTTGAATCATCCCCTTTATCTGTAGATCAAGATGTTTCAGTTTTAAATCACACCGGATCAAACTGTGAAAATCCAGCTTTTACTAGAAACTGTCAAACCGGATCAATCTTGGAAGATTAGACTCTTCAAATCTTATTGCGGATCTTCCACATCTTTACCAAGACTTCTTTAGATGTTTCTATGAGAACCCTTTAATCCACAACCTTCCATGTGCCAATTTCGAGCACCTATTGACTTGCTGGGGGAAAATGTTTTTCTTTTGTTACTCCCCCTGAGCCAGAGCTCATTTGTTTAGTTTCTGGAAGGAATATCAACATCAAATTCTGGTGCGGATCCATCCTTAACATTTTCTATACTTCTCTTCACTCATATCTTGTTCATCTCCCTTTGAATTTCATCCGCATTCACTTTTCCTTTTCCTTTGTCTTGGTTTTGATTATGATGCACCGGACCCTTTTGATTCTTACTTCTACAGAATTTGGCAATATGATCGGATCTATTGCAATTGTAGCAAACAACATTTCTTTGCATATTTGATTGGAATCCTCTTGATCTACATTGATTAGCCATATGTCCCACTCTATTGCATGTAAAGCATCTACCATTGAACGAATTGTTTATTTGCAAATTTCTACATTCATGAGATTTGTGACCATACCTTTTGCAGTTAAAACATTGTTTGGAGAAGGATGAATTAGTCTGATTCATTCTTCTTCTAGACTGATTTGCTTTGTGACCAAAATTATTGCAATTGTGGTGGTATCCATTGAAGGATGGATATCTTTGAGCATTTGGTTGCCTTAACAGAGGTCGTCTAGGCCCGTTCCTTGGATTTCTGGATCCGGAGCTTTCACCTTTCTCATACCCCAAGCCTTGCTTGTCATCTACCCTCTTTTGGCTTTGAAGAAGAAATTCAAGTTGCGCAGAGCTTATCTTGAATTTTTCTTTGTATTCATTTGCTATTTGAAGATCCCTTTTAAGAGAGTCAATCTGATTCTCAAGTTGTTCTTCATTATCTCATGCTTATTCAAGATCAGATTCTAGATGCCTAATTATTCTATCCATTTTATGGCAGTCTTTTGACTTGTCCTTGAGAGATTGTCTTAGATCATATTCAGCTTTTCTTTTCTCTTCAATTTCTTGGGTGAATTCCATAACCCATGATTCTATTTCATGTCTTACCATAATGACCTCTTTTGATAGTTTCTCACATAACTTGTTCTTCTCTTTCAAATCTTCATCAGTATTATTGGCTTCACTTTGACTTGCTAATTGTTGAAGAAGTTCCTTTCTCTTTTTCATAGAGATACTCAGTTTCTCTTTTAGTTCATTTATGAAATCATCAGCCTATTTGAGTCTTTCCTTCAAGTTATTGACTTCAGAGTGAGATTGTTCAAGATCATCTAGGGTAGACTGAAGTTGTTCCCTCATACCATACATATCCATTGTGATTCCTAGATCTTCCTCAAGCTATTAGGCTCTGTTTGGAGGAACCTAGCTCTGATACCAATTGTTGATAACTGAGAGGGGGGGAGTGAATCAGTTATCTTGATTAATTTAACTTTCTGTTATTCTTTAACAACTAGTGCAACATCAAAACAAATAAGCATCCATAACCATGAAAGCAGAAACAAAAACAATACACATGACACAATGATTTGACGTGGAAAACCTTGTTAAGGGAAAAACCATAGGGTGACTAACCCAAGATTGTATTCTCTGTTAGAAGAATAGAAGTACAAAATGGCACTTGCCAATTAGGGCTCACTACTCAAGAACACTGCTCACAAGAGGCTCACTGCCTACATGAGACTTACTATCTACAAGGTACAAAGAAAGTAACTAGGTACTTGAACTGATGAGAAGCATCCACATATGCTGAGTATCAGTTTGGTTAGGATCAATACACTAATCTACTACACTTCATTCTTCCTCTTCTTTGGTGCTGCTATCCTGTCACATACCGGACCTGTAATACTGCTTCCACATTGCTTTTCTTCACACAAAACAACACACACACCTTTACATCGAAATACATTTGGTATATATATCTGCATCAATGATTTCAGTCATCTTTCTAGTCAGCATCCAGAAAACTTAGAATATTTCCAAACTTTGGTTTGTCAGCTGAATCCATGCTTACTAAGTGATGCGTATCAAAAAGATGGTTATAGAAGTCATCAATCATGTCAGCCAATCATGAATGATACTTCAAGAAACTTGATCACCATCAATAACTCATCTAGATTAAGGTATGATACTCTGTCAGTTAGTTCTTCCTCAATCAACTCTGCCAAATAGGAACCCAACACTTAGGTGCTCATATCTCTTCACTCTTTCATCACCGGAGGCTCAATCTCTGGAATGTATCAGTTAAGATACACCTCTTGACTTCCCCAAGTCCGTACTTCATTGAGATACTTCCTCTAAGAGATCCAGACCTGATTGTCAGACCTTGCTGCATGCTCTATTCTTGGTCACCAGACCAAAATACTCTTCAATCTATCTTCCGGTATAGGCACACCATGTCCTGTGGATGTGTGGGATAGACTTTGTTGCCATCAATGACAACACTCATGAAGCCACATAGTGTCTCTTGCCAACAAAACCAATGATTGATTGTTGATGATGGTGTTGTCATTGTGGGGAAAGCCATATCCCTAGATCAACACTAGGATGATGTGGGAACGATATATCCCATTGATGATGATTGATGATGTTTATGACAAGATTAGGATCAAAACTTGTTGATTTGATTGGATAATGTTCCTTGATTGATTAGCTTTCTTGATATGGATTAATGTGACTTGGATTTAAGATCATTGCTTAGATTGATTTGATTGATATGATCGAAAGAAGTGATTGATTGAAATGGATGAATGAATGTTATTGATAGGAAGAATTGATGATGATGATTTGATTTTGATTGAATGTTGATGGAGTGGATTGTTTTGGATGATGTGATTGGTTTTATTGCTTGGATTTTTTGTTGGATATTTATGATTTTGGATTTTCTGAATGTTTTTTTTTTTTTTGGATTTTTGGGATATTTTTATTTTTTTTTTGTATTTTTTGAAATATTTTGGAAAATGCCAATGGATTTACAATTTGAGTAGCCTTTGTGCTAAATACCAATGACAAGGGAGAAAACCAAGCCTAGGAGCAAAGGATGGATAAAAAGATGGGCTCATAGTAAATGTGATGACAAGATCATGAGAGTTGGATGGGATGGAAGGTTCATGAGAGTTGGATGGATAGAAGAGAGGATAGGCCATATAAGGGATGGATGCTTGCCTCATGATAAATGGATAGGTAGGCTATAGTGGAAACCTCAAGATAAATGAATGGGGATAAGCTATAAGATGGGAATCTCATGATAAGGGTATGCCATAGTGGATGGATCATAAGGGAGCTAGGATATGATCTTCAAAGGCTATTTTGCATAGGAAGAATAAGTTGCCCCATTCTAGGTGGTAATGCTTAGGATTATTTGCATGACAAAGTTCATGACCATAGGATAAAGACATGATGGGATTTTACATGGCGCTTATGATGATATGATGACATGATGGTTTGGTTTAAATGGGATGGATAAATGGTCAATGGATAGGACTTGGTTTGGAAAGAAGGTATGTCAAGAAATATCCAAACATGTTTCAACATTTTGCCCCTATGTCTTCATCAAAATCAAAAGGCAGAAGGATGGATAAATGGGTTCAATAGAATAGGCATGTTTATGTAATGGCTAAGGATAGTAGGATATGCTAGGACATGATGGAAGACAATAGTGTGGCATAATGGCTAAGGATGGTAGGATAGGATGGTATGGAAATGTTATGATAGATAGTTTAGATGAGACAATGTGCCCCCAAGTGTAAGTGACATAGAAGATCAACCTACACATGATGCCTATTTTCCAGGTTTTCATCATGGTACTTATCCAAGGTGCCACCAAGGGTGGTTTTCACTGTTGGACAAAGGGATTTCTCTTTATTTTTTTTATTTTTTTAAATTTTTAAATTTTTTTTTTAATTTATTTTTTTTGTTTTTTGTTTTGATGGGATAGCCTAACAATTACACATGGCACCTGTTTGCCAGGTTTTCACCATGGTAATGGATAGGAGGGACTCAAGTGTCTAGTTTGATGGATGTTGGTAGTCCCATTAAAGATGGATGCCATCGCATGGACCATGTCATTATGCTCATAGATGTTGATAAGGTATTGCGTGGATGGGAGATGGATTAGGTAGATAATGGATTATAATGTGGAATTATGGTAGGGTAGGCTAGTGGCTTATGGTGTGGATTTATATAGGCTTATGGAATGAAGATGGATGAAAAGTTTATGCCAAAGCATTGACCATAGAGATAGCATGGGGGAGATATGTAGGATAATGGATGGAAGATGGGGAGATGTAGTTGTGTGGAGGTGCTGTGGAGTGGAATGGAACCATGACCAACGGCTGAACACACTGTGATAAACATTGAAGCTTTTGATGAGATGGTGGTGTATGAAGCAATGGAGATGTTTGCTTAGGATATGGTTGATGAAGTGATTTAGGAACCCACATAGATTTAGTATTTTTAGTGCTTTTGTTTTGCTTGTGGGATTTTTGAAGGGAATGGAAGTTTTGGATGGAAATAGGCTCTTGGATGGATATAGGTCTTTGGGATTCTTGAGATGTAGATGAGGATGCCTCATTCACTTTGCTAGCTGTTTGCTTAGGAACCCAAACCATTTTGCTTTTGGGCTTTGCATTTGGAGGTAAGGATTTAGATGGTTGCTTAGATGAACTTTTCTTTGATTTTGATTCTTTATGTCCTAAGGTATGAAGACCTTTAGGATTTTTGGTAGATTTTTAGCTTTATAGGTAGAGGCATCAAAATTTTTTCTTTTGAATCCCATGGGATGGGTGGAGTGGATGGAATGATTGGAAGCTTTATGCTTAGGTGATGTGTGCATTTATCGGTCTTGATTAGGGATGTAAGGATACTTATGAATGATAGGTGTGTTAGGTGTTGGGAGCAATGGTGGCAAGGTGGATGGAGGGATATTTGGAGTTGGTAAAAGTGGATGAAAAGTGGATGGTAGAAGGTGTATGGTCACATGCTTTTGATATTTATAGGATGATGGAGGTGGAATGGCTACATATGTTTTAGGTATATGATGGAAAGTGGTAGATTTAGGATGCATGAAGGGATTACCAACCTCTTGGCCTTGTTTGCCTTGGGGTGTGTATCCAAGGCCATATGAGCATGGAGGGATCTTGACATGAATTGGCTCCAAAATACCTTGTTCATAAAGGCCTAGAGCTTTGCCTTGGTAGTTCATGTTTTGGAGTATGCGATGAACAATGGGACTAGGTGTGCTTAGGGAACTAGACTTGAGTTCTTTATTGGATGGAGAAGATGAAGTGGAGGACAAAGGTTGTTGTTGTCCTAAGGAAGAACAATCATGGACAAAGGTGGACAAAGGTGGTAAGACCACTAGGACATGATAGTGGATTTGAAGTAGAATCGATGGTGGATGTGGAAGAAGGATCATTAGGATCTTGATTAGCATTGTGTTCACTAAGATCCAAGCTATTTGTTTGATCTTTTATGCGTATGTGTTCTTGAGAGGCACATGTCTCATTATGACAAGTGGATGTTTGCTCATCATGGATAGGGCTAGATGGCGGATGACTAGGAGCAATTTGGATATCTCATTCATGGATGGATATAGGATTATGGATAGGATCAAGGTACTTTTGAATAGGTTATTCATCATAGATATCATCTTGATCATGAGATGGATAAATTTTGGCCACAAGGATCATCATGATCTTCATGATCTTAGCTAGAACATTGATCATAACTATGAGCAAAAATAGGATTAAGTGGGCTATAAAAGGGATAAATTTTCTCATGAATGAGGTCACGGTGATGGCTAATAGCTTGAAAGCAAACCATATGTAGGTTATAGATAGGTGGAACTTAGAGGTGCTTTGATCTTGATTAAGATTAGGGTTCAATATTTCCACATGTTTAAGATTATTCTCTTGACATACCTCTTGACTTTGGATGAAAGTGGAAGGTTCTTAAGTGGACTTGATAGACTCTTGAGGGTTATCGACATGAGGACATGATGGCTCTTGACTTAGGCTTGTGGTTGGAGACTCTTGAATAGACTTGTTGGCTTGCAGGTCACATGATGGGCTTAAAGGGCTAGGTATGTTAATGGAAGGCTCTTGAAGAGGCTCAAGGATATGTGAACCACATGATGAGATTATAGGATTAGACATGACCTTTGAAAGTTCATTGGTAGGTTCACGAATGGGTGTTTGACATAGGGGTAGTTTATTCCTAGCTAATAGCCAATGGATCACATCCTTCGCAAGTGTATGTGTGGATGGGAAATATAATGGATGTATGATAAGGGTATATGGCGTTGGATTAGAATTAGGATTAGATGGAGGGATAATGGATTTTGATGGATTAGGATTTGGACTAGATGGGGGTGACACATGGGATTGGGATGATGTGGCATGTTTATGGAAGCTCTGTATGTACATCTTAAAGAGGAGTGGCTTAAATATTGGGCATACATTTGTATTATGACCTTTGATCCTATGGTAGGTACAATAATGATGTTCATTATATGGACTTCCCTCACATGGTTTGACTTCAGGAAGTTCAATGAGTTTTTCTTCTAGCCCATAAAGCCCTTCATCACTTTTACCACCATGGGCCTCCAATCCTCTACCAAATGAAAATGTGATGATGGTTAAGAAAGCACATGAAGACAATTCAACAAGTCCTAGTCAAGGCAATGCCACTATCACAAGGAGGTTCTAGTGAAAATCTGGGGGACTGGCACCCCACGAGCATCCAGCAAGCCACTTAAGACTTTAACTAACCCTACTAGGAGTTTTAATACACACAAAGGTACACCTCCTTTTGAGTTAGCATTGTATGGTGAGTGTTAATACCGATTAGACTTGGCTTTCGTCTTATCCTCTAATTTTTATAGCGGATCGAATGAAAGTACCTCTTGAGGTCATTCCCTTGGGGTGAGTACCTCTTTTCCCACCAAGGCAGGCCTCTCTAACCTTTAACAAAAGCAACTAAAGTAAATATTTGTGATATCCAAGTTTGTGTTAAGACGTGAGGAGAGAGCATACACATTTACTTGGTCACACTCGCATGGGGTTCATTAACCTTAGAAATTCAATGTGTGGAAGACAATGCAAACACTTATTTGTTTTAAAGCCCAAATCCAAATGTGATGAAAGAAAATAGTTTGTTTTAGCCAAATTTCAATGGTATGATTGCAAACAAGTTGTTCATTTTATGTCCAAAATCCAAATGTGTTTGCAAACAAGATAAGAGATGAAATGATTGCACCTGGTTAATTCGCTATCTAAATTGCTATAGATGTTGATGTCAATGCTGCTCTAGCTCCTTAGATGCCTCTAATAAAACCTACTCCACTATGTAGTTCATCCTCTCAGCTTTCCAGCAAGTCCTTATTTGCACAATTTGGCCTCTGTATGTGAAAGTTATGATAGAAACACCAAAATGCACAATGACAGCAACTAAAAGTGAGTTACAGTTACCAGATGCGACCAACTGTTGATTATAAGTGATCTAAATTTGTCTGCAGGTGATTCGTTATAGCTCAGATATGAGCCAGATAAGACCAGATGTGAGTGACTATAGCTTAAAAATGATGCGTAAAAGCCAAAAGTGAATGATTAGAGCTCAAAAGTGAAAGCGGTAGGTAATAGCTCATATACGCTAACAAAAGGCCAAAAGCGACGAATAATAGCCCAAAAGTGATCTGGAAAGTTTCAGGTGACAGAATGCAAATATTAACCATAAGTGACCAAGTTTACTAGAAGCAATAAGTTTTTGATCAAAAGCGAGCTAAATTTTACCAAAAGCTACATACTATTGTTCAAAAGCGATGCAAATTTTACCATAAGCGATCAGTTTTTGATCAAAAGCGAGCTAAATTTTACCAAAAGCTACATACTGTTGTTCAAAAGCGATGCAAATTTTACCATAAGCGATTAGTTTTTTATCAAAAGCAAACTGATTTAGCACAGGTGACTGGTTTTTGATCAAAACCGACCTGAATTACTAGAGGCGAATTTCTGTAGACCGATTATTGTTTTCTTTGTCAAACGCTCTATTTTTTATGAAATCTAGGTAAATTTGTACTCAAAATTTATGGAAATGACCCCCCGGACGCAATGGTGAGGTTATATTTGAGCTAAGAGATCATCTACGTACATTTTGTATCCAAATCTTTACAAACTAGGGTTAGAAAAATACAAATTTTTGCTACAAAAGCTTGCAAAAATGAAAGATTGACGCTCCAAGAGATCTAAACTTCACAAAAACAACTTAAACAAAGAGGGTTAATCAAAGACGTGAGCCCCAGTGGGCGTGCCAAAATGTATATCAAAAAAATTGGATTTACAAATGGAAATGATTAAACAATGAAATGCATAACCTAAACCCAAATAATTCAATACCTCAAAGATGCAAGATGAATTGTTTGATTGATGATAGATAGATAGTGTTGTGTTGATTGCTCGATTCTGCAGCATAATATTGATAAGAAGATAAATTATGGATGGTTGATGGTTGATAGATGCAAGCTAGATGGATTGAAGATGATGGATGAAGGCTTGAGATGAAAATTTTGCCAAGTGAGGTTGCATGAAGAAAAATCCCTGAAAATCTCCTCTAATCTTCTCCTTTGGCTCAAGAAAGGCTTGCTTTATAAGATTGGCTTGGTTCAAATGGATGGTTAGGATCAATTAGGGCTTTAGATGAAATGGATGGATAGGATTAAGTTAGGCTTCCTTGCACATTAAGAAATTGTAGTCAATTGACATGTGTAAGGAGGAGGTAGGGCTCATGTGTGACCATGTACACAAATACTAAAATTAGGTCCCATTAGTTGTACATGTGAAGGATTTTAAATGAAAGTTGTACTACAATACATAATTAAGGGGAAATAGACAAGTGTTAAGGTGAGGTGACTTAATTCAAATTAAATATTTGAATTAGTTGGGATATAGTTGGGAAATTAATTAAATAAATGAGATTTTATTTAATTAATTGGGTAGATGAATAGGATGGGATAAGATATGATGTGGAAATTAATTAAATAAATAAAATTTATTTAATTAATTAGGATGATGGGATTAAGGATACGATTATGAATGGGAAATTAATTAAACAAATAAAATTTATTTAATTAATTGGATAGTGGGATTATGAATGTGAAATTAATTAAATAAATAAAATTTATTTAATTAATTGGCTAAGTGTGATAAGGATGGGATTAAGAGTGGGATTAGGATAAAATGCTACATGATGTCTAAGTAATGTTTTTGACTAGGTGTTGCAGGACATGGACAAATTTGGGTGTCTACAATTACCAATTCCAAATCTCTGAAAACTTGAACAATTGTGGCTTTCTTGTGGATAGCCATCAACAACCCATGCACTAATGATTCATATTCAACAAAATTATTGGGGCAAAAAAATTGCATCCTATGAGTAGAAAGGTAAGATTCTCCAGTAGGGATATCAATTCAAATCCACCACCAACCCCTTGCTTAGATTTAGATCCATCAAATCGTAACATCCAAACTTGGGTTTCTTCAATTTGCATCCTACTAGAATCATTTGGAATCTAACATTTTTGCATCTCAATTTGTTCCTTACCATGCTGAACTGATAAGACTTGCCCAGGATTTAGCTTTGTGGTTAGCTCTAAGCGACTCCGAACTTGTTCTACTACTTTTGTTCAAAGTGAACATGTGAATTCAGAGTGTGAGGCATCATGAATTCTACACCAATTTGGTACTAACTCTAACATCAGAAAATGTCCCCTTGGGGGATTTTCCCTCATAAGGCTTTAGCTCCCAGGTCTTTAGCACGCATTTAGGACATCTTAGTTCATATTTTTGGATCTCGATGGAATGAGCCCTAGGTAACATGACAAATGGGACCTAGGAGGACCCCTTGAGCTGCACCCTACCCAAAATAGGGGGGAAGACTTGGGCACTTGTGCCCTAGTCTTGCCCTATTTTGGGGTAGCCCTAATTTCTAGGTGTCAGTTTATGACCCTTATTTGGGTCCTTTACCGACACGGTAAGTTTGAATTACAAAAATCTTGGCAGGAGTGTTTGTAGTTGCATATAAAAGCATGTTTAAGCATTCATTTGTAAACTAGATGATTACTAGAAAACTATTGTGTTCTTAAGGTGATTATAGGCTTTCATTGTGTTACAAGAGCAGACTTGTGTGGTTTGTGTGTTTGTTTATAGACTTTAGCATCAATTTCCTCATGGAATGAAGAGCATCTTCCTCCCATGAGAGCTTCACTACAAGGTGACATTATATTGTGTTTTCATCATTGATTCCTTTGGTTTTTGCCTCTACCTCACAAGGGCATGTACTCTTTATCTGACAATGGTGTTCGAAGACTTAAGTGTCCTCTGAGGCTTGATTGAGGTAAGCCTCTAAATACCACAACCCCCAAACCAAGTCTTGTGATTGCAGGTTACAAGTGTCACATTTGGGAAAAGTAAAGTTGTAGGAAGGATTGGTAGACATCAAGGATTCATGATCTGAGGAGAAGCAGGACATCAGAGCATTTCCAGGACTTGGGTGCTTACTCTGTAGTCTCCTCTGTAGCTAAGTTCCTAAAAACATAAGTTATAGGGCTGATTAGTGTCGGAAGGAGGCCAGGATCCCATAAAGAAATTGGTACCTTAGACTTGGGCACCTACTCCAGTGTCCCTAACTATTTCACCTTAGAACCCTGAAAATAGGTATTCTATGATTTGCCATTTCACTTCTGTCTGCAAGAGCATTTTCTGTTATTCGTTAATTTATTGCCGTATTTGCATAATTAGGGTTTTAATGGTCAATTGAGCATAAGAGAAGAGAAATTGATAATTGAATTCCCTAATCCAAGTTTCCCTACATATCACAAATGATCTAGGGTATGATAGTGCTCACCACTCGACCCTAGATCCTTGAATGTAAAGTGGGGAGGAGGATTTAAACATCAAAACATTAAAACATTAACAAATCCAATTTTTCACTTAAACATTTTGGTGAACCTGTGTTTTTAGACTTAAATTGTAACTTTATAAGCATGTGTCTTCAGATTTGGATTGATTTTACTCATTCATATAGTCATTCATTTTAATGCATTGAGAAAAATTCAAAAAAAAATTGAAAATTTTGAAAAATTCAAAAAAAATTGCATTGTTTGGCTTACTAAATTGCATCAATTCTTTCTAAATTTTCCTAATTCATGATTTTTACATAAAATCTGATATAAACTACAAAAAAACATAAAAATTCAAAAAATTTCATTGCATTTTTGTCATTAATTTGCTAGGCTTTTGTAAAAATTTTGACAATTTTGATATAACCTAGTAATTCCAAAATCTAGGGTTAGTAGGAAAAATGTTTTCTCATATTTTTCTCCTAATTTTAGAGGCTCATTCAAATTTTCATTTGGCTGTAGTCTTGTATTTTAGTGTAAAGTTGCATTTAGATTTAAAATATTTGCATTTTTGCATAGAAAATTTCAACAAAAACTAGCAATTTTCATGCATTTTCATTAGATTTACATTGGCATTTTGCATGTTAAAGATTGAAAATTATTTTTATATCTAAGAGTAATTCAATTTAATCATAAATCATACTTCAAAACATTCACATAGCATTTTGTCCCAAGATCTCAAACCTAGGGCTTCAAAAATAACGATTTTCACTAAAATTAGTTTTATCGACTCTATAAACTTGGACCATAGGCATGTTGTGAAGGATATTTTTGCATTAATTGGATGTTATTAGGGTAATAATTTTCTTCCCCTCCTAAAAATCTTCACAACACCCTTTTAACGGGCTCTTATATTGAAAATTCAGTGAAAAACTATATATTTTGGCTATATTTGCCCTAGGGTTTGACCTAGTTTGCACTCCAAGCATGTTGTGATAAATTTTATGGATTGATGTGACTAATATTATTGATTTTATTTTCTTAACATATTGAAAGTCATTACAACACCCCTTTTGCTAGGTCTTGGAATTGAAAAACTGTGAAAAATAGCCTATTTTTGCTATATTTTCACTAGGATTTGACCTTAAGTGGCTCTAAAAGCATGTTGTGTTGGGTATTTTGGCACCAAGAATATATTACTACTGATATTATTTGTTTTCCATCATCACTTTCCTCACAATATCCTTCATTTTTCTTTGTTGCATTGAGTTTTGGTGAAAAAAGGTGCCTATTTTGACATATTTTCAGTATAATTTTGACTTGGCATTATCTTGGATTTGCATCAAAAGTGTGTTGTAAAGGATATTATTTCTGTATTAGAATGATATCATACATATTATTTTCTTCCCCTGATCAATTTCCTTACAACACCTTTGCTTTCATATATTTGCATCGAAAAAGTACAAAAAATCAAGCATTTAAAGATCATATTTGCATATAGTTTGCACTTGTCTTTTGCATACTCTCAGAAAATTGTTAAAATATGATTTTGCATTTTATTATGGCATCTTCATGTTATTGATCTTTGAAATATTTGCATGAGTATATCATAGATTTTGAAAATTTCTCTAGTTTCACTAATGAGAATCCTCATATTCTAGAACACATAGCTTATATTAGTGGTATTGACACTTCTATATGTTCTACATATGAGTTGCAATTACTTTGTTATACACATGATTTTAGTAGCTTCACTTTACTCATAGGAGCATATCCTTTGATATTAGAAGATTTAACCAAATTCATCTCTAGGAATACTCATGAGAAAGATGAGAGTGAAAATCCCTTTCCCGCCATAGAGTATGACCTTCCTTTCATCCCACTACTCTCCCTGGCCAAGATGTAGCATTAGTCGATGAGAAAAGGTCTCTCACATTAAATCCTTTGGGGATGGATATTAGGTGCAATCAAGAGGGAAATAATGTTAATGCAATAATGATTAATAGACTTCATAGCAATATTCCTAAAATGATTGTCCGAGGGGCACTTAGTGCACCCTCTTGCTTAAAACCAGTGATTACGGTTCAAGGTGTTCAAAATGTGTTACAACAACCACACCACAATGTGATTTCTCACACATACAACACCCATAATAACAAGCAAAGTAACCAAGCACTGCATGTTCCTATCTCTCTTCCATGTTCTCAACCTATGCTCCCTCCACCACCTCATCTTACTCATAAAAGTGGTCAAGAGTATGATCTTGTTGAATAGCTTCACACTACTCAGGCTAAGATCTCTCTTTGGGATTTGATACAAACATCACCTACATACCATGGAATGTTCCAAGAAGCTTTACAAATAGTGATTGTGCCACCTACTATTAAGCCGAATGATGTAGCAGCCGTATTAGATAGTATGCATGCGACTACAATAGATATTCTCTTTCAACCACAAGAATTACCATCAATTGAAGTTCAAAACCAATATGATCCTCTTATAATCTTTGTCACAATAAGCAGAACGTTGGTAAAATTAGTTATGATTGACAATGGATTGGCTCTTAATATTTGTAGCATTGACCTACTACATAAAATCAAGGTTGACACATCACAAATCACACCAAATAGCATTAGCATTCGTGGCTTTGATAATGTTGGATGACAATCTATGGGCACTAGAACTCTACCTATACAAGTAAGACCTGTGCTTGTGCCTACCCTGATTTGTGTCATGCCTTGTTCTTTATCTTACAACATGATTCTTGGTAGACCTTAGATTCATGCATTGGGGGCAGTTCCTTCCACTTTGCATTGTTCAATCAAATTTATATTCAAAGGTAAACTTCATACTATTCATGCTGATCCTGAACTAGATAACTACTTAAACATTGAACATAAAAAACTAGTTTACAATCATATGAGGTTAAACAATTTAAAAACTGGTTCATCAATGTCTCTAGCCACAAATAATGTTGTGCAAGACCCTCAACCATCGAATGCACTTGTTGATGATGATTGGGGTTCATTAAATTTTAATCCTTGCGATGTAGGGGATTATAAACTTAATAACCTCAACACATCAAAAGTCACATCAATCTTGTCTAAACCATCTTTTGGAACATATCAGAAAAACAAAGTTTCTTTGGTTAAAAATAAAGACAATACCACTACTTATACTAAAAATTATGATACCTATGAGGCTTCACCATCTTCTAAGGAAATGGCATCTCTTTATGGTTAAGGATTTAAAATCCTTTATAATAATTGTGAATATGTAGTTAAGGGATGTGGTGTAAATCAACAAGGAATTCAAGTACCTATAGAATCTACTTCAACACATTACTCAAGCAGTATTGGATATAATCCTTTTAAAGAAAAGAAAGCCTCTTGTCATCCTAAACTTATTACAATATCAAAACGACATGAGAGATATCCTAGATATGTATGTTCTTAACAATGGTGCTACCAGGTAAGTATTTCTAATCCTTTATTTCTCTCGTGATGTGTTATGTGTTGTTTAGGCCTCTTGGGATGACCCTTGACTCTCTTGTAAGGTTCAGGATATCAGAAGATTGCTTCTATTGTAACCTTATTCTATTTGTATCATCATTCTTCTATATTGCCTCTCTCTCTCTCTCTTATTTCATTGTTGTGTGTTGTGTCTTACAAACATAGCATCGTGGTTGGTGACTTGGGGGCACCCTCCTACGTGATTGTCCCTAAGACACTCATTTCTCCTCTTTGATTTATTGTTTCCCTTCCTGTAGTGTTTCCACATAGTGCCCGGATGACGAAAAACATTTATACTGATGTAGACCTAGTGTCCCTTTCGAGAGAAATCAAAAAATAGACTTAGATCCTAATATGATGGTGGGGATGTATATCTTATCTGACGCTTGGCTAGTGGAAGCACTCATGCTTTTTGTGTAGTGATGATTTTGATGGCATTTTATCTCATTTACAAATCATAACAATACTACTGCTCCATGCACTTTGTCTACCTTGAATCTTGCATACCTCAGATTTCATATGCATTGATGTTGTTGTTTATCATGATGTTGTAGACACTAACATGTTTCTTGTAGGGATGTGTTTGTGGGAACATTTGGTGATCATGAAGTACATGTCACCTCTGGGGGGCATGGACTTAGCAAGAGCTTGTGTTCCTTTGTGTGTTTTCTTCCTACCTTAACGTGCTTGATATCAATAGATGATATCAACCACCTTAAGGTGGGGGCATATATAAGGTAAGCTGTCTATTGTAGATTTTAGCTATGTGCTTGTCCTCAGGTATAGTGTGTGTGATGAGCACATTCTACACTCTGAGTTTGTTTGCAATCAATCAATCTATCTTGAAATCTTTTCCGTATACATCCTTTTCATCGTAAGGCATCTTTGTGATGCAGGTGGGGTTGTATACTTTTGAGCTCATACCTCCTTTTCACCATAAGGCATCTCTGTGATGTGGGTGGGGTTGTATGCCATGCTTCCTTTTCATTGTAAGGCATCTCCATTACACAGGTGGGGTTGAATTTTCAAAAGTCCTCTGCAGAGGTGGGGAGCGGTTCTATGATTAACTCAACCCTTAAGTGTGTCTTTGGCGATTGTTGTTGCAAAGCCCAATCATTGGTGTGTTCTTGTAACATGCCTGAGATGGTGATGAACCTAGAAATAGGGAACACACCATCGCTTGTCTGTCGTGTTTTCTCCATGTCTTCAAGTATGTGTGTTTTGGCGTGCCTATTTTTTGTGGCATGTCTATTGCCCCATATGCATCCTGTATTTTGGGAGGTTTTGCATGTCTTCCATGTGTGTTGCCCCACATATACAAAGACCTATGTGATGAGTGCATCATGTATTATGGGAGTTTTTTTACTTTCTAGTACTTGCATCTACATTTCATAAATGAGAAAAAGAAAATGAAAAGAAATCATGTTTGTCTTCCATTCATTAATGTGTCTTCTATGCATTGACTATCTTCTTCATGTTCTACAAGACTGTAACTGTCTTCTCCATGTTTTGCATGCCTATTACTATCTTTTATATGATTAGTGTTTCCTCTCCATGCTTGATGTGTTTGTGACATTACTTTAATGCATGTATTGGCCTCACATTTATACATACATTAAAGTGGGGCTAAATGTAATGTCAGAAAATGTCCCCTTGGGGGCTTTTCCCTCATAAGGCTTTAGCTCCCGGGTCTTTAGCATGCATTTAGGACATCTTAGCTAATATTTTGGCATCCTAATGGAATGAGCCCTAGGTAACATGACAAATGGGACCTAGGAGGACCCCTTGAGCTGTACCCTGCCCAAAATAGAGGGTGAGGACTTGGGCGCCCGCGCCCTAGTCCTACCCTATTTTGGGCCCTAATTTTCAGGTGTCGGTTTATGACTGTTATTTGGGTCCTTTGCCAACATGGTAAGTTTGAATTATGAAAATCTTGGTGGGAGTGTTTGTAGTTGCATATAAAAGCATATTTAGGCATTCATTTGTAAACTAGATGATTACTAGCAAGCTATTGTGTTCTCAAGGTGATTCAAGGCTTTCATTGTGTTGCAAAAGAAGACTTGTGTGGTTTGTGTGTTTGTTTACAGACTTGAGTATCAATTTCCTAATGGAATGAAGAGCATCTTCCTCCCATGAGAGATTCACTACAAGGTGACATTATATTATGTTTTCATCATTGATTCCTTTGGTTTTTGCCTCTTCCTCACAAGGGCATGCACTCTTTATCTGACAATAGTGTTTAGAGACTTAAGTGTCCTCTGGGGCTTGACTAAGGCAAACCTCTAAACACCACAACCCCCAAACTAAGTCTTGTGATTATAGGTTACAGGTGTCACATTTGGGAAAAGTGAAGTTGCAAGAAGGATTGGCGAGCATCAAGGATTCAGGATCTAAAGAGAAGTAGGACACCAGAGCATTTCTAGGACTTGGGCACTCACTCTAGTGTCCTCCACAACTGAGTTCCCAGAAATAGAAGTTACAGGGCTGATCAGTGTCGAAAGGAGGTCAGGATCCTGCAAAGAAACTGGTACCTTAGACTTGGGTGCTCACTCTAGTGTCCCTGACTATTTCACTTCGAAACCCTAAAAATAGGTATTCTATGATTTGCCATTTCACTTCTGTCTACAAGAGCATTTTCTATTATTCATCCATTTATTGCCGTATTTTTATAATTAGGGTTTTAATGGTCAATTGAGCAAAGAGAAGAGAAATTGATAATTAAATTCCCTAATCCAAGTTTCCCTACATCTCACAAGTGATCTAGGGTATGATAGTGCTCACCACTCAACCCTAGATCCTTGAATGTAAAGTGGAGAGGAGGATTTAAACATCAAAACACTAAAACATTAACAAATCCAATTTTCCATTTAAACAATGACAATTCTTCCATTTGGACTATCTTTCCCATGGTCAACTAATCACTCATGAACTTGGCTACAAATGTTCTAAAACCTTCAAATATTCCTTGTTCATCTTCAGAGGAGGAACCATGGTCTGACTCTACATACATTTCTATGTTATCACATTGTCTAGTAGGTTGAGATTTAGATGTATCATCAAAGCGAGCCAATAATATCTCATTAACTTGGTTTATTTGTGATAGATAAAGCCCCAGGTCAACCTTAGAATACAAGATCTCATTGGTCTGAATGTATTCGATTATCATATTCTTCATTTTTGGCTCTCTTTTGATGTGAATCTGATTGGCCATGCCTCTCTATGGAAGCCACATATGGGAGAAGTCTATATCCATATAGTCATTCATGATTTTGGACCAATCTCTACTTAACAACATACCATAAGAACCTAGGATTTTAACTATTTGTATATCAATGTATTGCTGTGCTCGAGGATCTGAGGCTAATTGCATGTGGATATGGTTCAATTCTCCCACTACATTAACTTTGGTTTTATCCAGTTGAGTGACCTTCCTAAAAGATTTGGTAGGAGTGATTCCTAGAGATTTGCAAATGGATAAAGGCATTACGTTGGTCGATGCTCCAAAATCCACTAGGCATTCATGGAGGTTTTTCCCAAATATTTTGAGGGCCAAAAAGAAGGGCAGTGAGTCTTTCTTCTCTTATACAAAGCTACTTGCTAGTCTACATCTAACTTATGAACTTTATCTCTTCTTTTAATCTACGCATCTTTTGGGGGAATATCCTTCATGACAGGTTCTAACTTAGATGGCTCTTCAATATTTTGAAATAAGGTTGTCCTTAATTTAGGTATTTTCATCAACTCAAAAATTAAAAATCTAACCTTCATCTTCTTAAATTCATCAGCTACATACTGACCCACCCTAACAACTTCTGATATGTTGGAAGATTCCCCAAGAATATGATGTACGGTGGGATAAGTTATGGCCTTAGGAGGCTTAGGGTTGTTAGTGGATTTTGGATTAGGAGGAACCTAATAATTGTTTAGAGTAGAAGTGGTGAGGGGTTTCTTTGACATATTGCTCGTAAGACTATACAGAGTCCTATTGTATTTTTGATAAGCTTGTACTTCATCAACTTCTTCCTTAGGGTGATTATCATCTTGGAGGAAAAGGTATAGCTATCTAATACTAGGGCAGTATCATACCTAGGAGTAGGTACCAACTCATATCTAGTGGATGGAGGGGCCTCTTGTCCTTCATCATTCTAGGCCTCCCATTGGAAAATACTAGAAGCAATATGGAAATCATGAAAATCTAACTCAGAATGGGCATTAGTGTTTTGGATCCTACACCAAGTGGATAAGATAACTTCATCTAACATTACTCGGCCTGGAGGGTGATGCACTACAACATTCTATTATTCTAGAGGCAATGGCACACATCAATTGTTAGACCTGGTATTCCAAGTCTTGTTTGGCCTTTGATAATTCTGATTTTGGTTTTGATTCCTTTGCTACAGATAGACATTTTGGCTCTTGAGATATGTCAATTCTGTAGTAAGCTTCTTCATTTGTTTGGTAAGTTCTTTGATGTCATCTCTATAATCCCTCACCTTTGTGATTGTAGCATTAGAGGATTGGAGAAACATAAGCTGAGTTGGGACAACTTTCAATATAGGCACTCTGGAATGGATCATCATAGCTTATGTTGCAATTGGCATTAGAACATAATTAATCACAGGAGTATGATTAGCCAAAGCTTCGTTAATCCATTGAATCTAATTTGGCATACCCAAGGTGCCTATATGATTTACTAGACCAGCTCTAGACTATTCCAGCTCTAAATTGACTTTAACTGCCTCAGTATAGGCTTCTACCAAGTTTCCTATCTGGGGGTTCATTTTCCTCCTAAAAAACATTGAAGTCAATCTATCTAATGCAACAAAGTAGATGGTTAGTGATGTGTCTTCAACAATATTGAAAGGTGTTTGGAGGTGGCAATATGCTTTATGAAACTTGTCATTGAATGAACTTATCAACTCATTATCTTGGCTCCAAATATCCACAAAGGATTGATAAAGATCTATAGGTGAAACTGGTATCCTGAATCTATCTAAAAATGCATCCTTAAGTAGCTGCCAGGACTTCATGGATCCAGTGGATAGATTGGCAAACCAATAGTATGCTTCATCTTGGAGAGAGTAAGGAAATAATATAAAATCCATGTCTTCATACTAAACTCACACCATGTACATGTTACTTTTGAAAAATCTTTATGTGCTCGTCTGTAGTTTGCTCTAGATCATTGGGACAGAATGTGGAATATAATTTTTTAGGATTTTTGGGCATATCATGGTAATTAGTGAACCAAACTAGGGAAAGGTTTGCAGCCAACCAATCCATATTCAAAAAATTTACTTGAACTATGGTAGGTTTCCTAGGTATAGATTGTGATATGGAAGCTCTAGAGATCCCTTGATCTCTTCTTGTTCTCCTAAACTGTCACAGAGACAAAATATATTCACTAGCAAAGTTGGATCTTGTGAGTCCCCACTTGGTTCTCAGCTTGAATTGCTATCTAACTATATGCAGAAATATTTTTCAACCCTCCTTCTAGTGCCAATTTACTTCCATAACCTTGTTTTCTCCTCCCACTTCCATCACCATAGACCTTTCCTCCACTTCTAGTCTGGTTGCTACCACTTCTTCCATTTCTCCATCACCTTCTTCTACACTTTCATCCATTGACATTCCCACTTATTCACTTTCCCAAATGACTTCTTGTAAGGAAATGTGAGCATCTTAGAACGTATTTCTAAGAACAGTGGTGTCTTTGACAGATTTAAATTCTTTTTAATTGCTTCAAAAAATGCATAACTATGCCACTAAAGTAGAAATTGACATAGAACATTTCCAACATTGACCCTTAGAGGAAAGCACAAGAAAACATTAACTAGTTTCAATAGCAAAGACATTTAACATGAAAGACATAACAAGAACACAGATTTATGTGGGGACAACCCTTATGGGTAAAAAACCCCACACTCTAAATCACAGAGCCATTGTCTTATTCAGCAACCAAACAGTTACAATTCATTTACTGGCTCATAGCCTTTATAGGAGATTAACATCTTGTTCCTTCTAAAGAATATCTAACAGTATAACCTTGCACAAAGTTCTCCAGCACTTGGTTGGTTCTTCATACTGTTATCATGCCACAAATAGCACACAGTACAGAACTTCATGTTCTCAGCCAGAACCCTTTCACTTGAACTCTATCTACACTCTCTCCTCAGTCCTTTTACATACTATTAACATGCTGCATACAACATACAGCATAGGATTACACAAAAGGAGAAAACTAGAGCTCACCAGATTGATCGCACCGTCCAACTCTCTCTCTCACTCTCTCTATCCATTCCCAATTGCTTTTAGCAATCCAATCGACTCCTCATGCAACTGACCGTTCGTTCCAACTGCCCAGCATCGCCAAACTGTTCATTGTCTTCCAACCATCCAAATTGTCTAACCATTCGCATATCCATGAGAAACTTTTAGTCCCACATGCATCAGTCATCGGGTGACTTTCCAGTTAATATACCCGACCACTCGGTAAGACTATCATCGGCACTTTTACCGCCGATGACGCTCATCTAACTTCATTGATATAACCCAAATCATTAGCCAACACTCCATCATTCACTCCGACGAGTCATTGTCCCACTGATGCCCAAGACTTCATGCCTTCATCGGAATAAAAGAACCGTCAGAAAGACATTGACCTTCATTGTAACTTCATCCTTCTTCACCGACCACGTTGCTCTCACCAATGCCAAACTTTCACCAGCTCCCATCAGTAAGATAGTTCATATCAGAGCAACATCCCTAGGTTGGGCCGATAGTTATTCTCACGCCGATGCCAACTTTGCATATCATTGAACCTGTTGAACCATTTAACCTTGACACAAGGTTCAATCCTTTCATCAGGGAGACACTATCATTGGAGTGATATCTTCAGCTAAGTCTGATAGCTAGAGTCAATCCTATGGACCATTGAACCACTAAACCGATGAACCATTGAACCTATCCTGTTGAACCAATGAACCAATGCCGCCGAACCATTGAACCAAGGAACTGATGAACCAATGCCATTGAACTAAGGAACCTTTGAGCTATTGAACTTGTAATTTGAGTCACTAGTACTCAACATTCTCCCACTTGATGAAGGAATTATAGGAAACCATCAATGCTCCAAGTCACAAGATCAAAGTTGATACTACCTCCAGAAACAAGATAGACCATCAGCTAGAACAACAATCAAAAAGATGAGTACTCCCTTCCAACTGAACCAAAAAACCCACTTGACTGAAAATAGCACACACAGCTAGTGCTAAAACATCCAATCACTCATACCTTGAAGGTATGAACATCAGTAGACTCACGCTACCTACACATACACCCATCAACTGCAAATACAAGTTCCATGTGTCAACCAGTCGAAGAAGACCAAACACATCAAGAACTCCCACTGCATGGATAATGCAAATCTGAAAAATATCAAGACATACTAAGTCTACCAATAACACAACACAGAAAGTGTGAACATCATGTGGTACCAAGGAAACATCCACCATGATATGCAAAAATCTGTAAATCAATAACCTGTACATCTCACCACCAGTCCAGAAATCTCTCAAGTTCTTCACACCCAACAATGAAAGAGATAACAGAACCTCCATGTCATCACCCAAAAGCATAAGTGAAAACACATGATCACAAACTAGTGATCACTTCAGCTCTGAACAAAACCTCAAAACAATGTAATGTGAAACACACCATCAGAGAAAATAACTGAGACCAAGAGAAACACTACACATCATATACCTGTAGACAATCCTTCTACATACACCTTTGAATGCTAACTGTGTCAAGTATGATCTCCTTCTTAAAAAACCCATAGAGAACATCATAAAAACACCCAAAGTTGTTCAAGCTCATAGAGATCAAATTCAACATATGTAATCATGCAACTAAACATGGATGTAAGCCTCTCAAACCAAAGAAGATCAAACTAATCCATTTCCCTTTTTAGGAAATCAACCCATAAAAACATCTAACAATTCTCATCAATGAATGATATCAAATGCACAAGGAGATTAATCATGCTATCCATCTCTCACAATGAATCCTCCAGAGTAGTTCAAGATCCATGTCTATGAAAGAAAGCATAAAACACTTGAGAGAAACAATGGGCAATACCTCTCAAGTTATAAACTGCTGAGAAGACCAAGAGTGGGAATGAGAATGCTCCTCCAGGGTAACCGAGTCTATATGACTTCTCCAAGAGCAATCTCCTCATTGGTCTCTGTTGAAATCACATCCAACCAAGGTAAAGACTCCTCGGACTTCCTACTACAAAATCTGAATAAGCACAGCATATATAGTCTCACCTTATTCTCCATGTAACCATGAGTACCTTCGAACAATCACCTCATGTTGAACTCCAACTGGATCACTACAACACTATGAAGTAATCAAGAAAATGATAAATGTACCCAAACATAGAGAAGTAACCAGACCACTATCAAAGCTCCAATCATTTGAATCAAGAACTTATCATGACATCATGATCTTACCATCTCCCTTAGGAGATTCCATGCTTCAGGTGAACTTAACCAAAGTCTCAAGAGCAACATATCATGCCAAAACTCAAATGCTTAAACAAGAGTATATCATGACATGAAACTAGTCAAACTCTAAACCAACATCACCTGTCAAGCATCACCAACACCTTAGCCAAGAATTTCATGAATCCTCCATGACTTCAAGATGTTACTCATCCTCAAATAGTGCCCCTACAAATGCAAAAGAACCCTTCTACAGCTATAGGATCAAAGAGCTCCTCCTAGTAACATCTACAATACTAAAAAAGATCATTCACCACTAAGTGATGAACACATAGTCAATGCTAAAGCTCCCACTGAACTGTAACAATAGAGCTTTCCTAGCATCCTGACCAAACATCTCCTAATCTAAAAATCCTTCAGGTCCATACATTAACATGCCCATGTGATAATAAAACCAAGTGATACCAAGATCTCCAAACCAAGGAAATAAACTATCACTGTCAATAGCTTACACAAACCTGTGTATTCAAGCTATACATGACATCACGATACACATACTACAGGTCTCCATAACCAACTATTTAGATACTCTACAACATCCATCCTCTCATCCCAAAACAGTCACACCAATGCACAAGTGGCCACAGACAAGGCCAACTAACAAATCTGCATAGTCAAATAATCAATCTTGTGGATATAGATCGTCCACTTCCAAGTTATCCCACTGCAATCAATAGGTTGTACACACCTAAAAAATTGCATAACTCGTAGATCCAAATATACTGAAACATGCAAACTCACTATTGCACTAGAAACTATAAAACTAAGATCTCAAGGAATAGATAACAATGTAGACATCATGACTCAAGCACTAGATTACTTACAAATCTGATTTGCCAAACATGTCCACAACCAGAGCACCATAGTCAAGAAACCAGAAGCATTACCATAGAAATACTGAGTATCATATCAGCTACCAGTGCTCCCATGCAGAGAAAGCATTTCACCTCCTCACACCATGCACAGAGCATGCATGCAAAACTACAACTATATCATCCAACAACACCCCGAAAGCTAGGGTCTAGAAATAGCTTAACTACAGCTTCACAAAACCACAAGTTTTTATTTTGACTGTGAAAAACTTGCAAAACCACTGTGTTTGAAAAACACCCATGCACATCCATACCCACTTCACATCTAGGAGACCCAAAAGTCTACAACATAAACTCCATAACAGTTAAACCAGAAAAATGGATCATCATGAATATGCATAACCATAGATTTTAAGGAAAAACTATAAAACCCCTCAAATCCAAAAAACATGAATCTAAGTCATGCAAGTACAAAATATCCAATTAAGGAAACAATAGTTCAAGAGCTTCAGGTCCACTTGTAGACCAATCCCTCAACCACCAACATGCACTTGCATCCAAGAGAATCAGGCTATTATAGAAGCTCTTAGACCATCCAATGATCAACTCCATAGCCTACATGCAATCAGGGTAACAGAAAAATATGCCTTCCAATACTAGGAACAAAACACCTAGCATAAGCACAATACTCCATGGCTGAGCAGTAACTCAAACTTCTTCATATCATCAGAGAGTCTCTCACATAGACACCCAATATGAAAGTTACTGCAGCAACACAACCACAAACCAAACCCCATGCAACAGGATTAAATAATGTTAACTAAGAGCCTCAGACCACATCATGACCAGCTTTAGTCTCTTCATCTTCACCATCCTTCAAGCGTCTGCTGTAACATGAAGAAAAGATTAACTGCAAGACTTCCACTCAAATAAGGATGAAACAAACAGATGTTTCCTTCAGATTTCCTCAAGCCTGTCACAATAAGAAATCATCACAGAAGGAATACCCAGAACTTATACACCAGGAACTCTTACATGCAAACACATGCAGCACACAAATGTACATATGTGAGCAACAAAGCAGACTCTAGAAGAAGGCTCTGATACCACTTGTAAGGAAATGTGAGCATCTCAGTACGTATTTCTAAGAATAATGGTGTCTTCGATAGATTTAAATTCTTTTTAATTGCTTCAAAAACACGTACAACTATGCCATTAAAGCAGAAACTGACATAGAACATTTCCAACATTGACCCTTAGAGGAAAGCACAAGCGAACATTAACTAGTTTCAATAGCAGAGACATTAAACATGAAAGACAGAACAAGAACACATATTTACGTGGGGAAAACCCTTACAGGTAAAAATCCCCACATTCCAAATCACAGCAGCCATTGTATTATTCAGCAACCAAATAGTTACAATACATTTATAGGCTCATAGCCTTTATAGGAGATTAACATCTTGTTCCTTCTGAAGAATATCTGATAGTATAACCCTGCACAAAGTTCTCCAGCACTCGGTTGGTTCTTCATACTGTTATCGTGCCACAAATAGCACACAGTATAGAACTTCACCTTCTTAGCTAGAACCCTTTCACCTAAACTCTGTTTACACTCTCTCCTTAGTCCTGTTACATACTGTTAACATGCTAGATACAACATACAACATAGGACTTCATAGAAGGAGAAAACCAGAGCTCACCAGATTGATTGCACCGTCCAACTCTCTCTCGCACTCTCTCTATCGATTCCTAATTTCTTTTAGCAATCCAATCGACTCCTCATGCAACTGACAGTTCATTCCAACTGCCCAACATCACCAAACTGTTCATTGTCTTCCAACCGTCCAAACTATCTAACCGTTCGCATATCTGTGAGAAACTTTTAGTCCCACATGCATCCATCATCGCTTGACTTTCCAGTTAATATACCCAACCACTCGGTAAGACTATCGTTGACACTTTTGCCTCTGACGATGCCTAACTAACCTCATCAATATAACCCAAATCATCGGCCAACACTCCATCATTCATTCTGATGAGTCATTGTCCCACTGATGCCCAAGACTTTGTGCCTTCATCGGAATAACAGAACTGTCGGAAAGACATCGACCTTCGATGTAACTTCATCCTTCTTCACTGACCACGTACCTCTCACCTATGCCAAACTTTTGCCAACTCCCATTGGTAAGATAGTTCATATCGGAGCAACATCCCCAGGTTGGGCCTATAGTTATTCTCACGTCGATGCCAACTTCGCATATCATTGAACCTGTTGAACCATTTAACCTTGACATGAGGTTCAAGCCTTTCATCAGGGAGACACTATTGTTGGAGTGATATCTTCAGCTAAGTCTGATAGCTAGAGTCAAGCCAATGGACCATTGAACCACTAAACTGATGAACCATTGAACCTATCCCATTGAACCAATGAACCAATGCTGCCGAACCATTGAACCAAGGAACCAATGAACCGATGCTATTGAACTAAGGAACCTTTGAGCTATTGAACTTGTAATCTGAGTCACTAGTACTCAACACTTCTATCACTTCCCTTCCCATGTCTTCCATACCTTTGCTTACATCCTTGTCATCTTCATCTTTACCACCTATTTCTTCTATTCTTTCACCACCTTCTTTCTCTGTACTACAACTTAACCTATCCACCCCCATTGTCATCTCATCTATTCCTTCCTATCCATCCATTCTACCTTGGGATTTGTAGAATTTGCAAACCTTTCTAGGATATAGTTACCCAAAATGATTGTCAATTCATTCTTTACAATAAATAACATCTTGTCCTAGCTATTCTAGATAGCTGAAGTAAACCCTAAGCCCTCTTCTCCCAAGGTTCCCTTACTGGAGGGCATATAAAAGGTGTTTGTGGAAATGAATATTGTCAATGAAGAAGTGCATATCCAAGATACACCAAATAGCCCACCTATTGATATAAAGACAGTCAAAATTGTAGACCTTGAAGACAACCCTCCAAAGAGTCGGCTAGAGCAACATGATTCATTTGATGAAGCTGAGAAAGATGCCATGGATAAAATATAATAGATTGGGGCTCGTATAGGTGGATTACAAATTGAGAATCCCTAAGAGGATGTTGTAGATCAAACAAAAGGTGATAATTTGGAGAAAGAGAATGCGGTTTCATATAACAATTTACAAAATAAAGAGGGAGGGTAATTGGAGCCTCCTACTAATATTGATTCTATAACAACTCCCAATTGGTTACAAAAAAGGTTGTAAGTGAAGCAACCTCAAATTGAAACTATTGATCTAGACTTGGATAGTTTCCTGGCCTAGTTGGAGAAGCCCAAGAAGTAGAAAGAAGCTAAGGTGCACTCCAAAATATATAAGGATGCTTCAGGGTCTAGGGTTGTAGAAATTGTTGTTCTACCAGCCCAAAAGGGCAGGAACAAGATTAGACCTGAAGACCCTCGGTCCCACCTCTAGAGTACAATAAATAGAGGAGTTCAAAGACCTTGTATCTACTATTATCCATAGGATAAATAAGGATGAGCTTACAAAGAGGCAGCTAAGGCAACAAAATGAAGAGTTGTGTGTCTATGCCAAATATCTAATATAGCCTATGTGCAGTGTTGATGGCACTACAGTAGCTCCTTCCATTCTTTCGAAACAAGAATTGGAATATTTTGACAAGTTGAGGCAAATAGCCATGATAAACAAGGATTGGTTCACTAAAATCTACAACTAAGGGTGTGAAATTATTGATGAAATAAATGAGATGTATAAATATTTTTGTTCCTTAAAAGATGGATGAGATGAGATTTCTGAGGACTACGAAGAATATGATGATTACCATTCTCACATCTATCCCCAGGTGTAGATGATGTTCAAGTTGTTTTCTGAAGTTCTCATTTAGGAGAACATTTTGGCTAAAGATAAAATGAATATGCCTTTCCATTGGCTTGAGATGCTCAATTTGTGAAGAGAAATATTTGACAAAGCTAAAACTGAAGGGACAACAATGAAGATGTAACTCTTGGAGCTAATCTATGGGTTCATTGATCTAATCCGTACTCTAGTGGGGTTATATATAGATGATATGGTAGTAATAGATGTAGAGGAATGCAAAAGGATTTTAAATTAGTTGCTATAGGGAAATCCAACAGATATTTATTTCCCCTTTAGTGTAGTAGATCTAATTGCATGACTAATGTGGCTACAGAAGAATTCCTCTATTCATATGATTTGGTACAAGATTCTTATGAACCTTCTAATCTAATGATAAAACACATAAGGGAGATTTTATTCCTACTTTTGGGAAGATGTCCTTGCTGGTTATAGTATTTAACAAATTTGTGGAACAATTATTTGATGTCATCCCTACCTCTGACCTCTTTCGTATAAAACTAGGACATCCATGGCTCAAGGCTATGAAAGTTGTCCCCTCAACAATTCACAAATGCTTAAAATTTCCTTTACATGGACAAATACACACTATTCATCATAATACATGGCAACCCATGGTTACTCAAAACTTCACTCTTGATTACTTTTGGCCACTACATATTGAAGAACTTGAGCCACAAAGAGACCGACTTTTCTTGGACTATAGACAATACAAAGCAAAATTACTATCTAGAGTGGTCACACCATCTATTCAACAACTGATAATTGAAGAATGACCCAAATTAGAAGAACTTCCCAAACCAAAAGATAAGGGACTCTATGTTGAGGTTCCTCCTGCACCATCCTTACAAGGATTGGGAGATACTCGTAGAGAACAAAGCACTTCATCAAAGCAAATTAAATTTGTACCAGCTTCCTCCTCTGAAATATCAAAGACTATAGAAAATAATGAGATTCCTTTTGAAAACATTACCAATAAACAATGAAGAAATAGGTAAGCAAGAGAAAGGAGGAAGAGAAGACAAGCTTTCACTCAACAAAATGGACCTCAACAAGAAAACATTCCACCACCTACCATTGAATCAAACAAAAAATAACTTACAAAAGAAGAATAATTTAAGGATAAAGGTGAAAGTTGGGCAATCATACCCTATGTACCTCTCCCACCTAATATTAGATATTGGGAAGAGGATGATTTTCTCTATGACAACTACTAGTTCAATTGTGAACTAGGTAAGTATTATAAACCCTGGTGGCCACCTTTGTCATAGCATAGTTTTCTCATTTATGTGGCCTCCCCTCTTGTGTTGTGTTCCCCTATGATATGTTATGTGTCATTTAGTGCTCTTGGGATAACCCTTGATACTCTTGTAAGGTCAAGAATACAAAGAGACTACCTCTGTAGTGACCATTCTTCTATTTGTTTGATCATTCTTCTATATTGCTTCTCCTCTATTTTATTGTTGTGTGTCATGACTTAGGGGCATAGCATTGCAGTTGATGACCCAGGGGCATCCTCCTACTTGATTATTCTTAATGCACTTGTTCTCCTCTCTCTTTTATTGTTTATCTTCTTCTAGTGATTCTATCTATTTAGTAGATAATGAAAAACAAACAACTAACTGATACACACTGCATGTTCCTTCAGCAAGCAAGAAAAAATGGACCTAGTCCATACATGGTGATGGGGTTGATCAACATATCTGATGCTTGGCTAGTAGAATCACTCCATGTGATATTTGATGTTGTCTTATCTCTTCTAACAAACCATTTCAATACATATGCTCCATGCACTTTGTTTTGTCTTGTATCTCACCTTGTTGTTACACTCAGTTCTGAGGTATTTGCAGTATAGCCCAACTGTTATACTTGGTTCCAAACTCATAGTATAACCTTAGTCCTTGATGTGATTGTTTTCATGCATACCTTAATCTTGTTGTTTATCATAGCATATCTAATCAATGTGTTTGTGGGAACATTCGATGATCATAAGCACATGTCACCTTGGGGGCATGGGATTTACAAAAGCTCTTGTTTCCTTGTGTGTTTTCTCTCTACCTTAGTGTGCTTGATATCGGTACATGACATCAACCACCTTAAGGTGGGGGTATATATAAGGTTATCTATCTAATAATTTTGGTACTAACGAAGCATGTTTGTAAGCCTTCTCCATGAGATGGGGTGTTGTATCTCCACCATGAGTACACATATTTATATCAATTGCAATAAAAAATGCCCTCTTCATGAGGCAGGATTACTATATCCTTTTATCAAAAGCCCTCATCGCGAGGTGGGATGGTGTATATCTTGAGCTACTTCACATCCTTTTATAAAAAGTCCTCATTGGGAGGCATGGAGATATCCTCCCTTAAGTGTGTTTTTGGTGGTTGTTGTGGCATAAGCCCAACTGTCAGGTGTGCCTGTGGCATGTTTGAGATGGTGGGACTTAGCAATAAGCTCCTACCATTTCCTTGTTTACCATGTTTTAGATGTATAATATGTCTATGGAATGCTACATGATGCTCATGTCTTCCATGTGTTTTCCCCTTGTGTAGTGTAAAGCGTGTGGTGATGCATCTCCCCTACACTTGGGTTTGTATGGCATGTTTTCCTTATGTGTAGTTGGTGCAGTCATGGTAGGAGGGTTCACAGAATGAACAATCTAGACCATGCAACAAGAGTAAACATAATGGAAGCAACTCAATTATAGGATGCAAATGCAGATTTAGTCATTTAGTATATCATAGATTCAAAATACAAACATGATGGCAACATGTGAGCATATAATTTAGGGATCACAGGCTTGATTCTTTAGTTACAATATATGCACAGGATATGACTTTGAGGTGATCTTGCCAAAAGAATTTGAACTATCAAACTATGAACTATTGCTAACTTACTTCTTGGGCATCTATTACATGAATATATATCATCTCTAGATCACAAGATTCTTCTGTGTCATCCAAACATATTACAAACTCCAATGAAAGAGATGTAACATGTTTACACATATAGGTCAAACCTAATCACATAGAACTCCTCTGCAAATGAATGAAATAGCATGCAAATCTTAGGGGAGCTTGGCCACGATCTAAACAACATTGAGTAATGAGTCATTTAGCTCCATAAGTCACATAAATGCTTTGGGAATCTTCTCCTTCTGGCTGTCTGTATGCTTTGTTATTGGAAACTAGGCAAACTTCTAAAAGTGATATCTTTCTGGTATCTAATCCAAATGTTTTGAATTTTGGATATGATGTGCTTGATGATGTCTAGATGCTAAGTCAAGCTCCGTAAGGTTTGAAATGAAAATATGGCAGAATGTAGACCAATCTCTTGAAAATTCTATTGACTAAACTGACTGTACTGAACTGGAAAATGAAAGAAACAAAGAATGAATGCAAATATTTTTGGTTGATGCAAGATTATTTTGAACTAGGGATGCTCCTACATCATATATCTTGGGTTGTTGAGAAAGTGAGTCCCTCACTTTTCTAGGGCTAGGGAAAACCAAAATGGTTCACCTCAGCTTGAGAAATCTAAGATGAGTCTTCTTTCGGTCTGCCCTTCCACTTTACCAAACATTCCTTGTATTGCTTTCCTATGGTACTACATCCATCTCTGATGTCCAAGATGCTCTCTATCTACTCCAATGCTTTTTGTGGCAAATGCTCAGGATTCAAGTCTTCTACAATGTTGTCACTAAACTCTGCTTCATGATATTGGTATAGGTCTGCACTATTGAAAATAGGTGATATATTCAATGTCTCTGATAGTTCCACTTCATATGCATTTCCTAAATCAAACTTTTTGAGTGTCCTACATGGTCCAAACTTCTTCATCCCCAACTTGTTATATGTCCCAACTGAAAATCTCTCTTTTCTTAGATATACCATCACTTCATCTCCCACTAACAATTCTTTGTGTCTCTTCTTCTCATCCACTTGTTCCTTATACTTATTGTTCATCACTTCCAAATGTTTCTTAACTTGATTATGCACTATCTCCATGTGTCCTGCATATTTTTCTACTTCTACACTTCTCTTAATCTCCATACTAATGTCTCTCAACTTTGCAACTCCTCTAGGGTTTACTCCTATAACAATCTCAAATGGTGTTTTTCTGGTACTCCTATTCACTGAATTATTATATGCAAACTTTTTTTTTGATAGAATCAAGTCCCAACTTCCTACCTTCTCTCCAACCAAACATCTCAACAAGTTTCCCAAACTCCTATTTACTACTTCTGTCTCTGCATCAGTCTATGGATGAAATGCTTAACTAAACTTCAAATATGTCTTCATCTTCTTCTAAAGTGTCTTCCAAAAGTAACCAATGAATTTTGTATCTCTATCTGAAACTATGCTCTTAGGCAATTCATGCAATCTCACAATCTCCTTGAAAAATAGATCAACTACATGCATTGCATCAGTTGTCTTCTTACAAGGTATGAAATGTGCCATCTTTGAAACTCTATCCACCACTACAAACATTGAATCATGTCCTCTTTGTGTTCTAGGTAATCCCATTATGAAATCCATGCTAATGTATTCCCAAGGTCTCTTCAGTATTGTCAAAGATTTATACAATCTGGTATTCTAACTACTCCCTTTTACAACTTGACAAACTCTACAACACTGTACAAACTTACTAACATCCTTGTATATTTGAGGCCAAAAGTAATGTTCACTTACCAAAGCTACTATCTTATCAATTGCAAAATGTCCTGCTAATCCACCACTATGCTTCTCCTTGATCAAATTGTGAGATCACTGAACTCCTAGGGATACATAACTGACTTCCTTTGAACGACATATCTTCCTGAATGAAATAGTCCAACCACTTACTTCTATCTATTACAATAGGTTCCTTACATGCTTTCCAAGGTTCTACAAAATTAGTGTCTCCCTCATACATATTGTTTAGTTCTTCAAATCCTAACACTTCAACTCACATCTCTGTTAGAAAATTCCTTCTCCTACTCAATGCATCAATATCTTTGTTTGATTTTCTATTCCTATGTTTCAATACAAAAGTGTAACTCTGCATGAACTCTACCCATCTCACATGTATCTGATTCAACTTTCCTTAACTGTTCAAATATTGTAAAGCTTGATGATTTGTATACAACACAAATTCCTTAGGCAACAAATAATGTCTCCACTTCTTCAAAGATTGAATTATGGTATAAAACTCCTTATCATAAACTAAATATCTTCTCCTTGTATCATTCAACTTCTCACTAAAATATGCTACAGGTCTACCTTCTTAACTTAACACTGCTCCTAATGCATTTCCACTTGCATCACAATCTACTTGAAATACCTTATTGAAATTTGGTAATGCTAACATAGGTTGCTCTATCACTTCTTCTTCAACAATTCAAAACTTTTATCTACTCCTAATGTCCACTTAAAATATTTTTTGTCACCTCTCATTGTCTCTATCATAGGGTTACATACTGAACTGAAATTTCTAATGAAATTTTGGTAGAAACTAGTTAATCCATGAAATGATCTGACTTCTCCACTGCTCTCAGGTGTAGGGCATTCAATAATTTCTCTTACTTTCTTAGGGTCCATCTTCAAACCTTCCATAGAAATCACAAATCCTAAGTATACCAATTCTTCCTAATGAAACTACACTTTTTTATATTTATCATCAAATTCTCCTCTCTCAAATTCTGCAATACTTGTCTAATGTGCCACAAATGTTCTTCTTTTGTCTTACTAAAAATCAAAATATCATCCAAGTATAAAATAACAAACTTACCCAAGAATTTCTTCAAAACTTTATTCATCAATCTCATGAAAGTACTCGGTGCATTTGTCAATAAAAACGGCATCAATAACCATTTATACAGTCCTTCATTTTTCTTAAAAGCAATCTTCCATTCATCTCTTTCTCTAATTTTGATCTAATGGTATCTACTCTTCAATTCTATCTTTGTAAAATATTTTTCTCCACTCAAAAAATCCATAATGTCATCCATCCTAGGTAAGGGAAATCTATACTTAACTGTGATCTTTTTATTGCTCTAGATTTTGTACACATTCTCCATTCTCAATCCTTCTTCAATGCTAGCACTGTAGGTACTACAAATGGGCTCAAACTTTCTCTGATCAAACCTTTCCTCAACAATTCATGTATCTGTCTATTCAATTCTTCATTCTTTGTTGGTGTCATTATGTGTGCTACTTTGTTAGGCAAACTAGCTCAAGGTATAAGATCCATGTGATGACTAATACTTTTGATTGGTGGCAATCCTTTAGGTACATCATCTGATATGATGTCTTCATACTCTGTCAGCAACTCAGTTATCTCCTCTGGTTGTGATTCTTTAGTCTTTGTCTTTAGGTTTCCAGGCTTCTTAGGAATCAAAGCATAACACATATTCTCAGGTCTCAAACCATTTATAAATTTTCTTCCATCTTCCAAACAGATTCTAGCATTCCCACAGACTTCACTAGATTAGGTTCATCTTCTGAAGGTATTAAGGTAATTCTCTTTCCATTTGATGTTATAGTGTAAGTATTCTTTCTCCCATCATCTATAGCTTTTCTATCATACTGCCATGGTCTACCCAACAACATATGACATACATCCATAGGCATAATATCACACAGTACTTCATCATGATAAGATCCAATATGAAATTTCACCAAACATTGTTCACTCACCAGTAACTTATGATCATCATGAATCCATGTTATTTGATATGGCTTAGGGTGTTTCAATCTTTATAACTTCAACTTAGTCACCATTTCTCTGAAACCAAATTATCTGAACTGCCACTATCAATTACAACCTTACAACATTTACCTCCTGTTTTGCATCTGGTCTAGAAAACTTTTCCTTTGTGGTGGTTCATCATTTCTCTATACTTGAAATAGTTCTCTCCTCATGACAAGTGATTCTCCTTTCTTAGGTTTACCAACTAAATTGGGTGATCCAACAGGTTCGTCTTCTATATAGGCTACTTTTCCACTATTCTTAGTCCTCTTGTTTGTACTTCCTTAATTACATTCAAATGCTCTATGTCATTCACCACCACACTTAAAATAGGCACCTCTAAATGTTCTCCTATCAAAACGCCTTTCTTCTCTTCTATATCATTCACTTTGGTATGAATTATGATTACCTCTATGGTGAAAATTTTTGTCATTCCTCTGATATGCATTGTTATCTCTATCATCCTTCTTGAATGGGCTATCTTGTTTGTTCTACTCTACATATGATCTTTCTCCTCTGAAATATGTTCTATCTCTTTGAAATTTACCTCCTCTACCTCTTTATCTCTACTCATGCTTCTTGTTCAACCTGTCTTCAACTTTTAGGGCAAACTGATATGCATCTTCCAATGTTGTCATCCTCAATAAACTTAGTTCTTCTTGAATGTTCAATCTCAGTCCATTTATGTATCTTGCCACTTTTACTTTTCTTTCTTCACTATGTCCTATCCTTATTATCATCTTATGAAATTCTTCAGTATACTCCTTCATAGATTTCTCCTTTTGTCTCACATTTTGTAGTCTCTTCAATAGTTCCAACTCATAGTTAGCAGGTATAAACTGATTCTTCAACTTTGTCACCATTCTATCCCATTTTATGATCTTTTATTTTCCTCTTCTATTTCTATCCAACTAAACTTCTTTCAACCAAATAGTAGCATGTCCTTTCAACTTTGTCTTTGCAAATTTCACCTTCTTTGGATCTTCAATTTCTTCATATTCAAAGTATTCTTCTAGGTGGTTTATCTTATCAATCAATTCTTCAGGATTCAAATTGCCAATATAATTTAGTACATCAACTCTAGGTCTTTTCCCAATCTCCAAAATAGCTCTCAATATCTTTACCTGATCTGACTCTTCTTCTTCTTCTAGAGTTTCCTTAGTTTGATTCACAAATTACAATTCTTCATCATCATCACTTTCAACGTTAATTCGAGGTGTAAGTCCTCTTCTTCGATCTTCTTCAACAAAATATAAGTGAACTCACATTGTTTTCATTATCTCCATCATCTCATCCATTCTTCTAGCCATAATACAAACAAAAGGTATTCTCCTTGGCAGCATCTCTTCCTAGGATCAAGTGTAATTGCCTCAAATTTGGCGATTAGGGCTACAAGGTAACAAATGCCTCACAACTGGTGATCGATTGACAACACAAGTAGTCTACCTTAGGTTTGACAATCTATCCACAACAAGATCTTATAGAATTCCATCACCAATTTTTCTCACTTTGCACCCAATAGATTGAAACTTCACTCTAATACCACTTGGTGCAGTCACATTAGGAGGGTTAACAGAATGAACAATCCAAACCATGTAACAAGAGTAAACACAATAGAAGCAACTTGATTATAGAATGCAAATGCTGATTTGGTCATTTAGTATCATAGATTCAAAATACAAACATGCTAGAAACATGCAAGATTACAATTTAGGGCTCAGAGGTTTGATTCTTCAATTACAGTATATGCACAGGATATGACTTTGATGCGCTCTTGCCAAAAAAATTTAAACTATCAAACTATGAACTATTGCTAACTTACTTCGTAGGCATCTATTACATGAATATATATCATCTCTAGATCACAAGATTCCTCCGTATCGGTCAAACAAATTACAAACTCTAATGAAAGAAATGTAACATGTGTACATGGATAGGTTAGACCTAATAACATAGAACTCCTTCGCAAATGAATCAAATAGTGTGTAGATCTTAGGAGAGCTCAACTATGTTCCAAACAACATTGAATGATGAGTCATTTATCTTTGCAAGTCAGGGAAGTGCTCCGGGAATATTTTCCTTCTTCTTGTCTGTATGCTCTGTTATGTGAAACCACATGAACTTTTGATAGTGATATCTTTCTGGTATCTGATCCAAATGTTCAAAATTTTGGATATGATGTGCTTGATGATGTCTAGATGCTAAGTCCATCTCCGCAAGGTCTAAAATGAAACTGCAGAAGAATGCAAACCAATCTCCTAAAACTGCTACTGAATAAACTAATTGTACTGAACTGGAAAATGAAAGAAACAAAGAATGAATGCAAATATTTTTGGTTGATGGAAGATTGTTTTGAATGAGGGATGCTCCTGCATTATTAGTGTAAAGGGTGTGGTGATGAGTTTCCCCTACACTTGGGTTTGTATGGCATGTTTTCCCCTCATGTAGTGTAAAGGGTGTGGCAATGAGTCCCCACTACACTTGGGTTTTGTATGGTGTGTTTTCTCCCCTTTGGTGTAGTGTAAAGGACATGGCGATGAGTCCCCCCTACATTCTTGAGTTTTGTGTGTTGTAACTTTTATTTCCATGCATCTATATATATGAAAATGAAAATGCTATATCATTGTATTCATCATGTTTTGTGTGACTTCTCTCATGTATTCATCATGTATTACGTGTCTTCAATACTATCTTCTTCATGTTTTGCATGCTTCATACTATCTTCATTATGTCCTATGTGTCTTCAATGTGTTTTTTAGTGCTTACCTAATACTGGGGTCTAGAAATAGTCCCTCAATCTTTGTGTATGCCTTAGCTTCTTGTGCTTGGTGTGTTTGATGTGTTTTTTACCATACTTTAATGCATATATGGGTCGTAAGATCATACATAGATTAAAGTGGGGGATAAATGTTATGTCGTAAAATGTCCCCCTTGGACTTTTACCTCCTAAGTTTAGCTCCTGGGTCCCTTAGTTTTAATCATGCATCTTAGAAATGAATCTTGGAACAAAATGCCCTGAAACCCATGACAAATGGGACTTAGGAGACATCTTTGAGCTTAACCATGACCCAAAATAGGTCCTTGGGCTTGGGTACCCACACCTTAGCCCTACCCTATTTTAGCGGGTCTCAAATTTGAATATCTTCTTATGACCGTTAAAAGGTGTTCCTTGTTGGCATCTTAAGTTTGAATTATGAAATTGTAGTGGGAATGCATATATAATCATGTTTAACACTTCATTTATAAACTAGATGGATAATACAAATTTGTGATCTTATGCTAAGGATATTCAAGGCTTTCATTGTGTTGTAGAGTAGACTTGCATTGTTATTGTGTTTGTTTGTTACAGATTTAGCTTCATCAATCCATCTCCTTATGGCTTGAAGGAGCTTCATTCCTCCATGAGTATTATACCTTTGAGGTGATATCTATTTTTGCTTTCATCTATCTACTTTATCATTGCTTTTTTCTCTATCCACCAAGAACATGCACTTTCTATCTAAGAATGGTGTTGGAAGGTTTGAATGCCATTCCACGGCTTGACTAAGGCAAGCTCTTAAACACCACAATCCCTAACCCCTCTCTTGTGATTGTAGGTGATAGGTGTAGGATCCAATAGAGTGGATTTACAAGAAGCAATTACATGGCATAAGGAATCCATATCTAAAGAAAAAGTTGCACCCTCAGCTTGGGTGCCCACTCTTTTGCCATCTAATTTCATAGCCCTAAAAATATCTGCAGTGGTTGTAGTCTATACAGAAGATATCAGGAAACCCTTTGAAAAAGCAACACCCTAGGCTTTGGTGCCTGCTCTTTTGTCCCCAACTTTTCTGCCTTCAGAAACCTAAAATCTAGTGTGTATCTAATCTACATTTAATGTCTCTATGTGTGAGATTTTTTTAGGATTCATTCATCTATTTATGATTTTGCATAATTAGGGTTTTAGGCTAAATCGGGCTAAGATTTAACAATTAATCAAACAATTCCAAATTCACTTATCATGCCAAGTGATAGAAGAACCTGATAACTAAGTCCTCTTGCAAATGTTGAGACTTAGCTCAATTCTAATGTCCTTGAATGTATGTAGTGAAAAGAGGATTTAATCAAACCCTAAACAATGAACCTTCAATCCCATCTTCCCTCTTTTTCTACATTATAGGATCATAACAAGATGACTCTATCTTAGGATATGTACTATGGATGCCTTAGTCAGATTTATGCTTCTTGTCATTAAGTGCATGGTACACTCAACCGATTAGATATACATGTGAGAATATTGGAAACATTCAAGAATATGAGTATTTACCTCCGCATCATGCTCAAACACAAAACTTGATCACTTTATCATTCTTAGACTATTCTCTCTTCTCCCTAATTAGTTTTCCTTGACCATGCTAATTGACTCTTTCTCTATACAAGTCTGTCTATTAATTTCCATATGTTATGTTGACATCAATGTATACTATGTTGACATCAATGAAAATACATATTGCCAACAATCTCCCCATTTGTCATTGATGGAAACATATACTCCCCCTTAGACATATATTTTTCTCTCCCCCTTTGACATCAAAGACAAAAGGATTGATATCCTTTGCTTGTATCAATCTAAGAACTATATGAACCCCCTATAAGATATATACGTATATATAAGAGACTAACTCCCCCTTACTGTTTCACTCTTATACTCAACATTTCTTCAACAATTTATATCTAAAAGACTCATTTTTACCATGTTACCAAAAAATATACTCCACATATGTACAAATAAAAAATGTACAACTTAGCTTGAGGAGGCCAAACTGCCTTGATTAGATTCCTTTAATTTTGCAAGGTGTGCCTCTAGATCCTTCTTTGCTAACTCTCACTCTTTCTTAGCAAAGATAAGTATTCTGCATTGATTCTCAAGCTTCACATGGAGTTCTTCACCTTCATCTAGAGAGATGGATACTGGTTTCTGTTGTAGAATTTTCTAGGCATCACCCAAAATTCCATTTAAAGAGACAATTTTTGCACTTACTATGTCTCAGAGATGACAATACTTCATTATTATCTTCTCTTTTTGCTCCTGTAGCTGAAAGAACTGTCCATGTAGATTGTCAATTACTAAGCTTGTTGTTCCATCTGTATCTCTCATCAGATCATAAGCTCTAGAGGTATGAGCGATCTGAGACTCTATTGAGTTCATTTTGTCCTTTATGCTCTTAGTGGAAACATGCCATGTTAAACAAAATTGAAACAAGGCTTTTGCTTCTTCAACACAATCTTGAATATCTTTTAAGTTGCTCTACAACTTACAATGAGAAATAATACATTTTTTGGAAACATCTGCCAACCTTTTATCATTTATCTTTTTATTTATTTCCTTTTCCAACTTATCCTCTAATCAAATATAATGTTTCTTAAAGGAATCAATTAGTAGTCTCAGCTGCTCCACAATAGATAAAGAGTTGTCAATATTTACACTGGGAAGGCTATCTTCTAGTATTTTCACTGCTACACCCAACAATTCTTTATTCTATTGGTGTTGATGTAGAATTTCCTTTCTAGAAGATGAATGTAGAATGTCACCAAGATGTAGCTTATGCAAAGGGGTAATATTAGTCAAATCTACCTTCCCTTCTTGCATGGGAACCTATAAAAACTGTGGAGATACCACAGGTTGGAACTGTATTTCCAAACTTAGTAGGTCTATAAATGAATTAGTTGATTCTTGACCAATCTCTTCTTCTCCATCTTGAATCTTCTTCAGAGTCTTTTATTTATCATCAATAACCAAATCTTCAATAGGTTCTTCATGTTGCTTTGTATTCATTGGAACATTCTCTTGATTTTGCATACTTGTCTGATCATCCACTTATTTAGTGTTCTCTAGAACACTCTGTCCATCTTCCTAGTTGTCTTGAAGAATATAATCAATATTTACATCATTTTGCATATTTTCATTAATCTTCTCCTTTTCAATATGTTCTTTCTCTAGAGAGGATGTACTAGCATGATGAGGTGATTATGGTGGTGAAACATGTGGTTGTTCCACATCCTCTATTTCCCTTACTTCACCAAGCACTTTGAGTGATTTCTTCAGTTTATTTTGTGATTTTTTCAATGTCTCCCTTTTTTTTCTACATGAGAGTGTCTACTTTGTGTTTTTTTCTAAGCTTTTGTTCTTGCCTTTGAACTAATTTCTCTTTTTCCTCTTCTGAAAGAGAAGCCCCAACTTTATCCAAAGCATCTTCTTTGAGTTTTTCATCTACGGCTAAAGCTTCTTCTCTATCCCTTCTTAGGGCATTTTGTAGGCTTTCTGATACTCTAGACAAGATCTCATCTAAAGACTTATTATATCTCATCATGTACATAACAATAAAATTTTCAATGATAACTTGATCCTCATAAGTAAATTTTGGGAAGAGTGCCACAGTTTCATCAAACAAATTGTGATTAATAATAGTATTATAGACAACATCTAGAGACATGGGTGTTATCAATCAGATATGCACCCTATGCTAAGCTTATGGAAGACTTAGCTATTTGTTGACACATGGAAACACTCTCAAATTGTGGGTTATCTGTATTGAGAGTGAATCTCTAGATTGAGCTAGTTCTCCTTATGATTTTCCTAATCTAATTAACTTGCAAGGAAAAAGGGAATAGAAGGATAAGTGTAAATGAAATCTAACTTAAACATGATTCTAATCTATTTGATGCCTTTACCCACAAACAACCCCTCAACATAAACTCTCACAATTTCACCTAAATCATACAAATTAAAAGTAATTTATATGAAGGTCCTCTCTAAACTCAACATATAACCAAAATTACATGAAAACCTCACACAACACTTTCACAATAATGAGACATGACAGAGGATAAATTATTCATTATCATAGTGAGACATCAAATCATCATTGCAATTATGAAGCAAAAGAAGTGAAACAAGAAGGCTCTGCTATATTGGGTTGGAAGGAGTACATAAAACTCTAAAAAATATGAGTCAAGATCAGTTTACAAACTCTCTCTTCTTGTGCTCAAGAGTGAAGAAACAAGGGTATCATCTGATTGAGAAAAAACTAAGTTTTTCTCCTATAAATGCCTCCAAGAGATCTCTTAAAAAAAAGATGAAAAAACTTCTTATAATAGATGTTCAAGTCCATTTTTGGAATCCATCAAAAATATGATAAAAAGCCAACCAAACTACCTCAAAAGTGTGAAAACAAACTACCAAGATCTTCTATCAAGTGGCCCCCACCAAGATCTGCTTTAAATCATGCTTTATCTGCTCAAAAAAACTTCTATTTTGTGCTCATCTGCTCTAATTCACCCAAATTTGGAAAACAAGATCCTGCTTGCTTTATTTTTTCCTAACTACATAAAATAGCTTTTATTTTAAAGCAATTTATAATTTTTTTTTAAAACAAAGCCTTACAATAATCGCAGTTTTAATTTTCTCAATTTTACCTCGATTTGATTTACAAAATGTTTGAAGGCTACATGATCATACTTGGACATTTTTTTATTTCTACAAAATCACAAAATTATGAAGGCAATATTGAATGTTTTAAAAAAATAAAAACCTTCTCAAGGTCCGCCTTCTATAGTTTTGCAAAGATTTCTAAGGCACTCTAATCTTGGACTTCCCTCAAGATGATAAAGGAGACTAACGGCACAAGACCTATAGATGTTCTTCAGAAGAGGCTATATGAGCACTTAAGGCATACGGGCATGTAAAAATGATCCCAAAGCCTCAAGGCATAAATCCTAGGCATTGTGATATGTCTAAAGGCAGATGATACCTCGCTGGCATGGCTTAAATTTGATAGTCGATGTTGCATGTCAAGCAATTTTTTTCTAGCAGTTATCTATTCAATACTACCTTTAAAATACTATGGAATACTTTTGTATATGTAGATTATATAAAAACCATATATATATATATATCAGCATAATTCTATATAAATTTTGACAGTTTGTCCAAAATCTCTCCTTTCATATGATATAATCTTTTTAAAATTTTGATTGTATTTTACAATAAAAATGCCTAAATACAACTATACAACTATCAAATTTAAGCCCTGCCCATGGGTATTAGTGAAGTTTTGAAAAATTAAAATGATGTCATAAAAATCACCATCATCCCTAGGGCATAATGGAAACCCTAAAACAAAATATGGCAGCCCTAAAATCTCACATTCATTTTTACTTTGCAATTGATGAAGATGTGCTCTACACCTGCCGCCATGGGGTAGGGCTTTGGAGTTGAAACCTATCAATTCTTCACCATTCTCTGATGAACTTATTGGATTTCTCTAAAGACTTTGATAGGAAACCAAAAGGTAAGAGATCACACTTATTTGATTCATTTCTTTATTCTCAATGAGATACTCTAGCCTTAAAGCCGTGGCTATATTACCTCTGATACATCTTATTGGTCTTTATTTTCTGTATGAGGGCTATCTTGTGTTTCTTTACCATAGCCATAAGGAGCAACTAGGGTTTATTTGAAACTCTTCCATTTTCCAATGAATCTTGCTGGACTTTGCATGAATCTTGATACATAGCACAAAAGGTAAGACTTGCCTACAAATTTGACCATTTCCTTTCATTTCTAAGATTCAAAACCTAGCTTTCATAGCGGCGACTGTAACTGGTCTCAGTGCATATATTTCTTCATTTCTTGTCATATATTATTAGGTCACAACCATATTCTTTCATTCTTGAGTACTTAGTGTTTCTGCAAGTTGAAAGATCATATACCCTCTTCTGTATTTGTACTTTTATTGGAAACCCTACACAAATAAGCTTGTGGGTTTTTCCCATTTTGTGGAGGAATATCTTCTTTGGCTGCACTCTCCACAGAGTCTTTGAGTATTCTCTTCTAAAACAACATGATTAAAAGATCATAAAATGGATAGTGACCTTTATCTACCTTTAGCCTCTTGTAGATGATCTTCCTGTTTAATGTGACATGGGTTATGTCATTTGTAAAGAAAAATACAACCTTGGCCATGGCTTGAAAACTTCATCATTTATGATATTACTTTTATTTATCCTGTTCCTTTTGTAGATGCATGTGATACTGAAATGTCATTACAAAACACTTCCTCTTCCATTCTGGACCGATGTATACATTTTAACCATCATGGCATTGTCCATAACTATATGATAATGATGCTCCTATTGTATAATTGTTGTTTCTCATATAGCTATGCATTTGGAAGTTTAATTTTTTTTTCAAGTCCACTACCCTATTCTAAACAATGTATTTCTTGTTGTTCTAGTTTATTGTCATTCCTTTCTAAATATTGCCTTTTGACTCTACCTGAAACTATATATGCATAATGTGATATGGATCATAATGCATACAAAATTCAGACAACAAAATGTGGGCTGCTTTGTTTATCTTCTTTTGATAAAAAAGGAATGAGTTAGAGCACATGTTGGTCTCTTTGTCTTGCATCACTTGTTTGTTCAGTTCACATATGGCTTCATGTTTCACTATGTCATGGCATAATAGGTTATGACTACACATTAGATTTCCATAGTTGTTATACAATTGTGAACACTCCTATTGATGAAAATTGTAGATTATCTGATCATTATACACTAGATATGATCCGTGGCCTGGCAATAGGCTTCTAAATATTATAATCATGCCTTCATGGCTGTCCATTTGTACTTCTCAGTTTGTTTATGCACAACATGATTCTTTTACCACTGATGATGCACTTATAGCTGAAGAGCATTACACATCATAAGGCTACTTTATAAATGTGACTTGGCATAAAGCATATTGAAGGAATTCATAGAATGTAGCTTGGGTTTGAGATCACTTGTATACTTATGATGTTTTGGCTAATTTGTATTGGTTTTTTTGATCGAATATCTGATGCTATTTCTGAAGCATCTCGATTTACCTTTTTGATGTTTTTTTTAGCTATTCTATGGCTTCTACTGCCCCAAAATAATGACTTGAAAGCATGCACATAACAATCTATCATATTGTGGCAGCAAATACATGTAGCATCATTTTGATTTTATCAATACCTTTTCTCAGCTTGTGTGAAAGAGTTCAATGCTTGTTTATGGCTTTCATTTCATCTTAGATGCACTGAAGGTCATAGATGGGTATTGAAGCACCTAGTGAATGTAATACATCCTTAGCTGAAAAATGTCATGATTTGACAACAAGCCCCTTGAGATAGCATGTTGATCTCTACCCTTGTAAGAGCCCACTTGACACCACATGCTGATGTGTCTTCAATTAGCTACATGACTTATCCTATACCTACATATGAAACAAATAGATTAGATAAAAAAACATTGAAGTTCAATGATTTCTTCTCTTTTGTTTCCTCTTCTATATGTGAATGATGTATATCTAATTCAATGCATCATAGGCAGTGTATTATATCATTTGTTGATGAAGTACATAGTGTGAATCATATCCGGAGCTCTAACAGGTCATTTTCCAATTTTTTGCAGGTTCTTATCGGAGATGAAGTGCAAGGATAGAAGGCATCAAAGACCACCATAGAACATATCAGGTAATGATGGATATGCTTTTCACTATATGCTATTTCCTCTTTCCATCTTCAATTGTATAGTGCACTTTCTATGTTTGTGTTGGCTCAGCTATACCCATGGCTTGTGTGGGTCATTTGATTTATTATGTTTCATTCAATGCAATGTTTATTTCTTTTATGTATTTCATGCGTAATATGAATAATCATTGTAGTAAATGAAATAACTTATCTTAATATTTTGCAATAAATGAATGATGAACTGAATCCTTCTTTTGTCAAACAACTGAACTACAAACTTCATGCACCTCTTGAAACTATACAATTGATCCTTTTATAAAATCAATATCTGTAAAGGGATTAAGCAAGGGAAAAATAAAAATTGAAATTTTTTACCTTAAAATGAACAATGTACCAGCTCTGCCAATTTTTGAGCTATGGTGAAAAATGGTAACATTTCTAGTGACTTCTGCTAGGTGCTTGCCTACTAAGCATCGGATCAGTTGCCTTGAATATCCATTGGGCATTGAGTCACACTTTTCTTATCTCAAACTCAGAAAACACTAAAGCTCAGTACTCTAACCAGTTCAAACAACAATAGAAAACTAAACTAAACCAACCTGAAAGCAAAGTAAAAGGCCCTGGTGGCCGAAAAAACTTGTGTAGTAGCACTTAGGGAAACAAAACTAACTGAAAAGAAATATGCGTGAAGCACTTATTAATAGTAACACTACTCTAACCTACTGTTACTTGCCCAAAATTGATGGTCAAACAAAACCATTCATAGGTTCAAGAAAATAACTGCCCTTTCTCTGTAATCTACAATACTCCATAAACTTGTGATTTGACCATAAGAGGTGGAATAAAAACAAATAGCCATCAAACAGATGTGACACTTCTCTGATCAGGATCATGCAATCACTTGCCCATCTAACTTGTTTGGCAAATTGATCAAATGAACAAGTAAACTAATAATGTTCAACTAGGTACCCTACTTGATGATCCAGATCGGTATCACTAAGAGGCTGGCTGCCAACCCAGCCAGATATCTAAAAGAACACCCCCTCAAAAGTGTTGGATCAAAGAGAAATAAAAATAAATGATTGAAAACAATAGCATCACTTCCACTTTGCCTGATAACCTACCGTGTTACTTCTTCTATAGTCAATGGGCCATCCTCCTCTATCAGGGTTGCTAATAGCTTGTCAAAACTATAAAATCTTGGAAGATTCTTAACTAGAGATGTATTAGGCTCAAAATATTCAAGATTGCTCAAGGAGATACACTCTGAAATAGGTGTTTCTTCAACAAGTGAAGGAAATAATTCAAACAATGAAGTAACCTCTGTCGACAAACCATCAATTTGCTTATCAGCCTCTAGTTCCTATGTGTAACGGAAAGCTGGCTATTCCAACAAATTTTCATCTAGCTGCAAGTGAGGCTATTCCTCACTTGATTTTTCATGAATCTACACTTTTCCTAACTGATTCTCTTTCTCCTACTTATTTTCCTCATCATCAACTGGTTTGGGCTTTTGATTGCTACAAGAAATCAAGAGAGTGGCAAGCTCTTTACAAGCTGAACAATCAGGATCTTAACAATCAACTATGAATTTATCTTGGATAGGTTGATCATCCCTAGCTAGTCGACTTGATTGCTTGGCAAGGAAATCTATCTTAGTCCCATTCATGTCATCTTCTTCATTATAGTATGTTGTCCTCAAAAACAGCTGCACTCATTTTGTAAGATGACCCCTACGAAACTTGTCTGTTTCTTAACCTACACTCTAAGTTCACAAATCAAGGTCAATCATCTCATCCTTGTGCGTAGTCCTCTCACTCCTGAGTATATATTTGAGTATCTTCTCATTTGGATTTATTGAAATTTACATAAGTTGTTAAATTGATTGTCGCAATTTTGAAGAGTAAGAGAAATTTTGTTTTCATGCAGGGGCGGCAAATTTTGCCACCAGTGCATGTTTTTGTTTTGAGTCATGTAAGGGCAAAAAATTTTTCCACACAGATATGTTGCCCATGGTTTTGTGTGCAAGGTCAGTGAATTTTTCCACCCATGCATATCATTTTGTCCCTTTGATGTGTGTGCAAGCAGTAGTTTTTGCCGCTGTCTCACGCAACTCAAGTTTGTGTCAAGTGCAATTAATGCACTTCATGTGAGTTTTAATTAGGAGCTTAATATTTTTTATTTGCTTTTAGTTTTCATTTTTACTTTTACCTATCTCTCCTACCTGAGTTGGCCCAATTGAAACCTTAGTGCATCGTTTGTGTTTCTGAGTGCATGATTCTTAGATCTTTAGCTTGGCATGAAGGTTAGCTATTGGTCAATATCACCAGGTAAATTTTTCTCTATATGTTCGTATTTTAATTTCTTCTTTCCAAATCATTATTGTTAGTCATTTCTAAATCTACATTTCCATTTAGTTTTGAATGTCTTTGTTTAGGGTTTTGTTTGGTTTTATTTTATGTTTTTATATGTTTATTCTCTATGTTTTATTTGACAAGGCATGGCATGACATTTTTCCATTGACCATTGTAGAAACCCTATTGTTTCGTGTTGATTGACTCATCGGTATGGCATTTTTCATTGTTTGTTATTTATTTTCGTAACTTAGAGTTTGTCACCCTAAATGCTTCGGTGGTAGAATCTACCACCTATGCATTTGTATTTATCAAGTCACATGTAGGGGGAGCAAATTTTTCCGCTTTTGGCTTTTCTTTTTTGTCCTTACAACACTTGATGTAAGGGCAACAAAAATTTCTGCCCCTACATGAAGCTTAATGATTTTCTCTATGCAAAAGCAGTTAAATTTGTTGCTCCAACATATAACCTTGTATATTCTTCATCCCTTCTTCTACATACGAAAGCAGTAAATTTTGCCTCTTATACATTGCCTTGCAAATATTTTAACCAACATGCACAGGTGGCAATATTTACCACCGTGACACTTGCAATTCCCCTTAACATGTAGGGACGACAAAAATTTCCACCCGTGTATCCACTCTTCAGAATTTTTCTAACTCTAAGGAATTTTCCAAATCGCTATCCTGAGCTTGCTTCTTTCAACTTTCTTGCACTTTAGCCCTTTCAAGCTCATTCCTGTGGTCATGATTGATGACATGCAGTTTCCCAAAACTACATATATCTCCCCTAACTACAATATCATGACTTTTTGTTTTAGTTTCTACTGCAAGCTGCCGAGGTCTTCAACTCATTTGAAGGAGTCTTCTTTCTAGATGACTGATATGTCTCCAAAGAAAGCCAAACCAATGAAATACAAATATCAAGGTGTCTTTCCCATAAATTTAGTGACATCAAATGTTGATGAAATATGTGATACAAAGATCGGCCATGTGGATATGGCTAAATTTGTTGAGAGAGCAAAGTTAGATAAACCTAGTCCCTATATGCAGAAGATTGTTAAAAGAAAAATTCATTTGGTGGCTTCATTCTCTATTGCTACACACAATATAGAGTTTGTTCTCCAAGTTTTTCATTTCTACAATAGAGATACTAGGGCAATGGTAGATGCTCACGGATGTGATCATGAGGTTTGATGCAAAATTTATAGATAAGGTGTTCATGTGTCTGAGAGCTGAAAATGTTGCACAACTAGATTTTGGTATTGCTCAGTGTGAGTATGATAAAGATATTGAAAAGGTGAAAAGGGTGATAAAAACTAAGTGGCTCAAGATTGCTAGACCAAATTTGTCTAGATGGCCTAGGAGTTTTCCCAGGAGTGAATTTGTGGAGGAAGTAAGTGATCTAATAACTATTCTTAGTAGAGTTAGAGGTCTATCTTCATCTTCAAATTTCCATGAATGGATGTACCCATACATCAAGATCATACTTTAGGGTAAGCAGAATATCTTATAAGATAACAAGTTAGTAATGCTCTTCATGAGAAGCTAATAAAGGTGTCAACTACATCAAAGTTCTACATGACTTCATATCTGGTGTATATAGCATCTTCTATGAGAAGTTTTCTAGGATTAACATCTGATAGTGATAGGAGAGTTGTACTAGTTTATCAGTACTATCCTTAGCTCACTTTGAAAGGTTTAATTCATCATTTTAGAAGGGTGAATGATGCCTTCTTTGTTGTTTTATTATCTCTTTTTGATCCTCAATTGGGATAGAGAAGAGTCTCAGATGAAGCTTGGGCAGTGGTGAATGGTTATGGTTGCTTGTTTCTTCAATTCTCCACTTTCACATATTTAAGATTTGGCTTTTATCAGGGTCATCCTTATATGCTCCCAAAATTTCCCTCTAACAAACTTGTCCTGATTGAGTTGTGTCGACAGATGATTGTTGTTCATAACAAACATATGGAGTTGAAAAAGCCTGGATTTAGGTTTCCTATTGAGATTAGTAAATATTCTATAGCAACTACTACTAAGGCCAAGGTGATAGAAACAAAAATGCAGATGGTCACTATGAAGATGTTCAAAAAGAGACTCTGGTTTGATTATAGGGGAGTGAAAGATAGACTAAAGAGAAATACTCAGTTTCATGAGCCAATGGTCAAAGATATCTATGCCGACTTAAGAATAGAAGAGGAAATTAGAAAGTTGGACTACAATAGGTTGACCTTGAGTCAAATTGAATATCTAGGTTTGGTTGATATTCTAGAGGATATGGTGGATGATGAAGAAGTTGTCAGTTCAAGCTATGCCAATGAAAATATTGCTAAAGCTCCCTTGCCTGTTGTGCAATGGTCAAAGAGAGAGGTAAGTTCTTTGAGGAAAAGGTTTGACCCAATTCTAGCTAATATGAACCCGTGGCTTTAGAGAAAAGGTATTCCTTTGAAGTATTTCATAACTAGATCTAAGGAAGAAGTCTTAGAGCAAATAGGGAAAAAGGTTGAGTTGAGAACAAAGAATAAAATTGATACTCCAAGAACATCCAAGGTTTCCAAAACAAGGATCAAATTTGTGTCCAAAAAAAAAGACCAAAGTTGCAGAAGAAGAGTCTGATGTTAAGGAAATGGAAGTTGAAGAATAGGGTGTTGATAAACAAGCTACTGAAGAAATGGATATTGAAGATAAGTCTTTAGGGGAGAAAACAGATGAACAAGAGAAAGAAGGAGATATTCAGGAAGATCTATAGGATACAACCATGTCTCCACAAAGGGATGTGCCACAAGGAATTGAAAACCCTTTACCTCTACCTAATATATCTATTTCAACTCCTTTGTCTGTTCCTCCTACTACCCCAGTTTCACCCATCAATATTCCATTTTCTGAGTCACGATCATCGTCAAGAACAATTTTTGATAATCCTCAAGCTACTTTTGATAATGTTATTCATTCATCAAATTTAATTCCTAGTTTGTCCTCATCCTCTTATGACATTGGTGATGCTTCAATCTTTGAAAATTTTGTTTTGGGTATTGAGTAAGTTCCTAATGTGGATATGCCAGGTGTATTGTTTATTAATACTCCTTCGATCATTACTACCACAAGTGTGAGTACAATTCCTCCTACACCAACAATGGGTTCTGATCTAAATGTTAGTACATCAGTGCTTCCTCCATGGCTTTTAGCATATACACCTAAGAGGAAGAAACAAACCATCTCTTTAGATGACTTTGATTTTAGTAAGTTGATTCCAGTGAAGGCTAAAGCTCAAAAGAAGCCCAAAACTCTTTCTCAGCTACTGGAAGATAAAGGTGACAAATATGTGGAGATTTCTCAACCACCATAGGATGTAACTATTGAAGATTTCACTATGAATGACTACTCCATTTCTAGAATTGAACTTGGAAAGATCATGCATGAAAGTGCAAAAGTTAATATGCAATCTACACTAGATTCTTTAATTCAGAAGTTTGATTGGGAAAAATAAAAGAAGGACCACTACAAGGCAATGGCAGAATAGCTGGCTGCAGTGGAAAATTACTCTGACATCTGAGTCAATAATTCCTGAAGCTGTTTCTGTAGAAGATCCTATCATTCAAAAGGCTGAGAAGACTCACCTAAATGGAAAAGTCATTGAAGAGTATTTGTAAAAGATGTAGGCACAAGGAGTGTCTCTTCTCACAAAGATAGCCAAAAAGACAAGCAAGATGGAGAAGATTAGAATAGAACTTTATGACTTGGTTTATACTATTTCTCAAGATATTGAATATCTGGATGGAATCTATGAGAAGTGGATCGGAATGAAGAAGTTGAAGGTAAATACTCTGATATCAATTGGTGTTATTTCAAATCGTGATTCTTATGTGGAGTCTAAAGAAGCATTGGTCTATCGAAGTAATGTTTTGAAAGACTTGATCAAAGATTTGGAAAGCACCAAGGAGCTAAGTGAACAAAGTAATGTTAGTCTCTTGCATAAATTGAAGGAGCTTCCATGTAATTTGATATCAGAGGATCATCATTTCCTCCCTATAGACAAGATGATTCAAGAATTCAAAAATATGTTCCAAAAAGAGTTTGAAGATAAAGTTTTGAAGATAAAGTTTTCTCAATTTCTTCTTTGGACAACATTCTAGATAATCAGTTAACATTAGATAACCTGAAGTCTAAGTTAACTAGTCATGCAAAGGCAACCACAATAGTGAAGGATGCAGTGATCAGGGCTCAAATAATCTTTAGGAACATTGTTAGTCTAGATAGTTTGGGGATACAAGCAACATTTACTATGTATGATGCTCATTTGAAGAAAGATGGCAATACAAGTTGATGTAACTTTTTATAACTTAGTTTATTTTATTTTTTCATATGTCTTTTGTTTGTAATTGCGGACATATTTACATGTAAAAATATAGGAAGCCCCAAGTTAATAAGGACTCCTATTTTTGAACAAGTCAAAGTAGTTAGGTTTTTCCTAAATTTTCTCAAGGCCTCTCCCTATAAATAAAGAGGGCCTCTATTGTAATATTTATCTTTTGACTATTGAAGCAAAGTACTACCATTTTGAAGAGCAATTTGAGACTTTGAGCTTATTTTGTAAATTAGTTTTCAAGCAATATTAAGAAGCAAGTTGGCATCCAATCTTTGTCTTGGAGGAAGTTTGTGAATGTTATAGAATTGTTCTTATGTCCTTTCTATCACATCTTATATGAATGTTTAAAGTGTGAGCATGAATATCAAGTGTTTGGGAGGTGATTCAAATCAGAATTTGTAGATTTTGTGATGCTATTTCATATTTGAGATTAGAGTTTAAGTTTGTGAATGAAAAGTAATTTGAAGACTTTGGGCTGCAAATTATTGTTCATGATCGTGTCATTTTACCTCAGCGTATAGTGAAGACTTTGAGCTGCACTTTATTGTAAAATCTTTCATTTTCAATTGGCATAAGAAGCAATGAGAAACTTTGTGTTTTTGTGGGTTTCTTGGTTACCAACACAAGTAGGTACTTTTCAGATAGTAAATTGTTTTGAGTTTTGTATTGAGCATTGTAAACATCATTTTTGAAGAAAGAGAAATGGATGATATGAAATCACCCCAAAGATAGTTTTATTCTAAATAAGTTTGAAATAGTTAGAAAAGGGAACCTCCCCTTGCTGAGAGGAGAGAAATTTCTCATCATAGCTGTGGCTGATATAACCATTTTTCCATTAGTTAGTTAATGACAAAATATTCACCCAACAATTTTTTGGTGACTCTGCTGGGTATCAAACGTGCAACTTAGAGCCTCATGCTTTTAGTTGAAGCATTCCGACCTCATTGCCTGTAATAAGTTTTTAAAGCTCTTATATTTGCTAAGTACACTACATTCTGGTAGACTCAAGGTATACAAGAAGTAAGAGAGATCAAGGAGTTATTGACCCTATGTTTGAGTTAATGTAGCAAAATAATTTTGGTCTTTTGCTTCCAAAATCTTGACTTCAGTGTACAAGGAGTTTTTCTCCAACTAATGCGAGGTCACCTATACCAAGTGAAGCCTTGAGTGTGCACAGGACTCCAATTGCACAAGTTTCAAGGTTTGTAATTCCACCTTTTAACCGGTGCATAATGGCTCAACCACCTCCTATGGGCCCATGTGGGAATGTTTTTGGGTCTTTGAATCTTACCCTACCATTGCATGAGCTACCCCGTAGTGAAAGAAATAATTTTATAAAATTCTATGGCGATGGAAAAGTTCACCCCGATAAACATATTGCATCTTTTTATATTGCATGTGGTGTTCTTGGGGTTGAATATGAAGATGTACCAGTGAGACTTTTTGTTGAGACACTTCAAGGTGTTGTGGCAGATTGGTTCTATCACCTCCCTGCTCAAACTATCAATGGATGGAACATTCCGTGAACCAAGTTTGAGGCTAGGTTCAAACCTGCTGAAGATGCTCATGCTCTCTGGGCTCAACTTACACAAATGAAGAAAGAACTACAAGAACCCATGCGGGAATTTATTGCTAAGTTCAATAAGTTGAACAATAGAATTTTGGCCACTACTCAGCCCATAGCTAAAAATCTAAAGTGTTTCTTTATCAACACTTAATTGCTAGAAGTAGGTTTTCTTCTACGACAAACTAATCTGGTTGACTTGGTGGTAGCTCAATCTCTAGCTATTGAGATTGAAGATGATCTTATCCTTGCTGGTAAGATAAGAAAGGATACAAATAGAAGTAGAGGGAAGCCCTCTATTGATAATCCCTCCACAAGAACCACAGATCCTATGGTGCAGAAGTTAGCCAATGAGTTGTTGGCTCTAAAAAAGAAAATGTCCTAGAATATGTCCACTCCTTATAGGGACATACCAAGAAGGACATTCCCTAATAATTCATATCAAAGCAATGCCATGAGAAACCAAGGGAAGAATAGGCTTCCGCCAACACAAGGAAGGTTGGCTTTGGAGGCTCCACCAGTCAATGTAGTAGTTGGCTACTATGAAGTTGAATAGGATAATTCTTTCCAACCTGACTTAGATTAGGAAAATAATACTAATCCTTTTATTGAAGGAGAAGAAGAATTAGCTGGCAAATCTACTATTGGGTTCTTGAACTATCAAGATGAAGTAGAAAGAGAAGAAGATGTATATGGTGGAGCATATGCTATTTTCACCAGGTCTCAAAATAAATCAAATCAACAAGTGGATGATAAAGGGAAGTCAAGAGATGAGCCTCAACCTGTGATTTTAATTTCCAAATGAGGAACTCCATTGTATTTTCAATCAGGGGATCTGGATATCAATAAACAAGTAAGTTCTTCTAACAATCCTACTTTTTTTGCTACTATTCCTCAGACTAGTACTTCCCTAATTAAACCCTAGAATGAAGGATTTCCTACCTCTATGTCTAATTCATTTCAGCTCTTTGACATAATTGACCATGCTAGGAAAACTAAAATCTAGATGTCTGAGGTAGAATATTTACAATCTAACCCTGATCAATTTGAAAGGTTAGCCAAATTTGTTAAGAATAAGACTACTGCTATAGTGTAAGATACTTCTAAAACTACTCATGACTCCTCAAAGAATAGGTATGCCCAGAACAACCTAGTTACCACTCCCCTTGTTGCCCAACAGAAGATGGAACCCTTTTATGTTTCTCTGTTAGTTAATGGTTATAAATGGAGTAATTGTATCATAGACTTGGGAGCTTCGGATAATGTCATGCCTACCAAGGTGGCAAGTGCTCTCAGTCTCACTTTGACCAAGACCTTCAGGAGATGTTTTTTAATGGAAAATAAGCAAGTGCCTTTGTTAGGCCAAATTAAGGATGCACAATTTGCATTCACAGCTTTTCTAGAGAAAAGAATAAAGATGACTGTCCTAGTTGTTGATGTTCTAGCTTCTTATGGTATTTTGCTTGGATGTAATTTTTGTAAGGATGTGGGAGGAGAACTAAATATGGATTTTTCTGAGGCAAGGATACCTATCAAAGGTGTCATGCAGAAATTGCTTCCTAAAAGGGAAGCAAAATATATTATTATTCAAACTGGAGATCTAAAAGCTCAAATTTTATTTGAGTCTTCAGGGATGGGTAATTATTTCTTCACCACTGAAAACACTTCTAGTTCATTAGATGAGAGTTTAGATAATTTAGATGAAGACTCAAAAGAAAATTTAAATGAATGTTTAGATAAGAGTATGGTTATACATGATTCTTCTTCTTCTTCTGGTGAAGAGTCTGTTGGTCATAGAAATATCAAAGTGGGAAATTCAAATGATATTTGTATTTTAGAATTTGATGGTATCTGTTCTTCCACTAGATCTAGAGCTGGAATAGTTCTAATATCTCCTCAAGGTCATATTTTTCCTTTATCTTATAAGCTATAGTTTGACAATACTAACAACACCATTGAGTACAAGGTTTTGTTACTCAGAATGGAGGCTACTTGTGTTAAAGGTATTAAAAATCTTCATGCATGAGGTGATGCAGAGTTTGTTGTTTGTTAGGTAAGGAATCTTTACCAAACCAAGAATGAATGGTTAATACATTACCACAATCGTGTCTAGGATTACATTGAAGGTTTTGATGCTTTCAACATATCCATGGTACCAAGAGAGTTTAATGATCATGCTCAGTCATTGGCTATCTCTTCCACCTTGATGGTCCCTCACAAGGATTTTAAAGGTGATAAGTACATAATTGAGTTGGTTTTCTGACCAAGTGTACCAAATAATGCTGGCCATTGGCAAGTCTTCAATGGTGATAATCAAATCATAGATTTGTTAGAGAAGATAGATAGCTTTGATGAAGTCTACTTTGAAGGAAGTGATTCTCCACCTCAGAAATATGTTTCCAAAGTAGATTCATAGACTAGTGAGGAGATTCTCCAATTAAAAGGGAATAAAATTCTAAAAGGTTTGGTTTCTTTGGAAAAGTTATTTGACAAGAACGATTGATATATCAAACAATAGTAGTAACTTGATTCAAGTTCATCAATGGAATGTGAACAAGTAAACTTAAGTTCTAAAGCAAATCCTAAGATGGTTAACATAAGGAAATGTTGCACTGCTGATGAGAAATTCAAGTTCATTACACTTCTTCGCCACTATATTGATGTGCTGGCATATTCATATGATGATCTGAATTCTTTTAGACCCAAGGAGATCCAACACAATATTCCTCTCAAGGTAGGATTAATGCCTCACAAAAAAATTAGAGGTAGTATAATCCCAAGATATCAGGTACTATTCTTGCTGAAATCTAAAAAATGCTGAATGCTAGAATAATCTTTCCTATTCATCATTCTACTTGGATCACCAATATTGTTCCTATAAGGAAGAAGAACAAAGAAATCCATAATTGTGTAAATTTCAAAAAATCTTAATCAATCTTCTTTAAAAGATAACTACCCTTTGCCTATTATGGATCAAGTGTTACAAACTATAACTGTTTCAGAGATTCTATCTACGTTAGACAGTTTTTTAGGCTATAATTAAGTAGAAGTCAGTGAAGTGGATCAATACAAGACTGCTTTCACAACACCATGGGGCACATTTGCATATTGTAGGATGCTATTTGGTTTGATCAATGCTGGCGCTACTTTGTAAAGAGCAATGGACCTTGCTTTTAGAGATGAAATGGGCAAGTTCATTATTGTGTACCTTGATGATCTTACCATTTTCTCTAAGAAACATCAAGATCATGCCTACCATTTGTGACAAGTCTTAGAACGGTGTCATCAAAATGGTATTTCTCTTAATCCTAAGAAGTCATTTTTTGGGGTTAAAGAAGGTAAGCTTCTTGGTCACATTGTGTCTAAAGAAGGTACTAAAATTGACTCTAAAAGAGTTAAATCTATCCAAAATCTTACTTTTCTTGCTAGTAAGATAATTGTTCATTCTTGCTTTGGGAAGGTGAATTTTCTGCGGAGGTTGATTTTAGAGTTAGCAGAGAAAACTCACCATATTGTTAATATGATGAAAGGTAAGACCACTTTCTATTGGAGCACAGAAGGTAAAGTAGCTTTCAAGGACATTAAAAGAGCCATAGCCCATGTTCTAATTTTGGTTTGTCCTGACTACACTAAAGGTTTCATAATGTATAGTTATGCTTCAAAGCATACACTTTCAGCAATTCTGGTTCAGTAGAATAAGGAGGGTGTGGAATCTCTAATTTTGTTCATGAGTTGTCCACTGAAGGCTCATGAGCTTAAGTACTCAAATATGGGGAAACATGCTTACACTGTAGTTAAAACCGTGAAGCACTTTATGTTTTAGATTCTAAATTCACATATTGTTGTTTTGGTGCCAGACACAACAGTGAAATCTATCCTGACACAACAAGAATTTGGAACTAAAAGGGGCAATTGGATTGCCAAAATTTAGGAATTTGATCTTGATATCAAACCCAACAAACTTGTGCATGGGAAAGGTTTGTGTCAGCTGATTGCTGATAATGTCCCAAAAGAAACAAGTGATGAAGAGGTAGAGGTTGAAGATGTTCCAATTGTTCTATTTGTTACTACAACTGATGAGTGGTATTCTAATATTAGTTATTTTCTCACATATGGTGAGTGCCCTTCTCATTTATCTTATAAAGAGAAGTGAACTATCAAGATAAAGGCTGTAAACTATGTCTTATGGGATAATAGTTTGTATAAGAAAAGTCTTGATGGAGTTTTTCTCCGTTGTGTGGATAAAGCACAACAAAGCAAACTTGTGGAGTCTTTTCACAATTTGGCATGTGGAGGACATTTTTCTACACCTATGACAACTCATAAAATTCTAAGAGCTAGGTATTATTGGCCAACACTTTTTCAGGATGCATACAGTTGGGTACATAGATGTGAACTTTGCCATCAATTTGTGGGGAAGCCTAAGTTAGCTGCACTACCACTAAAACCAGTTGTGATTGAAGAACCATTTCAACAATGGGGTATTGACTTCATTGGTGCTGTGAATCCACTATCGAGGGTGGGACACAATTTTGTTCTTACTACAATAGATTACTTCACCAAGTGGGTGGAGGCTATTCCAGTTAAGTATGCTACTTCTGAGGTAGTGTATAGTTTTCTCAAGGAGAACATTATTTCCCAGTTTGGAGTTCCAAACAAAATTATCACAGATAATGCTACTTATTTTTATTCAAATGAGATCACTAGTTTTTGTTTTGAATATGGGATTATTCTTTCACATTCATCTGACTATTATCCACAAGGGAATGGTCAGGCATAATCTAGCAATAAGAATTTGGTTACAATTATCAGGAAACTAGTAGAAGACAATCAGAGAACATGGCATAAAGCTTTGTTTGATGCTTTATGGGCCAACAAAATTACCCCTAAAAGGGCAATTGGTATGTGACCATTCCATCTTCTATATGGTTTGAATGCAGAGATCCCAATTACTTTGGAATTGCCAGCTTTGAAATTGGCAAAAGTAGTGGAAGACAGAACTTTTGAAAGTTTAATTGACAAAAGAATAATGTACCTTTCTGAAATTGAGGAGCAGTGGGTTATGGTAGTAGACCATATTGCTAAGCAACAAAGTCAAGTCAAGAAACTTTTTGATAAGAAGGTGAAGGCTAGAGAATTTCAATTTGGGGATCAAGTCTTGTTATGGGACAAGAGGAGAGGGCCAAAAGGAATGCACAGGAAGTTTGATTCCCTATGGAGAAGCCTGTTCATCATTCACCAACTTTGTTGTGAGAATAGTTTCTTGCTAGAGTATCAAGATGGGACACCGTTCTTGCTGCCCCATAGTGAACAACATTTGAAGCATTTTAATCCATGAAGTATCAGATAAGTTCACTAGTATATTTGTATAGTTTGTGTTTTTATTTTTCATTTTTGTTTAGTCTTTTTGTGTCTTTTTGTTTTGGTAACTTGACTCTATAGCCTAATGGCATGGATGAAGGCACTTAGAGACTGGATTCTTCTCCCTTTGATCATTTCAAAGAATGATCAAGGGAAATTCCCCAGTTAGAGCTAGCTCTTGTCCTCAAAATTAGTTGTACTCATTTTGTAGGACGACCTCTACAAAACTTGTTTGTTTCTTAGCCTACACTCTAAGTTCGCAAATCAAGGTGAGTCATCTCATCCTCATGCATAGTCCTCTCTCTCCTAAATATCTATTTGAGTATCTTCTCATTTGGATTTCTCAAAATTTGCATAAGTTATTAAATTGATTATCACAATTTTGAGGAGTTAGAGAAATTTTGTTTTCATACAGGGCGGAAAATTTTATTGCCAATGCATGTTTTTGTTTTGAGTCATGTAAGGGTGGCAAAGTTTTCCACCTAGACATGTTGCCTATGGTTTTGCATGCAAGGGTGGTGAATTTTGCCACCCATGCATATCATTTCTCCCTTTGATATGTGTGCAAGTGGTAGTTTTTGCCGCTATTGCATTTTTCTTTTATGAACTTTTTAATATGCAGGAATGAGAAATTTTGCTGCCCATACATATTGTTGATGTAATGTCCAAGCGATAGAAACCACTGGTTGTGCATATCTCATGCAACTCAGGTTCATGTCAAGTGCAATTAATGTACTTCATGTGAGTTTTAATTAGGAGTTTATATATTTTTGATTTGCTTTTAGTTTTCATTTTTACTTTTACCTGTCTCTCCTACTTGCATTGGCCCGATTGAAACCCTAGTACATCCTTTGCATTTCTAAGTGCATGATTCTCAGATCTATGGCTTGGCATGAATGTTAGATATTCATCAATATCACTAGGTACTTTTTAGTCTATATGTTCATCTTTTAATTTCTTCTTTCCAAATCATTATTGTTATCCATTTCTAAATCTACGTTTTCATTTAGTTTTGAATGTCTTTGTTTAGGGTTTTGTTTGGTTTTATTTTAAGATTTTATATGTTTATTCTCTGTTTGACAAGGGGTGGCATGGTGGTTTTCCACTGACCATTGTAGAAACCCTAATGTTTCGTGTTGATTGACTCGTCAGCATGGCATTTTTTGTTGTTTGTCATTTATGTTCGTAACTTAGAGTTTGTCAACCTAAATGCTTTAGTGGTAGAATCTACTGTCTATGCATTTGTATTTATCAAGTCACAGGTAGGGGTGGCAAATTTTGCCACTCTTGCCTTTCTTTTTTTGTCCTTACAAAACTTGATGTAAGAGCAGCGAAAATTGCCGCCCCTACATGAAGCTTAATGATTTTCCCTATGCAAAAGTGGTTAAATTTGCCACTCCAACATATAACCTTGTATATTCTTCATCCATTCTTCTACTTGCGAAAGTGGTAAATTTTTCCACTTATACATTGCCTTGCAGATCTTTCAACCAACATGCACGGGTGGCAATATTTGCCGCCTTGACACCTACAATTCCCCTTAACATGTAGGGGCAGCAAAAATTGCCCCCCGTGCATCCACTCTTCAGAATTTTTCTAACTCTAGGGAATTTTTCAAATTGCTATCTTGAGCCCACTTAGATCTGTTCTTTCGACTCACTTGCACTTTAGCCCTTTCAATCTCATTCCTATGGTCATGATCGACGACATGTAGTTTCCCAAAATTGCCTATATTTCCCCTAACTACAAGATCATGACTTTTTGTTATAGTTTCTCCTACAAGTTGTCGAGGTCTTCAACTCATCTGAAGGAGTCTTCTTTCCAAATGACTGATCTATCTCCAAAGAAAGCTAAAGCAATGAAATAAAAATATCATTATGTCCTTCCCATAACTTCAGTGACATCAAATGTTGATGAAATACAGGATACAGAGATCGGGCATCTGGATATTGCTAAATTTGTTGAGAGAACAAAGTCAGATAAACCCAATCCCTATATGTAGAAGATTGTTAAAAGTAACATTCATCTGGTGGCGTCATTCCCTGTTGCTGCACACAATATGGAGTTTGTTCTCCAAGTTGCTCATTTCTACATTAGAGATACCGGGGTAGTGGTAGATGCTCACAGCAATGTGATCATGAGGCTTGATGCATAATTTATAGATAAGGTGTTCATGTGTCTAGAAGATAAAAATATTGCAGAATTGGATTTTAATATTTCTCAACGTGGGTATGATAAAGATACAAAAAAGGTGAAAAGGGTAATAAACACTAAGTGGCTCAAGACTACTAGACAAAATTTGTCTAGATGGCCCAGGAGTTTTCCTAGGAGTTACTTTGTTGAGGAAGTAAGTGATCTAATAACTCTTCTCAGTAGAGTTAGAGGTCCATCTTCATCTTCAACTTTCCATGAATGGATGTACCCTTACATCAAGATCATACTTTAGGGTAAGCAAAATATCTTCTGGGGAGAACAAGTTAGTAATGTTCTTCATGAGCAGCTAATTAAGGTGTCAACTACTTAAAAGTTCTACATGACTTCATATCTGGTCTATATAGTAGCTTCTATGAGAAGTTTTCTAGGCTTAACATCTGATGGAGATAGGAGAGTTGTACTGGTTTATTAGTACTATCCTCATCTCACTTTGAAACATCCAATTCATCATTTTAGAAGGTGAATGATGCCTTCTTTGCTATTTTCTTGTGTCTTTTTGATCCTCAGTTGGAACAGAGAAGAGTCTTAGATGAAGCTTGGGCAATGGTGAATGGTTATGGTTGCTTGTTTCTTCAATTCTCCACTTTCATATATTTAAGAGTTGGTTTTTATCAAGTGCTACGCCATTAATATTGGTGTACATAAGGTTATGAATAGTCAGCTTGTGGCTATCTTAACTCCTAATTAAGTCATATTATCATTATTATATTGTTATTTAGTTGTTTAGGTCAGCCTAAGGCTTCTATAGGGCTATCTAAGTCGGCTTGGGTGATATCCTAGGCATAAATAGGTCTATATAGGAGGTAGTGAGTCTCATTTCATATCATATTGAGTATTATGTTCTTACTGAAGACTATTGGAGGTATCCCGCTCGAAGAGGATTAGGAGGTTGTCTCCTCGAAGTGGCATATTATTATCAAGTATTTGCAGCATATTACTATTATTTTTAGATATTGTGCAAGTTGTTTCATTACAAGTGGTATCAGAGCATGATCTTGGCACTGTAGAGGCAAGTTTTTTTCTCAAAATTGGAGGCAATTTTGGGAAGAGCATAACTTTCAGATTTTAGTGAATTCTTAAAAGATTTTTAAAGGGGTTTTGAAGACCATATTAAAGAAGATACAGTCTAGATTTCAGAGGAATTGAAGTAAAAATAAGTGAGTTATTGCAACATTAGGGTTTCCAACAAATTCGCTCTCAAGGCAGCAAATTTGCTAATTTTTTGGATTTTTTTTTTGATTGAGTGGTATCTTGGCCCTAGTAAGTTACAGTAAAAATTTTAGAGAATTTACATTTCATTTGTGTGATTTATTTCAAAAATATTGGTTTCCATCATGACGGGGCCTGCAACAAGAGGCAAAAAAAATGCTGCCACACTGAGGAAATCCTCTGATAAGGATGAGGAAATAATAGAGGATAGTAATCCCAATGAGGAAATAAGTAAGTTTAAGGAAGAGGTTAAGAGGGATATGTGTGACCTAAGAGGAGATATATCAGATATACCTAGCATGTTAAGCGCCTATATGAATGGACCAAGAAAGGAGTTCTCAAGCAACCAAGGTGAAACCTTCAAGTCGGCTAATAATGACACAAATTTTAATACTCCTATGGGATCTAGGAATTTTTTTCCAAAGGCGGATATGCGCAAGTTCGATGGTAAGGATCCTCTAACATGGATAAACCAAATGGAGAATTTTTTTGAAGTACATCAAATCCCATATGGACAAAAGGTCACGATGGCTTCCCTATATCTAGAACTAGATCAATTCATTTGGTATCATTGGCTTTGTACTCATTGGAGAAAAAAGGGTCTCACCATCTCATGGTTAATTTTTACAGAAGAACTCCAAGCACAATATAGCAATAGTGTGACAGACAACTTCTTCAGCCAGCTTGCTAAACTTCAACAAACAGGATCAGTTAAGGATTATATTCAAAAATTCCAAAATCTATCCTTAAGAGTGGATACAATTATAGAGGAGAACTTGAATGATTTATTCTTGGGTGGTCTCAAGGATCACATTCAACATGAGGTACGCATGTTTAGTCCTAGCTCAGTAAATGAGTCTTTTATCTTCGCACGCAGGGTAGAGGAGAAGTATTTGATTCCTAGAAAGCAAGGGGCTAATATGACAAGAGAGAAAGGATATTCAACACCTTCTCTTCCTCAACCTACTAGGTTGACTCCACAGCAAATTGAGGAGAAATGAGAAAAAGGGTTGTGTTTCAATTGTGATAGCAAATACAGTCGAGGACATAAATGTAGTGAAAAGAAATTGTTCTATATTGAAGGTCCAAGTGAGGAAAAAGAGGAGGAACCCATATTAGAGGAGGATAGGGAGTCAAGTGACGAATCAGATGATTCTCAACCAATCATTTCTTGTCATGCACTCTTAGGTTTCAATGCACCACAAACTCTCAAGGTAGTGGGTTTCTTAAAGAAGCAGAAAGTAACAGTGTTGATAGACTCAGGTAGTACTCATAATTTCATCAACAAAAAGTTGGCAACTCATCTAAATTGTTTTATATATCTAGCCCCAGAGTTTTAGGTTTTGATTGCAAATGGGGGTACAGTTAGTTGTTTGGGGAAGTGTCATAGCATTAAATTATCCATGGGAGATTATCAACTTGATACCCTAATGTATGCAATATCCATGGGTGTAGCAGATATTATTTTGGGAGTACAATGGATTACTACATTGGGAACAATTGAGATGAACTTCCAAGAACTATTCACGAGATTTTAATTAGAAGGAAAGGTAGTGGAGCTAAGGGGGTTGAAGGCAAAATCCCCATAGATGGTAAGTTCTCATCAAATGCAAAAGTTGCTTAAGAAAGGAGTGGATGGATTTGTGGCCCCGCTATGTTCATTAGAAGTCTCTCAATCTAATGCTCCTACTCATCCAGATTTACAAGCAATAATTGATCATCACTCAGTGGTTCTTGGAGATATGCCTAAAGGACTTCCTCCTAAGAGGGATCATGACCATGCCATACAACTAGTTCTAGGGAGCCAACCACTAAACATCAAGCCTTATAGGTACCCACACATACAAAAAAGTGAGAGAAAAAATTGTTGAGGAGATGCTAGAGGCAAGAATTATCAAGTATAGCCAAAGTGCTTACTCCTCACCTATGGTGATGGTGCATAAGAAGGATGAAAATTGGCGCATGTGTCCAGATTATAGAGTGCTCAACATGTACACCATTAAATATAAGTTTTCTATTCTAGTCATTGATGATTTACTAGATGAATTGAATGGAGCTATGTATTTTACCAAGTTAGATCTCAGATCTGGTTATCACCAAATTCGGATTAAGGAGGAAGATATTTGTAAGACAACATTCCAAACTCATGAGGGTCATTATGAATTTTTGGTGATGCCATTCGGCCTTACCAATGCACCATCTACATTCCAAAGTTTGATGAATTCTTTTTTTAAGTAGTTCTTGAGAAAGTTTGTGTTAGTGTTCTTTGATGATATATTGATTTATAGAAAGACTTGGGAAGAACATTTGCAACATGTAGATCAAGAATTACAATTACTCGAAGATCATCAACTCTATGCTAAGCCATCCAAGTGTGCTTTTGGTCTTAAGGAGGTGGAGTATTTGGGACACATAGTTTCACATGGAGTAAAGGTGGACCCTAACAAAATTAAGGCTATCATGGAATGGCCTATTCCAAAAACCATTAAGAAACTGAGGGGTTTCTTGGGATTGATATGGTACTATAGAAGATTTGTGAAGAATTATGGTCGTATAGCAACACCCCTCACCACTCTCTTGAAGAAGGATTCTTTTCATTGGAATGAGTCTGCTAATGTAGCATTTGAGCAATTGAAGGAGGCTATGTGTACAACTCCAGTGCTTGCCACTCTGGACTTCACCAAGGAATTCATTGTGGAATGTGATGCTTTTGGAAATGGGATAGGAGCAGTTCTCATGCAAGAAGGTTGACCAATTGCTTTTGAGAGTCGTCAATTAAAGGGTAAAAATCAGCTCAAACCTATTTATGAGAAGGAAATGCTAGCAATCCTTCACACAGTTAAACAATGGAGGCCTTCTTTAATGGGTCAACACTTCAAGGTTAAGACAGATCATGATAGCCTAAAATATTTTTTGGAACAAAGACTATCCTCTGAAGAGCAACAAAAATGGGTCACTAAGATATTGGGATATGACTTTGAGATTATATATAAGAAAGGGAAGGAAAATATTGTGTCTGATGCACTTTCTAGGAAGGATGAGAAAGATGAAGCCTTATTGTGTGCCCTTTCAATATTACAAGCAAATTGGGTGGAAGAAGCCAAAGCAAAGTGGAAAAATGATGTTACAACAAGTAATCTCATCCAACAATTAAAAAGTGATCCTAGTAGTTTAGATAAGTTTTGTTTGAAGGGAGGTATTCTTTGGTATAAAGAGCACTTGTATCTCTGCAAGAATTCCACTCTTAAACACAAGATTCTCATAGAGCTACATGAGTCCCTAGTTGGTGGTCATTCAAGACTTTTGAAGACATATCATCGGGTCAAGCAAGATTTTTTTTGGGAAGGGCTAAAAGGTGATGTTCACAAATTTGTGGCTAAATGTTTGGTTTGTCAAAGAAATAAGGGGGAGACAATTAAGACACCAAGTCTCTTGCAGCCCTTATCTATTCCTAGCCAGCGTTGGGAAGAGGTATCCATGGACTTCATCATAGGGCTTCCCAAATCTAAAGGTCATAATTTCATCATAGTAGTAGTTGATTGCCTCACTAAATATGCACATTTCATTGCATTATCACATCCTTTTACAATAAGTGCAGTGGCAAAATTTTTCTTGGAGAATATCCAAAAGCTACAAGGTACACCTAAGGTTATTGTCAGTGATCGTGATCCTATCTTTACTAGTCACTTTTGGAAAGATTTATTCTCATGTTTGGGTACTCAATTGGCTCATAGTTCTTCATACCATCCTCAATCAGATGGGCAAACTGAGGTTGTTAATAAATGTTTGGAAGGATATCTATGTTGTTTCACTTCAGAGAAACAATCCCAATGGGTAGACTAGATACCACTGGCAGAATGGTGGTATAACACTTCTTTTCATAGCTCATCAAAAATGTCTCCATTTTTGGCACTTTATGGATATCATCCTCCTTCCATCACATCATCATTAAAGGTGTCACCAAGAGTTCAGGCAGTAGAGGACCACTTGCTTCATCAACAATAGGTACTTTCAAGACTCAAGGAGAATTTAGCTATGGCACAAAATCGAATGAAACAACAGGCGGACCAACATCGTAGTGAAAGAAATTTTGAAGTTGGGGATTGGGTCTTCTTGAGATTGCAGCCTTATAAACAAATCTCAATGAAGCAACAAAAAAAGAATAATAAGTTGTCTCCAAGATATTATGGGCCATACCAAATCATGCAAAAGATTAGTAGTGTTGCCTACAAGCTAGAGTTGCCACCAACAACAAAGATACATCCAACTTTTCATGTTTCATGTTTGAAGAAGGTAATTGGGCAGAATATTCCTACTCAAACAGTACTACTAGAGCTCGATGAAGAAGGAAGAATAATTTTGGAACCAGAGGGCATTCTTCAAACATGCACAAAGAAGCTAAGGAATAGAACCATCACTCAGTATTTCATCTAATGGAAGAATTTACTAGTTGAAGAGGCCACATGGGAGGATGAGGAGTTCATTCAAAAGAATCCACACTTAGTTAGCATTGAGGACAATGCTTCTTTGAAGTGGGGGGCATGCTATGCCCTTAATATTGGTGTACATAGGGTTATGAATAGTTGGCTTGTGGCTATCTTAAATCCTAATTAAGTCATATTATCATTATTATATTGTTATTTAGTTGTTTAGGTCGGCCTAAGGCTTCTATAGGGCTATCTAAGTTAGCTTAGGTGATATCCTAGGCATAAATAGGTATATATAGGAGGTAGTGAGTCTCATTTCATATCATATTGAGTATTGTGTTCTTATTGAAGACTATTGGAGGTATCCCCCTCAAAGAGGATTAGGAGGTTGCCCCCTTGAGTGGCGTATTATTATCAAGTATTTGCAGCATATTACTATTATTTTCAGATATTGTGCGAGTTGTTTCATTACATCAAGGTTATTCTTATATGCTTCCAAAATTCCCCTCTGGCAAACTTGTCCTAATGGAGTTGTGTTGATAGATGATTGTTGTTCATAACAAACAGATGGAGTTGAAAAAGCCTAGATTTAGGTTTCCTATTGAGATTGGTAGATATTCTGTAGCAACTGCTACTAAGGCCAAGGTGATGGAAACATAGATGCAGATGGTCACTATGAAGATGTTCTAAAAGAGACTTCAGTTTGATTATAGGGGAGTGAAAGATAGAATCAAGAGAAAGACTCAGTTTCATGAGCCAATGGTTGAAGATATCTGGGCTGACTTAAGAATAGAAGAGGAAATCAGAAAGTTGGACTACAATAGGTTGACCCTAAATCAAATTGAATATCTAGTTTTGGCTAATATTCCAAAGGATATGGTGGATGATGAAGAAGTTGTTAGTTCAAGCTATGTCAATGAAAATATTGCTAAGTCTCCCTTGCCTATTGTTCAATGGTCAAAGAAGGAGGTAACTTCTTTGAGGAAAAGGTTTGAGTCAATTCTAGCTAATACAAACCTGTTGCTTTAGAGAAAAGGTATTCCTTTGAAGGATTTCATAACTAGATGTAAGGAAGAAGTCTTAGAGAAAATAGGGAAAAAAGGTTGAGTAGAAGACAAAGGAGAAAAGTGATACTCAAAGCACATCCAAGGTTTCCAAACCAAGGATCAAATTTGTGTCTAAAGGAAAAAAGACCAAAGTTGTAGAAGAAGAGTCTGATGTTAAGAAAATGGAAGTTGAAGAATAGGGTGTTGATAAACAAGCTACTGAAGAAATGGATATTAAAGATAAGTCTTTAGGGGAGAAAAGAGATGAACAGGGGAAAGAAGATGGAGATAGTTAGGAAGATCTATAGGATGCATCAATGTCTCCATAAAGGGATGTGCCACAAGGAACTAAAAACCTTTCTCCTCTACCTAATGTATCTATTTCAACTCCTTTGTCTGTTCTTCCTACTACCCCCATTTCACCCATCAATATTTCATTTTCTAAGTCACTTTTGTTGTCAAGAACATTTTTTGATAATCCTCAAGCTACTTTTGATAATGTTCTTCATTCCTCATATTTAATTCCTAGTTTGTCCTCACCCTCCTATGACATTGGTGATTCTTCAATCTTTGAACATTTTGTTTTGGGTATTGAGCAAGTTGCTAATGTGGATATGCCAGGTGCAGTGTTTACTAATACTCCTCCTATCATTACTACCACAAGTGTGAGTACAGTTCCTCCTACACCAACAATGGGTTCTGATCGAAATGTTAGTACATTAGTGCTTCCTCCATGGCATTCAGTGTATACACCTAAGAGGAAGAAACAAGCCATCTCTCCAGATGACTTTGATTTTGGTAAGTTGATGCTAGTGAAGGATAAAACTCAAAAGAAGTCTAAAACTCTTTCTCAGTTGCTGGAAGATAAAGGCCAAAGATATGTGGAGATTGCTTGGCCACCACAGGATGTAACTATTGAAAATTTTAGTATGAATGACTACTCCATTTCTAGAATTGAACTTGGAAAGATCACGCATGATAGTGCAAAAGCTGATATGCAATCTACATTGGATTCTTTAATTTAGAAGTTTGATCGGGAAAAAGAAATGAAGGACCACTACAAGGCAATGTTCCAAAAAGAGTTTGAATATAAAGTTTTCTCAATTTCTTCTTTGGACAACATTCTAGATAATCAGTTAACATTAGATAACCTAAAGTCTAAGTTAACTGGTCATGCAAAGGTGACCACAACAGTGAAGGATGTAGTGATCAAGGCTTGAATGATCTTTAGGAACATTGCTAGTCTAGATAGTTTGGGGATGCAAGCAACATTTACTATGTATGATGCTCATTTGAAGAAAGATGGCAATACAAGTTGATGCAAGTTTTTATAACTTAGTTTATTTTATGTTTTCATGTCTTTTGTTTTTAATTGAAGACATATTTACATGTACTTTTCTCATATGTAATTACATGTAAACATATAGAAAGTCCCAAGTCAATAAGGACCCATATTTTTGAATAAGTCAAAGTAATTAGGTTTTTCCTAAATTTTCTCAAGGCCTCTCCCTATAAATAAAGATGGCCTCTATTGTAATATTTATCTTTTGACTATTGAAGTGAAGCGTTGCCATTTTGAAGAGAAAGTTGAGACTTTGAGCTTATTTTTTAAATCAGTTTACATGCAATATTAAGAAGCAAGTTGGAATCCAATCTTTGTCTTGGAGCAAGTTTGTGAATGTTGTAGAATTGTTCTTATGTCCTTTCTATCACACGATCTTATATGAATGTTTGAATTGTGAGAGTGAATATCAATTGTTTGGGAGTTGATTCAAATCAAAAATTGTAGACTTTGTGCTGCTATTTCAGATTTGAGATTAGAGTTTAATTTTGTGAATGAAAAGTAATTTGAAGACTTTGGGCTGCAAATTATTGTTCGTGATCATGTCATTTTACCTCAGCATATAGTGAAGACTTTGAGCTGCACTTTATTTTGAAATCTTTCATTTTCAATTGGCATAAGAAGCAATGAAAAAATTTGTGTTTTGTGGGTTTCTTGGTTATCAACACAAGTAGGTACTTTTCAAATAGTAAATTTTTTTGAGTTTTGTGTTGAGCATTGTAAACATCATTTCTAAAAAAATAGAAATGAATGATATGAAATCACCCCAAAGTTAGTTTTACTATAAATAAGTTTTAAATAGTTAGAAAAGGGAACCTCTCCTTGCTGAGAGGAGGGAAATTTCTCATCATAGTTTTGGTTGATATAACTATTTTTCCATTAGTTAGTTAATGACAAAATATTCACCCAACATAGTACAATGGAAACTTTGAGAATGAACAAGATGCTTCATCCTCATAAAGAATCTGATTTGATTCAACCTTGTGTTCAACCTGGCAGTTAGGGTCTTCATGCAAAATAAGCATGCTAGATTTGGAAACCAAACTATTTCTTTGCTCCTCAAACTGAACTGAGGTCTCAATCTCATTGTTGCCCTTTCAAAACAACAATACACCATTTTTTGCAATATCTTCTAGCTATCCTGAATTAGTTGATAAGTGGGATTGTTGCATACTATCTCCATCATCACCAACATAAGCGGGTAGCTGATCAAACAAGAAAACTGCATCATTTTCCTTTTCCAGTCTATTCTTTGCTTGAACTTAAGCAATGTGTTATTGCAATTGAAGACTTTTGCCCTCTAGTCTCTGCATCCTGCTTCGATCAATGTTATAAAAAGCATTAGAAAACTTGTCAAATGAATCAAAATGCAACAGGTTCAGGATCAAGTTTGAACCAAATTCCTTTACACAGTCAATATGCTCATAATCAGTTGGGGTTACAACACAAACAACAGCAACCTCTTGTTGCCTGTTTGATCTTTCAGCTGTTGGCTTGAAGTTTGATATTTCGATTGGTTTGGGTTCTTGATATGGCTGAAACTAAGGATTAACGGACTGGTCTTGAATGCAGATAGGCTCCTAAGTAAAATTAGAACTTCTGAAACTTGAGAGTTTGATTTCCTGGGGAGTTCGTTTGAATTCAAAACCCATCTCTTGGCCTTGGGGATAATTCATATCACAAAATTTAGTGCCTTGCCAATTCATAAAAACCACCTCAGGGTTATAATCTCTTCTTAGGCCCTGTGGATCAGTTTGGAATGGTGGCATAGTTGGCTTATTAGACTGATACAGGTCCTGGTATGGCTTATATTTTTGGTTGATTTGCTTCTTGAAATTAACAAACTCATTTGTCATGTTTTTAATTATGTGTTGAAGTTGTTGGAATTCTTGAGTTTGGACTGGAACAGTAGTCTCTTGAGTAGTAGCCTGGTGTCTTATGGCTGGAATAGCTAGGACAATAGCCAAAAGGGGGATTGCCATGGGCACAGGTGGCTAGATTTGCAAAAAAGTGGGTAAGGGAGGCCTTGGGGCTATTTTCCCTACTAGAATAAGGTAGTTTTTTTCTTTAACAACAATCTCAAAAGCATTAGGAAGGGTGGATCCACCCAAAGCCTGAATCATAACAGATATTTCACTATTTAAAGCTCTAAGATAGAACAAAAAAGACATACTGTGGTGTAGGCCTTACCGTCATGAGGATCCTATCCCAAGTCTTCTAGAAGCAGTAATTGAAATTAAAGACATATGTTTGTGTGAAGCCCTCTTGATGGTACTCAATTGCTGCAGTAGAAACAAAAGATTGGATTTTTCCTCAAAATGTTTGAGAAATCCATCTCCCAAATCATCCCATGATGTCATTAAGCCTGCTGTGAGTCCTCTAAACTACTGCAAAGCTTTACCCTTTAGCAATGTAGCCAATAATCTGATTGCTACATTCTCTTGGGTGACATCATGTACTAAACATAGTGCTATCACATCCTAAATGTTCTCAATAGCTATGGTGTGGTCTTCTCCGGTGAAGTATGGTAATCCTTTAAGGGCTACAACTAGAATATCATCATGCTGGATAAGTTGTAATGGGTTGTCCCTGTTAAATGCAACAAAAGGATATGGTCTGGCCATTTACTTAGAGTCTCTAGGGTGTTTGATAATTTTGCCTCCAAAGGCTATTGATACTGAAGAAAACACCCAATCCTTCAGTATGTGACTTTCTTCTCATGTATTATTCACTAGATTTGCTTAAATAAGAGATTTGAGTTGCCAAGTATGTTGTTTTTACCTATCTGAATGGCTGAAAACCTTGTTGTGCATACCAAACATCAGAGGGAAAATGTTCTTTTGTCCCATTGGGCATGCCAAAAACTATTATCAATCAGATATGCACCCTATGCTAAGCTTATGGAAGACTTACCTATCTGTTGACACATGGAAACACTCTCAGAATGTGGGTGATCTGTATTGAGAGTGAATCTCTAGAGTGAGCTGGTTCTCCTTATGATTTTACTAATCTAATTGACTTGTAGGGAAAAAGGGAATAGAAGGATAACTGTAAATGAAATCGAACTTAAACGGGATTCTAATCTATCTGATGCCTTTACCCACAAACAATGCCTCAACATAAACTCTCACAATTTCACCTAAATCATACAATTCAAAAGTAATTTATATGAAGGTCCTCTCTAAACTCAACATATAACCAGAATTACATGAAAAACTCACACAACATTTTCACAATAATGAGACACGATAGATGATAAATTATTCATTACCACTATGAGACATCAAATCATCATTGCAATTATGAGGCAAAAGAAGTGAAACAAGAAGGATCTGTTGTATTGGGTTGGAAGGAGTACATAAAACTCTGAAAAATATGAGTCAAGATCAGTTTACAAACTCTCTCTGCCTATGCTCAAGAGAGAAGAAACAAGGATATCAACTGACTGAGAAAAAACTAAGTTTTTCTCCTATAAATGCATCCAAGAGATCTCTCCAAAAAAAGATGAAAAAACTCCTAATAATAGACATTTTGGTGCAGTCATAGTAGGAGGGTTCATAGAGTGAACTGTCTGGCCTGTACAACAAGAGTAAACACAACAGAAACAAATCAAGAATATAGAAAATATGTAGATTCAATCATTCATTATATCAAAGAATTCAAATATAATCTAGCTGGCAACATGCGGGCTTACAACTCAGCTCACAAGTCTGATCACATACATGTGCAAGATAAAGCTTTAAAGCTCCTTCACACAAAACTAAACTATAGATCTTTCTAATGTGAATAGATATCTCTGAACTTCTTTCCTAAGGATCTATTACATCATTATATATCATTTCTGGACCAATAGATTCCTCTGTGTCAGCCACAAGAGATCTGGAATCCTGATGAAGAGGTGTAATGTGTGTTCTTGGATAGGTCAGACCTATCAGCTTAAAAATCCTTCTCCAATGGATACAATGAAGTGCAGACCTATGAGGAAGGTCGACCATGAACCAAGTAATATTGTAGAATGAATCACAAGGATTCACAAGTTGGCCAATGCTCCCAATCCTTCCCCTTCAGCTGATTACTCGTGACTACCAAAGAACTCTACACTAAGAAAATAGAGGATCTTCTGATAGCGATAACTTTCTGGTAACTTGGTGCAGGGCACCCAAGAGTAGCATTTTGATTTCTAAGAGCATTTTGATGCATTTTGAGAAGTTATGGTTTTTGTTCAACGTGTTTGGTAATAAGGCTTTTAGCCATTGTTGTTTGGTCCATTTTGTATGGTCAAGAGGTTTGGGGTGACTATATAAACCTCAAATCCTTCTTAGTCCATTTGGACCCTAGTTATGCCACTTAGGCCTAGTAGGTCTGATGTTGGTTTTTTGTTTGTTTTTTAGTCTAATTAGAAATTTTTTTGTTTTGGCATGTTTTAGAGGGAATGGTGGTTGGTTAGGTTTTATTGGACAAGTTGAACTAATCGACCTCTTTGTGTTATTGCAAAATGTCATAGTGACCAATGTTGTCAATGTTGTCAAATGACACATTTGGTCAGTTGCAACCCATTTTTGGAAGTTGAATCTGTTTTGACAGTTGAAAACCAACTTGGGTCAAGTTATATTGTTGTCCTCTCACCCCATAATGGAGGAGGAGATTTTGTATGAAATTTTGGGCATAAAAATCAAGGATTTGACTATTTTTCTAAAGAAAACATGTTTCTGTACGGATGGAACTCTTGGTCTAATGTACTTTTTCTGAAACTAGAGTGAGTTTGGGTTTGAATGCAATTGGTTTGAGGTCTTGAAGTGGTCAGAGTCAAAAGTTATTGAATTTTCTTTCAAAACTGGTCTAGAAACCCTATTTTCTAGGGTTGTCCCACAAATTTGGCCCTAGAATGCATTCCCACTAATGAAATTTCATGCCACTCAGTGAAATGTAGGCTAGGGGTGTATACTACTTGATTCCAAAAGCTTTTTTCTGGGAAAGGCAGTCTTCTATTTTTAAGGTGATGCCCTAGGTCAAATATCTCTATGTATTTGACTGAAATTATGCAATTGGGTGATGTAAATGACAAAACTCTAATAAGGTGAGTGAATGAATGGTAGTTTTGAGTTGTTTGGGTGTGGTAGAGGTAATCCAAACTCCTGTCCCTAATCTATGACCCCAAATTAGACCACTTGCTTTGTAACCTAGCCCTAAAGTGATTAATTAGGCCTAGAGACCTAGTGGGTGTTTTGAGTTGCTGGAGTAGAGTTGGACCTGGAGGTTTGGAAGTTTGTTAGGACCCCTTAAAGGGTATTCAAATCCATCATTTACTTGCCTAGTCATTTAGGCTTTTGTCAAGTTGTGTGGAGAAAATTTGATTTGGAGGGCTAGTAGCCTCACTAGACCTAGTCAAGGTTAGAGAGTTGAATGAAGTTGGTGATCAAACCAAGTGTTGGTAAGGTGTTTGCTGATCTGTCTTAAGGTGTTGGAGAAGCCTTAGGGGTTGGACAATAGTCTGGACATCAAATCCTTCATATGCCTTGAATGTGCCTTTGGTTGGTTGGGAGGTTGAAGGGTAGTTGAAGTGGGTGAGTGGGCAAAGGACAATAGAGTAAACCCTTGTGTGTTGCTTCCCTTGTGCCACTCTGCATCATAACTGATCCAAATGCTCTAAATTCTTGATATGATATATATGAATGAATTGAGATGCTAAGTCCAAATCTGCAAGGTGTGAAATGCTAAAATTAGACCATCAGCTGAGCTACTTCTGGCTGAACTACCTAAACTGAACAATGAAATGAAAGAATTGAAATGCAAACAAACTAAAATGCAAATGCAAATGTTTTTGGTTGATGCAAGATTGCTCTTGAACTAGGGATGCTCCTGCATCAGACATCGAGGATTATTGAAAAAGTGAGTCCCTCACTTTGTTGGGGCTAGGGGAGAACCAAGATGGTCCACCTTAGCCTAAGAAATCCATGATAAATCTTCTTCTAGTCTACCTTTCCACTTCACAAGATATTCTTTATATTGTCTTCCTCTGGTGTTGCGTCCAACTCTGGTATCCAAAATGCCTTCAATTTGTTTTGGTGCTCGCTATGGTAACTGTTTCTTCAAGTCTTCTTCCATGCTATCACTAAACTCTACTTCATGATATTGGTAAAGGTTTGCAATGTTGAAAATAGGTGAAATATCCAATGTCTTCACTAATTCCACTTCATATTCATTTCCTGAATCAAGTTTCCTAAGTATCTTACAAGGTCCAAACTTCTTCATCTTCAACTTGTTACATGTCCCAACTAGAAATCTTTCTTTTCTCAAATAGACCATTACTTCCTCTCCAACTTCAAATTCTTTGTCTTCTCTTCTCATCTGCATTCTCTTTGTACTTACTGTTCATGTCTTCCAAATGCTTCTTCACCTGATTATGCATTGTTTTCATATGATCTACAAATTCTTTTGCTTCTATACTCCACTTTTCTTCCATGCTAATGTCTCTCAATTCTGCAATTCCTCTAGGATTCACTCCGGTAACAATCTCAAAAGGTGTTCTTTTGGTACTCCTATTGATTGAATTATTGTATGCAAACTCTGCTTGGGAAAGAATCAAATCCCAACTTCCTATCTTCTCTCCAACCAAACATCTCACCAAGTTTCCCAAACTCCTATTCACTACCTTTGTCTGTCCATATGTTTGTGGATGAAAAGTTGAACTGAACTTCAAATATGTCTTCATCTTCTTCCAAAGTGTTCTCCAAAAGTATCCAACAAACTTTGTGTCTCTGTCTGAAACTATACTCCTAGATAGTCCATGCAATCTCACAATCTCTTTGAAACATAGATCAGCCACATGCACTACATCAATTATCTTCTTGCAAGGTATGAAATGAGCCATCTTTAAAAATCTATCAACCACTAAAAATATTGAATCATGTCCTCTCTGTGTCTTAGGTAATTTGATTATAAAATCCATGCTTACATCTTCCCAAGGTCTCTCCGGTACTGTCAAAGGTTTATACAATCCAGTGTTCTGACTACTCCCTTTTGCAACTTGACAAACTCTACAACTTTGCACAAATCTTCAAACATCCTTATGAATCTGAGGCCAAAAGTAACTTTCACTTACCAAAGCCACTATCTTATCAATGCCAAAGTGTCCTGCCAATCCACCACTATGCTTCTCCTTAATCAGGTTGTCTCTCATTGAATTGCTAGGTATGCACAACTGACTTCCTTTGAACAACATATCTTCTTGAATGAAATAATCCAACCATTTACTTCTATATGCTACAATAGGTTCCTTACATGCTTTCCAAGGTTCTGCAAAATCAATGTCTCTGTTGATGATTGTTTTGATGCAATCATAAAAATAAGTTAAAATTCACATATAATGAACTGAAACTATACTTGAAAGATAAGAAGGAATCATTTGAGATTCAACTAATCCCAAGTCTACTATGGTTCGGTTGGTCAAGTTCAGTTGGTCAATGTGAAGCTGTAATGTTCAAGGGGCCTTACGTAGTTTAGGTTTGTTTGGTGGTTTACTGGACTAAGAAAATGCAAAAAGATCATGAGATATGTCAATACTTTTCATTCCTTTGCATAAAAGTGTTACTGTGCTGCAAGTTCTAGATGATTTCTCTTGAATTATTGCAGCTTTCTCCTTTATTTATTTATGAAAACTGTCTAATTATAACTCTGTTATGCATACTTCTTCAAGCTTGAGACAATTTCCTTTAGATTTCTAATTTTTCAGCTAAATATTCAGATGGGTTGGGAAAAGTTAGAAAGATCTAATCTACCGAAGGATCTAATTGTTTCTGTTATGCACTATGTAAATACCACAGTAATTTGATCAATTCCACAGTAAAAACCTTAAATGCAAGTTCTGAGCATTTTCACAAACATACATTTAAAATTGCAAGCTCTCAAAGAAAATATTTCAAAACACAAAGAAGAGCAGGAGAACACTCAGAAGATAGATGCAGAACTCCAGATTCTATTGTATTAGAAACGAATAGTCATACATGATTTACAATGTAGGAATGACTCTTAGTTTCATTGATCATACTACAAAGAACTTACAAGCTTTACAGATACAGTAAGGCAGCCAGACATTCCACGCGCACCTTACTGCAGACAAACAGGCGACCTCCTTCTTCTACCTCTAAACTATGCTAAGCTAAATCACTGCGTGCTTCTAAAAAATCCCTGTTGTAGCCCCTGTTGTAAAGTTTTACAGTGTAGAGAGGCACAATATAAAGACATTCTGATTGTCCTCACTATAGCAGAAACCTAACTGAACCCCTGGTTCAAACCCCTAGTTACAGCAATAAATACAGGTGAACCAGCTCTTCCAAAATATCTCTGAGCAGTGTCAAATCTGGGTGAAATATTGCCCCTTCTAAGAAGTTCCGGCAGCTTAGCAATAACTTCTGTTTGTCTGTTGTAGTAATACCTTCAGCTGCAACTCTGTCCTCCATTGGTTTGGCCTTGACTTCTTCGCACTTCATCTTTACTTCCTGCTCCTGAGATTGGATTTCCTTCCTTCATGAGGTCACTGTGTTGAATCTCCAGCTGCTTCCTCAACTGCAAGCCTGCAAGATAAGACAAGCAATAAGTATCACATTTATCACATAAACAGCAAGAAATTAAAATAATCATTTAAATCCAGGTGACTGTGCAAAATTGTGGAAATCGGGTCCAAAATACTCTTAAAACGCGTTCAAAACGCATACAGACTGCTCAAAACCCATCGGGTCAACCATCGCTGACCGAAAAAATGCTACGGGCGCCAAAAAACACTTTAAAACTCCACCGCTATGTACATTCCCACCCATCGGTGTGACTATCGCCATCGGCGTGTCAAAAAATTGCTCGGCCGATGCTCACTGTTTGGCCGATGTTCTTTTCATCGGCGAGAGTTTCACCGATGTAGCCCTTAGCGGCTTGCATTTCTTCCTTATCGGCGTGAGATTCGCCATCGGCGAACTCCAAATCTTTTCCGACGATGCCCATACCTTGGCCGATGCTCTTTCGTCGGCCTGACTCCTGCCGATGACCCCTTCGTTGATTACCATCGGCGAGAGATCGCCGATCGGCGACTCTCAATTTTCTTCCGCCGATGGTCTTACCTTGGCCGATACCTTTATCGGCGAGAGTGTTGCCGATATCGCCCTCGTTGTTTGCCATCGGCGTGAGACTCTTACATCGGTGAAGGCAAAAAACACTTGGCCGACGTTGTAAGCTATGCCGATGACAATATCATCGGCGAGAGATACCCCCTCGGGGTGACAATTTCACATACTGCCGATAGCAAGACTTAAAACTTTCATCTGCATGATATTTTGGAAATATGATGCTCCCCCTTCCAAATGTCCAGATGATGTCATCAGGATATCCGGGGCTTTTGTTAAACTTAGAACATGACGTCATCATCATATTCGCGAACCAGATCATGTTTTGGAAAATATCCTGCAGAAGGGAAATGTGATGATGATGTCGTCCTAATATTTGCTTCTTCTTTTATCAGATCAGGATGACGTCATCAGGATATTTGCAAAAGGTCATATTTCTCGGCAGGAGGACATTATGAAATGTCGGGTGATATTCAGAATATGATGCTTGCGAAAAGCATAAGGCCATTTGACGGGTAAAACACACTATCACCCAAAATTGACGTCCGGATATTGGGACTGCATGATTTTTTATCGGGTGATAGATCAAGATCATGATGATCTTGACAACATGACTGAGGATAAAAATATGATGACCCTCTTGCGAATATCAGGTTTGACCAAAACTTTGACTATGCATAACTTCCACATATGGACGAATTTTCAAGTGATGTAAAAGGGAAACCTGCATGGAATTTCAAGCTCTTTCTAAATATGAGGTTACAGAAACAAAATGTGAACTTTGACAAACTGACCTCATGATGATGACCTACCTCATCCTGACCCTCATGATGATGATGCACCTGACTCATTTTTACCAAACCGCCAGAAAGCAGACAAACACAAGCAGAAGCAAAAAGCAAAGCGACAGCAGGGGTCCCTATTTTGCTAAGGAGCATAATGGGGCGTGTTGTGAACATCACAACAACTAGCAACCAAAACAAAACAATTAAATTCAGAGTGTTCAAGGAAACTAGATGAAATGAACTCATAACCTCCGACTATCTTTCTTGCAAATTACTATTCAGCTTGAGACTCAAAGTATTCAATAAAGATGCATGAATTTCCATTTTCAGTTTAGTTGTGTGCGCGTGATTAATTATCCTCATCTTGAAGATCGGTTGAACAAACCAGTGACTGACATTAGCCTACGTAGGTGAGGATATTCCCTCATAGTCGACCGGATAGAGCCTTGCTGCCAGCGAGTTTCCATAGCCCCGGCAAGGTTATCGTTACAATTCTCCTAAGTAGAGCCCCACTGCCAGCGAGCGTCCATAGCCCCGATAGAGTTACTTAGATGGCTTAATCTGGATTTTCAATATAATCCGCTTTATTTATTTATTTATTTATTTATATTTTTTTTTATTTATTTATTTTTTTTTTATTTTGAAAGATTTCATAAGATATAGCAATTTGTAACTTCATGATGCAAGGAGTGGACACTTGCTGAAATTAAGCTGAGAATTGTAATGGTAGCAAGGGTAACCTCTGATTTTTCACCTAATATCTACACTGGTAAGTTCAACAAACCCAAGGATTTTAGGTGTGCCATTGTGAGAAACTTGCTTCGAATTCTCAATCACATTTATTGAATACAAAACTTCAGAAGATGAACAACTCTCTACATTCATGACAGTAACAAGTTATGTGTAGATTGCAAATGGTTAACTTGAATATCCTAAATTTTATACTGTTTTGAATGGTTGCTAGTTTTGCTCCTTAATACTCTAAAGTAAAATAAAGATCCCTGCTGAAGAGACAACCAACAAACCAAACAGACAGGCTGTACAAACAACACAACAAAAGAAAAAACTGTACAAACAGAAAGAAACAAAAAGCAAAAACAAATAGAAGACAAACTATACAAACAGCCAACCCAAAAGAAAACACAAAAGAAGAACTTTACATTACCCACAACACTTTACATTAAGAAAAAAGGACTGCCCCCCTTTTTACCTCAAGCCTGGAAGTAGTGTTTCAAATGCTGGCCATTAACTGGTAATGGCATATCTTCTCTAGTCAAGGTCTTAAGTCTAAAGGTGTTATCTCCTATTATTTCTGAGACTTGTAATGGACCCAGCCATAATTTATCGAATTTTCCATGGCTTCCTTTCTTTTCATGTGCTTTGTCCCAGCACAACACTAAGTCTGATATCCTAAATGTCTTGACTCTTGCCCTTTTGTCAAACCACCTCTTAACAACCACTTGGTGTTTGGCAAACTTCTCGAGGGCTTGACCTCTTTTCTCCTCTAGTTGTAACATTTGCACTATTCTGGCTTCCTTATGGTTATCAAAGCCTAGATATTCATTGGCAAACTTCCAGGTTGGTATTCTCAGATTAACCGGAAGTATGGGATCAGTCCCATAAACTAAGTGATAAGGTGTGCTACCTAAAGCTATTTTAAACTTGGTCCTATCTACCCATAATGCATATCTTAACAGGGTATTCCACTCTCTAGGACTTTTGGCAATTAACCTCTTGATTATGTCTAATAAAATTTTGTTTGTTGATTCAGCCAGTCCATTACCTTAAGGGTAATAATTCGAAGAAAACCTTAGAATAATCCCATATTCAAATGCCCATTTAGAAAATTTTAAAGAAGAGAAAGCAGGGCCGTTATCACATACCAATGAATAGGGCGTTCCAAACCTGGTGATAATGTTTTCTTCAAGGAACTTGATAACTACCTCAGTTGTGGAAAATTTGTAGTAGGTGGCCTCAGTCCACCTTGTACAATAGTCTGTTACCGTCAATATAAATTTGTGTCCTGCAGAAGATGGGGGATTGATGACTCCGATAAAATCCAAGCCCCACTATGCAAACGGTCTGGATTCGATCACAGGTTGCAGTGGATTGGCCGGATTTCTCCCTTTGTCTGCTGCAGTCTGACAGGTGTGGCAACTTCTGATGTGACTCTTAGTATCTTTGAACATAGTGAGCCAGTAATAGCCCGCCCTCAGTATTTTGTGTGTTGTAGCTAAATGGGAACCATGGCTGGTTCTGTACTTGTCATGTAATTCTGTCAACACTCTATCAGCTTCAGTTTTGTTTATGCATCTCAGGTAAATTCCATCATGGTTCTTCCTGAATAGAAGACCTCCTTGCACCATATAATTTTGTGCCTTAATCTTCAAAGCTCTCCTCTGAGAAGCCTTCATCTTGCTTGGGTACTTTCCAGCTATCAGGAAGGTGCTTAAATCATCGTACCAGCCTGATGCGTCTTGGGAATTCAATACATATTGTTGTTTTATCAGATTTGGATCCATGTTTGCTATTGTCTGCACCAGCGCCTGCCCTCTGACCAGCTTTGCGGGAATGATCTCCATGTCAAATTCTTGCAGTGTGGTGATCCATTTGGCTCTTTTTTCTCCAGGTTCGTTTTGCATCAGCAACATTTTTACTGCTGCGTCTGGTACTATGGCTTTAATCTGGCTGCGCAGAATGTAGTGTCTAAATTTTTTCACAGCCTTTACTAATGTGAATGCCTGTCTTTCGATAGCTAGATATCTCAGCTGTGCATCCTTCAGAGGACCACTCATAAATGCTATGGGCCTCTCTCCATTATTTTCACCTTTCTGTGTCAAGGCAGCCGCGACAGAATGAGAAGATGCAAAGGAGTAGATGTAAAACGGGCTTGTGTAGTCTGGACTTGCCAATACAGGAGCATCAGAAATTGCTTCCTTGATATCTTCAAATGCAGCTTTGGCCACTGGCGTCCATTCCATCTGTGCATCTTTCTTCAACATGGCATTCAACGGTTGCACGATCTCTGCAAAACCTGTTATAAACTTCTGAACAAAGTTAATTTTACCAAAAAATGATTTCAACTCTTTCCTACTGTTTGGTATTTGCAAATTTTTTATGGATTCTATTCTATCCGGATCAATTGAAATTCCATTTTCAGAAATGACATGGCCTAATAATTTACCTTCAGTTACGCCAAATATACATTTCTTAGGATTAAGGGAAATCCCATACCTTTCACATCGCCTGAGTACTTTTCTGAGGTCTTCAGCGTGGGTGGATGCATCCTTGGAATACACAGTTAAATCATCCATATACACAACAATGCATTTACCTGATAATCCACGGAATGCAACGTCCATGGCCCTCTGAAAAGTGGCACCTGCATTGATCAGACCAAAAGGCATTCTTCTATACGCATAATTTCCCCATTTGCAAGTGAAGGTGGTTTTTAGTCTATCTTCTCTATCAATTAAGACCTGATTATAACCTGAAAAACCATCTAAAAAAGACATCATCTTTGCGCCATTTACTACTTGCAGTACTTCGTCTATTGGGGGCAAAGGATAATTATCCTTTTCAGATGCCTTGTTTAAATTTCTAAAGTCTACGCACAACCTGATGTCTCCGTTTTTCTTCCTCACTGGTACTAAGTTAGCTACCCAGACAGAATGTCTGACTGGGAAAATTATTCCAGCGGACAGTAATTTTTTAACTTCCTCAAAGATTAAAGGCTCTAGAATGGCATTTACAGGCCTCTGTTTCTGCCTAAATGGTTTGACTTCTTTTCCTAAAGGTATCACGTGAGTTATGATGGACTCATCAAATGTTTTCAAATCTTTATAAGTCCATGCTATGACATGTTTATATTCTTTCAGAACGTCCAGAACCTCTTTTCTAATTTTCTCATAGCAAGCCTTCCCAATTAGTACACTTTGTGGATTTAGCTCAGTCCCTAAGTTATGTAAATCACACCTACCCCCTTCTGTTTTGGGTAAGTCTTTTTGTCTTATTACCCCGTCGAAGTCAAAGATGTGTTCTAATTCAATTACTCCTTTTGGTAAGAAGTTGCTCTTTAAGTTGATCATATCTTCTTCATCCCATGTTACTTCAGGTCTTTCTTGCTCATCAATGATTGGGGCCTCAAATGCCTCATTACAAGTTAGAAAATTAATAATTTGCTGATCCGCTCCAAATACCTGAAAGTGTGTAACGTTGTCTGGTATACTGGGCACGTTAACTAGCTCAACAGCAAATCGTCTTAGTCCTGACAGTGTCAATGGTTCTAATGTACTAGCAGCAACTGCTAACGCATCTGGCCTATGGTTCAACTCTCTAGGAATGTGCTCTATGTTAAAAGCATCAAACGAATCCATTAAACCCCATACTCTATGTCTGTAACTAATCATTTTCTTATAATTGCAGGCATATAGTTTCCTCACTTGTCTGACTACTAATTCAGAGTCTGAAAATACTCTGATGGTTTTTACCCCTTTCTTGATGGCCATGACAAGTCCTAAAATTAGGGCCTCATATTCAGCAATATTGTTAGTGCAGGAAAATTGTAATCTATATGCTGCCAAATGTGATTTACCTTGAGGATCTATGAGTTCAATACCCGCACCTGCGCCCTGTTTTAATTTGGACCCATCACATTTTAACGTCCACATGCCATCTTCACTTTTCTGATCTTTTACCTTGGCATACTTTGTCCCTTTTATTGCCTGTGGGGTGTTGTCTTGTTTATTCATGGGTTTTTCCGTTTGGTTATCTTGCATATGTGTGTTTTTAGTTTGCAACTCAGAAAGATAACTACCCTTGTCCTCTATTTCTTTTCCTAAATCTGGAATCAAGGCATCTATATTATCCTGAACATATCTCTGTGTTGGATCAGGATGCTCATTTTCCTCTTGTGACTCTACCCTCCCTATGCACCTTTTGTATTCATATTCAATGATGTCTTTGCATATTTCACAATTCTCCTCAGAATGTTGCCTATCATGGACTCTACACCTATTTTTATATAACTTACATTGGACTAGGAGATTGTGTGTAACGCACTCTTCCAGCTCTCGTCTAATGGCATGACCAAATTTGTCTATTGCATTATTTTCTTCATTTGAAGAATTTTCGTCAGACTCAATGAATAGTGCTATTCTATTGTTGACACACTTCTCTCTAATGTTTAACATCATAATCTCTTCAATCTGCATCCCATTGTTGGTAATTCTATAGACACCTAGTTCAATAGCAGCATATAATATTTCATTAGTTCGATTATACTCTGTTATCATATGTTTCATTCTGGGCTCTGCCTCTATTCTGATCTGGTTTGGGATGCCTCTCCAAGGTAACCACGTGTGAAAAGTCAGTAGCCATATATCCATTCAATGTCTTGGACCAATCCCTACTTAGCAACATTCCATAATTTACGGGTATATCCAATACTTGAATGTCAATGATTTGGCTTACCCTAGGGTCTGAAGCTAATTGCACTTGAATGTTCATGAGTTCTCCTATCACGCTAACCTCGGTCTTATCTAATTGTGTGACAACCTTGGCCGATTTGGTGGGAGTCAGCTCGAGAGTTTTACATATTCCTAAGGGCATTACGTTGGCTGAAGCACCAGAATCTACCATGCAATTGTGTATATTCTTCCCACACAACCTAATAGTTAACAAGAAAGGTTGAGTATCCCTCTTATCCGCATGTATTACTACATTTGTATTGGAAGGCTGCTCAACTTTCTTATCTTTCTCCTTAGGTGGTGAATCACTATTAGGAATAGTTATATCAGCAGACACCTTGTTTGTTATGGATGTATCCAGGGATTTTAAAAAAGCATTTATGATCCCTGGGGTCTTCAATAATTCATTTAGAGGTATACTGACCTTAATTTTCTTTATTTCCTCTGATAAGTAATTCATTAATCTTGTTGTCTCTATTGCTTCTATCTTACTTGTTTGATCCTTTTGCACTGTTGTTCCATTATTTGTGTGCTGACTAGCTTTGAGTATGGCAGGATTGTTGCTAGCATTCTGATCTGGGGGTGTATTAATGTTATTCGGAGGAGTGGAAGTGGTGAAAGGTCCTCCCGGCCTAAGGTTGTTCCTCAAATTGTAGGTGTGGCTTTTATTTGTTTGTTGAAAGGCCTGCACCTCTTCTGTTTCATTTAATATCTCATTTTCAGATTCAAAAGGAAACTGAAAAGCATTTAACACAAAGGCTGATTCAGGATAAAGACTTTCACAATAGTATGGTTCATCCTCTAGCAATTCATCTTCTTTCTCTTCTGTAGTTACAAAGGTAAATTTTTCTAAGACTAATGCTGTGTCATATTTTGAGGGTACTACCTCATTACCCTTAGGAATGAGAAATTCAGAGGTAGGAGGCTGTACATCTATGTTGAAAATACTAGCTGCCAAGTGAAACTGTGGACAGTCGTGCTCAGCATGGGCATTGGTATTGTGAAATCTGCACCAATTTTTGGGTGCTGTACTGGCCATTTGTATGCTAGTCGTTTGTTTTGTACCATGATTATCTGTATTCTCAAAAGGAGAAGCCAGAGTACCGTTGTTGGGCCCAGTGTTCCATGTCTTGGGTGGCCTAGGTTGATTCTGATTTCTGTTATTATTGCCCCAGGTCCTATTATCTATCACTGGCCCCCTATTTTGCATTGGTTGCCCCTGACTGGGGCCTTGATGCTGATTGTAGTTTTGGTTCTGATTGTACTGCTGATTTTGATTGAGACTATAATTCTGATTTTGGCCTTGGTTGTGATTTTGATGTGGATTGTAGTTTTGGTTGCTTCTTCCATAGAGGTTCTCATTTCTTAGCTGTGTCACTTCGGTTGTTAATCTTTTCAAATGTGCAGTAATTTCTTTGATTTCTTCCCTATCCTCTTGTGCTTTTGCCACAGTTACATCCCTAGGAAGTTGGAAGAAAGGCTGACCATTATTTTGACTGTTATTGGAAGTACTAGCCGTGTAAGGAGTTATAGCTTGGATTGGAGTAGGATTATACACAGGTGTGTAAGAAGGAACTGGATTTACTAGTGGAGCGTGCTGCACAGGGACTCCATTCCATGGGTGTGCTTGATTCTGCACCCCAAAATTTTCTCCATTGACAAATGGACTATAAGTTGTATGCCTCATTTCTTGGTTCACTGAGGCTGCCTCTTTATAGGCTTTGGATATTGAATCTATGTCAAGTTTTCTTTTGACAAACATGGCGGTTAAAGGATCCAAGGCAGCATAGTACATAGCCAACAAGGGAGCATCATCTATGGTATAAGGGGCTACCAGCCTAGAATAGGCCTTTTGAAATCTGTCATTGAAATTATCAATTAGCTCTCCCTCACCTCGTTTTATAGCAGCCAATTTATGATACAAAGCGCAAGGGTCAATGGGTCCTCTAAATCTTGACAGAAATGCTTCTTCCATAAGTGCCTAGGAAGAGATGTAACCATTGGGTAAGTTTACGTACCAGCTAGAGGCCTGCTCATTAAAGGTGTAAGGAAACAATCTACACACAACATCCTCGTGCTCTAACATAGCCCTAAAACATGCTTCCTTAAATATTCTAATATGATCTTCTGGGTCTTGATGCAACTGGTATTTGGGACATATCTTTTCCGGATTTTTTGGCATCTCATGATAATCATTGAAGAGTATGGGAGAATTGACATCAAAATAAGCCATTGCAGGTGTTTGAGCTTGACTTGAACCTACAGGAATACCTGGATTGATTGGTGGATTAGGATTTACAGGAGGATTGAGACCTCCAGGAGTGCCTGAACCAAGATTTAAAGATCTGAACAGTGATCTGTCAGGACTTACAATACTACGGATGTTAAAAGGTGACCCAGGAGGTGTTCCAGATGAACTTCCCGCTTGCGATATCTTTGGATTCCAAATTTAAGGGTTTTTACTTCGCCTTGTATCAGGTAGTTGCACAAATATATCCCCTGAACTAGATCTAGACCTAGTCACTCTATTACTGTCGTTAGCCAGTTTGAAATGGAACCTAACTCAGGAAGGCCCTCCTTCTAGCACCAGAAAACTGTTGATGATTGTTTTGATGCAATCATAACAATAAGTTAAAATTCACATATAATGAACTGAAACTATACTTGAAAGATAAGAAGGAATCATTTGAGATTCAACTAATCCCAAGTCTACAATGGTTCGGTTGGTCAAGTTCAGTTGGTCAATGTGAAGCTGTAATGTTCAAGGGGCCTTACGTAGTTTAGGTTTGTTTGGTGGTTTACTGGACTAAGAAAATGCAAAAAGATCATGAGATATGTCAATACTTTTCATTCCTTTGCATAAAAGTGTTACTGTGCTGCAAGTTCTAGATGATTTCTCTTGAATTATTGCAGCTTTCTCCTTTATTTATTTATGAAAACTGTCTACTTATAACTCTGTTATGCATACTTCTTCAAGCTTGAGACAATTTCCTTTAGATTTCTACATTTTCAGCTAAATATTCAGATGGGTTGGGAAAAGTTAGAAAGATCTAATCTACCGAAGGATCTAATTGTTTCTGTTATGCACTATGTAAATACCACAGTAATTTGGATCAATTCCACAGTAAAAACCTTAAATGCAAGTTCTGAGCATTTTCACAAACATACATTTAAAATTTCAAGCTCTCAAAGAAAATATTTCAAAACTCAAAGAAGAGCAGGAGAACACTCAGAAGATAGATGCAGAACTCCAGATTCTATTGTATTAGAAACGAATAGTCATACATGATTTACAATGTAGGAATGACTCTTAGTTTCATTGATCATACTACAGAGAACTTACAAGCTTTACAGATACAGTAAGCCAGCCAGACATTCCATGCGCACCTTACTGCAGACAAACAGGCGACCTCCTTCTTCTACCTCTAAACTATGCTAAGCTAACTCACTGCGTGCTTCTAAAAAATCCCTGTTGTAGCCCCTGTTGTAAAGTTTTATAGTGTAGAGAGGCACAATATAAAGACATTCTGATTGTCCTCACTACAGCAAAAACTTAACTGAACCCCTGGTTCAAACCCCTGGTTACAGCAATAAATACAGGTGAACCAGCTCTTCCAAAATATCTCTGAGCAGTGTCAAATCTAGGCAAAATATTACCCCTTCTAAGAAGTTCCGGTAGCTTAGCAATAACTTCTGTTTGTCTGTTGTAGTAATACCTTCAGCTGCAACTCTGTCCTCCATTGGTTTGGCCTTGACTTCTTCGCACTTCATCTTTACTTCCTGCTCCTGAGATTGGATTTCCTTCCTTCATGAGGTCACTGTGTTGAATCTCCAGCTGCTTCCTCAACTGCAAGCCTGCAAGATAAGACAAGCAATAAGTATCACATTTATCACATAAACAGTAGGAAATTAAAATAATGGTTTAAATCTAGGTGACTGTGCAAAATTGTGGAAATCGGGTCCAAAATACTCTTAAAACGCGTTCAAAACGCATACAGACTGCTCAAAACCCATCGGGTCAACCATCGCTGACCGAAAAAATGCTACGGGCGCCAAAAAACACTTTAAAACTCCACCACTATGTACATTCCCGCCCATCGGCATGACTATCGCCATCGGCGTGTCAAAAAATTACTCGGCCGATGCTCACTGTTTGGCCGATGTTCTTTTCATCGGCGAGAGTTTCACCGATGTAGCCCTTAGCGGCTTGCATTTCTTCCTTATCGGCATGAGATTCGCCATCGGTGAACTCCAAATCTTTTCCGCCGATGCCCATACCTTGGCCGATGCTCTTTCATCGGCCTGACTCCTGCCGACGACCCCTTCGTTGATTACCATCGGCGAGAGATCGCGCATCGGCGACTCTCAATTTTCTTCCGCCGATGGTCTTACCTTGGCCAATACCTTTATCGGCGAGAGTGTTGTCGATATCGCCCTCATTGTTTACCATCGGCGTGAGACTCTTACATCGGTGAAGGCAAAAAACACTTGGCCGACGTTGTAAGCTATGCCGATGACAATATCATCGGCGAGAGGTACCCCCTCGGGGTGACAGTTTCACATACTGCCGATAGCAAGACTTAAAACTTTCGTCTGCATGATATTTTGGAAATATGATGCTCCCCCTTCCAAATGTCCAGATGATGTCATCAGGATATCCGGGGCTTTTGTTAAACTTAGAACATGACGTCATCATCATATTCGCAAACCGGATCATGTTTTGGAAAATATCCTGCCGAAGGGAAATGTGATGATGATGTCGTCCTAATATTTGCTTCTTCTTTTATCAGATCGGGATGACGTCATCAGGATATTTGCAAAAGGTCATATTTCTCAGCAGGAGGACATTATGAAATGTCGGGTGATATTCAGAATATGATGCTTGCGAAAAGCATAAGGCCATTTGACGGGTAAAACACACTATCACCCAAAATTGACGTCTGGATATTAGGACTGCATGATTTTTTATCGGGTGATAGATCAAGATCATGATGATCTTGACAACATGACTGAGGATAAAAATATGATGACCCTCTTGCGAATATCAGGTTTGACCAAAACTTTGACTATGCATAACTTCCACATATGGACGAATTTTCAAGTGATGTAAAAGGGAAACCTGCATGGAATTTCAAGCTCTTTCTAAATATGAGGTCACAGAAACAAAATGTGAACTTTGACAAACTAACCTCATGATGATGACCTACCTCATCCTGACCCTCATGATGATGATGCACCTGACTCATTTTTACCAAACCGCCAGAAAGCAGACAAACACAAGCAGAAGCAAAAAGCAAAGCGACAGCAGGGGTCCCCATTTTGCTAAGGAGCATAATGGGGCGTGTTGTGAACATCACAACAACTAGCAACCAAAACAAAACAATTAAATTCAGAGTGTTCAAGGAAACTAGATGAAATGAACTCATAACCTCTGACTATCTTTCTTGCAAATTACTATTCAGCGTGAGACTCAAAGTATTCAATAAAGATACATGAATTTCCATTTTCAGTTTAGTTGTGTGCGCGTGATTAATTATCCTCATCTTGAAGATCGGTTGAACAAACCAGTGACTGACATTAGCCTACGTAGGTGAGGATATTCCCTCATAGCCGACCGGATAGAGCCTTGCTGCCAGCGAGCGTCCATAGCCCCGGCAAGGTTATCGTTACAATTCTCCTAAGTAGAGCCCCACTGCCAGCGAGCGTCCATAGCCCCGGTAGAGTTACTTAGATGGCTTAATCTAGATTTTCAATATAATCCGCTTTATTTATTTATTTATTTATTTATATTTTTTTTTATTTTTTTATTTTTTTTTTATTTTGAAAGATTTCATAAGATATAGCAATTTGTAACTTCATGATGCAAGGAGTGGACACTTGCTGAAATTAAGCTGAGAATTGTAATGGTAGCAAGGGTAACCTCTGATTTTTCACCTAATATCTACACTGGTAAGTTCAACAAACCCAAGGATTTTAGGTGTGCCATTGTGAGAAACTTGCTTCGAATTCTCAATCACATTTATTGAATACAAAACTTCAGAAGATGAACAACTCTCTACATTCATGACAGTAACAAGTTATGTGTAGATTGCAAATGGTTAACTTGAATATCCTAAATTTTATACTGTTTTGAATGGTTGCTAGTTTTGCTCCTTAATACTCTAAAGTAAAATAAAGATCCCTGCTGAAGAGACAACCAACAAACCAAACAGACAGGCTGTACAAACAACACAACAAAAGAAAAAACTGTACAAACAGAAAGAAACAAAAAGCAAAAACAAACAGAAGACAAACTATACAAATAGCCAACCCAAAAGAAAACACAAAAGAAGAACTGTACATTACCCACAGCACTTTACATTAAGAAAAAAGGACTGCCCCCCTTTTTACCTCAAGCCTGGAAGTAGTGTTTCAATGCTGGCCATTAACTGGTAATGGCATATCTTCTCCAGTCAAGGTCTTAAGTCTAAAGGTGTTATCTCCTATTATTTCTGAGACTTGTAATGGACCCAGCCATAATTTATCGAATTTTCCATGGCTTCCTTTCTTTTCATGTGCTTTGTCCCAGCACAACACTAAGTCTGATATCCTAAATGTCTTGACTCTTGCCCTTTTTTCAAACCACCTCTTAACAACCACTTGGTGTTTGGCAAACTTCTCGAGGGCTTGACCTCTTTTCTCCTCTAGTTGTAACATTTGCACTATTCTGGCTTCCTTATGGTTATCAAAGCCTAGATATTCATTGGCAAACTTCCAGGTTGGTATTCTCAGATTAACCGGAAGTATGGGATCAGTCCCATAAACTAAGTGATAAGGTGTGCTACCTAAAGCTATTTTAAACTTGGTCCTATCTACCCATAATGCATATCTTAACAGGGTATTCCACTCTCTAGGACTTTTGGCAATTAACCTCTTGATTATGTCTAATAAAATTTTGTTTGTTGATTCAGCCAGTCCATTACCTTGAGGGTAATAATTCGAAGAAAACCTTAGAATAATCCTATATTCAAATGCCCATTTAGAAAATTTTAAAGAAGAGAAAGTAGGGCCGTTATCACATACCAATGAATAGGGCGTTCCAAAACTGGTGATAATGTTTTCTTCAAGGAACTTGATAACTACCTCAGTTGTGGAAAATTTGTAGCAGGTGGCCTCAGTCCACCTTGTACAATAGTCTGTTACCGTCAATATAAATTTGTGTCCTGCAGAAGATGGGGGATTGATGACTCCGATAAAATCCAAGCCCCACTGTGCAAACGGTCTGGATTCGATCACAGGTTGCAGTGGATTGGCCGGATTTCTCCCTTTGTCTGCTGCAGTCTGATAGGTGTGGCAACTTCTGATGTGACTCTTAGTATCTTTGAACATAGTGGGCCAGTAATAGCCCACCCTTAGTATTTTGTGTGTTGTAGCTAAATGGGAACCATGGCCGGTTCTGTACTTGTCATGTAATTCTGTCAACACTCTATCAGCTTCAGTTTTGTTTATGCATCTCAGGTAAATTCCATCATGGTTCTTCCTGAATAGAAGACCTCCTTGCACCATATAATTTTGTGCCTTAATCTTCAAAGCTCTCCTCTGAGAAGCCTTCATCTTGCTTGGGTACTTTCCAGCTATCAGGAAGGTGCTTAAATCATCGTACCAGCCTGATGCGTCTTGGGAATTCAATACATATTGTTGTTTTATCAGATTTGGATCCATGTTTGCTATTGTCTGCACCAGTGCCTGCCCTCTGACCAGCTTTCCGGGAATGATCTCCATGTCAAATTCTTGCAGTGTGGTAATCCATTTGGCTCTTTTTTCTCCAGGTTCGTTTTGCATCAGCAACATTTTTACTGCTGCGTCTGGTACTATGGCTTTAATCTGGCTGCGCAGAATGTAGTGTCTAAATTTTTTCACAGCCTTTACTAATGTGAATGCCTGTCTTTCGATAGCTAGATATCTCAGCTGTACATCCTTCAGAGGCGCACTCATAAATGCTATGGCCCTCTCTCCATTATTTTCACCTTTCTGTGTCAAGGCAGCCGTGATAGAATGAGAAGATGCAAAGGAGTAGATGTAAAACGGGCTTGTGTAGTATGGCTTGCCAATACAGGAGCATCAGAAATTGCTTCCTTGATATCTTCAAATGCAGCTTTGGCCACTGGCGTCCATTCCATCTGTGCATCTTTCTTCAACATGGCATTCAACGGCTGCACGATCTCTACAAAACCTCTTATAAACTTCCGAACAAAGTTAATTTTACCAAAAAATGATTTCAACTCTTTCCTACTGTTTGGTATTTGCAAATTTTTTATGGATTCTATTCTATCCAGATCAATTGAAATTCTATTTTCAGAAATGACATGGCCTAATAATTTACCTTCAGTTACGCCAAATATACATTTCTTAGGATTAAGGGAAATCCCATACCTTTCACATCGCCTGAGTACTTTTCTGAGGTCTTCAGCGTGGGTGGATGCATCCTTGGAATACACAGTTAAATCATCCATATACACAACAATGCATTTACCTGATAATCCACGGAATGCAATGTCCATGGCCCTCTGAAAAGTGGCACCTGCATTGATCAGACCAAAAGGCATTCTTCTATACGCATAATTTCCCCATTTGCAAGTGAAGGTGGTTTTTAGTCTATCTTCTCTATCAATTAAGACCTGATTATAACCTGAAAAACCATCTAAAAAAGACATCATCTTTGCGCCATTTACTGCTTGCAGTACTTCGTCTATTGGGGGCAAAGGATAATTATCCTTTTCAGATGCCTTGTTTAAATTTCTAAAGTCTACGCACAACCTGATGTCTCCGTTTTTCTTCCTCACTGGTACTAAGTTAGCTACCCAGACAGAATGTCTGACTGGGAAAATTATTCCAGCGGACAGTAATTTTTTAACTTCCTCAAAGATTAAAGGCTCTAGAATAGCATTTACAGGCCTCTGTTTCTGCCTAAATGGTTTGACTTCTTTTCTTAAAGGTATCACGTGAGTTATGATGGACTCATCAAATGTTTTCAAGTCTTTATAAGTCCATGCTATGACATGTTTATATTCTTTGAGAACGTCCAGAACCTCTTTTCTAATTTTCTCAGAGCAAGCCTTCCCAATTAGTACACTTTGTGGATTTAGCTCAGTCCCTAAGTTATGTAAATCACACCTACCCCCTTCTATTTTGGGTAAGTCTTTCTATCTTATTACCCCGTCAAAGTCAAAGATGTGTTCTAATTCAATTACTCCTTTTGGTAAGAAGTTGCTCTTTAAGTTGATCATATCTTCTTCATCCCATGTTACTTCAGGTCTTTCTTGCTCATCAATGATTTGGGCCTCAAATGCCTCATTACAAGTCAGAAAATTAATAATTTGCTGATCCCCTCCAAATACCTGAAAGTGTGTAACGTTGTCTGGTATACTGGGCACGTTAACTAGCTCAACAGCAAATCGTCTTAGTCCTGACAGTGTCAATGGTTCTAATGTACTAGCAGCAACTGCTAACGCATCTGGCCTGTGGTTCAGCTCTCTAGGAATGTGCTCTATGTTAAAAGCATCAAACGAATCCATTAAACCCCATACTCTATGTCTGTAACTAATCATTTTCTTATAATTGCAGGCATATAGTTTCCTCACTTGTCTGACTACTAATTCAGAGTCTGAAAATACTCTGATGGTTTTTACCCCTTTCTTGATGGCCATGACAAGTCCTAAAATTAGGGCCTCATATTCAGCAATATTGTTAGTGCAGGAAAATTGTAATCTATATGCTGCCAAATGTGATTTACCTTGAGGATCTATGAGTTCAATACCTGCACCTGCGCCCTATTTTTTATTTGGACCCATCACATTTTAACGTCCACATGCCATCTTCACTTTTCTGATCTTTTACCTTGGCATACTTTGTCCCTTTTATTGCCTGTGGGGTGTTGTCTTGTTTATTCATGGGTTTTTCCATTTGGTTATCTTGCATATGTGTGTTTTTAGTTTGCAACTCAGAAAGATAACTACCCTTGTCCTCTATTTCTTTTCCTAAATCTGGAATCAAGGCATCTATATTATCCTGAACATATCTCTGTGTTGGATCAGGATGCTCATTTTCCTCTTGTGACTCTACCCTCCCTATGCACCTTTTGTATTCATATTCAATGATGTCTTTGCATATTTCACAATTCTCCTCAGAATGTTGCCTATCATGGACTCTGCACCTATTTTTATATAACTTACATTGGACTGGGAGATTGTGTGTAACACACTCTTCCAGCTCTCGTCTAATGGCATGACCAAATTTGTCTATTGGATTGTTTTCTTCATCTGAAGAATTTCTGTCAGACTCAATGAATAGTGCTGTTCTATTGTTGACACACTTCTCTCTAATGTTTAACATCATAATCTCTTCAATCTGCATCCCATTGTTGGTAATTCTATAGACACCTGGTTTAACAGCAGCATATAATATTTCATTAGTTTGATTATACTCTGTTATCATATGTTTCATTCTGGGCTTTACCTCTATTCTGATCTGGTTTGGGATGCCTCTCCAAGGTAACCACATGTGTGAAAAGTCAGTAGCCATATATCCATTCAATGTCTTGGACCAATCCCTACTTAGCAACATTCCATAATTTACGGGTATATCCACTACTTGAATGTCAATGATTTGGCTTACCCTAGGGTCTGAAGCTAATTGCACTTGAATGTTCATGAGTTCTCCTATCACGCTAACCTCGGTCTTATCTAATTGTGTGACAACCTTGGCCGATTTGGTGGGAGTCAGCCCGAGAGTTTTACATATTCCTAAGGGCATTACGTTGGCTGAAGCACCAGAATCTACCATGCAATTGTGTATATTCTTCCCACACAACCTAATAGTTAACAAGAAAGGTTGAGTATCCCTCTTATCCGCATGTATTACTACAATTGTATTGGAAGGCTGCTCAACTTTCTTATCTTTCTCCTTAGGTGGTGAATCACTATTAGGAACAGTTATATCAGCAGACACCTTGTTTGTTATGGATGTATCCATGGATTTTAAAAAAGTATTTATGATCCCTGGGGTCTTCAATAATTCATTTAGAGGTATACTGACCTTAATTTTCTTTATTTCCTCTGATAAGTAATTCATTAATCTTGTTGTCTCTATTGCTTCTATCTTACTTGTTTGATCCTTTTGCACTGTTGTTCCATTATTTGTGTGCTGACTAGCTTTGAGTATGGCAGGATTGTTGCTAGCATTCTAATCTGGGGGTGTATTAATGTTATTCGGAGGAGTGGAAGTGGTGAAAGGTCCTCCCGGCCTAAGGTTGTTCCTCAAATTGTAGGTGTGGCTTTTATTTGTTTGTTGAAAGGCCTGCACCTCTTCTGTTTCATTTAATATCTCATTTTCAGATTCAAAAGGAAACTGAAAAGCATTTAACACAAAGGCTGATTCAGGATAAAGACTTTCACAACAGTATGGTTCATCCTCTAGCAATTCATCTTCTTTCTCTTCTGCAGTTGCAAAGGTAAACGTTTCTAAGACTAATGCTGTGTCATATTCTGAGGGTACTACCTCATTACCCTTAGGAATGAGAAATTCAGAGGTAGGAGGCTGTACATCTATGTTGAAAATACTAGCTACCAAGTGGAACTGTGGACAGTCGTGCTCAGCATGGGCATTGGTATTGTGAAATCTGCACCAATTTTTGGGTGCTGTACTGGCCATTTGTATGCTAGTCGTTTGTTTTGTACCATGATTATCTGTATTCTCAAAAGGAGAAGCCAGAGTACCGTTGTTGGGCCCAGTGTTCCATGTCTTGGGTGGCCTAGGTTGATTCTGATTTCTGTTATTATTGCCCCAGGTCCTATTATCTATCACTGGCCCCCTATTTTGCATTGGTTGCCCCTGACTGGGGCCTTGATGCTGATTGTAGTTTTGGTTCTGATTGTACTGCTGATTTTGATTGAGACTATAATTCTGATTTTGGCCTTGGTTGTGATTTTGATGTGGATTGTAGTTTTGGTTGCTTCTTCCATAGAGGTTCTCATTTCTTAGCTGTGTCACTTCGGTTGTTAATCTTTTCAAATGTGCAGTAATTTCTTTGATTTCTTCCCTATCCTCTTGTGCTTTTGCCACAGTTACATCCCTAGGAAGTTGGAAGAAAGGCTGACCATTATTTTGACTGTTATTGGAAGTACTAGCCGTGTAAGGAGTTATAGCTTGGATTGGAGTAGGATTATACACAGGTGTGTAAGAAGGAACTGGATTTACTAGTGGAGCATGCTGCACAGGGACTCCATTCCATGGGTGTGCCTGATTCTGCACCCCAAAATTTCCTCCATTGACAAATGGACTATAAGTTGTATGCCTCATTTCTTGGTTCACTGAGGCTGCCTCTTTATAGGCTTTGGATATTGAATCTATGTCAGGTTTTCTTTTGACAAACATGGCGGTTAAAGGATCCAAGGTAGCATAGTACATAGCCAACAAGGGAGCATCATCTATGGTATAAGGGGCTACTAGCCTAGAATAGGCCTTTTGAAATCTGTCATTGAAATTATCAATTAGCTCTCCCTCACCTCGTTTTATAGCAGCCAATTTATGATACAAAGCGCAAGGGTCAATGGGTCCTCTAAATCTTAACAGAAATGCTTCTTCCATAAGTGCCCAGGAAGAGATGTAACCATTGGGTAAGTTTACGTACCAGCTAGAGGCCTGCTCATTAAAGGTGTAAGGAAACAATCTACACACAACATCCTCGTGCTCTAACATAGCCCTAAAACATGCTTCCTTAAATATTCTAATATGATCTTCTGGGTCCTGATGCAACTGGTATTTGGGACATATCTTTTCCAGATTTTTTGGCATCTCATGATAATCATTGAAGAGTATGGGAGAATTGACATCGAAATAAGCCATTGCAGGTGTTTGAGCTTGACTTGAACCTACAAGAATACCTGGATTGATTGGTGGATTAGGATTTACAGGAGGATTGAGACCTCCAGGAGTGCCTGAACCAAGATTTAAAGATCTGAACAGTGATCTGTCAGGACTTACAATACTATGGATGTTAAAAGGTGACCCAGGAGGTGTTCCAGATGAACTTCTCGCTTGCGATATCTTTGGATTCCAAATTAAAGGGTTTTTACTTCGCCTTGTATCAGGTAGTTGCACAAATATATCCCCTGAACTAGATCTAGACCTAGTCACTCTATTACTGTCGTTAGCCAGTTTGAAATGGAACCTAACTCAGGAAGGCCCTCCTTCTAGCGCCAGAAAATGTTGATGATTATTTTGATGCAATCATAACAATAAGTTAAAATTCACATATAATGAACTGAAACTATACTTGAAAGATAAGAAGGAATCATTTGAGATTCAACTAATCCCAAGTCTACAATGGTTCGGTTGGTCAAGTTCAGTTGGTCAATGTGAAGCTGTAATGTTCAAGGGGCCTTACGTAGTTTAGGTTTGTTTGGTGGTTTATTGGACAAAGAAAATGCAAAAAGATCATGAGATATGTGAATACTTTTCATTCCTTTGCATAAAAGTGTTACTGTGCTGCAAGTTCTAGATGATTTCTCTTGAATTATTGCAGCTTTCTCCTTTATTTATTTATGAAAACTGTCTACTTATAACTCTGTTATGCATACTTCTTCAAGCTTGAGACAATTTCCTTTAGATTTCTACGTTTTCAGCTAAATATTCAGATGGGTTGGGAAAAGTTAGAAAGATCTAATCTATACCTCATTTAATCTACCGAAGGATCTAATTGTTTCTGTTATGCACTATGTAAATACCACAGTAATTTGATCAATTCCACAGTAAAAACCTTAAATGCAAGTTCTGACCATTTTCACAAACATACATTTAAAATTGCAAGCTCTCAAAGAAAATATTTCAAAACACAAAGAAGAGCAGGAGAACACTCAGAAGATAGATGCAGAACTCCAGATTCTATTGTATTAGAAACTAATAGTCATACATGATTTACAATGTAGGAATGACTCTTAGTTTCATTGATCATACTACAGAGAACTTACAAGCTTTACAAATACAGTAAGGCAGCCAGACATTCCACGTGCACCTTACTGCAGACAAACAGGCGACCTCCTTCTTCTACCTCTAAACTATGCTAAGCTAACTCACTGCGTGCTTCTAAAAAATCCCTGTTGTAGCCCCTGTTGTAAAGTTTTACAGTGTAGAGAGGCACAATATAAAGACATTCTGATTGTCCTTACTACAGTAGAAACCTAACTGAACCCCTGGTTCAAACCCCTGGTTACAGCAATAAATACAGGTGAACCAGCTCTTCCAAAATATCTCTGAGCAGTGTCAAATCTGGGCGAAATATTACCCTCTCTAAGAAGTTCCGGCAGCTTAGCAATAACTTCTGTTTGTCTGTTGTAGTAATACCTTCAGCTGCAACTTTGTCCTCCATTGGTTTGGCCTTGACTTCTTTGCACTTCATCTTTACTTCGTGCTCCTGAGATTGGATTTCCTTCCTTCATGAGGTCACTATGTTGAATCTCCAGCTGCTTCCTCAACTACAAGCCTGCAAGATAAGACAAGCAATAAGTATCACATTTATCACATAAACAGCAGGAAATTAAAATAATCGTTTAAATCCAGGTGACTGTGCAAAATTGTGGAAATCGGGTCCAAAATACTCTTAAAACGCGTTCAAAATGCATACAGACTGCTCAAAACCCATCGGGTCAACCATCGCTGACCGAAAAAATGCTACGGGCGCCAAAAAATGCTTTAAAACTCCACCGCTATGTACATTCCCACCCATCGGCGTGACTATCGCCATCGGCGTGTCAAAAAATTGCTCGGCCGATGCTCACTGTTTGGCCGATGTTCTTTTCATCGGCGAGAGTTTCACCGATGTAGCCCTTAGCGGCTTGCATTTCTTCCTTATCGGCGTGAGATTCGCCATCGGCAAACTCCAAATCTTTTCCACCGATGCCCATACCTTGGCCGATGCTCTTTCGTCGGCCTGACTCCTGCCGACGACCCCTTCGTTGATTACCATCGGCGAGAGATCGCCCATCGGCGACTCTCAATTTTCTTCCGCCGATGGTCTTACCTTGGCCGATACCTTTATCGGCGAGAGTGTTGCCGATATCGCCCTCGTTGTTCGCCATTGGCGTGAGACTCTTACATCGGTGAAGGCAAAAAACACTTGGCCGACGTTGTAAGCTATGCCGATGACAATATCATCGGCGAGAGATACCCCCTCGGGGTGACAATTTCACATACTGCCGATAGCAAGACTTAAAACTTTCGTCTGCATGATATTTTGGAAATATGATGCTCCCCCTTCCAAATGTCCAGATGATGTCATCAGGATATCCGGGGCTTTTGTTAAACTTAGAACATGACGTCATCATCATATTCGCGAACCGGATCATGTTTTGGAAAATATCCTGCCGAAGGGAAATGTGATGATGATGTCATCCTAATATTTGCTTCTTCCTTTATCAGATCAGGATGACATCATCAGGATATTTGCAAAAGGTCATATTTCTCGGCAGGAGGACATTATGAAATGTTGGGTGATATTCGGAATATGATGCTTGCGAAAAGCATAAGGCCATTTGACGGGTAAAACACACTATCACCCAAAATTGATGTCCGGATATTGGGACTGCATGATTTTTTATCGGGTGATAGATCAAGATCATGATGATCTTGACAACATGACTGAGGATAAAAATATGATGACCCTCTTGCGAATATCAGGTTTGACCAAAACTTTGACTGTGCATAACTTCCACATATGGACGAATTTTCAAGTGATGTAAAAGGGAAACCTGCATGGAATTTCAAGCTCTTTCTAAATATGAGGTCATAGAAACAAAATGTGAACTTTGACAAACTGACCTCATGATGATGACCTACCTCATCCTAACCCTCATGATGATGATGCACCTGACTCATTTTTACCAAACCGCCAGAAAGCAGACAAACACAAGCAGAAGCAAAAAGCAAAGCAACAGCAGGGGTCCCCATTTTGCTAAGGAGCATAATGGGGTGTGTTGTGAACATCACAACAGTCTCCCTCATACATGTTCTTCAATTCATCAAAACCCAACACTTCAACTCTCATTTCTGTTAACAAATTTCTTCTTCTACTCAAGGCATCAACAACTTTAATTGATTTTCCACTCCTATGCTTCAACACAAAAGTATAACTTTGCATGAACTCTACCCATCTCATATACCTCTGATTCAACCTACCTTGACTATTCAAATATTGCAAAGCTTGATGATCTGTATATAACACAAACTCCTTAGGCAATAAATAATGTCTCCACTTCTTCAAGGCTTGAATTATCGCATAGAACTCTTGATCATAAACTGAATATCTTCTCCTCACATCATTCAACTTCTCACTGAAATATGCTATTGGTCTACCCTCTTGGATTAACACTTCTCCAATTGCATTTCCACTAGCATCACAATCAACTTGAAAGACCTTGTTGAAATCTGGCAATACCAAAATAGGTTTCTCTGTCACTTTCTAATTCAACAACTCTAAACTTTTATCTGCTTGAGATGTCCACTTGAAATCTTTTATGTCACCTCTCATTGTTTCTATCATAGTGTTACAAACTGAACTGAAATTTCTGATGAACTTCTAGTAGAAGGTAGCCAAACCAAGAAATGATCTAACCTCTCCAATGCTCTCTGATGTAGGCCATTCAACAATTTCTTTCACTTTCTCAGGGTCCATCTTCAATCCTTCCACAGAAATTACAAATCCCAAATATACCAACTCTTCTTTCATGAAACTACATTTCCTGATGTTTATTAGAAATTTGTCTTCTCTCAACCTCTAAAAAACTTGTCTAATATTGCATAAATGTTCTTCTTTTGTATTACTAAAAATCAGAATATCATCCAAATACACAATCACAAACTTACCCAAAAATTTTTATATCAAGATGACAAATATCCATATCTATATCCACACCGTATCCAATTGCAATTCATATCCATATCCATATCCATAACATATCGAATTGCGTCTCATATCCGTATCCATATCCAATTGTATTTCTCCATATCCCATCCAATAAAGATCTACAATGCAGCAAATCAATGTTTACAAAAGCTTGTAATTTCTTCTATCAAGTCATTCTTCTATCGATCAAATTTCTATTTGTCTTCATGTTTCTCATCAATAGTTCTGGCTGTCAATCCGAGCAGTGATAAAAATGCAAATTTATCCTCAATCCATACAAATCGAGTCAAGCCACTCTTGTCGAATTATCCAATCGCAATCAGTGGTCTTGATCCTAATCTTGTCGTAAACCATATCAATTAGTCATAACTATCCTTCGTGTTGCTCTAGGAATATATCATTCCCTACCATGACAACACTATCATATATTGTTATCATATCAAATGTCTTAGATAGGATGTTGCATTGTCGAAACCAGACTCGAAGTCTTATATGACATGTTTCATTCCTGAAACTAGACATCATCGTCATTCATCAGCCTCATAAAAGACTTGGTGTATTTGTCAATCCAAAAGGCATCACTAACCAATCATATAATCCTTCATTTATCATAAAAGTAGTCTTCCATTCATCACCTTCTTTGATTGTAATCTGATGGTATCCACTCTTCAAATCTATCTTTGTTAAATATCTTGCTCCACTCAAACAATCCATGATATCATCCATTCTAGGTAAAGGAAATCTATACTTAACTGTGATCTTGTTTATTGCTCTAGAATCAGTACACATTCTCCATTCTCCATCTTTCTTCAGTGCTAACACTGCAGGTACTATACAGGGACTCAAGCTTTCTTTGATCAAACCTTTCCTCAGCAACACTTGTTAGTATCTATTCAATTCTTCATTCTCTTCTGGTGTCATCCAGTGTGCTACTTTATTAGGCAAAGTTGCTCCTGGTATAAGATCCATGTGATGGCTAATACTCCTTATAGGTGGTAATCCTTCAGGCACATTATCTGATATGATGTCTTCATATTCTGTCAGCAAGTCTCTTATCTCCTCTGGCTGTTCTTCTATCTCTTTCTTCAATTCTTCAGGCTTCTTAGGAATCAAGGCAAAACACATATTCTCATGTCTCAAACCATCTAGAAATTTCCTTCCATCTACCAAACAGATTCTAGCATTTCCACATACTTCACTCTTAGGATCATCCTCCAAAGGAATTAAGCTAACTCTCTCACCATTTGTTGTTATGGTATATGTATTCTTTCTCCCATCATGCATTGTTTTTCTATCATATTGCCAAGGTCTACCCAACAAGATATGACACATCCATAGGCATAATATCACACAAGACTTCATTATGATAAGATCCAATATGAAATTTTACCAAACATTGTTCACTCACTAGTACCTTATGATCATCCTGCATCCATGCTATCTAACAAGGCTTAGGGTGTTTCAATCTTTCCAATTTCAGCTTAGTCACCATCTCCTTAGAAACTAGGTTATCTAAACTACCACTATCAATCACAACTTTACAACACTTACCTCTAGATTTGCATCTTGTTCTGAACAGAGTTTTTCTCTGTGATGGTTCCTCATTTGTCTCTTTTTGAAATAGTGCTCTCCTCATCACCAATGATTCTCCTTGTTAGTGTAGGTTTTTATTTTCTAGTTGGGTTATTTATTTTTCCCTATATTCCTAGGTTTTTCCTACACTTCTATTAATCTCGCTTAGGTTAATAAAGCATATCTTATTAGGTGAGTGGTTGTGAGGTGTCACCTTCCTACATGTGAGCATCCATTAGCTATCTTGGAAAGATACTTTGCTATCTTTAGTCTGATAGATGATTTCTCTTGATTGGTTGGTGTTTCCACCTCCTCCCTCTTCCTAGTCTATATAAGCATGCTACCTGGCTTGTATTTTGCATCCTCTTAATGCTATATTGCTTCTAGCATTTACATTACTCTCTTGGAGACTAACTCTATGTTACTATTTTAATTTTGTATCATTTGCATTCATAGTTTAGATATTTATTCATTTGCACTAGTTTTCTGGGTTAATAATCTTTTCAGATTCTAAATGGTATCAGAGCTATTTTATGTGTAAGAGTAGATTTTAGTTTCCTTATTTGAGAAATTCGGGAGGGGGGGAGGGCGGAGGCAAATTAAGCTTATTGCAATTTTTCAAAAAACCCTATATGCTCTTCTCTTGCATCTTCGGATGATCTTGAGAATCAGAAAAGTTTGACGGAAACTTTTTTAATCTCTAGAGTTTGCACATGTGTTTTATGAAATCTGGGTGATTGCAGCATTTCTGGTTATACTAGCAGCATTTCTAGCTATTCCAACGTGTCTAGGAGGCTTAAGAAAGTCAAATTTGGCTTTCATTTCACCGAAATCAGAGATCGTCATACACAGTTGCGGAACCGAGGTTTCAAGCTTAAATCTGACAATTAACTTGTATATTTGGTGTTTTCAATCAATATTGCAGATTCTAACATGTCATTTCTTGTCTTATGTAGCTGATTTAGCCTTTGCATGTCATTTTTTGGTTGTTGGGGTCATTTTTTGTAGCTAAAGGTGTTTTGTTTACATTAGAACTGCATCTTTTGTACATTAGCAAGAAAAATGCCTTCTGGGTTTTGTTCACAGCACAAAAAAACCATCTGGGTATCTTTCTATTTTTGCATACAATCTATATATTTTGCAGAAATGTGCTCAGAAAGCTACAGCAGGACCCCTCTCTGTTGGCAATTGTAGTTTTGAAGGCAGTTTTCAAATGCTCCGTTCTTTCTCATACGGACTCCTTTTCCCACAATTTTTTTTTTGATTTTGGCTATTTTTTTGTTCTCTATGTACTAGTGTATATGTTTTTTTGATTTTGATGTTGAGATTTTTCAGAAATTGCAAATTCTTAGTCATGACATTACATAGTTCTGATTTTGGGAACTTTGAAGGATCATAATTTTCACATATGACCTCGTATCAAGGCGATTTATTTTTTGAAAGTGCATGATTTTTCGAGTAGATCGCAATGGTGTTGTTTATTTTTCTGGGTATTGTGCCAAACTTGTATTTTTAGCATATGCTCTTCGTGAGGGTTTTGTAATGCATTGAAATCAAGAACACTTAGTATTTCTTGCTAGTGGAAGTTGTAAACGTACTAATATAAAGTGCCAAATCATATTTTCTTTGGGGGGGGTTCTTTGATTGAGTGAAAATGGGGGGTTGTCTTGGTTGGGTTCTCTTCTTTTTAGCATTTCTTCATCATGGATCAAACAAATCTGCCCATTCTAACTCCATACAATTACTTTGAGTGAAAATCATGCATGACAATTCACTTAAAGAAATCTGGATTAAATAGGATAACTATGGGACTTGAAACTCAACTTGCTAAAGATGAAAATAAGCCTAAGTGGTTTAGCAAATGTGATGAAGCATATGGAACATTGTGTTTGTATGTTTCTCCTGTTTGCTCTTTCACATTGAGTCTTTGAATACACCAAATGAAATCTAGACAAATCTAGAAAAACTATTTGGCACATAAGATTCAATGAGGGGTCATATGTTGGAAAATGAATTGATTAGTTTAAGTCCAGGCAATTTCAACACAATCCAGGATTTCCACACTAAACTGAAATCACTAAGGCTGCAGTTAAAACAATGTGGAATTGAAAAGAAAGATGAACAATGGATTCTTAGTATTCTCTCTAAGCTAAGTTCAGAATATTCTATGTTTGTTTCTACTTTCTATGCTACTAAGGGTGCACTTGGTACTCAATTCACCATGCCATCTTTAGATGATTTTGCTGTCAATCTCACTCGAGAATAGGACAAGCTAATCCAAATGGGCACTCTTAAGTCCTCTAAGTCACATGCCTTGGCTGCCAACCAAGGCACAAAACAACAAAAAGGACAAAGTAGTAGCAACAATAGTGAGGATAAGGAACAGAAGAATAGTAAGGAGAAGAAGGATCAGATTCTGGTTGCTTCAAAAGCAACTAATGAGACCCAATCTTCCAAGGGCGACAAGCCTAAGAAAGAGAGGGTCCAACGTGCCTATTGTAAAAGACACAGTCATGATGAACATAAATGTCTGAAGAAACAAATTGATCACTTGACATACATTCTTGAGAAGAATAATATCAGTGTTCCTAAGTCTATCAAACAGAGTTCTAATGAGGGGTCTAATAAGGAAAAAGAAAACAACAAGGGGAAAGGAAAGGGGAAGGCCCTTGTTGCAAGTTGCTTCTTCACCATCCATGTTGGTTCTTGATTCAAGTGCTTCACACCACATGGCTTCATCTAAGGAAGAACTTGCATCTTTGGAGCCATGTATTATGCTTTCTATTTTGATGGGTGATGACACTCTTGTTGAGGTGTGTGGGAGAGGGTCTGTTGATGTGGGGGATGGCACATTCCATGATATTCTTTGTGTACCCTCATTATCAACTAATCTCATATCGATATACCAGATCACTCACACAGGGTTAGGCAAGCAGGTTGAGTTCACTCCCGATTCAGTGAAAATTCATGAGTTGCACAGTGGTTCTATAGTTGCAGTTGGGAGAGCAAGTCATCAGTCATGGCTCTATCTATTTTCTCACTTTGTTCCTGATCCTTGTTTGATTGTTTTGTTCACTCATTCCGATGATGTGAGTAAATTATGGCATGAGCGGTTTGACCATCTTAACTTCCACTACTTGCAGCAGCTCAACCAGTACAGCATGGTCACAGGGTTGGCTTCAGTTTAGTTTTCAGGTGGTGTTTGCCAAGGTTGCATTCTTGGTAAGCATCCTAAATAAAAGTTTGACAAAGGTAAGGCATGGAGAGCTTCATAGATACTAGAGTTAGTTCACAATGATTTGGTTGGTCCATTTCGGCATCCTTCTTTTAGTAGGGATGGATATGTCCTCACATTCATTGATGACTTTTCTTGATATACTTGGGTGCACTTCCTCAAATAGAAGTCTGAGGTATTTGATCACTTTCAAGACTTCAAGACTTTTGTAGAGAAGCAATCTGGGAAAGCCAGCAATGTTTTGTACACTCACAATGGTGGTGGGTATGTCAACCATTGGTTTGAGAGGTTTTGCACTTCAGAGGGGATTGATTTGCAGCATTTAGTTCCATACAATCCTCAACAGAATAGTGTTGCAGAATGGAAGAATAGGTCCCTGAAGGAAATGGCAAACTGTATGATTCACTCTAGATCTCTTGCACCATAGTATTGGGCAGAGACCATTAACTATGCTTGTTATATCCAGAATCGTGTTCCTCACCGAGCCTTGAAGGGAGTCACTCATTTTGAAGCTTGGAGTGGTCAGAAACCATCAGTTAAGCACTTTCAAGTTTTTGGTTCTCCTGTATGGGCCCACATTCCTATAAAGAAACGCAAGGCCTTGGATCTATAGAGTAGACCTTGCATATTTGTAGGTTAGCCTGATGGTATGAAGGGTTATCGGTTGCTCCACCCTACTACACATGAGTTGTTCATTGAGAGGAGTGTTCAGTTTGAGGAGGGCTCTTCAAGCTCACTTTCTATCACTTCTCCCACTCCTACTTTGACATTGGAGTCACTTGGGATACATGACAGATCTTCTGATGAGTCAGATTCACCTAAGCAATCTTCTACCTCCACTTCCAATGCAGAGAGCAATTTAGAGGACTCACCACCTTCCTCTCCTAGTCATCATTTATAGGTTGATGATTATATTGGCAAGAGACACTATATGGACTCATGAATGTTGTCATTGATGGCAACAAAGGTAATCCCACACATCCACAAGACATGATGAGTCCTTATCAGAAGTCAGATTGAAGAAGTGTTGAGGTCCGGTAAGTAAGAACAGAGCAGTTAGTAAGGTCTGATAGATAGGTCTGGATCTCTCAATAGAAGTATCTCAGTGAAGTGCAGATTTGGGGAAGTCAAGAGGAGTACCTTGACAAATAGAATCCAAGGATTTAGCCTCCGGTGTTGAAAGGATGAAGAGATATGAATACTAGAGTGTCAGGTTCCTGATAGATAGTGCGAATAGAGGAAGAACTGACTGGCAGGACATAAGTCATTATTCCGGATGTGTTACTAATGATGGTAAAGGTTCTTAAGGTATAAGTCATGATTGGCCGACATGATTGATGACTTCTACAAGTATATCCTTGATCCACATTCCTTGGTATGCAAGGATTTAGTGGACAGACCAGAGTTTGAGGAAAATATTGACTATTCCGAATGCCGACTTGAAAGGTGATGAAATCACTTGTAAGGATATATATACATGATTGATTTAGATGTGAAGTGTGTGTGGGTGTAGTATTGGTGCAAAGATAAGTAGCAGATCAGAGTAAAGTTAGCAAAAGAGGTCCGGAATGTGACAGTACAGCTGCATCAAAAGAAAGTAAGAATGAAGTGCAGCAGATCAGTTTATTGAGCTAAACTAGAACTAAATCTCAACATGTGTGGATGCTTCTCATCAGTTCAAACAGTGTGTTACCTTCCTTTTCTATAGATAGTGAGTCTCTCGTGGGTAGTAAGCCCTAATTGGCATGTGCCATTTTTGTACCTTCTATTCTTCTAATAGAGAATAATATCTTGGGTTAATCACCTCGTGGTTTTTCCCTTAATAGGGTTTTCCACGTCAAAATCACCATGTCATGTGTGTTAGTAGTATTTCCTTTTCATGGTTATGTTTGCTCAATTGATTTGATATTGCATTAATTGTTAAAGAAGTTCAAAAGGCAAAAATTAAGATAACTGATTCACCCCCCTCTCAGTTATCAACAATTGGTATCAGAGATAAGTTCCTCCCAACAAAGCCTAACAACTTGAGGAAGATCTGGGAATTCAAATGGATGTGTATGGTATAAGGTAACAACTTAAGTCTACCCTTGATGATCTTGAGAAGTCAAATTCTGAAGTCAATGAATTAAAGGAAAGACTCAAACAAGCTGATGATTTCATAAAAGAACTAAAAGAGAAACTGAGTCTCTCTATGAAAAAGAGAAAGGAGCTACTCCAGTAATTGGCAAGTCAAAATGAAACAAATGATACAAGTGAAGATCTGAAAGAGAAAACTAAGTTATGTGAAAAGTTATCAAAAGAAATCATCATGATAAGACATGAAATGGAATCAAGAGTTATGAAGTTTACTCAAGAAATTGAAGAGAGAAGAAAATTTGAAGATGACCTAAGACAATCTCTCAAAGAAAAATCAAAAGACTACCACAAGATGGATAGAATAATTAGACATCTTGAATCTGATCTTGAAGATGCTAAAGATAATGAAGAAAAACTTGAGGATCAAATTGTCTCTCTCAAAAGGGATCTTCAAACAGCAAATGAATACAAAGAGAAATTCAAGATAAGCTCTGCTCAACTTGAAGTTCTCCTTGAAAGTCAAAAGAGGGTAGATGACAAGTGTGGCTTGGGGTATGAAAAAGGTGAAAGCTCTGGATCTGGTCAGAAGAACCTTAGATCAGAAAATCCAAGGAACAGGCCTAGAAGACCTCCGGTAAGGCAGCCTAATGCTCAAAGATATCCATCCTTCAATGGATACTACCACAACTGCAATAACTTTGGTCATAAAGCTAATCAGTGTAGAAAGAGAATGAATCAGACTAATACATCCTTCTCCAGACAGTGCTTCAACTGCAAAAGGTATGGTCACAAATCTCATGAATGCAGAAATATGCAAATAAACAATTCATTCAATGGTAGATGCTTTGCATGCAATAGAATGGGTCATATGGCGAATCAATGCATATCAAGAGGATATCAATCAAATATGCAAAGAAATGTTGTTTGCCAAATTTGCAATAGATCCGGTCATATTGTAAAATTCTGTAGAAGCAAAAATCAGGATAAAAGAGGTCTGGTACATCATAATCAGAATCAAGATAAGGGAAAATAAAAAGTGAATGTGGATGAAGTTCAAAGTGAGATGAACAAGATTTGGGTGAAGAAAAGTACAGAGTGTAAGGGATGGATCCGCACCAAACTCTGGTGCTGATATTCCTTCCAGAAATTAAAAGGTGAGCTCTGGCTCAAGGGGAGACACAAAGAAAACCATTTTCCCCTAGCCAGTCAATTGGTGCCAGAACTGGCATGAGGAGAGTTGCAGATTAAAGGGTTCATAAGAGAAACATCTAAATAAACTATGGTTAAGACTTGGAAGATTTGCAAGACATTCAAATCTAGATTGATCCGGTTCTTTAAGTCATCCAAATAAGGCAAATCAGAATGACTTAGGTCGAGCATTTATTGCAACTTGGTTTTAAGGGTTTGCAGAACAATATAAGGGTTCTTCTTATTAAACATTTCCTCATTCTGCATTCAAGAAGAAGAAAAGAGGTGCTCTACAACAAATTTCCTCAAGCCCATCAAAGACCATTGCAAAAGTCAATTCATCCAGAAATCGATTCGACTCGCTTCGTGAAAACCTAAAGGCGCATAAGGTATTTTCTGTTTTTAAATATCTCTTTGCAAATCTCTTTAAAAGATGTCCACTTTGAATATAGTGAAGATCACTGATAGGCCTCACCCCAAATTCAAGAAACATCCCTACAAATCTTTGGAAATAGATCCCCTAGGAGCTTTTTCCAGTGTACCGTATGGTGTCTTGCACACAGAAGATATTAGGGTTTACATTCACGCTAACATTGAAGATTTCAGAGAGTTCAAATTGAGGGATATCTACCACAAACAACTGATAGATGATTCATTTGAGCTCAAACCCCAATACAAGGGCATCTGGAACAAGCACTTTGCGCAATGCATACATTTCCCCTATTTTACTGAGGATGAATGGGTTAGGTATATTTTGAGCAGAATACATGACAACTTCATGTGGTTGAATGGACCATTCAAAATCACAAAAGATGCCATTAGGGCAGTTACCAGATTACACTCATTCGATGGGATTCCTGTTCTTAAATCTATCAAGAATCAAACTGTGAGTGAGGCTACCGGATCAAAGTTTGACAAAAGAGCAATGACAGTAGATGACATCTCTGATCTGGATGTCAAGTTTGCCTGTATGATCATTGGATACAAAATATATCATTCTAGCAAGGAGAATTTAGTACCTGGAACGGCCATCTACACTGCTTATGAAATGCTAAGAAAGGATGCAGACTACGATCTTTGTCAGCTCCTTTTAAACCAACTCTTGGAGAATCTATAGAAAATAAAGAAAGATAAAAAGAATTCATTCAAGTATGGTGGATTGATATTATGCTTATTCTTCTACTTTATGAATGAGCTTCCCAGATCTAGTGGCTGGGTGTGCGAGAATGATAGACCAGTAGCTATCCAAATCAGAGATTATTTGCATGGACTTGGTGATGACAAAGTACAAAATACAGCTCTCTGGGGTTTCTTCAAAAACTTCCAGAACATGATGCAATCTAGAGAGAGAATTCCTCAATCTCTAGTTGAAAAGTATAAAGACACTGTATGTTTTATGGTAGAGACTGATCAATGCCTAATGGAGGCAATGGAACCAAGGACAGTCTGGATCATGCCTATGGGGTATGAAGTTGAGAAACAAATTGTGGAGCTACATGTGCAACACATGCTAAGTCAGCCAAAGGATCCAAAGGCAGAAAGGTTTGGAACCTTTGAAGAGCTAAGTATAAAAATCCATGTGGAACTTGGACAACCGGAGATGAAGAGAAAAGTGAGAAAAGAAGTAGAAGATGTTGCTAAAAGATTTGGCATATCAAAAGAAGCACTTGATACTAACAGAGAGAAGAGGGAAAGAGCAGAGAAAGAGAAGGAAGAAGCTAAACAGGAAAGTGATCCGGTAGAAGCCCCCACCCGGACAAGATCTTCTAAGAGGTCTGCACCTACCATTGACAAAAGCTAAAAGACATCAAAACTGGAAGCAAAATCATCCGATAAAACAGAGAAAAGAACTAAGACAAAGGCCACAAGGTCTTATATCAGTCAGAAAGATGAAGAAGAGATAGAATCTGATGAAGAAATCAAGAAGATGAAGAAGAAGAAGAAAGTATCTGGTACAGATAAGGTGGCAGAGGCAAAAGAATTTGTTGAAAAGCCCACTCTATCCCCAGATGATGTAGTCAAAGCTGTTACTATGGATGGAAACCTACAACCAATAACAAAGTTCTATGATGCATATAATGATGCAGATAGAAAAATCTTGGAGGAAGCCACAATTAAGTACTTGAACATATACAATAAAGCCTTGATTGAAATAATTTCTCTAATTCCTAAAATTTTGGGAAAGGAACTTGAAATGAGAAAAGAAAATGCTAAGGCAAAGGACTTAGAAATCAGAGAACAGATAGATATTCAACTCTACCCTTCAATTACTCTAAAACAAATTGATATGATCTTCAAAGATTGCAAGGATGAGTTCTGGAGTAAGACTAGAATGAATCAACTCATGCTTGGAGAGACTGATAAAGTGGCAAAAGAAACAGAAGAAATCCTGTGGAAGGCATACTCAAGATTTAACATTCCTATTATAGAGAACTTGGATATTGATCCCTCGACTTCAAATGTTGAAAAAGAATCTACTGAGGCAATGACAGAAGAAGTAATGGACTCCAGTGAAGGTAAAGATAAGGGCTTAAAATCCTCTACTCTGGAAGAGGTGGCTCATGAACAAACAAATATGTCTCCTCTGATTTCCCCTACAGTCTCCGGATCTAAAGGAGAAGGAAGATTAGAGGAGAAAGAAGAAGAAGTGAAAAGAAGAGAAGAAAGTCAAGATGAGAAGAACATAAGTGACCGTGCTGAAGAGAAGAAATCTCTGTCTCTGGCAAGAGACACTACAGAAATGGTCAAGGATTTCCTAACAAAAGAAATGTTGGAGATTGATGAACCAGAGTTACTTCAAGGTCTAGTTAATTTTGACTCTCTCTCTGGTTCAAACAATGAAGATAGCTTCATTTGCCAATGCAAAGACAAAAGAAAAACTTTTGAAGTCTCACATAGAAGACTGTGAGCTAATAGAAGCTACATCTGGTGCTTTAGAAAAGATCATGCCATCTTTTCAGAAGGATCCCTCAGCCTCCTCATCAGGTAACCTTAAATCTTTTATTAGTTCAGTCAACACTCATTTTGAGTCCTTAGAGAAATCAACTGAAGAAAAGGTCTGGAAGGAGTTCTCGAATAAAAGATTCTCTAAAGTACTAAGTTTAATATCAAATGATAGAAGAAATATGGATATAGGGATAAAGAGCTTAGAAAATGCTCTTAAAGATGGCGAGGAAATATATAAATTTTGTCTATCATGGTCCAAAGCGACAATGGAGATTGAGAAGAAAATGAAAGAAAAGGAGATCCAACTAACAAAACTTTCTCAAAATTTTGATCCATTTATCTCATCCATAGCAAATCAAGAATGTCGGACCATTGCAGTCTTGGATGAAATTAAGAAGCTGGAGAAAGAAAAGAAAAATAGAATCGGTAGGTTACATGAACTTAGAAGAATAATCATTCCTAAGTTGGAGGCCATGCATGAGGCCCTAAGTGATGCTCAAACCACCGCTAAGACAAATGATCTGATAGATCTGAAGCAGGCTGAAGTTTCTGCATTCTTGTTGAGTGGTCACATATCAATTTGGACAGGATGAAGCTGAGTTGGGCAACCGAAGTTGTACAATTGAAAAACACTTTTGCAGACATACTAAAGTATATGTAGAATGCAACTAGATGATATACTTCTGCGACTAAGTTAAATTTTTGAGAAATTTTTTTTGCGGACCCCACCCTTTGCCATTGATGTCAAAGGGGGAGTGAGGAGTAGTGAAAAAGGAGGAATCCAACTAAGGGGGAGTTCCAGAAAAAATATATAAAAACAGAGCATCAGCCAAGGGGCAGTTTAGTGTGACACTTAGTCATTTTTCACTAAGTTTTGCCATTAATGCCAAAGGGGGAGATTTTTGGCAAGAGATACTATATGGACTCATGAATGTTGTCATTGATGGCAACAATGGTAATCCCACACATCTACAAGACATGATGAGTCCTTACCAGAAGTCAGATTGAAGAAGTGTTGAGGTCCGGTAAGCAAGAACAGAGCAGTTAATAAGGTCTGATAGACAGGTCTGGATCTCTCAGTAGAAGTATCTCAGTGAAGTGTAGATTTGAGGAAGTCAAGAGGAGTACCTTGACAAATAGAATCCAAGGATTTAGCCTTCGGTGTTGAAAGGATGAAGAGATATGAATACTAGAGTGTCAGGTTCCTGATAGACAGTACGAATAGAGGAAGAACTGACTGGCAGGACATAAGACATTATTCCGGATGTGTTACTAATGATGGTAAAGGTTCTTAAGGTATAAGTTATGATTGGCTGACATGATTGATGACTTCTACAAGTATATCCTTGATCCGTATTCCTTGGTATGCAAGGATTCAGCAGACAGACCAGAGTTTGAGGAAAATATTGACTATTCCGAATGCTGACTTGAAAGGTGATGAAATCACTTGTAAGGATATATATACATGATTGATTTAGATGTGAAGTGTGTGTGGGTCTAGTATTGGTGCGAAGATAAGTAGAAGAGTAGAGTAAAGTTAGTAAAAGAGGTCCAGAATGTGACACTACAGCTGCATCAAAAGAAAGTAAGAATGAAGTGCAGTAGATCAGTTTATTGAGCTTAATCGGAATTGAATCTCAGCATGTGTGGATGCTTCTCATCAGTTCAAATAGTGTGTTACCTTCCTTTTCTGTAGACAGTGAGTCTCTTGTGGGTAGTAAGCCCTAATTAGCATGTGCCATTTTTGTACCTTCTATTCTTCTAACAAAGAATAATATCTTGGGTCAATCACCCCGTGGTTTTTCTCTTAACAGGGTTTTCCATGTCAAAATCACTATGTCATGTGTGCTAGTAGTATTTCCTTTTCATGGTTATGTTTGCTCATTTGATTTGATATTGCATTAATTGTTAAAGAAGTTCAAAAGGCAAAAATTAAGATAACTGATTCACCCCCCTCTCAGTTATCAACAGATTCTCCTCCAGATTCTTCGTCTTCCAGTCCACTTTGTGCCAGACAAACCTTGCAGTCTATAGGTGATTGGGTTGGGGATCCATTAGACACCAGGCGGACTTGTTCATAGTTCTAGGATGCTCCACATTTCTTCATTGCTACTGCCTCAGATCCACAGTCTTTTCATGAGGCTTCCAGTATTCCTGAGTGGGATACAACTATGCAGGAGGAGTATAGTTCTTTGATGAGGAGCCACACTTGGGATCTTGTCCCTCTTCCTAAGGGAAGAAAACTTGTTTGATGTAAGTGGATCTATCAGATAAAATTTGTAGCAAATGGGTCAGTTGACAAGCATAAGGCTTGCTTGGTCGCTAAAGGATTCTCCCAGATTCCTGGGATTCACTACTCTCAGACTTTTGCGCCAGTTGCCTGAATGAATTCCATTCGACTTTTCTTGCCATTACTGCAGCTAATCATTGGGAAGTACACCAGATGGATGTGAAGAATGCTTTTCTTCACAGTGACCTTTAGGAGGAGATCTATATGGAGCAGCCACAAGGGTTCCTTTAGGATTCTTCACTTGTGTGCCATCTTTGGAAGTCTCTCTATGGCCTCAAACAGGCTCCTTGGGCCTGGTATGCCAAGATGGACTCCTTCCTTCTATCATTTGGGTTCACTCAGTGCCATTCTGATCCCAATGTCTACATTCTACAACAAGATGATTCACTCCTATTTCTAGTTCTGTATGTTGATGACTTGCTGATCACAGGGAGTTCTTCATCCACCATTGCGACTGTCAAAACTACCCTTCATGATAGGTTTTTGATGACTGACTTGGGCTTGTTGCAGTACTTTCTTGGGATTGAGATCTTTCAGTCTTCTTCCGAGATCACCATCACACAGTCCAAGTATGCTCTAGATTTTCTCGTGAGGTTTCATATGGCTGACTGTAAGCCTACTCCGACTCCCTTTCTTTTTGGAGTCAAACTTGAGGCTCAGTGTTCTTCTCCACTTGTTGATGGCACTTTGTATTGACAGCTTGTTAGGAGTCTTATTTATCTAACTCATACAAGACCTAACATTTCATATGTTGTAGGCATGGTCTCTCAATTCAGGTAGGAGCCTCATGAGCTGCACTGGAAAGTAGCCAAGTGGATCCTTCACTACATTCAGGGTACTCACAGTTTTGGGATTCACTATGCAGCAGGCATTGAGTTTGACTTGGTGGGCTACACAGATTCAGATAGGACGGGCAATTCTTAGGTTTGCAAGTCTACATCAGGTTACAACTTCTCACTTGGTTCAGGTCCTATTTGTTGGTCGAGCAAGAAGCAATTTGCTATTGCTCTATCTTCTACTGAGGCCAAGTATTGGGGGGCTATGAATGCTACCACTGAGGCCTTTTGGCTTCAAAATCTTCTCACTGAGTTTGGTATCTAGATTAGACAACCATCAGTCATATTTTGTGACAACTAGAGTGCCATTCAGATCTCACAGAATCTAGTCCATCATCAGTGGACCAAACACATAGAGGTCCACATGTACTACATTTGGGAGCTCATCCATGGACACATCATTGACCTTCGCTTCTATCCGACTTCTGAGCAGGTTACTGGTATCTTCACCAAACCCTTCATTGAGACCAAGTTCCTTCATTTGTGAGCTTTGCTGGGGGTGCAAGATGCTTCATCTTTTGGGGGGCTTCTTCCTCTCACTTGGAGTCCTGACTCTCTCTACTTTGGGGGGGGTCTCTTCTCTCTCTATTTTGGGGGGGTGGGATTTTCTCTCTTTGGGGGGGAATTTTATGTACATGGGTACCTCATCAGGCTTGATTTGTCGAGACCCATTTCTACATCCACCTAAGCTTCGCTTATGGGGGGTGTTAGTGTAGGTTTCTATTTCCTAGTTGGGTTATTTATTTTTCCCTATATTCCTAGGTTTTTCCTACACTTCTATTAATCTCTCTTAGGTTAATAAAGCATGTCTTATTAGGTGAGTGGTTGCGAGGTGTCACCTTCCTACATGTGAGCATCCATTAGCTATCTTGGGAAGATACTTTGCTATCTTTAGTCTGATAGATGGTTGCTCTTGATTGGTCTCTGTTGCCACCTCCTCCCTCTTCCTAGTCTATATAAGCATGCTACCCAGCTTGTATTTTATATCTTTTGCTTTTGCATCCTCTTAATGCTATTTTGCTTGTAGCATTTGCATTACTCTCTTAGAGACTAACTCTATGTTGCTATTTTGATTTCGTATCATTTGCATTCATACTTTAGATATCTGTTCATTTGCACTAGTTTTCTAGGTTAATAATCTTTTCAGATTCTAACACTCCTTTCTTTGGATTGCCAACTGAACTAGGTGATTCAACAGGTTCTTCTTCAACATAGACTGCTCTTCCACTATTTTATGTTTTCTTGCTTGTACTACCTTGATTACATTCAAATGCTCTAGGTCCTTCACCAACACACTTAAAACAAGTACCTCTAAATGTTCTCTTATTAAATCCTCTTCCTTCTCTTCTATATCCTTCATTCTAGTATGCACTAGGGTTTCCTTTCCAATAAAAAATTTTGTCATGTCTCTAGTATGCATTATTATCTCTGTCATCCTTCCTCAACGAGTTGTCAAACTTGTTCTGCTTTGGATAAGATATGTCTCCTTTAGAAAATGTCCTACCTCTTAGAAATTTACCTCCTCTACTTCTTTGCCTCTGATCATGTCTCTTACTCAACTTTTCTTCAACTTTCAATGCAAACTAGTATGCTTCTTCCAAAGAGGTCATCCTTATCAAGATTAGCTCTTCCTAAATGTTCAATCTCAATCCATTGATGTATCTAGCCACTTTCTCCTTGCTTGCTTCACTATGTCCTATTCTGATGATCATTTTATGAAATTCTTCAGTGTATTCTTTCACATATTTCTCCTTTAGTCTCAAGTTTTGCAATCTCTTCAACAGCTTCAACTCATAGTTAGCAGGTATGAATTGATTCTTCAACTTTGTCACCATCCAGTCCCACTTTGTAATCTTTTCCTTTGCTCTCCTAATTCTTTCCAACTGAAATTCTTTCCACCATCTAGCAGCATGTCCTTTCAACTTTGTCTTTGCAAATTTCACCTTCTCCAGATCTTAATTTCCTCATATTCAAAGTATTCTTCCATGTCATTTATCCAATCAATCAACTCTTCTAGATTCAAATTACCAATATAGTTCGGCACATCCACTCTAGGTCTTTTCCCAATCTTTGAAACAGCTCACAACATCTTTACTTGATCTAATTCTTCTTCTTCATGACCTTTTAGGGTTTTGCCACTTTGTTCAACAGATTGAAATTCTTCTTCATCATCACTTTCAATATTAGGTCTAGGTGTCAATCCTCTTTGCCTATCTTCTTTAATAGCATCTAGAAGAATTTGCATTGTTCTCATCAACTCCATCATCTCATCCATTCTATTGGCCATTATACCAACAGGAGGAACTCTCTGCAACGACATCTTCCTAGGATCAAGTGCAAACTGCCTCAGGTCGGTGATCAATCTAAAAGAAACAACTACCGCTCAATCGGTGATCGATTATGCACAAGTAGCCTGCCTTAAATTGGCAATCTTACAACAAGATCTTATGAAATCCCCTTTGTCAATTCACTCCAAAGAATCAAACTTTCACTTCGATACCACTTGGTGCAGTCATAGTACGAAGGTTCATAGAGTGAATTGTCTGGACCGTGTAGCAAGAGTAAACACAACAGAAATAAATCAAGAATATAGAAAAGATGCAGATTAGGTCATTCAGTATATCAAAGAATTCAAATATAATCTAGTCGGCAACATGTAGGCTTACAACTCAGCTCATAGGTTGATCACATACATGTGCAAGATAAAGCTTTGAAGCTCCTTCACACAAAACTAAACTACAAATCTTTATAATGTGAATAGCTATCTTCGAGCTACTTTCCTAAGGATCTATTACATCATTATACATCATTTCTAGACAAATAGATTCCTCTACATCAGCCACAAGAGATCTAAAATCTTGATGAAGAGGTGTAGTGTGTGTTCTTGGATAAGTCAGACCTATCGGCTTGAAAATCCTTCTCCAACATATAGAATGAAGTGTGGACCTATGAGGAAGGTCAGCCACATACCAAGGAACATTGTAGAATGAATCACAAGGATTTGTAAGTTGGCCAATGCTCCCAATCCTTCTCCTTCAGCTGATTACTTGTGACTTTCAGAGAACTCTACACTAAGAAAATAGAGGATCTTCTATAGCGATAACTTTTTTGTAAGTGATCCAAATGCTCTGAATTCTTGATATGATGTAGATGAATGAATTGAGATGCTAAGTGTAGATCCACAAGGTGTGAAACATTGAAACTAGACCATGAGCTGAGCTGCTTCTGACTAAACTTCCTGAACTAAACTGGGAAATGAAGAACTAAAATGCAAACAAACTAAAAAGCAAATGCAAATGTTTTTGGTTGATGCAAGATTGTTCTTTAACCAGGGATGCTCCTGCATCACATTTAAGTCCATTTTTGGAATCCAATAAAAAGATTGTAAAAAGGCCCACCAAACCACCTCAAAACTGTGAAAACAAACTGCCAAGATCTTCTATCAAGTGGCCCCAACCAAGATCTTCTTTAAATCATGCTTTATCCACTCAGAAAAACTTCTATTTTGTCCTCATCTACTCCAATTTGCCCAAATCTAGAAAACAAGATCTTGTTTGCTTTATTTTGTCCTAACTACATAAAATGGCTTTTATTTTAAAGCAATTTATAAAACATTGGTTTAAAAAAAAGCTTAACAATAATCACAGTTTTAATTTTCTCAATTTTACCTTGATTTGATTTGCAAAATTTTACAAGGCTAAATCATCATACTTGGACATTTTTTTATTTCTATAAAATCACAAAATTATGAAGGTAATATTAAATGTTTTGAAAAAATAAAAACCTTCTCAAGGTCTACCTTCTATCAGTTTTGCAAAGATTTCTAAGGCACTATAATGTTGAACTACCCTCAATATGATAAAGGAGACTAAAGGCACAAGACCTATATATGTTCTTCAAAAGGGGCTAAGTGAGCACTTAAGGCATACGAGCATGTAAAAATGATCCCAAAGACTCAAGCCATAAAGCCTAGGCATTATGATATGTCTAAAGGCAGATGATACCCCGTGGGTATTAGTGAAGTTTTGAAAAAATTAAAATGATGTTATCAAAATCACCATCATCCCTAGGGCATAATGGAAACCCTAAAACAAAATATGGCATCCCTAAAATCTCACATTCAATTTTACTTTGCAATTGATGAAGATGTACTCTGCACCTACCGCCATGGGGTAGAGTTTTGGAGTTGAAACCTATTGATTCTTCACCATTCTTTGATGGACTTCTTGGATTTCTCTAAAGACTTTGATGGGAAACCAAAAGGTAAGATTTCACACTTATTTGATTTAGTTCTTCATTCTCAATGAGATACCCTGGCCTTAAAGCCATAGCTATATTGTCTCTGATATATATTATTGTTCTTTGTTTTCTATATGAGGGCTATCTTTTGTTTCTTTACCACGGCCATAAGGAGCGACTAGGGTTTATTTGAAACTCTTCCTTTTTCGAATGAATCTTGCTGGACTTTGCATGAATCTTGATATAGAGCACAAAAGGTAAGACTTGACTAGAAATTTGACCATTTCCTTTGATTTCTAAGATTCAAAACCTAGCTTTCGTGGTGGGGACTGTAACTGGTCTCAGTGCATATATTTCTCTATTTCTTGTCATATATTATTAGGTCACGGCCATATTCTTTCATTCCTAAGTACTTAGTGTTTCTGCAACTTGAAAGATCATATACCCTTTTTTGTATTTGTACTTTTATTGGAAACCTTAAACAAATAAGCTTGTGGGTTTTTGCCATTTTGTGGAGGAATATCTTCTTTGGCTGCACTCTCCACAAAGTCTTTGAGTATTCTCTTCTGAAATAGCACGATGATTAAAAGATCATAAAATGGATAGTGACCTTTATCTACCTTTAGCTCCTATAGATGATCTTCATGTTCAATGTGACATGGGTTATGTCATTTGCAAAGAAAAATACAACCTTGGCCACGACCTGAAAACTCTGTCATTTATGATATTAATTATATTTATCCTATTCCTTTTGTAGATGCATGTGATACTGAAATGTCATTACAAAACACTTCCTCTTCCATTCTAGACCAATGTATATATTTTAACCATCATGGCATTGTCCATAATTGTATGATAATGATGCTCCTATTGTATAATTGTTGTTGCTCATATAGCTATGAATTTGGAAGTTTAAAAAAATTTCAAGTCCACTACCCCATTCTAAACAATGTATTTCTTGTTGGTCTAGTTTACTGTCATTCCTGTCTAAATATTGCCTTTTGACTCTACTTGAAACTGTATATGCATAATGTGATATGGATCGTAATGCATACAAAATTTAGATAGCAAAATGTTGGCTACTTTGTTTATCTTCTTTTGTTAAAAAGGGAATGAGTTAGAGAACATGCTGGTCTCTTTTTCCTACATCACTTGTTCATTCAGTTCACATATGGCTTCATGTTTCACTATGACATGGCATAATAGTTTATGACTGCACATTAGACTTCCATGGCTATTATACAATTGTGAACACTTCTATTGATGAAAACTATACATTATTTGATCATTATACACTAGATATGATCCATAGCATGGCAATAGGCTTCTGAATATTGTAATCATGCCTTCATGGCTATCCATTAGTACTTCTTAGTTTTTTTATGTACAACATGATTCTTTTACCACTAATGATGCACTTATAGCTGAAGAGCATTACATATCATGAGACTACTTTATAAATGTGACTTGGCATAAAGCATATTGAAGGCATTCATATGTCACTTGGGTTTGAGATCACTTGTATACTTATGATGTTTTGACTGCTCTTTATTGGTTTTGTTGATCCAATATCTAATGCTATTTTTGAATCATCTTGACTTACCTTTCTGATGTTGTGTCTCTTTTTTAGTTGTTCTATGGCTTCTACTGCTCCAAAACAATGACTTGAAAGCATGCACATAACCATCTATCGTATTGTGGCAGCAAATACATGTAGCATCATTATGATTTTATCAATACCTTTGCTCAGCTTGTTTGAAAGAGTTCAATGCTCATTTATGTCTTTCATTTCATCTTAGATGCATTGAAGGTCATATATGGGTATTGAAGCACCTAGTGAATTTAATACATCCTTAGCTGAAAAATGTCAAGATTTGACAACAAGCCCCTTGAGACAGCATGTTAAGCTCTACCCTTGTGGAAACCCACTTGACACCACATGCTGATGTGTCTTCAATTAGTTGCATGACTCATCCTATACATGCACATTAAACAAACAGATTAGATAAAAAAACATTGAAGTTCAATGATTGCTTCTCTTTCAGTTCCTCTTCTATATGTGAATGATGTATATCTGATTCAATGCATCATAGGCAGTGCATTATATCATTTGCTAATAAAGTACATAGTGTGAATGATATCCAGAGCTCTAACATGTCCTTTTCCAATTTGTTGCAGGTTCTTATCAGAGAGCAAGAGCAAGGACAGAAGGCATCAAAGATCAACATCGAACATATTAGACAATGATGGATATGATTCTCACTATATGCTATTTCCTCTTTCCATCTTCAATTGTATAGTGCAGTTTCTATGTCTGTGTTGGCTCAGCTATACTAAGGGATTGTGTGGGTCATTTGATTTATTATGTTTCATTCAATGCAATGTTTATTTCTTTTATGTATTTCATTTGTAAAATGAATAATCATTTTAGTAAATGAGATAACTTATATAAATATTCTATAATAAATGAATGATGAACTGAATCCTTCTTCTAACAAACAAATGAACTACAAATTTCATGCACCTCTTGAAACTATCACAACTGATTCTTTTATAAAATCAATATCTATAAAGGCTTAAGCAAGGTAGAAACAAATATTGAAAATTTTCACCTTAAAATGAACAATATACCAGCTCTGCCAATTTTTGAGCTATGGTGAAAAAATGGTAACAATAGGTCCTCTAGAAGAAGATATTGGTACTTGGGAGTCATTTGTGTTTTTCTTTTTGGGAGGATGAGTTGGCTCCTTTTCCTCTTCTTCTTCTTCACTTGCTTCTATACCTCGTTTCTTATTTCTTTTGTCCGTCACCTTAACCCTTGGTTCCTTTTTCTTCTTTTCCTTTATCTATTTCTTTGAAATCATCTCTTCTTCTTTATCACTCTCAATCTCTTCTACAACAATTTCCTTCTTCTTTGATGCTTTTCCCTTGAATTTCATTGGTGTTTAACCTATAAAGGCTTGGGTCTGTCTAGTAGGATTGGAATGTTAGCAATTAATTGAGAAGTGGATCTACTTGATCTTCTTGGAGTTGAAAGTATAGTGGTAGATGGTGCATCATGTTCAACAATGTTTTGAGTAGTGAATCCACCCAGTGGGATACTAACCCTTTTAAACAATTTCTCTTCATTCTTCTCTACATCTTTTTCAACCCTTTTCTTGATTTGCTTGTTGGCAATTTCATCATAAGTACCAAATCTCTCTATATTAGGATCCTTGGGTTTGCTCAGTAAAATGTCTACATATCCTATCAAATCAATTTCTAAAACCTCATAAGGAAACTTTGGTATCTATGCAATCATGGGTTCTACTACTTCCATATAGTAGTTGTCCTTATCCACCATAAAGGTGATATCATTTTTGTATCTTCCAACCACCTTGGCATGTATCCTTTCTCTTTTCTACATCTTTTCTTGAAAGTTTTTAAATAAACTCTAGTATGTAGCATTGTGAGCATCTAAGTTTTCAAAGCTCATCATGTGTTCCTTGATTTGTCTACCTACTGAGATGTTTCTTTTCCACACAACACCCTTTTATCCAGGTAATTCATTCATAAAATAAAACATGAGACAAGTTATAAGAGATCCATACTAGAAGCAGTATTGGTTCTCATTTGTCTTGTGTAGGTTCTCCATAAGTTGTTGTCTCCACAACTTACAAATATCAAATTCCTAGTTTTCTTTTACCATATGATATGCAACATGAATGAAAGTTGTTGTGGTAAAGCCCATTCTATTAATGTAGATGATTTTATATGTAGTGACCATAGTTGCATACCTTATAGCTATATGATCCATAGTTAGATCTTGTTTATCATACTTTTCACCAGTTAGCTTCATCACTTCTTCATTTTCAATTGACTTTAATGTAGGCACCAGTCCAGTAGCACACATGCCAGTCACAACCCTAATTTCTTCCTTAGTGATCATATAGGGTTTATCTAGAACTATGACATCTTCATGAGTTCATCTTAGAACAAGTTTGACCAATCATAATCATAGCTACAATTGGGGAAATCATTCCATACATTCAATTTCCTTACAACCAAACTGGTATATTTTGGATTTAAATTGAAGTCATCACCTATGAGATTGTTCGTCCAAAATTCCTAAAGTTTGTTGTGGTTGATTTCATTCAATGTGGAGTGAATATAAATTCATACATCCTCAGTGTGAAACACATTAAAAGGAACCATGGAAAAAGATCCATCTTTATCAGTTTCTATTGACTTGAAAGAATGCTTCTTGAATTTTGGTCTTGGTTCTTCCATGACATCAATAACCTTGGGAGTGTCCATTGTAGCACAAAGATGAAGCTAGGTTTGTACAATTCAAAGAATACATGCTTGGTAATGTTTTGGAAGCAAGAAATTTCCACCACACATTGGTTCACCTTTTCTCTATTCTTCTATCAAGTGCTCAATCACAAATGCCCTTTGAATATGTGAAATGACTTATAAACCTCTCCACATCTATTTAATTGTTCTACATTAAATGCACTCTCTAATTTAACCTAATTTCCCCTTTTCATGTGCAAACCCTTATGAACATTCAACAATCTTCCGCAAATCAACCTATTATTCTAGATATTTGATCAAACAGATCTATGTGTTGAATTTTTTTAGCATCATGAAGTGGAGGTGAAGGATATACAGTAACAACACTCCCTGAGTCCATGCTTCCATTTGATAGATGCCCTTATCACTAAAAACCCTAAAAACTTTTGTAATCTACTACATTAAGATATTTTTCTCCAAAATTTTGATCAGACTCCTTCATATCATTATTTTAGCATGCTTAAACCAATTTAGCCAAAATGTTGAGGAATTCAACAGCTTGTTTATTTAGGGGTTTGAAGGATTTTGTAGTTGTGACTCCCCCTGACTCAGTATCTTATTCTTCTAGTTATTGGATGATCCATTACACTAGACAAAGGTTTGAAAACATCACATTCCTCCTACCATACTTTGCTCATTTCCTTCTTTTGTGGAGAAATGCCAACTTTCTTTTGAAGAGTTGACCTTACATTCTTTCCAGGGAACCTTGTTTGATTGCACTCATGAAAGGTGCAATTTGATCACCAAGCATTATTATTTCTTTTCACTTTGGATCTGCAATTTGCTACCTTGTGGCCAAACTTGTTACAAGTGTAACAATATCCATAAAAGGACAGACCATTATTCCTATTTATCTTAACATTTTGCTTTTGCATTCATTAGCCTTTTGTCCAATCTTGTTGCAAGCATAACACCTAACTAAATTCTGATTTGTCTTACTTCTACATTCAGAAAATTAATGACCAATCTTATTGCAAGAATAACATCTTAGAGCATTTTGATTTATCTTGTTTCTACAATCAATAGCTTTGTGCCCAAACTTATTACAAGTAAAATAATTTCCATTGAAACTATGAGAATACTTGATGGGAGTAAGTTGTCTTGTAGGTGGAGGACATTTGAATCCCTTTTGTCTCTAGATGGGGATAAATTCACCTTCTTGTGCATTTCTAGATATATGCTTCTTAGGAACTTTAGTGCAAGTTTCTCCTTTCTTTGTTTCAGACTTTCCTTCTGATTGAAAGTTATCATATAGATTTGTGGAAGCACTAAACATTGGACTCTTCCCTTTTTCAAAACCAAGGCCCGATTTTTCTTTTGTTGGATTTTGAGAGTTAATTATCTCATCAAGGATTTTAGAACCTCCTAGTTTTAGTCCCTTGTCAATCTATTCTTTTGCCTTTTCTAGTTCTTTCCTTAGAGTGACAACTTCTTCCTCAAGTTTTGGACATTTAGTTGATTCCTTATTGAGCTTGATGTTTAAGCAATCTTCAATTCTCTTTTCTTATTCAACCATGACCTTCAAATTTGAGATCATGTCTTCAACCTCCTTGAGCTTGTCACCTCCTTTATCTCTTTCTATCAAAGTTTTTAGTTTTCCAATTTCTTCTTTTGATTCTTTAGCTTTTGTCTTCAATTTATCAGTTATCTCCTTTGCCTTTTCAAGCATATCTTCATATTCTAAGTTTAGTTATTTTCTAACTTGAGTTCTTCTTCAAGGTCTATTTCACACTCGTTAGACTCAAAGTCCCAACCTTCAAGTTCCATTGCTTCTATATCTGGTTCTAGTACAAATATATCATTGTCCATCACTTTAGATTCCATGTGTTCAAATGCAGGATCTACCTCAGCGGTTAAGCTTCTCAAAGGTACTTGGCTTTGATACCAATTGTTGAACACAATGGGGTTCTAAGAGCGGGGGTAAATCAGTATGCTTAAAAACTTTAAACAAATATTTCCTACTACTCCCTAAGTGCTCTGCTCACTACAAACGGGATTTACAAAATGGACTTTTGTAAAGTGGACATCTTAATAATGTTGATAATGCAGTCTTCTATCTCTACTCAATGCTTGCCTTTAAACTAATTCTATACACTTCATTTCTTGCATTATGTTCTACTTGTGTTTGTTGGAAAGAGACACTGCTTTGCATTGATAGGTGTTGTCATTGATGGCAACTAAGATCATCCCAATCATCTACATAACACAATTTGTTCATACCAGAAGTCAGATTCAAAAATTGTCTAAGTCTGGGCAATTAGGAATAGAGTAGTAACAGGGTCTGGTATTTTGGTCCGAATCTCTCTGGTGGAGAGTCATAATTAGGTATGGATCTAGGGGAGTCTTATGCATTGTCAAGATAGTCCAAATCTAGATTTTTGTCCTCCAGTGATGAAGGATTCAAAAGATATTAGCCTCTGAGTATCAGGTTCTAGTTTGTCAGAGCAGATAGAAGAAGAACAGGCCGACCTTGCATAAGGTCTTGATTCCAGATCTATGGAAGTTGGTTGTTGGACAAATGGTGATGATTAGTGATAGTGGATGACATGAGTGATGATTTTCAAGAGCAAGTTTTGGTCTGCACCTTAAGTTATGTATAGATCTAGTCGATAGAGTAGAGCATTCATAAAAGTTCTAAGTGTTGTTGAAGCTGAATGATAAAATGATTGTAGATCATATTGCAGATATATATAGCTAATGAAAGTGGATGATTCAATGAGTGTGGTGTATGTGAATAAGGTGTATGTGAGAAGAGAAGAAATCCAAAGTGCAAATGAAGGCAGAACAGTAAGAAGAGCAGAGCAAAGATGAAATGTGTAAGATCAATTTTTGTACTTAACTAGAACTAAAATTGTTGCATGGGTAGATGCTATTAATCAGTTCAAATCTTTATCATTCTCTTGTAATATTTCCATAGGTAGTCAGCCTCCATTTGAGTAGTGAGCTCTGGGAAGTAAGCCCGAATGCATGTGCATTCCCATTTGTAATAATACTTTTAATAGGGTATTAATTTTTGTGGGTTAACCCCCACCATGGTTTTTCCCTTAATCAGGTTTCCACATCAAAACCTTGGTGTCAAATGTGTTATTTATGTTTTTGTTCATATGTTATTGATTGATGCTGGAATGTTTATATCATTAAATTGATTATAAGAGGCAAAGGAAGATTAAAGGTAGAAAAGATTGAATATGTGTGACAACTGATTCATCCCCCCTCTTAGTTGTCTAGACCTAAACCAACAATTGGTATTAGAGCAAGGTTCCTTTGGAAAAGTTTAATAGCTTAAGGAAGATCTGGGAAGGAAGTAATAATGGATGAATATAATTTTCAAGGGCAACTTAATCTCACCCTAGATGATCTTGAGCAGTCCAAGGTAGAAGTCCAAGAACTGCATGATAATCTCAAAAAGGTTGAAGACTTCATTGAGATCTTAAAAGAAAAGTTGAGAAAATCCAATGCAAAAGGAAAGGAGCAACCTCTTCAATTGGAAGACAAGGCCCTAAAAGAAAAGACAAAAGAATGTGAAAAGTTAGCTAAAGAAGTTGTCCTAAAACATGAGATGGAAATTGGGGTGATGAGACTAACGAAGGAAATTGAAGATAGGTAGAAAACTGAAGAAGAGATGAAGCAAAATCTGAAAGAGAGAACTGAAGAATGTTGTAGATTGGATGGAATAGCTGGTCTCCTAGAATCTAATCTACAAGAAAGCAGAAACAATGAGAGAGAACTTGAGAGATAGATTATCACTCTTAGACATGACCTGGAAATTGCAAATGAGTATAAGGAGAAGTTCAAAATAAGCTCAGCTAAACTTGAAGCACTAATTGAAGAACAAAAAAAGGATAATGACACGCATAATCTTAGATATGAGAAAGGTAAAAGCTTTAGATCTGGACAAAGAAATTTTCAACCAAGGAGTAAAAGGAACAAAACTAGAAAACCTCCAGTAAGATAGCCTAATGTTCAAAGATATCCATCATTTAATGGAAATTGTTTCAATTACAATAAATTTGGTCATATAGCTATTTAGTACAGAAGTAGAGCAAATCAAAATGGTCCATCCTTCTCTAGTCAATGCTTCAAATGCAAGAGGTATGGTCACAAATCCAATGAATGTAGAAGTATGATAATGAATAACTCAAATGGCAATTCTTTCAATGGCTACTACTTTGCTTGCAATGGATTTAGACACATGGCTAATTAGTGTAGATCAAGAGGAAATCAAGTGTGCTTTAACTGCAATAAATCTGGTCATATTGCAAGATTCTGCAGAAATAGGAACAATGGAAGAAGAGGTCTGATAAATAGAAAACTAGATGAGCAGAAACATGATAGAGGCAAAAGGAAAATTGATGTGAATGAGATACAAAGTGAAATGAACAAGATTTGGATAAAGAAAGATACAATAAACAATAGTGATGGGTCTGCTCTAGAATCCGATGCTAACAATTCCTCTAGGAATTAAGTTAGAAGCTCTAGCTCAGGGGGAGCTGCATAGAACATCAAATTCCCCCAGTCAGTAAGTGGGTTCCTGAGTCTAGCACAATAAAAGAGAATATTCTGAATTGGTCCAAAACCTTTAGAAGGATTTCTAGAAGAAAAGATGTTGATATGAAATCTTGTGGAGTAATTCATGAAGAACTATAAAAAATGATGTAACTGGATATAATTAGGGCAACACATTTATTACAATGCCAAATTAGGTTTTGCAAAAGATAAAAAGGTCACTTGGTCATGCATTTGAATCTCCTTGCATTCGAAGAAAACAAGAAGAAGAGCATTTGAGTTTCAAATCCAGAGACTAAGGCAAAGAGTGAATTCAACTGGCAATTTATCAACTGTAACCTCACAAATGAAAAAAGGTACTTCTCTCTAAAGCTTTGAATCTAAAATCTGTTGAGATGCCTACTCCTCATGTTGTTGACATTACTGAAAGAACTCGACCTAAATTCAAGAAGCATCCTCACAATTCAATTGAAGTCGACCCGTTAGGTGCCTTTTCAAGTGTTCTATATGGTGTGCTGCATGTAGAAGACATTAGGGTTTATATTCATGAAAATATAGATGAGTTTAGATATTCAAGGCATGTAGACTTGTTTGAGAAACAACTCAAGGATGAAAATCACGAAATTAAACCCAAGTATAAGGCACTACAAAATAAACACTTTATTCAAATTATGGGGTTTCCAACATTTGATGAGGATGAATGGGTCCAATATGTCTTGAATTGGATGCATGATTAATGCATTTGGTTGTTAAAACCATTCAAGATTACCAAGGATGCTATCAGAAATGTAACTGGCTTAAACTCAACCAGAGGATGCCCATGCTGAAAGCTGTGAAAAACTAGACAATGACTGATGCTATTGGTGCTAAGTTTGATAGAAGGGCAATGACCATTAATGATATTATACAACTGGATGTCAAATTCACCTCCATGGTGATTGGGTACAAGATTTACAACTCAAACAAAGAAAAATTTGTTTCCAGAATAGCCATATATGCTGCATAAAAGATGCTAAAGGATAATATTGATTATGACTTATGTGAACTACTATAGAATCAATTGATTGAAAATTTAAACAAAATCAAGAAAGATAATTTTTTTTTTTCAAGTATGGTACATTGATTCTATGTCTATTCTTTTACTTTATGATTGAAGTACCTAGGGTAAAAGGTGTGCATTGGACTAAGGATGAGCCAGTTGCCATTCAGATCTGAAATCATCTTTGCAACATTGGTGATTTCAAAGCTTAGAAAACTACAATATGGGGTTATCTCAAGAATTTTTAGAGTATGATGCACTAAAGGGAAACAATCCCTAATTCAATTGTTGACAAGTACAAAAATGAAATATACTTCATGGTTGATACTAATCAATGTTTAATGGAAGCAGTGGAACCCAGAACTATTTGGATCATGCCCATGGGGTATGAAGTAGATGGAAGGATCTTGAATATGTATGCCCAACATCTTCTAAGCAAGCCCAAAGACACAATGGTTGAAATATTTGGAACTTATGAGGAGATAAGTTTAAAGTTGTATACTAAGCTTAGAGAACCTGAAACCAATAGGAGAGTAAGAAAAGAAGTTGAGCAGTTAGCTAAAAATCTGGGCCTAACTAAGGAAGCTATGAGAAAATTTAGAGAAGGAACAAAGAAGGATGAGAAAGAGAAACAAGATAAGAAACAAATAGGTGATCTGGTGGAACTCTCTTTCACTTCAAGAACTACTAGAAGCTCTGCTACTAGCTCTGCTCCTTCCAAAACTACAAAATTGGAAGCAAAATCATCTAGAAAATAGGAGAAAAGGAAGAAAACAAAGTCATCCTAGACCTATGAAAGCATAAGAGAAGAAGAAGAAGATACAGACTCTAACATTGAAATCAAGGAACTAAAGGTCACTAGAACAAAAGATGCAAAATTAACCAAAGAAAAGTCCTTCAGAAACAAAAGGACTAGAAAAAAGCAAAAGACAAAAGATTATGGGGAATATGTTGAGAAGGCCACACTCTCCCTAGAATATGTGATAAAATCAGTCACTGTGGATGGTAATCTAAAACCCATGATTGAATTGTATGATGAATACAATGATATGGATAAAAGGGTGTTGGAGGAAGCAACGGTTAGATATCACATCTACAACAAGACACTGATTGAGATAACTTCTGAGTTATCACAAAGTCTAGAAAATATCTTGGAGTTGAGAAAATAAAATGCCAAGTGCAAGGACATGGAGATCAGGGAACATGAGCTAATAAATTTGTGTCCTCAAATTTCTCCTGATCAAATAGATATGATATTTAAGGAAGTCAAAGATGACTTTAGAAGCAAAAGGAGAATGAACAAACTCATGCTTGGAGAAACAAGTGAAATCATTGAAGAAACTCAAGAGAATATTTTGAAAGAATTGAGAAAGAACAATTTCCCATAGTCACAAAAGAAGTTCCAGATGGTGAAGAAAAGAACATTATTGAGCAGCAATTTGAGTTGGGTAAAGCCTCTATTTTAGAAGTAGAACATGTTGGAACTAGACAACTGAGAGGGGGGAGGTGAATCAGTTGTCCCACAATAAATTCTTTTCTACTTTTAACCTTCTTTATTATCTTACTACCAGAATAGTGATGTAAACATTAAAGTATAGATCAACAACATAAGAGAAGAAACATAATCAACACATTTGACACCAAGATTTTGACATGGAAACCCGGTTAAGGGAAAAACCATGGTGGGGGTTAATCCACAAAAGGCATACCCTATTAAAAGTACTTAGTAAAATAGAAGGCACGTGCCTTCGGGCGCACTGCCCAGAGCTCACTGCTCAAAAGAGAGGCTCTCTGCCTACATAATTTATTTAGAAAGAATTAACTAAGATATAACATCTATTTCATGCCTGATTTAGTTTCAATGAATGCTCAAGAACTTTTGCGAAGGCTCCAAATTCTTCTTCAGACTCTATACTGTTCTCACTTTGTTTCTTCTTTGCTTTGCTCCTGATCCTTTCTTTGGATTGATCTATTTTTCACAAGGATAATTTCAATACCTCTTTAACAAGTATTTATATACTTCATCAACCTTGGAATGATCAACAAGGTTGACTAACCTTGATGCAGATCATCACACTATCAGCCAAACACAATTGAGACTTGAATCTTCTTCTACAACCACTCCATGCTTCATAAAAATACTCTAAGGCATCCACAATAGGCTAGGAACATCCGGTTGGCCAAGACTGGGAAGAACATCAACCTCAAAGAGAAAATATTCAATCAACAAGCTCAAACTTCAATGCGGACCTCTAGCATAGTAGCCATACAATCCAGAGACCTCCACAAACACATTGAATTCACCAATAACATCCATTCTAAACCAAATTATCAGAAGCATTTGAATCTTCCTCTGGAACCTCAAGAACACTCTCTGCCATGACTGTCAAACTAGAAGGATAGCTTGTAGACCTCCAAACCACGAACCACTGGTGTTGATGATACACATTGACTTCCCAAACATGCCTTTAGATTTGTAGATCATAATTTTATATTACCAGAGCAATTCTGACCTCTTTCCTGTCACTCTATCTTTCCTAAGTATTGTAGGAACCGATTCTACTCAGATTGCCATAACTCCTTCAAATCTTCATGTAGATTTCTTAAATCTTAATTGGAGCAATATTTGACAATCCTCTACAGAACCACATGATCTGCATGCATTGATTGTCATTAATTTTCTTAGTATCCTCAACAGTCTGGTCTTCTATGCAGACAACAAAATAGAATATAGTTGACACCAATGGCAACAAGGATATGTTGACATCAATGACAACCCACTTAGGCACATATTTGCAACAATCTCCCCCTTTGTCATTGATGGCAACATATGATGTGAAAAACTAAATCTAACCATCAAGAAAAGAACTTCTCACCCTTTCTCTTCTCACTTCTACAACTATTTTCTTTACTACTCCCCCTTACATTAGCAACTAGTTTTTCACATGACTTCTCTCCCCCCTTTGAGATCAATGTCAAAGGGCACATATTTTCTATCTTTACTCCTTTTTTTCTTCAGTCTGATCCAAAAATTTGCATATTGACTACTCCCCCTTCTTTAGTAGTACCTTCTTAACATCAATCTAGATCACAATATATGAATGTGAATTCAACCGGACTAATGCACCTTAGTGCATCTTAGTTTTTCTTAAGAGGGGTAATAACCCCTAACTTCTCTTTGAGATACTCAAAAGTATCCATGGGAAGAGGCTTAGTGAATATGTCTACAATTTGATCTTTGGAAGGCACAAACTCCAACTTGACTTTATTCTCATTTACTTTCTCTCTCAAGAAATGAAACTTGATAGATATATGATTTGTCTTTGAATGTAATACCAGATTCTTTGAGATGCTTATTGCACTAGAATTGTCACAGAAAATTGTGACTAGCTCCTCAAACACACTCTGATGTCCATCAACATTTGCTTCATCCACAAAACCTGAGTGAAATTATTTGTTGCTACTATGTACTCTGCTTCTGCAGTAGACAAGGATATTGCCTCTTGCTTTTTGCTTATCCAAGAGACCAATCTTCTCCCCAAGTAGAATGCACCACCACTAGTGCTTTTTTATCATCCACATCTCTTGCCCAATAAACATCTGTATATGCATGAAGAGTGAAGTTATTGTCCTTTGGGTACCACAATCCATAATCAATTGTCTCCTTAAGATATCTAAAAATTCTATTGACTGCCATAACATGGGATTCTTTTGGATCAACTTGAAATCTGGCAACAAGTCCAACTGCATTCATGATGTCAGGTCTGGTCTGAGTTAGATAAAGTAGTCCTCTAATCATTGATCTATATCTTTTCTAATTTTCCTTGGGAGAGTCATCATCTTTGCTTAGCTTGCATTTGGTTACCATAGGTGTACCCACTGGCTTTGAGTCTTCCATTCCAAATTTCTTTAGCAATTCTTTTACATGTTTGGAATGAGATATGAAGATACCTTTATTTGATTGAACAATTTGCTGACCTAGGAAGAAATTCATCTCACCAAACATTGACATCTCAAACTCACTTTTCATTTGATCAGCAAATACTTTACACATGCATTCATTTCCACCAAAAATGATATCATCAACAAAAACTTCAACAATTAGAATGTCCTCATGATCAATTTTGAAGAAGAGATTACTATCAACAGTACCTTTGCTAAATCCTAGCTTAAGCAAGTGCTTATCCAATCTGGCATACCAGGCTCTTGGAGCTTACTTGAGTCCATACAAGGCTTTTCTCAATCTACAAACCATATCTCCCTGATCAGACAATTAAAATCCTTATGGTTGCTCAACGTAGTCTTCTTCCTCCAAATCTCCATTTAGAAATGCTGATTTCACATCCATTTGATGTACTTTAAAATCTTTGAAGGCAACAAATGCAAGAAATAATCTAACTGCCTCTATCCTTGCCATTGGAGCAAAAGTTTCTTCAAAATCAATTCCTTCCACTTGAGAGTAGCCTTTACATACCAACCTTGCCTTATTCCTTACTACCTCGCCATCTTCATTCAGTTTATTCTAGAAGACCCATTTGGTTCCAATCACATTTTTGTCCTCAGGCCTAGGAACTAGTTCCCATGTGTGATTCTTTTCAATTTGCATCAATTCCTCTTCTATTGCTTTGATCTAGTTTTCATCATTGCAAGCTTCACTTACTGATTTAGGTTCAATCCTTGAAATCAAACAAATCTCTTCTTGATCTTTAGACATTTTTCTCCTAATTCAAACACCTTTACTCTTATCTCCTATGATCTGATTCTCATGATGATTTAACCTTACATACCTGGGAGTTTTGGAGATTGTTTGAGCTTCTGTTTCTTAAACTTGTTCCTCATCATCTGTGTTAACTTCTAGAGTTACCAGTTCAACCTGAATCTGAGTATGAACTTGAACTTGCCTTCCTTGATTTTGACTTTCATCTTGATCATCTAAATCATATTCAGAGTACCTAGAATGTCCTTCTTTGCTTTCATCAACTTTAACATTCGCACTTTCAACAATCTTCTTCAATCTTTTATTGAAACACCGGTAGGCCTTACTTTGAGTTGAGTATCCCAAAAATATTCCTTCATCGGTTCTTGCCTCAAACTTACCTAAATCCTCATATCTTTTGATATAACATTTACTACCAAAAACTTTGAAGTATCTCATAGTAGGAGGATGACCAAACCAAAGTTCATAAGGAGTTTTACCAAAATTTCCTTTGATGTACACCCGGTTAAGAGTGTAGACAATAGTACTCATGACTTCTCTCCAATAAACTTGAGGAACATTTGTTTCCATCATCATGGTTATGGAAACTTCTTGAATGGTCTAGTTCTTTCTTTCCACAACTCCATTTTGCTGAGGAGTCCTAGGAGCAGATAACTATCTTTTTATTCCATGCTTTTCGTAGGAAGCATCAAACTCGCCAAAGGTAAATTCTCCACCTCTGTCAGATCTCAGATGTTTTAATTTCCCACCAATGTCATTTTCAACCATCATCTTGAACACCTTAAACTTGTCAAGGGATTCTAATTTTTATTTCAGAAAAGTTACCCACATCATCCGGGAGTAATAATCAATTAACAACATAAAATATCTATCTCCTTGCACACTCCTAATTCTAGAAGGACCACAGAGGTTAGTATGTACTAGTTCCAATCTCTCACTTGAACCTTGTTTCTTACTCTTGAATGAAATTTTGTTCTATTCTCCCAATTGACACTCTCTACATATGTTATTAGGCTTCACAAGTCTTGGAAGATCTCTTACAACTTGAGTGGAACTTATTTTGACAATGTTGTCAAAATTCACATGACACATCCTCCTATGCCATAGCCAACTTTAATCTATCTGAGAAATCAAACAACTTTTCCCAAAACTACTTAAGTGAAAGATGTTACCTCTAGTTTGAGTACTGGATGCTATTTCAGTTCCAGATCTTTCCAAGATTCTGCATTTACCATCCTTGAATTGAAGATCATAACCCTTGTCAACCAGCTGTCCAACACTGAGAAGATTATGTTTCAGTCCTTCCACATATAGAACATCATTGGTGTTGTTCTTGCCATCAAAAGAGATGGATCCCTTGCCACGTATTCTACTAGCTAAGTTATCTCCAAATTTCACAAGTCCTTCATAGTTTTTAAAATTCACACACTTACTCTTGTCACCAGTCATATGATGAGAACATCCACTATCAATCACCCATTCATCCTATAGATAGGAAAAAAGCTAGTTAAACATGCAGAAATGAAATAACAGCTAACCTAACTCCTAATGGAGTGCATTCTAATCTATAAAATCAATCAAACAAAATAGAAAGAAACTAAGAATCTAAGCTAGAAATGAATTCTCTCCATTGTCCTCCTCAATCTTGCAATTTTGTTCTCAGATTTGCAGGTTGTTGAACAATCTAGAGAAGCTCATATGTGTGGATAGAAAGATGTTGGAGATTGTGTATGAGATGAAGACCTAAGAAAATGTCTTCTAAGAGGTGAAAATGAAGCTGAATGGGTGGTTTTATAGAGGAGGTTGATTTAAATAGAGGGCCAAGATTCATTGTTGACTTGGAGCCAAAATGAAGGGCTAGGACATGAGTTAGGGTTCCTCTACACTAGAGGACAAAATATAATTTAAAATTAGAAGAAATTGGTGAGGTTGGATGAGATTTAAATTAAATAAATTTGCCCAATTTATTTAATTCATTGAAATGATGCATGTGAAAGTGGATTAAGTGAGGGTATTTAAACAAATGTTTTATTTGTTTAAATTAACAAAAGGGGACATTAGGATAATGAATGACTAAATAATTAATTAATTAATTAAAATCAATTATTTAATCATAGAGGCAAATTAGGGAAAATTAATGGATTGTGGAGGAAATTAGGGTTTTGTGAGGGACGGACACTTTTAGGTGTCTACATTTTGCCCCTCTTTGAGATGATGTTGCGACCAAGTAACATCATGTCAAAGAAGCCAAGGAAATGGATAGAGGAAAAGGATGATGATAGAAAGATAGGGCGATGATGCCCCCTTGAGAGGATAGGCGAGTTGGACAAATGCTGGTATGCTTTCGAAATGAAATGGATTGGTTGGTGAATCGATAGAGGAAATGAATGATTCATTGAGTTGCGATGAAGGTGGAGGAATGAAGATGCAAGAGAGAGAGATGGTGGAAGAATGAAAGATTGGCTAGAAGAATGGGAATGATATCTTGCTTTGATAGATTTTTGAGCTTCTCACTTGCAATTTTTCTACTTATTATTATAGAACTTATTATGTCAAAGGACTAAAAGGCATGTCAAAAGCCAAGGTGGAAAGTGTAGTCCCTTGCAAAATAGGCACATGACAAACAAGGATTACCCGACTTAGACTAGGAATCGTGATACCTTGTCGGAACATGCGATGAGATAACCATGAGGTGTGTAGGTCCTAATGCAAGGAAGCATTTATTCTTTCCCATGCATAGGATGTCTTTGATCCACACCCAATGGAATCTCGATCACATGTAAGACACCAAGTTTCCCCAGTCATTTTGCAAAGACAAATCGCAAACAACAATCAAAGAAAAAGGTCTTGTGCTATCCTTGCTTCTCTTCATCACTTAGGGACTGCCTTGAGAAGCATAAGAACAAGACTGCAAAACAATCTGAATGAAAGATAAGAAAAACTAAACCAACAACCAGTTGGAACTTTTGCAGAGTGATATGTGCTTGATTGATTGTGATCAGATGAAGAAGGCCTGATTTCAAGATAGAAAGCATGTCATATAAGATGCTTGGTCTAGTTTCGACAATGCCCCTACCTATCTAAGGCAAGTGATTGATTAAGAATGGAGAAGGAGCCTGGTTCCAGGAAAGAAACATGTCATATAAGACACCTGGTCTGGTTTCAACAATGCCCCTACCTGTCTAAAGCAAGTGATTGATTGAATGACACTAGTATTATTGGTCATACGAGCAACACTAGGGTTTGATTGATGATTGATTGGATGATGTTTGATAAATGATGCATGTCATATAAGGAATAGAATCCCAGTTTCAACAATGCCCGATTCTGTATGAGATATGTGATAGTTGATAAAGATAGTGACATGGTTATCATGAGGCAATTGATTGTTTTGACTGATTGGATAGCTTGTCTTTGTTGATTTTGGGATTGGTTTTGAAGTGCATGTTGCTATGAAAGATTGATTGTCTGATCAAAGTGTCCATGTCATGAAATGACAACTTATTATGAGAGTTGACAAGATAGGCCCTAAGGGACTGACCTAATGCCTCAAGGGCACATCAAAGATGGCCTTACCTTTGTGAAAGCTCAGAGGTGACGTAGTTCGACCATGCGGACTATGGATGATTTAAAGAGCTAATTTGAATGGTGTGATGATATGATTGATTTGGTTGATTTGAAGAAGTGATTTGGACTTGAAATGAGTTGATTGATTTGATGGATTGAAGAATTGGAAGAATGTGATGGATTGAAGTGGTGATGAGTTGATCAAGTGATTTTATTGCTTGGATTTTTTGGTTGATATTTGATTTTTTTGTGATTTTGACATGTTTTAATTTTTTTGGTGTTTTTGGGAATATGTGATTTTTTTTTTGGGTTTTGAGGATATTTTTATTTATTTTTTGTATTGTTGACATGTTTTGATTTTTTATTTGTGTTTTTGAATGTTTTGGGATGGCATTGGATCACAATTTTTGTAGCCTTTATGCTAGATACCAATGAGTATGGGAGACCAAGTCTAGGTGCAAGGATGAATTAATGGGATTGGATGAATGGATAAGAGGGGGGGCAATAGTGGATGGAAGGAATACATGCGTAAGAGGGCAAGGATGTGATCTCCAAGGACTATGTCGCTTAGGAATAACATGCCCCATTATTGGTGGTATACTTAGGATTTTTCATGACAATGCTTATGACCATAGGGTAATGATATGATTGTTTGGAAAGGATAAGGTATGCCAAGAGATAACCAAAGCATTTGTCAACATGTTGCCCCCATTTCTTTATCAAGATCAAAAGAGGAAGGGAGAATGAATGGACTCGATATGAGATGATAGGCATGTGGGTGTATGAATGAGGATGGCAAGGCAGAAAATGATAGGAGGATGAGACAATGTACCCCCAGGTGTAAGTGGCATAGAAGATTGATTTTTTTTATTTTTTGAATTAGATAGGGGGATATGGATGAGGACTCATGTGTCTAGTGCCATGAAGCTGATAGTCTAAAAGGTATGCCACATTGACCATGTCAAATGTCATTATGCTAATCGATGTTGGTAAGTGAAGGCATGAAAGTGAGATGGATAAGGTAGATAATTAATTATGGAGGGAACGATAGTGGATTATGATGTGGATTATGTGGGACTTATGTAAGGATGGATGGAATGTTTATGCCAAAGCATGGACCATAGGGAAATGATAAGGCAAGTATGTAGGGTAACAATTGAATGATGGGGTGATGAAGGTGTGAGAAGGAATCATGACCAACGGTTGCACACACCATGTTAAACATGGAAACTTGTGATTGGATGGAATCAATGGTGATTCTTGCTTAATGGATGGTTGACATAAGATTTTAGGGACCCACATGTACTTATTATTTGTATGACTTTTACTTTTCATGTGGGGTGGAGGAATTTGATATTTTTTAATGGAATGGATGGAAGAGGATTGTTGGGATTATTTAGAAGTGGATGCCTCATTTGACTTGATTGATTTTTGTTTAGGGACCCATACCATTTTAGTTTTTGACATTTCTTTGGGAGGTGTGGGTTTGGATGGATTTTTGAATGTAGCTTGTTTTGAATCTTTGGATTGATTTCCTAAGGTATTAAGGCCCTTAGGATTTTTGGCTTTATGTAAGGAGGCATCCAAATATTTGTTTTTGAATCCCATGTGGCAGGTGGAATGAGTAGAAGGTCTATCTTTACATGATATGTGCAATTGTTGGTCATGACGAGGAATGTAAGGGGTTTTGTGAATGACAAGAATGTTGGAAGCAATGGTGACAAAGTGGATGGAGGGATAGTAGGAGTTGGAAGTAGTGGTGGTAGATTGGATGGTGGGAGATGTATGGTCACATGCTTTTGATGCTTGTAAGATGATAGAGGTGGAATGGCCACGTAGGTTTTGGGAATATGATAAGTTGTGCAATGGAAAGACGTGGATTGAGGAGACATGGAGAAAGTACCAACATCATTAGATTGTTGACCTTGAGGTGTGTATCCAAGGCCATATGAGCGTGGAGGGACTTTGACATGTATAGGCTCCAAAATACCTTGTTCATGAAGGCCTAAACCTTTACTTTGGTAGTTCATGTCTTGGAGCATGCAATGGACAATGGGACTTCATGTAGTTTGGACATTAGACTTTAGTTGTTTATTTGATGGAGAAGGTGAAGCAGATAAAGGTCATTGTGTTCCTGAGGAAGAACACTCATGAATGAAAGTGGATAGACCAAGTGGATATGATGGTGAATTTGAAATGGGATCAGTGGTGGATGAATAAGGATCACTAGGAGCTTGATTTTGATCATTAGTATGCATGTTATTTGTTTGATATTCTATGTTTATGTATTCTTGGGAGGCACAAGTCTCATCATGGGAAGTGAAAGTGGTTGAATCATAGATGGGTGAGGTGGCAAGCTCTTGAACAAAGATGGGAGCTTGATCATGAATAGGAGCATGCGTGTTATGGATGGGTGCAATGGCAGGGGTTTGATCTTGATGTGGATGAGGGGGTAATGTTTCCTCGTGCTTAGGATTATACCCTTGACATATCTCTTGACTTGGAATGGAAGTGAATGTGGAGGACTCTTTAATAGGGTTGATATGTTGTGGATCACATGATGGAGTTGAAGGGATGGTCATGGCATTTGAAGGATCGGTGATAGGTTCATGAATAGGTGTTTGATATGGGGAGGGTTTATCCCTAGATAGTAGCCAATGGATCACATCCTTTGCAAGGGAATGTGTGGAAGGACAATATAGTGGATGGATTATGAGGGTAGATGATGTGGACTCAGATTAGGAGTGCAGTGGTAGAACGTATCTATAGGATGGATGAGGTAGACTTATGTTCCCCTTGTCAAAGTTGGCATTAGAATTTAAAGGTACTTTATCTTGCTACCAAGGTGGACTTGATAGGCTTGGGGTGCTAGAACTTTATTTTCTAGGATTATCATGGAATGACACATGTCTTCATATCATTGTATGTCTTCTTGTGGGATTAGGGCCATGTTGTACTTGACTAGGATGAATGAGATGTGATAGAGTGTGGGATTGATTGGATGATTAGATGGGTGATTAAGGATGATGAGGGTATGGTTAGGATTGTGATAACTTGGAAGTGATTAGGATATGATTAGATTAGGGGTGAGGTGATTAGGATGATTTTGATTGAATGATGTGATTAGAAAGGGTGATTAGGGTGTGAAGGGTGAATGATGAGGGTATGATGATGGATGTGATTATGATGACGTCAAATGACAAGAATAATGGTTAGGATGAAAATTGATCAGGATATGATTAGAATGATGCTAATTGGATGACAAGGATGATGTGGAATGATGAGGATGAATAGGGATAACTAGGAGGATCGACTCCCTTTGTGTCATGCCCACATTTCCCATGCGTTCATGACACCCATCACACATGTCATGTCCACATTTGTCATGTGGTCATGACATGAAGTATAAAAAAAATTTCCACGCTTCCCTAAAAACCCCCTTGCACACATAAGCGTGCTTAGTGGCATTACGCTTAAGGCATAAACATGATAGTTGAATGTGGGGTAATGTGTTCACATGCACATACCATTTACAATGAAGGCCAACTAAGGGGTCGAAGCGACACAGTTAACGTCACCAATAGGGTTAGGATCAACGACCGAAACCCTAAGTTTACATATGTGAATGAAGTCATTTTGACGTAAGTCAAAATCAATAGTCAAAATCAAGTGCATGAGAGAATATAATATAATACAAAAATCAAATGTCGATACTCGACAAAAATAATAATATAGTCCTAAACAGGGTTAAATTTCACTAACCTAGCTAAACCCTAAATTCTAGAAAAATCTGGTAGCATAACACCTCACAGGCGTGATTAGGGTTTATTATAATTAAACTAATTTGATTGAAGGTTTAATGGTTTGGTGTTAAATTACCTACATCTCACTAGTTGAATTGGTAGATCAAATGAATAAGTTAATTGAACATTTTTCAATAAAGTTTGATCAATTTGTTCTTCTTCACTTTTTCTATAATTTAAAATATTTTTCAACAAAGCTCGATCAATTTGTTCTTCTTCACATTTTCTATCAATCAGAGTTATCTCTGCATCCTTTACATTATTCTTAATTTCTTGGTAGATCAGATCTCAGAAACATGTTTTACTAACTTCATTTAAATAGTTTACTAGGTTTCCGAGTTAGATTTAAAACAACATCAAAATTAAATTTATTAATTAAATTGCCCCAAAATGATTAAAAAGAATATTAAAATTTAATTAATAATGATGTAGTTTAAATCATCCTCATTGAGTTAGGTTTTATAATCTAAGATTTAACCTAATTGTTTAAAATAAATACATCTCAATATTTAAATTTTGTAAAATTTAATTGTATCAAATAAATCCTTTTCTTCAAAAATTAAATTAAAAATCAATAAAATATAAATCCTTCTAATCATGATCTAATCTATTTATTTACATTCCACTAACAAATAAAATTAACATTCCACAAATATAATAAAGTTTACCCATTAAATATAATTATCTCAAATTCTCTTAATAAATTCAGAGCTTAAAACAAATATACAAAATAAATAAAAGAGGGGAAGTTAAATTTTGAAATGAATTTTAAATTCACCTTGCCCTAAAAATATTCCAACAATAAAATATAATATCTTTAATGGCAAAAAGCCCTAACCCTATTTTTGAAACTCATTTTATTTTCTCCTCTTTGTTTTCTCTTCTTCTTTGTTTCTCTTTCTCTCATTTTGCCTTTGGTTGTGTTGCAGGTTTAATGGTGGCCACATATGAAATGCATATGATGGCATTTATATATATATATATTCAAATGTTAAATATTATATGTTGGATTTTCTTTTAAAATAAATATATTTTATTTTATTTTTAAAACTAAAAACCCCAAGATTATTGTTTTGTTTGACAGTCTAGAGGGAAGGACTGTGTGAGACCGATGGCGGTAGAGTAGGAGGAAACTGTGGAGTGGTGGAGCCATGGTGGAGGAGGGATTGACAAAGCCGTGGCGGATGGTGTTGTGAGGATTACACGGGGGGGCATAACCTGTGGGGAAGGCTTTGGTGGTGAGTGTGGGGAGGGGGGTGGAGCCCCCCTCCCCACACCCTTACACCAAAAAAAGATGGCGGTGACGGTGGGGGGGGGTTTGACCCCCCCCACCCCATATACTTTTGTATTTAGAAAAAATGGGAACTATGAAAGTTTAAGACAGTCTTTTCTCTATTTTCTTTTTGATTTCACAACATTTTTAAAATAAGTTTTATATATATATATATATATATATATATATATATATATATATATATATATATATATATATATATAATTTCAACTATAATTTTCCTTCCAATCACTTCAAATCTACTTTTAAGAACAATAATCAAGTTATATTTTTTTTTTTTATCAAATTTTAATAAGGCAAGGAACTCATTTTTTTTTTCTTTTAGAAGGGAAATAAATACATTTAAATTAAATTCTTCAATATATAACATCAACTAATTTTCTCTTTTAAAAAAAAAAACAATATATAACTTTTCATGTTGTCTCAATAATAAAACTACAACTTTCCTATTTGAGATTTCAAAGATAAACATACAAATGAAATAACTTCTAAACCAAATTTTCTTCCTTTAATATCTTTTGAATGACAAGAATTAAAATCAACAAATTTTAAATTTCTATTCCAAATGTAAATAGATTACACACAAATAAAAAAATATGCTTTTACAACAAAAGAGAGAACAAAGTTCTCCTCTTTGAAAACTAACAAATGATGCAAACTCCTAAATTGCCAAGCTCTCTCTCAAGAGCTAAAAAGAAATAGGATATCAACTCCAAGAACAATGGTGTTTTCTCCAACTTCACAAAGCTCCCAATATATCTTGCAATAACACAAAAAGGGGAAAGAAGCCACAACATCTTGCTTTCCTCCCTACCATAGACCTGCTAGTGGGTCACCCTCAAGCTAGGGAGGTCATCCAGACACTTGGGAACTCATACCACATCACAACAAGGCATTCAACAACCAAACACAAATTTACTCCCATGATTAACACAACATAAGAACTCATTCAAGATGAGTTCAATGGGGTAGGGGAGTGGACGACACTCAACTCAAGAGTACCACTCCTACAAATATCCCAATACAAATACCTCTCAAGGCCTTAAGCCAACCTTTTAAATACAATTTTCACAAAGCTTCCATTTTGGCTCTCAAGCCATTTCACATATTGTACATATTCTCATATTCCCCTCAAGGCTACAACACCACAAAATCAAGGAAATGACCCTAAGGAGGTTCACTCCTCCCCAACCCCAGACTTGTTGAGCATCTTCTCCCAAGTGGGAGAGGCTCTTACAACACCCATGCAAATTTTCTCCACAACAACAAATAAAAACTCAAAAAATAGAACTCACACATAGCATCACACAAGAAATAAAATGCATAAGGGAAGGCCTTAGCCTTGAACCCTACCGTAAAAAGCCCAATTTGGTAGATGGTTGGTGTAGAGCTCCTCCAACAACTTCTCCAAAATAAGCCACCAAAACTCTCTCCAACGTTTTCCTCAAAGTAAAATTAAAATCAATAAAATATCCAATAATTCAACAACCCATACCCTTCTCCAAGTGGGATTAAAATAAGCTCTTCCCATGAAATTTGAGGAATGGCGAGGTGACACATGTCACCTCCTCACTCATCCTCCCAACTACAAGCAAGACCCATGGAATGGGTGGTGACACATGTCACTCACCCATCCCCAAGTCTCTCTCTCCCTTCCACTTGTCCTCTCTAAAACATGTGGGAGAGAAAAGTGGACCTTATGAGGGAATGGGTGCCACATGTGCCCCATTCGTTTCTTCCTAAGAGGAACCACACAAACCCAAGGTACCCTCACCAATGGTGGAAGAGAATTGGAGTAAAGTCCTCCACAATTGAGGGGTCTTGGAGGCTTCCCCAACCTAGGGAAGTGGAAAGGATGAGGTTGAGTGTTTGACTCACTTATCCTCTCCCTCCCATGCCTCCATTTTCGTCACTTTACTTTAGGATGAAGTTAAAGTGACCAAATGGAGGTTTATCTAAGGTTACACAAGTCAAAAAGGTCCCTAGACCCAAGGGGTACAACCTAGGGTCAAGTTTAGCCCATTTTGAGCATCAAGGGTTGAGTTAAAGTACATGAAAAGGGGTCTCAAAAATTTATAACTTAAAAAATGAAATTCAAAAGACAATATTCTTACAACACCAATTAGAATTCAAAATAAAAGAGGGGTAAACTTAGCCCGACTAACACATGCAACAACATTACATAATTTCATCATGCACAAAGTTGATCTTGGTTCCTCATGGAACTAGATTGGTTTCACAAGGGAAAACAACAACATGTGTAGGATGATCTCCAATTTCTGTGGCCTCGTTAGAAACACCTGCGCACTCAATTAAAATGTTAATTTCACATGTATATAATAGCTAAAGCAAATTTAAACATACACTAGTATAAAACATGACATATCCATAAAAGCATCAAGGAAGTCACATTACAATTAGATTCTAAATTTTGCAATTCAAACATCCATTCCCAAGATTGAATCACAAAACAAATTTCTAACTAACATCACATGATTAGTTTTCCAATAACATCTTAGTATAAACCATATGTCTAACATCATCAATAAATCAATATCCAGGTCTAAACACATCGTAAACATACTAGCCATAACAAATTCACATACATCATAAAGTCTAATAATCCAGAAATTTGGGATCAACAGTCCCACAAGTCTAAAGGTATCACCAATAGTAAAATAAATAGTCAAATGTAAGGGAATGAAAAAGTAGGCCTCACACTTTGTCTTCTTTTTGCAACCATGTCTTTACTAAATGAGATTTATGGATTGTGGGATGTTATGGGATGATGATGCAAGGTGATGAGGCCTAGACTATGATAGAGGCTAATGATATTAGTCTTCAAAAAGTCTAGTCCACGAGGGTACTTGGTGCAGTAGCACCCCACGTAGACTAGGGTCTTATGCAATTTATGCATTTTCTATATTAATGTAATAGGGTCTGTTTGACCAGACTTGTCATTGGTGTTTGTAATTCAGTTTTTGTTTGTAATCCCTAGGACACTTATCGAGCTGTCATGATAAGGTTGTTAGTTTGTTAGAAGTTTGTTATCTCTCCCAGCCATTGGGAATTGTCTCCCAGCATCTGGGAATCAAGTCTGTACTACTGTTGGAAAGTAGTTAAATAGCTCAGCTCAGATCAATTGGGGACGTATAGATTAATAGAGATTAAGATAGATTTAGATTTCTATAGGAAATAGAGAAGTTCTAAAGTTGTGAAATCAGATATCTGTATCAGTTTCTGGAAGTCATAAAAGAAAGATCCTGTTTGTGTTGTTTTTTGGTGTTTGATTTCTTTGTGTAGTCAATTTTTTGGTTTACAACCGAGATGGATTCTTTAATCCATTCCATTGGTTGATTACTTCGTAATCGGTGGAATGGCTGTATATATAAGATTAGGTTTTCTATTTAATTTCTGTTCATTTTGTGTGATCGTAGGATCGATTTGTAGCATGCTGAGATGAACCCTAACATCCTCATGTGCTAGGTTGTGAAAGTTAGAAAATCCGTATGTTTTTGGAGAACCAGTTTGGTGAAGCCACGTGGGTTTTAGTCATGTGTAGTAGTGTCGCAGATAATTAAAATTTTTGTGTTTGAATTGTTTCCAAAGATTCAATGGGTTTTCGGTTCAACGGTAATAGCAGATAGTACATTAGGTTTTGTAGTTGATTGAAGTCAGGCAGAAAAGTCTTCGTTCGAACCTTTGGCGAAAGGTTCAATGGTTCACAAGTAAATTGGGTTCATTTTGGCTTGATGAATGCTTGTAAGAAGTTAAGTAAAGCTTCAAAGTCATTTTTGAATCGGCTAAGTGTTTTATTGAACCTTTGAACTAGTTCAATGGTTCAAAAGGGTTCAATGGTTCAGCGGTTCAACAGTGCAATTGTGGATCACCGATAGCTGTTTAAAGTAAGTGATTGAACCGATAGCATTGTTTCAATGTTACAGTTGATTTAGAGGTTCAACCAAAGAAAAATACTCATATCAATGTAGCCATAGGAGATACAAACCATTTTCTGATAGCGACGGTCTCGCCGATAAGCGCAAAATCTAAGTTCCATCGGTTAGAGGAAGGAGCTCAGTGTGACAGAGTTTAGGCTCGCCAATAGGATGGATTTCACTAATGGAAAAACATACAGAGAAAATTGTATGTTAGTGACTGACTGAAAATCAGTTTGCCGTGATCTGCTACCTGCTCTGCATCATAGTGGTATCAGAGCAAAGGTTGTATCTTTTGGGAAAGACAACAAAATGTTAGAAGGAGAAGGGTCAGAAGAGTACCCAGCAAGGATGACCAACACTGAATTGGCTGTCCTGGTAAAGAAGTAGATTGCAGTCAGAATCAGGCATTGAAAGATGAATTGGAAAGATTGAGGGACAAAGTCAGAAGGGGAAGAGATTCTGGTGAACACGAAGATAGGGATGAAAAGGAGATCTCTAGGCAGGAAGAGATAGAGGTTCCTGTAGACTAGAGACCCTTACTTAATGCCCTCAAATCAATGGAGTGAAGGACCATGGATATGAAAATAGACCTACCAGTGTTTGCAGGAAAAATGGAACCTGATTCAGTGATGGAGTGGATAGACTCCTTAAACAATTTCTTTGAAACAAAGGAAATACCAGACCACCAAAGAGTGAAGATAGCTCAATCCAAAATGAAAGGAGTTGTACTAACCTAGTGGAATTTCATCCAAGATGACAGGGTGAAAGAAGGAAAGAACAAAGTTGCTACGTGGAGGAAGATGGTGGCTTTAGTGAAGGAAGCCTATGTTCCATTAGATTACAACATCTAATTACATAAGAGGAGACAAAATCTGAAGCAGAAGGAATTAGATGTCAGTGCATACACTAAAGAATTCATGAAACTATGTTTCAAGACAAAGGTAAAGGAGAATGAGGAAGAGAAGGTAGTAAGGTATCTCAATGGGTTGAGATTTGCCATCCAAGAAGATTTAAATCTGCATAGTCCAGATACAGTTTAGAAGTGCTACCAATTAGCACTCAAGGTGGAAGAGAAACTAAAGAGAAGGCAAGAGCAGAACAATAGAGGAAGAGGGAGACAACAAAGAGGAGGAAGAAGTCCTTTCGAAGGCATAGGAAATGGATTTGGACACTTAGGTGAATCCAATCAAGAGAGAAGCAAAGGAGACAACATTCAAACTCAAGGGGGAAGTTATGATCAAAAAAGAAACTTTAGGGGCAGAAGACCGCCATTCAGAGGGAGATCTTAGGGAAGAGGTCCTATCAGGTGTTACAATTGCAATTAGGAAGGCCAAGTAGCCAGTAGATGTCCAAAAAAAGAAATAAGTTCAAGGGGAGAAAGGAGGACAACTCTGATCCAAGAATCTGATTGTCAAAGTGTGACAAGCTCCAACACTTATCAGAGTGTGAATGATACTATCAAATATGGGTATCCAGAGATAGGAGAAGCTCTGACGATTAGGAGAGCAATGGCCACTATGAAGGTACCTGACAGAGAACCCCCACAAAGAAAGTCTCTTTTCAAAACTACTTGCAAGGCAGGAGGAAAGGTATGTAGAGTTCTGATTGACTCTGGATCTACTGAAAATTTTCTGTCTGCTGAAATGGTAGAAAAGCTTAAACTTAGAAGGCTACCACATCCCTGCCTATATAAGGTCTCGTGGCTCACTCAAGGTCAGCAACCAGTTGTAGAAGAGCATGCGTGGGTGGAGTTTCAAATTGGACCATACAAGGATAGATTATTATTTGACATAGCTTAGATGGATGCTTGCCATCTCCTACTTGGAAGACCATGGCAATACAATTTGAAAGCCCAACATGATGGAGTTAGAAATACCTATTCAATCACTAAGGATGGTGAGAAGATAGAGTTACTACCATTAATGGAGAAGGAAGTAGAGTTAAAAGGGAAAGAAGTCAAGGTGATGATGGTAGAAGGAAAACAATTTATGACAGAAATAGTAGAAGGAGCAGTTACATATGCTCTAATTCCATGCCTAAAGGTGAACAAGAAGTAGCAGCAAGAAGTCAAGGGAGAGAAGAGGCAAAGGTTCATAGACCCTACTGTCCAAGAGTTATTGGACAAATACAAAGGCATCATCTCTGATGGAATGTCAAGGTCCCTACCACCTGTGAGAGACATCAGTCATTGCATAGATCTAATACCTAGATCTACACTACCAAACAAGGTAGCATACAAGCTTACACCAGAATAGAATGCAAAGGTAGCAAGGCAGATTGAGGAATTGTTGGAGATAGGCCTAATTGGAAAACGCTTAAGCCCATGTGTAGTACCAATTGTACCAGCACCAAAGAAAGAAGGCACTTGGAGACTTTGCACTAATTCAAGGGCTATTAACAAGATCACAATCAAGTATAGGTTCCCCATACCTAGGATAGAGGATTTGCTTGATTGTTTAGGAGGTGCCAAATATTTGACAAAAATAGATTTAAAAAGTGGCTATCATTAGATCAAGATTAGGCCAGGGGATGAATGGAAAATGACATTTAAAACCAATGAAGGGTTGTATGAGTGGAAGGTCATGTCTTTTGGTTTATCCAATGCTCCTAGTACCTTTATGAAGTTGATGAATGAGGTCTTGAGAGAATTTATAGGTAAATTTGTCATAGTATATCTAGATGACATTTTGATTTTCAATAATACAAGGGAAGAACACCTCAAACATGTAGACCTAGTTCTCAAAAGGTTACATGAAGAACAACTAATGATAAATTTGGAAAAGTGTTTGTTTATGCAGGGGGAGATCATCTACTTGGATTTTGTCATTTCGCATGGCAAACTGCAAATGGATCAAGAGAAGGTAAGTGCCATATTGTCTTGGCCAACTCCTAGAACCATGAATGATGTCAAAAGTTTCCATGGGTTAGAAACCTTCTATAGGAAGTTTATAAGAGGGTTTAGTCATGTCTATGCACCCATGCTTGACACCATAAAAGGAGGACAGAAGTGTAGATTTACTTGGACAAAGGAGGCAGATGATTCATTTGAAACATTGAAGAAGAAAGTGGCACAACAGCCAGTCCTTGCACTCCCTGATTTCAACAAAAATTTTTAGGTTGAATGTGATGCAAGTCACATGGCAATTGGCATAGTACTCAATCAAGAAGGTAGGCCTATTGCATTTTTCAGTGAGAAATTAAATGACGCTAAGAAGAGATACTCATCCTATGAATTGGAGATGTATGCTCTAGTCCAGTCACTCAAAAAGTGGAGGCATTACTTGATGCCAAAAGAATTCATAGTGTTTACAGATAATCAGGCCCTTAGTTTCATAAATAGCCAGGAGAAACTGAACCATAGACACATGAAGTGGGTGGAAACTTTGTAAGCTTTCACTTTCACCCTCAAGCACAAGAAAGGGGTCAAGAATAAGGTAGTCGATGCTTTGAGTAGGAGGGTTCTCACCCTAAATCAGATTCAATTAGAAAGTGTTGGTATTGATTCCTTAAAGACTATGTATGATGCTGATGAAGACTTTGGAGAGATCTACAATGTGTGTACTTCTTTTGGAGATAAATATCATGTTGAGTATTCTAAATTTCTGATACAGGATGGATTACTGTTCAAAGGAGGATAGTTGTGTATCCCACGGTGTTCTATGAGGCTGAACATCATTAAGGAGAAGCATTGTGGAGCCATGGTGAGACATTTTGGTCTGGATAAGACTTTGGATCTTGTGAAGAGGTATTACTTTTGGCCAATGCTATAGTCAAATGTCAAAAAATTTATGGAGACATGTGTGATCTGTCAGAAGGCAAAAGGAAGATCTACTAATGCAGGTTTATATCGACCATTGCCCATTCCTTCTAGGCCATGGGAAAGCATAAGTATGGATTTTGTGTTAGGTTTACCTAGGACAAGGAAGGGATATGATAGTGTTTTTGTGGTAGTAGACAGGTTTAGTAAAATGGCACATTTCTTTCCATTCAAAACTACTTGTGATGCTTCATATGTTGTAGACTTGTTTTTCAAGGAGATAGTGAGGATTCATGGCTTGCCATTGAGCATAGTGTCCGATAGAGATGTGAAATTTATTGGCCATTTTTGGAGGACTCTTTGGAAGAAGCTTGGTACAAATTTGTCCTTATCATCAGCTTATCACCCTCAAACAGATGGCCAGATTGAAGTGGTCAATCGGTCATTGGGAAATCTACTCAGATGTTTGACAAGACATCTTGAAGAGAAATGGGATAACATCCTATCACAGGTAGAATTTTCTTATAATGACACCATCAATAGGAGTACAGGAAAGTCACCTTTTCAGGTAGTATATGGTATCCATCCCACAGGTATTTTGGAATTAAGAGATATACCTACAGGAGATTCTATTAGTGCATATGGAGAAGCTTTTGTAGCAGCAATCAAAGAGGTGCATGATCAAGTCAAGACTCAACTCCAGCAAACTACATTGAAGTATAAAGAATATGTTGACAAGAAGAAGAGAGCTGTACAGTTTGATGTTGGAGATTTGGTATGGGTTAATTTGAAGAAGGAAAGACTCCCAAAAGGAAAATATACTAAGCTCATGCAGAGGAAGATTGGACCATGTCAGATTTTGAAGAAATGTGAATAGAATGCTTATGAACTCCAACTTCCTTTTGATCTTGGATTATCACCTATTTTCAATGTATGTGATTTAACTCCATACAAACATAATGCAGATGTAGAACATGAACCACTACAGGGCACCACAGATGATGATATTCCTTAGCATTATCTCCCAAAATTATAGAAGATTTTAGACTCAAGAATGGCAAAGAAGACCAGGAACAAAAAGTACATGGAGTACATGGTGGCTTGGCAAGGGAAACCAGATTCAGAGGCAGTTTGGATGACTGAAGAATAGATCATCACATAGGGTGTAGATCTTCAAACTCTCATCTCAAGTGGACTTGAGATTTCTTCTCTCGGGGAGTATGGTGCAGGAGCAGCCCACATAGACTAGGGTCTTATGCAATTTATGCATTTTCTATATTAATGTAATAGGGTCTGTTTGACCAGATTTGTCATTGGTATTTGTAATTCAGTTTTTGTTTGTAATCCCTAGGACACTTATCAAGCTGTCATGATAAGGTTGTTAGTTTGTTAGAAGTTTGTTATCTCTCCCAGCCATTGGGAATTGTCTCCCAGCTACTGGGAATCAAGTCTGTACTACTATTGGAAAGTAGTTAAATAGCTTAGCTCAGATCGATTGGCGACATATAGATTAATAGAGATTAAGATAGATTTAGATTTCTCTAGGAAACAGAGAAGTTCTAAAGTTGTGAAATCAGATATCTGTATCAATTTCTGGAAGTCATAAAAGAAAGATCATGTTTGTGTTGTTTTCTGGTGTTCGATTTCTTTGTGTAGTCAATTTTTGGGTTTACAACCGAGATGGATTCTTTAATCCATTCCACCAGTTGATTACTTCATAATTGATGGAATGGTTGTATATATTAGATTAGGTTTTCTGTTTTGTTTCTGTTTATTTTGTGTGATCACAGGATCAATTTGTAGCATGCTAAGATGAACCCTAGCATCCTCATGTGCTAGGTTGTGAAAGTTAGAAAATTCGTATGTTTGTGGAGAACCAGTTTGGTGAAGCCATGCGTGTTTTAGTCATGCATAGCAGTGTCACAGATAATTAAAATTTCTATGTTTGAATCATTTCCAAAGATTCAATGGGTTTTCGGTTCAATAGTGATAGAAGATAGTACATCAGGTTCCATAGTTGATTGAAGTCAGGTAGAAAAGTCTTCGTTCAAACCTTTGGCAAAAGGTTCAATGGTTCGCAAGTAAATCAGGTTCATTTTGGCTTGATGAATGCTTGTAAGAAGTTAAGTAAAGCTTCGAAGGAGTTTTTGAATTGGTTAAGTGTTTGATTGAACCTTTCAATCGGTTCAACGGTTCAAAAGGGTTTAATGGTTCAGTAGTTCAACAGTGCAACTGTGGATCACCGATAGCTATTTAAACTAAGTGATTGAACTGATAGCATTGGTTCAATGGTACAGTTGATTCATAGGTTCAACCAAAGAAAAATACTCATATTAGCATAGCGGTAGGAGATACAAACCATTTGCCGATAGCGACGGTCTCGCTGATAGGCACAAAATCTAAGTTCCATCGGTAAGAGGAAGGAGCTCAGTGTGATAGAGTTTAGGCTCACTGATAGGATGGATTTCACTGATGGAAAATAATACAGAGAAAATTATATGTTAGTGACTGACTAAAAATTAGTTTGCCATGATCTGCTGCCTGCTCTGCATTAGTACTCTCATCTACTAATGACCTTTCAAAGCGTAAATTAGTTTTGTCGAGACCTTGAGGTATGGAAGAAATGATTGATTAGAGTGAACCCATGAGTTTCATAATTCACTTGTGAGGATGGACTTAAACTAGTTGTGGAGTATTAAACCCAAGTTTTGATTAATGTGAAAAGATGTCAAGGTCTCTTGGTCTGAATTTGTACTTGTGATATAGTCATGGTTCGATAGTTTGTCCCTATGTTTTGACCTTAGGAAGACTAATGTTTGAGGTCCTCTATAGATGTCAAGGGCTAAATTCTAATGAAATGTTGTGATGGAATTTGATCATGAAAGAATGAAATTGGATATGTAGTGAAATGAAGTTGAGTGGTGGGTGAATAGAATCGACAAGTCTATAATGTTTTGACACGGTCGCGATCGGATTCAATAGGGAGAGTAGATACTCAAAGTTTCCCCTATGGTTGTGATAGGGAATGATGAAAGAGGAAATGGATTGGATAATGAATGAATGGTTATGATATGATGGGGATGTGATCAGTTGGATTAGAATGAATGGTTAGGATGTGATTCGGATGTGATTGGGATGGATAAGATATGATTAGGAGAATGATGATGATGACTTGGATATGGTTAGGATGATGTGGATTAGATGAATGAGGTGATTAGGATATGTTAAGGATGACTAAGATGATGGCTAGAAGAATGATTAGGATGAAATGGATTGGATTGGGATGAGAATGTGTAGTGGTTATGCATCATGAATTGATATGATTATGATGCTTAGGATATAATTGGAATGAGGTGGAATGATTTGGAATGATGAATAGAATATGATTCGGATATGGTATGATGTGGCTAAAGACATGAAGGTCAAATGATGAAGAGACGAGTAGGAATGTGATTAGGATATGATGAGTTGGAGTGATGAATATGATATGATGTGAAATAGATATGATGATTTAGGAATGATTAGGGTATAACTATGATGAGGTGACATGAAAAAGATATGACAAGAATGTGATTAGGAATGATTAGGATCGTGATTAGGGTAATGTGATAGGATGATGTGTAAGCATAATGGGATTAGGAATGTGGTTGAATGATGAAAAATGATAAATATGATATGGTTGGGATGAGGTTCAATGATGAAAATATGATGAATGGAATATGATTAGGATATAGTTGAATGATTAGGAATGTGATGGAAATGGATTAGGCCATGACAAGTAGTATATGATGACTATGATTATGGTAATGTGGAATGGTTTATAATGAGTGATTGGATGATTAGATAGGTGATTAGGTATGATGTGATTAGGATGTGATTAGGATATGATGGGTAGGTGTTGGTTGGATTTGGAATGTTGGTTAGATTAGGAATAAGATGATGTGGAATGATGGTAATGTAATTGGGATGTGATTAGGATAGAACAAGGATGATGGGGATCATGTGAATGATAAGGATGATTAGATGGCGAAGAGGATGTGGTTAGGAAGAATGATTAGGATATGGGGTCAAATGTTGAGAGTATGATAAGAATGTGATTAGGATAGGGTTATGATGACTTGGATATGACTAGGATGTGAAGTGGCTAAGGATGGTGATTAGGATGTGAAGGTTGAATGATGAAGATATGAGTAGGAATGTGATTTGGATATGATGAGTTGGAATGGTGATTAGGCTATGATGTCGATATGATGATGACATGGAATGAATGTGTGGAAAGAATGCTGAGGGATGATGATTAGGCAAGCACACACATCAAATATTGAAGAAAATTGGCATTTTTGTAGCTATTTTGATGACTCGTGATGTTTTGTAAACACTTGTAGACATGCACAATCCTAGGCTAGTCAAGGACTGTATTTGTTGAATCCCCTAGCTGTGCTTATTCAAAGCGTGTAGCTCTAGGATCTTGGTAGCACCAGCTCCCCCTTACAATGTACTCACTTCTCATGCACACCAAGATCTAGGTTTCCCAAGGCTTGTCCCCACACCAAACCTTAGGATTGTCCCTGCTACCTCAGCTAAGAACCGTATGAATCAGGGCCACTTCAAAGGTTACCCTTCTGCGTCAACAAATAGAGGGTTTTTGGCCACTATACAAAAGGGTTCTAGTGAATATCTAGGGGACCGGCATTTCACGAGCATCCAACAAGCCACTTAAGGCTCTAACTAACCCTACTAGGAGTTTAATATACACTAAGGTATGCATCCTTTCAAGCTAGCACTGTATGGTGAGCGCTCATACCAGTTAGACTTGGCTTTTGCCTTATCCTCAATTTATATAGCGGGCCAGACAAAACTCCCACTTGGGGTCACAAATGAGTTCTCCTTACAAATGTGTCTTACAGGCAGGCCCACTCTAAGGCTCAAACAAAAGAAAGACAAGCTAACACACTTTTGATCCCCAAGCTCACACTAAGTCGCAAGGGGAAAGCATATGCATGTAAACTTGCCTCACACTTGCATGGGGGTTCATTGACCTTAGAAAGTAGATGTGTGGTGTGATTATGCAAGTGTTGAGAGATGATTTTGATTCCCAAGATCACATGATGTGCGAGGGAAGAGCATACACACCTCTAAACACCAACACAATCACCAAGCATAGAAAATAGTGGTTCATTTTAAGTCCCCAATAATATGTGTGAAAACAACAAGATTAAGTTCATTTTAGTGCACCGAAACCAAATGTGCCTATGATATCAAAACACATGCACATGAAAGAAACTAAATCCCTACATCAAATCTATTAGTAGTTTCAATGTGATTTCTTTTCCCAGTGATCACCACATACTACAAATTAGACATTAGTAGCATAAAAAAACTCCATGATTAAGTAAAAAACATGAAATTTGAAGTGAATGCTTCATTTTGTGAACCATAAGTTCAAAATGGTAAAAAATGGGAATCTGCAAAAATTTGAAAATATTGATTAGTGACATAAAATTAAATTGCAGATTTAGAAAATTTAGGAAATTCTGAGCAATTTGAAAAAAAAAATTCGTATAAAATGGAGCAATTTTGTACAAGTTATTAGCAGTCAAAGTTTAAAATGAAGGTTGACTTTGACCAAAAATAGACCTAATAAAATGGTGTCAAAACCTAAAATTGGCCTTACCATTGCAAAATTGGTTGAGTCTTCTCTACAACACAACTCATTTCGTGTGATTTTGTTATTGATCCGAAAGTTATGAAAATTTGTAAAAAAAAGGCCCTATTAGGGCATGTGGAGGGAGGTGGACAAACTTGACTGTTAAACTCCTAACCTCTAGTAGTTAAAAAATAAAATGGTCACATGTTGTTAAGAGTCCGATCGTTACTACTTGTTGTTAGGGTCTACAGTGATGCCTCTAGTCGCTCATATGACCAAGGGCTAGGATATTTAAAAAATAAAAATGAAATAACAAATAAAATAAAATAAAAAATAATTCTTCCCCCTCTCTCTTCACGCCCAGTCACAGATGTGACCCTGGGCTAGTGCTATGAATAAAAGCTCAAATCTAGGGTTTTAAGCCCAAACAATGGGCACTCGGTGACAATAACAAACAACGACCCACACCAAACAAACCCCAAAACACAGTTTGGTAGAAGAAAATCTCTCTAAACAAACTCCCCCTCATCGCTTTCCTCGCTTGGCTCTGAGAACATGCGAGTGGTGGCTAGGAGCAGCAATAGAAATATATAGAGTGGTAGTGGAGAAACATTTGAAGGCACTGGTGGGCTATGGTTTTGCATATGGTAGCGAGAAGTTTTAGACCATAGTATGGATATCTATCAAGGCATAATGGATGGAAATAGGAGGATTTCGTGGGCTTAAAACCATGTTACCATTGGCAAAGGGACTAGTGGTGATAACAACACCAGGATGTGATGTTAAGACTGAGAAGTGTCCACACTAGGTTGGACTTCTCTAGAAAACGAACACCACTCCAAAAAAAAAGGAAACTATACTGCAAAAAACACTTCAAACATCTAATGAAAGAATAAACTCTCAGGTGATGTCAAATGGCAGGTTGGAGATCTTCAACAAACAACCACCAAACTATTATTATCAGCACCCTGGTCACAATAAAACCATGACCTTACCTTCTAAATAGTGACTTCAAAGTAGAATGTTGACTAAAGACTACAACCTCCAAAATATTCATTTTTTTAAAACACTACCATACTAGAATTTGGAAAATGTTGCGTAGGTTTTTTGGAGAGAGTAGTGACCATGAAGGATGATGGGTAATGTTGTTAGTCCAAAAATTGGTGATCTATGGAGGGAAAAGAAAATGATGGATCAAGAGCAAGGAAACTATTGGTGGTTTTAACTACTAAGGCAACCTCCAAAGCTACGACCAACAATGCCTTCAAATGATGACTCTACAGGCAATAATGGTAGTGTTTAAAGGCTAATGGAAGAAAAATCTAGGTATTGAAAATGGTGTTTGCAAATCTCCACCTTCGATCTTCAAATGTTGGTGTCGACTTCAAAGAAAAATGGTGACAGTAGCCATAACCATGAACATACAATGAGTAGACACTCTATAGCGAGCCAAGTTTGACAACTGGTTAGCTTAGGGAATGGGTTGCATTGGTAGTTTTGAGTAGGTGGTGGTTAGCTAGTGTCAGCCAAGTCTGAAATGGAGGTGATAGGTCCTGGAAAGGGTGGCGATGGAGCCTTAGTGGCAGTTTTTGGTGGAGATATATCTATTTTTGCCAGGAATGAGAGCATATAACATCAGTTGATAGCAAATGGTGAAAGGAAGGTGGAGGTTGACGGAGGGCTAAGGGTTGAGTGGCGTCTCACCTTAGGGTTTGGAGAAGCTTGCAGAAGAGCAACAGAGACAATGGTGACTTGGATGTCACCACCAATGGTGGATTAGGCAACAGTGGTCAAGGTCAAGGGTTTGAATGAAGCACGAGGTTGAGGGTTTAGGCAGAGAGGGCTGACAGTGACTAGGCCATGGGGAGTGGTGACTAAAGTGTTAGTGGTGGTAGGGATGTTGCCAGACAGTTAGGGTTTCCCTTAATGCCATGAAACCTGCAGAATTTTTTTTAAAAAAAATTGCACTAGACAAATTTTTTAACCCATGACCTATAAAAGGAAAAAAATTGAAACCCTGCAACGAGAATTGTTAGTGCTTCAAACACAACATTAATCCTTGCAACACAGAATGAAAATCACAGACAATAAATCCTTCCACAGAAAATAAACTAGAGATTTTCGACCCAGACCTCTGCACAGGTGTCGTATGAATCTGTATGGTTCTACACAGGGGTCTAAAAAAATTTCCAATTTTTTTTAGGTAACTAAAATATATTGAATTTTATGTTGATTTTTGCTAAAAGGGCCTCCTGAACTCAACGGTGAGGTCCATTTGAGCTTGGGAGGTCACCTGCAAAACTAAACTTTCAGAAGTTGACCAAAAATGATCCATTCACGTCAGGTTCACAAATGTAGATAGGAAAAAGCTAGTTAAACATGCAAAAATGAAATAATAGCTAACCTAACTCCCAATGGAGTGCATTCTAACCTATAAAATCAATCAAACAAAACATAAAAAAATTAAGAATCTAAGCTAGAAATGACTTCTCTCCATTGTCCTCCTCAATCTTACATTTTTGTTCTCAAATTTGCAGGTTGTTGCACAATCTATAGAAGCTCATATGTGTGGATAGCAAGATGTTGGAGATTGTGTATGAGATGTAGAGGTAAGAAAATGTCTTCTAAGAGATGAAAATGAAGTTGAATGGGTAGTTTTATAGAGGAGGCTGATTTGATTGGAGGGCCAAGATTCATTGTTGACTTGGAGCCAAAATGAAGGGCTAGGATGAGTTAGAGTTCCTCTACACTAGAGGACTAAATAGAATTTAAAATTAGAAGAAATTGGTGAGGTGGGATGAGATTTAAATTAAATAAATTTGCCCAATTTATTTAATTTATTGAAATGATGCATGTGAAAGGGGATTAAGTGAGGGTATTTAAACAAATGTTTATTTTGTTTAAATTAACAAGAGGGGATATTAGGATAATGAATGACTAAATAATTAATTAATTAAAATCAATTATTTAATCATAGAGGCAAATTAAGGAAAATTAGTGGATTGTAGAGGAAATTAGGGTTTTGCAAGGGATGGACACTTTTAGGTGTCTTCACATCCTTTTCAATAACCTGAGCAGCCAAGGCACTTTCCATATTTTCATAGCTAGCAAATTCAATAGACATCAAATATTCTTCTTTGATAGCAATAAACACCCAATCATTTTCAGAGGACCCTCAATGATCAGATTCATTATCTGTTTCCCCTTCTTCTCCATTTTCTTGGACATAGTAACATTTCTTCTGACCTTTATGCATGTTAGGTTTTGGTTTTGAAAACCTTTCTAGACATCTTGAGGCAAAATGACCAATCTTATTACAAGAAAAATATTTGAGTGGTAATTTTCCTTCATACTTATCGGATCCTCTTGGCATTCTTCTAGAAATAAGAGCTTCAAGATCTATTGTTTCTATTTCAACATCTTCAAGATCCTTTCTTGTCTTCATAAATCTATTTGATCTTGTAGAGGAACTTTCACCTAGATCATATCTTTGTTTTCCATACACACTGGCGTTAAATTTAGATACAGACTTGGGAAGATAATCACCAAACTCACTTAATTTGAAGGCTGAAATCTTGCCAACCAAATGATCTCTTGTAACTTTTGAGACTATCTTGGTCTCTTCTATAGCTATAACCTTATGTCTGTATGAATTTGGTAAAGATCTGAGTACTTTTGATACAATTTCTAATTCTTCTAAAGTTCCACCAGCATACCTGATGCCACACACAAGTTCATTTATCTTTTGCATGTAGATTATGATGTTTTCATCTTTGCTCATCCTCATAGTTTCAAATTTTCCTCTCAAACTTTGTAGCTTTGCACATTTGACATATTTGCCACCTTCATACAGATACTCCAACTTTTTCCAGATTTGATAAGCAGTTTTTAGACCAAAGATATTTGTCATCTCCGAATTAGTCAGGGTACTTAACAAGGCTTCTTTAGCTCAAAGATTATTTTTAGCATCTTTGATTTGATTAGGAGTCGAAAGAACTTTCTCCAGAGGTTTATACTCAACACTAGTTATTGCTCAATGCGCATTGTCCATGCATTGCAAATGACACTCCATGCAATTTTTCCAAACAGAATAATTTGCTCCATCAAATCTTGGACTATCCTTTATGTAGGTTGACATCCTGGATCTCCTTAAGCAGTTAGGATTTTATGAGAGGATCTAGCTCTAATACCAATTATTGGAACTAGACAACTGAGAGGGGGGTGAATCAATTCTCTCACAATAAAAACTTTTTTTCTTTTAACCTTCTTTGTTATCTTACTATCAGATTAGTGATGTAAACATTAAAGCATAGATCAACAACATAATCAACACATTTGACACTAAGATTTTGACGTGGAAACCCAGTTAAGGGAAAAACCATGGTGGGAGTTAACCCACAAAATGTGTACCCTCTTAAAAGTACTTAGTAAAATAGAAGGCACATGCCTTCAGGTGCACTGCCCAAAGCTCACTGCTCAAAACAGAGGTTCACTACCTATAGAATTTATTTAGAAAGAATTAACTAAGAAATAGCATCTATTTCATGCCTGATTCAGTTTCATTGAATGCTCAAGAACTTTCACGAATGCTCAAGAACTTTTGCTTTGCTCCAAATTCTTCTTCACACTCTATATTGCTCTCACTCGTTTTCTTCTCTCCTTTGCTCCTGATCCTTTCTTCAGATTGATTTGTTTTTCACAAGGATAATTCCAATACCTCTTTAACAAGTATTTATATACTTCATCAACCTTAGAATGATCAACAAGATCGGCTAACCTTGACGCAGATCATCACACTGTCGGCCAAACACAATTGAGACTTGAATCTTCTTCTACAACCACTCCATGCTTCATAAAAGTACTCTAAGTTATCCGCAATAGGCTAGGAACATCCGGTCAACCAAGACTGGGAAGCACATCAACCTCAAAGAGAAAATCTTCAATGAATAAGCTCAAACTTCAATGTGGACCTCTGACATAGTAGCCATACGATTTAGAGACCTCTACAAGCACATTGAATTTACCAATAACATCCATTCTAAACTAAATTATTAGAAGCATTTGAATCTTCCTTCGGAACCTCAAAAACTCTCTCTGCCATGAATGTCAAACTAGAAGGATAGCTTGCAGAGCTCCAAACCATGAACCACTGGTGTTGACGGTACACATTGACTTCCCAAACATGCCTTTAGATTTACAGATCACAATTTTATATTACAAGAGCAATCTAGACCTCTTTCTTTTCACTCTGTCTTTCCTAAGTATTGTAGGAACTGGTTCTACTTAGATGGCCATAACTCCTTGAAATCTTCATGTAGATTTCTCAAATATTAATTGGATCAATCTTTGACAATCCTCTACATAGCCACATGATCAACATGCATTGATTGTCATTAATTTTCTTAGTATCCTCAATAGTCTGGTCTTGTATGCAAACAAAAAAATAGAATATAGTTGACACCAATGGCAACAAGGATATGTTAACATCAATGACAACCCACTTAAGCACATATTTACAATAGAACAAGCAAATCAGGAGGATACAAAAGTATTAGATAAAGTAGTTGGTGCAGGACATACTCCCAATCCACCTGATACATTAGGGAATGAGGATAATATTACTACTTCATAGAGCCCTCCAGATCAAGTAGCAAGTGATGAACAAATAGGAAAGAGTCCTTCTGCAAAGAACACAAAGAAAGATAAAGTAGAAGAAGATGGTGCAAATGTTGAAACACATAAAGTAGATACTGAGAAATCTAATGAACAAAAGGATGGTTTAGAAAATGTTGCAAGAGACACTACAGATGCAGTAAAAATTCTTCTTGAAAAAGAGATGAGTGAGCTTGATGAACCTGAACTACTCCAAGGTCTAGCCAATCTAGATGCTCTCTCTCCAATTCAACTGATGAAAATAGCATCATTCACCCAAGTAAAGGCCGGAGAAAAGATGTCAAAATTTGACATGGAGGACAATGAACTATTGGGGCTTGCATTCAAGATTTTGGAAAAGTTAATACCTACCTACCAAAAGAGTATGTCTGATTTGCCCTCCAAACATCTGAAAAATCTTGTAAGTTCTATGAATACTCATTTTGAGTCGTTTGAGAAGTTTGTGGAGGCAAAAGTTTAGAAAAAATTCTTAGATAAGAAATTTTGTGAAATAAAGAATCTGAGAGGAAATGATAGAAGGATTCTTGGTATTAGCATAAAAAGTATTCAGAATGCTCTAAATGATGGAAGTGATATGTACAAATTATGTCTATCATGGCCCAAAGTTAATGAGGATATTTAGAAAAAGATAAAGGAGCAAGAACAAAAATTGTTAGATCTCTCTCAAAATTTTGATCCTCTAACAGTTTCACCTATAAGTCAAGAATGTCAAGTAATCAACCTAACAAATGAGATAAAAAGGCTTATTAAAGAAAAGGGTAACATTATGACGAGAATGTGTGAGCTCTGAGGATTAATTACTCTTAAGTTAGAGACAATGTATAATGCCCTATCTGAAGCTCAGAGTGTAGCTCAGACTAGTGATCCAACATATCTATCAAAGGTAGAAGCATATTCATTTTTGTTAAGTGGGTACATATTCATTTTGGATGGAATGAAGAGTACTTGGGTCTCTAAACTTGTGCAAATAAAAACTAGCTTTGCAGACATTCTCAAGTTCATGCAAATAAGACTTAATGATTATTTGTAATATGCGGTAGTATATATAGAATTTTTGGAGAGTTTTGTCTTGCAGACAACACCCTTTGCCATTAATGTCAAGGAGGGAGTGAAGGGTAGTGAAAAATGAGGTATTCAGCAAAGGGGAAGCACTAGATCGAATAAGTGAATTACACGAGTGTACAGACAAATGGGGAGTTGCACTAGACACTTAGTCATTTTTCACTAAGTATTGCTATCAATGCCAAAGGGGGAGCTTGTTGGCAAGAGACACTACTTTACATTGATAGGTGTTGTCATTGATGGCAACTAAGATCATCCCAATCATTTGCATAACACAATTTGTTCATACCGAAAGTCAGATTCAAAATGTGTCTAAGTCTGGGTAGTTAGGAACAGAGCAGTAATAGGGTTCGGTATTTTGGTCTAGATCTCTCCAGTGGAAAGTCATGATTATCCACAGATCTAGGGGAGTCATATGCATTGTCAAGATAGTCCAAATCTAGATTTTTGGCCTCCAGTGATGAAGGATTCAAAAAATATTAGCCTCTGAGTACTAGGTTCCAGTTTGTCAGAGCAGACAGAAGAAGAATAGGCCGACTTTGTAGAAGGTCTTGATTCCAGATGTATGGAAGTTGTTTGTTGGACAAATGGTGATGATCAATGATAGTGGCTAACATGAGTGATGATTTTCAAGAGCAATTTTTGGTCTGCACCTTAAGTTATGTATAGATCTAGCCGATAGAGTAGAGCATTCATAAAAGTTCAAGTGTTGTTGAGGTCGACTGATAGAATGATTCTTCTAGATCATATTGTTTATATATATAGCCAATGAAATTGGATGATTTAGTGAGTGTGGTGTATGTAAGAAGATAAGAAATCTAAAGTGTGAATGAAGGTAGAATAGTAAGAAGAGCAAAGCAAAGATGAAATATGTAAGATTAATTTTTGTACTTAACTGAAACTAAAATTTTTGCATGGGTAGATGCTATTAATCAGTTCAAGTCTCTATCATTCTCTTGTAATATTTCCATAGGTAGTGAGCCTCCATTTGAGCAACAAGCTCTGGGTAGTAATCTTGAGTGCATGTGCATTCCCATTTGTAAAAATACTTTTAATAGTGTATTAATTTTTGTGGGTTTACCCCCACCGTGGTTTTTCCCTTAACCGGGTTTCCACATAAAAATCTTGGTGTCAAATGTGTTATTTATGTTTTTGTTCATATGTTATTGATTGATGCTGAAATGTTTATATCATTAAATTGATTATAAGAGGAAAAGGAAGATTAAAGGAAGAAAAGATTGAAAATGTGTGACAACTGATTCACCCCCCTCTCAGTTGTCCAAACCTAAACCAATAGTATTTGCATGGAAACACACACACTTCACAAATGAAAATAGATCTTCTATAAATACCCTTCTTAATACTTCAAAACATTGATTAGGTTAGCATCATAAGCAACATTAGATGAAAGGTGTAACATTTCACAAGTCAACCCAAACTTCTCAAAATTGCTAACTGGTCATCTTCATACTATTGGGGAGAAGAAAAACATCTATGTGGACCAAGAGTTCAATCATGGATGGTCTCAACATTATTCATTTACCTTTCTGCTGAAATATCATATCAACTATACAACCACAAAATAGGAAACATGACTATCTATAGGAAACAAAGCATTCCAGACCACATGTGGTACTTCATACCTCAAGATATGATGTTGCAATGAAATACAAGACCTAAAACCTTTTAGGGATGAGATAAAACATCATAATATGTTTCTTATTAGATCGACACACCTTTATCTAATGATTCCTAGATAATTCAAGAGTTTAACATGGATAATCAGGAGTCTAGAGTACAATTATACTCAAACCTTTACTTGTAGACATAACTACTTAATGTGGTACCAAAAAGTGAAGTTTGTTTGCATGTAGATCTTACCTAATATACCTTGGACCATATAATACCTCCATACAAGCTCTAATGGTTGATCTATATATGTTTCATCCTTCGTGAAACTCAAACTTGTGTATTCAGGCTCTAGAATGGACTATATTGCCTCTGTCAAAAGAGTGCTGACATTGCAGACCACTAGAATGCTTGGAACTTGATTCTAGAGTGGTGTAATTTAGATCATATCCCACCAGAGTTCTACTTATATAGTAAATGGCATGTTCCTTTTCTGTATCATCAGTTTGAGCCAATAAAGCACCTATGGCAACTGTCGTTGAAGAGGTGTACAAAAGCAAAGGATGATTAGAGACAGGTGGTACTAGCACAGGTAGTGTTTCTAAGTATTTCTTGATCTAGTCAAAAGACTGTTGACATGTGTAATCCCATTTAAAGGTCTCTCCATTATGAACCAAGCATTGGAAAGGGTGACATTTATCTACCAGTTGTGCAATGAATCTTCAGATAGACTGTAGGCGACCTTGGAGGCCACATAGCTGTTTCAAATTCACTGGTAGAGGCATGGTGGTAATGGCTTTTACTTTGGTAGGATCAACTTTGATGCCTCTTCTGGAAACTATGTAACCCAATAATTTTCCAGAGGTTATGCTGAAGACACATTTTTTGGGATTTATCTTGACTTGGTACTTTTTCAACCTATCAAAAATTTGTTCCAGAACTTGTAAGTGGCCCTCTCTTGTTTTAGACTTGCTCAAAATATCATCCACATAATCCTCCATGATGGTATGGAAGAGGTCATGAAAAATAGCTGTCATGGCTCGCTGGTATGTTGCTCCTGCATTTTTTAGGCCAAAGGGCATGACCACCCAACAATAGGCACCCCATGGATAGATAAAAGAAGTCTTAGGCTAGTCCTCTTCTACAATTCTAATTTGATTATACCAGTAGAAACCGTCCATCAATGAAAGCATTTCATGACCAACTGTGAGATCGACGATTGTGTCAATGCTTGGGAGAGGAAAGTCATCCTTAGGGAAGATCTTTAAAGTCATTACAACATCAGATTCTTCCATCTAGCTTTGCCACGAGCATTAGATTGCACACCCATTCAGGATAGTCAATGGGCTGGATAAACTTGGCATCTAACAACTTCTAAATCTCTGTCCTGACTAGAAGAGCTATTTGGGGATGCATTTTTCAGAGCCTTTATTTTGCTGGCTTGGCATTTGGAGATACTTCTAGATGGTGCACTACCAGTGAAGGATCTAAACATAGCATATTTGCATAAGTCCATGCAAAGTTTATTCCCATTTTCATGAAAAATGCTGTAAAATTGACATTCTCTTCATGTGATAGTGATGCTGCTAGATAGGTGACTTTTGGATTCAGTCCTATGCCCAGATTAATCTCTTTAGAGTCTTCCACCAATAGAGATGATCGCTCCTAATGAGTGAGAGTTACAAGAAGGTCAATGATGCAGAGTCACACAACAGAAGCTTGCAGACAGGATGAAAAACCCATTAAACCCACTAAATAGCTAAAATCCTAACATACAACATTGTTGGTCATGATGTTAGTCATACACAAGCATAGAATAAAAGTACACATTAACCTTTATTCATCTTGAAAGATATGATGAATTCAGAGAATTCATGATCCCAAGTCTTCAGTGATTAGGTCTTAATCTTCTGACGTTACTCAGAGGTTGATGTGTGTTGTTGTTTCCATTTTGGGGCCTTACATAGAGTTCATCACAATGACACTATTTCTGTAAAGATTCTTCACAAAGAGGTTAGTTTACACAGTTGTTTGATTCAATGATATAGTTATACTCAAATATTTGCATGATATTTATTAGTAATGCATGCTTTAGCTTCAAATATGCTAAATATTTCCACTTATCTACGAGATGTCCACATATTTGTATTGTTTGCTTTAAATGTTCAGTTATTTGCAATTATGATAGTGAAATGTTCTAAAATTTAAAGAAATTGAAAGAAATTCTTCAAATGAAAGATGAATCTTTAGCTATTGAACCACATGTATATCAGATACAGTCATGAGGAGAAGAAAACCAAACCATATGTTCACCAGGACATTCCACAGCTGGATACAGTAGGTGCTAACTTCAAAGGAATTGTATGAAAACAATGTATGTAAGTAGACATGCACTCCAAAGGACGCAACAAATCACCACATAAATCCAGAATTCACACACTAATTACTCAAGATTTACTATGAATTGTAACCAAAACAGTCTTCTCATTCACTAAGTATGCAAAGATATAAATGTATACAAAAAAGCTTTGAAATGAGCCCTGAATATTTCAGCAGACAAATTTCAATTAAGTTTTGAATATTCAAAATGAAGTACTCCTGCACCTTTTATAGAATAAGGTGAGGAATCCGTTACAAAAAGATCAGCGATCCTGATTCATCTATGCGTATCCACAGTCAATATTTCCTTTGACTACTTCAACCTTTACAAAATGGCACAAGTTGCCAGTTGGCAACTATTTAAAAAACCTATTTTCACTAAGTATCCGATGCTGATATTCACTCTATGATGCATCATCATCTACTTTATCAGAGTCATGCTCTTCATCACCAGGTGCATCACTTCCTGAACTTTCATTATCATGATGATGATGAACCCGCATATGAGGTTGCATGATGCTCCCGACCTGTTCATATAATCGCACAATTCTATCTATTTCCCCACCATCCTGAGTCTTTACTTTGATCATGGCATGCTTGTGTGTCTCGTATTTGTGTCTACTATTGTCCAACTTGTTCTTCCTGTCTTGCAGCATCTCATTGTAATTCTCCATCTTGAATTTGATTCTCATTATTTTATCTATGACTTCTTCTGTCAAGTGAACAAGTGGATCATCTGCTATTGATTGGAAGTTGCCGTGTAAAGCTTTGATGGAAAACTCTTCATCTTGATTTTCAACTTTCACTTCCACTTTTCCTTCTAGTGTTTCCAATATTTCTGCCTCAACAGACATTAAATCATGCAACTTCATGCTGATATCTCTCAGTTTATTATTGCATCTTCTGAGTACTCCACATTCAAATTGAATGTCCTTATACCATATGTCAACCAACAAGGCAGTATTACTGTTTAGTACCTATTTATTGATGAGCAGTTGAGGATTTATCCTCCTTATTTCACCTAGGATATTTAATACTTTTTCCAATTGATAAGACCTTTTTCCTGTCTGCATCTGCAATTTGTCTACCTTGGTCCTGGAGTCGCTGAGAGTATTCCACCTTTTTAAAGAAGCCTTTACTACTTCCTCTACATCACCCAATGTGGATGACATCCATCTCCTTAGTACAAATGCCTCATGTTTCATGAGGTCTAATTTATTCACCTCCTCTTGAGAAATAACAGTCAATGGGACTGCATGTTCAGTTGAAGTATCTTCAGTATTGGTCAGCCTTCCTATGTAGGCAAGCAACTGAGAAATGTGCTCTTTGTGTTGCTTATTTTTTTCCTTCTCTCTTTTCACCTTCTAAATTAAAGAATCAATAATAACCTTGCCCTCTTGACCCTCTTGGTCTTCATTGGCAAATTCTAAGTCCACTGTGCTGATCTGGAACTCATCTAAGGTAATTTTACCTTTTTCTTTCTCAACAGTAGGTACTGCAATTTGTGTAGTCCTCCTCCCAATTGTTGGATCTCTTTTGATGGCAGAAGTCATTCTGGCCTTCCTCTTAGGTTTTGTTATATTCTCAGAGAATAGGGTGGAGACATCAAATTCTTGAATTTTAAATTCTTCTTCTACATTTACCTCTTTCTCCAACCATGGAGGTACCTAATCATGTTTCTCTGCATCATCATGATGTTCACCTGTGTCTCCTGTTTCTGTCAGCGGATGTGATGGAGAAACATGATTTCCTTAATTCTTCTTCATGATGTTCGCTTTGACGTTGATCCTGTGGCACATCTTCCTGATGAGGAACTTCTTTTTCCAGAGGAGCATCTTCCTGAGGTGGAGGATCTTGTGATGTATCTATATGTTGATCATGATGATCATGATCCTTTTCTATCATTACCTCATCCTCTTTTGGCTTTTCCTCCTGCTGAGGAACATTCTCACTTGTGGATAATTGAGAAGTCTCCTTAAGTGCTGGTGCTAGTTCTATAATCACAATTTGTTCTGCACCTGTGCCACTTATTTCTTGAACCTTGGTAGTAGGATCTTCTACCACACCTTTCTCATCGGCTTTCCTTTCTTGAACCTCTACTACAGGAGGTTCCACTGATGCACCTTGTCCGCTTGGTTGGCTGATTTCTGAAGCATGGCCTTCTGGTTCTACCATCTTCACTTCTTCTGCAGGTTGCCCTTTGTTAGGTGATCCTGTTGGATGTTCAATATTTACATCCTGCTTCTCTATTATGTCTATCACCGCAGGATTTGTCACCTCTGTAATCAGTGTATCTAGTCCCATTTCTTGGGCTATCTACTTTGGGCTTTTTTCTTTCTTGGTTTCCACTTGCTTCATCTCCTCCAGTATAGTTTGAACTGGTGGAGTCTTGTGAGGGGTCATGTGCACACCTGCAGCAAGGGTTTCCATCTTCTGTGAAGCTACTTCCTGCACAACCTCATCATCAGACAAATTTATTGTCTCTTCTAGCGAGATGTGACCTTCTGCTTATTTCTGAGAGGTTTCTTTCATCTGCTCTTCTGCGAGCTCAGTCTTAAACTTGACTATGGTAGGAAGTGGAACATTGTGCTGAAGTTCCCTATGTACTTCACTACCTGACCCTTGTAACAATGTAGGGGATTGTTTTATTTCACCCCTCATGGAGGTTCTCAATTTCTTAGGTGGGGTAGACACCACCACCTGTGGAGCTCTTCTTTTTCTTTTTATTATCAAAGGAGCCTCTTCTTCTTTAGGCTCTTCCTCCATGAGGATATCCTCTTCATCATGTTTTCTTGAGGATTGACTCTCTTCTAGGGTCTCAGTAATTCTAGCCTCTATTATCTTACTCTTGGACTTTCCTTTCCTTGTCCTTTGAGGGGATGCTGATCCTGATCCTGATGTTGCTGCCTCCTCAGCTACAAATACTGCCCTTTCAATAATAACCCCTGTGGGTTCGTTATCTACTTTCTTGCCCCTTGGGGGTCTTTTGCTCTATTTTTGTGGTGGAGGGAGTCTGTCTCCTTTAGACATTCTCTTTTCATTCAAGAAGTCATCATACTCCCCATCGAGAATATCCTGCCCCTTTTTCTTATTGTCCACCGTAATGGCAACACCCTTCTTCGTCAATGCCCCTATCTGTTCATCAACCCAGGATTGGGTTAGTTGTATGGTCCTAGCAATGAAGGGGTCCAAGGTTATATCCTCTTGTATGGTGAGGTCAGGTGTAGAGATGGTATCATTATTTATTTTCTTCTGCTCATACTCATCTGCAATTATCCTGCCATCATCTTTCTTCAATTGTTGGGGGATGGGGATGCAATCAAAGGTTCTGATTTGATTCAAAGTTAGCCTTTGATATCTTCTTCTTCTTGCTTTTGCTTCATCTTCAATGTCAGCCCAGAATTCTTCTAGATGCCTCTGATGAATAGGCTTTCCTATTATTTTCTGCATCCTACCATAAGGATCATATGGTCTTATTAATGGAAAAGGCTGCAAGTTCATTTTATTCAAGGTGACCATCACCTTCTTTATGTTCTCTGAATTAGGATACATGTACCAGCCAATGGTGACTGGAAACAAGATTGGTGGCAACTTCTTTGCATCTTTGTATGTTTTTATCATTGTGGAGCTCTGCCTGATGAACTCCATCAGTATCACTGCATCAGTGGGATACCTTGGCAGCATGAGGGGATTTCCTTCAAAACCCTCAATCCTCATGTAGGAAAAGGTGGCAAACTGAATATACCAGGCTCCATGCCTGTAAATTATCTTTTGAGCCTCCATGCTCAATCTCTTTGTTCTGTCCTCCTCCACGGTCCTCACTAGATGCATAGAAAATGCATCATTTACCAGTTTGTAATCTTGGAGGTAATTGGCTCTTTGCAGATGGGGATGATGATCCCAGATATGTACAGCATTGACTGTTCCTGTGACTTTCCCATCTGTAACCAGTGCATCAAAATTTGCCTTTATAAGCATAGGAGTAGACAATGTATGAGGTCATATAGAAAGCACAATTTGAACCTCCTAGGTTCATCAGCTGCTCATGTAGAGCATTACTTATTAGCTAGTTCCATAGTGGCTTGATATTTGAATACAAACACATCATTATTACACCATACATCCAGTCTCGAAAACTACCAGCATCAGGCTGGCCTGTTACTCTATTCAGTAGTGCAATCATGTATTGATATTCATCAGTAAAATCATATTTGAATAGATGCACAGGAAGTTTGGCTACTGCAAGATATGTATTATTTTTAGCTCTCCATTAATACATATTCTTCCTAGCTTGTTTCTTGTTGTTTTCATATTCTTTCTCTGACTTCCTCAGGTCCACACTTTTAACCTTGCTGCCCAATGGCAATCCAAATGTCTTGGAAAGACCCTTGATGGATAGGTCAGCATATATCCTCCCATGTTTCATCACCTGCCTGGTCTCTAGATTATAGTTCTTGGCACACTCAATAACCAGTTCAGAGATTCCATGGAGTATGGAAAACCGGCGGCATTCCACATCCTGGATATGAAAACTGCATCTAGCACAAGACTCTTGTTATTCTCATCGTTCAACCTGGCTGACCATGCTTCCAAATTAGTACTCCCCTAATGGGTATCTGTAATTGCACTGTACTTAAACAGGACACCCCTCTGGGATGAGAACATAGGCCTATCAAATTCTGCTTGACACTTAACTAACCTCTTGTCAGCCATGGGTGCCTGTAATTAACAAAATCTTGTCTTACAATGGGTATACACATGCATGCATATTACAATTAACTTTACTAATCACCATGCCTACTGTATATGTTCAACATTACTTAATCATATGGATGCATAAACCAAAACTTCAGATTAACCACCCATACCTAACTATTACAGAAACAACAGGACGAGGGTTTCATTTACTTACCTGGATATACAAATTTCCTTTTATACCAGTGGACTTATGACAATGCTCTTAATTTAGCTAATGATCATGCACTTCCTTCTGTTTGTGAGCTCAATTTGTGCAACTATCGCCTGTATGAGGATATGGAAGCTGGTGCTCTATAAAAACAAATTTATCACAAGGTAAAAATGAAATGACAGTGAATTCACCCTTTTAACAATGCACTTAGGGTAAAATTAGGGCAACCCTGATAGATTGGATTTTACTCATCGATTATCCACGCGAAAATGTAGGATCTCACCAGGTGTTTCATCAGTTTTTGTGGTCGGTGGGAACCACCTACCATGTCTGCGCGCATTAAATGTTAATGGCGGTAACGGGAGCGGGGTGATAATCGCAAGATAGGATGATATTCAAATGATAGGAGGATGTTTACAAATATCATCCCAAATTTGATATGATCATCCTCCTTGAGAGGAAAAACTATCGTTGACAAGATTAGGTGACGGACGCACCCCTTGGTTATGTTTAGCACATCAGGAGGATATCTCGATATATCGGGTGACGTTTCAAAGATGATGATGACTGGACAAACTTACATGTCTCTCTTTTGAAATATCAGGATGATGTCATCCTAATATTCGCTCAGTGTATCGGCAAGGCATTGTGACGTCATCGTCATAATATATAAGCAGGATCATGCTCAAGAAATATACCGCGAGAGGTAAAATGATGATGATGTCATCGTCATGTTTGTTTCTTCATTTATCGGACTTGGATGATGTCATCAAGATATTGGCTTAGGAGGATATTTCACAGCAGGAGGATATTAAGAAATATCGAGTTACTTTGAAAAATGTGATCTTCGCGAAATGCGCAAGGCTATTGACGGGTAAAGGTTACTATCACCTAAAATTGACGTTCGGATATTCAGACCGCATGATTTTATCGGGTGATATACTATATCAGGGTGACCTTTTATAATATGACTGATGTTACGAAATATGACTCTCCCCCTGTGAATATCAAGTTTGACTCAAACTTTGACCACTCATAACTTTCACATCCTGACGAATATCAAGGTGATGTAAAAGACAAACCTACATGGAATTTAATGCTTTTTCTAAATATGAGGTTTCTGGAATAAAATATGAAATTTGACGAATTGACCTCATGACGATCACTTACCCAACCTTTTAATGCATGATGATCTGCATGACTTACTTTTACCAGACTGCCAGAAAGCACAAAACACAAGCCAAAAAGTTGGGTCCCTGTTTTGTCAAGTCAAAATGGGGCATGTTGTGTAACCACACAACAACTTGCCACCAAATAAAACAAACAAATTCCAATGATTCAAGTGATGTGATCACATTGATCCATAGTATTCTAATTCTTCCTGAGCATAAGCATCATGATCTTCTAAATGATAAAATTTCATCATGGTAACAATGCTAACAAAGGATCATGTGTGTGTAGATGATTAATTATCTTCATCTTGAAAGCAAGTTGAAAACATAAGTAACTGGTGTTAAACTACATAGTTGGAGATCATCCCTCATAGCCAACCTAGATAGAGCCTTGCTGCCAGTAGGCATCTATAGCCCCAGCAAGGTTATCTATACAATCTCCCCAAGTAGAGCCCCACTACTAGCAGGCGTCTATAGCCCCGGTAGAATTACTTAGATGCCCTAATTTTATTTCTTTTCTAAATTTTTCTGTTAAAATTTGTGTCTGATATCATCATGTCAGCTCATTTGTACAAGGTATAGTCACTTGCAGCTTTAAGTTGGAGATTGTATTGGTAGCAAGGGAGTCTCTTTAGATTTTTCACTTAACACCTATACTTGTGTGTTAACCAAACCCAAGGTTGTTAGGTGTTTCATTGTGATTGATTCACTTAGATCAAGAAAAGGCACCCTGATGAAAAGCTATCATAGACCTGATCATGAATACTTCTCAGGCTAAATTACAACCTATGTCTAAATTTGATCTCATCACTTGAATCCTAACAATTTAGTTATTTTCTGTGGTAATGAGGTGCATCATCTTGACTAACCAAAAAAAGGTCTCAACAAACAAAACAGAACAACCAAAAATAGAACAAACTGTATAGACAACTATACAAATGTACAATATGATACACATGACTGTCATGAAGTCACTCAGGCCTGGAAATAATGTTTGAGGAATTGTCCATTGACTGGCAATGAGACATCCTCACCTATCAGGTTCTTAAGCCTATAAGTGTTGTCTCCTAGTATCTCAGAAATTTGAAAGGGACCTATCCATAATCTGTCAAATTTGCCATGGTCACCTTTCCTCTCATGGGCTTTATCCGACATCAGGACTAAATCAGATATCCTAAAGGCTTTAACTCTAGCTCTCTTATCAAACCAACGTTTGACAACAGCCTGATGTTTTGGAAACTGGTCAATTGCTTGACTCCTTTTCTCTTCCAAGTGCATCAACTGAAGCAACCTGACTTCTTGTCTATTATCAATACCTAGGTATTCTTGGGCAAACTGCAAAGTAGGAATTTTCAAGTTTACAGGAAGGATAGGATCCACCCCATATACCAATTGGAAAGGTGAGTTTCCTAATGCAGTTTTCATTCTAGTTCTGTCTACCCATAAGGCATATTTCAGAAATGAGTTCCATTCCCTAGGGTTCTTCTCTATTAGTTTTCTTATGATATTTAGCAAATTCTTGTTGGTGAATTCTGCTAATCCATTCCCTTGGGGATAGTAGTTGGATGAAAACTTAAGTATGATCCCATGATCAAAAGCCCAACTTGACAATTTAGTTGAAGTGAATGCAGAACCATTATCACTTACCAAAGCATAAGGAGTTCCATACTTGGTGACAATGTTGCTCTCTAGAAATTTAATGACATCATTTGCAATACAATTCTTGCTACTGACAGCCTTAGTCCATCTGGTACAATAGTTAGTAATTGTTAAGACATACCTATGGCCCGAGGAGGATGGAGGATTGATTGGTCCTATGAAGTCCATGCCCCATTGTGCAAATGGGCACTCTTCCATCACTGGTTGCAAGGGTTGTGCAACATATTTCTTTCTGTTTTGGCAACCTAACATACATGACAACACTTAACATGATCAGTTGTATCTTTAAAAACTATGGGCCAATAATATCCTACTCTGAGGATTGCATGTGTCATGGCCAAGGCTGATCCATGTGCTATTCTGAACTTGTCATGTAACTTTGATAGGACCTTATTTGCTTCTGGCTTTTCTAAGCATCTCAGGTATATTTCTTCATAATTCTTTTTGAATAGGGTTCCTCCCTTCATCATATACTTTCGTGACCTTATCCTCAAGGCTCTTCTCTATGAAGCTTGCAATCTCGGAGGACATCTTCCAGTAATCAGGATGTGCCTGATATCTGAGTACCATTCTTTATTGCTCTTATCATTGATAACATACTGCTGACTTGTGATGTTTGGGTCAATTTTAGATATCATTTGGCTTAAAGCCTGTCCTCTTACCAGCTTCATTGGTGTAATTTCCATGTCATACTCTTGTAATACAGTAATCCATTTGGCTCTTTTTTCACCAGGCTCACTCTGCATGAGTAGCATCTTCACTGCTGCATCAGGTACTACTGCAATCACCTTGCTTCTTAGTATATAATGCCTAAATTTCTTTACTACCCTGACTAATGCAAGTGCTTATCTTTCAACATCCACATATCTTAGTTCAGCATCCTTGAAAGGACAGCTCATGAAGGCTATTGGTTTCTCTTCTTTTTCTTCATTCCTTTGAGTTAACACTGTTGCAGAGGTATGTTCCGAAGCAAATGAATAGATGTAGAAATCCTTTGTGTAATCTGGACTGATGAGTACAGGAACATCTGATATGGCTTTCTTTATGTCCTCAAAAGCAGCTTTAGCTTCTACTGTCCACTCAATTTTGGCATCTTTTTTCAGCATAGCATTTAGTGGTCTGACTATTTCTGCAAAACTAATGATGAATTTCTTACAAAGTTAATCTTACCAAATTAAGACTTAAGTTCTTTCTTGCTTCCAGGAAGTTGTATTTTCATGATAGACTCCACCCTGTCAGGATCAATGATGATTCCATCTTCAGTTATCAAATGGCCTAATAACTTTCCTGTTGTCACCCCAAATATGCATTTCTTGGGGTTCAGTGATATTCCATACTCTTCACATTTCTTCAACACATTTTTGAGATCTGCTACATGATTTCCCCTTTCTTTGGAGAATACTGTCAAGTCATCCATGTAGATGACTATACATTTTCCTATTAAGCCTCTGAAGGCTATGTCCATTGCTCGCTGGAATGTTGCTCTAGCATTTATAAGTCTGAATGGCATACGTCTATATGCAAATATCCCCCACTTGGTGGTGAAGGCAGTTTTCAGTCTGTCAATTTTATCAACCATCACTTGGTTGTATCCTGAAAAGCCATCCAGGAAGGACATCATTTTGGCTCCATTTACAATCTGCAAAACTTTATCTAATGAGGGTAAAGGATAATTATCCTTTTCTGATGCTCTGTTCAGATTCTTGAAATCTACACAGCCTGATGTCTCCATTTTTCTTCCTAACTGGCACTAAATTTGCCACCCAAGTGGAGTGCCTCATAGGAAAGATTATCCTGGCATTTAACAATTTCTTGACTTCTTCAAATATTATTGGTTCAAGCAAAGCATTGACTGGCCTTTGCTTTTGTCTGAAAGGTTTAGCATCTGGCTTGAGAGGTATAGTATGAGTTATGACAGATGTGTCATATGTCTTTAGCTCATCATAAGTCCATGCAATTACATGGATGTAATCCTTAAGGGCCTGAGTTATTCCTTCTAACTCTTTTGGTGTGCAAACCTTACCTATCAAGACATTTTTCTTGTCATCATCCTGTCCGATATTCACTTGTGAATATTGACCTCCATCAGCTTTGGGAAGATCCTTCTGCTTCAGCATATTATCCAAATCAAAGGCTCTTTCTAATTCAACCATGCTTTTTGGAATTTTGTTGCTAGGCAACTCTAATATTTCATTTTCTTCCCAGGCATGATCTTCCATACTATTCTCATCTATAATCTAAGCGTCAAATACATCCTTGTTGGAGATGAAATCAAGAATGTGCTGGTCATCATCAAAGACCTGAAGATTGGTAACATTATCAGATACTGATGGTACAGATACTAGTTCTACTGAAAATCTCTTCAGACCTGATATAGATAGTGGCTCCAATGTACTGGCAGCCTGGGCAAGTGCATCTACCCTGTGATTCTGTTCTCTAGGAACATGGGTGATGTTAAATGCATCAAAGTCTTCAATCAAATCCCACACTCTGTGTCTATAATTTGACAATTTTTTATAGTTGCAAGAGTAGATTCCTCTTACTTGTCTGACAACTAATTCTGAGTCTCCAAAGACATGTAGAATTTTCACTTTCTTTTTGAGAGAAAATAGTATCCCATGAATTAGAGCTTCATACTCTATCACATTATTAGTACAAGGGAACTGTAATCTGTATGCAGCTAAGTAGGATTTTCCTAATGGATCAATAAGATCAATCCCTACTTTGGCTCCTTGCTTGGATTTGGATCCATCAAATCTAAGGATCTAAGACTTATCTTCAGCATGAGGTTTAGTTGAACCTTTATTTTTCTTTGCGGCTCTGGCAGCTACTCCATCCAATATCCATTTTAACTTAGGAATGTCAGCTTTCTTCAACTTCATCTTTTCTTCTTTCTGAGAAGCTAATTTTTCTTCTTATTTTCCATCATCAGGAGGATGATCTTTTGGATCAGGCTCTATATGTTTCTTCAAAATGTGCAGGCACAGCGAACAGGTAATCTCCAAATGAGGTGCCTCATGCATCCTACACCAACATTTAGTTAGTGCATCTTGTGGATGTTTCTTTTGCCTTATCATTTTCTTAATTTCTCCAGACAAGAACTCTTCAAATCTGGTCAGGTTACTGCCTTTGTCTTCATCAGATAATTCCTAGTCTGACTCCATCAGACAATCACTCCCTAGGGTGATCTTTTCTTTTTTGTTAACATTTATCTGATTGTACACTAGAATTTGTTCTGTTCTCTGTTCATGACCTTCATCATGATCTATCACTTTTTCTGAGGTTCCTGCAAAAGATAAAAAAGAATCAGTATCATCATCATCACCAGATGTAGAACTTACCTCAGAATATGATGATGATGCCTCACTACATGTCTGCTCTAGCATCATCATCTCTAAGCATGTTTCATAAGTCTTTTCTGAATGCACTTCATTGTGTAATCTACACCATCCATCAATCAAAATATCATTAGCAGTTATATTTAACAATTGACAACACTTTACCTGTTTAGACAAATGCATCTCAAAGTCTCTGAAGCGATCTATTTCATTTTCGTTCTCAAAATTATTATCGGTTTCTACAATTGGCACACCCTCCTGATGATCATCATGATGATGGTGATGATGAAAGTCAAGCATCAGGATCTCTTCCATCCTAATAGTCTGTGGTCTAATGGCATAAACTCTAGGCTCAATGTCAACATACATGATCTCATTTGTTTTATTATACTCGGTTATCATGTGCTTCATTCTGGGTTCAGCATCTATTCTTATCTGGTTTGGTATACCTTTCCAAGGTAACCACATGTGACTGAAGTTGGTGGACATATATCCATTCAAAGTCTTTGACTAGTCTCTGCTAATTAGCATCCCATATGTATCAGGTATGTTAACTACCTGGATATCAATGTAATATTGGATCCTAGGATCAGATGCTAGCTGCATGTGTATATGAGTCAGTTCTCCTAGTACACTCACTTCTGTTTTATCTAGCTGTGTCACCTTTTTTAGGGATTTAGCAGGATGCAGTCCTAAGGCATTGCATATGGACAAGGGCATCACATTTGTAGATGCACCTGAATCTACCAGACAGTTGTGTAAATTCTTTCCAAACATCCTTATGGTAAGGAGGAAAGGTGGTGACTCACTCTTATCTCTGTATAATGTCATATGTGATGTTTTTGTAGCTTGGACAGTAGCTGGCACTTTAGGCTTGATATTACTATCTCTAGCAGCATGATCTTTATTGTTAAGATGACCTGGAGAAGGAATGTCCTCTTTAGGAGCAGGATCATCTAGTGACTTCATGAATGCTTTTTTGATTGCAGGAGTTTTCAATAATTCTGATAGAGAGAGGCTGATCTTTATCTTTTTCATCTCATCTGCCAAGTATGTAACAAGTTTATCAGACTCATGAGGCAAGCTAATAGCCTTTGATGTTGTATTCTGTGGTGACAGCTATTGGGCATTTACCTTGGGGAACCCAGGATTATTGCTTGCTTTGGGATCGGGAGGTGTATTGAAATTATTTGGAGGTAAAGATGACGTCAGTGGACCAGTAGGTCTGTTGGAGTTACTTCTCAAGTTATAGTTATGTTTACCAGGATATTGCTGCTGGTATGCATGCACCTCCTCATGTTCAGTGGAAGGCTCATTCTCATCTTCAAAAGGGAAGACATAATTTGACTCAAAAGCTAAAGCAGATTCTTCATATGCATGAGAATAATTTTGATGATCGGTATAGCTTTCTAGCACTAGGGCTGAATCATATCCACAAGGAACTATTTCATTACCTTCTACTTGAGGTGGATGTCTTGCAGTATTAGACAATTCTATTTGAAAAATGCTGGTAGCAATTTGAAATTGTGGACAGTCTAACTCTGTATGAGCACTTGTGTTGTGGATCCTACACCAGTTGGTGAGGGCTGCCTCAGCAAGATTGACTCTAGTAGTCTGTTTAGCTTCACCAGATGGCTGATTATCTAAGGGTGATGGTAATGAGCCATTATTTGGCCTGGAATTCCATACTCTAGGCTATCTTTGAGGATTATTGTTATTTCCACCACTATTATTGAAATTATTGTTGTTATTGTATCCTTTGTCTGGATAATTTGGTCTATCATTGGAGTAATTTCTATTCTGATTTGACTGGGAATAGAAACTTTGATTTCTCAAGTGTGTCACTTCTGTGGTGAGTTTTCTCAGTTGAGTAGAAATTTCTTTAATTTCCTCCTTCTCTTCTTGAGATTTGGCTGCTACATTCTCACTTTGAGGCTTGAAGAAAGAGGATCCATGGTTATTGTTAGACAGATCAGCACCCTGAGGTGTCTGAATTTGTGCAGGATATTGTGACATCTGGCCATTCCTATTAGGAGGTGGCATGATACTTAATGGAGGCACCTGCAAAGGTGCAGGCATGACTGTTGGAGGTATCATTGTACCATTAGGATATTGTGCAGGATATGATGCAGGATGTTATGAAGGATATGTTGGATACATGCCAGGCAATGTAGGGAATGCAATATTTGGAGTAGGAGCTGGGAATAGCTGTTGATTTACTTTGATAGCTTCTTGAAAGGCTCCTGTCAAGGTAGTGATCTCAGGATGTGTTCTCTTGATGAACATGGAAGTCAATGGATCCAGGGCTGAATAATAGATACTCCTAGCAAAAGCATCTGCTACTACATAAGGAGCAACTAACTTGGATAGCATTTTCTAGAACCTAGCTTTAAAATTGGTAATAGGTTCATTCTCTAATCTTTTGATTGTAGCAAACATGTGGTAATTCCTAGATGGATCAATAGGGACCTTGAACCTATCAAGAAAGGCTTTCTCTAGGACAGTCCACGAACCAACAGAGGCTTTCTCTCCTCCTCCATGGTCCTCACCAGATGCATAGAAAATGCATTATTTACCAGTTTGTAATCTTGGAGGTAATTGGCTCTTTGCAGCTGGGGATGATGATCCTAGATATGCACAGCATTGACTGTTCATGTGACTTTCCCATCTGTAACCAGTGCATCAAATGTGCCTTTATAAGCATAGGAGTAGATGATGTATGAGGTCATATAGAAAGCACAATTTGAACCTCCTAGGTTCATCAACTGCTCATGCAGAGCATCACTTATTAGCTGGCCTCACAGTGGCTTGATATCTGAATACAAACACATCATTATTACACCATACATCCAGTCTCTAAAACTACCAGCATCAGGCTGGCCTGTTACTCTGTTCAATAGTGCAATCATGTATTGATATTCATCAGCAAAATCATATTTGAATAGATGCACAGGAAGTTTGGCTGCTGCAGGATATGTACTATTTTTAGCCCTCCATTGATACATATTCTTCCTGGCTTGTTTCTTGTTGTTTTTATATTCTTTCTCTGACTTCCTCAGGTCCACACTTTTAACCTTGCTGCCCAATGGCAATCCAAATGTCTTGGAAAGACTCTTGATGGATAGGTCAGCATATATCCTCCCATGTGTCATCACCTGCCTGGTCTCTAGATTATAGTTCCTAACACACTCGATAACCAGTTCCAGAGATTCCATGGAGTACGGAAAACCAGCGGCATTCCACATCCCGGATATGAAAATTGCATCCAGCACAAGACTCTTGTTATTCTCATCATTCAACCTGGCTGACCATGCTTCCAAATTAGTACTCCCCTGATGGGTATCTGTAATTGCACCGTACTTAAATAGGACGCCCCTCTGCGATAAGAACATAGGCCTATTGAATTCTACTTGACAATTAACTAACCTCTTATCAGCCATGGATGCCTGCAATTAACAAAATCTTGTCTTACAATGGGTATACACATGCATGCATATTACAATTAACTTTACTAATCACCATGCCTACTGTATATGTTCAACATTACTTAATCATATGGATGCATAAACCAAAACTTCAGATTAACCACCCATACCTAACTATTACAGAAACAATAGGATGAGGGTTTCATTTACTTACCTGGATATGCGAATTTCCTTTTATACCAGTGGACTTATGACAATGCTCTTAATTCAGCTGATGATCACACACTTCCTTCTGTCTGTGAGCTCAATTCGTGCAACTATCGCCTGTATGAGGATATGGAAGCTAGTGCTCTGTAAAAACAAATTTTATCGCAAGGTAAAAATGAAATGATGGTGAATTCACCCTTTTAACGATGCACTTAGGGTAAAATTAGGGCAACCTTGATAGATTGGATTTTACTCATCGATTATCCGTGCGAAAATGCAGGATCTCGTCAGGTGTTTCATCAGTTTTCGTGGTCGGCGGGAACCACCTACCATGTCTGCGCACATTAAATGTTAATGGTGGTAATGGGAGCGGGGTGATATTCGCAAGACAGGATGATATTCAAATGATAGGAGAATGTTTGCAAATATCATCCCGAGTTTAATATGATCATCCTCCTTGAGAGGAAAAACTATCGTTGACAAGATCAGGTGACGGACGCACCCCTTGGTTATGTTTAGCACATTAGGAGGATATCTTGATATATCAGGTGACATTTCAAAAATGATGATGACTGGACAAACTTACATGTCTCTCTTCGAAATATCAGGATGACGTCATCCTGATATTCGCTCAGTGTATCGGCAAGGCATTGTGACGTCATCGTCATAATATATAAGCAGGATCATGCTCAAGAAATATACCGCGAGAGGTAAAATGATGATGATGTCATCATCATGTTTGTTTCTTCATTTATCAGACTTGGATGACATCATTGGGATATTGGCTTAGGGGGATATTTCATAGTACGAGGATATTAAGAAATATCAGGTTACTTTGAAAAATGTGATCTTCGCGAAATGCATAAGGCTATTGATGGGTAAAGGTTACTATCACTTAAAATTAACGTCCGGATATTCGGACCACATGATTTTATTGGGTGATATACTATATCGAGGTGACCTTTTATAATATGACTAATGTTACGAAATATGACCCTCCCCCTATGAATATCAGGTTTGACTCAAACTTTGACCACTCATAACTTTCACATCTTGACGAATATCAGGGTGATGTAAAAGACAAACTTGCATGGAATTTAATGCTTTTTCTAAATATGAGGTTTCTAGAATAAAATATGAAGTTTGACGAACTAACCTTATGACGATCACTTACCCAGCTTTTCAATGCATGATGATTTGCATGACTTACTTTTACTAGACCGCTAGAAAGCACAAAACACAAGCCAAAAAGTTGGGTCCCTATTTGGTCAAGTCAAAATGGGGTGTGTTGTGTAACCACACAACAAGCATGTATGTCTAAAACTTGTCAGCATCATCATATTTTCTCTGCCGACCGATATCCCATCTGTAGCATCATGATGTTTGGCATCTATTGGCAGCATCATGATGTTCAGCTTTAGCAGGATATAAAATATCGGGTTCCTCCCAAATATCCTGATGATGACAACCTCATGTACCTCTCTTCAGATGCTTACGTCACCCTAATATTCGACCAACTTACATGACCAGGATCAGGATGTAACTTATCGGGTCATATTTGAAACATCCTAATGACGATGTTTGACTTTTATGCACATGACAAATATTCCACCGAATATTCCTTCCACCGGCGAACACTTCGTACCAATCACCCTGATATCCTACGCCTATGCCAAACACTTAACGTTTGTAGGATAAACCTTTTATCAGGTGATATTTGAAATGTCCTGATGATGATGACGTCAAATGCACCTGATGTCGATGTCACCCGGATATGAGACTCCTTTACATACTCCGCAGCATGATATGAATTGTCAGGTTATACTCTAATATCCTGATGATGATCTATGTGATCCTCGGCTACCCCATACTCAAACAAAATATGATCCTCTTCCTTTCTTTTGCAAATGTGACTTTGACTCACTGTTGACCTTCTTGTTTGTACCTTCACCTGCATGTATGCTCCAACATACAACAGCGATATGCGGATGATGAATACACATCAAATGATGATCCTGACGATGATATATACAGGACGTATATACCCAGCCTATATCATCTTGATGCCTTCAAAACATGCATTTTCCCTAAGTTTCAAAACCTGATCTGGATAGCGATATACACATAGATGCAGATGCAATATACACAGTTTGTAGTGTCATATGCAGATGCTGTATATCTGTCAAATGCATAAAATTTCTTAGAACTTCACAACTTCACATAGAAAACATGATGATCAGGCTGGATCACCTCCTAAACGATTCAAACTTAGAAATGTACCCTCCTAATTATAGCACATGAGGGTGCTAGGATAACTCACAACATGCTACAAACTGATCCCACAAACATGAAATGCATGAACATGAAAACAAAAAAGAAAACTAAACTACTGTACATAACCATTCCACCGATCCAGAGAATCAACCGGTGGAAGGGTTGAATGAAACCATCTACCTATAACCAAAAGAAATCAATACACAGATAGCTTATAAACCAGATAAATGAAAACCAATGGGATCTCTTACTTTTAGATTATAATTGCATGCAGATCTCCTAGTCCCTCTATGTTACAGTACTCTGTTCAATCTCCCAAAAACTTGATACCTCAATGAACTATCTAAAAAACCTAACTCATCTAAAACCTAACTGATCTAGGGCATCTATAGTAATCCCTCGCGAGTACTACCAACTTGATTCCTAGCGGTTGGGAGACTTCCAAGCGGCTGGGAGGAGATGACTAAGACAGCTGGCATAACAAACTCTAACTACCAGCACATCCTCCTAGATGGATCTAAACATAAGAATTGGTCCAATGGACCTTATTACATCATGAAGTCAACATACTAAAAATAGACTTATGTCCTATTTTGCAAGGGTGCTCCTGCACCATACTCCCCAGAAGAAGAAATGTCAAGTTCACTTGAGGTGAGAGTATGTAGATCTGCACCATGTTTCTGGATCTACTCTTCAGTCATCCACACTGCTTCTGAATCAGGTCTGCCCTGCCAAGAAACTAGATATTCCAAATAGGTTTTGTTTCGGGTCTTCTTGATCACTCTTGTGTCTAAAACCTTCTATAAGTGTGGTGAATCATGCTTTGAAATGTCATCAGCTACTGTATCCTATAGGAGTTCATGTTCTTCATCTAGATTATGCTTGTATGGAGTTAAATCACATACATTGAATATAGGTGATAAACCAAGATCTGGAGGGAGTTGTATCTCATAAGCATTATGTCCATGCTTTCTCAAAATCTGACATGGTCCAATCTTCCTCTGCATGAGTTTACTGTATTTGCCCTTAGGAAGTCTTTCCTTCTTCAAATGAACCCATACTAAATCTCCAACATCAAATTGTACATCCTTCTTTTTATCAGCATTTTCTTTATACTACAAGGTAGTTTGCTATAGCTGGGTCTTGACTTGATCATGAACCTCTTTTATAGCTTTTGCAAAAGCTTCTCCCTCTACACTAATAGGGTCTACTGTAGGTAGATCTCTCAATTCCAAAATTCCTCTTGGATGCATACCATACACTATCTGAAAAGGTGACTTCCCTGTACTCCTATTGATAGTATCATTATAGGAAAATTCAGCCTAAGATAGGATATTATCCCACTTTTCTCCATGCTGTTTTATCAAACATCTGAGCAAATTCCCTAAGGAACGATTGACAACTTCAGTCTGTCCATCTGTTTGAGGATGATATGCAGATGAAAAAGACAAATTTGTACCCAGTTTCTTCCAAAGGGTTCTCAAGAAATGACCAATAAAATTCACATCCCTATCTGACACTATGCTCAATGGCAATCCATGGATTCTAACAATTTCCTTGAAAAACAAATCTACAATGTATGAAGCATCAGCAGTGGTTTTGCATGGCAAGAAATGTGCCATTTTGCTATATCTGTCCACTACAACAAAAACACTGTCAAATCCTTTCCTTGTCCTTGGTAAACCCAAGACAAGATCCATACTTATTCTTTCCCATGGTCTGGAAGGAATGGGTAAAGGCTGATATAAACCTGCATTAGTTGATCTCCCTTTTGCTTTCTGACATATCACACATGTCTCTACAAACTTTCTGACATCTGATTGTAACTTAGGCCAAAAATAATGTCTTCTAACAAGATCAAGAGTCTTATCCAAACCAAAATGACTTGCCATAGCTCCACAATGTTTCTCTTTTATGATGTTCAACCCCATAGAACACCTTGGAATACACAACTGCCCACCTTTGAACAGTAATCCATCCTGGATCAGAAATTCAGAGAACTCAACATGATATTTATCTCCAAACGAAGTACAAACTTGATATATCTCTCCAAAATCTTCATCAGCATCATACATGGTCTTCAATGAATCAATTCCAACACTCTCCAACTAAATCTGGTTGACTGTTAGAGCTCTCCTACTCAAGGCATCTACTACCTTATTCTTGACTCCTTTCTTATGCTTCAGTGTAAAAGTAAAAGCTTGTAAAGTTTCTACCCATTTCATGTGTCTGTGGTTCAGCTTTTCTTGGCTATTTATGAAACTCAGAGCCTGATTATCTGTGAATACTATGAATTCCTTTGCAATCAAGTAATGCCTCCATTTCTTGAGTGACTGGACTAAAGCATACATTTCCAAATCATATGATGAATACCTCTTTTTAGAATCATTGATCTTCTCACTGAAAAATGCAATTGGCCTTCCTTCTTGACTGAGTACTACTCCAATGGCCATGTGACTGGCATCACATTCTACCTAAAAGATTTTGTTAAAATCTGGAAGTGCAAGGACTAGCTGATGTGCCACCTTCTTCTTCAATGTTTCAAAAGAATCATCTACTTCCTTAGTCCAAGTAAATCTGCACTTCTGTCCTCCTTTTATAATATCAAGCATGGGTGGACAAATATGACTAAACCCTCTTATAAACTTTCTATTGAAGCTTGCTAACCCATGGAAACTTCTGACATCATTCATAGTCCTTGGAGTTGGCCAAGACAATATGGCACTTACCTTCTCCTTATCCATTTGGAACTTTCCTTGTGAAATGACAAAACCCAAATATGTGATCTCCTCTTGCATGAACAAACACTTGTCCAAATTTATCATCAGCTGCTCTTCATGTAAGCTCTTGAGAACCAAGTCTATATGTCTGAGATGTTCGTCCTTTGTGTTTCTAAAAATCAGAATGTCATCTAGATATACTATGACAAACTTTCCCATGAATTCTCTCAAAACCTCATTCATCAATCTCATAAAAGTACTAGGTGCATTAGACAAACCAAAAGGCATAACTTTCCACTCATACAACCCTTCATTGGTTTTAAATACTATTTTCCATTCATCTCCTGGCCTAATTCTGATCTGATGATAACCACTCTTCAAATCTATTTTTGTAAAATACTTAGCATCTCCCAAACAGTCAAGTAAATCCTCTATCCTAGGGATTGGAAACCTATACCTGATTGTGATCTTATTAATAGCTCTGGAATCTGTGCAAAGCCTCCAAGTGCCTTCTTTCTTTGGTGCTAGGACTGCTGGTACTGCACATGGGCTTAAACTTTTACCAATTAGACCTGTGTCTAACAATTCCTCAATCTATCTTGCTACTTCTGCATTTTGTTCTGGAGTGAGCTTATATGATGCTTTGTTTGGAAGTGTAGATCCTGGAATTAGATCTATGCAATGGCTGATATCCCTTACAGGTAATAGGGATCTTGGCATTCCATCAGAAATGATACCTTTATACTTATCTAATAGCACTTGGATAGCTGTGTCTATGAACCTCTGCTTCTTCTCTTTCTTGACTTCTTGCTGCTGTTCTTTATTCACTGTCATACATGGAATTAGGGCATATGCAACTGTACCTTCTACTGCTACTTCTTTCATGAACTATTTTCCTTCCAACAACATTACCTTCACCTCTTTTCCTTTGGATTTCTCCTCCTTCTCTATTAATGGTAGTAACTCTGTCACTATACCATTCTTAGTGATTGTATAGGTGTTTCTTACACCATCATGGCATGCCTTCAAGTCATACTGCCATGGTCTACCAAATAAAAGATTGCAAGCATCCATCTTGGTAATGTCAAACAACAACCTATCCTTATATGCTCCAATCTGAAATTCTACCCAAGCCTATTCTTCTACAACTATTTGCTGACCTTGGGCAAGCCATGAGACCTTATATGGGGATGGGTGAGGCAATCTTCTAAGCTTAAGCTTTGTTACCATTTCATCAGATACAAAATTTTTAGTAGAACCAGAATCAATTAAAACTTTACATGCCTTACCTCCTGCTTTGCAAATGGTTCTGAAAAGAGACTTTTGTTAGGTACCTTCATGGTAGTCATTGTTCTTCTCATCATCAGAGATTCTCCACTCTCTGGATATCCATAATTATCAGGAGCATTCACACTTTGAAAAGTGGTTGAGCTTGTTGCACTTTGACTATCAGGTTCTTGGATCATATTGGTTCTCCTTTCTCCTATTAAACTTGTTGCCTTTTCTGGACATCTGCTGGCTATATGGCCTTCTTTGTTACAGTTATAACATCTGATAGATCCTCTACCCTAGGATCTTCCTCTGAAAGGTCTTCTACCTATGAAGTTTCCTTGCTGATTGTAGCTCTCTCTGGTTTTGACTATTATGTCCTTTGCTATTGTCATGATTGGATTCTCCCTGATATCCATGTCCATGTCCTCTACCTCTGAAAGGACCTCTTCCACCTCTTTGCTATTTACCTCTTCCTCTATTGTTCTATTCTTGTCTTCTATTTAACTTCTCTTCTACTTTCAATGCCAACTGAAAGCATTTCTAAACTATATCTGGATTATGCAGATTCAAGTCTTCCTGAATGTTGAACCTCAATCCATTAAGGTATTTGGCTACCTTTTCTTCCTCACTCTCTTTTACCTTTGTCTTCACACAAACTTTCATGAATTCCTCTATATATGAACTGACATCTAGCTCCTTCTGCTTCAGGTTTTGCTTCCTCTTGTGCAATTGGATATTGTAATCCAATGGAACATAGGCTTCCTTCACTAAAGCCATCATCTTCTTCCATGTAGCAACTCTACGCTTTCCTTCTTGTACTTTGTCATCTTGGACAAAATTCCACCATGTCAATGCAGCTTCTTTCATCTTTGATTTGGCTATCTTTACTCTCTGTTGTTCTGGTATCTCCTCTGTCTCAAAGAAATTGTCCAGGGAGTCTATCCACTCCATCACTAAATCAGGATCCATCTTTCCTGTAAACACTGGCAAATCCAGTTTCACATCCATGGTTCTCCTCTCCATGGCTTTGAGGGTGTTCAACAGTGGCCTCTGGTTTGCAAGAATGACCTCCTCATTCCACCTAGGGATCTCTTCCTCTTCCCTATCTTCTTCTCTACCAGAACCTACTCTGTCCCTCAACTTCTCCAACTCATCCTTCAATTCCTAATTCTAAGCCTTCATAGCCTTGCTCTCAGCAATTTGCTTCTTTACCAGAACTACCAACTCAACGTTGGTCATATTTGTCGAGATCTTTGATGTCCCTTCTTCATCTGACATCTTACTGTCTTAAATCTTCCCCAAAAGAGTCAATCCTTTGCTCTGATACCACTATGATGTAGAGTCACACAACAGAAGCTTGCAGAAAGGATGAAAAACCCATTAAACCCACTCAATAGCTAAAATCCTGACATATAGCATGTATGTCTAAAACCTGTCAGCATCATCATATTTTCTCTGCCGACCAATATCCCATCTACAGCATCATGATGTTCGGCATCTATTGGTAGCATCATGATGTTTAGCTTCAACAGGATATAAATTATCAGGTTCCTCCCAAATATCCTAATGACAACAACCTCATGCACCTCTCTTCGGATGCTTACGTCACCTTGATATTTGACCAACTTACATGACTAGGATCAAGATGTAACCTATTAGGTCATATTTGAAACATCCTGATGACGGTGTTTAACTTTTATGCACATGACGAATATTCCACCGAATATTCCTTCCGCCAGTGAACACTTCGCACCAATCACCCCGATATCCTGCACCTATGCCAAACACTTAACGATTGCAGGATAAACTTTTTATCAGGTGATATTTGAAATGTCCTGATGACGATGACATCACATGCACCCGATGTCAATGTCACCTGGATATGAGACTCCTTTACATACTCCACAGCATGATATGAATTGTCGGGTTATACTCTAATATCCTGATGATGATCTATGTGATCCTCAGCTACCCAATACTCAAACAAAATATGATCCTCCTCCTTTCTTTTGCAAATGTGACTTTGACTTGCCGTTGACTCGCTTGTTTGTACCTTCGCCTGCATGTATGCTCCAACATACAACAGTGATATGTAGATAATGAATACACACCAAATGATGATCTTGACGACAATATATATAGAAAGTATATATCCAACCTATATCATCTTGATGCCTTCAAAACATGCATTTTCCCTAAGTTTCAAAACCCAATCCAGATAGTGATATACACATAGATGTAGATGCGATATACACAGTTTGTAGTGTCGTATGCAGATGCTGTATATTTGTCAAATGCATAAAATTTCTGAGAACTTCACAACTTCACATAGAAAATATGATGATCGGGCCGGATCACCTCCTGAGCGATTCAAACTTAGAAATTTACCCTCCTAATCCTAGCACATGAGGATGCTAGGATAACTCACAGCATGCTACAAACTGATCCCACAAACATGAAATGCATGAACATGAAAACAGAAAAGAAAACTAAACTACTGTACATAACCATTCCACCGATCCAGAGAATCAACCGGTGGAAGGGTTGAATGAAACCATCTGCTTGTAACCAATAGAAATCAATACATAGATAGCTTATAAACCAGATAAATGAAAACCAATGGGATCTCTTACTTTCATATTATAATTGCATGCAGATCTCCCAGTCCCTCTGTGTTACAGTACTTTGTTCAACCTCCCAAAAACTCAATACCTCAATGAACTGTCTAAAAAACCTAACTCATCTAAAACCTAACTGATCTAGGGCATATATAGTAATCCCTCTCAAGTACTACCAACTCGATTCCCAGCAGCTAGGAGACTTCCAAGCGGCTGGGAGGAGATGACTAAGACAGCTAGCATAACAAACTCTAACTACCAGCACATCCTCCTAGATAGCACATCCTCCTAGATGGATCTAAACATAAGAATTGGTCCAATGGACCTTATTACATCATGAAGTCAACATACTAAAAATAGACTTATGTCAGACATGCTAAAAATAGACTCATGTCCTGACATGCTAAAAATAGACTTATGTGCTATTTTGCAGGGGTGCTCCTGCACCAGTCAAATCCTCCATCCTTAGGTGCCTGGGAGAGGTTTTCACCCTTGAATATTTCCTTTATTTTTTTTTTTTCATAGTCAAAAGGTGCCTTACAGTTTTCACCTAGTTACCTTTCTTTTTTTATTTTGTTTATTTCGCTTTTGTGACTAAAGGATTTGACACTTCTCCCAAAGTATGCTAGTCAAGGAAGTTCCATAATGAATGTGACCTTATGATTGCCTAAAGGTAAACCTTTTCTTAAAGCCATAAACTTTGCTATGGCCTTGTCATTCTGGAAGGTATCCAAGACAGGTGCCCCCTATTGGTCCCAATCAATCAAGTCAGGGTAAACAAGTGGAAGGTCTAGGAGCATGGAGGATGAGGTAGATGATAGCATGAAAATGGAGGCTTCCTAGAATAGTTCAGTGATATAGAAGGAGTCATCAATGGTGTCCTGACTAGTTGCCTCTTCCAAAAGAAAGGCTTTGGCTACTTCATCAAGAATATACTTAATGTCTACGGAAAGCAAGACCTCCTTTCCGTATCCTAGACCCTATCTATTGTACTTCTTCGTGACTATGATCAGTTCTAGATGGCCTTGTTCTTGCAACCCTGGTCTTCCCTTGCCTTCATAACCCATATTCTTAATGATTCTGAATCCATTGTTGTATCTTTCCACTTCTAAAGCCACTTGGTCATTTTCATCATAGAAAACCCAGGACGAAATATCACCATCCACATCTTCATCATTAAGTAATCCTGATTGAATGAACACAGTTGGGGGAATAGTGATAGTGGTTTTGGATGAGCTTGGTTTGGAGATGGGTGACTTGCCATACGACTTGGGAGACAAAGGCATGGCCCCTACACAACAAGATTCTTGCAAACTATACTCACCAAGTCCTCATTCTTTTATCTCAAGCTTAGGCATAACTTTGTTCGTAGATGGCTTAGTGAAGTCAGATGGTTCAACATAGGATGATGATGGATGGGCTTCTATGTTGCTGGGTATATGATTGGGATTTTGGTAGGTAGCTTGAAAGGCTCGGCAGTACTCAAAGGCATTAGGATCTACGGGAATCATGATCTCTACACCATCACAAGGAAATTTGAGGCATTGATGATATGTAGATGGGACTACCTTTAGGGTGTGGATCCAGGGACAGCTAAGGATATTGTTATACGGGAGCTCCACATCAAGGACTCTTGTAAGGCTCTATCGAGGATAGCTTTACGAGTGGGTGATATGCGTAATAGCTCAAGGATAGAGATATGTGCAAGGGTTTTTCCTAAATGGTTGAGGATATTATAATCAAGGTTTGGACAAATGGCAGGCAAGGGTACTCCCTGAATAGTTATACGACTACGACAGGTGTTGACAATGTAGTCAGGTGCTTTTCCTCTTACTGTGATAGTGGATATTAGGGACTATTTGGTACGACTGATGGTGGACTCATAAGTATAGTGAACATTTTCCTCAGCATTGGGGATGCTTGTTTTTTCATGAGTGGGAAGGGGATTCTTATAAGCATCGAGGTCATAATTAGATGTTTGTGTTGGTGCTTTGACGTTAATGAGTTCTTGATCAATAAGATTTTGAATCAAATGCTTGAGTTGCATACAACTAGTAGTGTTATATCCTTTTACTCTGTGATACTCACAATACTCATTGTCTTTATACCAAGGGGGTTTGAACTGTGGTTCTTAGTTTGGTTTGAGTTTAGGCAAAGTGATATTTCTGGCTTGGACTAGTTTCCTAAGGATAACCTCAGTTGGTTCTCCTAATGGGGTGAATTGGCATCTTTGTCTTTGGTTCATCTTGTTGCGAGGACGAAAAGGTGATGTGTTAGGTGCTGATTGGGCCTAAATAGGTGTTTGGACAACTTGTATATTCTTCATGTCTATAACCCCATCATTTATGACATTCTTATTCTTGTTCCAAAAGCAGATTTGTCATTAGAGGATTGTGGGTTATCCTTGTTTTCTTTAAAATTTTTGATAAGGCCTTGGTTGATTAGTGCCTTTTCAATATTGGATCCTTTAGTTATGATCTCATCAAAGGATGTCATGCTATGCATCTATAGTTGAAATGACAATTTGGGTTGAAGGTTTTGAACAAATATATCAACTTGTTACTTTTCTGGCATTTGCCAAGAAAGTTTGCTAGCCAAGTTTTGCCATCGTTGTAGAAAAGATGCAAAAGATTCACCATTGCGTTGTTTGATATTAACAAGATCATTCATAGTGAGCTCATGTTCTATGTTAAACACAAAGTGGGATACGAACTTATGTGCTAGCTCTTTAAAGGTTTTAATGCATGAAGTTAAGTGTGAAAACCATTACATAGCCTACTCGCGTAGATTTCGAGGGAAAAGTCATAACTGTATATGCCTAAATATGATACGACTCTGTCTAAATAAATATTCTTAATATTTATTTCATTCTAATTATTCTATCAATAAATAAATAAACAATTTTTTTTATTTGATTCATATTCCTCTAAATTAATTAAATATGGAAATATTTAATTACCTCTTCTAAAGTCAAAATTAAATAAAATCCTTTATTTAATTAATTTCTTTCAAATGATTAAATAATTCTTGATTATTTAATTAAATCAAAATCATTCTTCCAAATTTAAATAAATCAATCCAATTTATTTAAATCCTCTCTATCTCCAAAAATAAAATATAATCAAATATTTTATTTATTCTTCCAAATCATTTACAACAATTAAATAAATTTATTTATTAAATTTGCTTTCTTATCTTCTAAATTCTTCTAAAGTATCTTCCAAATCTTCTAAAAATAAATCTTCTTCTTCATGCACACAAAATTAAATAATTTATTATTTAATTTCTCTCAAATCATGCAAAGGCAAATATCAAGTTGAGTTAACTGACTCAATCAACCTTGTTTTTATCAATATCTCTTAAATTAGAAAAAAGCTTTCCAATTTATGAAAAGCATTTCTTATCTTTAGAAAAGAAAGTAGTTAACTCAAACAAAATAGCTTTTGGGTCACACTTGTCTTCTTCTTATTCACGCACATTCCTCAACCGTTCTATACCATTGATCTTCTCATTTCTTCTATACCGTTGATCTTCTCATTTCTTCTATACTGTTGATCTTCATTCTCTCAAGTCTATAAATTGAACCCTATTCCTCCATTTCAATCATCTAAGATTTAAGTATTGTTACTCTGCAAGAATTACAACATGCCTTTGGCACCAATTCCTTCATTGCTTGTGATCACACTCGTTACTGCATATTACTATCATTGTTGTGAAGCTCCTCTTCATGGAAAAATTATCATAGCCATTCCCAATTGACATTCTTGGTAAATAGCAAGGAAGTGCACTCTCTGAGGGCCTTATTCATACATGCAAGATTGATTGAGATAGGTGGCCAATAGAAGCTATGAAACTTTAAGGTTTGCAAAGGTTTTTAAAGTTCTTTTGTTCAGTTAATCTCTTTGTTTCTGTATTTCATTGAGTTTTGGGTATTTTGATATTGATATATTGATTATTCATGTTTACTCCAATTTTCCCTTAACATTTTTGGCACCCATTATGGGGCCTAGCCCCAATTTAACCCAAAAACCAAGTTTTTGTGTTCTAGAAAGCCGTACACAGGAGGAAACATTACCTCTAACACATTCTAACATGCCTCTAATATCTTTTACAATGCATACATTCCTGTGGCACATATAGTCTCTAATTTGACATATATACTGTTTGTTCCAGTGCATACATCCTTCAGGCATATACAGACTCTGTTACGACACATTTACCCTCTAATACGATGCTTCTATCAGATCGGTGCATATACACTATTTTCTTGTGTTTTTAACCTCTGTCTTAGTGCATATGTACTGTGACACTTCTATTCTCTATTTCTGCTCATTCAGTCTCTAAAGCTGTGCATCTGATCTAGGCAACAATTTTTAGGGTTTTCTTAAAGTTTTCACTAATGCTGACATCTTTTTGTAGGAACTCTCTTGGTTTGTCTTGTAGGCTAGGTATTGGTTTAGAATCATATAGTTGCACATGTTAACTCACACTTCAATTTCTAAACAGGAAAGTAAAATGGAAGCTCATGCAAATCTCACATAGTTTAACTAGGAAGGTGGTAATTGAATCATTTCTATCTTGCATATCATTGAATCATTGCTATATTGCTACCTTTCAAAATTAACAACTCAGTGCTATCTAGATAAAATTAAACTCATCATTACTATCTAGGTAAAATTAAACCATTGCTATCTCGATCATCACTTCAAAGTTAACAACTCGTGCTATCTAGGATAAAATTGAACACATTATTGCTATCTAGGTAAAACTGAACCATTGCTATCTCGACTATCACTTCAAAGTTAACAAACTTGTGCTATCTGGAATAAAATTAAACACATCATTGCTATCTGGGTAAAACTGAACCATTGCTATCTCGATCTATCACTTCAAAGTTAACAAATTCATGCTATCTAAGCTAAAATTGAACACATCATTGCTATCTTCATAAAAATGGACCATTGCTATCTTGTTATCACTTCAAAGTTAACAAATTTCCGTGCTTGCCCAAGTAGATGGCTCATCTAGTTTTTCTCATTTTAACTAGGGGAAAAGAACCACTATATTCTATGTTTTGGGAATGATACCAGGCCTATGCTCTCCCCTATCTTGGGTGACCAAAATGCCAGACATATCATTTTCGCATGTGCTTTTCCTTTAGAGGGGCCTTCTCTTGGATACCATTCATCCAAGTAGGAACAACCCTAAGTGGTAACAGGCTAAATGCCAAGACTTTCCAAGCCACTATAAATAAATTGTGTTTGAAGCAAAAGCTTCAAACAATGAGTGTAATTGACAACCAACCTCCCCCAAAACCCTCCAAGGCACAACCCTTGCAGGCTGGGAGACTCCATAATGGAGAGTAGTTCTACCACATGTATAACCACTCGAATGGTTGCCTTTATTACTCATCCTTGTTTTAGTAGACCAAAAACCCTATAATTTAGTGCAGGGAAGGGTGATTATCACCTCTCAAAGATGCTCCACTAGAGATAGTGAGGATTCAGTTTTGTACTGTCCTTTGAAACCTAGGTTTGTACTTTCTTTCTTTTTAGTCCATAAAGAGTCAAAAAATCACAAAAAAATAAAAAAACCATAAAACCATTTTGTTGGTGCCTACATGAATATTGCGGGGGGTCATATTTCATATATGACCTGATCTTCCGCCCGGGGAGTGATATTTCAAATATCAGTCATCTTGTGAAGATCACCCTGGTGCTGCTGTACAGTTTCAATATGACCTGATATTCTAAAGGGGGGTGATGTTTCAAATGTTAGGTGATCTTAGTTATGATCACCCCTATGTTGTTTTATCACCTCATGTTCGCTTGATCACCCTGAGGTGCAGATGTCAATTTTACATGAGGGTCAATATTTGCTTGTCCAACAGCTTCATGCATCTTGTGGGGGGTGATATTTTCAAACATCAGTCATCTTACGAATATCACCCTATTTTGTCAATATGATGGTGATGTCATCAGGATTCAGTGGGGTGCATCATGTGGTCTTCAGCATGATAGTTATTATCAACAGATATGATGAGGGTCCCACTAATCGCTAATGAGGACATGAATATGATGAGGAGGATCATCGGTAAGACACATGGTATCGGCATAGCAAGAGGATCTTCCTCTGATGCATCAGATTGCACTGATGAGGGTGATCATCAGGGTGATTTTTTCTTATCGGGGTGATTTTTCTTGTCGGGGTGATATATCACATCAGGGTGATGTGAGATATTAGGGTGATATTGCATATCGTGGTATCGTGCATGAGCTATCATGATGGGGTCTAAACTGACATCATCAGGAGCAAAATCACCAACAACTACCTTTCGGTTTGGTCATGCATATAAAGTGTTGAGGAGGTCGTTGCAGGATGAATGTGGGATAATTAGGTCCCACATGATTTGAAAAGTCAGGTCATGAATCTTGGTGGGAAAATTTTGAAAGTGCACAGTCCAGTGCATTTCCTAAGGCTGTGGGTTGGTATGCCTTTAATGGTGGATGTTACAAGGTATGGGCGAAGGCACGGATAGATCAACCACCTGATTGAAGATGTGAATCCCCAGGTGGTGGCACAGGACTCGAGACCTCCATGTCTCCTCCTCTACCTATTGCATTCAATGTTGAACACCTTTTTCTCATGATGCACTGTATCTAGCAAATTTTCAATTGCCATGTGATTAATTCTGAGTACACCTTCCTTGCTGTATATAGGGGGCTGTGTTACTCATTTGTGGTTGTTGAAGACTTGGGTAAATTTTTTGTGTGAATAACAAAAAATAGGACATTTCCTTGTTGTTCTATCTCATTTTGGAGTTTATGAGTTGCATCTGAATGTGCATTGCAAATATTTTCAGTTTTATTGTTGTTCTATATGAAAAATGCTCTTATGCATGTGTCTAGCTACTTGTCTCCATGTGTTGCATGCTTTTCCTTCTTTTGAATCTGGCTGCTAAGGGTTTCTTAGGTTCTAGGGTATGGATTTTTGTATCACATGCTTCATCTCTAACTTCCATTCAAGGAGTGGATTAAATTGTTTTAGGTGAAGTATAGAGAAGGTTGTATGTCAGCTAGGATATATGTAAGTAGAGGCAGCTAAATACCTATTCTTGGGTGATGTTTGTAAGGCAAGCATCAATCTAACCTCTTGAAACTTGAATCCAAAATGCAATCCATTCTCTTGTATACGTCTAGTTGACTCCTTGCCCTGAGATAAGCACTGGTCTGCTCCTGGGTTAGTAGTTATGACCCAAAACCCCCTGTCTTGCATCCAAAACATAAAATCCATCTTTCCATTATCCCAACCTGTTAGTCTATAGGAGTAGGATTAGGACCCCTACATACTCTCATCCTCAACTAGTTAGATATGTCCTAGAAGGTTGCCAAACTTGTGATGTATCATGCACATCTTGGTCCACACATGAGAGTATTCTGCCTGTTGTTGTCAAGCTAAATCTTTCTATCATTAGGCTAGTCAATGTTACATCTTTAGCTATAGGGATACCCCCCTTGGTGCAGCAGAACCAGAAGTGAAGGGGAGGCAGCTCATGCAACCTCCCATATCTATTGACTGAATCTACTATGCATTGGAATTGGCAAACCCTCTTCCAGTTTGGGAACCAACACATTCTTTGTGTTTACTGTGTCTTCTTGCCATAATTTTAGAAAAATCAGATCAAAAGGACCTTCTTCCAAACCAAAAGTACCAAAAACATTAGGAAAATTTCCAAAAACTTGTAAAAATATTGAGAAAACTAGAGTGGTACATTTGTCCTCTTCTGTTGCATATTTGTGCTGACCTACATCACATTTGTACTGGCTTGCAGTGCTTTTACTACTTGTTATGGTGCATTTGATATTTACCAGTGTGGCGCATGTATTCTAACTACCTGTGCATTTACCAGTTTCTACAACGCTTCTATTCCGGTGCATGCACGACAATGAGCACTTCCACAATTGTTTAGAGAAATTTTTTATCATTTCTGGGTACCCATTTGAGTCTAGTTCCAAGTCCTAAGATCAGGTCTTACCTTGTAGTCTTTTTTCCATCCATTTCATGTCAAAATCTCTCTTTCGTTGGTCATCCCATTCACCTTCTATCAGGTCCTCCTAGTCCAAAGTCAAAATATCCCATATCAGATTAGCATAGGCCCCTTTGTCATATCATTGTGGATTCAGGTAACCCTAGTAAGTCACAGAACTTTGCTAGTGGTCTTGATGCATGACTAGTCCCTACATAGTAAGACAGGTATTGAGTACCCTTACTAGTGGCTATCGTCTTATATTAGCCGTCTTACTTGGAATCATTGATCAAAAGTGTCCCTTGTCAAAATCTTGTCAAAAGTATCCTATTCTTAGTAGTCTCCATCGACATCTAGCCAAATTCTCTAATTTCATCCCACCTCATCCCACGTCACCTTGCATGGTTCTTACTAGATCTCAATACAAAAAGCAATGTGAAATGGCTGAATCATCCAACCACATCATCACACCTCATGATAGTGATGAGGAAATCTCTCATGAAGAGTATCAAGGAACCCTCCAAGATCAGAAATTCCAATGCTTGCTAGAGAAAGTGCTCCATGAGGATCCTCACAAGTGTTTTTATCATCTTACAAATCTTGGAATTAAACTTCCTATTGATTTCAATCTAAGCACAATCCAAGAAAACGTGGAGGATAATCATGAAAAAGGAAAGAAAGCAATAAAACCAAGCACTCCTATGGAAGAAATGAGTAAACAAATCAAGGGTCTAATGCAACAAATGATGGATCTCAAGACATGTACAAACACTAAAACCTACTCCTTGGAAGATATTGCACCATACCCCTTTGATAAAAGTTTGATCATGACACCATTTCCCTATCGATTCGAAGTTCCTAAATTTGACATGTACAAAGGGAAAGGGGACCCTAGAGATCACATTAGGGAATTCAATGCAACATGCATGGAAATAGATCACAATGAGACTTACTTATTGAGACTATTCCCTAGGTCTCTAGGTAGTCAAGCCATGGAGTGGTTCTCACGGCTTCCACTGGGCATCAAAACTTTTGATGAGCTAGTCAACAAATTCATCACGCACTTCTCATATAATATTGAACATGAAGTCTCTACGCTTGATCTATGCAGTACCAAGCAAAAGAGTGTCAAATCATTCACCTTCTTCCTACAAAGATGGAGACAACTAGCAAGCAAATGCTCATATGATGTACCAGAGAAGCAATTAATGGAGATGTTTGTCCATAACCTCAACACCGATCTTAGCTACCAAATACAAATTCAATGCCCTACTTCATTTTCAAAGGTTATTGAAATGGTATTGTTCATCGAAAAAGCTATGATCACCAAGGGGAAAATCAAGTTATACAAGGACATAGCTACCTCCAACTACACGACTGACAAATCAAAATTTTGGACTAAGAATAAAAATGTTGTCAATGATGAAGTAGTTGATGCCAAGGTGGTGGCTCCCAAACAGCAACCAATACTCACTCTCAAAAGAGAGGTTACACCCAAAAAAACATTCTCTCAGGAGCCAAGACCATGGTTCAAGTCAAATCCAAGGTGAAAGTTCACACTGCTGGGTGAGTCCCAAGAATCCACATTAAGGAAGCTATTGGCCAAGAATGAAATCTCTATACCACCAATAAGTGATTACGAACCTCAAATCAAACCTCACTATTGGAAAGACACTGACTATTGTGAGTATCATAGAGGAAGAGGACATACAACCAACAATTGTATCCATCTCAAACATGTTATTCAAGACATGCTTGATCAAAATCAAGGAGGAGCTCATCAACATACTTCTAATGAGACACATGTGGCTTACAAAGATCCACTTCTCAATCGTGACAGGTCATATAACAACAACAACAATGACAACGATGACAACAACAACAACAATGGCATCAACAACAACAACCGCAACAGGCAAAATTAGAACAATGGGAATAGTAATGCCAACTACGCAAGTGTGCCATTTGACTATACCATCAATTACATATTAGAGCATGTCCCACAAATCAATGTGGTCATGCCCAACCAACAATCAGAACCCAACAAAACTGATTGTAGTATCATTACTCGCAGCGGTAAGGTCACATTGAATACCATTCCTCCAAGGTCATCACCTTCTTAGTCCAACTTCCATTAGTATAGCATCATAAACCAACTATGGAAGACTCCATCACACATTTCTATCTTAGAGTTGTTGTGTCTATGTCCTTCCCATAAGAAGATCCTCGATAAAGTCTTAGTGGAAACCATTGTCCCCACTAACTTGGCCCAAGAGAAGTTTTAGGACATGGTAGGTAATTTGACCTCCTCAAGTACCATATCATTTACCGAACAAGATGACCTCTCAGTGTCTCAACCTCATAACACCCCTCTACATATTGTCGCCTTCATCCATAAGCACTACATAAAGAGGGTTCTCATTGATGGGGGAACCAATTTAAATATTTGCACGTTGAAGCTAGTCCTTACATTGGGATTCTCTAAAAATGTAGTTGATCCAAGGAAGAAGATAACTATCAAAGCCTATGATGAAGAGGAGATAACTACCAAAGGAATAGTGGTATTACCCATACAAGTGGGACTGGTGATAAAGGATGTTGTGTACCAAGTCCTAGATAGGGAGCTAGCCTACAATATTCTCCTAGGTAGACCATGGATTCATGCCATGAAATCTATCCCTTCTACCTATCACCAAGTCACCATCCATGGTGATCTCGACCCTTTTCAACATTCCAACTCTGTCCTTTCAAAACCCAATTGCATCATACCAAACAATAGAGCATCCACATCCCCTACCCCACATCATGATTCTACCTCTCAAGCTTCCTCATCCAAGCCCAAAGAGTAGAAAATTACCATCAAAGAAATAGGAGTAGGGGAATACTCCATTGAGCACAGCCTCAATCTAGCCAAATTGCTATTATATCCTAGATCCTTTGGTCGACCCAAGCATTTTCCAAAGCCATTTTCTCCTCCTACACCTCCCACAGCTCCCTTTGTAAAATAGGTGACCCTATCAGATGAAATAGAGGAAAGAGATATCCTACAATGGCTTTGCACTAAAGAAGAAGAGAGCACACAACAAGAACCACCTAAGCTCCCAACGAAAATCTATGGGTGAGGTGAAGCTATCCTACACAGAATGGGTTATGAAGGAAAAGGCCCCATTGCACTAAAAAAAGAAGGAATTATAGAACCTGTTCAACCTTCTTCCTCATTGGCTAGAACTACAAAAGGTCTAGGATATAAAGATAAGGGCAAAGCTAAAGCAAATGCTTATCTTGTGGAAATGATCCATACACTTCAAGAGGACAGTGACACAGATTCCAATGAATATGAGTGGGATGAGCTAATGGAGCATTCCTATGATGACAAAGAGATTGACACCATTCAAACTTATAGCCCCTACCATGAGGGACAAACACTACTGAATAGGCCATTAGAGTGTGATTTGCCTATCCTTGAAAATACGATTTTTGAGGAAGGTTTGAATTCTATCACAATAAACAACTTGAAGGAAAGTACCATCCTGAACACTCCCCCTACTAATACTCCTAGTATATCCATTCAAACTATCAACAAATTAGATCAATCCTCTGACTCCCTCCCTCTTATGCATCCTAAGCTTATTGATTGGGATCTATGAGGAACCCTGCAACTAGATGTGTTCCAAAATGAAGATGCCTATATTGACTACATGGAACTTAGAGACCACCTACCTAAAGGAGATCATAAATCTAGTTTCTCCATTGAACTTAATACCATGGCTTATTTCAGAGAGGGTGCCAAGCCTTCTAGTCACAAAAATATCAAAATAAAAATTGGAACTGATGGTGAAAACTACTTCGCGGCAGTGTTAGATCCCAAAATAGTAAAAAGAAAGGATGCATCCAAAGGTGAAAACCCAATTGTGGCACCTGACAATGGAAGGCTTGACACTCTCCCAGATGACATGCACTAGGAGAAGTCTCAGATTGTTGTGGAACCCACAGAGCCTGTTTACATTAGAACAGAGGAACAACCTAAGATCATTCACTTTGCTAAGTCTCTAACCCCACTAGAGAAGACTAAGTGTGTACCATTCTTCAAAAGAAAGAAAATCAATTTTGCTTGGTCATACATAGATATGTTAGGGTTAGATCCAGATTTGATTTTACATCATCTTCCATTAGATCCAGGAGTGAAACTAGTGAAATAGAATCTTAGAAAGATGGATCCACACATTGCACTGCTTGTAAAAGAAGAACTCAAGAAACTACTGGATGTAGGGTTCATCAGAGCTATAGACTATCCAGAATGAGTCTCTGACATAGTACCAGTGTCCAAACCTGATGGCTGAGTCTGACTATGCAATGACTTTAGAGATCTAAACAAAGGTTGCCACAAGGATGATCTTAAGGTTGCCAAATATAGATATCATAGTCGACTTAACAATAGGGCATACCATGTTATCTCTCATGGATGTCTTCTCAGGATATAATTAGATCAGGATAGCACCAGAAGACTAGCATAAGATAGCCTTTACTTGTCCATGGGTCACTTTCTACTGGAATGTCATGCCATTTAAGCTAAAGAACACAGGAGCCACATATCAACATGCTGTCACCACTATATTCTATGATATGATGCACGTGACAATGGAAGAATATGTAGATGATATCCTTGCAAAGTCACTCATAAGAGAATCACACTTGGATGTGTTGGAGAAAGTCTTCTAGAGACTCGAGTAATTCAAAGTTAGGTTGAACCCAAAGAAATGTGTGTTTGGAGTCACCTTAGGCAAGCTCCTAGGTTTTATTGTATCAACAAATGGAATAGAGGTGGACTCTGCCAAAGTCACAGCTATTATGGACATGCCACCACCCAAGACTCTTACTCAACTAAGATCTTTACAGGGCAAGCTACAAGCAATCCATAGATTCATATCACAAGTAGCTGACAAGTGTCAACCATTCAATCATCTCCTGCACAAGAACATTCCATTTAGGTGGGATGAGAAATGCGAAGAGGCATTCAACAAAATAAAAGAGTATATTATGAATCCACCTATTCTCATGCATCCTATCCAAGGGAAACCATTGTTACTATACATATCTACTACACCAATAGCTCTTGGGGCCTTTCTACCACAACAAGATTATGAAAATAAAGAAAGAGTTGTCTACTACATCAGTCACACATTGGTGGGCTATGAATTGCAATACTCTCAGATAGAAAGATCATGTCTTGTAGTAGTTTTTACTTCCCAAAAATTTTGACATTATATGCTATCACATCCAGTCAAACTTATTATAAAAATACATCCACTGAAGTACCTACTAAGAAAAGCATCTCTAACAGGTCGCCTATCCAAATGGGTAATGCTCCTAAGTGAATATGACATTGAGTATGTAGACAGAAAGGCTATCAAAGGACAAGTCATTGCTAATCAGTTAGTAGATGCACCACTATAGGACACAACACCAATGCAATTTGAGTTTCCAGATGAATCCTTATTCAATATATCAACACATTCCTAGAAACTCTACTTTGATGGGTCCTACACAAACCATGGATCAGGGGCAGGAATCTTGTTTGTAACTCCTCATGGTGACACCATATTGAAGTCTTATCATCTATTATTCCCATACACCAACAACATAGCAGAGTATGAAGCCTTGGTCATTGGCCTCAAAATGGCAGCAGGATGGAAAATCAAAGAGCTACATGTCTATGGTGATTCTCAACTAGTAATCAATCAAGTCAATGACGATTATCAAACCAAAGATGAGAAGCTTGTCCCATACAAGTGGATGGTCAAGGACTTTAAGGAATACTTTGTAATCATCTCTTTTGAGCAAATAGCCTAGATTGAAAACAAAGCAGTAAATGCCATGGCAACCATTACCTCTCTTCTTGAAATCCTAGAGAATGAGTCATGATACAAGTTCTTAGTGGAATCAATTCAACAACCAGCTTATCATTTTCCTGAAACCCATTCCATATGCCTATTAGTTGGATCTTATTCACCTTGGTATGGTAAGGTTTACACTTACCTCAAGGACAACACCCTCCCACCTGACTTATCTTCAAACCTACAACGAACCTTTATACGACAAACCTCTTGTTATACCATTATTGCCGACACCCTATACCGATGTGGTCTAGATGGTACTTTACTCCATTGTTTAGAATGAGAAGAATCCCAAACTACCTTACAAGATATGCACGAAGGGATTTGCGAAACGCACTCTAGTGGTCCTTAGCTAAGAAAATCATGCATTTGGGTTATTATTGGCCGAACATGGAAACAAATTCATACCAATTTGTGAAGAAGTGCAAGCAATACCAAATACATGGGAACTTGATACATGCACCAGCTCAAGAGTTGAGACCTTTAACGACACCTTGGCCCTTTTGCCAATGGGAACTTGATCTTGTGGAAAAGGTCCATCCACCCTCATCCAATGGACACAAATTCATAATAACTGCCACTGAGTACTTTACCAAGTGGATTGAAGACATTCCCCTCACCACCTTCACAAGTAAACAAATATCCTCATTCATCCTCAATTACCTCATCTACAAATACATAATTCTCTCATCCATTATCACGGATAATAGAAGACCCTTCAAAAACTAGGATGTCTAAGAACTCTATGACCGATTCAAAATCTAACACCATTTCTCCACACTCTATTACCCCCATGGCAATGGCCAAGCAGAAGCATCCAACAAGACCATCTTGAAACTCCTCAAGAATATAGTCAACAATGCTAGTCATGATTGGCACATCCAACTCAATCCCACTCTGTGAGCCTACAAAACTAGTATATGCACTCCCATAGGTGCTACCCCTTATGCCCTTGTCTATGGCTTAGAAGATATCCTCCACATTGAGGTTGCGTGACCATCCCTCAGGGTGTTGTTAAAAGGTCTCATAACAAATGAAGAGTATAGAGTTTCCAGATTGCAAGAACTAGAGTTGTTAGAGGAAAGGAGACAGAAAGCCTTTGATCATCTCAAAGCATATCAACAAATGATGTCAAGAAACTACAACCATAGAGTCTACCCAAGAGTCTTTAAGGTTGGAGATCTAGTACTTAAGGAGAATCCTTGCAATCAATAGGATCAGGAAAAGAAAGGCAAGTTTGAACCCAACTAGCTTGGGCCTTATGTGATCATAGTTGCTTACGTATCGGGGGCATATCAGTTAGCAACATCAGAGGGTGGGCTGTTTCGATGACTCAATCAATAGCATGCATCTTCACCGATTCTATACCTAGGAGAACCCTAATGTAAGGAGGGCATAAAATACAAAAAGATACAAAAATTAGAAAAATACAAAAAATTCAATCAAAAAATTAGAAAAATACGAAAAAAAGTCAAAAAATTAGAAAAATACAAAAAAAGTAAAAAAATCAAAAAAGTACAAAAAAATCATCCTTTGGTGAAAACCTAGCAAATAGGCACCTTGGATAAGTATCATGATGAAAACTTGGTAAACAGACATCATGCATACTTTCTAGGTTTCATGCAAATAAAAGCAAGTGGTAAAAACCCAGTAAATAGCCGTTACTTCTGATAGATCGCTTCCTCCATCTTTGGGAAACCAATCACCTTGTATCCATTCTTCCTTCACTCGTGTCCCATTCAATCGATATCTGTCCCATAATAAAATCTTGATAGTAACCTATCATGGCTTGATACTCTATCTCTTTGTTGCCTTGTCAACCAAGGTTTTATCCCATATCCTATCCATAGTGTGAGCCTAGCATAGTATCTCTCATTAGTATCCATGGTCTAAATCCATGAACTACATTGCCTTTGCATCGTCATGTAGGCAAGGCTATTTTCAATGTGCCCTTGAGGCTTCCATGTCCATCTGATAAGTTGTTGTCTATCCTCTAGTCCTATTGTCACATGAAATTGCATCCTTCTTGGAAGGATTCCAAGCATTCCAATGACACAATGGGAATGATCTCGAAGTGTGGGACCTTTCTTAGAGAGATCAGCTCTGGAGAAGGCCAGCTTCCTTGCCTGATTATCACCTAAAACTACTGAACCTTTTGAGGGGAAAAGGGAGAAGGAATGTTTTAAAGTAAAGATGAAACAACAAAACTTGAAACATAAAAGGGTGATGCACCAGACAGATTTAAAGAGACTTTTACAGAACTAAAAAATGCACAACACAATCAGATAGAGCAAGGATGTATACACAGATTAGATAATTCTAGCAGAGGCAAGAAGCAATATGATTGAGAAGAACAAAGACATTCATAGGTAACCATATCTAGATTCACACAGAACTAGAAAATCAGTCAAAGAGGTATGATAACTTGCATATATTTAGTAGGAAGGCAAGGTTATAGTGGTAGAAAAAGATTTGTTTGGAAACAGAAAAGCTTCTATGCCAAAAAAATTCCAACCCACTTTACAACATAAGAATGCATACTTATAGCATTCCAAAATAATGCCCTAGGTCGGTTACAAAATTTGCTCAAAGAGCTGCATCAGAAAATATCTAGAATTGATGCAGATGGAAGATATTTTCAGTCTTCATTGCAAGCTACTACATCATCACTCTGCTCCCCTGAAACATTGGAAGATATTTTGGTATTAAATGTGAGTAGCATGTGTGTCTATCCTCAACCATGACTGTATGTGCATCTGAAACAAGGCGGTGGAGAGATATGTTCTGATCATCAATGCGAGCTGCTTTCTCTTTGTGCAGCAATGAATGCAAGAAATATTTGCATCTGCCCCAAAATGGTCGCTGAAACATCCCTTCGTCCAAAAATGCAAATCTAGATTTGAAATTGAATATTAGAATATTCCTCTAAAAAGCCCGCCATATGAAAGAGGAGGCAAAAACATGTATTTTTGCCTCTTACATCATGTCAAAATTTGCGAGGACGGAGGAGATACAGGCAGTCAAAGTTTTGGGATATGATGGTGATGTCACCATAATGGATGCTTGGGGTGATATGGAAAGGATAGGGTGATATTTCGCATATCGGGGTGATATGGAAAAGATTGGGTGATATTTCGCATATCGGGGTGACATGGAAAATATAGGGTGATATTACAAATATTGGGGTGATATTTGGACGAAGCAGTGATGTTAAAAATATCAGGGTGATATTGAAATGATAGGGTGATATTACAAATATCAGGGTGATATTTGGATGGAGGGGTGATATTACAAATATCAGGGTGATATTGAAAGGATAGGGTGATATTTCACATATCAAGGTGATATGGAAAGGATAGGGTGATATTTCACATATCAAGGTGATATTTGGACGGAGGGGTGATATTACAACTATCAGGGTGATATTGAAAGGATAGGGTGATATTTCGCATATCGAGGTGATATGGAAAGGATAGGGTGATATTTCACATATCGGGGTGATATTACAAATATCACCCGATGTTTAGAATATCACTCGATACTTGGAATATGACCCCCCCTTGGAAAATCAGGTTGGAACATGACATTGACCATACATAACTTCCTCATTTTAGCGAATCTCAGGGTGATGTAAAAAGAAAACTTGCCTATTTTTTCAAGCTCTTTCACATGGTAGGCTTCTGACCTTGAGATTTGGGTTCAGACTTCAAGATCACAAACATAGCTTACATTGGGGATATGCACCCTAACTGATGCTGCTTGAATTATTTGACTCCTACTAGAGGAAAAATAGGTCAACAAGTCCATCCATGGTCCAAGTCCATGAACTACATTACCTTTGCATTGTCACGTAGGCAAGGCCATTTTCAATGCAGCCCTGAGGCTCCACTGTCCCATCCATCCCATGTCTAGTCCTTCTATCTATCTGTGTCTGCACTACCTGCCTAAATCTTAGGTCTGTTAGGGTTTATCCCAAACTACATTGCCTCTACATTGTCATGTAGGCAAGGCCATTTAGCAATGATCCCTCGAGGCACTAGGTCAGTTCCTTAGTGTCCATCTCACCAATAATGATTATGGAATCTTCTCACTAGGCAAGCAATCGCAAACAAAACCCACTCTTTTCAAGTAGAAATCTTGATGCAAGACATTAACCTATCTGGAGTAAAGAAAGAAAACACCTAAGGCACTCTCAATGATTTTACCTAAATAATGACAAGAAACAAACACATCTAAATGCAAACATATTTTGTGGTTGGAATCATGGTTAACTTACAGTGTCTTGATTTCTATTATCATGTCTTTCTATGCTACTTAAGGATACCAAAATCTAGAGATGCTATGATGGGGACATGATTATTTTCTTTGTTTGTTGTTTGTGGATTAAACTTTAGTAATGTGACACCTTGTCTAAAGACATGATCGGCAAAAGATCATCCAGGACATCAAAGGTCTAACATGAATAGGGGCAATTCTTGTTTGTTGATATGCAATAAATACTTAGGTTATCTCAGTTTAATTATACCTTGATGCTTGTATTAACTTGCTAAAGAAAAATCCATGTAAGCAATACTCAGGTCATCTCAGTTCAATTATACCTCGATGCTTGTATTAACTTACAACATTCAGAAAAAAGTACCAAAAAAATTTGCCAATGATGAAATAAGCACTTCAAAATGATTGCACCATCAAGTTGTTAAAAGCAAAGAGTCCATTATACATTCATTATACATCCATACATACATATCCCATGCAATAAAAGATCCAACAATGCATAGTATCAATACAAAATGAAGCTTCTGAGTCTTTCTATCAAGTCATTCTTTCAATCAATCTTCTATCTACCATTATGTCATCTCTGTGTTGATAGAGCACATTTGGACATCACAAAAACATAGCATACAGTTGCATATCATATCACATGAGATAGTCATTTACATGATTAAATCAGTTGCATATATAATAAAGTGCATCAAGTCATCCATATACATTTTTTGCAATCATCATATAGTGTTAACAAGAAAAAAACCAAAAACATAGATAAATGCATCACATAAACTGCATAATCATATAGATACCATTTGCATTCTCACATCAAAGGCATATCAAGTAAAAACATCTAAGTCTGAATGAGGTCACATAGCATCATAAACATCTAAATCTACATTAGATAACATCACATACCATCAAGTAAACATCTAAGTCTGCATTAGATAAACATGTGCATCACATCATACAATAGAAATACATCATAACTCATAAATATAGAGAGCATCAAATAGATGCATCATCATATAAATATCATAAAAATGTGCCCAAATGTACAATATCACAAGGTCCATCTCTGAGTCAATGTCATATACAATGAATAGATCTCAAGGATAGTGATACATGTCTCAAAATACAAAAGTGGTACATATACATATCCGACTATCTAAGCCATCAAAAACTGTATGTAGGAGCCAAAATCTATGTAAGTGTCTGCTAACCCTACTATTGTGAACCTCTACTCCTAGCAATGTCTCCTGAGTCCCCTCCTCTACTGGTCCTAGACTGCTATATACCCATCACAGAGGCTCCTAACCTCGATCCACCTACTCTTTGGGAGGCCATGGACTGGCTCCTATAGCTTGAAGCCCTCTGAATAGCTATCACTACACCATGGTATAGGCCTCGGTAATACTATGTCTGAGCCTGCACTCAGGTAAGCTTACCTTGCACCTGCACTAACTGAGCATGTGCCTGTGCCAACTGTGTCTGTGTCTGTGCTAGCTATGCCTATGCTTGTGCTAGTTGTGTCTATACTTGATGCACCTACCCAACCAGAAAGCTGCTAGTCACATCTATCCCAAGGGCTAACACTGTTGTATCCTGCTCTACTAGGATAACTCGTATCCGCGCCTCTGCCATATCTCTCTCTAGTGAGCCCTAAGATAACCTTTGCATCTATCTCTCACCAGGCCTCGACAGTCCTAAGCTCTACCCGTAGTTGCCTAACCTATCCTCTCAGCGTAGCTATAGCCCTCTCATAGACATCTGACTGTGCTGGACCCTGAGATGCCTGTGCCTATCCCTACCCCTATGGCTAGGGTACTTGCTGCTATGCCGCCTGCTGAGGTGGTGGCATCTGTACCTACTATTGTGCCACCTGTTGAGGTGGTGACATTTGTGCTTGCTGTGGAGCCTACTATGCACCTATGGTGGCACTGCCTACTAAGCATGGGAAGGTCCCTCCCCAGCTCTCCTCCTTTGTCTAGGTCTGGCTCCATCTCCACCATCTCTGCCACATCCCTGTCCTCCTCTCCTCCTCCTCCTCCTCCTGCCAACTTGGCCCTCATCGTCTGAGTCTATCTCATCTATATGAGGCACTAGCTCTCGAGGCCCTGAGTATCTCAGAAATGGGTGAGCAGTGAACCACTCCTCAAAATCCTTGATCATCCCAGCATCTACAATCTCCCTCCTCATATCCTAGGCAACATAGGGTATCTACCAAAACTCTACCACTGCCTCCTCGTAGGATGCCACTAGTCCCCATCTGAACCTCTTAGCATGGGTCCTCACAAATAAAGCCTGCCCTTGTGGCATGCCTTGTCTCCTCCCAAACTATCTCCATACTTGGCTGACAATTTGTCACTCTAAGATGAATCGTGTATGGCCTATTAGCTAGTGTGTCTGGTAACAGTATGGCAGCTCATCTGCCTCATCCTCTCAAGGTTCACAATCTAGATATGGCCGCTAGACGACCACATCTACTCCATCTAGAGCATGCCTCCAGTACTCGAGCTTCCCCAGCCTATGTTAGGAAATCACTCCTACGTAGCCATAGCTGTACGGCTCTCCTCTCTGTCTGTCAAAAACACAAATCAGCCTAGTAATGGCAATGTGCTCCCATAGCCAAAACTGCAATAGTGAGACACCTACTGATAAACCTGCACCCTTGTGGTAGACCACCTAATGCATGTCGTGGTATAGGTGTGCCAAAATGCAGACACCCCAAGCATAATGGTGCCCTTTGTGACCATTCTCTCCATGATCCATCCCCATCCAAATGGGAACCCATGCGATCTCCTATTAGGGCATAAAATGCTTCTGATCAATCTTGCCACTATCCTAGGGAAGTAGTCATAATAATTGTGAATGTCTTGCTAGGAGATGACTTGTCCTACCAGCTCAGGGTTATCAAATACCTACCTACACTTAGCAAGTCCTGCATCCCGCTATGGATCATACTCCATGAGCTCTCCCTGAATCGGTAAGTGGAGTATCCTATATACATCCTCTAAGGTCACCGTCATCTCGCCTATTAGGAAGTCGAAGGTCCCATCCTCACTATGGAACCTCTCTACTACTGCAGTCAGCAAGCTGCGGTTCACTCAAACCTTGGGCATAAAGTAAACATAGTCCAATCCCATCGCGCCGAGCACCTCTCGATCCATCTCTATCAACATATGTCGCTGCAACATCGGCATGGGAAACTGCTCCCTCGACATCAATGTATCTCATATGTCCTCCTGAAAGCATGCAAAGCAAGATACCAACCTAAAGCTGCAAGTACCACTCTCAACATATCTATAGAAACATATCAACTAACTTAACATATCAAATTGATCAAAACAACACACTACATCTCTTGACTAGATTCCTGCAATCTCAGAGATAGCTTATCGATTGACGCATCAAAAAAGATACCAATCGAGTCAATTCTATTAAGTAAATTGACTATCTATATCATATGTGCCATAATAGAAGGTACATGTGCCATTTCTTAGAAAATGTGCCACTTCTGACAAATGCGTCGCAAGATTTCATCCTATACCATAAATGCACTGCCCAGTTGCATGCGTCAACTCATACCGTAAAAGTGCCACCAAATTATGCATACATCAACCTAACTCATGCATGTGCAACTTGCGTGCATGTGTCATTCTATATCCTATATGCACCGCAGAATGACAGATGCGCAATTTCGCATGCCAGATGCGCCAAACTGCGATCTAGCGCATTTGTCTAGCTTAATTTCTCCTAGCATTTATTGCACTAAAAATTGACTCTAGCGAAAATTTTCTGAGATACATACCGAGGGCCCTACCTCTGCTGGCCAGCCGAATTGATGGACTCGCTCAAAGTGATACTCCTCGCGTGGAATGTGCATTCTCGTGTTGACTGCTCTATGCTCTATGCTCTCCTAAGCTCTCCAAAGCAAATCAAAAAAGCCAAGTGTGCAAATGAATTGTCTTGTGGACCCAACTCCTATATATAGCATGCAAACCCTAACCTAGCTATGTGGTGACTATGACTACTTTCCACACCTGTTTCTTCCCATTTCTCTAAAATGCATCCAGTTTTCTTCCAACCTAACCTATTTTTCCCTTCATCTATGTGAGATTGTCCATCTCACGCCTTCTACCTTCTCCTCATCCAATCTCTCGAGGGGGCATCCTACCGTCGTTAAATCTGTACCAGGGGCAAACTGGGGCATGTATCATTATTCAACAATGATTTCTTTGAAGCAATGCTATAAACTGCATTGCATCAAAGAGGGGCAAAATGTATATGCCTAAAAATGACACGACTCTATCTAAATAAATATTCTTAATATTTATTTCATTCTAATTCTTCTATCAATAAATAAATAAACAAATTTATTTATTTGATTCATATTCCTCTAAATTAATTAAATATCAATATATTTAATTACCTCTTCTAAAGTCAAAATAAAATAAAATCCTTTGTTTAATTAAATTCTTCCAAACAATTAAATAATTCTTAATTATTTAATTAAATCAAAATCATTCTTCCAAATTTAAATAAATCAATCCAATTTATTTAAATCCTCTCTATCTCCAAAAATAAAATATAATCAAATATTTTATTTATTCTTCCAAATCATGCACAACAATTAAATAAATTTATTTATTTAATTTTCTTTCTTATCTTCTAAATTCTTCTAAAATATCTTCCAAAGCTTCTAAAAATAAGTCTTCTTCTTCATGCACACAAAATTAAATAATTTATTATTTAATTTCTCTCAAATCATGCAAAGGCAAATCTCAAGTTGAGTTAACTGACTCAATCAACCTTATTTTTATCAATATCTCTTAAATTAGAAAAAAAGCTTTCTAATTTATGAAAAGCATCTCTTATCTTTAGAAAAGAAAGTAGTTAACTCCAACAAAACAGCTTTTGGGTGACACTTGTCTTCTTCTTATTCACGCACATTCCTCAACCATTCTATACCATTGATCTTCTCATTTCTTCTATACCGTTGATCTTCATTCTCTCAAATCTATAAATTGAACCCTATTCCTCCATTTCAATCATCCAAGCTTTAAGTATTGTTACTCTACATGAATTACAGTGCGCCTTTGGCACCAATTCCTTCATTTCTTGTGATCATACTCGTTATTGCATACTACTATCATTGTTGTGAAGCTCTTCTTTATGTAAAAATTATCATAGCCATTCCCAATTGACATTCTTGGAAAATAGAAAGGAAGTGCACTATCTGAGGGCCTTATTCATACATGCAAGATCGATTGAAATAGGCGGCCAACGAAAGCTATGAAGCTTTGAGGTTTGCAAAGGTTTTTGAAGTTCTTTTATTTGGTTAATCTCTTTGTTTCTGTATTTCATCGAGTTTTGAGTATTTTGATATTGATATATTGATTATTCATGTTTACTTGAATTTTCCCTTAACAGTAACAAGTACGTGTCATTATTAAGGAAAGAGACATAGAAAGTGTGAAGGTGATCATTCGGGTCTCCTTTCCATTTGTATTTGTTGAATTGTGGTACTTCAAAATGAGGATGGAATGGTATCATTTGTAATGATTTGTCAAAAGGGTATGGGTATACATCCTCAAAGGAAAATGTCTTCTTATTCTGGCCCATGTGTATGTCTGTCATCCATTGTTCCATTTTGTTGAGTCGCTGATCATGTTGGACTAAAATTGATTGTTGTTGCTATGTGGGACCTTGATGATTCGGTGGAGGGATATAATAGGTCATTTACTGATTCGATGGATTTTGTTGTGATAGATCATATGATGGGCCATGTGTGTCTTGAGGTTGGACTAAGGTACTTTGAATATGACCACCAAGTGGAGGTAATGTGTATGTGTTTGGTGTGGGATTGATAGTGTGTGTTGGTATCGCATGTGAGCCTAAGGTAGCGTGGGTGTAAGATGAGGGTTGTGTCAAGACCAGTGGACCTTGGGAGATAGGTGATGGAGTGGCATAAGATGGTTGTTTCCCAAGGGGGAGTGATTGATTAACATATGAATTATTGGAAGATGTGTTCGATGCAATAGGTTGACCTATAGGGGTCATGTTTGGGTTGACATGCGTGGTTTGACTTGGTTGACTAGGGAATATATGGATATGAGGAGTTTGAATTGGTTGACTAGGTGGCGCAGGGATATGTAAGGTTTGGATGGGTTGACTAGGAGATATGACAACATGTGAAGTTTGGATAGGTTGACTAGGTGGTGCGGGGATATGTAAGGTTTGGATGGGTTGACTAGGAGGTATGGTAGTAGATACTTGAGATGACCCAATATGCAATACACTTAGGTTGGACATAGATGGGGATTGAGTGACATGAGAGGAAACGGTGTTCATGGATGTAACAATATGCAACACACTAGGCTCCATTGGTGCAGATGATGTTTGTGATATGTGAGCAGGTTAATTGGATAAGGGTGGTGCGAAGGGTATAGTGGACCTAGTAGACATCATGACAATAGCAGTGGGGTGGCCTATGGTAACATTGATAGGGTTCTCTCTATGGATTTGGGACATATCGAAGTCGCTAGGTAGTTTGACACCCTCTTAGATCAATTGTAAAAGGATTTGTTCTCGATTGGATTTTATTATTTTGCTTGCATGTCTCAAGGCCTTGGGGTCTTGTAAGTCATCATCAAATGAGCCATCATAGACAAGTAAAGGCTGTGACACTGTTGTAGAGGATGAGGGCTCAAATTGTTGTTGTTGAGGTAAGTTTGATGAGGATGATTGGCCAATGGTGTAACCCTCAGGAAGGAATACATTAGGTGGCATACCGGTCGTGAAATGGGAAGCATCTTTGAGGGGAATAGATTGGGTTTCTTTGATATTGGCTTCCATAGCTGCTTTAGATTGACTCCTAGCTTGTGGCATGGATAGTTGAGTTTTTTGGCTTGATCGATTAGGATGTTTTGATCAAATTTTGACAATTGGCTGATTTGTTTTGATGGCTAACTTTTGACCTAGTCTAATTGGTTGGCTTGACTTTTGGCTGACTGAGATTTGACTGATTGGTGAAAGATTCATTGATTGATTAAGCACAAGGTTGACTAAGGTCAAAGGAAAATGATTGATTGATGTTTGTTTCCATTGATTGCTATTGAATGGTTGACTAGAATGATTTGATGACTGCAATTGGTCAAATTTGATGTGAAAGTTAGACTGATTGAAATTTTGACTAGGAGTATTGACTTCAATTCATTGGAAACCAAAGGCAACACTCTATTCTGCAAAGGCAACAGGGAACAATGTAGAGGCAACAGGGGATGTTATAGAGGCGATTGACTACATTACGAAGGCAATGAGATGATAACCATAGGTGACTAGTGATAGTGCATATGCAACACAAAATAGTGCAAAGGTGAATTACTAAGACTCAAAGGTGATTTTACAGAGACCAAAGGTGCATTTGCAGGAAAAAATAGGCTAACCATAGGCAACATAGTAGGGACCATAGGCGATTCGTAGAGGTTTATAGGTGACTAGAGTTTGACCAAAGGCAACTGTCTGAAGACTAGAGGTGATTTCAAAGGCTACAAATGTGATTTTCTATTGGCTAGAGGTGGTTTTGCATTGTCTAGAAGCAGTTTTGCATGGTTTCAAGGTAGATTTTGGCTTTGGACAAGGTTTTTTTGGTAAATTTGATAGAGAAAAACATAATGGTAGATAATCATACACAATCCATGCTCAAACAATTACATCCTAGGCTAGGCAAGGACAATACTTGTTGGGTTCCCACTTGGTTTCCTAATCGCACCTACTTATGGTGTATAGCTCCAAGAGCTTGGGGCATGGGCTCCCCCTTACAGTGCACTCTCTTCTTAGGTACACCAAGTTCTAGGTCCACAAGGCTTGCAAACCTTGTGATACCTTGCTATCTCTACCATAAGCCATGAAAATGTGGGACGACTATCAGAATTTCCTCTTGTACCAACATATAGGGGTTTTTGGCCACTTAAACACAGTTTTTAGTTTAGATTTTTGTTCAGGTGGCTATGCGTGTGGTAATGCTACTCTCTATTATGGACTCTCCCAGCCCAAAGAGGTTACGCTCTATGGAGTTTTGGGGGAGGTTAGCTATCGGTATAGCTTACCAGCACCCATCTCTTACGACTTTTAGCACAAATGAATTGTTTATCAAGCAGATTGGAATGGTCTGGCTTTGACCTATTTCTACCAGGGTCGTCCCCTTCTCACAATGGGAAGACAGGCCCACCTAAAAGTTAGCAATAGGTTCTCTTATAGCCAGATCCATTGGGTAGGGGGAGAGGATACTTGTGTTTCTACCTTGGGTGACAATCAAATAGGCCAAGCAAACTAAAAAACTAAAAATAGACACGAAAAAGATAGTTTGTTCATTTATCCCCAAATTAAACTATGTGAAAGTTTATTTTAAAGTACCAAACTTAAGTGTTCCTATTCTAGTATGAAAAAATTGTTTATAAACTTGGACCGCTCAACCTGTAGGAAATATTAGCATGTTTTGGAACACCGGTCTTCGACAAATGAAGGGGACAAACTACACAAAGAAGCCATCAGATCCTGAAAAAAACCTAATTCTATGTAGCAGAACCAAAAGAAACTTAAAAAACCTAATGTTAAATGAAAATGACCAATGGCGATCCCATTCTTACCATAGGCAATTTACTTCTCTGTAGACGTGATCCTTTGTTGACCAGAGGTGATGTACTGTCTACCACAGGTGATTCAAAATTCATCAAATGTGCATATGACTTGCAAATGTTAGGAAAAACACTAGCCCAAAGGAAAACAGAGATCAAGCCATCATGAACAAGAATTTTCAAGCTTGGAAAAGTGATTAGATGACAGACCTAAGCTTGCATGTCATAAAAACTGATGGAAAATAACCCTAAGGTGTGAACAACTCAGAGATAATGATAGATCCCATGTCAAAATGGCTTGCATGTCATTACATAGACAAGGGTTAGCAAATACATTAGCTTGCAACCCTTGTCAAGAAAACCCATATGCTCAAGCCCTAGGAATACTAAAAAAACAAGCTAGGAAACTAGTTTTGCCAAAGGCGATTCATTTTCAACCATAGGCGATTCGCTACATGATGGAGGTGATCTAATTTTTACCACAGGTGAGTCACTACATGTTGAAAGCAATTTACTACCTACCAAAAGTCACTTGATGGGCTTCAAAGTCAAGCCAACACCGACCAACTGTGCATCCACACTCCAGAACTACATAGAAAACAAAAAATTCATCAATTTTAGCAAAATAAAAATGAAACTGACTAGATGAGTGGTCCCACCCAGCATGCCATTTTATGTATGCAAGAAAATTCACCAATTTAAATAAGTAAACAAGTGCAACCTACAAACTAACAAAGATCTAATCTAAGAAAGCAAATAAATGCAAACAAACGAAGAAAAACTCCTTCGATTGTGTGATCCTTGTGTTGCATGTGGATTGTTTCTTTGAAATATGCATCCATAATGATAAAAGCTGCCATGGTTGTTGAGCAAAGTGACATGCAAATGGTGAGAATATGAAAAGGCTAAGTGAATTGCAGAGCTAAAAGGCAGATTATGTGTGTGTGAGAGAGAGAAAATGACACCAAAGAGGGGTATTTATAGTGAAAGGTGATATGAAATGGACAGTGGAGATGTGATGGCAAGATCAATGGCCAAGATGAGTTGTGAGGAGAGGACTAATGTGCACACGACACGTGTCTCCACATGAGTGTAGTCGATTTAGAAGTTTCCATAATTTGTGGAGTTAACTCCCATATGATTTTTATTTTAATTTTGATTTATTTTTGTTTCCATTTAGAACTCACGTGCACGTAGAGATAACTTAGGAAGTGGGAAGTGGTTGAGTCATCACATGAGATAAATAGAAAGTGAGAGAAATGAGTGGAGAAGAAATTGGATGGTGGAAGAGTTAACTCGAGAGGTAATTAGAGTCATCTTGAGAGACAAAGATGGAAGGTGGACTTAATAATTTAAATAATTTAATATTATTTAAATTATAAGGAAATGTGAGGAGTGATAAATAAAATAAAATAAAATATTCATTTTATTTAATTTAAGAAGAAAGTGGATTAAATAAATAAATAAAATTTATTTATTTAATAATGTGAGGGATAGGATAAATTAAATAAATTTTATATTTATTTAATTTAATTAGAAGAAAATGCTAGGTTAGGTGATTAAGAAGGGTATCTAGGGCAAAAACGCTACAAGATGTCTAGATGTGACGTTCCGACAAGTGGACAATTTTGGGTGTCTACAATTCCGATCTTTCACTTCTTATGGAACTTTGATTTTTGAGATTTGTGAGAATTGTCAAGTTATTCATCTCTTGGAAAAGTAAAGTTTCATGGGAAATCATTCTTGAAAGTTTTGGGGTTTTCCTTTTCATTGGAAAGTTATAAAATTTCAAGTGTTTTTGTTTTGTTGCAAATTGCAAACCGGGCTTGAACTTTGGTTTGCACATGGTAAATTGAGTCTGAACTCCAATTTACATGTGGTAAACCAAACCTAAACTCTAGTTTACAATGCATCCTTATCTACATTCTTTTTCCTACATTTTCTTTTTTTTAGATGTGTTTAATTTTCCTACCCATTTGAACTTTATCTCAGTGTTTTGATTGCCTTTTTGACCTACATAAATTTGTTTTTACATCAAAATTTTCATTATGCAAGATTAGGATTGTCTTCTAGGTTAGCTTTGTATGTTTTGATCTTGAGATTTGAATCTTCTTTTTCCTTCCTAGGTGAGAGTTTCTCACAATTTTGTATGTGTATTTGTTCAATTTTCATTCTTCTTCAGAAAACTTACACCTTGATGGGTTTATTTGAGTACATGATCATGATTTTTCATTTTATTGGTTTCCTTAAGCATTTTTGGGAATTAAGATTGGTTCCATTGAAAATTTATTTAATTTACAAATTACCAAAACTTCTTATAGTTTACAAATTTATACACGTTACAATTAGAATCCAAAGTTTGGCTGCACTTTGTAAACTTTTTATAAATTATAGTTTTCTACAAACTATAATTGGAGTTTGAACCCTATTTGTAGTCTACACTTCCAATTGTTTTTGCAATTTTCATCTTTTACAAATTGCAATCAGACCTTGAAGTTTGGTTGCAATCTAGAAACCCAAGCCTTTTTCAGTTTGCAGTTGCTTGTAAACTATAGTTAGAACTCGCACTACAATCACATCATGCAGTTTGCAATTTGTTGCAAACTACAACTAGAGTCTAAACCTCAGTAGCAATTCAAACTTCCTTTATTCTTTGCAATTGTAGTGTTTTCTAGGAACTACAAACTAGACTTGATTTCTAGTTTGTAATTCACATTTTTGGCAAAGTTTAAAACTCTTCCAGATGATTAAAAATTATTTCAATTTTTTATGAAAAGGGATTTTTATTTATTGTTTTCACATTGTTGACCTATTTATGGATGCAATTTGAAATTTTTTACACAATTTCAATTAGTTGCATCTAGCAAATAATTATTTTTTTATGAACACTAAAGTTTGTCTAGTTGTGGCAGGACTTCTGACTAGCAATGTCTTCACTACCAAGGATGACGTATGAGTACAAAGGTGTGGTTTCACTATCAAAGCTAGTATTTGAGCTAGACAATATTGCTAATAAAGACTTTGGACATGTCGGTTTGGAGGAACTCCATAAAAGGTTGTTGGAATGTAAGAAGTCTAAAATGTTATAGAATCTTAAATTAAGTAGACTTATGGAAGCTACTTTCTTTCTAGTATTCTTTGAATATCCAGACTTGGTTCTAACATGTGCAAAGTTCTACAACCAAAAGGACAAGGTGGTCAAAACATTTGGTGGGAAGGTGATTAGGTGGATTCAACCACCCTACATTGAAGAGATGTTGAATCTTCTAGGAAGAGAATCCTTTGTAAACTTATCCATGGATTCTTCTAGGGAGTAATTTAAAACTCATGTTGATCAATGCTTTGATGCCATTAATAAGAATTGGCTAGCTAAGCCAAGAGTGGTAATTTTCAAGTTTACAAAGAATTTGTTCTATAGTGAGTTTAAGGAAGAAGCTAATGATGAACATTATTGTGGTATTTTTTTGACTTCTCCTTGAAACAAGTGCAAACCTGATGGGGAGCATACTAAAAATTATGTAAATTTTTTACAATATGAAAAAAACATGTCTTTGGATGTTCAAAACTCAGTCCAAGCCTTTGGGTTGGAAGCCCAAGGAAAATCCAAACCAAGGATTGGAAATTACCAAAAAAAACAATAATGTGAGCACATTATAATGTGTTCGCATTATGTGCATGCATCCACATAATGCATGTTATAGTTGTAACATTAGAAATTGTCCTCCTATATGGAATGGTACAATTTCCCTCAATTTAGCTCCTCACTCTTTGTGGTTTCTCACCTTTTTTTCTGGCCTTCCTGAAACCCTAATTGACTTAGTCTAGGAGTAATCTATTCACTTTTTGAGGTAACTAATTGATAAAACTCGAAAAGAGGTTTGAGATTATGGTCCCTAGGACCCCCAAAAATGTAGATTTGAGCTGAAATTGGGGGCTTGGACTTGGGTGCCTGTGCCCTATTCCTCCCTGGTTTCATGGGATTTTGAATTTTAGCGAGGTGTTGGTTCCTGCCGAGTGCCTTGGGATTCTGTTTTCAATATCTCAATTTTCACGCAATAGCTAGACGTTACTTCAAAATTTGAATTCCCTAAAGCTAGATATAAAAAGACATTTGCAAATCATTTTATCACACACAATTCTTATGCAATCTTAATGCCAAAACTCTACTGCAATTGCCATTGAAGATCAGTGAATTGTTGAAGCTATTCGAAGTATTCTTTATTTGCTATCTTGGAGACAATGGATGAATGTTAGGAATCAAGATCTTAAGTCTACCTTTCTCTTCCTAGGGTTTGTACACCTTTTGCATGATTGAGAGAAGGGTTGAAGCCTCGAACAACAAGCTTGGAGATCCTCCATGGACATTACTGATTCACCTTCTTGTTCATACAAGTCTTCATTTGTTTCATCTCCTTGAGGTGATGTTGTATGTGTTTATTGATGCAAAGAAAGTTGTTGATCTTCCTTTGATTGAGACATCTAGGGTTTGATTTTATGCATAACACATTGTTAGGTTTGCACACACTTCTACAAATCTTTATCTTTGGCTATTGTTGAGGTAGAAATACCGAAGGCGGGGCTTGACTGAGGCAAGCTTCTATATAGTCGTAGCAATTTCCTTCTTTCATATATGCAGATCATGTTTCGTAGGTTCCAGTGAAAAGAAGCTACAGAAAGAAGGGTATTGTAGATATAGTCACTACAAACTTTCAGATTTTTAGATTTTGAGAATTGCGGGACATTGGGGTAGGCACCCTAGTCCAACTAGGTGTTTTATTTGGGATCTGGGAGCCTTTTGATAGTCTCAGACACCATGTATAGAAGGTTTTCCTATTCAGGAATTTGTAAGACATTGAGGCTGGTACCCTAGTCTAGGTGGCCATCAAATTCTGGGTACACTATCTTTGAAACCCCTTCTCTATGATTAGTTTTACTAGATACTTCATCAGTTTCTGTATATTGTTGATTTGAGGCATAATTAGGATTTTACTTGGTTGAAAGTACAATTCTTGATAAAATCTTGATTAGGGCCTTAAGTTCCATAACCACATGAGCATAAAAGGGAGGCAAAGTGATTAGAATCTTGTTCACAAGCTCGATCCTTGTCTCCCCAATGTTTAGTGGTGAAATTGAGGTATTTAACCTAGAGTAAACAAGCCATCAAAATTTCCACCTAAACATTTTTGTGAACCCAAGCTTTAAATAATTTACATCCTTTTAAACTTTAGATTTGAAATAATTTTTTGTTCTAGAGCATAATTAGATTGGAAAACCTCTTTAGTGAAATTGCATATGTTAACTTGTGGATTACATTCTTCATCTTTTCACTAAAAGAGTTGGAAATTATCATTTATTGTTCAAAGTTGTATTTCATTTGCAAAGGCCATCATTGTGCATTTAAATCTTGGTTTAAATAGAGCATGTTAAAATGTCAGATTATTTTTTGCAAGATTTTCATTCTTATGATAAGCCATTTAGTCGTGATGACATCAATATGTTAGATGAAGCCCTTGAGGACTTTATCTCGATTGAACATTCTACTACAACCTTTAAGCCGTCACTATTTCAAATATTTGTAAATGCAATTTATGTTCCTAAATGTAAAGAAGAGATTGAAAAACCAAAATTTGTGGTTACTCTATGTGCAAATGTGGTTCAACCATCCTCTAAGCATGTGCTTGTTGATAAAGGTCTTTCATCTTCTTCTCAATCTCCTGATCACATTTATGATTGTGTAAAACAAATTGCAAAACAAAACTTACAACAAACCAATCATAATGTGGTTGCTTATGCATATAATACTCAGAATAATAAACAAAGTACACAACAAGAAAATGTTCCAATATCTTTACCAGTTTCTCAACCTATGCTTCCTCAAGCACCTTGATTAACATATAAAGGTCGTAAAGACTATGATCTTGTAGAGCAGCTTCGTGCTACTCCTATAAAGATATGTCTTTGGGAACTTATACAAACTTCACCTACCTATCATGGAATGCTACAAGAAGCTTTACAAAAGGTGATTGTTCCTCCTACTATTAAACCAAATGATGTTGTTGCTTTACTAGATTATATGCATGCAACAAAAATAGACATTTTATTCCAACAACATGAGTTACCATCTCTCGAGGTTTAGAAGCAGTATGATCCTTTGGTTATCTTTATTATGATCAATAAAACATTGGTTAAGAGAGTTATGATTGATAATGGGTTAGCCCTTAATGTTTGTGGTGTTGACTTATTGCATAAGGTTAAAGTTGATATATCTGTTGTCAAACCAAAATCATTAAGTATTCATGGATTTGATAATGTTGGACGACAATCTATGGGCATTATAACTTTACATATACAAGTTGGACCTATGATTGTGCCTACCTTGATTCATGTCATGCCTTGTTCTCTATCTTACTACATGATTCTAGGTAAACCTTGGATACATGCATTAGGAGCAGTTCCTTCTACTTTACACCATTCGATTAAGTTTATCTTTAAAGGAAATTTGTATACTATCCATTCGGATCTTGAACCTGATAATTGCCTACAAATGGAAGTGCATAAGCATGTTGTTGGTCCTAAAATTTTAAACAATCTGAAAGCTAAATTGTCAACTCCTCTTGCCTCTAAAAACATTATGCAAGAGCCCAAGCAATCAAATGCATTTGTTGGTGATGACTAGGGTTTGCTAGATTTTGCATCTTCCTCCACAAGAGAGTATAAACTTAAAAAACCCCATCCCCAAAACATCAAATATTGCATCGATCACATCACATGCTTCGAATGATAAACACAAGATCTCTTTGTTGACAAATAAGGATAATACTTTCAGTTATACTACTAATTATGAGACTTATGAAGCTCCACCTTCGTCTAAAGAAATGGTCTCTCTATGGCAGAGGATTTTGAATCCTTTACAAAAATTGTGACTATGTAGGTAATGGTTGTGGCATAAATCAACAAGGAATCAAAGTCCCTATACAATATGCTTCTCAACATTACTCAATTGGCACTGGATATAATCCTTTTAATGAATCTAAAGCCCGCAAACACCTACTATAAATGTGAACATAATATCAACACGTAGTTTGATATACCTTGAGATGATTAACGCAAATTGTCCTCCAGTGTCACTTCCTTTAGATATATTTATAGCAGATGAAGTGATAATGGAATTCTTAGGCTCTTATGATGGTATTCCTTGTTATCACCATAAGCGTGGCCTACCTTATTGTTTAAACAATGATGCATATTTTACCGAGACTACTAGCACAATAGCTACTACAGTAGAGCTTAATAAAGAAATTGAAGAACAATTACAATCCTACAATCCCCCTAACCATAGCACTCTTCTTAACAGAAATACTATTGATGTTGTTATGGATAAGGATAACCCTAAAAAAGTTATCCCTATTGGTGATTGTTTGGATATGGAATAAAACGAAGAAATGACTAAATTATTGAGTGAATTCTCAAAATTGTTCATCTGGAAATATTCAGACATGCCTGGTATAGATCCTTAGATTGTAATGCATAATATTGTGTTGAAACCAGATGTTAAGCCTGTCAAACAAAAGATTTGTAAGATGAATCCTAAGATTTCTTTGCTTGTTAAAACTTAAATAGAAAAACTCTGACAAGATGGTTTTATTCAGCCTATTGATTACTCTCCGTGGATCTCAAATATTGTTGTCATTGCTACACCAGATGGTCATATAAGAATGTGCACAGATTTCTAAGATTTAAATTTGGCATCTTTGAAAGACAATTTTTTGCTCCCTAATATTGATATGATCATTGATTCCATAGCCGGACATGAGTTGCTATCTTTTATGGATGGATTTTTAGGATATAATCAAATCCTTATAAATCCTCTTGATTAGTATAAAACAACCTTTATAACACCTTGGGGTACATCTTGTTGGGTAGTCATGTTGTTTAGATTTAAGAATGCAGGAGCTACTTACTAGCATGCAATGACTCTTATATTTCATGACTACATGCACAATATTCTAGAAGATTATGTTGAAGACATCCTAGCAAAGTCTATCCATTGTAAGGATCATGTTACAAATCTTTGACAAATATTTGAGGGCATACGAAAATATAATATGTGATTGAATCCTCGTAAGTGTGTTTTCAGCATGGATAGTGGAAAGTTACTTGGATTTATCATTTCAAATTGAGGTATCGAAGTTGATACGAAAAAGATAGATGTGATTGTTAATATGCCAATACCAAAGAACATATCTCAACTTTGTAGTTTGCAAGGAAAGATATAGGCCATTCACTAATTTGTTTCACAACTCACGGATAGGACTCGCCCCTTTATGCAACTACTGAAGAAAGATTCTTGTTTTCAATGGAATTTTGAATGTCAAAAATCTTTCGATGAATTAAAGGATTACTTAGCTAATCTGCCTGTTTTACAACCTGTTGTTTTTGATAAACCATTTCTATTATACATCTCAGCCTCTAACAATGCCCTAGCAACTTTGTTAGCACAACATAATGCTGAAGGCAAAGAATGTGCTATCTACTACATCAGTCGTAGTTTGCTTGATTCTAAAGTACGATACATAGTCATAGAGAAATATTACCTAGCTTTAGTGTTTTCCACTCAAAAGCTTAGACACTATCTCTTGAATGCTGAAATACATGTAATGATAAAATTTGACCCTTTAAAAATTCTCTTCAAAAGAATAGATTTATTAGGTCATCTTGCTAACTGGGTTATGTTGATAACATAATTCAACCTCAAATTTATTTCACAAAAAGCAATTAAAGGGCAAGTGATAGCTAACTAGTTAGTTGAAGCTCCCTTGCCCTTTTCTATACCAAATGTCAATGCTTTCCCTAATGAATAGATTCTAACAATCTCTATGGAAGAGAAATGGGAGTTATACTTCGATGGATCAAAATGTTGAACTGGCTCTAGAGCTAGTGTTATATTAATACCTCCCATGGGTAAGCCGATTCTCTTATCTTATCGCTTAGATTTCTTATGCACAAACAACATAGCTGAATACGAAGCTCTTATAGCTGGACCTTGTGTAGCATCAAGAATATCACAATATATAGAGATTCTCAGTTAATTTTTAAACATATAACAGGATCATATCAAGCTAAGCATGATAAGCTATCTTAGTATCGTGAGTTTGCATTATCTCTCTTAAGACAGTTCAAATCATATAAGATCGATATCATTCCTAGGGAAGATAATTGGCATACAGATGCAATGGCAAGCGCAACTTCCCTTATATACCCTGATGGTTCTCCTGAGGTATTTACCTTCATTGTTCATAATCTTAAGACACTGGTAATTGAAAGCCCTGTAGTTGCAAATTTAGAACTCTGTGGTAATACATACACCGATGAATGGTTCTCTTATATATTCAACTATTTATGTGATGGAACCATTCTGGACTCGACATCTAAGAATGCCTGAATATGTTTATGCAAACTAGCAATGCGATACTTATATCATCAAATGTCTTATATTGATGAAGTTATAATGGTGTTTTACTCTGATGTTTAAGTAGTTCAGAGATTTTGATAGCTTTAGAAGAAGCTCACTCTAGTGCCTGTGGAGGTTATTTTGGTGGAAAATCATTAGTGCAAAAATTGTTACATATGGGATTCTATTGGCAGCATATGGAACAAGCTTCATTCACTTACATCAAGAGATGCCCGCAATGTCAACAACATAAACACCTCATCCATGCTCCTTCTCAAGAGCTTCATGCCCAGGTGTCACCATGTCCATTCTCTATCTAGGGTTTGGATCTAATTGGCAAGATTTCCCCACCCTCCTCTCAAGGACATATGTTTATCATTATTGCTATTGATTATTTTATAAAATGGGTTGAAGCGGTCCATTTGTAATCCATGACCACTAATGTAATCTGTCGATTCATACAAGATAACATAATTTCTTGATTTGGAATACCTTCCTCCTTAGTGTCAGACAATGATATGTCATTCAAGAACAAGAATGTGAAAAAGTTCATTTAAAAATATCATATACAATATCGCTTCTCTACGCCTTATTACCCTTAATCAAACAGCCTAGCAGAAGCTTCAAACAAGGTTATTGGATAGACTCTAAGGGAAACTATTAATAAACATCAAAAAAATTGGCATACACAATTATCTTATGCACTATGGGCTTACAGAACAAGTATTTGAACAACTATAGGTAACACACTGTATAATCTTGTCTATGGCATAGACGCAATAATGCCCTTGGAGTAGACATTCCTTCCTTGTGAATTTCCCTAAGAGACATCATGGATGATGACATAGAATGAGAGAAAAGATTACATGAACTTGAGATGCTTGATGAAAGATGTGTTAACACTCTTGAACGTCTCAAGGCTTATCAAAAAGGAATACAATGAGCTTATAATGCACAAGTCATACAATGTTCATTTAATGTTGGGGACTTGGTGCTTTATGAAAATCAATGCAATGTAAACGTACTGCCTAGTGAAAAAGGTAAGTTCAGTCCCAACTAGCTTGGACCATATATCATCACTGAAGCCTTTGGATTCAGAGCGTATAAATTAGCCAATGAAAAAGGTATGTCACTTAAAGAACCTATTAATGTAGCACATCTCAAAAGGTTTTAGCTTGAGATCTTATGTTAAATGTTCATAAGCTAATTTAGCACATAGATTAGTTTTCAATTTCAACAAGATAGTACCATTTTGTCTTAATTCATTTAGCATTATATCTTTGTTCAGTGGATCATTGTTGTATTGTGTTTTAAATTGCTTAGATCACTCTTGTATTAACTAAAGATAGCATGAAAATTAAAGTTATATGTAAAATGATTAATCATTGTGCTTGTTGCTACATGTTCTTTTAGAATTGTTAGTTTAACACAATAGCATTAATTACAGCCTTTAGACATCATCACTAGTTGCATTTTAATAAAAATCACATGTGATAGATCAAAAGAAATAACTCTATATATATATATATTTTAGTTTTATATATACATCTGAGTCGACTATCCCTAAAAATAAAATGGGATGTCATAGTGCCTAAAGTCTAGGAATCACATAGTAGAACCCTTATCGCCAGTACCCTTAGGCCCTCATGGTGTGCAAGTGACAGAAGCCTGACCATGTGTGGCTATAGATCGCGAATGACTTCTAGAGACACTTCGTGATTATAACCCCTTGATCTCGCCTCTCATCTCTATCATCTGCTCATGTGCCTCCTGGTACATCCTCTGGTACCAGTCTCTCTTAGCCTGAACCCTGTCTCTATCAGCTCTTGCCTGCTAGACCTTCCATAGTAAGAACTCACTGAAAGCTAGCTCTCCCTCTGATATAGGAACTATTATCCTCTACTCTCGTTGTGCCCTAAGCTCAGCCTTAGCATGCTTAGCTTTGTGTTGAAACTTCTCTCTCTCATGCAAACTACTCTAGCATGGCCTCTATAGTAGTCTTGCATCTGACGACAGGCATAAATAACTCAGCATGCCACCCAGTGGATGATTGTGGCAAATGATCTACCTGCACCTGCTACTTTGAGGCATATGTCGATAATATGTCTCCTATGACATGACTCACAAAGTCTTGCCATGCGTCTATCCCAACTGCAAAACAAAGAATGAGATAGATGTTAGAGTCCATATAAAAATCATAAATAATAAACTATACCAAAACAAAACAATAAATCAAACCTTACCTAGATCTCCATCTCACCAGGATGGATCTCGTATCATCGATGGTCTGATGATCTCTGCTATCTAATCTACAACTAGGGGCATAGGCCTACTACTCTCCCCTTGCTCTATCTGACTAGGTCTCACATCATCTGCGGGAGTAGGACCATGAGCCTTGGACTACAGTCTCGACTCGATCTCCTCATTAGTGTCTGCCTCCTACTGGCTCTATCTCGATCTCACTCTGAAGATGTACTATGATGGGACCTCCTTAGACTCATCCTCATCCTCCTTCGTACCCACCTCAAGATTGTAGTATCCCACGAAGTTATTGACGTCATCGTCCACCCCTGTGTCACTAGCGTGACTGGCCCAAGGTCAAGCATCTCCTGTAGAGTGCCCAGGTGGAAAGATAGGTGCAGGCCATGCTATGTGCCACCAGGTTAGATATGCTCAGGTACACCTGACATCATTTGCACCCAATACTGGCTCTGCATCCTCAGGACCCTCCTCGTCGCTAAGTGGTACATCTGCTATAGTCAGCCGTCAAACAACATTGACTCTGACTGCACTCCGAGCTGTACGTGCATATCTCAGATGAACTACAGGAACATCCTGTACCTATTTGAATTGTCATGCCACCCTATCAAAGTAGAACCAAGATATAGTGTGATCAAGGTGACCGGCCATTAGCTGATCCCTCTGCATCTGAGCTAACTACCTCTGCTCATGAGGCCATTTGATGAAGCCATGATACACTCTCCAGATGATGTCACCAGGTTTCAATCTATCAAATACTACTCTCTAGTATAACCAAATTGCCATGCCTCCAACACCTAACTAGTGGGTAGGCATAGATGCGTGGATGGATGAATGCTGCCTCTGTAGGAAAACCCATCGGTCATGTGCACCTAATGTGCTCAAAGGCCCAAACATGTAACAATGTGCAGACCATCAGACTTTGTATCTTTTAGTGGACATATTACCCTAAGTCGCAATATAGGTGCACAAGCATACTGCGGCCCCATGCATAGAAAGTTTGATGCACCTCCATTGCTCTGATAGTATGAACGAGACCCCCATGAAGGTGAGTGCCTCGTCCATCTGGTGCGATGGCTAGTGCGATTGTGACAATCATGATCCTCCATAGTAAGGGAATGTCTCTGCATCCATGCTCTAGTAAACGGAGCTGAATGTGTCCTCACTCTACCTGTGAAATAGTGTGACCCAAACAATACAACTGACTCTCGTGAGTATACTCCTCTAAGAAGTGTCTAACAATCCTCACTATCTCTCCTTGGATCTGTAGACAAAGGATCCTGAATACATCCTCCAGTGTGATGCTAATATTGCCAGTCAGTAAATGGAATGTGGAAGTATCTGCATCCCATCTCTCCATCAATGCCATAAGCATCACGCAGTGGAATCTGATTGTGAGCATTACATTCCACCATAGACCCACCGTTTGTAAGTGCTCTCTCTCTATGGTTGTCAAAGCACTAGCACATTCTCACAATAGTGCCATCAGATGACCACTTGTGTGTTCCTATATCTCAAGGACATCTTGTAGATTAGAAAGAAAGCAAGAGTATCAGAATCCCCACTAGAAACCAAAATAAGCTATCAAAAACTAAATAGAATGCCTAAGCCTAGGGCTTGTGTCCTCTATGGACCAGGGTGCCCCAGGAAGACTAGGGTGCTCCAGAGGGACACTGGCACTCCTGTGGGACTAGGGTGCCCCAGAGAGACTCTAGCACCCTTGGTGGACCTGGGCGCCCCTGTCCGGGAACCCTATCCACCTTCCCCTTTTGGCACAAACATCGATAAACGTGAAGGAAAAATACGATGAAAGATGACAGAAGCATGGAATTAGGACCCTACCTTGACCTTGAAGCATCTCTCTACAACTCAAACGTGGAGCATCTCCAGTTGCGGTGGATGGTATGGACGTCAGCTCAGCATTGTTGCTCTCCTATTCTCCTTCTCTCTCTTTGCAGTAACAAGAAACAAGAATGAGTTAAGTGATAAGTGACAACTCCCTTTTTACATAACGTAAGTGAGTGAGAAATCCTATCCCTAACTAGGTGCAAAAGTGCACTCTTTCACTCTAGAGCCCTTTCCTTGAGCTATTGAACTCTGATTTTAGTATTGTTTGTTGCATTGGAATCTTGGTCCTACTCTCATTCTTACCCAATGTGTTGTGTTTGAGTGTTGTTTCTTCAAATGACCCTCATACCACATTTCCCTTGAAATTGACGTGTGGATATCTCCTTGTTTCTACTCTCAAACTAAGCAAGTAGAAATAAGGGGGCATATATCTCCCTCAATTTCCTCCCTCACCATGTTTCACCATTCAACTCCCTTAGCATTTTGAGACTGACTCATTGGTGGTGGTCGCAGGTTGATTTGATTTTGATTTTGCTGACAAGTGTTCCTTTGCAGGATGTCGTTCCTAACTTTGTGGTCTTGAAGGATTACAGAACTGGGGGGCTTCTTCTTGTTCATTGACAATGCTTTGACTTCCTCTATAGTATCCTTTTGGGTATCCTTTTTCATGATTGATGTATTTACATTCCTTTAGGTGCATATTCACGTAGTGTCATATGGCCACTAAAGTGGGGGCTAAATGTAACATCAAAAATTGTCCTCTTGTATGGAATGGTACAATTTCCATCAGTTTAGCTTCTCACTCTTGGTGGTCTCTCAACCTTTTCTTTTTCAGCCTTCCTGAAACCCTGATTGACTTAGTCTAGGAGCAATATATTCACTTTTTGAGGTAACTGATTGATAAAACTTGGAAAGAGGTTTGAGATTAAGGTCCCTAGGACCCCCAAAAATGTAGATTTGAGCTAAAATTCGGGGCTTGGACTTGGGTACCTGTGCCCTAGTCCTCCTCGGTTTCATAGGATTTTGAATTTTGGCAGGGTGTCGGTTCCTGCCGAGTGTCTCAGGATTCTGTTTTTAAATTCTCAGTTTTCGCATGATATTGAGACGTTACTTCAAAATTTGAATTCCCTAAAGCTAGATATAAAAAGATATTTGCAAATCATTTTATCACACACAATTCTTATGCAAGCTTAATGCCAAAACTCTGCTGCAATTGCCATTGAAGATTTGTGACTTGTTGAAGCTATTCGAAGTATTCTTTATTTGCTATCTTGGAGACAATGGATGAAGGTTAGGAATCAAAATCTTGAGTCTATCTTGCTCTTCCTAGGGTTTGTACACCTTTTGTATGATCAAGAGAAGGGTTGAAGCCTCCAACAACAATCTTGGAGATCCTCTGTAGACATTGTTGATTCACCTTCTTGTTCATGCAATTCTTCATTTGTTTCATCTCCTTAAGGTGATGTTGTATGTGTTTATTGATGCAAAGCAAGTTGTTGATCTTCCCTTGATTGATACATCTAGGGTTTTATTTTATGCATTACACATTGTTAGGTTTGCACACACTTCTGCAAATCTTTATCTCTGGCTATTGTTGAGGCAGAAATATCGAAGACGGGGCTTGACTGAGGCAAGCTCCTTTATAGACGCAACAATTTCCTTCTTTCATATGTGCACATTGTGTTTTGCAGGTTTTGGCGAAAAGAAGCTACAGAAAGAAGGGAATTGTGGATATAGTCGCGATAGACTTTTAGATTTTCAAATTCCAAGACTTGTGGGACATTGGGGTGGGCACCCTAGTCCAACCACGTGTTTTATCTGGGATCTGGGAGCCTTTTGATAGTCTTAGATACCATGTACAGAAGGTTTTCCTATTCAAGAATTTGTAGGACATTGGGGTGGGTACCCTAGTCCAAGTGGCCCTTAAATTCTAGGTACACTATCTCTAAAACCCCTCCTCTACACTTCTATGATTAGTTTTACTAGATACTTCATTAGTTTCTGCATATTGTTGATTTGAGGCATAATTAGTGTTTTACTTGGTTGAAAGTAAAATTCTTGATAAAATCTTTATTAGGGCTTTAGGTTCCATAACCACGTGAGCATTAAAGGGAGACAAGGTGATTAGAAGCTTGTTCACAAGCTCGATCCTTGTCTCCTGAATGTTTAGTGGTGAAATTGAGGTATTTAACCTAGAGTAAAAAAGCCATCAAATTTTCCACCTAAATAATAACACGCTCACATTATTGTGAAAGAAAATCATCTCACCCTTACCTCTCTCTCTCTCTCTCTCTGGTTGAGTGTATATGGTTGTGGGTCTAGCATATAGGCTTTAAGGCATAGGTTTTAGGGTTGAGGATATTGGTTATAGGGTATTTAGTAATCTAGGGACAGTGAAAATCTTGTCATAGTAGTCATTTTAGAATTTGGACAACAATGAAAAATTTCCATGCATGACAAAAAGCACTCGCATTATAACATGATCACATTTTATGGAACCAAAAAAATAGAAAAAAGGCATGTGCAATCCATGAATCAGACCCACATGCTCTATTATTCTCTACTTTCTATTCACATTATCAGACAAAAAATGTTGTTCGTGGTGTTGGCATTTACACAATCATTGTTTACTTAATCCACCACCTTTGTTTTGGTTCTTCAACGTAGAAGTAAATTTGATGTTTTTAGACATAATTTGATTATTTGAACTAATATTTTCATGTTTCATATTGTTTGAATGCTAATTTTCATGTATTTAGAATGAATTTTATGATATAGATTTTTTTTTAATTAAATTTAACTAATCATATTAGAGTTATATATAGTTCAACATTGAATACAAAGGAACCTGCCAAAAAGCTCAAATTTTTGAGGATTTTGAAGCCAAAAAAAATGTAGACATAATTGTACAATTGGGCTACTCAAATCTTGAAATCTAAGGTGTGTTATTTATCTATTCGTTTACTTCACTTTATGATTATGTTAGCATGAACTCCTATTAAATATGTCAATGATATGTGGACACCTAACTTATCTCCAAATTCTTCTATACATTGTGAAGATAATAATGCCAGTTTTGTTAACATAAAATGATGATCTTTGTGGTTTTGATCTTCAAAAAAATGATCCTATTATGGCACACCCAAAATAATAAAATAAGATCCTATTGGAAATTTCTCACTAAATCCCTAGGCATTAAAAACCTATTACATTAACTATGCATTAAAACCCTATGACATTAAATCTAGTTTATCCATTTACTGGATGTATTTCATCATCATCATTTATTTGATGGAGACATATGACCTTCCTATTATCTTCATCTATCAAATTGTTTGTGCCCTAATGATGCCACATCTCTATGTTTCAGGTTGGACCACCCTACGAAACTCTAAATTTTTAGATATATAATCATTTATTCACATTAATTACATGATTATTTTGAGATTTGTGTATGAGATTACTTTACTCTAGTGTACCAAGATGGACTAATTTATCTATGTCATATCCATGATGCATATAGAAATCATCATTGTGCCGAGGAAACAAGCAAAGACTCTAACACTAGAAGAGTGTGAAGCTAAGAATGCGAAGAAAAAAGAACGAATGAGGCAACTTCGTGAAAGTAGGAAATTATCAACCATAGAAGAAGAGATACCACTGTTGCCAATTCAAGAGGAACATGAATCATCTAATCAAGCTAAGAGAGATAGAATTGGCAACACAAAGGAAACAAATGCAAAATCTCCATTCAACGAGGAAATTGAATCTCAAAGTTGGAGGCACTCCATTTTTCACAGGTCAAGTTGAAGGTACATCATCATTCTCTTCTCAAGTTGGAGGCACTCCATCTTTCATAGGTCAAGTTGAAGGTATATCATCATTACCTTCTCAAGTTGGTGCCACACCATCATTCACATGTCAAGTTGAAGGTACATCATCATTCTCTTCTCAAGTTGGAGGCACGCCATCATTCACATGTCAAGTTGAAGGTACACCATCTTCTCCATCTCAATTTCAAGGCTTTTCATCTTTTCCATCTCCAATTGAAGATACGCCATCTATCCTATCTCAAGTAAATATTGAAGAAATTATTAATGTTGAGCCAGTTTTACCATTGAAAACAACTCCTAGAATTTTGCATAGAAATCTTGTTTCTAATTGATATTGATGAGAATGTTTTAAAGCCCATGAAAGATAAGATTCCCAAGGGTACTTGCCGAAGAAATGCCAATAAGATATCGAAAACTTTTTTTGAGAACTTAAATGAAACCGGAAGATGTCAACTATTTGTTGAATAGTTGAGAAATCTAAAATTTAGGCCCATTATAAAGATTCTTGGCCTAAGAACATCAAATGCTTCAAGTGAAAAATCAATTCTAAAGAATCTAATGAGTGCATTTGAGAGTGTGGGTTCTAACTCATGAACCAAGGATAGTAATGTCACACGATGTGTCATTACGTCGACAATAGTAAGCCATCAAAAAAGAAAGCCTGGCTCATTAGAAAGACAAGTGAAGCATTGAAAATAAGTTGAAAAACTCTAATGAGAGTTGTTGAAAGGTGTCAAAGAATTGAGGACCCAAATAGCAATGAATTGTGGGCATTCTCTAGGAGACTCCCATGGAAAGATAAAAGTGTTGTTGAATCCTTGAGATCCCTCATTGAAGAATTTTGGAAAAATAACACAAGGGTATCTCCTAATGCAAGAGATGTTGTAAGAAGGGGAATTGGTTGTTGAAACTGTGAGCCACATCCAAAGCATTTTTTGGATGTGACTCAAACATAGTTTTTCAAGAAATTTCAAGAGATGTATCCTCAAATAAAAGTTAGTCAAAGGTATTTTGAAATGGTAAAGCCTTTTTATGTAAAAATAAATCACACACGCAAAACTTGTTGTGGAGAGCATATTGAGTTTTCTAGTCATTATGATGTTTATAGATATATATGTGTAGATTTACATACTAATGATATTTTATAGGAGTGTAATATAAATTGTCCACCTAGATCTTTAAGAGATTTCATATCTCACATCTTATGTCAAAGAGTGGATGGTCTAGACCTATAGGGCCATGTAGGGTCCTTCCATAATAACCTCTCAATTTTTGAAATGTTAATTCCATATGGTCATGGCAAAAATATTTCAAAAGTTACAAAAAGTGTCATTTGTGTTCAATGAAAAGATGTTGGTGAGCATAAATTTTGTTTCGTGCATCATGGGGCGAAATTGAAAACACCAACACGTCTGGGTGGGTGGGTGAATGCTAGGCAAGGTCTAGTTTCTCACCTCAATTATCCTGATCATTCTCGACTGCACTATGCCAATGTTTTCTCTGAAAAGCCCTAAGTGCCAACAATTGCCAAACTTTGAAAAACTATTTCTTAGAATTTGTGGTATCTAGGATCTAGACTTACAAGGTCATGTAGGGTACCACCACAATAACCTATCTTAGTTTTTGAAATGTTCATTCTATATGGTTGTGGCAACTATATTTTAAAAGTTGCAAAAAGTATCATTTGTGTTCAATAAAAAGTTGTCGGTGAACATAAATTTTGTCTTGTGTGTCATGGGGCCAAACCAACAGCACCAATACATTCGAGTGGATGGGTAAACTCTAGGGAAGGCCCTATTTCACACCTCAACTATCCTGATCATTCATGACTGCATTGTGCCAATGCTTTCTCTTAAGAGCCCTAAGTGCCCAAAATTACCAAACTTTGATGGACCGTTTCTCAAAATTTGTTTCACCTAGGAACATTTTATCTAGACCTATAGGGTCACATAGGGTCCCTCCACAATAACCTCTCATTTTTTGAAATGTTCATTCCATATGGTTGTTTGAGAGCAGTGAAAATATACCAACAAACATATTTTCTTCTTCCCACCCCATGGGGCCGAACTGACTACGCCAACACATTGGGGTGGGCAGGTGGATACTATTGGAGGCCTCGGTTCATTTCCTAGGTCTCCCAATCTTTCTAGGCTACATTGCACCAGGAGTCTCTGAAGAGCCCAAAGAGCAAAAATTTGAAAATCTTTCATCTTCCTTTACTCTCAATATATGGCACCTAAAATTTTTTTGTCTAGACCTACAAGTAGACATTGGGTCCCTCTATAGTACCCTGTCTCAATTTTGGTTGACTCCAGACCATTTGACCATTCCAACAACGTAGAATTCTTGTCAAATGTGTCATTTGAAAGCAGAGAAAAGGTGCCAACAAGCATATTTTCTTCTTCCCACCTCGTGGTGTCTAACTGATTGTGCTAACATGTTGAGGTGGGTGGGCAGATGCTACTAGAGGCCTCAATTCATTTCCTAGGTCACCCAATCTTTCCAACCTACATTGCACTAGGAGTCTCTAAAGAACCAAAAGAGAAAAAGGTTAAAAATCTTCTACCTACCTTTTATATTGATCTATGACACCTACAAATGTTATATCTGAACCTACCAGTGGATGTTGGGTCACTCTACAATACCCTATCCAAGTTTTGGTTAATTGAATTATTATTTTTAGTGTTAATTGTTAGATAACTTATATAATTCACTATGAATATGAATCATGGTATATTTATTGTTGTTATACTGTAGTTGTTGTTTCTATACTACTCTCATGATATATTTATTTTTGATAAGGCTTTAGAAACTTTCAAGAAAATGCAATCGGTGGGTGTAAATCCAAATTCCACAACCTTAGCCAACATCCTCCTTGGCTATGCTCAAATGGGATCTTCAGAACATAGTATGGACATCCATCAAAGCATAAAGGATATGGGAATTTCATTAGATGTTGTAGTTATAACTACCCTATGAGACATGTATGCAAAGTGTGGAAGCATAGACAAGGCATATGTAGTATTTGACATGATGACTCAAAGAAATGTTGTCTCATGAATGTAATTATTGCAAGATATGCACAAAGTGGATTTATTGACAAGGCTTTAGAAACTTTCAAGAAGACACAATTGGAGGGTGTAAAGCCAAATTCCATAACCTTAGCCATCATCCTCCTTGCCTATGCCCAAATGTGATATTTGAAACAAGATATGGACATCCATTAAAGCATAAAGGATATGGGAATTTTGATAGATGGTGTATTTGCAACTACCCTAGGCTACATGTATGGAAAGTGTGGAAGCACATACAAGGAACATGAACTATTTGACATGATGCCTCAAAGAAATGTTGTCTCACAGAATAAAATGATTGCAAGATATAAACAAAATGGTTTTTTCAAAAAGGTTTTAGAAACTTTCATGAAAATGCAATTGGAACATGTAAAACCAAATTTCATAATCTTTGCGAGCATCCTCCTTGCCTATGCCAAAATGGGATCTTTAGAACAGGGTATGGAAAACCATCAAAGCATAAAGGATAAATAAATTTTTTGTGATGTTGTATTTGTAGCTACACTACATGTATGAAAAGTGTGGAAGCATAGACAAGGCACATGAAGTATCTGACATGATGCCTTAAAGAAATGTTGTCTCATGGAATGCAATGATTGCAAGATATGCAAAAAAAGGATTTTTTTAAAAGGATTTAGAAATTTTTAAGCTAATGCAATTCACTTTTGTAAAACCAAATTCCATAACCTTTGCAAGCATCCTCCTTGCCTATGCCAAAATAGGATCTTCAAAATAGGGTATGGACAACCATCAAAGCATAAAGGATATAGAAATTTTATATGAGATGTTGTATTTGCAGCTCCCCATGTAGACATCTATGCAAAGTGTGGAAGCATATAAAAAGCATGTGAATAGTTTGACATGACACCTTATTAGGAAAGACACTTGTTAGCAAAACATGAATAGATGATCATAGAGTGTTTTTGATCCATATGCTAAACCTATGTTGATAAGATGAAGAAAAAATGATAAAAATGATGAAGGTCCACAAAAATTGAACAAGTGGAAACAACAAATTTGTGAGGTTACAAAATTGTAACAAATTTGACAACATTGCAACAATTTGACAAGATTACAAATAAGACTTATCTATTATTCAAAGAAATGTTGTCTCATGGAATGCAATGATTACAAGATATGCACAAAATGTTTTTTTTTTCTAATAAGGCTTTAGGAACTTTCAAGAAAATACAATTGGCAGGTGTAAAGCCAAATTCCATAACCTTAGACAGCATCCTCCTTGTCTATGCCCAAATATGATCTTCAGAACAAGGTATGGGCATCCATAAAAACATAAAGGATATGTAAGTTTCATCACATGTAGTTGCAACGAACCTATGATACATGTATGCAAAGTGTCGAAGGATAGACAAAGCACGTGAATTGTTTGACATAATGCCTCAAAGAAATGTTGCCAGATGGAATGTAATGATTGCAAGATATGCACAAAATGGTTTTTTTTATAAGGATTTAGAAACTTTCAAGAAAATGCAATTGGAGGGTGTAAATCCAAATTCCACAACCTTAGCCAACATCCTCCTTGTTAATGCCCAAATGAGATCTTCAGAACAAGGTATGAACATGCTTCAAAGCATAAAGGATATGGGAATTTCATTAGATGTTGGAATTTTAACTGCCCTACATGAGACATGTATGCAAAGTGTGGAAGCATAGACAAGGCATGTGAACTATTTGACATGATGCCTCAAAGAAATGTTGTCTCATGGAATGTAATAATTGCAAGATATGCACAAAATGGATTTTTTGATAAGGCTTTAGAAACTTTCAAGAAAATGCAATTGGTAGGTGTAAAGCCAAATTCAACAACCTTAGCCAACATCCTCTTTGCCTATGCCAAAATGGGATCTTCGGAATAGGGTATGGACATCCATCAAAGAATAAAGGATATGGAAATTTTGTCAAATGTTGTAGTTGCAACTACCCTAGGAGACATATATGCAAAGTATGGAAGTATAGACGAGGCATGTGAACTATTTGACATGATGCCTCAAAGAAATGTTGTCAAATAGAATGCAATGATTTTAAGATATGCACAAACTAGTTTTTTTTATAAGGCTTAGGAAAATTTCAAGAAAATGTAATTGGCGAGCGTAAAGCCAAATTCCACAACCTTAGCTAGCATCCTCCTTGTCTATGCCCAAATGGGATCTTTAGAACATGGTATGGATATACATCAAAGCATAAAGGATATGGGAATTTCGTCATATGTTGTAGTTGTGACTACCCTATGAGGCATGTATGCAAAGTGTGGAAGCATAGACAAGGCATGTGAATTGTTTGACATGATGCCTCAAAGAAATGTTGTCTCATGGAATGTAATGATTAAAAGATATGGACAAAATGGATTTTTTGATAAGGCTTTAGAAAATTTCAAGAAAATGCAATTGGTAAGTGTAAATCCAAATTCCACAACATTATGCAACATCCTCCTTGCCTATGCCAAAATGGGATCTTCGAAATAGGGTACGGAAATCCATCAAAGCATAAAGGATATGGGAATTTCATCTGATGTTAGAGTTGCAACTACCCTATGAGACATGTATGCAAAGTGTGGAAGCATAGACAAGGCATGTGAATTGTTTGACATGATGCCTCAAAGAAATGTTGTCTGATGGAATGCAATGATTACAAGATATGCACAAAATGGTTTTCTTGATAAGGCTTTATAAACTTTCAAGAAAATGCAATTGGCGGGTGTAAAGAAATATTCCACAACCTTAGCTAGCATCCTCCTTGTTTATGCCCAAATCGGATCTTTGGAATAGGGTATGGGCATCCATCGAAGCATAAAGGATATGTGAATTTTGTCAGATGTTGTAGTTTCAACCGCCCTATGAGACATGTATGCAAAGTGTGGAAGCAAAGACAAGGCATGTGAATCATTTGACATAATGCCTTGACGAAATGTTGTCTCATGGAATGCAATGATTGCAAGATATGGACAAAATAGATTTTTGACAAGGCTTTAGAAACTTTAAATAAAATGAAATTGGTGGGTGTAAATCTAAATTCTACAACCTTAGCCAACATCCTCCTTGCCTATGTGTTAATGGGATCTTTGGAATAGGGTATGGACATCCATCAAAGCAAAAGGATATGGAAATTTTGGCATATGTTGTAGTTACAACTGCCCTAGGAGACATATATGCAAAGTGTGGAAGCATAGACAAGGCACATGAACTATTTGACATGACGCCTCAAAGAAATGTTGTCTCATGTAATGCAATGATTGCAAGATATGCACAAAATGGATTTTTTCAAAAGGGCTTTAGAAAATTTCAAGCAAATGCAATTGGCACATGTATAACCAAATTCCATAACCTTTGCAAGCATCCTCCTTGCCTATGGAAAAATGGGATCTTCAAAACAGGGTATAGACAACCATCAAACCATAAAGGATATATGAATTTTCTGAGATGTTGTATTTGTAGCCTCCCTTGTAGACATGTATGCAAAGTGGGGAAGCATAGAGAAGGTATGTGAATTGTTTGACATGATGCCTCAAAGAAATATAGCCTTATGTAATGCAATGATTACAAGATATGCACAAAATGGATTTTTCGAAAAGGATTTAGAAACTTTCAAGCAAATGCAATTGGCACGTGTAAAACAAAATTCCATAACCTTTGCAAGCATCCTCCCTCCCTGTGCCAAATTAGGATCTTTGGAATAGGGTATGGACAACCATCAAAGCATAAAGGATATATGAATTTTGTGAGATTTTGTATTTGTAGCTGCCCTTGTAGACATGTATGCAAAGTGTGGAAGCATATACAAGGCATGTAAACTTTTTGACATGATGCTTCAAAGAAATGTTGTCTCATGGAATACAATGATTGCAAGATATGCACAAAATAGATTTTTTGATAAGGCTTTTAAGACACTTTCAAGAAAATGCAATTGGTGCGTGTCAAGCCAAATTCCACAACCTTATCCAACATCCTCCTTGCCTATGCCAAAATGGGATCTTTGAAATAGGGTGTGGACAACCATCAAAGCATAAAGGATATAGGAATTTTGTCACATGTTGTATTTGCAACTACCCTTGTAGACATGTATGCAAAGTGTGGAAGCATAGACAAGGCATGTGAATTATTTGACATGATGCCTCAAAGAAATGCAGTCTCATGAAATGCAATGATTGCAAGATATGCACAAAATGTATTTTGCAAGGATGATGTCAAAATATTTGAATTAATCAAACCATACTTGACATATATATTGAACTATAATTGAACATAATATCATTTCATGGAAACATTTAAGAACACACACGCAATAACAAAACCTTTAAGCATGATACACATATCTATTTTGTAACCATAATTGACCATCATATTATATTTAATGTAAAAGGTCATATACATAATGTCATGAATATAACATATAGTGTATATATAATGTGAAATAGGCATGTACAAACAAAGCCATATAGACATATACAAAGATATACATGGGTAAAATACAAAAGTATGTATATAGAGTCATGTAGGCATACAAAAATGTCCCAAAATCAAATTTCCTATGAACTGCTATCAAATAATTGATAGCCCTTGCTTGGTTGTGAAGATGGAGAGTCAATCAATGATCATCCTCTCTCTCCCATCGACTAAACCTCCTTGATACATATTTTTGAAGCTCTACCTATTAATACAATCAAACAATATCCACATTAATATAGAAAACATGAAATATATAATATGGAACATGTAATAAATCACTTACCGCTAGTTGGTGATCCCTCTCTATCATTTTTCTTCTCTCTTTATTTGTAGCTAGACGGGTTGGAGTTGTGACCTCCTGTGAAAAGCATGAAGAAGCAAAATTGAGTAAACATGAATATCATTTATGTACATTAAATGACATGAGATAAAACAAGAAATACAAAATGACATTTACATTTTACTGGCTCATACTTCGGTCAAAGGATATGCAAACAAAATAGCTATAGCAATGCCCACCTCTACTGACTGACGAAGATGAGGAGGAGTCTCCATATTCAACATCTAAAAATAGAGTTCAAGGTTATTTTACCAAAATAGATACATAACATTATTTAAATGCATAATGATTACAAATGGTAAAATTTACCTCAATGAAAGTCCTTTTGCATGGAGGGGACCAAGGATATCATGGTGGTGGTGGTGAAGCTCCTTGTTCATCATCAAATTGTCACTAAATAAGATTAGCATTGATATATGTACTATATTAACTATCTTGTGATAAATTACATACATGTTGACTGGACCTCCTCTCATAACCCTGCACTAGATGGCTAACAGATGCAGGATGAATACTTTGTTGCAAGTATGAGGTAAATCAGTGTTGTCATTGATGTCAACATACTCATATTGTTTTGACAAGAAGGATTCAATGAACAGTGTGCTGAGGATATTGAGAAAATTAGCCTCAGTCAGAACAGTAAAGAACAGTGATGAGAAGAAGGCAAATGTACTGTATAAGATGCGAACCGGAGGATGCGGATTAAAGGGTTTGTAGATATGAGTCTTGAGATGCTTCAGTTAAGATTTCCGAGGTCCGCATGAAGATCTGAAGGAGTTGTGGCTGTCGGTGTAGAATCGGTTCCGGCAAGTATTCAGAGGTGACAGAGGATCACAAAAAGGTCTGGTGAGGTCCGAAAATGTATAATCCTAATCTGCGGATTGGAAGGAGTCTTTGGGATGTCCTTGTGATGTGCCATCTTGAGTTGTGTATGATTTGGAGGTCTGGAAGTACCTCTTGCACTATGACAGTGGTGACAGACAGTGTTCTTGAAGTTCCAGATAAGGAGGATAAGAGATTTCAGTAAGTAAAGGAAATGCGGACGTACCTGGTCATTCAGGCAGGCTTGTGAAGGTTCTTGGATCATGCTGAGGTTGTGTTGTTGGTCCGCATTGACAGTAGAGCCCAGAATTGAAGATATTCTTCTGGATGAAGTTTTTGCTCTATTTAGCCGACCGGATGAGTTGTTCATCCTACGAATGTTCTTATGGTGGCCGACCGGATGTGTTATTCATCTTGCGGATATTCTTATGCTTGATTGCCGACTTAGATGATTGTTTCTAAGTCGATGTCTTGTATAAATAAAGGTTTGTGAGTTCATTTTGAAGTGTGACTTGTGCGGGAAAAAGGTGGAGTAGCGAAGAAAAGTGCAGAAGGCAGAGCAGATGTTTTGGGCTTAATGGAACTGATCCAGACATGGTAAAGATGTCATTCTCCAGTTCAAGACTATGATTCTTATCACTTTGTAGACAGTGTGTCTCCTTGTAGGCAGTGGGCCTCTTTGTGAGCAGTGTGCTTGGGCAGTGAGCCCTAATTGGCAAGTGCCATTTTGTAATTCCTTATTCTTCTAACAGAGAATAATCTTTGGGTTAATCACCCCGTGGTTTTCTCCCTCAACCGGGTTTCCACGTCAAAATACTGTGTCATGTGTTTCTCATTTCATGATAATGTTTATTTGTTTGATTCAATACTGCATTGATTGATAAGAAGGTTCAAAAGAAGAAATAATTAGGATAACTGATTCACCCCCCCTCTCAGTTATCAACATACTTGACCCTGGAATTTCATAGTGCAGGTAATTACATACATTGATTTCGACTTATAATATAGATACTCATATAATTAATTAGAAATTTTTCAAATACAAATATATTTAATCAAGCTGAACCTTGTAAAAAATCACTTGGGAGTCAATACAAAATGTTTCCTATAAGATGACATCTATGAGGGAAATATCATCTAATATGGATGTGTCCATCACTAGCTATTGCCCCTACATCACATCATCCTAACACTCTACAACATCATCTAGGTTGGCTACATTGCGAGAGTCTTGGGTCCCATAATCGTACAAATTCCCACATGTACTACAAAGATGTGGGGACCAACGACTCCTACTTCTCTCACCCTAATCAACCTAGGTAAGATTATTTTCATGTTGTGCTAGAGACTAGGTGAGAGAACTCAATGAATGTAGTGTATCTACCTCAAATCTCTCCTTCAAAGATAAAGGGAGTGAGATATGGGTGGGTTTCATGAGGGGTCTAGGTATGTGGTTCTAGTCTCAAATTGCCCCATGTCTATCTTGGGCAGAGCCACAACCTCTACCTTGGAACTCTTGAATGTCGAAGTAATTAGGAATCTGGTTGAGGACAAACTCACAATAGAGTTTCTTGGGGAAATATTATGGCACCTCAATGTTATCACAAGGATTCTATCAAAGACCATGTATCATAAATCCCAAAAGTTTTGGGATATACCATTCTGCAAACACCAACGACTCGAGAATCGTTTACATCTATCTTCTAGCATTTGGCTAGTTTTAGGATTGATAAAATGTGCACATAACTAAGATTTCATAATTTTTTATCCTTAACTTGTTTGTAAGACAATTTGTATGCATAGTATTGCTGACTCCTCTCCCTATAGTTCTTCCATTTGGTGATTTGGTTTGTCGCCAATTTATTATGAGAAATAATGACCTCTAATGACTTGGTAAGGGCTCTTCTGCAATTGGTGCTTGCATTTGGAGTAATTAATGTTTTAATTAGTGTTTCAAGTTATTTTTTGTTTTCTTCAATTCACCCTAAATAGTTTTCTTGTGTGTCTCTTTGATGGTGAGGACATGAAGGTGGGGGGTTTTGAGGGTTCTCCTCAATTTGAGGGGAGTTTTTTTAGACTCTTCTACTAGATTAGGGTTTTGTGGTGCCTCATTGGCTAAAAATTTAAGATCAAAATGGAATCAAAACATTGCAAAACTAACAATTTCTTATCAAATTCACAAAAACTAACAAACCCTAACTTGTTCAGCTACTACACTCTCTACACCTCATGCACGATGTCCTCGGGAGTGGGACTGGTGAGGTGAAATGGTGAGTTTGTTGATTCCCCTTTGAAATCGATCAAACACATTCGCGAAATAGCAGAGGTGAAACTTGTGGCTAAATTTTGCAAATCATGCCGCATGTTTCACTTTTTGTTGTTTTATTTGGATAACCTAAAATGCAAGTGTGTTACAATGCACTCACATTTTAGGCTCAGTAATACCAAGCCATAATGTGAGCGTGTTATGGATCCCATGAGACCAAAAAGTGGTTGTGGTCACTCTTTGGTCCCACATCTTTGTGCATTGACCCTTTCTCTTGAACTACTTTTGGAGAGAAGAGGCCTTAGCTAGAGCTATGGGTTGCACTAGAGCAACCCCTTACAACATGTGGTCTATAGCATGACGATAAGCATGAGTAGATTTGTGTAGAGGAAACCAATGAGTTTCTGTATGGCTGCATGTTGCCTTATAATGCATGTCCAATCACAACAGATTCAAGCTCTATGCCTCAAAGCAAGATTATGAGAGAACATTAAGCCTTTTGTGCTCCATTTCAAGACCCTCTGGGTTAGGTAGACAAAGATAAAGGAGCTATTACATTTTTTGGTAGCATCATCAACCTAGAGATCCTACTTCAATCTTTTACTTTTGGTAAGCACTAAATGAGGTTGATTATGTTGGCCCTAAAAAGGGTTTTACTACAACTACCCCCTCTCTTTTTTCAACAAGCTTAAATATCCAGAGCTGAGCTTGAATGGACTAATAGTGTTATTTTAGTTCTTCTGCAATTTCTCTTTAAGAAGGCCCTATCATGCAATACCTCCATGAACACCAGAAGAATAATAGACCCACTTCATACACTCGAGTGGCTATGAACCATCTTGTAATGGCATACTATATCTGGAAGTGATAAGTGTCAATCATCCAAGTGAGATGAGCATTGTCCTTTTCTTTAAATAGAGATTGCATTGAGTTGTAAAATGGGAGGATGGGTTGGATTAGCAAAGAGGGAACTCTAGAAAATGTAGTGTGGCTAACTTTTGTGGAATCAATAAAATCTCATGTTTTGCATTATGTGTTAAATCACTCTTTGTTATGAATTCTATGAGTATGTGTTTATTTGTGTAATTTTCTCCTCTATTGTATACCTCGTATTGAGAATGAGATTGTCAAGGACGATTAAATTTTAACATGCACATTTGTTGTATATGGTATTGATTTCTCGCTAGTTTAGGGTCAAGGAGTCCAGTAAATCCTTTCAAGAAATCAATAGCAAGACTGATAGGATTTTCATACGATAATTAAGAAGAATTACATTTAATAAATCTTTGTAGTTTGGTTTGTGTTATTACAAGGTGGTAATACCTATGATAAACTATTAGAATAGTGATTTTAAAGCAATAATGCAGTATCATTAAGATGACTCTATATTCCTAGAAGAGAGGCACTGATCATTTTCTAAAATCCTCCCAATATGATAAAAAATGATGATGAAAAATCTTATTTATTGTGTTTGTAACTTATGTATAAGTTATTTTATGCACAAGTTCCAGTATCATGAGTCTTGTCAAACCCTATGTGAACTTGCAATTGATGCAAATATTTAGAGGATTTGTGTATATTAACTTTCCCTAGGTTAATGATGTGAGAATCCATAAATGAATTAATTTGCGGGGATTATTAGTAAATTTACCATCTTAAGACACACCATTTAACCTAGCTTCCTTAATTAGAGATCTTCCTTGTTGTCAACTAGTTCTCTTCATCCTTCAAAGATCTCTGGGAATCCCTCCCAAGCTTGGTAGGGCTCGAAATGAAGAGGAGGTCTATCCACCCTACTGTTAGCTGACTTTTTCTTACCCTTGATTTGACCATAGGTTTCCTCCCTCTATCTAGATCAATTTGGTCCATGTGTCTAGATATTGTGGCAAATACCTTAAAATTGAAGGATTGCTAAAAAAATAACCAAGAGATTATCAAAATAATATTTAACTTTTACACATAATCATGTTACTTATACATTAATTATTACATTAAAACCACCCCCAACTAAATGAGTCCAAAACAAAAGAAAAAAACACAAGGTATACATTATACACCATAAGAAACTTAAATCTTTTACTCGAGAATGTGTTTTTTATTTCCTTTGAGTGTCATATTAAATTTTATTTCTATTATTGGACAAGGGCTCAATACAAATAGTAGATGTTTGTGCCTACTAGCTATTGTTATATGGCCGTCCTTAAACCTAAAGCAAATAGGTTGATTCTACATTTCATTTTTAATGCGCAAATATGTTTTTTATTTATATGTAAGTCCTTATAATATGAAAGTGGAGAATAGATTATATCAAATACGTGGATGACCGGAATGAAATAGAAAAAAGCTAATCTCTTTCACGAGCTCAGCCGAAAAGAAATCTGGATATAAAATTTGTAGGCATGCTGACAGCTGGTATTTTATATCATTAGTCTCTGTCCGAATGTATTTTATTACTTCATTACTTGACTCTAAAGTCAAGGTCTGCCAAGCCCGGATAAAAAATTGCACCCGGATTTAACTAAACCAAAGCTTGAAGAAGTTGTTCTTTTATAACATAATAATAAGTAATCTCTACCAACAAGCAGAAAGAAAAGATTGATTTAGCACAGAATGGAAAAGCTGACTTACTAATCAAACCTTGAATTAATTTCAGGTTAAAAATGTGGATAACAGTAGTTCTTCCAGGCATGCCACACCCGCTTATTTTAATTCCAATACTGTTATTCTTGGTCAGTAGTGTGATTCCAAGGGACCTCTTCTGTGATGACGACTTGGTACTGGAATGATCTCCATCAGAACGAGATGCCAATTGGGTAGTTTTAGGGGGTATGGTTTCAGAGTCATTCTCATCCAGAGGTAAGGAGTTCAACTCTTGAGAAAGGCAACGATCAAGGGCAGAGGGTGCTTTCCAAGTAGACAACTCAACTCTTCAGGAAGCCACAAACTGTATTTAGGGAGAGGATCCAATAGATGAGCAACATTATTTGGTACCTCTCAAAATTATTTTGGTAACCATTGAATTATTCTCAAATTTTTATAGTAGTTTATTTGGCAAGTTCACTGCTTAAATATAAGGTTTCAAGTCCACATCATCAAATTTGATGTCACAAATATTCTGGACTTAAAGGTATCCAAAATAACACTTTTTTTTATCCTAACTCATAATAGACAATTGTAACACCCAGCCTTTGAAATTACTTATACTAATAATTCGACATTTATTTTGCTAATATTATCTATACATACACTCAAATCATTTATTTCATCATATTTTGAATCATCTATTTCACCTAAATATTTAGATACACAACTAATAAATTAAACAATTGAACACTATAAAATAAATACTTTTAACCTAACAAAACATAATATCAATCTTTCTCATTCTTAAAAAAACTAACCCTAAAATTCCCTAAAAAAACTACTTGACTAGTAGAGGAATTTCAATGACCCTCCTATGCAAGAAAACATGAACCACTAACCTTTCAATGTTGTTCCTAGCTCCTCAAATTTGCCCATGTAGAGGTGTGTCTATGCTCAATTGGAATATGTAAGTAGCTAGGTCTTTCTATCCTTCTCACCATCATGTGGCGTTCAACTATAGTTGGTGTAGTGAATGATAGTGTTGCACTAATCTTTCTTCCAAAAGGACTCGTTGCCCTTGCTACACTCCTCCAAAATTGGTATAGCTACCATTTATTGCCATTGATTACAAAGGGGTTAACACAGAGGGTGCTGAAGAGGTAATTAGGGGTTTTCAGGATTTTATTTATTATGAAACTTGTGGTAATTGTCTTCCTCAATTAGTTTTTATATGAAGTGGCACTTGGTTTCCCAAAGAATCATGGAATGGGGTTAACATAGAGGGTGTTGAAGAGGTAATTAGGGGTTTTCAGGATTTTATTTATTATGAAACTTGTGGCAATTGTCTTCCTCAATTAGTTTTTATATGAAGTGGCACTTGGTTTCCCAAAGAATCATGGAATGTGATTGGTATATGAACTTTGTCTAGATTTTCTCCATTATTAATTAAACAAAGTACATGACATGGGAATTTTAGTCTTACAATTATTTTGATATTTCAGGCATATAGTTATTTACATGTCATTGATTTATCTTGCATTTTTAGTAATTAGGTGTTTTCATGAATATTAATGTTGTATTTTTCTTTTTAATAATTAGGTGTTTCCATGAATATTAATGTTGTATTTATTTTTTAAATTAATCTAGCTACCAATTTAGCATTTGGGAGCCCTCCTTTGGGAAGTGGACGAAATAATTTTCTTTACAACTACTTTATATATTATTCTTTTTTTTACCTCCTCTTCAACCTTGGCACTCCACTTACACCTCTAGTACCTAATAAAACACTAGTTAGATTGATAATCTTTTAATGAAATGGAAAAGTGAGTGAATTTGTGGTTTTCAAGATATTGATTGTTTATGAATATTATTAAGATTTATAATATATTGATAGGTAGATGCTAAAATGCTGAAATTTCATCTCAATTCCCTTGAATATATGTTCTATGCATCATCAATTGTTACAACTTTCAAGCTTTGCATTCATAATTTTTCTTTCACATTTTTCTTTGGTATACCAAATGGTAATTTTTGTAGTGATTGGTGAATTTTAAAAGATTTACTAAGTACTTTAAATTCCTAGGTAGCATATGCATTGTGGGGTAATAATATAGTTATTGTTTAGGAATTTTTACTTAATGATTTCCTTATTCATCATTGTAGATTTCTTAGTTGTATCAAACCCTACACTTTGTTGTTTGTTTCTCTTGCATTTTTAGTTGGCATGTACCTAATTGTATCTTATGTTGTGAGTCTAAGTGTTTTTTGGTTCCTTTTTAGGTTTCCACCTAGTATTATCAATTATCCTTAAGAGGTATACTAAATATCATGAGCAAGTCTCTCCATGATAAATACCATTAAAGGGGTGGACCAATGAACAAGAGGTGGATAAGTCTCTTCTACAATTTGAGCTTTGCTAGATTTAGGGGGGTTTGTAAGTACTAAAATCATGTCAGGCCTTCAAGGTAGTCCAATGATGATAAAGAGGTTCTAATCATGACCACAAAGGCATGAATTGCACTCCTCTCATTAGTTTCACTCTTGGTGACATGTGCCTTATGTTTTTCACCTTCTTGAGCACTTTTTTCATGCCCCCAAAATTAACTTTCCCTACCTCATGTTTTTCCTAGTGATCCCTTCATTTTACTTGTTTAGGGTTGCCCCTAGTATCTTAGGGTCACCCCTAGTGTTCCTGGATTGCCCAAGTGATCTTGAATAGTAAAAGGGGTGACCTTGTGCTCTTTCTACATATGCAAAACTACTTGTATTTTTGGCTTTTCTCCTTCATTTTTAACCCATTTTAACCCCCCTTTTTTTGTGCCAACTCATCCTTTTCTTAGATTTCTTTCTATTATGAATTCATAATCAAATCTTATCCCTTTTAATTACTTTCTATTTTGTTTCTTTGGTTTTCTTTTAGTTTTCTTGATCTTATCTCTTTGGCTATTTATGGGTTATATCTATTTCATCTTGAGTTGCACTTTCTTTTTTTATCTTATCTCTTCTCCCATTCCCTCCCTTTTTTAATCTATAAATACTCCTCACCTCTTCATTGTTTACTTATCTTCTTATTTTGAGTACACACAAGCTCATTTACAAGCTTCTTCACGAGCTTCTTCATATGCCTTCAGTCTTTTTATTTCAAGTTTTAGTTTAAATATCTTCATAGTTTAGATATCTCATAGGGATATAGAAATGCTCAAACCTTTGAATCTTCTTCACATTTCGAGAACACACAAGATTATTTAAAATATTTTTCACAAGCTTCTTCAAGCTTCTTCACAGGCGTTGAGCCTTTTGCTTTCAAGTTTTAGTTTTGATATCTCATATGAATATAGAAATGCTCAAACCTTTGAATCCTCTTTTCATTTTGAAGTTGTATCGCAAACATTTTGCAAGATTCTACATAGGCCTTGATCATTTTTCTTTCTCACATTTAGATTTAGTTATTCTCTAAGCTTCTTAGCTTCTTCACAGGCCTTCAACCTTTTTCTTTCTTCTCTTAGCTTAGTTTTATATGTCTTCACTTGTTTTCAAGTACTCTCACAAAGCTTCTCAATTTTTTTAAGCTTTGAAGTAGCTTCTATATAGTCCTTGAGCCTTTTTATAATATGTTTTTAGATTAGATATCTCTAGAAGACTTAGCCCAACCAAGCTTCTCATAAAAGCCTCAAGCCTCTTTTTCTTTTTAGTTTCTTTAAGTTTTTAGCTATGCAAGCCACAAAGCTTCTTCTGCTTCAATTTATTTATATCATGTTTCTTCTTCCTATCATCAAGTGGAGTACCACATTGTTGCAAAGAAGGATACTCAGATAAAGTTGAACATCTAAAGACTATCTACCTAGCACTGGTATGAACAAGTACAGGTTCATTTCACTATTGTATTAGTAATTAGAAAATAATTTTCTTTTGGAGAAGTAAATATGTATTTATTTATAACTTTAAAACAAATTATTAGTGTAGGGAAAATATTGCTTCTTCATTTCTTCTTCCATTCATTGACTAATTGCATCATTATTTTCGGTTAATCATTGTGATATCTGTTGGTGTAATTAAATATTTAATTACACTTTAATAAGTTTACTTAGGGCTTATTTTTAGTCTTAGGTTATTATTAAGTCATATTAGGGTTACATTGCATTAGGGAAAGCCATATAGTTTGCATGCATATTTCCCTTTCATAGTAATTAGATCATCATAATTTTGGGAAAATAAAATATTGCATTCATTTAGGATTAATTGCATTATAAATTGAATTTAAACTTTCAAACATTTCAAACATTCAAGCCCTCTATTTCATCATGAGGCACAAAACATTCAACTTTCATTTGCAAAACAAACATCAAAGAAGCCCTCAATTTCAACACTAGGCAAAGAAATCAAACAATGCTTTCAAAATCAAATACTCAAACATCAAGGAAACCCTCGATCTCATCATGAGGTAGATAAATTAAACACTCATACAACATAACAACTCCACTCACACCAATGACACTCTTCTTCCACATGAACAAAGTAATCATCCAAAACACCTCTACGTAGCTTGCTTTCTCTAGAAAGGTGGGAGTGGTTCAGTTAATGCCTTTTTCAAGGGTGCAATATATGTGTTACCTAGATTCTGACTCACTCATGTTGTGTTTGAGTCACATTCTGGTTAAAACATATTTTTGGTGAACCTGATGTGAAGTACAAAAAAAGTTGGTCAAACTTTTTGCACTTTCATTGCTTTAATCCTATTTTTATTTTCATCCTACTCTGGATGCCAGGTTCACCATATTCTGGTGAACCCAATGTGAATGAAAAAAACTTCTAATAGAGTCTCTTTTTTCTATCATTGATTTGATAAATCCTTTTGGTAATGGGCTTTTTCACTTCTCCACACATCTCTTCCATTCCACTTTCATCACACAGAGTTTAGGGGAACTTCCCCTCTAATGAATCCATCACACTCTGGCATCCAATAGATACAATTTCAAATCCATTTGACTTTGAATAATTTGATTTAGAGCATGACCAATAGGAGTCACATAGTTTCATAACATACAACAATCCAATTTGGGAACCAAACAATTTCATACAATCAAACCATCCAATAGAAAGCTATAAGAAAATTGCCACTCATATGGAAAACAAGGTGATCCATCTAGAGAACAACTTACAAGAAGCTTGGGAGGCACAAGAAGTCCTCCACATAGCATGTCAAAATCAATTTGACTTTGAAGACTTAGATCTAGAGCATGACCAATAGGAGCCAAAGAGTTTCATAACATAGAACAATCCAACTTTGGAATCAGGTCCAATGTCATACAACCAAACTATCCCATAGAAGGCTATAGGAAAATGGCCACCCATATGGACAAGGTGAGCCATATAGAGAACAACTTACAAGAAGCTTGGAAGGCACATGAAGTCCTCCACATAGCACATCAAACTGAAAAACTATGGCACATCAAGTATCATTAGAGGAATCAAATGAGGCCACTCAAACCCCAATCCAAAACAGTCCACTCTAAGGTGGTAAAAATCAAAGAATAGAGGGAGCCACACCCAAAAACCTTATAGCTACTCTACTCCAACAAATCAAGATGCTTGAGGCTAGAGGTGCTAGACAACTTTTTAAAAACCAAATTGAGGAAAGAACTAGCGTACAGGGAAATCCTTTTGCTAAGAAAATCAAATCAAACAAGGGGAAACCCAAAACCCCTCTCATCTAAACTTCCACTCCCACAACACAAGTAATGAAGAATTCATGCATCCCTTTCCCTCATCATTCAACATGACAAGTTTAAATCAAACAAGTTGGATTTATAATATGCAAAATCAACCACAACACAATCCCACCCAATTTTTAAAACAAAAGCATGACACCATATGGTTATCCAACTTTCTTCAAATGTCAATAATTGAGCATACCTTTTCGAAAAGTGCAACAAGCTCCACCTGTAGGGCTAATATTTGGAGGAGAAAAAATACTCTACACATAAACCCATTTTAGGAACATACATTCAGTAATTAAAGGAGGCTCTTCACTACAACATTTTTAATGTCATACTACTGCATCCTCTCCTTGAACTTCTAATATTAAAAGGAGAGGGTTACCCCAACTCTCATATCAAGGCCCACGTCACTATAGTGTGGGAACTCATTCCTTGGGATGGGGTAGTAGCAAAAATTTTCCCAAAGACTTTGGAAGGTATTGCTTTGAATTGGTACTATCAACTTCCAGAAGAATTGATCCACTCATTTAGGAATCTCATCAATCAATTTGTGGTTCCATTTGACTTTAAAAAAAATGTCAAGATAAGAATTTGAGAATTTTTAATGATTAAAAAAGAAACCAATGAGTCGATCGAACATTTTATCACATGATGGAGGCAAGTCATCTATTCCTTAACTAGTGTGTGCCAAACATAGATGATAGGGAACTCTGTGATCTCTTCTTACACACTGTCAATAAGGATACATGAGAAGGGGTCTAGAAACTCCTGTATAAATCGTATAAAGAGGTGATTGATAGTGCCCTTAGAATTGAGCAAGTTGTTATTTATAGTGGAAGAAAGGAGTATGATCTATCGATGGAAGGTTGGTAAACCATGATGGAAATGATGATGCCACAAACATCTCACCATCCAAGAATAATAACAACTACAATTACAATAATCATGATGGAACAATAATTATATGAATTTGGGAAAGGAAAGTGTCAGCACCATTGATTAGTCCTTGAGAATCAATTATAAGCAAGAAGTTAGACCATGTGACCAGTTATACAATAATCAAAATCCTCAAATTTATGATCATGATAAATACTACTCATTTCACAAGAGAAGGGGGCATGATAACAAGTCATGTTGAGAGTATTATTACTTCATATCAAATCTCCCAGAGGAATACCTATTCCTCCACCCTCAAGATAAATTTAATCACATTATGGATGTAAACACTATCAACCACTTCCAACCAAGACAATGATAGAACAAAAATAGTAAATCATCACATGGCTACACTCTTATGGGTTACGACTCATTGCATAAGAAAAGGGGGCATGACATTTCAATTTGTAAAAAAGTATAAAAAATAATCCAATCATTCATGGATACATTCCCATACTCAGAAGACAAAGGAAATAATCCCAAAATCCATCAAGACAACTTTGACCAAAACACCTTAGTTCTTGTGGAACTATGCAAAATTGAGAAGTTTGCGTTACCCAAGGACTAGAATGACAAGATGCCGCCCCTAGCAATTAAAAAATTTCTCACATGCTATAACTCCTCAAGGACTCTCCTATTCATAAGAATGCTCTCCTCAATGCCTTAGATCTAGGACATCTAGTTCAAAACACTCAAAAGAAAAAGTGTTCTTTGACATTTGATTTCATAAAGTTACCTTCGAACAATGAAATAACTAAGAAAGGTGATCTCCCCCTCTACCTTATAGTCCAATCTCAAGACTATATCATAAAAAATGTCATGATTGATGATGGGTCTACAATCAACATAGTCTCTCTCTCTCTCTCTCTCTCTCTCTCTCTCTCTCTCTCTCTCCATCAAAGAATAAGTTATGATGAAACTCACATCATGCAAGGAAGTTCGACCCTTAAAATTCAAGATAATCCAAACATCCAAACAATGAGAAAGGTCAATTTTCAAATTACATTGGGTCCCAAAACCCTTATAATTGAATTTTATGTTATCAATGAAGAAACCACCTACAACATGATCCTAGGAAGACTTTGGATTCACAGGATGAGGGAAGTTTCCTCTAGTCTATTTCAAGAAATACACTACTCACACATGGGTCAAACCCATATCATTAAAGGGAATCGTAACCCTTTTAGTGTTTATAGGACTGAACAAGAAAAAAAAAGAAGTCCTAGTCAAAATTGCCAATTTCCCAGAGGGACTAGAATTTTTAAAAAAGGAGAGACATTGAAACAAAATAAAAATGTAGATATAAGGGAAGAAGAAATGGGATAATTCCCCTTTCATCCTCACTCAACAAAGTAATATGATCCTTTCAACTTAGCAGAAACCAATTAAGCCAGATCTAAGCATCCATATGGTTGAGATCACTACTAAAGAAAAAGAAAGAAAGACCACCATCTGCACAAGAACTAGGAGAGTCACCAAAAAATGTTGAAACACCAACACTAGTTTCCCCTCAAAACTTCAAAACTAACACAACTACTAAAGAAAACATTGAAACTCAACAAGAATAGAAAATGATATGGCTAGGGAGTAAACTATCAATCAATGAAAAATAGGAGTACACAAAACATCTCACTGAATTCAAGGAAATTTTTACACCAAGTCTTCAAGTGTCTTTACAAAGAATTTTGAGTAACCAAGAATTTCAAACAAATAGGTCAATATAAATAGAGAAAGAAGGTTATCCCAAAACCATTGAAAGTCAAAGACCTTGTACTTAAAAGCAATGATCTAATTCATAAAAGACCAAGTTGGATAGGTCCATACAAAAGGAAGATATCATAAGTGGAACCTACCTCCATACACTATGGAAGGGCAAAACTTTGGTGAGACGGTTAATGCCTTTCATCTTAAAAAAATATTACATTTAGAAAAATTTATAAAAATCCAAAAAAATAGCAAAATGCATCTTCATTCTATCCATCATCCATCTTTGTTTGTGACATCCTTCTGTTAGATTTTTCTCTTAGCAAGGAGTCTTAAAGTTGTCTAGTATAGGTTGTTCCATATAAGCTTTAGGGATTCCCTTAAAATCACAATTATTCATTTTTTATTTTACATTCCCAACAAATTCAATCAAAGTTGAACTTTTAGTTTTATACTAATCCATGTCTTAACAAATCATGTTGTTGAGCCTAAGCACAACAACTACATAAGCCTACAATACCCAATAGAAGCTTTCCAATAGACCTTCCCTACCATCCTTAGCAAAGGGAAAGTCCTATGGGATAGCGAAAGCTCTTGGTGGTGCCCAACCCCTTATCCATTATGGACAAAAGCATCAAGTGGATCAGAACTTGACAAAGTAATCACAAAAAAAGGAGAGAATAAAAAAATCATACAAAGAAAGTAAAAAATAGAGTAAAAAAATTATCAAAAAAAAAGAGAGCAAAAGAGAGAGAGAGAGAGAGAGAGAGAGAGAGAGAGAGAGAGAGAGAGAGAGAGAAGAAAAAATGAGAAATGAGCATTGCTAATGTTCATAGTCTTGAGTGGAGATAAATCTAAGCTCAAAGCTATGTTTGATGTTGATGGTACAAGGATGACATCTATTAGAGAAAATAAAAAAGAGAGGTATAAATCACACACATGCACTTGCTGAGAGTCTAGCTATCTTTTAGGGCCATCATTTTCTTCATAGACCCTTCCTTTAGCCAAAGTCCGACTTGTTGGTCATATCTAATCTAATTTTAGAAGGCACTCACAAAATTTGTTACTAAGTGGAAAACTAGTCAAATTGTTTTGTTTTAGATAGAGATCACTATTTAGCCTTCTCCAAAACCAAGTTTGGAAGTTGTTTAATCTACTTCCTACTCCCACTTGTTTTCAATGCACGAATATATTATCTATTTATATTAAGTCCTTGAACATGACAGTGGAGAATGGATTATAACAAATACCTCGATCACGTGAAAGCCAAACCCTAAAATTCCCCTCGGAAAGATCAACGGAAAAGAAATCTGTATATAAAAATTCCAGGCATCCCGACAGCTAGTATGTTATATCATTAGTCTCTGTCCGAATGTACAGTTAATCCAGTATTATTTCATTACTTGACTCTAAAGTCAACATCTGCCAAGCCCGAATAAAAAATTGCACCCAGATTTAACAAAACCAAAAGGTTCAAGAACCAGATTTAACAAAACCAAAGCTTCAAGAGGTTTTTCTTTTAAATAATAATAAGTAATCTCTACAAGAAAAAGGAAAAGATTGATTTGCCAGAGACTGGAAAACCTCACCCACTAATCAGACCTTGAATTAATTCCAGGTTGAAAATGTGGATAACAGTGGTTCTTTTATTTCCAATTCTGCTATTCTTGGTCAGCACAGTGATTCAGTGGATAACAGTGATTCAGTAATTCCAATACTGCTTTTGGGCTCCTTGTGATCCTCATCGGCAGGCTGTTCTGATGGTGCGCTCAATCTTTTGCATAACCTTCTGCCAAGGGACCTCTTCTGTAATGCCAATTGGGTAGTTTTAGGGGGCATGGTTTCAGATGGTGATATATGGTTACAAATTTTTCCTCTTGCTTTAGCCTGCTTCAATGACTTACACACAACATCAACAGGAAAATTGAGAATTGCCTGGGAGCCCCTCATAGAAAAGGCAGCCTGGTCATAAGCCATGGCTGCTGCTTCAGCAGTGTCGAATGTTCCGAGCCACACACGGATGCCATGCCTGTGTGAGTCCCTGATCTCTGCTGCATATTTTCCCCATGGCCTTCTCCTCACTCCTCTATAATGCCTCTCCATCGCTGCTTGCTTCTGCTGCTTTTTTGGGGCCTTTTGTGCTTCACTCTTGTCACTAATGCTTGTGGGTTCCCAACCTTTGCTGACTGCTTCCTTGAGAAGCCCATACAAAACCATGTCCCCAGAGTCATTCTCATCCAGAGGTAACGAGTTCAACTCTTGAGAAAGGCAACAATCAAGATCAGAGGGTGCTCTCCAAGTGGATAACTCAGAGCTCTCTAAATTCCATAAACTCGTAGCAACCACATCACTGGAGCCGTTGAATTCCCGAAGGTTGCAATTATTATTGCTCGACATGTATTCCCAATTGCTTGGACTATAATAACTGTCCATTAAAAAGAGTGTTTAAACTTTATTGCACAAATTCTCCAGAGTGTTTAACTTTATTGCACAACTTCTCGAAGAAGGGGTGCCGACCATATATAGAAACAAATACCAGGCATGGATACCCAAATCAGCGTGCCACCGGCAATCTTGAAGTCAGCACATGTGAGAATAACATCACCATTAAACCTTACAAGTTGCCTCAATGACGTCTTGGGCATCCGCATGACACATGGATTCTTTTGGGCTTGCCGTTCTTACACATATAATAAATTGGTAAAACTAAAAATTCAGTCAATATTTGGAAGCCACAAACTGTATTTAGGGGAGAGGACCCTACAGTTGAGTATCTTTAACTCTGTAGTTCTCAAAATCATATTTGGTGATGTTTAATTATTTTTAAATTTTTCTAGTAGTTTATTTGGTAAGTTCACTATTTAAACTTAAGGTTTTAGGTCTATATCATCAAATTTGATCCCACAAATATGTCTGGTCCTAAAAGGTGTCTAAACTAGCACTTTTTTGACACCTATCTCATAATAGAGAATTGTAACACCATGTAGACACCTGAAATTGACAATGTCCTCCTAACATCATTTTTCGACATCACCTTATGTCACCTTGCGACGCATTCATCCTAGGACTCTTTCATGTCCCCTTCCAACACCTAATTGATTAATTGAATTATATTTATTTAATTAATCAAGATTATCCCTCCTACCAAATTAATTAAATAAATTTATCTATTATATTTAATCTAATATTTTAATCCATTTTAATCCAATTATGTATATTAATTAAATTATTAATTATAATTAGTATTTAATTAAATTATTCCATATCCTGCCTCTTATTAAATAATTAAATAAATCCTTGTTATTAATCCTCCACATCACCCTTCTCCAATAATTAATTAATTAATTATATTATTTGATTAATTATTGAGAGTCACATGTCTAGCTAAAGCTAGTTAGCCAGATTCATTGAATCTGGACACTTGCACAAAAGTCAAACTAACTTTGCATCCCAGCCACTCATTTCATACTACCACTCTAAATCTTAACCATTCACATAAGGATGAGCCCTAGAAACTTCCATCCTTGCCTTAATTCCTCTCATTCAATCTTAGCCATTCATTTATTTTGATCCTAGCCATCCATCCTCAATCAAAAATCTATAATCAAACATCAACAAAGCCATTATCATCTACAACTTGAATGCAAAGTTATGCTGTTGGTTTAGTGAGCAATCAACATATCATCATCAAGAGCATAGCCATTGGAGCTTAGGTGCACTCCATTCCACTCTATCTGAGGAGAAAGAAGGGTTTAAGGTGAAGTTAATTATGTCATTTGCATTTATCTTCCATTTTATTTACCTTTGATCTTTTTTTGTCTTCATTTTTGCACACTCCGTGGGACCCACGTCCCTTGATCTAACTTGTTTTTACAGGTTTTGTGAGTTTTTGTTGCAGGTTTGTCATCATTTTGGTGAAGATCTAGAGGTGACCTATTGTAGAGAGCCTCCTATGCCAAAACAAACCTCATTGTTGCATCCGGGAGGCCTAACAACCCTAGGAAGCATATAAAATTTGTCATATTTCATTGTCAAATTGTTTTTGAAATTTCTTTTGTAGGTCACAAGGTGTAGGTCCATACAGTACAGACATTGTATTGTATGGTGGCCTGCATCATCTACAAGCTCATGCGTTCCATCGATTTAATCAATCGATTTATATTTGAGCTTTATTTAATATTTCAATATTTGAAATCATCGATTTGATTTTTGTCCGCTAGTTTTTTATATAGATTACAGGGCATTGACTTGGGTTCAACACTTTAACCACTAGTTGATTACCTTTTCTGTAGGGTATTCCTTCTGTTCATGCCTGACTTTTAATTCTCTTTTCCATCAAGCCCATCTGGCCCACTAGTCACATTAGTGGCTAGGGCGTGGCCCCTCTCGGCCACCTCGCAAACTTCCAACATTGCATCTTACAACCCTGGTCACATTGGTGACCAGGGCTCATTGCCCTAACAACTATGACCTAGGGTGTTGTTTGCGCTCTGACATTTGGTCACATCTGTGACTAGGGGCTAACGATTAGCCCTAACCACAATCTCTGACTGCCACCTCTAACTACAACTTACCCACACCATATGATCATAACTGTTGATGTTAATTGTAACCACCCATCTAAACTGCTAGCCACTAACTACCTCCTGTGATCGAATCCAAACCCCTAGCAGTTAGGACAAAACTGCCAACAATTACCATGGATGCTAGCATTAAATGTAACCCTAATTGCTAGTGCTAAAACTATCATATGTCACCATTCTGGTCTAAGTAGCTAGCAGTTAATATTAATAGCCAAACTAGACCACTCTCTCCTATGTCTTAAACTAAGCCTTTTTTTCATTTTTGCACAAGTTGGGCTAATCATATAGGATTTTGACAAATTTATAGGCATTGGAAATCTAGTTCAATGAACTTCGCAATGTTGCAGGCTTCATTTCTAGATCTAATCTGTATTTTCAGGTATAATCGTTTGAAATTGATGTTTGCTTGTAAACTTTAATCGCTCATATATTTTGCAAATCAAATCAAAATTTGATGATTTTTTTTAAATTACATGTAATTTTGCAAGAAATCTAATTATATCATCTAATCTATTGTATCTTATCATCTAATCTTTAGTTTTGCAGATTTTATCATTTTAAGCTAACAACCTTGTTTGTAGCTTTTTCACTTTTCAAAGACCAAATTTCTCAAACTACTAACAAGTTTGTTGCAAGATTTGTTGGTCAAAGACATATCATTTCAAACTCTTGTGTTTGCTTTGTTTGGTGATCTTGATTGTGACTTCGGGTGTGTTGGAAAATCAAGGTGAAACTACTACAGTATTAACTTTAACAAAGTGTATGCAAATTTGAAATTAGTTTCCAAGATTACCCACAATGGTGTTTATGTAATTAGCACATTCAACAACAATACTATAAGGAAATAAACACATAACAAGTGACACAATATTTACATGGAGAAACCCTTGTGGGAAAAAATTCCACACCCAAAGAGATCCAATTCTTGTATTAATCCTTCAAAGAAGTTTCCATCAACACAACATTTCTCTCAGAATTTGGGTAGCACTTCGTTACTCCTCCAACCTACAAAAATATCATACTTGCTACTAACCCAAGGCACTAATATATAGAGAAGTTGGATGTGAGAATACCATCGTGGCATCTCAAAATAAGTGGCAAAACCACATGCAAAAACCATACAACCCCTTTAGTGGACAACTTGTAAACTTAGTAAATAACAATAAATATTTGCATGGCCTTCACATGGGTTCCCAACCCATAGCCAATGAAATTTGGTCAATACTGAGTTCTCATTCACTCATCGATTACATGCAAGATACATGCAAACCTTAGTGCCCCATTTTGGATAACATGCAAGATACATGCAACAACATGCACATACATGCAAATCCAAACACCTCCAATGTGGATGCCCAAAAGGATTTTTCTTACAATATGCTTTGTAACCGCCACCGATGACCATATCCACCTCTATGAATGCAATTACAATTTTTCATAGATAAATAGATATTAAATATTTTTATCTCTCGTGATCCTAGGCATCCAAGTACACATTCCAAGGATCATGGAGACACATGAAAATGACTTAGGATTGCAAGGTTAATTTCATCTTATCCTAATATTCTCCCACTTGACATTATACATTGCAATTACATCCATAGGAAATATAAAATAATAATGAGGTACATTAGTCAAGGCACATAGCCTTCTTGCACAAAGAGAACTTATTTGTGGTTACTGGCTTCGTGAGAGAATCTACAACATTATCCAAAATGTCAAATTTCTCTAACAAGACCTTACCATTCTCAACCATTTCTCACACAAAGTGATAATGAACATCAACATGCTTAGTATGAGCATGATAAATAGGATTTTTGGCCAAACTAATGGCACTCTAACTGTCACATCCGATCCTCACAATCTTGAAATCGAAACCAATACTTCTACCAATTATATGTAACCATACCACCTCCTTAGAGGGATGTGTAGTAGCCATATACTTTGCTTCTATGGTGGAAAGAACAACCATAGGTTGTCTTTTACTCATCCAACTCACTACACCTCCAAAGAGAGAAAACATAACCACTAGTGGACCTTTGACTATCCAAGTAATCTACCCAATCTGCATCAACAAAGCCCTGCATGTCCAATGACTTCACCACATCATCAGTACCATGATAAACCAAATAGTAATCAAAAGTTTCTCGCAAATATCTAAATGCCCTTTTAACAAAAGTCCACTACTCTCTACCAGGCTTAGACATAAACCTACTCAAAATTTCCACTGCTTGGGCAATATTTGGTCTAGTAGAAACCATTGCATACATCAAACTACCAACAAAACTAGCATAAGGAACCTTAGACATTTCTTCAAATTCATCATTAGAATTAGGACACATGTCTAAACTAAGTTTATTAAAAGCCAAGAATGGAATACATATTGGCTTATAGTCCTGCATATTAAATCTTTGCAAAATGGTATCAAAATGGTTTGCAATTTGGGAGAACTATGAGGAACAAATACAAAAAGTATATGATTATTACCCTCAAATAGAACTCAAGAAAAGTGCAAGGGATTTTATCAGAGTTAATGATGCTTTTATTTTTTACATCATTAGGATGTTAGGAAAGGATTTCTCTAAAAGGATTTCCTCAAAGGTCATGGAAGAACTTGAGAAATGGAGAAATTGGTATATCAAGTTCCCTACATTCACTTATATTGGAGTAGGAGGTTGCTCAAGAGCACCCTACAAATTGCCAAAATATATGGGTGACAAGCTAGTACTCCTAGAGATTTGTAGGAAATTAGTAGTCATTTAGAAGATGTGCTTAGAATGAAAAATAAAGGGGATTCACTTTCCTATTTCTATTGGTTGTTATAGTTGTCTCACTATTCAAGTAGAAAAAATAAAGATACTAGAATGTCTTTAGTGACTTTGAACTTCTATGAACTAAGGGGGTCCTTTAATCCTAGGTCATGCATAGAACGGTTAAGTGTAACCTACAAGCATATGCCAAATTAAAAATATTTTTAGGTAATCTATGTAGATGTGTTTGAAGTTCAAACAAAGGATTATTCTCGCATGACTATAGACCAAATGAGGATGCTCCAAATTGGTATTGTCCCTGATGAAAGAAATGTCAAAGTGAGTGTGGTTTTGATTCCTACATATGAGCTAGACAAATTATATGATAACTTACTACCAAAAATAGACTAACCATGAAGGAAAATAGGAACATAGAGATCCAAATAATGTGAGTCTTACAAAAAGTAAAAGAATGGTTGGACAAAGAGAAAAGTTGACTTAATTTTCGTATTAAAAAAATAGAAATAGGGAAGGGAAAAGAAGGAGAGGTGTAATGTCAAAAATTGCATACCCTACAATTTCACATTATGTCTTGACTCATTTTAGTGTCAATTTCCATAACATGTTCTAGGACCACTTGGAGTCAACCTTGGCCTATTTCGCTTGCATCCAAGTTTGCTAAGAATTTGTACTAGATAATTATTCTCATCACTCTCCATGACACATGCACCAAATTTGACCCATTTCTATAGTATGGTAGCATGATGTGCAAACATCTATGTGGCATGCTCATGTCCTATTTTATATACTGCCTTGAAATATGTGTTGCATGACACCACCTCATAATTCCTCCTAACAAATGTAACATCCTCACAGACATGATTTGCTATCTTTAGCCTACATTGACCAAATCCAAAAGACAAGAACAATAAAAAGGCCTATTTTCATAGATGATATGATCTTCAGGTTCTAACTCTCTCTCTCTCTCTCTCCATCTTTATCTCTACAACTTTCACGTAGGACTTCTCCAAGTTCTTTCTATTATTGTGCAAGTTATAGACCTCAAAAAAATACATTTCACCATTAAAGTGTTGAATGGTACAAGACAACTAATAGGGGGGTGAATCAATTGTATCAAAATTTTAACTTCTATAAACCAGAATCAATTTCTCAATCACTTAACTTATTTTCTTATTCTATTATCAGTAATAAACATGAATAGTAGAATCAAAAACTTGAACACATCAACATCACATGCAAATGAACACTAGAATTTTTACGTGGAAAACCCTAAATAGGGAAAACCATGGTGAGTGTTAGCTCACAATATAAATGTAGTAACAATACTGAATATCAAATGGTGACTCACTACCCAAAAGAATGGCTCACTGTTGAGGGTGTCTCACTACTAGATGTGGCTCACTACCAAGGATTGAACTGATATAGTAGCATCTATACCATGCCTGAGTTCATTTCCATTGAAGTGTAGTACATCTCCTCTTCTCTACTCTACTTTTACAACTCACACTTTATCTTACCATCTTCACACACACACACACACACCTTAAACATGAATTCATTACATATATTTATATAATTCATCAACCTTGGAATGTACATCAAGGTCGACATTACAATCATCAACCATTGGAATAATCTCCAAGGTCAGCATACATACATACATCAAATTAGGACTAGACCTAAACAATATTATGGACTAAGTGAATAAAGGAGGAACACTTCATGCCTTAACATAGACTCAATTACATCTTCACACACTACCACACACTTCTACAACTCAAGAGATTCATCCGCAAAGAGTGTTAATCATCCAAGTCAGCCAAACAGGTGCAATCAACAAGAACACTTGAACACACGCTTCTAAGATCTTCATTGTATCTTGTTGATTAATGACATACCTTTAATACATTCAGGGGATATTTATGAATATCATAGTACTATTTGGAGACTAGCAAATCTAGCCGCAACAAATCTCAACTTGTTTCACTTGAAGATGGATCACAAACTATTCTCAATTAGACACTATCAAACTCTACTAATTAGAAACTTATTTTCCGGAGCTTCAAATCACTTATCCTTTGGAATGAAGATGACTAAGGACCTTATAAGCTTAAGTCCAGAACAACAAGATATAACTCCAATCTTTGGAGAAATCTAGAGAAAAACACTTTCTTCCAGTCATCCTGCAAACCTTGTCTAGCACCGTCTTCATACTAGTGAATAGAATTTTTTTTGCATAGCGAACCGGACCACTAAATTCTAGATTTAGCTTCTTCAAACACTTCTCTAAATCATATCCAAATCCCATACTCTAGTCTTCAACATAGGAAATATGCAGAGCAAAATACTCAGATAGTGTTCTTCAATCCATTAACAAACAACAATGCCAAAAGATATAGTTGACACAAATGACAACACCAATTAGTACATACTTACAACAAGAAGTTATGTTTTTCCCAAGGATTCATCCAGTCTTTCTCTTGCAAATGATTAAAGGTATTTTCAGTAGGAATCAAGTAGCAAGCTTCTCCGTAAAGATCTTCCTGAAAGTCCAAGTCGCCATAAACATGGTAGTGACTCTCTTGATGTTTTCTTTATCACGATCCTATTAAAATAATATACTTTTTTGTTTTATTTCATTACCATTCTATTGATCATGTTGCACAAGTGGTGCATCAATAGTATCTATATTGTTATCAAATCCAATCCCATTTCCCTCTTCACAATCAAAGGGTGTAGACCACCACCCTTTTTTATCAAATCTACACACTAGGTCTAGTATTATTCCTTGTAGACTAGGGACATACTCCTAGCATTTGTCATTGCATCATAATTCCTAAATGCACATAGGATAGGAGAATACACTCTTTTTTTATCCTCTTTATCATTTATCTACCTATGGAACTTGAAAGACCAAATTAGGGGCTTGACCACTATTGGCAAGCCCTTATTTAGCCTAGCCATTGCTTTTTCCATTTAGCTAAAAGTATCTATAAAGTGCTCAACTGAACAAACATTTAGTTGTGTTTTTCTTGTCATTTCTGTAGGATCTAACTATATAATTTCATTTCTAATTTTATCTTCATCAAATTTGAGGATATTACACTTATTTTCCTCTATTTCTATTGTGTAGGTTTAATTAGAAGTTTTATAGGTTAAACTAGAAATTTTTGAGAAGATTTGAAACATTTTGGACTACATCTATTGGTTGTATTGTGCCATACGAATGACAACATGCAAAGCATGGACATATGTGCAAACTACTGGCATCTAAGGTTGAGACTCCCAACTTTCAACACTAGGTTCTAATTTGTGTTGTATTGTATTTTTTCAATTCCTTTGTATAAAATTAGTCATATTAGTCTATTATTTATAAACTCAACTTAATATTAGAAATTTTTAATCTAGTTGCAAATTAGCTCTAGTGAAATGTTCATTAAATATTGAGTAGGATCTCTTTTCTAACATTTATAAGAGGAACAAGCAGAGGTGACTCTAAAAGAAGAAAGTGTCCCTGAAGCCCCATTCAAAGTAGTAATTGTAGGAGTAGAGGAACAAGAACAATAAGTGGAATATATCCACATGAAAAAGAAGAAGAAAACTAAATATAGACTTGTGTGCAAAGGAAACAGTGCATCACAAGATTCTATTAATTCTTCAACTCTAATTCCACTTTCTATCATTCAAATGGAGAAAATTGAAGAGACACAAAACAAACCTACTATTTCTCCTCCTTCTCTTCCTCCTCTCCTCCTCCATCACCTTGTCCTTCTCCTCCTAAATCTCCTCCTCCCACCCCTTCAGTAAATTTACCAAAGATGACCCTGACTCCATCACCTTAAAAATATACCACTCCTTCTCTTAAGGGGACCCCATGCTATCACCATAGAGGTGTCCAACTCCTCCTAAAAGGACCCAAACACCATTACTCAAAAGGTCTCTAACCCTATCACCTGAAAGGTTTCCATCTCCTTATAAGAAAACACCCACTCCCCCTCCACCAAGTCCTCTAAAGGGTAGAAATGAATAATAGGAGTCATAAGATAATAATCATTAAGAAGGCTCATCCTCTTATGGTGCACCATGTGGTTTGATTAGATTATAGAAAAAGAGGAAGAGAGTGGATAATCTTCCCATGGATGTTTTCTTTGAACTATATTCTTTGTTTCCAAAGCCTCCTTGACTAAAGAAAGCTAGAGTGAGATGATCCATTTCTTCATATTCTTAAGGAGTGCATCAAGATCAAATTGTTACCCCTATTAGGTATGTACTAGAGGTAGATTACAGCCTTCAAATTTCACTATAACAATAATCTTATTAGGAAAATAGTGCATAGATGATGTGAACCCAGTCTCGAAGTCTTTAGTGGACTTGTTGATTCAAAATATTGATAAAGGTAGGGCTACCAAGGAAGAATTGAGGGATAATGTGTTTCATCTCACCTCCTACATTGAGTATCTAGTAGGGCATGTTGCATCATCAAAATTGACTCCACCTCATTAATTTGTGCAATAACTAAGAAAGATTTACTAGATGCAAGTAAAGTGGCATGTGTAATGACCAATGATGACATGGAATGTGGAACTTCTATCAATGAGGGAAACAAGTCATGGATGACATAGCTTGAGTATGTGACAAGATAACAAGGGAGATTAAATCCATTTCGATGTTGGAAGTGGAGATTAATAAGGAATTGGGAACAATTGAAAGCATTTATTCGTAGTTTGTGGACCTTGCTAAAGTTGACTTTCAAACTTTATTAGAAAATGATGTGTTGGACGGGAAAGAACTATATTTTAACAAATATTGGAAGGGATAACATGATTTTAGGAAGGACATTTGAAAATTTGTAAAATAATTTTTGAAGTAGCCTATGATAGGGTGCATGATAATTTTGATGATATTCAAAGTTTTGTTGAAAAGGTTGGGTGATCCTTGTATGAAAATAAAACTATGTTTAATTTTGCATAGATTTTGAAGGAGAAGTTTGAAGAGAAGGTCAAAAGAGAGTCTCTAAAAGAGGCAAACTTTGATGCAACTTCTATTTCTTGACTCGTGAAAGTTTGAGCCTCATGTTAAAATTTTGAGAAGAAACTAATTGATACAAAATAGTGCATGAGGGGTTGTTGGATTTTTTTATTGAAGCCCATGTTAAGTTTGTCTATTTAGATGGCCTAGATCGTAAGCATGTGAGAATAGCTTTGGAAAATTTTGATGAATATCAATAGTAGAGATTGTAGAAGGATGTTGAGGATAAATAGGAATGTGCTCAAGCTTTGTGAAACTCATCTAGAAGTCTTTTTTTTTTCAAAAGTAATGTGAGAATTGAAAACAAAGGTGCAAAATACAAATGTTTGTAGTTTATTTTCTAGTTTTCTCTCTCCATTTTTTTAATTTTCAATCTCTAAGCGATTCAATATAAGTTTTGTATCATTGGTCTGCCTTGTTGATTGTGAGACATTTTGTGTCATCAACTTAAACATATTTGTGGTGTGTGAAATTCAATATCTATCATGCATGTTGGCCTTTGTTCCTTCAAATATTGCACCTTCCTACATTGTGATTGTGAGAAATGGGTCAAGCGAGGAATGGTTTTCATTGAATTTGTCTATTTATCAATGACCTGTTGAGTATAGGAGTAACATGCTTAGATTATCTAGCCGGTTCCTCTACTCCCTTCTCTTTTCCAATATTTTTAATATATTCATGCTAGATTAGGGTTAGATTATGAAATTTTTGGATTTATTTCTATTTTCGATTAGAGTTTTCTATGTGTAAAGTTGATGAATATTATGAATTTATGTGCATAAAAGTCTAAAGGATTTCTATTTCTATTTATATATTATAAACTTTGATTTTTTAGATTTATTACAAGGGTTATTAATGCAATTTCACTTAAAACTTGTATATATATCACTCATGCAAGGGCTATAAATTGTTGAAGGCTAAATTCTTTTATATTTCTTAGGAAAACTACATTATTTCTTTTCATCTTCTACATGTTGTACCACCATTTTTAAAAGCTTATGTATGCCATTTCTTTACATTAACACCTAAAATTAGAGTGTCTATTCAACTTATGCTTGTTGAAACAACATTTCCAAAGGTTTAAGTGTTGTAGTAAAGGGTTTAAAATGAATTTTGTTCCAAAAAGGTAGAAAGAACTATAAGGTTCTATAAATTTCTTGTGTTGTAATTTTGTTGTACAAGTTCTTTATGTTGTAAGTTATAAAAGATTTACTTCTTTTGTCATTTGTTAAGGACAAGGGTGTGTCTTTTGTTTTTTATGGGTCATATTACAAATTTTGTAATAATGGGTGTTATAATAAATGTTTAAGAGGGTCAAATGGTTCAAAGAAATGGGTTATAAAGTTTTAATTTTTATTTAATGTGTTGGTAAGAGGGGAAAAATTATACCAAATTTATCAAAAATCACTCAACACAATTCATATGCTTTGTTTCTGAAATAAGTTCCTATTCTATACCTATTTGAATGTCTAAAACATAAAGAGTTCAATGGAATTTCATTCCTTAATAGAAATTGAGGGAAATTATATCAGAAATTAGGTTGTTGGAAAGGAATTTAAGTATTGTATGTCTTCAAATCTAGTTTGAAACTCTTAGCTATCTATTGGAGCCCCTTGAATGAGAATTTCAATTAGCTTTAGGTATCTTGGTCATTGTTGGTCATAGCAACTAAGGAAAGAATCTAAGGCTAAGTAACCTTTCAAGTAAGGGAATTAACACTATTCCAACATGTTGGTGTGCTAAAACACACTTAAACACTCTAGATAACTTGGTTTAGACTTTTACCTCATTTTCTTAAATGTTTTCTTGATTTGGTGGTTAGTTACAATTCTTGGTGGCATGTCTATTCATCTCCTTGGTTGGAATCAGGAGTAGAGGGGTTTCTTACTTTACTAGCAATGCTATTTATTATTTTAATTTTTCTACGATAAGGGTCCTTTGGCATAAGAAGAAGGAAGGTGGACCTCTAGTTTTGTAACATGTCAAATCATAATACCCAAAATAAACAACTTAGTTTTTCATTAAGTATATGGTCATGATCAACATAATCACACTTGTGTTTAGAAATAATCAATATCATAATAAATAATCAAAATGCATATCTTTTTTAGATAATTTCAAAACTTAAATTTACAACATTTTCTAAAGATAGCATATTAGTGAATCCTTTCAGTATACAATTACAATGTTTTGCTCACAGAAATAATAATAACAGTACACATAATATTTGACTAACAAGTCATATAAAGAATATTGCATCTAGAATCTTGATATTTGTCTTCCTAAGCCTTGGTATGTCATTTGCTCGGGAAGGAGAGTACCACCCATGTGCTTTTCCTCCAACCACAGACCAGTGGTCTCCCGCACAACTTCCTACATGGAAGCAGCCCTACCCTTCACAAAGGGAACAAATACAAGCAACCAATTAGTTTTTCCATATGAGTCTCTGGTATTGTGTCCTTCATAATACTTCACGGTCATACAACTATAGATCCACTCTAACTATGTATGACACTACTAGAAGCATTATGCCACTTGGAGCATAGTGAATTGACTAATGCATGTAGAGATAGATGCATTACTTTGGCCAAAGATCTAATATAAATAAATGTTTAGCAATGAATGTAGTCAATTGTTCACACACTCTAACTCGACTTAGAAGCTATCGCATATTGTAGAGTTTATAGACTTTTCATCATTTCCTAAAGCCAATTTGACTTAGTTCCATTCCTTAGGATAAGATAATTAATCACATATACATAGGTAATAATAATACCATGTAAACCTTAGTCCATATGACTAGATTACTAACTATGAATCTTGGAGTTCAATACAATTGTTTCAATTGCAAATCAGGAAACACTCCCTATCACCCTATTCCATATTGCAAACATTACACTCATAATAGTCAATTAATTGAATCAAACAAGATGTAGTTGTGATCATTTTGAAAGTTCTCTAAGAAACTTATCTGGGTCTAGGATTCTCAAATAATCCCTTCCCATTAGTAACCTTGTTTGGATTACTCAAAATTAACAAAAATAACTAATATATTTATTAACATGATTCATAAAATCCCTACCTTCATCAAGGTTCGCTAGAGTTCTCACGATAAAGAATCATAAAGTTATTATACTATTCAGCTTTATTGACTGAGGGTTACATTAAGTTCCACATGACTAGTGGTTTTAAAAACATGCATGCAATAATGATGTAGGAGCATCACTCTAGTTTATGTTATTAAGGACCATTTTGAGGTCAAGAGTCCAGGACTAGTGTGTGAAGGTCTTAAGGGGGTCCATTGGGATCATTTCCAATGGTTTGGGTTGTTTGAATAGGCCTAGAAATTCAAATTTTAGATTTTCCCACCCAAACCAAATTTGAAATTTCTAGGGGTTTTTGGCTTGTTGGAGACTCGGGGGTTGGAAGGTCTCTTTTCCATACTAGGTTGTGAAATAGGGTAGAAATTTCAAAGTTTTGATACAATATTAATTTGGTTTTAGGCGAAACACATATATATTTGATATTGTAACTGATTTAGGTGGTTGTTTATGTAGAAGGAATGAAAATGAATGCTCCAAGAAGATTATGAGATAGTTTAAATTCTTTCCTATACCATGTTTTCTTTACATTCTTAACTTTTTTTTTTTTCTGATATACAAGTAGGAACAAATCCTCTACGAACGTGTATGAAACAATTCCAGTCTTGGGAGAGCATGAGAAGTAAGAACATTGTTTTGCATGTCTAATTCATTGATTGTATTGTGATTTCAAGGTGTTTGTGCAAGAAAACAAGCTCAAGTTCCTCACTGCCCTATCACAAAGCTAGGGTTTCTAGTGGCACAAAAAAAATTCATAAATTTTGTTTCCATTGTTGTAAAACTATAAAAATGGATGAGAACCTTCTTCAGGGTGTTTGTTAGGTGTCCACCAAGGGAGAGCTCCATAATCAATTACACGTGTGAGATATGTAAGTTTGATCACTATCAAAGGGACTATTAAAACCTTATATGCATTAAGGGTTTAATGAAAAGTAACCTTCTTGAGTTCACCATAGCCAAGCAAGAGTTTGGGGAGACCCTACAGGGTATGTAGAAGGGAAGAGGAGTCTAAGAAAGCACAAGGAGAGAGATTTGTCATACTAAGTAACCTAATAGGTCTTTTGAGGGTTTAGGCCTAGAGAGAAAGGCTTGTAGGAAACAACTTGCAGGGTATAGTTTGAGGCACTGTAGAAGAGTAAGTAGAACCTATAGAACATTTTTTTGTCCTTTATTTATCCTCTATATCAAATAAACATCATTGGAACTACCTTAAGAGTTACACCACTCAAGAAGTTTAAAGATGAGGGTTTCATTTAATTACATAGCCTCATTGGCTTACAAACTGCATGAGGGCTTTGCATTTAGTGGCTTCTTTCAGCCAACCATGGCACATCTATGAGATACCACACCATTTAGGTCATTAACAACCATTCCAAACTATGGTAGAGATTGAATAAATCTTCTTGCCTCTTGATTAAGAGAGAGAATCTATGATTCTTTAAAATCTAATAATAACATGGGTCAGGTTAGAAACATCCACATCATTAAATGATAACACAATCATAAAGAATTGACCATACAATCATATAATGTGATAACAGAGTCATGCAAGTATAACAACATGGTCGAAAGATGTAAAGACACATCCATGCAAGAGATGATAATCATTATTATCATTCTTGGCCACCACCTTTATTTTCTTGGTGAGCCCAAAGGATACTCAAAGACCACGATAGCAAGGATATCGAATACACAATAACATCTATGATAACATGCTTCATGAAAGATAGTGTAGGAATCGTAGTGTTACAAAAATAATATAGTTTGTCTTAGCAAAATGATTGCATTGTTTTCGAGTCCAATATAATCGTAGTTGTAAATTTGTACTCAGAGCTAGTGAGCTATAAAAATAACCAAGATACTATACCAATTGGATTCATAGCAGTATGGCTATCAAGATGACATGACAACAAAATATTAAGCCTTTGTTATTGACAACAGCTTATCGATATAGCTGAAGAAATAGAGTTCAATTCCATTTCGATAAACCAATACATATCAAACATAGCATATGATAAAGACAGCTCAGGAACTTCAGCCTTGGCTAGCTCAAAAACCCACTTAACACAACAATTTTCATGATAGTCTAAATTGTAAGCATAGGAATCTTTACGAGATAACCTTCCTTGGTCTTAGCTTTGGTTATTATCTCCCAGCTCCTTTGTGAGCTATCTTTTTATAGTCGAGTATACTTGTTCACCTTTCTCCTTTCATAGCCCAACAAGCACATGTTTTTCCCCAACCAAAAATAATAAGTCCCAAAACTACCAAAAACAAAACTAAAACTCTTCTTTCTCTCTTTTGAGAGAAAGTATTTCCATTTCCCATGACATGGGTTTCTCTACATAATAGAAGGCTCCTCACGGGCATGCTAAGGGCCATCTACTCCAGTCACCCTGTGGCCACCAAGAAATTCTCGCCCACTCTTTCTTGATTCAGGGTCGATGGAGAAAAATGCTCTCATATAAGAGCATGAAATAAAACTAACAAAAATAATTCTATCTCAAAAAAATGATAAATAATTATAATTTAAATGATAAGGATAATATCCTTATCTCTTTATCATTAAATAACATGAAAGGAAGCTAGGTGTGCGGAAAATGCTTCCTACACTAATCTAATGAGGAGAGGGCTATACAAATTCAAATTTATCCTAACTATTATAGCAATGTTAAACCATTAACATGAGATATTGTAGCAAAACACAAGATCCAAAAAGTAGACAGAAGAAGAGAGAAAGATTTATGGTGGGGAAAACCCTTATCAGGTGAAAAACTCCACACTCAGAAACCTGCACAATGTATTAACAAATCTGAAAGTTGTTTATAATACACTTACAATGCAAGATTCAATGGTCTTCAACACTCATGTCTAGATTCAATCCGGTAGCATAATAGTACCTGTGAACCTGTGATACAAACTCCATCTCCAAGCACCTATTTAAATAGGAAATACAAGGCAATATTGGACCTTTCTTGGAATGGCCGTTCAACATGGCTTCATGTACCAAAACCCACACCCAAGGACACTTGGTCAACATTGTAGAATGTGCCTAACACTTGTCCACAGCTCCCATTCCAAAGAGGTCACCTACTTCCAAAATGGGCTATCACAGATGCTCTTACGACACTTATGACCGTCATAGAATTTGTCATAGCAGTTACAACTTACAGCTGTAAGAGAATCTGTCATACACATGCTATAAATAGCATATTCTCTTACAACATGTCATATTCCACCTTGGGGTACCTAAATATGCCTTATTCAAAGATGCTTCATGACACATGTCATCACCTGTCTTACAACCTTCTATTTTTGACTCTTACATGTCATAGATTTGTCATAGGAATCCGTCATAACTGTTTCAGTCAAACATTCCCTTACACAACATGGAAGATGCCAACACATAGTAAAATGATTCTACCTCTAAGTGGGATGCCTATCTCCTCATGTGAGGACAAAAATACAAGTTAACATAATCCATGTAGGATTGACACATCACCGTGTTGCATCCTACAATATGACAATATGGAATTTCCAAATATTTACAACATAGGCTATTAAATAATAAATGCAAACATTACAAATGTAAGGAATTACCAAGGTTGAGACACCTTAATTCCCAACATTCTCTCACTTGTCGAACAAATTGTAAGAGCCAATAGAAAAATAGGATTTAATTGCTATAGGTCGAGAGGCCTATAGACTCCGAACACCATCTAAACTTCTCTGTGCTCATTAGTTTCGTCAATGCATCTGCAACATTCTTCAAAGTATCTACCTTCTCCAAATTTACCTTTCCATCCTCAACCATGTCTCGTACAAAGTGAAAATGAACATCTATGTGCTTTGTTCTAGCATGGAAAGTTGGATTCTTCGCAAGGTAAATTGCACTTTGACTATCACAACTAATTGTGATCTGACCTGCATCAACACCAATATCTAAACACAATCTCTTAAGCCAAATGGCTTCCCTACAAGCATGAGTTGCTGCCATATACTCAGCTTCTGTCGTGGACAAAGCAACAACAAGTTGTCGCTTACTCATCTAACTAATAGCACCACCAAAAAGTGTAAACACATAAGCACTGGTGGATCTCCTGCTATCAATGTCACCTGCCCAATCTGAATCAATAAATCCATGAATATCAACACAATGCGGAGGTCCTGAAACATTACCATGATAGAAAATGGAATACTCAGAAGTACCCCTCAAATATCTAAACACTCGCTTAACTGCATCCCAATGAACCCGTCCAGGATTAGCCATAAATCGATTAAAGACTCCCACTACTTGGGCAATGTCTGGTCTTGTGCAGACCATATCATACATCAAACTGCCAACAGCACTAGCATAAAATACTCTACTCATGTCCTCCACCTCACTAGGAGATTTTGGACAATCCTCAATAGACAACTTTGTCCCCAAAGAAATGGGAACACACAATGGTCTACAATCCGCCATGTTGAATTTGTCCAACATGGTCTTCACATACTTACTTTGGCTTAACCAAAGTTTTATGTTGGTTTTGTCTCTTCTGATTTCCATTCCTAGAATGTACTTAGCTACTCCTAAATCTTTCATTTCAAACTATGCTGACAACTGAGATTTAAAATTAGAAATCATATTCTTACCCTTCCCAATGAGCAACATATCATCAACATACAGTGCAACAATGAGAATACGATCACCATCAAATTTATAATACACATAGTGATCTGACTTTGATCTCACAAATCTAATTGACAACAAAAAGGCATCAAACTTCAAGTACCATCTCCTAGGAGATTGCTTCAAACCATACAAAGACTTCTTAAGTTTGCAAACCAAAATTTCTTTACCTTTCACCATGTAATGCTCTGGCTATGACATGTAGATTTCTTCCTCCAAGTCACCATGAAGGAAAGTTCCCTTCACATCCATCTGTTCTACCTCCAAGTCATAAGTTGCTGTGAGAGACAACATGAATCGAATGGATGTCATCTTTGCAACAGGAGAGAAGATCTCACCATAATCTATACCCTCCACTTGTGCATACCCCTTTCCAACCAATCTGGCTTTATACTTCTCAACACTACCATCTGCACCAATTTTCTTCTTGAACACACATTTGCATCCAACGGGTTTCTGTCTAGGAGGAAGAGGCACCAAGTCCCAAGTTTGATTCTTTTCCAAAGAAGCCATTTCTTCCTCCATGGCCTCCTTCCAGGAACCTATATCCTTCATATCCAAAGCCTCTAACACAGTTCTAGGTTCATCACTATTAGTGATTAAAGCATAAGCACAACTAGAATCAAGCAATGTGAAATCAAACCTTTCAGGTTGCTTTCTTATCCATGTAGACCTCCTCAAGAGCTGAGGTTGAGATTCAACTTCTTCATTTGAGCTTTCAGAGCTGCTAGAGCTCTCCTCATCATCAGATCCAACATTGTATTTCTATTCAGTCCTCTTAGGGGTGAGAGGAAACTAAACAACATCCTCTTTCATTTCTTTTTCTTCTGGCTTCAAAACAGTGGAAGAAGGTGTAAGCTCTCTGAAAATGACACTTCTGCTATACAACACTTTTTCAGCCACGGGGTCCCAAAGTTTGTATCCTTTCACACCAACACCATAGCCAATGAAGATACACTTAATAGCTTTATTCTCCAACTTTGACCACTTTTCCCTAGGCACATTTGCTATGCCTCACAACCAAAAACATGAAGATGCCTTATTGAAGGCTTTCTACCAGACCACACCTCCATGGGTGTCTTATTAACAAGAGCTGATGTAGGAGATCGGTTTACTAAATAGCAAGCAATGGCAATAGCTTCAACCCAAAACTTTTGTTCTAGACCAGCTCCACCAAGCATACTCCTAGCCTTCTCCATCAGTGTCCTGTTCATCCTTTCTGCAACTCCATTTTGCTGCAGGGTGTATGGAGTTGTCTTATGCCTTTCAATCCTAAGTTCCTTGCAATACTTATCAAATTCTGTAGAACAGAGCTCACCACCATTGTTAGTTCTCAAACATTTAATCTTTTTACCAGTCTGATTTTCAGCAAAGGCTTTAAACTCCTTAAACTTGCTATAGACTTCAGATTTGCTTCTGAGAAAATAAATCCATTTCCTTCTACTATAATCATCTATAAAAGCTACAAAGTATACAGATTTTGATAATGAAGGAACATTAATAGGACCAAACACATTAGAATGAATGAGGTCCAACACACCAGAAGACTTCTGAGAAATCGAGTAAAACTAAACACGGTTTTATTTTCCATAAATGCAATGTTCACAAAAGTCAAACTCAAGATTACAATCTTCTAACCCCTCAACGAGGTTCTTATTTTTCAGGGTACGCAAACCCTTCTCACCAATGTGGCCAAATCTCTTATGCCATAACATTGTCTTTTCAGCAGGAAGTTTAACTTCCAATGCACCATTACAACCATCAAGACTAGAAACAACAGATTTCTTCACTACTCGTTTATATGGTGGGGATGAAGTGACTGCTTCCCTCTTCCTTGAGTCAGAAGAACTATTACATTGTGCAATGCATGCCTCCAACTAAAATAGAGTACCTTTCCTAGTACCCTCAGCAAGCACCATAGCTCCTCTAGTCATCTTGGATCCTTCTTTCGAAAAAACAACCTGCACACCTGCATCATTCAAACTACTTACAAAAAGCAGGTTTCGTGCTAAGCCTAGGATGTGCATAACCCCAGAGATCTCCTTTACTCGACCATCAGGGAATTGGATAGAGACTCTTCCATGACCAACAATCTTCAGATGAGAGTCGTCGCCCAGATACACCTTTCCACTATCAAACTCCTCATACTAATTTATCTGCCCTTTAACTATCTTCTCTCTAATTTTTATCTTTAATAATTTATATTTCTTGGTATTATTTACCTTTTTACTATCTTACTCACTAATTTTTATCTTTCTTAATAATTTATATGTTTTGGTATTATCTTATGCATTTTTAGCTAGATAATTATTTAAGTTTTTTTTTTACTATTTTTAATATATTTAGCATATCACTTACCATGTTTATTAAAGTATATAACTATTTACTTTCAGATTATGTGTATTATCTTTGCTTACTACTGTTTACTATTCTATATTTCCTTAATTTTTTGCTTTTATTTATTTATTTTAAACTACATAATTTTCCCATAATATGACTTTCTTTAGTTGAATTTAATATATCCATCCTAGTATTAAATATATTTTGTTATTTTATTTTATCCTTTATTTATTGTATTTTTATCTTCCTTTGTCTTTGATTTTTCCTTTGCTTCCTATTTTTCTATATTCCTTACTCTGATTTTTGTCTTGCTTTTATGCCTTTATCTTTAGGTTTTTCCCTCCCTCCTATCTTGTACCCCGTGTATTCCCTTCTTTTTATAGAACTTGATCTGCAGTTCACTCATTTTCATTCTCGTTTTCTCATCCTGATGACGGATCACGGAGTGTGATCTGAAACGTCGATGTAAAAAAAGCTGCATATAGTTTAAACCAGAAGTTTTCAATTTCATCTTGTGACTTGTCAAAATCTGAATCAGGAGATTTCTTTTGTTTCTTCTTCTCCTCTTTACATTCCTTTCAGAAATGCATGGTTTTGCCACAGTTCCAACAAAGAGCCTTGGACTTTCCAGGAGATTTGGATCTCCCACAGGATTTGGATCTACCCTTTTCAGCTTTCTTGTCCTTCTTCTTCCCTTTCTCCTTGGGTCTTCCACGAACTGCAAGGCCCTCTTTGGTTGCCTTAGAAGACTTTCTCCACATCTCTTCAGATAACAGCAAAGAAACCACTTCTTCCATTTTGAATGTGGATGTGTTGCTTCCAATTGCCATGACAAGATGATCCCACGAGTCCAGTAGAGAACAAAGCAGGGTCATACACCGATCCTCCTCCTCCATCTTTACACCAATAGATGTTAATTATGCAACCAGCATGTTGAAAGCATTCATATGTTTAGCAATGGAACCTCCATCCTCAATTCAAAGAGAATACAACTTCTTTCTCAGAAAAAGTTTATTAACTAGGGATTTGGCTTGATACACATCTCTTAACTTCTTCCAAAGTAGTTTTGTAGTAGTCTCCTCATGGACATTTAACAACATAGAATCAGCAAGACTAAGTCTTATGAGACCCTTAGCCTTCCAATCCTTGAGATCCCAATCATCTTGTGACATTGAAGCTAGTTTAGTTCCATTCACACTATCCCAAAGGTCTCGGTCAACAAGCATGTCTTCCATCTTGAGCTTCCGCAACTCAAAATTATTGCCATTGAACTTCTCTATTTCAAATCTTCTAGATGTGCCTGCCATCTCCTTGCTGCAATAAGATATAGAATGCTCTACATAGACTCCCACTCAACCTAAGATTTGCTCAAAAACCCCTACCCAACAACTAGGACCAAAGGTGATCAAGCTCTGATACCAACTAAAAGGAAGCTAGGTGTGTGGAAAATGCTTCCTACACTAATCTAATGAGGAGAGGGCTATGCAAATTCAAATTTATCCTAACTATTATAGCAATATTAAACCATTAACATGAGATATTGCAGCAAAACACAAGAGCCAGAAAGTAGACAGAAGAAGAGAGACAAAGATTTACGGTGGAGAAAACCCTTATCGGGTGAAAAACCCCACTCAGAAACCTGCACAATCTATTAAAAAATCTGAAAGTTGTTTACAATATACTTGCAATGTAAGATTCAATGGTCTTCGACACTCGTGTCTAGAGTCAATCCGGCAGCATAACAGTACCTGTGAGCCTGTGATACAAACTCCATCTCCAAGCACCTGTTTAAATAGGAAATACAAGGCTATATTGGACCTTTCTTGGAATGGCCGTTCAATATGGCTTCATGGACCAAAACCCATGCCTAAGGACACTTGGTCAACATTGTAGAAAGTACATGACACTTGTCCATAATTCCCATTCCAAAGAGGTCCTCTACTTCCAAAATGGGCTATGACAGATGCTCTTACGACACTTACGATCGTCATAGAATCTGTCATAGTGGTTACAACTTACAGCTGTAAGAGAATCTAGCATAAACATGTTATAAATAGCATATTATCTTACAACATGACATATTCCACCTTGGGGCACCCAAATATGCCTTATTCAAAGATGCTTCATGACACATGTCATCACCTGTCTAACAACCTTCGATTTCTGACTCTTACATGTCATAGATTCGTCATAGGAATCCGTCATAACCGTTTTAGTCAAACATTCCCTTACACAACATGGAAGATGCCAACACATGGCAAAATGATTCTACCTCTAAGTGGGATACCTATCTCCTCATGTGAGGACAAAAATACAAGTTGTCATAATCCATGTAGGATTGACACATCCCATGCCACATCCTACAATATGACAATATGGAATTTCCAAATATTTACAACATAGGCAATTAAATAATAAATGCAAACATTACAAATGTAAGGAATTACCAAGGTTGAGACACCTTAATTCCAAACATATCAATCATATATTAATACTATAAATAACACATATATCGACTCAAAGGTGACCTACCATTTCAATTAAGTCAATATTCGACAATGGCTAAGGTGCAAATGTAGGTCAATACTTTTTGCCCTATTGCCACCTTTTGCTCATGTCAACTGAAGATGCTGAGCAAAGCTGAGAAGGAAACCAGAAAACTCTCCTGACCAAATTGGCAAAAGTGGACATTGGAAAAATCTTCTTCCATGTCAAGTCAATAATGGTCGAATCCAGGATAATCTTGAGATAGCAACTAGAGACACATACCTTCTCTTACACAGTTCACATAATGACCAAGTTGAGGCTTCAGATGGAAAATCAGTCTTTTTCAAAGTGCCTATTCCCTTCTCTTTGGTGGTAGTCTCCTTCCACTCTTAAAGGAAGATTCTTTTCTAGGTTACATTCACAACCATATAACCATGATCAGTGTATCATCATTAAATCATAAAACATTATGATAAGATAATCTCAACAACATGTAATCTCGTGTCTAATCTAAGCATCAATCGTAATCCATATAATCAATGATTCAACTTGATATTTTCCACAAACATCAAATCATTAATCTAATATTATTTATCCTTTTTACCACATAAAAGTAAGATTAAGCTTAATAAAAAATTGGGGATGTAACATATCTTCCCCTATACGAATCATCGTCCTCGATGATTTAATGTCTTCAAAGATCATATTGCCAACACAAAGAAAAAGTGTTTACTCATCATAATGAAAAGTTTTTAAAAGAGATGGGGAAATCTTTGATAAATATCTTTATAATTCTCCCAGGTGGCATTCTCTTCTACATACTCATCCCACTGGACCTTGTATTGAGTTATCTCTTTATTATGTAAGTGTAGCTTAAGTGTTTCGAGCACCTTGATGGGATCAATCACTACCACCCCTAGGTTCTTCACCTATATGGCATTCCAATCAAGAATAGGAACATGATTATCTCCTGAAATAAAATATTTTAAATAGGAAACATGGAAAACATTATGCATCATGGCAAGAGCTAGCGGCAAAGCAATCTTGTATGCAACTGGGTTGACCTCTTTGAGAACTTCAAAGTGACCCACATATCTAGGAGCTAGTTTGGACATCTTTCCAAACTTAATGGAGCTATTTTGGGGTTGGACTCTTAAAAGGACCTTTTCTCCCACTAAGAAATGCCTTGCGATGCGTTTAGCATCCGTATAACTTTTTTTTCTATCATTTTCTTCTACCGGTCTTTTCTTAATTAGATGGTCTTGCTCTTCCATTTCTGATAGCATTACTAGACCAAGGCTAATCCTATCTTCAAGATTATCCCAACTTATAGGAGTTTGACACTTTCTTCCATATAATGCTTCAAATGGAGCCATCTTAATTGTGGAATGATAGGAATTATCATAGGCAAATTCCACAAGAGGAAGGTAATCCTCTCAGTTGTATTGCTAATCCATGCAATGCATTCTTAGATCTTCCAGCACTTGGTTTACCCTTTCAGTTTGGCCATCCATCTTAGGATGATAAACATAGATTATGTTTAACTGAGTTCCAAGTGAGGAGAATAAGGTTTGCAAAAATCTCGATGTCATATGGGCATCCCTAACTGAGGTAATTTTCTCAAGAATACCATGCACTATGAAAACTTCTTGCACAAATTTGCAGGCTATGATTGGTGCTTCGTCAGTCAAATTCTCAAGTATAAAATGTGCCACTTTTGTGAGTCTATCCACCACAACCAAAATATTGTGCCTATTCCTAGACATAGGAAGTCCTTGCAAAAATTCCATGCTAATGATTTGTCATTTCCAATCTAGAATTTCATGAGAGTATAAAAGTCATGTTGGGTGATGGTGTTCTGCCTTCACCCTCTAGCATTCTAGACATCTACCCACAAACCTTGCAGCATCCCTTTTCATTGCCTTCGAGAAATATAAAGGCTTCACATCAGCTAGTAACTTTGTTACACTAGGATGTCCTAAATAAGGTGAAGAATGAACCTCTTTCCACATGATATTTCTTAACTCCTCAAAGTTTGGAACATACATCCTTCCTTTATACTTCAATAACCCAACCGATTCAAGATAAAATCCATCAAATTTTGGATCATGAGGATTCTCCATTAGAGCTTGTTTTACTTGCTCATAAAACTCATCTCCATTAGAATTTTGTAATACCTTATTCGTAAAATTAGAATATATGGAGATCATTGAGGAGATATGTCTTTTCCTATTTAAGCCATCCGTCACCCAGTTTTCCTTGCCCTAAATGTATTTAATCTCAAAATCATAATCTGAGATTAACTCTTATGGCAAGAATTTAGGTGTGGTTGAGTGAACAAATATTTGACTCCTTGATGGTCTATTTTTAGTTAAAAAGGTTTTTCAAGCAAGTAGTGTCTCCACCTGAAGTGCATGAATTACTGCTGCCAATTCCAAATCATGAGGGGCATAATTTTGTTCATAAGTTTTCAATTTCCTAGATCCATATGCAATAACCTGTCCATCTTGGACAAGTACACCACCTAAGCCTTCCCCTGAGGCATCGGTAATGACTACAAAATGACCTTTCAGGTCAGGTACCTTTAAGATAGGTGTCGTAGTCAATCTTTGCTTTATTTGATCCAATGTCTCCTTGTATTTTTATGACCAATCAAATCTTTTACCCTTTCTTTGCAAAGAAGTAATAGGATAAGAAAGTTTTGAAAAGTTTTCTACAAATTTTCTATAATAACCTGCTAGGCCCATAAAACTTTGGACCTCATGTATATTTCTTGGTGTTGGCCATTCCAATATGGCTTTAATCTTGGCTAGGTCCATAGCTATTCCCTTAGCTGAAATTATATGTCCCAAATACTGCACTTCCTTTTGAAAGAAAGTACACTTAGAAAGCTTTCCATACAATTTATGCTCTCTTAATCTTTGAAGAACAATCCTTCAATGTTGAAGGTATTCCTCCTCACTCTTTGAGTAGATTAGGATATCATCAAGAAAAACAAGGACAAACTTGTCCAAGCAATCTCTGAACACACTATTCATTAAGTTCATAAATGTTGCAGGTGTGTTTGTTAATCCAAAGGGCAGGATAGTGAACTCATAATGTCCACACCCTATTCTAAAGAATATCTTGTGAATATTCTCATCTTGTAGCCATAATTGATGGTACCTGGGTCGAAGATCGATCTTAGAAAACACAATTGCTCCATGTATTTGATTGAAGTGATCATTAATATAGGGCAATGGATATTTGTTCTTTATTGTTGCTTTATACAATAATCTATGCATAACCACAAAGTACTATCTTTCTTTTTCACAAAAATTACTGGTGCTCCTTAGGGTGATACACTGGGTCTTATCAATCCTTTATCAAGCAACTCCTACAACTGAGCCTTTAGCTCCATTAACTCAGTTGTGGTCATTCTATATTGAGCCTTAGATATAGGTTTTGAACCTAGAATTATATCTATAGAGAAATCAAAATTTCTTTTAGGGGGTAATCTCGGTAGCTCATCAAAAAATACATCCTCAAAATCTCTAAGAAAAGGGTATCTATCCATATCTGATCTTTCCTGATCTATGGATTCACTCTTCTCAACTCCTTGGAGCTTCTGAGATTCATAAAACATCAAATCATCTTGGAAATTTGTTTCCTTATGACTATTTATTTCTTCCATTTTAACAACAAAGAGTTTACATCCTTTTCACTGAGCTCTTCTCATTTGTAGAGTAGATATTTTTCTTAGTTTAACCTCTCAAGGTTTACCTTGTAGAAAGACTTTATTCCCAAGGTCATGTAAACACTCTATTGTTTTTGCAAAACAATCCACTTTAGCCCTATGTTTCCATAACCAGTTTATTCCAAGGATGACATCATATGAACCTAATGGGGCTATGTAAAGGTTCACTTTAGTGGAGAAACTTAGAAGTTTATCCTTAGCCTCAAACAAGCATTGTTCTACCTGAGCTGGTCTGATTTGTACACTCAATTGACCAAGTATTTTCCATGTATCCATATTATCTAGATATCTTACTTAAAACTTTAGGAGAAGTAAAATATTCTATCGCACTAGTATCTATCAAAATTGAAATTGGAAAACTAAATAAAATATATATGGTTTTAATACGAGTGATTTGATATTCAGCTTGCCTATTATCCAGAGCTTCATGTATAGGTTGTTGAAAAGCTTCTTGTTGAGAGGGTAAAAGATTTCCTCGTGGCTGAACTACCTACATCTTATTAGGACACTGGTTGGCATAATGATAACTACCACATGATTAACACCCTCCCACAGGTCCTCACCTTTCATAAGGCTTCCTAGAATTATCTTCATTTTCTTGGAGTTATTATTGCCTTTCTTTTCCCCCTTGGATTCATTTTGATTGTTCTTGGACCCTTTATCACTTTTCTTAGTAAAGTCCTACTTTTTGCCCTTTTTCTTAAATGACTAGGAGGATTGAGACTAATTAAACTTTCTACAGTTCCTTTCCCTATATGCAGACATATATTTCAATTTTTGTTCCTGTTTAATAGCTTTCTCATAAACCTAGTCCATTGTAGTAAGACCATGCACATCAACTTCACCCCTAATCTGGGTATTCAATCCCCCAATGAACTTTCAGATGTGCAACCTCTCATCCTGTTGATATTGTGGAACATATTTGAGAAGGTGAGTGAACTTTTCCAAGTACTCGTTCACATTTGAGTCACCTTGTCTCAAATTTTGGAAATCTATAAGTTTTTGGTCAAAATACAATTGAGGCAACCATCTTTACCTAAAGAGTTCCACAAACCTTTCCCATGTTAGACTCATGGAGTTCAATTTTAACTCCATTTTCTTGTTCATCCACTAGGTGGATGCTTCAGCTACCAATTGGTATGCTCCCCATATCATTTTGGTGATTTCAAAATAGTTTCTTACTTCAAAGTATTTCTCCATTTCTGTAAGCCATGCCTCTACAACATCTCTGCTTATAGTCCCATCAAACATGGGAGGTGTAACCTTTTTCATATCTATGGATAATTCTAGAGCCAAGTGGCTTCTTTTATCCTCATCATGTCTTGCTTCGAAGTTATTCTCTCCACGTCCACTTTAGGTGGTGTCCTCATGACGTTCCTCATCATCACCCTCGTGGTAGGCTTCCTACCTAGGTCCATGCTGACCCCTGACCTCCTACTCAAGAGTTCCAATATTTCTAGCTCTTGTCTCATGGAGCATAGCGAGGGTCTGGTCAAGTTTAGAATCAGAGTGGCCTGGAGGTTTCCCTTCTTCCTAGCTATCTCCCATATTGGTTCTTGTCTGAATCATGCTGCAATCTACTTCTCTTGAAGTTTGCAGATTAGTAATTCAATTATTTTTTCATACTATTGAATTCATTCATAAATGTAAATCCATTCCCATTTGTGCAATCTTAACAAGAAAGGAAAGATTTGATTAAATTCAAAATTGCATTATAGTTTCTATGGATTACATATAATCCATCATTTGTTACAATTTTCCTTTACACCTTGCAACTGCAAGTCACTTTCAAATTGGGATATCTTCCTAGATTTATCCTCATCCTTAAGGTTCATCAAATTAGACTTAGGAGGTGGATGTACTTGTAGGTACTCATCCACAACCTCTTGAGTAAAAATAGGATCCTTAAGATCACTTTCCAAGATTGGTTTCTTAGGTGCAGAGGGTTTCACCGGTTCATTTCCAAAGATAGGAGTAGTAGCCCTAACCACTTTCTCCTCCTTCTTGATGCGTTTAATAGCATAAATGAAAGTTTCATCATCAATCAACCATGTGTCTCTCAAGCAACTAGTTTGAGTAAGTCTTTTCATTCATGAGGCTTGCTCCCTCATAACCTTAAGGTTACGTCCATTTATCGTTACCTTCTTTCTCGGTGTCATTCTTATTCTTACCATTCTGGCATAAGAACATCCAAACATTAGCAACTACTAATGTCAGAGGAAAATTTATATTTAAAGTGAGCTCATAGGTCCACATGTATTGAACTTGGTATCTCTAACACCATATGTAAAATGTCAACTCATAATACCCAAAATAAACAACTTAGTTTTTCATTAACTATATGGTCATGATCAACATAATCACATTTATGTTTAGTAATAATCAATATCATAATCAATAATCAAAATGCATATCTTTTCTGGATAATTTCAAAATTAAAATTTACAATATTTTCCAAAGATAACAAATTAGTGAATCCTTTCATTATATAATTACAATGTTTTTCTCACAGCAATAATGATAAGATTACACATAATGTTTGACTAACAAGTCATATAAAGAAAATTATGCTACATCTGGAGTCTTGATATTTTTCTTCCTAAGCCTTGACATGTCATCTGCTTGGGAAGGAGAGCATCACTAGAGTGCTTTTCCTCCAACCACAGACTGATAGTCTCCCGCAAACTTCCTACATGGAAGTGGCCCTACCCTTCACAAAGAGAATAGATAAAAGGAGCCAATTAGGTCTGCCATATGTGTCTCTAATGTTGTCCTTCATAATACTTCATGATCATACAACTATAGATCCACTCTAACTATGTAAGACACTACTAGAAGAGATGACTAATGCATGCAGAGATGGATGCATTACATTGGTCAAAGATTTAATATAAAAAAATGTTTCTCAATAAACATAGTCGATTGTTCACACACTTTGATTTGACATAGAAGCTATCTCATCCTATAGAGTTTATACACACAACTTGTCTTTTCATCATTTCCTCAAGCCAATTTGGTTTAGTGTCATTCCTTAGACTAAAATAATTAATCACATATACATAGGTAATAATAACACCAAGTAGACCTTAGTCCATCTGACTAGGTTACTAACTTTGAATCCAGGAGTTCAATACAATTGGTCCAATCGCAAATCAAGAAACTGTGACTCCCTATCACCCTATTCCATATTGTGAACATTACACTCATAATAGTCAATTACTCAAATCAAACAAGATGTAGTTGTGATCATTTCAAAAGTTCTCTAAAGAACTTATCTACATCAAGGATTGTCAAATAATCCCTTCCTGTTAGTAACCTTTATTGGATTACAAAAAATCAACAAAAATAACTAATATATTTATTAAGATGATTCATAAAATCCCTACCTTCATCAAGGTTCACTAGAGTTCATGCAATAAAGAATCATAAAGTTATTATACCATTTGGCCTTATCGACCGAGGGTTACATTAAGTTCCACATGACGAATGGTTTTAGAAACATGCATGCAAAAAAGATCATTGGAACTACCTTGAGTTACACCACTCAAGAAGTTTAAAGATGAGGGTTTCATTTAATTACACAACCTCACTGGCATAAAAACTACATGAGGGTTTTGCATTTGGTGGTTTCTTTTAGCTGACCACCCTCAGCACATCAATGAGATACCACATCATTCGAGTCATTAACAACCATTCCAAACTATGGAAAAGATTGAATAAATCTTCTTGCATCTCGATTAAGAGAGAGAATCTATTATTCTTTAAAATCAAATAACAACATGAGTTGGGTTAGAAACCTAGACATTCATTATCATTTCACAGTGAAGAAAAGAGTATGGTTAAGGCTTACATCCACCTAACTCAGCCACATCATTAAATGATAACACAGTCATAAAGAGTTGACCATATAGTCATATAATGTGATAACAAAGTCATGCAAAAATAACAACACAGTTGAAAGATGTAAAGACATAACCATGCAAGAGATGATTATCACTATTATCATTCTTAGCCACCACCTTTATTTTCTTGGTGAGCCCAAAGGATACTCAAATACCATGATAGTGAGGCTATCAAATACACAGTCGCATCTATGATAACATGCTTCATGAAAGATAGCATAGATATTGAAGTGTTATAATAATAATATATGGTTTGGCTTTGCAAGATGACAACATTACTATCGAGCCCAATATAATCATAGTTGTAAAGTTTTACTTAGAGCTAGTGAGCGATAACAATAACCAAGATACTTTAACAATTGGATTCACAGTAATATGGTTGTTAAGATGGCATGACAACTAAATATTAATCCTTTGTTATTGACAATAGGCTAATGATATAGCTTAAGAAATAGACCTTGATTCCTTTTCGATAAACCAATACATATCAAACATAGCATATGATAAACACAGCTCAGGGGTTTCATCCTTGGCCAGCTCAAAAGCCCACTTAACACAACAATTTTCATGATACTCTATGTTGTAAGAATAGAAATCTTTATGAGATTACCTTAATCAGGCTTAGCTTTAGTTATTATCTCCCAGCTCCTTCATGAGCTAGCTTTTTACAATTGATTATACTTGTACACCTTTCTCCTTTCATAGCCCAGCGAGCATATGTTTTTCCCTAGCCAAAAAAACTCCTAAAACTACTAAAAACAAAACTAAAACTCTTCTTTCTCTCTTTCAGGAGAATATCTTTCCATCTCCCATGACATGGGTTTCTCTATAGAACAAAAGGCTCCTCACGGGCATGTTGAGGGCCATCTACCCCAGTCACCCCACGACCGCCAATAAATTCTCCCCCTCTTCCTAGATTCGAGATCAAGGGAGAAAAATGCTCTCATATAAGAGCATGAAATAAAACTAACGAAAAGAATTCTATCTCAAGAATTTAATAAATAATTATACTTTAAATGATAAGGGTAATATCCTTATCTCTATATCATTAAATACCAATAATATATTAATAATATAAATAACACATATATTGACTCAAAGGTGACCTCACTATTTCAATCAAGTTGATATTCGACAATGGCTAAGGTGGGTCGATAATTTTATTAGCATGCATGATTTAACTATGCATATTACATTTTTTAGTAACAACAGTTTGGCTGGTGCATAACTATTTCACCACAACTATTCCATCACAGTATTTAACTATTTGTTTTGTATCTACATTAGTCATCGAATAAACAATCTTCTCTGACTTTCTTCAGTTGGTATCAGAGCAAAATTAGTTCTTGTGGCTATCCAGGCATGATGAAGGTATGTTGATATTAAGGAATGACAATTTGTTTAAAAGGGTTCGCAGATCTGTTTGAAGTTGATGACACTGAATACATTTGAAGCCAACACCGATCAGTTTGCAAAGAGCCAATGAAAGACGCTGAGACATCTAGAGTAGAGGAGTTATAAACTTTATTTGTTGTAGGTTGAAACCACTGCTGAGGCACTAAAATTGAAGGCAATTTGAAGTTGATTTGAAAGCAATCTAAACTCAGATCGCAGGAAGAGTTGTCATCTGATTTGAAATTTTGTTAGATATTGCAATTTGATTGAAAGCCTACAATTTTCAGTGTTGCAGAAGCTGACAATGCATAGTTAGCTTGTCCTCTTGTTTCACGTTGGAGGTTATCAGTTATGGAAAGGTATGTATTGAAGTGTGTATGGAAGTGCAAAACTTTATGAGAAAATATATTTAATTCAAAGTAAGAAGGTCAATTTGGTCTTACCATTTTTTTGGAGTATTATTTTTAAATGGAGATTCCATTAGACAAGTATCCTGGTTTCAATTTTCATACTTGGAGAATGAAAATTCAAATGCAACTAATGAATAAAAATTAATGGGGAATAGTAAGTGGAAAGGAAAAAGCACCTACAGATGCAAATAAGTTATTAGATTGGAATATTAGAGATGATAAAGCCAAGGCTATAATTGGTCTTGCTCTTTCTGACATTGAATTGTACTACATTGATTTGGATAAATCATTAGCCAAAAATTGGGATAATCTAAATAAATTGTTTGGAGCAAAAGACGTTAATGCAATGTTTTCTCTAAAACTTCAATTATTTAGATTTAAGATGGAAGATGGAATCACAATGTCAAATCATATAAGTAACTTGTAGTCTCTCATTAGACAACTAGCAGAGGTTAAGGTTGTTAGAGTGGTGTAGATACAGAGAGGGGGGGGGGGTGAATCAGTATCTAAGGGAAATTTAACTTCCTTTTATAAATTCACAATACTTTCATGCTTTGACTCTTTAATACATTGAATTTGTTTGGCTAAGCATTCATAAACAGTTTGCAAATATTTATAAACTGATTGCAAATTTTGAAACTGAAATTCAAAGCTAGATGTAAAAATACATACCATGCACAAAAATAATGACACAAAGATTTGTCTTGAGTGGAAACCCTCTGGGGTAGAAAACCACTCAAAAAAGTGCCTCACTAGCTTAAAAATCTCACTGATTACAGGCCTCACTGGCTTACAACTTGCCTCACTAGCAAAGCCTCACTGGCTATAGTTGCCTCACTGGCTACAATTCAAGACTCACTGGCTATAGTTACTTCACTGGCATATAAATTCAAGCCTATTATATGAAAAGTTTACATACAGAGGGAAACTTTGTTTCTCTTTGATTCATACTAATATACTATCAATAATGCATGAACAGTCTTTTGTACTCACTGCATCATTCACATTATTTTAGTAACATATTTATATCATATCATTTACATTTTTTTCTCTATTTTTCGGGTATAACCATTTTCATGGTTGCATAACTGTCATACAGTTTTCTGGTCGGATGCCCATTTCATTATTAGTTATTGACCATAACAGGGTAAGATATGTCAAAAACCTTAACCAAGCTTGTAATTTCTTATTGATATCAGCAAAGATTGAACATAATAGAATATCCATGGTGTTTCTTTGCCAAAACCCTAAGCAGGGTCGTAACCCCAATTCACATCATCAAATGCAAAGATTTTTGGCCATGAAAACAAGGTGCATTTTAACTAAAAAATATCTTAATAAAAACATATTTCCTTTGGCCGACTATAACTATCACCGAAATGTAAAACTCTATGCAAAAGATCACACAATCATAATGGTCATTGAAGAAAAAATAAAATCATAACAATGTCACCTGTTACCAAAAGTCAAATCGACGTAGTCACAAAAGCCCATGTTCATTCCAGAACCTTCCATGATTAGCAGCGGAGATACTCAACTAATAGATCTATGAAACCTCATGATTATTTCGCCATGTGAAACCCTATTCTCTGCCACCGAAGACCAAACAACAAAGAAAATACAAAATGGTGCTTAACCCTAACTTTTTGCCTAAATATGTTTGATTAACTGGTGCCCTTGATAAGTTTCAAAGATCCAGTGACTTGAGACAACTAAACAATCACTTTTTACCTTAATTCAATTGTCGGTGACCCAGCTGTCAAGTAACCTCAATAACATGCCAAAGATAAATGCCAAGCTTTGATTTTATTTTATTTGCTAGGAAATAGACCGTGGTCAACACTTAATGCCTCTTGAAAACATTTGAAAACCTTTATAACTTGTGAGATCCTCATGAGTGAATAACAAACAATGGAACCAAGTTGTGAATATGAACAAGATGCCAAATTCCACCTTAGGAACCAATCAAATGTGAACCCAAAATGATGAGTCAAAAGAAACAACATTGCTTTACCACATTTGACATGTAAGTATCAAACTGCCACACATCATGTGATTTATGCCATTATGAAAGGAGCTCACAACTGAGATAAGTGATGCCATCATGTGATCAACAAACCAATATCATTAAAACCAAATTGAACTGATCATGCCAATCAACCATATGATCAAGGATGCCAATCAAAGGTGCCAAACTGAACATGATCATAGAAGATGCCAAACTACCATCATGGAAGATGCCAAATAGTAAAACTGATATATATCATGATAACATAACCCAATATGAGAAGTGTATGAGAAGTGTGAACAAACATAAGTAGATCACCAAAGGTACCACATAAGATCAAGTGATATGGCATATTCCACAAATTCATAGAGTTGTGATTTGGTCATCAGGGACAACAACTGAGGAGGATAAGCAAGCCAATAAAACTCCCTCTTTGTCCATGATGGGTAAAACACAACTTCCTCTCCCCCTTTTTGACATCAAGGCAAAGGGAGTGAATTAATGCAAATGTCTGCAACAAACATAAAGCCTGAAGTGTGCATTATAAGAAAAGAGGAAAACATACCAATCATACCAAGGATGTCTCATGACTGAGAAGTATCCAGAATATCTAAAACAAGAAGAGGATGTCAACATCATAAAGAAATAACAACAATATGATAAGCAGAAAGAGACAACAATTGAGGAGTCTATCAATCAGAAACCAAGATCACTGTCACATGAAATTGAAAATAGTTAGGGCATAGAAATATGCAAGTAGCTCCCCCTGAGTCCAGGAACTGAGAAACATTAAGGTAAAGAAGAAAAAGAGATAACCCCAAGCTTATCCCTTAGACCCTCAAAAACTACTCTGGGGAGTGGCTTGGTAAATATATCAACCACTTTATCAGCTGAAGACACATAGTCCAACACAACATCATTGAGAAGCACTTTATCAAAAAGAAAATGATATTGAATATCAATATCTTTAGTGCAAGAATGCATCACATGATTCTTGGATATATTAATTGCACTGACATTGTCACATAGAATTCTGACAGGCTTAGAAACAGTAACCATGTAATCATTCAAAGTCTGAACCATCCAAAGTATCTGAGTACAAAAAGATGTAGCAACAATGTATTTAGCCTCAGCTATTGACAATGAAACAGAATCTTGCTTTTTGCTATGCCAAGAAACTAACCTTCCACTAAGAAAGAATGCACCACTTGAAGTACTCTTCCTATCATCAAGACTGCCAGCCCAATCAGCATCTGTGTATGCTGTCAAAGTGAAATCAGAATGCCTTGGATACCAAACCCCATAATCTAGTGTTCCTTGTATATACTTAAGTATCCTTTTCACTGTATTTAGATGAGATTGCTTAGGCTCAAATTGAAACTAGGCTACCAAACAGACTGCATGCATTATGTCTGGCCTAGTAGTAGTTAAATATAGTAAGCTACCTATCATAGACCTATAAAAAGTATGATCAACATCAGGTTTATCAGCATCAACACTCAATTTGCAGCTAGTTTCCATAGGTGTACTCACTGGATTACACTCATCCATTTGAAAATGTTTTAGCATATCTTTGGCATATTTTGTTTGAGAAATAAAAATGCCTACTTTTAACTAAGAAACTTGTAAACCAAGGAAAAATGAAATCTCACCCAGCATTGACATTTCAAATTTTGATGTCATGACCTGTGGAAAGTATAAACTGAGTTCATCATTATTACTGCCAAAAATTATATTATCAACATATACAACCACTATCAGAAAGCAATCATTTTTAGTCATAAAATACATATTACTATCAACTCCCCCTCTAGTGAAGCCCTATGATTGTAAATGTTTGTCTAATTTGGCATACCAAGCTCTAGGAGCTTGTTTAAGACCATATAGTGACTTTTTCAATCTGTACACATGATGTGGCTTATCTTTGCAAACAAATCCTTCAGGTTGATCCATATAGACCTCTTCTTCTAGATCTCCATTAAGAAATGTTGTTTTAACATCCATTTGATAGACCTTAAAGTTTTTATATTCTGAAAATGCAAGAAATAATCTAATTGCTTCCAGTCTTGCCATAGGAGCAAAGGTCTCATAAAAATCTATGCCTTCTACTTGAGAGTAGCCCTTACAAACAAGTCTAGCCTTGTTTCTAACAAAAACTTCATTTTCATCAAGTTTCTTCCTAAAAACCCATTTGGCCCTAATAATATTTTTATCTTTTGGTCTTGGGACAATTTCCCAAGTTTTATTTTTCTCTATTTGGGCCAATTCATCTAACATATCCTGAACCCACAAGTCATCTTTACTAGCTTCAACATAGGTTTTAGGCTCTAATTGAGACACTAAACAAATATGAACTTGTTGATTTGCTTGAGCAGTTTTTCTTCTAGTTTGTATGTCAAAATCTAGATCACCAATAATGTTTTCATCTCAATGATTCTTTTGTAACAATCTTCTAGAAGGAGCATATATAGAGGATTTAGAAGGAGTCTTAGTTTTAGGACTTACTAATTGTCCCTGTGCCATTCTAGGATCTAATTCTTCTTCAAATTTTTCTGACCCTTCTTTTGTGCTTGGCTCTTCTTGAATGATTTCTTCAACTTGTTGAAATTGAGGTTGTTCTTGCTGCAAATTCTCAACCACTTTGACATTAGAACTTTCAATTACTTTTCTTAACCTCTTATTGTAACATTTGTAGGCTTTGCTATGAGTAGAGTAACCTAGAAAGATCCCTTCATCACAATGTGATTCAAAACTTCCTAGATTATCTTCCCTTCTTATGTAACATTTGCTGCTACAGATTTAAAAATAAGAAACATTAGCAGACTTACTGTACCAAAGTTTATAGGGTGTGTACCTGGTTTTGACTCTTATTTGTACCATGTTCAAAGTGTAGACTATTGTATGAACTGCTTCTTTCTAGAAAGTATTTGATAGTCCAGCATCCTAAAGCATGGTTCTAGCCATCTCCTTTACTGTCCTATTCTTTCTTTCAGCTGCCCCATTTTGTTGAGGTGTCCTAGGGGCTACAAACTATCTTTTTATGCCATGTTTTTCACAATATTCCAAAAAAGTAGTAGAGGTATATTCTCCTCCATTATCAGACCTTAAACACTTCAATTTTAAGTTTGTTTCTCTTTCTACCATTCCTTTGAAAATTTTAAATCTATCTAAAGCCTCAGATTTATGCTTGAGAAAGGTGACCCAAGTCATCCTTGTGTAATCATCTATGAACATCATAAAATATCTTTCACCATTCAAAGACTTAGTTCTGGTTGGACCACATAAGTTAGTGTGAACCAACTTAAGAGGTTTTGTAGAAAATTGTTCTTTAGACTTATGAACATTCCTTGTTTGTTTACCTTGCTGACACTCTATACAAACCAGATTTACAGGCTTAGAAACAATAGGTATATGTCTAACATCTTTGTTGTGGCTGATTTTAACTAAGTTATCAAAATTAATATGCCCCAACCTCCTATGCCAGAGTTTGCTTTCCTCAATTTGACTCATAAAACATATATTATTTTTGCAATCATTAGCAAATCCATGCAGATTATAAATGTTACCTTTACTTCTCAAACCTGAAGCAATTACCTGCCCTAAACTTTTGAGAATCTTGCAGCCTTGTGATGTGAAAACTACATCAAATCCGCTATCACAAATCTGACTTACACTCAGTAGATTATGAGTTAGTCCTTCAACAAAATAAACATCTTTTAGAGGTGTGTTATCTTCTAGAAGGACTGTACCTTTTCCTATGATTTGTAAACAATAATCATCACCAAACATGACTGACCCACTTGAACAATTTTCAAATGAAGTGAATTTAGTTCTATCCCTAGTCATATGATGGGAACAACCACTATCTATAACCCAGATTTCATTTTTCTTTGCATGAAATGCAACTTCAACAATCATAGCCTTGCTAATTTTGGGCACCCATTTCATCTTGGGTTGCTTAGTAAGAGAAACAATTTCTGATTTAAAAAACTTGGCAATGTGTCCAAGTTCTTTGCAGTTGAAACATCTTAACTTGTTCAGAAAATTAAAAATCCCGCCATTCAAAAAATTTGGCTATTTTCTAGATGCAAACTTGCATTCATTTGCTCTATGCCCATATTGATAACAATAGAAATAGTAACCAAAAAATCTGAAAGACATTTTACCTTTAAACTGATTATCATGTGAACATTGGCCTTTTGAGACGCCTAGACTAGTCATGTCTTTATACTCTTTTTGTTTACCTAGCATATCAACAAGTTTATCACTACTGTTACACATTTCAAGTTCTTTTCTCAGTTGAACTATTTCAGGCTCCTTGGAACATCACTCTTTATCCTTGGCTTTTAACTATTCTTGAGTATGTGAAAGTATTTTTCTATTTTCTTCAAGGCTTAGTTTTAAATTAGAAATCTATTTTTCTTGATTAGTTATTAACTTGCTTTGCACTCCATTTTCCTTTTTAAGCCTTCTAATTTCACCAAAGGAACATTTTAACTCACCTTCTAAATCAATTTGATTTTCAGATAGTTATGATTTTTTCTTCTTCTAGTTCAACAATGATTGCCGCCATGAAGATTGTTTCATCTATTTCATTAGAAGATTCCTCTGATGCAATAGATTCCTCTTGTTCACTGTCAAGTTCTAGATTTGGACACTTTGCTGCATAATGTTCTATTTTTCCATAATTGAAGCAATTAAAATGTAATTTTCCTTTGTATCTACCCAAACCTCTTCTGAGTTTACTAACAAAGACATATTCATCTTCATTAACATTTTCAATTTCACAACTTGTTTCAGCATCCTTTTTCAAGTTTTAAAAGCTACTTCCTTAGATTCCTTACTAGCATTATCATTTTCCATTCTCATTTCATATGCAGTAAAAACTACACAAAGAGTATCAATTGTTATTGTCTTTAGGTCTTTATCTTCAACCACAGAGGTTGTGGAATCATATTTGGGAGTTAGGGTCCTTAAGACCTTCTTAACTACTATTGTCTCTTCTAGTTTCTCCCCTAGACCTCTAATATTGTTTATAGTCTCCTGAACTCTTTGAAGATATTCAACTATCTTTTCATCATCTTTCATTCTCATTATTTCAAATCTTTCTCTAAGAACTTGTAATTTAGCTTCTTTAATACTTTCATCTCCTTCATAAATATTTGACAGTTTATTCCAAATAGCTTTAGCTGTATCACATTTTATAACTTTATTTAAAACTTCATTAGACAAGCCACAACAGATAGCACTAGCAGCCTTTGAGTCACAATCAAGGGTCTTTTTTTCATCAGCATTAGATGGTTTTCTTGTGACAGTACAACCAGTTTCAATGGCATCCCAGACATCATATCCAAAAGACTTGATATGGCAAGTCATTCTATATTTCCAAAAAGTTAATCTGTACCATCAAATAATGGTGCTTGGGATATAGAGAGACAATCTTGGAAAGACATGATAACCACTCAACTAGGAATCCCCTTAGGCTAATTAGGCCTTATAAACAAAGGGTTTGGCTCTAATACCACTTGTTAGAGTGGTGTAGATACTGAGAGGTGGGGGGGTGAATTAGTATCTAAGGGAAATTTAACTTCCTTTTATAAATTCACAATACTTTCACGCTTTGACTCTTTAATACATTGAATTCGTTTGGCCAAGCATTCATAAATAGTTTGCAAATATTCATAAACTGATTGCAAATTTTGAAATTGAAATTCAAAGCTACAGGTAAAAACACATACCATGCACAAAAATAATGACACAAAGATTTGTCATGAGTGGAAACCCTCCGAGGTAGAAAACCACTCGAAAAAGTGCCTCACTGGCTTAAAAATCTCATTGATTACAGGCCTCACTGGATTACAGCTTGCCTCACTAGCAAAGTGATGCAGAGGAAAAGAACAAAACTCAACTGCTTTCAAGCGTATTTCATAACAATGGACTTCTCCCATTTCACCCTTCTAGGAAATTAATCTTCTAGACAACTTTCATTCACTTGACACTTCTATTTCTTAGTCTCACAGAACCAAACAAGACTATACACCCTTTCTCATCACTTCAGAGACTCCAACTCTTTTACTCAACTCCTTTCAAGGACCTTCATGCATTCATTTATGATCATCTCTGTCAGACTACCTACAATGAGTAACAGTGGCACTTTTCAAAACCCCTACCTTGCCTTTCAAGACAGAAATAACTGACTCAACATTTGAGACAACTTTCATAGGTAAATACAACATGACCAACACATGGTCTCTGACCCAAATAACTATGTTCAATACTTGTGAGAGCAGTGGACAGCAAAGTATAGATAGACTGCAATTGACAGTGCCTTGCAACTCTGTCCCTTAAGCCTGTTCTAGGCATCTCAACTGTCATCTTTCTACTTTCTTGGTATTCTCCCAATATAGGGAATCTGTAACCTTCATTATGAGTTGAGAACTTTCAAAACACCTTACTCGACCCTCTTCTAGGGTTCACAGACATTACCAACACCCACAAATGCCTTTTACTCAGTCATAACTGTGACTGTCAACAAGACTGCCTTAACAAGACAGTCATCTAAAAGGATTAAAAACTTGTGATTCGTCCAAGCTCAAACTACAAAAGTCCTTCAATACACTTAAGCATCCATTTAAAACATTAACACCCATGATGGACTCATACAACACAAACAAACCTCCCTAAAACACCACTGTGCACTAGTTTTACCAGTCTTCCTCTCCATTTGCAGACCTATGACTTTGTGATAACTGTCCCAAACTACTTCTTCAGACTCTGCATTTTTGAGATCCTTTAAAACACACTTAAAACCTACTTCATACCAACTTATAGGGAGATCCACCAAACACATGATAAGAAATACAATTTCAGATGTTCACTGTTACCCTAAGACAGGGTTTTGACAGTCTTCACCAAACTCACAATATCTAACTCAAATTAGCATCAAATTGCATGAAACAAAATGTAAAAGGAAGGTGACTGAAATAACTATTACTTAAAACCATGTAAACATGAATTCCTACCCGTACAGGGCCGTACACAGCAAGAATACAGTGATTTTCAGAGAGAAAATATAGAACAACGGTGTCTTTATTCCCTCAGGATCAGTTATACAATCACCCCCGCCATCTTCAAAGGTTACAAAGCCTTTTAAAGGCATTCCATGCTTGACTCTTCAGTTTCCAACTTCTCCAAATGAATGAAACTACTCAAAATACGTTATGACCTTTGGTATTCCCCTATTTGTTCTTTTTTTGAATTTTACATTGGCAACCTTTACATAGTATGCACTATTTTGCATATTTGAACCTCCTAATGACGTTAACACATGAAAGATGACTCAAATAACCTTATTACAATGTTGAATCATTAAAATTGGATCAAACTCCAAAAATTAGTCTAGGAAAACATTAATTTGCCAAGGTGCTCCTGCACCACAAAGCCTCACTGGCTACAGTTGCCTCACTGGCTACAATTCAAGACTCGCTGGCTATAGTTGCCTCAGTGGCATATAAATTCAAGCCTATTATATGAAAAGTTTACATATAGAGGGATACTCTGTTTCACATTGATTCATACTAATATAATATCAATAATGCATGAACAATCTTTTGTACTCACTACATCATTCACATTATTTAGGTAACATATTTATATCATATCATTTACATTTTTTCTCTATTTTTTGGGTATAACCATTTTGGTGGTTCCATAACTGTCATACAATTTTTTGGTCGGATGCCCATTTCATTATCAGTTATTAACGATAACAAGGTAAGATATGTCAAAAACCCCAACTAGACTTGTAATCTCTTATTGATATAAGCAAAGATTAAGCATAATAGAATATCCATGGTGTTTCTTTGCCAAAACCGTAACCAGGGTCGTAACCCCAATTCACATCATCAAATGCAAATATTTCTGATGGTGAAAACAATGTGCATTTTAACTAAAAAGTATCTTAATAAAAACATATTTCCTTTGACCAACTATAACTGTCACCGAAATGTAACACTCTATGCAAAAGATCACACAATCATAACGGTTGCCGAAGGAAAAAGAAAATCATAACAATGTCACCTATTACCAAAAGTAAAACTGACATAGTCACAAAAGCACATGTTCATTCCAGAACCTTCCATGATTACCAGCGGAGATACTCAACTAATAGATCCATGAAACCTTATGATTATTTTGCCATGTGAAACCCTATTCTCTACTACCGAAGACCAAATAGCAAAGAAAATGCAAAATGGTGCTTAACCCTAACTTTTTGCCTGAATATGTTTGATTAATCGATGCCCTCGATAAGTTTCCAAGAGCCGGTGACTTGAGACAACCAAACAATCACTTTTTACCTTCATTCAGTAGTCGGTGACCTAGCTGGCAACTAACCTCAATAACATGCCAAAGATAAATGCCAAGATTTGATTTGATTTTATTTGCTAGGAAATAGACCATGGTCAACACTTAATGCCTCTTGAAAACATTTGAAAACCTTTATAACTTGTGAGATCCTCATGAGTGAATAACAAATAATGGAACCAAGTTGTGAATATGAACAAGATGCCAAATGCCACCTTAGGAACCAATCAAATGTGAAGCCAAAATAATGAGTCAGAAAAAACAACATTGCTTTACCTCATTTGACATGTAAGTATCAAACTACCACACATCATGTGATTTATGCCATTATGAAAGGAGCTCACAACTGAGACAAGTGATGCCATCATGTTATCAACAAACCAATATCATTAAAACCAAACTAAACTATGTTGGCAAGAGACACTGTGTGGCTTCATGAATGTTGTCATTGATGGCAACAAAGTCCATCCCACACATCCGTAGGACATGGTATGTCTATACCGGAAGTCAGATTGAAGGGTATTTTAGTCCGATGACCAAGAACAGAGCATGTAGCAAGGTCCAACAATCAGGTCTGGATCTCTCAGAGGAAGTATTTCAGCAAAGTACAGACTTGGGGAAGTCAAGAGGAGCACCATGACTAACACATTCTAGAGATTTAGCCTCCAGTGATGAAATAGTCAAGAGATATGAGCACCTAAGTGTTGGGTTCCTGTTTGGTAGAGTAGACTAAGGAAGAACTGACCGGCAGAGCATCAAACCCTAATCCAGATGAGAAATTGATGGTGATCAAGTTTCTTGAGGGACCATTCATGGTTGGCCGACATGATTGATGACTTCTATAAGTATCTCTTTGATACGCATCAGTAAGCAAGGATTCAGCTGACAAGACCAGAGTTTGGGAAAATATTAAGTATTCCAGATGCCGACTAGAAAGATGTTGAAATCCTTGGTGTGGATATATATACTAGATAAATTTCTATGTAAAGGTGTGTGTGGTGTGTTGTGTTGTGCGAAGAAAAGAAGAGAGTAGTGTGCAAGCAGCAATACAGGTCTAGTATGTGACATGACAGCAGCACCAAAGAGGAGGAAGAATGAAGTGCAGTAGATCAGTGTATTGAGCCTAATGGGAACTAAACCTTAGCATATGTGGATGCTTCTCATCAGTTCAATCACCTAGTTACTTTCTTTATTCCTTGTAGATAGTGAGTCTCTTGTAGGCAGTGAGGCTCTTGTGAGCAGTGTCCTCAGGTAGTGAGCCCTAATTGGCAAGTGCCATTTTGTATTTCTATTCTTTTAACAGAGAATACAATCTTGGGTTAGTCACCCCGTGGTTTTTCCCTTAACAAGGTTTTCCATGTCAAAATTACTGTGTTATGTGTAATGATTTTATTTCTATTTTCATGGTTATGCATGCTTATATGATTTGATGCTGCACTAGTTGTTAAAGAAGAACAAAAAGTTAAAATAATTAAGATAACTGATTCACCCCCCCTCTCAATTATCAACAATTGCTATCAGAGCTAAGTTCCTCCTAACAGAGCCTAACATCTTGAGGAAGATTTGGGAATCTCAATGGATATGTATGGTATGAGGGAACAACTTCAGTCTGCCCTAGATGATCTTGAGCAATATCACTCCGAAGTTAATAACTTGAAGGAAAGACTCAAACAAGCTGATGATTTCATAAACGAACTAAAAGAGAAACTGAGTATCTTTAAGAAAAAGAGAAAGGAACTACTTCAATAGTTAGCAAGTCAAAGTGAAGCCAATAATACTGATGAACATCTAAATGAGAAGAAAAAGTTATGTGAAAAGCTATCAAAAGAGGTCATTATGGTAAGACATGAAATGGAATCAGGGGTTATGAAATTCACCCAAGAAATTGAAGAGAAAAGAAATATTGAAGATAATCTAAAACAATCTCTCAAGGAGAAGTCAGAAGACTACCACAAAATGGATAGAATAATTAGGTATCTGGAATCCGATCTTGAAGAAGCTAGAGATAATGAAAAACAACTTGAGAATCAGATTGACACTCTAAAAAAGGATCTTCAAACAACAAATGAATACAAAGAAGAATTCAAGATAAGCACTGCTCAACTTGAAGTTCTTCTTGAAAGCCAAAAGAGGGTAGATGACAAGCAAGGCTTGGGGTATGAGAAAGGTGAAAGCTCTGGATCCAATCAGAGGAACTCTGGATTAGGAAATCCAAGAAACATGCTTAGAAGACCTCCAGTAAGGCAATCAAATGCTCAAAGATATCCATCCTTCAATGGATATTGCCACAATTGCAATAACTTCAGTCACAAAGCAAATCAGTGCAGAAGAAGAATGAATCAGGTCAATTCATCCTTCTCCAGACAGTGTTTTAACTGTAAAAGGTATGGTCACAAATCTCATGAATGTAGAAATTTGCAAATAAACAATTCATTCAATGGTAGATGCTTTGCATGTAATAGAATGGGACATATGGCTAATCAATGTAGATCAAGAGGATACCAGTAAAATATGCAAAGAAATGTTGTTTGCTAGAATTGCAATAGATCTGATCATATTGCCAAATTCTACAGAAGTAAGAATCAAAACAAAAAGGGTCCGGTGCATCATAATCAAAACCAAGACAAAGGAAAAGGAAAAGTGAATGCAGATGAAATTCAAAAGGAGATGAACAAAATTTGGGTGAAGAGAAGTACATAAAATGTTGGGGATGGATCCACACAAGAATCTGGTGCTGATATTCCTTCTGATAACTAAATAGATGAGCTCTGGCTTAGGGGGAGTCACAAAAGAAAAACAATTTCCCCCAGCCAGTCAATTGGTGCTTGGAATTGGCACATGGAAGGTTGCGGATTAAAAGGGCTCTTAGAGAAACATCTAAATAACCCTTGGTAAAGATTTGAAAGATCTGCAAGGAGTTTGAAAAGGTTAATCATCCAAGATTAATCTAGTTTGACAGTCATCCGGAAAGCAAGACTTTCACAGTTAGATCTGGTATAATTCAAAATTAAAATATTTGGATTTGCGGTTAGATGGAATGATTGGAGAAAGGGAGATACATTGTAAGTTATCATTCTAGGTGCATCTCAGTGATCCGGAAAGATCTCTCTCAGAACAAGGAAAACAAGGCAACCAGAATAACTTAAGTTGTCCATTTATTGCAAAATGGAATTAGGGTTTGTGCAAAAATAAAAGGGTTCTTTTGTTCATCATTTGCACATTTGCATTCGAGAAGAAGAGAGAAGGAGCTCTGCAACAAAATTGTTTCAAACCTCTTAAAGATCACCCACATAAGTCAATTCATCTAGAAATATGATCCGGCTCATATCTTGAACCCTAAAAGCGTAAAAGATGAATCATTTGAACTTAAACCCCAATACAAGGCCATCTGGGATAAACATTTTGGACATTGTATTCATTTCCCCTATTTTGCTAAAGATGATTGGGTTTGGTATGTTCTGAGTAGAATGCATGACAACTTTATGTGGTTGATGAGACCATTTAAGATAACCAAGGATGCAATTAGGGCAGTAACCAAATTGCACTCATTCGGTGGGTTACCTGCTCTCAAATCAGTCAAGAACCAAACTATCAGTGAGGCTACCGGATCAAAACTTGACAAGTGGGCAATGACAATAGAGGACATCATAGATCCAGATATTAAGTTTGCATCTATGATAATTGGCTATAAGATATATCACTCCAGCAGGGATAATTCTGTATCTGGAACTGTAATCTATGCTACCTATAAGATGTTAAGGGAGAATGCAGATTATGATCTTTGTGAGCTTCTTCTGAGCCAACTGTTGGAAAACCTACAAAAGATCAAGAAGGACAAGAAGAACTCATTTAAGTATGGTGGACTAATACTGTGTTTGTTCTTTTACTTTATGAATGAGCTACCCGGATCCAGTGGTTGGATATGGCAAAATGATAGACCGGTAGCCATACACATCAGAGATTATATGCATGGGCTTGGTGATGCCAAGGCACATAATACAACACTCTATGGCTACTTGAAGAACTTTCAAAGTATGATGCAAGCCAGAGAAAGAATCCCTCAATCATTGGTTGAGAAATACAAGGATACAATGTGCTTTATGGTAGACACTGATCAATGCGTAATGGAGGTAGTGGAACCGAGAATAGTGTGGATCATGCCAATGGGGTATGAGGTTGATGAGAAAATCCTAGAGCTGCATATCCAACACCTGCTGAGTCAGCCCAAGGACCCTAGGCAGAAAGGTTTGGAACCTTCCAAGAGTTGAGCGTAAAAGTTCATGTTGAACTAAGACAACCTGAGATCGAGAGAAAAGTGAGAAGGGAAGTAGAAGAATTTGCCAAAAGGCATAGAATATCAAAGGAGACAGTTGATGCCAACAAAGAGAAGATGGAAAGGGCAGTGAAAGAAAGGCAAGAAACAAAAAAAGAAAGTACTCCAGTGCAAGCCCCCTCCTAGACCAAATCCTCCAAAAGCTCTGCACTTGCCACCTCTAAGAGCCAAAAAGCATCAAAACTAGAAGCCCAGACATCCGGAAAGGGAGAGAAGAGAACAAAGAAAAATGCAAGAAGGTCCTACACAAGTCAGAAGGATGATGAAGAAACTGAGACTGATGAGGAAGTCAAGAAAATGAAGAAAAAGAAGAAAACATTCGGTGAATCCTCTACCGGTCATAGCAAGGAAGAAGAGGCAGAAGAGTTTGTTGAAAGGCCTACTCTGTCCATTGATGATGTAGTCAAGGCAGTTACTATAGATGGGAATTTGCAACCAATGACAAAATTCTATGATGAGTATAATGATGCAGATAAAAGGATATTGGAAGAAGCCACAATTAAGTACCTAAACATATATAATAAAGCATTCATTGAAATCATTTCTCTAATCCCCAAGAGTTTAGAGAAAGTAATTGAACTCAGAAAAGATAATGCCAAGGAAAAGGATATGGAGATCTGGGAACAAATAGCTATTCAGCTCTATCCCTCCATCACTCCAAAGCAAATGAACATGATCTTCAAAGATTGCAAGGATGAGTTCCAGAGCAAACCCAAAATGAACAAGCTTATGCTCGGAGAGACTGATCAGGTGGCTAAAGAGACTAAAGACATCCTCTGGAATGCCTATAAAAGATTCAATCTCCCTATTGTAGAGGACATAAGTGATGAACCCTCTGCCATGGATGTCAAAGGATCAAGTACATCTAAGGAAGATTCTACTGAGAAAGTTGTAGAAGAGACAAAGGAGACAAGTAAAGAGAAGACCAAGGACTTAGATTCCTCTGTTTTGGAAGAGGAAGTCTATGGAGAAGTAGACACCTCTCTTCCGGATACCCCAGTAGACTCCATAATTGAAGGATAAGAAAGAAAAGAAGAGAGAATCAGTCAAGAAGAAGTGAAGGGAAGAGAAAAAGATCAAATAGAGAAGATGACAGGTGACAGTGCTGAGGCTGTAGAAGGGAAGAAAAGTCTCTCTTTGGCAAGAGACACTGCAGAAGCAGTCAAAGACTTCCTGACAAAAGAAATGATGGAATTAGATGAACCAAAGCTACTTCAAGGACCATTCAATTTTGATTCCCTCTCTCCAGTCCAGATAATGAAGGTAGCATCTTTTGCTCAAGCCAAAGCAAAAGAAAAACTTCTGAAGTCACATATGGAAGACTGTGAGCTGATAGAGATTGCATCTGGTGTGTTGGAGAAGATCATGCCATCCTTCCAGAAGGATCTTTTAGCCTCCTCATCTGGTAATCTGAAATCTCTTGTTAATTCTATTAATACACATTTTGACTCTTTACAGAAAGCAGCAGAAGAGAAATTCTGGAAAGAGTTTTTGAGTAAGAGATTCTTCGAAGTACAAGGGTAATAACAAATGATAGGAGAAATATGGATATTGGGATAAAGAGCTTAGAAAATGCTCTTAAAGATGGTGGAGAAATATATAAATTTTGTTTATCCTGGTCTAAAGTGACAAAGGATATTGAGAAGAAAGTGAAAGAACAAGAGGGTAAACTATCAAGTTTATCTCATAATTTTGATCCTCTCACCACATCCATAATAAACTGGGAATGTCAGACTATTGCCATTCTAAATGAACTAAAGAAACTTGAAAAGGAAAGGAAGAATATAATAAGTAGGATGGGTGAACTTAGAGGGATAATTATCCCTAAATTAGAGGCCATAAATGAGGCCCTAACTAATGCTCAGACCATAGCTCGGACCAGTGATCTGACAGATCTAAAGAGGGCAGAATCTTCTGCATTCCTATTGAGTGGTCACATCTCAATTTTGGACAGGATGAAGTAGAGTTGGCCAACATAATTTGGCCACTTGAAGACAACTTTTGTAGATATACTTCAGTATATGTAAGTATAACATGTATATATACTTATGCGGCTAAGTATAGTTGGATTTTGGGAATTTTGGTGTGTGGATTCTACCCTTTGCCATTGATGTTAAAGGGGGAGTGAGGAGCAGTGAAAAATGTGGAATCTAGCTAAGGGGGAGCTCTGAAAAAGTGTACTTTAGAATAGAGCATCAGCCAAGGGGGAGTGTAGTGTGACACTTAGTCATTTTTCACTAAATGTTGCCATCAATGCCAAAGGGGGAGATTGTTGGCAAGAGACAATGTGTGGCCTCATGAATGTTGTCATTGATGGCAACAAAGTCCATCCCACACATCCGCAGGACATGGTATGTCTATACCGGAAGTCAGATTGAAGAGTATTTTGGTTCGGTGACCAAGAATAGAGCATGCAGCAAGGTCCGACAATTAGGTCTGGATCTCTCAGAGGAAGTATCTTAGTAAAGTGTAGACTTGGGGAAGCCAAGAGGAGTACCATGACTGACACATTCCAGAGATTGAGCCTTTGGTGATGAAAGAGTGAAAAGATATGAGCACCTAAGTGTTGGGTTCCTATTTGGCAGAGTAGACTGAGGAAGAACTGACCGACAGAGCATCAGACCCTAATCCGGATGAGAAATTGATGGTGGTCAAGTTTCTTGAGGGATCATTCATGGTTGGCCGACATGATTGATGACTTCTGTAAGTATCTCTTTGATACACATCACTTAGTAAGCAAGGATTCAGCCGACAAGACCAGAGTTTGGGAAAATATTGAGTATTCTAGATACTGACTAGAAAGATGTTGAAATCCTTGGTGCGGATATATATACCAAATGGATTTTGATATAAAGGTGTGTGTGGTGTGCTGTGTTGTGCGAAGAAAAGCAGAGAGTAGTGTGGAAGCAGCAATACAGGTCCGGTATGTGACAGGATAACAGCACCAAAGAAGAGGAAGAATGAAGTGCAGTAGATTAGTGTATTGAGACTAACTAGAACTAAACCTCAGCATATGTGGATGCTTCTCATCAGTTCAATCACCTGGTTACTTTCTTTATACCTTGTAGACAGCGTATCTCTTGTAGGCAGTGAGCCTCTTGTGAGCAGTGTGCTCTAGCAGTGAGCCCTAATTGGCAAGTGCCATTTTGTATTTCTATTCTTTTAACAGAGAATACAATCTTGGGTTAGTCACCCCATGGTTTTTCCCTTAACAGGGTTTTCCATGTCAAAATCACTGTGTTATGTGTAATGATTTTATTTTTGCTTTCATGGTTATGAATGCTTATATGATTTGGTGTTGCACTAGTTGTTAAAGAAGAACAGAAAGTTAAAATAATTAAGATAACTGATTCACCCCCCTCTTAGTTATCAACAAACTGATCATGCCAATCAACCATATGATCATGGATTCCAATCAAATGTGCAAAACTAAACATGATCATAGAAGATGCCAAACTGCCATCATGGAAGATGCCAAATAGTAAAACTAATATATATCATGATAACATAACCCAATATGAGAAGTGTGAACCAACATAAGCAAATCACCAATGGTACCACATAAGATCAAGTGACATGGCATATTCCACAAATTCATAGAGTTGTGATTTGGTCATCAGGGACAACAACTGAGGATGATAAGTAAGCCAACAAAGGTTACAGTAGATGATGATAATGCTAGGGACATCCTATTAAATAGCTTGCCTTCAAAATACAACAATGTTGTTTTTACACTCAGTTAAATACCTTCACAAACTCTAGAAGGTATGATTTCTGCTCTTCTAGCAGAAGAGAAGAGAACAACAGAAGATTCAGGAGATGATCCTCAGGAGAAAGCATTATTTTCAAGAAGCAATTACAAGAAATCAGAGAAAATCAAATGTTTTTATTGTAAGAAAAATGGTCATACAGCTTGGGATTGTAGAACTCAAGCTAGTGATGTTCTTAAAGGAAAGGTAAAAAATGAAGGAAACCTTGCTTGCATTGAAGATGATCCACCAGATATTGAGGATGAGGATCCACTAGATGGTGCTATTAATTTTTGTCGATACGCCCTTTAAGCCTTCATATTGGAGGCAGGCGGCATCGGAGGATGGAGGATTTTCCATCATCTCAAGTTATCTTTTTGCTTTGAGATGACACTTTGTATGAGAAGCATTTTTAGTTTTGGTTGTTTTGATTTTCTTTATTAATGCTGATGGATTTGAAGAATGTATGTTTTGTGAAGATTTTGTTTTGGAGACAGGTTTGGGATTTGGTGTTGAGCTCAATATGGATTGTTGTCTAGCAAGCTTCGAAGAGTATATGATCAAGAATTATACCCTTCACGGTCACTAGACAATGGCAGAGATCTGTCGTATCTCTTAGGGTTCATTGTTGAATAATTCAAGACTTTGTGATTTGAGAGTTCGGGTCTAAAGAGCTCAAGAACACAGCTTGAAGCTATACCTTTCTGAGGGTAGACGAGACAGCATGATGGAGCCCCACTTGGTTCAGGATTTGTTCTTTGGGAGAAGAACTTCTATAAAATATGTATTCATATTATGTAATTAGCTTTTTTGAGTATATTAACATTCAAGGGGGGTCCCTTGGTACTTTTGCAGGAATAATGTAATAAGGAGGGAATGTTAGTGTGCATTGTTTAACTATGTGTATTACATTGTTTAGTAATGACAGTTTGGCTGGTGCATAACTATTTCACCACAACTATTTCATCACAGTATTTAACTATCTGTTTTGTATCTGCATTAGTCATCGAATAAACAATCTTGTTTGACTTTCTTCAAATTTCTCCCCTGTCACCACCTTTTACACACATCAATTGAAGATGCTAAGCAAATCCGAGAAGGAAATTGGAAAACTCTCCCAACCAAATCAATAAAAGTGGATGTTGGAAAACTCTTCTTCCATGTCAAGTCGATAATGGTCGAATCCAGGATAAAGTCAAGATATCAACTAAAGACAACACCTTCTCTCACATGGTTCATAGAATGATCAAGTTGAGGCTTCAAATGGCAAAGTAGTCTTTTCCAAAGTGTCTATTCCCTTCTCTCTGGTGATACTCTCCTTCCACTCTTGAACGAAGATTATTTTCTTGGATACACTAACAATCATATAACCACGATCAATGTATCATCATTAAATCATAAAATATTATGATAAGATAATCTGAACAACATGTAATCTCATGTCTAATCTAAGTATCATCATAATCGATATAATCAATGATTCAACTTGATATTTTCGACAAACATCAAATCATTAATCTACGATTATTTATCCTCTTTACCACATAAAAGTAAGATTATGCTTAATAAAAAATTGGGGATGTAACAGGTTTTGTGAAGAATAGTAGACAAGGAGTTGAGGAGAGTGACCTCTATTGAAGAGGAATGCACACCCATTTGAGGATGAATATTTACATAATGAGATGGATGTTGCATTCTTGAATGCCCATAGTTATAAGGTGTAGGCTACATGAAGTATATACAACTTCTATAGAATAATGAAATTTTTGTAATCATGTTGTAAAGGGCTACAAGAAATTAATAAAATAATCTATTCTAACATTTTATTACTTTTTTTGTACAAAGATGTATGGGTGTAATTGTGTAGGTTATAATGATTAGATTAGCTTAAGTGGGTTCTCAGTTCTTGACTATGACAAATGGTATAAAAAGATAAATTGCTCATTGGCTATGTGAGGAGAATAGATTAAAGTGTAAGAGCCAGTATGTTGATTAGGTTGAGTTGGGGAGGCTCTAAAATTTTTTTGTAGGTGAGTGGAAGTCCTATAGATATGGAGGACCATGTATGAGAAAGAAAAATTATGTCAATGAGGGACTACTATATGTAAGATTGTTTTGGTTGTCCTCCAACAAACATAGTGCTAGGTAGAAGATGTAGGAACATCTTGCACTATGTGTAAATAAGGTAGATGGAGTTCTAGGGTACATCTTCTAGTATCCTTGTTGGGTAGAGGATATGTGTAGATTATTGGGAAACTAGTTGTGGTTTTGAGTGATTGAGAGAGGTTATTGTTTTGTGAGTTTTGAGTTGTGGGTTACATATGTTTGTAGAAACATCCTAAGGAAAGAGGACAAGCGTGGCCTTGGGAAGGGACATGAAATTTTCTTTTAGAGGAGAAGATAAAGAGCTTTAGAGGAAAGAAGTTGGGTGAGATTCCAAAATATGTGTGCAGAGATGTCTAGGATGTTAGGTTTCCTAAAGGAGAGTAGATTTGAGAGTGGTAAGAGGAGAAAAGAAGAAGAGAATATGGGAGATGTTGAATCCCATATTTTTTCTAATATTGGTTTATTTGAAGGTAAAGAAGAAGGTGAAGTAGAGTGTCATTTTGTTGACACAAATGAGGAGAAAATAAAATATGTGTAGGAGGTGCAAGAAGAGATCCTCATGCAAGAGGAAAATGAAGAAGATAAGAATGAGATAATAGTAACTAAAGCATGTCCTTTTGAAGGCATGAAGGTGTTGGAAAATTAGGATGCATGTAGGAAAGAGTTGTAGCGAAGGAGGGGCATGAGGTTACAATAGTTGTATGTTTTTAAGAGGACATGTTGGTGTTGATAGATGAAGTGAAATATGGAATAGATAGATTGATTGGCACGTAGGATGATGATGAGTGTGAAGTGGAAAGTGGAGAGGTATATGAGGAGATGGTGATAGAATCATTAATTTCCATAATGTTGAAGGTATTGATTTGTGTGTACGTGTGGTAGTGAGTGGAGAATGGAGAAGAGAGTTTTAGCGGAGGAGGATAGATAGTAAAGGTCTAGAAGAGGAAGGAAGATTTCTGACCAAACTTGGTAGAGGATAGGATGTGTCCTAGATAAATGTTGGAAGAGGCAAAGGAAGAAACTTTCCAATGCACCTATTATAGTGATGGAGCTTGTTGCAGATTATTCACTTTCTAGAAGGGCAGATCTACCACTCAACTCCACTTTGTGAATCCATGCTCACAAAATTTCTTACCCAATGTGTCTAATGTAAGAGTATCAAGGTCCACATACAATCCAGCATCACCAAAAATAGTCGCAGGTTACTATTTTCAATTTTCTTAGTTTTGATTTGTTTGCTAATTTTAGCTTCTATCAACTTACTTTTTTCAGAGTGCAATAGGAAGGTTTCTATGTTTCATTTGGGATTTAGTCTTGTAGCTATGCTACAAAATACCTATGCATTGCTACAATCCTTCTCCAAGCTGCTACAAGTTAAGTTACATGTGGAAATAAACTACTACACAAGTGTGATAGGGGCTATATTTAATTGCTATAGGAGGACTATGTGTATGTTGCTATAGGATGACTATGCATAAATAGCTATAGGAGGGTTGTGCATATATAGCTACAGGAGGACTATATGTATTTAAAATTTGTATGTCTTGGTGTCAAAGCACAATAGAAATTATATGTGGTTGCCACATATATCAAGCTATGTTATAATTTGGTGTCAATTAGACACATGATTATTATTGCTTTATGTTATAAATAATCATATATTAAAAGGATATATTTTAAAATCTTGTACTCCTAGCTATTGAAAGAAAATTTTGACTTATTTTATCCTTAGTGGCATCTAGGATAGAGCTATTTTCTTCCATTTATTATTTCTAAAAGAAATGTAGACATCTTCCAAGGTGTTGGCTGATTTTTAAGGGTTGCGATTATATTTCTTTTATTTGAATAGTTTGTTATTATTTTCATTTTACCTTTTCATGTTCCTTCTTGGAGATGACTAATTTTTGGCATTATTGGTCTGTGAGGTGATCTTTTGATGTCTTTTCTTCGAGACATTCCTTCTTTTAGCTGCATGGCTATTCTCTTCATTAACCAGTGACAAGTTCTATAACATCTTCCTTGGTTGTTAAAGATTCTTTCATTCTTTGACTATGTGGCAGTCAGATCACTTGTCTTTGATCATTTCTTGCATTTGAAGGTTTGGGTTTGTTTTGTTGGCTAGCATGGCAGAAAAATTTTCTTTGCTATGGAATCTTTTTGGCTACAACAAACTTTGGAATATTCCCTAGATAATGTGGCTTCTTTTACCTCATGGTGTTGATCAATTTCTTGATCCTAAATTTTGGTTACCATTCCTGGCTACAAGTCTATGCATTTACTTGGCTGGAGTTATGAGCAAAAGGGTATCTTGGCAGCAATGCTCTTATTTTATTTTTCAATTTTTCTATGATAAGGGTCCTTGGGCATGAGAAGAGTGAAAGCGGACCTTTGGTTTTATGAGGAATAGTAGAGAAAGAGCTAAGAAGAATGACCTATATCTTGAAGAGGAATGTAGACCCCCTTTGAGGGTGAATATTGTAATGAGATGGAGGCTATGTGATAAGCCTCATTCTTAGAAGATGTAGGCTAGAGGAAGTATAGATAGTTTGTATAGAATAATAAATTTCAAGATTGTAAACATGTTGTAAAATACTACAAGAAATTAATAAAATCTTTTATTTTAACATTCTATTTCTTCTGTTGTGCATGGATGTAGGTAATGTTTATGTGGGTTGCTAGATTGGGTTATCATTCATTGGTTCCCCTGATCTAGACTACATTAGAAGGCACTACCTGAATGTAGAAAGATAAAACATGAATGGGAGAAGGGGTAGACATAATACGAGAGGAAGGAACATGGGAACCTTAGAGCTGGGAGATACACGGATAGAAAAACTACCTTATAAAGCATAATCCTAATATTAAAAATGATTTGTGGCTTCCAATATTGGACGAGTTTTTAGTTTTTGAGTTTACTGTCTGTGGAAGAAGGGGGAGAAATAGCCATTGAGGCAATCTGAGAAGTTTAACGGTGATGTCACTTACACATGTGGTGACATCAACAGGCTCAAGATTAACGGTGGCACGCTGATTTTCGTATCCATGCCTGGTATTTGTTTCTCTTTCTGTATATATATTTTATATGGACGGCTGCCGGCACCTCTTCTTGGACAAGTAGTAAAGTCAGGAAGAAAAAGTTAAAACACACATCCAATGGACAGCTATCGTAATCCAAACATATCGGAATTAATGCCAAGCAATAATAATTGCAACTTGTGGGAATTCAACTGCTCCAGTGACCTAGTTACTAGGAGTTTGAGGAAATTAGAGAGTTCTAGGTGTTTTAGAAATATGTGGCTCCTAGGCCATTCTCAATTTTCCTGTTGATGTTGTGTGTATGTCACTGAAGCAGGCTAAAGCAAGAGACATCATTTATAACAATAGAGCATCCTCAGAAATTATGACCCCTCCAACTACCCAATTTGTATCTTCTTGTGATGGAGATCATTTCAGTAGCACGCCATCATCACGGAAGAGGCCCCATCAGAACAGCCTGTTGACGGGGACCACAAGGAGCCCAACAGTTCAAGTTTTACTGAATCCTGCAAGTTGCAACAATCACATTGATAACCAAAAATATAATATCCAGGTTAAAATGTGTTCAAAGACAAGTAGCAGTGTTGGAAATAGAAGATGTGGGTGTGGCATGCTTGGAAGAACTACTGCTATCCACACGTCTGCTTGAAATTCAATACAAGGTTTGATTTGTACTCCAGCTTTTCCTTTCTGAGGTAAATCAACATTTTCCTTTGCTTGTACAGATTATTATTAGATAGAAAAACAAAAATCAAGCTTCATTTGTTTTAGTTATTGAGATAAATATCCCCAAACATTTTAACAGTCAGTATGTATCTGTGCATGAATTATGAATTTGTTTAAGACAGCCTGGCATAATGTTGAATGGCTACAAAGAGTTTAGCAGGGATCTAATCTCTTGCTTGGTTTATGGAAAATCCAATTTACAGAACAGGGGCTACTTGACCTAAATCTAGTTTCCAATTGTATCCGCCCTTGGCAGTCGTTGAGTTCACAGCGCAAGTAGTGAAATAATAATAGATTTGCCCTAGATTCAGGCAGATAAGATATTGTCTTTTATCTCGCTCCACTGCGCAATTTTCTTGTTGCTTAGTGATATAATAATATGCGTAGAGTTTTAATATTCAGATTTTCTTTCACTATAATATTTCCGAGTGGAATCGCTTTAGGAATTTTGGGATTTGGCTGAGATGCACAATCATTATGGTATAGTTTCGCCCGTGAAGGAGACAATTTGTTTTTCTCTCTTATTCGGCTCGTCGAGGCATTTGTTCCAATCATCTCCAATTTCATGTGCAAGGACAGACATATATATAATATATTTGCGCATTAAAAGCAAAAAAATTGAATCAACCTATAGTAGCTACAGTAAACGACAGCCAATTGGCGCAAACAACTGCAATTTTTTTAATGGAACCCTTCTTTTAATAATTGTAGGGACAAAAATTTATATTTATATTTCTTTTTGCATGTTTAAGTGAATTTTGGTCCCGTCTAAATTTTAAATTATGTGTAAAGGATAATTTATAATTTTTCTTTATCATAGTGGAACAATTATATTTTATGGATTAAAAATATAGGGCAGGTCCCATCTTAACTTATTTTGGCTAGTAGTCACTACTCAACATTCTAAAAAGTTATTTGTGGAGTTAGCACTCTATGAATATTTGATTTTTCTATTTATTTTAAGCAGTCATCTTAAATTTTATTTAATTGTATATTTTTTTTTTAAAATAAAAAATTCATAAACTACTGTAACACTTCCACATCATTTATAGACACAAATTTTTAGGGAAAAATTTGGAAGGAAATATAAAAAAGAGGGAATGAAGTGTATAGAGTCATGTGGCATTTTTTCCATTATACACTTGATACTTATTTTCATCCACCTCCTTTTCACATAATTAAAAATTTGCATGCCATCACCACTCCTACTCAAATTTAAGAAAAAAACCACTTATATAGTCACATGGGACCATGGGAATACCTTGAAAAAAAGGAGAGGCCAGGGGGTGGGGGTGGCAAAGATAGATAGAGGAGGGGGTTGCTAAAATTATGCTGAATAATGAAAAACATGCCATGTGGTTACATATATTTCCTTGTCTCTTTTTTTTTTCCATTTTCCTCCAAATTTTATCTCCTAAATTTTCTTTATTAATAAATAATTCTTTATTAATAATTTATCTTTTAGAATTTATATACTAAAAGTATTACAATTTAAGATAATTGACTAAAATAAAATATTCATGGGACAAACTAGTTCCACAAATAACTCCTTAAAATATTGAGTAGTAAAGCTAGACAAAATAAACTAAGCAGTCCCATGGGATTTATCTTGGTAGACAAGGCTATAAATATTTGTGTCTATTGACCATTTGAAATACTTTCATAGTTGTCACTAGTTTTTAAAATGCATTATTCTTAAAAATTGAAAGAAATCATAAATTTGTATCTTTTGTGCTATGCACATTGTTAGAATGCATAAGGTTGGTATTTTTTGTGGTATACACATTGCTAGATGTATCATCACTTCTTAAATGCATTTGAAAGTTTAATGCTTGTTTAATATTACAATCCACTTTATATAATTAGAATGTGTTGTGTTGTGTTGTATATCTATGTTATTATATTAGTTAACCTACATACTTATTTAATGACTTATTTTCTCTCTCCAACCTTAAGCAACCAAGCACAAAAATCCTACAAATTTATATTTAGATTTAAGTTCTAATCTACATAAAATAGTGGTAAATAGAGGGTTTTAGATATAAGGAAATATCTATTTAGAGCTTTGTCATGAGAGCCTACTCTAGATTTTGCAAAAATAATAGTACAATCTACATAAGTTTTTTAGAAATTTGTGACATGCCCCTCAATAAATCTCATGTCTTCTTTTCACTTGAAACCCCCCTTGGGGAAGTACTAAGATCAACCCCACCATATATGAATGCTAATGTTTTAATCTCATTATGGCTGACCATAAATTTTGTGTAGTTTCTTAATGTCTATATAAATGATAAGAATTTTTTATGGTGCATTATGGTTTAAAGCATGTGTGTTTTTTTCTATAAGAAGGATGTGCCAAATGCTAAATCATCTACATCATTCACACTAAGAAAGTACAATGGTAGGAAGATGTATTAATGTACAACATGTTGTCATAGAGCCAACTTAGATAGAAGAGATAAAAATATATGTGTGTAGTATCTCACTAGTAGAGCTATAAATATTGATGTGTATTGACCATTTGAATATCTATGACTTGGAGTTTTGATAACATAGTTAACATTAAATTATACGTTAGATATGTTTATTAATAAATCTTGTTGTAGAGTAATTCTTATAAAATATTGAAAAATGAATAAATACTCAACAAAAATTATAAATTTAGATCTACAAAGTTGATACCAAATAAGATTGTCTTTAATAGTAACATGAGAAAACACTTATCTACCTACCTATATCAAAACCTCTATCTAATTCTATGTTATCTCCTCTTTACCAAGCCATGCAAAGTGACAAAAAAACAATAATAATACACATATATACTTTTTTTTGTAACATTAATAAAATGAAAACATAGATTGTATTTAATTTTAGAAAATTATTACTTGTATTTTGTAGAAAAATAGGTTTAGGTATTGCATTGGAACACACTTGAATCCTCATGAGTACTAAACATCCTATAAAGGAGTAAAGAAAAAATACGCAACCATCATAGTTAGCACAAGGAAATAAATAATATGCAAACATTATAAATAACATGAGGGAAGAAAGCATGTGAAACTACCATAGTAAACAACATAATAGTATTAACATATGCAACTATCATAGTTAATAACAAAATAGTATTAGCATATGTGATTATCAAAGTTAACAACATAATAGTATAATTAAAATGTAATTATAGAGTAAAATTTGCAATTGATACCTAGAGGTGTTGATCACTAACTAAAAAATATGTTAGTAGAGTTGATTTATGCTAGATGGTTAGGAAAATTAAAGATTCATAAAATCATGTTATTTGAGTAGTCCACAAATTAGAATTTTGACATTTGGGGATCTAGGCATGTTTGACAAACATGCATAAATAATTTAAAGATTCCTTTTAGAGGGTTTATTTTTCTAAGACATTCACACTAGTTTAGTTTCAAATAATTGATCCATTGCCTTATTATTTAATACATATTCTATTATTTGATTGGGTTTTAATTTTGCATAGTGCTCAAAGGTCACCCAAGAATTAGAGGCCATATATGATGTGACTATGGTGCTAATAGTTTTAGATGATTTATCATGCCCAAATTTGCCATGTGGTCATAACATGATAACCACGTGTCATGCCCACATTTGTCATGTGGTCATGACACAAAATATCAATTTTTTTCCCACCCAATTCTAAAACCCCCTCACACGCAACATATACATTCGGTGACACACGCATGTAATGTAATGGCCCTCCATTTTCACTTTGGTTGTGCAGGTAGTCTAGCTAAGGAACCTAAAGATGAAGATGGAACATGAGCTTCTATTAGTACTTTTGTGGGTATGATGCATATTGTTATCTTATTATTATTATGTAGAGATTTATTTGGATAGTCAGGTGATGCAGTAGTATGTTGTTAGGATAGGTGGAAAGGGTAGCATCATACCATTGAATGTATGGGGGACATACGGGAATGAGATACGAATGTTAGAGTTCCTTTCCAAGTGCTTCGGCTATTAAGAATATGTGCTCAAATTTGTTAGTGTAGGATTTTATTTCCTCTTATTTTCCTAGTTTTAAGCTTTCTTAGGTAGTTAATAAACTGTGAGCTATTTTATAGGCTACATTTATGTAAGTGAGTGTATGTGTGTGAGTTGTCAATTCTCCATATAGAAAGTTACTCCAACTTCCTATTTTGGAAGATTCTGGATTGACACCTCACCCGACTCACCTTGCCTATAAATACTCATCCCTTTGCTTGTATTTTTCATGGGTTGTTTAATGCATTTCTCTCATATTTGCATTATTATTCTCTCTTGGCTTTTTATTGCTCTCCCATAGTTGAATACTTGCAATAGATCTTGGTTCTAACATGGTATCAGAGCTCCACGCTTGCAAGGTTCTTCTCAAATCTGTGAGGGTTTTAGCCTTGAGAGTCTAAAATTTATGTTCTGGAGAAAAACTAACCCCGCCATTGCATCCAGAAGGGTCAAAAACCCTAGAATCCCCTGTCAAATTGCAAAAATCTAAGACTGCGAGTTTTGGGGCATTTTTGGGGTTTTTGTGTTTGGGCTCTCTGAAAAATTTCATACAACTGTATGGACGTCATACCATTTGTACTTCGCCATACTGGTTGTACTGGTTCCTTGGCTCTCTACTTAAGTTTGAGTCTTCAATGGTTGCAGTCGACTCTAGCTTTGGCTCCTTTTGCAGTGGTTTAATTTTTTTTGGGTCTTTCGTGGTTTGGTCGTTGTCTTGGTTGCAGTCTATAAACTCCATCAAGGTTTGTGAGTGGTTAGTCTGGTAGTTGGAGATAGTGCTTAAAGCACTTAACCTAATATCTAACTTGAGGCCCATTCCAAACACTCTTGCCTCTACCGGTGGTCACCTTTGTGACCAAGCACCTTGCGATCTACACTTAAGGCACCGGGCCCCAATACACCAGCCATGGTCATATCAGAGACCAAGCGCTCCACGGTCAACCACCAACGTGCTCAGCCCCCAACTCTAGCAGTGGTCACGTTGGAGACCAATGGCTAGTCTTAAGCCTTTTCCTCCTCTAGCACCAGTGACTGGTCATATGGGCGACCTGTGCCCTTAGGTGAAGGGGCATTTTTTTCTCTCGTGCCCTAAAAGAGCACTTTTGGAAAAACCTTCATAACTCGGGCGCCCGGACTCCGTTTTGTGCAAACTAGATATCGCCGGAAAGAGAACTCTAAGCACTTTCTAGTGGTTTAGGTAATTGTTGATGGTTTTTTCTCAGTAACCTGTTATTTTCACTAGAAGTCAAGTCTTCTTTTTCTGTATTGCCTTCAGTATTTTGGGCATATCTTTTGTATACGGTGTCGAAATCAGGAAAACAAAAGATCGTTGGAAAGGTGATTCCATCCTCCACACATACATCAGGGTTATTTATCTAGAAAATATTATCAGGTATCTATGTTTTTCAGATTTCTATTTTCTGTCCTGTGGTTGGAAAAAGGACGTTTCAGCGAGTTTTATTTTAATAAAGGGCTTGTTTTTTCTGCTTGAGAGCATTATACTACTATTTATCTATCATTTTGGCTATATTCACAATGGATAAACTTCTAGTTCCTCTTCTGACTCCATTTAACTATTTTGAGTGGAAGAAGCAAATAGAACTTTTGTTGCTTAAATTGAGGCTGCATAAGGTAACTATGGGTACAGATCTTGAACCACTTAGTGTTGTAGAAAAGAGAAAATATCTTGACAGATGTGATGAATCTTATGGGACTATATGTCTTTCTCTTTCTCCTGATCTTCTTTTCCATGTTGAGTCTTGCAAAACTCCAAATGCTATATGGACTACATTAGAAAATTTATTTGGTAAGCAAGACACCTTAAGAAGTTTTCAGTTAGAAAATGAACTTATATCACCGAGTCCATCTAACTTTGATAGCATTTAGGATTTCTTTACTAAGCTTAAGTCTCTGAGATTACAGTTGAAACAATGTAATATAGAGAAAGATGACATCCAATTGATCTTCTCTATTCTTGCTAAGCTAGGATCTGATTATTCTATTTTTGTATCTACATTTTATACTACAAGAGATGCTCTTGGTACTATGTTTCATATGCCTTCTCTTGATGAATTTGTTGCATCACTCACAAGAGAACATGCAAAGTTAGTGCAGATGGGTACTTTGAAGTCTTCCAAAGCATAGGCTCTTGTTGCAACTCAAAACACAAAAGATGAGAAGGCTTCAAATGGCAAAGAAAAGAAGCAGAAAAATAAGAATAGTGAGAAAGACAAAGGTTCAACACATCAAGGTACCCCTGAGTCATCCAATAAAAATGAGAGAAAGGAGAGACCCACTTGTGCATTTTGCAAGAAGCGTGGGCATATTGAACATGATTGTTACAAAAAGGAAGTGAACGAGTTGAAGAATCTTATTCAAAAAATGAATGTAAGTTCTCCTTCAGCCTCATCTCCTAGTTCATCTACTGCTACTCCATCATCAAAACAGCCAGAATCTTCTGAAAAAGGGCAAGCTAACAAACAAAAAGGTAAAGCACTTTCTGCATCTACAACTTCCAATTCAGGTAAATGGATTCTTGATTCTGGAGCCTCTCATTATATGGCTTCATCTCAGTCCATGTTTTTTACTTTTAAGCCTTGCATTATGCCACCGATTTTAATGAGTAACAATACATATGTGAATGTAATTGGGAAGGGATCAATTGAGCTTGGTGATGGTACCTTTAATGATGTACTTTGTGTACCTTCTTTGACAAACAATCTACTTTCCATATATCAGATTACTCATAGTGGTGTAGGGAAAACTATGGAATTCACACCTGATTTAGTTATCATTAGAGACTTGGAGAGTACAAAGATTATTGCTACAGGGGTTGTTGATCATGAAACCCAGTTATAGACCTTTTCTGGTTTTGCTCATGATGATGGTTCAGAGACTTTGGCTGTTATTCACACTCCTTGTGTGAACCATATTTCTAAGGAGAGGTGTGGTCACTCGAACCTTGTTGTTCTCACATCCAATCCAGCTCTTGAGACTTGTGTTGACATTTCTTCTCCTCCTCCTGCTTCATCAAATATTCTTGTTTCCATGGTTAAGCAGGACAATGTTTGTTCTTCTGAATTTGTTGTGTGGGATAATTATTTAACATGTATTTCTGAGTTGTTTTATGAATCTCACATTGCAGATTTTGAGGACACCTTTGATGATGGTCACAACATAGCTATCATCCCTTTAGAGGCTCACACTTGGATCTGGTTTCCCTCTTCATCAAATTTGTGGGAGTGGCTTCTTCATCCTCCATTGGACTTGTTTCTACCCAAGGGAAGAAATGTTGTATGCAAACAATGCACTATCTTCTTCTTTCTTGCATCTTAGTGGATTTGAAGTTACTTCTACCTATGATGGACTCTTGATCCTCTCCATCCTCTTCTTGAGGAATCATGTTTGTATGATGATTGTATCTTTGGGGAGTCTTATGACATTCTCCACCATCATTGTATTTGGGTACCTAACATGGCTTTATTTGCTAGGACCCATCTTTACATCTCCCTAAGTTGTGCTTAAGGGGGCGTGTTAGTGTAGGATTTTATTTCCTCTTATTTTCCTAGTTTTAAGCTTGCTTAGGTAGTTAATAAACTATGGGCTATTTTATAGGCTACATTTATTTAAGTGGGCGTATGTGTGTGAGTTGTCAATTCTCCATATAGAAAGTTACTCCAACTTCCTATTTTGGAAGATTCTAGATTGACACCTCACCGTACTCACCTTGCCTATAAATATTCACCCCTTTGCTTGTATTTTTCATGGGTTGTTTAATGCATTTCTCCAATATTTTCATTATTATTCTCTCTTCACTTTTTATTTCTCTTTTAGTTGAATGCTTGTAGCAGATCCTGGCTCTAACAAAATTGGTATGCTTGAGTGAAAAGGTACTAAGCTACATCTCCACCTAAGTTGACAGGTCTGAACATGCCTTAAAACCAATGGAAATTGTTGAATGGAGATAACATATGGTCCCCTAGCTAGCCAACATCCTTGAAAAGTATGAGTATCTTGTTTTGCACCTAGTCACTGTTGTCTTTATGGGCATGATAGTCAGTCACTGTCATTGTGGTTATGCTTTTCGATTGTGCATGGTCATCAGGTATTGTTTGACATTGGATTATTTAGGTTATAATTTTTTTATTAATGTTTTGGTTAATTGCTTCATTAAAATAAAATTATTAAGTCAAGAGGGCACTTTGATAAATAAATATAGATGCTTTTATGTAAATTTAAGTTTATGGGAAATTATATTATATTGTAATCTAAGGTCAATAAATAATAATAACTATAATGAAGAAAAAAAAGTGTCATTAAAACAACAATATAATTGATAAAATTAAAATGAAAATATTATATAAGCAAGTAAATGTTTTGTTAATGGCAATAAAAATAAATTTATAATATTTATGAGTTTTCATAAAACGTATATATATATATATATATAGCAAATTCTAAACTAAATAAAATCAGAGAGAAATTATTGTCTAGTTAAAATAGCAAATTGTAAGAAAGTAATAAAGGGGGAATTTATTGCCTTTAATTAGGAGAATCTTCTGGAAGACGTTATGGGGGTGGTTATGCATGCTCAAATTTATTTTGGGAAATCTCAAGACATAATTTAAGGGGAGGAGCATGCATTTCAAAGAGCAGAATATGTTTTATGTTTTCAGGATCTCCCTCTCTCTCAAGAAGTTTTGATTTTTCTTTTGGCACCATAAACCATAGCTTCTAGAAAAAAAGACTTGGGAAAAAATGGATGCAAGCTGGGAAATTTTGTGAAGATGTGATAGAAGTAATATTCTAGGTATGGACTGAGACATGAAACTGATTTATTGTTGCATTCGATTTAGTAATATGTAAGTTTTATATTATTTTGTGAATTCTCTTCTACATATTCTGAACTCAGTCTGATGCGTTAGCCATAACTTTTTTTTATGAACTAGGTTCCTTTAGAGTTTTTATATATGGTGCATGACCTAGATATCCAAATCATACCTGAAAATCAGCATTACCTAGTTTGTCATTTTGGAGGTATGAATATTTTTTGACTATCTATCTCTCACCCATTTTGTCTCCATTTTAACAGTCTGTTATGTTAGCCATAACATTAGTTTTATGAACTCTACTCCTCTAGAATTTTTATATATGATGCATGACCTAGATATCCAAATCATATCCAAAAATCAGCCTTACCTAGTTTGTCATTTTCGAGATATGAATATTTTGTGACTGTCTATCTCTCACCTATTTTGTCTTTGTTTTTATAGTCTGTTGCGTTAGCCATAACTTTATTTTTACGAACTGGGTTGCTCTAGAATTGTTATATATGGTGTGTGACCTAGTTATCCAAATCATATGCAAAACTTAGCCTCACCCAGTTTGTTGATTTGGAGATATGAATATTTTGTGACTGTTTATCTCTCACCCGTTTTGTCTTTGTTAAAATAGTTAGTTACATCACTAATAACTCTATATTTTCAAACTGGGTTTCTCTAAAATTTTTATATAAGATTCAACTCTTACCTATGAAAAATCATGTCCAAAAATTAGCATTACCCAGTTTATCAATTCAGAGATATGTATCAATTAGTGATAGACATTCCTATGCCATCTTGGTTGATATTAAATCTACAAATCCATTTTGTGTGTATCCTGCAATCATTTCGATCCAAGTGATGACATCTCTTTGAGATGACTGTCAAATAGTTCACAGACCTTATGTATGCCTCGGTCTTTTGCATAACTATCTACCAAAGTATTTTCAACTATATAAGTTATCACTTGCATATTAGTGGCATCGACTTATAATAAAAATTGTCAATGGTTGTTCATCTAATGAGGAGTCGAAAGCTTGTTCTTGATCTCTTCCTAATATGAACTGAAGTATGTTTAAAAGGACATAAAACCTTTATTAGAACTTTTATTTAATCTATTTGGCATTAAAGATATTGGTTATATTTTCTAATTTAATTGTATCTTCAAATTGGAATTTTAGGATGTGTTTTGGAAAGTTTTGTAAATAGTATAGAAATGTGTTAGTGTATCAATAGCTAGGATCCATATTTATAGTTCAATATATTATTGAGATTTAGATGAATATTTTAGAAAAGAACATTCCTAGACTTTATCTATATTGTATGTAATTATCCTAAATTTATGGATGAGTGAGTCTACTTTTAGATCATGATTGGAGGAGATAATTGGTTTGACAAGTATGTCTTAGTTAAAGTCCTTTCTTAGTGTCCTCTTAAGTAAACTATTTAATTATTTTTACATATTATTTTGACTGGTCTAATAATTGCAAAGTCTTTTGATAAGGACCATACATGTAAGTATCAAGTATATACCTTCATTATTATATAATACCTTAGGGACGACTTTGATAACCTTTAGAATGGCTAGACCATTGATTTTTATTTCCAATTGTAAACCTTGTAGTTAGTCTAATAAAGGTTTGTGATATTATCTCATGGCATTAATGTAGTAGACGTAGTATTAGTACTAGTTTATGAGTAATGCTTATGATTAATTATATTGTTGTTATCTTTTAACAAATGTTAGATAAATCCCTAACATTTAGGTTATGTTTATATCCTACATAGATACCAAGATTAGTATAATATTTGAGTCTAAAAAGTAGAGAGAATATTTTGTTGATTTATGGTAACTCATGATTAATGTTACATTCTTAAAGACCCATCTTTAGTGCATCGTATCATATGTTTCATTTGTGGTAATGCAATTGAAATATTGTTGAAGGATCTTAGTTTATGATGTGCATTTGAGAGTGGATGTGATGTGAGACCATTATGTTTTAGTGGTGTCAAGTGTTTGTGTCATTTTAGAAGTTGATTCCAGAGGCCTAGGATGTTATGTTTTGATTTCATACAACTATGTTGTTAGGTGTCTTGAGATAATGATGTCTCTTGTTTATGTATGTGGGTTTTGGTAAATGATAATGTGAGATGATGTACATTATGTGTTGTAAATGCATCATGATGAGTTAATAATATCCTTTAAGGATGTATTGATATCGAACTTGTGTTAAGTATTGTGTTTGATAACGGGGAGATCTCGGTAATCATAAATAGGAAATATTTTGTTTATGGTTGAGATTTGGGAGCAAGATGGCCCATGCCTTGCTCTAGATAAGTGTTGTTTGAGTTGCTTGTGATGTTCATATTGACCAGTGTTGTATTGGAGTCATGTGTAGTCCTCGCACCTATTAGCCTATTGTCTTCTTGACTATTTGCTTAGTGGGACCTTATTGTTATCTCCTAGCACAGGGGGTGAACATTAGGGTTCCACATGGTCGGGTGGTTGTGCTTTATCTCCATTGGTTTCCTATGCTATTGTTTGTGTGCGAGAAGCATATACCTCTTATATCAGATTTTGGATCTTGTTCTATCCTTAGGAGACATATACATATGTTCATATTCTATTTCTATATATCAGTTGAATCATGTACTATTATCTTGATGTATGTACTCCATTATAATCAGGAAAGCGATATTGTAAATAATGTAACGGTGTACTCTCTTGTAAAGGAATTTGTATATGTACTTGTAGTCCTATATGCAAGATCTTGATGATTACTTATCTGATGATATAATATGGAAATCTATGTGTTTATTCCTTTGATGCAATTAGATTTAGAATGAACCATGGTTGTTAGTTAATTGATAATGTTGGTTAGATCATGTTAATAGTTGTTAGTAATGTTGTTGTGGAATCCCTAGAGGGTAAACCTTAATTAGATGTTTGAATAAATATGATTTACATTTCTTCGTTATTTCTTTCTTAAAAAAAAAAATTCCCTTTTTGGTTACCATAGTCAAGCTGTTCTCTAGGGCTTCTTGGCAGGGCGTTACATGTAACATGGGTGTATTCACAACACACATTAGGCATTTCACACAAAGGTGAAGAAGTCAAATAGGTGTAGGATGATGTGAAACTCCTTTTGCAATCCCTACAATAATGATAGTAACTAAAGGGGTGTGCATTGCAAGAAGCATTGCTAAGAGGGGTGATTTCCATCCTAGAACCAAACCTAGAGTTTCCTAAGTGAAGGTGATATGGTTTTGACCTAAGTCAAAACCTAACCCTAGATATAACTATCAACTAAATTAACATTAAAATATAGAAACTAACATGATAGCACTAGATAATCCTTAAATACCATTTAAATCTATTCACAATAATTAACAAAATTACATGACTTTAATTAAAACATTTATCCATATAATTAAACAGGAAAGCTCAAGAATGAAATAATTAATTAAATAATCCTATTGTCAATCCCAAAAATTTTGATAGCATAAGAATACTAAGGGATAAATTCCACTAAAACTTTAGTAGCATAACACCACTGTATCAACCATGTGAGGGGTAAATATAAACTAAATAATACCCCAACTATAAAACCATTACAAAATTAAAAAATAAAATAAATTATTTGACTTAATAGAAACAACTATAGGATTAAACATTTAAGCTAAACCAATTAAAATAAATCCTTCAACTATAGAGTTTGAGTAAATTAAATTTAAATTAAAGAAATAAATAATCACATAAAGTTTAATCAATAAATTAAACTAACAATCCTAAGTAAGTTTAATAGGGTAACAAGGAAATTAAGATTAATCAACTTCCTAATACTTAGGGCATCCCATCATGCCCTAAAAAAAAGTTTATAAAAGCATGCTTATTTTCTATTTGCTCACAAATGTTTACCTTTTTGTTTTATTGGTTGCAGGTTGTAAGTTGGAGAGAAGAGGGAATATCCTTCCTCAAGTGGAAGGTTATTTTTCCGAAAATGTTTTCAATCAATAATTTTATTTTACAAGTTTTCTATTTTGTTTAGGGAAAATCCTTCCTCAAGTGGAAGGTTATTTTTCCCAAAATGTTTTCTATCAATAATTTTATTTGACAAATTTTCTATTTTGTTTCTCCATAATGTTAACCTACAGGTTATTTCTCCATGCTCTAGTTTTAAAAAGGTTTATCTATTTTCTAATATTTCAATTGTTTGCACATGTTTTAAAGTTTAACATTCAAAGACATTTCAAAAGGGTTCTCCAATAAGTCTAAAGATTTGTTTTCAATGCACCCAAAAAAATAGCTCTCTGGTATTTTTCTTTTACACAGAGATAAATATAATTATGTATATAATTATAATACACACACACATAGTATTATACATAAATATATTATTATTAGGGACAGAGTATATATATATATATATATATATATATATATATATATATATATATATATATATATATATATATATATATATATATATATATATATATATATATATATATATATATATATATATATATATATATATATATATATATATAGATATATATATATATATATATATATATATATATAACCACAAATTATTAAGAGAGGCAAAAATAAACTCTCTTCTTTCAATAATATAACAAATATAGTGCTTTTTTAAAATCTAAATATATAATTTATTTTTGTCCTAACATAATAGGCCATTTTTTTCAAACAACAACAATAATAAAAGCATTGTATTTTTTTTTTCCTTTCCAAGAAACTCACATATACATTTAATATGTGTGTGTGTGTGTGTGTGTGTGTGTGTGTGTGAGAGAGAGAGAGAGAGAGAGAGAGAGAGAGAGAGAGAGAGAGAGAGAGAGAGAGAGAGAGAGAGAGAGAGAGAGAGAGAGAGATTTACTCCACACTAATTACATTTTCACATAAGATCAAAATAAGAATAACTTCAATGCCATATTTTTAATTAAAGATGAAATAATACTTTTACAAGGGATTTCATACAACATTTGGACTTCCCAAGGAGAGATTTAGTCTCTTGAACAACAAAACCCATAAAAGGTTCAAAGGCCAAGGCATACACATTGCCTTCATTTTATTTTATAACACAAAACTTAAATACTCTCCACTTCATGACTCCAATTCTCAAGCTCTCCTCCAAGAGCTAAACCTGCCAAATAAGGAATGTCTTCCCAAGGCCAAGGGAAGAACACCTCCCAACCATTGGCTTGCAAGCAAGCCGCCCTTGAGCTTGGAGGCCTACAAGATAACCGAGTGCATACACATCCTAAGGGGCTTCCAAACACACACACAAATGAAAACACAACAATGACCCACCCAAGGAGACTCACAAACTAAATCCATTCAACATGGATTTTAGGGGAGAGAGTAAACTCACTCAACTCAAGGGAAAAACCAACCACTAAAACTCATACTCAAAGTACTCCAACACATAGCCCCTTGCTGTCAACACTTATATCACCAAAATACCAAGATACTCTTGCCATACAAAAAATCATAATAACGTTCCATAAATAGGGCCAAAGCCATCAAAATACCTATACATGAAGAGAGTTTTCCCCGAGGAGGTTCTCTCCTCTCTTACCCAACACATGGTGAGCTCTCTCACATGGAGAGCTACTAAAACAATGCCAAACCCTTTACAAAAATAAGGAAACACACAAAAACACAAAACATCATATCCATCATGCATATATAAAGAAATAACAAGAAATAGAAAGACTTGAAGCCTTGAGAGCCTACCTCTCAAGCCTCAAGTGCTGAAGGATGTTGGTGAAGAGCTCCAACAACCTAACTACAAGATCCTTGCAAGAATTTCTCTTCTCACAGCCCAAACTCTCCTTCCCAAAGTTAAGAATCAACCATAAAGAAAAGAACCCTCCTCCTCTCAAAAATAGGGATATAAATAGGGTTTGAAAACCCTTTCCAATGGATGAGGAGGTGACACATGATACCTTACCAATGAATGAGGAGGTGACACTTGTCACCTTCCCATTCATTCTCATATGCACAACTTGCCACAAGTGCTCTCACACATGTGTCAGATACGGAGTAGAGAGGTGACACTTGTCAAGCTCTCATTCCTTGTCCAAGGCACTTCTCCCCATATTTCTCCTCACACATGTGTGAGACATGGGGAAAAGGGAAGTAGTTAGGGTTCACTTCCCAAAGATTCTTACATGATGTGTTCACACATGTGAGAACCCATGGGATTCGCCAAATCTCGCTCAAGAACTTTGAGTTGTGGGATTGAATGAGACAAGTCCTCCAATCCTTAACCCAAAATTCAAATCTCTCCACCTATCTCCTAGGATTAAAAAGAGGGGTCAAAAGTGAGTTAGAACTCATGATTTGAGGTCTACAAAGTGTCTAAGCCATAGGTACTAGACCTAGGTACCTTAAACACATGAAATTAACTATAAAAGACTCAAAAAACATAAATTAAAATGCCCATAAACTTTATGAACGAAAATGATACAAGATGATAACTCACCAGCTACTCCTAAGTCAACCATAGAAGAATCACATTAAAAATCAAAATCAATGGTAAGCACATTACGTTCATGCTCAAACACAATTAACCTTAGTCCACCTTAGGGACTAGATTGGTTTTACAGGGATAATACTCAAGGTTATTTGTATGACCTCCAGTTTCCATTAGCCATGGAAAATACCTAGACACTAAATGAACACATCAATAGCATAAGGTATATCATTGCTGAAGCAAATCAAATTATGCACACACATGATCACACAAGTACATACATTCTCAGATATATCACATGATAAAATTCACTTGATTCTCCAATCAATTATATTTCCAATAACACAATCACAAACATAAATCACATAGTATTTCATCAATTCAGTCATCTAACTTAACCATTTCAATTGCATCAATTATAATATCACATTCAATATCATAGAATTAAAATATAATCTAGCATGTAAATATATAGCATCATCTTAATATAACTCATCTATCTAATCGAAGTATGAAATATAGTCAATGAATGTCTAGATATATGGGATCAATAGCCCCCAAAAAGTCCACATGTTAAAATATAGTCCAAACGATAAGTATCATAAGCAAAATAGAAGGTGTAAGAAGAGTAGGCCTCACATCCTCCCCACTATAACGAAACTTCCTCCTAGAAGTCAGCAAAGAGATGAGGGTAGAGTGCTCTCAAATGTGTAACATCCTCCCAAGTAGATGAAACCTCATCATAGCGGTCCCACTGTACTTTGACCTAGTCCAACTCTGATCCTCGAAGGGCCAGCATCTGACGAGCCAAGATGCGAATGGGCTCCAAAGCTAACTACCCATTTGACTCTATCTGTAAAGCATCCCAATCAAACACATGAGCCATATCAAATACATAATTCCTCAACACAGATACATGAAACACATCGTGGATACATGACAGACTAGGTGGCAAAGATAGACGAGAAGCTATAGGTCCTATCCACTCCAAAATCTTGAAAGGTCCAACAAATATTAGTACAACCTTAGAGCCCTTTCCATAATGGATTGGACTCTTATGTGGCTGCACTCTCAAGAACACCTTGTTGCCAACCGAGAAGATCCAATCCAATCTCTTAGCATCAACATACTTCTTATGACGATCCTGTGCCTCCTGTAATCGTTGTCTAATCAAAGTGACCTGCTACTCCATGTCTTGTACCAACTCTGGACCAATTGTAACTCTATCCTCAATGCAGTCACAACTCAAAAGAGTCCTACAAGGCTTGCCATACAAGGCCTGATAATGAGAAATACCTAATGAGCTATGATGCCCATTATTGTAGGAAAACTCAACTAGATACAGATAGTCCTCCCATCTTGACTGGTGATCCATGACATACATGTGAAGCATGTCCTCCAGAACTTGATTCACCCTCTAAGTCTACGCATCTGTCTCAGGGTGATATGCTAAACTGAAGTTGAGTTGAGTGCCCAACACTTGCTATAGTGTTCTCCAAAAAGTTGATATGAAAACTAAATCTCTATCTAAAATGATGTGATGAGGAACTCCATGAAGTCTCATTATATCATTTAAGAAGACCCTTGCTACTACGTGTGCATTCTATGTCATATGCACTGGTGAAAAATGTGCCACCATAAAGGCATCATGGCGGCGAGATGACAAAGGTAGAACAACTATGAAGTCCATGGAAACGGTGTCCCATTTCCACTCAGGTATCTCATGGGGATAAATAAGTCCTGTTGGATGCTGATGCTTAGCCTTGACCCTCTGGCATTAAAGGCAACGAGGTACGTCATAAAAGTCCATCTACCTCAATGTAATATCATGTAAACTTGCCCTTAAGGGCCCTCTATGACTGAATCTCTTGCTAATCCTCAAGGAACCACTCATCCTCTGGTAGATGCTACAAGATGCGCCCTCTCAAGTCTATGCTCAAGGTTAAGATCAGGATCTCGTGTCACCTCTGACTCAAGGCATCAACAACCATATTCTCCTTACCCTTGATGTAAGGCACATCAAAGTCATAATCACACAAGAACTCCATCCAACATTGTTAGCAGGCATTTAGATTCAACTGCGTGAAGATATATTGAAGACTATGATGGTTTGAGTGCAACTCAAAACAACATCCAAAAATGAAGTGTCTCCATATAACTAGAGCATGAACTACAACTACCAGCTCTAAATCATGAATAGGGTAGTTCAACTCATGGGTCTTAAGCTTTTGTAACTCATACGTGATCGCTCAACCATCTTGCATAAGGACTATGCCTAGTCCCTCTAATGATGCATCAATCCATACCATGAAATCTGCTATAGGATTGGGTATTGCAAGAATAGAAGCACTAGTGAGATGCTCCTTGAGAAGCCCAAAGGCTCTCTTGCACTACTCAGTCCACAAGAAGTTCTTCCATTTCCACTAAAGAGAAGTGATAGGATGACCTATCCTAGAAAACCCATCAACAAACTGGCAATAATATCCTTCTAATCCCAAGAAGCTCCTAACCTCTATCATACTGGTAGGTGTTGGCCAATCCATGATCACTCTAATCTTTGATGGATCTACTAAGATACCATCACCAGAAAGAACGTGACCCAAATACTGAACCTTTGTATGGAAGAAGGCACACTTCACCAAGTTGTTATAAAGCTACTAATATCACAAACATTGTAATACCTAACACAAGTGCTACTCATGCTCCTCCTCGGTCTATGAATAAATCAATATGTCATCAAGGAATACCAACATGAACTAATCTAGGTAAGTGTGAAACACCCCATTCATGAGACTCATGAAAATTTTATGGGTGTTCGTCAAACTGAAGGGTACTATTGTGAGCTCATAGTGACCATAACAAGTCTGAAATGATGTCTAATGAATATCCACCTCTGTAATACGTAGTTGATGGTAATTAGGCTTCAGGTCTATCTTAGAGAACACTTTGGCTCCCTAAATCTAATAAAAAAATTCCTCGATCCTTGGCACAGGATAATGGTTCTTCACTATCGCCTTATTCAACTTCTTGTAATCCATACATAGACAAAGAGACCCATCCTTCTTTTTAAAGAAGATGACTAGTGCATCCCAAGGTGAGACACTAGGTCGAATGTGAAGTTTGAGCTCCGTAAGCTCATAAGTGGTCATCTTGTATGGTGCACAAGACACTGGCTCAGCACCTGGTATAAGATCAATGTGAAAATCCACCTCTCTGCGAGGTGGCATCCCTGGAAGCTCAGGTGGAGAAAATATCTGCAAATTCCTTAAGGATGTGATGGTCATCAAGTGAAGTCTCTGAGCCATCCTCTAATCTGTCACTAACTATGATTGCAAACATCTGACATCCCTTCTACATATAACACTTAAGTTGTTTAGTGGAAATCATACACTAGGCTATAGGCCTCTGAATGGCCACAATCTTTGCTGATGTGCCATGATTGTAGAGGCAACCCATCACCTTATAGTGACAATCAAGCTTGGCTCTATGAGCCGCAAGCCAATTCATGCCTAGCACCACTCCATAAGATCCTAACGGTATGACCCTAAGGTCTACAACCGTAGTAAAGGCTCCAAGTTCTAGCTCACAATTCTAAACCATTGAGTCTATGACCATCTTGGCCCTTGTGGCTAACTTGGCCTCCCACCTAACATCCTACCTAGAGGTCACCAACCTGCAATGCTCCACTAACGATAGAGATATAAAGGAGTCTGAAGCTTCAAAATCAAACAATATAGTAATAGGAACATCTCCAATCATACTTGATGTCTCAATGACCGAAGCTTGAAATCAGCTTGGTGGTTATCAATCACTACAAACACATGGTGAGATCTACCCACATCTCCTACAGTCTGCTTAGAACCTCTAGCATGTTGTCCTCCTATTGTATACCCTTGTAGACACTTTCTAGCTAAGTGCCTAGTGCCACCACACACATAGAAAGGTCCTCTCAATTGAATGCACACTAACTATGTCCTATTGGACTACAGAGCACCCGATCAACCTGTGCTACTCTAGGTGCCTCTATAAGACTATTGTGAATGTGTTGGCCCTATAGCCTATGCCTAATGTCTGTGATCTCTATGTGGTCCTTGAGAGTGCCTTTTCAATTGTGGCCACCTTATGTCCTTTGCTAGGGTCTAGACCTCTATTGTTGCTGATGTTGCTACTATGGAGGCCTAGGAAGCAATGATGCACCTCTATACCCACCCTTTTGAGGGGGTGGGGGTCTACAAAAACTTTGATCCTACTACTAGTTACGATCATGAAATTGTGTGTGACTCATGGTTCCACCCATGAATCTCCTCAGCAATGTACACCTTCTCGGTAGCCACACTCATGGTGTGGGGGTCAGCCATGCACACTAGTCTTGCTATCTCAGGATACAAGCCTCTGATAAACTTATTGACAATAAGCTTCTCATCCTGAAGATACTCAACATACTGTGACAACTCTATAAATTAGCTCTCATACAGAGCCACTATGGATCCCCGCTGCTGCAAGTCATGAAACTCATTGATATGGTGCTGTCAGTAATGCTTTGATAGGTACCACACCATATAACACTCAAGAAAGGTACTTGAAGAAAGGGTATCCAAGGAAAGGTGGTGCTTGCGCTCCTCAGTGTGCCAACATGTAGTTGCAGAGTCACGTACCAAGTGAACTGTGACTCAGACCTTTATGTTGCTCCGTTAAGGACGCAATGCAAAGCACTGACCTAAGCTAATGAGTCAAGCCTCAGCATCGGCTCCCTTGGTATCTCCCACAAAAGTAGGTGGATTTAGCTGACGCAAATCCCTAATATGATCTCCAGGGTCGTGGTGGCCCAAAACTGGTACCTTTGCCTCAATCCATTGGCCAAAACCAAAGGGGTCATAATGAACTGACTCCACCACAACCTCCTCCTCATGATCCTATTGATGCGGTGTTGGACTCCTTCTCTACTCTCTTTGAGCTGATGTGTAATCCTCAACTGACGTCACTAGTATCTCTAGTCATTGTCCATCTACAACAGGTGGTAATCTTGCCAAAATAGCTTAAAGTACCTATAGTATTTGAGGCCCAATGTCAGGGGGTACCTCCTGGCTCTAAACTTCATATGGTGATACAGAATGAGGAGCTTGTGAATTAGTCCCTCCGAACTCACTAGTGCATGAGCATCCTCTCCTAGGTCTAGGCGACATCCTAGATGAACAAGGTGTCTAAAATTATAAAATAAAATTGTAGAATAAATAATGTGCCCTCAATGCCTAGTGTTTAAACTTGTGCTCTCATACCAAATGTCATGCCCACATTTTCCATGTAGTCATGACATGATAACCACATGTCATGCCCACAATTGTCATGTGGTCATGACACAAAATATCAAAATAAATTCCCACCTAACTCTAAAACCCCCTCACATGCAACATGTGCTCCCAATGACACACGCACGTAACATGGTTGTATTCACAACACATGTTTGGCGCGTCGCACAAAGGCAATGAAGTCAAACAGGTGCAAGATGATGCGAAACTCCTTTTGTAATCCCTACGATAATGATAGCAACTAAGGGGGTGCATTGCAAGAAGCATTGTTAAGAGGGGTGGTTTCCATCCAAGAACCAACCCTAGGGTTTCCTAAGTGAACGTGATACTGTTTCAACCTAAGTTGAAACCTAACCTTAGATATAACTATCAACTAAATTAACATTAAAATATAGAAACTAACATGATAATGCTAGATAATCCTTAAATACCATTTAAATCTATTCACAATATTTAAAAAGATTACACACCTTTAATTAAAACATTTATCCATATAATTAAATAATAAAGTTAAATAATGAAATAATTAATTAAATAATCCTATCCTTAATCCCAAATATTTTGATAGCATAACAATACTAAGGGATAAATTCCACTAAAATTTTAATAGCATAATGCCACTGTATCAACCATGTGAGGGGTAAAATATAAACTAAATAATACCCCAACTATAGAACCATTACAAAATTTAAAACAAAATAAATAAATTATTTGACATAATAGAAACAACTATAGGATTAAACATTTAAACTAAACCAATTAAAATAAATCCTTCAACTATAGAGTTTGAGTAAATTAAATTTTAAAAATGAAAGAAATAAATCATCACATAAGGTTCAAGAAATAAATTGAACTAACTTGTATCCTACGTAAGTTTAATAGGATAACAAGGAAATTACGATTAATCAACTTCCTAATACCTAGGGTATCCCATCATGCCCTAAAAAAAGTTTATAAAAGCATGCTTATTTTCTATTTTCTCACAAATGTTTACCTTTTTGTTTTATTGGTTGTAGGTTGCAAGTTGGAGAGAAGAGGGAAAATCCCTTCCCCAAGTGGGAAGGTTATTTTCCCCAAAATGTTTTCTATCAATAATTTTATTTTACAAGTTTTGTATTTGTTTCTCTATAATGTTAACATACAAGTTATTTCTTCATGCTCTAGTTTTAAAAAAGGTTTATTTATTTTCTAATATTTCAATTGTTTGCATAGGTTTTAAAGTTTAACTTTCAAAGGCATTTCAAAAAGGTTCTCCAATAAGTCTAAAGATATTGTTTTCAATGCACCCAAAAAATAGCTCTTTGGTCTTTTTTTTACACAGAGATAAATATATTTATGTATATATATAATATTTATACATAAATATATTATTATTAGGGAGAAAGTATACACACACACACACCATTGAAGTCTTACCACAGAGATTAAAATTTATTTTAAAAGTCATAGGGCCAAATCAAAATATTTACAAATTGTGTTTTAAATGGCAGAGAAGGGTTTCAAGGACTGGGTGGACAGGTTTAGGGCCGACCAACTGGGCCACACCTTGAGTAGACCATGACCATGTTTGGGATGGAGGTCCCTGCCCCACCCATGGGTCCGAGGCCTTATGGGCGGGTCAAGGGCCTTCGACCCCATGCCCGGCCTAGCTTTATAAGCAGCGATCGCAGCCCTGCCTACCCAGCAACCTCTATTTTTTTTCATTCCAAAAAAAAATCTTACCCTAAACAATAAAAAATCAATTCGATTATTAAAAAAGATTATTTATTAAAAACTAAAACATATAACTTGTGATATGCTTTTATATATAATATCTATTTATATTTTCTCTCTGTAATTTTTTTAATAAAACAGAGAACTATATATTATTTAAAACAAGTTACAATAAATAAACACACACACACAAGGCTCAAAGGCCAAGGTGTACACATTGGCTTGATTTTTGTTTACAAAATAGAACTTAAATACTCTCCACTTCATGGCTCCAATTCTCAAGCTCTCCTCCAAGAGCTGAACCTACAAAACAAGGAAAGTCTTCCCAATGCCAAGGGAAGCTCACCTCCCAACTGTTGGCTTGCAAGCAAGCCACCCTTGAGCTAGGAGGCCTACAAGATAACCAGGTGCATACTCATACTAAGGGGTTTCCAAACACACACACACAAATGAAAACACAACAACAAACCCACCCAAGGAGACTCACAAACTAAATCCATTCAACATAGATTTTAGGGGAGAGAGAGTGGACTCACTCAACTCAAGGGGACAACCAACCAATAAACACATACTAAAAATACTTCGACACATATCCTCTTGCTATCAACACTTATATCACCAAAATACCAAGGCATTGTTCCCATACACAAAACCATAATAATTTTCCATAAATAGGGCCAAAACCATCAAAATACCTCTACATGGAGAGTGTTTTTCCCGAGGAGGTTCTCTCCTCTCTTACCTAACACATGGTGAGCTCTTTCAGATGTAGAGCTTGCTAAAACAATTCCAAACCCTTTACAACAATAAGGTAAATTGCAAAAACACAAAACATCATATCCATCATGCATATATAAATAAATAACAAGAAATAGGAAGGTTTGAAGCCTTGAGAGCCTACCTCTCAAGCCTCATGTGTTGAAGGATGTTGGTGAAGAGCTCCAAGAGCCTAACTCCAAGATCCTTGCAAGAATTTCTCCTCTCCAAGCCCAAGCTCTCCTTCCCAAAGTCAATAATCAAATCAAAAAGAAAAGAACCCTCCTCCTCTCGAAAAGAGGGATATAAATAGGGTTTGAAAACCCTTCCCAAGGGATGAGGAGGTGACAAATGTCACCTTCCCAATGAATGAGGAGGTGAAACTTGTCACCTTCCCATTCATTATCACATGCACAAATTCTCACAATTGCTCTCACATATGTGTGAGATATGGAGGAGTAGAGAGGTGACACTTGTTAACCTCTCATTCCTTCTCCAAGGCACCTCTCTCCATAATTCTCCTCACACATGTGTGAGACATGGGGAAGAGAGAAGTATTTAAGGTTCACTTCCCAAAGGTTCTTACATGGTGTGCTCACATGTGTGATAACCCTTGGTATTCCTCCAAGCCCACTCAAGAACCTTGAGTTGTGGGATTGAATAATAAGACAAGTCCTTCAATCCTTAACCCAAAATTCAAATCTCACCACCTAACTCCTAGGGTTAAAAAGAGGGGTCAAAAGTGAGTTAGAACTCATGATTTGAGGTCTACAAGGTGCCTAACCCATAGGTACTAGACCTAGGCACCTTAAAAGACTCAAAAAAATCAATTAAAATGCCCATAAACTTTATGAACGAAAATGACACAAGATGACAACTCACCAACTACTCCTCCTAAGTCAACCATAGAAGGCTAATATTAAAAATCAAAATCAAAGGTAAACATATTACATTCATTCTCAAACACAGTTAACCTTACTACACCTTAGGGACTAGGTTGGTTTTACAGGGATAATACTCAAGGTTATTTGTATGACCTCCAGTTTCCATTAGCCATGGAAAATACCTAGACACTAAACAAACACATCAATAGCATAAGGTATATCATAGCTGAAGCAACTTAAATTATGCACACACATGATCGCACAAGTACATACATTCTCATATATATCACATGATCAAATTCACTTGATTCTCTAATCAATTATATTTCCAATAACACAATCACAAACATAAATCACATAGTATTTCATCAATTCATTCATCTAACTAAACCATTTCAATTGCATCAATTATAATATCACATTAAATATCATAGAATTAAAATATAATCTAGCATGTAAATATATAGCATCATCTTAATATAACTCATCTATCTAATCGAAGCATAAAATGTAGTCAATGAATGCCTAGATATATGGGATCAATAGCCCCCAAAATGTCCACATGTCAAATGACAATTCTCATAAGAAAAATAGAAGATTTAAGAAGAGTAGGCATCACAGGATTAAATGGTCCCATTTGTATCATGAAAAAATCTCCAAGGAAAAATTCATCTCCCTAAATAAAGTTTGTACTTCTAGTTGTCTACTAGAGCTACCAAGAGTTCATCAACAAGTTCCATGGTTTTACAGTAGACATCATTTCATTGTTTGATAAATTAGGAGAAAAGACATGAATATTTTCATATTAATATTTTTTTATTTATATCCATTATTATTTTTGATAAAGGGAATGATTTTTTAGTATAATTGTGCAAGAGATGGTTAGGATAATGTTGTTGCTTTAATCAAGATGATTTTTGGATTCAATTATTTTCCTATTGTGTATGAAATGAACTATGAGAATTTTGTTATAGGAATAAAATTATGGAAAGATATATCACTTTTGTGAAAATTTTGAGAATACAAAATAAGATATATACACAATGGGGAACCTCTTCATGTTTTTGCCTTCAGCGGTTACTTTTTTGGTTTTTATATACGCCAGTTGCTCTGTAATTTTATTTTAAAAATATTGTAAACTCTGGCAAGTTGTTAGTTATATTTTTTGATTGGACCGACTCATGTTTTTGAGTTGATTATGTATATTCTCGTTTAATTCAAGCTATAACCGGAGGTTTTCTTTGCTGATTCTTTCTTGCTGGTATGCCTCCCTTGAATCTGGCATTTTGTAACTTTTTTATTAATCAATTTTAGTGGTTCTGCCACTTTTTGTCAAAAAAAAAAAAAAAAGAAGATATATACACAATTTTTTCCACATATATACCAAAAATAACAAGTAGTAGAATGATTACATATTCAATATAAAACTATTAATAACATTGTACTTCAATTTTCACCACTAATTTTGAAAATTGGCCCTAAGTTGAAGAAAAGGATAATTTGTTCATCCTATGAAATGGTTATAAAAAAAATATTATAGAACATTTTAAATCCTCAAATAAAAAGTGCCATTTTTTTCTTAAACCATAAAAACTAGAGAAAATTAATCTCAATTTCAATATGAAATGTTTTTTTTCATCATTTATTTCCATTTCTTTTCAAGAACTTAAATGATGAAGGATTTATCTTTTGTAGCAAATCACTTTGTCATGTTCCCATCCCCTATTATAGTTCTTTTCATTCTTCTTCTTTAAAAAGGAAAACTTCATGCTTATAACTAAAACCACTTGCCAAATATTACTTATCCATGATTGAAGAGATCATGAGAAACTAAGATATATTACTTACAAAAGCCTACAAAAGAAATACAACTACATGTAGATGTAAAAACAAAAGGGAATACACATGCAATGTAGGGTTGTATATATAAATGTTTTTTTTAAATAAATAAGTAAAAAATGTTAGAATATTACAATTTAAAACCAAAACCAAAAAAAAAAAAGAAACTAATATGTCTTAACACTAACTAATATGAAAAACACAGACTTTTCTTGATCGACTCATCTTTTTGAGTCATTTTTGTTTTGGATATGTTTTAAAAAAGGCTACAACTGGAGGTTTTCTTCACCTGATTCTTTCCTGCCGGTATGCCTTGTTGAATCAGGCTTTCTGTAATTTCTCTTTTATAATTAATATATTTTAAGTGGCTATGCCACTTTTTCTTAAAAAAAAAAACACTAAATAAACTATTTGCCTTGACACTAAACACTTGGCAAAAAGAATATAGCTATTAGTAGTCATTAATGGTACCAAACCTTCATAAAAAATAATATAAACCATAATTCAAAATAAAGAGAAGAAGTTCAAATACTAGTGAACTTGGTAACAACCTTTCTATCCTTAAAGATTGCATGCTTTGCAAGCTCCCTAAAAATAGCAATCCTGATGGATATTTGAATCTCTTGCATTGTGATGGTGTGATTTTTGTTCTATCTTGTAAATTTGATAACCTCACTACTGTGTTTCTCAAATATGTCATTGATATTAAATCTATTCATAATCCCCATCTAACCTTATTTAAAGTACTGATAAATCAAGGTGCAACTAATTTAGAATTTTAAAGAAGAAGTTTAAGTATATAAAAGCCTATCCACAATTCATGATGAAATAAAATGGAAGCCTCTAAGTATGCAATGACTTAGGTTAATATTTGATAGGTGTCCTTTCTCTAAATTTAAATTCATTAATATTCACTATTTAAGGAAGTTTATTTTAATAATTTATTTTTTGAGAAGTAATTTGGAGGGTAAATGCACAAAGTTGTGTCCACTTAAGGTGGAAGTTTCAGACTTAGACAAAAACCCAAAATCAGGAAAAGTGAAACGGGATCTAGCTTTTTATGAAACATGATCCTGTTTTGCTTCGGGATCTCAAGCCAAAAGTGGGATCTCATTTTATAGAAATGGGATCCTATTTCATAAAGGGATTAAATAGGAAAAACAAAATGGGATCCCATTTTGAAACGGGATCCCTCTTGAAAACAGGATCCCGTTTCTTAAAATTTGAATTTTGGGCCCAGTTTTTGCTTTGTTAACTAGTTCAGGAAAAGGGTTGGGGACCCGAACCTAGTTTGACCTACAGGTTGAAGGTCTTGTTAATGTCACAATAAAATAGTGACTTTGGGCATATGTCTGGAGACCTTTTTTGTAGAATTTTTTGACGAAATTAAAACCCATTATAGATGACACAGTGTAGATTCCAAATATATAATTTTTTTACAATTGGATTATTTTTTCTATTTTTCAATTAATTTATGATGAAACAAGTCCATAAACTTGAATTATCAGAGCTTTTTAGTATTTTAATAACTTTTTATTAAAATAATTTTTTGAAAAACAAATTGTACGAAAATATACTTCAAAAAATTATTTTCAATTTGAAAAGAAAAATTCAAAAAATGATAAATTTAGGTCATTTTATGCATGACGTACACGACGACTTTTTAACACACCAAATATGGCCAATAAACAATCAACAAAAAAAAATTCAATAAAAAATTACAAAAAAATATGGAAAACGTGCTTCAGCGAGTTACAAATCTTATACCAAAAGGATTTAGAAAAATATGATTATTTAAGTCAAAATATGGATGACATACATGTGCATAGTATAGTAAAAAAAAGTGACTTTTAAACAGTGGTTTTTAGAAAGGCCTATTGAAAATTAATTTGTATCACCTGGGTATTCAAATAAATTACATATTTGGAAACAAGACTCCGAGTACTACATTTGATGATCAGTGACTTTTTTCAAGATTCCATCTCTAAGTGCTTCAAATTTTATGGTCAAATGTGATAAATTCTAAAAATCAGGGAAAACACTTCCACTTTTTGGCCAAAAAGTGGACTCAACTGCTTGCACACACCAATGAGGTTCATTTATGTTTATAGAATTTTGGTTGAACAAGTAATGTGAAAGTGAAGATTGAGACAAACAATTATTCTCATAAGTTTTTAGGAGGCCAAGTTTATGTGAAGAAATAGTAAAAGTTTTTTCATATCCTATAATATATTAGATATTGAAAAATAAGTTTTCACTTAATTTCAATTTATTATTTGAGAGTATATAAATACATTTATATATAGAAATATAATGTCTTGACTATATGTAAAGTTGATGTCAAGGCACCTAACAATTATTAAACAACCTTTGAAATTTTTTGGTTGATTAGTATTTGGAGCACAAGTCAAAGAAACATGAATAATGAACCTCTTTTGGCTAAGATCCAAGGATTGCTAGGTATCCATTCTACCAAAGTCACCTAGGGCATGATCTTGACCTAATCCTTTTTAAGGTTGTTGAACACAATGAGGTGTTGAGAGGGGGGTGAATCAACATACACTTAAAATTTTAACTGGTTGTTTACCCATAAAATTGAATAACTTAGAGAACAAAAAGGAAATCATGCAACACACATAACACCAATATTTTTACATAGAAAACCTTAAAATAGGGAAAAACCATGATGAGGATTAGCTCACAATATATTATGCTCACTGTAAAAGTATTACAACTTTATTTTAGGGATACAACCCAAGGAAGCTACAACTCCCTGTTATTGTGCTTTCATCAATTACAAATTTGATTTAGGGCTATAGCCCAAGGAAGCTACTACTCCCTAAGTATTTTATTCACAACAATAAGATTTACATAGATAGTAACTATATGGACTACTATAAAGACAACATCTAATTTATGTTGGTAATGTAGTCATCTATTTTACTAAAAACATGTCTTCAAACTGATTTTGTACACTTTATATCTTGTATTTTGCTTTGTATATCTTTTCACTTTCATCACTTTTGCACAAGTGAACTTGGTCTTCTATAAATATCCTCCGCAACACTTCAAAACATCGATTAGGTTGGCATCAATACATACAATATGATAGGAAAAACTTTTTGCAGACCTTAGAACTTCATGAAGGGGATCAAGACACATCTTTCCATACCTTCCAGAGTTAACAAAACCAAGTAGAATCCTTGGCATATATCAGACCACTTAACCAGTCAGCTCAAGTTGCTTAGGACTACTAACTATCTATCTTCATATTGTCGAGGAGAAGCCAAAAAATCTATGTGGACCAAGAATTCAATCATACATGATCTAAACATCATTCATACACCTTACTAATGAAGTATCATATTAGTCTAACCACCCACAAAATAGGAAACTTGACTAATTGTAGGAAACAGAGAATTCAGGTCCACATGTAATACTTCATAACTCAAGATATGGTATTGTGGTGTAGTACAAGTCCTCAAACCTTTTAAGAATTATCTTAAACACCCTTATATGTTCCTTATTAGATTCACACATCTTTATCTAATGATTTTGGAGAAATAAAAAAGTTTGACAAAGGTAACCAAGAGTCTGAAGAACAATTATACTCAAATCTTCACTTACAAACTTAACTACTTGATGTGGTACTCGAAAAAGGAATTTATCTGCATGTAGATCATCCTTGAGATACATTGGAGCATATAAGACCTCCATAGAAGCTTGTATGGTTGAGCTAAATATATGTCCCTCTGCAAAACTCAAACTTGTGTATATAGGCTCTGGAATAGACTATATTGCCCTTGTCACTTGAGTGTTGTCTTTGTAGACCACCAGACCACTTGATACTTCATCATAACATGCCTTATACATATATTAGCCTTTTCTCATAACCACATGATTAGATATTTCTCTGTGGAGAAATGTGGACCAAAACAAGGTGACTCTGCCTTAGGATATGTCCTATGAATGCCTTAGTTAGATTTCTACTTCTTTTCATTAAGTGTGATATTTCCAACTAATGAGATATGCATGTGGGGATATTGAAAACATGCAAGGATATGAGTATTTACCTCCGCATCATGCTCAAACACAAAACCGGTCATCTTACCATACTCAGAATGTTTTCTCTTCTCCCTTACTAATTTACCATGACCATGCTAACTCTTCCTTTGTATAAGTCTACCTATACATTTCCTTATACTATGTTGACATCAATGAAAACACATATTTCCAACAATCTCCCCCTTTGTCATTGATGGCAACATATACTCCCCCTTAGAAATGTATTTCTCTCTCCCCCTTTAACATGAAGGACAAAGGGAATGATATCCTTTTCTTGTATCAATTTAAAAACTGGAGTCTCCCCCTTATAAAAGATTTCTAAACTGTACTCCCCCTAACTATGTTTTCTAGTTACAAAATTGTACCTTTGAAAACCAAAATGGTCCTACCATTGTACTTAATACCTCCGCATATACACATTGTTTGTCTATACATCATACTACTTAAGTGGTGTAGGCAGAAAGGGCACAACCTTCTAACTACTACAAACTTTTAAACCACTTATGCAACAAAAATGAATAGACCAAGCTATTGCTTCAAACACACATACAAATCAACAAGAAAAATTTAAAAGAACAAAGAGAATGGAAGCATAAACCGTCTCACAAATTCATTGAACAATCTTCTTTCAAGTGTACAATCAAACTACAATATTCTAAATATGATAACCTCTGAAATTACAAACATACTACAGCCATATGGTCTTCTCAAAGTCACCACAAATCATATTTCAAATAGCACAACAATCTACAAAATTCTTCCTTCCTTCTTCAATCTACGATCTGCCAACTACTTGCAAAATTCACTCCAAAATCTTCAAGTGGAGACAACTGAAATACCACTTTCTTGTTTATGAAAAACCACCTTCAAACCTGCAACAAACATGCAAATTCACTTCCTTCTCACTTGCTACACCTAAGGCTAGCACTCCTCAAAATTTGCAAACATCACTATGCATCATTGCAACAACAATGCATCTGCAGAGACTCTTCAACCTCTGAGCCTCAATTCTTTTATTGATGTTCAATCATCATTAGACTTGTAATAAAACATTTGTGATGGACATCTTCATCAAATAATACTCTCTTCTGAGTGACGCCTTCCCAAATCCCTTCAAAAATTAGGTTCTCTCACAATTCCTGCTAAGTGACTAGCTCCAAAAATTGTCAAATCTCCCTTTTATGCTAAATCTCCATTTATTGTTGTAGCTTCCATTTACAACATCCCAACATGATGAAAACTCTTAGTAACTACTTTAAAATAAAATATTAAGTTCTCCAAAAGAATCTTAAATCCACCTACAAGAATTTGCCAAAAATTACAAACTTGCAAGATTCCTCTCCTAGAAAATAGGAAGCAAATGTAACTCCCACTTGAAATGTGGCACCCAAGATTTGCATGCCTTCATTTTAGGGATAGGAATATTTTCCTTGACTTTATCTCCCAAAATCCAATGCCTTGATATGTCCAATAATGACTTATCATGTAATGACAAGGATGAAGATACTACCTAGACTATCCATTACACCAAAAATTACAAAAATAGAGGCCAATAATTATTTACAACAATTTGTCCTTTTATTATATTTACCAACTCCTAACCAAACAACCTAAGGAAAATTCAAAGATTAAAATAAACTGAATGACAAATATTTTTGGTGATGTTGATCACCTATGGACCTAGATGCTCTTGCATCAGACACACTAAGTAAATTGAATTTTGTGAGTATGACACAAAATGGAGTTGAGTTGTAGGACTACCCTTTCTAGTTGTAAACAACCTATAGAAAACTCCATGATTGTAACAAGTTTGTATCATTCTTTCTTCCATCTCTTCTTCCAGCATCTGCCTGGAACACTCTACATCATCCTCCACCTACTGTATCTTCTTCTTTCCTTCACTCTCATGGGACTGAACCCACTACAACAATCTGAACACCTCCACCAATATGCATTCACCTCTTCATCTTCGTACATATCATTCATCTCTACAACATTCAAATCAACATTACTTTCATCTTCATAAAATTCAAGAAAATAAGGCATTACCTCATCTGCTACAACTTCCTTTTCACCTCCATCTGTAGTTAACGCAAGCCATTCTTTTTCAACTACTACAATATTTTCCTTTACCTCATCCTCTTTCATGAGGATATCATATTCAATGTCACATACTTGAGATTCTACTACACCTTCTCTTTTACCTGTAAACAAAATAATGTTAGCATAATCATTGGACCTTTCTTCTCCCATCTACATCGTCTCTATCTCCTTATCACATTTGATCTGACTCTTTCCCTTCAAATAAGATAGCAATCTTTCTCATCTCCTCTTTGATTAGGAGATATTCTTCATCTTCACCAAATTCTTCATCAAATATAGGACCCTCAAGTTCCATCATCTCAACTTCTTCTACACTACTCAAATTTATTGCCTCTTTCTCTTCATCTCCATTGTTGTCTTCATTCTCAGCTACAATATATTTATCCTCTTCAACTACTGCAACCTTCTTCACCACCTCTTCCATGCCTTCCAAAAGACATGCCTCAGCTTTAGATTCAAAAACATCTTCCCACTCATCTTCTTCTTCTTCCTCAATAATCACATGCATGACACTCTGCTTCATTTTTTTCTTTCCTGCATTCAAAATATCATTAGAAAGATAAACAAAATTATAACATCTTTTATGATTAAGTACTCTTCTCCTTTCCAACTCTTCTGTAATTTCTTCCACTTGTTGCTTTAATTCCCTAAATTCTCTCACCCTATCCTTCCTATGTCTTTCTCTAATTTCCTCAAGTCTAGGAATTGTCAGAATCCATCCATTGATAAAAGTCCTTTTTCTCATTCTCTTATCCATACTAAATGCTTCACAAAGCCTTAAAACACAGGTTTTAAAAACCCTCTAAATAGTTTTTTCTTGCAAGTTGCATATATACATGCAACAAATCTCTCACACAATCCAACCCTCAGGTCTTGGTGCAAACTACCTCACATTCGACGGTCTATTTGCACACTTAGGAACTCCTGCTCTGATACCACTGATGCAGGAAGAAAGGGCACAACCTTCTAACTTTTGTAAACTCTAAAACCACTAATACAACACAAAGGAATAAACCAAGCTATTTTTGCAAACTCACATGCAAATAAGCAAGAAATATTTAAAAGAACAGAGAGAATGGAAGCATAAACTGTCTCACAAATTCATTAAACAATCTTCTTTCAAGTGTACAATCAAACTACAATATTCTAAAGATGAGAACCTCTAAAATTACAAACATACTACAGCCATATGGTCTGCTCAAAGTCACCACAAATCATATTTCAAATAGCACAAAAATCTACAAACTTTTTCCTTCTTTCTTTAGTCTGCAATCTACCAACTACCTGCAAAATTCACTCCAAAATCATTAAGTGAAGACAACTAAAATACCACTTTGTTATTTATGCAAAACCACCTTTAAACCTACAAAAAACATGCAAATTCACTTCCTTCTCACTTGCTACAACCAAGGTTAGCACTCCTCAAAATCTGCAAACACCACTATGCATCATTGCAACAACAATGCATCTGTAGAGACTCTTCAACCTCTGATCCTTAATTCTTTTGCTGATGTTCAATCATCATCAGACCTGAAATAAAAAATTTGTGATGGACATCTTCATCACATAATACTCCCTTCTTATTCACTCCTTCTCAATTCCCTGTAGAAATCAACTTCTCTCACAATTCCTGCTGAGTGACTAGCTCAAAAAATTGTCAAATCTCCCTTTTATGCTAAATCTCCATTCTTTTTTTTGTAGCTTCCATTTGCAACGTCCCAACATGATGAAAATGCTTAGTAAATTATTTAAAATAAAATATTAAATTCTCCAAAAGCATCTTAAAATCCACCTCCAAGAATTTTCCAAAAATTACAAACTTGCAAGATTCCTCTCCTAGAAAATAGGAAGCAAATGTACCTCCCACTTGAAATGTGGCACCCAAGATTTGCATGCCTTCATTTTAGGGATAGGAATATTTTCCTTGACTTTATCTCCCAAAATCCAATGCCTTGATTTGTCTAATAATTATTTGTCATGAAATGACAAGGATGAAGATACCACCTAGACTAGCCATTACACCAATAATTACAAAAATAGAGGCCAATAATTATATACAACAATTTGTCCTTTTATTATATTTGTGATAGGTAAAAAATCAGGTTAATAAGATCAAGCATAGTCATGAAAACCTAACCCTACCATCGTCAAAGAATCTAATCTAAATGAAACCAAATGCATGCAATTCAAGCACAATATCACCTAGATTGTGTGATTCCTTGTTTATGATGTGGATTGCTTCTTCAACAATGAACAATTATGAAGATAAAACCTGCCATGATGGATGGATGATAATGATAAGCTCAATGAATGCTATGAATGCTCAAGTGCTCAATATGCTCAAGATGATCAGGTAGATGCTATATGAATGTTGGATATGATGTAGTATGGAATGAGAGGGTGTTTATATAGAACTCAACCAAAATCAATCAACGGTGGAGATTCGGTAGCTATGTGAATGGCTAAGATTGAAGGATAGACATAGGTGAATGTGAAGATGACAAGTGGCGGGAAGATAGGGCTTATGTGTGCTTGTGTACATAAAAAAGTACTACATGTGAAAGATATTAAATAAAAGGATGTAGTACCACTTATCTTTTTTAAATGAAAAAGGGGCACATGTTGGCTCATGAGATAAATGATAAGATAAATTAATTAAATAAATAAAATTTATTTAATTAATTAGAAAGTGGGCTTATGAAATGAATTTTTAAATAAATAAATAAAATTGTTTTAATTAAAAATAAATAGAATGAAGATAATTAAATAATTAAAGATTGTTTAATTATAGCTTAGAGGAAATAGCTAATGAATTAATTAAATAAATATAAATTCATTTAATTAATAGAAGAAATAGATGTGTTATGGATATTATTCAAGTGTGTTAGACAAATGCAGATGATGTGTAATGCAATGTTTGAATGCTAATGATAGTGAGTCAATTTTGGGTGTCTACATTTTGCCCCTCTTTGATACAATGTTCGATAGAGCATTGTGTCAAAAAAGATATGATATGCCTTCAATAAATAAAGTTATGCCCTAGTGTAAAACTGGCAAGTGATGCCCCCTTGAGAGGTAAGCTAGGCAAACTAGAAAGGGCTGGGTTAGCTCATGATAAGATGAAAGGCTAGAAACAAGGTTGACACGAAGAAAGCAGGGGTTGGGTGGGAGAAAATGGGATGATGCAGAGGAAAAAAGGATTTGGCATAGAAGAATTAGGGTTTGGATAGGGCTATAAGTAGGTCCTACAAAGGCAAATAGGCTCATTTGTGCTCAGTTGTGTTCAGAAAGATATAGAGATCTAGAGGTCCTTAGAGTTGGTGTGCAACAAGAGTTGGAGAGCTATCAGGATGGTGATTCCACGTAGAGATCATCATGCCAAGAGAGTGAGGACACATGGATGACCAGAGGGATCAGGCATACCAGTATGTATCAAACATTTTGCTAAAAGCATGATTTTGATAGGCTAGAAGCGTCATAAATGCACACACGTCACCATAAGCTACTAGGTCTTAGGATAGGTAGTTTAGGTCACTTGTGTAGGAAAACAGGTCGCTTATAGTAGTTTAGGTCACTTTTAGGCACGGCTTGGTCACATATAGAAAGAATAGGTCACTTCCAGTCAGCTAGGAAATGGATAGGCAAAACATGCATATAGATATAATCAAGTCGCTTATGGGCTAAAAGTAAGCGCATGCATAGGTTCAGTTCGTGTATAAAGAAAAAATGCTCGCTTATGAGTGAAAGGGAGATGCATGTAGAGGATCAACTCACACATAGTCAAGAAGTGATCGCATAGGTAGAATAGGTCACATATGAGCAAGATATAAGCATGTATGGTAAAAGATGTCACTTTTGATCAACATATAGGTGCATATGGAAAAATGAACCACTTATGGTAGATAAAAGATAGGATAGCAATAAACGATCAAATTTTTATATCATTTAAGTAGTGGAAGGGACTGACCTGATGAATGAAATGATGCAGGTTATACTACTGCCGTTGTTATAATGGGAGCCACATCTGAGAGATTTGTGGTTGGTGAGATTGTTGAATGTAGAGGAGCGGCTAGTGTTAGAGATCCTTAGGTTAGAGCATGTGTCAAGATTGGAGCTGGTGTAGGCACATCGAGGACTGATGACGGTGATGGTGGAGCAATGGATGAGCGAGCACAGTTCTTTCTTGTTGCCAACAGGACATGCTACTATCACACTAGAGGATGTGTTTCAGATTCTACAGATTCCTATAGATGGGGACTGACTAGATTATGATCTAGATATGGGTCCAATTGCGTTCAGGAGATTATTCAAGACACCAGACATTGGAGTAGAGGGCTTAGAGATTCCTAAGGTGACTACAGCGAGTGGTAGTGGCTATTATCAGATGGCTAGTTGAAGATAGATGAGCGAGAGGCTTTCCAGTAGGATGGGGGATGGTGATGGAGGGGATGTTCTCCTATGGTACAAGATATGCATGGGTGGAGTGTGTGCTTGGATAGCTCTATCATTTCTTGCATGATTGCACATATATGTTCAGAGCGAGTATGTCGGCAGGAGTTACAATGTTGTATGTATGGGCTTATGAGCATATTTCAGTGACGAGACCAGAGGAATGGGTGGCTAGAGTAGTAGGAGAGCCTTAGGCTAGGATGTATAGAGGAGCTTTAACATACTGGTAGCACAGAGGAGTAGTTTACTAGCGGAGGAGATTAGATGAGGTAGATAGATTTGTATGGTCATGGATGGGATGTGAGAGATAGGATGAGGAGGATACTAAGCTTGTCTATGCTAGGTAGGCAAGATATATTTTTAGATGTGGCATATACATTATAGAGCGCTATTTGCAGAGAGGGTTTTGAGATAGTTCAGGTTACCATAGGCAGTACCAGTTGGTGATTAAATTTTTGGGAGGACTAGATAGGAGGTGTTTGATTGGGGGCCGGAGGTTGTGGTTGACATAGCTTTGGCAGAGAGAGAGGGGCTACATCCAATTGTATGGTAGTGGGGACAGGATCTTGCAGATCTAGGTATGCTACCAGACTATGATGCATATTGGGTGACAGCGAGACTGACATGGCTGACGCGGGTTGGATAGATAGGGGAGATAGGGATGGAGAGACCGATCAGGAGGAGGCAATGATGGGTTCCACTAGCATAGGTTGTTGTACCAGAAGCACTAGGGATATAGGTACAAGGACAGATGCCAGGATAGCCTCAGATACTTTCATAGCCTCAGGGGCAGATATTAGTGGGTGATGATGTTGGGATTCAGTAGCTACGGAGGTAGATTAGAGAGGAGAGGAGATGGAGGCAGCAAGCATAGATGAGATTGAGGAGGGTGGAGTTGGATAGACACTAGGAAGTGATTGTCTTGCGACATGCTAGGGCTCAAGCTTAGACATACCAGGCTTAGTACAGTTGAGAGCGCAGGCTGGGGATGGACAGGATGATGGTACACTTGCTAGGGTGACAGGAGAGAGAGATGCGGCTAGATAGAGCAAGAAGATGATGAGGTTAGAGCAGATATTAGTGGGTGATGATGTTGGGATTCAGCAGCCGTGGAGGCAGATTAGAGAGCAGAGATAGATGGTCTACGGGCAGAGAGGGATACAACTGTGTAGCAGCTAAAGGGGATGACTAGTGAGCGGGATAGAGTAGTGACTGCATTGGGTACAGATGGGGCTATGATGTACTTGGCCACACAATTGACACAGGTGCAGGTAGATCTGCGGAGAGTACAGGGTGAGGTGGAGTACTATAGAGGCTTATACTATGGAGCTATGCTAGCAAAGCAGAGGCAGCCTAGCTTCAGGAGCAGATCAGGAGCTTAAAGTTCACGAAGGTCAGGTGGATCTTGATTAGTAGCCTCAGTGATGGGGCCACTGAGAGATAGGAGAGAAGGTGTAGGACCCAGTGATGGTGGTCAGGGCAAGGGAGCTGCCAGTAGTCACTAGGGCTACCTTGTTTTATGTATATTATGTTGTATCATGATGACGCCTAGAGTCGATTGTATATATATTCTTTATGGCTCAGCTTGTATATGTAGACACTTGTACCTTGACACATGTATATATATATATGATGAAGTATTGCTTACCTACATGATGATGTAATGGATGCACTATTGGTATTATGATGGTTATGCATGTTATATTTGTATTTTCATGGATTATGTATGGATGTTTATGCAAATGATATGAATGGAAAATGTATGATAATGCAAATATGTAAATGGTAATGATATGATATGGACTTATGCATGTCTAACACACTTGTTTTGTGGGATAAGAGATGTGGACAAAGGATGATGGAAATGATTGATCTTGGCTGAGGACTATATAGACGGATAATAGGATGAATAAATGAGATGATGGGTAGCTTTTTAAATAATTGCTCAAAATGAAAATAAATACAATCCTTATGTTTGATATAGCATATGGATGTTATGCACCAGGTTATAGAAGACCAAGGTGTCGAGATATCCAATGTGCAACTAGCATGCTACAATCTTTTCTGAACACATGAGGTCAAGATGTTGAGCCAACATGCACAAGATATTAATAGCAGCTAGTGTTTCAAGATGGACTTTGCCGCTACAAGCAATGGTTTGAGCTTATCTACACTATGCATAGTGACAGCTTGCTGGTTATATGTATGGAGCTAGTCTTAACATAGAATAGTCTCAAATGCATAAGAGACTATTTAGCTTCTCAGATGCTAGAGATATTGATATGTAAGATTCTAATCCCAACATGTACAAGATACCAATACGCATAGGAAGAGAATAAGATCATCCTACAAACACAACATATGAAAGAAAAATGACCATGCCCCATTCCTCACTTCATCGCAACATACCAAGATATAGACAGATCAAGGCAGTCTTGATTAGGCATAGAAAAGGGACAAAAGATAAAACAAAAGATATTGTCATCACGTTCTCGTGTCAAATTTAGGTGCTCTTAGATAGATATAAGCTGGGGCCTTGTTAAGAGGAAAGCTACATCCTATTGAAGGCTAAAGATGTTGAGAGACTGCTATAGCAAATGTTGGCTTAAGGCATGCAGACAAATAGCTTCTACCTTACTCTAGATTGGTTGAAGTGCTTGAGCTTTTAGTATACACATAGTTTGCTTCCTGCTTGAGCTGATCAAAGAGAAGAAGATGGGGTGGATCATCTATTCTTGAGTATTGGAAACTTCCTTCATAATCCAGATTGCCTACATACCCTGTATCCACGGGATCAAAGCACATTTACGATGAAGATGAGATATGATGAATATGTAGTTCTGGGTTTTATTGATGATGTGTGTGATGAAAAGATAGAAGAATGTAAGATGAAAGGTTAGGGAATGATTAGAAGAAATCTAAAAGATGGATGATGAAGAGAGGGGGCTATCATCTTAGCCTGAATCAGAGTGCTTCCTTCGCATTTTAGATTGCCTACCATGTATCCACGGGATCAAGTCTTTAATGATAGAGCTGGAATGTAGTTCTTGCATATTACGCTGGACGGGTGATGTTGGAAAACTCAAGTGATTGCTTGAATGTTTGCGTTGGTGATGTATTACGATTGTTGGATGTTAGATGAGCACAAATTGATTACAAAGATATGAATCCTGGTTACAAATTATTTTGCCACATTTGTTGTTGGATGAATGCTATGGTTGAAGTTAAAAAGTTGGTTGTGTTGCAAGCTAAAGTGTTTGATGTGTTATGAGCTAGAGATAGCAGTATCCACTTCCAAATAAGACTCAACAAATGGCCCCAATGCAGGATGAGGTTTATTATGAAGAAGCAACTATAAAGAAGGCGTGCGGTCAAGATGCTAAGGTGCCAAAAGAGATAGTTATCGCAATAATGTCTCAAGTATGATAGCTAGCATTAACAGAGGCAAAGATGGAAAAGCTATTTATTGCGAGGACATATGGATTATGATATGGGTTATGTGGGATAGGATGGCGAAACATGGTAGGAAGACTGATGATCAAAAAAATCAAGCAGATGATGGAAGCTGGTCACTACACATAGCACCTGTTTGCCAAGTTTTCACTATAGTACTTATCCAAGGTGCCTCTTTACCAAGTTTTCACTAGAGGATGGATTATTTATCTTGTACTATTATTGTTTTGTTATCCAAAGCACCACAAAGTGGTTTTCACTATTGGATGGATTTTTTATTTTTTTAGGATAGTTGATTATGTTGATAACTGAGAGGGGGGGGGGGTGAATCAGTTATCCTAATTATTTCCCTTATTGAACTTTCTTATTAATTGGTGCAGCATTGAATCAAAACACTAAAACATTAACATAAAATAAGAAACACATAACACAGTATTTTTGACGTGGAAACCCTGTTAAGGGAGAAAACCACGGGGTGATTAACCCAAAATTATTCTCTGTTAGAAGAATAGAAGATTACAAAAATGGCACTTGCCAATTAGGGCTCACTGCCCGAGCACACTGCTCAGAAGAGGCCCACTGCCTACAAGAAGACACACTGTCTACAAAGTGATAAGAATCGCAGTCTTGAACTGATTGGAAGCATCTGCATATGCTGGAGTTCAGTTCCGGTTAGGCTCAGTACACTGATCTGCTGCACTTCATCTTTCCTCTGTTCTTTATTCTGCTATCTTTCACATACCGGATCCTTTTTGCTACCTCTGCTCTTCTCTGGACTTATTCGCATATATCTTCGCACCATCACACTCTTCACAACTAAATCCATCCTCTATATATATCCGCACAAGTAATTTCATCACCTTTCTAGTCGGCATCCGGAACAGTCTAGTTTCTTACAAACTTTTGTTCTGTCGGCTGAATCCTTCCTCACCAAGCAATGCGGATCAAGCATATACTTGTAGATATCATTAATCATGTCGGCCAAACATGATTCATGCCTTCACAACCTCTGTCATCAACAGTAACACATCCGGAAAGCAGTCTGATACTCTGCCAGTCAGTTCTTCCTCTGTTTTCACTGTCTCTCAGGAATCCGGTACTCAACCATTCATATCTTTTTCCTTGTTCATCACCGGAGGCTAAATCCTTGGAATATACCACTCAAGGTAGTCCTCTTGACTTCCCCAAATCCGCACTGTACCAAGACACTTCCTCTGAGAGATCCGGACCAATCTGTCGGACCTTGCCACATGCTCTGTTCTTCTTCACCGGACCACAACATTCTTTATTCTGAGTTCCGGTAGAGACACATCATGACTTGCGGATATGTGGGATGACCTTTGTTGCCATCAATGACAACAACCATGAATCCATATAGTGTCTCTTGCCAACAATCTCCCCCTTTGGCATTGATGGCAACACTTAGTGAAAAATGACTAAGTGTTTTCACTATGCTTCCCCTTTGCTGATGCTCTATCTTTATATACAATTTCCGGAACTCCCCCTTAGCTGGATCCCTCATTTTTCACTGCTCCTCACTCCCCCTTTGACATCAATGGCAAAGGGTAGGGTCCGCACACCAAAATTTTCAAAAATTTTCTATATATAGCCGCATATTTACATACTCACATGTACTGAAGAATGTCTGCAAAGGATGTCTACAATTGAATCATTTCTGTAGCCCAACTTTGCTTCATTCTATCCAAAATTGAAATGTGACCACTCAACAAAAATGCAAAAGCTTCTGCCCGCTTGAGATCTGTCGGATCTTTTGTTTGGGCAGTGGTCTGAGCATCACTGATGGCCTCATGCATAGTTTCCAACTTAGGGATTATAATCCTTCTAAGTTCTCCCATCCGGTTAGTGATGTTCTTCCTTTCCTTCTCAAGATTTTTTATTTCATTCAAGACTGCAATGGTCTGACATTCTTGATTTGTTATAGAGGAAGAGAGAGGATCAAAACTTTGAGATAAGCTTTGTAGCTTATCTTGTTCCTCTTTTATTTTCTTGTCAAATGCTGCTGTTGCCTTTGACCAGGATATACAAAATTTGTAGATGTCACCGCCATCCTTAAGAGCATTCTCTAAGCTCTTTATTCCAATGCTTACAATCTTCCTATCCTTAGAGATTAATTCTAATATTTCTGAAAATCTTTTATCCAAAAATTCCTTTCGGACCTTTTCTTCAGCTGATTTTTCTAGAGAATCAAAATGTGTATCAACACTGCTGACTAAGGTTTTTAGATTACCGGAAGAGGAGGCTGTCGGATCTATCTGGATTGATGGCATGATCTTTACAAGTACTCCGGAAGCAGCCTCTATCAACTCACAGTCTTCCATATGAGACTTCAGGAGCTTTTCATTTGCCTTGGCATTTGCAAATGAAGCTATCTTCATTGTTTGTACTGGAGAGAGAGAGTCAAAATCAAATGGGCCTTTTAGAAGCTCCGGTTCATCAATCTCTAAAGTTTCTTTGCTCAAAAATTGTTGAACAGTTTGTACAGTGTCTCTTGCCGGAGACAGATGTTTCTTTTCTTCTGCAGTCTTAGAACTGTCAACCTCTTTGTCTTTCACCACTGCTTCCTTCTCCTGTAATTGCTCTTCTTCTTTGGATCCGGAGACTGTAGGGGAAACCGGAGGAGAGATGCTTGTATGCTCAGGGTCCACTTCTTCCGGAACAGAGGGTTCCAAGTCCTCAGCTGTTTCTGTACCTAGGTCCTCTACAACAGGAAGATTGAACCTTTTGAAGGCCTTCCGGAGGATCTCTTCTGTTTCTTGGGCCACTTTGTCAGTCTCACCAAGCATGAGTTGATTCATCCTGGCTTTGCTTCTGAACTCATCTTTGCAGTCCTTGAAGATAATGTTCATTGTCTTGGGATCAATTTGAGGATATAGCTGAATAGCTATCTGCTCCCGGATCTCAAGATCTTTAGCATGAGCATTATTCTTTCTTACTTCCAATTCCTTTTCTAGGATTTTAGGAATAAGAGATATGATTTCAATGAAAGCCTTATTATATATGTTCAGATATTTAACTGTGGCTTCCTGCAGAGACTTTTGGTCAGCCTCACTGAAGTCATCATAGGATTCAGTCATTGGTTGAAGGTTTCCATCCACCGTGACCGACTTGATTATGCTCTCTAGAGACAGAGTGGGCTTTTCAACAGATATCTCTGTCATTTCATCCTTGTCTTGGCCTGTGGAGGGTTTACCGGATCCTTTCTTCTTCTGTTTCTTTATTTCTCTTACTCCCTCATCTGACTCTGTTTCCTCTTCATCCTTTTGGCTTCCATAAGCCCTTGTGGCTTTTGTCTTGGATCTCTTACCGGATGCCTGGACTTCCGGTTTAGAACTTTTGGTTGTGGGAGGTGCAGATCTCTTTGATGATCTGGTCCAGGTGGGAGCTTCAACCGGAGCACTTTCTTTGCTTTTCTCTTCTTCCTCAGCCTTCCTCCTCTTTTCCCGGCTGGCATCAAGTGCCTCCTTTGAGATGCCTAGGCCTTGAGCAATGTGCTCTACTTCTTTTCTCACCTTTCTTTTAATCTCAGGTTCCTTGAGTTCTACATGTATTTTTACACTCAGCTCCTCAAAGGTTCCAAACCTTTCTGCCTTAGGATCTTTAGGCTGACTTAGCATGTGTTGAACATGCAGCTCCACTATCTGTTCATCTACTTCATACCCCATGGGCATGATCCAGACAGTCCTTGGTTCTACTGCCTCCATTAGGCACTGATCAGTGTCAACCATAAAGCACACTGAGTCTTTGTATTTTTCAACAAGAGACTGGGGAATTCTCTCTCTTGCTTGCATCATGCTCTGAAAGTTTTTGAAGTATCTCCATAGAGCTGAATTTCTCGCTTTTGCATCCCCAAGTCCATGCAAGTAGTCTCTTATCTGGACTGCAACAGGTTTGTCATTCTGCCATACCCATCCACTTGTTCTGGGTAGCTCATTCATGAAGTAGAAGAATAGACATACAATAAGAGTACCATACTTAAAGGAATTCTTCTTGTCCTTCTTGATTTTCTGTATATTTTCCATTAATTGGCTTAGCAGTAGTTCACAGAGATCATAATCTGCATTCTTTCTTAGCATTTCATAGGCAGTGTATACTGCAGTTCCAGATACAGAATTCTCCCTGCTGGAGTGATAGATCTTGTATCCTATTATCATTGATGCATATTTGATATCCGGATCCGAAATGTCTTCAATGGTCATTGCCCTCTTGTCAAATTTTGATCCGGTGGCCTCAGTTACAATGTTGTTCTTGACAGATTTGAGGATAGGTACCCCTCCGGAAGAGTAAAGACCAGTTACTGCTCTAATTGCCTCTTTTGTGATCTTGCAGGGTCTATCTAGCCATAGAAAGTTGTCATGCATCCTGCTCAGTACATACCGGACCCATTCATCTTCTTCAAAGCAGGGGAAATGAATAAATTGCTCAAATTGTTTCTTCTGGATATCCTTATACTCTGGTTTAAGCTCAAAAGCATTGTCTATCAGTTGTTTGTGATAGAGGTCTCTTAATTTGAATTCCCCAAATTCCTCAATGCTTGCATGTATGTAAACCCTAATGTCTTCGATATGTAAAACTCCGTGAGGAACACTAGAGAAGGCTCCTAGTGGCTCTACCTCCAATGATTTGTAGGGATGTTTCTTGAATGAGGGGCGAGGTCTATCAGAGATCTTAACTATGTTTGGAGTAGCCATTCTTCAAAGATTTGCAGTAAGGTAATGAAAAACGGAGAATACCTTATGCGCCTTCGGTTTGCACGGAGTGGTTGGATTGATTTCTTTATGCAATAACTTCGGCAGGAGATCCTTGGTGTGCTTGATGAACCTTGTTGCAGAGCTCCACTTTTCGCTTCTTCTCGAGTGCAGATTGAGCAAATGACCTTTGAGAAATCCCTTAAGTTGCTCCGCGAACCCTAATATCTGTCTGCAATAAATGCTTCACCTACATCATTCCGGTTTGCCTTGTCTGGATAGTTTGGAGTATCCTGGATTAGTCCTGATTTGTGGATATCATCCGGATCTTTCAATCATGAATAAATCGAGGTAACATATTACAAGAACATCCCAAACACTCTGTCCAATTCGCAGAACAAGATAGTGCATTTCCGGATTTTTCCGGACCTTTTTGTAATCCTTTATCATACCGGAGCATCTCCCTGAACAGGTCTTATTTGATCGATCACAGCTTCTTCATAACTCCATGCGGACCTCTGAAAACTTGACTGAAGTATCTCAAGACTCATATCTACAAACCCTTTGATCCGCATCTTGTGCCACATCCGACACCACTTGTTTGGCTGGGGGAACAAGATTTTCTTTGAGTCTCCCCCTGAGCCTGAGCTCACATTTTAATTTCCGGAAGAAATATCAGCACCAGAGTCTGGTGCGGATCCAACCTCTACATTCTCAGAACTTTTCTTCACCCAAATCTTGCTCATCTGATTCCTAACCTCATCCGCATTCATCTTTTGTTTACCCTTGTCTTGATTCTGATTATACACCGGACCTCTTTTGTCCTGATTCTTGTTTCTGCAGACTTTAGCATTATGACCAGACCTATTGCAGATTTGGCAAATAACATTTGTTTGCATATTTGACTGATATCCTCTTGATCTGCATTGATTAGCCATATGACCTACTCTATTGCATGTGAAGCATCTACCTCTGAATGATTTGTTTACTTGCATAATTCTGCATTCATGGGATTTGTGTCCATACCTTTTGCAGTTGAAGCACTGTCCGGAGAAGGATGAATTAATCTGATTCATTCTCATTCTGCACTGATTAGCTTTGTGACCAAAGTGGTTGCAGCTGTGGCAGTATCCATTGAAGGATGGATATCTTTGAGCATTTGGCTGTCTTACCGGAGGTCTTCTAGGCCTGCTCCTTGGATTTTCTGATCCAAGATTCTTCTGACCGGATCCGGAGCTTTCTCCTTTCTCATATCCCAAGCCATACTTGTCATCTGTCCTCTTTTGACTTCCAAGAAGAACTTCAAGTTGAGCAGTACTTATCTTGAATTTCTCTTTATATTCATTTGCTGTTTGAAGGTCTCTTTTGAGAGAGGCAATTTGATCCTCAAGTTTTCCTTCATTGTCTTTGGCATCTTCAAGATCAGATTCAAGATGTCTGATAATCCTGTCCATCTGGTGGCATTCTTCTGATTTTTCTTTAAGAGATTGTCTTAGATTGTCTTCAGCCTTTCTTTTTTCTTCAATCTCTTGAGTAAACTTTATAGTTCCTGATTCCATTTCATGTCTTAACATAATGACTTCTTTTGATAACTTTTCACATAACTTGGTTTGCTCAGTTAATTCTTCATTTGTATTGCTTTCTTCACTTTGTCTTGCCAACTGTTGGAGCAGCTCCTTTCTCTTTTTCATAGAGAGACTTAGTTTGTCTTTTAATTCTCTCATGAATTCATCAGCCTGTTTGAGTCTTTCCTTTAATTCACTGACTTCAAAATTTGACTGTTCAAGATCTTCAAGAGCAGTCTTGAGTTGCTCCCTTAGACCATATGCATCCATTTGAGATCCCAGATCTTCCTCAAGCTGTTAGGCTCTATTAGGAGGAACTTAGCTCTGATACCAATTGTTGATAACTGAGAGGGGGGGGGGTGAATCAGTTATCCTAATTATTTCCCTTATTGAACTTTCTTATTAATTGGTGCAGCATTGAATCAAAACACTAAAACATTAACATAAAATAAGAAACACATAACACAGTATTTTTGACGTGGAAACCCTGTTAAGGGAGAAAACCACGAGGTGATTAACCCAAAATTATTCTCTGTTAGAAGAATAGAAGATTACAAAAATGGCACTTGCCAATTAGGGCTCACTGCCCGAGCACACTGCTCACAAGAGGCCCACTGCCTACAAGAAGACACACTGTCTACAAAGTGATAAGAATCACAGTCTTGAACTGATTGGAAGCATCTGCATATGCTGGAGTTCAGTTCCGGTTAGGCTCAGTACACTGATCTGCTGCACTTCATCTTTCCTCTGTTCTTTATTCTGCTATCTTTCACATACCGGATCCTTTTTGCTACCTCTGCTCTTCTCTGGACTTATTCGCATATATCTTCGCACCATCACACTCTTCACAACTAAATCCATCCTCTATATATATCCGCACAAGTAATTTCATCACCTTTCTAGTCGGCATCCGGAACAGTCTAGTTTCTTACAAACTTTTGTTCTGTCGGCTGAATCCTTCCTCACCAAGCAATGCGGATCAAGCATATACTTGTAGATATCATTAATCATGTCGGCAAAACATGATTCATGCCTTCACAACCTCTGTCATCAATAGTAACACATCCGGAAAGCAGTCTGATACTCTGCCAGTCAGTTCTTCCTCTGTTTTCACTGTCTCTCAGGAATCCGGTACTCAACCATTCATATCTTTTTCCTTGTTCATCACCGGAGGCTAAATCCTTGGAATATACCACTCAAGGTAGTCCTCTTGACTTCCCCAAATCCGCACTGTACCAAGACACTTCCTCTGAGAGATCCGGACCAATCTGTCAGACCTTGCCACATGCTCTGTTCTTCTTCACCGGACCACAACATTCTTTATTCTGAGTTCCGGTAGAGACACATCATGACTTGCGGATATGTGGGATGACCTTTGTTGCCATCAATGACAACAACCATGAATCCATATAGTGTCTCTTGCCAACAGATTACACATGGTGCCTGTTTGCCAGGTTTTCATGAAGGTAATAGACAGGAGGGACTCAAGTGTCTAGTTCAATGGATGTTGGTAGTCCCATTAGAGATGGATGTCAGTGCACAAATCATGTTGTTATGCTCATAAATGTTGGTAAGGGTTTGCATTTGAGAGATGGACTAGGTAGGATAGTGGATTAGGATAAGGATAATTGAAGATTCACACAAGGATAGATCGAAGGCTCATCCAAGGATAGATGAATGAGATAGTGGATTATGGAAAGCTTATGCAAAACCATGGACCATAGGAAGGTGATAGGGGAGATATGTGGGATAATGGATGAAGGATGTGTTGCAAGTATGAGGTGAGCCAGTGTTGTCATTGATGTCAACATACTCATATTGCATTGACAAGAAGGATTGGATGAGCTGTGTGCTGAGGATATTGAGAAAATTAGCCTCAGTCAGGAACAGTGAAGAACCGTGATGAGAAGAAGGCAAATGTATTGTATAGGTTGAGAACCGGAGGATGCGGATTAAAGGGTTTGTAGATATGAGTCTTGAGATGCTTCAGTTAAGATTTCAAAGGTCCGCATGAAGATCTGAAGGAGTTGTGGCTGTCGGTGTAGAACCGGTTCCGGCAAGTATTCAGAGGTGACAGAGGATCACAAAAAGGTCCGGTGAGGTCCGGAACTGTATAATCCTAATCTGCGGATTGGAAGGAGTCTTTGGGATGTCCTTGTGATGTGCCATCTCAAGTTGTGTATGATTTGGAGGTCCGGAAGTACCTCTTGCATTATGACAGTGGCGACAGACAGTGTTCTTGAAGTTCCGGATAAGGAAGAGAAGAGATTCCAGTAAGTAAAGAAAGTGCGGATGTACCTGGTCATTCAGGCAGGCTTGTGAAGGTTCTTGGATCATGTTGAGGTTGTGTTGTTGGTCCGCATTGATAGTAGAGCCCAGAATTGAAGTTATTCTTCCGGATGAAGTTCTTGCTCTGTTTAGCCGACCGGATGAGTTGTTCATCCTGCGAATGTTCTTGTGGTGGCCAACCGGATGTGTTATTCATCTTGCGGATACTCTTATGGTTGTTTGCCGACTTAGATGTTTGTTCCTAAGTCGATGTCTTGTATAAATAACGGTTTGTGAGTTCATTTCGAAGTGTGGATTGTGTGGATGAGTGTGGCATAGTGAAGAGAAGTGCGAAAGGCAGAGCAGAGGTTTTTGGGCTTAAATGGAACTGATCCAGACATGGTAGAGATGTCATTCTCCAGTTCAAGATTGTGATTCTTATCACTTTGTAGACAGTGTGTCTCCTTGTAGGCAGTGGGCCTCTTTGTGAGCAGTGTGCTCGGGCAGTGAGCCCTAATTGGCAAGTGCCATTCTTTTTCTTATTCTTCTAACAGAGAATAATCCTTGGGTTAATCACCCTGTGGTTTTTCCCTTAATCGGGTTTTCCACGTCAAAATCTTGGTGTTCAATGTGTTGATGTTTATCTGCTCTTGTGTTTATGTATTATGCTTTCATGGATGATTAATTGATATGCTGTTAACTAACAACGAAGAATCAAGTGTTTGAAAGAACAAGAAGTTTTATACAACTGATTCACCCCCCCCCTCTCAGTTGTATGCCTTAAATCCAACAATTGGTATCAGAGCCAAGTTCCTCTAAAAGGAGCTTAACCGCTTGAGGAGATCCAGGATGTCGTCATACAAGAAGGATAGTCCGAAGTTCGATGGAACCAACTTCACTCTCTGGAAAGGTCGCATGAAGTGTCACTTGGAATGTATGGGAAAAGCATACTTGGCTATGGTCTCAAAACCATATGTACCTCCACAAGGTGGTCCGACAACTCTGAATGAAATCACAGATGCTGAAAATAATCTGCGGACCAAGGAAGCCCTACTAAGCGCATTGAATGATTCAGATCTCTCAAATGTTATTGACCTACCAACTGCATATGAGATCCTGACTAAACTGGAACTTCTGTATGAAGGAGATGAGTTTGTCAAAAGTGCAAGGTTGCAAAGTCTGAAAGGGAAATTTGAAAGATTGAAGATGAGAGATGATGAAAACATCACTACCTTTATGCCAAGAGTGAATGAGCTGGTATGTGGAATTAGAAATGCTGGTGGAACTCTAGATGAAAATGAGATTGTCTGCAAAATCCTAAGATCCCTTCCTGCTGCCTACAAAATCAAGGTTGCTGCCATTGATGAATTCAGAGCCCACACAACTGTCACAAGAGAACAACTGGCTGGCAAACTAGCTGCATTTGAAATGACCGAGTTTGGAGATGATCCTCCCAAGACTGAATCTGCTTTCAAAGCCAGTGCCTATGTGAAAGGCAAACAGAGATTTGATCCGAGAGAAAACTCATCAAGGAAGATGTCATGGTATGATCAAGCAAGAAGAGACATGGAAGAAGAAGAAGTAGAAACAACTCAACTTGAAGCCCTCATTGCAAAGAGACTGCCAAGAGGATCCAGTAAGTATGAAGGAAAACTACCCTTTAAGTGTTTCAACTGCAATAAGATTGGTCATTTTGCTTCAAGATGTCTGGAAAGATCTGCAAGGTCTAATACTAACAGACAAAGGTTTCAAAAGAACTGCTATTATGTTCATGAAGAAGATGACAATGAAGGAGTAACAGATGATGAATCAGAACTAGAAAGCAAATCCAGAAATGAATGGGTGTTTATTGCCATTAAGGAAGAAGATTCAATATCCTCTGAATCTGTCAATCACAAGGTTGTGGAAAGAGCTTTGGCTGCTCAAGTGGAAGAAAAGGATGATTGGGTTATTGATAGTGGATGTTCTCACCATATGACTGGTGACAAGAATAAGTTCTTAGATTTGGAAAGGTATGAAGGAGGAATGGTAAAGTTTGGTGACAATTCTGCTGGCAGAATCAGAGGTAGGGGAACTATTTCCTTTGATGGAAAGAGCAAAACAGATAATGTACTAAATGTTGAAGGATTGAAGCACAATCTTCTCAGTGTTGGTCAGTTAGTGGACAAAAGCTATGATCTCCAGTTCAAGAATGGAAAATGCAGAATCTTTACAAGCTCCAAAACTGAAATTGCATCCGGTGCTCAAACAAAAGGTAATATCTTTCATCTGGTTGGTTCAAACAAAAGTTGTCTGTTTGCTCAAGTTGATCAGAGTTGGTTATGGCATAGAAGAATGTGTCATGTGAATTTTGATAACATCATCAAGATAAGCAATATTCAGGCTGTAAGAGACCTTCCAAAATTGGTGAAACCTACAAATAGTTTGTGCAAAGAATGTCAGCTAGGTAAACAGAGCAGAGTCTCTTTCAAAAGCAAAGATCAGTCTTCTACCGGATTGTTGGAATTAGTACATACTGATCTTTGTGGTCCGACAAGAATCAAGAGTCTGCAAGGTGATAGATATTTCATGTTGTTAATTGATGATCATTCCCGGATGATGTGGGTTACCTTTCTAAAAGAAAAATCAGAAGCATTTGAGAAGTTCAAAATCTTCAAAGCTATGGTAGAGAATCAAACCGGATTGAAACTAAAGTGTCTAAGGTCTAATAGAGGTGGTGAATTTACATCTGGTGAGTTCATTGACTTTTGTGAGAAGCAGGGTATAAGGAGACAATTGTCTGCTCCTAGGACTCCACAGCAGAATGGAGTAGTTGAAAGAAAGAACCGGACCATCCAGGAAGCTGCCAGGACAATGATGTTGGAAGAAAATGTTCCTCAGATGTTTTGGAAAGAAGCTATCAGCACTGCAGTCTACACTCTCAATCGAGTTCAAATCAGAAACAACACCGGTAAGACCCCCTATGAACTCTGGTTTGGCATCACTCCTACTGTGAAATATTTCAGAGTATTTGGTAGCAAGTGTTATATTAAAAGAGATGAAGATCTAGGAAAGTTTGATGCTAGAAGTGATGAAGGAATTTTCTTAGGCTACTCCACTCAAAGCAAAGCATACCGGTGTTACAATAAGAGATTGAGGAAGATGATAGAAAGCACCAATGTGAAAGTTGATGAAGGAATTGAGAAGCCTTCAAGATTTTATGAGTTTGATGAAGATGATCAAGATGGTGTTCAGGTTCAAGGGACTCAATCCCCTCCGGTAAGTCAGAATCAACTTGATCCAGTAAATCAGGAAGAAGAAATAAGTCAGAATGAACCTGATCAAGGAGCAACAGTGCAGGATATTCCCAAAATTCCAAGGTATGTAAGACTAAACCACTCTGAAGATCAGATCATAGGTGACAGAAGCAAAGGTGTGCAAACTAGAAGGAATGTTGCTCAAAATCAGGATGAATATTGTCTGATTTCAAAGATTGAACCTAAAACAGTAAATGAAGCCTGCAATGATGAAAACTAGACTAAAGCAATGAAAGATGAATTAATGCAAATTGAGAAAAATCATACTTGGGATCTTGTTCCCAGACCTAGAGACAGGAATGTGATTGGAACCAAATGGGTCTTCCGGAACAAACTGAATGAAACTGGTGAAGTTATCAGAAACAAAGCTAGATTGGTCTGCAAAGGCTACTCTCAAATAGAAGGAATTGACTTTGAAGAGACCTTTGCTCCGGTGGCAAGAATTGAAGCAGTCAGATTATTTCTTGCATTTGCTGCCTTTAAAGACTTCAAGGTATATCAGATGGATGTCAAGTCTGCTTTCCTAAATGGTGATCTGGAAGAAGAAGTTTACATTGAACAACCGGATGGATTTCAATTGTCTGATAATGATGATATGGTCTGCAAGTTGAAGAAAGCATTGTATGGACTAAAGCAAGCCCCAAGAGCATGGTATGAAAGGTTGGATAAGCATCTTGTGCAGATTGGATTCAACAAAGGTACTGCTGACAGTAACTTATATTTCAAAATTGTTCATGAAAACATTTTGATTGTTGAAGTGTTTGTGGATGATATCATTTTTGGAGGAAGAGATAGTATGTGCAAAACTTTTGCAAATTAGATGGAAAGTGAGTTTGAAATGTCTATGCTTGGTGAAATGAATTTCTTCTTGGGTCTGCAAATTACTCAAACAAAGAAAGGAATCTTCATTTCTCAGACCAAATATGTGAAAGAATTGTTAAGGAAATATGGTATGGAAGATTCAAAACCAATGAACACTCCCATGGCAACCGGATGTAAGTTGAGCAAAGATGATGACTCCCTAAAGGCAGATCAGACAAAGTATAGATCAATGATTGGTGGGTTGTTGTATCTCACTCAGACTAGACCAGATATAATGCAGGCTGTTGGTCTTGTGGCAAGATTCCAGGCTGATCCTAGAGAATCTCATGTTATGGCAATCAAAAGAATTTTTAGGTACCTGAAAGGAACAGTTGAGTATGGTCTATGGTACCCTAGAGATCTGGATTTCTCTCTTCATGCTTACACAGATGCAGATTGGGCAAGAGATGTGGATGACCGGAAGAGCACTAGTGGTGGAGCATTCTTTTTGGGGAAGAGATTGGTTTCTTGGCTAAGCAAGAAACAAGATGCAATATCTCTGTCTACAACTGAAGCAGAATACATTGCAGCAGCAGGTAGTTGCACTCAAATCTTATGGATGAAGCAGATGCTAAGAGACATTAAAGTTGAATATGAGGAGCCTATCACAATTTTCTGTGATAATTCAAGTGCAATTAATATTTCTAAGAATCCGGTATTGCATTCTAAGACTAAGCACATATCTATCAAGTTTCACTTTTTGAGAGAACAAGTGAACAAGGAAGAAGTCAGATTGGAGTATGTTCCCTCAAAGGATCAGATTGCAGATATCTTTACTAAACCTCTTCCCAAGGACTCTTTTCAATATCTCCGGGAGAAGTTAGGGGTCATGGCCCCTCCGGTGATGAACTAGGATGCACTGATGTGCATCAGTCCGGTGGATATCACAGTCATATCTTGTGATCCAGATTGATGATGGGGAGCTGCAACTAAGGGGGAGCAGCTGGTATGATTCTGATGTATGAGAATTGCAAGTATGAGCCCTTTGCCATTGATGTCAAAGGGGGAGAGAAGACATGTGAAAAACAAGTGGTTGATGATCAAAGGGGGAGCAGTAAAGGAAGAGAAGACATGTGAAAAGTTGTTGTTGATAGGGGGAGCTGTGACAGAAAGGAGAAGTTCTTGTCTTGATGGTTTTTCACATCATATGTTGCCATCAATGACAAAGGGGGAGATTGTTGCAAGTATGAGGTGAGCCAGTGTTGTCATTGATGTCAACATACTCATATTGCATTGACAAGAAGGATTGGATGAGCTGTGTGCTGAGGATATTGAGAAAATTAGCCTCAGTCAGGAACAATGAAGAACCATGATGAGAAGAAGGCAAATGTATTGTATAGGTTGAGAACCGAAGGATGTGGATTAAAGGGTTTGTAGATATGAGTCTTGAGATGCTTCAGTTAAGATTTCAGAGGTCCGCATGAAGATCTGAAGGAGTTGTGGCTGTCGGTGTAGAACCGGTTCCGGCAAGTATTCAGAGGTGACAGAGGATCACAAAAAGGTCCGGTGAGGTCTGGAACTGTATAATCCTAATCTGCGGATTGGAAGGAGTCTTTGGGATGTCCTTGTGATGTGCCATCTCAAGTTGTGTATGATTTGGAGGTCCGGAAGTACCTCTTGCATTATGACAGTGGCGACAGACAGTGTTCTTGAAGTTCCGGATAAGGAAGAGAAGAGATTCCAGTAAGTAAAGAAAGTGCGGATGTACCTGGTCATTCAGGCAGGCTTGTGAAGGTTCTTGGATCATGTTGAGGTTGTGTTGTTGGTCCGCATTGATAGTAGAGCCTAGAATTGAAGTTATTCTTCTGGATGAAGTTCTTGCTCTGTTTAGCCAACCGGATGAGTTGTTCATCCTGCGAATGTTCTTGTGGTGGCAGATCGGATGTGTTATTCATCTTGCGGATACTCTTATGGTTGTTTGCCGACTTAGATGTTTGTTCCTAAGTCGATGTCTTGTATAAATAATGGTTTGTGAGTTCATTTCAAAGTGTGGATTGTGTGGATGAGTGTGGCATAGCGAAGAGAAGTGCGAAAGGCAGAGCAGAGGTTTTTGGGCTTAAATGGAACTGATCCGGACATGGTAGAGATGTCATTCTCTAGTTCAAGATTGTGATTCTTATCACTTTGTAGATAGTGTGTCTCCTTGTAGGCAGTGGGCCTCTTTGTGAGCAGTGTGCTCGGGCAGTGAGCCCTAATTGGCAAGTGCCATTCTTTTTCTTATTCTTCTAACAGAGAATAATCCTTGGGTTAATCACCTCGTGGTTTTTCCCTTAACCGGGTTTTCCACGTCAAAATCTTGGTGTTCAATGTGTTGATGTTTATCTGCTCTTGTGTTTATGTATTATGCTTTCATGGATGATTAATTGATATGCTGTTAACTAACAACGAAGAATCAAGTGTTTGAAAGAACAAGAAGTTTTATACAACTGATTCACCCCCCCCCCCTCTCAGTTGTATGCCTTAAATCCAACAGGATGGAGGTATGGAGCTATGTAAAAATGTGGGATGGAATGAAACCATGACCAACGGTTGCATACACCGTGATAAACATTGAAGCTTTAGATGGAAAAGTCAGTCTAGGGAGTGAAAGAAATGCTAGCTTAGGGGATGGGTGATGGAGTGATGTAGGAACCCATAGATACTTAGTATTTTTATGATTTTTCCTTTTCTTGTGTGATTTTTAGATGGAATGGGATGTTTGGAAGGAATTGGAATGTGAGACGGAAGAAGACAATAGAGATTCTTTTGTTTGAGATATGGATAAGGATGCCTCATTCGGCCTGCTTGTTTTTTTTCTTAGGAACCCAAACCATTTGAGGTGTAGGCTCTTCTTGTGGATTTAGAGGCTCAACTAGCTTTTTAGATGTATTAGGCTGTGATTCTTTGCTTTGATTCCCTAAGGCATGAGAATCTTTAGGATTCTTAGCAAGATTTTTAGCTTTAGAGGTAAAGGCATCCAAATTTTTATTATTTTTGAATCCCATGGATGTGATGGAAGCGGGGTTGGCGGGATGAGTGGAAGCTTGATGCTTAGATGATATGTGCATTTGTTGGTCATGATTAGGAATGTAATGGTGCTGATGGATAAAAGGATAATTAGGCGTTGGTAACAATGGTAGCAAGGAAAATGGTGGGATATTAGGAGTTGGAAGGAGTGGGGGTAAATTGGATGGTGGAAGATGTTCGATCACATGCTTTTGTAGGTTATAGGATGGTGGAAGTGGATGATATGGAAATAAAGTTGATGGTGGGAGTTTAGGAGTTGGAAGAAGTGGAGGTAGATTGGATGGTAGAAGATGTACAGTCACATGCTTATGGGGTTTATGATGGAGTTTTGACAGGAAATGGTGGACTTAGGATGGATGGAGGAATTACCAACATCGTTAGCTTGGGGAGGCCGGCGTTCGACACTAGGACTAGGAGTTCTTGGAGAACTAGACTTGAGCTCATCTTTAGATGGAGATAAAGGGGTTGCGGAAAGCATGAAGATGGAGGATCCTAGAAAAAGATTGGTGATATGAAGGGAGTCGTCGATGGTATCAGAGTTAGAAGTCTCTCTTACCAAAGAAGATCTAGCTTCCGTATCAGAAATGGATATAGATGAAGATTCTTGCAATGACCACTTTTGGTGTACTTGATATGGAGGTTGGGAGCAGCTTTGATAGATGATGGCTTGAGTAGGTCAGATGGGTCTATATAGGATGAAGACAGATATGCCTCGGTGTTGATAGGAATGTGGTTCAAACTCTAATATTTAGCTTGAAAGGCACGACAAAATTCAAATGGATTGGGATCAGCATGGATAGTAATCTCAACACCGTTATGTGGGAATTCAAGACATTAATGGTATGTGGAAGGAACTACCTTGAGGGCATGTATCCATGGATGACCAAGGATGATGTTATAAGGAAGATCAATATCAAGAACCTGACAACGGGTTTCTGTGGTGACTTGCCCAACTTGGATAGGCAAGAAAATAATCCCTTCAGTATCTCACTCGGCATCATCATATGCTCTGATAGTAATAACCTTGGAGGTATCAACATCTTTCTTAGAATATCCTATTTGTTTTATCAATTTTAAGGAACATATATTAAGACCAGTTCCACCATCTACCAAGATTCGTTTGATACAGCGTTATTTAACAAATACTTCAATGTGGAGGGCTTCATTTTGTGAAGGATGAATGGAGAGCTAAAGATCTTTGTCAGAGAAGGTTAAATGACAAGGGGCTGCAATGCTAGCAACCATAGATTGGAATTATGTGATATTAATATCATTGGGCACCAAAGATTCTTGTAAAGCTTTGTCAAGGATAGCTTTGTGAGCAGGGGATATGTGAAGCAACTCAAGAATGGATATGTGCGCGGGTCTTTTACCAAGGTGATCTAGGATATTATAGTTAGAGAATGATCAAGGAGGATGAATAGGTGCTCCTTGAATGGTGACTCGACCTCTTCAAGTGGTTATAGCGCAGTCAGGTGCTTTGCCTTAGATAGTAATGGTAGAAATGCGAGCATGGTCAATGCGGCCAATGGTAGATGATTCATAGTTGTTCTGGATGGCATGACCGACATGAGGGTTACTTGGTTTATCATGAGATGGAAGTGGATTCTTGAAAGCCTCTAGATCATAGTTCGATGTTGATTGTTGTGCGGGTTGAGTTGTTCAAGGTGTAACTTTGATTAAACCTTGATTGATGCAATCTTGAATAACATGTTTTAAGCACATACAACCATTTGTTTTGTGTCCTTTAACTCGATGGTAATCGCAATACTCATTTTCTTTGTACCAAGGAGATTTGAAAAGTGGTGCATCTGGTAACATAATATCACCTGCTTGGAGAAGCTTTTGAAAGACAACTTCCATAGGTTCCGCTAATGGTGTAAATTGTCAGTGCGGGTTGGAAGTTTGTCGTTGTTGCATTCGTTGAAAAGATTGTGTTGTTGTAGAAGCAGCTTGAATATTGATGGGAGCTTTCATATTTTGTATGTTCTTTGCATCCACAACACCATCGTTGATAACATTTTTATTTTTGTTCCAAAAGTGAGACTTATTGTTAGAGTTTTGAGGATAGTCTTTGTTATCGCGAAAGATCTTGATAGTTCCTTTAGAAATTAAAGCTCATTCAATGATGATTCCTTTGGAAACAAGTTCATCAAAGGTGCTAGCACTTTGCAATTGCAATTGGAATGACAGCTCGGGATGAAGATTTTGAACTAAGATATCGATCTGTTGCTTCTCAGGTGTTTCCCATGATAATTTGTTAGCCATATTATGCCATTGTTGAGTAAATGAAGAAAAGGCTTCACCATTGTGCTGTTTATTATTGACAAGGTCATTCATGTTCACCTCATGTTCAATGTTAAAAGCAAAGTGTGATCGAAACTTATTTGCTAATTCTAAAAAAGACTTAATTCCCAAAGGTAAATGAGAGAACCATTCAAGAGCTTGTCCTGCTAAGCTTCGAGGAAATAGTCTCAAAAGATATGTATCTTTATAAGAAACATCGAGACATGCCACAAAGAATGCTCTAAGATGGTCTTCCAAATTTCCTTTTCCTTTATACCTGTCAAATTGTGGAATTTCAAAGTGTGGCAGAAAAGGGGTCATATGAAGACACTTGTCAAATGGATAAGCACATATGTTTTTTAGATAAAATGTCTTCTTTCCTTGTCCTACCGCTTGATTGATCATTTGTTGAACATCCATTGGAGATAAGTGTTGCTGTTGCAAAGGGGGTGAAACATGGTATGATGTATATTAAGGTTGCTATTGTGGGATATATGAAGCCATGACCGTTTGTTGAGGTTGTGTACTCACAATGTATGTCAAAGGATTGGTATGTGACACATATGTGGTTGAGGAGTGCTATCCTTGAGACAGAAGCGATGGTTGGGTATATTGTGATGAATGGACACCAATATTTTGCATCACATGCAAAGTGGAAGATGGATTGACACTAGTTAATGGTTGGGAAGTTGGAGTTGGATTTGTGACATGGTAAGTGATGGAAGGATTGGTAGATGCGAAAGAAGGATGGACACTTGGGTTTGTATTTTGGACAACATGGGGATTGATATGTGTCATGTGTTGGGTGACAATAGGCAACCCTTGGGTAGTATAAGATGGATTGATGGTGTGTGAAGGATTCGAAGAATATGACAGAATGGATGTAAGTTGCTCAACATAAGTGACTGTAGTGCTAGGATTGGCTTGAGAAACGATAGGAGGGTCACTCATATCAATAAGACTAATATTGGGATTATATGTTGTAATGGAGGGATTAGTAGAGATGGTGGAAAGCGTATAAGCAGTTCGTATATGAGATATGGTATTCATATGGGATATGGTAGGTTGTGATGGTCGTGAAGCTTGAACTATTGGTGTTGTTGGGATAGTTTGGGAGGCTTGCACACTATGGGATATGGGGATAGCTTGTGATGTTTGGAGCGTTTGTGCTTGGGCCACATGGATAGCTTATGTTACTTGAGGCATGGAAACGGTCATGGTAGGGGGAGGAGTATGTTGAGGAACATGGAAAGGTGGAATATTCAAGTTTTGTGAAATTAAAGGGAGCACATTGGTTGGTGTTATCAAAGGTTCTAGAGTGTACTCCGAGTTTGGTGGATTAAATGAAGTAACAATAGGCAACGAAAGAGATGTGGTAGAAGATAAAGCTTGTGATATGATAGGGGATGGTGTAGCTATAGTGGATGGTCCCTTTGTAACAACAGTGGGAGTGTTTGGATCATGCTCTCTAATAGTGGATATGTCAAAATCTCTTGGTAATTTAGCGCCCATGCGAGTAAGTTACAAGAAGTAGCGATTAGGCTTAGATAAAACAAGTCTCTCAACTTGATCCCACACATGGGTATCCTAAAATTCTGATAAGTCTTCTTGAGATTGTTCTTCAAACATCTCTAAAAATGTTTGAGGTTGCACTTTTTGTGAAGATGACTCTCTAATGGTATACCCATGAGGCGTAAACATATGAGGAGGCATACCAGTCGTAAATTGAGTTGCATGTTTAAGAGGTGTTGATCTAGATTGTTGCATTTTAGCTCCCATCTCAGCCTGCAATTTGGCTTCCATTTTAGTTCACAATTTGGCCTCCATTTCAGCTCTATATTGACTCCTAGTTTGACGCATGATGTTGATGTTGAAAACTAAGGTTTATCTTGTCAAGGTTTTGAGACCCAAAAGAAAGGTGATAGTTTGTTGGTTTGGTTGGTTGCTGGTTGCTTTGTTGTTTTGCTTGGTTGCTGATGTGCTTGGTTGGTTGGTTGTTGGCTGGTTTTCCCTAGAGAATAGCTCACACACTCAAGGGAAAAGTTGTTTGCTGAAAGTTGCTATGTTGCTAATGTTGCTAAAGCTAAAGCTAGGAGATGATGTTTTGCTAATTGATTGAAATGATTGGTTGAATGTTTGGTTTGCTAGTTTGGGTTCTCAAAAAGATGAAAATCTCATGAATTTGGTCGATTGATAAGCTCAAAATAGGAGACAAAGTCCAGGTATCTACTCATGATTAGAGACAGGTCTGAAAGCTAATGTTGAAGCTGAGAAAGCTAGATTTATGGCTAATTCGACTGAGTCACTAAGATTTGCTAGTATAAGCCCATAGGTGACAAGTAATAACTTGAATGCGACTCAGCAAAGGCCAAAGGCAACTGATAATAGCTCAAATGCAAGATCGTTTAGGTTCTGACAACAGGTTACAATGTTAACCAGAGGCGATCTAATTTTTCACAAGCGATTAATATTGGCTCAAAAGTGATTTACTGCTAATCAGAAGCGACACAGGTTAGACCAAAGGCAACTGTCTGTTGTTTAAAAGTGAACCAATTTAGACAGAAAGCGGCTGATGGCTATTTAAAAGTGACTCTATTTAGGTAAAAGTGGCTAATTGTTGTTTAAAAGTGATTCTATTTAGGCAAAAAGTGGCTAACTACTATTTAAATGTGATTTACTTATCTGTATGCGGGTAGTTTAGGCTCAAAAGTGACTGTGTCTATCAGGAAAATTTGTGATTTGTGATTTTTGATAAGAAAACAGTAATTACAATCAATCACACTCACAACAATCACAAACTTGTACAACCTAGGCTAGGAAAGGACTGTATTTGTTGAATCCCCTGGCCATGCTTATTCAAAGTGGATAGCTTCAGGATCTTGGTAGCACCGGCTCCCCTCCATGGCACACACTTCTCATACATACCAAGATCTAGGTTTCATGTAAGGTTTGTCCCTCACCAAACCTTAGGATTGTCCCTGCTATCTCTTCTAAGAATCACATGAATCAAGGTGGCTTCAAAGGTCCCACCTTTTGCATCAACAAATAGAAAGTTTTTGGCTACTACACAAAGTTGCTAATAAGGGCATCCGTTCGAGTGGCTATACATGTGGCAGTGCTACTCTCCATTGTTGAATCTCCCAGTCTTCAAGGGTTATGCCTTGGAGGGTTTTGGGGGAGGTTGGCTGTCGATATAATGCAACAACACCTGTTGTTTGTGGCTTTCAACACAAACACTTTTCTTATATAGCAGTTCGGAAGGACTTGACTTTAGTCCATTACCGCTTGGGTCATATCCCTTCTCACACTAGGAAGGCAGGCCCTCTAAAGATAATAACAAGTTCTCATACACCCAAGATCCATTTGATAGGCAAGGGGAGAGGATACTTTTGTTATTAAATTTGGGTTACAATCAATTGCATGCAAGCAATCAAAAGATAAATCAAGCACGGAGCAAACAATGATTTATTTTAAGCACCAAGCCCAAATGTTCATAATTTAGTGATAAAACACAAGTCTTGGACCGATCAGAGCTGCAACAGATATGTTAATAGTTTGATAACCTCCTTTTCTTGGACAATCTATAAGATGCTGCACAAATACCCAATTAGTAGCCAAGAAAAACAAACTACAAGTGATACAGACTGAAAGCGACATAGTTTACCAGAGGTGATCCACTGTCGGTCAAAAGCAATCTATATTCTATCATAGGCAAAATGATACAAATCATAAGTGATGTTGAGAGCGCTAGATGTGAATTGTTAAAGCTCACAAGTGATGTGAAAAGGCAGGAAGTGACAAGTTATGGCTCATAACTGACCCAGATCTGCAAAAGAAACAATATGCAACAAAAACCCTACTTCTACAATAAACGGTTCGATTAGCTAAAGGCGATCACTATCAGATCAAAAGCGATTCAGATAAATGCATAAGCAACCACTATTAGTGTAAAAGTGATGTAGAACAGACAAAAAAGTGACCAATATTCACTTATAAGCAATCTAGAAATTGCTAAAGGTAGCAGGTTTCAGCTTAGAAGCGATGTGTGTATTCAGACATCGACGATTTTTTTGCTCAAAAGTGACCGGAACTTGCCGTAGGTGCTCGAAAAATCTGATCTTCATAAAAACAACTTCAAACAGCAAAGTTAATCAAGGACATGAATCCCACCAGGCGTGCTAAAATGTGATAGGTAAAAAATCAGGTTAATAAGATCAAGCATAGCCATGAAAACCTAACCCTACCATCATCAGAGAATCTAATCTAAATGAAACCAAATGCATGCAATTCAAGCACAATATCACCTAGATTGTGTGATTTCTTGTTTATGATGTGGGTTGATTCTTCAACAATGAACAATTATGAAGATAAAAGCTTTCATAATGGATGGATGCTAATGATAAGCTCAATGGATGCACTATGAATGCTCAAGTGCTCAATATGCTCAAGATGATAAGGTAGACGCTATATGAATGCTAGATAGGATGTAGTATGGAATGAGAGGGTGTTTATATAGAACTCAACCAAAATCAATCAACGGTGGAGATTCGGTAGCTATGTGAATGGCTAAGATTGAAGCATAGACATAGGTGAATGTGAAGATGACAAGTGGTAGGAAGATAGGGCTTATGTTTGCTTGTGTACATAAAAAAAGTACTACATGTGAAAGATATTAAATAAAAGGATGTAGTACCACTTATCTTTTTTAAATGAAAAAGGCACACATGTCGGCTCATGAGATAAATGATAAGATATATTAATTAAATAAATAAAATTTATTTAATTAATTAGAAAGTGGGCTTATGAAAGGAATTTTTAATTAAATAAATAAAATTCATTTAATTAAAAATAAATAGAATGAAGATAATTAAATAATTAAAGATTGTTTAATTATAGCTTAGAGGAAATATCTAATGAATTAATTAAATAAATATAAATTTATTTAATTAATAGAAGAAATAGATGTGTTATGGATATTGTTCAAGTGTGTTAGACAAATGCAGATGATGTGTAATGCAATGTTTGAATGCTAATGATAATGAGTCAATTTTGGGTGTCTACAATATTACCAACTCCTAACCAACCAACCTAAGGAAAATTCAAAAGTTAAAATAAAATAAATGACAAATATTTTTGGTGATGTTGATCACTTGTGGACCTGGATGCTCCTACATCAGAAACAAATTCTTATAGGTTATCTTCAATTGGGTACAAATAGTGTCCCAATGACCTTTTACTGAATAAAGAGAGTTGTTTTGACACTTAAATTGAATATACAGATTTTTAGTTTCTTTCATAGTGATGGGCAATATCCACTTCTATGCTACCTTTTCTGCTTCAGTCACAACTTCTATCGTAGAGGTAAGTCTCGGGCTTACTGTTTCTCTAATAAAACTATATTGTCTTAGAATTTGATCTTTTTCTTGTTGTAGTAGACAAAACTGAGAGTGCAAACTTTCAACAATTGCTCTGGTTGCCCCATCACTATCCTTTAGGGGATCATACAAACTAGATACATGTGAAATCTATGACGATGGAATCCATCGGATCCTTTATGTTCCTTGTAGACACATGCCATTTTAGACAAAATTGATACAACAAAGCAACCTCTTCTATACATTTCTAAAAATATTTTATCTTATCTTGCAACATATTGTGTGCATTTGCACACATATCAAAAACATCTTTCAATCTCTTATCATTTATTTTCTTTAAGGCCCCTTTTCTACCTTTTCTTCAAATTGAGATGAATGATCTTTAAAAGAATCAAGTAAGAATTTTAACTATTGTACATTGGTCAAAGATGTGTCAATATTTACCTCAAGAATAAATTCATGGATAACTTTTACTGCTTCATCCAATGATTATGTATTCTACTGGTGATGATGTAGAATTTCCTTTCTAGCAGATGAATGTAGAATGTCACCAAGATGTAGCTTATGCAAGGGGTTAATATTAGTTAAATCTACCTTCCCTTCTTGCATAGGAACTTGTAACAACTATGGAGATACCATAGGCTAGAGCTACATTTCCAAACTTAGTAGGATTTATGAATTTAAATCAGTCGATTCTTGACTAATCTCTTCTACTCCACCTTGACTCATCTTCGGAGCCTTTTCTTTATCAGCAGTAATCATATCTTTGTTTAGTCCTTCATATTACTCTATGTTTACTGAAACATTTTGTTTACCTTATAAACTCATATAATCATCCATATGAGTGGTGTCTTCTGGAATATTCTACTTGTCTTGCATAGCTAATTATCCATTTGTTCAAAGTTCTCTGGAATACTTTATTCATCTTTCTCTTTATCTTTCTTAGCATTATCTTGAGTACTAGGATCAACATTCACATTTTCTTGCAAGTTTTCATTATCTTTCTCTTTTTCAATTTGTTCTTCTTTTTCCATAGAGGATGCATTAACATGATGAGGTGATTGTCGTGGTGAATTATGTGTTTTTTCCACATCCCCTAGTTTTCTTACCTCATCAAGTATCTTTTGACTGATTTCTTCAATTTCTTTTGTAATTTGTTGAATGTCCTCCTTTCTATTCTGCATAAGAGTGTCTACTCTGTGCTTTGTTCTGAGCTCTTAAGCTTGTCTTTGAATCAATTTTTTTTCTTCCTCAGATAGGCAAGCACCAGCTTTATCTAAAGCATGTTGTATGAGTTTCTCTTCTAGTGCCATAGCTTCATCTCTATCCCTTCTTAGGGCTTTTTGTAAGCTTTTTGATACTTTAGGTAATATTTCATCAAGAGACTTGTTATATCTCATCATGTACATTGTAATTGCCTTTTCAATGATGGCTTGATCCTTAGGGGAAGACTCCAGATGAAGCACCATAGTTTCATCAAACAAATTGAAGCAAACAATGGCATTGTAAACAATAGCTAGAGACATAGGGCCTCTAAGAGGAGGTGTTAGTACCTGAGTGCCATTTTTGTTTTTCTTCTTTAGTGGGGGAGTTTTCTCATTTTCATCTTCTTCTTCTTCACTTGCTTCAATACCTTGTTTCTTCTTTCTTTTGGCCTTTGCCTTGACCCTTGGTTGCATTTTCAATTTTCCTTTCTCTTCTTTCTTTGACATTACTTCTTCTTTATCACTCTCAATCTCCTCCACAATGGTTTCTATTTTCTTCTCTAATTGTTTGCCCTTGGATTTTATATATGTTTGTCCTTCAAAAACCTATTTCTGTCTAGTAGAGGTTGTCTTTACAGAGAAAGTGGGTTGTGGAATACTAGCAGTAGATTAAGAAGTAGATCTACCTAATCTTCTCAATGTTGGATGCTCAGTAATGAGTGGAACAACATATTCTATAGTGTTCTGAGTAGTGAAACCTCTAGGTGGTATATCAACCCTTTTGAATAGCTTTTATTTATTCTTCTCTATCTCTTCTTCAACCCTTTTCTTGCATATTTTGTCCTAAATTTCTTCACAAGTTCCAAATCTTTCACCTTTAGGATCATTAGGTTGACTTAACAAAATCCCAACATAGGCCTTAACTTCATCATCAGGTACTTCATATTGAAGCTTGAGAATCCATGAAGTCCTCAGCTCAACTACTACCATATAACAATAATCTTTGTCCACAAGAAATATTATATCATCTTTGTATTTCCTGACCAAATTAGAAGATATTCTATCCCTTTTATGCATCTCAGTTTTGAAATTCTTGAAGAAACCCCAAAAGATAGTATTACAACTTTGTTCAAAGTTCCTTATGTATTCTTCGATTTTGTTTGTACTGGTTTATCTTATTGTCGTATCTTTCCTTTATATCTTGGTAACTCATTCATGAAATAGAATGCTAGGCAAATGATCGGTGAACCATACATAAAGTTGTATCCTATATTCTTTGTTCTTTTTAGATTCTCTAACAATTGATCCTTCATAACTTCACACAAATCAAAATGCTTACCCTCTTTATCCATCTGATAGGTACTGTATATGTTTGTAGTAGTTTCAAATCCCTCTATGTTGAAGTAGTACACTTTGTATGCAATTCCCATTGCTGTATATCTCACATTGGGGTCAATAATATCATCAATTATTAAAGCCCTCTTGTCAAATTTGGCACTAGTTAATTCAGTGACCTTTTCATTCCTGATTGATTTCAACTATGATACAGGTCTAGTGGAACATATCCCTTTTACATCCCTAATAGATTCTTTTGTTATTTGATGAGGTTTGTAAATGTATATAAAGTCATCATGAATTATGCTGAGGATATACCTAACCTAGTCATGCTCATTAAGGAAATCTAGAAAATCTTTCCAAACATCCAACCTTTTTTCTTCAATGTTAGCATACTCAGGTTTGTAATGTATATCATCATCATCTAACAACTAATACCTTAGGGTTTCAAATTTGCCCTAGTCATTTTGAACACCTAGAATAATGAGAGGGGGGTGAATCAGTATTCTATTAAACCATTTACATATCAAATATTTAATCCATTCAACATATTTAATTGTAGTGAGGTAAACTAAACATTAAACAAGTAACCATAACTCATAACACATGAACACCAGATTTATGTGAAAAAGCCAAGAAGGGAAAAACCCTGGTGAGGATTAGCTCACAATATAAAGTAGTATCAAAACCAAATTACAAAAGGTTCACTGCCAAAGGAACCACTATTCTGAAAGAATGAGATAGAATAGATGGCTCATTACCAGAGTTGAACTATTACAATTGCATCTAACATATGTATGGAGTGTATTGCCAATGAAGATCAAAGTACTTAAACAATATTGTGAGGCCTACCATTTCATTCCCTTATATTTGACTACTTTATTTTTACTATTGGTGATACTTACTAGACTTGTGGGACTATTGATCCTGAATTTAAGGACTATTAGACTTTATGCTTTATGTGGATTTATTATGTTTAGTAGGATTATGATGTGATTTGACCTTGATATTGATTCACTGATGAGGTTAGACATGAGATTTACATTATGATGTTATTTGGATACTATGCATGTGATTTTAATTAGAAATTTGTTATGTAATTATATCTGTGATGGATGTTTGAAATGTAGAACTTAGAATTTAATTATAATGTGATTTCCTTGATGCTTAGATGAACATGTGATGTTGTATGTGAGTGTATGTTTCAATTTTCTTCGGCTATTATATACATGTGGGAATAACATTTCATTGAGTGTACAAGTGTTAGTAATGAAGCCACAGATACTCAGAGATCATCCCACACACGGTGTTTTTTCCCTTGTGAATCTGGTCTAGTTCCAGGAGGAACCAAGATGAACTATATTGCATGATGAATTTTTGTAATGTTGTTGTATGTTGTTAGTTGGGTTAGTTCTACCCTTCTTTTATTTGATTTCTAATTGGTGTTGTAGGTTGTAGTGTCATTTGAAATTCATTTTTGAGTTATAAATTTTTGAGACCCCTTTTCATGTGTTTTTACTCAACCTTTGGTGCTCAAAATAGGTTAAACTTGACCCTAGGTTGTACCCCTAGGGTCTAGGAGTCATTTGGGCTTGTGTAACCTTAGGTAAACTTCCATTTGGTCACTTTCACTTCACCCTGAAGTAAAGTAACGAAAATAGACGCTTGGCAGGGGGAGGATGAGTGGGTCAAACACTCAACCTCTTCCTTTCTTCTTCCCTAGGTTGGGGAAGTCTTCAAGACCCCTTAATTGTGGAGGACTCTACTCAAAGTCTCTCCAACAATTGGTGAGGGTACCTTGGGGTTGAGTGGTCCTTCTTTGGAGGAGAGGATTGGGACACATGTGGCACCCACTCCTTTTTAAGCTCCACCTTTCTCTCCCACATGTTGATGAGAGGACAAGTGGAATGGAGAAAGAGACTTGGTGGATGGGTGAATGACATGTGTCACCACCCCATTCCAAGAGTCTTTCTTGTAGTTGGGAGGATGAGTGAGGAGGTGACATGTGTCACCTCCCCATTCCTTAGGGCTCATGAGAAGAGCCTATTTTAATCCCTCTTGAAGGGAGGGATGGGGGTTGTTAAATTTTTGGCAATTTTTTATTTTAATTATTTTGGGGAAAAAATTGGAGGAAAATTGGTGGCTCAACTTGGAGAAGGAGTTAGAGGAGCTCTTCTCAACTACCTTCAAATTGGGCTTTATAAGGTAGGTTTCAAGGCTAATGCCTTCCCTTATGCATTTTACTTACTTCTGTGATGCTATGTGTGAGTTTCCATTTTGAGTTTTTACTTTTTATTGTGGGAACATTTGTATGGGACTTGTGAGAGCCTCTCCTACTTGGGAGAAGATGCTCAACATGTATTGGGTGGGGGAGGAGTGAACCTCCTCGGGGTCACATCCTTGGTTTTGTGGAGTTGTAGCCTTGAGGTCAATATGTGTATATGTGCAAGATGTGAAATGACTTGAGAGCCAAAAGAAAGCTTTGTGAAACTATGTTTAAAAGTGTTGGCTTGAGGCCTTGAGAGGTATTTGTATTAGGAAGTTTTGGAGTGGCACTCTTGAGTTGAGTGATGTCAACTTCCCTACCCCATTAAACTCATCTTGAGTGAGTTTTGGTGTTGTGATAGCCATGGGAGTAATTTGTTTTGGGTGTTGAATGCATTGTTGTGTTGTGGTTTGAGTTTTCCTAGTGTGAGGATGACCTCCTAGCTCGGGGGTGACTCATGAGTGAGTCAATGGTAGGGAGAAGAGCATGTTGTTGTGGCTTCTTCCCCTTTTTGTGTCTTTGCAGGTTATTTGGAGCTATGTGAAGTTGAAGAAATTATCACTGTCCTTAAAGAGTTGTTATCTTTTTTTTAGCTCTTGAGAGAGCATGGCCAAGTTAGGCTTTTGTATCATTTTGTTTAGATTTCAAAAGAGAAGAACCTTGTTCTCTCTCTCATGTTGTAAAAGTATGATTTTACTTGTGAGTATGAAATGATTTGCATTTGCAATAGAAATTTTAATTTGGTGATTTCAATGCTTTTGATTAAAAAAATAGAGTAATGGAAGAAATATATGGTCTTATTGCCATTTTATTTGTATGTTTATTTATTTTTTTTTAAAAGTATAAGTTGTTTTATCTATGTGGGATAGAATGAAAATTTTTACATTTTAATTCCTTAGAAAAAAAAAATTTAGTTGTTGCTATATATTTGAAGGATTTAATTAAATGCATTTCTTTAAAATATATATATAATAAATAAATTTTTTAAGAATTGTTTATGTGGAAATATGTTTTTACCAAAAAAAGATATGTTCATTTGCTCTATATAAATTTGATATAGAAAAAAGTATCTTTTACTTTTTTGTTTTAAAAAGAAAATATGTGAGTTTTTGAAGGAAAAATATAATTAAAATTATATATATATGTATGAATGTATATATATTTATATATAAACTGTTTATATTTATACTGTAAAAAAAAAGGGGCTATTTTGTATATACAACTATATATATATATATAATAAAAACATTAAAAAAAATAGACGCTGTTGAAAAGAGACTATTTTTTTTAGAGTTCGCAATATTTTTTAATAAGAAAAAAAGAAGTGTTTTGGTGGGGGGTTCAAACCCCCCACCACTGCTGGTTTATGTATGGATGTGGGGAGGGGGCAAAGCCCCCACCCACACCCCACTATGTGGGATGTGGTTGGGGGCTCTGCCCCCTCCCCACACTCCCACTTCCCCTTTCCCCCGTGGGCCTCTCCCCTCCCGTCGCCCTTGTTACCTCCACCGTCATGGCCACATCAGCTCCCTCCTCTACCGCTCCACATTTCCCCACCTCTGCCGCTGCCCTAGTAGTGCCAACTCCACACCATCCTCCCTTCGGACCCTTTGTGGCAGCCACTCCCCATCACAGCCACCGCAAATCTCATCCCTTCTTCGAACCTGCAAAAAAATGTTGAACCAATTATTTTTAATAAAATATATATATACATATGTATATATATGTATATATATACGGATACTTAATGTGTATCCTTTCCTGTGTGGCAGCCATGAGTGGTTTCCCATAATATATATATATATATATATATATATATATATATATATATATATATATATATATATATATATATATATATATATAATGTATACATATATATATACATATACATATGTATGTATGTATGTATGTATATATATACATACATACATACATATATATATATATATATATATATATGTATATGTATATATATATGTATACATACATACATACATACATACATATATATATATATATACCGATACTTAATGTGTATCCTTTCCTGTGTGGCAGCCATGAGTGGTTTCCCATTAAACCTGCAACAAAAACAATTTTGTGAGAAAGAAGAAAAAAGAGAGAGAAGAAATGGAGAGAAGAGGATAATAGGGAAAGAGGAGGCTAGGGTTTATTTACAATCCCTTAATAATATTCTTATTTTATTGTGAGTCTTTTAGGGCAAGAGAATTTTTTTAAACTAGTTTTATTTGTTCCCACTCATTTATTTATTTTCTTTTCCTATGTGGCAGCCATGAGTGGTTTCCCATATATATATATATATATATATATGTATACATATATATATATATATATATGTATACATATATATATATATATATGTATACATATATATATATATATGTATACATATATATATATATGTATATATATACATATATATATATATATATATATGTATATGTATACATATATATATATATATATATATATATGTATACATATATATATATATATATAAATGTATATATATATATATATATATACATATACATTTACATATATATATATATACATTTACATTTACATATATATATATATATACACATTTACATATACATATGTATATGTATATATATATATATATGTACATATGTACATATGTGTCTATATATATATATATGTATATACGGATACTTAATGTGTATCCTTTCGTGTGTGGCAGACATGAGTGGTTTCCCATTAAACCTGCAACAAAAACAATTTTGTGAGAAAGAAGAAAAAAAAAAGAGAAGAAATGGAGAGAAGAGGATAATAGGGCAAGAGGAGGCTAGGGTTTATTTACAATCCCTTAATAATATTCTTATTTTATTGTAAGTCTTTTAGGGCAAGAGAATTTTTTAAAACTAGTTTTATTTGTTCCCACTCATTTGTTTATTTTCTTTTAATTGTTTTATGTTTTTTTTTTTCAAATGGGGTTTTGAGATAAATATTGAATGGGTAATTTTTTTTTATCTCCTTTGGGAATGCTCTATTTAATTGTAATGGCATGGTAATTTATTAAATAGGATAGTTCTTCGCTAGAGGGAAATTTATAGTTTATTTACTTTAATTTGATTATTGAAGAGGGATTTGTTTGTTTTATTTAACTTTTACACCAATTTAATTACTCAGATGTATTTATTTTAAACAATTGGGTTAATCTTTTTCTTTCAAACCAATTTTCGACGAGGTTAATATATAGCTAGATTGTTATTAATTTAATATTCCTTTTTAATTATATCTAGAGCGATTTTATTAGTCCAATAAAGACGTCGATTTAATCCAACTTAACAAACCTAGTAAACTATCTAAATGAAGTAGTGTAACATGCTTACATGATCTGGTTTACCAAGAAATTAGGAATAATGTAAAGGATGCAGTGATAACTCTGATTGATAGAAAATGTGAAGGAGAACAAATCAATCGAGCTTTTTTTAAAATGTTATGGGCATCTTGTAGAGATTTCATTAATGAAATTTGGGGTTTGTTAATTAATCTAAATAATTGTTCTACCAATTTAACTAGTGTAACATAGGTAATTTAAAACCAATGCAGTAAACTTTTGATCAAAATTAGTTTTATTATAATAAACCATAATCACGCACATGAGGCGTTATGTTGCCAGATTTTTTAAGAATTTAGTGTTTAGCTAGGTTAGTGAAGTTTAACCTTGCTTAGGATTAAAATATTGTTTTTGCCAGTTATCGACATTAGGTTTTGGTATTAAATTATATTTTCTCATGTACTAGAAATTGGCATTTGATTTTGACTTACGTCAAAATCCCATCATTCACTTAGGTTAACCTAGGGTTTCAATTGTTGATCCTAACCCTATTGGCGATGTTAACCACGTCACATTGACCCCCTAGTTGGCCTTCATTGCAAATGGTATGCGTAAGTGAACGCATTACCTCGACTTCAACTATCATGTTTACACCTTATGCCTAACACCACCAAGCATGCTTACGCATGCGAGGGGGTTTCTAGGGAAGCGTGGTAAAATTTTTGAGATCTCGTGTCATGACCACATGACAAATGTGAACATGGCATGTGTGATGCATGTTGTGACCACATGGGGAATGTGGGCATGACATTTGGTATCAGAGCCTAAGTTTAAAGACTGGGCATATCTGGGCACATTACTTATTCCGTAAATTCGATTAATTAGTGATTACCTTGTTTTGTAGGATGCCTCCCTCATGAGTTCAATGAGTGTGTTCACACCACACTGCATCTGTCAAGGTGCACAGTGATTCTTCATCTGAGGGTCAGGCACCACTGGTACCACAAGTCCTACCTATACCAGACATTGGACCAAAAATACTTCAGGCACTACAGGCAGTGTTAGACAGGTTACCACTAGCCGTAGATGCGTCACACAGAGAGATACGTGCTAAGCCCCGCGTTGATCCGCGAGAGGAACCACGCATGGAGCCACGAGCAGAGTCACGTGTGGAGCCATGTGTGGTTCCCCACATCAAGCCATGAGAGGCACCACGTGTGGATCCATATGTGGAGATACCATATATGATGGTAGAGGAGGTTGGATCAGCCTACAGGGCCCGTAGCAAGAGCCCTCCACATCATGATAGGTGTGAGGAGACAACATGAGTGGAGCAGATCATTCACAGGCCATATGATTATTATGCAGATGATCCCATTAGAGGGCACAGAGATCGAGGAGACCCCATCAGGGATGTGTTGAGGTTGAATCCTCCTACTTTCACCAGGACTACAGAGGGAGCTGAAGTTGAGGCTTGGCTCATCAGTCTAGACAAATGCTTCACATTACATCCTTATGAGGGCAACACGAAGGACATGTGGTAGTCCACCTATTGTGAGATGCATCAGCTACTTGGTGGCACACTGAGGAGTACAAGCATCATCTATCATTGGACACACTCACTTGGGAGACTTTCATTGAGCACTTCAACGCATGGTATTTATCATATCACTATAGACAGTGTCGCATAGACGAGTTTCACGACCTTTAGCAGAGAGTGCTTATTGTTGCTCAGTACAAGGGTAGATTCATGGAGTTGTCTCCATATGCGGAGTATCTCCATGACGAGAAACTCCTAGTTCATAAGTTCATCAGAGGATTGAACCATAGCATAGCAAGCCCTATACGCATGGTAGACCCCTAGACGTTGAGTGATGCTGCCGATAAGGCATACATAGCTGAGGAAATACAGGGACGAGGGTAGGGATCATGCCCCCAGTTTCAAGATCATGGGTAGCAGTAGTATCAGTAGAGTTATCGCAAACCACCACTACCACCATAGAAGGAGGATTTAGTTCTCTGTCATTATCTCCTAGACTTCCACAATAGTAGTAGAATCAGCAGAGGTCTAGACCCCAGCAGAGGGCACAAGGAGGGTAGAATCGAGGATGGCAGCAATAGGGCCCGCATAGAGACCAGAGGTAGTAGAGACCACCTGCGGGGCCTACAAGGTCTCAATAGTCATACAGGGGTTCACAGGGTTGCACAGGTAGATATGGACAACAACAGTTGGGTAGGACTCAGTCGAGATAGATATAGGCTCAGGGCTCATGCTATGTGTGTGGTGGAGTAGGACATCTAGCCAGAGAGTACCCACAGGGCTTTACAGCAGGGGGACAGCCCCGTTCAACAGGGTCAGAGTAAACTGTAGGGGATGTGGGCAAGTCCCATTATATGTTTCCAGTGGTTGATAACCACAGGCTAACTATCAGGCATCCATGATTGAGACATCAGGTATGATCAGGGGTGCCCCCATCTCTATTCTTTTAGACTCTTGAGCTACTGACTCTTTTCTATCTACATCGTTAGTGGAATGTTGCAGGCTGGTGGCTTCTAGGCAGGACATTAGGTGGGAGGTTGAGTTGGCCTCTGGGGCCAGGATGACAGTAACTGCCTTGATTCAGGATTGTGAAATCTCTTTGGGGTCCTTCACTACATCTTGTGACCTTAGAGTTATGCCATTAGGATCCTATGATGTGGTTTTGGGTATGGACTGGCTTGTAGCTCATCGATCCAAGCTAGAGTGTCGCCGAAGGTGATTAGCTGCTTAGATGATCATGGTGCACCAGTTGAGATAGTGGGCTTTCAGAAGCCCATGACAGTTTGTATGATATTTGCTCAGCAGCTTAAGTGTTGCATGCAGAAGGGATGTCAAATGTTTGCTATCATAGTTAGTGACAGATGAGAGGATAAGCTTGAGGCTTCATTGGATGATCACCCTATCTTGAGGGAGTTTGCCGACATGTTTCCATTAGAGTTACCAGGGATGCCACCCCATTGTGAGGTAGACTTTCATATCAATTTAGTGCCAGGTGCTGAGCCAGTGTCTTGTGCACCCTACAGGATGACCACTCATGAGCTTATAGAGCTCAAATTGTAGTTAGAGTTTCTAGAAAAGGGGCACATCCATCCTAGCATTTCACCATGGGGCACACCAGTTATCTTCATGAAGAAGGATTGGTATCTTCATTTGTGCATGGACTATAGGTAGTTGAATAAGGTGACGGTGAAGAACCATTACCCTCTACCTAGGATTGATGACCTTTTTGACCAGATGGAGGGAACCAGAGTGTTCTCAAAAATTGAACTGAAATATGGGTATCACCAATTGTGCATCACAGAGGCAGATATTCATAAAATTGCTTTCTGAACTAGATATGGCCACTATGAGTTCACAGTGGTACCCTTCGGTTTGACGAACGCCCCTGTAGTGTTCATGAGTCTCATGAATGGGGTGTTCTGCACTTACTTGGATCAGTTTGTGATCATTTTTCTTGATGACATATTGATCTATTCATGGATTGAGGAACATGAGGGGCAACTATGTTAGGTTTTGTAGTGCTTGAGAGAACAGCAACTTTATGGCAACTTGGCAAAGTGTGCCTTTTTCAAGATAGAGGTATAGTACTTCAGACACATCCTATCAGGTGATGGCATCTCCATAGATCCATCAAAGATCAGATCTATCAAAGATTGGCTAGCACCCACCAGTGTGACATAGGTCAGGAGTTTCATGGGATTAGCCGGTTACTACCACAAATTTGTAGAGGGTTTTCCCAGGATAGCGCACCCCATTGCATCCCTTCAGTGAAAAGGGAAGAGCTTCACTTGGACCGAGTAGTACGAGAGGGGGGGCTTTGGGGTCCTCAAGGAGCATCTTATCAGCACTCCCATCTTAGTGGTTCTTGATCCTACAGAGGATTTTGTAGTTTGTACTGATGCTTCACTCGAGGGTTTGGGAGCTGTGCTTATGCAAGGTGGTAGGGTGATTGTATATGAGTCGTGTAAGCTCAAGACACACAAGATAAACTACCCTACTCACGATCTAGAGCTCGTAGCAGTGGCATATGGTCTTGTTCATTGGAGACACTTTCTTTTGGATCATCAATTTGAGCTTCATTCGGATCACCATAGTTTGTAGTACATTTTCACACAGCCAAATTTGAACGCCCACCAGCAGCGTTGGATGGAATTTCTATGTGAGTATGACTTTGATGTCCATTACATCAAAGAGAAGGAGAACATGGTTGCTGACGCTTTGAGTTGGAGGTGCCATGAGATCCTGACCTTGACCTTGAGTGTGGACTTGAGAGAGAGCATCATTCAGCATCTGCCTGAGGATGAGGGGTTTCTTGAGGTGCAGCATGAGATCCAGTCATAGAGGGCCCTAAAAGGTGGATTTGCAGGATATTCCCTTGAGTCAGATGGATTACTTAGACATCGATAGCGCGTCTATGTACCCCGTACGGGTGACCTTCGTGTAGTAGTTCTTTCAGAGGCTCATAGAGCACCTTATACAGTACACCCAGGGGTGAAGAAGATGCATGCCAACTTATGACAGTTATACCATTGGGTGGGTACGAGGCGAGATATTACAGAGTATGTTGCTCATTGCCTTGAGTGCCAGAGGGTCAAGGCTGAGCATCAACATCCAACAAATCATTTATACCCCCATGCGATACCTGAGTGGAAATGGGACACCATTTCCATGGACTTCATTGTTGGTCTTCCTATGTCATCATGCTGCCATGATGCCATCATGGTGACGGTTGATAAGTTGACCAATGTGGCATATTTCTCACTTATACGCATGATGTATAATGCACCATCAATGGTGAGAGTATTCTTGCATCAGATTGTCAGACTACATGGGGTACCTCACTATATCATATCAGATAGGGACTTAGTGTTCACATCAGCCTTTTGGAAGGCTTTGTAGCAGGGGTTAGGCACACAACTCAACTTTAGTTTTGCTTATCATCTTGAGATCGATGCACAAATAGAGATAGTTAATCAGGTCCTTGAGGATATGCTCCATATGTATGTCATGGATCACCAAAGTAGATGGGAGGAGTATCTATATCTAGTTGAGTTTTCCTACAACAATGGGCATCACAACTCGTTAGGTATGCCTCCTTTCTAGGCCTTGTATAGCAGAGCTTGCAGGACACCTTTGAGTTGGGACCGTATTGAGGATAGGGTTGTGATAGGGCCAAAGTTGGTTCAGGATATGGAGCAGTAGGTGACATTGATTACGCAGAGACTTCAGAAGGCTCAGGATCAATAGAAGAAGTATGTCGATTCTAAGAGGGTAGATCAGAGCTTCTTAGTTGGGGACAGAGTGTTCTTGAGAGTGTGACTGCACAAGAGTCCAATCTATTATGGAAAGGGTTCTAAGCTCACACCTCATTTTGTTAGACCTTTTGAGATCTTGGAGTGGATAGGACCTGTAGCCTATCATCTAGCCTTGCCACCTAGCCTGTCACGTATCCATGATATTTTTTATGTTTTAGTTTTATGGCATTACATATCTGATTTATCTCATGTATTGGATTGGAGTGCTCTTCAAGTAGAGGCGGATGGATAGCTAGCTTTGGAACCAATTCACATATTGGCTCGTCAAAAGTTGGGCCTTCAAAGTCAAGAGCTGGACCAGGTTAGGGTCTAGTGGGACATGTACAATGAGGCCATGGCTACATGGGAGGATGCAGCGAGATTGATGGCCCTTTATCTTCACCTCTTTAATGACTTCTAGGAGGAAATACAGTCTTAGGGGGGGAGGATGTGAGGCCTACCTTTTCATTCCCTTATATTTGACTACTTTATTTTTACTATTGGTAATACTTACTAGACTTGTGGGACTGTTGATCCCAAATTTTAGGACTATTAGACTTTATTCTTTATGTGGATTTATTATGTTTAGTAGGATTATGATGTGATTTGACCTTGATATTGATTCACTGATGAGGTTAGACATGTGATTTACATTACGATGTTATTTGGATACTATGCATGTGATTTTAATTAGGAATCTATTATGTAATTATATCTACGATGGATGTTTGAAATGCAGAATTTAGAATTTTATTATAATGTGATTTCCTTGATGCTTATATGAACATGTGATGTTGTATGTGAGTGTATGTTTCAATTTGTTTCGGCTATTATATACATGTGGGAATAACATTTCATTAAGTGTGTAGGTGTTTCTAATGAAGCCATAGATACTCAGAGATCATCCCACACATGGTGTTGTTTTCCCTTGTGAAGCTAATCTAGTTCCAAGAGGAACCAAGATCAACTATGTTACATGATGAATTTTTGTAATGTTGTTGTATGTTGTTAGTTGGGTTAGGTCTACCCTTCTTTTATTTGATTTCTAATTGGTGTTGTAAGTTGTAGCGTCATTTAAATTTCATTTTTGAGTTATAAAATTTTGAGACCCCTTTTCATGTGTTTTTACTCAACCTTTGGTGCTCAAAATGGGTTAAACTTGACCCTGGGTTCTACCCCTAGGGTCTAGGAGTCATTTGGGCTTGTGTAACCTTAGGTAAACTTCCATTTGGTCACTTTAACTTCACCCTAAAGTAAAGTGACGAAAATGGAAGCTTGGGAGGGGGAGGATGAGTGGGTCAAACACTCAACCTCTTCCTTTCCTCTTCCCTAGGTTGGGGGAGTCTTCAAGACCCCTTAATTGTGGAGGACTCTACTCCAAGTCTCTCCCACAATTGGTGAGGGTACCTTGGGGTTGAGTGGTCCTTCTTTAGAGGAGAGGATTGGGGAACATGTGGCATCCACTCCTTAATATCCACCTTGCTTTCCCACATGTTGATGAGAGGACAAGTGGATGGGACAGAGAGACTTGGTGGATGGGTGAATGACATTGTCACCACCCCATTCCAAGAGTCTTGCTTGTAGTTGGGAGGAGGAGTGAGGAGGTGACATGTGTCACCTCCCCATTCCTCAAGGCTCATTAGAAGATCCTATTTTAATCTCTCTTGAAGGGAGGGATGGGGGTTGTTAAATTTTTAGCAATTTTTTATTTTAATTATTTTGGGGAAAAAGTTGGAGGAAAATTGGTGGCTCAACTTGGAGAAGGAGTTAGAGGAGCTCTTCTCAACTACCTTCCAATTGGGCTTTATAAGGTAGGTTTCAAGGCTAATGCCTTCACTTATGCATTTTATTTACTTGTGTGATGCTATTTGTGAGTTTCTATTTTGAGTTTTTACTTGTTGTTGTGGGAAAAATTGTATGGGAGTTGTGAGAGCCTCTCCTACTTGGGAGAAGATGCTCAACATGTGTGGGGTGGGGGAGGAGTGAACCTCCTTGTGGTCACATCCTTGGTTTTGTGGAGTTGTAGCCTTGAGGGCAATATGTGTATATGTGCAATATGTGAAATGACTTGAGAGCCAAAAGAAAGTTTTGTGAAACTATGTTTAAAAGTGTTGGCTTGAGGCCTTGAGAGGTATTTGTATTGGGAAGTTTTGAAGTGGCACTCTTGAGTTGAGTGATGTCCACTCCCCTACCCCATTAAACTCATCTTGAGTAAGTTTTGGTGTTGTGATAGCCATGGGAGTAATTTGTTTTGGTTGTTGAATGCATTGTTGTGTTGTGGTTTGAGTTTTCCTAGTGTGAGGATGACCTCCTAGCTCAGGGGTGACTCATGAGTGAGTCAATGGTAGGGAGGAGAGCATGTTGTTGTTGCTTCTTCCTCTTTTTGTGTCTTTGCAGGTTATTTGGAGCTATGTGAAGTTGAAGAAATTATCACTGTCCTTAAAGAGTTGTTATCTTATTTTTTTTAGCTCTTGAGAGAGCATGGCCAAGTTAGGCTTTTGTATCATTTTTTTTAGATTTCAAAAGAGGAGAACCTTGTTCTCTCTCTCTCTCATGTTGTAAAAGTATGATTTTACTTGTGTGTATGAAACTATTTGCATTTGCAATAGAAATTTTAATTTGCTGATTTCAATGCTTGTGATTCAAAAAAAATAGAGTAATGGAAGAAAGATATGGTCATATTGCCATTTTATTTGTATGTTTATTTTTCAAAAAAAAAAAAAAAGGATAAGTTGCTATTTTATCTATGTGGGATAGAATGAAAATTTTTACATTTTAATTCCTTAGAAAAAAAAAAAGAAATTTAGTTGTTGCTATATATTTGAAGGATTTAATTAAATGCATTTTCTTTTAAAAAAATATAATGAATAATTTTTTTAAGAATTGTTTATGTGCAAATATGTTTTTACAAAAAACAGATATGTTCATTTGCTCTATATAAATCTGATATAGAAAAAAGTATCTTTTGCTTATTTATTTTAAAAAGAAAATCTGTGAGTTTTTTAAGGAAAAATATAATTGAAATTATATATATATATATGAATGTATATATATTTAAATATAAACTGATTTTATTTATACTGTAAAAAAAAGGGACTATTTTGTATATACAACAGTATGTATATATATATATATTTTTTTTTTCCTAACATCTGATAGTAAATAATGAACTGAGGTTTTTGATATGAAACTTTTTTTTGCTATGTATAAATATATTTATATATATAGATATATTTATACATCTATATATATATATATAATAAAATAAAACATTAAAAAAAATAGACGCTGTTGAAAAGAGACTGTGTTTTTTTAGAGTTCGCGGTATTCTTTTATAAGAAAAAAATAAGTGTTTTGGTGGGGGGTTTGAACCCCCCACCGCCGTTGCTTTATGTACGGGTATGGAGAGGGGATGGAGCCCCCAACCACACCTCACTATGTGGGATGTGGGTGGGGGCTCCGCCCCCTCCCCACACTCCCACTTCCCCTTTCCCCCACAGGCCTCTCCCCTCTCGTCGCCCTTGTTAACTCCACTGTCGTGGCCACAACAACTCCCTCCTCTGCTGTTCCACATTTCCCCACCTCCGCTGCTACCCCAGCAGTGCCACCTCCATGCCATCCTCCCTTCAGTCCCTTTGTGGCAGCCACTCCCCATCACAGCCACCGTAGATCTCATCCCTTCTTCGATCCTGCAAAACATTGTTGAACCAGTTATTTTTAATATATATCTATATTTATTGAAAGATGGATACTTAATGTGTATCCTTGTTTGTGTGGCAGCCATGAGTGGTTTCCCATTAAACCTTCAACAAAAACAATTTTGTGAGAAAGAAGAAAAAAAAAAGAAGAAATGGAGAGAAGAGGAGGCTAGGGTTTATTTACAATCCCTTAATAATATTCTTATTTTATTGTGAGCCTTTTAGGGCAAGAGAATTTTTAAAAACTGGTTTTATTTATTCCCACTCATTTGTTTATTTTCTTTTAATTGTTTTATGTTTTTTTTTTTCAAATGGGGTTTTGAGATAAATATTGAATGGGTAATTTTTTTTATCTCCTTTGGGAATGCTCTATTTAATTGTAGTGGCATGGTAATTTATTAAATAGGATAGTTCTTCGCTAGAGGGAAATTTATAGTTTATTTACTTTAATTTAATTATTAAAGAGGGATTTGATTGTTTTATTTAACTTTTACACCAATTTAATTACTCAGATGTATTTATTTTAAACAATTGGGTTAATTCTTTGCTTTCAAACCAATTTTCGACAAGGTTAATATATAACTAGATTGCTATTAATTTAATATTCCTTTTTATTTATATCTAGAGTGATTTTATTAGTCCAATAAAGACGTCGATTTAATCCAACTTAAAAAACCTAGTAAACTATCTAAATGAAGTAGTGTAACATGCTTCCGTGATCTAGTTTACCAAGAAATTAGGAATAATGTAATGGATGCAGTGATAACTCTAATTGATAGAAAACATGAAGGAGAACAAATTGATTGAGCTTTGTTGAAAATGTTTTGGGCATCTTGTAGAGATTTCATTAATGAAATTTGGGGTTTGTTAATTAATCTAATTAACTATTCTACCAATTTAACTAGTGTAACATAGGTAATTTAAAACCAACCTAGTAAACTTTTAATCAAAATTAGTTTTATTATAATAAACCCTAACACGCCTGTGAGGCATTATGTTGCTAGATTTTTCCACAATTTAGGGTATAGCTAGGTTAGTGAAGTTTAACCTTGCTTAGGATTAAATTATTGTTTTTGTCAGTTATTGACATTAGGTGTTGGTATTAAATTATATTTTCTCATGCACTAGAAATTAGCTTTTGATTTTGACTTATGTCAAAATCCCATCATTCACTTAGGTTAACCTAGGGTTTCGATCATTGATCCTAACCCTATTGGCGATGTTAACAACGTCGCATCAACCCCCTAGTTGGCCTTCATTGCAAATGGTATGTGCAAGTGAATGCATTACCCCGCCTTCAACTGTCATGTTTACGCCTTATACGTAATGCCACCGAGCATGCTTATGCGTGTGAGGGGTTTCTAGGGAGACATGGTAAAATTTTTGATATCTCGTGTCATGACCACATGACAAATGTACATGACACGTGTGATGCGTGTTGTGACCACATGGGGAATGTGGGCATGGAAAATATTCCTCACGCTATTCTGAAATGCCAGACTCTGCTACTCTGCATTTAATCAACTCACTTACACAAACACTTGTTACATCATACATACATTCATACTATTATTTGCATCACACCCATCATCTATACACTCAAACACGAACCCTTGACACTCATTTATATTGTCTTCAACCTTGAGAACATTCTCCAAGGTTGGCATTACACCTTAACATAGACAATTCAAATTAGGTCAAGACATAAACATTCCTGCAGTGGAAAGGAATGAAGGTGGACCACAACATACCTTAGCTTGGACTTAAATTCATCCAAGCATGCTACTCCTCACTTTCATAATCACCACAACAACTCTACAAATAGTGTAAACACGCAAGGTTGGCCAAGCCTGTGTTAACACAATAAACACTTAAGTACATGCTTCCTCAAACCCAAAGATGACTTGCAGACCACATGCAAGGCTTCAACACAATCTAGACTATTCCACAAACATCTTGAAAGATCTTGAAAACTAGCAAATTCCTTTGCAACACCTTTTACCTGCCACACTAGACATACAGTGTATGATTAGTGAACCATACTTAAAGATGTATCCTGTCATAAGCACAAATATAGTTCAAATTCAAATGAAGAGAGATATAAACCTCATAAGCACAAATCTAGAACTGCAAGACCTGAAACCATTTTGCGAAGAAATCTAGAGCAAAGACAATTCTCCTAAACACCTCCACACACTGGTAAACACAACTTTCTCTGCACAACAAACCGAAGCACCAAATTTGGAATAAAACAAATTTTTACACCTCTGAACAATATATCCAAACTACAACGACATATCTTCAACTTGGAGGAGATATGAAACAAAACTAGAACACTACTCTATAGGCAAAGATGCCACTTCAACACACTGTTTCCTTTCATAATCAAATTTTCTCAAAAACACTTGGAAACCAACCAACATAAACATATTCCTAACATCTTCAACACCTCTTCAAAGTAACCACGTCATCTTCATCAAAGCAACTTGACCAGATAGCTCATACCACTGCAACAACTTCATCTCATAGACAATATCCACTTGACACTAACTACTCATTCTCTTGCATGAAAATCAACTCACACAAATGACACAATTGACATCAATGACAACATAATCTTGTTGACATCAAGGACAACATTGATTACACATACTTGCAATAGGTCAATCTCTTCCAATTTTATGTGAATATATATCCTAACATCTTCTGTGTACACCATAAATGTTGAAACATTAGATAATGCTCTGCTACTATCAACTTCCATTTCCTTATAAGGATGTTTTTTGAATTTTGATCAGGGTGTCGCAAGTATGGGCCTAATTGGTGTTGTCATTGATGTCAACATACTCCTATTGCATTAATGATAAGGATTGGATGAACTGTTTGTTGAGGATATTGAGAAAATTGGTCATATCAAGAACAGTGAAGAACAGTGAAGACAGTAAGATAAAAGTCCAAGCTAAGATGAGGATCAGAGGATATAGTTTAAAGGGTTTCTAGCTATATTTCTTAAGGTGATCCAATAGAGATTTCAGAGGTCCACATGAAGATCTGAAGAAGTTGTGGCCACTCAATTAAAACTGGTTCCGATAGGTGTTCAGTGGTGACAGAGTGATACAGATAGGTCCGGTGAGATCCAGAAATGCATTATCCTATTCTGCAAATTTGAGGGAGTGTTGAGGAAGTCTTTGTGAAGTATTAACTCGATTGGTTCATGGTTTGAAGGTCTACAAGCATCTATTCCTTTGTGATAGTGATGATAGACTATGTTCTTAAGGTTCCGATTGAAGGAGGGAAGGATTTCAGTAAGTAGATGAAGTGCAGATGTTCTTGGTAATTCAAGAAAGCTTTTGGAGGTCTTTAGATCATGTCTATTTCATGTTGGTGGTCTATATTGGATTTGGAGCTCGCAATTGAAGAATAATTTTTGGATGATGGTATTCTTCCTGACACTGACTGACCAGATGAGTTACACATCCTATGGATGTTCTTGTTGATGTTTGCCAACATAGATGATCATTCCAAAGTTGATGTCTTGTATAAATAAGGGATTGTAAAGTCATTTTAAAGGGTGTCTTGTGGGGATGAGTGTGTGGTAGCGAGGAGGAGAGCGAAAGGCAGAGCAGAAGTATTAGGCTTAAATGGAACTGATTCAAGCATGGTTAAGATGCTATTCTCCAGTTCATGTATGTGATACTTACTATTTTGTAGACAATGTGTCTTTTATAGGTAGTGAGCCTCTTGTGAGCAATGTGCTTGGGTAGTGAGCCCTAATTGGCATGTGCCATTTTATTCTTTCTATACTTCTAATAGAGATTACAATCTTGGGTTAATCACCCCATGGTTTTTCCCTTAACCAAGTTTTCCTTGTCAAAATCTTGGTGTCTCATGTGTTGATGTGTTTCTGCTCTTGATTTAATGCATTGTGTTTCCATGGTTTATTTATTATTATGCTGCTAAATCACAAAGTGAATTTAAGTTCTTAATTAGAAGAAAGTTTTGGACAACTGATTGACCCCCCCTCTCAGTTGTCTATTCTGAATCTAACAATTATATCAGAGCTGAGTTCCTCTAAAAGGAGCTTAACTGCTTGAGGAGATCTAGGATGTCATCCTACAAGAAGGATAGTCTGAAGTTTGATGGAGCCAATTTTAATCTTTGGAAAAGTCACATGAAATGTCACTTGCAATGTATGGGAATGGCGTATTGGACCATGGCTACAACAAAGTATACACCTCCACAGGGTGGTCCCAAAGCCCCAAATGAAATCACAGATACTAAAAACAATCTGCGTACCATAGAAGCTCTTCAAAGTACATTATCTGATTCAGAGCTTTCAAATGTTTCTAACCTACCAACTACTTTTGAGATTTGGGAAAAATTGGAACTTTTGCATGAAGGAGACAAGTATGTTAAATGTGCAAGGCTACAGAGTTTGAAAGGGAAATTTGAAAATCTAAAGATGAGAGCAGATGAAAATATCACTACTTTTATGCCAAGAGTAAATGAGCTTGTTTTTGGAATTAGACATGCTGGTGGAGTCTTGGATGAAGATGAAATTATTGGCAAAATTCTTAGATCCCTTCCTGCTTCTTATAAAATCAAGGTTGCTGCTATTGAAGAATTCAGAGCCCATATAGCTATCACAAGAGATCAATTGGCTGGTAAATTGGCTACATTTGAAATGACCGAGTTTGGAGATGCCCCTCCCAAGACTGAATCTACATTCAAAGCCAGTGCCTCTATAAAAGGTAAATAAATGTTTGATCTGGGAGAAAACTCTTCAAGGAAACTATCATGGTATGAAAAAGCAAGAAAAGACCTGGAAGAAGAAGAAGCATAAACTGCTCAACTTGAAGCTCTTATTGCAAAAAGACTGCCAAGATGATCTGGTAAGTATGAAGGGAAGTTGCCTTTTAAGTGTTTTAACTGCAATAAGATTGGTCATTTTTCCTCAAGATATTCAGAAAGATTTTCAAGGCCAAATCCTAACAGATCAAGGTTCCAAAAGAATTGTTACTATGTTCATGAGGAAGATGATAATGAAGGAGGAACAGATGATGAATCAGAGACAGGAAACAAATCTGGAAGTGATTGGGTGTTTATTGACATCAAGGAAGAAGATCCAATGCCCTCTGAATCTATCAATCATAAAGTTGTAGAAAGAGCTCTAGCTGCCCATGTTGAAGAAAAGGATGATTGGGTCATTGATAGTGGATGCTCTCATCATATGACAGGTGACAAAAATAAGTTCATAGATTTGGAAAGGTATGAAGGAGGAGTGGTAAAGTTTGGTGATAATTCTACTGGTAGAATCAGAGGTAGAGGAACTATTTATTTTGGTGGAAGGAACAAAACTAGTAATGTAATGTATGTTGAAGGTTTGAAGCACAACCTTCTTAGTGTTGGATAGTTGGTAGACAAAGGCTATGATCTCTGATTCAAGAATGGAAAATGCAAGATCTTTGAAAGTTCTAGAACAGAGATTGCATCCGGTACTCAAACAAAAGGTAATATCTTCCATTTGGTTGGTACTGGTAACAGTTGCTTATTTTTTCAAGTTGATCAGAGTTGGTTATGGCATAGGAGGATGTGTCATGTGAATTTTGATAATATCATCAAGATAAGAAATACTTAGGCTGTAAGAGATCTTCCAATATTGGTGAAGCCTACTAATAGCTTGTGCAAAGAATGTTAGTTGGGTAAGCTGAGTAGAGTCACATTCAAGAGTAAGGAACTATCTTCTACTAGATTATTGGACTTAGTTCATACTGATCTTTGTGGTCTGGCAAGAATCAGGAGTGTGCAAGGTGATAGATACTTAATGTTACTAATTGATGACTATTCTCGAATGATGTGGGTAACCTTTCTGAAAGAGAAATCAGAAGCTCTTGAGAAATTCAAAATATTCAAGGTGATGGTGGAGAATGAAACTAGATTAAAATTGAAATGTTTGAGGTCTGATAGAGATGGAGAATTCACATCCGGTGAGTTCATAGAGTTCTATGAAAAACATGGAATAAAGAGACAATTATCTGTTCCTAGGACTCCACAGCAGAATGGAGTAGTGGAGAGAAAGAACCAGACCCTCCAGGAAGTATCTAGAACAATGATGATGGAAGCAAATGCTCCTCAAATATATTGGAGAGAAGGTGTCAGCACTACAGTCTATACTCTTAATCGAGTTCAAATCAGAAGCAATACCAGTAAGACTCCTTATGGACTTTGGTTTGGCATCACTCCTACTATGAGGTATTTCAGAGTTTTTGGTAGCAAATGTTACATTAAAAGAGATGAAGATCTAGGAAAGTTTGATGCTAGAAGTGATGAAGGAATATTCTTAGGTTACTCTACTCAAAGCAAAGCATACCGGTGTTATAACAAGAGACTAAGAAAAATGATAGAAAGTACAAATGTGAAGGTTGATGAAGGAATTGAAAAATCGTCAAGGTTTTATGAATATGATGAAGATGATTAGAATGGTGTTTTGATTCAAGGAGTCCAAGCCTCCTCTAAAAGTTAGATTCAAACTGATCTGGTAAATCAGGAAGAAGAGACAAGTTTTGATGAGTCTAATCAAGAATCAGAAGTGTAAGAAATTCCCAAAGTTCCTAGTTATGTAAGACTGAACCACTCTAAAGATCAGATCATAGGTGATAAAAGAAAAGGTGTACAAACAAGAAGGAGAATTGCTCAAGATTCAGATGAGTATTGTCTAATTTCAAAGATTGAACCTAAGATAATGAATGAAGCTTACAATGATGAAAAATGGACTAAAGCAATGGAGGAAGAGCTAATGCAAATTGAGAAAAATCATACTTGGGATCTTATTCCTAGACCTAGAAACAAGAATGTGATTGGAACAAAATGGGTCTTCTCGAACAAAATGAATGAAGTTGGTGAAGTAATAAAAAATAAAGCCAGATTGGTCTGTAAGGGTTACTCTCAAATAGAAGGAGTTGATTTTGAAGAAACTTTTTCTCCACTGGCAAGAATTAAAGCAGTCAGATTATTTCTTTCTTTTACTACCTTCAAGGGCTTCAAAGTATATCAGATGGATGTCAAGTCCACCTTCCTGAATGGTGACTTGGAAGAAGAAGTATACATTGAGCAACCGGATGGATTTCAACTGTCTGATCATGGTGATATGGTGTGCAAGTTGAAGAAAGCATTGTATGGACTAAAGAAAGCCCCAAGAGCCTAGTATGAAAGATTGGATAAGCATCTTTTGAAGATTGGTTTCAACAAAGGTACTGCTGACAGTAATTTGTATTTCAAAATTGATCATGAAAACATCTTGATTATTGAAGTGTTTGTGGATGATATCATTTTTGGAGGAAGAGATAGTATGTGCAAAACTTTTGCAAATCAAATGAAAAGTGAGTTTGAGATGTCCATGGTTGGTGAAATGAATTTCTTCTTGGGTCTACAAATCACTCAAACAAAGAAAGGAATCTTCATTTCTCAGACCAAATATGTGAAAGAATTGTTGAAGAAATTTGGGATGGAAGACTCAAAACCAATGAATACTCCCATGGCAACTGGATATAAATTGAGCAAAGATCATGACTCTCTTAAGGCTGATCAAACAAAGTACAGGTCAATGATTAGAGGATTGTTGTATCTCACTCAAACTAGACCTGACATTATGAATGTTGTTAGTCTTGTTGCTAGATTTCAAGATGATACTAGAGAATCTCATGTCATGGTAATCAAAAGGATTTTTAGATATTTAAAAGGGATAGTTGAGTATAGATTGTGGTATCCCAGAGATCATGATTTTTCTCTTCATGCATATACAGATGCGGATTGGGTAGGAGATGTGGATGACCGGAAGAGTACCAGTGGTGGAGCATTCTTTTTGGGGAAGAGATTGGTTTCTTGGCTAAGCAAGAAACAAGAAGCAATATCTCTGTCTACAACTGAAATAAAATATATTGCAGCAGCAGGTAGTTGCACTCAAGTTTTCTAGATGAAGCAGATGCTAAGATTGGAGTATGAGGAACATATCACAATCTTCTGTGATAATTCAAGTGCAATAATATATCTAAGAATCCAATGTTGCATTCAAAGACTAAACATATATCCATCAAGTTTCACTTTTTGAGAGAGCAAGTGAACAAGAATGAAGTCAGATTGGAATTTGTGCCTTCTAAGGATCAGATTGTAGACATCTTTACTAAACCTCTACCTAAGGATTCTTTTGAGTATCTCAGGGAGAAGTTAGGGGTTATTTCCCCTCCGGTGATGAACTAAGGTGCACTGATGTGTATCAGTCCAATGGATATCATAGTCATATCTTGTGGTCCGGATTGATGATGGGGAGCTGCTACTCAGGGGGAGCAGCTGGTATGATTCTGAAGTAATGGAATTGCATGTATTTGCCCTTTGCCATTGATGTCAAAGGGGGAGAGAAGACGTGAAAAACAAGTGGTTTCTGATCAAAGGGGGAGTAGTAAAGGGAGAGAAGACATGTGAATGGTTATTGCTAATAGGGGGAGTTGTGACAATGAGGAGAAGTTCTTGTCTTGATGGTCAAAACAATTTTTCACATCATATGTTGCCATCAATGACAAAGGGGGAGATTGTTGCAAGTATGGGCCTAACCGGTGTTGTCATTGAGGTCAACATGCTCCTGTTGCATTAATGATAAGGATTGGATGAACTGTTTGCTGAGGATATTGAGAGCATTGGTCATATAAGGAATAGTGAAGAACAGTGAAGACAGTAAGGTAAACGTCTAAGCTAAGACAAGGATCAGAGGATGCGGTTTAAAGGGTTTGTATATATGTTTCTTAAGGTGATCCAGTAGAGATTTCAAAGGTTCGCATGAAGATCTGAAGAAGTTGTGGCCACTCAAGTAAAACCAGTTCCAGCAGGTGTTCAGTGGTGATAGAGTGATACAGATAGGTCCGGTGAGATCTAGAAATGCATTATCATGTTCTGTAGATTTGAGGGAGTGTTGAGGAAGTCTTTGTGAAGTGTCAACTCAATTGGTTCATGGTTTGAAGGTACGCAAGCATCTATTCCTTTGTGACAGTGATGACAAACAATGTTCTTGAGGTTCCAGATGAAGGAGAGAAAGATTTCAGTAAGCAGATGAAGTACAAATATTCTTGGTAATTTAGGAAAGCTTGTGGAGGTCTTTGGATAGTGTCCAATTCATGTTGGTGGTTCACATTGGAGTTAGAGCTCGCAATTGAAGATTAACTTCCAGATGATGGTATTCTTCCTGAGACTAGCCAATTGGATGAGTTAGACATCCTGCAGATGTTCTTGTTGATGTTTACTAACTTAGATGATCATTCCTAAGTGAATGTCTTCTATAAATAAGGGATTGTAAAGTCATTTCAAAGGGTGTCTTGTGGGGCTGAGTGTGTGGTAGCGAGGAGGAGAGCAAAAAGTAGAGTAGAAGTATTAGGCTTAAATGGAACTAATTCAAGCATGGTGCAGATGCTATTCTCCAGTTCATGTATGTGATACTATTTTGTAGACAATGTGTCTCTTGTAAGCAATGAGCCTCTTGTAAGCAGTGTGCTTGGGTAGTGAGCCCTAATTGGCATGTGTCATTTTGTTCTTTCTATTCTTCTAACAGAGAATACAATCTTGGGTTAATCACCTCATGGTTTTTCCCTTAACTAGGTTTTCCACGTCAAAATCTTGGTATCTCATGTGTTGATATGTTTCTTCTCTTGATTTAATGCATTGTGTTTCCATGGTTTATTTATTATTATGCTGCTAAATCACAAAGTGAATTTAAGTGCTTAATTGGAAGAAATTTTTGGACAACTACTTCACCCCCCCTCTTAGTTGTCTGTCCTGAATCTAACATAGGTTTTCATCAACAATTTTGATCAATTTAAGAGTAAAAGATGCAGCCATCATAAACAATCATGACAACATGAATTAGTATGAAGAATACCTCTAAGACTTGTTGCTAGGGTCTTTCCTTTTTACTTTTCTTCTCAAATGCTCCAAGTATACCTTTTCTCTACTCTGCTCTCAAATGCTTGATCACAAATATTTTTTAAATATGTGAAATGAATTATAAAACCTCTTTACATCTATTCAATTATTCCACATTAAATGCACCAGTAGGGTTAAGTGAATACTTTGTTAAACCTACTTTGTGACATAATAGTGTTTCTTTAATAGACATTAGATTTCCACAGTCCATGATAATGTAAATGAGTGCTTCTAGATTAAACTATGTAAGTATTTTTTCCTCAATGTTTCAGATCATACTCCATGATCCATCATCAGAAGAATAGTGATTCTTTGATTATTTTGCAATCTACTATAGAGTGATGAATTGCTCTAGAACCTTCTTCAAACACATACATATACTAAATATTTTCAACATCATGAAGGGGGAAAGAATTTTTACTAACAACTCCCCCTAATTCCATGCTTCCTTTTGGTAGATGTTCTCAACACTAAAAATCCTAAAAGCTTCCAGAATCTATTGCATTGAGAGAATTTTCTTTGTAGTTTTGACCAAACTTCTTTAAATCATTATCTTAACATGCTCAAACCAAATTTAGCTAAAATGTTGAGAAATTCAGCATCTTATTTATTCAGGGGTTTAAAGAATTTTGCATTTGTAACTCCCCCTAAACTGATACTTGATCTTTTAATTACTAGAGGATCAACTTGCACTAGGTATAGGTCTAAAAATATCACATTCCTCCTTCTTCCATACTTTTCTCTTTTCCTTCTTTTGCTAAGCAATATCCACTTTCTTTTGTGGAGCTTTCAGAGTGCCTTGTTTGATTGCATTTCTGATAAGTGAACTTTGATTGTTGAGCATTTCCACTTCTCCTTATTTTAGATCTGCAATGAGCTACCTTATGTCCAAACTTGTTACAAGTGTAACAACATCCATGAAAGGGTTGATCATTGTCCCTATTATTTCTTGACATTTTGCTTCTGCATTCATAAGCCTTATAACCTATCTTTTTGCAGGCATAACACTTAACTAAATTTTGATTTTTTTTACTTCTATATTCAACAGCTTTGTGACCAAACTTATTGCAAGTAAAGCAATTGTCACTAAAACCTTCAGAATACCTGATGGGAAAAGGTTGCCTTGTAGGTGGAGGACCTCTAAAAATTTTCTTCATATTCTTCCTTTGTCTCTAGATAGGAGTGAATTCATCTTCTTTTGTGACTCTAGAGGCACTCTTAGATTAAGATCTTCAGTGTAAGTTTCTTCCTTCTTTATTCTAGACTTTCCTCCTGATTGGAAGTTATCATACAAGTTTGTAGAGGCACTAATCATAGGACTCTTCCCATTCTCAAAGCCAAGACCTGATTTTTCTTTTACTATCTTGTGAGAGTTAATTATCTCATCAAGGATTTTGGATCCTCCTTTTAGTTTTAGTCCTTTGTCAATTTGCTCTTTTACCTTTTCTAGTTCTTTTCTTAGAGTGACAACTTCTTCCTCAAGTTTTGGAAATTCAATTGATTTCTTAAAGAGTTTGATCATGTTTAAGCAATCTTAAATCCTCTATTCTTCTTCAACCATGACTTTCAAATTTGAGATCATTTCTTTAGCCTCCTCAATTTTTATATCACCTCCTTTATCTCATTCTATTAGGGTTTGTAGTTTGCCAATTTCTTCTTTTCATTCTTTGGCCATTGTTTTCAATTTGTCAATTATCCCTTTTTACATCTCAAGCATGTCCTCATACTCTACATTCAGTCCTCTTGCATCATCCAGTTCATTAAGGGTTGAATCGAGTTCTCCCTCAATGTCTACTTCACACCCATCAACATCCCAAACTTCAGTTGCTTCTAGATCTGGTTCCAGTAAAAATACATCATTATTCATAACTTCAAATTCCATGTGTTTAAGTGTAGGATCTACCTCATTTGTTAGGCTTCTCAGAGGTACTTAGCTCTAATACCAATTGTTGAACACTATGAGGTGCTGAGAGGGGGTGAATCATCATACACTTAAAATTTTAACTAATTGTTTACCCATGAAAATGAATAACTTAGAGTATAGAAAGGAAATAATGCAACACACATAAAACCAATATTTTTACATGGAAAACCCTAAAACAGGGAAAAACCATGGTGAGGATTAGCTCACAATATATTATTCTCACTAAAAAAGTATTACAACTTTGTTTTAGGGCTACGACCCAAGGAAGCTACAACTCTCTATTATTGTGCTTACAACAATTACAAATTTGATTTAGGGCTACAACCCAAGGAAGCTACTACTCCCTAAGTATTTTGTTCATAGCAATAGGATTTACAAATATAGTAAATATATGGACTATTGTAAGGAAAACATCTGATTTATGCTAGTCATGCAGTCATCTATTTTTACTCAACACATGTCTTCAAACTAATTTTGTACACTTCATATCTTGTATTCTACTATGTATATCATTGCACTTTCATCACTTTTGCACAAATGAACTTGATCTTCTATAAATATCCTTCGCAACACTTCAAAATGTTGATTAGGTCGGCATCAATACATACAATATGATAGGAAAAACTTGTTGTAGTCCTTATAAATTCATGAATGGGATCAAGACACATCTTTCCATACCTTCTAGAGTTAAGGAAACTAATTAGGATCCTCCACATATATCAGCTACTTAACCAGTCAGCTCAAGTTGCTCAGGACTGCTAACTGTCTATTTTCATGCTACCGAGGAGAAGCCAAAAACTCTATACGGACCAAGAATTCAATCATAGATAATCTCAACATCATTCATACACCTTATTGCTGAAGTATCATATCAATCTAACCATCTGCAAAATAGGAAAGTTGACTAACTATAGGAAACAGAGCATTCCGGTCCACATGTAATACTTCATAACTTGAGATATGGTATTGTAGTGCAGTACAAGTCCTCAAACATTTTAAGAATAATCTTAAACACCATTATATGTTCCTTATTAGATTCGCACATCTTTATCTCATGATTTTGGAGAAATACAAATGTTTGACAAAGGTAACCAGGAGTTTGAAGAAAAGTTATACACAAATATTCACTTACAGACTTAACTACTTGATGTGGTACTAGAAAAAGGAATTTATCTACATGGAGATCATCCTTGAGATACATTGGATCATATAAGACCTCCACACAAGCTTGTATGGTTGAGTTGAATATATGTCATCCTCTGCAAAACTCAAACTTGTGTATACATGCGCTAAAACATACTTTATTGCCTTTGTCACTTGAGTGTTGTCTTTGTGGACAACTAGACCACCTGATACTTCATCATAAAATTCCTTATACATCTATTAGCCCTTCTTCAAAGCCCTATGAATTGATATTTCTCTGTAGAGAAATGCATACCAAAACAAGGTGAGTCTGCCTTAGGATATGTATTGTGAATGCCTTAGTTAAATTTCTACTTTTTGTCATTAAGCATGGTATTTCTAACTAATGAGATATGCATGTGGAGATATTGGAAACATGCCAGGATATGAGTATTTGCCTCTACATCATGCTCAAACACAAAACTAATCATCTTACCATACTCAAACTATTTTCTCTTCTCCTTGACTGATTTGCCTTGACTATGCTAACTCTTCCTATGTACAAGTCTACCTATACATTCCCTTATACTATGTATACATCATTGACAACACATATTGCCAATAAATGTGTCATGGGACTTGCACTCAACAAAATTTGATCCTTGATTGACTTTTTTTTAGTCATTCAACTTCACCAGTAGACCAAAGGCCACTTAACATTCAATCTAAGTTGACTTTATGTAAAATTTAAAAATCTCATCCTTGATGTCAGTATAGATACTATTATGGAGTAAAAAGTATCCCTATGCCTTTTTACCTCCTAGTTATCTCCTAGGTCCCCATGTTTACACTTTACAAGCTTAATACTTATCCTAGAGCAATTTTCCATGAAACCCATGTCAAATGGGACTTAGGGGCCCATTTTATATCCTTAAACATGACCAAAATAGGCCTTGGTGCCCAAGTCTAGCCTAATTTTCTGGGATCAAAATTAAAGCTTGTCGGTTTTGGCCCTCTCAAAAGGTTTCCCTCTATCAGCCTCTTCAATTTAAATTACAAAAGTTAGAAGAAAAGCATATATAATTTAGTTTACGACTTCATTTTACACCTAGATGGATAATGTGAACACTTAACTACTTGTTGAAACATGGAATCATTCTTGGATGTGGGTCTCCTTTCATGAGAACGAATCTCCAGAGTGAGTTGGTTCTCTTATAATTCCTAAACTACTGACTTAAGGGGAAAACAAATAGAAGGATGTAATTGAAATGCAAATTAATTCTGAAATCTAAACTAGATGAAATTCTATCATTCACAAACAAATCCTCTAACCTGAATCCTCACAATTTCACTAATAGTTTATTCCTTAAGTAATTTTCAACAAGGTTTGGATCAAACACAAACTGCAACTAGGAAAAAACTAAATTTTAACAGCATTGAGACATAGTAAAGGATAGATAAAGTCACAATATAACATCATATCAAGACTGCAAAATATGTGAAACATGATGGTTTTCTATTAGAACTGGAAGGAGTACAATGCATGAAAATAAAATGTGTGAGCCAACTACCTGTATACAACTTTGCCTGTGAACAAGAGAGAAGAAACTGATGCTAACTGACTGAGAAAAAAAATAAGTTTTTCTCCTATTAATGACTCCAAAAGATCTCCTCTGAAGAAAGTTGAAAACGCTCCTAAAAGTAGACCCTAAGTCCATTTTTGAACTACTCATGAAAGCCAAAAATAAAGTACTAAATCTATCACCAATCTAGAAAATAAAGTTGCAAAACTACCCCCTCATGTGGTCCCACCATAAAACTGCTTTTCTCTGCTCATGAAAGCTCCACAATTTGTCCTATATGGCTCTAGATAAAACAAATCAAAATGGAATATTTGATATGTCTTATTAGCCTATAAATTGCCTAAAAATAGTTAAACTTTAAAAGCAGTTTATATTTCCATTGCTTTAAAGTTAACTTTATAATGATATGGCAATTTTAATCAATATCCTATTCAATATGATTTTTTGCAAAAATAAAATGATATCTGGTTTATAATTTCATCAAGATATTTACAAGATATCACAAATGATTTTCTATAAAAATCATAAGAAGGATGAAATACTACACATATTTGCAAAAATAAATAAAAGCCTTAAAGGCTTGACACCATGGCCTCCATGTGTCAATATTCTACCACCTCACCTCTGTCCATATGCCTTGAAAAATGCCAACTCACTATCCATATAGTGCCACCATGTCACATTTGACCCCTTTGACCATGTCATCACCTTGCATACTCTTCACATCTCCAAAGGTTATTGTTTGATCTTATGCATACTTTTTAAATATGTGAAGGAAAAAGAATAATGCATAAGTGGGAGGTCAAAGACACTCAACCACATGCATAGTTAAAAGATACTTAGACTCCAATATGAGTCGACCACATATGAGATTAAGGCTTTGCAAAGGTTCTAAAGGCACAAGCCTTGTTCACTCATGATTATGTCCACCTTTGACTTTATAAAATAAACCATATTCTACAGGTTGTTGGCCTCTTCTCCTTATGATTACTAGGCACCATCGATCACAAGGTGTTGACCCTGATCTAATTTGGATAAAATAATTATGTTGTTTGCATAGTCAAAATATGAAAAGAATGTCGAAACAAAAGCAAATGCAAACCCTAAAACTTCAATCATTTTCATTTTGTTAGTGTTGAGTTTGGCTCTGCAACTATGTGGTTGCTGACTTGGGGTTTCATTCTCTGCATACTTTGCTCCATTTCTGGTCTTTCGTGGTCGCGAACATTACACTTCTTTAGCGAAAATAATAGGCCACACTTGGTAAGTTCAGATTTGAAGCTTTAAAATGGTATCTAACTGTATTTTAATGGCTTCTCCTTCTTGAATGGCCATGACCATGCTACTCTTTCTTCAATCTCTTAGCTTGATATATATCTTGCTTGGTTTCTTTTGTGTTGAACTTTGTGAAAATGGAAACAAATGACAAAAAGTTCAAGCTGGGCCACAACCATATAGTTTTCTTCTCTACTACAATGCCATACGGTGAGTTCTCACTGTCTCTTTTCATAGTTGCTTCTTTCATTTTTGTCTATGCATACTGTGATGAGGGTTTCATTTTTCTTTGCTAGGTATCTTAAAATACTTTCACACATGGCACAACCATGGTAGATAATGCATTATGTAGCTGGCTCTTTGTCTTTTGATGTGAAAAATTATGAAGTTTTCCTGTATTCGAAGTGATGGTTTCTTTTATATTACATAGAAAAAATTTTCCCCCTTCACGGCCATGTCTACAACACTTCACTCTCACCTTGCTCGACTATATATTGTAAGAAAAAAAAACTCTTTTTAAACTTGACAAGAGTTTCATGTTTTTTACTGTATAAATAGTCATTTCCCCATGGCCTTTCCTAGATAGTTTTACCTTACCATTCTTTCTCTCCAATACTGCAAAAACTATTAGGGCTCTGAAACTCGACATGGGTATTTGAAACAATGATAATGAATGGCATTATATGTCACGGCCTGGCTATAGATGTATCTCTACACTTTTCACTTCACTGTATGAACCCAGATTTTCTCAAAACTAAACAAGGGTTTCTATCCTTTTGAGCACAAAACTCTTCCTATAGCATACACTGGCATGTGATATCTTTTTTCACTTTCTTATGCTGTCATTACTGAGCTATATTTACTGTCATTGTTTTAAGAAAAGTGAGGATTGCATACACTGTTCTCTACTTCTGCAGCTCTATTTTCTCTTTCATGGACTTTGCATATGAAGTATATACTATTGGATTTGAACTTAGAACTCCTCTTCTTTTGTAGCAGCATATATGTCTTCATTTCTGTAGCTTCACTTATCCATTCAGTGGACTGTAGCAAATACATACTTCAAACATGATTGATGGATTCTTTGTGTCATGTCATTCTAGCACTGTAACAAATGAAGAAATCACTTTCTTACCTATCTTGTATATACTGTAGCACATGATGAATTTTACTATTCTTCTTTACTATACTTCATCATATCAAATGCATTATGTAAGATGTCATGTAGGACATCAATTAGGTCCACTGTATCTTGTGTCACCAATTAGACAGATCACTTCTTACATGGTTGATGACTTTGTTTAAGCTCATTCATGACCAGATGTAGCCATACACTTATACATTTCACCTTGACACAAAATGACACTCTGTAGCATGAAAGATGTTGATAATCACACTTGTTTAATGATTCTCCTATCACATGGCAATGATGTTCTATTGCAACACATGTAATGAAGTGTCCTACATTCCCTCTTCTAAAGATTGTCAAAGATAAAATGAGCCATCTGAACTGGCTATCTTGTATTAGTCTGCTACAAATCTATAATACTATCATGTTTCTTTTATAAATATGTAATGAATATAACATGTGATACACACTGTTCTGATGCTCAACTTATCAGTAGCAAAATGTGAGGCATAATTGGATATATTTCATCATTTAAAAGGCAGCTTATGTAATTTGAATTCTAAATTTGATTCTTCCACTCCACTTAAATGAGAAATTATGATGCTTAGTACTCACCTGTCTTTGCAAACTTGCTTACTGGTTTATAATGAATACTCCCATTAGATTATTGATCATGGATGAGTAAGCATTCCTCAAATAGTCAACACTTGTGAACACTTATTCTTTATCAGTCTGATGATTATAAATGCATTGTGTACTCCTAATCATTATCATGCTTGAGAATGTCATTTGCATGATGGTTGGAGCAATAACATAAGCTATTATATGCATTGAGTTTTGTTACCCATCAGTTTAGATCATGTTCTTGGTTGCATTTCATATTTTGAAGTGAAATCATGGTCATGTTTTGAAATGGGACTGATGCATATGATTGTCTTTCTATTCCTTCAGCTTATCATGTGAATGTCATCAATGATTTTCTTCTTTCTATTCATCCCTTCTTAGATCAAGGGGCAACAATGTGCTGGGCTCAACCCTTGTGGGAGCCCATTTGATACCACATGCTGAATGTCTTGAATCAAATTGATGATTTGTCCTATACCTGCACATGAAACAAACAAATTAGAATAAAATAATGATGCTCTATGTTTGTTTCTCTTTAGTTCATTCTACATATGGATATTCTCATTTGATCAATGCATTATAACTAAAGTATTATGCCTCTCCTGACAGATGAAGGATTTTCATAACCAGAGCTTCTAACGGGACCCTTCCCACAATTTTTTAGGTACAAGCCAAGGTCGGGAGTAGGACTGGAGGCTACTACGAAGATCAACCAAAAAAAGGCAATGATGGCTATGTCTTTCCCTCTTCTTTCATTAGATGCATAGTATTTTATTTGTATTTGCACGAGTTCAGCTATAACCCATGACTTGTGTGGGACATTTGATATGTCTTAGTTTCCTTCAATGCAATGTTTATTCTCTTATGTATTCAAACTTGTAAATGAATAACCATTGTGGTGAATGAATACTTTGAAACTTTTCTTTCTGCATTTGAACTACTGAACTACATTTGTCAAAATAACTATGCAACTAGCACATAATAGAAATAAATCAAACCTCATATCAAAAATGATAAATGATAAATTTGTTCAACCAATTTTTGAGCTGTAGTCAAAAAATGGTAAAAGAAAACTTGTGATATTGATCTAAGGGATTTCAAGACATTCATTGTGTTCTAGAGTAGAATGGTATTGTTACTGTGTTTGTGTGTTGTAGATTTATCTTTATTAATCCATCTCCTCATGGTGTCAAAGATCTTCATCTTTGTGAGAGCTTCACCTCTAAGGTGACATCAATTTGTGTTTCAATCATTTCATTTCATCATTGAATTTGGCCTCTTCCCTCCTTGGGGACACACTCTATCTAACAACAATATTGGATGACTTGAATGTCCTTTTAGGGCTTAACTGAGGCAAGCTCCTAAACACCACAACCACCAAACACCTCTCTTTGTGATTACAGGTTATAAGTGTAGGATTTGGAGAAGTGCAAGTGCAAAGAAGTAGTTTGAAGGATAAGGAATTAGGATCTTGCAAAAGTTTGCTGATATTTTGCCCTCCTAGACTAGGTCACCTGCTCTGTAGTCCTACCGACAGGCTTGACCCTGAACTTAGGAGTTGAACACAGTCTGACCTATCTCATTGCTTTGGATCTATATAAAAAATGACCTATTGAACTTGGGCACCCACCCCATAGTCCATAAAGTTTTCATTTCCAAAACTCAACTTCTAGTAAGTTTATGATCATCCATGAGCATCTTCCTATATGGTTTCCTATAGCATTTTGTCTTTTTGTACCTGATTGCATTATAATTAGGGTTTGAGGTTCATTTGATCTAGGGTTTGACAAACCTCTCAATCTAATCAACCTTTCAATATCATTCTTGAGTAAACAAATTTGTATCTTAGTCCTCATTCATCTATAGTGACTTGGCTCAGTTGTTGTCCTTGAATGTTATTGTGAAAGGAGGGTTTGATTTGATAGACTTTAACACTATCTATGATCTTACCACCTTTTCATACATAGCATTTTGGTGAACTTGGAACAATGAGCATTTTTCATCTTTCTAAGTGTTGTAATCAGTCCTTTCATACATTCATATCATATTTATCATCTTGCATTGGAAAATTTTGCATACATTTGTTTTTTTTTAATTTTAAAAACAAGCATTTTAGGCTTGCATTGAGGCATAGTTTTGCATATTTGGTAATACATATCATAAAATATTTAATTTTCTGATTTGGCATCAGATCTAATCTTTCTTATACTAATTCATCATTGCTTCATATCAAATCTTGCATTTATAAGTTTCATTTTCTAGGATATTGCTTAAAATTTTGCATTTTTCATATAACCTAGTCTTTGTAAAAACTAGGGTTTGTAGTCAAAATTTTAGTTTTAGATTTTTCTACTCCTTTTCAACATTCATTCAAATCTGAATTTGAAGTGTAGTTTTAGATCATATTGCATACTTTTGCATCCTAGCTTTGAAACTTTCACCTTTTGCAATTACACATTGTGTATTTCAACACTTAGAATTTTATGCACTTTCTTCAAACTTCTTTAAGCAAACTTTTATATCATCCATCTTGCCTTGTTGTATAGAACTATTTCCATAGTACTTGGTTTTCTATAAAATTTGTGTGTTTTTCTCTTTCAAAACCTGATTTCCTCAAACAAGTACTTTGGTGTGAAACAATCTCACATACTTGGCTTCTCATCACAACAACAATGCTATGGTCCCTCCTAGAGTTTATATGGAGAGGAAGACTCCTGGACCTGAATTATTCTTTACACCACATGATAGAACAATTGGAAACATTGAGTTACCTCTTTACAACACCATACAAATAATGGGTAATCCTATAAGAGGAGCCCTTATTGATCCTAACTGCATAACTAATGTGGCTACTTAAGAGTTCCTCTATGTGTATGATTTGGTACAAGAATCTTATGAGCCCACACACATGATGATTAAAACATATACTAGAGCTTTCTTCCTAGCCATAGGGAAGATTACTTTATTGATCAAAGTATTTGATAAAGCCTTGGAACAATCATTCAATATCATCCCTACATCTGACCTCTTCTATGTGAAATTTGGCCATCCATGGCTCAAGGACGTGAAAGTGGTCCCCTCCACAATTCATAAATGTCTAAAATTTCCTCACCATGGGAGAATGTATACTATCCACCATAGTAGATGGCAAGCTATGGTTACTTGGAGAAACTTCAATCTTAATTATATTTGGACACAACCTATTAAGCCTCCTCAATCATTAGAAGATCAAATCTTCCTGGTATACCAACGATATAAAGGAAAGTTAATAACAAAATTTGTTAGACCTCCTATTGAATAAATCATAAGTAAAGAGCAACTTGAATTGAAAGAACCCCATAGACCGAGAGGTAATGGATTCTTTGTCAAGGTTCCTCCTTTGTCATCCATACAAGGATCAAGAGATACCATAAAGAACAAAACATTTCATCACAAAAAGTTAATTTAGCACAAGCTTCCTCCTCTGAGATGTCGAAGACTGTGGAAAAGCATGACAATACTTTTGAAACATCACCAATAAAAAAATAAGGAATAGGAGAGCAAGAGAAAGGAGGAGACAAGCCTTAGCTCAACAAGCTACACGTCAACAAGAATACATTCCACTAACTGGATATTGAAACAAACAATGGAAAGTTTAAGGTTGAAGAGATTAAAAACAATGATAAAGGTTGGGAAATTGTACCTTATGTACCTCTTTCTTCTTGCATTTGAGATTTGGAGGAAGATGATTCACTCGAAAACAACTGCTAGTTTGGTTGTGTAAACAAGTAAGTATTTCTAACCCTTTTCAATGACCATTGTCTTAGCATATCTTTGCTTGCTTACATGGCCTCCTCTTATGTGTTGTGTTCCCCCATGATATGTTATGTGTGGTTTAGGTCTCCTAGGATGAACCTTGATACTCTTGTAAGGTCAAGGATACCGTGAGACCACCTCTGTTGTGACCATTCTTCTATTTGTTTCTACATTCTTCTATATTTCCTCTCCTATTTTTATTGGTGTGTTGTGTCTTTGAGGAATAGCTTTGCAGAAGATATCTTGGGGGCATCCTCCTATGTGGTGTTCCTAAGGCACTTGTTTCTCCTCTCTCATTTTTATTATTTACATTCTTCAGTGATTCTACCTAGTCGGCAGATGACGAAAACAAATAAATACTGATAAGGACCATGTGTCCCTTCAACAAGTAAGAAAAAATGGACCTAATCGATATATGGAGATGGGGTTGATATATATATCTGATGCTTCACTAGTAGAATCACTCCATGTGATGTATCATGTTGTCATATCTCTTGTAACAATCTTTTGCAATAATCTCAATCTACTTCTGCGCACTTTGGATGGTTTTGTATTTCACCTTGTTGCTACACTCAGTTCTCATATATCTTTAGTATAATCCCAACGGCTATACTCAGTTCTGAACCTGCAAGTGTAGCCTTGGTTTTTTATGTGATCTATTATATGATTTATGCATAGCTTCTATGATTTTATTTGGTTATTATCTTAGAGCAAGATGTTCTAACCTTATCTCTTGTTGATTATCTTAGCAATTCATATCAATGTGTTTGTGGGTACATTCAGTGATCATGGCACATGTCACCTTTGGGGGCACGGGCTTTGTGGAAGCTCTTGTTCCCTTGCATGTTTTCACTCTACCTTAATGTTCTTGATACCGGCAAGTGGTATCAACCACCTTAAGATGGGGGCATATATAATGGTATATGTCTAATTATCTTCTACACTGATGAAGCATGTTTGAAAGCCCTCATCATGAGGCGGGATGGTGTATCTCTTAAGCTAGTGCACATCCTTTTAAAGCAAGAAAGTCCTCATCATGAGGTAGGATTATGTATCTCTTGAGCTAGTACATATCCTTTTATACAAAGCCCTTCTATGGAAGGCGGGATGGTGTATCTCTTGAGCTAGTGTACATCCTTTTATAAAAAGTCCTATGTAGAGGCAGGGTTGGATCTTGAGTCATCCTCCCTTAAGCATATATTTGGTGGTTGTAGTAGTGTAGCTCAACTATCAGTTGTGTTTGGCATGTTTTAGATAGTGGGACTTAGCAATAAGCTCCTTCCCATCACTCATGTTTGTCGTCTATAAGACATATAGTGTGTCTATGGCATACTATGTGGCGCTCATGTATTCCATGTGTCTTCCTTATGTGTTTGTCATGTATTGTGTGACTGCTCTCATGTCTTCTTCATGTCTTGCATGATTCCACTGTATTCTCCATGTTTTGCATACTTCTTACTATTTTCATTGTGTTATGCATGTCTTCCATGTGTTTTCTAGTGCTCACCTAAGATTGGGGGCTAGAAATAGTCCTCCAACCTTTGGGTATGCCTTATTTCTATGTACTTGGCATGTTTGATGTGCTTTGACCATACTTTTATGCATGTATGGAATCCTAAGATCATACATAATGTAAGGTGCAGAAAATTTACAAACTAAACATAGAACTCCAAAGAAAAGAATATTCCAAAGATAGGTAATAATTCAATAACAGTTTCCAAATATCCATAATAACATAGCATGCAAGAATCCATGAATAAGAATAATTATCCAAATGCTAGAATGAATAACAAAACCAGTTACATATACCCAACATGGTGTTACAAAACATTTGTTTTAATGTTACAAATGAGGTAATACCTCAACTTATCAATGAATCAAATTACATATGCAACTTAGCTAAACTAGCCATACAAAAGAATAATATGAAGCAAATATCTATGTCAATAATAATATTTGAACTTGACTACCTCAATCCTCCGATCATCCACAAGCCAAAACCAAGAGAGTGGTTAAGGCACTTTTTCCACCAAACCACGAAGTATTGGACTTCCACGGGTTTCTTCCTACTTGAAGAAAGCATTGACCCTACACAAGGAGCATAGCAACCTAGAACAATGTAAGTAGGAGGCAATCACTCAATGTGTTCTTGTTGCCTATATGCATACCTAACCTAGAATGACATAACTCTCACAAGAAGGATGTGGTAGAGACATAAATACATAATCTAGGCTTTTCAACAATCCATTTGTTTCAATGGTATAGTAGCTTGGCCAAGAAAATAAACAAAATGATAGTTTTAGAAAAACAAAACTTGTTGGCAAGAGACACTGCTCCAGTATGGATTTGTATGTTTTCATTGATGGCAACAAGACTCAAAGATCCTATCACCATGTCAAGAAGAGATACCTCTAGAAGAACAAGTTGGATTCTAGGTCCAGATGACAGAAATGGCTAAGTATGGATGTGCACAGAGTACAGAATAGTAAATTGGATAGTATGCCTCTGTGATTGAAGAATTATAGATGTGGTTTAGGTATGATGTCAATTAGTGTTTGATAGTGTGATTAAGTCTTGATCCTCTCTGGAAGTCATCTTGAAGAAATGTCTAAGTCTGAGCAAGCAAAGGTTTAGCAGGAACAATGAATAGGGTCTAGTATAGTGGTCCACATTCCTCCATAGACAAGTATTTTGTTATGTGGTTTTGAGGTGTTGTAAACACTTATATGAGGTGTCTTATTCTAGAGTTAGGAGATCTAAAGTTCACTGGAAGGATAGCTACAAACCACTAAGTACCAGTATAGTGCTCGATAGAGTTTGACAGAGACAGAGTCTGAGTTATAATGGTCTGCATCTCTCTACAAGTTGATATGATGCCTTGCAGTTCTAAGGGTAGGATTGAGAATGTATAGAGAGTCCTTGATATGTTTTGGAAGATGTTTTGAGATCCTCAATAAAAGTTGTAAGTCAGTAGAAGAAGGTGTTAAGCATACTCTTAAGGAAGAGGCTGACAAGTATATAAATTATTGTGTGGAGAAGAGTAAATTTTTGGAGGATCTATACAAGTAATTGAATGATTAGAGCTGACATATATGAACATGTTTGGGAAGAGATTTGGGTCCACATAACATATAGTGTATTGGATCAAGCCAACAAGGTACATCTTTCTATGTACACGTTTCACTTCTTTGATGCCGACCTAATTATGGAGTAAAATCATGATGTGGATATATAAAGGTGATGAAATTTGATTGAGTTGTGTGGGAAGGGAAGTAGAGTGTGTGTGTATAGTACAATCATGCAAATAGAAGAGCAGAGATAGAAGAAATGCAACAATGAAGACTTGGGATTCAAAATTCAATTGTTCTTGTTAAATGACTACACCTTGGCATAGTGCCAAATGCTCAAGAAGTATTTAGTTATCATGTTTGATTTAATTGAAGGATGTTTTGTCATCATGGTAGTGAGCTGGCATTGAGTTTGTATCAAGGTTTAACAGCCCTAGGGTTTGATAGCCCTCATTGCAATCTTGCTAGGTTTAGGGTTGAGGCAGTGAGCCTACTAAATCTAGTTGTACTTCATGGCAGTAAGCCAGTATGTTAGGCTTGTGGAGTGACCAAGCCTAAACATCATTTTTGTAAAGATTGCAATATATATTTGAGAGCTAATCCTCTCTGTGGTTTTTCCCTTTTTTGGGTTTTCCACGTAAAATCTTGGTGTTATGTGTCATGCTTTTGTAGATGTTGTTCAGTTGTATATTTTGCTTCTATTTGATTATTCTTTTGAAAAGGTTAAAAGTAAAATTTTAAGAAAAGATTTATAGAACACTGATTCACACCCCCCTCTCAATGTTCCTGACAATCAACAATTGGTATCAGAGCCAAGTTCCTCAGAAGAAGTTTAACAGCTTGAGGAAGATCAGGGATAGTGTGATCATGGCAACAAGAAGATATGTACATTATGAAAGGTACAACCAACTAGAAATAGCTCTTATGGATCTTGAAAACTCTGAAGAAGTTAGGGATTTGAAAGAAAAATTGCAACAAGTAGATGAATGCATTTTAAAGCTAAAAGAGCAAGTCAAGAAATTCAAAGACAAATCCAAAGAAGTTAGTGACCAACTGCTATCAAGAAATAAAGCCCCAAATGACTTGGAAGGAGAAGTTATAGAAAGAACAAAAGCAGAAGATGATCTAATCTTGATTGTGAAAAACAACTCAGAATATTGTGCAAAACTTGAAAAAGAAATTATAAGTTTAAAAAAAGATCTAGAAAAGGCAAGAGGTTTTGAAGAAAAATTCAAGATAAGTACTACAAAGCTTGATGAAATGATTGCTAGCTAGAGGAATGCTGATGATAAACATGGTTTAGGATTTGAGAAAGGAGAAAGTCCAAACTCTGAGCAAATAAGAACTAAGCCAAGGCAAAACAAAGGATACCACTTTAGAAATCAAAGAAGAAGACCTAGAAGATCTTAGGTCAAACAACCAAATACTCAAAGGTACCCATCCTTCAATGGTTATTGTAATTCATGCAATAAGTTTGGTCAAAAGGCTACTCATTGTAGAAGTAGAATAAATCGAAAGACTCCATTATTCTCTAGTCAGTGTTTCAATTGCAAGAAAATTGGTCATAGAGCAAATGAATGCAGAAATCAATTCAAGAAAAATTTCAACAATGGAAGGAATGAACAGTCATTCAAAGGTAAATGCTTCACTTGCAATAGGTTTGGTCATAGAGATGTTGTTTGCAAAACCAAAATAAGTTAGAATCCTATTAGGTACAATGCATGCTATAAAATTGGACATAGATCAAATGAATGTAGAAGTTTGGTAAGAACTAATCTTCAAAATTTTAGGAACAGTGAAATGGAAAGTGTTTTGCATGTAATGGATTTGGACATATGGCTAATCAATGCAGATCAAATTCAATCAATGAAAGAAATAAAGGTCAAAATAATGTGGTGTGCTTTAATTACAACAATTTTGGACATGTTGAAAGGTTTTGCAAAAGTAGGAATAAGAAGAGAAATTACTGCTTTGAAGAAAGGAAAATAGAGTAGAGAAATGACAAGGGAAAAGAGAAAGTTGATCTGGTTGAAACCAAGAAAGAAATGAACAAGGTATGGATCAAGAAAGAAGTAATTGAAGTTAGAGATCAATCCGCACTAGTATCTGTGTTGCAAATATGTGCCTAAGTGATGTTGTCATTGATGTCAACATATCCTTGTTGCCATTAGTGTCAACTGTATCCTATTTTGCTTCCTATATAGAAGACCAGAATGTTGAGGATATTAAGAAAATTAATGAGGATCAATGTATGCGGACCATATGGCTGAGTAGAGGATTTTCTAAAGAAGATCTAGTTAATATTTGAAGGGTTCACATGAAGATTTGAAGAAGCTATGGTCATCTGAATAGAACTAGTTTTGTAGTGTTCAGAAGAGACAAAGTGTCATGAAAGAGATTTGGATTGTTCCAGAAATGTAATATGATGATCTACAGATCTAGAGGCATGTTTGGGAAGTTAGTGTGTATCATCCATTCAAGTGGTTCATGGTTTGGAGGTCCTCAAGCAATCTTTCAATTGTGACAGTCATGGCAGATAGTATTCTTAAGGTTCTAGATGAAGATGCAAGTGATTATGATGATTTGGAGGAGTGTGGATATTTCTGTTGAATTCAATGTGTTTGTGGAGATCTCTGGATCATGTAGCTATTGTGTTGGAGGTCCACATTAATGTTTGAGCTTGTTATTGAAGATTTTCTTTTTGGTATTGTTGTTCTTCCCAATCTTGGCTGACTAGATGATTCAAGTGTGTTGTGGATGATCTAAGAGCAATTTTATGAAGTGTGGCATGTTAATCAAGGAATATTTGAGTCCCAGTTATGTTTGGCTAACAACTTAGGGATTCACATTAATTCAGATGTTTGTAGTGCCGACGTTGATGTTCATTCCAAGGTTGATGAAGTGTATAAATATTTGATTAAAGAGTTGTGGGAAATTATCCTTGTGTGAAAACAATATAATCTGAAGAAAGGATCAAAGCCATAGCAGAGCAGAAGAGTAGTAGAAGAACCAAAGTCATTTTGATGAGGAGTTAGAGAAGAACTGTTTGGGGAAAAGCATAAGTTTTGTGAACATTCAATGAAATTGAACCAGGCATGAAGTAGATGATATTTCTCAGTTAAACCTTTCTATTCCAAAATAAAGTCTATAGGCAGTGAGCCTCTCTTCTGAGCAGTGAGCTCTAGGCAGTGCACCCTAAGGCATGTGCCTTCTATTTTTTCTAAAGTACTTTTAACAAGGTACAAATCTTTGTGGGTTAACCCCCACCGTGGTTTTCCCTTAACCGGGTTTCCACGTAAAAATCCTGGTGTTCTATGTTCATCTATTTATGCTCATGTGTTGTTGATTCATGCTTTAAATGTTTATATCATTAATCAGTTTTGTGTGATAAAGAAATAGTTGTAAGTGTTAAAGATTTGGCACAACTGATTCACCCCCCTCTTAGTTGTCTGGTCTAAAACCAACAATCTGGTGTAGATACCTCCTCTTGGAAGTAAATTGAGAACTCTATCTCAGGGGGAGTAGTGTAGAAAATTCAAATCCCCCAGCCAGAAATTGGGTGCCAAAATTCAGCACAAAGATGTTCATGGAATTTGATGCAACAGACCTATTAGGAGAAGAACCAAAAGAAAAGGAGTTAATGTGGTATATTGTGGAGCAATCCTAATCGACTGTGTTCTACAACAAAGGGTTTTAACATCTTTTTGAAAATAAGCATTTAGTGACATCTACGTCATGTCATGCGAAGGATAAAAGGAAACTTTTTTAATCTCAAATCACTTTACACTCAAAGCTACCAAGTACTCAGAGAGATTAGAACAAATTTTGAGCCACCACAACCAAGATTTGAAGGGTTTAGAGAATTTTGGAAAAAGGAAACCCTAATTCAGCAATACAAGGTAATCTCATTCAAAACCTTCTTGTGAATTCGTTAAAATATCTAAAATGGCATCACCACAAGTTGTTGATATTACTGAGCGAGCATGACCAAAGTTCAAAAAACACCCATTCAAATCAACTGAGGTTGGTCAATTGGGTACATTCTCAAATGTTCCCCATAGAGTCATGCATGCAGAAGATGTTAGGGCATATATTCATGTTGTCCTAGAAGAATTTGGTGATAGAAGGTTTACTAATCTCTACACAAAACATTTGAGCAATGAGAATCTCGAACTGCAGAATGAATATTTAGCATTGGAAGAAAAGAAATTTATTCAGTATTTGAAATTCCCAACATTTATGGAAGATGAATGGGTCTAGTATGTGTTAAGCAGAGTTCATATGGCTTGAAAGACCTTTCAAGATTACAAAAGATGCTATTAGGGTAGTCACTAGATTGTGCTCTAATAGATTAGTACCTCTATTTAAAGTCATGAAGAAAGATATAGTAATTATGGCTACTAGAACGAAGTTTAGTAAGACAGCCTTGACAATAAATGATATTCAGGATCATGCCATGAGATTTGCCTCAATGATATTGGGATACAAAGTTTATTTCACCAACCGGGAGAACTTTGTTTCAAGCATGACCATTTATACATCCTATCAAATGATCAAGGAAAATGCTTATTATGACATCTGTGAATTACTTTGACAAGTAATGGAAAATCTAAAGAAGATAAAAGAAGGTAAATACCCATTTAAATTTGGCACAATGATCATGTGTTTATTCTTCTATTTTATGCAAGAGTTGCTTGGTATGAAGAACCTATTCTGGACCAGTGATAAACCTATCGCAATTCAGATTAGAATTTTGTTGAGTAGCATAGGTACCATTGATGCATAGAATGCAACCCTATGGGGCTATTTTAAGAATTTTCAGAGATCAATTCAAGCCAGAGAAAGAATTCCCAAAATAGTTGTTGAAAAATACAAGGATACAATTTGTTTCATTGTGACAAAAGATCAGTGTTTGATGGAGGCTGTTGAGCCCAGAATGGTCTGGGTTATGCCTATGGGATATGAGGTAGATGGAGCTATACTAGAAAACTATGCTCAATATATGTTGAGCAAACCCAGAGATCCCAAGGAAGAAAGATTTGGGACTTATGATGGATTGCATGCCAAAATTCATGTTGAAGTAAGAAAACCTGAAATCTCTAGGAAAATGAGGAAAGTAGCAAAAGAAATAGCCATAAAAGTTGGCTTTACAAAAGAAGAAGTGACAAAGGCAAGCGAAAAGGCACAAGCCATCAAGGAAGTAGAAGAAAAGAGAAAAGGTGAATTGAATGAGGCTTCGAAAGAACACAAAGATCAGTTAGAAAAGCCAGAGAAGGTAAAAAGAAAAACCATAGCTTCCACTTCTGCTAAAGCCTCATCCACTCTCCCTGGTTCCACACCATCTACAAATGTGGAAATGCATGCCACTAGATCCAAAAGAATAAAGACTAAAGCCAAGAGAATGCATGCAAACATAACTGTTGATGAAGAAGATACAAAATCAGATAAGGAGGTAAAGATAATGAAAGTTGATGCAACTAAAGCATATAAAAGTAGCAAGGAAAAGTTGTCAAAAAGGAAGACACCCAGAAAAAGATAGGAAGAAGATGAGTCTCATGCAACACTAAAGATTGAAGATGTATTAAATTCTATTACTGTCGATGGTAACTTGAAACTTGTGGCTAAGTTTTATGATGATTATAATGATGCTAACAAGAAGATTTTGGAAGAAGCTATTGTAGAGTATCTAAACATATACAACAAAGCCCTCATTGAGATCATTAGTGATCTCCTAGATACCTTGGGTAGTATTCTATCAGTCAGGAAGGAAATTGCTATCGCTAAAGATGTTGAGCTTAGAGAACACATGTTGATAACCTTATATCTAGATATCACTCCAGTAGAGAAAAGAAAAATCTCCATGGCACTTAACAATGAGTTCAGGTCAAAGACAAGAATGAATGCATTGATGATAGGAGAAGTTGACAAGGTTGTCAAGGATACATAGGAAATTATCTTGGACATACTAAACAAACATAATATTTCCATCATCTGTGACAGTAAGGAAACAAAAATTGAAGACATATCTCCACCAGAGATAAGCCAAAATCAAGGACCTAAATAGAGTGATCAAGTCCCCAACACTAATACAGTGGATATGATAGATCAAGATGAAATTGAAACTGATCTGCCTTCTAAACAACAGGCTAAAGGAGAAGAATTTAAGGAAGAAAGGAAGAGCCCTACTTCGGAGCAAAACACAAATCAATAGGAAATTATGGACATAGACCCTCCAAATCAAAGTCAAGGAGAAATATCTGAAAGGGAAAGAGACACTGCAGATGTCTCTGTCAGGAAACAAATTGTAGAAGAATTTGAACTCCCTCAAGGTCCAATCAACTTGGCCTCATTATCACCTTTCCAAAAATTCAAGCTAGTATCTATGGTTCAGGCCAAGGCATAGGAAGAGTTGTTACAATCACATGGTCAAGATAACAAATTGATCAACGAAGCATCCACTATCTTGGAAAAGTTATTTCCATCATTTCAAAGGGATATCTCATTATCCCCTGCTAACCATCTCAAGAAACTATTAAATTCTATAAGTGTACATTTTGAATCTTTTGAAAAATCTACGGAAGTAAAAGTAAGAAAATAAATTGATGATAGAAGATTGGTTGAGTTGAAGAGCATGATAGATTGAGACAAAGTCTTGTTAGATAATGGAATTAAGAACATACAAAGTGCAATTGAAGAAGCCAAAAAAATATAATAATTTTACTTATCCTGGCCAAAGATCACAAAGGAACTAGAAGATAAAATCAAAGACTTGGAACTCAAACTACTGAATATTTCTGAGACATATAATCTAGCAGCTGAGTCAATAAATGTCAAAGAAACACAGGTTGCAAATATCCATAATGATCTAAATAATTTGATAAAGAAAAAGGGAGAAAGCAAAGACAGGTTGTACTAGCTGAAAGGACTCATAAGTCTGAAGATTGATTCCATGACCAATTTGGTAGATGAGTCTGTGAAATCTCAAGCACTAATTGATACACCATCAGATCTCCAGAAGGCAGAAAAGCTAGTATTTTTTATGAATGAACACATCCAATTTCTAGAAAGTGCAAGGAATAGATGGAATGGAGAGATAGCACTAATAAAAACTATCTATAGTGACATTTTTCCTTCAAACACAAATTAAAATGAAGATTACATTTATAAATATGCAGCAGAATAAATAAATTTTTGGGATTTTGACAAATATTTGATTTTGGATCAACACCCTTTGCCATTGATGTCAAAGGGGGAGAAGTAGATCGGTGAAAAATGAATAATCATCTCAGGGGGAGCAAGAAAGTACAGTGTATATAGTAAGGGGGAGCAGTCAGGCATTTTTCACTAAGTGTTCCCATCAATGCCAAAGGGGGAGATTGTTGGCAAGAGACACTGCTCCAGTATGATTTGTATGTTGTTATTGATGGCAACAAGAATCAGAGATCTAATCACCATGTCAGGAAGAGATACCTCTAGAAGAACAAGTTGGATTCCAGGTCTGAATGACAGAAATGGCTAAGTATGGATGTGCACAGAGTAGGGAATAGTAAATTGGACATTATGCCTCCGTGATTGAAGACTTGCAGATGTAGTTCAGGTATGATGTCAATTGGTGTATGATAGTGTGATTAAGTCCTGATCCTCTCTGAAAGTCATCTTGAAGAAATGTCTAAGTCCAGGCAAGCAAAGGTTTAGCAGGAACAGTGAACAGGGTCTAGTACAATGGTCTACATTCCTCCATAGACAAGTATTTTGTTATGTAATTTTGAGGTGTTGTAAACACTTATATGAGGTGTCTTATTCTAGAGTTAGGAGATTTGAAGTTCACCGAAAGGATAGCTATAAACCACTAAGTACTTGTATAGTGCTTGATAGAGTTTGACATAGACAGAGTCTGAGTTCTAATGGTCTGCATCTCTCTGCAAGTTGATATGATGCCTTGTGGTTCTAAGGGTAGGATTTAGGATGTATAAAGAGTCCTTGATATGTTTTGGAAGATGTTTTGAGATCCTCAGTAAAAGTTGTATATCAGCAGAAGAAGGTGTTAAGCATACTTTTAAGGAAGAGGCCGACAAGTACATAAATCATTGTGCGAAGAAGGGTAAATGTTTGGAAGATCTATGTAAGTAATTGAATGATTAGAGATGACCTATATGTACATGTTTGTGAAGAGATTTGGGTCTACATAGCATATAGTGCATTGGATCAAGCCGACAAGGTACATCTTTCTATGTACATGTTTCACTTCTTGGATGTCGACCTACTTATGGAGTAAAATCATGATGTGGATATATAAAGGTGATGAAATTCAATTGAGTGGTGTGGGAAGGGATGTAGAGTGTGTGTTTGATGCAACCATGCGAATAGAAGAGAAGAGATAGAAGAGAAGTAGTGATGAAGACTTGGGATTCAAAATTTAGTTGTAAAATGACTGCACACCATGCAGCAAGAGTAAATACAATGGAAACAACTCAAAGAAATGGAACAAATGCAGGTTAAGTCTTTCAATATATCAAAGAATTCAAATACATTTTGGCCAGCAACATGCGGGCCTACAATTAGGCTCACAGGCCTAAATACATACATGCATAAGATAAATCTTTGAAGCTTCTTTGCACAAATCCAAACTATCAACTATCACTTTGTTATTGACTACTTTCCTAGGATTTATTACATCAATATATATCCTTTTCAGACCAAAAGATTCCTCTGCGTTGGCTAAGGAAGATCACAAACTCCAATGAAGAGTTGTAACGTGTTCACAGATAGGTCGGATCTAAATGGATAGAACACTTCCTCAAATGAATAGAACAATGTGCGAACCCTCAGGGAAGGTCGACCACAAACCAAGGATCATCGAATGATGTGTCATTGAGATCCACAAGTCAAGGAATGATCCGCAAGCCTTTTCCTTTAGCTGATTATCAGGAATTGTTAGAATGCTCTGCTCTGAGAAAACAATTGACCTTTTCATAGTGATGTCTTTCCGGTAATTGATCTAAATGCTCTAAATTCTTGATATGATGTAGATGAATGAATGTAGATGCTAAGTCCAGATCCATAAGGTGTGAAATGCAACTGCGGCCAAATACTGGACCAAAGCCTAAAAGTTGCTTCTGATTGAACTGCCTGAACTAAACTAGAAAATGAAAAGAAACAAACTGCAAACAAACTAAAATGCAAATGTTTTTGGTTGATGCAAGATTGCTCTTGAACTAGGGATTCTCCTGCATCAGACATCTGGGGTTATTGAAAAAGTGAGTCCCTCACTTTGCTGGGGCTAGGGGAGAACCAAGATGGTCCACCTCAGCCTGAGAAATCATGATGAATTTTCTTTTGGCCTGCCTTACCACTTCACAAGGTATTCTTTGTATTGTCTTCCTCTAGTGCTGCATCCAACTCTACTATCCAAAATGTCTTCAATCTACTTCGGTGCTTATTGTGGTAACTGCTTCTTCAAGTCATCTTCCATGCTGTCACTGAACTTTGCTTTATGATACTAATATAAGTCTGCAATACTGAAAATAAGTGATATACCCAATGTCTCTGGTAACTCCACTTCATATGCATTTCCTAAATCAAATTTCCTGAGTATCTTACAAGGTCCAAACTTCTTCATGTTCAACTTGTTATATGTCCCAACTATAAATCTTTCTTTTCTCAAGTACACCATCACTTCATCTCCAACTTCAAATTCTTTGTCTTCTCTTCTCATCTGCCTTCTCTTTATACTTACTACTCATATTCTCCAAATGCTTCTTAACCTGATCATGTACTATCTTCATGTGATCTGTAAATTCTTCTACTTCTGTACTTCTCTTTTCCTCTATAATGATGTCTCTTAACTCTGCACCTCCTCTAGGATTCACTCCGATAACAATCTCAAAATGTGTTCTTCCAGTACTTTTGTTTACTAAATTATTGTATACAAACTCTACTTTTGAAAGACTCAAGTCCCAACTTCTTGCTTTCTCTCCAACCATACATCTCAACAAGTTTCCCAAACTCAACAAGTTTCCCAAACTTCTATTCACTACCTCTGTCTATCCATTGGTATGTGGATGAAAATCTGAACTGAACTTCAAATGTGTCTTCATCTTCTTCCATAGTGTCCTCCAAAAGTATCCAACAAACTTTGTGTCTCTGTTTGAAACTATACTCTTAGGTAATCCATGCAATCTCACAATTTCCTTGAAAAATAAATCAGCCACATGTACTGCATCAGTTGTCTTCTTACAAGGTATGAAATGAGCCATCTTTTAAAATATGTCAACCACTACAAATATTTAATCATGTCCTCTCTGTGTCTTTGGCAATCCCATCACAAAATCCATGCTTACATCTTCCCAAGGTCTCTCCAGTATTGTCAAAGGTTTATACAATCCAGTGTTCTGACTACTCCCTTTTGCAACTTGACAAAATCTACAACTTTGCACAAATCTCCAAACATCCTTATGTATTTGAGGCCAAAAGTAGTTTTAACTTACCAAAGCCACTATCTTATCAATGCCAAAATGTCCTATCAATCCATCACTATGTTTTTCCTTGATCAAATTATCCCTCATGGAACTTCTAGGTATGCACAACTGACTTCCTCTGAACAACATATCTTCTTGAATGAAATAATCCAACCACTTACTTCTATCTATCACAATAGGTTCCTTACATGCTTTCAAAGGCTTTGCAAAATCAGTGTCTCCCCCATACATGTTCTTGAATTCATCAAAACCCAACACTTCCACTCTCATCTCTGTTAACAAGTTTCTTCTCCTACTCAATGCATCATCAACTTTGTTTGATTTACCACTCCTATGTTTCAACACAAAAGTATAACTCTACATGAACTCTACCCATCTGATATGTCTCTGATTCAACTTACCTTGACTATTCAAATAATGTGAATTTCGATGATCTATATACAATACAAACTCCTTAGGCAACAAGTAATGTCTCCACTTTTTCAAGGCTTGAATTATGGCATAGAAATCCTGATCATAAAATGAATATATTTTCCTTGCATCATTCAATTTCTCACTGAAATATGCTACAGGTCTACCTTCTTGACTTAACACTACTCCTATTGCATTTCCACTAGCATCACAATCAACTTGAAATACCTTATTGAAATCTGGTAACGCCAAAATAGGTTTCTCTGTCACTTTCTACTTTAACAACTCAAAACGTTTATGTGCTCCTGATGTCCACTTGAAATCTTTTTTATCACCTCTCATTGTCTCTATCATAGGGTTACAAACTAAACTAAAATTTCTGATGAACTTCCAGTAGAAACTAGCCAAACCATGAAATGATCTAACTTCTCCAATGCTCTTCGGTGTAGGCCATTCAACAATTGCTTTCACTTTCTTAGGGTCCATCTTCAATCCTTCCATAGAAATCATAAATTCTAAATATACCAACTCTTCCTTCATAAAACTACACTTCTTGATGTTTATCAACAACTTCTCTTCTCTCAGCGCCTGCAAAACTTTTCTAATATGCCACAAATGTTCTTCTTTTGTCTTGCTGAAAATCAAAATGTCATCCAAGTATACAATCACAAACTTACCCAAGAATTTCTTCAGAACTTCATTCATCAACCTCATGAAAGTACTTGGTGCATTTGTCAATCCAAAGGGTATCACTAACCACTCATACAATCCTTTATTTGTCTTAAAGGTAGTCGTCCATTCATCACCTTCTCTGATTCTGATCTGATAGTATCCACTCTTCAAGTCTATCTTTGTGAAATATCTTGCTCCACTCAAACAATCCATGATATAATCCATCCTAGGTAAAGGAAATCTATCCTAAACTATGATCTTGTTTATTGCTCTAGAATTAGTACACATTCTCCATTTTCCATCTTTCTTAGGTGCAAGCACTGTAGGTACTGTATAAGGGCTCAAACTCTCCCCGATCAAACCTTTCCTTAACAACTCTTGTATTTGTCTATTCAGCTCTTCATTCTCTACCGGTGTCATTCTATGTGTTGCTTTGTTAGATAAACTTGCTCCTAGTATAAGATCCATGTGATGACTGATACTCCTTATGGGTGGTAATCCTTTAGGTACATTATTTGATATGATGTCTTCATACTCTGTCAGTAACTCTTTTATCTCCTCTGGTTGTGATTCTTCAGTCTCCTTCAATGCTTCAGGCTTCTTAGGAATCAAGGCATAACACATATTCTCATGTCTCAAACCATTCAAAAAAGTTCTTCCATCTACCAAACAGATTCTAGCATTCCCACATACTTCACTCTTAGTATCATCTTCTAAAGGAATCAAAGTAATCCTCTTTCTATTAGATGTTATAGTATATGTATTCTTTCTGCCATCATGTATTTCTTTTCTATCATACTGCCAAGGTCTACCCAACAATATATGACAAACATCCATTGACATAATATCACACAAGACTTCATCATGATAAGATCCAATATGAAATTTCACCAAACATTGTTCACTCACCAGTACCTTATGATCATCCTGAATCCATGCTATCTGATTAGGCTTGGGGTGTTTCAATCTTTCCAACTTCATCTTTGTCACCATCTCCTCTGAAACTAGATTATCTGAACTACCATTATCAAACACAACTTTACAACACTTACCTCCTGATTTGCATCTGGTTCTGAACAAACTTTTCCTATACAGTGGTTCCTCATTTGTCTATGCTTGAAATAGTGCTCTCCTTCGCACCAATGATTCTCCTTTCTCTAGATTACCAACTGAACCGGGTAATTCAACAGGTTCTTCTTCAATATAGGCTACTCTTGCACTGTGTTGGTGCCTACATAAACATTCAGATTTCAAGCATTTAAATTCGCAGGCACCTTTCATAAAAACCCAAAAAAATTCTAAGTTTCTCGGCCTTCTGGGATGTATGCATGTATCTTTGTATATGCATTGTTGTTTGTATGTTGCTTTGTATGTGCAAGTGTAGTTGTATATTGGTGAGCCCGAAAAGAAGTTCAATCAGTTTCTAAAAGTGCAAAAATTGATTATATGCATCTTTGTATGCATATCGAGTTGTACATTGTAGGCATATTCCATCGTAGATTCCATGCTTGTATGTAAAAAGAAATTGCATGTATGTTGTCATTGTATATTCGCATATACAATGGGAAATATACAAGTGACAGATCTTAAATATGTTTAAATTAGGTTAAAATGGTGGTTGGGCCCACGGTTGTATCAAAAGGGTTGTATGTATATTGCGTTGTATGTTTGAACATGCAAAGGGCACATACATTCGCAACATACAAGGAAAAGATGCAAGGTGAAATGTATATCAGATATACAAAGCAAATGTACATTGGTGGCAACATACAAAGGAAATGTGCAAAGTCAATGTGCGAAGGAAGAGATACAACCCAGACATGAAAGAAGAATGTATCTTGGCGGATTTCAGGTTGGGGTCCACAGTTGGTTGTATATGGTGCATTGTATATGTGCAATGTACAAGGCCGACATACAAAAAGGAAGATGCAATGCCTGGACTCGGTGGTGTTTTCGAATTTGTTTCATGGTGATTTGGGGTCTGCGGTATGTATTTTCGCATTTATATATGCGATATACAAAGAGATATGCAATAGGAAATGATACAAGTCAGGATTAAAAGGTTTCCCCAATCTGCCTCATAAATGTAATGGAGTCTACAGTTGTATGTATATTGCATGTTGTACATGCAATGTACAAAGTGATATACAAGGAGGAGATGCAAGCTAGACCCGATTGAAATTTCAAATTATTTTATAAGGATTTGGGGTCTGCCTTGTATGTTGACGATTGTATGTTTATACAATCACATATACAACCACTGTTGGATCTAGGGCATACAACTGAGAGGGGGGGGGTGAATCAGTTGTATAAAACTTCTTCTTCTTTCAAACACTTAATTCTCTGTTGTTAGTTAGCAGCATATCAAATAATCATCCATGGAAGCATAATACATAAACACAAGAGCAGATAAGCATCAACACATTGAACACCAAGATTTTAACGTGGAAAACCCGGTTAAGGGAAAAACCACGGGGTGATTAACCCAAGAATTATTCTCTGTTAGAAGAATAAAGAAAAATGAATGGCACATGCCAATAAGGGCTCACTGCCCGAGCACACTGCTCACAAAGAGGCCCACTGCCTACAAGGAGACACACTGTCTACAAAGTGATAAAAATCACAGTCTTGAACTGGAGAATGACATCTCTATCATGTCCGGATCAGTTCCAATTAAGCCCAACAATCTCTGCTCTGCCTTTCGCACGTTTCTTCGCTATGACATTCTCATCCTCACTCCATACCTTGAAATGAACTCACAACCCGTTATTTATACAAGACATCGACTTAGGAACAAACATCTAAGTCGGCAAACAACCATAGGAGTATCCGCAAGATGAATAACACATCCGGTCGGCCATCACAAGAACATTCGCAGGATGAACAACTCATCCGGTCGGCTACACAGAGCAAGAACTTCATCCGGAAGAATAACTTCAATTCTGGGCTCTACCGTCAATGCGGACCAACAACACAACCTAAACATGATCCAAGAACCTTCACAAGCCTGTCTGAATGTCCGGATACATCCGCACTTCCTCTACTTACTGGGATCTCTTGTCTTCCTCATCCGGAACTTCAAGAACACAGTCTGTCGCCACTGTCATAAAGCAAGAGGTACTTCCAGACCTCCAAATCATACACAAATCAGGATGACACATCACAAGGACATACCAAACACTCCGTCCAATCCGCAGATTAGGATAATACGATTCTGGACCTCACCGGACCTTTTTGTGATCCTCTGTCACTTCTGGATACTTGCCGGAACCGGTTCTATACCGGCAGCCACAACTCCTTCAGATCTTCATGCGGACCTCTGAAATCTTAACTGTAGCATCTCAAGACTCATATCTACTAACCCTTTAATCCGCATCCTCCGGTTCTCATCCTATACAGTACATTTGCCTTCTTTTCATCACTGTTCTTCACTGTTCCTGACTGAGGCTAATTTTCTCAATATCCTCAGCACACAGCTCATCAAATCCTTCTTGTCAATGCAATATGAGTATGTTGACATCAATGACAACACTGGCTCACCTCATACTTGCAACAATCTCCCCCTTTGTCATTGATGGCAACATATGATGTGAAAAACCATCAAGACAAGAACTTCATCTTTTCACATGTCTTCTCTTCCTTTACTGCTCCCCCTTTGATCATCAACCACTTGTTTTTCACATGTCTTCTCTCCCCCTTTGACATCAATGGCAAAGGGCTCATACTTGCAATTCTCATACATCAGAATCATACCAGCTGCTCCCCCTTAGTTGCAGCTCCCCATTAGTCCGGATCACAAGATATGACTGTGATAGCCACCGGACTGATGCACATCAGTGCATCTTAGTTCATCACCGGAGGGGCCATGACCCCTAACTTCTCCCGGAGATATTCAAAAGAGTCCTTGGGAAGAGGTTTTGTAAAGATATCTACAATCTGATCTTTGGAGGGAACATACTCCAATCTGACTTCTTCCTTGTTTACTTGTTCTCTTAAAAAGTGAAATTTGATAGATATGTGCTTAGTCTTAGAATGCAATACCGGATTCTTGGAGATATTAATTGCACTTGAATTATCACAGAAAATTGTGATAGGCTCCTCACATTCAACTTTGATATCTCTTAGCATCTGCTTCATCCATAAGATTTGAGTGCAACTACCTGCTGCTGCAATGTATTCTGCTTCAGTTGTAGACAGAGATATTGCATCTTGTTTCTTGCTTAGCCAAGAAACCAATCTCTTCCCCAAAAAGAATGCTCCACCACTAGTGCTCTTCCGGTCATCCACATCTCCTGCCCAATCTGCATCTGTGTAAGCATGAAGAGAGAAGTCCGGATCTCTAGGGTACCATAGACCATACTCAACTGTTCCTTTCAAGTATCTAAAAATTCTTTTGATTGCCATAACATGAGATTCTCTAGGATCAGCCTGGAATCTTGCCACAAGACCAACAGCCTGCATTATATCTGGTCTAGTTTGAGTGAGATACAACAATCCACCAATCATTGATCTATACTTTGTCTGATCTGTCTTTGGAGAATCATCATCTTTGCTTAACTTACATCCGGTTGCCATAGGAGTGTTCATTGGCTTTGAGTCTTCCATACCAAATTTCCTTAACAATTCTTTCACATATTTGGTCTGAGAAATGAAGATCCCTTCTTTTGTTTGAGTAATTTGCAGACCCAAGAAGAAATTCTTTTCACCAAGCATAGACATTTCAAACTCACTTTTCATCTGATTAGCAAAAGTTTTGCACATACTATCTCTTCCTCCAAAAATGATATCATCCACAAACACTTCAACAATCAGAATGTTTTCATGATCAATTTTGAAATATAAGTTACTGTCAGCAGTACCTTTGTTGAATCCAATCTGCACAAGATGCTTATCCAACCTTTCATACCATGCTCTTGGGGCTTGCTTCAATCCATACAAAGCTTTCTTCAACTTGCAGACCATATCATTATTATCAGACAATTGAAATCCATCCGGTTGTTCAATGTAGACTTCTTCTTCCAGATCACCATTTAGGAAGGCAGACTTGACATCCATCTGATATACCTTGAAGTCTTTGAAGGCAGCAAATGCAAGAAGTAATCTGACTGCTTCAATTCTTGCTACCGGAGCAAAAGTCTCTTCAAAGTCAATTCCTTCTATTTGAGAGTAGCCTTTGCAGACCAATCTAGCTTTGTTTCTGATTACTTCACCAGCTTCATTTAGTTTGTTCCGGAAGACCCACTTGGTTCCAATTACATTCCTGTCTCTAGGTCTGGGAACAAGATCCCAAGTATGATTTTTCTCAATTTGCATCAATTCATCTTCCATTGCTTTGGTCTAGTTTTCATCATTGCGGGCTTCATTTATTGTTTTAGGTTCAATCTTTGAAATCAGACAGCATTCATCCTGACTTTGAGCAATATTCCTTCTAGTTTGAACACCTTTGCTTCTGTCACCTATGATCTGATCTTCAGAGTGGTTCAGTCTTACATACCTTGGAATTTTGGGAGTATTCAGCACTGTTGTTTCTTGATCAGGCTCATTCAGACCTATCTCTTCTTCCTGATTTACCGGATCAGGCTGACTCTGTCTCACCGGAGATGATTGAGGTCCTTGAACACTGTCTTGGTCATCTTCATCAAACTCATAAAATCTTGAAGGCTTCTCAATTCCTTCATCAACCTTTACATTGGTGCTTTCTATCATCTTCCTCAATCTCTTATTGTAACACCGGTATGCTTTGCTTTGAGTGGAGTAGCCCAAGAAAATTCCTTCATCACTTCTAGCATCAAACTTTCCTAGATCTTCATCTCTTTTGATATAACACTTGCTACCAAATACTCTGAAATATTTCACAGTAGGAGTGATGCCAAACCAAAGTTCATAGGGGGTCTTACTGGTGTTGTTCCTGATTTGAACTCGATTGAGAGTGTAGACTGCAGTGCTGACAGCTTCTTTCCAAAACATTTGAGGAACATTTGCTTCCAACATCATTGTCCTAGCAGCTTCCTGGATGGTCCGGTTCTTTCTCTCAACTACTCCATTCTACTGTGGAGTCTTAGGAGCAGACAACTGTCTCCTTATACCCTGTTTCTCACAAAAGTCAATGAATTCACCAGATGTAAATTCACCACCTCTATCAGACCTCAGACACTTTAGTTTTAATCCGGTTTGATTCTCCACCATAGCTTTGAAGATTTTTGAACTTCTCAAAAGCTTCTGATTTTTCTTTTAGAAAGGTAACCCACATCATCCGGGAATGATCATCAATTAACAACATGAAATACCTATCACCTTGCAGACTCTTGATTCTTGTCGGACCACATAGATCAGTATGTACTAATTCCAACAATCCGGTAGAAGACTGATCTTTGCTTTTGAAGGAGACTCTGCTTTGTTTACCTAACTGACATTCTTTACACACACTATTTGTAGGTTTCATCAATTTTGGAAGATCTCTCACAGCCTGAGTATTGCTTATCTTGATGATGTTATCAAAATTTACATGACACATTCTTCTATGCCATAACCAACTCTGATCAATTTGAACAAACAAGCAACTTTTATTTGAACCAACCAGATGAAAGATATTACCTTTTGACTGAGTACCGGATGCAATTTCAGTTCCGGAGCTTGTAAAGATTCTGCATTTTCCATTCTTGAACCGGAGATCATAGCCTTTGTCCACTAACTGACCAACACTGAGAAGATTGTGCTTCAATCCTTCAACATACAGTACATTATCTGTTTTGCTTTTACCATCAAAGGAAATAGTTCCCCTACCTCTGATTCTGCCAGCAGAATTGTCACCAAACTTTACCATTCCTCCTTCATATCTTTCCAAGTCTAAGAACTTATTCTTGTCACCAGTCATATGGTGAGAACATCCACTGTCAATAACCCAATCATCCTTTTCTTCCACTTGAGCAGCCAAGGCTTTTTCAACAACTTTGTGATTGACAGATTCAGAGAGCATGGAATCTTCTTCCTTGATGGCTATAAACACCCACTCATTTCCGGATTTGCTTCCTAGTTCTGATTCATCATCCGTTACTCCTTCATTGTCATCTTCTTCATGAACATAATAGCAATTCTTTTGAGGCCTTTGTCTGTGAGTATTAGATCTTACAGATCTCTCCGGACATCTTGAGGCAAAATGACCAATCTTATTGCAGTTGAAACACTTAAAGGGTAGTTTTCCTTCATACTTACCGGATCCTCTTGGCAGTCTTTTTGCAAAGAGGGCTTCAAGTTGAGCTGTTTCTGCTTCTTCTTCTTCCATGTCTCTTCTTGTTTGATCATACCATGACATTTTCCTTGATGAGTTTTCACCCGGATCAAATCTCTGTTTGCCTTTCACATAGACACTGGCTTTGAAAGCAGATTCAGTCTTGGGAGGATCATCTCCAAACTCGGTCATTTCAAATGCAGCGAGTTTGCCAGCCAGTTGTTCTCTTGTGACAGTTGTGTGGGCTCTGAATTCATCAATGGCAGCAACTTTGATTTTGTAGGCAGCAGGAAGGGATCTTAGGATTTTGCAGACAATCTCATTTTCATCTAAAGTTCCACCAGCATTTCTGATTCCACATACCAGCTCATTTACTCTTGGCATAAAGGTAGTGATGTTTTCATCATCTCTCATTTTCAATCTTTCAAATTTCCCTTTCAGACTTTGCAATCTTGCACTTTTGACAAACTCATCTCCTTCATACAGAAGTTCCAGTTTGGTTAGGATCTCATATGCAGTTGGTAGGTCAATGACATTTGAGAGGTCTGAGTCATTCAATGCGCTTAGAAGAGCTTCCTTGGTCCGCAGATTGTTTTCAGCTTCTGTGATTTCATCCGGAGTTGTCGGACCACCTTGTGGGGGTATATATGGTTTGGAAATCATAGCCAAGTATGCTTTTCCCATACATTCCAAATGACACTTCATGCGACCTTTCCAGAGAGTGAAGTTGGTTCCATCGAACTTCGGACTATCCTTCTTGTATGACGACATCCTGGATCTCCTCAAGCGGTTAAGCTCCTATCAGAGGAACTTAGCTCTAATACCAATTGTTGGATCTAGGGCATACAACTGAGAGGGGAGGGTGAATCAGTTGTATAAAACTTCTTCTTCTTTCAAACACTTAATTCTCTGTTGTTAGTTAGCAGCATATCAAATAATCATCCATGGAAGCATAATACATAAACACAAGAGCAGATAAGCATCAACACATTGAACACCAAGATTTTAACGTGGAAAACCCGGTTAAGGGAAAAACCACGGGGTGATTAACCCAAGAATTATTCTCTGTTAGAAGAATAAAGAAAAATGAATGGCACATGCCAATAAGGGCTCACTGCCCGAGCACACTGCTCACAAAGAGGCCCACTGCCTACAAGGAGACACACTGTCTACAAAGTGATAAAAATCACAGTCTTGAACTGGAGAATGACATCTCTATCATGTCCGGATCAGTTCCAATTAAGCCCAACAATCTCTGCTCTGCCTTTCGCACGTTTCTTCGCTATGACATTCTCATCCTCACTCCATACCTTGAAATGAACTCACAACCCGTTATTTATACAAGACATCGACTTAGGAACAAACATCTAAGTCGGCAAAAAACCATAGGAGTATCCGCAAGATGAATAACACATCCGGTCGGCCATCACAAGAACATTCGCAGGATGAACAACTCATCCGGTCGGCTACACAGAGCAAGAACTTCATCCGGAAGAATAACTTCAATTCCGGGCTCTACCGTCAATGCGGACCAACAACACAACCTAAACATGATCCAAGAACCTTCACAAGCCTGTCTGAATGTCCGGATACATCCGTACTTCCTCTACTTACTGGGATCTCTTGTCTTCCTCATCCGGAACTTCAAGAACACAGTCTGTCGCCACTGTCATAAAGCAAGAGGTACTTCCAGACCTCCAAATCATACACAAATCAGGATGACACATCACAAGGACATACGAAACACTCCGTCCAATCTGCAGATTAGGATAATACGATTCCGGACCTCACCGGACCTTTTTGTGATCCTCTGTCACTTCTGGATACTTGCCGGAACCGGTTCTATACCGGCAGCCACAACTCCTTCAGATCTTCATGCGGACCTCTGAAATCTTAACTGTAGCATCTCAAGACTCATATCTACTAACCCTTTAATCCGCATCCTCCGGTTCTCATCCTATACAGTACATTTGCCTTCTTTTCATCACTGTTCTTCACTGTTCCTGACTGAGGCTAATTTTCTCAATATCCTCAGCACACAGCTCATCAAATCCTTCTTGTCAATGCAATATGAGTATGTTGACATCAATGACAACACTGGCTCACCTCATACTTGCAACAACCACATATGCAAAAGAAAAGATACATTGGCTCACCGATGAGGATGCATATACACAATGATGGAGAACCAATAAGGGGCACCTACGTGGCGCAATCTCATTGGCCAACAACTTTTCAGCGTGATTTTGAGGCCGTTGATCTTGGTGATAGGAAGGAAATCAACAACCCTATTTCAAATTTCAGCAAAGGTTTTCCTATGCATTCGTAGATGCATTCCAGGTGGGAAAGCATTGCAAAGCATGACGCTCTGGGTAGGTTGGCCATTAATGGTAGGTTTGCAAGAAGGTACAAGTCGAAATGACAGGTCAGCTACCGTCTTAAGGGCAAAAATCTTTAGTCGGCAGCTCACATCCTGAACCCACTTGCTCTTCCTTCTTTTTCTTCCTGGAGCATTGAATGTTTTGGGTGTCATTTTGATGGTGCACTGTATCTGGCAGAATTTTGAAATGCCATGTAATTAATTGTGGAGTACACATTCTTGGTATTTATCAGAACTATGTTACTCATTTTTGGTTGTTGAAGACTTGGGAAATTTTTTTGGAGAAATAACGAAGAACAAAGCCTTTCTTGATTGTTCTATCTCTTTTGGAGTTTATGAGTTGCATCTGAGTGGACCTTGCACATATTTTCAGTTTCATTGTTGTTTTATATGAAAAATACAGTGTTGTATGTATTTAGTTGTTTGTCTCCATTGCTGTATGCATCACTTCTTCTGAATCTAGTTGCTAAGGGTTTCTTAGATTCTAGAATATAGATTTATGTATTACATGCTTGATCTCTAACTTCCATTCAAGGAGTGGATTAAACTATTTTAGGTTAAGTATGAAGAAGAATGTATGTCAGCAGGGATATTCATAAGTAGAGGCAGCTAAATACTCAATCTTGGGTGGTGTTTGTAAGGGGATGACCAATTCTAACCCCTTGAAACTTGAATGCCAGTGCAAATCATTCACTTGTATATGTCTAGTTGACTCCTTGCCCTGAGATAGGCACCTGTCTGCTCCCTGTGTAGTAGTTATGACCCAAAACCCCCTGTCTTGCATCCAAAACATAAATACAATTCATTTCATACTTCTAACCTGTTAGTTTGTAGGAGTAGGAATAGGATCCTTGCATACTCTCATCCCCAACCAGATAGATATGTCCAAGAGCAATGCCAACCTTGTGATCTATCACACAAATCTTGGTCCAAACATGAGAGTATTATGTCTGTTGTTGTAAAGCTAAATCTTTCTGTCATTGGGTGAGTCAAGGTCAAAGCTTTAGCAATAGGGATACCCCCCTTGGTGCGGCAGAACCAAAAGTGAAGGGGAGGCAGCTCATGCAACCTCCCGTATCTGTCGGTCGAATCTGCCTGTGCATTAGAATTGGCAAACCCTTTGCCAATTCGGATTCCAATACACTACTTTATGTCTTATTACTTGTACTACCCTGATTACACTCAAATGCTCTATGTCCTTCACCTCCATACTTGAAACAAGTACTTTTAAATGTTCTCTTATAAAATCCTCTTCCTTCTCTTCTATATCCTTCATTCTGGTATGCACTAGGGTTTCCTCTCCGGTAAAATTTTTTGTCATCTCTCCGGTAAGCAATGTTATCACTGTCATCCTTCTTCAATGGGCTGTCAAACTTGTTCTATTCTACAAATGATCTATCATATCTGGAAAATGATCTTCCTCTCTATCTCTGATTATGCCTCTTATTTAGCTTCTCTTCAACTTTCAGGGCAAACTAATATGCTTCCTCTAAAGATGTCATCCTTACAAAATTTAGTTCCTCTTGAATGTTCATTCTCAATCCATTGATGTATCTAGCCACGTTCTCCTTGTTTGCTTCACTATGTCCTATTCTTATGATCATCTTATGAAATTCCTCAATGTAATCCTTCATAGATTTCTCCTTTTGTCTCAGGTTTTGTAATCTTTTCAACAGCTCCAACTCGTAGTCAGCAAGTATAAACTAATTCTTCAACTTTGTCACTATTTAGTCCCACTTTGTAATCTTTTCTTTTCCTCTTCTATTTCTTTCCAACTAAACTTCCTTCCACCATATAATAGCATGTCCTTTCAATTTTGTCTTTGCAAATTTCACCTTCTCTAGATCTTCAATTTCTTCATACTCAAAGTATTCTTCCATGTCATTTATCCAATCAATCAATTCTTCAGGGTTCAAATTACTAGTATAGTTTGGTACATCAACTCTAGGTCTCTTTCCAATCTTTGAAATAGCTTGCAACATCTTTACTTGATCTGATTCTTCCTCTTCATCACTTTCTAGGGTTTCACCAGTTTGTTCAATAGTTTGAAATTCTTCTTCATCATCACTTTCAATATTAGGTCTCAGTGTCAAACCTCTTCATCAATCTTCTTCGATGGCATCCAAATGAATTCACATTATTCTCACCATTTCCATCATCTCATCCATTCTACCAGCCATTGTTCCAACATTAGCAACTCTTCTCAGTGGCATTCTTCCTAGGATCAAGTGCAAACTGCCTCAATTTTGATGATCAGGCTACAAGGTGACAACTGCCTCACAATCGGCGATCGGTTGTAACACAAGTAACCTACCTCAATTCGGTGATTTGTCCACAACAAGATCTTATGGAATTCCCTCACCAACTTTGCTCAATTCACTCTCGAAGATTCAAACTTAGCTTTGATACCACTTGGTGCAGTCATGGTAGGAGGGTTCATGGAATGGACTGTCCAGACCATGTAGCAAGAGTAAACACAATGGAAAAAACTCAAAGAAATGGAACAAATGTAGATTTAATCTTTCAGTATATCAAAGAATTCAAATACATTCCGGCTAGCAACATGCGGGCTTACAATTGGGCTCACAAGCCTGAATACATACATGCATAAGATAAAGCTTCAAAGCTCCTTCACACAAATCCAAACTATCAGCTATCACGCTATTATTCACTACTTTCCTAGGGATCTATTACATCAACATATATCCTTTTCAGACCAAAAGATTCCTCTGCATCAGCTAAGGAAGATCACAAACTCTAATGAAGAGTTGTAACATGTTCATAGATAGGTTGGACCTAAATGCATAGAACACTTCCTCAAATGAATAGAATAATGCGCGGACCCTCGAGGAAGGTCGGCCACAAACCAAGGATCATCGAATGATGTGTCATTGAGATCTGCAAGTCAAGGAATGATTTGCAAGCCTTCTCCTTTAGCTGATTATCAGGAATTATTAGAATGCTCTGCTCTAAGAAAACAATTGATCTTCTGATAGCGATATCTTTCCGGTAACTAATCCAAATTCTCTGAATTCTTGATATGATGTAGATGAATGAATGTAGATGCTAAGTCCAGATCTGTAAGGTGTGAAATGCAACTACAGCCAAATACCAAACCAAAAGCTGAAAGCTGCTTCTGACTGAACTACCTGAACTGAACTAGAAAATGAAAAGAAACAAACTGCAAACAAACTGAAATACAAATGTTTTTGGTTGATGTAAGATTGCTCTTGAACTAGGGATGCTCCTACATCAACCTTGGAATAGTGGCAGATGCTCAAGAAGTATTTAGTTATCATGTTTGATTTGATTGAAGGATGTTTTGTCATCACAACAGTGAGTTGGCAGTGAGCTTATATCAGGGTTTAACAACCCTAGGGTTTGATAGCCCTCATTGCAATCTTGCTAGGTTTAGGGTTGAGGCAGTGAGCCTGCTAAATCTAGTTGTACTTCATCGCAGTAAACCAGTATGTTAGGCCCATGGAGTGACCAAGCCTAAACATCATTTTTATAAAAATTACAATATATATTTGAGCTAATTCTCTCCATGGTTTTTCCCTTTTTTGGGTTTTCCATGTAAAACCTTGGTGTTATGTGCCATGCTTTTGTGGATGTTGTTCAGTTGTATAGTTTTCTTCTGTTTGATTATTATTTTGAAAAGGTTAAAAGTAAAAGTTCAAGAAAAGATTTATAGAACACTGATTCACCCCCCTTCTTAGTGTTCCTGACAATCAACAAAACTATCATCTCTGGGAGCACACATTCGGCATCCTATCTTGAAAGTACAATACTTTACCAATGAAAATAACATAGTCTATCTAAGTTTTCCATTATACACTTTCAATATCTCAATTTCAGTTTGCAAGAATAAGTTTACACAGAAGTACAACTTCCATTCATCTATTGTCATCAAAATGTTCTTTTTGGAAATCAATTAGAGTTTACTTCAATCCATTCTCCATTTTGGTTTGTAGGTTGTCTAAGATTTTTAGTTTCATAAATTGAATTTACTAGTTATTTAAATGCCATCCCACTCACATTCCAAGTGTATGATAAATAGAAATAATAATTCAAGAAATTCACATAATTATCGATCAAAATTTAATTGAAAAGGTTGCAACCTTTTTATTTAGATTAGAAATGCTACATAGAAACAAAATTATATTCATCAATTAATGTTCTAGATATCATTGTATATATATATATATATATCATTAAACAAGTGACTGCCAGTATTATACAGAAATGAATAATATACAAAGAATTTTATTAAAGTGAAAATTAGTGACTACCAGTATTACACAGAAATGGATAATATACAAAGAATTTCATAAAGCTATATATATATATATTTGTGTGTGTGTGTGCAGTAGTTATAAAATGTAATGCAGAGACCACAGTATTGAGTATATAAATAGCTGAGTAAATTTCATATCAGCGAATGCCCTTCGTATGCCAGTTATCAATTAATTCATTGAATGAGAGTTTTATTTAAACCAAAGCTTATCAAAACAAAGGCGGTGACCCTTTATGGAATCTGCAGTCTCCATGGAGGCTGCGGCCTCCATAGAGGTCATCTATGGAATGCATAGGGTGGTTTGGGCAGCGTCCCCTCACCAAAACAAAACTCAACATACTTATAATTAAAATACTTTCAATTTATCCTTTGTAAACAATGATTTCACTATTCAGTTTATATATATATATATATTCACAATCTTGTTTTCACATAATATGTGATTTATATTCAATTTCATTATGACTATTTATATACAGGAAGTTATTGTATAAATATAACTCTAACACCAGATATATATTTATATATAAATACATATATACAGTTCTATGTATATGTATTTATAAATAAAGAAATATAATTTAATTCATAGTTTCAATACTATTTAGCATGCAATTAATGTATTTTCAAGTTTTATATACATTTTCTTTATATATATATGTATGTATGTATCAAACAAATGTAGTGGTATTATAGAAAAAAAAAATTATAAAAGAGGAAATTAATCATGTAGTTATGAAAATCAGTCATACACAAAACTTACAGTAACAATACACATACAGCGAAAAATTCTCCATTAAGAATATAGATAATTCATATCATTCAGGAAGAGAGAGATCACAATTTTCCTCACACAAAATATCCACAGAGCATCACGATATAAAATCAAAGATTAAAATAAGAACTTGAAATTCACTCAAATGCTTGAGTCTCTCAGTCTTTCAGAAGCTCCCCGATCTGAATCGTCCTCCCATTTTGCCAATAATTCTTCTACAATTCTTTTGTTTGGTATTCAATTTCAGAGATGAGGAAGATAATTTTTGAGATTTCAAAGTTCACAATGAGATTTTCTATGTGCTTGAGAATGAGAAAGTTCTCCCTTTTTAAATTGTATTCTTTCCTTTTCAATCTTCTTTCTTTCTATCTTTTTCCCAATTCCTAATTTTGTTTTGTTTTTGTCTTTTTCTAATTTTGAGTCTTCTTCTATTTTCTATTTGTTTCTATCTTTTTGTTTTCTTTTTCTAAGATTTATTTCTAATTTATCAAATAAAACACATATTTCTATCTTTCGAAAACACATATTTAATGACTAATTTTATTACTAAATTTTACAACAGAATTATAAATAATAATTCTAATTTCAAAATGGCATAAATTGAAAAAAATGCAAAAATGTAAAACTTCACAGGTTATAGGAGAAAATTGCTACAGTCATAGGAAAGCCTTTTTGCGGAAGCAGTTAGGGCTTCGAAAGAGAACATTGATGCTAGGGTTTTGAAGCATGCACCAAAAATTAAGAGATCATTTGGATATCCAAGTGGCAGTAACCGCAGAAATAAAGATACACCTCATTCTTTTAGAGGAGACAATGAACTAGTAAAAGTAGTTCTTCAAGACAACAAAGGGAGAGATATGGAATAAGTAATGGCAGAATGATGCCTTCAAGTCTAGTATTGCGTGAAACGAATACTCAAGGTTGGCAAATATGGGTCCAGAAATCAAAGCAGATAGATTCGGGAGAAAAGAGAAGAAGCATAGAGGTTGAAGACTCTGATGACATTAAAATTGGAATCCCAGAAGATCTCATTGGTACCCACATCCGGGATCTAAGAAAAAAGGCATTAACGGGTAAGATCTAGAATTTTCAAAAAGATTCAGAGGATTTTAAAAGTTGGATCTTTAGAAATTGGGAGGGGGTTTCAAAAATTTTCTTTCTTAGTGAAGACCAGGGGATTTTTGTAGTTATTTTTGAAAGTATGGAAGATCAAAATAAAATTTTAGGAGAAAAAATTTGGTTCTTCCAAGCAAAAGGACTCTGGTTATAGGAATGGGAGCCAAGCTTTGATTTTTCCAATGCAAACCTAAATTTTGTCCCATTTTGGATCTCTATGGAAAGCCATCCATTAGAATATAGGGATCTGTAAATAGTTACGTTGATTGCAATTAAAATGAGTTTTTTTGTCAAACATGATATGCAGAGCTTTAATAAACCTAGCTTGCCAGTTAGGTTATGTCTTATCTTAAACATGTCCTTCCCATTGCCTAAATTTGTCACCCTAAAATCCTCATGGGGAAAATGGAAACAATCAATAAAATTTGAAGATCCTATTTCAGAGGAGGGTTTTTCTTGGCCTTGTGGGGATCGGGAAAATGAAGTAAAGATTGAAAACGGAGAGGATGTGGAGGAACCTTCTTTACAACTTTTAATTAATGCATCAAGTAGGGAAGAACAAATTGAGAAAAATGGTCATTCTTCCACTCCTTTTTCTTTTAACCCTAATTTGGAGGACGAGGAATGTGAATTGGATAGAGATTTTTCAAATGTTGTGTTGGATGGTAGTGGAGATGGGGAGTCTACTCCTAAATGTGGGAATAAGACATCTTTTAAAGATTCTCAAATTTTTAATGAAATTGGGGTCAAGGATGGTGTTTTAGATGATGAAATGAGGTGATATCTAAGTTAGATTATCAGATTTCTAATAACAAGGAAAGGGAGTTAGAGGGTAGCTTTTTAATTCAAGCTAGAGATGGTGGAAAGGATAGCTAGTTTCCCTTAGAGGAAGCAGAAAAGTTGGTCTCAGATGTTATTTTTAAGGTAGGTTCAAAGTTAATTGATTAGATAGCAGATGAAGTGCTGCAAGAAGGCTCTTTGTTGAAGATTGGGTCAGATCTAACAGAGTCAGGTGCCAAAAATGATAATTCAGATAATGTAGAAGGAAATATGGTTGTTGCTGAAGTAAATCAGAGTTTGAATATAAAACATTTGGAAGAGAGTATGTTCTTATTAGATAAAAATGATCTGGAACATGACTCTAGTTTATTTAAGTTTTCTGATACTTTTTCTATTTCATAGACTCCTTGTCAAGAAAAAATAGATATGACTCCTTCTCCATCAAGAAGAGGAAGAAAACAAAAATCCTTTAAACCATAGGAAGAAATTAAGGCAGGGTTGCAGGCTATCCTTGAAACCTGCCTTAGATCAGGGAGAGTGTGTAGCACTCTCTGGGGGCAATGAAAGTACTATCATGGAATGTTAGGGGCATTAATGCCCCTAACAAGAGATGCTTGATTAAATGTTAGATTGATTCCTCTCAAATGGGATTGATTGTTTTGCAGGAAACTAAATTATCCAAGGATCAAGTGGAAAATGTTTTTTCAAAGTGGAACAAATGGAAATTTTTTCACTCAGCTGCTTTGGGTGCATTAGGGGGATTAGCAATTTTGTGGGATTCCAAGGTTTGTGATGTAGAATTCATTTGCTCTACCTAGAATTTTATTTTGGTAAAAATTTCTACAAATAATTTGAGATTTTGGGTGTTTAAAATTTATGGTCCCACACCTACTAATGAGAAAAAGATTTTGTGGGATCTTTTATCTGCACTTTTGATAAATTTGAAAGAAGAGAATGTCTTACTAGGTGGAGATTTTAATGCTATAACGAGTCTAGATGAGAAAATGGGAGGGATTATAACTCCACAAAAAGTAATGAACGATTTTAATAATTTTATTTCAGAAAATGCTTTGTTTGACAGTCTACCTACTGATGGTAGATTCACATGGACAAATAGGAGAAAAGATTTGTTAAGTATTGCTGAGAGATTAGACAAATTTCTTTTCTCTTCTAATTGGTGGAGTGAGTTTAACTTTTTTCATACAAGTATATTGCCTTTCATTGGTTCAGAGCATTTTCCTATATGTTTGGATATTTACTTCAATATGGTTAAAAGGAAAGGAAGATCTTATTTCAAATTTGAAGCTATGTGGTTTAGGGACAACAACTTCATTATAAATTTGGAATGTTGGTGGAGGAATGCTCCCTTCATCCCAGGATCTAGACTTTTCCAATTTAATGAAAAGCTCAAATATACAAGGAAGAAAATTCAGGACTAGAACAAGAATGTGTTTGGAAATATTGTCTTTCAGAAATCTTTCCTTCAAAAGTAGTTAACTCAAATTAATGAAAACATCATTAGACATGGTATGGATTAGCATTCTTTCCAACTTGTAAGACAATTGCAAGCAGAATTGGACGAGGTGTTGGGTAGGGAAGAATTATACAAGAGACAAAAATCAAGAGAAACCTGGCTAAAGGAAGGTGACATAAATACAAAGTCTTTTCATTCTTCAGCTATGGTCAGAAGACATAGGAATGCAATTTTATCCATAACTAATTCAGTAGGTTAGATTCTAAAGGACACTGCTTTAATTCAAAAAGGAGTTAATTTTTTCAGAAGTCTTTTAAATAAAAATGCTTCTCTAGTTTCTTCAGTAGAACTTTCTTAGGCTATCCAAAATATTCCTAATTTGATTAGTGAAGAAGAGAACAAGGATCATATGAAAGAGTTTTTAATAGAGGAAGTTAGAGTGGTAGTCTTTTCTCTTGATCCTGATAAAGCTACAGGTCTGGATGGCTTTACTCCCTTATTCTTCCAGAAGTGTTGGGATTTTATTGGCAGAGATGTTTGGCTAGTAGTAGAGGAAGCTCAAAGAAATAGAATATTGGTAAAGGAGATTAATTCAACTTTCATTGCTTTTGTTGGTGCCTGCATGAGTATTCAGGTTTCAAGCAATTAATTTTGCAGGCACCTTTCTGAAAAGTCCAAAAAATTCTAAGTCAGGGTTTTTGTCATCCTTATATTCTTGTGGGGGGTCATATTTCATATATGACCTGATCTTCTGTCCAGGGGGTGATATTTTAGATATCAGTCATTTTGTGAGGATCACCCCAGTGTGCTGTAAGGTTTCAATATGACCCGATATTCCAAAGGGGGGGTTCATGTTTCAAATGTCAGGTGATCTTAGTTATGATCACCCCTATGTTGTTTTATCACCTCATGTTCGCTTGATCACCCCGAGGTGTGGACATCAATTTTACATGAGGGTCGGTATCTACCTATCTTGTGACCTAATTTTCTTATAGGGGTGATATTCCAAACATCAGTCATCTTACGAATATCACCCTATTTTATCAATATGATGATGACATCATCTAGTCTAGTGGGATGTATCATGTGGTCTTCAGCATGATATTATCAGCAGCTATGATGGGGGTCCCACTGATCACTGATGAGGATATGAGCAAGTGTAAGTGGATCATCGGTGAAGTGCATGGTATGAATATGATGAGGAGGATCTTCCTTCGATGCATCAGGTTGTGCCGATGAGGATGGTCATCGGGTGATATTTTCTTGTGGGGTGATATTTCATATCAGGGTGATATTTCTGATAAGGGTGATGTTTTCCGCAAGGTGATATTTCATATCAGGGTGATATGAAATATCGGGGTGATAGTTCAAATCAGGTGAGCAGGTAGGAGGATCATTAGTGGGGGAAGCAATATCGGTGTGGATGAGGAGTGTTTTTCTGATGACATAAGCTATAATGATGGGGTCTATACTGGCGTCGTCGGGAGGAAAATCACCGACTATTATCTTTTGGTGTGGTCATGCTTATAAAGTATTAAGGAGGTCGATGTCGGATGAATGTGGGATAATTAGTTCCCGCATGATTTGAAAAGTCAGGTCATGATCTTGGCAGGAAAATTTCAAAGGTGTACAATCTACTACATTTCTCAAGGCCACAGGTTGGTATGCCTTTAATGGTGGATGTTATAGGGTATGGGTGAAGGCGTGGACAGATCAAGTACCTGATTAAAGATGTAAATCCCTAGGCGGCGAGGCAGGGCTCGAGACCTCCCTATCTCCACCTCTACCTTCTGCATTCAATGTTGAGCGCCATTTTCTCATGATGCACTATATCTGGTGAATTCTGAATTGCCATGTGATCAATGTTGAGTGCACCTTCCTTGCTGTATATACCAAGCTATGTGACTCATTTTGAATGTTTCTGAAGACTTGGGCATTTTTGTGTGAATAGTGAAAAATAGGGCATTTCCTTGTTGTTTTATCTCATTTTAGAGTTTATGAGTTGCATCATTAATGTACATTGCAGTTATTTTCAGTTTCATTGTTGTCTTATATGAAAAATGCTTCATTACATTGTTTAGTTGCTTATCTCCATGTGTTGCATGCTTTTCCTTCTTTTGAATCTGGCTACTAAGGGTTTCGTAGGTTCTAGGGTATGGAATTCTGTATAACATGCTTCATCTCTAACTTCCATTCAAGGAGTGGATTAAATTGTTTTAGGTGAAGTATGGAGAAGGTTATATGTTAGTTGGGATATATATAAGTAGAGGCAGCTAAATGCCTATTCTTGGGTGATGTTTGTAAGGCAAGCATCAATCTAACAAATTCAAACTTGAATCCAAATGTAATTCATTCTCTTGTATACGTCTAGTTGACTTCTTGCCATGAGATAAGCATCGGTCTGCTCTTGGGTTATTAGTTATGATCCAAAACCCCTTGTCTTGCATCCAAAACATAAAATCCATCTTTTCATAACTTCCATCTTGTTAGTTTGTAGGAGTAGGATTAGGATCCCTGCATACTCTCATCCACAACCGGATAAATATGTCCAAGAATGTTGCCAACCTTGTGATGTATCATGCACATCTTGGTCCACACATGAGAGTATTCTATCTATTGTTGTCAAGCTAAATCTTTTTGTCATTGGGCTAGTCAATGTTACATCTTTAGCTATAGGGATACCCCCCTTGGTGTGGCGGAACTAGAAGTGAAGGGGAGGTAGTTCACGCAACCTCCTATATTAGTTGGTTGAATTTTCCTGTGCATTGGAACTGGCAAACCCTCTATTGATTCAGAAGGGAAACCAACAAAATGACGACTCTACTGGGGAGTTTGGTTTAAAAGATATATTTGTGGCCCATCGGAGTCAGCAATAGATTTTGACAACTCTACTGGGGACTAATATCCGGTTCTTTAATGTGATAATGGTGCTCTACTGGTGGAATGAACTTAGAAAAATATTTGACGAGCTTTAAGTAGTTTGATAATGTTATCCTCTTTGGAGAGGTGGTGACTCTGCAAATAAGATTTAAGTGCACATGAAAGGCTGATGTATGTTATATGATTCAAGAATGTTCTGTTCATGGTTTCAGTATTTGGATGAGAAAAGGTACCTAGCTCCTTCCCATTTATATTTGTTGTTTATTGCATAAGCTAGATGCCCAGGGGAAGCCTTAGGTCTTAGGAAGACAAAGGATGTCTAAGAGTGAAATTTATATGAATCCAAATATGTATTCACCCATACTCAGTCAAGAGGGGGGTGAAATGTTGTGTAAAAGAATTGAAGAGATAAAGAATAGGTTGATATCCTTAGAGGCTAGGCAGGCTTAGTAAAATAGTACCCCTGTTGTGTTTGCTAGCTAGAATGCTAAACCTCTTGTTAGCCCTTTTTATCCTTTGTATGACCAACTAGATTTTTCATGGGTTGATTATGAAGTTGAAAGTATGCCTACTCAAATCTATAATCAGATGCCTAGATTTAGTGGACACAGTGTGTGTGTAATGGGGCTGCACATATCCAAAATTTTCACAGTTTTATGGAAAGACACTCATTTAGAGATGAGGATATGTGGATGATGTTTTTTGTTAGGTCCTTTGATGCAAAAGCTAGAGATTGGTATTTGAGCTTTCCAAAGAGATCCTTTGCTTGTTGGGATGAACTTGTTGACTATTTTAGAGAGGAGTTTGCAAGAGAACCTGCTGATCTTGTTGCAAAATTGATGGAAATTAGAAAACAAGATGAAGAGCCCTATATAGATTTCAGTCATAGATTTGGCCCTTTCACAAATCCCTAAAGACTTCAGACCTGATACTTTAGCCTGCATTGGCATATATTTTAAAGTTTTTGAGGAGGGCTCTAGTGCATTGTTGAGGGAATTCAAGATAACAAGTATCCAGATGGCATATGAGTTTTTAGAAAATATAGAAAAAATTAGAAATGAGCACATGCAGAATTCTGTGTCCATGGGCTTTGGTATGATTAACAGTTGTGTAGCTGCAAATGACCAAATGGTTAAGGCATCATGTGAAGATAAAAGTGAAAATGAAAATATAATAGTTGAGAATGCTATGTTTGAACATAATGCTAATAACAATGCTCAACTAGGGTGTTCACCAATGATGGATGCCCGTAGAAGAATCAATGATGACTCCCATTGCAAGGTTGAGGTGTCTAGTTCTGAAAACATTGATGAGGTTATGGACAATAATGAATAATTGTTTGAGTGGATTTGTGGAGATAATTGTGAGTATTGTGCTCAGGATAGAGAAGAAATAAGCAAATAGAGGAGCAATTCCATGTTTGAATTATTACCTTTTATTCAGACACATGGAGATGATGAAGAGCAATCAGGGATTGAAACAAGTGCTAGTGCTAAGCATGATTGTTCTTTGTTTGATTTTTGTTTTGGTTATGGTACATAGGTTGATACTCCTCCATAAGAGAAATTCATTGGTAATGAAAATGCATGTTCTTCTGCCCATGAACTAGTGGCATACCATAATGAAGCTGAAACACCTAGACCAACCATTTTTGACACATATAATGACGAGGATTTGTTTGAGTATGGTGGAAATCTAAGCACTGTTGTTGATATGGATTTTGATTTTCATCCTGATAAAAGGGAAACCAACATACATCATGAAGGTTATTGTAGTGATGTGCCAGAGCGTGATCCTTTCCACCTTGGTGCAGCTGATGGTTGTGTGCACGATGTGCACAATTGTGAATGTGAAAGCTTCTTATTCTTTGATATGCTAGCTTATGATACAATGAGCAGTGATGATCCTAGCTACATCATGGACTATCAGTGTTTTCAAATTTCAGTCTGGCTGGGAGATCATTTTACAATGCATATTGCTAATATAGATGATGATAAGTGTTATATGCCATATGGATATGCATTGTTTGATAAATATGATATTCACATGTTGCTTGATGCTGATGGTTGTTTGCATAAGGTTGACAGTGAAAAGCTAAATAAGATAGTTGAATATGCAAATGACAAGGGTTGTTTGTGGATGAATCATGGTAGCATCTTCAGGCCTGATCCAATGATATTAGATGGAAACAGGGTATTTGACAAAGGAAGATATAGGTTTTTCCTTTCTTGGTGGCCTTGGGCAACCAAGTGTGATCTGTGATGTAGGTCAATGCAGCCTCATTACTCTGTGCCCAATGGATAAGGGACTGGTCTGCATCCCAAAGATCTATGGTTCTCATCATGCCTGCAAGAGGCATGCATCCCCAGACAGAGCCAGTGTTGGTGCCTGCATGAGTATTCAGGTTTCAAGCAATTAATTTTGCAGACACCTTCTTGAAAAGTCCAAAAAATCTAAGTCAGGGTTTTTGTTATCTTGATATTCTTACAGGGGGTCATATTTCATATATGACCCGATCTTCTACCTGGGGGGTGATATTTTAGATATCAGTCATCTTGTGAGGATCACCTTGGTGTGTTGTGAGGTTTCAATATGACCTGATATTCCAAAGGGGGGGTCATGTTTCAAATGTCAAGTGATCTTAGTTATGATCACCCCTATGTTCGATCACCCCTATGTTGTTTTATCACCTCATGTTCACTTGATCACCCTGAGGTGCGGATGTCAATTTTACATGAGGGTCAGTATCTACCTGTCTTGCAACCTGATTTTCTTGCGGGGGGTGATATTCCAAACATCAGTCATCTTACAAATATCACCCTATTTTGTCAATATGAAGATGACGTCATCTAGTCTGGTGGGATGCATCATGTGGTCTTCGGCATGATATTATCAGCAGCTATGATGGGGGTCCCACTGATCACCGATGAGGATATAAGTAAGTGCAGGTGGATCATCGGTGAAGTGCATGGTATGAATATGATGAGGAGGATCTTCCTCTGATGCATCAGGTTGCGTCGATGAGGATGGTCATCGGGTGATATTTTCTTGTGGGGTGATATTTCTTATTGGGATGATATTTCTGATAAGGGTGATGTTTCCCACAAGGTGATATTTCATATCAGGGTGATATTTCAAATCAGGTGAGCAGGCAGGAGTATCATTAGTGGGGGAAGCAATATCGGTGTGGATGAGGAGTGTTTTTCTGATGGCATGAGCTATCATGATGGGGTTTATACTGGCGTCGTCGAGAGTAAAATCACCGACTATTGTCTTTTGGTGTGGTCATGCTTATAAAGTATTGAGGAGGTCACTGCGGGATGAATGTGGGACAATTAGTTCCCACATGATTTGAAAAGTTAGGTCATGATCTTGGCAGGAAAATTTCAAAGGTGTACAGTCTACTACATTTCCCAATGCCATGGGTTGGTATGCCTTTAATGGAAGATGTTACAGGGTATGGGCAAAGGCGTGGACAGATCAAGTACCTAATTAAAGATGTAAATCCCTAGGTGGTGGTGCAGGGCTCGAGACCTCCCTATCTCCTCCTCTACCTACTGCATTCAATGTTGAGCACCATTTTCTCATGATGCACTATATCTGGCAAATTTTGAATTGCCATTTGATCAATGCTGAGTGCACCTTCCTTGCTATATATACTAGGCTATGTGACTCATTTTCAAGTTTGTTGAAGAATTGGGCATTTTTATGTGAATAGCAAAAAATAGGGCATTTCCTTGTTGTTTTATCTCATTTTGGAGTTTATGAGTTGCATCATGAATGTACATTGCAGTTATTTTTAGTTTCATTGTTGTCTTATATGAAAAATGCTTCATTGCATGTGTTCAGTTGCTTGTCTCCATGTGTTGCATGCTTTTCCTTCTTTTGAATCTGGCTGCTAAGGGTTTCTCAGGTTCTAGGGTATGGATTTCTATCATATGCTTCATCTCTAACTTCCATTCAAGGAGTGGATTAAATTATTTTAGGTGAAGTATGGAGAAGGTTGTATGTCAGCTGGGATATATGTAAGTAGAGGTAGCTAAATACCTATTCTTGGGTGATATTTGTAAGGCAAACATCAATCTAACCTCTCAAAACTTGAATCCAAAATGCAATCCATTCTCTTGTATATGTCTAGTTGACTCCTTGGCCTGAGATAAGCACCGGTCTACTCCTGGGTTAGTAGTTATGATCCAAAACCCCTTGTCTTGCATCCAAAACATAAAATCCATCTTTTCATAACTTCCATCGTGTTAGTTTGTAGGAGTAGGATTAGGACCCCTGCATACTCTCATCCACAACCAGATAAATATGTCCAAGAATGTTGCCAACCTTGTGATGTATCATGCACATCTTGGTCCACACATGAGAGTATTCTACCTGTTGTTGTCAAACTAAATCTTTCTATCATTGGGCTAGTCAATGTTACATCTTTAGCTATAGGGATATCCCCTTGGTATGGCAGAAGCAAAAGTGAAGGGGTGGTAGCTCACGCAACCTCCTGTATTAGTTGGCTGAATCTACCTATGCATTGGAACTAGCAAACCCTCTGCTGATTCAGAAGGGAAACCAACAAAATGGTGACTCTATTGGGGAATTTGGTTTAAAAGATATATTTGTGGTCCATCCGAGTCACCAACAGATTTTGGTGACTCTGCTGGTGATTGATATCTAATTTTTTCATGTGAATATGGTGCTCTACTAGTGGAATGAACTCAAAAAAATATTTGATGAGATTTCAGTGGTTTGATAATTTTATCCTCTTTGGAGAGGTGGTGACTCTACAAATAAGATTTAAGTGTACATGAAAGGCTGATGTATGTTATATGATTCAAGAATGTTCTGTTCATGGTTTCAGCATCTGGATAAGAAAAGGTACCTAGCTCCTTCCCATTTATATTTGTTGTTTTATTGCATAAGCTAGATGCCAAGGGGAAGCCTTAGGTCTTAGGTAGACAAAGCATGTCTAAGAGTGAAATTTATATGAATCCAAATATGTATTCACCCATACTCAGTCAAGAGGGGGGTGAAATGTTGTGTAAAAGAATTGAAGAGATAAAGAATAGGTTGATATCCTTAGAGGCTAGGCAGGCTCAGTTAAATAGTAACCCTGTTGTGTCTGCTAGCTAGAAAGCTAAACCTCTTGTCAGCCCTTTTGATCCTTTGTATGACCAACTAGATTTGTCATGGGTTGATTATGAAGTTGAAAGTATGCCTACTTAGATTTATAATCAGATGCCTAGATTTAGTGGACACAGTGTGTGTGATGGGGGTGCACATATCCAAAATTTTCAAAGTTTTATGGAAAGACACTCATTTAGAGATGAGGATATGTGGATGAGGTTTTTTGTTAGGTCCTTTGATGCAAAAGCTAGAGATTGGTATTTGAGCTTTCCAAAGAGATCCTTTGCCTATTGGGATGAACTTGTTGACTATTTTAGAGAGGAGTTTGCAAGAGAACCTGCTGATCTTGTTGCAAAATTGATGGAAATTAGAAAACAAGATGAAGATCCCTGTATTGATTTCAGTCATAGATTTGCAGTAGCCCTTTCAGAAATCCCTAAAGACTTCAAACCTGATACTTTAGCCTACATTGGCATATATTTTGAAGGTTTTGAGGAGGACTCTATTGCATTGTTGAGGGAATTTAAGATAACAAGTATGCAGATGGCATAAAAGTTTTTAGAAAATATAGTAAAAATGAGAAATGAGCACATGCAAAATTCTGTGTCCACGGGCTTTGGTATGATTAACAGCTGTGTAGCTGCAAATGACCAAATGATTAAGGCATCATGTGAAGATAAAAATGAAAATAAAAATATAATAGTTGAGAATGCTATGTTTGAACATAATGCTGACAACAATACTCAGCTAGGGTGTTCACCAATGAAGGATGCCAGTAGAAGGATCAATGATGACTCCCATTACAAGGTTGAGGTGTCTGGTTCTGAAAACAATGATGAGGTTATGGATAGCAATGAATACTTGTTTGAGTGGATTTGTTGAGATAATTGTGAGTATTGTGCTTAGGATAGAGAAGAAATAAGCAAATAGAGGAGCAATTCCATGTTTGAATCATTGCCTTTTATTCAGACACATGGAGATGATGAAGAGCAATCAAGGATTAAACAAGTGCTAGTGCTGAGCATGATTGTTCTTTGTTTGATTTTATTTTTGCTTATGGTACATAGGTTGATACTCCTCCAGAAGAGAAATTCATTGGTAATGAAAATGAATGTTCTGCTGCCCATGAACTAGTGGCATACCATAATGAAGTTGAAACACCTGGACCAACCTTTTTTGACACATATAGTGATGAGGATCTGTTTGAGTATGGTGGAAATCTAAGCACTGTTGTTGATATGGAATCTAATTTTCACCCTGATAAAAGGGAAACCAACATACATCATGAAGGTTATTGTAGAGATGTGCCAAAGCCTGATCCTTTCCAACTTGGTGCAATTGATCGTTGTGTGCATGATGTGCACAATTGTGATTGTGAAAGCTTCTTCTTCTTTGATATGCCAACTTATGATACAATGAACCCTGATGATCTTAGCTACATGATGGACTATCAGTGTTTTCAATTTTCAGTCCAGCTGGGAGATCATTTTACAATGCATATGACTGATATAGATGATGATAAGTGCTATATGCCATATGGATATGCATTGTTTGATAAATATGTCATTCACATGTTGCTTGATGCTGATGGTTGTTTGCATAAGGTTGATAGTGACAAGCTAAATAAGATGGTTGAATATGCAAAGGACAAGGGTTGTTTGTGGATGAATCATGGCAGCATCTTCAGGCCTAATCCAGTGATATATGATGAAAACATGGTATTTAAAAAAGGGCGATACGGGTTTTTCCTTTCTTGGTGGCCTTGGGCCACCAAGTGTGATCTGTGATGTAGGTTAGTGTAGCCTCATGACCTTGTGCCCAATCGATAAGGGACTAGTCTGCATCCTAGAAATCTATGGTTCTTGTCATGCCTACAAGAGGCATGCGTCCCCAGACAAAGCCAATGTTGGTGCCTGCATTTAGCAATTAATTTTGTAGACACCTTGCTGAAAAGTCCAAAAAATTCTAAGTCAAGGTTTTTGTCATCCTGATATTCTTGCGGGGGGTCATATTTCATATATGACCTGATCTTCCACCCGGGGGGTGATATTTTAGATATTAGTCATCTTGTGAGGATCACCCCGGTGTGCTGTGAGGTTTCAATATGACCCGATATTCTAAAGGGGGGTCATGTTTCAAATGTCAGGTGATCTTAGTTATGATCACCCCTATGTTCGATCACCCCTATGTTCTTTTATCACCTCATGTTTGCTTGATCACCCTGGGATACGGAATTCAATATTACATGAGGATCGATATCTACCTGTCCTGTGACCTAATTTTCTTGCAGGGGTGATATTCAAAACATCAGTCATCTTATGAATATCACCCTATTTTGTCAATATGATGATAATGTCATCTAGTCTGGTGGGATGGATCATGTGGTCTTTAGCATTATATTATCAGTAGCTATGATGGGGGTCCCACTGATCACCGATGAGGATATGAGAAAGTGCAGGTGGATCATCGGTGAAGTGCACGATATGAATATGATGAGGAGGATCTTCCTCTGATGCATCAGGTTGCACTGATGAGGATGGTCATAGGGTGATATTTTCTTGTGGGGTGATATTTCTTATCGGGGTGATATTTCTGATAAGGGTGATGTTTCCCGCAAGGTGATATTTCATATTAGGGTGATATGAAATATCGGGGTGATATTTCAAATCAGGTGAGCAGGTAGGAGGATCATCATTGGGGGAAGCAATATCGATGCAGATGAGGAGTTTCTTTCTGATGGCATGAGCTATCATGATGGGGTCTATATTGGCGTCATCGGGAGCAAAATCACTAACTATTATCTTTTGGTGTTGTCATTCTTATAAAGTATTAAGGAGGTCATTGTGGGATGAATGTGGGATAATTAGTTCCCACATGATTTGAAAAGTCAGGTCATGGTCTTGGCAGGAAAATTTCAAAGGTGTATAGTCTACTGCATTTCCCAAGGCTGCGAGTTGGTATGCCTTTAATTGCAGATGTTATAGGGTATGGGCGAAGGCATGGACAAATCAAGTACCTGATTGAAGATGTAAATCCCCAGGCGGTGGCGCAGGGCTCGAGACCTCCCTGTCTCCTCCTCTACCTGTTGCATTCAATGTTGAGCACCATTTTCTCATGATACACTGTATCTGGTGAATTTTGAAGTGCCATGTGATCAATGCTGAGTGCACCTTCCTTCCTGTATATAGTAGGTTATGTGACTCATTTTCAAGGTTGTTGAAGACTTGGGCATTTTTCTATGAATAGCAAAAAATAGGGCATTTCCTTGCTATTTTATCTCATTTTGGAGTTTATGAGTTGCATCATGAATGTACATTGCAGTTATTTTCAGTTTCATTGTTGTCTTATATAAAATATGCTTCATTTCATATGCTTAGTTGCTTGTCTCCATGTGTTGCATGCTTTTCCTTATTTTGAATCTGGCTGCTAAGGGTTTCTCAGGTTCTAGGGTATAGATTTTTGTATCACATGCTTCATCTCTAATTTCCATTCAAGGAGTGGATTAAATTGTTTTAGCTGAAGTATGGAGAAGGTTGTATGTCAGCTGGGATATATGTAAGTAGAGGCAGCTAAATACCTATTCTTGGGTGATGTTTGTAAGGCAAGCATCAATCTAACCTCTTGAAACTTGAATCCAAAATGCAATCCATTCTCTTGTATACATCTAGTTGACTCCTTGCCCTGAGATAAGCACTGGTTTGCTCCTTGGTTAGTAGTTATGATCCAAAACCCCTTGTCTTGCATCCAAAACATAAAATCCATCTTTTCATAACTTCCATCCTGTTACTTTGTAGGAGTAGGATTAGGTCCCCTACATACTCTCATCCACAACCAAATAAATATGTCCAAGAATGTTGCCAACCTTGTGATGTATCATGCACATCTTGGTCCACACATGAGAGTATTCTACCTGTTGTTGTCAAGCTAAATCTTTATGTCATTGGGCTAGGCAATGTTACATCTTTAGCTATAGGGATACCCCCCTTGGTGTGGCAGAACCAGAAGTGAAGGGGAGGCAGCTCACGCAACCTCATGTATTAGTTGGTTGAATCTGCCTATGTATTGGAACTGGCAAACCCTCTACTGAATCAGAAGGGAAACCAACAACTTTAATTCCTAATATAGCTACACTAATTGCCTTTGCTAATTATAGACCAATTTCCCTTTGCAATACATTGTATAAGATTATAACAAAAGCTATAATAGTTAGGTTGGCAACTCTTATCCCTAAAATAATTTCAGAAGAATAGGAAGGTTTTGTTCCTGGGAAGGAGACTATTGAAGGGGCTCTAGTAGCTCATGAAGTACTTCATTCTATTCATCAACATAAGATCCCAGCGATGCTTCTAAAACTTGACATGCCTAAGGCTTATGATAGGGTCTCTTGGGAATTCCTTCTACAAGTTTTGGGAAAATTTGGCTTTTCTAATAAATGGTGTAAATGGGTTTTATCTTACCTTTCAGGTGTAAGCTTCTTATTATTGATAAATGGAGCTCCTTCAGAATTCTTTAAATCTTCTCAAGACATTCGACAGGGGGATCCTCTTTCACCTTTTCTTTTTATAATTGTAGCAGAAGGTTTAAGTAGGATGATTAATTTTCAAAATAGTTTGGATAATTGGAAGGGGATTTCAATTCCAAGAGTGGCTTTTGCAATTACACATGCTTTATTTGCTGATGACACTCTTTTGTTTGGACATCCCACATTGGTAGAGGGTAACAATATCAAGAAAGTAATTGAAGCATACTACTTGGTTTCTAGACAAAAGGTAATTGCTAATAAATCTAGAATTTTTTTCTTCAATTCTTCTCCTCTTGTTTAGGATAGAATTGTTCAAGTGTTGAGCTTTGAAGTGGCTTCTCTTCCCTATAAGTATCTGGGGATTCCTTTATTTACTGGTGCTATCAAGGGAGGTTTGTGGAAAAAGCTAATTTATAATGTGCAAGGGAAAATAACCTCTTGGAAAGGTAAATGGCTAACATTAGCTGGGAAAATTTTGTTGATAAAATTAGTTCTTTCAGCAGTACCAACTTATATGCTATCAATATTGAAAATTCCAAAAGGTGTGACTTTTAATTTATTCAACATTTTCAGAAAATTCCTTTAGAATGGTACCAATCGGGAGGGCGAGAAAAGATTCCTCGTATATCTTGGGATTTAGTATGCCAACCTAAACATGTTGGGGGGGATAGTATTCATAATATAGAATATCATAATAGGGCTTTAGGGGCAAAATTAGCCTGGCACATGTATGCAAAAGTAGATTCTAAGTGGTGCAAAATTATGCAAGAAAAATATTTAGACTCTCCATTTCTAGAAAGAATTTTCACAATAGAAAATCTAGTTTCAGGCTCTAAGGTGTGGAATTTTATTATAGAATGCCAAGATGTTATCATGCCTTGCTTGTCTTGGACAATTCTATTGCAAGTATGGGTTGAACCGGTATTGTCAATGATGTCAACATACTCATGTTGCATTAATGAGAAGGATTAGATGAGTTGTGTGCTGAGGATATTGAGAAAATTAGTCTCAATCAGGAACAGTGATGAACAATGATGATAACAAGGTAAAAGTCTAAGATAGGTTGAGGATCAGAGGATGTGGTTTAAAGGGTTTGTAGATATAAGTCTTGAGTTGCTCTAGTCAAGTTTTTAGGGGTCCGCATGAAGATCTGAAGAAGTTATGGTCGCTCAAGTAGAACCGGTTCCTACAAGTGTTCAGTGGTGACAGAGTGAGACAGATAGGTCCGGTGAGGTCCGGTAATGCATTATCCCATTCTATGGATTTAAGGAAGTGTTGAGGACATCCTTGTGAAGTGTCAAGTAGATTGGTTTGTGTCTTGAAGGTCTAGAAGAACCTATTCCTTTGTGACAGTGATGACAGACTATGTTCTTGAGATTCTGGATGAAGGAGAGAAGGATTTCAGTAAGTAGAGGAAGTGTGGATGTTCATGGTGATTCAGGAAAGCTTGTGGAGGTCGTTGGATTATGTTTAGTTCATGTTGATGGTCCACATTAGAGTTGGAGCCCGGAATTGAAGAAATACTTCCAAATGAAGGTGTTCTTTCTGTGACTGGCCGACCGGATGAATTATACACCTTGCGAATGTTCTTGTGGTTGTTTGCTGACTTAGATGTTTGTTCCTAAGTTGATGTCGTGTATAAATAAAGGATTGCAAATTCATTTCAAAGGTGAATTGGTGTAGAGGAGAATGTGGTAGCAAGGAGAAGAGCAAAAAATAGAGCAGAAGGTTTGGGCTTAAATGGAACTAACTCAAGCATGGTGGAGATGCTAATTACCAGTTCAAGTATGTAATACTTATTCTTTTGTAGACAGTGAGTCTCTTGTAGGCAATGAGCCTCTTGTGAGCAATGTGCTCAGGCAGTGAGCCCTAATTGGCATGTGCCATTTGTTCTTTCTATTCTTCTAACAGGGAATATTATCTTGGGTTAATCACCCCATGGTTTTTCCCTCAACCAGGTTTTCCACATCAAAATCTTGGTGTTTCATGTGTTGATGTGTTTCTACTATTAATTTGTTACATTGTGCTTTCATGATTGATCTTCTATTATACTGCTAATTAACAATGTGGAGTTAAGTACATAAAAGGGGGAAAGTTTTATACAACTGATTCACCCCCCCTCTTAGTTGTGTGCCCTAAATCTAACAATTGGTATCAGAGCCAAGTTCCTCTAAAAGGAGCTTAACCACTTGAGGAGATCCAGGATGTCGTCGTACAAGAAGGATAGTCCAATGTTTGATGGAACCAACTTTACTCTTTGGAAAGGTCGCATTAAATGTCACTTACAGTGTATGGGATTTGCATACTGGTCCATAGTTACAAAAGCTTATGTACCTCCACAGGGTGGTCTGACAACCCTAAATGAAATCAAAGATGCTGAAAACAATCTGCAGACCAAAGAGGCTCTTCTAAGCGCATTATCTGACTCAAAGCTCTCAAATGTTATTGATCTACCAACTGCCTTTGAGATTTGGGGGAAACTGGAACTTTTGCATGAAGGAGATCATTTTGTTAAATGTGCAAGGTTACAAAGTCTAAAAGGGAAATTTAAAAAATTAAAGATGAGAGATGATGAAAATATTGCCTCTTTTATGCCAAGAGTGAATGAGCTAGTTTGTGGGATTAGAAATGCAGGTGGAATCCTGAGTGGAGAAGAAATCATTGGCAAAGTTCTTAGATCCCTTCCTACCTCATATAAAATCAAGGCTTTTGCAATCGAAGAATTCAGAGCTCACACAACAGTCACAAGAGATCAATTGGTTGGTAAGTTGGCTGCTTTTGAAATGGCCAAATTTGGAGATGATCATCCAAAGACTAAATCTGCATTCAAAGCTAGTGCCTCTATAAAAGGGAAACAAAGGTTTGATCTAGGAGAAAACTCTTCAAGGAACCTATCATGGTATGAAACAGCAAGAAAAGACTTGGAAGAAGAAGAAGTTGAAACTGCTCATCTTGAATCTCTTATTGCGAAAAGACTGCCAAGAGGATTTGGTAAGTATGAAGGGAAATTACCTTTTAAGTGTTTTAACTACAATAAAATTGGTCATTTTGCCTCAAGATGTCCAGAAATATTTTCAAGACTAAATCCTAACAGACCAAGGTTTCAAAAGAATTGTTACTATGTTCATGAAGAAGATGATAATGAAGGAGTAACAGATGATGAATCAGAGACAGGAAATAAATCTGATAATGAATGGATGTTTATTGCCATCAAAGAAGAGGAACAAATATCCTCTGTATCTATCAATCATGAAGTTGAAGAAAAAGCTCTGGCTGCTCAAGTTGAAACAAAGGATGATTGGGTCATTGATAGTGGATGCTCTCACCATATGATAGGTGACAAGAATAAGTTCTTAAATTTGGAAACGTATGAAGGAGGAATTGTAAAGTATGGAGATAATTCTACTGGTAGAATTAGAGGTAGAGGAACTATTTCTCTTGATGGAAAGAACAAAACCAGTAATGTACTGTATGTTGAAGGATTAAAGCACAATCTTCTCAGTGTTGGACAGCTGGTGGACAAAGGCTTTGATCTCAGATTCAGGAATAGAAAATGCAAGATCTTTGAAAGTTCAGGAACAGAGATTGCATCCGGTACCCAAACAAAAGGTAACATCTTTCACTTGGCTGGTACTGGTAAAAGTTGTTTATTTGTTCAAGTTGATCAGAGTTGGTTATGGCATAGAAGAATGTGTCATGTGAACTTTGATAATATCATCAAGATAAGCAATATTCAGGCTGTAAGAGATACAAATAGTTTGTGCAAAGAATGTCAGTTGGGAAAACAAAGCAGAATCTCATTCAAAAGAAAGGAACAATCTTCTACCAGATTATTAGACTTGGTTCATACTGACTTATGTGGTTCGGCAAGAATCAGGAGTGTGCAAGGTGATAGATACTTCATGTTGCTAATTGATGACTATTCCCAGATGATGTGGGTAAACTTTCTGAAAGAGAAATCAGAAGCTCTTGAGAAATTCAAAATATTCAAGGCTATGGTGGAAAATGAGACCGAATTAAAATTGAAATGTCTGAGGTCTGATAGAGGTGGAGAATTCACATCCGGTGAGTTCATAAACTTCTATGAGAAACATGGAATAAAGAGACAGTTGTCTGTCCCTAGGACTCCACAGCAGAATGGAGTTGTTGAGAGAAAGAATCGAACCATCTAGGAAGCATCCAGGACCATGATGATGGAAGCAAATGTTCCTCAAATCGATTGGAGAGAAGCTATCAACACTGCAGTCTACACTCTCAATTGAGTTCAAATTAGAAACTATACCGGTAAGACTCCTTATGAACTCTGGTTTGGCATTACTCCCACTATGAGATACTTCAGAGTTTTTGGTAGCAGATATTACATTAAAAGGGATGAAGATCTAGGAAAGTTTGATGCTAGAAGTGATGAAGGAATATTCTTGGGTTATTCTACTCAAAGCAAAGCATACCGGTGTTACAACAAGAGACTGAGAAAGATTGTAGAAAGTGTAAATGTGAAGGTTGATGAAGAAATTGAAAGACCCTCAAGAATTCTTGAGCATGATGAAGATGATCAGAATGGTGTTCAGATTCAAGGTATCTAAGCCTCTTATGAGAAACAAAGTCAAGTTGATCTGGTAAGATAGGAAGAAGAGATAAGTCTCAATGAGACTGATCAAGAGTTAGAAGTGCAAGAAACTCCCAAAATTCTAAGGTATATAACTCTAAACCACTCTGAAGATCATATCATAGGTGACAAAAGCAAAGGGGTGCAAACAAGGAGGAGAATTGCTCAAAATTTAGATGAGTATTGTCTAATTTCAAAGATTGAACCTAAGACAGTAAATGAAGCCTGCAATGATGAAAACTGGACTAAGGCAATGGAGGAAGAACTGATGCAAATTGAAAAGAATCACACTTGGGATCTTGTTCCTAGACCAAGAAATAAAAATGTGATTGGAACCAAATGGGTCTTTCGAAACAAATTGAATGAAGCCGGTGAAGTAATCAGAAATAAGGCTAGATTAGTTTGCAAAGGTTACTCTCAAATAGAAGGAGATGATTTTGAAGAAACTTTTTCTCCGGTGGCAAGAATTGAAGCAGTCAGATTATTTCTTGCATTTGCTGCCTTCAAGGATTTCAAGGTATATCAGATGGATGTCAAATCTGCCTTCCTAAATGGTAATTTGGAAGAAGAAGTGTATATTGAGCAACCGGATGGATTTCAATTGTCTGATCATAGCGACATGGTCTGTAAATTGAAAAAGGCACTGTATGGACTGAAGCAAGCCCCAAGAGCCTGGTATGAAAGATTGGATAAGCATCTCTTGAAGATTGGTTTCAACAAAGGTACTGCTGACAGTAATTTGTATTTTAAAATTGATCATGAAAACATCTTAATTGTTGAAGTATTTGTCGATGATATCATTTTTGGAGGAAGAGATAGTATGTGTAAAACCTTTGCAAGTCAAATGAAAAGTGAGTTTGAGATGTCAATGCTTGGAGAATAAATTTTTTTTTGGGTCTACAAATTACTCAAACAAAGAAAGGAATCTTCATTTCTCAGTCAAAATATGTGAAAGAATTGTTGAGGAAATTTGGGATGGAAGAACCAAAGCAAATGAATGCTCCAATGGCAACTGGATGCAAGTTGAGAAAAGATGATAACTCTCCCAAGGTTGATCAGACAAAATATAGGTCAATGATTGGAGGATTGTTGTATCTCACTCAAACTAGACCAGATATTATGCAGGCTATTGGTCTTGTTGCAAGATTCCAAGATGATCCTAGAGAATCTCATGTTATGGCAATCAAGAGGATTTTTAGATATCTAAAGGGGACAGTTGAGTATGGTCTATGGTATCCTAGAGATCATGATTTCTCTCTTCATGCATATACAGATGTAGATTGGACAGGAGATGTGGATGACCGGAAGAGTACCAGTGGTGGAGCATTCTTTTTGGGAAAAAGATTAGTTTCTTGGCTAAGCAAGAAATAAGAGGCAATATCTCTGTCTACAACTGAAGCAGAATACATTGCAGTAGTAGGTAGTTGCACTCAAATCTTATGGATGAAGCAGATGCTAAGAGACATTAAAGTAGAATATGAGGAGCCTATCACAATTTTCTATGATAATTCAAGCGCAATAAATATTTATAAGAATCTGGTGTTGCATTCTAAGACCAAGCACATATCTATCAAGTATCACTTTCTAAGAGAGCAAGTGAACAAGGATGAAGTCAGATTGGAGTATGTGCCCTCCAAGGATCAGATTGTAGATATCTTTACTAAACCTCTTCCCAAGGACTCTTTTGAGTATCTTAGGGCGAAGTTAGGGGTTATTGCCCCTCCGGTGATGAACTAGGATGCACCGATGTGCATCAGTCTGGTGGATATTACTGTCATATCTTGTGATCTGGATTGATGATGGTGAGCTGCTACTCAAGGGAAGTAGCAGGTGTGATTCTAAAGTTGCAAGTATGAGCCCTTTGCCATTGATGTCAAAGGGGGAGAGAAGACATGTGAAAAACAAGTGGCTGATGATCAAAGGGGGAGCAGTAGAGGAAGAGAATACATGTGAATAGTTGTTGTTGATAGGGGGAGCTATGACAGTAAGGAGAAGTTCTTGTCTTGATGGTTTTTCACATAATATGTTGCCATCAATGACAAAGGGGGAGATTGTTGCAAGTATGGGTTGAACTGGTATTGTCATTGATCTCAACATACTCATGTTGCATTAATGAGAAGGATTAGATGAGCTGTGTGCTGAGGATATTGAGAAAATTAGTCTCAATCAAGAACAATGATGAATAGTGATGACAACAAGGTAAAAGTCTAAGATAGGTTGAGGATCAGAGGATGTGGTTTAAAAGGTTTGTAGATATAAGTCTTGAGTTGCTCCAGTCAAGTTTTTAGGGGTCCGCATGAAGATCTAAAGAAGTTATGGTCACTCAATTACAACCGGTTCCGATAGGTGTTCAGTGGTGATAGAGTGAGACAGATAGGTCCGGTGAGGTCCGGTAATGCATTATCCCGTTCTGTAGATTTGAGGAAGTGTTGAGGACATCCTTGTGAAGTGTCAAGTAGATTGGTTTGTGGCTTGAAGGTCCGAAAGAACCTATTCCTTTGTGACAGTGATGACAGATTGTGTTCTTGAGGTTTCAGATGAAGGAGAGAAGGATTTTAGTAAGTAGAGGAAGTGCGGATGTTCATGGTGATTCAGGAAAGATTGTGGAGGTCCTTGGATTATGTTCAATTCATGTTGATGGTCCGCATTAGATTTGGAGCCCAGAATTGAAGAAATACTTCCGGATGAAGGTGTTCTTTCTGTGACTGGCCAACCAGATGAATTATACACCTTGCAAATGTTCTTGTGGTTGTTTGCTGACTTAGATGTTTGTTCCTAAGTTGATGTCATGTATAAATAAAGGATTGCAAAGTCATTTCAAAGGTGAATTGGTGTAGAGGAGAATGTGGTAGCAAGGAGAAGAGTAAAAAGTAGAGCAAAAGGTTTGGGCTTAAATGGAACTAACTCAAGCATGGTGGAGATGCTAATTACTAGTTCAAGTATGTAATACTTATTCTTTTGTAGACAGTGAGTCTCTTGTAGGCAATGAGCCTCTTGTGAGCAGTGTGCTCGGGCAGTGAGCCCTAATTGGCATGTTCCATTTGTTCTTTCTATTCTTCTAACAGAGAATATTATCTTGGGTTAATCACCCCATGGTTTTTCCCTTAACTAGGTTTTCCATGTCAAATCTTGGTGTTTCATGTGTTGATGTGTTTCTGCTATTGATTTGTTACATTGTACTTTCATGATTGATCTTCTATTATACTGCTAATTAATAATGTGGAGTTAAGTACATAAAAGGGAGAAAGTTTTATACAACTGTTTCACCCCCCCTCTCAGTTGTGTGCCCTAAATCTAACAAATTCATGATGGAAATTCAGCTCTGTTCTAGGAAGACTCTTGGAACAGTTATCCTCCATTGTCTACTTTTGAAGGTTTAAAAGAGGCAAAGGAGGTGTTGTACCAAGTTTGGGGCATTAAAGTGAAGCATTACATTTCCTTGGAATCAAATTCTAATTCTTTTAGTTTCAGATGGAGAGATTTTTCAAATCTCCCTTTTCCCTTTGATTAAAAAACTCTTTTGAGCAAGATTTTACAAGATAGAAGGGTTACCCTCTCTGGGGGTCGAGATGAGTTAATTTGGGTCCCCTCCAAATCTAGAAAGTATAGTGTTAAACAAGGTTACATGAGCATTGTTATTAAGAACTCTAAGAACCTACAAAATTGGCCTCATCAGTTATGCTGGAGTGAAGCTTGCTTGCCAAAAGGAGGTGCTTTTACCTAGCTAGCCTTGAGAAATAGAATTCTTACCAGTGACAGATTATCCAAAATTGGTATCTCACTTCCCTTTATGTGTCCACTATTCTCTCAAGAGGAAGAAAATGTGAATCACTTGTTAATTGGATGCTCTTTCTCTTCTCAAATGTGGGCCTGGCTCTGCTTTAAGTTGGGTTGGTTTGGCCCCTTTCGAAATACAATCTTGCAAGTATTTTAAAGTTGGCCTATGATTCATAAAAAATCCACTTTCTTTGTGTTTTGGTTGATTTCCCCTAGTATCTTGATTTGGAACATATGGCTTGAATGAAATAATCAAATTTTTAGAAAGATAATATGTTCTTTCGATCAAGTCTTGGTTAAAATTGAAAACTCAGTGGTTGAAGTTGCTTCTGCTTTTCTTCTTTTTAAAGGTATTAGTTCTTTGGAGTTTACTTCCTAGGATGCTCAAATGCTTAAAGAATGGAAAGGTTTAAAATTAGCTAGTCCTGGTTGCATTATCAGAAAGAAGAAGGTGGATGGAGGTAGTATCACTTGGAAACCTCCTCTAGATAGTTACATAAAGTTGAATTTTGATGGGGCATGTAGAGGGAATCCAAGGATCTCGGGTGTTGGGTGTGTCTTAAGAAATTACAGAGGTAATGTGGTTAAGGTGCTATCTATGCATTTGGGAAACTACACAAATAATGAGGCAGAAGCCTTATCTCTGATTGTGGGGATTAAATTGGTAATGAGAATTGGCATAAAAAATCTAATTATTGAAGGTGATTCTTTAAACATTATAAATGCAATTAAAAAAGTTTCTTTACCATGTTGGAAAATTGGTTACCTTTTGCAAGACATAGATGCTTTACTAAGTTCTTTTGATTCATACCAAACTATGCACACATATAGAGAAGGGAACTCCTTGGCAGATTATTTGGCTAATTTAGCATGTGATCTTAATCTGGCTTTAAAAGAATGGGATGCCTCGTCGATTACAGAATTACATGGAGTATTGGATATTTTGAAAAGGGAATCTTTGGCTCCTAGTGGGAGCTCCATGGTGGCACCTTAAAAGTACTTAAAGTGTGTTGGTGGAGGCTAAGTTTTCATTGTCATCATTTTGTATGATGAGGTGTTTTGCTTTGTGTGTGTGAATTAGTTGTGGAAGTACTAATGGGTACCTCAAGCATTTATTGAAATTAGTTGCCACAATACTTGATAGATGGTTATTCATTGTATTTATAGATAGTCTGAGCTAGTCTCCTATGTGCTCGACCTATTTCATCCTACCTTGAGAATTATTTTGATCATTATTTGCATTATTATTTTCACTTTGTTATAGTGTGTTTCTTCTCTATGCATTATGGGGTTGGTTCAGAGAAACAAGAGGTTCTTTTTACCAATGCAGAAGTGGGAGGTGTCAAGCTAGGGTATGATGCATTCTAATCGTTTGGCAGGGATTTTTAAATTTAATAATGAAGATGTAGAAAATATGATCATTGTGCTTTGTGGTAGGGATGTTCTACAATTTCCAAGAACTTTTTACCCCTCTCAGTTGGTTACTCATTTCCTTTTGAATTGTATGGATCTCTTACAAAATTTGGATCTTGTAAGGGGAATTGTAGTTAATTTTGTGCAGGATGCTCTATTTTCTGAGGCCCAATTTAATGAAGGTGTAGAGAATTATGATCTGCATGTAGGGACTGCACCGATGGGGGGTGTGTTTTACCTTGATCTCTTGAGCACGCGACCTACAATGCATTATGTTTTTAGTGCATTTTTGCACGGTATTCAGAATGGTTGCCTCTACTCCTTAGAAAATTCTCTTCATCGTCATCAAGGACAAATTGGTGAAGATTTTGAGGATAGAGTTAGAGGTGCTTTTCAATCTCTCCATTTTCTTCCCCACTTCATTCCTCCTCCACCACCAACAGTTACACCGGCTAACCCTCCTATGCAAGACCACCATGGCTTCTTAATTGAAGATCTAAATGAACAAGTTTAATTATTGTTCTCTGCATAATATATGTTTTGTTTTTCTGTGTATCATTTCTAAAGGTTCTATTTAAGTCAAGTAGTAGGGTGCTTTCCCCCTTGCATTTTGTAACCTTTTGTTCTTATGGGACTTGATGTAATCCTTAGTCTCCTATAGTCTTGAGTCTTAACAGAATATGTTCAAACTATAGATTTTGTATTTCTTTCTTTGGTTCCCTTAATGGGACTGTTTTGTAAGAATGTTGGAACTATAACTAGAGGTTTTCTTCCTAGTTGTTTCCTTCCGATATGCTCTTTGAACCAAGATTTTTTGTATTTTTCTACTTTAACATAATTTATTTTAGTGGCTTGCCACTTTTGTCAAAAAAAAAATTTAATAATTTAAATTTAAATTTAAATAACTAAAAGTAATTTACTAAATAAATTTGCCACATAATTATTTCTAAAATAATAATTAATATAATCTTTTCTCAAATAAAATCACATAATTAACTAAATGATTTAATTTATTTTTCTATGCACACTCAATATTCAATTATCAAGGAATTAAATAATCTAATTAAATCACAAATAACTAATCTATATAATAAAATCATCTAAATTAAAATGCAATTAAACCATAGGTAAAATAGAATCGTTTAATATGCTAACAAATGCAACTACATGTCTCTACATGAAGTGTGTGTGAGATATCCCCTCCATCTTAACCCTGCCAGGATGCTAATCTCTTTTACCTCAAGCACACCCTTGTCTTCAACAACCTAAAATTTATAATAAACTTGAATTTCCTATTAGTAGGTTAGTAACCAAATAGCCGAAGCATATTCAAAGCATTACTAACATGAATATTACATTCATTTCATTACATCTTTTCATATTAAAATATTCATAACAAATTATTCATCTATCTGCATATAATTATTCATGAAATATTTGCATTTAAAGTAACCCCAGATGGTATCAAAATTTGAGACATGACATCCTTCCCCACTTGGAAGAGACATCGTCTCGATGTCTTATAACAAAACATCTACATAAAGAGTCTTATACATCAAATATCAATAATATAAAAAAATGTCATCATATGCATGAACTAAATTCTCAGATGAGGATATAATCTATCAATATCCTTTGATTTTTTCCCAAGTGGCACCATCCACCAAATATTGGTCCTACTCGACCATACATATCATAATTCGCAATTAACATTACGCCCATCAAATAATTCCTAGTATATAATCAGTCAATCACTTTTCATGGCACAACTGCTAATTCAATATCCAATTCATCTTATGGTACATCTACCATACAATTATATTCATTTTATCATAAAATAATAATCACAACTTTAAATTAAATGTCAAATAAGGCATGAATCAATTTACTTAATCATATTTATATATAAAGATGAATCAGCACCACATGGCTCATGAAATCTTATGGTAACACAATATAATATCAAAAGACTAGTCATCTAAGCAACCATTGGTTGTGACCTCCAACAATGAGGCAAAAACCTTAAAATTTTGCACCATCAAGATCATATCCCATCACTGTGTGAAAAACACCTTTGAAACGGTACTATTCATATTCATATCAATGGAATCAGTTTCCCCTTTCATTACTTAATGGAAAATTACTTGCAATCAACTACATTCTGATCTAAAATTTAGATTTCTTGGAAAATTCTTCCTTATCTTCCTCGTGCTTCTATACAATGCTATTATAATTGATTTATTCAATCTCATTATTATTTTCTACTTGTGTTGATAAATTCTTTTCCTTTTCTCAAAATGAGAAGTCTTATATCCTTAAAACATTCAAACATACCAGTGGTCTTCTTTTCCAATTAAATTTATTCATCCACAATCCAATTGCAAACATCTCATCATTGATTCATCTTTCAACTCTCTACTAATCATGTCTCTTTACCATAATCTCACTAAACCACAATATTTATGTAAGAATGTAAATTCCAAAATTTCCTTTCTCTATAATGGAAACAATGTAACTACATTTTAAAGAGCAGCAAGCATCTGTGTCACAAGTGTTGGAAATAAGGAAGATAACTGAGGGGGGGTGAATCAGTTATTTCAAATATAATAGTGAACAAATGCTTTAGGATTTGACTATGTGCATATTATTTTGAGACAAAATAATATGCACACAGTCAAATCCTGAAGCATTTGTTCACTATTTTATTATGGACTGTGGAAATCTGATATCTATCTCAAATATCTTAACTTTCTTTTCTCCCTTAACAATTAGTGTGGCATCAAAAGAAATAAGCATACATAATCATGAGAGCAGAAATAAAATCAACACACATAACGCAAGAATTTTTACGTGGAAAACCCTATTAAGGGAAAAACCACGGGGTGACTAACCCAATATTGTATTCTTTGTTAAAAGAATAAGAAGTACAAAATGACACTTGCCAATTAGGGCTCACTGCCCGAGCACACTGCTCACAAGAGGCACATTGCCTACAAAAGACTTGATGTCTACAAAGTTTAGAGAAGGTAACTAGGTGTTTGAACTGATGAGAGGCATCTACAAATGCTGAAGTTCAGTTTCGGTTAGGCTCAATATACTGATTTAATGCACTTCATTTTTCCTCTGCTCTAGTGCAGTTGTTCTGTCACATACTAGACTTGTATTGCTTCTTCCACACTTATCTCTGTCTTTCCTCACACACTAAGTCATCATACACACACCTTCATACTAAAATCCATCTGGTATATATATCTGCACCAAGGATTTCAACAACTTTCTAGTCGGCAACCAGAATACTCAAGATATTTACAAGATATTGATTTGTCGGCTGAATCTATACTTGATTTGTGATGTGTATCAAAAGCATAGACATAGAAGTCATCAATCATGTTGGCCAACCTTGTATGATCCCTCAAATCACTTGATCAACATCAATTACTCATCCAGATTGAAGTCTGATACTCTGGCAGTCAGTTCTTCCTCAGTCTACTCTGCCTGTCAGGAACCCAACACTCAGATGCTGATATCTTTTCAATTTTTTATCACTGGAGGCTCAATCTCTGGAATATAGTATTCATGATACTCCTCTTAACTTGTCCAAGTCTATAGCTTGCTGAGTTACACCATCTGAGAGATCCAGACGTGTTTGTCAGACCTTGCTACATGCTCTGTTCTTGTTCACCGGACCAAAACAATCTTCAATCTGACTTCTAGTATAGGCATACTGTGTGTTGCGAATGTGTGGGATAGACTTTGTTGCCATCAATGACAACACTCATGAAGCCACACAGTGTCTCTTGCCAACAATCTCCCCCTTTGGCATTGATGGCAACACTTAGTGAAAAATGGCTAAGTGTTGCAGCAAACTCCCCCTTGGCTGATGCTCTATCTTATATACTATTTTACCGAAGCTCTCCCTTAGCTGGATTCCACATTTTTCACTACTCCTCACTCCCCCTTTGACATCAATGCAAAGGGTGGAATCCACACACCAAAATTTGCAAAAATCAACCTATACATAGCCACATAAGTATATATACATGTTATACTTACATATACTTAAGTATATCCGCAAAAGTGGTCTTCAACAATACAAATTTTGTTGCCCAGCTCTGCTTCATCCTGTTGAAAATGGAGATGTGACCACTCAACAAAAATGCATATGCTTCTACCCTTCTTAAGTCTGCCGGATCACTAGTTTGGGCTGTGGTCTGAGCATCTGATAGGGCCTCATACATTGCCTCTAACTTAGGGATGATTATCCCTCTGAGTTCACTCATCCTGCTTATTATATTCTTCTTCTCTTTGTCCAGCCTCTTTATTTCATTTATAATAGCAATAGCCTGGCATTCTTGATTCATTATGGATGTAGTGAGGGGATCAAAATTCTGAGATAAACTTGACAGTTTACTTTCTTGTTCTTTCACCTTCTTTTCAATATCCTTTGTCACTTTAGACCAGGATAGACAAAATTTGTACATGTCCCCACTATCTTTAAGAGCATTTTCTTAGCTCTTTATTCCAATATCTAGGGTCCTCCTATCATTAGTAATGAGTCCCTATACTTCAGTGAACCTTTTTGTCAAAAACTCTTTCCAGACCTTTTCTTCTGTTGATTTCTCTAAAGAATCAAAATGAGTACTAACAGAGTTTACTAGAGATTTCAAGTTACTAGATGGAGAGGCCAAAGGATCCTTTTGAAAAGATGGCATAATCTTCTCCAACACACTGAATGCAATCTCTAACAGTTCACAGTCTTCCATGTGAGACTTCAGAATCTTTTCTTTTGCCTTAGCTTGGACAAAAGATGTTATTTTCATTGTCTGAACCGAAGAGAGAGGATCAAAATTTAGTGGTCCTTGGAATTGTTTTGGTTCATCTATCTCTATCATTTCTTTGTTTAAGAAGCTCTTTATTGCCTCTGTAGTGTCTCTTGTTGGAGACTGAGTCTTCTTTCCTTTTACAACGTCAGAACTATCATCAGAGATCTTCTTTGTTTGTTCTTCTTTTCTTCTCTTTACCTCTTCTTCTTGACTAAATTTCTCCTCTTTTCTTCCTTCTCCTTCAGTTCTTGGATCTAGAGAGTCTGCAGTGGGATCCAGAGGAGAGATATTAACTACTTCATGGACTTCCTCTTCTAGAACAAACAAATCCAATTCCTTCGACTTCTTCTCATCTACGTCTTTTGACCCTTCTACATTTTTGTCAGTAGATTCTTCATTTGAAGTATTTAATCCTTCAACATCCATGGTAGAAGGTTCTTCATCTATTTCCTCTATAATAGGAAGATTGAATCTTTTGAAGGCATTCCGGAGGATGTCTTTTGTTTCTTTTGCTACTTGATCAGTCTCTCCAAGCATTAGTTTGTTCATTCTTTCTTTGCTCTGGAATTCATCCTTGCAGTCCTTAAAGATCATGTTCATTTGCTTTGGAGTAATGGAAGGATAGAGCTGAATAGCAATCTGTTCTCAGATCTCTAAGTCCTTTGCCTTAGCATTCTCCTTTCTAAATTCAAGTACCTTCTCTAGACTTTTAGGAATTAATGAAATGATTTCAATAAATGCTTTATTATAAAGATTCAGATACCTGATTGTAGCTTCTTCCAAGATCCTTTTGTTAGTATCACTATAATCATCATAAAATTCTATTACTAGTTGTAGATTCCCATCCATTGTGACTGCCTTGATAATATCCTCAATAGAAAGAGTGGGCTTTTCAACAAATTCTTCTGTCTCTTCTTCTTTGTTTTTACCAGTAGAGGATTCCTCAGATGTTTTCTTCTTCTTATTCATTTTCTTAACTTCCTCATCAGACTCTATTTCTTCATCATGCTTTTGGCTTATGTAAGACCTTGTGGCTTTTGTTTTTGTTCTCTTTTCTCCCTTTCCAGATGTCTTAGCTTCTAGTTTTGAGACTCTTGAGCTCTTAGGAGTGGTAGGTGTAGAGCTCTTAGAGGATCTAGTTCGAGAGGAGGCTTGCACCAGAACACTTCTTTTTCTGCTTCTTGTTTCTTTGTCTCAGCTCTTTCTATTTTCTCTCTATTTGCATCAACTATCTCTTTTGATATGCCATACCTTTTGGAAATTTCCTCAACTTCCCTTCCAACTTTTCTTTTTATTTCTGGTTGTCTTATCTCAACATTTATCTTTACACTTAATTCTTGAAAGGTTCCAAACCTTTTTGCCTCAGGGTCCTTTGGCTGGCCCAACAGGTGTTGAACATGTAGCTCCAAGATTTTCTCATCTACTTCGTAACCCATTGGCATTATCCATACTGTTCTGGGCTCAATAGCCTCCATTAGGCATTGATCAGTGTCAACCATGAAGCATACTATATCCTTATATTTTTCAACTATGGTTTGAGGAATTCTTTCTCTGGCCTGTATCATACTTTGGAAGTTCTTAAAATATCCCCAAAGTGCTGTGCTTTGAGCCTTAGTATCACCAAGTCCATACATATAATCTCTGATTTGTATGGCAACTGGTCTGTCATTTTTCCATACCCAACTACTTGATCCGGGTAGCTCATTCATATAGTAAAAGAATAGACACAGTATTAAGCCACCATACTTGAATGAGTTCTTCTTATCCTTCTTGATCTTTTGCAAGTTTTCTAACATTTGGTTTAGAAGAAGATCACATAGGTCATAATTAGCATTTTCCCTTAACATCTGATATGCTGTATATATTGCAGTCCCGGACATAGAATTCTCCCTGCTGGAATGATAGATTTTATAACCAGTTATCATAGAAGCAAATTTGATATCCAGATTTGTGATGTCTTCTATGGTCATTTCTCTCTTGTCAAACTTGGATCTAGTAGCTTCACTTACTATCTGGTTCTTGACAAATTTGAGTGCAGGTAACCCACCGGATGAGTGCAATCTAGTTATTGCCCTAATGGTATCTTTTGTTATCTTGAAGGGCTTCATCAACCACATGAAATTGTCATGTATTCTGCTAAGAACATACTGGAACCATTCATCTTCTGGAAAATAGGGAAAGTGGATGTAATGTCCAAAGTTCTTATCCCGAAGGGCCTTGTATTGAGGTTTGAGTTCAAAGCTTTCATCTATTAATTGTTTATGGTAGATGTCCATCAACTTAGATTCTCCAAATTCCTCAATATTGGCATGGATGTAAACCCTAACATCTTCTACGTGCAGAACCCCATGCGAAATGCTAGAGAAAGTGCCTAAGGGATCAACTTCTAGGGATTTGTAGGGGTGTTTCTTGAACTTTGGGTGCAGCCTATCAGTGATCTTAACAACCATTAGAGTACACATTTTTGCAAAAGATTCTGAGAGAGATATTTAGAATGGAAGTACCTTTTTGTGCTTTTAGGGTTCAAAATAAGAGCCAAAACAAATCACTGGTTGAATTGGATTTTGTGGTTGATCTTTGAGAGTGTTGAAGAAACTTGTTACAAAGCTCTTCTTTTCTTCAATCATGCCATGAATCCATAGATCAAGATATTTCAATTTTGAATCATACCGAATCTATCTATGAAGATCCTACTTTATCAAATGGCTATCAAACTGGATCAATCTTGGCTGATTAAACTCTTCAAAACTCCTTGCGGATCTTTCATATTTTTATCGAGGGCTATTTATATATTTCTCTGAGAACCCTTTAATCCACAACATTCCATGTACCAAATTTAGGCACCAATTGACTGGCTGGGGGAATTTATTTTTCTTTGTGACTCCCACTCAGCCAGAGCTCATTTGTTTAGTTTCTAGAAGGAATATCAGCACCAGATTCTGGTGTGGATCCATCCCCAACATTTTCTATACTCTTCTTCACCCAAATCTTGTTCATCTCCCATTGAACTTCATCCGCATTCACTTTTCCTTTTCCTTTATCTTGATTTTGATTATGATGCATCGGACCCTTTTTATCCTAATTCTTACTTCTGCAAAATTTGGCAATATGACCGGATCTATTGCAATTGTAGCAAACAACATTTCTTTGCATATGCGACTTATATCCTCTTGATCTACATTGATTAGCCATATGTCCCATTCTATTGCATGCAAAGCATCTACAATTGAATGAATTGTTTATTTGCATATTTATGCACTCATGAGATTTGTGACCATACCTTTTACAATTGAAACACTGTTTGGAGAAGGATGAATTAGTTTGATTCATCCTTCTTCTGCACTAAGTTACTTTATGACTGAGGTTGTTGCAATTGTAGCAGTATCTATTGAAGGATGGAAATCTTTGAGCATTTGGTTGCCTTACCAGAGGTCTTCTAGGCCTGTTTCTTTGATTTCCTGATCTAGAGTTCTTTTGAATAGATCCAAAGCTTTCACCTTTCTCATATCCCAAGCCACACATGTCATCTACCATCTTTTGGCATTCAAGAAGAACTTCAAGTTGGGCTGAGCTTATCTTGAATTTCTCTTTGTATTCATTTGCTATTTGAAGATCTTGTTTAAGAGTGTCTATCTGATTCTCAAGTTGTTCTTCATTATCTCTAGCTTCTTCAAGATCAGATTCAAGATGCCTGATTATTCTATCCATTTTGTGGCAGTCTTCTATCTTCTCCTTGAGAGATTGTTTTAGATTATCTTCAATTTTTCTTTTCTCTTCAATTTATTGGGTGAATCTCATAACCCATGATTCCATCTCATGCCTTACCTTAATGACCTCTTTTGATAGCTTCTCACATAGCTTGTTTTTCTCATTCATATCTTCATTAGTATCATTGGCTTCATTTTGAATTGCTAATTTTTGAAGTAGTTCCTTTCTCTTTTTCACAGAGATACTCAGTTTTTCTTTTAGCTCATTTATGAAATCATCAACTTGTTTGAGTCTTTCTCTCAAGTTATTAACTTCAGAGTGAGATTACTCAAGATCATCTAGGATAGACTAAAGTTGTTCCTTCATACCATACATATCCATTGAGATTCCCATATCTTCCTCAAGCTGTTATGCTCTATTTAGAGGAACTTAGCTCTAATACTAATTGTTGGAAATAAGGTAGATAACTGAGAGAGGGGGTGAATCAGTTATCTCAAATATCTTAACTTTCTTTTCTCCCTTAACAATTAGTGCAGCATCAAAACAAATAAGCATATATAATCATGAGAGAAGAAATAAAATCAACACACATAACATAAGAATTTTTACGTGGAAAACCCTGTTAAGAGAAAAACCATGGGGTGACTAACCCAAGATTGTATTCTCTATTAAAAGAATAAGAAGTACAAAATGGCACTTGCCAATTAGGGCTCACTACCTGAGCACACTACTCACAAGAGGCACACTTCCTACAAGAGACTCACTGTCTATAAAGTTTATAGAAGGTAACCAGGTGTTTGAACTAATGAGAGGCATCTGCAAATGCTAAAGTTCAGTTTTGGTTAGGCTCAATATACTGATTTAATGCACTTCATTTTTTCTCTACTCTAGTGCAGCTGTTCTGTCACATACCGGACTTGTATTGTTGTTTCCACACTTATCTCTATCTTTCCTCGCACACTATGTCATCATACACACACCTTCATACCAAAATCCATCTGGTATATATATCCACACCAAGGATTTTAACAACTTTCTAGTCGGCAACCGGAATACTCAAGATCTTTACAAGATACCGATATGTCAGCTGAATCTATACTTGATTTGTGATGCGTATCAAAAGCATAGACATAGAAGTCATCAATCATGTTGGCCAACCTTGTATGATCCCTCAAATCACTTGATCAACATAAATTACTCATCCAGATTGAAGTCTGATACTCTGTCAGTTAGTTCTTCCTTAGTTTGCTCTACCTGTCAGGAACCCAACACTCAGATGCTCATATCTTTTCAATGTTTTATCACCGGAGGCTCAATCCACCATTCTATTAGGAATGCTTTATTGTATCAGGAATTTTAGGGTCTCTATCCACCTATATAGGAGTCACACTAATTTCTGAGGACAATTTCCTAGTGAGAGGTAAGGGTGTTGGTTTAACAGCTATCTTCATTTCCTTTTTCACTTGACTGACCCAAGCAATAGCATGACTCAGGGTTTCTTCATCTCCAAGCCATAAGTCTCCATCATCATTAACTCCTTGGATGGTTCACACTATAGCTCTCCTTTCCCTCTTGGCTCTGTGGTGGCTCTCATTTCTCACTGACTTTCTCGTAGTCACCAAGAGATGCACCATCCTAGCACAAGAATTTTCAACATTAAACCAAGGTATCGATTATGCGTCGATAGGCATAGGTCCAAGAGTTGAACCTACCACTCTAATACCAAATGTAAGGCATGGAAAATTTACAAATTAAACATTAAACTCCAAAGCAAAGAATATTCCCAAGATAGGTAATAATTCAATAACAGTTTCCAAATATCCATAATAGCATAGCATGGCAATAATTCATGAATAAGAATAATTATCCATATACTAGAATGAGTTACAAAACTACTTACATACACCCAACTTGGTGTTACAAAACATCTGCTTCAATGTTACAAAGGAAGCAATACCTCAACTTATCAATGAATAAAATTACATATACAACTTGGCTAAACTAGCCATACAAAAGAATAATATGAAGCAAATATCCATGTCAATAATAATATCTGAACTTGACTAGATCGATCCTCTGATCATCCACAAGCCAAGACCAAGAGAGTGGTTGAGGTGCTTTTTCCACCCAACCACGAAGTACTGGACTTCCTTGGGTTTCTTCCTACCCGAAGAAAGCACCGACCCTGCACAAGGAGCCTAGCAACCTAGAATGGTGTAAGCATGAGGGAATCACTCAATGCGTGCATGTTGCTTGTATGCATTCCTAACCTAGAATGACATAACTCTCGCAAGCAAGATGTGGCAGAGGCATAAATACATAATCTAGGCTTTTAAACAATCCATCTGTTTCGATGGTACAGTAGCTTGGCCAAGAAAATAAACAAAATGATAGTTTTAGAAAAAGTAAAACTATCATCTCTGGGAGCCCACATTCGGCATCCTGTCCCGAAAGTACAATACATTACGAACAAAAATAACATAGTCTATCTAAGTTTTCCATTATACACTTTAAATAACTCCATTTTAGTTTGCAAGAATAAGTTTACACACAAGTACAATTTCTATTCATCTATTTTCATCAAAATGTTCTTTTCAGAAATTAATTAGAGTTTACTTCAATCCATTCTCAATTTTAGTTTGTAGGTTGTCTAAGATTTTCAATTTCGTAAATTGAATTTACTAGTTATTTAAATGCCATCTCACTCACATACCAAGTGTATGATAAATAGAACTAATAATTCAAGAAATTCACATAATTATCGATCAAAACTTAATTGAAAAGGTTGCAACCTTTTTATTTAGATTAGAAATGCTACATAGAAACAAAATTATATTCATCAATTAATGTTCTGGATGTCATTGTATATATATATATATATATATATATATATATATATATATATATATATATATATATATATATATATATATATATATATATATATATATATATATATATATATATATATATATATATATATATATATATATATATCATTAAACAAGTGACTGCTAGTATTATATAGAAATGAATAATATACAGAGAATTTCATTAAAGTTAAAATAAGTGACTGATAGTATTACACAGAAATGGATAATATATAGAGAATTTCATAAAGCTATATATATATATATATATATATATATATATAGCACAGTAGTTATAAAATGTAATGCAAAGACCGCAGTATTCAGTATATAAATAACTGAGTAAATTTCATATCAGTGAATGCCCTTCATATGCAAGTTATCAATTAATTCATTGAATGAAAGTTTCATTTAAATCAAATCTTATCAAAACAAAGGTGGTGACCCTCTATGGAATCTGTAATCTCCATGGAGGCTGTGGCCTCCATAGAGGCTGTCTATGGAATGCACAGGGTGGTTTGGGCAGTAACCCCTCCCCAAACCAAAACTCAACATACTTCTAATTAAAAGACTTTCAATTTATCCTTTGTAATCAGCAATTTCACTATTCAGTTTATATATATATATATTCACAATCTTGTTTGGATATAATATGCGATTTATATTCAATTTCATTACGTTTGTTTATGTACAGGTAGTTATTGTATAAATATAACTCTAACACCGGATATATATTTATATACAAATACATATATACGGTTCTATGTATATGTATTTAGATATAAATATATATAATTTAATTTGTAGTTTCAATACTGGTGTAGCACGTAGTTAACGTATTTTCAAGTTTTATATACATTTTCTTTTTATTTATATTTCAAATATATATATATATATCAAACAAATGCAGTAGTATTATAGAAACAAAAAAAAATTATAAAAGAGGAAATTAATCATACAGATACGAAAATCAGTCATACACAAAACTTACAATAACAATGCACATACAGTGAAAAATTCTCCATTAAAAATATAGAAAATTCATATCATTTAGGAAGAGAGAGAGAGAGAGAGATCACAGTTTTGCTCACACGAAATATCCATAGACCATCACGATATAAAATCAAAGATTAAAATAAGAACCTGAAATTTGCTCAAATACTTGAGTCTATCAGTCTTTCAGAAGCTCCCCGATCTGACCTCTCTTTTTTCCTAGAATCCTTCTACAATTCTTTTGTTTGGTATTCAATTTCAGAGATGAGGAAGATAATTTTTGAGATTGCAAAGTTCAGAATGAATTTTTTTGTGTGTTTTAGAATGAGAGAGCTCTGCCTTTTTAAATTGTATTCTTTCCTTTTCAATCTTCTTTCTTTCTATTTTTTTCTCAGTTCCTAATTTTATTTTGTTTTGTCTTTTTCTAATTTTGAGTCTTCTATTTTCTATTTTTCTATCTTTTTTGTTTTCTTTTTCTAAGATTTATTTCTAATTTATCAAATAAAACACATATTTTAATGACTAATTTTATTACTAAATTATAAATAATAATTCTAATTTTGAAATGGCATAAATTTAATAATTTAAATTTAAATTTAAATAACTAAAAGTAATTTCCTAAATAAATTTGCCACATAATTATTTCTAAAATAATAATTAATAAAATCTTTTCTCAAATAAAATCATATAATTAACTAAATCATTTATTTTATTTTTCTATGCACACTCAATATTTAATTATCAAGGAATTAAATAATCTAATTAAATCACAAATAACTAAACTATATAATAAAATCATCTAAATTAAAATGCAATTAAACCATAGGTAAAATAGAATCATTTAATATGCAAACAAATGCAACTACATGTCTCTACGTGAAGTGTATCTGAGATATCCCCTCCATCTTATCCCTACCAGGATGCTAATCTCCTTTACTACAACCACACCCTTGTCTTTGACAATCTGAAATTCATAATAAACTCCAATTTCCCTTTAGTAGGTTAGTAACCAAATAGTTGAAGCATAACCAAAGCATTACTAACATGAATATTACATTCATTTCATTACATCTTTTCATATTAAAATATTCATAACAAATTATTCATCTATCCGCATATATAATTATTCATGAAATATTTACATTTAAAGTAATCCCAAATGGTATAAAAATTTGAGAGGTGACACATACATTGAAGTGGGGGCTAAATTTTATGGAGTGAAAAGTATCCCTATGCCTTTGTACCTCCTAGTTTACCTCCTAGGTCCCTGTGTTTACACTTTACAAGCTTAATGCTTATCCTAGAGCAATTTCCCCTGAAACCCATGTCAAATGGGACTTAGGGGCCCATTCTAAATCTTTAAAAATGACCAAAATAGGCCTTGGAACTTGGGCGCCTGCACCCAAGTCCAACCTAATTTGTCAGGATCAAATTAAAGCTTGTTGACTTAGGCCCTCTCAAAAGGTTTCCCTTTGTCGGCCTCTTCAATTTAGTTTATGGAAGTTAGCAGGAAAGCATATATAATTAAGTTTATGACTTCATTTTACACCTAGATGGATAATGTGAACTTGTGATATTGAGCTAAGGGATTTCAAGGCATTCATTATGTTGTAGAGAAAAATTGTGTTGTTATTGTGTTTTTGTGTTGTAGATTTGGGTACATCAATCCATCTCCTCAAGGTGTGAAAGATCTTCATCTCTGTGACAACTTTAGCTCTAAGATGACATCAATCTATGTTTCAATCATTTCATTTCATCATTGAATTTTGCCTCTGCCCTCCTTGGGTACACACTCTATCTAACAACGGTGTTGGAAGACTTGAATGTCCTTTTGGGGCTTGACTGAGGCAAGCTCCTAAACACCACAACCTCCAAACCCCTCTCTTTATGATTGCAGGTTCAAGGTGCAAGATTTGGAAAACTGTAGGTGCAAAGAAGTAGTTTGAAGGATAAGGATTTGGGATCTTGTAGAAGTTTGCTGATATTTTACCCTCCTAGACTAGGGCACCCACCCCGTAGTCCTCCTGACAGGCTTGACTCTGAACTTAGGAGCTAAACATAGTCTGACCTATCTCACTACTCTAGATCTATAAAAAAATACCCTATTGGACTTGGGTACTCATCTCGTAGTCTGCAAAGTTTCCATTTCTAAAAACTCAATTTCTGGTAAGTTTATTATCATTTATGAGAGTCTTCCTGTATGGTTTCTTGTAGCATTCTGTTTGTCTGTACCTGATTGCATTATAATTAGGGTTTGAGATTCATTTGATCTAGGGTTTGGCAAATCTCTCAATCTAATCAAACTTTCCATGTCATTCCCATGTACACAAACTTGTAGCCAAGTCCTCATTCATCTGTAGTGACTAGGCTCGGTTGTTATCCTTGAATGTTATTGTGAAAGGAGGGTTTGATATGATAGACTTTAACACTATCTACCATCTTGCCACCTTTTCATACATAACAGATACATCTCTTTTTAACATGTGAAGAGTCTTAATAGAAAAGGTATTAGAGGGAAGATAATTAGACTAAAAATAGTGTTTTCAAGGACATAAAATAAGTGTCATTAATTTTGTTAATGCCTTGCTCACTTTCTTTGTGGATGATGGATAAGTCTTGAATAATATAAATACAAAATTTCAATCATTTTGAACCTAATTAATACTATGAGGTTTAGAGCCTAAAACTATCATAATAAAAATAATTACTTAATTATCAAACAATTCAATAGTAAATGGCAATTTTACATTCCATCTACACAAAAAATTATGTGTGATGTAATAAAACATTGTGGCATATAAGGCACTACAATATTATGTGCAAATGCATTTAGAATAGAAATAAAACTATTTTATTTTGCTTAAGTTTATTTGGGGGTTCCTCTCAATAAAATATTTAACATAATGCAATGTTAAAATTTACATCTCCATTACCTTTCAAGGATCTACTGGGCTTTAGGTCTTTACTTTGCTTGTGCCAACTTTTGTCATTCCTTATATGTCATATTGCTTCTTTGAGAAAGATGCTCCATTATTTTTTCTATTTTTTTTGGGTCTTTGTTGGGAATTAATGTGTCTCAACCTTGGCAATTCTTGAATTTATTTATTTATTTATCATTTAGCATTTTGCTATAGTTTATTGCATTATTATATTCTATTTTATTTAATATTTGTGCTCCAGCCAAAATGTGGTGTGGGATTTTGAGTTAGCATCATATGCCACATGTTGGTACACTATAATGTGAGTTGTAAGTTGTCATATAAGGTGTTTATTATTAGCAAATTTGGAGCACCCTACTTTTGTGGGATTTCATGAGAGATGCTATGATAGATTCTATGATGTGTAATAACCTAAAATATGGGGAGTTACTTTGGAATCTTGACTAGCTATGAGAGACATAATTATTTGTTATGAAGTGCCTATTTTTAGATGGGAATAATGAAAAACATGGGTGCCCATGTTGGGTGGATAAATTTGGTCAGTTATGATATTTGTAAGGTGAAATAATTGTTTACTACTTTTAGCCTATATGAGAGAATCATCTAGGAGGCATTGGAATTTGGGCCCAAGTTAGACATCATACCTCGAAGAGGTATCACACATGGTTTATAAAACCATCTATGGTTTCCAAGTTGTTCATTTTTTGACCGATAGGCCATTCTATATGTGCACACATCTTGTAATTGTCAAAAATTTGGTAGTCCCATAAAAAAATATTTTTTTCATCATCCACATATTTTAAAACTAGTAAAAGCATGAAAGGTGCTATCAAATAGCTGATAGGGATAGATATTTATAGGCCTATTAGTAAATAGTTTATATTTATATTTTTTATTGGAAAGTCATTACATGTATTAGTTGGGGTACAAGGGTATAAATATTATAAGAGATTCAATTTTTTTTTTGCAAATAAAAATAATGGAATATTAAATGAATAACCACATGAACTAAATCATGAATGAACCCTTAGAGAACTATGGCCTCCCATTCAAGTGGCATATCTACTAAATCCCCATAGTGGATAAATAAAAATTCCATGTTACTAATTTCCCTCTTAAAATAAAAAATAAAATTAATTTTAAATAAAATAAAATAAATTTAATATGCATGAGCTCATTGGCCCTATGGGGGTTTGAACTTTGGTGGCCGCCACAACAACCGTGCGACCTAACCACCAAACCACACCCTTATATATATATATATATATATATATATATATATATATATATATATATATATATATATATATATATATATATATATATATATATATATAATAAGGGTGTAGTTCGGTGGTTAATCATCTCTTTGAGTGTTAGTAATTCTATTAATGGTTGTGCATGTTTGTATTATTTGTTTTAACTGTAACAAACACCAACACAGCCAATTGAATCATTATATTGAAAAAAGTGATAAATGATTAAAAAACGTGAAAACATGATGCAGAATAAAGCCCAAAAAAATGTGATATGTCTGTCCAATATGGATAAGGTTTTCATAATATTTGCATTAATAATAGAGATGCACAAGTGATCATACTCTCTTCAAATAGTGGAAAGAGGATTTATTTGGATGAAAAGTTGCATGGTCATACCACTTGCTCTATCTTGTAATTAGACATAGAAAAACAATGAAAATGAATAAATATTAGTTTTTTTGTTAGAATTTGAAGAAAAATCAGAGCATGGATGTGGAGGACTAGGTTTGGCACAGGGTGGACATATAAAAAATAAATTAAAAACATTTGAATTTTTAAATGATTTAATGATTTTTTAGACATATTAAAGTTTTACCCTATATGGAAGGCATGATACGTGGAATATTTTGTAGAGTTTTGTTACAAGTTTCATGTCGTTATCTTAAATTTTTGTAATGATACTCGTAGAGTTAGTTTTTTATTTGGGTTTTTTATTTAAGTTGGTAAATTTTGAGTGATGTTAATGACCACCTTTAATTCAGCAACCTTATTATGGTAAGGGGGATTTTAATCTAGATCACACTCTTAAGATTGTTCCAATTATTGAACATTACAACCTAAACTGGAGGTAGGGTTTTCTGAAATAAGATTTTTTTAGTTATTTTAAAAAGAGGTGTTTTTTTGCCCTCATTATGGTCATTCAACATTTCAATACTGATGATCAAAGTCAAATTTTTAAAAACTGTTGTATTCCATATTGGTCATTAGAACTTGTAGTCCAAGTCTACTTTAATGATATCTTTGGAGTTAGGGTTTTTTACATGAAAGTGATTCAAGTGATTTCAAACAATTTTGTTTTATGACTTGATTATGGCTCATATTTGTTTCAATAGTGACGTCTAAAGTTATATTTTAGAAAACCTTTCTTTTTGGATGTCCTAATTTGATCTTGGTATACTAAGCATTTTACAAAAACTCAACAAATGTACATGTAATGAATTTGACATGCATTTCTAGAATGGTACCCAAATCAAAGTAATCATTATAAAATGAAATGATTGGTGAGAAAGTCATGGTAGATCTCACAAAAGTTTGATGATGATCCATACATGACATTAAATGAGAAATAACTATGAATATACCTGCCATTGAATGAGCAAAAACTATTATTATACATGACATTGAACGAGCAACAACTATTACACTCCATGACATTTAATGAGAAACAACTGGAGGGGTTTAACCATCAAAGATCATATTTAGATGTATGGATGATAAAAATGGAACAACTATTAAACCATACCTTTTGATATCAATGTGAATTTATGCTTTCATACCATACCTTTTGATATCAATGTGAATTTATGCTTTTATACCACAATTTGATTGCATTGCCAACAGATCCATATGGGAAAATCTTGCCATAGTTTTGGATTGATTAAGTGTATTGTAAATGAGAAAATGAATTGATCAATAAAGATAAATAAACCCAAACATCAATGAAATATGCAAATAACAAGCTTGAATAAATAAGCATAAAACTCACAAAACCTGTTACCCTGCGGCTTCCATTGCTCGCCTATCTGTTCTTGACCTTGATGATGAAGAAGGTTGGCCCTCAAGGAGCTTGCTTCCTTGCTTATTGATGGTGACAAGATCGAAACAGCTGTAATATTTTGTTGTGTTGAAGATGAGCCTGAAACACATGGACAATGAAGGAGGATATGGGACGACTAGGATAATTTCGGCATTACGATGGTATGAAGAAGAGAATCAAGAAGAAGAAGATTCCCTAGAGGAATTTGGGCATAGTAAGGATGCCATAATGAAGTCTCTCTAATTGCTTAGAGAAAGGTCTCATTTATAGATTTTCTAAAAAGACAATGGAGGGTGAGGATCAAAAGATGAGATCAATGGCTCTCATTTTGTATGAATCTTTAATTTATAATGGATGAATTAAAAATTATTTTTTTGAGAAGAGTGGGTTATGACAATTGAATTAAGAATAAATGGTGGAGGATACTGAGTTATGACAATTGAATTAAGAATTAAATAGTGGAGAATAGTGGGGAACAATTGAATTAAGAATTCAATTGGTGAAGGATAGTGGGGGACAATTGAATTACAAATTCAATGAGTGGAGAATAGTGGGGGACAATTGAATTAAAAATTCAATTTTAGATAATAGAGGATATTAGCTAATTAAATATTAAGAATATTTAATTATATGTGCAACATGGTGAGGTGGATTGATGAGGTGGATTGATGAAGTGGATTTTGTGGGGTAGATTTTAAAACTTAGAACATTAGAAGAATTTAAGGAATTTAATTAAATAAAATGATTTCATTTAATTATGGGATAATAAACCAATCAAATAAACTTATAATATTTATTTAATTGATAGAAGAAAATATGAATTAAGATAAATATTAGAATATTTACTTAATTCAACCTGAATCAATTTTAGCTCCATCAGAACAGCCTACTGATGAGGATCACAAGGAGCCCAACAGTTCAAGTTTACTGAATCCTTCAACAATCACACTCATTACCAAGAATATAATCTCCAAGTTAAAATGTGTGGTGAAAGACAAGTAGCAGTGTTGGAAATAGAAGATCCACATCGTTTGCCTGAAATTCAATACACGGTTTGATTTATACGCCAGTTTTTCCTGTCTGAGGCAAATCAACCTCCTCCTTTGCTTGTACAGATTATTATTAGATAGAAAATAAATTCAAGCTTCATTTGTTTTAGTTATTCAGATAAACATCCCCAAACATTTTAAAAGTCAGTAAGTATTTGTGCATGAATTATTAATTTGTTTAAGAGAGCCTGGCTTAATGTTGAATGGCTACAAAGAGTTTATCAGGGATCTAATCTCTTGCTAGGTTTATGAAAAATCCAATATACAGAACAGGGCTACTTGACCTAAATCTAGTTTCCAATTGTATCCGCCCTTGGCAGCCGTTGAGTTCACAGCGCAAGTAGTGAAATAATAATAGATTTACCCTAGATTCAGGCAGATAAGATATTGTCTTTTATCTCGCTCCACTGCGCAATTTCTCGTTGCTTAATGATATAATATGCCTAGAGTTTTTATATTCAGATTTTCTTCACTATAATATTTCCGAGTGGAATCGCTTTAGGAGTTTTGAGATTTGCCTGAGATGCATAGTCATTATGGCATAGTTTCGCCCGTGAACGAGACAAATTTTTTTTTCTCTTATTCGGGTCGTCGAGGCATTTGTTCCAATTTCATGTTTAAGGACTGACATATATATAATATATTTGCGCATTAAAAGCAAAAAAAGATTCAACCTATAGTAGCTACAATAAACAACAGCAAATTGGCACAAACAACTACAATTTTTTTCATTGAGTCCCTTTTTCATAATTGCAGGCACATAAATTTATAGCTCTATCATGGCATATTTATATTTCTTTATGCAAAGTTATGTCATGGTCCATAGTCCCATAAGTGGATTTTGTTTAAATTTGAGTCAAATTTGTATGTAATAATGATAATAGAGTAGCTATATTTTAGGGATTCAAAGTAAGGGTAGGCCCATGGTGGTACTTAGCTTATTTTCACTAGCAACTCAACTTTTTAAGGAGTTATTTGTGGAGATAGCGGTCCCATGAAGTCATCATCAAGTTTTTTTAAATATTTTTTTCATAAATTATTGTTATGTAATACTTCCACATCATTTATAGACACCAAGTTTTAGGAGGAAAAAAATGGAGGGAAATGTGAAAAAAAGGGAAAGAAATATATGGAGCCATTTTGACATTTTTCCCATTATGGAGTTGCTGCTTATTTTCAGCCTTCCTTTTTTCTATAACATATTTTCAATTACTAAGCAATAGGGAAAGATTTTAAATTATCCTTTTCACATAATTAAAAATTTGCATGGAATGTTGCTCAAATTTAAGCAGAAAATTCACTTATGTAGCTACATGGGATCATGGGGATACTATGAAAAAAAGGGGGCTGAAATTATGCAACAAATTGACTACATATATTTCCTTCCCTCTCTTTTTTTTTCCCCCATTTTCCTCCAAATTTTATCGTCTACATTTTCTTTATTAATAGTTTTTTTTTTAGAATTTATATAGTAAAAAAATTACAATTTAAGATAATTGTTTAAAAAAATTATTCATAGAACCACTTGCTCCGCAAATAACTCCCTAAAATATTGATGAGTAACTGCTAGAGAAAATAAGCTAAATAGTTTCATGGGACTTATCCCTTATTATGTATAGTACTTGGTGGACAAGACTAAAAATATTTGTATCTATTATACATTTGAAATACTTTTAATGTTGCCACTAGTTTTTAAAATGCATTATTCTTAAAATTTGAAAGAAATCATAAAGTTATAGTTTTTGTTAGAATGCATTAAGTTAGCATTTTTATGATATATATTCCAGTACTAGATGTATCATCACTTCTTAAATGGATTTGAAAGTTTAATGCTTGTTTATTATTACAATTAGAATGTGTTGTGTTGTGGTATTTGTATTATTATATTAGTTAACTTACTTATTAAAGATTTATTTTCTTTCTTCAACCTTCAACAACCAAGCACAAAAATTCTGCAAATTAATATTTAGATTTATGCTCTAATCTACATAAAATAGTGATAAATAGAGAGTTTTAGATATGAGGAAATATTTATTTAGAGCTTTGTTGTGGGAGCCTAATCTAGATTTCACAAAAATAATTGTACAAACTACACCAAGTCGTTAGAAATTTGTGACATGCCCCTCCATAAATCACATGTCTTCTTTTCACAATTCTTGATGTCGCCCTTGGGGAAGTGCTAAGAATCAAAGAGATAATATTAACCCCACCATTTATGAATGCTAATGCTTTAATCTCATTAAGGACGACCATAAATTTTGTATAGTTTCTGAATTTCTATATAAATAATAAGAAATTTTTTTATAATGTGTTATGGTTTGAAGCATGTATGTTTTTTCTATAAGATTGATGGGCCAATTGTAAAACATCTACGTCATTCACACTAAGCAAGTACAATGGTAGGAAGAAGTAATAATGTATAATATGTTGTCATAGAGCCAACTTAGATAAAAGAATAAAAAATATATATGTGTAGTGTCTCACTAATAGAACTATAAATATTTATGTTTATTGACCATTTGAATATCTATGGCATGCAATTTTTATAACATATTTAACCTTAATAACATTAGATATGTTTATTCATAAATTTTGTTGTAGGATAACTATTATCAAATATTGGGCTCCTGGCCTCTACTCTCAAAGGCTTGTTGTGGGAAGATTATATTCCCATGGCCCAACTCAAGGGTCTTCTATTGGAAAACCTTGCAACAACTGATGCTTCCCTAAAGATTGTCTTGAAGTCCAGTAACTCTCTTAAGGTGACCCCAAGCTCTACAAAACCAAAGCAGACACCTGCATTCAAGATCACCCCACTCCCCTCCTATTAGAGAGACTAGAAAATCCAAGAAGATGGACCTTAGAGGGAATAGTAAGGATGGATGGCCTTCTTAGTTGGAGGTCTGGGATAGGGAAACTTCAAAGGAAAGTGTTGAAGGATCACAAGGTATGTTGGATTTGATGAAATGCTCCTAAAATTAAAAAATATAGTTGATTTCATGGAATGTTAGATGGTTAAATAACCCTTCAAAACAAAACATTTTGGTTAATCTCAATAGAACCCATAACTGTGATAGTTTTTCATCTAAGAAATGAAAATGAGTGTAAATTTTTTTGATTCTATAAAGAAAAAGGTGTGGACAAAAGCTCATATAACTGGTGTCAGCACCATGGGGATTTGGGGGCTTGCCTCCCTATGGAACCTTGTCATTTTCTCTTGCTCTATTTCTATTAGCACCCCTCACCTTGTGGTTATTCTATTTTCTCGCAAGAAGGAGAATGTTTCTTTCATTGCATCCAACATCTATGCTCCAAATGACCATGGAGATAGAAAAAATATTTTAGTCTAAGTTATCTACCTTTAGAGACATTAACACAAATTCTAAATGGCTTGTGGTGAGAGAATTTAATACTATTCCTTCTATTGTTAACAAGTGGGGAGGCTCTCAATCTCACTCTGACAATATGGATGACTTGGCTAGTTTTGTTTCATCTTATTTCCTAATGGACAATGATCTCTGTGGAGCCCAATAAACTTGGTTAAATAGGAGGGTTGGAAATGATTTAATACAATTTCTCTTAGATAGAGTTTCTACTACCATGGACTAGCTCATCACTCACAATTTATACCATTTAGTGCTCCTGCATAATGGTTCAGATCACTCTCCCCTATCTTTCAATTTAGAGCTTCTTAAGAAAAGGATTTAGGTCCCCCTTCATATTCAAGAAAATATGGACTTCTCACCCCAATATGAAGGAAAAAATCAAGGAATGGTGGAACTTTCAAGTTGATGGCAATGCTATGTTTAGTTGCATCCAAAAACTCATAAATGTCAAGGTTAATATCAAAACTTAGAGAAAAACGTGTTTTGGAAATATATTTTCCAACAAGATAGAGACTTCTAGGGACCTAGAGTGGGTTGAAAATAGGATTCCAAGGTTAGGAATGAACTAAGAAACATACAAAAAAGAAAACAAATTGTTGTGGAATTTGAGCTCTTTCATGAACATAGAGGAGACATTTTGGAAATAAAGATCCAGATCCTTATGGCTTTGGGAAGGAAGCGTAAAATTTAGGATGAAGACCTAATTAAGGAGGGGGCTATTAAATACTTTAAGAGACTTATTGTTGTTGACCATTATGTGGGAAGTACTAATGAAGAGATCCTTAACTTCATCACATCCCTAGTGTTTAGTGAGAACAATCCTTCCCTTCTTTCCCAAGTTTTGGAGGAGGAAGTCAAATCTATGGTCTTCTCCCTTGATGACCTTAAGGCTCTAGGGTTGGATGTCTTTTACCATTATTACACCAAGAGGTGTTCTACACTCACAACAAGGGCTGAAAGATTCAGATTCCTGTAAACATTTAGATTCTGTAAACAAAAATCATAAAATATTTAAATAAATAATTCATGTAAATAAGATTCATTAGAAACAAATCTTGTGCAATTTCTTTTTTGGTTCCATAGTTTTTGTGATTTTCTTATTTTCAATTTCTTTTTTGATTTTTAGTTTTTTATTTTTTCCAATTTCTTTTTTTGTTTGTAGTTTTTATTTTCTCCAATTTCTTTTTTGGTTTTTATTTTTTATTTTTTCCAATTTCTTTTTTAGTTTTTAGTTTTTATTGTTTCCAATTTCTTTTTTTGTTTTTATTTTTTATTTTTTCCAATTTCTTTTTCAAATAAACTATGGAAAAAAGATATCTCTTGGTGTACTTTAGATATAATTTTTTAAATATAAATATACTAGTTATTTTCAATATTTTTGGGACATTGTCTCAAAGGATGTTGTAGATGCCACTAATGATTTCCTCTCTTATGTTGATGTCCTTAAGCAATTGAACATTTTTTTTCTTCTCATTTCCAAGAAGCAAGGAGCCTAGTCCTTCACTAACTTTCACCCCATTAGCATGTGTAAATCCATTTACAAAATTGTCTCCAAGATCCTTGCCATGAGAATGCAAATTCTTTTCCCCCTCTTGATCTCACCTCAACAAAGTGGCTTCGTGAAGGACCATCAAATTTTTGGATCCTCTAATCCTGGTTCATGAAATTTCTCATTCTATATAGAAAAGAAAAAAGCATAGTATGCTACTCAAACTAGATGTGAATAAATCCTACAACCGAGTTTCCTAAAATTACTCAACACTATTTTGGAGAGGTTTGGTTTTAGGTTTAAGGCTAGGAACCTTATCAGAAGTTGTGTTTCTTCCCCCAAATTCTCTATGATTATAAATGAATCTTCATGTGTATTATTTGGTGGAGGACATGACCTAAGATAAGGGTATCCCCTTTCCCATTTCCTTTTCATCTTATTTGCTAAATTACTAAGTAAAAGCTTTAGTAATGCCATCTCCACTAGGAAAGTGAAAGGTTTCTCTACAACAACCATGACTTACTCCATCTCTCATCAACAATTTGTTGATGACCACCATTATTTGTTAGGCATCCATTATTGAAGTGAAGGAAATTAGCTCCTTACTCGAAGATTACGAAAGAGACTCTGGTCAAATAATCAACTAGGAGAAGAGCAACATCTTCTTTTTTAACACACTTTAGCCCATGCAATAGAGAATTACTAAAATTCTAAACTACTTGGGGAGCTCCCCCCCTTCTAGATACCTTGGTCTCCCCCTTTTCTCTAGTTTTTTCCTTGAAAATACTTGGGATAGACTCATTGGTCTAGCTTCAGCTATAAGCTGGTAGGGTGGAAAGGCATGTTATTATTGTCGGCGAGAAAGATTCAAATTATAAAATCCACTTTTCAAAGTCTCTTGGGTTACTTAATTTTTATGTTTTCTATGTCGATAAAGGTAATGGAAAAGATAAAAATAATTCAGAAGTGTTTTCTATGGATTCCCAATCAAAAGAGCATTTCAAGTTCCCCTTCATTACATGCAGCATTAAGCATGTCTCCACAAAAGATTTGGAGGCCTTGGCCTAAGGAGCACATTTTTTTTAATATAGCCTTAATCACTAGATGTTCTTAGTAGTTGATTATAGAGAGAAAAGAATGGACCAAAATTATTGAAGCTAAGTACCTTAGGAACTTGGGCACTTCTACTCTTCTATATAAAATGTTGTAGGGACAAGGCTCTATCTTTTGGAAAGGAATATTGAAGTACAACTACATGCTTAGAAGATGCACTAGATGGAAGATTGGTAATAGATCCAGTACTAGATTTTGGGAGGACATATGGTTGGGTGAGAAACCCCTATAAATGCTAGATTGGTGCCAACTGATCATTCCTTTTTTGAAGCACACTTTTGGTTGTAAGGTGGAGGATTACATTGAAATTATCAACCTTAGAAGATGCTAGAAACCCCTAGGTCTTCCTCTTTTCCCTTTCCCCCCTCATTGCCAAGTTGTGGTCCTTGCTCCTTGACTTCCACATTCCCCTTTCCTAGCATTGTGATTCCCTAGTTTTGGTACTATCCATGACTAGTTCCTTCTTGGTCTCCTCAGGCTATTCCTCTACCCTCCTCATCCCCTTCCCTCATCCTTTTGGACCCTCCTTTGGCTGAAGAGGCTTACCCCAAAGATAAACATTTTTTATTGGTTAGCAATGTAAAATAAGATTTTGTCTTTAGAAAACCTTTCAAGTAGAAGTCTCATCATCATAGATAAGTGCTCTTTATGTTGTGTTGATTTGGAAAGTGCCTCTCACCTTTTGGTTTCTTATTTCTCTCACACTATTTGGGGCTAGATTTTATCCCTCTTCAATATCTCAGGGGCATTTCCTCCCTCCCTCCTCAAGCTCACTACCTAATGGTCATTCCCCTTTTGTTATTCCCCATTTAAAACTCCTTTGGTCACTCATCCTTCCCCATGTCTTATGGAGCCTATGGCTAGAAAAAAATAATAGAGGATCCTCTTCCCCTACATTTAGGGTTGCTTTGTCTTCCATCCTCTCCATCAAAGAAAACTTCCTCATGGCCTTTGCTATTTTTCCTCCCCCCTTTGAAGTTGATCTCTTATGTAAGTTGTGTCAATCTCTATCAATGCTCACTAATACTAATGCATCTAAATGCATACAACCTGATGGATGGACTCATTCTAAATCAAGCAACTTAGTAAGTATAATCAAGCTACATTTAATCTATCAACCCAAGGACATGGTACTTGGCATGATATTTGTACTATATGCATAGCTAGAGGATTCTAGATGTATAGTTGTGTATAGTTATGAAATGGATATACTGAAATGCTGGAAAGGAATGCAAGTTTATAAATTCAGAAACTAAACTATGTGATTGTTCTTAACTATAGAAAAAGAATAGCTAAAACAAAATCAATGAATCTAGCTGCAAAATCTAAATCTCATTAAATGAAACTAAAACAAATAGATGGTAGTCTTCCACAAGTGGGCCCTGACTTGGGTTCACTACTTCCTTCCTTTTACTAACTTAACTTACTACATCAATGCATCTATTTCTTCACCATGAATTAAGAACAAGAAGAATTAAGCAATCTGAAATGATACTCTATTTTATTGATTGAGATCAGAACATACTAGAATTATCTAGGAAATCTTAATACCTAGATATTTGGCAAAAAATGGATATATACATTCTCATACAATTCCTACATTAATGAAAAGTAATTGTTAGTGGAAATATTGGAAACAATATTAAACTACTAATAATCTAATAATCTCAATGAAATATGATGCAAATCAAATAAATAATGCAATATTACCTTGAAGATTGATTTACCTTGAAGCTTCCATTGTCACCTATCTTGTATTGATCTTGTTGATGAATAGAGATCTTAGAAGTGTTCACTTCCTCACTGTTTAAAGATGATAATACTTGAATGGCTATATATCAGACAAATGCAATGAAGATTACCTACAATGCAACTATTGTGAGGATGAGAGATGGATGATTGAAGCCATGGTTGTGTGGATATGAAGATAATGGATATGATGCAACAAGCAATATGGATGTTTTGCCAAAGGCACACTAGAATTTCTGCAGAGTAACTTTGCTATAGCTTGTGTGTTGTAGAAATGAGGGAGTGAGCTTCCTTTTATAGGCCAAGGAGGAGCTAAATCCATGTGTCAAGATATTAACGATGGAGAAGAAGTCTTGAGAGGTGTATGGTGAGGATTGAATTGGTTGAGATGAGGGAGAGAAAGAGGGAATATGTTCCTCTCACCTTGACATGGAGGAGAGAAAGGTGTGACATGAGTCCACATGTCACAAGGCTCACCATGACCAAAGAGAGAAGGTCAAATAAGGATACATGATTATAGGGAGGTTGGAAAGATTCTAGGGACTATGTAACAAGTGTCACAAAGTGTCCCTTTGACCATGATGACATGGAGAGACCACATCAATGTGAATAGGATGGTTGGAGGAATAATAGGCCATGTGGGTGAGAGAAAATGGATTAATTAAATATTTAATATATTTCATTACATGTGCAAGAAGATGAGGTGGACATGTGAGGTGGATTGGATGATGTGGAATTATGAATGAAGACTTTAGAATAGGATGGTTTGTGATTAAATAATTTGATTATTATTTAATTAAGGAATGACATTCGAAGAATAGGCTTATAAATTGATATTTATTTAATAGTTGGAATATTGGTGATGAATGTGAATCAAATAGATAAATTGATGAGTTTATTGAATGATAGAAGAATGGGAATTAAATAAATAATAAATATTTATTTAATTTGTCTTTATCATTTTTAGGTGTATACATTTTGCCCCTCTTTGAGACAACGTGTTTTAACACATTGTTTTAAAGAATAATTTTTTTTTGCGCTTGACACATGCCCTAGTTTGCCCCTGGTACAGGTTATGATGTTAGGATGCCCCCTCGGGAGATTGGACAAGAAGAAATTGACGACAGGATGATGGACAATTTCATGATGAGATAGGTTGACTGACTAGTTGACTAGATAGATGGGTGAAGAAATTGGTTGACGCAGAAGAAAAATTAGGTGAAAAAGATGCCCCAGCATGGATAAGATCAAGCACCTCCCATTAGGGTTCCATGTGCTATATATAGGAGTGTGGGGTCACATTCCTAGTCATTTACACACTTTTCATTGAGAGAGAGGTTTTAAGAGATCAGAGCCATTTGAGCACAGAGTAGCTAGCAAAGATGCAATAGTTTCCTATTGAGTCTCATCAATTCGAGCAGATCTGATGGTTCAACTGTCTAGCAGAGTATGGGCCATCGATAAGTACCCCTTCATTTCTAGGTTAGGTGCATTTATGATTGCATTAAATGCTAGGTAAAGTTGTAGGTTTCATATGCGCCGAAAGGCAAAATTGCACATATGATGTGTGATTACATGCATATGATGTGATTCTACGCATATGATACTGGAATCGGCACATATGCAGAATTTTTACATTTGAAGTGTATTTATGCGCAAACAAATTCCTACTCCACATGTAGTGAGGGATTCTATGCATACAAGTTTTACTGCACTTTTGATATTTTGCTGCGTAAGCACAATATTATTGTGCAAATGAAGAACATCCCTGTGCATTTAAATTAAAGTGGTAGATTCAAAATGTTTCTACACATGTGATCTAAGTCTGTGCTTATGAGATAAGACTGCGCATATGGAACACAGAACTGCACATATAAGTTTAGATGACCAAATCACTTAGAAATTTGATGAAGTTGACTGTATGGTAGATGCTGGTCAACTGATAGGTCATCTCTGAGATTGATAGAAACTCTAAAGAGATGATAGGATAGCTTTCCTGTTGAAATAACTAAGTGTTTTATGTTGGATAAATAGACTTGCAGTTTAGTCAATTTTGATTGATTAACACAGGCTTGTTTAATTATAGGAGGAGTTAGATGATGTCCTCATGTCGAGGGAGCAGTTTCTAGTTATGCAGATGTTGAGGCCTTATCTAATGGAGAATAATCTTCTTGTTATTAGGTTGGCTGGATTATCATTTGTGCTCTACATGCCTAAGATTAGGGCCAATCTTGGCATGCTGACTACTCTGGTTGAGAGATTCCACAGTGAGGATGAGACCTTTCATCTTCCCATTGGGGTGATTACAGTGACCTTAGAGGATGTGCATAGGATCTTGCACATTCTAATTAATGGTGAGCTCGTGGAGTACGAGTCATAGATTGGCGCTAGTTTGGATGAGAGTAGGTGAGTTCTTGATGATGATGAGATCGAGGGCATTAAGATTAGTTGGTTTGACATGTTGGCATACTATGAGCCGCTTCCTTCAGTTGTGGCTGGGTTGATCGGAGGTATTGTGTGCCCCGACAGACGGTCGCGTGGTTTTGAAGTTGGGTGGGGGCAGGTACTAGAGCAGATCACCACTGAGGGTACTAAATGCTTGGGGAGTCTGCATCCTCACTCATTTATACCATGATCTACACCAGTTTGTATATGATGGGTCTTCCAGCCTAGCTTGCAGGGTTTTACTATTATAGATATGGGCATGGACACACATAGCCATTACTCATCCCATTGGCATAGGTACTCAGGGTAGGGATCAGCCCTACTCCTATATGTTTTAGGAGAGCATTTCCCAGCCCAAGTTGGGAAAGTTAGAGTACTGGAGACATGCTTTTGATAATGTCGACTATGTTGTTTAGCGACCATACCTTGACTGGGAGGTATGAGATGATGATGCTTCTTAGCTTCCCTTCTGCTTCCAAACTAGATGGCTTATAGGGAGGACACCTTATATTTTGGAGAGGCACATAGTTTCACCTGTGTATAGCCAGTTTGGTAGGATCCAGGGGATGCCCCAGGGTAATGCCATATTTGCCCATACGCACAAGGAGAGGACATGATGGGGACCCAGCCCATCCTATGATTAGGCGAGCATAGATTTCCTACACATCCCATACCAGCCGTGGCTGATGATGAGGGCAGTAGTAGATGTAGACATGACACATGACTATTTTGATTGGTTTGTTGCACATCCTTTTCCACACTACTTCGGACCAGGAGAGCGAGCCCTGATTCTCGATGATCGGGAGGATGATGAGGAGGGGCCACAGAGGTGGCCTAGGAGACATAGAGGATAGGGACGTAGAGGTGGCCTTGGTGGGGATGATGGAAGTGGCGGAGGAGGAGGAGGAGGTCATGATGGTGGTGGCGAAGGAGGATATGATGATGGTAGCGGTGGTGGTGGTGGTAGTGGGCATGACAGTGGTCATGATGGCAGTGATGGAGATGATGGTGGAGATGGAGATGGAAGGAGGGTTCACCAGTGGATTAATCCTACCCAGCATGCTTAGCTACTCCTATAGGCACAGGTGCAACCTCCAGTGCAGCCACAGGGGCAGGGGCCAAATGATGGGGTTATAGCAAGGTTACAAGCCTAGTTGGCTCAGGCAGAAGCTACAACAACAGTAGGGATAGATAGGATAGATGTAGGCCTAGATTACACATCTGTAGGGTGACCTCTAGTCTGCATGATTAGAGAGAGACATAGCCATCCAGAGGTATGGTAGAGTAGAGGCACTCTTGGAGCAGGTGCAGCAGACTGTGACACAGTGTCCTACTAGGCAGACTGTTGTAGAGTTGGTCAGGGTAGGCCAGGAGATCTTCTACCGGCGGTCCTTATATGAGTAGGTAGTGCCATCAGAGCGTCGGGTAGGCAGTTACAGACCCAGCTACCACAACAGGTCTTAGAGGGCACCTTCCAAGTGGCGAGGTGATGGGGCCACCTCACGGAACACCAACAGGAGGTGCACCAGGGACAGGGTCAGAAGGTGGGGCGAAGGAGGAGAAAGAGGCATCATACCACCATAGCCAGCACCATCAGGAGGGAGTCACTCCTCGTAGTCTCTTGACATGTATCAGTTTTTTTTCAGCACTTTTTATTTAGACATGTATACACCGCTTTGGGCTCGAACACCTTGAGATGTATTATTATTTTGACATCAATGTATACTTAGACACTTTTATTCTTTTTGATGATGATGATATGATATCATGATTTGATAGATTATGTTATGATTTACATATGTGATGATGATATACGATGGACATGACTTATGTGATGATGTTATGATGTGTTATGCTTATAGATGACTTACATGGTTTATGATTTTGATGCTCATGCTTATGTTATGTGATGGACCTTATGCTCTATTATGATGACTTGGATGATGCAGCACTATGATGATTATGTTGATGCTTCTATGTATTTTGATGCCTTTACATGCTTATGATGTTTGACCTAATGCTATATATGATGATGCATCTATATGCGATGATTGTTACATGTATTGATTTGTGTAATGCTATATGTAATGATATGCATTAAAACTAGATGAATGATGATTATGCTATCTATGTTTTTGCATTTAATGAATGATGTGAGTAAATGACTCTTGCTATGATGATTTATGATTTACATGTGTTTATGCATCCTAATGGATAAAATGATATGCACTTATGATGATGGACCTAATTATGACACACAATGGTTTATTTGTGTTAATGCCAAGTATATTCAATCTTAATAACAATACACTTTTTAGAAGAAAATGAATTTGACAATGAATAGAAATGATAATGAAAGATAAGAAATGATAGATAATGGATGATAAGAAATGAGATAATGAATGATTTGAATGAAGAACAAATGATCACAAAGACACATGGATTTTGGTAAAATGATAACCTACTTATAATGAAATGGAATGCAACAAGATAATAATGAATATGAATTCTTATTGTCTTTGATTGTGCGAGTATTTGAAGTACTTTGTTTCATCATTGATATTTTAAAATGTTGTAAGAAAATAAAAGCATCTAGGTATAATTAAACCATGATGACCTGAGTATTTCTTACATGGATTTTGATTTAGCAAGTTAATACAAGCATCTAGTCAAAATTGAATCTAGATGACCTGAGTATTGCTTGCATATCAACAAACAAGGATTAAACCTATTTCATGTTTAGACCTTTGATGTCCTGGATGATCATTGTGTTGATCATGTCTTTAGACAGGGCTCTCACATTACTAAAGATAAAACCCACAAACAACAGACAAATAAAAGGATTATGCCCCCATCATAGCTTCTCTAGTTTAAAACATCCTTGAGTAGCATAGAAAGACATAATAACAAAAATCCTGATATAAGACTTTTAAAACAATCATCGAAAAACTTTCTTTCCCAAACATGTTTTTCTTGCAATAACTTGATAGAATCAGTTTGATGTCTTAGGCTAAAAGGGATTTTCCAAGTGTAGCCTTACTGTCCTTTGTGTCAAGATGATGTTGAAAGCTTGCTTGTCATGTTGTTTGTTGTCTAGTGATAAAACCGTGATCTGATTGTTTACCCTGTGAATTTATAGCATTCAAGAATACTATTTCCTAACTAGGTCGAGGATTTGCCCCCAATCAAGTAGAGGACTAATTTATTATGGATGAACTGACGATGAACAAAGTGACGGGCCCTAAGTGACTAACCTAGTGCCTTGGGGGCTCATTGCTAAATGGCCTTGCCTACATGACGATGCAGAGGCAACGTAGTTCGGGGTAGACCTATGTGGACCGAAAGACTTAGGTGATGAGAAACGGTGCTGATTCGAATGGATTAAAGGATGAATGAGATGGGATGGAATGGATGGAAAAGGAGCCTCAAGGTGCATCGATGATGGCCTTGCCTATGTGATAACTCAGAGGTGACATAGTTTGACCTTGAAGGCTGACACTAGTGATGGATGAAGATATGGATGAATGGGGAAGAAGCATAGGTTTATGGTATGGTTAGGGATATAGATGGAAAAGGAGCCTCGAGGGCACATCGATGATATCCTTACCTACGTGATAACTCAAAGGCGACGTAGTTCGGAATGACTGATACTAGAAATGGACATGCGATAGGACAAATGATAGGGTAATGCAATGAGATGACCATATTGGATAAGATGATAGGGTGACCAGACACCAAGCTATGGTAGGTAATTGCTAAGTAGATGTGAAATGGATGTGATTTCTAGATGAGTATGATAGGAAAGATGGATATAGGTTTGGATTGTACGAAGAGATGGAGGTAGTGGTTAGTCATAAATAGCGCATGTTTCCAAGTTTTCACTACTTGCTTCTACTTGTACCATTTTTTTATTTTCCTTGCACTAGGGTTATTAGGTATAGAACCTTCGAAGATGCATACTGTTGATGGGATCATCAAATAGTTCACCTTCTGATGTTGAGAGTTGATAAGCACCTGATCTATAGGCTGTTGTTATGACATAGGGACCCAACTAATTGGGTTCAAACTTTCCCTTCTTCTCTCTATCTTTTAGATTGTGTGGATTCTCTCTTAGGACCAAATCACCTTCTTGAAAAACCCGTGGATTAACCTTGTGATTGTAGCTCTTTAACATTCTCTGTTGGTATGCCTTAAGATGTTTGAAGGCATGTTGTCTCCATTCTTCTAATAGTTATAGTTCTTGAAGCCTTGATACTCTGTATTCCTCATCATTTATGAGTCCCTTTAATGACACCCTGAGGGAAGGAATTTCAACTTCGATAGGCAATATGGCTTTAGAGCCATAGACAAGGGCATATGGTGTTGCACCTATGGGTGTGTGTATACTAGTTCTGTAGGCCCATAGAGTGGAATACAATTGCATATGCCAGTCCCAGCCAGCGTCATTAACAATCTTTTTGAGTATCTTCAGAATGGTTTTATTCGATGCCTCAGCTTGGCTGTTACCTTGCGGGTAGTATGGAGTGGAGAAACGATGCTGGATATGGAATTTATCACAAAGTTCCTGTACATCTTGATTCTCAAAGGGTCTTCCATTATCTGTGACAATGGATAATGGAATACTATATCTGCATATGATATAGTTAAGGATGAAGGATGAAATTTGTTTCCTTGTGATGTTCGTTAATGGAATGACCTCAATCCACTTCATAAAATACTCTGTGGCTGTGATAATGAATTTGTGGCCATTGGAGGAGGAAGGGTAAATCTTGCCTACTAGATCAAGTCCCCACTGATAGAAGGGCCAAGGTATCATTAAAGGTTGTAACTCTTGAGTGGGTGCATGTATCAGATTACCATGAACCTGTCATTTCTTACACTACTTGACGAAATGATAGGAATCTTTTCCCATGCTCAACCAGTAATATCCTAAACTCATGAGCTTCTTTACCAAAGTAGGACCACTAGAGTGCATCCCACAAATGCCTTCATGAACCTCTCTTAGAGTGGTCTGATATTCATCACTATCTAAACACCTAAGGAGAATACCATCTAAACCTCATCGGTATAGGGTATCGGTGATAATATTATATCTAGATGATTGGTGTATGAACGTGCATTTTTGGTTGTTTGACAGGTCAGGAGGTAGGATATTCTCTTTAAGATAGGTGTAAATCTTGTCATATAAAGGAGAATCAGCTCCTATGATGTGGTAAATGGTGTTATTTTCTAGGCTTTCATAGGCTGGATGGGAGACTGGCTCCACTAAAAACTCATAATGCAATTGATTTTCAGGAATATCTAGAAGGGATGCAATAGTGGCCATTGCATCTGCTACTTTATTTTCTAACCTTGGTATTTGCTTGAAGGAGATCACAATGAAATATTCCTTGAAGTCATCCACCATATGCTTGTATGGTATTAGCTTGTCATCCTTTGTTTGGTATTCATCATTTATTTGATTAATGACAAGTTGTGAATCCCCATATACATGAAGTTCTTTGATCTTCCACTCAACTGCTATCTTTATGTCGATAACCAGCATTCAATACTTAGGCATATTATTGGTGCATGGGAATAGAAGTCTGTATGATTTAGGGATTGTATTCCCTTATGGTGTTACTAGCAAAATGCCTGCTCCTGATCCATGTTGTGTGTAGGACCCATCAAAGTAGAGCTTCCAAGCCATTGTTGTGATGTTGAATATAGATTCATCAGGAAACTCAAAATGTAATGGGTTGTTATTAATCAAAGGTGCATCTGCCAGCTGATCTACGATGACCTATCCTTTTATGGCTCTTCTATCCACATACTCAATGTCAAACTGATTGAGAATCATAACCCATTTAGATATTCTACCTGTTAGGGTAGCTTTGCTGAGTAGATACTTTAGTGGGTCAATCTTGGCCACCAACTTTATGGAGTGAGAGAGCATGTAGTGTCTCCACTTTTGTGAAGCGAAAATGACTACAAGGCATGCCCTTTCAATTGATGTATACTGAAGCTCATAACTTACTAATGTCCTGCTGATATAGTAGATTGCCTGCTCTTTTCCTTCATGGTTTTCTTGTGCTAGTAGTCCTCCCAAAGATGCAGGTGTCGCTAATATATACAACATTAGAGGTTTGCTTTGAATTGGGAGCATTAGGACGGGTGGATTCATCAGATATTCTTTTAGGTGCTTAAATGACTCCTCATAGTTATCATCCCATTTGAATGGAACATTTTTATGCAACAGATGTGAGAATGGGTGGCACTTGTCTGCCAGTTGGGAGATGAACCTTCTAATTCGCTGTAACTTTTCCTGTAAAGATCATAGTTGATTTAGATTCTTAGGTGGTGGCATTTCCATAATTTCTTTGACCTTTGCCAGGTTCACCTCTATTCTATTTGTTGATACGATGTACCCAAGTAGTTTTCCAGATGTTACTCTAAAAACACACTTTTTAGGATTCAACCGTACATTGAACTGCTCTATTCTTGTGAATATTTTGTCCAAGACTTCAAGATGTCCCTCTGTAGTGAGTGATTTCCCTAGGATATCATCAATGTAATCTTCCATGATGGTATGCATCATGTCATGAAAGATTGTTGTCATTGCTCACTGATATGTTGCTCCTACATTTTTGAGACCGAATGGCATAATGCACCAACAATAGGTGCCCCATGGACATGTGAATGCTATTTTATGTTGATCCTCTAGTGCTATCTTGATTTGATTATATCCAGAGAAACCATCCATTAAGGACAACATGGTGTGATCTACTGTGAGGTCAATGATGATATCAATGTTTGCTAAAGGAAAATCATCCTTCAGACAAGCCTTATTTAAATCTCTAAAGTTGTTGCATATTTTGATTCTCTTGTTAGGCTTTAAAACATGTACAATATTATAGACCCACTCTGGGTAGTAAATGGATCTAATGAACCCCACATCTAGTAACTTCTTGAGTTCTTCTTTTACCATCAGTGCTATGTGCGGGTGCATTTTTCTCAGCTTCTCTTTAACTAGCTTAGCTCCTAGAGCTAGTGATAGATGGTGCATGATTAGATTAGGATCAATACCCAGCATATGGGCATAAGACCAAGCAAAGTTTATCTACTTTCTTTTGTTGAACTCAACAAACTCTATCTTTTCTTGTGCAGTCAATGACTCTGCTTGATAGAGGAGTTTTGGAAGTGCCTCTGTGCCAATGTTGATTGGTTTCATTGGTTCAATCAATATTCAAGATCTTTCTAGATGTGCATAAAGGGGGAGAGGGTCAAGCCTTTCATCCATCGGTGCATCAGAGAGGTTTTCACCTTCATGAATGTCTTTTATTTTTACTTTTTCATGATCTAACACTGGCGCAGAGTGGTTTTCACAGTTAGATCTCATTTTTATGACTGAAAGGATTGGAACTCTCTCTGAAATATGCCCTATCGTTAAGGTTGATGGGGAAGCTAGCCTTGTGGTCTCCTATAGGTAGGTGTTCTCTAAGCTCTAGGTAGTCGATGATGGCATCATCATTTTCAAAGGTGTCAGGCTCAGGTGGTGTTTTAGATAGATCCCAATCTATTAATTCAAGGTGAACTAGAGGTAAGGGATCATTAGGTTGATTAGATTCAAGGGTATTTATGGTTAGGACAGAGGTTTCATTTGAATGGGATGAGGTATTGACGAGGTCTAGTACAATACTCTCCTCAAGTTGGTTCATCAAGCTTGATATCATACTCTCTTCGCAAATTTCATTCTCATCATGTTGCAGTCTGGACTCTAGTGGTCTAGCTCTAGAGCTTTTTCCCTCATGCATTGTTGGAGTATTGCTATATTGATGGACCACATCAATCCCTTTGTCTTCACAAGACATCTCAGAAAGGCTATCCCACTCATACTCATTTGAATTAGTTTCACTAGCCTCTTGCAAAAGGTGAATTTGTTACACTAAGTTAGTGGTAGCTACTTGTCTGTCTTCAACCTTTTGCTTACCTTTTCCTTTGTTCTTTTGCTGACCTTTGAAAGGAAGCTAGGTGTGTGGAAAATGCTTCCTACACTAATCGAATGAGGAGAGGGCTATGCAAATTCAAATTAATCCTTACAACTATAGCAACATAGAACATCTAACAGAGATATTTGCAGCAATACACATGAACCAAAAAGAAGACAGAAGAAGAGAGACAAAGATTTACCATGGGGAAAACCCTTATCGGGTGAAAAACCCCACATTCATAAACCTACACAATGTATTAAAAAATTTGAAAGTTGTTTACAATACACTTACAATGCAAGCTTCAATGGTCTTTGACACTCGTGTCTGGAGTCAATCCGATAGCATAACAGTACCTATAAACTTGTGTTGCAAAGTCCATCTCCAAGGACCTATTTATATAGAAAATACAAGGCAATATTGGACCTATCTTGGGATGGGCGTCCAACATGGCTTCATGGACCAAAAACTCATGCCTAAGGACACTTGGTCAAAATTGTAGAATGTTCCTAACACTTGTCCATAGTTCCCATCCCAAAGAGGTCACCTATTTCCAAAATGGGCTATGACAGGTGCCCTTGCGACACTTACGACTGTCATAGAATCTGTCATAGCGGTTACAACTTAGAGCTGTAAGAGAATTTGTCATACACATGCTATAAATAGCATATTCTCTTACATGTCATAGTCCACCTTGGGGCACCCAAATATGTCTTATTCAAAGATGCTTCATGACACATGTCCTTACCTGGCTTACAAACTTCTATTTCTGACTCTTACATGTCATAGATTCTGTCATAGGAATCTGTCATAACCATTTCGATCAATATTCCCTTACACAACATGGAAGATGCTAACACATGGCAAAATACTCCTACCACAAAGTGGGACACCTATCTCCTCATGTGAGGACAAAATTAGAAGTTGTCATATTCCATGTAGGATCGACACATCACCGTGCCACATCCCACATTATGACAATATGGAATTTACAAATATTTACAACATAGGCAATTAATTAATAAATAAAAATATAATAAATGCAAGGAATTACCAAGGTTGAGACACCTTAATTCCCAACATTCTCCCACTTGTTGAACACCTTGTAAGAGCCAATAGAAAAACATGATTTAACTGCTATAGGCCAAGAGGCCCATAGACTCCGAACACCATCTAAACTTCTTCGTGCCCACTGGTTTCGTTAATGCATCTGTAACATTCTTCAAAGTATCTACCTTCTCCAGATTTACCTTTCCATCCTCAACCATGCCTCGCATGAAATGAAACTGAACATCAATGTGCTTTGTTCTAGCATGGAAAGTTGGATTCTTCGCAAGGCAAATTACACTCTGACTGTCACAACTGATCGTGATCTAACCTGTATCAACACCAATATCTGATCACAATCTCTTAAGCCAAATGGTTTCCTTACAAGCATGAGTTGCTGCCATATACTCAGCTTTTGTTGTGGACAAAGCAACAACAGGTTGTCGCTTACTCATCCAACTAATAGCACCACCAAATAGTGTAAACACATAAGCACTCGTGGATCTCCTACTGTCAATGTCACCTGCCCAATCTGAATCCACAAATCCATGAATATCAATAGAATGCAGAGGTCCTGAAACATTACCATGATAGAAAAAGGAATACTCAAAAGTACCCCTCAGATATCTGAACACTCGCTTAACTGCATCCCAATGAACTTGTCCAAGATTAGCCATAAATCAACTAAGGAATCCCACTACTTGGGCAATGTCTATTCTTATGCAGACCATAGCATACATCAAACTATCAACAGTACTACCATAAGGTACTCTATTCATGTCCTCCAACTCACTAAGAGATTTTGGACAATCCTCAACAAACAACTTTGTCTCCAGAGAAATGGGAACACACAATGGTCTACAATACTGCCATGCTGAACCTGTCCAACATGGTCTTCACATACTTACTCTGGCTTAACCAAAGTTTTCTATTGGTTCTGTCTCTTCTGATTTCCATTCCTAGAATGTACCTGGCTGCCCCTAAATCTTTCATTTCAAATTGTGCTGACAACTGAGATTTAAATTTATAAATCATATATTTACCCTTCCCAATGAGAAACATATCATCAACATACAATGTAACAATGAGAATACGATCACCATCAAATTTATATTACACACAGTGATCTGATTTCGATCTCACAAATCTAATTGACAACACAAAGGCATCAGACTTCAAGTACCATCTCCTAGGGGATTGATTCAAACCATACAAAGACTTTTTAAGTTTGCAAACCAAATTTTTTTTACCTTTTACCATGTAATACTCTAGCTGTGACATGTAGATTTCTTCCTCCAAGTCACCATGAAGGAAAGTTGTCTTCACATCCATCTATTCTACCTCCAAGTCATAAGCTGCTACGAGAGACAACAAGAATCAAATGGATGTCAGCTTTGCAATGGGAGAGAAGATCTCACCATAATCTATACCCTCCACTTGTGAATACCCCTTCACAACCAATCTGGCCTTATACTTCTCAACACTGCCATCTACACCAAATTTCTTCTTGAACACCCATTTGCATCCAATGGGTTTCCGTCTAGGAGGCAAAGGCACCAAGTCCCAAGTTTGATTCTTTTCCAAAGAATCCATTTCATCCTCCATGGCCTCCTTCTAGGAACTTGCATCTTTCATGTCCATAGCCTCTGATACAGTTCTAGGTTCATCATTATTAGTAACCAAAGCATAAGCACAACTAGAATCAAGCAATGTAAAACCAAACCTTTCAGGTTGCTTTCTTATCCGTGTAGACCTCCTCAAGAGCTGAGGTTGAGGTTTAACTTCTTCATCTAAGCTTTTAGAGCTGCTAGAGCTCTCCTCATCATCAGGTCCAACATTGTCTTTATGTTCAGTCTTCTTAGGGGTAGTAGGAAATTAAACAACATCCTCTTTATTTACTATTTCTTCTGGCTGCAAAACAATGGAAGGTGTAAGCTCTCTGAAGATGACACTTCTGCTATACAACACTTTTTCATCCACGGGGTCCCAAAGCTTGTATCCTTTCACACCAACACTAAAGCCAATGAAGATACACTTAATAGCCTTGTTCTCTAACTTTGACTGCTTCTCCCTAAGGACATGTACATATGCCTCACAACCAAAAACACGAAGATGCCTTATTGAAGGCTTTCTACCAAACCACACCTCCATGGGTGTCTTTCCAACAAGAGCTGATGTAGGAGATCTATTTACCAAATAGCAAGTAGTGGCAAACACTTCAGCACAAAACTTTTGTTCTAGGCCAGCTCCACTAAGAATATTCCTAGCCTTCTCGATTAGTGTCTTGTTCATCCTCTTTGCAACTCTGTTTTACTATGGGGTGTATGGAGTTGTCTTATGTATTTCAATCCCAAGCTCCTTGCAATATTTATCAAATTATGTAGAACAGAACTCACCACCATTGTCAGTTCTCAAACATTTAATCTTTTTACCAATCTAATTTTTAGCAAAGGCCCTAAACTCCTTAAACTTGCCATAGACTTCAGATTTGCTTCTGAGAAAATAAACCCATGTCCTTCTACTGTAATCATCTATAAAAGATACAAAATATACAGACTTTGATAATGAAGGAACACTAACAGGACCAAACACATAAGAATGAATAAGGTCCAACACACCAGAAGACTTATGAGAACTGGAGTAAAACTGAACACGGTTTTTTTTCCATAAATGCAATGTTCATAAAAGTCAAACTCAAGATTACAATCATCTAACCCCTCAATGAGGTTCTTATTTTTCAGGGTACATAGACCCTTCTCACCAATGTGGCCAAATCTCTCATCCCATAACATTGTCTTTTCAGCAGGAAGTTTAACTTCCAATGCACGATTACAACCATCAAGGCTAGAAATAATAGATTTCTTCACTACTCATTCAGATGGTGGAGATGAAGTGACTGCTGCCCTCTTCCTTGAGTTAGAAGAACTATTTCATTGTTGAATGCATGCCTCTAGCTAAAACAAAGTACCTCTCCTAGTACCCTTAGCACCATAGCTCCTCTAGTCATCTTGCATGCTTCTTTCAAAAAGACAACCTACACACCTACATCATTCAAACTACTTATAGAAAGCAAGTTCCATGCTAAGCCTGGGATGTGCATAACCCCAGAGACCCCCTTCACTCGACCATCAGGGAATCGGATAGAGACTATTCCATAACCAACAATCTTCAGATGAGAGTCGTCACCTAGGTACACCTTTCCACCATCGAACTCCTCATACTTAGTGAACCAGTCTCGATGCGAGGTCATGTGGAATCATACACCAAAGTCGATTAGTACACATCGTCAGATGCATGGGTTTCTAAGGCTGCGATGAAAGCATCACCATCATCTTGTGACTTATTAGAATCTAAATCAGGAGCTTTCTTCTTCTTCTTCTTCTCCTCTTCGCATTCCTTTCAAAAATGCCCAGTTTTTCCATAGTTCCAACAAAGAGCCTTGGACTTTCTAGGAGATTTGGATCTCCCACTAGATTTGGATCTACCCTTCTCAGCTTTCTTTTCCTTCTTCTTCCCTTTCTCCTTGGGTCTTCCAGGAACTGCAAGGGCCTCTTTAGCTACCTCAGAAGACTTTCTCTGCATCTCTTCAAACAACAGTGAAGAAACCACTTCTTCCATTTTGAATGTGGATGTGGTACTTCCAATAGCCATGACAAGATGATTCCATGAGTCCGGAAAAGAACAAAGCAAGGTCATACATCGATCCTCCTCCTCTATCTTTACACCAATAGATGTCAATTGTGCAACCAGCATGTTAAAAGCAGTCATATGTTCAACAACGGATCCTCCATCCTCCATTTGAAGAGAATACAACTTCTTTCTCAGAAAATGTTTAGTAACCAGGTATTTTGCTTGATACACATCTCCCAACTTCTTCCAAAGTAGTTTTGCAGTAGTCTCCTCATGGACATTTAACAACACAGAATCAGCAAGACTACGTCTTATGACACCCTTAGCCTTCTGATCCTTGAGATCCTAGTCATCTTGTGACATTACAACTAGTTTAGTTCCATTAACACTTTCACAAAGGTCTCAGTCAATAAGCATGTCTTCCATCATGAGCTTCCACAGCTTGAAATTACTACCATTGAACTTCTCCACTTCAAACCTTCCTGATGTGCTTGCCATCTCCTTGCTACAATAGAAATTAGAATACTCTGCATAGACTCCCGCTCAACTTAAGATCAGCTCAAAAAACCCCTACCCAATAGCAAAGACCAAAACTGGCTAGGCTCTGATACCATGTTGAGACATGGACCAGCTAGGACTCGAACCTAGGACCTTCCATCACTGTTGGAGTGCTCTACCACTGAGCTACTGGCCCCTCTTGGACTAGTCCATCATCAGTCCAGATGTGGCTTATTTCCAACACTAACACCCGCCTTAAGCCACACCTCTCATGTGCTTGGGGCTCCTAGCCTAGGCCTAGCTCTGATACCATGTGAAAGGAAGCTAGGTGTGCAGAAAATACTTCCTACACTAATCTAATGAGGAGAGGGCTATGCAAATTAAAATTAATCCTTACAACTACAACAACATAGAACATCTAACAAAGATATTTGTAGCAATACACATGAACCAGAAAGAAGATAGAAGAAGAGAGACAAAGATTTATGGTGGGGAAAACCCTTATCGGGTGAAAAAACCCACTCAGAAACGTGCACAATGTATTAACAAATCTGAAAGTTGTTTACAATACACTTGCAATTCAAGCTTCAATGGTCTTTGACACTTGTTTCTGGAGTCAATCTGGCAGCATAACAATACCTGTAAACCTATGTTGCAAACTCCATCTTCAAGGACCTGTTTATATAGAAAATACAAGGCAATATTGGACCTATCTTGGGATGGGCGTCCAACATGGCTTCATGGACCAAAACCCATGCCTAAGGACAACTGGTCAACATTGTAGAATGTGCTTGACACTTGTCCACATCTCCCATCCCAAAGAGGTCACCTATTTCCAAAATGGGCTATGACAGATGCTCTTACGACACTTACGAATGTCATAGTATCTGTCATAGCAGTTACAACTTACAGTTGTAAGAGAATCTGTCATACACATGCTATAAATAGTATATTCTCTTACATGTCATAGTCCACCTTGGGGTGTCCAAATATGCCTTATTCAAAGATGCTTCATGACACATGTCCTTACCTGTCTTACAAACTTCTATTTCTAACTCTTACATGTCATAGATTCTGTCATAGGAATCCGTCATAACTGTTTCGGTCAATATTCCCTTACACAACATGGAAGATGCCGACACACGGAAAAATACTCCTACCACAAAGTGAGATGCCTATCTCCTCATGTGAGGACAAAATTACAATTTGTCATATTCCATGTAGGATTGACACATCACCGTGCCACATCCCACAATATGACAATATGGAATTTATAAATATTTACAACATAGGCAATTAATTAATAAATACAAACATAAAAAATGCAAGGAATTACCAAGGTTGAGATACCTTAATTCCCGACAACCTTGGTATCCCTACCCAGTAGTGTCTCAAGTTGTTTGAGTAGGGGGTATGATAGGTTCTATGATACCATCCTTTCTTAGTCCTATGAGACCATGACCATTGTATCCCATCCGTTGCAACATGGAAAATCCTTGACCATACTGTTCTGTAGGAAGCTTAGGTTGTTGGTCCTCTGGTAGGGTTTTGCTATCTTCCTCTTTGAAGAGCCATTGTAAGACATCTTTCTCATCACTCTCATTAGATAGGCTTCCCCATTTAATGAAATGACCCATGGGAGTATTAAGTGACTTAGCCTTGTTCAGGAATGGTCTCCCATAAGACTTTGGTGATAGTGGCAACTATACCAGAGAGAAAAATTTCTCAATAACATACTCCCCAGCACCTTTGTCTTTGACCTTGACTTTAAGCTCTAATGTTTTTGAGGTAGAAGCTAATGAACTTAGATCCACTTTGTTGGAGGAAGAAGAATCTTCTCTATTGGTAAGTATCACAACGTCTGGTTTAGACTGTATGGTATTGTAATACTAAAATGGATAGGGGTCCCTTTGTATGGTTATTTCTTGACCGTTATATGGGAACTTGATACATTGGTGATACGTTGATGGGACAACCTTCATTGCATGGATCTAAGGTCTACCTAGAAGAATATTATAGGCAAGCTCCATGTCGAGAACTTGGCATACTACATCTCTTTCTACCGGTCCAACTCGTATTGGAAAAACCACCATTCCTTTGGAGGTCCTTTCTTCCTCATCAGATGCCTTGATGGTTATCTTCTTCTTGGGATCCATGACATTTTTCAGAAGACCCCAATGAAAGGATTAACTTTAGTGTACAAATGTTCAAACTAGCCCCTCCATCTATTAGGACCCTTTTTATTCTATGCTTATGTATTAGGGCCTCAATGTGTAGGGATGCATTATGTGGTTGATTTATTGACATATCATCCTTCTCAGTGAAGGATAGGAAATGTGGTGTGGTGAGGTGGCCTACCATAGCCTAGAATTGATCTTGGGTGAGGTTTGTAGGCACCGTTGTTTCTGAGAGAGCTTTTTTGAAAGTGGCCTTATGGGATGGTGATAAATGCAATAACTCCAAGATGGATATATGTACAGGTGTTTTGTGAAGTTGGTTAATGATACCATACTAATTTGAAGTGGAGGATGAGATGGATGTGGAAGATGGATTCAGTTGAGCTCCTTGTAGAGTTATGCTTCCATGACGCGTGGTCACATTTCAATCTGGTTGATTATTGATGGTGATCACATTGATGTGTGAATCACGTTGGGAGATATGATTGACGATGTATTCAAAAGAAGCATTAGCTTACTTTGTCACCACTATTTTTGGTATTTTGGTTTGAAGGACCTCCCTTCTCATAATGAGGAAGAGAATTCTTGAATGCTATGTGTTCATCATTTTTGGTATGTCCTTCCTTAATGGATATACGTTTTTGGTCAATGAGGTCTTGAATGACATGCTTGAGTTTCATACAATCATTGGTTTTATGACCTTTGCTTCTATGGTATTCACAAAAGTCATTTTCATTCTACCAAGGAGATTTGAACTTGGGTTCATATTTGCACACCAGTGGGAGTGTGATGAGGTTTCCCCCAATTAACTTTCTAAGTGTGGATTCAAGTGATTCACCAAGTTGAGTGAATTTTCTTCTTGGAGGGAAGTTGTTTTGTTTTTGTTCAGTACCTTGAGGCTTGGTAGATGGTGTGTTGTTCTATGGATTGGATAGGTTGAAAATAGATTGCTTTGGTGCTGCATGTTTTGCATCTACCACACCATCATTCACTATGGGTTTGTTTTTAGTCCAAAATTGAGACTTATCTGTATTGTTGTTAGAGCTTGGGGTGTCTTTGTATATCTTCACTTGCCCCTTCCCTATCAAGGCCTTCTCAATGAGAAGCCCCATCTCAATGAATTTACTATAAGTTGATGGACATTGAATTTTTATTTGATAGCTAAGCTTAGTGGACAAATTATGCACAAACATTTCTATCATCTATTTTTCGGGTATATGATAGGGACACTTGCTCGCAAGTTACCTCCACCTTTGTAGGAAAGATGTAAATTATTCTCCTCCTTTTTGTTTGTTATTGCAAAGTTATAGCATGGAGATTTCATGTTCTATGTTATAAGAGAAATAAGTGAAAAATTTGTCCACTAATTGGTTAAAGGTGGATGCGGGAGTTAGACGTGAAAACCACTCCATAGCTTGTCCTCCTATACTTCTAGGGAATAGTCACATTAGATAAGTTTCATTGTGAGCAACTTCGAGACAAGCAACACTAAATTCCCTGATATGATCTCTAGGATCTCCTTTTCCTCTATATTTGTCAATTTTTGGCACTTCAAATCTTATAGGAAAAGGTATCATGTTCAAGGATTTGTCAAATGAGTAAGGTGAGATATCTTCGAGTGAGTAATGTTTCATTGTGGTTCCACTTTTGATATCTACCAATTGTTGTTGTAAGGCTTGGATTTGAGTTGTTAATGCATCCAAAGGATTGAGTGTATCCTTAGCCTTTTCTATTTTAGAACATCATTATCAGTTTTGGAGCCATCGTTCGACGACTCAGCTTCATTTGAGGCATTATTCTCCCTTAGATTAGAGATATCAAAGTTTGTGGGCAGTTTGGCTCCTTGTTGAGCAAGCATGAGGAAATACTTTTGAGGGTCAATAGAAACCACTCTATCCATTATCCTTTATAATTTAGGATCTTGGAGGATTTCCTCTTGAGTGACTTCCTCCTCATTTGGATTGGGTATATTATTGTCAAGGTTGTCCATGTTTTGATTTTTTTTTATTGAGATCTAGTTTGCACTGTGCAATTTTTTTGGGATGAGATGAAATTGGATTATGAGATTTGTTGGATTTTAATTTTTTTGATTGTAGGTGTGATATGGTAGAAGGTGAGTTTGATTGGAATAGATTTTTCTAAGGTTTTTGTTGATTCTATGTTTGTCTCAAACAAGGTACATCTTGAGCTATAATGTCTAATAGCTATCAAAGTGTCGATACAAGGGGTAGTCTAAATAGGGATAGATTGACACTGCTATTTGATGAAGACTATTCTCTTGTCAAGGTTACACTAGTATAGTTTTGTTGGGAAAGATGATTTGAAATCCTGTTATGAAAACTAACTAGATCTTGTTTAGATTGGTAGAATATCAACTAGGTCCTAGAAGCAAGTTATGGTTTGATTTTGAGGTGTTTTGATAGAAAGGTAATGATGTGAAAAGAGGATGTTTGTGAAAATGACATGAAAATTGCAAGGTTTAACTAATTTTTTAGGGTGAAACTATAGAAAAAAGGGTACCTGGAACTAACAATGTTTTTATCCCAAATTATATAGAATATGCCTCTATTTTGGATGTGCAGCTTTAAAAGCGTAGGATAATGGGTCAAATGCACAGCTCTGTGGGTCAAATGCGTAGATCTAGTTGGATTCAAATGTGCAGCACTATGTTTTATATGTGCAATTCTATATGTCAAATGCACAAAAAGATTGTAGGTGCAACAAAATGGCTCAGATGCGTAGTAGGATGGGTTGAATGCGCAATAGAGTTATATGCGCAACAAAAGTGATTATATGCGTAGTAGAGTGTTTTGAATGTGTAGAACTACATGTACTTGGTTTTCTAGTTCAGTCAGAGAGTTTGATTGGTTTGGAATGTTTTCCTAAGTTAATCTAGGTTTGCAAAGCTGATTTTAGTTCATGTTATTGCTAGAAAACATAGAGAACAAAACTTTTCCATGATTACTTGACAAAATTAAAAACAAACAATTACAACCCTAGGGATGGCAAAGACAATATTTGATGAGTTCTAATTTGGGTTTCCCCAGCCACTTGCATAAAGGTGTGAAAGATAAGTAACTTGATAGCACCGGCTCCCCTCCATGACACTCACTTCTCACGCATATCAAGCACGGTTCCTCCGAAGAGTAGAACTTTTTGTCTCCACTCTAGATGAGTGTATGATGTTGGATGGCTCTAGAGGATTATCCTCCTGTGTCACCAAAAAGGGGATTTTGGCTTACTAGAACATGTAGGTTTTAGTCAAGGCATCTGTTTGGGTGGTTACACATGTGGCCATTCGCTCCGATAAGGAGGCTTCCCAGCCTGCAGAGGTTACACTCCACAGGGTTTTGGGGGAAACATTGATCGGTGTAACACAACAATACCCATTGTTTACAACTTTCATCACAAACACAATTTATTTTAAGTGACTTGGAGGTTGCTTGGCTTTAGCCCATTATCACTCAAGGTCATCTTGCTTGGAAGGATGAAATTCCAAGGGCAAGCCTCTTCTAAAGTTGACAAAGATAAAATGATAAGTTTGGTATTTTGGTCACCCAGTGAAGGGAAGAGCATAGGCCTATTATCATTTTTCAAGCACAGAAAATAATGGTTCTTTATCCTCCTAGTTAAAGGAAAAAAATAGGTAAATATGTTAACTCTACCAAGCATAGAAATTCATAACAAGATAGCAATAACTTGGAAAAGATTTTGTTAAATTTTATCCCTCTAAGAAATCAATGTGTAGATTGTTGTTTGAAGAAACAAAACAAGTATTACGCTCCCCTATTAAACTATGTGATAGATTGTAGTGCAATATAGTAAAAACATAAAGAAATTGTTTAGTTTTAACCACTAGGTTGGAACTAGATGAAAGTTGTGATGCAACAAAATGATTTACTTTCCTCCTAGTTAAGTCTATGTCATGATTTGCATGAACATATTAAGTTACTCCTTCCTAATTAGTTCTAGGTGACTTAATAATGTAGGTAAAATGACTAAATCTAGCTCCTAACACCTGCAAATGAAAGTTAGTACAGAAAACTTTATAAAACTTTTACAACTTTCTGTTACAAATTGAATGTGTAGGACTGCAAGTCATATGTGCAGTACTGTGTAGTATATATGCAGATTTGTAAATGCATAGTAAAATTAATCTAATATGCAATACTACGTGGTGGATGTGTAGAAAGAGAAAAAGAGCAGGAAGATGCTTCAAATGCGCAGTAAGATGTCGTATGCATAGAAAGGTAAAAGTGCAGCAGAAAGTGTTGATTACATAGAACTAGAAGTTGTATGCATAGAAACAACCTATCATGACATAACCTTCACAAAACACTTAGATAGAAGTTAAAAATGGGGCAAGGCCACATGATGGGCACCAAAAATGTTAGTGGAAATATTGTAAATAGTATTAAACTACTAATAATCTAATAATCTCAATGAAATATGATGCAAATCAAATAAACAAAGTAATATTACCTTGAAGACTGATTTACCTCAAAGCTTCCATTGTCACCTATCTTGTATTGATCTTGTTGATGAGTAGAGCTCTCAGAAGTGTGCACTTCCTCACTATTTAAAGATGACAATACTTGAACGGCTGTATGTTAGACAAATCCAATGAAGATTACCTACAATGTAACTATTGTGAGGATGAGAGATGGATGATTGAATCCATGGTTGTGTGGATATGAAGATAATGGATATGATGCAATGAGAAATATGGATGTTTTGCCAAAGGCAAGCTGGAATTTCTGTAGAGTAACTTTTCTATAGCTTGTGTGTTGTAGAAATGAGGGAATGAGCTTCCTTGTATAGGCCAAGGAGGGGGCAAATCCATGTGTCAAGATCTTAACGGTGGAGAAGAAGTCTTGAGAGGTGTATGGTGAGGATTGAATTGGTTGAGATGAGGGAGAGAAAGAGGGAAGATGTTCCTCTCACCTTGACATGGAGGAGAGAAAGGTGTGACATGAGTCCACATGTCACAAGGCTCACCATGACCAAAGAGAGAAGGTGAAATAAGGATACATGATTATAGGGAGGTTGGAAAGATTCTAGGGACTATGAAACAAGTGTCACAAAGTGTCCCTTTGACCATGATGTCATGGGGAGACCACATCCATGTGAATAGGATGGTTGGAGGAATAATAGGCCATGTGGGTGAGAGAAAATGGATTAATTTAATATATTTAATTACATGTTCAAGAAGATGAGGTGGACGTGTGAGGTGGATTGGATGTTGTGGAATTATGAATGAAGAGTTTAGAATAGGATGATTTATGATTAAATAATTTGATTATTATTTAATTAAGGAATGACATTAGATGAATAGGCTTAAATTGACTTAATTAAATAAATTGATATTTATTTAATAATTGGACTATTAATGATGAACGTGAATCAAATAGATAAATTGATGAATTTATTAAATGATAAAAGAATGGGAATTAAATAAATAATAAATATTTATTTAATTTTTCTTTTCTATCTTTAGGTGTATACAGTAATGACTAACTAACCCACTTCCCTTCATGCAAGGAAGGATCCTTTATTTCTAAAGAGTCATAATGAAACTATGAAACAAGAACTAAAACAACACAAAGAAGAGAGTTCTAATTAGGACATTGGAATGGAACAACTGTTGAAATGCACCAAACAACTGAGAGGGGGGGTGAATCAGTTGTCACAAAGCTTTAACTACTTTTGCACTTTAAAACATTAATCTCTTGCCCATTGATATTATGATTAAAGGATGAAGGCATGAAATTAGAAACTTAAACACAATTGCAAGATCAAACACAAGAGACACTAGATTTTTATGTGGAAAACCCCAAGGTGGGGAAAAACCACAGAGAAGATTAGCTCTAAAAATATATTGTAATCTTTGAAAAAATGATGTTTAGGCTTGGTCACTCCATGGGCTTAGAACATGTTGGCTCACTACCATGAAGTACAACTAGGTCTAGCAAGCTCACTACCTCAACACTAAACCTTAAAAGATTACAATGAGGGTTGTTAAACCCTACTCGTGGCTCACTACCAAGATCAGTATCTTCTTCATGTTTGAGATTAAAATATTGAAGTGCAGTAATTCCTCTGCTATGGTCTGCCTTTTCACCTCCTTTCTCTATCTTCACATCTTCATTCAAGGACACCTTCTCCCCAACCAAATTACAAGTATATATCATTCATCAACCTTGGAATGTACATCAAGGTTGGCATTACATTCATCAACTGTTGGAACAATCTCCAAGGTTAGCATTACAAACATTTACAAAATAGGTCTTGACCTATTACAAGAATTAAGCTAAGGGAGTCTAGCAAAGATGTATGCAGATCATGTTAAATGCCTTAGCTAGGACTCAAACACGATCTTCCACACCACAAAATTCTTTTTCAATCATCAAGAGGTCTCTGTAATTACTAAAATTAACCAAGTTGACTAAGACTGGTTACACGCTACCTTGTCTTGGAACAATCTTCAAATTTGATCCAAAATACTCCTTCCAAACCAATCCAAAGGCAATCATGAGGAGCAACCACACAAACTCTAACCACCTTATCCATGAGATTCTTCACACCGAAACTTCACTTGTCTTTAATTGTCATAAAAGAAAGATAGCTTGCAGATCACCAAATCATGAACCATTAGAGTTGTAAGCACTTATCATCATCCTAGACTTCCCTCTAGAACCGTAGAGCAAAATACTTCAATGCAGAGGAATGTGGAGCAAAATACTTTCTTCCTACCACCTGTGAATAATTAGAAAAAATAGGTTTTACTCTAGTGATAGTGACTCACTCAATTCTTCATATCGGAGGCTCAAAATTAGGATATAGCAACTTCAGACATGCCTCTACATAACTTCCAATCTACAAACAAAGATCTTCAATATACAAGAGATGTGGAGCAATCTTCTGGACCGCTCAACATGTAAAGCTTCTAGAATAATAGAAAGATAGGATACAATTGACACCAATGACAACAAAGATATATTGACATCAATGACAACACTGATTAGGCACATACTTGCAACAATCTCCCCCTTTGTCATTGATGGCAACATATGATGTGAAAAACTATAACAGTCATCAAGACAAGATTCTCCCCCTATCTCTTTATACACCTACACTCTTTCTCTCTGAGTTTTTCACATGATTTTCTCTCCCCCTTTGACATCAATGGCAAAGGGAACATACTTGCACTTTGTTGCTTTGAACTAAACTCTCTTCATCGTGACTACTTCCCCTGAGAAGTAGCCCATACAATCATCAATCCAGATTTGGATGTAGAACTTTGAGCACCACCGAAATGATGACTCTTGTGCATCTTAGTTTAGAGAAGGAGGGGTGATAACCCCTAACTTTTCTCTGAGATACTCAAAGGTATCCTTAGGTAGAGGCTTGGTAAAAATGTCTAGAATCTAATCTTTTGTACATACATACTCCAACTTGACTTCATTTTATGTCACTTTTTCTCCCAGGAAGTGATATCTTATGGATATGTGTTTTGTACTTGAATGCATTACTAGATTATTTGATATGTTTATGGCACTTGTGTTGTCACAAAAGATTGTAATTAGATCTTCATACACAACTGTGATGTCCTTCAATTTTTTCTTCATCCATAACACTTGAGTGCAATTGTATGCTACTGCAATATATTCTGGTTCTATAGTATACAGAGATATTGAGTCTTGTTTCTTTCTTATCCAGGATACTAGCTATTTTCCTAAGAAGAATGCACCTCCACTTGTACTTTTCCTGTCATCAATATCTTCGGCCCAATCTACATCTGTATATGCATTGAGAGTGAAATCATTATCTTTTGGATACCACAATCCATAATATATTGTGCCTTTTAAATATCACAGTAGTCTCTTGACTACCATCACATGTGATTCTTTAGGTTCTATTTGAAATCTTGCCACAAGACAAACTACATCATTATGTTAGGTTTGGTTTGGGTCAGATAAAGTAATCCTCCAATCACAGATCTATACCTTTTCTGATTTGCCATGGGTGAGTCATTATTTTTTCTCAACTTACAACCAGTTACCATGGGAGTGTTGCAAGTATGAGGTGAGTCAGTGTTGTCATTGATGTCAACATACTCATATTGCATTGACAAGAAGGATTTGAAGAGCTGTGTGCTGAGGATATTGAGAAAATTAGCCTCAGTCAGGAACAGTGAAGAACAGTGATGAGAAGAAGGCAAATGTACTGTATAGGATGAGAACCGGAGGATGCGGATTAAAGGGTTAGTAGATATGAGTCTTGAGATGCTACAGTTAAGAATTCAGAGGTCCGCATAAAGATCTGAAGGAGTTGTGGCTGCCGGTATAGAACCGGTTCCGGCAAGTATCCAGAGGTGACAGAGGATCACAAAAAGGTCCGGTGAGGTCCGGAATTGTATTATCCTAATCTGCGGATTGGACGGAGTGTTTGGGATGTCCTTGTGATGTGTCATCCTGATTTGTGTATGATTTGGAGGTCCGGAAGTACCTCTTACTTTATGACAGTGGCGACAGACTGTGTTCTTGAAGTTCCAGATGAGGAAGACAAGAGATCCCAGTAAGTAGAGGAAGTGCGGATGTATCCGGACATTCAGACAGGCTTGTGAAGATTCTTGGATCATGTTTAGGTTGTGTTGTTGGTCCGCATTGACGGTAGAGCCCGGAATTGAAGTTATTCTTCCGGATGAAGTTCTTGCTCTGTGTAGCCGACCGGATGAGTTGTTCATCCTGCGAATGTTCTTGTGATGGCCGACCGGATGTGTTATTCATCTTGCGGATACTCCTATGGTTGTTTGCCGACTTAGATGTTTGTTCCTAAGTCGATGCCTTGTATAAATAACGGGTTGTGAGTTCATTTCAGGGTGTGGAGTGAGTATGAGCATGGTATAGCGAAGAAACGTGCGAAAGGCAGAGCAGAGATTGTTGGGCTTAATTGGAACTGATCCGGACATGATAGAGATGTCATTCTCCAGTTCAAGACTGTGATTTTTATCACTTTGTAGACAGTGTGTCTCCTTGTAGGCAGTGGGCCTCTTTGTGAGCAGTGTGCTCGGGCAGTGAGCCCTTATTGGCATGTGCCATTCATTTTTTCTTTATTCTTCTAACAGAGAATAATTCTTGGGTTAATCACCCCGTGGTTTTTCCCTTAACCGGGTTTTCCACGTTAAAATCTTGGTGTTCAATGTGTTGATGCTTATCTGCTCTTGTGTTTATGTATTATGCTTCCATGGATGATTATTTGATATGCTGCTAACTAACAACAGAGAATTAAGTGTTTGAAAGAAGAAGTTTTATACAACTGATTCACCCCCCCCTCTTAGTTGTATGCCCTAGATCCAACAATTGGTATCAGAGCCAAGTTCCTATGATAGGAGCTTAACCGCTTGAGGAGATCCAGGATGTCGTCATACAAGAAGGATAGTCCGAAGTTCGATGGAACCAACTTCACTCTCTGGAAAGGTCGCATGAAGTGTCATTTGGAATGTATGGGAAAAGCATACTTGGCTATGATTTCAAAACCATATATACCCCCACAAGGTGGTCCGACAACTCCGGATGAAATCACAGAAGCTGAAAACAATCTGCGGACCAAGGAAGCTCTTCTAAGCGCATTGAATGACTCAGATCTCTCGAATGTCATTGACCTACCAACTGCATATGAGATCCTAACTAAACTGGAACTTCTGTATGAAGGAGATGAGTTTGTCAAAAGTGCAAGGTTGCAAAGTCTGAAAGGGAAATTTGAAAGATTGAAAATGAGAGATGATGAAAACATCACTACCTTTATGCCAAGAGTAAATGAGCTGGTATGTGGAATCAGAAATGCTGGTGGAACTTTAGATGAAAATGAGATTGTCTGCAAAATCCTAAGATCCCTTCCTGCTGCCTACAAAATCAAAGTTGCTGCCATTGATGAATTCAGAGCCCACACAACTGTCACAAGAGAACAACTGGCTGGTAAACTAGCTGCATTTGAAATGACCGAGTTTGGAGATGATCCTCCCAAGACTGAATCTGCTTTCAAAGCCAGTGCCTATGTGAAAGGCAAACAGAGATTTGATCCGGGTTAAAACTCATCAAGGAAAATGTCATGGTATGATCAAGCAAGAAGAGACATGGAAGAAGAAGAAGCAGAAACAGCTCAACTTGAAGCCCTCTTTGCAAAAAGACTGCTAAGAGGATCCGGTAAGTATGAAGGAAAACTACCCTTTAAGTGTTTCAACTGCAATAAGATTGGTCATTTTGCCTCAAGATGTCCGGAGAGATCTGCAGGATCTAATACTCACAGACAAAGGTTTCAAAAGAATTGCTATTATGTTCATGAAGAGGATGACAATGAAGGAGTAACGGATGATGAATCAGAACTAGGAAGCAAATCCGGAAATGAGTGGGTGTTTATAGCCATCAAGGAAGAAGATTCCATGCTCTCTGAATCTGTCAATCACAAAGTTGTTGAAAATGCCTTGGCTGCTCAAGTGGAAGAAAAGGATGATTGGGTTATTGACAGTGGATGTTCTCACCATATGACTGGTGACAAGAATAAGTTCTTAGACTTGGAAAGATATGAAGGAGGAATGGTAAAGTTTGGTGACAATTCTGCTGGCAAAATCAGAGGTAGGGGAACTATTTCCTTTGATGGTAAGAGCAAAACAGATAATGTACTGTATGTTGAAGGATTGAAGCACAATCTTCTCAGTGTTGGTCAGTTAGTGGACAAAGGCTATGATCTCCGGTTCAAGAATGGAAAATGCAGAATCTTTACAAGCTCCGGAACTGAAATTGCATCCGGTACTCAGACAAAAGGTAATATCTTTCATCTGGTTGGTTCAAATAAAAGTTGCTTGTTTGTTCAAATTGATCAAAGTTGGTTATGGCATAGAATAATGTGTCATGTAAATTTTGATAACATCATCAAGATAAGCAATACTCAGGCTGTGAGAGATCTTCCAAAATTGATGAAACCTACAAATAGTGTGTGTAAAGAATGTCAGTTAGGAAAACAAAGCAGAGTCTCCTTCAAAAGCAAAGATCAGTCTTCTACCGGATTGTTGGAATTAGTACATACTGATCTATGTGGTCCGACAAGAATCAAGAGTCTGCAAGGTGATAGATATTTCATGTTGTTAATTGATGATCATTCCCGGATGATGTGGGTTACCTTTCTAAAAGAAAAATCAGAAGCTTTTGAGAAGTTCAAAATCTTCAAAGCTATGGTGGAGAATCAAACCGGATTAAAACTAAAGTGTCTAAGGTCTGATAGAGGTGGTGAATTTACATCTGGTGAATTCATTGACTTCTGTGAGAAACAGGGTATAAGGAGATAGTTGTCTGCTCCTAAGACTCCACAGCAGAATGGAGTAGTTGAGAGAAAGAACCGGACCATCCAGGAAGCTGCTAGGACAATGATGTTGGAAGCAAATGTTCCTCAAATGTTTTGGAAAGAAGCTGTCAGCACTGCAGTCTACACTCTCAATCGAGTTCAAATTAGGAACAACACCAGTAAGACTCCCTATGAACTTTGGTTTGGCATCACTCCTACTGTGAAATATTTCAGAGTATTTGGTAGCAAGTGTTATATCAAAAGAGATGAAGATCTAGGAAAGTTTGATGCTAGAAGTGATGAAGGAATCTTCTTGGGCTACTCCACTCAAAGCAAAGCATACCGGTGTTATAATAAGAGATTGAGGAAGATGATAGAAAGCACCAATGTGAAAGTTGATGAAGGAATTGAGAAGCCTTCAAGATTTTATGAGTTTAATGAAGATGACCAAGACAGTGTTCAAGGACCTCAATCATCTCCGGTGAGACAGAGTCAGCCTGATCCGGTAAATCAGGAAGAAGAGATAGGTCTGAATGAGCCTGATCAAGAAACAACAGTGCTGGATACTCCCAAAAATCTAAGGTATGTAAGACTGAACCACTCTGAAGATCAGATCATAGGTGACAGAAGCAAAGGTGTACAAACTAGAAGGAATATTGCTCAAAGTCAGGATGAATGCTGTCTGATTTCAAAGATTGAACCTAAAACAGTAAATGAAGCCTGCAATGATGAAAATTGGACCAAAGCAATGGAAGATGAATTGATGCAAATTGAGAAAAATCATACTTGGGATCTTGTTCCCAGACCTAGAGACAGAAATGTAATTGGAACCAAGTGGGTCTTCCGGAACAAACTAAATGAAGCTGGTGAAGTAATCAGAAACAAAGCTAGATTGGTCTGCAAAGGCTACTCTCAAATAGAAGGAATTGACTTTGAAGAGACTTTTGCTCCGGTAGCAAGAATTGAAGCAGTCAGATTACTTCTTGCATTTGCTGCCTTCAAAGACTTCAAGGTATATCAGATGGATGTCAAGTCTGCCTTCCTAAATGGTGATCTGGAAGAAGAAGTCTACATTGAACAACCGGATGGATTTCAATTGTCTGATAATAATGATATGGTCTGCAAGTTGAAGAAAGCTTTGTATGGATTGAAGCAAGCCCCAAGAGCATGGTATGAAAGGTTGGATAAGCATCTTGTGCAGATTGGATTCAACAAAGGTACTGCTGACAGTAATTTATATTTCAAAATTGATCATGAAAACATTCTGATTGTTGAAGTGTTTGTGGATGATATCATTTTTGGAGGAAGAGATAGTATGTGCAAAATTTTTGCTAATCAGATGAAAAGTGAGTTTTAAATGTCTATGCTTGGTGAAATGAATTTCTTCTTGGGACTGCAAATTACTCAAACAAAAGAAGGGATCTTCATTTCTCAGACCAAATATGTGAAAGAATTGTTAAGGAAATTTGGTATGGAAGACTCAAAGCCAATGAACACTCCTATGGCAACCGGATGTAAGTTAAGCAAAGATGATGATTCTCCAAAGACAGATCAGACAAAGTATAGATCAATGATTGGTGGATTGTTGTATCTCACTCAAACTAGACCAGATATAATGCAGGCTGTTGGTCTTGTGGCAAGATTCCAGGCTGATCCTAGAGAATCTCATGTTATTGCAATCAAAAGAATTTTTAGATACTTGAAAGGAACAGTTGAGTATGGTCTATGGTACCCTAGAGATCCGGACTTCTCTCTTCATGCTTACATAGATGCAGATTGGGCAGGAGATGTGGATGACCGGAAGAGCACTAGTGGTGGAGCATTCTTTTTGGGGAAGAGATTGGTTTCTTGGCTAAGCAAGAAACAAGATGCAATATCTCTGTCTACAACTGAAGCAGAATACATTGCAGCAGCAGGTAGTTGCACTCAAATCTTATGGATGAAGCAGATGCTAAGAGATATCAAAGTTGAATATGAGGAGCCTATCACAATTTTCTGTGATAATTCAAGTGCAATTAATATCTCCAAGAATCCGGTATTGCATTCTAAGACTAAGCACATATCTATTAAATTTCACTTTTTGAGAGAACAAGTAAACAAGGAAGAAGTCAGATTGGAGTATGTTCCCTCCAAGGATCAGATTGCAGATATCTTTACAAAACCTCTTCCCAAAGACTCTTTTGAATATCTCCGGGAGAAGTTAGGGGTCATGGCCCCTCCGGTGATGAACTAAGATGCACTGATGTGCATCAGTCCGGTGGCTATCAGAGTCATATCTTGTGATCCAGACTAATGGGGAGCTGCAACTAAGGGGGAGCAGCTGGTATGATTCTGATGTATGAGAATTGCAAGTATGAGCCCTTTGCCATTGATGTCAAAGGGGGAGAGAAGACATGTGAAAAACAAGTGGTTAATGTTCAAAGGGGGAGCAGTAAAGGAAGAGAAGACATATGAAAAGTTGAAGTTCTTGTCTTAATGGTTTTTCACATCATATGTTGCCATCAATGACAAAGGGGGAGATTGTTGCAAGTATGAGGTGATTCAGTGTTGTCATTGATGTCAACATACTCATATTGCATTGACAAGAAGGATTTGAAGAGCTGTGTGCTGAGGATATTGAGAAAATTAGCCTCAGTCAGGAACAGTGAAGAACAGTGATGAGAAGAAGGCAAATGTACTGTATAGGATGAGAACCGGAGGATGCGGATTAAAGGGTTAGTAGATATGAGTCTTGAGATGCTACAGTTAAGAATTCAGAGGTCCGCATAAAGATCTGAAGGAGTTGTGGCTGCCGGTATAGAACCGGTTCCGGTAAGTATCCAGAGGTGACAGAGGATCACAAAAAGGTCCGGTGAGGTCCGGAATTGTATTATCCTAATCTGCGGATTGGACGGAGTGTTTGGGATGTCCTTGTGATGTGTCATCCTGATTTGTGTATGATTTGGAGGTCCGGAAGTACCTCTTGCTTTATGACAGTGGCGACAGACTGTGTTCTTGAAGTTTCGGATGAGGAAGACAAGAGATCCCAGTAAGTAGAGGAAGTGCGGATGTATCCGGACATTCAGACAGGCTTGTGAAGATTCTTGGATCATGTTTAGGTTGTGTTGTTGGTCCGCATTGACGGTAGAGCCCGGAATTGAAGTTATTCTTCCGGATGAAGTTCTTGCTCTGTGTAGCCGACCGGATGAGTTGTTCATCCTGCGAATGTTCTTGTGATGGCCGATCGGATGTGTTATTCATCTTGCGGATACTCCTATGGTTGTTTGCCGACTTAGATGTTTGTTCCTAAGTCGATGCCTTGTATAAATAACGGGTTGTGAGTTCATTTCAGGGTGTGGAGTGAGTATGAGCATGGTATAGCGAAGAAACGTGCGAAAGGCAGAGCAGAGATTGTTGGGCTTAATTGGAACTGATCCGGACATGATAGAGATGTCATTCTCCAGTTCAAGACTGTGATTTTTATCACTTTGTAGACAGTGTGTCTCCTTGTAGGCAGTGGGCCTCTTTGTGAGCAGTGTGCTCGGGCAGTGAGCCCTTATTGGCATGTGCCATTCATTTTTTCTTTATTCTTCTAACAGAGAATAATTCTTGGGTTAATCACCCCGTGGTTTTTCCCTTAACCAGGTTTTCCACGTTAAAATCTTGGTGTTCAATGTGTTGATGCTTATCTGCTCTTGTGTTTATGTATTATGCTTCCATGGATGATTATTTGATATGCTGCTAACTAACAACAGAGAATTAAGTGTTTGAAAGAAGAAGAAGTTTTATACAACTGATTCACCCCCCCTCTCAGTTGTATGCCCTAGATCCAACAGGGAGTGATTACCGATTTAAAGTCCTACATCCCAAACTTTTTTAACAACTCTTTCACATACTTAGACTGAGAAATGAAGATACCTTTATTTGATTGATTAATTTGCAGACCTAAGAAGAAATTCATCTCACCAAACATTGAAATTTCAAATTCATTTTGCATTTCCCTGGCAAAAACTATGCACATACCTTCATTGCCTCCAAAGATAATGTCATCCACAAAGAGTGCCACAATCATGATTTGTTCATTATTGATCTTGAAATAGAGATTGTTGTTAGTAGTACCCTTACTACACCCTAATTGTATCATATATTTATCCAATCTTGCATACCAAGCCTTGGGAGCTTGTTTTAGTCCATACAAAGCTTTCTTTAATCTACACACCATGTCACTCTGATCATATGACTAGAATCCTTCTAGTTGTTCAATACATATCTCTTCCTCTAATTATCCATTGAAGAATGTAGACTTCACATCCATTTGATATACCTTGAAATCTTTGTAGGCTATAAATGCTAAGAACATTCTTATTGCTTCAATTCTTGCCATAGGTGCAAATGTTTCCTCAAAATCTATTCCTTCAACTTGAGAGTATCCTTTGCATACTAATCTTGCTTTGTGTCTTACCACTTCACCATTGTCATTCATCTTATTTCTGAAGACCCATTTGGTGCCAATTTCTTTTTTGTCTAGTGGTCTGGGGACAAGATCCCAGGTCTGATTCTTCTCTATTTGCATCAGTTCTTCTTTCATAGCCTTTACCCAATTCTCATCATTGTAGGCTCCATTTACAGTCTTAGGTTCAATATTGGAAATCAAACAGAAATTTACTTTCTCTTCTATAGCTCTTCTTCTAGTCATAATTCCTTTGCTCTTATCTCCTATGATTTGATCTTCAGAATGATTTAGTTTTACATACCTTGGTGTCTTGGTGATAGTTTTCAGAGCTTGTTCCTCTTCATCTAAACTGTCTTCATGTTGTACCATTTCTTTGCTTGCAGAAGCATCTGGTTCATCTGATTCATATCCATTTGATCATTTTTCCTTGCTTTCATCAACTTTGCCATTTGCACTTTCAATGATCTTCTTCAATCTATTATTGTAGCACCAGTAGGCTTTGCTCTTAGTGGAGTAACCAAGGAAGATGCCTTGATCACATCTTGCATCAAACTTACCTAAATCTTCATCTCTTTTGATATAACACTTACTACCAAAAACTTTGAAGTATTTCACAGTGGGAACTTTGCCCTGCCATAATTCATAAGGAGTCTTTGAACTATTACCTTTGTCTTGAACTCTATTTAGGATATATACAGCAGTGTGAATTGCCTCTCTCCAATATACTTCCAGTAGGTCAGCCTCCTTCATCATTGTTCTAGCAGCCTCTTGAACTGTCATGTTCTTCCTTTCGACTACTCCATTTTTTTATGGAGTCCTAGGTGTAGATAATTGTCTTTTTATCCCTTGATCCTCATAGAAGAAGTTAAACTCATTTGATGTAAACTCTCCACCTCTATCAAATGTCAAGCACTTGATTTTCAAATCTATCTCATTCTCAACCATTGTCTTGAATGCTTTGAACTTTTCTAGGGCTTTTGTTTTGTCCTTTAAGAAGGTAACCCAAGTCATTCTAGAGTAATCATCAATCAACAACATGAACTACTTATCTCCTTGCATACTTCTTACTCTAGTAGGCCCACAAAGATCTATATGCACCAATTCTAGCAGTCCTTCAATAGATTGGTCCTTGCTTTTGAAGCTTGTTTTTGTCTATTTTCTAAATCAGCACTCCTTGCACAATGTATCAGTAGGCTTCACAAGTTTGGGCAAATCTCTTACAGCCTCGGTGGAACTTATGTTCACAATGTTGTCAAACTTGATGTGACACATCCTTCTATGCCATAGCTAGCTTTCATCAACCTAGGCAAACAAACCATAGTTATCATTTCCTTTCAAATGATAGATATTCCCTTTAGTCTTCTTACTAGTTGTAATCATTGTTCCGAAACTTTCCATGATCTTGCATCCATTGTCCTTGAATCTCAAGTTATATCCCTTGTTGCACATCTAACCAACACTCAAAATATTGTGTTTTAATCCTTTCATATACAAAACATCTTCAGTGTTATGCTTGCCATAAAAAGAAATAGATCCTTTTCCACAAATCTTGCTAGCTGTGTCATCTCCAAATCTAACTAGTCCTCCATCATATCTTTCCAGACTTACAAACTTACTTTTGTCACTAGTCATGTGATGAGAGCATCCACTATCAATAACCCATTCATCTTTATCTTCAACAACCTGAATAGCCAATGTACTTTCCACTGGTTTTTCTTCCTTCATACAATGAGTAGGATTAGTAGACATGTGCTCTTCTTTAATAGCAATAAACAAGCATTCATTACCAGAAGTACTAGCATTATCTGGATCACCATATGATACTCCTTCATCAGCATCAAGATCTTCAACATAGTAACAATTCTTTAGAATCTTAGGTCTATCAAGTCTTGTCCTAGGAACTCTTGTGGGACATCTAGAAGCATAATGGCCAACTTTACCTGAACTAAAACATTTAAAAGGTCATTTGCCTTTGTACTTACTAGTACCTCTAGGAAGACTATTAACAAAGTTGGCTTCAAGTTCTTAAAGCTCATAATCTGGTTCCACCTTATACTTGTTAGATCTAGGGGTTCATTTTGAAGTGTCGGCCTTGAAAGCAGTCTCTATCTTTGGAAGGGAATCACCTAGTTCTCTCATTTCAAAAGTTGTCATCTTCCTAAGAAGCCGATCTTTTGTAATCATTGTTACTGTCATTATTTCCTCAATTGTGGCCACTTTATGACTATATCCTTTAGGTAGAGATCTAAGAATTTTGTTTATAATTTCAATGTCCTTAATTTTTCCTCCCACACTTTTAATGTTGCAAGGACAAGTTCATCAATCTTTTTCATGAAGGATGTTATGTTGTCATCTTCGCTCATCTTCAAACATTCATATTTTTCCTTCAGACTCTATAACTTGGTGCACTTTACAGAAATCATCTCCTTCATATAGATTCTTTAGCCTATCCTAGATTTCATGAGTAGTTTCCACCTCCATAACCCTTATTACTTCGATATCAGATGGGGCACTCACCAAGGCATCTTTAGTTTTTATGTTCAACTCAAATTGCTTGATTTCATCTTCAGTCTGTGGACCAACCTTCAAAATTTCATACTTGCCTTCAGTTATGTTCCAAACAATATAACCCAAGCAGAGGAGATGGGTTTTCATGTGAATTTTCCAGACAGGGTAGTTTGTCCCATCAAACTATGCACTTTCCTTTTTATATGAGATCTTGGATCAGCCTCAAGTTGTTAAGCTTTCTTCTGAGGTACTGGGCTCTGATACCAATTGTTGAAATGCACTAGACAACTAGGAGAGGGGGTGAATTAGTTGTCAAAAAACTTTAACTACTTCTGCACTTTAAAACATTAATCTCTTGTCCACTGATATTATGATTAAAAAATGAAGGCATGAAATCAGAAACTTAAACACAATTGCAATATCAAATAGAAGAGACTCCAAATTTTTACATGGAAAACCCCAAGGTGGGGAAAACACACATAGAGGATTAGCTCTCAAAATATATTGCAATCATTGAAAAAATGATGTTTAGGCTTGGTCACTCCACGAGCCTAGAACATGCTGGCTCACTTCCATGAAGTACAACTAGGTCTAGTAGGCTCACTACCTCAACCCTAAACCTAGAAAGATTACAATGAGGGCTATTAACCCTACTGGTAGCTCACCGCTAGGCTTAGTGTCAAGATCAGTATCTTCTTCATGTTTGAGATTAATACATTAAAGTATAGTAGTTCCTCTGCTCTACTCTGCCTTTTCACCTCCTTTCTCTATCTTCACATCTTCATTCAAGGACACCTTCTCCACAACCAAAATATAAGTATATATATCATTCATCAGCCTTGGAATGTACATCAAGGTTGGTATTACATTCATCAACCATTGGAACAATCTCCAAGGTCAACATTACAAACATTTACAAAATAGGTCTTGACCTATTAAAAGAATTAAGCTAAGGGAGTATAGCAAATATGTATGTGGATCATGTCATTCCTTACCTAGGATTCAAACACAATCTTCCATGCCACAACACGCTTTTGCAATCATCAAGAGATCTCTGCAATTACTGGAATTAACCAAGTCGGCTAAGACTAGTTACATGCTACCTTGTCTGGGAACAATCTTCAACTTTGATCCAAAATACTCCTTGCGGACCAACGCAAAGGCAGGAACATGATGCATGTTGTAATCATCAAGAGAAACCGCACAAACTCTAACCACCTTATCCTGTTGGAATCAGTCTGGACAACTGAGAGGGGGGGTGAATCAGTTGTTTGACAAATTTAACCTTTTCTTCTTTCAACCTTCTTTATCCACTAACAATTAGATTAATGATGTAAACATTAAAGCATGAATCAACAATACTTGAGCAGAAACAAATTGAACACACATAACACCAGAATTTTACGTGGAAACCCAGTTAAGGGAAAACCATGGTGGGGGTTAACCCACAAGATTTGTACCTTGTTAAAAGTACTTAAATGAAATGAAAAGGCACTTGTCTTAGGGCTCATTGCTTAGAGAGGTTCACTACCTACAGGAGGCTCACTACCTACAGGAATTCATGTTTGATACAGAAATAATGAACTGATAAATAGCATCTTCTTCATGCCTAGTTCAGTCCCATTGAAAGCTTACTAAACTTCTACTCTGCCCCCAAAGGCTTCTTTATTATCTCTTCATCCTTTACTGCCCTTGTTCTTTTGTTCTTCCTCTTCTCTGCTCTACTTCTAAACCTTCCTTAGGATTTGATCATTTTCACACAAGGATGCTTTTTTCATAACTCATATACATGCCTTTATATCCTTCATCAATCTTGGAATAAACCTCAAGGTCGGTATTACAAACATATGACTTGATGTGAATCACTTTTCTATTAGCCAAACATAACTGGGACTCAAATCTTCCTCGATCAATATGCCACACTTCATAAGATTGTTCTTGGATCATCTGCAACACACTTGAATCATCTGGTTAGCTAGGACTAGGAAGAGGAACAACATAAAGGAAGAAATCTTCAACAACGAGATTGAACTTCAATGCGGACCTCCAACATAGCAGCTACATGATTTAGAGATCTCCACAAGCATATTGAATTCAACAAAAAACATCCACAGTCCTCCAAATCATCAAAATCACTTGCATCTTCATCCGGAACCATAAGAACACTGTCTTCCATGACTTTCACACTAGAAAGATTGTTTGTGGACCTTCAAACCACGAACCACTTGAATGGATGATACACACTAACTTCCCAAACATGCCTCTAGATTCGTAGATCATCACATTACGTTTCTGGAACAATCTGGACCTCTTTCCTGTCACTCTGTCTCTTTTGAATACTGTAGAACTGGTTCTATTCAGATGGCCATAGCTTCTTCAAATCTTCATGTGAACCCTTCAAATCTTAAATAGAGTTTCTTCAAACAATCCTCTACTCATCCATATGGTCCACATACATTGATCCTCATTAATTTTCTCAATACTCTCAACATTCCAATCTTCTAAATAAGCAACAAAATAAGATATAGTTGACATTAATGACAACACTATTTAGGCACATATTTTCAACAATCTTTCCCTTTGTCATTGATGGCAACACATGATGTGAAAAAATGATTGAACCAACAAGACAAGAACTTCTCCCTCTTTCTCTTATTACTTCTACAATCACTTTCTTCACTGCTCCCCCTTCATCAGCAACTAGTTTTTCACATGACTTCTCTCCCCCTTTGACATCAATGGCAAAGGGCACATATTTGCAATATTTTTCTCCCCTTTTTGTTTTAGACTGATCTCAAAAGTGCATGCTAACTACTCCCCCTGAGTAGTATTTCCTTAACATCAATTTAGATCACAAGATGTGACTGTGAATTCCACCGGACTATTGCATCCTAGTGCATCTTAGTTTTGATCAGGAGGGGTAATAACCCCTAACTTCTCTCTGATATACTCAAAACAATCCTTGGGAAGAGGCTTAGTGAAAATATCCACAATCTAATCCTTTGAAGACGCAAACTCTAACTTGACTTCATTCTCATTTACCTTCTCTCTCAAGAAATGAAACTTGATGGATATGTGCTTTGTCTTTGAATGCAACACCAGATTCTTTGAGATGCTTATTGCACTAGAATTATCATAGAAGATTGTGATAGGTTCCTCAAACACAATTTTGATGTCCTTCAACATTTTCTTCGTCCACAAAACTTGAGTACAATTGTATGCTACTGCTATATACTCCGCCTCTGCTGTAGATAGGGATATTGTCTCCTACATTTTGCTCAACCAAGAAACCAATCTACTTCCCAAGAAGAATACACCACCACTAGTGCTTTTTCTGTCATCCACATCTCCTGCCCAATCAGCATTTGTATATGCATGTAGAGTTAAGTTATTATCCTTTGGATACCTTAAGCCATAATCAATTGTCCCTTTGAGATATCTAAAAATTATCTTAACTGCTACAACATGGGATTCTCTAGGATCAGCTTGAAATCTAGCAACAAGTCCAACTACATTCATGATATCAGGTCTGGTCTGAGTTAGATACAGCAATCCTCCAATAATTGATCTATACCCTTTCTGATCTACCTTAGGTTAATTATCATGCTTACTTAACTTGCATCTAGTTACCATAGGAGTACTTATTGGTTTTGACTCCTCCATTCTAAACTTTTTCAACAATTCTCTCACATACTTAGACTGAGATATGAAGATATGTTTATCTGACTGAGTGATTTGCAGACCTAAAAAGAAATTCATTTCACCAAACATTGACATCTCAAATTCACTCTGCATCTAATCAGCAAATGTTTTGCACATACTCTCATTTCCACCAAAAATGATATCATCAACAAATACATCAACAATTAGAATGTTCTCATGATCAATCTTAAAGTAAAGATTACTGTTAGCAGTGCCTTTGCAATAACCTATCTTTAGAAGATACTTGTCTAATCTTGCATACTAGGCTCTTGGGGCTTGTTTGAGTCCATACAATGTTTTCCGTAACTTGCAAACCATATCTCTCTGATCAGACAACTAAAATCCTTCTAGTTGCTCAATGTAGACTTCTTCTAACTCTCCATTTAGGAATGCTAATTTGACATCCATCTGATAGACCTTGAAATCTTTATAAGAAACAAATGCAAGAAATATTCTGATTGCCTCTATTCTTTCCATCGGAGCAAAAGTTTTTTCAAAATCAATTCCTTCCACTTGTGAATATCCTTTGCATACCAACCTTTCTTTATTTCTTACAACTTCACCATCTTCATTTAGTTTATTCTGGAAGACCCATTTAGTTCCAATCACATTTTTGTCCTCAAGTCTAGAAACAAGATCCCAAGTGTGATTCTTTTCAATTTGCATTAATTCTTCTTCCATTGCTTTTATCCAATTTTCATCTTTGTAGGATTCACTTACTGATTTTGGTTCAATATTTGAAATCAGACAAATCTCTTCTTGATCTTTAGAAATTCTTCTCCTAGTTCAAACAGCTTTATTTCTATCTCCTATGATTTGATCTTTAGGATGATTAATCCTTACATACCTGGGAGTTTTGGGATTTGCTTGAACTTCTACTTCTTGAGCTTGTTCCTCAACTTATGTATGAACTTCTTGAGTTATCAGATTTTCCAGATCAATCTAGATCTAAGTCTAGGTCTGAACTTGTCTTTCTTGACTTTGAATTTTATCTTGATCTTCTAAATCGTATCAACAAGACCTAGAATGTCCTTCTTTACTCTCATCAACTCTAACATTTGCACTTTCAACAATCTTTTTCAATCTTTTGTTAAAGCACTGGTATGCCTTACTTTTAGTAGAGAATCCCAGAAATATTCCCTCATCACTTCTTGCTTTAAACTTGCCTAGATCCTCATCTCTTTTGATATGGCATTTATTACCAAAAACTCTAAAATATCTCATAGTAGGAGGATGAACAAACCATAGTTCATAAAGGGTCTTACCAGAATTGCCTTTGATCTACACCTAGTTAAGAGTGTAGACAACAGTACTCATAGTTTATCTCCAATAGACTTGAGGAACATTTGTTTCCATCATCATGGTCTTGGTAGCTTCTTGAATGGTCCAGTTCTTTCTTTCCACAACTCCATTTTGCTGAGGAGTCCTAGGAGTAGATAACTGTCTCTTTATTCCATGCTTTTCACATAATGTATCAAACTCACCAGAGGTAAATTCTCCACCTCTGTCAGATCTTAGACACTTTATTTTCTCACCAATCTCATTTTCCACCATCACCTTGAACACCTTAAACTTGTCAAGAGCTTCTGATTTTTCTTTTAGGAAGGTTACCCACATCATTCGAGAGTAACCATCAATTAGCAACATGAAATATCTATCTCCTTGCACACTCCTAATTCTAGCAGGACCACAGAGATCAGTATGCACCAGTTCCAACCATCCACTTGAAAATTGTTCTTTACCTTTGAATGAAATTTTGTTCTGTTTACCCAATTGACATTCTCTACACATGCTATCAGGTTTCACAAGTTTTGGAAGATCTCTTATAGCCTTAGTAGAACTTATCTTGACAATGTTATCAAAATTCACATGACACATCCTCCTATGCCATAACCAACTTTGATATGTCTGAGCAATCAAACAACTTTTGCCAGAACTACTTAAATGAAAGATGTTACCTCTAGTTTGAGTACCAGATGCAATTTCAATTCTGAAGCTTTCCAAGATTCTACATTTTCCATCCTTGAATCAGAAATCATAACCCTTGTCAACCAATTGTCCAACACTAAGAAGATTATGCTTCAGTCCTTCCACATACAGAACATCATTGGTGTTATTCTTACCATCAAAAGAGATGGATCCTCGGCCACAGATTCTACCAGCTGAGTTGTCTCCAAATTTCACAAATCCACCTTCATATTTTTCAAAGCTTACAAACTTACTTTTATCACCAGTCAAATGATGAGAACATCCACTATCAACCACACATTCATTCTTTTCAACAACATGAATAGCCAAGGCACTTTCCACATTTGCACAGCTACCAGATTCAGTAGACACTGGATCTTTCTCTGATAGCAATGAACACCCAATCACCTTTAGGGGAACCTCCATGATCATATTCATCATCTGTGATTCCTTCTCTAGCTTCTTGGACATAGTAACATTTCTTCTGACCTTTATATTTTTTAGGGTTTGGTTTTGAAAACCTCTCCAGACTTCTTGAGGCAAAATGACCAATCTTATTACAAAAAAAACATTTGAATGGCAACTTTCCTTCATACTTACTGGACCCTCTTGGCTTTCTTTTGGCAATAAGAGCTTCAAGATATGCAGTCTCAATTTCATCATCTTCAAGATCCTTCCTTGTCTTGACAAATATGTTTGATCTTCTTGAAGCACTTTCACCTGGATCATATCTTTGCTTTCCATAGACATTGGCCTTAAATGCATATTCAAACTTAGGGAGAGAATCACCAAACTCACTCATTTCAAATGCTAAAATTTTACCAACTAAATGATCCCTTGTAATAGTTGTTATTGTCTTGATCTCTTCAATGGCAATAGCTTTATGCTTGTATGCTGCAGGTAAGGATCTGAGTACTTTAGCAACAATCTCTGAGTCTTCCAATACTCCACCAGCATTTCTGATACCGGTCACAAGTTCATTTACTTTCTATATGTAGGAAGTAATGTTTTTATCTTCACTCATTACCAAGATTTCATATTTACCCTTCAGGCTCTGTAGCTTGGCACATTTGACATACTTTTCACCTTCATACAGATTTTCCAACTTATTCCAGATTTTATGAGCAGTTTTCAAATCCAGGACATTTGCCATTTCTATATCAGTCAGGGCACTCAACAATCCTTCTTTGGCTTGAATATTTTGTTTAGCATCTCTAAGTTCATCTATAGTTGAAGGGCCATTCTTCAGAATCTTATACTCATTCTTGTTGGAATTAGCCCTGACAACTAAGAGGGGGGGTGAATTTATTTTTCCACAATTAAAATTTTCTACCTTTAAACTTATTTTACCACTTATAATCAAATTAATGATATAAACATTTGAGCATCAATTAATAACACATGAGCAAAAATAGAAATAACACACTTGACACCAAGATTTTTGACATGGAAACCCGGTTAAGGGAAAAACCATGGTGGGGGTTAACCCATGAAGATTATACTTTGTTAAAAGTATTTTACAAAGGAATGCACATGCATTTTGGCTAACTGCCCAGAGCTCACTACTCAAAAGGAGACTCACTGCCTACAGAGATGATTACAAAAGATTACAGTTTATTTGAACTGAAGAGTAGCATCTACTAATGCAAGAAATTAGTTCTGGTTTAGGCTTAGAATACTGATCTTACACACTTCATCTTCACTTTGCCCTGATCACTACTCTCCCATAATCTAGACCATAGTTCTCCTTTCTTTCACACTCTAATCTACTTTTCGCACGTGTTCCATCACACCAACACACACAGCTTCACTTCCCAAATCCATCGGCTATATATATAACCGCATCATGAATTTTAACAACTTTTCAATCAACTTCAAGAATACTTGAAATTCTTATTGAAGACTCTACTCTATCGGCTAAATCCATACACCAATATTGATGCGTACCAAAAATAACATTTGTAGATCATCATACATGTCACTCACTAACATTATATCTCATTTACATCTCATCAAAGCACTTCTATTGGATCTGCACAAGGATTTAACACAAGTTAGCTTGTTCTTCACTAAACTATTTTGTCATAATAGGACTCAGTATTCAGATGCTCATAACTATTGATGATTGTTTTTACACATTCATAACAAAAATTAAAATTCACAAAATGAACCTAACTATCTTGAAAGATATGAAGAAATCAATTAAGATTACTTAATCCCAAGTTTTTGTATGGTCAAGTCTTAACCTTGTGGATAACTCGGTAGGCTGATGTGAAGTTGTAATATGCAAGGGGCCTTACTTGATTTAAGGTGGTTGATGACTTACTGTACTTGAATTATGCAAAATATCACAAATATCAACATTTTATTCATTTCTTTGCATAAATTTGTTACTGTATCACAAAGCTTTGTATGCTTTATAATAAAACAAGATTTTCTTTCAAATCAATATGAAAATTGTCAAATATTAACTCAATTGTTCATGCTTTCTTTTGATGTAAGACAATTTCCTTTAAATTTCTGTGTTTAAGCTAAGTATTTCAAATGTTTGGGAAAAGTTAGAAAAATTTAAATTGAACTTCATTCTGCTATAGGATCTAAATGCTCTATTATTCATGTTATAAGAAGTACAACAACTTGATTAAATCAACAGACTAAACCTTTAAATGTAAGCCCTGAGTATTTTCATGAACATACATTTAAGATTGCAAGCTTTTGAAGAGATAATATTTCAAATACAAACAAGAGCCAGAAAATACTCTAAAGTAGATGTAGAATTCTAGATGTATTTGTATTCAAAATATACAGTCACATATGATTTACAATGTATGAATGACTCTTTGCTTCATTAATCAACTTATGGAAAACTTACAAAATGTCTTACAGATACAGTAAGGAAGCTAGATGCTCCACGCATTCCTTAATGTAGACACAAGCGACCTCCTCTAAACTAAAATGTTCTTCTAATCAAAATGTTTAAACAACTACAATTGCTAGCTATTCCTTCAAAATCTCTGTGTAATTAATGTACAAGTAGCAAAGTTCCTTATATAGATTTCGAAACTTCCCATTGCTATGGCTACAAACTTCATCTATGGTTGAGATCCTTCCATTATTTATCAATGGTGCACATTCATCTCTAACCATCTGTCAAAATATCTAAATGGCATCTTTTCCTTTTCAAAGGATGCTATTGGAATCTTTTCCAAAAAATAAGATTCCCTTTCTCTTTGACTTCTGCTTGCTGATATTCTTTACTTGACTTTTCTCAAAACTGCTACCTCCTTTGTCTTTTCATTCCTTTAAGTATGTTTTGAAATTATTGATCACACCTTCCACAAAAGTACGGTCCCCTCCTGGACTCTTTGTCCATATATACTCCTGTAGTGCAACTCCTTCCAATTTCTTTTCTTTGTTTTCTGATCCTTCACTCCTTTTCTTGTACTTCTTCATTTTAGCACTGTCTTCCATTAATGGATCGATCATCTGCTTGCTCAAGTATGCTTCAGGGCTTTCCATGCATGGTGTGAAAATGGCATTAAATTCTATCAAAGCCCTTTCCAATTCATATGTTGGTATATCCATGCATTCATGCTCTAAGAGTCTTTCTATTATCTTCTTGTGCATTCTAAACATTTCATCTACTTTTTCTTCTACATCCTAGGCAACTGTTATACACTTTCTAAGATTATCTTCCTTAAATTTAAGTTCTAATCTTTCTTGTGGCACTTGACTTGCCAGTGAAGGTGTAATTACTCCTTCATTGATTAACTCCTCTGCTCTTTCTTCTATTTTTGTCAACTGTTCCAGTTCAGACCTGCATTCTTCTCTTCTAAATTGACAATTATGCACAAGTATATTACATTTGTTCTTTTCTCTTGCAACCACTTCAGTACTCGCAGGAAATCCTATATATGCATGAGGATCGGTTGGTTTTAGATCATCGATCAGACTTTGCGAGAGAGAGACAGAGTATTGTAATAGCATCTTTTGAAATCAATAGAGATCCTGTTGTGTTCATTTTCTGTTTGAGTTTCACTGTGTGATCGATTTGCTGTTTTGGTGGTTACATGGATTCGCTGATCCATTCCACCGGTTGATTTGTCGAATCAGTGGAATGGCTGTGTACCATAGGTTAGGGTTTAGTTTGCATTTTGTGTTTATTTGCATGCATGTTTGCAGGATCGCAGTCGAGAGGTGTTGAGAACCCTAGCATGGGTATGTGCTAGGTCAAGCTGGTTGTTAGAGTTTGGAAGATCACCCTGAAAGTGGATCGAGTCATCCCAGGAGGTTCGGCGGATTGAAATTCGCTAAGGTTGGAAAACTCGTTGCAACGGCATCATCAGGATATTTCTGTGTATATCCTGCGGTTACTTCGGGCGTCATCTGGGTAAGCGGAGTTGAGCATGATGCAGTCGGTTGCATGAAGTGAATGTGCATTGGGGTGATCATCATCAGGTGTTGTCGAGGAGGAGCGGATCGGCATAAGGTAGAAGATCGGGTTGATCGCGGGCCGAAAAAGTTAAGTTTGGCCAACAACAGGATATTGAAGAAACTGCATATGACGTCATCAGGATATTGCAGAGCAACAGGATATTGAAGGAGTTGTATATGACGTCATCGTCATCAGGATAATCGTCATCAGGATATCGGGGTGACGTAAGCATCGGAGGAAAGGTGCGTGGAGTTGAGGGTCATCATCAGGATATATGGGAGGAACCGGATGTTCCATATCCTGCTGACTAACATGATGTTGAACATCATGATGCTGAAGATAGTGAAGATAGAGGTTGGCGGTGAGATGAACAGTGGACGTCAGGAGGATGTTTGCGCTTGCCGAATGTGATGATGCTGCCGATAGTCGAATATGATGATGCTGCTGACATGCGAAAGGACGAAGGCTTGTCTGCAGGAGGATATCAGTCGGCGACAGTAAATATGATGATGCTGACAGTGTTAGCAAGAAATATGATGATGATGATGAAGGGTTGCGGACATCCATGCTGTATGTCAAGGTTATAGTGTGGATGCCTCTGCATCAATTTTATTATCTGCTCACCTTCTTGAATAAAATCTTTGAACCATTCATCAATAATATTGGCCTTGAGCCTCCTATTTTCCATATCCTTTATTTCCTCTTTAGATATAAATGCTATGTCACTCGGCAATTCTGGGACTGTGATATTGGGATCAAATATCCCTTTAATAAATTGCTATAATTGGACAATACGTCCCTTCAAATACTCTTTCTTGTCTTTGTCTTTTCTCAACATCTCTGTTCTTACTTGGTGCATATCTTCCCGTGCATTGATTTTGCTTTCAACATTTTGTCTTGGTTTGGCCTTCCAGGGGTTCTCCATTGCTTTTATCTTGTTTTGCTAAGGTCAGAAATATCTATATTTTAGTCTCTATGTGACTCTATACCCAATAGATGTATAGGCCACTGATCTAACTATTTAGTAGGAAAACATCCCATAGAGGTCACCAAATTGTTGACCCATTTTGTCCTCTGACCAGAGCCAAACAGTCAACCTGGTATTTTCCTTGAAAAGCCTTTGGAAAATGTTGCCAAAAAATGAAAAGTGCCAAGTTGCCTAAGGAACCTTACCATTGGAAAGAGCTTGAAAAAATAGGCAGGTTTGCTTTTTACATCACCCTGAAATTTGGCCAAATAAAGAAGTTATTGACGGTCAAAGTTTTGGTCAACATACAGTTCAAATGTGCATTTTTGGCGGGCTTCAAAATCTCCATCGGCCTTAGGAAATATGAAAATTCTTGAGTTTTACACATTTTTTGATTTGCATATCGGGCTAAGGAAATGCATATACAAAGGGGGAATCTTTCGCAGATTCTTGGGAATATTCTAGGTTTGTATATCAGCAATATGCAAGTGGAGATGCAAGAGAAACATACAATGTATAAATATGCATTCATGGCATATTCCTCGTAGATTCCCCATTTGTATGTTTAGCACTTGTATATTTGCCTTGTATGTTCGTACATACAAGCAAATATACATTCGCTAAATATACAAAGGAAAATCTACATTCGTGGCATTTTCCCTAGAATATTCCGCAGTTGTATGTCAGCAGGCTTGTATATTGCTTTGTATGTTCACAAAATTCAAAGGAGATATACATGGAAGACATACATTGTGGGAATATTCCTCAAATATTCCCTATTTGTATGTCTAGAGGTTTGTATATTGCATTGCATATTTGTCATACAAGGCCAATGTACAAGGAAACATACATCTGCTACAATAGATATGTATCGGCTCAAGGATAAAAGGAGATGTATATTTCACATTGTATGTATTCTACATACAATCAAACATGCAAAGAATTATACAAGGCTGAACATACAAAAGGTGGGGTCCACAGGTTTACAAATAAAATTGCATGCAAGAAGTGCCGTAGGGAAATATACAAAGGAGTTTGTATATTGCGATATACAAAAAAAAATACAAAGAGTGGAGATGTAGGCCGGACCTGGCAGAACAATGAAACACAGCTCAGTGGTGTTTTGAGGTCCGCAGCTTGTATATTCAAACATACAAAGGTGTAGATACAAAGTTATATGCTGGGCATTTTCAAAGAGGTGGGGCCCGCATATACAAGGGGAAAATTGTATGTATATACAATTTTGAAAATTCAAAGAGATATACAAGGCCCGATATGCAAAGCGCTATGTATGTGTAGAAGGAGTTGTAGGATGAGTTTTGAGTGCCGATTCAGGTGCCAAGATGCAGCGATATATACAGGGACGCAAATGCAGTATATACAGATAATTGACCGAAAGTTTGACCGCCTATATCTCCTTCATTTTGGCAAATTTTGGTATGCTCCAAGAGGCAAAGTTGCATATTTTGGTCCCCTCTTTCATTTGGTAGGGTTTTTCAAGAGTTTTGTCGCTTTTTCAAATTCAGTTATGGAGTTGCATATTTTGGACGATTGGATGTTTCAGCGACTTATTGAACGAGATATAGATAGTTTTGCATTCATTACTGTAGGTTAGGGAAGCTACTCGCATTCATGATCAAAATATCTCCTGACTGATGCGTTGGTTGAAGATTGGTGATGAGTAAGCAGCTGCAATAAAGACTTAAAATATCTCCTATCTGCCCAACCCCAGATTTTGACATCATAGCTGTTGTAGCTGGACAGTCATCGATTGAGATATTTTTCTATGACAGCTCTTTGAGCAAATTTTTGTAACTGACTTAGGATAGTTTTGGAATGCTATAAGTATGTATTCGAATGTTGTAAATAAGGTTGGAATTTTTTTGGCATTAAGGTTTTTCTATTTCCAAACAGAGTTTTCATATGTTGTAGCCGTGCCTTTCCATTGAATATATGCAAGTTAATTTTACCTCTTTACTGATTTTTCTAGTCCTGTGTGAATTTGCATATGGTTTGTCTGTGAATGTTTTATTCCTCACAATCATATTGCTTCTCACCTCTGCTAAAGTCATCTAACCTGTGTATGCCTACTTGCCATATTCTGATTGTATTGTGCATCCTTCAGTTCTGTGGAAGTTTCTTTAAATCTGTCTGGTGTATCACCTTTTTATGTTTTCAAGCTTTTATTCATTTTTATTACAAGCATTCTCTCTCCCTTTTCCCCCCAAAATTCAGTAGTTTCAAGTGATAGCTAGACAAGGAAGCCGGCCTTCTCCGGAGGTCTGATCTCATTTAGCAAAGTCCCACACTTAGAGATCATTCCCATGTTATTCCAGTTTGCAGAGGTTTCACAACTATATGCAAGGGTGCAAAATTGGGTGATAACAACTTTGGCACGCCTGGTGGGACACAAGAAATTAGAGTAACAATCAAATTAACAGCCATAATTGTTGGTTTTGATGTACAACCAGTCATTGTAGACCTTTAAGAGGTTAAAATTTATACATCTAGCGACTCAGACTGAGGAAAGACAAACAGACCAGTTTTGCTGATACATATTTTATGAGAAAGATAGCGACTAGGAGTTTAAGTTCAAGTCCATTCAAATATTTGCAGCTCTCTCCACCTAGAAGACTGAGCAGAGTTGCAACAAGGACTCCAGTTTCCAAAAGAGTACAGTCAACTCCCCCAGGTTTCAGACTAGTTGCTTCTATTCCCACAGTAACTCAAGCGAATCTACCTACAGCTCTTTAGATGGCAAGAAATCAGCCATTTGTGACTTTTGATGGGGGGAGTCCTTTGAATCTAATGGTGCATGATGTGATACCAATGGCAGCTTTGAAGAATCTACCCCATTTCACAGGGGAAAATTAGACTACTCCGATTGAGCACATTAGAGACATAGCATCTCTGTGTGGGGTTCATCATGTCACTCAGGAGAATGTAGCCATCAGATTGCTAGCTACCTCTTTCAATTGGAAGGCATTACAATGGTTCAAGAGTCTACCAGTACAAACTATAGGAAACTGGGCTGAGCTAGGAGAGAAATTAAACAAGCAATTTCAAGAAAAATCAGATAATCTATCATTGGTCGAACAGATGACCACCATAAAGAGAGCTCCGCAGGAGCAAATGATGGATTTTAACTTTAGATTTCAGAAGACGTGGGACAGAGTCCCTGCCATGGTAAAACATCTAGCTGAATATGCATTTCTATATTTTTTGAAAGCCCTAAATAATGATATTTCAGTAATGATTCAATCACTAGGAGGTAATAGTTTACTAGATGCGTATGAATTAGCAATTAGGGCAAAGAATAACCTCATTCAGGCCAGAAAAATAGCACCCAGACCACTAGTGCCTATCTTTCCTGAGATTCAGGCTTCTATGCCTTTGCCAATTCCATGTTTTTCCCTTGTGCCTACTATTGCAGCATTACCAAATATTGCTAATTCTGAACCTGCTGCCTCTAGTTCATCTCAAGAGTTGAGAGAGATTAAAAACAATCAACAAAAGATTGAGGGTATCCTTCAAACTTTTAGAAATGAACTGGTAAGCATAAAGAAACAACAGCCCCAGAGGCCCTATCAGCCTTATCAGCAATCTAGTCATGGGCAGAATCAACCACTTCAAGACCAAAATCAGTTGTATCAAGCTAATAGACCGCCTTATCAAAGCAACTATCAAGGTGCCAGACAGAATGTAAATCAAAGGCCTTTTCTACCTTATAATCCAACACCTATTAACACTGTAAGGGACCTTGTCCCTGCTCAGAACAACCTAGCAGCTGAATATGAGTGGTGCTACCCATGCAATCAGACACACAGTCAAGCAACCTGCTCAAATGGAGTCATAAATTAGGCGTTAATGGTGCAAATGTGTCAGCCTCATAGTCAAGTACACCAAATGATGGGGTTGTACAACAACTGGAACAACCTCAGAGTGAATTTGCTTTCATGAACTGGTAGGAAGGTGAATTTTGTGGCATAAACAGCAATAACACCTCAGTTGTAGCAAATACAAGAGCAAAGAAAAGGGGTTATGAGGTAGAACAAGCAACAAATAAAGGAAAAGCGTTTGCTGATTTTCCTACACCCCAAATTCCCTATATTCTACAAAGAAATGACCTAGCAAAAGCAAGAGAGATGCCTCGTTTGCAACCAGACGTCACTACTACAAAATCAAATCAGAAGGTGAGTGCCATTCCACTTTTCAATATTATTGAAAATATGAAAAAGATGAATGTGACAATGTCTATGTGGGATTCTTTAGCCATCCTGGGCCAAAAAGACATATTACAATCTGTCTTGTCTAATTTGAAGGTGTCCAAAGATACAACTGTTGACCCAAATAGGGTTGTCCTTACTAATTCCTCTGAGGATAACAGCAAATAGCCTAACAAAAGTACTAGGCCACTCCCATTCTATATATCATTGATAATTGGAGATAAATTAGTTCATAATTGCATGGTAGATAGTGGAGCAAGCAGTTATGTGATGCCTAAACAAATTGTAGACCAATTAGGGCTCAAGTACCAGCCTCTTGAGAAGGGTGTACTCCAATTAGATGGCACAACTGTTAGTATTGTGGGTGTAATAAAAGACCTAAGTCTCACTCTACATACCTGTCCCAATGTTTCCATCTGCCAAGAGGTCTTCATTATTGATTTGCCTCCCTATTTTGCCATGTGCCTATCAAGAAAATTCACACCCAAAATAGGAGGATACCTATCCTCTGACTGGTCCCATGTGTTTTTTAGGACCAGATATGGCACTAAGGCGACCCTAAGATTTGAATTGCTTTCAAATCATCACATAGAGCCCTATACACCAAGTGTGGTTAATGCAAATCACATTATTTCTGATGATCTTTAACTTGTGGTAGCTCAAGAATTACAAGCTGAGAGTATACTAGAAATGTTATTAAGGGAATCATCCTTAGAAGATGTTGTAGATGATCCTAAAGCACATATTCAAGAAAATGGTATGAGGGTCTATATACTTCATGAGCCTGAGGCAGCAATTCCAAGTATGATAAAGGATGCAGAACAACAGACAGAGCAGCAAGGAGAAGTATGGAAAATGTTTTTTGATGGCTCTAGGAGTAGAAATGGATCCGGTGGTGGTGCAATGCTTGTATCCCCACAGGGTGAAAAATATTTTTCTTCTTTCCGTTTTGCCTTTGCATGTACAAAAAACATTGTTGAATATGAATGATTAATTCAGGGTTTGCAATGGGCAAGAAAGAGGAAAATAGGTTGTTTGCAAGTATTTGGGGATAGTGAACTAATTGTAAATCAGGTAAGAGGACTACATCTTACCAAAAATGATACCTTGAAGTGCTATAAGCATAGGGTATGGAACATGATTGAGGAGTTTGATGCTTTTAATCTGATTTCCATTCCAAGAAATCAAAACTCCCATGCTGATAGATTAGCTGCAATTGGGGCACAGTTTGACATCCCTAGTGACATTCAAAAGGAGAAAATGCAACCTCATGTAAAAATAGTGGACATACCCTCTATCCCCGATAATAATGTTCATTGGTAGGTCTTTGAAAGTGATGAATAGATTCTGAGATTCCTGTTAGAGGAAGATGAGTTTTCCATGATGAATTAGGATAAACTCAAATGGCAGTATGGCAATGATCAAATTATTCAGCTGAAGACAAACAAGCTGCCCAAGGGATTGGTGACTTTGGAGTCTATTTTTGGCACTGATGATCAGATGAAGAAGACTAAGACTGGTATGCAAATAAAAGAGGAACATTATGAGGAGTTAGAAATTTTTAAGGGAAAACTCCTAAAAATAGGTAAAATTTGTTCAGCTGAGGACATGAGAGCTTTTATTGCTCTTTGTCAAGAATTTAAGGAGGTATTTGCTTGGGATTATTCAGACCTAAAGGGATTTGATCCTCATATTGCCCAGCACACCATAGAATTGGAACCAGGTGCAAAGCCTATAAGGCAGAGGCAGAGGCCCCTAAATCCAAAGCTAGAACTCCTGATGATTAAAGAATTAACTAAGCTAATTGAAGGAAAGATCATTTTTCCCATCAAGCATACTTCTTGGGTCTCAAATCTTGTCCCTGTGAGGAAGAAGAATAGAGAAATTAGGCTGTGCGTTGATTTCAGGGACCTAAATAAAGCCTCCCTAAAAGACCACTACCCACTTCCATCAATGGAGCAGATTTTACAAGTAGTGGCTGGCTCGGAGAGATTTTCTTTGCTTGACAGACTTTCTAGTTACAATCAGGTGTTGGTCAAGGAGGAGGATCAATTCAAAACTACTTTCACTACCAAGTGGGGCACCATGGCCTATAGGAGGATGCCTTTTGGTCTCTCTAACATTGGCTCGACCTTTCAAAGAGCCATGGATATGGCGTTGAAGGGTTTGCTATACAAACTGGTGCTAGTGTACTTAGATGATATAACAATTTTTTCCAAGAATACATCTGAGCATTTATCCCACTTAAGGCAAGTTTTTGAGAGATGCCAGGAGTTTGGGATATCCCTTAATCCAAACAAATGCATTTTTGATGTCCATGAAGGCAAGCTGTTAGGGCATGTTGTCTCAAAAGAAGGCATTACTATTGATACTGAAAGAGTAAGGGCCATTTTAGAGCTACCTTTACCAAGTCATAAGAAAGGATTATAAAGTTTTATTAGCAGAATTAATTTTCTACAAAGGTTCATCCTTGATATTGCAAACCTTTTGAAACCTTTGACATCCGTGTTGAAAAAGAATATAGTCTTTAATTGGACAAAAGAGGCCAGACTCAATTTTGAGTCTATAAAAGAAGCATTGTCAGTTGCGCCAACCTTGGTACATCTTGACTTTTCCAAAGATTTTATTCTATATGCTTATGGCGGCCTAGATACAATCTCTGCGATTTTAGTGCAGAAGCAGAGTAGCGGCTTTGAGTAGCCAATTGCTTTTTTCAATCAGGGGCTGGAAGAATATGAACAGAAGTATAGCTTTGTTGAGAAGCACATCTTTGTAGTGATAAGGAGCCTCAAGAAATTTTGGCCTCTTCTTTCTAATAACAAGATACATTTGATGGTGGCTCATCTCAGCGTGAAGGAGTTCCTATTGAGCAAAGATATAAATGAGAAAAGAGCCGGTTGGATCACCAAGGTCATGGAATATGATGTGGATATCCAAGTAACCAAGCTTGTCAGAGGTAGAGGACTTAGCGAGCAGCTTGCTACTAGTTCCAATAAGGAGGATGAGACAATTTTTACCATTGACGATGCACCTCAAGATAATGCAGCAGTAGCGAACACAAGCTGGGTTACTGATATGACTAAATTTTTGCAAACTGGCAAATGTCCAGCAGGTCTAGATAGAACTAAAAGAAGATATTATAGACTACAATCGGTTCCATATGTTTTAATAAATGGCATCCTTTTCAGAAAGGACTTTAATGGTGTCTTGTTAAGGTGCATTGATGAAGATCAGACTAACAAGGTACTACATGAATTTCATGATGGAGCAGCGGGGGGTCATTTTGCCCTGAAAACTACCACTTGGAAAATAATGAGAGCTAGCTATTACTAGCCTAGCTTATTTAAGGATGCCCATGCATGGGCAAGGAAATGTGTAAAGTGTACCATTTTTGCAGGAAAGAAGAGGTTGCCAGCCTTACCTCTGTGGCCAATTCAAATAGAGCAACCCTTCATGAGATGGGGTGTTGACTTTGTAGGACCCATTAATCCACCATCAAGTGCAGGCCACAAGTGGATTCTTACAGCTATAGATTTTTTCACAAGATGGATTGAAGCAGTAGCTCTAAAGGAATCAAATGAAAATGTTGTTTTAAATTTTTATCATGACTTGATTTCTAGATTTGGAGTGCCTGAGTCAATAATTTCTGACAATGCTTTAGCCTTTGTTGGCCTAAAGATAACTAATTGGGCTGTCAAAAATGGGATCTATCTAAATACTTCTTCTAATTATTACCCACAGGGTAATGGTTTGGCTGAGTCTACCAACAAAAATCTTATAAGGATTATTAAAAGATCAATGGAGGACAACCAGAGGACCTGGCACACTAATTTGAAATATGTCTTATGGGCAGATAGAATAACTCCTAAGAGGTCCATTGGAAACTCTCCATATATGTTAGTATATGGGAAGGAAGCAAGATTACCTATCTCTATAGAACTGCCAACACTAGACATCATGAATCAGCTAGAAATGTTTGAAGAAGAAGATCCCATGGCTATCAGATATGCTCAGCTTATGGAGCTTGAAGAAATCAGAGACAAGGCTATGAAGACTATTTGAATATCATCAGCTTCAAACAAAAAGAAATTTCGATCAGAAGGCCACCCCCAGAAGCTTTAGAATGGGTGATATGGTGCTCAAATGGGACAAATTGAAGAGTAGGCCTGGAAAGCACTCCAACTTTGACAACATGTGGAGTGGTCCATTTCTCATTACTGAATGCAGGGAGCACAATGCATTTCAGTTATCAAATATGGATGGACAAAATCTGCCTATCCCAGTCAATGGGATACACCTAAAGAAGTGTTTTGAGGTATGAGTGCCTTGTAAATCACTAAACTAGGTCTCTATGCTTTCAATAAGTGCTGTTGCACATTAGTTTAGATCTACTTTTGCTTTCCCTAAATGCTATCTAGCATAGTTGAAAGATTTTGCTTTCAACATTTTGTCTTGGTTTGGCCTTCCAGGGGTTCTCCATTGCTTTTATCTTGTTTTGCTAAGGTCAGAAATATCTATATTTTAGTCTCTGTGTGACTCTATGCCCAATAGATGTATAGGCCACTGATCTAACTATTTAGTAGGCAAACATCCCATAGAGGTTGCCAAATTGTTGACCCATTTTGTCTCCTGACCAGAGCCAAACAATCAACATGGTATTTTCCTTGAAAACCCTTTGGAAAATGTTGCCAAAAAATGAAAAGTGCCAAGTTGCCTCAGAAACCTTACCATTGGAAAGAGCTTGAAAAAATAGGTAGGTTTGCTTTTTAGATCACCTTGAAATTCGGCCAAATAAAGAAGTTATTGACGGTCAAAGTTTTGGTCAACATATAATTCAAATGTGCATTTTTGGTAGGCTTGAAAATCTTCATCGGCCTTAGGAAATATGAAAATTCTTGTGTTTTATGCATTTTTCGATTTGCATATCGGGCTAAGGAAATGCATATACAAAGGGGGAATCTTTCGCAGATTCCTAGGAATATTTTGGGTTTGTATATCGGCGATATGCAAGTGGAGATGCAAGAGAAACATACAATGTATAAATATGCATTCATGGCATATTCCTCATAGATTCCCCGTTTGTATGTTTAGAGCTTGTATATTTTCTGTTCGCACATACAAGCAAATATACATTCGCTAAATATACAAAGGCAAATGTACATTCGTGGCATTTTCCCCAGAATATTTCGCAGTTGTATGTCAACAGGCTTGTATATTGCTTTGTATGTTCACAAAATTCAAAGGAGATATACATGGAAAACATACATTGCAGGAATATTCCTCAAAGATTCCCTATTTGTATGTCTGGAGGTTTGTATATTGCGTTGCATATTTGTCATACAAGGCCAATGTACAAGGAAACATACATCTGCTACAGTAGATATGTATCGGCTCAAGGATAAAAGGAGATGTATATTTCGCATTGTATGTCTTCTACATACAATCGAACATGCAAAGAATTATACAAGGCCAAACATACAAAAGGTGGGGTCTGCAGGTTTACAAAAAAAATTGCATGCAAGAAGTGTCGTAGGGAAATATACAAAGGAGTTTGTATATTGCGATATACAAGAAAAAAATACAAAGAGTGGAGATGCAGGACGGACCCGGCAGAACAATGAAACACAGCTCAGTGGTGTTTTGAGGTCCGCAGCCTGTATATTCAGACATACAAAGGTGCAGATACAAAGTTATATGTTGGGCATTTTCAAAGAGTTGGGGCCCGCATATACAAGGGGAAAATTGTATGTATATACAATTTCAAAAATTCAAAGAGATATATAAGGCCCGATATGCAAAGCGCCATGTATGTGCAGAAGGAGTTCTAGGATGAGTTTTTGAGTGCCGATTCAGGTGCCAAGATGCAGCGATATATACAGGGACGCAAATGCAGTATATACAGACAGTTGATCGAAAGTTTGACCGCCTGTATCTCCTTCATTTTGGCAAATTTCGGCATGCTCCAAGAGGCAAAGTTGCATATTTTGGTCCCCTCTTTCATTTGGTAGGGTTTTTTTTAGGAGTTTTGTCACTTTTTCAAATTCAGATCTGGAGTTGCATATTTTGGACAACTGGACATTTCAACGACTTCTTGAATGAGATATAGATAGTTTTGCATTCATTACTACAGGTAAGGGAAGCTGCTCGCATTCATGATCAAAATATCTCCTCACTGATGCGTTGGCTGAAGATTGGCGATGAGTAAGCAGCTGCAATAAAGACTTAAAATATCTCCTATCTGCCCAGCACCAGATTTTGATGCCATAGCTGTTGTAGCTGGACATTCATCGATTGAGATATTTTTCTATGACAGCTCTTTGAGCGAATTTTTGTAACCGACTTAGGATAGTTTTGGAATGCTATAAGTATGCATTCGAATGTTATAAATAAGGTTGGAATTTTTTTGGCATTAAGGCTTTTCTATTTCCAAATAAAGTTTTCATATGCTGTAACTGTACCTTTCCATTGAATATATGCAAGTTAATTTTACCTCTTTACTGATTTTTCTAGTCCGTGTGAATTTGCATATGGTTTGTCTGTGAATGTTTTATTCCTCACAATCATATTGCTTCTCACCTCTGCTAGAGTCATCTAACCTGTGTATGCCTACTTGCCATATTCTGATTGTATTGTGCATCCTTCAGTTCTGTGGAAGTTTCTTTAAATCTGTCTGGTGTATCACCTTTTTATGTTTTCAAGCTTTTATTCATTTTTATTACAAGCATTCTCTCTCCCCTTTCCCCCCAAAATTCAGTAGTTTCAAGTGATAGCTAGACAAGGAAGCTAGCCTTCTCCAGAGGTCTAATCTCATTTGGCAAAGTCCCACACTTAGAGATCATTCCCATGTTATTCCAGTTTGCAGAGGTTTCACAACTGTATGCAAGGGTGCAAAACTGGGTGATAACACTTTCTTCAACATTTTCTATAGATGCTTCCTCTTCAGGCCTCTTGGTCACATCTTCTATAGTTTCATCCTCTTTCTATACCTATTCTATATGTATAGGTGAACTTACCCTTGTATCGTCCTTTTTTACTTCTTTTTCTTGTTCTTGCCTACTTTCTATGTTCTTCTCTTCTTTGCTTTGTGTTGGAAACAAGGTGGATAACTGAGGGGGGGTGAATCAGTTATCTTAATTATTTAACTTTCTTTTCTTCTTTGACAATAAGTACAATATCAAAACATATAAGCATATATAACCATGAGAGCAAAAAGGAAATCAACACACATAACACAAGGATTTTTACATGGAAAACCCAGTTAAGGGAAAAACCACGGGGTGACTAACCCAAGATTGTATTCTCTATTAAAAGAATAAGAAGTACAAAATGGTACTTGCCAATTAGGGCTCACTGCCTGAGCATATTGTTCACAAGAGGCACACTGCATACAAGAGACTCACTGTCTATAAGGTTATAGAAGGCAACCAGATGTTTGAACTAAAGAGAGGAATCCACATATCCTGAGGTTCAGTTTTGGTTAGGCTCAATACATTGATTTACTACACTTCATACTTCCTCTATTTTAGTGTTGTTGTTCTGTCACATACCGAACTTGTATTGTTGCTTCTACACTTCTCTCTACCTTTTGTCACACACTATACATACACCACACTCCTTCATACCAAAATCTATCTGGTATATATATCTGCAGCAAGGATTTCAACATCTTTCTAGTCGACAACCGGAATACTCAATATATTTACTAAATACTGGTTTGTCGACTGAATCCATGCTCAATATGTGATGCGTATAAAAAATATAGACACAGAAGTCATCAATCATGTTGGCCAACCATGAATGATCCCTCAATAAGCTTGATCACCATCAATTTCTCATCCGGATTAAAGTCTGATGCTCTGCTGGTTAGTTCTTTCTCAGTCTACTCTGCCTGTCAGGAACCCAACACTTAGATGCTCATATCTTTTCACTCTTTCATCACTAGAGGCTCAATCTCTAGAATGTAGTAGTCATGGTACTCCTCTTGACTTCCCCAAGTCTGTACTTTGCTGAGATACATCCTTTGAGAGATCTGGACTTGATTGTCAAACCTTGTTGCATGCTATGTTCTTGTTCACTAGACCAAAACATTCTTCAATCTTACTTCCAGTATAGTCATATTGTGCTCTGTGGATGTGTGGGATAGACTTTGTTGCCATCAATGACAACAATCATGAAGCCACACAGTGTCTCTTGTCAACAATCTCCCCCTTTGGCATTGATGGCAACATTTAGTGAAAAATGACTAAGTGTCATAACAAACTCCCCCTTGGCTGATGCTCTATCTTATGTATATTTTCACTGGAGCTCCCCCTTAGCTAGATTCCACATTTTTTACTACTCCTCACTCCCCCTTTAACAGCAATGGCAAAGGGTGAAATCCACACACCAAAATTTGTAAAAATCAATCTATACATAGCCGCATAAGTATATATACATGTTATACTTACATATACTTAAGTATATCCGCAAAAGTGGTTTTCAACTAGACAAATTATGTTGCCCAACTCTGCTTCATCCTGTCCAAAATTGAGATGTGACCACTTAAAAAAAATGTAAAGGCTTCTGCCCTTCTTAATTCTGCCAGATCACTAGTCCGGGTTGTAGTCTAAACATCAGTTAGGGCCTCATGCATTGCCTCTAACTTAGGGATAATTATCCCTCTTAGTTCACTCATTCTTCTTATTATATTCTTCTTCTCCTTCTCAAACCTCTTTATCTCAATTATAGTGGCAATATCCTGGCACTCTTGATTCATTATGGATGAGGTGAGAGGATCAAAATTCTAAGATAAACTTGATAGTTTACCCTTTTGTTCTTCCTCCTTCTTTGCAATGTCTGTTGTCACTATGGACCAAGATAAACAAAATTTGTATAATTCTTTGCCATCTTTAAGAGCATTTTCTAGGCTCTTTATCCCAATAGCTAGATTTCTCCTATCATTTTCTATGAGTCCCTATACTTCAAAGAACCTTTTTCCCAAAAACTCTTTCCGGACTTTCTCTTCTGCTGATTTCTCTAAAGAATCAAAATGTGTGCTAACAGAATTAACAAGAGATTTCAGATTACCGGATGAAGAGGCCGAAAGATCCTTTTGGAAGGATGGCATGATTTTCTCTAGCACACCAGATGCAATCTCTATCAGCTCATAGTCTTCCATGTGAGACTTCAGAAGCTTTTATTTTGCTTTAGTTGAGCAAAAGATGCTACCTTCATTGTCTGGACCAGAGAGAGGGAGTCAAAATTGAGTGGTCCTTGAAACAATTCTGGTTCATCTATCTCTAACATTTCTTTTTTCAAGAAGCTCTTTATTGCCTCAATAGTGTCTCTTGTTAGAGACAGAGTCTTCTTTCCTTTTCCCACCTCAAAACTATCATCTGGGATCTTCTCTGTTTGATCTTCTTCTCTTCCCTTTACCTCTTCTTCTTGACTAATTTTCTCTTCTTTTCTTTCTTCTCCTTCCGTTTCAAAGTCTGCTGGGGGATCCAGAAGAGAGATGTTTACTTCTTCATGGACTTCCTCTTCTGGAATAGAGGAATCCAAGTCCTTAGTCCTCTCCTCACCTATCTCCTTTGGCTCTTCTGTATTTTTCTCAGTAGATTCTTCTTTTGATGTACTTAGTCCTTTGTCATCCATGGTAGAAGGTTCATCATCTATGTCCCCTATAACAGGAAGATTGAATCTTTTAAATGTATTCTAGAGGATGTCCTATGTTTCTTTGGCAACTTGATCTTTCTCTCCAAGCATAAGTTTGTTCATTCTTGCTTTGCTCTGGAACTCATCCTTACAGTCCTTAAAGATCATGTTCATTTGTTTTGGAGTAATGGAAGGATAGACCTGAATAGAAATCTTCTCTCAGATCTCTAAGTCCTTATTTTTAGCATTCTCCTTTCTTAGTTCACGTTCCTTCTCTAGACTTTTGGGGATTAGAGAGATGATTTCAATGAATGCTTTATTATAGATGTTTAGATACCTGACTGTGGCATCTTGTAAGATCTTCTTGTCAGCTTCACTATATTCATCATAAAATTTAGTCATTGGTTACAGATTCCCATCCACGGTGACTTATTTGATGACATCATCAATGGAGAGAGTAGTCCTTTCAACAAATTCTTCTACCTCTTCTTCCTTGTTTTGACCGGTAGAGGATTCCTCAGATGTTTTCTTCTTCTTCCTCATTTTCTTAACTTCTTCATCAGATTCTGTTTCTTCATCATTCTTTTGGCTTATGTATGACCTTGTGGCCTTTGTCTTCATTCTCTTCTCTCCCTTTCTGGATGTCTTGGCTTCTGGTTTTGAGGATTTTGAGCTCTTAGAGGTGACAGGTGCAGAGCTCTTGGAGGATTTGATTTAGGAGGGGGCTTGTACCAAAACACTTCCTTTTTCTACTTCTTGTTTCTCTTTCTTAGCTCTTTATAATTTTTCTCTGTTTGCATCAACTGCCTCTTTTGAAATGCCATATCTTTTGGCAACTTCCTATACTTCTCTTCTCACTTTTCTTTTCATCTTTGGTTGTCTTAGTTCAACATGAATTGTCACACTCAATTCCTGAAAGGTTCCAAACCTTTTTGCCTTAGGGTCCTTAGGCTGACTCAGCAAGTGTTGGACATGTAGTTCCAAGATTTTCTCATCTACCTCATAGCCCATTGGCATAATCCAGACTGTTCTAGGCTCTACTGCCTCCATTAGGCATTGATCAGTGTCTACCATAAAACACACTATATCCTTATATTTTTCAACTATTGTCTGAAGAATTATTCCTCTGGCTTGCATCATACCTTGGAAGTTCTTGAAATATCCCTAGAGTGTTGTGCTTTGAGCCTTGGCATCACCAAGCCCATACATATAATCTCTTATTTGTATGGCAACCGGTCTATCATTTTGCCATACCCAGCCACTTATTCTAGGTAGCTCATTCATATAGTAAAATAAGAGACATAGTATTAGGCCACCATACTTAAATGAGTTCTTCTTATCCTTCTTTATTTTCTACAAATTTTCTAACAGTTGGCTCAGAAGAAGTTCGCATAGATCATAGTCTGCATTTTCCCTTACATCTGATATGCAGTATAAATTGCAGTTCCAGATACAGAGTTCTCCTTGCTGGAATGATATATTTTGTAGCCAATTATCATAGAGGCAAATTTGATATCCGGATCTATGATATCTTCTATTGTCATTGCTCTCTTGTCAAACTTTGATCTGGTAGCCTCATTGTTTGATTCTTGACAGATTTGAGAGTAGGCAACCCACCAGATGAGTGCAATTTGGTTACTACCCTAATGGCATCTTTTGTTATCTTGAATGACCTCATCAACCACATGAAGTTGTCATGTATTCTGATAAGAACATACCGTACCCATTCATCCTCTGCAAAACAAGGAAAGTGGATGCAATGTCCAAAATGCTTATCCCGGATGGCCTTGTATTGAGGTTTAAGTTTAAATGTTTCATCTATTAATTGCTTGTGATAGATATCCATCAGCTTGGATTCCCCAAATTCCTCAATATTGGCGTGTATGTATACCCTAACATCTTCTACATGCAGAACCCCATGCAGAATGCTAGAGAAGGTGCCTAAGGGATCAACTTCTAGGGATTTGTAAGGATGTTTTTTGAACTTTGGGTGTGGCCTATCAGTGATCTTAACAACATTTGGAGTAGCCATTTTTCAAAAGATTCAAAGAGAGATATCCAAGAATGGAAATACCTTTTTATGATTCTAGGGTTCACGATATGAGCCAGAAAAGATCGCTGGTTGAATCAGATTCTGCAGTTGATCTTTGGTTGAAGCAATCTTGTTGTAGAGCTCTTTTTTTCTTCTTGAATGCAAATGTACAAATGATGAGTAAAAGAACCTTTTATCTCTGCGCAAACCCTAATTTCTTATTGCAATAAATGCACAACTTAAGTCATTCTAGTTGCCTTGTTCTGAGAGAGATCTTTCTAGATCACTGAGATGCACTTAGAATTATTTTTAGTGATAATTGACAATCTATCTCCTTTTCCTGAATCATCCCATTTATCTGTAGATCAAGATATTTCAATTTAGAATCACACCAGATCTAAGTGTGAAAATCCTATTTTTTCTGGATGGCTGTCAAACTAGATCAATCTTGGATGATTTAACTCTTCAAAGCTCCTTGCGGATCTTCCATAGTTTTACCAAGGGTTATTTAGATATATCTCTCAAAACCCTTTAATCCGCAGCATTCCATGTGCCAAATTTAGGCACCAATTGACTAGCTAGGGGAATTTATTTTCCTTGGTGACTCCCCCTGATCCAGAGCTTAGCTTATTTAGTTTTTGAAAGGAATATCAGCACCAGATTCTGGTGCGGATCCATCCCCAACATTTTTTGTACTTCTCTTCACCCAAATTTTGTTCATCTCCCTTTGAACTTTATCCGCATTCACTTTTTATTTTCCTTTGTCTTGATTTTGATTATGATGCACTGGACCCTTTTTACTCTGAATCTTACTTCTGTAGAATTTGGCAATATGACCAGGTCTATTACAATTATAGCAAACAAAATTTCTTTGCATATTTGACGGATATCCTCTTGATCTGCATTGATTAGACATATGTCCCATTCTATTGCATGCAAAGCATCTACCATTGAATGAATTGTGTATTTGCATATTTCTACATTCATGAGATTTGTGACCATACCTTTTGCAGTTAAAACATTTTCCGGAGAAGGATGGATTAGTTTGATTCATTCTTCTTCTACACTAATTTGCTTTATGACCAAAGTTATTGCAATTGTAGTAGTATCCATTGAAGGATGGATATCTTTGAGTATTTTGTTGCCTTACTAGAGGTCTTCTAGGCCTATTCCTTGGATTTCTTGATCCAGAGTTCTTTTGACTGGATCTGGAGCTTTCACCTTTTTCATACCCCAAGCCATGCTTGTCATCTACCCTCTTTCGGCTTTCAAGAAGAACTTCAAGTTGAGCAGAGCTTATCTTGAATTTCTCTTTGTATTCATTTGTTGTTTGAAGATCCCTTTTAAGAGTGTCTATCTAACTCTCAAGTTGTTCTTCATTATCTCTAGCTTCTTCAAGATTAGATTCTAGATGCTTGATTATTCTATCAATTTTGTGGTAGTCTTCTGACTTCTCCTTGAGAGATTGTTTTAGAATATCTTCAATTTTTCTTTTCTCTTCAATTTCATGGGTGAATTTCATAACCCTTGATTCCATTTCATGTCTTACCATAATGACCTCCTTTGATAACTTCTCACATAACTTATTTTTTTCATTCAGATCTTCATTAGTATCATTGGCTTCACTTTGACTTGCTAATTGTTGAAGTAGTTCCTTTCTCTTTTTTACAGATATACTTAGTTTTTCTTTTAGTTCATTTATGAAATCATCAGCTTGTTTGAGTCTTTCCCTTAGGTTACTGACTTCAGAGTGAGATTGCTCAAGGTCATCTAGGGCAAACTAAAGTTGTTCCCTCATACCATACATAGCCATTAAGATCCTTAGATCTTCCTCAAGCTTGTAGGCTTTGTTTGGAGGAACTTAGCTCTGATACCAATTGTTGGAAACAAGGTGGATAACAAAGAGGGGGGGTGAATCAGTTATCTTAATTATTTAACTTTCTTTTCTTCTTTGACAATAAGTGCAGTATCAAAACATATAAGCATACATAACCATGAGAGCAAAAAGGAAATTAACACACATAACACAAGGATTTTTACGTGGAAAACCTAGTTAAGGGAAAAACCATGGGGTGACTAACCCAAGATTGTATTATCTGTTAAAAGAATCAAAAGTACAAAATGGCACTTGCCAATTAGGGCTCACTGCCCGAGCATATTACTCACAAGAGGCACACTACCTACAAGAGGCTCATTGTCTACAAGGTTATAGAAGGCAACTAGATGTTTGAACTGAAGAGAGGCATCCACATATGCTGAGGTTCAGTTCTGGTTAGGCTCAATACACTGATTTACTGCACTTCATACTTCCTCTATTTTAGTGTTGTTGTTCTATCACATACCGGACTTGTATTGCTGCTTCTACACTTCTCTCTACCTTTTGTCACACACTATACATACACCACACTCCTTCATACCAAAATCCATCTGGTATATATATCCATACCAAGGATTTCAACATCTTTCTAGTCGACAACCAGAATACTCAAGATATTTACTAAATACTGGTCTGCCGGTTGAATCCATGCTCAATATGTGATGCGTATCAAAAATATAGACATAGAAGTCATCAATCATGTCAGCCAACCATGAATGATCCCTCAAGAAGCTTGATCAACATCAATTTCTCATCCAAATTAAAGTCTGATGCTCTGCCGATTAGTTCTTCCTCAGTCTACTCTACCTGTCAGGAACCCAACACTTAGATGCTCATATCTTTTCACTCTTTCATCACCTGAGGCTCAACCTCTGGGATGTAGTAGTCATGGTATTCCTCTTGACTTCCCCAAGTCTGCACTTTGCTGAGATACATCCTCTGAGAGATCCGGACTTGATTGTTGAACCTTGTTGCATGCTTTGTTCTTGTTCACTGGACCAAAACATTCTTCAATCTTACTTCTGGTATAGTCATATTGTGCTCTGCGGATGTGTGGGATAGACTTTGTTACCATCAATGACAACAATCATGAAGCCACACAGTGTCTCTTGTCAACACTTTGTTCACCATACATACTCAAAATATTCAATACGTCTGCTCTTGAAGTGTCAACTTCTGTTTCATCTTGTGCTTGAATAGGTTTCTCTGTGATTGTTTCCTCAGGTATAATTTCTTTTTCAGTTTCTTCAATTTTGTGTGCCTCTTCTTGCACATCTTTGATGATTTCAGGAGATGCTAAGGTACCAAATGGATCTATTGTCCCTAATTCTTCCTGTACCTTCTCCTCTTCATACTCCTGGCCTTGTTCAATCTCCATTTTGACCGGAGTGTTTATCTCTTCTTCCTCACTTAGGAATTCACTAGATTCTTCTTCTATTTAAATTTCTCTTCCTGCATACATTCCTTTTTCTTCACTCTCACTAGTATCACTCCCAATGTGGATAGTTTCAATAGTTTGTTTGGCCTTATGTGCTTGTGACTCTTACAGCATTTCCCCAGCCAACTCTGTCTTCACTTGAACATATGTTTGTCTTTTTTCTGATGAAGTGGAGGCACTAGGTATATTACTCCAGTTTTCACCTACTTGTTGTGCTCCTACTACCTCACTTGTTTTAAAAGGTTCCCCTTTTGACAAACTTATTGGTATTGCCTTCCTAATTTGCTGTCCTGCTACCTCTTTGGAAGTCTGTGCTTCCTCTGCACTAACCTCATGACTTAGTGACTTTGCATCTACAAAAGTGTCTGATTCCACTACTACTGTTATTCCTAATGCATATGGATCCATTAAAGTAGCATTCTTATCTTTTCCAAAAATCTTAGCCTCTACAATTCTTCTTTTCTTCTCATAAAAGCATTGAAGATCCTCACTAGATTCTCTTACTCTTTTTCTCCCTTTCCTCAGATAGGTGATTTCTTTTCCTTCTACTTTGAGTTCCTCAATTATGTCCTTTAACCATGTCTTTGAAAACAATAAAATTGGTTTGCACAATATGTCCAAAGATGTGTTACAAGGCTGTGATGAACTAGGCTCTATAATACGAGCCAGCCTAGGCTCTGCATAACTATGATGTAGCAGTTTATCATCCTCTTGAACCTCTCAGGGAACATATATGTCACCCATGGACCTCATTTGCTCAGTTTTTAATCTTTTATGGGCTCTCTTCCTCACCTCCTTATCATTTTTGCAATCAGCCCAAAAATCTTCAATATGTATCTGATGCTTATACTTTTTGTCAACTGTATTCTAGATCCTATGGAAAGGATCAAATCTCCTGGCTAAATCAAATTCCTGAAAGCCATAGTATCTTAATTGTTGCTCTGAATATCCTGCAACCTCTTCACTGTAACAGAAGTATCTGCCAATAGCCCAAGGCAACTTCAGATTTCCTCTATTGAACTTCCACTTATACATTTTAAAGGCGTTCAAATTCTACCTTGAAAATTCCAAAACAATCAATTTATCATAAGGATACCGAGGTAGCATAAAGGGTTTCCTTCAAATCCTTTAGTCCTTATATAAGTAAAATGTTCAAATTGAATGAACCAAGAACTATGCAATCCAATTGCATCCTCTACATTTTTAGACAATCTTTTCTCAGGTTCCTCTCTCAAAATTCTCACCATGTAAGTATAAAACACATCATTGACTAAAGCAAACTTCTACAATGCATTTTCCTCTTGTAGGTCAGGGTAGTGCTCATATACTAATTTTTGACCAAGACCATTCCCTAGGGTTCCCACCCTTTCTATTACATGTATGTATGGTCTAATCTCTGTTGCACATGAATATAACAAGTATGAAGATAGATAGAAGGGCATCATCTTTTGTTTTCTCAGCATGGCCTGTTTCCATATAGCTGTGCTTAATGCTTTGGACCAGTGAATCTTTCCTTTTTCTTTTCCTCCTTCCCTCATGAATTCAATAATAGTAAACATACATGGCTCACATTTGGTGCCATCTCTTAGTCCTACCAATCTACTCAGCATTGTGATCATCAAATGGATTTCTTCCTTGAAGTATATTCTCATCAAGTTCTTGTTTACTCTGGATATAGCCTTGGGTTTATTTTCTAGGTTATACCAATTTTAGAATATCTTTTCTCTGCAATTTATCTCATTTGTATGAAAATGCTCATTGTATTGATCTATATCAATATCTCTCATTTTCTCATTGATTTCCAATCCAAATGTCCTCGCAATGCCCTCTATGGATAAATTAGCAATAAGTCTGTCATAGAACATAATCTTCCTGGTAACTGGATCATAAATATATATGCAATCCAGACACAAATCTTTGGCTTCCATAGCCAATGGAAAACCTATAGCCTTTTACAGTCCACTCTCCCATATACATTTCATATCCGGTGAAGCATCTGCAGTAGTGATTTTCTGTAAAAGATCATCTACATCATAATTTCCTATATTTGTATCTGTTCCCACTCCACTCGTACTGATTAGGGTAGATAACCTCTGTGCAAGGGTAATTCCTCTTTTTCTATCTCTTTTCATGGTTTCCTTTCCTTTTTCACCTCACCCCCTATATCTACCTTTTTTTGCTTTGGGGGCATCATAAACTCATCTTTTAACTTTCCATTTTACCTTTTACCTAGGGTTTTACTATGAATTTCCTTTTTTTTTACCATTTTAACCTAACCCAGTTTGTCTTTTCTATTTTGACTTTTAAATTTGTTAATCCTTACCCAATTAATTAACTGTTAAAACAAGGATTTAACAAATGCCTACATTTTATACTGAAATTATTGAAATTAACATGTATTTTACTAATTAAACCGTAACGGCATTTTGAGGATAAATACCTGTATATCTTGACCACTCAACTCATCGTTGACTTACTTTACCGTTTTTATTCCATCCAGCTACTGTAATCCCATCACCTTGGTGAATTTTGCTCAATTTCTATAGCAATTCTCTTTATCTGCAATTTTAATTCTTAACAATGTATATCTGAAAGCAAAATAACATTAAATTTACCCTAACTCTCGTTGAATTTTACTCTTTTTTTTAGTGTTAGATCTGCATTAATTAGAGCAATTAATGCGCCAAAACTTTGGCCTTCTATTTTAGTGTTTGCATTTTTAAACTTTTTTACCATGAGTTTAATTTCGGCATACATTGTTACATTTCTTTGTATTTTCCTTTGTATGTTTTCTTTGTATGTTTTCTTGTATCTTTTAACATACAAGCATTTATGCAAGAAATCAAAACTAAAGTTCCTTCCCTTTTCCCTTTTTTCAGTACATGTATCTTTGCTTTATATATCGCCTTTTGTATGTTATCTTGTATAAGTGCATATACAAACATCCTATATAAACCCTCTCTTTACCTTTTATCTTTCGCAATGCCTTTTATTCCTCTGTATCTCGAATATGTATATCATAAACATACAAGCACTCCAAACATACAAAGACTTTTCTATATTGAACTTCCTTTTTCACATCCGGCCTGTGTCTCTTATTTGCATCTTTTCTTGTACATTGGCTTGTATATCGAAGATATACATTGTTATTATACAAGCTCAATATGTAAGCGGTGGGGCCCACTTTACTTTTCACTTGTATTTCCATGCTACAATAATACTTGTATCGAACCTTTAGATACAAGTCTAGATACATACAAACTCATTTGTATCCTTTTTTTGGACCTCTCATTTTTTATAAACCACAGTTTACTTACTTTTTGGCTCCGATATGTATATAAAGTGAAATGTATCTTTCGATATATATTAAGGTATGATGCATCATTTATACCAAACTTTAACTTCCTTTGAGTTCTGCGTTGTATGTATATAGCAATGTATGTCTCCAAAACATACACATACAAAGCATGACACATACCTCAATAAAACCTCATTTTATATACTTTTAGATTCTGCGATATGCATATACTGTTGTATATCACCTTGTATGTTTCCTTTTGCCAAACATACAAACCTAAAATACATCCGACAGACTTAACCGATTATTCATTTTAACTCTGAACTCTGTCAGGCCCGACTTGTATGTAAGGATAAAATGTTAGCAAAATGCATACAATCATAATGATGTAATAAACTCGATAACTCCCTTATGCAACTCATACAACAACACAACATACAAATGACTTTGTATATGCAACATACAAACCCTCCTATAGTGCATTTTACCTAAAAACACCCATATCTTGCAAAATATTAGGAATTTGAAAATGGTTCAAAAAGCAACCCTTACTCATTTTTGACAAGGAATTCACCCTTTTTCTTCTCTGGTACTTAATGCTATTTTTTTTAATTTTCAATAAGGTTTATAACATTCACTTCCTTTTCCCTTTTACCACTAAGCAGACCCACACACACAAGCAAAAAGCACAGCCACAACAAGGGTCCTCATTTTGCTAAGAAGTAAAATGGGGTGTGTTGTGAGCATCACAACAACTAGCAACCAAACAAAACAATTAAATTGAAACCATTAAAGAAAACTAAATGAAATAATATTCATAACTTCCAACTATCTTTCCTGCAAATCATTATCTAACTTGAGACCTAATGTATTCAATAAGGTGCATGAATCTTCCTTTCAGTTTAAGTGGGTGCATGTGATTAATAATCCTCATCTTGAAACTTAGTTGAACAAACCAGTGACTAATATTAACCTACATAGTTGATGTCATTCCCTCATAGCCAACCGGATAGAACCTTGCTGCCAGCAGGCATCTATATCCCCAGTAAGGTTATCGTTACAATTCTCCTAAGTAGAGCCCCACTGCCAGCAAGCGTCTATAGCCCCAGTAGAGTTACTTAGATGGCTTAATCTAGATTTTTAGTAAAATCCGTGTTATTATTTTATTATTTTTATATTTTAGGTGAGATAGAGACTTCATAAGATATTACAGTTATAACTTCAAGATGCAAGGAATGATCACTTGCTGAAATTAAGCTAAGAATTGCAATGGTAGAAAGGGTGACCTCTGATTTTTTGCCTAATATCTACACTAGTAGGTTCAACAAACCCAAGGATTTTAGGTGTGTCCTTGTGAGAAAATTTCCTTGAATACTCAACCCACAGTTATTGAATACAAAATTTCACAAGTCAATTAACTTTCTACATTCATGACAGTCACACAAGTTATGCATAAATTTCAAATAATTAACATGAATGTTCTAAATTTTTTGTTGTTTTCAGTGGTTGTTAGTCTGCTCCTACATACTTTAAAACAAAACAAACATTCCTACCAAGGAAACACAACACACTAACCAACACAACAAAACAAAACAAAACAACAAACAAAACTATACACTATTTACAATATGATACAGAACATACCAACTACCTTCACCTCAAGCTTGAAAGTAATGTTTTAAATGTTGGCCATTAACTGGTAATGGTACATCTTCCCCAGTCAAGGTATTGAGCCTAAATGTATTGTCTCCTATTATCTCTGAGACCTGTAATGGACCTAACCATAATTTGTCAAATTTTCCATGATTTCCTTTCTTTTCATGTGCTTTATCCCAGCACAGCACTGAGTCTGATATTCTAAACATTTTGACTCTTACTCTTTTGTCAACCATCTTTTGACTACTGCTTGATGTTTGGCAAATTTTTCAATGGCTTGATCTCTTTTCTCATCCAATTGTAACATTTGTATTATTCTGGCTTCTCTGTGATCATCAAAGCCTAAATACTCATTAGCAAACTTACAGACAGGTATTCTTAAATTCACTGGAAGTATGGGATTAGTCCCATAAACTAGGTGATAAAGTGCATTGCCTAAGGCTGACTTAACCTTAGTCCTATCTACCCATAGTGCATACTTTAACAATGTATTCCATTCTCTAGGATTCTTTTCAATTAGCTTCTTGATTATTTCCAATAAAATCTTATTTGTAGACTTAGCTAAACCATTCCCCTGAGGATAATAGTTTGAAGAAAATTTTAAAACGATCCCATATTCAAATGCCCATTTAGAAAATTTTAGAGAAGAAAATGTAGGGCCATTATCACATACTAGCGAATATGGAGCTCCAAACCTTGTTATGATGTTTTCTTCAAGGAATTTGATAACCACCTCAGTAGTAGAGAACTTGCAACATGTGGCTTCAATCCACCTTGTACAATAGTTAGTTACTGTTAGTATAAACTTATGTCCTGCAAATGATGGAGGATTTATGACTCCAATGAAATCTAAGCCCCATTGTGCAAATGGCCTAGAGTCAATCACTAGCTGTAATGGATTAGCCTAATTCCTTCCTTTGTCTGCTGTAGTTTGACAGGTGTGACAACTTTGAGTATGACTTTCTATATCTTTAAACATTGTAGGCCAATAGTATCCCGCTCTTAATATTTTATGCGTAGTAGCTAAATGGGAACCATGAGTAGTTCCATACTTATCATGCAACTCTGGCAATACATTATCTGCTTCAGCTCCATTTAAACATCTTAAATATATGCCTTCATGGTTCTTCTTGAATAGAAGACCTCCTTGTACCATGTACCTTTGTGCTTTAATATTTAAAGCTCTCCTCTAAGAGGATTTCATCTTACTTGGATATTTGCTTGATATTAGAAAAGTATTCAAATCATCATACCACCCTGATGCATCCTTAGTATTCAACACATATTGCTGCTTCACCAAATTTGGATATGTGTTTGCTATGGTCTGCACTAATGCTTGTCCTCTGACTAGCTTCATTGGAATAATTTCCATATCAAACTCTTGCAATGTTGTAATCCATTTAGCTCTTTTCTCTCCAGGCTCATTCTACATCAGCAACATTTTCAGGATTGCATCTGGTACTATGGCCTTAACTTGACTTCGTAAGATGTAATGTCTAAACTTTTTCATTGCTCTTACTAGTGCAAATATTTGTCTTTCTATGTCAAGATACTTTAGTTGTGCATCTTTCAGAGGTGCACTCATAAAAGCTATAGGTTTTTCTTCATTATCTTCTCCCTTTAGTGTCAAAGTAGCCGCAACTGAATGTGAAGAGGCAAAAGAATAAATGTCAAATGGCCTTGTATAATTTGGACTTGTCAACACAGGAGCATCATAAATGGCTTCCTTAATATCCTCAAATGTAACTTTAGCTATTGGTGTCCATTCTATCTTTGCATCCTTCTTAAGCATGGTGTTCAATGGTTGCACAATTTCTACAAATCCTGTAATAAACTTCCTGACAAAGTTAATCTTACCAAAAAAGGACTTTAGTTCCTTCTTACTATTTGGTAATTGCAATTTCTTTATTCCTTCTATTCTATCAGGGTCAATGGATATCCCATTTTTAGAAATGATGTGTTCTAATAATTTTCCTTCAGTTACACCAAATGAACATTTCTTTGATTTGAGAAATCCCTTACCTTTCACATCTTTTAAGTAATCTTCTCAAATCTTCAGCATGAGTAGATACATGTTTGGAATAAATAGTTAAATCATCCATATAAATAACAATGCATTTACCGGATAATCCATGAAATGCAATGTCTATGGCTCGCTGAAAAGTGGCACCTACATTAATTAGACCAAAAGGCATTCTTCTATATGCATAATTACCCCATTTGCAAGTAAAAGTGGTTTTCAACCTATGTTCTTTATCAACTAAGACTTGGTTATATCTTGAAAAATCCATCTAGAAAAGACATCATCTTAGCCCCATTTACTGCTTGTAGCAATTCATCTATGGGAGGCAGGGCATAATTATCTTTTTTAGAGGCTTTGTTCAAATTTCTAAAGTCTACACATAACCTAATGTCTCCACTTTTCTTTCTCACAGGTACTAAATTAGCTACCCAGGTTAAATGTTTGACTGGGAAGATTATCCTAGCAGGCAGTAATTTTTTCACTTCTTCAAAGATTAAAGGCTCTAGAATAGCATTCATAGGCCTTTGTTTCTGGATAAATGGTTTAACATCTGGTTTCAAGGGTATCAGATGAGTTATGATGGATGTATCATATGTCTTTAAATCTTCATATGTCCATGCTATGACATGTTTGTACTCTTTCAAAACTTCCACACTTTCTTTTCTTAACTCTTTAGAGAAAGCTTTTCCAATCAGTACATTCTGTGGACTCTATTTTGTTCCAAGGTTATAGGGATCACACTTACGTCCCTCAGTTTTGGGCAAATCTTTCTGTCTTACTACCCCATCAAAGTCAAAAATCTATTCTAACTCAATTACCCCCTTGGTGAGAAATTGCTTTTCAAGTTGATTATGTCTTATTCATCCCAAGACACATTAGGCCTTTCTTGTTCATCACTAATTTGAGCTTCAAACACCTCATTACAAGTTAGAAAATCCACAATTTGCTGATCTTCTTCAAATACTTGAAAATGAGTAACATTATCTGGTATACTTGGAACATTTACTAATTCAACAGCAAATCATTTTAAACCTGACAATGTTAAGGGTTCCAAAGTGCTAGCAACAACTGCCAGTGCATCTGGTCTATGATTCAACTCTCTAGGGATATGTTCTATGTTAAAAGCATCAAATGAATCTATCAAATCCCACACCCTATGCCTGTAACAAACCATCTTTTTATAATTACATGCATACAACTTTCTTACTTGTCTGACCACTAACTCAGAATCTGAAAACACTCTAATCATTTTCACCTTTTTCTTGATATCCATAACAAGTCCATAAATCAAAGCTTCATATTCTGCTACATTATTAGTACAAGAAAATTATAGCCTATATGCTGCTAAATATGATTTACCTTTAGGACCTATAAGTTCTACACCTACATCTGCACCTTGTTTAGATTTAGATCCATCACATTTTAGAGTGCACATGCCTTCTTTATGTCAGAATCTGAAAAGATTATTAACCTAGAAAACTAGTGCAAAGAATAGATATCTAAACTATGAATGCAAATGATATGAAATCAAAATAGCAACACAGAGTTAGTCTCCAAGAGAGTAATGCAAATGCTAGAAGCAAAAGATGCAAAATACAAGCCAGGTAGCATGCTTATATAGACTAGGAAGAGGGAGGAGGTGGCAACACTAACCAATGAGGAGAAACCATCTATTAGACTAAAGATAGCAAAGTATATTCCCAAGATAGCTAATGGATGCTCACATGTAGGAAGGTGACACCTCGTAACCACTCACCTAATAAGACATGCTTTATTAACCTAAGCGAGATTAATAGAAGTGTAGGAAAAACCTAGGAAATAAAAACCTACACTAACCCCCCCCATAAGCGAATCTTAGGTGGATGTAGAAATGGGTCTCAGAAAATCAAGCCTGATGAGGTACGCATGTACATAAAATTCCCCCCCAAAGAGAGAGAAAAGAGACTCCCCTCAAAAGTAGAGAGTCAGGACTCCAAGTGAGAGGAAGAAGCCCCCCAGAAGATGAAGCATCCCGTACCCCTAGCAAAGCTCGTAAATGAAGGAACTTACTCTCAGTGAAGGGTTTGGTGAAGATATCAGCAACCTACTCAGAATTCAGATAGTAGCAAAGGTCAATGATGTGGCCATAGATGAGCTCCCAGATGTAGTGCATGTGGACCTCTATGTGTTTGGTCTGCTGATGATGGACCAAATTTTGTGAGATCTGAATGGCACTCTGGTTGTCACAAAATATGACTGATGGCTGTCTGATCTGAATACCAAACTCAGTGAGAAGATTCTGAAGCCAAATGGCCTCAATGGCGACATTCACAGCCCCCCAATACTCAGCCTCAGTAGAAGATAGAGCAATAGTAAACTTCTTCTTGCTCGACCAACAAACAAGACCTAAACCAAGTGAGAAGCTATAACCTAAAGTAGACTTGCGATCCTGAGAATTACCCGCCCAATCTAAATTTGTGTAACCCACCAAGTCAAGCTCAATACCCGCTGCATAGTGAATCCCAAAACTGTGAGAACCCTAAATGTAGTGAAGGATCCGCTTGGTTGATTTCCAGTGCAGCTCATAAGGTTCCTACATGAATTGAGAGACCATGCCTATAGCATATGAAATGTCAGGTCTTGTATGAGTCAGATAAATGAGACTCCCAACAAGCTGTCAGTACAAAGTGCCATCAACAAGTGGAGAAGAACATTGAGCCTCAAGTTTGACTCCAAAAAGAAAGGGAGTCGGAGCAGGCTTACAATCAGCTAGATGAAACCTTGAGAGAAAATCTACAGCATACTTGGACTCAAACCCATCATGCAACAAACCCAAGTTAGTCATCAAAAACCTATCATGAAGGGCAATTTTGACAGCCCCAATGGTGGATGAAGAACTCCCTGTGATTAGCAAGTCATCAACATACAGAACCAAAAATAGGAGTGAATCATCCTGCTGCAAAATGTAGACATTAGGATCAGAACGGCACTGAGTGAACCAAATTGATAGAAGGAAAGAGTCCATCTTGGCATACCAGGCCCGAGGAGCCTATTTGAGGTCATAGAGAGACTTCTGAAGATGGCACACAAGTGAAGAATCTTGAAGGAACCCCTGTGGCTATTCCATGTAGATCTCCTCCTGAAGGTCACCGTGAAGAAAAGCACTCTTCACATCCATCTGGTGTACTTCCCAATGATTAGCTGCAGTAATGGCAAGAACAAGTCAGATGGAATTCATTCAGGCAACTAGTGCAAAAGTCTCAAATTAGTCAATCCCAGGACCTTGGGAGAATCTTTTGGTGACCAAGTGAGCCTTATGCTTTTCAACCAACCCATCTGCTACAAATTTTGTCTGATAGATCCACTTACATTGAACAAGTTTTCTTCCCTTAGGAAGAGGGAAAAGATCCCAAGTGTGGGTCCTCATCAAGGAACTATACTCCTCGTGCATAGCTGTATCCCACTCAGGAATACCAGAAGCCTCATGAAAAGATTGTGGATCTGAGGCAGTAGCAATGAAGACATGTGGAGCATCCTGAAACTGTGAATGAGTCCGCCTGGTCTCTAATGGATCCCCAACCCAATCACCTGTAGAATGCAAGGTCTGTCTAGCCCAAAGTAGACGGAAAGATGGAGAATCTAGAGGAGAATCATCAACCTCTGAATGATGAATAGGAGAGGAAGGAGGTGAGTCCTCTGAATCATTCTCTGCATTAGAAGTGGAGGTAGAAGACAGCTCAGGTGAATCTGACTCATCAGAAGATCTGTCATGTATCCCAAGTGACTCCAATGTCAAAGTAGAAGGAGTTGGAGAAGTGATAGAAAGTGAGCTCGAAGAGCCCTCCTCAAACTGAACACTCCTCTTAATGAACAACTCATGTGTAGTAGGGTGGAGCAACCGATAACCCTTCACACCATTAGGATAACCTACAAATATGCAAGGTCTGCTCTACGGATCCAAGGCCTTGTGTTTCTCTGTAGGAATGTGGGCCCATGCAGGAGAACCAAAAACTTGAAAGTGCTTAACTGATAGTTTATAACCCCTCCAAGCTTCAAAAGGACTGACTCCCTTCAAGGCTCAGTGAGGAACACGGTTCTTGATATAACAAGCATAGTTAATGGCCTCTACCCAATACTATGGTGCAAGAGATCTGGGGTGAATCATGCAGTTCACCATTTCCTTCAAGGACCTATTATTCCATTCTACAACACTGTTCTGCTGAGTATTATATGGAACTGAATGCTGCAAATCAATCCCCTCCGAAGTGCAAAACCTCTCAAACTGATGGTTGACATATTCACCACCATTGTCAGTGCACAAAACTTTGATGGCTTTCTGAGACTGCTTCTCTACAAAAGTTTTGAAGTCCTGAAAATGATCAAATACCTCTAACTTCTATTTGAGAAAGTACACCCAAGTATATCGAGAAAAGTCATCAATGAATGTGAGGACATATCTAGCCCTGCCGAAAGAAGGGTGTTGAAATGGACCAGCTAAATCTCTATGAACTAACTCTAGTATCTGTGAAGCTCTCCATTCCTTACCTTTGTCAAAATTTTCCTTAGGATGCTTACCAAGAATGCAACCTTGGCAAACACCACCTAAAAACTGAACTGAAAGCTACCATGTGACCATGCTCTGTTGGTTGAGCTGCTGCAAGTAGTAGAAGTTTAGATGGCCAAACCGCTCATGCCATAATCTACTCACATCATCAGAATGAGTGAGAAAAATAGTCAAAGGAGGATCAGGAACAAAGTGAGAAAATAGATAGAGCCATGACTGATGATCTACTCTCCCAACTGCAACTGTAGAACCACTGTGTAACTCACGAATCTCAACTGAATTAGGAGTGAACTCAACTTGCTTACCTAAACCCGTGTGAGTGATCTGGTATACCGATATTAGATTAGTTGATAATGAGGGCACACAAAGAACATCATGGAATGTGCCATCCCCAACATCAACAAACCCTCTCCCACACACCTCAATAGGAGTGTCATCACCCATCAAAATAGAAGGCATAGTACACGGCTCCAAAGATGCAAGTTCTTCCTTAGATGAAGCCATGTGGTGCGAAGCACCCAAATCAAGAACCCAAGTGGATGGTGAAGAAGCAACTGCAACAAGGGCCTTGCCCTTTCCTTTCCCCTTGTTGTTTTCTTTTGCCTTGTTAGACCCCTCATTAGAACTCTATTTGATAGACTTAGGAACACTGATATTATTCTTCTCAAGAATGTGTGTCAAGTGATCAATTTGTTTCTTTAGACATATATGTTCATCATGACTGGGTCTTTTACAATAGGCACATTGGACCCTCTCTTTCTTAGGCTTGTCACCCTTGGAAGATTGAGTCTCATTAGTTGCTTTTGAAGTAACCGGTATTTGATCCTTCTTGCTATTCTTCTATTTCTTATCCTTACTATTGTTGTTACTACTTTGTCCTTTCTATTCTTTCGTGCCTTGGTTGGCAGCCAAGGCATGTGACTTAGAGGACTTAAGAGTGCCCATCTAGACAAGTGCCCATCTATATTAGCTTGTCCTATTCCCAAGTGAGATTGATAGCAAAATCATCTAAAGATGGCATGGTGAATTGAGTACCAAGTGCACCCTTAGTAGCATAGAAAGTAGAAACAAACACAGAATATTCCGAACTTAGCTTAGAGAGAATTCTAAGAATAATTTGTTCATCTTTCTTTTCAATTCCACATTGTTTTAACTGCAGCCTTAGTGATTTCAATTTGGTGAAGAAATCCTGGATTGTGTTGAAATTGCCTGGACTTAAACTAATTAGTTCATTTTCTAACATATGACCCCTCATTGAATCTTGTGTGCCAAAATAGTTTTTCTAGCTTTGTCCTGATTTCATTTGGTGTATTCAAAGACTCAATGTGAAAGAGTAAATGAGGAGAAATAGATAAACACAATGTTCCATATGCTTCATCAAATTTGTTAAACCACTTAGGCTTATCTTCATCTTTAGCATGTTCAGTTTCAAGTCCCATAGTTATCCTATTTAATCCAGCTTTCCTTAAGTGAATTGTCATGCATGATTTCCACTCAAAGTAATTGTATGGAGTTAGGATGGGAAGATTTGTTTGATCCATGATGAAGAAATGCAGAGAAGAAATGCTGAAAAGAAGAGAACCCAACCAAGACAACCCCACCTTTTCATTTAATCAAAGAACCCCCCTAAGAAAATAAGATTTGGCACTTTATATTAGTGTGTTTACAACTACCACTAGAAAGAAATACTAAGTGGTCTTGATTTCAATGCATTACAAAACCCTCATGAAGAGCATATGCTGAAAATACAACTTTGGCATAATATCCAGAGAAATAAACAGTACCACTACGATCTACTCAAAAAATCATGCACTTTCAAAAAAAGAATCACCTCGATACGAGGTTGTATGTGAAGTTATGATCTTCCAAAGTTCCCAAAATGAGAACTGTGCAATGTCATGACTGAGAATCTACAATTTCTAAAAAATCTTGGCATCAAAATCAAAAAGCATCTACACTAGTGCATAGAGCATGAAAATATAGCCAAAATAAAAAAAAAAATCGTGGGAAAAGGAGTCCGTATGAGCAAGAACGGAGCATTTGAAAACTGCCTTCAAAACTGCAACTGCCAATGGAGAGGGGTCCTACTATAGCTTTCTGAGCACGTTTCTACAAAATATATAGACTACATGCAAAAACTAAAAGATACCTAGATGGTTTTTCTGTGCTGCCAACAAAACCCATAAGGCATTTTTCTTGTTGATGTACAGAAGATGTAGTTCTAATGTAAATAGAACACCTTTAGCAACAAAAAATGACCCCAGCAACCAAAAAATGACATGCAAAGGCTGAATTAGATACCTAAGACAAGAAATGGCATGCTAGAACCTACAATATTGATTGAAAACACCAAATATGCAAGCTGGTTGTCAGATTTGAGCTTGAAAACCTCAGTTCTGCAACTGTGTATGACGATCTCTGATTTCGGTGAAACAAAAGCCAAATCTGACTTTCTCAAGCCTCTTGGATGCATTGGAATAGCTGGAAATGCTACCAGTATAACCAAAAATGCTGCAATCACCCAGATTTCATAAAACACATGTGCAAACCCCAGAGATTAAAAAAGTTTCCGTCAAACTTTTCTGATTTTCAAGATCATCCGAAGATGCAAGAGAAGAGCATACTAGGTTTTTTGAAAAACTGCAATAAGCTTAATTAGCCCCCCCAAATCTCTCAAATAAGGAAACTAAAATCTAATCTTGCACATAACCTAGCTCTGATACCATGTTAGAATTTGAAAAGATTATTAACCCAGAAAACTAGTGCAAAGAATAGATATCTAAACTATGAATGCAAATGATATGAAATCAAAATAGAAACACAGAGTTAGTCTCCAAGAGAGTAATGCAAATGCTACAAGAAAAATAGAATTAAGAGGATACAAAAGTAAAAGATGCAAAATACAAGCCAGGTAGCATGCTTATATAGACTAAGAAGAGGGAGGAGGTGGCAACACCGACCAATGAGGAGCAACCATGTATCAGACTAAAGATAGAAAAATATCTTCCCAAGATAGCTAATGGATGTAGGAAGGTGACACCTCGTAACCACTCACCTAATAAGACATGCTTTATTAGCCTAAGCGAGATTAATAGAAGTGTAAGAAAAACCTAGGAAATATAGGGAAAAATAAATAACCCACTAGGAAATAAAAACCTACACTAACACTTTATTCTTTTGACCTTTTACTTTGGCATGTTTTGCTTCTCCTATCACATGTGTGGTACTATCTTGTTTCTTCATAGGCAATTCATTTTGACCTACTTGCATATTTATACTTTCAGTTTGTAAATCAGAATGACAAACACTCTTGTCCTTTGTTTCTTCTTCTAAATCTAGAATCAACACATCCATGTTGTTCTGAAAGTACCTCTCTAGTTGATTAGGATTAACCTTTCCTTCTTGTAGTTCCATCCCTTTTGTGCACTTTATGTATTGATATTCTATAATGTCTCTGAACATTCCATAATTCTCTTCAGAATGAGGCTTATCATGGACTCTGCACATGTTTTTGTACAATTTGCACTGAACTGGAATATTTTGTTCCATGCACTTTTCCATTTCCTATCTAATGATTTGACCAAAACTATTTATTACATTGTCTTCTTCATCAAAAGAATTTTCATCAAACTCAATGAACAATACTGTTTCTTTACTGATAGGTTTTTCTTTAAAATTCAGCATTAGGATATAGGTTCTCACAAAAATAAGGTTCATCTTCTAACAATTGGTCTTCTTCTTCCCTATTTGCAAAGGTAAAAGTCTCTAAGACTAAAGCAGTCTCATATCCTAAGGGCACTATTTCATTACCTTTGGGAATGAGAAACTTAGAAGTGGGAGCCTGTACATCTACATTGAAAATACTTGCTGCCAGATGAAACTGAGGACAATCTAGTTCAGCATGGGCACTGGTATTATGAATTCTACACCAATTCTTCAATGCTACATTAGCCATTTAAACTCTAGCCATTTGCTTTGTCTCCTAATTATCCAAATTCTCAAATGGAGAAGCTAAAGTGCCATTATTTGTCCCTGTGTTCCATGTCTTAGGTGGCCTTGGATGATTTTGATTCCTATTGTTATTACCCTAGGTTATGTTATCTACAACAGGTCCTCTATTTTGCATTGCTTGTCCCTGATTATGATTATGGCTCTGACTATAATTCTGACCTTGATTAGAACCCTAACCCTGGTTATAATTTTGATTATGATTCTAGTTATGGTTCTGACTATATCCTTGGTTATTTCTACCATAAAAATGTTGATAACTGAGAGGGGGGGTGAATCAGTTATCCTAATTATTTCCCTTATTGAACTTTCTTATTAATTTGTGCAGCATTGAATCAAAACACTAAAACATTAGCATGAAATAAGAAACACATAACACAGTATTTTTGACGTGGAAACCCTGTTAAGGGAGAAAACCACGGGGTGATTAACCCAAAAATTATTCTCTATTAGAAGAATAGAAGATTACAAAAATGGCACTTGCCAATTAGGGCTCACTGCCCGAGCACACTGCTCACAAGAGGCCCACTGCCTACAAGAAGACACACTGTCTACAAAGTGATAAGAATCACAATTTTGAACTGATTGGAAGCATCTACATATGCTGGAGTTCAGTTCCGGTTAGGGTCAGTACACTGATCTGCTGCACTTCATCTTTCCTCTGTTCTTTATTCTGCTATCTTTCACATACCGGATCCTTTTTGCTACCTCTGCTCTTCTCTGGACTTATTCGCATATATCTTCACACACTCACACCCTTCACAACTAAATCCATCCTCTATATATATCCGCACAAGTAATTTCATCACCTTTCTAGTCGGCATCCGGAACAGTCTAGTTTCTTACAAACTTTTGTTCTGTCGGCTGAATCCTTCCTCACCAAGCCATGCGGATCAAGCACATACTTGTAGATATCATTAATCATGTCGGCCAAACATTATTCATGCCTTCACAACCTCTGTCATCAACAGTAACACATCTGGAAAGCAGTCTGATACTCTGCCAGTCAGTTCTTCCTCTGTTTTCACTGTCTCTCATGAATCCGGTACTCAACCATTCATATCTTTTTCCTTGTCCATCACCGGAGGCTAAATCCTTGGAATATACCACTCAAGGTAGTCCTCTTGACTTCCCTAAATCCGCACTGCACCAAGACACTTCCTCTGAGAGATCCGGACCAATCTGTCGGACCTTGCCACATGCTCTGTTCTTCTTCACCGGACCACAACATTCTTTATTCTGAGTTCCGGTAGAGACACATCATGACTTGCGGATGTGTGGGATGACCTTTGTTGCCATCAATGACAACAACCATGAATCCATATAGTGTCTCTTGCCAACAATCTCCCCCTTTGGCATTGATGGCAACACTTAGTGAAAAATGACTAAGTGTTTTCACTATGCTCCCCCTTTGCTGATGCTCTATCCTTATATACAATTTCCGGAACTCCCCCTTAGTTGGATCCCTCATTTTTCACTGCTCCTCACTCCCCCTTTGACATCAATGGCAAAGGGTAGGGTCCGCACACCAAAATTTTCAAAAATTATATATAAATGGCTGCATATTTACATACTCACATGTACTGAAGAATGTCTGCAAAGGATGTCTGCAATTGGATCATTTCTGTAGCCCAACTTTGCTTCATTCTATCCAAAATTGAAATGTGACCACTTAACAAAAATGCAAAAGCTTCTGCCCGCTTGAGATCTGTTGGATCTTTTGTTTGGGCGGTGGTCTGAGCATCACTGATGGCCTCATGCATAGTTTCCAACTTAGGGATTATAATCCTTCTAAGTTCTCCCATCCGGTTGGTGATGTTCTTCCTTTCCTTCTCAAGATTCTTTATTTCGTTCAAGACTGCAATAGTCTGACATTCTTGATTTATTATGGAGGAAGAGAGAGGATCAAAACTTTGAGATAAGCTTTGTAGCTTATCCTGTTCCTCTTTTATTTTCTTGTCAAATGCTGCTGTTGCCTTTGACCAGGATATACAAAATTTATAGATGTCACCGCCATCCTTAAGAGCATTCTCTAAGCTCTTTATTCCAATGCTTACAATCTTCCTATCTTTAGAGATTAATTCTAATATTTCTGAAAATCTCTTATCCAAAAATTCCTTCCGGACCTTTTCTTCAGCTGATTTTTCTAGAGAATTAAAATGTGTATCAACACTGCTGACTAAGGTTTTTAGATTACCGGAAGAGGAGGCTGTCGGATCTATCTGGATTGATGGCATGATCTTTACAAGTACTCCGGAAGCAGCCTCTATCAACTCACAGTCTTCCATATGAGACTTCAGGAGCTTTTCATTTGCCTTGGCATTTGCAAATGAAGCTATCTTCATTGTTTGTACCGGAGAGAGAGAGTCAAAATCAAATGGGCCTTTTAGAAGCTCCGGTTCATCAATCTCTAGAGTTTCTTTGCTCAAAAATTGTTGAACAGTTTGTGCAGTGTCTCTTGCCGGAGACAGATGTTTCTTTTCTTCTGCAGTCTTAGAACTGTCAACCTCTTTGTCTTTCACCACTGCTTCCTTCTCCTGTAATTGCTCTTCTTCTTTGGATCCGGAGACTGTAGGGGAAACCGGAGGAGAGATGCTTGTATGCTCAGGGTCCACTTCTTCCGGAACAGAGGGTTCCAAGTCCTCAGTTGTTTCTGTACCTAGGTCCTCTACAACAGGAAGATTGAACCTTTTGAAGGCCTCCCGGAGGATCTCTTCTGTCTCTTGGGCCACTTTGTCAGTCTCACCAAGCATGAGTTGATTCATCCTGGCTTTGCTTCTGAACTCATCTTTGCAGTCCTTGAAGATAATGTTCATTGTCTTGGGATCAATTTGAGGATATAGCTGAATAGCTATCTGCTCCCGGATCTCAAGATCTTTAGCATGAGCATTATTCTTTCTTACTTCCAATTCCTTTTCTAGGCTTTTAGGAATAAGAGATATTATTTCAATGAAAGCCTTATTATATATGTTAAGATATTTTACTGTGGCCTCCTGCAGAGTCTTTTGGTCGGCCTCACTGAAGTCATCATATGATTCAGTCATTGGTTGAAGGTTTCCATCCACCGTGACCAACTTGATTATGCACTCTAGAGACAGAGTGGGCTTTTCAACAGATCCTTCTGCCATTTCATCCTTGTCTTGGCCTGTGGAGGGCTTACCGGATCCTTTCTTCTTCTGTTTCTTTATTTCTTTTACTCCCTCATCTGACTCTGTTTCCTCTTCATCCTTTTGGCTTCCATAAGCCCTTGTGGCTTTTGTCTTGGATCTCTTACCGGATGCCTGGACTTCCGGTTTTGAAGTTTTGGTTGTGGGAGGTGCAGGTCTCTTTGATGATCTGGTCCGGGTGGGAGCCTTAACCGGAGCACTTTCTTTACTTTTCTCTTCTTCCTCAGCCTTCCTCCTCTTTTCCCGGCTGGCATCAAGTGCCTCCTTTGAGATGCCTAGGCCTTGAGCAATGTGCTCTACTTCTTTTCTCACCTTTCTTTTAATCTCAGGTTCCCTGAGTTCTACATGTATCTTTACACTCAGCTCCTCAAAGGTTCCAAACCTTTCTGCCTTAGGATCTTTGGGCTGACTTAGCATGTGTTGAACATGCAGCTCCACTATCTATTCATCCACTTCATACCCCATGGGCATGATCCAGACAGTCCTTGGCTCCACTGCCTCCATTAGGCACTGATCAGTGTCAACCATAAAACACACTGAGTCCTTGTATTTCTCAATGAGAGACTGGGGAATTCTCTCTCTTGCTTGCATCATGCTCTGAAAGTTTTTGAAGTATCCCCATAGAGCTGTATTTCTCGCTTTTGCATCCCCAAGTCCATGCAAATAGTCTCTTATCTGGACTGCAACAGGTTTGTCATTCTGCCATACCCATCCACTTGTTCCGGGTAGCTCATTCATGAAGTAGAAGAATAGACATACAATAAGAGTACCATACTTAAAGGAATTCTTCTTATCCCTCTTGATTTTCTGTATATTCTCCATTAATTGGCTTAGCAGTAGTTCGCAGAGATCATATTCTGCATTCTTTCTTAGCATTTCATAGGCAGTGTATATTGCAGTTCCGGATACAGAATTCTCCCTGCTGGAGTGATAGATCTTGTATCCTATTATCATTGATGCATATTTGATATCTGGATCCGAAATATCTTCAATGGTCATTGCCCTCTTGTCAAATTTTGATCCGGTGGCCTCAGTTACAATGTTGTTCTTGACAGATTTGGGGATAGGTACCCCTCCGGAAGAGTATAGACCAGTTACTGCTCTAATTGCCTCTTTTGTAATCTTGCAGGGTCTATCTAGCCATAGAAAGTTGTCATGCATCCTGCTCAGTACATACCGGACCCATTCATCTTCTTCAAAGCAGGGGAAATGAATAAATTGCTCAAATTGTTTCTTCTGGATATCCTTATACTCTGGTTTAAGCTTAAAAGCATTGTCTATCAGTTGCTTGTGATAGAGATCTCTTAATTTGAATTCCCCAAATTCCTCAATGCTTGCATGTATGTAAACCCTAATATCTTCGGTATGTAAAACTCCGTGAGGAACACTAGAGAAGGCTCCTAGTGGATCTACCTCCAATGATTTGTAGGGATGTTTCTTGAATGAGGGGCGAGGTCTATCAGAGATCTTAACTATGTTTGGAGTAGCCATTCTTCAAAGATTTGCAGTGAGGTAATGAAAAACGTAGAATACCTTATGCGCCTTCGGTTTGCACGGAGTGGTTGGATTGATTTCTTTATGCAATAACTTCGGCAGGAGATCCTTGGTGTGCTTGATGAACCTTGTTGCAGAGCTCCACTTTTCGCTTCTTCTCGAGTGCAGAATGAGCAAATGACCTTTGAGAAATCCCTTAAATTGCTCCGCGAACCCTAATATCTATCTGCAATTAATGCTTCACCTATATCATTCCGGTTTGCCTTGTCTGGATAGCTTGGAGTATCCCGGATTAGTCCTGATCTGTGGATATCATCCGGATCTTTCAATCATGAATAAATCGAGGTAACATATTACAAGAACATCCCAAACACTCTGTCCAATCCGCAGAACAAGATAGTGCATTTCCGGATCTTTCCGGACCTTTTTGTAATCCTTTATCATACCGGAGCATCTCCCTGAACAGGTCTTATTTGATCGATCACAGCTTCTTCATAACTCCATGCGGACCTCTGAAAACTTGACTGAAGTATCTCAAGACTCATATCTACAAACCCTTTGATCCGCATCTTTTGCCACATCCGGCACCACTTGCTTGGCTGGGGGAACAAGATTTTCTTTGAGTCTCCCCCTGAGCCTGAGCTCACTTTTTAATTTCCGAAAGAAATATCAGCACTAGAGTCTGGTGCGGATCCAACCTCTACATTCTCTGAACTTTTCTTCACCCAAATCTTGCTCATCTGATTCCTAACCTCATCCGCATTCATCTTTTGTTTACCCTTGTCTTGATTCTGATTATACACCGGACCTTTTTTGTCCTGATTCTTGTTTCTGCAGACTTTAGCATTATGACCGGACCTATTGCAGATTTGGCAAATAACATTTCTTTGCATATTTGACTGATATCCTCTTGATCTGCATTGATTAGCCATATGACCTACTCTATTGCATGTGAAGCATCTACCTTTGAATGATTTGTTTACTTGCATAATTCTGCATTCATGGGATTTGTGTCCATACCTTTTGCAGTTGAAGCACTGTCCGGAGAAGGATGAATTAATCTGATTCATTCTCATTCTGCACTGATTAACTTTGTGACCAAAGTGGTTGCAGCTGTGGCAGTATCCATTGAAGGATGGATATCTTTGAGCATTTGGCTGTCTTACCGGAGGTCTTCTAGGCCTGCTCCTTGGATTTTCTGATCCAAGATTCTTCTGACCTGATCCGGAGCTTTCTCCTTTCTCATATCCCAAGCCATACTTGTCATCTGTCCTCTTTTGACTTCCAAGAAGAACTTCAAGTTGAGCAGAACTTATCTTGAATTTCTCTTTATATTCATTTGCTATTTGAAGGTCTCTTTTGAGAGAGGCAATTTGATCTTCAAGTTTTCCTTCATTATCTTTGGCATCTTCAAAATCAGATTCAAGATGTCTGATAATCCTATCCATCTGGTGGCATTCTTCTGATTTCTCTTTAAGAGATTGTCTTAGATTGTCTTCAGCCTTTCTTTTTTCTTCAATCTCTTGAGTAAACTTTATAGTTCCTGATTCCATTTCATGTCTTAACATAATGACTTCTTTTGATAACTTTTCACATAACTTGGTTTGCTCAGTTAATTCTTCATTTGTATTGCTTTCTTCACTTTGTCTTGCCAACTGTTGGAGCAGCTCCTTTCTCTTTTTCATAGAGAGACTTAGTTTGTCTTTTAATTCTCTTATGAATTCATCAGCCTGTTTGAGTCTTTCCTTTAATTCACTGACTTCAGAATTTGACTGTTCAAGATCTTCAAGAGCAGTCTTGAGTTGTTCCCTTAGACCATATGCATCCATTTGAAATCCCAGATCTTCCTCAAGCTGTTAGGCTCTATTAGGAGGAACTTAGCTCTGATACCAATTGTTGATAACTGAGAGGGGGGGGGGTGAATCAGTTATCCTAATTATTTCCCTTATTGAACTTTCTTATTAATTTGTGCAGCATTGAATCAAAACACTAAAACATTAGCATGAAATAAGAAACACATAACACAGTATTTTTGACGTGGAAACCCTGTTAAGGGAGAAAACCACGGGGTGATTAACCCAAAAATTATTCTCTATTAGAAGAATAGAAGATTACAAAAATGGCACTTGCCAATTAGGGCTCACTGCCCGAGCACACTGCTCACAAGAGGCCCACTGCCTACAAGAAGACACACTGTCTACAAAGTGATAAGAATCACAATTTTGAACTGATTGGAAGCATCTGCATATGCTGGAGTTCAGTTCCGGTTAGGCTCAGTACACTGATCTGCTGCACTTCATCTTTCCTCTGTTCTTTATTCTGCTATCTTTCACATACCGGATCCTTTTTGCTACCTCTGCTCTTCTCTGGACTTATTCGCATATATCTTCACACACTCACACCCTTCACAACTAAATCCATCCTCTATATATATCCACACAAGTAATTTCATCACCTTTCTAGTCGGCATCCGGAACAGTCTAGTTTCTTACAAACTTTTGTTCTGTCGGCTGAATCCTTCCTCACCAAGCCATGCGGATCAAGCACATACTTGTAGATATCATTAATCATGTCGGCCAAACATTATTCATGCCTTCACAACCTCTGTCATCAACAGTAACACATCCGGAAAGCAGTCTGATACTCTGCCAGTCAGTTCTTCCTCTGTTTTCACTGTCTCTCAGGAATCCGGTACTCAACCATTCATATCTTTTTCCTTGTCCATCACCGGAGGCTAAATCCTTGGAATATACCACTCAAGGTAGTCCTCTTGACTTCCCCAAATCCGCACTGCACCAAGACACTTCCTCTGAGAGATCCGGACCAATCTGTCGGACCTTGCCACATGCTCTGTTCTTCTTCACCGGACCACAACATTCTTTATTCTGAGTTCCGGTAGAGACACATCATGACTTGCGGATGTGTGGGATGACCTTTGTTGCCATCAATGACAACAACCATGAATCCATATAGTGTCTCTTGCCAACAAAAAATTTTCATTTCTCAGTTGTGTCATTTCAATAGTCAATCTTCTCAAGTGTGCAGTAATTTCTTTGATTTCTTCCCTATCCTCTTGTGCCTTTGCCACAAATGTATCCTGAGGAGGCTGAAAAAAAGACTGACCATTACTCTGATTATTATTGGTAGTGTTACTAGTATAAGGGACTATAGCCTGGATTGGGGCAGGATTATACATAGGTGTGTATGTAGGAACTGGATTCAATAATGCAGTATTATGTGTAGGGGCTCCATTCCATGATTGTATTTGACTTTGCATCCTAGGGTTTCCTCCATTAAGAAATGGATTATAAGTTGTTTGTTTCATCTCCTAGTTTACTGATGTTGCCTCCTTATAAGCTTTGGATATTGTATCTATATCAACCTTCCTTTTGACAAACATAGCAGTTAGTGGATCTAAGGCAACATAATACATGGCTAATAATGCATCTACAATTACTGTGTAAGGAGCTACTAACCTAGAATAAGCCTTTTGAAACCTATCATTAAAATTATCAATCAACTCTCCTTCATCTCTCTTAATTGCAGCCAATTTGTGATATAAGGTGGAAGGATCTATTGGTCCTCTAAACCTAGACAAAAATGTTTCCTCCATAAGTTCCCAAGATGAAATATAACCATTGGCCAAGTTAACATACCAGTTAGAAGCTTCTTCATTGAAGGTGTAAGGAAACAACCTACACACCACATCCTCATATTCTAACTTAGCTCTAAAGCATGCCTCTTTGAATATCCTAATGTGATCTTCTAGATCTTGATGCAACTGATATTTAGGACATATCTTTTTAGGATTCTTTGGCATCTCATGATAATCAGGGAATGCTATAGAAGAATTGACATTAAAATAAACCATCACAGGTGCTTGTGCTTGGCCTAGACCTCTGGGAATACCTGGATTTCTAGGAGGGCTAGGATTTCTAGGAGGACTAGGATTTTTGGGAGGACTAGGACCTCTAGGAGGACCCGAACCAAGATTTAAAGATCTAAATGAAGAACTGTCATGACTCACAATGTTATGGATGTTAAAAGGTGATCCAAGAGGCGTTCCAGATGAACCTCCAGCGTGTGATATTCTAGGATTCCAAATTAAAGGACCCTTACTTTGTCTTTTATTAGGTAATTGCACAAATATATCTTCTGAACTAGATCTAGACCTAGTCACTCTACTACTGTTATGAGCCAGCTTTACTTAGAACAAACCTTAACTCCAATCAGGCCCTCCTTCTAGTGCCAAAAACTGTTGATGATTGTTTTTACACATTCATAACAAAAGTTAAAAATTCACAAAATGAATCTAACTATCTTGAAAGATATGAAGAAATCAATTAAGATTACTTAATCTCAAGTTTATGTATGGTCAGGTCTTGACCTTGTGGATAACTCGGTAGGTTGATCTGAAGCTGTAATATGTAAGAGACCTTACTTGATTTAAGGTGGTTGATGACTTCCTGGACTCGAATTATGCAAAATATCACAAATATCAACAGTTTATTCATTTCTTTGCATAAATTTGTTACTATATCACAAAGCTTTGTATGCTTTATAATAAAACAAGCTTTTCTTTCAAATCAATATGAAAATTGTCAAATATTAACTCAATTGTTCATGCTTTCTTCTTATGTAAGACAATTTCCTTTAAATTTCTACGTTTAAGATAAGTATTTCAAATGTTTGGGAAAAGTTAGAGAAATTTAAATTGAACTTCATTCTGCTATAGGATCTAAATGCTCTGTTATTCACGTTATAAGAAGTACATCAACTTGATTAAATCAACAAACTAAACCTTTAAATGGAAGCCCTGAGTATTTTCATGAACATACATTCAAGATTGCAAGCTTTTGAAGAGATAATATTTCAAATACAAACAAGAGCCAGAAAACACTCTAAAGTAGACGTAGAATTCCAAATGTATTTGTATTCAAAATATATAGTCACATATGATTTACAATGTATGAATGACTCTTTACTTCATTAATCAACTTACAAAAAACTTACAAAACATCTTACAAATACAATAAGGAAGCTAGATGCTCCACGCATTCCTTAATGTAGACACAGGTGACCTACTCTAAACTAAAATGTTCTTCTAATCAAAATGTTTAAACAACTACAATTGCCAACTATTCCTTTAAAATCCCTGTGTAATTAATGTACAAGTAGCAAAGTTCCTTATATAGATTTTGAAACTCCCCATTGCTACAGCTACAAACTTCATCTACAGTTGAGATCCTTCCATTATTGATCAATGGTGCACATTCATCTCTAACCGTCTATCAAAATATCTAAATAGCATCTTTTCCTTTTCAAAGGATGCTATTGGAATCTTTTCCAAAAAATAAGATTCCCTTTCTCTTTGACTTCTACTTGCTGATATTCTTTACTTGACTTTTATCAAAACCGCTACCTCCTTTGTCTTTTCATTCCTTTAAGTATGTTTGAAATTATTGATCACACCTTCTACAAAAGTGAAGTCCCCTCCTGGACTCTTTGTCCATATATACTCCTGTAGTGCAACTCCTTCTTTCAATTTCTTTTCTTTGTTCTCTGATCCTTCACTCCTTTTCTTGTACTTCTTCAATTTAACACTATCTTCCATTAATGGATCCATCATCTGCTTTCTCAAGTATGCTTCAGGGCTTTCCATGCATGGTGTGAAAATGGCATTAAATTCTATCAAATCCCTTTCCAATTCATATGCTGGTATATCCATGCATTCATGCTCTAAGAGTCTTTCTATTATCTTCTTGTGCATTCTAATCATTTCATCTGCTTTTTCTTCTAAATCATGGGCAACTATTATACACTTTCTAAGATTATCTTCCTTCAATTTAAGTTCTAATCTTTCTTGTGGCACTTGACTTGCCAGTGAAGCTATAATTACTCCTTCATTGATTAACTCCTCTGCTCTTTCTTCTATTTCTGTCAACTGTTCCAGTTCAGACCTGCATTCTTCTCCTCTAAATTGACAATTATGCACAAGTATATTACATTTGTTCTTTTCTCTTGCAACCACTTCCCAACCTTTCACAGCCTATTTTATTATCTTCTCACCTTCTTGCAAAAAGTCTTTGAACCATTCATCAAGAATATTGGCCTTGAGCCTCTTATTTTCCATATCCTTTATTTCCTCTTTGGATATAACTGCTATGTCACTGGACAATTCTGGGACTGTGGTATTGGGATCAAATATCCCTTTAATAAATTGTTGTAATTGGACAATGTGTCCCTTCAAATACTCTTGCTTGTCTTTGTCTTTTCTCAACATCTCTGCTCTTACTTGGTGCATATCTTCCCACTCAGTGATGTGCTACTCCCGTGTAGTATGCCCAAGGTCAGAATTTAGTATCTTATACTCTTCTAAGGTTATTTCTGCTTTTGATTTTTCTTTCTATGGTATTGCCAGGTTCAGCATCCTAGATCCATCTGGACCTCTTTGTATAGCTGACGTTGTTCCAGCCTTTCTTCTTTCTTTCCTTGGTGTGGTATCACCTAACAAGCTCTTAATGTCAATTGGTACCAATTGTACCTCCTTCTTTTCCTTCCTTATCTCCTCTCCTAACCATGTAGGAATCTCATTGGTGCCTTCTGTTGTTTTAACTTCATCAATTACCTCCTCATGAGGTTTCTCTATTTCTACTTCTCCTTGTTATTCTTGTTCCTATTACTATTGTTGTTGTTGTTGTTGTGGAATTTACTATTGAGGTGGAGGTTCTTGTTCCATGGGGTCATTTTTCTATTTGGACTCACCTTCATTTTATTCTTCTTCAATTTCTGTGTCCCCTTTAACCTCATCTTCTTCTTCAGGACCTTCGTCTTTTAATGATTCTTCTTCCTTGTCCTCTTCCTTATGTGTTTGTTCTTCATTTATCCTGTTTGTATCTTCTATTTTTTCTTCACCTTTACTTTCTTCAACATTTTCTGTAGGTGCATCATCTTCAGGCCTCTTGGTCACATCTTCTGTAGTTTCATCCTCTTTTTGTACCTATTCATTATGTAGAGGTGAACTTACCCTTGTATCATCCTTTTTACTTATTTTTCTTGTTCTTGCCTGCTTTCTGTGTTCTTCTCTTCTTCACTTTGTTCACCATACATAATCAAAATATTCAATACGTCTGCTCTTGAAGTGTCAACTTTTGTTTCATCTTGTGCTTGAATAGGTTTCTTTGTGATTGTTTCCTCAGGTGCAATTTCTTTTTCAGCTTCTTCAATTTTATGTGCCTCTTCTTGCACATCTTTGATGATTTCAAGAGATACTAAGGTAACAAATGGATCTATTGTCCCTAATTCTTCTTGTACCTTCTCCTCTTCATACTCTAAGCCTTGTTCAATCTCCATTTCGACCAGAGTGTTTATCTCTTCTTCCTCACTTAGGAATTCACTAGATTCTTCTTCTATTTCAATTTGTCTTCCTGCATACATTCCCTTTTCTTCACTCTAACTAGTATCACTCCCAATGTGGATAGTTTCAATAGTTTGTTTGGCCTTGTGTGCTTGTGACTCTGGCAGCATTTCCCCAACCAACTCTATCTTCACTTGAACATATGTTTGTCTTTTTTCTAATGAAGTGGAGGCACTAGGTATATTACTCAACTTTTCACCTACTCATTGTGCTCCTACTACCTCACTTGTTTTAGAAGGTTCCCCTTTTGACAAACTTATTGGTATAGCCTTCCTAAATTACTTTCCTGCTACCTCTTTGGAAGTATATGCTTCCTCTGCACTAACCTCATGACTTAGTGACTTTGCATCTACAAAAGTATCTGATGCCACTACTACTATTATTCTGAATGCATAGGGATCCATTAAAGTAGCATTCTTATCTTTTTCAACAATCTTAGCCTCTACAATTCTTCTTTTCTTCTCATAAAAACATTGAAGATCCTCACTAGATTCTCTTACTCTTTTTCTCCCTTTCTTCGGATAGGTGATTTCTTTTCCTTCAGCTTTGAGTTCCCCAATTCTGTCCTTTAACCATGTCTTTGAAAATAATATAATTGGTTTGGACAATATGTCTAAAGATGTCTTCCAAGGTTGTGACCAATCAGGCTCTATAATAGGAACCAGCCTAGGCTCTGCATAACTATGATGTAGCAGTTTATCATCCTCTTGAACCTCTGGGGGAAGATATATGTCACCCATGGACATCATTTGCTCAATTTTTAATCTTTTATGGGCTCTTTTCCTCACCTCCTTATCATTTTTGCAATCATCCTAAAAATCTTCAATATGTATCTGATGCTTATACTTTTTGTCAACTGTATTCTGGATCCTATAGAAATGATCAAATCTTCTGGCTAAATCAAATTCCTGAAAGCCATAATATCTTAATTGTTGCTCTGAATATCCTGCAACCTCTTCACTATAATAGAAGTATCTGCCAATAGCCCAAGGCAACTTCAGATTTCCTCTATTGAAATTCCTCTTATACATTTTAAAGGCATTCAAATTCTGCCTTGAAAATTCCAAAACAATCAATTTATCAAAAGGATATCGAGGTAGCATAAAGGGTTTTCCTTCAAATCCTTCAGTCCTGATATAAGTAAAATGTTCAAATTGAATGAACCAAGAACTATGCAATCCAATTGCATCCTCTACATTTTTAGACAATCTTTTTTTAGGTTCCTCTCTCAAAATTCTGACCATGTAAGTATAAAACACATCATTGACTAAAGCAAACTTCTTTAATGCATTTTCCTCTTGTAGGTCAGGGTCGTGCTCATATACTAATTTTTGACCAAGACCATTCCCTAGCGTTCCCACCCTTTCTATTACATGTATGTATGTTCTAATCTCTGTTGCACATGAATATAACAAGTATGAAGATAGATAGAAGGGCATCATCTTTTGTTTTCTTAGCATGGCCTATTTCCATATAGCTGTGCTTATTGCTTTGGCCTAGTGAATCTTTCCTTGTTGTTTTCCTCCTTCCCTCATGAATTCAATAATAGTAAACATCCATGTCTCACATTTGGTGCCATCTCTCAGTCCTACCAATCTACTCAGTATTGTGATCATCAAATGGATTTCTTCCTTGAAGTATATTCTCATCAAGTTCTTGTGCACTCTGGCTACAGCCTTGGGTTTATTTTCTGGGTTATACCAATTGTAGAATATCTTTTCTCTACAATTTCTCTAATTTGTATGAAAATCCTCATTATATTGATCTATATCAATATCTCTCATTTTCTCATTGATTTCCAATCCAAATGTCCTCACAATCCCCTCCTTGGATAAATCAACAATAAGTCTGTCATAAAACATAATCTTCCTGGTAACTGGATCATAAAGATATATGTAATCCAGACACAAATATCTAGCTTCCATAGCCAATGGAAAACCTGCAGCCTTGTACAATCCACTCTCCCATATACATTTCATATCCGGTGAAGCATCTGCAGCAGTGATTTTCTATAAAACATCATCTACATCATAATTTCCTATATTTGTATCTGTTCGCACTCCACTCGTACTAATTAGTGACGGATAACCTCTATGCAAGGGTAATTCCTCTTTTTCTATCTCCTTTCATGGTTTCCTTTCCTTTTTCTGCTTCAGGGCCATCCTATAGAAAATGCATATTTTAACATTCCATTTTAACTTTTACCTAGGGTTTTACTATGAATTCCCTTTTTTTACCATTTTAACCTAACCCAATTTGTCTTTTATGTTTTAACTTCTAAATTTGTTAATCCTTACCCAATTAATTAATAGTTAAAACAAGGATTTAACAAATGCCTACGTTTTATACTGAAATTACTAAAATTAACATGTATTTTACCAACTGAACCGTAACGGTGTTTTGAGGATAAATACCTATATATCTTGACCACTCAACTTGTTGTTGACTTACTTTACCATTTTGCTTCCATCCAGCTACTCTAATCCAATCACCTTGGTGAGTTTTGCTCAATTTTTGTAGCAATTCTCTTTCTCTACAATTTTAATTCTTAACAATGTATATTTAAAAGCAAAATAACATTAAATTTACCCTAACTCTCGTTGAATTTTACTCTTTTTTTAGTGTTAGATCGGCATTAATTAGAGCAATTAATGCGCCAAAACTTCGGCCTTCTATTTCAGTGTTTGCATTTTTAAACTTTTTTACCATTAGTTTAATTTCGGCATACATTGTTACATTTGTTTGTATTTTCCTTTGTATGTTTTCTTTGTATGTTTTCTTTGTATCTTTTAACATACAAGCGTTTATGCAAGAAATCAAAACTAAAGTTTCTTCCCTTTTCCCTTTTTTTCATACATGTATCTTTGCTTTGTATATCACCTTTTGTATGTTATCTTGTATAAGCGCATATACAAACATCCCATATAAACCCTCTCTTTACCTTTTATCTTTCACGATGCCTTTTATTCCTTTGTATCTTGAATATGTATATCATAAACATACAAAGACTTTTCTATATTGAACTTCCTTTTCACATCTGACCTGTGTCTCTTATTTGCATCTTTTCTTTTACATTGGCTTGTATATTGAAGATATACATTGTTATTATACAAGCCCAATATGCAAGTGGTGGGGCCCACTTTACTTTTCACTTGTATTTCCATGCTACAACAATACTTGTATCAAACCTTTAGATACAAGTCCAGATACTATTCATTTCTATCCTTTTTTCAGACCTATCATTTTTTATAAACCACAGTTTACTTACTTTTTAGCTCCGACATGTATATAAAGTGAAATGCATATTTTGATATATAAAGTGAACCTTTATATTTGTATCCTTTTTTCAGACCTGTCATTTTTTATAAACCACAGTTTACTTACTTTTGAGCTCCGACATGTATATAAAGTGAAATGCATATTTCGATATACATTAAGGTATGATGCATAATTTATACCAAACTTTAACTTCCTTTGAGTTCTGCGTTGTATGTATACTGCAATGTATGTCTCCAAAACATACACATACAAAGCATGACACATACCTCAATAAAACCTCATTTCATATTATTTTCGGTTCCACGATATGCATATACTATTGTATATCACCTTGTATGTTTCATTTTTCCAAACATACAAACTTAAAATACATCCGATGGACTTAACCGATTATTCATTTTATCTCTAAACTCTGTCAAGCCCAACTTGTATGTAAGGATAAAGCGTTAGCGAAATACATACAAGCATAATGATGTAATAAACTTGATAACTCCCTTATGCAACTCATACAACAACACAACATACAAATGACTTTGTATATGCAACATACAAACCCCCCTATAGTGCATTTTACCTAAAAACACCCATATCTTGCAAAATATTGGGAATTTTAAAATGGTCTAAAAAGCAACCCTTACTCATTTTTGACAAGGAATTCACCCTTATTCTACTCTAGTACTTAATGCTATTTTTCTTTATTTTAAAAAAGGTTTATAACATTCACTTCCTTTTCCCTTTTACCACCAAGCACACCCACACACACAAGCAAAAAGCACAACCATAGCAGGGATCCTCCTTTTCCTAAGAAGTAAAATGGGGCATGTTGTGAGCATCACAACAATAAATTTTGATCCCTTTGTCACCGGAGGATTAAAACTTGGATTTAGATTGTCTTGGTGTCCCTCTACACTCTTTCAAATCTACAACACATAATGATTAACTAGAGAAATTCACTGACCACAATACTGGACTCTGCTATATGCTCTATTTCAGGCTCCCAGACTTAGATAGATTTCTATTTTGACTTCCGGTATGATCAGATACTACACTACGGATGTGTGGAACAATCTTATTTTCCATCAATGACAACACTTGTCTTGCTAAGCAGTGTCTCTTGCCAACAATCTCCCCCTTTGGCATTGATGGCAACACTTAGTGAAAAATGACTAAGTTTCATGACTGGCTTCCCCTACTGCGTATGCTTATACATTAGTCCACCACTCCCCCTTTTATGGACTCTTCATTTTCTTTCATTTTTCACTGTCTCTCATTCCCCCTTTGACATCAATGGCAAAGGGTGGGGTCCGCAAGTTCAAATTGTCAAAAAAAATTGTGTATAATGCTGCATATGTACAACTAATCATTAAGTTCTATTCACATGAACTTGAGAATGTCTGCAAAACTATTTTTCAATTACATAAATTTAGAGGCCCAAGTTCCCTTTATTCCATCCAAAATTGAGATGTGTCCACTCAGCAAGAATGCATATGCTTCTTCCTTTGTCAGATCCAGAGGGTTACTTGTCTGAAGTGCAGTCTAGGCTTCTGATAAGGCATTGTACATGGCTTCTAACTTGGGGGCAATCATTCCCCAGAGCTCACACATCCTCTTCATAATATTGCCTCTCTTTAATGAGCCTCTTTATCTCATCTGTCAAGCTGATTACTTGACATTCTTGGCTTATAGGAGAAACTGTTAGAGGATCAAAATTTTGAGATAGATTTGACAATTTATGTTCTTGCTCCTTTATCTTTTTCTCAATATCCTCACTAACTTTGGGCCATGATAGACATAATATGTACATATCACTTCCATAATTTAGAGAATTATGAATACTCTTTATGCTAATACCAAGTATCATTCTATCGTTTCCTATCAAACTCTTTACTTCACTAAATTTTTTATCCAAAAATTCTTTCTAAACTTTTGCCTCTGTTGATTTTTCAAAGGACTCAAAATGTGTACGTACAACATTCACAAGATTCTTCAGGTGACTAGAGGGGGAATCCAATGGACTCTTTTGTTAGGTTGGCAATAACTTCTCCAAGATTTCAGTTGCAAGCCCTAATAGTTCACTATCCTCCATGTGAGATTTTAACATCTTCTCCCTGGCCTTGGCTTGAGTGAAGGATGCAATCTTCATCACTTGTACTAGAGAGAGAGCATCTAGATTAATTGGTCCTTGGAGTAGTTTAGGCTCATCAAACTCAAGCATCTCTTTATCCAGAAGAATTTTTACTGCATTTGTAGTGTCTCTTGCAACAATTTCTAGAACACTTTCCGCTTCTTGGATCTTCTCTAGACTATCTTGTTTGGGTGCTTCAACATTTGCACCATCTTCTTCTATTTTCTCATCCTTACTCTCTTCTTTCTATTTCTCTACTTCACCTTTCTCTATGTCATCTACAGTGGGATTCTCTCCTTTGTCCTCACCATCTAAAATTTGTTCCAGAGGATCTAGTGTGGCAGTAGTATTCTCAACATTATCTTCCTTTTCTGATTGGTCAAGAGGAGTTAGAGTATCACCTGCATCATCAATTTGGTCCACCATCTATGTATCTTCTTTGTTTATTTGCTCCTCTGCCAAAATAGAGGAGTCATCAATCTCTATTTGTTGATCACTAATTTTCACTTCTTCAACATTTGGAATCGATGAATCAATTCCATCATCTGTCTTTTCATAGGTTTGCTCTTGGTCATCATATCCCTTTTTAATCTTTCTTTTGGAGCTTCTTGTTCTGAAATTGAAGGATTGACTTCCTCAACTTGTTCCTCTAAAACAATACAGTATTTATCTTTGTCAAGGGCTTTTCTCAAAATTTCTTCTATTTCCTTTACAACTTCCTCAGTTTCACCAAGCATTAACTTGTTCATCTGGATCTTTCTTTTGAAATTCTCCTTAACTCCCTTGAGGATTTTATCATCTTCTTTTTTGGTCATTACTGGACACAAGGTGGAGAGAACATATTCTCTAAGTTCTGTCTTTGTTCTTGGTCGCTTCCTTCCTCATTTCTATTATTTTCCTTAAACTTTTGGGAATTTCTTGCAAAATTTCCAATAGAGCTCTATTGATTTTGTTCAAGTACAGGATGGTGGCATCCTCCAAGATTTTCTTATTTGCTTCATCAAAACTATCATAATATATTCTAATAGGCTTTAGGTTCCCATGAACAGTAATTAATTTTACAATTTGATCAATAGTCATAGCAACCTTACCAATCTCTTGCCTTTTATTTTCCCTTTTTCTTTTGGAGGGTTAGTTTTCAGAGGCCTTTAAAGTCTTGGCTTTCTTTGATTTAACTTCTTCATCTATTTTTGTTTCCTCATCATCTTTTGTACTCTTGTAGGTTCTTGTGGCCTTGGTTTTCTTCCTCTTTCCTCCTTCACCGGATGGTGTGGCTTCTGGTGTCTTAATGGGAATAGACTTGGATTGTTCTGGGACAGTTGTAGAGCTTCTTGTTTTCCTTGAAGAGCTAGGTGGGACTTCCATAGCAGTTGCTAGCTCACTTTCTATCCTTTCTTTTGAATCTTGCCCAGGTCTTCTCTTCATCTCCTCAATCCTTTCTTTATTCTTTCTTACTGCTTCTTTGGTGATGCCAATACTCTCAACATATGTTTCAACCTGCCTCTACACTTTTCTTTTAATCTCTAGCTTTCTAAGTTCCGCATGTAGTTTTAGACTTAGCTCTTTATATGTTCCAAATCTTTCAACAGATGATTCTTTAGGTTTACTCAAAAGATACTAAGCATACATGTCTAGAACTCTCTATCTACCTCATAACCCATTGGCATTATCCATATCGTTCTTGGTTCTACTGTTTCCATTAGACATTGATCAGTGTCAACCATAAAACATATCTCATTCTCATACTTTTCTACATCTGACTTAGGGATTCTTTCCCTTGCATGCATCAGACTCCAAAATTTTTTAAAATAACCCCAGATTGTAGTCTTTTGTGCACCTAAATCTCCAAGGCTATATAAATGATCTCTTATTTGGATTGCCACTGGCCTGTCATTTGTCCAGTGCACACCTTGCACTCCAGGCACTTCATTCATAAAATAGAAAAATAAGCATATAATCAAGGAACCATACTTAAAGGAATTTTTTTTATCTTTCTTGATTTTGTTTAAATTTTCAAACATTTGATCCTGTAGTAGCTCATAGAGGTCATAGTCTACATTCTCTTTTAGCATTTTGTATGATGCATATATAGTTGTTCTAGAGACAGAGTTTTCTCTTCTTGAGTGATAAATCTTATACCCAATTACAATGGAAGAAAACTTGACATCTGGTTCTATAATGTCATTGATTGTCATGGCTCTTTTATCAAATTTCACACTGGTTGCATCAGTGACAGTTTGGTTTTGGATAGATTTTAACATGTGTAGTCCATTGGTTGAGTTTAACCTTGTCAGAATTCTGATAACATCTTTGGTGATTTTAATTGGTTTCAACAGCCATATAAATTCATCATGCATTTGGATCAACACATAACAAACCCATTCACTCTCATCAAATGACAGAAATTCAATTATTTGTAGAAAATGTTTACTTTCTAGGGATTCAAATTCAGGTTTCAGTTGGTAATTGTCATCCTTTAGATGGCTCTTAAACAACTCCAGTAGTTTCAGATTCCCAAATTCTTCTATATTGCAATGAATGTATGCCCTAATGTCTTCAACATGTAAAACCCCATATGGAACACATGAAAAAGCACCTAGCATCTCGACTTCAACAGATTTGAAAGGATGCTTCTTAAATTTAGGATGGGGCCTTTCAGTAACATCAACAACTAAAGGTGTAGCCATTTGCAGAGATTAAGAATTCAAGAGGTTTCACAGAAAATAGAAATACCTTGTTCCGTAGATTAGGGTTTTTCTTGGAGATCCTCTTCGCACTTCAATTCTTGAGAATTCTTAGCTCTGAGCTTGTTCACTCCTTCTCTTCTTTCTTTCTTCTGATGCAAAGTGATCTAAACAAGGAATGAATGACCTTTTTATGCTCCACAGTGCCTAATTTGTGTTTGTAATAAATGCTTTGCCCTAATACATCCAATCACTCTGTTTGTTGAATAGTTTCTCATAAATTACTCTAAAATTTGCCATATTCACCTCTTTTCTTTTAGGAATCCTTCCAAATAATCTGAAACAATCAAAGATCGCTTTTCTCACTATGCCATATTCAGGTACTTACTGGCTGGTGGATTTTGATTTTTAATGTAGCTCCCCATGAGTCAGAGCTCCCAATTTAATTCCCTGAGGATTTATCAACACTTGATTCCGGTGCAGACCCATGACCATTGTTCACAATTGTTTTCTTGGCCCATGTCTTGCTCATTTGATTCTAGATCTCATTGACATCAATTTTTTCTTTGCCTTTGTCTTGTTTCTGCTCATCCAGTTTTTTGTTTACTGGACCCCTTCATTCATTGATCCTACTTTTGTTGAATCTTGCAATATGACCAGATTTATTACAATTACATCAAACAACATTTCTTTGCTTATATGCTTGATTTCCTCTTGATCTAAACTAATTAGCCATGTGTCCAAATCCATTGCAAGCAAAGAAGTAGCCATTGACAGAATTGTCATTAGAGTTATTCATTATCATACTTCTACATTCATTGTATTTATGACCATACCTTTTGCATTTGAAGCGTTGACCAAAAAAGGATGGACCATTTTGATTTACTCTACTTCTGCACTAAGTAGCTTTATGGCCAAATTTATTGTAGTTGAAACAATTTCCATTGAAGGATGGATATCTTTGAGCATTTGGCTATCTTACTGGAGGTCTTCTAGGTTTGTTCCTTCCATTTCTTGATTGATAATTTCTTTGTCCAGATCCGGAGCTCTCACCTTTCTTATATCCAAGACCATGCTTGTCATCAATCTTTTTCTGACCTTCGAGTAGTGCTTCATGTTTAGCTGAGCTTATTTTGAACTTTTCCTTGTATTCATTTGCAACTTCTAGGTCATGTCTGAGAATGACAATTTGTCTTTCAAGTTCCCTCTCATTTTCTTTGCTTTCTTGTAGATCAAACTCTAGATGGCCAGCTATTCTATCCAATTTGCAACATTCTTCAGTTCTTTCTTTTAGTTTTTGATTTTGGTCTTCTTCATTTTTCTTCCTATTTTCAATTTCTTTAGTTTGCCTCATCACCCCAAATTCCATCTCAATTTTCAGAACAACTTCTTTTGACAGCTTTTCATATTCCTTTATTTTTTCTTCCAAAGCTTCATTCATGCCATTTTCTTCAGTTAAACTAGATAATTGTAGAAGTAGCTCCTTTCTCTTTTCCATAGATTTCTTTAATTTATCTTTTAACATATCAATGGTATCATCAGCAACTTTAAGTTCATCTCTTAGATTAGATATTTTTGCTTTGGACTAACCAAGATCTTCTAGGGTTGACCGAAGTTGATCTTTGAGTGAACCTGTTAAAACTCCTTCCAAGATCTTTCCTTAAGCTATTAGGATTCTTTCAAGGAACCTTGCTTTGATACCAATTGTTGTAATTGGCTTAGACAACTGAGAGGGGGGGTGAATCAATTGTCCCGCAATTAAACGTTTCTGCCTTTAAACTTCTTTTACCACTTATAATCAAATTAATGATATAAACATTTGAGCATCAATTAATAACACATGAGCAAAAATAGAAATAACACACTTGACACCAAGATTTTTGACGTGGAAACCTAGTTAAGGGAAAACCCATGGTGGGGGTTAACCCACAAATATTATACTATGTTAAAAGTATTTTACAAAGGAATGCACATGCATTCAAGTTCACTGCTCAAAAGGAGGCTCACTGCCTATAGAGTTGATTACAAAAGATTACAGTTTATTTGAGCTAAAGAGTATCATCTACTAATGCAAGAAATCAGTTCTGGTTTAGGCTCAAAATACTGATCTTACACACTTCATCTTCACTTTGCCCTGTTCACTGCTCTACCATAATCCAGACCTTAGTTCTCCTTTCTTTCGCACTCTTATCTACTTTTCACACTTACTCCATCACACCAACACACACACCTTCACTTCTCAAATCCATCTGCTATATATATATATATCTGCATCAGGAATTTTAACAAATTTTCAGTTGGCTTCAAGAATACTTGAAATTCTTATTGAAGACTCTGCTCTATTGGCTAAATCCATACACCAATATTGATGTATACCAAAAATAACATTTGTAGATCATCATACATGTTGGTCACTAACATTATATCTCATACATAGCTCATCAAAGCACTTCTATTAGATCCGCACAAGGATTTAACACAAGTCAACCTATTCTTCACTGAATTGTTCTGTCATAATAAGACCTAGTATTCAAATGCTCATACATTTGATCCCTTTGTCACCAAAGGCTAAAAACTTGGATTGAGATTGTCTTGGTGTCCCTCTACACTGCTTTAGATTTGCAACACATAATGATTAACTAGAGAAATCCACTGACCAAAATACTGGACTCTGCTATATGCTCTATTTCAAGCTCCCAGACTTAGATAGATTTCCATTCTGACTTCCAGTATGATCAGATACTGCACTACGGATGTGTGGAACAATCTTAGTTACCATCAATGACAACACCTGTTCTGCTAAGCAGTGTCTCTTGCAAACAATTCTTAGTTATCGACCAAAAGGCATCACCCATACATTCCAAATGACACTACATGTGTACCTCCAAAGGGAGTAATTTGTTCCTTCAAATCTCAGACTTTCCTTCTTGTAATTTAACATCTTGGATCTCCTCAAGTTGTCAAGCTTCTTTTAGAGGATCTGGCTCTGGTACCAATTGTTGGAATTAGTCCAGACAACTGAGAGGGGGGTGAATTAGTTGTCTCACAAATTTAACCTTTTCTTCTTTCAACCTTCTTTATCCACTTACAATTAGATTAATGATGTAAACATTAAAGCATGAATCAACAATACTTGAGCAGAAATAAATTGAACACACATAACACTAGAATTTTATGTGGAAACCCAGTTAAGGGAAAACCACGGTGGGGGTTAACCCACTAGATTTATACCCTGTTAAAAGTACTTAAATGAAATGAAAAGGCACTTTCCCTAGGGCTCACTACCCAGAGCTCACTACTTAGAGAGGCTCACTGCCTACAGGAGGCTCACTACCTATAGGAATTTGTGTTTGATACAGAAATAATGAACTGATAAATAGCATCTTATTCATGCCCAGTTTAGTCCCATTGAAAGCTTACTAAAATTTTGCTCTTCCCCCAAATGCTTCTTTATTATCTCTTCATCCTTTATTGCCCTTGTTCTTTTTCTCTTCCTCTTCTCTTCTCTGCTTCTAAAGTTTCCTTAGGATTTGATCATTTTCACACAAGGATGCTTTTTTGCAACTCATTTACACACCTTTATATCCTTCATCAATCTTGAAATAAACCTCAAGGTTGACATTACAAACATCTGGCTTAATGCAAATCACTTTGTTGTTGGCCAAACATAATTGGGACTTAAATCTTCCTCAATCAATATGCCACACTTCATAAGATTGTTCTTGGATCATCCGCAACATGCTTGAATCATCCGGTCAGCCAAGACTGGAAAGAACGGGAACATCAAGGAAGAAATCTTTAACAACGAGCTTGAACTTCAATGCGGACCTCCAACACAGTAGCTACACAATCCAGAGATCTCCACAAGCATATTGAATTCAACAAAAACATCCACACTCGTCCAAATCATCAGAATCACTTGCATCTTCATCCAGAACCTTAAGAACACTGTCTGCCATGACTGTCACACTAGAAAGATTGCTTGCAGACCTCCAAACCATGAACCACTTGAATGGATGATACACACTAACTTCCCAAACATTCCTCTAGATCCGCAGATCATCATATTACATTTCTGGAACAATCCAGACCTCTTTCTGGTCACTCTATCTCTTCTAAACACTATAGAACCTGTTCTACTCAAATGGCCATAGCTTCTTCAAATCTTCATGTGAACCCTTCAAATCTTAAGTAGAGCTTCTTCAAACAATCCTATACTCATCCATATGGTCCACATACATTGATCCTCATTAATTTTCTCAATACTCTCAACATTCTAGTCTTCTAATTAGGCAACAAAATAGGATATAGTTAACACCAATGGCAACAAGAATATGTTGACATCAATGATAACACTGCTTAGGCAGATATTTGCAACATATCCATGAGATTTTTCACACCAGAGCATATGAACTTCACTTGTATTTGACTGTCATAAAAGAAAGATAGCTTGCAGACCACCAAATCATGAACCATTGGATTTGTAGGCACTTATCATCATCCCAAACTTCCCTCTAGAACCGCAAAGAAAAATACTTCAATGTGGAGGAATGTAGAGCAAAATACTTTCTTCCTGTCACTAATGAATAATCAGAAAAAGTAGGTTTTACTCTGGTGATAGTGATTCATTCAGTTCTTCATACCGAAGGCTCAAACTTAGGATTTAGCAACTTCAAACATGCCTCTAGATAACTTCCAATCCACAAACAAAGATCTTCAATATACAAGAGATGTGGAGCAATCTTTTGGACTCTTCTTCCGTATGCAATACACTGTCTTCACTGCAATTCACTACAATTCTCTATTTCTTCGAGAGGAGCAAATTTTCTCAATACCCTGAACATGCAAAGATTCTAGACTAATATCAAGATAGGATATATTTGACACCAATGACAACAAAGATATGTTGACATCAATGACAACACCGATTAGTCACGTACTTACAACAAAAACTTCATCCAAGAAGAAAGGAAGTGGTTAATCTGGTGTCAACCAACCTCAACACATCTTGAATTGGAGGACAAGTACTTTATCCATCTATTGCACGTTGCTCCTTGATTTTTCCTGCATCTTATCTTTGTTTGTATAGTGAGGATGATTCACCACTAGATATTTGTCAGTGACTACATGCTTTTTTTGTAGGAGTTGACCCCTTTGGTTGTAGGAACTTCTATAGGGTAGGAAACTCTACTCCTTTGTTGCAAGAATCTTCCCAGCTTGGTTGCAAGAACTCTATGGTTGAGCTGCAAGTTAGTAGACTTGGTTGCTAAAGAAAGAAGTTAGTCCCAATGAAATCTCCAATCATAAAGATTATTGTAAAAATAATTATTCACACCACATTACATATGAAATAACTACTTTAACTATGAAACATTCATTAAAGCATCATATAATTAATGTTCTTCTTATCCAAAAATTATATGAAGTCTTGGTCTTGTAACATCAGAAAATGTCCCCTTGGGGGCTTTTCCCTCATAAGGTTTAGCTCCCGAGTCTTTTGCATGCATTTAGGCCATCTTACTTCATAATTTGGCATCCCGATGGAATGAGCCCTAGGTAACATGACAAATGGGACCTACGAGGACCCCTTGAGCTATACCCTACCCAAAATAGGGGGAGGACTTGGGTGCCCGTGCCCTAGTCCTGCCCTATTTTGGGGCAGCCCTAATTTTTGGGTTTCAGTTTATGACTGTTATTTGGGTCCTTTGCCAACACACGGTAAGTTTAAATTATGAAAATCTAGGCGGGAGTGTTTGTAGTTGCATATAAAAGCATGTTTAGGCATCCATTTGTAAACTAGATGATTACTAGAAAGCTTTGGTGTTCTCAAGGTGATTCAAGGCTTTCATTATGTTGCAAGAGCAGGCTTGTGTGGTTTGTGTGTTTGTATTTGTAGATTTGAGCATCCATTCATCATGGAATGAAGAGAATCTTCCTCCCATGATATCTTCACTACAAGGTGACATTATATTATGTTTTCATTATCAATTCATTTGGTTTTTGCCTCTTCCTCACAAGGGCACGTACTCTCTATCTGACAACAATGTTCAGAGACTTAAGTGTCCTTCAGGGCTTGATTGAGGCAAGCCTCTAAATACTACAAACCCCTCCCAAAGTCTTGTGATTGCAGGTTACAAGTGTCGCATTTGGGAAAAGTGGAATTGTAGGAAGGATTGGCAGACATCAAGGATTCAAGATCTAAAGAGAAGTCAGACACCAGAGTACTTCTAGGACTTGGGCACTTGCACTAGTGTCCTCCACAGACAAATTTCTGGAAACAGAAGTTACAAGGCTGATTAGTGTTGGAAGGAGGTTTAGATTCCGCATAGAAACTGACACCTTGGACTTGGGCGCCCGCACCTTAGTCCCCAACTATTCCACCTTAGAACCCTAAAAATAGGTACTCTATGATTTGTTATTTTACTTCTATCTACAAGAGATTTTTCTATTATTCATTAGTTTATTGTTGTATTTGCATAATTAGGGTTTTCATGGTCAATTGAGCATAAGAGAAGAGAAATTGGTAATTAAATTCTCTAATCCAAGTTTCTCTACATCTCACAGTGATCTAGGGTATGATAGTGAATTACCACTCAACCCTAGATCCTTGAATGTAAAGTGGAAAGGAGGATTTAAACATTAAACACTAAAACATTAACAAATCCAATTTTCCACTAAATAGGTCTAGAAAGGATAAAAGTGTTTGTAGAAAGGTACTTGAAAATAGGGAAAACAAGGATTAAAAAGGACAATAATGGGGCTAATCACTACCCCCAGCTCAAGGTGTTTCATACCCTCAAGTGGCTAAGGCCTAGAATTATACATGAGACCAATATTTCTAAAATCACAGGGATTCACATATCCTTCCCCTTCACTCAAGAAGAATTATTTTTGTCCATCTATGCATTCCCACCAAGTGTTTTCATCTAGTACTTGATATATTATCCTACCACTCCAATGAGAAATTAGAACCCAAAGGGTAGGTGGTTGGATGGCAACCATGTCAATCCATTTGCTCTAGCCATGTTAATATACCTATGACCTTTGTTGATAGTTGCATGAAAGTTGTACAGGGAGTGTGGCTCCTTACTTCTTAATTCTTTTGTTAGCTCTTACCATCTTGCTTTACTGAAATTGAAGGCTTCCTTCCCTATGTCCCTTAGAATCTCTTGATATGTTGTGTAAAGAGTCTCCCAGCTTTAAAGATTTTTTATCGTCACAATAGGGTTCTCTTGCAATTCAATCCATTCTTCCATAGCCTCATTGGGATTTTTCACTTCTCCTCTGATCATTAAGGACAGATTTTTCCTTCTCCATGTATCCCTTCATCTAAATCCCCTTGCTATGCTCATTCCTTATGAAGGAAATGAGTGCCCTAATATGTACATCACCACATAAGGGATAGGGTTCTAGGACAAAGCATAACGCACAACCATATCATGTAAATAAAATTCACATAGCTGATGCTTGAGTTCAATTGAAGATGTTCTAAAAATTCAAAAGAAATTCTTAGCTATATCAACCATAAGTGGTAGATCACTAAAAAATTGCATAAACTAAAAAATTAGAGACCTTTCCTTCAAGAATAATGTATAAACCCTAGAAGGTGGCATGCATTGCATGATTTGGCTTGTCAACTCTGCCATTCATCCCATTCTCTATTTTAATTTATTGATTTTCCCATCTTTTTCACTTATCTTCTCATTAAACTTCTTCACCATTTCCTCCTTTGCCTCTCTCCATTTTCATCTCATCTTTCTAATCTATTCATATCTCCTCCACAGCGGGTATTGTAAAGGGGGTCCATTTGTCTATGTTGTTGCATGGTGTTTAGAATGGCTAGCTGAGGTGGAAGGAATGTCTTATTTTATTAGATGAGTAATAAGTAGTACATGTTCCTCAACCACATTTGTTTCCATATCCTATTCCTCCACTACTATTTGAGTTAACTTGTCTAGTTCACCACTTTCTTACTCCTTGGCCTTCAGATGCTCTTCTAGTTGTTGACTAGTTTTTAATTATTCTTCTAGCTACTCATTCAATAGGCTTATTTTCTTTAGGGAAGCTTGTAGCTCATCCTCATTGCCTATTTCTATTTCCATAGGAATTATCCATTGCCTGGTGTTTAGGTTAGCAAATTTTGAGGATGGGGTAGAGTCTCCTTTAGGATCAATCCCTAGACTTCTTGATATAGTAGGTTGATCCCTATAAATGAAAAAATCCTCCTTTTTAGAGGCTATATCAGTTTCTAAGAATAGCACTTTAGGTGTTAATATTGTAGCCCTAGTCCCTGCTCCTTTAGTTCTAAAGCAACGTGAATGCCTTGGTTTCTATTTTTTTGGAGTTTGGACTATCTTTTGTTTCTTCTTTCTATTTTTTGGTGGATAAGGAGAGGGTTCATGTTTTCTTTTTGAGTGAAGGTACTTCAGACACAGGTAATTGTATCTCTTTCTCAAATGGGACAATTTCATGCACAGTTGGCAGGGTTTTAGATATAGAAGGCAAGGTCTCATGCATGGCTATAACATTTTCATGTATAGGAGAGTGAATCATTTGTACAAGTTATTCTACAGGCTCATGTGTAGGTATTATAGGACTCTCCAAGGATGTTGTTGGATCAAGGGTTGATGCTATAGGATCTTCTAGAGAGGCTTCATGCATATGGGAAGGTGTTGCATGTTTAGTGGAGGATGTTGCATGTTATTCCCCCATAACCTCTACTCATTTTTCCTATATATTTTCTATTTGTGGTACATGGATTTGCCTTTCTCTGAGCCTACAACCATTTGGCCCTACATCTGGTAATCCCCTCACATGATGAAGACCCAAAAATTTCTCCTAGGATGAATTAGAATACTACTCATTTAAACCCCCTTTTACCAATAGCTAGATAAGGCAATGGTGTGATAATATATCTGTTGTACCTGTTTAGTATTAAAAATAAAGAGGATTGATTTTAATGGTGTTTATTGTGAAAAATGAAGAGGATTTGTTTAGGGTTGATTTTGATGGTTTATGTTGATCCTCCTTTCACCACTAAGCATTCAAGGACTTCCAGCCAAATAGAGGAACCTACTACAGACCTTCTGTCACTTGGAACATAGGGGAAGATTAGAAATGTATGATTTTTTAATTCAATTAAGCCCAATTATGCTCAAAACTCTAATTACATGAATTTGTGAACAAACAATCAAATTACGGAAAATGATCACACAAAGAGATATAAAATGACAATCAAATGTGAACTAGATTTCAAAGATTGGAAAGTGGAAAAGTTAGGGACTAATGGGCCGGTGCCCTAGTCTAGTGCCACAATTTTTGTTGAGATCTAGAAACCTTGTCTACAACCTGTTCTTGTTGTTTTAGAGATTTTCCTATTGCAGGATCCAGAGGACTAATCAGTGGGCACCTTAGTCCATGTCCCTATTTTATTCTTTGATCTACAATTCTAATAGTCTGCACTACTCTCCTGCAACTCCACTTTTACTGCTTCGACAACCTGTAACCTACAATCACAGAAAAATGGGTTGGGGGTTGTGGTGCTTAGAGGCTTGCCTCAGTCAAGCCCCAAAGAGACATTCAAGTCTTCCAAACAACATTGTCAGGTAAAGAGTGTGTATCCCTATGGGATAGAGGCAGAATCTAAATGATAAATGATTAAAAACACAATTGATATCACCTTGTAGTGAAGATCTCATGGAAGGAATATGCTCTTCATGCCATGAGGAGATGGATGTTAAATTTGCAAATACAAACACAACAACAATGCTCTGCTTTTCCACACAATGAATATTTTGAATACTCTAGAAACACAAATATGCTAAATCCATCTAATGTCCATCTAGTTTACAAATGAATCACTAATCATGTGTATTTATGCAACTAAAAACATTCCCGCTAATAATTTCATAATTCAAAATTACCTTGTCATCATAGGACCTAAATAACAGTCATAAACTGACACTTTGGAATTGGCCCTAGCCTAAAATAGGGCAGGGCTAGGGCGTGGGTGCCCAAGTCTTCCCCCTTATTTCAGGAAGGATTTATGTTAAGTGCATCCCCTGAGTCCTATTTACCATAAAACTTCAGGGTTTTCTCATTGGGAGTCATCAAAATCATGCAAGATGCTCTAAATGCATTCTAAAGGACCTGGGAGATAAACCTTAAGAGGAAAAATCCCCCAAGGGGACATTTTCTGATGTAACATTTAGCCCCTACTTTGATGTATATATAAACACAAGGCCAATACATGCATTAAAGTATAATAAACAAGCATAGAAAACACACCAAGCACGGAGAGGACACGCCAATCATAATGAAGACAATAACATGCATGCAAAACATGAAGAAGATAGTATTGAAGACACACAAAACACAGTCAATACAATGAATGTAGTGAAGACAGTGATGATTTTCTTTTTCTTTTTCATTTTCATATATATGAAATGCAGATGTAGGTACAAGGAAAGTAAACACACCACCCATAATGCAAGAGGGACTCATCGCCACTGGTCTTTAAGACTACATATCAGGCAATAGACATGCAAAACAAATCAAGCATGCCATACAAATCCCAAAGCATAGGAGGGACTCATCACCACCAGTCTTTAAGACTATGCTTGGGAACAAACATGCAATACACACACACTTGGAAGACATAGAGAAAACATGACAAACAAGCGATGGAGTGTTCCTATTTCTAGGTTCATCACCATCTTAGGCACATTACAGGCACACACTGACGATTGGGCTTCACCACAATAATTTCTGAAGACATGCTTAAGGGTTGAGTTAGTCATAGAGTCGCTCCCTACCTATGCAAAGAACTTTTGAAAATGATAGGATGTGCACTCTCCATGAGAAATACACCATCCCTACCCCCACAGAGGGCTTAAAAAGATATACATGATATCCTGTTGGTGTTGGAAATAAGCCACACCTAGACCGACGATGGACTGGTCCAAGAGGGGCCAGTAGCTCAATGGTAGAGCACTCTAGTAGTGTATGGAAGGTCCTAGGTTCGAGTCCTAGCTGGTCCATGTCTCAACATGGTATCAGAGCCAGGCCCAGGCTAGGAGCCTCAAGCACACGAGAGGTGTGGCTTAAGGGGGGTGTTGGTGCTAGAAATAAGCCACACCCGGACTGACAATGGACTGGTCCAAGAGGGGCCAGTAGCTCAGTGGTAGAGCACTCCAGCAGTGTATGGAAGGTCCTAGGTTCGAGTCCTAGCTGGTCCATGTCTCAACATATCCTGCCTCTGCAGAGGTCTTAAATGATTGCAATAGATTTCAAACAGACCTCAGAGTGTAAGAGGAACTCATTGCCACCACTCTTTAAGACTATACCTGAGAGAAAGCACACTGCTAACATCTAAAACAAATAGCTTACCTTATATATGCCCCCACCTTAAGGTAGTTGATATCAAGTATTGATATCAAGCACGTTAAGGTAGGAAGAAAACACATAAGGGAACATGGACTCTTGCAAAGCCCATGCCCCTTGAAGGTGACATGTACTTATGATTGCCAAATGTTCCCACAAACACATTTCTACAAGAAAAGTGTTAGTGTCCATATAATCATGATAAATAACAATGCATATGATCAATCACATAAAGAAGCAAGATTCAAGATAGACAAAGTTCACGGAGCAGTAGTATTGTTATGTTTTTGTAAGTGCTATAAGACACCATCAAGATCACATGGAGTGATTCTACTAGCCAAGCATTGGATAATATATATCAACCCCATCGTCATGTGTGGACTTGGTCCATTTATTGATTTCTCACTGAAGGGACACTAGGTCCTTATTAGTATGATATGTTTTTAATCATCCACCCATTAAATAGAAACACTAGAGGAAGGGAAAGAATAAATCAAGAGAGGAGAAACAAGTGCCTTAGGGACAGTCACGTAGGAGGGTGCCAAATAGAAGAAGGGTCACAACAGAGGTAGTCTCCTGGTATCTTGGACCTTATAAGAGAATCAAGGGTCATCCCAGGAGGCCTAAACAACACATAACACATCACGGGGGAAACACAACATGAGAGGTAAAGGGTTAGAAATACTTACCTATAACGACAACCTAATTAAAGGTTGTCAACAATCAAATCGTCATCGTCATCTTCCCACTCCTAAATCTTAGAGGATAGTGGGACATAAGGTACCATAGCCCAATGCTTATTCTTGTCTTCAAATTGTCCATTCTTAATATCTTCTTGGTTCAATTCAATGTTAGGTGAAATTTTTTCTTGTTGATTTGTCATTCATTGGGCATAAGCTTGTCGTCTCCTTCTCCTTTCTTTTGCCTTCTATTTCTTTTTGTCTTACCACTTATCTCTTGTAAGATAATGTTTTGCTCTTCCATAGGTTTTTGAGTTTTAGAGGAGGAAGAACTAGGATCAAATCTCATTTGTCTAGGTGGGCGGGGGAGGAACCTTAGCATAGGGTCCATTTCCTTTCAGTCTAGGATTTTCTTCAAATGCAGGTTGTTCGTCTCTTGTTGTTTCATGCATATAAGGATCAGCCACTTGATGTAATAGTTTTGTCTTGTAGTTTCTATAGATCAAGAAGTTAAAGTCTGTCCATGGCTCTAGTTCCACCTAAGATCTTTCCCAAAAGTAATCTAGTATAAAGTTTTTTTTTGTAACCAAAGTTTTATACTTCGTGTAGGGAATAGTAAGCACGTGTCCATTCAAAGGAAATTTTACACAATTATGAATTGTTGAAGGGATAGCTTTCATAGCCTTTAACCATGGATGTCCTAGTTTTATGTGAAAAAGGTCTGAAATGGGGATAACATCAAACAATTGTTCTACAGATTTCTCAAATATAGTGACCAATAAATATATTTTCCCTGAAGTGTTTATAAAGGTTCCATTATGTGTCTTAATCATCATATTCGAAGGGTCATAAAAGCCTTGCATCAATCCATGTGAATAGAGGAACTCTTCTATGGATACATTATTCATGCAATTAGGATCAATAAGGGTTCCATCCATAGGATTTCCCATTATCTTCATAGTGATATAAAGAGGTCCTTCAGTGTCACCAACTGTTCTATCATGAGGTGTAAACACGATTTCAGGTACGGGGACCTTTCTTTTCATGTAAGGCCTAAGAGGGAACCTATTGTTATTGTTCCAATTAGAAGCCATGTGTATAAGTTTTCAAATCAATGTAAGATCAGATTTTAAAATCTTTTCAAAAGTTATGCAAAAGACAGGTGCAAAACTATGTGTAAAAATGACCTAAAATGCTTGATTTTTTCAACTTTTTCAATGCTAATAAGTGAAAGAAAAATTGTTGTAAGGAAATTTATGAAGTGCAGCAAGTAATATGTCTGATATAAGTCCAATTAAGCAATAATATGCTTCACAACACACTCTTGATGCAAACCTAGAATGATGACAAGTCAAAACCTAGTGAAAATACACTAAAATATGCAATTTTTCACAAGTTTTCAATGCAAAGACCCCAAAAAAGGGGTGTCGTAAAGGATTTTAAGAGATAAAAAAGGTTATACTAGTAATATCAGTCACCTAAATCCATAAAATCTGTTACAACACGCTTGGAGTGCAAATCTAAGGCAAATCCTAGGGAAAATATAGCCAAAATATGCAAATTTTCACCAAATTTCAATGCGAAAAGCCAATAGAAAGGATGTTGTAAAGAATTTGAGGAGGGAAAGAAGATAATAATCCTAATAACAGCCAATTAGTGCATAAAAATCCTTTACAACATGCCTATGGTGCAAATCTAGAGAGATGATAAGGCCAAAATCTAGTGAAAAATCAAGGTTTTTAAACCCTAGGCATGAAATTTTGCAAGCAAACCACTATGATGCAACATTACAGTTAGAATTCAGTCCTACTGAGTTTTTTCAAATGGTAGTAAAATATGAAACAGGATTTTGACTACAAACCCTAGTGTAGACACTGAAAATTGTCTAGATCTTGTTTACATATGACCTTGTTTGTCTTTGCCCTAGGTCCTGGTTACACAAGACATTGTCAACATGACCTTGTATGTGCTCCCATAAGTCCTAGATCATCCTAGTTCATCTAACCTCATCTCACTTAATCCCATTTATCCCTAGGTCCTAGTTTATCCCATCTTAATCCCATTTGTCCAACTTAATCATATTCCCAATTAATTAAATAAATCCATTTTATTTAATTAATCTCCCCATTCACATGTCCTCACATAATTCAAATTAAATATTTGAATTAAAGCACTCACCTTTAATTTTATTCAAACAATGTCACATGCTACATCATCCACCTAATCCCTCACATGTCAAACTAATTTAAATAATCTTTTATTTAAATTAGATTCCTTTTTAGCACAATCAAACACTTGTCCACTTCCCTATTTGTCTCATGTGGGGTAGTACAACTTGCATTTAACACAGTTCACATGTGCAAGCTAATTCAAATAAAATATTTGAATTAGATTCCTTTTATTCTCCTTCACATACTTGTCACATGACTACGATTTCTTGAGGTGCAAGGAAACCCTAATTAACCCTAATCAACCTCAACCATCCATATCATTCAAAATAACTCTCAATCACAATCGTCCATTCGAATTTCCCTTTCTATAAAGGTAGCCTCTCTTGAGCCATTTGTAATGAATCTTCTTCTAGTATCCACATGTCAAATTTTTTTCTCAATCTCTCATCCATCTATCTTGCATTCATCCAATCATTCATCTACCAATCCCTATCCTATTATTATGTTGTTGAATCAAGCAATCAGCATTCATCTCTTTAAGTAAAGCTAGATTGTTTCGGGAGTAGTACTCTCCACCCTATCGATGGATCGTGAGTTGATATGAGGTTTTCATTCATTTGATTTGCATTTTTTATCATTTCCTTCATGTTGATTTTTCGTGATCTCACCTAGCTAATGTAAAACTAGGTTATATGAAAAAATGCACAATTTCAAGCATTTTTCATCAATTTAAGCATGAAAATGCAATCTAAATGAGTGATGAATGAAAAATTTATGTAAATTAAATCAGATCTGATTATAATGACAAAAATTTAATGAAATTAAATGCAATTATTTCAAATTATTTGAAAATGTAAGCTAAAAATGCCATTTTGTTCAAATTTTTCAATTTTTTTGTAATTTTCCAAATCCAATAAGATGAATAGTGATATGATTGAATGAGATGAATGTAAATATGAAGCACAACACTCAACAAGGTGCCAAAAATTCTAAAAGTATGGTTTCACCAAAATGTTTAATGTGAAAAATGAAGAGGATTTGTTTAGGGTTGATTTTGATGGTTTATGTTGATCCTCCTTTCACCACTAAACATTCAAAGACTTCCAGCCAAGTAGAGGAACCTACTATAGACTTTCTATCACTTGGAACATAGGGGAAGATTAGAATTGTATGATTTTGCTATTCAATTAAGCTCAATTATGCTCAAAACCCTAATTACGTGAATTCATGAACAAACGGACAAATTACGAAAAATGATCGCACGCAGAGATATAAAATGACAATAAAATGCATACCAAATTTCAAAGTTTGGAAAAAAGAAAAATCAGGGACTAATGAGAGGGTGCCCTAGTCTAGTACCATAGTTTTTCCCAAGATTTGGAAACCTTGTCTGCAAACATGTTCCTGATGTTCTAGATATTTTCGTGTTGCAGGATCTAGAGGACTAATGAGTGGGTGCCCGAGTCTAGGTCCCTATTATCTTCTCTAATCTACAATTCCGACAGTCTACACTACTCTCCTACAACTTCAATTTTTCTACTTCCAGAACCTGTAACCTGTAATCATAGAAAAATGGGTTCGTGGTTGAGGTGTTTAGAGGCTTCCCTAATTCAAGCCCTGGAGAGACATTCAAGTCTTCTAAACACTGTTGTCAGATAAAGAGTCCATATCCCTACAGGATAGAGGAAAAATCTAAATGATAAATGATTGAAAACACAATTGATATCACCTTGTAGTGTAGATGTCATGGAAGGAAAATTCTCTTCATGCCACGAGGAGATGGATGCCAAATTTGCAAATACAAACACAAAAATAATGTTCTTCTCTGCAACACAATGAATATTTTGAATGCTCTAGAATCACAAGTATGCCAAAATCCATCTAATGTCCATCTAGTTTACAAATGAATCACTAATCATGCTTATATATGCAACTACAAACATTCCCGTTAAGAATTTCATAATTCAAACTTACCGTGTTGGCATAGGACCTAAATAATGGTCATAAACTGACACTTTGAAATTGGTCCTAATCTAAAATAGGGTAGGACTAGGGCGCGGGTACCCAAGTCCTCCCCCCTATTTCAGGAAGGATTTATGTTAAGTGCATCCCTTAAGTCCTATTTGCCATGAAACTTTAGGGTTTTCTCATCAGGAGTCATCAAAATCATGCAAGATGCTTTAAATGCATTCTAAAGGACCCGAGAGCTAAACCTTAAGAGGGAAAAGCCCCCAAGTGGGTATTCTCTGACATAACAAATGGTTTTGTACTAATCCTCCTTTAACCACTAAACATTCAAGGACATTCAATTGAGTAGAGAACTGTACTATAGATCTCCTATCACTTGGAACATAGGGGAAGATTGGAATTGTGGGAATTTTTTGTTCAATTAAGTCTAATTATGTTCAAAACCCTATTTTCATAAAGTCATAAACAAATGGACAAATTATAGAAAATGATCACGCATAGAGATATCAAATGATAACTAAATACATAGCAGATTTTGAAGTTCAGTGTGTGGAAAAGTTAGGGACTAATGAGTGAGTGCCCTAGTCTAGTGCCTTAGTTTTTGTCAGGATCTAGGAATGTTGTCTGTAACACAGTTCTACTATTCTAGAGATTTCACTCTTGTAGGGTCTAGAGGAATAATGAGTGGGTGCCTGAGTCTAGGTCCCTATTTTCTTTTCACATCTATAATTCCAACAATCTGCACTGCTCTCCTTTAACTCCAATTCTTTCACTTTCAAAACCTATAACCTGCAATCACAAAAAAGTGGGTTGGGGGTTGTGGTGTTTAGAGGCTTGCCTCAGTCAAGCTCTAGAGAGACATTCAAATCTTCTGAACACAATTATTAGATAAAGAGTGTATCCCTATGGGATAGAGGTAAAATCCAAACGATAAATGATAAAAAAACACAATTGATATCACCTTGTAGTGAAGATCTCATGCGAGGAAGATGCTCTTCATGCCATGAGGAGATGGAGGCCAAATTTTCAAATACAAACACAATAACAACACAATATTTTGCTCTACCACATAATGAATGCCTTAAATTACTTTCACATAAGCTCATGAATCAAAATTGCCATCTAGCTTACAAATGAATCACTAATCATGCTTATATATGCAACTACAAACATTCCCACTATGAAATTTGTAATTCAAACTTAGGATGTCGGCATAGGACCTAAATAACTATCATAAACTGACACCCAAAAATAGGTCCTCACCTAAAATAGGGCAGGACTAGGGCATGGGTACCCAAGTCCTCCCCCCTATCTTAGGTAGGAATCATGTTAAGTACATCCCCTAAATCCCACTTTCCATGAAACTTCAGGGTTTTCTCATTGGGAGTCATCAAAATCATGCAAGATGCTCTAAATGCACTCTAAAGGACCTGAGACCTAAACCTTAAGAGGGAAAAGCCTCCAAGGGGACATTTTTTGATGTAACATTTAGCCCCCACTTTAATGTATGTATAAATACAAGGCCAATACATGCATTAAAGTATGGTCAACAAGCACAACAAACACGCCAAGCACGTAGAAGACACACCAGTCATAATGAAGACAGTAACATGCACGCAAAACATGGAGAAGATAGTTACAGTCATGCAAAACATAGAGAACAAAGTATTGAAGACACACAAAACATAGTGAATATAATGATGATTTTCTTTTTCTTTTTCTGATATATGAAATGTAAATGCAAGTAGAAGGAAAGTAAATACACCACCCATAATGCAGGAGGGACTCATCACCACCGATATTTAGACTACATATGGGACAACAGATACACAATACAAATCAAGCACGCCACACAAATCAAGCATACCATACAAATCCCAAAGCATAGGAGGGACTCATCGCCATTGGTCTTTAGACTATGCTTGGGAACAAACACGCAATACACACACACATGGAAGACACGTAGAAAACATGACAGACAAGCGATGGAGTGTACCTATTTCTAGGTTTGTCACCATCTTAGGCACATTATAGGCACACACCGATGATTGGGCTTCACCACAACAATTGCTAAAGACACACTTAAGGGTTAGGATAGTCACAGATTTGCTCCCTGCTGTTGGTTATGATGTTAGTCACAAACAAGCATAGAATAAAAGTACACATTAACCTTTATTCATCTTGACAGATACTATGAATTCAAGGAATTCATGATCACAAGTCTCCAGTGATTAGGTCTTAATCATCTGAAGTTACTCAGAGGTTAATGTGAGTTGCTGTTTCCATTTTGGGGCCTTACGTGAAAGTTTAACGTCATCATGACATTCCTACAGAAATTCTTTACAGAGAAGTCATATTATGCAGTTATTTGGTGAACAAATGCAGAGATACCTCAATCTTTACATGATATTTTCAATTGTGCATGTTCTGTATTCAAATATGCTAAATATTTGTAATTATCTACGAGATGTCTACATATCTGTATTATTTGCTTAAGATCATCAATTATTTGCAATTATGGAGATGAAACACTCTAAAATTTAAAAGAAATTGAAGAAATACTTCTAATTAAAGTGAACCTTCAGCTTTTAAACCACATGTATATTAGATACTATCATGAAGAGAAGAAAACCAAACCATATTTTCACTAGGACATTCCACAGCTAGATATAGTTGATGCTAACTTCAAAGGAATTTGTATGAAAACAACACATGTAAGTAGACATGCACTCCAAGGGATACAGCAAATCACCACATATATCAGGAAATCATAGACTGATTACTTAAGATTTACTATGAATTGTAATCGACACAGTCTTCTCATTCATTAAGCATGCAAAAATATAAATGTATACGAAAACTTTGAAATGAGCTCTAAATGTTTCAGCAGACGGATTTCAATTAAGTTTTAAATGTTTACAATAAGGCATTCCACCACCTTTTATAGAATAAGGTGAGGAATCCATTACAAAAGATCCATGATCCTGATTTATTAATGCAAATCTACGGTCATCATTCTCTTGACTTCGTCAATCTTTACAAAAATGGCACAAGTTGCCAGCTGGCAACCATCTATATTACTTATGCTTATACCCCTTTATGATGTATCTTCATCATGTTCCTCAGCTGATTCATGTGGATCATCATCATGTGCATCACTTCCTAAACTTTCGCTATCCTGATGATGATGATGCCACATATGGGGTTGCAAGCTTTTCTGGATCTGCTCATATGAATGCACAACTTGATCTATTGCTCCGCCATCTTGAGTCTTTTCTTTGATGATGGCATGCTTATGTGCTTCATACTTATCTCTACTATTATCCAGCTTGTTTTTTCTGTCCTGTAGTGTTTCATTGTATCTTTCCATCTTGACCTTGATCCTCATTATTTTATCTATAAGTTCCTCTGTCAAGTCGATAGGTGGACCATCTGCTTCTGATTGGAAGTTACTGTGTAGAGCTTTGATGGCAGACTCTTCATCTTGATTTTCTATTTTCCCTTCCACCTTGCCTTCCAATGTTTCTAATATCTCTGCCTCTTCGGCCATTAAATCGTGTAGCCTCATGCTGATATCTCTCAGCTTATTATTGCATCTTTTGAGGACTCCGCATTCAAACTGAATATCTTTGTACCAGATGTCTACCAACAATGTGGTATTACTGCTTAGTACCTGCTTATTGATAAGCAGTTGAGAATTTATCCTCTTTATTTCTCCCAAAAGGCTTAGGACCCTTTCCAGTTTATAAGACCTTTTCCCAGTCTGCATTTGCAATTTATCCACCTTGGTCTTGGAGTCACTTAGAATGCTCCACCTCTTCAAAGAAGCCTTCACTATTTCTACAGCATCATCCAATGTGGATGACATCCATTTTCTTATTACAGACGCCTCATGTTTCATGAGGTCTAACTTATTTACCTCTTCCTGAGAAATAGTAGTCAATGGGACTGCATGTTCAGTTGTAGTATCATCAGGACTGGTCAGCCTCCTTATGTAGGCATGCAACTGAGCAATGTGCTCTTTGTGTTTCTTATTCTTCTCCTTCTCTTTTTTCACCTTTAGGATCAAAGAATCAATAATGTCTTTGCCCTCTTGACCCTCTTGGTCTTCATTAGCAAAACCCAGATCTACTGTGCTAATTTGAAATTCATCTACAGTAATTTTACCTTTTTCTTTCTCCACCACAGGTATAGCAATTTGTGCGGTTCTTCTCCCAGTTGCTGGATCTCTCTTGATAGCCGATGTCATTTTGGTCTTCCTCCTAGGCTTCATTATATCCACGGAGAACAAGGTGGAGACATCGAATTCCTGAATTTCAAGCTCTTCCTCTATATTTACTTCTTTTGCCAACCACGGAGGCACCTGATCATGTTTTTCAACATCATCATGATGTTCACCCATATCTCCCGTTTCTGTCAGCAAATGTTGTGGAGACGGTGATTTTCCCATTTCTTCTTCCTGATGCTCACCATGTTGTTGATCCTGCGGTATATCCTCATGTTGAGTAATTTCCTTCTCTGGAGGAGCATCCTCTTGGTGTGGGGAATCCTATGGTGCATCTGTATGTTGATCATGATGATCATGATCTTTCTCTGTCATTACTTCATCTGTTTTCAACTCTTCCCCTTGTTGCTTATCCACTGCACTGGATACTGTGGATTCTACCTGGAGTGCTGGCGGTTGTTCTGCAGCCACTATTTGTTATGAACCTGCACTATCAACTTCTTGTATTTTGGTAGCTGGATCCTCTATTGTTTCCTCCTTTTCATCAGCCTTTGTTTCTTGAACCTCTACTATAGCAGGTTCTGCTGATGTATCATGTGGACTTTGTTGTCCCAATTCCAGAGTATGGCCCTCTGATTCAGCCATCTCTATTTCTTCTATTGGGTGCCATTTGTCAGGTGATCCTACTGGATATCCAGGACTTACATCCTGTTTCTCTGTCAGGTCCACTACTGTAGGACTTGTCACCTCTGTGATTAATGTATCTAGCCCTATTTCTTGAGCTACCTGCTCTGGGCTCTTTTCTTGCTCTTCTTCTACTTGCTTCATCTCCTCAAGTACAGCTTGAACTGGTGGAGGCTTATGAGGGGTCATGCTTATTCCGGTAGCAAGTGTCTCCATCTTTTGTGCAGCCACATCCTGCACGACCTCATCATCAGACAAGTTTATTGTCTCATCTAGCGAGACATGTCCTTTCGCTTGTGTTTGATCAGTTTCTTTCATTTGTTCTTCTGCAAGTTCAATTTTGAACTTGACGATGGTAGGAAGTGGAACATTATGCTAAAGTTCCTTTGGTACTTCACTACCTACCCCTTGTAATAGTGTAGGGGGTTGGCTTATTCCACCTCTCATGGAGGTTCTTTGTTTCTTAGGTGGGGTGGATACCAGCACCTGTGGAGCTTTTCTCTTCCTCTTTATTATTAATGGAGCCTCCTCTTCTTCAGGCTCTTCCTCCATGAGGATATCCTCTGTATCATGTTTTCTTGAGGACTGACCCTCTTCTAAGGTTTTAGTAATTTCAGCCTCTGCTGTCTTACTCTTCTTGGGCTTTTCTTTCTTTGGAGGAGATGCTAACTCTGATCCTGATCCTGATGTTGCTGCCTGCTCAGCTACAAATACTGCCCTTTCAATTATAACCCCTTTGGGTTCTTTATCCACCTTCTTACCCCTTGGGGGTCTTTTGCTCTGTTGTTGTGGTGGAGGGATTCTATCTCCCTTGGTCTTCCTCTTCTCATTCAGGAAGTCGTCATATTCATCCCCAGGAATATCCTGTCCCTTCTTCTTGTTGTCCACGGTAATGGCAACACCTTTCTTTTTCAATGCCTCCACCTGCTCATCAACCCAAGCTTGAGTTAGCTGTATGGTCCTGGCAATGAATGGGTCCAAAGATATGTCTTCCTGCATGGTGAGGTCAGGTGCAGAGATGGTGTCATTATATATCTTCTTTTGCTCATATTCATCTGCAATTATCTTGCCATCATCCTTCTTCAATTGTTGGGGAAGGGAGATGCAATCAAAAGTTCTAATTTGGTTCAGAGTTAACCTATGATACCTTCTTCTTCTGGCCTCTGCCTCATCTTCACAGTTGGCCCAAAAATCTTCTAGGTGCCTCTGATGAATAGGCTTTCCTAGTATTTTCTGCATCCTGCCATAAGGATCATATGGTCTTGTTAGTGGAAAAGGCTGCAGATTCATTTTATTTAGGGTGACCATCACCTTCTTTATATTGTCTAAGTCAGGGCACATATAGCAGCCAATGCTGACTGGGAACAAAATTGGTGGCAGCTTCTTGGCGTCCTTGTACACTTTTATCATAGTGGAGGCCTGCCGGATAAATTCCATTAGTATCACTGCATCAGTAGGATACCTCAGCAGCATCAGGGGATGTCCCTCAAAACCTTCAACCCTTATGTATGAAAAGGTTACAAACTGTATGTACCAGGCCCCATGCCTGTAAACTATCTCTTGAGCCTCCATGCTCAATCTCTTTGTTCTATCTTCCTCCATTGTCCTCACCAGATGCATGGAGAATGCATCATTGACCAGTTTGTAATCATTAAGGTAATTGGTTCTCTGCAGCTGGGGATGATGATCCCAGATATATGCAGCATTTGTGCCTGTAAGCTTTCCATCTATAACTAAAGCATCAAAAGTGCCTTTGTAAGCACAAGAATAAACAATATATGATGACATATAGAATGCACAATTAGAACCTCCTAGGTTCATCAGCTGCTCATGCAGAGCATCACTTATTATTTGGCCCCATAGTGGTTTGATGTCTGAATATAGACACATCATGATTATTCCATACATCCAATCTCTGCAACTACCAGCATCAGGCTGGCCCGTTACCCTATTCAGGAGTGCAATCATGTATTGGTATTCCTCACTGAAATCATACTTGAACAGGTGCACAGGAAGTTTGGTTGCTGCAGGATATATACTATTCTTAGCCCGCCATTGATACATGTTTTTCCTTGCTGATTTCTTGTTGGCTTCATACTCCTTTTCAGACTTCCTCAGGTCTACGCTCTTAACTTTACTACCCAGTGGCAATCCGAATGTCTAGGAGAGACCTTTGATGGAGAGGTCTGCATATATCCTCCCATGCTTCATCACTTGCCTTGTCTCAGGGTTATAATTCTAGGCACATTCTATGACCAGTTCTGGAGATTCCATGGAGTATGGAAAACTGGTAGCATTCCACATTCCTGACACGAACACTACATCCAACACAGGACTCTTATCATCCCCATCATTCAGCCTAGCTGACCAGGCTTCTAAATTGGTGCTCCCCTAATGGGTATCTGTAATTGCTCCATATTTAAACAGGACCCCCCTCTAAGAAGAGAACATGGGCCTACTGAATTCCTCTTGACACTTAATGAACTGCTTGTCAGCCATGAGTACCTGCAATTAACAAAATCCTATCTCACAACGGGCATACACATGCATGCATATTGCAAATAAAATCACCATGCCTACTGTATCTTTTCAACATTACTTAATCATATGGATGCATAAACAAGAACCTACATCATCATACCTGAACAAAAATAACATGATGAGGGTTTCATTTACTTACCTGGTTATGTAGACCCTCTTTTATACCAGTAGACTGTTAACAATGCTCTTAATTCAGCTGATGATCACTTACTTCCTTCTGTCCATGAGCTCAAATCGTGCAACAGTCGCTAGTATGCGGATATGGAAGCTGGTGCTCTGTAAAACAATTTTATCGCAAGGTAAATGTAAAAATGATGATTGAATTACCTTTTAACCTTGCAATTAGGGTAAATTTAGGGCAACTCTGACACATTAGATTGTATTCATTGATTATTCGTGTGAAAACGCAGGATCTCGCCAGGTGTTTCATTGAGTTCCGAGGTCGGCGGGAACCACCTACCATGTCTGCGCACATTAAATGATAATGGTGGCAATGGGAGCATGGGGATATCCATATGACAGGATATCATGAAGGCAGGATGATATTCGCAAATATCAGGTCAAGTTTCAATGTCATCCTCCTCTGGCAAATTGGAATGGTTATCGCAGCAAGATTCGGGTGACAAAAGTGCCTTTTGATTATGTTTAGTACCTCAGGAGGATATTTCGATGTATCGGGTGATGTTTCAAATATGATGATGATGAGACCAACTTGCATGTCTCTCTTTCAGAATATCGGGATGACATCATCCTGATATTCGTTCTTTGTATCGGAAAGGCATCATGACGTCATCGTCATATTATGCGAACATGATCATGTTTAGAAAATATCCTGTCGAAATGTAAATGTGATGATGATGTCATCGTCATGTTTGTTTCTTCGTTTATCTGATTTGGATGACGTCATCAGGATATTGGCTTAGGGTTATATTTCACGGCAGGAGGATATTAAGAGATATCAGGTTACATTTGGAAATATGATGCCCGCGATATATAAGACTATTTGACAGGAAAGATTTATTACCACTTAAATTTGACGTCTGGATATCTGGACCGCATGACTTATCGGGTGATGTACCAAGATCAGGATGATCTTCGACAACATGACTGAGGTTATAAAATATGATCCTCCTCTTGCGAATATCAGGTTTGACCAAAACTTTGACTGTTCATAACTTTCACATCCTGAGGAATATCAGGGTGATGTAAAAGGCAAACCTGCATGGAATTTAACGCTCTTTCCAAATATGAGGTCACAGAAATGGAATATGAATTTTGACAAACTGACCTCATGCTGATGACTTACCTCATCCTCGTTCTACATGATGATGCACATGACTTACTTTTACCAAACCACCAGAAAGCAGACAACACAAACCAAGCCAAAAAGTTGGGTCCCTGTTTTGCCAAGTCAAAATGGGGTGTGTTGTGTAACCACACAACAACTTGCCACTAAAGAAAACAAACAAATTCCAATAATTCAAGTGATGTGATCACATTCATCTATAGTATTCTAATTCCATCTAAGCATAGGCATCATGATCCTCTGAATGATAAAATTTCGTCATAGTAACAATGCTTAACAAAGGATCAGGTGTGTGCATATGATTAATTATCCTTATCTTGAAAGCAAGTTGAAAACATAAGTAACTGGTGTTAAACTACATAGTTGGGGATCATCCCTCATAGCCAACCTGGATAGAGCCTTGCTGCCAGCAGGCATCTATAGCCCCGGCAAGGTTATCTATACAATCTCCCTAAGTAGAGCCCCACTGCTAGCAGGCGTCTATAGCCCCGGTAGAGTTACTTAGATGGCCTAATTTTATGTCTTTTCTGATTTTTCTCTTTAAAATTTGTATCTGATATCATTATGTCAGCTCATTTGTACAAGGTACAGTCACTTGCAGCTTTAGGTTGGAGATTGTATTGGTAGCAAGGGAGTTCCTTTAGATTTTTCACTTAACACCTATACTTGTGTGTTCAACAAACCCAAGGCTGTTAGGTGTTTCATTGTGATTGATTCACTTTGACCAAGAAAAGGCACCTTGATGAATGGATATCACAAACCTGATCATGAATACTTCTTAGAATGAATCATAACCTATGTCTAAATGCGATCTCATCACTTGAATCATAACAATTTAGCTATTTTCTTTGGTGATGAAGTGCATCATCTTGACTTACCAGAACAAGGTCTCAACCAACAAAACAAAACAAGAAAAACAAACAAACTGTACAAACAACTATACAAATATACAATATGATACATATGACTGTCATGAAGTCATTTAGGCCTGGAAATAATGCTTGAGGAACTGTCCATTGACTGGCAATGGGACATCCTCACCTGTCAGGTTCTTAAGCCTATAAGTGTTGTCTCCTAGTATCTCAGAAATTTGGAAGGGACCTATCCATAATTTATCAAACTTACCATGGTCACCTTTCTTTTCATGGGCTTTATCCCACATTAGGACTAAATCAGATATCTTGAAAGCTTTAAATCTGGCTCTCTTGTCAAACCAACGTTTGACAACAGCCTGATGTTTTGCAAATTAGTCAATTGCTTGACTCTTTTTTTCTTCCAGGTGCATCAACTGAAGCAACCTAACTTCTTGCTTATTGTCTATGCCTAGGTATTCTTGGGCAAACTGTAGAGTAGGAATTTTTAATTTTACAGGGAGGATGGGATCCACCCCATATACTAGTTGGAAAGGTGAGTTTCCTAATGCAGTTTTCACTCTAGTTCTGTCAACCCATAAGGCATACTTTAGAAATGAGTTCCATTCTCTAGGGTTCTTTTCTATTAATTTTCTTATGATATTCAGCAAATTTTTATTGGTGGATTCTACTAATCCATACCCTTGGGGATAGTAGTTGGATGAAAACTTAAGTATAATCCCATGATCAAAAGCCCAACTTGATAACTTGGTGGAAATGAAGGCAGAACCATTATCACTTACCAAAGCATAAGGAATTCCATACCTAGTGACAATATTGCTCTCCAGAAATTTAATGACATCATCTGCAGTACAAGTTTTGCTGCTAAAAGCCTCAATCCATCTAGTACAATAGTCAGTAATCGTTAAGACATACCTATGACCTAAGGAGGACAGAGGATTGATTGGTCCTATGAAATCCATGCCCCACTGTGCAAATGGGCGCTCTTCCATCACTAGCTGCAAGGGTTGTGCAGCATACTTCTCTCTGTTGGCAGCAACCTGACAGACATGACAATATTTAACATGATTAGTTGTGTCTTTAAAAATTGTAGGCCAGTAATATCTGGCTCTGAGGATTGCATGTGTTGTGGCCAATGCTGATCCATGTGCCGTTCCAAACTTATCATGTAGTTCTGATAGGACTTCATTTGCTTCTGGCTTTTCTAAACATCTCAGGTATATTCCCTCATAATTCCTCTTGAATAGGATTCCTCCCTTCATCATGTATTTTTGGGATCTTATCTTTAAGGCCCTTCTCTGTGAAGCTTGCATTCTTGATGGGCATCTTCCAGTGATCAGGATGTGCTTGATATCCGAATACCACTCTTTATTGTCTCTCTCATTGATCACATACTGCTGACTAGTAATGTTCGGATCAATTTCAGATATCATCTGGCTTAGAGCTTGTCCTCTTACCAACTTCATTGGTGTAATTTCCATGTCATACTCTTGTAATACAGTAATCCATTTGGCTCTTTTCTCACCAGGCTCACTTTGCATCAGTAACATCTTCACTGCTGCATCTGGTACTACAGCAATCACTTTGCTTCTTAGTATGTAGTGTCTGAATTTCTTTACTTCTCTGACCAATGCAAGTGCCTGTCACTCAACATCTACATATCTCAACTCAGCATCCCTGAAAGGACAACTCATGAAAGCAATTGGTTTCTCCTCTTTCTCTTCATTTCTTTGAGTTAACACTGCTGCAGAGGTATGTTCTGAAGCAAATGAATAGATGTAGAAATCTTTTGTGTAGTCTGGACTGATAAGGACTCGAGCATCAGAAATAGCTTTCTTTATATCTTCAAATGCAGCTTTGGCCTTTGGTGTCCACTCAATTTGTGCATCTTTTTTCAACATGGCATTTAGTGGCCTGACAATCTCAGCAAAGCCAATGATGAACTTCCTCACAAAGTTTATCTTACCAGAGTAAGATTTAAGTTCCTTTTTGCTTCCTGGAAGTTGTAACTTCATAATAGACTCCACCCTGCCAGGATCAATGATAATTCCATCTTCTGTGATCAGGTGGCCTAGTAGCTTTCCTGTTGTCACCCCAAATATATATTTCTTGGGATTCAAAGATATTCCATACTCTTCACACTTCTTCAGTACATTTCTGAGATCAGTGACATGATTCCCCCTTTCCTTGGAGAATACCGTCAAGTCATCCATGTAGATGACTATACATTTTCCTATTAAGCCTCTGAAGGCTATGTCCATTGCTCGCTGGAATGTAGCTCCAGCATTTATGAGTCCAAATGGCATATGTCTATATGCAAATATCCCCCACTTTGTGGTGAAGGCAGTTTTCAATCTATCAATTTTATCAACCATTACCTGGTTGTATCCTAAAAAGCCATCTAGGAAGGACATCATTTTGGCTCCATTTACAATCTGCAGAACTTCATCTAATGAGGGTAAAGGATAATTGTCCTTTTCGGACGCTCGATTTAGATTCCTAAAATCTAGACATAACCTGATGTCTCCATTCTTCTTTCTAACTGGCACGAGATTTGCCACCCAAGTGGAGTGCTTGACAGGAAATATTATCCTGGCATTTAACAATTTCTTGACTTCTTCAAGAATTATTGGTTCAAGCAAAGCATTGACTAGCCTTTGCTTCTGTCTGAAAGGTTTAGCATCTGGCTTGAGAGGTATAGTATGAGTTATGATAGAGGTGTCATATGTCTTTAGCTCATCATAAGTCCATGCAATTACATGTATGTAATCCTTGAGTGCCTGAGTTATTCCTTCTAACTCTTCTGATGTGCAAACCTTACCTATCAGTACATTTTTCTTGTCCTCATCCTATCCAATATTCACTTGTGAATACTGACCTCCATCTGCCTTGGGCAGATCCTTCTATTTAAGCATATTATCCAAATCAAAGGCTCTTTCTAATTCAATCATACCTTTGGGAGTCTTGTTGCTAGGTAATTCTAATATCTCATCTTCTTCCCAGACATGATCTTCCATACCATTCTCATCTATAATCTGAGTTTCAAATATGTCTCTGTTTGAGATGAAGTCCAGAATATGCTGATCATCATCAAACACCTGGAGGTTGGTCACATTATCAGGTACTGAAGGTACTGACACCAGTTCTACTAAAAATCTCTTCAAACCAGATATAGATAGTGGCTCTAATGTACTGGCAGCTTGGGCAAGGGCGTTTGCCCTATGGTTTTGTTCTCTGGGTACGTGGGTGATATTAAAGGCATCAAAATCCTCAATCAGGTCCCACACTCAATGTCTATAGTTGGACAGCTTTCTATAGTTACATGAGTAGATTCCTCTTACTTGTCTCACAACTAGCTCTGAATCTCTGAAGACATGCAGGATCTTTACTTTCTTCTTATGAGCAAACAGTATCCCATGAATCAGAGCCTCATACTCTGTTACATTGTTGGTGCAGGGGAACTGTAATCTATAAGCAGCTAAGTAGGATTTTCCAGTTGGATCAATCAGATCAATTCCTACCCCAGCACCTTGCTTGGACTTGGATCCATCAAACCTCAGGATCCAGAGCTTATCTTCAGCAGGATATTTAGCTGAACTTTCTTTCTTCTTTGCAGCTCTGGCTGCTGCTCCGCCTGATATCCACTTTAAATTAGGGATGTTATCCTTCTCAAGTTTCTTCTTTTCTTTCGCTTCAGCAGGAGGATGATCTTCTGGATCTACGGCTGCATGTTTTTTTAAAATGTGTAAACACAGGGAGCAAGTTGTTTCTAAATGAGGTGCCTCGTGCAACCTACACCAACCTTTAATTAAAACCTCTTGGGGAGATTTATGCTGTCGTGTCATCTTTTCTATTTCTTTTACAAGAAATTCTTCGAACTTAGTCAGGTCACTACATTTGTCTTTATCAGACAATTCATAGTCTGGTTCTACAAAACAATCACTCCCAGGGGTGATCTTTTCCTTCCTCACATCATTTATCTGGTCAGACACCAGAACTTCTTCTATTTTCAGCATATGATCTTTATCATGATCTGTCAGCTCCTCTGTTCCTACAGAAGACAGATAAGAATTAGTATCATCGTTGTCATCATCAAATGTAGCATTTACCTTAGAACATGATGATGATGCCTCACTGCATGTCTGCTCCAGTATCATCATATCTAAGCAAGTTTCACAAGTCTTTTCTGAATGTGCTTCATCGTGTAATCTACACCATCCATCAATCAAAATATCATTAGCAGGTATATTTAACAATTGACAATGCTTTACCTAGTTAGACAGATGCATCTCGAAGTCTCTGAAGTGATCTCTTTCATTCTCATTATCAGGTTCTACAACTGGCATATCCTCCTGATGATGATCATCATGATGATGATAAAGGTCAAGCATCAGGATCTCTTCTATTTTGACAGTCTGTGGCTTGATGCGGTAAACTCCAGGTTCTACGTCTATGTACATGATCTCATTTGTTCTGTTGTACTCGGTGATCATATGCTTCATTCTTGGCTCAGCATCAATCCTGATCTGGTTTGGTATACCTTTCCATGGTAACCACATGTGACTGAAATTGGTGGACATATATCTGTTAAGCGTTTTGGACCAGTCTCGGCTAAGCAACATCCCATAAGTATCAGGTATGTCAACTACCTGAATGTCAATGTAATACTGGATTCTAGGGTCAGATGGTAGTTGCATGTGGATATGAGTTAACTCTCCCACTACACTTACTTCTGTTTTATCCAGCTGTTGTGACCTTCTTTAGAGATTTAGCAGGATGTAGTCCTAAAGTGTTACATATTGACAAAGGCATAACATTCGTGGAAGCTCTTGAATCAACCAGACAGTTGTGCAGGTTCTTGCTGAACATTCTTATGGTGAGGAGGAACAGAGGTGACTCAGTTTTGTCTTTATACAAAGTCATGTGAGAGGTTTCAGCAGCTTGGCCTATAGCTAACACTTTAGGCTTGATAGTATTATCCCTGGCAGCATGATCTTTGCCACTGGATTGACTTGAAAGATGACCATCCTCTTTAGGAGCAGGATCATCTAGTGACTTCATGAATGCTTTTTTGATGGCAGGAGTTTTTAGTAACTCAGACAGGGACAGGCTGATCTTAATTTTCTTCATTTCATCAACCAGATAGGTGATTAACTTGTTAGATTCATGATGTGCATTTACAACTTTTGATCCTGTGTTCTGAGGAGACAAGTACTGAGCATTTACCTTGGGGAACCCAGGGTTATTGCTAGCTTTAGGATCAGGAGGTGTGTTGAAGTTATTTGGAGGTAGAGATGATGTCAATGGACCAGCAAGTCTGTTAGCATTACTCCTCAAGTTATAATTATGCTTACTAGGATATTGCTGCTGGTATGCATGCACTTCCTCATGTTCTCTTGCAGGTTCATTTTCATCCTCAAAGGGGAAAACATAATTTGTTTCAAAAGTTAAGGCAGATTCCTCACATGTTTGGTTATAACTCTGATGAGGTTGATTAGTATAGGCTTCCAGCACAAAAGCTGAGTCATATCCACAAGGAACAATCTCATTTCCTTCTGCATGAGGTGGATTTCCTGAAGTGTTTGACACTTCAGTCTGAAAGATGCTGGCAGCAATTCTAAATTGTGGACAGTCTAATTCTGCATGTGCATTTGTATTGTGGATCCTACACCAATTAGTAAGGGTTGCCTTAGCAAGATTAACTCTAGTAGTTTGTTTGGCTTCACCAGGAGGCTGATTATCTAGGGGTGATGGTAATGAGCCATTATTTGGCCTAGAGCTCTATACTCTGGGCTGTCTTTGGGGATTATTGTTATTTCCACCACCATTATTGAAATTATTGGTGTTATAACCTCTGTCAAGACAATTTGGTCTATCATTAGAATAATTTCTATTCTGATTTGACTAGGAATAGAAACCCTAATTTCTCAAATGTGTTACTTATGTGGTGAGTTTTCTCAGTTGAGCAGAGATTTCTTTAATCTCCTCCTTTTCTTCTTGAGCTTTGGCCACCACATTTTCATTCTGGGGCTTAAAGAAAGAGGATCCATGGTTATTATTGGACAGGTCAGCACCTTGAGGTGTCTGAACTTGTGCAGGATATTGTGGCAATTGGCCATTTCCATTAGGAGGGGGCATAATGCTCAGTGGAGGTACTTGCAAAGGTGCAGGCATGACTACTGGGGGTATCACTGCTCCATTAGGATATTGTGTAGGATACTGTGCAGAATATGATGCAGGATATTGTGAATGCATGCTAGGCAAGGTGGGAAATACCATATTTAGAGTAGGGGTAGGTATTAATTGCTGATTTACCTGTATAGCTTCTTGAAAAGCTAAGGCTAAAGTTGTGATTTGGGGATGTGTCCTCCTTATGAACATGGAAGTCAAAGGATCTAAAGCTGAATAATAAATGCTCCTTGCAGCTTCATCAGACACAGTATAAGGAGTGACCACTCTGGACAACATTTTCTGAAACCTAGCATTGAAATTGGCAATAGGCTCGTTCTCAAACCTCTTAATAGTGGCCAATAAATGATAGTTTAATGAGGGATCAATTGGAACCTTGAATCTATCAAGAAAAGCTTTCTCTAGTAATGCCCAGGAATCAACAGAACCCTGACCAAGACTGATGAACCAATTATAGGCTTCTTCTCCTAAGGAAAAAGGAAATAATCTACACACACATCTTGATGTTCTATTCTAGCTCTGAAGCAAGCTTCCTTAAAAGTCCTGATATGATCTTCAACATCTTGATAAGGATGATATTTTGGGCAAAGTTTGTCCGGATTCTTTAGTAACTCATGATATGCAGTAAAGGTCAAAGGTGACTCCACTACAAAGAAAGACATTGCAACCAGAGGAGGTTGAGCTGGTGATGCAGCTGGTTGAGGTTGAACTAAAGGCACGCCCTGAGGTTGAAAAGGAGGTGTCACAGATATTCCAGAAGGTATTTGTAAACCAACAAGAGTTACAAGAAGAGGTTCTGGTGAAGCCCCTGATACACTAGACCCTGGAGTATGATGAATGTCTATAGTTCTAGGTCTGAAACCTCTAACAGGCAATTCTTCAAAAATTCCACTAGGTCTGGACCTGGTATTTATCCTGTGAGCCAAGATTTCTCAATTTTGAGGCAATTTGGCTGAAACTTTACAAATATTGGCTGAATTTCACCGGATGAGGTGATATTTGCAATCAGATGGCTGATTGGACTAGATATTTACGAAATATTTGCAAAGATACTACAAATATGCAAGAATATTTGAAGTATAACGACGCCTAATACGAGATCTCAGGTTTCTAAGGCCTAAATTTGTCAAAGCTTTGAACAAATTTAGGTATCTTTGGCCAAAATTTGTGAATTCAGAATAATCTACTGTAAAGCTTGCAATATTTATGTGAGATCTGGAAATCTTTACACAGAATGAGCATATATGAACTTCTTACAATAAATATTTGCATAATATTTGAAATTCACAGACGGTTCGAGGTTACCTTACTCTCTGTATCATCAAACCTAAAAATAATGGTGATGAGCGTAGTCTTCTAGATCGGGCCCTCCTTCTAGCACCAATTTATGTTGGTTATGATGTTAGTCACAAACAAGCATAGAATAAAAGTACACATTAACCTTTATTCATCTTGAAAGATACTATGAATTCAAGGAATTCATGATCCCAAGTCTCCGGTGATTAGGTCTTAATCATCTGAAATTACTCAGAGGTTAATGTGAGTTGTTGTTTCCATTTTGGGGCCTTACGTGAAAGTTTAACGTCATCATGACATTCCTGCAGAAATTCTTTACAGAGAAGTCATATTATGCTGTTATTTGGTGAACAAATGCAGAGCTACCTCAATCTTTACATGATATTTTCAATTGTGCATGTTCTGTATTCAAATATGCTAAATATTTGCAATTATCTATGAGATGTCTGCATATCTGTATTATTTGCTTAAGATCATCAATTATTTGCAATTATGGAGATGAAACACTCTAAAATTTAAAATAAATTGAAGAAATACTTCTAATTAAAGTGAACCTTCAGCTTTTGAACCACATGTATATTAGATGATGGTGTGCTTATGTGCTTCATACTTATATCTACTGTTATCCAGCTTGTTTTTCCTGTCCTGCAGTGTTTCATTGTATCTTTCCATCTTGACCTTGATCCTCATTATTTTATCTATAAGTTCCTCTGTCAAGTGGACAGGTGGATCATCTGCTTCTAATTGGAAGTTACTGTGTAGAGCTTTGATGGCAAACTCTTCATCTTGATTTTCTATTTTCCCTTCCACCTTGCCTTCCAATGTTTCTAATATCTCTGCCTCTTCAGCCATTAAATCGTGTAGCCTCATGCTGATATCTCTCAGCTTATTATTGCATCTTTTGAGGACTCCGCATTCAAACTGAATGTCTTTGTACCAGATGTCTACCAACAATGCGGTATTACTGCTTAGTACCTGCTTACTGATAAGCAGTTGAGGATTTATCCTCTTTATTTCTCCCAAAAGGCTTAGGACCCTTTCCAGTTTATAAGACCTTTCCCCTGTCTGCATTTGTAATTTATCCACCTTGGTCCTGGAGTCACTTAGAATGCTCCACCTCTTCAAAGAAGCCTTCACTATTTCTACATCATCATCCAATGTGGATGACATCCATTTTCTTATTACAGACGCCTCATGTTTCATGAGGTCTAACTTATTTACCTCTTCCTGAGAAATGGCAGTCAATGGGACTGCATGTTCAGTTGTAGTATCATTAGGACTAGTCAGCCTCCTTATGTAGGCATGCAATTGAGCAATGTGCTCTTTGTGTTGCTTATTCTTCTCCTTCTCTTTTTTCACCTTTAGGATCAAAGAATCAATAATGTCTTTGCCCTCTTGACCCTCTTGGTCTTCATTGGCAAAACCCAGATCTACTGTGCTAATTTGAAATTCATCTACAATAATTTTACCTTTTTCTTTCTCCACGGCAGGTATAGCAATTTGTACGGTTCTTCTCTCGGTTGCTGGATCTCTCTTGATGGCCGATGTCATTTTGGCCTTCCTCCTAGGCTTCATTATATCCGTGGAGAACAAGGTGGAGACATCGAATTCTTGAATTTCAAGCTCTTCCTCTATATTTACTTCTTTTGCCAACCACGGAGGTACCTGATCATGTTTTTCAGCATCATCATGATGTTCACTCATATCTCCCGTTTCTGTCAGCAAATGTTGTGGAGATGGTGATTTTCCCATTTCTTCTTCCTGATGCTCACCTTGTTGTTGATCCTACAGTATATCCTCCTGTTGAGTAATTTCCTTCTCCAGAGGAGCATCCTCTTGGTATGGGGAATCCTGTGGTGCATCTGTATGTTGATCATGATGATCATGATCTTTCTCCGTCATTACTTCATCTGTTTTCAACTCTTCCCCTTGTTGCTTATCCACTGCACTGGATACTATGGATTCTGCCTGGAGTGCTGGTGGTTGTTCTATAGCCACTATTTGTTATGAACCTGCACTATCAACTTCTTGTATTTTGGCAGCTGGATCCTCTATTATTTCCTCCTTTTCATCAGCCTTCATTTCTTGAACCTCTACTATAGCAGGTTCCGCTGATGTATCATGTGGACTTTGTTGTCCCAATTCTAGAGTATGGCCCTCTGATTCCGCCATGTCTATTTCTTCTGCTGGGTGCCCTTTGTCAGGTGATCCTGTTGGATATCCAGGACTTACATCTTGTTTCTCTGTTAGGTCCACTACTGCAGGACTCGTCACCTCTGTGATTAATGTATCTAGCCCTATTCTTGAGCTACCTGCTCTGGGCTCTTTTCTTTCTCTTCTTCTACTTGCTTCATCTCCTCAAGTACATCTTGAACTGGTGGAGGCTTATGAGGGGTCATGCTTATTCCGGCAGCAAGTGTCTCCATCTTTTGTGCAGCCACATCCTGCACGACCTCATCATCAGACAAGTTTATTGTCTCGTCTAGCGAGACATGTCCTTCTGCTTGTGTTTGATCAGTTTCTTTCATTTGTTCTTCTGCAAGTTCAATTTTAAACTTGACGATGGTAGTAAGTGGAACATTATGCTAAAGTTCCTTTGGTACTTCACTACCTACCCCTTGTAATAGTGTAGGGGGTTGGCTTATTCCACCTCTCATGGAGGTTCATTGTTTCTTAGGTGGGGTGGATACCAGCACCTATGGAGCTTTTCTCTTCCTCTTTATTATTAATGGAGCCTCCTCTTCTTTAGACTCTTCCTCCATGAGGATATCCTCTGTATCATGTTTCCTTGAGGATTGACCCTCTTCTAAGGTCTCAGTAATTCCAGCCTCTAGTGTCTTACTCTTCTTGGGCTTTTCTTTCTTTGGAGGAGATGCTGACTCTGATCCTGATCCTGATGCTATTGCCTGCTCAACTACAAATACTGCCCTTTCAATTATAACCCCTTTGGGTTCTTTATCCACCTTCTTGCCCCTTGGGGGTCTTTTGCTCTGTTGTTGTGGTGGAGGGATTCTATCTCCCTTGGTCTTCCTCTTCTCATTCAGGAAGTCGTCATATTATCCCTAGGAATATCCTGTCCCTTTTTCTTGTTGTCCACCGTAATGGCAACACCTTTCTTTTTCAATGCCTCCACCTGCTCATCAACCCAAGCTTGAGTTAGCTGTATGGTCCTGGCAATGAATGGGTCCAAAGATATGTCTTCCTGCATGGTGAGGTCAGGTGCAGAGATGGTGTCATTATATATCTTCTTTTGCTCATATTCATCTGCAATTATCATGCCATCATCCTTCTTCAATTGTTGGGGAAGGGAGATGCAATCAAAAGTTCTAATTTGGTTCAGAGTTAACCTCTGATACCTTCTTCTTCTGGCCTTTCCCTCATCTTCACAGTCGGCCCAAAAATCTTCTAGGTGCCTCTGATGAATAGGCTTTCCTAGTATTTTTTGCATCCTGCCGTAAGGATCATATGGTCTTGTTAGTGGAAAAGGCCGCAGATTCATTTTATTTAGGGTGACCATCACCTTCTTTATATTGTCTGAGTCAGGGCACATATAGCAGCCAATGCTGACTGGGAACAAAATTGGTGGTAGCTTCTTGGCATCCTTGTACACTTTTATCATAGTGGAGGCCTGCCGGATAAATTCCATTAGTATCACTCCATCAGTAGGATACCTTGGCAGCATCAGGGGATGTCCCTCAAAACCTTCAACCCTTATGTATGAAAAGGTTGCAAACTGTATTTACTAGGCCCCATGCCTATAAACTATCTCTTGAGCCTCCATGCTCAATCTCTTTGTTCTATCTTCCTCCATTGTCCTCACCAGATGCATGGAGAATGCATCATTGACCAGTTTGTAATCTTTAAGGTAATTGGTTCTCTGTAGCTGGGGATGATGATCCTAGATATATGCAGCATTTGTGCCTATAAGCTTTCCATCTATAACTAAAGCATCAAAAGTGCCTTTGTAAGCACAAGAATAAACAATATATGATGACATATAGAATGCACAATTAGAACCTCCCAGGTTCATCAGCTGCTCATGCAGAGCATCACTTATTATCTGGCCCCATAGTGGCTTGATGTCTGAATATAGACACATCATGATTATTCCATACATCCAATCTCTGAAACTACCAGCATTAGGCTGGCCTGTTACCCTGTTTAGGAGTGCAATCATGTATCGGTATTCCTCACTGAAATCATACTTGAACAGGTGCACAGGAAGTTTGGCCACTGCAAGATATGTACTATTCTTAGCCCGCCATTGATACATGTTTTTCCTGGCTGATTTTTTGTTGGCTTCATACTCCTTTTCAGACTTCCTCAGGTCTACGCTCTTAACTTTACTGCCCAGTGGCAATCTGAATGTCTGGTAGAGACCTTTGATGGAGAGGTCTGCATATATCCTCCCATGCTTCATCACTTGCCTTGTCTCAGGGTTATAATTCTGGGCACATTCTATGACCAGTTCTAGAGATTCCATGGAGTATGGAAAATCGACAGCATTCCACATTCCTGACACGAACACTGCATCCAATACAGAACTCTTATCATTCCCATCATTCAGCCTAGCTAACCAGGCTTCCAAATTGGTGCTCCCCTGATGGGTATCTGTAATTGCTCCATATTTAAACAGGACCCCCCTCTGAGAAGAGAACATGGGCCTACTGAATTCCTCTTGACACTTAATGAACCGCTTGTCAACCATGAGTACCTACAATTAACAAAATCCTATCTCACAACGGGCATACACATGCATGCATATTGCAATTAAAATCACCATGCCTACTGTATCTTTTCAACATTACTTAATCATATGGATGCATAAACCAGAACCTACATCATCATACCTGAACAAAAATAACATGATGAGGGTTTCATTTACTTACCTGGTTATGCAGACCCTCTTTTATACCAGTAGACTGTTAACAATGCTCTTAATTCAGCTGATGATCACTTACTTCCTTCTGTCCGTGAGCTCAAATCATGCAACAATTGCTAGTATGTGGATATGGAAGCTGGTGCTCTGTAAAACAATTTTATCGCAAGGTAAATGTAAAAATGATAGTTGAATTACCTTTTAACCTTGCAATTAGGGTAAATTTAGGGCAACTCTGACACATTAGATTGTATTCATTGATTATTCGTACGAAAACGCAGGATCTCGCCAGGTGTTTCATTGAGTTCTGGGGTCGGCGGGAACCACCTACCATGTCTGCGTGCATTAAATGATAATGGCAGCAATGGGAGTAGGGTGATATCCATATGACAGGATATCATGAAGGCAGGATGATATTCGCAAATATCGGGTCGAGTTTCAATGTCATCCTCCTCCGGCAAAATGGAATGGTTATCGCGGCAGGATTCGGGTGACAAAAGCACCTTTTGATTATGTTTAGTACCTCAAGAGGATATTTTGATGTATCGAGTGATGTTTCAAATATGATAATGACGAGACCAACTTGCATGTCTCTCTTTTGGAATATCGGGATGGCGTCATCCTGATATTCATTCTTTGTATCGGAAAGGCATCATGACGTCATCATCATATTATGCAAACATGATCATGTTTAGAAAATATCCTTTCAAAATGTAAATGTGATGATGATGTCATCATCATGTTTGTTTCTTCGTTTAGCTGATTTGGATGATGTCATCAAGATATTGGCTTAGGGTGATATTTCACAGCAGGAGGATATTAAGAGATATCAGGTTACATTTGGAAATATGATGCCCGCGATATATAAGACTATTTGACAGGAAAGATTTATTACCACTTAAAATTGACATCCAGATATTTGGACCGCATGACTTATCAGGTGATGTACCAAGATTAGGATGATCTTCGACAACATGACTGAGGTTATAAAATATGATCCTCCTCTTGTGAATATCAGGTTTGACCAAAACTTTGACTGTTCATAACTTTCACATCCTGAGGAATATCAAGGTGATGTAAAAGGCAAACCTGCATGGAATTTAACGCTCTTTCCAAATATGAGGTCACAAAAATGGAATATGAATTTTGACAAACTGACCTCATGATGATGACTTACCTCATCCTGGTTCTACATGATGATACACATGACTTACTTTTACCAAACCGCTAGAAAGCAGACAACACAAACCAAGCCAAAAAGTTGGGTCCCTGTTTTGCCAAATCAAAATGGGGCGTGTTGTGTAACCACACAACACCCACCTACTAACCAAAGGACTTTTGAAAATACAACCCCACTCACATCATGTAGATGTCTTATGGTGAAAAGGATGCATGGCATACAACCCCACCTACATCATGAAGATGCCTTATGGTGAAAAGCAGGTATGAGTTCAAAAGTATACAACCCCACCTACATCACAGAGATGCCTTATGATGAAAAGGAGGCATATTAAATAGATTTGAAGATTGTTCAAACACACTTTACTAGCATCTAGAACAAACAGCTTACCTTATATATGCCCCCACCTTAAGGTGGTTTATATCATGTACTAATATCAAGCACTTTAAGGTAGGTAGAAAACACACAAGGGAGCACAGACTCTCGCAAAGCCCATGCCCTCTAGAGGTGACATGTACTTTATGATCACCAAATGTTCGATCACAAACACATTCCTGCATGAAAAGTGTTAGTGTCCATATAATCATGATAAACAACAATGCATATGATCATTCACATAGAGCACTGAGGTTATACTACAGATTCAGAGATCGAGTATAACCATGGGGCTATACCATAGAAATATCAAAACTGAGTGTAACCAAGGCGAGATTCAAAGATAAACAAAGTGCATAGAGCAACACTGTTGTGATGGTTTGTTAGTGCGATAAGACAACACCAAGATCACATGGAGTGTTTCTACTAGCCAAGCATTAGATAATATATATCAACCCCATTGTTGTGTATGGACTTGGTCTATTTTTTTATTTCTCACTGAAGGGACACTAGGTCCATATTAGTATAATATTTTTTCATCATCTACCTGCTAGATAGAAACACTAGAGGAAGGGAAACAATAAATCAAGAGAGGAGAAACAAGTGCCTTAGGGATAGTTATGTAGGAGGGTACCCCCAAGTCACCAACCACAATGCTATGTCTGTAAGACACAACACACAATAGTTAAAATAGAGGAGAAGCAATATAGAAGAATGATGATACAAATAGAAGGTCACAAGTGAGGTTTTCTCCTAGTATCCTAGACCTTACAAGAGAATCAAGGGTCATCCCAGGAGGCCTAAACATGACATAACACATCATGGGGGAAACACAATACGAGAGGTAAAGGGTTAGAAATACTTACCTACAAGGACAACCAAACTAAGGGTTGTCATCAAGCAAATCGTCATCTTCCCACTCTTGAGTGTTAGAGGAAAGTGGGATATAAGGTACCATAGCCCAACTCTTGTTCTTGTCTTCAAGTTGTCCGTTCTTAAGGTCTTCTTGGTTTGATTCAATGTTAGGTGATATGTTTTCTTATTGAGGTGTATTTCATTGGGCAAAATCTTGTCATCTCCTCCTCCTTTCTCTTTCTTTGTCTATTTCTTTCTGTCTTACCACTTATCTCTTGTAATATAGTGTTTTTCTCTTCCATAGGTTGTTGTGTTTTAGAGGAGGAAGCACCATGATCAAATCTCATTTGTCTAGGTGAAATATTTTGCTCTTGATGACTACCTCCTGATCCTTGTAAGGATGGTGGGGAGGAACCTTAGTATAGGGTCCTTTTCCTTTCAGTCTAGGAAGTTCATCAAATGTAGTTTGTTCGTCTTTTGTTGATTCTTGAATAGAAGGATTGACCACTTAATGTAATAATTATGTTTTGTAGTTTCTATAGCTCAAGAAGTTAAAACCCATCTGTGGCTCTAGTTCCACTTCAAATCTTTCCCAAAAGTAATCAAGGGTAAAGTGTTGTCTTGTAACCAAAGGTTTATACCTATTGCAAGGAAAAGTATGGACTTATCCATTCAAAGGAAATTTTACGTAGTTATAAATTGTTGAAGGGACAACTTTCATAGCCTTTAACCATGTGTGTCCTAATTTTATGCAAAAGAGGTCAGAAATAGGGACAACATCAAACAATTGTTCTATAGATTTATCAAATATAGTAATCAATAAAGATATCTTCCCAAAAGTGTTTATAAAGGTTCCCTTATGTGTTTTAATCATCATGTCCAAAGGGTCATAAAAGCCTTGCATCAATCCATGTGAATAGAGGAACTCTTTTTTTTCCACATTAGTCATGCAATTAGAATTAGTAATGGTTTCATCCATGGGATTTCCCATTATCTTCACAATGATATAAAGAGGTCCTTTAGTATCTTCAATTGTTCTATCATGAGGTGTAAACACAATTTCAGGTTTGGGGACCTTTCTTTTCATGTAAGGCCTAGGAGGGAACCTATTGTTATTGTTACAATTAGAATCCATATGTATAAATTTTCAAATCAATGTGAAATCATATTTTAAAAGTTTTTCAAAAGTTATTCAAGAGACAAGTGGAAAACTATGGGAGAAAATGACCTAAAATGCTTGATTTTTGCAACTTTTTTCAATGCAAATAAGTGAAAGAAAAAGTGTTGTAAGGAGATTGATCAGGGGCAGAAAAGAATATGTTTTATATCAGTCCCATAAAGCACTAATATCCTTCACAACACACTTTTGATGCAAACCTAGAGTGATGACAAGTCAAAACCTAGTGAAAATACATTAAAATATGCAATTTTTCACAAAATTTGAATGCAAAGACCTCATAAAAGGGGTGTTGTAAATAATTTTAGGAGGTTCATAAGATTATAATAGTAGTATTAGTCACCCAAAGCCATGAAATTTGTTACAACATGCTTATAGTGCCAATCTAAGTCAAACCCTAGAGAAAATATAGCCAAAATATACAAATTTTCACAAATTTTCAATGCCAAGGCGTAAAAAAAGGGTGTTGTAAATAATTTTAAGAGGGGAATTAGATTAAAACCTTGATAAAAACCAAATAGTTCATAAAAATCCTTCAAAACATGCCTAGGATGCGAATCTAGAGAGATGATAAGGCTAAATCTAGTGAAAAAAATAAGGTTTTCAAACCCTAGACATGATTTTTTTTTGCAAGGAAACCACTATGATGCAACACTACAATTATAAATCAGTCCTAATGAGTGTTTTAAAATGGTAGTAAAATCTGAAACAAGATTTTGACTACAAATCCTAGCTAATGCAAAACTAGGTTATATGGAAACATGTACAATTTCAAGCAATTTTAACAATTTAAGCATGAAAATGCAATGTATATCAATTATGAATGAAAAAATTCTATATTTTAAATCATATCTGATTATAATTATAGAAATTAAATGCCAACTAATTCAAATTGTTTGAAAATGCAAGCTAAAAATACCAATTTTTCCAAAATTTTCAATTTTTTTGTAATTTTTCAAATGCAATAAGATTAACAATGATATGAATGAATGAAATGAATGTAAATCTGAAGTAAAACACTTGACAAGGTGTAAAAATCCTAAAACATGGGTTCACCAAAATGTTTAGGGTTAAAAATGAAGAGGATTGATTTTAATGGTTTTGTGTTGATCCTACTTTCACCACTAAACATTGAAGGACATTCAACTGAGTAGAGAACTCTACTACAGATCTTCTGTCACTTGGAACATAGGGGAAGCTTGGAATTGTGTGAATTTGTTGTTTAATTAAGTCTAATTATGTTCAAAACCCTAATTTCATAAAATCATAAACAAACAGACAAATTACAGAAAATGATCGTGCACAGAGATATCAAATGACAACTAAAGACATACCAGATTTCAAAGTTTGGTGTGTGGAAAAGTCAGGGACTAATGATTAGGTGCCCTAGTCCAATGCCTTAGTTTTTTTTAGGATCTAGGAATGTTGTTTGCAACATAGTTCTATTGTTCTGGAGATTTCGCTCTTGTGGGATTCAGAGGACTAATGAGTAGGCACCTAAGTCTAGGTCCCTATTTTCTTTTCAAATCGACAATTTTGATAGTCTGCACTACTCTCTAGCTACTCCACTTCTTTCACTTCCAAAACTTGCAACCTGCAATCATAGAAAAGTGGGTTGGGGGTTGTGGTGTTTAGAGGCTCACCTTAGTCGAGCCTTAGAAAGACATTCAAGTCTTCCAAACACTGTTGTCAGATAAAGAGTGTGTATCCCTATGGGATAGAGGAAAAATCTAAATGATAAATGATAGAAAATGCAATTGATATCACCTTGTAGTGAACATCTTATTGGAGGAAGATGCTCTTCATGCCATGAGGAGATGGAGGCAAAATCTACAAATACAAACACACTAACAACACAAAATTCTACTCTACCACACAATGAATGCCTTGAATCACTTTCACATAAGCTTATGAATCAAAATTGCCATCTAGTTTACAAATGAATCACTAATCATGCTTATATATGTAACTACAAACATTCCCGCTAAGAATTTTATAATTCAAACTTAGGATGTTGGCATAGGACCTAAATAATGATCATAAACTGACACCTAGAAATAGGTTCTAACCTAAAATAGCGCAGGACTAGGTGTGGGCGCCCAAGTCCTCCCCCCTATTTTAGGGTGGAATCATGTTAAGTACATCCTCTAAATCCCATTTACCATGAAACTTTAGGGTTTTCTCATCGGGAGCCATCAAAATCATGCAAGATGCTCTAAATGCACTCTTATGGACCTAGGAGATAAACAATAAGAGGGGAAAGCCCCCAAGGGGACATTTTTTGACATAACAGTACCCTTATGATATTCTTTCACCATTTTATTTAATAAATGAGCTAAATAATTAGGGACATTTACAAGCCTCCCATGTTGCAAATTACAATAATTTAAAATTCACTATGTAGAGATAGGATTACCTACCTTCACATGTCAAATATCTAATCATATGGGTAGCTACTTGTGCCAAATGTGGCAGTAGGGAGAGGTGTCTAGTTCCTTGTGAGGAGAATTCAAATTGTTCACTAGCTTCAACAAATTTATTTTTGGCTGCCATTGAATTCCCCCTCTGGTAAATTATCTCCCACCACTGGGACTCCTATAACTTCAGCTATGGTTGCCTCTGAGGTATTTACCTTCAATCCCTTTAATAGTGACTCTCCATTATTCCAAGTTCTAGTGAATTCAGCTGCAATCTCATCACTATACCCATCTAACTTTTGAAAATAGTCCATCCATCTAGCTTGTTGAAATATTAGAAGAGATTCATTATCATTCAGTAGGGTGTCATGGACTATAAGTTCTCTCCTTATCAAATCACCTCCCATGATCCTTGGTTTTTTTTTTCAAATTTAGTCAATTGCTGAGATAATTCTTCAAGTTTAAATAGTTCTCTCACAAATGTGAAGCAAATTCATAGACAATTCTTAGGTAATTTAGTAACTCTTACAGATTGTTGTGTTTTTTGTTTAATGCCTATAGTACATTAATTGAATAATTAGTTTACATCATGTTGCATGTGTACAGGCATTTAAGGCTTGCAAGGATAAGTGATCTAGTGGTTACATTGGCCAGTTACTTGATGAGATGTTGAATAGGTTGATAAGACTATTGTCTCCCAACTAAGTATGTCATGTATCCTCATAGGAAATGAGGAAATGAATGAAAATGTGATAGAGCATGGGTAATAAATAGATAAGAATGCTATTAACTAAAAATGCAATCATAAACATGTCATGAAATAAAATAATTATTAACAAATGTGAAGTGGGAGAAAGGATTTATGAAAATATTATATGTGTTGTAAATGATGGTTGATTATGATAGGTGATGGTGGAGGAAGTGGTAGCTGGCATGAGTCAGCCAATTATTATGACAATTGATTGATGGATATGACTGCTAACTAATATGACATGTATGGAAGGTAGTGAGCATTGCTACATATGCATGGTGAAAAGAGTCACTACAAAACATTGATGATGCTATAGGAAGGCCACATGTCAAATGTTGTAGGAATCTGGTAGAAATGCAGCTACGTGAACAAGTGCTACAGGTCCTTCAAAAAGTTGTTACAGGAACGTAGCTGTAGGTCCCTCATAAATTTATGGCAGGAACACATGCTACAAGTCCCTTGACAAGTTGCTGCAGGAATGAATACTACAATTCACTCAGTAATTTTCTATAGTAATGCATACAATAGGTCCCTCAAAATGTTGCTACATGAATGTAGCTATAGGTCCCTCGGTTGTGCAGGGGCACCCTCATGCACATGTTAATCAATTTTGGGTTTTGTCTTATTTTGATAATGATTGATGTAAATAATTTAATTCTCCAACACTCCAAGGAAAAGACAAGGCAAGTTGCATATGGAGAAAATCTTAATCACCTACATGCTAGAAGACAAAGATTGGACAATGAAGACTTTTCAAGCACCCAAGCCATGAAAGAAAGCAATAAAAGAATCCCAAGAGTCACCTTTCTCCAAGTTGGATGCCACCAAGTAAGAAGAGGAATACCAAAAGTCATTGGAGCCCAAAATGAGGAAGATGAAACTATGCAAAGGAGATCTTATAAATAGATTGAATTTTGGCTCTGAAGAGGCATTGAAAAAGAAGAGAAGAGCCCAAATTTATTTCTGATTTTTGTAGGTCATCAAGAGGACGTCCATGGGTGATGTTGAAGATAATTATCTAAGGGAAATACATCCATTTTGATGAGGCAAAGAAGGTGAACATCCATGGTGACTTGTTAGATGAAAAATTTCTGAATTTATAAGCTTGTGGAGGTCGATAGTTGGAAATTTTGTTGGAGATAATTTCATAGTTGGATTTGTGGAGGTTATGTATGTGTGTTACCATCTTGATTGGATACATAAAAACATGTGGGTTGTAAGTATTTTCTATTGTTCATGTTTTATGAAATTCTCAAGATATTGTGTTACTTCATAGCTGAAATTGTTGGTACAACATTCACAAATTATATTCACTTAAGGGCTGCAAGTTTAAGAGATAAATATATGTTTAGTTTAATGCAACTAAAGAAATCAAAGGGAAAAACAAAAAATCCTTAATGGCTGGAAATTATCAAAGTTAATTTTGATCTAAGAGAAGAGGAGTAATCCTGGAAAACAACAATCTTAAGGCTGAAATTTAATAAGGATATGTTAGCACATACAATTTATTTCAATCTTTGAAGTTTTGAGCACATGATTATGATAATTTGAAGGCATGAATATTGTTGTTATCACAATTCACATAAGAGAATTTGATTGGGATGCATGATGGGACAATCCTTCATTAGATTCTCTTGTCATGACTGCATCAAATTGGTATCAGAGCTAGAAGATTTTGGGAAGTGATTTGACTAATTTGGATAATGTGGTTCAATAGATTTGATGTTTAAGGATGAATCTTAATAAGAAGAAAGATGGGAAAAGGGCATCATCATTGTTAAACACATTGTTTAAGTCAGCTAAGAAGTTAGAGGAGGAAGAAATTGCAGCCAAGAAAGAAAGCAAGATGGAAAAGGAAAGCTTATTCCAAACTACCTGCAAGTCCAAAGGTAAACGTTGTCGAATTGTGATTTCAGATATCTACATGGATAATATTGTTTCTAAGTATATTTTAGATAAATTGGGTTTGGAAAGAATACCACATCCTACACACTATTCAATGACTTGGTTTCAAACAGGTACCTAGGTAAACATAAGTGAACAATGCAAAGTTGAGTTTCAAATAGGCCCTTATAAGGATGAACTAGTTTGTGATATTATGTATTTGGATGTATGTCATATTGTGTTTAGAAGGTTGTGGCATTATAGTAGGGTAGTGAAGTATAACAAGAAAACAACACATATGACATTATGGACAAAGATGGGATGAAATTTGCATTAACAACCTTGAAGGATGAGTGCATAGGAATTGAAAGCTTATTGTTAAGTGAGAAGACAGCAATACAACAATATCTAGTAAGACAAATGAGGTAATGGTTTAGGTAACAAATTTTGAAAACAAAATGTTGTTTGAAAAATTAGTTGAACGAGAAATGGAAGAGTTTTCTTTTGAATTTGCTCAAACTTATGAAAGTAATAATGACATTGATGTTGAAGTGGGTGATGTTTAGGAAGAAGAAGAAGAAGAGATAGAAAAAGAAGTTGTAGAGGACTCAAGGATAGTCCAAAGATAGAAGATAGTTATGGAGGATAAGGAGATAGCATGGTTCTCAGGAGAAGAACTGAGAGTTGAGAATGTTGATGTCAAGGAGAATGGAAGAATGGACAAGCAATTCAAAAAATAAGATGAGTGGCTGAGTATGGTTGAGGTGTAGCCAAAGAATTTGGAGAATAATGAAGAGAAAAGAATGTGTGGAAAACAACATGAGGTGGATGAAGAAGTAAGGTATGAAGAAGAAAAATATGATTTATTTACTATGTTTGTTTCCTATGTAGGTAAAGAAGACAAAGTGGATGAAAGAGAAAATAAATTTACAATTGCAGTCCAAGGTCAAGTTAGAACAAGAAAACAAACAAAATCACATGGCTACATTGTACCAAGTTGGCCTTGGATCAAGAAGCATGTTGTTGGACCAAAAAGCACAAGTGCACCAGTAGATACAAATGTACTTAAGATCTAGCAAAATGAAAACAATGCACGCATGCAAAGGAACTAGAAGACAAGAAATAAGATCCATATTTGAGGTGGAACTCAAAAAAAAATTTCTTGGGGAGTATGGTGTAGGGGCACTCGAATGCACATGTTAATCAATTTTGGGTTTTGTCTTATTTTGATAATGATTGATGTAAATAATTTAATTCTCCAACACTGCAAGGAAAAGACAAGGCAAGTTGCATATGGACAAAATCCTAATCACCTACATGATAGAAGACAAAGATTGGACAATGAAGAGTTTTCAAGAACCCAAGTCATGAAAGAAAGAAATAAAAGAATCCCAAGAGTCACCTTTCTCCAACTTGAACACCACCAAGCAAGAAGAGGAATACCAAAAGTCATTGGAGCCCAAAATGAGGAAGATGAAACTATGTAAAGGAGATCTTATAGATAGATTGAATTTTGGCTCCGAAGAGGCATTGAGAAAGAAGAGAAGAGCCCAAATTTATTTCTAATTTTTGCAGGTCATCAAGAGGATGTCCTGTTCAATTAGGTCCAGACAACTAAGAGGGGGGGTGAATCAGTTGTCTCCCAATTTAATCTTTTTCTACCTTTAATCTTCCTTTACAACTCATATTCAAATTAATGATATAAACATTTCAGCATCAATCAATAACACAAGAGCAGAAACATAAATAGTACACTTGACACTAGGATTTTTGACGTGGAAACCCAGTTAAGGGAAAAACCACAGTGGGGGTTAACCCACAAAAATTAATACCCTGTTAAAAGTATTTTTACAAATGAGAATGCACATGCATTTGGGCCCACTGCCCAGATCTCACTACCTACATGTTGGTATGTGGCAACTAATCATGCAAGTATTGTACATAAGTTATGTATCCTTACTGGGGTTCAGGGCCGGGCTGGGCCTTGAGTAGGGGTTTGGAGGTGCTAGCCCCCAAGAAGCAGGGGTTCGAGGGCAGAAACCCCCAAGAAGTAGGGCTTTATAAAACCCTAATTCTAGAAGCTTCCAAAAATCTTGTTATAAGTGGATGGGATGTATGGTACAGCGATGTATTTGTGAGATTGTAATCTATTTTGCACTAGATAATAAAATCATTGGATGGCTAACTTTCTGTGGATGTAGCCCATATTGGGTGAACCACATTAAATTTCTGTATTGATCTCTTTTGTGTTGTTCTTCATTATTATATTTGGGTTATTTAATCTGTATATAATTGTTAGTGTTTATTGCTTTGATCTACCCTAACCCTAACAACTGGTATTAGAGCAGATTTTGTTTGTTTATCATCTGCAGAAAGGTCTCACAGTTGAGTGGGAGTCTCATGGTTAAGTGGGAGCAATGGCGGACAAGGGTAAATTGAAGGTAGATAAATTCAATGGGCAGAACTATCAATTAAGGAAGATACATATGGAGGATTATCTCTATCAGAAGGATTTATGGAGGCCGTTGGAAGGAGTAGCCAAGAAACTGGCATCAATGACTGATGAGGATTGGGAACTTCTAGATAGAAAGGCACTGGGAACCTTTTGGCTATGCCTGGAACCATCTATGGCATTCAATATAATAGAAGTGAAGACAACAAGTGAACTAATGAAAGCTTTGGCCAAATTGTATGAAAAATGCTCAGCCTCTAATAAGGTATTTCTCATGAAGCGTTTATTTAATCTAAAAATGATTGAAGGTGGATCTATGTTAGATCATTTAAATGAGTTTAATACAATTACTAGTTAGTTAACATCTATAAAAGTGAAATTTGATGAAGAGGTAAGGGCTCTCTTGGTTTTATGTTCTTTTCCAAAAAGCTAGAATAGCTTGGTCATGGCTGTAAGTAACTTTGTCTCTAGTTCAAATGCTTTGAAATTTGATGATGTTGTTGCTATTATCCTTACTGAGGAAATGCAATGGAAAAGTATAGGTGAGACTTCAACATCTAGTAATGCTTTGACTGTAGAGAATAGGGGAAGAACAAAGGAAAGAGGAAAAAGCCCTACAAATCGTGGGAAGTCACAAGGAAAGTTAAAGAAAGGTAGATCTAAATCGAGAGGAATAATGGATTGTTGGCACTATGGAATGCTAGGACACTTGAAAAAGGATTGTTGGTCTCAAAGGGGAAAACAAGGAGATGGACAACATGATGACAGTAAGGAAACTAATGTTGCAAGTAATAAATTACAGGATGCTTTAATTCTATGTTTAGATAATGTTAATGATTCCTAGGTAATAGATTCAGGGGCTTCATTTCATGCCACACCCCATAGGAAATATTTTGTAGATTATGTTCAAGGTGATTTTGGACAAGTATATTTGGGTGATGATGAACCTTGTTAGATTGTTGGAAAAGGAAAGATAAAAATCAAGTTGTAAAATGGAAATGAATGGTTGATACAGGAGGTAAGGCATGTTCCAAATTTGAGAAGGAATTTAATCTCTATAGGACAACTGGGTAGTGAAGGCTATATAGTTACCTTTTCAGACAAAGTCTGGAAGGTCACTAAAGGTGCATTAGTAGTAGCTAAAATTGGAAAGGTAGGCACATTGTAATTGTGTATTGGTAATACTTATTCTACCTTAGCTTCTACAGAAACAGTTGCTACTAAAATAGTTATATCACTTGCTATAGGGACAAAAACAAAATTTTGGCACCATAGACTTGGGCACATCAGTGAGAAAGGGATAAAGATCCTTCACTCAAGAAAGTTACTACTAGGTCTAAAGAAGATTGACTTGGAGTTATGTGAAAATTGTATTTATGGAAAATAGAAAAGAGTCCAATTTCTCAAAGTTGGGAAAGAGAGGAAGAGTGAGAAATTAGATCTTGTGCATTCAGATGTATGGGGACCAGCTCAGATATCTTCTCTTGGAGGCTCTTTCTATTATGTTACTTTTATTGATGATGCAAATAGGAAAACATTGGTGTATTTCCTAAAACAAAAATTAGAAGTATTTGAAACTTTTAAAAAGTGGAAAGATTTGGTTGAGAATGAGATAGGAAAAAAGTTGAAGTGTCTCAGAACTGATAATGGAGGCGAGTATTGCAGCAAAGAATTTGAGAATTACTATTCATATAATAGAATCCGTAGGTAGAAAATAGTTCCGGGAACCCCACAAGAAAATGGTGTATCTGAGAGGATGAATAGGACCATTATGGAGCATGCAAGGAGCATGAGATTACATGTTGGACTACCCTTACACTTTTGGGTAGATGTTGTACATACCACTATTTATTTAATAAATAGGGGACCTTCAAATCCTTTGGATGGTGGCATTCCAGAGGAGGCATGGACGGGTAAAAAGGTAAACTATTCATTTCTAAAAACATTTGGCTGTGAAGCTTTTGTCCATGTTGATATTGAAAATAGAACCAAGATTGAGGCTAAATCTAAAAAATGTACCCTCATTGGATATGGAGTAGATGAATTTGGTTATCAATTATGGGATTTTGAAAATCATAAAATCATTAGGAGCAGAGATGTTATATTCAATGAGAAGGTCATGTATAAGGATCAACTACAGGAAAAGAAGCATGAACAGGCCAAAAAGAAATATGTGGTGCTGGATGAGATTCTAGAAAATAAAATACCAATGGTACCTGATGCTCAACAACAAAAAGTTATTCCCTAGACTCCTGCAAGTGTTAGACATTCTACAAGGATAAGTAGACCTCTAGAAAGATTTTCTCCATCATTATATTCTATATTATTAATTGGTTCTGGTGATCTTGAAAGTTATGAAGAAGTAATGCAGGTAGATACCAAAAAGAAGTAGGAGCTAGGCATGAAAGAGGAAATGGATTCCTTGTTGTAGAATCAGACTTGGGACTTATTCAAATTGCCTGCAGGAAAAAGAGCATTGCCAAATAAATGGGTTTATAGGTTGAATGAAGAAGATGGAAGCAAGAAAAGATATAAGGCTAGACTCATGGTAAAAGGTTTTGTACAGAAAAAGGGTATAGATTTTGATGAAATCTTTTCTCCATTTGTAAAGATGACTTCTATTAGAACAATTCTAAGTCTTGTGGCTGCAGAAGACTTGCATCTTGAATAGCTAGATGTGAAAACAACATTTCTGCATGGGGATTTGGAAGAGGAAATATACATGTAGTAACCACAGGGATATGAGGTCAGGGGTAAGGAGGATTTTGTGTGCAAGTTAAACAAGAACTTGTATGGCCTAAAGCAAGCACCTTGGCAATGGTATTTGAAATTTTATAGTTTTATGGCTGAACAAGGTTACAAAAGATGTCATTATGATTATTGTGTTTATTTCAAGAAATTGGGTAATGACAGCTATATTATCCTATTACTTTGTGTTGATGACATGCTTGTTTCCGGGTCTAACATGCAGCATATTAATGAACTTAAGAAAAAATTAGTAAATTCATTTGCTATGAAGGATTTGGGTGTAGCAATACAAATCCTTGGTATGAGGATCACACAGGACAGGACAAACAGAAAATTATTTTTGTCTCAAAGTGAGTATGTAGAGAAGGTGTTCAAAAGGTTTAACATGTAGAATGCAAAAGCAGTTAGTACACCTTTGCCTAGTCGTTTTAAGTTGACTAAGGAGATGTGTCCAAAGACACAAGAGGACGAAGATAAAATGTCTAATATACCATATGCATCAGCAGTTGGTAGGTTGGCAGGTTGATGTATGCAATGGTATGTACAAGGCTAGATATTGCACATGCAATGGGAGTTGTGAGAAGGTATATGAGCAATCTGGGAATGGAACATTGGAATGCTGTAAAATGGGTTCTCTGATATTTGAGAGGTACTACTTCAAAGAAACTATGTTTTGGAGGAACAATTTTTTCTTTAAAAGGATATGTTGACTCTGATCTAGCAGGTGATATTGATAGTAGGAGGAGTACTACACTGTATGTTTTTACTATAGGAGGTACTACAGTTAGTTGGATTTCAAGACTACAAAAGGTTGTTGTGCTTTCAACCACTGAAGCTGAGTATGTTGTTACCACAGAAGCTAGCAAGGAGATGATTTGGTTACAACATTTTCTGGAAGAATTGGGGCAAAAACAAGAAGATAGCCCTTTGTACACTGATAGCCAGAGTGTCATTCATCTTGCTAAGAATTTAGCTTTGCATTCAAAAACTAAGCACATACAGCTTAGATACCACTATATCCGGTCAGTTTTAGAGGATGGACAATTGAAGTTAGAGAAAATTCACACAAGTTAGAATCCTATAGATATGTTCAAAAAGGAAGTTACATGAGAGAAACTGATTTCCTCATCAGTTTTCGTTGGCCTTCATGATTAAAAATGGTGGATTTAAGAAACCAGCCAGGCCTATAATCTAGTAGCAGCTGCAAGTGCAACGGTGTCATCCAGGATTAGTCTCCAAGTGGGAGTTTGTTTGGTGTGGAACTTGATCAGTCTCCAAGTGGGAGATTGTTTGTATGTGGTGACTGATCATGCAAGTACTGTACACAAGTTATGTATCCTCGTCAAGGTTTAGGGTGGCGCTAGGCCCCGAGCGGGGGTTCAGGGGTGGCAGTCCCTGAGAAGTAGGGGTTTGGGGGTGCAGCCCCCAAAAAATTTGTTTCCCTCTTTTTGCATGATCAAAGTCAGTTAATTTTTGTTAACTAACAAAAGAAAAATGACATTGCAAAACCCTAATTCTAGAAGCTTCCAAAAAGCTTGTTATAAGCGGCTGGGATGTATGGTACAACAATATATTCACGAGATTGTAATATGTTTTGCACTAGATAGTAAAATCATTGGATGGCTAAGTTTCTGTGGATGTAGCCCATATTGGGTGAACCACATTAAATTTCTGTGTTGATCTCTTTTGTGTTGTTCTAGATTATTATATTTGGGTTATTTAATCTACATATAATTTTTAGTGTTTATTGTTTTGTTCTACCCTAACCCTAACACTACAAATGATTTCAAGAGAATAACAAAAAAATTGAACTGATGAGAAGCATCTACTAATGCATGAATTTAGTTTTGGTTAAGCACAAAACACTGATCTTACACATTTCATCTTTGATTTGCTCTTCTTACTGCTCTGCCTTCATTCACACCTTAGATTTCTACTCTTCTCACATTTACACCTTATACACATATCATACATTCAAAATCATCCAATTCCATCGGATATATGTATCCGTAACATGATCTATAATCATTTTACCAGTCGGCTTCAAGAACATTTAGAACTTTGTTGAGTACTCTGCTCTGTCAGCTAGATCCATACATAATATGAGATGTGGACCAAAACTTGCACTCGTAAATCATTAATCATGTTAGCTACCATCACTGATCATCATCAATTGCCCAATAAACAACTTCTATACATCTAGAATTAAGATCATTCACAAAGTTGGCTTGTTCTTCTTTTGTCTATTCTGTCAAACTAAAAACCTGATACTTAGAAGCTAATATCTTTCGAGTCCATCCCCAGATGACAAAACTCTAGATTTAAAGTGTCTTGACAATTCTTACAACTACATTAGATCTACAAAAAACCATGCCATTCCATCAGAGAGATCCGGACCAAGATACTGGATCCTGTCACATGCTCTGTTCCTAACTACCCAGACTTTGACAAATTTTGATTCTGACTTCTAGTGTGAACAAATTGTGTTATGCGGATTATTGGGATGATCTTAGTTGCCATCAATGACAACACCTATCAATGCGAAGTAGTGTCTCTTGCCAACACTTCCATGGGTGATGTTGAAGATAATTCTCTAAGGGAAATACATCCATTTTGATGAGGCAAAGAAGGTGAACATCCATGGTGACTTGTTAGATGAAATATTTCTGAATTTGTAAGCTTGTGGAGGTGGATAGTTGGAAAGTTTGTTGGAGATATTTCATAGTTGGATTTGTGGAGGTTATGTATGTGTGTTACTATCTTGATTGGCTGCATAAAAACATTTGGGTTCTAAGTATTTGGTGTTGTTCATGTTTTATGAAATTCTCAAGATATTGTGTTACTTCATAGTTGAAATTGTTGGTACAACATTCACAAATTATATTCACTTAAGGGCTGCAAGTTTAAGAGATAAATATATGTTTAGTTTGCTGCAACTAAAGAAATCAAAGGGACAAACAAAAAAATTTTAATGGATGGAAACTATCAAAGTTAATTTTCATCTAAGAGAAGAGGAGTAATCCTGACAAACAACAATCTTATAGCTGAAATTTAATAAGGATATGTTAGCACATACAATTTGTTTCAATCTTTGAAGTTTTGAGCACATGATTATGATAATTTGAAGTCATGAATATTGATGTTATCACAATGCACATAAGAGAAGTTGATTGGGTTGCATGATGGGACAATCCTTCATTGGATTTTCTTTTCATGACTGCATCACTCAGTGAGTTGCTTCAGGAATGCATGCAACAAGTCCCTCGATGAGTTTCTACAAGAATGCATGTGACAGGTCCTAGTGAGAGTTGCTACATGAATAGGTGTGTCAAGTCCCTTTGAGTGTCATTGCATGAATAGGTACTACAAGGCCCTCAGAGAGTGACTGCAAGAACAAGTGTGACAGGTCACTTTGAGAGTCACTACATGAAGATTTTGTGATATGCTGGAGGAACAAAAATACTAGTGGAGACTAAAATGTGGAATGGTTACCAAGGGATTGGCAACATTATTGGAGGACCAATAGTGCCCAAAAAGAGTTTTCACCGTTGGTTGTGGTTTTTTAAACATAAAAATATTATACCTGATTGATGATAGGGTCTGAGCTAGAAGGCTCATCTTCTATCATGTTATCTAGTACTAATGATCCCAATCCTTTGTTGTTTGATACATATTGAAGAAATTGATCCTTATTTAGTGGTGTCTTATAAATTTTTAGACTATGCCCATTGACAATTAATGAAAATCTAACAGGGTCAATGGTTACCATCTTGACTATACTATTTAGAAATACCTCAACATTCTCATAGGGTCCTAACCATCATGTCTGGAGCTTACCTTTTTGATCTTTGTACCTTTAATCATATAACAATGCCTAATCACCTTTTTAAAATTCTCTTATTTTGATAAATCAATCATGCCATCTTATCCTCTGCTTCTACACAAACTCTGTATGATAAAGATCTTTCTTTTGTAACTCATCTAGGGAATTCAACTGAGTTAATCTTTCTTGTTGTGCTTTGGAAAGATCTATACCCAAATCTAATTTTTTTCTCAAAGTTTTATGTTCAAATTTGATGGGGAGGACCACTATCTTACCATATACCAATTTGTAGGGTGTAAATCAAGTTGTTGCTTTCCATGTTGTCTTGTAAGCCTAAACTACTTCATGAAGATGATTAGTCAATCCTTTATGTGCAAAGCTACAATTTTGGTTAAAATTGGTTCTATTTCCTTGTTGGTCACTTCTACTTGGCCATTAGACTGAGGATGATAAGGACTAGATTTCTTGTGTTGTAATGAATATTCCTTAACAAGGGTATCAACTAATTCATAGGTGAATTATGACCCTTGATCTGTAACAATCTCTTTAGGCACTTCATATTTGGTGAATTTTTCTTCATACAGAAAGTATGCTACCTTTTCATCCCTAACATGTTGAAGAGCCTTGACTTCCACCCATTGAGTTAAGTAGTTAGTGCAAACTAATATATCTTCTTTATTTTTGGACCTTGGATCAATAGGGTCTATAAAGTCTAGGCCCCATTTGTCAAAAGGTTCTTGGACTAGTTGTGGCTGTAGGGGAATTTCATTAGTCCTAGTTTGTATGCCCTTTCATTAATAATGATCACATCTTCTAGTATAGATAGCTACCTCATTATGCAATGTTGGCGAATAATACCTCATGTTTAATATCTAGATTGTTGTCTTCATAGTTGCAAAATGTCGTCCATAGGGTTCATCATGGAAATCTTTTAGAATATAATAGACCTCATCCTCTTGAATACATCTACACATGATGTTATCAAGGCCAATATTCAATAGATATCTAGCAATCCACAAGTGGAGAAGATCCTCTCTATTAATTGGTATGTTTCTCTAGGTGAGAAATGAGATGGAGTTCTACCTACAACCAAATAGTTATCAATATAAGCATACTAAGGAATCTGCATAGTTATGGAAAACAAATACTCATATCAAAATGAGTCATCTACAATTGGTTCGTCAGCATCAAGGGTTGGTCTAGAAAGGAAGTCTATTACTACATTTGCTTTACCTAGTTTATCAATTATTGTTATATCAAATTCTTGCAGTAGTAACAACCACCTAACTAACCTTCTGTTGATTGTTAGGAAAACTAAGAGGGGAGGGTGGTGAATCAGTGTTCTAAAATTTTTTCATGCACTTTAACTTTCATTCGTTTCCCAAAATTAATTAAACAAAAGCATAATATGCATATGAATAGCAAACATTTAACCATGACACATGAACACCAAGATTTTTACGTGGAAAACCCAAGAAGGGAAAACCATGAAGAGGATTAGCTCTCAAATATATATTGCAATCTTTACAAAAATAATGTTTAGACTTGGTCATTCCATGGGCCTAGAACATGCTGGCTCACTTCCATGAAGTACAACTAAGTTTAGCAGGCTCACTGCCTCAACCCTAAACCTAGCAAGATTACAATAAGGGTTGTTAAACCCTTAGGGATGTTAAACCCTTATGGCTATTAAACCCTGCTGAAGGCTCACCACTAGATTACTACCTTGAAGATGAACACTTGCTTCCAATCAGATTGCACATGAAAACTAAATACTGCTTAAGCATTTGTCACTATGCCAGGATGCAGTCGTTTAGGAACTAAATTCTAAATCCCAAGTCTTCATCACTACTGATCTTTTAACTCTACTCTTCTATTTGCATACTCACATCTCACACACATGCCACTCAACTGAAATTCATCACTGTTATATATCCGCATCATGATTTGATTCATAGTCAGGTCGACATCCAAGAAGGAAAAGTGTACATAGAAAGATGTAGCTTATTGGCTCAATCCAATGTACTAAAAGTTATGTGGACCCAAATCTTTTCCCAAATGTGTTCATATAGGTCAGCTCTAATCATTCAATTACTTACATAGATCTTCCAAACATTAACTCTTCTCTGTACAATGATTAATATACTTGTCAGCCTCTTCCTTAAGAGCATGCTTAACAACTTCATCTGCTGACTTACAAATTTTACTGAGGATCTCAAAATACCTTCAAAATCATATCAAGGACTCTTTACATATTCCCAATCTTACCTTTAGAACTATAAGGCATGATATCATCTTGCGGAGAAATGCAGACCATCAGAACTCAGACTCTGTCTCTGTCACACTCTCTCAAACACTATGTCGATACTTAGTAGCTTGTAGCTAACATTTTGATGGACTTCAAATTTCCCAACTCTAGAATTAGATACTTCATATGAGTATTTACAACACATCAAAACCACATAACAAAATACTTATCTGTGGAGGAATACGAACCACTGCACTATACCTTGTTCACTGTTCCTGTTATACCTTTGCTTACCCAGACTTATACATTTCTTCAAGGTGACTTCCAGAGGAAGTTAGGACATAATCACTGAAGCATAATGCTATCAAACAACAACTGACATCATACTTGAACCAAATCTGCAAGTGTTCAATTATGGAGGCATACTAGCTGACTTACTATCCTCTACTCAGAATACTTTCTATACTTAGCCATCTTCTGTCAACTAGACTTGGAATCCAATATGTTCTTCCAGAGATATCTCTTCCTGTCATGATGATAGGATCTCTGAGCCTTGTTTCCATCAATGACAAAATACAAGTCCATGCTAGAGAAGTATCTCTTCCCAACAATCTCCCTCTTTGGCATTAATGGCAGCACTTAGTGAAAAATGTTTGATTGCTCCCTCTTACTATATACACTTTATTTTCCTACTCCCCCTGAGATGATTATCCATTTTTCACTTATCTACTTCTCCCTCTTTGACATCAATGGCAAAGGGTGTGATCTGGAACCAAGAAATTATGAAAACTTCAAAATTTTGTACTTTGCCACATATTTACAAGTGCAATCTTCATCTTAATTTGTGACTGGGGGCAAAATGTCACTATAGATAGACTTTATCAGAGCTATTTCTCGGTTCCATCAATTCCTTGTAATTTCTAGGATATGCACATGTCCATTCATCAGAAAAAATAGCTTCTCTGCTCTCTGCACATCTGATGGTGTATCAAATAGTGCCAGTGATTTCATGGCTTCGTCTACCAAATTGGTCATGGAATCAATTTTCAGACTTATTAGTCCCGTTAACTGGCACAACCTATCTCTAACTTCTCCCCTTTTCTTTATCCGAGTGCTTAACTCACTGTGAATGCTTGTAACTTGAGCTTCTTTGGCATTTATTGAATCAACTACTGGATTATATGTCTCAGAGATAGTACGCAATTTGAGTTCCAAAGCTTTAGTTTTATCATCTAATTCCTTTGTAACTTTTGGCCAAGATAAGCAAAAATTGTATATTTTCCGACTTCTTCAATGGTACTTTGTATGTTCTCAATTCCATTATCTAACAGAGTTTTGTCTTTGGCTATTGTAGATTTCGACTCATTCAATCTATTTTCATTAAACTATTTTCTAACCCTTGCTTCTGCAGGTTTTTCAAAAGATTCAAAATGTACACTTACAAAGGTTAAAGGCTTCTTGAGATGGTTACTGGGGGATAATGAGATATCATCTTTTCGAAGATAGTAGATGCTTCATTGATTAGTTTGTTGTCTTGACCATGCGATTGTAATAACTCTTCATGTGCCTTGGCCTAAACCATAGATACGAGTTTGAACTTTTGAAAAGGTGACAATGAGGCCAAGTTGATTGGTCCTTGAAGGAGTTCAGACTCATCTACAACTTGCTAACTATTGAAACCAACTAAGACATCTGCAGTGTCTCTTGCTCTCTCAAATACTTCCTCTTGATTTCATTATGGGGGATCTATGTCCATATTCTTTAGTTGATATGTGTTTTGTTCTAGTGTAAGGCTTCTTATCTATTCCCTATTGTCTACAACCTTAGCTTGATACTCAAGAGACAGATCCATTTCAGTACTACCTATATTGCCTCTATGTTTGCTTATGTAGAACCACTCTTTACACTGTACTACTAATTTTGTGATCTAGTCCAACGACGAGAAAAAAGATCATACCCAGCCTCACCTTCTTTGAGATTAAATATAGTAGGTTTGATCATTGAAGTATTCTTAAAATTTTCAAATTTGTTTTTCTTATTCATCTCTACAAGCATTATGGCTTTTACATCCTTGTATTTTCTCTGAAGTGAAGGACTTCTAAGTCTTTTCAACCTTATTTTGATCATGTCTACTTCTTAATAATCATGTATGCTTTTTACAAGCTTCATCTCCTTCCTTAGCCTATCCTTCTCAACAACAAGATTTGATGGCTTTACAGAAGCCATCTTCTTCTCCTATAGCATCTCCTTTACAGTTTCTATAGAATAGACAAAATTATTTATTTCCTTCTGTTATTGGAAAATGGAGTATAATATGAATAATACCAAAGTAATCCAAATAACTCAATAGAAATGGAAATAATCAAGATTCAAACATAAAGAAAAAGCCTTGCAAACTTCAATACTTCACAGCTTCCATTTGTCACCTATCCCAATTGATCTTTCATAATGAATGAAGCCCTCAGAAAGTGCACTTCCTTACTTTTTTCTTTAAGATGACAATAGCAAATGCCTTTGATAGTTCTTGTAACGAAGAGGAGCTTCAATATAATAGTAATGGTGATGGTAACAAGTTGATCACAAGCAATGGAGGAATTTGGTGCCAAAGGCACGCTGTGATTCCTATAGAGTAAGTTTATTAAAAGCTTGGATTATTGAGATGGAGGAATAGGGGTTGTCTTTATAGTTTTGAGAGAAGGAAGTTCAATGGTTGAGGATTTTTGAGAGGATGTACATGAATAGGAAGAGGACAAGTGTTCTGGTCTATCATGCATTAGAGGAGTTAACAGAAATAGATTGAGGAGTTAACTGAGTGGACTAGTCAGTAAACAGAATTGATTGGAGAGATAACATAATGGATTGGGGAGTTGACTGAGATGATTGAATAGTGAACTCATATGACCAATTAGTTAACTATTTTGATTAATGAGTTAACTAATCTAACTAGAGAAGAAATGTGATGCCCCACCATGCAACCCTAGAGTGCTAGACTGACAAGCAACAATTTAACAGAAATATTTTTTTGAAACAAGGAAATGCATTATACATTAGAAATAACTGCACTAATAATAATATTCAATGGAATGATCAGATAACACTTCTAGGGAACATAACTGCATCAGATAAAATTACACCATACAAGTAATCTATATCTTAGTGCAACAGAATAATAATACATATTACATTAATAGAGATGAATAATTACAAGTTTCAATTCAAGATTACAAGATTGATTACATTAGTTTTACAAATAGTACAATTATGGAAGTATACAACAACTTGAAGATGAAGAGAAAACTGGAACTGGAACACTCCTGCACTGATCTCGAACCGAACATCCAAGAAGACCAATCGATAGCTTTGCCTCCCAACCATGTGGAACCTTGAGGTCCACCCCTCCGAGCTAGGAGATAACAATAAGGATTCCACTAGGTCAAGGTTACAACCATGAACACAATAACAAGATCCAGACAAACAGGATAACAAGACTGCACAGTCACGACAATACTCGCCAAACAAGACAAATTAGAACATCATGCTAAGCTTAACCACGAAGGCAAGTCAACACTCCAGAGGTAACAAAAAAGATAAAGAGGAAGTAACTAAGTTGTGTAAGGAGAGTTTCATCGCATGGTCCTAGCAGGGGTTACCTAGGCTATCTCACTAGAAGTTGGCCCCCATCTATGGCTACCCTAGCAGCCTCTCTCTAGGCACTGGCCCCATAAGGTGACACATGCAGAGCCGACATGTCCTCTCATGGAGACAAGGAGGTTGGCCTTGCCAACCAGGGCTTCTCATCCCATCCTTAGCTTGCAAGAGCACTCAAGGCATTGGTGAGGTATCTTACTTATCTCGTTATGTGTTTTACTACCCCAACCCTCCTAAATAAGTTATTACTTGCTTATAAATTCCATGGGGTTACCCTGGTGACCCCTCTGGCACTGGTCGCACCATGAAAGCCACTCTCCTAGCAGACTCTGACCAATCATCCAAAACCACAATGTACAAGGACAAGGTTTACAAAAGATTCTGATCGAATACACAAGCCATTCACTTGACCACAACAATATAAATCCCATTGTCCTCCTTAAACTCAAACAATACATCATGAAATAGTATGACACAAGTACCAAGCTGAATACAAAATAGTTAGACCTCTAGAGTCGGTAACTAAGTTCTTTACCAGGCTACTACAACACCTTTCCCGATAGAGAAACTAGGTTTCAATGACCATGAATTTAATACAAGATTGACAAGGGATAAATGGAAAGAAAAATAACTCAACACATCCTTAATATAAGTTGATAAAATAAAAAATTTGTCCCACAGACAACTTCGCGCAAGTTCTAGACAATGTTTGTTGAATTAAATCATTTCAATAAAAGAAGAAGTAAATACAATAACACAACCTAAAACCAAAATATTTCTCTTTTCCCAAATTCACTTGGTTCTCAAGTCGACAAGATAAAAGATCAATAACAAGATAATGATAGAACTAAAATGTAATTAAAGAACCCTCAATAGACACATTCTGATTAACCAACTAAACTCAACTAATATGTCTACAAGATTGAAAGTAACATTAAATGCAAGTAGCCACTATTTTTAATGATACACAAATCTGAAGCCTTGCAATGAGTACTAATATTAACTAGAGACAATTAACAAACACAGCTATTGGTGTAATTCAACTATACTTACCTAAATTTGACCATATGCTACGTTAAAGAATGAACTATACAAATCTACTAATGATAGAATCTTATCTATTATGGAACTTTATAGACATAGTGGGTCTTCTTAGGAGATAAACATTTTTATTAATTTAATATCTAAGTTAGATCAATACCAACTAGTTATCTCATATCCACCTACTATTCTAATAATTAATCTAGTAATCTTTTACCAAGACATTAATTTATGACCACAACTTAATTTATTGAATTAATTAGCATTCTTATTCAAAGGACTTGCTATCCTATAGACATTAATTTCCAATCAACACGATTCCATTAATAATATAAAATAGTTAGTAACCATTTGAAATTTAAGTTACAACCATCTAATACAATCAAAAGAAATAAAGCGAGTTTCCTAATAAAGACTGGTACTCAAAATGAGATCACATCGTATGACACAGTTGACTACTAAAGTTTAATTCTGATTTAGAGGAATAAGACTAAAGATGACAACGTGTGACCTCTATGGATCTTGAGTTCAATTAGAAACTTCCTGAAAACATACCAATTACTTACACTTCCTAAAATATACATTGTTCCACAAAATGGAATGAATACATAGAGTCAATCGACATTATAGACAAAGTGACCACAAAGTTGGTGAAAAGATATCAAGTTTTCTGTATACAAAGAAATTACACACTGTCTCGGAGAGGTTAAACAACAGCCAGGAGCAAGAAAGGTAGCACGAGGCATAAGGGAAGGACTAGTTGTGAGGAAGAGGGATTTACTGGCAAACTAGTCTATCTAGCGATGCCATTCCTTAGATTGCATTGTCAAAGCCAAAGAGGAGAAATCAGCCTGACTAAGGAATGTGGACTATAATATACTCTCAGAGGTTTACCAAAGGTTGACAATTGGAAGAAATTGCTGAATCAAACTCTCCAAAACAACATCTTGAGAGGGTAGGGAGACCATTACACAGTGCTATGAATGGTGGGAAAGGGCACGAGTATGATCTACCTAAAAGAGGCACAATAAGTGGAACATTGACCACAAAGATCAAACGTTTTGATAGTAGGCAATTAATATTTAAAGGTGACAATCTAGCAATCGAAGGACTAAACAACATAAAGATATTATGAGCAATAGAAAAGAAGGCTGGGATGCCCCATCAATGACGGTTTAAAATCTAGCGACCTATAGGTAGTTTGCAGGTCAAGAGATCATCAAAGATGCCACTAAGGTAGGGTGCAAGAAGAAAAAGATAGTTTTTCATTGGTGACAAATGATGAGCCAAAAGAAAATGATTAGAAGGTCAATGGGGTATGCTCTTGATAGGACTCCTTTGGCACAATGACCCAAGAGGGCCAATTTAAAAGGTCTGAAATAAAGGTGAAACAACTATGGGGCCAAGGAATAACAGTTCACCCCAAGCATGCATCAATACAAAGAAAATTACTTTGGCTTAGCAAGAGTTCAATTGGATAGGGAAAACATAGAGTTAACAAAAAGGCCTACTGACAGAGCTAGAATGGGTCAAGCGACAAACTAAAGAGTTTTGGATAAAATACACCCTTCTATGGATGAGGGAAGGTTCACAAAGAAATAAAGTTACAAAGGGACAAGGGTGAATAGTAGATTAATTCCATGCTAGAATAACTATCAACCAAGAAATTTAATTCTTCAGAGAAAATAGAGACAAAGAAAATATAGAAATTCACAAGACATACCCATACAATTCACTCTCCAAAATCAAATCCTTTTTTAGAACTTCCCCTTCTTTTCCACAAAACAATCCTCAGAAACCTCCTTTCCAAAAACTTCTCCAAAACAAAAATAACCTCAAACATAAAAACCCACCAAAACCTCTCCCAAGAATAAATTAGACAACAACCATTAATTTCTAGTAACCCCCCCAAATCTATTACACAATCCCCCTCATTAAGAGAAATTTGAAATTTTACTTAACATAGAATTTTTGTATCTCCAAACATATACGACAACTAGCCAACAATAAATGATTATCCAAAATCATTAAATTACTATCCAATAGTATTCTTCAAATAACGATATACTAATTAACCATATTAACTTATGACATAGATACTAATAAAATCATTAACATAATCCATTTAATCTATATTAGAATTTACTTAAATAATATTCCAATTTAAGAAAAATACCATAATATTTGGCAATCTATTAATATTCTTAATATAATATTACCTCATTACACATTACCCAGATACACATGGGCTAACTACCCAAAACTTGACAGTAAAAATTCAAACCACATGACGACTAACCAACTGAAGGTTGAACTGACCTAGGGGATAAACCTCATGTTATCTCTGTCAACATTATCCATAGTGTAGGGCCTGCTTAGACCTGCTAAGTCAGGTGGAGTCGAGGCCCGGTACCTGCAACCTGCATACAAACAATGGGTTGTATCTAAGCAACTGCATATATACCAACACACACCGAGTCAGAGAATCACAGCATAGTAGGGTGCTCAAACTGAGTAGTACTACGCTATCCCTGCTCTGAAACAAGACTATAACCATTTCTATTTAAAATCATATGCATAAACATGATATTATCAAACCATCACTAAACATGTCTATCTCATCATAACTAGAAAAACAACAATGTCATCATAAACTCATACCACATGTCAGAACTAAATCAGTCGAACATAATCTATCACAATTAAAATAAGCATAAATCATACTCTCAATAACTCAAATGTCTCAGAACTATCTGGATGCAAAGGCAAAGCTAACAACTGTCTCAGATCAAACAGAGAGTAATGTAAAACTAACAACTATCACAAGCCAAAAACGAGGGGGCATTACAAGAAATAGGACATGTGTGTGTAAGAATTTTAGCTAGTTAAATATTGAAAATATTTAATTACATGTGCACGTGAATTTATTGAATTATTATTGTTATTAATTCAATTTTGGAGGAAATAGATAATTTAAATAAATATTTGGATTTATTTAAATATGGAGAATGAGAAGAATTAATTAAATAATTTGATATTATTTAATTTAGAATGACTTTAGAAGAATTGGGATGATTTTAATTAAATAAATGATTTTATTTAATTTTTGGGAGGAATATGAATCAAATAAATAAATTGATTTATTTATTTATTGATAGAGGAATTAAACTGAAATAAATATTAAGAATATTTATTTAGATAGAGTTGTGTCATTTTTAGGTGTATACATTTTGCCCCTCTTTGATGCAATGTGTTTTATCACATTGTTTCAAAGAAGTATGAATTTTTTGATAATGATACATGCCCCAGTTTGCCCTTGTTATAGGTTTTATGATGCTAGGATGCCCCCTTAGGGATGGGAAGAAAAATTGAGGGACGTGAGATGGACAATCTCACGATGAGATAGGTTGGTTGAATGACAGGTTAGGGTGAAGAAAATAGGTTACGACTTGAGAAAATGGAGGAAAAAGGGTACGAAGAAAGAGCTAAATGATATGTGATGCAAGATAAAATGATAACACACACAAGCAAGCAAGCAAGTATACACAAATGATACAAGAACAAACAAGGTATTGCCCCTGTCCATCTATAAACCAATGATTAATCGATAATGGTTGATGATAGTGTTGTCATTGTGGGGAATCATATATCCCTAGATCAACATGATAGGTGCGGGAAAGATATATCCCACTGATAATTATGATTGATTGAGTTGGTTTACAATAAGAATAGGATCAAGACCACTAATTGTGATTAGATAATTTGACGAGATTGACTTGACTCGATTCGTATGGATTTAAGGATGGACTTGCATTTGGATCATTACTTGGATTGATTGCACAAGGATGAAAGATACAATGATAGATAGAAATTGGTCTGATAAAAGAATTGCGAATGAAGGAATCACAAGCTTTTGTTTGTCATTAGCACTATGAACAGAGTCTTTATTTATGGATGGTACATGGAATGTAATTGGATATGTTATGGATGCAGATATTTGTCACTTGATATTGCAAGTATTTTGAAGTGCCTTTTTCATCATTGGGCACTTTTTTTTTTCTTGTCCCTTTTGAAATGTTGTAAGAAAATACAAGCATCTAGGTATAATTAAACTAGGATGACCTGAGTATTCCTTACATAGATTTTAATATAGCAAGTTAATACAAGCATCTAGTCAAAATTAAATCTAGATGACCTAAGTATTTGTTGTGTTTCAACAGAAAAGGATTTCCCCTTTTCATGTTTAGACCGTTGAAGTCCTCGATGATCTTTTGTTGATCATGTCGTTAGACAAAAGGCGTCACATTACTAAAGATTGATCCACAGATAGTAAATAAAGAAGATAATCATGCCCCCATCATAGCATCTCTAGTTTTTAGGCATCCTTGAGTAGCGTAGGAAACATGATAACAAAAATTAAGATTTTATGCCCACCAATCAAAACAAAAACTTTCTTGCATTAGATGTGTCTTCTTGCCATAATTTAGATAAAACCATTTTGAGTGTTTAGGTACTTGTTTGTTTTTCTTTGGATAGGTTGATGTCTTGTGTCAAAAATTTTGCTTGGAAGCATGCTTTACGGCATGTGTGCGTCAAAATCAAGGAGCTTCAATGTAGTGGTAATGGTGATGGTAACAAGTTGATCGCAAGCAATGGAGGAATTTGCTACCAAAGGCGTGTTGTGATTCCTACAGAGTAAGTTTACTAAAAGATTAGATGATTGAAATGGAAGAATAGGGTCCTACTTATAGACTTGTGAGAGAGAAGATCAATGGTATAGAAAGAATAAGAAGATCAACGGTTGATAAACCTTGAGAGGATGTGCACGAATAGGAAGAGGACAAGTGTCTTGTTCCTTCATGCAACAAGAGGAGTTAACATAATAGAATGGAGAGTTAACTAAATTGATTAATTAGTTAACAAAAAAGACTAACTAGTTAACTAATTGGAACTAGAAGAGAAATAAGACATGTGGGTGAGAGGACAACAAAATTAAATATTAAATATTTAATTAAGTGTGCACATGGATTTACATGAATTAATTTTGGTGTTAATCCATTTATAGAGGAAATAGATAATTTAAATAAATGTTTTGGATTTTTTTAAATATAGAGGATGATTAAGCTTAGAAGAATCTAATTAAATAAATGAGCTTATTTAATTTAGATTGACTTTAGAATTTAGAAGAACTAATTAAATTAATGATTTTATTTAATTCTGTAGAGGAATATGAATCAGATAAATAAATTGATTTATTTATTTATTGATAGAGGAATTAGAATGAAATAAATATTAAGAATATTTATTTAGATAGAGTCATGTCATTTTTAGGTGTATACATTTTGTCCCTCTTTTATGCCATGTCTTTTATCACGTTGGGTCAAAGAATAACAATTTTTGTGATAATGATGCATGCCCCAGTTTGCCCTTGGTTCAAGTTTAACAATGGTAGAATGCCCCCTTGGGAGATTGGATGGGAAGAAGGGAAGAAGAACGTGAGACAGACAATCTCATGATGAAGAAGGTTAGGTTGACAAGTTCAGGTGAAGAAATTGGTTGACACATAAGAAAAATGGAATGAAGAAAGAGCTGAATGATATGTGATGCAAGATAAAATGATAACACACACAAGCAAGCAAGCAAGTATGCACAAATGATACAAGAACAAACAAGGTATTGCCCCTGTCAAGCAGTAAACTAAATGATTAACCAATAATGATTGATGATAGTGTTGTCATTGTGGGGAACGATATATCCCTAGATCAACATGATAGGCACCCGAAAGATATATCCCACTGATAATTATGATTGATTGAGTTGGTTTACGACAAGATTAGGATCAAGACCACTGAGTGTGCTTCGATGATTTGACAAGATTGATTAACTTGATTGGTAATAATTAAGGATGGACTTGCATTTGAATCATTACTCGAATTGATTGGACAAGGATGAAAGATACAATGAAAGACAAAATTTTGAATGATAGAAGAAATCACAAAATATCTCTGTAAACCAATATTCTCTTTGTTAGGCAAACTAGCTCTTGGTATAAGATCCATGTGATGACTGATACTCCTGATTGGTGGTAATCCTTCAGGTACATTATCTGATATGATGTCTTCATACTATGTCAGCAACTCAGTTATCTCCTCTGGATGTACTCCTTCAGTCTCCTTTAATGTTTCAGGCTTCTTAGGAATCAAAGCATAACACATTCTCATGTCTCAAACCATCTAGAAATTTTCTTCCATCTACCAAATAGATTCTAGAATTCCCACATACTTCACTCTTAGGATCATTTTCTAAAGCAATCAAGGTAATCTTCTTTCCATTTGTTGTTATAGTGTATGTATTCTTTCTTCCATCATGTATAGATTTTCTATCCTAGTACGTACATAGGCATAATATCACACAAGACGTCAATATGATATGATCCAATATGAAATTTCACAAAACATTGCTCACTCACGAGTACCTTATGATCATCCTGAATCCATGTTATCTGATAGGGTTTATGGTGTTTCAATCTTTCCAACTTCAGCTTAGTTACCATCTCTTCTAAAACTAGGTTATCAGAACTACCACTATTAATAAAAACTTTACAACATTTATCTCCTGATTTACATCTGGTTCTTAACAAACTTTTCCTCTATAGTGGCTCTTCATTTGTCTCTACTTGAAATAGTGCTCTCCTCATCACAAGTGATTCTTCTTCCACATAGGCCACTCTTCCACTATTCTTTGTCTTCATGCTTGTACTCCCTTGATTACATTGAAATGCTCTATGTCCTTCACCTCCACACTTGAAATAGGTTCCTCTGAATGTTCTCCTATCAGGTCCTCTTCTTTCTCTTATGTATCCTTCACTTCGGTACGGACTAGGATTTCCTTTGCGGTAGAAATTTTGTCATCTCTCTGGTATGCATTATTATCTCTGTCTTCCTTCTTGAATGTGTTCTCTGGTTTATTCTACTCTGCAAATTATCTCTCTCCTCTAGAAATGTTCTACCTCTTTGAAATTTACCTCCTCTACCTCTCTATCTCTGGTCATGTCTCTTATTCAACTTCTCTTCAACTTTCAAGGCAAACTGGTGTGCTTCTTCTAATGTTGTCATCCTTACCAAACTCAGTTCTTCTTGAATGTCCAATCTTAGTCCATTGATGTATCTTGCCACTTTCTCCTTGCTTGATTCACTATGTCCTATCCTTATGATCATCTTATGAAATTCTTCAATGTATTCCTTCACAGATTTCTCCTCTTGTTTCAAGTTTTGCAATCTTTTCAACAGCTCCAACTCATAGTCAGCAGGCACAAACTAATTCTTCAATTTTATCACCATCCTGTCCCATTTTGTGATCTTTTCTTTTCCTCTTCTATTTCTATCCAACTAAACTTCTTTCCACCATATAGAAGCATGTCCTTTCAAATTTGTTTTTTGCAAATTTCACCTTCTCTAGATATTCAATTTCTTCATATTCAAAGTACTCTTCCATGTCATTTATCTAGTCAATCAACTCTTTAGGATTCAAATTGCCAATGTAATTTAGTACATCAACTCTAGGTCTCTTCCTAATCTTTGAAATAGCTTGAAACATCTTGGCTTGATTTGATTCTTCCTCTTCATCACCTCCTAGGGTTTCACCAATTTGTCCCACAGATTGAAATTCCTCTTCATCATCACTTTCAACATTAGGTCTAGGTGTCAATCCTCTTTGCCTATCTTCTTCGACAACATCTAATTGAATTCTCATTGTTTTCATCATTTCCATAATCTCATCCATGTTGCAAGGTGTGGCCCTTGGTCTTCTTGTTCAGTGCTGCACTGTAGTGGTTTGCGACAAGGGCTTAACCGCCTCCCGTGCTTGTTAAGTCAAGTGGTTGTAGCGGGCATTAATAGGTTGATCTTTTGGTGCAACAGAAACTAAAAATTGGTATCAGAGCTGAGGTCATGGGTTCAAACCCCGTGCTTGCACTGGGGGGGATTGTTGCAAGGTGTGGCCCTTGGTCTCCTTGTTCAGCGTTGCGCTGTGGTGGTTTGCGATAAGGGCTTAACTGCCTCCTGTGCTTGTTAAGCCAAGTGGTTGTATCGGGCATTAATAGGTCAATCTTTTGGTGCAATGACAGCTAACAATCCATTCTTCCAGCCATTGTTCCAACAACAAGGATTCTCCTCAGCAGTATTCTTCCTAGGATCAAGTGCAAACTGCCTCAAATTTAGCAATCGGGCTACAAGGAGACAACTGCCTCAAATTGGTGATCGATTGTAACACAAGTAACCTGCCTCAAATTCAGCGATCTATTCATAGAAAGATCTTATAGAATTCCTTCACCAACTTCACTCAATTCACTTCAAAAGATTTGAAATTTCGTTCTGATACCACTTGGTGCAGTCATGGTAGGAGGGTTCACCGAATGAACAGTCTAGGCTGTACAACTACAGTAAACACCACGAAAACAAATCAAAGGTATGAAACAAATGCATATTCAATCATTTATTATATCATAGAATTCAAATATAAATTGGCTGGTATCATGTTGGTTTGTAGTTAGGGCTCACATGCCTGATTATAGAATAGCAAAATATACACAAGGTGTATCCTTGAAGCTTCTTTGCACAAATCTAAACTATGAACTTATTCTAATGATCTTCACTACTTTCCTAGGCATCTATTACATCAATATATATCATCTCCAAAACCAAAGATTCCTCTACATCAGCCAAGGAAGGTTACAACCTTCAATGAAGAAGTGTAATGCGTGTACATGGATAGGTCATACCTAAATGAATTGAACTCCTCCACAAATGAATAAAATGATGTGCAGATCTCGGGGAAGGTCAACCATGAACCAAACAACATTGAATGATGTGTCATTAATCTTTGAAGGTTGTAAAATACTCCACAGGTCTTCTCCTTTAGCTGATTATCTGAGACTACCAGGAATGCTCTATTTGGAGAAAAAAATCAATCTTCTGATAGCAATATATTTTTTGTACTTGATCCAAATGCTCTAAAAATTGGATATGATATGCATGAATAAATCTATATGCTAAGTCTATCTTTGGAAGGCCTAAGATGAAACTGCGGTAGAATGTGAACCAAAATACAGAAACTACTACTAACTGAACTACCTGAACTGAATGGGAAAATGCAAGGAAACAAACTAAACTTTAAACAAACTGAAATGCAAATGTTTTGGTTGATGCAAGATTTCTCTTGAACCAAGGATACTCCTGCATCAATTGTGTAGCTTTGGTGGTGTGGGGGTAGATGCTATTGGAACTAGATTTTTCATAAAATTTATAAGCACCTTTTTCACATCTTTTTCCATAATAAGTCATTCTGCCCTAGAAAAAACTCATTTTCATCCTTTACCGCCATACCACTACCATGTTAATCAAATGCACAGTACTCACATTATACCTTCCTACCACTGAACACTATTGAGAAGGTCGCGGTACCATGGTGAAAAGAACTACTATATCGCAATACCAAAGCATGCAAATATTAGGTTCATGGTACCATGGTGAACAGTTAGAAGACAAAAGACACCTTACCCTGATACAGTAAGGAATGAGAAGGTAGATTATGGTAAGGATGTAACCATGGAGATAGCATTTGCAGTTACACCGCTATACCTCGATGGGTAGCAACATTGTTAGCAGTAGCGAGGTGACATCGAGACACCACAAGGGTATAAAGGAAAGCCCTAGGTAAAGAGGTAACATTAATAAAGGTGCCAAAAGTTGACCCGTGATACCATGGATATAAAGTTTTTACTATGCTGTAGCATGGTAACATAAAAGGTGAGTATTTTGACACACTGTGATACCATGTGGGTAGAAGGAACAAGTTGAGGTGGTGCGGTAATTAAAGCTATCATTCTATTTAATGCATACCGGTCACATCATGTCAAAATTCAAAGATTTGAAATCTACATGGAGATTGAAATCATGTGAATTGAATGAGCAAAGAATTGATTGCACGTTGGCCTCTGAAATAATAAGAACAAAAAAAATCCATCATTTAGATTTGCATAGAAAGAATTGTGTTGGAGCTTAAGTTCTCAACTATGGGGAGATTCTTAAAAGCAATAATTCTAGGTAAGGTTTCTTCATTTCCTCCTATAAATTTATAAAGCAAATAGCACCTACGAAGGAAATTGGTACTAAGAAAGAGGAAACAAAAAGTAATAAAATACCATTATAGCAACCTTTACTTTCTCTCTTGCCTAGGTCAGTTGACAAGGGTCCAAAGAAGATATTTTGAGATTCATCTTAGGGATGTAGGGACCCTAAAATACCACAATCGGTATGGGGCTTGTACTAGTATTTCTATAAGAACATAGTAGAAAAGAGTCCCATTTCAAACCCTTGGAATCTAGACTTAGCTAAATTGATTGTCTCAGATGTTTTTGTTGATATTAACCTAGTTAAAGCCCTTGCTTCAAGATATCATACTCCAACCAAGATAGTAAGGTTGCCAAATGGGGAGTGTTTGGTTGATGTCTCTAGAGAGGCCATCATACGGTGTCTCAGGTTGAATAAATAGGCCATAACTGAGATTAATTTGGATAAACTAGAACAAGAATATAAGAGGCTTAGAAAGACTTATAGAATTGATGAACTCCCCATGCACATGAAGAGAGGTGATGGAAATAGGGTAATACCCATTCCAGCCTCTAAGGTAGAACCCTTCCTAGTTGTAGAGTTCCAGGTATATTTCCAAATGACCTACTATGCATTATGCCAGGTACTAGGGATAGATGTAGAGAATTGCATGCAGATAGGTCTAATGCACATGGCGATGATAATTTAGCACCCAGAAACCAATATGGAATTTGATTTTGCCTCTTTGATTGAAAAACAAATACATGATGACTTAATACAAGTCGGGGAAGCCAAGATGCCCATTACATTCAAAAGGTACTCTATGTTGTGTCATTTGATTTTGCACCAAAATGAAACCAAGTGGACTGCTAGAATGAAATTGTGCACTCACCTATGTGGAGAAAGGCTCCATGTCCAAAACTAATGCCATATTTGGGATAGTAGATGGAATGAATGCAATTATATTATTTTCAGAGATGATTTTGTTTGCAGGGTGTTGAGAGCCCTTGGTTTTGCACCCCAAATGATCCCTGAATCCATCATGGAGGTTCTGAGGCCTGCACAATACTTGCTAGACCAATGGTCATGGGTGCTCCTACAAGGATTAATGAAGCGTGCTTTGTCATTAGTTAATTTATTTTATGTTTATGTTTATCAAACAAACTTTGAAAAGTTGTTATGAAGAGTTGTAACTAATTTAAAAACTATCCGCTCCCTAAATATATAGGATACGGACCAAGGGGCATTGGGTAAGTGCAAAAAGATGGGGGGCCAAAAAGTGGCCAATTTATTTTCAAAAAAAAATACAAAACATGAGCGCGTTATAACGCGAGCACGTTTGGACTTTTTATAAATATAAAAAAAAGGTTTCTATCTCATTTCATTTCTTTCTTCTCCTCTATGCCTGTGGCCTGCAAACCCTAGAAAGCGTGCTCGCGTTTTGCAAAACTCAATTCAACACAAAAACCTTATCGATTTATCACCGAAATGCCACCACGACGTCGAGCATGCAAAAGGAGTGAGTTATATTTGTTTTTTTGTTTGAATTTGTTTCTAAATAGGTAGGTTTGAGTTGATTTTTGATGTATATTTCATTAATTGTCAGGAAATGTTAATGCACCTCGTCCTCCTCCTCAAAATCCACAAAAACCTGAGGAGGAAATACCTGCAGAACAACAACCTCCTCCATCCATTCCTTGACATGCCCCTGGAACACAAGAAAATATAATGGGGCAAATTGTAAACAACAAAAAAGAAATTGAAGATATAATTGCAAGGTTGAAAGATCCTTCCACTTCAACCTTGCATAGGTCCATGCTTGTTGAATCTCTTGAATCTATGTTATCAAATGTAGATTCAATTAGCAAGCAAATAACTAGTTGGATGGATAAGAGGAGAGAGTTTAGAGATTATTATGCAGACAATTTGTCATACCAAGATGTGGAAAAATTACAAATCACAAAATTAGACTTGTGTTCGATTTTCACAAACCCACAAACAAATCAACCTCCACCCATTACATGCAAGAGGTTCCCTATCTATTGGTGTAGCAACCAAGCAATAAGGGACAATTTTGGGCAAAGGTGGTGGATGGTTTTTGACCATCCTCCATGCAACAATAATGAGGTCCCGCAATACTTTTTGAGAAAACTCTACTGCGAGTTTGTCTGCAATAAAGTGCCAAACTATTTTGATATGCAGGACTTCCAAGGTAGAGGTGGGGGGTTAGCACAAGATAGACCAGGGGCACGTCTTGACCCATAGTGGGTAGTGACGAGTAATCAGTAGACCAGCCCATGAGCATGTTTCTATCCCTTCCATTGTGAAGGAGAGTGTTGAGGTTGATACACTTTACTCCATTATGCCTTGACCATGTCAGTCCTGCAGCATACAGTGGGTTGGGAGATAGTGCGAGGAGTAGGGTCCCCCCCCATGCTGGTCAGGCTTGCGGGTCAGCCTGTGGTTATGACCCCATGGATAGTCAGGACATAGGTGCACAGGCTACATCTGCAGCTGAGCAAATGGTGATGACAGATACCCTCCTGAGTGAGACTTTCAGCCTTGATACTCAGGTAAATATTAGCAAGTTTATTGAGTTTAATTTATTAAATTTCATTTTTGAAATGCAAGATTAACTAATTTAAATTGATGATTTTAATGAAATTTTAGGGTCATAGTGTCGATGCAGTTTTCAGTGGTTCTCCACTTGCATTTTACACTAGATCATCTACTGTCGGGGTATGTAACTAGTAAACAATTATAAATATTACATGTGAATAGCATCGTTATATGAATGGTATTTTAATAACTGATTTTGGATGTTGAATAGGTTAATATTGTAGATTTCATGGCAACACCTTCTAGCGGTGGTGGACATCAAAGCTTTACGAAGGTAATAAAATAAATAGTTTAATGAATGAATTGTACTTACTAGATTTTTGTATGTGACTTGTGTGCTTTATTGTGTGTACTTCCATGTTTAGATGAACATGTGTGTATGTTAGGAGCCATGATTTGCATCACTATTATAGTTTTTGTAATTGAATAATGTTGTTTTATTTCTAGATGATGCAGGCTGCGAAGACACCTCCCCAAGTTTGTAGGGCAATGGAGTAGGGTGTGGCCTCTGGATTCATAGCTCCATGGCATTGACAAGGGTATGAGGTAGGTTAGTAAATTTCAATTTACATTCATTGTTATAGTTGTCTATTTTTGAAAAATCAAAAGATTATTGATTTGAAGTTTAATTTCTATCTAGATGGTTTCTATAGGACATGACATCACCACGGCCTATTCCTACTACTGAGGCAAGTGAGGAGACAGATTATATGGTAGCGGTAAGTGATTATTTTGTTAAATGTTTCATTTTTTATAACATGTAATTTCTATATATTAATTTCTATACTTTTTATTGTAACAGCTAAAGATGCAGGAAGAACTAAATAGAAGGAGCATCCCTTGGGTTCATAGTAGACCACCCACATGCATGTCTCCATCCCCTAGAAGATCAAAGGATACCTGTGATCTATTCTCTTCACCAACTAGAGGGGAATGACTTTTTATTGTGTTCCTTTGTTGTATGCCTATATGGCATTTGTGGACATATATTTTGTATTGTATATAGTTGACATTGTATGCCTATATGGTATTCTTGTAAGCCTATATGGCTATTTTGTACATATCTTATACTTATATCGATAGATATTGATGTATGCCTATATGGATATTTGGTTAATACAAATCTTTTTTATTGATGGCATCCATACTTGCATTATAAATCCACGTTTGAATGGATATTTGTAGATGGCTACTTCAAATATTTAAAGTCCAATTGTATTACATAAGATGTTTTTTGATCCAATAAGCTAGCTATTGTTATTCAAGTATCACCTAAACCTCATTTTGGAACTAAAAGATAAAAGTTGTATTTAAAAAAAAATGAATCATCATGTTGAACAAAAAATATTAATATTCTTTATGAGTAACATACAATGTCAACTATATGCAATACAAAAAAATGAATCATCACGTTATTCTTTATGTTTGAGATCCTGAAAATGACTAAGTCTGGTAGCCTGATATCCTGAAACACTAGGATGAATATCCAAGTCATTAGGATGATTGCACCTTGAGAAAAATTCATTAAGATGAGCATCTAAAGGAGAATTTCTTAAATATTCAAACATTGAGCAACAAGCATGAAGGGTTAAGGCTCAATTTGCAACTCATAAAGCCTCAAAAGGGTGCCCAACTTGGAGAGAGCATTCATTTAAGACAAGGCACCCATTGACACCTATTCCACCATAAAAGTGCACCTAAGGTGGAAGGAGAACAAGCCTCTAGTAAGTGAAGCGCACCTATTGTATAAACCACTTCATTATGGCATCCTAGCATGAGGAGGAGTATAGAAGTCAATAGGAAATGGTGCCTATAATACAAATGAAGGACTAAGTGGCATTTTCAATAAGCATCAATTCACCTTGAGCTTTCAATAAATACATCAAATTGAGCCCCATAAGCCTAGGTGCCCTTTGCCTTCAAAAGAACCTTGTATTGGCGCCTTGGAGGAAATCAACTTACAATGACAAGTCTTGGAGGTTTCTCATTTTGGATGATGTCTTTTGAGATTAACTACAATGATTGAAAGTTAAGATGAGTGGAAAGAACCTATCTTGAACCTTAGGCATACAACTCCTTGTTGACTCCCATCCTCATGCTTCTGTAGCAACAACACTAACAACGAGAGCAAGCTTTGATAGTTTGATACATCTAATCTATCAAAGTTACCATCATTAATCACTTCTATTGAACAATCCAAAAGTGGGGATGATTCTTGTTCATCACCAGAGATTGCCATATCCATCAACACAGCATGCAATGAGGTTGAATTCTATGCTCATTAGCATTGGTGGATCCAAATGCTCTAACACTGCTTCCAGTTTGCAACATTTCCCATGCCTCAAATCAACAAGAAGTCTAAAGTATTATCATCATGCTTAGCCCTAGGTGAAAGTACATGTGATTTCATATTCTGTATTGTCCTGCATTGATGGTTGCATATCAGTACACCAAGAAAAGGACCTTGTCTAACAACTTGCTTTTCTTCCTCTATCTTTTGCACCTCATGATTTGACCCTGTCAAAATCTCATGTGTAAATCCTTTCACATCAAAGGTTATTCTCAATGTCCCATTTTGGTTCTAGGTTGGACATTATAGAAGAGGTATCCTCTCAATCAACAATCACACTACCATATGCCAAACTAAAATTTCATGACAATTGCATCTCAAAGTTGGTAGTTTGAGATTCTTTACTATATGCACAAGCTTAAGATTCAAACTTAAACCAGGGATCTCTTGTTGTATACTCCTGTCCACACATTCCTAGAGTCTGTCTAGTCTCTCTTTGATCCATATTTTAGTCAAGTCTGTTATGGTAGAATTAGCCTCATAAGGAGACATTTCTCGTATGATCCTCTTTCCACCATCTTCACAATCAATTGACTCCTCAACAACAATATGGACTAGTTCCTTCTCTAAACTTTCTGCAAAGAGCAATATTTGAACAGCCTCATGTGTCAATGTTGTAACACCTGATAAGAACCATTTCAGACTTCCTCCATAGCAAGAAAGAAGAGTAACAACAACAATGCTTAATAGAAAAGGGTGCCAAAAGCTACTTTGAAACTCTCTATCACAGCAAGGTTTGTGATTCCCCAATGTCTGCAATGGATCCTTGAAGTTGTCTATAAAAACCTCTACCCTGTGGAAGATGTCAGGAATTAGAACACTATTTTAAATTTCATATCAATAGGTGAGTGCCTTGAGAGAAAGGATCACTCTAGGTCATTTTCAATTGTTGAAAGCACAAAAATGATAAAGATAAAGGCAATTGAGTTAGGCACACTTTAGCCTCTGAGGACACCTCAATGAGTGCCTTGGGTGAAATTGCATGAGATGACCTTTTGGAGTGAGCGCTTGAAAGATATAATTCATTCTAAGACATGTCTCATCATTTAGAATTGTAAAATTGCAAGTATAAAGACATTTAAATCTAGGTGCACTCTCCATCAGCACAAACCCATTCTAGTGCCTAAGGGAGAAATTGCATTGAAAGACACCTTTTGAATGAATCTCTTAAGGGAGATTGACCTCTTTAAGCCATTACAATTGTTTGAAATCATTTAAAGTGATAAATATGGACCAACTTGTGTTAGGCGCCCTTTTCTCTTCTTTTTACCTATATATGTGCCTAGATTTGTAGTAAGATTATTCCATGTTTAAAGAGGATTCCTAGTCAATTCAAGTCATAAAATATCAAATACAAAGTCAAATAGGACTTAGGCGCCCCTTCATGTAATTTCCCACCATCATGAGCGCCTAGATCTAGGAAGATCATCCAATTGCGCCTAGGAATAAGATACAAGTCCAAGACCTCAAATTTGAGTGCCTAGAAGTGTGATGGATTGAAGAAGCTACATTGGCACCTAAGGGTAAGTTGTATCTAATGACATCACCTAATTAAGCGCCTAGGAGGTATAAAGCTTAACATTGACATGAGGACAAGCGCTTAGTAAAGGAGAGTTTCTCAAACATTTAAACATGTGAATGAAGTCATAGAAATGCACTAAGTCATCTAGGAGCCATTTTCCCCTTGTGTAACCTTACATTTGAACCTAAGAAGAAGTTGCTTCAGTTCATTGGAGTGTTTGAGTATTGAGGATTTCTTAGCAATGCTTTGCAAATTTACACTGCCTCCTAATGATTTTTGGGGTAGCAGAAAACCTTTGACCACGGGCAAACACCTCATAGATATAAAAAATTGAGAGAGGTTATTGTAGAGGCACTCTACATGATCACATTACCTTAGACGAAATGTTTCTAAGTGACATGGTTTTCGAGTAACATCTCGTCAAAGATTGTTGCCTTTTTGCACTTTGGACTCTTCAAGGATATCGTCGGTACAATGTAGCTCAAACTGTTTTGACATGTTTGGGTGAAAAAAAGGACCATGCCTAGCATAAATGTACCCATCCGGACGTGTTGGAATAGTCAGTTTGGTCGCATCAGGAGCAGGACAAAAGTTACACCCCTTTGCAACTTTACATTGCCTCCTTCTGACAATTTTTGGGGCAGTAGAAAACCTTTGACCACGGGAAAACACCTTAGAGAGATAAAAAACTAAGAGAGGTTATTGTAGAGGCACTCTACATGATCATGTTACCTTAGACGAAATGTTTCTAAGTGACACAATTTTTGAGTAACCTCTCATCAAAGATTGCTGCCTTTTTACACTTTGGACTCTTCAGGGATATCGTCAGTACAATGTAGCTTGGACTGTTTCGACATGTTTGGGTAAAAAAAAGGACCATGCCTAGCGTAAATATACCCATCCAGACGCGTTGGAATAGTTAGTTTGGTCGCATCAGGAGCAGGATGAAAGTTACACCCCTTTGTAACTTTACATTGCCTCCTTCTGACAATTTTTGGGGCAGTAGAAAACCTTTGACCACAGGCAAACACCTCAGAGATATAAAAAACTAAGAGAGGTTATTATAGAGGCACTCTACATGATCACATTGTATTGGACAAAATGTTTCTAAGTGACATGGTTTTTGAGTAACATCTCGTCAAAGATTGCTTCCTTTTTGCACTTTGGACTTTTCAGGGATATCGTCGGTACAATGTAGCTCGAATTGTTTTGACATGTTTGGGTCAAAAATAGGACCATGCCTAGCATAAATGTACCCATTTGGATGCATTGGAATACTCAGTTTGGTCGCATCAGGAGTAGGATGAAAGTTACACCCCTTTGCAACTTTACACTGCCTCCTTCTGACGATTTTTGGGGCAGCAGAAAACCTTTAACCACGGGCAAACACCTCAGAGATATAAAAAACTGAGAGAGGTTATTGTAGAGGCACTCTATGTGATCATGTTGCATTAGACAAAATATTTCTAAGTGACATGGTTTTTAAATAACATCTCGTCAAAGATTGCTGCCTTTTTGCAATTTGGACTCTTCAGGGATATCGTTGGTACAATGTAGCTTGAACTGTTTCGACATGTTTGGGTGAAAAATAGGACCATGCCTAGTGTAAATGTACCTATCCGGATGCGTTGGAATAGTCATTTTGGTCACATCAGGAGTAGGATGAAAGTTACACCCCTTTGCAACTTTACACTACCTCCTTCTGATGATTTTTGGGGTAGCAGAAAACCTTTGACCACGGGAAAACACCTCAGAGATATAAAAAATCGAGAGAATTTATTGTAGAGGCACTCTACATGATTGCGTTGCCTTAGATAGAATGTTTCTAAGTGACATGGTTTTTGAGTAACATCTCATCAAAGATTGATGTCTTTTTGCACTTTGGACTCTTCAGGGATATTGTCGGTACAATGTAGCTCGGACTGTTTCGACATGTTTGGGTGAAAAAAAGGACCATGCCTATCGTAAATGTACCCATCCGGATGTGTTGGAACTATCAGTTTGGTCACATCAGGAGCAAGACACCAAAAATGCAAAAGTTGCTTTGTGCAACTTGACAACATTGACATTTTTTTGCAACATGACTCAAAGACTCAAACTGACCCCAAATGACTCAAAGTGACTTAAAATCACCTTGATTTTGGTTCCCAATGTACATTATAGAGGTCTAGGTGCTCCTTATCATTCAAACATCTTAGATGAGCACCTAGGAAAGGAAAAAACTCTAAGTTTCATCATCATGAGCGCCTAATATCAAGAGACTTTAATGGCTCAAACCTTAGCATGGAGTCCTAAGGCACATTTCATGTCTCCTTTCAGCCATTTTGGTACCCTTATGTAGATTTTTCAACTTGATTTGGTGCCCTGTACGTGAAGGAAGATCTAAAGGCATGAAAGTGGATGCCATTTTGCAAGAGTTTGGATCATCAAAATTGAAAGAAATAAGTCTATTAAGCTTGGGTACCCTTGGTCTTCTTTTCATTCATTATGAGCGCCTTGGGAGAATGGTATATAAGTCATCATCATGATTGGGCACTTTGAATCTAGAGTGTTGGAGAGATCATCAAATGGTGTCTAGAGGAAGTAGGGTGAGTTATGAGTTTGGTCGCATCAAGAGCAGGACACCAAAAATGCATAACATGATGATGTAAAAATGTGTATGTGTAAAAAATGTAAGAGGAAATGAAAAAAAGACAAACCTTACAAATTAATGTGCATACTTACAACTCAATGTAACATGACTTTACAAAATCAATGTGAATACTTACAAATTAATCCAATGAACCATCTGGGTCTGCTCTACTCTTTATTGTGTCAAGTATTGCTTCATGGTCAGACTCACACACCTTCCACAAGATTTTGTTCAAAGGTCTACCCCAATACTTTATCAAATGAACATTGGATGCCACAACAAGGTTTGAGTAATGAAGAATCTTTCGATGCATGTCAAAGTCCTGAAATAGCCAAATATTTATACTCTTATGTGGGTACCTTCTAAGCCATGTTCCAGTAATAACCACGGATCCTGTAAGGTATTCGATGTTTTCTCCATCTGTAACAGGGGCCTCCAATTTCTTTTTGGCCTCAACACAATGACATAAGTAATAATATGTTCCCTCTTCATTATCTTCATCTGTAATAACTGCATATACGTGCCCTACATTGATATGTGTAGCAAATTAGATGAAATTAGTCAACATTACAAAAACACTACAAAGTAAGATGACATTACCTAGTTGAACTAGATGAAATTAGATGCATATACATGCCTTATATTACCTGGTTGAACTAAATCTGATATGTGGTCAAAGTCAACTAATGATTCCATCTGTGTTAGTTCCAGTGCCGTCGGGGGTCGATATGTGTCAAGTGGGCTAAGATAACTTAACTGCCATTTGTCAACCCACTCCTTTGACTCGCACTCATCCCATACTTGAATTGTACAAGAAGAACAAAAGCATGACATCTTTCGCGTATGGATACTCCATGAACCTGCAATTGAGCTTTTAAAAGAGTGCATCTCATTTGATCTTGTTAGTGTACAACAGTCCTCATATGGTGCAATGTTAGTATCATCTATCAACCAAAAAAATCTACAAACTGAAGACTTACCTTCATTACCTGGACCCATGGAAGCATTACACCACTCGATAATCAATTTTGCATCTGTCAACTTTGCATTGTCTTTATACTTTAACTCTTCTCATGCTATGGCTCTTTTGATACATGCTCCTGCACCATCATGCTCCCCCTTTCCATGCCCGGCCTCACAAAAGTTCCACATATGTTGAATACCTGTAAAATTATGCCTCCTACTCAGCTAATAGAAATTCTGCGAGTTTTTGAATTGTGATGCATAGTTATCTGACCATATGATATGCTGACTGAACGATATGCCCCTTCTAGCCAAATCATTGTAGAACACCTGAAAGCAACCTTCTACGAACTTTGTAGAATGTGTGCGATCATCACTAATATAGAAATTATACTCCTTTATGATCTTTTTGTCATCCTCTATAATATCATTCACATGAATGAATGTGATGTGCACAAATATAGAAACCTGTGTGGAGTGTAATATTGTGATTGTACCTCACACTGTGGTTGTAGACTATAGTTCTCTGCAAAGTCGACGAATGAAACAATGCTACCAACTAGAAATGTGTCCTTGCATAACTTGAATTGCAAGTCCAACCATCGAGCTCTATGGGCATGTCTTGCATACTCATACACTATGCTGTCATGAAATATAGGCATAAACTGATACACTAGAATCTTTTCAATAACCAATTCACACATCTTATCTTCTTTACCATCTTTTGTATTGTATGCCACTGTTTTATACTTGCCAAACTCTACTAGTTCGTTTCCAACCACATGTGTTCTTTCCATATGTTCACATATTGGCAAATGTTGCAAGCCACTGCAACAATGACATGTGCCATCCAAGCATAATTTCTTGTAGAATATTTGACCTTCCTCTCTTTCACATAAAATTCTTGATATGAAGTCTCTTGAAGATGTTGGTGGGGCACATATGGTACAACCCTGCAAAACATTGTTAGTATGCATATCTAAACATATAGACCTATAAGCATCAAAATGGTTAGAAAATTCAATATGTAATCTACAGCAAGAAGTAGTGCGTGTGTGATTTATCTTGACATAGAAAGGTTTTAGAATTTCAAAATATCTTTGACAAATTTTAATCTGAGGATACTTCTCTAGAAATTTACCATAAAACTGTGTTTGAGTCTCATCCAAAAATTGCTTTGGATGTGGCTCACGGTTCTGACTACCGATTCTCCTTCTTACCACATCCCTTTGATTTGGAGATACCCTTGTGTAATTCTTCCAAAGGTCTTCAATTAGTGATCTCAATGCTTCAACAATTGGTTTATCTTTTTGTGGTAGTCTCCCCAAGGATGCCCATAATTCATTGGCATTAGTGTCCTCAATTCTTTGGCATCCTCCAACAGCTCTTGATAAAGTTTTCCTATTAATTCTCAATTCTTGACTTGTCTTTCTAATGAGACTAGCTTTCCTTGTTTGACTACTTACTATAGTCGATGTAATCACATGCTGTGTTGCATTACTATCTTTTGTGCGTGAGGTGTTACCCACTCTCTCATACACACTCATTAGATTCTTGACAATAGATTTTTCACTTGAAGCCTCTGATGTTCTCAACCCAAGAATCCTCATGATTGACCTATAATTTATACTTCACATCATTTCAATGAATAGTTGACATCTTGCAGTCTCATTTAACTTTTCAAAGAACAATCTCCAAATCTTATGAGCATATCTTCTACAAGTGCGTTTTGGAATCTTACCTTCCATTGGCTGCAAAATATTCTCATCAATATCAATCAAAAACTTTGGCTTCCTATGCAAAATTCTAGGTGGTGTTAAGTTAGGTAAATTCATCTCAACATTAGGAATTTCATCAATATTTAAATGAGATGGGCTAGATGGCATACCTTTGATCAAAGCTGGAATAGATGACATAGCTTGAGGTTGAGGTGGGAACGATGGCGTACCTCCATCACATGTGAGCGATGATTTACTCTCAACTTGAGATGTGGTAGATGGTGTCCCTACATGTTGACTTGCGGTAGAGGACGTGTCTCTAACTATGGTATTCAAATCTCTTGTAGCACAAAGTTTTTGCATTCATTCTCTTTGTGCCGCCAATACCATATCTCTTTGTGATGGTTGTGGTCCCTCTTCAATTGACATGTCTTCATTTATCATGTCCAATTTCCTCTTCTCACGAAGTTCCCTCATAGCCACTACTTTCTTTGCATTCTTAGCTTCTATCTCTTCCTGTGTTGGTTTAATTCTTGATCGTTTCCTCGGCATGACAGAGAATTTGTCTGTAGCATAATAAAGAGAACAATATTACTTCCTAAGAAATGAATACAAGATAATAGTGGGATTGTATTTTTATTATGTTGTAAGGATTTATTCTTGTATAGTTTGACATCATGGTATGTTAAGGTCTATTTATTACACATAATTATTAAAGACCCCAAGTGTAGAAAATATACATGGCATCATGTGAGATTGTAGGCTACTTTCTTGATTGGGAATGTGTCTATTTTAAACATGTATGATAAAGCATGATAAAGTAATTCAATCCGAATTAAGGAAAATGTAAAGAACATGCATGTAAAGACTTGACATACCTAAAAAATGAAGATTCGAATGGAGAGAGTACCCAATTATGTAGGGTTTTTTTCTTCTTGCATCAAACTCCTCAACAATTTGAGTTTTTCACCACTTGCTTCCTTTTCAATGTTAAATTGAATAACACTCAAATATAATTACTAACAACATTACTATTAACCAATCTATAATGTTAAATTCCTAAAATTGAATCATAATTAACATTGCAACACTACAAAAATTGAAACTTGAATAGATATATATCAAACTTGGTGTGAAAACTATGTTATTTTATCCTTCTCAAGTTGGCAAAGCATAAAAGGTGGTAAAAAGATCATGCAAAGGTGGTACAATGTGTCAAATGTGCATGTGAACTTCCCAACAGCATGAAAGCACTTCTTTTTTGTTAGAGCACGCGTAGAATCAATATGAAAATAGAGCATGTGGGCCTGGATCATAGGGGGTCAACACTTTTTTACCATTTCTATAGCAAGACAAAATGCGCTCACGTTATAACGTGCTCGTGTTTTGTCCTGCTATAAATTGATCACATCCTGTGCATTATCTTCCTTAACACAAGCAGGGATGACCACATCCTCTGCTTCATCAACTGACACTTCCAAGCTTTACAATTCCTCTTAAATACGAGATGATCCATGATTGGAAGAGCCAAGCCACTTCGTCCCGCCTTGCTCAAGGATGACATTCTGGGAGAATTAGGATGACATTCACCTTAAACCCTAATCCGTTATCCCTAAACCCTCCAACCCTATCCCTAATCCTTATACCCTCCACACTCTACTTTAACCCTAATCCCTTGACCCTCAACCCTATCCCTAAACCCTTGACCCTCAAACCTCAACCCTCAACCCTCAACATCAAACCCTAATCCCTCAACCCTTAACTATCATCCCTTGACCCTCAACGCTATCCCTAAACCCTAAACCCTAAACCCTCAACCCTCAACCCTCAACGTCAAATCCTAATCCCTCAACCCTTACCTCTAATCCCTCAACCCTAAACCCTCAACACTATACCTTAAACCCTAATCCCTCAACCCTCAACCCTAAACCTTATCCCTAAACCCTAATCCCTCAACCCTCAACCCTAATCCGTCATCCCTCAACTCTAATCCCTCATCCCTAAACCCTAAATGCTATCCCTATTCCTAAACCCTCAACAAACTTGATACTATACCTTAAACCCTAATCCCTTATCCCTAAACCCTCCAACCCTATCCCTAATCCTTATACCCTCCACACTCTACTTTAACCCTAATCCCTCGACCCTCAACCATATCCCTAAACCCTTGACCCTTGAACCTCAACCCTCAACCCTCAACGTCAAACCCTAATCCCTCAACCCTTAACTATCATCCCTCGACCCTCAACCCTATCCCTAAACTTTAAACCCTAAACCCTCAACCCTCAATGTCAAATCTTAATCCCTCAACCCTTCACTCTAATCCCTCAATCCTAAACCCTATCCCTAAACCCTTAACACTATACCTTAAACCCCAATCCCTCAACCCTCAAACCTAAACCTTATCCCTAACCCTAATCCCTCAACCGTCAACCCTAATCCATCATCCCTAAACTCTAATCCCTCATCCCTAAACCCTAAATACTATCTGTATTCCTAGACCCTCAATGGGCTCGATACTATACCTTAAACCCTAATCCCTTATCCCTAAACCCTCCAACCCTATCCCTTAAACCTAATCCCTCGATCCTCAACCCTAGCGCTAAACCCTTGACCCTCAAACCTCAACCCTCAACCCTCAATGTCAAACCCTAATCCCTCAACCCTTAACTATCATCCCTCGACCCTCAACCCTATCCCTAAACCCTAAACCCTCAACCCTCAACGTCAAATCCTAATCCCTCAACCCTTCACTCTAGTCCCTCAACCCTAAACCCTATCCCTAAACCCTCAACACTATACCTTAAACCCTAATCCCTCAACCCTAAACCTTATCCCTAAACCCTAATCCCTCAACCCTCAACCCTAATCTGTCATCCCTTAACTCTAATCCCTCATCCCTAAACCCTAAGTGCTATCCCTATTCCTAAACCCTTAACAAACTTGATACTATACCTTAAACCCTAATCCCTTATCCCTAAACCATCCAAACCTATCCCTAATCCTTATACCCTCCACACTCTACTTTAACCCTAATCCCTCGAGCCTCAACACTATCCCTAAACCCTTGTCCCTCGAACATCAACCCTCAATGTCAAACCCTAATCCCTCAACCCTTAACTATGATCCCTCGACCCTCAACCCTATCCCTAAACCCTAAACCCTAAAGCCTCAACCCTCAACCCTCAATGTCAAATCCTAATCCCTCGACCCTTCACTCTAATCCCTCAACCCTAAACCCTATCCCTAAACCCTCAACACTATACCTTAAACCCTAATCCCTCAACCCTCAACCCTAAACCTTATCCCTAAACTGTAATCCCTCAACCCTCAACCCTAATATGTAATCCCTCAATTCTAATCCCTCATCCCTAAACCCTAAATGGTATCCCTATTCCTTAACCCTCAACAGACTCGATACTATACCTTAAACCCTAATCCCTTATCCCTAAACCCTCCAACCCTATCCCTAATCCTTATACCCTCCACACTCAACTTTAACCCTAATCCCTCGACCCTCAACCCTATCCCTAAACCCTTGACCCTCGAACCTCAACCCTCAACCCTCAACGTCAAACCCTAATCCCTCAACCCTTAACTATCATCCCTTGACCCTCAACCCTATCCCTAAACCCTAAACCCTAAACCCTCAACCCTTAACCCTCAACGTCAAATGCTAATCCCTCAACCCTTCACTCTAATCCCTCAACCCTGAACCCCATCCCTAAACCCTCAACACTATACCTTAAACCCTAATCCCTCAACCCTCAACCCTAAACCTTATCCCTAAACCCTAATCCCTCAACGCTCAACCCTAATCTGTTATCCCTCAAATCTAATCCCTCATCCCTAAACCCTAAATGCTATCCCTATTCCTAAACCCTCAACAGACTCGATACTATACCTTAAACCCTAATCCCTTATCCCTAAACCCTCCAACACTATCCCTAATCCTTATACCCTCCACACTCTACATTAACCCTAATCCCTTGACCCTCAACCCTATCCCTAAACCCTTGACCCTAGAACCTCAACCCTCAACCCTCAACGTGAAACCCTAATCCCTCAACCCTTAACTATCATCCCTCGACCCTCAACCCTATCCCTAAACCGTAAAACCTAAACTGTCAACCCTCAACCCTCAACATCAAATCCTAATCCCTCAACCCTTCACTCTAATCCCTCAACCATAAACCCTATCCCTAAACCCTCAACACTATACCTTAAACCCTAATCCCTCAACCCTCAACCCTAAACCTTATCCCTAAACCCTAATCCCTCAACCCTCAACTCTAATCCATCATCCCTCAACTCTAATCCGTCATGCCTAAACCCTCAATGCTATCCCTATTCCTAAACCCTCAACAGACTCGATACTATACCTTAAACCCTAATCCCTTATCCCTAAACCCTCCAATGCTATCCCTAATCCTTATACCCTCCAAACTCTACTTTAACCCTAATCCCTCGACCCTCAACCCTATCCCTAAACCCTTGACCATTGAACCTCAACCCTCAACCCTCAATATCAAACCCTAATCCCTCAACCCTTAACTATGATCCCTCGATCCTCAACCCTATCCCTCAACCCTAAAACCTAAACCGTCAACCCTCAACCCTCAACGTCAAATCCTAATCCCTCAACCCTTCACTCTAATCTCTCAACCCTAAACCTTATCCCTAAACCCTCAACACTATACCTTAAACCCTAATCCCTCAACCCTCAACCCTAAACCTTATCCCTAAACCCTAATCCCTCAACCCTCAACCCTAATGCGTCATCCCTCAACTCTAATCCCTCATCCCTAAACCCTAAATGCTATCCCTATTCCTAAACCCTCAACAGACTTGATGCTATACCTTAAACCCTAATCCCTTATCCCCCAACCCTCCAACCCTATCCCTAATCCTTATACCCTCCACACTCTACTTTAACCCTAATCCCTCGACCCTCAACCCTATCCCTAAACCCTTGACCCTTGAACCTCAACCCTCAACCCTCAACGTCAAACCCTAATCCCTCAACCCTTAACTATGATCCATCGACCCTCAACCCTATCCCTAAACCCTCAACCCTCAACCCTCAACATCAAACCCTAATCCCTCAACCCTTAACTCTAATCCCTCAACCCTAAACCCTATCCCTAAACCCTCAACACTATACCTTAAACCCTAATCCCTCAACCCTCAACCCTAAACCTTATCCCTAAACCCTAATCCCTCAACCCTCAACCCTAATCCGTCATCCCTCAACTCTAATCCCTCATCCCTAAACCCTAAATGCTATCCCTATTCCTAAACCCTCAATAGACTCGATACTATACCTTAAACCCTAATCCCTTATCCCTAAACCCTGCAACCCTATCCCTAATCCTTATACCCTCAACACTCTACTTTAACCCTAATCCATCGACCCTCAACCCTATCCCTAAATCCTTGACCCTCGAACCTCAATCCTCTGTTGCAAGTATGAGGTGAGCCAGTGTTGTCATTGATGTCAACATACTCATATTGCATTGACAAGAAGGATTTGATGAGCTGTGTGCTGAGGATATTGAGAAAATTAGCCTCAGTCAGGAACAGTGAAGAACAGTGATGAAAAGAAGGCAAATGTACTGTATAGGATGAGAACCGGAGGATGCGGATTAAAGGGTTAGTAGATATGAGTCTTGAGATGCTACAGTTAAGATTTCAGAGGTCCGCATGAAGATCTGAAGGAGTTGTGGCTGCCGGCATAGAACCGGTTCCGGCAAGTATCCAGAGGTGACAGAGGATCACAAAAAGGTCCGGTGAGGTCCGGAATCGTATTATCCTAATCTGCGGATTGGACGGAGTGTTTGGGATGTCCTTGTGATGTATCATCCTGATTTGTGTATGATTTGGAGGTCCGGAAGTACCTCTTGCTTTATGACAGTGGCGACAGACTGTGTTCTTGAAGTTCTGGATGAGGAAGACAAGAGATCCCAGTAAGTAGAGGAAGTGCGGATGTATCCGGACATTCAGACAGGCTTGTGAAGGTTCTTGGATCATGTTTAGGTTGTGTTGTTGGTTTGCATTGACGGTAGAGCCCGGAATTGAAGTTATTCTTCCGGATGAAGTTCTTGCTCTGTGTAGCCGACCGGATGAGTTGTTCATCCTGCGAATGTTCTTGTGATGGCCGACCGGATGTGTTATTCATCTTGCGGATACTCCTATGGTTGTTTGCCGACTTAGATGTTTGCTCCTAAGTCGATGTCTTGTATAAATAACGGGTTGTGAGTTCATTTCAGGGTGTGGAGTGAGGATGAGTATGGTATAGCGAAGAAACGTGCGAAAGGCAGAGCAGAGATTGTTGGGCTTAATTGGAACTGATCCGGACATGATAGAGATGTCATTCTCCAGTTCAAGACTGTGATTTTTATCACTTTGTAGACAGTGTGTCTCCTTGTAGGCAGTGGGCCTCTTTGTGAGCAGTGTGCTCGGGCAGTGAGCCCTTATTGGCATGTGCCATTCATTTTTCTTTATTCTTCTAACAGAGAATAATTCTTGGGTTAATCACCCCGTGGTTTTTCCCTTAACCGGGTTTTCCACGTTAAAATCTTGGTGTTCAATGTGTTGATGCTCATCTGCTCTTGTGTTTATGTATTATGCTTCCATGGATGATTATTTGATATGCTGCTAACTAACAACAGAGAATTAAGTGTTTGAAAGAAGAAGAAGTTTTATACAACTGATTCACCCCCCCCTCTCAGTTGTATGCCCTAGATCCAACAATTGGTATCAGAGCTAAGTTCCTCTGATAGGAGCTTAACCGCTTGAGGAGATCCAGGATGTCGTCATACAAGAAGGATAGTCCGAAGTTCGATGGAACCAACTTCACTCTCTGGAAAGGTCGCATGAAGTGTCATTATGAATGTATGGGAAAAGCATACTTGGCTATGATTTCCAAACCATATATACCCCCACAAGGTGGTCCGACAACTCCGGATGAAATCACAGAAGCTGAAAACAATCTGCGGACCAAGGAAGCTCTTCTAAGCGCATTGAATGACTCAGACCTCTCAAATGTCATTGACCTACCAACTGCATATGAGATCCTAACCAAACTGGAACTTCTGTATGAAGGAGATGAGTTTGTCAAAAGTGCAAGGTTGCAAAGTCTGAAAGGGAAATTTGAAAGATTGAAAATGAAAGATGATGAAAACATCACTACCTTTATGCCAAGAGTAAATGAGCTGGTATGTGGAATCAGAAATGCTGGTGGAACTTTAGATGAAAATGAGATTGTCTGCAAAATCCTAAGATCCCTTCCTGCTGCCTACAAAATCAAAGTTGCTGCCATTGATGAATTCAGAGCCCACACAACTGTCACAAGAGAACAACTGGCTGGCAAACTCGCTGCATTTGAAATGACCGAGTTTGGAGATGATCCTCCCAAGACTGAATCTGCTTTCAAAGCCAGTGCCTATGTGAAAGGCAAACAGAGATTTGATCCGGGTGAAAACTCATCAAGGAAAATGTCATGGTATGATCAAGCAAAAAGAGACATGGAAGAAGAAGAAGCAGAAACAGCTCAACTTGAAGCCCTCTTTGCAAAAAGACTGCCAAGAGGATTCGGTAAGTATGAAGGAAAACTACCCTTTAAGTGTTTCAACTGTAATAAGATTGGTCATTTTGCCTCAAGATGTCCGGAGAGATCTGCAAGATCTAATACTCACAGACAAAGGCCTCAAAAGAATTGCTATTATGTTCATGAAGAAGATGACAATGAAGGAGTAACGGATGATGAATCAGAACTAGGAAGCAAATCCGGAAATGAGTGGGTGTTTATAGACATCAAGGAAGAAGATTCCATGCTCTCTGAATCTGTCAATCACAAAGTTGTTGAAAAAGCCTTGGCTGCTCAAGTGGAAGAAAAGGATGATTGGGTTATTGACAGTGGATGTTCTCACCATATGACTGGTGACAAGAATAAGTTCTTAGACTTGGAAAGATATGAAGGAGGAATGGTAAAGTTTGGTGACAATTCTGCTGGCAGAATCAGAGGTAGGGGAACTATTTCCTTTGATGGTAAAAGCAAAACAGATAATGTACTGTATGTTGAAGGATTGAAGCACAATCTTCTCAGTGTTGGTCAGTTAGTGGACAAAGGCTATGATCTCCGGTTCAAGAATGGAAAATGCAGAATCTTTACAAGCTCCGGAACTGAAATTGCATCCGGTACTCAGACAAAAGGTAATATCTTTCATCTGGTTGGTTCAAATAAAAGTTGCTTGTTTGTTCAAATTGATCAGAGTTGGTTATGGCATAGAAGAATGTGTCATGTAAATTTTGATAACATCATCAAGATAAGCAATACTCAGGCTGTGAGAGATCTTCCAAAATTGATGAAACCTACAAATAGTGTGTGTAAAGAATGTCAGTTAGGTAAACAAAGCAGAGTCTCCTTCAAAAGCAAAGATCAGTCTTCTACCGGATTGTTGGAATTAGTACATACTGATCTATGTGGTCCGACAAGAATCAAGAGTCTGCAAGGTGATAGGTATTTCATGTTGTTAATTGATGATCATTCCCGGATGATGTGGGTTACCTTTCTAAAAGAAAAATCAGAAGCTTTTGAGAAGTTCAAAATCTTCAAAGCTATGGTGGAGAATCAAACCGGATTAAAACTAAAGTGTCTGAGGTCTGATAGAGGTGGTGAATTTACATCTGGTGAATTCATTGACTTTTGTGAGAAACAGGGTATAAGGAGACAGTTGTCTGCTCCTAAGACTCCACAGCAGAATGGAGTAGTTGAGAGAAAGAACCGGACCATCCAGGAAGCTGCTAGGACAATGATGTTGGAAGCAAATGTTCCTCAAATGTTTTGGAAAGAAGCTGTCAGCACTGCAGTCTACACTCTCAATCGAGTTCAAATCAGGAACAACACCAGTAAGACCCCCTATGAACTTTGGTTTGGCATCACTCCTACTGTGAAATATTTCAGAGTATTTGGTAGCAAGTGTTATATCAAAAGAGATGAAGATCTAGGAAAGTTTGATGCTAGAAGTGATGAAGGAATTTTCTTGGGCTACTCCACTCAAAGCAAAACATACCGGTGTTACAATAAGAGATTGAGGAAGATGATAGAAAGCACCAATGTAAAGGTTGATGAAGGAATTGAGAAGCCTTCAAGATTTTATGAGTTTGATGAAGATGACCAAGACAGTGTTCAAGGACCTCAATCATCTCCGGTGAGACAGAGTCAGCCTGATCCGGTAAATCAGGAAGAAGAGATAGGTCTGAATGAGCCTGATCAAGAAACAATAGTGCTGGATACTCCCAAAATTCCAAGGTATGTAAGACTGAACCACTCTGAAGATCAGATCATAGGTGACAGAAGCAAAGGTGTTCAAACTAGAAGGAATATTGCTCAAAGTCAGGATGAATGCTGTCTGATTTCAAAGATTGAACCTAAAACAGTAAATGAAGCCTGCAATGATGAAAACTGGACCAAAGCAATGGAAGATGAATTGATGCAAATTGAGAAAAATCATACTTGGGATCTTGTTCCCAGACCTAGAGACAGGAATGTAATTGGAACCAAGTGGGTCTTCCGGAACAAACTAAATGAAGCTGGTGAAGTAATCAGAAACAAAGCTAGATTGGTCTGCAAAGGCTACTCTCAAATAGAAGGAATTGACTTTGAAGAGACTTTTGCTCCGGTAGCAAGAATTGAAGCAGTCAGATTACTTCTTGCATTTGCTGCCTTCAAAGACTTCAAGGTATATCAGATGGATGTCAAGTCTGCCTTCCTAAATGGTGATCTGGAAGAAGAAGTCTACATTGAACAACCGGATGGATTTCAATTGTCTGATAATAATGATATGGTCTGCAAGTTGAAGAAAGCTTTGTATGGATTGAAGCAAGCCCCAAGAGCATGGTATGAAAGGTTGGATAAGCATCTTGTGCAGATTGGATTCAACAAAGGTACTGCTGACAGTAACTTATATTTCAAAATTGATCATGAAAACATTCTGATTGTTGAAGTGTTTGTGGATGATATCATTTTTGGAGGAAGAGATAGTATGTGCAAAACTTTTGCTAATCAGATGAAAAGTGAGTTTGAAATGTCTATGCTTGGTGAAATGAATTTCTTCTTGGGTCTGCAAATTACTCAAACAAAAGAAGGGATCTTCATTTCTCAGACCAAATATGTGAAAGAATTGTTAAGGAAATTTGGTATGGAAGACTCAAAGCCAATGAACACTCCTATGGCAACCGGATGTAAGTTAAGCAAAGATGATGATTCTCCAAAGACAGATCAGACAAAGTATAGATCAATGATTGGTGGATTGTTGTATCTCACTCAAACTAGACCAGATATAATGCAGGCTGTTGGTCTTGTGGCAAGATTCCAGGCTAATCCTAGAGAATCTCATGTTATGGCAATCAAAAGAATTTTTAGATACTTGAAAGGAACAGTTGAGTATGGTCTATGGTACCCTAGAGATCCGGACTTCTCTCTTCATGCTTACACAGATGCAGATTGGGCAGGAGATGTGGATAACCGGAAGAGCACTAGTGGTGGAGCATTCTTTTTGGGGAAGAGATTGGTTTCTTGGCTAAGCAAGAAACAAGATGCAATATCTCTGTCTACAACTGAAGCAGAATACATTGCAGCAGCAGGTAGTTGCACTCAAATCTTATGGATGAAGCAGATGCTAAGAGATATCAAAGTTGAATGTGAGGAGCCTATCACAATTTTCTGTGATAATTCAAGTGCAATTAATATCTCCAAGAATCCGGTATTGCATTCTAAGACTAAGCACATATCTATCAAATTTCACTTTTTAAGAGAACAAGTAAACAAGGAAGAAGTTAGATTGGAGTATGTTCCCTCCAAAGATCAGATTGCAGATATCTTTACAAAACCTCTTCCCAAGGACTCTTTTGAAAATCTCTGGGAGAAGTTAGGGGTCATGGCCCCTCCGGTGATGAACTAAGATGCACTGATGTGCATCAGTCCGGTGGCTATCACAGTCATATCTTGTGATCCGGACTAATGGGGAGCTGCAACTAAGGGGGAGTAGCTGGTATGATTCTGATGTATGAGAATTGCAAGTATGAGCCCTTTGCCATTGATGTCAAAGGGGGAGAGAAGACATGTGAAAAACAAGTGGTTGATGATCAAAGAGGGAGCAGTAAAGGAAGAGAAGACATGTGAAAAGATGAAGTTCTTGTCTTAATGGTTTTTCACATCATATGTTGCCATCAATGACAAAGGGGGAGATTGTTGCAAGTATGAGGTGAGCCAGTGTTGTCATTGATGTCAACATACTCATATTGCATTGACAAGAAGGATTTGATGAGCTGTGTGCTGAGGATATTGAGAAAATTAGCCTCAGTCAGGAACAGTGAAGAACAGTGATGAAAAGAAGGCAAATGTACTGTATAGGATGAGAACCGGAGGATGCGGATTAAAGAGTTAGTAGATATGAGTCTTGAGATGCTACAGTTAAGATTTCAGAGGTCCGCATGAAGATCTGAAGGAGTTGTGGCTGCCGGCATAGAACCGGTTCCGGCAAGTATCCAGAGGTGACAGAGGATCACAAAAAGGTCCGGTGAGGTCCGGAATCGTATTATCCTAATCTGCGGATTGGACGGAGTGTTTGGGATGTCCTTGTGATGTATCATCCTAATTTGTGTATGATTTGGAGGTCCGGAAGTACCTCTTGCTTTATGACAGTGGCGACAAACTGTGTTCTTGAAGTTCCGGATGAGGAAGACAAGAGATCCCAGTAAGTAGAGGAAGTGCGGATGTATCCGGACATTCAGACAGGCTTGTGAAGGTTCTTGGATCATGTTTAGGTTGTGTTGTTGGTCCGCATTGACGGTAGAGCCCAGAATTGAAGTTATTCTTCCGGATGAAGTTCTTGCTCTGTGTAGCCGACCGGATGAGTTGTTCATCCTGCGAATGTTCTTGTGATGGCCGACTGGATGTGTTATTCATCTTGCGGATACTCCTATGGTTGTTTGCCGACTTAGATGTTTGCTCCTAAGTCGATGTCTTGTATAAATAACGGGTTGTGAGTTCATTTCAGGGTGTGGAGTGAGGATGAGTATGGTATAGCGAAGAAACGTGCAAAAGGCAGAGCAGAGATTGTTGGGCTTAATTGGAACTGATCCGGACATGATAGAGATGTCATTCTCCAGTTCAAGACTGTGATTTTTATCACTTTGTAGACAGTGTGTCTCCTTGTAGGCAGTGGGCCTCTTTGTGAGCAGTGTGCTCGGGCAGTGAGCCCTTATTGGCATGTGCCATTCATTTTTCTTTATTCTTCTAACAGAGAATAATTCTTGGGTTAATCACCCCGTGGTTTTTCCCTTAACCGGGTTTTCCACGTTAAAATCTTGGTGTTCAATGTGTTGATGCTCATCTGCTCTTGTGTTTATGTATTATGCTTCCATGGATGATTATTTGATATGCTGCTAACTAACAACAGAGAATTAAGTGTTTGAAAGAAGAAGAAGTTTTATACAACTGATTCACCCCCCCCCCTCTCAATTGTATGCCCTAGATCCAACATCCTCAACCCTCAACATCAAACCCTAATCCCTCAACCCTTAACTATCATCCCTCGACCCTCAACCCTATCCCTAAAACCTAAACCCTAAACCCTCAACCCTCAACCCTCAACCCTCAACGTCAAATCCTAATCCCTCAACCCTTCACTCTAATCCCTCAACCCTAAACCCTATTCCTAAACCCTAAACACTATACCTTAAACCCTAATCCCTCAACCCTAAACATTATCCCTAAACCTTAATCCCTCAACCCTCAACCCTAATCTGTCATCCCTCAACTCTAATGCCTCATTCCTAAACCCTAAATGCTATCCCTATTCCTAAACCCTCAATAGACTCGATACTATACCTTAAACCCTAATCCCTTATCCCAAAACCCTCCAACCCTATCCCTAATCATTATACCCTCCACACTCTACTTTAACCCTAATCCTTTGACCCTCAACCCTATCCCTAAACCCTTGACCCTCGAACCTCAACCGTCAATCCTCAATGTCAAACCCTAATCCCTCAACCCTTAACTTTGATCCCTTGACCCTTAACCCTTAAAACTTGAACCCTAAAACCTATCCCTACATGCTCGACACTCGATACTATATCTTAAACCCTAATCCCTTAACCCTCATCCCTAAAGCCTCAACCCTAAATCATTAAACCTTCAACCCTAAACCCTATCCCTAATCTCTCTACCCTCGACACTCTTATTTAACCCTAATCCCTTGACCATTAACCCTATCCCTCAACCTCAACCCTCAACCCTCAACCCTCAACTCTCAACAATATACCCTAATTCATCAACCCTAAACCCTAATCCCTCAAACCTAAACCCTATCCCTAAACCATCAACCCTCAACACTATACCTTAAACCCTAATCCCTATCCCTCAACCCTTAACCCTTAAAACTTAAACCCTATCCCTATACCCTCAACACTTGACACTATATCTTAAGCCTTAAACCCTCATCCCTAAAGCCTCAACCCTCAATCCTTAAACCTTCAACCCTAAACCCTATCCCTAATCCCTCTACCCTCGACACTCTAACCCTAAACCCTAAACCCTAATCCATCAACCCTAAACCCTCAACACTATACCTTAAACCCTAATCCATCAACCCTAAAACCTAATCCCTTAACCCTCAACCCTAAACACTATCAATAAACCCTCAACCCTCGACACTATACCTTAAGCCCTATGAGAAAAGCTTTGTGTATGGTACATCCACAGTGAGTAATTAACAGTTGAAATTAGAAGGATGATCATTATGAGAAAATATTTGCATTGGGGTACATCTATGTTTCTTTCTATCCACCCCGCACTTGGGGAAGGTATATTGTTATGAAATAGGCAAATAATCTCCCATTGTTTACTGGCTCTGTCCACAAGAACTACTAAACTATACCTTAAACCCTAATCCCTCAACCCTAAACTTTCAACCCTAAACCCTATCCCTAATCCCTCTACCCTCAACACTCTACCTTAAACCTAATCCCTCGACCCTTAATCCTAAACGCTATCCCTAGAGCCTCAACCCTAAACCCTAATCCCTCAAGGTCCTAAACTCTAATCCCTTATCCCTAAACTCTAAATCCTATCCCTAAATGCTCAACCCTCAACCTTAAACCTTAATCACTCAATCCTTATCTACCCCTCTCCTCCCCTATCTGGCTCACTCCCATCTCTACCCTCATCTGCCCTCGATACTATACATACATACATATAGGCATACATAGATACATACATACATAGATACATACATACATACATATATAGGCATACATAGATACATACATACATACATACATACATACATACATACATATAGGCATACATACATACATACATGATTAATAGCCTTGAACATAAATAAATTTAAGGGGAACATAACGTGAGCACGTTATAACGTGCTTGTGTTATGTCAAACATGACAAACACCAGACTTTGGCAGACAAGGAAAAATGCAAAGAAAAACATAATGCGAGCGCATTATGTCTTGATTTGGGAATCCCAAGCCTTGGGCTTGGGATTTGCTTGGGATTTCCAACCCAAAGGCTTGGAGTGCCTTTTGAACAGTCACAAACATGTTTTTCCATATTCTTCAAGATTTCACATAATTTCATTCATGCTAACCCTCAGATTTGCACGTGTTTCAAGGTCAAACAAATCGAACACCTAGGTAATGTTAGGATTTCTCTTAGCTATTTGACAATGTGATTTTTTTCACATTTTAACAATGTTAAGCCTTTCATCTTTAATTTCTTTTGTTTGTGTGTCCATTTTTGGGCAAAAATCACTGTTTGGTCTTTTTTTCATTGTAAATTAACTATTCATTGAAATTTCAAAAAAAATACATATTTAGAAACTAGACTCCATTCTACAAATTTTTTAAAAAGCAAAAATGATTTTCAGTTAGTTTTCAAAATTTATAGGGGTAGCATGGCCAAAATTCTATTTTTTAGGATGTGTCCACTTTGAAAATTAGTAAAAAATCAAATATTCATAAAAAAATTATTAGAAAAATCAGGCATAAACTACATGCTATTAGCTAATTTCTCACTGAAGCGATTTTAAAAATACCAAAAAAAAGTTGACCTTTTGAGGGAGCCACAAAACATGCTATGTTATGTTTTTTTGACAGAAACAACACCAATTTTTGTGGCTCCCTCTTTTGAACCCCTTAATCTATGCCATTTTTAAAAAAAATAGTATTTTAGAAAGTAGACTCGGAGCACTACGAATATTGTTTTGGTTGCATCTCCAAATTTTGAGTGTAACTATGCTCAATTTCTCGTCCAAGGCCAATATTTCCTGATTTCAGAAAAAAAGTGGCCACTTAAGACCCCTTTTTGGAAGTGAAAACCAATTGCATGTTCTTGGCCATTACAGTTATCTTCAATTATCTGATTCCATTCCAAGTGAATGCTACTTTCCAAAAACTTTTATTGCTTGTGTGATTTATTTACCTGAAATTCTCAAGTAGAATTTATAATTCAAGAAGATATATCATAGTAATTGAGTTAGCTCCTGGATAAATAAGAGAAACTGCAATTCAACGTTGTTATACTATCTCCATTGGAATATAATTGATTGTTCAAATTAAGTGTGTATCAAGCATATACCTTGTTGTCAGTAGTAACTGTGTGGATGCATTCAATTGTCTCCTTCAAGTAAGGATTAGAAGCACTTCTGGATAATTCACAGCAATCCAAATATAAAATAGTGGATAAAGTAAAGAAGAGTTTAACAACCACATTCTTGCACCCTTGTACAAGATAAAAGCCTCTCATGTGCCAAATAATCAAGTATTCACCAAAAAAAATCATTCTTTAAATTTCATTTCTCTATCACCCAAGTAAGGCATTGGTCATATTCATATTAAAACATAAATACATATTCATCACCTTAGGATCTTTTAACTACATCTATTAACCGAACATATTTATTTTACTTGATATTTCTTATACAATTTATACCAAATTTCCCATTAGGTCTATCTCATTCATAATTGCCATTGTGAAATAGATCATAAACTAGGAAACATATCATAAATCTACACATTCACATAGGTACACCCACCTAGCCCTGGTAGGACCTAAAGAGTAGAAGATTCAATTATACTAATTGGTCTTGTTTGTTAGCCCAAAACGTATCAAGGTCTTGATAACCCCTTTTGGTATTCAACCAGCATTTTTGAGACCTAATAGATTGGCAACTCTACTAGGGACTCACATAGCAAAATCTAGTAGGAAACCTAGTCCATAGAGTCAAAAAGTTGAAACTTTGTTGGTTAGGGAGAACCTGGACACAAATCAATCCTCTTAAGCGAGGTGGTGACTCTACTCCACAATATAATCATTTTATGATGGACGGTAGGAAATCTAAAGCTTATGGGAAAAAATTACAATCATCCCCACCCCTAAGAGCTCCTTCAAAGAAAACTAGATTACCAAACCAATCTTAGCATACTTATACACAAGATGCCTAGGAAAATTCTTCTGAAAAGCCTATCTTAACTCATAATAGTTTCACTCCTTTGCATGAATCAAATGAGACCCTATCCCAAAATTGTGGATTATCTGATGATGTTTTAGCCCAATACAAGCCTGATCCCCAAAGATAGCTTGAGTATAAAGCAAAATTTATGAGGGATATAGACCAAAGACAAGCAGAATATGACTATCAGATGTCATTACAAAAGGGAGAGGGAGCCCAACAAGGATTTATAAATCAGGAACTAAATGACAGTCCAAATGATACAAGAAACAAAGATGAAATGCAACAGGACTTGCAAAAATTACAGGAGGAACTTGAATTGATTAAACTAAGAGAATTTGAAACTTTATTAAAACAAGAAATTCAATAGATGAAAGGTAAGACAATAGTAGCTCCCCTAGAATACGTACCTCCACATAGACAAGAAGGGCATGCTCCAAGAAATATATAGCAAAATTTGCACCAAAATGCTGGTGGTTCTTCAAATCAACAACCATCATCTACAAGTAATGTTCATCAGAATGTTCCCCCAAGAAATCCTAGACCACCTTTAACACATAATACTTCTCAACACATAATCCATCCATACCCACCCCCTGGCCAACAATATCCTATGCCTCATAATTATCCTGTCAATCCCCATATAAACCCACAACAGCAATATACTTACCATCAACCTCCATATGGATATCATTATTACCCCAATCCACCTCCGATGAATATGCCTCCACAAAACCTTATGAACATATACAGGTAGTTTGATCTAACAGGGTATCAATTTTACCCATACCCCACTGACACAAGCTAGAGGAATATGGTCCCCAAGTTTACTGGGAACAATGCAATATCAGTTGAAGATCACATCAGAAATTTTAACACATTTGTGCAAGATATCAGTGTAGAACATGAAGATGTTAGAATGAGGTTGTTTATGATGTCTGTAACTGAGGATGCATGAGACTAGTTCAATAGCTTACCAGATGCCTCAATTAGTTCCCTAACAGATTTCCATGATCAATTTAAGGAACAATATGGTAATCAATATGCCCCTGAGTTTGCCTTGCATGAGATAATAAGCCTCCAAAAATACCAGAATGAATCAGTATATGATTTCAATTTAAGATTCTCCAAACTACATAACAAAGTACCACACAGATCCAAGTTGACTAACCCAGCAGCTTTAAGTATTTATCTCAAAGCGTTTGATCCTAAAATAGGGTATGAAGTTAGAAACTGTTGCCCCAGGAGCTTAGCTGAGGCACAAAAAGTAGCATTAACTATTGAAAACAATAGAAAAGCCACATGGATGATTGGAAAAAGAGATAATCTCATAGTTCCTCAAAACCCCAACAATCATCAGAATAAGTAGGAAAATCAACACAGGAATGAAAGACCTAGGTTGCATGACATGCCCTATAATACCAACTGGAAAGATGGTAGACCTGTAGAACAAACTAGAAGACAAAATTATGGCAAAGATACCTCTGATCCTCTAAAAAGGAATGGGGCACACATGGTAGAAGACAATCCCTGGTGCTTGGTATGTAATATGCCTCATTCACCTAAGTATTATATAGTGGCCAAATTAGTACAACAAGAGGAAGTGTCTTATGACTATGAGAGAGATAATAACACCACAAATATGCTAGAATTTACACCCTATCAAATAGATGGAGAATATTCTTCTGCAGAAGAAGAAGGGTATGAGTATGATGTAGCTAATCAGAAGTATAATGTTAATATGAGAAGGCAAGAAATATTCTCAGATAGAGAAGGTGAGTATAAGCAAAATTAGTCACCTCATGCTACACCCCACCAACAATGGAGGAACCCCACCGAGGAAGAAAGGAAGACCCCTACCATGGTTGTTGTGGCACAAGCAAAAAGCAACTACAATCTGAGGAACAGAACTATCAATGCAAAACAAGGCACACCAAGAAGTATTTTTGTAAAGAACTAGGATCAGAATAAGACCACCACTGAGAAAGCTAAAACTGTTAGATTTAGGGCAGACAACTGAGAGGGGGGTGAATCAGTTGTCCAAAACTTTCTTCTAATTAAACACTTAAATCCACTTTGTAATTCAGTAGCATGATAATAAATCAATCATGAAAACATAATGCATTAAATCAAGAGCAGAAACACATTAACACACATGACACAAAGATTTTGACGTGGAAAACCCAGTTAAGGGAAAAACCACGAGGTGATTAACCCAAGATTGTATTCTTTGTTAGAAGAATAAAAAGAACAAAATGGCACATGCCAATTAGGGCTCACTGCCCGAGCACACTGCTCAGAAGAGGCCCACTGCCTACAAGAGACACACTGTCTACAGAATAATAAGTATCACATACTTGAATTGGAGAATAGCATCTTCACCATGCTTGAGTCAGTTCCATTTAAGCCCAATACTTCTCCTCTGTCTTTCACTCTCCTCCTCACTACCACACTCTCATCCCCACAAAATACATTTGAAATGACTTTACCATTCCTTATTTATAGAAGACATCGACTTAGGGATAATCATCCAAGTCGGCATACATTTTAGAGCAAATACATAAATACATCATGACTAATTACAAAATACTTCACGCGGATCAACACACTGTCAACCACACAGAATTGAGACTTCAATCTTCTTCTAGGAACACGTCAATCTTCACATAACATCTTCAAGATCATCCACAGGATGTGTAACTCATCCGGTCGGCCAGACTTAGGAATATGATGCAGGAACTTCCGGAGATCATAAATTTTGACTCGGATGTGGGTTTTCTATGAGATTTTATAGGTGGATGCATTGGAAAGTGGTTTTGCAACCGACCCTAACGGGTTGGACCCTGTCTTGGCACTTCTTTGAGGCTTGAAACTTTCATCTTTGCCCTCAAAATAGTAATTTAGTATTTTTTTTATATTTTTAAAAAATTGCTTTAGTAATAAATCGAAACTCATATTTCAAATATAGAATATTAGTTGACATTTCGTCATACCTCAGTTTTAGGAAGCTTTTAGAAAAAAAAAAAAGGATTTTCAAGATATGATTGTAAAATTACCTAAAATGGCAAAATCTGACAATTGTCGAAATCTGTCAAAAAAAGGTAATTTTTTGATTTTTTTGTTTTTTTGAATATAAAAGAGTTTTCTCTCATTGTAAAAATAGAGTTGATGAATAGAAGTTTTTTTATGTTCCAGTCTTCAAATCTTTGTCTCACATGATTAATGGCAAAATTGTATTGAGTCTATCTTATGCAGAAACTTCCAGAGATCATAACTTTTGACTCGGATGTGGGCTTTCTACAAGATTTTTTCGGTGGATGCATTGGAAAGTGGTTTTGCAACGAATCATAGTGGGTTGGACCCTGTCTTGAAATTTTTTCGGGGTTTGAAACTTTTATATTGGCCCTCAAAATAGCAATTTAGTATTTTTTTCTAGTTTTTTAAAAAGTTGCTTTTGTAATAAATCGAAACTCATGTTTCAAATTTAGAATATTAGTTGGAATTTCATCCTTACTTTTAAGAAACTTTTGGAAAAAAAAAAAGATTTTCAAGATATGATTGTAAAATTACCTAAAATGGCAAAATCTGACAATTGTCGAAATCTGCCAAAAAAATAATTTTTTTTGATATAAGAGAGTTTTCTCTTATTGTAGCAACAGAGTTGATGAATAGAAATTTTTTTATGTTCCAGTCTTCAAATCTTTGGCTCTCACATGATTAATGACAAAATTGTATTGATTGTATGTTATGCAGGAACTTCTGGGGATCATAACTTTTGACTCGGATGTGGGTATTCTAGGAGATTTTATGGGTGGATGTGTAATGAGGTGGAAAGTGGTTTTGCAACTGACCCTAGTGGGTTGGACCCTATCTTGGCACTTTTTTAGGGCTTGAAACTTTCATCTTGGCCCTCAAAATAACAATTTACTATTTTTTTCTAGATTTTTAAAAAATTACTTTTGTAATAAATCGAAACTCATGTTTTAAATTTAGAATATTAGTTGGCATTTCATCCTACCTTAGTTTTAGGAAGCTTTTGGAAAAGAAAACATGATTTTTAAGATATGATTGTAAAATTACCTAAAATGGCAAAATCTGACAATTGTCCAAAATCTGCCAAAAAAGGTAATTTTTTGATTTTTTTGTTTTCTTGAATATAAGAGAGTTTTGTCTCATTGTAGCAACAGAGTTGATGAATAGAATTTTTTTTATATTTCAGTCTTCAAATCTTTGGCTCTCACATCATTAATGGCAAAATTGTATTGAGTGTATGTTATGTAGAAACTTCCGAAGATCATAATTTTTGACTCGGATGTGGGTTTTCTAAGAGATTTTATCAGTGGATGCATTGGAAAGTGGTTTTGTAATTGACCCTAGAGGGTTGGAACCTGTCTTGGCACTTTTTCGGGGCTTTAAACTTTCATTTTGGCCCTCAAAATAGCAATTTAGTGTTTTTTTTAAAGTTTTTTAATAAGTTTCTTTTGTAATAAATCGAAACTCATGTTTCAAATTTAGAATATTAGTTGGCATATCATCCTACCTTATTTTTAGGAAGCTTTTGGTAAAAAAAACAAGATTTTCAAGATATGATTGTAAAATTACGTAAAATGGCAAAATCTGACAATTATCGAAATCTGCCAAAAAAAGTAATTTTTTTTTTTAATTATTTTTCTTGGATATAAGAGAGTTTTCTCTCATTTTAGCAACAGAGTTGAGGAATATAATTTTTTTATGTTCCAGTCTTCAAATCTTTGGCTCTCACATGATTAATGGCAAAATTGTATTGAGTGTATGTTATGCAGGAACTTCCGAAGATCATAACTTTTGACTCGGATCTAGATTTTCTACGAAATTTTATAAGTGGATACGTTGGAAAGTGATTTTACAATAGACTCTAGTGGATTGGACTTTGTCTTGGCACTTTTTCAGGGCTTGAAACTTTCATCTTGGCCCTCAAAATAATAATTTAGTGGTTTTTTTTTTAGATTTCAGAAAAGTTGCTTTTGTAATAAATCGAAACTTATGTTTCAAATTTAGAATATTAGTTGGTATTTCATCCTACCTTAGTTTTAGAAAACTTTTGGAAAAAAAAAGAATTTTCAAAATATGATTGTAAAATTACCTACAATGGTAAAATCTGACAATTGTCAAAATCTGCCAAAAAAGTAATTTTTAAATTTTTTGTTTTTCTTGGATATAAGAGAGTTTTCTCTCATTGTAGCAACAGAGTTGATGAATAGAAGTTTTTAATGTTGCAGTCTTCAAATCTTTGGCTCTCACATGATTAATGACAAAATTGTATTGAATGTATGTTATGCAGAAACTTCCGAAGATCATAACTTTTGAGTCGGATGTGGGTTTTCTACGAGATTTTATGGGTGGATGAGTTGGAAAGTGGTCTTGTAACTGACCTTAGCAGGTTGGAGCCTGTCTTGGCACTTTTTTGGGGTTTGAAACTTTCATCTTGGCCCAATAATAATTTAGTGTTTTTTTCTATATTTTTTAAAAATTGCTTTTGTAATAAATCAAAACTCATGTTTCAAATTTAGAATATTAGTTGGCATATCATCCTACCTTAGTTTTAGGAAGTTTTTGGAAAAAAAATAGGATTTTCAAGAAATGATTGTAAAATTACCTAAAATAGGAAAAATCTGACAATTGTCAAAATCTGCCAAAAAGGGTAATTTTTTTTTTTCTTGGATATATGAGAGTTGAGTGTATGTTATGCAAAAACTTCCAGAGATCATAATTTTTGACTCGGATGTGGACTTTCTATGAGATTTTATGGGTGGATGCATTGGAAAGTGGTTTTGCAACCGATCCTAGTGGGTTGTACCCTATCTTGGCACTTTTTCGGGGCTTGAAACTTTCATTTTAGCCCTAAAAATACCAATTTATTATTTTTTTTAGATTTTTAAAAAGTTACTTTTGTAATAAATCAAAACTCATGTTTCAAATTTAGAATACTAGTTAGCATTTCATCCTACCTTAGTTTTAGGAAGCTTTTGGAAAAAAAAATAAAATTTTCAAGATATGATTGTAAAATTACCTAAAATGTTAATATCTGACAATTGTCAAAATCTGCCAAAAAAATATTTTTTTAATTTTTTTGTTTTTTCTTGAATATAAGAAAGTTTTATCTCATTGTAGCAATAGAGTTCATGAATAGAAGTTTTTTTATGTTCCAGTCTTCAAATCTTTCTCTCTCACATGATTAATGGCAAAATTGTATTGAGTGTATGTTATGCAGAAACTTCTGAAGATCATAACTTTTGACTCGGATGTGGGTTTTCTACAAGATTTTATGGGTGGATGTGTTAGAAAGTGGTTCTGCAACCAGCCCTAGTGGGTTGGACCCTGTCTTGGCACTTTTTCGGGGCTTGAAACTTTCATCTTTGCCCTCAAAATAGCAATTTAGTATTTTTTTCTAAATTTTTAAAAAGTTGCTTTTGTAATAGATCGAAACTCTTGTTTCAAATTTAGAATATTAGATGGCATTTAATCCAACCTTAGTTTTAGGAAGTTTTTGAAAAAAAATAGATTTTTCAAGATATGATTGTAAAATTACCAAAAATGGTAAAATCTACCAATTGTCGAAATCTAACAAAAAATTTATTTTTTTTATTTTTTTATTTTTCCTGAATATGAGAGAGTTTTCTCTCATTGTAGCTATAGAGTTGATGAACATAAGTTTTTTTATGTTCCAGTTTTCAAATCTTTGGCTCTCACATGATTAATGACAAAATTGTATTGTGTATGTTATGCAAAAACTTCCAGAGATCATAGCTTTTGACTCGGATGCGAGTTTTCTGTGAGATTTTATGGGTGGATGCAATGGAAAGTGGTTTTACAACCGACCCTATTGGGTTGGACTATGTCTTGGGAGTTTTCAAGGCTTGAAACTTTCATCTTGGCCCTCAAAATAGCACTTTGGTATTTTTTTTAGATTTTTAAAAAGTTGCTTTTGTAATAAATCAAAACTCATGTTTCAAATTTCGAATATTAGTTGGCATTTCATCCTACCTTAGTTTTAGGAAGCTTTTGGAAAAGAAACAGGATTCTCAAGATATGATTGTAAAATTACCTAAAATAGTAAAATCTGACAATTGTCGAAATCTGCCAAAAAAGATAATTTTTTGATTTTTTTGTTTTTCTTAGATATAAGAGAGTTTTCTCGCATTGTAGCAATAAGGTTGATGAATAGAAGTTTTTTATGTTTCAGTTTTCAAATCTTTGGCTCTCACATGATTAATGGCAAAATTGTATTGAGTGTATGTTATGTGGGAACTTCCAGAGATCATAACTTTTGACTCGGATATGGGTTTTCTACAAGATTTTATGGGTGGATGTGTTAGAAAGTAGATTTACAACCCACCTTTGTGGGTTGGACCTTGTCTTGAGACATTTTCGGGTCTTGATACTTTCATCTTGGCCCTCAAAATAGCAATTTAGTATTTTTTTCTAGATTTTTAATAAGTTGCTTTCGTAATAAATCGAAACTCATGTTTCAAATTTAGAATATTAGTTGGCATTTCATCCTACCTTAGTTTTAGGAAGCTTTTAGAAAAAAAACAAGCTTTTCAAGATATGAATGTAAAATTATTTAAAATGGTAAAATGTTACAATTGTCGAAATCTACCAAAAAAAGTAATTTTTTTTTTTGTTTTTCTTGAATATAAGAGAGTTTTGTCTCATTGTAGCAACAGAGTTGATGAATAGAATTTTTTTTATATTTCAGTCTTCAAATCTTTGGCTCTCACATCATTAATGGCAAAATTGTATTGAGTGTATGTTATGCAGAAACTTCCGAAGATCATAATTTTTGACTCAGATGTGGGTTTTCTAAGAGATTTTATCGGTGGATGCATTGGAAAGTGGTTTTGTAATTGACCCTAGAGGGTTGGAACCTGTCTTGGCACTTTTTCGGGGCTTTAAACTTTCATTTTGGCCCTCAAAATAGCAATTTAGTATTTTTTTTTAAGTTTTTTAATAAGTTTCTTTTGTAATAAATTGAAACCCCTGTTTCAAATTTAGAATATTAGTTAGCATATCATCCTACCTTAGTTCTAGGAAGCTTTTGGTAAAAAAATAAGATTTTCAAGATATAATTGTAAAATTACCTAAAATGGCAAAATCTGACAATTGTCGAAAGTTGCCAAAAAAGGTAATTTTTTTATTTTTTTATTTTTCTATTTTTCTTGGATATAAGAGATTTTTTTATGTTCTAAAGATCATAACTTTTGACTCAGATGTGGATTTTTCTACGAAATTTTATGAGTGGATGCGTTGGAAAGTGGTTTTCCAATAGACCCTAGTGGGTTGGACTTTGTCTTGGCACTTTTTCGGGGCTTGAAACTTTCATCTTGGCCCTCAAAATAATAATTTAGTGGTTTTTTTCTAGATTTCAAAAAAGTTGCTTTTGTAATAAATCGAAACTCATGTTTCAAATTTAGAATATTAGTTGGCATTTCAACCTACTTTAATTTTAGAAAGCGTTTGGAAAAAAAACTAAAATTTTCAAAATATGATTGTAAAATTACCTAAAATGGTAAAATCTGACAATTGTCGAAATCTACCAAAAAATATAATTTTTTGATTTTTTTGTTTTTCTTTGATATAAGAGAGTTTTCTCTCATTGTAGCAACAAAGTTGATGAATACAAGTTTTTTTATGTTACAGTCTTCAAATCTTTGGCTCTCACATAATTAATGGCAAAATTGTATTAAATATATGTTATGCAGAAACTTCCGGAGATCATAACTTTTGACTCGGATGTGGGTTTTCTACAAGATTTTATGGGTGGATGCATTGGAAAATGGTTTTGCAATTGACCCTAGTGGGTTGGACCTATCTTGGCACTTTTTAGGGGCTTGAAACTTTCATCTTGGCCCTCAAAATAACAATTTAGTATTTTTTTCTAAATTTTTAAAAAATTACTTTTGTAATAAATCAAAACTCATGTTTCAAATTTAAAATATTAGTTGGCATATCATACTACCTTAGTTATAGGAAGTTTTTAGAAAAAAAATAGGATTTCAAAGAAATAATTGTAAAATTACCTAAAATGGGAAAATCTGACAATTGTAAAAATCTACCAAAAAAGGTAATTTTTTTTTTTCTTGGATATATGAGAGTTGAGTGTATGTTATGCAGAAACTTCCGGAGATCATAATTTTTGACTCAGATGTGAGTTTTCTACGAGATTTTATGGGCGGATGCATTGGAAAGTGGTTTTGTAACCAATCTTAGTGGGTTGGACCCTGTCTTAGCACTTTTTCGGGGCTTGAAACTTTCATCTTGGCCCTAAAAATACTAATTTAGTATTTTTTTTCTAGATTTTTAAAAAGTTCCTTTTGTAATAAATCGAAACTCATGTTTCAAATTTAGAATATTAGTTGGCATTTCATCCTACCATAGTTTTAGGAAGCTTTTGGAAAAAAAAAGGATTTTCAAGATATGATTGTAAAATTACTTAAAATATTTATATCTGAGAATTGTCGAAATCTGCCAAAAAAATATTTTTTTAATTTTTTTCTTTTTTCTTGAATAGAAGAGAGTTTTCTCTCATTGTAACAACAGAGTTGATGAATAGAAGTTTTTTTATGTTCCAGTCTTCAAATCTTTGGCTCTCACATGATTAATGGTAAAATTGTATTGAGTGTATGTTATGCAGGAACTTCCAGAGATCATACCTTTTGAATCGGATTTGAGTTTTCTACGAGATTTTATGGCTCGATGCGTTGGAAAGTGGTTCTGCAACTGACCCTAGTGGGTTGGACCTTGTCTTGGCACTTTTTTGGGGCTTGAAACTTTCATCTTGGCCCTCAAAATAGTAATTTAGTGTTTTTTTCTAGATTTTTAAAAAGTCACTTTTGTAATAAATTGAAACTCATGTTTCAAATTTAGAATATTAGTTGGCATTTCAGCCTACCTTAGTTTTAGGAAGCTTTTGGAAAAAAAAAAGATTTTCAAGGTATGATTGTAAAATTATCTAAAATGGCAAAATCTGACAATTGTCGAAATCTGACAATTGTCGAAATCTGCCATAAAATATAATTTTTTTATTTTTTTGGTTTTTCTTAGATATAGGAGAGTTTTTTCTCATTGTAAGAACAGAGTTGATGAGTAGAAGTTTTTTTATGGTCCAGTCTTCAAATCTTTAGCTCTCACATGATTAATGGCAAAATTGTATTGAGTGTATGTTATACAGGAACTTCTAGAGATCATAACTTTTGATTTAGATGTGGGTTTTGTATGAAATTTTATGGGTTGATACGTTGGAAAGTAGTTTTGCAACCGACCCTAGCGGGTTGGACTCTATCTTGGCAATTTTTTGGGGCTTGAAACTTTCATCTTGGCCCTCGAAACAACAATTTATTATTTTTTTCAAGATTGTTAAAAAATTGCTTTTGTAATAAATCGAAACTCATGTTTCAAATTTAGAATATTAGCTGGCATTTCATCTTACCTTAGTTTTAAGAAGCTTTTGGAAAAAAAAAGATTTTCAAGATATAATTGTAAAATTACCTAAAATGGTAAAATCTGACAATTGTTGAAATCTGCCAAAAAATGTAATTTTTTAATTTTTTAGTTTTTCTTGGATATAAGAGAGTTTTCTCTCATTGTAGCAACAGAGTTGATGAATAGAAGTTTTTTTATGTTTCAGTCTTCAAATGGTTGGCTTCACATGATTAGTGGCAAAATTTTATTGAGTGTATGTTATGTAAGAACTTCCGGAGATCATAACTTTTGACTTGGATGTGGGTTTTCTATGAGATTTTATGGGTGGATGTGTTGGAAAGTAGTTTTGCAACCACCTTTGATGGGTTGGACACTGTTTTGACACATTTTCAGGGCTTGAAACTTTCATCTTGACCCTCAAAATAGCAATTTAGTATTTTTTTGTAGATTTTTAGAAAGTTGCTTTTGTAATAAATCGAAACTCATGTTTCCAATTTACAATATTAGTTGACATTTCATACTACCTTAGTTTTAGGAAGCTTTTGGAAAAAAAAAACATGATTTTCAAGATATGATTATAAAATTACCTAAAATGGCAAAATCTGACAATTGTCGAAATCTGTCAAAAAACTAATTTTTTTATTTTTTGGATATAAGAGAGTTTTCTCTCATTGTACCAACAGAGTTGATGAATAGGAGTTTTTTTATGTTCCAGTCTTCAAATCTTTGGCTCTCACATGATTAATGGCAAAATTGTATTGAGTGTATGTTATGCAGGAACTTCCAGAGATCATAACTTTTGATTCGGATGTGGGTTTTATACAAAATTTTATGGGTGGATGCGTTGCCAAATAGTTTTGCAACTGACTCTAGTGGGTTGGACCTTGTCTTGGCACTTTTTCGGGGCTTGAAACTTTAATCTTGGCCCTCAAAATAGCAATTTAGTATTTTTTTTAGATTTTTAAAAAGTTGCTTTTGTAATAAATCGAAACTCGTGTTTCAAATTTAAAATATTAGTTGGCATTTCATCCTACCTTAGTTTTAGGAAGTTTTCGGTAAAAAAAAAAGATTTTCAAGATATGGTTGTAAAATTACCTAAATGGCAAAATCTTACAATTGTCGAAATCTGCCATAAAAGGTAATTTTTTTTTTTTGTTTTTTTATATAAGAGTTTTCTTTCATTGTAGCAATAGAGTTGATGAATAGAAGTCTTTTTATGTTTCAGTCTTCAAATCTTTAGCTCTCACATGATTAATGGCAAAATTGTATTGAGTGTATGTTATCAGGAACTTCCGAAGATCATAACTTTTGACTCGGATGTGGGTTTTCTACGATATTTTATAGGTGGATGTGTTATGAGTTGGAAAGTAGTTTTGCAAACCGACTCTAATGGGTTTGACTCTATCTTGGCACTTTTTCGGGTCTTGAAACTTTCATCTTGGCCCTCAAAATAACAATTTAGTATTTTTTTCTATATTTTTAAAAAGTTTCTTTTGTAATAAATCGATACTAATGTTTCAAATTTAGAATATTAGTTGACATTTCATCCTATCTTAGTTTTAGAAAGCTTTTGGAAAAAAAAAAGATTTTCAAGATATGATTTTAAAATTACCTAAAATGGCAAAATCTGACAATTGTCGAAATCTATCAGAAAAAGGTAATTTTTTTATTTTTTTGTTTTTCTTGGATATAAGAGAGTTTTTTCTCATTGTAGCAATAGAGTTGATGAATAGAAGTTTTTTTATGTTTCAGTCTTCAAATCCTTGGCTCTCACATGATTAATGACAAAATTGTATTGAGTGTATGTTATGTAGGAACTTTTGGAGATCATAACTTTTGACTCGGATGTGGGTTTTTTCGAGATTTTATGGGTAGGTGCATTGGAATGTGGTTTTATAGCTAACCCCAGTGGGTTGGACCCTTATTTGGCACTTTTTTGGGTCTTGAAACTTTCATCTTGGCCCTCAAAATAGCAATTTAGTATTTTTTTTAGATTTTTAAAAAGTTGCTTTTGTAAAAAATTGAAACTCATGTTTCAAATTTAGAATATTAGTTGGTATTTCATCCTACCTTAGTTTTAGGAATCTTTTGGTAAAAAAAAAAAGATTTTCAAGATATGATTGTAAAATTACCTAAAATGGCAAAATCTAACAATTGTCGAAATTTGCCAAAAAGGTAATTTTATTTTTTTTGTTTTTTTTGGATATAAGAGAGTTTTCTCTCGTTGTAGAAACAGAGTTGATGAATAGAAGTTTTTTTATATTCCAGTCTTCAAATCTTTGGCTCTAACATGATTAATGGCAAAATTGTATTGAGTGTATGTTATGCATGAACTTCCGGAGATCATAACTTTTGACTCAGATGTGGGTTTTTTACGAGATTTTATGGTTAGGTGCATTGGAATATGGTTTTACAACCGACCCTAGTGGGTTGGACCCTTTCTTGACACTTTTTAAGGTCTTGAAACTTTCATCTTGGCCCTCAAAATAGCAATTTAGTATTTTTTTTAGATTTTTAAAAAGTTACTTTTGTAATAAATCGAAAATCATGTTTCAAATTTAGAATATTAGTTGGTATTTCATCCTACCTTAGTTTTAGGAAACTTTTGGTAAAAAAAAAAAGATTTTCAAGATATGAATGTAAAATTACCTAAAATGGCAAAATTTGACAATTGTCAAAATCTGCCAAAAAAGGTAATTTTTTATTTTTTTTGTTTTTCTTGAATATAAGAGAGTTTCTCTCATTGTAGCAACAGAGTTGATGAATAGAATTTTTTTATGTTCCAGTCTTCAAATCTTTGGCTCTTACATGATTAATGGCAAAATTGTATTGAGTGTATGTTATGCATGAACTTCCGGAGATCATAAGTTTTGACTCGGATGTGGGTTTTCTATAAGATTTTATGGGTGGATGCATTGGAAAGTGATTTTACAACTAATTTTAGTGGGTTGGACCCTATCTTGGCACTTTTTCGGGGCTTGAAACTTTCATCTTGGCCCTCAAAATACTAATTTAGTATTTTTTTCTAGATTTTTAAAAAGTTACTTTTGTAATAAATCGAAACTCATGTTTCAAATTTAGAATACTAGTTGGCATTTCATCCTACTCTAGTTCTAGGAAGTTTTTAGAAAAAAAATAGGATTGTCAAGATATGATTGTAAAATTACCTAAAATGACAAAATCTAACAATTGTCGAAATCTGCCAAAAAAATTAATTTTTTGATTTTTTTTTTAATATAAGAGAGTTTTGTCTCATTGTAGCAATAGAGTTGATGAATAGAATTTTTTTATATTTCAGTCTTCAAATCTTTGGCTCTCACATGATTAATGGCAAAATTGTATTGAATGTATGTTATACAGAAACTTCTGGAGATCATAACTTTTGACTCGGATGTGGGTTTTCTATGAGATTTTATGGGTGGATGTGTTAGAAAGTAGTTTTGTAACTGACCCTAGAGGGTTGGACCCTGTCTTGGCACATTTTCGGGGCTTGAAACTTTTATTTTCGCCCTCAAAATAGCAATTTAGTGTTTTTTTTCTAGTTTTTAAAAAAAATTTCTTTTGTAATAAATCGAAACTCGTGTTTCAAATTTAGAATATTAGTTGGCATATCATTCAACCTTAGTTTTAAGAAGCTTTTGGTTAAAAAATAGGATTTTCAAGATATGATTGTAAAATTATCTAAAATGGCAAAATTTGACAATTGTCGAAATCTGCCAAAAAAGGTAATTTTTTAATTTTTTTGTTTTTCTTGAATATAAGAGAGTTTTCACTCATTTTAGCAACAAAGTTGATGAATATAAGTTTTTTTATGTTCCAGTCTTCAAATATTTGGCTCTCACATGATTAATGGCAAAATTGTATTGAGTGTATGTTATGCAGGAACTTCTGAAGATCATAACTTTTGACTCGGATGTGGATTTTCTATGAAATTTTATGAGTGGATGCGTTGGAAAGTGGTTTTGCAACAAACTCTAGTGGATTGGACTTTGTCTTGGCGCCTTTTCAGGGCTTGAAACTTTCATCTTGGCCCTCAAAATAATAATTTAGTGGTTTTTTTCTCGATTTCAAAAAAGTTACTTTTGTTATAAATCGAAACTCATGTTTCGAATTTAGAATATTAGTTGGCACTTCATCCTACCTTAGTTTTAAGAAGCTTTTGGAAACAAAAAACAGAATTTTTAAAATATGATTGTAAAATTACCTACAATGGCAAAATCTGACAATTGTCGAAATCAGCCAAAAAAAGTAATTTTTTAATTTTTTTGTTTTTCTTGGATATAAGAGAGTTTTCTCTCATTGTAGAAACAGAGTTGATAAATAGAAGTTTTTTTTATGTTGCAGTCTTCAAATCTTTGGCTCTCACATGATTAATGGCAAAATTGTATTAAATGTATGTTGTACAGAAACTTCCGAAGATCATAACTTTTGACTCGGATGTGGGGTTTCTATGAGATTTTATGGGTGGATGCGTTGTAAAGTGGTTTTCAACCGACCCTAACAAGTTGGAGCCTGTCTTGGCATTTTTTTGGGGCTTGAAACTTTCATCTTGGCCCTCAAAATAGTAATTTAGTGTTTTTTTCTAGATTTTGTAAAAAGTTGCTTTTCTAAAAAATTGAAACTCTTGTTTCAAATTTAGAATATTAGATGGCATTTAATCCAACCTTAGTTTTAGGAAGTTTTTAGAAAAAAAATAGATTTTTCAAGATATGATTGTAAAATTACCGAAAATGGCAAAATCTGACAATTGTCGAAATCTGTCAAAAAACGTAATTTTTTTTAATATAAGAGAGTTTTCTCTCATTGTAGCTATAGAGTTGATGAACAGAATTTTTTTTATATTCCAGTCTTCAAATCTTTAGCTCTCACATGATTAATGACAAAATTGTATTGAGTGTATGTTATGCAGAAACTTCCAGAGATCATAACTTTTGACTCGGATGTGAGTTTTCTATGAGATTTTATGGGTTGATGCATTGGAAAGTGGTTTTGCAACTGACCCTAGTGGGTTAGACTATGTCTTGGCACTTTTTCAGGGCTTGAAACTTTCATCTTGGCCCTCAAAATAACAATTTAGTATTTTTTTTAGATTTTTAAAAAGTTGCTTTTGTAATAAATCGAAACTCATGTTTTAAATTTAGAATATTAGTTGGCATTTCATCCTACCTTAGTTTTAGGAAGCTTTTGGAAAAGAAATAGGATTTTCAAGATATGATTGTAAAATTATCTAAAATAGCAAAATCTGACAATTGTCAAAATCTGCCAAAAAAGATAATTTTTTTATTTTTTTTTATTTTTCTTAAATATAAGAGAGTTTTCCCTCATTGTAGCAACAAGGTTGATGAATATAAGTTTTTTTATGTGACAGTCTTCAAATCTTTGGCTCTCACATGATTAATGGTAAAATTGTATTGAGTGTATGTTATACAAAAACTTCCGGAGATCATAACTTTTGACTCAGATGTGGGTTTTCTACAAGATTTTATTGGTGGATGTGTTAGAAAATGGATTTACAACCCACCTTTGTGGGTTGGACCTTATCTTGAGACTTTTTTGGGTCTTGAAACTTTCATCTTGGCCCTCAAAATAGCAATTTAGTAGTTTTTTTCAGATTTTTAAAAAGTTGCTTTCGTAATAAATCGAAACTCATGTTTCAAATTTAGAATATTAGTTGGCATTTCATCCTAACTTAGTTTTACGAAGCTTTTGGAAAAAAACAAAGATTTTCAAGATATGAAGGGTAAATTACTTAAAATGGCAAAATTTGACAATTGTCGAAATCTGCCAAAAAAAGTAATATTTTTATTTTTTTATTTTTCTTGGATATAATATAGTTTTCTCTCATTGTAGCAACAGAGTTGATGAATAGAAGTTTTTTTATGTTTCAATCTTCAAATGTTTGGCTCTCACATGATTAATGGCAAAATTGTATTGAGTGTATGTTATGCAGGAACTTTCAGAGATCATACCTTTTGAATCAGATGTGATTTTTCTACGAGATTTTATGGCTGGATGCATTATGAGGTGGAAAGTGGTTTTGCAAACCGACCCTATTGGGTTGGACCCTGTCTTGGCAATTTTTTGGGGCTTGAAACTTTCATTTTGGCCCTTAAAATGGGTTGGAGCCTGTCTTGGCAATTTTTCAGGGTTTGAAACTTTCATCTTGGCCCTCAAAATAGCAATTTAGTGTTTTTTTAAAATTTTTAAAAAGTTGCTTTTGTAATAAATCAAAACTCATGTTTCAAATTTAGAATATTAGTTGGCATTTTATCTTACCTTAGTTTTAGGAAGCTTTTAGAAAAAAAAAAGATTTTTAAGATATGATTGTAAAATTACCTAAAATGGCAAAATCTGACAATTGTCGAAATCTGCCAGAAAAGATAATTTTTTTATTTTTTTATTTTTCTTGGATATAAGAGAGTTTTCTCTCATTGTAGCAATAGAGTTGATGAATTTAGAGGTTTTTTAATATTCCAGTGTTCAAATCTTTGGCTCTCACATGATTAATGGCAAAATTGTATTGAGTGTATGTTATGCAGGAACTTCTGGAGATCATAAATTTTGACTCGGATGTGAGTTTTCTACGATATCTTATGGGTGTATTCATTGGAAATTAGTTTTTCAACTGACCCTAATGGGTTGGACCATGTCTTGGCACTTTTTCGGGGCTTGAAACTTTCATCATGGCCCTCAAAATAACAATTTAGTTTTTTTTAGATTTTTAAAAAGTTGCTTTTGTAATAAATCAAAACTCATGTTTCAAATTTAGAATATTAGGAAGATTTAAAAAAAAAAAAGATTTTCAAGATATGATTGTAAAATTACCTAAAATGGCAAAATCTGACAATTGTCGAAATCTACCAAAAAATGTAATTTTTTTATTTTTTTTTTAATTTTTCTTCGATATAATAGAGTTTTCTCTCATTGTAGCAACATAGTTGATGAATAGAAGTTTTTTATGTATTCCAGTCTTCAAATCTTTGGCTCTCACATGATTAATGGCAAAATTGTATTACGTGTATGTTATGCAGGAACTTCCGAAGATCATAACTTTTGACTCAGATGTGAGTTTTTCACGAGATTTTATGAGTGGATGCATTGGAAAGTGGTTTTGTAACCGACCCTAGTGAGTTGGACCATGTCTTGGCACTTTTTCAGGGTTTGAAACTTTCATCTTGGCCCTCAAAATAACAATTTAATATTTTTTCTAGATTTTTAAAAAGTTCCTTTTGTAATCTCATGTTTCAAATTTAGAATATTAGTTGGTATTTCATCCTCCCGTAGTTTTAGGATGATTTTAAAAAAAAATTGGATTTTCAAAATATGATTGTAAAATTACCTAAAATGGTAAAATCAGACAATTGTTGAAATCTGCCAAAAAAAGTAATTTTTTAATTTTTTTTATCTTTCTTGGATATAAGAGAGTTTTCTCTCATTGTACCAATAGAGTTGATGAATAGAAGTTTTTTTATGTTCCAGTCTTCAAATCTTTAGCTCTCACATGATTAATGGCAAAATTGTATTGAGTGTATGTTATACAAGAACTTCCAAAGATCATAACTTTTGACTCGGATGTGGGTTTTCTACGAGATTTTATCGTTGGATTCGTTCGAAAAGGGTTTTGTAACCTACCCTAGTGGGTTGGACCCTATCTTGACACTTTTTCGGTGCTTGAAACTTTCATCTTGGCCCTCAAAATAGCAATTTAATGTTTTTTCTAGATCTTTAAAAAGTTATTTTTGTAATAAATCGAAACTCATGTTTCAAATTTAGAATATTAGTTGGCATTTCATCCTACCTTAGTTTTAGAAAGATTTTGGAAAAAAAATAGAATTTTCAAGATATAATTGTAAAATTACCTAAAATAGAAAAATCTGACAAATGTCGAAATCTGCTAAAAAATGTAATTTTTTGATTTTTTAGTTTTTCTTAGATATAAGAGAGTTTTCTCTCATTGTAGCAATAGAGTTGATGAATAGAAGTTTTTTTATGTTTCAGTCTTCAAATCTTTGGCTCTCACATGATTAATGACAAAATTGTATTGAGTGTATGTTATGTAGGAACTTCTGGAGATCATAACTTTTGACTTAGATGTGGGTTTTCTACGAGATTTTATGGGTGGATGCGTTGGAAAGTAGTTTTGCAACCCACCCTAGTGGGTTGGACCCTGTCTTGGCACTTTTTCGGGGCTTAAAACTTTCATCTTGGCCCTAAAAATAATAATTTAGTGTTTTTTTGTAGATTTTTACAAAGTTGCTTTCGTAATAAATCGAAAATCATGTATCAAATTTAGAATATTAGTTGCCATTTCACCCTACCTTAATTTTAGGAAGCTTTTGAAAAAAAAAAAGATTTTCAAGATATAAATATAAAATTACCTAAAATGGCAAAATCTGACAATTGTTAATATCTGCCAAAAAATGTAATTTTTTAATTTTTTTATTTTTCTTGGATATAAGAGAGTTTCTCTAATTGTAGCAACAGAGTTGATGAATAGAAATTTTTTTATGTTCTAGTCTTCAAATCTTTGGCTCTCACATGATTAATGACAAAATTGTATTGAGTGTATGTTATGCAGGAACTTCTGGAGATCATAACTTTTGACTCGAATGTGAGTTTTTCTACGAGATTTTATGGGTGGATGCGTTGGAAAGTGGTTTTACAACCAAGTCTAGTGGGTTGGACCTTGTCTTGACATTTTTTTGGGGTTTAAAACTTTCATCTCGGCCCTCAAAATAGCAATTTAGTGTTTTTTTTCTAGATTTTTAAAAAGTTGCTTTTGTAATATAGCGAAACTTATGTTTCAAATTTAGAATATTAGTTGGCATTTCATCCTTCCTTAATTTTAAGAAACTTTTGGAAAAAAAAATAGGATTTTCAAGATATAAATGTAAAATTACCTAAAATGGCAAAATCTAACAATTGTCAATATCTGCCAAAAAAGGTCATTTTTTAATTTTTTTGTTTTTCTTGGATATAAGAGAGTTTTCTCTCATTGTAGCAACAAAGTTGATGAATAGAATTTTTTTATGTTCCAATCTTCAAATGTTTGGCTTCACATGATTAATGGCAAAATTGTATTGAGTGTATGTTATGTAAGAACTTCCGGAGATCATAACTTTTGACTCGAATGTGGGTTTTCTACGAGATTTTATGGGTGGATGCATTGGAAAGTGGTTTTGCAACCTCCCCTAATGGGCTGGACCCTGTCTCGACACTTTTTCGGGGCTTGAAACTTTCATCTTAGCCCTCAAAATAGCAATTTAGTATTTTTTTCTAGATTTTTGAAAAGTTGCTTTTGTAATAAATCAAAACTCATGTTTCCAATTTAAAATATTAGTTGACATTTCATCCTACCTTAGTTTTAGGAAACTTTTGGAAAAAAAAAATATGAGTTTCAAGATATGATAGTAAAATTACCTAAAATGGCAAAATCTGACAATTGTCGAAATCTACCAAAAAAAGTAATTTTTTATTTTTTTATATTTCTTGGATATAAGAGAGTTTTCTCTCATTGTACCAACAGAGTTGATGAATAGAAGTTTTTTTATGTTCTAGTCTTCAAATCTTTGGCTCTCACATGATTAATGACAAAATTGTATTGAGTGTATGTTATGTAGGAACTTCCAGACATCATTACTTTTGACTCAGATGTGGGTTTTATACTAGATTATATGGGTGGATGCATTGCCAAATGTTTTTACAACTAACTCTAGTGGGTTGGACCTTGTCTTAACACTTTTTCGGGGCTTGAAACTTTCATCTTGGCCCTCAAAATAGCAATTTAGTATTGTTTTTTCTAGATTTTTAAAAAGTTGCTTTTGTAATAAATGGAAACTCATGTTTCAAATTTAGAATATTAGTTGGCATTTCATCCTACCTTAGTTTTAGGAAGCTTTTAGAAAAAAAATAAGATTTTCAAGATATGATTGTAAAATTACTTAAAATGGCAAAATCTGACAATTGTCGAAATCTACCAAATATATATATATATATATATATATATATATATATATATATATTGGATATAAGAGAGTTTTCTCTTATTGTAGGAATAAAGTTGGTCTTCAAATCTTTCGCTCTCACATGATTAATGGCAAAATTGTATTGAGTGTATGTTATGTAGGAACATCTGAAGATCATAACTTTTGACTCAAATGTGGATTTTCTACGAAATTTTATGAGTGGATGCATTGGAAAATAATTTTGCAATAGACCTTAGTGGGTTTGACTTTGTCTTGGCACTTTTTCAGGGCTTAAAACTTTCATCTTGGCCCTCAAAATAATAATTTAGTGGTTTTTTTCTAGATTTCAAAAAAGTTGCTTTTGTAATAAATCGAAACTCATGTTTCAAATTTAGAATATTAGTTAGCACTTTATCCTACCTTAGTTTTAGGAAGTGTTTGGAAAAAAAAAAAGAATTTTCAAAATATGATTGTAAAATTATCTAAAATGGTAAAATCTGACAATTGTCGAAATCTGCCAAAAAAGGTAATTTTTTGATTTTTTTAAGTTTTCTTTGATATAAGAGAGTTTTCTCTCATTGTAGCAACAGAGTTGATGAATAGAAGTTTTTTATGTTGCAGTCTTCAAATCTTTGGCTGTCACATGATTAATAGCAAAATTGTATTGAATGTATGTTATGCAGAAACTTTCGGAGATCATAACTTTTGACTCAGATGTGGGTTTTCTACGAGATTTTATGGGTGGATGCGTTGGAAAGTGGTTTTACAACCGACCCTAATAGGTTGCAGCCTATCTTAGCACTTTTTTGGGGCTTCAAACTTTCATCTTGGCCCTCAATATAGCAATTTAGCATTTTTTTCTAAATTTTTAAAAAGTTTCTTTTGTAATATATCGAAACTCATATTTCAAATTTAAAATATTAGTTGGCATATCATCCTACCTTAGTTTTAGGAAGTTTTTGGGAAAAAAATAAGATTTTGAAGAAATGATTGTAAAATTACCTAAAATGAGAAAATCTGACAATTGTCAAAATCTGCCAAAAAAGGTAAAAAAAATTTTTCTTGGATATATGAGAGTTGAGTGTATGTTATGCAGAAACTTCTGGAGATCATAATTTTTGACTCAGATGTGGGTTTTCTACGAGATTTTATGGGTGGATGCGTTGGAAAGTGGTTTTGTAACCAATCATAGTGGGTTGGACCCTGTCTTGACACTTTTTCGGGGATTGAAACTTTCATCTTGACCCTAAAAATACTAATTTAGTATTTTTTTTCTAGATTTTTAAAAAGTTGCTTTTGTAATAAATCAAAACTCATGTTTCAAATTTAGAATATTAGTTGGCAATTCATCCGACCTTAGTTTTAGGAAGCTTTTGGAAAAAAAATATGATTTTCAAGATATGATTGTAAAATTACCTAAAATGTTAATATCTGACAATTGTCGAAATCTGCCAAAAAAATAATTTTTTTTTTTGTTTTTTCTTCAATATAAGAGAGTTTTCTCTCAATGTAGCAATAGAGTTGATGAATAAAAGTTTTTTTATGTTCCAGTCTTCAAATCTTTGGCTCTCACATGATTAATGGCAAAATTGTATTGAGTGTATGTTATGTAGGAACTTCCAAAGATCATACCTTTTGAATCGGATGTGAGTTTTCTACGAGATTTTATGGGTGGATGCGTTGGAAAGTGGTTCTGCAACCGACCCTAGTGGGTTGGACCCTGTCTTGGCACTTTTTCGGGGCTTGAAACTTTCATCTTGGCCCTCAAAATAGCAGTTTAGTATTTTTTACTAGATTTTTAAAAAATCATTTTGTAATAAATTGAAACTCATGTTTCAAATTTAGAATATTTGTTGGCATCTCATCCTACCTTAGTTTTAGGAAGCTTTTGGAAAAAAAATAGGATTTTCAAGGTATGATTGTAAAATTACTTAAAATGGCGAAATCTGACAATTGTCGAAATCTGCCATAAAATATATTTTTTTAATTTTTTTGTTTTTCTTACATATAGGAGAGTTTTATCTCATTGTAGCAACAGAGTTGATGAATATAAGTTTTTTTATGTTCCAATCTTGAAATCTTTGGCTCTCCCATGATTAATGGCAAAATTGTATTGAGTGTATGTTATACAGGAACTTCCAGAGATCATAACTTTTGACTCAGATGTGGGTTTTCTATGAGATTTTATGGGTGGATGTGTTGAAAAGTAATTTTGTAACCGACCCTAGTGGGTTGGACCCTGTCTTGGCAATTTTTCGGGGCTTGAAACTTTCATCTTGGCCCTCAAAACAACAATTTATTATTTTTTTCTATATTTTTAAAAAGTTGCTTTTGTAATAAATCGAAACTCATGTTTCAAATTTAGAATATTAGCTGGCATTTCATCCTACCTTAGTTTTAAGAAGCTTTTGGAAAAAAAAAGGATTTTCAAGATATAATTGTAAAATTACCAAAAATGGCAAAAATCTAACAATTGTCGAAATCTGCCAAAAATGTAATTTTTTGAGTTTTTAGTTTTTCTTGGATATAAGAGAGTTTTCTCTCATTGTAGCAACAAAGTTGATGAATAGAAGTTTTTTTATGTTCCAGTCTTCAAATGTTTGGCTTCACATGATTAATGGCGAAATTGTATTGAGTGTATGTTATGTAGGAACTTCCGGAGATCATAACTTTTGAATCGGATGTGGGTTTTCTATGAATTTTATGGGTGGATGCGTTGGAAAGTGGTTTTGCAACCGCTCCTAATGGGTTGGACCCTGTCTTGACACTTTTTCAGGGCTTGAAACTTTCATCTTAGCCCTCAAAATAGCAATTTAGTATTTTTTTCTAGATTTTTTAAAAGTTGTTTTTTTAATAAATCGAAACTCATGTTTCCAATTTAGAATATTAGTTGACATTTCATCCTACCTTAGTTTTAGGAAGCTTTTGGAAAAAAAAACATGAGTTTCAAGATATGATTGTAAAATTACCAAAAATGGTAAAATCTGACAATTGTCGAAATCTGCCAAAAAATGTAATTTTTTTATTTTTTTATTTTTCTTGAATATGAGAGAGTTTTCTCTCATTGTAGCTATAGAGTTGATGAACATAAGTTTTTTTATGTTCCAGTCTTCAAATCTTTGTCTCTCACATGATTAATGGCAAAATTGTATTGAGTGTATGTTATGCAGGAACTTCTGGAGATCACAACTTTTTACTCGGATGTGGGTTTTATACAAGATTTTATGGGTGGATGCACTACCAAATGGTTTTACAACCGACTCTAGTGGGTTGGACCTTGTCTTGACACTTTTTCGGAGCTTAAAACTTTCATCTTGGCCATCAAAATAGCAATTTAGTATTTTTTTTCCTAGATTTTTAAAAAGTTGCTTTTGTAATAAATGGAAACTCATATTTCAAATTTAGAATATTAGTTGGCATTTCATCCTACCTTAGTTTTAGGAAGCTTTTGGAAAAAAATAAGATTTTCAAGATATGATTGTAAACTTACCTATAATGGCAAAATCTGACAATTGTCAAAATCTGCCAGAAAAGGTAAATTTTTTTTTTTTTTTTTAATATAAGAGAGTTTCTTTCATTGTAGCAACAGAGTTGATGAATAGAAGTTTTTTTATGTTCTAGTCTTCAAATCTTTGTCTCTCACATGATTAATGGCAAAATTGTATTGAGTGTATGTTATGCAGGAACTTCCGAAGATGATAACTTTTGACTCGGATGTGGGTTTTCTACGAGATTTTATGGGTGGATGCATTATGAGGTGGAAAGTGGTTTTGTAAACTGACCCTAATGGGTTGGTCCCTGTCTTGGCACATTTTCAGGTCTTGAAACTTTCATCTTGGCCCTCAAAATAACAATTTAGTATTTTTTTCCTATATTTTTAAAAAGTTGCTTTTGTAATAAATCGATACTCATGTTTCAAATTTAGAATATTAGTTGGCATTTCATCCTACCTTACTTTTAGGAAGCTTTTGAAAAAAAAATAGGATTTTCAAGACATGATTATAAAATTACCTCAAATGTAAAATGTAGCTTTTGGAAGAGACTGTGTGTAGCTTTTTCAGATCGACGTTTCAGATCACACTCCATGATCCATCATCAAGATCACTAATTCTCTTCTCTTCATCCTGATGATGGATCATGGAGTGTGATCCGAAACGTCGATCTGAAAAAGTTACACACAGTCTCTTCCAAAAGCTACATTTTACTAATGATGGATTATGGAAATATCATGTCTGTTATTACCTAAAATGGGAAAATCTGACAATTGTCGAAATCTGCCAGAAAAAGGTAGTTTTTTTATTTTTTTGTTTTTCTTGGATATAAGAGAGTTTTCTCTCATTGTAGAAATAGAGTTGATGAATAGAAGTTTTTTTATGTTCCAGTGTTCAAATCTTTGGCTCTCACATGATTAATGGCAAAATTGTATTGAGTGTATGTTATGCAAGAACTTCTGGAGATCATAACTTTTGACTCAGATATGGGTTTTTACGAGATTTTATGGGTAGGTGCATTGGAATGTGGTTTTACAACCGACCCTAGTGGGTTGGACCCTTTCTTGGCACTTTTTTGTGTCTTGAAACTTTCATCTTGGCCCTCAAAATAGTAATTTAGTGTTTTTTTTAGATTTTTAAAAAGTTGCTTTTGTAATAAATCGAAACTCATGTTTCAAATTTAGAATATTAGTTGGTATTTCATCCTACCTTAGTTTTAAGAAGCTTTTGGTAAAAAAAAGGATTTTCAAGATATGATTGTAAAATTACCTAAAATGGCAAAATCTGACAATTGTCGAAATCTGCTAAAAAAGGTAATTTTTTAATTTTTTGTTTTTCTTGGATATAAGAGAGTTTTCTCTCATTGTAGCAACATAGTTGATGAATAGAAGTTTTTTTATGTTCCAGTCTTCAAATCTTTGGCTCTTACATGATTAATGGCAAAATTGTATTGAGTGTATGTTATGCATGAACTTCTGGAGATCATAACTTTTGACTCGGATGTGGGTTTTCTATGAGATTTTATGGGTGGATGTGTTGGAAAGTGATTTTACAACTAACCCTAGTGGGTAGGACCTTGTCTTGGCACTTTTTCGGGGCTTGAAACTTTCATCTTGGCCCTCAAAATACTAATTTAGTGTTTTTTTCTAGATTTTTAAAAAGTTGCTTTTGTAATAAATCGAAACTCATGTTTCAAATTTAGATTATTAGTTGGCATTTCATCCTACCCTAGTTTTAGGAAGCTTTTGAAAAAAAAAAGGATTTTCAAGATATGATTGTAAAATTACCTAAAATGGCAAAATCTGACAATTGTCAAAATCTGGCAAAAAAAGTTTTTTTTTTTTTGTTTTTCTTGGATATAAGAGAGTTTTCTCTTATTGTAGCAATAAAGTTGATGAATAGAAGTTTTTTTATGTTCCATTCTTCAAATCTTTAGCTCTCACATGATTAATGGCAAAATTGTATTGAGTGTATGTTATGTGCTACATTAGAACACATTCATTCAGAAGTAATTCTTTAATTGTGAGCTCAAATGCCAATGTGGACCACCAACACAAACTGGACACGATCCAAAGACCTCCACAAGCTTTCCTGAATCACCAAGAACATCCGCATACATCTACTTTTTGGAATCATTTTTTCCTTCATTCGGAACCTCAAGAACACAGTCTATCACAACTAACATAATGGAAAAGATGCTTATGGACCTCCAGACCATGAACCAATTGAGTTGTCAATTCACATTGACTTCCTAAACACTTCACCAAATCCACAAAACAAGATATTTCATTTCTAGATCTCACCAGACCTATCTGTGTCACTCTATCACCTCTGAACATCTACCAGAACTAGTTTTACTTGAGTGGCCACAACTTCTTTAGATCTTCATGCAGACCTCTAAAATCTTTATTGGATCATCTTAAGACACATATCTACAAACCCTTTAATGCGTATCCTCTGATCTTCATCTTAGCTAGGATCTTTAGCTCATTGTCTTCATTGTTCTTCTCTGTTTCTAATTAGGACTAATTTTCTCAATATCCTTAGCACACAGCTCATCCAATCCTTATTATTAATGCAACAGGAGTATGTTGACATCAATGACAACACCGATTAGGCCCACACTTGCAACAAAAACATCACAAGGGATGACAAAATTTGATCAAAACCAGACTAAAGACAAAATGCCTATTCAAGATTAAGGGCCAATTAGAACAGAACAAAATCAAGCTAGGGACAAAGCTCCTGTTGAAAATAAAAAACATGTCAGAGCAGATAAAGCTGATCAGATATCAACACCCACATTTGACATAGCCCAAGTAGTATCTCAAGTCAAAATATTAGTGCCACTTTTGGAAATGATGAAAATTAACCAATACAAAGATATAGTGATAAAAATGATAACTGACGTACCTAGTAAATAGCAAGAGAAATCTGGAAACAAGGTGAATAATGTTCAGCAAGAAGAAATCAAAACCCTTGAAGTCCATCTTGGTGATACTCTTACAAAAAACCCATCTCAGATTGATCCCTTTTATACTACATTGGCAATAAACAACAAATTAGTCAGAAATTGCATGGTTGATTTAGGAGCAGCCATGAATATAATGCCATTGATAGTTATGAAGGAACTAGGGATGTGGGTTGACACCACTTATGTTAAATGCTATGCAATGGACAATAGATCAATACCAATTGTAGGAATCATGTGGGATGTTGAAATCAAATTAGCTTCTTACCCTGAGTCAAGTTTAAAAATTGATATTACTGTGGTTGACATTCCACCTTATTATGGAATGTTACTATCTAGACAATGGGCTACTATTGTGGGAGCAAGTGTTCAACTTGATATGTCCTATGCCACTATACCTCTAGGGGGAAGAGATGTAAAGATTTATAGAGAACTAAGGTATGAAAATATTTTGGAAACTATTAACCCAAACAAGATGACCTATTTTTGTGATGTAGATCTTGGTACATTTAGAATTGAGGAAACCTACCCGAGCCTAAGAAATACTAACCATGTACAAAAAGAAGCACAATCTAACGAAAATGGAGTATGGAACATGTACTTTGATGGTGCATGTAGTTAAGTAAGAAATGGGGCAGGGCTGTGTTGATGGTGATGTTAGTCACAACCAAACACTAAACAAAAGTTACACAACAACCCTTGTTTATCTTGAAAGATACGATGAATTCAAAGAATTCATGATCCCAAGTCTCCATTGATTAGTTCATAATCTACTGACGTTACTCAGTGGTTGATGTGTGTTGTTATTTTCCATTTTGGGGCCTTACGTTTATCAGTAATTTTTGCTTTCTACACATATGTTATACCAAGAGTTTACTCTACATAGTATATTTCTTCAAATAATGTGTCTAAGTAGATATTTGCATGATTTCTACCATTATTTGTGATTCTTTGCATGATATTTTCAACACTACATGCATTTGGCTCAAATATACTAATGATTTTTAGTTATCTACGAGATGTCAGCATATTTCTTTATTCTGCTTTCTATTTATCATGATTTGTAGTTATGAAAGTGATTTCTATGAAATTAAAATAAGAAAAAGGGTTAAAGAACGAGATTCCTAAAATTACTTGACTGAGATCATTGATCCACATACATGTTCCCATACAACAATGAAGAGAAGAAAACTAGAATCATACTTCACCAGAACATTCCACAAACCCGCATGATTCAGTGCAAACCTTCAAAGGAAAAGTTGACAACAACATGCAATAAAATGAAAGCACTTCTAGTTGAACACAACATTCACCATTACATATCTAGAAATCAACTTAAAGATTACATAAAGTTTATAATCAGGATGTAATCTAAAGCTTCATCTCCATTCAGTATGCTTTAGAATAGGTACATTTACAATGATTTGAGGAAAGAACCTTGAAGTTTCAAAAGTTCAGTTCTCATTAGTCTCAGTAATCTGATCTCCTATATGAAATTCCTATAGGTTAGATTTTGAATGATTGACCTCCCTCCCTTTTTTTCACAGTAAAGGGGCTGTTAGTTATATATATATATATATATATATCTTTGAGTATCCCCAATACAGTTCCCAAAAATCCCTAATTAATCAACAGTCCACAGCCACCCAGTGCAGCATCAGATGGTGGAAAACCAATCCCACCAAAAATCTGAGTAGCATGCCCATACCCTACGCCGCTCCAATAATAATGTCTCCATCTGTAAACTCCTCCACATTGAAAGCCTTTGCCTCTCCTTATGTGTTTGCAATCTCTCAGGATCTGATCCACCGCCTGGGATGTCCTCGCCATTAAATCCCTGCCTTTATTTCCATCTGCACGCTACCACTATGTTCTCAACTTTGCGACCTTAGCTACCAAGAAATAGCTCCAGCAATCTGCAAAAACAAGCAAGAATTAAGTATTATCATCTACTAAACCAACAAGAAGATAATCATTTTACTAAACCCAGCTCTAAATGCACAAACACAGATATCGGGCCATGAATTCTCAGCATCGCACATAAAAAATGCATATACAATGCCAAAAATGGCCAAGTCAATCATCGTTGACCAAAGACATGCATTGGGCCTTAAATCGGTTTCAAAATCCTATCGATTTGCCTTCCTTCCTTTTTCTTGCCTAAATCCTTGTATATTATGAATGTATGTTTCCTTTGTATATCAGGCTTGTATGTCTTGATATACAAGCATTCTGAACATACAAGGATCCCTTTTCATCTCAACTTTCTATTCGGGTTTTGAGAATGAATCTATCGCTTTACATGTATCGCTTGTATGTGGAGATATACATTCCAATTTATACAATCCGATACATACAAACCCCTTTGTATGTCCCTGTCGGACTTCAACTCCTTTATTGACCACAGTTTATGATCCCTATCAAATCCACGATGTATAAAACATAATGCATCTTTTGATATACAATCGGGTGTGATACATTGTATTAACCAGATTTAAGATTCCTCTGAGTTTCGTCTTGTATATTAGCAATGTATGAAATACAATGTATCTCTTAATATACATTCAAGTTTGATACATTGTATTTATCGGATTTCAATTTCTTTTGGATTCTGGCGCTTGTATGTATTGAGCAATGCATGTTTCGAAACATACATACAATGCACAAAAAATACAAGCCCTCAACTCCATTTGATATCTCCTCGGGTCTGCGCAATGTATATAACCTTTGTATCTCTCCAATATACAAGCTCGCATACATGCAAGGATTTAACCTTGTTTCATAACCTGTTCGGGTCCGCGGCCTGCAAAAGTGCAATGCATGTCCTCAATATACAAAGTACGAAGAATACAACGACCAAACCAATTTTAAAAAACTTTCAGATCCGGGCCATGTATAAGTGCAATGTATATTGGCTTTGTATGTAAGATACATACAAAGTGCAAAACATACATTGACTTAACCAACTTTAATAGAACTGCCAGGCTCACCTTTGTATAAATCCTGAAATGTATGCAATGAAACATGTATATACAAAGTGAGGAACATACAAACATAAAATCTTATTTCATAAACATTTCAGTTTCATCACTTGTATATAACCTTGTATGTCCACTTTGTATACTTTGCACTTTCAAACATACAAACTAAAAATACATTCGACGGACTTAACAAAATATTCGTTTCAACTTCCAACCGTGTCAGGTCCACTTTACATGTATAGATTGAACATTGGCGAAATGCATACAAGGCAAACAATGTATAAAAAACCCGATATACAAAACCATTTGTATGTGCAACATACAACGACCTAACATACAAAGGCCATTGTATATGCAACCCGAAGACTTGCGCGACTATGTATAAAAATGACTTTGCATATACAAATGATTTTGTATATGGAAAGTGATATACAAAGGATTTTGTATACAAGAGAACTTGTATACAAAGGGCCTTGCATATGCAACCCGATATACAAAAGACATTGTATATGCAACAGCAAACCCTCCCTTGTACATTTACCAAAATACTCATAACTTGCAAAATACAGGGAATTTTAACATGGTTCGAAAAGCAACCCTAGCTCATTTTTGACAAGGAATTTATCTGTACTCTACCCTGGTACTGAAATGTATTTTTTTTGGTTTTCAACAAGGTTTGCAACTTTCACTCTCTTTTTCCATTTACCACCAAACAGAACAACACATAAGCAAAAAGCAACAGCCACAGCAGGGGTCCTCATTTTGCTAGGGAGTAAAATGGGGCGTGTTGTGAACATCACAACAACTAGCAACCAAACAAAACAATTAAATTCAAACCATTAAAGGAAACTGGATGAAATAAATTCATAACTTCCAACTATCTTTTCTATAAATCATTATTCAACTTCAGACTCAATGTATTCAATAAGGTACATGAATTTTCCTTTCAGTTTAATTGGGTGCACGCGATTAATAAGCCTCATCTTGAAGATCAGTTAAACAAACCAATGACTAATATTAGACTATGTAGGTGAGGTCATTCCCTTATAGACAAATGGATAGAGCCTTGCTACCAGCAGACATCCATAGCCCTAACAAGGTTATCGTTACAATTCTCCTAAGTAGAGCCCCACTGCCACTGAGTGTCTACAGCCCCAGTAGAGTTACTTAGATGACTTAATCTAGATTTTTAGTATAATCCATTTTATTTATTATTTATTTTTTTGTATTTAGTAGAGATTTCATAAGATATTGCATTTGTAACTTCATGATTCAAGGAGTGGTCACTTGCTGAAATTAAGCTGAGAATTGTAATGGTAGCAAGGGTGACCTCTGATTTTTCACCTAATATCTACACTGGTAAGTTCAACAAACCCAAGGATTTTAGGTGTGTCATTGTGAGAAACATTCCTGGAATACTCAACCCATTCCTATTGAATACAAAATTTCACAAGTCAAACAACTTTCTACATTCATGACAGTCACAACAAGCTATGCATAAATTTTAGATAATTAACCTGAATGTTCTGAATTCCACATTGTTTTCAATGGTTGTTAGCCTGCTCCTTCATACTCTAAATCAAAATAAAGATCCATCTTGAGGAAACAACAAAACAAACAAAACAAGCAGACTATACAAACAACTATACATAAATATACACTATGATACACATGGTTGTTATGGCACCACTTCAGGCTTGGAAGTAATGTTTGAGAAACTGTCCATTAACTAGTAATGGAACATCCTCACTGGTTAAGGTTTTAAGCCTGTAGATGTTGTCTCCTAAAATTTTAGAAATTTGAAAGGTACCTATCCAGAGTTTATCAAACTTACCATGATCTCCTTTCCTCTCATGTGCTTTGTCCCACATCAGGACCAAATCTGAGATTCTGAAAGCCTTAATTCTGGCTCTTTTGTCAAACCAGCATTTGACAACAGCTTGGTGTTTAGCAAATTGTTCAATTGCTTTACTCCTTTTTTCCTCTAGGTTCATTAATTGAAGCAAGTTGACCTCTAGTTTATTATCTATGCCCAGGTATTCTTGTACAAAATGTAGTGTAGGAATCTTCAAGTTAATAGGGAGGATGGGATCCACCCCATATACTAAGTGGAAAGGTGAATTTCCTAACGCAGCTTTATTCCTGGTTCTGTCTACCCACAAGGCATATTTTAATAAGGTATTCCATTCCCTTGGGTTCTTTTCTATCAATTGCTTTATGATGTTCAATAGGTTCTTGTTTGTGGATTCTTCTAATCCATTCCCTTGGGGATAGTAGCTCGAGGAGAATTTCAAAATAATCCCATAATCAAAAGCCCAACTTGATAATTTAACTGAAGCAAAAGCAAACCCATTATCACATACTAAAGCATATTGAACTCCATACCTGGTCACTATATTGCTTTCTAAGAAACTGATGACATCCTCAACATTACATGTCTTACTGCTGACAGCCTCAGTCCACCTGGTATAGTAGTCAGTGATAGTTAAAACATACCTGTGGCCTGAAGATGATGGAGGATTGATGGGCCCTATGAAGTCCATCCCTCATTGAGCAAATGGGTGCATCTCCATCACTGGCTACAAAGGTTGGGCAGCATATTTTTCTCTGTTTGCAGCAACCTAACACATGTGACAACATTTAATGTTTTCAGTAGCATCTTTAAAAATTATGGGCCAATAATACCCTACCCTGAGGATAGTATGAGTGGTGGCTAAGGATGATCCATGTGTAGTCCCAAATTTATCAAGCAATTCTGCCAACACCTTATCTACCTCTGATTTTTCTAGGCACCTTAGGTATATCCCCTCATAGTTTTTCTTGAAAAGAACTCCTCCCTTGATCATGTATTTATGTGACCTTATCTTCAAGGCTCTCCTTTGTGAGGCCTATAGTCTTGAAGGACATCTTCCAGTGATCAGGATGTGTCTGATGTCTGAGTACCATTCTCCATCCTTCTTTGCATTCACAACATACTGCTGGCTCATGATATTAGGATCAATCTCTGATATCATTTGGCTGAATGCCTGTCCTCTTACTAACTTCATGGGTGTAATGTCCATATCATACTCTTGGAGGATAGTGATCCACTTAGCTCTATTCTCACCTGGTCGCTTTGCATTAACAACATTTTCACTGCTGCATCAAGTACCACAGCGATCACTTTACTTCTCAGAATGTAATGCCTAAATTTCTTAACTGCTCAAACTAGAGCAAGTGCCTATCTTTCAACATCCATGTACCTGAGCTTTGCTTCTCAGAATGGGCAGCTCATGAAGGCTATAGGATTTTCCTCTTTTTCTTCATTTCTCTATGTCAACACTGTTGCAGAAGTATGCTCTAAAGCAAATGAGTAAATGTAAAAGCCCTTGGTATAATCTGGACTAATCAGGACTGGAGCATCTGAAATGGCCTTTTTAATATCTTCAAAAGCTGCTCTAGCTTTAGGCGTCCACTCAATCTTAGTGTCCTTCTTGAGCATGGCGTTCAAGGATCTGACAATTTCTGCAAAGCCAGTAATAAATTTCCTAACAAAATTAATCTTACCAAAGTAAGATTTAAGCCCCTTCTTACTTCTAGGAAGCTGTATCTTCATGATGGATTCCACTCTGTCAGGGTCAATGATGACACCATTTTCTGTTATTAGGTGGCCCAATAACTTCCCTATGGTTACCTCGAATATGCATTTCTTGGGGTTCAGGGATATCTCGTACTGCTCGCACTTCTTCAGCACCTTTCTCAGGTCTTCCACATGGTTTCCTCTATCTTTAGAAAAAATAGTTAAGTCATCCATGTATATAACTATGCATTTACCAATCAAGCCTCTGAAGGCTATGTCCATTGCTCACTAAAATGTGGCCCCAACATTTATCAACCCAAATGGCATGTGCCTGTAGGCAAAGATTCCCCACTTTGTGGTGAATGCGGTCTTCAATCTGTCAATTTTGTCCACCATTACCTAGTTATAACTAGAGAAACTGTCCAAGAATGACATCATCTTGGCACCATTCACAATTTGCAGGACCTCATCCAGAGAAGGCAAAGGATAATTATCCTTTTCAGAAGCTTGATTTAAGTTTCTGAAGTCCACGTACAATCTGATGTCACCATTCTTCTTTCTTATTGGGACCAGGTTTTCCACCCAAGTGGAGTGTCTCATAGGAAATATGAACCTGGCCTTAAGCAGTCTTTTGACCTCTTCAAAAATGATTGGCTCTAGTAAAGCGTTGACGGGTCTTTGCTTCTGCCGAAAAGGCTTGACGTCTGGCTTTAAAGGTATTGTATGAGTGATGACTGAAGTGTCATAAGTTTTTAACTCATCATACATCTAGGAAATGATATGGATATAATCCTTGAGAGCCTAGGTTATTCCCTCTAACTCTTCTTCTATACAGACCTTCCCAATCAAAACGTTTCTTCTTTTATTGCCCTGTCCAATGTTAACTTGCGAGTACTATCCTCCATTGGCCTTTAGGAGATCCTATTGTTTCAACATGTTGTCTAGATCAAATGCTCTTTCAAGCTCTATCATTCCCTTAGGAATTCTGTTACTAGGCAGCTCTAGGATTTCTTCCTCTTCCCAAATGTGATCTTCTATATTCATTTCATCTATGATCTGTGCTTAAAAAACATCTCTATTGGAAATAAAGTCTAGTATATGCTGGTCATCATCAAATACTTGAAGATTAGTTACATTATTAGGGACAGAAGGTATTGATACCAATTCAACCAAGAATCTTTTTGGACTAGATATGGATATAGGCTCTAGAGTACTCACAGCCTGGGCTAAGGCATCCACCCTGTGATTTTGCTCTCTGGGTACATGTGCGATGTTGAATGCATCAAAATCTTCTATTAAGTCCCATACCCTGTGCCTGTAATTGGATAGCCTTTTGTAATTGCAAGAGTATACACCTCTTACCTATCTCACAACTAATTCTGAGTCTCCATAGATATGCAGAATTTTCACCTTCTTTCTAAGTGCAAACAGTATCCCATGAATTAGAGCTTCATATTCCGTCACATTGTTTGTACATGGTAACTGCAATCTGTATGCTACTAAGTAGGATTTTCCAGATGGATCAATGAGATCTATACCTACTCCAGCCACTTGTTTTGACTTGGATCCATCAAATCTAAGGATCCATGGTTTTTCTTCAATTAAAGGCTTGTCTAGGCCTTCTTTCTTCCTTTTAGCTCTGGTAGTTGCACCACTGGATATCCACTTTAGTTTTGGTGTCTTAGCTTTCTCAGACTTCACCTTATATGTCTTATGTCAAACTTATATTTTTTCTTTTCTCTTACCATCAAAAGGAAAATCTTCTGAACTAGGCACTGTCTGCCTTCTCAGAATATGCAAACACAAAGAACAAGCAGTTTCTGAATGTGGTGCTTCATGCAACCTGCACCATCTCTCAATCAAAACATCCTCCGGGGATCTTTGCTATTGTGTCATCCTTTGAATTTCTTTTGATAAGAACTCTTCAGATTTGGATATATTACTACCCCTGTCTTCATCAGATAACTCATAATCTGATTCTACTAAACAATCACTCCCTGGGGTGATTTTCTTCTTGTTCTTAGCATTACTTTTGTTACAGACTAGAATCTCTTCTGTCATCTAAATAGAACTCTCATCTTGATATGTGCATCCTCTTTTTCCTGCAAAAGACAAACAAAAATTAATTTCGCTATCACAATCTGCAGAACTCACCATGAATGATGATGAAGATGCCTCATTGTACGCTTGTTCTAGCTCTAATATGTCTAAACAGGCATCACAAGTCTTTTCAGAATGTGCCTCATCATGCAACCTACACCATCCATCAATTAGAATATCCTGAACAGGCACATTTAACAAGTGACATCATTGCACCTCATTAAACAAATGCATCTCAAAATTCTTGAAATGATCCAGTTCTATTTTATTTTTTGGATTATAATCCGATTCTACAATTATTTTATCATCTTGAGGGTCATCATCATGATTATGAATGTCAAGAATCAGGATCTCCTCTATGCTGATAGTCTGGGGTCTGATGGAGTAAACTCTGGGTTCAACATCTACATACATGATTTCATTGGTTTTGTTATATTCAATGATCGTGTGTTTCATGTGAGGTTCAACATCTATCCTTATTTGGTTTGTTATTCCTCTCCAGGGCAACCACATATGACTAAAATCAGTTGACACGTATCCATTAAGGTTTTTTGACCAGTCTCTGCTGAGTAACATCCCATATGTATCAGGTATATCAACTACCTGAATATCAATATAGTACTAATTTTTGGGATCTGATGCTAATTGCATGTGAATGTGAGTCAGTTCTCCTACCACACTTACCTCTATCTTGTCCAATTGTGTCACTTTCTTTAATTATTTAGCAGGATGTAATCCTAAAGCATTGCATATGGATAGGGGCATTACATTGGTAGATGCTCCTGAGTCTACTAGGCAGTTGTGTAAATTTTTACCAAACATCCTTATGGTAAGGAGGAAAGGAGGTGACTCACTCTTGTCTTTGTATAGGGTCATGTGGGAAGCCTCTGTAGCTTAAACAGTAGCTGAGGTTTTAGGTTTAACATTAACATCCCTAGCAGCATGATCTTTATTTCCAAACTGGCCTGAGGTATGACTATCCTCTTTTTGAGCAGGATCATCTAATGATTTCATGAAAGCTCTCTTGATAGTAGGGGTTTTAAGCAATTCTAACAATGGTAGGCTGATTTTGATCTTTTTCATTTCATCAATCAGATAAGTAACCAACTTGTCAGACTTAGGAGGTAGATTTGTAGCTTTTGGTGCTATGTTTTGTGGTGCCAAATATTGAGCATTAACTTTGGGGAGTCCAAGGTTATTACTTGCCTTGGGATCAGGTGGAGTGTTGAAATTGTTTGGAGGCAAGGATGTGGTCAAAGGATCAGTGGATCTATTTGAGTTATTCCTCAAGTTGTAACTATGCCTACCCTGAGGCTGCTGTTGATAAACATTGACTTCCTCATGCTCACTTGATGGCTCATTATCATCCTCAAATGGAAAGACATAGTTAGATTCAAAAGCCATGGCTGATTCTTCACATGTTGAGGTGTAATCCTGATGAGATGAAGTTGTCTACTGACAAGGATGATGCATGAAGCTTTCTAGAACTAAGGCAGAATCATATTCACAGGGGACAATTTCATTTCCCTCTGCATAAGGTGGGTTGCCTGAAGTACTGGACACTTCAGCCTGAAATATACTTGCAGCAATCCTAAATTGAGGACAATCTAGCTCTGCATGAGCATTGGTGTTGTGTATCCTGCACCAGTTTGTAAGTGTTGCCTCTACAAGGTTTACTCTAGTGGTCTATTTAGGTTCATTAGGAGGCTGATTGTCTAGGGGTGATGGAAAGGAACCATTGTTTGGTCTGGTGTTCCACACTCTAGGCTGTCTAGGAAGGTTATTGTTGACATTGTTATTGTAATTATCGTTGTACCCCCTATTAGGATAATTAGGTCTATCATTGGCATACCCTCTGTTCTAATTTGGTTGGGAATAAAAGTTTTGATTTCTCAGATGAGTGACCTCAGTAGTAAATTTCCTTAACTGTGCTGATATTTCTTTGATTTCTTCTTTCTCTTCCTAAACCTTGGCCACTACACTCTCTGCCTAGGGCTTGAAAAAGGAAGATCCACTGTTATTATTGGATGGTTCCACAACCTGAGGTATTTGTGTTCCACTAGGATATTGTAATGTCTGTCCATTTCCATTTGGTGGTGGCATGATACTGAGTGGAGGTATCTACAAAGGGGCTAGCATCACAGCTGAAGGTATCATGGCTCTATTGGTCTATTGGTGACCAGGATATGTAGGATAACCAGGAAGTGTAGGGAAGGCAATATTTGGTGTGGGAGCAGGAGCTAATTGCTGACTGACTTGGATAGCTTCTTCAAAAGCTCCTGCTAATGTTGTTACACCAGGATGTGCTCTCCTGATAAAAATGAAAGTCAAAGGATCTAAAGCTGAATAATAAATGCTCCTAGCAGCTTCGTCTGCTACATCATAAGGTGCTACTACCTTCGAGAGCATTTTTTGGAATCTTGCATTGAAGTTAGCAATAGGTTCTCCTTCAAATCTCTTGATTGTGGCAAACAAATGATAATTCATTGAAGGATCTATAGGTGTTCTGAACCTATCCTTAAAGGCTTTTTCTAAGGCATCCCATGAATCAACTGAACCCTAACCAAGACTAGTATACAAGTTATATGCCTCTTCCCCTAAGGAAAATAGAAATAACCTGCATACAACATCTTGGTGCTTAATTCTAGCCCTACAACAAGCTTCCTTGAAAGTTCTGATATGATCATCAGCATCCTAATATGGATGATACTTAGGACAAATTTTATCAGGATTCTTAGGCAGAGCATGATATGCATTAAAAGTCAGAGGTGACTCTATAGCAAAGAATGACATTGGAACTGGTGGGGATTGAACCTGAGGTATGACAGGTTGAGGCTGGACCTGAGGTGTGATGGGTGGTCCTGTAGGTGTTTGAAACCTGAGAGGAGTTACAAGAGCATGCTCTGGTGAAGCTTCTGATGCACTAGAATCAGGAGTGTGATGAATGTCCACAGTTCTAGGTCTAAATCCCCTGATAGGTAATTCTTTAAAGAGGCCACTAGATCTGGACCTTGTATTTGTCTTGGGAGCCAGGATTTCTTAATTTTTAAGGAAGATTGGCTGGTTTACTGTACAGATCAGTTGGAACCCCCCAGCCATGGCTGTATTTATGCTTAACCTTGAAAACTTCACAAATGATCAGCATGCATAAACTTAAAATAACAAATCTTTTCATATAACATCTTGAAATATAGAGATGCCTGAGTGTTACCTTTTTGTTTGCATTATCAAATTGGATGAAACATACTGATGATGAGAGGTGGCCCTCCCTCTAGCACCAGTTTTTTGTTGATGGTGATGCTAGTCACAACCAAACACTAAACAAAAGTTACACAACAACCCTTGTTTATCTTGAAAGATACGATGGATTCAAAGAATTCATGATCCCAAGTCTCTGTTGATTAGTTCATAATCTACTGACGTTACTCAGTGGTTGATGTGTGTTGCTGTTTTCCATTTTGAGGCCTTATGTTCATCAGTAATTTCTATTTTCTACACATATGCTATACCAAGAGGTTACTCTACATAGTATATTTCTTCAAATAATGTGTCTAAGTAGATATTTGCATGATTTCTACCATTATTTGTGATTCTTTGCATGATATTTTCAACACTACATGCATTTGGCTCAAATATACTAATGATTTTCAGTTATCTATGAGATGTCAGTATATTTCTTTGTTCTACTTTCTATTTATCATGATTTGCAGTTATGAAAGTGATTTCTATGAAATTAAAATAAGAAAAAGGGTTAGAGAATGAGATTCCTAAAATTACTTGACTGAGATCATTGATCCACATACATGTTCCCATATAGCAATGAAGAGAAGAAAACTAGAATCATACTTCGCCAAGACATTCCACAAACCCACATGATTTAGTGCAAACCTTCAAAGGAAAAGTTGACAACAACATGCAATAAAATGAAAGTGCTTCCAATTGAACACAAATTCACCATTACATATCCAGAAATCAACTTGAAGATTACATAAAGTTTACAATCAGGATGTAATCTAAAGCTTCATCTTGATTCAGTATGCTTTAGAAAAGGTACATTTACAATGATCTGAGGAAAGAACCTTGAAGTTTTAACAATTCAGTCCTCATTAGTCTCAGTAATCCGATCTCCTATATGAAATTGCTACAGGTCAGATTGTGAATGATTGACCTCCCTCCTCTTTTTTCACAGTAAATGGGTTGAATATATATATATATATCTTTGAGTATCCCCAATACAGTTCCCAAAAATCCCTAATTAATTGACAGTCTGTAGCCACCCAGTGCAGCATCAGACGGTGGAAAACCAATCCTGCCAAAAATTCAAGCAGCATGCCCATACCCTGCGCCACTCCAATAATAATGTCTCCATCTGTAAACTCCTCTGCATTGAAAGCCTTTGCCTCTCCTTATGCATTTGCAATCTCTTGGGATCTGATCTGCCGACTGGGATGTCCTCGCCATTAAAGCTTGGCCTTTATTTCCACTTGAACGTCGCCACTATGTTCTCAACTCTGTGACCTCAGCTACCTCAAAATAGCTCTAGCAATCTACAAAAAATAAGCAAGAATTAAGTATTATCATCTACTAAACCAACAGGAAGATAATCATTTTACTAAACCAAGCTCTAAATGCGTAAACATAGATATCAGGCCATGAATTCTCAGCATCGCGCATCAAAAATGCATATACAATGCCAAAAATGGCCGAGTCAACCATCATTGACCAAAGACATGCATCGGGCCTTAAATCAGTTTCAAAATCCTATCGATTTGCCTTCCCGCCTTTTTCTTGCTTAAATCCTTGTATATTGCAAATGTATGTTTCCTTTGTATATCGGGCTTGTATGTCTTGATATACAAGCATTCCGAACATACAAGGATCCCTTTTCGTCTCAACTTTCTATTCGGGTTTTGAGAATGCATCTATCGCTTTGCATGTGTTGCTTGTATGTGGAGATATACATTCCAATTCATACAAGTCGATACATACAAACCCCTTTATATGTCCCTGTCAAACTTCAACTCCTTTATTGACCGCAGTTTATGACTCCTGTCAAATCCATGATGTATAAAACACAATGCATCTTTTGATATACAATCGGGCGTGATACATTGTATTAACCGGATTTAAGATTCCTCTGAGTTCCATCTTGTATATCGGCAATGTATGAAATGCAATGTATCTCTTAATATACATTCGAGTTTGATACATTGCATTTATCAGATTTCAATTTCTTTTGGATTCTGGTGCTTGTATGTATTGAGCAATGCATGTTTCGAAACATACATACAAGGCACAAAAAATACAAGCCCTTAACTCCATTTGATATCTCCTCAGGCCCACACAATGTATATAACCTTTGTATCTCTCCAATAAACAAGCCCGCATACATACAAGGATTTAACCTTGATTCATAACCTATTCGGGTCCGCAGCCTGCAAAAGTGCAATGCGTGTCCTCAATATACAAAGTACAAAGAATACAATGAACAAACCAATTTTAAAAAACTTTCAGATCTGAGCCATGTATAAGTGCAATGTATATCGGCTTTGTATGTAAGATACATACATGGTGCAAAACATACATTGACTTAACCAACTTTAATAGAACTGCCGGGCCCACCTTTGTATAAATCCTGAAATGTATGCATTGAAACATGTATATATAAAGTGCGGAACATACAAACATAAAATCCTATTTCATAAACATTTCGGTTCTGCTGCTTGTATATAACCTTGTATTTCGACTTTGTATACTTCGCACTTTCAAACATACAAACCAAAAATACATTCGACAGACTTAACAAAATATTCATTTCAACTTCCAACCGTGTCGGGTCCACTTTGCATGTATAGATTGAACATTGGCGAAATGCATACAAGGCAAACAATGTATAAAAAAACTGATATACAAAATCATTTGTATGGGCAACATACAATGACCTAACATACAAGGCCATTGTATATGCAACCCAAAGACTGACGCGACTATGTATAAAAATGACTTTGCATATACAAATGTTTTGTATATGGAAAGTGATATACAAAGGACTTTGTATACAAGTGAACTTGTATACAAAGGGCCTTGCATATGCAACTCGATATACAAAAGACATTGTATATGCAACAGCAAACCCTCCCTTGTATATTTTACCAAAATACTCATAACTTGCAAAATACAGGGAATTTTAACATGGTTCAAAAAGCAACCCTAGCTCATTTTTTACAAGGAATTCATCTGTACTTTTCCCTAGTACCAAAATGTATTTTTTTTGTTTTCAACAAGGTTTGCAACTTTCACTCTCTTTTTCCCTTTACTACCAAACAGAACAACACACAAGCAAAAAGTGACAGCCACAGCAGGGGTCCTCATTTTGCTAGGGAGTAAAATGGGGCGTGTTGTGGACATCACAACAGGGTGTTGTTTATCTCTCCAACTAGGAAGACTTTTAAATTCTCTTTCTTCCTAGCACTAATAACTTAGTAGAATATGAAGCATTGCTGACAGAATTGAATATTGCTAGAAGATATGACATTAAACTTTTGGCTATCTTTGGAGATTTAGAATTAATTATTTCACAAATCAAAGGAAAATATTCTTCAAAGAATAAGAGGTTAAAGCAATACAGAAATGATGTATGGGATGACATTGAGATGTTTGATGCTTTCTCCATAAATTGGGTGGACAGGTCAAAAAACATAATGGCTGATTTTCTGGCTAATATAGCATTGAAGAGGGATGATGTTACTCTTGTAGGAATAACCGAAGTTGAATTCAAAACTAGACCTTACTATCCTAGATAATATATACAACTAGAAAGTATTTAATGATGAAGATGATGTCCTTAGATTCATACACTGTGTTGAGCAGTATGAGAATCAAGAGATTGATTTTAATGCACATGTTGAAGAAATAGATGGTAAACAAACCTTATTTGGAAAAGAGATCGTACAAATAAAAACAAACAAGATTCCTAGAGGGTTAGTAGCTTTGGAGAAGGTATTTGACCATAATGATCGATCTCTAGTTAAGCAAGCCCCTACTAAAAAAGAAGATCTTGAAGAAATCAATTTGGGTACTAAATTAGCCCCCAAGAAGGTATACATTGGAAAGAAGATTAGCCCAACAGTGAGAAAGATGCTGATTGCATTGCTCAGGAGATACAAACATGTTTTTGCATGGTCCTATGATGACCTCAAAGCATATAGGGAGGATTTGTTCCAACATGAAATACCTCTCAAACCAAATGTTAAGCCTTTCAGAATAAAGCAGAGGCCCATTAATCCTATCTTGGAGCCAAAAATTTATGAGGAGTTGATGAAACTGAGAGAAGGGGGCATAATCAAGCCTATCTGACATTCAACTTGGGTATCAAATTTGGTGCTTGTGAGAAAGAAAAATGGAGATATTAGATTGTGTGTTGACTTTAGGAATTTGAATATGGCATCTCTTAAAGACAACTACCCCCTCCCTAACATGGAAGCAGTATTGCAGAGAGTTACATGATGTGAAATATTGTCCCTAATTGATGGATTCTCTAGATATAATCAAGTCAAGGTGAAAGAATTTGAGCAGTACAAGACTGCATTTACCACTCCTTGGGGAACATATGTGTATGTAAGGATGCCATTCGGTCTCACCAATGTAGGAGTCACCTTTCAAAGAGCAATGGATGTGGCATTTACTGAATTGATAAATATTATAATGGTGGTATATTAGGATGATATTACTGCTTACTCCAAGAAAGCAGAAGATCATGTTGATCATTTAGAAAGAATATTCATTAAATCTTTGGAGTATGGTATTAGATTGAACCCTAGGAAATGTTAGTTTGTTGTTATTGAGGGTAAACTCTTAAGGCATATAGTGTCAAAAGAGGGAGTCAGAATAGATTCTGAGAGAGTGGAAGCTATAGACAAAGTACCCATACCCAATACTGTTAAAACCATCCAATCCTTCTTTGGGCAGATTAATTTTGTCAGGAAGTTTGTATCAAACTTTGTTGAGCTTGTCAAACCCATATCAAAGATGCTTAAGAAAGGAGAAAAAATTGACTAGACTACAGAAGCATTAGATGCCTTTTCATCTATAAAAAGAGCCATTAAAGGGCCCCAATCCTTAAATCACCTGATTTCTCTAAAGCTTTCCAAATATTCTCATTTTCTTCCTTCCATACTATAGCGGCTGTTATGTTGCAGAAAAATGATGAAGGCCATGAGAAACCTGTATCATTCTTTAGTAAGTCATTGCAGGGATCAGAGCTAAAATATGACATTATGGAAAAGCAAGCTTATGCTTTGGTCAAGGCTGTGAAAGATTTTAGTCCATACTTGGTTGGAGCCAAAGTAGTAACATATGTACCACATATAGTTGTGAAGGATATCATGGTACAAACTGAGGTAACAAGAAGGAGGTGTAGATGGATTAACAAGATTCAAGAATTCAATATGGAAATCCAAATTACTAAATTGGTCAGGGGACAAGTCTTGGCCAATTTAATGGTAGAAACAAACATAGAGGCTAATCACATTTGCAATGTGGAAAAAGATGGTAACACACAATCAAGTATTGAAGACACCCCATGGTATAACGATATAGCATATTATCTTAAACATATGGAGTGTCCTACGAGAATGAATGACAATCAAAAAAGAACATTAAAATTACAAGCATCCAAGTATGTCTTCATAGAAGGAGATTTATTTTGGAAGAATTGAGATGGAGTATTATTACTTTGCCTTGATGAAACACAAGCAGGACAAGCCTTGAGAGAAATACATGAGGAGGTATGTGGAGGACATTATTCAACAAAGACCACATCACATAAAATCCTTAGAGTGGGTTATTACTGGCCTAAAGTATTCAATGATGCATTTACATATGTAAGAAAATGTGAACCTCGCCAGAAGTTCTTAGGGAAGCTACAATATCAAGGAGATTTACCATTAAGGCCATTGCAGATAGATGCCCCTTTTCACCAATGGGGACTTGACTTCATTGGGGAAATACAGGAAAGATCTAGTGGAGGACATAGATGGATACTTGTAGCCACAAATTATTTTACTAAGTGGGTAGAAGTAATTCCAATAAGACATGCCACCAGTAAAGCAGTGATAAATTTTCTTATGGAGAACATCATAACCAGATTTGGTACACCAGTAAGGTTGATCACAGATAATGGGATGTGTTTCAGATCTGAAGAATTTAAGGATTTCTTCACAACATATGGTATTCATGTTTCTTATGCTACTCCTTACCATCCCAAGCCAATGTTCAGGCATAGTCAAGTAATAAAAGTCTCTTAAAGATTATAAAAAGGATGTTAGAAGGAAATAAGAAAGCATGGGATTCAAAATAGAATCACTGTAAAGAAGGCAATTGGAAAGTCTCCGTTTGAATTAGTATATGGGACATAGGCTCCATTTTAGAATCTATTACTAGTTTGTCAATTCATCCTTAAAGAAGACTTGGATGTTCCAGAACCAATGGAAGAAAGAATGGAACAACTGGAAGAATTGGATGAGGTAAGAAGGATGGCTCAGAAGCAAAATATCAAATTACAGTCACAAGTAAAATACCTGTTTGACAAGAAGGCCAAGGGGAGAAAATTTGAAATAAATGATCTTGTACTAATGTGGAATGCTAGAGGTCAAGAGAAAGGAAAACATGGGAAGTTTGAAGCCTTATGGCTAGGGCCTTTCATTGTTGTTGGTAAAGGAGGAGAAGACTCATACTATTTGCAAAATATGTTAGGAGAGGAGCAGGAATTGCTAGTACATGGACAATTCCTAAACTTTTCTTTTCATAAAATATTTTCCATCCATAGTGATACAAAAAGAGTAAAGTATGGTCGGTGCATGGACAATACTTGATAAACTCTCAAAATTTCTTTCCATTCGCAGGAGTTTAGGATATTATAAAAGAGACTGGGATTTGAAGGTACATAGACAAACCTAGAGCTCTATAAACCAAAAATAAAATTTTCCATGTACAATAGAATAGGAATATTCCCCATTCCTATCATTCATCACCCTTGTATCCTATTCCCATTTTATCATTTCCCCCACATTCATAAAAGATGCATAATATAAAGAATAATTGGTCTTCTCCAAAAGATATTTTGGATTCTTACAATGATTGGTATAATCATTCATCCTCAATTAGAGCCACTATTGGAACTGGATTTCTTATAAAATTTCTAAGCACCTTTTTCACATCTTTTTCCATAATAAGTCATTCTACCCTAGAAAAAACTCATTTTCATCCTTTACCGCCATACCACTACCACGTTAGTCAAATGCACATTACTCACATAATACCTCCATACCGCAGAACACTATTGAGAAGGCCGCGGTACCACGGTGAAAAGAACTACCATACTGCAATACCGAAGCATGTAAATATTAGGTTGGTGGTACCACGGTGAACCGCTAGAAGATAAAAGATGCCTTACCATGATACCGTAAGGAATGAGAAGGTAGCTTACTGTTGTGATGTTCACAACACGCCCCATTATGCTCCTTAGCAAAATGGGGACCCCTGCTGATGTTTTGCTTTTTTGCTTCTGCTTGTGTTTTTCTGCTTTCTGGCGGTTTGGTAAAAATGAAGGTCAGGTGCATCATCATCATGATATAGGATGAGGTTGGTCATCATCATGAGGTCAGTTTGTCAAAGTTCATATTTTATTGCTATAACCTCATATTTAAAAAGAGCTTGAAATTCCATGCAGGTTTGCCTTTTACTTCACTTGAAAATTCATCCATATGTGGAAGTTATGCACGGTCAAAGTTTTGGTCAAACCTGATAATCGCAAGTGATCATCATATTTTTTTTATGTTGTCAAGGTCATCATGATCTTGGTCTATCACCCGATAAAAATCATGCAGTTGCAATATCCGGACGTCAATCTTAGGTGGTAGTGCTCTTTACCCGTCAAAAGGCCTTATGCGCATTGTGAGCATCATGATTTTTTAGGAGGGTCATATTTTATAAACTCGGTTTTGCTGTATGAACAACATCATCATCATATTTGAACCCCCCCCCCCCCGATAATATCCTGAGGTTCAAATATCATGATGATGTCAACTTTAAGTCACGGTAAGTTTCCCCCGTCGAGCGGTCTTTCGCATCGCGAGCATCATGATATTTTTGCATCGCCTAATATTATAATATCATGTTGATAATATAAGATCACCCTGACTTAGAAAATCCACCATCGGCATATTTGCATGCGCATGTTCAAATCCTATCGGAGGGTCGTCATCCTGATATTTGCTGAAATTCGCTAAGATGATGATGACGTCTTCATATCCTCCTATTCTCCTTTTGCATGATCATGATGATCACCCTATCTTTTAAGGGAAGGTGATATTCCATTCCTTAATAGCATGATCATATTTTAAATATCACCCTAGCGCTAACCTGATGATGACCTCAATTCATCCTCATGCTTCGAAGACGGAATATGATGATTACATCATCATGATATTCGATGAGGAGGATCATCATTTTTTTTATCCTGTCATATTGTCAAGATCATCATGATCTTGTTTGTCTACCCGATATTTCGTGAAGTCCTCCTGCCGAGAAAGAACGACCTTTTGCAAATATCCTGATGATCATCATCATCACATTTTCCCTTCGGCAGGATATTTTCTAAAGCACGATCCGGTTCACGAAATATGATGATGACGTCTTATTCTAAGTTCGACAAAAGCCCCAAATATCCTGATGATCATCATCATCCTGATCTTTCGAGAGGGTTACCTTGGCCGCAAAGGGGTCGTATTACATTCATCATCCTGATCATGCTCCTTAGGTGACCCGATATTACAATTATCCCCTGATCTTAACTGAACATGATGATGACGTCATCTTTTGCATTTTAATGAAGCCCGAATATGACGATGACGTCACCATCATTTTTCCTTTCCTCAGCAGCAGGATCATATTCCATATCCTCCTATTCTCCTTCAACATGATGATGATGATGATGTTGTTCTTTTCCCCGATATGCAGAAGCGAAACATCATGATGACGTCATCTGGACCTTCAGAAGGAAGAGCATCATATTTCCAGAATATCATGCAGATGAAGTGAATATCGGCCAACATGTTTTTTGACACGCCGATAGCGATAGTCATGCCGATGGGCGGGAAATGAGGCGGTGGAATTTTAAAGTGTTTTTTTTTTTTTTTTTTTTTTGGGCACCTGTGGCATTTTCCCAGTCAGCGATAGTTGACCCGATGGGTTTTGAGCAGTCTGAACGCATTTTGAACGCATTTTTGGGTATTCTGGATCCGATTTCCACAATCTTGCGTAGTCACCTGGGTTTAAACAGTTATTTTAATTTCATGCTGTTTATGTGATAAATGAAATACTTATTGCTTGTCTTGTCTTGCAGGCTTGCAGTTGGGGAAGCAGCTGGAAAGTCAACACAGTGACCTCATGGAGGAAGGAAATCTGATCTCAGGAGCAGGAAGATAAGGACGAAGTGCAAAAAAGTCAAGGCCATTCAAGTAAAGAACAAGGTTGCAGCTGAAGGTATTACTACAACAGACAAACAGAAGTTATTACCCAGCTGCCGGAACTTCTCAGAAGGGGCAATATTTCGCCCAGATTTGACACTGCTCAGAGATATTTTTGAGAACTGGTTCACCTGTATTTATTGCTGTAACCAGGGGTTTGAACCAGGGGTTCAGTTAGGTTTTTGCTGTAGTGAGGACAATCAGAATGTCTTTATATTGTGCCTCTCTACACTGTAATACTTTACAACAGGGATTCTAGGAAAACAACAGGGATTTTAGGAAAACAACAGGGATTTTAGGAAAACAACAGGGGCTACACAGTGAGTTAAGTTAGCATAGTTTAGAGGTAGAAGAAGGAGGTCGCCTGTTTGTCTGCAGTAAGGTGCGCGTGGAATGTTTGGCTGCCTTACTGTATCTGTAAAGCTTGTAAATTCTCTGTAGTATGATCAATGAAACTAAGAGTCATTCCTACATTGTAAATCATGTATGACTATTCGTTTCTAATACAATAGAATCTGGAGTTCTGCATCTATCTTCTGAGTGTTCTCCTACTCTTCTTTGTGTTTTGAAATATCTTCTTTGAGAGCTTGCAATTTTAAATGTATGTTTGTGAAAATGCTCAGAACTTGCATTTAAGGTTTTTACTGTGGATTTGATCAAATTACTGTGGTATTTACATAGTGCATAACAGAAACAATTAGATCCTTCGGCAGATTAAATGAGGTATAGATTAGATCTTTCTAACTTTTCCCAACCCATCTGAAATATTTAGCTAAAACGTAAAAATCTAAAGGAAATTGTCTCAAATTTGAAGAAGCATGCATAACAGAGTTAAAAGTAGACAGTTTTCATAAACAGATAAAGAAGAAAGCTGCAATAATTCAAGAAAACCATCTAAAACTTGCAGCACAGTAACACTTTTATGCAAAGGAATGAAAAGTATTGACATATCTCATGATCTTTTTGCATATTCTTAGTCCAGTAAGCCACCAAACAAACCTAAACTACGTAAGGCCCCTTGAACATTACAGCTTCACATTGACCAACTGAACTTGACCAACCGAACCATTGTAGACTTGGGATTAGTTGAATCTCAAATGATTCCTTCTTATCTTTCAAGTATAGTTTCAGTTCATTATATGTGAATTTTAACTTATTGTTATGATTGCATCAAAACAACCACCAACAGTTTTCTGGCGCTAGAAGGAGGGCATCAAAACAATCATCAACAGTTTTCTGGCGCTAGAAGGAGGGCCTGATTTGGTTTAGGATTAAAATTAAAATTTTGAGTTTTAAATGTTATATTCTGAGATATGTTAGATCTCATAAAATTTCAAAGGCCTAAAAAGTTGAAAGAAGGTCCCATTTTCAATGGACTCATATAGGGACAGTTTTCAAGTTGACATTCCTTCATTTCAAAAGGCTTTGAATAACCAGCTTTATCCTAAAAATTTATATAGCTATGGTTTATTTGGAAGGTGTAGGATACATAAGTCCATAGAGCATGGTGAGCTTAATTGTATAGCTTTCCTTACAAGATTAGATTTATATTTGAAAGGACTAATCTCTCTCTCAGATGTGTATAAGGCTGAAAGTTGGCAGGGAAATGAGGAGATTATTGAGCGACAGGAGGATGCAGCATCAACGGTCATTAAATGTGCAGAGGATACAAAGATGGAACCAATGCTAAGAATAAAGGATAGTAAGATCTCTTTCCAGGAATCATGTGATGGTAAGAAAAAAAATCTGTCTTTTCGTCAGGATCCAGCTGTGATTAAAGTTAGTGAAAAGTATAAATATCCTAAAAAATGCAGAGAAGAAATCACAGCTCATGTCCCTTTTCTAGATAATAAGCAAAAAGGATTTAATGAAAAAGAAAAGGAAAGTGGGGTTCATCTTGATACATTTGATAAATATATAGAACTACTAAGGAATATTTGTCAAGAAGAAACCTCTAGGTCTGACCTGAAAAGTTTTAACGAACATGATTTGGCAAAGAAGTGTAAACAAGCATTGGCAAAATTAAAATGCATTAAAACTGATGAAATTCCCACTACAGCAGCTAATGAAGTCATAGCGGAGAAAGTAAATCCTAATCCCATGACTGACTTCTTTAAATTGAATGACCAAGTTCAGGATTGTTGCAGGTTAATAGAAGTAGACTCCACACTGGATGATAAATGTGAGTCAGTTGATGACGAATTCTTAAAAATTGAAAATATAGAAGATTTTGGAGCTGCTGTGCACAATCATACATCACCCCCATGCCATGTTGAAAATAAAACAGGGGAGTATTCTTGTCAATCTAAGGATGTTGTCCCACCTTTACTCTCAAGTGATTTATAAATAATTAATTTCTGTATATCAGATTATGATGATCAGGATTCTTACTTAAGTACTGATGTGTAGGAAACTAATGAGAACATTGAGAGGTTTGCTGAATTTGAGGATAAACTGAACATCCAGAATGAAGGAACAAAGCTAGATGAAGATGAAGAAATGATATATCTAGAGTCATTCATCTTTCAACTTGAAAAAGGACTAGACATAGAGTTGGGCAACGAAAATGAAGAGTTAAATGAAGAGCCAGCTATCAATGAACAAGTGTGTTCCACAGAGCTAAAGGCACATCAGGTTGTCTCTTTCCTTTCCTTAGTAAACAATGATAAATGCTATTTTGATTATGGAAATTCAAGAGATAGGACATGCTTATGGATTAATCATAACCCTGATGAGCTGCCTCAGTTACTAGTTAAGAGCTATTCTGATAAACACAATGAATTTAGAATACCAGAATTTTTTTCGGAATTCAAAGATAAATCTGCTAGAATGAGAACCATCACCAGTACCCTATTACTCCTGCACAATCTAAAGAAATATGCAAGTAGGGGTGTTTTGGGTCTTTTTCCTGGGTTTCTAATTGCCTTGTAGAGGCTTGTATATAGTCTAGTAGGGTAGTTGTTTTTGTTTTTGTGTTCTTCTTTTGCTGTTTTCTTTTTAGGTTAGTTGTTTGTATAGCTTGTCCTCTGTTTGTTTTTGCTTTTTGTTTCTTTCTGTTTGTACAGTTTTTTCTTTTGTTGTGTTGTTTGTACAGCCTGTTTGTTTGGTTTGTTTGTTGTCTCCTCAGCAGGGATCTTTATTTTACTTTAGAGTATTAAGGAGCAAAACTAGCAACCATTCAAAATAGTATAAAATTTAGGATATTCAGGTTAACCATTTGCAATTTACACATAACTTGTTACCATCATGAATGTAGAGAGTTGTTCATCTTCTGAAGTTTTGTATTCAATAAATGTGATTGAGAATTCGAAGCAAGTTTCTCACGATGACACACCTAAAATCCTTGGGTTTGTTGAACTTACCAGTGTAGATATTAGGTGAAAAATCAGAGGTTACCCTTGCTACCATTACAATTCTCAGCTTAATTTCAGCAACTGTCCACTCCTTGCATCATGAAGTTACAAATTGCTATATCTTATGAAATCTTTCAAAATTAGAAAACAAAAATAAATAAATAAATAAATAAATAAAATGGATTATACTGAAAATCCAGATTAAGCCATCTAAGTAACTCTACCGAGGCTATAGACGCTCGCTGGCAGTGGGGCTCTACTTAGGAGAATTGTAACGATAACCTTGCCGGGGCTATAGACGCTCGCTGGCAGCAAGGCTCTATCCGGTCGGCTATGAGGGAATATCCTCACCTACGTAGGCTAATGTCAGTCACTGGTTCGTTCAACCGATCTTCAAGATGAGGATAATTAATCACGTGCACACAACTAAACTGAAAATGGAAGTTCATGCATCTTTATTGAATACTTTGAGTCTCAAGCTGAATAGTAATTTGCAGGAAAGGTAGTTGGAAGTTATGAGTTCATTTCATCTAGTTTCCTTGAACACTCTGAATTTAGTTGTTTTGTTTTGGTTGCTAGTTGTTGTGATGTTCACAACACGCCCCATTATGCTCCTTAGCAAAATGGGGACCCCTGCTGATGTTTTGCTTTTTTGCTTCTGCTTGTGTTTTTCTGCTTTCTAGCGGTTTGGTAAAAATGAAGGTCAGGTGCATCATCATCATGATATAGGATGAGGTTGGTCATCATCATGAGGTCAGTTTGTCAAAGTTCATATTTTATTGTTGTAACCTCATATTTAAAAAGAGCTTGAAATTCCATGCAGGTTTGCCTTTTACTTCACTTGAAAATTCGTCCATATGTGGAAGTTATGCACGGTCAAAGTTTTGGTCAAACCTGATAATCGCAAGTGATCATCATATTTTTTTTATGTTGTCAAGGTCATCATGATCTTGGTCTATCACCCGATAAAAATCATGCAGTTGCAATATCCGGACGTCAATCTTAGGTGGTAGTGCTCTTTACCCGTCAAAAGGCCTTATGCGCATCGTGAGCATCATGATTTTTTAGGAGGGTCATATTTTATAAACTCGGTTTTGTTGTATGAACAACATCATCATCATATTTGAACCCCCCCCGATAATATCCTGAGGTTCAAATATCATGATGACGTCAACTTTAAGTCACGGTAAGTTTTCCCCGTCGAGCGGTCTTTCGCATCGCGAGCATCATGATATTTTTGCATCGCCTAATATTATAATATCATGCTGATAATATAAGATCACCCTGACTTAGAAAATCCACCATCGGCATATTTGCATGCGCATGTTCAAATCCTATCGGAGGGTCGTCATCCTGATATTTGCTGAAATTCGCTAAGATGATGATGACGTCTTCATATCCTCCTATTCTCCTTTTGCATGATCATGATGATCACCCTATCTTTTAAGGGAAGGTGATATTCCATTCCTCAATAGCATGATCATATTTTAAATATCACTCTAGCGCTAACCTGATGATGACCTCAATTCATCCTCATGCTTCGAAGACGGAATATGATGATTACGTCATCATGATATTCGATGAGGAGGATCATCATTTTTTTTATCCTGTCATATTGTCAAGATCATCATGATCTTGTTTGTCTACCCGATATTTCGTGAAGTCCTCCTGCCGAGAAAGAACGACCTTTTGCAAATATCCTGATGATCATCATCATCACATTTTCCTTTCGGCAGGATATTTTCTAAAGCACGATCCGGTTCATGAAATATGATGATGACGTCTTATTCTAAGTTTGACAAAAGCCCCAAATATCCTGATGATCATCATCATCCTGATCTTTCGAGAGGGTTACCTTGGCCGCAAAGGGGTCGTATTACATTCATCATCCTGATCATGCTCCTTAGGTGACCCGATATTACAATTATCCCCTGATCTTAACTGAACATGATGATGACGTCATCTTTTGCATTTTAATGAAGCCCGAATATGACGATGATGTCACCATCATTTTTCCTTTCCTCAGCAGCAGGATCATATTCCATATCCTCCTATTCTCCTTCAACATGATGATGATGATGATGTTGTTCTTTTCCCCGATATGCAGAAGCGAAACATCTTGATGACGTCATCTGGACCTTCAGAAGGAAGAGCATCATATTTCCAGAATATCATGCAGATGAAGTGAATATCGGCCAACATGTTTTTTGACACGCCGATAGCGATAGTCATGCCGATGGGCGGGAAATGAGGCGGTGGAATTTTAAAGTGTTTTTTTTTTTTTTTTTTTGGCGCCTGTGGCATTTTCCCGGTCAGCGATAGTTGACCCGATGGGTTTTGAGCAGTCTGAACACATTTTGAACGCATTTTTGGGTATTCTGGATCCGATTTCCACAATCTTGCGCAGTCACCTGGGTTTAAACGGTTATTTTAATTTCATGCTGTTTATGTGATAAATGAAATACTTATTGCTTGTCTTGTCTTGCAGGCTTGCAGTTGGGGAAGCAGCTGGAAAGTCAACACAGTGACCTCATGGAGGAAGGAAATCTGATCTCAGGAGTAGGAAGATAAGGACGAAGTGCGAAAAAGTCAAGGCCATTCAAGTAAAGAACAAGGTTGTAGCTGAAGGTATTACTACAACAGACAAACAAAAGTTATTACCCAGCTGCCGGAACTTCTCAGAAGGGGCAATATTTCGCCCAGATTTGACACTGCTCAGAGATATTTCTGAGAACTGGTTCACCTGTATTTATTGTTGTAACCAGGGGTTTGAACCAGGGGTTCAGTTAGGTTTTTGCTGTAGTGAGGACAATCAGAATGTCTTTATATTGTGCCTCTCTACACTATAATACTTTACAACAGGGATTCTAGGAAAACAACAGGGATTTTAGGAAAACAACAGGAATTTAAGGAAAACAACAGGGGCTACACAGTGAGTTAAGTTAGCATAGTTTAGAGGTAGAAGAAGGAGGTCGCCTGTTTGTCTGCAGTAAGGTGCGCGTGGAATGTCTGGCTGCCTTACTGTATCTGTAAATCTTGTAAGTTCTCTGTAGTATGATCAATGAAACTAAGAGTCATTCCTACATTGTAAATCATGTATGACTATTCGTTTCTAATACAATAGAATCTGGAGTTCTGCATCTATCTTCTGAGTGTTCTCCTGCTCTTCTTTGTGTTTTGAAATATCTTCTTTGAGAGCTTGCAATTTTAAATGTATGTTTGTGAAAATGCTCAGAACTTGCATTTAAGGTTTTTACTGTGGATTTGATCAAATTACTGTGGTATTTACATAGTGCATAACAGAAACAATTAGATCCTTCGGTAGATTAAATGAGGTATAGATTAGATCTTTCTAACTTTTCCCAACCCATCTGAAATATTTAGCTAAAACGTAGAAATCTAAAGGAAATTGTCTCAAATTTGAAGAAGCATGCATAACAGAGTTAAAAGTAGATAGTTTTCATAAACAGATAAAGAAGAAAGCTGCAATAATTCAAGAAAACCATCTAAAACTTGTAGCACAGTAACACTTTTATGCAAAGGAATGAAAAGTATTGACATATCTCATGATCTTTTTGCATATTCTTAGTCCAGTAAGCCACCAAACAAACCTAAACTACGTAAGGCCCCTTGAACATTACAGCTTCACATTGACCAACTGAACTTGACCAACTGAACCATTGTAGACTTGGGATTAGTTGAATCTCAAATGATTCCTTCTTATCTTTCAAGTATAGTTTCAGTTCATTATATGTGAATTTTAACTTATTGTTATGATTGCATCAAAACAACCACCAACAGTTTTCTGGCGCTAGAAGGAGGGCATCAAAACAATCATCAACACTTACGGTAAGGAGGTAACCATGGAGATAGCATTTGTAGTTACACTGCTATACCTCGATGGGCAGCAACACTGTCAGTGGTAGTGAGATGACACTGGGATACTGCAAGAGTCTAAAGGAAACCCTGAGGTAAAGAGGTAACATTAATAAAGGTGCCAAAAGCTGACCCATGATACTGTGTATATAAAGTTTTTACCATGCAGTAGCATGGTAACATAAAAGGTGAGTATTTTGACACACCACGATACTGTGTGGGTAGAAGGAACAAGTTGAGGTGGTGCGGTAATTAAAGCTATCACTCTATTTAATGCATACCAGTCACATCACATCAAAATTCAAAGATTTGAAATATGCATGGAGATTGAAATCATGCGAATTGAATGAGTAAAGAATCGATTCTGCATTGGCCTCTGAAGTAAGAAGAACAAAAAAAATCCATCAGTCAGATTTGCATAGAAAGAATCATGTTGGAGCTTAAGTTCTCAACTACAGAGAGATTCTCAGAAGTGATAATTCCAGGTAAGGGTTCTTCATTTCCTCCTATAAATTTATAAAGCAAATGGTACCTAAGAAGGAAACTGGTACTAAGAAAGAGGAAACAAAAAGTAATAAAAAACCATTACATTAACCTTTACTTTCTCTCTTGCCTGGGTCAGTTGACAAGGGTCTAAAGAAGATATTCAGAGATTTAGCTTAGGGATGTTGGGACCCTAAAATACCACAGTCAGGATGGGGCTTGTACTATTATTTCTATAAGAACATAGTAGAAAAGAGTCCCATTTCAAACCCTTGGAATCTAGACTTAGCTAAATTGATTGTGTCAGATGTTTTTGTTGATATTGACCTAGTTAAAGCCTTTGCTTCAAGATATCATGCTCCAACCAAGATAGTAAGGTTGCCAAATGGGGAGTGTTTGGTTGATGTCTCTAGAGAGGCCATCATAAGGTGTTTCAGGTTGAATAAACAGGCCATAACTGAGATTAATTTAGATAAACTAGAACAAGAATATAAGAGGCTTAGAAACACTTAGAGAATTGATGAACTCTAAGTGCACATGAAGAGAGGTGATGGAAATAGGGTAATACCCATTCCAGCCTCTAAGGCAAAACCCTTCCTAGTTGTAGAGTTCCAGGTATATTTTCAAAAGATCTACTATGCATTATGCTAGGTACTGGGGATAGATCCAGAGAATTGCATGCAGATAGGTCTAATGCACATGGCGATGATAATTCAGCATGCATAAACCAATATGGAATTTGATTTTGCCTCTTTGATTGAAAAACAAATACATGATGATTTAATACAAGTCAGGGAAGCCAAGATGCCCATTACATTAAAAAGGTACTCTATGTTGTATCATTTGATTTTGCACCAAAATGAAACCAAGTGGACTACTAGAATGAAATTGTGCACTCACCTGTGTGGAGAAAGGCTCCTTGTCCAAAACTAGTGCCATATTTGGGATGGTAGATGGAATGAATGCAATTATGTTATTTTTAGAGACAATTTTGTTTACAGGGTGTTGAGAGCCCTTGGTTTTGCACCCCAAAGGATTCCTCAATCCATCATGGAGGTTCTGAGGTTTGCACAATACTTGCCAAACCAATGGTCATGGGTTCTCCCACAGGGATTAATGGAGCGTGCTTTGTCATTAGTTAATTTATTTTATGTTAACATTTATCAAACAAACTTTGAAAAGCTGTTATGAAGAGTTGTAACTAATTTAAAAACTATCTGCTCCCTATATATATAGGATATGGACCAGGGGCAATATTATTATTGAGCGCGCACACACACACACACACATATGTATAACTATACTCAATATACCAATTGCATGCACATAATTTAGTGAAGAGTCAAATGGAAAATCAATAAAGTTATGATCCTATTTTGTGTTATTATTTGTTGAAGTGAAAACCAATTGCATGTTCTTGGCCATTACAGTTATCTTCAATTATCTGATTCCATTCGAAGTGAATACTGCTTTCTGTAAGATTTTATTGCTTGTGTGATTTATTTACCTAAAATTCTCAAGTAGAATTTATAATTCAAGTAGATATATCATAGTAATTGAGTTAGCTCTTAGATAAATAAGAGAAACTACAATTCAACGTTGTTATACTATCTCCATTGGAATATAATTGATTGTTCAAATTAAGTGTGTATCAAGCATATACCTTGTTGTCAATATTAACTGTGTGGATACATTCAATTGCTCCTTCAAGTAAGGATTAGAAGTACTTCTGGATAATTCATAGCAATCCAAATATAAAATAGTGGATAAAGTAAAGAAGAGTTTAACAACCACATTCTTGCACCCTTGTACCAGATAAAAGCCTCTCATGTGCCAAATAATCAAGTATTCACCAAAAAACAATCATTCTTTAAATTCCATTTCTCTATCACCTAAGTAAGGCACTGGTCATATTCATATTAAAACATAAATACATATCCATCACCTTAGGATCTTTTAACTACATTTATTAACCAAACGTATTTATTTTATTTGATATTGCTTATACAATTTATACTAAATTTCCCATTAGGTCTATCTCATTCATAAAATTGCCATTGTGAAATAGATCATAAACTAGGAAACATATCATAAATCTTCTCATTCACATAGGTCACCCACCTAGGCCTGGAAGAACCTAAAGAGTAGAAGATTCAATTATACTAATTGGTCTTGTTCGTTAGCCAAAAATGTATCAAGGGCTTGGCAACCCCTTGTGGTCTTCAATGAGCATTTTTGAGACCTAACAGATGCAACACTGTCTAGCATAAGGGTTGGTTGTTGAGGTAAAGGCTATTGTGGCTGAAGGTAACTAGTAATGGTGTTTTACCAAGGTTGGTTTCCTAGCCATTGTTGTGGCCATGGATTTTGCGGTGTCTGTTCAAGTACATGACCACTAAGAGAGGGGTGAATTAGTGGTCTATAAACTTTTGAAACCTTTTACACCCTTTAACTCACATGATAAAGAATGAGAGAGACTTCAAATATTTATCAAATACATATGCACAAGTATGATTATAAACATTATGATCAAGACCTCAAAGAAAAAACATTAAGGCACAAACATAAAGATAAACAAAATGAACCATAACACATGTTCATTTTCATGAGTTGAAAACCCTCATAGGGATGAAAAAGCACTCAGAAAATGCCTTACTAGCTTAATCAAAAACATGCCTCACTGGCTACACAAAATGCGTCACTGGTAATTCAAGTGCCTCACTAGAAAAATGTACCTCACTGGCAAAATGTACCTCATTGGATAAATGTGCCTCACTGGCAATTAGATGAACATGAGAAAGAAAAGTTAATTCAAAGGGACACTCTGATTCATTATAGTACAATACACCTTCAACATTACTTTCATCAACACCAAAGACTTCTTCTCAGCATAATCTATCTTTATCTTGAACAAGTACTACCACTGTATTCATAAGAATCCCTACACTCTCAACCTCTACTGATAGTCTCAATCTGCAACATCAATAAAGCCTTCTTCTATACACTAATTTATATCATTTGACAATTATATCTTCAAACTATAAACATTCCAACTCCCATACAAAAGATCATTACAGATGAAAATGAAATCTTGATCACAACTCTATAGCACAAGACGTAATGAACACCATATGAAGTAATGACTGTACCATATCACCCTAATCCATTAACAATGGAAATATGAAGACCAATGATAAAACTCCATTCTACCCTATGAAATGAGTATAGACCTATGCATCACATAACAAACCCTAAATGGTACAAGTCCTTCACCATTTCTCTACATCTTCCTTGTATAACACTAAAATCATACTTCACATTTGAATATTTCTATATCACAGACTGCATCACTAAACTTGACAATATGTACATGCATCTATAGATTTGTCTCTCAAGAACACAAAACATGAATCTTCATCACACATAACAACATACAGAGTGAGCTATCAATTTCACTGGACCATCTAATTCGGTGAGAAAATGAATATGAATAGTTATGGCTTCTTTAACGAACCTGCCCGTCAAAATTAACTGAGCTAGAGATCCATTAGCATTTGAATGTCTTTTAAATTTTGACCTTAGATTATCCTTTTCGCGCCTTTAAAATTTTTAATCGTAGCCTTTGATTATATTTTGCTGCCCAAGCTTAGATATTGTGACTGGAGGAGATGGTTGTGAAAGGAGTGGGCCGGTCATCACTAACATTTAAAAACCCCTTTAGAAGGTAAACTTTAGTGATGTTACCTTCTGTAAAAGGTCACTGAGGAATTAAAACATAAAGTATGATGGTAAGATGTTTGAGAGACTTTGTTTAGGGTTTTAGGATAGATTAGGATTAGATTCAGGTTTTTATGAACTTATCTTTAGATACACACCCTAGCTTATTTTTATACCACAAAAATAACTTTCAAAAGCTCAGTTGTAGAGAAAGAGAATAATAATAAAGATATATAATCTAAGCATAGGGATTTTAGGGTTAGGATTAGGGTTTATGAACTCACTTAGACTACATAGATTTTAGGATGTCAACAAAACTCAAACCCATTTAGGATTAGATTCCAAACAAAGGTATCTATCAATACATGGAAACCCTGACCAGATGAAGACATAAGCCTACACAATCTCTGATTAGCAAATATATCTCAACAACATGCAAAGCCTTTACTTCACTAGGGTTGAACAGATCAACATCACCACTAAAGCTACCAATTTACGAACACATTCATCTTGCATCAATATAAAGTTTCTTGAAGCAACCATGAAGATGATTCTTAGACAAGTCAATCTATCAATCTTTGACACTTCTATGAACTGTACCAAGCACCATCAACTCAATGAGTAAGGGAATGATGATAATGATAGGAGAATGATCACCAAGTTTTGATATGAACTGACATCTTACCAACATGAGCATATCTTACGATGAAAGTAAGCAACTTGATGAGGTCATCAAAGATCAATATATATCATGAAAACCTTTGAGCCATGAACAACTTCATGTTAACTCCATCACATGTTTGATGTCTTTACCACATGTTTGATATCTTTGCATGACAATCACCTCAATACCCATGTGAACATCCTATCCTCACAATCACAACCTGCCATTGAACCCTTTGACATCAATGACAACTATCACAACAATCTCCCCCTTTGTCATTGATGGCAAAAATAAACAATCACTCCACATTCTCTCTCTCTCTCTCTCTCTCTCTCTCTCTCTCTCTCTCTCCCTCTCTCTCTCTCTCTCTCCCTCCCTTTGACATCAATTGACAAAGGGAAAACATCATATCTTTTGCTAGCATGAAGCTCCCCCTCAATGATAAAGAACAATGCATTGTCAACCACTACAACCTTGCTCACATATATCTCTATCAGTTCATAATGAAAACAAAATACTCCTTGAGCACTAGCAATATCTTAACCACACAACCAAGAATTCCTTCTGTACATGAAACCTTTTGTTTTAAAGATCAAAGAATGTATTAGCTTGTTATTCTTTGAGCTTGAACCCTTGTCAACCATGCTATCCTATTCACTTTTAGAGACATTCAGCACCATCAAATCATCATATCAACAAATGAAGCATGTGAACTTCATCTGCAACAAATAAGATCATTATCGTGCCTTCATGTTTCCATGCATGACTCTTGCACACTACCTCTTAGAGACACACCAATGTCTCATTCTTTGCAAGCCCTACACTATTCATAGTGCAATCTTTGCATATCATGACTGAACTACTCATTGGCACTTGCTCACAACACTATTATTGAATTCTACCCTTGTCATCTTGCAACTTGATGGAATCAACCTTGATGAATGCCATATTTGATCTAAGACATCACTATGCAAACTGTGACTAAGAAAACATTCAAGGAGAACACTGTATTTTGTCAAGGCTACAACAATAAACATGAAACTTAAGTTGAGTAATAACACTATCATTGTCCAAGCATTACATCATTGTATATTACAAAGCAATGATGGTGCCAAAGTCTACTTCCCTTGAACTTATATCTAAAAGAAACCACTATCAGTGATACCAATGTAGCATACTGATATGTCTGATATGCTCTTCAAAGTCAGTCTTGAAAATCATTGTCATACATTGCAAGGACAATCCTCTTGCTTTATACTTAGATAAATATTATATCTTGTTCCAAGACACTCACAGAGTTAAAGAATGCTGACAAAAAGGTTGCAAAGTCTAGTTTTACACATGCCAACTATATTTTCTTGACCATATTCTATGACTGTCTCCAAACATTAAGTGACTAAGACCTCTCAACTCCATTATGTAGACCTTGTATTGATCCACTATCATACACTTATCTCTCCTAACATAAATAATCTTCTCAATCCAATAAACACAAGCAATTACTGTTAGAAGCAAATTGAAGAGCATTCATTGATAAGAACATTTGATCAAGTTTACTAAGGACACTACCAATAATGTAAAACCTTGGAGCAAGCAAGAACTACCTCATGAACCAATCATACTCTATCAACTTTGACAACTATGTATCAACAACAAACCTTCACCTTGTAATGCTCTGCCCCTTGAACATTGATCCCTTGAGAACACCATGATAATGAAGACCAATTAGATGGTCACTACTTCAAATTTGACCTCCTTGCATCTCAACATGAACACTACTTGTAGAAACATAGAATCAAAAAAATAAAATAAATACCACATTGTCCAATATAAAGATCAAGTCCACTATCATGAATGAATGTCAATATGTAATGTTATACCAACCAAAGCATTTTAAAACCAACTGTCCAATATCCTCTTAGCACTATTATTATTGCTTCAAACCAAACTTAGGTCTCAATGACAAACACTGTACAACAGTAAGGCAACAAAGACTTCACTTGCGTTAGAGATACACTAATTACTTGATCATCTATTTTTGAGATTCTCTTTCTACTTGACCCTCTACAAAATAACACTGAATATTGTGTTATAAGCACAAAATGATGTCATATTTAGATTGCCCTATTTCCACTATTATTGCCTTGTTACAACAGGCACTGTCAAATCTAAAAACTTAGAGAGATCACTGCATAATATAATGAGTAGGAGAAAAAATAGTCCTCAATCTGAAAACTCTATACTCATGCAAGATTTAGTGAAAATCTGAAAAAGAAAACACTGTCAGCACTTTGAATTGGAAAATGTCATCAGTGAAGAAAAAGGTTGTCATCATTGATTAAGAGGATCACTGTAATGTTCAATTAAGACTGCAACTGAACTGAAATACACTGTCACAGTACTAGATATCACTGCCACCATCTGCAAACTTAAACTACCTTATATTTGTACTGTCACAGAGTTCATTATTTTTGAGAAGACTCTTGAACAATGAGTATGCCTAAGGTCTATTAAATTGTAGAAGCTCTATCTTTCATGATCTTGATCTTTCACTGATAGACTACTTCTACCCTTTTAACAATCATACAAAACTTTTCAAAACCTTAAACTTTCATTGATGCCTCTAATCATGACAGTCATGGGCCTTTACATTGTGACAATCTTCACTATTCTTAGATAGATCTTCAACTTGATCTTCAAACCAAGATAGATAATTAGTTACATCACTTCCATATTGCATACTATTAGTGACCATAAATGTCAAACCTCTCAATTTCATGGTATCATTGACTATTATAATAGTGGGATTGTCTTAGTGACTGTCTTGAATTGTCCTTGCACAAGCTAATACAGTCTTTGATAAGCAACCTCCCTTGTAATGATTCAAGATCACCACATCACTTATACCCTCTAAGACCTCATGCACCAAATCAATCAAGTATAAACATCCATCAACAAACCTTCTTAAGCTCCTTGGGGTTGAAGGTGTTTGGTGGAAAATTGGATTTTTTAATGTTCTAGTGTTTCGATGTTTAAATCCACCTTTCCACTTTACATTCAAGGATCTAGGGTCGAGTGGCAATTCACTATCATACCCTACAGCCACTGTGAGATGTAGGGAATCTTGGCTTAGGATGTTTAATAGTTAATTTTCTCTCTCCTATGCTCAATTAACCATTAAAACCCTAATTATGTAAAAATAGAAGTAAATAGATGAATTATAGAAAATGCTTCTACAGATAGAAGCAAAATACCAAATTACAGAGTACCTATTTTCGGGGACCCGAGGTAGAAAAGTCAGGGACATGGGAGCGGGCACCCAAGTCTAAGGCCCTATTTTTTGTCTGGATCTGGCAACAAGATCTGCAACCTAAATCTTCTATATCAGATATTTTCCTGACACAAAACTTTGGGGACTAGGGAGCGGGGACCCTAGTCAAGGGGGTAGATTTTCTTCCTTTCCTACACTTCAGACACTCCAATATGCTCCTCTGCAACTCCACTCAGTCCAACTCCTCAACCTATAACCTGCAATCATGGAAACTTAGTTTGGGGGTTGTGGTGTTTAGGAGCTTGCCTTAGTCAAGCCCCGAAAGGACACTTAAGTCTTCCAAACACCTTTGTCAAATAGAGAGAGCATGCCCTTGTGAGACAGAGACCAAATCCAAATGAAACAATGATAGAAAGTACAATGATATCACCTTGTAGTGAAGATCTCATGGGAGGAAGATGTTCTTCATTCCATGAGGAGATGAATGCTCAAATGTGCAAATACAAACACATAAACAAAACAAGTCTGCTCTTGCAACACTATGAAAGCTTTGAATCACCTTAGGATGCCAAAATCACATGAGCATATTCTAGTTTCTAAATGAATGCCTAAGAATTTTTTTATATGCAACTACAAACACTCCTTCCAAGATTTTCATAATTCAAAACTTACTGTGTCAACAATGGACCCAAATAACAGTCATAAACCGACACCCAGAAATTAGGGCTACCCCAAAATAGGGCAGGACTAGGGCGTGGGTGCCCAAGTCCTCCCCCTATTTTGGGTAGGCTATAGCTCAAGGGGTCCTCCTAGGTACCATTTTTCATGTTACCTAGGGCTCATTCCATCAGGATGCCAAAATATGAACTAAGATTTCCTAAATGCATGCTAAACACCCGGGAGCTAAACCTTATGAGGGAAAATCCCCCAAGGGGACATTTTCCGATGTTACATTTAGTCCCCACTTTAATGTATTTATAAATGTGAGGCCAATACATGCATTAAAGTATAGTCACAAACACAACAAACATGCCAAGCATGGAGAAGACATGCCAATCACATAGAAGACAGTAATAGGCATGCAAAACATGGAGAAGATAGTCAATGCATAAAAGACACATTAATGCATGGAAGACAGGCATGATTTCTTTTCTTTTCTTTTTCTTATATACATGTGTAATTTATGAAGTCAAAATGAAGTTTTAAATACAAATCAAATGCAAAATACAAATGATACCTTCACTTGACCCACAAATCCAAGGGTGGAAGGAGTTGCACCCAAGCTCCTTAGATTTTACCCAATTTGATTGAAATGTGGATTGCTCAAATGCTTGCTCAAAACAATGGAGATAAGGGATTGGATGATCGATTGATAGATTAGATGGAATGGCTAGACTGATTTTGGCATTATGATGTTGAGATGAGAAGATTTTGGAGAGATTTTGGTAGAGTTTGGATGCTAGAAGAAGTCCCTCCTAATGGCTTGGGTGAGGGTCTCATTTATAGAGTTTTGGAAATGAGGATGGAGGGTGAGGATTAAAAGATGAGATCAAGGGCTAGGAATCAATGAGAGTTAGGGTTAGGATTGAAGCCATAGCCTTGTGACAAGTGTCACAAGGGGAGTGGATGAGAGAGATCAAGGGTTGAATCTTGGTCAATGGGTTTGGAGGGCTCTCATTAAAAGTGAATTTTAAATTCACATGGGGAAAGGTGTGGAGGACAAAAAATGAATTAAAGATTCATTTTTGGGAGAGTGGATATGAAAAGTGAATTTTTAATTCAACTCATGGGGGAGTGTGAATTAAAAATTCACCTTTATGTGGGGATGTGAAGATGTACTCTTACATGTGTAAGAGGGTGATAAATGAGGGGTAAGGGAGATTTGACCATTTGAATAAAAGATTGATTTTTATTCAAAAGGTGTGTGGAAGGATGGGCTAAGCAAGGTTGACTAAGTGTTTATCTTAATTAACCTAGGTCTAGGGGATAGGCAGGCTAGGGTAGATTGATCAGTAGGATAGATTAATTAGATAAGACTGATTTATCTAATTAATCAGGATTAGAGAAATGGACAAAATCAACTAAATAAATATTAGAAATACTTATTCAATTGATGAGGATAGTGTTGTAAGGTATAGTGACAAATTAAATGAATTAATTGATCACAAGGGATAGACAGATGGTTAGGGATAAATTAATTAAATAAGGTGAATTTATTTAATTAATAGGGGGGATGAATTGGTGTAAAGGTACGGGAAACTAGTTTGCAGAGCAAGCCAATTTTAGGTGTCTACATTTGCCCCTCTTTGAGATGGTGTTGCGGCTAAGTAACATCATTTCAAAGAAGTTAAAACATAGAGTTGGATTAGATAGAAAAAAGATTTTGTCTTAGAAGAATAGGGTAAGGTTTGGGGATAATTGGTAAGGGTGATGCCCCCTCGAGAGGATAGACGGGTTGCAAGAATACGGTTGTGCTCTCGAAATGGATGGAACAGATTAGTAGAAGTGGTTGGAGGATAAGGGGTGAGATGAAAGTGTGATAATGTTGGGAGATTGATTGCTGGATGATCATTGTGCTGAAAATGATTTAGAGCAATCCTAGGTTTGATATAGAAAAGTGGATATTTTCACCAAGGTATAGAAGACCAGGGTGATGATGTTTATCCAACATTTGCATTGACTAGACACACAGACAAAGGGATGATCTCATGCATTCCCAAGATAGTATAACCTTGTCTAGATGAGGGAAGGGGACTCATAGCATAAGCCCTTAGTACACAAAAGGTATGATGGACCTTAGATGCATAAGGAGATCAATATGTTAGAATCGACCCTACAATCCACAAGATATGAATACTAGCTTGGAGTAATGAAACCAACCCACAAGCACAACATACAAAAGCAAGACTATGCCTCATTCTAGATGTTTTCGCCACATACCGTGATATAGTGAGATCAAGGTAGCTTTGATGTGATCTTTGAATAGGACAAAACATAAAAATAAAAAACAAAAAGACCAACGAACCAAATAAGTAGCCATTGTATCTCTTGCCAAAATGGATAATGATTTGATAGATTCTTCCTATCATAGAAATGATATATCCTAAGGCAGGAATCAATAGATGATTGGATCATGCTAAGTTGATGTTGTAAGATTGGCTCAAGAAATGATGGTCACAAGTTGTGGTTGATGCTGATTTGATAGTTGATGATTTTTTATTAAGGGACAATGCTTTGATAGGTGATGTGATGCTTGGATCTAGTGTGAGCTCAGTGGGTTGGATGGGTGCATCTTAGGTACCTGAGTACTGGAAACTTCCTACATATTCTAGACTGCCTACATACCTTGTATCCACGGGATCAAGGCACATTAAGATGCAGGTGGTTATGATATGTAGTTCTGATATGTGATGATGATTGATGTGATGATGTTTGGAAGATGAAATGTGTTGGATGATTTGTGTGATTGTGATGATAATTGTTTTTGGGATTTTGTGGATATTTTGATTTTTTTTTGGATTTTTTTGATTTTGTATTGTTTTTGGATTTTTTAATTTTGTATTGTTTTTGGATTTTTTTTAATTTTTGCATTGTTTTTGGATTTTTTGATTTTGTATTGTTTTTGGATTTTCTGATTTTTTTATTTTTCATGATTTTTTTATTTTTTGGATTTTCATGATTTTCAGAAAGGAATGGTTTATTATGAGATGGTTGCATTGGATTTCATGTGGATAACCTTTATTCTAGATACGAATGACAAGGGAACACCAAGTCTAGAGGTGAAGGTGATGGGGTTGGATAGGGGGATTGGCGATGAAAGGATAATGGATAGGAGATTTGTGGTAGATGAATGGACAAGTGATAGGGATGCATGTTAGAAGATAGGGATGAGGGATAGGATAGGTATGCATGATATATGGATGGGGGGTTTTAGGATTTTCTCCAAGGGCTAGGTTAGAAGGAATCATATGCCCCCATGCTTAGAATTTTGCATGATGGGTTCATGTTTGAATGGATGGATTTTGTAGTAGATGGATGGAGGATATGCTTGGAAAGGGATTATGCCGAGAGGTGTCCAAAGCAAGTTGATATTTTGCCCCTTGTCTTTATCAAGATCTAAGGAGGGCGATATAGTGGATAGAATGGATGGGGAATGATAGGATAAATAGGTGATGGTGGATAGGAATATGATAGGATAAGGATAAGATAGTGGATAAGATGTGCAAAGGATATTATGGATGTGGATGAAGGGTATGGTTTTGCCCCCAAGTGTAGGGATACAAAATGGATGGAGAAGGGATTACGCATGATGCCCACAAGGGGTTTTCATCATGGTACTTGCCCAAGGCGCCACAAGGAGTGGTTTTCACCATTTGGACGGATTTTTTCTGTTTACTATTTTCTTGATTTTTTTATTTTTTTGCTTTTTTGATGGATGGGAACTCTAGTGTTTGGTTCCATAGCAAGGAGAAGATGGTCCCATGTTGGATAGCATTATTGATGATGATTGCATGAATGTTGGTAGATAGGAGAAGATGGAATGTATGGTGGATAATGGATTATGATGTGGATTATGTGGATTATGATGTGGATTATGCAAAAGCATGGACCATAGGAATGTGATGGGGAAAATATGTAGGATAGTGAACGAAAGATGGAGAGATGGTGGTATGTGGGAATGTCAAATGGTGGAGGGGAACTAGGATGGTTGCACACATCGTGATGTATTTGGGAGCTTGTACTTTGGATGTGGAGTTGGGAGTAATGGGGATCGGGATGGAGGATATTTGGATGGCCGATTTGTGGTTTTAGGGACCCAAATCGACTTAGGATTTATGGGATTTTTAGATGGGGAGAGGGATGTTTGGGATTTTGGGGTGGGTTGGGATGTAGATGCCTCATTAGAATTTGGTGCTTTTTTTTTAGGGACCCACACCATTTTTGTTTTTGCTTTTTCTTGTGATGGTGTGGGCTTTGATAGCCTTTTGGATTTTTCATTTTGATTAGAAGGGATAACATCTTTAGGCTTTGATGCTTTATGCATTGAGGCATTCAAATTATTACTTTTGAATCCCATGGATTTGGGGGAAGTTTCATGTTTGAAAGATGTGTGCTTTGGTTAGTCTTGATTGGGAAATTTAGTGGGTTTATGGGTGAAGGAGTAAAAAGTGGATTTATGGATAACTGGATGAGGGAATTTGAGGATGGGGATATTAGGAGTTGGGAGGATAGGAGGATAAGAGGATTTGTGGATAGGGATGTTGGGAGTTGGTAGAATAGGAAGTAAATGTTGGATCTAGGGCATACAACTGAGAGGGGGGGGGTGAATCAGTTGTATAGAACTTGTTCTATTTCAAACACTTTATTCTCTGTTGTTAGTTAGCAGCATATCAAATAATCATTCATGGAAGCACAATACATAAACACAAGAGCAGATAAGCATCAACACATTGAACACCAAGATTTTGACGTGGAAAACCCGGTTAAGGGAAAAACCACGGGGTGATTAACCCAAGAATTATTCTCTGTTAGAAGAATAAGGAAAAATGAATGGCACATGCCAATAAGGGCTCACTGCCCGAGCACACTGCTCACAAAGAGGCCCACTGCCTACAAGGAGACACACTGTCTACAAAGTGATGATAATCACAGTCTTGAACTGGAGAATGACATCTCTACCATGTCCGGATCAGTTCCAATTAAGCCCAACAATCTCTGCTCTGCCTTTCGCACCTTTCTTCGCTATATCATGCTCATCCACATGCCACACTCTGAAATGAACTCACAAATCATTATTTATACAAGACATCGACTTAGGAACAAGCATCTAAGTCGGCAAACAACCATAGGAGTATCCGCAAGATGAATAACACATCCGGTCGGCCATCACAAGAACATTCGCAGGATGAACAACTCATCCTGTCGGCTACACAGAGCAAGAACTTCATCCGGAAGAGTAACTTCAATTCCGAGCTCTACCATCAATGCGGACCAACAACACAACCTAAACATGATCCAAGAACCTTCACAAGCCTGCCTGAATGTCCGGATACATCCGCACTTCCTCTGCTTACTGGGATCTCTTGTCTTCCTCATCCGGAACTTCAAGAACACAGTCTGTCGCCACTGTCATAATGCAGGGGGTACTTCCGGACCTCCAAATCACACACAAATCAGGATGACACATCACAAGGACATCTCTAACACTCCTTCCAATCCGCAGATTATGATAATACAATTCCGGACCTCACCGGACCTTTTTGTGATCCTCTGTCACCTCCGGATACTTGCCGGACCCGGTTCTATACCGGCAGCCATAACTCTTTCAGATCTTCATGCGGACCTCTGAAATCTTAACTGTAGCATCTCAAGACTCATATCTACTAACCCTTTAATCCGCATCCTCCGGTTCTTATCCTATACAGTATATTTGCCTTCTTCTCATCACTGTTCTTCACTGTTCCTGACTGAGGCTAATTTTCTCAATATCCTCAGCACAAAGCTCATCAAATCCTTCTTGTCAGTGCAGTATGAGTATGTTGACATCAATGACAACACTGGCTCACCTCATACTTGCAACAATCTCCCCCTTTGTCATTGATGGCAACATATGATGTGAAAAACCATCAAGACAAGAACTTCTCTTTTCTGTCACAGCTCCCCCTATCAACAACAACTCTTCACATGTCCTCCTTTGTTGCTCCCCCTTTGATCATCAACCACTTGTTTTTCACATGTCTTCTCTCCCCCTTTGACATCAATGGCAAAGGACTCATACTTGCAACTCTCATGCATCAGAATAATACCAGCTGCTCCCCCTTAGTTGCAGCTCCCCATTAGTCCGGATCACAAGATATGACTGTGATAGCCACCGGACTGATGCACATCAGTGCATCTTAGTTCATCACCGGAGGGGCCATGACCCCTAACTTTTCCCGGAGATATTCAAAAGAGTCTTTGGGAAGAGGTTTTGTAAAGATATCTGCAATCTGATCCTTGGAGGGAACATATTCCAATCTGACTTCTTCCTTGTTTACTTGTTCTCTTAAAAAGTGGAATTTGATAGATATGTGCTTAGTCTTAGAATGCAATACCGGATTCTTGGAAATGTTAATTGCACTTGAATTATCACAGAAAATTGTGATAGGCTCCTCATATTCAACTTTGATGTCTCTTAGCATCTGCTTCATCCATAAGATTTGAGTGCAACTACCTGCTGCTGCAATGTATTCTGCTTCAGTTGTAGACAGAGATATTGCATCTTGTTTCTTGCTTAGCCAAGAAACCAATCTCTTCCCCAAAAAGAATGCTCCACCACTAGTGCTCTTCCGGTCATCCACATCTCCTGCCCAATCTGCATCTGTGTAAGCATGAAGAGAGAAATCCGGATCTCTAGGATACCATAGACCATACTCAACTGTTCCTTTCAAGTATCTAAAAATTCTTTTGATTGCCATAACATGAGATTCTCTAGGATCAGCCTGGAATCTTGCCACAAGACCAACTGCCTGCATTATATCTGGTCTAGTTTGAGTGAGATACAACAACCCACCAATCATTGATCTATACTTTGTTTGATCTGCCTTTGGAGAATCATCATCTTTGCTTAACTTACATCCGGTTGCCATAGGAGTGTTCATAGGCTTTGAGTCTTCCATACCAAATTTCTTTAACAATTCTTTCACATATTTGGTCTGAGAAATGAAGATCCCTTCTTTTGTTTGAGTAATTTGCAGACCCAAGAAGAAATTCATTTCACCAAGCATAGACATTTCAAACTCACTTTTCATCTGATTTGCAAAAGTTTTACACATACTATCTCTTCCTCCAAAAATGATATCATCCACAAACACTTCAACAATCAGAATGTTCTCATGATCAATTTTGAAATATAAGTTGCTGTCAGCAGTACCTTTGTTGAATCCAATCTGCACAAGATGCTTATCCAACCTTTCATACCATGCTCTTGGGGCTTGCTTCAATCCATACAAAGCTTTCTTCAACTTGCAGACCATATCATAATTATCAGACAATTGAAATCCATCCGGTTGTTCAATGTAGACTTCTTCTTCCAGATCACCATTTAGGAAGGCAGACTTGACATCCATCTGATATACCTTGAAATCTTTGAAGGCAGCAAATGCAAGAAGTAATCTGACTGCTTCAATTCTTGCTACCGGAGCAAAAGTCTCTTCAAAGTCAATTCCTTCTATTTGAGAGTAGCCTTTGCAGACCAATCTAGCTTTGTTTCTGATTACTTCACCAGCTTCATTTAGTTTGTTCCGGAAGACCCACTTGGTTCCAATTACATTCCTGTCTCTAGGTCTGGGAACAAGATCCCAAGTATGATTTTTCTCAATTTGCATCAGTTCATCTTCCATTGCTTTGGTCCAGTTTTCATCATTGCAGGCTTCATTAATTGTTTTAGGTTCAATCTTTGAAATCAGACAACATTCATTCTGATCTTGAGCAATATTCCTTCTAGTTTGTACACCTTTGCTTCTGTCACCTATGATCTGATCTTCAGAGTGATTCAGTTTTACATACCTTGGAATTTTGGGAGTATCCAGTACTGCTGTTTCTTGATCAGGCTCATTCAAACCTAACTCTTCTTCCTGATTTACCGGATCAGGCTGACTCTGTTTCACCGGAGAGGATTGAGTTCCTTGAACACTATCTTGGTCATCTTCATCAAATTCATAAAATCTTGAAGGCTTCTCAATTCCTTCATCAACCTTTACATTGGTGCTTTCTATCATCTTCCTCAATCTCTTATTGTAACACCGGTATGCTTTGCTTTGAGTGGAGTAGCCCAAGAAAATTCCTTCATCACTTCTAGCATCAAACTTTCCTAGATCTTCATCTCTTTTAATATAACACTTGCTACCAAATACCCTGAAATATTTCACAGTAGGAGTGATGCCAAACCAAAGTTCATAGGGGGTCTTACCGGTGTTGTTTCTGATTTGAACTCGATTGAGAGTGTAGACTGCAGTGCTGATAGCTTCTTTCCAAAACATTTGAGGAACATTTGCTTCCAACATCATTGTCCTAGCAGCTTCCTGGATGGTCCGGTTCTTTCTCTCAACTACTCCATTCTGCTGTGGAGTCTTAGGAGCAGACAACTGTCTTCTTATACCCTGTTTCTCACAAAAGTCAATGAATTCACCAGATGTAAATTCACCACCTCTATCAGACCTTAGACACTTTAGTTTCAATCCGGTTTGATTCTCCACCATAGCTTTGAAGATTTTGAACTTCTCAAAAGCTTCTGATTTTTCTTTTAGAAAGGTAACCCACATCATCCGGGAATGATCATCAATTAACAACATGAAATATCTATCACCTTGCAGACTCTTGATTCTTGTCGGACCACATAGATCAGTATGTACTAATTCCAACAATCCGGTAGAAGACTGATCTTTGCTTTTAAAAGAGACTCTGCTTTGTTTGCCTAACTGACATTCTTTACACACACTGTTTGTAGGTTTTATCAACTTTGGAAGATCTCTCACAGCCTGAGTATTGCTTATTTTGATGATGTTATCAAAATTTACATGACACATTCTTCTATGCCATAACCAACTCTGATCAATTTGAACAAACAAACAACTTTTATTTGATCCAACCAGATGAAAGATGTTACCTCTTGTCTGAGTACCGGATGCAATTTCAGTTCCGGAGCTTGTAAAGATTCTGCATTTTCCATTCTTGAACCGGAGATCATAGCCTTTGTCCACTAACTGACCAACACTGAGAAGATTGTGCTTCAATCCTTCAACATATAGTACATTACCTGTTTTGCTCTTACCATCAAAGGAAATAGTTCCCCTACCTCTGATTCTGCCAGCAGAATTGTCACCAAACTTTACCATTCCTCCTTCATATCTTTCCAAGTCTAAGAACTTATTCTTGTCACCAGTCATATGGTGAGAGCATCCACTGTCAATAACCCAATCATCCTTTTCTTCCACTTGAGCAGCCAAGGCTTTTTCAACAACTTTGTGATTGACAGATTCAGAGAGCAAGGAATCTTCTTCCTTGATGGCTATAAATACCCACTCATTTCCGGATTTGCTTCCTGGATCTGATTCATCATCTGTTACTCCTTCATTGTCATCTTCTTCATGAACATAATAGCAATTCTTTTGAAACCCTTGTCTGTGAGTATTAGATCTTGCAGATCTCTCCGGACATCTTGAGGCAAAATGACCAATCTTGTTGCAGTTAAAACACTTAAAGGGTAGTTTTCCTTCATACTTACCGGATCCTCTTGGCAGTCTCTTTACAATGAGGGCTTCAAGTTGAGCTGTTTCTGCTTCTTCTTCTTCCATGTCTCTTCTTGCTTGATCATACCATGACATTTTCCTTGATGAGTTTTCACCCGGATCAAATCTCTGTTTGCCTTTCACATAGGCACTGGCTTTGAAAGCAGATTCAGTCTTGGGAGGATCATCTCCAAACTCGGTCATTTCAAATGCAGCTAGTTTGCCAGCCAGTTGTTCTCTTGTGACTGTTGTGTGGGCTCTGAATTCATCAATGGCAGCAACCTTGATTTTGTAGGTAGCAGGAAGGGATCTTAGGATTTTGCAGACAATCTCATTTTCATCTAGAGTTCCACCAGCATTTCTGATTCCACATACCAACTCATTTACTCTTGGCATAAAGGTAGTAATGTTTTCATCATCTCTCATTTTCAATCTTTCAAATTTCCCTTTCAGACTTTGCAACCTTGCACTTTTGACAAACTCATCTCCTTCATACAGAAGTTCCAGTTTAGTTAGGATCTCATATGCAGTTGGTAGGTCAATGACATTCGAGAGATCTGAGTCATTCAATGCGCTTAGAAGAGCTTCCTTGGTCCGCAGATTGTTTTCAGCTTCTGTGGTTTCATCTGGAGTTGTCGGACCACCTTGTGGGGGTATATATGGTTTTGAGATCATAGCCAAGTATGCTTTTCCCATACATTCCAAATGACACTTCATGCGACCTTTCCAGAGAGTGAAGTTGGTTCCATCGAACTTCGGACTATCCTTCTTGTATGACGACATCCTGGATCACCTCAAGCGGTTAAGCTCCTATCAGAGGAACTTAGCTCTGATACCAATTGTTGGATCTAGGGCATACAACTGAGAGGGGGGGGGGTGAATCAGTTGTATAGAACTTGTTCTATTTCAAACACTTTATTCTCTGTTGTTAGTTAGCAGCATATCAAATAATCATTCATGGAAGCACAATACATAAACACAAGAGCAGATAAGCATCAACACATTGAACACCAAGATTTTGACGTGGAAAACCCGGTTAAGGGAAAAACCACGGGGTGATTAACCCAAGAATTATTCTCTGTTAGAAGAATAAGGAAAAATGAATGGCACATGCCAATAAGGGCTCACTGCCCGAGCACACTGCTCACAAAGAGGCCCACTGCCTACAAGGAGACACACTGTCTACAAAGTGATGATAATCACAGTCTTGAACTGGAGAATGACATCTCTACCATGTCCGGATCAGTTCCAATTAAGCCCAACAATCTCTGCTCTACCTTTCGCACCTTTCTTCGCTATATCATGCTCATCCACATGCCACACTCTGAAATGAACTCACAAATCATTATTTATACAAGACATCGACTTAGGAACAAGCATCTAAGTCGGCAAACAACCATAGGAGTATCCGCAAGATGAATAACACATCCGGTCGGCCATCACAAGAACATTCGCAGGATGAACAACTCATCCTGTCGGCTACACAGAGCAAGAACTTCATCCGGAAGAGTAACTTCAATTCCGAGCTCTACCATCAATGCGGACCAACAACACAACCTAAACATGATCCAAGAACCTTCACAAGCCTGCCTGAATGTCCGGATACATCCGCACTTCCTCTGCTTACTGGGATCTCTTGTCTTCCTCATCCGGAACTTCAAGAACACAGTCTGTCGCCACTGTCATAATGCAGGGGGTACTTCCGGACCTCCAAATCACACACAAATCAGGATGACACATCACAAGGACATCTCTAACACTCCTTCCAATCCGCAGATTATGATAATACAATTCCGGACCTCACCGGACCTTTTTGTGATCCTCTGTCACCTCCGGATACTTGCCGGACCCGGTTCTATACCGGCAGCCATAACTCTTTCAGATCTTCATGCGGACCTCTGAAATCTTAACTGTAGCATCTCAAGACTCATATCTACTAACCCTTTAATCCGCATCCTCCGGTTCTTATCCTATACAGTATATTTGCCTTCTTCTCATCACTATTCTTCACTGTTCCTGACTGAGGCTAATTTTCTCAATATCCTCAGCACAAAGCTCATCAAATCCTTCTTGTCAGTGCAGTATGAGTATGTTGACATCAATGACAACACTGGCTCACCTCATACTTGCAACAGTAAAGTGGATTTAATATGAATATTTAGAGTTGGAAGTAGTGGAGGTAAATTTGATGGAGGGAGATGGATGGTCACATGCTTTTGCAAATGATAGGATGATGGAGGAGGGATGGCGACATATGCTTTGGGGGTGCGATGAGATGCACCATGTTTGGGATTGGATGAATGGATTTTGGAAGGTGGGTGGATGGTACCAACATGTTTAGGTTGTTTTTCTTGGAATGTATAGCCAAGGCCATGCAGGGATGGATGGAATGTGGTGTGAATGGTCCAAGATGCCTTATTCATGAAGGCCTAAGCCTTTGCCTTGATAGTTCATGTGTTGGAGCATGTGACATGCAATGGGATGTTTGGTGCTTTGGAAACAAGACGCAAGTCCATTATTTATTGGAGATAGATAGGTGGTGGATGGAAGTTGTTCACATCCTACAAGGGGTTTACCACAGATGAAGGTGCTTTTTCCAAGTGGATAAGGGGATGGATTTGGGATGGGATTGGTAGATGGAGGTGAAGGATTCATGTGGGATGGTAAAGGGGTGGTAGAAGATGACGTGAGATCAATAAGTTGATCAATAGATGGTATGGGATCAGGGATGGGATTAGATGGGATGGTGAGATCTTGATTAAGAGAAGGGGTTGATGTTTCAACATGCTTTGGATTTGATTCTTGACATAACTCATGTGGTTTGATAGAAGTGGGAGTGACTTGGATAGATGAGGTTGGACACAATGGAGATAAGGGCTTGGATGATTGATTGATAGATTAGATGGAATGGCTAGAGTGATTTTGGCATTATGATGTTGGGATGAGAAAATTTTGGCAAGATTTTGGTAGAGTTTGGATGCCAGAAGAAGTCTCTCCTAATGGCTTGGGGAAGGGTCTCATTTATAGAGTTTTAGAAATGAGGATGGAGGGTGAGGATCAAAAGATGAGATCAAGGGCTAGGAATCAATGAGAGTTAGGGTTAGGATTGAAGCCATAGCCGTGTGACAAGTGTCACAAGGGGAGTGGATGAGAGGGATCAAGGGTTGAATCTTGGTCAATGGGATTGGAGGGCTCTCATTAAATGTGCATTTTAAATTCACATGGGGAAAGGTGTGGAGGATTAAAATGAATTAAAGATTCATTTTTGGGAAGAGTGGACATGACAAGTGAATTTTTAATTCAACTCATGGCGGAGTGTGAATTAAAAATTCACCTTTATGTGGAGATGTGAAGATGTACTCTTACATGTGTAAGAGGGTGATAAATGAGGGGTAAGGGATATTTGACCATTTGAATAAAAGATTGATTTTTATTCAAAAGGTGTGTGGAAGGATGGGCTAAGCAAGGTTGACTAAGTGTTTAGCTTAATTAACCTAGGTCTAAGGTATAGGTAGGCTAGGGTAGATTAATCAGTAGGATAGATTAATTAGATAAGACTGATTTATCTAATTAATAGGGATTAGGGAAATGGACACAATCAACTAAATAAATATTAGAAATACTTATTTAATTGATGAGGATAGTGTTGTAAGGTATAGTGACAAATTAAATGAATTAATTGATCACAAGGGATAGACAGATGGTTAGGGATAAATTAATTAAATAAGGTAAATTTATTCAATTAATAGGGGGGATGAATTGGTGTAAAGGTATGGGAAACTAGTTTGCAGAGCAAGCCAATTTTAGGTGTCTACATTTGCCCCTCTTTGAGATGGTGTTGCGGCTAAGTAACATCATTTCAAAGAAGTTAAAACATAGAGTTGGATTAGATAGAAAAAATATTTTGGCTTAGAAGAATAGGGTAAGATTTGGGGATAATTGGTAAGGGTGATGCCCCCTCGAGAGGATAGGCGGGTTGCAAGAATATGGTTGTGCTCTCAAAATGGATGGAACAGATTGGTAGAAGTGGTTGGAGGATAAGGGGTGAGATTAAAGTGTGATAATGTTGGGAGATTGATTGGTGGATGATCATTGTGCTGAAAACGATTTAGAGCAATCCTAGGTTTGATATAGCAAAGTGGATATTTTCACCAAGGTATAGAAGACCAGGGTGATGATGTTTATCCAACATTTGCATGGACTAGACACACAGACAAAGGGATGATCTCATGCATGCCCAAGATAATATAACCTTGTCCAGATGAGGGAAGGGGACTCATAGCATAAGCCCTTAGTACAGAAAAGGTATGATGGACCTTAGATGCATAAGGAGATCAATATGCTAGAACCGACCCTACAATCGACAAGATATGAATACTAGCTTGGAGTAATGAAACCAACCCACAAGCATAACATACAAAAGCAAGACTATGCCCCATTTTAGATGTTTTCACCACATACCATGATATAGTGAGATCAAGGTAGCTTTGATGTGATCTTCGAATAGGACAAAAGATAAAAATAAAAAATAAAAAGGCCAACGAACCAAACAAGTAGCCATTGTATCTCTTGCCAAAATGGATAATGATTTCATAGATTCTGCCTATCATAGGAATGATATATCCTAAGGCAGGAATCGATGGATGATTGGATCATGCTTAGTTGATGTTGTAAGATTGGCTCAAGATATGATGGTGACAAGTTGTGGTTGATGATGATTTGATAGTTGATGATTTTTTATTAAGGGACAATGCTTTGATAGGTGATGTGATGCTTGGATCTAGTGTAAGCTCAGTGGGTTGGATGGGTGCATCTTAGGTAGCTGAGTACTAGAAACTTCCTACATATTCTAGACTGCCTACATACCCTGTATCCACAGGACAAGGCACATTAAGATGTAGGTGGTTATGATATGTAGTTCTAATATGTGATGATGATGTGTGATGATGATTAATATGATGATGTTTGGAAGATGAAATGTGTTGGATGATTTGTGTGATTGTGATGATAATTATTTTTGGGATTTTGTGGATATTTTGATTTTTTTTTGGATTTTTTTGATTCTGTATTGTTTTTGGATTTTTTGATTTTATATTGTTTTTGGATTTTTTTAATTTTTGCATTGTTTTTGGATTTTTTGATTTTGTATTGTTTTTGGATTTTCTGATTTTTTTATTTTTCATGATTTTTTGATTTTTTGGATTTTCATGACTTTCGAAAAGGAATGGTTTATTATGAGATGGTTGCATTGGATTTCGTGTGGATAAACTTTATGCTAGATACCAATGACAAGGGAACACCAAGTCTAGAGGTGAAGGTGATGGGGTTGGATAGGGGGATTGGCCATGAAAGGATAATGGATAGGAGATTTGTGGTAGATGAATGGACAAGTTATAGGGATTCATGTTAGAAGATAGGGATGAGGGATAGGATAGGTATGCATGATATATGGATGGGGGGTTTTAGGATTTTCTCCAAGGGCTAGGTTAGAAGGAATCATATGCCCCCATGCTTAGAATTTTGCATGATGGGTTCATATTTGAATGGATGGATTTTGTAGTAGATGGATGGAGGATATGCTTGGAAAGGGAGTGCCGAGAGGTGTTCAAAGAAAGTTGTTGATATTTTGCCCCTTATCTTTATCAAGAACTAAGGAGGGGGATATATTGGATAGAATGGATGGGGAATGATAGGATAAATAGGGGATCGTGGATAGGAATATGATAGGATAAGGATAAGATAGTGGATAAGATGTGCAAAGGATATTATGGATGTGGATGAAGAATATGGTTTTTCCCCCAAGTGTAGGGATACAAAATGGATGGAGAAGGGATTACGCATGATGCCCACAAGGGGTTTTCATCATGGTACTTGCCCAAGGCACCACGAGGAGTGGTTTTCACCATTGGGCGGTTTTTTTTCTTTACTATTTTCTTGTTTTTTTTTGCTTTTTTGATGGAATGGGGACTCTAGCGTCTGTTTCCATAGCAAGGAGAAGATGGTCCCATGTTGGATAGCTTGTTGGATGATGATTGCATGGATGTTGGTAGATAGGAAAAGATGGAATGGATTATGATGTGGATTATGATGTGGATTATGTAAAAGCATAGAGCATAGGAATGTGATGGGGAAGATAGGTAGGATAATGGATGAAAGATGGAGAAATGGGGGTATGTGGAATTTCAAGTGGTGGAGGGGAACCAAGACCAACGGTTGCACACACCGTGATGTATTTGGAAGCTTGTACTTTGGATGTGGAGTTGGGAGTAATGGGGATCAGGATAGGGCATTTTTGGATGTTTGATTTGGGGTTTTAGGGACCCAAATAGACTTAGGATTTGGGGGATTTTTAGATGGGAAGGGGGATGGTTGGGATTGTGGGGTAGATTGAGATGTGGATGCCTCATTTGTTTTGATTGATCTTTGCTTAGGAACCCACACCATTTTTGTTTTTGCTTTTTCTTGTGATAGTGTGGGATTTGATAGCCTTTTTGATTTTTGATTTTGCTTGGAAGGGATAACATCTTTAGGCTTTTGTGCTTTATGAGTTGAGGCATTCAACTTTTTGAATCCCATGGATTTGGGGGAAGATTCATGTTTGGATGATGTGTGCTTTTGTTGGTCTTGATTGGGGATTTTAGGGGATTTATGGGTGGAGGGGTTAAAAGTGGATTTATGGATTAATGAATGAGGGGATTTGAGGATAGGGATGTTTGGGAGGATGGGAGGATAAGAGGATTTGTGGATAGGGATGTTTGGTGTTGGTAGGATAGGAGGTAGAGTGGATTTAATAGGAATATTTGGAGTTGGAAGTAGTGGAGGTAAATTTGATGGAGGAAGATGGATGGTCACATGGTTTTGCAAATGATAGGATGATGGAGGAGGGGTGGCGACATATGATTTGGGGGTGCGATGAGATGCACCATGTTTGGGATTGGATGAATGGATTTTGGATGGTGGGTGGATGGTATCAACATGTTTAGATTGTTTGCCTTGGGATGTATAGTCAAGGCCATGCAAGGAAGGATGGAATGTGGTGTGAATGGGCTCCAAGATGCCTTGTTCATGAAGGCCTAAGCCTTTGCCTTGATAGTTCAAGTGTTGGAGCATACGACATGCAATGGGATGTTTGGTGCTTTGGAAACAAGACGTGAGTCTTTTATTTGTTGGAGAAGGATAGGTAGTGGATGGAAGTTGTTCACCTCCTAGGAGGGAGTCACCATAGATGAAGGTGCTTTTTCCAAGTGGATAAGGGGATGGGTTTGGGATGGGATTGGTAGATGGAGGTGGAGGATTAATGGTGGATGGTAAAGGGGTGGTAGAAGAAGAGGTGGGATCAATAAGTTGACCAATAGATGGGAGGGGATCGGGGATGGAATTAGATGGGATTGTTAGATCTTGATTAAGAGAAGGGGTTGATGTTTCAACATGCTTTGGATTTGATTCTTGACATAGCTCATTTGGTTGGATAGAAGTGGGAGTGACTTGGATAGATGTAATGGGTGCTTGGATGGATGTGATATGTGTTTGGATGGATGCGATAGGTGATTGACTTAGGGGTTCTTGAACATGGTTGCATGATGGTTCTTGAGTTATGATAGGATATTGTTCAAGAGGTTTGGTGGATGTTGGTTTGCATGAGGGTGTTTGATTCCTTGCTAATAGCCAATGGATGGCATCCTTCATGAGTGTATGGGTTGAAGAATAATATAATGGATGAATAATGATGGTGGTTGGTGTGGGATTAGGATTGGGATTGGATAGGTGGGTGATGGGATTAGGTAGTGATGGTTCTTGGATGGGTTCAAGGATAGGTGTAGGATTAGATGGTGGTGTTGGAGGGATGGAGGATTTGGGGGATTCCTTTGCTTTGCTTAGTGATGTTCTTTGGAGGAAATCCCACAAGGATTCTTTGGATGTCATGGGCTTAGGATTTGGAAGATTTGATGGTGGATTAGATGCTGTATGGGTTATAGGGATTGGTGGATTGGGAGATACATAGGGTGATGGATTAAGATTACAGGAACATTGTGTTGGGGGAGTTGGGATTGATGGATTGTAAGGTAGGTAGTGTGATGGATTAAGTTTGATACGATGTGGATTAGAGGATGGGGGATTTGTATGGGGAAATGGTTGTCGATATAAGGTTTGGATTTCAGAGGTAAGGTGTGCTAGATTGGTGTTCCCTTGATCAAAGTAAGTATGACAAAGGTTTGGGGATGGATAAGGTGGAGGTATTGATTGGTTGGATAGGTATGATGGCATGGATGTGTAAGGGGATGGAGATTGATATGAGGGGAAAGGTTGATATGATGAAGGTTGATATGGTGGAAGTTGGTATGAGGTTGATGGATGATATGAGGTTGAAGGTTGATATGAGGTTGATGGAGTGGATATGTAGGATGAAGGTAGGTATGATGAAGGTTGAAAAAATGAAGATTGATATGATGTGGATGGGGATGATATGTAGGTTGTTTGTTGATATGATGAAGGTTGGGTAGGGGCTTGGGATTCTCCAATGATGAGGTGTGCTAAGGGCATATCTATAATGTCATTTTTGCATTTTTCCTTAGCATTAGGATCCATGTTCTCATAGACTTTTTTAAGTCTTTGTAAGTGTTGCATTGCTTCATAAGGATCCATTTTGTGGGAGAGATATGAGATGAAATGGAGGATAATGGATGATTGTGATGTTGGGAATCAAAATTTCAAGACCTTGGGATGATTTGATTTTATTTGTTTTTGATGGATGGTTCTCTATGCTTTTGATAGATTAATGATCTTAAGCAATAGGGTTGATGTGATCAACTAAGGTCTTGATTTTTGATTGGGTTGATTTGGATTTGGAGTTTGATAATGATGTTGGGGGATTTTGTTAATGATGCGAATAATTGTGGTTGGGCTTTTGGATGAGGGGATGATGGAGGATGAAGGAGACTAGGTCCTTAACCAAGGTTTAATTTGCAAAAGATGATCTTTGATTAAGGATTAGGAATTGGAATGTTTGATTAGAGTTGACAATGGATGAGGGATGATTGATGTTGGATTTGATTTTGGTTTCGATTTGGATGAGGTCAGATTAGAATGATGTTGATAAATTGGATTAAGGATGATGAGGGTGATTAGGATAAGATTGGATTGAATGATTTGGATGATGATGTGGATAAGATAGGTGGTTAGGATGATTAGGATAGATGGGTGATTTGGATTTGAATGTGTTGGAAGAATGAGTTGAATGACTTGTCTTTATGTGTTTGATGTTTAGCTTGATTTGGCAATGTTTAATCAAATGATCACACATGTACAAACATGATCCACTCACACAAGACACAAGCAATTTTGGATTTTGAAAATGAAATTTAATGATGATTAAACAAGCACATGTGGAAGATACATCAACAAGCCCTAATTCCTAGTTTGAAATAGGGTATGGCCAATTAGGTCTTGGGCAATGTTTACACGAGGTTGACTAGGAATTGAAAGTGAAATCTTGTCACACAACCGGGAGAAGGGGGTAACTCACCCTTCACCTTCACTTCCAAAAGGTACAAAGTTCTTTGGGGCTTAGCCAAGAGTGACAAGATTCCAATTTCAATGAGGGTGTCTTTCGATTCAGCCTCAAATGAGGTCATCCCTAGGGGTGATGAAATCCCCTAGCAAGCCTCCTAGGAAAAGGTAAACAAAAGAAAATCAAAGTGAGGTGTTTTTGATCTCCAAGATCACCTTGCGGTGCGAGGAGAGAGCATACACACGCACACTTGATTTACACTTGCAGTGCGGTGCGAGGAGAGAGCATCAAAATGTGAGGAAGACAAGTCAAGCAATGGTTCTTTTTAGCCCAAATTTGAAGACGTGATTGAAGACATTGGTTGATTTTATGCCCAATTTCAATGATGTGTGATCAAACAATGTTCATTTTAGAAGCCCAAATCGAAATGTGTATGCAAACAATGATTCGTTTTATGTCCTACATTGAAGTGTGTTTGCAAACAATGATTATGAAGAAATGAAAAATAGAATGAATGCACCTAATTATTTCATTGTCCAAATTGTTATATTTGTTGTTCCTGATGTTGTTCCAGCTTTGTAAGATCCCTGCAAGTCACAAAATAAAAAATGAAGCAAGTAGACTAGCATAGGAGATTGTTATGCAAAAATCAAGAATCTGATAAAATCTATTGAAAATGAATTGATAGAGAAAAATAGATTACATGAATAGATTGTAGATGAAATTCCATGCACTTTGAAAAAAAATTTGTCAAAAAAGGCTGAGTTTTGCTCAAGTTATGTGCATTTGAAGTTTTGAAGCATCTTTGACTTTGACTGTGAAAAAAGGCTGGAAAATGTATAGTCACCTGATAAAATCCTCACAACTACGTAGTTTGTCTTTCCAACTTTCTGACGCCACCAATTTTGTGCAATTTCATTACCGTATGCAAAAGTTGTGAAAATTTGAAAAAAATAGCCTCCTTCGGTATGTAGGAGGCATGAGAGGACAGTCTGACTGTTAACATGAACTGTTCATGGTCTGGCAGTTAGTCTGGATGTGGTCACATGCTACTATTTGTGCTAGGCGGTCAAGGTAACTGTGGCGGTTAAGGTTAGCTGGGTAGTTAAGGCTAACAATTTTTTGCAGTGTTGATCACATGATGTGGTTAGGTGGTTGGGCAGTTAGTGCCTTAGTTAGGTAACCACAGGCCAATGACTAAGAATCAAAGAGGGGCCCAGAGATAATGGGTTAGGGCTAGTGAAGCCTAAACCCTAAATGATGTTGGTGGCGGCTTAGAGGAAGGTGACTGCTATTGTTGAGGTCTGACATAGCAGAGGGAAGGCGGGGAACTGGAAGTGATGGGGAGAAGAGTAGGCCGAGACTGCTATGAAATGAGTGGCGGCCGGCTATGTGGGTGTCGGCGGTGTGGAGAGGTAGGTCTCAGTGGCAATGGCGGAGCTTCAGGTGGAAGTTGGTTCAAAGGAGAGGCCGAGAGTTTGTATACAGGTGGCGGGAAGAGGGGATATGCAGAGGCGGCGATAGAGGAGTGGAGATTGAGTGGTGAGGAGAGGTGGCGACAGGGGATTTGGAATATGGGGGTCGTGAGAGGGGAGATCTATTGGGAGTGGTGAGGGAGAATGGATGGTGGTGATGGGGGTTTGGGTGGTCAATTGGTGGTGACCGAAGGGTTGAACGGTGGGGGAAGTGGTGTCGACCGTTAGGGGAAGTGGTGTTAACCGAGGGCAGAGGGATTTTGAGTGGTGGAAGGGGGTCGATAGAGTTTGATAGTGGCGGTGACGAAGTCACAGGCAGGAGGTGACAGACGGTGGATGGTGCAGTAAGGGTGGTGACAACAAGTGATAGCTAGGGTTTTGACCATGATGGCAACGCTTCAGGGTTTCCTGCAGGACATCAACAAAAACTAGAGCCTCCAACATAAGAATTTTACCCTGAAATCAAAATTTTAGCCTTACAATACAAAATGATATCAGAGCCTCAATCACAACCTACGAATATTGACCATTAAACTTGCAACTGAAAACTAGATATCACAGATCCATACGGTATGGATCCGTACTGTATAGACTGTACCCTAAAGAAATTTCAAATTTTTTCAAAAAAATTTCGTCACAGAACCTAGGCAAATTTACTATCAAAAACTCATAAACAACCTTCTAATCTTAATAGTGCAGTCTATTTTTGCCCAAGATACAACCTGCAACACTTTACTTCCAAATTTTATTTTACAAAACATGCCAAAACAAGAGTTAGAAAAATGAAGATTTTGCCAAGAAAACTTCACAAATTGACGATTAGATCCAAGACTGGGCATGCCAATGTAATCTATGAAGTCAAAATGAAGTTTTAAATACAAATCAAATGCAAAACACAAATGATACCTTCACTTGACCCACAAATCCAAGGGTGGAAGGAGTTGCACCCAAGCTCCTTAGATTTTACCCAATTTGATTGAAATGTGGATTGCTCAAATGCTTGCTCAACACAATGGAGATAAGGGATTGGATGATCGATTGATAGATTAGATCGAATGGCTAGACTGATTTTGGCATTATGATGTTGGGATGAGAAGATTTTGGAGAGATTTTGGTAGAGTTTGGATGCCAAAAGAAGTCCCTCCTAATGGCTTGGGTGAGGGTCTCATTTATAGAGTTTTGGAAATGAGGATGGAGGGTGAGGATTAAAAGATGAGATCAAGGGCTAGGAATCAATGAGAGTTAGGGTTAGGATTGAAGCCATATCCTTGTGACAAGTGTCACAAGGGGAGTGGATGAGAGAGATCAAGGGTTGAATCTTGGTCAATGGGTTTGGAGGGCTCTCATTAAAAGTGAATTTTAAATTCACATGGGGAAAGGTGTGGAGGACAAAAAATGAATTAAAGATTCATTTTTGGGAAGAGTGGACATGACAAGTGAATTTTTAATTCAACTCATAGGGGAGTGTGAATTAAATAATCACCTTTATGTGGGGATGTGAAGATGTACTCTTACATGTGTAAGAGGGTGATAAATGAGGGGTAAGGGAGATTTGACCATTTGAATAAAAGATTGATTTTTATTCAAAAGGTGTGTGGAAGGATGGGCTAAGCAAGGTTGACTAAGTGTTTAGCTTAATTAACCTAGGTCTAGGGGATAGGCAGGCTAGGGTAGATTGATTAGTAGGATAGATTAATTAGATAAGACTGATTTATCTAATTAATAGGGATTAGGGAAATAGACAAAATCAACTAAATAAATATTAGAAATACTTATTTAATTGATGAGGATAGTGTTGTAAGGTATAGTGACAAATTAAATGAATTAATTGATCACAAGGGATAGACAGATGGTTAGAGATAAATTAATTAAATAAGGTGAATTTATTCAATTAATAAGAGGGATGAATTGGTGTAAAGGTATGGGAAACTAGTTTGCAGAGCAAGCAATTTTTTGGTGTCTACAATATGAAATGCAAATACAAGTACTGGAAAGTAAACCAATCTCCCATAATACAGTATGCACTCATCTAGCAAGTCTTTAGACTATATATATGGGTAAACACACACGTAAGACACACAAAACCTCCCAAAATATAGGATGCACTCATCAAGCAAGTCTTTAGGCTGCATATGGGGCAACAAACACGCCACACAAATCAAGCATGCCAAACACACACACACACTTGAAGACATGGAGAAAACATGACAGACAAGCGATGGAGTGTACCTATTTCTAGGTCCAACACCATCTCAGGCACATTACAGGCACACACCGACGATTGCGCTTTGCCACAACAATTGTTGAAAACACACTTAAGGGTTGAGTTAGTCACAGAACCACTCCCCACCTCTATAGAGGACTTTTAAAAATGATAGGATGTGCAATCTGCTCTAAGAAATACACTATCCCTGCCTCCACAGAGGGCTTAAGATAAAAAAGATATATGCAATATTCTACCTCCATAGAGGGCTTGCATGATTGATTGATGGATTGCAAACAAACTTAGGATGCAAGATGCACTCATCGAGAAAGTCTTTAAACTGCACTTGAGGACAAGCACATAGCTAACATCTACAATAGACATCTTACCTTATATATGCCTCCACCTTAAGGTGGTTGATATCAGGTATCGATATCAAGCACATTAATGTAGGAAGAAAACACACAAAGGAACACAAGCTCTCACAAAGACCATGTCCCCTAGAGGTGACATGTACTTCACAAACACCAAATGTTCCCACAAACACATCCCTGCAAGAAATATGTTAGTGTCTATAAAATCATGACAAACAACAACATCAATGCATATGAAATATGAGGTATGCAAGATTTAAGGTAGACAAAGTGCACAGAGCAGCAATATTGTTTATGATTTGTAAATGAGATAGAACACCATCAAAATCATCACTATGCAGAAAGCACGAGTAGTTCCACTAGCCAAGTGTCGGATAAGATATACAACCCCATCTTCATATTAGGAACTAAGTCCATTTTTTGATTGCTATCGAAAGGGACACTAGGTCCGCATTAGTATAAATGTTTTTCGTCATCCATCTGCTAGGTGGAAACACTAGAGGAAGGGAAACAATAAATCAGAGAGGAGAAGCAAGTGTCTTAGGGACAGTCATGTAGGAGGGTACCCCTAGGTCACCAACCATGACACTATGTCCGTAAGACACAACACACAATAATGAAATTAGAGAGAGAAGAGATATAGAAGAATGCTTATACAAATAGAAGAAGGTCACAACAAAGGCGGTCTCCTGGTATCCTGAACCTTACAAGAGAATCTGAGGTCATCCCAGGAGGCCTAAACAACACATAACACATCATGGGGGAAGCACATCATGAGAGAGATAAAGGGTTAGAGATACTTACCTGTAGGGCCCCTGCCAGGCTAGAGGTTATCTATAAGAAAATCATCGTCATCATCTTCCCACTCCCTAATGTTGGAGGAAAGTGGGGCGTAAGGTATCATGGCCATATTCATGTCTTGCTCATCACATTGTTCATTGTTATGATCACTATTGTTTGATTGAATTTTGGGATCAATGTTTTCTTGTTGAGAGGCAAGGTTTATAGCATAGGCTTGTCTCCTTTTTCTTCTTTCTCTTGCTTTTCTATTTCATTTTCTTTTACCACTTATCTCTTGTAAGATAGGGCTATCTTCTTTCATAGGCTTGTGCAATTTAGAAGATGAATCATCGGGATCAAATCTCATTTGTCACAGTGGAATGTTTTGTTGTTGACAATGACATCCTGATCCTTGTAAGGATTTCAGGGGAGGAGCCTCAGCATTGGGACCTTATCCTTTTGATCTAAGATTCTCTTCGTATGTGGGATTTTTGTCTTTTGTCATTTCTTGTATAGGAGGACTAGGTACTTCAGTTTTATCCCAAAAGTAATTCAACCTATAAGGTGTTTTCTCAGCCAAAGGTTTATATTTGTTGAGAGGGATGGTGATTATACGGCCATCAAGAGGGAATTTCAGATAATGGTGTATTGTTTAAGGGATAGCTTTCATTTCTTTTAGCCAAGGGTGTCCCAATTTAATACGAAAGTGGTCCAAAATAGGGGCAACATCAAACCATTGTTTGACATGTTTTTCCATATAGTGTTACCAACAATGATATCTTACCAAAAGGCTTAATAAAGGTTCCCTTATGTGTTTTAATCATCATGCTCGAGACGTCATAAGAACCTTGCATTAATTGATGTGAAAAGAGGAACTCTTCGGTGACAACATTAGTCATGCAATTAGGATCTATAAGAGTTCCATTCATAGGGTTTCCCATTATTTTCACAGTGATGTAAAGAGTTCCAATCTTATCTTCAGTTGTTCTGTCATGAGGTGTAAATACTATTTCAGGTTCAGGGACTTTTCTTTTCATGTAAGGTCTAGGAGGGAACCTATTGTTTGTTGAGACATGGACTAGCTAGGACTCGAACCTAAGACCTTCCATTCACTGCTATAGTGCTCTACCACCAAGCTACTAGCCCCTCTTGGACCAGTCCATTGTCAGTCTGGGTGAGGCTTATTTCCAACACCAACACCCCCCCTTAAGCCACACCTCTCATGTGCTTGGGGCTCCTAGCCTAGGCCTAGCTCTAATACCATGTTGAGACATGGACCAGCTAGGACTTGAACCTAGGACCTTCCATTTGTTACTGGAGTGCTCTACCACTAAGCTACTAGCCCCTCTTGGACCAGTCAATCGTCAGTCTAGGTGTGGCTTATTTCCAACACCAACATTGTTGTTGTTGTGATTAGAGGCCATGTTTGTATGCTCAAATAAAATTTGAAAGTTTTTCCAAAAGTATGTCAAAGATAAGTGCAAAGCAATATACCCCAAAATAGCCTCAAATGCTTGATTTTTTGTACTTTTTCAATGCAAATGAACGGAACAAAGGATATTGTAAGGATTTTGATCAAGGGTAGAAAAGTGTATGTATGATATCAATCCAAAACATCAAAAGTATCCTTCTCAACACACTCTTGATGCAATTTCAAGTTAATGCCAAGTCAAAATATAGTGAAAATATGTCAAAATAGGCACTTTTTTCACCAAAACTCAATGCAAAAGAGCATAACAAAGGGTGTTGTGAGGAAAATGATGATGAAAAGAAAATTATATTAGAAATAACAGCCACTTGATGTTAAAATACCCAACACAACACGCTTTTAGTGTCACTTAAGGTAAAACCCTAGTGAAAAATATAGCAAAAATAGGCTATTTTCCACATTTTTTCAATTCCAAGACCTAGCAAGAGAGGTGTTGTAATCAATTTTAAGAGGTGCAGAAAATAAAAGTGATGGTATCAGTCACCTCAATCCATAAACTTAGAGTGCAAACTAGGTCAAACCTTAGAGTAAAAATGGTCAAAATGTGTAGTTTTTCACCAAATTTTCAATGTAAGAGGCCAATCAAAGGGTGTTGTGAAGTTTTTTAGAAAGAGAAGCAATTAATTACCCTATTAAAAACTAATTTGTACAAAAATACCCTTCAGAAGATGCCTATGGTGCAAGTTTAGAGAGTCTATAAGGCCAAATTTAGTGAAAATCATTGTTTTTGAAGACCTAGGTTTTAGATCTTGACACAAAATGATATGTGAATATTTTTAAGTCTGATTTCTGATGAAAATTAAATAATCTCATATCTAAAAATGATTTTCAAGATTTAATATGCAAAATGTCAATGCAAATTTAATGAAAATGCATGAAAATTGCTAGTTTTTGTTGAAATTTTCTATGCAAAAATGCAAATATTTTAAATCTAAATACAAATTTACACTAAAATGCAAGACTATAGACAAATTCTAGTTTGAATGAGTCTATAAAATCATTAGAAAAATCTGAAAGAAGATTTTGCCTACTAACCCTAGATTTTGGAATTACTAGGTTTAATGAGAATTGTCAAAATTTCTACAAAAGCCTAGCAAATTTATGATGAAAATGCAATGCCAATTAATGAATTTTTGTATTTTTCTGTAATTTATATCAGATCTGATATAAAAATTATGAATTAGGGAAATTTAGGAAGAATTGATGCAATTTAGTGAGCTATATGAAAATGCAAGCTAGGGTTTTTTAATTTTTGCAAAATTTTCAATTTTTTTTATAATTTTTTCAATGCAATAAGATGAAAGACTATATGAATGAATGAAATTAATGCAAATCTAACAAAAAACAGTCAACAAATTGTAATTTAAGTCCAAAAACACAGGTTCACCAAAATGTTTGGTGGAAAATTAGATTTGTTAATGTTTTAGTGTTTTGGTGTTTAAATCCGCCTTTCCACTTTACATTCAAGGATCTAGGATTGAGTGGAAATTCACTATCATACCCTAGAGTCACTATGAGATGTAGGGAAGCTTGGATTAGGGTGTTTAATTATTAATTTTCTCTCTCCTATGCTCAACTAACCATTAAAACCCTAATTATGTAAAAACAGAAGTAAACTGATGAATTATGGAAAATGTTGCTACAGACGGAAGCAAAATACCAAATTGCAGAGTATGTATTTTTCAGGGACCTAAGGCTGAAAAGTCAGGGACACAGGAGTGGGCACCCAAGTACAAGGCCCTATTTTTTGTCTGGATCTAGCAACAAGATCTACAACCTGAATCTTCTGTATCAGATATTTTCCTGACATGGAACTTCGAGGACTAGGGAGCAGGCAACCTAGTCCAAGGGTATATTTTCTTTCTTTCCTACACTTCAGACACTCCAATATGCTCCTCTGCAACTCCACTCAGTCTAGCTCCTCATCCTATAACCTATAATCACAGAAACATGGTTTGGGGGTTGTGGTGTTTAGGAGCTTGCCTTAGTCAAGCCCCAGAAAGACACTTAAGTCTTCCAAACACCTTTGTCAGATAGAGAGAGAGTGCCCTTGTGAGGTAGAGGTCAAATCCAAATGAAACAATGATAGAAAGTACAATGATATCACCTTGTAGTGAAGATCTCATGGGAGGAAGATTCTCTTCATTCCATGAGGAGATGAATGCTCAAATATTCAAATACAAACACATAAACAAAACAAGTCTGCTCTTGTAACACTATGAAAGGTTTAAATCACCTTAGGATGCCAAAATCACATGAACATAATCTTGTTTCTAAATTAATGCCCAAGCATTCTTTTATATGCAACTACAAACACTCCTACCAAGATTTTCGTAATTCAAAATTTACCGTGTCGGCAAAGGACCCAAATAACGGTCATAAACCAACACCTAGAAATTAGGGTTGCCCCAAAATAGGGTAGGACTAGGGTGGGGACACCCAAGTCCTCCCCCCTATTTTGGGTAGGGTACAACTAAAGGGGTCGTCCTAGGTCCCATTTGTCATGTTACCTAGGGCTCATTCCATTGGGATGCCAAAATATCAACTAAGATGTCCTAAATGCATGCTAAAGACCTGGGAGCTAAACCTTATGAGGGAAAAGCCCCAAGGAGACATTTTCCAACATTATAGAAGGATAGAATATTTGACAACTCCTCTATCTTTATGCTCCTCTTTTAAGTTGTTATAAATGTTTCTTGTGCAACATGCACAAGATTAGGCTCAACCTTTTCTTTCACTTGTTTTCTTCTACAAACTATCTTAACACCTATCATCTTATGGTGATTGACTGATTTCATTTTATTACTCTCACAAAACCTAGCAATATGTCCAAACCAATGACATCTAAAGCACATGAATTTGTTTCTTCTATTTGACCATTCAAAGGAATTCTTATTATATCCCATTTTCCTTGCATGCATCCAACAATCCCTTTCTATGTCACCAACTTTATTACAATTATAGCAAACATTGTTATAGTCCTGATTTGTCAAACTATAAGAACTCTTATTCTTATTCCATCCAAGACAATTTCTTGAGTGAGTTCTACAATCTCTAGCTCTATGACCATAAACATGACAAGAATAGCAATAACCATGAAATTGAGAGTAGTTGTACCTTATTGAATGATATTGCCTGATAGGTGGAGGTCTTGAGGAGCTATTTATCCTTCTTCCTTCATTAGCAAGTTTTTCTTCTATCTTGTTTGTAGGAGTAGCAACAAGATGACTCAAATCTGTCTTCTTCCTTGGTGTAATCTTGACATTAGAGGTCTTCCCTTCTTCATAACCCAGACTTGTAGTATCTTTATGATGCTTTTGCTTGCTTAACATGGCATTCAAACATTCAACACTCTTTTCAAACTAAAGATTCTTGTGCAACTTAATAGATGCCTTTGCCCATTCCATTCTCAAAGAAACTATGTCTAACTCTAATCTTAGGTATTCATTAGTTTTGACTTCAAGATCAAATTTTGTAAAATCAAAAACCCTTTTGTCTTCTTCTATTTTTGTCTTTAGACTTATAATTAGTTTATTAGACTCTTCAAGATCTAAAGAAACTTTTACAAAATCTGAACATACCTTGCCATTAGAATCTTTTTCTTGTTGAAGTTGGTCTTCTAGTCTCTTATTTTCTTTTTTGAATTGCTTGATAGTGTCTAGTGCACACAAGAGTTCTCCTTCTAAATCATCCTCACACTCCTATTCACCATACTCTTGTTCATAGTCATATTCACCCACAAAGAGGTCTCCTTCAATCTCAACAACAAAATCATCTTCTCTTTCATCAAGTTCTTGTCCATTTACACTCACAATGAAATCTTCCTTTTAATCAAGACTCTCAACTACAAGACCATTATCTTTATTACACTTTGTGTTAATTTTCAAGGGTGATGTATGCAAAAAATCATTACTTGACTGGACTAGGGCTTGTTGTATAACTTTTTGATCAATACTCTTCCTTCCTCTATTTCTTCTACATTTTCCCATGGTACTCCACTATCAGGACCTACCCAAGCCTGTTATACTTTTATAGGGAACCTATGCTCTGATACCACTTGTTGGAGTACAGGACCACTTAGATGGGGGGGGTGAATCAGTGGTCTATAAACTTTTAAAACCTTTTGCACCTTTTAAATCATAGGATAGAGAATGAGAGAGACTTCAAATATTTATTAAATACATATGCACAAGTATGATTATAAACATTATGATAAAGACCTCAAAGATAATACATTAGGAGACACACATAAAGATAAACAACATGAACCATAACACATGTTTTTCATGAGTGGAAAACACTCATAGGGATGAAAAACAACTCAAAAAATACCTCACTGACTTAATAAAAAACATGCCTCACTGGAAAGAGAACCTTATTGGTTATAACCTCACTGGCAAACATAATTGTCTCACTGGAAAAATGTGCCTCACTGACAACTCAGGTGCCTCACTGGGAAAATGTGCCTCATTGGAAAAATGTGCCAAATTGGCAATTCAGGTGCCTCACTGGCAAAATGTACCTCACTAGCAATTTAGGTGCCTCACTAGCAATTCAAGTGCCTCACTAGCAAAATGTGCCTCACTGGCAATTTAGGTGCCTCACTAGAAAAATTTGCCTCACTGGCAATCAGATGAACATGAGAAAGAAAAGTTAATTTAGAGGGACACTTTGATTCACTATAGTACAATACACCTTCAACATTACTATCATCAACCCCAAAGACTTCTTCTTCTTAGCATAATCTATCTTTTTCTTGAACAAGTACTACCCCTGTATTCATAGGAACCATTGCACTCTCAACATCTGCTGATAGTCTCAATCTACAACATCAATAAAGCCATCTTCTATACACTAATTTATATCATTTGTGTTAGATTTAGGATAGACAACTGAGAGCGGGGGGGGGGGGGGGTGAATTAGTTGTCCAAAACTTTCTTCCAATTAATCACTTAAATCCACTTTGTAATTCAATAATATAATAATAAATCAATCATGGAAACATAATGCATTAAATCAAGAGCAGAAACATATTAACACATAAGACACCAAAATTTTAATGTGGAAAACCTGGTTAAGCGAAAAACCATGGGGTGACTAACCTAATATTGTATTCTCTATTAAAAGAATAAGAAGAACAAAATGGCACATGCCAATTAGGGCTCACTGCCTGAGCACACTGCTCACAAGAGGCCCACTGCCTACAGGAGACACATTGTCTACAAAATAATATATATTACATACTTGAACTAAAGAATAGCATCTTCACCATGCTTGAGTCAGTTCCATTTAAGCCCAATACTTCTACTCTGCCTTTCGCTCTGCTCCTCTCTACCACATATTCATCTCCACAAGATCCATTTGAAATGACTTCACAACTCCTTATTTCTACAAGACATCGACTTAGGGATAATCATCCAAGTCGGCATACATTATAAAGCAAATACATAAATACAACATGACTAATTACAAGAAAACTTCATGCAGATCAACACACTGTCAACCACATAGATTTGAGACTTCAATATTCCTTTAGGAACATGCCATTCTTCACAGAACATCTTCAAGATCATCTGCAGGATGTGTAACTCATTTGATCAGCTAGACTTAGGAAGAACATCATCATCCAGAAGTAATTCTTCAATTACGAGGTTAATCTTCAATGCGGACCACCAATACAAACTGGACACAATCCAGAGACCACAAGCTTTCTTGAATCACCAAGAACATCCACACTACTTCTGCTTGCTAAAATCATCCTCTCCTTCATCCAGAACCTCAAGAACATAGTCTGTCATCACTATCATATTAGAATAGATGCTTGTGGACCTCCAAACCATGAACCAATTGAGTTATCAATTCACATTGACTTCCTAAACATTCCACCAAATCTGTAGAATAAGATATTGCATTTTTGGATCTCACCACCAGACCTATCTGTGTCACTCTGTCACCTCTAAACATCTGCCAAAAATGGTTTTACTTAAGTGGCCATAACTTCTTCAGATCTTCATACGGACCTCTGAAATCTTTACTGGATCATCTTGAGACACATATCGACAAACCCTTTGATGCGCATCCTCTGATCTTCATCTTAGCTGGGATCTTTACCTCACTGTTCTTCTCTATTCTTGATAGGACTAATTTTCTCAATATCCTCAGCATATAGCTCATCCAATCCTTATCATTAATGCAATAGGAGTATGTTGACATCAATGACAACACCGATTAGGCCCATACTTGCAACAATCTCCCCCTTTGTCATTGATGGCAATATATGATGTGAAAAGCTGTTTTAACCATCAAGACAAGAACTTCTCCTAACTAACATAACTCCCCCTATCAACAACAACCATTCACATGTCTTCTCTTCCTTTGCTGCTCCCCCTTTGATAAGTAACTACTTGTTTTTCACATGTCTTCTCTCCCCCTTTGACATCAATGGCAAAGGGCACACACTTGCATCACTTCAGAATCACACTGGCTGCTCCCCCTGAGTAGCAGCTTCCCATCATCAATCTGGACCACAAGATATGATTGTGAGATCCACCAGACTGATGCACATTAGTGCACCTTAATTTAGAACTGGAGGGGTAATAAACCCTAACTTCTCCCTGAGATACTCAAAAGAGTGCTTAGGTAGAGGTTTAGTAAAAATATCTGTAATCTGATCCTTGGAGGGCACAAACTCTAGTTTGACTTCATTCTTGTTCACCTGCTCTCTCAAAAAATGAAACTTGATGGATATATGTTTTGTCTTTGAATGCAACACCAGATTTTTTGATATATTTATTGCACTTGAATTATCACAGAAGATTGTGATAGGTTCCTCATATTCCACTCTGATGTCTCTTAGCATTTGTTTCATCCACAAAACTTGAGTGCAACTACCTACTGCTGCAATATATTATGCTTTTGCAGTGATCAGAGATATTGCCTCTTATTTCTTGCTCAGCCAAGAAACCAATCTCTTCCCCAAAAAGAATGCTCCACCACTGGTACTCTTCCAGTCATCCACATCTCCTGCCCAATCCGCATCTATATATGTATGAAGAGAGAAATCATGATCTCTAGGATACCACAAACCATACTCAACTGTCCCTTTTAGATATCTAAAAATCCTCTTGATTGCCATGACATGAGATTCTCTAGGATTAGCTTGGAATCTAGCAACAAGAACAACATCATTCATAATCTTAGGTCTAGTTTGAGTGAGATACAATAATCCTCCAATCATTGACCTGTACTTTTTGTAATTAGCCTTAATGATTTGCAGACCCAAGAAGAAATTCATTTCCCCAAACATGGACATCTCAAATTCACTTTTAATTTGATTTGCAAAAGTTTTGGACATACTATCTCTTCCTCCAAAAATGATATCATCAACAAACACTTCAATAATCAAGATATTTTCATAATCAATTTTGAAGTACAAGTTACTGTCAGTAGTACCTTTGTTGTAACCAATCTTCAAAGATGCTTATCTAGTCTTTCATACCAGGCTCTTGGGGCTTGTTTAAGTCCATACAGTACTTTCTTCAACTTGCAGACCATATCACCATGATTAGACAATTGAAATCCATCCGGTTGCTCAATGTAAACTTCTTCTTCCAAGTCACCATTCAAGAAGGCAAACTTGACATCCATTTGTTATACTCTGAAGTCCTTGAAGGCACTAAAGGCAAGAAATAACCTGACTACTTCAATTCTTGCCACCGGAGTAAAAGTTTCTTCAAAATCAACTCCTACTTGAGAGTAACCCTTGCAGACCAATCTGGCTTTGTTTCTGACTACTTCACCAACTTCATTCAGTTTGTTCTAGAAGACCCATTTGGTTCCAATCACATTCTTGTTTCTAGGTCTAGGAACAAGATCACAAGTGTGGTTTTTCTCAATTTGCATTAGCTCTTCCTCCATTGCTTTAGTCCAACTTTCATCATTACATGCTTCATTCACTGTCTTTGGTTCAATCTTTGAAATCAGACAATACTCTTCTAAGTCTTGAGCAATCTTTCTTCTTGTTTGAACACCTTTTCTTTTATCACCTATGATCTGGTCTTCAGAGTGATTTAGTTTTACATACCTGGGAATTTTGGGACTTTCTTGCACTTCTATTTCTTGCACAAGTTCATTCAAACTTATCTCTTCTTGTTGATTCACTGGACCAGTCTGAATCTAAATTTTAGAAGGGGCTTGAACTCCTTGGATCAGAACATCGTTCTGATCATCTTCATCATATTCATAAAACCTTGAGGGTTTTTCAATACCTTCGTCAACCTTCACATTTGTACTTTCTATAATCTTTCTCAATCTCTTGTTATAACACCTGTATGCTTTGCTTTGAGTAGAATAACCTAAGAATATTCTTTCATCACTTCTAGCATCAAATTTGCCTAGATCTTCATCTTTTAATGTAAAATTTGCTACCAAAGACTAAAATACTTCATAGTGGGAGTGATGCCAAACTAGAGTTCATAAGGAGTCTTACCAGTATTGCTTTTGATTTGTACTTGATTAAGAGTATAGACTGCAGTGCTTACAGCTTCTCTCTAATAGATCTGAGGAACATTTACTTCCATCATCATGGTTCTAGATTCTTCCTGGATGGTCCGGTTCTTTCTCTCCACTACTCCATTCTGCTATGGAGTCCTTGGAGTAGACAACTATCTCTTTATCCCATGTTTCTCACATAATTCTAAGAACTCACTGGATGTGAATTCTCCACCTCTATCAGACCTTAGACATTTTATGTTCAATCCGGTTTCATTCTCTACCATAGCCTTGAATATTTTGAATTTCTTAAGAGCCTCTGATTTCTCTTTTAGAAAAGTCACCCACATCATCTGGGAGTAGTCAACAATTAATAGCATGAAGTATCTATCACCTTGCACACTCCTGATTCTTGCCAGACGACATAGATCAGTATGAACTAAGTCCAATAATTTGGTCAAAGATTGTTCCTTACTTTTGAATGTGACTCTACTTTCCTTACCCAACTGACACTCTTTGTACAAACTAGTAGTGGGTTTCACCAGTCTTGGAAGATCTCTCACAGCCTGGGTGTTGCTTATCTTGATGATATTATCAAAATTCACATGACACATTTTCCTATGCCACAACCAACTCTGATCAATTTGAACAAATAAACTTTTACCAGTACCAACCAAGTGGAAGATATTACCTTTTGTTTGAGTACTGGATGCAATCTCTATTCCGGAGCTTTCAAAGATTTTACATTTTCCATTTTTGAATCGAAGATCATAGCCTTTGTCCACCAACTGTCCAACACTGAGAAGATTATGCTTTAGACCTTCAACATACAATACATTACTGGTTTTGTTCTTTCCATCAAAGGAAATAGTTCCTCTACCTCTGATTCTACTAGCAGAATTATCACAAAATTTTACCACTCCTCCATATCTTTCCAAATCTATGAACTTATTTTTGTCACCTGTCATATGGTGGGAGCATCCACTGTCAATGATCCATTCACCCTTTTCTTCAACTTGGGAAGCCATAGCTCTCTCTACCGTGTTATGATTGATTGATTAAGAGGGCATTGGATCTTCTCCCTTGATGGCAATAAACACCCAGTCACTTCCAAATTTGTTTCCTGTCTCTGATTCATCATCTGTTACTCCTTCATCATCATCATCTTCATGAACATAGTAACATTTCTTTTGGAAGCTTGATCTATTAGGATTTGGTCTTGAAAATCTTTCCAGACACCTTGAGGCAAAATGACCAATCTTATTGCAGTTAAAACATTTAAAAGGCAATTTCCCTTCATACTTATCAGATCCTCTTGGCAGTCTTTTTGCAATAAGGGCTTCAAGTTGAGCAATTTCTGCTTCATCTTCTTCCAGATCTTTTCTTGCTTTTTCATACCATGATAGTTTCTTTGAAGAGTTCTCTCCTAGATGAAGCTTTTGTTTACCTTTTACAGAGGCACTAGCTTTGAATGCAGATTCAGTCTTGGGGGGGCATCTCCAAACTTGGACAATTCAAATGCAGCTAATTTACTAACCAATTGATCTCTTGTGATATTTGAAAAGGATCTAAATTATTCAATAGCAGCAAGCTTGTATTTGTGAGAATTGGTAAGGGATCTGAGAATTTTGGCAACAATCTCATTTTTATCCAAGACTCCACCAGCACATCTAATGCCACAAACAAGCTCATATATTCTTGGCATAAATGTAGTGATATTTTCATCTTCTCTCATCTTTAGGTTTTCAAATTTTCCTTTCAGACTCTGTAGCTTGGCACATTTGACATACTTATCTCCTTCATGCAAAAGTTCTAGTTTTTCCCAAATCTCAAATGCAATTTTTAGATCAATAACATTTGTTAGTTTTGAATTAGATAAGGCACTTACTAGAGCTTCTTTAGCTTTAAGATTGTTTTCAACATCTCTAATTTCATCTATAGTTCTCAGACCATTCTGTGGAGGAACATACTTCTTTGAATTTATGATCCAATATTGCATTCCCATACATTGCAAGTGACATTCCATGCGGCTTTTCCAAAGAGTGTAATTGGTTCCATCAAACCTCAGACTATCCTTCTTGTAGGATGACATCTTGGATCTCCTCAAGTGGTTAAGCTCTTTTTAGAGGAACTTCGCTCTGATACCAATTGTTAGATTCAGGATAGACAACTGAGAGGGGGGTGAATCAGTTGTCCAAAACTTTCTTCCAATTAATCACTTAAATCCACTTTGTAATTCAACAACATAATAATAAATCAATCATGGAAACATAATTCATTAAATCAAGAGTAGAAACATATTAACACATAAGACACCAAAATTTTAACATGGAAAACCTGGTTAAGGGAAAAACCACAGGGTGACTAACCCAAGATTGTATTCTCTGTTAAAAGAATAAGAAGAACAAAATGGCACATGCCAATTAGGGCTCACTACCTGAGCACATTGCTCACAAGAGGCCCACTGCCTATAGGAGACACACTGTCTACATAATAATAGATATTACATACTTAAATTGAAGAATAACATCTTCACCATGCTTGAGTCAGTTCCATTTAAGCCCAATACTTCTGCTTTGCCTTTCGCCCTACTCCTCTCTACCACATATTCATCTCCACAAGATCCATTTGAAATGACTTCACAACTCCTTATTTATACAAGACATCGACTTAGGGATAATCATCTAAGTCAGCATACATTACAGAGAAAATACATAAATACAACATGACTAATTAAAAAAAAACTTCACACGGATCAACACACTATTGGCCACACAGATCTAAGACTTCAATATTCCTTTAGGAACATGCCATTCTTCACAGAACATCTTCAAGATCATCCACAGGATGTGTTAACTCACCCGGTCAGCTAGACTTAAGAAGAACATCATCATCCAAAAGTAATTCTTCAATTACAAGCTCAATCTTCAATGCGGACCACCAACATGAACTGGACACAATCCAGAGACCTCCACAAGCTTTCCTGAATCACCAAGAACGTCCACACTACTTCTGCTTGCTGACATCATCCTCTCCTTCATCCGGAACCTTAAGAACACAGTCTGTCATCACTGTCATATTGCAATAGATGCTTAGAGACCTCCAGACCATGAACCAATTGAGTTGTCAATTCACATTGACTTCCTAAACACTCCACCAAATCTACAGAACAAGATATTGTAGTTCTAAATGTCACCGGACCTATCTATGTCACTCTGTCACCTCTGAACATCTGCTAGAAATAGTTTTACTTAATTGGCCATAACTTCTTTAGATCTTCATGTGGACCTCTAAAATCTTTACTGGATCATCTTGAGACACATATCTACAAACCCTTTGATGTGTATCCTCTAATCTTCATCTTAGCTAGGATCTTTACCTCACTATTTTCATTGTTCTTCTTTGTTCTTGATATGACTAATTTTCTCAATATCCTCAGCACACAGCTCATCCAATCCTTATCATCAATGCAATAGGCGTATGTTGACATCAATGAAAATACTAGTTAGGCCTATACTTGCAACAATTTTAAAGTTATATCTTCAAACTATAAACATTCCAACTCCCATACAAAAGATCATTACAAATCAAAATGAACTCCTGATCACAACTCTATAGCACAAGAGGTAATGAACACCATATGAAGTAATGACTACACCATATCGCCCTAATCCATTAACAATGGAAATATGAAGACCAATGATAAAAACTCCATTCTGCCCTATGAAATGAGTATAGACCTTTGCATCACATAACAAACCGTAACTAGTAAAAGTCCTTAATGATTTCTCTGCAACTTCCTTTTATAATACTGAAATCATACTTCACATTTGAATCTTTCTATATTATAGACTGTAACATCAGAAAATGTCCCCTTGGGGGCTTTTCCCTCATAAGGTTTAGCTCCCAGGTCTTTAGTATGCATTTAGGACATCTTAGTTCATATTTTGGCATCCCGATAGAATGAGACCTAGGTTTCATGGCAAACTGGACCTAGGAGGACCCCTTAAGCTGTACGCTACCCAAAATAGGGGGAGGACTTTGGCGCTCGTGCCCTAGTCCTGCCTTATTTTGGGGAAGCCCCAATTTCTGGGTGTCAGTTTATGACCATTAGTTGGTTCTTTTGCTGACACGGTAAAGTTTGGTTTTTAAAATCTTGGCAAGAATGCTTGTATGTGCATATATAAGCATGTTTAGGCATTCATTTGTAAACTAGATTCTAATGAGCAAGCTATTATGTTCTTAAGGTGATTTAAGGCTTCTATTGTGTTACAAGAGTAGACTTGTATGTTTGATGTGTTGATATTTATAGATTTGAGCATCAATTTCTTCATGGCATGAAGAGCATCTTCCTCCATGAGAGCTTCACTACAAGGTGACATAATATTGTGTTTTTATCATTGATTCCTTTGGTTTTTGCTGGACACACACTCTTTGTCTGAAAATAGTATTCAAAGACTTAAGTGTCATCTAGGGATTGATTGAGGCAAGCCTCTAAACACCACAACCCCCAAACCAAGTCTTGTGATTGCAGGTTATAGGTGTCGCATCTGGAAAAAGTGGAGTTGTAGGAAGGCTTGGCAGGCATTAGGAATTTAGGATCTGAAGAAAACTCAGACATAGGAGTACTTCTAGGACTACAATGCTCACAACAGTGTCCTCCACAGATAGATCTTGGGAAACAGAAGTTACATGGTTGATCAATGTCGAAAGGAGGTCCAGATTGCCCAAAAAAGTAGGTACCTTGGACTTGGGCACACGTACCTTAGTCCCTGATTGTTTCGCCTCGAAACCTTGAAAATAGGTATTCTCTGATTTGCCATTTTACTCCCATCTACAAGAGATTTTTCCATTATTTGTCAATTTGTTGTCATATTTGCATAATTAGGGTATGATAGTGCTCACCACTCAACCCTAGATCCTTCAATGTTTAGTGGAGAGGCAGATTTTAACATCTAAACAACAAAAGATTAACAAAATCTAATTTTCCCTTAAACATTCTGGTAAACCTATGTTTTGGGCTTAAATTGCAACTTTTTGAGTGTTTTTATTCATATTTGGTGTGATTTCATTCATTCATATAGGCATTTACTTTATTGCATTGAGAAAATTTCAAAAAAATTGAAAAATTGAAAAAATACAAAAAAATTGCATTAATTGGCTTACTAAATTGCATCATTTCTTCCTAATTTTTCCTAATTCATGATTTTTGCATCAGATCTAATATAAACTAGAGAAAAATCTAAAAAATTAGAAATTTACATTACATTTTTATCATTTAATTGCTAGGGTTTTGTGGAAATTTTGACAATTTAGTTAACCTAGTAATTCCAAAATCTAGGGTTTGTAGGCAAAATCTATTATTAGATTTTTCTACTGATTTGAGAGGCTCATTAAAATTTTCATTTGTCTGTAGTCTTGCATTTTAGTGTGAATTTGCATTTAGATTTAAAATATTTGCATTTTTACATAGAAAAGTTCAACAAAAAACTAGCAATTTTGATGGATTTTCATTAAATTTGCATGGGCATTTTGCATGTTAAGTCTTGAAAATTATTTTAAGATCTAAGAGTAAGTCAATTTCATCATAAATCAGACTTCAAAACATTCTCATAGTATTTTGTCCCAAGATCTCAAACCTAAGGCTTCAAAAACAACGATTTTTGATAAATTTGGCCTTATCGACTCTCTAAACTTGCACTATAGGTGTGTTGTGAAGGATATTTTGCATTAATTTTCTGTTATTAGGGTAATAATTTTCTTCCCCTCATAAAAATCTTCACAACACCCTTTTATCGAGCTCTTGTAGTGAAAATTTTGCGAAAAACTACACATTTTAGCTATTTTTGCCCTAGGGTTTGACCTAGTTTGCAGTCCAAGTGTGTTGTGATCAATTTTATGGATTGAGGTGACTGATATTATTGATATTATTTTTTTTACCTCCTAAAATTCCTTACAACACCCCTTTTGTCAGGTCTTGGAAATGAAAAAATGTGAAAAATAGCTTATTTTTGCTATATTTTCACTAGGGTTTGACCTTAAGTGGCACTAAAAGCATGTTGTGCTGGATATTTTTGCATCAAGTGGCTGTTATTATTGATATTATTTTCTTTCCATCATCATTTTCCTCACAAAACCCTTTGTTATGCTCTTTTGCATCAAATTTTGGTGAAAAAAGTGCGTTCTTTGACATATTTTCACTATATTTTGACTTGGCATTATCTTGGATTCACATCAAGAGTGTGTTGAGAGTGATTATATTGCTATTTTGGGCTGATATAAGACATATAACTTGTTTCCCTTGACATAAATCCTTACAACATCCTTTGTTTCATTCACTTACATTGAAAAGTATAAAAAAATCAAGCATTTTGGGTTGTTTTTGCTCTTGTCTTTTGCACCGATTTTGAAAAGCTTTAAAAATCTGATCTTACATTGGAATGGCACCTTCATGTCATTTCTCAATGGTATGTTTACATGCAGTTATCCAAGATCTTGATTTTGACCAATTTTTAATCCTCGTGGGTGAACATCCTTTGATATTGGAATATTTAACCAAATTCAACTCTAGGAACACTCATGAGAAAGATGAGAGTAAAAAGCCTTTTTTTGCCATGGAATATGATGATGCTACTAATGTACCTTCCTTTCATCCCACTACTCTCCCTGGCCAAGATGTAGCATTAGTGGATGAGAAAAGATCTCTCACATTAAGTCCTTTGGAGATGGATATTGGGTGCAATCAAGAGGGAAACAATGTTCATTCAATAATCGTTAATAGACTTCATAGAAATATTCCTAAAATGATTTTCTGAGGGGAACTTAGTGCACCCTCTTGCTTAAAACTGGTGATTATATTTCAAGGTGTTCAAAATGTATTACAACGACCACACCACAATGTGATTGCTCACACATACAACACCCATAATAACAACCAAAGTAACCAAGTGCCACATGTGCCTATCTCTCTTCCATGTTCTCAACCTATGCTCCCTCAACCACCTCATCTTACTCATAAAAGTGGTCAAGAGTATGATCTTGTCAAACAGATTTGTGCTACTCCAACTAAGATCTCTCTTTGGGATTTAATACAAACATCGCCTACATACCATGGAATGCTCCAAGAACCTTTGCAAAAGGTGATTGTCCCACCTACTTCTAAGCCTAATGATGTAGCAGCTGTATTGGATAGTATGCATGTGACAAAAATAGATATTCTCTTTCAACAACAAGAATTACCATCAATTGAAGTTTAAAACCAATATGATCCTCTTATAATCTTTGTCACAATAAATAAAACATTGGTAAAACAAGTTATGATTGACATTGGATCGGCTCTTAATGTTTGTAGAATTGACCTTCTAGACAAAATCAAGGTTGACACATCACTAATCACACCAAATGGCATTAGTATTCATGGATTTGATAATGTTGGACGATAATCCATGGGTACTATAACTCTACCTATACAAGTAGGACCTATGCTTGTGCCTACCCTGATTCATGTCATGCCTTGTTCTTTAGCTTACAACATGATTCTTGGTAGACCTTGGATTCATGCATTGGGGATAGTTCCTTCCACCTTACATCATTCAATCAAATTTATATTCAAAGGTAAATTTCATACTATTCATGCCAATCATGAACCAGATAAATGTCTACACATTGAAAAACAACAACCAATTTACAATCATATGAGCTTAAACACTTTACGAGCCAGTTCATCAAAGCTCTTAGCCATGAATGATGTTTTGAAAGATTCTATACCATCGAATGCACTTGTTGGTGATGATTGGGGTTCACTGGATTTTAATCCTTGCAGTATAGGGGAATATAAAATTAATAGCCTTGACACATCAAAAGTAGCATTGATCTCACCTAAGCAATATTTTGAAGCACCTAAGAAACCTAAAATCCCCTTGGTAGAAAATAAAAATAATACCCTCGCTTATACTACAAATTATGAAACCTATGAGGCTTCACCTTCTTCTAAGGAAATGACATCCCTTTATGGTCAAGGATTTAAAATCCTTTATAATACTTGTGAATATGAAGGTAAGGGATGTGGTATAAATCAACAAGGAATCTAAGTACCTATAGAATCTGCTTCAACACATTACTCAAGCAGCATTGGATATAATCCTTTTAAAGAAAAGAAAGCCTCTCATCGTCCTACACTTAATGTTAATTCAAAAAGATCAAAACAACATGACAAATATCCTAGATATGCAGGTTCTTAACTATGGTACCCTAACAGGTAAGTATCTCTAACCCTTTTGTAATGTGCTTCCCCCGTGACGTGTTATATGTTGTTTCGGCCTCTTGGAATGACCTCAGATTCTCCCATAAGGTTCAGGACACTAGGAGACTGCCTCTGTTGTGACCTTCCTCTATTTGTATCATCATTCTTCTAAATTGCTCTCTCTCTAATTTCATTATTGAGTGTTGTCTTACGGACATAGCATCGTGGTTGGTGACTTGGGGGCACCCTCCTACATGACTATCCCTAAGACACTTATTTCTCATCTCTTATTTATTGTTTCCCTTCCTCTAGTGTTTCCACCTAGTGGGTGGATGACAACAAACATTTACAGTGATGTAGACCTAGTGTCCCTTTTGAGAGCAATAAAAAAATGGACTTAGTTCTGAATATGACGATGGGGTTGTATATTTTATCTGACACTTGGCTAGTGGAAGCACTCATGCTTTGCACGTAGTTAAGTTTATGATGTTTCTGTCACATTTACAAACCTTAACAATACTATTGCTCCGTGCACCTTTGTTAGCCTTTAAATCTAGCCTTGGCGGTACTCGATTTAGAGAGCTTTGTGATATAGCCTCATAGTTATCCTCAAAATCTGAATTTGTTGTATAACCTTGGCTCTTTGTATGGTTAATCATATGCATTGATGTTGTTGTTTATCATGATATTGTAGACACTAACATGTTTCTTGCAAGGATGTGTTTGTGGGAACATTTGGTAATCGTAAAGTACATGTCACCTCCGGGGGGCATGGGCTTTGCGAAAGTCAGTGTTCCCTTGTGTGTTTTCTTCCTACCTTAACGTGCTTGATATCGATAACTGATATCAACCACCTTAAGGTGGGGACATATATAAGGTAAACTATCTATTATTGATGTTAGCAATGTGCTTGTCCTCAGGTGTAGGCTAGTATAATGAGTACTTCCTACATCCTGAGTTTGTTTGCAATCAATCAATCAATCTATTGCGTATACCTCCTTTTTACCATAAGGTGTCTCCATGATGCGGGTGGGGTTGTATACGTTTGAGCTCATACCTCCTTTTCACTGTAAGGTGTCTCCATGATGTGGGTGGAGTGGTATGCCATGCTTCCTTTTCACTGTAAGGCATCTCCATGATGCGAGTGGGGTTGCATTTTCAAAAGTCCTCTACAAAGGTGGGGAGCGGTTCTATGACTAACTCAACCCTTAAGCGTGTCTTTGGTGATTGTTGTGGTGAAGCCCAATCATTAGTGTGTGCCTGTAATGTGCCTGAAATGTTGATGAGCCTAGAACTAGGGAACACACCATCGCTTGTCTGCCGTGTTTTCTCTGTGTCTTCAAGTGTGTGTGTTTTGGCATGTTTGTTGCCCCATATGTTATATGCATTTTGGGAGGTTTTGCATGTCTTGCATGTGTGTTGCCCCATATATACTAAGACCTACACCTTAGGGTAGTGCATCCTGTATTATGGGAGGTTTTAATAATTTCCAGTACTTGCAGTTGCATTTTATAATATGAGAAAAATAAAAGAAAAGATATCATTTCTATCTTCCATGCATTAATGTGTCTTCTATGTATTGACTGTATTCTCCATGTTCTGCATGATTGTAACTATCTTCTCTGTGTTTTACATGCATGTTACTGTCTTCTATGTGATTGGCGTGTCTTCTCTGTGCTTGATGTGTTTTATGTGTTTGTGACCTTACATTAATGCATGTAGTGGCCTCGCATTTATACATACATTAAAGTGGGGGCTAAATGTAATGTCAAAAAATGTCCCCTTGGGGGCTTTTCCCTCATAAAGTTTAGCTCCCAGGTCTTTAGTATGAATTTAGGACATCTTAGTTCTTATTTTGGCATCCCGATGGAATGAGACCTAGGTTTCATGGTAAAGTGGACCTAGGAGGACCCCTTGAGTTGTACCCTATCCAAAATAGGGGGGAGGACTTGGGTGCCCGCGCACTAGTCCTACCCTATCTTGGGGGAGCCCCAATTTCTAGGTGTCGATTTATGACCACTAGTTGGTTCTTTTGCCGACACAGTAAAGTTTGATTTTTAAAATCTTAGCGGGAATGCTTGTAGGTGCATATATAAGCACGTTTAGGCATTCATTTGTAAACTAGATTCCAATGAGCAAGCTATTTTGTTCTCAAACTTGCTCATTGGAATCTAGTTTATTAAAAACACAATATAAGGCTTCTATTGTGTTGCAAGAGTAGACTTGTATGTTTTATGTGTTGATATTTCCAGATTTGAGCATCAATTTCCTCATGGCATGAAGAGCATCTTCCTCGATGAGAGCTTCACTACAAGGTGACATAATATTGTGTTTTTATCATTGATTCCTTTGGTTTTTACCTATGCCTCACAAGGACACGTACTCTTTGTCTGACAATGGTGTTCGGATAGTTAAGTGTCTTCGGGGCTTAACTGAGGCAAGCCTCTAAACACCACAACCCCCAAACCAAGTCTTGTGATTGCAGGTTATAGGTGTTGCATCTGGAAAAAGTGGAGTTGTAGGAAGGCTTGGAAGGCATTAGGGATTCGAGATCTAAAGAAAAGTTAGACATAGAAGCACTTTCATGACAAGGGCACTTGCAACAGTGTCCTCCGCAAATAGATCTCAGGAAACATAAGTTACAAGGCTAATCAGTGTAAGAAGGAGGTCCAGGTTCCCCCAAAAAGTAGGTACCTTGGACTTGGGTGCCCACACCTTAGTCCCCAACTGTTCTACCTTAGAACCCTGAAAATAGGTATTCTGTGATTTGCCATTTTACTCTTGTCTACAAGAGCTTTTTCCGTTATTCGTCAATTTGTTGTCGTATTTGCATAATTAGGGTTTTAATGGTCAATTGGACATAGGAGAAGGAAAAATTGATAATTAATTCCCTAATCCAAGTTTCCCTTCATTTGTAAGTGACCTAGTGTATGATAATGCTTTCCACTCGACCCTAGATCCTTCAATGTTTAGTGGAGAGGCAGATTTTAACATCTAAACAACAAAAGATTAACAAAATCCAATTTTCCTTTAAACATAGACTACATCACTAAACTTGACAATATGTACATGCATCTGTAGATCTGTCTCTTAAGAACACAAAACATCAATCTTTATCACACATAACAACATATACAGCAAGATATCAATTTTTCGGGCCCATCTAATTCAGTGAGAAACTGAATATGAATAGTTATGACTTCTTTAATGAACATACCAATCAAAGTTAACTAAGACAAAGATTTTTTAGTATTTGAATGTCTTTTAAATTTTGACCTTAGATTATCCTTTTCATGCCTTTAAAATTTTTAATCATAGCCTTTGATTATATTTTTCCACCCAGGATCAGATATTGTGACTGGAGGAGATAGTTATTATAGGAGTGGGCCGACAATCACTAATGTTTAAAAACCCCTTTAGAAGGTAAACTTTAATGATGTTACCTGTTGTAAAAGGTCACTAAGGAATTAAAACATACAATGTGATGGTAAGATGTTTGAGAGACTTTGTTTAGGGTGTTAGGATAGATTAGGATTAGATTCAGGGTTTTAAGAACTTATCTTTAGATACACACCCTAACTTATCTTTAGACCACAAAAACATCTTTCAAAAGCTCAATTGCAAAGAAAGAGAATAATAATAAAGATATATAATATAAGCATAGGGATTTTAGGGTTAGGATTAGCGTTTATGAACTCACTTAGGCTACATAGATTTTAGGATGTCAACAAAACTCAAACCCATTTAGGATTAGGTTCCAAACAAAGGTATTTGTCAATACATGGAAACCCTGACCAGATGAAGACATAAGCTTGCACAATCCCTGATTAGCAACTCCATCTCAACAACACACAAAGCCTTTACTTCACTAGGGCTGAACAAATCAACATCACCACTCAAGCTACCATTTTACCAACACATTCATCTTGCATCAATATAACTTATTGAAGTGGTGCAGAAGCACCTTGGCAAATCAAAGTTGTCCTAGACAAACCTTTGATTTTGATTAAATTGTAATACTTCAACATTGTATAAGGTTAAACAAGTCATTGTTATGTCATTAGGAGTGTTAAATGTTCAAATGTTATCTCCACTTGCAAAAGGGGAAATGTTATCTTTCAAAACAATGTAAAAACTTGGAAGGTGAAGAGTCTTGTGGCTCTTGGTTCATTCCAAGATAGTGGAAACTGAAAAGACATGAGTGTATTCCTTTAAATAGGCCTTGTAATATTCAAAGATCTCGGAGGTGGTTGAATGTATGAATTGGAATGATAAAATAGCACTATTTTTATGTATTCCTTCATAATTTTTGTTGTTTTCTGATACTGTACGGCCTTGTACGGGAAACGATACATGCTATGTTGATTGTAAGTGTTTGTTCTTCCAACCATCTTCCATTTGCAGTTGGTTTCATACATTTTGGTTTCGTTTTATGTAAGATATTGCAAATTTGGTAAAAACTGTCAAAAAATAGTTAAACCCTATCTTAGGGTAAACAATGGTTAAACAAGATTATGTTTCTTTGACTTTGCATGGTGGAAAAACCTAAGAATCTATGGAAAGGTTATTGTTTGGAGTGTTCTTACATATGCCAAGTTTGTAGATGAAAAGGATTTGATTTACATATGTTATTTTGATGCCCTAGGGACTGTTTTCCCTTTGATTTAGACTGGTAAAAGGGCAGAAATGTTGTGTTTTTGATGACTTTAGTATGTGTTGAACCTATTTCATGATGGTATTGGTTTGGCAAAGGTAGTAAGCGAAGCCCTTTCATATTCTACACGTTGACCTTGGTAAATGGAGGAAGGTTTATATCTTCAAAGAAGACTATCCTGTAAATACTGAGTATGACAGTCACAGTCATGACTGGTATGAAACTACTTTGTGTCCCTATGAAGTCTGTAAACCATAGAAGGGTGTAAATGTGAGATGTTTTAAATGTTTTCTAATCCATGATAAAGTTTGCAGGATCCATGTGTTGGAAGAACACCATGAAGGATAAAAGAGTGACAGTGTGGAAGCCTATTTAGGCTTATTAGAGCATGACAGTCTTTAGTTTAGAGTGTTGTTACAAAACAAAGGTATCTTCATTTTTTATATGTTTTAAAATGGCATAGAGGGTATTCAAATATGTGATCATAGTCTTGAGAAGGGGCCTAGGGTAAGAGTTATGTTTGACAGTCCTTAAGGACATGGCTACAAGGAAACAAGCCTGTCATAGCACTGTCAAAATGTAGTCAAACTGTAAGTTGCTGTCCTTTGTCCTTGAAGGTACAAGTTATAGTTGTTGGATCAGAGACCATGTGATTGGTTATGTATTTGACAAATTTATGTTGGTTGTAGTGTGAGTGCCATAGTTGCACATTGAGAACAGTCATGAAGAAATGAATGGGCAGCCTTTGTAATGGTTTGTTTGTGGGTAAATTAAAGTTACTAAGGAGTTGAGTTCTCTTGTTATTCTTTATCCTCTACATCAAATTGGTATCAGAGCTTAGAAGATTCTGAGCATGTAGATAAAGTGCCGAAGGAGGCAATCTACACTAGGATTTTGGGGTAAGCATTGGTTTTTGCTACCTAATTCTTGTTGTGAAATTTTATGGTTGCAGGTGCAAGTTCACTCACTGTAGTAGGCAAACAAGAAGGTCTGTCAAGAGGGCTGGAGGAGATGGTCCATTGGTTGTCACCAAAAGTCTTGGGGAGAGAGGCAAGAGAGGACTCCCAGGTGGGGGACATGAGTGTTGTTGTAGTAGGAAGGAGTGGACTTCTGATGATAGAGATGCACCTTGGAGGCAGCTAGTCAAACTCCATTAATAGGAATCATAGTTGGAAAGTAAAGAGGAAGCAGAGGAGGCATCAAGTCAAGGTTGAAGACATAAAGAGGCAAAAGTCATTTGAAGCAGACCACACAACTCTTGGGACAAGAGTTTTCTTCATGCTAAGGAGTATGGTGCAGGAGCACCTTGGAAAATCAAAGTTGTCGTAGACTAACCTTTGATTTTGATTAAATTGTAATACTTCAACATTGTATAAGGTTAAACAAGTCATTGTTATGTCATTAGGAGTGTTAAATGTTCAAATGTTATCTCCATTTGCAAAAGGGGAAATGTTATCTTTCAAAACAATGTAAAAACTTGGAAGGTGAAGAGTCTTGTGGCTCTTGGTTCATTCCAAGATAGTGGAAACTGAAAAGACATGAGTGTATTCCTTTAAATAGGCCTTGTAATCTTCAAAGACCTCGGAGGTGGTTGAATGTATGAATTGGAATGATAAAATAGCACTGTTTTTATGTATTCCTTCATAATTTTTGCTATTTTCTGATACTGTACAGCCCTGTACGGGCAAGGATACATGCTATGTTGATTGTAAGTGTTTGTTCTTCCAACCACCTTCCATTTGCAGTTGGTTTCATACATTTTGGTTTCATTTTTTGTAATATATTGCAAATTTGGTAAAAACTGTCAAAAAATAGTTAAACCCTGTCTTAGGGTAAACAGTGGTTAAACAAGATTATGTTTCTTTGACTATGCATGGTGGAAAAACCTAAGAATCTGTGGAAAGGTTATTGTTTTGAGTGTTCTTACATATGCCAAGTTTGCAAATGAAAATGATTTGATTTACATATGTTATTTTGATGCCCTAGGGACTATTTTCCCTTTGATTCAGACTGGTAAAAGGGCAGAAATGTTGTGTTTTTGATGACTTTAGTATGGCTTGAACCTATTTCATGATGGTACTGGTTTGGCAAAGGTAGCAAGCGAAGCCCTTTCATATTCTACACGTTGACCTTGGTAAATGGAGGAAGGTTTATATCTTCAAAGAAGACTGTCTTGTAAATACTGAGTATGGCAGTCACAGTCATGACTGGTATGAAACTCCTTTGTGTCCCTATGAAGTCTGTAAACCCTAGAAGGGTGTAAATGTGAGATGTTTTAAATGTTTTCTAATCCATGATAAAGTTTTCAGGATCCATGTGTTGGAAGAACACCATGAAGGATCAAAGAGTGACAGTGTGGAAGCCTATTTAGGCCTATTGGAGCATGACAGTCTTTAGTTTAGAGTGTTGTTACAAAACAAAGGTATCTTCATTTTTGATATGTTTTAAAATGGCATAGATGGTATTCAAATATGTGATCACAGTCTTGAGAAGGAGCCTAGGGTAAGAGTTATGTTTGACAGTCCTTAAGGACAGGGCTACAGGGAAACAAGCTTGTCATAGCACTGTCAAAATGCAGTCAAACTGTAAGTTGATGTCCTTTGTCCTTGAAGGTACAAGTTATAGTTGTTGGGTCAGAGACCATGTGATTGGTTATGTATTTGACAAATTTATGTTAGTTGTAGTGTGAGTGCCATAGTTGCACATTGAGAACAGTCATGAAGAAATGAATAGGCAGCCTTTGTAATGGTTTGTTTGTGGGTAAATTGAAGTTACTAAGGAGTTGAGTTCTCTTGTTATTCTTTATCCTCTGCATCAAATTGGAATCAAAGCTCAGAAGATTCTGAGCATGTAGATAGAGCACCGAAGGAGGCAATCTACACCAAGATTTTGGGGTAAGCATTAGTTTTTGCTACCTGATTCTTGTTGTGAAGTTTTATGGTTGCAGGTGCAAGTTCACTCACTGCAGTAGGTAGACAGGAAGGTCTGTCAAGAGGGCCAGAGGAGATGTTCCATTGGTTGTCACCAAAAGTCTTCGGAAGAGAGGCAAGAGAGGACTCCCAGGTGAGGGACATGAGTGTTGTTGTAGCAGGAAGGAGTGGACTTCTGATGATAGAGATGCACCTTGGAGGCAACCAGTCAAACTCCATTAATAGGAGTCACAGTTGGAAAGTAAAGAGGAAGCAAAGGAGGCATCAAGTTAGGGTTGAAGACATAAAGAGGCAAAAGTCATTTGAAGCAGACCACACAACTCTTGGGACAAGAGTTTTCTTCATGCTGAGGAGTATGGTGCAGGAGCACCTTGGCAAATCAAAGTTGTCCTAAACAAACCTTTGATTTTGATTAAATTGTAATACTTCAACATTGTATAAGGTTAAACAAGTCATTGTTATGTCATTAGGAGTGTTAAATGTTCAAATGTTCTCTCCATTTGCAAAAGGGGAAATGTTATCTTTCAAAACAATGTAAAAACTTGGAAGGTGAAGAGTCTTGTGGCTCTTGGTTCATTCAAAGACAGTGGAAATTGAAAAGACATGAGTGTATGCCTTTAAATAGGCCTTGTAATCTTTAAAGACCTCAGAGGTGGTTGAATGTATGAATTGAAATGATAAAATAGCACTATTTTTATGTATTCCTTCAGAATTTTTGTTGTTTCTAATACTGTACAGCCCTATATGGGCAAGGATACATACTATGTTGATTGTAAGTGTTTGTTCTTCCAACCACCTTCCATTTGCAGTTGGTTTCATACATTTTGGTTTCATTTTATGTAAGATATTGCAAATTTGGTAAAAACTGTCAAAAAATAGTTAAACCCTGTCTTAGGGTAAACAGCGGTTAAAGAAGATTATGTTTCTTTGACTATGAACAGTGGAAAAACCTAAGAATCTATGGAAAGGTTATTGTTTTGAGTGTTCTTACATATGCCAAGTTTGCAGATGAAAAGAATTTGATTTACATATGTTATTTTGGTGCCCTAGGGACTGTTTTCCCTTTGATTCAGACTAGTAAAAGGGCAGAAATGTTGTGTTTTTGATGACTTTAGTATGGGTTGAACCTATTTGATGATGGTATTGGTTTGGCAAAGGTAGTAAGCAAAGCCCTTTCATATTCTACATGTTGACCTTTGTAAATGGAGGAAGGTTTATATCTTCAAAGAAGACTGTCCTATAAATACTGAGTATGACAGTCACAGTCATGACTGGTATGAAACTACTTTGTGTCCCTATGAAGTCTGTAAACCTTGGAAGGGTGTAAATGTGAGATGTTTTAAATGTTTTCTAATCCATGATAAAGGTTGCAGGATCCATGTGTTGGAAGAACACCATGAAGGATAAAAGAGTGACAGTGTGGAAGCCTATTTAGGCCTATTGGAGCATGACAGTCTTTACTTTAGAGTGTTGTTACAAAACAAAGGTATCTTCATTTTTGATATGTTTTAAAATGGCATAGAGGGTATTCAAATATGTGATTATAGTCTTGAGAAGGGGCCTAGGGTAAGAGTTATGTTTGACAGTCCTTAAGGACATGGCTACAAGGAAACAAGCCTGTCATAGCACTGTCAAAATGTAGTCAAACTGTAAGTTGCTATCCTTTGTCCTTGAAGGTACAGGTTATAGTTGTTGGGTTAGAGACCGTGTGATTGGTTATGTATTTGACAAATTTATGTTGGTTGTAGTGTGAGTGCCATAGTTGCACATTGAGAACAGTCATGAAGAAATGAATGGGCAACCTTTGTAATGGTTTGTTTGTGGGTAAATTAAAGTTACTAAGGAGTTGAGTTCTCTTGTTATTCTTTATCCTCTGCATCATGAAACAACCATGAAGATGATTCTTAAACAAGTCAATCTATTAATCTTTGACACTTCTATGAACTCTACCAAGCACCATCAACTCAGTGTGTAAGGGAATGATGATAATGATAGGATAATGATCACCAAGTTCTTCTATGAATTGACATCCTGCCAACATGAGTATATCTTACCATGAAAGTAAGCAACCTGCTAAGGTCATCAAACATCAATATATATATCATGAAAACCTTTGAGCCATGAATAACTTCATGTTAACTCCATCACATGTTTGACATGTCTCTGCCACATGTTTGATATCTCTGCATGACAATCACCTCAACACCCATGTGAACATCCTATCCTCACAATCACAACCTTCTACTGAACCCTTTGACATCAATGACAACCATAACAATAGTGTCTACCATTGTTGGTTATGTGTTTGAGGGTGCTATGACTATTTGGGTGACGTGCCCTACTGTGGGGTCCAGCTAGATGGGGACATATTGTTGTGGGGTGCATTATACCAATTAGAAAAAATTGAAGAAGAACCTAAAATTGATGTATTATAAGACAAAGGGTCTTGAGGCATACCTTGTCTTTTCCACCATGGTTTGCATTGGGACAAGTAAAAAACTTGACCTTTCTCATCCTCCAGCACTCAAAATTCTGACTTCTCCCTCTTTTCTTTGGTAATGCTGGTCAACATTTTGCATTTGCAATTAACCTTCTTCTTATAGTAATGTAGATAATATTCTGCCAGTACTGCTTTTGTATCTTTTTGCTTCTTCTTTATATATAAGCTATCCAGTTGAGTTGCAAGGTGACTGATAGTATCCCTCTTCATATCCTTCAAGAGGTTACTCATTTCTACACGAGAGATGCCTACAATAGTCTTTGTGGTTGACAAAGATTTGAGGCTACATGTCCTCTTCATGGTAGACCTTGAGTAGTTCTTGTAGGCTTTGTAGTCCAAGGCATCCATGCATTCTTCATTAACCCCTCTCAGAAATACCAACTTCAGTGAATTTGGTGAAAACCTATTTTTTGAGACTTCTATAGGAAAAGTAGTAATTGTTCCATATAATCGTATAGGGGCTTGTCTTCTTTTTGTGACATTATGAAAATGTCATCTCCTTGCATGTATCTTCTATGGTAGTAATCTTGGTAATTCTACAAGAATTTCTCCCTCATAGTCCTCCATTTAGCCATTGCATCTTTGCTAAATCCCATGAAACATATCAATGAAGAATCTTTGAGAGTGGCTAGAAAGAGATTCAATTAGTGTGCAACGATGGTGTAACCATAACTACAACAAAGGACATTGAACTTGAGAAAAAATGTGTTTGGGTCCTCTATAATCAAACCATGAAAGTTTGGTAAGGATGGAGGGATATTCTTCATGGCGGCTACTCGTTCTTGGTTGGTAATAAGGAATTCAAAAGTGATAGGTTTGATAAGGTTCTCCACTTCTTTGTTAGCTATTGCATCATGAAACCAAGTGGCTATTTCCCCCAATTCTACAGTGTCTCCAATCGTGGGAAATGTCACAACTTCATAACTTGTTTCTGAACTATTCTCTACATTTAGGAGAAATCTCCCTAGGGGATCTCTTATCCATCACATGCAATATTCAAAGATTTTGGTTGCTGCTTTCTACACAATATTAGGAGAGATATATTGTCTTCTTGAAATCTGTTGCTATTATAGATTTGTAATCTAACAACAATGCTAAAAAAAATAAACTAACTCAAACTAAGAAGGTTCATAAGCTTTGACATCATCCGTGGCAACAATGCCAAAAATGTTGAGCTCTATCAAAGCTCACTAATCCTAATGCAGCTAAGGCATGCATAAAACCTGATGGATGGACTCATCTTAAATCAAATAGCTTAGTGAGTAAAGTCAAGCTAAATTTAATCTATCAACCTAGGGATATGGTACTTGGCATGATGTATTTATTATATGCATAGCTAGATGACTCTGGATATGTAGTTATGTTTAGTTATGAAATGGATATTACTAAAATGCTGGAAAGAAATGTAAATTTATAAATTCAGAAAGCAAACTATGTAACTATTCTTAAGTACAACAAAAGAATAATTGAAATAGAATCAATGAATTTGGCTGCAAAATCTAAATTTGATTACATGAAACTAAAACAAACAAGTGGTAGTATTCCACAAGCGGACCTTAACTTGGGTTGTCTACTACCTTCTTTTTACCGACTTAACTTACTAAATAAATGCATTGTTTTCTTCACCATGAATTAAGAACATGGAAAGTAATCTGAAATAATACTCTCTATTTTATTGATTGAAATCAGAATATACTACAATCATTTGGAAAATCTTACTAGCTAGATATTTGATGAAAAAAAGTATATACATCCTCATACAATTCCTAAATTAATGAAATGTAATGACTAACTGATCTACTTCCCTTCATACAACGAAGGATCCTTTATTTCTAAAGAGACATAATGAAACTAGGAAACAAGAACTAAAACAACTTAGAGAAGAGAGTTCTAATTAGAACATTGGAATAAAATAAATTTGTCCAAGAAGCAAGGAAGTTGTTAATCTAGTGTCAACCAACGTCAACACATCTTAAATTGGAGGACAAGTACTTTTTCCATTTGTTGCATATTGCTCATTGACGTTCCCTTCATCTTATCCTTGTCTATGCAAGGATAATGGTTCACCACTGGACAGTTGTCAGTGACTACACACTTTTGTTGTAGGAATGAACCCCTTTGGCTATAGGAACTTCTATAGGATAGAAAACTTTACTTCCTCCTAACTTGGTTGTAGGAACTCTATGGCTTGGCTATAGGTTAGTAGACATGGTTGCTAAAAAAAGAAGTTAGTTCCAATAAAATCTCCAATCATAATGATTATTGTAACCACACTTATTCACACCACATTACATATGAAAATAACTACTTGAAGCATGAAACATTCATTAAAGAATCATATAATTAAGGTAGTTCTTATCCAAATATTGTATGAAGTCTTGGTTTGAAAAGGATAAAAGTTTCTATAGAAAGGTACTTGAAAACAAGGAAAACAAGGATTAAAAAGGACAATAATGGGGTTAATTAAGTGGTAGCTTCATTCCTCTATGTCATCCCCCTTTGTCATCCCACCTCCCCTCTCATTGGTCATTACCTTCTCTTCCTTTCAAGATAAATCTTTACATGGCCTCTAAGGGAAACCCTTGTTTGGCTGGGATGTAGGCTCATTAGAGACTGCATTAGTAAGATCCTTGGAGCTTATGTAGTCAACCTAGGTGTTTAGAATAGGAATTTTGCCAAAGCCTCTACCACTTTATGGGGTTTTTGCTTAACTACTAACCTTGGTATGCATTCCTTAGAGGTATAGGGTGACTCTTTAAACATAATCAATTGCCTCTTTAGAAAGAGCGCCCCTAGCAGGTCAATTGATGCCTTAATAAATGACTCTATCACCTTCATTTCAAGTTTAAACTTGGTAGAAATTCAACATGTGTATAGAGAAAGAAATATTCTAGCAGATTGCTTTGCTAATAAAGGAGTCATGATTGAAGGGGCTTGAAGATGGTTTCAAAGTGATTCACTCCAAATTAAAGTGGTGGTGATCACATAGCAAGATTTGGCTAATGCCACAAGGCTTCTAGCCATTCATTACTCTCCTCTTAATGATGGTTTATATCATTTACAAGCATGGATATCTCCATTTCTTTGAGAGACTTCCTATCCTTGATGCCTTATTTCTTTCCATTATCATTGGGTGTAGAGAACTAAAACATAAAACCAAAAAGTGCTCACAAGAGGAAGAAAAATAGAGAAGAGCTAAAATGGGTGGAAACCATAATAGAATTGAGCCTCTCACTTGTGAATACTAGTAGAATTTGGAAAATCCTCCAAAAGTGTGGCCTCATGCCATAAATGGAGTTGTTGAATTAATATGATAGCATGCTATCAAATGCGTTTGTGGAGATCTAGAACTCAAGAGTGGTAAATATGAGAGGTGTGGAGCTTCACATTTTAGAGGAATTTTTGGCCATTGTCACTAGCTTGTCCACAAAAGGAAAATGTTTAAGGATAGATGTAATAGTAGAGAAGTAGTCATACTTCCTTAGGGATGGATATATGGTTGACAAGGTTCAATTTAGTTATGTGAGAGTCAACCTTCCTAAGAAATGGCCAGAGGTCATGCTTATAACCCTAGAATCTAGGTATAATTCTATTTATACTTACCACTTTGTTCTTCATAGCCATTTCAAACCCAATAGGAGAATTAGATTTCCTTTTTTTCTATCTTCTTTGGAGTATTCTATTTTTTAGGTAAAGAGAATTATTGGTAGGCCCCTACATCAATCTCTAATTCTATTTCTCTATAGACATTCCATTAAACTAAAACCTAAGCATGTAGTCACTACCTACTTTTGTAAAACCCCCAACAAACCAAAATGAAAATCCCCTTTATCCTCCTCTACCCCCTCCTTACCTTCCCTAGACCTCATTAGTCTCTCTTTTGAGAGCCTCTCTGATCCTCATGAATGAAACTTTGGTGATGACATTTCTTTTAATGAAGAGGATACCTCTCCAACTAAATAAAAATGGGCTAAAGGGATTCTTAAAGGGAAACTAGCTAGGGTGGGGAGAATGGAAATTGATAATAATGATGTTGTTATTTCATAAAATGTGTACACTAGCATTTTACACTTAGTTTAGCACTTGGCTGGACCTAAAATGCTTACACTTGTTAATAAAGACCTATTTTAGCACCTTTTTGAGCATTAAACATGTAATTATTGATCTCAATGCACAAAACCTAGAAAATAACTATAAGGTAGGGCTAATGACACTTAAAGTGCCTTATCTTAGGAGTTTTGGGGCTAAAGGACCGAGGAACCCAAGTGCCCTAGGTCCTCCTTTGCCTTGACCTAAATTGGTGGGTTTTCATCTTATGACATCTTAGATAATTCCTAATGTTGGCCTCATTTAGTTTAATTCTCTAGAAACCAATGGGAATGCATATAAAATAAAGTTAAGTCATTAATTTGAAGATCTAAGCAATCTAGGCATTCTTGCACTCTCTCATGCTCTCTACTATTCTCTAAAGCTCTCTATTGTCGATTATTGTTGTGACACTAACATATTGCAAGTCTTGTGAAGATATTTCTACTTCTTTAGGCTACACCAACTTCTTGAGTTAATTTGTGATGCTACATCAAGCATGCTAGGGTTTCCATGCTCATGGTAACTTCTTTCCTTCATGCTTTGTTCTAGTATTCCATTCTAGTTTAGATTTTCCTCCACCCTCCTAGGGTAGACACTCTTTATCTATCATCTTTTCTATTGTGGAGGTGGAAACTATTGAAATAAAGGCATATAACTAAGAGGGGGGTGAATCAGTTGTAACAAAAACTTTTATCCTTTGCTGCAATTAAACTTCTTTACCACTTATTAATAGATGAATGATATAACCATGAAAGCATGAATCAACAACACATGAGTAGAAACTAAATCAACACACATAACACCAAAATTTTTAAGTGGAAACCTGGTTAAGGGAAAAACCACGGTGGGGGTTAACCCACAAGAATTTATACTCTATTAAAAGTATTACAAATAGGGAAGGCACATGCCTTCGGGCACACTGCCCAGAGCTCACTACTCAAGGAAGCTCATTGCCTATAAAATAATTACAAGAGTTCACTGGAATGGTTGAACTGAGAAATAACATCTAACAATGCAGAATTACAGTTTCGGATATGCACAATATACTAACTTTACACACTTCATCTTTTTTCTGCTCTACTTCACTGCTCTGCCATGATCCAGAGCTTAGATCTCTTGCATTCGCACTTGATTATGCTATACTTTGCACTTGTCCCTTCATATTTGCACAACCACACACTCAAATTCTCAAATCCATTGATCATATATATCCGCTACATGAGATAACATCAACTGCAGTCTGCCTTGAGAAAAACTTAAGGTCTTTTTAAGAACACTATTCTGTCAGCTGAATCCATGCCCAAACACCAATGCGGACCAAAGCCTATACATTCAAGTCATCACACATGTTAGCCAATACCACTAGATCTCACAAATTACATAACCAACAACTTTTCCTAATCTGCACAATGATTAAACACTAAGTTGACCTGTTCTTCTCTGGACTAAACTAATTAACCAAAACCTGATACTTAGATTCTTGTAACTTACAATCGCTTCATAACTGGAGGCTAAAATCTTGGATTTAGGTATCCTTGACATCCCTTAACATTCCCTCAGATCCACAACATAATGTGATTATCTATGGAGAAATGTAGACTAATATGCTAAACCCTGTCAATTGCTCTATTCCTATCTATCTTGACTTAGATAAATCTACACTCTACCTTTCGGTATGATCAAATGATGTAATGTGGATGTGTAAGATAGATTTAGATGCCATCAATGACAACACCTGACATGCCTAGCAGTGTCTCTTGTCAACAATCTCCCCCTTTGGCATTGATGACAACACTTAGTGAAAAAATGACTAAGTGTTAGAACAACTCCTCCTTACTTTATACACTTATGATTTCCAATGCCCCCCCTTAGATTAATTCTTCATTTTTCACTATTTTTTCTCTCCCCCTTTGATATCAATGGCAAAGGCTGGGATCTTCATACCAAAATTCATGCAAAAATTATATGTACAAGGGTCAAAACTCTACATACTTCTACATACAGTTCTTAGGCTTTGTTTATCAACAAAAAGATATCACCAAAAATGTTTTTCAACTTTATCAATTCATTGTCCTAGTTCTTTTTAATACTACCCAAGATAGATATGTGCCCACTAAAAAAAAATGCTAGAGATTCTACTTTTTGAAGGTCAGTAGGATCACTAGTAGCAACTACTACTTGAGACTCTACCAATATGCCATACATATTTTCTAACTTAGGGGAGGTCAGTCCCTGGAACTCATCCAATCTACCCAGAATTTTGGCCTTTTCCTTCTCCAAATCACTCAATTCATTCTGCAGACTCACTACTTGGCATTCTTTGGTAATTATAGATTTAGTTAAAGGACTATATGACTAAGAAATATTAGACAATTTGAGCTCTATGTCCTTAATCTTTTTCTCAATATCTTCAACAATTTTAGATCTATTTAGACAAAATTTATAGATCTCTGCACCTTTAGACAGGGAATTTTGAATACTCTTTACATTGGTATCAAGCCTGGATCTATCATAGCTAATTATTTTCTCTATTTCAGCAAACCTCTTCTCATTAAATTCATTTTTGACTTTAACTTCTGCTGACTTCTCTAAGGTTTCAAAATGAGAACTTATAGAGTTTATCAAGTTTTTCAACTAACCAGAAGGAGATGCTAAAGAATCCTTCTGAAATGTGGGCATGATTTTCTCCAAAATCCCAGATGCAAGGCCAAGCATCTCGCTATCTTCTAAATGGGACTTCAAAATTTCCTCTCTAACCTTAGCTTGTGTAATAGAGGCCTACTTTATCTTCTGCACTAGTGATAAAGAATCAAAATTGATTGGTCCTTGTATTATGTCCTGATCTTCTGCAATCTATTTATCTCTTTCCAAAATTTCTTTCACTGCATCTGTAGTGTCTCTTGCCCAAAATGATGTTTCAGACTTGTGCTCTTTAGGGCCTCCATCTTCTACCTTTTTGGAGTCAACCACAATGTTCTGCTTCTCACTTTCATTCCTTTTCTCTACTTCTGTCTTCTTTGCATCATCATTAGAAGCATCCTTGCTTTTATCTATGTTAGAAATATCTTCTGCCTTTTCTTCTGGAGGATTTTATGTATCCTTAGTAGTAGTGTTATCATCAAATTTATCAAATTCCTCAATATTTGGAATGGAGGAATCAACTTCAACATTAGTTTCTTCTTCAACAGTGGGAAGATTATGCTTTTTCAATGCATTGAGAAGAATCTCCTGAGTATCTATAACTACCTTATCAATTTCTCCTAGCATGAACATATTCATTCTGATCTTACTCCTGAAGTCCTCTTTCACTTCTTTGAATATCAGGTTCTTTTGATCTGGAGTAATTTGAGGACACAATTTTATTAACACATGCTCCTAGAGCTCAAAATATTTAGCTTTTACATTCTCTTTTCTTAATTCTAGAATTTTTGCAAGGCTTTCCAGAATTTTAGAAGTTATTTCAAATAAAGTCTTACTATAGATATTCAAATATTTGACTATTGCTTCCTCCAAAACTCACTTATCAGCATCACTGTAATGATTATAAAATTTAGTCACTGGCTTCAAGTTTCCATCTATAGTGACTGACTTAATGATGTCATCCACACAGAGAATGGGCTTCTCAACACAAGCCTTTGATTTATGCCTTTTACTTGTCTTTTTGCCTCTAGAGGGCTTCTTCTTAGACACTTTATTAGCTTTAGTGCCTAATGCCTTCAATTCTTTGACCTCATCATCTGAGTCAATTTTTTCTTCATCCACTTTCTCCACATTGACATATGTTTTTTTTCTTTTTACCTTTGTCCTTTTTCCTTCCTTACCAGAGGGTTCTTCTACAACAAGAGAAGGTGATGTACCAGAGGTTATACCTATACTCCTTGTAGTTCTTGGCTTTGAAGAGGATTCCATTAGAACACTTCCTTATTCTCTTTCCCACTCCTCAACTTTCTCTATTCTTTCTCTATTTTGTCTCACAGCTTCTCTTGTTATGCCAATGCTTTTTGCATACATTTCAACTTGCCTTTGAATCTTTCTCTTAGATTTAGGCTTTCAAATCTCAACATGCAGTTTTACACTGAGTTCACTATATGTCTCAAATCTTTCAACTATGGTGTCCTTTGGTTTACTCAGAAGGTGTTGAGCATACATATCCAATACTTGCTCATCAACTTCATACCTAATGGGCATGATGCACCCAATTCTTGGTTCAACTATTTCCATTAAACACTGATCTGTATCCACCATAAAACAAACTGTATCCTTATATTTTCAACCACAGATGTAGGGATTCTTTCCTTTGATTGCATCATGTTCTAAAAATTCTTGAAAAATCCCCAAAGAGTAGTCCTTTGGGTATTGGAGTCATTAATACTATTCAAGTGCTCTCTTATTTGTATAGCAATAGGCTTATCGCTGGTCCAACACATGCTTTTCTTGCCGGGTAACTCATTCATGAAGTAGAAGAACAAACACAGGACCAATGTACCATATTTGAAAATGTTCTTCTTATCCTTCTTAACCTTATTCAAATTTTCCATCATCTAGTTCTACAGTAACTCACACAAGTCATAATCAATATTCTCTCTCAACATCTGATAACCTGCATAGATAGTTGTACTAGATATAGAATTCTCCCTATTGGAATGATATATCTTGTATCCAATCACCATTGATGCAAATTTGATATCCAAATCAGTGATGTCATTTATTATCATTTCCCTTTTGTCAAACCTTGAACTGGTAGCATCAATTACAATTTGATTCTTTACTGACTTCAACATTGGCAGTCCACCAGATAGTTCAACCCTGTCATGGCCTTGATGACATCCTTGGTGATATTGAAGGGTTTCATTAACCACATAAACTCATCGTGCATCTGACTCAACACATACCGGACCCACTCATCTTCATCAAAGGATGGAAACCCTATAATCTAAATGAAATGTTTATCGTACAGTGCCTTATACTCGGGTTTAAGACCATGAATTTTATCCATCAAATGATTCTTGAACAAATCTACTAACTTTGAGTCCCCAAAATCATCTATGCCAGCATGAATATAGGCCCTAATATCTTCAATGTGCAATACACCATATGTGACACTTGAAAAGGCACCTAGTAGATCAACCTCTACTGATTTGTGTGGATGCTTCTTAAACTTTGGCTTAGGTCACTCAGTGATATTCACAACCAGAGGTGTAGCCATTGCAAAAGATTACAAGTTCAAAGCTTAGCAGAAAAATACCTTTTTCTCCATGGGATTAGGGTTAGCTGATGAATTTGCCTATCACACTTTCAATCTTTGAAATCTCATCTCAAGCACTCTTCTTCTTGTTTTCTTCAAATGCAAAGTGATTCAAATGTTTAATGAATGACTTTTTATGCTCCACAAAACCTAATTCACCATTGTAATAAATGTTGTTCCCTAATACATCTGGTTACACTGTTTCTACATATAGTCAATCTTTAATTGGTCCACAATCAATTGCATTATCTTCTTTTCTTCCAGAATTTGCTTCAAAAGATCTAAAATAGGTTTCTTTAACTTCATTCATCATGCCATATTTAGGCACCCATTTACTAGTAGGGGGAATTAGATTTTTAATGCAGTTCCTATTGCAAATATGTGCCTAATCGGTGTTTTCATTGATGTCAACATATCCTTGTTGCCGTTGGTGTCAATTGTATCCTATTTTGTTGCCTATTTAGAAGATTGAAATGTTGAGGATATTGAGAAAATTAATGAAGATCAATGTATGCAAACCATATGGCTGTTTAGAGGATTGTCTGAAGTAGCTCTAGTTAAGATTTGAAGGGTCGGCATGAAGATTTGAAGAAGCTATGGTCATCTGAGTAGAACTGGGTTTTGCTATGTTTAGAAGGGACAGAGTGACAGTAAATTGATCTAGATTTCTCTACATTGAAATATAATGATCTGTGGATCTAGAGACATGTTTGGGAAGTCAGTCTGTATCATCAACCCAAGTGGTTCATGGTTTGGAGGTCCGCAAGCAATCTTTCTAGTGTGACAGTCATGGAAGATAGTGTTCTTGAGGTTCCGGATGAAGATGCAAGTGATTCTAATGATTTGGAGCAGTGCAGATGTTTTTGTTGAATTCAATGTGCTTGTGGATATTTTTGAATCATGTGACTATTGTGTTGGAGGTTCGCATTGAAGATTAAGCTCGTTGTTGAAGATTTCTTCCTTGGTGTTGTTGTTCTTCCCTTTCTTGGCGAATCAAATGATTCAATTGTGTTGCGGATGATCTAAGAGCAATTCTATGGAGTGTGGTGTGTTGATCAAGGAAGATTTGAGTCATATTTATGTCTGGCTGATAGCTCAATGATTCACATTAAGTCAGATGCTTGTAGTACTGACCTTGATGTTTATTCCAAGGTTAATAAAGCATATAAAGGTGTGTAGTTGAGTTGTGGAAAATCATCCTTGTACAAAAATAATCAAATCCAAAGAAAGGATCAAAGGTAGTGTAGAGAAGAGGAGGAGTAGAAGAACAAGAGCAGTAAAGAATGAAGAGTTAGTGAAGAAGTGTTTGGGGGCAAAGCAGAAGTTTTGTGAGCCTTCAATGAGATTGAACTAGGCATGAAGAAGATGCTATTTCTCAGTTAATTATTTTTGTACTAAACATAAATTTCTATAGGTAGTGAGCCTCTTTAAGCAGTGAGCTCTGGGCAGTGCGCCCGAAGGCAAGTGCCTTCCCATTTTTAAGTACTTTTAACAGGGTATGACTATTGTGGGTTAACCCCCACCATGGTTTTCCCTTAACCGGGTTTCCACATTAAAAATCTTGGTGTCAAATGTGTTAATTGTGTTTCTTATCATGTGTTATTGTTTCATGCTTTAATGTTTACATCATTGCTCTATTTGTAAGTTGTGAAAGAAGATTAAAGATAAAAAAGGTTAATTTTGTGGGACAACTGATTCACCCCCCTCTCAGTTGTCTGGCCTAATTCCAACAATTGGTATTAGAGCTAGTTCCTCTAAAAGAAGCTTGACCGCTTGAGGAGATCTAAGATGTCAACTTACAAGAAGGAAAGTCTGAGATTTGATGGAATGAATTACTCCCTTTGGAAGGTACTCATGGAGTGTCACTTGCAATGTATGGGTGATGCCTTTTGGTTGACAACTAAGGATGAGTATAAGGTTCTGAAGAATGGTCCTATAACTGTAGATGAACTTAGGGATGCTAAACATAACATTTGAGCCAAAGAAGCATTGTTGAGTGCCCTGACTAATACAGAGTTGACAAATGTCCTAGAATTGAAAACTGCTCATGAAATCTAGAAAAAGTTGGAAACACTATATGAAGGTGATAAATATGTCAAATGTGCTAAGTTGTAGAGCCGAAAGGGTAAATATGAAAGGTTAATGATGAGTGAAGATGAAAATATTACTTCCTACATGTAGAAGGTGAATGAACTTATGACTGGTATCAGGAGTGCTGGTGGAATATTGGAAGAATTAGAGATTATTGCCAAAGTGCTCAAATCCTTACCTCTAGCATACAAGCATAAAGTTGTTGCCATTGAAGAGATCAGGACTGTGACAACTGTTACAAGGGATCAGTTGATTGGTAAGCTTTCAGCATTTGAAATGACTGAGTTTGGTGATTCTCTTCCTAAGTCTGAATTTGCATTTAAAGCTAGTATTCATGGAAAGCAAAGATATGATCTGGGTGAAAGCTCTTTAAGAAGATCAAATAGATTTGACAAGACAAGGAAGGATCTTGAAGATGATGAAACCAAGTTTGATGAAATTGAAGCACTTTTTGCTAAAACATTGCAAAGAGGATCCAGTAAGTATGAAGGAAAATTACAATTCAAATATTTTACTTGTAATAAGATTAGTCATTTTGCCTCAAGGTGTCTGGAGAGAGGTTCAAAGCTAAACCCTAACAGACCTAGAGTTTAGAACAAATGCTACTACATCTAAGAAGATGGTGAATAAGGAGTCACATGTCATGCCCACATTTCCCATGCGGTCATGACACGCAACACATGTGTCATGTTCACATTTGTCATTTGATGATGACATGAAATATAAAAAAAATTCCACGCTTTGCTAGAAACCCCCTTGCACGCGTAAGCGTGCTCGGTGGCGTTACAGTTAAGGCATAAACATGATAGTTGAATGCGGGATAATGCATTCACATGCGCATACCATTCACAATGAAGGCCAACTAGGGGGTTGATGCAACATGGCTAACGTCACCAATAGGGTTAGGATCAACAATCAAAACCCTAAGTTAACCTATGTGAATGATGGGATTTTGACGTGAGTCAAAATCAACAGCCTAATCCAAGTGCATGAGAGGATATGATATAATACAAAAATCAAATGATGACACTCAGCAAAAAATAATATTATAATCCCAAACAGGGTTAAATTCCACTAACCTAGCTAAACCCTAAATTCTAGAAAAATCTAGCAGCATAATGCCTTACAGGCATGATTAGGGTTTATTATAATTAAACTAATTTTGATCAAATGGTTTACTGATTTGGTTTATATTACCTACGTCTCACTAGTTGTAATGGTAGATTAGATGAATAAGTTAATTGAACATTTTTCAACAAAGTTTGATCAATTTGTTCTCCTTCACGTTTTCTATAAATTTAAAATAGCTACCCTAGCCTACCTATCCCCTAGACCTAGATTAATTAAGCTTAACACTTAATTAACCTTGCTTAGCCCATCCTCCCACACACCTTTGAATAAAAATCATTCTTTTATTCAAAGGGTCAAATCTTCCTTACACCTCATTTATCACCCTCTTACACATGTAAGTGTACATGTGTCCTTCAACCTTCACATCTCCACATAAAAGTGAATTTTTAATTCACACTCCCCCATGAGTTGAAATTTTAATTCACTTGTCATATCCACTCTTCCCAAAAATAAATTTTTAATTCATTTCTATTCTCCACACCTCTTCCCAATGTGAATTTAAAATTCACAAATAATGAGAGCCCTCCAAATCCATTGACCAAATCTCAACCCTTGATCTCTCTCATCCACTCCCCTTGTAACATTTGTCACAAGGCTATGAATCCAATCCAAACCCTAAATCTCAATCATTTCTATCCCTTGATCTCAACTTTTAATCCTCACCCTCCATCCCTTTTCAAAAAATCTATAAATAAGACCCTCACCCAAGCCATTAAGAACAACTTCTTCTTGCATCCTTACCATGCTCAAATTTCTCTCAAATCTCTTCATCATACCATCATAATGCCAAAATCATTCCTCATCCCCATCTCAATCTCTATCTAAATCCATTATCTCTCATCCTATTGTGTTGAAAGCAAAAGCAATCCACATTTCATCTACTTGGGTAGAATCTAAGGAGTTTGGGTGCAACTCCTTCCACCCTATCAAGGATTTGTGACTCATTGTGAAAGGTATAATGCTTGTTTATGCACTTGTTTTATGTTTTCTACTTTCATTTTGACCTCATAGATCACATTGGCATGCCTAGTGGGACCCACAAGGTCCCAACCTAACAATCTTGTGAGTTTTTTTTGTTATGAAGATGTGTTTTTTGCAGATTAGCGCTATCCCTCTACGCAGTGGCACCATTTCCCTCATGTTTTGGCGCTATTTTAACACGACAGTCCCACGCATCTTTGACTTAGATCTAATCCTTGTCTTCTTGTCTTTTTGGCCTTTCTAGCATTTTAGCTCCTAGTTTTTACAGGTTTTACACAAAAAACAAGGGGAGACTATGGAAAATTTTTCCTAAAATCCATCCATTGACCAACTCTATGTAGTATTGGCGCTATCGTAACCCAGTTCGGTGCTATCTTTCTCACTGCAGATTGTAAACTAAGGCAAAAACATAGTTTAGTGCTATCGTGCCTCTGTATTGGTGCTATCCTATATATTGGCACTATTTTCTATATTGGTGCTATCTTGTATATTAGTGCTATCTTGTATATTAGTGCTATCTTGCCTTTGGATTGGTGCTAGTTTCTATATTAGTGCTATCTTGCCTTTAGATTGGCGCTATTTTTTGTATTAGTGCTATCTTGTATATTAGCGCTATCTTGCCTCTAGATTGGTGTTATTTTCTGTATTAGCACTATCTTGCATTTGGATTGGTGCTATTTTGTATACTAGCTTAGGGATCTGTGCAAGGTTGGGTCCCTTTTCTGCAGGATATTTCAAATCATCCTGGGGCACAATCTAGAAGCTACTAACATCTTTTGTAGGGATTTCTTAGCATAGAGAACATTTCATCTTGGTGCACCTAAAAAGAACTTTTGTGTGCTTAGCTTAGAAAACACTTAAATTTGGTGCATAAAATCAATCTTGCATGCAAAACAATCTACAATCAAACATTTCATCTTGGTGCACCTAAAAAGAACCTTTGTGTGCTTAGCTTAGAAAACACTTAAATTTGGTGCATAAAATCAATCTTGCTTGCAAAACAATCTACAATCAAACATTTCATCTTGGTACACCTAAAAAGAATCTTTGTGTGCCTTAGTAAAGAACATTTGATTTTAGTGCAACTAAAATTAATCATTGCTTGCAACAAACAACCGTAGGCACATTTTCAATTTGGGCTTAAAATGAACATTAGATTTTGTTTGTTGTGTCTTGTGCACTTGCACGTTTGTGTTATCCCATAGGGTAGAATCAAAGTATCCTCTCCCCTTGCCTTCAAAAGGATCTTGGGTGAAGAGAAATGGTTCTATTCTATTTTTCATTTTAGGATGTGGGCCTGCGCTTGAGACACATCTATTCGGAGAACTCATTGGTGACCCCAAGCAATACTTTCATTTGGTTCGCTATATTAAATTGAGGATAAGACAAAAGCCAAGTCTAATCAGTGTAAGTGCTTACCATTTGGTGCTAGCTTGAAAGGAAGTAGTACCCTCGAGGTATAGTAAACTCCTAGTAGAGCTAGTCAAAACCTTAAGTGGTTTATTGGATGCTTGTAAGGTGCCGATCCCCCGGATGCACCCCCACTATGAACCATTGTTTTAGAAGCCAAAATCCCTCTACTTGTTCAACAAGTATTGTCCTTGCCTCACCTTAGGTTATGCATGCTTGATAAATCTTTCACATTTTCTCATAAACTAAACCTTTGGCCATTGTGTTTTCTTGCTTGTTTGTTTGTCTACTTGCCAAGAAAAATCAAATTCATCCATCATTTCAACCATCCACAATATTTTAGTACCATTTCCATCTATTTTAGTGCCTTCTTCATCCATGTCCAAAAATCAAAATTTCCCATCCAAAACATCAATTTTATAAGCCCATTTTTCAAAAAAATTCCAGTCAGGGGCTATGCCCCCAAACCCCTGTCAGTGGGGGGTTGCGTCCAGCCCCCCACACCCCCCTCATGTCGGGTTGGGTTTTCCTCTGAACACCGCTAAACCATCCCCCCATTTATCAAAGCCCATAAGTTGAGCTTATCCAATCCCTTCATTTGAGCTTGATCAAATTCTAATCCACTTCCTCTCTAGTCATAATCTATCTTCATCATCCTAATCATTCTTATCCACTTCATCTTAGTCCAATCACCCATCTATCCTAATCATCCTAACCACCTATCTTATCCACATCATCTTCCAAATCATTTAATCCAATCTTATTCTAATCACCCTCATCATCCTTAATCCAACTCATTAACATCATTCTAATCCCACCTCATCCAAATCAAATCCAAAATCCAACCAACATCAATCAATAATCTTCCAAACCATATTCCAAATCCCATCCAAAATCAACATTGATTCCAATCAACATCCAAGTCCCCCAACATCACTATCAAACTCTAAATCCAAATCAACCCAATCAAAAATCAAGACCTTAATTGATCATCCAATCAAATCAACCAAATCAATTCTATTACTTAAGTGTCATTAGTCCACCTTAAGTATATAGAATCATCCATCATTTGAAGCAAATTGAATCACCCTAAGGTCTTGAAATTTGATCCCCAACATTGCAATCATCCATCATCCTCCATCATCCCATACCTCCCCAACAACATGGATCCTTATGTAGCAATGCAACAATTCCAAAGACTTAGAAAAATCTATGAGAACATGGACCCTAATGCTAAGGAGAAATGCAAAAATGACATTAGAGATATCCCCTTAGCACACCTCATCATTGGAGAATTCCAAGCCCCTACCCAACCTTCATCATACCAACCTTCATCCTATATGTCCACTCCATCAACCTCATATCAACCTTCAACCTCATACCAACCTCCATCATATCAACAAACACCTTACATTTCATCCCCATCCACATCATATCAACCTTCATCATACCAACCTACATCTTACATATCCACACCATCAACCTCATACCAACCTCCATCATATCAACAAACACCCTATCTTTTGTCCCTGCTAACATTATACCAATCTTCATCCCCTTATACATCCATACCATCATATATACCCAACCAATCAATACCTCCAGCTTATCCATCCCCCAACCTTTGTCATGCTAACTTTGATCAAGGGAACACAAATCTAGCACACCTCATAACCGAAATCCAAAGCTTATATCAACAACCATTCCCCCACGCAAATCCCCCATCCCCTAATCCCCATCCTCCAATCCCCCCATCACAATATCCCCCCAATCTTATCAACCTTAATCCATCATCTTATGTAGCTCCCAATCCACCAACCCCTATCACCCATGCACCATCTAATCCACCATCAAATCCTCCAAATCCTAAGCCCACGACATCTAAAGAATCCTTGTGGGATTTCCTCCAAAGAACATCAAAAAATGAAAGTAAAGCTATATAATCCCCCAAATCCTCCACCCCTCCAACACCACCATCTAGTCCCACACCTATCCTTGAACCCATCCAAGAACCATCACTACCTAATCCCATCACCCTCCTATCCAATCCCAATCCTAATCCTACACCATCCACCATCATTATTCATCCATTATATTGTTCTTCAACCCATACACTCATGAAGGATGCCATCCATTGGTTGTTAGCAAGGAATCAAACACCCTCATGCAATCCAACACCCACCAAACCTCTTGAACAATTTCCTAGCATAAGTCAAGCACCCATCACATCCATCCAAGAACCTACCATCACCATCCAAGTCACGTCCATTTCTATCCAAACACACGAACCAAATCCAAAGCATGTTGAAATATCAACCCCCTATCTCAATCAAGATCTAACCATCCCATCTAATCCCATCCCCGATTCCCCCCATCTATTGATCACCTTATTGATCCCACACCATCTTCTACTACCCCTTTATCATCCCCCATTAATCCTTTACCCCCATCTACCAATCCCATCCCAAATCCATCCCCTTATCCACTTAGAAAAAGAACCTTCATCTGTGGTGACCCCCTTATAGGAGGTGAACAACTTCCATCCACCACCTATCCTTCTCCAACAAATAATGGACTCGCATCTTGTTTCCAAAGCACAAACATCCCATTGCATGTCGCATGCTCCAACATATGAACTATCAAGGAAAAGGCTTAGGACTTCATGAAAAAGGCATCTTAGAGCCCATCCACACCACATTCCATCCATCCTCGCATGGCCTTGCCTATACACCCCAAGAAAAACACAATAAACATGTTGGTACCACCCATGCATCCTCCAAAATCTATTCACCCAATTCAAAATCTGGTGCATCACATTGCACTCTTAAATCATATGTCACCATCCCTCCTCCATCGTCATATCATTTGCAAAAGCATGTGATCATCCATCTTCCTCCATCAAATTTACCTCCACTACTTCCAACTCCAAATATCCCTATCAAATCCACTTTACCTCCTATCCTACCAACGCCAAACACCCCTATCAACAAATCCTCTCATTCTCCTATCCTCCCAAATCCTAATATCACCATCCTCAAATCTCCTCATCCATTTATCCATAAATCCACTTTTAACCCCTCCACCCATAAACCCCCTAAAATTCCCAATCAAGACCAACAAAAGCACACATCTTTCAAACATGAAGCTTCCCCCAAATCCATGGGATTCAAAAGTAATAATTTGAATGCCTCAATGCATAAAGCACAAAATCCTAAATATGTTATCCCTTCCAAAAAAAATACAAAATCCAAAAGGCTATCAAAGCCCACACCATCAAAAGAAAAAGCAAAAACAAAAATGGTGTGGGTCCCTAAACCACCAAACTCTAATGAGGCATTCACCTCCCAATCTACCGCAAAATCCCAAACATCCCTCTCCCCATCTAAAAATCCCATAATTTCTAAGTCCATTTGGGTCCCTAAAACCCCAAATCGACCATCTAAAAATCCCCTATCCCGATCCCCATTACTACCGACCCCCCATCCAAAACATAGGCTTCAAAATCAAAAACAGTGTGTGCAGCCATTGGTCTTGGTTCCCCTCCACCACTTGACATTCCCACATACCCCCATCTCTCCATCTTTCATTCACTATCCTACATATCTTCCCCATCACATTCCTATGGTCCATGCTTTCGCATAATCCACATCATAACCCGTATAATCCACATCATAATCCACATAATCCACATCATAACCCACTATCCACTGACATCCATGCAATCTTCATCCATAATGCTATCCAACATGGGACCATCTTCGCCTTGCTATGGAAACAGACACTAGAGTCCCCATTCCATCAAAAAAGTAAAAAAAAAAAAATTTAAAAAAAAAAATCAAGAAAATAGTAAAGAGAAAAAATCTGTCCAATGGTGAAAACCACTCCTCGTGGGGCCTTGGGCAAGTACCATGATGAAAACCCCTTGTGGGCGTCATGCATAATCCCTTCTCCATCCATTTTTGTATCCCTCCACTTGGGGGCAAAACCATATCCTTCATCCACATTCATAATATCCTTTGCACATCTTATCCACTATCTTATCCTTATCCTATCATATTCCTATCCACTATCCCCTATTTATCCTATCATATTCCTATCCACCATCCCTTATTTATCCTATCATTCCCCATCCATTCTATCCACTATATTCCCCTCCTTAGATCTTGATAAAGACAAGGGGCAAAATATCAAAAAACATGCTTTGAACACATTTCGGCATACTCCCTATTCAAGCATATCCTCCATCCATCTACTACAAAGACCATCCATCCAAACGTGAACCCATCATGCAAAACTCTTTAAGCATTGAGGCATATGATTCCTTGTAACCTAGCCCTTGGAGAAAATCCTTATCCCCATCTCCCATCCATCTATCTTGCATCCCTATCTCTATCTTCTAATCCATCTATCATGAATCTCCTCTCTATCACCTTCCACTGCCATACCCACCATCCATCTATCATGTATCCCTATCCAATCCTTTATCCCCCATCCTATCCCTTATCCACATGTATCTATATATCTATCCATTTATCAAAATCTCCTATCCATTATCCTTTCATCACCAATCCCCCAACCCAATCCCATCATCTCCACCTCTAAACTTGGTGTTCTCTTGTCATTGGTATCTAGCACAAAGGCTATCCAAACAATCCAATGCAACCATCATAATAAACCATGCCCTTTCCAAAATCCATAAAATCCACAAAAAAAAAAATCCATCACTATCCCACATCATCATCACAAATCAGAACTACATATCATCACCACCCACATCTTAATGTGCCTTGATCTCATGGATACATGGTATGTAGGTAGTCTGGAATATGAAGGAAGTTTTCAGTACTCAGGTACATAAGATGCACCCATCCAACCCGCTTGGATGGTCCCTACCCATTAAGCTTACACTAGATCCAAACATAATTTCCCAATCATCACATTACCTATGAAAGCATCATCCCTTAATACAAATCATCAACTATCAAATCAACATCAACCACAACTTGTCACCATCATATCTTGAGCCAATCTTACAACATCAACTAAGCATGATCCAATCATCCATTGATTCTTGCCTTAGGAAATATTGTTCCTATGATAGGCATAATCTATCCTATCATCATCCATCTTGGCAAGAGATACAATGGCTACTTGTTTGGTTCATTGGTCTTTTCATTTTTTATTTTTATCTTTTGTCCTATTCGAAGATCACATCAAAACTACCTTGATCTCACTATACCAAGGTATGTGGCGAAAACATCTAGAATGGGGCATATTCTTGCTTTTATATGTTGTGCTTGTGGGTCGGTTCTAGCATATTGATCTCCTTGTGCATCTAAGGTTCATCATACCTTTTGTGTATTAAGGGTTTATGCTATGAGTCCCCTTCCCTCATCTAGACAAGGTTGTACTATCATGGGAATGCATGGGATCACCCTCCTATTTGCGTGTCTAGTCCATGCAAAGTGTCGGATACACATCATCACCCTGGTCTTCTATACCTTGGTGAAAATATCCACTTTGTTATATAAAACCTAGGATTGCTCTAAATAATTGTCAGCACAATAATCATCCATTTTCCAATCCATCTATCATCTAATCATCAATCCATCATCTTTCTTTCATCTCACTCCTTATCCTCCAACCAGTTCAACCAATCTACTTCATCCATTTCAAGAGCACACCCATGTTCTTGCAACCCACATGTCCTCTCGAGGGGGCATCCCCCTTACCAATCATCCGTAAACCTTACCCTCTTCTTCTAAGCCAAAATCTTTTTTTATCCAATCCAACTCTATATTTTAACTTCTTTGAAATAGCGTTACTTAGCTACAACACCATTTCAAAGAGGGGCAAATATAGACACCTAAAATTGACTTGCTGTGCAAACCAATTTCCTATATCTCTACACCACCAATTATCCCTCCTATTAATTAAATAAATTTATTTTATTTAATTAATTTATCCCTTATCATCTACCTTTGATTATTTACCCATCCTTTGTGATCAATTAATTCACTTAATCACTTTACCTTATAACTATATCCTCATTGATTAAATAAATATTCTCAATATTTATTTAGTTAATCTTACCATTTCCCTAATCCTTGTTAATTAGATAAATCATGCTTATCTAATTAATCTAGCCTATTAATCAACCTATCCCTATCCTAGTTAATTAAATATCAATTATTTAATTAGCTACCCTAGCCTACCTATCCCCTAGACCTAGATTAATTAAGCTTAACACTTAATTAACCTTTCTTAGGCCATCCTCCCACAAACCTTTGAATAAAAATCATTTTTTTATTCAAAGGGTCAAATCTTCCTTACACCTCATTTATCACCCTCTTACACATGTAAGTGTACATGTGTCCTTCAACTTTCACATCTCCACATAAAAGTGAATTTTTAATTCACACTCCCCCATGAGTTGAATTTTTTATTCACTTGTCATATCCACTCTTCCCAAAAATGAATTTTTAATTCATTTCTATCCTCCACACCTCTTCCCATTGTGAATTTAAAATTCACAAATAATGAGAGCCCTCCAAATCCATTGACCAAATCTCAACCCTTGATCTCTTTCATCCACTCCCCTTGTGACACTTGTCACAAGGCTATGAATCCAATCCAAACCCTAACTCTCAGTCATTTCTATCCCTTGATCTCAATTTTTAATCCTCACCCTCCATCCCTTTTCAAAAAAAATATAAATAAGACCCTCACCCAAGCCATTAAGAACAACTTCTTCTTGCATCCTTACCATGCCCAAATTTCTCTCAAATCTCTTCATCATACCATCATAATGCCAAAATCATTCCTCATCCCCATCTCAATCTCCATCTAAATCCATTATCTCTCATCCTATTATGTTGAAAGCAAGAGCAATCCACATTTCATCTACTTGGGTAAAATCTAAGGAGTTTGGGTGCAACTCCTTCTACCCTATCAAGGATTTGTGACTCATTGTGAAAGGTATAATTCCTATTTATGCACTTGTTTTATGTTTTCTACTTTCATTTTGACCTCATAGATCACTATATATATATTAAAAAATGGACATTTCTATGTTTTTGTACTGGTAAAAACCCCATGTTTGTTTGGCAGTGGGGAAGTGGTGCTGCTGGAGGCAACGACGGTGAATTGTGATGGAGGGTAGAGGTGTTGTGGACTGCAGTGGTGGAGTTGGAGGGACGACTGCAAGGTAGAAGGTACTGTGGAGTGACAAAGGAGAGTGGACTGCGTGGGGGGCAGAGATATAGTGGTCGCGGGGAGCGAAGGGTGCCGCAGCGGGGTATACGACAGAGGTCTACAGGGGAATAAGAAGAGGGGAGAGTGTGGGGAGGGGGAAGGAGCCCCCACCCACATCCCATACCATAGGGTGTGGGTGGGGGCTCTACCCCCTCCCCACACCCATCAAAAGATAAGACACAAAACTCTCTCCCACTTTTTCCCCAAAGTAAATTCTAAATCAATAAAATTTGCAAAAAATTCAACAACCCATACCCTTCTCCAAGTGGGATTAAAATAAGATCTTCCCATGAGATTTGTGGAATGGGGAGGTAACACATGTCACCTCCTCACTCCTCCTCCCAACTACAAGCAAGACCCATGGAATGGGTGGTGACACATGTCATTCACCCATCCCCAAGTCTCTCTCTCCCCTCCACTTGTCCTCTCTAAAACATGTAGGAGAGAAAAGTGGAGCTTACGAGGGAATGGGTGCCACATGTGCCCCATTCCTTTCCTCCTAAGAGGGACCACACAAACCAAAGGTACCCTCACCAATGGTGGAAGAGACTTGGAGTAAAGTCCTCCACAATTGAGGGGTCTTGGAGGCTTCCCCAACCTAGGGAAGTGGAAAGGATGAGGTTGAGTGTTTGACTCACTCATCCTCTCCCTCCCATGCCTCCATTTTCGTCACTTTACTTCAGGGTGAAGTTAAAGTGACCAAATGGAGGTTTATCAAGGGTTACAAAAGCTAAAAAGGTCCCTAGACCCAAGGGGTACAACCCAGGGTCAAGTTTAGCCCATTTTGAGTATCAAGGGTTGAGTTAAAGCACATGAAAAGGGGTCTCTAAATTTATAACTCAAAATATAAAATTCAAAAGACAATATTCTTACAACACCAATTAGAATTCAAAATAAAAGAGGGGTAGACTTAGACTGACTAATAACATGCAACACATTACAGAAACTCATCATGCACATGGTTGATCTTGGTTCGTCGTGGAACTAGATCAGCTTCACAAGGGAAAACAACATCGTGTGTGGGATGATCTCCAAATTTATGTGGCTTGTTAGAAATACCTACGCACTCAATTAAAATATTTATTTCACATATATATAATAGCCGAAGAAAATTGAAACATACACTCACATACAACATCGCATATCCAAATAAGCATCAAGGAAGTCACATTACAATTAGATTCTAAATTCTGCATTTCAAACATCCATTCCCAAAATTGAATCACATAACAAATTTCTAACTAACATCACTTGATTAGTTTTCCCATAACATCATAATATAAACCATATGTCTAACATCATCAGTAAAACAATATCTAGGTCTAAACACATTGTAAACATACTAAGCATAACAAATCCACATACAACATAAAGTCTAATAGTCTGGAAATTCGGGGTCAACAGTCCCACAAGTCTAAATGTATCACCAACAATAAAATAAATAGTTAGATGTAAGGGAATGAAAAAGAAGGCCTCACATCCTCCCCCCCTAAGACTGTACTTCCTCCTAGAAGTCATCAAAGAGGTGAGGATAGAGGGCCCTCAATCTCGCTACATCCTCCCATGTTGCCGTCACCTCATCGTACATGTCCCACTAGACCCTAACATGGTCCAACTCTTGACCTCGAAGGCCCAATGTCTGACGAGCCAATATGCAAATTAGCTCCAAAGCCAGCTGACTATCTACCTCTACCTAAAGAGCATTCCAATCCAATACATGAGATAAATTAGATATGTAGCGTCATAAAACTGAAACATGAAAAACATTGTGGATACGTGACAGGCTAGGTGGCAAGGCTAGACAATAGGCTATAGGTCCTATTCGTTCCAAGATCTCAAAAGGTCATACAAAATGAGGTGCAAGCTTAGAACCCTTTCCATAATGGATTGGACTCTTATGCAGTCGCACTCAAGAATATTCTGTCCCCAACTAAGAATCTTTGATCTACCCTCTTAGCATCGGTATACTTCTTCTATCGATCTTGTGCCTCCTGAAGTCTCTAGCTAATCAACTTCACCTACTGCTCCATATCTTGAACCAACTCCAGCCCTATTGCAACCCTATCCTCAATATGGTCCCAACTCAAAGGTGTCCTGCAAGGTCTGTCGTACAAGGCCTGAAAAGGAGGCATACCTAAGAGCTGTGATGCCCATTGTTGTAGGCAAACTCAACTAGATATAGATACTCCTCCCATCTACTTTGATGATCCATGACATACATATAGAGCATATCCTCAAGAACCTGATTAACTCTCTCTGTCTGTCCATCAGTCTTAGGATGATAAGCGGAACTAAAGTTGAGCTGTGTGCCTAACGCCTGCTGTAAGGCCCTCTAAAAGGCTAAAGTGAACACTGAGTCCCTGTCAGAAATGATACAGCAAGGTACCCCATGTAATCTAACAATCTGGTCCAAGAACACTCTCGCCATAGATGGTACATTGTACGTCATGCGTATAGGTGAGAAATGTGCCACCTTGGTCAACTTGTCAACTGTCACCATGATGGCATCATGGGCAGCATGATGACATAGGAAGACCAACAATAAAATCCATGGAAATGGTGTCCCATTTCCACTCAGGTATCTCGTGAGGGTATAAAAGACCCGCTGGATGCTGATGCTTGGCCTTGACCCTCTAGCACTCAAGACAATGAGCAATGTATTCTACAATATGCCATCTCATACCTGCCCAATGGTATAACTATCACAAATCAACATGCATCTTCTTCACCCATAGGTGTGCTGCATAAGGTGCTCTATGAGCCTCTGAAAGAATCATTGCATGAAGATCACTTGCATGGGGTACATAGATGCATTGTTGATGTCTAAGCAACCCATCTGACTCAAGGGAATATCCTACAAATCTGCCCTTAAGGGCCTTCTATTTCTGGATCTCCTGCTGCACCTCAAGAAACTACTCATCCTCAGACAGATGCTGAATGATGTGCTCTCTCAAGTCTACACTCAAGGTCAAGGTCAAGATCTCGTGGCACCTCTGACTTAAGGCATCAGCAACCACATTCTCCTTTGCTTTGATGTCCAGTGGACATCAAAGTTGTATTCGCATAGAAACTCCATCCAATACCACTGACGGGCATTCAAATTCAATTGTGTGAATATGTACTGCAAACTATGGTGATCCGAATGGAGGTCAAAGTGACAACCCAAAAGAAAGTGTCCCCAATGAACAAGAGCATGTACCACTACTGTGAGCTCTAAATTGTGAGTAGGGTAGTTCAACTCATGTGTCTTGAGCTTACGTGACTCGTATGCAATCGCTCTACCACCCTGCATAAGCAGGGCTCCCAAACCCTCAAGTGATGCATCTGTGCAAACTACAAAATCCTCTATAGTATTTGGAATTGCTTATAAGATGCTCCTTGAGGACCCTAAAGGCCCTCTCACACTGCTCAGTCCAAGTGAAACTCTTCCCTTTCCACTGAAGGGAAGTGATGGGATGTGCTATCCTAGAAAATCCCTCTACAAATCTATGGTAGTAACTGGCTAATCCCATGATACTCCTGACCTCTATCACACTGGTGGGTGCTGGCCAATCCTGGATAGATCTGATCTTTGATGGGTCTACAGAGATGCCATCGCCTGATAGGATGTACCCCAAGTACTATACCTTTGTCCTGAAGAAGGCACACTTCGCCAGGTTGCCATAAATCTGTTACTCTTGCAAGCATTGCAAGACCTGACACAAATGATCCACATGCTCCTCCTCGGTCTACAAATAGATCAAAATATCATCAAGAAAGATGATCATGAACTAATCCAAGTAAGTGCAGAACACCCTATTCTTGAGACTCATGAACACTGCAGGGGCATTTGTCAAATCGAAGGGTACCACTGTGAACTCGTAATGGCCATATCTAGTTCATAAAGTAGTATTATGAATGTCTACCTCTGTGATGCACAATTGGTGATACTTGAATTTTAGATCAATTTTTGAGAACACTCTGGCTCCCTGCATCTAGTCGAAAAGGTCATCAATCCTAGGCAGAGGGTAACGGTTCTTCACTGTCACCTTATTCAACTGCCTATAGTCCATGTATAAGCGAAGAGACCCATCCTTCTTCTTCACAAAGATAACTAGTGCACCCCATGGTGAAACACTAGGTTGGATGTGCCCCTTCTAAAGTAACTCCTCTAACTGCAGTTTGAGCTCCGTGAGCTCATGTGTAGTTATCCTATAGGGTACACAAGACACTGGCTCTATACCTGGCACTAGATCCATGTAGAAATCTACCTCTCTGCGTAGAGACATACCTGGTAATTCTGGCGGGAACACATCAGCAAACTCTCACAGGATAAGGTGGTCATCCAATGAAGCCTCAGGCTCATCCTCTAATCTGTCACTAACTGTGATAGCGAACATCTGACATCCCTTCCACATGCAGCACTTAAGCTACTGTGTGGAAATCATACAAACTATCATGGGCTTCTGAATTCCCACTATCTCAACCAGTGCACCATGATCATCTAAGTAGCTAATCTCCCTTCGGTGAGAATCTACCTTGGCTCTATGAGCTGCAAGCCAATCCATACCTAAAACCACACTGTAGGATCCTAATGGCATAACTCTAAGGTCACAAGATGTAGTGAAGGAACCCAAAGAAATATCACAATCCTGAACCAAGGTATCTACTGGCTATCTCCCACCTAATGTCCTGCCTAGAAGCCACTAGCTTGCAACATTCCACTAACGATGTAGATAGAAAAGAATCGGTAGCTAGAAAAGAATAGAGATGGGGGCACCCCCAATCATACTTGATGTCTCAATCACGGATGCCTGATAGTCAGCCTAGCAGTTATCAACCACTGCGAACATGTGGTGGGACTTGCCCACATCTCCTACAGTCTGCTTTGACCCTCCTAAATGGGGTTGTCCCCTTGTTGTGAAACCCTGTGGACACTCTCTAGCCAAATGTCCTACCCCACCACAAACATAACATGGGCCCCTAACCTATAACTACCCTGACTGAGTCCTACCTGACTGCTAATGTCCAGTGTATCCTATGGACCCCTGTGAACCTCTATATGACTAATGTGACCTCATGGGTCCCGTAGATGATCCCTGCTATCTCTGATCCCTACACAGGCCTTGCTACTGCCAACCATAGTTCTGTCCTCCCTATACCCTCTGCTGGGGTCTAGACCTCTATTGATGCTGCTATTGTTGTTGTGGAGGCCTAGGAGGTAATGATGGAGAATAAAATCCTCCTCTTTTTTGGTGTTGATGGTGGTCTATGAAAGTTCTGTTGCTGCTGATGATTACGGTCCTGAAACTGCGGGCGTGAATTCTACCCTTGTCCCTGAATCTCCTCTGCAATATAAGCCTTCTCGGAAGCCTCACTTATAGTCTAGGGGTCTACCATATGCACTGGTCCTGCTATTCCCTAATTCAAACCTCTGATGAATTTGTGCACCAGAAGTTTCTCATCGTGGAGATACTCTGCATAATGTGAAAACTTAATAAATCGGCTCTCATACTATGCAACCGTGAGTCCTCTTTGCTGTAAGTCATGGAACTCATCTATCCAATGCTGCCTATAATGATTTGATAGGTAACATGCATTAAAGTGCTCTTTGAAAGTGTCCCATGTGAGCATGTCTAATGATAACCAGCGTTTGCACTCCTCAGGGCGCCACCAAGTAGCTGCTACATCTCTCAGGAGGTGTACTACCATGCATGCTTTCGTGTTGCTCCCATAAAGTCGTAACGTAAAGCATCTGTCAAGACTAATGAGCCAAGCCTCAGCCTCAGCTCCCTCGGTAGCTCCTACAAAGGTAGGTGGATTAAGCTTAAGTAGGTCTTTGATGGGATCTCCTCTGTCTCTATGTCCTATGACCGGCTCATCCATACCATACTCATAAGGTCCATGATGTACCTGCTCAACCCTTATAGTCTTATCTCATCTTGCATGTCGTAGAGGACTCCTACTCTGTACTCTATAAGCTGACCCTACCTCCTCCACTGTAGTATCTGGTATCTCTACAAAAGGCTCCACACATGGCACCTCTCGCAGATCTACACGAGGCTCTACATGCGGCTCAGCTCGTGACTCAGCACATGGCTCCTGACGTGGCTCCTCTCACGGATCAACATGGGGCTCATCACGTGGCATTGGTATAACTGGCGGTAGCCTCTCTAACATGGCCTATAATGTCTGTAAAATTTGAGGTCCTATATCAAGTACTGGTGGTGCTTATGGTACTGGCTAATCTTCTACAGCTGCTGGTACCTGTCCCTCTATAGAGGAATCACTATGCACCTCAACGAACGTAGTGTTACGCGATCATGCACACTGAATACGTCAGGGAGGCATCCTACAAAACAAGGTAGGCACTAATTAATCAAAGTTATGAAATAAGTAACATGCCCAAATAAGCCCAGTGTTTAAACTTGGACTATGATACCAAATTTCATGCCCACATTTCCCATGTGGTCATGACATACATCACACGTGTCATGTCCACATTTGTCATGTGGTCATGACATGAAATATCAAAAATGTTTCCACGCTTCCCTAGAAACCCCCTTGCATGCGTAAGTGTGCTCAGTGTCATTACGCTTAAGGCGTAAACATGATAGTTGAATGCGGGGTAATGTGTTCACATGCGCATACCATTCGCAATGAAGGCCAACTAGGGGGTTGATGCGACGTAGTTAACGTCGCCAATAGGGTTAGGATCAATGATTGAAACCCTAAGTTAACCTATGTGAATGATGGGATTTTGACGTGAGTCAAAATCAATAGCCTAATTCAAGTGCATGAGAGGATATGATATAATACAAAAATCAAATGACGACACTCCGCAAAAAACAATATTATAATCCCAAACAAGGTTAAATTCCACTGACCTAGCTAAACCCTAATTTCTGGAAAAATCTGGCAGCATAACGCCTTACGGGCATGATTAGGGTTTATTATAATTAAACTAATTTTGATCAAAAGGTTTACTGATTTGTTTTTTATTACCTACGTCTCACTAATTGAAATGGTAGATCAAATGAATAAGTTAATTGAACATTTTTCAACAAAGTCGGATCAATTTGTTCTCCTTCACGTTTTCTATAAATTTAAAACATTTTTCAACAAAGCTTGATCAATCTGTTCTCCTTCACATTTTCTATAAATTTAAAACATTTTTCAACAAAGCTTGATTAATTTGTTCTTCTTCACGTTTTCTATCAATTAGAGTTATCTCTGCATCCTTTACATTATTCCTAATTTCTGGGTAGATCAGATCTCGGAAATGTGTTTTACTATCTTTGTTTAAATGGCCTACTAGGTTTCTGAGTTGGATTTAAAACAACGTCTAATTTAAATTCATTAATTAAATTAATATCAATCCAACTTAAAATTAACCTCGTCAAATTAACTTTTATGATTAAAGGGTTATCCCAACTATTAAAATAATTACATCTCAAATAATGAAATTATGTAAAATTTAAATAAAACCAATAAATCTTTTTCTTCACCTACCAATTTAAAAATCAATAAAATATAAAATTATTCTAATCATGATCTGATCTATTTATTAACATCCACTAACAAATAAAAATAATCTTCCAAAAAGAATATAGTTTAACCCATTATATTAATTATCTCAAATTCTTTTTATAAAATCAGAACTTAAAACAAATGAGCAAAATATTTAAAAGAGGGGAAGTTAAATTTTAAAAAGAATTTTAATTTCTCTTTGCCCAAAATTCCTCCACAATAAAATATAATATCTCTAAGGGTAAAAATCTGTAACCCTAACCCTATTTTTGAAACTCAATTCCTTTTTTCTCCTCTTTGTTGTCTCTTCTTTCTTTTTTTTCTTTCTCTCATTTTTTTTGTTTTGGTTGTGTTGCAGGTTGTAATGGAGGCCATACATGACCACACACACCAAGTAATGGTAATGATATATATATATATATATGGACATTTCTATGTTTTTATATTGCTAAAAAACCCATGTTCGTTTGGCAGTGGGGAAGTGGTGTTGCTGGAGGCAGTGGTGGAAAACTGTGGTGGAGGGTGGAGGTGTTGTGGACTGTGGTGGCGGAGTTGGAGGGACAGCCACAAGGTAGACGGTACTATGGAGCGGCGGAGGAGAGTGGACTACACGGGGGGTGGAGATACAGTGACTGCAAGGAGTGAAGGGTGCCATGGAGGGGTATATGGCGGAGGTCCGCAGGGTAATAAGGAGAGGGGGGAGTGTGGGGAGGGGGACAAAGGCCCCACCCACATCCCATACCATGGGGTGTGGGTGGGGGCTCTGCCCCCCTCTCCACACCCATCAAAAGATAAGCCACAAAACTCTCTCCCACTTTTTCCCCAAAGTAAATTCCAAATCAATAAAATTTGCCGAAAAATCAACAACCAAACACACATTTACTCCCATGGTTAACACAACCGAAGAACTCATTCAGGATGAGTTCAAAGAGGTAGGGGAGTGGACAACACTCAACTCAAGAGTGCCACTCCTACAAATATCCCAATACAAATAGATCTCAAGGCCTCAAGCCAACACTTTTAAACACAATTTCCACAAGGCTTCCATTTTGGCTCTCAAGCCATTTCACATATTACTCATAATCTCATATTGGCCTCAAGGCTACAACACCACAAAATCAAGGAAATGACCCCAAGGAGGTTCACTCCTCCCTCACCCCACACTTGTTGCGCATCTTCTCCCAAGTGGGAGAAGCTCTTACAACACCCCTGTTGGCAAGAGACACTATATGGATTCATGGTTGTTGTCATTGATGGCAACAAAGGTCATCCCACACATCCGCAAGTCATGATGTGTCTCTACCGGAACTCAGAATAAAGAATGTTGTGGTCCGGTGAAGAAGAACAGAGCATGTGGCAAGGTCCGACAGATTGGTTCGGATCTCTCAGAGGAAGTGTCTTGGTACAGTGCGGATTTGGGGAAGTCAAGAGGACTACCTTGAGTGGTATATTCCAAGGATTTAGCCTTCGGTGATGGACAAGGAAAAAGATATGAATGGTTGAGTACCGGATTCCTGAGAGACAGTGAAAACAGAGGAAGAACTGACTGGCAGAGTATCAGACTGCTTTCCGGATGTGTTACTGTTGATGACAGAGGTTGTGAAGGCATGAATAATGTTTGGCCGACATGATTAATGATATCTACAAGTATGTGCTTGATCCGCATGGCTTGGTGAGGAAGGATTCAGCCGACAGAACAAAAGTTTGTAAGAAACTAGACTGTTCCGGATGCCAACTAGAAAGGTGATGAAATTACTTGTGCGGATATATATAGAGGATGGATTTAGTTGTGAAGTGTGTGAGTGTGTGAAGATATATGCGAATAAGTCTAGAGAAGAGCAGAGGTAGCAAAAAGGATCCGGTATGTGAAAGATAGCAGAATAAAGAACAGAGGAAAGATGAAGTGCAGCAGATCAGTGTACTGAGCCTAACCGGAACTGAACTCCAGCATATGCAGATGCTCCCAATCAGTTCAAAATTGTGATTCTTATCACTTTGTAGATAGTGTGTCTTCGTGTAGGCAGTGGGCCTCTTGTGAGCAGTGTGCTCGGGCAGTGAGCCCTAATTGGCAAGTGCCATTTTTGTAATCTTCTATTCTTCTAACAGAGAATAATTTTTGGGTTAATCACCCCGTGGTTTTCTCCCTTAACAGGGTTTCCACGTCAAAAATACTGTGTTATGTGTTTCTTATTTCATGCTAATGTTTTAGTGTTTTGATTCAATGCTGCACCAATTAAGAAGAAAGTTAAATAAGGGAAATAATTAGGATAACTGATTCACCCCCCCCCCTCTCAGTTATCAACAATTGGTATCAGAGCTAAGTTCCTCCTAATAGAGCCTAACAGCTTGAGGAAGATCTGGGATTTCAAATGGATGCATATGGTCTAAGGGAACAACTCAAGGCTGCTCTTGAAGATCTTGAACAGTCAAATTCTGAAGTCAGTGAATTAAAGGAAAGACTCGAACAGGCTGATGAATTCATAGGAGAATTAAAAGACAAACTAAGTCTCTCTATGAAAAAGAGAAAGGAGCTGCTCCAACAGTTGGCAAGACAAAGTGAAGAAAGCAATACAAATGAAGAATTAACTGAGCAAACCAAGTTATGTGAAAAGTTATCAAAAGAAGTCATTATGTTAAGACATGAAATGGAATCAGGAACTATAAAGTTTACTCAAGAGATTGAAGAAAAAAGAAAAGCTGAAGACAATCTAAGACAATCTCTTAAAGAGAAATCAGAAGAATGCCACCAGATGGACAGGATTATCAGACATCTTGAATCTGATTTTGAAGATGCCAAAGATAATGAAGGAAAACTTGAAGATCAAATTGCCTCTCTCAAAAGAGACCTTCAAACAGCAAATGAATATAAAGAGAAATTCAAGATAAGTTCTGCTCAACTTGAAGTTCTTCTTGGAAGTCAAAAGAGGACAGATGACAAGTATGGCTTGGGATATGAGAAAGGAGAAAGCTCCGGATCAGGTCAGAAGAATCTTGGATCAGAAAATCCAAGGAGCAGGCCTAGAAGACCTCCGGTAAGACAGCCAAATGCTCAAAGATATCCATCCTTCAATGGATACTGCCACAGCTGCAACCACTTTGGTCACAAAGCTAATCAGTGCAGAATGAGAATGAATCAGATTAATTCATCCTTCTCCGGACAGTGCTTCAACTGCAAAAGGTATGGACACAAATCCCATGAATGCAGAATTATGCAAGTAAACAAATCATTCAAAGGTAGATGCTTCACATGCAATAGAGTAGGTCATATGGCTAATCAATGCAGATCAAGAGGATATCAGTCAAATATGCAAAGAAATGTTATTTGCCAAATCTGCAATAGGTCCGGTCATAATGCTAAAGTCTGCAGAAACAAGAATCAGGACAAAAGAGGTCCGGTGTATAATCAGAATCAAGACAAGGGTAAACAAAAGATGAATGCGGATGAGGTTAGGAATCAGATGAGCAAGATTTGGGTGAAGAAAAGTTCAGAGAATGTAGAGGTTGGATCCGCACCAGACTCTGGTGCTGATATTTCTTCCGGAAATTAAAAAGTGAGCTCAGGTTCAGGGGGAGACTCAAAGAAAATCTTGTTCCCCCAGCCAAACAAGTGGTGCCGGATGTGGCACAAGATGCGGATCAAAGGGTTTGTAGATATGAGTCTTGAGATACTTCAGTCAAGTTTTCAGAGGTCTGCATGGAGTTATGAAGAAGCTGTGATCGATCAAATAAGACCTGTTCAGGGAGATGCTCCGGTATGATAAAGGATTACAAAAAGGTCCGGAAAAATCCGGAAATGCACTATCTTGTTCTGCGGATTGGACAGAGTGTTTGGGATGTTCTTGTAATATGTTACCTCGATTTATTCATGATTGAAAGATCCGGATGATATCCACAAATCAGGACTAATCCGGGATACTCCAAACTATCCAGACAAGGCAAACCGGAATGATGTAGGTGAAGCATTTATTGCAGACAGATATTAGGGTTCGCGGAGCAACTTAAGGGATTTCTCAAAGGTCATTTGCTCATTCTGCACTCGAGAAGAAGCGAAAAGTGGAGCTCTGCAACAAGGTTCATCAAGCACACCAAGGATCTCCTGCCGAAGTTATTGCATAAGGAAATCAATCCAACCACTCCGTGCAAACCGAAGGCGCATAAGGTATTCTCCGTTTTTCATTACCTCACTGCAAATCTTTGAAGAATGGCTACTCCAAACATAGTTAAGATCTCTGATAGACCTCGCCCCTCATTCAAGAAACATCCTTACAAATCATTGGAGGTAGATCCACTAGGAGCCTTCTCTAGTGTTCCTCACGGAGTTTTACATACCGAAGACATTAGGGTTTACATACATGCAAGCATTGAGGAATTTGGGGAATTCAAATTAAGAGACCTCTATCACAAGCAACTGATAGACAATGCTTTTGAGCTTAAACCAGAGTATAAGGATATCCAGAAGAAACAATTTGAGCAATTTATTCATTTCCCCTGCTTTGAAGAAGATGAATGGGTCCGGTATGTACTCAGCAGGATGCATGACAACTTTCTATGGCTAGATAGACCCTGCAAGATTACAAAAGAGGCAATTAGAGCAGTAACTGGTCTATACTCTTCCGGAGGGGTACCTATCCTCAAATCTGTCAAGAACAACATTGTAACTGAGGCCACCGGATCAAAATTTGACAAGAGGGCAATGACCATTGAAGATATTTCGGATCCGGATATCAAATATGCATCAATGATAATAGGATACAAGATCTATCACTCCAGCAGGGAGAATTCTGTATCCGGAACTGCAATATACACTGCCTATGAAATGCTAAGAAAGAATGCAGAATATGATCTCTGCGAACTACTGCTAAGCCAATTAATGGAGAATATACAGAAAATCAAGAGGGATAAGAAGAATTCCTTTAAGTATGGTACTCTTATTGTATGTCTATTCTTCTACTTCATGAATGAGCTACCCGGAACAAGTGGATGGGTATGGCAGAATGACAAACCTGTTGCAGTCCAGATAAGAGACTATTTGCATGGACTTGGGGATGCAAAAGCGAGAAATACAGCTCTATGGGGATACTTCAAAAACTTTCAGAGCATGATGCAAGCAAGAGAGAGAATTCCCCAGTCTCTCATTGAGAAATACAAGGACTCAGTGTGTTTTATGGTTGACACTGATCAGTGCCTAATGGAGGCAGTGGAGCCAAGGACTGTCTGGATCATGCCCATGGGGTATGAAGTGGATGAACAGATAGTGGAGCTGCATGTTCAACACATGCTAAGTCAGCCCAAAGATCCTAAGGCAGAAAGGTTTGGAACCTTTGAGGAGCTGAGTGTAAAGATACATGTAGAACTCAGGGAACCTGAGATTAAAAGAAAGGTGAGAAAAGAAGTAGAGCACATTGCTCAAGGCCTAGGCATCTCAAAGGAGGCACTTGATGCCAGCCGGGAAAAGAGGAGGAAGGCTGAGGAAGAAGAGAAAAGTAAAGAAAGTGCTCCGGTTAAGGCTCCCACCCGGACCAGATCATCAAAGAGACCTGCACCTCCCACAACCAAAACTTCAAAACCGGAAGTCCAGGCATCCGGTAAGAGATCCAAGACAAAAGCCACAAGGGCTTATGGAAGCCAAAAGGATGAAGAGGAAACAGAGTCAGATGAGGGAGTTAAAGAAATAAAGAAACAGAAGAAGAAAGGATCCGGTAAGCCCTCCACAGGCCAAGACAAGGATGAAATGGCAGAAGGATCTGTTGAAAAGCCCACTCTGTCTCTAGAAAGCATAATCAAGTCAGTCACGGTGGATGGAAACCTTCAACCAATGACTGAATCATATGATGACTTCAGTGAGGCCGACCAAAAGACTCTGCAGGAGGCCACAGTGAAATATCTTAACATATATAATAAGGCTTTCATTGAAATAATATCTCTTATTCCTAAAAGCCTAGAAAAGGAATTGGAAGTAAGAAAGAATAATGCTCATGCTAAAGATCTTGAGATCCGGGAGCAGATAGCTATTCAGCTATATCCTCAAATTGATCCCAAGACAATGAACATTATCTTCAAGGACTGCAAAGATGAGTTCAGAAGCAAAGCCAGGATGAATCAACTCATGCTTGGTGAGACTGACAAAGTGGCCCAAGAAACAGAAGAGATCCTCCGGAAGGCCTTCAAAAGGTTCAATCTTCCTGTTGTAGAGGACTTAGGTGCAGAAACAGCTGCTGATTTGGAATCTTCTGTTCCGGAAGAAGTGAGCCCTGGACAGACAAATATCTCTCCTCCGGTTTCCCCTACAGTCTCCGGATCCAAAGAAGAAGAGCAATTACAGGAGAAGGAAGCAGTGGTGAAAGACAAAGAGGTTGACAGTTCTAAGACTGCAGAAGAGAAGAAACATCTGTCTCCGGCAAGAGACACTGTACAAACTGTTCAACAATTTTTGAGCAAAGAAACTCTAGAGATTGATGAACCGGAGCTTCTAAAAGGCCCATTTGATTTTGACTCTCTCTCTCCGGTACAAACAATGAAGATAGCTTCATTTGCAAATGCCAAGGCAAATGAAAAGCTCCTAAAGTCTCATATGGAAGACTGTGAGTTGATAGAGGCTGCTTCCGGAGTACTTGTAAAGATCATGCCATCAATCCAGATAGATCCGACAGCCTCCTCTTCCGGTAATCTAAAAACCTTAGTCAGCAGTGTTGATACACATTTTAATTCTCTAGAAAAATCAGCTGAAGAAAAGGTCCGGAAGGAATTCTTGGATAAGAGATTTTCAGAAATATTAGAATTAATCTCTAAAGATAGGAAGATTGTAAGCATTGGAATAAAGAGCTTAGAGAATGCTCTTAAGGATGGCGGTGACATCTATAAATTTTGTATATCCTGGTCAAAGGCAACAGCAGCATTTGACAAGAAAATAAAAGAGGAACAGGATAAGCTACAAAGCTTATCTTAAAGTTTTGATCCTCTCTCTTCCTCCATAATAAATCAAGAATGTCAGACTATTGCAGTCTTGAAGGAAATAAAGAATCTTGAGAAGGAAAGGAAGAACATCACCAACCGGATGGGAGAACTTAGAAGGATTATAATCCCTAAGTTGGAAACTATGCATGAGGCCATCAGTGATGCTCAGACCACCGCCCAAACAAAAGATCCGACAGATCTCAAGCGGGCAGAAGCTTTTGCATTTTTGTTAAGTGGTCACATTTCAAGTTTGGATAGAATGAAGCAAAGTTGGGCTACAGAAATGATCCAATTGCAGACATCCTTTGCAGACATTCTTCAGTACAGGTGAGTATGTAAATATGCAGCCATATATATAAAATTTTTGAAAATTTTGGTGTGCGGACCCTACCCTTTGCCATTGATGTCAAAGGGGGAGTGAGGAGCAGTGAAAAATGAGGGATCCAACTAAGGGGGAGTTCCAGAAATTGTATATAAGGACAGAGCATCAGCAAAGGGGGAGCATAGTGAAAACACTTAGTCATTTTTCACTAAGTGTTGCCATCAATGCCAAAGGGGGAGATTGTTGGCAAGAGACACTAAATGGATTCATGGTTGTTGTCATTGATGGCAACAAAGGTCATCCCACACATCCGCAAGTCATGATGTGTCTCTACCGGAACTCAGAATAAAGAATGTTGTGGTCCGGTGAAGAAGAACAGAGCATGTGGCAAGGTCTGACAGATTGGTCCGGATCTCTCAGAGGAAGTGTCTTGGTGCAGTGCGGATTTGGGGAAGTCAAGAGGACTACCTTGAGTGGTATATTCCAAGGATTTAGCCTCCGGTGATGGACAAGGAAAAAGATATGAATGGTTGAGTATCGGATTCCTGAGAGACAGTGAAAACAGAGGAAGAACTGACTGGCAGAGTATCAGACTGCTTTCTGGATGTGTTACTGTTGATGACAGAGGTTGTGAAGGCATGAATAATGTTTGGCCGACATGATTAATGATATCTACAAGTATGTGCTTGATCCGCATGGCTTGGTGAGGAAGGATTCAGCCGACAGAACAAAAGTTTGTAAGAAACTAGACTGTTCCGGATGCCGACTAGAAAGGTGATGAAATTACTTGTGCGGATATATATAGAGGATGGATTTAGTTGTGAAGTGTGTGAGTGTGTGAAGATATATGCGAATAAGTCTAGAGAAGAGCAGAGGTAGCAAAAAGGATCCGGTATGTGAAAGATAGCAGAATAAAGAACAGAGGAAAGATGAAGTGCAGCAGATCAGTGTACTGAGCCTAACCGGAACTGAACTCCAGCATATGCAGATGCTCCCAATCAGTTCAAAATTGTGATTCTTATCACTTTGTAGACAGTGTGTCTTCTTGTAGGTAGTGGGCCTCTTGTGAGCAGTGTGCTCGGGCAGTGAGCCCTAATTGGCAAGTGTCATTTTTGTAATCTTCTATTCTTCTAACAGAGAATAATTTTTGGGTTAATCACCCAGTGGTTTTCTCCCTTAACAGGGTTTCCACGTCAAAAATACTGTGTTATGTGTTTCTTATTTCATGCTAATGTTTTAGTGTTTTGATTCAATGCTGCACCAATTAAGAAGAAAGTTAAATAAGGGAAATAATTAGGATAACTGATTCACCCCCCCCCCTCTCAGTTATCAACAACCCCTACAAATTTTTCCCCACAACAACAAATAAAAACTCAAAATAGAACTCACACATAGCATCACACAAGCAAATAAAAATGCATAAGGGAAGGCCTTAGCCTTGAACCCTACCTTAAAAATCCCAATTTGGTCGATGGTTGATGTAGAGCTCCTCCAACTCCTCCAAAATAAGCCACAAAACTCTCTCCCACTTTTTCCCCAAAGTAAATTCTAAATCAATAAAATTTGCAAAAAATTCAACAACCCATACCCTTCTCCAAGTGGGATTAAAATAAGCTCTTCCCATGAACTTTGAGGAATGGGGAGGTGACACATGTCACGTCCTCACTCCTCCCAACTACAAGCAAGACCGATGGAATGGATGGTGACACATGTCATTCACCCATCCCCAAGTCTTTCTCTCCTCTCCACTTGTTCTCTCTAAAACATGTGGGAGAGAAAAGTGGAGCTTAATGAGGGAATGGGTGCCACATGTGCCCCATTCCTTTCCTCCTAAGAGGGACCACACAAACCAAAGGTACCCTCACCAATGGTGGAAGAGACTTGGAGTAAAGTCCTCCACAATTGAGGGGTCTTGGAGGCTTCCCCGACCTAGGGAAGTGGAAAGGATGAGGTTGAGTGTTTGACTCACTCATCCTCTCCCTCCCATGCCTCCATTTTCGTCACTTTACTTCAGGGTGAAGTTAAAGTGACCAAATGAAGGTTTACCAAGGGTTACACAAGCCAAAAAGGTCCCTAGACCCAAGGGGTACAACCCAGGGTCAAGTTTAGTCCATTTTGAGCATCAAGGGTTGAGTTAAAGCACATGAAAAGGGGTCTCAAAATTTATAACTTAAAAAATAAAATTCAAAAGACAATATTCTTACAACACCAATTAGAATTCAAAATAAAAGAGGGTTAGACTTAGCCCGACTAACAACATGCAACACATTACAGAAACTCATCATGCACATGGTTGATCTTGGTTCCTCATGGAACTAGATCGGCTTCACAAGGGAAAACAACATCGTGTGTGGGATGATCTCCAAATTTCTGTGGCTTGTTAGAAATACCTACACACTCAATTAAAATGTTTATTTCACATGTATATAATAGCCAAAGCAAATTGAAACATACACTTGCATACAACATCACATATCCAAATAAGCATCAAGGAAGTCACATTACAATTAGATTCTAAATTCTGTATTTCAAACATCCATTCCAAAAAATGAATCACATAACAAATTTCTAACTAACATGACCCGATTAGTTTTCTCATAACATCATAATATAAATCATATGTCTAACATCATCAGTAAAGCAATATCCAAGTCTAAACACATCATAAACATACTAAGCATAACAAATCCACATACAACATAAAGTCTAATAGTATGGAAATTCGAGATCAATAGTCCCACAAGTCTAAATGTATCACCAATAGTAAAATAAATAGTCAAATGTAAGGGAATGAAAAAGTAGGCCTCACATCATAGATGATGAATCTAATCATGGAGGCTCCATAGGAATTTTAGGTATTCATTTCTATCAAAGAAGAAGATCCAGTGCTTACTGAATCTACTAGCTATGCAAATGTGGAAAGTGCCTTGGCTGCTCAGGTTGTAGATGAATCTATAATTGACAATGGATGTTCTCATCATATGACTGGTGATAAAAGTAAGTTTGTAAGCTTTGAAAAATATGAAGGTGGAATTGTGAAGTTTGGAGACAACTCAGTTGGTAGAATCCATGGTAGAGGATCCATCTCTTTTGATGGTAAGAATAACACTAATGATGTTCTGTATGTGGAAGGATTGAAGCATAATCTTCTTAGTGTTGGACATTTGGTTGAGAAGGGTTATGATCTCTGATTCAAGGATGGAAAATGCAGAATCTTGGAAAGTTCCATAACTGAAATTGCATCTAGTACTTAGACTAGAGGCAACATCTTTCATTTAAGTAGCTCTGGTAAAAGTTACTTGATTGCTTAGGTTGATCAGAGTTGGCTCTGGCATAGAAGAATGTGTCATGTGAATTTTGATAACATTGTCAAGATAAGTTCCACTCAGGCTATAAGAGATATTTCAAGACTTGTGAAACCTACTGATAGCATGTGCAGAGAATATCAATTAGGTAAACAGAACAAAACTTAAATCAAGAGCAAAGAATAGTCCTCAAATGGATTGTTGGAACTTGTGCATACTGATCTTTGTGGTCCTATTAGAATGAGTGTGCAAGGAGATAGATATTTTATGTTGCTGATTGATGATTACTCTTGGATGATGTGGGTAACCTTCCTGAAAGAAAAATCAGAAGCTCTTGAAAAATTCAAAGTGTTCAAAGTCATGGTGGAGAATGAGATTGGTGTGAAAATAAAGTGTCTGAGATCTGACAGAGGCAAAAAGTTTACCTCCGGTGAGTTTGATTCATACTGTGAAAAGCATGGCATAAAAAGGCAGTTATCTGCTCCTAGGACTCCCCAACAAAATGGAGTTGTGGAAAGAAAGAACTAGACCATTCAAGAAGCTTCTAGGACCATGATGATGGAAACAAATGTTCCTCAAGTTTATTGGAGAGAAGCTATAAGTGTAGATTAGGAAATTAAATCAAAGGTTAAATACAACTAAATGCAAATATAAAACAAAGAGTTTATACCTAGATAAGAAGACCCAATCTCATCAAGGGGAGGGGAAACTTGCACCCAAGAGTTCCTAAGACATGATAACCCCTAGATAATGATCCAAATGTGAAATGCCATATCAATGTGCAACTCACTAAAAGACTAGCTCATTAGATATTTTGGCATGATAACTCTACTTGAAAATTGGATCCCCAAATGGCTTGGGAGAGGTTCTATTTATAGAAATTTTGGAGGGATTTTGATCCAAGGGTGGAGATTGATTTGGAAGATCAATGGTGGAGGATAAAAGTGATGTGGAGGGCCTAGATTAGATCTTGGAAGAATGGAGGGCTAGGAATAAAAGTAAATCTTTTATTCATTTTGGAAAAAAGGGGTAGTTAAATAAGTATGGGTGTGAAGGATTATTTTTGAATTAAAGATTCATATGGGGAATGTAAAATGAATTAAAAATTCATTTGAGGATAAGTGGAGATAAATGAGGTATGGGGGTGTAAGAGGAATTAATTGTGATGTGGGATGTATTAAAATAAAAATTTGACTTATGTGGATATATTTCAAGTTTTTATTTGGAGGATGTGGGGAAGGGTGTTAAACTAGGTTTGACCACCCAAATGAGAGATTAGGATTAATTAAACATAGGTTTTATTTAATAAACCCTAGGGCTAGGATGAGGTAGGCTAGGATAGACAATTAAATAATAGCTATTTAATTATCTAGGGTAGGGATAGGTCAATTAATAGGCTGAATTATTTAGTTAAACATGATTTAGCTAATTAATTGGATATAGTGAGGAGAGGGAAATTGATTGAATAAATATTGTATATTTATTAAATCAATTGGCTAAGGTTTAAACTATTGAATTAATAAAATTAATTCAATTGTTGGGGATAAAATGGTGGGAAATTAGACGATGAAGGGATAATTAATTAAATAAAAATTTAATTAATTGAATAGAAGGGAAATTGATGTGTTTAGGGATGTCGAGAGCCAGTTTGGTGGTAAAAGACATTTTTAGGTGTCTACATTTTCCCCTCTTTGATGTGGTGTTAGGACCTAAGAGGGAAGTGGCATCAAGTCGAAGAAAAAATATGCCCCAGCTACCGGAAAGGAATAAGATGGGTGAGGGATGCCCCCTCAAGAGGTCAGTGGAAAAAATAAAATTTCTAGGGTGACCTCTCGAAAAGATGCAACGGGAGTGAAAGTTGGATAGGGAATGGAAAAAGATGATGGCATGAATAAAAATGGAGGAAAAAAGGCTGTGATCTGCACCCTGGAGGGGAAAAAGAATGGTGGGGGATGACATGGCATGCTATATTATGATAAGTGGGCCCTAAGAGTGCCACATTTGTACACATTGACGTGGTGAGAAGAAGAAGCAGAGGAGAGATGGTAGAGTGCAACCCCCAGTTCCCTCAACTTCAACACATTTCTGAGCGGTTCTGATCGTTTGACTAGGCACCGGCAGCTAGACCCCAGGTAGGGCCTAAACCTAGCTTTGCGATTTTTTGATTTGCATGCATTTTTGGGGTTTAGGAATAGGGGTTTAGGAATGTAGTGCTATCACTGGATCACGTAGCACGAAGAATAGAGTGGATTAGCGCAATCCTCTTGATTGGTGCTATCTGTCAGGGCAGCATAAAGGCGGTTTGTCGCCATCTGTCTGGTATTGTAGCGCTATTTTCTAAAATAGCGCAATGTTTAGAAGACTAGGGTTTTGGCATTTTAGCACCAAATGTGTAGGAGGGTAGCACTATATTCCGAAATAGCGCTATTTTTATTAGTGGCGCTATGTTGAGTTTTAGTGCAAAGAAGTGGATTAGTGCAATAATTAGAATATGCGCAATAGGGGGAATTGGCTCTAATATTTAGATTAGAGCCAAGTGGCAGGGTGGCGCCATATTGTAAACTGGCGCTAAGTGCATTGCACAGTAGTGCTATCTATTGAAGTGGTGCAAAATGCCTTGTGCAGTGGCGCTATTATATGTAATAGCACCATTAGAAGTAGTAGTGCTATTTGTAAAATGGCACAAAGTACGGTTTGTTTTGGTGCCAAGTGATTTGGGTGTTCAACATTAGAAGAAAGGGGGGATTTGGAAAAAAAGATAGGTAGATTTCTGACTAGAATGCTGTGGATGCAGGATATGCGTTCATTTATAGTGTACTCCTGGGAGCGACGCGTGCCATCAGTGATGGCTTTATTCGATCAGTTTGATGATGCCTCTCAGGATTGATTGGCTAGGTTGGGGCTTCTAACAGTGGCATCGATGCCAGTGCTATGAGCCCACAGATCTCTAATGACAACGGTCGTGGAGTAGTACCGTTCAGAGACATGCACCTTTTTGTTGCCGACTGGTGAGATCACTATCACGCTTGAGGATGTTTATCTCATCCTCAAGCTACCTATTTGCGGCCGGCGGGTGAGGTATGATATAAGGAGGGGGCGAAGGGCCCTGATAAGAGTATTTGGTGAGGTTCACATTGTGTTATCAGATGATGGTTGGGAGATGAGCTACAAGGGGACACTGGTGATGGGTGTAGATCCCTTTTCCTTATTCCTGTGTGCTTTGATTGATGGTGTGGTGATGCCAGATATGAGGGGCAGGGGCTTTCCAGTTGGCTGGGGGGAGATGATTGAGGGGATGGTGAGGCATGAGACCGTGTGTGCCTAGGGGCTAGCGATGTTGGGGCAGCTGTATCATGAGATGCATACAGTTATTTATCTTTTGGATTTAGCATTGTCATCTGGGGTGACTTTGTTACATGTGTTGATTTGGGAGCACATTACAATTACACGGCCGACATGTGGGTACTATCGACATCCCTTTGAGGCCTTTGTGTTTTTATATTGGGATGCTGAGTACACCTATACTGGATAGGTGCAGTATTAGAGACGGATGTTGGATGATGTTATTCGAGTGACCTGGCGACCGTATATCAGAGTGGAGTCATGGCCTGACGATGATATTCACCTGCCTTTTACTTTTCAGCAGTGGTACTTGATGGGTCGAGGAGACCACACAATAGATATGTACCTACCATCATGGGTCATGCGGCAGTTTGGGTTGCGGTAGGATACACCGCAGTAGATGGCCATTTTGCATGGACTTGCCATGATGTGCGCTTTTGGCCTGTAGCCATACATCCATAGGTCACTTTGGATGATTTTGCAGCTTTACGGCCAGTGCAGTGGGATTGGGGGAGTATGGTTAGAGATGCAGGCACTACTCCTACATATGACACATGGTGGCATATGTGATGGCCGATGTAGTTTATGGATTTGGTAGAGGAGGTAGTCCCTGCAGAGGAGACAGCAGGCTCAGGAGATGATGACTCAGAGGATGATGGGGACGATGATTCTGATGGAGATGATTTCTTGGAGGAGGGAGAGGAGATCATTATTGATTACCTTGTGGAGGTTGGAGGGGATGGAGAGGAGGAGGAGGTTGGTGAGTCGATGGATGTGCTAGCGGTGGCGGCAGCTGGATAGGTACCCCAACAGCAGACGAGATAGCAGGCCCCTGTACAACAGGTGCCTATTGAGCAGGTGCAGATTGGGGTGGGGTGGCGGTAGAGAGGGCCTTGACAGTGTGGGGGATAGTTGAGGGTGGGTAGGGGTGGTTTATTGTGCAAGAGCACCCCTGCAAAATAGAACATAAGTCTATTTATATTATGTTTGACTTTTTGATGTAATAAGGTTCGTTGGACCAATTCTTATGTTTTAGACCCATCTAGGAGGACGTGCAGGTAGTTAGAAGTTTGTTATACCAGCTGTCTTAGCTATCTCCTCCTCGCCGCTTGGAAGCTCCCAACTGCTGGGAATCAAGTTGGTAGTACTTGCGGAGGATTACTATTTATGCCCTAGATCAGTTGGTTTTAGACAGAGTAGATACGGTTGATAGTTTGGTGAGTTTTTTTAGCATAGCAGAAGTAGAGACATTTGTGACACAGTGAGACTATGAATCTTATATGCATTTCTGTTATTGAAAGTAAGAGATCCCATTAGTTTCATTTATCTGATTTACAAGCTATTTGTGTGTTGATTCTCTTATCATAAGCGTAATGGATTCATTCAACCCTTCCACCAGTTGATTCTCTGAATCAATGGAATGGACATGTACAGTAGTTTAGTTTGCATCTTTGTTTTTCTATTTATGCATTTCATGTTCGTGGGATCGATTGTTAGCATGTTGTGAGTTATCCTAGCATCCTCATGTGCTAGGGTTTCAAAGAATAAATTCTAACCTTGAATTGCTCAGGAGGTGATCCAACCTGATTGACAAGTTTTCTATGTGAAATCTATGTTTGGATACATTCGGCGGATATACAGCATTTGCATATGACATTACATATTGTGTATATCGCATTTGCATCTATGTACATATCGCATTCTAGATCAAGTCATGGAACTTGTGGAGAATGCATGTTTTGAAGGCATCAAGATGATATAGGTTGGATATATATTTCCTGTATATATCATCTGCAGGATCATCATTTCGTGTGTATTCATCATCCGCATGTCGTGGTTGTATGCTGGCACATACATACGGGTGAAGGTACAATCAAATGGGTCAACGGTGAGTCAAAGTCACATTTGCTAAAGAAAGGAGGAGGATCATCTTTTGTTTGGACATCGGGTGGCCGGGGATCACTTAGATCATCATCAGGATATTAGAGTATAACCTAACAATTCATGTCATGCTGTGGAGTATGTCAGTGAGTCTTATATCTGGGTGACGTCGACATCAGAGGAAGTAATAGTGCACATGACGTCATCATCATCAGGACATTCCCAAATATCACCTGATAAAGTTTTATCCTGCGACAACAAGTGTTTTGGCATAGGCGTAGGATATTAGGGTGATCAGTGCGAAGTGTTCGTGGGAGGAATATTCGGTGGAATATTCATCGTCTGCATAAAGTTGGGCATTGTCATCAAGATGTGTCAATATGACTCGATAAGTTATATCCTGATGCTGGTGTTGTAAGCAGGTCAAATATCAGGGTGAGGTAAGCATACAAAGAGAGGTGCATGAGGTTGTCGTCATTAGGATATTTGGGAGGAACCCTATATTTTATATCCTACTGATAAAAGGTGTGGTTGATGCCGAACATCATGATGCTGCCTATAGGTGCCGAACATCATGATGCTTCAGATAGAGTTTAGCGGTAAGGTGAATAGTGATCATCAGGAGGATAATTGTGTTCACCGAATATGATGATGATGCTAGTAGATGAATATGATGATCTTGCCGGTAGGAGAGAGTATTAGTTATTTGGTGGGTTTTATGGGTTTTTCACCCTGTTTGTAAGCTTTTGTTGTGTGGTTCTGCATCATAGTGGTATCAGAGCAAAGGAAAAATCTTTTGGGAAGAAAAAGAAATACAAGATGTCGGATGAAGAAGGAACATCAGAGTTCCCGGCAAGAATGACCAATGCTGAGTTGGCAGTTCTGATAAAGAAGCAGATTGCCGAGAGCAAGGCTGTGAAGGCTCAGAGTCAAGAATTGAAGGATGAATTGGAGAAGTTGAGGGACATAGTAGGTTCTGGTAAAGAAGAAGATAGGGAAGAAGAAGAGATCCCTAGGTGGAACGAGGAGGTCGTTCCTGCAAACCAGAGACCACTGTTGAACACCCTCAAAGCCATGGAGAGGAGGACCATGGATGTGAAACTGGATTTACCAGTGTTTACAGGAAAGATGGAACCTGATTCAGTGATGGAGTGGATAGACTCCCTAAACAATTTCTTTGAGATAGAGGAGATACCAAAACAACAAAGAGTGAAGATAGCCCAATCAAAGATGAAAGAAGCTGCATTGACATGGTGGAATTTTGTCCAAGATGATAGAGTACAAGAAGGAAAGCGTAGAGTCGCTACATGGAAAAAGATGATGGCTTTAGTGAAGGAAGCCTATGTTCCATTGGATTACAGTATCCAATTGCATAAGAGGAAGCAAAACCTGAAGCAGAAGGAGCTAGATGTCAGCTCATATACAATGGAATTCATGAAACTTTGTGTGAAGACAAAGGTAAAAGAGAGTGAGGAAGAAAAGGTAGCCACATACCTTAATGGATTGAGATTCAACATTCAGGAAGATTTGAATCTGCATAATCTAGATACAGTTTAGAAATGTTTTTAGTTGGCATTAAAAGTGGAAGAGAAGTTAAAGAGAAGACAAGAATAGAACAATAGAGGAAGAGGTAAACAACAAAGAGGTGGAAGAAGTCCTTTCAGAGGCAGAGGACATGGACATGGATATCAGGGAGAATCTAGTCATGACAATAGCAAGGGAAATAACAACCAAAACCAGAGAGAAAGTTACAACCAGCAAGGAAACTTTAGAGGTAGAAGACCTTTCAAAGGAAGATCCTAGGGCAGAGGATCTATTAGATGTTATAACTATAACAAAGAAGGACATATAGCCAGCAGATGTCCAAAAAAGGCAACAAGTTCAACAGGAGAAAGGAGAACAAATCTGATCCAAGAACCTAATAGTCAAAGTGCAACAGGCTCTAATGCTTTTTAAAGTATGAATGCTCTTGACAATTATGGATATCCAGAGAGTGGACAATCTCTGATGATGAGAAGAATAATGACTACCATGAAGGTACCTAACAAAGAACCCCCACAAAGAAAGTCTCTTTTCAGAACCATTTGCAAAGTAGGAGGTAAGGCATGTAAAGTTTTAATTGATTCTGGTTCTACTGAAAATTTTGTATCTGATGAAATGGTGACAAAGCTTAAGCTTAGGAGATTACCTCACCCATCCCCATATAAGGTCTCATGGCTTACCCAAGGTTAGCAGACGGTTGTAGAAGAGCAGGCTTGGGTAGAATTTCAGATTGGAGCATATAAAGACAGGTTGTTGTTTGACATTACCAAGATGGATGCTTGCAATCTTTTATTTGGTAGACCATGGCAATATGACTTGAAGGCACACCATGATGGTGTAAGAAACACCTATACAATCACCAAGGAAGGTAAGGTGACTGAGTTACTACCATTGATAGAGAAGGAGGAGAAATCAAAAGGAAAAGAGGTGAAGGTAATGCTGATGGAAGGAAAATAGTTCATGAAAGTAGTAGCAGTAGAAGGTGCAGTTGCATATGCCTTAATTCCATGTCTCACAGTGAATAAAGAACAACAGCAAGTAGTTAAGAAAGAGAGGAAGCAGAGGTTCATAGACCCAGCTGTCCAAGAGCTATTGGATAAATATAAAGGCATCATTTCTGATGGAATGCCAAGATCCCTACCACCTATAAGGGATATCAGCCATTGCATAGATCTAATCCCAGGATCTACACTTCCAAACAAAGTAGCATATAAGCTAACTCCAGATCAGAATGCAGAAGTAGCAAGACAAATTGAGGAATTGTTAGACACAGGTCTGATTGGTAAAAGTTTAAGTCCATGTGCAGTACCAGCTGTACTAGCACCAAAGAAAGAAGGCACTTGGAGGCTTTGCACAGATTCTAGATCTATTAATAAGATCACAATCAAGTATAGGTTTCCAATCCCATAGGATAGAGGATTTACTTGACTGTTTGGGAGGTGCTAAGTATTTTACAAAAATAGATTTGAAGAGTGGTTATCATCAGATCAGGATTAGGCTAGGAGATGAATGGAAAACAACATTCAAAACCAATGAAGGGTTGTATGAGTGGAAAGTTATGCCTTTTGGGTTGTCTAATGCACCTAGTACTTTTATGAGATTGATGAATGATGTTTTGAGAGAATTCATGGGAAAGTTTGTCATAGTATATCTAGATGACATTTTGATTTTCAGCAACACAAAGGAAGAACATCTCAAACATATAGATTTGGTTCTCAAGAGGTTACATGAAGAGTAGCTAATGATAAATTTGGACAAGTGTTTGTTCATGCAAGAGGAGATCACTTATTTGGGTTTTGTCATTTCACAAGGAAAGCTACAAATAGATAAGGAGAAGGTAATTGCCATATTGTCTTGGCCAACTCCAAGGACTATGAATGATGTCAGAAGTTTCCATGGGTTAGCAACCTTCTACAGAAAGTTTATAAGAGGGTTTAGTCATATTTGTGCACCCATGCTTGATACTATAAAAGGAGGATCGAAGTGTAGATTTGCTTGGACTAAGGAAGCAGATGATTCTTTTGAAACATTGAAGAAGAAGGTGGCACAGCAGCCAGTCCTTGTACTTCCAAACTTTAACAAGATCTTTCAGGTAGAATGTGATGCTAGTCACATGGCCATTGGAGTAGTACTCAGCCAAGAAGGTATGTCGATTGCATTTTCAGTGAGAAGCCCAATGATGCTAAAAAGAGGTATTCATCATATGATTTGGAAATGTATGCTTTAGTCCAGTCACTCAAGAAATGGAGGCATTACTTGATGCAAAGGAATTCATAGTATTCACAGATAATCAGGCTTTAAGTTTTATCAATAGCCAAGAGAAGCTGAACCACAGACACATGAAATGGGTAGAAACTTTACAAGCTTTTACTTTTACATTGAAGCATAAGAATGGAGTCAAGAATAAGGTAGCAGATGCCTTGAGCAGAAGAGCTCTAACAGTCAACCAGATTCAGTTAGAAAGTGTTGGAATTGATTCATTGAAGACCATGTATGATGAAGATGAAGATTTTGGAGAGATATATCAGGTATGTACTTCTTTTGGAGATAAATATCATGCTGATTTCTCTAAATTTTTGATCTAGGATGGATTTCTATTCAAAGGTGGACAGTTGTGTATTCCAAGGTGTTCTATGAGGTTGAACATCATTAAAGAGAAACATTGTGGAGCTATGGTAGGTCATTTTGGTTTGGACAAGACTCTTGATCTTGTTAGAAGACATTACTATTAGCCTAAGTTACAATCAGATGTCAGAAAGCAAAAGGAAGATCAACTAATGCAAGTTTATATTAGCCTTTACCCATTCCTTCTAGACCATGGGAAAGCATAAGTATGGATTTTGTCTTGAGTTTACCAAGGACAAAGAAAGGATTTGATAGTGTTTTTGTTGTAGTGGACAGATTCAGCAAAATGACACATTTCTTGCCATACAAAACCACTGTTGATGCTTCATATATTGCAGATTTGTTTTTCAAGGAAATAGTCAGAATACATGGATTGCCATTGAGCATAGTGTCAGATAGGGATGTGAAGTTTATTGGTCATTTCTAGAGAACTTTGTGGAAGAAGCTGAAATTTGCTCAGATGTTTGACAAAACAGCATGGAGGAAAGTGGGATAATATCCTATCTCAGGCTGAATTTTCCTATAATGATACTGTCAATAGGAGTATAGGGAAATCACCTTTTCAGATAGTGTATGGTATGCATCCAAGAGGAATTTTGGAATTGAGAGATCTACCTGCAGTAGACCCTGTTAGTGCAGAGGGAGAAGCTTTTGTAGAAGCCATCAAAGAGGTTCATGATCAAGTAAAGACCCAGCTACAGCAAACTACCTTGAAGTATAAAGAATATGCTGATAAAAAGAAGGACGTATAGTTTGATGTTGGTGATTTAGTATGGGTTCATTTGAAGAAGGAAAGACTTCCTAAGGGCAAATATACTAAACTCATGCAGAGAAAGATTGGACCCTGTCAGATTTTGAGAAAGCATGGACAAAATGCTTATGAGATACAACTCCCTCCAGATCTTGTTTTATCACTTATATTCAATGTATGTGATTTAACTCCATACAAGCATAATCCAGATGAAGCACAGGAGCTACTACAGGATACAAAAGCTGATGACATTCCAAAACATGATCCACCATAGTTGCAGAAGGTGTTGGACACAAGAGTGATCAAGTAGACTCGGAACAAAAGCTATTTGGAATATCTGGTAGCTTGGCAGGGCAAACCTGATTTAGAAGCAGTGTGGATGATTGAAGAGCAGATCTAGAAACATGGTGCAGATCTACATACTCTCATCTCAAGTGGACTTGAGATTTCTTCTTTTGGGGACTATGGTACAGGAGCACCCCTGCAAAATAGAACATAAGTCTATTTATAGTATGTTTGACTTTTTGATGTAATAAGGTCCGTTGGACCAATTCTTATGTTTTAGACCCATCTAGGAGGACGTGCAGGTAGTTAGAAGTTTGTTATGCTAGCTGTCTTAGCTGTCTCCTCCCAGCCACTTGGAAGCTCCCAGTCACTGGGAATCAAGTTGGTAGTACTCACGGAGGATTACTATTTATGCCCTAGATCAGTTGGTTTTAGACAGAGTAGATACGGTTGATAGTTTGGTGAGTTTTTTTAGCATAGCAGAAGTAGAGACATTTGTGACACAGTGAGACTGTGAATCTTGTATGCATTTCTGTTATTAAAAGTAAGAGATCCCATCAGTTTCATTTATTTGGTTTACAAGCTATCTGTGTGTTGATTCTCTTATTGCAAGCGAAATGGATTCATTCAACCCTTCCACCGGTTGATTCTCTGAATCAGTGGAATGGACATGTACAGTAGTTTAGTTTGCATCTTTGTTTTTCTGTTTATGCATTTCATGTTTGTGGGATCGATTGTTAGCATGCTATGAGTTATCCTAGCATCCTCATGTGCTAGGGTTTCGAAGAATAAATTCTAACCTTGAATTGCTCAGGAGGTGATCTGACCCGATTGACAGGTTTTCTATGTGAAATCTGTGTTTGGATACAACATTTGCATGCGACATTATAGATTATGTATATCGCATTTGCATATATGTACATATCATATTCTGGATCGAGTCGTGGAACTTGTTGAGAATGCATGTTTTGAAGGCATCAGGATGATATAGGTTGGATATATATTTCTTGTATATATCATCTGCAGGATCATCATTTTGTGTGTATTCATCATCCGCATGTCGTGGTTGTGTGGTGGCACATACATACGGGTGAAGGTACAATCAAACAGGTCAACGGTGAGTCAAACTCACATTTGCTAAAGAAAGGAGGAGGATCATCTTTTGTTTGGACATCAGATGGTCAGGGATCACTTAGATCATCATCAGGATATTAGAGTATAACCTGACAATTCATGTCATGCTGCAGAGTATGTAAGTGAGTCTTATATCTAGGTGACGTCGACATCGGAGGAAGTAACAGTGCACATGACGTCATCATCATCAGGCCATTCCCAAATATCACGCAATAAAGTTTTATCCTGCTGACAACAAGTGTTTTGGCATAGGCATAGGATATCGAGGTGATCAGTGTGAAGTATTTGCAGGAGGAATATTTGGTGGAATATTCGTCATCTGCATAAAGTTGGGCATCATCGTCAGGATGTGTCAATATGACCTGATAAGTTATATCCTAATGCTAGTGTTGTAAGCGGGTAGAATATCAGGGTGACATAAGCATCCGAAAAGAGGTGCATGAGGTTGTCGTCATCAGGATATTTCGGAGGAACCTGATATTTTGTATCCTGCTGATAAAAGGTGCAGTTGATGACAAACATCATGATGCTACCGATAGGTGCCGAACATCATGATGCTTCAGATAGAGTTTAGCGGTAAGGTGAATAGTGATCATCAGGAGGATAATTGTGTTCACCGAATATGATGATCTTGTTGATAGGAGAGAGTATTAGTTATTTGGTGGGTTTTATGGGTTTTTCACCCTGTTTGTAAGCTTTTGCTGTGTGGCTTTGCATTAGTTTACCCCCACCACAGGTAGTGCAGTAGCAGGTTGTAGGGTAGCAGGCCATAGGGTAGTAGGCCGCACGGCAGTAGGGTAGCAGGCAGAGGCAGGCCCTTTCAAGGTTTGAGGGATCACACCTCGTCAGTGGCCATGGCATGAGGAGGAGATTGAGACTTTGCGAGTACAGGTGGCCAGCCTGCAGGAGGCATTAGAGAGCTGTGAGGTAGAGTTGGTTCAGTTACAAGGTATAGTGGCCTTATTGGATGGGGCAGATGGACAGGCTGCTACATTGCAGGCACAGCTATCCCACGCTCAGGGTGAGATAGTCACTTTGACAGGGGAGTAGGATACGGCACTCGCCAGGGCACAACAGGCAGATGCCCAGGGTGACACAGTGGTTTTGACCAGAGAGCGAGATATGGCACTTGCCAGGGCACAACAGGCAGAGGCTACAGTGGGCAGCCTATAGGCTTCAGGTGCTGGTATGGCCCCTATGTTGACATTGATGCAGACACAGTTATCCCAGGCATAGGCATAGTTGTTGGAGGCTAGAGGACAGATAGGCTATTATCGGGCCCTATATCATGCTGCAGTGCCTACAGAGTAGCGTACGCCGAGTTATAGCCAGGTTAGTGGATCATGGGAAACTAGGTCTCATAGGTCTAGATCAGTTCAGTCTGTCCAGCAGACAATGCCTCCTCCCTCGCATGTGCCCCAGTAGGTTCCACAGGTACAGGTACAGTCACAGCCACAGCCACCACTGTAGCCACGAGTAGGACCACAGGCACCACCAGGGTCAGGATCCCTGACTCCATCAGAGAGAGGTTCCTCTATGTGACATTGTTATAATTGTAGCCCTTAGAGGCATTATATTAGGACATTATATTTTTTGATGTGTATATATGAGCGATGTACATTTTTTTGTGATGATGATATATGATATGATGCTTTTTGATGGTCTATTGTGTTTGTTTATGATGCTCTATTATGATTATGATGATGCCTATGTCGATGGATATAGTATGCTTTATGGATTTATATGCTATGGATGTGTTGTGTTTATGTAGTTATGTTTTTGATGTTATGGATGTACCTATGATGGATGCAATGATGGTTTTCTTATTTTGATATATGTATGGTTTGTGATCTATGGACTATATGATGTATAATGCAAATAAATGTTCAGATTAATAAACATTTATTATGAATGCACAATGTAAATGCAATGGGAATGTATGTTTCTGTTAATAAACACATGTTATGTATGGAAATATGGAAATGCAACAAAAATGTAGTTGAATGATTATGATTGTGATGATGTAATGTAACCTAATGTTTATGAGATGATATATGGAATGCAGTGTGATGATACTAATTTTTAAAAATGCACCTATGTGATGACAAACTTAAATGAGTATGATATGATTTGCAATGTTTTAAATGATGTATAATGTGCAACTAAATGATTCTAAAATGAACCTACTAAGATAAGATGCAAATAATAGAAAAATGAACCTAAATGATATGAGATGTAACTAAAAGATTCTAAAATGAACCTAAATGAGATGATATGCAACTTAAAAGATTCTAAAAAATGAACCTAAATGATCTGATATGCAACTTAAAAGATTCTAAAATGAACCTACATGATATGATATGCAAATTAACAGATTCTAAAAAATGAACCTAAATGATATGATATGCAACTTAAAAGATTCTAAAATGAACCTAAATGATATGATATGCAAATTAACAGATTCTAAAAAATCAACCAAAATGATATGATATACAACATAAAAGATTCTAAAATGAACCTAAATGATATGATATGCAAACTAGGTGATAGGTGATATGTAGACTAGGTGATAGGTGAGATGGTTAAGTCTTGATACACATGATGTTCTTTGTTGGACCCTAGGTGGTGGGGCTGTGTGGTAGGGGAATAGGTGGGGAGCGGGAAAGGGTGGATGAATGGGTTATGGATAGGATTGGGAGCAGTTAGATTGTAGGGGAGATCGAGATGAGGGAATTGATAGGTCATAGGACACCACGTCATTGAGGGGTGGGGGGGATATGATTTGATTCGGGAGGTGTTGTGTGTGAATAAGTTGGAAGAGTGGGATTAGTGAGGAGATTTGGTCAGGTTAGGTGTGGGGGGGGGTTAGGTGATTATGAAATCTAGGCCCAGATAGTGTAGTTGATTAGGATAATGATTTGAGCTAGTAACAGTAATTGCATAACATTAATTGAGAGCATTTCTTAGTTTACTATAGCAATGTAGGATATAATTCACAAAGGTATGAAATGACCTAGGTGATGATATATATCCTACGATTGCATGGACTAGACCCGCAAACAATAGGTTGATTTCATGCGTGCCCAAGGTAGTATAACCTTGCCTGCCCTAGGAACGGGACTCATAGCGACGAGTGTCTATAGTGCATATAAGGTATTTGATGCCTGTATATGCAAATAAGGCACGTCATACTAGAACCGACCCAAGCTTCAAGATATGAATACTATTCTTGGAGTAATAAAACCAACCCACAAGCACGGCATACAGAAACAATGACCTTGTCTACTCTAGGTGTTGTCCTCCACTTACCATGATATAATGAGATCAAGGTAGCTTTGGAGATGACCTAGAGTGAGACAAAAAGATAAAAATCAATAATAAAAAAGACCAACAAAAAAATTCAATTAACCTTTGTGTGCTCTTGCCAAGAGACATGTTGATAGGATGACAGATTTTTGTCCATTGTGGGAAAGATATATCCTAGGATGCAAATCAGTTGGATTTGGTTGGAGAATTTTGGAAAGGTGGGCAAAAGGACAGTCTGGCCATGTGTAGGATTATGGTTAGTATGTTGATTAATGATTTTTGCATTAGGGACCATGCTTTAGGGGTATACTTAGCGTGTGTATCATATAATGGGTCTAGCAAGCTCAGTGAATGGGGACCATCCAATCGGGTTTCGATGGGTGCATCTTATGTACCTGGGTACTGGAAACGTCCTTCATATTCCAGACTGCCTACATACCCTGTATCCACAAGATCAAGGTACTTTCAAGATGCAGGCGAAATGAATATGTAGTTCTGGTATGACTTGATGATGTGGGAATGGTTCAGGATTGATGTTATGGTGATGATTGAGGGACGAGAGAGATCGATGTGTGAGGGTGATATTGTTGGATTTTGATGATTTTGTATTGTTTTTGGATTTTTTTGTTTTTTGTATTGTTTTTGGATTTTTTGATTTTGTGATGTTTTTGGATTTTTTGATTTTGTGATGTTTTTGGAGTTTTTGATTTTTGAGTTGTACAAAGGGAAGCTTACAAAGATCCTTGTTCCATGGATTTGGCTTGGGTGATATAGTGCAGAATGGGCGATAGGACTTGATGTTTTTAGAATTCCAAGCCATGGGATGTGTACAATATGGAGTGTTGTGACGGAAAGAGGATTTATTAGATGGTAGAATCACCCACTACACATGGCACCTAAAATAGGTTTTCACCATGGTACTTATCCAAGGCGTCACTAAAGTGATTTTCACCATTGAAAGTTTTTTATTGCATGGGTTTTTTTCTTGATTTTTTGATTTTTTTTTGGTTTTTTTGATTTTTTGATTGGGATTCTTGATGCGTTATGCGTAGAATTTATTTAGATGCAGAATGTTCATCAGCTCATCCAGAGGTTGCCCCTCAGGTGTTGCAAGCTAGTATGCTCCTAATCCATAGCCAGTTGTGATGACATACGGTCCTAACCAATTGGGTTCAAACTTACCTTCTTAGTACGCTCTTGCAAGTTCTTCTGATTTTCCATAAGGACGGGATCACCTACTTCAAATTTTTAGGTTCTGATTCCTTTGTTATAGCTTCTCTTGAGGTGATTTTGATAGGCCTACAGGTGGTTCAACGCATTCAAGCATTTTTCATCCAGTAATTCTAGTTGATACAGCCTTGCGACCTGGTATTCCTCATTAGTGATTATGTTTTGCAGGGATACTCATAAGGACGGGAGCTCGACCTTGATAGGTAAAATGGCTTTAGATCCAAAGACTAGGGAAAATGGAGTGGCTTCTGTGGGGGTATAGATGCTTGTGTGATAGGCCCATAGGGCAGGGTTGAGTTGGAGGTGCCAGTCACGGCCAGTTCATTGACTGTTTTCTTTAGAATGTGGAGGATGGTTTTATTTGAAGCCTCTGCTTGACCATTTCCTTGTGGATAATATGGGGTGGAGAAGTGGTGTTTGATTTCAAATTTTTTGCACAAGGTGCGAACTTCTTGGTTCTTAAATGGCTTTCCATTGTTAGTGACAATGGAATGAGGGATACCATAGCGATAGATAATGTAATGGAGGATAAACTTGGAGATTTGGGTTCCAGTGGTGAAGGTGAGTGGTATTGCTTCCACCCACTTGGTGAAGTATTCTGTAGCAGTGATTATGAATTTGTGGCCATTGGATGATGGTGGATGGATTTTCCCTATGAGGTTGAGTCCCCATTGTGAGAAAGGCCACAATTTCATGATTGGTTACAGTTCTTGTGCTGGTGCGTGGATGAGATCGCCATGCTGTTGACATGGTAGGCATTTCTTGATAAACCAGTAGGAGTCCTGTTCCATTGTTGACCAATAGTAACCGATCCTTAGGATCTTTTTAGCAAGAGCAGGTCCACTTGAATGTGCCCCACAGATACTTGCGTGTACCTCTTACAAGGCCACTTCAGCTTCCCTAGAGTCTAAACATCGTAAAAGCATACCCTCAAGACTCCTTTTGTATAGGGTGTCTCCTACAAGGATGAAGCGGAAAGCTCGGTGGATGAAAGATTTTCATTGTGAGGTGGATAGGGTAGGAGGGATGATGTTATCATTGAGATATAGGTAGGTTTCTTGATACCATGGGGATAGGGGACCAATGACTTTGCACATGAGCTCAGATTGAGGTACATCATATGCGGGGATAGGAAGTTCTTCGATTAAGAATTCAGACCTCTTGTTGTCTTTCTTAATGTCGACCAAGGACCTGATGGTAGCCATAGCATTTGCAGCTTTGTTATTTAACCTTGGGATCTGCGCAAAGTGGATGTCATCAAAATAGTCTTTGAAATCATTGACCATTTTTTTGTAAGGTAGGAGTTTATCATCCTTGGTCTTGTACTCATTGTTTACCTACCGGATGACTAGTTGAGAGTCTTCATACACTGTCATCTTCTCAATTTTCCATTTGATTGCCATTCGGAGACCTGTGATAAGGGCCTCATATTCTGCCATTTTGTTGATATATGGGAATGTGATTTTGAATGACTTGGGGATTGTGTCACCTTGAGAGGTAACAAATAGGATGCCTATCCCCGAGCCTCTATGTGTGTATGATCCATCGAAGTACATCTTCCATGTTTCTATGGCTGGTGTGATTGTCAGGATAGCTTCGTCAGGAAACTCTGCTAGTGTAGGATGTTCTATAGGAATGGGTGCTTTAGCCAGCTGATTGGCTATATCCTATCCTTTGATGGTCTTTCTCTCAATGTATTCAATGTCAAATTTAGTGAGAATCATGACCCATTTTTGCCATTCTCCTAGTAAGAGCAGCTCTGTTTAGCAGATATTTCAAAGGATCAATCTTGGTGATGAGCTTGGTTTTATGATTGAGCATGTAGTGTCTTAGTTTTTGTGAAGTAAAGACCAGGGCTAGACATGCTCATTCAATTGGCGTGTAGTTGAGCTCATAGGATATCAGAGTGTGGCTGATTTAATAGATGGCTCTTTCTTTTCCTTGCTTTTTGTGTTGTGCTAACAAGGCTTCGACAACTGTCTCTATTACTGAGATGTACAATAGGAGAGGTTCGCCTTGCCTTGATGGAGTTAGAACAGGGGGATTAGCCAAGTATTCTTTCAATTGATCAAAGGCTGCCTGACAGTGATTGTTCTAGACAAAAGCTATATCCTTTCTGAGGAGATGTTGGAATGGTTGGCATTTATCGGCAAGTTGAGCAATGAATCAATGAATGGACTGGAGTTTTCCTTGTAGACTTCTTAGCTATTTTAGTGTTGTTGGAGGAGGCATTTCAGTGATGGCCTTGAATTTTGTGGGATCCACTTCAATTCCTCTTCTCGAGATTATGTATCCCAAGAGTTTGCTAGAGGTTACCCCGAAGACACATTTTTTTAGATTTAGGCAAACATTGTATTGCTCTAATCAATCAAAGATCATGGCCAATACATCCAAGTGTTCTTCTCTTGTCTTTGATTTTCCTAGTAAGTCATCCACATAGTCTTCCATGATGTGGTGAAAACAGTCATGGAAGATAACAGTCATGGCTCTTTGATACGTGGCTCTAGCATTCTTTAGACCGAATAGCATTACCACCCAGCACTATGTCCCCCATGGACATATGAAGGCTATCTTATGTTGGTCCTCTTATGCGATCTAGATTTGGTTGTATCCTGAAAAGCCATCCATTAGGGATAGCATCTCGTGTCCTTCTGTGAGATCCACTATCATGTCAATGTTAGGCAATGGGAAGTCATTGTTTGGGTAGGCTTTGTTGAGATCTCTGAAGTTGGTGTAGCAGCGGATTCAGCCATTAGGCTTGGCTACTGGTACTAGGTTGGAAACCCATTCAGGATAATCAATTGGGCAAATGAACCCAACATCCAATAGTTTCTTTAGCTTTGCCTTGACTAGGAGAGCCACCTAAGGGTTCATTTTTCAGAGCTTATGCTTTACTAGTTTCGCATCAGGTCGTATTGCAAGATGATGAATGACCAAAGAGGGATCAACCCCTAGCATGTCTGCATAGGTCCACGCAAAATTGTGATTTATGCATTTGAAGAATGCTAGGAAGTTTTCTTGCTCTACTGTACTGAGAGATTCCACCCTGAAAGTGATTTTCTCTCTTCTTCTGTCCCAAGATTCATTTCTTGGGCTGGCTCTACCAGGACGGGTGACCTATCTGGATAAACCTTGTCTATCTTGGGAAGGCCCATGCTTCCATCTCCTAGCGCCTCGTGGAGGTTTTCACTAGGAGATACGTCATTTGTTTTTACTTTTTGGGATCTAACACTGCCACAGAACAGTTTTCACCATCAGATCCTTGTTTGATTTTTATATTTTTATGACTGGAAGCAGGGGTTGTCTCCCTAAAATAGGCCTCTGTATCAAGTTCCATGATGTATTCTGCTCTGTGATCTCCCAGGGGGAAGTGATCTCTAACCCCCATCATTTCAGTGATGGCCTCATCGTTAGGTACTATGTCGAAGACATGAGGTCCCCGTTGGTCCCAGTCTATGAGGTCGGGGTATACTAGTGGTAAGTCATTGGATGATGATGCAAGAGTGGTGACTGTGTAGATGGTGCAAATGGATGAGTCAAAGAAATTGGCAAAGTCACTAAAGGAGTCTTGAAGGCCCGTTTCGTTGACATTGTCAACTTCTAGGGAGACCGTAGGGGCCTCGATTAAGATACATTCGCCGGTATTGAGGATACATTGTCATTGACAATACCCTAACCCTTGAGTATAGGGGTTTCTTGTTGCTTGGAGTGGTTCCACAATTCCCGGTTCATGAAGGCCGATACCACCTTGTCCTTTATAACCCATGCTTTTGACAATTTTAGACCATTTACCATAGATTTCTGTTGGGACGGTGGGGGCTTCTTGCTCAGGGTCTTCATCCTTATATAGCCATGATGAGATATCTTTGAGCACATCCTGATTGAGAAGATGTTTCTTTTCAAAGATGGGTGATGGTTTGCACTTGATGACGACTGTGTTAGCTGCTTCTATCTTTGGGATGCCAAAGGTTTTAGGATTGGGTAATGTGCCCACACAAAAGGTACCATGTAGGTTGTATTCCCCACATCCCATGTCACTGAGCTTGATCTTGACCTCAGGTGGTGGAGGTGCTTGGGATGAGGTGGTGGCAATATTGGCAGGGTCGATGTATGAGGTGGAAGCTGTTGAATTGGCTTTGGTGGTATCTTTGTTGTATGGGCAGAAGGTATGGTCATGGCCTTCCAAGAAACTGTAGTATTGGAAGGGGTGGGGGTTGGCATAGATGGTTATCTCCGTGCCGTTGTGAGGGAATTTGAGGCATTGATGGAATGTAGATGGGACTGCTTGCATGGCATGGATCCATGGTCGGCCGAGAAGAATGTTGTAGGGGAGGTCAAGATCAAGGACCTGACATTTTGTGTCCAGTATTTTCTGTCCCACTTGAATAGGGAGCTTGATGGTGCCTTCAGATAGCCATTTGGTGTCATCATATCCTTTGATTGGGATGTACTCGCTGGTGTCTACAACCACATCAGAGTATCCCAAGTGTTTTAATAGTTTAAGAGTGCATATGTTTAAGCCGGAGCCACCATATATTAAGACTGTTTTAATGATATGTTTGTGAATATAGACTTTGATGTGTAGGGCATCGTTATGTAAGTGCTCAAAAGTGAGAAGATCCTTTTCTGAAAAATGTAAGATGGTGAGGTGTGGCAATATGTCCTACCATGGCTTGGAATTGGGTCACATTCAAGTTGGTGGGAACTTGGATTTCCAAGAGAGCTTTGTTGAGGATGTCTTTGTGAAGGGGGGATGTGCGGAGTAGCTCAAGTATAGATATTTGTACAGGGGTCTTTCCTAGATGTTCTAGGAGGTTGTACTGATTGGTAGGTGATGGGCGTGTGTTTGGACAAGGAGGGAGGGGATATGATGTGGATGTGGGCATTTGTTCAATGGTAGGGGACGTGCAGATGGATACATGGCCACGACGGGTTACAATAGCGCAATCAGATGCTTGTGCCTGAATGGTGATTGTGTTGACATGGTGAGATGATGGCTCTATCCACCCTACGATAGAGTCATAAGATGCAAGAGGTGGGGTGACATTGTATGCTTGATTAGATGAGGAGGTTTTATTATGGTTTGGTAGTGGATCCTTGTAAGCTCTGAGATTGGTATTTGGCAATGGTTGGGTGGTTTGATCAAGGCTGACTTGATTTTGATCTATGAGATCTTGGATGCAATGCTTTAGTTGCATGCAGTCTGCAGTTTTATGACCCACAATGTAGTGGTATTTGCAATAATCATTTTCATTGTACCATGCTGCTTTGAGCCCATTCTCTTGATGAGGTTTAATAGGTGGGAGTGTGATCAAACCTTTCTTGAGACATCTATCAAGGATGTCCTTGATGGGTTCCCCTAAGGGTGTAAATTGCCTTCGAGGTTTTCATCGTTTAGTTTGCCCCCTTGGGTTATTTACATTGGTTGCATATGTATGTGCAGGTGTTTGATTCTGTACATGTTGGATGACTTTCACATCCATGACACCATAGTTCAAAGTGTTCTTGTTCTTCCCCCAATAGCATGGCTTGTCATTTGATTGCGTGTTGGTGTTGTTGTTTGTATTGGGGGTGTTGTTGTGGGGTTTGTTGTTATTGTTATTGTTCTTATTATTGTTGTTGGATTTGTAGTCATACAATTTGATGGAGCCGTTGGCAATGAGGGCCTGTTCGATGGTGGTACCTTTGTCGATGACCTCTTCAAAGGTAGACGCACAAAGGATTTGTAAATGGAATCCTAATTCCTAATTGAGGTTGGTCACAAACATGGTGACGAGTTGTTTTTTAGGAATTGGCCACGCAAGTTTGCTTGTTAAGCTTCTCCACCTTTGTAAGAAAGAAGCGAAGGCTTCTCCGTTCTTTTGTTTTGTGTTGCAAAGGTCTGTCGTAGACATTTCATGCTCGAAGTTGTAGGAGAAATGGTTTACAAATTTTTTCGCAAGCTCAGGGAAAGTCCTAATGCCTGGGGGAAGATGTGTGAACCATTCAGCGGCTTGACCACCAAGGATTCTTGGAAATAGTCTCATTAGATAGGTATCATTATTTGAGACTTCTAAGCAAGCGATGTAGAACTCCCTAAGATGATCCCTAGGGTCTCCCTTTCCCTTGTATTTGTCAAATTTAGGCATTTCAAAGTTCTTGGGGAAAGGGGGCATGTACAATGTGCGATCAAATGGATAAGGGCAGATATCCTCAAAGGAATAGTGTTTGCGCTTGCCCCCAGTTTGCATGTCATCTACCTTTTGGATCAAGGCTTGTACAACTGTTGTGAGATCATGTGTTGGTTGTGGTTGGGGTGTGTAGGGCTGTTGATGGATGAGGTGTTGAAGATTGGGTGGTATTTGATGTTGGAGGTTTTGGGAGGTTATGTTTTGATATTGAGTGTTAGGGTTGTGTTGTGTCAATGATGCATTAGATGGATTAGATGGGTTGGCGTTTGATGGGTTTCTCGTATTGTAGGGTGGTTGTGAGAATAATTGTCTTAGGTAGGCTATAGTTTGAGGGTTGGGTGGAGGCACACTTGTGGAGGTACTTGCATGCGTGGTGTTTCCTTGTATGCCTAAGGTGATTTGTGGAACAAAAGAGGTTACATTAGTTGTGATAGTGGATGTGGTGATAGGTTGGGATGTGGTAAGATTGGAGGTACTTGTGGGAATTGTAGAGGTGGTAGCGGTAGAGCTTGTGGAGGTGGTAGATACAGTGGGTGTTGACGTTTGAGAGATAGGTTGGGTGTTTAATGTAGATGGTTGGGAAGATGTGGTAGGAATGATGTCAGAGGTGGATGGTTGGGATGAGGTCATGTTATGGGGTAGTTGAGCACCAATTTTGAGGAGATGATCAAGATATCTATTTGGATCCGACCTTAGGATTTTGTCAAGTAGGTCCATGCTATCGGTGTCTTGTGTAAATTTCAATACATCTAGATCATCTTGGGACATGGTGGGTGGTGGCGGTGGTGGTGGTTGCAAAAAATGGAAGGGGTTTTTGTTGGGATTGTATGTTGGGATGTGGAAGAATGTTGGTGGGTTGTATGTTTGGTTGATGGGTCTGTTGTTGTTGTTGGTGTTAGGCATTCCTATGCCGCGATATTGTCCAGATTTTGCCATTTCTTGATTCTTTTTGTGTTGTGATCTAGTTATGGGCATGCACGTGTATGGATTTGATTTTGAGGTGGGGTGGAATGGAGATGAAGACCTTAGAGAATTTGGATTAATTTGTTGGATCCAAAGATGGACATGATAGTGAGATGGAGTAGAGAAGAAGATGAAGGGGTGATTGATAGGTTTTTTCAAAAAGATGCTAGTCTAAGGATGACACGAGTGGATGGTTTTGAATTTTGCACAAATTTGGACCAAAAGGTAGATGACGGATGATGTTTGAGGATGGTTTTGATGGAGGAGATTTTTTGATGTTTGATATGAAGGATTTGATGGTCAACAAATTAAGTTTAGGTAAGATCTAGATTTGTGTCGCACAAATGGATGTTTTTCTTTGTTTGGGGTGGACTAATGACCTTACACAAAGAAGGATGATTATTTTACTTGGAAGGTAGACTATTGACTCTCCAAGAAATATATGATGTGAAAGATAAAATCTAGACCTAGCTTTAGCTCAAAGGGATGATGATTTTTTGATTGGTGATTTTTTTATTTTTTTGATTTGGAAGATTTTGGATATGTTTTTGGATTTTGGGATGATTTCTTGTGATAAGGATTTTTTGTTTGGTCCAAAAAGGTATGCAAAGGTTTAATGAGGATGAGTGGATATGAATTTGAGTGGATTTAATATAGCAAAGGGTCCAACAATGATAGTGATTGATTCTCTAAGGTCAAAGTGAAGGTATGATTTTGAAAATTTGAGAAGAAAACGAATGGGGTATAAACAATTTTTTGGAATGTGAATATGGATTATGGCAGAGTAGATGGTGAAGATCACATCTGAATGGGTCTTAGTCTCAGGCAAGTCAATCTAAAAATAGTGCCAATCCACATGTGAAATGGTGCCAAAATTAGACAGAGATGGCGCTGATACAGGGCAGTGTTGGTCGAGGTCCTGAAAAAGATAGATTTTGATAGCAATTTTGGATTTGTTTTGATTGGGAATTTGATCAAATGATTCTCATGTTTCTTGGCAAGTTGTTTCAAGAAAATTTAAGCACATTAACACACACAATAACCAAGATTTTTTTATTTGTGAAAAAGACGTGTGATTTTGTTAAACAAGCACTTTACACAACCTAAGGCGAAGATATGACAGTATTTGTTGAATCCCCTAGCTGTGCCTATTCAAAGCGGCTAGCTCTAGGATCTTGGTAGCACTGGCTCCTCCTTACAATTACACACACTTCTCACGCATACCAAGATCTTGGTTTCCTATATGGCATGTCCCTCACCAAACCTTTGGATTATCCCTACTACCTCAGCTAAGAACTGCATGAATCGGGGCTGCTTCAAAGGTTTCCCTTGTGTGTCAACAAATAGAAGGTTTTTGGTTTGCTAAACAAAGGCTCGTAGTAAATGCTTTTGTTCAGGTGGTTATACATGCGGCAGCACTACTCTCCATTATGGAGTCTCCCAGCCTCCAAGGGTTACGCCTTGGAGGGTTTTGGGGGAGGTTGGCTGTTGGTATAACACAACAACACCTGTTGCTTGTGACTTTTGTCCCAAACACCTTATTTTATATAGCGGCTTGAAAGAGCTTAGCTTCAGCTTGTTGCCGCTTGGGTCATTCCCACCTTTTGAAGTAGGGTGGCAGGCCCTCTAAGGATTAACAAAAAGCAACACAACCACAAAATTACTTTTGATCCCCAAGCTCATACAAAGATGCGAGGGGAGAGCATACGTATTTCTTATGCTTACATCACACTAAACATGGTTCATTTTAATTCTTTGGATTATGTTGGGGGTGATTAATGAAAGTATTGTGAGAAGCTTTTGATTCCCAAGGTCACTAAATGGTGTGAGGGAAGAGCATACACTTTTCACACTACAAACACAAACCACAAAAACACTTCACATAAATTAGATTTGGTTTTCTTGATTATATGAGTGAAGAATGCAGATTGTTGTTCTTTTTAATCCAATGATTTGATTGATGCAATTTGTAGTTATTTTTAAAGCCCAAAATCAAAATATTTTGATAGTCGTTGGCAACCACTTGTGAATTTTAGAACACCAAATTCAAATGTTTGGCACACACACAAAGATTTATTTGTTGTTGATCAATTTTTATAACACCAAATTGAAATGTTGTGTAAACTAGCATGCAAGTGTTCATTTTAAGTTCTAATTGAAATGTTTGTTAGTCTAAAGATAAACACCCTACAAAAACTTGTTAGTGTCAGCAAAATGATGTTCATGACATGCAAACAACTTGTCAGTCCCTGCACAGACAGCAACATTAGTTTCTGCAAATAGTGCTAAACTAGATAACTAATGGTGCCACTGCAGACTACAAATGGCGCTACTGATAGAAAAAACCCTAAAAATTGACACCCTAAAATAATGGCGCTAATATATAGTACATATAGCGCTGATTCATAACATGGTGCTAAAATAGAAGATAGAAGGCACTAGTAGAAAATATAGCACTACAATGATACAGATAAGCACTGATATATACAATAGCACTAATATGACATGTATAAAGTGCTAAAACAGAAAATAGCGCTAATAATAATTCTACAATGCGCCACTACACGTGTAGTCAAAGGGTGTGGTCAAAGTTTAAAAATGGCGTTGCGCTGGGTGCCGATACCGCTACTATGTGCCTAAATGTGTCCGTCCTGCAAAACAGAGGTTTTCCTGACCAAAACAGAGCGTCAAACTGCAAAAAAACTAAGATCCTATTAGCCTTCTTAGTCTATCAAATGGAAAGGAGGACAAAAGAATGCCAAAACATGTGTTTGTTTCCTTAGAAAAATTTTGGCATAACTTCCCCTTCTTCTGTTCAAGATTCCTACAAAACAGAGAGCATATGACCCTAACAAACCATAGGAAAATCAAAGATTTAGATAGATTTGTGAGTAAGATTTGAAGAAGAAAAGGCTCTGCAAAATAGTGCTAAAATAGTCAATAGCGCCAAAACACGACAGAGATAGCACCACTGTGCAGGGTAGATAGCGCTGCACCTTCAAAAACACACAAAAACTAATTAGATTTGGACCTTGTGGGTCGAACTGGGTGTGCCAATGTAGATTAGGAAATCAAATCAAAGGTTAAATACAACTAAATGCAAATATAAAACAAAGAGTTTATACCTAGATAAGAAGACCCAATCTCATCAAGGGGAGAGGAAACTTGCACCCAAGAGTTCCTAAGACATGATAACCCCTAGATAATGATCCAAATGTGAAATGCTATATCAATGTGCAACTCACTAAAAGACTAGCTCATTAGATATTTTGGCATGATAACTCTACTTGAAAATTGGATTCCCAAATGGCTTGGGAGAGGTTCTATTTATAGAGATTTTGGAGGGATTTTGATCCAAGGGTGGAGATTGATTTGGAAGATAAATGGTGGAGGATAAAAGTGATGTGGAGGGCCTAGATTAGATCTTGGAAGAATGGAGGGCTAGGAATAAAAGTAAATCTTTTATTCATTTTGGGAAAAAGGGGTAATTAAATGAGTATGGGTGTGAAGGATTATTTTTGAATTAAAGATTCATATGGGGAATATAAAATGAATTAAAAATTCATTTGAGGATAAGTGGAGATAAATGAGGTATGGGGGTGTAAGAGGAATTAATTGTGATGTGGGATGTATTAAAATAAAAAATTGACTTATGTGGATATATTTCAATTTTTTATTTGGAGGATGTAGGGAAGGGTGTTAAACTAGGTTTGACCACCCAAATGAGAGATTAGGATTAATTAAACATAGGTTTTATTTAATTAACCCTAGGGCTAGGATGAGGTAGGCTAGGATAGGCAATTAAATAATAGCTATTTAATTGTCTAGGGTAGGGATAGGCCAATTAATAGGCTGAATTAATTAGTTAAACATGATTTAACTAATTAATTGGATTTAGTGAGGAGAGGGAAATTGATTGAATAAATATTGAATATTTATTAAATCAACTGGCTAAGGTTTGAATAAAATTAATTCAATTGTTGGGGATAAAATGGTGGGAAATTAGATGATGAAGGGATAATTAATTAAATAAAAATTTAATTAATTGAATAGAAGGGAAATTGATGTGTTTAGGGATGTCGGGAGCCGGTTTGGTGGTAAAAGATATTTTTAGGTGTCTATAGTAAGTACTATTGTCTACACTCTTAACCGAGTGCAGATCAAAGGCAATTCTGGTACAAGACCCCTTATGAACTATGGTTTGGTCATCCTCCTAGTGTGAAATATTTTAAAGTTTTTGGTAGCAAATGCTATATCAAAGGAGATGGGGATCTAGGCAATTTTGATACAAGAAGTGATGAAGGAATTTTTCTAGGTTACTCTACTCAAAGCAAGGCATACCGGTGCTTTAACAAGAGATTGAAAAAGATTGTTGAAAGTGCAAATGTTAGAATTGATGAGAGCAAAGAAGGACATTCCAGGTCTTGTGGATATGATTTAGATGATAAAAAAGAAAGTTAAAGTCAAGGAAGGCAAGTTCAAACCTAGACTCAGATCCAAATTGATTTGGAAAATACAGTGACTCAAGAGGATAGTGCAGATGTTGTGGAACAAGCTCAAGAAATAGAGTTTCAAGCAAATCTCAAAACTCCTAGGTATGTAAGACTGAATCATCCTGAAGATCAGATCATAGGAGATAGAAATAAAAGTGTATGAACTAGGAGAAGAATTGTTGAAGATCAAGAGGAGATTTGTTTGATTTCAAAGATTGAACCAAAATCAGTAAGTGAAGCTTGCAATGATGAAAATTGGGTAAAAACCATGAAAGAATAATTAATGTAAATTGAAAAGAATCACACTTGGGATCTTGTTACTAGACCTGAAGACAAAAATGTGATTGGTACTAAATGGGCCTTTTGGAATAAACTAAATGAAGATGGTGAAGTTGTAAGAAACAAAGCAAGGCTGGTATGCAAAGGATATTCTCAAGTGGAAGGAATTGATTTTGAAGAAACTTTTGCTTTGGTGGAAAGAATAGAGGCAGTCAAATTATTTCTTGCATTTGTAGCTTATAAAGATTTCAAGGCCTATTAGATGGATGTCAAGTCAGCATTCCTAAATGAAGAATTGGAAGAAGAAGTCTACATTGAGCAACCAAAAGGATTTCAGTTGTCTGATTAGAGAGATATGGTTTGCAAGTTGAGGAAAGCATTGTATGGACTCAAACAAGCCCCAAGAGTCTGGTATGCAAGATTAGATAAGTATCTGCTAAAGCTAGGATATAGCAAAGTCACCACTAATAGTAATCTTTACTTCAAGATTGATCATGAGCACATCCTAATTATTGAGGTATTTGTTGATGATGTCATTTTTGGTGGAAATGAAAGTATGTGCAGAACATTTGTTGATCAAATGCAGAGTGAATTTGAGATGTCCATATTTGGTGAAATGAATTTCTTCTTAGGTCTATAAATCATTTAGTGAGATAAAGGTATCTTCATATCTCAATCTAAGTATGTAAGAGAGTTGTTGAAAAAGTTTGGAATGGAAGATTCAAAGCTAGTGGGTACACCCATGGTAACTGGATGTGAGTCAAGTAAAGATGATAATTCACCTAAGGAAAATTAGAAAAGGTATAGATCATTGATTGGAGGACTGCTCTATCTGACTCAGACCAGACTTGATATTATGAATGTAGTTGGACTTGTTGCAAGATTTCAAGCTAATCCTAGAGAATCCCATGTTGTAGCAGTCAAAAGAATTGTCAGATATCTCAAAGGGACACTTGATTATGGCTTATGGTATCAAAAGGATAATGACTTCACTCTTCATGCATATACTAATGTTGATTGGGCAGGAGATGTAGATGATAGGAAAAGTACTAATGGTGGTGCATTCCTCTTGGGAAGGAAATTGGTTTCTTGGATGAGAAAAAAGAAAGAGGAAATATCTCTGTCTACTGTCACAAGCTTATCACCCCATCTATCCATCCTCAGTCTAGTCATATCCATGATCCAACAATGCCCACTTTCCTTGATGAGACACTTGCCTGCCAAGTGTACACAGATGATCAAACCAATAACTTGGATCTTAGTGAGCATAACGCTAAGCACGATCCCAATGATCCTCCACCATCCATTATCAACCATGTTACAAATCCATTATCTATCCCCTTGGTTGCACTACCTTCAACCATGAATATTCTTCCTTAGGAGAGCAACAACCATTATCTACCACTTCAGCTTCCTCATCCAAAAATGATCTTGCATCTAGTGTCCAAATCACCCGTAATATCATTGTCCACCACATATTCCAACATATGAACTATCAAGGTAAAGGCTTAGGCCTTCATGAACAAGGTATTTTGGAGCCCGTCCATGTTAATGTTCCTCCTTGCTCATATGGCCTTGGATACATACCCCAAGGTGAACAATCCAAAGATGTTGGTACTTCCTCCACTCCTCCTAAATCCACCACTTCCCATCGCAAACCCTATCATATCCCCAAAACATATGTCACAATTCCACCTCCCTTATTATATACATCCTAAAAGCATGTGACCATACACCTTCCACCATCCAATCTCCCTCCACTACTTCCAACTCCTAACATCCCTCCAATCCTTTTACCATCACTTCTTCCAACACCTTATCCATCTATCCATAAAACCTCTAAAAACCCCAATCATGGCCAACAAATGCACATGTTGTCTAAATAGAGAGCTTCCACCAACCCCACTTCTACCATCCCAAGGGAATTCAATATCAAAAAACTTGGATGCCCCTACTTATAAAGTGAAAAATCCTAAAGGTCCTCATGCCTTTGGATACAAAAGCCAAGAATCAAAGGAAAACCCATCTCAAAAGCTACATACACCCACACACCTCAAAGCAAAATTGAAAAAGGTGTGGGTACCCAAGCAACAATTAATTACCTCAGAAGCTACACAAAAGCTGCATATACCTTCACAAGTAAAGTCTAAAAGATTTCTTTTTTTGGTACCTAAACAAAAAGAAATCAAGTCAAATGAGGCATCCTGATGCAGAGGCATCCACACTAAAACCTTGACATACAGCATGTATGTCTACAACCCATCATCATCATCATCATATTTCCCTTAACACTGTCAGCATCATCATATTTTCTCTTGCCGACTGATATCCTGATGACGATTATCCTGATGACGATGACGTCATATGCAGTTCCTTCAATATCCTGCTGTCGGCCAAACATAACATTATCAGCCCACGATGGTTTTATCAACCCGATCTTCTACCTTATGCCGATACGCTCCTCCTCGGCAACACCTGATGATGATCACCCTGAAACGCATTCACCTTATGCAAACGATTTCATCATGCTCACCTCCATCTACTCGGATGACGCCCGAAGTAACTGCAGGATATACACAGAAATATCCTGATGATGCCGTTGCGATGGATTTTCCAACCTTAGCGAATTTTCAATCCGCCGAACCTCCTGAGGTGACCCGATCTGCTTCCTGGACCACTTTCCATACTCTAACAACCAGCACGACCTAGCACATACCCATGCTAGGGTTCTCAACACCTCTCGACTGCGATCGTGCAAACATGCACATGAACAAACAGAAAATGCAGACTAAATCCTAAACTACTGTACATAGCCATTCCACCGATTCGATGAATCAACCGGTGGAATGGATCAGCGAATCCATGAAACCACCAGAACAGCCACACGATTAAACAATGGAATTCAACAGAGAATGAACACAAACATGATCTCTTTATTGATTTCAAAAGATGCAATTACAATACTCTGTCTCTCCCTCTGCCTCACTCCCTGCAAAGTCTGATCGATGATCTGCAATACTGCCTAAAACCAACTGATCCTAATGCATAAATAGGATCTCCTGCGAGTACTACCACTCGATTCCCAGCGGCTGGGAGCTTCCAAGCGGCTGGGAGGATCCAACTGGACATACAGCATAACAGCTGTCCTAACAAACTATCTAAAAATAGTAAAGTATGGTCAACATGACCTTATTACATGCATTGGTCTTATAAGACCTTCTTGGAAACATTAACAAGACCTATAACAAACTAACTGCCTCATGGAGGCCAGCTGTCAGGTAGGTGCTCCTGCACCATACTCCCCAACAGACTCATGTCCCATGAGTTTGGTTGTGGAAGAATCCCACCTTTACACTTTGCCTTTGCAATATTCTGACCTGTTCCAGCTTTATCCTCTGCTGTATCTTGGCTGCTCCAAGATTTCTAAACTGTAACTTGCTGTCTTGCAAGTAAATTCTCGTGCCTGTCAATGTAGGCCCTTCTCTCACATACCTTGTGTTTGTCAGGTTGTCTGACCAGAACCTCTGTCTGAACTGCCTCTTGAACTTCCACAATGTTCAACTCTGTCTTTCTTTCAACCTTTATAGGACAAACAATAGTCCCAACTATGACAACATCCTTGTCATTCCTCTCAACTGGTTGCTGTTTGCAAACCTGTTGCTGAACCTGCTGCTGACCTCTATCAGTCAAAACTGAAACTGTCTTCAAACTGTTGTCCTTAACAACTCCTTTCCCTGCAGTGTCCTCAACTGCCTTTATGCCTGCTCCTATAGGCATCTGCACAAATTCCTTCTTTCCCACTAAAATGATTTTTGCTGCCTTCTGTACTACAGCTGCTTCCTGTAATGGCATCAACATAATAGTTTTCCCATCTTTCTTGATGGTGTAGGTATTAGCATACCCATCATACAGTACCCTCCTATCGAATTGCCATGGCCTACCCAACAGTAGGTGACAACATTCCATGGGCAAAATGTCACACAAAACTCTATCCTGATATGCTCCAATCTGAAAATCAACATATGTCTGTTCATAGACAAAAAGTGATTGACTATCACTCACCCAAGATGCCTTGTAAGGGTGTTGATGTGGAATCCTTTCCAAATTCAGTTTATCCACCATTTCCTGAGATACCATGTTATCTGTTGAACCAGTATCAATGACAACCTTACATACTTTACCTTTGCTCTTGCATGTGGTCTTGAAAAGAGCTCTTCTTTGCATCATATCCTTTGATGCCTGCAAACTAATTCTCCTAAGCATCAATGCTTCTCCCTCCTCAGGATATCCATAATTGTCAGGAACTCTATCTTGATAAGTGTTTAAACTTTGTACACATTCCTCTACTTTCTCTTCTTGCACAAGTTGTACTCTCTTGTCATTCGTTCTATCATTTCTGGATGATGAACCTTTGCTTTCTGGACATTTGAAAAATGGATGACCAAACTCACCACAGGTGTAACACTTTCCTGAAAATGTAGTAGAACCTCTACCACCTCCAAATCTGCCTCTATTACCTTTCCATCCACCTCTGAAATCAGACTGTCCCTGTCCTTTACCAGTGTCTTCTTGACCCTCATTGGTTTGCCTTGTTGTAGGGGCTAATCCTCTTCCCCTCATATTGTTTCCTCTTCCTCTTATGGACTTATCTTGTCTTCTATTCACCTTTTCTTCAATCCTGATTGCCATTTGGTAACAATCCTCCACATTCTTAGGGTTAGCTAAAACTAACTCATCCTGTATGTTCAATCTCAAACCAGCCAAGTACCTAGCCACCTTTTCTACCTCAGTCTCATGATGACCAGATCTCATACTCAATTTATAAAACTCCTCAGTATATGCCTTCACATCCATTTCCTTCTGCCTTAAAAATTGCAGCTTCTTAAACATCTGAATTTCATAATCCTTGGGCAAGAATTTACCTTTGATCCTTGCTACCATTTTATCCCACGAAGTGATCTTTGACCTTCCTTGTTTCCTTCTCTCGGATTGTACATAATCCCACCATACCAAAGCATGACCTCCTAAGTTGGTCTTTGCAATCTTTACCTTCTGATCCTCAGCAACATCTTCACATTCAAAGTGATTATCAAGTGTAGCAATCCAATCCAGTAACTCATCTTCATTCAAACTTCCATTATACTTGGAAACATCAACCTTTACCTTAGGTTTATCACTCTGCACTGCCTTTAACAGTTTTGCAAATCTCTGGTCTTCAGCATCTAGATCTTCAGCTACCTCTTCATACTCTTCAACAGCATCTTCATCTTCTTCTGATTCACTGTCGTCCACTTCCCTCTTTTTGTTCTTCTCCAAGGCTACAAGCCTGGCTTGAAGTGCTTCAGCAAGCTCCTTCATCTTCCTCATCTCTCTGGCATGTTTTTCCTTCATCTCCTGCAATTCCCTTGCAGTACCATTACCTTTCGGAGGCATTTTGTCAACCTCTCACTCCTCTACCTCTGTCCTTTCGGTGACAGAATCAACACACAACAGCCCAGACCTTTTGCTGAGCTCTAATACCACTATGATGCAGAGGCATCCACACTAAAACCTTGACATACAGCATGTATGTCTACAACCCATCATCATCATCATCATATTTCCCTTAACACTGTCAGCATCATCATATTTTCTCTTGCCGACCGATATCCTGATGACGATTATCCTGATGACGATGACGTCATATGCAGTTCCTTCAATATCCTGCTGTCGGCCAAACATAACATTATCGGCCCGCGATGGTTTTATCAACCCGATCTTCTACCTTATGCCGATATGCTCCTCCTCGGCAACACCTGATGATGATCACCCCGAAACGCATTCACCTTATGCAAACGATTTCATCATGCTCACCTCCATCTACTCGGATGACGCCCAAAGTAACTGCAGGATATACACAGAAATATCCTGATGATGCCGTTGCGATGGATTTTCCAACCTTAGCGAATTTTCAATCCGCCGAACCTCCTGAGGTGACCCGATCTACTTCCTGGACAACTTTCCAGACTCTAACAACTATCACGACCTAGCACATACCCATGCTAGGGTTCTCAACACCTCTCGACTGCGATCCTGCAAACATGCACATGAACAAATAGAAAATGCAGACTAAATCCTAAACTACTGTACATAGCCATTCCACCGATTCGACGAATCAACCGGTGGAATGGATCAGCGAATCCATGAAACCACCAGAACAGCCACACGATTAAACAATAGAATTCAACAGAGAATGAACACAAACAGGATCTCTTTATTGATTTCAAAAGATGCAATTACAATACTCTGTCTCTCCCTCTGCCTCACTCCCTGCAAAGTCTGATCGATGATCTGCAATACTGCCTAAAACCAACCGATCCTAATGCATAAATAGGATCTCTTGCGAGTACTACCACTCGATTCCCAGCGGCTGGGAGCTTCCAAGCGGCTGGGAGGATCCAACCGGACATACAACATAACAGTTGTCCTAACAAACTATCTAAAAATAGTAAAGTATGGTCAACATGACCTTATTACATGCATTGGTCTTATAAGACCTTCTTGGAAACATTAACAAGACCTATAACAAACTAACTACCTCATGGAGGCCAGCTGTCAGGTAGGTGCTCCTGCACCACATCCACCTCTCAAGAATCCCAATCATCCACTTTCTCCTTTTCCATCCAAAAGTCTCCAATCCATAAATCCCACATGACAAGCAAAAATCAGAAAAATACTAAGTCTATGTGGGTCCCTAAATACCTAAATCACTCATCCATCAAGCAAAAATCTCCATTGCTTCCTACACGACCTTCCCATCATAAGCTTCAATGTTTATCACAGTATGTGCAACCGTTGGTCATGGTTCTCTTCCATCCTGTGACACTTCCACATAACTCCATCTCCCCTTCCTTCCACTATTATCCTATATATCTTCCCCATCCTATTCTTATGGTCCATGCTTTTGCATAAGCCTTCCCTCCATCTTTACATAAGTCATGCATAATATACACCATCATCCACTATCACACCTTCCATAATCCGCTATCTACCTTCTCCATCTCACTTTCATGCAATCCCCTGCCAACTAGATAGTCTTAATGATACAAAGGTAGGTCCATTGTCTACATGTAAGAGAATATGCTATTTTTAGCCTGTGTATGATAGATTCTCTTACAGCTGTAAGTTGTAACTACTATGACAAATTCTATGATGGTCGTAAGAGTTGTAAGAGCATTTGTCATAGCCCATTTTAGAAATAGGCGACCTCTTTGGGATGGGAGTTGTGGACAAGTGTTAGGAACATTCTACAATGTTGACCAAGTATCCTCAGGCATGGGTTTTGGGCCATGAGGCCAATATGGATGCCCATTCCAAGAAAGGACCAATTTTGCCTTGTATATTCTATATAAACAAGTGCTTGGAGGAGGAGATCTATTATAGGATTGATAGGTATTGTTATGCTACCAGATTGACTCTAGACATGAGTGTCGAAGACAATTGAAGCTTGCATTGCAAGTGTATTTTAAACAACATTCACTTTTGTTAATACATTGTGCAGGTTTATGAGTGTGGGGTTTTTCACCCGATAAGGGTTTTCCCCACGTTATATCTTTGTCTCTCTTCTTCTGTCTTCTTTTTGGTTCATGTGTATTGCTGCAATATCTAATTTATATGTTTCATGTTGCTGTACTTGCAAGGATTAAATTGAATTTGTAAAGCTCTCCCCTCATTAAATTAGTGTAGAAAGCAATTTTTGCACACCTACCTTCCTTTCAGTTGGTATCAGAGCTTGATCACCTTTGGTCCTAGTTGTTGGGTAGGGTTTTTTTGAGTTGATCTTAAGTTAAGTGGGAGTCTATGGAGAGTATTCTAAATCTTATTGCAGCAAGGAGATGACAAGCACCTCTAGAAGGATAGAAGTGGAGAAATTCAATGGCACTAATTTTGAGCTGTGGAAGCTCAAGATGGAAGACATGCTTGTTGATCAAGACCTCTGGGAAACTATCAATGGAACTAAACTAGCTATAATGTCACAAGCTGATTGGGATCTCAAGGATTAGAAGGCAAAGGGTCTCGTAAGAATTAGTCTTGTTGATTCTATTATGTTAAATGTCCATGAGGAGACTATTGCAAACTTTCTTTGGAAGAAGTTGGGAGATGTGTATCAAGCCAAATCCCTGGTTAACAAATGTTTTCTGAGAAAGAAGTTGTATTCTCTTCGAATGGAGGACATAGGATCCATTACCAAACATATGAATGATTTCAACATGCTGGTTGCATAATTAACATCCATTAGTGTGAAGATGGAGGAGGAGGATCGATGTATGACCTTGCTTTGTTCTTTGCCGGACTCGTGGGATCATCTTGTCATGGCTATTGGAAGCACCACATCAACATTCAAAATGGATGAAGTGGTTTCTTCGCTGTTGTTTGAAGAGATGTGGAGAAAGTCTTCTAAGGCAGCCAAAGAGGCTATTGCAGTTCATGGAAGACCCAAGGAGAAAGGGAAAAAGAAGGACAAGAAAGCTGAAAAGGGTAGATCCAAATCCTGTGGGAGATCCAAATCTCCTAGAAAGTCCAAGGCTCTCTATTGGAACTCCAGTAAATCTGGGCATTTCTAAAAGGAATGCAAAGAGGAAAAGAAAACTCTTAGAAGAAGAACCCAGATTCAGATTTCGACAAGTCACAAGATGATGGTGATGCCTTCATCGCAGCCCTAGAAACCCATGCATCTGATGATGTGTGGCTGATTGATTCTGGTGCATCATTTCACATTGCCTCTCATTGAGACTAGCTCACTAAGTATGAGGATTTCGATGGTGGAAAGGTGTACTTGGGTGATGAATCTCATTTAAAGATTGTTGGTCGTGGAAGAGTCTCTATCTGATTCCCTGATGGACGAGTGAAGGGGATCTCTGGGGCTATACATATCCTAGGCTTAGCATGGAACCTGCTTTCTGTAAGTATGTTGAATGATGCAGGTGTGTAGGTTGTCTTTTCAAAAGAAGGATACAAGATGACTAGAGGATCTATGGTGCTTGCTAAGGGTACTAGGAGAAGTACTCTATTTCAGCTGGAGGCATGCATTTCACAATGCAATAGTTCTTCTGACTCAAGGAAGAGGGCAGAAGTCACTTCATCCCCACCAGAAGAATGAGTAGTGAAGAAATACATTGTATCTAGTCTTGATGGTTGTAATCATGGCTTGGAAGTTAAGCTTCCTGCTGAAAAGACAATGTTATGACATAAGCGATTTGGCCACATTGGTGAGAAGGGTCTGTGTACCTGTTGGTCATGATGTTAGTCATTCACAAACATAGAATAAAAGTTACACAACAACCTTTACTCATCTTGAAAGATACGATGAATTCAGAGAATTCATGATCCCAAGTCTCCGTTGATTAGGTCTTAATCTACTGACGTTACTCAGTGGTTGATGTGTGTTGCTGTTTTCCATTCAGGGGCCTTACGTGTTTCTGCAAAGTTCATCATTATTCCTCCAAATATCCTGCTCTGTATGTCTGCTCTGCATAAATCTCCAATAATTCTACCTCTGCACTGTGAAGTTAGTCAAATAATGTGCCTACAGGCTGATATTTGCATGATTTCTACCATTATTTATGATTCTTTGCATGATATTTTCAATACTACATGCATTTAACTCGAATATGCTAATGATTTTCAGTTACCTACGGGATTTCAGCATATTTCTCTGTTTTGCTTGTTATTTATCATGATTTGCAGTTATGGTGATGAATTTATGAAATTAAAAAAAAGGAAAAAGGTTAAAGAATGAGATTCCCAAAACTACTTGACTTAGATCACTGATCCACATACAAGCTCCCATACATGCAATGAAAAGAAGGAAACTAAAATCATACTTCACCAGGACATTCCACAAATCCGCATAATCCAGTGCAAATCTTCAAAGGAAAAGTTGATAACAACATGTAATGAAATGAAAGCGCTTCTAGTTGAACACAGCATTCACCAGTACATATCCAGAAATCAACAAGAAGATTACGTAAAATTTACAATCAGGATGTAATCTGAAACTTCATATCCATTCAGTATGCTCAAGAACAGGTACATTTACAGTGATCTGAAGAAAGAACCTTGACATTTCAACAATTCAGTCTTCATTAGTCTCAGTAATCCGATCTCCTAATTGATTCTACAGTAATTAGCCTTCTTGCCAGATGCGTCTGTGTATTCCCTCTGTATATATCTTTTTTTTTATCAGGATCTGGCCTTTATATAGAGCAAATGCCAGAAAATAGTTACAATGATCCAAGGATCAGGATCCTCTCATAACAATCAACGGTCCAGATGAAAAGCACACGCTTCGCTAGTTGGTAAATGTACAGCTGGCATAGAATATTCCAGCATCTTCAATTTGATTCGGTCTCCAGCTGGCAAACAGCATATTTGACAATATCCTCCTCACTTCTGGTTCATGTTGCCTCCATGTGCAACTTTGTAATTATCAGCTTTAGCTCTAACAGCATCATGACTTCCTGCAAGTAAACAGACAAACATTAAGTTCATCATCATGTGGATAAACAACAGGAATTTAAACATTTTATTAAACAAGCCTCAAAATGTGCAGCTACGGGCAATAGGGCTTCATACCTGTGGAAAATATGCACTAAATGCATAAACAACGTTAAAAAAAACACTCGGGTCAACCATCGTTTCATTTTCCTGCCCATTTCCTTGTATATCGGGTTTAAATATGATCATGTATCTCAAAATATATAAGGAAATAACCGCTTTAACAAATTATTTCAAATCCGGCTTTGCATGCTCTGTTTGTATGTTTCGGGTCATCATCATATTCGCATCGGTGTGACCACATATGATCGGGGTGACAAAATTAGACTTGGCCGATGGCAACAGTTATACCGACGCCAAAAATCATGATGATGCCCAACTCTATGTCTTCTATCTAGCTGCAGGATATCATGAAATATGATGCTCCTCCCTTCCGAATGCTCTGATGAAAAGCACATCAGGATGTTTCCCTTCTGCATATTGGGGAAAGAAAGACATCATCGTCATCATCATGTCGAAGGAAAAATAGGAGGATTTGGAATATGATCCTGCTGCTGAGGAAAGGAAAATCATGGTGACGTCATCGTCATATTCGGGCTTCGTTAAAATGCAAAAGATGACGTCACCGTCATGTTTCGTTAAGATCAGGGGATAAATGTAATATCGGGTCACCTAAGGAAGATGATCGGGTGATGAATGTAATATGACCCCTTTGCGGCCAAGGTAACCCTCTCGAAAGATCAGGATGATGATGATCATCAGGATATCTGGGGCCTTTGTTGAACTTAGAACATGACGTCATCGTCATATTCGCGAACCTGATCATGTTTTGGAAAATATCCTGCCAAAGGAGAAATGTGATGGTGATGTCATCGTCATATTCGCTTCTTCGTTTATCAGGTCGGGATGACGTCATCAGGATATTTGCAAAAGGTTATATTTCTCGGCAGGAGGACATTACGAAATATCGGGTAGACAAACAAGATCATGATGATCTTGACAACATGACTTAGGAATGGAATATCACCCTCCCTTTGAAAGATAGGGTGATCATCATGATTGTGCAAAAGGAGATCAGGAGGATATGAAATATGATCCTGCCTTGAAAGATCAGGATGATGATGATCACCAGGACTTTGACGTGCGCATGCAAATTATGCAGATGGTGGATTTTCTAAGTAGGGTGATATTATAATATCAGCATGATATTATAATATCGGGTGATGTTAAAATATCATGATTCTCGCGATGTGCCCAAGGTCATTTGACGGGTAAAACACACTATCACTTAAGATTGACGTCCGGATATTGGGACTGCATGATTTTTATCGGGTGATAGACCAAGATCATGATGATGACCTTTCGCGATACAAAAGACAGCTCGACGGGGAAAACTTACTATGACTTAAAGTTGACGTCCGGATATTTCGACCTCAGGATATTATCGGGGGGTGTTTCAAATATGATGATGATGTTCTTCATACAGCAAAACTGAGTTTATAAAATATGACCCTCTTCTTGCGAATATCAGGTTTGACCAAAACTTTGACTGTGCATAACTCCCTCATATGGACGAATTTTCAGGTGATGTAAAAGGAAAACCTGCATGGAATTTCAAGCTCTTTCTAACTATGAGGTCATAGAAACAAAATATGAACTTTGACAAACTAACCTCATGATGATGACCAACCTCATCGAATATCATGATGATGATGCACCTGACCTATTTTTACCAAACCGCCAGAAAGCAGACAACACAAGCCAAGCCAAAAGTTGGGTCCCTGTTTTGATAATGCAAAATGGGGCGTGTTGTGTAACCACACAACAGTACCCTAAAAAATAAGAACCTCATTGAGGGGTTAGATGATTGTAATCTTGAGTTCAACTTTTATGAACATTGCATATATGGAAAACAAATCTGTGTTTAGTTTTATTCGAGTTCTCGTAAGACTTCTGGTGTGTTGGACCTTGTTCATTCTGATGTACTTAGTCCTGTTAATGTTCCTTCATTATCAAAATCTGTATATTTTGTACCTTTCATAGATGACTATAGTAGAAGGACATGGATTTATTTTCTCATAAGCAAATCTAAAGTCTATAGCAAGTTTAAGGAGCTTAAAGCCTTTGCTGAAAATTAGACTAGTATAAAGATTAAATGTTTGAGAACTAACAATGGTGGTGAGTTCTATTCTACATAATTCGATAAATATTGCAAGGAACTTGGGATTGAAAGACACAAGACAACTCCATACACCCCACAACAAAATGGGGTTGTAGAGAGGATGAATAGGACACTGATGGAGAAGGCTAGGAGTATGCTTAGTGGAGCTAGCCTAGAACAAAAGTTTTGGGCTGAAGTTGTTACCACTACTTTCTATCTTGTAAATAGATCTCCTACATCATCTCTTGTTGGTAAGACACCCATGGAGGTGTGGTCTGGTAGAAAGCCTTCAATAAGGCATCTTCATGTTTTTGGTTGTGAGGCATATGCACATGTGCCTAGGGAGAAGCGGTCAAAATTAGAGAACAAGGTTGTTAAGTGTATCTTCATTGGCTATGGTGTTGGTGTGAAAGGATACAAGTTTGGGATCCTATGGCTGAAAAAGTGTTGTATAGAAGAAGTGTCATTTTCAGAGAGCTTACACCTTCTTGCACTATTTTACAGCCAGAAGAAAAATAAAATAAAGAGGATGTTGTTCAGTTTCCTGCTACCCCTGAGAAGACTGAACAAAAAGATAATGTTGGACCTGATGATGAGGAGAGCTCTTGCAGCTCAGATCAAGAAGCTGAACCTGAACCTCGGCTCTTGAGGAGGTCTACATGAATAAGGAAGCAACCTAAAAGGTTTGGTTTTACATTGCTTGATTCTAGTTGTGCTTATGCTTTGATTACTAACAGTGATGAACCTAGAATTGTGTCAAAGGCTTTGCATATGAAAGATGCAGGTTCCTGGAAAGAGGCCATAGAGGATGAAATGGCTTCTTTGGAAAAGAATCAAACTTGGGACTTGGTGCCTTTGCCTCCTAGACGGAAACCCATTGGATGCAAATGGGTGTTCAAGAAGAAAATTGGTGTAGATGGCAGTGTTGAGAAGTATAAGGCTAGATTATTTGTGAAGGGGTATTCACAAGTGGAGGGTATAGATTATGGTGAGATCTTCTCTCCCATTGCAAAGCTGACATCCATTCGATTCATATTATCTCTTGCAGCAGCTTATGACTTAGAAGTAGAACAGATGGATGTGAAGACAACTTTCCTTCATGGTGATTTGGAGGAAGAAATCTACATGTCACAGCCAAAGCATTACATGGTGAACGGTAAAGAAAATTTGGTTTGCAAGTTAAAGAATTCTTTGTATGGTTTGAAGCAGTCTCCTAGGAGGTCGTACTTGAAATTTGATGCCTTTGTGTTGTCAATTAGATTTGTGAGATTGAAATCGGATCACTATGTGTATTTTAAGTTTGTTGGTTATCGTATTCTCATTGTTGCATTGTATGTTGATGATATGTTGCTCATTGGGAAGGGTAAGAATATGATTTCTGATTTTAAATCTTAGTTGTCAGCACAGTTTGAAATAAAAGATTTAGGGGCAGCTATGTACATTCTAGGAATAGAAATTAGAAGAGACAGAACCAACATAAAACTTTGGTTAAGCCAGAGTAAGTATGTAAAGACCGTGTTGGATAGGTTTAGCATGGAAAATTGTAGACCATTGTGTGTTCCTGTTTCTTTTGGGACAAAGTTGTCTATTGAGGATTGTCCAAAATCTCCTAGTGAGATGGAGGACATGAGAAGAGTACCTTATGCTAGTGTTGTTGGTAGTTTGATGTATGCTATGGTTTGCACAAGACTAGATATTGCCTAAGTAGTGGGAGTCCTTAGTCGATTTATGGCTAATCCTAGACGGGTTCATTGGGATGCAGTTAAGCAAGTGTTCAGATATTTGAGGGGTACTTCTGAGTATTCCATATGCTATCATGGTAATGTTACAGGACCTCTGCATTCTATTGATATTCATGGATTTGTGGATTCAGATTGGTCAGGTGACATTAACAGTAGGAGATCCACCAGTGCTTATGTGTTTACACTGTTTGGTGGTGCTATTAGTTGGATGGTAAGTGACAACTTGTGGTTGCTTTGTCCATGACAGAAGCTGATTTTATGGCAACAACTCATGCTTGTAAGGAAGCCATTTGGCTTAAGAGATTATGTTTAGATATTGGTGTTGATGCAGGTCAAATTATGATCAGTTGTGATAGTCAGAGTGTGATCTGCCTTGCGAAGAATCCAACTTTCCATGCCAGAACAAAGCATACTGATGTACAGTTTCACTTCATACGAGACATGGTAGAGGATGGGAAGGTAAATTTGGAGAAGATAGATACTTTGAAGAATGCTGTAGATGCATTAACGAAACTAGTTAGCACAAAGAAGTTCAAATGGTGTTCGGAGTCTATGGGCCTCTCAGCCTATAGCAGTTAAATCATGTTATTCTATTAGCTCTTACAAGGTGTTCGACAAGTGGGAGAATGTTGGGAATTAAGGTGTCTCACCTTGGTAATTCCTTGCATTATTTATGTTTGTATTTATTAATTCAATGCCTATGTTGTAAATTAATTGTAAATTTTATATTGTCATTTTGTGGGATGCGGCACGGTGATGTGTCATCCTACATGGAAGATGACAACTTGTAATTTTGTCCTCACATGAGGAGATAGGCATCCCACTTTGTGGTAGGAGTATTTTGCCATGTGTTGGCATCTTGGATGTTGTGTAAGGGAATGTTTGATCGAAACGGTTACGACGGATTCCTATGACGAAGTTATGACATGTAAGAGTCAAAAATAGAAGCTTGTAAGATAGGTGAAGACATGTGTCATGAAGCATCTTTGAAAAAGGCATATTTGGGTGCCCCAAGGTGGACTATGACATGTAAGAGAATATGCTATTTTTAACATATGTATGACAGATTCTCTTACAGCTGTAAGTTGTAATTGCTATGACAGATTCTATGATGATCGTAAGAGTCGTAAGAGCATTTGTCATAGCTCATTTTGGAAATAGGTGACCTCTTTGGGATGGGAGATGTGGACAAGTGTCAGGAACATTCTACAATGTTGACCAAGTGTCCTTAGGTGTTGTTTTTGGGCCATGAGGCCAAGATGGATGCCCATTCCAAGAAAGGACCAATTTTGCCTTGTATATTCTATATAAACAGGTGCTTGGAGGAGGAGATGTATTATAGGATTGACAGGTACTGTTATGCTACTGGATTGACTCTAGACACGAGTGTTGAAGACCATTGAAGCTTGCATTGGAAGTGTATTGTAAACAACATCCAGTTTTGTTAATACATCGTGCAGGTTTTTGAGTGGGGTTTTTCACCCGATAAGTGTTTTCCCCACGTTATATCTTTGTCTCTCTTCTTCTGTCTTCTTTCTAGTTCATGTGTATTGCTGCAATATCACATTTATATGTTTCATGTTTCTATAGTTGCAAGGATTAAATTAAATTTGTATAGCTCTCCCCTCATTAGATTAGTGTAGGAAGTGATTTCCACACACCTAGCTTCCTTTCAGAAACAACAAATATTGCATCGATCATGTCACACGCTTTAAATGATAAACACAAGATATCTTTGTTGACAAATAAGGATAATACTCTTAGTTATACTATTGATTATGAGACTTATGAAGCTCCACCTTTGTCTAAAGAAATGATCTCTCTCTATGGCAGAGGATTCTGGATCCTTTACAAAAATTGTGACTATGTAGGTAATAGTTGTGGTATAAATCAACAAGGAATCAAAGTCCCTATAGAATCCTCTTTGGAAAATTACTCAAGTAGCATTGGATATAATCCATTTAAGGAATCAAAAGCCCAGAAACACCCTACTCTAAATGTGAATACAATATCAACACTTAGTTTGATATTCATAGAGATGGTTGACATCAATTGTCCTCTAGGATCACTTCCATTAGATATGTTTATGGAGGATGAAGCAATAATGGAATTCTTAGGTGCTTATGATGGCATTCCTCATTATTGCCATAAATGTGGTCTACCCTATTGTTTAAACAATGATGCATACTTTGGAAAGACTACTAGCACAATAACTGCTACAGTAGAACAAAATGAAGAATTTGAAGAACAATTACAATCCTACAATCCCCCAGACCATAGTACTCTTCTTAACAGAAAGACTATCAATGTCATTATGGATAAGGATAATCCTAAAAAATTTATCCCTATTGGTGATTGTTTAAATGTGGAAGAAAAATAAGAAATGACTAAATTATTAAATGAATTCTTAGAATTGTTTGCTTAGAATTACTCAGACATGCCTGGTATAGATCCTCAGATTGTAACACATAATATCGTGTTGAAACTAGATGTTAAGCCTTTCAAACAAAAGATTCATAAGATGAATCCTAATATTGCTTTGCTTATTAAAATTGAAATAGAAAAACTCTTACAAGCTGGCTTTATTCGACCTATTGATTACTCTCTGTGGATCTCAAATATTATTGTTGTCACTAAATCTAATGGTCATATAAGAATGTGCAGAGATTTCTAGGATTTAAATTTGGCATCTTTAAAAGATGGTTTCTTGCTCCGTAATATTGATATGATTGTTGATTCTATAGTCGGACATGAGTTTCTATCTTTTATGGATGGATTTTTAGGATATAATCAAATCCTTATAAATCCTCTTGAATAGTATAAAACAACCTTTATAACACCTTGGGGTACATTTTGTTGGGTAGTCATGATGTTTGAACTTAAAAATGTAGGAGCTACTTACAAACGTGTGATGACTCTTATATTTCATGATTACATGCACAATATTTTAGAAGATTATGTTGATGACATCCTAGCGAAGTCTATCCATCGTAAGGATCATGTTACAAATCTTTGACAAATATTTGAGTGCATACAAAAATATAATATGTGATTGAATCCCCAGAAGTGTGTTTTTGGCGTGGACAGTGGAAAGTTACTTGGATTCATCATTTCAAATTGAGGTATAGAAGTTGATATGAAAAAGATAAATACGATTGTTAATATGCCAATACCAAAGAACATATCTCAACTTCATAGTTTGCAGGGAAAGATACAGGCCATTCGTTTCACAACTCGTAGATAGGACCCACCCCTTTACGTAACTACTAAAGAAAGATTCTCACTTTCAATGGAATTCTGAATGTCAAAAAGCTTTTGATGAATTAAAGGATTACTTAGCTAAACTACCCATTTTGCAACCTATTGTTCCGGATAAACCATTTCTATTATACATCTCAGCATCCAACAATGCCCTAGCTACATTGTTGGCGCAACATAATACTAAAGGCAAAGAATGTGCTATATACTACATCAGTCGTACTCTGCTTGATTATGAAGTATAATACACAGTCATAGAGAAGCATTTCTTAGCTTTAGTGTTTTCCACTCAAAAGCTTAGACACTATCTCTTGAATGCTAAAATACATGTAATGGAAAATTTGACCCTTTGAAACATCTCTTCACAAGAACAGATTTATCAGGTCATCTTGCTAAATGGGTTATGCTGTTAACAGAATTTGATCTTAAATTTATTTCACAAAAAGCAATTAAAGGGCAAGTGATAGATATTCAATTAGCTAAACCTCCCTCGCCCTTTTCCATACAAAATGTTGATGCCTTTCCTGATGAATAGATTTTAACTATCTCTGCGGATGAAAACTGGGAGTTATACTTTGACGGATCAAAATGTTGAATTGCCTCCGGGACAGGTATTATATTAATACCTTTCATTGGTAAGCTGATTCCCTTATCTTACCACTTAGATTTCTTATGCACAAACAACATTACTGAATACAAAGCTCTTATAGCTAGACTTCATGTAGCTTTGGCTCTTAATATCAAAAACATTACAATATACATAGATTCTTAGTTAATTGTTAAACAAATAACGGGATCGTATCAAACTAAGCACGATAAGTTATCTCAGTACCATGAGTTTGCATTATCTCTCTTAAAACAATTCAAATCATATTCGATCGATACCATTCCTAGGAAAGATAACTGGCATGCGGATGTAATGGCAAGCACAACTTCCCTTATATCCCCTGATGTTTCTCTTGAGGAGTTTACCTTCATTGTTCATAATCTTAAGACACCGGTAATTGAAAGTCCTATAGTTGCAAATTTGGAACTCTGTGGTAATACATACACTGATGAATGGTTCTCCTATATATTCAACTATTTACGTGATGGAACCATCCCAGACTCGACATCTAAGAATGCCCAATTCTATTTACATTAACTAGCAATGCGATACATTATATCATCAAATGTCTTGTATCGACGAAGTTATAATGGTGTTTTACTAAGATGTTTAAGTAATGCAGAGATTCTGATAGCTTTAGAAGAAGCTAACTTTGGTGCTTGTGGAGGGCATTTCGGTGGAAAATTATTTGTGCAAAAATTGTTATGTATGGGGTTGTATTGGCAGCATATGGAACAAGATTCATTTGCTTATGTCAAGCGATGTCCACAATGTCAACAACATAAACACCTAATCCATGCTCATGCTCAAGAGCTTCATGCCTAGGTGTCACCATGGCCATTCTCTATCTAGGGTTTGGATCTAATTGGCAAGATTTCCCCACCCTCCTCTCAAGGACATACATTTATCATTACCGCTACTGATTATTTTATAAAATGGGTTGAAGTAGTCCCTTTGTGATCTACGACTGCTGATGTAATCTATTGATTCATACAAGATAACATAATTTCTTGATTTGGAATACCTTCCTCCTTAGTTTCAGACAATGGTACGTAAGAACAAGGATGTGAAAAATTTCCTTGAAATATATCATATACAACATCGCTTCTCTACACCTTATTACCCTCAATCAAATGGCCAAGAAGAAGCTTCAAACAAAGTTATTGGGTAGATTCTAAGAAAAACTATTAATAAACATCAAAAAGATTGGCATACACAATTATCCTATGCATTGTGGGCTTACAGAACAAGTATTTGAATGGCTACGGGTAACACATAGTATAATCTTGTCTATGGCGCAGATGCAATAATGCCCTTGGAGTTAGAAATTCCTTCTTTACGAATTTCCCTAAGAGACATCATGGATGATGACATAGAACGAGAGAAAAGATTACAGGAACTTGAGATGCTTGATGAAAGATGTATAAACACTCTTGAACATCTCAAGGCTTATCAAAAAGGAATACAATGAGCCTATAATGTGCAAGTCATACAACATTCATTTAATGTTGGGGACTTGGTTCTTTACAAAAATCAACACAATGTAAATGCACCACTTGGTGAAAAAGGTAAGTTTAGCCCTAATTGGCTTGGACCATATATAATCACGGAAACCTTTGGATCCAGAGCATATAAATTAGTCAATGAGTAAGGTACGCTTCTGAAATAACCTATTAATGCAGCGCACCTCAAAAGATTTTATGCTTAAAGATCTAATGTTAAATGTTCCTAAGCTAATTTAGCACATAGATTAGCTTCAGTTTCGACAAGATGGTATTGTTTTATCTTAATTCATTTTGCATTATATCTTTGTTCAGTTGATCATTGTTGTATCATGTTTAAGTAGTAATTACTTAGATCACTTTTGTATTAACTAAATTTAGCATGGAAATTTAAGTATGTGTAAAATAATTAATCATTGTGTTTGTTACTACATGTTCTTTCTAGAATTGTTAGTATACCACAATAGGAGTTAATTATAGAATTTATACATCATCACTAGTTGTATTTTTTTTCAAAAATCACATGTGATAGATCAAAAGCCATTACACATAGATCAAAAGAAATAATCATATATATATATATCAATTTCATCTATACATCCAAGTCGACTATCCCTAAAAACAAAATGGGATGTCGTAGTGCCTAAAGTCTATGAATCGCATAGAAGAACCTCGATTGTCAGTACCCTCAGGCCCTCATGGTGCACGAGTGATAGAAGCTTGACCATGAGTGGCTATGGATCATGAATGACTCCTAGAGACACTTCACAATTGTAACCCCCTGATCTCACCTCTCATCTCTATTATCCACTCATGTGCCTCCTGGTACATCCTCTGGTACCAGTCTCTCTTGGCCTGAGTCCTGTCTTTGTCAGCTCTTGCCTGCTGGACATGGACCTCCCACAGTAAGAACTCACTAACAGTTGGCTCTCCCTCTGATCTAGGAACCACTACTGTCTACTCTCACTATGCCCTAATCTTAGCCTTGGTGTCCCCAGCTTTGTATAGAAACTCCTCTCTCTCTCTCATGCAGAATGCTCTAGCATGGCCTCTGTAGCAGTCCTGTATCTGACGATAGGCATAAATAGCTTAGCATGTCACCCAACAAATGATCGTGGCAAATGATCTACCTACACCCACTGCTTTGAGGCATCTCTCGGTAATATGTCTCCTATGACATGACTCACAAAGTCTCGCCATATGTCTATCCTGACTGCAAAATAGAGAATGAGACAGATGTTAGACTCCCATATAAAAATCATAAACAATAAACTATACCAAAACATAAAATAATAAATCAAAGCTTACCTAGATCTCCATCTCACCAGGATGGATCTCAGATCACCGACGGTGTGATGAGCTCTATTGTCTGATATGTAGCTAGGGGCATAGGCCTACTACTCTCCCCTCACTTTGTCTAACTAGGCCTCACATCATCTATAGGAGTAGGACCACGAGCCTTGGATCATGGTCTCAACTCAGTCTCCGCGTCAGTGTCCACCTCTTGATGGCTCTGTCATGATCTCACTCTGAAGACATACTATGATGGGACCTCCTCAGACTCATCCTCATCCTCCTCCATACCCTCCTTGAGATCGTAGTATCCTACGAAGTCACTAACGTCATCCTCCACCCCTGTGTCACTAGTGTGACTGGCCCAAGGTCGGGCATCCCTTGTAGGGTGCCCAGGTGGAAAAATAGTTGTAGGTTGTGTTGTGTGCCACCAGGTCCGATATGCTTGGGTACACCCAACATCATTTGCACCTGATACCAACTCTGCATCCTTAGGACCCGTGTCCTCACTAAGTGGTACGTCTTCTAGAGTTAGCTGTCAGATAGTATTGGCTCTGACTGCACTCTGAGCTGCGTATGCATGGCTCAGATGAACTGCAGGAACATCCTGTACCTATCTGAACTATCGTACCACCCTATCATAGTAGAACCAAGATACAACATGATCAAGGTGACTGACCATTATCTGATCCCTCTACATCTGAGCTAACTACCTCTGCTCACTAGGCCATCTAATGAAGCCATGATATGATCTCCAGATGATGTCACTAGGCTATAATCTATCAAATACTACTCTCTAGTATAACAGATTGTCGTGCCTCCAACACCTAACTAGTGGGTAGCCGTAGATGTACGAATGGGTGAACATTGCCTCTATGGGATAACTCATCAGTCATGTGCACTTGATGTGCTCAAAGGCCCAAACTTGTAACAATGTGTAGACCATCAGACTCTGCATCTCGTAGTGGACATATCACCCTAAGTTGTGATATAGGTATGCAAGCATACTGTGCCCCCATGCATAGATAGTCTAATGCGCCTCCATCACTCTAATAGTGTGAACGAGACCCCCATGAAGGTGAGTGCCTCATCCATTTGGTGCAATGGCTAGTGCAACTATGACAATCATGATCCTCTGTAGTAAGGGAATGTCTCTGCATCCCTGCTCTAGCAACTGGAGCTAAATATGTCCTTACTCTGCCTGTGAAACAGTGTGACCCAAGCAATATAGCTGACTCTCGCGAGTATAATCCTTTGAGCAATGTCCAACAACCCTCACTGTCTCTCCTCAGATCGGTAGTCAAAGGATCTTGAATACATCCTCCAATGTGATGGTAATCTCGCCAGTTGGTAAATGGAATGTGGAGGTATCTACATCCCATCTCTCCATCAGTGCCATAAGCATCATGCAGTGGAATCTGATTGTGGGAATCTCAAACACCCACCATAGGCCCACCGTCTATAAGTGCTCTCTCTTTGCGACAGTCAAAGTGCTAGCGCGCTCTCGCAAAAGTGCCATCAGATGACCGCTTATGTGCTCACACATCTCAGGGAGATCCTGCAGATCAGAAAGCAAGAAAGAGTACTAGAATCCCTACTAGAAAGCAAAATAAGCTATCAAAAACTGAATAGAGTGCTTGTACTTAGGGCCTGTGTCCTCTATGGACCAGGGTGCACAAGGAAGACTAGGGTACCCCAGAGGGACACTGGCACCCCTGTGGGACTAGGGTGCCCTAGAGAGACTCTGGTGGCCTAGGTGGACTCGAGTGCCCCTATCTGGGAACCCTGTCCACCTTCCCCTCTTGGCATAGACACCGATAACCGTGAAAGCAAAATATGACGAAAGATGATAGAAGGATGGAATTAGGACCCTACCTCGGCCTCGAAGCATCTCTTTGACACTCGGGCTTAGAGCATCTCTAGTCATGGTGGATGGTAGGGATGTCAGCTCAGCATGGTCATTCTCCTATTCTCCTCTCTCTTCCTCTGCAATAACAAGAAACAAGAATGAGTTAAGTGATAAGTGACAAGTCCTTTTTACATAAAGTAAGTGAGAAATACTATCCCTAACTAGGTGCAAAAGTGTGCTCTTTCACTCTGGAGCCCTTTTCTTGAGCTATCGAACTCTGATTTCAGTGTTGTTTGTTGCATTGGAATCTTGGTTCCACTCTCTTTTTTACCCAATGTGTTATGGTCACGCGTTGTTTATTTAAATGACCCTCATAAAACATTTCCCTTGAAATCAACGTGCGTGGATAACTCCTTGTTTCTACTCTTGGACTAAGCAAGCAGAAATAAGGGGGGCATATATCTCCCTCGATTTCCTACCTCACCATGTTTCATCACTCAACCCCCTTAGCATTTTGATACTGACTCATTGGTGGTGGTTGCAAGTCAATTTAGTTTTGATTTCTCTAACAAGTGTTCCTTTGCAAGATGTAGTTCCTAACTTTGTGGTCTTGCAGGATTGCAGTCTTGGGGACTTCTTCCTTTTCATCAACAACACTTCGACTTCCTCTATAGTATCCTTTTGGGTATCCTTTTCATGATTGATGCATTTACTTTCCTTTAGTTGCATATGCACATAGTGTCATATGGCCACTAAAGTGGGGGCTAAATGTAATGTCAAAAATTGTCCTCCTATATGGAATGGTACAATTTCCCTCAGTTTAGTTCCTCACTCTTGGTGACCTCTCAACCTTTTCTTTAGTGGCCTTCCTGAAACCTTGATTAACTTAGTCTAGGAGCATTCTATTCACTTTTTGAGGTAACTAATTAATAGAACCCGAAAAGAGATTTAAGATTAGGGTCCCTAGGACCCCTAAAAATTTAGATCTGAGCTAAAATTGGAGGGTTGGACTTGGGTACCCATGCCCTAGTCCTCCCCAGTTTCACAGGATTTTGAATTTTGGTGGGGTGTTGGTTCCCACAAAGTGCCTCGAGATTCCATTTTCAAATTCTTAGTTTTTGCACGATATCGAGACGTTATTTCAAAATTTGAATTCCCTAAAGCTAGATATAAAAAGACATTTGCAAATCATTTTATCACACACAATTCTTATGCAAGATTGATGCCAAAACTTTGTTGTAATTGCTATTGAAGATCAGTGACTTGTTGAAGATATTCGAAGTATTCTTTATTTGCTATCTTGGAGACAATGGATGAAGGTTACGAATCAAGATCTTGAGTCTATCTTGCTCTTCCTAGGGTTTGTACACCATTTGCATGATTGGGAGAAGGGTTGAAGTCTCCAACAACAAGCTTGGAGATCCTCTGTGAACATTGCTAATTCACCTTCTTGTTCATGCAAGCATTCATTTGTTTCATCTCCTTGAGGTGAAGTTATATGTGTTTATTGATGCAAAGCAAGTTGTTGATCTTCCCTTGATTGAGACATCTAGGGTTTGATTTTATGCATACACACATTGTTAGGTTTACACACACTTTTGTAAATATTTTCCTCTGGCTATTATTGAGGTAGAAATACCGAAGATGGGGCTTGACTGAGGCAAGCTCCTATATAGCCACAATAAATTTCCTTCTTTTGTATGTGCAAATTGTGTTTCACAGGTTTCAACAAAAAGAAGCTATAGAAAGAAGGATATTGTAGATACAATCATGATAGACTTTCAGATTTTTAGATTTTGAGACTTGTGGGACATTGGAGTGAGCGCCCTAGTCCAACCAAGTGTTTTATCTAGGATCTGGGAACCCATTAGCAGTCTTAGATACCCTGTGTAGAAGGTTTTCCAGTTCAAGAATTTGTAGGACTGTGAGGTGGGTGCCCTAGACTAGGTAGCCCTCAAAATCTAGGTACACTATCTCTAAAACCTCTCCTCTGTACTTCTGTGATCAATTTTAGCAGATACTTCATTAGTTTCTATATATTGTTAATTTGAGGCATAATTAGGATTTTACTTGGTTGAAAGTACAACACTTGATAAGATCTAGATTGTGGCCTTAGGTTCTATAACCACGCGAGCATAAAAGGGAGGCAAAGTGACTAGAAGCTTGTTCACAAGCTCAATCCTTGTCATCCCATATGTTTAGTGGTGAAATTATGGTACTTATACTAGAATAAATAAACCATCAAATTTTACCCTAAACACTTTTGATAGCAATATCTTTCTGGTACCTTATCTAAATGATCTAAATTTTGGATATGATGTGTGTTGATGGTGTTTTTAGCACACAACAACACAGGTGTGATTGCTGGTATCACACCCCTCTTGAAAAAGCTATCCTATCCAAGATAGGACTACCCCAAGGATAATATAGATACGTATTAGTGTGCTTGGAATTTCTCAGTAGGATGTTCTAGCTTTTCCTACAAGGGGTCTTACATGCAATATGATAGATTTGACAGATTTGGACAGAAATACATGCAAACCCTCATAACCATTCAGCTAATATTCCTGTGTAAATTGCTGCTGGAATCTAATTCTAACAACTGATTAGTAAGAAAATACAAAAGGGAGTAGGGTTTAGAGAGATCCTAAGTGACATTCACAAAGTAAAGATCATTGCAGGTAGACAAATATTTAGAATTTAAACCAATTTTTGTTTTACCAAGCTAAAAACTTTGCTACAGTGCTGTAAAAAATAGTGCTATCTTCTACGGATTCTTAAGATTTTCAAATTATATACATTCATTAAATACCTAAAGGCTAGCATGATTTAACTATTGTAATGCAATTGAACTCAGCTCAAATTAACAACCTAGGCTAACTATTCACAACTACTTACAATCAACAAGCAACTAATAGTATGGACGTGAATGCTCATCAAATACCTTTAACAAATCAATAACATTGCAAAGCATGATTTAACTAATGAAGATCAAGATGTGAACCATGAAACCAAATTGACAATACAAAAGATAAATTCCTAGAAAACATGCAGTAACTTGCTTTGCATTAATCAGAAATTCAGTAGTGTCAATAATTTAGCATCAAGACTGTCTTACAATGAGAGAATGATGGCCCTTTATATAGGAGAGGTGCCATACTAAGTTTTTTGAATGTATGGTGGAGATTGACTCAACACCGACAACCTATATTCAACACCATTAAATACATTTATGATAACATTTTGCATTCTCGAATTACAATTTGTTCTATAGGAAAAGAATGAAAAATGACCTCTAGATACATTGAATTTAGACAAACTGAATACCCATTAGGCTGTATATAGGAAAAAGTCAATTTTCAAAGCATAATAAAGACAAAATAGTGTCACATGACCTTCTAAATATAGCATTATCTATAAGTGACGGGATTACATTTCAATATCAGATAATTTGTCATTTTATTCATCTCCTTCTAATTCTATTTTGTCTTCTTCAGCCTTCTTATTTCTATATGCCACCCAGGTAGTCAATGTTGGATTTATATTTGTTGGGTCAGGATCTTTTATTTAATCTACCCTAAATCTGAGATTTTCTAGGTCCCTTTTGTACCACATCTTCATCATCATTCAGCTAGTCTGGGGTTTCTATTATATGAAATTTTTTTATGAATCCAAGGGATAGCCTCAAGTGAGTTATTTTCAATACTTCGTAGTCATCTATACAATATGCCCAAAAATCTTCTAAATGCATCTTATGAAATAGCCTTTTGCTTACATATTTCTGCATTACCATGTGTGGATCAAAATGATCTCTCTTTGTGTAGAAATGAAGGTTGAGTAATTGTAGCTCGTTATCAGAATGCTCGGTTGCTCCAAGATAGACACATGCATAGTTACCCTTATCCAATATGATTGGAAACTTGACATTTGTTCTATGGAGGTGTTTTAACCTTTCTATATCAGTGATTAACTTTCTTGACAACTCCAGAAGTACCACCTTATATGTTGGGTAACGAGGTAGCCTATATGGAAGACCGATGAAGCCTTGGATTCTCAAGTAGGTGAATTTTTGGAACTGTATATACCATCTCCTGTATTGCATAATTTCATTCATTACTTCGGGAGTTATCCTGAGAGCTATGGTACCTTGTAGTAATATAGTGATAGATATTATGAATGCATCATTTACCCTCTTATAATGAATGAGGGATTGGGACAACACTAATTGAGGGTAGCATTCATATACTTTTGATTTCATGTTCATTATTACTAACTTCTCCAATTTTAGATAGCCTAACATATTCATTCCTCCTGGCCAATGAATATACCACATAGGAGGTCCACCTGAATGTTTGCTTTTCTCTAAAAATTTCAAATGCCTCATGCATGTTATAACTCAATAGTTGGGCCTAGTGAAATTTGGTTCCTTTACTAATTATCTCCTCAATTATCATGAACATCCAGCCTTCAAAGGTTGATGTTGTGGCCAATCCATATATTCTGCTAAGCAAGGTCACTAAGTCTCTAATTCCATCATGAAAGTCACTCCTGTACAATATATGAAGGAGCTTGATGATGGTTGACCTTTTATTCTTCATCTAGTTATCATTTAAGTGCTTCCTACATGTATCCAAGCCTTTCTTGAATGTTTCTTCTACACCTATTTTATCTGGCATGGTCAACACTAGATAACATGGAATACCAAAGGTCTCTACTAAAGATGTCATACCTAAGTCTGCTAACACTTCTCCACTAGGAGTTTGTATGGATCTAGTTAGTGGATCATATCTTTTAGGATAGGCCACTATTAGTTCTGCACATTGAGCTGAGGTCAGGAAGGGAGCGACCTCTGCAATCCCACTGTCCTTTAGTTTTTAGCCATTGAAGTTAGATTTGGTCCAAATGTTCTAGTTCTAAAATCATCCAAGTCAATATGACCTAGATCGGTGTCTCCTATGTCTTTCCATCCAGAGATGATTCTGGTCTTAGGAGGAATGCCTTTAAATTCATACTTCATGTTTTGGGCCCTTGCAAACATTTAACTTGCATGACCAAACCTTACAAGTTATGGTTTCCTTGACGATTTGATTCCTAAGCCTAATTTGGTTGAGTCACTAGCTATACATCTAAGTTACTAAATCAAGATTCTTCCAATTTCTACTAAGTCCTTGGATTTCAAATGCAGAAGTAGAACACTTGCAGATTTAAATGATTTGCACTCCTATTACATGGCATAAGTAAATAAGACAACATTCAAAACTCACTAACCATGCAATGAATACTTCATTTACCATGAAATTTCAAATGAAAACATGCAAACATGATAACATTACTTCTGTAATACTTATTCTACCTTAATTGATCATTCTGACTTGGAGAGATTAAAGAAAAACATCATTAACAACATTTTGCGTAGTTTTTGGGGGTCTCACACCTTCCTGACAGAAAGTACTAATTTTCATCGGGATCGACCTTGCGCGGGATTTGAGGTTGTCCAACCTAGTTGGCTGAAAGGCATTATAGAACAAGGTTGTTATAACATTTGGAGTGGACTTTAATTTATATTTGACCTGGTGCTAAATTATGATAATGCCGACTAGGTCCGTAAGTTGAGTTTTCAACACAACTCAAAGGGAATGAATTTTAGCACTACATTACTTAGTGTGCTTCTGCATGGATTTTGATGTTGTCAAGTTTAAAGTGAGTTTTGAGTCCAATCAACAAAAGTTGGTGATGGCATTATACATCACAAGTCGGATGGACTTTCATTAAGCACAAAACAATTCTAGGTAGCAGGCAGAACTTTTTATGGGTTCTGATTGACTAACATGTTTTGAGTTATGTTTTGGGTTAGTCAAAGGTGCTTTTAGCACCAAGCCAGGAAACTTAGTTTTCAGCGCATAAAAAACTCATAGATTTAGCAGGAATTTAAACAAGGTCTAACCAACTTATGATTTTGCAAAGTTATTATAAGTTTGTCAAGAATATTTCATGCGCCAAGGATTCAACATGGATTTGCTAAGGGTTTTAGCGAAGCTTTCAGTGTATTTCATGAACAAATTCTTATTTTTGCACAAGCAAGGGTTTTATCATCTCAAAAAATCTTAAACCCTTAATACAAATTCAAAGATCTATTGCCTGATTTCTTGTACACTAGGGTTTCTAAAATGCAAGATTTTCCAAAGTATTCACATAAAACACATGATTTGAACAAATTTGTGAATATTGGGAAACTAAACTTAAATTGGCATATGAAATCCTTTATTGTGATGTGTTCTCAAATACAAATCCCTAGTTATAGGAATGAATCCTGAGCTTGGAAAAGGCACTTACCTAGTCATAGAGGCGGGAAGTGGTGAAAATATGTAGGTTGTACTATTCTTATCACTTGAATTCTCTAGCAATTAGTTGTCAATCCACTTCTCAATCTAGATACAGAACTCCTTGATCAATCTTCTTAGTGCAAATGAGCTCCAATGTGGATTTCAAACCCCTTTATTCCCCTATTTAGGCTCCATTAATGCAGGAGGTATGATAGAGATTTTTGGCGCACTGTAGAGTTCATTTTAGGGTTCACATGGAATAGTAATATCACTGACTTAGCATGGTTTTTCGAGTCTCACTGATCCAGTCGGTAGCAATGATTTTTGGCATGAGGTCAGATTCCTACCTTTGTAGCACTTTGTGTGAATTTGGACTTCCTTGAACATGGCATGGGATTTGGAGACCACAGACTTAGTCAAAAAATCAGGCTTGTAGCACTAGGTCAACAATCACCGATTTCAGTGCTAAGATGGTGGACTTAGGTTTTGGCGCTAGTTGGTTGGGTTCAATTTTGGCACTAAAGTTGGTAAGTGAATTTTTTAGTGCAAAAGTCTTCCAGCATGATTTTTAGAGCAATAGACAATTTTGACTTGGTCTCTAGTGAAATTAGGACATGACTTGAACCCCTAGGAAAATTTAGTAACTTATTGTTCACTCTATTTCACGGGAAATACAACTTTGGTCATCTGATGGAGCTATGTAGTGAGGACCTTAACATGACATTCTAAACCAAAATTTAGAAGAGGGGGTCCCCATTGGTGAAATGGGACTTGTCTGCAAGGCACAACAAATGGTGACTCTGCTGGGGAAATGCTCCTGATCATTTCGAAGATAAGTTTTAGTTTCAAACCTAGAACCTTTGTGTTTCGCACATGTTAAACAAGAAGTCATGATACCCTATCAAAAAATAGATCTCACTAAGCTAGTGTAACCATCCATATCGTGAAAACCTAAGTGTGTGTAATTGCATTAATTCCCATCCTTAAGAAACCAAGCTCATCCTAGATCCTTTACATTAAGCTACATGATTAGTACACACCTTCTGAACTACCTAGACATTGCCTTGCTACCAGCGAGCGTCTATAGCCCTGGTAGGTTTGTCTCAAAATTCCACTCAAGCAGAGCCCTACTGCCAGTCAAGCATCCATAGCCCCAGTAGAGCTTACTTGATTGTCCATCTAACTGAGTTATAGCATGTGACTATGATTTTCTTTTCTTTTTCTTTTCATAATTTCTTGATATTTCATTAAGCCCAAATTTGGTAGAGTATAATGCAGCACCACTACCCTTGTAACACATGCTTTTGACAGCCCTAATTACGTTGATAACTTAGCTAGTTGGGTGTGGACTCCCGATGGTGGTAAAGGTGGACCTTAGATTTTTCACTTAGTGCATGATCACCAAAACTAACTTAGGTAGTTCAAGATTATTTAAGAGTGTATTTAAAGATATACTGTTAGAAAATACTTCAGGTGCACTAACTAATGATTCCTTTCCCACGAACAAACATCATACCCCCTAGTGTAACAGTGGAACCCATGGTAAGACCTACTCAAAAATTTTAGCTTCTTAAAGAAATACTCCCAATTACTTACCTGACAAAGAGCCACTTGCCGGTTTGCACGACTGCCACCACATTCAGGAAGTGAGGATCCCTAACAAACCAAGCATAGCAAGCAAAATTAAATCAGGAAAACTAAAGTAAGTGAAAACAAACACCTAACAACTATAGAAGGCAAAAGCAAAAAGTAGAAACTAATCTAACAGCAATGTAACCTAACCAAAAGTAGACAAGCAACCTAACTATGTACACTAAAAGGAGGCTAAGATTCCCCCTAGGCTTGGAAGTAGTGCTTTAGAAACTGCCCATTGACAAGCAATGGGAGCTCCTCACCAGTAAGGCTCCTCAGTTGATATGTATTATCACCAAGAATCTCATAAATTTGATATGGGCCTAGCCAAAGTTTGTCAAACTTTCCGTGTTCACCTTTGTTTTTGTGGGATTTGTCCCAATACAAAACTAAGGAAAAAATGTGAAAGGCTTTAACTTTAGCCCTCTTGTCAAACCATCATTTAACTACACCCTGATGTTTGGCAAAGTTTTCGATGGCAGCATCACATTTTTCTTCTAGGTGCAACAATTGGGCTAAGTGGGATGACAGTTGGTCATTTGGTTCAAGGCAGTCTTGCATAAATTGTAGTACCAAGATCCTCAAGTGGATGGGAAAGATAGGCTCAGTACCATAAACTAAGTGGTAAAGTGACATTCCCAATGCAGCCTTGTGTCTAATCTTATCGGCCCATAAAGCGAACCTAAGCTGAGTGTGCCGGTCTTTGGGATTTCTATTGAGCAATTTTTTAATAACCTCAAGCAAGTTTTTGTTTGTTGATTCAGCCACTCCATTCCCTTGGGGGTAGTAGTTAGATGAAAATTTCAAAAAAATCCCATAGTCGAATGCCCAATTAGAAAAACATAATCAAGAAAATGCAGGACCATTATCACATACCAAGGAAAAAGGATAGCTAAACCTAGTAATGATATACTTTTGGAAAAATTCAATTACTACCTCTGTAGTACATTGTTTGCATGCTATGGCTTTAGACCAACAAGTACAATAATCAATAGTGGTCAGAATGTACCTGTGGCCCGCAGAGGAAGGTGGGTTGATCATACCAATAAAATCAAGTCCCCACTATGCAAATTGTCATATTTCCAAGACTAGCTACAGAGGCATAGTAGCATTTCATTCTCTTGTTGCAGTCGTCTGATATGTGTGATAGGTCCTTACATGTGAATATGCATCTTTGAACAAAGTGGGCCAGTAATACCCTACCTAAAGAATTTGATGACCAGTTGACAAGGCTGAGTTGTGACATGTTCCAAAATTCTCATGGAAACTTGTTAGAACTTGTGCTACCTCTGTTCTATCCAAACACCTTAGATAGATTCCTTTGTGATTTTTCATATACAACACTGATCCCTTAATCATATAGTTGTTACTCTTTAACCGGAGTGCTCTTCTTTAGACTAAATTTAGTTGAGGTGGGCAACGCTAATTGAGGAGATAAAATACAATGTCTCCATACCACTCATCTTTAAAAATATCTTCTAACATATACTACTGAGAGACTAAGCTTGGACCAACTTCTGCCATTATTTTTGTTAATGCATGTCCTCGTACCAACTTCATGGGTTATATTTCTATGTCAAATTCTTGTAGGATTGTGACCCATTTTCCTTTCCATTCACTGAGTTCACTCTGCATTAACAATGCTTTGACTGCTGCATTTGGTACAATTACAATCACTTGGCTTCTTAAGATGTAGTGACAAAACTTTTTCACTACCTTGACTAAGGCATATTCTTGCTTCTCCACATTTGGATATCTTAGTTCTGCATCTTTCAATGCAGTGCTCATAAAATCAATAGGTCTTTCATCATCAACTACTCTCTTCTGTGTCAACATCGTTGCACATGGATGTTCTAAAGCGAAAGAGTAAATGCAGAATGACAACGTGTAATCAGGGCTCACCATTACTAGGGTGTTAGCTATTGCTTGCTTGATTTCTATGAATGCAGCCTTAGCTTTTGGAGTCCATTATATCTTGGCATCTTGTTTCAACATAGTATTTAATGGGTAAACAATCTCAGTGAACCCAGTAATGAATTTGCGGATGAAATTAATCTTACCAAAATATGACTTCATCTCTTTCTTACTATCTGGGGGCTATATCTTGAGAATTGATTAGACTCGGTTAGAGTCAATTGATATACCTTACTCATAAATCACATGTCCTAGAAAATTTCCTTTAATCACTCCAAAGATACACTTCTTAGGATTGAACGAGATACCATAATCTTTACACTGCCGTAAGACTTTCCTTAGGTTTGCCACATGATCTTCTATTTTCTTTGAAAACATAGTGAGATCGTCTATATATATGATGATGCATTTCCTGATTAGTCCTCTTAAGGCTATGTTCATCGCACATTGTAATGTAGATCCCGCGTTGATTAATCCAAAGGGCATCCTTTGGTATGCATAAATTCCCCACTTGTATGTGAAGGATGTCTTCAACCTGTCCTCATATTCCACCATTACCTAGTTGTAACCTGAATAACCATATAGAAAAGACATAATTTGTGAACTATTAACTATTTGCAGATCTTCATCCAATGACAATAGTGGGTAATTATCCTTTTCTGAAGCCCGATTTAGATTTCTAAAGTTGACTCAAATCCTGATTTCTCCATTTTTCTTACACACGGGTACTAAATTTACCACCTAGGCTAAATTTTTGATAGGAAATATAATTCCCACAGATAGCAACTTTTATAATTCCTTGAAAATCAATGGTTCCAACAAGGCATTAATCGGTCACTGCCTTTGTCTGAACGGTTTTGCTCCTGGCTTGAGAGGTATCGTGTGAGTTATGATTGAGGTATCATACGTTTTGAGATCTTTGTAACTCTAGGATATGACTTCATGATAATCCCTTAATGCATGAATGATACCTACCCTCTCTTCAATTATGCTAGCTTTTCCAATAAACACATTTTTTACTTCTTCCGATGTTCCTAAATTACAAGGCTCGCATTGTGCACCACAGGATTCTCCCCATTTTCTCTATGTTCCAAGCTTATCTGAATTAAACAATCATTCTAATTCTACCATTCCCTAGGGAATAGTGTTTGTCTTCAAGTTGATGACCCCTTCCAAGTCCATTTCAGCAGGTTCCATCTCTTCTTCATCTATTATCTATGCAGCAAAAGATCTGACGAAGTGAGAAAATTGATTATATATTTGTCATCCTCAAAAACCTAAAAATTTGTGATGTTATCCAGCACTGAAGGAGTTGAGAAAAACTCTATAGTGAATTTCTTTAGGCCTGCCATAAACAATGGCTCCAAAGAACTAGCCATCTGAGCTAAGGCGTCAACAACGTGATTATGTTTTCATGGGATCAGCTGGATATTAAAGCCGTCAAAACACTCAATAAAATCCCATACACGGTTCTGATATGTGTTTAACCTATTACCATTACATGAGTATTGCCTCCTCACCTATTTGACAACTAATTTTGAATCACCAAATACTTGAATAACCTTTACCTTCTTTTGAAGTTCCATCAATAGCCCATGCACTAAAGGTTCGTACTCTATCACATTCTTTGTGCAGGGGAATTGTAATCGATATGTCGCCATATATGAATCTCCCATGGGACTAATCAGTTCAAAACCTACACTAGACCCTTGTTTGCACCTAGATCCATCAAACCTTAATGTCCAAAGGTGAAAGTCCTCATTTCTATTATTTCTCTTTATTCGTTGCTTTTCATTTATTTGAGGTTCTTGGTCAACCTTCTTTGTAGCAGTCTGATTTTCCTTTAGGATTATGAGAACTTTTAAATGCTTTTGTACTCATTTGACTTCTTCTTGACAGAGTGAACATGTAAATTCAGAATGAAAGGCATCGTGAAGACGTCACCAGTTTGGTAGTAACAATTCATCCATTTGTATCTTCCCTCCAATAGCCAATTGATCACTCATGAATTTTGCCACAAAATTTTTGAATCCCTCAAATATTCCTAGTTCTTCATCGTCAGAAGAAGACTCTTGATCTGACTGCACATACGCCTCTATACTTTCTTGACATTTTGTAAGTGAAGGATCAAGGAATTTGCTGCAATTCAGCATCAGTATCTCTTCTATGTGATTAACTTGGGGAAGATAGAATCTCATTAGTCTGATTATATTCTATGAACATATGTTTTATTTTTCACTCTCTTTCGATATGGATATGATTTGCCAGTCCCTTCCATGGCAACCACATGTGAGAGAAATTTGTTGCCATATAGCCATTCAAAGTCTTATACCAATCTCTACTTAACAGCATGCCATACTGATCTGGGATATCCACTACTTGGATGTCTATGTACTGCTACACCCTAGGATCAGAAGCTAATTACATATGTATCCTATTTAAATCACCCATCACATTTACTTCAGTCTTGTCTAATTGCGTGACTTTCCTAGAGGATTTTGCTAGAGTGAGACCCAGTGTTTTGCATACCGACAAAGGCATAACATTAGTAGAAGCTCCTGAGTCTACTAAATAGTTATGAAGGTTCCTCCTAAATATTCTGAGAGTATTCTCCTTATGTGGAGTCTCCTTTTGGGAAGAGTCTATCTTAATACTTGTTCCCATGTCCTAAAAGAAAGTTGTTCTAATCTCAGGCTCTTTCAATAATTCAAAGATAGATGAACTAACATTCATCTTTCTGATCTCATCTGCAATGTACTATCCCATCTTTGCTATTGCAGATTGTTGGGAACTTTCAGCTGCAGGTCCTTGGTGCATTAACTAGGGTGTTTCCTTAGGAGGGTCCAAATTGTTAGGGGCCTTTGGGTTAGGTGGGATTTGATAGTTGTTCAGAGGGATTGAAGTGGTGAAAGGACCCTTTGGCTTGCTGCTTCTCAGATTGTATAGAGTTTTATTATATTGCTGGTAAGCATGTACTTCCTCACACTCTTCCTCGGGTTGATTGCCATCTTGAGAAGAAAATGTATAACTATCAAGTACTACGGTAGTACCATACCTTTGAGAAGGAACAAGTTCATATCCTGTAAGAGGATTTTCCTATGCTTTTGCATTCTAAATTCCATCTGAAAAATGCTAGATGCTATATGAAACTCTGGACAATCCAGTTCAGAGTAAGCATTCGTATTATGAAGTTTGCACCAGGAAGACAATGCTGCTTCAGCCAACATCACTTGGCTAGGTGGCTGGCTATCAATATTTTGATTCTCTAGTGGTGATGGGACTCCACCATTGTTAGGACTAGTATTCCATGTTTGATTGTATCACTAAAAATTTTGATTCTAATATTGATTTTGGTTTTGATTTCTCTACTGTAAGTATGTGTTTTGATTTCTCATATGGGTAACTTCTGCAGTGAGCTTTTTCATTTACTCTGCTAGCTCCCTGATGTTGTCTATGTGATCCCTTGCTTTGGTTACTTCAATGGACTGGAGAAAGAGTATTTGAGCTGGAGGTAATTCTTCCACAGGAGTTCCTGGGTGGACTACTAGAGCTTGTGTTGTAGCAGGGCCTAGAATTAGATTCATCACAGGTGTATGATTAGGTAGAGCTTGGTTGATCATGGGTATTTGGTTTGGCATTTCTATAGGACCCATATGGTTTAGCATACCAGTTGTTGTCTAGCCCAGCTGGGTGTTTATGGTAACAACTTCAGCATATGCCTAAGCTAGGTTGGCCGAGGCGGGATTAGCCCTTCTTACAAACATGGAAGTGAGCTTGTCTAAAGTTGCATAGTAAATTGGTAAGGCTACAGCCTAACCTATAGCATAAGGAGCTTGTAAATGGTGGAAGGCCTTTTTGAATTGAGTATTAAAGGAACTAATTAACTCACTCTTAGCCCTACAAATTTCCACAAAGGATCTATAAAGATCTGCTAGAGTAGTGGGCATCTTGAAATGATTAAGAAATGCATTCTTCAAACTCAGCCATGAATTTATGGATGCTGCAGGGAGGTTGGAAAACTAGTAATAGGCTTCGTCTTGTAGTGATAATGGAAACAACCTATAAACCACATCCTCATGCTGAACCTGAAGCATAATCATGTTACCTTCAAAAATTTAATGTGCTCATTAGCAGTTCTATCTGGATCGTTTGTGCGAAACTTGGAGAAGAACTTATCATGATTTTTGGGCATATCATGGTAAGCATGGAATTGAAATGGGGATTGGTTATTGGCAGCACAAAAGGCCATGATGGGTGGATTGATTAGGGCTGCAGTTGGGTTTCTTGGCACAAATTGTGCCCTTGGTGCTCTAGGTATTCTCTGATCTCTTTTGGTTCTTCCAAACTCTGTCAAAGATAGTAGATCTTCTCTAGATGAGATAGACCTGGTGTGTCTCTGTCTGATCCCTAGACTTGCTGATTTATGGAGGGAATATTGACTTAGTGGCCCTCCTTCTAGAGATAATTTTGTTGATGGTGTTTCTAGCACACAACAATGCAAGTGTGATTGCTAGTATCACACCCCTCTTGAAAAAGGTATCCTATCCAAGATAGGACTACCCCAAGGATAATACAACTAGGTCTTAACATGCTTGGAATTTCTAAGTGGGAATTTCTAGCTATTCCTACAAGGGGTCTTACATGTAGCATGATAGATTTGACAGATTTGGACAACAATACATGCAAACCCTCATAACTATTTAGCTGATATTCCTATGTAAATTACTACTGGAATCTAATTCTAACAATTGATTACTAAGAAAATGCAAAAGGGAGTAGGGTTTAGAGAGATCCTAAGTGACATTCACAAAGTAAAGATCATTTCAAGTAGACAAACATTCAGAATTTAAACCAATTTTTTGTTTTACCAAGCTAAAAGCTTTGCTACAGTGCTACAAAAAATAGTGCTATCTTCTATGGATTCTCAAGATTTTTAGATTACATACATTCATTAAATACCCAAAGGCTGGCATGATTTAACTATTGTAATGCAATTGAACTCAGCTCAAATTAACAACCCAGGCTAACTATTCACAACTACTTACAATCAATGAGAAACTAATAGTATGGACTTGAATCCTCATCAAATACCTTTAACAAATCAATAACATTACTGATGCAGAGGTAAAACGCAACGGGAGCTTACAAATGGGAAGGAGGAGTCACTAACACAACCAACATGTTATAATACCTATCGGCTTAGCATCATCATCATATTTCGAAGAGGCATGAAATATCCTCCTGCTGACTACTGTTCACTTCCTTATCGCCTTTCGCCTTTCGCCTGTCAGCAACATCATCATGTTCGGCAAGCGCAAACATCCTCCTGATGTTCACTGTTCATCATACCGCCAACCTCTACCTTCATCATCATGATGTTCAGCATCACCTTCATCAGCAGGATATAAAATATCTGGTTGCTCCGATATATCCTGATGACGACAACTTCAAGCACCTTTCCTTTGATGCTTACGTCACCCCGATATCCGACTACTCAACCAACAGCATCATGATATGACTTATCCGGTCATATTGAAACATCCTGATGATGTTAACCAAACTTTATGCCGATGACTTACACCGAAGCCAAAACACTTAGCGACAACAGGATAAACTTGCATAGGGTGATATTCGCAATATCCTGATGACGATGACGTCACATGCACCTGATGATGATGTCAATGCACCTGATGATGATGTCAATAGGATATAAGACACTTATATCCTCCGCAACATGATAATGAATATCCTGATGACCTTTTCAATATCCTGATGATGACCTTTCCAGTCCTTAGCCAAAAAATGAACTTTCACTTCCGCATACGATAGCGATATGCAGATGATGAATACACACGAAAGATGATCCTGATGACGATATACACACTGAGTATATATCCAACCTATATCATCCTGATGCACTTGAAACATGCAAACTTCATCAGCTTCATAACCCGATCCGGATAGTGATATACTCACAGATGACGATGCGATTCACTCCGACTGGAAAAGCACATGCAGACCCCTGTATATCCGTCAGCTGCATGCAAACTCACAGAACCGCACAATTTCACAAAGAAAACATGATGATCGGGCCGGATCACCTTCAGATCAAAACTTAACAGTTTTATCTTCCTAACCCTAGCACATGAGGATGCTAGGTTGATTCATAGCATGCTACCAATCGATCTCTCACACAATGAAATGCATAAACAGAAAACTAAAATGCAAACTAAACTATCATACATGACCATTCCACCGATTCACAGAATCAACCGGTGGAAGGGTTGAAAGAATCCATCAATTTGTAATTAGAATAGAAATCAAAACACAAACAACTGATAAACCAGATAATGCAATTGATGAGATCTTATTCAGATGAAACACAAATGTCCTGTTCAATGTTTCACAATGTCTGGACTGATCTCTGGAACTCACTCAATCACCAGTACTACATAACACAACTACTACTCTTCTCTCTGATATGATATTCTCTATTATGATCTCAAACCCTACTGATCTGAGTTATTTATAACAATATCCTACGAGTACTACCAACTCGATTCCCAGCGGCTGGGAGCTTCCAAGTAGCTGGGAGAGGACAGCGCATACTACCTGATCACGAACTCTAACTGCCTGCACACTCTCCTAGGCTGATCTAATACATGAGCATTGGTCCAATGGACCTTATTACATGATGAAGTCAAACATGCTAAAAAATAGACTAATGTCCTATCATGCGGACAATATCCTGTCTTGTAGGGGTGCTCCTGCACCAATTACAAAGCACAATTTAACTAATGAAGATCAAGATGTGAACCATGAAACTAAATTGACAATACAAAAGACAAATTCCTAGAAAACCTGCAGTAACTTGCTTTGCATTAATCATAAATTCAGTAGAGTGTCAACAATTCAGCATCAAGACTGTCTTACAATGAGAGAATGATGGTCCTTTATATAGGAGAGGCGCTATACTGATTTTTTTGAATGTATGGTGGAGATTGACTCACACTGACAACCCATATTCAACACCATTAAATACATTTATGACAACATTTTGTATTCCCGAATTACAATTTGTCATGTAGGAAAAGGACAAAAAATGACCTCTAGATACATTAAATTTAGACAAATTGAGTACCCATTAGGCTGTATATAGGGAAAAGTCAATTTTCAAAGCATAATAAAAACAAAATAGTGTCACATGACCTTCTGAATATAGCATTATCTACAAGTGACAGGATTACATTTCAATATCAGATAATTTATCATTTTATTCATCTCCTTCTAAGTCTATTTTGTCTTCTTCAACCTTCTTATTGCTATATGCCACCCAAGCAATCAATGCTAGATTTATATCTATTGGGTCTAGATCTTTTATGTAATCTGCCTTGAATCTGAGATTTTCAAGGTCCCTTTTGTACCACATCTTCATCATCATTCAGCTGGATTGGGGCTTCCATTATATGAAATGTTCTTATAAATCCAAGGGATAGCCTCGAGTGACTTCTTTTCAATACTTCATAGTCATCTACATAGTTTACCCAAAAATCTTCTAAATGCATCTTATGAAATAGCCTTTTGCTTACATATTTCTCCATTACACTGTGTGGATCAAAATGATCTCTCTTTTTTTAGAAATGAAGGTCAAGAGTAATTGTAGCTCTTTATTAGAATGATCGGCTGCTCCAAGAGAGACACATGCATAGTTATCCTTACCCAATATGATTGGAAACTTGACATTTGTTCTATGGACATGTTTTAACCTTTCTGCACAAGTGATTAACTGTCTTGACAACTCCAGAAGTACTACCTTATCTGTTGGGTAATAATGTAGCCTATATGGAAGACCAGTGAAGCCTTGGATTCTCAAGTAGGTTAATTTTTGGAACTGTATATACCATCTCCTGTATTGCATAATTTCATTCATTGCTTTGTGAGTTATCCTGAGAGCTGTGGTACCTTGTAGTAATCTAGTTATATACATTGTGAATGCATCATTCACCCTCTTATAATAAATGAGGGATTAGGACAACACTAATTGAGGGTAGCATTCATATACTTTGATTGTCCTTTCACTACTACCAACTTCTCCAATTTTAGATAGCCCAACATATTCATTCCTCTTGGCCAATGAATATACCACATAGGAGTTCCACCTGAATGTTTTCTTTTCTCTAAAATTTTTAAATGCCTCATGCATGTTATCACTCAATATTTGGGCCCAATGAAATTTGGTTCCTTTAATAATTATCTCCTCAATTATCATGAACATCCAGCCTTCAAAGGTTGATGTTGTGGCCAATCCATATATTCCACTAAGCAAGGTCACTAAGTCTCCAATTCCATCACAAAAGTCACTCTTGTACAATGTATGAGGGAGCTTGATGATGGTTGACTTTTTTTTTCATCCAGTTATCATTTATGTGCTTCCTACATGTATCCAAGCCTTTCTTGAATGTTTATTTTGCACCTATTTTATCTGGCATGGTCAACAATGGATAACATGGAATACCAAAGGTCTCTGCTAAAGGTGTTGGACTTAAGTCTACTAACACTTCTCCATTGGGAGTTTGTATGGTTCTAGTTAGTGGATCACATCTCTCAGCATAGGCCACTATCATTTATGCACATTGAGTTGAGGTTGGGAAGGCAATGACCTCTGCAATACCATTGTCCTTTATTTTCTTAGCCATTAGAGTTAGATTGGGTCCAATGTTCTAGTTCTGAAATCATCGAAGTCAATATGACCTAGATTAGTGTCTCCTATGTCTTTCCATCCAGAGATGATTTTGGTCTTAGGAGGAATGCCTTTAAACTCATACTTCATGTTTTGGGCCCTTGCAGTCATTTAACCTACATGAGCGGACCTTATAAGTTATGGTTGCTTTGATGGTTTGATTCCTAAGCCTAATTTGGGTGAGTCACTAGCTATATGTCTAAGTTACTAATCAAGATTCTTTTAATTGCTACTAAGTCCTTGGAATTCAAATGCAGAAGTAGAACACATGGAGATTTAAATGAATTGCACTACCTATTACATGGCATAAGTAAATAAGAAAGCATTCAAAACCCACTAACCATGCAATAAAACATCATTTACCTTAAAATTTCAAATGAAAACATGCAAACATGATAACATTACTTTTACAATACTTATTTTACCTTAATTGATCATTTTGAATTGGAGAGATTAAAGAAAAACATCATTAAAAGCATTTTGCACGATTTTTGGGGGTCTTGGGTTTTCCTGATAGAAAATGCTAATTTTCATGGGGACTGATCTTGCATGGGATTTGAGGTTGTCTGTGTTGGCAAGAGACATTATGTGGCTTCATAAGTGTTGTCATTGATGGCAACAAAGTCTATCCCACACATTGGTAGTACATAATATGTCTATACCGGAAGTCAGATTGAAGATTGTTTTGGTCTGGCGAACAAGAATAGAGTATGTAACAAGGTTCAACAATCAAGTACGGATCTCTCAGATGGTGTAACTCAGACAGTTGCGGACTTGGGAAAGTCAAGAGGGGTACCATGACTACTATACTCTAGAGATTTAGCCTCTAGTGATAAATCAAGGAAAAGATATGAGCATCTGAGTGTTGGGTTCTAGTCAGGCGGAGCAGATAGAGGAAGAACTGACCGGCAGAATATCAGACTTCAATCCGGATGAGTAAAATGTGTTGATAAAGCAATATGTGGGATTATACATTGTTGGCCGACATAATTAATGACTTCTATGCCTATGTTTTTGATACGCATCACAAATCAAGCATGGATTCAGCCGATAGATCAATAACTTACAAATATCTTGAATGTTCTTGTTGCTAACTAGAAAATTGATGAAATCCTTGATGCAGATATATATACCAGATGGATTCTAGTATGTAGGTGTGTGTGGTGAAAAAGTGATGAAATAAAGTGTGAAGAAAAGTAGGAATAAGTGTGAGAGCTGTAATTCAACTCTGGTATGTGATAGAGCAACAACATTAAAATAGAGGAAGAATGAAGTGTATCAGATCAGTGTATTGTGCCTAACCGGAACTGAAATCTTGCATTTGTAGATGCTTCCCATCAGTTCAAACTCCTAATTACCTTCTATAAGTTCTGTAGACAGTGAGTCTCTTGTAGGTAGTGTGCCTCTTGTGAGCAGTGTGCTCGGGCAGTGAGCCCTAATTGGCAAGTGTCATTTTGCACTCCTTTATTCTTTTAACAGAGAGTACAATCTTGGGTTAGTCACCCCATGGTTTTTTCCCTTAACATGGTTTCCATGTAAAAATCTTTGTGTTATGTGTGTTGGTTTTATTTCTGTTCTTATGATTACATATGCTTTCATATTTTGATGCAACACTAATTATTAAGATACAAAAGAAAAGAAAATAAAAGAAATTTTGAGATAACTGATTCACCCCCCCTCTCAGTTATCTACCTTGTTTCCAACAATTGGTACCAGAGCTAAGTTCCTCTGAACAAAGCCTAACAGCTTGAGGAAGATCTGGGAATCTAAATGGATATATATGGTATGAAGGAACAACTTCAGTCTACCCTAGATGATCTTGAACAATCCCATTCTGAAGTCAATAATTTGAGAGAAAGACTCAAACAAGCTGATGATTTCATAAATGAACTAAAATAAAAACTTAGTATCTCTGTGAAAAAGAGAAAGGAACTACTTCAAAAATTAGCCAATCAAAGTGAAGATAATGATACTAATTAAGATTTGAATGAGAAAAATAAGCTATGTGAGAAGATGTCAAAAGTGGTCATTATGGGAAGGCATGAAATGGAATTAGGGGTTATGAGATTAACCCAAGAAATTGAAGAAAAAAGGAAAATTGAAGATAATCTAAAACAATCCCTCAAGGAGAAGACAGAGGACTACCAAAAAATGGACAGAATAATCAGGCATCTTGAATCTAATCTTGAAGAAGCTAGACATAATGAAGAATAACTTGAGAATCAAATAGACACTCTTAAACAAGATCTTCAAACAACAAATGAATGCAAAGAGAAATTCAAGATAAGCTTAGCCCAAACTTGAAGTTCTTCTTGAAAACAAAGAGGGTAGATGATAAGCATGGCTTGGGATATGAGAAAGATGAAAGCTCTGGATCTGGTCAGAAGAACTTTGGATCAGGAAATCAAAGAAACAGGCCTAGAAGACCTCTAGTAAGGCAACCAAATTCTCAAAGATATCCATCCTTCAATGGATACTACTTCAATTGCAACAATTTCGGTCATAAAGCAACTCAGTGTAGAAAGAGAATGAATTAGACTAATCCATCCTTCTCCGGACAATGTTTCAACTGCAAAAGGTATGGTCACAAATCTCATGAATGCAATTAAACAATTCATTCAATGGTAGATGATTTGTATGCAATAGAATGGGACATATGGCTAATCAATGAACATCAAAATGATATCAATCAAATAAGCAAAGAAATATTATCTGTTACAATTGCAATAGATCTGGTCATATTGTCAAATTCTGTAGAAGTAGAAATCAGGATAGAAAAAGTCCAGTGCAACATAATCAAAAACAAGATAAGGGCAAAGATAAAGTGAATGTGGATGAAGTTCAAAAGGAGATGAGCAAGATTTGGGTGAAGAAGAGTACAAAAAATTTTGGGGATGGATCCGTACCAGAATCCGGTGCTGGCATTCCTTCCAGAAACTAAAAGGGTGAGCTCTAGCTTAGGAGGAGTCACAGAGAAAAAAAATTCCCCTAGCCAATCAACTAGTGTCTAAATTCGGCACATGGAATGATGCAGGTTAAAGGGTTCTCAGAAAAACATCTACATAATCTTTAGTAAAAATATGAAAGATCTGCATGGAGTTTTACAAGAGTATAGCCACTCAAGTTAATCTGGTTCAGATAGCACTCTGGTAAAGTAAGATTTTCACAGACAGATCCAATATGATTCAAAATTAAAATACTTTGATCTGCGGACCCATGGCATGACCAAAGAAAAGAAGATACATTGTCAATCCTCACTGACAATTATTCTAAGTTTAGCACAGTGATTTGAGAAGATCTCTCTCAAAACATGAAAACTGAATAACTTAAGTTGTGCATTTATTACAAAAGGAAATTAGGGTTTGTGCAAGGATAAAAAGGTTCTTCCACTCATTGTTTGCACATTTGCATTCACGAAGAAGAAAAGAAGAGCTCTGCAACAAAGTTTCTACAATTCACTCAAGATCAACTGGAAAATTGAATTCAACCAGCAATTTGTTCCGGCTCCTATTTCAAACCCTAAAGCCTAAAAAGGTACTTCCATTATGAAAATCTCTCTTTGAATCTCTTGCAGAATGGCTACTCCAATGGTTGTCAAGATCATTGATAGGCCACGTCCTAAATTCAAGAAACACCCCTATAAATCTCTAGAAGTTGATCCTTTAGGCGCATTTTCTAGCATTCTACATGGGGTATTGCATGTAGAAGATTTTAGGGTCTATATCCATGCCAACATTGAGGAATTTGGAGACTCAAAATTAATGGACATCTATCACATACAGCTAATAGATGAGAGTTTTGAACTCAAACCCCAATTCAAGGCCCTCCGGGATAAACACTTCAGACATTGCATACACTTTCCCTATTTTTCAGAAGATGATTGGGTCTGGTATGTCCTAAGTAGGATGCATGATAATTTCATGTGGTTAATGAGGCCCTTCAAGATAACTAAAGATTCCATCAGGGTAGTTACTAGACTGCATTCTTCTGGTGGGTTACCTACACTTAAATTTGTTAAGAACCAAACAGTAATTGAAGCCACCAGATCTAAATTTGACAAAAGAGCCATGACCATAGATGACATCATAGATCCGGATGTCAAGTTTGACTCAATGATAATTGGGTACAAGATCTAACATTCTAGAAGGGAGAATTCTATGTCTGGGATAGCAATCTATGCAGTATATCAGATGTTAAGGGAAGATGCAGATTATGACCTATGTGAACTCCTAAATCAACTGTTAGAAAACCTACAGAAGATCAAAAAGGATAAGAAGAATTCCTTCAAATATGGTTGTCTAATACTGTGTCTATTCTTTTATTACATGAATGAGCTACCCGGGTCAAGTGGTTGGGTTTGGCAAAATGACAAACCAGTTGCAATTCAGATTCAAGATTATATGAATGGACTTGGTGATGCTCAAGCCCAAAACACAACTCTCTAGGGTTACTTCAAGAACTTCCAAAGCATGATGCAAGCTAGAGAGAATACCACAATCCATAGTTGAGAAATACAAGGACACAGTGTGCTTCATGGTTGACACTGACCAATGCCTAATAGAGGCAGTTGAGCCAAGGACTATGTGGATAATGCCTATGGGATACGAGGTCAATGAAAAACTCTTGGAGCTACATATTCAACACCTATTGAGCTAGCCTAAGGACCCTGAAGCAGAAAGGTTTGGCACCTTTCAAGAACTAAGTGTAAAAATACATGTTGAATTAAGACAACTGGAGATAAAGAGGAAAGTAAGAAGGGAACTTGAAGAATTTGCCAAAATATTTGGCTTATCAAAAGAGGTAGTTGATACAAATAGAGAGAAAATGGAGAAGGCTGAGAAAGAGAAACAAGAAGCAAAGAGAGGAGATGTTCTGGTACAAGCCTCCTCCCGAACTAGATCTTCCAAGAGCTCTGCACCTGCCACTCCTAAAAGCTCAAGGGCCACCAAACCAGAAGTCAAGACATCTGGAAAAGGAGAAAAGAGGATGAAGACCAAAGCCACAAGGTCATATACAAGCCTCAAATATGATGAAGAAATAGAATCTGATGAAGAACTCAAGAAAATGAAGAAGAAGAAAACATCTGGGGAATTCTCTGCTAGTAAAAATAAAGAAGAAAAGGTAGAAGAATTTGTTGAAAAGCCCACTCTTTCCATTGATGACATCATCAAGGTAATTACTATGGATGGGAACCTGTAGCCAGTAATAGAGTTCCATGATGAATACAGTGATACTGACAAGATGATTTTAGAAGAAGCTACTGTCAGGTACCTTAACATTTACAATAAATCTTTCATTGAAATTATATCATTAATTCCTAATAGTCTAGAAAAGGTACTTGAACTGAGAAAAGAGAATGCAAAGATAAAAGATCTAGAGATTCAGGAACAAATAATGATTCAACTTTATCCTTCTATCACTCCAAAACAAATGGACATAATTTTTAAATATTGTAAGGATGAGTTCCGGAGTAAGGCAAGAATGAATAAACTTATGCTTGGAGAAACTGACCAAGTAGCAAGTGAGACAAAAGATATCGTCCGGAATGCTTTGAAAAGATTCAACCTTCCTATTGTAGAGGAAACAGATGAAGAACCTTCTACAATGGATGTTGAAGGATTAAATGTAACCAATGAAGAATCTTCTGATGTAGAAGGATTAAAAGAGATAGATGAAGAGAAGTCTAAGGACTTGGATTCCTCTATTCTGGAAGAGAAAGTACATGAAGCAGTAAACATAGGTAACATCTCTCCTCTGGATCCCACTACAGACATTCTAGATTCTAAAGATAAAGGAGAAGGAAGAAAAGAGGAGAAAGTGAGTCAAGAAGAGGAGGTTAAGGGAAAAGAAGAAGAATAAGTAGAGAAGACTAATGACAACTGTTTTGATATCCCAAAAGAAAAGAAGACTCAATCACCGGCAAGAGACACTATAGAGGCAGTGAAAAACTTCCTAAATAGAGAAATGATGGAGATAGATTAACCTGAGCTATTTCAAGGGCCACTAAATTTTCACTCTCTCTCTGGTTTAGACAATGAAAATAACATCTTTTGCTCAAGCCAAATCAAAGAAAAACTCCTGAAATCTCACATGGAAGACTGCGAACTATTGGAGATTACATCCGGGATGCTGGAGAAGATCATGTCATCCTTCCAAAAGGATCCTTTAGCCTCACCATCTAGTAACCTAAAATCTTTGGTAAATTCTATTAGCACTCATTTTGAATCCTTAGAGAAATCGGCAGAAGTAAAGGTCCAGAAGGAGTTTTTAGGAAAAAGTTTCACTGAAGTGCAAGGACTGATTACTAATGATAGGAGGACCCTAGACATTGGAATAAAGAGTCTTGAAAATGCTCTTAAAGATGGTGGGGACATATACAAATTTTGTTTATCTTGGCCCAAAGTAATAGAGGACATTGAGAAGAAAGTGAAAGAACAAGAAGGTAAACTATCAAGTTTACCTCAGAATTTTGATCCCCTCACTACCTCTCTAATGAATCAAGAATGCCAGACCATTGTTATCATCAATGAAATAAAGAGGCTAGACAAAGAAAAGAAGAACATAATAAACAGAATGGGTGAACTAAGAGGGATAATTATCCCTAAGTTAGAGGCAATGTATGAGGCCTTGACAGATGCTCAGACCACAGCTCAGACCAGTGATCCAGCAGATTTAAGAAGGGTAGAAGCATATGGATTTTTTTTGAGTGGTCACATCTCCATTCTAGATAGGATGAAGTAGAGCTAGGCCATAGAGTTTGTACAGTTGAAGCCCACTTTTGTGAATATACTTAAGTATATGTAAGTATAACATATATATATATATATATATATATATATATATATATATATATATATATATATATATATATATACTTATGCGGCCATATGTAAAACAATTTTTCCAAATTTTGATATGTGGATTCTGCCCTTTGCCATTGATGTCAAAGGGGGAGTGAGGAGTAGTGAAAAATGTGGAATCTAGCTAAGGGGGAGCTCCGATAAAATAGTGCAAAAGACAGAGCATCAACCAAGGGGGAGTTACTGTGACACTTAGCCATTTTTCACTAAGTGTTGCCATCAATGCCAAAGGGGGAGATTGTTGGAAAGAGACACTGTGTGGCTTCATAAGTGTTGTCACTGATGGCAACAAAGTCTATCCCACACATCTACAGTACATAATATGTCTATACCGAAAGTCAGATTGAAAATTGTTTTGGTCCAGTGAACAAGAACAAAGTATGTAACAAGGTTTGACAATCAAGTCCAGATCTCTAAGATGGTGTAACTTAGAAAGTTGTGAAATTGTGAAAGTCAAGAGGGGTACCATGAATACTGTACTCCAAAGATTTAGCCTCTGGTGATAAATCAAGGAAAAGATATGAGCATCTGAGTGTTGGGTTCCTATCAGGCAAAGCAAACAGAGGAAGAACTGACCAACAGAATATCAGACTTCAATCCAGATGAGTTAAAGGTGTTGATCAAGCAATATGTTGGATTATACATTGTTGGCCGACATAATTAATGACTTCTATGCCTATGTTTTTGATACGCATCACAAATCAAGCATGGATTCAGCTGACAAGTCAGTAACTTACAAATATCTTGAATGTTCTTGTTGCTGACTGGAAAATTGATGAAATCCTTGATGCAGATATATATACCAAATGGATTCCAGTATGTAGGTGTGTGTGGTGAACAAGTGATGAAATAAAGTGTGAAGAAAAGTAGGAATAAGTGTGAGAGCTACAATTCAACTCCGGTATGTGATAGAGCAACAACATTAAAACAGAGGAAGAATGAAGTGTATTAGATCAGTGTATTGTGCCTAACTGGAACTAAACTCTTGTATTTGTAGATGCTTCCCATTAGTTCAAACTCCTGATTACCTTCTGTAAGTTTTGTAGACAGTGAGTCTCTTGTAGGTAGTGTGCCTCTTGTGAGCAGTGTGCTCAGGCAGTGAGCCCAAATTGGCAAGTGTCATTTTGCACTCCTTTATTCTTTTAACAGAGAATACAATCTTGGGTTAGTCACCCCATGGTTTTTTCCCTTAATAGGGTTTCCACGTAAAAATCCTTGTGTTATGTGTGTTGGTTTTATTTTTGTTCTTATGATTACATATGCTTTCATGTTTTGATGCAACACTGATTGTTAAGATACAAAAGAAATGAAAATAAAGGAAATTTTGAGATAACTGATTCACCCTCCCCTCTCAGTTATCTACCTTGTTTCCAACAGTCCGACCTGGTTCGATGGAAGGCATTATGGCGCAAGGTTGTTATAGTATTTGGAGTGGACTTTAATTTATATTTGACCTGGCATTAAATTCTGATATTGCCGACCATGTCTGTAAGTTGAGTTTTCAACTCAAGTCAAAGGGAATGAATTTTAGTGCTAGATTACTTACTGTACTTCTACGTGGATTCTGACCTTGTCAGGTTTGGCACGAGTTTTGAGTCCAACCGACAAAATTCAGTGATGACGTTATATAGTGCAAGTCAGATGGACTTTCATTTAGCGCAAAACAATTCTAGGCAGATGGCAGAACATTTTAGGGGTTCTAACTGACTAACATGTTTTGAGTTGTGCTTTGGGTTAGTCAAAGGCACTTTTAGTCCTAAGTCAGGAAACTTGGTTTTCGGTGCATAACAACCTCATACATTTAGCGGGAATTTAAAAAAGGTCTAACCAACTTACAATTTTGCAAAGTTATTTTAAGTCTGTCAAGAATGTTTCATGCCTCAAGGATTCAACACAGATTTGCTAAGGGTTTTGGCAAAGCTTTCAGCATATTTCATGAACAAATTCTCAGTTTTACATAAGAAAGGGTTTTATTGGCTCAAAAAATCTTAAACCCATAATACAAATTCAAAGTTCTACTACCTAATTTCTTGTACACTAGGGTTTCTAAAATGTAGGATTTTCCAAAGTGCTCACATAAAACACATGATTTGAATAAATCTGTGAATATTGGGAAACTAAACTTAAATTGGTATATGAAATCCTTTATTGCGATGCATTCTCAAATACAAAGCCCTAGTTATAGGAATGAATCTTGAGCTCAGAAAAGGCACTTACCTAGTCACAGAGGTAGGAATTGATGAAACTATGCAGGTCGTAATGTTCTTATCACTTGAATTCTCTATCAATTCATTGTCAATCTACTTCTCAATCTGGCTACAGAGCTCCTTGATCAATCCTCTTAGTGCAAATGATCTCCAATGCAGGTTTCAAACCCCTTAATCCCCTATTTAGGTTCCATTAATGCAGGAGGTATGATACAGATTTTTGGTGTGCTGTAGAGTTCATTTTAGGGTTCGCACAGAAAAGTAATATCACCGACTTAACGTGGTTTTCGAGTCTCACAGACCCAGTCGGTAGCAATGATTTTTGGTGTGAGATCAGATTCCTACATTTATAGCACTTTGCATGAATTTGGACTTCCTTGAACTTGGCATGAGATTTGGAGACCATTGACTTAGTCAAAATATCGGGCTTGTAGTGCTAGGTCAGTGATCGCCGATTTCAACACTAAGTCAGTGGACTTAGGGTTTGACACTTGTTGGTTGGGCTCAATTTTGGCGCTGAAGTTGGTAAGTGAAGTTTTTAGTGCAAAAGTCTGTTAGGGTGATTTTTAGTGCAATGGACAATTTTGACTTGGTCTCTAGTGAAATTAGGACTTGACTTGAACCCCTAGGAAAATTTAACAACTTATTGTTCACTCCATTTCATGAGGAATGCAAGTTTGGTCATCTGATGGAGCTATGCGGTGAGGACCTTAACATGACATTCTAAGCCAAAATTCAGAAGAGGGGGTCCCCATTCATGAAATGGGGCATGTGTGCAAGGTACAACAATGTGCATGAATGTTCCTAGATGCTAAGTCCAGCTCTGTAAGGTCTAAAAAACAACTGTGGTAGAATGCAGACCAAAATATAGAAAATACTACTGACTGAACTGACTGAACTGAATTGAAAATGAAAAGGAAATAAACTGAAATGCAAATGTTTTTAGTTGATGTAGGATTGATCTTGAACCATGGATGCTCCTACATCATAGTGAGCCTCTTGTAATTTAGTATTCTTACTACATAATATATTTTGAGCTAACACTCACCATGGTTTTTCCCTTTTTGGGTTTTCCACGTAAAAATACTGGTGTTCATGTGTCATGTCTTGTGGTTGTTCATGCTATGTTTAATTTGCTTTAATGTTGTTGAATGGACAAATGGATTAATGATTCAGTGAGTGTATGGTTTAAGAGAATACTGATTCACCCCCCTCTCAGTATCTAGTTGTTTAACACAGTAAATATATTAAAGTATGGTCAAAGCATATCAAACACATAAAACACTAGATCGTAGACATGTACCCTAAGTTCAGAAGACCATTTCTAACACGAAGCCTAAGTAAGCATGAAAAACTCTTGATAGTCATGTAAAAAATGGAGAATATAATAAGGAATCACATAATACACAAAGAAGGTAGTAAAAAGGCATGTAATACATAGAGAAGGCATGAACATAGTCATGTAGTACACAAGGCATACATGAAGAGAAGACATGATTAAACAAATATATAACCCTAACTAGGCGATGGGGGGAGCTCATTGCTATGTGCCACCATCAAAATAACACAAAACACATAGCATGGGGGGAGTTCATTGCTATGTGCTGCCATAAAACATGTAAAACACATGGTGTGGGGATAGCTCATCGCTACATGCCACCACTAAAACATTCAAGATAGAAAGGAAGACACACATAAAACACATGGAATACACAAGTGTCGTAGAGTATGTCATTGACAAACTATATGTCTAAAACACATAAAACATGGTGGTGGGGGGATCTCATCACTACGCATCACCATCTAAGACATGCCAAACACACCTAATGGTTGAGTTACACTACCACAACCGCCAAAGATATGCTTAAGGGTGAATAACTCAAGATCCAACCCCACCTTTACAAAAGAATTTTTAAAAGATGCATAACCACTCAAGGTAATACAAAATCAATATACAATCCTGCCTTCTGCAAAAGGGATTTCAAAAACTTACAACCCCGCCTGCATCATAGAGATGCCTTACAGTGAAATAGAAGCATGTGTACAAAGTATTCAATCTCACTTGCATCACAAAAATGCCTTACAGTGAAAAGGAAGCATACTCAACACACAAAACAAAGTATACAACCCCACTTGCATCACGGAGATGCATTACAGTAAAAAAGAAGCATACACAAACACACTTTATAACAATATCTAAGATATCCAAGCATTTACTGCAATATATGCCCCCACCTTAAAGTGGTTGCTCTCACTTGCTGTTAGCAATCATGTTTAAGGAATGGTTGAAAACATGCAAGGGAACAAGAGCTTTCACAAAGCCCATGCCCCAAAGTGACATGTTCTTGCAATTGCCAACTGATCCCAATAATCACAATATAAACACATTAGTATTATATGCTAACACTTAATAAACTTTGGTTAGAAAATCTTATCTAAGATAACAACCAAATCAATTGATATAGAAATAAGGCAACATACCACTTAATCAACAAATGATACACTTGCAAGTTTGGAATCAAGTATAATCGCGAGTTCATACTTCAGTTATCTCACAACTGAGTGTAGCTACAAGGTGAGATACAAAACATTCCAAAGTGCCTAGAAGCAGACTTAGAGTATTGCAAAGGTTTGTTACAAGCGTTTCACAATATGATACATGATCACATCATGACACAAAAGTGATTCTACTAGTCAAGCGTTAGTAACAAATTAACCCCATCTTCATAAATGCACTAGGTCCATTTTTGTTTTCTTGTTGTAGGGACGAACAATCCTTATTAGTATATATTTGTTATAGAAATCCAACAACTAGTAGAGCCATAGAAGAATGAATTCATGAAAAATGATAGAGGAGACAAAGGTGACTTAGGTTCATAATGTGGGAAGATGCCCCCAAGACAAACTCTACAATGTTATGCCACCAAGGCACCACACACAACAATTGCAATAAGAGAAGGGAAAAAAGAAGAATATAGAACAAATAGATGAAATTCCATGATGGAGGTGGTCTCCATGTATCCTTGACCTTACAAGAGTATCAAGGGTCATCCAAGGAGACCTAAACAACATGTAACACAATACAAGGGAACACAACACAACATATACATATAAGAGGAGGCCACCTGTGAGAGCAACTCAAAGAGGTGCTGCATCAAAGGTGGCTGAATAGATGGGAAATACTTACCTGTGAGAAAATGCTATTGCACTAGCAGTTATCTTTAATCAAGTCATCTTCTTCCCAATCTTGATCTTCAATAGGTGGTACATAGGGCACTATAGCCCAACTTGAAATTTCTTCTTTTATGTCTTCCATTAAATTCATTTCTTTTGGTTGGATGCTCTCTTCTTGTGGAGACATCTTTCTAGCTAATGCTTGTTGCTTTCTTCTTATTTCCCTTGCATTTATGTTTCTTCTTGTCTTGTTTGTTATGTTTCCCAAGGGATATTCTTTGTCTACCATAGAGGATTCATGATTTTTCACATTCTTCAACATTTCTAAATAGGAAGCCAGTACAAAATTGATTCTCTAATTTTGTGATCAATAGATTCACTCTTTAAGGTTATCTCTTGATCCTTGTAAGGATGGTAGAGGAGGAACCTTGGCAAAAATTACTTTTCCTTTTGGTTGAGGTGAACTCAGGCACCTTTTCACTCTCTATTTGTTGGATAGGCCTCAGAGGACCAAGAGGGTCTAGGAGTGTTCTTGCCATATGATAATTGTACTATTTTCTTTGCTTTGTACTTTTGATATGCTAGGAAGAATTGATCTTGTCATGGTTGATTTACTTTGATAGGTTGTGGCCAAAAATAATCTAGATTGAAATTCCCATGAGTGGCTAACGATTTCCATCCACTGTGATGAATAACATCCACTTAACCTTTATGAGGGAACTTTAAGCACTTTTGAATAGTAGAAGGAATTGCTTTGATGGATTTTAGCCAAGGATATCCTAATTTCACATGAAAGAGATCCAAGGTATGATTGATGACAATTGTTGTTCTAGGGATTTTTCAACCACCTTAAACAAAAGTGTTATCTTTTCAATTTCCAAAAGAAAGTAACCATAATGTGATTTTATCATTATGTCCATTGGATTGTAAGTATCATGGGCTAGATCATTCATGTATAAATATTCTTCTATTATCACATTTGTCATACAATTAGGATCGATAAGAACCATTATTCTTGTAGGATTCCCACTTATTCTTGTAGGATTCCCACTTATTCTTGTTGTGATGTAAAGAGGACCATTAATATCTCTAATGGTGATCTCATGCGGTGTGAAAGATATGATGGGTTCTGGATCCTTCCTTTTCTTATTAGATCAGGGAGGAGCCACACAACAAGGCACTAGTTTGAGGAAATTGGGTTTTTGAGTCTTTTTGCAAAGATCAAGAACACACAAGTGTCATTACAAACCAAGTGATCCCAATGTTAAAGTGTTGCAGACAAAGGAAAATATAGATCTCTTTAAGATGTATTGCAAAATGTTAAGGAGATGGTCTTTTCTTATGTTGACATACATAATGTGTAATTGCAAATATAAGAATTTTGAAATCTAAGATAAGAAATGATGGAAGAATATCATACCAAATCAAATTTGATGAATATTTAATGAAACCAATATGATTATGCAAGAGAAATTTTGAAACCCTAATGTAAGAAAATGCAAGCTTTTTAAGACCTAAATATGCACTTTTCCCAAGATCGTGTAGGATTTTCAATTGAATATTGATAAATATGCAATGAAACCAAAGAAAGATCTGATTTGAACAATCAGTATAGTGCAAATGCTTGAAGCTATGGGTTCACCAAAATGTCAAGTGGGAAAAAGATGAATGATGACAACTACCATGCACACTAGATCAAACCCTCTTTCACAATAACATTCAAGGATCTAAGATCAAGCCCAATCACTACCAAATGAAGGTGGACTTAGTTACAAGTCCTATGCTCAAGAGTGATATGGAAAGCTCTGATTTAATCAATCTTTTTTTATCAAACACTAGGTCATTGATGCAACAAACCCTAGTTCTATGATGATCTAATTATAATAGAAGATGTACAACAAATATCTAGAAACTAATTGTATAGGGGGGATCAAGAAGATGATAGAACCTATGTCCCAAAAGTAGAGATATCAGAGGACTATTTCAAAAGTGCACAACTTCTATAAAAGGTTGAATCTTCAGAAATTGTAAACTGGATAAATGTTGTAGAGACTTCCCTAATGTCAGATCTAAAGTCTATTGGGGTAGAAAGACTAGGGCACCAGTGCCCAAGTCTTGCATAGAGTAATATTCCTGAAATATTACTTGATCTCGAAACATTGATTCTTGCTCAATCTTTCTATATCTTCATATTTCCCTAATCTCACACCTGTAACCTGCACACAAGAAGAAGATAAGTTGTTTGGGGGTTATGGTGTTTAGGGACTTGCCTCAATCAAATCTTGAGATAGCATTCAAGCTTCCCAACACTGTTGATAGATAAAGAGAGTGTGCCCTTGTAGTGCAGAGGTTAAACACAAAATTAATATGATGAAATCAAATGATGATGAACAAAAATGATATCACCTATGTGATGAAACCCTTAGGAGGATGAAGGCTCTTCAACTCATAAGGAGCAATAGATGATAACTTCAAACCTGCAACAACACACACAATGCCAATACAAATCTGCTCTAGAATCACAATGAATGCTTTGAATGCTCTTTACTCCAATGCTTCAAGTTGGTCGTCTCTATCTAGGTTCATAATGAATTAAAAAACACATTTATATATACTTTACCACTAACATTCGTCAAATTAAACCAAAAGAGATGACAAGGAGAAATGTTTTTAAATGTCTTCAGCTGACATACATTTAAATTTGCCCCTACCAATTAGGGAAGACTTGGGCGCGGGTGCCCAATTCTTGAGGCTCCTTTTTAGTTTGGGGTAAGATAAAATATGGGCCCCTTGTTCCCAATTTATATTGGTTTCTAGGAATTTTGCATTGGGATGAATATTTATAATCTATAATGTATTCATGGGGACCTAGGAGCTAAACAAGGAGGTAAAAAGACATGTGTCTACTTTTTACTCCATAACAAGTATAATCATCATAAATAGGTAATTACAAATCAACACGCATGTCATTGGGGTCCTCAAAGAAAGATCTAACAAGCCAAAGACGTTTGGAGGAAAATCCATAGATGTTAGGGGAGAGCAATCATGAGATGTAGAAAGACTATTCTCACTAGATACAACATCATATGAATTAAAATTCCTAGACTCCTCACTAGAAGTATCATCAAAGGAACATGGGTTTAAGGATATAGAAATTGGGCTACCATGACCTATGAGAAGAGGAACATCACACAAATATATGGTGTAACCTCATCCCATAAGGAATCATCTCTCAGTGTATCAAATGCTCATATAAGGCTATAGTAACAACAAGGTCAATATCATAGGCCACAAAAGAGGTATCATCCTCAAAAAACATAGATGAATGAGAATGAACTTGGTGATGAAAGAGGAAAAGACATCCATGATAAAGATCTATCAATAATGAAAAATCAAAGGGTGAGTGGATAGGGATGCAATAATTAACAAACAATGAATATCCAAACCCTAATCAAGATAGTAACTTATTAAAACACAAAGAAGGGAAGGATCCAAATCCTACTCAATCTTATCTAATATGAAGACATGAAAAATATTAGTAAATCCTAAGGCTAAACTCTAGCAAGTATAAGATCAAATAAGTTCACCAAAATGAAGAGGAAAATAAATCACCTCTACATTTTTTGGGTAAATAAATGTAATAAAGTAATAATAAATAATATACCCTAGATAAAATAGTTGTTATCAAGAGTACATACCTAATCCAATCTAAAATAAGAATCAATTAAAAATAAAATAATGACAATAAATGCATACCTCAATTAGAGATGAAAATGTGACAAAAATGGCTACCTAGGATATGATGCTAGATTGAAGGAAAATAAATAATATGATTAGATTATATGGAAAAATAGAATTGTCTATATAATTCTAGGTCAATTGTATGCCTGTAGGAATTATCTTCATGCCCATGGATCTAAACATGGTGCATAGGAATGAACATTAACCACCAAACTGATCCTACAAATTGTGGACCTTTTGCACCTACAAGCAAAGATTCACCTTGACTTTTGTACTTGCATTGAAAAATTAGGGGTGTTGACAAATCATTTTGGCATCTTGTCAAGTGATGTCAGTGTGAAAAAAGAACCATGTAATGATTGTATTTAAATCATTGTCCTAATAAGGGTAAATTAGAACATGGAATGAAATGCAAAAGGGTAATGCATAAGAATTGATGTGAAACTAGGGTCTTGAAACATGTTGACAAGCAACCAATGTAATCAAAATAAAGTGATATCACAATAGGAGAAGGAGTGATTATAAGAGGAGTGATTCTAAGAGCAATTAAATTTGATAAGCATCCTTTCATAAGATTGGATGATTGATGGATAGTATATAAATGAGTCCTCAAATGACTTAGGGGTGATGCCCTTTTATTCTGGACATAAACACACAATTCAAATGTTTCAATGTGAGAGTCAAAACATAAAGGCTAATTACAACTAAGTTGGCTTGGGTGAAAAGTTCATATCTTGCACTTTTACCATCTATTTTATGTCACTTTACATGGATGCCCTATGTACTTTTCTCCACACACGATTTTGAGTGATTTGGTAGTCCCACTAATCCTATTTTCTAGTTAACCATCAAAACCATAACTTAATTCATCCTCACAATTTTATCAATGCTCAAGCTATTAGTTTTCACTTTTTAGTCAATTTTGCATCATGGAAATGACTAGGGTTATTTTTGCACCCACACATCCAAATTTAGAATGAAAACTCGTAGTTTGTGAGCTAATAAATATATTACAATAAATTTAGTTATGTTTTTTATCATTAACAAAAAAAACTAAGATTAATGGGAGTACCAAATAAATCAAAATCATGAATGAATAAAAATACTTAAAAAATTCACAAAACCAGAAAATGCATGATAAAAATAGAAGGCATGCACTTTTCACGGTTAAACAAGTATACAACTTTAACATTATATTATCTTAATGTAATAGGATTTACATGTACTTCCAATATTAAAATTGAAATAAATAATTTTGGCTATATATGTGGAAGCTCATATAGTTCATGTGGCTTCTTTGTTATTTGAATCAAAGTAAAATAAATGAATTAAATTTGATTAACTTTTTCATTAATAAAAAATTTGAAGCCCATTTAAGGTATAACTTAATTAGTTGGAGAAGCATTTTGCACATATTTAAGTTCGATTCCTCACATTAATTATTATAAGTTATAAAATCTCATGGACAAACTGTGATCAATTCTGGCCACTAGACTAGGCTTATAAAGCAGCCACTGAATTTATTTGAAACCATCCAGACTTGAAACCTGGTGCTAAGACTACCCAGTTGTACAAAAGGATTATGCTGAATCATGTTAGACACTTCAAATGATCATTTCAACACTTTATGGCAATTTTCCACTTCTTTAATGGTTTGTCAAGTCAATTAAGTTTTGCATGTTACCAATTCAAGCAAATAGTTTGACGGAACAAAATTGATTAGGTAATCTTCTCCTCTCACAATGGCGGCCATAATTAAGAATGTGCACAATATGTTCTTATAAGCTGGTCAATTACGTCTTTATCTCACTTCTGTAATTTCCACTGTCGTCGATTAATTATCTTCTCCTTTTAGGCTGTTCTGTTTTGTTATCTCTGCTGTAGTTATGGTTTTGAATAGTTCATTTGCAGCTCTTTTTTCTTTGTAATTTGCTTTGAGAGCCGTGCCGTATATAGTATATCTCCTCAATTTTCCAACGTGCTGATTAGTGCTGCTACCTGTTCAACCATCGCTTTTGGGCTCTACTGGAAGATGCCATGTCGCTGTCAGACTACAGACGAATACAAGATATATCACCTCTGTACTTCTGACTTCTGCTTTAATATCACTTTGAGTTTAATATATATTCATTGTCATGAAGCTGCTTTGTGAATGCTCACATGTATAAACTTCTACACGGAACTTCAAATCTGCTGGCGGAAAGCCTATCTCGATATCTATGAAATATATTATTCCATGCTGCTTTTTTTTTAAAATATTATTCTATGCTTACCTTAAAATAAAAAACAGTGACAAGATCTATCCTATACCTTTATACTCAAAACCAGGCCCATTATCTACATTGAAAGTCGTCGTGGTTTTAAAAATATTAATAATAATATTTTTATTATACTTTATATTAAAGATAAAAATAGTACAATATTCACAAAAAATTTAGGGTGGTATGTAAAGTACTAAAAATTCACACATCATGAAACTGGAGTAAAACATAGACTTACTGTAAGTAAATGCAATGGCGGTAATTAAATAACTTCTATTTCATCATTCCGAAGGAAATATAATAAGATAACATTCGAGAGTCCAAGCGAATTTTTAGATTAACAAGTAAAGGTACAACCACAATTACAATGCGTGAAAAGATACATTTGAAGTCATTTACAGAGTATGTAGAAATAATATTACAAGAGTCAAATAATGGCATCAAGCCTTACAATCATTTAAGTACAAGAAGTGCAACTATAATCAATGTCAAATAAATCTAACAAGGAGTCCTCGACCGCCATCGACCAACCGGCCATCTGCTGCGTCGTAGGACAAGAACATGGTTCAGACGCTTTTTCCGCCCAACTACGAAGCTTGCGCTTCCCCGGTACCCTTCAAACTGAAGGATGCCCGACCCTGCTCGAAGAGCCTAACAACCTGGAAACATATGTAGGGCGGAATCTGGTATGTGCCTATCAATCTACATGCATTGCTAAAATGAATGCAGCATCTCATCAATAGGATGTGGTAGGAAAAAAAATAATGTACAATGTATAGCTAGGAAAAGTCCATCTATTTCAATGGTGCATGTCTATTTCAACATTCTATTAGCTTTGGCCAAAGCGTTACTCCGTAATAACGGCATGCAAGTTTGAAAAAGAAACTTACTTCCCTAATAACCCACATTCGATACCCGTCCCGGAAGACAATCTTTCTGTAACATAAAAAAAATAGAGATAAAGAGATCGCTCAAGTTGTTTCTATATAAGCAAGATTACAAGGTCATAATTATAAAGTACTAATCTCCTAGTACACATTCATGAGACAGAAAGTTTCGTTGAGTTAAGATAACTAGCATAATTCCTATAACAATCAAAACACTATTTCATACATTTCCACCGTAGTATACATTCCTTACTGTCTCCTAACATTCAAAAACTACAGGTTATTTGATTAAGAATATGATTTTTAATTTATTTAGTTGGCTTTACACTCCTTTTGTCCAGGTTATAGATTTGATATAGTAGACTTCTACGGTTGTGCTCTCATTTCATCCCTATTTTATATGATTAAAAGAATAAAGTATAAACTATTCAATTAATTACCCGTTACAACCCATTTGTTAAGATGATCAAAAGATTCTTTCCAGTTGAATGGAACAACAATAAAGAAATGCAAACTATCTCATGGAATCAATGCATTCACTCAAAATATAAAAAAAAATGTTCTTGGAATCAGTGTATTCAACCAAGAGATGAAAGGCATTCTTTGATTCATGGATCCCTAAACTCGGTAAATATCTGATTACAGAATATATCTTGAAGCTTCTATAAGGAAAAGAACCATGGAATATCCTATAGAGACACTAGATCTTTACAGCTACAGCTAATGGAAGCCATGAAGGGAAGAAACACCGCAGCAACAGACATAGCACAACTTCCTGGACATTTATATTCTGGCCGCTCACTCTAGACATAGCACAACTTCCTGGACATTTATATTCTGGCCGCTCACTCTAGACAAAGCACAACTTCCTGATCATTTATATTCTAGCCGCTCACTCTAGACATAGCACAACTTCCTGGACTTTTGTATTCTGTCCGCTCACTCTAGACATAAATCGGGTGAGCTTCAGAAGGTACTTCTTTCAATGTCTAGGCTCTTTACTACCTGGAGGAGGATCGATATTTTAACTTTTAAAAACAACGATACATACATAACCGTGATACATACAGAAACTGCGTTGATAAACCAATATAAACAGCGAAAGGTTCTCTTTTAACCTGAGTTTATTTTACATGGAGACGGCGATCTAAGAAAAGGTCTTAACAAAAGGTATTCAGCTTATCATTGCTGTTAGTGTTGAGATAACAGAACAAGGTAGACGAGATGGTATAAGATAATTTTAAATCAGCTTCACTATAGGCAACGACGCTCATGTACTATAGTCGGAGTAATTTATTTATCAAGCAAAACCATAGTCAGAATTTTTGCAGAAATCAATTTTGAAACTAACACAGTTAACTTGGCTTTGAGTGCGTCGGCTGCATGAATGTTGATCTATGAAATTATGAGCCAAAACAAATGGTAATCACCCTACACAACAACGACTTTCAAAAGCATGGATCGGCACAAGATAGTGCATATTGGTTTCATTCGTGCAGAGTGACATGGAAGTCTCTGACGATACCTCAAGATAACCGGAAGCAAGTAAAAAGAACAGTTTGGATAGTTCGAAAGACAAGGCAGGGAAAGTTTGACTTAAAAAGACAGCTAAAGCCATTACATCTGCTAGAAGGATTCGCAGTAGCAGCGAAGAGCATAAAAACAACTAGAGATCACTTCGTTGAACAACAAAATAGCATCTAAAACCAAAAATGGAGAGAAATCTTCTTACAGGAACGCCTTTATTCAGACAAGAATGAAGAATCCATATTTTTACTAAGAAGAATACCTATATTCAATAACTGATCTGAATTCGATCCTTGTGGTTGCTTTCCTCCTTTCTGATCGCCCAACTCTGTTTCCTTGTCTTTTTTCTCCGTCCCTCCTCCTTTCAGCTCTGTGTGTCTCTTTTTAATAACCTTAACCTAAATTTGACTCGCAGATCCCCTCCCACCATGCAAGGGCTCGATTACTTAACTTACCTTTGAATAACTCTTTCCCTCCTTAATTTGCATGCGTGTGCATGCTGATATAGTTTCTTTTCCTATTCTCTAAAAATAATTTAAAAAAAAAAACAAATATATAATTTATATTACCTTCTATTCATATATATTTATTAATTTAGGTTTTTCTTTGATTTATTTGTATTTTATTATTATTATTATTATTATTATTATTATTATTATTATTTTTAATTAAAATAAACAATGGTATACTAATTTAGAAATAAGTAATAAAAATACATTCTAAATAACATAAAGATAAAATATCTTTTATTAGGTCTACGTATATTTTTTTTTTTTAATTCGCAATTTGCTCATGTTAAATTCTTTTTATGAGAACCATATAGGAATAAGGTTAGCATTCTATTTTAATTTTGAACAATATATATATATTTTCATCTGTCTTTCAAGATTCTAACTTATTGTTTTGATGCATAAACAGGTGTCGAGTTCGAAGATAAGACAAACAAAGACATTCATAGTGATTCCGACCATACGAGAGCGTCGTCATCTCTTCGATAATTACGATAAACATAATCAATGAATTTAACATGCAAGTATTACTCGTCGAAAACACACGCAATGCATATGCAAGATAAATCAAACTACGTGAGTGTGTGGAATTCCCAGATAAAACCCGTCAGATGTTGCCACGTAGCTAGGACTCCCTTACCTGAGCCATGCTCTTGTCGTTGACAAGGCTGCAAAAGTCAAACTCATAAGACCATCAATAAGTTAGTCCCAATATAGCCGAAGCGAAGGAAATAGCCAAAGCGAATCAGTTTAACTAATCAATGTAATTATTGAAATTGTAACCTTTCAATCAAGTATGCAAAGTATGAGACGTGACATCCTTCCCCAGTTGGAAGAGACATCGTCTCGATGTCTTATTACATCATGTAAACAATAAAATCAAACAATAATGTATCATCATCTGAGTATCATAATAACTGAATATGCATGTAAATAAACATCTAATCTAATTTCCCAAATGCAGAAAAGATTTATCAATATCAGAAGCATCCTCCCAAGTGGCACTGTCCACTGAATACTAGTCCCATTGGACCTTATACTGCACTATGTCTCGATTACGCAACTTAACGTTGCGCTTCTCCAAGACTCGAATGGGCTCCACTAGCACCACTCCTGGATCCTGTACCTGCAGAGCATGCCAATCAAGAATATGCAAAACATCAGGATGATAAGGTTTGAGCAATGACACATGAAAAATATTATGGATCTTGGCGAGGGTTGGCGGCAATGCAAGTCTGTATGCAACTGGATTGATCACTTCAAGTACATCAAAAGGTCCCACAAATCTTAGAGCTAGTTTGGATGCCTTGCCAAACGATATCGAACTCTTATGTGGCTTGACCTTTAAAAACACTTTGTCACCTACAGAGAATTGCCTAAAAGTCCTGTTCTTGTCTGCATAACTCTTCTGTCTATCCGAGGCTTGCTTCAATTTTTCCTTGATTAGCCTCATCTAATCTTCCATTTCCTTCAACATATCAGGTCCAACTACTATTCGGTCTTCAATCCTGTCCCAACTGATTGGAGTTCTACACCTGCGACCATAGAGAGCCTCAAAAGGTGCCATACCTAAGGATGCATGGTAGGAATTATTGTATGCAAACTCTACCAAGGGTAGATATTCCTCCCATTTGTATTGCTGGTCCATACAGTACATCCTCAGAAGATCTTCTACAACTTGGTTGACTCTCTTTGTCTGACCATCTGTTTTAGGGTGATAAGCTGTACTAAAGTTCAACTTAGTCCCCAATGCAGCATTAAGTGTGATCCATAACCTAGAGGTCATACGAGTGTCACGATCTGAAATGATCGTCTCTGGCACTCCATGTAGTCGAAAGATCTCTTGTACAAACTTCTTTGCTAACGTCAATGACCCATCCGTAAGATTTCCTGGAATGAAATGAGCCACTTTTGTTAGTTTGTCAACCACCACTAAAATGACATCATGTCGATTCTTCGACATGGGTAATCCCTGAATAAAGTCCATGCTAATCACCTGCCACTTGTACTCAGGTATGCTATGAGGATAAAGCAATCCTGCAGGATGGACATGTTCTGCCTTAACACGTCGACACTCTAAACATCGAGCGACAAACTCTGTCACATCCTTCTTAAGCTTAGGCCAAAAGTACAATGGCCTCAATCCTTCCATTGTTTTTGTCACACCTGGGTGTCCAGAATAAGGAGCACTGTGAATCTCCTCGAGGACTAACTTCCTCAATTCACCTGAATCTGGGATATACATTCTCCCCTGATATCTCAAAAGCCCATCCGATTCTATTACATACCCGTCAAATTGATGATCCGTAGGGTCTACTTCTAATGCTTGTTTGACCCGTTCATAGTGCTCATCTCCTTGCAAGTTCTGAATTACCTGCTGTCTCAGATTAGATCTAAAAGTCACCATGGCTGACAGATGTCGTCTTCTACTAAGAGCATCTGCAACCCTGTTCTCTTTACCTTTTATGTACTCGATTCCAAAATCATACTCGCTAAGGAATTCTAACCATCTTCTCTGTTGAGCGTTGAGATTAGGTTGGGTGAAGATATATTTGAGCCCCAAATGATCTGTCTTAAGCTCAAAAGGCTTACCCAAGAGATAGTGCCTCCACATCTGAAGTGCGTGAACTATGGCAAACAACTCAAGAACATGAGGTGCATAATTTAACTCATGTTGTTTCAGTTTCCTGGATTCATATGCCACTACCTTTCCTTGCTGCATCAACACTCCTCCCACACCTTCACCAGAAGAATCTGGAGTCACTATGAAATGACCATTAGGATCAGGTATGGTCAGAATAGGCGTTGATGTTAGTCTTTCTTTCAACAACTGAAAAGCTTGCTCACATTTATCCGTCCATTCGAACTTCTTACCTTTCTTCTACAACGAGGTTATGGGTGCTGCAACTGTCGAGAATCCTTCTACAAATTTCCTGTAATATCCTGCCAGCCCCATAAAGCTTCTTACCTCAGTCATAGTCTACAGTGCGGGCCATTCCATTATTGCCTTGATCTTTTCAGGATCTACTGCTATCCCATCTGCTGAAATTACGTGGCCAAGATAGTGCACTTTACTCTGATAGAATGTACACTTGGATAACTTGCCAAAAAGTTTTCTTTCCCTCAAACGCTGTAAGACTAATTTCAAGTGTCTTTCATGCTCCTCCAATGACTTAGAATATATCAGAATGCCATCTAGAAAGACTAGAACAAAATCATCAAGGCAATCCCTGAATACATTGTTCATCAAATTCATGAATGCTGCCGGAGCATTAGTTAACCCGAATGGTACTACTATGAATTCATAGTGACCATATCGTGTTCTGAATGCCGTTTTATAAATATCCTCATCCTTAATCCATAATTGATGATATCCGGATCTAAGGTCTATTTTGGAGAACACCTTTGCACCTTTCATCTGGTCGAACAATTCATCAATCCTAGGAAGCGGATATTTGTTCTTGATTGTTGCCTTGTTGAGCATTCTGTAATCAATGCACAACCTTAATGTTCCATCCTTCTTCTTAACGAAGATTACGGGTGCTCCCCAAGGTGATACACTAGGCCTGATAAACCCTTGTTTTAACAATTCCTCTAATTGTGCCTTAAGTTCAAATAGTTCTGTTGTTGTCATCCTGTAAGGTGCTTTTGACTGTGGTTCTGTTCCTGGCATAAGATCTATAGAGAAATCAAATTCTCTTTTAGGTGGTAGTTCAGTCAACTCATTAGGAAAAACATCCTTAAATTCTCTAAGGATAGGATACTGATCAAAAGATGGTTCCTGATTTTCTAGATCCCTTATCTTCACTGCAAATATAGAACAACCCTTTCTCTTAGCCTTTTTCAATTGCATGGCAGATATATGTCTTAGCTTAAGGGGTGTTCGTGATCCATGAATTTCTACCGAGTTTCCAAAATCATCAAGACATTTCACTACTTTCTCCTCGCAATTTACTAGTGATTTATGTTCTGACAACCAATTGATTCCTAGAATCACATCATAAGATCCTAGAGGTGCAACATAAAGATTGACTTGAGTTTGGAAAGTGGGAAGATCTATTTCACTGCATACAAGGCATGAATCCACCCTTCTCTCTACATTGTTACCATACTGTACCATCCATGAGTTTTCCATGTATCCAGGTTTAATAGTTAACTTAGCTACAAATTTTGGGTCAACGAAACATTCTGTAGCTCCTGTATCAATTAAAATAGAAATGGGAAGGCCAAAGAGCTTACCGGACATCTGAATAGGTGTAACTTGGAAATCTGCTTGACGATGATCCACTGCTGCATGAATCTGATGTTGTGGAGCTCTCTGTCGATTTGCATCTCTCTGATTCTCTACTCGACAAGGACATGCACTAGCATAGTGCTCTCCTCCACAAGTATAACATCCATCTCTGGGTCCTCTATGCCTAGCTGGATTGTCTCTCTGATTACTGTTACCATTGTTACCATTGCTACCTCTCCTGTTGTTATTTCCACCTTGGTTTCCATTGTTCTTCTCCTGGTAGTTATTGCCCTTCTTGAGATTCCTTATTTAGCGTTTGCTATTTCCTTGGTTGCCACCGTCATTCTGATACCTTTTGTTCCATTCTTCATATCCCGATTCTTGCAGTAATTTGAGATCTGTTGCAGTTTCTGCTCCTGCTTGGTAGCTTTTTCGAACACTTCGTCCATGGTTAATGGATTATGCATGTCCACATCTGATCCAATCTGCAGCCTTAAGCCCAAGATGAATTTGTGAATCCTAAACCTTTCATCAAGCTGATATTGTGGAACATATTTCAATAAGTGAGAATTTCTCCCAATACTGAGTCACGGTCATACCTCCCTGAGTGAGGTTTTGAAATTCTGTCATTTTCTTGTCGAAGTAAAGTTGTGGTAACCACCTCTTTCGGAAGAGCTCAAGAAAATGATCCCATGTGACTTCTCCTGGAAGTAGTTTCTTCTCAGCTTTCTCATTGTCCCACCAAGTAGCTGCTTCTCCAGTGAGCTGATAAGATCCCCAAATAGCTTTAGTTTCGGCGGACAAATCACGGAGGTCAAAGTATTTTTCCATGTCAATGATCCAAGCTTCAGCACCGTCACCAATAGTCTTACCATCAAACTTAGGAGGTGTAACCTTTTTAAGGTCCTTTCCTAATTCCTCGACAATCTTATTTCTATTATTTCCGTTCACTTCTCCTTCAGGACCTCGAGCTTCCTCTCTTCTTTCCTCATTTCTATTCCCCCTTATGCCTCTAATTTCTTCTTCCATGGTATTCATTCTGGTTCCCTGTTGAGTCAGAAGAGCTAAGATTTGGTCCAACTAATTATTCTGTCCCTCACCATTCTATCCAGCATTAACATTATTGCCCTCATTGTTTCTAGCATTAGACCCTCCTGCAGCAGTGCCAGCATTGTTTCCAACATTGCCTTCCTCAGTGTTACCAGCGTCGGGGTTACTGCCAGATCCTAGGGTTCCTCCCCTATGCCCAGAGTTCCTAGTGTTCATGATGAACTATCTGCAAGAGTTTTCAACTTTTAGCGTAATGGTTCCATAAAGTTCCAGAGTAGAACCATCGCTTTGATACCAAATGTAAAGTACTAAAAATTCACACATCATGAAATTGGAGTAAAACATAGACTTACTATAAGTAAATGCAATGGCAGTAATTAAATAACTTCTATTTCATCATTCCGAAGGAAATATAATAAGATAACATTCGAGAGTCCAAGCGAATTTTTAGATTAACAAGTAAAGGTACAACCACAATTACAATGCGTGAAAAGATACATCTGAAGTCATTTACAGAGTATGTAGAAATAATATTACAAGAGTCAAATAATGGCATCAAGCCTTACAATCATTTAAATACAAGAAGTACAACTATGATCAATGTCAAATAAATCTAAGAAGGAGTCCTCGACTGCCATCGACCAACCGGCCATCTGCTGCGTCGTAGGACAAGAACATGGTTCATGCATTTTTTCCACCCAACCACGAAGCTTGCGCTTCCCCGGTACCCTTCAAACTGAAGGATGCCCGACCTTGCTCGAAGAGCCTAGCAACCTGGAAACATATGCAGGGTGGAATCTGGTATGTGCCTATCAATCTACATGCATTGCTAAAATGAATGCAGCATCTCATCAATAGGATGTGGTAGGAAAAAAAATAATGTACAATGTATAGCTAGGAAAAGTCCATCTATTTCAATGGTTCATGTCTATTTCAACATTCTATTAGCTTTGGCCAAAGCGTTACTCCGTAATAACGGCATGCAAGTTTGAAAAAGAAACTTACTTCCCTAATAACCCACATTCGATACCCGTCTCGGAAGACAATCTTTCTGTAACATAAAAAAAATAGAGATAAAGAGATCGCTCAAGTTGTTTCTATATAAGCAAGATTACAAGGTCATAATTATAAAGTACTAATCTCCTAGTACACATTCATGAGACAGAAAGTTTCGTTGAGTTAAGATAACTAGCATAATTCCTATAACAATCAAAACACTATTTCATACATTTCCACCGTAGTATACATTCCTTACTATCTCCTAACATTCAAAAACTACAGGTTATTTGATTAAGAATATGATTTTTAATTTATTTAGTTGGGTTTACACTCCTTTTGTCCAGGGTATAGATTTGATATAGTAGACTTCTACGGTTGTGCTCTCATTTCATCCCTGTTTTATATGATTAAAAGAATAAAGTATAAACTATTCAATTAATTACCCGTTACAACCCATTTGTTAAGATGATCAAAAGATTCTTTCCATTTGAATGGAACAACAATAAAGAAATGCAAACTATCTCATGGAATCAATGCATTCACTCAAAATATAAAAAAAATGTTCTTGGAATCAGTGTGTTCAACCAAGAGATGAAAGGCATTCTTTGATTCATGGATCCCTAAACTCGGTAAATATCTGATTACAGAATATATCTTGAAGCTTCTATAAGGAAAAGAACCATGGAATATCCTATAAAGACACTAGATCTTTACAGCTACAGCTAATGGAAGCCATGAAGGGAAGAAACACCGCAGCAACACACATAGCACAACTTCCTGGACATTTATATTCTGGCTGCTCACTCTAGACATAGCACAACTTCCTGGACATTTATATTCTGGCCGCTCACTCTAGACAAAGCACAACTTCCTGATCATTTATATTCTGGCCGCTCACTCTAGACATAGCACAACTTCCTGGACTTTTGTATTCTGACCGCTCACTCTAGACATAAATCGGGTGAGCTTCAGAAGGTACTTCTTTCAATGTCTAGGCTCTTTACTACCTGGAGGAGGATCGATATTTTAACTTTTAGAAACAACGATACATACATAACCGTGATACATACAGAAACTGCGTTGATAAACCAATATAAACAGCGAAAGGTTCTCTTTTAACCTGAGTCGATTTTACATGGAGACGACGATCTAAGAAAAGGTCTTAACAAAAGGTATTCAACTTATCATTGCTGTTAGTGTTGAGATAACAGAACAAGGTAGACGAGATGGTATAAGATAATTTTAAATCAGCTTCACTATAGGCAACGACGCTCATGTACTATAGTCGGAGTAATTTATTTATCAAGCAAAACCATAGTCAGAATTTTTGCAGAAATCAGTTTTGAAACTAACACAGTTAACTTGGCTTTGAGTGCGTCGGCTGCATGAATGTTGATCTATGAATTTATGAGCCAAAACGAATGGTAATCACCCTACACAACAACGACTTTCAAAAGCATGGATCGGCACAAGATAATGCATATTGGTTTCATTCGTGTAGAGTGACGTGGAAGTCTCTGACGATACCTCAAGATAGCCAGAAGCAAGCAAAAAGAACAGTTTGGATAGTTCGAAAGAAAAGGCAGGGAAAGTTTGACTTAAAAAGATAGCTAAAACCATTACATCTGCTAGAAGGATTCGCAGTAGTAGCGAAGAGCATAAAAACATCTAGAGATCGCTTCGTTGAACAACAAAATAGCATCTAAAACCAAAAATGGAGAGAAATCTTCTTATAGGAACACCTTTATTCAAACAAGAATGAAGAATGCATATTTTTACTAAGAAGAATACCTGTATTCAATAACTGATCTGAATTCGATCCTTGCAGTTGCTTTCCTCCTTTCTGATCGCCCAACTCTGTTTCCTTGTCTTTTTTCTCCGTCCCTCCTCCTTTCAGCTCTGTGTGTCTCTTTTTAATAACCTTAACCTAAATTTGACTCGCAGATCCCCTCCCACCATGCAAGGGCTCGATTACTTAACTTACCTTTGAATAACTCTTTCCCTCCTTAATTTGCATGCGTGTGCATGCTGAAATAGTTTCTTTTCCCATTCTCTAAAAATAATTAAAAAAAAAACAAATATATAATTTATATTACCTTCTATTCATATATATTTATTAATTTAGGTTTTTCTTTGATTTATTTGTATTTTATTATTATTATTATTATTATTTTAATTAAAATAAACAATGGTATACTAATTTAGAAATAAGTAATAAAAATACATTCTAAATAACATAAAGATAAAATATCTTTTATTAGGTCTACGTATATTTTTTTTTTTTTTAATTCGCAATTTGCTCACGTTAAATTCTTTTTATGAGAACCATATAGGAATAAGGTTAGCATTCTATTTTAATTTTGAACAATATATATATATTTTCATCTGTTTTTCAAGATTCTAACTTATCGTTTTGATGCATAAACAGGTGTCGAGTTCGAAGATAAGACAAACAAAGACTTTCATAGTGATTCTGACCATATGAGAGTGTCGTCATCCCTTTGATAATTACGATAAACATAATCAATGAATTTAACATGCAAGTATTACTTGTCGAAAACACACGCAATGCATATGCAAGATAAATCAAACTACGTGAGTGTGTGGAATTCCCAGATAAAACCCGTCAAATGTTGCCACGTAGCTAGGACTCCCCTACCTGAGCCATGCTCTTGTCGTTGACAAGGCTGCAAAAGTCAAACTCATAAGACCATCAATAAGTTAGTCCCAATATAGCCAAAGTGAAGGAAATAGCCAAAGCGAATCAGTTTAACTAATCAATGTAATTATTGAAATTGTATCCTTTCAATCAAGTATGCAAAGTATGAGACGTGACATGGTAAAAAGACACATTCACATAGTCTTATGGGACCAAGTCCAAAACACATACGAAACTAAATATAGAAGGGTCAAGCCCAAATAACATCTAGGCAGTTAAAGCAACGTCAGTAGAAGGTAGGTCTTGATCATTAGGATTTCCCCACACATCTCCAGGGGTAGTGTCATCAATCAAATCCTAGCCAATGAGAGCACCTTCATCTTCAGAATTGTCTTCAATGGGGTGCTATGCACGGACAAGAGAGATGGCAAGTTGCAGTCAAGAAAACTTGTCAAAGCTAGGCCAACCAGCACCCCCACACTCATGAAAAGAGGCCAAGGGTTACATATAAGGTTGGGACCAACCGCGAGAAAAAGAGTTGAATGTGAATTCTAAGGCTGGACACCACGTTGTTTGGCATACTAGTTGTACGCACACCGACAACCTCTTGAAGGAGAGGTGGAGCTCAGCAGAATCCTGGCAACAATGCAAGGGCATTGCCCCAATGGTCCAACAACTCTTGAAGATGGGCAACCTCAAATGCAACGTTGCTAGCTTGCACTTGAATCTACATGAGAACATTAGAGGATACAATATGATAAGGATGTCCTCCACCCAGCACACTCACAACAACAAATTATATATTTCAAGTCAATGAGAACATAAACTCGTAGGGAAAAATAGTGATTTACATGGGGAAAACTCTTTCCAAAAAAAACCCACTCCAAAAGCATCTCAATATATTATTCAGCAATCTCAACAAGATCATAATTAACTTATAGAGCAAGCTTTCATGGGAGTATCATTAACAAGTTATCCAGAGGCAACTCAACATTTATGATAGTCTCTCTCAACCTCTATTTCAAGCACATGATATATAGAAGATACAATATATGAAATTGTCACATGATAATTACAAAACCATGAGATAAAACCACCCAAAAGTGGTGCCCAAATTATATCCAATCAAAGATGTCTTATGATGTGTCAAAACACACATCAACACATGCAACTCCCCCTTACAACTCTTTTCTGTGTCCAACATGTTTTTACATTTTTAAAGATGGGAGGCCCAACTTTTAGAGGCCATAACTTTTGATTTGGGGGGCCAATTGATGAACTATGTGATGCATTGGAAAGCTCATGAAGAGATCTATGCAACCATAACGACTATGTTAGTTATGACTATTTTGGACATTTTGAGGCCAAAAACAACCTCTAGGTGCCTCAAAATTGACTCTGAATCTTTTTTAGGTATTTCAAAAACTAAAATCTTTAATATCTTGACATGTAGACATGACCTTGGGTCAAAACTTGCCTAGAATGTTTATTTGATAATTTTTAGCTTTGGAGAAAATTTGAGGCTCATACATGCTCAAATACAAAGTTACTAAAAATAGAAACCATGCTATTTTTACCCTTACTCAAAACTTTGGTTGTTCTTAATTGTTCTCCAAGAGATTTTAGAGGAAATAAGCTTCACGGGTAGTTTCCAAGACCAAAATTAAAAGGAAATAAGACAAAATCATTTTTTGGGTGATGTAAGATTTCTCTTACACCGCTAGATGTTCCTGCATCATCATAGCTTTAGTGTAGAGAGAAAAATAAACATATGTAGTGCAATTAGAAAACAAAGATGCATTTCTATATTTTCAAATGTACTAAAGAGAATCTCCACCCTAAGAGCATGCCAGATCTTGGTGTACTTATGTTGGAAATAAGGCCAATCCCCTAGTAAAACATATGCCAAGAGAAAAGTGTAGGCTGAAATGGCTTGAGGAAATCATGAATCCAACTCCAGGCTTCTTGAGCCCAAGGACCAAACCAAAAAAGATGCATGAGATTCTCAAGTTTTCCACAAAAAGGACAACAAGAGTGAGGAATTCCCATATCAACAAGCCACTCCTCTAGTGGAAGGCCCTGATACAAAATACACCAGGTGAAATGAGCCAATTTGGGCTCTAGCACAGTTGACCAAATGCATTGGAACCAATGATGTCAGGTTCAAGAGAAGACTGGAGTTACTAGCAAAGGTTAAGTTGCTCCACCATGGGAAGGTGTGGAGAAATCCACAAATAACCTTTACATGGCATATAATTCCAAAAAGGGGTATCCGAGTACCATTTCAAATCCTTCCACCAAGGTTTGGGATATCAAACACTTATAATATGCAACATCTGAGGAGGAACAGAATCAATTACAACCTAGAAAGTCTCTTGGTCTTGATTAGTAAACTAAAATTTAAGCTTGAACTTAGGCCATGATAAGAAGTTCTTTGTGACCCAATGAATAAGGTCATACAAAACATGCACTCTGCATTTGAAGAATCATAGAGCATGAATCGAAGGTAATTTGGCTAGGGGCATGCCATGAGAACTGAGAATAGAAGACCACCAAATAGACTATTTATTAATGGGTAAACCATTACTGAACTCATCTCCTACCCATCCAAGCCAAAGCTTGGTGGCTTCATAGGCTTTTCAAATACTTTTGATAATAAAATTACCCTAGATGGTAAGAGGTTCCTGCATTGTGAGAAGAGTGCCCAAATCTGAGTAGGGTATCCTAAAGGGACACCAATGCTAATGTAGTGTCGAACAAGAATTTTGCAATCTTCATTTCCTTCAAGGGACCTAATAATCCATTTGGAACAAAGGGCAATTCCCTAACGATGAATGAAAATTATATTAAGCTCCTTATCTCAACAAGGTAAGAAACAAAATTCCCAGAAAACATGATGGAAGCCTTCATGCCAATCACTAGAAGCCTAGAGAAAATCTTTAAGGAGTTTCTCAATCTTCAAGTAGGATGCCTTGGAAGGGACCCAACAGGAAGAATAATAAGCATGCATGCTAGATAGAATTTTAGAAAAATTCTAAAACATACCAGCCAATGAAAGTGTGGCTTGGTTATCTAATACTAAACCTTTCTCTCCATTCTTGCAATCACAGCCTGTCGAAACTCAGTGGGAGAGGCCTAGAATGCAAAAGGAATCCCTATGAATCTAAAGACTTCCCCATGATCAATCCATTTACATCCAAAAGAATCAACTGAGCCAAGTTTGGGAATGAAGAATTGTCGATAACATTGGGCCTTATGACTACTATATAGATGAGCCTATCAGGAGGCCTAGAGATAGAGGAGACCCCATTAGGGATATATTGAGGTTGAACCTTCCTACATTCATTGGGACCACAGAGGGAGCTGAGGCAGAGGCCTGGCTTATCAGCTTAGACAGATGCTTTGCGTTGCATCCTTACGAGGGCAACACAAAGGCCCATGTGGTGGTACACCTGTTGCAAGATGCAGCAGCTACCTGGTGGCACACTGAGGAGTGCAAGCGTCACCTTTCTTTAGACACCCTCACATGGGAGACCTTCATTGAGCACTTCAATGCACTCTACTTATCAGACCATTACAGGCAGCGTTGTATAGACGAGTTCCATGACCTTCAGCAGAGGGGACTTACAGTGGCACAGTATGAGGGTAGGCTTACAGAGTTATCCAAATATGCAAAGTATCTCCATGACGAGAAACTCCTAGTGCATAAGTTTATTAGAGGACTGAACCACAATATAGCAGGGCCTGTTCATATGGTAGACCCCCAGACCTTGAGTGATGTTGCCAAGAAGGCATATATCGCTGAGGAGATTCAGGGACGAGGGCAGAGTCCATGCCCTCAGTTTTAGGATCATGGACAGCAGCATCATCAATAGAGTTTCTGTAGACCATCACAGCCACCTCATAAGGGAGGATTTAGTTCCACACCCTTACCTCCTAGGCCCCTATAGCAGCAGTAGCCACAGCAGTAGCAGCATCAGTAGGGTCCACGCAGAGACCGGTGACAGCAGCCCCAAGCGGCAGGACCTGCATGATCGTAGCAGTCTTTTGGAGGATCACAGAGTTCCACGGGCCGACCTACACAGCAACAGTCATCGAGCAGGACACAGACGGTACACATTCAGGCTTGAGGACCATGCTATGTTTGTGGTGGAGCGGGACATATAGCTAGAGAGTGCCTACAGGGCTTTATAGTAGGGGACAGCCTCGTGCTAGAGGATCCGAGCTGACGGTTGGAGATGTGGGTAGATCCCACCACATGCTTGCAACGGTTGACAACCGTGAGGCCAAGTTTCAGACCCCCATCTTTGAGACTACGGGTAGAGGCGGATGGACAATTGGCTTTGGAGCCAATTCACATATTGGCTCATCGGACACTAGGCCTTCAAGGTCGAGAGCTGGACTAGGTTAGGGTCCAGTGGGATCGTTTTGACGAGGTCACAGCGACTTGGGAGGATGCAGCTAGTTTGAGGGCACTCTATCCTCACCTTTTTGACGACTTCTAGGAGGAAGTTTAGTCTTAGGGGGGGAGGATGTGAGGCTGATTATTTTACCTCCCTTATTTTGATCGTTATGCTATTCAGTTGATGACATTATCAGACTTGATTTTTATCTCCTGATTATGATAGGACATTGATTAGACATATGTGATTCGATTTGATCTAATTTGGTGATGTTTTGTGATTCGACATTTGAGATATATATGTGATGATGTTTTGTGATGAGATTCTAGTTATTTATGTGATGTGGGCTAGTTGACATGTGATTGGAAAAATGCAGTTTAATTTGGAATTATGTATTGATGATTATTGTTGTACTCAATTGCGTGAATTTAATTCTAGTTGCTTCGGCTATGAATTTTCATGACATGATTGACACTTGATCAAGATGTGCAGGTTTTACATTCCCTAGCCACAGGAAATTGGAGGTAGAATTCACACCAAAGTTATCCCCTGTAAAACTGATCCATTCCCAAGAGGGATAAGGATCACGTTGGATTTTGAATGTTGATTTAAGTGCTTGATTTAATTTTATTATTTTGGCCTTAGTACCCTTTTTGTTTAATTGATTAATAATAAGTGTTGTATAAATTTTACTTGAATTACACCACTTGGTATTTATTTTATTTTGGGCCATTTAAAAGTAGATTTTTAACCTCCTTTGTGAACCCTAGAGTCCCAAAAGTCACCCTAGGTGGTTACCCATGAGTCTAGGGGCAACTTGGACTATCTAACCCTAGTTTTGACTCACTTGTAGTCACTCTAAACTATGGTTTAGTAAAAGTGACGAAAATTTGAAATAAGGGAAGGTGGGAGATGAGTCATGCCTTGGGAAAGACTAATCTCCCTTTCCAAAGTTTGGGAACCCTTTCCCAAGGAAGACTTGGGAGGTCTCCAAGACTCTCACACATGTGTGAGAGTGTCTTGGAGGAAGATGGCTCCTTGAGAGAATAAGAGGATGCCATATGGCATCCCTTATCCTCTTGAGGGTGTGAGTGGGATTGCCACCTCACCACTTGTCCTCTCACACATGTGTGAGAGCACAAGTGGATAAGGTGAGGATTGAGAGGGAATGGGAGGATGACACTTGTCATCCTCACACTTCCCCTCCCTTGCAAGTGGCATGGGAGGAGGAAGGAGAAGGTGACAAGTGTCACCTTCTCATTCCTCAAGGCCAAATTGATGGCCTATATTATCTCCTCTTGTTGAGGAGTGTGGGGTTCTTGCAATTTTAATTTTTCTTGCTATTTTGGAGGAGTTTGGGAGAGTTAGAGGATTTTTCTTGAAGGATTGGAAGGCTTGGGAAGGGTTGGAGCTCTTCACCAAACTTACTTCCATTATAAGGGCTTGAAGGTAGGCCTCTTAACTTGTTTTCTCACCCTAGCTTATTTAATGTATTGTATTATAGTTTTTGGTTGTTTTACTGTTGCATTGTTTTGTTTTTGTTGGGATGGGAGTTATGGTGAGAGCACCTCCAATGGAGGTAATGCTCAACTTGTATGGGTAGGAGAAAGGAACCTCCTTGAGGTCTCTCCCACATTTTGTATTTATGCCTTGAGGGCTTTTATTTGTGGAGGAGTTTATTGAATGACAAGAGTGCCATGGAGATTATTGTGATTTTTGTGGAGAGTGGTGTTTTAGAGATTTTGGATTGAGGCCATGAGCTTGACATTTTATCATTTGGGAGCCCTTTGAAGTTGAGGGGTCCATTTCGTACCCTCAACAACTCATTTTCATGAATTGAGTTTTGTGTTATACCTATGGGCTGTTTGTGTTGTTGTGTTTGATATTTTTGTTGTGGATTGTTATACCCGTGTGAATCCCTACCTCCCTAGCTCGGGGGTGACTCAATTGCGGGTCTATGGTAGGGAGGAGAGCTTTCAAAGTGGCTGGTTTTGTTGTTCTTGTTGTTGTGTTTATTGTAGGATTAGAGTGGAAAAAAAAAGTGGATGAGAGCTCCTCTTTGTGTGTTTCTAGTTGTATTTTCTTGGCTATTTGAGCCATGGCCATGGTGGCCTTAATGTAAAGATTTGTTAAATTTTTCCTTGCCTTAGAGTTGGCTCTGTTAGTTATTGGAATGCAAACATTCAGTTATTTTATGTAGTGTTGTTCACTTACTAATTTTGTGGAGCTATGAAATTTGTGAAATATATGAGAAGTTGCTTTTATATTTGTTGTCACTATTTGTTTCCAAACAAAAAGAAGAAGTATGCATGTGTTTTAATGTTGTTGTTTTAGATCTTGTTGTGGATGAAAGAAAATAAATGCATCCTCTGTATGATTAATGCTTTAAAAAAAAAGGAGAATAAGAGTGTTATTCACTAAATACTAATTTTGTGAAACAAGAGAAAGTTTAAAATAGTTATCTGTATATTACTTGAAGGATATTTTATTAGCTGTTGTTTGGAAGAGAAAAGAAGTTGTTATGAAATTAAAATACTAGTTGTTGTGAAGAGGATAGAATTGTTAGACATTTATACGAATATCATAGTTTTTGTTTTAATGTTGCAAAAAAAAAGGGGGGAAAAAAAAGTATATTTATATATATTCTGTTCATATAGTTTTCAAAAGAAAAGTTAATGCTAAGGCATTTGTTTGATTCAGTGAATTAAATGTCAAAAAAATATATATATACTCAGTTCTACTCAGTTCATTCTTTTATTTTATTTTTTTGTGTATGTATACAAAAAATTAGAAATAGATTTCAGGGAACTTATTGACCATTGTACAATATATATATATATATATATATATATATATATATATATATATATATATATATATATATATATATATATATATATATATATATACGTATTGGTGCATACACTAATTCTGGGTATTTTAAATAAACTGTATTAACTCTTGAAACAGTGTATATACTTATATATATATATATATACATATATATATATATACATATGTATATATACATATGTATATACATGTGTATAAATATATATATATATACATGTATATATATATATATACATGTATATATATATATATACATGTATATATATATATACATGTATATATATATATACATGTATATATATATATATATACATGTATATATATATATATATTAAATGTGTTAGATCAGAAAACATTATAAAAAATGCTGAGAGATCGAATAATGTTAAGGTAGACTGCATAATGAGGTTTTGTTTTAGTATTGAATAAACAAAAAAAAATACTGGAGGGGCTGTGGGTAGGGCCCACAGTCCCTTAAGATCAAAGGGGGTGTGGGGGAGGTGGTGCCTCCACCCACACCCCAACACCCTCCCAAACCCCGAACCACCAGCTAACCCCGTAGTCCCCCCCACGTGGCGCCATTTCTCCCTGTGGCCCCTTCATACCTCACTGGACCCCTTTCCCCCTTCGGCCCCCTTCACCTCTCTGCCCTTTCCACTGCTCAATACCTCTGCCACTGTGCCGCCACCGAACTCCACTGCTCTCCATCATCGGCCCTTGGCCGCCACTCCTCTAAACTCTGTCTACAATGAAAATTTTCATACAGTTATTCTTGATACAAATGTCTAGAGATATATGCATATTTATCACAAAAGAAATACTTTGAATCAAACCTATTGCTAAATGGACCCTTGCAGCTGTAATTACTTCTGGTTACCTTCCATGGCCTCCATGGGAGCTTTGAAAACCCTAACCTGCAAGGGGAGGCAAAACAAAATGCAAAAGATGAAAGTTAGAAAATTAGGTCAATGTAGAAAACAAAACAAATGAGATAAGAGGATTAGGGTTCCTATTAGAGATAACTTTTTTTTTAAAAAGGAATTAGGGCAAATAGGGAAATTAGAAAACAATATCTTTTCTTTTGTGAGGGAATTGTGAGGAGAGGGTTTTATTTCTCTTTTCTTTTAAACCTTGCCTTTTTGCTTTTATCCATCTCACCTTAAGAGTTTTTATTTATCCTTGTTTTAAGATTCAATGGGGTTTGTTTTTAAATTAATTGCCTTGGGAAATTATTTTATCTTGGGGATAAATTTTAGCCTATTTGGGAAGAATTCTTTTATTTCCTTTGGTTTAAAATTATCTTAGTTGGGATATTTTTCTTCCCCTAGTAGGATTTTAGTGTTTTTTTATTAATGATCTATTTTCTTATCATCATTTTATGAGGAGAGTTATTTAAACTCTCTTCCCTCATCTAATAATTTTTCGAGTAAGTTATTAAACATAATGCCAAAATTATATTTAATAACGAACTCAGTTTTTCTGTTGAATTTAATCGATGTCTTGTCGTTTAAAATTATTTTATTATTCTACCTTATATTGTTGATTTTGTTTCTAAGTTTAATTTAATTTTTATTCTTAAATTTTATGAAGTCCCTTCTTGATGTTTTATTTTTAAAATTTATTTTGCGCTTATCGAAAACATGTTATGCTGTCAGAATTTTGCTAGATTTTTAGGGTTTATTTTATGCATTATTTTAATTATTTTAAATCCATCATTCCACTTTAATCACACGCCATCTTCCCATTGTGTTACTTAAACCACTTTTTGATTTAAGTAAGTTAGGGTTCATTGTTGGCGAAATCATCTTCACCTAGGAAACTTAGGGTTCAGATTTAACCAGTCTAACCCTAGACACAACACACTACTTGTCGCATACCCCCTAGACAGCCTTCACCTTAGCTATTATGTTGACATGTTTATGCCTTAGGCGTATTGCCACCGAGCACGCAAATGCGTGCGAGGGGGTTCCTAGGGATAGGTTGAAAAGTTTTTCGCAGTTCATGTCATGACCACATGGCAAATGTGGACATGATACGTGTGTTGTGTGTCGTGACCACATGGGAAATGCGGGCATGACACAATAGAGCTTAATTGCCAAAGCCTTAGCAATGATTTTGTAGGAGACATTGAGCAATGTGAGAGGTCTCCAATTGTTGATCTCTTCGAGATCACTAGACTTAGGTATGAACTTGATATTACCTTTATTAATTAAATTTCCTAAAGAGATAAATTGCATTGCTTCAAGATAAACATTATGTAAGTCACAAACCATGGTGTCACAAAAATGTTTTGTAAAATTCATAAGGGAAGCCATCCATGCTAGGGGCTTGTCATTGGCCATTTAAAAAATAGCCTCCTTAAGATCATCTTGAGTGAACAGCTGATCACACAAAATGTGTTGAGCATTGGAAACCCAACAAAGGACTGCATCAAGACATTGTTGCAAAGCATGCAACCTAACTAGAGTTTACTCTTGAGCTGCAAATACTTGTTCATAATGTCAAACAAAGGCTTATAGAATGTTAGGAAACTCTAGCAAGAGTTTTTTTCCTTCCCATAATTGTTGGATGGATTGAAGTGTGATGGGCACACAAGGTGTGGAAAAAATCCTTTGACACTTTGTCCCCAATCTTTTAATCCAATGGAGCCAAGCTTTGATTTGGGCCCCATGAGTTGTATGGGCAATGGTGATCTATTTATGATGCTAGAGCTAGGCCACCCAAAGTTGGATGGTTGTGTTGAATAGCTGAGCTTCCAAAGCGGTAGAGGCTTAGCAAAGCTCATGGGTGGTGGTCTCATAAGAGCATCAATGGAAATGGGTGAGTTCTCTCCCATAAATTTAGAAAAATCACGAGGTATAGGTGATGGCGTCATTCCACCAGGGTATCTAACTGGCCCCATGCATACAGCGTGGCTCTAAATTCTAGACATATTGCATATGGGTTGAAGTGGCCTTGTGCTAGAGAATTGATTTATTAAGAAAGAATTAAGTCTTCATGGCTTTTGGCTTGGAGGTCCTCCATTCAATATGAAAATGTATATGAAAATGGTCAGAAAGGATAAGCTCTACCAATAGATCAATTGGTAAGGAAAAGCAGTTGGCAAAAGAGAAGAATGATTGGGTAGAAATCATGGCTGGATTGAGCCACTTCAAGACCATATTAGGTCTTCCCTTAAATTACTCCATGTGTACCAAAGAGAATGACCTTGGCAGCAACCAACATTAGGATTGTAAAGACCCAATTTATTACACATAATAAACCAAGCCTCCTTTTCACTAGTTGTCTACCGCATAGGCAAGGCTCCACATTTATCATAGCTACACTCAACTATATTAAAATCTGCACATAGAACCCAAGTGGTGGCCAACTTTAAGTGAGCAATCCATTTCCAAAGAGAAGATCTCTCTACAACATCATTGGGAGCATAAACATTAATAACACCAAAAAAAAATTATTAACATTGAAAAGAGCCCATAGGACATGATTGGTGGGGTCACAACCATGATCAACCAAAAGTTGATGCCACATAAGAGAGATAAAGATCACAACCCCTCCATGACCAGCTTCATGGTTACTACAAAAGCAATGGCTGGAAGGCCAAATGACACGACAAGTTACTGAAAGAAAAAAAACTACACTGTGACCTCTTGAAGGCAAAGAATGTCTAAATCTAGAAACTAAAGTCTATTAGTATATAGTTTTATCACTATAGAAATAACCAGACTCACCCACAGGTAGAAAAAAAGTACTAAAAAATGGAGAAATCGTTGTGAGTTCAACAATTCTCCTATATGTTTGAGGGGGCAGCTCCCTTGTATGATGGGGGTTTTGTTATAGATATGGTTCCTCAAGTTGTCATTGATGTCAACACTATCATGGAGGTGTGATGGTGTTCATGGTTGGATGTCACGTGCAGAGAAGATTCAGTTCATGGTTGGATGTCATGTCCTATCCAATAAAGAAGAGAGAAGACATAGTTCATGATTGGATGTCATGCCTTGATTAGTGTAGAGTTAAGTATGAAGATATATTAATATGGGAATTAGAAGCACTAAGATGATCATATGTGTTTCTGATGTTAGAAGATGTTACTAATGGCCTAAAGAATGTATGTTCCAAGTTTAATGATGATTGGATTACTGGAAGTATGTTTTGTAGTTTGAATATAGTATTGAGGATATCTACTATACAACAATAGAATGCTCTGCATTCCTCTGCATTTATAGATATGGCTATGCAGTTCTAGAACTACATTTAAGGCACAATGAAGGTCATACTTCCAAAGTTTCAGATCATTTGTTCTTCTGCTATGAAAGTTATGCATGATAAAGTACCAGCATGTGTTTTCATGGAACAAAGTGATGTTGAAGGCATGTTGGAATGCTTCACATTCCTTTGGATGTGAATGTTTGCCTTTGTAGTTTTGTGGACATGTTCATGGATGTGCATTACATGCTTCCTTGTAGTTTCAAGGTTCTTGGTTGTCAACAAGCTCAGTTTCTCAATGACAGTATGTATGTTCTAGAAGACAGGTTGTTCTTAGAGTTCATGATTGAAGATGTGTGATGAAAAATATTTGATGTATAGAGGTAAAGGAGTAGTTGTAGATGTTGTATGAGTCCTCTAGACTCATTTGGAAAAGTTTCATTATGATCTTTCTTATTTTCAGTACCGCACAAGGTTGTCAAATTGTTGTGGCCATTATGCTTCAAGTTTTATTTCCCAAGTTTTCTCAATCACTTGAGAATGCTCATGTACTTCTGCCTACCTTGAAAGTTAAGTAGTAAGAGCATCCCACATTGAATAACCCTCCCTCATAGTCTCCTAGCCTTCGGTGGTTCCTCTTGTTTCTTCTAATGTTCCTGAAACAAAGGAAGAAAAGGAACCTGCGTTGGAAGATGCTACGGTTCCCCTTAAGAACATCACAAATAAAGCTAAGCAAAATAAGGTTGAAAGAGAAAGAAAGAAGCATCATCATGATATGGCATGCCTTGTCATAGGAGAGGAGAAGCTCCCTCCTCACATGTGTTTATCACCAATGGAGACCAAAGAAACATCTGCTACTATTGTGTCCCCTACAGAGAAAGAAGAAGCTTCAAAAGTCACTATGGAGCCTATTGTACCACATTCTGATAGCGATTTTGAAGATAATATAGGTATGGCTATTGTACCATATACCTCTTGTGCTATAGTTCTTCTTGCATCTTGTCCTCCTTTTCAAACGGATGAGGAACTAGATTAAGAGGAGGATGACTTGCTTTAGGTTAACTCACACGTGAGGTACCTTATTTTTGTTGTTATGTGTATGTGATTGTGCTTCCCCTATGATGTGTTGCTTGATGCCTTATTTCTATTTTGTGTGTCGTTAAGTTCTCTTTGGATGACCCTTGACACCCTTGTAGGTGCAAGGATGCAAAGGGACCGAAATCTGTTGTGACATTCTCTCTATTTGTATGATCATTCTTCTATATGTCATAACTTGTTTTTTTTGTGTCCTTTGGGGATGATGCAAGGTGTAGAATGCTTCAACACTCTCCCTTGCTGACATAAGGGATGTTTACTTTAATTTCATAAACTATTTCTTCCTTCATCTCTGTAGTTCTAATAGCTAGCGGATGATGAAAATTCCATATATATATGTGTGTGTGTGTGTGTGTGTGTGGTCTTGAGATGTCTCCTATATACAACCATTCCTATATTGATCCTAGTTGGTAGATCCCTTTATGTTGTTCATTGGCTTAATTTGTTGTCTCTTTTATGTTTTGATTTTGTAGCACATTGCTTCTATGCTTGACATCATACCATATCTACACAGGCCATTATGTATCATGCCTAGAGCATCGCCTCAATTTTCCTTTTGTAGGGCAACCCCTTGGTGTGATGTAGTTCTTTGAAAATGCATTTCTCATGGGAATGTGTTTCCAAAAAGCTCTTGTTCCTATTTTGTGATTTGTTGTACCTTAAAGCAACTGTTCCCTAATAGCAGTTAGCAATTACTTTAAGGTGGGGTCATGCATCATGCTATGCTCTCTTTTGGATTGCATATTTGCTTGTTGGTAGGGAACTCACCTAGTGATTTGGTGGTCCTCACTAGCCTGTGATGATTCCTCTTGGGTCCATGAGCCACCTAGTGTAACGTGGCTGTCTAGACTGTGTGCTTCATGTGACATAGCATGGTCACCTAGTAATTCAATAGTCCTTACTAGTGTGTGATCCATGGTGGCACTTATTTCCACATGACCCCTAGCGATAGAGAAAGCTAGCATTAGAGTCATGTGCCTTGTGTGTTTGTCCTATGTGTATTCTTATACTTTCTGTCTTTACGCATTATGTTTTTGTCATATGTTTCTACCTTATGTTTTAGCCTATTTTTTTCATGTGCCTTCATCATGTCTTCCAGGTGTCCTCTATGTATTCATTGTGACTTATGTGTATGCTTTATGTATTCACTGTGACTTATGTGTATGCTTTGTGTTTTGTGTGTATTACTTGTGTATTGCATGTCTTTAGCGTGTATTCTTGTGTATGCCTTTACTGCTCTGCATATGTGTGAATTAATGTTGCAATGTCTTGTGTGTTTTGTCTTTGCTTATGTATTTGCAACCTTAGGATCCTAATCTTGGAGGTTACTTGTAGTTCACAACTTGGTAGAATCCTTTGGTCTCCTATGTTTGTGTGTTTTATCCATCCCTTTATTATGAGTTCAAATGTAAGTTCGTACCCCCACTAAAGTGGGGGCTAAATGTAGTGTCATAAAATGTGTACTCTAGCATTTTACACCTAGTTTAACTCCTAGGTTGGACCTATTGTGTTTTTTTGTTAGTTAGGACCTATTTTAACACCTCTTTGAGCTCTAAATGATGAATATCTCGATCCCAACAAGTAAACATGGGACTGGACTAATCTCACATTAAAAGACACTTTCCAGAGTTTATGGGCCAAAGGTCCAGGGTGCCTAAGTAGCCTAGTCTCGCTTGGGTACTTTGGTCCCACTTTGTGGTGTTAGCTTAGGACACTTCTTTAGTTAGTATTTGTTGGCCTAAAGTAGTTTTATTTGTCTAAGGTGAGCAAGAATGCATATTTAAGTGTGTGTTCTAGTTCATTTTACACGTAACTAGATGAATGCAAAATTGCTCTCATGTGATGTTATATTCCAAAGGATTCTTCATGTTTGGATTGTCTTCTACTTGTGAATGCTATTGAAGTTGTTTGTAGGGTTCGAAGGAAGTTTGAATCCCTCTTCATCACTCTCCTTTGTTGGTGTCAGATCTTCATCAACTAAGGTTGGGTATCTTATGGTTATTAGCATCATCTTTCATCATTATCTATTATATTGTTGCAGATCTAGCCTCTACCATCCTAGGGCACATACTCTTAGATCTTATCATTCACTATTGTGGAGGTGGGAATACTAACACAGGGTTTGACTAAGGCAAACCCTTAAATCAACACAACCTTTTCCCTCTTTTTGTGTGTGCAAGTAAGAAGAGCAAGTTTCAGAGGCTAGTTTCTAGGAAGAAGGTAGTGCAAACATATAGAGATATGATATTACCCAAAATTCTGCCTAAAGCTAAAATAGGACTAGGGTGCTTGAGTTATACTATCTTGGGAATTGTGCTACATTTTCAAGGTTTTGATTCATTCTCTTATATCTTGTACTTGTTGATCTCTGAGGTTGATTTCCTATAGTCTGTTATAGCCTATTATTCATCATTTCGTGGTTTAATCATAGTCTTAGTTTGCTTGCTTGGCTTTGGTTGATCTTGGTTAGTCCTTCTATATACAACAAAATGGCAGAACCCTTATAGTTTGGCTCTCCTCCTTGAGTAGAATCCATGCTTGGTTTGTGTCCTAATGTTTTGTAGAAGAGGATTTGACCTAGTTTGATTTACGAAGCTAGTCTCTCTTTTCCACTTTACATATCACTGTACAAAATTATTCTTAATGATGACAATATCATTTTAACAAAAATTAATATCAATTCCAAAATCTTTGATCTCAAGGCATAAAACTTATACCATTTGTAGACACACAAAATTGGCCTATTTCATTATTTAGGCATTTATCACTTCTTTTTATCACATTTCTTAGTTTTGTCTAACACACTTATAATTAAATAATTTCATCTTTCTTCTTATCCTTAATTAATTAAAAAAAAATTATTTATTTAATTAATCTTCATTATTCCTCTATTATTTCTCCTTATCCTTAATTAATTAAATCAATTTTAATTAATTTAATTAATTTTCATCATTCTTCCAATTAACATTAAATGATTAAATAATTTTATATTATTTAATTATTGTGGCTTCTTTTCTAATAAATAAATAAAATCATTTATATTATTTATTTATTCATCATGTCTATAAATTAAATAAATTTTTAATTTATTTAATTTATATCATCTTCTATTCTTATCTTATTCCTCCAAATGTGCAAGTGGGCCCCTTTGTCCTATAAAATGGCAATAAACAAAATGCGGGACAATTAAATAAAATAGAAATAAATCTATTATCCTTATCACTCCAACCCTAAAATAGAAAAAGCATCTCATGTTGAGGAAAGAATCTTATCACTATCAAAGCCCAACCAAAGTTTCTAAATAGAGCGCCTTTTTCATGGACACTTGGCATGTGCACATTCCTCCATCATTCTCATTCGTTGATTCATCCTTTTTCTCCCCACCATAAATCATCCATCCTCTTCATCTATAAATGCACTCTTATTCTCTCATTCTTTACTTCTCTTTTAGCATTCGTTTTCTCTAGCATCTGCAATTAATGTCTTTTGCATATCATTTTCCTAAGCACAATCATGGCAGCTTCATCCAATCTAGTCATTTGCATGGTGAAGCAATCCACATCTAAACCAAGAAATCACATCATCTGAGTTGTTTTGTTTAATTTGCATGTTATTTCTATCATCTAGATTTGATTTCTTGAAGGTGTTAGGGTTAGATTTGGTTTTCATTGTTTGATATGGATTTTTCCCCCATCACAAAATGGCACGCCCAATGGGACTCAAGCATTTGGTTTTTAGGATAACAGATGTGTTTATTGCAAGTTTTATGTGTTTACTGTTGCATGTCATTTTTCTTGAAACCCTAGTTGACTGAGACTAGAATCTTGATATTACTTTGGGGTCACCACCCAAGACCTTCTGTTGCCACCTTATATCTTCTTATCAACGCCAATCCCCAACCAATCACTTATCTTACTTCAGCCATCATTCTAAATGTCACAGTCGTCATTCTAAATGTCATGTGCAGTCATCACTTATATCTTCCATCATCGCTTATATCTTTTATCCTTGCTAATATCATAAGCATTGTTACAAGTATCACATTTACAATTATTAAAGTCTTCAACCTTGCCTAACATTCGTTGTCCCTAGCAGTATCCTAAACGGTCACCACCTCAAATCTTCTTTGTCGCCCCTTACAAATATCCCATCGCCATCTTGTTCACCCTTAGGTCACACTCTAAATCCTTGTCATAATCTTAAAACCCTCTATCGCAGTCTAATGCAAGGTCGCAGGTCATTTGCCTTAATCTTCGTCACTATCAAGAGTCTATGGTCGGTGCTCTAAACCCTAGGGTCTGAGTCAAAAGTTAACAGTCAATTTTATTAGGGTTAGCATTCATGGTTTAGGGTTTTTGATATTAAAACATTATTTAGCTTGGATTTCAATAAGTTCTGTAGATGGGTAGGGTATTTAGTTTATGATTATGTTCATGACCGTCAAATCACAGTAGTCAAACATCAAAAGTTAACTTGCAATCAACTAGTCAACCCTATCTTCTTCCACTTGCCATAAGGGGGTATATTTTTCTTTTTGCTATAACTTGGTCAAAACAGGTCAGATTTTCACATGAAAAGACTTGTTGGAAAGATTGTTCACCTAGCTACATAGTGGCATCAACAGTTTTGTGTAATTCTACCATTTCATCAAGTAATTTCCCTGTCAAACTTCAGCTTCTTTTAAAACTTCAATCGAGCATATCTTAAGCAAAATTGATTAGATTTCAACAAATTGTTTTTTAAAATTGTTTATAATTTCCCAAACTTTCAATTTATGCAACTTGTTTTGTTGTATCAGGTCATTTATCACAGATTTTTAATAGATTGCATATTTTGACCTAATCCTCTTTGGTTTGCAAGTTCATGTTTCTTCTTGTCACTGCAACATCTTATCGTTTGTCAAAGAATGGAGGCTATGAAAAACTACTGACATGTTTTTTGCAAGTTCGATTGGTTGAAGTCTAAATCATGTTTTTCACTAAGTTAGGCATATTTGGGCTTGGTGCTTAAAATAAACATTGCATGATCCATGTTTGTTTATCTTTCTTGTTTGTTTGTTGTGCATATCTGTAACCTGATTTAACAACAAGAGCATCCTCTCCCCCCACCTATCCAATGGATCTGGGGTGTAAGAGAAATTGTTGATATCTCTAGAGGGCCTACCTCCTGTTGTGATAGGGAATGACCCAAGTGGTAACAAGCTAAAGTTAAGCTCTTTCAAACTACTATATAAATAACGTGTTTGTGAAAAAAGTCATAAGCAACAGGTATAGTTTTGTCATACCGACGAATGTCTCCCTTAGTACCCTCATGGTGCATGAAAACCTATAGAGCATAGCCTCTATAGGCTGGGAGGCCTCCTAATCAGAGTGAATCACCACATGTATGGCAACCTGAACGAATGCCCTTACTAAATTTTTTTTTCTAGTAGTTGAAATCCTTCTATTTGTTGGCGCAGGAGGTCAGACCTTTGAAGCCATCCCACATTCTCATAGTTCAAAGTAGAGATAGCAAATTCTCTTTGGGAATTTGAAGTTTGGTATGCCCAAGAAGTGTTTACCATGTAAGGGGGAGCTAGTGCTACCAAACTTCTAAGCTATATCCTAATCCACATCATCCTAACACACATCCTAAGCCACATCATCCACATCCTCTAATCCTAATCATCCTAGTCAATCATCATTTTAAGACATTCAATCACTTCATCCATTTGATATCCAAATCATATCTTGATCATTCCACTTCCTCACATCATAATCGATCACTTGTAAACATGGGCATGACAATCTCAAACAAGACCTATGAGAGTGATGTTGGAATTAGCCTGAACAACTGAGAGGGGGGGGTGAATCAATTGCCCCCAAAATTAATCTTTTCTTTTCTTTTAAACTTCTTTCACAATTGTCAAATTGATTAATGATGTAAACATTAAAGCATATAAAATCAACACAGAAGCGAAAAAATAATCAACACATTTGACACTAAGATTTTTGACGTGGAAACCCAGTTAAGGGAAAAACCATGGTGGGTGTTAGCCCACACGATTCATACCCTGTTAAAAGTACTTTAAAAGAATGGGAAGGCACTTGTCTTCAGGCTCACTACCTAGAGCTCACTGCTCAAAAGAGAGGCTCACTACCTATAAGAATTTTATGCTTTACACAGAAAGAACAAACTGATAATTAGCATCTTTTCATGCCTAGTTCAATTTCATTGAATGCTCACAAAAACTTCTGCTTCTATCTTTAGACTCTTCTTCACTGACTCTTCACTCTATACTCCTTTCATTCCTCTTCTTCTCTGCTTTAGATCCTTTCTTCAGATTTAATTCATTTTTGCTCAAGGATGATTTTCAACAATCTTCAACAAGTATTTATACGCTTCATCAACCTTGGAATGATCAACAAGGTTGGCTAAACTTAATGCGGATCATTACACTGTTGACCAAACATAACTGAGACTTGAATCTTCCTCTACTAATGTGCCACACTTCATAAAGTGTTCTTTAGATCATCCGCAACATGCTAGGAACATCCGGTCGGCCAAGAACTGGGAAGAACAACAACCTCAAAGAAGAAATCTTCAACAATAAGCTCAAACTTCAATGCAAACCTCCAACATAGTAGCCACACAATCCAAAGACCTCCACAAGCACATTAAATTCACCAATAACATCCACTCTATACCAAATTACCAGAATCATTTGTATCCTCCTCTGGAACCTCAAGAACACTGTCTACCATGACTATCAAACTAGAAAGATAGCTTGCAGACCTCCAAACTATGAACCACTGGAATTGATGATACACACTGACTTCCCAAACATGCCTTCAGATCCACATACCATAATATTTCACTGCGGAGCAATTTGGATCAACTTACTGTCACTCTGTCTCTTCTGAACACAGTAAAATCTAGTTCTACTCATATGGCCATAACTTCTTCAAATCTTCATGTGGACTTCTCAATTCTTAACTGGAACAACCTCTGACAATCCTCTACATAGCCATGTGGTTCGCGAGCATTGAATCTTCATTAATTTTCTCAATATCCTCAACATTCCAGTCTCCTGAACAGGTTGGAAAATAAGGCACAGTTGACACCAATGACAAAAAGAATATGTTGACATCAATGACAACACCGCTTAGGCACATATTTACAACAATCTCCCCCTTTGTCATTGATGGCAACATATGATGTGAAAAACTGATTTGACCATCACAACAAGAACTTCTCCCCCTAACTTCTACAACCACTTTCTTCATTGCTCCCCCTGTCATCAACAATTAATTTTTTACATGTCTTCTCCCCCCCTTTGACATCAATGGAAAAGGGCACATATTAGCAATCTTTACCCCCCCTTTTTATTTCAGACTGATCTCCAACATTTGTATATTGACTACTCCTTAGATTAGCATCTTCTCAACATCAATTCAGACCTCAAGATATGACTGAGGATTCCACCAGACTGATGCACATAGTGCATCTTAGTTCTGATTAGGAGGGGTAGTAACCCCTAACTTCTCTCTAAGATACTCAAAAGTATCCTTGGTAAGAGGCTTAGTGAAGATATCCGCAATCTAATCTTTGGAAGACACAAACTCCAACTTGTCTTCATTCTCATTTACCTTCTCTCTCAAGAAATGAAACTTGATAGATATATGCTTTGTCTTTGAATGCAACACCGGATTCTTTGAGATGCTTATTGCACTAGAATTATCACAAAAGATTGTGACTAGCTCCTCAAACACAATTTTGATGTCCTTCAACATTTGTTTCATCCACAGAACCTAAGTACAATTATTTGTTGCTTCTATATATTCTACCTCTGAAGTAGACAGAGATATTGCCTCTTACTTTTTGCTCATCCAAGAGACCAATCTTCTTCCCAATAAAAATGCACCACCACTACTACTTTTTCTGTCATCCACATCTCCTACCCAATCAACATCTGTATATGCATGAAGAGTGAAGTCATTGTCCTTTGGATACCACAATCCATAATCAATTGTCCCCTTGAGATATCTAAAAATTCTTTTGACTACCACAACATGGGATTCTTTTGGATCAGCTTGAAATCTAGCAACAAGTCCAATGGCATTCATGATGGTAGGTCTAGTCTGAGTCAGATAGAGTAATCCTCCAATCATTGATCTATACCTTTTCTAATTTTCCTTGGGGGAGTCATCATCTTTACTTAACTTGCATCTAGTTACCATAGGTCTACCTACTAGATTTGAGTCTTCCATTCCAAACTTTTTCAATAATTCTTTCACATATTTGGACTGAGATATGAAGATACATTTATCTAACTGAACAATTTTCTAACCTAGAAAGAAATCATCTCTCCAAACATTGACATCTCAAATTCACTTTTCATCTAATCAGAAAATGCTTTGCACATACATTCATTTCCACCAAAAATGATATCATCAACAAAGACCTCAACAATAAGGATGTCCTTGTGATTAATCTTGAAGTAAATATTACTATCAGCAGTACCTTTGCTAAAACCTATCTTAAGAAAATATTTATCCAATCTTGCATACCAGGCTCTTAGAGCTTGCTTGAGTCCATATAAGGCTTTTCTTAGTCTACAAACCATATCTCCCTAATTAGACAACTAAAATCCTTCTGGTTGCTCAATGTAGACTACTTCCTCCAAATCTCCATTCAGGAATGCTGATTTGACATCCACTTGATACACTTTAAAATCTCTGAAAGAAGAAAATACAAGAAATAATCTAACTGCCTTGAGGAACATTTGCTTTCATCATCATCATCCTAGCAGCTTCTTGAATGGTCTAGTTCTTTGTTTCCACAACTCCATTCTGCTGAGGAGTCTTAGAAGCAGATAACTGTCTTTTTATTCCTTGCTTTTCATAGTATGAATCAAACTCACCGGAGGTAAACTCTCCACCTCTGTTGGATCTCAGACACTTTAATTTCACACCAATCTCATTCTCCACCATGACTTTGAACACTTTGAATTTTTCAAGAGCTTCTGATTTTTCTTTCAGGAAGGTTACCCATATCATCTAGGAGTAATCATCAATCAGTAACATAAAATATATGTCTCCTTGCACACTCCTAATTCTAGTAGGACTACAAAGATCAATATGCACAAGTTCCAACAATCCATTTGAGGACTATTCTTTTCTCTTGAATGAAGTTTTGTTCAGTTTACCTAATTGACATTCTCTACACATGCTATCAGTAGGTTTCACAAGTCTTGAAAGATCTCTTACAAACTGAGTGGAACTTATCTTGACAATGTTATCAAAATTCAAATGACACATTCTTCTATGCCAGAGCCAACTCTGATCAGTCTAAGCAAACAAGCAACTTTTACTAGAACTACTTAAATGAAAGATGTTACCTCTAATCTAAGTACTAGATGCAATTTCAGTTATGGAGCTTTCCAAGATTCTACATTTTCCATCCTTGAATCAGAGATCATAACCCTTGTCAACCAACTATCCAACACTGAGAAGATTATGTTTCAGTCCTTCCATATACAAAACATCATTGGTGCAATTCTTACCATCAAAAGAGATGGATCCTTTGGCATGGATTCTACCAGCTAAGTTGTCTCCATATTTCACAAGCCCGCCTTCATATTTTTCAAAACTCACAAATTTACTCTTGTCACCAGTCATATGATGAGAACATCCACTATCAATCACCCATTCATCCTTTTCAACAACTTGAGTAGCCAAGGTACTTTCCACATTTGCACAACTAGTAGATTCAGTAGACACCAAATCTTCTTCCTTGATAGAAATGAACACCCAATCACTTTTAGTGGAACCTCCATGATCAGATTCATCATTTGTGACTCCTTCTTCTCCATCTTCTTGGACATAGTAACATTTTTTCTAACCTTTAAATTTGTTAGGGTTTGGTTTTGAAAACCTCTCTGGAAATCTTGAGGCAAAATGACCAATCTTATTACAAGCAAAACATTTGAGTGGCAACTTTCCTTCATACTTACCGGATCCTCTTGGAAATCTTTTGGCAATAAGAGCTTCAAGATCTGCAGTCTCAATTTCATCATCTTCAAGATCCTTCCTTGTCTTCACAAATCTGTTTGATCTTCCTAAAGAACTTTCACTTAGATCATATCTTTTCTTTCCATACACACTAGCCTTGAATGCAAATTTAGACTTAGGGAGAGAATCACCAAACTCACTCATTTCAAATGCTAAGAGCTTATAGACTAACTGATCCCTTGTGACAGTTGTTACTATCCTGATTTCTTCAATGGTTGTAGGTTTATACTTGTATGCTGCAGGTAAGGATCTGAGCACTTTGGTAACAATTTCTGATTCTTCAAATACTCCACTTGCATTTTTTATACTAGTCACAAGTTCATTTACTTTTTGCATGTAGGAAGTAATGTTTTCATCTTCACTCATTACCAATCTTTCATATTTACCCTTCAGGCTTTGTAGCTTGGCACATTTAACATATTTGTCACCTTCATACAGATTTTCCAACTTATTCTAGACTTCATGAGTAGTTTTCAAATCAAGGACATTTGCCAGTTCAGTATCAGTCAGGGCACTCAATAATGCTTCTTTGGCTTGAGTATTATGTTCATCATCTCTAAGTTCATCTATGGTTGAAGGTTCTTCAGAATCTTATATGCATTCTTGGTTATTAACTAAAAGGCATCACCCATACATTCCAGATGACACTGCATACGAACTTTCTAGAGGGAGTAATTTGTTCCATCAAATCTCAAACTTTGTTTTTTGCAAGACGACATCTTGGATCTCCTCAAGCAGTCAAGCTTCTTTTAGAGGAACTTGGCTCTGATACTATTTGTTGGAATTAGCCCAGACAACTGAGAGGGGGGTGAATCAATTGTCCCCAAAATTAATCTTTTCTTTTCTTTTAAACTTCTTTCACAATTGTCAAATAGATTAATGATGCAAACATTAAAGCATATAACATCAACACAGAAGTAGAAACATAATCGACACATATGACACCAAGATTTTTGATGTGGAAACCTAGTTAAGGGGAAAACCATGGTGGGTGTTAGCCCGCAAGATTCATACCCTGTTAAAAGTACTTTAAAAGAAAGGGAATGCACTTTCCCTCAGGCTCACTATTCAAAAGAGAGACTCACTACCTACAAGAATTTTATGTTTCATACAGAACAAACAAACTGATAATTAGCAACTTTTCATGCCTAGTTCAGTTTCATTAAATGCTCATAAAAACTTATACTTCTATTTTTAGACTTTTCTTCACTGACTCTTCACTCTATACTCATTTCACTCCTCTTCTTCTCTTCTCTGCTTTAGATCCTTTCTTCAGATTTAATTCATTTTTGCACAAGGAGATTTTTAACAACTCTTCAACAAATATTTATATGTTTCATCAACCTTGGAATGATCAACAAGGTCGGCTAAACTTAACATGGATCATTACACTATCGGTCAAACATAAATGAGACATGAATCTTCCTCTACTAACATGCCACACTTCATAAAATGTTCTTTAGATCATCCGCAACATGCTAGGAACATCCGGTCAGCCAAGAATTGGGAAGAACAACAACCTCAAAGAAGAAATCTTCAACAATAAGCTCAAAATTCAATGCGGACCTCCAACACATTATCCACACAATCCAAAGACATCCACAAGCACATTGAATTCACCAATAAGATCCACTCTATACCAAATTACCAGAATCATTTGTATCTTCCTCTGAAACCTCAAGAACATTGTCTGCCATGACTGTCAAACTAGAAAGATAGCTTGCGGACCTCCAAACCATGAACCACTAGAGTTGATTATACACACTGACTTCCAAAACATGCCTTCAAATCCACAGACCATAATATTTCACTGCGGAGCAATCCGGACCAACTTGTTGTCACTCTATCTCTTCTGAACACAACAAAATCTGGTTCTAGTCAGATGGCCATAACTTCTTCAAATCTTCATGTGGACTTCTCAATTCTTAATGGGAACAACCTCTAACAACCCTCTATGTAGCCATGTGGTTTGCGAGCATTGAATCTTCATAAATTTTCTCAATATCCTCAACATTCCATTCTCCTGAACAGGCAACAAAATAAGGCACAATTGACACCAATGACAACAAGAATATGTTGACATCAATGACAACACCGCATAGGCACATATTTGCAACAAGTGATCCTTATGGAACCAAAACAATGCTTGATACCCTTGAGTAGTTATATAGAAAGGAACAAGTCCCTATGCCACCACAACATCAACAATTCCCAAAACATCAAGCCATAAACCAATATCAACAATCCCAAATCCAACAAGCACATCCTCAACCAATGCTAAATCAATCCTATGTGCCACCTATCCCATCATATCAACCTTATCCATCCACATGTCACATCAATTCTTCATCAACCTAATATACTTCTTCCAATTTCAACCCTTATCCATATCAATCCATATCTCAACAACCATTGTCTTATGTGATCCCTCATCCAACACAACATCAACACCTTCAACCACAACAACAACAACAACAACATCAACCTATCCAACAATTCCAACATCAACCTATTCAACATCAAATCATATCACAACAAGCCCAACCTCATCACATTCTATCTCAATCCCATGTATCACCTCTATCTTCATGTCATGTCAATGCCATATCTACCCAACAATATACACCTCAAGGTCATCCAAATCCTGATTCAAACATTCCAACACATCACCAAACCCATCCACAAGGTAACCAAGTGTCCTCACAAGACCCACATGAAAAGGCAAATAACCCCTTGTACATAAGTCAAACATCCTTAAGTCCACTTTCTAAGAAAGATCTAATATCCTTTGACAAGGGAAATACATATGTGTCACCTAATCCTACTCCAAGTGCCCCCTTGTATATAAATCAAGAGTCCTGAAGTCAATATTTGGAGCAAGATTTGATATCCTTTGATGAGGGAGATACTAATCTAGGTTATGCACCCTATGAGCATCCTCCATCACCATACATTCCAATGCCAATCCATGAGTCTACTAGTTCTATCTTGACACCTTCATGTAATTCTAATTCTAATCAAAGTCATAATTCATCTAATCCTAACAGTCCTCCATCCAATCCTAGTCCCAATCCAAACCTTAATATGTCTAATCCATCTAATCCCAATCCAAACCATCCACCAAATCCTAATCTGAAGCCTACAACATTATTCACCATTATCATCCTTCCCCTATATTGTCCATTCACACATACCCTAATGAAGGATGTGATCCATTGGCTACTAGCTAGGAATAATGTATCCTCATGTCAAACACCTATCTTAGCACCTAGCAATGAGCCTTCAAATGCCATGCTTATTCCTCCAATGCCACCATGTGGTCCACAAACAATTGAGATTATTGAAAAGACTTCTCGCATAAGTCCTAGTCAAAATCCATCATGCCCTCATGTTGTTGATCACAAAGAATATATCAATTCTATTCAAGAGCCTCCCATCATGAGCCCAAGTCAAAGTCCATCATACTCTCTTATGGATGAATATCAAGAACCCATCAAACTCATCCAAGAGCCTCTCACTTTCATTTCCACGAAACCACAAGAGTCATATCAAGAGTATGATCCTAAGCATGTTGAAACATCGAGTCCTAGTCCTAATTGAGATCAAATCCTTTCCATTCACCCCATTCATAACATCTATCTTTTCTATGATCAAGATTGTATTACCTATAAAGAAGCTATCCATGAGCACCTTGGTCCTATCCATAATCCCATACCCATCCATGAGCAAGATATCCAAATTGCTCCTATCCATCCTCCATCTAGACCCATCCATGATATACAAATATCCACTTCCCTTGATGAGACACATGCCCCCCAAGTAAGCATAGAAGATCAAATCAATATCTTGGATCATAATGAATGTAAGCAAGACCTTAACGATCCTTCCTCATCCACAATTGACTCCATTTCAAATCCATCATTTCCTATTGGTCTTTCCACCTACATTCATTAATGTTCCTCACTAGGAATACAACAACCATTGTCTACCATCTCACCTTCTCCATCCAATAAGGAGCTCATGTCTAGTGTCTAGCCCAAACATAGTCCAATTATCCATTACATGCTTCAAAACATGAACTACCAAGGTAAAGGCTTAGGCCTTCTTAAACAAGGTCTTTTGGAGCCAATCCATGTCAAAGTCCCTTAATGCTCATATGGCTTTGGATATACTCCCCAATGTAAGCAATCTAAAGATGTTGGTAATTCATCCATTCCTCCTAAGTCCACCACTTTCCACCACAAATCCTATCATACACCCAAAACATATGTTGCCATTCCACCTCCATCATCCTACAAATGTCAAAAGCATGTGACTGTACACCTTCCACCATCAACTTTTACTCCATTACTTCCAACTCCTAACATACCTCCATCAAATCTATCTCCACTACTTCTAACACCTAATATCCACATTATCCAATCCCCTTATCCTTTTATCCATAAATCTTCTAAAAATCCTAATCATGACCAATCAATGCACACATTCTCTAAACATGAAGCTTGCACTCATTGAACCATACCCATGGGATCCAATTTTTTTTTGGGATGTCTCTACCTATAAAGCAAAACATCCAAAGGGTCATAATGCCTTAGGGTACAAATGCAAAGAATCAAAGAAAAATCCATCTAAAAATTTATCCAAGCCCATACCTCCACAAGCAAAGTCAAAAACTAAAATGGTATGGGTCCCAAAACAAAAAGAAACCAAGTCAAGTGAGGCATCCACCTTTCAAAAATCCCAACCATCTTCTTCCATTCAAAATTTCCATTCCATTCAGAACTTGCAAAAAACCACAAGTCAAGAGAATATCAGAAAAATACTAAGTCTATGTGGGTCCCTAAATGCCTAAATCACCCATCCACTAAGCAATATTCTCCATTGCTTCCTACACCACTTTCTCATCATAAGATTCAATGTTTATCATAGTGTGTGCAACTATTGGTCATGGTTCCCTTCCATCCCACGACACTACCACATACCTCCATCTCCCCACATTTCATTCATTATCCTACATATTTCACTCGTCAACTCCCTATGGTCCATGCTTTTCAGTAAGCCTTTCATCCATCCCTGTGCATAAACCTCCTTCATAATCTACATCATAATCCATTATCTACGTACTCCATCTACCTAATCCATCTTTCATGCAATCCCCTACTCACATCTATGAGTACACTTGACATGGTCCATGCGATGACATCCATCTCTAATGGGACTATCACTTTCATGGAACTAGACACTTGAGTCCCTCATTTTCCATACACCCCTCTCCCATTCAAAAAAGTCAAAAAAAAGTCAAAAAAAAGAAAATAAAATAAAAATAAAAATAAGTAAAGAGAAATCCCTTTATCCAATGGTGAAAACCTGGTAAACAGGTGTCTTGGATAAGTACCATGATGAAAACCTGGCATACAGGTGTCATCTGTAAGTTGATCTTCTATGTCACCTACACTTGGGGGCACCTTGTCTCATCCACAATATTATTTTCAACCTATCTTACCATACCATTTCCTACCATCCTTATCCATTCCACATTCATACACCTATCCCATTGCATCCATTCATCCTCCCTTCCTCATCTTGATCTTGATAAAGATTGGGGACAAAAATGTTGAAACATGCCTTGGATACCTCTTGATATACCTCATCCTTTCCATCCAATCCTATCACTATCCTATCATCATGAGCCTTGTCATGAAAAATCCTCAGTATTACACCAAGACTAGGGCATGTCATTCCTATGCGACATAGTCTTTGAGATCACATCCTTGCTCTCTTATGCATACATCCATTCCCTATCTCACATCCTTCTATCCATTCATCTAATTCCAATTCCATCCTTGCACTTAGACTTGGTTCTCCCTTGTCATTGGTATCTAGTGCAAAGGCTATACAAACAACAATCCAATGTCATCCCATACTATCCAAAAAATACAAAAAAATCATAAAAAGTCCTTAGAAAATACAAAAAAACATTTCAATATCCAAAAAAAATGAAATATTCCCGAAAACACAAAAAAAAAATTGAAACATATCAAAAATCCAAAAAAATCAAATAGTCAACAAAAATCCAAGCAATAAAATCAATCCATCGAATCACTTTTTCCAATCCAATCATCACTTCATCAAATCACATCAATCCACTCATCACTCATCACACCATCATCATCATCAAATATAATCAAGAACTACATATCATCTCTATCGTTATGTGCCTTGATCTCGTGGATACAGGGTATGTAGGAAATCTGGGATACGAAGGAAGTACCCAGATTTAGGCATAGGCGATAGACCTCTTCCATCTTTCATCCTTCTTCTAATCTTCACCAATCATTATTTTTATCCATCTCATCTTATTCTATTATCTATCTCCATCAATTCATCAATCTTTCAAATCACTTCTTCTAATCAATTCTTCATTCATTCATATCAATCGAATTCATTCAAATCAAATCTTTAATCAATTCTTCCATTCATCCTTATCGAATCAATCCAAGCAATGATCCAAATACAAGTCATCCTTAATCCATACCAATCAAGTCATTCAAGCTTATCAAATTATCCAATCATATAAATGGTCAAAATCCTATCCTTATCGTAAACCCAATCAATTAATCAATCAATCAATCATACTTGTGTTGATCTAGGGATATATCATTCCAGGCAATGACAACACTACTATCATCATCATCAATCAAACAATTAATCATTAGTTTACAGCTTGACAGGGGCAATACCTTGTTTATGTTTGAATCATTTGTGCATGCTTGCTTGCTTGCTTGTGTGTGTTATCATTTTTATCTTGCATTAGTATCACCTCTGTATCTTTACAGCTAATATTCATATCTTGTATCTTGATAAGATTGTATTAGTCTATCATACACTAGATACTCGACACCTTGGTCTTTATACCCTGGTGCATAATATCTAGTGCTATATCAAACATAAAGATTGCAAATCTCTAATTTTATATGCAACCATATGAAGCTACCTTCACTATCCACTCCTTACCTGATTGAACAATGGTTTCATCATTTTCTCTCTAATCATCATCTTCATCCTGTCAAACAAGTGTGTTAGACATACATCACCATAATTTTTCTTCTAAACCAAACCCTAATTATTCTGTTTCATCCTCATTTTCACTAGCCCAATCCCTGTTTTCTTCTCATGAACCCTAGCTTTTCATCATTTTGTCCTCTTATCACGAGTCAACCTAGCCTTTTCCCAGCAGCTTGGTTCTCCTCTCAAAGGGGCATCATCCGCTAGTTTCACTGGGGCATAGCTTGTTTATCCAATGCATCATATCTTTGAAATAATGCCCTAACAGACATTGTCTCAAAGAGGGGAAAAATGTAGACACCCAAAATTGGCCCATTTCATTATTTGGACATTTATTGCATTTTTTTATCACATTTCTTAAATTTGTCTAACACACTTATAATTAAATAATTTCTTCTTTCTTCTTATCCTTAATTAATTAGATAAATTTTATTTTATTTAATTAATCTTCATTATTCCTCCATTCTTTCTCCTTATCCTTAATTAATTAAATAAATTTTAATTTATTTAATTAATTTTCATCATTCTTCTAATTACCATTAAATGATTAAATAATTTTATATTATTTAATTATTCTACCTTCTTTTCTAATAAATATATAAAATCATTTGTTTTATTTATTTATTCATCATGTCTATAAATTAAATAAATTTTTAATTTATTTAATTTATATCATCTTCTATTCTTATCTTATTCCTCCAAATGTGCAAGTGGGCCCCTTTGTCCTATAAAATGGCAATAAAAAAAATGTGGGACAATTAAATAAAATAGAAATAAATCTATTATCCTTATCACTCCAACTCCAAAATAGAAAAAGCATCTCATGTTGAGGAAAGAATCTTATCACTATCAAAGCCCACCCAAAGTTTCTAGATAGAGTGCCTTTTTCATGGACACTTGACGCGTGCACATTCCTCTGTCATTCTTGTTGGCAAGAGACACTGCTTCACATTGATAGGTGTTGTTCTTGATGGCAACTAAGATCATCCCAATCATCTACATAACACAATTTGTTTACACCGGAAGTCAGAATCAGAATTTGTCTAAGTTTGGGCAGTTAGGAACAGAGCAGGTGACAAGGTCCGGTATTTTGTCTGGATCTCTCTAGTGGAAAGGCATTGTTTGGTGTGGATCTAAGGTAGTTGTAAGCATTGTCAAGACACTCTAAATCCAGATTTTTGTTCTTCGAAGATGAAGGACTCAAAAGATATTTGCTTCTGAGTATCAGCTTTTAGTTTGACAGAAAAAATAGAAGAAGAATAGGCCGACCTTGTGAATGATCTTAATTCTAGATGTATAGAAGTTGTTTAATGGGAAATTGGTGATGATAAGTGATGGTAGCTGACAGGAGTGATGATTTGTGAGTGCAAGTTTTTGTCTGCATCTCATATTATGTATGGATCTAGCTAATAGAGCAAAGTACTCAACAAAGTTCTAAATGTTCTTGAAGCTGACTGGTAAAATGATTGTAGATCATGTTGCGGATATATATATATATATATAGATGATAGAATTGGATGATTTGTGTGTGTGTGTTGTGACTATGGTGTAACTGTGAAATAAAGCGGAGATAAAAAGTTTAGATGTTAGCAGAGTAGTAAGAGGAGCAGAGTAAGGATGAAATGTATTAAGTCAATTTTCTATACTTAACCAGAACTGAGCCCTAGCATTGATAGATGTGAAATATCAGTTCAAATTTATTGTAATTCTCTTCATACAGGTAGTGAGCTCTAGGAAGTGAGCCCGAATGCTTGTGCATTCCCCATTGTAATACATTTAACATAGTATAAATTTTGTAGGTTAACCCCCACTGTGGTTTTTCCCTTAACTGGGTTTCCACATCAAAAATCTTGGTGTCAAGTGTGTTATTTATGTTTCTGCTCATGTGTTAATTGATTAATGTTGAAAAGTTTATATCATTGATTTGATTATAAGTTGTAAAGGAAGATTAAAGGTAGAAAAGTTTAAATTGTTGGACAACTAATTCACCCCCCTCTTAGTTGTCCAAACCTATTCCAACAATTGGTATTAGAGAAAGGTTCCTTTGAAAAAGTTTAACAGCTTAAGGGAGATCTAGGAAGACAGTAAAAATGGATGAATATAACCTTCAAGGGGAACTTAATCTCACCCTAGATGATCTTGAGCAGTCCAAGGCAGAAGTCCAAGAGCTGTAAGATAATCTCAAAAAGGCTGAAGACTTCATTGAGATCTTAAAAGAAAATTTGAGAAAATCCAATGCAAAAGGAAGGAGCAACCTCTTCCACTGGGAAATCATTATGAAGACAAGGCCCTGAAAGAAAAGACAAGTGTGAAAAGTTAGCTAAAGAAGTTGTTGTTCTAAAACATGAGATGCAAACTAGGGTGATAAGACTAACCAAGGAAATTGAAGATAGGAAGAAAGCTAAAGAAGAGATGAATCAAAATCTGAAAGAGAAAACTGAAGAATGCTGCAAATTGGATGGAATAGCTGGTCTCCTAAAATCTAATCTACAAGAAAGAAAAAACAATGAGAGAGAACTTGAGAGATAGATTATCACTCTCAAACATGACCTAGAAATTGCAAATGAGTATAAGGAGAAGTTCAAGATAAGCTCAGCTAAACTTGAAGCACTAATTGAAGGTTAGAAAAAGAATGATGACAAGCATGATGTTGAATATGAGAAAGGTGAAAGCTTCGGATCCGGACAAAGAAATTTTCAACCAAGGAATAGTAGAAACAGTACTAGAAAAGCTCCATTAAGACAACCTAATGCTCAAAGATATCCATCATTCAATGGAAATTATTTCAATTAAAATAAATTTGGTCATAGAGCTACTCAATGCAGAAGCAGAGTGATGCAGAGGAAACGCAACAGAAGCTTACAAATAGGATGGAAAAGCCATTAATCCACTAGCATGTTAAAATCCTGGACATGCAGTATGTAATACCTATCGGCTTATCATCATCATCATATTTCTTGCTAACACAGACAGCATCATCATATTTTGAAGAGGCATGAAATATCCTCCTGCTAACTACTGTTCACTTCCTTATTGCCTTTCGCCTTTCGCCTGTCAGCAACATCATGATACTCAACGAACACAATTATCCTCCTGATGATCACTATTCACTTAGCGCCAAACTCTATTGGCAGCATCATGAGGTTTAGCATCATCTTCACCCTTCGTCAGTAGGATATGAAATATCCGGTTCCTCTCATATATCTTGATGACGATATTCCTTATGCACCTTTTCTTCGATGCTTACGTCACCCTGATATCGACCTTCTTTAAACAAACAGCATTAGGATATGACTTATCAGGTCATATTGAAACATCCTGATGATGTTAACCAAACTTTATGCTGATGACTTACGTCGATGCCAAAACACTTAGCGACAGCAGGATAAACTTGCATAGGGTGATATTCGCAATATCCTGATGACGATGACATCACTTGCACCCGATGCTGATGTCAATGCACCTGATGATGATGTCAACAGGATATAAGACACTTATATCCTCCGCAACATGATAATGAATATCCGGTGACCTTTTCAATATCCTGATGATGATCTTTCCGGTCCTTAGCCAAAAAGTGAACTTTCACTTCTGCATGCGATAGCGATATGCGGACGATGGATACACACGAAAGGTGATCTTGACGATGATATATACACTGAGTATATATCCAACCTATATCATCCTGATGCACTTGAAACATGCAATTTTTGCCAACTTCAGAACCTAATCCTGATAGCGATATACTCGTAGATGACGATACGATTCACTCCGTCTAGAAAAGCACATGCAGATCCCTGTATATCTGTCAGCTGCATGCAAACTCACAGAACTGCACAATTTTACAAAGAAAACATGATGATCAGACCGGATCACCTTCAGATCAAAACTTAACAGTTTATCTTCCTAAACCCTAGCACATGAGGATGCTAGATTGATTCATAGCATGCTACCAATCGATCTCCCACACAATGAAATGCATAAATAGAAAACTAAAATACAACCTAAACTAACATGCTTGACCATTCCACCGATTCACAGAATCAACCGGTGGAAGGGTTGAAAGAATCCATTAACCTGTAATCAGAACAGAAATCAAAACATAAACAGCTGATAAACCAGATAATGCAATTGATGAGATCTTATTTAGATGAAACACAAATGTCCTGTTTCTACAATACTATCGAACAACAATGTTTCACAATGTCTGGACTGATCTCTGGATCTCACTCAATCACCAGTACAACATAACATAACTACTACTCTGATCTTAAACCCTAACTGATCTAAGTTATATATAGCAATATCCTACGAGTACTACCAACTTGATTCCCAGCGGCTGGGAGAAGACAGCTCAGACAACCTGATAACGAACGCTAACTACCTGCACATTCTCCTAGGTGGATCAAACACATACGCATTGGTCCCATGGACCTTATTACAACATGAAGTCAAACATACTAAAAATAGACTGATGTCCTGACATGCAAACAATGAACTTATGTCCTGCCTTGTAGGGGTGCTCCTGCACCATACTCCCCAGAAGAAGAAATCTCAAGTCCACTTGAGATGAGAGTATGGAGATCTACACCATGGTTCTGGATCTGCTCTTCAGTCATCCATACTACTTCAGAATTAGGTTTTCCCTGCCAAGATACTAGATACTCCAAGTACTGTTTGTTCCGGGTCTGTTTGACCACCCGGGTGTCCAAAACCTTCTGCAACTGTGGAGGATCATGCTTGGGAATGTCATCATTGACTGTATCCTGGAGGAGTTCCTGGTCTGCATTTGGATTAGACTTGTAGGGAGTTAAATCACATACATTGAATATAGGGGACAAACCAAGATCAGGGGGAAGTTGTATCTCATAAGCATTTTGTCCATGCTTGTGCAAAATCTGACATGGTCCAACTTTTCTCTGCATGAGTTTAGTATATTTGCCCTTAGGAAGTCTGTCCTTCTTTAAATGAACCCATACCAAGTCGCCAACATCAAACTATACATCCTTCTTCTTTTTATCAGCATATTCCTTATACTTCAAGGTGGTTTGTTGCAGTTGGGTCTTGACTTGATCATGAACCTCTTTTATGGCTTCTGCAAAAGCTTCTCCTTCTGCACTAACAGGGTCTACTGTAGGTAGATCTCTCAATTCCAAAATTCCTCTTGGATGCACACCATAAACTATTTGGAAAGGTGATTTCCCTGTGCTCCTATTGACAGTATCATTATAGGAAAATTCAGCTTGAGATAGAATATTATCCCACTTTTCTCCATGTTGTTTTGTCAAACGTCTAAGCAAATTTCCTAAGGAACGGTTCACTACTTCAGTCTATCCATCCGTTTGAGGTTGATATGCAGAGGAAAAAGACAAATTTGTTCCAAGTTTCTTCCAAAGAGTTCTCCAGAAGTGACCAATAAACTTCACATCCCTATCTGACACTATGCTCAATGGCAATCCATGGATCCTGACAATCTCCTTGAAAAACAAATCTACAATGTATGAAGCATCAGCAGTTGTTTTGCATGGCAAGAAATGTGCCATTTTGCTGAATCTATCCACTACAACAAAAACACTGTCAAACCCTTTCCTTGTCCTTGGTAAACCCAAGACAAAATCCATACTTATGCTTTCCCATGGTCTAGAAGGAATGGGTAAGGGCTGATATAAACCTACATTAGTCGACCTTCCTTTAGCTTTTTGACATATCACACATGTCTCTACAAACTTTCTGACATCTGATTGTAACTTAGGCCAAAAGTAATGTCTTCGGACAAGATCAAGAGTCTTATCTAGACCAAAATGACCTGCCATAGCTCCACAATGTTTCTCCTTAATGATGTTTAACCTCATAGAACACCTTGGAATACATAACTGTCCACCTTTGAACAACAATCCATCCTGGATCAAAAATTTAGAGAATTCAGCATGATATTTCTCTCCAAAAGAAGTACATACATGATATATCTCCCCAAAATCTTCATCAGTCTCATACATGGTCTTTAGTGAATCAATGCCAACACTTTCTAACTGAATCTGGTTGACTGTTAGAACTCTCCTGCTCAAAGCATCTGCAACTTTATTCTTGACTCCTTTCTTATGCTTCAATGTAAAAGTAAAAGCTTGTAAGGTTTCTACCCATTTCATGTGTCTGTGGTTCAGCTTTTCCTGGCTGTTTATGAAACTCAGAGCCTGGTTATCTGTGAATACTATGAATTCCTTTGGCATCAAGTAATGCCTCCATTTCTTGAGTGACTGGACTAAAGCATACATTTCCAAATCATATGAGGAATACCTCTTTTTAGCATCATTGAGCTTCTCACTGAAAAATGCAATAGGTCTACCTTCTTGGCTGAGTACTGCTCCAATGGCCATGTGACTGGCATCACATTCCACCTGAAAGATTTTGTTAAAGTCTGGAAGTGCAAGGACTGGCTACTGTGCCACCTTCTTCTTCAATGTCTCAAAAGAATCATCTGCTCTTTAAGTCCAAACAAATCTGCACTTCTGTCCTCCTTTGATGGTATCAAGCATGGGTGCACAAATATGACTAAACCCTCTTATAAACTTCCTGTAGAAGGTTGCTAACCCATGGAAACTTCTGACATCATTCATAGTCTTTGGGGTTGGCCAAGACAATATGGCACTTACCTTCTCCTTATCCATTTGTAACTTTCCTTGTGAAATGACAAAACCCAAATATGTGATCTCCTCTTGCATGAACAAACACTTGTCTAAATTTATCATCAGCTGCTCTTCATGTAACCTCTTAAGAACCAAATCTATGTGTCTGAGATGTTCTTCTTTTGTGTTGCTGAAAATTAGAATGTCATCTAGATATACTATGACAAACTTACCAATGAACTCTTTCAAAACCTCATTCATCAACCTCATAAAAGTACTAGGTGCATTAGATAAACCAAAAGGCATAACCTTCCACTCATATAACCCTTCATTAGTTTTGAATGTTGTTTTCCATTCATCTCCTGGCCTAATCCTGATCTGATGATATCCACTCTTCAAATCTATTTTTGGAAAATACTTAGCACCTCCCAAACAGTCAAGTAAATCCTCTATCCTAGGGATTGGGAACCTATACCTGATTGTGATCTTGTTAATAGCTCTGGAATCTGTGCAAAGCCTCCAAGTACCTTCCTTCTTTGGTGCTAGTACAGCTGGTACTGCACATGGACTTAAACTTTTCCCAATCAGACCTGAATCCAATAATTCTTCAATTTGTCTGGCGACTTCTGCATTCTGTTCTAGAGTTAGCTTATAGGCTGCTTTGTTTGGAAGTGTTGACCCTGGAATTAAGTCTATGTGGTGACTAATATCCCTGACAGGTGGTAGGGATCTTGGCATTCCCTCTGAGATGATACCTTTGTACTTATCCAATAGCTCTTGGATAGCTGGGTCTATGAACCTTTGCTTCTTCTCTTCCTTGACTTCTTGCTGCTGTTCTTTATTCACCCTCATACATGGGATTAGGGCATATGCAACTGCACCTTCTGCTGCTACTTCTTTCATGAACTATTTACCTTCCATCAGTATTACCTTCACCTCTTTTCCTTTAGATTTCTCCTCCTTCTCCGTCAATGGTAGTAACTTTATAACCTTACCATCTTTGTGATTGTATAGGTGTTTCTAACACCATCATGTTGTGCCTTCAAATCATACTGCCATGGTCTACCAAATAAAAGATTGCAAGCATCCATCGTGGTAATGTCAAACAACAACTTATCCTTATATGCTCCAATCTGAAATTCTACCCAAGCCTGCTCTTCTACAATTGTCTGCTGACCTTGGGTAAGCCATGAGACTTTGTATGGGGATGGGTGAGGCAATCTCCTAAGCTTAAGCTTTGTCACCATTTCTTCAGACACAAAATTTTCAGTAGAACCAGAATCAATCAAAACTTTACATGCCTTACCTCCTGCTTTGCAAATAGTCCTGAAAAGAGACTTTCTTTGAGGGGATTCTTTGTCAGGTACCTTCATGGTAGTCACTGTTCTTCTCATCATTAGAGACTCTCCACTTTCTGGGTATCCATAATTATCAGGAGCATTCACACTCTGAAAAGCATTAGAGCCTGTCATACTTTGATTATCAGGTTCTTGGATCAGATTTGTTCTCCTTTCTCCTGTTGAGCTTGTGGCCTTTTCTAGACATCTGCTGGCTATATGGCCTTCTTTGTTACAGTTATAACATCTGATGGATCCTCTGCCCTGGGATCTTCCTCTGAAAGGTCTTCTACCTCTGAAGTTTCCTTGCTGACTATAATTTTCCCCCTGGTTCTGACTATTGTTTCCCTTACTATTGTCATGACTGGATTCTCCTTGATATCCATGTCCATGTCCTCTACCTCTAAAAGGACCTCTTCCACCCCTTTGTTGTCTTCCTCTTCCTCTATTGTGTTGTTCTTGTTTTCTCTTTAACTTCTCTTCCACTTTCAATGCCAACTGAAAGCATTTCTGAACTGTATCTGGATTATGCAGACTTAAATCTTCCTGAATGTTGAACCTCAATCCATTAAGGTATCTGGCTACCTTCTCTTCTTCACTTTCCTTTACCTTTGTTTTCATACAAAGTTTCATGAATTCTTCTGTATATGAGCTGACATCTAGCTCCTTCTGCTTCAGGTTTTGCTTCCTCTTGTGTAATTGGATACTGTAATCCAGTGGGACATAAGCTTCCTTTACTAATGCCATCATTTTCTTCCATGTAGTGACTCTACGCTTTCCTTCCTGTACTCCAGAGGTAAAACGCAACGGGAGCTTACAAATGGGAAGGAGGAGTCACTAACACAACCAACATGTTATAATACCTATCGGCTTAGCATCATCATCATATTTCGAAGAGGCATGAAATATCCTCCTGCTGACTACTGTTCACTTCCTTATCGCCTTTCGCCTTTCGCCTGTCAGCAGCATCATCATGTTCAGCAAGCGCAAACATCCTCCTGATGTTCACTATTCATCATACCGCCAACCTCTACCTTCATCATCATGATGTTCAGCATCACCTTCATCAGCAGGATATAAAATATCCGGTTGCTCCGATATATCCTGATGACGACAACTTCAAGCACCTTTCCTTTGATGCTTACGTCACCCTGATATCCGACTACTCAACCAACAGCATCATGATATGACTTATCCGGTCATATTGAAACATCCTGATGATGTTAACCAAACTTTATGCCGATGACTTACGCCGAAGCCAAAACACTTAGCGACAGCAGGATAAACTTGCATAGGGTGATATTCGTAATATCCTGATGACGATGACGCCACATGCACCTGATGATGATGTCAATGCACCTGATGATGATGTCAACAGGATATAAGACACTTATATCCTCCGCAACATGATAATGAATATCCTGATGACCTTTTCAATATCCCGATGATGACCTTTCCGGTCCTTAGCCAAAAAATGAACTTTCACTTCCGCATACGATAGCGATATGCGGATGATGAATACACACGAAAGATGATCCTGATGACGATATACACACTGAGTATATATCCAACCTATATCATCCTGATGCACTTGAAACATGCAAACTTCATCAGCTTCATAACCTGATCCGGATAGCGATATACTCACAGATGACGATGCGTTTCACTCCGACTGGAAAAGCACATGCAGACCCCTGTATATCCGTCAGCTGCATGCAAACTCACAGAACCGCACAATTTCACAAAGAAAACATGATGATCGGGCCGGATCACCTTCAGATCAAAACTTAACAGTTTTATCTTCCTAACCCTAGCACATGAGGATGCTAGGTTGATTCATAGCATGCTACCAATCGATCTCTCACACAATGAAATGCATAAACAGAAAACTAAAATGCAAACTAAACTATCATACATGACCATTCCACCGATTCACAGAATCAACCGGTGGAAGGGTTGAAAGAATCCATCAACTTGTAATCAGAATAGAAATCAAAACACAAACAACTGATAAACCAGATAATGCAATTGATGAGATCTTATTCAGATGAAACACAAATGTCCTGTTCAATGTTTCACAATGTCTGGACTGATCTCTGGAACTCACTCAATCACCAGTACTACATAACACAACTACTACTCTTCTCTTTGATATGATATTCTCTATTATGATCTCAAACCCTACTGATCTGAGTTATTTATAACAATATCCTACGAGTACTACCAACTCGATTCCCAGCGGCTGGGAGCTTCCAAGCAGCTGGGAGAGGACAGCGCATACTACCTGATCACGAACTCTAACTGCATGCACACTCTCCTAGGCTGATCTAATACATAAGCATTGGTCCAATGGACCTTATTACATGATGAAGTCAAACATGCTAAAAAATAGACTAATGTCCTGTCATGCGGACAATATCCTGTCTTGTAGGGGTGCTCCTGCACCACCTGTACTCTATCATCTTGGACGAAATTCCACCATGTCAAGGCAGCTTCTTTCATTTTTGACTGGGCTATTTTCACCCTCTGTTGTTCTGGTATCTCCTCTATTTCAAAGAAATTGTTCAAGGAGTCTATCCACTCCATCACTGAATCAGGTTCCATCTTTCCTGTAAACACTGGCAAATCTAATTTCACATCCATGGTTCTCCTCTCCATGGCCTTGAGGGCGTTCAACAGTGGTCTCTGGTCTGCAGGAACGACCTCCTCGTTCCAACTAGGGATCTCTTCTTCTTCCCTATCTTCTTCTCTACCAGAACCTACTCTGTTCCTCAACTTCTCTAACTCATCCTTCAATTCCTGATTCTGAGCCTTCACGGCCTTGCTCTCTGCAATCTATTTCTTCACCAGAACTGCCAACTCAACGTTGGTCATCCTTGCCGAAATCTCAGATGTTCCTTCTTCATCTGACATCCTGCTATATCCTGATCTTTTCCAGAAGATCCTTCCTTTGCTCTGATACCACTATGATGCAGAGGAAATGCAACAGAAGCTTACAAATAGGATGGAAAAGCCATTAATCCACTAGCATGTTAAAATCCTGGACATGCAGTATGTAATACCTATCGGCTTATCATCATCATCATATTTCTTGCTAACACAGACAACATCATCATATTTCGAAGAGGCATGAAATATCCTCCTGCTAACTACTGTTCACTTCCTTATCGCCTTTCGCCTTTCGCCTGTCAGCAGCATCATGATACTCGACGAACACAATTATCCTCCTGATGATCACTATTCACTTAGCACCAAACTCTATTGGCAGCATCATGAGGTTTAGCATCATCTTCACCCTTCGTCAGTAGGATATGAAATATCCGGTTCCTCTCATATATCTTGATGACGATATTCCTTATGCACCTTTTCTTCGATGCTTACGTCACCCTGATATTGACCTTCTTTAAACAAACAGCATCAGGATATGACTTATCAGGTCATATTGAAACATCCTGATGATGTTAACCAAACTTTATGCCGATGACTTACGCCGATGCCAAAACACTTAGCGACAGCAGGATAAACTTGCATAGGGTGATATTTGCAATATCCTGATGACGATGACGTCACTTGCACCCGATGCTGATGTCAATGCACCTGATGATGATGTCAATAGGATATAAGACACTTATATCCTCCGCAACATGATAATGAATATCCGGTGACCTTTTCAATATCCTGATGATGATCTTTCCAGTCCTTAGCCAAAAAGTGAACTTTCACTTCTGCATGCAATAGCGATATGCGGATGATGGATACACACGAAAGGTGATCTTGACGATGATATATACACTGAGTATATATCCAACCTATATCATCCTGATGCACTTGAAACATGCAATTTTTGCCAACTTCAGAACCTGATCCTGATAGCGATATACTCGTAGATGACGATACGATTCACTCCGTCTGGAAAAGCACATGCAGATCCCTGTATATCCGTCAGCTACATGCAAACTCACAGAACCGCACAATTTTACAAAGAAAACATGATGATCGGGCCGGATCACCTTCAGATCAAAACTTAACAGTTTATCTTCCTAAACCCTAGCACATGAGGATGCTAGATTGATTCATAGCATGCTACCAATCGATCTCCCACACAATGAAATGCATAAACAGAAAACTAAAATACAACCTAAACTAACATGCATGACCATTCCACCGATTCACAGAATCAACTGGTGGAAGGGTTGAAAGAATCCATTAACCTGTAATCAGAACAGAAATCAAAACATAAACAGCTGATAAACCAGATAATGCAATTGATGAGATCTTATTTAGATGAAACACAAATGTCCTGTTTCTACAATACTATCGAACAACAATGTTTCACAATGTCTGGACTGATCTCTGGATCTCACTCAATCACCAGTACAACATAACATAACTACTACTCTGATCTCAAACCCTAACTGATCTAAGTTATATATAGCAATATCCTACGAGTACTACCAACTTGATTCCTAGCGGCTGGGAGAAGACAGCTCAGACAACCTGATAACGAACGCTAACTACTTGCACATTCTCCTAGGTGGATCAAACACATACGCATTGGTCCCATGGACCTTATTACAGCATGAAGTCAAACATACTAAAAATAGACTGATGTCCTGACATGCGAACAATGAACTTATGTCCTGCCTTGTAGGGGTGCTCCTGCACCACAGAGTAAATCAAAATGATCCATCCTTCTCCGGTCAATGCTTCAAGTGTAAGAGGTATGGTCATGTAGATCAAATGAATGTAGAAATATGATAATGAATAATGCTAACAATAGAGGAATTAGCAATTCTTTCAATGGTAACTGTTTTGTTTGCAATGAATTTGGACACATGGATAATCAGTGCAGATCAAGAGAAAATTAGGTTTATAAGAAAAGAAATGTTGTGTGCTTTAATTACAATAAATCTGGTCATATTGCAAGATTCTGCAGAAGTAGGAACAATGAAAGAAGAGGTCTAATAAACAGAAAACTGGATGACCAGAAACAAGACAGAGGCAAAAGGGAAATTGATGTGAATGAGATACAGAGAGAAATGAACAAGACTTGGGTAAAGAAAGATACAATAATCAATGGTGATGGGTCTGCACCGGAATCCAGTGCTAACAATTCCTCCAAGAATTAAGTCAAAAGCTCTGGCTCAGGTGGAGCTGCATTGAACATCAAATTCCCCCAGTCAGTAAGTAGGTGCTTGAATATGACACAATAAAAGAGGATATTTTGAATTGTTTCAGAACCTTTGGAAGGATTTTCAGAAGAAAAGATGTTGATATGAAAACTTGCGGTGTGATTCATGAAGAATTGACAAAAATAGAGTAACCGGATAAAGTTAGGGCAACACATTTATTACAATGCCAAATTAGGTTTTGCAAAAGATAAAAGGTCACTTGGTCACACATTTGAATCACTTTACATTTGGAGGAAATAAGAAGAAGATTATTTGAGCTACAAATCTAGAGACTGAAGTGCAAAGAACAAATTCAATGGGTGATTGATCAAACCTAACTCCACAGAACAAAAAGGTACTTCTCTGTGAAGCTTTGAATCTAAAATTTGTTGAGATGGCTACTCCTCATGTTGTTGACATTATTGAAATACCTCAACCCAAATTTAAGAAGCATCCTTACAAATCAATAGAAGTCAACCTATTAGGTGCTTTTTCAAGTGTTCCATATGGTGTGCTACATGTTGAAGACATTAGGGTTTATATTCATGCAAAAATAGATGAATTTGGAGATTCAAGGTATGTAGACCTATTTGAGAAACAACTCAGGGATGAAAATCACGAACTTAAACTTGAGAATAAGGCACTACAAGATAAACACTTTATTCAAATCATGGGGTTTCCAACATTTGATGAGGATGAATGGGTCTGATATGTTTTGAGTCGGATGCATGATGAATTTATTTGGTTGTTAAAACCATTCATGATTACCAAGGATGCTATCAAAATTGTAATCAGATTAAACTCAACCAGTGGATTACCCATGCTGAAAGCTGTGTAAAACTAGACAGTGACTAATGCTCCTGGTGCCAAGTTTAACAAAAGGGCAATGACCATTAATGATATTATAGAACTGAATGTCAAGTTCACCTCCATGGTTATTGGGTACAAGATTTACCACTCGAGCAAAGAAAATCCTATTTCTAGAACAACCATATATGCTGCATACAAGATGCTAAAGGAAAATACTGATTATGACTTGTGTGAATTACTGTAAAATCAACTGATTGAAAATTTAAACAAAATCAAGCAAGATAAGAAACAAACAGGTGCTCTAGTGGAACTCTCTTCCACTTCAAGAACTACTAGGAGCTCTGCTACTGCCCCTGTTCCTTCCAAGATTGCAAAACTAGAAGCAAGATCATCTAGAAAATGGGAGAAAAGGAAGAAAACAAAAGCATCCCAGACCTATGAAAGCATAAGAGAAGAAGAAGATATAGATTTTGACATTGAAATTAAGGAACTAAAGGCCACTGGAACAAAAGCTACAAAAGTAACCAAAGAAAAGTCCTCTGGAAGCAAAAGGGCTAGTAAAAAGCAAAAGACAGAAGCATATGAGGAATATGTTGAGAAGCCCACACTTTCCCTAGAGGATGTGATAAAGTCAGTCACTGTAGATGGTAATCTAAAACCCATGATTGAATTATATGATGAATACAATGATGTGGATAAAAGGGTGTTGGAGGAAGCAACTGTCAAATATCTCAACATCTATAATAAGGCACTGATTGAGATAACTTCTGAGTTTCCACAAAGTCTGGAAAATATTTTAGAGTTGAGAAAATAAAATGCCAAGAGAAAAGACATGGAGATCAGGGAACATGAGCTAGTAAATCTGTGTCCTCAAATTTCACTTGATCAAATAGATATGATATTTAAGGAAGTCAAAGATGACTTTAGAAGTAAAAAGAGAATGAACAAACTCATGCTTGGAGAAACAAGTGAAATTGTTGAAGAAACTCAAGAAATTCTTTTGAAAGCATTGAAAAAGCACAATTTTCCCATAGTCATAGAAGAAGTTCTAGATGGTGAAGAAGAGAACATCATCAAGCAGCAATCTGAGTTGGGTGAAGCCTCTATTCCAGAAGTGGAACAAGTAAATAAGAAGGATACAAAAATGATGGATAAAGTAGTTGATGTAGGAGATACTTCTAATACACCTAATCAGTCAAGAAAAGAAGATAATATTACTACTTCATAGACCCCTCCAGATCAAGTAGCAAGTGGTGAACAAACAAGAAAGAGTCCCTTTGCAGAGAACATAGAGAAAAGTAAAGTAGAGAAAGAGGAAGAAAAATGAAAGAAAGATAAAGCAGAAGAAGATGGTGTACATGTTGAAGCACCTAAAGCAGATACTGAGAAATCTGATGAACAAAAGGATGGTTCATAAAATGTTGCAAGAGACACTACAGATGTAGTGAAAAGTCTTCTTGAAAAAGAAATGATTGAGCTTGATCAGCCTGAACTACTCCAAAGTCTAGCCAATCCAGATGCTCTCTCTCCAATTCAATTGATGAAAATAACATCATTCACCCAAGTAAAGGCTAGAGAGAAGATGTTAAAGTTCCACATGGAGGACAATGAGCTACAGGGGCTTGCAATCGAGATTTTGGAAAATTTAATGCCTTCCTACCAGAAGAGTCCATCTGATTCCCCCTCCGGACATCTAAAAAATCTTGTAAGTTCTGTAAGTACACATTTTGAGTCCTTTGAAAGTCTACGGAGGCAAAAGTTCAGAAAGAATTCTTGGATAAGAAATTTGGTGAAATAAAGAACCTAATAGGAAATGATAGAAGAATACTTGGTATTAGCATTAAGAGTATTTAGAATCCTCTAAATGATGGAAGTGATATGTACAAATTCTTTCTATCATGGCCCAAAGTTAGGAAGGATATTAAGAAAAAAATAAAGGAGCAAGAACAAAAATTGTCAAATCTTTCTCAAAATTTTGATCCTCTAACAGTTTCACCTATAAGTCAATAATGTCAAGCAATCAGCCTGACAGATGAGATAAAGAAGATTGTTAAAGAAAAAGGTAACATTATGAAGAGAGTATGTGAACTCCAGGGATTGATTGCCCCCAAGTTAGAAGCCATGTTTAATGCCCTATCAGAAGCTCAGACTACACTTCAGACAAGTAATCCTTTGGATCTGACAAAGGCAAAAGCATATGCATTTTTGCTGAGTGGACACATCTCAATTTTGGATGGAATGAAGGGAACTTGGGCCTCTGAACTTGTGAAATTGAAAAATAGTTTTGTAAACATTCTCAAGTTCATGTGAATAGAACTTAATGATTACATGTACATATACAACATTATACACAGAATTTTTGGAGAATTTTGGCTTGCAGATCCCACCCTTTTCCATTGATATCAAAGGGGGAGTGAAGAGCAGTGAAAAATGAGGAATCTAGAAAAGGGGGAGCATTGGAAAGAAGTATGAACAACAATATGGAGCACAAGAAAAGGGGGAGTTATTCTGACACTTAGTCATTTTTCACTAAGTGTTGCCATCAATGCCAAAAGGGGAGATTGTTGGCAAGAGACACTGCTTCACATTGATAGGTGTTGTCATTGATGGCAACTAAGACCATCCCAATCATCCGCATAACACAATTTGTTTACACCAGAAGTCAGAATCAGAATTTGTCTAAGTCTAGGAAGTCAAGAACAAAGTAGGTGACAGGGTCTGATATCTTGTCTGAATCTCTCTGGTGGAAAGGTATGGTTTGCTGTAGATCTAAGGTAATGTAAGCATTGTCAAGACACTCTAAATCCAAAGTTTTGTTCTCCGGTGATGAAGGACTCAAAATATTTTAGCTTCTGAGTATCAGGTTTCAATTTGACAAAATAGACAAAAGAAAAATAGGCCAACCTTGTGAATGATCTTAATTCTGGATGTATAGAAGTTGTTTATTGGGCAATTGGTGATGATCAGTGATGGTAGCTGATAGGAGTGATGATTTGCAAGTGCAAGTTTGGGTCCTCATCTCATATTATGTATGGATCTAGCTGATAGAGCAGAGTACTCAACAAAGTTCTAAATGTTCTTAAAGCTGACTGGTAAAATGATTGTAGATCATGTTGTGAATATATATCTAATGGAATTGGATGATTTGTGGTGTGTGTTGTGACTATGGTGTAATTGTGAAAGAAAGCAGAGATAAAAAGTTTAGATGTTAGCAGAGTAGTAAGAGGAGCAAAGTAAGGATGAAGTGTGTTAAGTTAGTTTTCTATGCTTAAGTAGAACTAAACCCAGCCATTGATAGATGCAAAATATCAGTTCAAATTTATTGTAGTTCTCTTCCTACAGGTAGTGAGCCTTCCTTTGACCAGTGAGTTGTGGGAAGTGAGCCCGAATACATGTGCATTCCCCATTGTAATACTTTTAACACCGTATATTTTTTTTGGGTTAACCCCCACTCTGGTTTTTCCCTTAACTGGGTTTCCAAGTCAAAAATCTTGGTGTCAACTGTGTTATTTATGTTTCTACTCGTGTTAATTGATTAATGTTGAAAATTTTATATCGTTGATTTGATTATAAGTTGTAAAGGAAGATTAAAGGTAGAAAATTTTAAATTGTGGGACAACTGATTCACCCCCCCTCTCAGTTGTCTGGACCTATTCCAATAGTTCTCATCCATTGATTCATCCTTTTTATCCCCACCATTGATCATCCATCCTCTTCATCTATAATGCACTCTTATTTTCTCATTCTTTTCTTCTTCTCTTTTAGCATTCATTTTCTCTAGCATCTACAATTAGTGTCTTTTGCAAATCATTTTCCTAAGCACAATCATGGCAGCTTCATCTAATCTGGTGGTTTGCATGGTGAAGCAATCCACGTCTAAACCAAGAAATCACATCATATGGGTGGTTTTATTTAATTTGCATATTATTTCTATCATGTAGATTTGATTTCTTGAAGGTGTTAGGGTTAGATCTAGTTTTCATTGTTTGATATGGATTTTTCCCCATCACAAAATGGCATGCCTGATGGGAGTTGAGCATTTGGTTCTCAGGATAACAGATGTGTTTATTGCAAGTTTTATGTGTATGTTGTTGCATGTCATTTTGATTGAAACCTTAGTCAACTGAGACTAGAATCTTGATATTACTTTGGGGTCACCACCCAAGACCTTCTGTCACCACATTATATCTTCTTATCAATGCCAATCCTCAACTAGTCACTTATCTTACTTCAGCCGTCATTCTAAACACCACAGTCATCATTCTAAATGTCATAGTCATCTCTTATATCTTCCATCGTCACTTATATCTATTGTGTGGTTACACAACACGCCCCATTTTGACTTGACAAAACAGGGACCCAACTTTGTTTGCTGCTTTGGCTTGTTGTTTTTCTGCTTTTGGCAGTCTGGTAAAAGTAAGTCATGCAGATAATCCTATAAGGGTGCTAATGAGGTCACCATGATGAGGTCAGTTGTCAAATTCAGTATTTCATATCATTAACCCCATAGTTGGAAAGAGGATAAAATTCCATGCAGGTTTGCCTTTTGGATCACCCCGATATTCCTTAAGGGGAGAAAGTTATGATAAGTCAAAGTTTTGGTCAAACCTAATATTCTGAGGGAGGGGGTCATATTTCAAACATCAGTCACATTATGTAAGATCACCTTGACATAGGTTTATCATTTGATAATCATTTGGTCTGCAAACTCCGAACATCAATTTTATGTGATAGCTATTATTGGCCCATCAAACGACTTCACATATTTTGCGGGGGTCATATTTTCAATATCACCCGATCTTATGAATATCACCCTTGTCATAGAATATCACCCAATGCCAATATGATGATGATGTCATTTAAACCCAGAGAACAAAGAATATCATCTTGGTGATGATGTCATCATTCTTTTTGCCTCACAAAGGTATATATTTCTAATGCCCACAATATTCGACAAACATGACGGTGATGTCATTACAACACAACGCTTAAACGAAATCATTGACATGGTGACGTCACCCTGATCTTTTCCAAGAAGGTCATTTTATTCATGGGGGTCATATTTTAAGCATCCCCTAATCTTAGTTTCATGACCTGATATACATACGGTCAACCTTTGACCACATCACCCTAGTCTCTCGCATTAGTTTTGTTGCTCAAAGGCGGAAGGTCATTTCATACAGAGGGGGTCATATTTTGAATATCACCCAATCTTTTGAAGATCACCCCCCTCTTGTTTCCTAACGTTAAATGGATATAAATGCGGTAGATGGATTCCCGCCGACTGCGAATACGATCTGAACACTTGGCAGCATCCATGGATTCGTTGCAGAAGATCAATGGATTTGAATGTTTTAACCTAGTTTTACCCTAATATGTTCTACGAACAAGTTTAAAGGTACGTTTCCAAGGTTATTCTCATTTACCTTGCAAAAAAATAAGAATTTATAGAGCAGAGAGTCAAACCCTCATACGAGCTACCTGTGAACGGACTACAACTTATAGCATAACGGAACGGGTGATCATCAGTATTTCCTACCCTTTTTCGTAATCATCAACCTAATCTAGGAGAAAAGCGTTATCATGTAAGTAATTAAAAAACCCTCCTATTGTCATTTTTTGCATGTCCAGGTAGCATGACTTTTCTAGTGGTTTGAATCTATAAATGTGCATATCATGATGAAGTAGAGATTAATAAATATAGTATGCATGATGCTGTAGATATATAGTGTGTATGAATGGATATGAATATTATGGTAAGACTAGTCATGTTTATTACAGGAATCCATGACAGACATAGGAAGAACAGGTCTAGAGTAGAGTTTCTTAAGCCCGTGTACGTTCAACCCTAAGGAATACAATTCAAATATGGTGTCATTGGTGACACTCACCAAGGAGAAACAGATTTAGCAGCATGGTCATCCAAGATATATAATGATAAAGACAATACCCTACTGGATGCCATATATGTGTCAGGAATGTGGCGTGCATCCGAATTTCCCTGTGCCATGGAAACCTTAGAACTGGTAGTAGAATGCACCAAAAACTATAACCCTCAGACAAGGTGGGTGGAGAAACATGGGAGAGTTTATGCAAACTTTTCAATTAAGGGGATCACATCTACTTTCAATCTCCCAGTTGGAAGGAAGGTAGTCAGTGTGGATTTGTACAAACTAGAGACAGAGTATGAAAAAAATAAGAAGAATGCTAGGAAGAGGATATACCAATGGAGGTCTAAGAACAACACCTACACTACCTCTACTAAGTTGCCAGTGCACCTATACAAATTTAATTTTGATGATGAATATCAATACATGATTGCCCTTCTTAGCAAGATGACAGGTCAGCCTCATGCTGGGAATTTCAAGAATTGGACGTTTGGAATCATCCAGATGGCCCTCTATATAGATAACAAGCCATTATGGGTCACGGTCATCAGTGATGCATTAGATGAATAGATAAGGAACCTGGGAGGTCTAGAATGCTCGTTCCACATGACCTCATATGTTGTGTATTCATGTGCCTCCAAAGGAACATTTGATGCATTGATTACAGTAGGCAAGATTGGTGGTGGTGTAGATGATGCCCACATATGGGATCATTATCCTCAATTACAAAGAAGGAACTACCTCTTTGATTACAAATTGGTGAATGATGCATTTTCTATGCATTTGGTTAGAACTATGGAAGAGGATAGAACTAAGAGATTGAGCAAGGAGGCTCAAGAAGTTATATACAGGCATGGAGCCTGGTTTATCCAATATGCCACATTTTCATATATAAGAATAGAAGGATTTGAAGAACAACCCTTTATGCTACCCAGGTACCCTACTGATGGGGTAGTCCTGATGGAATTTTTGAGACAAATATCTACCATACTAGATGCATACAAAGCACAGAAGAAGATACCTCTAGTACTATTTCCAGTATCTATGGGTTGGTACATGTGCCCTGATTCAAAGAGCATAAAGGATTTCATAGGAAGTCTGAACCTGATGTACCTATAGCCATTTCCATTGGCTAGGTCATATGACCCATATGGTAGAATGCAGAAAATAATGGGGAAGCCTATACATCAAAAACACCTGGAAGATTTATGGATTGATTGTGAGGATGAAGCAGAAGTAAGAAGAAGAAAATATCAAAGGCTCACCTTAAATCAAATAAGGATATTTGACTACATCCCAGTGCTAGCACAGCTGAAGAAGGATGATGGCAGAACCATGTCAAATGAATATGAAGATAAAAAGGTGTATAATGACACCATCTCAGCCCCTGATCTAACACAGCAGGAGGATATCTCCTTGGATTAGTTTACAAGTGGGGTGCTATAGTTAACCCAGGCATGGGTAGATGAATAAATAAACAGACTAAAAAAGAGAGGTATGGCCATCACAGTAGACACAAAGAAGAAAAGATAGGAGATCACTGATGAGGAATATGATGATTTCCTTGGTGAGAAAAGAAAATCTAATGGAGAAAGACTACCTACCCAAAAACAAAGGAAAGGACCCCCAGAGGAAAGAAGACTGATGATGAGCCTAAGGGGGTGATAATCAAAAGAATTGCCATAACAGCTATAGGTGCATCGACATCAAGACAGGCATCAGCCTCATCTACACCGCCTCTAATGGATAAACCAAAGACCAAAAGAATCCTGAGGCCAGCTGTAGAGACTGTAGAAGTACAAGATGAGGGCTAAGCTTCACAATAGAATGTGGAGGAGGATATCCCTTTTGAGGAAGAGCTGATTAGTAAAGAGCCTATGGGTGATGACCCAATGATGGTCAGCTAGAAGAGGAAGGTGGCGCCCCTGATGTCACCACCCAAGAGGCAAAGAACATATATGCAGGGTGAGATCAGGACCAATCCCATAGTATTAAGGGGAGATGGAGGTGAAGTGTTTAGAAAAGAAATGTAGTATGATGTGTCACTTCCTACTATTATCAAATTCAAGACAGAGAAAGCAGAGGAACAAGTAAAAGAGACTTCCAAAGTAGGTCATGGTGGTCCTTTCTCCTTAGAAGACACCGTTGACCTCTCAGATGATGAAGTTGTACAAAGTGTAGCCTCTGAGAAGATGGAGATCCTTGCCTCTAGTACCCACATGACCCCACATGGGACCCCACCAGCACAGATGGCGATATTGGAAGAGTTGAAGTAGGTGGCTCAAGAAGAGAAAGAAAGTAGCCCAGAGAGGGTAGCCCAACAAATCAGGCTTGACAAGTTGTTCGATCAGGTGACTAGCCCTGCTGTTATTGATTTGACATATAGGAAGATGTGAGCCCTAAAGACAAAGCAGGTACACCTGATGGAATGAAAAATATTGAAGTAGCCAAGCAGGCAGAGGTAGAGAGCAATGTTCCAGATATGGGCTAGCAACAACACGAGATACCTACTGAGCCTAGGATTGTAGAAGTCTAGCCAAAGGGTGAGGGTGATAAGAATACATCAGGTGATGATGTCGTCCAGACTCAAGAAGCCATAGGAGATAAAGATACTTCAGGTCATGAGGACCTCAAAACACAAGATGTGGATACCTTAGGTGTAGAACAGGAGGTAGCTCAGGATTAGGGTAATGTACAAGGCCCAGAAACCCATGCATCCATAGATGTAAATATGCCTCAGGATGAGGGAAATACCAAGGTGGATGAGACACAGAAAGAGGGAATACAAGATCAAGCATAGGATCATCAGGTGGACATTCCACAAGATCCTCCCCTATAGAAAGAGCCCCTCAAGAAGAAGAGATGCAACAAGATCCCCCTCATGAGGAACAACATGAGGAAGAAATCAGGAAGTCACCTTCTCCGCCCAGAGTAGAGACAAATATTGGAGATCAAGGTGAACATGATGATGACAAAGGACAACAAGGATCTGGAGATGAAGTGCCTCGGTGGCTTGGAAAAGAAATAGGTACAGAACAAGGTTTTGAAATTCAAGAATTTGATGTTTCTACCTTGTTTGTAGAGACCATCATGAAACCTTAAGAGGAAAGCCAGGTTGACTTTAGCTATCAGAAGAGATCCTGCTATAGGCAGAAGAATAGCCCAAGTAGCACTTCCCACAATAGAAAGGGAAAAGGGTAAAATCACCCTGGAGGAATTCCAGATCACCACAGTCGACCTAGGTTTTTCTAATGAAGACCAAGAAGGTCAAGAAGGGAAGGATATCATTGATTCTTTAACCCAAAGGGTAAAGAAAGAGAAGGAGAAAAATAAATAGCATAAAGAGCACATTGTTCAGCTGCATGCATACATAAAGGGGTTAATTAACCTTGATAGTACACCAGCAGATCCTACAGTCCCATTGACTGTTATATCATGGGAGGAAGTCAATAAGCTAGACCTCATGAAGCATCAGGCCATGATCATGGATAAATGGATGCTGACAGCCCTTACAGGGGTGGAAGATGTATTGAGAACCTCTCTACAGAGGTGAATTCCTTGAGCACTTTGAAGAGGAAAGTGGATAAAATGCGGAATGAAATGGGAAAGAGATCATTCCAGCTGGAAAAATCCTTAAATGCTCTAAGTGAAATAAAGAGGATTGATCCTCAGGTCCTGATAAATAATCAGCTATTAAATAATAACACAGCCTTGCTAGTAGATGTATGGTATGAAGATATCAGGTTCAAATGTGATATCCTAAAGAAGTGTAGTGGCAAGCTTAGAGATATCAGTATAAAGATGCACAGTATGATGGCATATGAAGCAGAGATACTGGAAGCATTGGAAGGAAAAGTAGAGGGGAAAATAGAAAACCAAGATGCAGATTTTGCCATCAGGACACTGCATGATTATTTCTAGCCAATGGCTGATGACCCCCTCACCCACCTAATAGAGGAGGTGATGAATAAGATCATGAGGATCAAGGTTAAGGTGGAAGTTTATAAAGAGACACTAAACAGTAGAAGAGCTATGTTGGATGTAGTCAAAGATAAATTTCAGGCTCACAAGCATGCTATTACTAAAGCCAAAACTCAAGATGGCGGGGAGGTAGACAAAATGGTACAAGCCTATGAAAATATCAGGATGACAATGAAGGTCCATATACAAGATGATGTTCATCAAGGTGATAGTGAGACATAAAGCAACGAAGATGATGATCAAGATGAAGAAGAAGAAGATAAAGAAGAAGAACCTGAGGAATGAATGAAGATGCAGCGCAAAGAAGATATATGCATCATGAACTCATAAGATAATGAGTCATCCAGATGGTTGCCAGCTGGCAACTTGTGCCACAGAGGATAATTGACTAAGTCAAAGAAGGAATATCTACCATTGATCTTAATTGACAAATCCTGACTGTAGGTCATATGTAACAACTCCCTCACCTTGTTCTATAAAAGGTGTAGGGGTGCCATATTTTGAATATTCAGAAGCTTAATTGAAATTTGATTGCTGAAATATCAGGACTTATTTTAAAGTTGTTGTAAACATACATATTTTGCATACTTAATGAAAGAGAAGACAATTTGATTACAAATCATCATAAATCCTGAGTAATCTGTGTTTGAAATCTTGATACATGCTTTGATCAGCTGCGTCCCTTGGAGTGCTTATTAGTCTGCATGTGTTGTTTTCATTCCTTTTTCTTTGAAGTTAGCATCATCTATATCTAGCTGTGGAACATCCTGGTGAAAATATGGTTTGATTTCTTCTCCTCATGGCTGTATATTGTATGTATGTGGTTCAGTAGCTAAAGATTCACCAAAATTTGAAGTATTATTTTCAATTTCTTTGAATTTCATAACAATTCATCACCATAATTGCAAATAACAAAGAATTAAAAGTGAGTAACATGAAATATGCAGACATCTCATAGATAATTGGAAATACATAGCATATTTGGAATTAAAGCATGTTAAATTGATAAATATCATGCAAAGATCTACGTACAGACACATTATTTGAGTAAGTATACTCTTTAGAATAACCTCTCTATGCAGCAGATCTACAGGAAACAGAATCTACTAATCAACGTAAGGCACCTTGAAATGGAAAACAACAACACACATCAACCACTAAGTAACGTCAGTAGATTATGAACTGATCAATGGAGACTTGGGATCATGAATTCTTTGAATTCATCATATCTTTCAAGATAAATAAAGGTTGTTGTGTAACTTTTATTTCATGTTTGCTTGTGAGTAACATCATGATCAACAATATCTTCTATCGTTTCTAATATCAAAGTCATTGTTACAAGTATCACATTCACAGTTATTAAAGTCTTCATCCTTGCCTAATAGTTCATCGACCCTAGCAGTATCTTAAACAATTGCCACCTCAAATCCTCTTTATTGCCACTTACAAATATCACGTCACCATCTCATTCACCCTTAGGTCACACTCTAAAGTGTCATCATAATCTTGAAACCCTCTATTGTAGTCTAATGCAAGGTTGTAGTTTATTTGCCTTAATCTTTGTCGCTATTGGGAGTCTATGGTTGGTGCTTTAAACCCTAGGGTCTGTGTCAAAAGTTAACAATCAATTTTATTAGGGTTAGCATTCATGGTTTAGGTTTTTTGATATTAAAACTTTGTTTAGCTTGGATTTCAATAAGGTTTGTAGATGGGCATGGTATTTAGTTTATGATTATGTTCATGCCCATGAAATCACAGTAGTCAAACATCAAAAGTCAACCTGCAATCAACTAGTCAACCCTATCTTCTTCCACTTGCCATAAGGGGGTATATTTTTCTTTTTGCTATAACTTGGTCAAAATAGGTTAGATTTTTGCATAGAAAGACTCGTTGGAAAGATGCTTTGCCCAGCTACACAATGGCATCAACAGTTTCAAGTAATTTTACCATTTCATTGGGTAATTTCTCTATCAAACTTTAGCTTCTTTTAAAACATCAATTGAGCATATCTTGAGCAAAATTGATCACATTTTAATGAATTTTTAAAAAATTGCTTAGAATTTCCCGAACTTTCTATTTATGCATCTTGATTTTCTATATCAAGTCATTTATCATAGATTTTTAATAGATTGCATGCTTTGACTTAATCCTCTTTGGCTTGCAAGTTCGTGTTTCTTCTTGTCATTGCAGCATCTTATCATTTGTCAAAGAAGGGAGGCTATGAAAAACTATGGACATGTTTCTTGAAGGTTTGATCGATTGAAGTCTAAATCTTATTTTTCACTAAGTTAGGAATATTTGGGCTTGGTTCTTAAAATAAACATTGCATGCTCTATGTCTATTTATCTTTCTTGTTTGCTTGTTGTACATGTCTATAACCTGATTTAACAACAAGAGTATCCTCTCCCCCTGCCTATCCAATGGATCTGGGGTGTAATAGAAATTGTTGTTATCTCTAGAGGGCCTGCCTCCCGTTGTGAGAGGGAACAACCCAAGCGATAATAAGCTAAAGCCAAGCTCTTTTGAACCGCTATATAAATAACATGTTTGTGATGAAAGTAATAAGCAACAAGTGTAGTTTTGTCATACTGATGAATGTCTCCCTTAGTACCCTCATGGTGCATGAAAACCTGTAGAGTGTAACCTCTACAGGTTGGGAGGCCTCCTAATCAGAGTGAATCACCGCATGTATGGCCACCTAAATGAATGCCCTTACTAAAAACATTTGTATAGTAGCCAAAATCCTTCTATTTGTTGGCACAGGAGGTCAGACCTCTGAAGCCGTCCTGCATTCTCGCAATTCAAAGTAGAGATAGAAAATTCTCTTTGGGAATTTGAAGTTTGGTATGCCCGAGAAGTATGTGCCGTGTAAGTGGGAGCCAGTGCTACCAAACTTCTAAGCTATCCACTCTAAATAAGTGTGGTTGGAGCAATCCAAGTGAGAATCTAGCGGATATTGTCTCTACTAGCCTAAGTTGTACATATTTATGAGCATCTTGTGTGTGAGTGTCTGTTATCTTGTTTTCTTGCCATAAAATTACCAAAAAGCTGTCAAAAACAAAATCCTTGTCACAAAAAATTCTCATCCTAACACACATCCCAAGCCACATCATCCCCATACTCTAATCCCAATCATCCTAGTCAATCATCATTCTAAGACATTCAATCACTTCATCCTAATCATTACTCAATCAACTTCATCTATTTCATATCCAAATCATATCATGATCATTCCACATTCTCACATCATAATCGACCACTTGTAAACATGAACATGACATTCCCAAACAAGACCTATGAGAGTGATCCTTATGGCACCAAAAGAATGCTTGATACCCTTGAGTGGTTATATAGAAAGGAACAAGTCCCTACACTACCACAACATCAACAATTCCCACAACATCAAGCCATAAACCAATATCAACAATCCCAAATCCAACATGTTGGTTGTTTTAAATTCCCAACCTGATTCTCGCAGCAAATCTATAAAATAGCCACTTTATTAATGATCAATCTGCTTTGAGGGGCTATGTTGTTCCTTGCACACACACCCCATTTTGCCAAATGGAGACCCCCTCTTTTGCTTTGGCTTGGAGTCTCGACCTTTGTTACTTATGATGATGAGAGAGTGAATTTGTGCTTAGAGTGTATGATTTGTTCCAAATTTGAGTATTTTGCATGTTTGGAGTCATTTGATGTCTTTCATGGTTGATTTGGAGGTGTCTTCGGTGGTCTTGTGCTTAAAAGATAGTCATTTGTTGCCTTTTGCGCTAAAATTGAGTGTTACTGCACTTTGCTCTAAAATCTTATGTCACTGGATATTGCCCTTGAAAGTGCTTCTACAGGATGTTTCATGTTGAAATTCCTAGTTTCCAGGTCTTAGAATTGCAAAATCATGTCAAATTCTACTAGATTTCACTAAGGGGTCCATATGCTTTGACCTTGATACATGTTCCTGAAGCCCTGATTTGGCTAAGTCTAAGACCCTAAAAATCTTGAAAAATGGCTAAGTCTAAAATCTGGTGGAACCACAAAATTCTAGAATCTACATATGAAATCCTATGGATCTGGAACCCATCTCAAACATCCTGAAAGTATATTTAAAAATATTTAAAGTATAAGAAATTCACTTATAATTAAATATATTTTTAAATATACTTTCACCCTGGGAAGTTCAAAATCTAACACTAAAAATGACCCCAAACTACACTTTGCGCCAAAAACAGCCCTTACCAACCTTAGTGCTAAAAATTCAATCAACTGACTTTGCGCTAAAACCTCACTCATGGACTTCTGTGCAAAAATCATCATCCACCGACCTTAGTGCTAAAATTACCTCCGACTGACTTACTTCCACACTACTGCTAAGTTGGTCGGCACCAAAATCCCCGCCAACACACTTTGCACTAAAAACAAACCCAACAGACCTGACTAAAAAGTGAACCAACTGACCACATGAAACATTATTTTAGTTAGTCAGACCCAAATTTGTGAAAGGTCAGATGAAACCCAAATGTGTGCAAGGTCAGTTGGAGGTGAAATCCCTGCTACGTTAGTTGGACCCAAAATCCCCGCTAAGTTAGTGACCCCCAAAATCAGTGCTTTTTAGTATTTTAGCCTAAAAGTTGTGTTTTTCAAGGTGCGAATTGAATTTTCTTGTGAATTTGAATTACATATCTATTTGTCACATCATCATGAACATTTACCAAGTTTGTGTGGATTTTTGGCATGTTTTACGACAATTAATGCTACTACACACGAAAAGTCCATGACCCCCAAAAATCTCATTTTTTGTAGAAAGGCTAGAAAAAAATGAAATAAAAGTTTTTAAATGGATTCTAATGACAACAAAAACTTTCTAGATCAATATATAGGCCAAATGGGTACTTGAAAATGGCAAAAAATACAGAAAATTATGTGAAAACCATCAAATTTAAGAGGTTGTTTATACAAAGGTGACATTGACAATGAGCTATGTTTGACTGATCCATGACTGCAAATGGACATATCTTGATCCAAATTGATGGAAAATGATTGTTTAGGATGAAATTAATGCTTTACATTGTGAATTACATGTTTTTGAGGATATATGACCTCGTTGGAGTTGTCTTGGAAGGATGAACATACAACAGTATCCTGCTAACCCAGAAATGCAAAACTAACATTCTATCAACCAAATTGATGTTGCACCTGTAAAAGAAGATCAGTATAATGTCCCAAAATGATAAAGATGAGTCTCAAGAGCTGAAAGACATAGAATATCATGCCAAATCACTGTTATTCCTACAGATCTAGTCCAATGTCCAAGACTTGTTCAGAGCTATCCCAGTCATCCAGTCATGTAATGTTGGTCTAGCAAGCTTCTAGTTAGATACACTTTCACCAAAAATGTACCACATACACCTCTTGATCTAGTCAACACTTGGAATCTCATGAATCTACATCAACTCATATTTTCAAGTGTCATGTGACTCTATTTTGGCTTTATTAGGCCTTGAAAATTGACTTTTCATCATATACAATCAAATGGGTATCCATTTTGTCCAGATTCAATGTATTTGCAAGTTGTATTTTGTCTTTTCCTAAAGGAAAAATGTAAATCTAAAAATGTAACAAACTATTGTACTTTATTAAATGCATGTAATCTAAACCATTGGTGTTGAGTTAATCTCCACCGTCCATTGAAAACTTGGTATGGTACCTTGTCTATAAAAGGGCCATCATTTTCTGTCATTTGCAAGTAAGATTAGATACTGAATTGTTGAGACTCTGCCAAATTGTGATTAATACAAAGTTTTGTAGGTTGCTAGGAATTTGTGTTCTTGTGTTATCCTCTTTGGTTTTCATGGTTCATATCAATCTGAATTTAATTAGTTGTACTTTTACAATGATGGGTAAATGTTAAGATATCTGATGAATGCTTTGGTCCACACTATTAGTGCTTACTGATGGTAAGTTGCTGTGTATAGTTAGCCTAGGCCCTGTCATTGAATATAGTTTGGTTGCATTCCACTAGTTAAGTTGTACCATTGTCCAGGTGTTTAATGAGTGAATGCAATTTGAAAATCATAAGGATCCTTTGAAGATTGCATCATTTCATGCAACATTGTGGGTTTTCTATCCTGGTGAAATAGGGAATGGTTTATTGAAAGTATTTGTCTATCTGTAATATTTTACCCTATTGTGACTATCACTTAGGATCTCTTATCCCTTCTCTCTCCCTTTCCTTTTACATTTTCTTTACATAAAGTTCGGTAGATTTAGGTTATAAGCAACACCTACATTATAAATTTGTTGAAGATATCATAGGGTTTCTGCATATACATTGCTGTCATTTTTTATAAACCATGCATTTCACGTAAGACCCCTTGTTGCTATAGCTAATCACATTCCACTGAGATATTCCAATCAAGATAAGACCTAGCTGTATTATCCTTGGGGCAGTCCTATCTTGGATAGGATGTCTTTTTCAAGAGAGGTGTGATATCAACAATCATACCTGCGTTGTTGTGTTTTAAAACCACCATCAATAGAATTGGCGCTAGAAGGAGGGCATGAACAAAGATTTGTATGCATGCTTTCAGTTTTGTTGGTTCATTGCACACATTGAAATGAATTGACTATTCAGGAGATTCAGTTCTAATGGGTACACATAAGGGTTTCAGTCATGAAATCCCTTCATTCTTTAGAGGACCATCTCAGTAGTCATATCATGAAGAGAACTTCCAAGTCGACATCCCACTTTTCAAAGAATTGTTAGATAGGTAGATTAGAGTGAAGTATCCTCCACTAACATTGGTCGATTTTAGTTCACCTCAGGTCTGCACTGTACATCCTATAGAGTTGCATGACAAAATTGACTGTTTGACTTTTCTCCAAAGATTGGATTTGCATTTGAAGGGATTACTTCCTATTCTTGAAGTTTACAAGCCTGAAGCAAGATGTGAGTATGACAGACATATTCAGAGTAAGACCTCACAAGGAGTTGCAAAATGGATGGATGCATGTGCATGTGATCATGTCTTAGTTAAGAACATACAAAGAGCTGAGGCTACAGAGGCTATAAATCTACCATTCATAGTTGATCATAGTAAAGAGGGCAGTCTACATATGGAAAAAATTCAAGTTGTTCATCAAAGTACATATCCAGATGATGATGGTAGTCAATGCTTGTGGTCTGTAGGTCACCCAACTAAGGAGTATATAGTCCCTAACTGGTTAAAACCTAGTTTTCATCTATTGGACTTTGAAAATATAGTCCTAGCATGGTTGAAGCCTAGTTCTTAGTCACATGACAATGAATAGAGCAATGCACAAGATCAGATTTCTGCTACTAAGAATATTGACAACATAAATGATAAATTAGATTTGATGAGAAGTCATGTTAAGGATGTAGATCAGAAATCTAATGTTTTAGAAATATTAAGTTTTGGGTCTAAATTTACTATTACAGAGGTGCAGAACAACAGTTCATTTCAAGCTGCTGATAATTATGAGTTTGAACAACAGCTTGATCAGATTAGACATGTGCAAAAATAGGAAGAAATTAGTCCTCTAGATGAAGAACAGTCATGGACAACAATGCAGAAAATTGTTCCAGTTGACATATCTAAGCTATAATCAGATTATCCAGAGAAAAGTGATTGAATCCCTGATTGTATCAGCTCATTATCTTATCATAATCAATCATATCGGGCTAATGTAGTTGCTCCAACAGTGTTTTTAGCTAAGATAGATGAACAAAATTAGGATCATGCAGTACTTCAAGGCAACATTAACATCATGGATCAAATCACGCAAGAAGAAAGAAGCCCTATTGTTGCTACTAGAGACAATGAACTTGTAGTCTAATATCAAACACCGACTGAAACACAAGGGTTGTTGACTAATGCCGAGGAAATTTTTTCTGAACATATGATTGATATGGATGGAGTAGATTTGAGTATATCATATGTCCCAATTGCTGATCCTATTTACACATGCAATGAAGAAGATCTCCACATGGTTGATGCTGATCTATTGATAAGAAATGAAAGTATAAGTCTGCAATCTAAGAATAAAAAGCAAATAGTCATGCAGAGTGATGGCTTGGAAGTTTTTTCATGTCAGTCACTTGATCACATCATTGAGTTGGTGTCAATAATGAGAAAAGATATGCTGCTGCATGGGAATTCACCACATATGACAGACTTTGCCTTGACTAATTCATGCAGAGTTCATCTAGATGATCCACATTTTGAAGTTAGTTGTCTAGACTTCCTGTTTTCTTAGGAGGTTACTGCAGCATTCAATGATCCAGAACTATCCAATGTACATGACATGACCCAGCATGAACTTAGACCTCCTGAAGGTGCACAAGTCAATAGTACAATGCGGCAAGATGATGAACTTACATACCCAACTGATGGTACTACAAATCAGGTTGTCTCTTCCCTTTCTCCACTCAGTTTCAATGTTTATCAATTTGATTATAGTGATTTAGGTAGGACAACTTGTATTTGGATTGGTCATGGCCCTAATGAGTTTCCCCAAATGTTGATCCTACATGACTGGCACCCTAAACATGAACCCAACCTGCCTATTCCTTACTTCTTAGAGTACAAAGATGAATTTGCTAGACTTAGGACATTGACCTGCACCTTGTTACTCCTGCATGTCCTAAGAAATAAATCATGAGGAAGTGTAAATACCTGTTGTCCAAAGCTTTTGTACATAGTCTTACTTGTTTCTAGTTAGGTTTTAGTTAGTAGTCTATTGTTCTAGATTAGTTTCTGCTTTCTATTTTCCTTAGTTGTTTGGTGTTAGTTGTTAGTTGTTGCTTTCTGCCTATTTTGCTTTGGTTAGAGTAGTTTTCTTTGTTTAGGTTAGTTGCTTGTTTGCTTTGCTTTTTTCTTCTGTGCTTGCTTTGCTTGGGTTCTCCATTTCTCGAACGTGGTGGTAGTTGTGTAGACCTACTTGTGCTTCTTTGTTGGGTAAGTAATCTAGGATATTTCTTTGAGAAGCTGAAGTTTTCTACTTAGGTTTTGCTCTGGGTCTCGCTATTATACCAGGGAGTATGATGTCTCTTTATGGGAAATGAGTCATTAATTGGTACACCTAAAATGTTTTCTAACCATATATCTCTCACACTTTAAATAATCTTGAAGTAGCTAAGTAAGTCTAGGTGATCTTGTGTTCAGTGAAAAGTTTGGGTCCCCATTTTTACCACCAACACCAGTTCTGTAGATCTAGATAAGGGTGGCAGGCAGTACTAAGTACTGCCAGCCTACCGGTTGAAAATAAAAGGTGTTTTTCAACACCAGACCCACTACAAAGTTGTTGGAAACAAGGTAGATAACTGAGGGGGGGGCTGAATCAGTTATCTTAAATATTTTGACTTTGTTTTCTCCTTTAACAATTAGTGCAGCATCAAAACATATAAGCATACATATCCATGAGAGCAGAAATAAAATCAACACACATAACTGTGGAAAACCTTATTAAGGGAAAAACTACGGGGTGACTAACCAAGATCATATTCTATGTTAAAAGAATAAGAAGTACAAAATGGCACTTGCCAATTAGGGCTCACTACCCAAGCACACTACTCACAAGAGGCACACTCCCTACAAGAGACTCACTGTCTACAAAGTTTATAGAAGGTAACCAGGTATTTGAACTAAAGAGAGGCATCCACATATGCTGAGGTTTAGTTCCGGTTAGGCTCAATATACTAATCTAATGCACTTCATTCTTCCTCTACTTTAGTGCTGATGTTCTATCACATACCGGACTTGTATTACTGCTTCCACACTTCTCTCTACCTTTCCTCTCACACTATATCATTACACACACACCTTCATACTGAAATCCATCTAGTATATATATCCACATCAAGGATTTCAACATCTTTCTAGTCGGCAACTGAAATATTCAAGATATTTCCAAGACATTAATCTGTCAGCTAAATCCATGCTTAATGTGTGATGTGTATCAAAGACATAGAGATAGAAGTCATCAATCATGTCAGCCAACCATGTGTGATCCCTCAAATAGCTTGATCACCATCAATTTCTCATCTGGATTAAAGTTTGATGCTCTGTCGGTCAGTTCTTCCGTAGTCTACTCTGCCTATCAGGAGCCCAACACTTAGATGCTCATATCTTTTCACTAATTCATCACCGGAGGCTCAATCTCTAGAATATAGTAGTCATGATACTCCTCTTGACTTGCCCAAGTCCGCACTTTGCTGAGTTACACCCTCTAAGAGATCCAGACCTGATTGTCGGACCTTGTTGCATGCTTTGTTCTTGTTCACTGAACCATAACACTCTTCAATCTGATTTCTGATAAAGGCATACTATGCTCTACGGATGTGTGAGATAGACTTTGTTGCCATCAATGACAATAGTCATGAATCCACATAGTGTCTTGCCAGCAATCTCCCCCTTTGGCATTGATGGCAACACTTAGTGAAAAATGACTAAGTGTCATAGCAAACTCCCCCTTGGCTAATGCTCTATCTTATGTACACTTTCACCAGAGCTCCCCCTTACCTAGATTCCACATTTTTCACTACTCCTCATGCCCTCTTTGACATCAATGGAAAAGGGTGGAATCCGCACACCAAAATTTGCAAAAATCAACCTATATATAGCTGCATAAGTATAAATACATGTTATACTTACATATACTTAAGTATATCCGCAAAGTGGTCTTCAATTGTACAAATTCTGTTGCCCAACTCTACTTCATTCTGTCCAAAATTGAGATGTGATCACTCAATAAAAATGCATAAGCTTCCACCCTTCTTAATTTTGCCAGATCACTAGTCTGGGCTGTGGTCTGAGCATCAGTTAAGGCCTCATGAATTGCCTCTAACTTCGGGATAATTATCCCTCTAAGTTCACTCATCCTGCTTATTAAATTCTTCTTCTCCTTTTCAAGCCTCTTTATTTCATTTATAGTGGCAATATCCTGGCACTCTTGATTCATTATGGATGTGGTGAGAGGATCAAATTTTTGAGATAAACTTGACAATTTACCTTCTTGTTCTTTCACCTTCTTTTCAATATCCTCTGTCACTTTAGACCAGGATAGACAAAATTTGTATATTTCTCCACCATCTTTAAGAGCATTTTCTATGCTCTTTATCCCAATATCCAAGGTTCTCCTATCATTAGCTATGAGTCCCTGTACTTCAGAGAATCTCTTTCCCAAAAATTCTTTCTAGACCTTTTCTTCTGTTGATTTCTCTAAGGAATCAAAATGAGTATTGACAGAGTTTATCAGAGATTTAAGGTTACCAAATGGAGAGGCCAAAGGATCCTTTTGGAAGGATGGCATAATCTTCTCCAGCATTCCTAATGCAATCTCTATCAGCTCACAATCTTCCATGTGAGACTTCAAAATCTTTTCTTTTGCTTTAGCTTCGGCAAAGGATGCTATCTTCATTGTCTGGACTGGAGAGAGGGAATCAAAATTGGGTGGTCCTTGAAAGAGTTTTGGTTCATCTAACTCCATCATCTCTTTGTTCAAGAATTTCTTCACTGCCTCTGTAGTGTTTGTTGCCAGAGACTGAATCTTTTCTTTTGGAATCTTTGAGTTGTCATCAGAGATCTTCTCTATTTGCTCTTCTTTTCTTCCCTTTACCTCTTCTTCTTGACTCACTTTTTCTTCTTTTCTTCCTTCTCCTTCAGCTCCTGAGTCTGGAATGTTTGCAGTAGGATCTAGAGGAGAGATGTTGACTTCTTCATGTACTTCCTCTTCTAGAACAAAGGAATCCAAGTCCTTAGACTTTTCCTCATCTATCTCTTTTAACTCTTCTACATTTTTCTCAGTAGATTCTTCTTTTGATGCAGTTAATCCTTCGACATCGATGGTAGAAGGTTCTTCATCTATGTCCTCTATAATAGGAAGATTGAATCTTTTAAATGCATTCTAGAGGATGTCTTCTATTTCTCTTGCTACTTGATCAGTCTCTCCAAGAATAAGTTTGTTCATTCTTGCTTTGCTCTGGAACTCATCCTTGTAGTCCTTAAAGATTATGTTCATTTGTTTTGGAGTAATGGAAGGATAGAGCTAAATAGCAATCTATTCTTGGATCTCTAGGTCCTTTTCCATAGCATTCTCCTTTCTCAATTCAAGTACCTTCTCTAGACTTTTGGGAATTAGAGAGATGATTTCAATGAATTCTTTATTATAAATGTTTAGGTACCTAACTATAGCATCTTCCAAGATTTTCTTGTCAATATCACTATATTCATCATAAAATTTAGTGACTGGTTGCAGGTTCCCATCCACTATGACTGCCTTGATGATATCATCAATAGAGAGAGTAGGCCTTTCAACAAATTCTTCTGCCTCTTCTTCTTTGTTTTTATCGGTAGAGGATTCTCTGGATGTCTTCTTCTTCTTCATTTTCTTAACTTCATCATCAGATTCTATTTCTTCATCATCCTTTTGGCTTATGTATGACCTTGTGGCCTTTGTTTTCGTTCTCTTCTCTCCCTTTCCGGGTGTCTTGGCTTCTAGTTTTGAGGCTCTTGAGCTCTTAGAGGTAGCAGGTGCAGAGCTCTTGGAGGATCTAGTCTGGGAGGAGGCTTGTACCAGAACACTTTATTTTTCTACTTCTTGTTTTTGTTTCTCAGCTCTTTCTATTTTCTCTCTATTTACATCAACTACCTCCTTTGATATGCCATATTTCTTGGCAATCTCCTCTACTTCCCTTCTCACTTTTCTTTTCATCTCTAGTTGTCTCAGTTCAACATGTATCTTTACACTTAATTCTTGATAGGTTCCAAACCTTTCTGCCTCAGGGTCCTTAGGCTGACTCAACAAGTGTTGGACATGTAGCTCTAGGATTTTCTCATCTACCTCATAGCCCATTGGCATAATCTAGACTATTCTAGGCTCAACTGCCTCCATCAGGCATTGATCAGTGTCTACCATGAAGCATACTGTATCCTTATACTTTTCAACTATTGTTTGAGGAATTCTTTCTCTAGCATGCATCATACCTTGGAAGTTCTTAAAATATCCCCAGAGTGTTGTGCTTTGAGCCTTGGCATCACCAAGCCCATACATATAATCTCTGATTTCTATGGCAACCGATCTGTTATTTGGCCATACCCAACCACTTGATCTTGGTAGCTCATTCATATAGTAGAAGAACAGACATAGTATTAAGCCACCATACTTGAATGAGTTCTTATCCTTCTTGAGATTTTGCAAGTTTTCTAGTAGTTGGTTCAGAAGAAGATCACATAGGTCATAATCATCATTTTCCCTTAGCATTTGATATGCTGTATAAATTGCAGTTCTAAACATAGAATTCTCCCTGTTGGAGTGATAGATTTTATAACTAATTATCATATAAGAAAATTTTATATCTGGATCTGTGATATCTTCTATTATCATGGCTCTTTTGTCAAACTTAGATCCAGTAGCCTCACTTACTATTTGGTTCCTGACAGATTTGAGTGCAAGCAACCCACTGGATGAGTGCAATCCAGTTATTGTCCTAATGGCATCTTTTGTTATCTTGAAGGGCTTCATCAATGACATGAAGTTGTCATGTATTCTGCTAAAAACATACCGAACCCATTCATCTTTTGCAAAATAGGGAAAGTGGATGAAATGTCCAAAATGCTTATCCCAGAGAGCCTTGTATTGAGGTTTGAGTTCAAAAGATTCATCTATTAATTGTTTATGATAGATATCCATCATCTTGGATTCTCTAAATTCCTCAATATTGGCGTGGATGTACACCCTAACATCTTCTACGTGCAGAACCCCATGCAGAATGCTAGAAAAGGTGCCTAAGGGATCAACTTCTAGGGATTTGTAGGGGTGTTTCTTGAACTTTGGATGCAGCCTATCAGTGATCTTAACAACCATTGGAGTAGCCATCTTTGCAAAAGATTTAGAGAGAGATATTCAAAAATGAAAAAATATTTTTACGCTTCTAGGGTTCACAATATGAGCCGAAACAGGTCTCTAAATGAATTAGATTCTATAGTTGATCTTTGAGAAGGTTGTAACAATCTTGATGTAGAGCTCTTCCTTTCTTATTCTCGAATGCAAATGTGCAAATGATGAATAAAAGAACCCTTTTAACTCTGTGCAAGCCCTAATTTCTTATTGCAATAAATGCACAACTTATGTTATTTTGGTTGCCTTGTTCTGAGAGAGATCTTTCTGAATCACTGAGATGCACTTAGAATCATTTTTAGTGATAATTGACAATGTATCTCCTTTCCTCCAGTCATGCCATTTATCTACAAATCAAGATATTTTAATTTTGAATCATACTAGATCTAACTGCAAAAATCTTGCTTTTACCAGATGGCTGTCAAACTGGATCAATCTTGGATGATTAAACTCTTTAAAACTTCTTGTGGATCTTTGATATTTTTACTGAGGGTTATTTAGATATTTCTCTAAGAACCCTTTAATCTGCAACATTCCATGTCCCAAATTTAGGCACCAATTGATTAGCTGGGAGATTTTACTTTCCTTTGTGACTCCCCCTGAGTCAAAGTTCATTTGTTTAGTTTCTGAAAGAAATATCAGCACCAGATTCTGGTGTGAAACCATCCCCAACATTTTATGTACTCTTCTTCATCTAAATCTTGTTCATCTCCCTTTAAACTTCATCTGCATTCACTTTACCTTTTCCTTTATCTTGATTTTGATTATGATGCACCAGACCATTTTTATCTTGATTCTTGCTTCTTCAGAATTTGGCAATATGACCGGATCTATTGCAATTGTAGCAAACAACATTTCTTTGCATATTTGATTGATATCATCTTAATTTGCATTGATTAGCCATATGTCCCATTCTATTGCATGCAAAGCATCTACCATTGAATTAATTGTTTATTTGCATATTTTTGCATTCATGAGATTTGTGACCATACCTTTTGCAGTTGAAACACTATCTAGAGAAGGATGAATTAGTCTGATTCATTCTTCTTCTGCACCGAGTTGCTTTATGACCAAAGTTGTTGCAATTGTAGCAGTATCCATTGAAGAATGGATATCTTTGAGCATTTGGTTGTCTTACTGGAGGTCTTCTTGGCATGTTTCTTTGATTTCTTCATCTAGAGTTCTTCTGACCAGATCCAGAGCTTTCACCTTTCTCATTACCCAAACCTTGCTTGTCATATACCCTCTTTTGGCTTTCAAGAAGAACTTCAAGTTGAGCTAAGCTTATCTTGATTTTTTCTTTGTATTCATTTGTTGTTTGAAGATCTTGTTTAAGAGTGTCTATCTAATTCTCAAGTTGTTCTTCATTATCTCTAGCTTCTTCAAGATCAGATTCCAGATGCCTGATTATTCTGTCCATTTTGTGGCAGTCCTCTCACTTCTCCTTGAGAGATTATTTTAGATTATCTTCAATTTCTTGGGTGAATCTCATAACCCCTTATTCCATTTCATGCCTTACCATAATGACCTATTTTGATAGCTTCTCACATAGCTTGTTTTTCTCATTCAGATCTTCATTAGTATCATTGGCTTCACTTTGACTTTCTAATTGTTGAAGAAGTTCCTTTCTCTTTTTCACAGAGATACTCAATTTTTGTTTTAGTTCATTTATGAAATCATCAACTTTTTTTAGTCTTTCTCTCAAGTTATTGACTTCAGAGTGAGATTGCTCAAGATCATCTATGGCAGACTGAAGTTGTTCCTTCATACCATACATATCCATTGAGATTCCCAGATCTTCCTCAAGCTGTTAGGCTCTTGTTTGGAGGAACTTAGCTCTGATACCAATTGTTGGAAACAAGGTAGATAACTGAGAGGGGAGGTGAATCAGTTATCTTAAATATTTTAATTTTCTTTTCTCCTTTAACAATTAGTGCAGCATCAAAACATATAAGCATACATATCCATGAGAGCAGAAATAAAATCAACACACATAACACAATGATTTCTATGTGGAAAACCCTGTTAAGGGAAAAACCACAGGGTGACTAGCCAAGATTGTATTCTCTATTAAAAGAATAAGAAGTACAAAATGGCACTTGCCAATTAGGGCTCACTGCCTGAGCACACTGCTCACAAGAGGCACACTTCCTACAAGAGACTCTCTGTCTACAAATTTTATAAAAGGTAACCAGGTGTTTGAACTGAAGAGAGGCATCCACATATGCTGAGGTTCAGTTCCAGTTATGCTCAATATACTAATCTAATGCACTTCATTCTTCCTCTGCTTTAGTTCTGCTGTTCTATCACATACCAGACTTGCATTATTGCTTCTACACTTCTCTCTACCTTTCCTCACACACTATATCATTACACACACATATTCATACCAAAATCCATCTGGTATATATATCCGCATCGAGGATTTCAACATCTTTCTAGTTGAAAATTGGAATATTCAAGATATTTCCACGACATTGATCTATCGGCTAAATCCATGCTTAATATGTGATGCATATCAAAGACATAGAGATAGAAGTCATCAATCATGTCGGCTAACCATGTATGATCCCTCAAATAGCTTGATCAACATCAATTTCTCATTTGGATTAAAGTCTGATGCTCTGCTGGTCAGGTCTTCCTCAATCTACTATGCCTGTCAGGAGCCCAACACTTAGATGCTCATATCTTTTCACTCATTCATCACCAGAGGCTCAATCTCTAGAATATAGTAGTCATGATACTCCTCTTGAATTGCCCAAGTCCATACTTTTCTGAGTTACACCCTCTGAGAGATCCGGACTTGATTGTCAGACCTTCCTGCATGCTCTGTTCTTGTTCACAAGACCAGAACACTCTTCAATTTGATTTCTAGTAAAGGCATACTATGCTCTGTGGATGAGATAGACTTTGTTGCCATCAATGACAACAATCATGAAGCCACACAATGTTTCTTGCCAACAAAAGTATCAATAAAAAGATTATCATTTGAAGACTCTCACATGAAGACTATCATCTGAAGATTATTAGCATCAAAGATCATCAAAGGCATTATCAAGAAGGATATCACTACAGAGGGATTACTACTTGAAGTTTCATCACATCTCAACATCAGAGCATTCTCTTAGTGGTAAAATAATCCCAACTTCATAGTTTAGCATGAAGTATCTTGGGTGAACTTAGTTGCCAAGGGATGGGAATGAATGCAACTACGCACACTCAGGTTTTTAGGATATGGATGGTTGCACTAGTTATTGAGCTTTGATTCTTTGATAAGGTATCATCTTTTCTTTTCTAATGTGTGGGAAACACAGAGATTCTGGGTTTGAACTGAAAGTTTATATTAGAAATGCTCCAGAGCATTTCCCAAGTAGAGTCGCCATTTGGTGTGCCTTACACACATGCCCCATTTTGCCAAATGGAGACCCCCTCTTTTGCTTTGGCTTGGAGTCTCAACCTTTGTTACTTATGATGACGAGAGAGTGAATTTGTGCTTAAGTGCATGATTTATTCCAAATTTGAGTATTTTGCATGTTTGGAGTCATTTGATGTCTTTCATGGTTGATTTGGAGGTGTCTTGAGTGGTCTTGTGCTTAAAAGATAATCATTTGTTGCCTTTTATGCTAAAATTGGGTGTTACTACACTTTCTCTAAAATCCTATGTCACTGGATATTGCCCTTAAAACTACTTCTACAAGATGTTTCATGTTGAAATTCCTAGTTTCCAGGTCTTAGAGTTGCAAAATCATGTCAAATTCCACTAGATTTCACTAAGGGGTCCATATGTTTTCACCTTGATACATGTTCCTAAAGCCCTGATTTGGCTAAGTCTAAGACCCTAAAAATCCTAAAAAATGGCTAAGTCTGAAATCTGGTGGAACCACAAAATTCTAGAATCTGCATATGAAATCCTATGGATTTGGAACCCATCTCAAACATCCTGAAAGTATATTTAAAAATATTTAAAGTATAAGAAATTCACTTATACTTAAATATATTTTTAAATATACTTTCACCTGGGAAGTTCAAAATCTGGCACTAAAAATGAACCCAATTGCACTTTGTGCCAAAAACAGCCCTTACCGACTTATACTTAAATATCTAACTTATACTTAAATATATTTTTAAATATACTTTCACCCTAGGAAGTTCAAAATCTGGCGCTAAAAATGACCCCAACTGCACTTTACGCCAAAAACAGCCCTTACCGACCTTAGTGCTAAAAATTCAATCCACTAACTTTACGCTAAAAACCTCACTCACGGACTTTTGTGCGAAAATCATCATCCGCCGACCTTAGCACTAAAATTACCTCTGACCGACTTCCTTCCACACTATTGCTAACTCAGTCGGCACCAAAATCCCTGCCAACACACTTTACGCTAAAAATAGACCCAATAGACCTACGTTAAAAAAGTGAACTGACTGACTGCATGAAGCATCATTTTAGTCGGTCAGACCCAAATCCGCGCAAGGTCGGATGAAAACCAAATTCGCGCAAGGTCGGATGAAACCCAAATCTATGCAAGGTTGAATGAAACCCAAATCCACACAAGGTCGGATGAAGCCAAAATCTGCACAAGGTCAGTTGGAGGTGAAATCCACGCTAGGTTAGTTGGACCCAAAATCCCCGCTAAGTCAGTGACCCCCAAAATCAACGCTTTTTGGTATTTTGGCCTGAAATTTGAGTTTTTCTAGGTGTAAATTAAATTTTCTTGGTGAATTTGAATTGCATATCTATTTTTCACATCATGATGAACATTTTACCAAGTTTGTGTGGATTTTTGGCATGTTTTATGACAATTAATGCTACTGCACATGAAAAGTCCATGACCCCCAAAAATCCTACTTTTTGTAGAAAAAGCTAGAAAAACATGAAATAAAAGTTTGCAAATAGATTCTAATGACCACAAAAACTTCCTAGATCAATATATAGGCCAAATGGGTACTTGAAAATGGCAAAAAATGTAAAAAATCATTTGAAAACCACCAGATTTAAGAGGTTGTTTATACGAAGGTGACATTGACAATGAGCTATTTTTGACTGATCCATGACTGTAAATGGACATATCTTGATCCAAATTGATGGAAAATGATCATTTAGGATGAAGTTGATGCTATGTATTGTGAATTGTAGGTCTTAGAGGACATATGAGCTTGTTGGAGTTGTCTTGGAAGGATAAACATACAACAGTATCCTACTGACCCAGAAATGTAGAACTGACATTCTGATGCAGAGTAAGCAACAGAAACGTGGATAACTAATGTCAGCTCCTCACCCACAAACATTTACCATTGTCTATTTCCCCATTAGTCAAATACAGTCAGTTTTGCAGATCAGAATTGCTGAAACCCCCTCTGTTCATTGAACCCATGAACATACAGTTGAACCATTGAACCTTCAACTAAGGGTTGAACCATTGAACCATTGAACCATTGAACCCTTGAACTGGTTCAACCATAGATTCAACTATTGCACACTTAAACACTATCGGCGGTGAACACGTTGAACCATTGAACCACTAAACCGGTTCAACCATTGTTTCAGCTATCGACACCTTTTGCTCTGTTGAACCAAAGAACCTATTGAACCGTTGAACCTTCAATTATTCGGTTCAACATACACTAGCAGTTCAATATACTCCCATCGCATAGACTATACTGATTTAATATTTGAGCTCAGTGAACCATTGAACTCGATACTCCTTGTTGAACTAGCAAACCAACTGAACCCGCTGTATCTGTTGAACCGTTGACCCGGTTCAACCGGCAGTTCAACTGTCGGCAACCCTTACTATGATGAACCATTGAACCTTTGAATTGGTTCAACCACCTACAAACATCTATTATCAGTTCCCCTGATATGATTCAACCTGATACATAGATGCAGGATATCCACAAAATGTATATTCCCATACATACGCGATATACACATGAAATGCACCTTCATACATTTGTGATATAGACAGGAATTGTATATTTAGCAACCAACACAAATTGGACTCAAACAGATTTTTATACATACCATTTTCACAGCATATACACAAGAAGTTGCTTGCATGTGAATGTGATATATTCACAGACTGTCTCCTCATACAATTGATGCATATTTGAACTTCCCACTGATAACTTCTTCTATGACGAATTCTGCAATTTCTATTTTGTTGTGTCCATTGTACACAAGAAAAATAAATAGAAAACTAATATACACAATCCATTCCACTAATTTCACAAAAATCCCCTAGTGGAATGGATTTAATTGTGCATCTCGACCACAGAAGAACTAAATGAAACACAAGGCAAATCTATACAAATAATATACAAGACAGTTTGATATATAGAGAATTTACACTGATTCTAGAATTTGGTAGAACACAAATTACAGAATTTCTACTTCTTCATTTCACATTATCGAACACAGACTAATTACAGAGATTTTTCTGAAGGTGGAAGAACTCTCTATTCCTCTATCACCTTCCCTGTTTTGTTACCCGACTCCCCTCTCCTCTGTTTTTAGGATTTTGTTTAAACCAAGATTATAATCAAAACCCTAACTAATCATACTGTTAGGGGAAAAATGGTTCAACAATGAATATGCAACAAACAACATCAAATACCTATAACTCAATAGAATAGTGAAACTAAGAAGATTGAATAAAATGAAGCAATGAATAACACAATGCAAACCTTCTTTGAATCGAAACTTCTATTGTTGCCTATCAAGATCGTCCTTGTTTGTATGAAGTAGGCCCTCAGAGAGTGCACTCCTTTGCTGTGTTTAAGGATGTCGATAGTGAATGGCTATGATAATGAATATGCCAAGAAGATGAGCTTCGAAGCAATAATGGTGATCTCAAGCAAATAGTATTGGGGTGCCAAAGGTGCACTGGTGAATTTTTGTAGAGTAACAATACGAATAGCCTGGATGAATAGAATGGAAGAATGAGGTTTCATTTATAGACTTAGAAGAACAAGGATCAACGGTTGAGATGATATATGAAGATCAATGGTTGAGAAGGGTTGAGGAATGTGCAATGAATAAAAATAGGACAAGTGTCCCACTTCCGTCATGCAACAGGGGAGTTAACAAAATTGATTGAAGAGTTAACAGAATAGACCAATCAATTAAGTGAATTGATTGGGGAGTTAATTGAATTGATTGATTAGTTAACTAGGTTGATTGAGGAGTCAATAGAATAGATTGACCAGTGAACTCAATTGACTAATTAGTTAATAGATTTGATTGATGAGTTAACTAATTTTGACTGGAGGATAAATAGGATATGTGGGTGAGGGACTATTAGCTAATTAAATATTTAAAATATTTAATTACATGTGCAACATGGTGAGGTGGAAAAGGTGAGGTGGAAAGATGAGGTGGATTGGTGAGGTGGATTTATGAAATTAGGACTTAGTATAGAGGAATTTAGGATTAATTAAATAATGTAGGATTATTTAATTATGTGAGACATTAGAAGAATTAGGGAAATTTAATTAAATAAATTGATTTTATTTAATTATGGGATAATGAATCAATCAAATAACCTTAGAATATTTATTTAGTTGAGAGAAGAAATAAGAAGGGAATAAATATTAAGAATATTTATTTAGAAAGAATCGTGTCATTTTTAGGCATATACACATACGATACCTGTTTATCTCAAGACAGCAAAACACCTAGTAATATGACACATTCGGTTAATCCTCCACCTAACCCAAGTGTCTAATGATGTCCAAATTCTCCCCAGGAGAAGAGATATTAAAACAAACATAAAATGCCAACATTAAAACAAACATGCAATGCCAACACAAATGCTACATTTGACACGTATGAAATGCATAAGCCATATTAAAACTTAGTCTTCTCCCTCAGATGTATATTTGGTTTTCTGAAGGGGTGCTCCTGCATCATACTCCCTAGGAGAAGAGATCTCAAGCCCCTTTGAGATTAGAGTTTGAAGGTCTGCACCATTGTTTGTGATCTGATCTGCAGTCATCCAAATTGCCTCTGAATCAGGTGTCCCATGCCAAGCCACCAAATACTCCATGTACTCTTTGTTCCTTGTCTTCTTTGCCACTCTTGAGTCTAATATATTTTTCAATTGGGGTGGATCATGCTTAGGAATATCATCATCTATTGCATCCTGCAATGGTTCCTATTCTACATCTGCATGCTGCTTGTATGGAGTTAAATCACATACATTGAAAATAGGTGATAATCCAAGATCAGGAGGAAGTTGGATCTCATAGGCATTCTGTCCACACTTCTTTAAAATCTGACATGGTCCAATCTTCCTCTACATTAGCTTGGTATATTTACCTTTTGGGAGCCTCTCCTTATTTAGATTAACCCATACCAAATCTCCAATAGCAAATTGTGCATCCCTCTTTTTCTTGTCAGCATATGTTTTGTATTTCAATGTAGTTTGTTGAAGCCGGTTCTTGACTTGATCATGCACTTCTTTGATGGCTGATGCAAAAGCTTCTCCATCTGCACTAATAGGCTCTCCTATAGGCAGATCTCTCAGCTCCAAAATACCTCTTGGATGAATACCATATACTACTTGAAAAGGTGAATTCCCTATACTCCTATTGATGGTGTCATTATAGGAGAATTCTGCTTGTGGTAGGATATTATCCCACTTCTCTCCATGCTGCCTTGTTAAACACCTTAATAGATTTCCCAATGAACAATTAACAACTTCAATCTGCCCATCTGTTTGAGGATGGTAGGCTAATGAGAAGGACAAATTGGTTCCAAGCTTCTTCCAAAGAGTCCTCCAAAAGTGGCCAATAAACTTTACATCTCTATCTAAGACTATGCTTGATGGCAATCCATGTATCCTCACTATTTTCTTGAAAAATAGATCAGCAACATATGAAGCATCACAAGTAGTTTTGCATGGCAAGAAATGTGCCATTTTACTAAATCTATCTACTACCACAAAAATGTTGTCATATCCTTTCCTTGTTCCAGGTAAACCCAATACAAAGTCCATGCTGATGCTCTCCCATGGCCTAGAAGGAATGGCTAGTGGCTGATACAAACCTGCATTTGTGGATCTCCCTTTTGCTTTCTGACGGATTACACATGCCTCCACAAATCTTCTCACATCTGACTGCAACTTAGGCCAATAGTAATGCCTCTTCACAAGATCAAGAGTCTTATCTAGACCAAAATGTCCTGCCATAGCCCCACAATGTTTCTCCTGAATAATATTCAGTCTCACAAAACACCTTGGAATACATAGCTGTCCACCCTTGAAAAGTAATCCATCTTGGATCAGAAATTCAAAGAACTCAACGTGATACTTGTCACCAAAGGAAGTACATACCTTGTAGATCTCTCCAAAGTCTTCATCATCATCATACATGGCCTTTAAGGAATCGATGCCAACATTCTCTAATTGGATCCGATTGATGGTCAAAACCCTCCTACTCAAAGCATCTGCTACTTTGTTCTTAACTCCTTTCTTGTGCTTGAGTGTAAAGGTGAAAGCTTACAAAGTTTCCACCCACTTCATATGCCTATGGTTCAACTTCTCTTGACTATTTATAAAACTAAGGGCCTGATTGTCTATGAAGACTATGAATTCTTTTGGCATCAAGTAATGCCTCCATTTCTTGAGTGACTGCACAAGAGCATACATCTCCAAATCATATGATGAGTATCTCTTCTTGGCATCATTGAGTTTCTCACTGAAAAATACAATAGACCTACCTTCTTGACTGAGTACGGCTCCAATTGCCATGTGGCTAGCATGACATTCTACTTGAAAAATCTTGTTGAAGTTAGGAAGTGCAAGAACTGGTTGCTCTGCCACCTTCCTCTTCAATGTTTCAAAGGAATCATCTACCTCCTTTGTCCAAGTGAACCTGCACTTCTATCCTCCTTTTATGGTGTCAAGCATGGGTGCACAAACATGACTAAACCCTTTTATAAACTTCCTATAAAAGGTTGCTAACCCATGGAAACTTCTAACATCACTCAAGGTTTGAGGAGTTGACCAAGACAATATGGCACTTACCTTCTCTTGATCCATTTTCAGTTTGTTATGTGAGATAACAAATCCCAAGTAGATGATCTCTTCCTGCATGAACAAACACTTTGCTAAGTTGATCATTAGCTGTTCTTCATGTAACCTTTTGAGGACCAAGTCTATATGGTTGAGGTGCTCTTCCCTTGTATTACTAAAAATCAGGATGTCATCTAAATATACTATGACAAAATTACCTATGAATTCCCTCAGGAACTCATTCATCAACCTCATAAAGGTACTAGGGCCATTGGACAAACCAAAAGGCATGACCTTCCACTCATATAACCCCTCATTGGTCTTAAATGTAGTTTTCCACTCATCTCCTGGCCTAATCCTAATCTGATGATAGCCACTCTTTAAATCTATTTTTGTGAAATAGTTAGCACCCCCTAAGCAATCAAGTAAATCTTCTATCCTGGGGATTGGGAACCTATACCTGATTGTTATCTTGTTGATAGCCCTTGAATCAATACAAAGCCTCCAAGTGCCTTCCTTCTTTGGTGCTAGGACAGCTGGTACTGCACATGGACTTAAACTCTTGCCAATTAGGCCTGTCTCCAACAATTCCTCAATCTGTCTTGCTACCTCTACATTCTGTTCTAGGGTAAGCTTGTATGCTACTTTGTTTGGGAGTGTTGAGCCAGGGATCAGATCTATGCAATGGCTAATGTCCCTCATAGGTGGTAGGGACCTTGGTATTCCATCAGAGATGATGCCTTGGTACTTGTCCAATTGCTCTTGGATAGCAGAATCTATGAGCCTTTGCCTCTTCTCTCCCTTAACTTCTTGCTGCTGTTCCTTGTTCACCTTTAGGCATGGAATTAGAGCATATGTAACTTCTGCTTCTTCTACTATCCCTTTTAATGAATTGTTTGCCTTCTACCATCATCACCTTAACTTCTTTCCCTTTTGATTCCAACTCATTCTCCATTAATGGTAGCAGCTCTATCACCTTACCATTCTTGGTGATTGAATATGTGTTTCTAACTCAATCATGGTGTGCTTTCAAGTCATATTGCCATGGTCTTCCAAATAGGAGATGGCAAGCATCCATCTTAGCAATGTCAAACAATAATCTATCCTTATATGGTCCAATTTGAAATTCTACCCAAGCCTGTTCTTCCACAATTGTTTGTTGTCCTTGGTGGAGCCATGAGATCTTGTATGGGCAAGGATGTGGCAGTCTTCTAAGCTTAAGCTTTTCTACCATCTCAATGGACAAAAAATTCTCAGTAGATCTAGAGTCAATCAGAACTTTACATACCTTTCCTCCTGCTTTGCAAGTAGTTCTAAAGAGAGACTTCCTTTGTGGGGGTTCTTTGTTGGGCACCTTCATGGTGGTCATTGCTCTTCTAATCATCAAAGATTCTCCTTTCTTGGGATATCCATAATTGTCAGGAGCATTCACACTTTGATTAGTGCTTGAACTTGCTACACTTTGACAATAAATTTCTTGAATCAGATTGATCCTCTTTTCTCCTATTGAACTTGTTGCCTTTGGTGGACATCTGCTGGCTATGTGGCCTTCTTGATTGCAGTTGTAACATCTAATCAGTGCCCTGCCCTGAGATCTTCCTCTAAATGGTGGTCTTCTACCCTTGAAGTTCCCTCTTTGATTGTAGCTTCTCCCTTGGTTTTGATTGTTGTCTCCTCTGCTGTTCTCTTGATTGGATTCACCTTGGTATCCAAATCCATTTCCTCTGCCTCTGAAAGGACTTCTACCTCCCCTTTACTATCTCCCTTTCCCTCTAATGTTCTGCTCATGCCTTCTCTTAAATTTCTCTTCCACTTTGAGTGCTAACTGGTAGCACTTTTGGATGTCTCTGGGTTATGTAGACTTATGTCTTCTTGAATGTTAAATCTCAATCCATTGAGGTATCTTTCTACCTTCTCTTCCTCACCCTCCTTTACCTTTGTCTTGACACATAGTTTCATGAACTCTTCTGTGTATGAACTGACTTCTAATTCCCTCTACTTCAAATTTGGTTTCCTCTTATGTAGTTGGATGTTGTAATCCAATGGGACATAGGCTTCTTTCACTAAAGCCATCATCTTCTTCCACGTAATAACTTTGTTCTTTCCTTCATTCACCCTATCATCTTGGATGAAATTCCACCAAGTTAGTGCAGCTCCTTTCATTTTGGATTGAGCTATCTTCACTCTTTGGTGATCTAGTATTTCCTCGGTCTCAAAGAAATTAGTCAAGGAGTCTATCCACTCCATCACTGAATCAGGTTCCATTTTTCTTGCAAACACTGGCAAGTCTATTTTCATATCCATGGTCCCTCTCTCCATGGATTTGAGGGCATTGAGTAAGGGTCTCTGGTCTGCAGGAACCTCTATCTCTTCCTGCTTTGGGATCTCCTCTTCATCCCAATCTTCTCATTTACCAGAACCTTCTTCCCCTTTCTCTACTCTGTCCCTCAAATTCTCTAGTTCTTCTTTTAATGCCTGATTCTGAGCTCGATCTGCTCTTCTCTCTGCCATTTGCTTTCTTACTAAGGCCATCAACTCAGCATTGGTCATCTTTGTTGGGTACGTTTTTGACCCTTCTCCTTCTAACATCTTATCTTCTTCTTCTTCTACCCAAAGAATACTCCTTCGCTCTGATACCACTATGATGTAGAGTAAGCAACAAAAACGTGGATAATTGATGTCATCTCCTCACCCACAAACATTTACCATTGTCTGTTTCCCCATCGGTCAAATACATTCAGTTTTGTAGATCAGAATTGCTAAAACCCCCTCTATTCATTGAACCCATGAACATACAGTTGAACCATTGAACCTTCAACTAAGGGTTGAACCACTGAGCTGTTGAACCGTTGAACCCTTGAACTAGTTCAATCGCAGATTCAACTATCACACACTTAAACACTATTGGTGATGAACCTATTGAACCATTGAACCACTGAACTGGTTCAACCATTGTTTCAGCTATCGGCACCTTTTGCTCCATTAAACCAAAGAACCTATTGAACCGTTGAACCTTCAATTATTCGGTTCAACATATACTAGCGATTCAATATACTCTAGTCGCATAGACTATACAGATTTAACCTTCCAGCTCAGTGAACCATTGAACCCGATACTCCTTGTTGAATTGACGAACCAACTGAATCCACTGTATCCATTGAACCTGTTCAACCGGTGGTTGAACTGTCGGCAACCTTTACTAGGATGAACCGTTGAACCTTTGAATTGGTTCAACCACCTGCAAACATCTATTATCGGTTCCCTTGATATGATTCAACATGATACACAGATGCAGGATATACATAAAATGTATATTCACATATAGACATGATATACACATGAAATTCACCTTCATACATTTGTGATATATACAGGAATTATATATTCAGCAACAAACACAAACTGGATTCAAAATAGATTTTTATACATACCATTTTCACAACATATACATAGGAAGTTGCTTGCATGCGAATGCGATATATTCACAGACTGTCTCTTCATACAATTGATGCATATTTGAACTTCCCGTTGATAACTTCTTTTGTGACAAATTCTGCAATTTCTATTCTGTCGTGTCCATCGTACACAAGAAAAACAAATAGAAAACTAATATACACAATCCATTCCACTGATTTCACAAAAATCCCCCAGTGGAATGGATTTAATCGTGCATCTCGACCACAGAAGAACTAAATGAAACACAAGGCAAATCTATACAAATAATATATAAGACGGTTTGATATACATAGAATTTACACCGAATCTAGAATTTGGTAGAACAGAAATTACAGAATTTCTACTTCTTCATTTCACATTATCGAACATAGACTAATTACAGATATTTTTTTGAAGGTGGAAGAACTCTCTATTCCTCGACCACCTTCCCTATTTTGTTACCTGACTCCCCTCTCCTCTATTTTTAGGATTTTTCTTAAACCAAGATTATAATCAAAACCCTAACTAATCATATGACACCTATTTATCTCAATACAACCAAACACCTAGTAATATGACACATTTGGTTAATCCTCCACCTAACCCAAGTGTCTAATGATGTCCAAATTCTCCCCAGGAGAAGAGATATTAAAACAAACATAAAATGCCAACATTAAAACAAACATGAAATGCTAACACAAATGCTACATTTTGACAAGTATGAAATGCATAAGCCATATTAAAACTGTCTTCTCCCTCAGATGTATATTTGGTTTTCTGAAGGGGTGCTCTTGCACCACATTCTATCAACCAAATTGTTGCTGCACCTGTAAGAGAAGATCAGTATAATGTCCAGAATGATAAAGATGAGTCTCGAGAGCTAAAAGACATAGAAGATCATGCCAAATCACTGCTATTCCTGTAGATCCAGTCCAATGTCCAAGACTTGTTCATAGCTGTTCCAGTCATCCAGTCATGTAATGTTGGTCCAGCAAGCTTCCAGTTGGATACACTTTCACCAAAAATGTGCCACATACACCTCTTGATCCAGTTAGCATTTGGAATCTCATGAATCTACATCAACTCATATTTTCAAGTGTCATGTGACTCTATTTTGGCTTTATTATGCCTTGAAAATTGACTTTTTATCATATACAATCAAATGGCTATCCATTTTGTCCAAATTCAATGTATTTGCAAGCTATATTTTGTCTTTTTCCTAAAGGACAAATGCAAATCCAAAAATGTAACAAACTATTGCACTTCATTAAATGTCATGTAATATGGACCATTGGTGTTGAGTTAATCTCCACCGTCCATTAAAAACTCGGTATGGTGCCTTGTCTATAAAAGGGCCATCCTTTTCTCTCATTTGCAAGTAAGATTAGATACTGAATTGCTAAGACTCTACCAAATTGTGATTAATACAAAACAAGTTTTGCAGGTTGCTGGGAATTTGTGTTCTTGTGTTATCCTCTTTGGTTTTCATGGTTCATATCAATATGAATTTAATTAGTTGTGCTTTTGCAATGATTGGTAAATGTTAAGATATCTGATGAATGCTTTGGTCCATACTATTAGTGCTTGCTAATGGTAAGTTGCTATGTATAGTTAGCCTGGGCTCTGTCATTGAATATAGTTCAGTTGCATTCCACTAGTTAAGCTACACCATTATCTAGGTGTTTAATGAGTGAATGTAATTTGAAAATTATAAGGATCCTTTGAAAATTGCATCATTTCTTGCAACATTGTGTGTTTCCTATCCTGGTGAAACAAGGAATGGTTTATTGAAATTATTTGTCTATCTACAATATTTTACCCCATTGTGACTATCACTTAGGATCTCTTATCCCTTCTCTCTCCCTTTCCTTTTGCATTTTATTTACATAAAGTTTGTTAGATTTAGGTTATAAGCAACACCTACATTATAAATCTATTGAAGATATCATAGGGTTTCTGCATATACATTGTGGTCATTTTTCGTAAACCCTGCATTTCATGTAAGACCCTTTGTTGGTACAACTAATCACATTCCACTGACATATTGCAAAAAAGATAAGACCTAGCTATATTATCCTTGGGGCAGTCCTATCTTGGATAGGATGTCTTTTTCAAGAGAGGTGTGATACCAGCATTCATACTTGCGTTGTTGTGTGCTAAAACCACCATCAATAGGTTGGCCAATGAATAGGAGACCAAGGGGGAGAAGACTTTCTCAATCCCCCTTCTCTACCTCTAGTCTTTAGGCTCTGTGAAACCAAGGAGGGTGTTCCTATGTAAATGGACATATTTCTAATTCTCTGGTTGTCTCTCATTTACTAATGCCTTCTTCTCTTGGGGATAACATCGTTCTACTCAAAAGGCATGGGGTTTTCTAGAGATATTAGATTGTCAGCTTTGTTCATATCACAGATATGTTCCTTGTAGGCTGCTTGAAGGAATGTATGATAAAGTGAGGATTGACTAGATTCTTTAAGCTTCTATCTTATTCTTTGCAGAGGAATATGCAAGACATAACTTAATCAATATAAATATCCTAAAAGTCTATTATAGGAAAGGAAAATGTTTGGATTGAAAATACTTTGAGGATAACCAGAGGGGTGTAAGTTTAGTATAGTGTCCATGAAATAGGCCAGTGCCTATCCGTTGGGCCAAGGAATGAAAAAGGTCAAAATGATGAAACTTAAATAGACAATGATGTAAGAAACTTAGTTTATTGTAAAGGTACAACAATGTAATACATTAGAAATACTTTTACTAGCTTTGCAATCAACCATACTTAATTATCCCTGTATACCCGAATCATATCTGATATTTTGTAATAGCAATTTTTATATTATTCCTTGAGTCAAGGCCACAAGAGAAATATACCAACATAGGATAGATTGTGTCAATGAATAAAGATGATTCTTCAACCAAAAATATATTCATAATATGAAACTGTATACATGAAGTAGGAGACAGTGTATTTCAAAACTCAACAAAATCTATTAAATAAACTGTTTAGTAACTTGCATTATAGCTTTCAAATATTCAATCAAGAAACCAGAAGAGACTCAAATTGGAAACCTCAAAAATAGACAGCTAATTCTATTGTAGAGAACAAACTTATTTACAACTCCTCCCTGATTAGATTGATCACTATTTTAGACTCGGTTTGGAAATATGACCTCAAACCAATATCTTTTTCTAAGCCTTGAATCCCCTTTTATAGAAATAAGGGGGCAACAAGCTTCAAGCCTTAAAATAAAAGAAGTTACAACTATTTTGTAACCAATAGATGCAGCTGAAGAGGCTGGTGCAACCACTTCATAACTGTGTGCTCAATGTCCATGTTGGCATGCTAAAGTACCTACTCTCCACAAACGTGTCCTCTCAATTTAGGCAGGAAACATGCAGTGAGGTTGATGGGAATCCAATTGTTTGATGTTGTGGAAGCCCTTATACCCATCCCATGCTGCTTATTTGTTTGAAAAGAGCATTCACTATCTAGTTTTCCCTCCATAATTGAGAATGAATGCAAGCGTCAATATCAAAAGAAAACCCTATTGACTGGAGTTCTTCATTTTATGCCCATTGTGACTTATAGGGATGTGATTCCTCTTTCATAATTGGGTGGTTACCAACCATCTCAATTAGATAGAAATCAGATGAAATCACATCAGACTGTGTATGGACATACCATCCACCCGGTGAGGGTAGTAATAGCAATGACAAAATAGGAGCATTCTATCCTTATATGCTACATCCAGAGAGGAAATATCCCCATAATTAGAGATAGTGCTTTGTTAGGAAAAGTAGAAAGGGGATGAAGGTAGAAGGAAAAATGAGTTTCCTCCACACCTGATAGTAATCTACCTAATCATAGTCATAAGAGGTGGCTGGAGTAGGGAGATTAAAATCAAGGGTCCCATTCTAGATGAAAAATAAGGAAGAAGAAATGCACGTAGAACTATGCACAGTGTTGGTGTTGCCTCCTAATCTTTCTTGTACCATTGATTCCATAAGAGATAATTGCAAGTCCTTCTAATTCTATAGGTGCAGATCGAGAGCCATGAGAACAAGGAAAAAAATCCTAAAGAATAGGGGAGTAGTTAGAACATGCAGGAGTAGGGGAAGGCCATACTGTCAGAATATATTTAGATAGTATGAACTATAACAACAACACTTGTCTATTTATAGAAATTCAGGGATGTAAGCATACATCTGCCCATCTGCGGTGTATTAATTTCTAGTCATTTCAGCATATTTCTTCCATAAATGGAAATCTATCAAAGATTGCAATAATTGAACAGAAAGATAAAACTTCATAATTCTGCATAACTTGAAAACATCACTTCTTGTATTGAATTTTGCCAGATCAAGTGTCTCAGTTCTCCCAATTGAGCCCTGTCATCATATCTGATTTCATCACACAATGGATGAAATGTCATTCCTGGTATCTGCACAAATTCCCAAGGGTCAGGCTTTCATAAGCCATACCATTCTATTACTAAATTCTTCAGAAGCGGTAGTGATGAAGACCCTACACATGCCTGAGCAGTTAATGATTTGATATGCAGATTAGCTAGGTTCAATGCCAACGAATCATTCTAGCATGATTTTGAATTTAAGCTGTTGATCTAGATCCCAGCTAGTGTCCTCACAAGACCCACATGCAAAGCCACATAACCCCTTGTACATAAGTCAAACATCCTTAAGTCCACGTTTGGAGCAAGATCTAATATCCTTTGACGAGGGAGATACCTATGTGTCACCTAATCCTACTCCAAGTGGCCCCTTGTATATAAATCAAGTGTCCTTAAGTCAATCTTTGGAGAAAGATTTGATATCCTTTGAAAAGGGAGATACCAATCTGGGTTATACACCCTATGAGCATCCTACATCACCATACATTCCAATGCCAATCCATGAGTCTACTAGTTCTATCTCGACACTGATGCAGAGCGAAATGCAACGGAAGCTAACTAATAGGAAGGAGCTGCCAACAATACAAACAACATGACAAAAATGTCTATCGGCTCAGCATCATCATCATATTTCCTAACAACATCAACTGCATCATCATATTTCACCAACATCATCATATTTCGGATGGTCGCTAACATCCTCCTGCCGACTACTATTCACCTCCTCCGCCTGTCGCCTATCATCATCATCATGATAATCAACGGGCGCGAATATCCTCCGGTCGCACTGTTCATCGGGTGCCAAACACAAGCGTCATCATCATGATATTCAATATCACCTTTGTCAGCAGGATATCCAAATATCCGGTAGCTTCTAATATCCTGATGACAATCTCCTTCAACTGCTTCCCTTCGATGTCCCGATAGCCGTCTATACTAACAACAGCATCATGATATTATTCATCCGGTTCCTCGAAACCTCCTGATGATGCTTAACAACTTTCTGCCTTCGCCGATACCTAAACCCTTAGCGACGACAGGATCAATATGCATAGGGGGATATCTTAATATCCTGATGACGATGACGTCATATGCTGATGACGATGACGTCACACATCATCCTGATGAACTCTTCAATACTTAGACAAAAACTAAACTTTCACACCCGCCTCTGCTAGCGATACGCGGATGATGAGCTTCTCCGAGAGATGATCCTGACTGCGATATATACACTGAGTATATATCCAACTCAAAACATCATGATGCACTTGCAACATGCGAACTTCAATAACTTCACGACCCGATCCTGATAGCGATGTATTCGCAGATGACGATGCGGCTTGCTCCGGCTGGAAACGCACATGCAGACTCCTGTGTATCCGTCCGCTGCATGTAAACACTCAGATCCGCTCTATTTCACAAGACAATGTGACGACCGGGCTGGATCACCTTCAAACCAAAGTCTAACAACTTATCTTTCTATACCTAGCACATGAGGATGCTAGGCTGATTCACAGCATGCTCCTAACTGATCTCTTAAACAATGCAATGCATAAACAGGAAACACAAATACTAACTAAGCTATGATACAGGACCATTCCACCGATTTGCAGGATCAACCGGTGGAAGGGTTGAAAGTACCCATTAACTTGCAAAATGGAAAGGAAATCAAAACAAATACAACTGATACAACCAGATAATGCAAAGATGAGATCTTATTCAATTGAAATTCAAATGTCCTGAATACAGCTTCACAATGTCTGAACTGCTCTCCTGAATCTCAACTCAACACAACATCAATCTCAACATGAACTGTCGATATGAACTATATCTAAACCCCAACAGATCGAAGGTATATATAACAAATCCTTCGAGTACTACCAACTCACTTCCCAGCGGCTGGGAGCTTCCAAGCGGCTGGGAGAGAGGACAGCTCAGCTAACCTTATCCCGATCTCTAACTGCCTACACATACTCCTATGCTGATCTAATACATAGCATCGGTCCAATGGACCTTATTACATGATAAAGTCAAACATACTAAAAATAGCCTATCTTGTCATCATGCGGACAATTCACCTATATCCTGATCATGTACGTCATCATGCGGACCTATAACTGCTAACTGCCTCATGGAGGCCAGCTGTTAGGTAGGTGCCTCTGCACCATACTCCCCAAAAGAAAAGAACTCATGTCCCATGAGTTAGGATATGGAAGTCCTCCACCTTTACACTTTGCCTGTGCAATGTTCTGCCCTGTTCCAGCTTTGTCTGCTGCTGTCTCTTGGCTGCTCCAAGACTTCTGAACTGTAACTTGCTTTCGGGCAAGTAAATCCTCATGCCTGTCAATGTAGGCTTTTCTCTCACATACCTTGTGTTTGTCAAGTTGCCTGACCATAACCTCTTTCTGAACTACCTCTTGAACTTCTGAAGTGTTCAACTCTGCCTTTCTTTCAACTCTTATAGGACAAACAATAGTCCCAACTATGACAACATCCTTGTCATTCTTCTCAACTGGTTGCTGTTTACCATCCTGTTTCTGAACATGCTGCTGACCTCTGTCAGTCACAACTGAAACTTTCTTCAGCTTGTTGTCTTTAACAACTTCTTTCCCTGCAGTGTCCTGAACTGCCTTTATGCCTGCTCCTCTAGGCATCTGCACAAACTCCTTCTTTCCCATTAAAATAATTTGAGCTGCCTTCTGTACTGCAGCTTTTGCCTGCAATGGCATCAACTTAATAATCTTCCCATCCTTCTTGATGGTGTAGGTATTAGCATACCCATCATACAGTACTCTTCTGTCAAATTGCCATGGTCTACCCAACAGTAGGTGACAACATTCCATGGGCAAAATATCACACAAAATTCTATCATGATATGCTCCAATCTGAAAATCCACATATGCCTGTTCAGAGACAAAAAGTGAATGACTATCACTTACCCAAGATGCCTTGTAAGGGTGTGGATGTGGAATCCTTTCCAAATGCAGTTTATCCACCATCTCCTGGGATACCATGTTGTCTGTTGAACCAGTATCAATGACAACCTTACATACCTTACCTTTGCTTTTACATGTAGTCTTGAAAAGAGCTCCTCTTTGCATCATATCCTTTGATGCCTGCAAACTAATTCTCCTTAACATCAATGATTCTCCACTCTCTGGATATCCATAATTATCAGGCTCCTGATCCTTTTGATAAATGTTTGGACTCTGCACACTTTTCTCTTCTTTCTCTTCTTGCACAAGTTGTACTCTCTTGTCACTCGTTCCATCATTTCTGGATGATGAACCTTTGTTTTCTGGACATTTGAAAGATGGATGACCAAACTCACCACAAGTGTAACATTTCCCTGAAAATGTAGTAGAACTTCTACCACCTCCAAATTTGCCTTTATTACCTTTCCATCCACCTCTGAAATCAGACTGTCCCTGTCCTTTACCAGTGTCTTCTTGACTCTCATTGGTTTGCCTTGTTCTATGGGCTGATCCTCTTCCTCTATTGTTCTGTTCTTGTTTTCTCTTCAACCTCTCTTCCACTTTCAATGCCAACTGAAAGCTTTTCTGCACTGTGTCTGGATTATGCAGACTTAAATCATCCTGAATATTAAACCTCAATCCATTAAGGTATCTGGCTACCTTCTCTTCTTCACTTTCTTTCACCTTTGTCTTCATACAGAGTTTCATGAACTCTTCTGTATATGAGCTGACATCTAGCTCCTTCTGCTTCAGGTTTTGCTTCCTCTTGTGTAACTGGATACTGTAATCCAAAGGAATATAAGCCTCCTTTACCAATTCCATCATCTTCTTCCATGTGGCAACTCTACGTTTTCCCTCCTGTACTCTATCATCTTGAACAAAATTCCACCATGTCAAGGCAGCTTCTTTCATCTTTGACTGTGCTATCTTCACTCTCTGCTGTTCTGGTATTTCCTCTGTTACAAAGAAATTGTTCAAACAATCTATCCATTCCATTACTGAATCAGGGTCCATCTTACCTGTAAACACTGGTAAATCCAGCTTCACATCCATGGTTCTCCTCTCCATGGCCTTGAGGGCGTTCAACAGCGGTCTCTGGTCTGCAGGAACGACCTCCTCGCTCCAATTAGGGATCTCTTCTTCTTCCCTATCATCTTCTTTACCAGAACCTACTCTGCTCCTCAACTTTGCTAACTCATCTTTCAACTCCTGATTCTGAGCCTTCACGGCCTTGCTTTCTGCAATCTGTTTCTTCACCAGAACTGCCAACTCAGCGTTGGTCATCCTTGCTGGAACCTCAGATGTTCCTTCTTCGTCTGACATCCTGCTTATCTTTTCCAGAAGATCCTAACCTTTGCTCTGATACCACTATGATGCAGAGCGAAACGCAACGGAAGCTAACTAACAGGAAGGAGCTGCCAACAATACAAACAACATGACAAAAATGTCTATCGGCTCAGCATCATCATCATATTTCCTAACAACATCAACTGCATCATCATATTTCACCAACATCATCATATTTCGGATGGTCGCTAACATCCTCCTGCCGACTACTATTCACCTCCTCCGCCTGTCGCCTATCATCATCATCATGATAATCAACGGGCGCGAATATCCTCCGGTCGCACTGTTCATCGGGTGCCAAACACAAGCGTCATCATCATGATATTCAATATCACCTTTGTCAGCAGGATATCCAAATATCCGGTAGCTTCTAATATCCTGATGACAATCTCCTTCAACTGCTTCCCTTCGATGTCCCGATAGCCGTCTATACTAACAACAGCATCATGATATTATTCATCCGGTTCCTCGAAACCTCCTGATGATGCTTAACAACTTTCTGCCTTCGCCGATACCTAAACCCTTAGCGACGACAGGATCAATATGCATAGGGGGATATCTTAATATCCTGATGACGATGACGTCATATGCTGATGACGATGACGTCACACATCATCCTGATGAACTCTTCAATACTTAGACAAAAACTAAACTTTCACACCCGCCTCTGCTAGCGATACGCGGATGATGAGCTTCTCCGAGAGATGATCCTGACTGCGATATATACACTGAGTATATATCCAACTCAAAACATCATGATGCACTTGCAACATGCAAACTTCAATAACTTCACGACCCGATCCTGATAGCGATGTATTTGCAGATGACGATGCGGCTTGCTCCGGCTGGAAACGCACATGCAGACTCCTGTGTATCCGTCCGCTGCATGTAAACACTCAGATCCGCTCTATTTCACAAGACAATGTGACGACCGGGCTGGATCACCTTCAAACCAAAGTCTAACAACTTATCTTTCTATACCTAGCACATGAGGATGCTAGGCTGATTCACAGCATGCTCCTAACTGATCTCTTAAACAATGCAATGCATAAACAGGAAACACAAATACTAACTAAGCTATGATACAGGACCATTCCACCGATTTGCAGGATCAACCGGTGGAAGGGTTGAAAGTACCCATTAACTTGCAAAATGGAAAGGAAATCAAAACAAATACAACTGATACAACCAGATAATGCAAAGATGAGATCTTATTCAATTGAAATTCAAATGTCCTGAATACAGCTTCACAATGTCTGAACTGCTCTCCTGAATCTCAACTCAACACAACATCAATCTCAACATGAACTGTCGATATGAACTATATCTAAACCCCAACAGATCGAAGGTATATATAACAAATCCTTCGAGTACTACCAACTCACTTCCCAGCGGCTGGGAGCTTCCAAGCGGCTGGGAGAGAGGACAGCTCAGCTAACCTTATCCCGATCTCTAACTGCCTACACATACTCCTATGCTGATCTAATACATAGCATCGGTCCAATGGACCTTATTACATGATAAAGTCAAACATACTAAAAATAGCCTATCTTGTCATCATGCGGACAATTCACCTATATCCTGATCATGTACGTCATCATGCGGACCTATAACTGCTAACTGCCTCATGGAGGCCAGCTGTTAGGTAGGTGCCTCTGCACCAGACACCTTCATGTAACTATAACTCTAATCCAAGTCCTAATTCATCCAACCCTAAAATTCCTTCATCCAATCCTAGTCCCAATCCAAACCCTAATATGTCCAATCCATCTAATCCCAATCCAAACCATTCACCAAATCCTAATCTGAAGCTGTAATGTCCCCATTTTGAGCTGAGTTATCATTTTCCAGTTTGAGTTGTTTCTATACATGGAGAACTAGAAAGTTGGCTCAACTAGTATGTTATTGGGTTATTTGGAAAATGCAATATTGAAATTGTATTTTCAATTTGTATATAGTTGATCGAATAAAGGAGGGAAAATGGAATCTTTAATTGCATTTTCCTAAATTGATTTATACAATATTTGATGACTCATGTTTTACATTCATTGTTGGGATCGTTTGAATGAGGCATTTGCCAATTGGGTATGGCATTGGAAATAAAGTGGGTCTATTTTAATGTGCATAAGCAAATAGTTAAGGAGGCATTCACCCAGATATAAGGATGATCTACTTCATTTCTTGAAATGCTTTGTTTAAAGCACTAACCGCTGGAGCTAGATAAAATCATTTAAAATGTTGTTTGAAACTACCAATGCCAACATCTAAAGGAGAAGAATCAGCGGCCAAGATAAAGAGAGTTTTTTAAATGCAAAATAATAATATTAAATGTTGAATACCATCCATCCAAGCATTCACATAGTTCGCTAGAGCTGAGAGGGAATCAACTGGATATGGAAGAAGATTTTAAATGCCAAGAAAGGGATTGACGCCCAAGCCTATGAAGGATATTCAATGCCGAATGAAATTATTAAATGAATGCAAGCAACTGTTGCCTATGCAAGAAGGGTTGATTCATACGGGAGATGTTTCTAAATGACAAAACAAGGATTTTAAATGATTGCTCCAGCCGTCCAAGCAGAAGAGAAGAATATTAAATGTTTGTCAAGGCAATTGCCATGCAAGCATCCAATCGGCTAGCCAAGGGGATTGATTATATGGAGATTGATATACTTTCATTTAAAATAATTAAAGATTGTTTTAAATGATTGTATTTTTGATGTAATGCATTTACTTTTGTTCAAACTCTTTGATCATCATTGGGGGAATCCAAAATTCATTCCAAAATGCCAAAGAGGAGGAGCACTCAGCCATAAGGAGTATATATTAAGGATTCCATTCTCAATAGAGGCAAATGATCAATTTGGTATGTTTCTCTACTTCATAGTATTACTAGAAATTTCTATTTTCTAGTGATTTCATACAAGGAGATGACCCCTTGTGATATGGAGACGGCCCCATATCTGATTTAGAGGTGATATCACTCAGATATTCACCATTAGAGATTCATTTTGTAGGTTTTGTGGAGTGTTTGAAGAGAAGGTGAAGACTTTACAAGGCAATTGGCACCATTGGGAGTCCATCGATTGCATGAGGAGGCACTTTTATGAAGTTTTCATCAATTTTGGGCATGCTACAACAGTGACAAAGTTTACACCAGTCATTCATAGAGCTAGAAAAGTGTCTTTATCAATCAATTTATCAGTTACATATAGTTGGAGACTTCTTCCAAAGCCATCGCTTCATTCTTGGAAGCCATTGTGTGACAATCAATAAAGAATTTGATTTGATGTAATTTAATGTTTATGATCCTAGCTGGGAAAAATTAGACATTACAATAGTCCCATCAGTTTGATATACAGAGACATTTTATGTTTGTTTATCATATATGTCAGTTGGGTTGATTGGAGGATCATTTCCCATAGTATCATCACTTGTAGTAGTAAGTTTGCATGACATTTGGTACTCATTTTCCATTTGTATTCAAGTTTGATATAAAACAATGATGTATTGTCACATGGGACAGTGAATAACATATTGCATTTGCCATCATTGAAGCTATCAATAAAGTATTGAAGTTGTGGAGTTCAATTGTTCATGTGTTTGTTTACTTTTTATGCTTTTAGAGTTTAGAAGTTGAAGTTAAATTTGGCAAAAAAAATTCAGTCAATTTGTAAGAGGGTTATTACAGTGGTATCAAAGCCAAGATTCTACCAGCCTTTGGGTTATGCATACAAGAGAAGTTGGACTACATATATATTATACCAAGAGGTCAGCTAGACAACCTCAGCAAGGAGAGGTTAAAATAGCTACACAACCACATATGGAGGAAGGTGGTAGTGGTGGTAATGGCAGCCCTAAAAGACATAATGGTAATGAAGGCTTCAATTTGGAAGAGTTTATGCATGCCTTTGGACAGTAGATGCGGGATTGGTCAAATCAAATCATAGAGGAGATTCGTGACATCAAAGATGAGCATGCTTCTAGGAGATCGAGGTCAAGGAGTGTAAATAGTGGAAGGACAAGTATTGCAGGTAGAAATGTAAGGAGACATACACATAGAGAGCCTACTCCAACTCCTACTCCTATAGGTAGAGCAACCACAATAGTTGATGATAGATCACTTCATCCAAGATTTGAGCCAGTGATTGAGGAAACATCTTCAGAGGATAAGGAGGTAAATGTTAATCTCACAGATGATATTATGGTTGCACATGATGAATATAATATACTCCCACCTGATGTTAGGTGAGACCTAAACTTCAATCAATTCATGTTCCAAAGGAGTGAAAAGAACAAGAAGAAAAAGGAGCAAAAACCTAAAAAAGAAGGAATCTAAGGAGTATAAAGAGGCACTAAGTAAAGTTCCTTTACCTAATTTTGATGGTAGTGGTAAGATAAGTGCTAGAGCATGGATTCATAAGCTTGACACCTTTCTTACACTCAAACCCTTGAGTGAAGAAAAGGCCATACACTTTTCTACTATGCATTTGGAGGGTTTGGCATACGATTGGTGGCATCATGGACTTGTGTCACAATGACATGATATGGTTACTTCATATGATGAGTTCACTCGTAGGCTCATTAAAAGTTTTGACAGGAAGGACATAGAGGTCTACTATAGGGAATTGATACAATTCAAATAGGTTGGAAAAGTAGACTCTTACATCAATGAGTTTCAAAAGATTGTAGTTATGGTTCCTGAGATGCCAAAAAGGAGAGTCACTATGTTATTTGTTAAGGATTTGAATGATAGAATGAGAGGATTGGTGAAGGTACATAAGCCTATGATGTAATGAGGGGTTGTTAGATGATTTAACAAACTCAATTTGGTGTGACTCAAACAACTTTCAAACCTCAAGTATCAATCTTCACACTTTTCACCTTTCAACCAAGCCTAGTCTAGTAGGACAACATACCCTATTTTTGGGCTTTTCTCTCAACATTTCCAAAATACATCCCAAAAAAATGCTGATTCAGATACCCATTTCCAAGTTACATAACATATCCTAAAACCAATAGTGACTCCTTTGGACCATGTGCCTCAAAAATGGCATTTTTCGCTGTCTAAAATAGGCTAATTAGGCCTAGTTTGTGAAAGAACATACCTATAAACACCCATCAACCCCCTAGACTTTATGGGACAACACTTCTCATGTGCCCAAACTCTCAAAATCATAATTAGTTTTAGAAGAAACCTTCATTAACATACCAAACTACAAAACCCTTAATTTAGGCCAATTTGAAGAGGGTTTATTGAAAATGAGGGTTCCAATCACTTTCTCCACAAGACACTACCTCCAACACCTTGAAATAGACCTAAAAAAACTCACAAAACCATTAGATAACCAGTTCCATTGACATTTTGCCAAAACCCCTCTTTAGTTCCTCATTTCTACATTGAAAACCCTTCCAAACAACCTTAGAACATTGCTCTAAAATCCCACAAGTATTTTCTACCTTTGAGGCTTTAAATGAACCTCTATCATGCCTAATGGGTCATTCCACCAAGCCACAGAGATTTACAATGGGAGGAATGCCCTAAATCATCATTTTATGCTCTCAAACCCCTGTTTTCACAGTCAAACAGGCAGTTCCAAAAAAAACATGATATCTCCCTCAAAACTTCATGAAAAAACCTCAAACCAATTTCCAATGAAAGTTAACTCAACCTCCTATCACATCTAATTGGTAGTTTTTAACTGTCCACACCTATTTTTCAATTGTGGAGTCATTTTCTCCTCTCTACAACACATGTTTACATTGAGTTTTCATAACAACTCTTAGAAACCTTTACATTACATGACTTTTATTTGACTAAACATGACTCAAAACACTAAACATGACCCACAAACAAATGGAATTGGCCATTTTGACCTTATTACATATCATTTGATGATAAACATCATGACTTTGTCCTAGAGCCACCTAGGACCTTATTGACTCTTCATGGCCAAAATGGGCCAAGGTGCTCCTGCTCCAACCTACCTTTCACATGCATACTCAGCTACAAAACTCTTTCCTTGAGGTAGCCATTGAGATTTTATCCAATACTTTGCATCTGTAACTCTGTATGTTCTTGGATGAGGCTTCATCTCTATCATCAGACCTGATGGTGGTCTGCTGTCTAATCCTTGATAAAAAACAAAGGACATTCTTGCTTTTATGCCTTCAAACAACCTATTACCAAAGGTTCCTTGCTCTGTCCTTTCCTCCATAGCAACTTCATGTTAGTGGTTACCCTTAATATCTGGTCCAATGTGTCCTTTTACCTTTGTTTTCAAAAGCACTTTCTTATCAGCATTTCTTACCTCTGTACTTGTAGATCCACCTTGTTTTTTAGCCCTGCTCTCAACCAAGGGACACAATATTGTTCCTATCATGACATTTGTGTGCCAATCAACTATCAACTTATCCTTAATACTTGTTTCAACCTTCATATCTACTGTTATAGCACTCTCATCTTTTTTCTCAACCTTCACAAGTTCTTTCTTTCCAAATATAACAATCTTGGTTTTACCTTTCCCTTTCTCATCCTACTGCAAAGATGTTAGTCTAAATGTTTTTCCATCTTTCTTGATAAGGTAGGTGTTCTCCCAACCATCATACAGTGTCTTCCTATCAAATTTCCATGGTCTCCCCAATAGCAAATGACAACAATCCACAGGTAAGATATCACATAGGACCCTATCCTTATATTCACCAATCTGAAAATCCACATATGCTTGTTCATTCACTACAAGAGACTGACTATCATTTACCCAAGAGGCTTTATATGGCATTACATGAGGCACTATATATAGTTTCAACTTTTCTACCATCTTCCTAGATACCATATTATCTTGTGAACCTGAATCAATAACAACTTTGCATACTTTACCTCTACATTTGCATGTGGTCTTGAAAAAGTTCTTCCTTTGGCTCATGTCTTCTTGCTTAGGTGTTTGTAACAATGTTCTTCTGATCATCAAACTTTCTCCTACCTTTGAAGTAACATTCACCATAGGTGAGGTCACACTCTCCTCATTCTCTTGCATAAGTTGAATTCTCTTTTCACTTCTTCTCCCACCCCCACTTGAAGTAGCACCAAACTTTTCAGGGCACTTGAAGGATGGATGACCAAACTCACCACAAGTATAACACTTTCCTGTAAACATATTAGAACCTCTTCCACCTCCAAATCTGCCCCTTATGCCTCTAAAGCCTTCTCTAGAATCAACAACTTGATCTTTGCCCTTGTGTGTGTCTTCTGTCCTTCAAAAGACTATTGTGATGTAGGGAATGCTCCTCTTCCTCTAATTGATTTGTCTTGCCTTCTTTTCATTTTCTCCTCAATCCTAACTACCATTTGATAACATTCTTCAACACTTCTAGGATTAGCCAAAACCAATTCATCTTGTATGTTCAATCTCAAACCACCCAAATATCTAGCAAATTTTTCAATTTCATTCTCATAATGACCAGACCTCATGCTTAATTTATAAAATTTCTCAGTATATGATTTCACATCCATTTCTTTTTGTCTTAAAAATTGAAGTTTTTTAAGCATTTGAACTTCATAGTCCTTGGGTAAGAACTTACCTTTGATTTTTACTACCATCTTGTCCCATGAAGAAATCCTTGAATTTCCTTGATTTCTCCTCTTTGATTGTAGGTAATCCCACCATACTAAGGCATGACCGTCCAATTTGGTCTTTGTAATCTTTACTTTTTGCTCCTCAAGAACTTCATCACATTCAAAATGATTATCTAATGCAGTTATCCAATCAAGTAACTCTTCCTCATTCAGACTCCCACCATACTTTGGAACATCAATCTTTACCTTAGGTTTGTCATTCTGGACTGTCCTTAACAACTTTGCCATTCTCTGACCTTCAGGATCAAGGTCTTCATCTACATCTTCAAATTCTTCACCATCCTCTTCTTTATCTAATTCACTTTCTTCCACTTCTCTTCTTTTATTTTTCTCTAAGGCTGCAATCCTAGATTGAAGGGATTCTGTAAACTCTTTCATCTCCCTCATCTCCCTAGCATGCTTCTCCTTCTTCTCTTGTAACTCTCTAGCAGTACCAACACTCTTTGGAGGCATCTTGATAACTTATCTTTTTAACTTCTTCTTTGTTTCTTCACAAACCTGCAAAACCAATCACAAGATCTATTCTCTGAAGCTCTGATACCAAGTTGAGACATGAAACAACTAGGACTTGAATCTAAAACCTTCCATTCATTGCTACAGTGCTCTACCACTGAGATATTGGCCCCTCTTAGACTAGTCCATTGTCAGTCTGGGTGTGGCTTATTTCCTACACCAACACCCCCCCTTAAGCCACACCTCTCGTGTGATTGGGGCTCCTAGCCTGGGCCTAGCTCTGATACCATGTTGATGCAATGAGGGGTTGTTAGATGATTCAATAAACTCAATTTGGTGTGACTCAAACAACTTTCAAACCTCAAGTATCAATCTTCACACTTTTTACCTTTCAACCAAGCCTAGTCTAGTAGGACAGCAGACCCTTTTTTGGGCTTTTTCTCTCAACTTTTCCAAAAGACCTCCCAAAAAAAATGCAGATTCGGATACCCATTTCCAAGTTACATAACATATCCTAAAACCAATAGTGACTCCTTTGGACCATGTGCCTCAAAAATGGCATTTTTCACTATCTAAAATAAGCCAATTAGGCCTAGTTTGTGAAGGAAAATACCTATAAACACCCATCAACCACCTAGACTTGATGGGGAAGCACTTATCATGTGCCCAAACTCTCTAAACCAAAATTCGTTTTAGAAGAAACCTTCATTAACATACCCAACTACAAAACCTTTAGTTTAGGCCAATTTGAAGAGGGTTTATTGAAAATGAGGGTTCCAATCACTTTCTCCACAAGCCACTACCTCAAACACCTTGGAATAGACCTACAAAAACTCACAAAACCATCAAATAACTAGTTCCATTGACATTATTCGAAAACCCCTCTTTAGTTCCTCATTTCTACATTGAAAACCCTTCCAAACAACCTTAGAACATTGCTCTAAAATCCCACAACAAGTATTTTATGCCTTTGAGGATTTAAAGGAACCTCTATCATGCCTAATGGGGTCATTCCACCAAGCCATAGAGATTAACAATGGGAGGAATGCCCTAAATCATCATTTTATGCTCTCAAACCCCTGTTTTCACAGTCAAACAGGTAGTTCCAGAAAAAAATGTAATATCTCTCTCAAAACTCGATGAAAAAACCTCAAACCAATTGAAAATGAAATTTAACTCAACCCCCTATCACATCCAATTGGTTTTAGATCAGTACAGATAAATGGTACAGCCTGGAACAACAAATTTTTAGGGAAAAATCAGAAAATTCTGTTTTTATTCAATTTTTGCAACTCCAAATTCCCTCCAACTTCTCTCCTTGGGGTATGTGAGGGTATTTGTACATATGCAAGGTGGTTTTCAACTGTCCACAACTATTTTTCAATTGTGGAGTCATTTTCTCCTCTCTACAACACATGTTTACATTGAGTTTCCAAAACAACTCTTAGAAACCTTTACATTACATGACTTTTATTTGACTAAACATGACTCAAAACACTAAACATGACCCACAAACAAATGGAATTAGCCATTTTGACCTTATTACATATCATTTGATGATAAAACATCATGACTTTGTCCTAGAGCCACCTAGGACCTTATTGACTCTTCATGGCCAAAATGGGCCAAGGTGCTCCTGCACCAGCCTAAGACATTGGATGAGGCTATAGAGCTTGCATTAGATATTGATACCTATGCCACACCATTTCAACAACAAAGGAAGAATTTAAAAGATGAGCATGCAAGTCAACAATCCCAAGAGCAGCCCATTCCCAAAAAATAATGACAAAGGTACTACATCCAAGATGAGTTATGAGGAAAGAGATGAATTGAGAAGGAAAAAGTTGTGCTTCAATTGCAAACAATGTTGGGAGATTGGTCATAGGTGCCTTGGGAAAGGCAAGGTGCATTACATAGAGGTACTTGATGACGATGATGATGAACAACCAAAACTAGAACATACAAATGATGATAACAAAAGTTCTAGGATCTCTTATCTTTCAAGAGCTCCAAGCTACAATCCATTCATCTTTGAGGGCACATTGTTTGGTTGCAAAATTTTGGCACTTCTTGATAGTGGAGCTTCACACAATTACATTGATGAGGGTTTGGTGAACAAAAGGGGTTTGCTTTGTGATGATTTTGAGGGCTTTGATGTAACTACAACATGTGGACTTACTATTCTTTGTAAGAAGAAAGTGAGCAAGCTTAGTATCAAATTTGGTGAGTACACTCTTTGTGATGACTTCTATGTTCTTGATTTGAAGGATAATGAAATTGTGCTTGGTTTGAAATGGTTACATTCTTTTAAAAGAGTTATACATGATCTACAAGTTATGGAGTTGACTTTGCAACATGATGGCAAACAAGTTGTTGTGAAAGCCCTCAAGTATACTTTACCTCATCAAACAACAACTAAGTATATGATCACTATGAGTCATGAATGGTTTCATACAAGCATAGGTGATACATATGGAGTTTCTTGTTTTGGGATATCCTTTGATGGAGTTGATTGGCATAATATAATTCCTGATTTGTTTGAGTACATCAGTCCTATTCCTTCGCAATCAGCTCAAATTGATTATTTTGGGGCAGCCAATGATGATGTGCTTGAATATCACAATAGTGATGAAGAGGATTCAGTTTTGTTTGATGCATTAGTTCCATTTGATGAACTAAAATAGCTTACTCATGATTTTGATAATGCTTTCTTATTGGTGTACGTGGATAATTTGATAGTCCATTTTCCACGGTTTGATAGATTTTCTTCATTGCTGGACATTAGAGAATGTGATTTCAGTTTACATACAACAGTGATTGGGACAATTTATAATGAAGGAAATCAGTATATCTTTATTGAAGAGGGACCTAATGGTAGTTCTCTATCTTCATAAACTTTGGATGGTACATTTTACACTAATTTTGATAACATTTTCAGTGTGCATGATGTTGGTCTGAGTTATAACATTGAATTAGGAGGAATGGATATATTTGTATTTGACAACTACATCTTCATAATTGGCACCTTTATTGATGTGGACGTGTTTGTATCATTATGCGACAGTGGAAACGGTCCCAGGATCTCCTTCATCAACAATTTTGAGATGGTATGTGTATGTTTGCATGGACAGGTTAGATAGGTTTGGAATCGATTGATCATGATGTTAGTCATAAGCAAACATGAAATAAAAGTTACACAACAACCTTTATTTATCTTGAAAGATACGATGAATTCAAAGAATTCATGATCCCAAGTCTCCATTGATTAGTTCATAATCTACTGACGTTACTCAGTGGTTGATGTGTGTTGTTGTTTTCCATTTCAAGGGGCCTTACGTTGATTGATTAGTAGATTTTGTTTCCTGCAAATGTGCTACACAGAAAGGTTATTCTACACAATTATTTGCTCAAATAATGTATATGTACTTGGATCATTGCATGATATTTGTTGATTGAACATGCTTTAACTCTAAATATGCTATATATTTCCAATTGTCTATGAGATGTCAGCATATTTCATGTTATTTGCTTCTGATTATCTGTTATTTACAATTATGGTGATGGAATGTTATGAAATTGAAAGAAAATTAAAAGAATACTTCAAATTTTGGTGAATCTTTAGCTATTGAACCACATACACACTTGATATAGTCATGAGGAGAAGAAATCAAACCATATTTTCACCAGGATGTTCCACAGCTAGATACAGATGATGCTAACTTCAAAGGATAAGGAATGAAGACAACACATGCAGACTGATAAGCACTCCAAGGGATGCAGCTAATCAAAGCATGTATCAAGAATTTAAACATAGATTACTTAGGATTTATGATGATTTGTAATCAAATTGGTCTTCTCTTTCATTAAGTATGCAAAAACATGTATGTTTACAACAACTTTGAAATAAGTCCTAATATTTCAGCAATCAAATTTCAATTAAGCTTCCAAATGTTTAAAATATGGCATCCCTGCACCTTTTATAGAATAAGGTGAGGGAGTGATTACAAATGACCTATGGTCAAGATTTATCAATTAAGATCAATAGTAGATATTCCTTCTTGACTTAGTCAACTATCCTCTGTGGCACAGGTTACCATTTGGCAACCATCTGGGTGACTTATTATCTTCTAAGTACCTGATGCATATGTCGCTTTGGGGATGCATCTTCCTTTCATTCTTCGGGTTCTTCCTCATCATCATGATCATCATGATCATCAATTTCTATATCGTCATCACCCTGATGAATATTATCCTATATATGTACCTTTACTGCTGCCCTGATATTTTCATAAGCCTACACTATCTTATCAACTTCCCCGCCATCTTGAGTTTTAGCCTTAGTGATAGCATGCTTATGAGCTTGAATTTTATCTTTGAGAGCCTCCAATTTACCCTTTCTGTTATTTAATATTTCATTATACTTCTCCACCCTAACCTTGATCCTCATGATCTTATCCATCACTTCTTCTGTCATGTGGGTGAGGGGGTTCTCAACTACTGGCTGGAAATTATCATGTAGTGCCCTGATGGTGAAATCTGTATCTTGGTTTTCAACCTTCCCCTCTACTTTTTCTTCCAAAGCTTCAAGGAATTCTGCCTCATCTACCATCATACTATGCAACTTGATACTGATATCTCTTAACTTGCCACTCCACTTCTTCAAGACATCACATTCGAACCTGATGTCCTCATACCATACATCTACTAGTAGGGCAGTGTTATTATTTAATACCTGATTATTTATCAGGACATGAGGATCAATCCTCTTTATTTCACTTAGAGCACTTAAGGGTTTTTCTAGCTGGAATGACCTCCTTCCTATCTCATTTTGCATTTTATCCACCTTCCTCTTCAAAGTTCTTAAAGAATTCCACCTCTGTAAAGAGGTTCTCAATACATCTTCTGCTTCTGTAAGGGCCATCAGCATCCATTTATCCATGATCATGGCTTGATGCTTCATGAGGTCCAGCTTATTAACTTCCTCCTGTGATATAACAGTCAATGGGACTGCATGATCTGCTGGTGTACTATCAGGGTTAGTTAACCCTTTTATATATGCATGCAGCTGAGCAATGTGCTCTTTATGCTGTTTATTTTTCTCCTTTTCTTTCTTTACCCTTTGGGTCAAAGAATCTATGATATCCTTCCCCTCTTGACCCTCTTGGTCTTCATTGGCAAAGCCTAAATCAACTGTAGTGATTCAGAATTCTTCCAAGGTTATTCTACCCTTTTCCTTTTCTACTGTGGGAAGTGCTACTTGGGCAGTCCTTCTGCCTGTAGCAGGATCTCTTCTGATAGCTGAGGTTAACCTAGCTTTCCTCTTTGGTTTCATGATGGTCTCTATAAACAAGGTTGAAACATCAAATTCTTGAACTTCAAAGTCTTGTTCCATACCTATTTCCTTTTCCAGCCACTAAGGTACTTCATCTCCTGATCCTTGTCATGTTTTATCATCATCATGTTCACCTTGATCTTCGGTATCTATCTCTATTCTGGGTGGAGAAGGTGATTTCCTGATTTCTTCCTCATGATGTTCTTCATGAGGGGGATCTTGTTCTATTTCTTCCTCTTGAGGAGCTTCTTTCTACGGTGGATGATCTTGTGGTGTATCCATATGATGATCATGTACTTCTTCTTCTATTTCATCCACCTTATTATGTTCCTCCCCTTGAGGCATATTTGTATCTCTAGATGTCTTTGTGTTTAATCCTAGTGCATCACCCTGATCTTGAGCTACATTTTGTTAAGCACCTGATATATTGACCTCTGGCATCTTAAGGTCCTCATGACCTGATGTATCTTTATCTCCTATAGTATGTTGAGTCCAGACGACATCATCACCTGATGTTTCTTTATCACCTCCGCCCTTTTGTTGGACTTCAACTATTTTAGTCTCATCAGGTATCTCTTGTTGGTGCTGGCCCATATCTAGAGCGTGGCTCTCTATTTCTGCCTGCTTGACTACTTCAATATTTTCTATTACATCAAGTTCACCTACCTTATCTTTAAGACTCATATCTTCTCTATATGTCAAGTCTATCACTGCAGGGCTAGTTATCTGATCTACTAATTTGTCAAGCCTAATTTTTTGGGCTGCCCTTTCTGGTCTATTTTCTTTCTCTTCTTGCTCTATTTGCTTCAACTCTTCTAGTACTGCCATCTGTACTGATGGGGTCCCATGTGGGGTCATACAAGTACTAGAAGCAAGAGTTTCCATCTACTGAGAAGCTACATTTTGCACCACCTCATCATTTGATAAGACAACAGTGTCTTCCAAGGAGAAAGTACCACCTTGACCTACCCTGGAGGCTTCTTTTGCTTGCTCCTCTGCTTTCTCTGTCTTGAATTGGATAATGGTGGGAAGTGGCACATCATGTTGCATTTATTTTCTAAACACTTCACCACCAGCCCCCCTTAATACTATAGGGTCTGTTCTGATCTCACCCCTAATATGTGTTCTTTGTTTTTTGGGTGGTGACATTAGGGATGCTACCTTCCTTTTTTTGGTGACCATCATAGGATCATCACCTGAAGGCTCTTTACTTACCGGCTCCTCTTCAATAAGGATATTCTCCTCCACATTTTGTTGTGAGGCTTGGCCCTCATCTTGTACTTCTGCAGTCTCTATAGCTAGCCTTAGGATTCTTTGTGTCCTTGGTTTATCCATCAAAGGTGGTACAGATGAGGCTAATGCCTATCTTGATGTAGATTGCAATTCTCTTGATTATCACCCCTTTAGGACTATCATCAGTCTTCTTTCCTCTGGGGGGTCCTTTCCTTTATTTCTGTGCAAGCAGTCTTTCTCCATTAGATTTTCTTTTCTCAACAAGAAAGTCATCATATTCCTCATTAGGGATATCCTACCTTTTTCTCTTGTTATCCACTGTCATGGCTACACCTCTCTTCTTCAGTGTATTTATTTGTTCATCTACCCATGATTGGGTCAATTGCAACACCCCACTTGTAAACTAATCCAAGGATATATCCTCTGACTGTGTTAGATCAGGGGCTGAGATGGTGTCATTATATACCTTATCTTCATATTCATTTGACATGGGCTTTCCATCATCTTTCTTTAACTGTGTAGGCACTGAGATGCAGTCAAATGTCCTTATCTGATTTAAGGTGAGCCTTTGATATTTTCTTCTTACTTCTGCTTCATCCTCACAATTAGTCTAGAAATCTTCTAAGTGCTTCTGATGTATGGGCTTCCCCATTATCTTCTACATTCTACCATAGGGGTCATATGATCTAGCCAATGGAAATGGCTGTAGGTACATCAGGTTCAGACTCCCTATGACATTCTTTATACTTTGTGAATCAAGGCACATGTACCAACCCATAGTTACTAAAAATAGTACTGGAGGAATCCTATTATGTGCTTTATATGCATCCAATATGGTAGATATCTGTCTCAAAAATTCCATTAGGACTACCCCATCAATAGGGTGCCAGGGTAACATAAAGGGTTGGCCTTCAAAACCTTCTATTCTGATATAGGAAAAAGTGGTAAATTGGATGAACTAGGCACCATGCTTGTATATAACTTCTTGAGCTTCCATGCTCAATCTCTTGGTTCTATCCTCTTCCATAGTTCTAACCAGATGCATGGAAAATGCATCATTCACTAATTTGTAATCAAAGAGATAGTTCCTTCTCTATAACTGATGATAATGATCCCATATATGGGCATCATCAATACTGTTGCCAATCTTTCCAACTGTGGTCAGTGCACCAAATGTTCCTTTGTAGGCACATGAATAAACAACATATGAAGTCATGTGGAATGATCATTCTAGACCTCCCAGGTTCATCATCTGTTCATCCAAAGCATCACTGATGATCTTGGCCCATAATGGCTTGCTTTTTGTATAGAGGACCATCTGGATGATTCCAAACATCCAATTCTTGAAACTCCCAGCATGAGGCTGACCTGTCATCTTGTTGAGAAGGGTAATCATGTATTGATAATCATCATCAAAGTCAAATTTGTATAGATACACTGGCAACATGGCAGAGGCAGTATAGGTGTTGTTTTTAGACCTCCATTGGTATATCCTCTTCCTAGCACTCTTCTTATTGTTTTCATACTTTGTCTCCAGTTTGTGCAGATCCATACTGACTACCTTCTTTCCAACTAGGAGATTGAAAGTAGATGTAATCCCTTTGATTGAAAAGTCTGCATAAACCCTTCCATGTTTTTCCACCTGCCTTGTCTGAGGGTTATAATTTTTGGCACATTCCACTACTAGCTCTGAGGTTTCCATGGCATAGGGAAATTCGGCTACATGCCACATTCCTGATATAAATATGTCATCTAGTAGGGTATTATCTATATCATCATGCATCCTAGATGACCATGCTACTAAATCTATTTCCCCTTGGTGAGTGTCTCTAATGGTGCCATACTTGAATTGTATCCCTTCGGGCTGAACGTACATAGGCTTAAGAAATTATGCTCTAGATCTATTCTTCCTGATGTCTGCCATGGATTCCTGCAATAAACATGACTAGTCTTACCATAATAGTCATATTCATTCATATAACACTATATATCGGTACGGCATCATGCATATTTATATTCATTAACTCATCATGATATGCATATTTATAGAATCAAAACACTGGAAAAGTCATACTACCTAGACATGTAGAAAACGACAACAAGAGGGTTTTTTAATTACTTACCTGATAACGCTTATCTCCTGGATTAGGCTGATGATTACAGAAAAGGGTAGCAAATAATGATGATCACATGTTCCGTTATGCTGCAAGCTGTTGTCCATCCATAGGTAGCTTCGTATGAGGGTTTGACTCTCTACTCTGTAAATTCTTGATTTTTCACAAGGTAAATTAGAAATGACCTTGGAAACTTACCTTTAAACCCTTCCGTAGGGTAGATTAGGGAAAAACCAAGTTAAATCAATTAGAACCATTAATCTTCTGCACGAAATCCATGGATGTTGCCAGGTGTTTGAATCACATTCGCAGTTGGTGGGAATCCACCTACTGCATTTATGTGCATTTAATGTTATGAAGCAAGATGGAGGGGGGTGATCTTGAGAAGATTGGGTGATATTTAAAATATGACCCCCTCTGTGTAACATGACCTTCCACCTTTGAGAGGCAAAACTAATGCTAAGGGATCGGGTGATGTGGTCAAAGCTTGACCACGTGTATATTAGGTCATGAGTTTAAGATCGGGGGATGTTTAAAATGTGACCCTCGTGAATAAAATGACCCCCCTTCGAAAGATCGGGCTGATGTCACCATCATATTATTGAAAAGGGTGATCATTAGATACATACCTCCATGAGGTAAAAAGAATGATGATGTCACCATCATATTGGCACTGGGGTGATATTTTGTGATAGGGTGATATTTGTAAGATCGGGTGATATTTAAAATATGACCCCTGCAAAATATATGAAGTTACTTGACTGGCAGATATAGTTATCACGTAAAATTGACGTCTGGACTTTGAGAACCAAATGATTATTGGGTGATAAACTTATATTAGAGTGATCTTAAGTAAGGTGACTGATGTTTAGAAATATGACCCCCTCCCCGGAATATCAGGTTTGACTGAAACTTTGACTTGTCATAACTTTCTCCCCTTGAGGAATTTTAGGGTGCTCTAAAAGGCAAACCTGCATGGAATTTTATCTACTTTCCAACTATGAGGTTAATGATATGAAATAATAAATTTGAGAAATTGACCTCATCATAGTGACTTATCCACCTCTTACAAGGCTATCTGCATGACTTACTTTTACCAGACCACCGAAAAGCAAAAAAACAACACAAGCAAAAATAGCAAAAGTTGGGTCCCTATTTTGTCAAGTCAAAATGGGGCATGTTGTGTAACCACACAACAAGATCCTAGTATCTATTGATTTTCATTTGGCACCTTGATTTCTTGGGGCAAGCAATCTTGGAGTGGGAGGAATTTTAATGTCCCCATTTTGAGCTAAGTTATCATTTGCTAGTTTGAGTTGTTTCTATACATGGAGAACTGGAAAGTTGGCTCAACTAGTATGTTATTGGGTTATTTGGAAAATGCAATATTGAAATTGTATTTTCAAATTGTATATAGTTGATCAAATAAAGGAGGGAAAATGGAATCTTTAATTGCATTTTCCTAAATTGATTTATATAGCATTTGATGACTCATGTTTTACATTCATTGTTGGGACAGTTTGAATGAGGCATTCGCCAATTGGGTATGGCGTTGGAAATAGAGTAGGTCTATTTTAATGTGCTTAAGCCAATGGTTAAGGAGGAATTCACCTAGATATAAGGAGGATCTACTTCATTTCTTGAAATGCTTTGTTTAAAGTGCTAACCACTGGAGCTAGATAAAATCATTTAAAATGTTGTTTGAAACTACCAATGCTAGCATCTAAAGGAGAAGAATCGGCGGCCAAGGTAAAGAGAGTTTTTTAAATACAAAATAATAATATTAAATGTTGAATACCATCCATCTAAGCATTCACATAGTTTACTAGAGCTGAGAAGGAATCGACTAGATATGGAAGAAGATTTTAAATGCCAAGCAAGGGATCAACACCCAAGCCTATGAAGGATATTCAATGCCAAATGAAATTTTTAAATGAATGCAAGCAACCATTGCCTATACAAGAAGGGTTGATTCATATGGGAGATGTTTTTAAATGACAAAACAAGGATTTTAAATGATTTCTCCAGTTGTCCAAGCAGAAGAGAAGAATATTAAATGTTTGTCAAGGCAATTACCATGCAAGCATCCAATCAGCTAGCCAAGGGGATCGATCATATGGAGATTGATATACTTCCATTTAAATAATTAAAGATTGTTTTAGATGATTGTATTTTTGATTTAATTCATTTACTTTTGTTCAAACTCTTTGATCATCATTGGTGGAATCCAAAATTCATTCCAAAATGCCAAAGAGGAGGAGTGCTCAGCCATAAGGAGTATATATTGAGGATTCCATTCTCAATAGAGGTGAATGACCAATTTGGTATGTTTTTCTATTTCATAGTATTATTAGAAATTTCTATTTTCTAGTGATTTCATACAAGGAGATGACCCCTTGTGATATGGAGATGGCCCCATATCTTATTTAGAGGTGATATCACTTAGACATTAACCATTAGAGCTTCATTTTGCAGGTTTTGTGGAGTGTTTGAAGAGAAGGTGAAGACTTTACAAGGCAATTGGCACCATTGGGAGTCCATTGATTGCATGAGGAGGGACGTTTATGAAGTTTTCATCAATTTTGGGCATGCTACAGTAGTGATAAAGTTTACATCAGTCATTCATAGAGATGGAAAAGTGTCTTTATTAGCTAATTTATGAGTTGCATATAGTTGGAGACTTCTTCGCTTCATTCTTGGAAGCCATTGTGTGACAATCAATAAAGAATTTGATTCAATTTCATGTTTATGATCCTAGCTGGGAAAAATTAGACATTACATTTGTAACATCAGTCTGATATATAGAGACATTTTGTGTTTGTTTATCATATATGTCAGCTGGGTTGATTGGAGGATCATTTCCCATAGTATCATCACTTGTAGTATTAAGTTTGCATGACATTTGGTACTCATTTTCCATTTGTATTTGGGTCTGATATAAAATAGTGATGTATTGTCACATGGGACAATGAATAACATATTGCATTTCTCATCATTGAAGCTATCAATAAAGTATTGAAGTTATGGAGTTCAATTGTTCATGTGTTTGTTTACTTTGTATGCTTTTAGAGTTTGGAAGTTGAAGTTATATTTGGCAAAAAAAATTTAGTTAGTTTGTAAGAGGGTTATTATAGAAGCCTACAACATTATCTACCATTATCATCCATCCTCTCTATTGTCCATTCACACATACCCTAATGAAGGATGTGATCCATTGGCTACTAGCTAGGAACAACTTATCCTCATCTCAAGGACTTATCTTAGCACCTAGCAATGAGCCTTCAAATTCCATGCTTATTCCTCTAATGCCACCATGTGGTTCACAAACCATTGAGCTTATTGAAAAGACTTCTCCCATAAGTCCTAGTCAAAATCCATCATGCCCTCATGTTGTTGATCATAAAGAACATATCGAGTATATTCAAGAGCCTCCCATCATGAGCCCAAGTCAAAGTCCATCATACTCTCTTATGGATGAATATCAAGAACCCGTCAAACTCATCCAAGAGCCTCCCACTTTCACTTCCATGATACCACAAGAATCATATCAAGAGTATGATCCTAAGCATGTGGAAACGTCAAGTCCTAGTCCTAATCAAAATCAAATCCTTTCCATTCACCCCATTCATAACATCTATCTTTTCTATAATCAAGATGATATTACCTATAAAGAAGCTATCCATGAGCACCTTGGTCCTATCCATAATCCCATACCCATCCATGAGCAAGATATCCAAATTGCTCCTATCCATCCTCCATCTAGCTACATCCATGATCTACAAATATCCACTTCCCTTGATGAGACACATGCCCCCAACTAAGCATAGAAGATCAAATCAATAGCTTGGATCATAATTAATGTAAGAAAGATCTTAATTATCCTTCCTCATCCACAATCAACTCCATTTCAAATCCATCATATCATATTGGTCTTTCCACCTACATTCATTAATGTTCCTCACTAGGAATACAACAACCATTGTCTACCATCTCACCTTCTCCATTTAATAAGGAACTCATGTCTAGTGTCTAGGCCAAACATAGTGCCATTGTCGAGTGTCTAGGAACTCATGTCTAGTGTCTAGCAACTCATGTCTAGTGTCTAGCACAAACATGAACTACCAAGGTAAAGGCTTAGGCTTTCCTAAACAAGGTATTTTGGAGCCAATCCATGTCAAAGTACCTCAATGGTCATATGGCCTTGGATACACTCCCCAAGGTAAGAAATCTAAATATGTTTGTAATTCATCCATTCCTCCTAAGTCCACCACTTGCCACTACAAATCCCATCATACATCCAAAACATATGTTTCCATTTGACCTCCATCATCCTACAAATGTGAAAAGCATGTGACTATACACCTTCCACCATCAACTTTGCCTTCGTTACTTCTAACTCAAGTAACATCCCTCCATCATATTTAACTCCACTACTTCCAACAACTAATATCCCCATTATCCAATCCCCTTATCCTTTTATCCATAAATCTTCTAAAAATCCTAATCATGACCAATCAATGCACACAGTCTCTAAACATGAAGCTTCCACTCATTCCAGCATACCCGTGGGATTCAAAAGCAAAAATTTGGATGTCTCTACCTATAAAGAAAAAAATCCTAAGGGTCCTAATGCCTTAGGGTACAAATGCAAAGAATCAAAGCAAAATCCATCTAAAAATCTATCCAAGCCCATACCTCCACAAGAAAAGTCAAAAACTAAAATGGTATGGGTCCCAAAACAAAAAGAAACCAAGTCAAGTGAGGCTTCCACCTTTCAGAAATCCCAACCATCTTCTTCCATTCAAAATTCCCATTCCATTCAAAAATTGCAAAAAACCCGCAAGTCAAGAGAAAATCAGAAAAATACTAAGTCTATGTGGGTCCCTAAATGCCTAAATCACCCATCCACTAAACAACAATCTCTATTGCTTCCTATACCACCTTCTCATCATAAGCTTCAATGTTTATCGCAGTGTGTGCAACCATTGGTCATGGTTCCCTTCCATCCCACAACACTTCCACATAACTCCATCTCCCCACCTTTCATTCATTATCCTACATATTTCACCCATCACCTCCCTATGGTCCATGATTTTTCATAAGCCTTTCATCCATCCCCATGCCTGAATCTCCTCCATAATCTGCATCATAATCCATTATCTATCTACTCCATCTACCTAATCCATCTTTCATGCAATCCCCTACCCACATTTATGAGCACACTTGACATGGTCCATGCAATGACATCCATCTCTAATGGGACTGTCACTTTCATGGAACTAGACACTTGAGTCCCTCATGTCCATATCCCCCTATCCCATTCAAAAAAGTCAAAAAGAAAAAGAAAAAAAAAATCAAAAAAGTAAAGAGAAATCCCTTCATCCAAAGGTGAAAACCTGGTAAATAGGTGCCTTGGATAAGTACCATGATGAAAACTTGGCAAATAGGAATCATGTGTAAGTTGATCTTCTATGTAACCTACACTTGGGGGCAACTTGTCTCATCCACCATATCATTTTCAACCTATCTTACCATACCATTTCCTACCATCCTTATCCACTCCACATACATACACCTATCCCATTGCATCCATTCATCCTCCCTTCCTCATCTTGATCTTGATAAAGATTGGGGGCAAAAATGTTGAAACATGCCTTGGATACCTCTTGATATACCTCATCCTTTCCATCCAATCCTATCACTATCCTATCATCATGAGCCTTGTCATGAAAAATCCTCAGTATTACACCAAGACTAGGGCATGTTATTCCTATGCAACATAGTCTTTGAGATCACATCCTTGCTCTCTTACGTATACATCCATTCCCTATCTCACATCCTTCTATCAATTCATCCAATTCCATTTCCATCCTTGTACTTAGACTTGGTTCTCTCTTGTCATTGGTATCTAGCACAAAGGCTATATAAACAACAATCCAATGTCATCCCATAATATGAAAAAAATACAAAAAATCATAAAAAGTCTTGAAAAAATACAAAAATATCACGACATTCCAAAATCTGAAAAAAATCAAATATTCTGAAAAAACACAAAAAAATTGAAACATATCAAAAATCCTAAAAAAACAAATAGCCAACAAAAATCCAAGCAATAAAATCAATCCATCGAATCACATTTTCTAATCCAATCATCACTTCATCAAATCACATCAATCCACTCTTCACTCATCACACCATCATCATCATCAAACATAATCAAGAACTACATATCATCTCTATCGTTAACTGCCTTGATCCCGTGGATACAGGGTATGTAGGCAATTTGGGATATAAAGGAAGTACCTAGATTTAGGCATAGGCGATAGCCCTCTTCCATATTTCATCCTTCTTTTAATCTTCACCAATCATTATTTTTATCCATCTCAACTTCTTCTATCATCTATCTCTATAAATTCATCAATCTTTCAAATCACTTTTTCTAATCAATTCTACATTCATATCAATTGAATTCATGCAAATCAAAAATTTAATCACTTCTTCTATTCATCCTTATCCAATCAATCCAACCAATGATCCAAATGCAAGTCATCCTTAATCCATACCAATCAAGTCAATCAAGCTTGTCACATTATCCAATCACATCAATGGTCAAAATCCTAGCCTTGTTGTAAACATAATCAATTAATCAATCAATCAATCAATCATCCTTGTGTTGATCTAGGGATATATCGTTCCTTGCAATGACAACACTACTATCATTATCATCAATCAAACAATTAATCATTGGTTTACAACTTGAAAGGGGTAATACCTTGTTTGTTTTTGAATCATTTGTGCATGCCTTCTTGCTTGCTCACTTGTGTGTGTTATCATTGTTATCTTGCATTTGTATCACATCTGTATCTATACAGTTAATATTCATATCTTGTATCTTGACAACATTATATTAGTCTATCATGCACTGGATACTCGACACCTTGGTCATTATACCCTGGTGCATAATATCTAGTGCTATATCAAACATAAGGATTGCAAATCTCTAATTTTATATGCAACCATCTGAAGTTGCCTTCACCATCCACTCCTCACCCGATTGATCAATGGTTTCATCATTTTCTCTCTAATCATCATCTTCATCCTATCAAACAAGTGTGTTAGACATACATCGCCCTAATTTTTCTTTTGAACGAAAGCCTAATTCTTATGTTTCATCCCCATTGTCACCCACATAATCCCTATTTTATTCCCACGAACCCTAGCTTTTCATCCTTCTGTCCTATTATCATGAGTCAACCCAACCTTTTCCCAATAGCCTAGTTCTCCTCTCGAGGGGGCATCATCCGCCAGTTTCACTGGGGCATAGCCTGTTTCTCCAACGTACCATATCTTCTTTGAAACAATGTCCTAACAAACATTGTCTCAAAGAGGGGCAAAATGTAGACACTCGAAATTGGCCCATTTCATTATTTAGGCATTTATAGCATTTTTTTATCACATTTCTTATTTTTTTCTAACACACTTATAATTAAATAATTTCATCTTTCTTCTTATCCTTAATTAATTAAATAAATTTTAATTTATTTAATTAATCTTCATTATTCCTCCATTCTTTCTCCTTATCCTTAATTAATTAAATAAATTTTAATTTATCTAATTAATTTTCATCATTCTTCCAATTACCATCAAATGATTAAGTAATTTCATATTATTTAATTATTGTAGCTTCTATTCTAATAAATAAATAAAATCATTGATTTTATTTATTTATTCATCATGTCTATAAATTAAATAAATTTTTAATTTATTTAATTTATATCATCTTGTATTCTTATCTTATTCCTCCAAATGTGCATGTGGGCCCCTTTGTCCTATAAAATGGCAATAAAAAAAATGTGGGACAATTAAATAAATTAGAAATAAATCTATTATCCTTATCACTCCAACTCCAAAATAGAAAAAGCATCTCATGTTGAGGAAAGAATCTTATCACTATCAAAGCCCACCCAAAGTTTCTAAATAGAGTGCCTTTTTCATGGACACTTGGCGTGTGCACATTCCTCCATCATTCTCATCTGTTGATTCATCCCTTTTCTCCCCAATGTTGATCATCCATCATCTTCATCTATAAATGCACTCTTATTCTCTCATTCTTTTCTTCTTCTCTTTTAGCATTCATTTTTTCTAGCATCTACAATTAGTATCTTTTGCATATCATTTTCCTAAGCACAATCATGGCAGCTTCATCCAATTTGGTGGCTTGCATGGTGAAGCAATCCACATATAAACAAAAAAATTACATCATCTTGGGTGGTTTTGTTTAATTTGCATGTTATTTCTATCATCTAAATTTGATTTCTTGAAGGTGTTAGGGTTAGATCTAGTTTTCATTGTTTGATATGGATTTTTCCCCATCACACCATTATCTGATTGTGATACGTAAACCTATTTATATCTTAAACTTTCTACATATAATAGATTTTGAATTCACATAGAATATATTTCAAAATTCGTGATGATATGTGGACCATTATTGTATACTACTCATGTGATGACAGAGCACTATTCTAAATGTTTTGAAAGATATTTAATAACATCTCTATAATATATTCTACTATAAGAATAAATCAAATATATAATCATTTGATCGAAAAGCAATAAAACTTAACCATTCTTACTTTTAACCATTCCTAGGTTAAATATAGAATTCAAATAAGGCTCAGTTTCTACCAATATATACATAACTTCTAGTGATACATTGCAGCCTTAAAAAAATATAGTTTCAATATCATACATTCAAAGATGAGATAAGTATCAGTTTATCTATAAATGAAATAGCTAACTTTTTGCTCACTAGGATGTTTGTTAACTGTTGATGTTTAATTTTGCAAGAAATCACCAACAATCAGAAATTTCAAGAATGTGGGACTTGATTCTTGAAATGACCTCTATATTTTAAAGAAGTTGGCTCTTCTCTATTGTTTTCAGTTAAAGGGAAGAAAAAAAAAGATTATAAAGGAATACTTAAAACTACTAAGGCGATGTGCCAAACTCATTATCTAACTCTAACAACACAGTGATTAAACCTAACAGAGTCTACTAGTAAAGTTAAAGAGCATAAAACATGATTAATATTTCTAGTATATGTATTAGATCAACCAAACGCTTAGAATAGAAAATAAGAAATAAGAATAAAAAATAGATTACAATTTGCATAGAGCACCACTCTCTCTTCATTGATTTACAGGAGAACAAAGTACAAGAAGCAAAGATTTTCACAAAATACAATATTCAATCCCTCAGGAGAGGCACCTATTAAGGCTATAAAATACTTCTACTCTATCTCTGCTGAAAAAACCTCTCTTTGATCCTTTCATGTTTTTGATCCACGTTATTTATGTTGGCAACATAGTCAAGAGACACTGCTATGATGGAAAGTTGTATGCTATCATTGATGGCAACAAAGCATAGCAAAGGGATTTTTAGTCATGGCACCAAGGTTTGGTAAAGGTCCAGAAGAATAAATTAGTTAAAATCTCTAAGTATGGGCAAGCTACAAAGTGATAGAGATTGGGTCAGTATGCCTCCGTAGTTGAAGATCATTATATGCAATTTGGGTATGTTGTTTATAGATATTTGGTAATCACATGCTTCATTGTTCAAGTTCTGACTTCCTCTGGAAGTCATATGGTGAATTTTCTAAGTCTGGGTGAACAGAGTTAAGACAAGAATAGTGTACTGTACCAAAGTAAAAGGGTCCACATTCCTTTGCTGTTACATATTTTTTCTTGCAGTTTTGACAAAACAAAGATACTTATTATAACTACCTAAATCTAGAGTTATAGCTTCTGAAGTTCCTGTGTTCCCTTTCTACAAGTTGTTCTTTATCAGCTTACAGTCTGACAATGTTTCACAGTGACTGAGTGATAGTTCAGAGATCTGCATTTATCTATAGTTGAATACTATGTTTTACAGTTCTAAAGGTATGACAAGTGAGCTATAATGGATATTGGATATGAATTTTAGAGTCTCATATGTTTTGCATTAGAAGTTATGATGTAACAGTTGAACTGGTCAAGTGTGTACTTAAGGGATAAACCATCAGACATGTTAGATCTATATGCAGTGAAGATGTATTGTTTTAACAATCAATCTAAGTGGTTGAATGATTTGTCTTGACCTATATGAAGACTATTGTATGTTTGTTTGGGTTTGCATTGTTGTGTGTGCACAAGATCAAGAAAACAAGGTATAACATTTGTATACACATTTCATGTTTGTCTTACTGACCTAATTGTGAGATTTATCTTGTTGTGAATATATATACCCAATGGATTTCAGTGTTGGAGGTATGGATAAGTGTGAATAGAGTGAGAATTCATGATTGTGTGATCTAAGGCAGTTTTGTGATTAGAAAAAGGACAGTAAAGGCAAAAGAATAGAGTATATGTGAAGCAGAGTAGAAAACTAGGGCAGACATTATGAAGAACTTTGAATTTGTATACTAAGCTAATTGGTATTGCACCATAGAATTTTGTAGATGCACTTGTAGTAGCCCTCTCCTGGTAGTGAACCATTTCTTTCTATGTTCTCTTCTCTTCTATTTGGCAGTGAGCACTTCTTTTTGACAGTGAGTCCTTGGGCAGTGAGCCTTCATGTAATTTGGTATTGTTATCATAATATATTGTGAGATAACACTCACCATGGTTTTTCCCTTTTTTGGGTTTTCCACATAAAAATCTAGGTGTCTATGTGTTATGTCTTTATGGTTGTTGTTCTTATGTTTGTTTTTCTTTCAAGTTATTGAATGTGGTAAATGGATTAATAAATGTGTGAAAGAGAAGTTTTACAAACTATTGATTCACCCCCACCCTCTCAGTATTCTTTGTGATCAATAATTGGTATCAGAGAAAGGTTCCTTGGATGAAGTCTAACAGCTTGAGGAATATCTGGGAAAGAATACTCATGGAATCCATAATGTATCATGTTCTAGGTAGTGTCACAATTGACCAAGAATTAAAAACAGCTCTTGAGGATCTTGATAAGTATGAAGCAAAAATCTAGGATTTGAAGGAAAATGTCAAAGCAGATGAATGCATCCTAAAGATAAGAGAGCAAGTTAATAGATCAAAGGGTAGGAAAAAAGAGCTAAGTGAATAGTTGATTGAAGCAAATGAAACTCTAAGTAATTTATCAAGGTTGGTTGAAGAGAAAGAAAACGTTGAGGAACATTAGAATCAAATACTGAAAGATAAGTTTGAGGAATGTGAAAATTTGGGAAAAGATGTGTTACTTTTGTAATATTATCTAGAAGAAGCTAATAGCTATAAAGAAAAATTCAAAATAAGCTTTGCAAAGCTTGAGGAGTTGATTGAAAGTCAGAAGAGTTCAGATGACAAGAAAGGCTTGGGATTTGAAAAAGGAGAAAGTTCTAAATTAGGTCAAGAAAATATTGAGATGAAGAAAAACAAAGGTAACCAGTTTCAGAATCAATGAAGAAGACCTAGAAGACCTCTAGTCAGGTAGTCAAATGCTCAAAGGTATCCATCTTTCAATGGCTATTTTTTTAATTGCAATAAATTTGGCCACAAGGCTACTCAATGTAGGAGTAGAATGAATCAGAATATTCCATCATTATCTGGTCAATGTTTCAATTGCAAGAAAATTGGTCATAGATCAAATGAATGTAGAAGTCTGGTAAGGAATGGTCTTAACAATGCAAGGAATACCCAATCCTTCAATGGAAAGTGTTTTCCATGCAATAGATTTAGGCATATGGCTAACCAATACAACACAAGAATGAATCCAATCAATAGAAGGAATCAAGGACAGAGAAATGTGGTATGCTACAATTGTAATAAGTTTGGACATGTTGCAAGATTCTATAGATCCGAGAATGAGAAAAGAGACTATCATACAGAGACGAGAAAAATAGAGCAAAGAGAAGATAAAGGTAAGAACAAGATTGATCCAGTGGAAATCAAGAAGGAAATGAGAATGGTCTGGATTAAGAAGGATGTTAATGATGTCAAGGATGGATCCACACCAGTCTCTGGTGTAGATACTTCCTCTGGAAAGTAAATTGGGAGCTTTGGCTTAGGGGGAGCTATATTGAAAATCTAGATCCCCTAGCCAAATAGTCAGTGTTGGGATTTGACATGAAAACATGATGAAAAGCCTTATATGATAGGTTTTTTGGAAGAAACTCTGGTAGAAAAAGTTTAAATATAGAGCATTGCAGAGCGATCCTAATCGATTGTATTCTACAGAAAAGACTTTGATAGCTTTTTGTGAACAAGCATTTATGACAACTTAGGTTTTCATATCAAGGGTTCAAAAGGATCTCATTCAACATAAAATTTACTTTACATTCAAGCTATTAAGTGTTTAAGAGAGAATGAAGGTGAACTTCAAGGAATTTCAACGATCTTCAAAGATTCAAAGTGACACAGAGTGATTCAAGTAAAGAAGACCCTAGCTCAATAGAAAAGGTATTTACAGTTGAAACCCTATTGTGTATTTGTTTAAATCTTTGGAACATGGCAACCCCACAAGTTGTTGATATCACCAAGCGAGCTCGACCAAAATTCAAGAAACATCCCTTCAAATCAACAAAAGTCGATCAAATGGGTGCATTTTTGGGTATACTATAGGGTGTAATGCACGTAGAGGATGTTAGGGTTTACATTCATGTTGTCCTAGAAGAGTTTGGTGATAATAGGTTTTTTGATTTATAGGTGAAGCACTTGAGTGGTGAAATTTTTGATTTGGAGGAAGAATATAAGGCATTAGAGGTGAAGAAATTCATTTAGTATATAGATATCCCAATATTCATAGAGGATGACTGGGTCTGGTATGTTCTGAGAAGGATCCATGACAAATTCATGTGGATGGAGAGACCATTCATGATCACAAAGGAGGCAATAAGAGTTGTGATTGGATTAAGCTCCATTGGTACAATACCAATATTAAAATCTGTTAAAAATGAAACAATAATAGCAGCCACTAGAGCCAAATTTGACAAAAGGGCACTAATAATCAATGATATTGAAGACCATGCTATAAGGTTTGCATCCATGGTGTTAGGCTACAAAATCTATTTCACCAACCAGGAGAACTCTGTCTCCGATGTACTACTATATACACTGCTTATCAGATGATTAAGGAAAATGAGACTGTGATCTCTATGAGTTGCTTCGATAATAGCTAATGAAGAACCTTAAGAAGACAAAGGAGAAAAAATATCCATTCAAATTTGGTACTCTAATTCTTTTCCTATTATTCTATTTTATGCAAGAGTTACCAATGATAAAGAGATTGATTTGGACAAGTAATAAACTTGTTGTAGTACAAATTAGAAATCATAAAAATAGTATTGGAAGTTATGATGCACAAACTACATCCCTATGGGTCTATTTCAAGAACTTCCAAAGGGTAATGCAATCTATGGAAAGAATCCCTAAGACAATTGTTGAAAAGTATAAAAATGACATTTGCTTTATTGTAAATAAAGATCAATGCATGATGGAAGCATTTGAGCCTAAGATACTGTGGATTATGCCAATGGGATATGAAGTTGTAGTAGATGTGCTAGATGGATATGCAGTAATCATGCTAAGCAAACCTAAAGACCCCTCTGAGAAAAGATTTGGAACCTATGAGGAATTGTCTATAAAAGTTCATGTTGACTTGAGAATGCTAGAGATCTAGAAGAAGGCAAGGAAAAGAGCAAAAGAATATGCTCAGAGCAAGGGCTTTACAAAAGAACAAATCTCAAAATCCAGAGCAAAGGCACAAGCAGAAGGAGAAGCAAGAGAAAAGAAGGAAAGCAAACTGGTTAAGGCTCTGGATGAACCCAAGAAGAAGCCAAAGAATCCCATAGTAACAAAAAGGAGAACTAGAGGTTCTACCTCTACTGAGACAACTGCTTCTACCAGTACCACACCTTTTGAAAGTATGGAAGCCCATGCAACAAGACATAAGAGAAAGAAAACAAAAGCCAAAAGAATGCATGTCAACATAGGGTTTGATGAGGAGGAAACAAGAATAGATAAGGAGATCAAGAAAATGAAAGTAAAGACAACTGAAGACTCTGGTATTAAGTCAGACAAACCCTCTAGTAGCAAAAGAAGCAAGAAGGAGAAGAAAGTAGAGCCAAAAAAAAATAAAGGCCACAATAAATCTTAAAGATGTCCTAAAAGCCATTGTAGTTGATGGAAATCTGAAACCTATAGTACAACTATATGATGACTATGATTATGCAGACAAAGATATCATAGAGAGTGATGTCATTAGGTATCTGGAGATTTATAATAGAGCCCTCATTGAGGTAGTCTTTGACCTTCCTAATAGCTTGGCAAGCATAATGATTGCTAAAAAGGAGGAAGCAATGACTAAGGATTGGGAGGTAAGAGAAAGCTCATTGCTCAAATTTTGTCCGGATGTGACCCCTGAGGAAAGAGCAAAAGTCTTCAAGTTACTTAGAGACAAAATTGAGGTAAAAAGAAGAGTCAAAACTCTAATGGCAGGGAACACTAAGGAATTTGTGAAAAATATACAACAAACAATTCTTGAGATCCTAAAGGATCTTCATATCCTAACTATTTGGGACAAAGAGCATATAAATGTTGATGTTGACACCTTTGTTCCTGAAGATAGTATGGATCAAGACTTGGAGAAAAATGATGCAAATCCTTCAGTAAGCCCTAGTAAAGTCAAAGAAATGAATGAACAAGAGGTAGAGAAAAGTCCTAAGAAAACTAAGAAAGAAGGTCAATCCCTTATATTTGATCAAGCCCCTACTGGTGATGAACAAGGATTCATCAAGGACAAGTCCTCCTCTAGATCAACAAAATGATGATCAAACAAACAAGGAGAAGATTGATGAACAGATCAAAGTCGATCAAAGTGAGAAGAGCCCTGCACTAAAACAAAATATTGGTCAACAAGAAAATATGAACCTAGAACCTCTGGAACAGAGAAAAGAAAATGAAGTGTTTGAAGGAATAACAAGAGACACTACTACTATCCTAGTTGATTCTGCCAAGGAACTTTTGGAAATAAAACATGATTTGGATGAGTTTGAGCTTCTACAAGGATCAATTAATTTGGCCTCAATGTCTCCTGTGCAAAAAAATCAAACTAGTATCAATTTTTCAAGAAAAGGCACAGGAAGAGATGCTAAAGTGACACATGCAGGACAATGAACTCATTGGTGAAGCATCTGGAATCCTAGAAAAGTTGATGCCTTCATACCAAAAAGACATATCACTATTACCAATGGATCAGCTCAAAGGCCTAATCAAATCTGTAAGTTCACATTTTGAATCTTTTGAAAAATCTGCAGAGATAAAAGTTAGAAAAGAGTTTGATGAGATGAGGTTAGCTGAGTTGAAGACCATGTTAGCTAATGATAAAACTCTGTTAGACAACGGAATAAAAGGTATACAAAGTGCCATTAAAGAAGCTTGTGATTTGTACAAATTCTTTTTATCATGGCCGGAAGCCACAAAAGAATTAGGAGAAAAGATCAAGGATCAAGAACCGTAGTTGGTAAATATCTCTAAGTCATTTGACCTAGTAGCTGAGTCAACAAGTAGCAAAGAGTTACAAGTCATTAGTATTCATAATAACATAAGTAGCCCAATAAATAAGAGGGATTAAATGAAAAATAGAATGTGTCAATTAAGAGGGCTTATAAGTCCTAAGCTAGACTCAATGTCAAATCTTGCAGCAGAAGCACTGAATGTAAGTACAATAATTGACATATCCTCTGATGTACAAAAGGAAGAGAAATTAGTCTTCCTAATAAATGGCCATATTCAAATTTTGGAAAATGCAAAGAAGAATTGGGATGGAGAGCTAGCTCAAATCAAGATCATTTTCAATGACATCCTACAACCCACAATAATTAAAGTGAAGATTGTACTTGTACATATGTGGCAGAATATAACAGTTTTTGCATTTTTTGTTGTCTTGACATAATTTTGACTCTTGTACATATACCTTTGCCATTGATGTCAAAGGGGGAGAAGAAAACCAGTGAAAAATGGGCAAACACCTAATGGGGAGAAGAAAAATAGAGTGTATATAGAAAGGGGGAGCAGATAAGCATTTTTCACTAAGTGTTGTCATCAATGCCAAAGGGGGAGATTGTTGGCAACATAGTCAAGAGACACTGCTCTGATGGAAAGTTGTATATTGTCATTGATGGAAAAAAAGCATAGAAAAGGGATTTTTACTCATGGCACCAAGGTTTGGTAAAGGTCTGGAAGACTAACTTAGTTAAAATGGCTAAGTATGGGCAAGCTACAAAGTGGCAGAGATTGGGTCAGTATGTCTCCGTCGTTGAAGATCATTATATGCAGTTTAGGTATATTGTACATAGATATTTGGTGATCACATGTTCCAGTGTTCAAGTTTTGACTTCCTCCGGAAGTCATATGGTGAATTGTCTAAGTCTGGGTGAACACAGGTAAGACAAGAACTGATGTAGCCAACAACATACACTCGATAGAATTGTGCCATTAATCATGTGTGAGAGCCAAAGATTTGAAATAAGTAGAAAAATAAAAGTCTTTTGTTCACCAACTCTTCTCCTACAATGAGAGAAAACTCTCTTATATCCAAGAAAAACAAAAAAAACCAAAAAATTACCTTTTTTGGCAGATTTCAATAATTGTCAGATTTTGACATTTTAGGTAATTTCACATGCATATCTTTGAGAGTCCAGTTTTTTCCAAAAAACTTCCTAAAACTAAGGTAGGATGAATCGCCAACTAACATCCTAAATTCAAAACATGAGTTTTGAGTTATTAACAAAAACAACTTTTTAAAAACTAGGAAAAAACACTAAATTGCCATTTTGAGGGCCAAGATGAAAGTTTCAAACCCCAAAACAATGCCAAAATAGGGACCAACCCACTAAGGTTGTTTGGGAATCCACATGCCACCTCATAACACATCGACCTATAAAATTTCAGCCCAAATGGATATCTGAGTCAAAAGTTATGACCTCTGGAAATCCCTACATCATTCTTTTCTAGTTGAAAAGAACGCAGCTCCTGCAAGTGAGTGACTTCTGTAATGTCATAAAATGTCCCCTTGGGGGCTTTTCCCTCATAAGGTTTAGCTCCCAGGTCTTTTGCATGCATTTAGGACATCTTAGTTCATAATTTGACATGCCGATGGAATGAGCCCTAGGTAACATGACAAATGGAACCTAGGAGGACCCCTTGAGCTGTACCTTGCCCAAAATAGGGGGCAGGACTTGGGTGCCCACACCCTAGTCTTGCCTTATTTTGGGGCAGCCCTAATTTTTGGGTGTCAGTTTATGACCGCTACTTAGGTCCTTTGCTGACACGGTAAGTTTGAATTATGAAAATCTTGGCGAGAGTGGTTGCAGTTGCATATATAAGCATGTTTAGGCATTCATTTGTAAACTAGATGATCATTGTGAACTTTTGGCATCCTAAAGGTGATTCAAGGCTTTCATTTTGTTGCAAGAGAAGACTTGTGTGGTTTGTGTGTTTGTATTTACAGATTTGAGCATCAATTTCGTCATGGAATGAAGAGCATCTTCCTCCCATGAGAGCTTCACTACAATGTGACATTATATTGTGTTTTGATTATCAATTCCTTTGGTTTTTGCCTCTGCCTCACAAGGGCACACACTTTCTATCTGAAAAATAGTGTTTGGAGACTTAAGTGTCCTCCGAGGCTTGACTGAGGCAAGCCTCTAAACACCACAACACCCTCCCAATTTTTTGTGATTGCAGGTTACAGGTGTTGTATTTGGGAAAATTTGAGTTGTAGGAAGGATTAGCAGACATCAAGGATTTAGAATCTGAAGAGAAGTAGGACATCGATGCACTTCTAGGACTTGGGCGCTCGCACTAGTGTCCTCTGTAGAAAATTTTTTGGAAATAGAAGTTATAAGGCTGATCAGTGTCGGAAGGAGGTCGGGATCCTGCGAAGAAACTGGCACCTTGGACTTGGGTGCCCACACCTTAGTTGCCGATTGTTCTACCTCAGAACCCTGAAAATAGGTACTCTGTGATTTGTTATTTTACTCCTATCTGTAAGAGCATTTTTTGTTATTTGTTAGTTTATTACCATATTTGCATAATTAGGGTTTTAATGGTCAATTGAGCATAGAAGAAGAATAATTGATAATTAAATTCCCTAATCTAAGTTTCCTTACATCTCACAATGATCTAGGTTATGATAGTGAATTTCCACTTGACCCTAGATCCTTGAATGTAAAATGGAAATGCGGATTTAAACATCTAAACAACCAAAAGATTAAACAATCCTGACATAGAGTGGGCAGCAAAATTTGATGGAACCAGTCTAAAAATGTGGCTGTGACTGTAGTTGAGTCACTATACCCCTGCACCAAACATTTTATTGTATCAAATGCTATCAGCACGCATTGCAGGCTATTGAACCCGTGACCTCCATTGAACCACTAAACTATCAGCTCACTGAACCTTCGAGCCTTGGTGAGCCGTTGAACCACACCCATCATTGAACCCGCCGGCTCGTTGAACCATTGAACCGTTGAACTAGTTCATGGGTGGTTCAACGATCACTATTAATCTTTACCACCTTCGTCATTCTGCTGGATCTCTGAATCAAACGCGGTTGAACCATTGAACCCTTTGGACTATTGAACCGGTTCAAGAGTTCAACCAAAAGGTTTTCTCTATCAAACATATCATGTTGATCACTTAGCTTCAAAATGTTGTTGAAGTAGTGAACTCTTGAACTTTCGAAGTCGATTCAAATGAAAGACTATGGCCCAATTTAAGTCATTGACGGAGCCGATACTCTTCACCCAATAGTGACCTTCACACCGATGCCACACTCAGCTTCTGCTAAACTAGTGAACCATTGAACCATTAAAATGGTTCAATCACAGAAACTAAATACTTTGAACTTCACCAGTGGAATCTGCCGAAACTCTCATGATTTCGCAGAACTACTTCTCTCATAAACAAACAAACTTTTACACTTCGTCAGCCTAGCACATGAGGATGCTAGGATTCATTCCAACATGTTGTCGATCGATCCTGTAACTACAAAACTCACACAAACAGAAAATGCAAAAACAAAATCTAATCTAATATGTATAGCCATTCCACCGATTACAGAGTAATCAACTGGTGGAATGGGAAAATCCCATATCAAACGTAAATCAGAAATCAACTACACAGATATAATTCAAATGCAAACTAGGATCTTCTTTATTTCTCTGAGGATGAATACAAATGTCTATTTTCACAGTACAATTTGAATTCACAATCTCTGCTCTATCTAATTTCTCCTTTCTGAACTATATCTCTCTCTATATCTATCTATATATATCTCAATCGATCAGAACTTAGGCTATTTAACAACCCATAGAGAGTAGTACTGATAGGATTCCCAGTGGCTGTGAGACAATTCCAGGTGGCTGGGAGACATAACTAACTAACAAACTCATAACTAACTAACAACCTATCATTACAGATCGACAGGTGTCCTAACAACAGAGACAAACTAAAAATAGCAAGCGTTGGTCAAATAGACCTTATTACATAGTAAATGCATAACAACCTATTAAGACTTTAGGCTTCTAATTAACATGATGAAGGGGTGCTCCTGCACCATACTTCCCAAAAGAAGAGATCTCAAGCCCACTTGAGATCAGAGTGTGTAAGTCTGCTCCATGTGTCGTGATCTAGTCGTCAGTCATCCAAACTGCCTCTAAATCAGGTTTCCCCTACCAAGCCACCAAATATTCTATATATTATTTATTCCTGGTCTTCTTTACCATTCAGGAGTCTAAAATCTTCTGTAATTTTGGTGGATCATGCTTAGGAATATCATCATCTATTGTGCCCTGTAGTGTTTCCTATTCCATATCTGCATTATGTTTGTATGGAGTCAAATCACATACATTGAAAATAGGTGACAATCCAAGGTCAGAAGGAAGTTGGATTTCAGAAGCATTCTATCCACATTTCTTCAAAATTTGACATGGTCCAATCTTCCTCTATATTAGCTTAGTATGTTTTCCTTTTGGGAGTCTTTCCTTTTTCAGATAAACCCATACCAAATCTCCAACATTAAACTATACATCTCTCTTTTTCTTATCAGTATATTCTTTATACTTCAAAGTAGTCTGCTGGAGTTGGTTCTTTACCTGATCATGCACCTCTTTTATTGCTGCTACAAAAGCTTCTCCATCTGCACTAATTGAGTCTCCTGTAGGTAGATTTCTTAATTCCAAAATACCTCTTGGATGCATACCATACACCACTTGAAAAGGAGATCTTCCTATACTCCTATTGATGGTATCATTATAAGAAAATTCTGCCTATGGTAGGATGCTATCCCACTTCTCTCCATGTTGTTTTGTCAAACATCTGAGAAGATTTCCTAATGAACAGTTAACCACCTCAGTCTGTCCATCTGTCTGAGGATGATATGCTGATGAGAAAGATAAATTTGTGCCAAGCTTCTTCCAAAGAGTCCTCCAGAAATGACCAATGAATTTCACATCTCTATCTGACACTATACTCAATGGCAATCCATGTATCCACACTATTTCCTTGAAAAACAAATCTGCAACATATGAAGCATCACAAGTAGTTTTGCATGGCAAGAAATGTGCCATTTTACTGAATCTATCCACTACAACAAAGACACTGTCATAACCTTTTCTTGTTCTGGGTAAACCCAATACAAAATCCATGCTTATGCCTTCCCATGGCCTAGAAGAAATGGGTAGTGGCTGATATAAACCTGCATTAGTTGATCTGCCTTCTATTTTCTGACATATCACACATGTCTCCACAAATTTTCTTACATTTGATTGCAATTTAGGCCAATAGTAATTTCTTTTTACTAGTTCCAGAGTCTTATCTAAACCAAAATGTCCTGCCATAGCTCCACAATGCTTTTCCCTAATGATGTTCAACCTCATAGAACACCTTGGAATACACAATTGTACACCTTTGAACAACAATCCATCCTGGATCAGAAATTCAGAAAATTCAGTATGATATTTGTCTCCAAAAGAAATACAGACTTGATATATCTCTCCAAAGTCTTCATCAACATCATACATAGTTGTCAAGGAATCAATACCAACATTTTCTAGTTGAATCTAATTTATGGTTAGAGCTCTCCTGCTCAAAGCATCTGCTACCTTGTTCTTTACGCCTTTCTTGTGCTTAAGTGTGAAAGTAAAAGCTTGCAAAGTTTCTACCCATTTCATATGCCTGTGATTTAGTTTCTCTTGACTATTAATGAAACTAAGAGCCTGATTATCTATGAATACTATGAATTCCTTTGGCATCAAGTAATGCCTCCATTTTTTTAGTGACTTTACTAGAGCATACATCTCCAAATCATATGATGAGTATCTCTTCTTTACATCATTTAGTTTCTCACTAAAAAATGCAATAGGCCTACCTTCTTGACTGAGTACTGCTCCAATTGCCATGTGACTTGCATCACATTCTACCTAAAAAATTTTGTTGAAATCAGGAAGGGTAAGGACTAGCTGCTGTGCCACCTTCTTCTTCAATGTTTCAAATGAATCATCTATTGTTTTTGTCCAAGTGAATCTGCATTTCTGTCCTCCTTTTATGGTGTTAAGCATGGGTGCACAGACATGACTAAACCCTCTTATAAACTTCCTATAGAAGGTTGCTAACCCATGGAAACTTCTGACATCATTCATTGTTCTAGGAGTTGGCCAAGACAATATGGCACTTACCTTCTCCTTATCCATTTTCAGTTACCCTGTGAAATGACAAAACCCAAATAGGTGATCTCTTCCTGCATAAACAAACACTTTTCCAAGTTGATCGTTAACTGTTCTTCATGTAACCTCTTGAGGACCAAGTCTATATGTCTGAGATGCTCTTCCCTTGTATTACTGAAAATTAGAATGTCATCTAGATATACTATGACAAATTTGCCTATAAATTCTCTCAAGACCTCATTCATCAGTCTCATAAAAGTACTGGGGGCATTGGACAAACCAAAAGGCATAACCTTCCACTCATACAATCCCTTATTTGTTTTAAATGTTGTTTTCCACTCATCTCCTAGCCTAATCCTGATCTGATGGTAACCACTCTTCAAATCTATTTTTGTGAAATACGTAGCACCTCCCAAACAATCAAGTAAATCTTCTATCCTAGGTATTGGGAACCTATACCTGATGGTGATCTTGTTAATAGCCCTTGAATTAGTGCAAATCCTCCAAGTTCCTTCTTTCTTCAGTGCTAGTACAGCTAGTACTGCACATGGACTTAAACTCTTACCAGTTAGGCCTATGTCCAACAATTCTTCAATCTGTCTTGCTACTTCTGTATTCTGTTCTAGAGTAAGCTTGTATGCTGCTTTGTTTGGAAGTGTAGATCCTGGGATCAAGTCTATGTAATGACTGATATCCCTTACAGGTGGTAGGGATCTTGTCATTCCATCAGAGATGATGCCTTTGTATTTATCCAACAACTCTTTGATAGCAGGATCTATGAACCTCTGTCACTTCTCTCCCTTGATTTCTTGCTGTTGTTCCTGATTTACTTTCAAGCATGGAATTAGGGCATATGTAACCGTACCCTCTTCTACTATTTCTTTCATGAACTGTTTACCTTCTACCAGCATTACCTTGGCTTCTTTCCCTTTTGACTCTACCTCCTTCTCCATCAATGGTAGTAACTCTATCACCTTACCATCCTTGGTGATTGAATATGTATTTCTAACTCCATCATGTTGTGATCCTAAATAATATTGCCATGGTCTTCCAAATAGGAGATGGCAAGCATCCATTTGAGCTATGTCAAACAATAATCTATCCTTATATGTTCCAATTTAAAACTCTACCCAAGCCTGTTCTTCTACAACTGTTTGCTGACCTTGAGTGAGCCATGAAATCTTATATGGGTAAGGATGTGGCAATCTTCTAAGTTTCATCTTTTCTACCATTTCAATAGACACAAAATTTTAAATAGATCCACAGTCAATTAGAACTCTACATACATTTTCTCCTGCCTTGCAAGTAGTTTTGAAAAGAGATTTTCTTTATGGGGGTTCCCTGTCAGGAACCTTCATTGTGGTCATTGCTCTTCTAATCATTAAAGATTCTCTTGTCTCAGGATATCCATAACTATGAGGAGCTCTTACACTTTGACTAGTGTTTGAGCTTGTCACACTTTGACAGTCAGATTCTTGTATCAGATTTATTCTTCTTTCTCCTATTGAACTCAATGCTTTATTTGGACATTTGTTGGCTATATGACCTTCTTGATTACAATTGTAACATCAGATAGATCCTTTGCCCTGGAATCTTCCTCTGAATGGTGGTCTTCTGCCCCTAAAGTTTCCTTGTTGATTATAACTTCCTTTTTGAATTTGACTATTGTCTCCTTTGCTACTTTCCTAATTGGTTTCTCTGTGATATCCAAATCCATTGTCTTTGCCTCTAAAAGGACTTCTTCCACCTCTTTGCTATCTTCCTCTTCCTCTACTGTTCTACTCTTGTCTTCTCTTTAACTTCTCTTCCACCTTCAGTGCCAATTGATAGCACTTCTGAACTGTATCTGGACTGTGCAGATTTAAATCTTCTTGGATGGCAAGTCTCAACCCTTTGAGATATCTTGCTATCCTCTCTTCCTCAGTCTCTTTAACCTTTGTCTTGACACAGAGTTTCATGAATTCTTCAGTATATGAGCTGACATCTAACTCTTTCTACTTCAAGCTTTGCCTCCTCTTATGCAACTGGATGTTGTAATCCAATGGAACATAGGCTTCCTTCACTAAAGCCACCATTTTCTTCCAATTAGCAACTCTATTCTTTCCTTCCTTCACTCTGTCATCTTGGATGAAATTCCACCAAGTTAATGCAGCCTCTTTCATTTTGGACTATGCCATCTTTACCTTTTGATGCTCTGGTATTTCTTCTATTTCAAAGAAATTGTTCAAGGAGTCTATCCACTCCATCACCGAATCAGGATCCATCTTTCCTATAAACACTAGTAAATCCAGTTTCACATCCATGGTTCTCCTCTCCATGGATTTGAGGGCATTCAATAAGGGTCTCTAGTCTACAGGAACCTCTATCTCTTCCCACCTAGGGATTTCCTCTTCCTCCCTATCATCTTCTTTACCAGAACTTACTCTATCCCTCAATTTCTCCAACTCATCTTTCAAAGCCTAATTTTGAGCTTTCACTGCTTTGCTCTCTGTAATCTACTTCTTTACCAGGACATCCAACTCAACGTTGGTCATCCTTGCTGGGAGCTCTGATGATCCCTCTCTATCTGACATTTTGTCTTCTTATCTTCCCAGAAGATACTCCTTAGCTCAGATACCACTATGACGCAGAGCGGGCAGCAAAATTTGATGGAACCAGTCTAAAAATGCAGTTGTGACTGTAGTTGAGTCACTATACCCCTGCACCAAACATTTTATTGTATCAAAGGCTATTGGCACGCATTGTAGGCCATTGAACCCGCGACCTCCATTGAACCACTGAACTATCAGCTCGCTGAACCTTCAAGCCTTGGTGAGTCGTTGAACCGCACCTGTCATTGAACCCGTTGGCTTGTTGAACCATTGAACCGTTGAACTAGTTCAATGGGTGGTTCAACGATCGCTATTAATCTTTACCACCTTCATCATTCCGCTGGATCTCCAAATCAAACATGGTTGAACTGGTCAAGAGTTCAACCAAAATGTTTTCTCCGTCAAACTTATCATGTTGATCACTTAGCTTCAAAACACCGTTGAAGTAGTGAACTCTTGAACTTTTGAAGTTAGTTCAAACAAAACACTATGGCCTGATTTAAGTCATTGATGGAGCTAATACTCTTCACCTGATGGTGACCTTCACATCGATGCTACACTCAGCTTCTACTAAACTAGCGAACCGTTGAACCATTAAAATGGTTCAATTACAAAAACTGAACACTTTGAACTTCACCAGTGGAATCTGCTGAAACTCTCATGATTTCACATAAATACTTCTCTCATAAACAAACAAACTTTTACACTTCATCAGCCTAGCACATGAGGATGCTAGGATTCATTCCAGCATGCTGTCGATTGATCCTATAACTACAAAACTCACACAAACAGAAAATGCAAAAACAAAATCTAATCTAATATGTGTAGCCATTCCACCGATTATAGAGTAATCAACTGGTGGAATGGGAAAATGCCATATCGACCATAAATTAGAAATTGACTACATAGATGCAATTCAAATGCAAACTAGGATCTTCTTTATTTCTCTGAGGATGAATACAAATGTTTGTTTTCACAGTACAATTCAAATTCACAATCTTTGCTCTATCTAATTTATCCTTTCTGATCTATATATCTCTCTCTCTGTATCTATCTATATATATCTCAATCAATCAGAACTTAGGCTATTTAACAACCCATAGAGAGTAGTACTGACCGGATTCCCAGCGGCTGGGAGACAATTCCAGGCGGCTAGGAGACATAACTAACTAACAAACTCATAACTAACTAACAGCCTGTCATTATAGATCGACAGGTGTCCTAACAATAGAGACAAACTAAAAATAGCAAGATTTGGTCAAACAAACCTTATTACATAGTAAATGCTTAACAACCTATTAAGACTTTAGGCTTCTAATTAACGTGATGAAGGGGTGTTCCTGCACCAAATCCAATTTTGCACCTAAACATTTTGGTGAACCCATGTTTTTGGACTTAAATTGCAACTTTCTGAGTGTGTGTCTTCAGATTTGGATTGATTTCATTCATTCATATAGTCATTCATTATATTGCATTGAGAAAAATTCAAAAAAATTGAAAATTTTGAAAAATTCAAAAAAATTGCATTGTTTGGCTTACTGAATTGCATCAATTCTTCCAAAAATTTCCAAATTCATAATTTTTGCATCAGATCTGATATAAACTATAGAAAAATACAAAAATTCAATAATTTGCATTACATTTTCATCATTAATTTGCTAGGTTTTTGTAGAAATTTTGACAATTTTCATATAACCTAGTAATTCCAAAATCTAGGGTTAGTAGGCAAAATCTTTGCTCAGATTTTTCTACTGATTTTAGAGGCTCATTCAAATTAACATTTGGCTGTAGTCTTGCATTTTAGTGTAAATTTGCATTTACATTTAAAATATTTACATTTTTGCATAGAAATTTTCAACAAAACTAGCAATTTTCATGCATTTTCCATATATTTGCATTGGCATTTTACATGTTCAAGATTCAAAATCATTTTCATATTTGATAGTAAGTCATTTCCATCATAAATTAGACTTCAAAACATTCAAATAGCATTTTGTCCCAAGATCTCAAACCTAGGGCTTCAAAACCATTAATTTTCACTAAATTTGGCCTTATCGACTCTATAAACTTGCGCCATAGGCATGTTGTGAAAAGTATTTTTGCATTAATTTTCTATTATCAGGGTAATCATTTGCTTCATCTGCTAAAATCTTCACAACACCCTTTTAACGGGCTCTTGTATTGGAAATTTGGTGAAAAACTACACATTTTGACCATTTTCGCCCTAGGGTTTGACCTAGTTTGCACTCCAAGCATGTTGTGATCAATTTTATGGATTGAGGTGACTGATATAATTGATATTATTTTCTATACCTCATGAGATTCATTACAACATCTCCTTTGCTAGGTCTTGGAATTGAAAAATCGTGAAAAATAGCTTATTTTTGCTATATTTTCCCTAGGGTTTTACCTTAAGTGGCACTAAAATCATGTTGTGTTGGGTATTTTTGCATCAAGCGGCTGTTATTACTGATATTATTTGTTTTTCATCACCATTTTCCTCACAACACCCTTTGTTATGCTTTGTTGCATTGAGTTTTGGTGAAAAAAGTGCCTATTTTGACATATTTTCACTATATTTCGACTTGGCATTATCTTGGATTGGCATCAAGAGCATGTTGAGAATGACATTATTGTTGTTTTGGACTGACATTAGACATATAACTTGCTTCCCTTTATCAAAATCCTTACAGCACCTTTTGTTTTATTTATTTACAGTGAAAAAAAAAGTATCAAAAAATCAAGCATTTACAACATATCTCGTGCCTAAAATTTGAGCATATTGCTGCATGAGTCTAATAACCTACTATCCTAAGAGAAATATTCCTTTAAGAAGAAGCATAAGACACATGGGATCTAGTGCTCTTGAATAAATTGGTACACTGGACACCTTCTTTACAAAAGGAAAGACACAAACAGTACAAGATATTACAAGAACAATGGAAGAATAAACTTTTCATGATGTCGATGATACTATTGAGGCAACATGATATGTATCTGATGAGCAAATAGAAAATTTGGATAAAGAACTAGCTAAATTTCACTCATTTATGGAAAATGAGATAATAGCTGAAGAAGTTGTCCCTACGATTCATAATATAAGAGAATTGATAAAAGAGGGACAAGATGGTGTAAATGCAATTCATGGTCTAGCACATATTGTACAAACCAATATCATGCTAGTGACCAAATGTGCGCACATGATAAATAACACTTTATCACCATCTCATACTCAAGTATCAGCATGTCATGCCCACATTTCACATGCAGTCACAACACGCATACATGCGTGTCATGTCCACATGCGACATGTGGTCATGATACGAACTATCAAAAATTTTCCCTTCTACTCAGAAAACCCCCTTGTACACGTGAGCGTGCTCGGGGGTCAACTCCTAAGGCATCAACAAATCTACTGAATGCAGAGATTTAACCCCTCACACAATTTCTACGTTGGATGCACTATCTTTGCTGGAAGGCGTTCCCAGAATATCGCTCGACTTGATCTTCAACGTTTGGACTAATTGGTTACAAGCTGGCCCTTAGAATGATCAGAACTTAATATCCCTATATTTTGATATCATCGTAAAGGACCTGTGGTCAAAATGTTAACAAGAGTCTCGATAGGTAAACCCACGTATATATATCCTCTATAACTTAATGCGTATAAATCTTCCTATTTACTAGAAAAATAACACACTTAGGTTAATGTCAATATGTATACTTCATATACATAGCTACTTATGAAATAACCATACTGATCACAATAATATTCGGACATTTACAACCTAAGTTCTCGCCTTCTTCTACAACAAAACTAATCAAATCCTTGTAAGTGTAAAATTAAATTCATCCATTAGTAATGACTCACTATATAAATTTAACAACGTATAAGATTTACTTGGTATATAGTTGACTTATATTGTTTTAACTTGATTTCTCAATTTCCCTTTTTGTATTAGTACCAATACAATAAATATGCATTCTTTTAATTGTTTAGCTATTTTAATTTTTTTTATACAAGAACCACTTAAATAAAATCAGTACATTTTGTTTATTAGAATTTCCTATAAGTGAGTGCAAACACACCTCACTATCCACAAAAACATATAATTATTAAATACATTTATATAAAACAACTTTTACATATATATATATATATATACATATATATATATATGTATATGTATATATATATATATGTATATATGTATATATATATATATATGTATATATGTACATATATACATATATATATATATATACATACATATATATATATATATACATATATATATACATATATATATATATATATATATATATATATATATATATATATATATATATATATATATATATATATATATATATATATATATATATATATATATATATATATATATATATATATATTACCCCTTAAGTGGTGATACCACTATTACTAAAATATACATATTTTTGTATAAATAAATATAATGGTTTGTTAAAACTTTAATCAATTCTCCACTCATGTATTATATCAATATTAATATGATTTAACAACTTCATGTAATAGGGTTAAATACCCTAAAATTTCTAAATGTGTGTGTGTTGTGTGCAGGACAGGGATGGAGTGGCGGCGGAAGTCTCAGCGTAGGTCGCACAGGGGATAGGCCGTGACCATGGAGATGGAGCAGAGCGGCGGGGGCGAAACACAGAGAAAGGCCGCGGAGGGCGGCATTAGCGGGAGGCAGGGTCATTGGTAAGGAGGTTGCAAGCAGCAGAAATGGCCGTGGGGAGATCGTATGGCGGAGGGTGCAGGGTAAAAGGGGCATGGAGGAAGTTGAGGTCGCGGGAGTGTTAACGCCGTCCGCGGAAGTTTTGGTGGTCACGGGGGTGTGGGGAGGGGCGGAGCCCCACCCACACCCCTCCTACATATGCATCAGTGGGGGGGGTTTGTCCCCCCCACCACTTCTTACTTTGTTTATTAATGACTGTGCAGAAAAAACAACATAGCAACTCTATACTATTAACTATTTCAAAATTTACATTTTGTTATTAATAATTATATATATATATATATATATATATATATATATCATTTTCTTGATTGCACTTAAGTTTAAAATTAATTAAATATTTAAATATATATATATTTCTTTTAAATTCACAACGTAAATTTTCACAATTTCTAAAAAAATATCTATTTAAAGAGATATATTTTCAAAAGAGTAATAATATTTTCATTTCCAAAATTTCATTTAAAAAGAACTATTTTAAATATATTCTTTTCACAATTTCAATTGGTAATAAGAATGTATATGAAGAAATTTCATAGTAAAATACATTTCACACTATTTTAACAATTTAATTTTAATATAACGTTTATCCAAATGCAAAGAATATTTAATTATTTAAATCAGTAATTGCCTTCTATAAACTTAACAAGTAAATTTCTTTATTTCAATTACATTTAAAGCATAAAATTAAATCCATGTAACTAATATATACTTTTTATTTCAATAGTACACAAGAGTCCAGTAAAAATTCATTTAGATTAACTTCTATTGCAACTTAACTTCGAGTTTTTTTTTAGTTTTGTTTTCAAGAGCAAAATACATCTTACATAACACTAAAAGAAACAACTTTCTTACTAGATAATAGAAGGAAATAATTTAAAACAGTTGATCCAACTTAACAACATTCACACAACCTTGCATTTTGATAAGGCCAAGGAATGACAAACAACTGAATAATTCCACAACTCAATTACATTCTAAGGGGGGACTACTTTCTCCTCCCAAAACATACTATGAAGTAATGTAATAACCAAATAACATCATAATTAATGCATAAGAAGGGAGGATAAATTTATCCACTCCCAAGGTAACATCTTTTACAACAAATCAAGAGAGAAGTTCTTCTAAACTCTTTCATAATGAAACCATGATGACCTAGCTCTTTTTGCAAATAGGAAGGAAAACACATTTTTCTTTAACAAGGTAAAACTTCAACAATCCTCCTTACATGCTCCAACAGTAACCTGCAAGGCAACAAGAAAGACAACAAGAACCATCTAGCTCTCCTCCCTTCCTTTGATCCGCAAGAGGGTCACCCCCGAGCTAGGGAGACCATCCTCATATCCAGGGTAAGATAGACTAACCACATCACAAACACAGAGCAACAACCAAGCAACGAACCACACACCCACAAGGTTGACACACATAACAAAGTCTCAGCTTAGGTGAGTACAATGAGGGTAGGGGAGTAGACAATCTCTACCTCTAGGTGTCATCCTTTCACAATATATCACAAGGCCTCAAGCCAACATAACCACAAGGCCTCAATCCAATAGTATAATCTTCTACAAGGCCTCAAGCCTTCCAATGAATCATGTAACTAAAGATAACCAAATAGGCTCTCAAAGCCAATAATCCCTCAAGGCTAAAAATAGAACCAAATTGCCCTCAAGGCATATCATGTAACTAGAACCAGGATGACACCTGAGGAGGGTCACACCTCCCCTCCCTAAACACGATGAGCATTGCCTTCCAACTGGAAGGAGCTCTCTCTACGCTCCAAACAAACCCAAAACAAACAGAAAAGCTCATAGAAGACATTGCAAGACTCTTTCAACATCCAAGATACAAACATGCATATCAAACATTAGACCACACAAGAGAATAGGTTAGTTCACCAACCTTCCAAGCCCAATTATGGAAGTAATCTGATGAAGAGCTCCTTTCTCCTTCCTTCTCCAAATCTCCTTCTTTCACCTCAATGATCCAACCCCCTTACTCTCCTCATCCCCCTTTCTTTTAAAACTAATTTCTTCTATTTTACTAATTTTCCAAAGTGGCATTAAACAACTCAACCACAATTCCTCCATTATTCTAGTGGAACTTAAACAATTTACCCCACTCCAAAAGATCCCCCATTAAAGCCCACATGATGAAATAAAATAAAATAAAGTAATCTAAATTATAAGAGGGTGGGTGACACAACACCCTCATTAAGGGGAACCCACCAAAAAGGAGGCACATGGAGACAAGCACTCCATTATTAGAGAATCATGGAGTTGCTCCATGACTTGGAAGAGGGCATGAGTGTGGATTCCACTCATCTCATGTCCTCCAAGCTTCCAATTTCGTCACTTTACTTCACCTTAAAGTTGAGGTGACCCTGTGGAAGTTAACCCAAGGTTAACCTAGTCAAAAAGGTCCCTAGACCCATAGGGTACAACCTAGGGTTGTTTTTAAACCTAGTTAAGACTCCCAGAGTCAAATAAAACACATGAAGAGGGTCAAAAGGAATTAAAGTTAAAACAAGATTCAAAACATCAACTTACAACACTTATCATAATAAAAGTAATACAAATAATAGCCCTTATCCCCTTAACCTCATGCAATATTAACACAATACAACAATACAATATTTTTCAAAACACAAGGTTGATCTTAGTTCCTCATAGAACTAGATCGGCTCACAAGGGATACAACAAAGGATATGGAATGATCTCCTATATATGTGGTTTCATTAGTAATACCTGCACACTCAAACTCAAAGTCAATAACTCATAGAGATATCATAGCCGAAGCAATTGAAATACATGCATAACTAAACATACTACCTTATAACATACTGAAATCATAATACGGTTCCATGTCCATTCATCATTTTCTTTCAAACAACATCTAATATCATTGCACAATTATTTTCTTAAAAATCACATAGGTTCAATAATCTAGAATTTGGAAATCAATAGTCTCTCAACATAAAATAATAACAAAAGCACTGTAAATAGTCTCATGAACAGTAGTGTAAAAAGTAGGCCTCACACAGCACCTATACCAACTACAAGAATATCCACTTTTACATCAACGATCTTAACAACTGATGCAAATGCTTGTAGTAATGTTACCACTAGTATTGAAGTATCTAATGGCACTAATTATAAAGCTATGGGATTTGATTATCAAAAATTGGTTTCTAAGGGAACCTCCTCTATGCATAATTGTTCTCAACCACCTATCTATTCCACTCATTTCCAACCACCTATCACCTAATCACAACCATCTTCCACCTATCACTATTCCTAACCATCGTTGACATATTCTCAGCCTCCGCCTATCATATCTCAAGCTCATTCACCTCCTCACTTTGGTTCTAATTCCTCACAACAAACTGCATCTCCCAATGATGCCATCTTAAACCAACTTTTACAAGGCATGACTCCTTTATAACAAAAGGTAACAAACTTGACAAATTCATCGCAGCCTAGCCTACCAACATATCATGCCCGTAATCCCCTGTCCTATGCAATCTTGAGAACTCCTATGCCTGAGAGGTTTGAAACTCTCCTCTTTGAAAAATATGGTGGAAAAGGTGATCCAATATTCATGTGGCAGCATTTACAACTATGTGTAGTGATTTTTATTTTGAAGAGGATTTGTTAGCAAAACTTTTCCTGCGATCTCTCAAAGATACTACTTTAGAATGGTTTTGCCCGTTGCCTCTGAATTCAATACACTCCTTTTTGCAGTTGATTGATTAATTTTTACAACATTTTTAAGCAAACATTAGACCCCAAGTCACTCTTATTGACTTGGTTCAATGCAAACAAGGTCTAAAAGAAAAGTTGACTGAATTCATTAGTCGATATCAAGGACTTTATGCATAGATTCAGTATCAGATGAAAGATGAGGATGTTCAAAAGATATTCATTACAAATTTACAACCTAACATTCATGATAAGATTCTCCTAATGAAATATAACTCTTTTCAACATTTATGCACCACCCTTCATGATTATCAACTTTCATCTAGTCAGTATGAAAACTAAAACTCATCGGCTCAAGTTGGTCAATCCATGGGTGGATCATCACAAAATAATTTTAAGAGGAACAATAATAGGAGTTTCATCAAGATCAATGGACCAAATACGAATGTGTCTACTATAAATAATCCAAAGAAAGCATCATATCAGCTGAGAAAGTTTACTCCAATATCTAAGTCCTATCATTCTATCATGAATCAAGCTATGAGTAATAACATTCTGAAACTTCCCCTGATCAAGCTTGTTGATCCTAGTAAACAAGGACTTTACTTCAATGCTAATGCCTTTTGTCATTATCATCAGACACAAGGACATGACACTGAATGATGTATGCATCTTAAACATGAGATACAAGACCTTATTGATTCAAATGTCATCTAGGTATCAGGTGTGAATGATAATGGAAATAAGTCGGTTGCTCCGCCGAATCAAAATTTACAAATCTTTACTAATCCTTTCCCTAAGTATATTGAAAACAATATGGTGGAATAGGCTTTAGTGGAAGTAGATGAGGATGATTACTTGGACTATGATAGTATCATGGGTATGATTGAAGTGGATAAGAAACAAGTGGATAATCCACCTTGTCCTTGAAGAAATAGAATTTATGCTGAGGTTCCTCCTCCATTATACTTATATGGATTAGGAGATAATCAAAATACATCAGAAAAGCAAGAACAACAACCGATACAGATGAGTAAGATGGTATAGGATGATTCCCGTTATTGTTTTAGAAAGATTCAACAATGAAAACTCACTAAAAATTGGAAAAGAGCAAGATGACAGTCAATAGTCAAAAATAATAGTGGTTCTCCCCCTCATAAGCAACAAAAAGTCTCATTTAAACAAGGATTTAAGGAACAAGCATCATATGATAACAAACAAAATTTTCATAAGAACCACTCAAATTTTGCATTAAATATGATCAAGTACCTCTCTAAGAGGTTTGTGAGCTCCAAGATATAATATGAAGACCCTACAGGTAAGTAGCTCTAACCCTTTATTTCTCTCGTGATGTGTTATATGTTGTTTAGGCCTCTTGGGATGACTCCTGATTCTCTTGTAAGGTCCAGGATACCAAGAGACAGCCTCTCTTGTGACATTCTTCTATTTGTATCATCATTCTTCTAAATTGCCTCTCTCTAATTTCTTTGTTGTGTGTTGTGTCTTACGGACATAGCATTATGGTTGGTAACACTTGAGGGCACCCTCCTACATGACTATCCCTAAGACACTTGTTTCTCCTCTCTTATTTATTGTTTCCCCTCCTCTAGTGTTTCCACCTAGCGGGCGGATGACAAAAAACATTTATACTGATGTGGACCTAGCATCCCTTTTGAGAGCAATCAAAAAATGGGCTTAGTTCCTAATATGATGATGGGGTTGTATATCTTATCTAATGCTTGGCTAGTGGAAGCACTCATGCTTTCCGCATAGTGATTATGATGATGTTTTTATCTCATTTACAAACCTTAACAATACTATTGCTTTGTGGACCTTTGTTTGTCTTTGAATCTAGCCTTGGTGGTACTTGATTCAGAGAGCTTCGTGATATGGCCCCACGGTTATCCTCAAACTCTAAATTCATAGTATAACCTTGGCTCTTTGTGTGGTTAATCATATGCATTGATGTTTTTGTTTATCATGATTTTGTATACACTAACATGTTTTTTGTAGGGATGTGTTTCTGGGATCATTTGGCAATCGTAAAGTACATATCACCTCCAAGGGGCATGAGCTTTGTGAAAGTCAATGTTCACTTGTGTGTTTTTATTCCTACCTTAATGTGCTTGATATCAATAATTGATATCAACCACCTTAAGGTGGGGGCATATATAAGGTAAGTTGTATGTTATAGATGTTAGCAATGTGTTTGTTCTCAGATGCATAGACCTACGCAATGAGTGCATCATGCATCCTGAGTTTGTTTGCAATCAATCAATCACTCATGTAAGCCCTATGTGGAGGTGGGATATCACGTATATCCTTTTTATCTTAATAGGGATGGTGTATTTCTTAGAGCAAATTACATCATCCTGTCATTTTCAAAAGTCCTCTGCAGAGGCAAGGAGCGGTTCTATGACTAACTCAACCCTTAAGTGTGTTTTCAGTGATTGTTGTGGTGAAGTGCAATCATTGGTGTGTACCTATAAAGTTCCTATGATGGTGTTGGACCTAGAAATAGGTACACTCCATCACTTGTCAGCAGTGTTTTCTCTGTGTCTTCAAGTGTGTGTGTTTTGGCATGCTTGTTTTGTCTGGCATGTTTGTTGCCCCATATGTAGAGACCAGTGCCTTCAGATAGTGCTTCCTACATTTTGGGAGGTTTTGCATGTCTTGCGTGTGTGTTGCCCCATATATATAGAGACCTACCCCCTAGGGTAGTGCATCCTGTATTATGGGAGGTTTATTTACTTTCCAGTACTTGCATTTGCATTTCATAAATATGAGAAAAAGAAAAGAAAAGATATCATGCCTATTTTCAATGCATTAACATGTCTTCTATGCATTGACTGTCTTCTCTATGTTTTTCATGACTATAACTATCTTCTCCGTGTTTTGCATGCCTGTTACTATTTTCTATGTGATTGGTGTGTCTTCTCCATGCTTGATGTATTTGTTTTGTTTGTGACCTTACTTTAATGCATGTATTGGCCTTCCATTTATACATACATTAAAGTGGGGGCTAAATGTAATGTCAGAAAATGTCCCCTTGGGGGATTTTCCCTCATAAGGTTTAGCCCCCGGGTCTTTTGCATGCATTTAGGACATCTTAGTTCATAATTTGGCATCTCGATGGAATGAGCCCTAGGTAACATGACAAATGGGACCTAGGAGGACCCCTTAAGCTGTACCCTGCCCAAAATAGGGGGGAGGACTTGGGCAACCCTAATTTCTAGGTGTCAGTTTATGACCATTACTTAGGTCCTTTGCCAACACGGTAAGTTTGAATTATGAAAATCTTGGTAGGAGTGCTTGTAGTTGCATATATAAGCATGTTTAGGCATTCATTTGTAAACTAGATGATCATTGTGAACTTTTGGTATCCTAAAGGTGATTCAAGGATTTCATTGTGTTGCAAGAGAAGACTTGTGTGGTTTGTGTGTTGTATTTATAGATTTGAGCATCAATTTCCTCATGGAATGAAGAGCATCTTCCTCCCATGAGAGCTTCATTACAAGGTGACATTATATTGTGTTTTCATTATCAATTCCTTTGGTTTTCACCTCTGCTTGACAAGGGCATGCACTCTCTATTTGAAAACAGTGTTCAGAGACTTAAGTATCCTCTGAAGCTTGACTGAGGCAAGCCTCTAAACACCACAACCCCCTCCCAAAGTTTTGTGATTGCAAGTTACATGTGTCACATTTGGGAAAAGTTGAGTTGCAAGAAGAATTAGCAGACATCAAGGATTTGGGATCTGAAGAGAAGTAGGACACTGGTGCACTTCTAGGACTTGGGCACTCACACTAGTGTCCTCCGCAAATAAATTTCTGGAAACAAAAGTTACAGGGCTGATTAGTGTCGGAAGGAGGTCCCAATCCTGTGAAGAAACTAGCACCTTGGACTTGGGTGCCCGCACCTTAGTCCCTGACTATTCTGCCTTAGAACCTTGAAAATAGGTACTCTGTGATTTGGTATTTTACTCCTGTCTATAAGAGCATTTTCTATTATTCATCAGTTTATTGCCATTTTTGCATAACTAGGGTTTTAATGGTCAATTGAGCATAAGAGAAGAATAATTGATAATGAAATTCCCTAATCTAAGTTTCTCGACATCTCATAGTGATCTAGGGTATGATAGTGAACTGCCACTCGACCCTAGATCATTGAATGTAAAGTGGAAAGGTAGATTTAAACATCTAAACAACCAAAAGATTAAACAATCCAATTTTTCACCTAAACAACTTTGAACTACTGCCACTTGACTAGATCGAACCTCTACATTTCCCACTCTATAATCCATGTGCTTTCTTTTGGTGGCAATCCTTCCCACTGTACTAAATACCTATTGTAATGCCCTTGCCGAGTGTAGATAGTTTTCTTATCAAGAACCTGTGCAATCTTTTCCTTCTTCTTATGGGGAATGTGGTGGTGCCATGCCACTTCTGTTTGACTATCTTCAGCATCATCCTCACCATGGAATGCATATAAATCAAAAATATTAAACATAGGAGAAATATCTAGATCATCTGGTAAATTGACCTCATATGCATTATCATTGATCTTCTTTGTAATTTTGCCAGGACCAATTTTCATGTACTTCAACTTGTGGTATGTTCTAGTAGGAAACCTCTCTTTTCTCAAATATACCATCATTAAGTCAACTTCATTGAATGTTTGATGTCGCCTACTAGCATCCACTGTATTTTTGTACCTATCATTATTGTCCTGCAACTTTTGTCTCACATCTTGCTGCAACTATTGAAGGTGTTCTGCAAATGCTTCCCCATCATCACTAACTCTATCTCTCGTCAGTAGCTATACCAAATCTAGAACACTCTTAGGATTCCTACCATACACAATCTAGAAAGGGGACTTTCTTGTTGATCTATTAACAAAACTATTATAGGCAAATTCATCCCAGGGTAATGCCATGTCCCATTGTTTTGGCTTTTCTCCAACAATGCACCTCAACAAATTTCCTAGACTCCAATTGACTACCTCTATTTGCCCATTTGTTTGAGGATGATAAGCACTACTAAACTGTAACTTGGTCTCCATCTTCTTCCATAAAGTCCTCCAGAAATGATTGAGGAATTTGGTATCCCTATCAGAGGTAATAGTCTTTGGAACACCATGTAGTCAAACAACTTCTGAAAAAAATAACTCTACTACCCTTGTTGCATCATTAGTTTTCTTATAGGAAATAAAATGAACCATCTTAGAGAACCTATTAAAAACTACAAAAATGGAGTCATTACCTCATTGGGTGTGTGGAAGTCCCAACACAAAGTCCATGTTCAAATCTGTCCATGGTGCAGTTGGTACTGGTAATGGCATATACAACCCTATATTTTGTGAATGTCCCTTAGCCACTCAACAGATCTGCACCTTGTTACATACCTAGTTATATCCCTTTTCATCTTTGGCTAGTAATATTTATTATCCATCAAGGCTATTGTCTTGTCCTTTCCAAAATGTCCATCCAACCCACTACTATGAAATTCTCTGATAATGTTTTCCCTTATAGAGCCAGCTGGTATGCATAGTTGTTTTCCTTTAAATAGATACCCATCTTGCATAAAATATTCACCCCTAAAGAGATCCAAGTTACCAGATATTGGTACCTTCAATTGTTCCACAAGCTCCCAAAAATCATCATTAGACTCATACAAATTTTTGATGGCATCAAAACTAATCACCTTAGTTTCCATTGTGGTCAAAAGTGCAACACACCTACTTAACGCATCTGCAACCTGATTTTGTTTTCCAGAATTATGCTTCAACACAAAATTGTAACTCTACAAGAAAGAGACCCACTTGGCATGCCTACTATTCAACTTTTTCTATGTGTTCAAGTATCTCAATGCAATATGATCTGCAAACAATACAAACTCCTAGGGAACTAGATAATGTCTCCAATGCCTCAATGCTTGAACAATTGCATAAAATTCCAAATCATAAGTAGAATAATTCTTTCTCACTTCATTAAGCTTTTCACTAAAGAAAGCTATAGGTTTTCCTGGTTGGTTAAGTACAACACCTATTCCCACATGTGAGGCATCACATTCTACTTCAAATTCCTTATCAAAATTTGGGAATGCAAGTATAGGTGCTTCTGTTAGCTTTTACTTCAAGTACTTAAAGCTCTACTCAGTATCCTTGGTCCATACAAACTCCCTTCCTTTGGTGCAATCTATTATAGGAGCTACAATACTACATAAATTTTGAATGAACTTTCAATAGGAAGTGACCAAGCCATGAAAACTTCTTACCTCTATGATGCTACTTGGACTAGGCCGTTCTAGAATTGCCCTGACCTTTTCTGGATCCATTCTGACACCATCTTTAGAAATGACAAAGCCTAAAAAGACCAAACTGTCCTGCATGAACCTACACTTCTTCAAATTGGTATAGAACTGCTCCTTCCTTAACACACCATAGATGATCCTCAAGTGTTGTAGGTGCTCTTCTTTTCTGTTACTAAATACCAAAATATCATCAAAATAAACTACCACAAACTTACCAATGTAAGGTCATAGTATAGTGTTAATCAATCTCATAAATATGCTAGGTGCATTTGATAACCTGAATGGAGTAACCATCCACTCATATAATGTCTCTCTAGTCTTAAAGGTTGTCTTCCACTCATCCCCTTCTCAGATCTGGATTTGGTGGTAGCCACTTCGTAGGTTGATCTTGCTGAAATATTTGGGCCCTACAAGGAAATCCATCATGTCCTCCATATGAGGTATAGGAGACTGATAGTTGATGGTAATCTTATTAAGTGCTCTGCTATCAGTGCACATCCTCCATGTTCCATCTTTTTTGGGGGTCAACAATGTAGGTACAACACATGGGCTCATGCTCTCTCTCACCACACCTTTACTTATGAGTTATGTTACTTGCTTATTCAACTCTGCATGTTGTGTTGGATTCATCTTATAAGCTGCTTGGTTGGGTAGAGTTGCTCCTAGAATCAAATCAATATGATGTTGAATATCTCTCTTTGGTGGTAGACCATCAGGTAAGTCATTAGGCACAACATCAACAAATTCTTCCAATAGCTCTGCTACTTTAGGGGGTACTGAAATGTCTTCCTCTTCATCTTTTTTCACTACTAATCCATAACAACACCCTGTAACCTTCATTTCTTTAACAAGATCTCTTTCAGACAACATGGTCTCACCTTTTCCATCATCCTTGAGAGGCAACAAAATCACCTTAGAGCCATCTTTCCAAAAGGTGTATGTGTTTTTCTCTCCATCATTCATAACTTTTCTATCATACTGCCATGGCCTTCCTAATAACACATGACAGGCATCCATTGGGACAACATCACACCATATCGCATCCTAATAGATCTTCCCTATGCTAAACTTAATTAGGCATATTTTATCAATAATGACTTCATTTCCCTTTTTAAACCATGCAATATGGTACAGATGAGGATGTTTTTCACAGTGTAAATTCAAATTTTCTACCATTTCTTTAGAAACCATATATTCACAACTACCTCCATCAATAATAACTTGACATACCTTGCCACCCAAAGTGCATCTAGTTCTGAAGATATTGGTTCGAATCCATGAACCATCAGAGCTTTTGGCTTGTGTTTTCTCCTTCTCTAGAATCACCATTACTCTTCTCATCATGAGACTTTCTCCCACATCTGGTGGAACCTCTAGTTCCGTCCCTTCCACTTCATGCTACATTTGAATTAGGTTCACCCTAGGTTGTCCTCCTTGATTTCTTTCTTGCATGTTATAATTTGAGCATTCAAATGCTCTATGACCTTCTTCTCCACATCTGAAACAAGTGAAAGGCCTTCTCTAGTTTTCCCATCCTCTACCACTACCATAACCTCTACCTCTTTGAAATCCCCTTCCTCATTCTTGATTCAGAGGATCTTGTCAAGTGTCTACTTGTTTTTCCAATCCATGGGATGACTCTCCCCTACCATAATTCAAACCTCCTCATAATGGGGTTGATGTACCCCTTCTTCCTCCTCTATTCCTCTGATGGTATTGTCTATTTTGTTTTTCTTCAGCCTTTAAAGCCAATTGGTAAGCCTCTTCCATACCATTGAGTCAATGCATGCTCAATTCATCTTGAATAGAGAATTTCAGGCCATTCACATATCTAGCAGCCATCTATTCATCAGTTTCTCGATGCTCTACACATATAGACAACATAAAAAACTCATTTGTATAATCTTGCATAGAAGAGAGGTTCTGCTTTAAATTTTGAAACCTATGAAAAAGGGTTTGCACATAATCTATGGGCAAAATTTTTTCTCTCAACTTCTTCTCCATTTTATTCCATGTCCTGATCTTATCCTTTCCTTTCCTTATTTGTTCCTTTTGAAGATGATCCCACCAAATCATTGCATGACCCTTTAATTTGGTGTATGCGAATTTCACCTTCTTTTCCTCTATTGTGGATTTCCATTCAAAAAAAATTCTCATGTTATCCAACTAGTCTATCAACTCCTCTGGTTTAAGACTACCTACATAATCTAAAACATCAACCTTGATCCCTTCATTTTTCCCTTCTAAGGCCTAAGCATCTTCTCTTCAAAACTCATGCCTTCTAATTCTTGTTCTTCATGTTTTGTATCTTGATCTGCACCTCCTTGACCTATCTCTTCATCAGATTCATCTCCTCCTCTACCCAGTCTTTAGTTTTCCATCTGTGTTGTAAGTTTTGCTACTTGCCTTTGTATATTTTGTATTTCTCTATGCATCTGGGAAAGACCGCCTCTTCCTCTTCCTCTCCCAGCCATCTTCTCGCTCTGATACCAGATGATGTAGCCAACAACATACACTCAATAGAATTGTGCCATTAATCATGTGTGAGAGCCAAAGATTCAAAATAACTAGAAAAATAAAAGTCTTCTATTCACCAACTCTGCTACTACAATGAGAGAAAACTCTCTTATATCCAAGAAAAACAAAAAAACCAAAAAATTACCTTTTTTTGCAGATTTTGACAATTGTCAAATTTTGCCATTTTAAGTAATTTCACATGCATATCTTTGAGAGTCCAATTTTTTCCCAAAAACTTCCTAAAACTAAGGTAGGATGAATTTCCAACTAACATCCTAAATTCGAAACATGAGTTTCGAGTTATTAACAAAAATAACTTTTAAAAAACTAGGAAAAAACACCAAATTGCCATTTTGAGGGCCAAGATGAAAATTTCAAGCCCTGAAAAAGTACCAAAATGGGGAACAACCTAGTAGAGTTGGTTGGGAATCCACATGTCACCTCATAATGCATCCACCTATAAAATTTCAGCCCAAATGGACATCCGAGTCAAAAGTTATGACCTCCGGAAGTCCCTACATCATTCTCCAGTGCATAGTACCAAAGTAAAAGGGTTTGCATTCCTCTGATATTACATAGTTTGTCTTGTGGTTCTGAGAAAATAATGATACTTATTATAACTACCTAAATCCAAAGTTATAGCTTTTGAAGTTCCTTTGATCACTTTCTACAAGTTGTTCTTTATCAGCTTATAGTCTGACAATGTTTCACAGTGATTGAGTGACAGTTCGGAGATCCACACTTATCTGTAGTTGAATACTATGTTTTGAGGTTCTAAAGGTATGACAAGTGAGCTATAATGGATATTGCATATGATTTTTAGACTCTCATATGGTCCGCATTGGAAGTTATGATGTGATAGTTGAACTGGTCAAGTGTGTACTTAAGGGATAAGCCGACAGACATTTTAGATCTATATGCAGTGATGATATATTGTTTGACCAATCAATCTAAGTGGTTGAATGATTTGTCCTGACCTATATGAATACTATTGTATGTTTGTTTGGGTCCACATTATTGTTTGTGCACAAGATCAAGCTGACAAGGTATAACATTTGCATACACATTTCATGTTTGGCTTGCTGACCTAATTGTGAGATTTATCTTGTTGTGAATATATATACTCAATGGATTTTGGTGTTGGAGTTATGGATAAGTGTGAATAGAGTGTAAATTCATGATTGTGAGATCTAAGGCAGTTTTGTGATTAGCAAAAGGATAGTAAAGACATAAGAATATAGTATATGTGAAGCAGAGCAAAAAATTAGGGTAGACATTATGAAGACCTTTTCAAGAATCTGTATACTGAGCTAATTGGTACTAAACCACATCTCTATAGATGCACCTATAGCATTTCTCTCTTGGTAGTGATCCATTTCTTTCTATATTCTCTTCTCTTCTATTTGACAGTGAGCCTATTGTAATGAGCACTTCTTTTGGACAATGAGTCCTTGGGCAGTGAGCCTTCATATAATTCAGTAATGTTATCATAATATATTGTGAGCTAACACTCACTGTGTTTTTTTCCCTTTTTGGGTTTTCCACATAAAAATCCTAGTGTCTATGTGTTATGTTTTTATGGTTGTTGTTCTTATGTTTGTTTTTCTTTCAAGTTATTGAATGTGGTTAATGGATTAATAAATGTGTGAAATAGAAGTTTTATAGAATACTAATTCACCCCCCCTCTTAGTATTCTTTGTGATCAACAATTTAAAGGACAAAACTCATTTGAAGATTCCTTGTAATTGACAAAATCCTTTAACTGTAACTTCCACAAATATCATCTTGATAACTGATTGCTCTAGTTTGGCTTGACAATGGATTACTCCAATTAATTGACTCTTTTCTAGGCTCCAATGCTAGAGATTTTGTTGAGAATATTTACTCTCTGTTCATATATGTCATTATAACTATTTTAACTATGAGATTCCATGCATAGAGACTCAAAAAATTGACACATGGCAGTGTCCGTTGTATTCTCTGATTCATACTATATCATAGAATCTCCTCCTAACTCTCATGTCCCAGTGCTAACACTTGTCTCTAACAACCAATGGTGCAACATAAAGAGTTCTTTGAAAATGAGTTACAATACAAAATGTGTCATTGAAACATGTGGAGTCTTCCACTACATTCTCTTTCTCAACAAAAGGGACACGTTCCAAGCTAGTGCATCTTCTACAAAAATTTATAAAAAAGACTTTAAAATTGCACCGTTTCGACATGTGGCTTTTTCCATTGCATCCTCCTTTATAAGAGTTGGTCCCATTTAATAATCAATGGTGAGACACGTGGAAGGCTCTCGTAACACTTTGAAGCCTTTACAAAAGGGACTCTTTATTATGTGCATTGTTGACACACAACATCTTCTGCTATCATCTGTTGAGACTTGTGATTTATTAAAAGATGATAATGACATCACAAAACTTTTGCTTCACCTTTTTCCCTTCAAAAATTGGAGACTCGTCGTTCCACCATGTGGAGCCTTTGTGCAAGCTGGGAAAGTCCTTTTTTTTCAAGAGTTCTTCAAATGAGTGCCAAGATGACACAAGGTAGCTTCTGCTACCTTCTAGACTCTTAAAGACTATTTTCTCCATTTCGATGCTCCAACATGACTCAAATATATATATATATATATATATATATATATATATATATATAACATAGAGTTTTAACAATATAGTTCATGGCAATCCACTAGGGACTCTACACTTGCATAGAAAGAACCACAATCTACCTACCCCAATCAAAAAGAGAGGAAACAAAATTGTATTTCTCAACACAACATCTTAAAGCTTCTGCAAGGCGTCTTGAAGGCCGGCCCATTGAATCTCTAATGGGTATTCCTTCCTCTGAAGAGCCTAGAAAGATCTATCCAACTTGATAATTTCTCTGTGAGAAAAGGTATGGAGGCTCTACACAACTGCATGTAACTAAAATTCTAACTAGGCCATTGGAAGGTAAAACTATTTCCATCATAGCAACACTTGATGAGTCACTTAAAGTATGGAAAATAGTTTGGTCATTCTATTTTGTGGCCAGTAGAATCTTGATCTAATCCTCCATTAAGACTATATTATTATGATGCAGAGGTATGGAGGATTCACCCAAAACTCACAAGATGCAGAGGCATGGAGGATTTACCCAAACCTCACAAACTTCTACTATGCTTTGATGAGAGCAGGAAATAAGGTAAATTTGACATAAGTTTTAGAATACAACTCAAACCCATGATATAAAAACTGATTTGGATACCCATTATCCTCTTACACAACATATCTCACATGCAACATAGGTTGTTTTTGAAAGTTTTCTTCAAAAATGGACTGTTATAGAGATGGAGACCCTAGTAGATTGCAGACCTACCCTCACCAAAAATGGCATAACTCACTTAATTTTTAATGAACATTTCACAAACCAAAATAATATAAAACTAGACTCATATCCCCATCTTTTACCATTGGTTTCAAAAATGTACTTGATCCGTACAATCCGTACCATTCCAAACAAGATGACTGTTACAGTAAACAGAACTAGAAGTATCAATCACTAAATTCATCATAGATTTCACAAAATATAATAAAAATTGATGCAACCAATGTCAAAAGAAATAATACTCTGAGATATTTCCAAAAAATCTAATTTTATGCCATTTGGATTCCGTACATGTCTGTACTAGCCTCAGGAACAACGAAAAATAGTAAAAAAAATGCAGAAAACTAAACTTTTATTTCATTTCTCTTCTCTAAACTTCATCTCTCCTCCATCTATCCTTCATCTCTGCCTCTTGCATGAAATTTCAAGGCATTAATAATATCTTTACATCCATATTTTTTGTTCCATCAATCCACTCTCTTTTACATGCAAAAAGAAGAGGCTAAAAATAGCCAAACCACTAACACTACTCAACTTAGAAAGTACTAAACTTGAGCAAACTTAAAGCTCCACTACCTAATGACCTCTAAATACATAAGAGTGGTCTTACATAGACCTTTATTACAAAAATAATGAAATAAAACTCCTCCAACGTGAGAAACTACATATTAAACTCCCTATGACCCTTCATATTCCTCTTTTGGTTGCCTTTTTTGCACTTTTTGCAATATTAACAATTTTGCAATTTTTGCAATCCTTTACACAATAACTCCAAATCCCACTAGAACCTAATCAAATGCCTCTAATACATTGCCAATGGTCAATTCATGACCTTATTACATCATTAAAACACCAAAACTAGATTAAAACCAAAAGTTGCCTCATGGAGGCTTAAAGCTAGTAAGGTGCTCCTGCACCATATTCTCGGAGAAAACAAAATTCAAGTCCTCTTGAATGCAAGTCAACTCTTTCTTCCTAGTTCTCCAATTCTTCTGCAACATGTCCTTCATCTTTGCAACTATCCCTGGGTCCTTCTGTTGGCAAGAGACACTATATGGATTCATGGTTGTTGTCATTGATGGCAACAAAGGTCATCCCACATATCCGCAAGTCATGATATGTCTCTACCAGAAGTCAGATTGAAGATTGTTGTGGTCCGGTGAACAAGAACAGAGCATGTGGCAAGGTCCGACAGATTGGTCCGGATCTCTCAGAGGAAGTGTCTTGGTGCAGTGCGGATCTGGGGAAGTCAAGAGGACTATCTTGAGTGGTATATTCCAAGGATTTAGCCTCCGGAGTTGGACAAGGAAAAAGATATGAATAGTTGAGTACCGGATTCCTGAGAGACAGTGAAAACAGAGGAAGAACTGACTGACAGAGTATCAGACTACTTTCCGGATGTGTTACAGATGATGATAAAGGTTGCGGAGGCATGAATCATGTTTGGCCGACATAATTGATGATATCTACAAGTATATGCTTGATCCGCATTGCTTGGTGAGCAAGGATTCAGCCGACAGAACTAAGTTTGTAAGAAACTAGACTGTTCCGGATGCCGACTAGAAAGGTGATGAAATTACTTGTGCGGATATATATAGAGGATGGATTTAGTTGTAAAGTGTGTGAAAAATGTGTGAAAGGATATGCGAACAAATCCAGAGTAGAGCAGAAGCAGCAAGAAAGATCCGGTATGTGAAAGGATAGCAGACTAAAGAACAGAGGAAAGATGAAGTGCAGCAGATCAGTATACTGAACCTAACCGGAACTGAACTCCAGCATATGCAGATGCTTCCAATCAGTTCAAGACTGTGATTCTTATCACTTTGTAAGACAGTGTGTCTTCTTGTAGGCAGTGAGCCTCTTGTGAGCAGTGTGCTCGGGCAGTGAGCCCTAATTGGCAAGTGCCATTTTTGTAATTTCCTATTCTTCTAACAGAGAATAATTCTTGGGTTAATCACCCCGTGGTTTTCTCCCTTAACAGGGTTTCCACGTCAAAAATACTGTGTCATGTGTTTCTTATTTCATGGTTAATGTTTTGTGTTTGATTTTATGCTGCTTCAATTAAAAGGAAAGTTCAATAAGGGAAATAATTAGGATAACTGATTCACCCCCCCCTCTCAGTTATCAACAATTGGTATCAGAGCCAAGTTCCTCCTAATAGAGCCTAACAGCTTGAGGAAGATCTGGGATTTCAAATGGATGCATATGGTTTAAAGGAGCAACTCAAGACTGCCCTTGAGGATCTTGAACAGTCAAATTCTGAAGTCAGTGAATTAAGAGAAAGACTCAAACAGGCTGATGAATTCATGAGGGAATTAAAAGACAAATTAAGTCTCTCTATGAAAAAGAGAAAGGAGCTGCTCCAACAGTTGGCAAGACAAAGTGAAGAAAGCAATACAAATGAAGAATTGACTGAGCAAACCAAGTTATGTGAAAAGTTATCAAAAGAAGTCATTATGTTAAGACATGAAATGGAATCAGGAACTATAAAGTTCACTCAAGAGATTGAAGAAAAAAGAAAGGCTGAAGACAATCTAAGACAATCTCTTAAGGAAAAATCAGAAGAATGCCACCAGATGGACAGGATTATCAGACATCTTGAATCTGATCTTGAAGATGCCAAAGATAATGAAGAAAAACTTGAGGATCAAATTACCTCTCTCAAAAGAGATCTTCAAACAGCAAATGAATATAAAGAGAAATTCAAGATAAGTTCTGCTCAACTTGAAGTTCTTCTTGGAAGTCAAAAGAGGACTGATGACAAGTATGGTTTGGGATATGAGAAAGGAGAAAGCTCCGGATCCGGTCAGAGGAATCTTGGATCAGAAAATCCAAGGAGCAGGCCTAGAAGACCTCCGGTAAGACAGCCAAATGCTCAAAAATATCCATCCTTCAATGGATACTGCCACAGCTGCAACCATTTTGGTCACAAAGCTAATCAGTGCAGAATGAGAATGAATCAGATTAATTCATCCTTCTCCGGACAGTGCTTCAACTGCAAAAGGTATGGACACAAATCCCATGAATGCAGAATTATGCAAGTAAACAAATCATTCAAAGGTAGATGCTTTACATGCAATAGAGTAGGTCATATGGCTAATCAATGCAGATCAAGGGGATATCAGTTAAATATGCAAAGAAATGTTATTTGCCAAATCTGCAATAGGTCCGGTCATAATGCTAAAGTCTGCAGAAACAAGAATCAGGACAAAAGAGGTCCGGTGTATAATCAGAATCAAGACAAGGGTAAACAAAAGATGAATGCGGATGAAGTTAGGAATCAGATGAGCAAGATTTGGGTGAAGAAAAGCTCAGAGAATGTAGAGGTTGGATCCGCACCAGATTCTGGTGCTGATATTTCTTCCGGAAATTAAAAAGTGAGCTCAGGCTCAGGGGGAGACTCAAAGAAGATTCTGTTCCCCCAGCCAAACAAGTTGTGCCGGATGTGGCACAAGATGCGGATTAAAGGGTTTGTAGATATAAGTCCTGAGATGCTTCAGTCAAGTTTTCAGAGGTCCGCATGGAGTTATGAAGAAGCTGTGTTCGATTAAGTTAGACCTGTTCAGGGAGGTGCTCCGGTATGATAAAGGATTACAAAAAGGTCCGGAGAGATCCGGAAGTGCACGATCTTGTCTTGCGGATTGGACAGAGTGTTTGGGATGTTCTTGTAATATGTTACCTAGATTTATTCATGATTTAAAGATCCGGATGATATTCAGTGATCAGGACTAATCCGGGATACTCCAAGCTGTCCAGACATGGTAAACCGGAATAATGCAGGTGAAGCATTTATTGCAGACAGATATTAGGGTTTGCGGAGCAATATAAGGGATTTCTCAAAAGTTATCTGCTCATTCTACACTTGAGAAGAAGCGAATAGTGGAGCTCTGCAACAAGGTTCATCAAGCACACCAAGGATCTCCTGCCGAAGCTATTGTATAAAGAAATCAATCCAACCACTCCGTGCAAACCGAAGGCGCATAAGGTATTCTTCGTTTTTCATTGCCTCACTGCAAATCTTTGAAGAATGGCTACTCCAAACATAGTTAAGATCTCTGATAGACCTCGCCCCTCATTCAAGAAACATCCCTACAAATCATTGGAGGTAGATCCACTAGGAGCCTTCTCTAGTGTTCCCCACGGAGTCTTACATACTGAAGATATTAGGGTTTACATACACGCAAACATTGAGGAATTTGGGGAATTCAAATTAAGAGACCTCTATCACAAGCAACTGATAGACAATGCTTTTGAGCTCAAACCAGAGTATAAGGGTATCCAGAAGAAACAATTTGAGCAATTCATTCATTTCCCTAGCTTTGAAGAAGATGAATGGGTCCGGTATGTACTGAGCAGGATGCATGACAACTTCCTTTGGCTAGATAGACCCTGTAAGATCACAAAAGAAGCAATTAGAGCAGTAACTGGTCTATACTCTTCCGGGGGGGTACCTATCCTCAAATCTGTCAAGAACAACGTTGTAACTGAGGCCACCGGATCAAAATATGATAAGAGGGCAATGACCATTGAAGATATTTCGGATCCGGATATCAAATATGCATCAATGATAATAGGATACAAGATCTATCACTCCAGCAGGGAGAATTCTGTATCCGGAACTGCAATATACACAGCATATGAAATGCTAAGAAAGAATGCAGATTATGATCTTTGTGAACTACTACTAAGCCAATTAATGGAAAATGTACAGAAAATCAAGAAAGACAAGAAGAACTCCTTTAAGTATGGTACTCTCATTGTATGTCTATTCTTTTACTTCATGAATGAGCTACCCGGAACAAGTGGATGGGTATGGCAGAATGACAAACCTGTTGCAGTCCAGATAAGAGACTATTTGCATGGACTTGGGGATGCAAAAGCGAGAAATACAGCTCTATGGGGATACTTCAAAAACTTTCAGAGCATGATGCAAGCAAGAGAGAGAATTCCCCAGTCTCTCATTGGGAAATACAAGGACTCAGTATGCTTTATGGTTGACACTGATCAGTGCCTAATGGAGGCAGTGGAGCCAAGGACTGTCTGGATCATGCCCATGGGGTATGAAGTTGATGAACAGATAGTAGAGCTGCATGTTCAACACATGCTAAGTCAGCCCAAAGATCCTAAGGCAGAAAGGTTTGGAACCTTTGAGGAGCTGAGTGTGAAATTACATGTAGAACTCAGGGAACCTGAGATTAAGAGAAAAGTGAGAAAAGAAGTAGAGCACATTGCTCAAGGCCTAGGCATCTCAAAAGAGGCACTTGATGCCAGCCGGGAAAAGAGGAGAAAGGCTGAGGAAGAAGAGAAAAGCAAAGAAAGTGCTCCAGTTGAAACCCCCACCCGGACCAGATCATCAAAGAGATCTGCACCTTCCACAACCAAAAGCTCAAAACCGGAAGTCCAGGCATCCGGTAAAAGATCCAAGACAAAAGCATCAAGGGCTTATGAAAGCCAAAAGGATGAAGAGGAAACAGAATCAGATGAGGAAGTAAGAGAAGTAAAGAAACAGAAGAAGAAAGGATCTGGTAAGCCCTCCACAGGCCAAGACAAGGATGAAATGGCAGAGGTAACTGTTGAAAAGCCCACTCTGTCACTAGAGAGCATAATCAAGTCGGTCACGGTGGATGGAAACCTTCAACCAATGACTGAATCCTATGATGACTTCAGTGAGGCAGACCAAAAGACTCTGCAGGAAGCCACAGTTAAACATCTGAACACATACAATAAGGCTTTCATTGAGATCATATCTCTCATTCCTAAAAGCCTAGAGAAGGAAATGGAAGTAAGAAAGAATAATGCTCATGCCAAAGATCTTGAGATCCGGGAGCAGATAGCTATTCAGCTATATCCTCAAATTGATCCCAAGACAATGAACATGATCTTCAAGGACTGCAAAGATGAGTTCAGAAGTAAAGCCAGGATGAATCAGCTCATGCTTGGTGAGACTGACAAAGTGGCACAAGAGACAGAAGAGATCCTCCGGAAGGCCTTCAAAAGGTTCAATCTTCCTGTTGTAGAGGACTTAGGTGCAGAAACAGCTGCTGATTTGGAATCTTCTGTTCCGGAAGAAGTGAGCCCTGAACAGACAAGTGAGGACTTGGGACCCTCTGCTCCAGAAGAAGTGGCCCATGAACAAGCAAGCATCTCTCCTCCGGTTTCCCCTACAGTCTCCGGATCCAAAGAAGAAGAGCAATTGCAGGAGAAGGAAGCAGTGGTGACAGACAAAGAGGTTGACAGTTCTAAGACTGCAGAAGAAAAGAAACATCTGTCTCCGGCAAGAGACACTGCACAAACTGTTCAACAATTTTTGAGCAAAGAAACTCTAGAGATTGATGAACCGGAGCTTCTAAAAGGTCCATTTGATTTTGACTCTCTCTCTCCGGTACAAACAATGAAGATAGCTTCATTTGCAAATGCCAAGGCAAATGAAAAGCTCCTGAAGTCTCATATGGAAGACTGTGAGTTGATAGAGGCTGCTTCCGGAGTACTTGTAAAGATCATGCCATCAATCCAGATAGATCCGACAGCCTCCACTTCCGGTAATCTAAAAACCTTAGTCAGCAGTATTGATACACATTTTAATTCTCTAGAAAAATCAGCTGAAGAAAAGGTCCGGAAGGAATTTTTGGATAAGAGATTTTCTGAAATATTAGAATTAATCTCTAAGGATAGGAAGATTGTAAGCATTGGAATAAAGAGCTTAGAAAATGCTCTTAAGGATGGCGGTGACATCTACAAATTTTGTATATCTTGGTCAAAGGCAACAGCAGCAATTGACAAGAAAATAAAAGAGGAACAGGACAAGCTTCAAAGCTTATCTCAAAGTTTTGATCCTCTCTCTTCCTCTATAATAAATCAAGAATGTCAGACTATTGCAGTCTTGAATGAAATAAAGAATCTTGAGAAGGAGAGGAAGAACATTACCAACCGGATGGGAGAACTTAGAAGGATTATAGTCCCTAAGTTGGAAACTATGCATGAGGCCATCAGTGATGCCCAGACCACCGCCCATACAAAAGATCCGACAGATCTCAGGCGGGCAGAAGCTTTTGCATTTTTGTTGAGTGGTCACATTTCAATCTTGGACAGAATGAAGCTAAGTTGGGCTACTGAAATGGTTCAACTGCAGACATCCTTTGCAGACATTCTGCAGTATATGTGAGTATGTAAATATGCGGCTATATATAGAAAATTTTTGAAAATTTTGGTGTGCGGACCCTACCCTTTGCCATTGATGTCAAAGGGGGAGTGAGGAGCAGTGAAAAATGAGGGATCCAACTAAGGGGGAGTTCCGGAAATTGTATATAAAGACAGAGCATCAGCAAAGGGGGAGCATAGTGAAAACACTTAGTCATTTTTCACTAAGTGTTGCCATCAATGCCAAAGGGGGAGATTGTTGGCAAGAGACACTATATGGATTCATGGTTGTTGTCATTGATGGCAACAAAGGTCATCCCACATATCCGCAAGTCATGATATGTCTCTACCAGAAGTCAGATTGAAGATTGTTGTGGTCCGGTGAACAAGAACAGAGCATGTGGCAAGGTCCGACAGATTGGTCCGGATCTCTCAGAGGAAGTGTCTTGGTGCAGTGCGGATCTGGGGAAGTCAAGAGGACTATCTTGAGTGGTATATTCCAAGGATTTAGCCTCCGGAGTTGGACAAGGAAAAAGATATGAATAGTTGAGTACCGGATTCCTGAGAGACAGTGAAAACAGAGGAAGAACTGACTGACAGAGTATCAGACTACTTTCCGGATGTGTTACAGATGATGATAAAGGTTGCGGAGGCATGAATCATGTTTGGCTGACATAATTGATGATATCTACAAGTATATGCTTGATCCGCATTGCTTGGTGAGCAAGGATTCAGCCGACAGAACTAAGTTTGTAAGAAACTAGACTGTTCCGGATGCCGACTAGAAAGGTGATGAAATTACTTGTGTGGATATATATAGAGGATGGATTTAGTTGTAAAGTGTGTGAAAAATGTGTGAAAGGATATGCGAACAAATCCAGAGTAGAGCAGAAGCAGCAAGAAAGATCCGGTATGTGAAAGGATAGCAGACTAAAGAACAGAGGAAAGATGAAGTGCAGCAGATCAGTATACTGAACCTAACCGGAACTGAACTCCAGCATATGCAGATGCTTCCAATCAGTTCAAGACTGTGATTCTTATCACTTTGTAAGACAGTGTGTCTTCTTGTAGGCAGTGAGCCTCTTGTGAGCAGTGTGCTCGGGCAGTGAGCCCTAATTGGCAAGTGCCATTTTTGTAATTTCCTATTCTTCTAACAGAGAATAATTCTTGGGTTAATCACCCCGTGGTTTTCTCCCTTAACAGGGTTTCCACGTCAAAAATACTGTGTCATGTGTTTCTTATTTCATGGTTAATGTTTTGTGTTTGATTTTATGCTGCTTCAATTAAAAGGAAAGTTCAATAAGGGAAATAATTAGGATAACTGATTCACCCCCCCCTCTCAGTTATCAACACCTTCTTCTTCTTCTTTTTCTTATGCCATCTCTTATTCAACATTCTCTCAACTTCCAGGCTCCAAAATTCCATTTCTTGTGTATATACCTTAGTAATATCATCTATGTATTCACTGGCAACATATTCATCTGAAAAAGAAATCATTTCCTCAAGTGTTTTGGCAACATCTTTTTCACCATCATCTTCATACATTGTAGGCACTTCTTCTTGTTCTTTATAACCTGCACATACATAATCCAATGAAATATTAGAAATAAAATATTGAGACCTTGAGGTCTCCTCCTTGCTTCCCTGCACCATGCACTCTACTTCAAACTTGTCCTCCAAGGGTTTCCTTTGATGAACAACATCTTCTAATTCCTCCATCATAGTTATTAATTGCTTAGGACTTTCATATACAAAGTAGTATTCCTCTTTGTCCAAACTTGTCATCTCCTTCCAAAGGATTTGATCAATCTCTTGCTGATGCACTTTAGGGCTGCATTCAATTTGTCCTACTGCTGCAACTTCCTCTTCCATAACTATTCTTTGTTTTCTTCTTTGAACTATCTTCTTAATAGGCCATGATACCTTATTTTTGATTGTCAAGTTCCAACTAAGTGCTCTTTTGAGCAACTGCTCCATCTCATCTTCCATTCTTCTGCTCATCTCTTCCATAGCTTGCCTCAGTTCTCTTATCTCTTTCTCAACCTCTATTTGCCTCATATTTTCCTCTTTCCTCTTCCTCTCTTTTTCTTCTTTCTTCTTCTTTTGTGAACCCCCAACCTGCAAGTGCCTTCTAAACAAATCCATCTTTCCTCAAGCAAGTCTCTTTCACCTTGCTTCTTCTTGTCTTTGCCTCACCTAGGTCTCTTCTCTTCTCCTCTACCTAGTCTTTTCGCAACCAGATTCTCTCTACAACCTACACAAACAAAAACACACAAACCAAACTCTCTCTTGCCCAGACCAACCTAGCTCTGATACCAATTTGATGTAGAGGTATGGAGGATTCACCCAAAACTCACAAGATGCAGAGGCATGGAGGATTCACCCAAAACTCACAAACTTCCACTATGCTTTGATGAGAGCAGCAAATAAGGTAAATTTGACATAATTTTTAGAATACAACTCAAACACATGATCTAAAAACTGATTTAGATACCCATTATCCTCTTACACAACATATCTCACAAGCAACATAGGTTGTTTTTGAAAGTTTTCTTCAAAAATGGACTGTTATAGAGATGGAGACCTTAGTAGATTGCAGACCTATCCTCACCAAAAATAGCATAACTCACTTAATTTTTAATGAAAATTTTCTAAACCAAAAGAATATGAAACTAGACTCATATCCCCATCTTTTCCCATTGGTTTCAAACCTATACTTGATCCGTACAATCTGTACCATTCCAAACAAGATGACTGTTACAGTAAACAGAACTAGAAGTATCAATCACTAAATTCATCATAGATTTTACAAAACATAATAAAAATTGATGCAACCAATTCCAAAAGAAAGAATACTCAGATATTTCAAAAAAATCTAATTTTATGCCATTTGGATTTTGTACATGTCCTCACCATCCTCGGGAATAGGGAAAAATAGTTAAAAAATGCAGAAAACTAAACTTTTATTTCATTTCTCTTCTCTAAACTTCATCTCTCCTCCTCTCTCCTTCATCTCTGCCTCTTGCACAAAATTTCAAGGCATAAATAATATCTTTACATCCATATTTTTTGTTCCATCACTCCACTCTCTTTTACATGCAAAAAGAAGAGGCTAAAAATAGCCAAACCACTAACACTACTCAACTTAGAAAGTACTAAACTTGAGCAAACTTAAAGCTCCACTACCTAATGACCTCTAAATACATAAGAGTGGTCTTACATAGACCTTTATTACAAAAATAATGAAATAAAACTCCTCCAATATGAGAAACTACATATTAAACTCCCTATGACCCTTCATATTCCTCTTTTGTTTGCCCTTTTTGCACTTTTTGCAATATTAACAATTTTGCAATTTTTGCAATCCTTTACACAATAACTCCAAATCCCACTAGAACCTAATCAAATGCATCTAATACATTTCCAATGGTCAATTCATGACCTTATTACATCATTAAAACACCAAAACTAGATTAAAACCCAAAGTTGCCTCATGGAGGCTTAAAGCTAGTAAGGTGCTCCTGCACCATATTATCTAGAAATGGTGAGGGGAGTCATAGCTAGACCAATTCTTTAGTGTGTCCTTTCATTTCCTTTAATCCTTGTTTCAAAAGATTTAACAAATTATTACATTTTGTGGCAACCTTGTTGGAACTTAGAATCTCATTCACCTTGACAGCTACCATCTACTTGTCAGTAACTTCTGCAGCTTGTAATACGTCTTTGGAAGCATCATATAATTTCTGAACCAATAGTTATGATTTTGAGACCTTAGCAGCAACTGAAGACATGATCTTTTCCATTGAAAAATCTACTTCCTCACAAATCTTCTGAGAAACTGATATAAATTTAAGTGCAGGCTTAAGTTGGGTCACTTCACCTGAGATTCTTTGCCAAAAGGAAACATAAAGCTCTTTTACCATAGACAACACCCCAACTATTTGAGGTTTTTGGGGAAGCTCTAGAGTCAATTGCTTCACATTTTCTTCTATAGTTTGGCACTTACTCTACATGCTACTATTCTCTTCCCTTGTAACTATAAGATTCTGATGAAGCTAAGTGATGTCTTCAGCTTTGTCACTATATTTCTTCTCCAAGAGACTCTTTTCTTTCTCCATAGAAGTGATTCAAGATTTGGCCTTGTCTAGCTCTGTCTGCAGTTAATTTACCATCCCTTATGAAGCCTATAAGACTTCCTTGGACATAGTCTCCTTTAGATCCTTATTGAGCTAACTGATCACTTGGTCTTTGGCCTTAGCCTCTAAGGTCCAGTGTTTCATAGTAATCTTTGCTTGGGCTAACTCAGCCTTTATTTTCTATAATTTCCTAGAGACTAAGGAAATTGGTAGTCACTATAGCTGCAGTTTCTTTCATGAGCTTTACTTCATCCTAAGCCTAAAACTAAGTGAGATCCATAGTCACAACATTCCTAGTGTAGTCTTCAGGTTTCATTTGTTCTAGTGGCTTGACTACATTGGGGCTCATATGGGTAATTGTCAAGGAGCACTGGGTAGGGTCATAGAGAGACCTTATATGTGAGACAATTGAAGCTCTGCCCTCTTATTGCCTTTTCTTCTATTTTCTTGATTCTCTTTCCTTTTTTGCAATTTTAACTTGATTATGGAAGGTGGAGGAGGAGACAATCAAGCCACCGGTGAAAGGGGATCCTTGAGGCAAACCATATGGAATGGTGCTTAATTGTTGGGATGGGGCTTGTGTAGATGATGCACTCTTTATTACAGATAGGTAAAATGTGGTTAAATTCAACTATTGCGAAGAAATATGAGGTGTAAAACTAGATAACGGTGACAATGATTGTAGAGGCATAGCAAAGATGGCAGGGAACACTAGAATATGAGAAAATGGGGTAGCCATCCCTTGGGAAGAAGAAGATGATTGAGAAAAGGGAGAAGGGGAAGGGATACTTACCTTGGTGGTAGCCACAGTTGTAGTAATTGGTATGTGAAATGCAACAGTTGCCTCTTCTTCCTCTTCTTGAAGCTTTAGTTTACACCTTTTTTCGAGAGGGCCCTCCGTAGGATCTTCTGGCTCCTTTTCTATAATCACTTGTGATAAAAATGGCAATTCTTGTGTTCTTAAACTTTATGAAATTCCCGCCGTACGGTCCCCAGATGTCGAAGCTATATGGACCCCATGAGATGGTGGTTGGAAAGCTTGTTGGTTTTCCAATTCATTGAGAGATGGTGGCCAATTTGAAGGTTTTAGAATCTACTTTAATGCTTTTGACTCACTATTTGGTTTTTCTTCTATCTCCTGATGCCTAGGAATCTTACTCATATCAAGATTGGAGACTGGAGTCATGTGTACTTCATCCCAGAGGCTCTCCCATTTCTCATCTATGTCAACCTCCTCAAAATTCCTATCCCATTCATAAATTTCTTGCTTATATTTCCAATAGGCAGCTATCTTATCTATACCCCAACCTTTGGCTATCAGATCTTGTTTTAAGCCATGAGTCATCACCTTAGCTAGGTCATATTTTTTGATGGGTTTATAAAAAGTCTCCCATGGTGGAAGAGGCTCAAGAGGGATATCCCCCAACTCAATGTAAACTTCTAGGGTGTCTATTTTTGGTGATCTCCTCTTCTCGAAGAATGAGCAGCTCTGATGTTCAAAAGAGGCATGGACTCTATTCTTAGATAGCCAAGAAACCATGAAGCCATATAGATCATACTTCCATTGATCCATAATAAAAACTAGCCCATAATTGGCTAATTTTCTCATTAAGATGAACTCGGCTTCTCTCTTGACCACTGTGATACCACCTTTAGCCAATGGAACATCATGGAAGGCCTTCTTTTTCCTTCCAACTCCAAACTTAGAGTCAATAATAACTATCTGTCGAGCCATATCCAAACCTAATACCTTGCTTGTCAAAATTTTAGAGAGCATGAAGGAATCCTCACCAAAACCATGGACCCTAATCATTGTGTAGTGGGCTCCAAAGAAGTAATCACAAGGGACTCAAGAATTGGACATGATTCCCCTCACAAAATCACTCATTCTATGGTTAATTTCTTCTAGGTCTAATTGCAGAATGGGTGGTGACACAAAGTGTTCTACAAATTCATAAAGATATGATGTCTCGAATAGTAAAGGAGTCCATGTGGACACCAGAATCACTTTCTAGGCATCTACCATGAGATCCCATAGAGTCATATTTATGTATGGTTGGAAAAATTGATGATTCTAATACAAAATCAGATGGAACAAATATGAAGAATACTTGAATGTTTGGTTGTGTTTGAAATTGGCCAATTACTAGCACAATGCAAAAGCTATATGCTTCGTAAAATCAAATTTCTATGCCTATGATTTTGAGACTATCTTGAGCCGAAAAATAGCCCCAAGCTGCTAGTCATGTACATTTACATCCTCATTCTACGCAAAAATGAATGCCAACATTGAACCGGCATCTTGCACATCTAGAGTCAATGAAAATAGTGCAAGGGCCAGGGATGGTAGCATTGTGTTGTCTTCATCTAGACACAGTTCCCTATTCAAGAAGCCAAGCTTTTGGTGCACTTGATACCAAACTTACTACATGTTAGGTCTCAAAAATGTAGGTTGCTAATCCTAAGAGGATGCCAGACTCTATGTTTAGATTAGCAACATTTTTGAACTAACTTAACGAAATCAACCTTCAAGGTTTGATGATTTCCTACACTTTAGGTCCTGCTACACCTAGGTGGGAAAACCTTGGGAATTAAGGCAGACTAAATGTGAATGTATTGACTAATTAAATCTATCCACAATGTCATATGGTTTAGGATAGATGAAATCTTGCTAACTAATTCTTATATCTAATGAGTGGTTGGTATAAATTATATAAGCAATATCAAGGTGAATTTTAAATGATGAATAGAAATAAGACCAATGCCTTGTTGGGTAAATAGAGTCAAATGAAGGACTAAGACTAATGGCTTATAGTGGACAATAATTCTAATTGTTTGGCACAATTTTAGTTTATAACTTGTATAAATGTGCAAGGGAATGACTGACAAACTCTTCTTAATAATCCAACCAATATAAACAAATATCTTATAATTCACCAAAAGGTATTTTAATCCTTTCTTGAAGGAACCAATTGAAATGAATATGCAAGAATAATAGATAATATTATCTTGGAGATAGAATGGCAATCCTAATTATATGGCTCTACTTAGTAATCCAAACTAACACTTCCAAGTTATTGTGACTGATCAGAAGGATTTTAATTCCTCAAATGGAAACCAATTTATGCAATCACATAGATACAATGAATGTGCATTGACAAATTAAATATATGCTTGATATATTAATTTGAATAACAGGGAAATACAGAACTGGAGACAACCACACAATTGAATAATCTTAACAGACAATTGATACCAAAATAGAACCACTGAATTAGAGAACTTCAATCTACTTCTTCAATAAAAATATGCAACATGGTCTTTGAGAAACATTATGAATTATATGTATATATTCTACTACTGATGATCTTTCAGCACCAATTGTTTAAACTTATATAGGTATTTCTATGAAGAGACATAACTCTTCAATAAGTCCTTTTGGGAATTTGACAAGATTAACAACCATTACATAACTATGATTAGGCTCTATTCAGCCATAAGTAAATTTTAGCCAGATGGTCCAAGTACTCTTGATCTCGATGGGAATTAGTAAGCTCAATGGCACTTCTTGTAATCATTTCAATTATGACCATCTTTTCTAGGTGTTTGCAAGCTTCTCCAGATACAAAACTCTAGTCTTTAAGAGCTCCTATAGCCTCGTGTAATATAATTTGACAATCAACATTCCACTCTTCTTTGCTTTTTAGTTCTCCCTCACTCTTAAATAAGGTGGGCACTCCTGCATTAGAAGCTTCAGTACCTTCCTTAGCATCATTTTTGAGTTGATCGTAGTATTTCTAATGTTGCTCAATCAATGCTTTAGTATTGGAGATACCTATACTGTCAGAAGCATCTTTACTTTGTATCTCATTCAACTTCTCCTACATTCTTTGTTTGAGCCTTTCATGTTCTTTAATTGCTTTGTAATTCTGAGAGTAATTATCCCAAAATAGATTGAACCAGTGTATCATGTTTGCATGTCTGCTCTGTAGCACTGTGACAAGTGTATCTATCTAAATTTGCAATGCCTGATCTGGGGATAATGCTTGTTGATTGCCCAAAAGTACTCTTCACTGCTTCCTTCAACTAGTCATTTTCTTTTTGATGCAGAGGAAAACGCAACAGAAGCTTACAAATGGGAAGGAGGAGTCATTAACACAACCAACATGTTAAAATCCTGGACATGCAGTATGTAATACTTGTCGGCTTATCATCATCATCATATTTCTTGCTAACACAGACAGCATCATCATATTTCGAAGAGGCAAGAAATATCCTCCTGCTAACTACTGTTCACTTCGTTATCGCCTTTCGCCTTTCGCCTGTCAGCAGCATCATCACATTTGGCAAGCGCAAACATCCTCCTGATGTTCACTGTTCATCTTACCGCCAAACTCTATCTTCATCATCATGATGTTCAACATCACCTTCATCAGCAGGATATAAAATATCCGGTCCCTCCTATATATCCTGATGACGACAACTTCAAGCACCTTTCCCTCGATGCTTACGTCACCCCGATATCCGACTACTCAAACAACAGCATCAGGATATGACTTCTCCGGTCATATTGAAACATCCTGATGATGTTGACCAAACTTTATGCCGATGACTTACGCCGATGTCAAAACACTTAGCGACAGCAGGATAAACTTGCATAGGGTGATATTCGCAATATCCTGATGATGACCTCTCCGGTCCTTAGCCAAAAAATAAACTTTCACTCCTGCATGCGATAGCGACATGCGGACGAAAGATGATCCTAACGATGATATATACACTGAGTATATATCTGACTTATATCATCCTGATGCATTCAAAACATATAGTCTTCGTCAGCTTCATAACCCGATCCAGATAGCGATATACTCACAGATGTCGATGCGATTCACTCCGTCTGGCAAAGCACATGCAGATCCCTGTATATCCGTCAGCTGCATGCAAACTCACAGAACCACACAATTTCACACAGAAAATATGATGATCGGGCCGGATCACCTTCAGATCAAAACTTAACAGTTTATCTTCCTAAATCCTAGCACATGAGGATGCTAGGTTGATTCACAGCATGCTACCAATCGATCTCCCACACAATGAAATGCATAAACAGAAAACTAAAATACAACCTAAACTAACATGCATGACCATTCCACCGATTCAGAGAATCAACCGGTGGAAGGGTTGAAAGAATCCATAAACCTGTAATCAGAACAGAAATCAAAACATAAATAGCTGATAAACCAGATAATGCAATTGATGAGATCTTATTTAGATGAAAAACAAATTTCCTGTTTCTACAACAATGTTTCACAATGTCTGGACTGATCTCTGGATCTCACTCAATCACCAGTACAACATAACACAACTACTACTCTGATATGATATCAAACCCTAACTGATCTGAGTTATTTATAGCAATATCCTACGAGTACTACCAACTTGATTCCCAGCAGCTGGGAGCTTCCAAGCGGCTGGGAGAAGACAGCTCAGACAACCTGATCACGAGCTCTAACTACCTGCACACTCTCCTAGGCTGATCTAATACATATGCATTGGTCCAATAGACCTTATTACATTATGAAGTCAAACATGCTAAAAATAGACTAATGTCCTGTCATGCGGACAATGAACCTATATCCTGTCTTGTAGGGGTGCTCCTGCACCATACTCCCCAGAAGAAGAAATCTCAAGTCCACTTGAGATGAGAGTATGAAGATCTGCACCATGTTTCTGGATCTGCTCTTCAGTCATCCAGACTGCTTCAGAATTAGGTTTTCCCTTCCAAGAGACTAGATACTCCAAGTACTGTTTGTTCCGGGTCTGTTTGACCACTCTGGTGTCCAAAACCTTCTGCAACTGTGGAGGATCATGCTTGGGAATGTTATCATGGACTGTATCCTGTAGGAGTTCCTGATCTGCATCTGGATAAGACTTGTATGGAGTTAAATCGCATACATTGAATATAGGGGACAAACCAAGATCAGAGGGGAGTTGTATCTCATAAGCATTCTTTCCATGCTTGTGCAAGATCTGACATGGTCCAACTTTTCTCTGCATGAGTTTAGTATATTTTCCCTTAGGAAGTCTGTCCTTCTTCAAATGAACCCATACCAAATCTTCAACATCAAACTGTACATCCTTCTTCTTTTTATCAGCATATTCCTTATACCTCAAGGTGGTTTGTTGTAGTTGGGTCTTGACTTGATCATGAACCTCTTTTATGGCTTCGGCAAAAGCTTCTCCTTCTGCACTAATAGGGTCTACTGTAGGTAAATCTCTTAATTCCAAAATTCCTCTTGGATGCATACCATAAACTATCTGGAAAGGTGATTTCCCTGTGCTCCTATTGACAGTATCATTATAGGAAAATTCAGCTTGAGATAGAATATTATCCCACTTTTCTCCATGTTGTTTTGTCAAACATCTAAGCAAATTTCCTAAGGAACAGTTCACTACTTCAGTCTATCCATCCGTTTGAGGATGATATGCAGAGGAAAAAGACAAATTTGTTCCAAGTTTCTTCCAAAGAGTTCTTCAGAAGTGACCAATAAACTTCACATCCCTATCTGACACTATGCTCAATGGCAATCCATGGATCCTGACAATCTCCCGGAAAAACAAATCTGCAATGTATGAAGCATCAGCATTGGTTTTGCATGGCAAGAAATGTCCCATCTTGCTGAATCTATCCACTACAACAAAAACACTGTCAAATCCTTTCCTTGTCCTTGGTAAACCCAAGACAAAATCCATACTTATCCTTTCCCATGGTCTGGAAGGAATGGGTAAGGGCTGATATAAACCTGCATTAGTCGACCTGCCTTTAGCTTTCTGACATATCACACATGTCTCTACAAACTTTCTGACATCTGATTGTAACTTAGGCCAAAAGTAATGTCTTCGGACAAGATCAAGAGTCTTATCTAGACCAAAATGACCTGCCATAGCTCCACAATGTTTCTCCTTAATGATGTTTAACCTCATAGAACACCTTGGAATACATAACTGTCCACCTTTGAACAACAATCCATCCTGAATCAAAAATTCAGAGAATTCAGCATGATATTTCTCTCCAAAAGAAGTACATACATGATATATCCCCCCAAAATCTTCATCAGTCTCATACATGGTCTTTAGTGAATCAATGCCAACACTTTCTAACTGAATCTGGTTGACTGTTAGAACTCTCCTGCTCAAAGCATCTGCAACTTTATTCTTGACACCTTTCTTATGCTTCAATGTAAAAGTAAACGCTTGTAAGGTTTCTACCCATTTCATGTGTCTGTTGTTCAGCTTGTCCTGGCTGTTTATGAAACTCAGAGCCTGGTTATCTGTGAATACTATGAATTCCTTTGGCATCAAGTAATGCCTCCATTTCTTGAGTGACTGGACTAAAGCATACATTTCCAAATCATATGAGGAATACCTCTTTTTAGCATCATTGAGCTTCTCACTAAAAAATGCAATAGGTCTACCTTCTTGGCTGAGTACTACTCCAATGGCCATGTGACTGGCATCACATTCCACCTGAAAGATTTTGTTAAAGTCTGGAAGTGCAAGGACTGGCTGCTGTGCCACCTTCTTCTTCAATGTTTCAAAAGAATCATCTGCTCTTTGAGTCCAAACAAATCTGCACTTCTGTCCTCCTTTGATGGTATCAAGCATGGGTGCACAAATATGACTAAACCCTCTTATAAACTTCCTGTAGAAGGTTGCTAACCCATGGAAACTTCTGACATCATTCATAGTCTTTGGGGTTGGCCAAGACAATATGGCACTTACCTTCTCCTTATCCATTTGTAACTTTCCTTGTGAAATGACAAAACCCAAATATGTGATCTCCTCTTGCATGAACAAACACTTATCTAAATTTATCATCAGCTGCTCTTCATGTAACCTCTTAAGAACCAAATCTATGTGTCTGAGATGTTCTTCTTTTGTCTTACTGAAAATCAGAATGTCATCTAGATATACTATGACAAACTTACCAATGAACTCTTTCAAAACCTCATTCATCAACCTCATAAAAGTACTAGGTGCATTAGATAAACCAAAAGGCATAACCTTCCACTCATATAACCCTTCATTAGTTTTGAATGCTGTTTTCCATTCATCTCCTAGCCTAATTCTGATCTGATGATATCCACTCTTCAAATCTATTTTTGTAAAATACTTAGCACCTCCCAAACAGTCAAGTAAATCCTCTATCCTAGGGATTGGGAACCTATACCTGATTGTGATCTTGTTAATAGCTCTGGAATCTGTGCAAAGCCTCCAAGTACCTTCCTTCTTTGGTGCTAGTACAGCTGGTACTGCACATGGACTTAAACTTTTCCCAATCAGACCTGAATCCAATAATTCTTCAATTTGTCTGGCTACTTCTCCATTCTGTTCTGGAGTTAGCTTATAGGCTGCTTTGTTTGGAAGTGTTGACCTTGGAATTAAGTCTATGCGGTGACTAATATCCCTGACAGGTGGTAGGGATCTTGGCATTCCTTCTGAGATGATACCTTTGTACTTATCCAATAGCTCTTGGATAGCTGGGTCTATGAACCTTTGCTTTTTCTCTTCCTTGACTTCTTGCTGCTGTTCTTTATTCACCCTCATACATGGGATTAGGGCATATGCAACTGCACCTTCTGCTGCTACTTCTTTCATGAACTGTTTACCTTCCATCAGCATTACCTTCACCTCTTTTCCTTTAGATTTCTCCTCCTTCTCCGTCAATGGTAGTAACTTTATAACCTTACCATCTTTAGTGATTGTATAGATGTTTCTAACACCATCATGTTGTGCCTTCAAATCATACTGCCATGGTCTACCAAATAAAAGATTGCAAGCATCCATCGTAGTAATATCAAACAACAACTTATCCTTATATGCTCCAATCTGAAATTCTACCCAAGCCTACTCTTCTACAGTTGTCTACTGACCTTGGGTAAGCCATGAGACTTTATATGGGGATGGGTGAGGCAATCTCCTAAGCTTAAGCTTTGTCACCATTTCTTCAGACACAAAATTTTTAGTAGAACCAGAATCAATCAAAACTTTACATGCCTTACCTCCTGCTTTGCAAATAGTCCTGAAAAGAGACTTTCTTTGAGGGGATTCTTTGTCAGGTACCTTCATGGTAGTCACTGTTCTTCTCATCATTAGAGACTCTCCACTTTCTGGGTATCCGCAATTATCAGGAGCATTCACACTCTGAAAAGCATTAGAGCCTATCATACTTTGATTATCAGGTTCTTGGATCAGATTTGTTCTCCTTTCTCCTGTTGAGCTTGTGGCCTTTTCTGGACATCTACTGGCTATATGGCCTTCTTTGTTATAGTTATAACATCTGATGGATCCTCTGCCCTGGGATCTTCCTCTGAAAGGTCTTCTACCTCTGAAGTTTCCTTGCTGACTATAATTTTCCCCCTGGTTCTAACTATTGTTTCCCTTACTATTGTCATGACTGGATTCTCCTTGATATCCATGTCCATGTCCTCTACCTCTAAAAGGACCTCTTCCACCCCTTTGTTGTCTTCCTCTTCCTCTATTGTGTTGTTCTTGTTTTCTCTTTAACTTCTCTTCCACTTTCAATGCCAACTGAAAGCATTTCTGAACTGTATCTGGATTATGCAGACTTAAATCTTCCTAAATGTTGAACCTCAATCCATTAAGGTATCTGGCTACCTTCTCTTCTTCACTTTCCTTTACCTTTGTTTTCATACAAAGTTTCATGAATTCTTCTGTATATGAGCTGACATCTAGCTCCTTCTGCTTCAGGTTTTGCTTCCTCTTGTGTAATTGGATACTGTAATCCAATGGGACATAAGCTTCCTTTACTAATGCCATCATTTTCTTCCATGTAGTGACTCTACGCTTTCCTTCCTGTACTCTATCATCTTGGACGAAATTCCACCATGTCAAGGCAGCTTCTTTCATTTTTGACTGGGCTATTTTCACCCTCTATTGTTCTGGTATCTCCTCCATTTCAAAGAAATTGTTCAAGGAGTCTATCCACTCCATCACTGAATCAGGTTCCATCTTTCCTGTAAACACTGGCAAATCCAATTTCACATCCATGGTTCTCCTCTCCATGGCCTTGAGGGCATTCAACAGTGGTCTCTGGTCTGCAGGAACGACCTCCTTGTTCCAACTAGGGATCTCTTCTTCTTCCCTATCTTCTTCTCTACCAGAACCTACTCTGCTCCTCAACTTCTCTAACTCATCCTTCAATTCCTGATTCTGAGCCTTCACGGCCTTGCTCTCTGCAATCTGTTTCTTCACCAGAACTGCCAACTCAACGTTGGTCATCCTTACCGGAATCTCAGATGTTCCTTCGTCACCTGACATCCTGCTATATTCTGATCTTTTCCAGAAGATCCTTCCTTTGCTCTGATACCACTATGATGTAGAGGAAAACGCAACAGAAGCTTACAAATGGGAAGGAGGAGTCATTAACACAACCAACATGTTAAAATCCTGGACATGCAGTATGTAATGCCTGTCGGCTTATCATCATCATCATATTTCTTGCTAACACAGAGAGCATCATCATATTTCGAAGAGGCAAGAAATATCCTCCTGCTAACTACTGTTCACTTCCTTATCGCCTGTCAGCAGCATCATCACATTCGGCAAGCGCAAACATCCTCCTGATGTTCACTGTTCATCTTACCGCCAAACTCTATCTTCATCATCATGATGTTCAACATCACCTTCATCAGCAGGATATAAAATATCCGGTCCCTCCTATATATCCTGATGACGACAACTTCAAGCACCTTTCCCTCGATGCTTACGTCACCCCGATATCCGACTACTCAAACAACAGCATCAGGATATGACTTCTCCGGTCATATTGGAACATCCTGATGATGTTGACCAAACTTTATGCCGATGACTTACGCCGATGTCAAAACACTTAGCGACAGCAGGATAAACTTGCATAGGGTGATATTCGCAATATCCTGATGATGACCTCTCCGGTCCTTAGCCAAAAAATAAACTTTCACTCCTGCATGCGATAGAGACATGCGGATGAAAGATGATCCTGACGATGATATATACACTGAGTATATATCTGACTTATATCATCCTGATGCATTCAAAACATACAGTCTTCGTCAGCTTCATAACCCGATCCGGATAGCGATATACTCACAGATGTCGATGCAATTCACTCCGTCTGGAAAAGCACATGCAGATCCCTGTATATCCGTTAGCTGCATGCAAACTCACATAACCGCACAATTTCACACAGAAAATATGATGATCGGGCCGGATCACCTTCAGATCAAAACTTAACAGTTTATCTTCCTAAATCCTAGCACATGAGGATGCTAGGTTGATTCACAGCATGCTACCAATCGATCTCCCACACAATGAAATGCATAAACAGAAAACTAAAATACAACCTAAACTAACATGCATGACCATTCCACCGATTCACAGAATCAACCAGTGGAAGGGTTGAAAGAATCCATAAACCTGTAATCAGAACAGAAATCAAAACATAAACAGCTAATAAACCAGATAATGCAATTGATGAGATCTTATTTAGATGAAACACAAATGTCCTGTTTCTACAACAATGTTTCACAATGTCTGGACTGATCTCTGGATCTCACTCAATCACCAGTACAACATAACACAACTACTACTCTGATATGATATCAAACCCTAACTGATCTAAGTTATTTATAGCAATATCCTACGAGTACTACCAACTCGATTCCCAGCGGCTGGGAGCTTCCAAGCGGCTAGGAGAAGACAGCTCAGACAACCTGATCACGAGCTCTAACTACCTGCACACTCTCCTAGGCTAATCTAATACATATGCATTGGTCCAATAGACCTTATTACATTATGAAGTCAAACATGCTAAAAATAGACTAATGTCCTGTCATGCGGACAATGAACCTATATCCTGTCTTGTAGGGGTGCTCCTGCACCACTTTTGTTAGTCTTTCACAGCTCAATTTATATGCATCCCTTTCCTTGATCAACACTTGAGCTTGTGCTTTGTTTAATTTTGCAACATTGATGCCAATGTCTGCTGTAATCAGAGGGTCAGTTTCCCCTACTTTTAAAGTCATGACATGGCCGAAAGTCTTTTCAGTATCTATGATGGCTATCTTCTTATGGGGAGGATATATCACCCATATCATCAATGAATTTTCATCATTATTGTATCTTGTACCCATATATTCTTCATTAACTCCCTCTGGAGTGAGTTTATACTTATCATCTACACTATCTAGAAAACTATCAAAAACTAAAGCAGAATTCAAGTCAAGACCAGGAAAAATCATAACTCCTGCATCTTTAAGTAGTTGTCTACCCCTACTAGGAGTCATATCCTGCATCTCTTTCTCTACTGTTACTTTCAGCATATCTAACAATTGTTTTTCATTATCAACAGAGACATCATCCACTGATTCTTTAATTTCTTTTCCTTTGCATTTGTACAAAAATGACTTAAATTCTTTTGAGTGAATAAATTTATCATCAGAAATGAAAGAATCATAGGCTATCTAACATGGATCCTCATCAACAGACCCCTCCTCATCATGTATTACAACAGGAGGCTGATATTGTAGCATTTTCCTTTTGGACATTTCTACTGTTTTGTCCTGTGGCTCTTCTTGCTCTACCTGTCCTTCAATTTTAGAGGATACAACCTCAATCTCTGCTAGTTTCTTTTTCTTCTCACTTAGATCCCTTTTATACTTTTCTATCACCAACTCTACCTCAGCCTCTTCTAAATTTCTAATAACATCATCATGTGGATAAGGTATATGCATGTATCCACTGAGATTTTGTTTTCTTCATGTAGAGTCAATAAAACCTTCAGGGTCAAACCCTTTCCTTGCCTCAGCACTCCTCATATTATAATGCATCAACTTATCCATAATGAGATTATAACCCTCTTTTGACACCACAGTAAAATCTCCAAAACATAAAGTGCTGGGCATAAAGGATTGTTTATCATGTGAGCTCAAATGCATTACATTTGAGTAGTGCATCTGCCTAATTATCTCTAAATAAGCAATTCTGTCAGGGACAGTTTTGGGCAATATGAATGGAGTGTCTTCAAAACCATATATTCTGATCATGGTAGCATCTTCAAAACAATACCAGTCTCCCCAATTATGAGTGATAGTAGGGGGGCCACCAAAATCTCTTAGCCTGATGAATCTTTTTATCTCAATTGAGATCGAATATTCACAAGGGTGGCTAAAATATCTGTATAGTACTTTTACACAGTGTTCTTCAAATTGGGTATAACTAGAATGGGCATATCTACTGTCCCATATTCTAGTCCACATTTGTATTGGCAATTTTCCCCCCATCTTATCTGCAGCAACAACTTTAAGTTCATTTGGCCATAACCCTACTTCCTGGCCAAAATACAACACTATGTGCATAAGCAGTGAGTAATGCTCAAAAGAGCATGTTGGGGAACTATTTTTTATTACAGACAAGCCAGAATCTATTCTATTAACAATATAGGCAGCACAGTCAAACTGCCTTGCATTATGACATTGAATGTCAGTAGCTATAACCATTAAAAGGATGGTCATGAAATTAGGGACCTCTAAACCAAGGACTTGGCCCACAGAATAATAAGTGTGCTATATATATGGTTCAAATATAGCTACATGAAAAGGAGGACCATCATTTTCAGTTAGAGGCATCACTTCTCCTTCAACTCTGGGCCTATGAATGGGCAACCTCCATCCATTGTAGGTTGTGTCCATTCTCCAATATTCCCTCTCCAGGTCTTCATAAATAATGGGGACAGTGCACAAATCATCTAGATTAAATACTTCACAAATGGCATTTTTTGACAAATGTACAATTGGCTCCCCTTGTGGGTTACATATAGCTTTCAGGCTTGGGCTATATTGTTTGGCAAGTAGTTGGAGGAGTTCAACATTTAGGAATACATTAGGCACAACCAATTTTCCCAAATTCAAGTGTCATGGGTTTGTCACAGGAGCATTCCTAAACCTTCTATTATAATGGAATCTAAAAAGCTCATATCCTCTGATTGGGGTCCAGATGTCTCCCAAGCGCTTACATTTATCTTCTAATTTTTCAACTTCTGCCCTAAGTTGAGCAGATCTTCTAGCCTTGGGAGTTGACCCAGGCAATTGATCAATTAAGTCTTAATTGAGTTTTCTGTCTTTTATTTTTTCTTCAGGGGTTTGATCAGTTTTTTGTTTCTTAGATTTACTAGTTTCCCCTTGTGATTTTCTACCTTTTCCCTTTCTCTGAGTATCCATATTCAAACTTTGGCAGAAAATTTAAACACAGGCTATACACAATGGTTTGTATGTAAGTACCTATTGTTCTGTGGCTATGATCGAAATCCTCTACTTGCGCTTCAAGAATTCCTCTGTATTCTCTTCTCAGACAACTCTGTCAATTATAATTACAATGATCTTAAAAGATTTCATTGCCATCTGCATTTAATTGTTTGATCAATTCAATGTCGTTCATCACTGTGAAATGTCACATCGCCATAACTCCTGTCATCGACATGATTTTCAAAATGTTTGGGTGAACTAAATATCTCCTCATGGCATGAACAATCAATCGACATAACCCCTCAATTGTATTCCTAATGCTATGTTGAGTCATATCTTAAGTGGGCGTGACCATCGACATGACTTCTTTCATCACCATGTGTTTTAGATTTCCCTCCGATATAGTGAGTCCTACCGATATGACTATCAGTGAGGGTCTCACTGACATGTGTGACAACAATTTGTTATCGGGGAGATCAATACCATCGGGATAATATATTTATGTTTCCCCAAGCTTCATCTTCTTGATAATCTTCTCTACTCTGGATCGGAATGACTATCTTAATATCTCACTGATATGGTTAAAACTTCTTATCAATGGGTGTGACTTTATTTCCATTGGAGTGAGATATACCATTGGGGTAATTCTTTTTAGATCACCTGATCACAATTATCTCCTTGATGGCTACTTTTTATCAGAGAGAATCTATCAAAGTGTCACCGACACCCTTTCATTGCTGTGACTTGTGAGTCAGCAAGACATTATTGCTTTATTCTGATATGTTAAGTTACGCTGATGGATATGTGTATCGATGTGACTTACACCGAAAGTGCCTTTTTATTGATTTGCCAAGAGACTGGAGTATCCAAGACTTATTTACTTTTCACCCTGATGTTTATTTCTTGTCGATGGTTATTGTTGCCTTTGTCCCCGTAAGATATTCAGTGAGACTCTTGCTGATATATTTCATCGGTATGATATATACTGTCAGGGTAGCTTTTAAAGGACCACCTGATGATTACTAGTCATCCCGATCGGTGTGACTGCTTGGTTCTCTTACCGATAAAAGGCCATTGGTATTACTTCTCCTATCGACAACTCTTACAAATCTCTTTCTGATCTTTACTCTCATGCCAATAGTCATTTTCATTGATTTCTTATGTATTAGTATAAGCAACACAAAGTCTTGCCGATATATTGAATTTTAATTAATTTTGCATTGCTTAACCATGGACATCTTGTGGGATGTATCAAATTTTTGCTATGGTTTTGGGATGTTTTATGATTTTGCTCAAATATGGTGAAGTGAGAATACAGTAAAAATTTTAAATTTTTACTGTCCCAACACTACAATTGGACCATGTTGTAAAAATTGGCCAAGGGATCATACGACAAACCAAGCATATCTCAGATGGCTTGTGCATGAATGACCACTCTGATATTTCTTCCCTGAATGATCCCACTAGAAGAATCAAAGTTTGGTACACACATCTCAACTAATTCTAGATATGGATGAACTAATGCAACCATGTATTGAGATAAACCAGAGCTCTAGATTCTTATGCCAAAAGCCTCTGATCTGTCTTGCTTTACTTGTAAGATCATTCTTGCATTTGCCCCTTCTCTCAGATTTTTGGGCTTCTTAGATATATTAGGGTCAAAAATTTCATAAGCATAATCAACAACCAGAGAAAGGTCCTTGGCTTTACTCTTCCTTACCTATTTTGTTCTTGAAATCTTGACTTTGGCATGTGCTAGGGATAAGGCATATGGTTTGTTGTTTTCCCACTCATCCAACAACTCGATCAGTCCCTTCGGCTCAGAACCCTTGGAAGATTATCCCTTTGTCACCATTTCTACTTAGACTCTGAACTGGATGGGATCCTCGATGTTTCTTCACACACACTGGCTCAAAATTCAAAAGGCAAACTATGGATTAAGCTTAAGGCAAACTCTTCTATCTATTTGCTAAGAATAGGGAGCTAGGACCCTTTTAATCCTGTCACTCCACTCATGTGAGTGAATGCACCTCCTTAATGAGTCTATCGTGTCATATTAAATGACCTTAAATTTGTATGCTCTAAGGTGTGGATAACAGAATCCCTTCAATTTTGTAATCATAATTCAAATGTTTTCAAAACTTGCCATTAATACTTCATCTTGTAAGGTAGTTAGACATGTACTTTTAGATTTTTGAGTCTTACCAATGGTCTTGAGCAGAATAGACACATAGGATACCACTGAGAGCTTCTACTATTGACACATGTTCAAGGAACATTTATTTAAAAGTGACGGGAAAGTAGCCTCCTCAAATAAAAACAAAAGGGAAACTACTCTAACTATAATACAAGGGGGTAAATTGGATCTTATGCGAAAAGCTTTAAGAAGATCCCATTGATAGGAATCTCCAATGCTTCTCCTTCCTGAGTCTCCAATTCATGGGCGTTGTACTATTTGTAGGTAGTTATCTTAAAGGGGCTCGTTCATAAGGAATCAAATTTTCTATAATGTTTCATCTTTGTATATCTTTCATCCCATTTCAAGACCCAACTGCTGACCTCAAACTTGGGATCGGAAGTCTTTTGATCAAACCAACTCTTAGCTATCTACTAGTGATTTATCAAAGATTCATGTATTGACTCCCTTCTCTCTTGAATCTCCAACAATTCTTCTAGCCTTACTTGCATTGGACCATTTTCCTCTACCTCAACTTGTTTTATTGTCTGTAGAGCTAGGATCTCCATTGAAAGAGGCATTGCAACACTTTTCCAATACACTAGTTCATAAGGGGAGGTTTTGATTACTTGTTTTGGTGTGATTCTATCTACCCATAAGGCCACCTTTAGATACTTGTGCTATTCCTTCTGATGGTATGTCCCTATCCTCTTTATGAGTCTGATCAAATTCTTATTTGTTGACTCAGCAAGACCATTTCCTTGTAGGTAATAATTTGACAATATTTTCAAGAAGATACCATTTCTCAAGGAAAATTTAGAAATCTTTGATCCTAGAAATGCCTTAGCATTATCAGATATAATAGTGCGAGGAGGCCCAAACCTAGTATTAATCTCTTCAAGGAAATGTAGAATGACATTCGTAATGGCTTCTTTCAATGGAACTACCTCGGTCCACCTTGTGAAATAATCTATTGCAATAAGTATCCACTTATATGCTGAACTTTAATTTGGATGAATCACTCCTATAAAATCTAGGCCCCATTGGGAAAAGGGTACTTCAACAATTATGGGACTTAGGGGCAAAGCTACATTCCTTCTTTTGCCGACATAAAACTAGCATGAATAACACTTATTAACCAATTCATGGTAGTCAGAGAACATCATGGGCTAATAATATCCTACTTGGATTTTTTTATGGTTGTAGTCTTTGCAGAGAAGTGTCCACCAAATATCTCATAATGTAACTCATACAAGACTCTATGGGCTTCATCTTTTTCCACACATCTGAGAAAGATCCCATCAAAATTCCTTTTGAAAAGAAAATTATTTATCAGAGTAAAACTAGATCCTTGGTGCCTATAGTATATTTTCTTTTGAGGAGAAAGCTGACTAGGATATTGACTAGTCTCCATAAAATGTATTTTGTCACTAACCCAAGAGTCTATCTTACTCTCCTGTACATTTAGTCTACCTTCTGTAACATGTTCTCCTTCTACTGGAATTTCTAAATCTTGGGCAATGTATAGGCAAAGGCCCCTTCCACTTATCAATTTGGTTTGATTAACCTCAACATCATAATCTAAAATTTTGGTTATCCAATTGGCTCTCTTTTTAGTAAATTCTCCTTCCATTATGTATTCTTAGACACTTGAATGGACTACAAATATCACAATTTTGTTGCCTATTACTAGGTTTATGAACTTCTTTACCCCTTTCACTAAAGCATATGTCTGCTTCTCAACAAAATTGTACTTGGATTCATACTCCCACAATGTTTTAGAAAAGAAAGTAATTAGATGTTCTTCTTCTTCCACCTCATCCTTTTGAGTCAGAACTATTGCTATACTATCCTCTCCTCCATATACATACATTATGAAGTCTTTAGATAAATCTAGATTACGCAACACTGGGGTAGTAGAAATTTCCCTTTCAATGTTTTCAAAAGCATGTCTGCCTTCAATTGTCCATTTGAAATTAAGATTCTTCTTTGACATCAGAGTAATGGGCCTAATCGACCCAACAAAATTAGATATGAATCTACTAACAAAGTTAATATTTCCTAGGAAAGATTAAACTACCTTCTTATTCACAGGTAGAGACAAATCTAGTATTTCTTTAACTCCATCTAGATCTACAGAGATCCCTTCTTTTGAGACTATATGTCTGAGTAACTTACCCTAAGGTACTTTGAACACACATTTCTTAGGATTTAATGAAATCCTAAACTCCTAGAATCTTTGCAATATGGATTCTAGATTATCAGAATGGTCTTTAGCAAATTTTGTGAATACAGTCATATCATCTAAGTAAATCAGAATAATCTTATTTATCAATCCTCTAAAAGTAATATCTATAGCATGCTAAAATGTTGCTCCAGCATTAGAAATTCCAAAATGCATTTTTACATATGCAAAAGTTCACCATTTTGTAGTAAAAGTGGTTTTATGTTGATCCTCTTCTCTCAACTAGATTTGATTGTACCCTGAGAAACCATCCAGTAAAGAAAACCTTTCTATCCTAGGTATAGTCTATAAGATCTGTTCCATTGAAGGAAGGGGGTAATGATCCTTAAGAGAGGCTTTATTCAGATCTCTGAAGTCAACACATAGTCTTATTTCTCCATTTTTCCTCCTTACTGGCACTAGGTTAGACACCCATATTAAGTGTTTGATTGGAAAAACTTCTTGATTTCCTCTACCATAAGAGACTCAACTCTCAGGTTTACTAGCCTTGGTTTCTGACACATAGGCTTTGATCCTTAAGTTAGGTCAATAGTATGTTGAACTATGTCTTTATTGTAATCATGAAGATCATCATAAGTCTATGCTATCACCTTGTCATATTTGTCACACAAAGATATCAGTCTATCTCTCTTCCTAAGAAGTAATTTTACCCATGTTTATCTTTTTCCCATTGTTGACCTCAATCTCTGAGTAATCCTCTTTGCTTGCTATAAAATTTCTCTTATCTAAACTTGCATCACTAGGATGAAAAATATTCTTAAGGGTTATCAATCCCCTTGGAATCTTATTTGATTTTAATTGCACTATCTAATCACTGTAGGCCTCCTCAATTTTGGGTTGCAATTGATTGGCAAACTCACCTGACTACTGTAAGAATAAAATAATTTGAAGATCACTCTCAAAAACCTGCTAGTTATCTACATTATCAAGGATAACAGGGTGAATAATAACCTTGACTGCCTCTTCATTAGCCAAAAGGTCTTGAGTTGGGTTAAACTAAGATCCAATTTGGGTCATCTTGTCCACTTCACTATTCTGAGACCTTGGGATGACCTCTATATTGAAAGAATCAAAACCTTTAATCAAGTCCCATATACAGTGACGATAAGATCATATCCTCACATTTTTTTCTACAATTGTTTCCTTGATCTATCTTACTACTAATTCTAAGTCACCAAATACTCTCAATTTTGTATTCCTTTCTTCTTGGTGAGGATCAGGCCATGTACTAGGGACTCATATTTAGCTTCATTATTAGTACAACTAAAATGGAAACACATAGCTCTAAGAATCTTTTCTCCTTTTGGTGAGGTAAGCAGATGCCTGCTCTTGAACTTTTCTTGCTTCTGGATCCACAAAAATTTAGAGTCCATATCATGGAATCTTCACTAGGATTTTCCTCTTCTTTTCTTGATTAACTCATTATTTCAAGTATCTCAGGGTCTTCATAAAAAATCACATATGTTCCTAACCCATTAGACTTGTAATTCCAAAAAGGATCACCCTGTGTCATATCTGATAGATTATTATCACCCTTTTTGTTACTATCAGTTTCAGTCCATTCTCCCATTTCTTCCACATAAACTCTTTCTTCCTTGGTGATGATATCATGGGATGCTTCAAATTTTGGTGTTGCATCATCATTAATATGCTCCTTACATAAAGGTTTTGATAGCACTTTCATCTTTGAACCATACTTGGTTCTTAGAATCAGATGTGACCAGTTCAAAGACATGTATCCCCCTATTTTGGTTGTGAAATCTCTAGATAAGCATAAACCAAAAACAAGATGAATATCTATGAGCACTACATATTGTACTACAATTATTTTTGGGCATGTATACAATTGTAGTGGAAGTTCCTTGATGATCCCTATGGTCTGAACTGATTATCCATTTAACTGCATTACATCTTTGGCTAATGGCTCATATTTTATCTTTAACTAGCATCAACTTTTTCTTGGGCATAACTATGGTGCTTGCACCTGAGTCTATCATTGAGTTATGCAGTAACTTTTTCCCCACTATTATAGTCATGTAAAAAGGGTTAGGTTTAGGTTTTCCTACCCCTTCTTTTAAATTCACTAGGGTAGACCCTAATTGTGGTTGAGTTACTTTGGGTTGCTCCTTCCCTTTGTCTACTAAGGCTTCCTTAGTGCTAGTAGCTTTTGGTTCATTCTGATCCTTTAGAGCTTCTTGTAATAATACCTTCTATTCCGGAATAGCTAACATATCATATAATGATAGATTAGTAGGAGCTTTCTTCAACTATTCCACCATATTCATTGGTCCTTGTTACTGCACTTTAGGGTAATAAGGATACCTTGTTCTTTCAATTGTTTGGTTGGTGAATTCTTGATTCTGTATTATCACTGGGATGTTTTGTCTTGCTGTGGGGGCATTAGAAGCTTGATTTGATGGTCCTTTTCTAGTTTTAGTTGTTATATCGGGAATGATTTCTGGGGTCTCTATCATCTTTCTCTTCGACCGAGTATAATAATCTGACTAAACCTAGGGGTTCTTGGAAGTTGATGCTTCATTGATGGACACATATTCTTCTCCCCCAATCCATGAGAATAGTGCATGCTCAGGGGCAATCTCTCCTTCCTACTCTAAAGACATACCTTGCATTTGAGCTACTATTACTACATTTTGGACACCAAGTGACTAGTGTGGGTATGGTCCTAATGATGTCCTGGTCTGGTCCCCCATTCTTCTTTGTTTTGCCACTCTTTGTTGTAAATTTTCTCTCGAGAAATATTTTGGCATATATGCATTATTACAAGGGAAGCACCATGCATTTATCTCTTCAGCTACATTATTCCACCTAGTGACCAACTCTTTCCCTAGATTAGGTGTGACTATTTGTAATGGTGTTTGCATAGGGACAAGCTTATTGGATGGCTGTGAAAAGGTTGGTCTCTGGGGCCCTTGATACTAGTTTGGCTAATATGGGGGTCTATTCCCTTAAAATCCCTAGTAAGGAGGCTTTTGATATGAGGTCTATTGCCTATTGAGGTTGATAATCTCATTAGAAAAGATTCTGAGAATGTTCTTGATATCATCTATTTCTGACGAAGAGGAAGATGACGTTGAGGTTGATGATGTTTGTGATGGGGGAAAGGTATACATAGAAGTAGTGACTTGAGGAACATTAGGGTCTTCTTCTTGAATAGGAATAGATAATTCAAGGAACATGGGTATAGGGTGCCTTGAAGGTAATTTTCCAACATTTATCAGGCTATTTTCTACTCTAACAACTAGATCATATGTTGTGGGAAGGGTTTGCCCTCCTAATTATTGGATCATAATCAAACTATCATAATTGAAAGCTTTAAGATAGAAGACAATTGCCATACTTGCTGATGGTAAGACCACAACTGGGACTCTTTTCCAAGTTTTCTAGAATTTGGTATTGAAGTTAGTTATGGCCTCTTGAGGTGCTCTTTTTATGGTGATTAATTGTTGCAAGAGAGACTACCTATTTCCCTTTTCACTGAATCTAGCATATAATGCATCTCCTAATTGGTCCCAAGTACCAATGATGTTTGATCTTAGAGATTGGTACCATTCAAGAGCTCTTACTTTAAAATAAGTGGCTAGCAATCTCAGAGCTATATTTTTCTCTGTAATATAATGCACAGTGCACACATCTGCCACATCTTGCAAATGTTCGGCTAGAGTCTTGAAGTCTTCTCCTATGAATTTAGGTAATGTCTTTAGAGAATTAGTAGGGATATATTCCCATGTGTTGGGAGGTGTTAGAAGAATGAGTGGGCTACCACTATTTTAGTTAACAAAATTTCTATTAGGAGCTGGGGCACCCATTTGTCCTCCTAAAGTATTTTGCTAGGTTGTTCTTCTTCTTGAGGTAGTTGCCAATGGTGGAAATAAAAGTCCTAGATTAACAATGCATCAGGCTCATGTAATCAGTCTGGGGCTCTGACTTCTTGTAGTGCATCGGATCATGTGCTTCTAATCAGGTAACAAGTAAACTTAGTCCCACTGGAGGTGCCAAAAAATTGTTGATGTTTAATTTTGCAAGAAATAACTAACAATGGGAAATTTCAAGAATGTGGGACTTGATTCTTGAAATGACGTCCAAATTTTTAAGAAGTTGACTCTTCTCTATTGTTTTGAGGTAAAGAAAAGAAAAAACAAGATTATAAAGGAATACTTAAAACTACTAAGGCAATGTGCCAAAATCATTATCTAACTCTAACAGCACAGTGATTAAACCTAACAGAGTCTACTAGTAAAGTTAAAGAGCATAAAACATGATTAATATTTCTAGTATATATATTAGATCAACCAAAGGATCATAATAAAAAGTAAGAAACAAGAATAAGAAATAGATTACAATTTGCACATGAAACACCACTCTCTTCATTGACTCACAGGAGAACAAAGTACAAGAGGCAAATATTTGCATAAAATACAATATTAGATCCCTCAAAGAGAGGCACTTATTAAGGTCGTAAAATGCTTCTACTCTAGCTCTGTTGATAAAAACTCTCTTTGATCCTTTCATGTTTCTAATCCATGCTATTTAAAGCACAAACCTCCTTCAAAAATCATTTGTAACTGATAAAATGCTTTAATTGTAACTTCCTCAAATATCGGCTTGACAACTGATTGCTCTAGTTAACTAACTCTTTCTATTTCAGCTGCAATGCTATAGATCTTCTTGAGAATATTGACTCTTTGTTCATATGTGCCATTATAATTATTTTAACCATCATATTCTATGCCTAGAGACTCATAAAATTGACACATGCCAGCCTCCACTATATTCTCTGATTCCTACTATATCATAGACTCTCCTCCTGACTCTCGTGTCCCAATGCTAACATCTGTCTATAACAACCAATGGTGCAATAGATAGAGTTCTTTGAAAATGAGGTACAATACAACACATGTCATTGAAACATGTGGAGTCTTCCACTACATTCTCTTTCTCAACAAAAGAGACACGTGGCAGACTGGTGCATCTTCTAAAAAACTTTATCAAATAGACTCTTTAAAACTACACCTTGCTGACAAGTGGCTTTTTCTGCTGCATTCTCCTTTATAAGAGTTGGGCCCATTTAATAATCAATGGTGAGACACGTGGAAGCTCTCACAACACTTTGAAGCCTTAACAAAAGGGACTCTTTATTATGCACAGTGCTGAAGTGCGACATCTTCCACTATCATCTATTGAGACTCATGATTTATTAAAAGCTAATAATGACATCACAAAACTTTTCCTTTGCCTTTTTCCCTTAAAAAATTGGAGACTCATTGTTCCACCATGTGGAGGCTTTGTGCAAGCTGGGAGAGTCTTTTGTTTCAAGAGTTCTTCAAATGAGCACTGTTGACCTATTTTCCTCTGTCTAGAGCTAAATAGTTCACCTTGTATATTCCTTGAATATCCTTTAGAAAATGACCCTATAAAGCTTAAATATTTCAATTACCCATGCTCTTCCTTGCCAAAAATCCCAAAAATCTCACCTTGAGAATCCTTACAAAAAACCCAGAAAAACGCAGAAACCTTTTGTCTTCAAGTGCTTTCCATCGCAAATAATTCTCAGTTTTATACTTAGTCATGTTTATATATGCATATGCAATTGTATGTTTCTTTGTATGTTCACATTGTATGTTCAAATATACAAAGGGAACATACAATGGTATATACATAGGCCATATACAAAGGTGAATGTACATCAGCAAGATACATAAGGTATATACAAGGGGCAGACATACAAAGGATTTTCGGCATGACATGCTTATCAGCAGCTCAACTCATAGTCTCTTTGATGGCCGATGAAGCATACAAGGAAGACATACAATTGTATATACAATCCTAAGATACAACTTTCTTCAGTGAGACTTTGCATATCGGTGACTCAGCTAAAGGTCTCCCCGACAGCCAATGCATGCGCACATACAAAGGGGGAGATACAAAAGGGGGGGTTCGCTTTTTGCATGTATACGCGATTGTATCTTTGCACATAAATTTGCATATGCAATGGCATATGCAATCCTAAGATACAACAGTCAGATGCAACGTTTGTATGTACAAGTGCAATTGTATGTAGTTCTGCTTGTATATTCGCATTGTATATGTGATATACAAGGTAAAGATACCAAGGGAAGACATACAACCTGGACGCAACTGGAGAATCAAATGCAGCGAATATCATTCTGGGATCCATAGTTTGTATGTTGAAGTGTGTATATGTGCCGATATGCAAAAGGTAGAGATACAGGCCAGACCTGTTCTAAAGTTACAATATGGTTGATAAACCATTTGAGTTTCACATTGTATGTATGTGCGATTGTATCTCATATACAATTGCGATGTACAATGCAGATACAAAGGGATTTTTTCAGCAAGACATAGTGCATCAGCGGCTCTATTTGTGGTCTTTTTGATGGCTAATAAAGTAGGCAAATGTTCAGCGATGGGTCCTAGTTTTCAGATTAGCGACCAATGGAGTGATGACACGTGGCAGGGGGATACATACAAAAGGTGATGCAAAAGTCAAGGTTGGTTTTTGTATGTTGGCGATTGTATGTATATACATTTGCACACACAAGCATATACAAAAAACACATGTAAGGGTATCTACGAGACCATGCTTATCGGCGGCTCAACTCACAGTCTCCCCGACAGCCCAATATATACCATAGTTGTATATACGATATGCAAATGCAAGATCCAATTGACCATAACTTTGACCACCCATATCTCCCTTATTCTGGCAAATTTCAACATACTTCAAAAGGCAAATATGCTTGTTTTTGCCTCCTCTTTCATCTGGTGGGCTTTATGGAGAATATCTTCATTTTCAAAATTTGATGCAAGTCTACAGGCTCGACTGACTGGACGTTTCAGTGACCAATTTGGCATATGCAAATGCAGATATTTGTTGCATTTATGGGTGCAGGTTGATTATTTAGCAGCTAACATTAAAGATTCAAAATATCTTTTATCTGCCCCAGTTCTAGATCTTTTATTCCATAACTTCTTGCAGGTGGATGTCCCTTCAGATGCAGATATTTTCCTGATACAGCCCATGGGGCGAATTTATTGTAACTGACTTAGGTCAGGTTCTAAATGCTATATATGCATAAGCTTGAGATGTAAATAAGGTTGGACATTGGAAGATTTAGTTATCTTTATGCTTCTGATTCCAAACAGAGCATTCCTAGACTGTAACCATGTCTTCTGATTGAATACATGCTAGTTATTTTACCTCTTCATGCTATTTTAACCCTATGTGATCAAAGAATGATGTGTTTGTGAATGTTTAATTCCTTCTAGTCATCTCTTGCTCCTTGCCTCTGTTAAAATCAGCTTGATCTGTATATGTTTATTGGTTGTATCTAATCATTTTGTGTGTTTTGTCAGTTCTATGAAGTTTTCTTTTATTGTCTAGTGCATCACCCTTATTTTTTAAGTTTTTTAGTTTTATCTTTCATTTAAATAGCATTCCTTCTCCCTTTTCCTCTGTAAATCCAGTAGATTTTAGGTGATACCTAGCTAGGAAGCCAGCCTTCTCTGAAGGTTCTTTCCAAACATAGGTGACCCATAGACCTTGGAAAGATCCCATGTTTCTCCAGATTGTTAAAGTTTTACAACTGTAGCAAGGGTGCAAATTTGGGTGAGAACGGTTTTTGGCATGCCCGGTGGGACTTTAAAATCATTTTGCTAGTTATGATATGCTACCAGCATTATCAGTCTTTTAAGAGGCAATTTTTTATATATCTGGCGACTCATACTGAGAAAGGACAAGTAGATCAGCGTTGCTGTTACATTTTATGAGAGAAATACAAAATCAGAGTTTGAGTTCACTTGATTATTTGCAGTTGTCTCTACCTAGAAGACAGAGTAGAGTTGTGGTAAGGACTCCAATTTCTAAAAGAATACAATCAACTCCACCAAGTTTTAGGCCAGTCGCACCTATAGTTCCTGTACCGATTCAAGCAAACCTACCTCCAGCTATTCCAATGGCAAGAAATCAGCCATTTGTGGCTTTTGATGGAATTTGATGGTGCATGATAATATACCCATGGCAGCTTTGAAAAGCCTACCCTATTTCACTAGGGAGGATCAAACTACCCCAATTGAGCATATTAGAGACGTAGCTTCTCTATGTGGTGTTCATCATGTAACTCAAGAAAATGTAGCCATCAGGCTGCTGGCTACCTCATTTAAAGGAAAAGAATTATAGTGGTTCAGGAGTTGCAAACCATTGCAACTTGGGATGATCTAGGTGATAAGTTGAACAAACAATTTCAAGATAAGTCAGATAACTTATCGTTGGTTAAACAGATGACTACAATAAAGAGAGCTCCCTAGGAGCAAATGATGGATTTCAACATCTAGTTTCAAAAGACATGGAATAGAATTCCTGCCATGGTAAGGCCTCCATCAGAATATGCATTTCTATATTTTTTGAAAGCTCTAAATAGTGGCATTTCAGTAATGATACAATCGTTGGGAGGTATAAGTTTACCTGATGCATATGAAATAGCCATTAGAGTAGAAAACAACCTGATTTAGGCTGGGAAAATAGCACCTAGACTACCAGTGCCCATTTTTCCTGAGATTCAAGCTTTAATGCCTTTGCCTATCCCATATTTTGCCCCTTTACCTGCTACAGCATCATTGCCAAGTACTTCCAATCCTGAAGCTACTGTGCCTAGCTCATCCCAAGAGTTAAGAGAGATCAAAAATAGCCAACAGAAAATAGAGAATATCTTGCAAACTTTTGGGAATGAGCTGGTCAACATAAAAAAGTAGCAGTCTCAGAACAGACAGCCTTATCAGCCACACAGCCAAGGGTAAAATCAGCCTTATCAAGGGAAAAACCAACCATATCAAGCCAATAGGCCTCCATATCAAGACAATTACCAGGGTACCAGGCAGAATGTGAACTAGAGGCCTTTTCAGCCTTACAATCTTGTACCCATTAATGCAATTAGGGACCTTGTCCCTGTTCAAAATAACCTTGTAGCCGAGTATGAATGGTGTTTTCCATCCAATCAGCCACATAGTTAGGCAACCTGTTCAAATGGAGTGATAAATCAGGCTCTAATAATACAAAATGTTGTAGTTTCACAGCCAAACACACCGAGTGATGGGGCTCTATAGCAGAAAGAATAGCCTCATAATGATACTGCCTTCATAAATTGGTAGGGAGATGAATTATGTGGCATAAACAGAGATGATACTTTAGTTGCAGCAAATACCAAAGCTAAAAAGAGGGGTTATGAGATAGATCAAGCAACAAATAAAGGAAAAGGACCTACTGATTCTTCTACATCCTAGATTCCCCATATATTGCAAAGGAATACTCAAGCAGCTGCCAGGGAACAACCTCATTTGTGGGTTGATATTGCAGCTACAAAGTCACATTAGAAGGTAAACGTCACTCCACCTTTTAATATCATTGAAAATATGAAGAAGATGAATGTGACAATGTCTATGTGGGATTCCCTAGCCATCCCAGGTTAAAAGGACATGTTACAATCTGCCTTGTCTGATTTAAAAGTGTCAAATGATGTAACTGTTGACCCAATTAGGGTTGTTCTTACAAATTCATCCTAGGACAACAATAAACAACCACATAAGAGTGCTAAACCACTTCCATTCTTTGTGTCATTAATAATTGGAGACAAGTTAGTACATAACTGCATGGTGGATAGTGGTGCAAGTAGTTCTGTAATGCCAAAATAGATTGCAGACCAATTAGGATTGAAATACCAACCCCTTACGAAGGGTGTACTCTAGTTAGATGGCACAACCATTAACACTGTAGGTGTGATAAAAGATCTAGGTCTCACTTTGCACACTTGCCCAAATGTTTCCATTTCTCTAGAAGTGTTCATCATAGATTTACCTCCTCATTTTGCCATGTGTTTGTCAAGAGAGTTCATAGCCAAGATAGGAGGATATTTATCCTCAAATTGGTCCCACATGTTTTTTAGGACCCGATATGGCACAAAAGTGATCCTAAAATATGAATTGCTTGCCAAATATCACATAGAGCCTTATGTCCCAAGTGCTGTTAATGCAAATTGCATTATTTTTTATGATCTTGAGCTTGTTGCCACTCAAGAGTTGCAAACTAAAAGTATACCAGAAGTACTGTTAAAGGAGTGGGCCTTAGAAAATATTGTAGATGATCTCGAAGGACACATTCAAGAAACTCGTATGGGAGTTTACATGCTGCACGAACCTGAAACATAAATTCCAAACCTTGTAAAGAGTGCAGAGCAGCAGATAGAACAACAAGATGAGGTATGGAAAATGTACTTTGATGGCTCTAGGAATAGGAATGGATCTAGTGGTGGTGCAATGCTTGTGTCTCCACAAGGTGACAGATATTATTCTACTTTCCATTTTGCTTTTTCATGTACAAATATAATTGCTGAGTATGAAGGGTTGATTCAAGGTTTGCAGTGGGCAAGAAAGAGGAAAGTTAGCTGTTTACAGGTGTATGGGGATAGTGAACTCATTATGAATCAAATGAGAGAACTGCACATTACAAAGAATGATGTTTTGAAATGCTATAAACATAGGGTATGGGATATGGTTGAGGAGTTTGATGCTTTCAATCTAATCTCTATTCCAATAAATTAGAACTACCATGCAGATAGGTTAGCTGCGATTGGGGCTCAGTTTGATATCCCCAATGATATTCAAAGAGAAAAGGTACAGCCTCATGTGAAGATAGTTGATAGGCCCTCTATTCCTGACAATAACATTCATTGGCAGGTTTTTGAGAGTGATGAGTAGATTCTACATTTCCTATTAGAAGAGGATGAGTTTTCTATGATGAATTAGAACAAAATCAAACAACAATATGATGATGATCAAGTTGTTCAGCTAAGGACTAATAAGCTTCCAAGAGGATTGGTAACCCTGGAATCTATTTTTGGTACTGATGATCAGCTGAAAAAGAACAAAACCAGCATGTAGGTCAAAGAGGAACATTATGAGGAGCTGGAAATTTTCAAAGGTAAGCTTCTCAAAATTGGTAAAATCTATTCCCCTGAGGATAGGAAGGCTTTTATTGCTCTTTGTCAAGAATTTGAAGCTGTGTTTGCTTGGGAATACTTAGACTTAAAGAAGTTTGACCCTCATATTGCCCAGCATACTATAGAGTTAGAGCCAGGTGCAGAACCTGTGAAGCAGAAACAAAGACCTTTAAATCCAAAACTTGAGCCTTTGATGATTAAGGAATTAACCAAGCTGATCGAGGGAAACATCATTTTTCCGATCAAGCATACTTCTTCGGTCTCAAATCTTGTTCCTGTGAGGAAAAAGAATGGAGAGATTAGGTTGTGCGTTGATTTTAGAGACCTCAATAGAGCCTCCCTAAAGGACCACTACCCGTTGCCCTCAATGGAGTAAATTCTGCAAGTAGTGGCTGGTTCAGAAAGATTCTCCTTACTTGATGGATATTCTAGTTATAATCAAGTATTGGTCAAGGAGGAAGATCAATTTAAAACTACTTTTACCACCAAATGGGGCACCATGGCCTACAGAAGGATGCCTTTTGGTCTGTCAAATGCTGGCTCTACTTTTTAGAGAGCTATGGATATGGCTTTTAAAGGTTTGCTTTATAAATTGGTACTTGTGTACCCTGATGACATCACAATTTTCTCTAAAGATGCAGCTGAACATTTATCCCTCTTGAGGCAAGTATTTGAGAGATGTAAAGAGTTTGGGATATCTCTCAATCCCAAGAAATGCATTTTTGTTGTGCATGAAGGCAAGCTTTTAGGACACATTGTGTCAAAAGAGGGAGTTACCATTGATACAGAAAGAGTAAGAGTTATTTTGAAGCTGCCTTTACCCAATCACAAGAAAGGACTACAAAGTTTTAATGGCAGAATTAATTTTCTGCGTAGATTTATACCTGACATTGCAAATTTATTGAAGCCTTTGACCTCTATGTTAAAGAAAAATGCAGTTTTTAGTTGGACAAAAGAGGCCAAACTCATATTTGAGTCCATAAAAGAAGTGTTATCGGTTGTGCCAGCTCTGGTAAATCCTAATTTTTCAAAAGATTTTATTTTGTATGCTTATGGCGGTCTGGATACAATTTATGCAATTCTGGTACAATAGCAAAGTGAAGGCTTTGAACATCTAATTGCTTTCTTTAGTCGAGGACTGGAAGAGTATGAACAGTGGTATAGTTTCATTGAAAAACGTGTCCTTGTAGTGGCAAAAAGTCTAAAGAAGTTCAGGCATCTTATTTCTAACAATAAGGTACATTTGATGGTTGCTCACCCTAGTGTGAAAGAGTTCCTGTTAGGAAAAGATGTTAATGAGAAAAGGGCTAGTTGGATTACCAAAGTCATGGAGTATGACGTAGATATCAAGATAACCAGCTCATAAGAGGTAGAGGACTCAGTGAACAGCTTGCTACTAGTTCTGAAAATGAAACAAAGAAAGAAGAAGAGGTGCTTCTGACCATTGAAGATGAACATCAGGATGATACAACGATAGTGGGAGTAGGTTGGGTTAATGACATGACTCATTTTTTACAAACTGGTGAATGTCTAGCAGGTTTATATAGAACCAAGAGAAGATATTTTAGACTGCAGTCTATTCCATATGTTTTAATTAATGGCATCCTTTTCAGAAAGGATTTTAATGGTGTGTTGTTAAGATGTATTGATAATGATCAAACTGACAAGATGCTACATGAGTTTCATGATGGAACAGCAGGGGGTCATTTTGCCCCAAGGACTACTGCTTGGAAAATAATGAGAGTTGGATATTACTGGCCCAGCTTATTCAAGGATGCTCATGCATGGGCCAGAAAGTGTGTAAAATGTGCCATTTTTGTAGGCAAAGAAAGGTTACCAGCTTTACCTCTGCAGCCAATTCAAGTAGAACAACCCTTCATGAGATGGGGCATCACTTTTATAGGTCCCATTAACCCACCGTCAAGTGCAGGTCACAGGTGGGTACTTACAGCAACAGACTATTTCACAAGGTGGACTGAAGCAGTGGCTCTGAAGGAATCCAATGAGAATGTTGTTTTGAACTTTTATTGTGATTTGGTATCTAGATTTGGAGTACCTGAGTCAATTATCTCTGACAATGCTTTAGCCTTTGTGGGATTGAAAATAACTGACTGGGCTGTGAAGAATGGAATCTATTTGAACACTTCATCAAATTATTACCTACAAGGTAATGGTTTGGCTGAATCTACAAATAAGAATCTCATAAGGATTATTAAAAGATCAATGGAGGACAACCAAAGAACCTGGCACACCAATTTGAAATCTTCTTTATGGGTAGATAGAATAACTCCCAAGAGGTCTATTGGAAACTCTCCATATATGTTAGTTTATGGAAGAGAGGCAAGATTGCCTATGTCTGTCGAGCTGCCAGCACTTGATATCATGAATTAGTTGGAGATGTTTGAAGAAGAAGATCCCATGGCTATCAGATATGCTCAACTTATGGAGCTTGAAGAGATCAGAGATAAAACTTTGAAAACTATGGAGTATCATCAGCTTCAGACAAAAAGAGTTTTTGATAAGAGAGCCACTCCCAGAATTTTTGAGGAGGGTGATATGGTACTCAAATGGGATGAGTTGAAAAGCAGGCGAGGGAAGCACTCCAGGTTTTATAGAATGTGGAGTGGCCCATTTATCATTACTGAATGCAAGGAGCACAATACATTTCAGTTATCAAACATGGATGGAGAAAATTTGCCTATCCCAGTCAATGGGATACACCTAAAGAGGTGTTTTGAGGTATGACTTGTCTTGTAAAATAGTAGATTAGGTTTCTTGCTTTCAATAAGTGCTGCTGCAAAATAGTTAGATACTTTTTATTTTCCCTAAGTGCTGTCTAGCACAGTTAGTTGGGTTGCTCCAACATTTTGTTTTGTTTCGGTCTTCCAAGTGTTCTTCTTTGCTGATATGCTGAGTTACTAAGGTTAGGATTATTTCTTAAAAGTATATTTTGAGTCTTTATATGACTCCATGCCCAATGGATGCTTAAGGCCACTGGTCTAATCATTTAGCAGACAAACATGCCTTAGAAGTCACTAAATTGTTGACCTATTTTCCTCTGTCCAGAGCTAAATAGTTCACCTTGTATATTCCTTGAATATCCTTTAGAAAATGACCCTATAAAGCTTAAATATTTCAATTACCCATGCTCTGCCTTGCCAAAAATCCAAAAAAATCTCACCCTAAGAATCCTTGCAGAAAACCCAGAAAAACCCAGAAACCTTTTGTCTTCAAGTGCTTTCCATCGCAGATAATTCTCAGTTTTATACTTAGTCATGTTTATAAATGCATATGCAATTGTATGTTTCTTTGTATGTTCACATAGTATGTTCAAATATACAAAGGAAACATACAATGGTATATACATAGGCCATATACAAAGGTGAATGTACATTGGCAAGATACATAACGTATATACAAGGGGCAGACATACAAAGGATTTTCGGCTTGACATGCTTATCGGCGGCTCAACTCATAGTCTCTCCGATGGCCGATGAAGCATACAAGGCAGACATATAATTGTATATACAATCCTAAGATACAACTATCTTCGGCAAGACTTTACATATCAGTGACTTAGCTAAAGGTCTCCCCGACAGCCGATGCATGTGCACATACAAAGGGGGAGATACAAAAGGTGGGGTCCACTTTTTGCATGTATATGCGATTGTATCTTTGCACATAAATTTGCATATACAATGGCATATGCAATCCTAAGATACAATGGTCAGATGAAACATTTGTATGTGCAAGTGCGATTGTATGTAGTTCTTCTTATATATTCACATTGTATATGTGATATACAAGGCAAAGATACAAAGGGAAGACATACAACCCGGACGTGACTGGAGAATCAAATGCAATGAATATCATTTTGGGATCCGTAGTTTTTATGTTGAAGTGCGTATATGTGCCGATATGTAAAAGGCAGAGATACAGGCCGGACATGTTCTAAAGTTACAATATGGTTGATAATCTATTTGAGTTCCGCATTATATGTATGTGCGATTATATCTCATATACAATTGCGATGTACAATGCAGATACAAAGGGATTTTTTCAGCAAGACATAGTGCATTGGTGGCTCTATTTGTGGTCTTTCCAACGGCTAATAAAGCAGCCAAATGTTCAGCGATGAGTCCCAATTTTTAGATCAACGACCAATGGAGTGATGACACGTGGCAAGGGGATACATACAAAAGGTGATGCAAAAGTCAAGGTTGGTTTTTGTATGTTGCGATTGTATGTATATACATTTGTACATACAAGCATATACAAAAAGCACATGTAAGGGTATCAGCGAGACCATGCTTATCAGCGGCTCAACTCATAGTCTCACCGACAGCCCGATATATACCACAGTTGTATATGTGATATGTAGATGCAAGACGCAGTTGACCATAACTTTGACCGCCCATATCTCCCTCATTTTAGTGAATTTCAACATACTTCAAAAGACAAATATGCTTGTTTTTGCCTCCTCTTTCATCTGGCGGGCTTTATGGAGAATTTCTTCACTTTCAAAATTTGATGCAAGTCTACAGGCCTGACCGACTGGATGTTTCAATGACCAATTTGGCATATGCAAATGCAGATATTTGTTGCATTTATGGGTGCAGGTTGATGATTCAGCAGCTCACATTGAAGATTCAAAATATCTTCTATCTGCCCCAATTCTAGATCTTTTATTCCATAACTTCTTGCAGGTGGATGTCCCTTTAGATGCATATATTTTCCTGATACAGCCCATGGGGCGAATTTATTGTAACCAACTTAGGTCAGGTTGTAAATTCTATATATGCATTAGCTTGAGATGTAAATAAGGTTGGACATTGGAAGATTTAGTTAGCTTTATGCTTCTGATTCCAAACAGAGCATTCATAGACTGTAACCATGCCTTCTGATTGAATACATGCTGGTTATTTTACCTCTTCATGCTATTTTAACCCTGTGTGATCAAAGAATGATGTGTTTGTGAATGTTTAATTCGTTCTAGTCATCTCTTGCTCCTTGCCTCTATTAAAACTAGCTTGATTTGTATATGTTTATTGGTTGTATCTAATCATTTTGTGCATTTTGTCAGTTCTGTGAAGGTTTCTTTTATTGTCTGGTGCATCACCCTTATTTTTCAAGTTTTTCAATTTTATCTTTCATTTAAATAGCATTCCTTCTCCCTTTTCCTCTACAAATCTAGTAGATTTTAGGTGATACCCAGCTAGGAAGCTGGCCTTCTTCGGAGGCTCTTTCTAAACACAGGTGACCCACAGACCTTGGAAAGATCGCATGTTTCTCCAGATTGCTAAAGTTTTACAACTGCAGCAAGGGTGCAAATCTGGGTGACAACAAGCACCATTCTAACACTTGGCAACTTCCACTACCTTCTAGACTCTTAAACACTCTTTTCTCCGCTTCGATGTTCGTATTGCAAGTATGTACTAACTGGTGTTGTCATTGATGTTAACATGCTTGTGTTGTCATTGGTGTAAACTGTGTCTTTTGATATTGCTAATTATTTCTTGATTGAGTTGTAATGCTAAGGTGAATTGAATGGATTGAACAAGTGTTGATGTTGTTGGTATATTGTTCTTGTTGTAGAGTTTCTATGTACTTTTGTGAAAATTTGCTCTCCAAGTGGAACCAATGTCTTGCAGGATACTATCTAAGTTTTTGCTTCGCATTTATTCTATGTTAAAGAACTGAGTATGAGATTTGGATATGTTTTAGAGAAGTGTTTGAAGATGCTAGATCTAGAATTTGGTGGTTTGGATCATTGTACAATGGAAGTTGTGTTCACTAGTTCGAAGACTATATTTGATAGGGTTTATGAGTTGCATAGATGTGTCTGGGATTGATGCAGAGCTAACTACACAAATACCATAAAGGGTCACAAAAAACCACATACAAGGAAGAGAATATAGGGGATGGTAGGGCAAAACAACTCTTCTAGGCCTCAGTGGACCAAGCTACAACACTTGACATCAAATAGGACATGATTGTCCTCTCACTGTCCATGACTTCAACACTACATAACAACCCCATTTTTTGGTTCATATAGATTGGAACCTTTCCAAAATTTCTAGGGACCCTAGACCTTCTAGGTTTGACTGTCCCAAGCTCACAAAACCATCAAAAAGCTCTAGAGGTTCCTTCTAGTACCCTGTCCTTCACACTCTAACCAACTTCCTTGTCACCCTCCTAAAGGGACTGTCATGCAATAACTTTTGATGGAGGCCTCCAAACATGACTATTATGAGCTTTTTGAGTACCCATTATCTTGTTCTTCAACATATCTTCCATGCAAGGTGGGTTGTTTACCAACATATGGGTCAAACTAGGATTGTTGCTGTCGTCCTAAGCCAAATTAGGCCTCCTTCTACTCCACAAGTGCATGAAAATGATAACCCACTCCACAAATTCTTGTTCCCAGGTGTTGGAGATGTTGTATACTAATAAATTTAACTAGTTTCAAGGTCCTTAACCAGCACAAAACTACCTTATTTTCAAAAACAAACTTTGCCCATGCTTGGATTGCCCATGCTTGGACAGTCCAACACATAGTGATATGAACACAAATCTACCTTTTTGTTCCAATCTTCTACTCTTACACATAGAACCATTAGAGATACATGTGAACTAGACCTGATTCATTCCTTTTCATACATGGTGTAGGATTGGGGTGCTATAAATCCATTGATTTTGCAAAACCCTCAAAAAACCTAGGAAAATGAACAGTTTTAGAAAAAACACTATATAATCCTTCAATTACAATGAAATTACTTCCAACCTATTTTAAATGCAAGGTATCTCATCCTATTTTCATTCTTCAGTCATTTGGATTCTTGACCATTAGCTACAGGACCGTACTAATCAAGGGAGCAACAATAAAACAGTGACAAAACTATAAAATAGAACAATAGGAAGAAAAATGTTTGACAAAATCCTCAACTAACAATGGAAATCCTCCAAATTTGGTGCAAATGAAAGGTAGAATCATCCATCACACCATTCTATACATAAGGCATCAAAAACAATAATGTATGACCAAGGAAAATGAGAGGGAACGGCAAAATTCAGAAAAAATAGAAATGGGACAGCAAAACAACATTTTTCTTTATTCTTTTGTCTTCAAAACTTCATCCATTCCTCCATGCATTCGACCACACACCTCTCAAAATGCTTTTTTTACATATGTTTATATCATTGTCTCTTATTTCCATCATGGGAAGAGGCTAAGAATAGCCTAACGAACTGATTTTTCCTAAAAAACTATTTTTTCCTAATTTTAGACTATCACAGTCTTACATGACTGCAGACCACTAAATTATTCTTAATCTCTACTACATAAAATAACTAAAATCAACATCCACTACATGAGCATACCTATCTGATGGGGATAACTATGGACTTAGAAAAACCTATCTTGTTTGAAACATTTCAAGACCTATGTAATGCTGCAAGTCTCCCTACCAATTCAAGTGCTCTCAGACATTTTCTACCCAAAATGCCTAACTCAAACTAATTAGTCTATTATAGAGGTGAAAGACCTATTAGTCTATTATTCTCCATACAGACACTACTTTCTTGGTGTGGGACATTCTTCTTTGTCCTCACTGCTTTCCAAGATTTTCCACTTGCAAGGCCTATAGCCTTCTTGAGTCCATTATTAGCCCTCCTCTCTGGGTCTAGGGTCTAATTGCTTAGTACTCAATTCTTCCTACTCTCACCCATGCTTCTTCTTAGACTAAAACTTGCATACCTAGTCGGGCTATGGCAAAGCTCACCTAGGACAAGTTCTTACTATCTCTCATTGACAATTTTACCATCTCCACAAAAAGAAAAACAAGAAAAGAGATCTCTGCTTGATGGTCCTCCATGACTATACAGACGAATTGCAGGAACATCAAGACAGAGACTGTATATGCCTAAAAATGACATGATTCATTCTAAATAAATATTCTTAATATTTATTTCCCTTCTAAATTTCTCCCACCATTCTAAATAAATATTCTAAATATTTATTCCCCTCTTCTATCAATTAAATAAATATTCTAAATTTATTTAATCAGTTAACTATTCTAAAATTAAATAAAAACCAATTTATTTAATTAAATTCCCTAAATTCTTCTAATATCTCACACAATTAAATAATCCTAAAATTATTTAATTATTCATAAATTCCTCTATTCTAAGTTCCAATTTCAAAAATCCACCTCACCTTCCACCTCATCTTTCCACCTCACTTTGTCCACCTCACCATGTTGCACATGTAATTAAATATATTAAATATTTAATTACCTAATATTCCCTCACCCACATGTCCCATTTCTTCTCTCAATCAAAACTGTTAACTAACCAATCAATTCTGTCAGCTCCTCAATTTATTGAGGTAACTGATCAATCAATTTAGCCAGTCCCTCAATCCATTCTTCTAACTGACTAATCAAGTTTGTTAACTGATCAGTCAAGGGAGTTAACTCTCCAATCAATTTTGTCAAATCCCCTCTTTCATGATGGAGGTGGGACACTTATCATATTCCTACTAGTTGCACATTCCTCAACCATTCTCAGCCATTGATCATCATACTTCTCCTCAACCATTGATTCTCATTCTTTTGAATCTATAAAAGAAGCCTTATCCTTCCATTCTAATCATCCAGGTTATTTGTATTGTTACTCTGTAGAAATTCACTAGCGCGCCTTTGGTACCCCCAATACAATCTACTTGAGATCACCATTGTTGCTTCGAAGCTCATCTTCTTGGCATATTCATTATCATAGCCATTCACTATCAACATCCTTAAACACAGCAAAAGAGTGCACTCTCTGAGGGCCTACTTCATACAAACAAGGATGATCTTGATAGGCAACAATAGAAGTTTCGATTCAAGGAAGGTGTGCATTGTTTGATTCATTGCTTCATTTCATTTAATCTTCTTAGTTTCATTATTCTATTGAGTTATGGGTATTTGATGTTGTTTGTTGCATATTCATTATTGATCCTATTTTACCCTAACATTTTTGGTGCCCACCGTGGGGCCTTGCCCCCTTATCTTATCAAAATCTGAGCTTTTTCTGAAGACAGGTTCCGTACAGGCATCACACAGGCTAATCCGATGCATTTGAACAATTCCATGGTGCTTCTGTCTTCTGTTCCGGTGCTTATAATCTTATGGTGCTTTTAAACACTATTTCCAGCACTTATGTTCCTTTTCCTGGTGCATATGTTCTTACTGTGCATATATTCATTATTGTTGCACTTTTAAATACTGTTACGACACATATGTTATTACTATGCATATGTTCATTACTACTGCACTTTTAAATACTGTTCCGGTGCATATATGTTACCGCGCTTTTGTTGACTACTTCTGCGCATTTAGTCACTGAAGCTACGCTTTTGTAGTAGGTAATGATTTTAGGGTTTTTCTAAGAAGATTTGCTAACGCTAACATCTTTGTAGGTATTCTCTGGAGTTGTTTTACAGGATAGGTTCGGGTTTAGTTTCATAGAGTTGCATTTTGATAGTTCACACTTCACTTTCTAAAGGGATAGTAAAATAAATACTCATGCAAAATCTCACATAGCTTTTAATTAGGAAGGTGGTAACTGTATCATTTGATATCTTGCATTGCAACATTGCTATCTTTTCAAAGTTATTGTTATCTGGTATAAAATTGAACTCATCATTGCTCTTAGGGTTAAAACTGAACCACTGCTATCTCAATTGACCAACATTTCAAAGTTAACAACTCGTGCTATCGTGGTATAAAACTAAAGTCATCACTAATATTTGGGTTAAAACTGAACCACTGCTATCTCGATTGAACAACATTTCAAAGTTAACAATTCGTGCTATGTGGATTAAAACTGAACTCACCATTGCTATCTCACTAAATCACTTCAAAGTTCTGTGCTTGCCCAAGTAGATTAGCCCATTTAGTTTTTCTACTTTTAACTAGGTTGGATTAATTAGTGTCTTCCGTGCTTATCGAATAACAACAGGCCTATGCTCTCCCCTTTATTGGGTGACCAAAATGCTAGACTTGTTATTCCATCTATTTAACCTTTAAGAGGGGCTTGCCCTTGGATGCACACCTGTCCAAGTGGGAATGACCTTGAGTGGAAACAGGCTAGACACCAAGCTCTACCAATCCACTTAAAACAAATATTCTTGAGGTGAAAACCTCCTGCAACAAGTGCTGCTATGTTACAGCGACGACCAGCCTCCCCCAAAACCCTCTCAGGCACAACCCTTTGAGGCTGGGAGACTCCATAATGGAGAGTAGTGCCGCCGTATGTGTAACCACTTGAACGGTTGCCCACATTAAACACCTCTTGTTCTAGCAGCCAAAAACCCTTGTAATCCATTTCTAGCCTAAGATTTTTGTACTTGCTTTTGTTCCTTTTAGTCCAAAATAGAGTCAGAAAATACCACAAAAAAATTGAAAAACTATAAAATATTCTTTGTGCTTGCTATGTTTTCTTGCTGTTAATTCATAAAATTAGATCAAGAAGACCTTTTTCTAGCCAAAAATGCCAAAAACAATAGAAAATTCCAAAAAGTTGCAAAAAAACTGAGAAAAGCCAGAGCGGCGCATCCGTCCTCTATTTCTGCGCATTTGTGTCGACTAGCGGTGCATCTGTTTAGACCTACTGCACATTTATTGACTATTGCTGTGCATTCATATTTTACCAGTATAGCACATATACACTGACTTCCTACGCATCTATGGATTTCTGCTGCACATCTATTTCAGCGCATCCACGACAGTGAGTACTTGCACTATTTTTGAGAGAAAAATTTTACCTATTTGGAATACCCATTTCAGCCTAGCTTCACAATCAAAGATCAGGTTATACCTTGTAGTTAGTCTTCGTCCAATTCATCCAAGTATCTCTTTTCCGTCAATTGTCCCATTCACCTTCTGTCAAAACCTTTCTTGTCCCAAAGTTAGATTATTCCATATTAGTTCGACATAGGTCCCCTTTTCATATCCTTTGTGAATTCACGTAAGCCTAGTAGGTCACAGAACTTTACTAGTAGCCTTGTTGCATGACTAATCCCTACACAGTAAGACAGGTATCGACTACCGTTACTAGTGGCTACCGTCTTGTGTCAACCATCTTACTTGAAGTCATTGAGTGAGAAATTCCTTTGTCCAAGTCTTGTCCTAGGTATCCTATTCACAACAATCTCAGTCAGCACCTCGCCAAAATTTCTAATCCTAGTCCACTTCATCCCGCATCACCTTGCATGGTCCTTACTAGATCTCAATACAAGAAGCAACTTGAAATGGCCGGCTCATCCAATCATATCGTCACACCTCATGATAGTGACGAAGAGATCTCTCATGAAGATTATGAAGGGAGCATCCAAGATCGGAAATTCCAACGTTTAGTAGAGAAGGTGCTCCATGTGGACCCTCATAAGTATTTCTATCATCTTGCTAGTCTCAGAATTAAACTCCCCACAGACTTTGATATAAGCTCAATCATGGAAAATATAGACAATGATCATGAAAGGGGAAAGAATGATACAGACCCACATGCAAATGAAAAGGGAAGGAATGCCATAGACCAAAATGCAAATGATAGAGGAAAGAGACCCATGGATCAAATGGCTCCTATGGAAGAAATGAGGAGACAACTTGAGAGCCTAACGCAACAAATATTAGACCTTAAGACGGGTGCAAATACCAAGAACTACTCTTTGGAAGATATAGCACCATACCCCTTTGACAAAAGTTTGGTCACGAAACCATTCCCCTATCGGTTCAAAGTTCCAAAGATTGACAAGTACAAAGGGAAGGGGGACCCTAGAGATCATATTAGGGAATTCAATGCAACATGTTTAGAAGTAGCTCACAACGAGACCTACTTGATGAGATTATTCCCAAGATCTTTAGGTGGTCAAGCTATGGAGTGGTTCTCATGTCTCCCACCAGGAATCAAAACTTTTGATGAACTTGTCAACAAATTTATCACACTTCTCTTACAATATTGAACATGAGGTATCTATGCTAGATCTATGCAACACCAAACAAAAGAGTGGTGAGTCATTTGCCACCTTCTTATAATGATGGAGACAACTAGCTAGTAAGTGTTCTTATGATATGCCTGAGAAGCAGCTATTGGAGATATTTGTCCACAACCTAAACACTGATCTTAGCTATCAAATATAGATACAATGCCCTACATCATTTTCAAAAGTCATTGAAATGGGATTGTTCATTGAAAAGGCTATGATCACTAAAGGAGCAATCAAGATATACAAGGACACACCTACTTCAAATTACACAATGGATAAATCAAAGTTTTGGACCAAGAATAAGAATGTGGTCAACGATAGGGTAGTGGTTGCCAAGGCGGCAGCTCCCAAGCAACAACCCATATTCACTCTCAAAGGAGAAACAAACACCCAATAAACCATTCGCTCGGGAGCCATGACCATGGTTCAGTTCAAATCCAAGGAGAAAGTTCACACCATTAGGTGAGTCTCAAGATTCTGCATTAAGGAAGTTGTTGGCTAACAATGAAATCTCTCTACCGCCAATAAGTGATTATGAGCCTATAGTCCAACCTCCCTATTGGAAGGACACAGACTATTGTGAATATCATCGAGGAAGGGGGTATACAACCAACAATTGTATCTGTCTCAAAAATGTCAGACAAGATGTACTAGATTAGAACCAAGGAGGAACCCAACAACATACCTCCAATGAAACTCATGTGGCCTACAGGGATCTGCTTCTAAATCATGACAGACTGTACAACAACAATAACAACAACGGCAACAACAACAATAACAACAATAGGCCATACAACAACAACAACAATGGCAATAACAACAATTGCAACAAGCCAAATCAGAACAGTGAGAATAGTAATGCCAACTATGCAAGTGTACCATTTGACTATACCATAAATTGCATTTCCAAGCATGTCCCACAAATCAATGTCATCACGCCCAACCAATAATTAGGACCTAATAGAACTAGTTGTAGTATCATTACCCACAGTGGTAAAGTCACGCTCAATACCACCCCTCCAAGGTCGTCACCTTCTCCATCCAACTTCTGCCAGTATAATGTCATAGACCAATTACAGAAAACTCTGGCCCACATTTCTATCTTAGATTTATTGCGTCTATCCCCGTCCCATTAGGAGATCCTCAAAAAAGCCTTAGTGGAAACCATTGTCCCCACCAAATTGGCCCAAGAGAAGTTTCAGGCCATGGTAGGTAATCTGACCTCTTCAAGCTCCATATCATTTACTGAGCAAGATGACCTCTCTGTATCTCAACCACATAACATCCCTCTACATATTGTCACCTTCATCCACAAGCACCGCATCAAGAGTGTTCTCATTGATGGGGGGGCGGTTTAAATATTTGCACATTAAAGCTAGTCCTTGCATTGGGGTTCTCCAAACAGGCAGTTGATCCAAGGAGGAAAATTACCATCAAAGCATATGACGAGGAAGAAAGAACCACAAAAGGAACAGTAGTCCTACCCATTCAAGTGGAACCAGTAATAAAAGATGTTGTGTGTCAAGTCCTAGATAGGGAGCTCACTTATAATATTCTTCTAGGGAGACCATGGATTCACGCCATGAAGGTTGTTCGCTCTACTTATCACCAATGCAAAAAGTTCCCACATAATGGCAAGCAAGTCACCATTCAAGGCGACCCCGACCCCTATCAGCATTACAACTCTTTCCCTGCAAAACTTGAATGTGTCATACCAAATAACAGAGCATATATATCCCCTATCCTGTAGTATGATCATACTGCTAAATCATCCTCATCCCGGCCCAAAGAATAGAAAATTACCATAAAAGAAAGTGGAGTAGGGGAATACTCCATTGAGCACAGCCTCAACCTTGCTAAGATGCCTGTATCTCCTAGATCTTTTGGCCGACCCAAACTTTTTCCAAAGCCATCTGCTCCTCCTATAACTCCCGCAACTCCCTTTGTAAAATGGGGGACCTTATCTGATGAAACAGAGGAGAGAGATATCCTACAATGGATTTATACTGAATAAGAGAACACAACGCAATATTTGCCTAGACTCCCAATGGAACTCTATGGGCGAGGCGGGGCTATCCTACATAGAATGGGATACAAAGGACAAGGCCCCATTGGCCTCAGAAAAGAAGGAATCATTGAACCTATTTAACTTTCTTTATCCTCATCAGCTAGAAACACAAGTGGCCTAGGATACAAAGGCAAGGGCAAGGCTAAAGAAAATGCTTGTCTTGTGGAAATGATCCAAACACTCCAGGAGGACAGTGACATGGATTCTAATGAATATGATTGGGATGAGCTAACAGAACATTCCTATGACGACAAAGAAGTCGATACCATCCAAACTTTTAGCCCCTATCGTGAGGGACAAATGCTACTGAATAGACCGATAGAGTCTGATTTGCCCATCTATGAGATTATGGCTTTCGAGGAAGGTTCAAGTTCCATTGCAATAAACAACTTGGAGGAAAGTACCATCCTGAGCACCATCCCTACCAATGCTCCTAACATTTCCATTCACACTATCAATGAATTAGGTCTATCTTCTGACTCCCTCCCCCTTGTACATCCTGAGCTTATTGACTGGGATCTACGAGGAACTCCCCAATTAGACAAGTTCCAAATTATATGGAACTTAGGGACCACTTACCCAAAGGAGATCATAAAGCTAGTCTCCTTATTGAACTTAATACTGTGGCTTACTTTAGAGAGGGTGCCAAGCCTTCCAGTCGTAAAAATATCAAGGTAAAAACTGGATCTAATGGTGAAAACCGCTTTGTGGCAGTGTCAGATCCCAAAACAGTAAAAATAAATGACGCATCCGAAGGTGAAAACCCAACCGTGGCACCTAACGATGGAAGGCTTGACACTCTCCCTAATGATATGTACCAGGAAAGGTCATAGATTGTGGTGGAACCGATAGAGCCTGTTAACATTGGAATAGAGGAATAGCCTAAGATTATCCACTTTGCTAAGTCTCTTACCCCACCAGAGAAAACTAGGTTTGTACCATTCTTTAAGAAAAAGAGAGGCAGCTTCGCTTGGTCATATGCAGACATGCCAGGTCTAGACCCAAACTTGATTCTACATCATCTTCCATTGGATCTAAGAGTAAAACCAGTAAAGCAAAAGCTTAGAAAGATGCATCCTCACATAGCACTTTTGGTCAAAGAAGAACTCAAGAAATTACTAGATGTAGGGTTCATCAGAGCTATAGATTACCCGGAATGGATATCCAACATTGTGTCAGTGTCCAAACCAGATGGCTGAGTCAGACTATGCAATGCTTTTTGAGACCTAAACAAAGCATGCCGCAAGGATGATTTGCCATTGCCAAATATTGATATCATCGTCAACCTAACTGCAGGGCATACCATGTTATCTCTCATGGATGGATTCTCAGGGTATAATCAAATCAAAATAGCACCAGAGGACCAACATAAGACAGCCTTTACTTGTCCATGGGGTACTTTCTACTGCAATGTCATGCCATTTGGGCTAAAAAATGTAGGAGCCACTTATCAACGGGCCATGACAACTATATTTCATGATATGATGCATGTAACAATGGAAGACTATGTCGATGATATCTTAGTAAAGTTGCTCACAAGGGACTCACACCTGGATGTATTAGAAAAAGTCTTTCAAAGATTAGACCAATTCCAAGTCAAGCTGAACCCAAAGAAATGTGTGTTCGGAGTCACTTCAGGTAAACTGTGTAGACACCTAAAAATGTCTTCTACCATCAAACCGACTCCTGACATCCCTAAACATGTCAATTTCCCTCCTAACCAATTAATTAAATTTTTATTTAATTAATTATCCCTTCATTACCCTATTTTCCATCATATTATCCCCAAAATTGAATTAATTTCATTAATTCAATAGTCTAAAACCTTAGCCAATTGATTTAATAAATACGCAATATTTATTATTTCAATTTCCCTCTATCCTAAGTCCTAAATCCACCTCACAAATCCACCTCATCAATCCACCTTATCTTTCCACCTCAACTTTTCCACCTCACCATGTTGCACATATAATTAAATATTTTTAATATTTAATTAGCTAATATCCTCCACTCCCCCATGAGTTGAATTAAAAATTCAACTTGTCATATCCACTATCCCAAAAATAAATTTTTAATTCAATTGTCCTCCACTAATTGAATTTTTAATTCAATTATCCTTCACTCTTCCAGTAATTGAATTTTTAATTCAATTGTCATCCACTAATTGAATTTTTAATTCAATGGTCATCCACTAATTGAATTTTTAATTCAATGGTCCTCCACTAATTGCATTTTTAATTCATTTTTCCTCCACTAATTGAATTTTTAATTCAATTGTCATCCACTAATTGAATTTTTAATTCATCCATTATGAATTAAAGATTCACAAAAAATGAGAGCCATTGATCTCATCTTTTGATCCTCACCCTCCATTCCTTTTTCAAAAATCTATAAATGAAACCCTCACCCAAGTCATTCATAACAACTTCTTCTTGCATCAAAACCATGCCCGAATTTCTCTCAAATCTCTAATCTATCTATCCTCTAATCCTTCATCTACATTTGTGTTGAAAGCAAGAGCAATCCACATTTGAATCAAATAGGGTCATCTAATCTAGGAGCTCTTGGGTGCAAGCTTCCTCCTCCCTTGATGAGATTGGGTCTTCATGTGAGGTATAACTTTGTTGTGTTTTATGCAATTAGTTTGTGTTTTCACTTCATTTTGTTTTCCTAATCTACGGTCTTCTTTGAAATGATGTTACTTATCCACAACACCATCTCAAAGAGGGGCAAATGTAGACACCTAAAAATGTCTTCTACCATCGAACCAACTCCTGACATCCCTAAACATGTCAATTTCCCTCCTAACCAATTAATTAATTTTTATTTAATTAATTATCCCTTCATTACCCTATTTTCCATCATATTATCCCCAAAATTGAATTAATTTCATTAATTCAATAGTCTAAAACATTATCCAATTGATTTAATAAATATGCAATATTTATTATTTCAATTTCCCTCTATCCTAAGTCTTAAATCCACCTCACAAATCCACCTCATCTTTCCACCTCAACTTTTCCACCTCACCATGTTGCACATATAAATAAATATTTTTAATATTTAATTAGCTAATATCCTCCACTCCCCCATGAGTTGAATTAAAAATTCAACTTGTCATACCCACTATCCCAAAAATGAATTTTTAATTCAATTGTCCTCCACTAATTGAATTTTTAATTCAATTATCCTTCACTCTTCCAGTAATTGAATTTTTAATTCAATTGTCATCCACTAATTGAATTTTTAATTCAACTATCCTCCACTAATTGAATTTTTAATTCAATTATCCTCCACTCTTCCACTAATTGAATTTTTAATTCAATGGTCATCCACTAATTGAATTTTTAATTCAATGGTCCTCCACTAATTGAATTTTTAATTCAATTGTCCTCCACTAATTAAATTTTTAATTCAATGGTCATCCACTAATTGAATTTTTAATTCAATTGTCATCCACTAATTAAATTTTTAATTCAATTTGTCATAACCCACTCTTCTCAAAAAAAAGATTTTTTAATTCATCCATTATGAATTAAAGATTCACAAAAAATGAGAGCCATTGATCTCACTTTTGATCCTCACCCTCCATTCCTTTTTCAAAAATCTATAAATGAAACCCTCACCCAAGCCATTCATAACGACTTCTTCTTGCATCAAGACCATGCCAAAATTTCTCTCAAATCTCTAATCTATCTATCCTATAATCCTTCATCTACATTTGTGTTGAAAGCAAGAGCAATTCATATTTGAATCAAATAGGGTTATCTAATCTAGGAGCTCTTGGGTGCAAGCTTCTTCTTCCCTTGATGAGATTGGGTCTTCATGTGAGGTATAACTTTGTGTTTTTATGCAATTAATTTGTGTTTTCACTTCATTTTGTTTTCAATCATCCGTCATCTATTGTCAACTCTAATCAAACATTCCAATTATTAATCCTTAATCAAAGATCATCTTTTGCAAATTAAACCTTGGTTAAGGACCTAGTCTCCTTCATCCTCCATCAATCCCCTCATCCAAAAGCGCAACCACAATTATCCACATCATTAACAAAATCCCCCAACATAATTATCAAACTCCAAATCCAAATCAACCCTCTTGCTTAAGATCATTAGTCTATCTTAAGCATAGAGAACCATCCAACACAAACAAATCAAATCAAATCATCTTAGGGACTTGAAATTTTGATCCCACCATCACAATCATCCATTATCCCCAATCATCCCATACCATCTCCAACAAAATGGATCTTTATGCAGCAATATAACAAGTACAAAGACTTAGAAAAGTCTATGAGAACATAGATCCTAATGCTAAGGAACAATTCAAAAGTGACATTAAAGATAATCCCTTAGCACACATCATCATTGGAGAATCCCAAACCCCTACCCCATCTTCATCATATCAACCCTCATCATATCAACCTTCAACATCTTACATATCCACACCATGGACCTCATACCAACTTCCATCATATCAAAAAACACCCTACACATCATCCCCATCCACATCATATCAATCGTCATTCTTTCAACCTTCATACCAATCTACATCTTACATATCCACACCATCAACCTCCCATCAACCTTCATCATATCAACTTCCATCATATCAACCTCCATCATCCTCATATCAACCTTCAACCTCATACCATCTTCCACCATATCAACCTTCATCATATCAACCTTTACCCTCATATCAATCACCATCCCCTTACACATCCATGCCATCATACTTATCCATCCCCCAACCTTTGTCATGCTAACTTTGATCAAGGGAACACCAATCTAGCACACCTTATATCCGAAATCCAAACCTCATATCAACAACCAAATCCCCCATCTCCTAATCCCCATCCTCCAATCCCCCCATCACAATATCCCTCCAACCTTATCAACCTTAATCCATCACCTTATGTATCTTCCAATCCACCAATCCCTATCACCCATCCACCATCTGATCCACTATCAAACCTTCCAAGTCCCAACACTATCACATCCAAAGAATCCTTGTGGGATTTCTTCCAAAGAACATCACCTAAAAATGAAAGAAAAGTAAAGGAATCCCCCCAATCCCCTAACCCTCCAACACCACCATCTAGTCCAACACCTATCCTTGAACCCATCCACGAACCATCACAACCTAATCCCATCACCCACATATCCAATTCCAATCCTAATCCCACACCAACCACCATCATTATCCATCCATTACATTGTTCTTCAACCCATACACTCATGAAGGATACCATCCATTGGCTATTAGCAAGGAATCAAACACCCTCATGCAATCCAACACCCACCAAACCTCTTGAACAACCCCCTATCATAAGTCAAGAACCATCATGTAGCCATGTTCAAGAACCCATAAGTCAAACACCTATCACATCCATCCAAGCAACCACCACATCTATCCAAGTCACTCCCACTTCCATTCAAACACATGACCTATGTCATGAATCAAATCCAAAGCATGTTTAAACATCAACCCCTTCTCCTAATCAAGATCTAATCATCCCATCTAATCCCATTACTGATCCCTACCATCTATTGATCACCTTATTCATCCCACATCAACCTCTACCACCCCTTTACCATCCCCCATGAATCCTTTACCTCCATCTACCAATCCCATCCCAAATCCATCCTCCTATTCACTTGGAACAAGCACTTTCATCCATGGTGACTCCCTTGTAGGAGGTGAACAACTTCCATCCATCATATATTCTTCTCCAACAAATAATGGACTCGCATTTTGTTTCCAAAGCACCAAACATCCCATTGCATGTTGCATGCTCCAACTTATGAACTATCAAGGCAAAGGCTTAGGCCTTCACGAACAAGGCATCTTGGAGCCCATCCACACCACATTCCATCCATCTTCACATGGCCTTGGCTATGCATCCCAAGAACAACAATCTACACAAGTTGATACCATCCATCCACCTTCCAAAATCCATTCATCCAATCCCAAGCATGGTGCATCTCATCGCACTCCCAAATCTTATATCGCCATCCCTCCTCCATCATCCTACCATTTGCAAAAGCATGTGACCATCCATCTTCCCCCATCAAATTTACCTCCACTCCTTCCAACTCCCACTATCCCTATCAAATCCTCTTATCCTCCCATCCTACCAACTCCCAACATCCCTATCCACAAATCCTCTTATCCTCCCATCCTCCCAACTCCTAATATCCCCATCCTCAAATATCCCCATCCATTTATCCATAAACCCCCTAAAATCCCCAATCAAGACAAACAAAAGCACACATCTTTCAAACATGAAGCTTCCACCAAATCAATGGGATTCAAATATTTGAATGCCTCAATGCATAAAGCAAAAAAGCCTAAAGATATTATCCCTTCCAATCAAAATGAAAAATTTAAAAGGCTATCAATGCCCACACCCTCACAAGAAAAAGCAAAAACAAAACTGGTGTGGGTCCCCAAACAAAGATCACTCAAATCTAATGAGGCATCCACCTCCCAATCTACTGCAAAATCCGAAACATCCCACTCCCCATCCAAAAATCCCATAATTCCTAAGTCTATTTGGGTCCCTAAAACCCCAAATTGACCTTCCAACAATCCCCCATCCCAATCCCCATTACTCCCAACTCCACATCCAAAATACAAGCTTCCAAATACATCATGGTGTGTGCAGCCGTTGGTCTTGGTTCCCCTCCACCACTTGCAATTCCCACATACCCCTGTTTCTCCATCTTTCATCCACTATCCTACATATCTTCCCCGTCACATTCCTATGGTCCATGCTTTTGTATAATCCACATTATACACACCATAATCCATTATCCACCATCCAACATCCATGCAATCACCATCCATAATGCTATCCAACATGGGACTATCTTCTCCTTGCTATGGAAACAGACGCTAGAGTCCCCATTCCATAAAAAATTCTCCCAACTCCAAATTGACCTTCCAACAATCCCCCATCCCGATCCCCATTACTCCCAACTCCACATCCAGAATACAAGCTTCCAAATACATCATGGTGTGTGTAGCCATTGGTCTTGGTTCCCCTCCACCACTTGCAATTCCCACTTACTCCCGTTTCTCCATCTTTCATCCACTATCCTACATATCTTCCCCGTCACATTCCTATGGTCCATGCTTTTGCATAATCCACATCATAATCCACATTATACACACCATAATCCATTATCCACCATCCAACGTCCATGCAATCACAATCCATAATGCTATCCAACAAGGGACCATCTTCTCCTTGCTATGGAAACAGACGCTAGAGTCCCCATTCCATCAAAAACGCAAAAAAATCAAGAAAATAGTAAAGAGAAAAAATCCGTCCAATGGTAAAAACCACTCCTCGTGGCACCTTGGGCAAGTACCATGATGAAAACCCCTTGTGGGCATCATGTGTAATCCCTTCTCCATCCATTTTGTATCCCTACACTTGGGGGCAAAACCGTATCCTTCATCCACATCCATAATATCCTTGCACATCTTATCCACTATCTTATCTTTATCCTATCATATTCCTATCCACCATCCCCTATGTATCCTATCATTTCCCATCCATCATATCCATTATATCTTGTTTTAACCATTTCTCACCCTAGATCTTGATAAAGACAAGGGGCAACATATCAACAACTTGCTTTGGAGGCCTCTTGGCATACTCCCTTTGTTAGTCTCTCCTCCATCCACCTACTAAAAAATCCATCCATTCAAACATGAACCCATCATGCCAAATTCTTTAAGCATTAGGGCATATAATTCCTTGTAACCTAGCCCTTAGAGAAAATCCTTATCCCCATCTCCCATCCATATATCATACATACCTATCCTATCCCTCATCCCAATCTTCCATCTATCTAACATGCATCCCTATCACTTGTCCATTCATCTATCAAATCTCCTATCCATTATCCTTTCATATCCAATCCCTCTCCCACCCCATCACCTTCACCTCTATACTTGGTGTTCCCTTGTCATTGGTATTTAGCACAAAGGCTATTCAAATGGAATCCAATGACACCATCATAATAAACCATTCCTTTTCCAAAAAATACAAAAACTCCGAAAACATCAAAAATAAAAAAATCCAAAAACATCAAAAAATACCAAAACAATAGAAAACACACAAAAATCCAAAAACAATTTATCCATCACAAAAATCAAACTCCATCACACTCTCATCATCATCACACCTATCCCACATCATCATCACATCTATCCTCAATAAGCTTACAATAGATCCAAGCATCACATCACCTATCAAAGCATCATCCCTTATCAAAAATCATCAACTATCAAATCAGCATCAACCATAACTTGTCACCATCATATCTTGAGCCAATCTTACATCAACAAAGCATGATCCAATCATCAATTGATTCTTGCCTTAGGATATGTCATTCCTACGATAGGCAAAATCTATCCAATCATCACAACATCATCAAATCATCTATCAATCCCTACCTTAGGATATATCTTTCCTACGATAGGCAGCATCTATCACATCATCATCCATTTTGGCAAAAGATACAATGGTTACTTGTTTGGTTCATTGGTCTTTTGGTTTTTGATTTTTATCTTTTGTCCTATTTGAAGATCACATCAAAGGTACCTTGATCTTACTATATCATGGTATGTGGCAAAAACATCTAGAATGGGGCATACTCTTGCTTTTGTATGCTATGCTTGTGGGTTGGTTTCATTACTCCAACTAGTATTCATATCTTGTTGATCATAGGGTCGGTTCTAGCATATTGATCTCCTTATGCATCTAAGGTTCATCATACCTTTTGTGTACTAAGGGCTTATGCTATGAGTCCCCTTCCTTCGTCTAGACAAGGTTGTACTATCTTGGGCATGCATGGGATCATCCCTTTGTTTGCGTGTCTAGTCCATGCAAACGTTGGATAAACATCATCACCCTGGTCTTCTATACCTTGGTGAACATATTCACTTTGCTATATCAAACCTAGGATTGCTCTAAATCAGTTTCAGCACAATGATCATCCACCAATCATCTCCGAACATCATCATCCTTTCATCCCACCACTTATCCTCTGACCACATTTACCAATCTGTTCCATCCATTTCAAGAGCACAACCGTGTTCTTGCAACCTGCCTATCCTCTCAAGGGGCCATCATCCATACCAATTATCCCCAAACCTTACCCTATTCTTCTAAACCAAAATCTTTTTTTTTATCCAATCCAACTCTATGTTTTAACTTCTTTGAAATGATGTTACTTATCCACAACACCATCTCAAAGAGGGGCAAATGTAGACACCTAAAAATGTCTTCTACCATCGAACCGACTCCTGACATCCCTAAACATGTCAATTTCCCTCCTAACCAATTAATTAAATTTTTATTTAATTAATTATTCCTTCATTACCCTATTTTCCATCATATTATCCCTAAAATTGAATTAATTTCATTAATTCAATAGTCTAAAACCTTAGCCAATTGATTTAATAAATATGCAATATTTATTATTTCAATTTCCCTCTATCCTAAGTCCTAAATCCACCTCACAAATCTACCTCATCAATCCACCTCATCTTTCCACCTCAACTTTTCCACCTCACCATGTTGCACATATAATTAAATATTTTAAATATTTAATTAGCTAATATCCTCCACTCCGCCATGAGTTGAATTAAAAATTCAACTTGTCATATCCACTATCCCAAAAATGATTTTTTAATTCAATTGTCATCCACTAATTGAATTTTTAATTCAATTGTCCTCCACTAATTAAATTTTTAATTCAATTGTCATCCACTAATTGAATTTTTAATTCAAATGTCGTCCACTAATTGAATTTTTGATTCAATTATCCTCCACTCTTCCACTAATTGAATTTTTAATTCAATGGTCATCCACTAATTGAATTTTTAATTCAATGGTCATCCACTAATTGAATTTTTAATTCAATTGTCATCCACTAATTGAATTAAAAAATTCAATTTGTCATAACTCACTCTTCTTAAAAAAAAGAATTTTTAATTCATCCATTATGAATTAAAGATTCACAAAAAATGAGAGCCATTGATCTCATCTTTTGATCCTCACCCTCCATTCCTTTTTCAAAAATCTATAAATGAAACCCTCACCCAAGCCATTCATAACAACTTCTTCTTGCATCAAAACCATGCCCAAATTTCTCTCAAATTTGTAATCTATCTATCCTCTAATCCTTCATCTACATTTGTGTTGAAAGCAAGAGCAATCCACATTTGAATCAAATAGGGTTATCTAATCTAGGAGCTCTTGGGTGCAAGCTTCTTCTTTCCTTGATGAGATTGGGTCTTCATGTGAGGTATAACTTTGTGTTTTTATGCAATTAGTTTGTGTTTTCACTTCATTTTGTTTTCATAATCTACAAACTGCTAGGCTTCATTGTGTCGGCAAATGGAATAGAGGTGGACCCCACCAAGGTCAATGCTATAATGGACATGCCACTACCCAAGACTCTAACTCAATTGAGATCGCTACAGGGCAAGCTGCAAGCAATCTGCAGATTCATATCACAGCTGGTAGACAAGTGACAACCATTCAGTCATCTTTTGCACAAGAACATTCCATTTAGATGGGAGTGGTGTGAAGAAGCATTCAATAAACTAAAAGAATACCTTATGAATCCACCCATTCTCATGCCTCCTATCCAAGGAAAAATGCTAATTCTCTACATATCTACTACACCTACTGCTCTTGGGGCTCTTCTAGCACAACAAGATTATGAGAACAAAGAAAGAGCCGTCTACTACATCAGCCAAACCTTAGTGGGCTATGAGTTGCAATACTCACAGATAGAAAGATCATGCCTTGCGGATGTTTTTGCTTCACAAAAACTCTGACATTACATGCTCGCACATCCAGTTAAACTCATTGCAAAAATAGACCCACTGAAGTATCTCCTCAGCAAAGCAGCTCTCACAAGTCGCCTAGCAAAATGGGTAATGCTTCTAAGTGAGTATGACATTGAATATGTAGACAGAAAAGCCATCAAGGGACAAATCATAGCTGATCAACTAGTGGATGCACCATTACAAGACACCACACGAATGTAGTTTGAGTTTCTAGATGAGTCCTTATTCACTGTATCAACATCTTCTTGGAAACTCTACTTCAACGGGTCTTACACAAACCATGGATTGGGGGCACGCATCCTGTTTGTAACTCCTCAAGGCGACACAATTCTGAAGTCTTACCATTTGTTATTTCCATGCACCAACAACATAGCAGAATATGAAGCCTTAGTAATTGGTCTCAAGATGGCAACTGAGTGGAAAATCCAAGAGCTACATGTCTACGGTGATTCCCAACTAATAGTCAATCAGGTCAACGATGAATACCAAACCAAAGATGAAAAGTTTATCCCATACAAATAGATGGTCGACGACTTCAAAGAACACTTTAGGACCATTTCCTTCAAGAAAATACTCAAGATTGAGAATAAAGCAGTCGATGCAATGGCAACCATCGCCTCTCTTCTAGAAATAACTGAAAACAAGTCACGGTATGAGTTCTTAGTGGAAACTATCCAGCAACTAGCTTATGATCTTCCTGAGACCCATTCCATATGCCTTCTAGTTGGATCTGATTCACCTTGGTACGGTAAGATTTACACTTACCTCAAGGACAACATCCTCCCACTTGACCTATCTTCTAACCAAAGATGAACTTTTATATGACAAACCTCTCACTACACCATCATAGCTGATACCCTATACCGACATGGTCCCGATGGTACTTTTCTCCATTGTTCAGAACAAGAAGAATCCATAACTACCTTGCAAGATGTACACGAAGGGATTTACGGAACACACTCTAGCAGTCCTTCCTTAGCCAAGAAACTCATGTGCTTGGGTTATTACTGGCCGAACATGGAAATAGATTCATATCAGTTTGTCAAGAAGTGCAAGCAGTGCCAAATACATGGGAACCTAATACATGTACCAACTCAAGAGTTGAGACCTTTAACGACACCTTGGCCCTTTTTACCAATGGGGACTTGACCTTGTGGGAAAGATCCATCCACCCTCATCCAATGGCCACAAATTCATCATAACTGCCATTGAGTATTTCACAAAGTGGATTGAATCTGTTCCCCTCACCACCGTCACAAGTAAGCAAATTTCCTCATTCATTCTAAATTACATTATCTATAGATATGGCATTCCTTCATCCATTATCATGGATAACGGAAGACCATTCAAAAACTAGGATGTCCAAGAACTCTATGAATGTTTCAAGATCCAACATCATTTCTCCACTCCATACTACCCCAAGGTAATGGTCAAGATGAAGCATCCAACAAGACCATCTTGAAAATTCTCAAGAAGATAGTCAATGATGCTGGTCGTGATTGGCATGTCCAACTCAATCCCACTTTGTGGGCCTATAGAACCAGTATACGCCCCCCCATAGGTGCTACACCCTACACCCTTGTCTATGGTTCAGAAGGCATCCTTCCTATTGAAGTCAAATTACCATCCCTCAGGGTGTTGCTAAAAGGTCTCATATCAGATGAAGAATACAGGGTCTCTAGGTTGAAAGAACTAGAGTTACTGGAAGAGAGGCGATAGAAAGCCTTCGATCATCTCAAAGCATATCAACAGATGATGTCAAGAAGCTATAACCATAGAGTTCACCCAAGAATCTTTAAAGTTGGTGATCTCATTCTTAAGGAGAACCCTCGCAACCAACAAGACAGAGAAAAGAAAGGCAAGTTTGAATCTAACTGGCTTGGGCCATATGTGACTGTAGCTGCTTACAGATCGAGGGCATATCAGTTGGCAATGTCAGAGGGTGAGTTATTCGACGACCTAATCAATAGAATGCACCTCTGCAAGTTCTATACCTAGGAGAACCCCAATGCAAGGGGGGGCATAAAATATGGAAAAAAAATCAAAATTGTATGAAAAATTAGAAAATTAGAAAAGTACAAAAAAAACAAAAATCGTCCTATGGTGAAAACCTGGAAAACAGGCGCCTTGGATAGGCATCATGATGAAAACCTGGCAAACAGGCATCATGTTTACTTTCTAGCTTCTCATGCAAATAAAAGCAAGTAATAAAAACTTGGTAAATAGGCATTACTTGTGATAAAACTGCCTTCTCCATCTTTGGGATCCAATCACCTTGAGTCCATTCTTCCTTCACTCGTTTCCCATCTGACCCATATCCGTCCCATAATAAACTCCTAACAATTACCTATCATGGCTTGATACTCTATCTCTTTATTGGCCTTGTCAACCAAGGTTTTGTCCCATATCGTATCCGTTGCGTAAGCCTAGCATAGTGTCTCTCGTCAGTTTTTCATGGTCCAAATTCATGAACTACGTTGCCTCTGTGTCGTCATGTAGGCAAGGCCATATTCCCATGCACCCCGAGGCTCCCATAGTCCCATCCATCCCATTCCTTGCCATCTTTCTTGTCGGCTTTCTTCTAGTCCATCCATGGTCCATTAGGGTTTACCCCGAACTACATTGCCTCTGCATCGTCATGTAGGCAAGGCCATTTAGCAATGCGCCCTCAAGGCACTAGGTGAATCTCTTAGGGCCTGTCTCCCCAATAAGGATTGCGAAAATCTTCTCACCAAACAAGCAAATGCAAGAAGAACCTGTGCTCCAAGAAGGAATCTTGACTCTACGCAGTTTAACCTATTCAAACATAAAGCAAAATACCCAAGGCCTTCTAAATGATTTTATTCAAATTATGGCAAGAAATAAACACATCTAAATGCAAGAATGTTTTGTGGAATTGGAATCATGGTTAAGCTACAGAGTCTTAATTTTTGTTATCATGTCTTTCTATGCTACTCAAGGATGCCAAACACTAGAGATGCTATGATGGGGGCATGATCATTTTCTTTGTTTGCTATCTATGGATTAGGCTTTAGTCATGTCACACCTTGTCTAAGGACATGATCAGCAAAAGATCATCGAGGACATCAAAGGTCTAACATGAACGGGGGCAATCCTTGTTTGTTGGAATGCAAGAAGTACTCAGGTCATCTAGATTCAATTTTGACTAGATGCTTGTACTAACTTGCTAAATCAAAATCCATGTAAGCAGTACTCAGGGCATCTCGGTTCAATTATACCTAGATGCTTGTATTAACTTACAACATTTCAAGAAAAGTACCAAAAATAAATCACCCAATGATGAAATAAAGCACTCCAAAAGCAAAGCATCCATTATGTATCCATACACAATTCCATGCATCCATATACCATACAATAAACAATACCTGAACTATGTAGAGTAAGAATATCAAATAAAACTTCTAAGTCTGTCTAATCAAGTCATTCTTTCAAGTCAATTCTTTTATCCATTCATTCTGGCATTTTTGTATCGATAGAGTACATTTAGACATCACAAAAAGCAAAAGCATATAGGTGCATATCATATCATATTTGAGATAGTCATAAGCATAATTAAATTAGTTGCATACATAATAACATGCATTAGATCATCCATATATCATCCTCGTATAATCTTAATAGAAAAGGGATAAAAAACATAGCTAAGTGCATCTCATAAAAGTTGCATAATCATACAGACATCATGTTGCATTTGCATACATTCGAAACATATCAGATCAAAACACTCATTTTAAAGACTACATTCGAATCATATAAACATCACATAACACCAGATAGAGCATCTAAGTTTGCACATGCATCACATTATACAATAAGAGCGAAATCATTATCTCATAACATATAGAGCAAATCCCATAGCTGCATCCTCATACACATAAAAGTGAGTCCAAATGTACAAATGTCATAATATCTGTCTCTGAATCAATGTCATATACAAAAATACATCCCAATGGATGGTGATACATGTCTCAAAAATGCAAGTGTGGTACAAGTCTATACCTATGGTGGACCACCACTGCCAACAGTATCTCCCCCTCTGCCAACCCCTGACTGTTGTGAACCCACCACAGAGGCCCCTGACCTCGATGGACCTGCTCTCTAGGAGGCCATAGACTAGCTCCTAAAGCTCGAAGCCCTCTCGCTTGCTGGCACTGCTCCATGATACAAGCCTTGATAATATTGTACCTGCACCTATGCTCTGGCAAGCTCCCCCTGCACCTGTGCTAACTATGTTTGTGCATGTGCAAGCTATGCCTATGCCTAGTGCACCTGTCCAACCAAGAAGGTGCTCGCTGCATCCGCCCCTAGGGCTGCTACTGCGGTATCCCATTCTACATGGATAACTCATACCCATGCGTCTGCCATGTCCCTCTCTTGGGTCAATCCTGCAATCACCGCTGCATCAGTCTCCCACTGGGCATCCGCCCTCTTGAGCTATGCTCGCAGCTCTCTCACATGTCCTCTCAGGCTAGTTATGGCCCTCTCATGCGCATCTGGCTGCACTGGCCCCTGTGCTGCCTCTGCCTGTCCCAACTCCTATGGCTGGGGCATCTCCTGCTGTGCCACCTACTGGGGTGGTGGCATCTGTCCTCACTGTACCTATGGTACCTTCAGGGGTACCTGCTATGCGACCTCTAGCCCCTCCTCAACTCTCTGCCTCTATCTAGATCATCCTCCATCATTGTCATCTCCTCTCCCTCTGCCTCTACCCCTCCTCCTCCTCTGACCAACCTGGCCCTCCTCATCTAAGTCTACCTCATCTATGCGAGGCACCAACATCCTAGGCCCTAAATATCTCAGAAAGGGGTGTGCAGTAATCCAGTCCTTGTACTCCTGCATCATCCTTGCATCTGCTATCTGTGTCCTCATATCCCAGGCAACATAGGGTGTCTACCGAAACTCTGCTAGGGCCTCCTCATAGGATGCCATTGGCCCCCATCTGACCCTCTCTGCATGTGTCTGTGCAAAGTAAGCCTGCCCCTGTGGCATGCCCTACCTCCTACTGAACTGTCTCTGTACCCTACCTGCCATCTGTCTCTCTAGTATGTGGCAGGTCCGTCCTATTAGCCATCTCATCTAAAAGCAGTATGGTAACTCATCTGCCTCATCATCCCACGGCTCACAGTCCAGATATGGTTGCTAGACGACCACATCTACCCCATCCAAAGCATGCCTCCAGTACTCCAGCTTCCCCAGCCTATGCTGGGAAATCACCCCTATGTAGCCATAGCTGTATGGCTCCCCTCTCTGTCTAGTAAAAACACAAATCGGTCTCATGATCGCTATGTGCTCCCATAGCCAAAACTGTAATAGTGACACACCGGCCAAAAGGCTCGTACTCCGGTGGTATACTACCTGGTGCATGTAGTGATACAAGTGAGCCAGTACATAGACACCCCACGCATATCGGGTGCCCTCTGTCACCATCCTCTCCATGATCCTACCCCATCCAATGGGGAATCCATGTGATCTCCTATCAGGGCACACAATGCCTCTGATCAATCCTACCACAATCCCAGGGAAGTAGTCCTAACAGTCATAAATATCGTGCCACGGGATGACCTGTCCTACCAACCCTGGATCATCAAATACTCACTTGCACTCGGTGAGTCCCACACCTCTCTATGGGTCGTACTCCACAATCTCACCATCAATGGGTAGGTGTAGAATCCGATAGACATCCTCCAGGGTGATGGTCATCTCACCAGTAGGGAGGTGGAAAGTCCCGTCCTTGCTATTAAATCTCTCCACTGCAGCTGTCAGCAATCCGTGGTTTGCTCGAACCTCAGGCATGAAGCATACATAGTCCAATCCCATGGCACCAAGTGCCTCTCTGTCAATCTTCGTGAGCATGTATCTCTACAATAGGGGCATGGGGAACATCTCCCTTGACTACAATGTCTCTCGTATCTCCTCCTGCAAACACGCAAAGCAAGGCGTCAATCTAAAGCCGCAAATACCATACTAAACATATCTATGGACCTATATCAACTAAACTTAGCATTTCAAATTGATCAAAATAGCACACCACATCTCTTGACTAGATTCCTACAATCTCAGAGATAGCTCATCGATTGACACATCAAACAGGATGCTCATCGAGTCAATTTTGCTAAGTAATTTGCTATCTAAAGCAAAGTGCACCACTACAGGTGGTAAAAGCACCATTTCTTGACACATGCGCCACTTCTGGCAAATGTGCCGTTACATTCGGCAAAAGTGCCGCCAAATCATGGATGCGCCACTAAAGCCCACATATGTGCAGCTTTAGTACATGCACCACTACATTTGACATATGTGTCGCGGAATCACATATGCGCTGCTAAAGTCCACGCATGCATAGCTTTAGTGCATGCGCCGCTACATTCGACATATGCACCGCAAAATCACATATGCATCGTTTCACGCTGCATATGCACTGCTCTGCAGTTCGGTGTATCTATTTGCACTATTTTTCCCTAGCATTTATGACACCCTAAATCGACCCTAGGGGAAATTTTTTGAAGCACATACCGGGGGTCCTGCCTTTGCTGGCCGCTTGAATCAATGGAGTCACTCAAATCGGTGCTCCTCGTGTGGAATGTCCACCTCTCTCGCTGCCATGGTGCTCCAAGTTTGCTCTAAGCTCTCCAAATCAAATCCAGATCAACCAAGTGTATAAATGAATTATCTTGTGGACCCAGCTCCTATTTATATCTTGCAAACCCTAAATCTGGCTAGGTGATGACTGTGACTACTTCCCACGCCCATTTTTCTGCCGGTTTTCTTCTTGTTTCTCTGAAACGCGTCCTTTTTTCAAACTTAACCTATGCCCCTTTGTCTTCGTGAGATTGTCTGTCTCATGCCTTCTACCTTTTTCCTATCCAATCTCCCGAGGGGGAATCCTATCATCATTAAACTTGTACCAAGGGCAAACTTGGGCATGTATCACTATCAGACTATCGTTTTCTTTGAAACAACGCTCTAAACTGCATTGCATCAAAGAGGGGCAAAATGTATACGCCTAAAAATGACATGATTCATTCTAAATAAATATTCTTAATATTTATTTCCCTTCTAAATTTCTCCCACCATTCTCAATATTTATTCCCTTCTTCTATCAATTAAATAAATATTCTAAATTTATTTAATCGGTTCACTATTTTGAAATTAAATAAAAACCAATTTATTTAATTAAATTCCCTAAATTCTTCTAATATCTCACACAATTAAATAATCCTAAAATTATTTAATTATTCATAAATTCCTCTATTCTAATTTCCACTTTCAAAAATCCACCTCACCTTCCACCTCATCTTTCCACCTCACTTTGTCCACCTCACCATGTTGCGCATGTAATTAAATATATTAAATATTTAATTACCTAATATTCCCTCACCCACATGTCCTATTTCTTCTCTCAATCAAAACTATTAACTAACCAATCAATTTTGTCAGCTCCTCAATTTATTCAAGTAACTGATCAATCAATTCAGTCAGTCCCTCAATCCATTCTTCTAATTGACTAATCAAGTTTGTTAACTGATCAGTCAAGCGAGTTAAGTCTCCAATCAATTTTGTCAAATCCCCTCTTTCATGATGGAGGTGGGACACTTGTCATATTCCTACTGGTTGCACATTCCTCAACCATTCTCAGCCATTGATCATCATACTTCTCCTCAACCATTGATTCTCATTCTTCTGAATCTATAAAAGAAGCCTCATCCTTCCATTCTAATCATCTAGGTTATTTGTATTGTTACTCTGCAAAAATTCACCAGTGTGATACAGAGGCATCCACACTAAAAACCCATTAGCATCATCATATTTTCTCTGCCGACCGATATCATCTTGCAGTTCAACCCTCGACCTTTCGCCTATCAACAACATCATCATATTCGGCGAACACAATTATCCTCCTGATGATCACTATTCACCTTGCCGCCAAACTCTATCTGTACCATCATGATGTTTAGCATCATCTACACCTTTTATCAGTAGGATATAAAATATCAGGTTCCTCCCATATATCCTGATGATGACAACCTCATGCACCTCTCCTCTGATGCTTACGTCACCCTGATATTCGACCCGCTTACACAACCAGCATTAGGATATAATTTATCAGGTCATATCGAAACATCCTGATGACGACACTCAACTTTATGCACATGATGAATATTCTGCCGAATATTCCTTCCGTGATCCACTGATCTCCCTGATGTCCTCCACCTATGCCAAAACACTTATCGTTGGAAGGATAAACCTTTATCGGGTGATATTTGGAATGTCCTGATGACGATGACGTCACATGAACTGTTACTCTCTCCAATATCCTTACTTATCAGCCAAACATAACATTGTCGGCCCATGATGGAAATGTCAACCCGATCTACTAGCTCACGCCGATATTCTCTTCATTGGCAACACCTTGCTATTGTCACCCCGATGCGCATTCACCTTATGCGATCTACTGTATCATATTCACAAATATGCAGCTGATGCCTGATGTACCTACAGGATATACACAGAAATATCCTAATGATGCAAATGCGATGAATACACTGATCTGAGCAGATTTTCACCATTCTGATCCACTGAACTTCCTAGGGTGACCCGATCCACTTCCTAGATGATCTTCCAGACTCTAACAACCTGCACGACCTAGCACATACCCATGCTAGGGTTCTCAACACCTTTGAACTGTGATCCTGCAAACAAACAGAAAATGCAAATGAAAACCTAAACTACTGTACATTCCCATTCCACCGATTCAACAAATCAACCGGTGGAATGGATAAACGACTCCATACACCCACGAGAACTAAAATTTGATTACACAGTGAGATCAAAACAAAGAAATGACATAACAGAATCTCTTTATTGCTTGCAAAAAAGATTACAACTAGCTGTCTCACAGACTCATAAATCAACTCTCCATTACAGAACTGTTCAATATCAGACTCCTAATGAATTCCCAATATCACGATCCCTCAAATGACCCGATCTAGGGCATTTTAACTACTCACCATAGTAGTACTATTTTTGTCTCCAAGCGGCTGGGAAATCTCTCTAAGCGGCTGGGAACTATAGCTGTTCAACAAACTCTAACTAACTCTAACCAACTGATCTAAAAATAGCATATCTTGGTCAAATAGACCTTATTACATTGAATGTCCAATTAGGACCTTATTGAAAACATAAAACTAAGCATAAACAACTAAATGCCTCATGGAGGCCATTGTGGTTTAGGTGCACCTGCACCATACTCCCCAACAGAAAAAGAACTCATGTCCCATGAGTTAGGTTGTGGAAGAATTCCACCTTTACTCTTTGCCATCTCAGTGTTTTGACCTGTTCCAGATTTATCCTCTATTGTATCTTGGTTGCTCCAAGATTTAGGAACTATAACTTGTTGTCTGGCAAGTAAACCCTCATGCCTGTCAATGTAGGCTCTGTTCATGCATACCCTGTGTTTGCCAGTTTGTCTTACCAGCACCTTTGTCTAACTACCTGGTTGAAGAACCTGAGGAATTGCCTCTTGAACTTCTGCAATGTGCAAATCGGTCTTCCTTTCAACTTTTATAGGACAAACAATAGTCCAAACTACAATCACATCCTTATCTTGCCAATCAATCTTTGGCTACTCATAAACCTGTTGTTTGATCTGTGGCTGACCTCCATCAGTCAAAACTAAATCTTTCTTCAAATGTTGTCCTTAACAACTTCTTTCCCTACAGTATCCTCAACTGCCATTATGCCTGTTGCTGTAGGCATCTGCACAAATTCCTTCTTTCCCACTAAAATGATTTTTGCTGCCTTCTGTACTACAGCTTCTTCCTGTAATGGAATCAACATAATAGTTTTCCCATCCTTCTTGATGGTGTAGGTATTTGCATACCCATCATACAGTACCCTCCTAAAAAATTGCCATGGCCTACCCAACAGTAGGTGACAACATTCCATGGGCAAGATGTCACACAAAACTCTATCATGATATGCTCCAATCTAAAAATCAACATATGCCTGTTCATATACAAAAAGTGATTGACTATCACTCACCCAAGATGCCTTGTAAGGGTGTTGATGTGGAATCCTTTCCAAATTCAGTTTATCCACCATTTCTTGAGATATCATATTGTCTATTGAACCAGTATCAATGACCACCTTACATACTTTACCTTTGCTCTTGCATGTGGTCTTGAAAAGAGCTTTTCTTTGCATCATATCCATTGATGTCTTCAAGACTGTCCTTCTTAACATCAATGCTTCTCCCTCCTCAGGATATCCATAATTGTTAGGAGTTCTATCTCCTTGATAAGCGGTGGAACTTTGCACACTTTCCTCTACTTTCTCTTCTTGCACAAGTTGTACTCTCTTGTCATTCGTTCTATCATCTCTGGATGATGAACCTTGTCTTTCTAGACATTTAAAAAATGGATGACCAAACTCACCATAGGTGTAACACTTTCCTGAAAATGTAGTAGAACCTCTATCACTTCCAAATCTGCCTCTAGTACCTCTCCATCCACCTTTGAAATCAGACTGTCCCTGTCCTTTTCCAGTGTCTTCTTGAACCTCATTGGTTTGCCTTGTTGTAGGGGCTGATCCTCTTCCCCTCATATTGCTTCCTCTTCCTCTCATGGATTTATCTTGTCTTCTATTCATCTTTTCTTCAATCTTGATTGCCATTTGATAACAATCTTCCACATTCTTAGGGTTAGCTAAAACTAACTCATCCTGTATGTTCAATCTCAAACTAGCTAAGTACCTAGCCACCTTTTCTACCTCATTCTCATGATGACCAGATCTCATACTCAACTTATAAAACTCCTCAGTATATGCCTTCACATCCATTTCCTTTTGTCTTAAAAATTACAGCTTCTTAAACATTTGAATTTCATAATCCTTGGGTAAGAATTTACCTTTGATCCTTGCTACCATTTTGTCCCATGAAGTGATCTTTGACTTTCCTTGTTTCCTTCTCTCAGATTATACATAATCCCACCATACCAAAGCATGACCTCCTAACTTGGTCTTTGCAATCTTTACCTTCTGATCTTCAGCAACATCCTCACATTCAAAGTGATTATCAAGTGTAGCAATCCAATCTAGTAACTCATCTTCATTCAAGCTTCCATTATACTTGGAAACATCAACCTTTACCATAGGTTTATCACTCTACACTGCCTTTAACAGTTTTGCAAATCTCTGGTCTTTAGCATTTAGTTCCTCATCTACCTCTTCAAATTCTTCATCAACATCTTCATCTTCTTTTGATTCACTGTCTTCCACTTCCCTCTTTTTGTTCTTCTCCAAGGCTACAAGCCTAGCTTGCAATGCTTCAGCAAGCTCCTTCATCTTCCTCATCTCTCTTGCATGTTTTTCCTTCATCTCCTACAACTCCCTTGTAGTACCATTACCTTTTGGAGGCATTTTGTCAACCTCTCACTCCTCTACCTCTGTCTGCTCAGTGACAGAATCAACACACAAATAGCCCAGACCTTTTGCTGAGCTCTAATACCACTATGATGCAGAGGCATCCACACTAAAAATCTGTCAGCATCATCATATTTTCTCTGCCGACCAATATCATCCTGTAGTTCAACCCTCGACCTTTCGCCTATCAGCAGCATCATCATATTTTTGGTGAACACAATTATCCTCCTGATGATCACTATTCACCTTGCTGCCAAACTCTATTTGTAGCATCATGATGTTCGGCATCATCTACACCTTTTATCAGTAGGATATAAAATATCGAGTTCCTCCCATATATCCTGATGACGACAACCTCATGCACCTCTCCTCTGATGCTTACGTCACCCTGATATTCAACCCGCTTACACAACCAGCATCAGGATATAATTTATGAGGTAATATTGAAACATCCTGATGACGATACTCAACTTTATGCACACGATGAATATTCTACCGAATATTCCTTCCACAATCCATTGATCTCTCTGATGTCCTCTGCCTATGCCAAAACACTTATCGTTGGTAGGATAAACCTTTATCGGGTGATATTTGGAATGTCCTGATGACGATGACGTCACATGAACTGTTACTCTCTCCAATATCCTTGCTTATCGGCCAAACATAACATTGTCAGCCCACGATGGAAATGCCAACCTGATCTACTAGCTCACACCGATATGCTCTTCGTCGACAACACCTTGCTATTGTCACCCTGATGTGCATTCACCTTATGCGATCTACTGCATCATATTCACAAATATGCAGCTAATGCCTGATGTACCTACAGGATATACACAGAAATATCCTAATGATGCAAATGTGACGAATACACCAATCTGAGCGGATTTTCACCATTCTAATCTGCTGAACTTCCTGGGGTGACCCGATCCACTTCCTGGATGATCTTCCAGACTCTAACAACCTGCACAATCTAGCACATACCCATGCTAGGGTTCTCAACACCTTTGAACTACAATCCTACAAACAAACAGAAAATGCAAATGAAAACCTAAACTACTATACATTCCCATTCCACTGATTTAATGAATCAACCAGTGGAATGGATAAACGACTCCATACACCCACCAGAACTGAAATTTGATTACACAGTGAGATCGAAACAGAGAAATGACACAACAGAATCTCTTTATTGCTTGTAGAAAAGATTACAACTAACTGTCTCACAGACTCATAAATCAACTCTGCATTACAGAACTATTCAATATCAAACACCTAATGAATTCCCAATATCACGATCCCTCAAATGACCCGATCTAGGGCATTTTAACTACTCACCACAGTAGTACTGTTTTTGTCTCCAAGTGGCTGGGAAATCTCTCCAAGCGGCTAGGAACTACAGCTATTCAATAAACTCTAACTAACTCTAACCAACTGATCTAAAAATAGCATATCTTGGTCAAATAGACCTTATTACATTGAATGTCCAATTAGGACCTTATTGAAAACATAAAACTAAGCATAAACAACTAAATGCCTCATGGAGGCCATTGTGGTTTAGGTGCACCTGCACCACAGCGCGCCTTTGGCACGCCTAATACAATCTACTTGAGATCACCATTGTTCCTTCGAAGCTCATCTTCTTGGCATATTCATTATCACAACCATTCACTATCGACATCCTTAAACATAGCAAAAGAGTACACTCTTTGAGGGTCTACTTCATACAAACAAGGATGATCTTGATAGGCAACAATAGAAGTTTCGATTCAAGGAAGCTGTGCATTGTTTGATTCATTGCTTCATTTCATTTAATCTTCTTAGTTTCATTATTCTATTGAGTTATGGGTATTTGATGTTGTTTGTTGCATATTCATTATTGATCCTATTTTACCCTAACAGAGACATTTTGTCCAAACAGGAACAAAACAACAAAAATAAACTAACTACTGTACTTCAGATCAAATTATGCAAGAATGCTATAGAAAATACACACACAGATCAACTATCAATATTTTATTTCTGAGAGTTCTCCTTCTTACATTCCCAAAAAATTTCAACACTTCCAACCCATTTACAAATCAAAAACAACTTTTTTATATTCTTCATTTTTCCAGTTATTGGGTAGTTAGGTTTGTTCTCTATCCGTTCAGTTAGGTTTTACTAATTGTTTCATTTTCTCCCTATGGCTAGCTTTTCTTTAATAACTATTTTGTTTCCTCCCCACGGTTGGCTTTACTAACTGTCTTCTCATATATCACTATCTACTTCTTACCGCCAGTTCTCCTCACCACCACTGTCGGTCACCACTCTGTCGAACCAACAGCGCATTCAATTTATTGAACCTTTGAACCAATTTAACTCATTGAACCTCCATCATGAGGTTCAACGGTTCAACACCAGGTTCCTCCATTTGATAGTGCTTGACTAAAGCAAAAACTTGTTCTCTTCATTGAACCAATTGAACCCGTTGAACCTCTAGCATGAGGTTCAACAGTTCAACGCTTCTGCAAGTTCATTCCATTGAACCAAAAAGTATGTTCATTTCATTGAACCAAATGAACCTATTGAACCTTCAGCATGAGGTTCAATGGTTCAACGCCTATATCGCTCAGCCCAAACATGGGCACCAAACTTAAACTTTTCATCGGTCCCACTCCTTCCTTAGAAAATAAAAGACCATCACACCAAAACAAAACATCACACCGAAATGCAAAGCAAGAATATTTACATGAGCACGGGCACCAACATGGGGCGTGGGTGCCAAACTTGGTGCTCCTGCACCATACTCCCCCTACGCGGAAAAAGTCAAGTCACCACCGGTGACAACAAGGCAAAATCAATGCCCCGCTTCTTGAACTCGGACTCTACAACCCAGATAGCTTCTGCTTCAGGCAACTGTTTCCACTTGATTAGATGCTCCATGTACACGCCATGTCTGGTCTGTTTCTGTACTCGAGAATCTAGAATTCTCTCAACCTGTGGTTTGAGTGTAGGTGGCAAAGTCACATCACTCATTGTCTATTCAATCTCTAAACTATATCCGCCTACTATTGAATGAGGACCTTTATAGGGTACTAGGTCCTGAACATTGAACACTGGTGAAATTGCCAAGTCTGCTGGCAAATCAATCCTGTAGGCATTTGTGCCATACTTGTTCAGAATTCAGCAAGGACCAATCCGTCTCATCTACAATTTAGTTGGCTTCCCTTTCTGCAATCTGGCTTTGTTCAAATGAACCATGACTAAATCACCAACTTCAAATTGAACATCCTTCCTGTGTGCATCTACCCTGTCCTTGATTTTCTAAGTATTCTCCATCAATGTCTTCTTTACCTATTCATGTATCTCCTTCATAGATTGTGTAAAATCATCTGCATAACCACTTTTGTATTCCATGTCTCCAAGATGTCAGAGTTCACATACACCTCAAGGGTGCATTCCATACACTATCTCAAATGGACTTTTGCCAGTAGTTCTATTCACACTGTCATTATAGGCAAATTATGCCTAATAAATGACTTGATCCCAACTCTATCCATATTCTTTCATCAAACAACTTAATAGGTTGCCCAATGTCATGTTCACCACTTCTATTTGGCCATCTGTCTGTGGATGATATGTTGATCCAAAAGACAGATTGGTTCCTAACCTCTGCCATAGAGTTTTCTAGAAATGTCCCATGAACTTAGCATCTCTATCAAACACGATGCTTGTTGGAAGTCCATGAATCATTATGACCTCTTTGAAAAACAAATGAGCTATATGACTGGCATCATGAGTCACCTTACAAGGAATGAAATGACTCATCTTGCTAAATCTATCAACAACTACAAAAATACTATCAAAACCAGTCTTAGTCTTTGGTAGACCAACTACAAAATCCATACTTACATAGTCCCATGGTTTGGAAGGAATGGGTAGTGGCTGATATAGTCCCACATTTGAAGAAGTTCCCTTGGCCTTCTGACAGATGATACACTACTCTACATACTTTTTGATATCTTTGTGCATCTTCGGCCAATAGTAGAACCTCTGAACTAACTCCAATGTTTTGTTCAGACCAAAATGTCCACTCAAACTGCCATTATGTTTCTCCTATATGAGATTTTCTCTCATGGATCCTTTTCGTACACACAACTGTCCACCTTTAAACAGCAATCCCTGCTGCAAAGTGTAATCTGCAAATTCACTATGAAAGTGATTTTCAAAGTCTTGACAGACCTTGTATGCTTCAGCAGAATATTTATCCTCTTTGTAGAGGGCTGTGAACTCTTCCATTCATATGCTTCTTAATTTCACCTCTTGTACTATGAGCAGCCTCCTACTTAAAGCATTTGCTGCTTTGTTGAGCTGTCCGTTCTTATGCTTAATTGTGAATGTGTAAGACTGCAAGTACTCCATCCACTTGATATGCCTATGGCTCAACTTATCTTGTGAGTTCAGAAAACTCAAAGCTTGATTGTCTATATATACAACAAATTCCTTAGGTAGGAGATAATGTCTCCATTTTCTAAGTGCCTGGACTAGAGCATAGAGCTCCAAGTCATATGAAGAGTATCTGCTCTTTGCTTCATTTAGCCTCTCACTAAAAAAGGCTACTGGTCTATTCTCTTGGCTGAGTACTACACCTACTACAATATTGCTAGCATCACATTCTAAAGTGAATAACTTATCAAAACTAGGAAGCACTAACACTAGCTATGTGGCTACTTCTTTCTTCAACAATTCAAAACTCTTATCAGCTAATTGTGTCCATTGAAACTTTGTTTTCATCCCACCTTTGATTGTATCAAGCATGGGTGCACAAATAGCACTGAAATTCTTTATGAATTTTCTATAAAACTAAGCTAAGCCATGAAAACTTCTCACCTCAGTTGCTGCTCTGGGAGTAGGCCAAGTCAATATGGTTTCTACCTTTGACTTGTCCATCTTCACTTCTCCTTTGGACAACACAAAACCAAGGTATACCAATTCCTGCTTCATGAATTCACACTTCTCCAAGTTTATGGTTAGTTGTTCATCATGTAACTTTTTCAAAATAGTATTTACATGTTCAAGATGCTCTTCTTTAGTTTGACTAAAAATTAAGATATCATCTAGATAAACAACTACAAATTTACCCATATAGTCTTTGAGGACTTCATTCATGAGCCTCATGAATGTGCTGGGAGCATTCGATAGACCAAATGGCATAACAAGCCATTCATACAGTCCTTCTGTGGTCTTGAAGGCTATTTTCCATTCATCACCTTCCTTGATTCTGATCTAGTGATAACCATTTTTCAGATCTATCTTGGTGAAGTATTTAGCCCCTCCTAAATAGTCCATAAGATCTTCAATTCTGGGAATTGGAAATCTGTACCTTATGGTGATCTTATTGATAGCCCTAGAGTCTATGCATAGTCTCCATGTTCCTCCTTTCTTTGGTGCCAACACTGTAGGCACTGCACAAGGACTCATGCTTTTCCTAATCAATCCCTGGTCAATCAATTCTTGTACTTGTCTGGCTATCTCCTTATGTTGTTCTAGGGTCATCTTGTAAGGAGCTTTGTTAGGCAAAGATGCTCCTGGAATCAGGTCTATCTGATGGCTAATAGTTCTTTGTGGAGGTAGTGTTGCTAGTGTTCCATCACTAATTATGTCCTTATACTATTCCAGTATAGTTTGTACCTCTTTTGGGACCACTACCTTTTTGTCTTTTTGCTCCTCCTTAGGTTTCACTATGATAGCATAACCAATATCATCCTCCTTGAGAGTGTTCAAAAACTCTTTACCACTCACAATTAAGACATTAGGACTTTTAGTCTTACCTGCTTCTTCATCTTCCAATGACTGAATTTTATAGGTGACACCATCTTTTTGAAAAGAATACACATTCTTCTCACCATCATGTATGGCCTTTTGGTCATATTGCCATGGTCTACCCAATAAGAGATGACATGCATCCATGGTTAGGATATCACAGAGTACCTTGTCTTTGCATCCACCTATACCAAACTCTACCCAAGTTTGCTCATTGACTATCACATGTTGACCTTTATTTAACCATGTGACTCTATATGGATTTGAATGAGGTATTCTTTGCAAATTTAATTTCCTAACTACTTCATCAGACACTATGTTATCAGTAGACCCTGAGTCTATGATTACTTAACATACCTTATTCATAATCTTGCATCTGATTCTGAATAAAGCTCTCCTTTGACTTGGTTTAGCTTTCACCAGTTCTTTGATCAAAGTTCTCCTTACCATGATGTTCTCTCCCACTTCTGAGGCTAGACTGACTTCAGGTGATTTGCTTCTTGAAGCATCATCTTGTATATAATGATTTCTTTTATCAACTCCTTGAGAAGAAGATGTGCCCTTATCATGACACCTATATGCTAGATGGCCTAATTGACCACAATTGTAGCATTTCATAGTGGCAAAGTAGGATCCCCTGCCTGATCCTCCTGATCTTCCTCTGCTAGATCCCCTTCCTCAGTAGTTTCCTCTACTACTACTCTCTCCACTATGTTTAGTGAGTTTGGATTCTCCTTGGGGCCTTTGATCAGTGTTCCTACCACTATAACTTCCTCTTCCTCTATTGTCTCTACCTCTTCCTCTTAACCTATTGCTTGACTCTTGTTTCTTCTTGCCCTTCTCCTCTACCTTGAGTGCGTTGGTAGCATTGATGCACTGTTGTAGGGCTGAATAAGCTGATTTCCTCTTGAATATTCCACCTCAGACCATTGAGGTATCTTGCTACTTTTATGTTTTCTTCTTCCATCACCTTAGACCTCAAGCATAGTTTTTATTGACATCTAATTCTCTTTGTCTCAAATTTTGTTGTTTCTTGTGCAACTGGACTTCATAATCTCTAGGCATGTAGACTTGACTTTAGCCACCATACCTTTCCAAATAGCTATAGGTTTCTTGCCTTATTTTTCTCTTTCAGTTTGAACAAATTTCCACCATGTCAAAGCAGCTCCTCTGAGTCTTGGTTTGGCCACCTTCACCTTTTGGGCTTCAGTCACTCCATCACATTCAAAGTGATTTTCTATACCTTCTATCCATTCCATAACCAAATCAAGTTCCATCTTTCCACTAAAAAGAGGAACTCCTTCCAATGTCTTATCACTCATGGCTTTCAAGGCCTTCAAGAAAGGTTCTTCTTCCATCTTAGGATCAGGTGTGGGCTCTTCATCTTCTACAGACACACCTTTTTCCTTATCTTCAGAATTTTTAATTTTCTAACTGACTTCTTCAGTCTTTTCCATCATTACACCCAGTTTACTTTCTATTTCTGCCAATCTTTCCTGTAGGAGCCTATTCTCCTCTTCTTGTTCATCAACTTTCTTTGCCAACTCTGCATTAGTCACCATCTTCTTGGATGAACCTAGAGACTCACTCAAACTCTGTGATGACATACAACTTCTTCTATTTTAATCTAAGAATAGCCCAAATCTTTAACTTGCTATGATACCAATTTGATGGGGAGGACTATGGACTTAGAAAAACCTATCTTGTTTGAAACATTTCAAGACCTATGTCATGCTCCAAGTCTCCCTACCAATTCAAGTGCTCTCAGACATTTTCTACCCAAAATGCCTAACTCAAACTAATCAGTCTATTACAGAGGTGAAAGACCTACTAGTCTGTTATTCTCCATACATACACTACTTTCTTGGTGTGGGACATTCTTCTTTGTCCTCAGTACTTTCCAAGATTTTCCACTTGCAAGGCCTATAGCCTTCTTTAGTCAATTATTAGCCCTCCTCTCTGGGTCTAGGGTCTAATTGCTTGGTACTCAATTCTTCCTACTCTATTTTGACCCCTGCCTCTTCTTAGACTGAAACTTGCATACCTAGCTAGGCTATGGCAAAGCTCGCCTAGGACAAGTTCTTACTGTCTCTCATTGACAATTTTACCATCTCCACAAAAAGAAAAACAAGAAAAGAGATCTCTGCTTGATGGTCCTCCATGACTGTATAGAGGAATTGCAGGAACATCAAGACAGAGACATTTTGTACAAACAGGAACAAAACAACAAAAATAAACTAACTACTATACTTCAGATCGAATTATGCAAGAATGCTACAGAAAATGCACACATAGATCAACTGTCAATATTTTATTTCTGAGAGTTCTCCTTCTTACATTCCCAAAAACTTTCAACACTTCCAACCCATTTACAAAGCAAAAACAACTTTTTTATATTCTTCATTTTTCTAGTTATCAAGCAGTTAGGTTTGTTCTCTTTCTGTTCAGTTAGGTTTTACTAATTGTTTCATTTTCTCCCCGCGGCTGGCTTTTCTTTATTAACTGTTTTGGTTCCTCCCCACGGCTGGCTTTACTAACTGTCTTCTCATATATCACTGTCAACTCCTTACTGCCAGTTCTCCTCACCGCCACTGTCGGTCACCACTCTGTCAAACCAACAGCGCATTCAATTTATTGAACCTTTGAACCAATTTAACTCATTGAACCTCTAGCATGAGGTTCAATGGTTCAATGTCAGGTTCATCCATTTGACAGTGCTTGACTGAACCAAAAATTGTTCTCTTCATTGAACCAATTGAACCCATTGAACCTCCAGCATGAGGTTCAACGGTTCAATGCTTCTGCAAGTTCATTCCATTGAACCAAAAAGTATGTTCATTTCATTGAACCAAATAAACCTATTGAACCTTCAGCACGAGGTTCAACGGTTCAATGCCTTTATTGCTCAGCCCAAACATGGGTGCCAAACTTAAACTTTTCATCGGTCCTGCTCCTTAGAAAATAAAAGACCATCACACCAAAACAAAACATCACACCGAAATGCAAAGCAAGATGATTTACATGATCGCAGGCACCAATATGGGGCATGGGTGCCAAACTTGGTGCTCCTGCACCACTATCAAAGGCTCTATTACATTTATTTTGAAACTCATTTTGCCTTTTAACTCTAAAATTTTAAAAATTTGATTAAATGCCTATTCTAGGTGCACTGCACCATACAGCCTAACTTGAAACTTTTCCAAGTCCCTTGGAAATAGTCTTACAAATTGTACTTCATGTTTCCATTCTTGTCTTCATCAGGTCCATGTTGCCTTGATCCTTCACTGTCCTTGTTATCTTTGCTCTTGTCCTTCTTTGAAATGTGTTTCACTCTGTCATAGAGTTCTCTGTCAACTTCACTCTTCTTTACCTCTTACAACACTTTCTTCTCAACTCCTTTCTCACACCACTATCTCATATTTTGCTCTCTATTGTCCATTGTCCCCTTACATTTACCAACCTCTGTAAAACCTACAACTAGGGTGTTCACTATCCTAGGAACTTTGCAAACTGCTGCACCAACTTCATTTGGCCGTCTCTTATTTCTACTCTTCACCATAGGGCACATGATTGTCCCTACTAAGACTCCTCCACTCACTTCTTTCCTTACCATGGGATCTACACTCTTACACTTCACATTGTCAGTCACTTCCTCCTTCCACATGAAGATATTTCTCCTCATCATTGGCTGCAACTCAACTTCATACTTGCACTTTGCTGTCTCAATAGTTTTATGCCTTGAAAAGGCTGTATCCTCTTTGTTTCCACTCTCTTCAAACATCACTGGCTCCTTCTTGCCAAACATGATCAAATTTTCTATTCTTGACTACCCCTCTAATGGCAGTAGCACAAAAGTCTTCTCATCCTTCTTGATAGTGAAGGTATTATCTCTCCCATCATAAACGGCAAACCTATCAAATTGCCAAGGTCTTCCTAGTATCACATGACAACAATCCATTGGTAGGATGTCACAAAGGTCTTTATCCTCATATGCTCCAATCTTGAACTCTACTAATGCTTGTTCAGTCACTAAAATGGACTGATGATCACTCACCCAAGAAATTTTGTAGGGAAATTCCCTAGGAATTGTCTTTAACTTCAGCTTATCTACCACCTCACTAGACACCATATTGTCATTACAACCCGAATCTACTATCACTTTACATACCTTGTTCTTTCTCTTGCAAGTTGTTTTGAACAATGCTCTCCTCTGAATTAGCTCCTTCTCCCTAGAGGTCTTCAGTAGTGCTCTTTCTCTCAGCATCAATGCTTCTCATATTTCAGTATCACAGCTTGTGGAACTAGAACCACATTCTTCTTCTTGGACTAATTGAGTCCTTCTTTCACTCTTTCTTTCACTGTCATTTGAAAAGTTTTGCTTCTCAGGATACTTATATGCTGGGCACCCAAACTCTTGGCAATTATAACACTTACCTACAAAGGTGTTTGCACTCCTTCCACCACAAAATCTACCTCTATAACCTCTACCTCTGAAATCAACATTTTGTCCTTGCTTGAAATCTGCACCTTGTCCTTGTGCCTTGCTCATATCTTCTTGACTTTCATTGACTTGCTTTGTATTAAAAGATCCTCTGCCTCTAGATGTATTGCCTCTGGCTCTGGCTGACTTATCTTGTCTTCTTTTCAGCTTGTCTTCCACTCTAACTACTATCTGATAGCAGTCTTCAACACTCCTTGGATTTGCCAACACTAGTTCATCTTGCATGTTAAACCTCAAACCACCAATATACCTAGCAACTTTTTGCACTTCAGTTTCATTTTGACAAAACCTTATACTTAGCTTATAAAACTCTTCAGTATATGACTTAACATCCATTTCCTTTTGTCTTAAACTTTGAAGCTTCTTAAACATTTGAACTTCATAATCTTTAGGCAAGAATTTACTTTTGATTTTTAGTACCATCTTGTCCCATGAAACAATCTTTGCCTTCCTTGCTTTCTTCTCTCTATCTGCTGATAATCCCACCATAACAAAGCATGACCTGTCAGCTTGGTCTTTGCACATCTTCACTTTCTGATCATCAGGAACTTCTTCACACTCAAAGTGGTTGTCCAATGCTGCTATCTAATCTAGCAATTCTTCATCATTCAGGCTTCCTCCAAACTTTGGCACATCTATCTTTATCTTGTGCTTGTCTTCTTTTACTTCCCTCAATAAGTTTACCATCCTTTGATCTTCAGGGTCCAACTCTTCTTCCACATCTTCATACTCAACTTCTTCTTCTTCCCTAGACTCAACCTCTTCACCTAGAGCCACTTCTCTTCTCTGATTTTATTCTAGGGTAGCCATTCTTTCCTTCAACTCCCTCAACTCTCTGGCATGCTTCTCCTTTATCTCATTCATCTCTTGAGCCATGTTTCTCACTCTTGGAGGAATCTTGACAAACTACCTCTTAACACTTCTCAATCACAACCAATCTACTAACTTGGCTCTGATACCAATTTGATGTAGAGCTAACTACACAAAGACCACAAAGGGTCAAAACAACCACACAGGAGGAAGAGGGTATAGGGGATGGTAGGGCAAAACAAATCTTCTAAGCCTCAATGGACCAAGATACAACACTTGACATCAAACAGGACATGACTATCCTCTCACTGTCCATGACTTCAACACTACATAACAACCCCATTTTTAGGTTCATATAGATGGGAACCTTTCCAAACTTTCTAGGGACCTTAGACCTTCTAGGTTTGACTGTCCCAAGCTCACAAAACCATCAAAAAGCTCTGGAGGTTCCTTCTAGTACCCTATCCTTCACACTCTAACCAACTTCCTTGTAGCCCTCTTGTTGATGATTGTTTTTAGACAGGTCAACAATAGAGTAAAGAACTAGAGTATCCCACTCTCTCTTAAATAAAGCTCTTCAAAGGCTGAACTATGTGATCTAGTGAAGTAACTCCAAGGTTCCTTTTTATAACTTATGGTGGATGAACTCAGTGATTACATGTGATCTTGCTAATAATCACAAAGGGACTTACATTAGACTTCTTCTTCATTCATTCAACTTATTTCTCTTTTCAATGTGGATGAAGTATTCATGATGTATGAATGATAAAAAAGGGAAAAAAGATAGGGTTTAGGGAAACTAATCTAAGGTCAATGAAGCAATGATGATGTAAGAATAGACAAACTCCTGAATTAACCTAACTCCACTTCACCAAGGATGCCTACAACTACATGAAGTTGGTGCAATCTTCTAAGGTACGCAAATGGTTTTCAAATCATGAAGGCTTATGTAAGCACCCATTAAACAGTGCAGCTCAAACAAGCATCCACAATCAAACTTAAGCAAATGATAAAGCTCATATTAGCTTTACACAACACTTTACCAGCGATGAATGTTAAAAGCATGATCTAGGAGTTGATCAAATATTCAATACAACACGCATTACAACAATGAACTGCTAATCTACTTCTAATCTAATTTGAAACATCTCTCCATTTCATTAAGATACAAGAAACCATGTCATTCCACAAGACAACACTTAACACCAAATGAGTTCCAATGTCTTTGCATTAATCTTGAGATATATTTACAAAAACTTTAAGTCCTCTCAGAGAATTTTGAGAGTCTTTCCTATTCTACTCCTAAAAAACTCATTTCTCTTATCATTAACTACTGACTGATGATTTTACAAATGAGGCAACAAGGCCTTTATATAAAAGTCCATATTTACAATGAAGGGCTAGGATCAATTCACATAGCCAAGGGTCCATACTTGCTATATTTAAACATTAAGGCTTGTCCTAGGATGACCCTCTCTTCATGGCGCTCAACTCCTAGATTTTTTTCCTATACATTTTTACTTAAGGTGCCATCTATCATCAGACCTCATCTCACATCAAGGTGCTGAAAATGACAAGAACAACAAGGACTAGTGCCTAAACTCATCCACTCCAACTTAAGGCACAATTTGATGATCATTTGAACATGCAAAGGCGACTAGATTCTTGAATCATTTCTTTGTCAAATTTTTTATGTCTAAGGATTTCTTACTTCAGTTTCAATCATGGCACATATTTTGGAGTGGTTGGAAGTGTGTTCTCCTCTAGGCACCCTTTAAGTCTCAATCTTAGGTGCTGATTTGGGTTGGCAGAAGTAGGAAAATGTGCCTAAGATCCTAGAGCAAATTCGTGCCCAGAATTGAAAGTCTCTGAGGACAGGTATATTGAAAAATATATTTAATGAATTTCTTATACTTTAAATATTTTTCAATATACCTTTTAGGATGTTTGAGATAGGTCTCGAATCCACCAGATTTAACATGTAGATTATAGAATTTGGAGGATCCACTAGATTTTAGACTTAGTCAAATTTTTAGTGTTTCAGGATATCAGGCTACCAGACTTAGTCATTTTCAGGATCTCAAACATACATCAGGATTGGTCTCAGTGTTCATTATTCGGATTTGATCAAGACTCTTCATTACTGCAAGTTCATGTTCCAGATGAGACCTCTAGTTATAAAGCAAAAACTTCTAGGAGAGAGACTTATTGTTGGATTGGCATTTCATTACTTCAAGCACCTTCACTAAGCCAAATTTGGTGATTTCCAACTTGATTTCTCTTCTAAGTGAAATTTGATGATAAACAGAGTTGCACCTAACACTTAAGCTAGAAAACACTTCAAGTTTATGGATTCCTAGTACTAGATATAGACAAGGAAGCTTTGTTCAACTTACGCGTCACTTAATGATATCATATCATGCTCTTTCATCCTAAGGCACAACTTGGAGTTAGTTTAAACATCTCTTTCATGCTAAGGCGCCAAAATGAGGTTACATAGAAGAAATTGGTGCCTAGCTTAAGTTTGCTCATTTTTGACATTTTTAAGGCTATTCAACACTTGATTACACCCTTGTGAGACTACTTGAACCTTAGGCAACCATTTTGAGGTTATTCATCTACTATATTGCCAAGGCACCAAAATGAGGTAATCTAATGCATGAAGGGTGCCTCACTTCCTAGATGCTCTTTCTCCTTACACTTAGGTGCACTTTTGTGGTTGTTTGGACATGAATAGGTGCCTACACTCATAATGTGTTTTCCTTATCAAATTTTCAATTCTTAAGGTCTTTTGGAAATAGTTTCAATCAAGGCACCTTGGTCTTCACTTTTCCTTGCTCAAGGTGCACATATGGGTTTCTACTTTAGGCACACTTATGGGTTTGCTGAGATGAGAAAATGTACCTAACTTCCTGGAGCAAATTTGCACCTAGAAAATAGAAGTCCCCAGGGTAAGGTATATTGAAAAATATATTTAAGTATCTCTTATACTTTAAATATTTTTCAATATACCTTTTAGGATGTTTGAGATAGGTCTCGGATCCACCGGATTTAACATGCAGATTCTAGATTTTTGAGGATCCACCAGATTTCAGACTTGGCCAATTTTTAGGATTTTTAGGATCAGGATACCAGACTTAGTCATTTTAAAGATCTCAAACATTAGGATCAGGTCATCAGGGGACTATAGGACTCAAACACCACTGACTTCATCATGCAATAAACTAAAGACATCATCAAAAACTTAATGCAAAGTATCAAAACTCAAAAAAAGGGGGGTCCCCATTTGCAATGGGGCGATGTGTGATTAGGTCACAACATTTAGCGTCAACCCGAATAAATATTCCTGAACATTTAAAAGACCAAGACTCAATTCAAACCCCAGAAACTTTAGACACTCCTCTACTCATCAACTAGCTAGACAACAAAATTGAAAAGGAAAAGAATCATAGATTGGATCAAGACACTACATCTCCTAATGTGTGATTAAAGATTGATTTCAATTAAAACATTTCCTTAAGCATTCCAAAGATAAGCAAAATCAAGTTTCAACATTTCCATGTACACCCACACATTAGACCAAATAACAAAACTACATGATCATGAAATCAAAATCAATTGCCAACATGACCATCCATATTCCAAAATCCAAGTGTGTGCACCTCAGTTCATTCCCATCCCTTAGCAACTAAGATCATCTAAGCTCCTTTACATTAGGCTACGTGATTACTACACACCTCATAAACTACCTGGACATTGCCCCACTGCCAACAAGCATCTATAGCCCTGATGGGTTTGTCTCGCAATTCCACTCGAGTAGAGCCTCACTGTCGGTCAGGCGTCCATAGCCCCGGTAAAGATTATTCGATTGTCCATCTAACTGAGTTATAGTGTGTGATTTGTGATTTTTCATTTCATTTCTTTATTCTTTGATATTCTATTTCTATTAAGCTTAAATGTGATAGAGTACAATGTAGTACCGCGACCCCTGCAACACATGCTTTTTCACGACATGAGTTACGTTGATAACTCAGCTAGTGGGTGTGGACTTGCGATGGCGGCAAAGGTGGACCTTTAGATTTTTCACTTAATGTAAGTTCACAAAGACTCCTTTAGGTACTTCAGGATCATTAAAGTATGTAAGGTATAAGATCTCAAAATACTGCAAGTAATACTGAACAACTGACTTATCCTCCATGAACAAGCAGTCTTGCTATTTGACACTAGCGATGGGATCCATGAGAAATCCATCAGTCATGATCCATGTTTCTCAAAAGAAGACGTAAGAATTCATAAAATTTAGATTTGGCATTTTAAACTATTATGATCAGAAGATAACAGTGTCAAGATACAATATATGATTAACTTCCAAGTCAAGTTCAAAGTCTAACAAGATGATAAATTGAAAGAAAAACATCTTCAGACTCTAAGACTTTCATGAATAGATGTCTAAGAAATGAACTAACATGTTATCACAAATCACCACTAGTGAGTGTGTTTAAAATAGCATCACCTTCTTACAAATAGGTGAAGAGACCTAATGTCTCAAGTTACTGCTTGGAACCTCATTCATTTGTGGTTTGACCATCAGCTGACTTTCACATGTTTCAACAGGTTTAATGGTTCAACAGGTTCAACCGATATGTGATATGTTCTACTACACCGATGGTAGTGAGCTATCGGGTAGACTTGGTTTCTTCTCTGATGTGCATTGGTTACTCCGATGAAGGCTTGAACTTCGCTCGTCAAGTTCAATGGTTCAACAAGTTCAACCGATATGTGATATGGCTATTGGCATAAGATTGGCCATCGACTGAGCCTGTGGTAGGTACTCCGATGATCTTCTATTACTCTAATGAAGGATGAAGGCTTGGGCATCACTGGGATAAGGAACCATTGGTGTGGATGGTGGAGTGGTCTCTGATGGCTTGGGCTATTCCGATGAGGCTTAGACTGGCATCGTCAGCAACAAAATTGTTGACAATAGTCTTATTGAGTGTTCGTGTATGTAAACTCAGATATCAAACTCAAACTGGTGAATGTGGGACTAAAGGTCTCACATGAATACAAATAGTTATGTGATGGTTGGAAGATAGTGATGTTGGGTCAAATGGAATGAATAGTTAGGGTAGAGGTTAAAACAGTTTTGCTCTTGAAGACTGTGTATATATTCAGATTTGGTGAGGTCATCTGTGATTGATGATGATATTCAATCAAATTGTTCATTTTGTAGATGTACAGAGGAAGTGAACTGTGTGTATGATTTGAGAATCGATACCTGAGCGAGAAGGCTAGGATCTTTATTGTAACCTTTCTAAGCTTACTGTAAATAAAGATTGTCTCTCTTGTGGTGGTGGGTTTTTTACTCGAAAGGGTTTTCCCACATACATCCGGTGTTGTTCTCTATTATCTTGTATGTTTATTCTATATTTTCTGGTGTGTTCATCTTTGTATTTGAATTAAATGTTACATGTCTGCATTATCCCCTTTGAATTGACATTAGTGAAGCTATATTCTGCACCTCTGCTTTCCTTACAAGTGGTATTAGAGCCTGGCTAGTTGTGTTATCCTTGTTGGTAGGTTGGGGTTTTTGTGTTAGTTCTTTGAGTGGGAGTTCTATAGAGGTCTATTTTGTTAAATAAGATGGCAAGTGCATCAGGAAAAGTAGACATTGAAAAGTTCAATGGCACAAACTTTGAGTTATGGAAGCTTAAGGTTGAAGATTTGTTGGTTAATAGAGATCTTTGGGTTGTTGTGTCTAGGACTAAACCTTCAGGCATGAAGCAAGAAGACTAGGACCTGGAAGATAGGAAAACCAAAGGACTGATAAGATTAAGTTTAGCATATTCTGTTCTATTGAACGTCCATGAGGAGAAGACTGCAAATGCTTTGTGGAAGAAGTTGGGAGATATTTATCAGGGCAAGTCCTTGGTGAATAAACTTTTCCTCAGAAAGAAGTTGTACTCTCTAAAGATGGATGAAGGAGCATCTGTAGCAGACCATCTGAACTCATTTAATATGATTGCTGCACAGTTAAATTCTGTAGGTGTAAAAATAGAAGAGGAGGACCGCTGTATGCTTCTGTTGTGTTCCTTCCCTAACTCATGGGATCATCTTGTGATGGCTATTAGAAGTACAACAACCACGTTTAAAACTAAAGAAGTTGTTGCCTCACTGTTATCTGAAGAGATGTGGAGGAAATCTTCTGAGATGGCCAAAGAGGCCCTGTCCATTCGAGGTAGATCAAAGGAAAGAGGCAAGAAGAAAGACAAGAAGTCTAAGTCCAAATCAGAGGGGAGATCGAAATCTCCTAGCAAAAATTCCAAGGTGAAGTTCTAGAATTGTGGGTAGAAAGGACACATCAGAAAAGACTGCAAAGAGGAGAAAAAGAAGAAGAAGAACTTCTCTAACATCGATTCTTCTCAGAGTGATGCTGATGCCTTCATTGCTGCCTTGGCAATGCCTACATATGAAGATGTATGGCTGGTGGATTCAGGAGCATCTTTTCATATGACATCTCATAGAGAATGGTTCACTAAGTATGAACCGTATGCTGGTGGGAAGGTGTTCCTGGGAAGTGATTCAACACTAGAAATTGTTGGCCGAGGAAGAGTCAGAATCTAGTTCCCAGATGGCAGAATAAAGGGAATGAATGGAGTATTACACATACCAGGTCTGGCTCAAAATTTACTTTCTGTTAGTAAGCTTAATGATGTTGGAGTGCAAGTTACTTTTGTGAATGGTGGCTATAAGATGACTAGAGGTTCTATTGTACTGGCAAAGGGTGAACACATTAGAACTTTGTATAGGTTAGATGCTAAACCAGTGTGCTATAATAATGTCTCTATAAAATCTAAAAAAGCTACTATTGTAACACATGATACAAACTCTATGGAAGTTAAACTTCCTGCAGAGAAAATAATGCTTTGGCATCATAGACTTGGTCACATAGGTGAAAAAGGTTTAAAAACTTTGAAAAATAAAAACCTGGTAGATGGGTTGATTGATTGTAATCTGGAGTTTGATTTCTACGAACATTGCATATATGGAAAACAGAACCATGTTTCTTTTTACTCTAGTTCTCATAAATCTTCTGGTGTTCTAGACTATGTACATTCTGATGGTTTTGGTCCAGTTGATATTCCTTCTCTATCTAAATCAAGATACTACATATCGTTTATTGATGATTATTCAAGGAGGCATTTGTATATTTTTTGAAAAATAAATCAAAAGTGTTCAGTCGGTTTAAAGAATTTAAAATTCTTGTGGAAAATCAGACTGGTAGAAAAATAAAATATTTGAGAATGGATAATAGTGGTGAATATTGCAATGCAAATTTTGATAAATATTGTATTGATCATGGAATAAAAAGGCATAAGACTACACCTTATACTCCACAACAAAATGGAGTTGCTGAAAGGTTGAATCGATCATTGATGCAGAAAGCAAGAAGTATGTTGAGTTATGCTGGTCTTGAACAAAGGTTCTAGACTAAGGCAGTTGGTACAACTTGTTACTTGCTAAATCATTCTCCTACTTCGGCATTGGTTGATAAGACGCCTATGGAAGCATGGTCTGGAAAGAAGCCCTCTCTAAGACATCTTCATGCCTTTGGCTATGAGGCATATGCTCATATTCCTGAGGTAAAAAGATCTAAGCTGGATTATAAGGCAGTCAAATGTATCTTTATTGGCTATGGAGTCGGTGTTAAAGGGTACAAGCTTTGGAATCCTGAAACTGAAAAAGTAATTTATAGCAGGAATGTAATTTTCAGAGAGCTGAAACCTTTGGTTATTGATCCTCAACTGGAGAAGACAGAAGAGAAGAAATAAAAGAGTGTTGTTAATATTCCTCTGACCCCTGTAAAAGAGGAACAACAAGCACCAAGTGTAGATGATTCAAAAGTGAGTTCGAGTAGCTCTGAAGATTCAGATCCAGAGTAAGAACCTGAACCTACACCTTAGCTGTTAGGGCGGTCTACATGTGAAAGAAGACAACTAGATAGGTATGGATTTTTAGTACTTGATTCAAGTTGTGCCTATGCTTTGCTTACTGATACTGATGAACCTAGGATTGTGAAAGAAGCTATTAGTTTACCTGATTCAGATTCTTGGTTGGAAGCCATGGATAACAAAATGTCATCGTTGGAGAAAAATGGAACCTAGGATCTGGTGCCCTTGCCTAAAGGTAGAAAACTTGTGGGCTATAAGTGGGTATTTAAAAAGAAATATGGTCTAGATGGTAGTATTGAAAAGTACAAGGCAAGACTGGTTGCTAAGGGGTATTCTCAAAAGGAAGGTATAGATTATGGAGAAATCTTTTCTCCTATAGCTAAGCTGACATCCATTAGATTTCTATTGTCACTTGCAGCAGTGTATGAATTTGAAATTGAGCAGATGGATGTGATGACAACATTTCTTCATGGGGACCTTGAAGAAGAAATTTATATGTCCCAGCCAGAGCACTTTGTGGTAAAAGGTAAAGAACATCTGGTATGTAAACTTAAAAAGTCTCTTTATGGCTTGAAGCAATCTCCTAGAATGTGGTATCAGAAATTTGATACATATGTTTTATCTTTGGGATTTGTGAGATCTAAATTTGATCATTGTGTCTATTATAAAACTGATGGTGATTGGATTCTTATAATTTCATTGTATGTGGATGACATGTTATTCATTGGCAATGGTAAGGGGATGATCTTAGATTTAAAATCTCAGTTGTCCTTGAAATTTGAAATGAAGAATCTGGAGGCAGTGAAGTACATTCTGGGAATGGAAATCAAAAGGGACAGATCTAGTAGAAAGCTTTGGCTTAGCCAGAGCAAGTATATTACCAATGTTCTTAATAAATTTAATATGTCTGATTGTAAATAGTTAGTTGTTCCAGTTTTGCAAGGAATGAAACTATATGTTGAAGATTGTCCATAATCTTTGAATGAAATTGATGACATGAAAAAAGTGCCTTATGCTAGTGATGTTGGCAGTTTAATGTACGCAATGGTCTGTACTAGACCAGACATTGCCCAGGTAGTGGGAGTTTTGAGCCGATTTATGGAAAATCCAGGCAGATGACATTGGGATGCTGTGAAGAGAGTTATGAGGTATTTGAAGGGAACTTCTGACTATGCTATTTACTATCATGGAAACTCAGTTGGATCTCATAAATCTATCAGCATTCAGGGATATGTTGATTCTGATTAGACAGGGGACATTGATAGTAGAAGATCCACCAGTGGATATGTATTCACATTAAATGGTGGTACTATCAGTTGGATGAGCAAGAGGCAGGTTGTAGTCGCTTTGTCCACAACAGAGGCAGAGTACATGGTAGCTACGCGTGCATGCCAAGAAGCCCTTTGGTTGAAGAGGTTGTGTTCTGATGTCAGTTTTGATGCAGGACAAATACAAATTCATTGTGACAGTCAAAGTGCTATCTATTTGGTGAAAAATCCTACTTTTCATGCTAGGACAAAACATATTGATGTCCAATATCACTTTGTTCATGATATGGTGGAAGACAAAAAGGTAAAGTTGGAAAAGGCTGATACTTTGGATAATGTTGTAGATGCCTTGACTAAACCAGTGAGCACGGCCAAGTTGAAATGGTATTCAGATGAAATGGGTCTTTGGGCCCATAATTCTTAGTAATAGTATGAGGATTAAGAGGTAGCAGTAATCTCTTTGACAAGTGGGAGATTGAAGAGACCTAATGTCTCAAGTTACTGCTGGAACTTCATTCATTTGTGGTTTGGCCATCGGCTGACTTTCACATGTTTCAATAGGTTCAATGGTTCAACAGGTTCAATGGTTCAATAGGTTCAACCAATATGTGATATGTTCTACTACACCGATGGTAGTGAGCTATCGAGTAGACTTGGTTTCTTCTCTGATGTTCATTGGTTACTCTAATGAAGGCTTGAACTTCGCTCGTCAGGTTCAATGGTTCAACAAGTTCAACCGATATGTGATATGTCTATCAGCATAAGGTTGGCCATCAGCTGAGCCTGTGGTAGGTACTCCGATAGTCTTATGTTAATCTGATGAAGGATGAAGGCTTGGGCATCAGTGGGACAAGGAACCATCAGTGTGGATGGTGGAGCGGTCTCTGATGGCTTGGGCTATTCTGATGAGGCTTAGACTAGCATCGTCGGCAACAAAATTACCGATGATAGTCTTACTGAGTGTTCGTGTATGTAAACTAGGATATCAAACTCAAACTGGTGAATGTGGGACTAAAGGTCTCACATGAATATGAATAGTTATGCGATGATTAGAAGATAACAATGCTGGGTCAGTTGGAACAAACAGTTAGGGCAAAAGTTAAAATGGTTTTGCTCTTGAAGACTATGTATATATTCAGATTTGGTGAGGTCGTCTATGATTGATGATGAGATTCGATCAAATTGTTCATTCTGTAGATGTATAGAGGAAGTGAACTGTGTGTATGATTTGAGAATTGATACCTGAGCGAGAAGGATGGGATCTTTATTGTAACCTTTCTAAACTTATTGTAAATAAAGATTGTCTCTCTTTTGGTGGTGGGTTTTTTACCTGAAAGAGTTTTCCCACGTACATCTGGTGTTGTTCTCTGTTATCTTGTATGTTTATTCTATATTTTTTGGTAAAATAATCTTTGTATTTAATTAAACATTACCTGTCTGCATTATCCCCTTTGAATTGACATTAGGGAAGCTGTATTCTGCACCTCTGCTTTCCTTACAATAGGAAACTTGACATGACAAACAACTAAACTAAACAACTAACACCTACAAATAGCAAACAACTAATCTATGAAAGAAAAACAACAACTAAGAAAAATCAACAATTAATCCAACAAACCACTAAGCTAAGGAAAAGACAACAAGCAAGTGACACGAAAGTAAAACTAAGCTAAGAAAACCAACACTTGAGTCAAATGACTTCAAGGAAGCAAATCTACTCTAAGACGCAACATGAAATGAAAAACTAACTCTAACCTAACTATGTACAAACAACAGAGAAATGCAACCCAGGAAACCAAATATATACAGGCCCTAACATGATTATTCAGTATGTACAAAAGTAGCAATGCAGCAGTGACAGTTCTCAACTAGGCAAATTCATCTTTGAACTCAGACCATTGACTCTTCAGGCGAGAGACCTCAAATATAGGAAAAAAATTCATATTCTCCATAATCAAATTCATATTCAATGTGTTCAACATGTTCAAGATCATCATCAATATCATTACTATTAGTGCTATCAATACTATCAATTAGGAGTTCATGATGTTCAAAGTCAAAGTTCCTCCAATCAATAGAAGGGAAAGATACAACCTGATGCATGCTGTTTTCAATGATACATGGCCTACCAAGCATTTGATCATACTCTAAGCATCCATCGGGAGGTCACCATTGATGGTTGATGAACTTCTCATCTTCTTCATATTGGATGATCTCATTGTCAAGCTCCATAGTGATCTCCAGCATCCATAGCAGCAACATGTTCTTCAATCATCATTCTCTTCAACTTGATATCTTCTTTTATAATGATGGAAGCATCGAGCGTCGACCCGAATTGCTGTTGTCTACTCATGAATTTTTCATCGGCATACTCTTGAATGATAGCATCTAAATTCCTTTGCAAAGCTTCCTATTGATGATCTTCTAACAACGTCTTCTGTACTTCTTGTAGCTCATTCTCAAGGATCTTTTGGTGTAATGTAGATGCATACTCCTCAAGAAACTCGCCTTTGTCAAATTTAGGTTCTAGCCATAAGCTCAAACTTCTTTCTTCCTCAACTACCACTTCAAGTGCTCTAACATCTGTCAAACCCTTTTTACAATCCTCTAATGCTTTTAAGTATAAGTTAGAAGATTGAATTTCTTATACTTTAAATATTTTACAATATACCTTTCAGGATGTTTGAGATAGGTCTTGGATCCACCGGATTTAACATGCAGATTCTAGGTTTTTGAGGATCCAGTAGATTTCAGACTTAGCCAATTTTAAGGATTTTCAGGATTAGGATACCAGACTTAGTCATTTTCAGGATCTTAAACATCAGGATCAGGATACCAGACTTAGTCATTTTCAGGGTCTCAAACATCAGGATTAGGTCATCAGGGGACCATAGGACTCAAACACCATTGACTTCATCATGCAATAAACTAAAGACATCATCAAAAACTTAATGCAAAGTATCAAAACTCAAAAAAAGGGGGTCCCCCATTTGCAATGGGGCGACATGTGATTAGGTCACAACACCTCCCAAAGGGACTGTCATACAAAACATTTTGATGTAGGCCTCCAAATAGGACTATTATGATCTTTTTGAGTACCCATTATCTTGTTCTTCAACATATCTTCCATGCAAGGTAGGTTGTTTACCAACATATAGGTCAAACTAGGACTGTTGCTGCTGTCCTAAGCCAAATTAGACCACCTTCTACTCCACAAGTGCATGAAAATGATAACCCACTCCACAAATTCTTGTTCCCAGGTGTTGGAGATGTTGTATATTGATAAATTTAACTGGTTTCAAGGTCCTAACCACCACACAAACTACCTTTTTTTTCAAAAACAAACTTTGCCCATGCTTGGACAGTCCAACACATAGTGATATGAACACAAATTTGCCTTTTGTTCCAATCTTCTGCTCTTACACATAAACCCATTAGAGAGACATGTAAAATAGACCTAATTCATTCCTTTTCATCCATGGTGTAGGATTGGGATGCTAGAAATCCATTGATTTTGCAAAACCCTAAAAAAACCTCTAAAAACCTAGGAAAATGAGCAGTTTTAGAAAAAACACCATAAAATCCTTCAATTACAATGAAATTACTTCCAACTTATTTTAAATGCAAGGTATATCATCCTATTTTCATTCTTCAATCATTTGGATTCTTGACCATCAGGTACAAGACCATACCAATCAAGGGAGCAATAGCAAAACAGTGACAAAACTGTAAAATAGAACAACATGAAGCAAAATGTTTGACAAAATCCTCAAATGACAATGGAAATCCTCCAAATTTGGTGAAAATGAAAGGTATAATCATCCATCACACCATTCTATACATGAGACATCAAAAATAGTACTGTACAACCAAGGAAAATGAGAGGGAATAGCAAAATGCAGAAAAAATAGAAATGGGACAGCAAAACAACATTTTTCCTTATTCTTTTGTCTTCAAAACTTCATCCATTCCTCCATGCATTCAACCACACACCTCTCAAAATGCTTTTTTTTACATATGTTTATATCCTTCTCTCTTATTTCCATCATGAGAAGAGGCTAAGAATAGCCTAACTGAATGATTTTTCCTAAAACACTATTTTTTCCTAATTTTAGACTGTCATAGTCTTACATAACTGCAAACCACTAACTTATTCTTAATCTCTACTACATAAAATGACTAAAATCAACCTCCACTGCATGAGCATGCCTATCAAAGGCTCTATTACATTTATTTTGAAACTCATTTTGCCTTTTAACTCGAAAATTTTAAAAATTTGATTAAATGCCTATTCTATGTGCACTGCACCATACAGGGTAACTTGAAACTTTTCCAAGTCCCTTGGAAATATTCTTGCAAATTGTCCTTCATGGTTCCATGCTTGTTTTCATTAGGTCCATGTTGCCTTGATCCTTCACTATCCTTGTTATCTTTGCTCTTGTCCTTCTTTGAAATGTGTTTCACTCTGTCATAGAGTGCTCTGTCATCTTCACTCTTCTTTAACTCTGTCAACACTTTCTTCTCAACTCCTTTCTCACACTACTGTCTCATATTTTGCTCTTTATTGTCCATTGCCACCTTACATTTACCAACCTCTATCAAACCTACAACTAGGGTGTTCACTATCCTAGGAACATTGCAAACCGTTGCACCTCTTCATTTGGCTGTCTCTTATTTCTACTCTTCACCACAGGGCACATGATTATCTCTACTAAGACTCCTCCACTCACTTCTTTCCTTACCACAGGCTCTACACTCTTACACTTCACATTGTTAGTCACTTCCTCCTTCCACATGAAGATATTTCTCCTCATAATTGGCTGCAACTTAGCTTCATACTTGCTCTTTGCTATCTCAATAGTTTTATGCCTTGAAAAGGCTGCATCCTCTTTGTTTCCACTCTCTTCAAACATCACTGGCTCCTTCTTGCCAAACATGATCATATTTGCTGTTCTTGACTACTCCTCTAATGGCAGTAGCACAAAAGTCTTCTCATCCTTCTTGATAGTGAAGGTATTATCTCTCCCATCATAAATGGAAAACCTATCAAATTGCTAGGGTCTTCCTAGTATCACATGAGAACAATTCATTGGTAGGATGTCACAAAGGACTTTATCCTCATATGCTCCAATCTTGAACTCTACTAATGCTTGTTTAGTCACTAAAATGGACTGATGATCACTCACCCAAGAAATTTTATAGGGAACTTCCCTAGGAACTCTCTTTAACTTTAGCTTATCTACCATCTCACTAGACACCATATTGTTAGTACAACCCAAATCTACTATCACTTTACATACCTTGTTCTTGGTCTTGCAAGTTGTTTTGAACAATGCTCTCCTCTAAATCAGCTCCTTCTCCCTGGAGGTCTTTAGTAGTGCTCTTTCTCTCAGCATCAATGCTTCTCCCATTTTAGCATCACACCTTGTGGAACTAGAACCACATTCTTCTTCTTGGACTAATTAAGTCCTTCTTTCACTCTTTCTTTCACTATCATTTGAAAAGTTTTGCTTCTTAGGACACTTATATGTTGGGCACCCAAACTCTTGGCAATTATAACACTTACCTACAATGGTGTTTGCACTCCTTCCACCACCAAATCTCCCTCTAGAACCTCTACCTCTGAAATAAACATTTTGCCCTTGCTTAAAATCTACACCTTGTCCTTATACCTTGCTCATATCTTCTTTAATTTCATTGACTTGCTTTGTATTAAAAGATCCTTTGCCTCTAGAGGTATTGCCTTTGCCTCTAGGTAAATTAGCTTGTCTTCTTTTCAGCTTCTCTTCCACTCTAACTACCATCTAATAACAGTCTTCAACACTCCTTGGATTTGCCAACACTAGTTCATCCTACATGTTAAACCTCAAACCACCAATATACCTAGCAACTTTTTGCACTTCAGTTTCATTTTGACCAGACCTTATACTTAGCTTATAAAACTCTTTAGTATATGACTTAACATCCATTTCCTTTTGTCTTAAACTTTGAAGCTTCTTAAACATTTGAACTTCATAATCTTTAGGCAAGAATTTACCTTTTATTTTTGCTACCATCTTGTCCCATGAAACAATCTTTACCTTTCCTTGCTTTCTTCTCTCTATCTGCTAATAATCCCACCATAACAAAGCATGACCTATCATCTTGGTCTTTGCAATCTTCACTTTTTGATCATTAGGAACTTCTTCACACTCAAAGTGGTTGTCCAATGTTGCAATCCAATCTAACAATTCTTCATCATTTAGGCTTCCTCCAAACTTTGGCACATCTATCTTTATCTTGTGCTTGTCTTATTTTACTACCCTTAGCAACTTTAGCGTCCTCTAATCCTCGGGTCCAACTCTTCTTCCACATCTTCATACTCAGCTTCTTCTTCTTGTAAGGGTAAAATGGTGATCAATCAAATGAATTAAACATGACCCAAACATCAACAGAATCATGAAACAAGAAGGATTCAATAAATGAAGCAACGAACAAACACAGTGCAAACCTCTCCCATTTCGAAACTTCTGTTGTTCGCCTATCACAAATCATCCTTTTACAGATGAGATGAGCCCTCAGAGAGTGCAATCTTTTTAGCTGTTTAAGGAAGTCGATGGTGAACGGCTATGGTGATATGCAATGAAGATGAGCTCCAATGCAAGTATGTGATCTCAAGCTTATAGATGACAAAAGGGTACCAAAGGCGCGCTGGTGGTATTTCTGCAGAGTAACGATGTCAAAAGCCTGGATGATTAGAATGGAAGAATGAAGCTTCATTTATAGACTTTGGAAGAATGAGAATCAACGGTTGAGAGAAGATATGAAGATCAATGGCTGAGGATGGTTGAGGAATGTGCAACCAGTAGAAATGTGACAAGTGTCCCAGCTCCATCATGAAAGAGGGGATGTAACAAAATTGATTGGAGAGTTAACTCCATTGACTGATCAGTTAACAGACTTGATTGATCAGTTAGAAGAATGAATTATGGAACTGACTGAATTGATTGACCAGTGAACTGGGTTGATTGAGGAGTCAACAGAATAGATTGACCAGTGAACTCAAATGACTAATTAGTTAACAGATTTGATTGATTAGTTAACTAACTTCTGATTTGGAGAAGAAATAGGTCATGTGGGTGAGAGAAAAATAAGTAATTAAATATTAAATATATTTAATTACATGTGCAACTTGATGATGTGGACAAGGTGAGGTGGATTTTTGAATTTAGAACTTAGGATAGAGGAATTTAGATTAATTAAATAATTTATGATTATTTAATTGTGTAGGACATTTAGAAGAATTTTAATTAAATAAATAGAATTTATTTAATTATGGAACAGTGAATCGATTAAATAAATTTAGAATATTTATTTAATTAATACAAGAATGGAATAAATATTTAGAATATTTATTTAGGATGATTCGTGTCATTTTTAGGCGTATACATTTTGCCCCTCTTTGATGCAATGCAGTTTACAACATTGCTTCAAAGAATAAATAGCCTGACAGTGATATATGCCCCAGTTTGCCCCTGGTACAAGTTTAACGACAGGATGCCCCCTCGGGAGATTGGACGAGAAGAAGGCAGAAGGCGTGAGATTCAGAGATGGACAATCTCACGAAGACGAATGGGTTAGGATAGGTTGGAGGAAAAGGGATGAAGAAAAGAGTTGAATGATACGCGATGCAAGATGGAATGATGACACACACAAGCAGGCAAGCTAGTATGCACAAATGATACCAGAACAAAAAAAATATTGCCCCTATCAAGCGGTAAACCAATGTTATACTGATAATGATATACGACAGTGTTGTCATGGCGGGGAACAATATATCCCTAGACCAACACGACAGGCGTGTTGTCATGGCGGGGAATGATAGATCCCTAGAGCAACATGAAGGATAGTGTCTGGTTTCAGGAAATGAAGCATGTCGTGTAAGACGCGTGTATTGGTCTGATTTCGATAATGCAACATCCTGTATAAGACAATTGATTGATTAACTGATCGAGTTGGTTTACGACCAGACAAGGATCAAGACCACTAATTGTGATTGGATCATTTGTGCAAGATTGACTTGACATGATTGATATGGATTAAGGATGGACATGCATTTGGATCATTGCGCAGACTGACTGGACAAGGATGAAAGATCTGATGATAGAAATTTGATTGATAGAAGAAAGACTCGATAGAAGGACTCACAAGCTTTTATTTGTATTGATACTCTGCATTGTTGGATCTTTATTGCATGGGGTATGGTATGGATGTATAAATGGATATAGGATGGATGCTTTTCTTTTAGAGTGCTTTATTTCATCATTGGGCAGTGTGTTTTTGATACATTTTCTGAAATGTTGTAAGTGAATACAAGCATCTAGGTATAATTGAACTGAGATGACCTGAGTATCGCTTACATGGATTGTGATTTAGCAAGTTAATACAAGCATCTAGTCAAAATTGAATCTAGATGACCTGAGTACCTCTTGCGTTTCAACAAGAAAGGATTGCCCCCGTTCATGTTAGACCTTTGATGTCCTCGATGATCTTTTGCCGATCACGTCCTAAGACAAGGCTTCACATTACTAAAGTTTAATCCCCAAATAGCAAACAAAGAAAATAATCATGCCCCCATCATAGCATCTCTAGCTTTTGGCATCCTTGAGTAGCATAGGAGGGTATGATAGCAAAAATCAGGACTCGAACTGTTAACCATGTTTCTGATCTACAAAGCATATTTGTGTTGATATGTGTTTAGCTCTTGCCTTAATTTGCATAAAATCGTTTAGAAGACTTTAGGTATTTGCTTTGCGTTGGATAGGTTAAGATGCTCATAGTCAAGATTTCTGCTTGAGGTGCGGGTTTTGCTTGCATTTGCTTGCTTGGTGAGAAGATTGCTCAATCCTTATTGGGGAGACGGACCCTAAGGGACTGACCTAGTGCCTCGGGGGCTCATTGCTAAATGGCCTTGCCTACGTGACGACACAGAGGCAACGTAGTTCGGGGTAAACCCTAATGGACCATGGATGGACTAGAAGAAAGATGACAAGAATGAAGACAAGGAGGATGAATGGGATTATACAAGAAATGGAAGCCTCGAGGGCGCATTAGAATAATGGCCTTGCCTACGTGACGACGCAGAGGCAACGTAGTTCACGGACTTGGACCATGGACACCGACGAGAGACACTATACTAGGCTCACATTGAGGAGACGGTATGGGACAAAACCTTGGTTGACAAGGCCACAAGGTGAGTATCAAGCCATGATAGGTAACTGTCAGGTGTTTATTGTGGGACAGATATGGGTCGAATGGGGCGAATAGAGAAAGAATGGACTCAAGGTGATTGGATTCCCAAAGATGGAGAAGGCAGTTTATCACAAGTAACGCATGTTTACCAGGTTTTCATCACTTGCTTTTATTTGCACAAGAAGCTAGAAAGTAAACATGATGCTTGTTTGCCAGGTTTTCATCATGATACCTATCCAAGGCGCCTATTTGCCAGGTTTTCACCAAAGGACGATTTTTTTTGTATGCCTTTCGATTTTTTTTCTAATTTTTTTGTATTTTTTTTTTTGATTTTTTGATTTTATTGTGCCCCCTTGCATTGGGATTCTCCTAGGTATAGAACCGGCGAAGATGCATGCTGTTGATTGGATCATCAAACAACTCACCCTCTGATGTGGCCAACTGATATGCCCCCGATCCGTAAGCAGCTACAATCACATAGGGCCCAAGCTAGTTAGGCTCGAACTTACCTTTCTTTTCTCTGTCCTACTGATTGCGAGGGTTCTCTTTTAGAACGAGGTCCCCAACCTTGAAGCATCTTGGTCTAACCTTGTGGTTGTAGCTTCTTGACATCATCTGTTGATAGGCTTTGAGATGGTCAAAAGCTTTCTGACGCCTTTCCTCTAGCAGCTCTAGTTCTTGTAGCCTAGAGACTCGGTATTCTTCATTTGATATGAGACCTTTCAACGACACCCTGAGGGATGGGAGTTTGACCTCAATGGGAAGGATGGCTTTGGAACCATAGACAAGGGCATAGGGTGTAGCACCTGTGGGAGTGCGTATACTAGTTCTGTAGGCCCACAGAGCAGGATTGAGTTGGACGTGCCAATCGCGACCAGCTTCATTGACAGTCTTCTTTAGGATTTTTAGAATGGTTTTATTTGATGCCTCAGCTTGGCCGTTACCTTGGGGGTAGTATGGAGTGGAGAAACAATGTTGGATTTTGAAACGCTCACAAAGTTCCTGGACATCCTAATTTTTGAATGGTCTCCTATTATCCATTATGATGGATGAAGGGATGCCGTATCAGCAGATGATGTAATTCAGAATGAACAAGGAAATTTGCTTTCCTGTGACGGTGGTTAGGGGAACGGCTTCAATCCACTTTGTGAAGTACTCAGTGGCGGTTATGATGAATTTATGGCCGTTGGAAGAAGGTGGATGAATCTTTCCCACAAGGTCAAGTCCCCACTGGCAAAAAGGCCAGGGCGTCGTTAAAGGTCTCAACTCCTGAGCAGGTGCATGAATCAGGTTCCCATGTATTTAGCACTGTTTGCACTTTATGACGAACTGACAGGAATCCATTTCCATATTGGGCCAGTAATAACCCAAACACATGAGTTTCTTAGTTAAGGAAGGACCGCTGGAGTGTGTTCCACAGATCACTTCGTGTACGTCTCGCAAGGCGGTTACGGATTCTTCTTGTTCTAGACAACGGAGTAAAGTACCATCCAGACCATGTCGGTAAAGGGTATTAGCTATGATGGTGTAACGGGAGGCTTGTCGGATGAAAGTTCGCTTTTGGTTGGAAGAGAGGTTGGGTGGAAGAATATTGTCCTTGAGGTAAGTGTAGGTCTTACCGTACCAAGGTGAATCAGATCCTACTAGGAGGCAAATGGAGTGGGTTTCAAGGAGATCATAAGCCGGTTGCCGAATGATTTCTACTAAGAACTCATACCGTGACTCGTATTCAGGTATTTCAAGAAGAGAGGCTATGGTAGCCATTGCATCTACTACTTTGTTCTCGATCCTGGGTATTTGTTCAAAGGAGATGGTCCCAAAGTGTTCCTTGAGGTCGTCGACCATCCGTTTGTATGGGATGAGCTTCTCATCTTTGGTTTGATATTCATCGTTGACCTGATTTATGATAAGCTAAGAATCACCGTAGACACATAGTGCTTGGATTTTCCACTCAGTGGCCATCTTGAGACCAATTACCAAGGCTTCATATTCTGCTATATTGTTAGTGCATGGAAATAACAACCTGTAGGACTTTGGAATTGTGTCGCCTTGGGCAGTAATAAACAGGATACCTGCCCCCGATCCGTGGTTGGTGTAAGACCCGTCGAAGTAGAGTTTCCAAGGAGATGTTGACAGAGTGAATAAAGACTCATCGGGAAACTCAAACTGCATTGGTGAAGTGTCCTGTAATGGTGCCTTGACCAGTTGGTCAGCTATGATTTGCCCTTTGATGGCTTTTCTGTCCACATATTCTATATCATATTCACTAAGAAGCATAACCCACTTTGCTAGTCGACCTGTGAGAGCTGCTTTGCTGAGAAGATACTTTAGTGGGTCGATTTTGGCAATGAGTTTGACAGGATGTGCCAACATGTAGTGTCAGAGTTTTTGTGAAGCAAAAACCACCGCAAGGCATGATCGTTCTACCTGTGAGTATTGTAACTCGTAGCCCACTAAGGTTCGACTGATGTAGTATACAGCTCTTTCCTTGTTCTCATAGTCTCGCTGCGCTAGGAGAGCCCCAAGAGCAGTAGGTGTAGCAGAAATGTAGAGAATCAAAGGTTTTCCTTGGATCGGAGGCATGAGTATAGGAGGGTTCATAAGGTACTCCTTTAGCTTGTTGAATGCCTCTTTGCACTGCTCATCCCATTTAAATGGAATATTCTTATGTAGGAGGTGGCTGAAAGGTTGGCACTTGTCCGCCAACTGTGAGATGAACCTTCGGATGGCCTGCAGCTTGCCCTGTAAGGATCTCAACTGTGTTAGAGTCTTGGGCGGTGGCATGTCCATGATTGCTTTGACCTTGGGTGGGTCTACCTCTATGCCGTTTTCTGACACGATGAAGCCTAGCAGCTTGCCCGATGTTACCCCAAACACACACTTCTTCGGATTCAGTTTGACTTGGAATTGATCCAGCCGTTGGAAGACTTTCTCTAGGATATCCAGGTGTGAGTCCCTCGTGAGAGATTTTGCTAAGATATCATCAACATAATCCTCCATGGTCACATGCATCATGTCATGGAATATAGTTGTCATGGCCCGCTGATATGTAGCACCTGCATTTTTCAGCCCAAAAGGCATGACATTCTAGCAAAAGGTACCCCATGGACAAGTGAAAGCTATTTTGTGCTAATCCTCTGGTGCTATTTTGATTTGGTTGTACCCTGAGAATCCATCCATGAGTGACAGCATTGTATGTCCTGCCGTGAGGTCGACTATGATATCGATGTTAGGCAATGGAAAGTCATCCTTGCGGCATGCTTTGTTTAAGTCTCTAAAATCGTTGCATAGTCAAACCCTGCCATCTGGTTTAGACACTGGCACAATGTTTGATATCCATTCGGGGTAATCTATGGCTCTGATGAACCCAACATCTAGCAATTTCTTGAGTTCTTCCTTGACCAAAAGGGCTATATGGGGATGCATCTTTCTCAGTTTTTGCTTTACGGGCTTCACCCTTGGATCCAATGGCAAATGATGCAAAATCAGGTTTGGGTCTAAACCTGGCATGTCAGCATATGACCAAGCAAAGCTGCCTCTCTTCTTCTTAAAGAATGGTACAAACCTGGTTTTCTCCGGCGGTGTGAGAGATTTTGCGAAGTGGATAATCTTGGGCTACTCTTCGGTGCCAATATTCACTGGCTCTGTTGGTTCCACCACAATCTGTGACCGCTCCTGGTACATATCACTAGGGAGGGTGTCAAGCATTCCATCGTCAGGTGCCACAGTTGGGTTTTCACCTTCGGATACGTCCTTTCTTTTTACTATTTTATGATCTGACACTGCCGCACGGCAGTTTTCACCATTAGATCCATTTTTTATTTTGATATTTTTGCGACTAGAAGGCTTGGCACCCTCCCCGAAGTAAGCCACAGTATTGAGTTCGATAGCAAAACCAGCTTTATGATCTCCTTTTGGTAAGTGATCCCTAAGTTCCATATAGTCAATGTAGGCATCATCATTCTGGAACATATCTAATTGGGGGGTTCCTTGCAGATCCCAGTCAATAAGCTCAGGGTGTAAGAGGGGAAGGGAGTCGGATGAGAGATCTGATTCATTAATGTTGTGAATGGAAATGTTATGAGCATTGGTGGGGGTAGTGTTCTGGGTGGTACTTTCCTCCAAGTTGTTTATCGCAATGGAATCGAAACTTTCCTCGAAAGCCATAATCTCAGGGAGGGGCAAATCAGACTCCAGTGGTCTGTCCCGTTGCGTCTGTTCCTCATGGTAGGGGCTGAGAGTTTGGATGGTGTCAATCTCCTTGTCATCGTAGGAGTGCTCTGTTAGCTCGTCCCACTCATACTCATTTGAATCATCCGAATCTGTGTCCCTATCCACTTGGAGTGTTTGAATTGTCTCCACAAGGCAGGCATTTTCCTTGGCTTTACCTTTGCCTTTGTACCCTAGGCCAGTTGTGTTTCTAGCCGAAGAGGATGAAGAAGGTTGTATGGGTTCAACGATTCCTTCTTTTCTGAGGCCTATGGGGCCTTGTCCTTCGTATCCCATCCTGTGCAAGATAGTTTCACCCTGCCCATAGAGTTCTGTAGGGAGTCTAGGTGGTTCTTGGGGTGTGTTTTCTTCTTCAGCATACAACCATTGCAAGAGATCTCGCTCCTCTGTCTCATCAGATAAGGTCCCCCATTTTACAAAGGGATTTGTGGGAGTTATAGGAAGAGCAGATGGCTTTGGAAAATGCCTAGGTTGATGCTTGGGTTTGCCAAAGGAGCGAGGAGATAAAGGCATGGTGGCAAGGTTGAGGCTATGCTCAATGGAGTACTCCCCCACGCCATTCTCTTTTATGGTAAGTTTCAGCGGTTTGGGCCTCGAGGAGGAAGCTTCGGCGGCATGGTCTTGTTGCAGAGTAGGGGAAATGTAGGCTCTGTTGTTGGGAATGATGCATTCAGATTTTGCTTGGAAAGAGTTGCAATGTTGGTAGGGGTCGGGGTCGCCTTGTATGGTGACCTGCTTGCCATCGTGTGGGAACTTAATGCATTAATGGTAGGTGGAGGGGACAGCCTTCATGGCATGGATCCATGGTCTCCCTAGTAGAATATTGTAAGCAAGCTCCCGATTAAGGACTTGGCACACCACATCTTTAATTACCAGTCCCACTTGAATGGGTAGGACAACTGTTCCTTTGGTGGTTCGTTCCTCCTCGTCATAGGCTTTGATAGTAATTTTCTGTCTTGGATCTACTGCCTGTTCGGAGAACCCCAGTGCAAGGACTAGCTTCAAAGTACAAATATTTAAACCGGCACCCCCATCAATGAGAACCCTCTTGATGCGGTGCTTGTGCACGAATGCAATAATGTGTAGAGGGGTGTTGTGGGGTTGAGATATGGAAAGGTCATCTTGCTCTGTAAACGAGATGGAAGTGGAGGATGTCAAATTACCCACCATGGTTTGAAACTTTTCTTGGGCTAGGTTAGTAGGGATAGTAGTTTCCACTAAGGCTTTCTCAAGAATCTCCTTATGAGAAGGAGATAGACGCAAGAGCTCCAATATAGAAATGTGAGCCAGAGTTTTTTGTAATTGGTCGATGACATTATATGGGCGGAAGTTGGATGGAGATGGTGATGACCTTGGGGGGGTGGTATTGATCGTGACCTTACCACTGCAGGTAATTATACTACAACCAGTTCTGTTAGGTCCTGGTTGTTGGTTGGGGGATATGACGTTGACTTGCGGAATATGCTTAGAAATGTAGTTAATGGTGTACTCAAATGGAACGCTTGCATAGTTAGCATTACTCAACCCGCTGTTCTGGTTTGGCCTGTTGCGATTGTTGTCATTATTGTTATGGCCATTGGAGTTGTTGCTGTTGTGACCATCGTTGCTATTGTAGCCATTGTTGCGATTATTGTTATACAACCGGTTGTGGTTTAGAAGAGGATCCCGGTAGGCCACATGAGATTCATTAGAGGTATGCTGTTGTGTCCCTCCCAGATTCTGATCTAGTATATCCTGTATGACATTCTTGAGGCAGATACAATTGTTAGTCATGTGTCCCCTTCCTCGATGATACTCACAATAATCTGTGTCCTTCCAATAGGGAGGTTTGACGATAGGCTCATAGTCACTTGTTGGCGGTAGAGAAATTTCATTGTTAGCCAACAACTTCCTGAGAGCAGACTCTTGAGATTCCCCTAACGGCGTGAATTTTCTCCTTGGATTTGAATTGAACCAAGGTCTAGGTTCCCGAGGGGGTGGCTTGTTGAGTGCACCGGTATTTGCTTCTCCTTTAAGAGTGAATATGGGTTGTTGCTTAGGGGCTGCCGCCTTGGCGTCCACTACTCCATCGTTGACCACGTTCTTGTTCTTGGTCCAAAACTTTGATTTATCTGTTGTATAATTGGAAGGAGGTGTGTCCTTGTAGAGCTTGAGAGTTCCTTTAGTGATCATAGCTTTTTCAATGAAGAGGCCCATTTCAATGACTTTGGCGAACGAGGTAGGGCATTGTATCTGAATCTAATAGCTCATTCGCAAGCACAGAATACACTAGTTAATCCAACCTAGTTAAAATTAGAAAAACTAAATGGGCTACTCTACTTGTGCACTCACACAGTTGTTAACTTTGAAATGATTAGGAGATAGCAATGATTCTTTCCTTTACAAGATAGCAATATTCTTAACTGAAAGAGATAGCCATATAGCAATGATCAATGAAACCAAGATTGCAATAATTCAGTTATCACCCTCCTAATTAGAAACTATGTGAGATTGCCATGCATGTTATTTCTTTTCTAATTAGGGTTGGATTAAAATTGTATGCAAGTTGCATGAACAATGAGTTACTCCTTCCTAATTAGAACTAAATAAAAGTTGTATGTAAGTTGCATGAACAATGAGTTACTCCTTCCTAATTAAAACTAGATGAAAATTGTATGCAAGTTGCATGAACAATGAGTTACTCCTTCCTAATTAGAACTAGATGAAAGTTGTATGCAAGTTGCATGAACAATGAGTTACTCCTTCCTAATTAGAACTAGATGAAAGTTGTATGCAAGTTACATGAACAATGAGTTACTCCTTCCTAATTAGAACTAGATGAAAGTTGTATGCAAGTTGTTTTACTTTTCCCCTAGTTAATCTATGATGTGTGTGTTAAGGAAAAAAAAAACTATCCATCTCTCAACCCTGTAGAAGATATATCAAAAGTTTCTTTTCTCCTTTCTTTGACAAGTGCTTAAGTCAAGCTGCACAGATAAATCATTAGTTTTCAAGAAAAAATGCTGGATTTAAGCTTGGAAAGATAGCTGAACTTTGACTATAAAAATAGCTGACAAAATGATAAAATCACTTGATCAAACCTGCTCCATTGTGAAGTTCATGGAATTACCTTTCCAACGAGTGTTTATTTGCGCGATTACGAGTTCGTATGCTCCTGTTATGGCAAAAAGAAAAAGATACCACCCTTATGGCATGTAGAAGAAGGTAGGATGGAGAATTGTTGGATAAAACAATGCACCCTACAGAAGCACCTTTCGGACCACTGGATAAAAGGATGTGGAAGCACCTTTCAGACCACTGGATAAAATGATGCACCTTGTGGGAGCACCCTTCGGACCGCTGGATAAAAGGATGCACCCTGCGAAAAAGCTATTAGGATAGTTGGATAAAAGGATGCAAGAGCACCCTTTGGACCACTGGATAAAGCGATGCACCCTATGGACGCACCCTTTGGACCACTGGATAAAAGGATGCACCCTGCAGAAACACTCTTCGGACCGCTGGATAAAAGGATGCACCCTGCAAAAAAGCTCTTTAGACAGTTGGATAAAAGGATGCGGAAGCACCCTTCAGACCACTGGATAAAGCGATGCACCCAGCGGAAGCACCCTTTGGACCGCTAGATAAAGCGATGCACCCTGTGGAAGCACCCTTTGGACCGCTGGATAAAAGGATGCACCCTGCAAAAAAAACTCTTCGGACAATTAGATAAAAGGATGCAGAAGCATCCTTTGGACCGCTGGATAAAGCGATGCACCCTGCGGAAGCACCCTTTGGACCGCTGGATAAAAGGATGCACCCGCAAAAAAATCAGAGATTTTTTTCAGTCTCTGATTTTTGTGAATTAACAGGTGATTCTAAGGTTTTCGACCCTTCTGAGCACGTTGGTGATGTCATTTTCAGCCTAGGAGGTCACCTTTTGATAGATCCTTGCAAAACTCAACAATGAGGTTTAGAGAAACACAAATTTTTACTACAAAAATTTGTAAAAAACATAAAATTGAACGGTGGGTGCCAAAAATGTAAGGGTAAAACGTGAATCAATCAAATGAATTAAACAAGACCCAAACATCAACAGAATGGTGAAACAAGAAGGATTCAATAAATGAAGCAATGAACAAACACAGTGCAAACCTCTCCCGTTTCGAAACTTCTGTTGTTCGCTTATCACAAATCATCCTTTTGCAGATGAGATAAGCCCTCAGAGTGCAATCTTTTTAACTATTTAAGGAAGTCGATGGTGAATGGCTATGGTGATATGCAATGAAGATGAGCTCCAATGCAAGTATGTGATCTCAAGCTTATAGATGACAAAAGGGTGCCAAAGGCGCGCCGGTGGTATTTCTGCAGAGTAACGATGTCAAAAGCCTGGATGATTAGAATGGAAGAATGAAGCTTCATTTATAGACTTTGGAAGAATGAGAATCAACGGTTGAGAGAAGATATGAAGATCAATGGCTGAGGATGGTTGAGGAATGTGCAACCAGTAGAAATGTGACAAGTGTCCCAGCTCCATCATGAAAGAGGGGATGTAACAAAATTGATTGGAGAGTTAACTCCATTGACTGATCAGTTAACAGACTTGATTGATCAGTTAGAAGAATGAATTATGGAACTGACTGAATTGATTGACCAGTGAACTGGGTTGATTGAGGAGTCAACAGAATAGATTGACCAGTGAACTCAAATGACTAATTAGTTAACAGATTTGATTGATTAGTTAACTAACTTCTGATTTTGAGAAGAAATAGGCCATGTGGGTGAGAGAAAAATAGGTAATTAAATATTAAATATATTTAATTACATGTGCAACTTGATGATGTGGACAAGGTGAGGTGGAAAAGGTGAGGTGGATTTTTGAATTTAGAACTTAGGATAGAGGAATTTAGATTAATTAAATAATTTATGATTATTTAATTGTGTAGGACATTTAGAAGAATTTTAATTAAATAAATAGAATTTATTTAATTATGGAACAGTGAATCGATTAAATAAATTTAGAATATTTATTTAATTAATAGAAGAATGGAATAAATATTTAGAATATTTATTTAGGATGATTCGTGTCATTTTTAGGCGTATACACTTCTTCCTCGGACTCAACCTCTTCACCTAGAGCCACTCCTCTTCTCTAATTTTGTTCTAGGGTAGCCATTCTTTCCTTCAGCTCCCTCAACTCTCTGGCATGCTTCTCCTTTAGCTCAACCATCTATTGAGCCATGTTTATCACTCTTGGAGGCATCTTGATAAACTACCTCTTAACACTTCTCAATCACAACCAATCTACTAACCTGGCTCTGATACCAATTTGATGTAGAGCTAACTACACAAAGACCACAAAGGGTGACAAAAAACCACACAGGAGGAAGAGTATACAAGGGATGGCAGGGAAAAACAACTCTTCTAGGCCTCAGTGGACCAAGCTACAACACTTGACATCAAACAAGACATGACTGTCCTCTCACTGTCCATGACTTCAACACTACATAACAACCCAATTTTTAGGTTCATATAGATGGGAACCTTTCCAAACTTTCTAGGGACCCTAGACCTTCTAGGTTTGACTGTCCCAAGATCACAAAACCATCAAAAAGCTCTGGAGGGTCCTTCTAGTACCTTGTCCTTCACACTCTAACCAACTTCCTTATAGCCCTCCTAAAGGGACTGTCATGCAATAAATTTTCATGTATGCCTCCAAATAGAACTGTTATGAGCTTTTTGAGTACCCATTATCTTGTTCTTCAACATATCTTCCATGCAAGGTGGGTTGTTTAACAACATATAGGTCAAACTAGGACTGTTGTTGTTGTCCTAAGCCTTCTACTCCACAAGTGCATGAAAATGATAACCCACTCCACAAATTCTTGTTCCCAGGTGTTGGAGATGTTGTATATTGATAAATTTAACTAGTTTCAATGCCCTAACCACCACACAAGCTACCTTGTTTTCAAAAACAAACTCTGCCCATGCTTGGACAGTCCAACACATAGTGATATGAACACAAATCTGCCTTTTTGTTCCAATCTCTCCTCTTACACACAAACCCATTAGAGAGACATGTAAACTAGACCTAATTCATTCCTTTTCATCCATGGTGCAGGATTGGGGTGCTAGAAATCCATTGATTTTGCAAAACCCTCAAAAAACCTCTAAAAACCTAGGAAATGAGTAGTTTTAGAAAAAATGCTATAAAATATTTCAATTACAATTAAATTACTTCCAACTTATTTTAAATGTAAGGTATCTTATCCTATTTTCATGCTTTGGTCATTTGGATTCTTGACCATCAGGTACAGGACCGTACCAATCAAGGGAGCAACAGGAAAACAGTGACAAAACTGTAAAACAGAACAGCAGGAAGAAAAACATTTGAGAAAATCCTCAAATGACAATAGAAATCCTCCAAATTTGGTATAAATGAAAGGTAGAATCATCCAACACACCATTCTATACATGAGACATCAAAAATAGTACTATACAGCCAAGGAAAATGAGAGGGAACAACAAAATTAAGAAAAAATAGAAATGGGACAACAAAACAACATTTTTCCTTATTCTTTTGTCTTCAAAACTTCATCCATTCCTCCATGCATTCGACCACACACCTCTCACAATGCTTTTTTTACATATATTTATATCCTTCTCTCTTATTTCTATCATGGGAAGAGGCTAAGAATAGCCTAACTAACTGATTTTTCCTAAAAAACTATTTTTTCCTAGTTTTAGACTATCACAGCCTTACATGACTGCAGACCACTAACTTATTCTTAATCTCTACTACATAAAATGACTAAAATCAACCTCCACTACACGAGCATGCCTATCAAAGGTCTATTACATTTATTTTGAAACTCATTTTGCCTTTTAACTCTAAAATTTTAAAAATTTGATTAAATGCCTTTTCTAGGTGCACTGCACCAGGGAGAAAGTATTTTGCTTCTTATTTCTTTGCAGAATTGTTTTAGGTGGTACAATTCTAGACATATGTTGATAAGATCCTTATCTATCTTCATTCCAAAGGATTTATGATTTGGTGCTCCAAACAACAAGATATTGTGTAGCAGAGTTTGATAGTGTTGTTTGTAAGTAGACAATGAACCTTCTTTAGGTGAAATGTGTTGCAGATGATTTTAGTAATTCTCATGTGTTGGTTAATAGATTTGTCTTGGTCTAAAAATATTTTGTTCTGACTCTATAACCCTTTCTTTTTAGAACAAATAAGTTAAACAACAACTGGGTGAATTATCAGGAATAATTCCCCTCTGAATTAAGGTACAACTCCCTTTTAAGTCTTCAATGAATTCGAACTATCCTAATCATTTGAACACACTTTTAACCAGAAAGCATTTAAGGCAAACTAACATCCATAAATCACTATATCATGAATGCGATATCTTTTCTTTCATATAACATCACTCAGTGATAGAACGCACAGATTCCATCTTCAACAATAATCAAATATATAAGTATACACATGTATCACTTAACCAGCAAATGATAAAACATATATGATGAGTCATCCAATTGAAAGAATAATTACCACATAAAAGAAGAGTTCACACAAAAACCCTTTTTCAAGCACTTAAACACACATATTTAAGTTTGCAAAGATCATTTCTTCTTCTCATTCACAGATGAAAATCTTTTAGACAAACCATCACATACATTGTAAACATAAAAGTTCAGCTCCAAAATTCCTTGTTTCTTGTTTTTCTCTCTCTATCCCTCAGTTTTAAAAACTAAAAACATATATATATTTTACCCTCATTAACTATTCTTTAAACCCAGAGTTAAAAATAAACTCTGACCCATAGCAGGATTTAGTTTCTTAAAATATGATTGAAAAATAAAGTTTTTAAACATAATTCTCCAACTAAATAACTGAATGAAAAGATTATGCAAGCATGATCATGACTGGGGCAGCGGGTTGGAATCTCTGGATTGGCTTTGTTTAGCTAAAGAGTGACGTTGTATCTTCCATTCCTGGTATGTAGCAACAAATTCCTGAATTTTTGGGAAGTTAGGGATGCCAATGTGTTTAACTCATTCTTTCCAAACATCCTTTTCTCTTCAAATTTTTTCCACTTTTTCTGCATGCTCTAGGAGTGCATCGACACAAAAGTGAAGGAGTAATTCCACTTTTGATATCTGAGAAAAATCATCAATTATCAAGTTATCATTTTCTTTAACAAAATTGATTTTCTCTCTAAAGGACTGTACCACAGTATAATATCCTTTTTTGGCTCCCCATCATCTTTTATGTATTTCACATCGATACATTCCAAATCATGCTATAAAGACTGAGTAAACTCAGTTATCCCTTTAATCATCTTCGCAAACTCCATTCGTTCTTGTCTAGATACTGAGTTTCTCCATTTGATGTTTCTCTTGCTTACATATAGTATATTATCGTTCAGACTTGTTATATTCCTTTCTGATAAAAACTTTGTCACCCCATACTTCTAAACTTCACTAATTTGATTGATCACATTCATCCATTTCCCTTCATCTTTTTCCCATGAAGCATTCTGTATTTTCAAATCTTCGATAGTAGCCATGGTTTCATCATATATACTTTTCAATTTATTAATATATTATGTACCCTTTTGGATGATACCATCTAGCCAATCATCAAACACTTTGGTCACCATTTTGTTTCTGTGTATCTGATCGAGCATATTCTGATTGACTGGAGATTTTGGGTCAAAAGATAGAGGTAGTTGAGAAATAGGTTGTGGATCTGGATTATGAATGGTGTCAATATACTCTACCATTGATCGTAAAGCTTGTTTCAAATCCCTCTTATCTTTTTCATCCTTCCAGGTACGGATAACTATCCTTTTGGTAGATGCTTCAAGATGGTGCACATCCATGGCACGTAATGCAGTTCCAAGATCTATTCTTTCTACTGTGAAATCCTGAATTGTGGGGTCTTGAACTTCTTCATCAACTGTTGGTTGGGCTATCTCTGCGCTCCACTATCATGTATTAGGGTCAATGTCCACCCTGGAAGTGGTTTTCAGCTTCTTAGATTTCAGAGCCTTTCCCAAACACTTGCTAACCATGTCTTCCAATGGTAATGAAAATGAAACTATTTTCCTTTTATCACTAATTGAAATTTCCAACCATTTAGGTGTAGGGACTAGAACTTCTTTATCAGGATTCAGTTGTTCAGAAGGTGCATTTGATATTATCATCAAATCGGTAGAATCCAAAGCAACCTCTACTTGTTGCTTCATACTGATCTCTTCTACCATTGGTGAACCAAACCCTTTATCACTCAGTACTTCCCCTGAATCTTCTTCACTATTTAAGTCCACAACTATTCTTTCTAAAAATTTCCTTCTTCTTTCTACTTTTAGCTCTTGATCTGGTGGTGTGAGAAGGTAGAATAGTTGCAAGGGTTTTCTTGGACTTTTTGATGACAGAACCTTTTTCAATTTTTGATTTGGGAGTACCTAGATCACAAATATTAATAAGCTGATTAGAAGAGCTTATAGGAGATGGTGATTCATCAATTGGTGCACACCGCTAGGAATCTTCATTTTGAACCTCTTTCAGTCTCCGTTCCCTTAACCATTTTTCAATTCTCCTTATTACAGGGAGGGTTTTAACTTCAATATGATCCTCTTCATCTCTATTCCAATCAACTGCTAGAATAGGCAGCTGTTTTATTTGTTCAAAATGAGAATTGATTACCTGTTCCTCATCATCTATTATTCTGGTGATATTCATATTTAGATTAAGGGTAATTATTTGCCCTAAGGAGAATCTGCACCAAAGCCTTTTCCTAACTTCAAATTCATCTAGGCAATCCTCCCAATAGTCCTCTTTCTGGGGTATGTGTGAAAACCCCTCTCCAAAATCCAAATTGTCTCTAGCAAAACCTTTGCTATCAAACTTGGGTCTAGTATTATAATACTGAAAATTGAACTTCTTCAGGTCCACCTCTAGATTTAAAGAATCAGAAACTGATTGACATGAATAGTGACCAAGTTCAATGGGAAAAGATATACCAGACTCTCTTTTCATTGGAATTTTCTTATCTACATTAGCTAACTACCTGCAAACTTTGATCAATATAAAGTGGTCAAAGACATATCTGGGTAGTTTCACAGGCTCACCATCAAAACCACCAACTCTGATATAAGTAAATCTAGGAAACTGAATGAAGAAGCTGCCATAAATGCTGATTAGTTGCATGGCTTCATCAGACATCCTTTTATTAATATTGCCTGTTAATTCATAAGCCATCCTATTAGTGAAAACATCATTAACTCTTCCATAATTTTTATAACAGTTTTGCATCTGTAAATGTGAGTAATAATCATAAATTTTTCTATCTTCAACTAAGGATGCATGAGGTAATCCTCTCCATTCCCTTGTGGATGCTAGGTAGTAAAAGAGATATGAGGACATATAAAAGTCTTTATTTCCTAGATTATTACTCAAACCCTGATGTAAACATTCAGCTATTATTTTTGCCCAATCCAAATATTGTTCTCCTTGAAGGATCACTTGAATGAAGAAATACATCCAGTCTTCCCAATAGAATCCTAGAGAACTACCCTTTAACCTATGTAACAATACCATGATATCTTTAATTTCAGGTATCATATGTTCTCTTGATAGTGCTCTGGGCAGTCTTGAACCTCCCTTTTGAAATTTCAATAGCCAATTTCTTGCAGTTACACTCTTTTAATTTGCCATAACACATTACCATCAAAAGTTCTAATACATCTATTTTGGGGGTCATATCTGCTCATACATTTGAGAACTAACTCAGGGCATTGTACCACCATAGGAAAGGCTGTAGCTTCGACTAAACCACTTTCCACTATTCTTTCCATCATAGGGGCAGACACATGATTTTTAACCCTTTCCTTAAAGTCCTCTAAATTGTACTGAGATAAAAAGGTATCTCCATATTCAGGAAGAGAACAAACAAGGCTAGAACCATGTTTAGAACCAAGACAGGCATCTTTCATGGCTACAGATTGGATAAATAGAATGAAAATGCTTTGAACTTCCTTAACAATGCCAGAAACTCAAAATGATTCTCTTTTTCAACAAAGAAATGGGATCAGCTATAAGAAAAGTCAAACTCACCTTCAACGGATTTGAAACCACTGTCAAACTAGGCAAGAAAAATCTTTTACCTCCAGCACTGTACCCCCTTTGTATCACCCTGTATGTTTTACTGTTAAAATTGGCCTATCCTTTCTTGATAGAAGGCATGAAATCAGGTTGAATAATTACTGGATCAATTAACTTGTGCTGAACTTGCTTGATAAGACACAAATTCTGACAGATACATTAATTGTAAGTAGTTCTCGCACACGACCTTAATGTGTAATCATTACCCATAACCTTTCAAAAGTTAAAACTTTCCATTTCATAAAATGTTCCAGATATAGTTCCCTCTAAATGATTTTCTTCTTTTTAAAATCTCCCACAAATTTTTCACTTAAAGAAGAGTTCGGGAAAAGTGGGACTAAAGTCACAGAATGTTTAACCTTTGACCCTTTGAACCATTAAACTTTTGAACTCTTGAACTTCGATATGAGGTTCAACTCGAAGGTTCAAGGATACAAATTGAGTCAAGCAAGGGGACCAAGGGTAAATGACTCCTCATGAAACATTGAATATTGAACCATTGAACCGTTGAACTCTTGAACTCTTGAAAAGTGTTCAAGTTTGAAGGTTCAATCCTACAATAATTTCGTACATAAGATGACAAGAGAATAAATTTTAAAAAGAAAGAGCTGACTTAAGAAATAAACATATGACGAATAAGGGAAGATGGCTGGTCGACTTTTTGCTTAGGGAAGGATCACAAAAAAATGAGTAAGGGTGAATGAAAAGGTAACATTAGCTCTGATTGGGGACTGCATTTTATGACAAAATGTAGAGAACTCAGAAACTTCGGTTATGCACAAACTAAAACACAGAGACGGAAGAAAAAGAACCAAGGTAAACCAAAACTAGAAAAGGAAAACAATAGTACACGACAACAAAGAAATGACTATGTACAAAATAGGGGACACCTGTTTTACAGTTGATGCAATTTAAGGTCCTATCCATTATAGGATAGGGGTAAAATAGATCCATCTAGATATTCCAATTTGAAAGAATTAGGGCCCAGTACTTAATGAATTTTGAAAGGCCCCTTCCAAAGTGAATCAAACTTGCCATGTGCTCCTTTAGGTTCTCTCCTCTTATCCCACAGCAGTACTTCATCTCCTTTCATGAATTTTCTGGGCATTATTTTTTGATAAAATTTTTTCTTAACCCTAGCTTGATGAGCAGTAATTCGATCAACCAATTCATTCCTTTCCTCCTCAATCCTAGTTAAGTACATAACTCTTTTCTCCAAGAAATCTTGAAAGTATTGATCTTCAATGACCTTTTGTAATTTGGTCGCAGATAATTCTAGAGGTAATGATAACTAAGCTCCTATTCCATAAACCAGCTCAAAAGGTGCCATTCCTATTACCCTTTTTGGGGTTACCCTATCAGCCCAGAGTGCTTCGTACAATCTTTGGGATTATCACTCACCAATTTTCTCATGATGGCTATCAGATTTTTATTACTGGACTCAGCTTGTTCATTCCCTTGAGGGTAATAGTCTGATGAGTGAGAGAGAGAGATACTATGCTCATAGAAAAATGAAGTAAGTTCAATTGAGGAAAAGTTGGTAGCGTTATCTACCACAAGTTTCTAAGGGATGCCAAAACACACCAGTATATTCTCTCTGAGAAAATTACACACTACTTTTGAAGTGGTTCTCTTCACAGGGACTGCTTCAACCCATTTTGTAAAATAGTCTATTGCTGTTAGAATGTGTGTATGTCCGGCACTTGAAGGAGGTGAAAGAGGCCCAATGAAGTCTAAACCCTATTGCTTGAAAGGTTCTTCAATAACAACAGGCCTCAGAGGCAATGCTGCAAGTTGTGGTCTTCCCGAAAACATTTTGCATTTTTCACAATTAGCTACCCATCTGTATGCATCTTTGAACATGCTTGGCCAATAATAACAATTTCTAAGGATTTTAAAGGTTGTGACCAAAGAAGAGAAGTGTCCACCGCAGGCTTCATTATGAAAGACTTCCAAAAGCTTGTGTTGTTGTTCCTTATCTACACATCTAAGAAAGGTTCCATCTAGTCCCTTTTTGTATAAGACATCACCCCAAATGACATATTTTGCTACTTTTAACCTTAGATTCCTTTTCTCCTTCAAGGATAAGTGACTGGGACATTCTCCATAAGTAAGATAATGTGCCACATTTAGGAACCATGAGTCTTGTAAACTCACCAATAAGACAATGGGAAGTTCTTCCTCTTCTTCTTTACTTTCAGCAATCAATTTGCATAGGCCTTGACCTCTAACTAATTTGGTTGGCCTAACCTCCAAGTCATATTCTTGAATCTTAGCAACCCATGTTGCTCTATTGTTCATCCCAACATCATGTTGAGTTAGAATGCTCTTTACAGTCGAACTAGGCACAAATACAATTGAATGAGAATGTAGTATGTAATTGTTAGATTTAGGGCAGACAAGTGAGAGGGAGGGTTGAATCAGTTGTCCAAAACTTTCTTCTAATTAAACACTTAAATCCACTTTGTAATTCAGTAGCATAATGATAAATCAATTATGAAAACATAATGCATTAAATCAAGAGCAGAAACACATTAACACGTAGGACACCAAGATTTTGATGTGGAAAACCCAGTTAAGGGAAAAAACCATGGGGTGATTAACCCAAGATTGTATTCTCTATTAGAAGAATAGAAAGAATAAAATGGCACATGCCAATTAGGGCTCACTGCCTGAGCACACTGCTCACAAGAGGCCCACTATCTACAAGAGACACACTATCTACAAAATAATAAGTATTACATACATGAACTGGAGAATAGCATCTTCACCATGCTTGAATCAGTTCCATTTAAGTCCAATACTTCTACTCTGCCTTTTGCTCTCCTCCTCTCTACCACACTCACATCTCCACAAGATACACTTTGAAATGACTTTACAACTCCATATATATACAAGACATCGACTTAGGAATAATCATCTAACTTGGCAAACAACTACAAGGACATCCACAAGATGTATAACTCATCCAGTTGGCCAGTCTCAGGAAGAACACCATCATCCGTAAGTTATTCTTCAATTGAGAGCTCCAACTCCAATGCGGACCACCAACATGAACTGGACATGATCTAAAGATCTCCACAAGATTGCCTGAATCACCAAAAACATCCACACTTCATCTTCTTACTAAAATCCTTCTCTCCTTCATCTGGAACCTCAAGAACACGGTCTATCATCACTGTCACAAAGGAATAGATGCTTGCGGACCTTCAAACCATGAACCAATCAAGTTGACACTTCACAAAGACTTCTTCAACACTCACTCAAATCTGCAGAACAAGATAATGTATTTCTGGATCTCACCAGACCCGTCTGTGTCACTCTATCACCTCTGAACACCTGCCGGAACTAGTTTTGCTTGAGCAGCCACAACTTCTTTAGATCTTCATGCGGACCTCTGAAATCTTTACTAGATCACCTTAAGACACATATCTACAAACCCTTTGAACCGTATCCTCTGATCCTCATCTTATCTTAGACTTTTACCTTACTGTCTTCACTGTTCTTCATTGTTCCTGATGTGACCAATTTTCTCAATATCCTTAGTAAACAGTTCATCCAATCTTTATCATTAATGCAATAGGAGTATGTTGACATCAATGACAACACTGGTTAGATCCATACTTGCAACAATCTCCCCCTTTGTCATTGATGGCAACATATGATGTGAAAAACTATTATGATCATCAAGACAAGAACTTCTCCTTACTGTCACAACTCCTCCTATCAGTAATAACAATTCACATGTCTTCTCTTCCTTTCCTGCTCCCCCTTTGATCATCAACCACTTTTTTTTCACATGTCTTCTATGTCAAAGGGCTCATACTTGCAACTCCAACACTTCAGAATCATACCAGCTGCTCCCCTTGAGTGGCAGCTCCCCATCATCAATCTAGATCATAAGATATGACTGTGATATCTACTGGATTGATGCACTCCAGTACACCTTAGTTCACCACCAGAGGGGCAATAACCCCTAACTTCTCCTTGAGATACTCAAAAGAGTCCTTAGGTAGAGGTTTAGTAAAGATGTCTGCAATCTGATCCTTGGAAGACACAAACTCCAATCTGACTTCATTTTTGTTCACTTGTTCTCTCAAAAAGTGAAACTTGATGGATATATGTTTATTCTTTGAATGTAACACCAGATTCTTAGATATATTTATTGCACTTGAATTATCATAGAAGATTGTGATAGGCTCCTCATACTGCACTCTTATGTCTCTTAGCATTTACTTCATCCACAAAACTTGAGTGCAACTACCTGCTGCTGCAATAAATTCTACTTCTGCAGTGGACAGAGATATTGCCTCTTATTTCTTGCTCAGCCAAGAAACCAATCTCTTCCCCAAAAAGAATGCTCCACCACTGGTACTCTTCCGGTCATCCACATCTCCTGCCCAATCCGCATCTATATATGCATGAAGAGAGAAATCATGATCTTTGGGATACCACAATCCATACTCAACTATTCCTTTTAGATATCTAAAATCCTCTTGATTGTGATGACATGAGATTCTCTAGGATCATCTTGAAATCTAGTAACAAGACCCACAACATTCATAATGTCAGGTCTAGTTTGAGTGAGATACAACAATCCTCCAATCATTGACCTGTACATTTTCTGATCAGCCTTAGGAGAGTCATCATCTTTGCCTAATTTACATCTGGTTGCCATGGGAGTATTCATTGGTTTTGAGTCTACCATCCCAAATTTCTTCAACAATCCTTTCACATATTTGGTTTGAGAAATGAAGATTCCTTTCTTTGTTTGAGTGATTTGTAGACCCAAGAAGAAATTCATTTCCCCAAGCATGGACATCTCAAATTCACTTTTCATTTGATTTGCAAAAGTTTTACACATACTATCTCTTCCTCCAAAAATGATATCATCAACAAACACTTCAACAATCAAGATGTTTTCATGATCAATTTTGAAATACAAATTACTGTCAGCAGTACCTTTGTTGAAACCAATCTTCAAAAGATGCTTATCCAATATTTCATACCAAGCTCTTGGGGCTTGCTTTAGTCCATACAATGCTTTCTTCAACTTGCAGACCATATCACCATGATCGGACAATTGAAATCCATCTGGTTGCTCAATGTATACTTCTTCTTCCAAGTCACCATTCAAGAAGGCAGACTTGACATCCATCTGATATACTTTGAAGTCCTAGAAGGCAGCAAAAGCGAGAAATAATGACTACTTCAATTCTTGCCACAGAAGCAAAAGTGTCTTCAAAATCAACTCCTATTTGAGATTAACCCTTGCAGACCAATCTGGCTTTATTTCTGATTACTTCACCAACTTCATTCAGCTTGTTCCAGAAGACCCATTTTGTTCCAATCACATTCTTGTTTCTAGGTCTGGGAACAAGATCCCAAGTGTGATTTTTCTCAATTTGCATCAGCTCTTCCTCCATTGCTTTAGTCTAGTTTTCATCATTGCAAGCTTCATTCACTGTCTTAGGTTCAATCTTTGAAATCAGACAATACTCATTTGAATCTTGAGCAATTCTCCTTCTTGTTTAAACACCTTTACTTTTATCACCTATGATCCAATCTTCAGAGTGGTTCAGTCTTACATACCTGGGAACTTTGGGAGTTTCTTGTACTTCTAATTCTTGATCAGGCTCATTAAAACTCATCTCTTCTTTCTGATTTACCGAATCAGTTTGAATCTGAGTTTCAGAAGGGGCTTGGGCTCCTTGAATCAGAACACCATTATGATCATCTTCATCATATTCATAAAACCTTGAGGGTTTTTCAATTCCTTCATCAACCTTCACATTTGTACTTTCTATAATCTTTCTCAGTCTCTTGTTATAACACCGGTATGCTTTGCTTTGAATAGAGTAACCCAAGAATATTCCTTCATCACTTCTAGCATCAAACTTGCCTAGATCTTCATCTCTTTTGATGTAACATTTGCTACCAAAGACTGAAATACCTCACAGTAGGAGTGATGCCAAACCAAAGTTCATAAGGAGTCTTACCAGTATTGCTTCTTATTTGTACTCGATTAAGAGTATAGACTGCAGTGCTAATAGCTTCTCTCCAATAAATCTGAGGAATATTTTCTTCCATCATCATTGTCCTAGATTCTTCCTAGATGGTCCGGTTCTTTCTCTCCACTACTCCATTCTTCTATGGAGTCCTAGGAGTAGACAACTGTCTCTTTATTTCATGTTTCTCACAGAATTCTATGAATTCATCGGATGTGAATTCTCCACCTCTATCAGACCTCAGACAATTTAATTTTAATCTAGTTTCATTCTCTACCATAGCCTTGAATATTTTGAATTTCTCAAGAGCTTCTGATTTCTCTTTCACAAAAGTTACCCACATCATCTAGGAGTAGTCATCAATTAGTAACATGAAGTATCTATCACCTTGCACACTCCTGATTCTTGCCGGACCACATAGATTAGTATGAACTAAGTCTAATAATCTGGTAGAAGATTGTTCCTTGCTTTTAAATGAGACTCTGCTTTGTTTTCCCAACTGACATTCTTTGCACAAACTATTTGTAGGTTTTACCAGTTTTGGAAGATCTCTTACTACCTGAGTATTGCATATCTTGATGATATTATCAAAATTCACATGACACATTCTCCTATGCCATAACCAACTCTGATCAATTTGCACAAACAGACAACTTTTACCAGTACCAACTAAATGGAAGATATTACCTTTTGTTTGAGTACCAAATGCAATCTCTGTTCCGGAACTTTCAAAGATCTTGCATTTTCCATTCTTGAATTGGAGATCATAGCCTTTGTCCACCAACTGTCCAACACTAAGAAGATTGTGCTTCAATCCTTCAACATACAATACATTACTGGTTTAGTTCCTCTACCTCTGATTCTACCAGTAGAATTATCACCAAATTTTACCATTCCTCCTTCATACCTTTCCAAATCTATGAACTTATTTTTGTCACATGTCATATGGTGAGAGCATCCACTGTTAATGACCCAATCATCCTTTTCTTCAACTTGGGCAGCTAGAGCTCTTTCTACAACTTTATGATTGATAGATTCAGAGGGCATTGGATCTTCTTCCTTGATGGCAATAAACACCCAATCACTTCCGGATTTGTTTCCTGTCTCTAATTCATCATCTGTTACTCCTTCAATATCATCTTCTTCATGCACATAGTAACAATTCTTTTGGAACCTTGATCTGTTAAGATTTGGCCTTGAAAATCTTTTCAAACATCTTGAGGCAAAATGACCAATCTTATTGCAGTTAAAACACTTAAAAGGCAATTTTCCTTCATACTTACTGGATCCTCTTGGCAGTCTTTTTGCAATAAGGGCTTCAAGTTGAGCAGTTTCTGCTTCTTCTTCTTCCAGGTCTTTTCTTGCTTTTTCATACCATGATAGTTTCCTTGAAGAGTTCTCTCCCAGATCAAACCTTTGTTTACCTTTTATAGAGGCACTGGCTTTGAATGCAAATTCAATCTTGGGAGGGGCATCTCCAAACTTGGTCATTTCAAATGTAGCCAATTTACTAGCCAATTGATCCCTTGTGATAGTTGTATGGGCTCTAAATTCTTCAATGGCAGCAACCTTGATTTTATAAGAAGCAGGAAGGGATCTGAGAATTTTGCCAACAATTTCATCTTCATCCAAGACTCCACCAGCACATCTAACTCCACAAACAAGCTCATTTACACTTGGCATAAAAGTAGTGATATTTTCATCTTCTCTCATCTTTAGATTTTCAAATTTCCCTTTGAGACTCTTTAGCCTTGCACATTTAACATACTTGTCTCCTTCATGCAGAAGTTCTAGTTTTTCCCAAATCTCAAAAGCAGTTGGTAGGTCAACAACATTTGAAAGCTCTGAATCAGATAATGTGCTTAGAAGAGCTTCTATAGTTTGTAGATTTTTTTTAGCATCTATGATTTCATTTGGGGTTTTCGGGCCACCCTATGGAGGAGTATACTTCATTGAAGCCATGGTCTAGTACTGCATTCCCATACATTACAAGTGACATTTCATGTGACTTTTCCAAATATTAAAATTGGTTCCATCAAACTTTGGACTATCCTTCTTGTAGGACGACATCCTAGATCTTCTCAAGCGGTTAAGCTCTTTTAGAGGAACTTGGCTCTGATACCAATTGTTATATTTAGGGCAAACAATTGAGAGGGGGGGTGAATTAGTTGTCCAAAACTTTCTTCCAATAAAACACTTGAATCCACTTTGCAATTCAACAACATAATGATAAATCAATCATGAAAACATAATGCATTAAATCAAGAGAAGAAACACATTAACACGCAGGACACCAAGATTTTGACGTGGAAAACCCAGTTAAGGGAAAAAACCATGGGGTGATTAACCCAACACTGTATTCTCTGTTAGAAGAATAGAAAGAACAAAATGGCACATGCCAATTAGGGCTCACTGCCTGAGCACACTGCTTACAAGAGGCCCACTGCCTACAAGAGACACACTGTCTACAAAATAATAAATATTACATACATGAACTAGAGAATAGCATCTTCACCATGCTTGAATCAGTTCCATTTAAGTCCAATACTTCTGCTCTACCTTTAACTCTCCTCCTCGCTTCCACACTCACATCTCCACAAGACACACTTTGAAATGACTTTACAACTCCATATATATATATAAGACATCGACTTAGGAATAATCATCTAAGTCGGCAAACAACTACAAGAACATCTGCAAGATGTGTAACTCATCCGGTTGGCTAGTCTCAGGAAGAACACCATCATCTGGAAGTTATTCTTCAATTGTGAGCTCCAACTCCAATACAGTCCACCAACACAAACTAGACATGATCCAAAGACCTCCACAAGATTGCCTGAATCACCAAAAACATCCACACTTCATCTACTTACTAAAATCCTTCTCTCCTTCATCTGACACCTCAAGAACACAGTCTGTCATCACTATCACAAAGGAATAGATGCTTACGGACCTTCAAACCATGAACCAATCAATTTGACACTTCACAAAAACTTCCTCAACACTCCCTCAAATCCGCAGAATAGGATAATGTATCTCTGGATCTCACCGGACTTATCTGTGTCACTCTATCACCTCTGAAGACCTGTCGGAACTAGTTATACTTAAGAGGCCACAACTTCTTCAGATCTTCATGTGGACCTTTGAAATCTTTACCAGATCACCTTAAGACACATATCTACAAACCCTTTGAATCGTATCCTCTGATCCTCATCTTATCTTGGACTTTTACCTTACTGTCTTCACTGTTCTTCATTGTTCCTGATGTGACCAATTTTCTCAATATCCTCAGCAAACAGTTCATCCAATGTTTATCATTAATGCAACAGGAGTATGTTGACATTAATGACAACACCGGTTAGGGCCATACTTGCAACAGTAATACCGAAATTGTTTGACATCCTTACCACAGTGAAAGCTTGCTTCTTAGTTAAAGAATATTTAAGTTCATGCTTCTTGAGAGGAACACTCATAAAGGCTATTGGGGCTTCTACATTCAATTCATTTTTTTGTAGTAATATACTTGACATGGTATGTTCTGAAGCATAACAATAGATAATAAAATCCTTTTGGAAATTAGGGTTTACCAAAGTGGGTGTTTGTGCAATCACCTCTTTAATATCTTCAAATGCTTTCTTAGTAGTCTCGTTCCATCTGAATGCCTATTTTGCACTCATCATTCCTACAATATGTTTCATAATCTCAGTGAAATTAGGAATGAACATTCTGAGGAAGTTAACCTGGCCAAAGAAAGACTTAACTCCAGTCCTATTAGAAGGAAGACTTAGCTGTTGTATTGCTCTAACCCTTTCTGGATCAATCTTGATTCCATCCTTTGAAACTAAATGTCCCAACAACTTACCTTCTGTTACACAGAAAAATGACTTCTTAGGATTAAGAGATATCCCATGACTCTGACACCTTTGAAAAATGATCTCTAGATTTTTCAGATGATTCTCTCTTCTTCTAGAGAAAATAGCCAAATCATCAAGATAAATGACAATAATTTTATCTTTCAGACCTTTAAAGGATGAGTTCATCACCCATTGAAAAGTTGCACTAGCATTAATCAAGCCAAAGGGCATATGGTTATAAGCAAAAGTTCCCCGAGGTGTAGTGAAAGCAGTTTTATGTTGATTAGCTATAGCCAAACTTATTTGATTATAACCTAAGAACCCATCTAACATGGACATCATCTCTGATCCAGCAACTATTTGTAAAATGTGATCCATCACAGGTAAGGATAATTATCTTTCAAACTGGCTTGGTTCAGATTCCTAAAATCAACACAAATTCTTATTTCTCCTTTTTTTTGCATACTAGGATAATGTTTGCCACCCAGATGGAGTGATGAATCGGATAAATAATCCTAGCCTTCAAAATTTTGTCGATCTCCTTAAAGATAGCCTCAGCAACCTTTGGGTTATAGTTTCTCAACTTTTGCCTAAATGGAGTTGCATTTGTTTTTAAAGGAATATGATGCCGAAATTACCCACTCCTAAAATCCTTTAGGTCATCATAGCACCAAGCAAAGACATCCTTATACCTAGTCAACAGATTAATCAATTTATTTTTCTCCTCTGGCAAGCAACACCTACCAATAGAAATCCATTTAGGATTAGTTTTACTCCTAATGTTTATTTTTTCACAATCCCCCAATTTGTCAGGATTTTGAATAAGTTTGTCTTTGGTATATTCATCATGTCAAGTGAACAAATGTTCCAAAGAGACCAGTCCTCTGAGGATTTTGTTTCCCTTTAACTGAATTACATCATCCTTTGAATTGATCCCTAGATCTGGACTGAATTCTTTACATTCTGCTTTAGAACCTTCAAAATAAGTCCCCAAGAACATCTTAGTATTCTCCAAGAAGTTTCTGATCTATCTATCATTCTCAAAAACTTGCTAATTTTCAGCATTATCTGGGACATTAGGACGATAGAATAGTTCTAGTCTATATGAATCCTTTTTGAAATTAGGGTGTGGGAGAAGAAGGGAAGCTGACACGGCTTGAGAATCTGCCCATGTATTCTGATCTCTAGGAATTGCCTCAATAGAAAAGGCATCAAAATATTCTATCTCGTCCCAAACTCTGTTCCTGTAATGTCTCAACCTTTCATTTTTAATTGAAAAAATGCCTCTCACTTGTTTAACAATTAATTCAGCATCTCCCTTTGCTTTGAGCATCTTTATACCTTTTCCTTTGGCTTCATTTAACCCAAGCAATAGAGCCTCATACTCTGCAATGTTATTAGTATTTTTAAATTCTAACTTGAAAGAGTAAGGAAAATTTTTACCTTCAGGTGAGATCAAAACAACCCCTGCTCCTGAACCAATGGTAGCACAACTACCATCAAATTCTATAGTCCATAGATCATTTGAATGAATAGATTTTGGGATGGATTCTTCCTTCATGTTTTCAGAAGAGAGAAAATAATTACCAAATTTGTATTCTTCAAATAGAACCTGAGATTTAGGATCATCAGAAGGGTATGTAGTAAACTTGCATTTAGGTTCAGGTTCTAGTTTAACTTTCTACTTTCCCACTAGAATTGTAGCTTCTGACCAATCTAATTTAATCTCCCCACCTAAATCTTTGCAAAAAGTCCTGCTCAATAGCATCCCATAACTAGCAGGAATATCTGCTACCAAGATAGTCAACTTCACTCTTTTATCAGGATAGGTTGCAAGAGCAACCCGTGCATCTTTAATTTGTTCAAGCAAAGAAATTTGTTTGCCATCCATGGAGTAACACCTACCAAATGTCTTTGTAAGGGATAGACCTAGGGCTTTGGCTACAAAAGAAGGCATAATATTATCAAAAGCACCTGAGTCTATAATACAATTACTGAGTTTATGGCCATTTATGAATAAAGAAACACAAAATGGGTTGGGCTTCATATCGACCATATAAAAAGTATCATTAGATGAATTGACAACCATTTTAGGAGTGTGCGTGAGTGACTTAGGTGGAGAAGCAAATAATTGGGCAATGGGAGACCCAGCATTAACTTTTAGTTGACTTTCAGGTTCAATTTGTGTAGAACCACCTTTGAGGTATTCAGCAGGGGATATTTGAATCTTTGTAGACTTACAAAATTCTATAATATCAAAAGAAGTTTCACAATCATTTCTATGTAACAATTTAACTTCTTGGGCCTTCAAATTAGTATCAAAGGTTCTAATAAGAGGCTCCTTACCTTTAACAGGCACTTCTTGAGTATTAGAAAATCTTAGATTCTTCTGACTTCTGGTAAGCACAGCACATGAAGGATCTTCAAGAGTAACCAATATTTCATTTCCTCTTTCTGAATCTGATTCATATCTAGGAAGTGTATTTCAGAGTTGCCAGGTTCCTCAAAGTTCCTTTCTTCTTCAGTAATCTCTCCCAATACATCTTGAGTAGCGGCCATTTGAGCATATCGAAGCATCTCCAAACAAGAATTTCTGTCATGATCAGTAGTCAAATGAAAGGCACACATATTCCCTCTTCTAGGAGGATCTTCAATAGTTAACCTTGGTTGTGCTGATGTAAGTGGAAATGTCCTACCAGTATTTGTATGTTGATTAAAATTTCTCATGCTGACATCTTGATATGGTTGTTGAAATGATGTACCAACCTTAGGCATCTGTCTTTTTAAAGTAATCATATCATTAACTACTCTTTGAACCACAAGATCTATAGAGGATGAGGGATGAGCATTAGGTACTTGGACTTCTTTCTTCCATTTTCCAGCCATAAGAAGATCATCTTCTAACCCAACTGTCAAGGTTTGTGCGTTTGCTAAGTCAACAACTGCACCTCTTCTAAGATGGAAACTAATATCAGTGGGCATAGAATTGATAAAGAAACATTTCTGATTCTCAGGAGTTGGCCTTTTAGCATTTGGGATTTTGTGCACAATTCTATTGAATTTGGATATAAATTCCCTCATAGGCTCATGAATTTCTTTCTTGAGCTGAATCAATTGAGCAAGAAGGGAATGTTCATCTTCTATGCTTTTGAATCTATTTTCAAATACAATTTTCATATCATTCTAGTTTGTAATTGAAGAGTCAGATAGATGATAGAACCATTGTGTTGCAGTATCAGTTAGAGTTTGCACAAAAAGCATTATGGCTACATCTTGATGTTGCACACCTAACACACCACACACTACGGCAAAGACATTCAGATGCTCATCTGGTGATTGTCTTCCATCTCCATTAAATTTGGGTAAGTTTTCCCTTGCATTTTTAGGTAGAGGATTCAGGTTAGCTCCTAAATTTAGAGGCCCTATAGCTGCTCCCCAAGGTTGGGCCATTGGTAGAAAGCTTATAGCAGAGGGAATGATAGTACTAGAGAGAGTTAAAGCTTGACAGACAGAGGATGTAGAGGGATTAGGAGGGCTAGGAGGTCTACTCCTAGCTCTTCTAATAGGAGTAGGAATATAAGGAAAATTTAGGCTTTGCAACATTTGAAAAGTATGATCTTCAACTCCCTCTCTCCTCAAAGACCTTGTGTATATTTTGAACTCCAGTTTTTGATATTGTAACTGGATAAATAGTTATTAGTTTCTAGGCTATTCTTCACCTCTTAGGACTTTAGGGGCTTGATTTCTTATTGCATTTTCTGCTTGCCTCCTTCTTTGTTTAAGTAACAACAATCTCAAATTATCAGCCAATTCTTCTTTCTTTTCTAATACTCAGCTTGCCCTTCTATAATCATCAATATTTCAGTGAGTGCACCATGCAAGAGTATTTAACTGACCAATTATGTCTTCTTGTTTGTCTTGAAAACCAAGATTAGGTTGCAGAACAAGAATTATATTTTTGTGAGGAAGCACCATCGTTGCTTCATATTAAGGTGAATAATCTTTCAACAAACGACTTTAATTCCCCAATAAAGTCACCAAAAACTATTGGTTAACAGATTTGTCTTGGTCTAAAAATATTCTTTTCTGACTCTATAACCCTTTCTTTTTAGAACAAATAAGTTAAACAACAATTGGGTGAATTATCAAGAATAATTCCCCTCTAAATTAGGGTACAGCTCCCTTTTAAGTCTTCAATGAATTCAAACTATCCTAATCATTTGAACACACTTTTAACCAAAAAGCATTTAAGGCAAACTAACATCCATACATCACTATGTCATGAATGCGATATCTTTTCTTTCATATAACATCACTCAGTGATAGAATGCACAGATTCCATCTTCAACAATAACCAAATATATAAATATACACATGTATCACTGATCAGTTAATCAGTTAATGATAATAAAACCCAATGCACTAATGAAATATGAAGGAAAAAAGAGATTTAAACAACAAATAAATGATACTCACACCTTTACCTTGCATCTTCCATTATTCGCCTATCTCTTCTTGACCTTGATGATGATGAAGCCCTCAGAAGAGAATTCTCCCTTGCTTGTTGAAGGTGACAAGAATGGAATGGCTAAGATATTTTGTGTGATTGAAGATGAGCTTCAACACACTAACAATGGAGGATATGAAATGCTTATGAGGATGGGGGTGCCAAAGGCGTGCCTATTTTTCTGCAGCATAAGTTTGCTCAAACGATTGATATGTGAAATGAAGAAGAGGAAGGCTATATTTATAGAGTTGTGTGGAAGAAGATCAATGGAGGAAGATTGTTGAGAAACGTGCAACAAATGGAAGAAAGACATGTGTCATTCGAAAAGTAGCTTTGTTGAGTTAACTACTCTGTTGATGAGGATGAGTTTTGATTTTCTTAAATTAGAATTTATTTTTCTAATTTAAGAGAAAGTTTGCTTTAACGATGCTTTAAAACTACTTTTGCTTTTGTATGACAAGAGGAAAGTATTTTTAGAAGATAAAAATGCTTTTTGAAGATAAGAAAGCATAATTAAATAAAAAGATTTATTTAATTATTTTGTAGATAATTGAGAGGAATAAATAAAATATAGAAATATATTTTATTTTGTGGAGATTTTAGTTTTTATTTAAATAAAATTGCATTTTATTTAAATTTGGAAGAATAAAAGATTTTAATTAAATAATTAAAATTATTTAATTATTTAGAAGAATGAAGTTGATGTAGGTGAATTTAATTAATTAAATAAATGTAATTTATTTAATTAAATGAGAGGGAATGAATCAAATAAATAAATAAATATATTTATTTATTGATAGAGGAATGTGAAGATGAAATAAATATTTAAAATATTTATTTAAGTAGAGTCATGTCAATTTTAGGTGTATACACCAGCAAATTATAAAACATATATGATGAGTCATCCAATTGAAAGAATAATTACCACATAAAAGAAGAGTTCACACAGAAACCCGATTTCAAGCACTTAAACACATAGATTTAAGTTTGCAGCAATCATTTCTTCTTCTCATTCACAAATGAAAATCTTTCAGAAAAAAAATCACATACATTGTAAACATAAAAGTTTAGCTCCAAAATTCCTTGTTTCTTGTTTTTCTATCTCTCCGTCTCTCAGTTTTAAAAACTAAAAACATATATATATTTTACCCTCATTAACTATTCTTTAAACCCATAGTTAAAAATAAACTTTGACCCATAGCGGGATTTAGTTTCTTAAAAGATGATTGAAAAACAAAGTTTTTAAACATAATTCTCCAACTAAATAACTGAATGAAAATATTATGTAAGCATGATCATGACTAGGGTAGCGGGTTGGAATCTCCAGATTTGCTTTGTTCGGCTTCCATTCCTAGTATGTGGCAACAAATTCCTAAATTTTTAGGAAGTTAGGGATGCCAATGTGTTTAACTCGTGCTTTCCAAACATCCTTTTCTCTTCGAATTTTTGCCACTTTTTCCGCATGCTCTAGGAGTGCATCGACACAAAGGTGAAGGGGTGATTCCACTTTTGATATCCGAGAAAAATCATCAATTATCAAGTTATCATTTTCTTTAACAAAATTGATTTTCTCTTTGAAGGACTGTACCACAGTATCAATGTCCTTTTCTGGCTCCCCATCATCTTTTATGTACTTCACATCGATACATTCCAAATCATGCTGTAAAGACTAAGTAAACTCAGTTATCTCTTTAATCATCTTCGTACACTCCATTCGTCCTTGTCTAGATACTGAGTTTCTCCATTTTATGTTTCTCTTGCTTACATACAATATATTATCATTCAGACTTGTTATATTCCTTTCTGATAAAAACTTTGTCACCCCATACTTCTAAACTTCACCAATTTGATTTATCACATTCATCCATTTCCCTTCATCTTTTTCCCATGAAGCATTCTATATTTTCAAATCTTCGATAGTAGCCATGGTTTCATCATATATACTTTTCAATTCATTAATATATTATGTACCCTTTTGGATGATACCATCCAGCCAATCATCAAACACTTTGGTCACCATTTTTTTTTTGTGTATCTGATCGAGCATTTTCTAATTAACTGGAGATTTTGGGTCAAAAGATAGAGGTAGTTGAGAAACATGTGGATCTGGATTATGAATGGCGTCAATATACTCTTCCATTGATCGTAAATCTTGTTTCAACTCCCTCTTATCTTTTTCATCCTTCCAGGTATGGCTAACTATCCTTTTGGTAGATGCTTCAAGATGGTGCACATCCGCGACACGCGATGTAGTTCCAAGATCTATTCTTTCTATTGTGAAATCCTGAACTATGGGGTCCTAAACTTCTTCATCAGCTATTGGTTAGGCTATCTCTGCACTCCAATTTCCTATATTAGGGTCAATGTCGACCCTAGAAATGGTTTTGAGCTGCTTGGATTTTAGAGCCTTTCCCAGACACTTGCTAACCATGTCTTCCAATGGTAATGAAAATGGAACTATTTTCCTTTTATCACTAATTGAATTTTCCAACCATTTAGGTGGAGGGACTGGAACTTCTTTATCAGGAATCAGTTGTTCAGAAGGCACATTTGATATTATCATCATATCGGTAGAATCCGAAGCAACCTCTGCTTGTTGGTTCATACTGATCTCTTCTGCCATTGGTGAACCAAACCCTTTATCACTCAGTACTTCCTCCGAATCTTCTTCACTTTTTAAATCCACAACTATTCTTTCTAAAATTTCCTTCTTCTTTCTACTTTTAGCTCTTGATCTGGTGGTACGAGAAGGTAGAATAGTTGTAAGGGTTTTCTTGGACTTTTTGATGATAAAACCTTTTTCAATTTTTGATTTGGTAGTACCTGCATCATAGATATTAATAAACTGATTAGAAGAGCTTATAGGAGATGGTGATTCATCATTTGGTGCACACCGCTAGGAATCTTCATTTTGAACCTCTTTCAATCTCCGTTCCCTTAACCATTTTTTAGTTCTCCTTATTACAGGGAGGGTTTTAACTTTGATCCAATCCTCTTTATCTCTATTCCAATCAACTTCTGGAATAGGCAGCTGTTTTATTTGTTCAAAATGAGAATCGATTACCTGTTCCTCATCATCTATTATTTCAGTGATATTCATATTTAGATTAAGGGTAATTATTTGCCCTAAGGAGAATCTGCACCAAAGCCTTTTCCTAACTTCAAATTCATCTGGGCAATCCTCCCAATAGTCCTCTATCTGGGGTATGTGTGAAAACCCCTCTCCAAAATCCAAATTGTCTCTAGTAAAACCTTTGCTATCGAACTTGGGTCTGGCATTATAATATTGAAAATTGAACTTCTTTAGATCCACCTCTAGGTTTAAAGCATTAGAAACTGATTGACATGAATAGTGACCAAGTTCAATGGGAAAAGATATACCACACTCTCTCTTCATTGGAAATTTCTTATCTACATGAGCTAACTACCTGCAAACTTTGATCAATACAAAGCGGTCAAAGACATATCTGGGTAGTTTCACAGGCTCACCATCAAAACCACCAACTCTGATATAAGTAAATATGGGAAATTGAATGAAGAAGCTACCATAAATGCTAATTAGTTGCATGGCTTCATCAGACATCCTTTTATTAATATTGCCTGTTAATTCATAAGCCATCCTACCTGTGAAAACATCATTAACTCTTCCATAATTTTCATAACAATTTTGCATCTGTAAATGTGAGTAATAATCATAAATTTTTCTATCTTCAACTAAGGATGCATGAGGTAATCCTCTCAATTCCCTTGTGGATACTAGGTAGTAAAAGAGATATGAGGACATATAAAAGTCTTTATTTCCCAAATAATTACTCAAACCCTAATGTAAACATTCAGCTATTATTTCTGCCCAATCCAAATATTGTTCTCCTTGAAGGATCACTTGAATGAAGAAATACATCCAGTCTTCCCAATAGAATGCTTGAGAACTACCCTTTAACCTATGTAACAATACCATGATATCTTTAATTTCAGGTATCATATGTTCTCTTGATAGTGCTCTGGGCAGTCTCGAACCTCCCTTTTAAAATTTCAATAGCTAATTTCTTGCAATTACACTCTTTTAATTTGCCTTTTTCAATGAAAAATAGTTGTAAGAGGAAGTAATATTAAGATCAGAGTATGGCTCCTTGGGTGGGATTTTCATTACAGCCATTAGGGTTTGTCTATTAACAGGTAATAACACATTACCATCAGAAGTTCTAATACATCTATTTTGGGGGTCATATCTGCTCATACATTCGAGAACTAACTCAAGGCATTGTACTGCCATAGGAAAGGCTACAGCTTCGACTAAACCACTTTCCACTATTCTTTCCATCATAGGGGTAGAAGCAGAATTTTTAACCCTTTCCTTAAAGTCCTCTAAATCGTACTGAGCTAAAAAGGTATCTCCATATTCAGGAAGAGAACAAACAAGGCTAGAACCATGTTCAGAACCAAGACATGTAGCTTTCATGGCTACAGATTAGATAAATAGAATGAAAATGCTTTGAACTTCCTTAACAATGCTAGAAACTCAAAATGATTCTCTTTTTTAACAAAGAAATGGGATCATCTATAAGAAAAAGTCAAACTCACTTTCAATGAATCTAAAACAACTATCAAACTGGGCAAGAAAAATCTTTTACAGGTCTAGCATTATACCCCCTTTGTATCGCCCTGTATGTTTTACTGTTAAAATTGGCCTGTCCTTTCTCGATAAAATGCATGAAATCAGGTCAAATTATTACTAGATCAATTAACTTGTGCTAAACTTGCTTGATAAGACACAAATTCTGACAGATGCATTAATTGTAAGTAGTTCTCGCACATGACCTTAATGTGTAATCATTACCCATAACCTTTTGAAAGTTAAAACTTTCCATTTCATAAAATGTTTCGAATATATTTCCCTCTAAATGATTTTCTTCTTTTTAAAATCTCCCGCAAATTTTTGACTTAAAGAAGAGTTTGGGAAAAGTGGGACTAAAGTCACGGAACATTGAACCTTTGAACCTTTGAACCATTAAACTTTTGAACTCTTGAACTCTGATTTGAGGTTCAACTCAAAGGTTCAAGGATACAAATTGAGTCACGCAAGGGGACCAAGGGTAAATGACTCCTCATGAAACATTGAATATTGAACCACTAAACCGTTGAACTCTTGAACTCTTGAAAAGGGTTCAAGTTCGAAGGTTCAATCCTACAGTAATTTTGCACATAAGACAACAGACAAATAAATTTTAAAAACAAAGAGCCGACTTAAGAAATAAACATATGACCAATAAGGGAAGATGGTAGGTTGACTTTTTGCTTAGGGAAGGATCGTGAAAAATTGAGTAAGGATGAATGAAAAGGTAACATCATGTAACTAAGGTTGTTTGTGGATGTCTCCAGATTCTATTGAAATGTTGTGCCTAGTCCACAAGTCATGCTTGAGTTCGTGGAAGTGTGTGCCTAAGTGTTCTTGGTGTTTACACAAGTTTTGGCCGACTTGGTTGTTTACACTAGTTGTGGAGGTGCTTCATGGATTGTGGAAGCGTGTTGAAGCATGTGAAGATGTGTTTTGGTCTGAGCTAAGCCATGAAGTGGTCTCCCTTCATTTGTTTTCTCTGCAAGATTGTTTAGGTCTAGACCTAATTTGAATTATGTATGTTTGCTGACCTTGGAGACTATTCCAAAGGTTGTAGAATGTATTTCCAACCTTGATGCATGTTCCAAGGTTGATGATCGGTATAAATAAGTGTAATGAATTTATGTAGTGTGTGTGTGTGTGTGTGTGTGTGTGTGTGTGTGTGTGTGTGTGTGTGTGTGTGTGTGTGTGTGTGTGTGTGTGTGTGTGTGTGTGCAAAGATGCAAAGATAAAAGTTTTTTTGTGAGGCAACAAAGGTGATATGTATTGTGCTTCATAGGAACTAAACTCAAGCATGTGGTAGATTCTATCATATCAGTTCATGGTAGTGAGCCACCCCTCTTGGTAGTGAGCCACATCTTAGCAGTGAGCCACCCTTTGGCAGTGAGCCACCTTTTAAAAGTGAGCCTATTGCAGTGAGCATTCTTTTGAGCAGTGAGCCCTAGGTAGTGAGCCCTTTGGCAGTGAGCCTCTTTGTAATTTAGTATTGATACTACATTATATTCTGAGCTAATCCTCACCATGGTTTTTCCCTTCTTGGGTTTTCCACATAAAAATCTAGTGTTCTCTTGTGCATGGTGTTGATGTGATTAAGTTTTTGTTATCTGTTTTTCATGTTTAATCTTTATAACATAATTAAGGTTTAAGTGAATTGATGTGAAAGTGATTATGTTTATGAAGGCTTAAAATTTTTGATACAACTGATTCACCCCCCTCTCAGTTGTCTTGTGCACTCAACAACTCCAACATGACTCAAAACATTAATATTATGTCAAATAATATATATTATATATATTAAACAATGTAGAATTTTAACTCTACATTAACTATAGTAAACACCATGATTGTTCAAGTGTAAACAAAATAAGAGATGTCTTTCTCCAATCTCAATATCCTCTGTTCAAATAGAGTTAATCAAACTCATTTTTTGCACAAATTGGTGTCCTCCATCTACTGAGTTAATAACCTAAAGATCCTATAGGTTTGATGACAAAATAATAGTAAGAGAAAGTTATTCTATACTGTTGTTTCTACTGAATGACAACATTGGTCTGCTAAATACTGTAGATTCATAATACCGTGTAAAAGACATCATTATTTCTTCTATCTACGTTCTTTTACTAAGATTATTCTATTTATATATTTCTAAGAGAACATTTACTAGTTTGTATACTGTAGATGATAAAAAACTATTGAAATTCAAAACAAAAAGATAATGTGTTTTCTAAGGCATTCATACCTCTAAAATCCACCAGTTTCAATGCCTAAGCAAGCTCTTTTAATGCACTACCTACCAAAAATAACTCCACCTTGTTGCAAGTATGTGCCTAGTTGATGTTGTCATTGGTGTCAACTGTATCCTATTCTACTACTTGTTTAGAAACTTTATATGTTGAGAATATTGAGAAAATTGGCCTCTCCGGAAGAATCAAGTGAGTTACAGTGAAGTGCAGTCTAGACAGTGAGTTGTCTACTAAAGAACAGTCTAATAGATTGCTCCACATTTCCTTCTACTTACAGATCTAGGTCCATGGATTGGAAGTTGTTTGAAGGGATGTTTGAAGATGCTAAATCCTGAGTTCAAGCCTCCAGTGTGAAGTTTTGAGAAAGTTGCATTCACCAGAGTAAAACCTACTCCTTCTGATTATTCTCTAGTGATAGGGAGAAAGTGTTTATCTCTACATTCCTTTGCAATAAAGTATTTTTCTCTACAATTCTAGAGGGAAGTTTGGGATGATGATAAGTGCTTACAATTGTAGCAGTTCATGTTTTGGTGGTCCGCAAGCTATCTTTCTTTTATGACAGTCAAAGGTAGTCAAGTTCATGTGTTCTGGTGAGAAGATTCCTATGGCTAAAGTGGTTAAGGTTCGTTTGGTTGCTCCTGATGATTATAACGTGCTTGTGGATGTCTCCTGATCATGTTCATATCTTGACATTGGTCAGTGTTAAGGAATTGAGATCATGTTTGAAGAATGTTCCTAGATAATGTAGCATGTAACCAGTCTCAGCTGACTTGGTTAATTCCAGTAATTGCGGAGATCCTTTGAAGATCATAGAAGCATGTTGAAGTGTGGAAGATTATGTTTGAGTCTAAGCTAAGGTGTGGCATGATCCGCATATATATTTACTTCATTTCCTTTCCATAATGTTGTAATTGGTCAGGACCTATTTTGTAAATGTTTGTAATGCTGACCTTGGAGATCATCCCAATGGTTGATGATTGTAATGCCGACCTTGATGATCATTCCAAGGTTGATGAACTGTATAAATACTTGTAGTTGAGTTGTGAAAAAGCAGTCCTTGTGCAAAGATGGGAAGATAAGGAAAGAGGTACAAAAGGTAGAGAAGAGTAGAGGTAGAGCAGAGAAGAGGCAGAGTAGAGAAGAGGAACTATTGTACTTCAATGTATTAATCTCAGACATGAAGAAGATGTTGATCATGGTAGTGAGCTGTCAGTAGGGTTTACCATCCCTTAGGGTTTAACAGCCCTTATCGGTACAGTCACGGTAGGAGGGTTCACATAATGAACTGTCCAGACCATGTAACAAGAGTAAACACAACAGAAACAGCTCAAAGATATGAAGCAAATGCAGATTCACTCATTTAGTACATCATAGAATTCAAATACATTCTGGCCGGCAACATGTGAGCTTACAACTAGGGCTCAAAGGCCTGATTACAGAATATCAAAATATGTAAAAGATATAGCTTTGAAGCTCCTTCGCGCAAAATCCAAGCTATCACTTATTACTATGTTATGAACTACTTTCCTAGGGATCTATTACATCAATATATATCATTTCCATCTCAAAAGATTCCTCTGCGTTAGCCAAGGAAGGTCACAAACTCCAATGAAGAGTTGTAATGTGTGTACATAGATAGATCAGACCTAAATGCATAAAACACTTCCTTGAATGCATGGAATAATATGCAGATCTCTGGAGAAGGTTAGCCACGAACCAAAGATCATTGAATGATGTGTCATTAGGTTTTGCAAGTCAAGGAATGATCCGTAAGCCTTCTCCTTTAGCTGGTTGTCTGAGACTGTCAAGATGCTCTATTATAAGAAAATAGCTAGTCTTCTGATAGCGATATCTTTCCGGTAATGGATCCAAATGCTCTGAATTCTGGATATGATGTAGATGACTAAATGTAGATGCTAAGTCCAGATCCACAAGATGTGAAATGCAACTACGGTAGAATACCAGACCAAAAGATGAAGCTGCTTCTAACTGAACTGCCTGAGCTGAACTGAAAAATGAAAGAAACTAAAATGCAAACAAACTGAAATGCAAATGTTTTTGGTTGATGTAAGATTACTCTTGAACTAATGATGCTCATGCATCAAACATCTGGGGTTATTGAAAAAGTGAGTGCCTCACTTTGCTGGGGCTAAGGGAGAACCAAGATGGTCCACCTCATCCTAAGAAATCCATGACAAATCTTCTTCTGGTCTACCTTTCCACTTCACAAGATATTCTTTGTATTGTGTTCCTCTAGTGTTGCATCCAACTCTGCTATCCAAAATGTCTTCTATCCGCTTTGATGCTTATTGTGGTAATTGCTTCATCAAGTCTTCTTCCATGCTGTCACTGAACTCTGCTTCCTGCTATTGGTAAAGGTCTACAATGTTGAAAATAGGTGAAATACCCAATGTCTCCAGTAGCTCCACTTCATATGCATTTCCTGAATCAAATCTCCTGAATATCTTACAAGGTCCAAACTTCTTCATCTTCAACTTGTTATATGTCCCAACTGGAAATCTTTATTTTCTCAAGTACACCATCACTTCATCTCCCACTTCAAATTCCTTATGTCTTCTCTTCTCATCATCCTTCTCTTTGTACTTACTATTCATATCCTCCAAATGTTTCTTCACCTGATTATGCACTATCTTCATATGATCTGCAAATTCTTCTACTTCTGCACTTCTCTTTTCCTCTGTACTGATATCCCTCAATTCTGCAACTCCTCTAGGGTTCACTCTGGTAACAATCTCAAAGGGCATTCTTATGGTATTCCTATTTACTGAATTATTGTATGCAAACTCTGCTTGTGAAAGAATAAAATCTCAACTTCTGGTCTTCTCTCCAACCAAACATCTCAATAGGTTTCCCAAACTCATATTCACTACCTCTGTTTGTCCATCTGTTTGTGGATGAAAAGTTGAACTAAACTTCAAATCTGTCTTCATCTTCTTCCAAAGTGTCCTTCAAAAGTATCCAACAAACTTTGTATCTCTATCTAAAACTATACTCTTAGGTAATCCATGCAATCTTACAATCTCCTTGAAAAATAGGTTAGCTACATGCACTGCATCGGTTGTCTTCTTACAAGGTATGAAATGAGCCATTTTTGAAAATCTGTCCAACACTACAAATATTGAATCATGTCCTCTCTATGTATTTGACATTCGCATTACAAAATCAATGCTTATGTCTTCCCAAGGTCTTTCCGACACTATCAAAGGTTTATACAATCCAGTATTCTGACTATTCCCTTTTGTAACTTGACAAACTCTACAACCCTGCACAAATCTCCAAACATCCTTATGTATCTGAGGCCAAAAGTAGTTTTCACTCACCAAAGTCACTGTCTTATCAATGCCAAAATATCATGCCAATCCACCACTATGCTTCTCTTTGATCAAATTATCACTCATTGAACTTCTAGGTATACACAACTGACTTCCTTTGAACAACATATCATCTTGAATGAAATAGTCCAACCACTACTCCTATCTGTCACAACAAGTTCCTTACATACTTTCCAAGGTTCTACAAAATTAGTGTCTCCCTCATACATGTTCTTCAATTCATCAAAACCCAACACTTCAACTCTCATCTTTGTCAACACATTTCTTCTCCTACTCAATGCATCAACAACTTTGTTTGATTTACCACTCCTATGCTTCAACACAAAAGTATAACTCTGCATGAATTCTATCCATCTCATATGTCTCTGATTCAACTTACCTTGATTGTTCAAATACTCCAAAGCATGATGATCTGTATACAACACAAACTCCTTAGGCAACAAGTAACGTCTCCACTTCTTCAAGGCTTGAATTATGGCATAAAACTCTTGATCATAAACTGAATACCTTTTCCTTGCCTAATTCAACTTCTCACTGAAATAAGCTACAGGTCTACCTTCTTGACTTAACACTACTCCAATCGCATTACCACTTGCATCACAATCAACTTGAAATACCTTATTGAAATCCGGTAATGCCAAAACAGGTTGCTCTGTCACTTTCTGCTTTAACAACTCAAAACTTTTATCTGCTCCTAATGTCCACTTGAAATCTTTTCTATCACCTCTCATTGTCTCTATCATAGGGTTACAAACTAAATTGAAATTTCTGATGAACTTCCAGTAGAAACTAGCCAATCCATGAAATGATCTAACTTCTCCAATGCTCTTCGGTGTAGGCCATTCAACAATTGCTCTTACTTTCTTAGGGTCCATCTTCAATCCTTCCGCAGAAATCACAAATCCCAAATATACCAACTCTTCCTTCATGAAACTACACTTTTTGATGTTTATCACCAATTTCTCTTCTCTTAGTCTCTGCAAAACTTGTCTAACATGCCACAAATGTTCCTCTTTTGTCTTACTAAAAATCTGATATCATCGAAGTGCACAATAACAAACTTACCCAAGAATTTCTCCAGAACTCCATTCATCAATCTCATGAAAGTACTCAGTGCATTTGGCAATCCAAAGGGCATCACTAACCACTCATACAAACCTTTATTTGTCTTAAAAGTAGTCTTCCATTCATCTCCTTCTCTGATTTTGATATGATGGTATCCACTCTTCAAATCTATCTTTGTGAAATATCTTGCTCCACTCAAACAATCCATGATATCATCCATCCTAGGTAAAGGAAATCTATACTTAATTGTGATCTTGTTTATTGCTCTAGAATCAATACACATTTCTTTCTTCGATGCCAAAACTACAGGTACTGCACAAGGACTCAAGCTTTCTCTAATCAAACCTTTCCTTAACAACTCTTGTATCTGTCTATTCAATTCTTCATTCTTTGTCAGTGCCATTCTATGTGCTTCTTTGTTAGGCAAACTTGCTCTCAGTATAAGATCCATGTGATGAGTGATACTCCTTATAGGTGGTAATCTTTCAGGTACATTATTTGATATGATGTCTTCATACTCTGTCAGCAACTCCTTTATTTTTGGTTGTGATTCTTCAGTCTCCTTCAATGCTTCAGGCTTTTTAGGAATCAAGGCATAGCACATATTTGCATGTCTCAAACCATCCAGAAATTTTCTTCCATCTACCCAACAGATTCTAGCATTCCCACATGCTTCACTTTTAGGATCATCCTCCAAAGGAATCAAAGTAATTCTCTTTCCATTTTTTGTTATAGTGTATGTATTCTTTCTCCCATCATGTATATCTTTGCTATCATATTGCCAAGGTCTACCCAACAAAATATGACAAACATCCATAGGCATAATATCACACAAGACTTCATCATTATAAGATCCAATATGAAATTTCACCAAACATTGTTCACTTACCAGTACCTTATGATCATCCTGAATCCAAGCTATCTGATAAGGCTTAGGGTGTTTCAATCTTTCCAACTTTAGCTTAGTCACCATCTCCTCTGAAACTAGGTTATCTGAACTACCATTGTCAATTACAACTTTACAACACTTACCTCCTAATTTGCATCTGGTTCTAAACAGACTCTTTCTCTACAGTGGTTCCTCATTTGTCTCTACTTGAAATAGTGCTCTCCTCATCACCAATGATTCTCCTTTCTTAGGTTTTCCAATAGAACTGGGTGATCCTATAGGTTCTTCTTCAACATAGGCTACTCTTCCACTGTTTTCTATCCTCTTACTTGTACTACCCTGATTACACTCAAATGCTCTATGTCCTTTACCTCCACACTTGAAACAAGTACCTTTGAATGTCCTCTTATCAAATCCTCTTCTTTCTCTTCTATATCCTTCATTTCAGTATGCATTATAAATTCCTCTGTGATGAAAATTTTTGTCATCTCTTCGGTAGGTATTATTATCTCTATCCTCCTTCTTAAATGCATTGTCAAACTTGCTTTGCTCCAGATATGATCTATCTCCTCTAGAAGATGTTCTACCTCTTTGAAATTTACCTCCTTTTCCTCTCTGTCTCTGATCATGCCTCTTATTCAACTTCTCTTCAACTTTCAAGGAAAATTGATATGCTTCTTCCAAAGATGTCATCCTTACCAAGCTTAGTTCCTCTTGAATGTTCAATCTCAGTCCATTGATGTATCTAGATACTTTCTCCTTGTTTGCTTCACTACGTCCTGTTCTTATGACCATCTTGTGAAATTATTTAGTGTACTCCTTCACATATTTCTCCTTTTGTCTTAGGTTTTGCAATCTCTTCAATAGCTCCAACTCATAGTCAACAGGTATAAACTGATTCTTCAACTTTGTCACCATCCGGTCCCACTTTGTAATCTTTTCTTTTCCTCTTCTGTTTCTTTCCAACTAAACTTCTTCCCACCATATAGCAACATGTCCTTTCAACTTTGTCTTTGCAAATTTCACCTTCTCTGGATCTTCCATCTCTTCATACTCAAAGTATTCTTCAATGTCATTTATCCAATCAATCAATTCTTCAGGGTTCAAATTACCAATATAGTTCAGCACATCAACTCTAGGTCTCTTTCCAATTTTCAAAATAGCTCGCAACATCTTTACTTGATCTGATTCTTCTTCTTCATCACCTCCCAGGGTTTTGCCAGTTTGTTCAGCAGATTGAAATTCCTCTCCATCATTACTTTCAATATTAGGTCTCGGTGTCAATTCTCTTTGCCTATCCTCTTCTACAGCATCCAAACGAATTCAAATTGTTTTCATCATCTCCATCATTTCATCCATTCTTCCAACCATTGTTCCAACAACGGAAACCCTCCTCAGCAACATTCTTCATTGGATCAAGTGCAAACTGCCTCAAGTTCAGAGATCAGACTACAAGGTGACAACTGTCTCTCAATCATCGATCAGTTGTGACACAAGTAACTTGCCTCAATTCGACGATCTGTCCACAACAAGATCTTATAGAATTCCCTCACCAACTTCACTCAATTCACTCCCAATGATTCAAAACTTTCACTTTGATACCAGTTGGTACAGTCACGGTAGGAGGGTTCATAGGATGAACTGTCCAGACCATGCAGTAAGAGTAAACACAACGAAAACAACACAAAGATTTGAAGCAAATGCAAATTTAGTCATTCAGTATATCATAGAATTCAAATACATTCTAGCCGGCAACATGCGGGCTTACAGCTAGGGCTTAAAGGCCTGATTACAGAATATCAAAATGTGCACAAGATATAGCTTTGAAGCTCCTTTGTGCAAAATCCAAGCTATCACTTATCACTATGTTATGAACTACTTTCCTAGGGATCTATTACATCAATATATATCATTTTCAGATCAAGATATTCCTCCGCATCAGCTAAGGAAGGTCACAAACTCTAATGAAAAGTTGTAATGTGTGTACATAGATAGGTCATACCTAAATGCATAGAACACTTCCTCGAATACATGGAATAACATGCGGATCTCCAGGGAAGGTCGGCCATGAACCAAAGATCATTGAATGATGTGTCATTAGGTTCTGCAAGTCAACGAATGATCTACAAGCCTTCTTCTTTAGCTGGTTGTCTGATACTATCAGGATGCTCTGCTCTGAGAAAATAGTCAGTCTTCTGATAGCGATATCTTTCTGATAACTGATCCAAATGCTCTAAATTCTAGATATGATGTATATGAATGAATGTAGATGCTAAGTCCAGATCTACAAGATGTGAACTACAACTATGGTAGAATACATGACCAAAAGCTAAAACTACTTCTAACTGAACTGCCTGAACTGAACTGAAAAATGAAAGAAACTAAAATGCAAACAAACTGAAATGCAAATGTTTTTAGTTGATGCAAGATTGCTCTTGAACTAGGGATGCTCCTGCATCACTTATTGTAATCTTTCTAGGTTTAGGGTTGAGGCAGTGAGCCTACTAGACCTAGCTATACTTCATGGCATTGAGCCAGTATGTTTTGGGCCCGTGGAGTGACCAAGCTTGAACATCATTTTTCAAAGATTACAATATATTTTGAGAGCTAATCCTCTCTATGGTTTTTCCCCACCTTGGGGGTTTTCCAAGTAAAATCTAGTGTCTCTTGTGTTTAATGTTGTATCTGTGGTTACATTTATAATTTCATGCATTCATTGATAAATCATAATAATTGTGGATGAGTGATTAATGTTTAAGTCATTGAGTTTTTGAGACAACTGATTCATCCCCCCCCCTCTCAGTTGTCCAGTGCATATCAACAATTGGTATCAGAGCTGGTTCCTCTAAAGATAGTCTAACAGCTTTCAAGGAAGATCCAAAATGTCTTACAAGAAGGAAGCACCACATTTTGATGGGACAAATTATGCTCTTTGGAAGGCATGAACGAAAAGTCATCTTCTTTGTCTTGGTTACAAAGTATGGAAAGCTGCAGAAACAAAATATACCATGCATCAAAATGGTCTGATGACAGAAGATGAAATCAAAGAATATGAGGTGGATGTCAAAGCAAAAGATGGTTTGCTAAGCTCATTAACTGACTCAATACTGATGAAAGTTGCGGATCTTGAAACTGTAAATGAGGTATGGGAGAAGCTGAAAATCTATATGAAGGAGATGATTCTATGAAGGAGGCCAAGCTACAAAGTCTAAAAGTGAAATATGAAAGTTTGAAGTTGAATGAAGATGAAAACATAACATCCTTTATGCAAAGAGTTGATAAACTTGTCACCGGGATAAAAGGTATGGGGGGAACTCTGGGTGACAAGGAAATTGTGATGAAAATTCTCAGATCACTACCAAAATACTATAGTCACAAGGTAGTTGCAATTGAAGAGTTTATGCAAGTAAAAACTATTGACTGAGATCAGTTACTTGGTAAGCTTACTACCTTCGAAATGAGAGAGTTTGGAGATGCCCTACCAAAAGTTGAGACTGCCTTCAAAGCCAGTACTTCTAGGAGAACTTCTAGATCAGAAAAGTACAAGGTAGAATCTGATGATGAGTTTGATGAAATCGAAGCCAACTTTGTGGATAGACTATAAAGAGAATCCAGTAAGTTTAAAAGCAAATTACCTTTCAAATGCTTTTCCTGTGGTAAAGTAGGTCATTTTGCTTCCAGATTTCCTGAAAGAATTGAAAGAAATAGAAAAAGATATGAGAACATGCCTAGGACCCAAAAGAAATGTTATTATGTTAAAGATTTTGATGATGATGAAGGAGTATTAGATAATGGTGAACCAGATAATGCTAGTACTTATGGAAATTAATGCTTGTTTATTGCTATTAAGGAAGATCATGTGTCTACTAATCCTACTAGCTGTGTGAAGGAAGAAAAACTAGTGGAAAGTGCTTTGGCTGCTCAGGTCATTAAGGACAAGGATGAATGGGTTATTGATAGTGGCTGCTCTCACCACATGACTGGTGACAAAAGTAAGTTTGTGAGTTTGGAAAGATATGATGGTGGACTAGTTAGGTTTGGAGATGATACAGCTGGTAGGATTTGTGGAAAAGGATCTATTTCTTTTGATGGCAAGCATAATACTGAAGATGTCTTGTATGTGAAAGGATTAAAACACAATCTTTTAAGTGTGGGTCAGATGTGTGACAAAGGATATGACTTAAGCTTCAAGGACAATGTATGCAAGATTAGGGAAAGCTTCGAAATAGTCATTCCAACTGGTAAGAAGACCAGAGGTAATATCTATCACTTGAAATGAACTGATAACTATTGTTTGTTGGCTCAAACTAATGAGAGTTGTCTATGGCATAGAAGGTTGTGTCACATAAATTTTGATAACATTATGAAGATAAGTATTGCATAGGTTGTTAGAGATTTACCTAAGCTTGTGAAGCCCGCTAATTCTATTTGCAAGGAGTGTCAATTTGGAAAACATTTAAGAATGAGTTTCAAAAGCAAGGACCAATCATTTGATGGGCTACTTGAGCTAGTGCATACAGATTTGTGTGGACCTACCAGAGTAAGAAGTTTGCAAGGAGACATGTATTTCATGTTGCTTATTAATGATTATTCTAGAATGACTTGGGTTGCCTTTTTGAAAGAAAAAGTTGAAGCTCTAGATAAGTTCAAGGCATTTAAGGCAATGGTTGAAAATGAGATGGACTTGAGGATCAAATATTTGAGGTCTGATAGAGGAGGAGAGTTCACATCAAATGAATTCAATTTCTTTTGTGAAGAACATGGAATAAAGAGGTAGTTATTTGCGCCTAGAACTCCACAACAAAATTGAGTTGTTGAAAGGAAAAATCGAACAGTTGAAGAAGCTGCTAGAACCATGATGAAGGAAGTTGATCTTTCGGAAGCATATTGGAGAGAGACAATTCAAACTGCTGTATATATCTTAAATAGAGTCCAAGTAAAATGTAACAGTTCCAAGACTCCTTATGAATTGTGGTATGGTAAAGTTCCTACTGTTAGATATCTCAAAGTTTTTGGTAGCAAATATTATATCAAAACAGAAGAAGATCTAGGCAAGTTTGATTCTAGGTGTGATGAAGGAATCTTCCTTGGTTACTCCACCAAGAGTAAGGCCTACTGGTGCTATAATAAGAGGCTGAACAAGATCATTGAAAGTGCAAATGTTAAAGTTGATGAAAATAAGAAAAGGTCTTCAGAATCAAATGGATATGAATTAGATGAACCAGATGTTTCAGAAGTGGTGCAACATGAAGACAACTCAAATGAAGAGGAACAAGCTCTGGTAAGTGCTACCAAAACTCCAAGGTATGTAAGACTTAATCATTCTGAAGATCAAATCATAGGAGATAAGAGAAAAGGGATCTTAACCTGAAGAAAATCTACAGAGGAACAAGTAAATTTATGTCTGATTTCTAAGATCAAACCTAAAACTGTGAATGAGGCTTGCAATGATGAGAATTGGGTTGAGGCTATGAAAGAAGAACTGATGCAGATAAAGAAGAACTAGACCTGGGATCTTGTTCCCAGACCATTAGATAAAAATGTAATTGGTACTAAGTGGGTTTTCAGAAACAAAATGAATGAGAATGGTGAAGTTGTAAGAAACAAAGAAAGGTTGGTATGCAAAGGATACTCTCAATTTGAAGGAATAGAATTTGAAGAAACATTTGCTCTAGTGGCAAGGATTGAAGCAATAAGAATGTTTTTGGCCTTTATAGCCTACAAAGATTTCAAGGTATACCGAATGGATGTGAAGTCTTCTTTCTTAAATGGAGAGTTGGAAGAAGAAATCTATATTGAACAACCAGAAGGATTCTAGTCATCAAATCAGGGTGACATGGTATGTAGATTAAAGAAGGCTTTGTATGGATTAAAACAAGCCCCCAAGGCATGGTATGCATGGTTGGACAGGTATCTGATCCAGATAGGGTTTAGTAAAGGTACTACAGACAACAATCTCTACTTCAAGATCAATGATGAACAAATCCTAATTGTAGCAGTCTTTGTTGATGATATTATTTTTGGAGGCAATGATGGTATCTGCATGGTCTTTGCTAGAGAAATGCAAGGTGAATTTGAAATGTCCATGTTTGGTGAGATGAATTTCCTTGTAGGTCTACAAATCAATCAATCAGATAAAAGTGTCTTTATCTCTCAATCCAAGTATGTGAAAGAGTTAAATAAATTTAGGATGGAAGAGTCTAAACTAGTTTGCACACCTATGATAACTGGTTGTACGTTGAGTAAAGATGATAACTAACCCATGGAATACCAGAAAAGGTATAGATCTATGATTGGAGGATTACTTTATTTGACTCAAACTAGACTTGACATAATGCATGCAGTATGTCTTGTAGCAAGATTTCAAGCAGAACCCAAGGAATCACATGTGATGGCAGTCAAGATAATTATGAGATATTTAAAAGGTACAATGGATTATGGTTTGTGGTATCCTAAGGACAATGATTTTACCCTTAGTGCCTACACTGATGCAGATTGGGCTGGAGATGTGGATGACAGAAAAAGTACAAGTGGAGGTACATTCTTCTTGGGAAAAAGGTTGGTATCTTGGTTGAGCAAGAAACAAGATTCAATATCCCTGTCCACTACAGAAGCAAAATATATTGCAGCAGCATGTAGTTGCACTCAAGTGTTATGGTTGAAGCAGACTTTGAAGGACATCAGAGTTGTGTATGAAGATCCAATTGCAATCTTTTGTAACAACACAAGTGCCATAAACATATCAAGGAATCCAGTGTTACATTTAAGGACAAAGCACATATCCATTAGGTATCACTTTCTGAGAGAAAAGGTGACAGAAAATGAAGTCAAGTTGGAGTATGTTTCTACAAAAGATCAGATTGCAGACATTTTCACTAAACCTCTGCCCAAGGATACTTTTGAGTATCTCAGAGAAAAGTTAGGGGTTATCACCCCTCCTTCTCTAAACTAAGATGCACAAGAGTGCATCAGTCCGATGGTGCTCAGAGTTTTACATCTACATCCAGATTGATGCTTTAAGGGATACTTCTTAGGGGGAGTAGACAGAAGGTTCAGAAGAGAGATTGGATTAGAGCAGAAGAGTGCAAGAATGTGCCCTTTGCCATTGATGTCAAAGGGGGAGAGAAGTCATGTGAAAAACTTAGGTAGATAAGGAGTGCAGATGTGTAAAGAGATAGGGGAGAATCTTGTCTTGATGGCTTTTACAGTTTTTCACACCATATGTTGCCATCAATGACAAAGGGGGAGATTGTTGCAAGTATGTGCCTAATCAGTGTTGTCATTGATGTCAATATATCTTTGTTGTCATTGGTGTCAACTGTATCCTATTCTACTACTTGTTTGGAAACTTTATATGTTGAGAATATTGAGAAAATTGGCCTCTCCGGAAGAATCAAGTGAGTTACAGTGAAGTGTAGTATCGACAGTGAGTTGTGTACTAAAGAACAATTTGATAGATTTCTCCACATTTCCTTCCACTTATAGATCTAGGTCCATGGATTAGAAGTTGTTTGAAGGGATGTTTGAAGATGCTAAATCCTAAGTTCAAGCCTTTGGTGTGAAGTTTTGAGAAAGTTGCATTCACTAGAGTAAAAGCTACTCCTTCTGATTATTGTCTGGTGACAGGGAGAAAGTGTTTTGCTCCGCATTCATCTGCAATAAAGTATTTTTCTCTGTGGTTCTAGAGATAAGTCTAGGATGATGATAAGTGCCTACAATTGCAGTGGTTCACATTTTGGTGGTCCACAAGCTATCTTTCTTTTATGACAGTCGAAGATAGTGAAGTTCATGTGTTCCGATGAGAAGATTACTATGGCTAAAGTGGTTAAAGTTCGTGCGGTTGCTCCTAATGATTATAATGTGGTTGTGGATGTCTCCTGATCATGTTCCTATCTTGACATTGGTCCACGTTAAGGAATTGAGATTGTGTTTGAAGATTGTTCCCAGATAATGTAGCGTGTAACCAGTCTTAGCCGACTTGGTTAATTCCAGTAATTGTGGAGATCCTTCGAACATCATGGAAGCATGTTGAAGCATGGAAGATCATTTGTGAGTCCTATCTAAGGCATGGTGTGATCCACATACATCTTTATTTCATTTCCTTTGCATAATGTTGTAATAGGTTAGGACCTATTTTGTAAATGTTTGTAATGCCGAGCTTGGAGATTGTCCCAATGGTTGATTATTGTAATGCCAACCTTGATGATCATTCCAAGGTTGATGAAGTGTATAAATACTTGTAGTTGATTTGTGAAAAAGTAGTCCTTGTACGAAGATGGGAAGATAAGGAAAGAGGTGCAAAAGGCAGAGTAGAGCAGAGGCAGAGCAGAGGAACTATTGTACTTCAATGTATTAATCTCATACATGAAGAAGATGTTGATCGTGGTAGTGAGCCTGGAAGTGAGCCGCCAATAGGGTTGAGGCAGTGAGCCTGCTAGACCTAGCTATACTTAATGGCAGTGAGCCACTATGTTCTAGGCCCATGGAGTTACCAAGCCTAAACATCATTTTTTAAAGATTACAATATATTTTGAGAGCTAATCCTCTTTGTGGTTTTTCCCCACCCTAGGGATTTCCATGTAAAATCTAGTGTCTCTTGTGTTTAATGTTGTATCTATGGCTAAGTTTCTGATTTCATGCATTCATTGATAAATCATAATAATTGTGGATGAGTGATTAATGTTTAAGTGATTGAGTTTTTGAGACAACTGATTCACCTCCTCTCTCAGTTGTTCGGCTCATATCAACACACCTATCCTTCTATGTGTCTATGTCTTTAACCCCACAAATTCCTTTATAAGAACTAGCTCACTGAGATAACAAAGTTCTTTGTCTTGCTTAATTCTTGCTTTTATATGAAGCTCCCTCTCTTTCTATGTTTTACTACGCACTAACAATTATCACTACACTAACAAAATACCTGTTATCATTCGAAGATATCCCTCTTCATGCCTTCGATATCCTTACCTCTTAATGATATAGTCTTTTAAGACTTCACCACCCCACCTTCCCGCAGAGTCCTTGGTAGATTCCAAGTTGCATATTAACATGCTTTGATAGCATACAGATGTAGTGGAGCAGTTGATCTATAATGACCACTCTTTAACTCTTCCTTAACTCCATAACTAACATGGAGATAGGAGTTGAGTGCTCACATATAAACATGAAGAGGCTACAATAATTGCTATCATTCCACAATACATAAGAAGCTCTTCGACATCATACTATAAGTATAACTTATAGCTAATATTTAAATAGATATAAAACATCATAGTGTAGGTATATACAATGTATTCTTACATTGTTCCTAAAAATTGAAAAATATGAGAATGGGGTCAAGGTTTTCTCCCCCTCTCTATTTTATGTAATCGCCAATAAAATATAGGTTATCGGAATGGAAAACTTATTGGAAATCATAGATAATGAAATAGTTTAACCACTATTATCTAATTAGTTATAGTAATATAAAGTATATTCATATCACATAAGGAAAAATAATGACTATCGACCATATCTTGTCTATGGTCGTACTCTCTTGGCTTGTTTTTTTGACAAAACCTAAACTGAAGGATCTTGATGACAAATTGACGATTGTCGAATTGAAACCAACTTAGACCAAAATAATTGAACACAATGTACTAAACTCGATGAGGGTTCACTAACGGTGCAAGCACAAGACTGAGATGACAACAACCTATTCTTATCCATATGTCTAGTCACTTCTAACTAATGATGTTCTCCCTCTCTTTCTTGGAGGGTGGAAAACCTATTTTCCTGCTTACAACTTGCAATCAACCAAACTAGGATTAATGCATCATTAGTCACTTCATATATCTTATAATCATTGTATTATATAATCACATGTCCAATTCTAATCATATAATCATAAACTCATGATATCATTGATTTCTCCAGACATGTTCACATAATGTCAAATAATTAAATCATGCATAATCGACTACTAATTACATGCAAGTAAACATTAAGACATAGTCAATATTTGGGGTGTGACATATTTTGACACCTAATCAATATGAAAATTCCTTGACATATCCCACTGATGTCCCATTTTTTATTTGGCTCTTCTTTTCCCCTTCTATGCAAGATCTACATTTTTTATCACTCATTGAGATGGATTTATTGATATTATCATTCCTACTACCCTAGTAAACCTGTAGAACATCATCTCTATCATTTTTATCCAACTTATTACAATATTCTTTTGAGGTATTTCCTTCTTTTTTAATAGATGGTAGAAATTATGATGTTGAAGGTTGATATGATAGACCACAAACATTGCTAAAGTACAATGTTATGTTTTTATGAGCTCTCTTTACCACTTTAAGAAAACTAGCTCTTGCTCAACATTTCTCACAAATTGGAAGCTACAAAAAATGTTCTTATGTTTAAGGTCATAGCTCACCATAAAAGACTAAGTTCACTAACAGTTTTTAGTATCACCTATATTATGTAACAATGAAACTAAATAGTAAACAAACAAAATCAACAAGAAGGAATTATAAAATATAGATCTCTAGGACCTAGATGTTGCCCTACTCAATATCATCTGTAACAATGAAACCAAACTAAAAAAAAGACAAATAAATATGAGAATCTTATATTATAAAAAAGTAAGAAAATTATCACTTGCCTTTCATTGACTCGCTAATGCTTGTAGTTGTAAATTGTCTATGATTTGAATTGAGAGAAAAAAAATATGTAAAAGATTAATTTAGAGTATCAGTTGTATTTATATAAAATCATATTTGGTGAATCCTACATGATTGTAAAATGGAGTAAAAATTTGGCAAATCCCATGTGATTGTAAAATGGTCCATATAAATGTTGGGCAAATTGGACCATGATTAAAAACATGTGTTGTATTTTTTAGGGCAATATGGCCCTACAATTAGCATGGTGTTATAATGGTAATTATAAAATTAGTCCTCATACATGTTGAACTTTTAATACTATTGGAAAGTATGTCGGTAAATTAAAACATGCCTCCAAAATTTTAGGTGATTCCTCATTACAAACATGCAGGTTACTTTGGAAAAACTATTAATTATAAATGCCTCATAAATAAATTGGTGGCAATTTTAAATGCATTTGGTCAATAAATCATAAATTCTTTATGATTTGGGCCCCCAATGGTTGCAATATATTCACCAAATTTGAATTAGTCGATATGGACTATTTACCAATTGACAAAGATTTGGCACTAAAAATCATTAGCAACCAATCCAAGTGAGCACACAGCAAGAAAAACACAAAGAATGGGTGGGCCATTGGATCACATAGATCACAATAATATTGAATGGCTATACCATGCCATTGACACCATCCTATGAACAAGATTTTAGGGAGCCCACCATAATTTTTCACACCAATGAGATCACTAGAGACACAAACATGCAAATAAAAGAAAAATAGAAGATAAGGGCCTCACCAATGATGACTCAACATAGTCACAACCCACTAACATGCTTAATTAGAGATCATATTAAAATATTGAAGAATATTTAGTGAGTTGTACAACTGACAAAGAGGTTAGAGATCAACTCAAAGTAAAAGAAGATGAACTATCAAACAACCATACTTTTTTAGGCATGCAACCTGAATATGAAGCATTCAAGTTTCTTGAAGAAGATTATGAAGAAGAAATGTTGAAAGAAGAGGTGATAAATCATTCCAATTTTGAATCTTTTCATTTCAAAATGGCACTATGCAAAATTTAGTAGATTCATCATCAATTCTTGTATCTTCAAATTTCGATCCCTCTAATGATACACATGATTTGGGAACATTAAATAGGCAACAAGATCACAATGATCGATCAAATGAAGATGATGAAGGTTTGTAAACCAAAGAAATATTCATTCCAAGTCAGTGCCTTAATGTTTGTGATGATGACTTTCTTTGTGGAGAAGATGCATTTATTTATCCATCACCGATCATGGAAGAGGAAGGCCCTATCGATGAAATTAGAGGCATGGATTCATCATTTTCTTCTTCACAATCATTGAACAATCAATTTTCTAAGTTTGTGGTCTCAAAGAAAGATGAAATATCATTTTCAGGAAATAATCATATGATCTTTGAGGAGAATATCCATGATGTAGTTTTACATCTTGAGCTAATAGAATCTTTTGCACCTCAAAGTTTACATGAAGTGAAGTACAACATTGAAAACCACCCTATGCATGATGATGATAACAATGAGAATGGTAGAAACATTATTCACAATGGTAATCCATTAAGAGGTGAGGATGTATCATCGATAAATTAAAAAATAGAAATTTCGTGTTCATCATTATCAATAAGTGAAAGTGAAGAGACATTATGCACTGTATGGATGCTTCTAGATTGTAATTACTTTTCAGTACATCTCAAACATATTACAAAGAAATAATTCGAGGATTTTAAATTGTTAGAAGAACAAATGACAGGAAGCATGCAACTGGATAGAATTTAATTAGGTTTACAGTAGCCTCATGATGTCTATATTCTGAGCTGGTGTTTGAAGGCTTTAGATGATAAATTCCTCTATGATGAATATGTCTACCTCAATCCTCTGGTGATTTTAGATGAAATCACTTCTCCAGATGATTCCCAAGTTAAAATTTTGTTATCTTCTTCTCCTCTTCCATCTTCTATGGATAAGGAATTCTCTGCACCCGTCACAACAAAAGAAGAAGAAAATATCATAATTAGAAATTATCCTATGCTCTTGGAAGTTGATATCTATAAATTGGATTTAACATCAATACGTGTAAGGGCTTACTCACTTCATGAGGGATGTCCAATTTGTTGTTTAATTTCTTCTAATTCGGGTAATCAAGAGTATATTCAAATATGAGACATTGGTATGCCTAGTGCTATGCAAGAAGATTCTGATAATATTATACAAGGCAATGTCGATGTAATCCAACGGTCTTCAGAGGACTATAATAAGGAGTGGTTATTTGGGCATAATACATTAGTCAGAGAGTTTTTGCGTGCCATTATTTTTAGGTCTCTCATCATAGTAATTGCAAGCTAACAGCTGAATTCATAGTTGCTTCATTAGTATCGTCTGTTGTTCTGCACAAGTGCATATTTCTCTCAACCTTTTAATGGATTCATGTGATTTTCTGAAAATAGTTTGAGGTAGGGAGTTTTCCTACCATGTAAATAAGTTAATTAGGTGTTTTGGCATGTTTGTTTTCTTTAGGTTTCTATTTATTTTTATTGTTTGTCTCATCTCTATGTTGCTCAAGTCTCTTTTCCCCTGTCTTGCTATGTTTATTTCCTGAATCTTTTGCCCAATGGTTCATGCAATGTTCCTCACTAGAGATTCTAGGCTCTTGTTGCATCTATTGTAGTCTTTTTCCCCTGTTAGAACCAACTATTGGCCTCATTTTGACTTGAGAAAATTTAAACTTTTTGCATTAAATTGATAAATGTCATCACATGTTGAGCACCTTTGCCAAGTCAATCTTAGTCACAAACACCTTAATCATCCTTAAGCGTCAAGCTACTTATGAAATTGAAGTCATCAATCTACATTCATAGTCACAATGTTGTGGCATCACATGTTTTCCACACCAAGTTGTCATAGTTACCCATCTCAAAAAATGTTGCACTTGATCTGGTTCATACGAGTTTATTGCACCAAACTTAGAAGAATTGTGCACTAGTTCAACGGAGAATTTTCCATCTTTTCAATCGAAACCCTAGAAGTAGTTGCACACTTTGATTGAACTTGACTGAAATAATTAAATTAAAAAATTGTAATAGCTAGAACAAAAGCATTTAATACCCTAGATATCCAAGCCTCTGTTGAACACAATGTGGTAAATCTTTAAGGTAAAATCAATCTTTGTTTGAAAAGATATTAAATTAATAATATTTTATCAAGCGGATTATGGAAACATTTAAAATAATAGTTTCAAAAGGCTGGAGAAAAATGAATTAACAAGAAATTTTACAGGGTTATACTTCACAATGTGGTCAATTTTCAAGTGAAAATTCTATTCTAGTCAAAGGCTACAAATTAATCCTCTTTCTCCATGTTTACGAATTAATTAAGAAAATTTTACAAGGTTTTCATGAAGCAAAGTCAGACATTTTTCAAGTTTTTGAACTCGTTGGTGAGATCATAGGTTCAAGAAACTACCAAAACCTTGACATTACCCTTTGGCATTGCTTTTAAAAGTTTAAAAACTCTTTAAAATCTGGAAACATACTTTTGTTAGAGCTTTATGGGTTCCTTGAACGTCTAATTCCTGGACATACACTTTTGTTAGAGTTTTTTTTTGGTTCCTTGAACCTCCCAATCCTTGAAATACATTAACACTTTGGTTCAAAATTGGCTTGAACCCCCAACATTAGTTTAAAAAGTCGTCGAACCTCTAACATTTTGAGCACTCATTGTGTAGATCAAAATTTTGTTGAACCTCCCACATTTTGAACATCGACAGTTTAACGGTTCAATAAACCTACCAATCCTCAATACTTCCCCGTTGTCAGACATTTTAAACTTCGTTGAACTTTTCGGTGAGTTCATTGGTTCAAGGAAATCCTAAACCTCTGAATCATCATAAAAGACAAGTTCTCATGTGTGCCCTAAAATAGTGAATGAAAGTATGGAGGTGCGACATGTCGAAGCATACTCCTAACCACCATGATTAAGTAGGCATTAGAAACTTTCAAAAGATATAATCTTCACCAGTTTCGTCCCCGCCTATGCCAAAGGGAGCATTGGAACAATACATGAATTTGTAATGAAGGAGAATTTGTTATCATATGTTGTAGTTATACATTACCCTTGTTTGATATGTATAAAATGTGTGAATGAAAACACATTGCCCTTGTTTGATATGTATAAAATGTGTGAATGAAAACATAGCTATGTGCTACTTTTTAACGAGAATGCCGTTGAGAAACATGGTTTCATATAATCTGCCCATCACGACATAAAAGTTTTGTCCGTTACAATATATCAGATTTTTTTAGATCCAAAGGCCACGTGACTGAAGTTATACATGGTAGTGATATAGAAGTAAAACAGCTGCTTAAGACACAGATCTAGTCATGACCACTGAGATTGTCACTGGACGTATGCTCTGATCCCAGTTTCTTCAAAATTACGTGGATTGACGCACGAGGATTTCCTTGATCGCAGATGCTTTGGTAATTTTTCTGTCAATTATCTCGAGAGACCCAGGAACTTGGAGGTTCTTAAATGAATCTCTTACAACAACATCAGTATTGCCATAGGGCCCACAGAACTGACAAACAAAACGGAGGAAAATTTATTAAGAAAAAGCTATGGCCAAAAACGAGTTAGAGAGGGCCCACCAACCATCCTTACAGTCAAAGTCAAAGCTTAGAGTGTGCTGTTTAAGTCCAGGCAGCATTTTGCACATATTTAAGTTGTTCTATTCCTCACATTAATTATTATAAATTATAAAATTTCAAGGACAAAGTGTGATCAATTCTGGCCACACGACTAGGCTTCTGAAGCAGCCATTGAATTCATTTGAAACCGTCCAGACTTGAAACCTCGAGCTAAAACTACCCAGTTGTACACAAGGATTATGCTGAATCGTGTTAGACACTTCAAATGATCATTGCAATACTTTATGACAATTTTCCAGTTCTTTAATGGTTTGTAAGTCAATTAAGTTTTGCATGTTACCAATTCAAGCAAATAGTTTGACGGAACGAAATTGATTAGGTAATCTTCTCCTCTCACAATGGCGGCCATAATTAAGAATGTGCACAATATATTTTTATAAGCTGGTCAATTACGTCTTTATCTCACTTCTGTAACTCACACTGCTGTTTATCATCAAGGTTCCTCTCACAATGGGGGCCATAATTAAGGATGTGCAAAATATGTACTAATACGCTGGTCAATTACGTCTTTATCTCACTTCTGCAATTTCCACTGTTGTTGATTAATTATCTTCTCCTTTTAGGTTGTTCTGTTTTGTTATCTCTGCTGTAGTTGTGGCTTTGAATAGTTCATTTGCTTTGAGAGCCGTGCCGTATATGGCATTTTCCAACGTGCTGATTAGTGCTGCTACCTGTTCAACCATGGCTCTACTGGAGGCTGCCATGTCGTTGTCAGACTACAAATGAATACAACATATCTGCTTTAATATCACAATTGAGAATTTGAGTTTACGTAATATATATTCATTGTCATGAAGCTGCCCTGTGAATCTGTGAAATATATTATTCTACGCTTACCTTAAAAAAACAGTGACAAGGTCTATCCCTTTATACTCAAAACCAGGCCCATTATCTACATTGAAACTCTTTTTTTCTGGTAACTACTCGTGGATATATATTGATTGTTTGTTTTTTATTATCCTAAATAAAATATCATCCACTTTAATGGTTAAAGTTTAATTTCGACCAATAAAAATAGGATAAATATTTACCACTTTTTATTGTGAATGAAGTGTAAAATTGCTATTGAATGTTTGACCATTGAAGTGGATGATATTTAAGTAGAGTGAAACAGAACCAACCTCACTATCTACAATGAAAGTGTTTTTTTTTTGGTAGCTATGTGCAGATTTACATTGACTGTTTGGGTGTAATTAATTAATTATTTATTAGTACCTCCCTTTGACAGTACTATTGCAATGAGTTTTTTAATCTATTGATTAATCTATGTAGAGTAAACCATTAATCAAAACAGAGTATTACTTTTCATTTTAAACAAATGAGTTTTTTAATCTATTGATTAATTTATGTAGAGTAAACCATTAATCAAATAGAGTATTATTTTTCATTTTAAACAAATTTTAATTTTTCCTAAGTCTATATAACAAAAAATATTCCAAAAACAATTTATTTGTGTTTTAAGGACAATTTTGCAAAATTAACTTGTTTAATTAATTTAGTGGCTAAATTATTGCCCTAAACAAATATTTTTTAAATGTTAAACAAATAATATATTTTCCTTATATTATATCAAAAAATATAATATCTAATTTTGATTCATTGTATATATTATTTATAAATTTTATATTAATAATAGAATGTATATTAAATTATTGATTATACTTAGTAGAATTATCATTATATTTATATTTATGTTATATTATAGTAAAATGAAATATTAATAAATATTTGTGTATAAATATTAAATATTGAAATATTATACTAAACTAAATATTAATATATTATATTGTGTAATATTCATATTAATATTTAATTTTTGTTCATTGTATATATTAATTATAAAATTTTAATTTTAAATATCCATATAATAATATAATTAATAATATATTAATTATAATATTTAGATTAAATTATTGATTATACAAATAAATGGAATTATCATTATAATCTAATTAAATTTATCTTATATTATAGTAAAATAAAATACTGATATATATTTGTGTATAAGTATTAAATATTTAAGTTGGTGGAAGGGTGGATGCCTGTTCACACCCAGTGTGAAGAGACCGACTTGGTAGGGCACAAGTGAGCTAGTTGCTTGGTCAGCTTTGGCCGAAGGCTCTAGAAGACACTAGACTCTAAGCTTTGGGAGATTTCCTTGTAATCATTAAGATGCAAGGACTGGTAGTCTCCGAGGATGCCTCGGACGCGTGAACTATTATTGCATTTAGAATGAAGGGAGGTTGAGAGGACATCCTATATCATTCATTCGATAGGTTTGCCATACCCCAGCATTCTCGACTCATGATAGAGGGTGTTGGATTAGCTGGCCGCGAGCATTTGGAGCGTCGATGAGATCAACACACATTTCCTTTTAATTATGATGGTTGAGTTAACCTAGCGTAAGTACTCATTGAAGGGGGAGTTTTTATTCAGTAGAAGATTTGTTTTGCTGTTAATGGCAGATTTTCCCAACCTTGTTTTTCACTTACCAGCAGATAGTCTAGCCTGCGGAGGAATGGAGTCCCCCATTTGCTTAACTAGCAGGGTTAGGCAGATGGTGTTTTTAGGTAATATCACAAACCAGCGTCTGTGGAGGGTGCTATTGAGGAACGACGCCTTCATGATCGGGGCCACCAAGTTGATTTTGGGGAAAGCTTTTGTTGATAAGAAGGAGCGCTATAGAGTAGACTCTGATATTGCATCGCAATTTGTGGTGTCTTTGCTTGATTTGATGGTACCTAAGGAAGAGATTCACACTATGGTGTAGAGACTGATTAAGCTAGACCTTTTAGAAGGCTTGGATGGAGTTCTGGAAGCAACATAAATTGGTGTAGGGTTACCGAGGTTGAGGGACCTGTGCAAAATCAACCAACCTAGGGAGGTGGTGAGGTACTTTCCTTTTATCCTGGACATTAATGGAGCTGACTTGGTATATCATAGAATTAGAGCTCGTAAAGGATGTGAATTTTTGAAGAAAATGCTACAATTAATAGTGGTAGAGGGTTTTGATTGGATTGTGGAATTCAAGGACTATCTCTTTGAGCTAGGTGAGATTTGAAAGGAGTCTGGTAATTGTCTTTGTTTCAAGTTTTTATTTCTCTGTTGTTTAAATTTATGGGCACAGGGTGTAGTTGATCCCTCCTCTGGAAATATGCCTTGCATGGTAGTTTTGATATAGACCTTGCGCAATTATTTTGTGAATATTGGGGTAGAAGTATAGGGACTGGAAGTAGCCCGCTGGGCATAAACTCTGCAATCTCTCTTTTTTGAACTTTCAATATAATATAATCTATCTTACCAACAAAAAAAGTATTAAATATTTAAATATTTTAGTGATTTAAATATAAATATATTATATTTAATGTTTCTTCATTGTAATTATAATATGGATATTTTAAATATACTATTTTTACAATAAAATTTATTGAAACATAGTAAAATGAGATATTGATAAATATATTGGTCTAAATATATTAATATTAATATATTATAGCACCTCCCCGACACCATTTGCTACATGGGACGGGGAAGCAAGGAAGAGGTGGCCAGACCTTATAATCCCAAACCAATGTCACAATACAAGTAAAGCTGAGGATAGGACAAGAAAATGAGCTCTCACTAAATGGATTGCCTCGCCCCCAGGAAGATTGAAATTAAATTTTGTTGGGGCCGCAAAGGGTAATCCGGGCACCTCTGGAGCTGGAGTCATAATACGAGATCATCAAGGAAAGCTAATTTGGGGCCTTTCAAAGAAGTTGCCTGACGGTACGAACAACGAAGCTAAATTTACAATCTTGCTAGCGGGCCTTTGCCTTTGCAAAGATCACCACTTAACAGATTTAGATATTGAAGGAGAATCCCTCCTCTGCATAAAGGCAATCACAACCAAGAATATATCTAGCTGGCGGATTAAGTACTTGGCGAATGCTATCTGGGACTGCTTGGAAACCATGGGAAATATGTCCTTCACCCACACCTACCGAGAAGGGAATAAGGCGATAGATTTTTTAGCAAATTGGGCCTGCGTACAAGAACAAAATGAGCTACTGGCAGACTCATGTGAATTCTGGCCAGGGCTGCCACTCGAATGACCCTTGACAACTAGTTCTAGGTAGCACTTCTGTCAGAATAAGATAGTGAAATCTCCTTCGCTTAGTGGCAGCGTACTTGGCCATCAAATAGCGGAGCTTTCTCCCAGAGGCAAGCTGGGAGAAAGCCTTACTTAAGGCATCCAAGGGGCAAGCTCCACGCACCAAAGCGATGGAGATCACTTACGAGTATGTCAGCCAAAAAAGAGCGGAGAGCTCAGAGAACAATAAGGACAATGAGGATGAAGGAGTGAACGACAATACTAAACTAGCTGAGGAAACGAGAATTGCTCAAATCAAGTGGCTCTTCATAGCTAACGATGCCACTGCAGGAGCGATCCTCAAGGTAATAGGTGAAACCAATCTCCCCGAAGGTCATGTGCACGATGTAACCATCTATGAGGAATTCTTAACCCCCTGTGTGCTCATCCTTGGGAGGAAGTCAAGAGGCAGAATCCTAGTCAACTCACTGGTGAAAGAAAATGTGAAAGAGGCCACCTACTCAGCCATCACTACCTTTAACAAGAGGCCTACCACGGGCTCAATAGGAGTGATTTTTAGTGCGGCCGTAGTTAACAACGACTAGGAGCCTCCGACTGTCTCAGCCCAAGCTCTGGTCCTGCTTCGAGAAGGGATAATGAGGAACAATCTGGAGACCTTTGCCTACTTCATAGGCCAGTATGGTGACCTCTTGTCCCTGCAGCAAGTGGAAAGGGTCGACGAAGTGGCTAATGGCCTAAGAGTGCTGTGGCACTCCTAGTTCTACATGCCAACTTTGGCAGCCTTATGCTGCTCACGAGAGCAGGTTTTTGTATCTCCGTTTTATAAATGAAAGGGAGCTACCCCCTATGGTAGTACTTATCTATCAAAAAAAAAAAAAAAATTATAGAAATCTAAATATTAATTTATTTTATTGTGTAGTATTCATATTAATATAATATTCAACCTTATAAAAATTACTTAATTTTTTTATTTGTTATTGATGTAGAAATATCTAGAGGTCATAACTTTTGACCTGGTCCGTTTGAGTTGAAATTTGGTGGGTAGATGCGTCTTGAAGTGTTTACTAAAAATCTCACTGAATTGGTAAATTTGGTAGGTTACCATTTTGACACCCACTGAATTGGTAAATTTGGTAGATCACCATTTTGACACTTTTTTAGGACCTTTTACATCATCTAGAGCCTAAAAATGAGGTTATCAATTCAGTAGGTCACCATTTTTACACTTTTTCAGGACCTTTTCCAATCATCTAGAGCCTCAAAATGAGGTTTTAATGATCTTTTCAGGATTTTTCCAAGTTATTTTTATAATTAGTTTTCAAACTTTACATGCAATTAGATTAGAAAGTTGACAATTAGTCATCTTTTAGTTAGTTTCAAATAATTGGAAATTTTCATGGCCATACGGATATGGATGCAAAGTTACCAAAAATAATAATTTTAGAAAGTTGCTAAATCTGTCAAAATGGGTAATTTTTGTTTTTGCATAAATTTGGTATTGATTTTCAATTGTGAGAGGAGGGAATGGAATAAGAAGGAGAATTTGAAAATAGTTTTAAGTTTCTAGATATTTTTGCAATAATAATAGTGTTGAATCTTATGTTGAGAAGTTTGGTTATATCACTTATATATAAATAACAAAATTTCTATTAAATTGTTGATTATACAAATTTATATTAAATTGTTTATATTTATATTATATTATAGTAAAATGAAATATTGTTAATAAAATATTTGCACTCTAAAATGAAAATGAGATCTATGAAACATATAATCATTTTTTGTGGTATTGTTATATTTGATTAAATTGTTGATTATAAAAATTTATAATGTGTTTATATATATGTTATATTATAGTAAAAACAAATATTGTCAATAAAATATTTGCACGGAAAAATGAGACCTATGGAACACATAATCGTTTAATTTTAACATTAATTTGGTATTGTTATATTTGTACTAGTAATCTAAATTACTAACTTAAAATAAAAATTGAAAGAAAACAATCCAACAACGAAGGAGTGGGTTGGATAAACAAGACAAAGGAGTTCGTATTTTTTAAGTAATGTTTAAGAGTAAGAACAAAATAGTTTAAAGTTAGTTATTTTTTTAACATTACATGATTATTTAAAACAAATTGTTATGAATAGAGAGCTAAGAATTCAAGTGTAGAAGAACGGTAGATTTTGTGAATTCTTATATGCTTGTTTACTGAGTAAAAATGAAAATCACCCTTTTTGGCATATTTTAAAAACTTTCTAAAATTGTCTTTTTTGGTAACTTCGCATCGATATCCGTATGGTCATGAAAATTGCCAATTATTTAAAACTAACTAAAAAAGGACTAATTGTCAACTTTCTAATGTAATTGCATGTAAAGTTTGAAAAATTATTAGAAAAAACAACTTAAAAAGATCCTAAAAAATCATTAATACCTCATTTTGAGGTCCTAGATGATCGAAAAAGATTCTAAAAAAGTGTCAAAATGGCAACCTACCGAACTTGCAAGTTCAGTGGGATTTTCAATCAACTCCTCAAGATGCATTTGCCCACCAAATTTTAGCTCAAATGGACCCCTAGATCAAAAGTTATGATCTACGAAATTTTTTGCATCATATATATTTGTGTCATCACAATAATAGAAAGTAGTAAAATTCTATAATAAATGAAAAAAAGACTCAAGAATTGGCAATATTAGACTAAAATTCACATTTTCTACATTCTCCAATGTAAACTTCATTCTAGTCTATGCTAACCAAACAAATATTAAATCAAACTCAAAATCAACTAATCAATTCATGAAGAGTATTTACTAATAAATCAGTTCCACATCAATATTAGGAAAATATTTGACACAAAAGACTCTCCTCTCATGTCAAAACACAACCAATTGCTCACATCTCACAATTCAATCACTTACAAAAAGTTCATTGATCAAAAGATTGTGTAAAGATTTCAAACAACAACTAACCAATGCATTCAATTTTATTTTTATTCAAAACATAAATTCACATATTTACAACAATTATTTACATTATCGGCCTTCCATGGCCTCCCTCTGATTGACCTCTTTATATCTCAAATTCTTCCATGTGCTCTCTGCTCCCCTGTGCAAGTCCTAAATTGATACCCTCACTTCAATGCTTTCACTAATTATTATGTACATTGATAGTAGCATTGTTGAATTAGATCCAGACAACTGAGAGAGGGGGGGTGAATCAATTGTCACACAATTTAACAATTTCTTTCTCTTAATCTTCCAAGTTACAACTTATAATTAAATCAACGATGTAAACATTTCAGCCTTAATCAATAACGCACGAGCAGCAACATAAATAGTACACTTTGACACCAAGATTTTTGATGTGGAAACCTGGTTAAGGGAAAAACCATGGCGGGGGTTAACCCACAAAGATTATACTCTGTTAAAAGTATTACAATGAGGAATGCACATGCAATCAGGCTCACTGCCCAGAGCTCACTACTCAAAAGAAGGCTCACTGCCTACAAGAAAGAAGAGTTACAATAAATTTGAACTGATATTTGGCATCTATCAATGCTAGAGTTCAGTTCTAGTTAAGCATAGAAAACTGACTTGATACACTTCATCCTTACTCTCCTCCTCTTATTGCTCTGCTAGCATCTGAAATTTGATCTCAACTTATTTTCACAATTACTCCATAGTCGCAACACACACACCCAAAACCATCTAATTCCATTAGGTATATATATCTGCAATATGATCTACAATCATTTTACCAGTCAGCTTCAAGAACACTTAGAACTTTGTAGAGTATTCTGCTCTGTAGGCTAGATACATACATAATATGAGATGTGGATCAAAACTTGCACTTGTAAATCATCAATCATGTCGGCTACCATCACTGATTATCACACATTGCCCAATAAAAAATTTCTATACATCCAAAAATAAGATCATTCACAAGGTTGGCATGTTCTTCTTCTGTTTGTTCTGTCAAACTGAAACCTGATACTCAGAAGCTAATATCTTTTAAGTCCTTCATCTCTGGAGGACGAAACTCTAGATTTAGAGTGTCTGGACAAAGTTTACAATTACCTTAGATCCACATCAAACCATGCCTTTCCACCGGATAGATCCGGACCAAGATACTAAACCCTGTCACCTGCTCTGTTCCTGACTACCCGGATTTAGACAAATTCTGACTCTGACTTCCGGTGTGAACAAATTGTGTTATACAGATGATTGGGATGATCTTAGTTGCCATCAATGACAACACCTATCACACCTAGCAGTGTCTCTTGTCAATAAGCTCCCCCTTTGGCATTGATGGCAATACTTAGTAAAAAATCACTAAGTGTTGGAATTGTTCCCCCTTAGCTTATGCTCCATACTATTGTTCACACTACTTTCTGATGCTCCCCCTTAGCTAGATTCCTCATTTTTCACCGAACTTCACTCCCCCTTTGACATCAATGGCAAAGGGTGGGGTTTGCAAGCAAAAATTCTCCAAAAAATTGTATATAGGACTACATATGTACAACTAGTCATTAAGTTCTATTCACATAAACTTGAGACTATCTGCAAAACTATTTTTCAATTACACAAGTTCAGAGGCCCAAGTACTCTTTATTCCATCCAAAATAGAGATCTGCACACTTAACAAAAATGAATATATTCTTCTGCCTTTGTCAGATCCAAAGGATTACTTGTCTGAAGTGCAGTCTGAGCTTCTAATAAGGCATTAAACATGGTTTCTAACTTGGGGGCAATCAATTCTCGGAGCTCACTCATTCTCTTCATAATGTTACTTTTTTCTTTACCGAGCCTCTTTATCTCATCTGTCAAGCTAATTACTTGACATTCCCGACTTATGGGTGAAACTGTTAGAGGATCAAAAGTTTGTGAGAGATTTGACAATTTCTATTCTTGCTCCTTTATCTTCTTCTCAATATCCTCACTAATTTTGGGCCATGATAGACACAATTTGTACATATCTCTTCCATCATTTAAAGCATTTTGAATACTCCTTATGCTTATGTCGAGTATCATCCTATCATTTCCTATTAGATTTTGTACTTCACTAAATTTCTTATCCAGAAACTCTTTCTGGACCTTTGCCTCTGTAGATTTTTCAAAGGATTCAAAATGAGTATTTAAAGAACTTACAAGATTTTTCAGATGTCCAGATGGGGAATCGGATGGACTTTTCTGGTAGGAAGGCATTAACTTCTCCAAAATCTTGGATGCAAGCCCGAGTAGCTCATTATACTCCATGTGGGACTTTAGCAACTTTTCTCTAGCCTTTACTTGGGTGAATGATGCTATTTTCATTAATTGAATGAGAGAGAGAGCATCTGGATTGGTTAGACTTTGGAGTAGTTTAGGCTCATCAAGCTCAATCATCTCTTTTTCAAGAAGACTTCACTGCATCTGCAGTGTCTCTTGCAACATTTTCTGAATCATCCATTTGTTCATCAAAAATTTTAGCATTTGTTTTAGGTGCTTCAACATTTGCACCATCTTCTTTTGCTTTGTCTTCTTGGTTTTCTTCCTTATCTTCCTCTAATTTATCATTTCTTGTATCACTTGAGGGTGAAATCTTTTCTCTATCTTCATCACTCACTGCTTGATCTGGAGGGGTTTGTTTTGTAGCAATATCCTCTTCTTTTCCAAAAAGATCAAGTGGAGGAGTTTCTTTTGCATCAATTATTTTGTCTGTCATTTCTATGTCCTCTTGACTGACTTGTTCCTCTTCCAGAACAGAGGCTTCACCAAACTTAGATTACTGCTTAATGATGTTCTTTTCCTGAACTTCTCCAACATTGGTCTCTTCATGGATTAACTTCGGAGGATCTAAATTAACACCTTGGTCATCAATTCCCTTGTTAATCTCTTCTTTTGGAGCTTCTAGTTCTAGAACTAGAGAATTGTCTTCTTCAACTTGTTTCTCTGAAATAATATAATAGTTATCCTTGTTTATGGCCTTTCTTAAAATTTCCTCTATTTCTTTTGCAATTTCCTCAATTTTACCAAACATCAACTTGTTCGTCTGAATTTTGCTTCTAAATTTTTCTTTAACTTCTCTGAGGATTTTATCTGCTTTTTTTCTAGTCATTACAGGACACAAAGTAGAAAAGACATACTTTCTAAGTTCTAGATCTTTAGTCTTGGCTGTTTCTTTCCTCATTTCTAGTACTTTCCTTAAACCCTTAGGAAGTTCTTGTAAAATTTTAAATAGGGCCCTATTGAATTTGTTCAAATATATGATAATGGCATCTTCCAAAATTTTCTTATTTGTTTGATCTAAGTTATCATAGTAAACTCTGATAGGTTTTAAGTTTCCATGAATAGTGATTGTTTTTACAATTTCATCAATAGTCATAGCGACCTTACCAGGTACTTGCTTTTTATCGGTCTTAATGCTTCTAGAAGGCTAGTTTTCAGAAGTCTTCGAAGTTCTGGCTTTCTTGAATTTTATTTCTTTGACTTCTTCATCTGTCTCTGTCTCCTCATTATCTTTTGTGCCCACACTCATTCTTATGCCTTTTGTTTTCTTTCTCTTACTTGCTTCACCAGATGGTCTGACTTCTGATTTTACAATTTTAGAAGGAATAGAAGTAGCAGTAGAGCTTCTAGTAGACCTTGAAGTGAAGTATGGTTCCACTAGAGCATCTTCTTGTTTCTTGTCCTTTTTTTTTAGCTTTCTCAATTCTTTTTTTGTTCTATTTTACTGCTTCCTTGGTTAGGCCAATGCTCTCAGCATACTTTTCAACTTGCCTCTGCACTTTCCTCTTGATCTCCAGCTATGTAAGTTCCATATACAATTTTAGACTCAGTTCCTTGTAAGTTCCAAACCTTTCCACAGAGGTATCTTTAGGTGTGCTCAGAAGATGCTAAGCATACATATCCAAAACTCTTGCATCCACCTCATAACCCATAGGCATTATCCAAACTATCATTAGTTCTACAGCTTCCATCAAGCACTGATCTGTGTCAACCATGAAACATATGTCATTTTCATACTTCTCCACAATTGTTTTAGGGATTCTCTCCCTTGCTTGCATTAAACTTTGGAAGTTTTTGAAGTAACCCCAAATGGCAGTCTTTTGGTCTTTGGAGTCAATAAGACTGAGAAGGTGATTTCTTATTTTCCATGCTATAGGCTTGTCACATGTCCAATGCACATCTGGAATTCCAAGTACTTCATTCAGAAAATAGAAGAACAAACATATAATCAAAGAACCATATTTGAAGGTATTTTTCTTATCTTTCTTTATTTTGCTCAGATTCTCAATCAACTGATTCTATAGTAGTTTGCAAAGATCATAATCAACATTCTCCTTTACTATTTGATAGGCTGCATATATTGTAGTTTTGGAGACAGAATTTTCCCTGTTAGAATGGTAAATTTTGTACCCAATCACCATGGAGGCAAATTTAACATCAGGTTCTATGATATCATTGATCTGGTCATTGCCCTTTTGTCAAACATGGCACCAGTAGCTTTAGTCCTATCTGGTTTTTCGTTGCTTTCAGCATGGGTAATCCGCTAGAGGAATTTAACCTAGTTACAGTCTTGATAACATCCTTTGTAATCCTACATGGTTTTAATAGCCACTTGAAATCATTATGTATTCAACTCAATACATACCGAACCCATTCATTTTCATCAAATATCAGAAACCTAATGACTTGCAGAAAGTGTTTGCTTTCTAGGGCTTTGTATTCCCATTTCAATTTATGGCTATCATCAGTTAAGTAGTTGCTGAGCAAATCCAAGAGTTTCAGGTTTCCAAATTCATCCATGTTACAGTGGATGTATGCCCTAATATCTTCAACATGTAAAACCCCATATGGAACACCTAAAAAAGCACCTAGCTGTTTGACTTCAACATATTTGTAAGGATACTTCTTAAATTTAGGATGGGGCTTTTCAATGACATCAATAACGAAAGGTGTAGCCATTTGCAGAGATTGAGAATTCAAGAGGTTTCACAGAAAATAGAAATACCTTGTTCTGTAGGTTAGGGTTTTGCTTGAGGATCCTCTTTGCGCTTCAATTCTTGAGAATTCTCAGCTTGGAGCTTGTTCACTCCTTCACTTCTTGCTTTCTTCTGATTCAAAGTGATCTATCTAGGGAATGAATGACCTTTTTATGCTCTGCAGTGCTTAATTTGTCTTTGTAATCAATGCTCTATCCTAATACATCTGGTTACTTTGTTTGTTGAACAGTTTCTCATGAATTATTTTGCAATTTGCCATATCCACCTTTTTTTCTTCTGAAAATCCTTCCAAATGATCTGAAACAATCCAAGATCTCTTTTCTCACTATGCCAGATGCAGGCACTTACTTACTGGCTAGGGGATTTTGATTTTTATTGTAGCTCCCCCTGAGCTAGAGCTCCTAATTTAATTCCCTGAGGAATTATCTGCACTGGATTCCGGTGCGGACCCATCAGTATGGTTCACAATTGCTTTCTTGACCCATGTCTCACTTGTTTCATTCTAGATCTCATTATCTTCAATTTTTTTTCCTTTGTCTTGTCTCTGTTCATCTGGTTTTTTGTTTACCGGACCTCTTCTTTTATTAGTCCTACTTCTACAGAATCTTGCAAAATGACTGGATTGATTACAATGGAAGCACACTATATTTCTTTCCCCATTTGATTGATTTCCTTTTGATCTACATTGATTGGTCATATGTCTAAATCTATTGCATGCAAAGCATTTACCATTGAAGAGATTCCCATTTCCTCTATTTCATGAGTTATTCATTATCATACTTCTACATTCATTAGATTTATGACCATACCTCTTATAATTGAAGCATTGTCCAGAAAAGGATGGATTATTTTGATTAACTCTACTTCTACATTGAGTGGCTTTATGACCAAATTTATTGCACATGAAACAATTTCCATTGAAAGATGGATACCTTTGAGCATTAGGCTATCTTATTGGAGGTCTTCTAGGTCCGTTTCTCTCATTCTTTGGTTGAAAGTTTCTTTGTCTCGATTCAGAGCTTTCACCTTTCTCATATCCAAGACCATGCTTGTCTTTAGCCCTTTTCTGACCCTCAAGAATTGCTTCAAGTTTAGCTGAACTTATCTTGAACTTCTCCTTGTATTCATTTACAACTTCTAGATCATGTCTAAGAATGACAATTTGTCTTTCAAGATCTCTTTCATTGTCTTTGCTTTCTTGTGGATCAGATTTTAGATGACCAATAATATTGTCCAATCTGTAGCATTCATCAGTTCTTTCTCTTAGAGTATGATTCAAATCTTCTTTCATCTTCTTCCTTTGCTCAATTTCTTTGGTAAACCTCATTGCCCCAGATTCCATCTCAACTTTTAGAACAATAACTTCTTTTGACAGCTTCTCACACTCCTTTGTCTTTTCTTCCAAGGCTTCATTCATGCCATTTTCTTTAGTTAAATTGGATAATTGCAGAAGTAGCTCCGTATTCCTTCCCAAAGACTTCTTTAATTTATCTTTTAACATTTCAATGGTATCATCAGCATCCTTGATTTCATCTTTCAGATTAGATATTTTTGTTTTGGACTGATCAAGATCTTTTAGAGCCAGCTGAAGTTGATCTTTGAGTGAACCCATTGAAAAATCCTTCTAAGATCTTTCCTCAAGCTGTTAAGCTTCTTTTAGGGAACCTTGCTCTGATACCAATTGTTAAATTAGGTCTAGACAAATGAGAGGGGGGGTGAATTAGTTGTTACACAATTTAATAATTTCTTTCTCTTAATCTTACTTTACAACTTATAATTAAATCAATGATGTAAACATTTTAGCCTTAATCAATAACACATGAGCAGAAACATAAATAGTACAATTTAACACCAAGATTTTTGACGTAGAAACCTAGTTAAGGGAAAAACCACGGTGGGGGTTAACCCACAAAGATTATACTCTGTTAAAAGTATTACATTGAGGAATGCACATGCATTTGGGCTCACTGCCCAGAGCTCACTTCTCAAAAGAAGGCTCACTACCTACAAGAAAGAAGAGTTACAATAAATTTGAACTGATATTTTGCATCTATTAATGCTAGAGTTCAGTTCTAGTTAAGCATAGAAAACTGACTTGATACACGTCATCCTTACTCTCCTCCTCTTACCGCTCTACTAGCATCTGAACTTTGATCTCAGCTTCTTTTCGCAATTACTCCATAGTCCCAACACACACACACACGCAAAATCATCTAATTCCATCAGGTATATATATCCGCAATATGATCTACAATCATTTTACCAGTTGGCTTCAAGAACACTTAGAACTTTGTAGAGTACTCTACTTTGTAGGCTAGATCCATACATAATATGAGATGTTGATCAAAAATTACACTCACAAATCATCAATCATGTTGGCTACCATCACTAATTATCACACATTGCCCAATAAACAACTTCTATACATCTAGAAATAAGATCATTCACAAGGTCAGCCTGTTCTTCTTTTGTTTGTTCATTCAAACTGAAACCTGATACTCAGAAACTAATATCTTTTGAGTCCTTCATCTCTGGAGGACAAAACTCTAGATTTAGAGTGTCTGGACAAAGCTTACAACTACCTCAGATCTCCAGCAAACCATGCCTTTCCACCGGATAGATCTAGACCAAGATACCAGATCCTGTCACCTACTCTGTTCCTGACTACCCAGATTTAGACAAATTCTGACTCTGACTTCCGGTGTGAACAAATTGTGTTATGCGGATGATTGGGATGATCATAGTTGCCATCCATGACAACACCTATCATGCCTAGCAATGTCTGTTGTCAACAAGTATTTCTTCATTCTCTGGTAGTGAATAACTATTCCTAGATCTTCTAGTTTTCTTTATACCAAAGTTTGTCCCAGTCCCCTAGTTAACAATTGATCCTCTTCTCTTTCCATGCAGCTACCTCCTCCACTTTTTAGGTAGTGAATCTCAATTCCTCTCTAGTAATAGCTTTTTTCATGGCTGCCAACTGATATCAATCCTTATTTTGTTATATTTCTATTCTGCCTAGAGCAACCACCTTACCAGAAAAATATCGACCATATATATAATTCCAAGTTAAATTGATGAGTCTTGAATATCAAATGCCATCCCATGTGTGTTAAAGCATGCTCTCCTCCCAACTGACTTCTCCATGTAGACACCTAAAAATGACTTTCCCTTGCAAGCCACTTTCTTGCATCTTCACATCACTAATTCACCCTTTACCAATTAATTAAATAAAATCAATTTATTTAATCAATTTACCCTAAACCATTTATCTCTAACCATTCATCTTATTCATTCCTTTTTAATGAATTAATTCAATTAATTTGTTACAATACCTTAGAATAGCATTCTCCAAAATTAATTAAATAAATATCCTAATAGTTATTTGATTAGTTTCCCTCATCCCCTAATCTAGATTAATTAAATAAAACATGTACTTATTTAATTAATCCCCCTAGCCTATGACCCAAACCTAGCCTCATTGAATAAATAGCAATTATTTAATTATCTATCCTAACCTACTCAACCCCTTGACCCAAATTAATTTTAATATCTAATTAGCTTCCTCACTAATTTCCAATAGCCATATTAATTAAGTTAAACACTTAATTATAATGGTCAAACCATCATTAACCCTTATTCCCACACACTTTGAATAAAAGGTAGTTTTTTATTCAAAGGGGTCACATGACCCTTCCAGCTCACCTTTCCTCTCCCATGTAAGAGATCTTTTTAATGCAAAGAGCTCACACGTGTTTTCCAAAAAGACACATGTGTCACATGTCCTCACACTCATCAATAAACCTTAATTTTTTATTCACACCATCCCCCACAAAAATGAATTTTTAATTCATTGACAAGTCCTAATCATCCTCACACTCTCCCATGGAAATAAATTTATTATTCATTCCTCATCCTTCCCAATCTAAATTTAAAATTCACAAATAATTGGAGCCATCCATTATTGTTGATCACATCTCCACCATTGATCTCAACTTTGAATATCTATCATTGTATTCAAATCCCTCCAAAAATGCCTATAAATACAACCCTCCTCTAAGCCATTGTCATATCATCCTTTTGGCATTACAACTATTTCAAAATCTATTGAATGCACAAGACAACTGAGAGCGGGGGGGTGAATCCATTGTATCCAAAACTTTAAATCCTCACAAATATAATCATATTCACATCAATTCACTTAAACCCTTATTCAATTATGTAGATTAAACATGAAAAACAAATAACAGAAACTTAAACACATAAACACCATGGGGTGTTATGACAATAATGGGTTACACTTTCTGGGACATTTTAATTTTTGTTGAAATCACATATTTTTAGAAAATATAGTGATTTAAGCATTGAAAGGTTCCATTTAAAGGATTTTAATTGAAGAGGGTTTGATCAAACCCCCTTGGATAGAACCCCGCTAGTTTTAAACCATACCTATAATGGAGTCTCCTCTACACCTATCAAAATACTGATAAAAAACCACTTTTGATTTACCTTTTGGGGGATCAAATGAATTCGTTTGAAATTTATGTTTTGTAAGTATGTAGTCCTTATTGTAAGCTTCCCAAAAAGTATAATTTTAAATATATTTAATTTGATTATTATATTTATTTTTTATTTCTTGTGAATGTAGGTTTTTCACTGAACATCAAGTTCTCTATTCTACACACATGGAAAATTAGTAAATTAGTGAAAAAAAATTATGAAAAATATCTATGCCCTAGGTATTGATGTCTTTGTTTCAATAAAAAAAACTTAAATTTTGATACATACAGAAAAAGTTATGTTTTACAGAATATGCCTATGTCTAAATTATAATTGGTTTGACTTCAAAACTTAATTAAAAAAAATATATTCAACAAAACATTATGAAACCAAATGCATGCCCTATATATTAGTGTTACCAATCTAAATTCAAAAGAATTAGAATTTTATCCTTTGAAGAAAAAAAATTATGTGCTACAGAATACACATCACTTTAAAAAAAAGTTGTTTACTAGTAAAAACTAGTTATCAAAGGAGATGCAAAAAAAATTACAATTTAACTCCAATTTTTTAAAAAATATATATATTTAGAATCTACAAACAAAATCTCACAAATCACTAGTTCGTATCATCTTCAAATTCCTAATGATTTAGTAGCTATAGGTGTCAGAAAGTGAAGATTTAGTTAAAAATGTTGATTTCAATGTCAAGTTTGGCCAAAATGTGTAACCCATTATTGTGGGATGACCCCATGCACAAGAGAACACTAGATTTTTACATGGAAAACCCTAAAAGGAAAAAAACCATGGTGAGGATTAGCTCACAATATATAGTAGTATTAGTACTGAATTACAAAGAGGCTCACTACCAAAGGGCTCACTGTCCAAAGAAATGCTCACTACAATAGGCTCATTGTCATGAAGTGATATGATAACATCTAACATATGCCTGAGTTTAGCTCCATTAAAGCACAACAATCATCACCTTTGTAGTCTCTTTGAAAATTATAGATGACTTATGCTCACTGCATTAGGGTCTTCTACCACATGAAAGTCCCTGCTACCTCTGATTCAAATTCACAACACAAATATCCTCATCTTCTCACACATGCCCACATTCACACAAATCCTTTTCACTTATTTATATCAATCATCAATCTTGAAACATTCACCAAGGTCGGAAACATACTATACAACCTTTGAAACAATCTCCAAGGTCGGCAGACATACAAAATTTGAATTAGGTCTGGACCTAAACATTCCCGTGGAGCAAAGTAATGAAGGTAGAATACTTCACTGCTTAGCTTGGACCTAAAAACATTTTCACACACTTCAACATGCTTCTGTGAATGGGAAATCAGATTGATCAATTAAGACAAATAATAATCCAAACATCAATAGAATAATGAAAACAAGAAAGATAGAAGGAAATGAAGCAAATGAATCTAGACTCGCTTCCCCCCTGCAGCCGCCTGCCCCCTGCCGCCCCGCCGCCACCCGCAGCTCCCCACAGCCCCTATGCCAAACCTTCCCTGTTTCAAAGCTTCTGTTGTTTGCCTATTTTTCCTTGATCTCGAATGATGAAGATGGGCCCTCAGGGAGCTTGCTTCCTTGCTTCGATTCCTCAAGATGACAAGTAGAAATAGCTAGAATGATTCCTGCATTACGATGGTATGAAGAAGAGGATTCCCTGGTGGATTTTGGGCATAGTAAAGATGCCAAAAATAAGTCTCCCTTATTGCTTAGAAGAGAGTTCTATTTATAGATTTTCTAAAAATAGAATGGAGGGTGAGGATCAACTGATGAGATCAATGGCTCTCATTTTTTGTGAATCTTTAATTCATAAGGGATGAATTAAAAATTTAGAGTGGAGGATAGAGTGGGTTATGACAATTGAATTCTTAATTCAACTTAGTAGAAGCATGATTGAATTTTCAATTCAATAGTGGAAGAATAATTACATTTCAAATTCAATTGTGGGGGACAATTGATTTTGTAATTCAATGGGTGGAGAATAATGGAATTTGTAATTCAATGGTGGAGGACAAATGTATTAAAGATTCAATGAGTGGAGAATAATGGAATTTGTAATTCAATGGTGGAGGACAATTGAATTAAAGATTCACTTTTGGATAATAGTGGGGGACAATTGAATTAAGAATTCAATTTTGGATAATAGTGGATATTAGCTAATTAAATTAAGAATATTTAATCATATGTGCAACATGGTGAGGTGGAAGAGATGAGGTGGAAAGATGAGGTGGATTGATAAAGTGGATTGTGTGAGGTGGATTTTGTGAGGTAGATTTATGACTTTAGACATTAGAAGAATTTAGGGATTTTATTTAATTGTAGGATAATGAACCAATCAAATAAACTTATAATATTTATTTAATTGATAGAAGAAAATAAGAATTTAGATAAATATCAAAATATTTACTTAATTCAATCTGAGCCAATTTTAGGTGTCTACATTTTGCCCCTCTTTGAAGCAATGTGTTTTATCACGTTGTTTCAAAGAAAAAGAAAAGTCCGATAATGATATATGCCCCAGTTACATGCTATGATGATAGGATGCCCCCTCGGGAGATTAGACGGGGAGAAGACGGAAGGCGTGAGATGGACAATCTCATGATAAGATATGTTGACAGGAGATGAAATGGTTGAATGCAGAAGAAAGGGATGAATGATAAAGAGATAAAACACACAAGCAAGTAAGCAAGTATGCACAAATGATACAAGCACAAACAAGGTATTGCCCCTGTCAAGCGGTAAACCAATGATATAGGTCGATGATGATATACGACAGTGTTGTCATGGTAGGAAATGATATATCCCTAGAGCAACACAAAGGATAGTGTCTAGTTTCAGGAAATGAAGCATGTCGTGTAAGACGCGTGTGTTGGTCTGGTTTCAACAATGCAACATCCTATCTAAGACAATTGATTGATTGATTGATTGAGTTAGTTTATGACCGGACAAGGATCAAGACCACTGATTGTGATTGGATCATTTGATAAGATTGATTTGACTTGATTGGCATGGATTAAGGATTGACTTGCAATTGGATACGGTATAGATATGGATATTTGTCACCTTGAGATAGCAAGTATTTTGAAGCGCTTTCATCATTGGGCTTTATTATGTTGTAAGAAAATACAAGCATCTAGGTATAATTAAACCGAGATGACCTGAGTATTACTTACATGGATTTTGATATAGCAAGTTGATACAAGCATCTAGTCAAAATTGAATCTAGATGACCTGAGTACTTCTTGCATTTTTCAACAGACAAGGATTGCCCCCTTTTCATGTTTAGACCTCAGAGTCCTCGATGATCTTTTGCCGATCATGTCGTTAGAGAAAAGTCGTCACATTACTAAAGTTTAATCCACAAGCAGCAAACAATGAAAATAATCATGCCCCCATCATAGCAAGGAAGCCAGAGGCAACGTAGTTTGGGGTAAACCCTAATGGATGTAAGACCTAGGTGATAGAAAGTGGAGTGGACCTAGACAGACAGAAAGATTAGACATGGGATGGCTGGGAAAGCGGGGATGGACTCAGATATGGACCAGATAATACTAAAAATAACAAGGAAATACCACGGATAGGTAGATGTATGGGTGAATGGACTGGGTAGGTAGAAGGAAACAAGGATGTTGACTCTACACATAGCACCTGTTTGCCAGGTTTTCACTATGGTACTTATCCAAGGTGCACGTTTGCCAGGTTTTCACTAGAGGATGGATTTTTTTTGGTTGCTTATTGCTATTTTTTTGCTTTTTTTTGCTTTCTTTTTTTTGGAATATTTGGAGGATCAGGCATAGAACTTTTTGAGATGAACATTGTTAAGTGGCTCATCTAGAGGAATGCCATCAGGTGTAGCTAAAATACAAGCTCCTGATCCATATGTTGCTGTCACAATAAAGGGACCTAACCAGTTAGGCTCAAACTTACCCTTCTTCTCGTGGTCTGCTTGATTTCTCTGATTCTCTTTGAGTACAAGGTCACCAACTTGAAACCATCTTTCTTTGACCATTTTGTTGTAATTATGCCATAGGCGGTTTTGATAGACATGGAGATGATAAAGCGCGGCAAGGCATCTTTCATCTAGTAGTTCTAGCTCTGCTAATCTGGAAGTGCGATACTCCTCTTCATTCATCAGGTCCTGCATGGATACTCTGAGAGATGGGATCTCGACCTCTATAGGTAGGATGGCTTCAGAGCCATAGACCAAGGTATATGGTGTGGTGCCAGTGGGTATTTGGATACTAGTGCGGTAGGCCCATAAGGTGGGGTTGAGTTGCAGGTGCCAATCACGGCTAGCTTCATTGACCATTTTCTTGAGGATTTTGAGAATGGTTTTATTGGAAGCCTCAGCTTGGCCGTTACTCTGCGGATAGTAGGGAGTTGAGAAACAATGTTGGATATTGTATTGTGTGCATAAGGCATGGACATCTTGATTCTTGAATGGTCTCCCATTATCAGTGATAATGGCTTGGGGGATACCATACCTACAAATGAGGTAGTTAAGGATAAACTTGGCTATTTGTTTACCAGTGATATAGGTCATGGGAATGGATTCAACCCACTTCATGAAATACTTAGTGGCTGTAATGATAAACTTGTGGCCATTGGAAGAGGAGGGGTGGATTTGTCCTATGAGGTTGAGATCCCATTGAGAAAAAGGCCATGGAGTTGTCACAGGTTGCAGTTCATGAGCTGGTGCATGAATCAAATCTCCATGTTGCTGACATTATAGACACTTCTTAGCAAACCGTGCAGCATCTTGTTCTATTGTTGTCCAGTAATAACCTGTTCTGAGTATCTTCTTAGCAAGATTAGGACTGGTAGAATGTGCGCCACAGACACCTTCATGTATGTCTCGTAAGGTAGCTTCAGCTTCTCCCATGTTAAGACATTGTAAAAGGATACCATCGAGACTTCGGCAGTATAGTGTATCACCCAGAATGGTGTAACGGGAGGATCGACGGATAAAGGTTTTGCGTTGGGTGGAGGAAAGGTCAGAGGGAAAGGTATTGTGCTTAAGGTATTCATAAATATCTTCATACCATGGGGAATTGGGACCAACAAGTTTGTAGATGATTTCAGTAACTAGAATGTCGACATCTGGTATCAACAATTGCTCGATCAAGAATTCACATTTTTGTGTATTTGTAGGCATGTCGATCATTGATCTGACAGATGCCATAGAATCTGCAGCTTTGTTATGCTCTCTTGGAATTTGCTCAAATGTGATGCTAGAGAAGTGTGATTTGTAGGCATCCACTAGTTGCTTGTAGGGGACCAATTTTTCATCCTTTGTTTGGTACTCATCTGTGACTTGGCGAATGACTAGTTGTGAATCTCCATACACTTGTAATTCTGTGATGTCCCATTGAACTGTTGTATTGAGACCTATAAGGAGTGCTTCATACTCGGCAATGTTGTTGGTGCAAGGGAATGCAAGCCGATATGACTTAGGAATATAATCATTTTGAGGTGTGATAAATAGGATGTTGGCACCTGATCCATGCTGTGTGTAGGAACCATCAAAGTACAACTTCCACATTATGGAGTTGGAAAGAGTGAATAGATTCTCATCCAAAAAGTCTGCTACCATAGGGTGTGTATCTGTCATGGGCACTTTTGCTAATTGATCTGCTAGGGCTTGTCCCTTGATTGCTTTACGATCCACATACTCAATGTCGAACTCACTCAGGATCATGACCCATTTAGCTAATCTACCTGTGAGAGCCACTTTTGCTAGTAGATACTTCAAAGGATCAATTTTGGCTATAAGCTTTGTGTACTGGTTGAGCATGTAATGTCGCAGCTTTTGGGAAGCGAACACTACTGCTAAACAAGATCTTTCCATCGGTGAATAATTAAGTTCATATCCCACCAAGGTTTGACTGATATAATAGATTGCATGCTCTTTTCCTGACTCATCATTTTGTGTTAGCAAGGCCCCTAGGGCTGAAACTGTAGTTGAGATGTATAATATCAATGGTTTGTTTGCAACTGGTGGAACTAATACAAAAGGTGTAGCTAGATACTCTTTAAGTTGATCAAATGCTGCCTGACACTTATAATCCCATCAGAATGAGACATCCTTTCAGAGTAAGTGTTGAAATGGTTAACACTTATCTGCTAGCTGTGAGATGAAACGCCTAATGGACTGCAACCTTCCCTGAAGGCTCCTTAATGCTTTGAGGTTCTTTGGTGGAGGCATCTCCACTATAGCCTATACTTTTGCTGGGTCGACTTCGATGCCTCTACGAGATACAATGTATCCCAATAGCTTCCTTGGTGTTACACCGAAGACACACTTCATAGGATTGAGGTGTACTTGATATTTCTCGAGCCTGTCAAAGATTTGTCCTAGAACTTGTAAGTGAGCTATCCTAGAAGATTTAGCTAATATGTCATCTACGTAGTCCTCCATGATATGATGAAAGAGATCGTGGAATATCACTGTCATTGCTCTTTGATAAGTTGTTCCTGTTTGCCAGATTTTCACCATTGGACGAAGGGATTTTTCTTTACTTTTTTCTTTTTTCTTTTTCTTTTTTTTTTGAATATTGAGATTGGAGAAGGTGGATATTGAGAAGGAGAGACTCTAGTATCTAGTTCTGAGAAAGGTGACAGTCCCACTAAATGGATATTGTCATATGGACCATGTCCTGTGTGCTCATAGATGTTGGTAGGGGATCGTATGAAAGTGATATGGCATAGGTAGATAGTGGATTATGATGCAGAATATGGAGGGAAGGCTTATGTAATAGCATGGACCATAGGCATAGGATGAGGAAGATGTGTAGGATAATGGATGTAAGATGGGGAGATGTAGTTATGTGGAGGTGTTGTGAAGTGGAAAGGAACCATGACCAACGACTGCACACACCGTGATAAACATTGAACCTTTTGATGAGATGGTGGTGTAGGAAGCAATGGAGATGTTTGCTTAGGAGATGGTTGATGAAGTGATTTAGGAACCCACATAGATTTAGTATTTTTAGTGCTTTTGTTTTGCTTGTGGGATTTGTTAAAGGAATGGAAGTTTTGGATGGAAGTAGGCTTTTGGATGGATATAGGTGGTTGGGATTCTTGAGATGTGGATGAGGATTCCTCATTTGACTAGCTAGCTATTTTCTTAGGAACCCAAACCATTTTGTTTTTGGGCTTTGCATTTGGAGGTAAGGGTGTAGATGGCTGTTTAGATGAACTTTGCTTTGATTTTGATTCTTTATGTCCTAAGGTATGAAGACCATTAGGATTTTTGGTGGGATTTTTAGCTTTATGGATAAAGGCATCAAACTTTTTGCTTTTGAATCCCATGGGGTGGGTGGAGTGGATGGAATGATTGGAAGCTGTATGCTTAATTGATGTGTGCTTTTGTTGGCCATGTTTAGGGATGTAAGGATACTTATGAATGAGAGGTATGTTAGGTGTCAGAAGCAACGGTGGCAAGGTGGATGGAGGGACATTGGGAGTTGGAAGGAGCGGAGGTAAAGTGGATGGTGGAAGGTGTATGATCACATGCTTTTGACATTTATAGGATGATGGCGATGGAATGGCGACATATGTTTTGGGGATATGATAGGGTTTGCGATGGAAAGTGGTATACTTAGGAGGAGTGGAGGAAGTACCAACATCTTCAGTTTGTGTACCCTGGGTATGTATCCAAGGCCGTATGAAGGTGGAGGAACGTTGACATGGATAGGTTCCAAAATACCTTGTTCATGAAGGTCTAAACCTTTACCTTGATAGTTCATATACTGGAGTATACGGTGGATAGTGGGATTATGTGTAGGTAGAACACTAGACACAAGTTCTTTATTGGATGGAGAAGGCGAGATAGTGGATAATGGTTGCAGGTGTTCTAAGAAAGAACATTCACGCATGAAGGTAGTAAGACCAAGGATAAATGGTGGAGGCTTTGTAGCTTGGTCAATAATGGATGGTGAAGGAGAATCATTAGGATCGTGAGTAGCATTATGTTCACTAAGATCCAAGATATTTGTTTGATCTTTTATGCTTACTTGGGGGACAAGTGTCTCATCATGACAAGTGGATGTTTTCTCATTATGGATAGGGCTAGATAACATGTGACTAGGAGTAATTTGGATATCTCACTCATGGATGGATAGAGGATGATGGATAGGATCAAGATGCTCATGGATAGCTTCTTTATAGGTGTCAACTTGATCATGGAAATGGTATATATTATGGATAGGTTGAATTTGGATAGCGTGCTCGTGAATGGTTGTTGGGAGATGGATAGGATCAAGTGGCTCATGGATAAATTCATCATTATGACTATCATCTTGATCATGGAAAAGATACATATTATGGATGGGTTGCATAAAAGTGATTTGATATTGAGTTGGACTAGGGCTTAATGTTGCCACATGCTTAGGATTAAACCTTTGACATACCTCTTGGGTTGCTTGAATGGAAGTGGAAGGCGCTTGGATGGGCTTGTGGTCAACAACATGAGGGTGTGACGGACCTTGACTCTGGTGCATGGTAGAAGACTCTTGAATAGGCTTGATGGCTTGTAGGTCACATGATGGGCTTGAAGGGCTAAGAATGTTAATTAAGGGCTCTCGGATAGGCTCAAGGATAGGGGGACCACATGATGGGATTACAGGATTGGACATGACCTTTGGAAGTTCTTTAGTAGGCTCATGAATGGGTGTTTGACATGGAGGTAGTTTATTCCTAGCTAGTAGCCAATGGATCACATCCTTTGCAAGGGTATGAGTGGATTTTGCTTTCTTTCTAGCTTTTCTTTTGCGGTATAAATCTAGCAAATATTTTTCCCAAAACGCATCTGATTCTTTTTTGGTGTGCCATTTAAAATTTAAGAAACTAGATGTCAGTGTTGGTGGAGAGTTTGTAGATCTTTCTGTGGGTGTCCTAGGAGTAACCGTGGGGGTAATGGTGAGACAACCAGATTGTGGTGTGTGAGGAGGTGATTTTTGCTTCTTAGGGACAACTTGCTGGGACTTCATAGTTTGCTGGAGCCTAGTGAGTACCATGGAATACACTAGGACAAAAGAACTGCTGAGATTTTGCTTGTGATTTGGAAAAGACAAACTCTGATGCATAATTGACTGGACCAAAGGTGCTATACTGTTTGACCAGAGTCGCAGGACTGTGCAATCAAAAGTGTGCTACTGTAATACCAAAGGCGATGGACAGAGCTACCAAAGGCGAGATACTGCTATACCAAAGGTGAGCTATGGTTACCAAAAGTGAGCTACTGTTATACCACGGGTGCTGAAATAGTTTAGCCAGAGGTGAGGTACTGTTATACCAAAGGCAAGCTACTGTTTAGACCAAAGGTGAGCTGCTGTTCTACCAGAGGTGCTGAAGTAGTGTCTGATGTGTAAAAAGGTAAAATTTTGATAGATCTGGTTTGTTTCTAATTGGATTTGTTATTGGTAAGAGAAAACACAGCAAGCAAAGTTGGCAAAGACGGACTGACATAACAAATAGTGTATGTTTGAGGCTTACAAAAAAATGCCCAATGTTTCCATAGGTATGAGACAATTTGCAAACAATTATCAAGCACTTTTTATCCCTAGAGACAAGGTTGCATTGCAATAGATCAGCTCACAGCTTAATACTCTGTCGATAAAAATATCATTCTATAAAGGTGTCGGATACTTTGTATCTTTGCGAGAGACGATAGGTAGGGATATCTCACCCTCCCCTTAGAAAGCTCAAGTAGGTCACAAGAGCTTTACGGCCAAGGGAATACTATCTCTTCTCAAGGGAGACAATGGTGAGTATCTTAAGGGCTTAAATCGATTCCCCTTGCACTGATGATTACTGCAATGTTCAGAGGTAGGTCGGGTAGTCTCTATCTAGAATGGTTCTTAGTAACTTTGAGGGACCAATACCTTACAAGCAATGTGACAAGCTACTAAAAGCTTTAACCAATCCTACTAAGAGTATCAAACACTTCGCTCAATGTGAAAATCATTTCCACAAGGAGCTAGTACACCTCTTTTCAGTTTGGCATCACAAGGTAAGGCTGACGTTGGTTAGGACTTGGCTTTCGCCTTATCCCTCTTATATAGCAGTTCAAAGGAAAACTCCGCTTAGGGTTGTCTCTTTTGGATGAAGCGCAATCCAAAAGCAGGCCCTTCTAAAGGATGCACAAAAATGTAAGAGCAAGCACATCAAACAGAGGTTCAATTGTCCCGTTATAAGAAAAATAAGGTGTAACTAAACTAGGCACACACACGTTTGTAGTTGTCAATTGTCCCTTATGAAATTGAAGCGTTTGACATTCATGTCCATTATCCCTTAAGAAAATTGAGGTGTGTTCACATACATGTCCATTGTCCCTTAAGAAAATCAGTGTGTTCCTAAGACTTAGATTGCCGAAATGAGTTGTTCAATTATCCCTTAAGAAGGCAATATGTTTCTAAGACTTAGTGCAATAAATCAAGATTTTTTCAACGCTCGTCTTGCATGAACATGTTAGAAAACTGGTTTGCTTTGTGTGAGTGATAAGAAGATGCAACAAGTTAATTAGTTAGACTGCAAGAAAAAGGCTTGAAAAAGGTACAATCTCTTGAATAGGTCTACACCATTGTGAAGTTCGCTGCATCATCTTTCCGGAAAGTCCAAATTTGCAAATTTTTGACTCCGTATGCAAAAGTTGTGAAAATTTAAAAAAAAGGCCTATTTTGCTATGTGGGAAAAAAAATGAACTCCCCCTTTTGTTTATGTTTGAATTTTTTATTTTTTATTATTTTTTTTTGTTTGTATTTATATATGTATTGTTATTTCTTGAAGTGCTTTGTTTTATTTGAATTTTTTTTTTGTTTTTGTTTTTAATGTTTTATGTTGATTTATTTTATTTTTGTTTTTTAATGTGGGTTTTAAAAAAAATTGCTTTTGCTTGTTTTAAAAAAAAAAGATTGGTTTTGTAGCGGGTGGAGGTGGGCGGCGGCATGGCATGGGCAGCGGTGGAGGATGGGCGACAGCATGGGCGACGGCATGGGCGGTGTGCTGGGTGGCGGGCGTAGGCACAGGGGGCAGTGGAGAGGCAGGGCGCAGAGGAGTTTGGGGGGAGCGGCGCGGGGAGAAGGGACGGAGCCGAGGGGGCAATGGAGAGGCGGGGTGTAGAGGAGTCCAGGGGGAGCGGCGCGGGGAGAAGGGACAAAGCCGAGGGCGGTTGGTGGCTAGCCGGGCAGAGCACGGGCAGGGAGTGCCGAAGGATCTGCGTGGGCAGGGGGAGCTGGGCGGCAGGGAGCAGCAGGCGGTGGGGGAGCTGGGGAGGCGGCGCTAGGGTTTAGCGGAGGGGTTGCAGGGGAGAGGGGATGGGAAGGGCTGTGTGTAGGGAGGGGGAGAGCCGAATGGGGGTCTAGGGGGGAGTTTTGTGGGGGTCGGGGGGGAGTTTTTTTTTGGGAGGGGGGGGCTCGGGGGGTGGGTTTTTTGTGTTGTTTGTTTTAAAAAAAAAAAATTTTAATAAAAGGAAAATATTAAAATGAAAAACACCTAAACCCTAATGTTTTTTTTTTTGTTTTTGTTTTGTTTTCGATAAATGTTTTTGATTGATTTTTTTTTTGTACTAAGAACAAAAAATGTTTAAAAGAACCAATAGACAAATAAAATATAATGCAATTTGTGTTTTTATTTTTATTTTTTGTTTTTTTTTTAATTTATTGCAAAAAATACGTTGAGAGGTAAAAAAAAATTTAAAAATTTTCAAATAGCAACCTAGACAAATGATATAGTATTTCTTACCTCCGAGGTTGTCTGGACCCAACGGTGAGCTCGATGTGTGTGGAGGAGGCCGTTTGTGAGAGTTGATGCCTAAATATTCATTGAAACACTTGTATCTGCAACAAAAACTTGAGACAAACACTCACAAACAAGATGGGGTTAGATCACCAGGCGTGCCAAAATGTGAATGGGAAATCAGATTGATCAATTAAGACAAATAATAATCCAAACATCAACAGAATAATGAAAACAAGAAAGATAGAAGGAAATGAAGCAAATGAATAACAATGCAAACCTTCCCTATTTCAAAGCTTCTATTGTTCACCTATTCTTCCTTGATCTCAAATGATGAAGATGGGCCCTCAGGGAGCTTGCTTCCTTGCTTCGATTCCTCAAGATGACAAGTAGAAATGGCTAGAATGATTCCTGCATTACGATGGTATGAAGAAGAGGATTCCCTGGTGGATTTTGGGCATAGTAAGGATGCCAAAAAGAAGTCTCCCTTATTGCTTAGAAGAGAGTTCTATTTATAGATTTTCTAAAAATAGAATGGAGGGTGAGGATCAACTGATGAGATCAATGGATCTCATTTTTTGTGAATCTTTAATTCATAAGGGATGAATTAAAAATTTAGAGTGGAGGATAGAGTGGGTTAAGACAATTGAATTCTTAATTCAACTTAGTGGAAGCATGATTGAATTTTCAATTCAATAGTGGAAGAATAATTGCATTTCAAATTCAATTGTGGGGGACAATTGATTTTGTAATTCAATGGGTGAAGAATAATGGAATTTGTAATTCAATGGTGGAGGACAAATTAAATTTCTAATTCAATGGTGGAGGACAAATGTATTAAAGATTCAATGAGTGGAGAATAATGGAATTTGTAATTCAATGGTGGAGGACAATTGAATTAAAGATTCACTTTTGGATAATAGTGGGGGACAATTGAATTAAGAATTCAATTTTGGATAATAGTGGATATTAGCTAATTAAATATTAAGAATATTTAATCATATGTGCAACATGGTGAGGTGGAAGAGATGAGGTGAAAAGATGAGGTGGATTGATGAAGTGGATTGTGTGAGGTGGATTTTGTGAGGTAGATTTATGACTTTAGACATTAGAAGAATTTAGGGATTTTAATTAAATAAAATAATTTTATTTAATTGTAGGATAATGAACCAATCAAATAAACTTATAATATTTATTTAATTGACAAAAGAAAATAAGAATTAAGAAAAATATCAAAATATTTACTTAATTCAATCTGAGCCAATTTTAGGTGTCTATAGCTTCCACAATCCATGAAGCACATCCACAAAGAGTGTAAACAATCAGGTCAGCCAAAACTAGTGTTGACACTAGGATCTTTAGGCACACACTTCCAAGAACAAAACTATAACTTGTGGACCAAGCACAAGCCTTTGAAATGATCTAGAAACATCCATGAACAACATGAAGTCACTTAGGAGACAACAAATCCAGATGCAACAAATCTCACTTGAAGACAATTCATAGACTGCTCACAACTAACACTCCCAAACTCTGCTACTCAAGAAAACTACATTCCAGAGCATAAAATCACAAGTCCTTTAGATAGGAGATAGATATGGACCTTATGAACACTCATCCAGAATTGAAAGACCAAAAACCAAATTGCAGAGAAATGCGGAGCAAAATACTCTCTCAGTCACATTGCAAACACTGCCAGGCACAGTCTTCAAACTAGTGAACATAACTCTCAAACCACAACATTCTGGAGCACCAAATTTTGGATCTAATATCTTCAATCACTTCTCTTAAACATATCCAAACCTCATACTCTAGTCTTCAACATAGGAGAAATGTGGAGCAAACACTTGGACAGTATCTAGTAAGCCAAAATATATTTTCACAACACTGTCTTCAGTATTTATCAAATTTTCTCAAAAGCACTTGGAAACCCAACAACAAGAACAATATGTTAACATCATTAGCACTTTTACAAGCCATTCAAATCATCTTAACACAATAACTCAATCAACTAACAATCAACCACATTAGAAGATATAGTTGAAACCAATGACAACACAAGCATGTTGACATCAATGACAACATCGATTAGCACATACTTGCAACAATCTCCTCCTTTGTCATTTATGGCAACACATGATGTGAAAAACTATCATAACACAATTCTACACTGATCTCACTCTCCCCCTTTCTTTTATACATCTTACTCTCCCTTTGTTGTTCACATGAACTCTCTCCCCCTTTGACATCAATGGCAAAGGGCAACACACCTTTTTCAATCTTTCTCCCCCTAAATAAGATATTGCACATATAGGTACTGCCATAGTAATGGGTTACACTTTTTGGGACATCCTGATTTATGTTGAAATCACATATTTTCAGAAAATATAATGATTTAAGCCTTGAAAGGTTCCATTTAAAGGATTTTAATCGAAGAGGGTTTGATCAAACCCCCTTGGATAGAACCCCACTAGTTTTAAACCATACCTATAATGGAGTCTCCTCTACACCTATCAAAATGCTGATAAAAAACCACTTTTGATTTACCTTTTGAGGGATCAAATGAATTCATTTAAAATTTATGTTTTGTAAGTATGTATTCCTTAGTATTAGTTTCTCAAAAAGCATAATTTTAAATATATTTAATTTGATTATTATATTTATTTTTTGTTTCTTGTTAATGTAGGTTTTTCACTGAACATCAAGTTCTCTGTTCTACACACATAGAAAATTAGTAAATTAGTGAATTTTTTTTTGAAAAATATCTATGCCGTAGCTATTGATGTCCTTGTTTCAACAAAAAATAAATAAATTTCAATACATACAAAAAAAGTTATGTTTTACAGAATACGCCTATGTCTAAATTATAATTGGTTTGACTTCAAAACTTAATAAAAAGTTATTCGAAAAAATATTATGAAACCAAACACATGCCCTATATATTGGTGTTACCAATCTAAATTCAAAAGAATTAGAATTTTATCCTTTGTAGAAAAATAGTTATGTTCTACATAATACACATCACTTTAAAAAAATGTTGTTTACTATTAAAAACTAGTTATCAAAGGAGACACAAAAAATTTTACAATTTAAATCCAATTTTTTTTTAAAAAGTATATTTAGAATCTACAAACAAAATCTCACAAATCACTAGTTCAGGTCATATTCAAATTCCTAATGGTTTAGTGGCTATAGGTGTCAAAAAATGTAGATTTTCTTCAAAATGTTGATTTCAATGTCAAGTTTGGCCAAAAAGTGTAACCTATTATTGTGGGATGACTCATTCTTGCACTGATCTCAACTACTTTGGGTGCCTCCCCCTTAGGAGTGCACACCATCCTGTACCATCTCTTATTTTTCCTTACTGCAACACTCTTTAGTGCCACTACCTGCTCCCCCTGAGAGGTAGCCTCCAACTCAGTTCTCAGAGGAAACATCTATACCAGAGGCTAGCTCAGGCTCATCCTTGACTTCATTGACATCCTTCTTGATCCATATCTTGTTCATCTCCTTCTTGGTTTCTATTGGATCAACCTTTTGTACTAGTTTCTTCTTTTCTACCAAATTATCCTTTTTCATGTTCTTGCTTCTGCAGAACTTTGCAATATGTCCAGGCCTATTGCAATCATAGCACACAACATTCCTCTAACTATTCTTCCTTCCATTCATTTTGGACTTGCATTGGTCAGCCTTGTGTCCAAATGTATTGCATGTAAAGTAATTTCCATTGAAAGATTGAGCCTTCCTTTCATTGTTATAACCATTCCTTAGCTGACTTCTACATTCACTAGCTCTATGACCAATTCTCTTGCATGTAAAGCATTGACTGGAGAAAGATGGACCATTTTTATTCTTTTTTCTCCTACATTGAATAGCCTTATGATTGAACTTATTGCATGAATAACAATAACCATCGAAAGATGAGTATCTTTGAGCATTTGGTTGCCTGACTAGTGGTCTTCTAGGTCCATTCCTTTGATTATGGATCTTCTTGCCTTTGTCCTTTCTGTTCTCAACATTCACTGCTTGACCTAATTTGGAACTTTCACCTTTCTCAATTCCCAAGCCTTCTTTTTCATCAAGTCTCTTTTGACTAGCAATCATCTCATCAAGTTTTCCAGAACTTATCTTGAACTTTTCTTCATAGCTCTTTACCTTCTCCAAGTCTGACTCCAAGTTCACAACTTCTTGTTCAAGATTTGTACAGTCTTCAATTTTATCTTTCAAACATTCCTCAATTCTTACTTTTTCTTCTTTTAGATCAACCATGGATTCATTTGCTAACCTCAATTTTTCACTCTCCTATTTATGTCTTTGTTTAAGATTCTTGACTTGCTCTCTTAAATTTATGATGCATTCATTTGCTTCTTTGACATTCTCCTTCAAATCCATGTTTTCTTCTTCAGATCTGTCTAGGTCTTCAAGAGCAATTTTGAGTTCTTCAATTTTAGCGAACATGCATTCTTCTTCTGACGATTTAACTACATGAATCTTTTCTTCTATATCCCTGATCCAATGCTCATCATTGCAAGTCTCAGTCACTATTTTAGGTTCAACTTTAGAAATCAAACACAAATTTATTTGTTCTTCAGCATCTCTGCATCCTATCAATGCACCTTTTCTTTTATCACTAATGATTTGGTCTTAAGTGTGATGCCTCTACATGTATTTGGGTGTTTGAGAGATTCTTTCCAGAGCTTCTTGTTCTTCAACCTGCATTTTTTTCTTCAGTTTGCACTTCCCCTTTTGTAGCATTTTTTTTTCTTTGTAAGAGAACCCATCTGAGTCCAATACATATTCATTAACTTCTGGATACTTCTGTATGTCTTCATCAACCTTAACATTAATACTTTCAACAATCTTCTCTAGCCTTCTGTTATAGCATTGGTGATGTCACATCTTGTTTTATGGACTATATTATTATTCTAGGTTAGAGAACATTTACTATGATTTTTTACTTTTAGTAATTCCATGTGTGTGAAGGTAATTATTGTGATGTTATATTTGCATTCATTTTAATATTGATTTAAAATATTATCAATGTGATTATAATGTTTTGCTTTAGCTATGTTTTGGGGAACTAACCTATTGACATCAAGTTGAGTGTGAATGAATGCAGGTACTCATCGAAGATGAGAACATAGTTGAGGTAGAGATGTCCTAGCCACTTGGCAAGAACTGTTTGGGATGGATAACCTTGATGCACTCACACACTCACATAGTCTCATATCATATTGCATTTTATGGCTTTAAATATGCGTTGTTGTATGGATAATGAATGAGATTTATGTTTACTACTTAGAGAAATAATGTGTTTTAATTGCTATAAAAGTTTTTTTCGAATGCATGATTTAATTATAAATATTAATGTTCTTTTGATTTATATTTAAAATGGTTTATTTTATATTATTTAATAATAAATAATAAGTGTTTCCTATTTATATAAATATTATTGATTGAAAAACAATATCTAGTCTAGATTTAAAACAATTTTGTTTAAATAGATATATATATTATTATTATTATAAATTACTTCTTGAGTTGTTTTTAGTAATTGTGTTTTATTAAAAATAGATAAATTATATTAATAATAATATTTTGTTTAGAATCTAATATAAAGATCTAAATGAATTTAATGTTGTGTAAATGACAGAAATATATTTAGTCACTGTCATGCAAGAGACAAAAATATAAAGTTATTTTATTCTATTTTATAAAAGAAAATTTGAGAGTCTTTTAATTGCAAATGTCATCTGAAATGGGAGAAAACTTTAGTTATAAAAAAACAATGGAATCATAAAAACAATGTGATGCTAAGTTTAGGAGAGTTTTTTAATAAAAACAAAAAGATCAACAAGGAGATTATTATCTTGGTTTTTGGAGAAACGACAAAAGGAGGATTTTTTATTTTTATTTTGGAGCAACAAATTTTGAGCAGTAGAAAGGAGGAAATTAGTTCTTTTCTAGAGCAACGATCGATAGAGAGAAGGATTAGTGACATCAACAAGAATTCATCCCTTTGGCAAGTGAATATAACTGGGTATTCTCCTTGTTTTTACAAAAAATAAATTATGATTGTTTAATGACTGAAAATACAATGTTTTTATGGCATGTATCACATTTTCTTTGTGGTCTATCTTTTGTTTGGATCGGCCTCATCTTTCTAGCATGACCTTTTTCCTTAGCTACTAAGTAGAAGACTCTACCTATTCTTGTTTTCATGTCTGCTATTCTTTCTTCCCTTGGTCATTGCCTCAAGTAGATCGACCCTTCCTTGGCTATTGTCTCAACCGTTTTAAACCATAGATTAAGTCCCAGTCACTATTAATTTAATCAATGACAGTCTTATGATCTTGTACCTATCTTTTTATCTAATTTTATTGGTGTTTCAAACTTTTTATTTAGTTCCTGTCACTTGTACATCAGTAGCCTATTTGTGAGTTCCAGACTTTTTATTTAGTTCCTATTGCCTGTGCATCAGTAACCCATTTGTGAGTTCCAGACTTTTTATTTAGTTCTTGTCGTCTATGCATCAGTAACCCATTTGTGAGTTTTAGTAGCTTTTAGTTCTTGTCGCCAGTGCAACAACAACCTATTTGTGAGCTTCCATAGCTTAGTTCCTGGCACAAGCTATTTAGTGACTGTATCTTACTTGCTGTTATTTCCTATCACAGCTTCCTTTCACAGCTTCCTGTCACAGTTAGTTATTTCTTCTTGTAGTGGATAGTAAGGTCATGGAATGGATTAGATTATAACTTAAATTATCTTTTTCTTATATGTTTGTTGTGAATGGAGTAAAATCCAATGTGTAGATATCATTGTTTTATTAAAACTTTGTTGAAGAGAATGGGTATACTTGATTTGAATTGTTTAGAAAACTTAATACAGTAGGAATATTTAAATGAAATATGGACTAGGAAATAAACTCAATTTAATAGCCTTATAAATGCAATTTGTATGATCAAATGATGAATTACTTGCTTGAAAAGTGTGTTTTCATGATTGATGTGTTGGATTCAAGATAAACAACTGAGAGGGGGGGTGAATCAGTTGTCCCAAAACTTTCTTCCTATTAATCACTTAAATCCTCTTTGTAATTCAGCAGCATAATAATAAGTCAATCATGGAAACATAATGCAACAATTCAAGAGCAGAAACATATTAACACATAAGACACCAAGATTTTAACATGGAAAACCTGGTTAAGGGAAAAACCATGGGGTGACTAACCCAAGATTGTATTCTCTGTTAAAAGAATAAGAAGAACAAAACGGCACATGCCAATTAGGGCTCACTGCCTGAGCACACTGCTCACAAGAGGCCCACTGCCTACAGGAGACACACTATCTACAGAATGATAAATATTACATACTTGAACTGAAGAATAGCATCTTCACCATGCTTGAGTCAGTTCCATTTAAGCCCAATACTTATGCTCTTCCTTTCGCTCTGCTCCTCTCTACCACACTCTTATCTCTTCCAAGATACATTTAAAATGACTTCACAACTTATTTATGCAAGACATCAACTTAGGGATAATAATCCAAGTCGGCATACTTTACAAAGAAAATACACAAATACAACTTGTCTAATTACAAAAAGACTTCACGTGGATCAACATACTATCGGATACACAAACTTGAGACTTCAATCTTCTTAGAGGAACATGCCATGCTTCGTAGAACATCTTCAAGATCATCTGCAAGATGTGTAACTCATCTAGTCAGCCAAAGTTAGGAAGAACATCATCATCTGGAAGTAATTATTCAATTACGAGCTCAATCTTCAATGTGGACCACCAACATGAACTGGACACAATCCAAAGACCTCCACAAGCTTTCCTGAATCACCAAGAACATCCACACTACTTCTGCTTATTGAAATCATTCTCTCCTTCATCCGAAACCTCAAGAACATAGTCTGTTATCACTGTCATATTGGAATAGATGCTTACAGACCTCCAAACCACAAACCAATTGAGTTGCCAATTCACATTGACTTCCTAAACACTCCACCAAATATGTAGAACAAGATATTACATTTCTGGATCTCACCAGACCTATCTGTATCACTCTATCACCTCTAAACATCTGCTAGAATTGGTTTTACTCAAGTGGCCATAACTTCTTCAAATCTTAATGTGGACTTCTCAAATATTTATTGGATCATCTTAAGACACATATCTACAAACCCTTTTATGCGCATCCTTTGATCTTCATCTTAACTGGGATCTTCACCTTACTATCTTCACTATTCTTCTCGGTTCCTGATAGGACTAATTTTCTTAATATCCTCAACATACAACTCATCCAATCCTTGACATCAATGCAACAGGAGTATGTTGACATTAATGACAACACCAGTTAGGCCCATACTTGCAACAATCTCCCCCTTTATCATTGATGGCAACATATGATGTGAAAAATTGTTTTAACCATCAAGATAAGAACTTCTCCTCATTGATTGACATAACTCCCCGTATCAACAACAGCCATTCACATGTCTTCTCTTCCTTTATTGATCCCCCTTTGATCAGAAACCACTTTTTGTTTTTCACATGTCTTCTCTCCCCCTTTGACATCAATGGCAAAGGGCACATACTTGCATCACTTAGAATCATACCAACTGCTCCCCCTGAGTAGCAACTTCCCATCATCAATCCAGACCACAAGATATGACCGTGAGATCCACCAGACTTATGCACATCAGTGCACCTTAATTCAAAACCAGAGGGGTAATAACCCCTAACTTCTCCCTAAGATACTCAAAAGAGTCCTTAGGTAGAGGTTTAGTAAAAATGTCTGCAATCTAATCCTTGGAGGGCACAAACTCCAATTTGACTTCATTCTTGTTCACTTGCTCTCTCAAAAAAGTGAAACTTGATGGATATATGTTTTGTCTTTGAATGCAACACCAGATTTTTTGATATATTTATTGCACTTGAATTATCATAGAAGATTGTGATAGGTTCCTCATACTCCACTCTGATGTCTCTTAGAATTTGTTTCATCCACAATAGTTGAGTACAACTACCTACTGCTGCAATATATTCTACTTCTGCAGTGGACAGAGATATTGCCTCTTGTCTTTTGCTTAGCCAAGAAACCAATCTTTTCCCCAAAAAGAATGCTCCACCACTGGTACTCTTCCAGTCATCCACATCTCCTGCCCAATCCACATCTATATATGCATGAAGAGAGAAATCATGATCTCTAAGATACCATAAACCATACTCAACTGTCCCTTTTAGATATCTAAGAATCCTCTTGATTGCCATGACATGAGATTCTCTAGGATCAACTTGGAATCTATCAACAAGACCAACAACATTCATAATGTCAGGTCTAGTTTGAGTAAGATACAATAGTCCTCCAATCATTGACCTGTACTTTTTTTAATCAGCCTTAGGAGAGTCATCATCTTTGCTTAATTTACATCTGGTTGCCATGGGAGTACTCATTGGTTTTGAGTCCTCCATCCCAAATTTCTTCAACAATTCTTTCACATATTTGGTTTGTGAAATGAAGATTCCTTTCTTTGTTTGAATGATTTGCAGACCCAAGAAGAAATTTATTTCCCCAAACATGGACATCTCAAATTCACTTTTCATTTGATTTGCAAAAGTTTTACACATACTATCTCTTCCTCCAAAAATGATATCATCAACAAACACTTCAACAATTAAGATATTTTCACGATCAATTTTGAAGTATAAGTTACTATCAGCAGTACCTTTGTTGAAATAAATCTTCAAAAGATGCTTATCCAATCTTTTATACTAGGCTCTTGGGGCTTGTTTGAGTCCATACAGTGCTTTCTTCAACTTGCAGACCATATCACCATGATCAGACAATTGAAATCCATCTGATTTCTCAATGTATACTTCTTCTTCCAAGTCACCATTCAAGAAGGCAGACTTGACATCCATCTAATATACTCTGAAGTCCTTGAAGGCAGCAAAGGCAAGAAATAATATGACTGCTTCAATTTTTGCCACTGAAGCAAAAGTTTCTTCAAAATCAACTCCTACTTGAGAGTAACCTTTGCAGACCAATATGGTTTTGTTTCTTACTAATTCACCATCTTCATTCAGTTTATTCTAGAAGACCCATTTGGTTCCAATCACATTCTTGTTTCTAGGTCTAGGAACAACATCCCAAGTGTGATTTTTCTCAATTTGCATTAGCTCTTCCTCCATTTCTTTAGTCCAGTTTCATCATTGCATGCTTCATTCACTGACTTTAGTTCAATCTTTGAAATCAGAAAATACTTTTCTGAGTCTTGAGCAATCTTTCTTCTTGTTTGAACACCTTTGCTTTTATCACCTATGATCTGATCTTCAGATTGATTCAGTCTTACATACCTGGGAATTTTGGGACTTTCTTGCACTTCTATTTCTTGCATAGGTTCATTCAAACTTGTCTCTTCTTCTTGATTCTTTGGATCAGTCTGGATCTGAATTTTAGAAAGGGCTTGGACTTCTTGGACCAAAACATCATTCTAATCATCTTTATCATATTCAAAAAACCTTGAGGGCTTTTCAATACCTTCATCAACCTTCACATTTGTACTTTCTATAATCTTTCTCAATCTCTTGTTATAACACCAGTATGCTTTGCTTTGAGTAGAATAACCTAAGAATATTCCTTCATCACTTCTAGCATCAAATTTGCCAAGGTCTTCATCTCTTTTAATATAACATTTGCTACCAAAGACTCTAAAATACTTCACAGTGGGAGTGATGCCAAACCACAGTTCATAAGGGGTCTTATCAGTATTGCTTCTGATTTGTACTCGATTAAGAGTATAGACTATACTGCTTACAACTTTTCTCCGGTAGATCTGAGGAATATTTGCTTCCATCATCATGGTTCTAGATGCTTCCTGGATGGTCTGGTTCTTTCTCTCCACTACTCCATTCTGTTGTGGAGTCCTTGGAGCAGGTAACTATCTTTTTATCCCATGTTTGTCAAAAAATTCTATGAACTCATCGGATCTGAATTCTCCACCTCTATCAGACCTTAGACATTTATGTTCAATCCGGTTTCGTTCTCTACCATAGCCTTGAATATTTTGAATTTCTCAAGAACCTCAGATTTCTCTTTCAGAAAAGTCACCCACATCATTCGAGAGTGATCATCAATTAATAACATGAAGTATCTATCACCTTGTAGACTCCCGATTCTTGCCGGACCACATAGATCAGTATGTACCAAGTCCAACAATCCAGTAGAAGATTGTTCCTTACTTTTGAATGTGACTCTGCTCTACTTACCCAACTGACATTCTTTCAACAAACTATTAGTAGGTTTCACCAGTCTTGGAAGATCTCTTACAGGCTGAGTGTTACTTATCTTGACGATATTATCAAAATTCACACGACACATTCTTCTGTGCCAACAAATAAACAACTTTTACCAGTACCAACCAAGTGGAAGATATTACATTTTGTTTGAGTACCGGATGCAATCTATGTTTTGGAACTTTCAAAGATCTTACATTTTCCATTTTTGAATCAGAGATCATAGCCTTTGTCCACCAATTGTCCAACACTAAGAAGATTGTGCTTCAGACCTTCAACATATAGTACATTACTGGTTTTGTTCTTTCCATCAAAAGAAATAGTTCCTCTACCTCTGATCTTGCCAGCAGAATTATCACCAAATTTTACAACTCCTTTATATCTTTCCAAATCTATGAACTTATTTTTGTCACCTGTCATATGATGGGAGCATCCACTGTCAATGACCCAATCATCATTTTCTTCAACTTGGGCATCCAGAGCTCTTTCTACCATTTTATGATTGACAGATTTAGAGGGCATTGGATCTTCTTCCTTGATGACAATAAACACCTAGTCACTTCTAGATTTGTTTCCTATTTCTGATTCATCATCTGTTACTCCTTCATCATCATCATATGCAAGAACATAGTAACATTTCTTTTGGAATCTTGATCTGTTTGGATTTGCTCTTGAAAATATTTTTGGACACCTTGAGGCAAAATGACCAATCTTATTGTAGTTAAAACATTTAAAGGGCAATTTTCCTTCATACTTATCAGATCCTCTCGGTAGTCTTTTTGCAATAAGGGCTTCCAGTTGAGAAGCTTCTGCTTCATCTTCTTCCAGATCTTTTCTTGCTTTTTCATACCATGATAGTTTTTGTAGACACCTAAAAATGTCTCGACCACCAAATTGACTCCCGATATCCCTAATCATGTCAATTTCCCTCCTAAACCAATTAATTAAATTTTATTTAATTAATTACCCCATCATTACCCTATTTTTCATCAGTTCATCCCAGACAATTGAATTAATTTCATTAATTCAATAGTTTCAAACTTAGCCAAATGAATTTAGTTATTATGCAATATTTACTAAATCATTTTTTTCCCCTTTTGCCACTAAACTCAATTAATTAGTTAAAATCATGTTAACTAATTAATTTAACCCATTTATTCTAGCCCTAGGGTTAATTAAATAAAGCCAATGTTTAATTAACCTTAAACCCCTCATTAGGATGGTCAAACCTAGTTTAACCCAATTTCCCACATTCTCCAAATAAAGAAATTGGAATAAATCCACCTAAAATTCTACATCACAATAAATAATCATTTTTCCCATGCCTATACCTCTATTTCCCCCTAAATGAATTTTTTAATTCATTTGCATTTCCCCCCATGAATCTTTTATTTGGGAATAATCTTCCCCCCATAACTTATTTAATAATTTCCTCTTCCCCAAATGAATAAATTCATAGCCATCCATTTTCCAAGATTAGATCTAGGCCCTCCATATCATCTCCATCCTCCACCATTAATCTTTCCAATCAATCTCCACCCTTGGATCAAAATCCCCTCCAAAAGTCTATAAATAGAGCCTCTCCCAAGCCATTTTCAAGAAGCCAAGTCTATGCAAAAGTAATAATGCCAAAATCACTCTTGAGCTAGGATAGTGAGTTGCACAACTTGAATGAGCATTTCACATTGGAATCCATTGTCTATGGATCATCTTGGTCTTAGGAGCTTGTTTGGGTGCAAAGGCTCCTTCCTCCCTTGATGGGATTAGATTTGTATTGTGAGGTATAATCTTGTGTATATTGCATTTGGTTTAATAGTTTAGCCTTGTTTGCATTTTAATCTACATTGGCACGCCCGATGGGACCCACAAGGTCTAGTCTAACTTGTTTTCATGAGTTTTTAGTGCTAGATAAGTGTGTTTTGCAGGTGTAGCGCCATTATACCCTCGCAGTGGTGCCATCACTGGCTCGGTTTAACACTATTCTCTATTTTGGTGCTATTTCTGCGCAGCACATTCCACTTCTTGCATTCACTCACCATTTTGTTGGTTTAAGATCTTGCTATTTCTAATTTTCTCTCACTCTTGATTTACACAGAGATGTTGAAGTTGTAAGGGGGGATTATGTCAACATTTTTACAAGGGGTCTAAATAGGCACTTTAGCTTTGATATCATCTAGTTTTTCATTTACTCTGACTAACAAGGCTAACAAGACCTTGACTGTACTATCTGACCCCTTGCATTGTGTAGAAAAAATTACTTTTTTGCAGGACAGACATGTTCAGTGTCGTATCAGTGCCATCACTTAGATCGGCGCCATCCACGGGATAACCAAACTCCCTGAAAGGTTGCACAGTAGCGCTTTCCTATACCTTTATTCTCGCCATCGTCTAGATCATCTCTTTCTTTTTGCTTTATTAGCGCTAAACGTTATTTTGTCGCTTTCACTGCCTTAGCTTAGTGCTATCTTTTATTTTGGCACTTTTACAGTCCTCAATTAGCACCATAATTTTAATTATCACCATTTCTTGTAAGTTAGGTTGTTCTGCTCGCAGTGGCACTTTCACAAACCTGTTTTAGCACTATTTTGAAAAAAAAAAACTAACTTTGCTGTCTATGCAGGTGTTGACAAGGGTTTTTGCAGGTTCTTATAATCCTTTGCAAGATACTAACAAATTGTTTGCAGGGTTCTATTAGTTTTTCTTGCACAACATCATTTCATGTGGGACTTAAAATGAACCTTTCTTTTGGCATCCTAGTTAGACAACACTTCAATTTGGCATTATAAAATTGATCAAACAAATCAAGCAAATCTCTTTGGGTGTGTGTGTGTCAAACACTTTAAGTTGGTGCTCTAAAAATTTACTCTTTTGTGTGCCAACAAACAACAAATCAAACACTTCAATTTTGGGCTTTAAAATGAACCACAAATTTGCATAAAACATCTTGGTTAAAAAGAACAACAACTTGCATCTCTCACGCATGTAACCAAGAAAATCATCTTAATTGTTTGAAGTGTTTTTGTGCTCTTTTTGTTTGTAACGTGACAGAGCATATGCTCTTCCCTCGCACCATTTTGGTGACCTTGGGAATCAAAAGCTCATCACAAAACTTGTAAAAACCACACCCCATTTAAATCTGAAAGATCTAAAATGAACCATGCTTAGTGTGATACAATCATTTAGAATACGTATGCTCTCCCCTCGCACCTTTGAGTAAACTTGGGGATCAAAAGTATTTTTATAATTGTATTGCTTTTGTAATCCTTAGAGGGCCTACCACCCCGCTTCGAAAGGTGGGAACGACCCAAGCGGCATCAAGCTAAAGCCAAGCTTTTCCAAGCCGCTATATAAAATAAGGCATTTGGGATGAAATTCTCAAGCGACAGGTGTTGTTGTGTTATACCGACAGCTAACCTCCCCCAAAACCCTCCAAGGCATAACCCTTGGAGGCTGGGAGACTCCATAACAGAGAGTAGCACTGCCGCACGTATAACCACCTGAACAGATGCCCTTACTATGAACCTTTATTTTAGCAAGCCAAAATCCATCTATTTGTTGACACAAAGGGGAAACCCTTAAAGCGGCCTCGATTCATGCGGTTCTTAACCGAGGTAGCAGGGACAATCTAAAGGTTTGGTGAGGGACAAGCCTTATAAGAAACCCAGATCTTGGTATGCGTGAGAAGTGTGTGCAATTGTGAGGAGGAGCCAATGCTACCAAGATCCTGGAGCTACTCGCTTTGAATAGGCGGAGCTAGGGGATTCAACAAATACTGTCACATTCTTGCCATAGGTTGTGAAAAGTGCTTGTTCAAACAAAATCATACGTCATTTCACAAAACAAAAAAATCTTGGTTGTTGTGTGTTCATGTGCTTAATTGTGTGTTAAATGTGCTTTTATTATTCACAAACAACCTACCAAGAGACATTGAAAACAAGTTGACCAAATTCCCATGAAAGAAAATCCAAATTTGTCCTCAAAATTTTGTCTGCCCTGTTTCAACGCCATATCTGCCTGATTGTGGTGCCATTTCACCTGTGGATTGGCGTTGTTCCCAGATTGACTGGCCTAAAACAGAGACCTAGTTAGTTGTGATCCCCACCATCTACACTGCCATAATCCATAGTCACATTCCAAAAATCTAACAATAGTCCATCCATTTTCTTCCAATTTTTTCAAAACCACACCTTCTCTTTTGACCTTAGAGGATTAACCACCACCATTGTTGGAACCCTTAGCTATATCAAAATCCATTCAAATTTCCATCCGCTTGTCTTCAGTGATTACATACCTTTTGGACCAAATCAAAATCCTTGTCATAAGAAAATCACTCCAAAAATCCCCAAAATCTCCCAAATCAAAACATCATCAAAATTTGTCATCCTTTTGAGCTAAAAATTGACCTAGATTTTCTCCTACACACATCATATCTTGCTTGGAAAGTCAATAGTCTACCTTCCAAGTGAAATCATTATCCCTCTTTGCGTAAGGTCATTAGTCAACCCCAAACAAAGAAAGACATCTCTTTTGTGCAAACCACAAATCTAGGTCCTATCTGTATATCGAAAAATTTGGATCTATAAATGGAAATGATCAAACAATTGAAATGCATAACCTAAATCTAAATAATTCAATACCTCGAAGATGCAAGATGAGCTTGATTGATTAATCAATTTATTGTGTTGATTGCTCGCTTCCATAGCATAACATTGATAGAGAGATAAATGATGGATGGTTGATGGTGCAAGCTAGAAGAATGATTTTGGTAGAATGAGGATAGATAATGGCTTGAGATGAAAATTCAGCAGAGTGAGGTTTCATGAAGAAGAATCCTGAATCATCTAATGGCTCAAGAGAGGCTTGTTTTATAGGAAAGGCTTGGTTCAAATGGATGGCTAGGATCAATTAGGGCTTTAGATGAAATAGATGGATAGGATTAAGTTAGGTTTCCTTGCACATTAAGAAATTGTAGTCAATTGACATGTGGCAAGGGAAGATAAGGCTTAGGTGTGCTTGTGTAGATAAATACTAAAATTAGGTCCCATTAGTTGTGCATGTGAAGGACAAAAGTTGTACTACAACACATGATTAAGGGGAAATAGACAAATGTCAAGGTGAGATGAAAGGTCATGTGACTGAATTCAAATAAAATATTTGAATTAGTTGGAATATGAGTTGGAAATTAATTAAATAAATAAGATTTATCTAATTAATTTGAAAGATGAATAGGATGGGATAAGATATGATGTGGAAATTAATTAAATAAATAAAATTTAATTAATTAATTAAAAAGTGGGATTATGATGTGGAAATTAATCAAATAAATAAAATTTATTTAATTAATTGGCTAAGTGGGATTAAGAGTGGGATTTAGGACAAAATGGCTTATGATGTCTAGGATAATGTTTTTGACAAGGTGTTGCTAGACATGGACAAAGTTGGGACAAATTTGGGTGTCTACATTTTGCCCCTCTTTGAGATGATGTTCGAGATGATGAGCTTTGTGTCAAGTAACATCATTTCAAAGAAGTTAAGGTATGGATAGAGGAAAAGGATAGTGATGATGATGTAAGGATATGATGAGGATGATGATGATGAAAAGAATAAGATGATGATGCCCCCTCGAGAGGATAGGCGGGTTGGACAAACACGAGTATGCTCTCGAAAAGAAAGGGATTGGCTAAGAAAGAAAGATAAGGGAATGGATAGAAGAAATGAAGATGCGTTATGCTGCAATGAATGTGAGTAACCATGATGTTTGATATAGCACTAGACATTATGCACCAAGGTATAAGAACCAGGGTGACAATGTGCCTGGTGCCCCAACATAATACAACCTTGTCTAACGTATGAGGAAGTAAACTTAGAGCATTAAAGTCCTAATGCACAAAAGGTATGATATGACCTTGGATGCAAAGGATAGTGCAAAAAGCTATTCCAACATACACAAGATATGAATATTAGCTGGAAATGATATGGATTTGATACAAAATGCAAGATAAAATAATAACACACACAAGCAAGCAAGCAAGCATGCACAAATGATTCAAAAACAAACAAGGTATTGCCCCTGTCAAGCTGTAAACCAATGATTGGTTGTTGATTGATGATAGTTGAGAGTGTTGTCATTGTGGAGAAAGCTGTATCCCTAGATCAACACAAGGTTGTTTGCTGAGTTGGTTGGTTGGTTGGCTGATTGATTTGGTTTACAACAAGTCTAGGATCAAGGCCATGGATTGCGCTTGGATAACTTGTTTTGATTGATTAACTTGATTGGTATGGATTAAGGATGGGCTTACACTTGGATCATTTCTTGGAATGATTTGATTTGATGAATGGATAAAGATTGATTTGATGAAATGTTGATGATGGGATGATATGTGGTGGATTGAGCTGCTTTGGATTTGTTCCGATTGGAGTTAGATGTGATTGAGTTGATTTTCTTTGGTGTTGATGCTAATGATTGATAGGATGTATTTTGATGGTTGGATTGATGTGCTTTGAGTTGATTTTATTTGGTGTTGATGTTGATGATTGATAGGATTTGTTTTGATGGTTGGATTGATGTGCTTTGAGTTGATTTTCTTTGGTGTTGATGCTAATGATTGATAGGATTTGTTTTGATGGTTGGCTTGATGTGCTTTGGTTGTGATGTTTGCTATTGCTAGGTTGATTGTTTTGATGATTGGATTGTTTTGAATGATGATAATGATGGTGCAATGATTAGAGTGTCGATTCAATCTAAGCATAAGCAAGTCTTCTCAGTATGCTCAAAGGATGCAAAAAAAACAAGGTATTGCCCTTGTCGAGTCATAAACCAATGATTGATTGTTTGATTGATGATGATAGATAGTGTTGTCATTGCGGGGAAAGCTATATCCCTAGATCAACACAAGGATGTGGAAACACTATATCCCATTGATGATGATTGATTCAGTTTATGACAAGATTAGGATCAAAAACCCGTTGATTTGATTGGATAATGTTCCTTGATTGATTAGCTTGCTTGATATGGATTAGTGTGACTTGGATTTAAGATCATTGCTTGGATTGAGTTGATTGATATGATTGGAAGAAGCGATTGATTGAAATGGATGAATGAATGTTATTGATAGGAAGAATTGATGATGGTGATGATTTGATTTTGATTGAATGTTGATGGAGTGGAGTGATTTGGATGATAATTGAATCAGTGTTATTACTTTTATTTCTTAGATTTTTCATTAGATAGTTGATTTTTTGGATTTTTTGACATATTTTGATTTGTTTTTGGAGTTTTTGAAATGTTTTGGGATGTCAATGGATTTACAATTGAGTAGCCTTTGTGCTAGATACCAATGACAAGGGAGAAAACCAAGTCTAGGTGCAAAGGATGGATGATAGTGAATGAGATGGAAGGCTCATAAGAGTTAGATGGATAAAGAGATAGGCCATAAAATGGATGGATGTATGCCTCATAATAAATGGATAGGTAGGCTATAGTGGAAAGCTCAAGATAAATGAATGGGGATAAGCTATAAGATGGAAAGCTCGTGATAAGAATACACCATGGTGGATGGATTATAAGGGAGATAGGATGTTATCTCCAAAGGTTATTTTGCATAGGAAGAACTTGCCCCATTCTAGGTGGTAATGCTTAGGATTTTTACATGATTAATTTCATGACCAAGGGATGACATGATGGATTGGTTTAAATGAGATGGATAAATGGTTAATGGATAGGACTTGGTTTGGAAAGTGTTGGCAAGAGACACTATATGGATTCATGAATGTTGTCATTGATGGCAACAAAGGTTAGCCCACACGTCCGTAGGACATAATGAGTCTTTACCGGAAGACAGATTGCAAAGTATTGAGGTCCAGTAAGTAGGAACAGAGCAGTTAGTAAGGTTTGACAGACAGGTCTGGATCTCTCAGAGAAAGTATCTTGGTGAAGTATGGATTTGGGTAAGTCAAGAGGACTACCTTGAGTGATAGAATCCAAGGATTTAGCCTCCAGTGATAGATGAAGAAAAAGATATGATCACTTGAGTATCAGGTTCCTGATTGGCAGTGTGATAGAGGAAGAACTGACTAGCAGAACATCAGACATCATTCTGAATGTGTTGCTGATGATGGAAAAGGTTCTTAAGGCATAAGTTATGTTTGACCAACATGATTAATGACTTCTGCAAGTATATGCTTGATCTGCATTACTTGATGTGTAAGGATTCAGCCGACAGATCAGAGTTTGTAAAAAGTTTGACTATTCCGGGTGCCGACTAGAAAGGTGATGAAATCACTTGTGCGGATATATATATATACATGATGGATTTAGTTGTGAGAGGTGTTGTTGTGGTTGAATATGTGCGAATAAGAGCAGTACAACAAAATAGAAGCAGTAAGGAAGGTCTGGTATGTGAAAGGAAAGCAGCATAAGAGAAGAGCAAAGATGAAGTGTAGCAGATCAGTGTACTGAGCCTAACTGAAACTAAACTCCAGCATATGTAGATGCTTCCAATCAGTTCAAGTATTGTATAACACTCTTTTTGTAGACAGTGAGTCTCTTGTAGGCAGTGTGCCTCTTGTGAGCAGTGTGCTCGGACAGTGAGCCCAAATTGGCAAGTGCCATTTTGTTTTTCCTTATTCTTCTAACAGAGAATAATCTTTGGGTTAATCACCCCATGGTTTTCTCCCTTAATAGGGTTTCCACATCAAAAATATTGTGTCATGTGTATCTCCATTTCATGGCTATGTTTGCTTATTTGAATTATTGCTGCATTGATTATTAAGAAAGTTTAGAATGTAGAAAATAGTAGGATAACTGATTCACCCCCCCTCTCAGTTATCAATAATTGGTATCAGAGCTAAGTTCCTCCTAACAAAGTCTAACAGCTTGAGGAAGATCTAGGAATCCAAATGGATGCATATGGTTTAAGGGAGCAACTCAAGACTACCCTTGATGATCTTGAACAGTCAAACTTTGAAGTGAATGATTTAAAGGAAAGACTCAAACAGGCTGATGAATTCATGAGAGAACTGAAAGATAAATTAAGTCTCTATATGAAAAAGAGAAAGGAGCTGCTTTAGCAATTGGCAAGACAAGGTGAAACAAATGATGCAAATGAAGAGCTGAAGGAGAAAACCAATTTATGTGAAAAGTTATCAAAAGAAATCATTATGGTAAGACATGAAATAGAATCAGGAGTTATGAAGTTTACCCAAGAAATTGAAGAGAAAAGAAAAATTAAAGATTATCTAAGACAATCTCTCAGGGACAAATCAGAATATTGCCACTAGATGGATAGAATTATCAGACATCTTGAATTTGATCTTGAAGATGCTAAAAATAGTGAAGAAAAACTTAAGGATCAAATTGTCTCTCTCAAAAGGGATCTTGAAATAGCAAATGAATATAAAGAGAAATTCAAGATAAGTTCTGCTCAACTTGAAGTTCTTCTTGAAAGTCAAAAGAAGGTAGATGACAAGTGTGGCTTGGGATATGAGAAAGGAGAAAGCTCTGGATCCGGTCAGAAGAACTTTGGATCAGAAAATCCAAGGAACAAGCCTAGAAGACCTCCGGTAAGATAGCCTAATGCGTAAAGATATCCATCCTTCAATGGATATTGTCACAACTGTAATAACTTTGGTCATAAAGCTAATCAGTGCAGAAAGAAAATGAATCAGACCAATTCATCCTTCTCTAGACAGTGTTTCAACTGCAAAGGGTATGGTCACAAATCTCATGAATGCAGAAATATGCAAATGAACAAATCATTCAATGGTAGATGCTTTGCATGCAATAGAGTAGGTCATATGGCTAATCAATGCAGATCAAAAGGATATCAGTCAAATATGCAAAGAAATGTTGTTTGCCAAATCTGCAATAGATCTGGTCATAGTGCAAGATTCTGTAGAAGCAAGAATCAGGACAAAAGAGGTCCGGTATATCATAATCAGAATCAAGATAAGGGTAAACAAAAGATGAATGCGGATGAAGTTAAAAGAGAGATGAACAAGATTTGGGTGAAGAAAAGTACAGAGAATGTAGAGGATGGATCTGCACTAGACTCTAGTGCTAATATTCCCTCTAGAAATTAAAAGATGAGCTCTGGCTTAGGGGGAGACACAAAGAAAACCTTGTTCCCCCAGCCAGTCAATTGGTGCCGAAACTGGCACAAGAAGAGCTGCGGATTAAAGAGTTCATAAGGGAAACATCCAAACAAACTATGGTGAAGATTTGGAAGATCAGAATGATGTTTAAAGATCAAGATTGATCTGGTTCTTCAAGGTTGAGCATTTATTACAACCTGACATTAGGGTTTGCGGAGCAATATAAGGGTGTTCTCATTAATCATTTGTTCATTCTACATTCAAGAAGAAATGAAAAGTGAAGCTCTGCAACAAATCTCCTCAAAGCTCATCTAAGATCATTTGCAGAAGCTATTTCATCCAGAAATCTTTAGGCAAACTCCGTGAAATCGAAAGGTGCAAAAGGTATTTCCCGTTTTCAATATCTCTCTGCAAATTTTTTGAAAGATGGCTACTCCAAATATAGTAAAGATTTCTGATAGACCACACCCTACATTTAAGAAACATCCATACAAGTCTTTGGAGGCAGATCCCCTAGGAGCCTTTTCCAGTGTTCCGCATGGCGTATTGCATACATAAGACATTAGGGTTTACATACATGCAAGTATTGAAGAGTTTGGGGAATTCAAACTAAGAGACATCTATCAAAAACATTTAATAGATGATGCTTTTGAGCTTAAACAAGAATATAAGGCCATCTAGGAGAAGCACTTTGATCAGTTCATTCATTTCCCCTACTTTAAAGAAGATGAATGGGTCTGGTATGTATTGAGTAGAGTACATGATAACTTCCTTTGGCTAAACAGACCTTGCAAGATCACAAAGGAGGAAACTAGGGCAGTAACTAGTTTATACTCCTCCGGAGGGTTACCTGTCCTCAAATCTATCAAAAACAACACTATGACTGAGGCCACCAGATCAAAATTTGATAAGAGAGTAATGATCATTGAAGATATTATTGACCCGGATATCAAATTTGCTTCTATGATAATAGGATATAAGATATATCACTGTAGTAGGGAGAACTCAGTTTTTGGAACTGCAATATATACTACCTATGAGATGCTAAGAAAGAATGCAAAATATGATCTCTGTGAACTTCTTTTGAGCTAATTAATGGAAAACTTACAGAAGATCAAAAAGGACAAAAAGAACTCCTTTAAATATGGAGGACTGATACTATGCTTATTTTTCTACTTCATGAATGAGCTTCCTAGATCAAGTGGATGGGTATGGGAAAATGATAAACCGGTAGCAATCCAGATCAGAGATTACTTGCATGAACTTGGAGATGCTAAGGCAAGAAGTACAACTCTGTCAGGTTACTTCAAGCAATTCCAAAATATAATGCAAATCAGAGAAAGAATTCCCAAATCAGTGGTTGAGAAATATAAGAATATAGTGTGCTTCATGGTAGACACTGATCAATGTCTAATGGAGGCAATAGAGCCAAGGACAGTCTGGATCATGCCCATGGGGTATGAAGTCGATGAGAAAATTGTTGAGTTGCATATTAAACACATGCTGAAACAACCAAAAGATCCCAAGGCAGAAAGGTTTGGCACCTTTGAGGAGCTGAGTGTAAAGATTCATGTGGAGCTCAGAGAACCAGAGATCAAGAGGAAGGTGAGAAAAGAAGTAGAAAGTATTGCCCAAGGCCTAGGCATCTCAATGGAGGCACTTGATGCTCACAGGAAGAAGAGGGAAAAGGCTAAGGAAGAGAAGAAGAAGGCAGAAAAGAAAAGTGAGGAAAGTGTTCCGGTAGAAACCTCCACCCAGACTAGATCTTCAAAGAAATCTGCACCTGCCACTACCAAAAGCTCAAGGGCATCTAAGCTAGAAGCACAATCATCTGGCAAAGGAGAGAAGAGAACAAAGACAAAAGCTGCAAGAGCTTATGTCAGTCAAAGGGATGAAGAGGAGACTGAATCTGATGAAGAAATCAGGAAAATGAAAAAATAGAAGAAATCATTCGGTGAACACTCTACCGGTAAAGGAGAAGAAGAGAAGGAAGAGGAATTTGTTGAAAAATCCACTCTCTCCTTAGATGTTGTAGTGAAAGTAGTCATTGTGGATGGAAACCTACAACCCCTAACAAAATTCTATGATGATTGTAATGAAGCAGATAAATAGATTCTGGAGGAAGCCATAGTTCAATTTTTGAACACTTACAACAAAGCTTTCATTGAAATTATCTCTCTAATTCCCAAAAGCTTAGAGAAAAAGATTGAAATGAGGAAGAATAATGCTCAAGCAAAAGACCTCGAGATCTAGGAATAGATAGCAATTCAACTATTTCCTTCAATCGATCCCAAAACAATGAATATGGTATTCAAAGATTGCAAGGATGAGTTCCAGAGCAAAGCCAGGATGAATCAGCTAATGCTTGGTGAAACCGACAAAGTGGGAAAAGAAACTGAAGAGATCCTCTGAAATGCCTTTAAGAAATTCAACATTCCAGTTATAGAGGACTTGGGTACTGACCCCTCCACCACAAGTGTTGCAGTAGAGTCTACTGAGAAAATGACAGAAGAGGTAATAGACTCCAGTGCAGAAACAACTAAGGACTTGGAATCCTCTGTTCCAGAAGAAGTGGTCCATTAATAGACTAATATCTCTCTTCTGATTTCCCCTACTGACTCTGGATCCAAAGGAGAAGAAAGAGTAAAGGAGAAAGAAGCAGAGGTGAAGGGAAAAAAAGATATTAGTGCAAAGGTTGTGGAAGGAGATAAATCTCCAAAAGACAGTTCTATGAGTGCAGAAGAGAAGAAACATCTGTCTCCAGCAAGAGACACTGCAAAAACTATCCAAGAATTCCTAAATAAAGAAACAATGGAGATTGATGAACTGGAGCTTCTACAAGGACCATTCAATTTTGATTCACTTTCTCTGGTATAGATAATGAAGATAGCTTCATTTGCTAATGCCAATGCTAAAGAAAAACTCTTAAAGTCGCACATGGAAGACTATGATTTGATAGAAGCTACTTCCAAAGTGCTAGAAAAGATCATGCCATCATTTCAAAAGGATCCCATAGCCTCCTCATCCGGTAATCTCAAAACTCTAGTCAGCAGTGTTAATACACATTTTGATTCTCTAGAGAAGTCAGCTGAAGAAAAGGTCCAGAAGGAGTTTTTGGATAGGAGATTCTTAGAGGTACAAGGGTTGATCATTAATGATAGGAGAAACATGAATATTAGGATAAAGAGCTTAGAAAATGCTCTTAAAGATGGTGGTGAAATATACAAATTTTGTATTTCCTGGTCCAAAGCAACAGTGGAGATTGAGAAGAAAATAAAAGAGCAAGAGGATAAACTACTAAGTTTGTCTCAAAGTTTTGATCCTCTCTCTTCCTCCATAGTAAATCAAGAATGTCAGACTATTGCAATCACAAATGCAATAAAGAATTTTGAGAAGGAAAGGAAGAATATAATTAGCCAAATGAGTGAACTTATAAGGATCATTATCCCTAAGTTAGAGGCCATGCATGAGGCCATAAATGATGCTCAGACTACCGCCCAGACAAATGATCCGATAGATCTTAAGAGGGTAGAAGCTTTTGCGTTCCTGTTGAGTGGTCACATCTCCATTTTGGATCAAATGAAGCAAAGCTAGGCTGTAGAACTTATCCAATTGAAGACATCCTTTGCAGACATTCTTCAGTTTATGTGAGTATATAATATGTGGCTAAGTATAGTAAATTTTTTGAAAATTTTGGTATCTGGACCCTACCCTTTGCCATTGATGTCAAAGGGGGAGTGAGGAGTAGTGAAAAATGAGGAATCCAACTAAGGGGGAGCTTTAGAAAATGTATATAAAAATAGAGCATCAGCAAAGGGGGAGCATAGTGTAAACACTTAGTCATTTTTCACTAAGTGTAAACACTTAGTCATTTTTCACTAAGTCTTGCCATCAATGCCAAAGGGGGAGATTGTTGGCAAGAGACACTATATGGATTCATGAATGTTGTCATTGATGGCAACAAAGGTTAGCCCACACATTCGCAGGACATAATGAGTCTTTACCGGAAGACAGATTGCAAAGTATTGAGGTCCGGTAAGCAGGAACAAAGCAGTCAGTAAGGTCTAATAGACAGGTTCGGATCTCTCAGAGGAAGTATCTTGGTGAAGTATGGATTTGGGTAAGTTAAGAGGACTACCTTGAGTGATAGAATCCAAGGATTTAGCCTTCGGTGATAGATGAAGAAAAAGATATGATCACTTGAGTATTAGGTTCCTGATTGGCAGTGTGACAGAGGAAGAACTGACTGGCAGGACATCAGACATCATTCCAGATGTGTTGCTGATGATGGAAAAGGTTCCTAAGGCATAAGTTATGTTTGGACAACATGATTAATGACTTCTACAAGTATATGCTTGATCCGCATTACTTGATGTGTAAGGATTCAGCCGACAGATCAGAGTTTGTAAAAAGTTTGACTATTCCGGGTGCCAACTAGAAAGGTGATGAAATCACTTGTGCAGATATATATATATACAAGATGGATTTAGTTGTGAGAGGTGTTGTTGTGGTTGAATATGTGTGAATAAGAGCAGTAGAGCAGAACAAAACTAGTAAGGAAGGTCCGGTATGTGAAAGGAAAGCAGCATAAGAGAAGAGCAAAGATGAAGTGCAGCAGATCAGTGTACTGAGCCTAACCGGAACTAAACTCTAGCATATGTAGATGCTTCCAATCAGTTCAAGTATTGTATAACACTCTTTTTGTAGATAGTGAGTCTCTTGTAGGTAGTGTGCCTCTTGTGAGCAGTGTGCTCGGGTAGTGAGCCCTAATTGGCGAGTGCCATTTTATTTTTCCTTATTCTTCTAACAGAGAATAATCTTTGGGTTAATCACCCCGTGGTTTTCTCCCTTAATAGGGTTTCCACGTCAAAAATATTGTGTCATGTGTATCTCCATTTCATGGTTATGTTTGCTTATTTGAATTATTGTTGCATTGATTATTAAGAAAGTTTAGAAAGCAGAAAATAGTAGGATAATTGATTCACCCCCCCTCTCAGTTATCAACAGAAAGAAGGTATGCCAAGAAAGATCCAAACATGTTTCAACATTTTGCCCCTATGTCTTCTTCAAAATCAAAAGGTGGAAGGATGGATAAATGGGTTCAATAGGATAGGCATGTTTATGTAATGACTAAGGATGGTAGGATGGCAAGATAGGATAAGATAGGTTGGTATGATATAATGGGATAGGTAGTTGGGAAATGGATAGGTTGGATGAGACAATGTGCCCCCAAGTGTAGGTGACATAGAAGATCAACCTACACATGATGCATGTTTGCTAGGTTTTCATCATGGTACTTATCCAAGGCACCTGTTTACCAGGTTTTCACTATTGGATGAAGGGATTTCACTTTACTTTTTTTATTTTTTTATTTTTGTTTTTTTTCTTTTTTTTTTCTTTTTTGCTTTTAGATGGGTTGACAATTACACATGGCGCCTGTTTGCCAAGTTTTCACCATGGTAATGGATAGGAGGGACTCAAGTGGCTAGTGCTATGAAGGTTGATAGTGTCCCTTTAGAGATTGATGATGTCTTCGCATGGACCATGTCAAGTGTTCTCATAGATGTTGATAAGGGATTGCATGGATGGGAGATGGATTAGGTGGATAATGGATTATGATGTCGATTATGGAAGGTTCATGCAAGAATAGATGGATGGGGATAGTGGATTATAATGTGGATTATATATAGGCTTATGGAATGAATATGGATGAAATGTTTATGTCAAAGCATGGACCATAGGAAGGTGATTGGGGAGATATGTAGGATAATGGATGGAAGATGGGAAGATGTAGTTATGTGGAGGTGCAGTGGAGTGGAAGGGAACCATGACTAACGGCTGCACACACCGTGATAAACATTCAAGCTTTTGGTGAGATGGTGGTGTAGGAAGCAATGGAGATTTTTGCTTAGGAGATGGTTGATGAAGTGATTTAGGAACCCACATAGATTTAGTATTTTTAGTGCTTTTGTTTTGCTTGTGGGATTTTTGAAGGGAATGGAAGTTTTGGGTGGAAATAGGCTCTTGGATGGATATAGGTGGTTGGGATTCTTGAGATGTGGATGAGGATGCCTCATTTTCTTTGCTAGCTATTTTCTTAGGAACCCAAACCATTTTGCTTTTGGGCTTTGCTTTTGGAGGTAAGGATTTAGATGGCTTTTTGGATTGCGTTGCTTTGGTTCTTTGCATTGATTTTTCATGTTTGTGCCCTAAGGCATGAGAGTCCTTAGGATTTTTGGTAGGACTTTTAGCTTTATAGGTAGAGGCATCAAATTTTTTGCTTTTGAATCCCATGGGGTGGGTGGAGTGGATGGAATGATTGAAAGCTTTATGCTTAAACGATGTGTGCTTTTGTTGGTCATGATTAGGGATGTAAGGATACTTATGAATGATAGGTATGTTAGGTGTTGGAAGCAATGGTGGCAAGGTGGATGGAGGGATATTTGGAGTTGGTAAAAGTGGAGGCAAATTGGATGGTGGAAGGTGTACAGTCACATGCTTTTGACATTTATATGATGATGGAGGTGGAATGGAAAAATATGTTTTGGGTAGATGATGGGGTTTGCGATGGAAAGTGGTAGATTTAGGATGCATGAAGGGATTACCAACATCTTGGCCTTGTTTACCTTGGGGTGTGTATCCAAGTCCATATGAGCATGGAGGACCTTTGACATGGTTTGGCTCCAAAATACCTTGTTTATAAAGGCCTAGGCCTTGACCTTTGTAGTTCATGTTTTGGAGTATGCGATGGACAATGGGACTAGATGTGTTTTGGGAACTAGACTTGAGTTCCTTATTGGATGGAGAAGATGAAGTGGAGGACAAAGGTTGTTGTTGTCCTAAGGAAAAATTTTCATGGATGAATGTGGATAAACCCATTGGATATGGTGGTGGACTTGAAATGGAATTGATGGTAGATGGGGATGAAGGATCATTAGGATCTTGATTAGCATTGTGTTCACTAAGATCCAAGTTATTGGTATAATCTTCTATGTTTATGTGTTCTTGAGAGGCACATGTCTCATTATGACAAGTGGATGTTTGCTCATTATGGATAGGACTAAATGGAGGATGGATAAGAGCAATTGGGATATCTTTCTCATGGATGGATATAAGATTATGGATATGATCAAGGTGCTCATAGATAGCTTCTTGATCATGAGATGGATAAAGTTTGGCCAAATGGATCATCATGTTCTTCATGATCTTAGATAGAACCTTGATCATAAGTATGAGCAAAAATAGGATTAAATGGGCTATAAAAGGGATAAATTTGCTCATGAATAGGGTCATGGTGATGGCTAATAGCTTGAGGGCAAACCATAAGTAGGTCATGGATAGGTGGAACTTAGAGGTGCTTTGATCTTGATTAAGATTAGAGTTTAATATTTCCACATGTTTAAGATTATGCTCTTGACATACCTCTTGACTTTGGATGGAAGCGGAAGGTTCTTGAGTGGACTTGATAGACTCTTGAGGGTTATCGATATGAGGGCATGATGGCTCTTGACTTAGGCTTGTGGTTGGAGACTCTTGAATAGACTTGTTGGCTTGTAGGTCACATGATGGGCTCAAAGGGCTAGGTATGTTAATGGAAGGCTCTTGAAGAGGCTCAAGGATATGCGAACCACATGATGAGATTATAGGATTGGACATGACCTTTGAAAGTTCATTGGTAGGCTCATGAATGGGTGTTTGACATGGAGATAGTTTATTCCTAGCTAGTAGCCAATGGATCACATCCTTTGCAAGTGTATGAGTGGATGGGAAATATAATGGATGGATGATAATAGTAGATGGTGTTGCAAGTTTAGGACTAGGATTAGGTTGGGAGCTAATTGGATTGGGTGGATTAGGATTTGGACTAGATGGGGGTGACACATGAGACTGGGATGATGTGGCATCATTTCCCATTATAGGTGGGTACACCTTATAAACAATTGGGACAAATATTGGGCATTGATTTGTATTATGGCCTTTGGTCCTATGGTATGCAAAATAATCATGTTCATCATATGGACTTTCTTCACATGGTTTGACTTCAGGAAGTTCAATGAGTTTTTCTTTAAGTATTCTTTGTAAAACTATCTCAGCCGCATCCTTTGGTGAAGGATTAGAATGATATGGCGATGTAGGTAATGGAGGGCTTGGTGATTTGGAAGGTTGATGGACCAATGGACTAGGAATATGATCACATGAGGGTGTTGGGATAGGACTTGTTGGTTCATGTGATGGCATGTGATTGGATGATGGAGGGTATTCATAAGATGAATTAGCTAGTTTGGTATCTCCCTTGTCAAAGGTAATTAAGTCTTGTTGCATTAGGCTTGCATGGTCTATGTACAAAGGGCCACTTAGAGCTGCATGTGCTTCTTGTTGCAAAGGTGGATTTGGGCTCATTTGTGCTTGTTGGGGAGGCAATTGATAGCCTTGGTAGCTAGATGTAATGGTATGATATGTAGACAAAAGATCTTGAGGTGGACTCAAAGATGTGGGCATTTGATCTTGTTGGCAAGGTTGACTTGTGCTCACTTGATTTATATACAAAATGCCATTGGGACTTGGATGTTGTTCTTGTAATATCACTTGATTGCTTTGTGGATGGGCTTGGTAGTGCATTGGAACATCAGCATGAGGGATTGGATAAGCTTGAGGTGGATGTTCATAGGTTGATGTGGCATTGACTTGGTGGATAGGTGGATTAAGTTGATAGGAAGTGGATGGATATGATATGTGGCTATAAGGTGGATTAGGTTGATAGTGAATGGCTAAGGATTGATGTGCTTGTCGAGCTTGACTAGTGGCTAAAAGGTGTTGGACTTGGGCTATGAAGTGTTGCAGTTGAGGTGATTGGCTTGCATGGGGTTGAGCTCTTTGGATGAAGAATTGTAATGTTTCAATGGCATCTTGGTTTAGGGGTTGTGATCCTTGATAAAGATTTTGGAGGAATCTTTGGAATTTGATTTTTGGGTCCTCTGGTGTAAACATGTTGTCACCCAAGTGTTTGTCTTAAGTCCTTTTTAACAAGTGCTTGTTTAGGGATTTGGATGATGATGTGGCTTGTTTGGATGACTTGGCTATGAAGGATTGGATGATAACTAGGCTATGTTTGGGATGAAAGTGATTGGGTTTGAATGTTATTGGAAGAATGTGTAGGATGACTTGTCTTTATGTGTTTGGGTGTTTAGAGCTTGATGTGGTAATATTCAAACAAATGATTATGCACATACACACATGAATCACTCACACAAGACACATAAGAAAGTTTTAGTTTGGAAGAATGTGATGATGGTTAAGCAAGCACATGAAGACACTTCAACAAGTCCTAGTCAAGGCAAGGCCACTATCACAAGGAGGTTCTAGTGAAAATCTAGGGGACCGGCACCCCACGAGCATCCAGCAAGCCACCTAAGACTTTAACTAACCCTACTAGGAGTTTTAATATACACAAAGGTACACCTCCTTTCGAGTTAGCACTATATGGTGAGTGCTAATACCGATTAGACTTGGCTTTCACCTTATCCTCTAATTTTTTTAGCGGACCGGATGAAAGTACCGCTTGAGGTCATTCCCTTGGGGTGGATACCAAGGCAGACCTCTCTAAGGCTAAACAAAAACAACACAAGTAAATGTTTTTGATCTCCAAGTTCGTGTTGGGACGCGAGGAGAGAGCATACACATTTATTTGGTCACACTCGCATGGGGTTCATTAACCTTAGAGATTCAATGTGTGGAAGACAATGCAAGCACTTGTTTGTTTTAAAGCCCAAATCTAAATGTGATGGAAGACACTTGTTCGTTTTAGCCCAATTTCGATATGTGATAGCAAGTAATGTTGATTTTAATCCCAAAATCCAAATGTGTGACAAACAAGATTTGAAGATAAGAGATGAAATGATTGCACCTGGTTATTTTGCTATCCAAATATGTTGTAGATGATGATGTCAATGCTGCTCCAGCTCCTTAGATGTTCCTAAAAGTCACCAAGATGAAACAAAAGAAAACTTGCAAGCTAACAATGATATTAGGTCAAAATATGCAATCTGATCAAAATATGAATCAAATGACCTGATATAGAAAAAATAAGTACATATTCAGATTCTTCATGAAATTCTATGCACTTTTAAAAAAAATTTTGCGGAAATCTGATAAGTTTTGCAAAAGTTATGCTTGATTGAAGTTTGTAATGAAGCTAAACTTTGACTGATAAAAAAACCTAAAAATGGTATAGTCACCTAATAAAAACTGATCCACTACGTAGTTCATCCTCTCGTCTTTCCAGCGAGTCCTTGTTTGCACAATTTGGCCTCTGTATGTGAAAGTTATGATAGAAACACCAAGATGCACAATGACAACAACCAAAACCAAGTTACAGTTGCCAGATGCGATATACTGTTGACTAGAAGTGATCTAAATTTGTCTGTAGATGATATATTATGGCTTAGATGTGACTCATGTAGGCTTGTAAGTGATGCAAAAGATGGCAGAGGCAATCACTGCGTGTCCAGAAGAGATCTCATGTTTTACCACAGGCGAACCCTTGTAGATCAAATGCGACTTGGAAAACACCAGATGCGAACACTGTAGGCTTATAAGCGATGTAGAAAAGTCTAAAGTGACCAATTTTGGCCTGCAAGTGACCTGCATATGTAAAATGAAAGATGCGACAAAAACCCTAATTCTGCAGAAGGCAATTACTGTCAGACCAAAAGCGACTAGGTTAAAGACAAAAGCGATTACTGTTTAGATAAAAGCGATCAAAATATGAGCAAAAGCAATTACTGTCTGACTAAAAGCAACCAAAATATGAGAAAAAGTGATTACTATTAGCCCAAAAGTGATCTGGAAAGTTTCAGGTGAGAGATTGCAAATATTAACCATATGCGACCAAGTTTACCAGATGCGATCAGTTTTTGATCAAACACTAGCTGAATTTTACCAAAAGCTTGAAGACTGTTGTTTAAAAGCAAGCCAAATTTGACCATAAGCAACTAGTTTTTTATCAAAGGCAAGCTGATTTAGCCCAGGTGACTGTTGTTTGATCAAAGGCGACCTGAACTACCAGAGGCGAATTTTTGCAGACTGGTTGTTGTTTTCTTCACCAAATGCTCCATTTTTCATCAAATTTAGGCAAATATGTACTCAAAATTTATGGAAACAGCCTCTCAGACACAATGGTGAGGTTAGATTTGGACTAAGAGATCATTTACATACATTTTTAGCCAAATCTTTACAAACTAGGGTTAGAAAAATGCAAATTTTTGCTACAAAACCTTGCAAAAATGAAAGATTAGCACTCCAAGCGATCTAAACTTCATAAAAACAACTCAAACAAGAGAGGTTAATCAAGGACCGTGCCAAAATGTATATCAAAAAATTTGGATTTATAAATAGAAATGATCAAACAATTGAAATACATAACCTAAATCCAAATAATTCAATACCTCGAAGATGCAAGATGAGCTCGATTGATTAATCACTTTGTTGTGTTGATTGCTTGATTCCGCAGCATAACATTGATAGAGAGATAGATGATGGATGGTTGATGATGCAATCTAGAAGAATGATTTTGGTAGAATGAAGATAGATAATGGCTTGAGATAAAAATTCAGCAGAGTCAGGTTGCATGAAGAAGAATCCTGAATCCTCTAATGGCTCAAGAGAGACTTGTTTTATAGGAAAGGCTTGGTTCAAATGGATGGCTAGGATCAATTAGGGCTTTAGATGAAATGGATGGATAGGATTAAGTTAGGTTTCCTTGCACATTAATAAATTGTAGTCAATTGACATGTGGCAAGGGAAGATAAGGCTTAGGTGTGCTTGTGTAGATAAATACTAAAATTAGGTCCCATTAGTTGTGCAGTGAAGGATAAAAGTTGTACTACAACACATGATTAAGGGGAAATAGACAAATGTCAAGGTGAGATGAAAGGTCATGTGACTTAGTTCAAATAAAATATTTGAATTAGTTGGGATTTGAGTTGGAATGTGATGAAAGATGAGGACTTAATTCAAATAAAATATTTGAATTAGTTGGGATATGAGTTGGAAATTAATTAAGTAAATAAGATTTATTTAATTAATTTGAAAGATGAATAGGATGGGATAAGATATGACGTGGAAATTAATTAAATAAATAAAATTTATTTAATTAATTAGAAAGTGGGATTATGATGTGGAAATTAATCAAATAAATAAAATTTATTTAATTAATTGGCTAAGTGGCATTAAGAGTGGGATTTAGGACAAAATGGTTATGATGTCTAGGATAATGTGTTTGACAAGGTGTTGCTAGACATGGACAAAGTTGGGACAAATTTGGGTGTCTACACTATCTAAGCTCAATTTGTTGACTACCAAAATCATCCATATCACACATCAAAAAATCAAACATCACACAAAATCTCCTCCAAAACAAACATCATCTTTGGTCCAACATTTATGCGAAATCAATATCAGCCATCCACATTACCTCTTGATTGAAACCTCTAGCAATACATCCACCGCATCACCTCTTCTACCTCACCCCATTACCACATTCATCTTTGGGTCCAACATAATCAATCAAATCCTCTAAGGTTTCCATCCCTATTTCATTTTTACATTGTAAATCAAACATATCCACTTGCATGCCCATCACGAGATCACAACACAAGAAGATCCAAGAAATGGCAGAGCAATATCCAAGCATGCCTAATACCAACAGTCACAACATACCCATCAACCAAGCATTCAACCAATCTACGTACTCTTACATCCCCTCATATGGTACCAACAAAAATCCCTCCGATTACCTACCACAACTACGACCATCACCGCCACAACACATCCCCCTCGTATCCCAAGATGATCTCGATGTCTTAGCCTTCACACAAGATGCCGATAACATGGACATGCTTGACAAAGTCCTACGGTTAGATCTAAATAGATTTCTAGATCATCTTCTCAAAATTGGTGCTCAACTCCCCCCCATCACGACATCAGCACAACCATCCACCTCTACAACCACCCCTAACCCATCAAATAAACAAGCATCCACATCCAACACCCAACCAACTATCTCTCAAACAACAACACCCATCATCTCTCAAACGTCCACACTTGTCGCATCTACCACCAACACGACCTCTACCGCTACCACGTCTACCATTACTACCAATATCCCTAACCCCACCACTTCACAACCCGTCACCACATCCACTACTACAACAACGGTAAACCCTTCCATGCCACAAATTACCATGGGCATACAAGGCAATATCATGCAAGCAAGTACATCCACAAGTGTGCCTCCACCCAATCCCAACACCATTGCCTATCTATGACAGTTGTTCTCACAATACAATACATCCAAACCATCCCATGCCCACCAATCCAACATCAATCCATCCACTGTCACATATCCACATAACCTCGTAACATCATCTACACAATATCAAACCCCACCCCAATACCAACATCTCAACCAAACCAATCCTCAACATCAAATCCCACCCCACCTCCAATACCTCACCAACCAACAGGCATACATACAACAACCACAACAACCATAGGATATCAACACTATTGTACAAGGCTTAGTCCAATAGGTAGCAGACCTACAAACTAGGGGCAAACGCAAATATTATTCTTTTGAGGATATTTGCCCCTACCCATTCGATCGCACATTGTACATGCCCCCTTTCCCCAAGAACTTTGAGACGCCTAAATTCGACACATACAAGGGAAAGGGAGACCCTAGGGACCACCTTAGGGAGTTCTACATCACTTGCCTAGAAGTCTCTAACAATGACACATATCTTATGAGACTCTTCCCAAGAAGCCTCGGCGGCCAAGCCGCTGAATGGTTTGCCCATCTTCCACCTAGAATTTGAACATTCCCTAAGCTTGCGGAGAAGTTTGTAAACCACTTCTCTTACAACTTTGAACATGATGTATCTATGACAGACCTCTGCAACACCAAACAAAAGAATGGAGAAGCTTTCGCTTCCTTTTTACAATGGTGGAGGGGCTTGGCAAGCAAACTCCCATGGTCCATTCCTAAGAAACAACTTGTCACTATGTTTGTGGCCAATCTCAATTAGGAACTAGGGTTTCAATTACAAATTCTTTGCACATCCACCTTTGAAGAGGTTATCAACAAAGGCACTACTATCAAACGAGCCCTCATTGCCAAGGGCTCCATCAAACTATACAACCCCAAATCCAACAACAACAATCACAACAACAACTACAAATCCAATCACAACACCCCCAATACCAACAACCATACCAACACGCAATCCAATGATAAATCACGCTATTGGGGGAAGAACAAGAACAATCTAAATGATGGCATCACAAATGTGAAGGCCATCCAACATATCCAAACCCAAACACCTGCGCATATATATGCAACAAATGTAAATAACCCAAGAGGGCCAAATAAACTACACAAACCTCATAGAAATTTCACACCATTAGTAGAACCCATCGAGGACATCCTCGATAGATGTCTCAAACAAGAAGTGATCACACTCCCCCCCGTTCGACCACGTCAAGACAATGAACTCAAAGCGGCATGGTATAATGAAAATAACTACTGTGAATACCACCGCGTGGTGGGCCATAAAACAGCTGATTGTATGCAACTAAAACATTGCATCCAAGACCTCATCGACCAAAATCTTGTCAGCCTCGATCAAAGTGCCCAACCATCACCAAATGCAAACCTTGGAGATTACAAGGATCCTTTACCCAACCATAATAAAGCCTCCTCATCCAACCAAGCATACAATATCACCCCACCACCCGCGTTCTACGACTCTATTGTAGGATGTATAGAAGCATCATCCCATCATGTCAACATAGTTACTATTCGGGCACAAGCACCTGATTGCGTTGTTACAACTCGCCATGGCCGTGTATCCATCTATACAACCCCCTCCCACTGAACAAACACCTGCATCCACATCAACCCCCTTACCTCCTCATCCAACCGCACGTCCATCACCTATCCACCAGTATAGCCTCCTAGAACACCTAGGCAAGACACCCGCACAAATCTCCATCCTTGAGTTGCTTCGCACATCTCCCCTTCATAAGGACATCCTCGACAAAGCACTCTTGCAAACACAAGTCCCTACCAACTTGAATGTAACAAAATTCCAAGCCATGGTAGGACACATCACCTCACCCCATCATCTCACCTTCTCAGAAAAGGAGCTACCCACCTCTGATCACATACATAATGATGCCCTACACATCAAAGTCCTTATCCACAAGCACACCATTAAAAGAGTCTTAATAGATGGCAGTTCTAGCCTCAACATATGCACTCTAAAACTGTTAAAACACTTGGGGTACTCAGATGTGGTTGTCGACACTAGCGAGTGCATTACAATCAAAGGCTATGATGATATTGAACGGCTCTCTGAAGGTACTATCAAGCTTCCCATACAAGTGGGACCAAAAATCATTAAAACAAAATGTCAGGTTCTGGATCTTGACCTCCCCTATAACATCCTTCTTGGTAGACCATGGATTCATGCCATGTAAGCCGTCCCATCCACCTTCGATCAATGCATCAAATTCCCTCACAACGGTACAGAAGTCACAGTCTATGCTGACCCTCGCCCCTTCCAATATTGCAGTTTTCTAGAAGGTCATAACCAAACATTCTACCCATATAATAAAGCCACTGCTGAAGCCAAACCAAAAACATCAAACTCATATATCGACCCCGCAAGCATCACTTCCACTTCATCCCAAGCAACACCACCACTCGAGGTCTAGATCAAGCTATCCGACATGGGATGTGGGGAATATGACCTGCACAACACTTTTTGTGTGTGCACATTACCCAATCCTAAGACATTCGGCATCCCAACAAATGAGACAGCCAATACAGTCATTATCAAATGCAAACCCTCACCCATCTTCGAGAAGAAGCATCTCCTGGATCAGGATATACTTGAGGATATCTCATCTTGGCTCTACAAGGATGAAGAACCTGAGGAAGAGGCCCCCACAATCCCCATAAAAATCTATGGAAAAGGTTCTAAAATTGTCAAGAGCATGGGCTATAAAGGACAAGGTGGTATAGGCCTTCATGAACAGGGAATCGTAGAACCACTACAAGCAACAAAGAATCCCTATACTCAAAGATTAGGGTATGGTCAACCACAACGCATCCTCCCTTTCGGCAAGTGTATCTTATACACGGCTGCTACGCCCCCCTTAGATGTCGACAATGTTAACAAAATGGGCCTTCAAGACTCCTTTAGCCATTTTGCCGACTTCTTCGACTTATCCATTTGTACCATCTACTCTGTCACCACCCTCGCTTCATCTTCCGCTGACTTACCACTAGTCTACCCTGACCTCATTAATTGGGACCAACGGGGACCTCCTGTCTTCGACATCGCACCTAACAATGAGGCCATCACCGAAATGATGGGGACAAGAGATCACTTCCCTTTAGGAGATCATCGAGCAGGGTACATAATGGAACTCCATCCGCATGCCTATTTTAGGGAGACAACCCCTACTTCCAGTCACAAAAATGAAAAAAGAAAAAATGGATCCGATGGTGAAAACTGTTCCACGGCAGTATCAGATCCCAAAATAGTAAAAATAAAAGACATATCTCCTGGTGAAAACCTCCACGAGGCGCTAGGAGATGGAAGCATGGGCCTCCTTGAGGTAGATAAAGTATATCCAGACAGATCACCCATCTTGGTAGAACCGGCTCAAGAAATGAACCTAGGGACAGAACAAGAACCAAAAATCACATATAGAGTAGAATCTCTTAGCATGTTCGAACAGGAAGACTTCTTGGCATTTTTCACATGAAGAAATCACAACTTCGTATGGACATATACAGACATGCCAGGGCTAGATCCCACCTTGGTTGTTCATCATCTTGCAGTATGTCCCGATGCGAAACCAGTCAAGTAAAAACTTTGAAAGATGAATCCTCAAGTGGCTCTCCTAGTCAAGGCAGAACTAAAGAAATTACTAGATGTGGGCTTCATTTGCCCTATCAATTATCCTAAATGGGTTTCAAACCTTGTCCTAGTTGCTAAACCAGATGGCCGAATCTGTTGTTGTACCAATTTTAGGGATCTCAACAAGGCCTACCCCAAAGATGACTTCCCACTACCAAACATCGACATGATAGTGGATCTCACAGTAGGATATGAAATGTTATCCATCATGGATGGTTTTTCAGGATACAATCAGATAAAAATTGCCGAAGAGGATCAGCACAAAATGGCCTTCATATGCCCATGGGGAACATATTGCTAGGTGGTAATGCCATTCGGCCTAAAAAATGTAGGAGCCACCTATCAAAGACCCATGACCGTCATCTTCCATGACCTCTTCCATCACATCATGGAAGACTATGTGGATGATTTTCTAGGCAAATCCAAGACCAGAGAAGAACACTTAGATGTGCTAGCCAAGATCTTTGGCAGGCTAGAGCAATATAATGTTCGTCTCAATCCAAAGAAGTGTGTCTTTGGCGTCACCTCAGGTAAAATTCTGGGATACATAGTTTCGAGAAGAGGAATCGAAGTTGATCCTACAAAGGTCAAGGCCATCACCGAGATGCCGCCTCCCAAGACATTGAAACAACTGAGAAGCCTGCAAGGGAAACTACAATCCATCCGCCGATTCATCACCCAACTCGCTGATAAGTGTCAACCATTCCAACATCTCTTCGGGAAAGATACAGCTTTTGCCTAGACCGATCAGTGTCAGAGTGCCTTCGATCAGCTAAAAGAATATCTGGCTAATGCCCCTGTTCTAACTCCACCAAGACAAGGAGAGCCCCTCCTCTTGTATATCTCCGCAACAGATAATGCAATTGGGGCTTTGTTAGCACAACATGATGAGCATGGGAAGGAAAGAGCCATTTACTATATCAGCTGTACCTTGATCTCATATGAGCTAAATTATACACAGATTGAATGAGCATGTTTAGCCCTTGTCTTTACATCACAATAGTTGAGACACTACATGCTCAATCACAAGACCAAGCTCATTGCTAAGATCAACCCACTGAAGTATTTGCTAAACAGAGCGGCTCTCACTAGAAGAATGGAAAAATGGGTCATGATTCTATCCGAATTTGACATTGAATACACACAGAGAAAGGCCATCAAAGGACAAGTTATTGTAGATCAGCTGGCTGAAGCACCTATCCCTGCAGAACATCCTACAATTGCAAATTTTCTAGATGAGGCCATCCTAACAATCACACCAGCCCCAGACACATGGAAAATGTATTTTGATGGATCATACACCCATAGAGGCTCGGGGGCAGGTGTCTTGTTTGTTACCCCTCAAGGCGACACGATCCCTAAATCATTCAAAATCACATTTCCATGCACTAACAATGTAGCAGAGTATGAGGCTCTCATCATAGGTCTCCGCATGGCCATCTAATGGAAAATTGAAAAGCTAACTGTGTATGGCGACTCCCAACGAGTCATTAGGCAGGTTAATAATGAATACAAGACCAAAGATGACAAACTCCTGCCCTACAAGAAGATGGTTGATGATTTCAAAGACTACTTTGATGACATCCAATTCGAGCAAATCCCAAGGCTCAACAATAAAGCAGCAGATGCCATGGCAACTATAGGATCTCTAGTCGATATGAAAAAGGATAGCAAGAAATATGAATTCCTGATAGAAGAGCTCCCCATCCCCGCATACGATGTTCCTCAATCAGAACAAGTGTGCGACGTCGTTGGCCCCTTGTCCCCGTAGTACCAAGAAACATACCTTTACCTCCATGACAATATCCTTCCCCCTAACCTTTCCACTTCCCAATGAAAATCATTCATCCGTCGAGCCTCCCATTTCATTCTTATCGGTGACACACTATACAAAAGAAGTCTTGATGGCACGCTTCTCTGATGTTTAGACTCTAGGGAAGCCAAAGTAGCCTTGGAAGAAGTACATGGAGGTATTTGTGGGGCGCATTCCAGTGGGCCTACCCTATCTAAAAAGATCCTCTGGACTGGATACTACTGGCCAACCATGGACCGCGATGCCCACAGGTTTACCAAGACATGCCTCCCATGTCAACAACACGACGATATCATCCACACACTAGCGCAGGAGTTACAACCAATTGCAACACTATGGCCTTTCTCACAGTGGGGACTCAACCTCGTAGGAAAAATACACCCTCCATCCTCAAATGGCCATAAATTCATAATCACCACTACCAAATACTTCACAAAGTGGGTGGAAGCAATACCACTCACCTTCACCACAGGTATCCAAATCTCCAAATTCATCCTCCACTATATCATCTGCTGATATGGTATCCCCCATTCCATCGTCACCGACAATGGAAAGCCCTTCAAAAACCAAGAAGTTTGCACTTTGTGTGACAAGTTTGACATCAAACACCACTTCTCCACACCATATTACCCTCAAGGAAACAGTCAAGCAGAGGCTTCTAACAAAACCATCCTCCACATTCTCAAGAAGATAGTCAATGAAGCTAGCCACGATTGGCACCTCCAACTCAACCCCGCCCTATGGGCTTACTGCACAAGTATCTGCACTCCTACAGGAGCCACCCCATACTCACTAGTATTCAGATCTGAAGCCATTTTACCTATAGAGGTTGAGCTCCCATCTCTCCGAGTGTCCTTCCAAAACATTATCTCTGATGAGGACTACCGCATCGCAAGGTTACATCAACTAGAGCTACTGGATGAGAAATGCTTGCATGCCTTAAATCACTTATAGGAATATCAAAACCGTCTTAGAAGAAGCTACAACAAAAAGATCAGAACCAGAAAATTTGAGGTAGGTGACCTTTTCCTAATGGAAAATCAGAAGAACCTCTAAGAGTGTCCGAAGCAAGGAAAGTTTGTACCCAATTGGCTAGGACCTTATGTCATCACGACCGATTATGGGTCAAGAGCCTATCAGCTTGCAACATCTAAGGGGCAGCCTCTAGATGAGCCAATGAATATCATGCATCTCAAGAAATTCTATGCATAACCCATCTGATACCCCAAGTCAAAAAATAAAAAAAATAAAAAAATCAAAAACACCAAAAAAATTAGAAAATCAAGAAAAAATTAGAGTGCAATAAGAAACTTTCAATGGTGAAAATCACTTCGGTGATGCCTTAGATAAGTACCATGGTGAAAACCTGTTTCAGGCACCATGCGTAGTGGCCGGTTCTACCATCTAATAAGTCCTCTTCTCGTCACATCACTCCATACTTCACGCATCCCATGGCTTGGAATTCTGAAACATCAAGTCTTATAGTCTGGCCCATCCTATTCCATCTCAAGGCCAACCCATGGAACGAGGATCCTTGTAAGCTCCCTTTGTACATACAGAATTAAAAAATTCAAAAACATCGCAAAATCAACAAAATCCAAAAACATTGCAAAATCATAAAATACAAAAACAATAGAAAATACAGAAAATCCCAAAAAACAACACATCTCATCATCAAACACCCATCAATCTTCAACACATCAAGCCCATTGCAAACCATTCCCACATCATCAAGTCTTGCCAGAACTACATATTCATTTCACCCACATCTTAAAAGTACCTTGATCCTGTGGACATAGGGTATGTAGGCAGTCTGGAATATGAAGGATGTTTCCAGTACTCAGGTATCTAAGGTGCACCCATCCACCCTGTTGGATGGTCCCCTATTTACTGAGCTTTTTGGATCTCATAACGGACACACAAGCTATGTATGCACTCCAAACAGGTTCCCCAAGGCAAAAATCATCAATCAACATAACAACCATAATCCTACACATGGCCTGACTATTTCTTTGCCCGTCTTCCCACAGTTCTCTAATCAACACCAACGGATCTGTGTCCTAGGATATATCTTTCCTATAATGGACAAAAATCTATCATTCTATCATCACGTCTCTTGGCAAGAGCACACAAAGGCTATTTGTATCTTTTCGTTGGTCTTTTTGATTATTGATTTTTATCTTTTTGTCTCGCTCTAAGTCATTTCCAAAGCTACCTTGATCTCATTATATCATGGTATGTAGCAGATAGCACCTAGAGTAGACTTTGTCATTGTTTCTGTATGCTGTGCTTGTGGGTTGTTTTTATTACTCCAAGAATAGTATTCATTTCTTGAAGTCTAGGTCAGTTATAGCATGATGTGTCCTATTTGCATATACAGGCATTAAAACCTTTTATGCATTATTTGCACTCATCGCTATGAGTCCCCTTCCTTGACTAGACAAGATTATACTACCTTGGGCATGCATGAAATCAACCTATTGTTTGTGGGTCTAGTCCATGCAATTGCAGGGTATACATCATCACCTAGGTCATTTCATACCTTTGTGAACTGTACCCCACATTGCTACATTAAACTAAGAAATGCTCTCAATTAATCTTGTGCAACTATTGTTACTAGCTCAAAATCATCATCCTAATCACTCAGTTAACTATCCCATCTCAGCCTGGATTTAATAATCACTTTCCTCCATCCCCCACCAACCAACCCTTCACTAATCCCATTCCCCTTCCGCATTTCCACTCAACACATCTTGAACTACAATAAATCCCCCCTCAACTGACATGGTGTCTTGTGACCTAACCACCCTCTCATCTCCCCACCCCCCCTCCCCCATCCCTAGACAATCCCAATACTACCCATACCCATCCATACACCCTTATCCTCTCCCACCTAATCCCCTTTCCCATAGCCTCACCACTTAGGGTCAACACAAAAAAACATCATGCGTATCAGGACTGGACCATATCACCTATCACCTAGTTTGCATACCACCTATCACCTAAACTGCATCTACGCATATCATCTAGCTACATGTCATGATCATTTAATTACATCTTATTTTAGGTGCATATTGTCCATCATTGCATATCACATTAGATTCATGTTAATCCATTTAATTTGCATGCCTTTTAGGTTCATTTTAATCTGCATATCATTCGCACATCATTTAGGTCATTTTAATCCATTTAATTTGCATATCATTTGCACATCATTTAGGTCATTTTAATCTGTTTAATTTGCATATCATTTAGGTCATTTTAATCCATTAATTTGCATATCAGTTAGGTCATTTTAATCCATTTAATTTGCATATCATTTGCACATCATTTAGGTCATTTTAATCCGTTTAATTTGCATATCATTTAGGTCATTTTAAACCATTTAATTTGCATATCATTTAGATCATTCTAAATCCATTTCATTGCATATCATTCAAATCCCATTTACTTTGCATATCATTCAGATTCATTTTAGAATTAGTTTAAATTGTAAATCATATCATTAGGTCCACCATTAACAGCTAACAATTTGCATAATAAGTAGGTCCATTTTAGAAACAATTAAGTGACACATTACAATCATATCATACCCATTTATGGTTGCCATCACATAGGTGCATGTTAAAATTAAAATTAGTATCATTACATTACATAACACATTTTAGCTACATCACATCATCACAATCATTGAACCAACATTTAAATCATCTAGTAGCATATACATATTTCCATACATTTCCATTATATCACATTGTTACATCCATAATAAATGTTTCTTAGCCTAAACATTCACTTGTATTATACATCACATAGTCCATAAAATCACAACACCATGCATATATCACAACAAATCCATCATAAATGCATCCATAACATCAAAAACATCATTGCATAACCATAACACAACCATAGCATATAACATCCATAAAGAAATGTTGCATCAATCACATAGGCATCATCATAATAGAGCATCATAATCATAAGCATCATAAACCATCAAAAAGCATCGCATCATATATAAATCACTGCAAAAAGTGTACATCACTCATATATATATCAAAAAATTAAATGTCCTGATACAAAAAGGCCTCCAAGGGCTATCATGATAAGGCTATCACATAGAGGATCCCCTCTCTGAGGGAATGGGAGACTCTGATCCTGGTCAAGCCTGTGACCTTGTCGGTGGCTGTGACTGCAGCGGTGGCTGTACCTGCACTTGAGGGACCTACTGGGGCACGTGTGTGGGAGGAGGCATCGACTACTGAATAGACTGAATAGATCTTGATCTATGAGATCTCGATGCCCCTGATCTGCTGACCTGACTATAGCTCAGGGCATGCTGCACTGCTGGCACGGCTGCATAATATAGCCCCCTGTAATACTCCACACGTGCTCTGGCCTCTGCCAAATCCCCTTGTACTTGCATCACCTGCCACTATGCCTGACTCAGCTATGCCTGCAGCTGGTAAGTTTGTGTCTGTGCCTAAGACAACTGAGCCTGCATCTCTATCAAAATTGGGGCAAGTCCACCACCTGATGCCTGTAGACTACCCACTGTAGCCTCTTCCTACTCTACCCTGCCAAGTGCTGCATCCCGCTCCCTGGTCAACACCTCTATATCACCCTGCGCCTGGGCCAATTGTGCCTGCAACGCAGCCACCTATCCATCTGTCCCATCTAATAAAGCCAAGGCACCCCGCAACTACACCAACTCTACCTCACGGCCCTTTAGTGCCTCCTCCAGACTAGCCACCTGTGCTCTCAGGGTCTCCATCTCCTCTGCCTCGTCCTGTCGCCTTCGATGAGATGAACACCTCTCATCCTTAGCCTCTGCCTCCAAAGCTATCCCTGAGGTCCCTACCTCTGCATCATGCCCACCAACTTGTCACTGCCCCTCCTGTGGTGGAGGTAGGTCACCCTCATCTGCTCTCAGCTACCCCCCGCACCGCCGAGGTACTCTCAGTTGTCGCACTGATCTAATTTGTACCTGCTGTGCAGGTACCTACTATGTCAGAGCCTGCTGCGCAGGAACCTGTTGCGCCTGTACCTGCTATGCAGGAACTTGTTGCGCCTGTCCCTACCTCGCTGCCACTGCTGCCAGCACATCTATCAGCTAGCCATCCCTCCCAATCACTCTCTCCTCTCCATCATCCCCAACCTCCACAAGGAAGTCCTCAATGATCACATCCCCCTCCACGCGACCCTCCTCATCAGGGTCATCTCCACCATCTGAGTCATCACCCCCTGAACCCGTTGCCTCCTCTGCTAGATCTGTCAACTGAGTAGGCTGATGCATATGCCACCATATATCGTAAGCAGCTATGGTCCTGCATCCCTCACCGTGCTCCTCCAATCCCACCGTACGGGTCGAAGCACTACAAAATCTACTAGAGCAACCTGTGGCTATAGGGTTGCAGGCCAATAGGCTGCATCTTGCGGGGTCCGCCTATATATCGCCATCTGCTGAGGGGTGTCCTGCACCAAACCAAACTGCTGCATAACCCACAAGGGTAGGTACATCTCTATACAACAGTCTCCTCAACCCATAAGATATCTCTACTGAAAAGTGTATGGGAGATGAATAATGTCATATGGCCACTCCTCACAACTGATGTATGCTTGTCAAACCACACTAATCATGTCATCCAGTATCCTCAGCCAATATCACACCTAGCTAGTATATGTGTACTCTACATCCCGATATAGAAACACAAAGGCCTCAAACTACCGCTGATAGTACCCACAGGTCGGTCGAGTGACAAGGATGTGCTCCCAAGTCCATACATGTAGCAGAGTAACTCTAGCGGATAAGGCTCTATCATGCAGATAGGCGACGGTATGCATCTCATGATACAACTGCGCTAGCATTACTGGCCCCTAGATGTAGACAATCCCATGTGTCACCATCCCCTCTATCACCCCTCCCCAGCCAACTGGAAAACCCCTGCCTCACCTATCAGGCATCACCACACCTCCAATCAATGCGCAAAGGAATAAGGCAAATGGATCTGCACCCGCAACTAATGTCCTCTCATAGTCCATCTCCCTCTCATTCAGAGAGAGAACAAGATGATCCGTACCAAACACTCTGACCAGTGCCCTCCGCCCGCTCTTCATGTCATATCTAACACGTCGACCTCAGATAGGTAGCTTGAGGATGCGATATACATCCTCAAGTGTGATAGTAATCTCTCCTGTCAGCAGCAAAAAATTGCAAGTCTCAGTATGGTATCGCTCCATCATGGCCATCATCAGAGCTCTATGAGCTCGCAAAATGGGCATCAACGCCACCGTTAGAAGCCCCAAGCTCGCCAACCGCACCTTTGCGGCATCATCAAAACCATCGAACAAGGCCATCATAGTAGGAACTCGTCGCTCTCGCGACTACAATATGAACCACTCTGTATCCTGCATACGCAACATTATGGTTAGATGCCAACCTATCTTCTTCTAAATCAATCTTTCTCTTCTTCTAAGTGTCTAAACAAGCCAGCATCAGGTGGTATGCAAATAGATAACCCTTGTGCCATTTTTAAAAAATGGCGCTAAAATTTCTTCTAAATAGCGCTAATCCAGAGTATCGCGCCACTGCATACCTCTTTGTGCCAATCCACCTAATAGCACTACTGCGCACTATTCATTGCGCCATTTCACCATATAGCGTCACTATTACTTTTGGCACTAATTCGCCCAATGGCGCTAATCCTCCCAATAGCGCTAGAATAGACAATAGCACTAAAACACGCAATAGCGCTAGAATAAACAATGGCGCTACTTCCCACGATGGTGCTATTGTAGACAATAGTGCCACTTTGACCCCCATTTGGTGTTAAAACGCCAGAAATCTATTTCTTCTATAAATGGCGCTAATTCGGAAGATAGCGCTAAAACAACCACCTAATGGCGAAAAAACTGCCATACCCTACCTAGGCGGATAGCACCAATCTAGAGGATGGCGCCAATCCACCTTGCCGTTGGCGCTACGTGCTTCAATCCCGACCCCTAAAACCCTAAAAACATGCACGAAAAATGAGAAAATCACAAAGTCAGGGTTAGGCCCTACCGGGGGTCTAGTGCTGGGTGCCCGACCAAACTCTCAGAATCACTCGGAGATGTGTTGAAGTCGCGGGAACTAGGGGTTGTGGTCAGCCATCTCTCCTTCCCTTCTTCTTCTCTAGGGTCAAAGTGTGCAAATGTGGCACTCTTAGGGCCCACTTTTCCTAATATAGTGGGCCATGTCATCCTTCTTTTCTCCCCCAGGATGTAGATCCTAACCTTTTTCTTCCGTTTTTCTTCCTGCCATCATCTTTTTCCGTGCCCTATCCAACCTTCACTCCCGTCACATCCTTTCGAGAGCTCACTTGGAAAATTTTTATTTTCCCGCCAACCTCTGGAGGGGGCATCCCCTATCCATCTTATTCCTTCCCGATAGCTGGGGCATATTTTTCTTCGACCTAACGCCACTTCCCTCCTAGGTCCTGACGCCACATCAAAGTGGGGCAAATGTAGACACCTAAAAATGTCTCGACCACCAAATTGACTCCCGATATCCCTAATCATGTCAATTTCCCTCCTAAATCAATTAATTAAATTTTATTTAATTAATTACCCCGTCATTACCCTATTTTTCATCAATTCATCCCAGACAATTGAATTAATTTCATTAATTCAATAGTTTCAAACTTAGCCAAATAAATTTAGTAAATATGCAATATTTACTAAATCATTTTTTCCCCTTTTGCCACTAAACTCAATTAATTACTTAAAATCATGTTAACTAATTAATTTAACCCATTTATTCTAGCCCTAGGGTTAATTAAATAAAACCAATGTTTAATTAACCCTAAACCCCTCATTAGGATGGTCAAACCTAGTTTAACCCAATTTCCCACATTCTCCAAATAAAGAAATTGGAATAAATACACCTAAAATTTCACATCACAATAAATAATCATTTTTCCCATGCCTATACCTCTATTTCCCCCCAAATAAATTTTTAATTCATTTGCATTTCCCCCCATGAATCTTTTATTTGTGAATAATCTTCCCCCCATAACTTATTTAATAATTTCCTCTTCCCCAAATGAATAAAAGAATCACTTTTATTCATAGCCATCCATTTTCCAAGATTAGATCTAGGCCCTCCATATCATCTCCATCCTCCACCATTGATCTTTCCAATTAATATGCACCCTTGGATCAAAATCCCCTCCAAAAGTCTATAAATAGAGCCTCTCCCAAACCATTTTCAAGAAGCCAAGTCTATGCAAAAGTAATAATGCCAAAATCACTCTTGAGCTAGGATAGTGAGTTGCACAACTTGAATGAGCATTTCACATTGGAATCCATTGTCTAGGGATCATCTTGGTCTTAGGAGCTTGTTTGGGTGCAAAGGCTTCTTCCTCCCTTGATGGGATTAGATTTGTATTGTAAGGTATAATCTTGTGTATATTGCATTTGGTTTAATAGTTTAGCCTTGTTGCATTTCTAATCTACAGTTTCTTTGAAGAGTTTTCTCTGAGATCAAACTTTTGTTTGCCTTTTATAGAGGCACTAGCTTTGAATGCAGATTCTGTTTTGGGGGGTGCATCTCCAAACTCAGCCAATTCAAATGTAGCTAATTTTCCAACCAATTGATCTCTTGTGATATTTGAAAAAGATCTAAATTCTTCAATGGTAGCAACCTTGTATTTGTAATACGAAGGTAGGGATCTAAGAACTTTGGGAACAATCTCATCTTCATCTAAGATTCCACCATGACATCTAATGCCACAAACAAGCTCATTTACTCTTGGCATAGATGTAGTGATATTTTCATCTTCACTCATCTTCAGGTTTTCAAATTTTCCTTTCAGACTCTGTAGCTTGGCACATTTAACATACTTGTCCCCTTCATGCAGAAGTTCCAGTTTTTTCTCAAATCTCATAAGCAGTTTTTAGATCTATAACATTTGTCAGCTCTAAATCAGATAAGGCACTTAGTAGAGCTTCTTTCACCCAAAGATTATTTTTAGCATCTCTGATTTCATCTACAATTCTCAGACCATTTTGTGGAGGAACATACTTCTTTGAAGCCATGATCCAATATTGCATTCCTATACATTGCAAGTGACATTCCTTGTGGCTTTTCCAAAGAGTGAAATTGGTTCCATCAAACCTCGGACTATCATTCTTGTAGGAATACATCTCGGATCTCCTCAAGAGGTTAATCTCTTTTATAAGAACTTGGCTCTGATACCAATTGTTGGATTCAAGATAGACAACTGAGAGGGGGGGTGAATTAGTTGTGCCAAAACTTTCTTCCTATTAATCACTTAAATCCTCTTTGTAATTCAGCAGCATAATAATAAGTCAATCATGGAAACATAATGCAACAATTCAAGAGCAGAAACATATTAACACATAAGACACCAAGATTTTAACATGGAAAACCTAGTTAAGGGAAAAACCATAGGGTGACTAACCTAAGATTGTATTCTCTGTTAAAAGAATAAGAAGAACAAAATGGCACATGCCAATTAGGGCTCACTGCTCAAGCACACTGCTCACAAGAGGCCCACTGCCTACAGGAGACACATTGTCTATAGAATGATAAATATTACATAATTGAACTAAAGAATAGCATCTTCACCATGCTTGAGTCAGTTCCATTTAAGTCCAATACTTCTACTCTTCCTTTCGCTTTGCTCCTCTCTACCACACTCTCATCTCTTTCAAGATACATTTGAAATGACTTCACAACTTCTTATTTATACAAGACATCAACTTAGGGATAATCATCCAAGTTGGCATACTTTACCGAGCAAATACACAAATACAACTTGGCTAATTACAAAAAGACTTCACGCGGATCAACACACTGTCAGATACACAAATTTGAGACTTCAATCTTCTTAGAGGAACATGCGATGCTTCGTAGAACATCTTCAAAATCATCTGCAAGATGTACAACTCATCCGATCAGCCAAACTTAGGAAGAACATCATCATCTGAAAGTAATTCTTCAATTATGAGCTTAATCTTCAATGCAGACCACCAACATGAACTAGACACAATCCAAAGACCTCCACAAGCTTGCCTGAATCACCAAGAACATCCACACTACTTCTGCTTACTGAAATCATTCTCTCCTTCATCCGGAACCTCAAGAACACAATCTGTTATTGCTGTCATATTGGAATAGATGCTTGCGGACCTCCAGACCATGAATTAATTGAGTTGTCAATTCACATTGACTTCCTAAACACTCCACCAAATCTGCAAAACAAGATATTGCATTTCTAGATCTCACTGGACCTATCTATGTCACTCTGTCACCTCTAAACATCTACCAGAACTGATTTTACTCAAGTGGCCATAACTTCTTCAAATCTTAATGCAGACCTCTCAAGTATTTACTAGATCATCTTAAGACACATATCTACAAACCCTTTTATGCGCATCCTCTGATCTTCATCTTAGCTGGGATCTTCACCTCACTGTCTTCACTATTCTTCTCTGTTCCTGATATGACTAATTTTCTCAATATCCTCAGCATACAACTTGTAGACACCTAAACATACCAATTCCCCTTATAATCAATTAATTAAATTTTTATTTAATTAATTATCTCTTCATCACCTAATTTTTCATCATTCTATCCCCAACAATTGGATTAAAACTATTAATTCAATAGTTCAAACTTTAGCTAATTCATTAAATAAATATGCAATATTTATTTGGCCAAATTCTCCCCCTCACTAAATCCAATTAATTAGCTAAATCATGTTTAACTAATTAATTCAGCCTATTAACTGACCTATCCCTACCCTAGGTAATTAAATAGCCATTATTTAATTGCCTACCCTAGCCTATCTCATCCTAGCCTTAGGATTAATTAAATAAAACCTTATTTAAATTAATCCTAACCTCTCATTAAAGTGGTCAAACCTAGCTTAACACCCTTCCCCACATCCTCCAAATTAAAAATTGAAATATATTCTACATAAATCAATTTTTAATATAAATATGTCCTACCTCACATTTAATTCCTCTTACACCCCTTACCCATGCCATACATCATTTATCTCCACTTATCCCCAAATGAATTTTTAATTCATTTTACCCTTCCCCATGTGAATTTTTAATTCACACATATTTCATCTCACCCATACTCATTTAATTCACCCTTTTCCCAAAAATGAATAGAAGATTCATATTTATTCCTTGTTGTCCATTCCTCCAAGATGAGATTTGGGCCCTCCACATATCTTCATCCTCCACCATTGATCTCCCAAATCAATCTCAACCCTTGGGTCAAAACCTCTCCAAAATATCGATAAATACAACATCCTCCAACCCATTTTGGGATCCAATTTTCAAGTAGTGTTACCATGTCAAAATATCTATTGAGCTAGCTTGTGAGTTGCAATTAGGATAGAGCATTTAACATTTGTTTTCCTTATCTAGGGTACATCTTAAAGCTCTTGGGTGCAAAGCTTCTTTCCCTTTTGATGAGATTGGGTCTTCTTGTCGAGGTATAGCTTCTTGTTTGTATGCATTTAGTTTGTGTTTCACCTTCGATTTGGATTCCTAATCTACATTGGCATGCCCGGTGGGACCCACAAGGTCTAAATCTAATCAAATTTTGTGAGTTTTTGTGCTTGAGACATGTTTTTTACAGGTTTGGCGCTATCTACCTGCACAGTGGTGCCATCCTTGGCGCATTTTAGTGCTATATGTTATTTTAGCGCTATTTGGCAGAGCACTTTCTCTCTTAAACTTTCACTCACAAATCTGTTCAGTTTTCTTTGTCTTCCTGTTGTTTTCTTGGGTTCACTGTACTCTATTTTTGTAGGAATCTTGAATGAAGAGGGGGAGGTTATGCCAAAATTTTCTTAAAGAAACAAACACATATTTTGGCATTTATCTTGTCTTGTTTTCCATTCATTGGGCTAACCAGACTAACCAGGTCCTATCTTTGCATTCTAACCCTCTAGTTTAATTTGGAAGGCCTCTGTTTTGTAGGATTGACAAGTTCAAGCTCGTATAAGCACTATCGCCACCCAGAGTGGCGTTATTTTCAATTGTTGACCAGACCCCTCAACCGCATGCACAGTGGCACCTTGTCATAGTCATATTAGCACTATTTTTAGTTTTAGCACTTTCTGTGTATTAGTTTGACGCTATTTGTTTTATTAGCACCTTATGTATAATGTTTTAGTGCTATATTCTATTTTGGCGCATTCTGTACATGGTTTTGGCGCATCTTTGTATATCAGCACTATTGTCTAGGGTATCAGGTTTTCTTGGTCAGTTTTGTCAGTAGCGCCATTTTCTATCCGTAGTGGCACAATTTGGTCTCTATTTTAGCGCTATCTTTACAGGCTAACTTTGGGTTCTGTGCAAGGACTGATAAGTTGTTTGCAGGTCATCACCATCATTTTACGGCCACTAACAAGGTTTTGCAGGGTGTTTATCTTTAGTTTAAAACAAACACTTTAATTGGGACTTAAAAAGAACCCTTGCATGTTAGCTTAGAAATAAACATTTTAATTTGGTGCAATAAAATTGATCAACAACTAACAAACAAATCTTTGTGTGCCCTAGCTTAAACAACATTTGGATCTGGTGCTTTAAAATTCACAAGTGCTTGCCAACAAATCCACAAACATTTCAATTTTGGGCTTTTAAAAAGAACCATAAAGTGCATCAATAAACTCATTGGATTAAAAAGAATAACAATCTGCACTTTCCACTCATCTAAATAAGAAAATAAATCAAATTTGTGTGAAGTATTTTTGTGATGTTGTTTGTGGCGTGAAAAGTGTATGCTCTTCCCTTGCACCATTGGTGATCTTGGGAATCAAAAGCTTCTCACAACACTTGCATAAATCACCCCAACATAATCCAAAGAACTAAAATGAACCTTGTTTAGCATGATACAAGCACAAAATATATGTATGCTCTCCCCTCACATCCTTGTATGAACTTGGGGATCAAAAGTATTTTTGTGGTTGTGTTGCTTTTGTTAATCCTTAGAGGGCCTACCACCCCACTTCAAAAGGTGGGAACGACCCAAGCAGAAATAAGCTAAAGCCAATCTCTTTTGAGCTGCTATATAAAATAATGTGTTTGTGACGAAAGTCAAAAGCAACAGGTGTTGTGTCATACCGACAACCAACCACCCCCAAAACCCTCCAAGGCATAACCCTTGGAGGCTGGGAGACTCCATAATGAAGAGTAGTGCTGTTGCACGTATGGCCACTTGAATGAATGCACTTACTACGAACCTTTGTTTAGCAAGCCAAAAACCTTTTATTTGTTGACGTAGAAGGGAAACCTTTGAAGCGGCCCTGATTCATGTGGTTCTTAGCCGAGGTAATAGGGACAATCCTAAGGTTTGGTGAGGGACAAGCCTTCATGGAAACCTGGATCTTGGAATGCGTGAGAAGTGAGTGCACTATAAGGGGGAGTTGATGCTACCAAGATCCTGGAGCTACCCGCTTTGAATAGGCGCAGCTAGGGGATTCAACAAATACTGTCATATCTTCACCTTAGGTTGTGCAAAGTGCTTGTTTAAGAAAATCACACATCTTTTAACAAACAAAATCTTGGTTATTGTGTTTTATTGTGCTTGAAGTGCTTTTAAGAAACTTGCCAAGAGACAATAAAAATCATTTGATCAAACTCCATATCAAAACAAATCCAAATCTATCAACAAAATCCAACTTTGAGCCTCAACCAACACTGACCTGTTTTAGTGCTATCTCTCTCTGATTTTGGCACCATTTCACCTATGGATTGGTGCTATTTGCATATTGACTTGCCTGAAACCAAGACCAATTCCATTGTGATCTTTAGGACTTGCTTTGCCATAATCCATAATCACCTTCCAAAAATCTGTCAATATCCCACTCATTTTATCCAATTTTTTCCAATCATACCTTCATTTCGACCTTAGAGAATCAATAATTATCATTATTGGACCCTTTTCTAATGTCATAATCCACTCAATATCATATCCATTCATCCCCATTAATCTTTGCATACCTTTTGGACCAAACAAACATCCTTGTTACAAGAAATCATTCCAAAATCATCTCGTTTCTTTCATCAAAAACATATCCAAAATCTTCAAAAAACCCAAACACCCATTAAAAAAAACCATCAATCAAAATCCAAAACTCATCATCCCTTTGAGCTAAGGCTAGATCTAGATTTCATCTCTTACATCATATTTTTCTTGAAGAGTCATTAGTCAACCCTTCAGGTAAAAATCATCCTTCTTTGTGTAAGGTCATTAGTCTACCCCAAACAAAGAGAAACATCCATTTGTGCAACACAAAACTAGATCTTACTAAAGTACAATCATTGACCATCAAATCCTTTTCAAAAACATCATCCTAATCTCTCATACCAAACATCTAGTTCATCCAAAAAGTTCAAATCAAACATCAAAATCCCTTTCGTCAAATCATCCTCAAGCAAACTTCATCTCTCATCTACCATTTTGTTCCAAAACATTGTAAACATCAATATCACCCACTAGTATCATCCCTAGATTGACACTTTTTTGGATAATCATGTTAGAAGTGAGAAATCTATCCTTTATCACGCTACAATCACCCTTTCATCTTCCATTCCACTACCACATCCTCTTTTGGGTCCAACAAATCAATTCGGATTCTCTAAGGTCTCCATCCCCTTTTCATCCACCTCAAAATCAAATCCATACACTTGCATGCCCATAACTAGATCACAACACAAGAAGAATCAAGCAATGGAATATTTTGGATAATACATGGGCATAGGAATGCCTAATACCAATGACAACAACCTACCAACCAACCAAACACCCAACCCACCTATGGTCTTTCAAATCTCGACATATAATCCCAATGAAAATCCCTTGTATTTCTTGCAACCACCACCACCACCACCACCACCACAAAATGTCCCCACCATTTCCCAAGATGATCTAAATGTCTTGAGCTTTACACAAGACACTGATAGCATGGACCTACTTGACAAAATCCTAAGATCCGATCCAAATAAATATAATGACTACCTCCTCAAAATTGGTGCCCAACCACCCCACAACATGACATCATCCCAACCATCCACCTCTAACAACAATACTACAATATCCTCCCAACCATCTACATCAAACACCCAATCTACCATCTCTTAAACCTCAACTCCCACCGTATCTACGGCCACAACAAGCTCTAATGTTACCACATCTACAATCCCCGCAAGTGTCTCCAATCCTACCACCTCCCAACCCGTCATCACATCCACTACCACAACTACCATAAACTCTTCCGTTCCGCAAATCACCTTGGGCATACAAGGGAACCTCACGCATGCAACTGCTTCCACAAGTGTGCCTCCACTCAACCCTCAAACCATAGCCTACATGCAACAATTCTTTTCACTACCACCTCAAAACACGACCAACCCATCTAATATCAACGCATCTCATGTCAATCCATCCAATGTCAATCCTTCTCATCTCACATATCTACAAAACACTATAGCATCATCAACACATCATAATCCCAACCCTCAAATGCCTCCCCATATTCTCCAATAAATCCACGCTTACCAACAACACCTCACACAACTCAATCAAAACACCACCCCATAGTACTTAAACACGATCTCCCAAAACCTCCAACATCAAACACCACCCAATCTCCAACACCTCATCCATTAGAAAACATACACACCTCAATCGCCAACAACCCCAGATCTCACAACCATTGTATAGGCCTTGATTCAAAAGGTAGACGATATGCAAACTGGGGGCAAACACAAGCGTTACTCTTTTGAGGATATTTGTCACTACCCATTTGATCAGACATTGTACATGCCCCCTTTCCCCAAAAATTTTGAAATGCCCAAATTTGATAAATACAAGGGAAAGGGAGACCCTAGGGATCATCTTAGGGAGTTTTACCTCAGTTGCTTAGAAGTCTCAAACAATGATACATATCTAATGAGACTATTTCCAAGAAGCCTCAGTGGTCAAGCCACTGAGTGGTTCGCACATCTTCCCCTGGGCATTAGGCCTTTCCCTGAGCTCATAGAAAAATTTGTGAATCATTTCTCCTATAATTTTAAACATGAAATAACTATGACAGACCTTTGTAACACAAAACAAAAAAGTGGAGAATCCTTCACTTCCTTCTTGCAGAGGTGGAGAAGCTTAGCAAGCAAACTCCCTTGGCCAATTCCTAAAAAACAACTCGTCACCATGTTTGTGACTAACCTCAATTAGGAAATAGGGTTCCATTTACAGATCCTTTGTGCGTCTACCTTTGAAGAAGTCATTGACAAAGGTACTACCATAGAACGGGCCCTCATTGCCAAGGGCTTGATCAAATTATATGACTACAAGTCCAACAGCAATAGAAACAACAACAATAACAATGTAAACTCAACATCAACGTCCCCAATACAAACAACAACAACAACAACATGCAATCAAACAAAAAGCCACATTATTTGGGAAAGAACAAAAACACCTTGAATGATGGCGTCACTGATGTGAAGGCCGTCCAACATGTATAGAATCACACGTGCTCAAGTACATATGCCACCGATGTAAATACCCAAAGGGGGCAATTTAAACAAAACAAGCCTCGAAGACAATTCACATATTTAGGGGGACCAATCGAGGATATCCTCGATCGATGTCTAAAGAAGGGTTTGATAACTCTACCACCTATTAAGCCCTACTAAGAGAATGAGCTCAAAGATGCATGGTACAACAAAAATGATTACTGTGACTACCACCGCATTGTGGGCCACAAGACCGCTGATTGCATGGAGTTAAAGTATTGTGTGCAAGACCTCATCGATTAGAACAAAGTCAATCTTGAGAAAAGCACCCAACCATCACCTAATGCTAATCTAAGAGCTTACAAGGATCCACTACCCAATCACAACAAAGCCTCCTCATCCAATCAAGCCTACAACATCACCCCACCTCCCACAACCTATGACTCTATTGTAGGGTGGATAGAACCATCATCTAACCATATCAACACAATCACCATTTGGGCTCAAGCACCCGATTGTGCCATCACAACCCGTCATGGCCACGTATCCATCTGCACAGCCCCTACCACTGATCAAATCCCTGCATCCACATCAAATTCCCTACCCAATCATCCAACTACGTGCCCATCACCTACCAATCAATACAACCTCCTAGAACATCTAGGAAAGACCCCTACACAGATCTCCATACTTGAACTACTTCGCACATCACCTCTCCATAAAGACATCCTTGATAAAGAACTCTTGGAAACCCAAGTTCTTGCCAACCTCAATGTGAATCAATTCCAACCCATGGTGGGTCATATCGCCATGCCTCATCATCTCACCTTCTTAGAAAAGGATCTCCCTGGATCCAAAAAATCACATAATGACACCTTACACATCGAAGTTTGTATCCACAAGCATATCATAAAGAGAGTCTTCATAGATGGTGGCTCTAGCCTAAACCTGTGCACTCTTAAATTACTAAAACAATTGAGATACTCAGATGTGGTTGTAGACACCAGTTAGTGCATAACAATCAAAGGATATGATGACACTAAATGACTATCTGAGGGCACTATCAAGCTCCCTATTCAAGTGGGACAAAAGATAATGGAAATGAAATGTCAGGTCCTTGATCTTGATCTCCCCTACAACATTCTTCTCAGCTGACCATGGATCCATGCCATGCAAGTGGTCCCCTCTACATTCCATCAATGCCTAAAGTTCCCTCACAATGGCACGAAAGTAACTATCTATGCTGACCCCCGCCCCTTCCAATACTGCAGTTTCTTGGAAGGCCATGACCACACCTTCTATCCATATAACAAAGCCATCACAAAAGCCAACCCCACAAAATCCACCTCATACATCGACCCCACTAACATTGCCACCACTTTGTCCCAAACACCTCCACTGCCTAAGGTCAAGATCAAGCTTAGTGACATGGGATGTGGGGAATACGACCTACATGGTACCTTTTGTGTGGGCACGTTACCCAACCCTAAAATGTTCGGTATCCCAAAGAAAGAAGAAGCCAATACAGTCATCATCAAGTGTAAACCATCACCTAGCTTTGAGAAGAAACATCTCCTTGATCAAGATGTCCTTAAAGACATATCATCCTAGCTATATAAAGATGAGAAAACCACCCAAGAATCTCCCACAATACCAACAGAGATCTATGGTAAAGGGTCAAAACTTGTCAAAAACATGGGCTATAAAGGACAAGGTGGTATCGGCCTTCATGAACAATGGATTGTGGAACCAGTCCAAGCAATAGGAAATCCTTATACCTAAGGGTTAGGATATGGTCAACAATAGTGTATCCTCACCACTGGCGAATGTATCCTAGCTAAGGTCGCTACGGTCTCCCCTGAAGTCGATAATGTTAACGAAATGGGCCAGCAAGATTCCTTTAGTGACTTCACTGATTTCTTCGACACATCCATATGCACCATATACACGGTCACCACCCTAGCCTCTTCATCCAATGACTTACCCCTTGTATACCCAGATCTCATAGATTGGGACCAACATGGACCTCATGTCTTTGACATAGCACCAAATGATGAGGCCATCGCTGAAATGATGGGGGTTAGAGATCACTTCCCCCTGGGAGATCATAGAGTAGGATACATCATGGAACTTGATACAGCTGCCTATTTCAGGGAGATAACCCCTGCTTCTAGTCACAAAAATATAAAAATCAAACATGGATCTGATGGTGAAAACCATTCCGTGGCAGTATCAGATCCAAAAAAAGTAAAAATCAAAGACGTATCTCATAGTGAAAACCTCCACGAGGCGCTAGGAGATGGAAGCATGGGCCTTCCTGAGATAGACAAGGTATATCCTGACAGATCACCTATCCTAGTAGAGCCAGCTCAAGAGATGAATCTTGGGACAGAAGAAGAGCTAAAAATCACCTTCAGGATAGAATCGCTCAACACCAAAGAATAGGAAAACTTCTTAGCCTTCTTCAAACACAGAAATCACAATTTTGTATGGACTTATGCAGACATGCCAGGGCTCGATCCCACTTTGGTTGTCCATCACCTTGCAATATAGCTTGATGCAAAACCAGTAAAACAGAAGCTCAGAAAAATGAACCCTCAGGTGGCCCTCCTAGTCAAAGCAGAATTAAAGAAACTACTAGATGTTGGCTTCATTCGACCAATTGATTATCCTAAATGGATTTCCAACCTAGTACTAGTAGCCAAACTAGATGGCCGAATCCACTGCTGCACCAAGTTCTGAGACCTTAACAAAGCCTGCCTGAAGGATGACTTCCCGTTACCTAACACTGACATGATAGTGAATCTTACAGCAAGACATGAGATGTTATACATCATGGATGGTTTTTTAGGGTATAATCAAATCCAAATCACTGAAGAGGATCAACATAAGACAACCTTTATATGTCCACGAGGGACGTACTACTAGGTGGTAATGTTGTTTGGCCTAAAGAATGCTGGAGCTACACATCAACGAGCCATGACAGTCATCTTCCATGATCTTTTCCACCACATCATGGAAGACTATGTGGACAACTTGCTAGGAAAATAAAAGACATGGGAGGAACACCTAGATGTATTAGCGAAGATCTTCAACCGACTGGAACAATACAATGTTCGCTTGAATCCAAAGAAATGTGTCTTCGGGGTCACCTCCAAAAAACTTTTGGGATACATAGTCTCCAAAGGGGAATTGAGGTAGACCACGCAAAAGTCAAAGCCATCATTGAAATGCCTCCTCTGAAAACCCTAAAATAGTTGAGAAGTTTGCAAGGGAAACTCTAGTCCATTTGATGGTTTATTGCTCAACTTGCCAATGAATGTCAACCATTCCAACATCTACTAAAAAAGGATACAGCTTTTGAATGGAACACTTAGTGTCAGGCTGCCTTTGACCAGCTGAAAGATTATCTAGCTAATCCCCTTATTCTAACTCCACCAAGGCAAGGAGAACCCCTCCTATTATATATCTCAGCAACAGAGATAGCTATTAGAGCCTTACTAACACAACACGATGAACAAGGGAAGGAAAGAGCCATCTATTACGTCAGACACACCCTGATCTCATATGAGCTAAACTATACACCAATTGAATGAGCATGTCTAGCCCTAGTCTTTACTTCACAAAAACTAAGACACTACATGCTCAATCACAAAACTAAGCTCATCGCCAAGATCGATCCACTAAAATATCTGCTAAATAGAGCTTCTCTTACTGGGAGAATGGAAAAATAGGTCATGATCCTCACTGAATTTGACATTGAATATACTGAGAGAAAAGCCATCAAAGGACAGGTTATCACTGACGAGCTGGCTGAAGCACCCATTCCTGCAGAATATCCTACACTGGCAAAGTTCCCTAAAGAAGCCATCTTGACAATAGCACCAGCAATGGAAACATGGAAAATGTACTTCGATGGATCATACACACATAGAGGCTTGGGGACAGGTGTCCTGTTTGTTACCCCTCAAGGTGACACAATCCCCAAGTCCTTCAAAATCACATTCCCATGTACCAACAACATGACAGAGTATGAGGCCCTTATCATAGGCCTCTGAATGGCAATCAAATGGAGAATTGAGAAGTTGACTATGTATGGAGACTCTCAACTGGTCATTCAATAGGTAAACAATAAATACAAGACTAAGGATGATAAACTCCTACCTTATAAAAAGATGGTCGATAACTTCAAAGACTATTTTAATGACATCCACTTCAAGAAAATCCCAAGGCTAAACAACAAAGCTGCAGACACCATGGCCACCATTGGATCCCTGGTTGACATGAAGAAAGACAACAAGAAATGTGAGTTCCTTATAGAAGAACTCCCTATTCCAGCATATGATGTTCCCCAATTGGAGCTAGTGTGTGAAGTCATTGGTCCCCTATCACCATGGTATCAAGAAGCCTATCTATATCTCCATGACAATATCATCCCTCCTAACCTATCCACCTCACAATGAAAATATTTCATCTAATGAGCCTCCCGCTTCACCCTTGTAGGAAATACCTGTTGTGTGGTTACACAACATGCCCCATTTTAACTTGGCAAAACAGGGACCCAACTTTTGGCTTGGCTTGTGTTGTCTGCTTTCTGGCGGTTTGGTAAAAATAGGTCAGGTGCATCATCATCATGATATTCGATGAGGTTGGTCATCATCATGAGGTTAGTTTGTCAAAGTTCATATTTTGTTTCTATGACCTCATATTTAGAAAGAGCTTGAAATTCCATGCAGGTTTGCCTTTTACATCACCTGAAAATTCGTCCATATGAGGGAGTTATGCACAGTCAAAGTTTTGGTCAAACCTGATATTCACAAGAAGAGGGTCATATTTTATAAACTCAGTTTTGCTGTATGAAGAACATCATCATCATATTTGAAACGCCCCCCGATAATATCCTGAGGTCGAAATATCCAGACGTCAACTTTAAGTCATAGTAAGTTTTCCCCGTCGGGCGGTCTTTTGTATCGCGAAAGGTCATCATCATGATCTTGGTCTATCACCCGATAAAAATCATGCAGTCCCAATATCCGGACGTCAATCTTAGTGATAGTGTGTTTTACCCGTCAAATGACCTTGGGCACATCGCGAGCATCATGATATTTTAACATCACCCGATATTATAATATCATGCTGATATTATAATATCACCCTACTTAGAAAATCCACCATCTGCATAATTTGCATGCGCACGTCAAAGTCCTGGTGATCATCATCATCCTGATCTTTCAAGGCAGGATCATATTTCATATCCTCCTGATCTCCTTTTGCACAATCATGATGATCACCCTATCTTTCAAAGGGAGGGTGATATTCCATTCCTAAGTCATGTTGTCAAGATCATCATGATCTTGTTTGTCTACCCGATATTTCGTAATGTCCTCCTGCCGAGAAATATAACCTTTTGCAAATATCCTGATGACGTCATCCCGACCTGATAAATGAAGAAGCAAATATCAAGATGACATCACCATCACATTTCTCCTTCGGCGGGATATTTTCCAAGGCATGATCCTGTTCGCCAATATGACGATGACGTCATGTTCTAAGATTAACAAAAGCCCCGGATATCCTGATGACGTCGTCTGGACATTCAGCAGGATCATATTTTAAATCGCCTAGTGCAGATATGATGATGATGATCATCATCATCCTGATCTTTTGAGAGGGTTACCTTGGCCGCAAAGGGGTCGTATTACATGCACCACCCGATCATCTTCCTTAGGTTGCTCAATAATACGTTTATCCCCTGATCTTAACGAAACATGACGGTGATGTCATCTTTTGCATTTTAATGAAGCCCGAGTATGACGATGACATCACCATCATATTCCTTTCCTCAGCAGCAGGATCATATTCCAAATCCTCCTTTTTTTCCTTCGACATGATGATGACGATGATGTCTTTCTTTCCCCAATATGCAGAAGCGAAACATCCTGATGTGCTTTTCATCAGAGCATTAGGAAGGGAGGAGCATCATATTTCATGATATCCTGCAGCTAGATAGAAGACATAGAGTTGGGCATCATCATGATTTTTGGCGTAGGTATAACTGTTGCCATCGGCCAAGTCTAATTTTGTCACCCCGATCATATGTGGTCACACCGATGCGAATATGATGATGACCCGAAACATACAAACAGAGCATGCAAAGCCGGATTTGAAATAAATTGAAAAGCGGTTATTTCCTTGTATATTTTGAGATACATGATCATATTTGGAGCCCGATATACAAGAAAATGGGCGGGAAAATGAAGCGATGGAAATTTGAAGACCCGATTGCTGATTTCCAGTCAACGATGGTTGACCCGAGTGTTTTGACGCTGTTTATGCGTTTAGTGCATATTTTTCACTGATTTGAAGCTCGATTGCCTATAGCTGCACATTTTGGAGGCTTGTTTAATAAAATGTTTAACTTCCTGTTGTTTATCCGCATGATGATGAACTTAATGTTTGTCTGTTTATTTGCAGGAAGTCATGATGCTGTTAGAGCTACTGCTGAAGCTTAGCATTGTATGGTTGCACATGGAGGCAACATGAACCAGAAGTGAGGAGGATATTGTCAAATATGCTGTTCACCAGCTGGAGACCGAATCAAATCAAAGATGCTGGAATATTCTATGCCAGCTGTACATTTGCCAACTGGCGAAGCATGTGCTTGTCATCTGGACCGTTGATTATTGTGAGAGGATCCTGATCCTTGGATGATTGTAACTATTTTTTGGCATTTGCTCTATATAAAGGCCAGATCCTGATCAAAAAAAAGGAGATACATTAATATACACAGACGCATCTGGCGCATTAAGGCCAATTACTGTAGAATCAATTAGGAGATCGGATTACTGAGACTAATGAAGACTGAATTGTTGAAATGTCAAGGTTCTTTCTTCAGATCACTGTAAATGTACCTGTTCTTGAGCATACTGAATGGATATGAAGTTTCAGATTACATCCTGATTGTAAATTTTACGTAATCTTCTTGTTGATTTCTGGATATGTACTGGTGAATGTTGTGTTCAACTGGAAGTGCTTTCATTTCATTACATGTTGTTATCAACTTTTCCTTTGAAGATTTGCACTAGATCATGCGGATTTGTGGAATGTCCTGGTGAAGTATGATTTTAGTTTCCTTCTTTTCATTGCATGTATGGGAGCTTGTATGTGGATCAGTGATCTAAGTCAAGTAGTTTTGGGAATCTTATTCTTTAACCCTTTTCCTTTTTTTAATTTCATAAATTCATCACCATAACTGCAAGTCATGATAAATAACAAGCAGAAATAGAGAAATATGCTGAAATCCCGTAGGTAACTGAAAATCATTAGCATATTTGAGTTAAATGCATGTAGTATTGAAAATATCATGCAAAGAATCATAAATAATGGTAGAAATCATGCAAATATCAGCCTGTAAGCACATTATTTGACTAAATTCACAGTGCAGAGGTAGAATTATTGGAGATTCATGCAGAGCAGACATACAGAGCAGGATATTTGGAGAAATAATGATGAAATTTTGCAGAAATGCGTAAGGCCCCTGAATGGAAAACAGCAACACACATCAACCACTCAGTAACGTCAGTAGATTAAGACCTAATCAACGGAGACTTGGGATCATGAATTCTCTGAATTCATCATATCTTTCAAGATGAGTAAAGGTTGTTGTGTAACTTTTATTCTATGTTTGTGAATGACTAACATCATGACCAACAATACCCTATACAAAGGAGTCTTGATGGTATGTTTTTATGATGTTTAGACTTTAGGGAAGCTGAAGTGGCCTTGAAAGAGGTACATGCAGGCATCTATGGGGCACATTCAAGTGGACCCACTCTTGCTAAAAAGATCATGAGGACCGGATACTATTGGCCAACCATGGAACGAGACACCTACCAGTTTATAAAAAAATGCCTACCATGTCAACAGCATGGAGATCTCATTCATGCACCAGCATAGGAATTACAACCAATCACAACATCATGGCCTTTTTCATAATGGGGACTCGACCTCGTAGGAAAAATACATCCACCATCATCCAATGGCCATAAGTTCATCATCATAGCTATCAAATACTTCACTAAGTGGGTGGAAGCAATACCACTCACCTTTGCCACTGGAACCCAGATATCCAAATTCATCCTCCACTATATCATATGTCATTATGGTATCCCACATTCCATCATCACTGACAATGGAAAACCATTCAAGAACCAAGAAGTTTGCATTTTGTGCGAGAAATTCCAAATCAAACACCACTTCTCCACACCATATTACCCTCAAGGAAATGGTCAAGCAAAAGCTTCAACTAAGACCATCCTCCGCATTCTAAAGAAGACAGTTAATGAAGTCAACCATGACTAGCACCTCTAGCTCAACCCCACCCTATGGGCCTATCGCACAAGCATCCAGACCCCCACAACAGCCACTCCATATTCCCTAGTCTTTGGATCTGAAACCATTTTACCTATTGAGGTCAAACTCCCATCCCTAAGAGTATCTTTGCAAAATATAATCAATGATGAGGAATACCGAGTCGCAAGGTTGCATTAGCTAGAATTACTGGATGAGAAATGCCTAAATACATTGAACCACCTGCAAGCCTATCAAAATCACTTCAGAAGAAGCTACAACAAGAGGATCAAAAACTAAAAATTTGAAGTAGGTGACCTTGTCCTTTTGGAAAACTAGAAAAACTTAAAGGAGTGTCCTAAGAAAGGAAAATTCAAGCCCAATTGGCTAGGACCTTATGTCATCATAGCCACCTATGGATCAGGAGCATACCATCTTGCAACACCTGAGGGACAGCCTTTGGATGAGCCTATGAACATCCTACACCTCAACAAATTCTACGCATAACCCATTGAGTACCCCAATCAAAAATAAAAATAATAGAAAAATCAAAAAATACAAAATCAAAAAATAAAAAAAATAAAAAAAATCAAGAAAAAAAAACCTGAGTGCAATAAATACTTCCAATGGTGAAAATCACTTCAGTGATGCCTTAGATTGGTACCATGGTGAAAACCTATCTCAGGCGCCATGTGTAGTGGCTGGTTCTACCATCTAATAAGTCTTTTTTTCGTCGCAACACTCCATATCACACACATCCCATGGCTTGGAATTCTAAAACATCAAGTACTATCGCCCACCCCGCACTATCCCACCCAAGGCTAACCCATGGAATGAGGATCCTTGTAAGCTTCCTTTTGTACAACACAAAATCACAAAAATCCAAAAACAATATAAAATCTCAAAAATCCAAAAACAGCGCAAAATCGCAAAAATTCAAAAATAGCTCAAAAATCGCAAAAATCCAAAAACAATAGAAAATCACAAAATCCAAAAAAAATCATTTCTCACAATTCACCGCAAATCAACCCCATACATCGATCTCTCTACAAATCATGAGCATCACCATCCATCAATCCTCACCATCACACCCATCCCAAACCATTCCCACATCATCAAGTCTTGCTAGAACTACATATTCATCTCGCCTGTATCTTGAAAGTACCTTGATCCCGTGGACACAGGGTATGTAGGCAGTCTGGAATATGAAGGAAGTTTTCAGTACTTAGGTACCTAAGATGCACCCATCCAACCCATTTGGATGGTCCCCATTCACTGAGCTAAATACATGATTGAAGCATGGTCTCTAACGTAAAAATCATCAATCAACATACCAACTATAATCCCACACATAGCCTGATTGTCCTTTTGCCCACCTTTCAAAAATTATCCAACAAAATCCAATCGATTCACGTCCTAAGATATATCGTTCCTACAATGGACAAGAATCTACCATCCTATCAACATGTATCTTGGCAAGAATACACAAAGGCTATTTGTATCTTTTTGTTGGTCTTTTTGATTATTGATTTTTTATCTTTTTGTCTCAGTCTAGGTCATCTCCAAAGCTACCTTGATCTCATTATATCATGGTAAGTGGCGGACAACACCTGGAGTAGACATGGTCATTGTTTCTGTATGCTATGCTTGTGGGTTGGTTTCATTACTCCAAGAATAGTATTCATATCTTGAAGCCTAGGTCAGTTCTAGCATGATGTGCCCCATTTGCATATACAGGCATCAAAACCTTATATGTACTATTAGCACTCATTGCTATGAGTGCCCTTCCTAGGCTAGGCAAGGTTATACCACCTTGGGCATGCATGAAATCACCCTATTGTTTGCAGGTCTAGTCCATGCAATCATGGGATATATATCATCACCTAGGTCATTTCATACCTTTGTGAACTATATCCTACATTGCTATAGCAAACTAAGAAATGCTCTCAATTAATGTTATACAACTACTGTTACTAGCTCAAACTATTATCCTAATCATTTATTCAACTACACCATCTGGGCCCAGATCTCATAATCACATAGCCTATTTTCACCCCCTTCCCAAATCCCCTCATTAATCCAACCCCTCCAACTTACTCTCACTCAACACATCCCTAACCAAATCATATCCCCCCCTCAATGATGTGGTGTTTTATGACCTAGAAACTCCCTCATCCCCCACCCCATGCCCCCCCCAATCTATTTGCTCCCAATCCTATCCACACACCATCCATACACCCTTATCCTCTCCCTACCTATTCCCCTATCACATAGCCCCACCACCCAGGGTCCAACAAAGAACATCATGTGTATTAAGATTTAATCATCTCACGTATCATCTAGTTTGCATCTTACATATCATTTAGCTTAAATTGCATTCCATTAGGTGCATTTCAGAAACCTTTACTTACATCTCATATATCATTTAACTTGCATCTCATTTAGGTTCATTTTAGAATCTTTTAGTTGCATATTATCTCATTTAGGTTCATTTTAGAATCTTTTAGTTTACAATCATTTAGGTGCATTTTAAAATCATTTAGTGAAATATCATAATCATTACATTCCATTCCATAATTATTACATTGCATTGCATAATCATTTAGTTACATTGCATAATCATAATCAATAAACATTTAGCTGCATATCCATATTTCCATACATAACATGTGTTTATTAAGATAAACATACATTTCCATTACATTTTACATCCATAATAAAGGTTTATTAATCTAAACATTTATTTGCATTTTACATCATCATCCATAAATCACACACATGCATATATCAAAATAAGTAAACCATCATTACATCCATCATGTTACATCAATAGGTACATCCATAACATCAACATAATATAGTGCATAAACACAACACATCCATAGCATATATTCCATAAAGCATATTGCATCCACCAACATAAGCATCACCATAATCATAATAGAGCATCATGAATAAACAAGTAGGCCATCAAACAACATCATATCATATATCATCATCACAAAATATGCATCACTCATCAATATACATCAAAAAAATATAATAAACAATGTCATGATAAAATGCCTTTAAGGGCCAAAATGATACAACTGTCACATAGAGGACCCTCTCTCTGACGCACTAGGAGATCCTAGCCCTGGTGGTGGCTGTGGTCTTGTTTGTGGCTGGGGCTGCGGCTGTGGCTGTACCTATACCTATGTAACCTGCTAGGGCACATGTGATGGGGGCCCATCACCTACTAAACAGACTGAACGGATCTAGATCTGTGTGACCTAGACACCCAAGATCCACTGACCTGACTATAGCTCAGTGCACACTGATCTGCCGGTACGGCTGCTTGATAGAGGCCCCGATAATAATATGTCTATCCTCTGGCCTCTAACAACTGCCCCTGTACCTGAGACAACTATCCCTGTACCTGATACAATTGTGTTTATGCCTGAGACAACTGTGTCTACATCAATGTCAAAATTGGGGCCATACTAGCACCTGACGCTTGTAAACTACCCACCGTAGCCTCTGCCTACTGTGCCCTGGCAAGTGCCACATCCCACTCTCCTGTCAAAACCACTATATCACCCTGAGCCTAGGCTAACTATGCCTGCAATGCAACCACCTGACCATCTATACCATTTAATAATGCCACTGTCCCCTGCAACTGAACCAATTCTACCTCACGGCTCTCTAAAGCCTCCTACAGGATGGCTACCTGTGCTTGCAGAGTCTCAACCTCCTCCTCTCCACTCTGCGGCCACCGCCGACATGTGGGCCCTCAAACCTCAGCCTCTCCACCTACCCCTAAAGGGCCTGCCTCTTCCTCCTACAATAGCCTACTGCTGTTGCAAAACTTGTGGTGGGAGAATAGCACCCTTGTCCACCCTCGGCTATCCCCCGCGTTGTCGAGGTCCTCCCTACCATCGCACCACCCCAATCTGAACCTACTCCACATGCACCTACTGTACAGGTACATGTTGTCTCACCTACTACTGGGCACCTATCCAACTGCCGCTGCCGCTAGCACATCCATCAGCTGCCCATCCCTCCCAATCTCCCTCTCCTCTCCATCCCCTCCAACCTCCATGAGGTAATCTGCAATGATCTCCTCACCCTCCTCCAGGAAATCATCCCCATCATCCTCAGACTCCTCATCCCCTGACCCCACAGTGCCCTCCGTAGGGACTACCTCCTATGTCAGATCAGTAATCCAAGTCGGTCACCACATCTGCCACCAAGTCTCATATGCAAGAGTAGTACCTACATCCTTGATGGTACTCTACCAATCCCACTGTAATGGGTGCAAAGCTGCAAAGTCCTCCAGGGAAACCTGTGGTTGTATGGCTGTAGGCCAATAATACGCATCTCGATGGGTCCGTGCAAAAATGGCCATCTCTTGTGGAGTATCCTGCCACAACCCAAACTGTCACATAACTCATGATGGTAGATACATGTTGATATCACAACTAAAAAGTAAACGGCATGTGCACATCATCATCTGGCCACGGGTCCACTTTGATGTAAGGTTGCCAGGTCACCCGAATGACGTCATCCAGCACCTGCCTCCAATACTGAACCTGACCAGTGTATGTGTACTCCACATCCCTATACAGGAACATAGAAGCCTCAAATGGACGACGATAATACCCACATCTCGGCTGAGTGACCATAATATGCTCCCAAATCCACACATGCAACAAAGTAACCCTGGCTGATAATGTTGAATCATAATGATAGACAACTATATGCATCTCATGATACAACTGCCCCAACATCGCTAGTCCCTAGGCATACATGGTCTCATGTCTGACCATCCCCTCAATCACCTCTCCCCATCCAATTGGAAATCCCCTGCCCCTCCTATCGGGCATCACTACGCCACCAATCAATGCACATAGGAATAAAGCAAAGGGATCTGCACCCGCCACTAGTGTCCCCTCATAGCTCATCTCCCTCCTATCTGCTGATAAAACAATGTGATCAGTGCCAAATACTTTGATCAAGGCCCTCCGTCCCCTCATGTCATATGTCACCCGATGGCCATGAATAGGTAGCTTGAGGATGCGATAAACATCCTCAAGAGTGATAGTCATCTCCCCAGTAGGTAGCAAAAATGTGCATGCCTCCAGCTGATACCGCTCCACAACCATGGTAATTAGAGCTCTATGAGCTCGCAACACTGGCATCAACGCAACTGTCAAGAGCCCTAACCTCGCTAGTCAGGCCCAGGTGGCATCATCAAACTGGTCAAATAGTACCATCATAGATGGCATGCGTCACTCCTACGAGTACACTATAAATGAACTCGTATCCTGCATCCACAATTTTCTGGTAAAAAATTACCTATCTTTTCCTGAATCAACCCCTTTCTTCTAATGTTGAAAATCCAGAATCATTTGGCGCTAAAACAGACAATATTTTGCATCATTTTTAACAATGGCACTACCACTGTGCATGCCACTTTATGCCATTTTCACAAATGGCACCACCCTGACACTTGGCACTAATCTAAAGAATAGTGCCAGTTCTCCCAATAGCACACATATCAAATATGGTGCTAATCCTCTACATTGCACTAAACCTGAATATAGCGCCACTACCTAAACTAGTGCTAGTCAAGAACATAGCACTACCCTAATAGCCATTTGGCGCTAAAACGCCAAAACCCTACCTCTTTCAGACATTGCGCTACTACAGAAGATAGCACTGAAACACTAAACACATGGCGACAATCTACATCTATTCTACCCGAGCGGATAGCACCAATCCAGAGGATTGCGCTAATCCACTTATTTTTCATGCTGCGCGACCTTGCGATAGTGCCACAATCCCAGAAACCCAATTCCCTAGCCCAAAAATGTGACAAAATAAAAAAATCACAAAGTTAGGGTTAGGCCCTACCTAGGGTCCAGCCTCCAGTGCCCGGCCATACGATCGGAAACGCTCAGAGATGTGTCGAAGTTGTGGGAATCAGGGGTTGCACTCTGCCATCTCTCCTTTGCTCCTTCTTAAGAGTTCAATGTGTACAAATGTGGCACTCTTAGGGCCCACTTGTCTTAATATAGCATGCCATGTCATCCTTCCGCCCACTCCTTTTCCCCTCCAGGGTACAGATCACAACCTTTTTCCTCCATTTTTCTTCTCGTCATCTTCTTTTCCCATCCTCTATCCAAACTTCGCTCCAATCACATCCTTTCGAGAGCTCGCCTAAAACTTTTTTATTTTTTGGTGACCTCTTGAGGCATATTCTTTCTTTGACTTGACACCACTTCCTTGCTAGGTCCTGACACCACGTCAAAGAGGGGCAAATGTAGACACCTAAAAATGTCTTCATCGTCGAACTGACTCCTGACATCCCTAAACATACCAACTCCCCTTCTAATCAATTAATTAAATTTTTATTTAATTAATTATCCCTTCATCACCTAATTTTTCATCATTCTATCCCCAACAATTAGATTAAAACTATTAATTCAATAGTTCAAACTTTAGCCAATTGATTAAATAAATATGCAATATTTATTTGGCCAATTTCTCCCCCCTCACTAAATCCAATTAATTAGCTAAATCATGTTTAACTAATTAATTCAGCCTATTAATTGACCTATCCCTACCCTAGGTAATTAAATAGCCATTATTTAATTGCCTACCCTATCCTATCTCATCCTAGCCTTAGGATTAATTAAATAAAACCTTATTTAAATTAATCCTAACCTCTCATTAAAGTAGTCAAACCTAGCTTAACACCCTTCCCCACATCCTCCAAATTAAAAATTGAAATATATTCTACATAAATCAATTTTTAATATAAATATGTCCTACCTCACATTTAATTCCTCTTATACCCCTTACCCATGCCATACCTCATTTAGCTCCAATTATCCCCAAATGAATTTTTAATTCACACATATTCCAACTCACCCATACTCATTTAATTCACCCTTTTCCCAAAATTGAATATAAGATTCATATTTATTCCTAGCCCTCCATTCATCCAAGATGAAATCTGGGCCCTCCACGTCATCTTCATCCTCCACCATTGATCTCCCAAATCAATCTCAACCCATGGATCAAAACCTCTCCAAAATATCTATAAATACAACATCCTCCAACCTATTTTGGGATCCAATTTTCAAGTAGTGTTACCATGTCAAAATATCTATTGAGCTAGCTTGTGAGTTGTAATTAGGATAGAGCATTTCAGATTTGTTTTCCTTATCTAGGTCACATCTTAGAAGCTCTTGGGTACAAACCTTCTTTCCCTTTTGATGAGATTGGGTCTTCTTGTCGAGGTATAGCTTCTTGTTTGTATGCATTTAGTTTGTATTTCACCTTCGATTTGGATTACTAATCTACACAACTCAACCAATCCTTGACATCAATGCAACAGGAGTATGTTGACATCAATGACAACATCGGTTAGGCCCATACTTGCAACATGATGTTTTGGAAAGGGAATTAGAGATGGCTTATAGGTGAATATGGGTTGTTATTTATTTATTATGAAAAGAAAGTATATTTGTAGCCATGAGTGTTTTGGGTTACTTTTGGGCTAGGATACCAAATGTGGATTATTAGAGATGGCTTTTCTTCTTTTCACGAATTGAACCTATAACTATTTTTCAAATGGTTAGATCTAAATGAAAAGTCATCGAAAAATATGAGTATTTTGTCTAGCAAACTTTATTGAGATATATCTTTGCCACATCCTGTTGTGAGACAATCTGCATTTCATTATTTAGAATTGCACATTAGACATCAGGTTGCATTGGGTATTTCCTCCTACAGTTGTTTCCAGGTAGGTAGACATTTCATGCAGGGTTGGGTTTCCTTCGTGTTATGAAGGGATCTGAGGAAGTGTAATTGCTTCATGGTTGGGTGGAAAAGCACCTAAGCCATGTTTATGTCTCTCGGCTCGCAAGAGAACCATATGGGTTCATGGCAACTGGAGAGTTGTTTTGATTTATTTGTTGTACATATTTATTGTAACTTGTAATTGGGTGTATTATGACATAAAATCCAATGGACTTTGTATATTATTTTATAGTGCTATCACCTAGATTGAGCATCTGATTTTCTAAGATTTAATGACTTTTATTGATTTATATATATGAGATTTATCTTTTACTTGAGATGTAATTAAGTGGATTATTTACTTCATGTAACTTGAGTACTTTACATTTGGTATCAGAGCTCTAGGTTGGACACTAGGGCCTCTTTTTGGGACTATTATGCTAAGTTGCAAACTTGATGCAAATTATTCATCATGAATACTAGAAACACTTATCGTAGTGGAGGATCAAGAAGTGGTAAAAATAAAAGAAACCATGGAGGTGCAAGTATTGGTTAAAAGGCAAGGGATTGTGGAGATGCTAATAATGATCAAGATGGAAGATTGGACCGTTGTAATGGGTGGAATTTGGATAGTTAAGTTTTTGGTAGTTTTTTGTATGTATACTCCTTTCACTAATTACATTCAAGGACCTAGGGCTGAGTGGCCATGCACTATCATACCCTAGGCCACTATGAGATGTAGGGAAGCTTGGATTTTTATGATTTGATTGCCAATTATCTTCTCTTATGCTCAATTATACATTAAAACCCTAATTATGCAAATACGACAGCAAACAAATGAATATCAGAAAATGCTGCTACAGAAATATGTAAAATAACAAATAACTGTGCACCTATTTTTGGGGTTCAGAAGTGGAACAGTCAGGGACTAAAGAGTAATCGTCCAAGTCCAAGGCCCTGCTTTTTGTCAGGACCTGCAAACAATATCTGCAACATGTTCCTGTTGTACCAAATGTTTTCCCGTTGCAAAACTTCAAGGACTAATGAGTAGGTGCCCTAGTCCAGGGAGCTATTTTCTTCTCTAATCTACAATTTTGACACTCTAAGATACCCTCCTGCAACTTCACTTTTCATGTATCCTTGACCTGTAATCTATAATCATGAAAACTTTGGGAGGGGGTTGTGGTGTTTAGAGGCTTGCCTTAGTCAAGCCCCGGAGAGAGATTCAAGTCTTCCGAACACCGTTGTCAAATAGAGAGTGTGTGCCCTTGAGAGGTAGAGGAAAAAACCAAATGATAAATGCTCAAAAACAAAAATGATGTCACCTTGTAGTGAAGAGCTCATGGGAGGAAGAAGATTTTCATGCCATGAGGAGATGATTGCTACAATCTGCAAATAAAAACACATAGACAACACAAATTTGCTCTTGCTACACAATGAAAACCTTGAATCAACTTTAGAATGCATAAAGTTCACAATAACAATCTAGTTTACAAATGAATGCCTAAGCATGCTTTTATATGTAACTACAAACACTCTCACCAAGAATTTCATAATTCAAATTTATCGTGTCGGCATAGGACCTAAATCTAACATCCAAAATAGGGCAGGACTAGGGTGTGGGCACCCAAGTCCTCCCCCCTATTTTGAGTAGGGTTAGGTTCAATGGATCCCCCTAGGTCCCATTTGTCATGAAACTTAGGGATCATTTCATCAAGATGTCAACTTATGATGTAAGATGTCCTAAATGCAGATAAAAGACCTAGGAGCTAAATCTTATGAGGGTAAAGCCTGCAAGGGGACATTTCCAACATTAAATTTAGCCCCCACTTTAATGTATGTATAAACACAAGGCCAATACATGCATTAAAGTACAGTCAACAAACATAGCAAACACACCAAGCACAGAGAAGACACGCCAGATACATTGAAGACAATGACAGGCACACAAAATATAGAGAAGATAGTTACAGTCACACAAAACATGGATAATACAACAAATGCATAGAAGAAAGTTAATGCATATAAGACATGAATGATTTCTTTTCTTTCTTTTTCTCATATATATGAAATGCAGATACAAGTACAAGAAAATAAACACACCTCCCATAATGCAAGATGTACTCATTGTGTAGGTCTTTAAACTGCATATATGGGGCAAGACACACGTAAGACACACCAAACCTCCCATAATGTAGGATGCACTCATCACATAGGTCTTTAAACTACATATAGGGCAAAAAACACGTCAAACACACACACTTTGAAGACACAGAGAAAACATGACAGACAAGCGATGGAATGTTTTTATTTCTAGGCTCATCACCATCTCAGGCACATTACATGCACACACCAATGATTGGGATTCTCCACAACAATCACCGAAGACATGCTTAAGGGTTGAGTTAGTCACAAAACTGCTCCCCACCTCTATAGAAAACTTTTGAAAATTACAAGATGGACACTCTGTGCAAGAGATACACCACCCCCACCTCTGCAGAGGGCTTAAGATTGACTGATTGATTGATTGATTCATTGATTGCAAACAAACTCAGAGTGTAGGAAGTACTCATCGTATTGGTCTTTAAACTGCACCTGAGGACAAGCACATTGCTAACATCTACAACAGACAGTTTACCTTATATATGCCCCCACCCTAAGGTGGTTGATATCAGGTATCAATATCAAGCACATTAAAGTAGGAAGAAAACACACAAGGGAACACAAACTTTCGCAAAGCCCATGCCCCTCGGAGGTGACATGTACTTTATGATCACCAAATGTTCCCACAAACACATCTCTGCAAGAAACATGTTAGTGTCTACAAAATCATGGTAATGCATATGAAATATAAGGCATGCAAGATTCAAGATAGATAAAGTGCACGGAGTAGCAGTATTGTTATGATTTGTAAATGAGATAAAAACATCATCAAAATCACTATGCAGAGAGCATGAGTGCTTCTACTAGCCAAGCTTCATATAAGATATTACAACCCCATCATCATATTAGGAACTAAACCCAATTATTTATTTCTCATTAAAGGGACGCTAGGTCGGCATCAATATAAATATTTTTTCATCATCCACCTGCCAGATAAAAACACTAGAGGAAGGAAAACAATAAATAAGAGAGGAGAAACAAGTGTCTTAGGGACAGTCACATAAGAGGGTGCCCCCAAGTCACCAACCACAACGCTATGTCCATAAGACACAACACATAATGATGAAATTAGATAGAGGCAATATAGAAGAATGATGATACAAATAGAAGAATGTCACAACAAAGGCAGTCTCTTGGTATCCTAGACCTTACAAGAGAATCAAGGGTCATCCCAAGAGGCCTAAACAACACATAACAAATCACGGGGGAAGCACATCACGAGAGAGACAAAGGGTTAGAGATACTTACCTGGTAAGATCTTCTAGGCTAGTGGTCATCAATTAAATCATCATTAGCCTCCCATTCCCTAATGTTAGAGGAAAGTGGGACATAAGGTACCATAGCCCAAGGTTGTTCATTGTTAGGATCATCTTTGTTTGGTTCAATGTTTGGATCAATGTTTTCTTGTTGAGATGCAAGGCTTATGGCATAAGCTTGTCTTATTCTTATTTCTCTTACTTTTCTATTTCTCTTTCTCTTACCAATTATGTCTTGTAAGATAGGGCTTTGTTCTTTCATTGGTTTTTTTTATTTTAGAAGAAGCACCAAGATCAAATCTCATTTGTCTAGGTTGAATGTTTTGTTGTCAATAATTACCTCCTGATCCTTGTAAGGATGGTGGGGGAGGAACCTCAGCATAGCGACCTTGTCCTTTCAGTCTATGGTTCTCTTCAGATGCAGGTTTCTTGTCTTTTATTATTTCTTGAATAGAAGGACAGGCCATTGGATGTAATAGTTTTGCTTTGTAATTTCTATAGCTCAAAAATTTGAAGTCTATCCATGGCTTTGGTTTCATTTCAGATTTGTCCCAAAAGTAATCTAGTTGTGATAGGTAAAAAATCAGGTTAATAAGATCAAGCATAGCCATGAAAACCTAATCCTACCATCATCAAAGAATCTAATCAAAATGAAACCAAAAGTATGCAATTCAAGCACAATATCACCTAGATTGTATGATTCCTTATTTATGATGTGGATTGCTTCTTCAACAATGGACAATTATGAAGATAAAAGCTACCATGATGGATGGATGATAATGACAATAAGCTCAATAGATGCTATGAATACTCAAGTGCTCAATATGCTCAGGATGATAATGTAGATGCTATACGAATGTTGGATAGATATAGTATGGAATGCGATGGTGTTTATATAGAACTCAACCAAAATCAATCAATGGTGGAGATTCAATGGCTATGTGAATGGCTAAGATTAAATGATAGACATAGATGAATGTGAAGATGACAAGTGGAGAGAAGATAGGGCTTATGTGTGCTTGTGTACATAAAAAGTACTACATGTGAAAGATATGAAATAAAAGATGTAGTACAACTTATCTTTTTTTTAAATGAAAGAGACACACATGTCAACTCATGAGATAAATGATAAGATAAATTAATTAAATAAATAAAATTTCTTAATTAATTGGAAAGTGGGCTTGTGAATGAAATTTTAATTAAATAAATAAGATTCACTTAATTAAAATAGATAGAATGAAGATAATTAAATAATTAAAGATTGTTTAATTATAGCTTATAGGAAATAGCTAATGAATTAATTAAATAAATATAAATTTATTATTTAATAGAAGAAATAGATGTGTTAGGGATATTGTTCAAGTGTGTTAGACAAATGCAAATGATGTGTAATGTGATGTTTAAATGCTAATGATAATGAGTCAATTTTGGGTGTCTATATTTTGCCCCCCTTTGATACAATGTTCGATAGAGCATTGTGTCAAAGAAGATACGATATGCCCTTGATAAACAAAGTTATGCCTTAGTGTAACTAGCAGGTAATGCCCCCTCAAGAGGTAAGCCAAGATAACTAGGAAGGGCTGGGTTGGCTCGCGATAGAAGAAAAGCTAGGATGCCAGGTTGACATGAAGAAAAAAAGGGATTGAGTGGGAAAAAATGGGATGAGGCAGAAGAAAAAAGGCTTTGGCATAGAAGAATTAGGGTTTGGAGAGGGCTATAAGTAGGTTCCTCTAAAGGCAAAGAGGCTCATTCATGCTCAGTGGTGTTCATTAGCTTATAGAGATCTAGAGCTCCTTAGAGTTGGTGTGCGACGAGAGTTCGAGAGCTATCAGGATGGTGATTCCATGCAGAGATCATCGTGCCGAGTGAGTGAGGACACATGGATGACCAAAGGGATTAGACGTACTGGTATGTATCAAATTTTTTGCTAAAAGCATGATTTTGATAGGATAGAAGCATCATAAATGCACACATGTCACCATAAGCAACTAGGTCTTAGGATAGGTAGGTTAGGTCACTTAGGAGGAAAAACAAGTCGCTTAAGGTAATAAAGATCGCTTTTAGGTGCGGCTTGGTTACATATGGAAATAATAGGTCGCTTTTAGTCAGCTAGGTAAATAGAGGTGAAATGCGCATATAAAAAAAATCAAGTCACTTATGGGCTCAAAACAGGCACAGGCATAGGTGCAGCTCACTTGGAAAGAAAAAATGCTTGCTTATAGGCTAAAGGTATACGCTTAGAGAAATATAGCTCAAACTTAGTCAAGAAGTGATCGCATAGGTAAAATAGGTCACATATGAGTGAGAAATAAGTGCATGTAGTAAAATAGGTCGCTTATGATCAGCAGATAGGCGCATATGGAAAAATGAATTGCTTATGGTAGATAAAAGCTAGTATAGCAATAAACAATCCAATTTTACAGCATTTGTAGGTAGCGGAAGGGACTGACATGATGAATGAAATGATGTAGGATATACTACTACCTTTGTTATCATGAGAGCCACATCCTAGGGATTTGTGGTTGGTGAGATTGCTGGATGCAGAGGAGCAGCTAGTGTTAGAGATCCTCGGGTTAGAGCATGTGTCGAGATTGGAGCCGGTACAAGCACATCAAGGACTGATAATGGCGATGGTGGAGCAATGGATGAGCGAGCATAGTTCTTTCTTGTTGCCGACAGGAGAGGCTATGATCACACTAGAGGATGTGTTTCAGATTCTATGGTTTCCTATAGATGGAAACTGAGTAGATTATGATCCTGATATGGGTCCAACTGCATTCAAGAGATTGTTCGGGACACCAGACATTGGAGTAGAGGGCTCAGAGATTCCTATGGCGAGGATGGAGGAGTTATGTGATAGATTGCAATGAGTGGTAGTGGCGAGAGGTTTTTAGGTAGGATGGGGAACAGTGATGGAGGGGATGTTCTCCTATGGGATGAGATATGCATGGGCAGAGTGTGTGCTTGGACAGCTCTATCATTTCCTGCATGATTGTGCATATATGTTCGAGGCTAGTATGTCTACAGGAGTTACAGTTTTGCATGTGTGGGCTTATAGAATATTCTAGTGACAAGACCAGAGGGATGGCTAGCTAGAGCAGTAGGAGAGCCTTATGCTAGGATGTATAGAGGAGCTTTGACATACTGGCAGCACAGAGGAGTAGTGTACTGGCCGAGGAGGTTGGATGAGGTAGATAGATTAATATGGAGGCCATGGCTGGGATGTGAGAGATGGGATGAGGAGGATACTAAGCTTGTCTATGCTAGGCAGGCGAGATATATTTTTGGATGTGGGATATACATTATAGAACATTATTTGCCAGAGAGGGTTTTGAGACAGTTTGGGTTACCATAGGCAGTACCAGTTGGTGATTCCATTTTTGGGAGGACTAGATAGGAGGTGTTTGATTGGGGGCCAAAGGTTGTGGTAGACATGGCTTTGGCAGAGAGAGGGGCTACAGCCAGTTGTATGGCAGTGCAGACAAGGTCCTGTAGATCCAGGCACGCTACTAGACTATGATGCATACTGGGTGATAGCGAGAACAACGTGACTGATACGAGTTGGCGAGATATGGGAGATAGGGATGGAGAGACCAGTCAGGAGGAGGTGACAATAGGCTCCACCAGTGCAGGTTGTTGTACCAGTAGCGCCAGGGATATAGATATAGGGACAGGTGCAGGGACAGCCTCAGATACTTGCATAGCCTTAGGGGTAGATATTAGTAGGTGATGATGTTGGGATTTAGCAGCTACAAAGGAGGATTAGAGAGGAGAGGAGATGGAGGCAATGGGATCAGATGAGATTGAGGAGGGTGGAGTTGGATAGACACCAGGCGGTGATTGGCTTGCGGCATGCTAGGGCTCAGGTCAGACATACTAGGCTCAGTTACAGATTAGAGTGTAGGCCAGGGATGGACAGGATGATGGTGCACTTGCTAGAGTGACAGGAGAGAGAGATGCGGCTAGACAAAATAAGCAGATGATGTGATTAGAGAGAGATACTGCTGTACAGTAGATGCAGGTGATGAGGGCAGAGAGAGATGGTCTGCGGGCAGAGAGGGATACGGTTGTGCAGCAGCTATAGGGGATGACTAGTGAGCGGGATAGAGCAGTGATTGCATTAGGTACAGATGGGGCTATGATGTATTTGGCCACATATTTGGCACAGGTATAGGTAGAGTTGTAGAGAGTATAGGGTGAGGTAGAGTAGTATAGAGGCTTATAATATGGGGTTGTGCCAGTAGAGCAGACGCAGCCTAGCTTCAAGAGTAGATCAGGAGCTTCAGGTTCATGAAGGACAGGGGGATCTCGATCTATAGCCTTAGTGATGGGGCCACCGAGAGATAGAGGGACTGGTGCAGGACCCAGTGGTGGTGGTCAGGGCGAGGGAGCTGCTAGTAGTCACTAGGGTTACCTTGTTTATGTTGTATCATGATGAGGCCTAGAGCTGATTGTACATACATTCTTTATTGCTCATCTTGTATATGTAGACACTTGTATATTGACACATGTATATATATATATATGATGGTGTTTGCTTTTACATGATGATGTATATGGATGCACTATTGGTATTATGATGGTTATGCATGTTGTATTTGTATTTTCATGGATTATGGATGAATGTTTATGCAAATGATATGAATGGCAATGTATGATAATGCAAATATGTAAATGGTAATGATATGATATGGACTTATGCATATAGATAGATGGTAATGAGATGATATGTGATGGACTTATGTATGTCTAACACACTTGTTTTACAGGATAAGAGATGTGGAAGAAGGACGATGAAAGGAGGTGATTGATCTTGGCTGAGGACTATATAGGCAAAAAATGGGATGAATAGATGGTGTAATGGGTAGCTTTAAAAGTAATTTCTCAAAAATGAAAAGAAATGCAATCCTTATGTTTGATATAGCATCTGGATGTTATGCACCAGGGTATAGAAGACCAAGGTGTCGAGATATCCAATGCAAAACTAGCATGCTATAATGTTGTCTGAACGCATGAGGTCAAGATGTTGAGCCAAAATACACAAGATATGAATAGAAGCTGGTGTTTCGAGATGGAATTTGATGCTACAAGCAATGGTTTGAGCTTATCTCCACTACACATATTGACACCTTGTTGGTTATATGTACGAAGCTAGTCTTGACATAGAATAGTCTCAAGTGCATAAGAGACTATTTAGCTTCTCAGATGCTAGAGATATTGATATGTAAGATGCTAATCCCAACACATACAAGATACCAATACGCTTAGGAAGAGAATAAGATCATCCTGTAAACATGGCATATGAAAGAAATATGAACATGCCCCATTCCTTACTTCATCGTAACATACCAAGATATAGATAGATCAAGGTAGTCTTGATTAGGCATAGAAAAGGGACAAAATCTAAATCAAAAGATAAAAACAAAAGATACTGTCATCACGTTCTCTTGCCAAATTTAGGTGCTCTTGGATGGATTTAAGCTGGGCCTTGTTAAGAGAAAAGCTGCATCTTGTTGAAGGCTAAAGATGTTGATAAAATGCTACAACAAATCTTGGCTTAAGGCATGCAGACAAATAGCTTCTGGCTTATTCTTGATTGGTTAAAGTGTTGGAGGTTTCAGTATACACATAGTCTGCTTCCTGGTTGAGCTAATCAAAGAGAGGAAGATGGAAGATGAAGAAGATGGGGTGGATCGTCTATGCTTGAGTACTAGAAACTTCCTTTGTATTCTAGACTGCCTACATACCCTATGTCCACAGGATCAAAGCACATTTACGATGAAGATGAGACATGATGAATATGTAGTTCTGGGTTTTATTGATGATGTGTGTGATGAAAAATAGAAGAATGTGAGATCAAAGATTGGAGGATGATTAGAAGAAAGATGGAAGTTAGATGATGAAAAGAGGGGCTATTGTCTTAGCCTGAATCAGAGTGCTTCCTTTGCATCTCAGATTGCCTACATACCCTATATCCACGAGATCAAGGCTTTAACGATAGAGCTGGGATGTAGTTCTTATTTATTACGCTAGTGAGTGATGTTGAAAGAATCAATTGATTGCTTGAATGTTTGCGTTAGCAATGTTTTGATATTTTTTGATGCCAAATGAGCGCGAATTGATTGTAAAGATATGAATCCTAGTTACAAATTGTTTTTCCACATTTGTCATTGGATGAATGCTATGGTTGAAGTTGAAACTTTGTTGTGTTGTGAGATAAAGCGTTTGATGTGTTATATGCTAGAAATAGCAGTATCCACTTCCAAATAAGACTCAACAAATGCCCCCAGTGCGGGATGAGGTTTATTATGAAGGAGCAACGATAGAGAAGGCATGTGGTTAAGATGCTAAGGTGCCAAAAGAGATAGTTATCGCAACAATGTCTCAATTATGATAGCTAACAGTGACAGAGGTGAAGGTGGAAAAGCTGTTTATTGTGATGACATGTGGATTATGATATGGATTATGTGGGATAGGATGGTAGAATATGCTAGGAAGAGTGGTGATCAAACAAACCAAGAAGATAATGGAGGATGGACACTACACATAGCGCCTATTTGCTAGGTTTTCACTATGGTACTTATCCAAGGCGCTTGTTTACCAAGTTTTCACCAGAGGATGGATTATTTATCTTATACTATTTTTTTTTGTTATCCATAGTGCCGCAAAGTGGTTTTCACTGTTGGATGGATTTGTTTTGGGGGATAGCTGAGATTCAAGGATAAAACTTCTTGAGATGAATGCTGTTGACTATTCATCCAATGGAATGCCTTCAGGTGTTGAAAGAGTATAGCACCTAATCCATAAATTGTTGTGATGATGAAAGGACCAAGCCAATTTAGTTCAAACTTGCCCTATTTCTCACAGTGTTGCTGATTCCTTTGATTCTCTTTAAGGACAAGATCTCCAACTTGAAATCTTTGTTCTCTAATTTTTTTGTTGTAGCTACGGCGTAGATGGTTTTGATAGACTTGGAGATGGTTGAGTGATGTAAGACGCCATTCATCTAGAAGCTCAAGATCATGAAGTCTGGATACTCGATATTCTTCCTCTGAGATGGTATGTTGTAGGGATATTCGTAATGAGGGGATCTCAACCTCAATAGGTAAAATAGCTTTAGTGTCTTTACACAAGAGTGTAAAGTGTGGCTCCAGTGGGAGTTTTGATACTTGTTCTATATGCCCATAATGCAGGATGGAGTTGTAGATGCCAAACCCGACTAGCTTCATTGACCGTCTTTTTGAGAATTTTGATGATCATTTTATTAGAAGCCTCAACTTGGCCATTTCTCCAAGGATAGTATGGGGTAGAGAATCGATGTTGGATGTGGAACTTGTTACAAAGATCTTTGACCTATTGATTCTTGAAGGGACAACCATTATCTGTGATAATAGCTTGAGGAACTCCATAACAGCAAATGATATAGTGTAGAATAAACTGAGATATTTGCTTGCATGTGATATAAGTCATTGGTATGGCTTCTACCCACTTTGTGAAATATTCAGTGGCGGTGATAATGAACTTATGACCATTTGATGAAGTAGGATGGATTTTACCTATGAGATCAAGTCCCCATTGCAAAAAAGGTGATGCAGAGGCACCCACACTATAACCTTCGCATACAGCATGGATGTCTGCAGCCCATCATCATCATCATATTCATCCTCGTCATCATCATATTTGACTTCACTGTCAGCATCATCATCATATTTCACCTGCCGACCGATATCCTCCTGCAGACAAGCCTTCGCACTTTCGCCTGTCAACAGCATCACCTTACTCGATTATCGACAGCATCATCATGTTCGACCAGCGCGAACATCCTCCTGACGTCCACTGTTCACTTCAGCGACAACCTCCGTCTTCTCTTCCTTCAGCATCATGATATTCGACATCATGATAATCAACAGGATAACGAACATCCGGTTCTTCCCATTTATCCTGATGATGACGAACCTTAACTCCTCGCACCTTTCCTCGATGCTTACGTCACCCCAATATCCTGATGACGATGACGTCACCTGCAGCTCCTCAATATCCTGCTGCTCTGAAATATCCTGATGACGTATATCCTGATGATGATGACGTCATATCCTGCTGTTGGCCAAACTTAGCTTTTTCAGCCCGCGATCAACCCGATCTTCTTCCTGATGCCGATACGCTCCTCCTCGGCAACTCCTGATGATGATCACCCCGACGCACTTGCACTTCATGCAATCAAAAGCATCATGCTCATCTTCACTTATCCGGATGACGATACCCAAACTGACTGCAGGATATTCACCAAGATATCCTGATGATGCCGTTTTAACGAACTTCTTCACTTAGCGAAATTTCACTTCGCCGATCCTCCAGGGATGACCCGATCCACTCTCAGGGTGATCTTCCACACTCTATCTTATCAGCTTTACCTAGCACATACCCATGCTAGGGTCTTCAACATCTCTCGATGGCGATCCTGCACATCTGCATGCAAACAGAAAACAAACTACAGCCTAACCTACTATACATGACCATTCCACCGATCAGATGAATCAACCGGTGGAATGGATCAGTGAATCCATACAGCCACCAAACCAGCAAATCGATTACACAAAGGGGATCAAACAGGAAACCGAAAATAGGATCTTTATTGATTTCAAAGATGTAATACAATATGATGTTCCTCACACAGCACACTCTAGCTCCTCAGCGCAATACAATACTATACTATCAATCAATGATATCTCTCTGTCTATGCAATATCAACCGATCTCATGCTTAAATAGATTTGTCTTCGAGTACTACTGACCCGACTCCAAGCGGCTGGGAACTCTCCAGGCGGCTGGGAGATCCAACCGGACCCTACAGCATGACAGCTATTCTAACAAACTTAACTAAAAATAGTAAAAGCCTGGTCAGCATGATCTTATCATGATCAGCGTGACCTTATTACATGCATTTGGTCTTAACAGACCTTCTTGGAAACATAAACAAGACCTAAAACTACTAACTGCCTTATGAAGGCCAGCTGTCAGGTAGGTGCTCCTGCACCAAAAGGCCATGGAGTAATGATAGGCTGAAGCTCATGTGCTGGCACGTGTATTAAATCTCCATGTTTCTGACATTGTAGACATCTCTTTGCAAATTATTGTGCATCTTTTTCCATGGTTGGCCAATAGTATCTTGCTCGTAGAAGTTTCTTAACAAGGCCCAGGCCAGCGGAATGCAAGCCATAGACACCTTCATGTACATCATATAAGGCCACTTTTTCTTCCTCAGAATCAAGACACCTAAGAAGGATACCATCAAGACTCTGCTGATAAAGGGTATCTCCCAAAATAGTGTAACGAGAGGCTCAATGGATAAAGGTTTTGTGTTGGGTGTTAGATAATTGAAGTGGAAAGGTTTGATTATGGAGATGCTCATATAAATCCTCATACCACGGCGAATTGGGATCAACAATGTCACATATAAGCTGATACTGTGGAACTTCAAATGCTAGAATCAAAAGTTGTTCAACCAAAAACTCACATTTATGTGTATTAGATGGCATGTCTAGAAGAGACCCAATCATAGCCATGGCATCTGCTACTCTGTTATGTAGTCTTGGGATTTGTTCAAAAGTGATATTGTAAAAATACTTTTTCAAATCATCAACCATTAGCTTGTATGGAATAAGCTTCTCATTTTTTGTTTGATATTCATCTAAGACCTGTTTGATAACCAGTTGAGAATCACCAAAGACTTGTAACTGTTTGATAGCCCATTGTACTGCCATGCGCAATCCTATGATTAAAGCTTCATACTCTGCTATGTTATTGGTACATGGAAATGCAATTATATATGATTTGGGTATACAATCTCCTGAGGGGTAACAAACAATATACCTTCTCCTAACCCATGTTGTGTATACGATCCATCAAAATATAGCTGTCACCATGCTGGGGAAGTTAAATTGAACAATCCTTCATCAGGGAATTCTAGATACATTGGGTGAATATTTGTGATGGGTGCTATAGCTAATTGATGAGAAATGACTTGTCCTTTGATGGCTTTTCGATCCACATATTGTATGTCAAATTCACTTAAGATCATGACCCATTTTGCTAATCTTCCCATGAGGATTGCTTTAGAAAGAAGATATTTAAGTGGATCCACATTAGATATGAGATTTGTTGTCTAGTTCAACATATAGTGTCGTAACTTTTGGGAAGCAAACACTAATGCTAAACATGCTTTTTCCATAGATGAATAATTAAGTTCATATCCCACAAGAGTTTTGTTGATGTAGTAGATGGCTTGTTCTTTTCCTAAATCATCATATTGAGCTAGAAGAACACCTAATGCTATTGTTGTTGATGCTATATAGAGCAATAATGGGTGGTTAAGTATAGGAGGTACTAACACAGGAGGTGTTTCTAGATATTCCTTTATTTTATCAAAGGTCTGTTGACACTTTTCATCCCACTTAAAAGGTTCACCCTTACAAAGAAGATGCTGAAAAGGATGATATTTATCTGGTAGTTGTGAGATAAATCTGTGGATGGACTGTAACCTTCCTTGTAGACTGCGAAACTGCTTGAGATTTGCTGGCAGAGGCATTTCCATGATAGCTTTTACCTTAGCTAGATCGACTTCTATCCCTCGTCGAGACACAATATATCCCAATAATTTTCTAGATGTTACACCAAATACACATTTCTTTGGATTCAGTCTGACTTGATACTTGTCTAATCGATCAAAGATTTGTGCTAATACCTACAGATGTCCCTCTCTTGTCTTAGATTTTCCTACGATATCATCAACATAGTCTTCCATGATAGTATGAAAAAGGTCATGAAAAATAATTGTCATGGCTCGTTGATAAGTAGTTCCAACATTCTTGAGACCACAAGGCATTACAACCTAGCAATATGTGCCCCATGGACAAATAAAAGATGTTTTATCTTGATCTTCCTCTGCTATTCTGATTTGATTATACCTTGAAAATCCATCCATCAAAGATAGCATTTCATGTCCAGCTGTAAGATCTACAATGTTGTCTATGCTTGGTAGTGGAAAGTCATCATTAGGACATGCTTTATTAAGATCTCTAAAATCTGTGTAATAGTGAACTTGTCCATTAGGTTTTGCTACAGGTACCAAGTTTGAAACCCGTTCTTGATAATCAATAGGCTTTATGAACTTTGCTTCTAACAGTTTCTGAATCTCTGCCTTGACCAATAAAGCTACCTGTGGATGTATTTTGTGTAATTTTTGTTTGACAAGTTTTGCATTAGGAGATACCACTAAATGATGTACCATAAGTGATGGATCTAGACCTAGCATGCCAGCATAAGTCCATGCAAAATTTATAGCTCTTTTCATAAAAAATGCTGGGAGGTCTCTTCTTTCTTGCTCTGATAGTGATGCTGCTAAAAAAGTGATCTTTGGACTCTACTCTGTACCCAAGTTCATGTCTTGTGATTGTTCAAATAGCATGGTTGATTTCTCATGATAATCAGTGGCAACAAGAAGATCAAATCCCCCATCCTCAGGTGCCTCAAAGAGGTTTTCACCTTTGGATACGTCCCTTATTTTTACTTTTTCATGGTCAAGAGGCGCCTTTCAGTTTTCACCTAGTGACCTATTTTGTTTGATTTTGTTTATTTCACTTTTACAATTGAAGGATTGTATACTTCCACCAAAATATGCTAGTTTAGGTAGATCCATCATGAAACCTGCTTTGTGATCACCCAATGGAATGCCTTGTCGTAAGCCCATGAATTCTACAATAGCTTGATCATTTTCAAATGTATCTAATATAGGTGCCCCCTATTGGTCCCAATCGATGAGATCAGGATATACGAGTGAAAGGGTAATGGAGGAATGGTTGTGGCTAGAGGAAGTTGTGGAAATCATGAAGATGGAGTTTTCTTGAAAAAGGTCAATAATATGAAGGGAAGAGTCATCGATAGTATCCAAACTAGAAGTCTCTCCTGCCGAGGAAGGTCCAGCGTCAATATCAAAAATACACTTAATGTCTTTGAGTCATGGTACCTCCGGTTGATAACCAAGGCCTTGCTTATTAGACTTCTTAGTCACAATAATGGGTTCAATAGGTCCTTGTTCTTGTGATCCCAATCCACCATGTCCTTTGTAGCCCATGTTCTTTATGATGAGAAACTTATTGTTGTATCTCTCCACCTCCAATTGGACTTGGTCATTTTCATCAAAGAATATCCAAGAGTCTATATCATCAATGTCCTCATCATCCAATAATCTGCCTTTAATGAATACTGTGGGTGGGGCTTTGATGACAACAGGGGATGAAGTTGGTTTGGATGTAGAAGGTTTACCATAAGATTTTGGAGATAAGGGAAGGGTGCCAACACAACAAGATTCTTGCAGTGTGTATTCACCAGGGCCATGTTTGGTGTACTTAATACGGAGGTTTTAAGTGGCTTTCCTAGATGATGGATTAAGTAGGTCAAATGGGTCTATATAGGATGAAGATGGATATGCCTCAGTGTTGATAGGAATGTGATTTGGACTATGATATTTAGCTTGAAAGGCACGACAAAATTCAAAGGGATTGGGATCAGCATGGATAGTAATCTCAACACTGTTGTGTGGAAATTTAAGACATTGATGGTATGTGGAAGGAACTGCCTTGAGGGAATGTATCCATGGATGACCAAGGAAGATGTTATAAGAAAGATCGATATCAAGAACCTGACAATGGGTTTCAGTAGTGACTGGCCCAACTTGGATAGGCAAGAAAATAATCCCTTCAGTATCTCGCTCGGCATCATCATATGCTCTGATAGTAATAACCTTGGAGGTGTCAACATCTTTCTTAGAATATTCCAATTGTTTTATTAATTTCAAAGAACATATATTAAGACCAGCTCCACCATCTACCAAGATTCATTTAATATGGTGTTGTTTAACAAATACTTCAATGTGGAGGGCTTCGTTGTGTGAAGGATGAATAGAGGGCTGAAGATCTTTGTTAGAAAAGGTTAAATTATAAGGGGCTACAATGCTAGCAACCATAGATTGGAATTGTGTGATATCACTATCATTGGGCACTGAAGATTCTTGTAAGGCTTTGTCAAGGATAGATTTGTGAGCAAGGGATATGCAGAGAAACTCAAGAATGGATATGTGCGGGGGTGGTTTGCCAAGGTGGTCTAGGATATTATAGTTAGAGAATGGTCGACGAGGATGAACAGGTACTCCCTAGATAGTGACTCGACCTCTTCGAGTGGTTACAACACAGTCAGGTGCTTTGCCTTGGATAGTAATGGTAGAAATGTGAGCATGGTCAATGCGCCCAATAGTAGATGATTCATAGTTGTACTGAATGGCATTCCTAACATGAGGGTTACTTGATTTGTCATGAGATGGAAGTGGATTCTTGAAAGCCTCTAGATCATAGTTCGATGTTGATTATTGTGCAAGTTGAGTTGTTGAAGGTGTAATTTTCATTAAACCTTGATCGATGCAATCTTGAATAACATGTTTTAAATGCATACAACCATTTGTTTTGTGTCCTTTAACTCTATGGTAATCACAATACTCATTTTCTTTGTTCCAAGGAGCTTTGAAGAGCGGTTCACCATTGGGTGGTGCATCCAGTAACATAATATCACTCACTTGGAGAAGCTTTCAAAAGACAACTTCCATAGGTTCCGATAATGGTGTAAATTGTTGCCAGGGATTGGAAGTTTGTCATTGTCACGTTTGTTGAAAAGGTTGTGTTTTTGTAGAAGCAGCTTGAATGTTAATGGGAGCTTTCATAGTTTGTATGTTCTTTGCGTCCACAACACCATCATTGACAACATTCTTATTTTTGTTCCAAAAGTGAGACTTGTCATTGGAATTTTGAGGATAGTCTTTGTTGTCGCGAAAGATCTTGATAGTTCCTTTAGCAATTAAAGCTTGTTCAATGATGGTTCATTTGGAAACAAGTTCATCAAAGGTGCTAGCACTTTGTAATTGTAGTTGGAATGACAGCTCGAGATGAAGATATCGAGCTGTTGCTTCTCAGGTATTTCCCATGATAGTTTGCTAGCCATATTATGCCATTATTGAGTAAATGAAGAAGAGGCTTCACCATTGCACTGTTTATTGTTGACAAGGTCATTCATGTTCACCTCATGTTCAATATTAGAAGCAAAGTGTGATCAAAACTTATGTGCTAATTCTGAAAAAGACTTAATTCCTTGAGGTAAATGAGAGAACCATTCGAGAGCTTGTCCTACTAAGCTTCGAGGAGATAGTCTCAAAAGATACGTATCATCATAAGCAACATCGAGACATGCCACAAAGAATGCTCTAAGATGGTCTTTCGGATTTTCTTTTCCTTTGTACTTGTCAAATTGTGGAATTTCAAAGTGTGGTGGAAAAGGTGTCATATGAAGTGACTTGTCAAATGGATAAGTGCCTATGTTTTCTAGAGAAAATGTCTTCTTGCCTTGTCCTACCACTTGGTTGATCATTTGTTGATCATCTGCTGGAGATAATTGTTGTTGTTGCAAAGGGGGTGAAACATGGTATGATGTATATTGAGGTTGTTGTTGTAGGATATATGAATCCATGACTGTTTGTTGAGGTTGCATATTCACAATGTGTGTCAAAGGATTGGTATGTGAAACATATGTGGTTGAGGAGTGCTATATGAATCCATGATGTTGTAGGATATATGAATCCATGACTGTTTGTTGAGGTTGCATACTCACAATGTGTGTCAAAGGATTGGTATGTGAAACATATGTGGTTGAGGAGTGCTATCCTTGAGACACAAGCGGTGGTTGGGTATATTGTGACAAATTGGCACCAAGATTTTGCATCACATGAGAAGTGGAAGATGGATTGACACTTGTTAATGGTTGGGAAGTTGGAGTTGGGTTTGTGACATGGTAAGTGATGGAAGGATTGGTGGATGCAAAAGAAGGATGGACACTTGGGTTTGTGTTTTGGAAAACATGGGGATTGATATGTGTCATGTGTTGGGTGACAACAGGCAAGCCTTGGGTAGCATAAGATGAATTGATGGTTTGTGAAGGATTGGAAGACTATGACGGAATGGATGCAAGTTGCTCAACATAAGTGACTGTAGTGCTAGGATTGGCTTGAGAAATGATAGGAGGGTCACTCATGTCAATAAGGCTAACATTGGGATTATACGGTGTAATGGAGGGATTAGTAGAGATAGTGGAAAGCGTATTAGCAGTTGGTATATGAGATGTGGTATTCACATGGGATATAGCAAGTTGTGATGGTCGTGAAGCTTGGACTATTGGTGTTGTTGGGATAGTCTGGGAGGCTTGCACACTATGGGATATGGGGATAGCTTGTGATGTTTGGGGCATTTGCGCTTGGGCCACATGGATAGCTTGTGTTACTTGAGGCATGGAAATGGTCATGGTAGGAGAAGGAGTATGTTGAGGAACATGGAAAGGTGGAATGTTTAAATTTTGTGAAATGAAAGGGAGCACATTGGTTGGAATTATCAAAGGTTCTAGGTTGTACTCCGAGCATCGTGGATCAAATGAAGTAACAATAGGCAATGAAAGAGATGTGTTGGAAGATGAAGTTCGTGATATGATGGGGAATGGTGTAACTATAGTGGATGGTCCCTTTGAAACAACAGAAGGAGTGTTTGGATAGTGCTCTGTAATATCAGATATGTCAAAATCTCTTGGTAATTTAGTGCCCATGTGAGCAGGTTGCAAGAAATAGTGATTAGGCTCGGATAAAACAAGTCTCTCAACTTGATCCCAAACATGTGTATCCTAAAATTCTGATAAGTCCTCTTGGGATTATTCTTCAAAAGTCTCAAAAAATGTTTGAGGTTGCACTTGTTTTGAAGATGACTCTCCAATGGTATACCCATGAGGCATAAACATATGAGGAGGCGTACCAGTCGTAAATTAAGTTGCGTCTTTAAGAGGTGTTGATCTAGATTGTTGCATCTCAACTCCCATCTCAACTTGCAATTTAGCTTCCATTTCAGCTCATAGTTTGGCTTCCATTTCAGCTCTCTATTGACTCCTAGTTTGAGGCATGATGTTGAAAACCAAAGTTTAGCTTGTTAAGGTTTTGATATCCAAAAGAAAGATTATAGTTTGCTGGTTGGTTGGTTGCTGGTTGCTTTGTTGTTTTGCTTGGTTGTTGATTTGTTTGATTGGCTAGTTTGCTTAGTTGATTTGTTGCTGGCTTGTCTTCCCTAGAGAATAGCTCACACACTCAAGGGAAAAGTTGTTTGTTGTGGGTTGCTATGTTGTTGATGTTGTTGAAGCTAAAGCTAGGAGATGATGTTTTGCTGATTGATCGAATTGATTGGTTTGATATTTGGTTTGCTGATTTGGGATCTCAAAAAGATGAAAATCTCATGAAATTCAATTGATTGGTAAGCTCAAAGTAGGAGACAAAGTTTAGGTATCTACTAATGATTAGAGATAGGTCTGAAAGCTAATGCTAAGGTTGAGAAAGCTAAATTTGTGGCTAATTCTGTTGTTATATGGAGCCTAATCAGACTCAGAGATTATATTTACCCCACTTTTATCGGTGTGGTTTCCCCCCAAATTCCTACGGGGTCAAGGGGTAGCGCCCCTTGGGGGGTCCAGGGGCAGCGCCCCCGTGGGGGCTCGGGGGCAACGCCCCCGAAACCTCACATGGTTTTTTTTATTTTATAAAGCACCGAGAGTTATTTTTTCATTGACTGATATAAGAAAACCCTATTTTTGTAACCGACAAAAGCTTGATAAAAAGTGGCTAAGGGTTAGGGTTTTGATATATTGTATTGTAGCATTTTGCAGTGGTATTGAGTTGCAGGGATTGCTGATTGTAATCAGTTTGATTTACTGGATAATAATATTGGACTCTTTGTTTGGTGGATGTAGCCCGAGTTTGGGTGAACCATGTTAAAACTTGTCTCTCGTTGTTATTATTTCTATGTATTTCCATTCCTCTATTTAATATTTATTTACATTTAATTGATATCTTCTTCCAGCTAACCCTAACAAGTGGTATCAGAGCGGGTTGTGTTTGATTATCATCTATAGGAAAGTCTCACGGTTGAGTGGGAGCAATGGCGGATGAGGGTAAATTTAAGGTCGACAAATTCAATGGGAAGAACTATCAGTTATGGAAGATGCAGATGGAGGACTACCTCTATCAAAAGGATGTATGGATGCCGTTGGAAGGAGTAGCCAAGAAACTAGCAACAATGTCTGATGAGGATTAGCATATTCTTGATAGAAAGGCACTGGGAACCATTCGGTTGTGCCTGACACCATCGGTGGCATTCAATATAACGGAAGTAAAGACAACAAATGGTCTAATGAAAGCTTTGGCAAAATTATATGAAAAACCCTCAGCCTCAAATAAGGTATTTCTTATGAAGCATTTGTTTAATCTGAAAATGGTTGAAGGTGGATCTGTGACAGATCATTTAAATGAATTTAATACGATTGTCAGTCAATTGACTTCTGTTAATGTAAAATTTGATGAAGAAGTTAGAGCTCTCTTGATATTATGTTCATTACCTGAAAGTTGGGATAGTTTGGTAATGGCGGTTAGTAACTCTGTTCTGGTTCAACTACCCTAAAATTTAATGATGTTGTTGGTGTTATTCTGAGTGAGGAAATTCATAGGAAAAGCTCAGGTGGATCCACATCAGGTAGTGTCTTGAATGTAGAAAGTAGGGGCAGATCAAAGGAGAGAGGAAAAGGTTCTGGAGGTCATGGGAAGTCACGAGGAAAATCAAAGGACAAAAGATCTCAAACCAGAGGACAGAAGGATTGCTGGTATTGTGGAAAACCAGGTCATCTGAAGAAAGATTGCTGGTCTCGGAAGAACAAAGAAGGAGACAAACAAGAAGGCAATAAGGAAGCAAATGTGGTAAGCAATAAGTCTAAAGATGATGCTTTGATTCTTTCCCTAGATAATGCTAATGATTCATGGGTTTTAGATTCAGGGGCCTCATTTCATGCTACACCCCATAGAAGTTATTTTCTTGATTATGTCCAAGGGGATTTTAGGCTGGTTTATTTGGGAGATAACGAACCCTGTCAGATTGTTGGAAAGGGAAGAATCAAGATTAAGTTGCAGAATGGAAATCATTGGCTACTACAAGAGGTAAGGCATGTTCCAAGGCTCAGTAGGAATTTAATTTCAGCAGGGTAGCTAACTGAACAAGGTTGCACTATTACATTTACTGATAAAAATTGGAAGGTTTCAAAAGGTGCCTTAGTAGTAGCAAAAGGTGTGAAAGTAGGCACCTTATATCTTTGTACAGGTCATACTGTTCCTTCTACTTTAGCTGTTACAGAGAAAAAATAAATAGGTTCAGAAACAGTTGCTGCAGGTTTGCAGGAAGAGACTGGAAAAGTTGCTACAGGTTCTGAGACAACACTGTGGCATAACAGACTTGGGCATATGAGTGAAAAAGATATGAAGGTACTTCATTCTAAGAAAGTTTTACCAGGTCTGAAATGTATTAATATGGATTTCTGTAAATTTTGTGTGTATGGAAAACAAAAGAGAGTTAGTTTTCTCAAGGATGGGAAGCAAAAGAAAAATGAAAAGTTGGAGCTTGTGTATACAAATGTATGGGGACCAGCTCAGATATCTTCTCTCAGTGGCTCTTGGTATTATGTTACATTCATAGATGATGCAACTAGGAAGGTCTGGATTTATTTCCTTAGATAGAAATCTAATATATTTGAAACATTTAAAAAATGGAGAAGCTTGGTTGAGAATGAGATAGGTAACAGATTAAAATGTCTCAAAACTGATAATGGCAGTGAATATTGCAGCAAAGAATTTGAAGATTATTGTTCCTTTAATGGAATTCATAGGCAGAAAACGGTTCTAGGGACTCCACAGGAAAATGGAGTGGCTGAACGCATGAATAGGACAATAATGGAGCATGCAAGGACTATGAGATTGCATGTTGGACTGCCTTTAAACATGTGGGTAGAGGCTGTCAACACTGCTGTATATTTAATTAACAGAGGTCCTTCAGTTCCTTTGGGTTGTGGTATTCCAGAGGAAGCATGGACAGACAAGAAGGTGAGTTATTCTTTTCTAAAAACCTTCGGCTATGAAGCATTTTCACATATAGATTTTGAAAATCGAACCAAGCTGGATGCAAAATCAAAAAAATGTACCTTTGTTAGATATGGCATTGATGAATTTGGTTATAGGCTTTGGGATTTTAAAAATTAGAAAATTGCGAGAAGCAGGGATGTTATATTCAATGAGAAGGTGTTGTACAAAGATCAGTTGCAGCAGCATGAGAAGAAAGAAAAGGATTATGTGGTGCTGGATGATACTCCAAATAGTGATGTTCCAGTGGTTCCTCATGCTTCGCAACAGCACCCAGAAATACCACAAACTCCAGTGAATGTTAGATGGTCAACAAGGATAAGTAGACCTCTTGAAAGGTTTTCTCCCTCTTTGTATTGTATTTTGTTAACAGATGCTAGTGAACTAGAAGGGTATGATGAAGCTATGCAGGTGGATACACAGGTTCAGTGAGAGCTTGCAATGAAAGAAGAAATGGACTCCTTGCTGAAAAATTAGACTTGGGAATTATGTAAGTTACCTGCAAGTAAAAAGGATTTACCAAATAAATGGGTTTATAGGCTGAAAGAGGAAGATGGAGGTAAGAAAAGATTTAAGGCCAGGTTAGTTGTAAAAGGATTTGCACAGAAAAAGGGCATTGATTTTGATGAGATATTTTCTCCAGTTGTCAAGATGACTTCTATTCGTACTGTTTTAAGTATTGTGGCTATTGAATAATTATATTTGGAACAGCTAGATGTTAAAACTGCCTTTCTCCATGGTGATTTAGAGGAGATATATATGGAATAGCCCCAAGGATTTGAGGTCAAAGGTAAGGAGAAATAGGTGTGCAGATTGAAGAAGAGTTTGTATGGCCTGAAACAAGCACCTTGGCAATGGTATTTGAAATTTGACAGTTTTATGGCTGAGCAAGGCTACAACAGGGGTAATTCTAACCATTGTGTTTATTTTAAGAGGTTGGATAATGACAGCTACATTATTTTATGTTTATATGTTGATGACATGCTTGTAGCTGGGTCTAACATGGATCACATAAGAGAGTTAAAATAGCAGTTAGCATAGTCATTTGATATGAAGGATTTGGGGGCAGCAAAACACATCCTTGGTATGAAAATTTGTAGAGAGAGGAAGAATAGAAAATTGACTCTATCTCAGGCTACTTATGTGGAAAAGGTGTTGCAGAGATTCTACATGGAGAATGCAAAAGCTGTCAGCACACCTTTGCCTAGTCATTTGAAATTGACCAAGGACATGTGTCCTATGACACAAGAGGAGGAAGAGAAAATGTCCAAGGTACCCTATGCTTCAGCTATAGGAAGTTTAATGTATGCCATGGTATGCACCAGACCAGATATTACACATGTTGTAGGAGTCGTTAGCCGGTATATGAGTCATCCCAGATTAGAGCATTAGAATGCGGTAAAATGGATTCTCAGATATTTGAGAGGTACATCTAATAAACACTTATGTTTTGGGGGCTCTAATACTAATTTAGCAGGTTATGTAGACTCAAATTTGGCAGGGGATATTGATACCAGGCGGAGTACTACAGGTTATGTCTTTACTGTAGGTGGAACAACAGTGAGTTGGATTTCCAGGTTGCAAAAGGTGGTTGCTTTATCCACCACAGAGGCAAGCAAGGAGATGATATGGCTGTAATCTTTCATGAAAGAATTGGGCACACAACAGGTTAACAGTTATTTGTTTACGGATAGCCAGAGGGCCATATATCTTGCAAAGAATTCTGCCTTGCATTCAAAGACCAAACACATATAGTTGAGGTATCACTTTATTCAGTCGGTATTAGATGATGGACAGTTACAGCTGGCAAAGATACATACAGATGACAATCCAGCAGATCTGTTTACAAAGGCAGTAACAAGGGAGAAGCTGAGCTCCTCTTCAGCTTCAGTTGGTCTTCTAGACTGAAAATAATCAAAATAGAACAGCAGAGTCTAGGGTGCTTATTTCCAGTGGGAGCTACAGGGTCAGTGGTGTTATGATTAGTCTCTAAGTGGGAGATGATATAGTGTGGAGTCTGATCAGTCTCCAAGTGGGAGATTGTTGTTATATGGAGCCTAATTAGACTCGGAGGTTATATTTACCCCACTTTTATCGACGCACTTTCCCCCCAAATTCCTACGGGGTCAAGGGGCAGCGCCCCTTGCAGGGGTTTGTGGGCAGCGCCCCCAAGACAGGGTCCAGGGGCAATGCCCCTTGTGGGGTCCAGGGGCAGCGCCCCTATCGTGTTCCCTGTCGCGATACAGGGCAGGGTCGAGGGGCAGCGCCCTCGTGGGGGCTCGGGGGCAACGCCCCCAAAACCTCACATGATTTTTTTATTATTTTATAAAGCACTGGGAGTTATTTTTTCATTGACCGACATAAGAAAACCCTATTTTTGTAACCGACAAAAGCTTGATAAAAAGCGGCTAAGGGTTAGGGTTTTGATATATTGTATTGTAGCATTTGCGGCGGTATTGAGTTGCAGGGATTGCTGATTGTAATCAGTTTGATTTACTGGATAATAATATTGGACTCTCTATTTGGTGGATGTAGCCCGAGTTTGGGTGAACCACATTAAAACTTGTCTCTTGCTGTTATTATTTCTGTGTATTTCCATTCCTCTGTTTAATCTTTATTTGCATTTAATTGATAGCTTCTTCTGTCTAACCCTAACAAATTCAACTGAGTCACTAAGATTTGATGATATTAGACCACAGGCAATGAGTAATAGCTCAAATGCGACTTAAAAAAGGTCAAAGGTGACTGGTAATAGCTTAAATACGAGCTAGTTTTGGTTCTGACAGTAGGTTATAGTGTTAACTAGAGGCGAGCCAATTTTTCATAGGTGATTAATATTAACTCAAAAGTGATTTACTACTGATTGGAAGTGATACACGTTAGACCAAAGGTGACAAACTATTGTTTAAAAGTGATCTGATTTAGGCAAAAAGTGGCTGACTATTGTTTAAACGTGACTTTGTTTAGGCAAAAAGTGGCTAACTACTATTTAAAAGTGACTCAGTTTTTTGTATGTGAGCATTTTAAGCTCAAAAGCAACTGTGTCTGTCAGGAAATATATCTGATTTGTGATTTTTGACAAGAAAACAGTAATGCAATTACTCACACTCACAACAATCACAAACTTGTACAACCTAGGCTAAGAAAGGACTATATTTGTTGAACCCCTTGGTCATGCTTATTCAAAGTGGATAGCTTTAGGATCTTGGTAGCACTGGCTCCTCTCCATGGCACACACTTCTCATGCATACCAAGATCTAGGTTTCCCAAAAGGCCTGTCCCTCACCAAACCTTAAGATTGTCCCTACTATCTCTTCTAAGAACCACGTGAATCAGGGCAACTTCAAAGGTCCCACCTTTTGCATCAACAAATAGAAGGTTTTTGGCTACTACACAGTTGCTAATAAGGGCATCCGTTTGGGCGGCTATACGTGCAACAGTGCTACTCTCCATTATGGAGTCTCCTAGCATTCAAGGGTTACACCTTGGAGGGTTTTGGGGGAGGTTGGTTGTCGATATAAAACAAAAACACCCTTTGTTTGTGGCTTTTGACACAAACACTTTTCTTATATAGCGGTTCGAAAGGACTTGGCTTTAGTCCGTTATCACTTGGGTTGTATCCCTTCTCACACCAGGAAGGCATGCCCTCTAAAGATAATAACAAGTTCTCATACACCCAAGATCCATTTGATAGGCAAGGGGAGAGGATACTTTTGTTATTAAATTTGGGTTACAATCAATCACATGTAAGTAATCAAAAAAGATAAATCAAGCACAGAGAAAGCAATGATTCATTTTAAGCACCAAGCCCAAATGTTCCTAATTTAGTAATAAACCCCAAGTCTTGAACTGATCGAAGCTGCAACAGCTATGTTAGTAATTTAATAACCTCTTTTTCCTGGACAATTGATAAGATGTTGCACAAATACCCGATTAGTAGCTAAGAAAAACAAACTACAAATGATATAAACTGAATGCGACATAGTTTACTAGAGGTGATCCACTGTTGGTCAAAAGTGATTTATATTATGTCACAGGCGAAATGTTACAGATCCTAAGTGATGCCGAGAGCGCCAGATTGGGATTGTTAAAGTTCACAAGTGATGTGAAAAGGTAGGAAGCGACTGGTTATGGATCATAAGCAACTTGGATCTGCAAGAGAAACAACACACAACAAAAACCTTAGTTTTGCAATAAGTGATGCAATTAGCTAAAGGCGATCATTGTCAGATCAAAAGAGATTCAGATAAATGCATAAGCAACCACTGTTAGCGTAAAAATAATGTAAAATAGATAGAAAGTGACCACTATTCACTTATAAGTGATCCAGAAAATGCTAAAGGCGGCAGGTTTCAACTCAGAAGCGATGCGTATGTTCAGACAACAATAGTTTTTTGTTCAAAAGTGACTGGAACTTTCCATAAGCACTCAAAAAAATTGATCTTCATAAAAACAACATTAAATAGCAAAGTTAATCAAGGACATGGGTCCCACCGGGTATGCCAAAATGTGATAGGTAAAAAATTAGGTTAATAAGATCAAGCATAGCCATGAAAACCTAATCCTACCATCATCAAAGAATCTAATCAAAATGAAACCAAAACTATGCAATTCAAGCACAATATCACCTAGATTGTATGATTCCTTGTTTATGATGTGGATTGCTTCTTCAACAATGGACAATTATGAAGATAAAAGCTGCCATGATGGATGGATGATAATGAAAATAAGCTCAATGGATGCTATGAATACTCAAGTGCTCAATATGCTCAGGATGATAATATAGATGTTATATGAATGTTGGATAGATATAGTATGGAATACGAGGGTGTTTATATAGAACTCAACCAAAATCAATCAGCAGTAGAGATTCGATGGCTATGTGAATGACTAAGATTAAATGATAGACATAGGTGAATGTGAAGATGACAAGTGGAGAGAAGATAGGGCTTATGTGTTCTTGTGTACATAAAAAGTTCTACATGTAAAACATATTAAATAAAAGATGTAGTACCACTTATCTTTTTTTTAAATGAAAGAGGCACACATGTCGGCTCATGAGATAAATGATAAGATAAATTAATTAAATAAATAAAATTTATTTAATTAATTAGAATGTGGGCTTGTGAATGAAATTTTAATTAAATAAATAAGATTTAAATTTAATTAAAATAGATAGAATGAAGATAATTAAATAATTAAAGATTGTTTAATTATAGCTTATAGGAAATAGCTAATGAATTAATTAAATAAATACAAATTTATTTAATTAATAGAAGAAATAGATGTGTTAGGTATATTGTTCAAGTGTATTAGACAAATGCAAATGATGTGTAATGCGATGTTTAAATGCTAATGATAATGAGTCAATTTTGGGCATCTACACCAGTGTACAATGTTTTCTTGCAACCAAAGGTTTATACTTATTGCAAGGGATGGTAATCACATGTCCCTCAAAAAGAAATTTTAGACAATTATGAATTGTTGAAGGGGCAGCTTTCATCTCCTTTAACCAAAGATGTCCCAATTTGATGCAAAAGATGTCATAAATGAGGACAACATCAAACCATTGTTCTACATATTTTTCAAATACAGTGACCAACAATGATATCTTACCCAAAGGGTTTACAAAGGTTCCCTTATGTGTTTTAATCATCATGTCTGAAGGGTCATAAGATCTTTGCATCAAGTTATGTAAGTAGAGGAACTCTTCCATGGAAACATTAGTCATGCATTTAGGATCAATAAGGGTTCCATCCATAGGGTTTCCCATTATTTTAACAGTGATGTAAAGAGGTCCTTCAGTGTCTCCAATTGTTCTATCATGAGGTGTAAACACAATTTCAGGTTTAGGGACCTTTCTCTTCATGTAAGGCCTAGGAGGGAACCTATTGTTGTTGTTGCAATTAAAGGCCACGTTTATATGCTCAAATCAATGTAAAATTAAATTTTTAAAAGCTTTTCAAAATTTATGCAAAAGACAAGTGCAAGGTTATATGCAAAAATGACCTAAGATGCTTGATTTTTTGTACTTTTTCAATGCAAATATATGAAAGAAAAGATGTTGTAAGGAGTTTGATTAGGGGAAGAAAATAATTTGTCTGATATCAGTCTAATACAGTAATAAAATCCTTCACAACACACTCTTTATGAAAATCTAAGATGATGATAGGCCAAAACCTAGTGAAAATACACTAAAATATGCAATTTTTTCACCAAATCTCAATGCAAAAGAGCATGAAAAAGTGTGTTGTGAGGAAAATGATGATGGAAAGAAAATTATACTAGTAATAACAGCCACCTAATGCCAAAATATCCATCACAACACACTTATAGTGCCACTCAAGATCAAACCCTAGTGAAAATATAGCAAAAATAGACAATTTTTCACGATTTTTCAATTCCAAATTTGTACTAAAATGCAACACTATAGACAAATGAAAATTTGAATGAGTGTCTTAGATTAGTAGAAAAATCTAAAACAAGATTTTACCTACAAACCCTAGATTTTGGAATTACTAGGTTATATGCAAAATTCATAATTTTCAACAAAACCCTAGCAATTTAATGCTTAAAATGCAATGCAAGATATTGAATTTTTGTAATTTTCTACAATTTAGCTCAAATCTAATACAAAAATTATAAATTTGATGAAATTCAAATTAATTGATACAACATGCAAACCCTAAGATGCCATTTTTTTAATTTTTCTAAATTTTCAATTTTTTTGTAAGTTTTCCAATGCAATAAGATGAATGATACTATGAATGAATGAAATCACTACAAATCTGAAGCAAAACACTTAGCAAGGTGCAAACAAGTCCAACAACACAATTTCACCAAAATTTAATAAGTAAAATTTGGATAGTTGAGTTTTTTGCAGTTTTATGTAAGTATCCTCCTTTCACCAATTACATTCAAGGACCTAGTGTTGGTAAGAGACACTGTGTGGCTTCATGAGTGTTGTCATTGATAGCAACAAAGTCTATCCCACACATCTGCAGCATATAGTATGCCTATACCAGAAGTTAGATTGAAGAGTGTTTTGGTCTGGTGAACAAAAATAGAGCATGCAGCATGATCCGACATTCAGGTCCAGATCTCTCAGATGGTGTAACTCAGCAAGTTGCAGACTTGGACAAGTCAAGAGGAGTATCATGACTACTAGATTCTAGAGATTGAGCCTCCGGTGATAAAAACATGGAAAAGATATGAGCATCTGAGTGTTGGGTTCCTGACAGGCAGAGCAAACTAAGGAAGAATTGACTCGCAGAGTATCAGACTTCAATCTGGATGAGAAATTGATGGTGATCAAACTATTTGAGGGATCATACAATATTGGCCAACATGATTAATGACTTCAATGTCTATGATTTTGATACGCATCACATATCAAGCATGGATTTAGCCGACAGATCAGTATTTTGTAAATATCTTGAGTATTCCAGTTGCCGACTAGAAAGTAGTTGAAATCCTTTGTGCAGATATATATACCAGATGGATTTCGGTATAAATGTGTGTGTAGATATAATGAGATAAGGTGCGAAGAAAGGCATAGATAAGTAAGGAAGTAAAAATACAAATCTGGTATGTAACAAAGCAGTAACACTAGAGCAGACGAAGAATCAAGTGCATTAGATTAGTATATTGAGCCTAACTGGAATTAAACTTCAGCATTTGTGGATGCCTCTCATCTGTTCAAATACCTAGTTACCTTCTATAAACTTTGTAGACAGTGAGTCTCTTGTAGGCAGTGTGCCTCTTGTGAGCAGTGAGCCCTAATTGGCAAGTGTCATTTTGTATTTCTTATTCTTTTAATAGAGAATACAATCTTGGGTTGGTCACCCCATGGTTTTTCCCTTAACAGGGTTTTCCACATAAAAATCCTTGTGTTATGTGTGTTAATTTTATTTCTGCTCTCATGGTTATGTATGCTTATATGTTTTGATGCTGCACTAATTGTTAAAGGAGAAAATAAAGTTAATATATTTGAGATAACTGATTCACCCCTCTCTCAGTTATTTGAATTTTTCCAACAATTGGTATCAAAGCCAAGTTCCTCTAAATAGAGCCTAACAGCTTGAGGAAGATCTAGGAATCTCAATGGATATATATGGTATGAAGGAGCAACTTCAGTCTACCTTAGATGATCTTGAGAAATCTCACTCTGAAGTCAACAACTTGAGAGAAAGACTCAAACAAGCTGATGATTTCATAAATGAGCTAAAAGAAAAATTGAGTATCTCTGTGAAGAAGAGAAAGAAACTACTTCAAAAATTAGCAAGTTAGAGTGAAGCTAATGATTCTAATGAAGATCTGAATGAGAAAAACAAGCTATGTGAGAAGCTATCAAAAGAGGTCATTATGGTAAGGCATGAGATGGAATCAAGGGTTATGAGATTCACCCAAGAAATTGAAGAGAAAAGGAAAATTGAAGATGATCTAAAATAATCTCTCAAGGAGAAGAAAAAGGATTGCCACAAAATGGACAGAATAATTAGGCATCTTGAATCTGATCTTGAAGAACCTAGAGATAATGAAGAACAACTTGAGAATCAGATAGACACTCTTAAACAATATCTTCAAACAACAAATGAATACAAAGAGAAATTCAAGATAAGCTCAGTTCAACTTGAAGTTCTTCTTGAAATCCAAAAGAGGGTAGATGACAAGCGTGGCTTGGGATATGAGAAAGGTGAAAGCTCTAGATCTAGTCAGAAGAACTCTGGATCAAAAAGTAAAAAAAACAAGCCTAGAAGACCTCCGATAAGGCAACCAAATGCTCAAAGATATCCATCCTTCAATGGATACTACTACAATTGCAACAACTTTAGTCATAAAGCAACTCAGTACAGAAGAAGAATGAATCAAACTAATTCATCCTTCTCTGGATAGTGTTTCAATTGTAAAATGTATGGTCACAAATCTCAAGAATATAGAAATATGCAAATAAATAATTCATTCAATGGTAGATGCTTTACATGCAATAGAATGGGACATATGGCTAATCAATGCAAATCAAGAGGATATCAGTCAAATATGCAAAGAAATGTTGTTTGCCACAATTGTAATAGATCCGGTCATATTGCCAAATTCTTTAGAAGTAAGAATTTAGATAAAAGGGTCCGGTGCATCATAATCAAAATCAAGATAAAGGAAAAGGCAAAGTGAATGTAGATGAAGTTCAAAGGGAGATGAGCAAGATTTGGGTAAAGAAGAGTACAGAAAATGTTGGTGAAGATCCAAACCAGAATTTAGTGTTGATATTCCTTCTAAAAACTAAACAAATGAGCCCTAGCTTAGGGGGAGTCACAAAGGAAAATAAAATTCCCCAGCCAGTCAATTAGTCCCTAAATTTGGTACATCAAATGTTGTGGATTAAAGGGTTCCCATAAAATTATCTATATAACCCTTGATGAAAATATGAATGATCTGCATGGTGTTTTGCAAGAGTTTAATCATCCAAGATTGATCCAGTCTGACAACCATCTGGTAAAAGCAAGATTTTTATAATTAGATCTGATGTGATTCAAAGTTGAGTTATCTTGATCTGCAGATTCATGGCATGATTAGAGGAGAAAAGATACATTGTCAATTTTCACTAAAAATGATTCTAAGTGCATCTTAGTGATTCAGAAAGATCTCTCTCAAAACAAGGCAACTGGATGACTTAAGTTGTGCATTTATTGCAAAAGAAAATTAGGGTTTGTGTAGAGATAAAAGGGTTCTTTTACTCATCATTTTCACATTTGCATTCGAGAAGAAGAAAAGAAGAGCTCTGCATCAAGTTTCTACAACTTTCTCAAAGATCAACCACAGAATCTGATTCAACCAGTGATTTGTTCCGACTCTTTTTCCCGAACCCAGAAGTGTAAAAAGGTACTTCCATTTTGAATATATCTCTCTGAATCTTGTGCAAAAATAACTACTCCAATGGTTGTTAAGATCACTGATAGGCCATGCCCAAAGTTTAAGAAATATCCTGTAGACACCTAAAATTGACTTGCTCTGCAAACCAATTTATCCCTCCTATTAATGGAATAAATTCATTTTATCCCTAACCATCTGTCTATCCCTTGTGATCAATTAATTCACTTAATTTATCACTAGACCTTACAACACTATCCTCATCAATTAAATAAATATTTCTAATATTTATTTAGTTACTTTTTGTCTATTTCCCTAACCCCTATTAATTAGATAAATCATGCTTATCTAATTGATCTACCCTATTGATCAATCTACCCTAACCTACCTATCCCCTAGACCTAGGTTAATTAAGCTAAATACTTAATCAACCTTGCTTAGCCCATCCTTCCACACATCTTTGAATAAAAGTCAATTTCTTATTCAAATGGTCAAAATCCCCCTTACCCCTCATTTATCACTCTCTTACACATGTAACAGTACCTGTTCACATCTCCACATATAGGTGAATTTTTAATTCACACTCCCCCATGAGTTGAATTAAAAATTCACTTGTCATGTCCACTCTTCCCAAAAATGAATCTTTAATTCATTTTTGTCCTCCACACCTTTCCCCATGTGAATTTAAAATTCACAAATATTGAGAGCCCTCCAATCCCATTGACCAAGATTCAACCTTTGATCTCTCTCATCCACTCCTCTTGTGACACTTGTCACAAGGCTATGGCTTTAATCCTAACCCTAACTCTCATTCATTCCTAGCCCTTGATCTCATCTTTTGATCCTCACCCTCCATCCTCATTTCCAAAACTCTATAAATGAGACCCTTCTCTAAGCCATTGGGAGGGACTTCTTCTTGCATCAAACCTTTGCCAAAATCTCTCCAAAATCCTCTTATCATACCATCATAATGCCAAAATCATGCCTCATCCCTATCTCCATCTCCATCTAAGTCTAAATCACTCATCTCCATTGTGTTGAGCAAGCATTGAGCAATCCACATTTCAGTCATCATGGGTAAAATCTGAGGAGCTATTGGGTGCAACTCCTTTCCGCTATCTTGGATTTGTGGGTCAAGTGAAGGTATAATTGTTTGTGTTTGCATTTGATTTATATTTTTACTTTCATTTTGATTTCATAGATCACACATCCCTACAAATCCCTAGAAGTTGATCCCTTAGGTGCTTTTTCTAGCATTCTGCATGGGGTTCTGCATGGAGATGTTAGGGTTTACATACATGCCAATATTAAGGAATTTGGAGAATCTAAGTTGATGGACATCTACCATAAACAATTAATAGATGAAAGTTTTGAACTCAAACCTCAGTACAAGGCCCTCCGGGATAAGCACTTTGGACATTGCATCCACTTTCCCTATTTTGTAGAAGATGAATGGGTCTGGTATGTTCTTAGCAGAATACATGACAATTTCATGTGGTTGATGAAGCCCTTCAAGATAAAAAAAGATGCCATTAAGGTAGTAACTGGATTGCACTCATCTGGTGGGTTGCCTGCACTCAAATCTGTCAAGAACCATATAATAAGTGAAGCTATTAGATCTAAGTTTGACAAAAGAGAAATGACAATAGAAGACATCATAGATCTAGTTATCAAATTTGCCTCTATGATAATTGGTTATAAAATCTTTCATTCTAGCAGGGAGAATTCTGTGTCTGGGACTGCACTATATACAGCATATCAAATGCTAAGGGAAAATGCAAACTATGATCTATGCGACCTTCTCCTGAACCAACTGTTAGAAAACTTACAGAAGATCAAGAAGGACAAGAAGAACTCATTCAAGTATGGGTGTCTAATACTGTGTCTATTCTTCTACTACATGAATGAGCTGCCTAGATCAAGTGGTTGGGTATGGCAAAATGACAGACCGGTTGCCATATAGATCAAAGACTATATGTATGGACTTGGTGATGCTAAGGCTCAAAGCACAGCACTCTAGGGATACTTTAAAAACTTTCAAAGTATGATGCAGGCTAGAGAAAGAATTCCTCAATCCATAGTTGAAAAATACAAGGATACAGTGTGTTTTATGGTAGACACTGATCAATGCCTAATGGAGGCAGTTGAGCCTAGAACAGTTTGGATTATGCCAATGGGATATGAGATTGATGAGAAAATCTTGGAGCTGCATAACCAACACTTGTTGAGTCAGCCTAAGGACCCTGAGGCAGAAAGGTTTAGAACCTTTCAAGAATTAAGTATAGAGATACATGTTGAGCTGAGACAACTGGAAATAAAAAGGAAAGTTAGAAGGGAAGTAGAGGAAATTACCAAAAGATATGGCATATCAAAAGAGGAAGTTGATGCAAATAAAGAGAAAATAGAAAGAGTTGAGAAAGAGAAACAAGAAGAAGAAATAGAAAGTGTTCTGGTGCAAGCCTCCTCCCAGAGTAGATCCTCCAAAAGCTCTGCACCTGCCACCTCTAAGTGATCAAGAGCCTCAAAACTAGAAGCCAAGACATCCAAAAAGGGAGAAAAGAGAACGAAAACAAAGGCCACAAGGTCCTACATAAGCCAAAAGGATGATGAAGAAACAAAGACTAATGAAAAAAGTTAAGAAAATGAAGAAGAAGAAGAAAACATCTGGGGAATCCTCTACCAGAAAAAATAAAGAAGAAGAGGCAGAAGAATTTGTTGAAAAGCCCACTCCTTCTATTGATGATATCATCAAGCCAGTCACTGTGGATGGAAATCTGCAACTAGTAATAGAATTTTGTGATGATTATAGTGATACTGACAAAAGGATCTTGGAAGAAGCTATAGTCAGGTACTTGAATATTTATAATAAAGAATTTATTGAAATCATTTCATTAATTCCCAAGAGTTTAGAGAAGGTGCTTGAACTTAGAAAGGAGAATGCTAAGGCAAAGGACTTAGAGATCCAAGAATAGATTGCTATTCGGCTCTATCCTTCCATTACTCCAAAGAAAATGAACATGATCTTTAAAGACTGCAAGGATGAATTCCTGGAGCAAAGCAAGAATGAACAAACTAATGCTTGGAGAGACTAATCAGGTAGCAAGAGAAATAAAAGACATCCTCTGGAATGCTTTTAAAAGATTCAATCTTCCTATTATAGAGGAAATAGATGAAGAACCCTCTACCATGGATGTTGAAGGATTAAATGAATCAAAAGAAGAATCTACTGAGAAAAATGTAGAAGGGCCAAAAGAGATGGATGTCGGAAGAGGAAGTTCATGAAGAAGTTAATATTTCTCCTCTGGATCCCACTACAGATTCAAGAACTGAAGGAGAAGGAAGAAAAGAGGAGAAAGTAAGTCAAGAAGAGGAGAAAAAGGGAAGAGAAGAAGAACAAACAGAGAAGATCTCTGATGACAGCTTTGAGATTCCAAAGGAATAGAAGACTCAGTCTCTGACAAGAGACACTGCAGAGGCAGTGAAGAATTTATTGACCAAAGAGATGATGGAGATAGATGAACTGGAGCTATTCCAAGGACCACTAAATTTTGATTCCCTCTCTCCGGTCCAGACAATGAAAATAGCATCTTTTGCCCAAGCTAAAGCAAAAGAAAAGCTTCTAAAATCTCACATGGAAAACTGTGAGCTGATAGAGATTACTTCCGGGATGCTGGAGAAGATCATGCCATCCTTCCAAAAGGATCCTTCGGCCTCTCCATCTGGTAATTTGAAATCTTTGGTTAACTCTGTTAGCACCCATTTTGATTCCTTAGAGAAATTGATAGAAGAGAAAGTCCCGAAAGAGTTTTTGGGAAAGAGATTCACTGAAGTACAGGGACTCATAGCTAATGATAGGAGGACCCTAGATATTGGGATAAAGAGATTAGAAAATGCTCTTAAAGATGGTGAGGACATGTAAACAAATTTTCTATCCTAGTCTAAGGTGACAGAGGATATTGAAAAGAAGGTGAAAGAACAAGAAGGTAAACTGTCAAGTTTATCTCAGAATTTTGATCCCCTCACCACATCCATAATGAATCAAGAATGCTAGGCTATTTCAATTATAAATGAAATTAAGAGGCTAGACAAGGATAAGAAGAATGTGATAAGCAAGATGAGTGAACTTAGAGGGATAATTATCCCTAAGTTAGAGGCAATGCATGAGGCCTTAACTGATGCTCAGACCACAACCCAGACCAGTGATCTGACAGACTTAAGAAGGGCAGAAGCTTATACATTTTTGTTGAGTGGTCACATCTCAATTTTGGACAAGATGAAGCAGACCTAGGTAATAAAATTTGTACAGTTGAAGATCACTTTTGTGGATATACTCAAGTATATGTAAGTATAACATGTATATATAATTATGCGGCTATATATAGGTTGATTTTTGCAAATTTTGGTGTGTGGATTCCACCCTTTTCCATTGTTGTCAAAGGGTGAGTGAGGAGTAGTGAAAAATGTGGAATCCAGCTAAGGGGGAGCTCTAGTAAAACAATGCACAAGATAGAGCATCAGCCAAGGGGGAGTTTACTGCGACACTTAGTCATTTTTCACTGAGTGTTGCCATCAATGCCAAAGGGGGAGATTGTTGGCAAGAGACACTATGTGGCTTCATGAGTATTGTCATTGATGGCAACAAAGTCTATCCCACACATTCGCAGCACATAGTATGCCTATACCGGAAGTCAGATTAAAGAGTGTTTTGGTCTGGTGAACAAAAATAAAGCATGCAGCATGATCTGACATTCAGGCCTGGATCTCTCAAATGGTGTAACTCAATAAGTTGTGGACATGGACAAGTCAAGAGGACTATCATGACTACTAGATTCCAGAGATAGAGCCTCCAGTGATAAAACATGGAAAAGATATGAGTATCTGAGTGTTGGGTTCCTGACAGGTAGAGCAAACTAAGGAAGAACTGACCGACACAGTATCAGACTTCAATCCAGATGAGAAATTGATGGTGATCAAGCTATTTGAGGGATCATACAATATTGGCCAACATGATTAATGACTTCAATGTCTATGATTTTGATACACATCACATATCAAGCATGGATTCAGCCAACATATCAGTATTTTTTAAATATCTTGAGTATTTCGGTTGCTGACTAGAAAGTAGTTGAAATCCTTTGTGCGGATATATATACCAGATGGATTTTGGTATAAAGGTGTGTGCAGATATAATGAGATAAGGTGTGAAGAAAGGTAGAGATAAGTAAGGAAGTAGAAATACAAATCTGGTATGTAACAGAGCAGCATCACTAAAGCAGAAGAAGAATGAAGTGCATTAGATCAGTATATTGAGCCTAACCGGAACCAAACTTTAGCATTTGTGGATGCCTCTCATCAATTCAAATACCTGGTTACCTTCTATAATCTTTGTAGATAGTGAGTCTCTTGTAGGCAGTGTGCCTCTTGTGAGTAGTGTGTTCGGGCAGTGAGCCCTAATTGGCAAGTGACATTCTGTATTTCTTATTCTTTTAACAGAGAATACAATCTTGGGTTAGTCTCCCCATGGTTTTTCCCTTAATAGGGTTTTCCATGTAAAAATCCTTGTGTTATGTGTGTTAATTTTATTTTTGCTCTTATGGTTATGTATGCTTATATGTTTTGATGTTGCACTAATTATTAAAGGAGAAAAGAAAGTTAATATATTTGAGATAACTGATTCACACCCCCTCTCAGTTATCTGCCTTGTTTCCAACACCTAGGGCTGAGTGGCCATGCACTATCATACCCTAGGTCACTATGAGATGTAGGGAAGCTTAGATTTTTATGATTTGATTGCCAGTTATCTTCTCTTATGCTTAATTATACATTAAAAACCTAATTATGTAAATACGACAGTAAATAGATGAATATCAAAAAATGTTGCTACATAAAGATGTAAAATAACAAAATAATTGTGCACCTATTTTCAGGGTTCGAGAGTGGAACAGTCAAGGACTAAGGAGTGGGTTCCCAAGTCCAAGGCCCTGCTTTTTGTCAAGATCTACATACAAGATCTGCAACCCATTGTTTCTATACCAAAGGTTTTCCCGTTGCTGAACTCCAAGGACTAATGAGCAGGCGCCCTAGTCTAGGGAGCTATTTTCTTCTCTAATCTACAATTCCAACACTCTAAGATACCCTCCTGCAACTTCACTTTTCCTGTATCCTCGACCTATAACCTACAATCATGAAAATTTTGGGAAGGGGTTGTGGTGTTTAGAGGCTTGCCTCAGTTAAGCCCTGGAGAGACATTTAAGACTTTTAAACACTGTTGTTAGATAGAGATTGCCTGCCCTTGAGAGGCAGAGGCAAAAACCAAATGATAAATACTCAAAAACACAAATGATGTCACCTTGTAGTGAAGATCTCATGGGAGGAAGAAGATCTTCATGCCATGAGGAGATGATTGCTCAAATTTACAAATACAAACACATAGACAACACAAATCTGCTCTTGCTATGTAATGAAAACCTTGAATCACCTTTAGAATGCATAAAGTTCATAATAGAAATCTAGTTTACGAATGAATGCCTAAGAATTCTTTTATATGCAACTACACACTCCCGCCAAGAATTTCGTAATTCAAACTTACCGTGTTAGCATAGGACCTAAATAACGGTCACAAGCCGACACCCAAAATTTGGGACTGACCCAAAATAGGGTAGGACTAGGGCATGGGCACCCAAGTCCTCCCCCCTATTTTGGATAGGGTTAGATTCAATGGATCCCCTAGGTACCATTTATCATGAAACTTAGGGATCATTTCATCAGGATGTCAAATTATAATGTAAGATGTCCTAAATGCAAATAAAAGACTCGGGAGCTAAACCTTATGAGGGAAAAGCCCCAAAGGGGAGATTTTCTAATGTTACAATCATATTCTTTCTCTCTTGACCTAATAGGATATGAGAATGAATGCTCTTGAGTAGGAGATTAGAGGGAATCATAGAGAGAAGTGTAGATTAGGAAAACAAAATGAAGTTGAAATACTAACGAAAATGCATAAAACACAAAGTTATACCTTCACATGAAAACTCAATCTCATCAAGGGAGGAGGAAGCTTGCACCCAAAAAAGATCCTAAGACATGATAATCCATAAATAAATGATTCAAATGTGAAATGCTATCCTAATTATGCAACTCACAATTCTAGCTCAATAGGCATTTGGACATGGTAATATTACTTAAGACTTGGATCTTCAAATGGGTTGAGAGATGTTGTATTTATAGATTTTTGGAAGGGATTTTAATCCAAGGGTGGAGATTGATTTGGAAGATCAATGGTGCAGGATAAAAGTGATGTGGAGGGCCTAGATTTGATCTTGGAGAGATGGAGGGCTAGGAATAAAAGTAAATCTTTTATTCATTTTGGGAAAAGGGGTAATTAAATGAGTATGGGTGTGAATGATTATTTTTGAATTAAGGATTCATATGGGGAATGTAAAATGAATTAAAAATTCATTTGGGGATAAGTGGAGATAAATAAGGTATGGGGATGTAAGAGGAATTAATTGTGATGTGGGATGTTTTTTAAATAAAAAATTGACTTATGTGGATTTATTTCAATTTTTTATTTGGAGGGTGTGGGGAAGGGTGTTAAACTAGGTTTGACCACCCAAATGAGAGGTTAGGATTAATTAAACATAGGTTTTATTTAATTAATCCTAGGGCTAGGAGGAGGTAGGCTATGGTAGGTAATTAAATAATAGCTATTTAATTACCTAGGGTAGGGATAGGTTAATTAATAAGCTGAATTAATTAGTTAAACATGGTTTAGCTAATTAATTAGTGAAAAAAGGGGAAATAGATTAAATAAATATTGCATATTTATTAAATCAATTGGCTAAGGTGTGGACTATTGAATTAATGAAATTAATTCAATTTTGGGTATAAAATGATGTGAATTTAGGAAATGGAGGGATAATACATTAAATAAAAATTTAATTAATTGAATAGAGGGGAAATTCATGTGTTTAAGGATGTCAAGAGTCGATTTGGTGGTCAAGACATTTTTAGGTGTCTACATTTGCCCCTCTTTGACGTGGCATTAGGACCTAGGAGGGAAGTGGTGTCAAGTCGAAGAAAAAATATGTCCCAACTGCCGACAAGGAATGAGATGGGTAAGGGATGCCCCCTCGAGAGGTCGGTGGGAAAAATAAAAATTTTCTAGGCGAGTTCTCGAAAAGATGCAACGGGAGTGAAAGTTGGATAGGGGATGAAAAAAGAAGCTGATAGGAAGAAAACGAAGGAAAAAGGCTAAGATCTGTACCCTAGAGGGAAAAAGAGGGGGTGGAAGGATTACATGGCCCACTATATTAGGAGAAGTGGGCCCTTAGAGTGCCACATTTGCACACTTTGACTTTGGAGAAGGAGCGAAGGAGAGATGGCAGAGCGTAACCCCCAGTTCCCTTGACTTTGACACATCTTAGAGTGGTTCCGATCATTTGGCCAGGCACTGGAGGCTGGACCTTAGGTAGGGTCTAACCCTGACTTTTCAATTTTTGTGTTTTTATCTCTTTTTTGTGTTCAGGAATTGGGATTGGAGTGTGTAGCGCCAAAAGTTAGGTAGATTAGCACCATCATCTGGATTGGCGCTATCTGCCTGGGTAGCAGTAGGGCGGTTTGTTTCCATTTGCCTAGAATTTTAGCGCTATTTTCTGAAATAGCACAATGTTGGAAAGTAGTTAGGGTTTGCTGTTTTAGTGCCAAAGGGTAGCGCTATGTTTTGAACTAGTGCCATTTTGGGTAATAGCGCTATTTTTCATTTTAGCGCTATATAGGGGATTAGCACAATATAGGATATTAGTGCTTTTGGTAGAATTGGCGCTATTCACTGGATTAGCACCAAATGGCAGGGCGATGCCATTTGGTAAAATGGTGCTATGTATAGTGCGCAGTAGTGCAATGTTTGGGATTAGTGCAAAGTGTATTGCGTAGTGGCACTATTGCCGGTAATAACGCTATTTAGAAGTAGTAGTGCCATTTTGAAAATGACGCAAAGCGTTGTCTGTTTTGGTGCCAAATGATTCTATTTTAGACATTAGAAGAAAGGGGTTGGTTCAAAAAAAGATAGGTTGATATCTGACCAGAAAGTTGTGGATGCAAGATACGACATCATTTTATAGTGTATTCACGGGAGTGATGCATGCCATCTGTGATGGCACTGTTTGACCATTTTGATGATGTTATGCAGGCTAGACTGGCTAGGTTGGGGCTTCTGACAGTGGCGTCGATGCTAGTGCTACGAGTTCATCGAGCTCTGATGACAGCGGTTGTGGAGCGGTACCACTCAGAGACCTGTACATTCTTGCTACCGACTGGTGAGATCACAATCACACTTGAGGATGTTTATCGCATCCTCAAGCTACCTATTCAAGGTTGGCGAGTTAGATATGACACAAGGAGGGGGCGGAGGGCCTTGATCAAAGTGTTTGGTGAGGATCATATTGTTCTATTAGCAGATGGGAGAGAGATGAGATATGAGGGGACATTGGTTGTGGGTGCAGATCCCTTTGCCTTATTCCTATGTGCTTTGATTGGAGGGGTTGTTATGCCTGATAGGAGAGGTAGGGGTTTTCAGTTGGCTATGGGGAGATGATTGAGGAGATGGTGAGGGCTGAGACCATGTATGCCTAGGGACCAGTGATGTTGGGGCAGCTATATCATGAGATGCATACAGTTGTTTATCTCCATGATTCAGCATTGTCAGCTAGGGTGACTCTGCTACATGTGTGGATTTGGGAGCACATCACAGTTGCATGGCCGACATGCGGGTACTATCACCGTCCTTTTGAGGTGTTTGTGTTTTTATATCGAGATGTTGAGTACACATATACTAGATAGGTGTGGTACTGGAGACGGGTGTTAGATGATGTTATTCAGGTGACCTGGCGACCATACATTGGGGTGGAGTTGTAGCCTGATGATGATATCCACATGCCTTTTACATTTCAATAGCAATACCTAATGGGTCGAGGAGACCACACAATAGAGATGTATCTACCCTCACGGGTCATGCGGCAGGACACTCCACAGCAGATGGCCATTTTTACCTAGACCCCTCAAGATGCGCCCTTCTAGCCTGCAACTATACAGCCACAGGTTGCTCTAGATGACTTTACAGCCTTACAGCCAGTACAGTGGGATTGGCAGAGCACAGTCAGGGATGCAAGCACTACCCCTGCATACAATATATGGTGGCAAATGTGGCAGCTGACTCGGTTTACAGATCCAGCTAAGGTAGTACCCACAAAGGAGGTAGCAGGCTCAGGGGATGATGATTCAAGTGATGATGGAGATGACAACTCTAATGGAGATGTTCTCTTGGAGGAGGGGCAGGAGATCATTGGAGATGACCTCATGGAGGTTGGAGGGGATGGAGAGGAGAGGGTGGTTGGTAGGGATGGTCAGCCGATAGATGTGTTGGCGGCAGTGGTAGCAGGACAGGGGCAGGTGGGGTAGCAGGTACTTGTACAATAGGTAGCTGTTGAGCAGGTGCAGATTAGAGTGGGGCAACAACATAGAGGACCTCGACAGCGTGGGGGATAGCCGAGGGTGGATAGGGGTGATCGACCCCCACCATAGGTAGCGCAGCAGTAGCAGGGGGAGGCAAGCCCCTCAGGGATAGTTGGAGAGGCAGAGGTTGAGAGGCTCAGACCTCCTCGGTGGCCACAGGGTGAAGAGGAGATGGAGACCCTACAAGCATAGGTGGCTAGTTTGTAGGAGGCATTAGAGAGTTGGGAGGCTGAGTTGGTTCAGTTGCATGGGGCATTAGCATTATTGGAGGGGTCAGATGGATAGGTGCCTGCATTGCAGGCACAACTAGCCTAGGTGCAGGGTGATATAGAGGTTTTGACCATAGAGTAGGATGCAGCACTTGTGAGAGCACAGTAGGCAGAGACTGCTTTGCAGACTTCTGGTACTGCTATGGCCCCAGTGTTGACAGCGATGCAGACTTAGTTGTCCTAAGGACAGACACAGTCATATCAGTTACAGGGACAGCTGACTCAAGTTCAGGGGGATTTGACATAGGCCAGAGTGCGGTTGGAGTATTATCTGGGCCTCTATTATGCGGCAGTGCCAATAGAGCAATGTTCCCTGAGCTACAACCAGGTCAGTGGATCGAGGGCATCTAGGTCACACAGATCTAGATTAGTTCAGTTTGTCCAGCAGACGATGCCTCCTCCTTCGCACGTACCCCAGCAGGTTCCACAGGTGTAGGTATAGTTGCAGCCATAGCCGCAGATAGGACCAAAACCATGACCAAGGTCAGAGTATCTGACTCCCTCAGAGAGAGGATCCTCCATGTGATAGTTATATCATGTTAGCCCTTAAAGACATTGTATCAAGACACTATATTTTTTGATGTATATATGAGCGATGTACTTTTTTGTGGTGATTATATATGGTATGATATTTTTTTGATGATCTATGTGTTTGTTTATGATGCTCTATTTATGATTATGTTGATGGATGTAGTATGCTTTATGGATCTATATGCTATGGATGCATTGTGTTTATGTAATTATGTTCTTGATGTAATGGATGCACCTATGATGGATGTAATGATAGTTTACTTATTTTGATATATGCATGGTTTGTGATCTATGGAGTATATGATGTATAATGCAAATGAATGTTCAGATTAATAAACATTTATTATGGATGCAAAAATGTGATGCAATGGAAATGTATGTTTATTCAAAATAAACACATGTTATGTATGGAATTATGGATATGCAGCTAGATGATTATAAAATGTAGCTAGATGATTATGATTGTGATGATGTAATGTAACTAAATGTTTATGAGATGATATATGAAATACAGTATAAATGTGATGATTTATTAAATGAACCTAATGATTATGCAATTTTAATGTTTCTAAAATGGACCTAAATGATTATGCAAATTAAATGATTAAAATGAACCTAAATGATATGCAAATTAAATGATTAAAGTGAACCTAAATGATATGCAAATTAAATGATTAAAATGAACCTAAATGATATGCAAATTAAAGGATTAAAGTGAACCTAAATGATATGCAATATAAAGGATTAAAATGGACCTACATGATATGCAATTTAAAGGATTAAAATGAACCTAAATGATATGCAATATAAAGGATTAAAATGGACCTACATGATATGCAATTTAAAGGATTAAAGTGAACCTAAATGATATGCAAGTTAAAGGATTAAAGTGAACCTAAATGATATGCAATTTAAAGGATTAAAATGGACCTAAATGATATGCAAATTAAAGGATTAAAATGAACCTACATGATATGCAAATTAAAGGATTAAAATGAACCTACATGATATGCAAATTAAAGGATTAAAATAGACCTAAATGATATGCAAATTAAAGGATTAAAATGAACCTAAATGATATGCAAATTAAAGGATTAAAGTGAACCTAAATGATATGCAATTTAAAGGATTAAAATGGACCTACATGATATGCAAATTAAAGTATTAAAGTGAACCTAAACGATATGCAAATTAAAGGATTAAAATGAACCTAAATGATATGCAATGAACCTAAGTGATAGGTGAGATGCAGACTAGGTGATAGGTGAGATAATCGAGTCTTGATACACATGATGTTCTTTGTTTGACCCTGAGTGGTGGGGTTATGCAAAAGGGTACCAGGTGGGGAGAGGATAGGGGTGTATGGATGGGGGTATGGCTAGGATTGGGAGTGTCTAGAGGATGGGGGTGGGGAGATTAGAGGATTGTTAGGTCATAAGACACCACGTCATTGAGGGGGGATTAACTTTGGTTCAGGATGTGTTAAGTGGAGATATGGAGGGGGAATGGGAGTAGCGAGGGGATTGGATAGGTTTGGAGGGGGTAAGTGATTATCAAATCTAGGCTGAGATGGTATAGTTGTTTAGGATGATGATTTTGAGCTAGTAACAGTAGTTGCATAAGATTAATTGAGAGCATTTCCTAGTTTATTATAGCAATGTAGGATATAGTTCACAAAGGTATGAAATGACCTACGTGATGATATATATCCCACGATTGCATGGACTAGACCCACAAACAATAGGTTGATTTCATGTGTGCCCAAGGTAATATAATCTTGCATAGCCTAGGAAGGGGACTCATAGCAATGAGTGCAAATAATACATATAAGATTTTGATGCATGTATATGCAAATGGGACACATCATGCTAGAACTGACCCAGGCTTCAAGATATGAATACTATTCTTGGAGTAATGAAACCAACCCACAAGCACAGCATACAGAAATAATGACCTTGTCTACTCTAGGTGTTGTCCGCCACCTACCATGATATAATAAGATCAAGGTAGCTTTGGAGATGACCTAGAGTGAGACAAAAGGATAAAAATCAATAATCAAATAGACCAACCAAAAGATACAAATAGCCTTTGTGGTGCTCTTGCCAAGAGACGTGATGATAGAATGATAGATTTTTGTCCATTGTGGGAAAGATATATCCTAGGACGCAAATCAGTTGGATTTGATTGGAAAATTTTTAGAAGATGGGAAAAAGAACAATTTGGCCAGGTGTAGGATTATAATTGGTATGTTGATTGATGATTTTTGCTTTAGGGATGATGGTTCAAATGTATACTTAGCGTGTGTATCATATAATGGGTCTAGTAGGCTCAGTGAATGGGGACCATTCAAATGAGTTGGATGGGTGCATCTTTGGTACCTGAGTACTGGAAATGTCCTTTATATTCCAGATTGCCTACATACCATGTATCCATGGGATCAAGGTACTTTCAAGATGTAGGTGAAATGAATATGTAGTTCTGGCAAGACTTGATGATGTGGGAATAGTTTGGGATGGGTGTGATGGTGGGGATTGATGTATGTTTTGATGATTGTGATTTGTAGCGAGATCGATGTATGGGGTGATTTGCAGTGAATTATGTTGTTTTTTAGATTTTTCTGATTTTGTATTGTTTTTGGATTTTTTGATTTTGTATTGTTTTTGGATTTTCTAATTTTTTATTATTTTTAGATTTTCTTATTTTATATTTACAAAGGGGAGCTCACAAGGATCCTCGTTCCATGAGTTAGCCTTGGGATGGGATAGTGTGGGTTGGGTGATAGGACTTGATGTTTCAGAATTCCAAACCATGGGATGTGTGCGATATGGAGTGTTGTGATGGAAAGAGGACTTATTAGATGGTAAAACCAGCCACTACGCATGGTGCCTGAAATAGGTTTTCACCATGGTACTTATCCAAGGTGTCACCGAAGTGATTTTCACCATTGGAAGTGATGAAGGGGGTAAATCACAATACACACAACAGAAATTGAACATAGAAAATAGAACTTTCTTTTATTGATCTGGGCAACTTATTACATTACAGAAGCTCAATTACAATCAAAGGATGAATCCTCTATTGGCTGCAACACATTACAGCTTTCCCAACCACAAGACTCTAGAATCTTCAGCCTTCTGTAACCCCAAATCTGCTAGGGTTTCTATTTTCCCTCCTATTCTTGACTCTACACTGGCCCCCCTTAATTCTACTACCCTAAGGGTTCCCAAAAATGGTTATATATAGCCCTTTTTGGTGACCACCAGCTTTATTTCAAAATTTACATCTCCTTCCAAAAATAGGTCAACTTCGTGGGGCCATAACTTTCGATCTGACCGTTGGATTTTCAATTATAATACCTTTTCGGAAAGTTCTCGAAAAGATGATGGAGCACTAAGTAGTACGGATAGGTAGACTACTTGGGTTTCCTACCAAATTTTGGGCCCATCTGGAGCCTCTAAGTGCCTCAAATTTGACTTTGAATATTTTAATAGGATTTTTGGAATTTGAAATTTTAATATCTCACAGATGACAAATGATATTGAAGTGATTTCTTCACCATTAGCTTAAATTCACCATTCTAGAGGTCTGTGTAAGATTTTGTATCCAACCATGCACAAATGCAAACTTACTAAAAATAGTAACCCTACCAAATTTAGCCCTTATTGAAAAGAAACAACATTTTTTCTTTTTTTTGGTTGATGCAAGATTGCTCTTACACCCTAGATGCTCCTGCATCAGACACCCAGGGTAATTTGAAAAGTGACCCTGTCACTTCTCATGTGTTAGAGGGAAACCAAAACGATTAACCTCAGTCTCAAATAACCATGATGAATCTTCAACAGGCCTTCCTTTCCATTTCACCAAGTATTCTGTATACTACCTGTTTCTTGTACTCTTACCCACACGGCTATCCAGAATGCCCTCTATCTCCTCCTTCTCTGAAGTAGATGTTGGAATGTCCCACTGTGTTCCTTTATCAAGTGCATCATCATGATACTCTGTCAGATCTAAAATGTTGAACACTAGTGAAATATTCATGTCATCAGGCAACTCTACCTCAAATGCATTTCCTGAAGCATGCTTCTTTAGGATTCTATATGGTCCAAATTTCCTCATCTTCAGCTTATTATATGTACCAACTGGAAATCTTTCTTTTCTCAAGTGAACCATGACTTCATCACCCTCCTGAAACTCCTTATGCCTCCTCTTCTGATCTGCCTTAGCCTTGTACTAAATATTCATCTTATTAATGTGCGTTCTCACCTCTTCATGCAAATTCTTCAAATGTTCTGCAAAGTCTTTAGCTTCAGCACTTGTCTTTTCTCCTTTGTCTAGCTTCCTTAACTCAGAAGCATTTCTCGGGCTATTGCCATATACAACCTGGAATGGTGATTTACCAGTACTCCTATTGACAGAATTGTTGTAAGCAAATTCTACCTGTGGTAAAATAAAATCCCATCCCTTGGGCTTATCTCCTATTAAGCACCGTAGCAGGTTACCCAAACTCCTATTCACCACTTCGGTTTGTCCATCAGTCTATGGATGATGTGCAGAACTAAACTTCAAATTTGTCTTCAACTTCTTCCATAATGTCCTCCAGAAATAACCAACAAACTTGGTATCTCGATCTGAAACTATGCTCTTTGGTAGACCATGTAGTCTCACCACCTCTCTGAAAAATAATTCAGCAACATGAACAGCATCATTAGTCTTCTTGCAAGGAATAAAATGTGCCATCTTCGAGAATCTGTCCACCACCACAAAAATGGAATCATGTCATCTTTGTGTCCTTGGTAAACCAAGAACAAAATCCATACTGATATCATCCCATGGCTTCTCTGGTATAGGTAATGGCTGATATAGACCTGTGTTCTAACTTGCTCCTTTTGCCATCTAACATACTCTGCAACTCTGCACAAATTTCCTCACATCCTGCTACAACTGTGGCCAATAATAATTTTCAACAACAATAGCAATGGTCTTATCTCGACCAAAGTGTCTAGCCAATCCTCCACTATGCTTCTCCTTAATCAAGTTCTCTCTCATGGAACTCCTTGGAATGCACAACTGGCTTCCTCTAAACAACATGCCATCTTGGATTATGAAGTCCAACCATTTTGTCTTGTCCAAAGTAATAGGTTCCAAACAAGCTTTCTAGGCCTCTGCAAAAACTGGATCTTTAGGATACAAACTTTTGAGCTCATCGAACCCAACAACCTCTATCTTCATTTCTGTCAACAAACTTTTCCTTCTGCTCAAGGCATCTGCAACTCTGTTTGACTTCCCACTCCTGTGCTTCAAAACAAAAGTATAGCTCTGCAAAAACTCAACCCATTTTAAGTGCCTTTGGTTCAACTTTCCTTGACTATTAAGATACTGCAAAGCCTGATGATCAGTATATAAAACAAACTCCTTTGGTAGCAAATAATGTCTCCATTTCTTCAAAGCCTGAACTATTGCATAAAACTCTTAATCATAAACAGAATACTTTTTCTTGGCATCATTAAGCTTCTCACTAAAATAGGCAATGGGCTTACCTTCTTGACTTAGAATAGCTCCTATACCACTACCACTAGCATCACAATCTACCTAGAATATCTTATTGAAATCGGGAAGTGCCAACACAGGTTGGTCTATGACTTTCTGTTTCAATGTATCAAAGCTCGTCTGCTCCTTTAGTCCATCTAAATTCCTTTCTATCCCCTCTCATTGTCTTAGTTAGGGGTGCACAAATGCTACTAAAATTCTTGATAAAGTTTCTATAAAAACTTGCCAAACCATGAAAAGATCTTACCTCCGTTGCACTCCTTGGCATAGGCCATTTAATGATAGCCCTTACTTTTTCTGGGTCCATCTTAAGACCTTCCTCTAAGACAACAAATCCCAGGTATACCAACTCCTTCTTTGCAATACTACATTTATTCAAATTGATCAACAACTTCTCCTCCCTCAGCTTCTCTAAAACTCTTCTAATATGCATCAAATGCTCATCCCAAGTCTTACTGAAAATCAAAATGTCATCTAAATAAACAATAACAAAACTTCCCAAAAATTCCTTTAGTACCTCATTCATGAGCCGCATGAATGTGCTCAGTGCATTGGTTAGCCCAAATGGCATGACTAACCACTCATACAAACCCTCCTTTGTCTTGAAGGCTATCTTCCATTTATCTCCTTCTATGATTCGAATCTGGTGATACCCACTCTTTAGATCAATCTTTGTGAAGTACTTGGCTCCACTCAAACAATCCATTATGTCATCCATTCTCGGCAATGGAAATCTGTACTTGATTGTGATCTTGTTGATGGCTCAGGAATCTGTACACATCCTCCACTCTCCATCTTTCTTTGGTGCTAGTACTGCAGGTACCACACATGGACTTAGGCTCTCCCTTATCAGTCCCTTTCTTAATAGCTCGTGAACTTGTCTGTTCAATTCTTCATTCTCTGCTGGAGTCATTTTCTGGGCTGCCTTATTTGGCAAACTAGCTCTTGGTATCAAATCTATTTGATGACTTATCTTCCTCATTGGTGGTAAACCTTTTGGTACATTATCAGAGACAATATCTTGGAATTCTTCCAACATTTCTGAGACTTTGGCTAGTACATCTTCACATTTCTCTTGACTAATCTTAGGAATCAATGCAAAGCAATGACGCTCATGCTTCATACCCTCCAAAAACTTTCTACCATCTACCAAGCAAATTCTGGCAGTACTACATACCTTTTCTTCCACCTCCTTCAAGGGCTTCAACTTATGATGGACTCCATCCTTTGTTAGGGAGTATGTGTTTGCGCGGCCATCATGGACAGCACTCCTATCATACTACCACGGCCTCCCCAATGACATATGACATGCATCCATCGGTATGATGTCACACAACACCTCATCATGGTAGTCACCAATCTTGAACTTCACTAAACACTGTTCATTGACCAAAGCTCTATGGTCCTTCTGCAACCATGCAATCCATTATGGATGCGGATGCTTTGTTCTTGTCAACTTCAACTTGTCAACCATCTCCTCTGAAACAAGATTATAAGTGCTTCCACTGTCAATAATAATATCACAACACTTACCTTCACATTTGCACCTTGTGCGGAATAAACTCTTCCTCTGATTGGGTTCTTTCTCCTCATTCAACAAAGTTCTTCTGACAACTAGGGTTTCTCCCCTTTCTGCATCTTCAGAGTGCTCAGACTGTGCATCTTCATCCATATGTGCAACTCATGCATTACCTTCAGGTCTTCTATTCATCCTTCCTTGATGTTGCGGACACTCGTATGCTCGATGCCCTTCTTCTCCACATTGGAAACAGGTTCCTCTAAAACCTCCTCTTCCAGGTCCTTGCCCAGGTCTACCTCTTCCTCTTCCTCTTTGCTCACCATTGTTCTAGTCATGAGGGTGGTAGGTATTATCTCCTCTCTAATTTTGACTGGTGCCAACTTCTTCACTTTTCTTTGTATCTTCATTTCGGCCCCCATAGGGTCTTCCACCAGTCCTTCCGCCTTGACCTATTCCCCTTTGCTTGTTGTCGAATCTTTTATTCAGCTTCTCTTCCACCTTCAGGGAAAACTAGTATGCATCTTCTATGGTGGTCATTCTGACTAGGCTCAGCTCCTCTTGAATACTCGGCCTCAACCCATTAATGTAACGGGCTACCTTCTCCTTGTTGGGCTCTGCATGGCCTGTCCTGATAGTAATCTTATAAAACTCTTCTATGTACTCCTTGACAGACTTGTTACCTTGCTTTAGTCCTTGCAGCTTCTTCAACAACTCCATCTCATAGTCCACAGGAATGAACTGCTTCTTTAGTTTCTCCACCATCCGATCCCATCTGGTGATCTTTCCTTTTCCTCTTCTATTCCTCTCTAATTGGACCTCCTTCCACCAAATATTGGCGTGACCCTTCAACTTTGTTTTTGCAAACTTAACCCGATCTGGGTCCTCCACATCTTCTTACTCGAAATACTCCTCCATGTCATTGATCCAATCAATAAGTTGTTCCAGATTCAAATCTCCAGAATATGTAGAAACTTCGATCCTGGGCCTTTTTCCGATCTTTGAAATGGCCCTCAACAACCTGACTTCTGCACGATTTCCTCCAGCTTCTTGTTCTTCCTCAGATAGCTCCTCTTCAGCTTCATCTTCGCTTTCTTCTCTTGTTCTCGAATCAAACCCTCTTCGCAGCTCCTCTTGCAATGCGTCGATTTGCCTTTGCAGGGCTCTAAAACCCTCTTCCGTCAAAGCATTCCTCCCAACACGATTTCTTCGTGGAGGCATCTTGATCTCTGCAGCAAACCCACAACCTCAGGTCCTAGTGCAAACTGCCTCACAGTCGGCGATCTGTCTAGACACTCAGGAACCCTTGCTCTGATACCACTTGATGAAGCGGGTAAATCACAAAACACACAACAGAAATTGAACACAGAAAATAGAACTTTCTTTTATTGATCTGGGCAACTTATTACATTACAGAAGCTCAATTACAATTAGAGGATGAATCCTCTACTGGCTGCAACACATTACAGCTTTCCAACCACAAGACTCTAGAATCTTCAGCCTTCTGTAACCCCAAATCCGCTAGGGTTTCTATTTTCCCTCCTATTCTTGACTCTACACTGGCCCCCCTTAACTCTACTACCCTAAGGGTTCCCAAAAATGGTTATATATAGCCCTTTTTGGCGACCCCCAGCTTTATTTCGAAATTTACATCTCCTTCCAAAAATAGGTCAACTTTGTGGGGCCATAACTTTCGATCCGACTGTTGGATTTTCAATTATAATACCTTTTTGGAAAGCTCTCGAAAAGATGATGGAGCGCTAAGTAGTATCGATAGGTAGACTACTTGGGTTTCCCACCAAATTTTGGGCCCATCCGGAGCCTCTAAGTGCCTCAAATTTGACTTTGAATATTTTAATAGGATTTTTAGAATTTGAAATTTTAATATCTCACAGATGACAAATGATATTGAAGTGATTTCTTCACCATTAGCTTCAATTCACCATTCTAGAGGTCTGTGTAAGATTTTGTATCCAACCGTGCACAAATGCAAACTTACTAAAAATAGTAACCCTGCCAAATTTAGCCCTTATTGAAAAGAAACAATATTTTTTCTTTTTTTTTTTGGTTGATGCAAGATTGCTCTTACACCCTAGATGCTCCTGCATCAGGAAGTTTTTATTGCACTCAAGTTTTTTCTTGATTTTTTTATTTTTTTGGTTTTTTGATTTTTTTTATTTTTTGATTTTTTGATTTTTTGATTTTTTAATTTGGGGTACCTGATGGGTTATGCATAGAATTTCTTTAGATGTAGGATGTTCATAGGCTCATCCAGAGGCTACCCCTCAGGTGTTGCAAGATGATATACTCCTGATCCATAGTCGGTTGTGACGACATAAGGTCCTAGCCAATTGGGTTCAAACTTTCCTTACTTAGGATGCTCTTGCAGGTTCTTTTGATTTTCCATAAGGACAAGGTCACCTACTTCAAATTTTTGGGTTCTGATCCTCTTGTTGTAGCTTCTTCTAAGGTGATTTTGGTATGCCTATAAATGGTTCAATACATTTAGGCATTTCTCATCTAGTAGTTCTAGTTGATGCAGCCTTGCGACTCGGTATTCCTCATCAGAGATTATGTTTTGCAGGGATACTTGTAGGGATGGGAGCTTGACCTCAATAGGTAAAATGGCTTCAGATCTGAATACTAGTGAAAATGGAGTGGCTCCTGTGGGGGTGTTGATGCTTGTGCAGTAGGCCAATAGGGCAGGGTTGAGTTGGAGGTGCAAGTCGTGGCCAGCTTCATTGACTGTCTTCCTGAGAATGCGGAGGATGGTTTTATTAGAAGCCTCTACTTGACTATTTCCTTGAGGGTAATGTGGGGTGGAGAAATGGTGTTTGATTTCAAATTTTTTGCACAAAGTGTGAACTTCTTGGTTCTTGAATGGCTTTCCATTGTCGGTGATGATGGCATGAGTGATACCATAGTGGCAGATGATATAGTGGAGGATGAATTTGGCTATCTGGGTTCCAGTGGTGAAGGTGAGTGGTATTGCTTCCACCCACTTGGTGAAGTACTCGGTAGTAGTGATTATGAACTTATGGCCATTGGAGGATGGGGGATGTATTTTCCCTATGAGGTCGAGTCCCCGCTATGAGAAAGACCATGGGGTTGTGATGGGTTGCAACTCCTGTCCTAGTGCATGAATGAGATCGCCATACTGTTGACATGGGAGGCATTTTTTGATAACCCGGTAGGTGTCTCGGTCCATGGTTGGCCAATAATATCCAGTCCTCAGGATCTTTTAAGAGAGAACGGGTCCACTTGAATGCACCCCATAGATACCTACGTGTACCTCTTCCAAGGCGACCTCAGCTTCCCTAGAGTCTAAACATTGTAGAAGTGTGCCATCAAGACTCCTTTTATATATGGTGTCACCTACAAGGATGAAGCGGGAGGCTCAGCAGATGAAAGATTTTTGTTGTGAGGTGGATAGGTTGGGGGGGAGGATATTATCGTGGAGGTATAGGTAGGTTTCTTGATACCACGGGGATAGGGGACCAATGACTTCGCACACTAGTTCTGATTGAGGAACATCGTATGCTAAGATGGGGAGTTCTTCTATCAGGAACTCATATTTCTTGCTGTCTTTCTTCATGTCGATCAGGGATCCGATGGTGGCCATGGTGTCTACAGCTTTGTTGTTGAGCCTTGGGATTTGCTCGAAGTGGATGTCATTGAAGTAGTCTTTGAAATCATCGACCATCTTTTTGTAGGGCAGGAGATTATCATCATTGGTCTTGTATTCATTATTTACCTACCGGATGACCAGTTGAGAATCTCCATACACCGTCAAGTTCTCAATTTTCCATTTTATTACCATGCAGAGATCTGTGATGAGGGCCTCATATTTTGCCATGTTATTGGTACATGGGAATGTGATTTTGAAGGACTTAGGGATGGTGTCAACTTGAGGGGTAGCAAATAGGACACCTACCCCTGAGCCTCTGTGTGTGTACGATCCATCGAAGTACATCTTCAATGTGTCTATGGCTGGTGTGATTGTCAAGATAGCTTCGTTAGGAAACTTTGCTAGTGTAGGATGTTCTGCTGGAATGGGTGCTTCAGCCAGCTGATCAGCTATAACATGTCCTTTGATGGCCTTTCTCTTAGTGTATTCAATGTCAAATTCAGTGAGAATCATGATCCATTTTGCCATTCTCCCAGTAAGAGCAGCTCTATTTAGCAGATATTTCAATGGATCGATCTTGGTGATGAGCTTGGTCTTGTGATTGAGCATATAGTGTCTTAACTTTTGTGAAGTAAAGATGAGGGCTAGACATGCTCATTCAATTTGTGTCTAGTTTAGCTCATATGAGATCAGGGTGCGGCTGATGTAATAGATGGCTCTTTCCTTCCCTTGTTCATTGTGTTTTGCTAGTAAGGCTCCGATGGCTGTCTCTATTGCTGAGATATATAACAAGAGGGGTTCTCCTTGCCTTGGTGGAGTTAGAATAGGGGGATTAGCTGGATAATCTTTTAGTTGATCAAAGGCATCCTGACACTGAGTGTTCCAGACAAAAGCTATATCTTTTCAGAGTAGATGCTAGAATGGTTGGCATTTATCAGCAAGTTGGGCAATGAACCAACGGATAGACTAGAGTTTTCCTTGCAAACGTCTCAGCTATTTCAATGTTTTTGGAGGAGGCATTTCGGTGATGGCCTTGACCTTTGCGGGATCTACCTCGATTCCTATTCTGGAAACTATGTATCCCAACAGTTTGCCTGAGGTGACCTCGAAGACACACTTCTTTGGATTTAGGCAAACATTGTATTGCTCTAATCGGTCGAAGATCTTCGCCAAGACATCTAGGTGTTCTTCTCTTATCTTCGATTTCCCTAGTAAGTCATCCACATAGTCTTCCATGATGTGGTGGAAGAGGTCACGGAAGATGACAGTCATAGCTCTTTGATATGTAGCTCCAGCATTCTTTAAGACAAATGGCATTATGACCCAGCAGTATGTTCCCCATGGGCATATGAAGGCTATCTTATGCTGGTCCTCTTCTGTGATCTGAATTCGGTTGTACCCTAAAAAGCCGTCCATGAGGGATAACATCTCATGTTCTGCCATTAGATCCACTATCATGTCAATGTTAGGTAATGGCAAGTTGTCCTTTGGGTAGGCTTTGTTGAGATCTCTGAAGTCGGTGCAGCAGCGGATTCGACCATCAGGTTTGGCTACTGGTACTAGGTTTGAAACCCATTTAGGATAATCAATTAGACGAATGAACCCAACATCCAGTAGTTTCTTTAGGTCTGCTTTCACAAGGAGAGCTACCTGAGGATTCATTTTTTTGAGTTTTTGTTTTACTAGTTTCGCATCAGGGCATACTACAAGATGATGAACGACCAAGGCAGGATCTAGCCCTGGCATGTCTGCATAGGTCCATGCAAAATTACAATTTTAGTGTTTGAAGAATGCCAAAAAGTTTTCATGTTCTTGTGTGCTAAGAGATTATGTCCTGAAAGTGATTTTCGGTTCTTCTTCTATCCCAAGATTCATCTCTTGGGCTGGCTCGACTAGGAAAGGTGATCTGTCTGGATAAACCTTGTCTATCTCAGGAAGGCCCATGCCTCCATCTCCTAGTGCCTCATGGAGGTTTTCACTAGGAGATACGTCTTTTGTTTTTTACTTTTTTGGGATCTGACACTGCCACAGAATGGTTTTCACCATCAAATCTATTTTTTATTTTTATGTTTTTGTGACTAGAAGTAGGGGTTGTCTCCCCGAAATAGGCATTCGTATTAAGTTCCATGATGTATCCTGCTCTGTGATCTCCCAAGGGGAAGTGATCTCTAACCCCCATCATTTCAGCAATGGCCTCATCGTTAGGTGCGATGTCGAAGACAGGAGGTCCCTGTTGGTCCCAATCTATAAGTTTTGAGTATACTAGTGGTAAGTCATTGGAGGACGAGGCTAGGGTGGGGATTGTGTGGAGGGTGCATATGGATGAGTCAAAGAAATCAGCAAAGTCACTAAAGGAGTCTTGATGGTCTGTTTCATTGGCGTTGTCGACTTCAGGGGAGACTGTAGCAACCTCAGCTAAGATGCATTCACCGGTAGTGAGGATACGTTGTCTTTGACCATATCCTAAACCTTGGGTATAGGGGTTTCTTGTTTCTTGGACTGGTTCCATGATCCCCTATTCATGAAGGCCGATACTGCCTTGTCCTTTGTAACCCATGTTTTTGACAATTTCGGATCCTTTACCATAGATTTATGTTGGTATGGTGGGAGCTTCCTGCTCAGATTCTTCATCCTTATATAGCTAGGATGAGATATCTTCAAGTACATCCTGATCCAGGAGATGTTTCTTCTTAAAGATGGGCGATGGTTTACACTTGATGACCACTATGTTAGCTGCTTTTGTCTTTGGGATGCCAAATGTTTTAGGATTGGGTAATGTGCCCACACAAAAGGTACCGTGTAGGTCATATTCTCCGCATCCCATGTCGCTGAGCTTGATCTTGACCTCAGGTGGTGGAGGTGCTTGGGATGGAGTGGTGGCAATGTTTGCGGGGTCGATGTATGAGGTTGATGCTATTGGATTGGCTTTGGTGGTGGCTTTGTTGTATGGGCCAAAGGTGTGGTTGTGGCCTTCCAAGACACTACAGTATTGGAAGGGGCGAGGATCGACATAGACAGTTACTTCCGTGATGTTGTGAGGGAACTTGAGGCATTGATGGAATGTGGATGGGATGGCTTGCATGGTGTGGATCCATGGTCGGCCAAGAAGAATGTTGTAGGGGAGGTCAAGATCAAGGACCTAACATTTTGTTTCCAGTATTTTCTATCATACTTGAATAGGAAGCTTGATGGTGCCTTCAGATAGCCTTTCCATGTCATTGTAGCCTTTGATTGTGATGCACTCGCTAGTGTCTACAACCACATTGGAGTACCCCAAGTGTTTTAATAGTTTAAGAGTGCATATGTTTAGGCTAGAGCCACCATCTATTAAGACTCTTTTGATTATGTGTTTATGGATACGGACTTCGATGTGTAAGGCGTCGTTGTGTAGGTGTTCAGAAGCGGGAAGATCCTTTTCTAAAAATGTGAGATGATGAGGTGCAGTGATATGTCCTACCATGGCTTGGAATTAGGTCACATTCAAGTTGGCAGGGACTTGAGTTTCCAAGAGTGCTTTCTTGAGGACGTCTTTGTGAAGAGGTGATGTATGAAGCAGCTCGAGGATGGAGATTTGTGCGGGTGTCTTTCCTAGGTGCTCTAGGAGGTTGTACTGATTGGTAGGTGTTAGATGTGTGGTTGGACGAGGGGGTAGGGGATCGGATGTGGATATAGGTGTTTGTTCAGTGGTAGGGGCTATACGGATAGATACACAACCATGACGAGTTGTGATAGTGCAATCGGGTGCTTGTGCCCGAATGGTGTTGTGTTGACATGGTGAGATGATGGTTCTATCCACCCTGTGATAGAGTCATAGGATGCGGGTGGTGGGGTGACATTGTATGCTTGATTGGATGAGGAGGATTTATTGTGGTTGGGCAGTGGATCCTTGTAAGCTCTGAGGTTGGCGTTTGGCGATGGTTGAGTGCTTTGATCGAGGCTAACTTGATTTTGATCTATAAGGTCTTGGATGCAATGCTTTAGTTGCATGCAGTCAACGGTTATATGACCTACAATGCGGTGGTATTCATAGTAATAATTTTCATTGTACCATGCGGCTTTGAGTTCATTCTCTTTATGGGGTCTAACAGGTGGGAGTGTGATCAAACCTTTCTTGAGACATTTATCGAGGATGTCCTCAATGGGTTCCCCTAAGGGTGTAAATTGTCTTTGAGGTTTGCATGGTTTATTTTGCCCCCTTTGGTTATTTACATTGGTGGTCTAGGCATGTGCAGATGTTTGATTCTGTACATGTTGGATGGCTTTCACATCCGTGATGCCATCATTCAAAGTGTTCTTGTTCTTCCCCCAATAGCGTGACTTCTCATTTGATTGCATGTTGGCATTGTTGTTTGTATTGGGGGTGTTGATATGGGGTTTGTTGTTGTTGTTGTTGGATTTGTAATCATACAATTTGATGGAGCCCTTGGTAATGAGGGCCCATTCAATGGTGGTACCCTTGTTGATGACATCTTCAAAGGTAGATGCACAAAGGATTTGTAGATGAAACCCTATTTCCTAATTGAGGTTGGTCACAAACATGGTGACGAGTTTTTTTTCAGGAATTGGCCATGGGAGTTGCTTGCTAAGCTTCTCCACCTCTGCCAGAAGGAAGCGAAGGATTCTCCACTTTTCTATTTTGTGTTACAAAGGTCGGTCATAGATATCTCATGTTCAAAGTTGTAGGAGAAATGGTTGACAAATTTCTCCGCGAGCTCAGGAAAAGATTTAATGCTCGGGGGTAGATGTGCAAACCATTTAGTAGCTTGACCACTGAGGCTTCTTGGAAAGAGTCTCATAAGATATGTATCATTATTGGAGACTTCTAAGAAAGTGAGGTAAAACTCCCTAAGATGATCCCTAGGGTCTCCCTTTCCCTTGTATTTGTCAAATTTAGGCATCTCAAAGTTCTTGGGGAAAGGGGGCATGTATAATTTGTGATCAAATGAATAGGGGCAAATGTCCTCAAAGGAATAGTGTTTGCACTTGCCCCCAGTTTGCATGTCGTCTACCTTTTGGATCAAGGCCTGTACAACATTTGTGAGATCTTGTGGTGGTTGTGGTTGGAGTGCATAGGCCTGTTGATTGGTGAGATGTTGGAGATGAGGTGGGATTTGATGTTGGAGATTTGTTTGGTTGAGGTTTTGGTACTGCGGGTTGGTGTTTTGTTTGATTTGTGCCTAATGTTGTTGATATACATGGAGTTGTTGGAGAATATGTGGTGGTATTTGGGGATTGGTTTGATGTTGTGTTGATGAAGTTATGGGGTTATGTGGATACGTGACATTGGACGAATTGATGTTGGATAGGTGGACGTTGGATGGGTTGGATGCATTGTAAGGTGGTTGTGAGAATAATTATCTTAGGTAAGCAATGGTTTGGGGGTTGGTTGGAGGCACACTCATGGAGGTACTTGCATGTGTGATGTTCCCTTGTATGCCCAAGGTGATTTGTGGAATGGAAGGGTTTATGGTAGTTGTGGTAGTGGATGTGATGACGGGTTGGGAGGTAGTAGGGATGGAGGCACTTGTGGGGATTGTTGATGTGGTAATGGTAGAGCTTGTGGAGGTGGCAGATACGGTGGTTGTTGATGCTTGTGGGATGATGGGTTGGGTGTTTGATGTAGACGTTTGGGTGTTTGATGTGGTAGGAATGGTGTTAGAGGTGGATGGTTGTGATGAGGTCATGTTATGGGGTGGTTGGGCACCAATTTTGAGGAGATAATCAAGAAATCTATTTGGATCTGACCTTAGGACTTTGTCAAGCATGTCCATGTTATCAGCATCTTGTGTGAAGGTCAAGACATCTAAATTATCTTGGGATATGGTGGGGATGTTTTGTGGTGGTGGTGGTGGTCGTGGTGGTTGTTGTTGTAAGAAATGAAAGGGATTTTCATTGGAATTATATGGGGGGATGTAAGAGTACGTAGGTGGGTTTTATGTTTGATTGATGGGTATGTTGTTGGTGTTGGTGTTAGGCATTCCTATGCTACCATATTGTCTAGATTCTGCCATTTCTTGGTTTTTCTTGTGTTGTGATCTAGTTATGGGCATGCACGTGTATGTATTTGATTTCTAGAAGTAGAGTGAGATAGGGATGGAGACCTTAGAGAATCTGATTGATTGTGTTGGACCCAATGATGGATGTAGTAATAAGGTGGAGAGGGTGAGTGTAGTAAGATGAAGGATTGCAAAGAAAAAGGTGTTAACCTAAGGAGGGTATTGACTTTTGCACAAATTTGGACCAAAGGTGGATGATGGATTTTGTTTGAGTATGATTTTGATGGGAGGGGTTTTGGTTTTGATGTTGATTTTGATTGATTAGGATGATGTTTTTTCAAAAGGATATGATGGTCAACAAATTGAGCTTAGGTAAGACCTAGATTTTTGTGTCACAAAAATGGATGTTTCTCTTTGTATGGGGTAGACTAATGACCTTACGCAAATAAGGATGACTATTTCACTTGGAAGGTAGACTATTTACTCTCCAAGCAAGATATGATGTGAATGATGAGATCTAGATCTATCTTTGGCTCAAAGGAATGATGAGTTTTTTATTGATGATTTGTTTGATGGGTGTTTTGATTTGGATTTGGATTTTTTTATTTGTTTTGGTCCAAGGGGATATGCAAAGATCAAATGGTGGTGAATAGATATGGACTTGAGCAGATTATGATATAGCAAAGGGTCCAATAATGATGATGGTGGATTCTCTAAGGCCCAAATGATGGTATGTTTTGGAAAGTTTTGAGGACAAAATGGATGGGGTACAGACATTTTTTTTGGAATGTAAATATGGATTATGGCAGAGTACGTGGTGAAAATCACAACTAAATGGGTCTTAGTCTCAGGCAAGTCAATCTGAAAATAGCACCAAAATCAGACAGAGATGGCGCTGATAGAGGGCAGTGTTGGTCGAGGTCCTAAAAAAGACTGATTTTGGTGACAAATTTGATTTTGCTTAGGTTTGACGTTTGAGCAAATGATTTGGTTTGTCTCTTGGCAAGTTTGTTGTAAACAATTCAAGCACAATATTTACACAATAATCAAGATTTTGTTTTGTTTTTTGTGAAAATGACGTGTGATTTTATTCAACAAGCACTTTGCACAACCTAAGGTGAAGATATGATAGTATTTGTTGAATCCCCTAGCTGCGCTTATTCAAAGCGGTAAGCTCCAAGATCCTGGTAGCACCGGCTCCTCCTTACAATTGCACACACTTCTCACGCATACCAAGATCTAAGTTTCTTATAAGGCTTGTCCCTCACCAAACCTTTAGATTATCCCTGCTACCTTGGCTAAGAACCACATGAATCAGGGCTGCTTCAAAGGTTTCCCTTCTGCATCAACAAATAGAAGGATTTTAGCTTGCTAAACAATGGTTCTTAGTAAGTGCTTTCGTTCAGGTGGTTATACATGTGGTAGTACTACTCTCCATTATGGAGTCTCCCAGCCTCCAAGGGTTACGCCTTGGAGGGTTTTGGGGGAGGTTGGTTGTCGGTATAACACAACAACACCTGTTGCTTGTGACTTTCATCCCAAACACCTTATTTTATATAGCAGCTTGAAAAAGCTTGGCTTTAGCTTGTTGCTGCTTGGGTCATTCTCACCTTTCGAAGTGGGGTGGTAGGCCCTCTAAGGATTAACAAAAGCAATACAACCACAAAAATACTTTTGATCCCCAAGTTCATGCAAAGATGTGAGGGGAGAGCATACATATTCATTGTGCTTCCATCACACTAAACATGGTTCATTTTAGTTCTTTGGATTATGTTGGGGGTGATTAATGCAAGTGTTGTGAGAAGCTTTTGATTCCCAAGGTCACAAAATGGTGCGAGGGAAGAGCATACACCTTTCACACCACAAACACAAACCACGAAAACACTTCACACAAATTAGATTGGTTTTCTTGATTAGATGAGTGAAGAATGCAAATTGTTGTTCTTTTTAATCCAATGATTTGATTGATGCAATTTGTGGTTCTTTTTAAAGCCCAAAATTGAAATGTTTTGATAGTTGTTGGCACACAATTTGTGAATTTTAAAACACCAAATTCAAATGTTTGACACACACACATGCAAAGATTTGTTTGTTGTTGATCAATTTTTATAACACCAAATTGAAATGTTGTGTAAACTAGATTGCAAGGGTTCGTTGTAAGTTTCCAATTGAAGTGTTTTAAACAAGAGATGAAAGAACCCTGCAAAAACATGTTAGTGTCCGTAAAATGATAGTGATGTCCTACACACAAGCTGTCAGTCCCTGCATAAAGAATCAAAGTTAGTCTCAGAAAATAGCACTAATATAAAGATAAAATGGTGCCACTACAGACTACAAATGGTGCTACTGATAGAAAACAACTTGGAAACCTGACACCCTATACAGATAGCGCTAATATAGGACCCAGAAGGTGCCACAATACAATTTTGTGCTACAGAATCATACAGAAGGTGCCACATAAATAAATAGCGCTAATATAATCTATAGAAAGTGCTAAAACATGTAATAGCACTAAAATGAGTCTAAGAAGGCACCACTGCGCAAGTTATCAAGTGATCTGGTCAACAGCAAAAATAGCGTCGATCTGGGCTCTGATAGCGCTGATACGGGCCTGAAAGTGTCTGTCCTACAAACAAAGGTCTTCCAAGTGAAAGAGGAGGTTAGGCTACACATAGAATAGGTCCTATTAGCATTGTTAGTCTTGACAAGTGAAAAATAGGACAAAATAGAAGCCAAAATGCATGCTTAGATTTTATGAAAATTTTGGCATAACTTCCTCCTCCTTTTTGAAGATTTCTAAAAAAAGCAGAGAGCAACTAGACACAAAAAGCAACAGGAAGATGATTAAAAAGAGACATGTGAGTGGAGGTTAGAATAGAAAATGCTCTGCAGAGATGGCACTAAAACAGTAGATAGCGCTAAAACATGCCAAGGATAGAGCCACTACGTAGGGTAGATGGCGCTGTACCTATAAAAACATGTCTAGAGCACAAAAACTCACAAAACCTGATTAGATTCAGACCTTGTGGGTCCCACTGGGTATGCCAATGTAGATTAGGAAAACAAAATGAAGTTGAAATAATAACGAAAATGCATAAAACACAAAGTTATACCTTCACATGAAAACCCAATCTCATCAAGGGAGGAGGAAGCTTGCACCCAAAAAAGATCCTAAGACATGATAATCCCTAGATAAGTGATTCAAATGTGAAATGCTATCCTAATTATGCAACTCACAATTCTAGCTCAATATGCATTTGGACATGGTAACATTACTTAAGATTTGGATCTTCAAATGGTTTGAGAGATGTTGTATTTATGGATTTTTGGAAGGGATTTTGATCCAAGGGTGGAGATTGATTTGGAAGATCAATGGTGGAGGATAAAAGTGATGTGGAGGACCTAGATTTGATCATTGAGGAATGGAGGGCTAGGAATAAAAGTAAATCTTTTATTCATTTTGGAAAAAGGGGTAATTAAATGAGTATGGGTGTGAAGGATTATTTTTGAAAGAAAGATTCATATGGGGAATGTAAAATGAATTAAAAATTCATTTGGGGATAAGTGGAGATAAATGAGGTATGGGGATGTAAGAGGAATTAATTGTGATGTGAGATGTTTTTTAAATAAAAAATTGACTTATGTGGATTTATTTCAATTTTTTATTTGGAGGGTGTGGGGAAGGGTGTTAAACTAGGTTTGAACACCCAAATGAGAGGTTATGATTAATTAAACATAGGTTTTATTTAATTAATCATAGGGCTAGGAGGAGGTAGGCTATGGTAGGCAATTAAATAATATCTATTTAATTACCTAGGGTAGGGATAGGTTAATTAATAGGTTGAATTAATTAGTTAAACATGGTTTAGCTAATTAATTAGTGAAAAAGGGAGAAATAGATTAAATAAATATTGCATATTTATTAAATCAATTGGCTAAGGTGTGGACTATTAAATTAATGAAATTAATTCAATTTTGGGTATAAAATGATGTGAATTTGGGAAATGGAGGGATAATAAATTAAATACAAATTTAATTAATTGAATAGAGAGGAAATTGATGTGTTTAGGGATGTCGGGAGTCAATTTGGTGGTTGAGACATTTTTAGGTGTCTACAAGAAGAATGCAAATGAAAACCCAAGGGCTGAGGCACAGAATGAGAAATCGAGGATAGAATTCCAAGTTCTTGAGGTTGGAGAAAATGCTAACTATTGAGTAAGAATTGTAGAGGAGTTGGGAAAATACCTCAAGAAGGTCTCACCACCCAAATTTTATGGAAAGACAATTGGAGATGGAGCTAAGGCATGGATAATACAAATGGAGAAATACTTTGAGCTTTGAAATCTTTCTGATCACATGAAGGCAATGTGCGGATCATATCAGTTGACTGGTGAAGTAGAAACATGGTGGGACAATGAGAAGGCAGATAAGAAACTATTACCTAGTGAAATAATTTGAGAAATTTTTTTGCAACTTTTTAGGAAAAGGTGGTTACCGCAACTCTTCTTCGACAAGAAGATGATAGATTTTTAGAATTTGGTTCAAGGAGGTATGTCTGTAACCAATTATTGGGAGAGGTTCTCACATCTACTTAAGTATGTTCCATAGTACTAGACGGATGAGAGATTCTAGATTAGGAAGTTTATATTAGGCTTAAGACCCCAGATTGGAGCAAAGGTAGACATTCATAATCCTCTTACTATGGATGTCATTTTTGCGAAAGCAATTAAACAAAAGTGGAAGCTCCAACAAGTAGCTAGTTACCATAAGCAAAGAGATGTGAAGTTTTCCAATAAGAGACCTCAAAATAACCAACAAAATTATAATCAGAATAATAATCAAGGTAATGGCAATCAGCAAATCAAGAATTTGAAGAGAGGTAATAACTCTTAGGATGAAAATAGTGAAAACCAACATGGAGGAAACAAAAGATGTGGCTATAACAATCGAAGCAACAACTAGCAGGAAAGGATTGAAGGACCAAAAGCACCTAAGAGTGGATGCTATGTTTGTGGAGGAGACCATTATGCTAATTCATGTCCAAAAAGATCATCGAGAAGAGGAAACATAAACCACCAAGGAGCACCACAACATTAGATTCATGCCGTAGTGGATAATCAACAAGCTAACTTTTAGACAACACCTATTTAGTTTTTGTTATGTTTGAAAATATCCCCTTAGGGGCTTTTCCCTCTTAAGGTTTAGCTCTCAAGTCCTTAGAATGCATTTAGAGAACCTTGTGTGTTAATTGTGAATCCCGATGAGAAAACCCTAAAGTCTTATGGCAAATAGGACCTAGGGGGTGCTATTTTGATGATCCCTAAACAAAAATGGGAGGGTGGACTTAGGCGCTCACGCCCTAGTCCTGCCGTATTTTGGGTCAGCCCTAAATTTAAATGTCAGTTTTCTAACTATTACTTAGGTCCTATGCCAACATCTCAAGTTTGAAATACAAAAGTCTTAGCTAGAATGTTTATAGTTGCATATATAAGTATGTTTAGGTTTTCATTTGTAAACTAGAGGATGATTGTAAACTTTAGGCATACTTGTGATTTTAGAGCATCCATGATATTCATTGTTGTAGAGCAGAGCATTGTTATTGTGTTTGTGATTGTAGATTTGACTTCATCTTCTCATGTGATTGAAGGGCCTTCATTTATGTGAGATCAACACTTCAAGGTAACATTTATTTTTGTTTGAATCATTTATCATTTGGATTTTTCCTCTATCCCACAAGGATACACACTCTTATTTAACAATAATGTTCAGAAGACTTGAATATCTCTCATGTGCTTAACTGAGGAAAGACTCTAAACATCACAATCCCCAACCACACTCCTTTGTGATTGTAGGTTACAAGTACTGAGTTTCACGAAGTGGAGTTGTAGAGGAAGGTTGCATACAACAAGGATTTAGGATCTGAAAGAAAGAAGTGAAACAAAGCATTTTCAAGACATGGGAGCCTAGGGCAATGTCATCTGGAGTTACAGAGGCATGAATCAAAGTTACAAGGACATTTTGCATCTAAAGGAGCTTCTACATCCCATAATCAACCTACCTTGGACCTGGGCACCCAAGGTAGTGTCCTCCACATTTTGGGTGATGAAAACAAATGGAACTGTGATTATCAATGCCAAAAGGAGTTTTGAAATCTGTGAAGAAAATAGTGCCTTGGACTTGGGCACCTAGGGTATTGTCCTAGAATATTTTGAATTCCAAACTTCAAAAAATGGTTAGTTATTAATCTCTGTCCTTTTCCTTAATCTGTAAACATTTTTTAGAATTTACCATCTTATTCACTATTTTGCATATTTAGGGTTTCTTACATATTTGAGGATTACATTAAGGCATCAATTAACAATTTCTGAGTTTCCACATCATTCCAAGTGATAGCCCAACCTGTTAGATGAATGTTCTCTCTTAGTAGAGATTCAACTTGGTTGATATGTCCTTGAATGTTTATAGTGAAAGGAGAATTTACCATTGAAACTAAAACCATCATCATTCCCCTCTTTTCCTACAAAACATTTGGTGAACCTGAGTTTTTTTGAATTTTGCACCTTGATGAGTGTTGAACTTTAGATTTGTATTCATTCATCTTATTGCATTTGAAAAATTACAAAAAAGTTGAAAATTTTGAAAAATTTAAAAAAATTAGCATCTTAGGCCTACATTTTAGAAAATTTGAATTAATTAGCATTTAATTTCATTTAATTTCTATTATTTTCATTAGATCTGATTTAAATTATAGAAATTCATCATTTGGTATTCACTTGCATTGCATTTTCATGCTTAAATTGTTAAAAATTGCTTGAAATTGTGTGTTTTTTTGCATTAGCTAGGGTTTGTAGTCAAAATTTTGTTTCATATTTTACTACCCTTTTCAAACACTCATTAGGACTAATTTTTACTTGTAGTGTTGCATCATAGCATCATTCTTGCAAAATTTCATGTCTAGGGTTTGAAAACCTTGCATTTTCACTAGATTTGGGCTTATTGTCTATCTAGAATTGCATTATAGGTGTGTTGTAAATGATTTTTCTGTATTATTTGGCTAATACTAGAGTTATAATCTACTTCCCCTCCTCAAATTCTTTACAACACCCTTTCTATTAGGCTTCTACATTGAAAATTCATGAAAAATTGCATATTTTAGGTGTATTTTCACTAGGTTTTGACTTGTCATCACTCTAGATCTGCACTATAGGCATGTTGTGAAAGATTTTTCTACATAATTGGACTGTTATTAGGTGTATTATTCTTTTCCCCTCTTGAAATTTTTCACAACACCTCTTCTGTTAGTGATTTGCATTGAAAAATAGTAAAAAAAGTTGAAAAATCAAGCATTTTGGATCCTACACATATCTTGCTCCTAGGGTTTGTTCTATTAGTTTATACATTGAGTGTTGCATGCTTCTGTATGAGTATTATAACCCACTTCCCTAATAGAAATATCCCTTTAAGAAGAAGTAGAAGACTCATGGGATCTAGTGTTCTCGAAAAAAACAGTATTCCTACCTCTAAAAATCCACTTAACACCTTCTTTACAAAAGGAGAGACAAATTTTGCAAGACACTATACCTCATACAACCACTTTAGAAGATCAAATATTTCATGATGTTGATGACACTATCGAGGTGGTAACACATGTACCTGTTATGTAATTTAGCTTCCAGCTCAATCAGGTAGAGCTGAGATAGTTTGTTTGAAAAAGAATGAAAAGGTACACATTATTTTCTGCTAAAGTTTCATTCATATGCACAAAAGTATTATAAAATAAATTATAGTTCAGTTTCCAAATGTATACAAGAAAAAGATTACATAGATTTTGCATAACTGTTGTCTTTTATTGATAATCATAAATGTATGGTGTCCCACACAAGCCGTGGGAATAACTTTTTCAATGCAATGTGAAAATAAACTATACATTTGAAGAAAATAGAAAAGAAAAGGCATATGGAAAGAGTAGGGATCCATCATTGCCCTATTACTAATGATGAACCCCAAGTTGAACTGATGCATCCTAGCTTTAGTCCCTCTCACTTGGTTGCTCTAGAAGTTGACATGTCACTGCTTGAAATGCCTGCAAGGGATGAGAAAAGTTGTGTTAGAGCCGGGGACCCATATTCTTTGCATATACTATATCAACAAATATATAGTTTATTCTTCTAAGGCATTGAAATAGTTTTGCAACATCACAGATACTAGGAAAAGCAGAGGAGTATCATCAATCATCATGAGCATCATTGAAAGCTTTTGGCTTCTTTGTTTTATCTAACATGTTTGTTCACTGTGCAGGTGTAGGTGAAATTTTCATTGCTGGATTATTTTCATTTGACATCATAGCATGTGGAGTAAAATGGGCTCCCACAAGGGTTGAGCCCAGCATGCTGCCCTCTTGTGTTTTAAGAGGGATAAGAGTGTAAAAGCACCATACTTGTCATCAATTGTATAGATTTTCATCACTCATGAGAGTGAGTTGGTAGATCACTATCTTGAATGACAAATATCTACTCAATGGAACTACAATGAGTAAAGAAGTAGTGGTTCTATGCATAGAAACAATCACAAGGACTATTCAAGGGTAGGACAATATACACAAAGGTTTGATAGTGCCAATATTTGAAGAAAATGTGGTAGAAATAGTCCATGACTGCTATACAGTCAAAGTGAAGAGTCTTTTGTGACTAATATACAGTCAAGCTGTTCATAAAGAAAAGCATGACAATATAAGAACCTCTACAAGTGAACAATCATAGAACAAGAGGTTTAGAGGCCATGAAAAAAGGGTCCTACAAGGAGAAAACAAGATTGCAAAAGGAATGACATTGATCATTTGAGTACATGGGACACAATGAAGAACACTTGATATGTTGTATGGAGAAGAAAAACCTTGGGGATGAGCAGAGAAGCCTTCATGTTTGGGAAGGAGGATATGCAGTTAAAAGAAGAGGCTTCCAGGAGACATCCATTGACAAGGTTAAAAGACAATCATGGAAGTGACTACCACAAAGGCAGTCATAGTAAGGTGCATCAATCAAAATGACTGTAAAAGCAATAGCCTGTGACTACAATTATAAGGCATGGGCTCAAACCTCAGAGATCTATGTTTGAAGAGTCTTTTAGACATGTTAGTAAGAGTGAACAATTAGGATTTGTAGATTTCCTTAAGAGATACTAAAGCAAAAATCTTGGACAATTTTGTGTGTAGGGCCATCAGACTCAAAAGAGCAAAGACCATTGGACAGTGATAAAGCTTGAAGGAGAAATTAATGAGTATAGGAGCTTCAAATGGTTTGTGATAATGTGTAAAGATGAATTGAAAGTGCAACCTAAAGATAGGGAAAAACAATCATGTCCATCCCAAATGACTGTCATAAAATAACTGTCTAAAGGTGGAAGGACAATATCAAAGATGAATGTAAAAGGTTTACTAATGCTATCTAAAGATCATTTAAGACCTAAAGTTATGAAGGTGCAAATGGGTTTCTATAGAACAAGGAAGCTTGCAGGGTATGTAGGTTAGGAGACTTATGAAGACAATGTGGAAATATATCAAACTAATAGAATGCATGAGGACTTTGATAGTCATGAAGAGAATCATCAGCTAATAGGTAGGAATATGTCCAAGCTGTGCTATAGATATTCATGTATGGTGTGTGATAGTATAATATACAAGACAAATCTAATAGAGGACTGTTCAATGACTGTGATCAGTCATGACAGTCAAAGAGACATGAAAGGTAGCAGTCACCAATGCATGAGGATATCAACTGTGAGCAGTAACATGCATTGATGGAGCAACAGTCATCCTAAGAAAAGTCATGTAAAACACAGTCACAGTCATGTTGATAGTCATATGGTGTTTGTTTTGGTGATCATGGGAGGAAGACAACAACAAGAGAGGTTAGTGAGATGTCCTTTATTTATGATATGATCATGGTCTTTCCATGGGTATTTGTGGTCACTAAGATTGTACTATAAGTTGACATTGTTGGCAAGAGACACTGTGTGGCTTCATGAGTGTTGTCATTGATGGCAACAAAGTCTATCCCACACATCCGTAGTACATAGTATGCCTATACCAGAAGTCAGATTGAAGACTCCTTTGGTCTGATGAACAAGAACATAGTATACAACAAGGTCTGACAATTAGGTCCAAATATCTCAGAAGGTGTAACTCAGAAAGTTGTGGATTTAGATAAGTCAAGAGGGGTATCATGACTACTATATTCTAGAGATTTAGCCTCCAGTGATAAAGCATGAAAAAGATATGAGCATTTAAGTGTTGGGTTCCAAACAAGCAGAGCAGATAGAGAAAAAACTGACCGACAGAGTTTAGACTTCAATCCGGATGAGTAAATGATGTTGACCAAGCAATTTGATGGATCATACATTGTTAGCCGACATGATTTATGACTTCTAGGTATATGTTTTTGATACACATCACAATTCAAGCATGGATTCAACTGATAGATCAGTAACTTGTAAATATCTTGAGTATTCTTGTTGCCAACTAGGAAGTTGATGAAATCCTTGATGCGGATATAAATACCAGATGGATTCTAGTATGTAGGTGTGTGATGTGTGATGGTAATGAAATAAAGTGCAAAGAAAAGCAGAGATAAGTGTGGAAGAAACAATACAAGTCTGGTATGTGACAAAGCAACAACACTAAAGCAGAGGAAGAATGAAGTGCATCAGATCAATATATTGTGCCTAACTGGAACTAAACTCTAGCATTTGTAGATGCATCTCATTAGTTCAAACACTTGATTACCTTCTATAAGTTCTGTAGACAGTGAGTCTCTTGTAGGCAGTATGCCTCTTGTGAGCAGTGTGCTCAGGTAGTGAGCCCTAATTGTCAAGTGCCATTTTGTACTTCTTATTCTTTTAATAGAGAATACAATCTTGGGTTAGTCACCCCATGGTTTTTCCCTTAACAGGGTTTTCCACATAAAAATCCTTGTGTTATGTGTGTTGATTTTATTTATGTTCTTATGATCATATATGCTTATAAGTCTTGATGCTACACTAATTATTAAAGGAGAAAAGAAAGTTAAGATATTTGAGATAACTGATTTCCCCCCCCCCCCCTCTCAGTTATTTGCCTTGTTTCCAACAATTGGTATTAGAGATAAGTTCCTCTTAATAGAGCCTAATAGCTTGAGGAAGATCTAGGCATCTTAATGGATATGTATGGTATGAAGGAACAACTTCAGTCTGCCCTAGATGATCTTGAACAATCCCACTCTGAAGTCAATAACTTAAGAGAAAGACTTAAACAAGCTGATGATTTCATAAATGAGCTAAAAGAAAAACTGAGTATCTCTGTGAAAAAGAGAAAGGAACTACTTCAAAAATTAGCAAATCGAAGTGAAGCCAGTGATACTAATGAAGATCTAGATGAGAAAAACAAGCTATGTGAGAAGCATTCAAAAGAGGTCATTATGGCAAGGCATGAGATGGAATCGGGGGTTATGAGATTCACCCAAGAAATTGAAGAGAAAAGAAAAATTGAAGATAATCTAAAACAATCCCTCAAGGAGGAGACAGAGGACTACCACAAAATGGATAGAATAATCAAGCATCTTGAATCTGATCTTGAAGAAGCTAGAGATAATGAAGAACAACGTGAGAATCAAATAGACACTCTTAAACAAGATCTTCAAACAACAAATGAATACAAAGAGAAATTCAAGATAAGCTCAGCCCAACTTGAAGTTCTTCTTGAAAGCCAAAAGAGGGTAGATGACAAGCGTGGCTTGGGATATGAGAAAGGTGAAAGCTCTGGATCCAGTCAGAAGAACTTTGGATCAAGAAATCAAAGAAACATGCCTAGAAGACCTTCAGTAAGGCAACCAAATGCTCAAAGATATCCATCCTTCAATGGATACTGCTTCAATTGCAACAAATTCGGTCATAAAGCAACTCAGTGCATAAGGAGAATGAATCAGACTAATCCATCCTTCTCTGGATAATGTTTCAACTGCAAAAGGTATGGTCACAAATCTCATGAATGTAGAAATATGCAAATACACAATTCATTTGATGGTAGATGTTTTGCATGCAATACAATGGGACATATGGATAATCAATACATATCAAGAGGATATCAATCAAATATGCAAAGAAATGTTGTTTGTGACAATTGCAATAGATCTAGTTATATTGCCAAATTTTGTAGAAATAAAATTTAGGATAAAAAGGGTCCGGTGCATCATAATAAAAAACAAGATAAGGGAAAAGGCAAAGTGAATGTGGATTAAGTTCAAAGGGAGATGACCAAAATTTGGGTGAATAAGAGTACATAAAATATTGGGGATGGATCTGCACTAGAATCTGGTGCTGATATTCCTTCTGAAAACTAAACAGATGAACTCTGGCTTAGGGGGAGTCATAGAGAAAAATAAATTCCCACAGCCAGCCAATTAGTGCCTAAATTTGGCACATGGAATGCTATAGATTAAAGGATTCTTAGAAGAATATCTAAATAACCCTCGGTAAAAATATGAAAGATTCTCATGGAGTTTTGCAAGAGTTTAACTATTCAAGTTGATCTAGTTTGACAGCCATCTAGTAAAGCAGGATTTTCATAGACAGATTCGGTATGATTCAAAATTGAGATACTTTGATCTATGGACCCATGGCATTATTGAAGAAAAGAAGATACATTGTCAATCCTCATTGACAATGATTCCAAGTTTAGCACAGTGGTTCGAGAAGATCTCTCTCAAAAGAGGGCAACTAGATAACTTATGTTGTGCATTTATTGCAAAAGGAAATTAGGGTTTGTGCAAAGATAAAAGGGTTCATTCACTTATTATTTGCACATTTGCATTTGAGAAGAAGAAAAGAAGAGCTCTGCATCAAAGTTTCTACAACTCTCTCAAAGATCAACTACAAAATCCAATTCAACCAGCGATTTGTTTTAGCTCTTATTTTGAACCCTAAAGTGTAAAAAGGTACTTCCATTCTAAAAACCTCTCTCTGAATCTTTTGCAAAATGGCTACTCCAATGGTTGTTAAGATCATTGATAGGCCGTGCCCAAAATTCAAGAAACACCTCTATAAATCCCTAGAAGTTGATCCTTTAGGTGCTTTTTCTAGTATTCTGCGTGGGGTATTGCACATAGAAGATGTTAGGGTCTATATCCATGCCAACATTGAGGAGTTTGGAGACTCTAAATTGATGGACATCTATCACAAACAGCTAATAGATGAGATTTTTGAACTTAAACCTCAATACAAGGCCCTCCGAGATAAACACTTTGGACATTGTATATACTTCCCCTATTTTGTAGAAGATGATTGGATTTGGTATGTCCTAAGCATAATGTATGATAATTTTATGTGGTTAATGAGGCCCTTCAAAATAAAAAAAGATACCATCAGGGCAGTGACTAGACTGCATTCTACCGGTGGGTTACCTGCACTCAAATCTGTCAAGAATTAGATAGTAACTAAAGCCACCAGATCTAAGTTTGACAAGAGAGCAATGACCATAGATGACATTATAGATCTGGATGTCAAATTTGTCTCAATGATAATTGGCTATAAGATCTATCATTCTAGCAGGGAGAATTATGTGTTTAGGACTGCAATATATGTAGCATATCAGATGTTGAGGGAAAATGCAAATTATGACCTATGTGATCTTCTCTTAAATCAATAGTTAGAAAACCTATAGAAGATCAAGAAGGATAATAAGAACTCCTTTAAGTATGGTTGTTTAATACTGTGTCTATTCTTCTATTGCATAAATGAGCTGCCCAAATCAAGTGGTTGGGTTTGGCAAAATGACAAACCAGTTGCAATCTAGATTAGAGACTATATGTATGGACTTGGTGATGCTAAAGCTCAAAGCACATCTCTCTTGGGTTACTTTAAGAACTTCCAAAGCATGATGCAAGCCAGAGAGAGGATACCTCAATCCATAGTTGAGAAATACAAGGATACAGTGTGGTTCATGGTTGACAATGATCAATGCTTAATGGAGGCAGTTGAGCCCAGAACAGTGTGGATAATGCCAATGGGATATGAGGTCAATGAGAAAATTTTGGAGCCACATATTCAACACCTATTGAGCCAGCCTAAGGACCCTAAGGCAGAAAGGTTTGGAACCTTTCAAGAACTAAGTGTAAAAATACATGTTGAGCTAAGACAACCAGAGATAAAGAGGAAAGTTAGAAGGGAAGTTGAGGAAATTGCCAAAAGATTTGGCATATCAAAAGAGGTATTAGATGCAAATAGAGATAAAATGGAAAGGCTGAGAAAGAGAAACAAGAAGCAGAGAAAGGAAGTGTTCTGGGACAAGCCTCCTCCTAGACTAGATCCTCCAAGAGCTCTGCACTTGGCACTCCTAAGAGCTCAAGAGCCAACAAACTAGAAGTCAAGACATTCAGAAAGGGAGAAAAGAGAATGAAAACAAAAGCCACAAGGTCATACACAAGTCACAAGGATGATGAAGAAACATAGTCTAATGAGGAAATTAAGAAAATGAAGAAGAAGAAGAAAACATTCAGAGAATTCTCTGCCAGTAAAAACAAAAAAGAAAAGGCAGAAGAATTTGTTGAAAATCCCACTCTTTCCATTGATGATATCATCAAGCAGTCACTGTGGATGGGAATCTGCAACCAGTAATAGAATTCTATGATGAATATAGTGATATTGACAAGAGGATCTTGGAAGAAGCTACGGTCAGGTACCTGAATATTTACAATAAAGCATTCATTGAAATTATTTCATTAATTCCCAAAAGTCTAGAGAAGGTACTTGAACTAAGAAAAGAGAATGCAAAGGCAAAAGACTTAGAGATTTGAGAATAGATTGCAATTTAGCTCTATCCTTCTATTACTCCAAAGCAAATGGACATGATCTTTAAGGACTGTAAGGATTAATTCTAGAGTAAAGCAAGAATGAATAAACTTATGCTTGGAGAAACTGACCAAGTAGAAAGAGAAACAAAATGACATCCTCTGGAATGCCTTCAAAAGATTCAATCTTCCTATAGTAGAGGAAGCAGATGAAGAACCTTCTACCATGGATGTTGAAGGATTAAATGTAACCAATGAAGAATCTTCTGACAAATATGTAGAAGGATCAAAAGAGATAGATGAAGAGAAGTCTAAGGACTTGGATTCTTCTATTCTGGAAGAGGAAGCTCATGAAGCAGTAAACATAGGTAACATCTCTCCTCTGGACCCCACTGTAGACATTCCAGATTTAGGAGCTGAAGGAGAAGGAAGAAAAGAGGAAAAAGTGAGTGAAGAAGAGGAAGTAAAGGGAAACGAAGAAGAACAAGCAGAGAAGAAGAAGACTCAATCTCCAGCAAGAGACACTACAGAGGCAGTGAAGAATTTCTTGAACAAAGAAATAATGGAGATAGATGAACCTGAGCTATTTCAAGGGCCACTAAATTTTGACTCTCTCTCTCCGGTCCAAACATTGAAAATAGCATCTTTTGCTCAAGCCAAAGCAAAAGAAAAACTCTTGAAATCTCACATGGAAGACTGTGAGCTATTGGAGATGGCATCCGGGATGCTGGAGAAGATCATACCATCATTCCAAAAGGATCCTTTGGCCACACCATCTGGCAACCTAAAATCTTTGGTAAATTCTGTTACCACTCACTTTGAATCTTTAGAGAAATCGGCAGAAGCAAAGCTCTGAAAGAAGTTTTTGGGAAAAAGATTCACTGAAGTACAGGGACTCATTGCTAATGATAGAAGGACCCTATACATTGGAATAAAGAGCCTTGAAAATGCTCTTAAAGATGGTGGGGACATGTACAAATTTTGTCTATCTTGGCCCAAAGTGATAGAGGATATTGAAAAGAAGGTGAAAGAAAAAAAAGGTAAATTGTCAAGTTTATCTTAGAATTTTGATCCCCTCACTACATCCTTAATGAATCAAGAATGCCAGGATAGTGTCATCATAAATGAAATAAAGAGGCTAAACAAAGAAAAGAAGGATATAGTAAATAGAATGAGTGAACTCAGAGGGATAATTATCCATAAGTTAGAGGCAATGCATGAGGCCTTGACAGATGCTCAAACCACAGCCCAGACCAATGATTTGGAAGATTTAAGAAGGGCATAAGCATATGCATTTTTGTTGATTGGTCACATCTCCATTTTGGATAGGATGAAGCAGAGCTGGGCAACAAAATTTGTATAGTTGAAGGCCACTTTTGCAGAAATACTTAAGTATATGTAAGTATAACACACACACACACATATATATACTTATGCAGCTATGTATACATTATTTTTTTTACAAATTTTGGTGTGTATTTCGCCCTTTGCCATTGATATCAAAGGGGGAGTGAGGAGTAGTGAAAATTGTGGAATCTAGCTTAGGGGAAGCTTCGGTAAAATAGTGCATAAGACAGAGCATCAGCCAAGGGGGAGTTTACTGCGACACTTAGTCATTTTTCACTAAGTGTTGCCATCAATGCCAAAGGGGGAGATTGTTGGCAAGAGACACTGTGTGGCTTCATGAGTGTTGTCATTGATGACAACAAAGTCTATCCCACACATCTACAATACATAGTATGCCTATACCGGAAGTCAGATTGAAGACTACTTTGGTTCGGTGAACAAGAACAGAGTATACAATAAGGTCTGACAATCGGGTTTGGATCTCTCAGATGGTGTAACTTAGAAAGTTGCGAATTTGGATAAGACAAGAGGGGTATCATGACTACTATATTCTAGAGATTTAGCCTCCAGTGATAAAGCATAAAAAAGATATGAGCATCTGAGTGTTGGGTTCCAGATAGGTAGAGCAGACAGAGAAAGAATTGACCGGTAGAGTATCAGACTTCAATCTGGATGACTAAATGATGTTGATCAATCAATTTGAGGGATCATACATTGTTATCCGACATGATTGATGACTTCTAGGTCTATGTTTTTGATACGCATCACAATTCAAGCATGGATTTAGACGACAGATCAGTAACTTGTAAATATCTTGAGTATTCTTGTTGTCGACTAGAAAGTTGATGAAATCCTTGATGTGGATATAAATACCAGATGGATTCTAGTTTGTAGGTGTGTGATGTGTGATGGTAATGAAATAAAGTGTGAAGAAAAGCAGAGATAAGTGTGGAAGCAGCAATACAAGTCTGGTATGTGACAGAGAAACAACACTAAAGCAGAGGAAGAATGAAGTGCATCAGATCAGTATATTGTGCCTAAGTAGAACTGAACTCTAGCATTTGTAGATGCCTCTCATCAGTTAAAACACTTGATTACCTTTTGTAAGTTCTATAGACAGTGAGTCTCTTGAAGGCAGTGTGCCTTTTGTGAGCAGTGTGCTCAAGCAGTGAGCCCTAATTGGCAAGTGCCATTTTGTACTTCTTATTCTTTTAACATAGAATATAATCTTGGGTTAGTCACCCTGTGTTTTTTCCCTTAACATGGTTTTCCATGTAAAAATCCTTGTGTTATGTGTGTTGATTTTATTTCTTTTCTTATGATCATATATGCTTATAAGTCTTGATGTTGCACTAATTATTAAAGGTGAAAAGAAAGTTAAGATATTAGAGATAATTGATTCACCCCCCCTCTCAATTATCTTCCTTGTTTCCAACAGACATACATTCCAAATGCATTATAATCTTGTGTAAACTTAAACCTTGTGATGAGGTTAACATTGTAGGCTATTGTTAAGTTCTTAAGGGTATGTTGACTCTGTACATGATCTGTGTGCCTCATTGAAGGTTTGCATATCTAAGAAAGAACTCAAAAAACAAGAGCTCAGACATTGCTCAAGCATTGAGAGAACATAAATAATAGTGGACAAAGGTATGAATAATGAATCATCATCTAACATTGAATTAAAAAGGAAACTAAATAGATGAACTAGTTGGACATTGAAATGTAATGAGGGGATAGTATACAAGATGAAGAGACTATTTTAATAGCAAAAGAGATCATGGAACAATCCTAAATCATGAGGGAGAAGTCACCTAGATGAGTGAAGGGACTGTAAAGTGGGAGGAACCATCAAAGTAGAAGAATAACATAATGACTGCATGCTGGAACAACCACAATAAGAGGAAGTTGATAGCATATCAGTCACATCGGGACATAGCAACATCAATAGGCTTGTGAAACCTTGTGAAGGCATTCATTAAATTAGAAAATAGTCACATGCAAGATCAACAATCCTAATAAAATAGTTAGCAATCACAACATATGAGAAGGAACAGTTCATGAGAAATACTATGATGTAGCAGTGGATTATGGAAAAGACAGTCAGTCCTAAAACAAATATGGAGAGACAAGGAGCATATATGACTGTTTCAGTCATGAAGACTGCCCTAGTCCTATTGACAATTAAAAGACTGTCCATAACAGTTATAAAAGGGTGACTGTCAAGTCTAGAAACCACTAATACAGGGACATCATTACTAATGCAGATGTAGTGAAAGTGAAAGAACAATATGACTGTTACAACACAGTGGAACAAAAGAATGCATTTTATGTTACAAGGACAAAGCCATATATTTGAAGAGTACAGTGGCTTTGAGCAATGGAGTTTTAGTAATTATATACTCATGAAGAGTTAATGGATGAAAGAAATATAGAAGGTCTTAACACCAGAGGACAGCCTGTAGGTCAAGACATATCGTTGTCATGACAAAATGAGAGTCTATTTAGGTCTAATATATTTGTAAAGGTCTCAAAATAAGTCACTATCTCAACTACAAACTATAATGCCTATCAACATTCATTTGGAATAGAAAAGAGATATACAATATTCCTTTCAAAAGGACCAAGCATATAACAAATGCACAGAAAGAAGAAATATACTCATCGTTTTGGCATAGTAGAGCTCAAAAAGGAGCATTTTTTTCCACATATATTGAAAGGAAATGCAGGTTTACACAAAATCAGAGCTTACCCAATCTTGGCCTTGAATTTTTGCATTGAATCTATTTGAAAACCTTTAGATACGACCTCCACAAGCCTCAACACCGTGTGAAACCCTTGATGGTGGCAAAGCAAGTTTTCCAGAAGGTTGTGATGCAAAATGAAGTATGATCAATGTGTTTGCCCGTGTTTTGTGTTAGGGTTTCAACCCTAACTTTGGTTGACAAACCTAAAAGAATTTTGCCTTTTCTTTAAAACATTTGCAATGTATTTTTTAATTTCCCTTTGTGTTATGTGTTATGCTAAGTGCCTAAGGGTTCCCTTTAGGACTTACGAATTTTTGCATTGACTCTCAGCTTGGTCGAGTCATGATGTCTTTATTTTTTGCACCATAAGTATATTGTAAAACATGTTTGAAATGGTAGTTTATAAACCATTTTAATTAATGTTATTTATTGTGCATAAAGGAGATAGGAGCATGTGTCTTCTAGTTTGAGTCAAAAGGGGATGTAGTTGAGGATTTATGAGTTATGCTAAGCATATAAGAGAGGTTGGAAGAAGTTGGCAAACATGTGGACGGAATATAGGAGTTATTTTGACTAAAATTTAAAAGCCCTAGAGAGCATTTAGGGGCAGTTTTAGGTGCCTTTATGATAGGTGAGGTCAAGCCTTAACCTTTTCTTCATCTTTGAGCCTCCTTGGAGTGGATTTAGGGGCTAGATTTTAGGATTTTTAGTTATGCATGACCAAGGAGGTTTGAGATGTTGCAAGTGTGTGCCTAATCAGTGTTGTCATTGATGTCAACATATCCTTGTTGTCATTGGTGTCAACTATACTACTTGTTTAGAAGCTTTGTATGTTGAGGATATTGAGAAAATTGGTCCCTCTAGAAGAATCAAGTGAGTTACAATGAAGTGCAGTATAGATAGAGAGTTGTATGTTGAAGAATAGTCCAGTAGATTGCTCCACACTTCCTTCTACTTACAGATCTGGGTCCATGGATTGGAAGTTATTTAAAGGGATGTCTGAAAATACTAAATCCTAAGTTTGAGCCTCTGGTATGAAGTATTGAGAGAGTGGCTTTCACCAGAGTAAAACCTACTTTTTTTTATCATTCTCTAGTGACAGGGAGAAAGTGTTTTTCTCCACATTCCTTCGCAATAAAGTATTTTTCTCTGCGGTTCTAGAGGGAACTCTAGGATGATGATAAGTACCTACAATTGCAGCGGTTCATGTTTTGGCAGTCCGCAAGCTATATTTCTCTTATGATAGTTGAAGATAGTGAAGTTCATGTGTTCTGGTGAGAAGATTCCTATGGATAAAGTGGTTAAGGTTCATGCGGTTGCTCCTAATTATTATAACATGCTTGTGGATGTCTCTTGATCATGTTCCTATCTTGACATTGGTCTGTGTTAAGGAATTGAGATCATGTTTGAAGATTGTTCCTAGATAGCGTAGCGTTTAACCAATCTTGGCCGTCTTGGTTAATTCCAGTAATTGCGGAGATTCCTTGAAGATTGTGGAAGCATGTTGTGGCATGGAATATCGTGTTTGAGTCATAGCTAAGGTGTGGCATGATTCGCATACATCTTTACTTCATTTCCTTTGCATAATATTGTAATAGGCCAGGACCTATTTTGTGAATGTTTGTAATGTCAACCTTGGAGATTATTCCAATGGTTGATGATTGTAATGCCAACCTTGGAGATTATTCCAATGGTTGATAATAGTAATACTAACCTTGATGATCATTCCAAGGTTGATGAAGTGTATAAATACTTGTAGTTGAGTTGTCAAAAAGGAGTCCATGAGCGAAGATGGGAAGATAATAAGAAAGGTCAAAAAGGTAAAGCAAAGAAGTGGCAGAGTAGAGTAGAGGTAGAACAGAGTAGAGAATGCATGGGTGTGATGTAAATATGCAAATAACAAAGCTATGACATAGATCAGTGAGAATGGAGACTTGGGATTTAGAATTCAATTGGTAAATCACTGCACCTTGACATAGTGGCAGATGCCTAAGCAATATTCAATTTTCATGTGCAATATGATTGGAAGCAAGCTTTTGTCATCAAGGAAGTGAGATGGTAGTGAGCCTTCAACAGGGTTTAACAACCCTCAGGGTTTAACAGCCCTTATTGTAATCTTGCTAGGTTTAGGATTGAGGAAGTGAGCTTGCTAAACCTAGTTGTACTTCATAGCAGTGAGCCAGTATGTTCCAGGCCCGTGGAGTGACTAAGCCTGAACATTATTTTTGTAAAGATTGCAATATATATTTGAGAGCTAATCCTCTCCATGGTTTTTCTCTCTTTGGGTTTTCCATGTAAAATCTTGGTGTTATGTGCCATGCTTTTGTGGTTGCTGCTCATTTGTATATTATGCTTCTATTTCATTAATTTTTTTAAATGGTTAAATATAAAAGTGCATGAAAAGATTTATAGAACACTGATTCACCCCCCCTCTTAGTGTTCTTGACATTCAACAATTGGTATCAGAGCAAGTTTCCTTGGAAAAAGTTTAACAGCTTGAGGAAGATCTGGGATAGTGTGATCATGGAAGTAAGAAGATATGGAAACTATGGAAGCTACAACCAACTAGAAGCAACTCTTATGGATCTTGAAAATTCTAAAGCAGAAGTTAGGGATCTGAAAGAAAACTTGCATCAAGCTGATGAATGCATCTTGAAGTTAAAAGAACAAGTCAAGAAATTCAAAGACAAATACAAAGAAGATAGTGATCAATTGCTTTCAGCAAATGAAACCCTGAATGATTTGAAAGTGGAAGTTGTAGAAAGAGAAAAAGTAGAAGAAGACCGAAATATATTGATGAAAGACAAATTAGAAGAATGTACTAAGCTTGAAAAGGAAATTTAGAACTTGAAGTCATAATTGGAGAAAGTAAAAAATTATGATGAAAAGTTTAAGATCAGTTCTACAAAACTTGATGAGATAATTGCTAGTCAAAACAGACCTAATGACAAAGAAGGCTTGGGATTTGAGAAAAGTGAAAGTTCAAGAAAAAGACAAGAAATGAATGTTGAGATCAAGAAGGACAAAGGCAAACAGATCCAAAATCAAAGAAACAAACCCAGAAGACCACCAGTAAGACAACCAAATACTCAAAGGTACCCATCTTTTCATGGTTATTGTAATTCACGTAATAAGTTTAGTCATAAGGCTACTTGATGTAGGAGCAGAATAAATCAAAATGTTCCATCATTCTCTAGTCAGTGTTTCAATTATCATAGAGAAAGTGAATGTAGAAATCCGATCAAGAAAAGTTTCAACAATGTGAGAAATGAACAATCCTCCAAAGGAAGATGTTTTACTTGCAATAGAATTGGTCATAAAGCTACTATATGCAGAAGTAAAGTGAGTCAAAATCCCATTAGGTGTAATGCATGCTATAAAACGGGACACATGGCAAATGAGTGTAATTATGTCAAGTGAGAAACGACTATGGAAAGAATAAGACAATTGAATCCTTCAGTGGCTACTATTATATATGCAACAAATTTGGGCATAAAGATAACCTGTGTGGGTCAAGGATGAATGAAAGCAACAATGGTAAGAAAAATACTATGTCCTTTAATTGCAACAAGCCTAGACATATTGCAAGATTTTGTAGAAGTAAGAATATGAAAAAGGATAATCAAGAAGAATTGAAGAAATTAGTGGAAAATGTTAATCCAGCAAAAGTCAAGAAGGAGATGAATAAGGTCTAGGTCAAGAAAGAAGTAAATGAAGTTAGAGATGAGTCTGCACCAGATTCTGGAGTAGATACTTTCTCCGGGAAGTAAACTGGGAACTCTGGCTCAGGGGAGTTGTATTGAAAATTCTAAATCCCCTACCCATATAGTCAATGCTGAGACTCGGCACAAAGATATGATGTGAAGATTTATATGGAAAATTGCTTGAAAGGAACTCTATAGATCAAGGCATAAAATGATTCTGGTCCAAAAGCCCAAAATGACTAAAGTATGAGCAGCATATAAAGTAAGTAACATAGATTGGATTAGTATGCCTCCACAGTTGAAGATCATTATATGTGGTTTAGGTATATTATTCATAAATTTATGGTGAACATATTTTCCAGTGTTCAAGTTCTAACTTCCTTCAAAAGTCACATGGTGAATTGTCTAAGTCTAGATAAATAGAGTTAAGCCTGAAATAGTGTATAGCATCTGAGTATTTTGGTCCACATTCTTTCGCTATTGAGTTTTTGATTTGCATTTTTGAAGATATGTTAAGATGTCAATGATGATTGTTGGATATGAAATCTAGAGTCTCATATGATCCACACTAGGAGCTATGATGTGATAGATGAATTGGTCAAGTATGTACTTAAGGGACAAGATGACAGGTCATGAATTTTGGCTAAGTATCTAACCAATAAAATCAAGTGACAAGGCTTTGGTATACTGGTCCATTTGGATCCACCATTGAAGATAATGCTATGTAGTTCTAGCATATGGTAATTGATCAATGATTACATCTACATCCATAAGTTTGTCTGATCTTGATAATTGGCTTGAGAATAATGAGTAACAGAAGTTTAGGATTGTTTTTAGTATAGAGCAGTTTTCTTTGGAAATGGTTTAAAAATCTACAGATGAACTCAGAGTTGAATGATTATGACCTAGATGAGCTCTCAAGGAAATGATTGGGAATGAGATATAACTAAGGATCTAATGCTTAAGGCCTGATAGAGGAAGTGAGTTCACATCAAATGAATTCAATATTTTCTATAAAGAACAAGGGATAAAGAGACAATTGTCTACTAGGACTCCTCAGTAGAATGAAGTTGTTGAAAGGAAATATAGGACAGTCCAAGAGGCCACTAGATCAATGATGAAGAAAGTTGACCTATCAGATGTATACTGGAGAAAATATATACATATTGCTATCTACATTTCAAAACAAAGTTCAAATCAAAAGTGCTACAATGAGAGTCTGGGAAAGATCATTGAGAGTGCTAATGTGAAGGTTGATGAAATTAGAGAAAGAATATTAGATCTGAGTAGCCATGAATTAAATGGAACTGTTGAACAAGAAGATAGTCAAGTTTAAGAAGAAGAAGTCTATATTGAACAACCAGAAGGGTTTCAATCATCAGATCAGGGTGACATGGTATGTAGATTGAAGAAATTTTTGTATGGATTAAAACAAGCCCCCATGGCATGGTATTTATGGTTAGACAGGTATCTAATACAGATAGGGTTTAGTAAAGGTACTACAGACAACAGTCTCTACTTCAAGATCAATGATGAACAAATCTTAATTGTTGCAGTCTTTGTAGATGATATTATTGGAGGTAATGAAGGTATGTGCTCAGGTTTTGCTGGAGAAATGCAAAGTGAATTTGAAATGTCCATGTTTGTAGAGATGAACTTCTTCTTAGATCTACAAATAAGTCAATAAGATAAAGGTATCTTCATTTCTCAGTCTAAGTATGTGAAAGATTTGTTAAAGAAATTTGGGATGGAAGACTCTAAACTAGTTTGCACACCTATGATAACTGGTTGAAAGTTAAGCAAAGATGATAACTCACCTATGGTGGACCAGAAAAGGTATAGATCTATGATTGAAGGATTACTTTATTTGACTCAAACCAAACTTGACATAATGCATGCAGTATGTCTTGTGGCAAGATTTCAAACATAACCCAAGGAATCACATGTGATGGCAGTCAAGAGAATTCTGACGTATTTAAAAGGTACAATGGATTATAGTTTGTGGTACCCTAAAAATAGTGACTTTACTCTTAGTGCATATACTAATGCAGATTGGGCCAGAGATGTGGATGACAAAAAAAGTACAAGTGGAGGTGCATTCTTCTTGGGAAAAAGGTTAGTATCTTGGTTGAGCAAGAAACAAGATTCAATATGCCTGTCTACTGCAGAAGCAGAATACATTGCAGTAGCATGTAGTTGTGCTCAAGTGTTATGGATGAAACAAACTTTGAAGGACATTAGATTTGTGTATGAGGATCCAATCACAATCTTTTGTGACAACACAAGTGCCATAAACATATCAAAGAATCCAGTGATGCATTTAAGGACAAAGCACATATCCATTAAGTATCATTTTCTGAGAGAAAAGGTGATATAGAATGAAGTCAAGTTGGAGTATGTTTCTACCAAAGATCATATTGCAAACATTTTCACCAAGCCTCTGCCTAAGGATACCTTTTAGTATCTTAGAGAAAAGTTAGGGGTTATCACCCCTCCTACTCTAAACTAAGATGCACAATAGTGTATCAGTCCGAAGGTGCTTAGAGAATCTGGATTGATGCATTTTAGGGCTACTTCTTAGGGGGAGTAGTCAATGTGATAGGTAAAAAATTAGGTTACTAAGATCAAGCATAGCTATGAAAATGTAACCCTACCATCATCAAAGAATCTAATCCAAATGAAATCAAAAGCATGCAATTCAAGCACAATATCAGCTAGATTGTATGATTCCTTCTTTATGATGTGGATTGCTTCTTCAACAATAAGCAATTATGGAAGATAAAAGCTGCCATGATGGATGGATGATAAAGCTAATATGTTAGATGGATGCTAAAGTGCTCAATATGCTCAAGATGATAATGTAGATGCTATATGAATGCTAGATAGATGTAGTATGGAATGAGAGGGTGTTTATATAGAACTCAACCAAAATCAATCAACGGTGGAGATTCAGTGGCTATGTGAATGGCTAAGATTAAAGGATGGACATAGGTGAATGTGTAGATGAAAAGTGGAGGGAAGATAAGGCTTATGTGTGACCGTGTACATAAAAAGTACTTACATGTGAAAGATATTAAATAAAATATGTAGTACCACTTATCTTTTTTAAATGAAAGAGACACACATGTCGACTCATGAGATAAATGATAAGAGAAATTAATTAAATAAATAAAATTTATTTAATTAAAAATAGAAGAATGAAGATAATTAAATAATTAAAGATTGTTTAATTATAGCTTAGAGAAAATAGAAGAAAAAGATATGTTAGGGATATTGTTCAAGTGTGTTAGACAAATGCAGATGATGGATAATGCAATGTTTGATACTAATGATAATGAGTCAATTTTGGGTGTCTACATTTTGCCCCTCTTTGATGCAATGTTTGATAGAGCATTGTGTCAAAGAAGATATGATAATTCGCTTGAGAAACAAGTTTATACCCCAGTTTAATTGGTAGGTGGTGCCCCCTCAAGAGGTAAGCCAAGCTAACCAGGAAGGGCTGGGTTGGCTCGCGATAAGAGGAAAAGCTAGGACACAGGGTTGACATGAAGAAAAAGGGGTTGTATGGGAAAAAATGGGATGAGGTCAAAGAAAAGAGGCTTTGGCATAGAATAATTAGGGTTTGTATAGGGCTATAAGTAGGTTTTGCAAGGGAAATTAGGCTCATTTGTGCTCAATTGTGTTCATTTGCTTATAGAGATCTAGAGCTCCTTAGAGTTGGTGTACGACAAGAGTTGGAGAGCTATCAGGATGGTGATTCCAGGCAAAGATCATCGTACCAAGCAAGTGAGGACACATGGACGACCAGAGGCAGTAGGCATATTGGTATGTATCAAAACTTTTGCTAAAAGTGTGATTTTGATAGGCTAGAAGCGTCATAAATGCACACACGTCACCATAAGCGACTAGGTCTTAAGATAGGTAATTCAGGTCGCTTAGGAAGAGAAACAGGTTGCTTAAGGTAGTTAAGGTCGCTTATAGGCGTGGCTTGGTTGCATATAAAAATAACAAGTCACTTTTAGTCAGCTAGACAAAAATAGGCAAAATGCGCATATAAATAAAAGCAAGTCACTTATGGGATAAAAATAGGAACATGCATAGGTTCATCTCGCTTGTAAAGAAAAGATGCTTGCTTGTAGGATAGAGATCACTTATAAGCAAAAGGTACACGCATATAAAAATAGAGCTCACACTTGGATAAGAAGTGGTCTCATAGGGAAAGTAAGTCGCATGTAAGTGAGAAATAAGCGCATGTAGAAAAGTAGGTCACATGCGAGCAGCAAATAAGCATATATGGAAAAATGAGTCACTGATAGTAGATAGAAGCTAGTATAGCAGTAAACGATGTAGTTTTAATAGCAGTTGTATGTAGCAGAAGAGACTGACATGATGAATGAAATGATGTCGGATATACTACCACCTTTGTTATCATGAGAGCCACATCCAAGAGATTTGCGATTGGTGAGATTGCTGGATGTAGAGGAGCAGCTAGTGTTAGAGATCCTTAGGTTAGAGAATGTATCTAGATTGGAGCTTGTGCAGGCACATCGAGAACTGATGATAACGATGGTGGAGTGATGGATAAGTGAGCATAGTTCTTTCTTGTTGTCAACAGGAGAGGCTATGATCACACTAGAGGATGTGTTTTAGATTTTACAGATTCCTATAGATGGGGACCGAGTAGATTATGATCCTAATATGGATCCAGCTGCATTCAGGAGATTGTTTGGGACACCAGATATTAGAGCAGAGGGCTCAGAGATTCCTATGGCGAGGATGGAGGAGTTATGTGACAAACTGCAGTGAGTGGTAGTATCTATTATCAGATGGCTAGTGGGAGACAGACGAGCGAGAGGGTTTCCGGTAGGATGGGGGACAGTGATGGAGGGAATGTTCTCCTATGGGACAAGATATGCATGGGCAGAGTGTGTGCTTGGATAGCTCTATCATTTCCTACATGATTGTGCACATATGTTTAGGGTGAGTATGTCAGTAGGAGTTACAGTTTTGCATGTGTGGGCTTATGAGCATATTCCAGTGACGAGACCAATGGGATGGGTGGCTAGAGTAGCAGGAGAGCCTTATGCTAGGATGTATAGAGGAGCTTTGACATACCGGTAGCGTAGAGGACTAGTGTACTGGTGGAGGATGTTGGATGAGGTAAATAGATTTATATGGAGGCCATGGCTAGGATGTCAGAGATGGGATGAGGAGGATACTGAGCTTGTCTATGCTAGGTAGGCAAGATATATTTTTGGATGTGGGATATACATTATAGAGCGCTATTTTCCTGAGAGGGTTTTGAGACAATTCAGGTTACCACAGGCAGTACCAGTTGGTGATGCCATTTTTGGGAGGACTGGATAGAAGGTGTTTGATTAGGGGCCAGAGGTTGTGGTTGACACAGTTTTGGCAGAGAGAGGGAGGCTATAGCCAGTTGTATGGTAGTGGGGATAGGGTCCTATAGATCTAGGCAAGCTACCAGATTATGATGCATACTGGGTGATAGAGAGACCGACGCGGCTGACGTAGATTGGAGAGATAGGGATGGAGAGACTAGTCAAGAGGAGGCAACGGTAGGCTCCACCAGTACAGGTTGTTGTACCAGCAGTGCCAGGGATACATATATAGGGACAGGTGTAGGGACAACTTCAGATACTTGCACGGCCTCAGGGATAGATATTAGGAGGTGATGATGTTTGGATTTAGCAGCTGTGGAGGAGGATTAGAGAGGAGAGGAGATGGAGGCAGCAGGCTCAGATGAGATTGAGGAGAGTGGAGTTGGATAGACACTAGGTAGTGATTGGCTTATGACATGTTAGGGCTCAGGCTTAGACATACTAGGCTCAATTACAGGTTAGAGTGTAGGATGATGGTGCATTTGCTAGAGTGATAGGAGAGAGAGATGTAGCGAGATAGAGTGAGAAAATGATGAGATTAGAGAGAGATACTTCTATACAGTAGATGTAGGCGATGAGAGTAGAGAGACATGGTCTACGAGCAGATAGGGATACGACTGTGCAGTAGCTACAGGGGATGACTAGTGACAGGGATAGAGCAGTGGCTACATTGGGTACAGATGGGGCTATGATTTATTTCGCCACAAAGTTGACACAAGTACAGGTAGAACTACAGAGAGTATAGGGTGAGGCAGAGTTTTATAGAGGTTTATACTATGGGGTTGTGCCAATAGAACAGAGGCAGCCTAGCTTCAGGAGCAGACCAGGAACTTGAGGGTCACGGAGGATAGGTGGATCTCGATCTGTAGCCTCAGTGATGTGGCCATTAAGAGATAGGGGATAGGTGCAGGACCCAATGGTGCTTCCAGTAGTCATTAGGGCTACCTTGTTTATGTATATTATGTTGTATCATGATTAGGCCTAGGGCCGATTGTACATACATTCTTTATGGTTCAACTTGTATATGTAGACACTTGTATATTGACATATGTATATATATAAATATGATGGAATATTGCTTATATACATGATGATGTAATGAATGTACTATGGGTATTATGATGGTTATGTATGTTGCATTTGTATTTTCATGGATTATGTATGGATGTTTATGTAAAGGAAATAAATGAAAATGTATGATAATGCAAATATGTAAATGGTAATGATATGATATGGACTTATGCATATAGATAGATGGTAATGAGATGATATGTGATGGACTTATGTATGTCTAACACACTTGTTTTGTAGGATAAGAGACATGGAAGAAGGATGATGGAAATGATTGATCTTGGTTGAGGACGAAATAGATGAATAATAGGATGAATAGATGGTACAATGGACAACCTTTTAAGTAATTGCTCCAAATGAAAAGAAATACAATCCTTATGTTTGATATAGCATGTGGATGTTATGCACCAAGGTATAGAAGACCAAAGTGTCGAGATATCCAATGCAAAACTAGCATGCTACAATCTTGTCTAAACACATGAGGTCAAGACGTTGAGCCAACATACACAAGATATGAATAGCAGCTAGAGTTTCGAGATGGACTTTGACACTACGACCAATGGTTTGAGCTTCTCTCCACTACACATAGTGACACCTTGTTGGTTATATGTATGGAGCTAGTCTTGACATAAAATAGTCTCAAGTGCATAAGAGACTGTTTATCTTCTTAGATTCTAGAAATATTGATATGTAAGATGCTAATCCCAACACGTACAAGATACCAATACACTTAGGAAGAGAATAAGATCATCCCACAAACATGGCATACGAAAGTAATGTGACCATTCCCCGTTCTTTACTTCATCACAACATACCAAGATATAGATAGATCAAGGCAGTCTTGATTAGGCATAGAAAAGGGACAAAAGATAAATCAAAAGATAAACCAATAGATACTGTCATCACATTCTCTTGCCAAATTTAGGTGCTCTTAGATGGATTTAAGCTGAAGCCTTGTTAAGAGGAAAGTTGCATACTGTTGAAGGCTAAAGATGTGTTGTGTGGTTACACAACACGCCCCATTTTGCCTTGACAAAATAGGGACCCAACTTTTCTTGTTGCTTTGGCTTGTTTGTTTTCTGCTTTGGGCAGTTTGGTAAAATGAGTCATGCAAGTAACCATGTAAGAGGGTGGATTTGTCACCATGAAGAGGTCAGTTGTCAAAGTCAGTAGTTCCTATTATTAACATCATGGTTGGAAAGTACACAAAATTCCAAGCAGGTTTGCCTTTTAGATCACCCCAAAATTGTCTAAGGGAAAAGATTTATGTTGAGTCAAAGTTTGGTCAAACCTGATATCCTGAGTAGAGTGGCTCATATTTCAAACATCAATCATCTTAGATAAGATCACCCTGATATAGGATTATCACCTGATAATCACCCGAGCCTGCGATGTGTGATGTGCGGATGTCAAATTTAAGTAAGAGCATATATCTACCCGTCAAATGACTTCAGTTATCTCACGGGGGATCATATTTTTAACATCAGTCATCTTACGAATATCACCCTCTTCGCATATATCACCCTATGTCAATATGATGGTGATGTCATCCAAGTCCAATGAATGAAGGAAATCATGCTGATGATGATGTCATTGTTCCATTCTACCCACGGGGAGGTATATATTCGATATCTGTCATATTCTTTAAAATGACGATGACATCATTAAAACATAACGATTGAACAATGTCACCAACATAATGATGTCACCCCAATCTTTTCTAGAGGGGGGTCATTTTATCTATGGGGTCATATTTTGAACATGCCCTAATCTTAATTTTGTGACCCGATATACATATGGTCAAATGTTGACCACATCACCTAATTCTTTACATTCTATTTTGCCACTCAAAGGTGGGGGGTCATTTTATCCAGAGGGGGTCATATTTTGAATATCCCCTGATCTTCTGAAGATCACCCCCTATTTCTTGACATTAAATGCACTTAAATGTGGTAGATGAATTCCCGTTGATTACAAATGCAAATTGAACACTTGGTAGCATCTATGGATTCCCTGCAGATGATTAACAGATTTGATCAAGACAATGCATTTTTACCCTAATTTGTCCTATTGATCTGCTTTAAAGGTAAAATTCAAAGGTTATTTTCATTTAACTTGCTAAAAATCAAGAAATTATAGAGCTCTGAAGCCAAACCCTCATACAGGTACTTGTTAATGGATTGGATTCTTCAATGTAACAGAATGGGTGCTCTTCAGTGTTCATAGCCCTTCTCCATAATCAGTCATCTAATCTAGGAGGAAAGCATTATCAGGTAAGTAACTATAAACCCTCTTATTGTCATTTTCTATGTTTTCAGGTAGAGTATTTGTTCTTACCTATGGTTTGATTTTGTGATAATATGTATCATGATGAAGTAAAGAATAGTATACAGAGTATACATGATATAGAAGTGCATGATGTTGTATAAATGCATGTCGATACTGTAGGGTAAAACATATCATGTTTATTGTAGGAATCCATGGTGGATCTTAGAAGGAATAGGTCTGACACAGAGTTCATCAAGTCCATGTTTGTCCTGTTGATAACTGAGAGGGGGCGGGGGTGAATCAGTTATCTTAATTATTTCTTCTTTCTAAAGTTTCTTAATAATTAATACAGCATCAATTCAATTAAGCAAACATAACCATGAAATGGAAATACACATGACACAATATTTTTGATGTGGAAACCCTATTAGGGGAGAAAACCACAGGGTGATTAACCCAAGATTGTATTCTCTGTTAGAAGAATAGAAATACAAAATGGCACTTGCCAATTAGGGCTCACTGCTTGAGCACACTGCTCACAAGAGACTCACTGTCTACAAGTTGTAAGAAGAATAATAAGATACTTGAACTGATGAGAAGCATCCACACATGCTGGAGTTCAGTTCTAGTTAGGCTTAATAAACTAATCTGCTGTACTTCATCCTTCCTCTTCTTTTGTTCCACTGTCCTTTCACATACCAGACCTTCCTTACTGCTTTGTTTCTGTTCTTCTACTTTTCTTCACACTTAACACCCATACTTTCATCAAAATCCATCTGGTATATATATATCTGCACAAGGGATTTCATCCTCTTTCTAGTCGGCATCTGGAATAGTCAATATTTTCCAAACTCTAGTCTGTCGGCTCAATCCTTGCTTACCAAGTGATGCAGATCTAAAAGAAACTTATAGAAGTCATCTAACAAGTCAGCCAATCATGAATGAAACCTTAAGAATCTTTATCACCATCAGCATCTCATCCAGAATAACTTCTGATGCTCTGTCTGTTAGTTCTTTCTTTGTCTGTTCTACCAAACTAGACTCCAATACTTGAATGCTTATATCTCTTTACTCTTGCATCACCGGAGGCTCAATTCTTGGAATCTCTTAGTCAAGGTACTCCTCTTGACTTCCCCAAGTCTACACATTCAAAAGATACTTCCTCTAAGAGATCTAGACCTGACTATCGGACCTTGCCACATACTCTGTTCTTGCTTACCGGACCACAACACTCTTCAATCTGACTTCCGGTATAGGCACACCATGTCCTGCGGATGTGTGGGATGAACTTCGTTGCCATCAATGACAACAATCATGAAGCTACAATGTGTCTCTTGCCAATAATCTCCCCCTCTTGCATTGATGGCAACACTTAGTAAAAAATGACTAAGTGTTATACTATACTCCCCCTTGGTTGATGCTCTCTTCTAATGTACACTTTACCAAAGCTCCCCCTTAGCTAGATTCCACTTTTTTCACTGTTTCTCACTCCCCCTTTGACATCAATGGCAAAGGGTAGGGTCCACACACAAAAAATTTGCCCAAAAATTCAACTATACTTAGCCGCATAAGTATATAAACAGGTTTTACTTACATATATTGTAATATATCTGCAAAAGTTGTCTTCAACTGTACAACTTCTGTCACCCAACTCTGCTTTATCCTATCCAAAATTAAGATGTGACCACTCAACAGGAATGCAAAAGCTTCTTCCCTCTTGAGATCTGTCGGATCACTGGTCCAGGCTATGGTCTGGGCATCTATTAGGACCTCATGCATGGCCTCTAATATGGGGATAATCATCCCTCTAAGCTCACCCATCTGACTTATTATGTTCTTCCTCTCCTTTTCAAGTTTCTTGATCTCTTTCATGACTACAATAGTTTGACATTCCTGGTTTACTATAGATACAGTGAGAGGATCAAAATTCTGAGAGAGGCTTGACAGTTTATCCTCTTGTTCCTTTACTTTTCTCCCAATATCCTTGGTCACTTTGGACCAGGATACACAAAATTTATAGATATCTCTACCATCTTTAAGAGCATTTTCTAAGCTCTTTATCCCAATATCCATATTTCTCCTATCATTGGTTATAAGTCCTTGTAACTCTGAGAATCTTTTATCCAAAAACTCTTTCTGGACTTTCTCTTCTACTGCTTTCTCTAAAGAATCAAAATGAGTACTAACAGAAGTTACAAGAGACTTTAGATTACCTGATGCAGATGTTGTAGGATCCTTTTGGAAGGATGGCATGATTTTTTCCAGTACACCGGATGTAGTTTCTATGAGTTCACAATCTTCCATGTGAGGCTTCAACATTTTGTCTTTTGCCTTTGTTTGAGTGAAGGAAGCTAGCTTCATGGTTTGCACCAGCGAGAGGGAATCAAAATTGAATGGACCTTGTAGTAACTTTGGTTCATCAAATTCCATCATCTCTTTGGTCAAGAAATCCTTAACTGCTTCTGTTGTGTCTCTTGCCGAAGACAGAATTTTCTCCTCTTCTGCAGCCTTACCACTATCATATATAGCTTTTTCTGTCCTTGACTCTTCTTTTCTTTCCTTTCCTTGTTCTTCTTGACTGGATTTTTCTTTTATACTTTATTCTCCTTTAGATCCGGAGACTGCCGGAGAGTCCGGATTTACTTCTCCTTGGACTTCCTCTTCCGGAGCAGAGGAATCTAAGTCTTTACCTTTTTCTTCACCTATCTCCTTTACCTCTTCTACTACTGTCTCAGTAGTTTCTTCATTATCGTCCATGGCAGAGGGCTCATCACTTATGTCCTCTATGATAGGAATGTTGAACCTTTTGTAGGCATTCTGGAGGATTTATTCAATTTCTTTAGCTATTTTGTCAGTTTCTCCAAGCATAAGCTGATTCATTCTTGCTTTGCTCCAGAAATCATCCTTGCACTCTTTGAAAATCATATTCATTTGTTTCTACGTGATTGAGGGATAGAGTTGAATAGCTATTTGTTCCCTAATCTCAAGGTCCTTGGCCTTAGCATTGTTCTTTCTGATTTCAAGTTCTTTCTCTAGCCTTTTTGGAATTAAATATATAATCTCAATGAATGCTTTATTATAAATGTTAAGGTACCTGACTGTGGCATCTTGCAGGATCTTCTGATCAGCCTCACTGTAGTAGTCATAAAATTTTGTCATTGGTTTCAAACTCCCATCCACAATGACTGATTTGACTACATTATCAATGGATAGAGTGGGCCTTTCAACAAACTCTTATGCCATATTTTCCTTGTCTTCACCAGTAGAGGGTTCACCAGATACTTTCTTCTTTTTCCTCATTTTCCTTACCTCCTCATCTGATTCTGTCTCTTCTTCATCCTTCTGACTGATATAAGACCTTGTGGCCTTTGTCTTGGTTCTTTTCTCTTCTTTACTAGATGATTTTACTTCTGGTTTTGATGCCTTTGAGGTCTTAGTAGTTGTAGGTGCAGACCTCTTAGAGGATCTAGTCTGGGAGGGGGCTTCTACTAGATCACTTTCCTTTTCTGCTTCTTCCTTCTCTTTCTCTACCCTTTCCATCTTTTCTCTGTGTGCATCAAGTGCCTCTTTTGAGATTCCATGCCTTTTGGCAAATTATTCTACCTCTTTTCTTAGTTTTCTCTTCATCTCTAGTTGTCTGAGTTCCACATGGATTTTTATACTTAATTCTTCAAAGGTTCCAAACCTTTCTACCTTAGGATCCTTGGGCTGACTTAGCATGTGATGAACATGCAGCTCTACAATTTTCTCATCAACTTCATATCCCATTGGCATGATCCACACTGTTCTTGGTTCCACAGCCTCCATTAGGCACTGATCAGTTTCTACTATAAAGCACACTATATCTTTGTACTTCTCAACTAGAGATTGGGGGATTCTTTCTCTAGCTTGCATCATACTTTGAAAGTTCTTGAAATATCCCCACAAAGCTGCATTTCTTGCCTTAGCATCCCCAAGCCCATGCAGGTAGTCTCTGATTTGGATTGCAACAGGTCTGTCATTCTGCCAAACCCAACCACTGGATCTGGGAAGCTCATTCATGAAGTAGAAGAATAAACATAATATCAGCCCACCATACTTGAATGAGTTTTTCTTGTCCTTTTTGATCTTTTGTAGGTTCTCCAATAGTTGGCTTAGAAGAAGTTCACAAAGATCATAGTCAGCATTTTCTCTTAGCATCTAATAAGCTGTATAAACTGCAGTTCCCAGTACTAAATTTTCCCTACTGGAGTGATAAATCTTATAACCAATTATTATGGATGCAAATTTGATATCCGGACCAGTGATATCTTCAATTTTCATAGCTCTCTTGTCAAATTTTGATCTGGTTGCTTCACTCACTGTCTGATTCTTCACATTATTAAGAATAGGTATCCCACCAGATGAGTGTAGACTAGTTACTACCCTAATTGTATCCTTGGTGATCTTAAATGGTCTATTCAACCATAGAAAGTTATCATGCACTCTGCTCAACACATACCGGACCCATTCATCTTCTTCAAAATAGGGGAAATGAATGCACTGTGCAAAATGCTTATCTTGGATGGCCTTGAACGAAGGTTTGAGCTCAAAAGAATCATCTATTAACTGATTGTGATAGATATCAACCAGCTTAGACTCCCCAAATTCTTCAATATTCACATGAATATAAGCCCTAACATCTTCTACATGCAGAATTCCATGCGGAATGCTTGAAAAGGTGCCTAGGGGATCAACTTCTAGAGATTTATATGGATGCTTCTTAAACTTAGGGTGTGGCCTATCAAAAATCTTCACCACATTTAGAGTGGCCATTTTCAAAAGATTTACAAAGAGGTATTCAGCAACGAAAAATACCTTTTACACTTCTAGGGTTCGCTGAATGAACCAGATTAATTTGCTGGATGAATCGACTTCAATGGTTGATCTTTGAAAGTTTGAGACAATTTGTTGCAGAGCTCCTTTTCTTTTCTTCTTGAGTGCAAATGTGCAAATGACAAATGAATGAACTCTTTTATTTCTGGGAAAGCCCTAATTTCATACTACAATAAATGCACGACCTAATTCATTCTGGTTGCCTTGTTCATCTTATTCTAAGACAGATCTTTTCTGGATCACTAAGATACACTTAGAGTCATTCTTAGAGAATAGTGATAATCTATCTTCCTTTCCTTAATCACTTGATCTATCCGCAGATCAAGATTCCATAGTTTAAATCATGTCGGATTTAATTGTGAAAAACCTACTTCTCACTAGATGATTGATGAACCGGATTAGTTTTCAACTTGTTCAAAATTTCTTGCGGATCTTCCATCTTTTAACCAAATCTTATTTAGATGTCCCTTTGTGAACCCTTTAGTCCACAACTCTCCTTGTGCCAGTTCTGGCACCAATTAACTGGCTTGGGGGGAAAAATTTTCTTTGTGTCTCCCCCTGAGCCAGAGCTCACCTTTTAATTTGTGGAAGGAATATCAGCACCAGATTCTGGTGTGGATCCATCCCCTACGTTTTTTGTACTTCTCTTCACCCAAATCTTGTTCATCTCACTTTTAACTTCATCCACATTCACTTTTCCTTTTCCCTTGTCTTGATTCTGGTTATGATGTACCAGACCTCTTTTGTCCTGATTCTTGCTTCTACAGAATTTTGCAATATGACCGGATCTATTGCAATTGTGGAAAACAACATTTCTTTGCATATTTGATTGATGTTCTCTTGATCTACATTGATTAGCCTTATGACCCATTCTATTGCATGCAAAGCATCTACTATTGAAAGAATTGTTCATTTGCATATTTTTACATTCATGAGATTTGTGACCATACCTTTTGCAGTTAAAACACTGTCCAGAGAAGGATGTGTTAGTGTGATTCATTCTTCTTCTACACTGATTAGCTTTGTGACCAAAGTTATTGTAGTTGTGGCAGTATCCATTGAAGGATGGATATCTTTGAGCATTAGGTTGCCTCACAGGAGGTCTTCTAAGCCTGTTTCTTGGATTTTCTGATTCAAACTTCTTCTGACCGGATCCGGAGCTCTCACCTTTCTCATATCCCAAGCCACGCTTTTCATCTACCTCTTTTGGCTTTCAAGAAGAACTTCAAGTTGAGCATAACTTATCTTGAATTTCTCTTTGTATTTATTTGCTGTTTGAAGATCCCTTTTAAGAGAGACAATTTGATCTTCTAGTTTTTCTTCATTATCTTTAGTATCTTCAAGATCAGATTCAAGATGTCTGATTATTCTAGCCATCTTGTGGCAGTCTTTTGATTTCTCCTTGAGAGATTGTTTTAGATCATCTTCAGTTTTTCTTTTCTCTTCAATTTCTTGGGTAAATTTCATGACTCCTGATTCCATTTCATGTCTTACCATGATGATCTCTTTTGACAATTTTTCACATAACTTGGTTTTCTCCTTAAGATCTCCATTTGTATCATTTGCTTCACCTTGACTTGCCAATTGCTGAAGTAGTTCCTTTCTCTTTTTCATAGAGAGACTTAGTTTCCCTTTTAGTTCATTTATGAAATCATCAGCCTGTTTGAGTCTTTCCTTCAATACATTGACTTCAGAATTAGATTGCTCAAGATCATCTAGGGCAGACTGAAGTTGCTCCCTCATACCATACACATCCATCTCAATTCCCAAATCTTCCTCAAGCTGTTAGGCTCTGTTTGGAGGAACTTGGCTCTGATACCAATTGTTGATAATTGAGAGTGGGGGTGAATTAGTTATCTTAATTATTTCCTCTTTCTGAAGTTTCTTAATAATTAATACAACATAAATTCAATTAAGCAAACATAACCATGAAATGGAAATACACATGACATAATATTTTTGATGTGGAAACCCTGTTAGGGGAGAAAACCATGGGGTGACTAACCCAAGATTGTATTCTCTATTATAAGAATAGAAATACAAAATGGCACTTGCCAATTAGGGCTCACTACCTAAGCACACTGCTCACAAGAGACTCACTGTCTATAAGTTGTAAGAAGAATAATAAGATACTTGAACTGATGAGAAGCATCCACACATGCTGGAGTTCAATTCTGATTAGGCTCAGTAAACTGATTTGCTGCACTTCATCCTTCCTCTTCTTTTGTTCTGTTGTCCTTTCACATACTAGACCTTATTTACTGCTTTGTTTCTACTCTTCTACTTTTCTTCGCACTTAACACCCACACTTTCATCGAAATCCATCTGGTATATATATATCCACACAAGGGATTTCATCCTCTTTCTAGTCAGCATCCAGAATAGTCAATATTTTCCAAACTCTAGTCTGTCAGCTGAATCCTTTCTTACCAAGTGATGCGGATCTAAAAGAAACTTATAGAAGTCATCTAACAAGTCAGCCAATCATGAATGAAACCTTAAGAATCTTTATCACCATTAGCATCTCATCCGGAATAACCTCTGATGCTTTGCCTGTCAGTTCTTTCTTTGTTTGTTCTACCAAATCAGACCCCAATACTTGAATGCTTATATCTCTTTACTCTTGCATCACCGGAGGCTCAATTCCTGGAATCTATTAGTCAAGGTACTCCTCTTGGCTTCCTCAAGTCCACACTTTCAAAAGATACTTCCTCTAAGAGATCCGGACCTGACTGTCAGACCTTGCCACATACTCTATTCTTTCTTATCAGACCACAACACTCTTCAATCTGACTTCTGGTATAGGCACACCATGTCATGTGGATGTGTGGGATGAACTTTGTTGCCATCAATGACACCAATCATGAAGCTACAATGTGTCTCTTGCCAACATGTCCAGCCTGAGGGGGTACAATTCAAATACGGAGTTATTGGTGATACTCACCAAGGGGATACAGACCTAGCAGTATGGTCAACAAGGTTGGATCATGATAAGGATAATACCATTCTGGATGGGGTATATGTTTTAGGTATGTGGCATGCAGCTAGTTTTTCGTATGCTATGGATACCTTGGAGCTGGTAGTAGAATGTGCTAGAAATTACAACCCTAAAATGAGACAAGTGGAGAAACATGGAAGAATATATGCAGACTTCTTAGTAAAGGGCATTACCGCCACTTTCAATCTACGAGTTGGGAAGAAGGTAGTGAGCGTGGACCTGCACAAGTTGGAATCAAAGTACAATAATAATAATAAGAAAAATCCAAGGAAGAGGATCTACCAATGGAGTTCAAAGAGTAGCACATATGCCGCCTCAGCCAAATTACTCATGCATCTGTATAAATTTGATTTTGATGATGAGTACCAATATATGATTGCACTGCTGAGCAGGATGACTGGTAAGCCTCATGCTAGAAATTTCAAGAATTAGATGTTTGGGATCATCTAGATGGTCTTATATATAGACAACAGGCCATTATGGGCTAAGATCATCAGTGATGCATTGGATGAGGGAATGAGGAACCTAGGAGGACAGACATGCTTATTTTACATGACCTCATATGTGGTGTACTCATGTGCATATAAAGGAACGTTTGATGCTTTGAAGACAGTGGGTAAAGATGGTGGTGATACTGATGATGCACACATATGGGATCATTATCCCCAATTACAAAAGAAGGATTACCTCCTGGACTACAAACTGGTAAATGATTCATTCTCTATGCATCCGGACAGAACCATGGAGGAGGACACGACTAAAAGGCTAAGCATGGAAGCTCAGGAAATTGTTTATCAACATGGAGCCTAGTTTATCTAGTTTGCCACCTTTTCATACATCAGGATAGAGGGAGTTGAAGGACAACCTCTTATGTTGCCAAGATACCCCACTTATGCGGTTGTCTTGATGGAATTTGTCAGGTAGGTATCCATAATAGTTGAAGCCTACAAAGCACAAAAGAAGGTACATCCAGTTTTATTTCCAATATCCATGGGCTGGTACATGTACTCAAATTTAAAGAGCATAAAACATGTCATGGGAGGGCTAAAATTGATGTATTTAAAGCCATTTCTCTTAGACAAATCATATGATCCTTGTGGTAGGATGCAGAAGATACTAGGAAAACTGATACATCAAAAGCATCTAGAAGACTTCTAGACTGATTGTGATGATGAAGCTTAGGTGAGAAGAAGAAAATACCAGAGACTCACCTTGAATCAAATAAAAACCTATAACTGCATCCTAGTGCCAGTGCAGCTGCATAAGGATGCTGTATAATGACACCATATCAGCCCCGGATCTTACACAGTAGAAGGATATATCCCTCAATTAGCTGACAAGTGGGCTAATCTAGTTAACCCAGGCCTGGGTGGGTGAGGAGACAACCAAATTAAAGAAAAGGGGTCTTGCCATTACAGTTGATGCCAAGAAGAAGAGGTAGGAAGTAGCCGATGAGGAATATGATGATTTCCTCACTGAGAAGAGAAAATCCAATGGGGAAAGATTGCCTACAGAAAAACAAAAGAAGGGTCTCCCTAAGGGTAACAAAAGTGAAGATGAACCAAAGGGGGTGATAATAGAAAGGATTTCCATGTCAGCTGTAGCTATACCTACATTAGCTTAGGCATCTGTGTCATCTACACAACCTCTAGTTAAAAAACCAAAAACTAAGAGAATTTTGAGGCATGCTATTGAAACTACAGAAGTGTAGGTAGAGAGCCAAGCCCTGCAACAGGAGGTGGAAGAAGGCATCCCTTTGGAAGAAGATAAGGTAAATAAAGAAACTATAGGTGATGACTTGTAGGTAGCCAGCAAGAAGAGGAGGGTGATGCCACTGATGTCACCACCCAGGAAACAAAGAACAGCCATGAGGGTGGATATCTGGGCTAACCCCATCATATTGAGAGGAGTCGGTGGTGAAGCTTTCAGAAAGGAACTGTAACATGATGCTCCTCTTCCCACCATAATTAAATTCAAAACTGAGAAGGCAGAGGAACAAACAAGAGAATTGTTCAAAGCAAGTCAGGGTACTCCTTTCTCTTTAGAGGATACCGTGGACTTATCTAATGATGAGGTGGTTCAGAATGTGGCCTCTCAACAAATGGAGACTCTCATTTCCAACACCCACATGACCCCTCATGGAACCTCATTAGCATAGATGATGGTGTTGGAGGAGGTGAAGCAAACAGAGGAAGTAAAACAAGCTAGCCCAGAGAGGGTAGACCAATAGATAGGGCTTGATAATTCAGTTGAGCAAGTGACTAGCCCTGCCCTCGTAGATTTAAAATATAGGGGTGATGTAAGCACTAAGGATAAAGTAGGTACACCCGAGGAACCAGAGAAAATTGAGGTGGCAAAGCATGTAGAAAAAGATAGCATTGCTCCTGATATGGGTCAGTAACAGCATGAGATACCCACAGAACCAAAAATAGAAGAAGTTCAACAGAAGAGCGGGGGTGATCAAGATATAGCAAATGCTGGTGTTGCTCAAACTTAGGGGGATCTAGGAGAAGTCTCAAGAACAGAAGATAAATCAAGTCAGGAAGACCCTAAGCCACAGGATATTGGTGCATCAGGTGGAGAACAAGAAATGACTCTTGATCAGGGTGATCCACAAGGGCAAAATACACAGACATTTGAAGATGTCAATATGCCACTAGGTGAGAAAAATAATAAAGTGGATGAAAATCTAAAGGAGGGAGTATAGGATCAAGCACAAGTTTAGAATGTGGAAATTCCACAGGATCCTCCTTTGCAAAAGGCAACCCCTCAATAGGAAGAAATTCAACAAGATGCCTCTCATGAAGAAATACATGAGGAAGAGATTAAGAAGTTGCCTTCTCTACCAAGAATAGAAGCAGATACTAGAGAAAAAGGCAGACATGATATTGACAAAGGCCACCAAGGATCTGGAGATGATGTTCCTTAGTGGCTGGAAAAGGAAATAGGTATGGAACAAGGGTTAGAAATTCAAGAGTTTGATGTTTCTACCTTGTTCGCTGAAACAATGATGAAGCCAAAGAAGAAGGCCGGATTAACATCTACCATAAAGAGAGATTCTAACACAGGCAGAAGAATAGCACAGGTAGCACTTCCCATAGTTGAGAAGGAAAAAGGAAAAATTAGCCTAGAGGAATTCCAAATCACAACTGTTGATTTGGGTTTTGCCAATGAAGACTAGGAGGGTCAAGAAGGGAAGGATATTATTGATTCTTTAACCCAAAGGGTGAAGAAGGAGAAAGAGAAAAATAAAATGCATAAGGAGCACATTGCTCAGCTACATTCTTTCATAAAAGGGTTAATTAACCCTCATAATGCACCAGTTGATCCTGCAGTCCCATTGACTGTCATATCAAAAGAAGAGGTCACCAAGTTGGACCTAATGAAGCATGAGGCAATGGTCATGGAAAAATGGATGTTGTTAGCTCTCACTAGGGCTGAAGATGTATTGAGAACCTCTTTACAGAGGTGGAATTCTTTGAGCAGTCTAAAGAGGAAGGTAGATAAAATGCAAAATGATATAGGAAAAAGGTCATTCCAGTTGGAAAAGGACCTGACTGCTCTAATAATACTGCCATGTTGATAAGCATATGGTATGAGGATATCAGGTTTGAGTGTGATATCTTGAAGAAGTGCAGCGGCAAACTCAGCGATATTATTGTTAAGTTGCACAGCATGATGGCGTATGAAGAAAAAATCCTTGAGGCCCTAGAAGGAAAAATAGAGGGCAAAATTGAGAATCAGGGTGCAGACTTTGCTATTAAAGCTCTGCATGATAATTTTAAGTCAGTAGCAGATGACTCTCTCACCCACCTGACAGAAGAAGTAATGAATAAAATCATGAGGATAAAAGTTAAAGTAGAAACATATAATGAGACTTTGAATAGCAGGAAAGGTAAGTTGGAAACTCTCAAAGCTAAGTTCCAGTCTCATCAACATGGAATAACAAAAGCTAGAATCCAAGATGGGGGATAGGTTGACAAAATAGTAGAAGCATATGAACAGATCAGGACAACAGTAAAGGTCCACATACAAGAGGCTGTATATCAAAGTGATAGTGATGCTGAAAGTGATGAAGATGAGGAGAATGATGAAGAAGAAGAAAATGAAGAAGAAGAACTTGAGGAATGAATGATGATGCATCACTAAGTGCACATATACATAAGGTACTCATAAATAATGAGTCATACAGATGGTTGCTAGCTGGCAACCTGTGCTAGAGATAAAGTTGACTAAGTCATAGGGTAATTGTCAACCATTGATCTTAATTGATAAATCTTGACTGTTGGTCAATTGTAACTATCTCCTCACCTTATTCTATAAAGGGTGCAGGAGTGCAATTTTTTAAACATTCAAAGCTTAATTGAAATTTGATTGCTGAAAATTTCAGGACTCATTTCAAAGTTGTTGTAAATGTACATGTTATGCATACTTAATGAAAGAGAAGCTATTTTGATTACAAATCATCATAAATCTTGAGTAATCTGTGATTGAAATTTGGATGTATACATTGATTATCTCTGTCCCTTGGAGTGCTTTTCAGCCTACATGTATTGTTTTCATTCCTAGTTCCTTTGAAGTTAGCATCAACCATATCTAGCTGTGGAACGTCCTGGTGACCTATGGTTTGATTTCTTCTCTGCATGAATGTATCTTGTATGTATGTGATTCAATAACTAAAGGTTCACTAAAAGTAGAAGTATTCTTTTAAATTTCTTTCAATTTCATTATAGATCATCTCCATAATTGCAAATAATAGACAATCAAAAGCAAATAAAACATGAAATAGGTAGATATCCCATAGGCAATTGAAAATACAGTGCATATTTGGAGTAAAAGCATGTCAAATTGATAAATATCATGCAAATTTAGATAAACATCCATGAAATACATATAAATATCCACTTATAGATGCATCATTTTAATAGATTTGTAGTGTAGAAGAAAGAGCAAGTTCATAATGATCAATGATTAGAAGAATTGATCAAACTTACAAATATCTTAGCAATCTTTGAAAATAGAGTAGAATTAACCTCTTTGTGGAGTGAATGTATAGGATACAGTGCAATAGTAGTCACCTAGACAAATGTAAGACCCCTTGAAATGGAAAATAGCATGTCACATCAACCTCTGAGTAATGTCATATGATCATGACCTGATCAACGGAGACTTGAAGTCATCAGCTTATCCTAAGTTGATTGTACTTTACAAGATAATAAAGGTTTGTTGTGCAAATTTTTATGCATGTTGTTATGACTAAAAATCATCATCAACATAAATTGGCATTAGAAGGAGGGCTTTCATAGAGAAGATTTGTCTGTTTCGATGATACAGAAAGTAAGGTAATACTCACGTAGCTTTGTATTTCAAGTCGTGTGCAAGATTGGTTGTTTTGAGTCCGTTTATGCTTGTTCATCACAAAGTTTTCAAAAATTGAGCATAAATATTTCAAGCTTTGTGGTTGATCACTATGATATTCAATAGATAAGTTCTCTTTCAGGTCTTTTTGCTAAAGCTTTGAGGTAATTTGCTTAAGAGACCTGATATCCTGTTGCTTGTGTCCATAAGTGTCACATCACCTCATATTTGCATCATTTCTACAAATATTGCATAAATATCCAGTCAGTTTCAAATTTTGATCATAAATGTAGCCTTTGCTAGAGTTTTTTAGCTTATCTTTATAGTAAACAAGCCAAATTTCCTTAAATTCAAGAAATCCTAGCTCTCAGGCCAAATACTAGGTCCAGATCTAGTGGACTCTTTGAAGAATTGCCTATCTGGGGACTCAGACCTAGAACAATAGATATTCATCATTCTCCTAGTTCTAGTGCATCAGGAGCTTCACCAAAACACACTCCAATAACTCCTATCAAGTTGGAAATACCTACAGGACCATATGTTATGCCCCCAGTCCAACCTCCACCAGTCACAATGTCTTTCTTTACTGCAGAGTCACCTCTGAATTTCACTACATATCATCCTTTACCTAAAAATCCTGATAAGATTTGTCCTAAGTATCATCCATATCAGGATGCTGATGATCACATTAGAACATTCAAGGAAGCCTGTTGTAGAGCTAGAATTGAACATCGGCATGTGGTATGTAGGTTATTTCCATTTTCCTTAGGGGAAGAGGCATATAATTGGTATATCAGTCTTGGTCAAGGTTTAGTCGGTTCATGGGCTGCCTTGGAGAAAACCTTTAAGGATAGATTCAAAATACCTATAGATCCTTCAATGAATTATCATCTGTTTGCCACAATCAAGAGATTTGAGGGAGAACCTATTGCCAATTTCAATGCAAGATTCCAAAAGATGCTCTCAAAGTTAGTTGCTCCTTATACTGTAATAGATGAAGCTGCTAGGAGTATATACTACTTAGCCTTAGATCCCCTGACTTCTATGTTTATCAGGAGAACACATCATGGTGTCATAACCTTGGTAGGAGATTTTGAAGAAGCCATCAAAGTTAGTCAATAGTTGATCCCTGCTCCAACACCTAATATAGCATTTCCTACACTCCCTATTTATCCTACATATCCTGCTCAATAATAGACCAATGAAGCCATGATACCTCTAGCTGTAATGCCAAGTCCTTTACATATACCTCCACTCAGTATCATGCCACCTCCAAATAGAAATGGTCAAATGCTACAATATCCAGGACATACACAGGTAACTCAGGTGGTGGAACAGTCTAATAACAATAACAATGGCTTTTCCTTCTTTAAACCTCAAACAGAGAATGTAGTAGCCAAAGTTCAAGAAGAAAAGGAAGAAATTAAAGAGATATCAGCACAACTGAGGAAACTTACCACTCAGATCACTCATTTGAGGAGTCAGAATTTCTATTCTCAACCAAATCAAAATAGAGGATATGCCAATGATAGATCTAATTATCCTGATAGGGGATACAATAACAACTACAATAACAACAATGGTAACAATAATCCCCCTAGACAACCTAGAGTGTGGAACGCTAGGCCAAACAATGGTTCTCTTCCATCACCCTTAGATAATCAGCCTCCTAGTGAACCTAAGCAGACCATTAGAGTGAACCTGGCAGAGGCAGCTCTTACAAATTGGTGTAGGATACATAATACCAATGCTCATGTAGAGTTGGATTGTCCTTAGTTTAGGATAGCCACCAGTATATTCCAAACTGAAGTATCTAATACTGTAGGTAATCCACCTTGTATTGAAGGAAATAAAATTGTCCCCTGTGGATATGATTCTGCTCTTGTATTAGAAAGTTTCATCAATCATCCTCATCAGCAGACAATGTCACCTCATGAGAATTACACCTTAGCATATGAAGAGTCAACTATGGCTTTTGAAACCAATTATGTTTTTCCATTTGAAGATGAAAATGAGCCATCAGTTGAACATGAAGAAGTACATGCTTATCAATAGTAGTATCTGTTAGAGTTGGCTATGATTGGAGCCACCCAAAATCTAGGACTTCATGAAAGCACAAGAGAGATCAATTGAGAGAATAATGCTATTCTATCATTGAATGCAAAAGATTGATTATTGTTTGGATTACATAATACATGAAGAGAGCCTTGCTTATAAAGACAAGGTGAGAGCTAGAAAGGTGGAGAGGTAGGTGGAGTGGAAAGTGGAGATATTCCAACAACATGTGCCAGGAGGATAAGACAACTCACTCCAACTATCAACAACTCAACACACAACTAGACTCAAGTAGACACAACTAGACACAACTAGACATCTAGTAGACTCACTAAGTCAACTTAACATGTGTGATTAATGTGTGATGTGTGAATATTATTTAACTAGTAAATAGTTAAATAAGATGAATTATCCACACTAGGGTAAACTGATTAGGTGATAACCCTATTCACACCAATAGTATCAGGGTAGACATAATTACAATCTAAGGAATAACTCTAATCGATATGCTGGTCCTTTGACTACATCCTTGCCTCCAAATAATTTCAACACCCCTCCTGATCCTAAGGCAAGCAATAACCCTAGATTTCCTAAAGTTAATGCTCAATATTTAGCACCACAAAATGCAGTACCAAAAGGTGGTAATATGCCCCGAGTCTGATAAATTGGTCACATACTTAGTAGATGAAATGAAAAAGATCAAGATCAGTCTATCATTGTCAGAACTACTCAAAACCCCAGCTATTAAAAAAGCCTTCATGAAATCCTTAGATGATCCTGCTCCAAAAGAGGATATTCATACCTCAAGTCAGACTAGGAATAAAGATCATGCTATTAAGGATATTAATGTTAATCACAAAACTCCAGCCACTGTTCAAGCTGTAGAGACTTCACACATGACTCTTTATAGAGATAAAACTGAGTCACCTCCTTTTCTCCTTACCGTAATGATGTTTAGTAAGAATTTGTATAATTGCTTAGAAGATTCGGGTGCATCTACTAATGTAATGCCCCTGTCCATATGTAACGCCTTATGGTTGCATCATGCCAAGTCACTGAAGAAAGTAACACAGTTAGATAAAACAGAAGTGAGTGTAGTAGGAGAATTGACTCACATCCATATACAGTTAGCATCAGATCCAAGAATCCAATACTACATTAATATTCAGGTAGTAGATATACCTGATACCTATGGGATGCTCCTCAGTAGGGATTGGTCAAAAACACTCAATGGATACATGTCCACTGATTTCAGTAATATGTGGTTACCTTGGAAAGGAATACCTAACTAAATAAGGATAGATGTTAAACCTCGCATGAAACATATGATCACTGAATATAATAAAACTAATGATATCATGTATGTAGATGTTGAACCCAGAGTGTGTTCCATCAGACCCTAGACCATCAAGATAGAGGAGATCCTCATGTATGATATTCATGTTCATAATGACAATCTTTAGGATGATAGAATAATTTTAGAGTCTGATTGTAGTTCTAAAAATGAGATAGAAGTAGATCACTTCAAGAACTTTGAGATGCACTTCTCCAAAGAAGTGCAACGTTGCCAATCGTTAAAAGTGTTTGTTCAAGATGTTCTAATTGAAGGATGGTGCAAGTTACATGATGAGGCGCATTCTGAAAAGACCTGTGATGCTTGCTTAGACATGTTGGAACTGGAATAGACATGCAGTGAGATGGCATAATCATATCATCATCATCAGGGGTAAGTTTTGCAGATAGTGATAGTGATATTGATTTTTGTCTGTCATTTGCAGGAATAGAAGAAAGAACATATCCTGATGAAAATCCTATTCAGATGATAGAAGAGCTATTGGTGTGTAGTGAGAGTAATTCTAAGAGTAACAAGAATATCACCCCAGGAACTGATTGATTGGTTGAGTCAGATTATGAAATATCTGATGAAGATGGAGACAGTAATTTGTCTAAGTTTGAAGACTTTTTATCAAAACAAATTCAAAAGATGATACACTAGCAAAGATCCCCATAGGATGTTCTAATTGAGGAATGGCGCAGGTTACATGAAGCACCACATTCAGAAACTACTTACTCATTATATTTGCATATTCTTGAAAAGCATGTCTTGCCTTGTTCAAAAGATCCTCCTTTTGATGACAAAGAAGAAAAAAAAATATCAGTTCCACATCAGCTAGATAAGGTGGAGTTTGAGAAGATTGAAACACCAAAGTTAAAATGGATATCAAGTGGTACAGCTGCCAAAGCTAAAAAGAAAAGAGAAGGCCCAGACAAACCTTTAACTAAAGATAAGCCATGGATCCTCAGGTTTGATGGATCTAAATCAAAACAAGGGGCTGGAGTAGGAATAGATCTTATTGATCTAGCTGGTAAATCCTACTTGGCAGCATATAGATTGCAATTCCCATGCACAAATAATGTGACAGAGTATGAAGCCTTGATCAATGGGATATTGTTTGCATTAAAAAAGAAATTAAAGATTTTGCATGTCTATGGAGACTCAGAATTGGTAGTAAGACAAGTAAGGGGCATATATTCTTGTAATTATAAGAAAGTTGTCTGATTACAGACATAGGGTATGGGATCTGATAGAAGATTTTGATGCATTTAACATCACCCATGTGCCTAGAGAACAAAATCACAGGGCAGATGCCTTGGCCCAAGCCACAAGTACTTTGGAACCATTATCCATATCTGGTTTGAAGAGATTTTTAGTTGAATTAGTGTCAATACCCTCTGTACCAGACAATGTATTTAACCTTCAAGTGTTTGATGATGACCAACACATTTTAGACTTCATATCCAATAGAGATGTGTTTGATGCATAGATCATAGATAAAAGAAATGTGGAAGATCATATATGGGAAGAAGAAGAGATCATAGAGCTGCCTAGTAACAAGATTCCTAAAGGAATGATAGAGTTGGAAAGAGCAGTTGATTTAGATAACATGCTAAAACAGAAAGATCTCCCTAAAGCAGATGGAGGAGAATATTCACTAGTTAACATAGGATATGATGTAGAAAAAAGGAATGTCCTGATTGGAAAAGTGTGTACAAAAGAAGAAATGGTATGGATAACCCAAGCACTTAAAGATTATATTCATGTTATTGCCTGGACATATGATGAGTTGAAAACTTATGATACATCAATTATCACTCATACTATACCGTTAAAGCCAGATGTCAAACCCTTTAAACAAAAGCAGAGACCTATTAATGCTTTGCTGGAGTCCATCATTTTTGAAGAAGTGAAGAAATTGCATAATTCTAGGATCATATTTCCTGTGAGACATTCTACATGGGTGGCTAACTTGGTCCTAGTAAGAAAGAAGAATGGTGACATCAAGTTGTGTGTAGACTTCAAGAATTTAAATAGAGCTTCTAAAAAGGATAATTATCCTTTGCCTTCTATGGATGAAGTTTTACAGATTGTAAATGGTGCAAAGATGATGTCATTTTTGGATGGTTTTTCAAGTTATAACCAAGTAATGGTAGACAAGATAGATAGATTGAAGACTGCATTCACCACTAAGTGGGGAATATTCACCTATAGGCGCATGCCCTTTGGATTGATAAATGCTGGAGCCACCTTTCAGTGAGCAATGGATATAGCCTTCAGGGGATTAATTGGTAAATGCATCGTCATATATATGGATGACTTGATAGTTTTCTCTAAAGAGAGGGAATCATGTAGAAGACCTCAGGAAAGTACTAAAGAAATGTGAACATTATGGAATATCCCTAAACCCTAAGAAATGCATATTTGGGGTAACCACAGGGAAGTTATTAGGTCACTTGATAATAGAGAATGGGATCATCATTGACTCTGCTAGAGTAGAATCAATCATGAACATACAACTTCCTGGGAGTAAGAAAGAGCTCAAATCTTATTTTGGTAAGATCAATTTCATTAGAAAATTCATTGCTGGTTTTGTAGAGATTGTCAAACCATTGAATGCAATGCTCAAAAAGTATGCCAAAATTGAGTGGACACCTGAAGCTAGAGCAGATTTTGAAGATATCAAGAAAACTATATCTAATGCTCCTGTTCTAATTAGTCTAGAATATACCAAATATTTTTACATATACTCATTTGCTTCAGAGCATACGTCTGCAGCAATATTAACACAAAGAAATGAGGCTAAAGAAGAAAATCCTATAGCTTTCATGAGTTGTCCTTTTAGGGATGTAGAACTCAGATACATGGATGTTGAAAGACAAGCACTTGCTCTGGTCTGAGTAGTCAAGAAGTTTAGAAATTACATCTTGAGAAGTAAAGTGATCATTGTAGTACCAGATGCAGCAGTAAAGATGTTTTTAATGCAAAGTGAACCAGGTGAAAAGAGAGCCAAATGGATAACTATCCTCCAAGAGTATGATATGAACATAACACCCATGAAATTAGTGAGAGGACAAGCATTGAGTCAGATGATATCTAAAATTGATCCTAAGATTATGAGTCAGCAATATGTCATAAATACAAAGGAAACTGGAGAATGGTATTTAGACATCATGCATATCTTGATTATTGGAAGATGTCCTTCAAGGTTGTAGGCCTCACAGAGGAGAGCCTTGAAGATAAGATCACAAAAATACATGATAAAAGGAGGAATCCTTTTCAAAAAGAACTATGAGGGAATATACCTTAGATGCCTAGAAAGGCGAGAAGCAGACAAAGTGTTAACAAAATTACATGACAAGTTTGGAACCGCACATGGATCATACTTAGCTACCACTCATGCTATCCTCAGAGTAGGGTATTACTGGCCCACTAGTTTTATAGACATGGCTGAACACATCAAATGTTGTCATATGTGTTAGGTTGCTGCAAATAGAGAAAGGTATGCTACTCAGCCCTTGCAACCTGTGATGGAGATGCACCCATTTGCTCAATGGGGGATGGATTTCATAGGACCCATCAATCCTCCATCATCTTCAGGCCACAGGTATGTGTTGACTGTTACTAATTATTGTACCAGGTGGACTGAAGCTGTTAGTAGTAAGACATACAATGCTGAGGATGTGATCAAGTTCTTGGAAAGCAACATAGTAACTAGGTATGGAGTCCCTTATGCTTTAGTATGTGACAATGGATCTGCCTTTGCATCAATAAGATTATCAAGTTGAGATTTTGACCATGGAATTATTTTGAAGTTCTCTTCAAATTACTATCCTCAAGGGAGTGGATTAGCAGAATCTACAAACAAGAATTTGTTGAACATCATAAAGAAATTGATAGAAAAGAACCCAAGGGAGTGGAACACCCTATTAAAGTATGCATTGTGGGTAGATAGAACCAGGATGAAGGCTGCACTAGGAAATTCTCCTTTTCACCTAGTATATGGGCTAGATCCCATCCTCCCTGTTAACCTAAAGATCCCCACATTGTAGTTTGCCCAAGAATATCTAGGCATAGATAACAAACAAGAAGTCAGGTTACTTCAGTTAATGCACCTAGAAGAAAAAAGGAATAGAGCAATTGATCAATTTGCTAAACATTAAGTTGTTGTCAAGTGTTAGTTTGACAAAAGAGCCAGAGTTAAGGCTTTTAGAATTTTAGATTTAGTCCTTATGTGGGATAAAGCACATGAAAAGAAAGGAGATCATGGTAAATTTGATAAACTTTGGATAGGTCCTTTTCAAGTTTTAGAAATTTTAGGAGATAGCACCTACAGGCTTAAGAATTTAACCAGTGAGGATGTCCCATTACCAGTTAATGGATAGTTCCTCAAGCATTATTTTTAAGCCTGAAACAATGTCATATAAGTCAAATGTATCATATGTGCATATTGTATAGTTGTTTGTATAGTTTTGTTTTGTTTGTTTGTTTGCCTGTTGAGTTTTGGTTTGGTTAGTCAAGATGATGCAACTCATCACCCTAAGAAAACAACCAAATTGTTAAGATTCAAGTGATGAGAACAAATTCTTATATAGGTTATGACTCATTTTGAGGAGTATTGGTGATCAGGTCTGTGATATCCTTTTCATCAGGGTGCCTTTACTTAACTAAAATGATTTCTCACAATGACTCACCTAATAGCCTTGGGTTTGTGGAACACATAAGTATAGGTGTTAAGTGAAAAATCTAAAGGGACTCTCTTGCTACCAATGCAATCTCCAACCTAAATTAGCAAGTGACCATGCCTTGCACATTAAGCTTACATGATGACATAAGTAACTCTATTGGGGCTATAGATGCCTGCTGACAGTGGGGCTCTACTTAGGGGGATTGTATAGATAACCTTGTCGGGGTTATAGATGCCTGCTGGTAGCAAGGATCTATCCAGGTTGGCTATGAGGGATGCTCCCAATCTATGTAGCTTAACATCAGTTACTCATGTTTTCAACTTACTTTCAAGATGAGAATAATTAACCATCTGCACACACCTGATCCTTTGCTAGCATTGTTTCCATGATAAAAACATTATCATTCAGAAAGATTATAATACTTATACTTAGAAAGAGTTAAAATGCTATGTTAGAAGTGATCACATCACTTGAATCATTGGAATTTGGTTATGTTCTTTGGTGGCAAGTTGTTGTGTGGTTACAGAACATGCCCCATTTTGCCTTGACAAAATAGGGACCCAACTTTTCTTGTTGCTTTGGCTTGTTTGTTTTCTGCTTTGGGCGGTTTGGTAAAATGAGTCATGCATGTAACCATGTAAGAGGGTGGATTTGTCACCATGATGATGTCAGTTGTCAAAGTCAGTAGTTCCCATTGTTAACATCATAGTTGGAAAGTACACAAAATTCCAACCAGGTTTGCCTTTTAGATAACCCCAAAATTGTCTAAGGGAAAAGAGTTATGTTGAGTCAAAGTTTGGTCAAACTTGATATCCTGAGTAGAGGGGGTCATATTTCAAACATCAGTCATCTTAGATAAGATCACCCCGATATAGGATTATCACCTGAGTCCATGATGTATGATGTGTGGATGTCAAATTTAAGTAAGAGCAGATATCTACCTGTCAAACGACTTCAGTTATCTCATGGGGGGTCATATTTTTAACATCAGTCATCTTACGAATATCACCATCTTTGCATATATCACCCTATGTCAATATGACAATGACATCATCCAAGTCCAATGAATGAAGGAAATCATGTTGATGATGATGTCATTGTTCCATTCTACCCATGGGGAGGTATATATCTGATATCTGTCATATTCTTTAAAATGACGATGACGTCATTAAAACATAATGATTGAACAATGTCACCGACATAATGATGTCAACCTGATCTTTTCTAGAGGGGGGTTATTTTATCTGCGGGGTCATATTTTGAATAGCCCCTGATCTTAATTTCATGACCCGATATACATATGGTCAAACGTTGACCACATCACCTGATTCTTTGCATTCCATTTTATCGCTCAAAGGGAGGGGGTCATTTTATCTAGAGGGGGTCATATTTTGAATATCCCCTGATCTTCTGAAGATCACCTCCCCTATTTCTTGACATCAAATGCACTTAAATGCGATAGATGAATTCCTACCGATTACAAATGCAAATTGAACACTTGGCAACATCTATGGATTCCCTACAGATGATCAATGAATTTGATCAAGACAATGCATTTTTACCCTAATTTGTCCTATTGATCTGCTTTAAAGGTAAAATTCAAAGGTTATTTTCATTTACCTTGCAAAAAATGAAGAAATTATAGAGCTCTAAAGTCAAACCCTCATACAGCTACCTGTTAATGGATTGGATTCTTCAACATAATGGAACGGGTGATCTTCAGTGTTCATAGCCCTTCTCCATAACCAATCATCTAATCCAGGAGGAAAGCATTGTCAGGTAAGTAACTATAAACCTTCTTGTTGTCATTTTCTGTGTTTTCAGGTAGAGTATTTGTTCTTGCCTATGGTTTGGTTTTGTGATAATACATATCATGATGAAGTAAAGAATAGTATACAGAGTATACATGATATAGAAGTACATGATGTTGTAGAAATGCATGTGGATACTATAGGGTAAAACATATCATGTTTATTGCAGGAATCTATGGTGGATCTTAGAAGGAATAGGTCTGATATAGATTTCCTCAAGCCCATGTTTGTCCAGCCTGAGGGGGTGTAGTTCAAATACAGAGTTATTGGTGATACTCACCAAGGGGATACGGACATAGAAGTATGGTCAACAAGGTTGGATCATGATAAGGATAATCTCATTATGGATGGGGTATATGTTTCAGGTATGTAGCATACAACTGGTTTTCTGTATGCTATGGATACCCTGGAGTTGGTAGTAGAATGTGCCAGAAATTACAACCCTGAAACGAGATGAGTGGAGAAACATGGAAGAATATATGTAGACTTCTCAGTAAAGGGCATTACTGCCACTTTCAATTTGTGAGTTGGGAAGAAGGTAGTGAGTGTGGACCTGCACAAGTTGGAAACAAAGTACAATAATAATAAGAAAAATGCAAGGACGAGGATCTACCAATGGAGTTCAAAGAGCAGCACATATGCCACCTCAGCCAAATTACTCGTGCATATGTATAAATTTGATTTTGATGATGAGTACCAATATATGATTGCCCTGTTGAGCAAGATGTCTGGTAAGCCTCATGCTAGAAATTTCAAGAACTAGATGTTTGGGATCATCTAGATGGTCTTATATGCAAACAACATGCCATTATGGGCTAAGATCATTAGTGACACACTGGATGAGGGAATGAGGAACCTGGGAGGACAGACATGCTTATTTTACATGACCTCATATGTGGTGTACTCATGTGCATATAAAGGAACGTTTGATGCTTTGAAGATAGTGGGTAAGGCTGGTGGTGATGTTGATGATGCACACATATGGGATCGTTATCCCCAATTACAAAATAAGGATTACCTCTTAGACTACAAACTGGTAAATGATGCATTCTCTATGCATTTGGTTAGAACCATGGAGGAGGACAGGACTAAAAGGCTAAGCATGGAAGCTCAGGAAGTTGTTTATTAGCATGGAGCTTGGTTTATCAAGTTTGCCACCTTTTCATACATCAAAGGGAATTGAAGGACAACCTCTTATGTTGCCAAGATACCCCACTGATACAAGGCACAAAAGAAGATACCTCCAGTTTTATTTCCAATATCCATGGGCTGGTACATGTGCTCAAATTTAGAGAGCATAAAACATGTCATGGGAGGGCTAAAATTGATATATTTACAGCCATTTCCCTTAGCCAGATCTTATGATCCCTATGGCAAGATGCAGAAGATACTAGGAAAACTGATACATCAAAAGCATCTAGAAGACTTCTGGACTCATTGTGATGATGAAGATGAGGTGAGAAGAAGGAAATACCAGAGACTCACCTTCAATCAAATAAAAACCTTTGACTACCTCCCGGTGCCAGTGCAGCTGTGTAAGGATGATGAGAAAATCATGTCCAATGAATATGAGGACAAAAGGGTTTATAATGACAACATATCAGCCCCGGATCTTACACAACAGGAGGATATATCCCTGGATTAGCTGACAAGTGGGGTGATCCAGTTAACCTAGGCCTGGGTGGATGAGGAGATAACCAGATTAAAGAAAAGGGGTGTTGACCTTATAGTTGATTCCAAGAAGTATCCAATGAGGAATATGATGATTTCCTCACTGAGAAGAGAAAATCCAACGGGAAAAGATTGCCTATAGAAAAATGAAGGAAAGGGTCTCCCTAAGGGTAAGAAAAGTGAAGATGAACCAAAGGGGTGATAATAGAAAGGATTACTATGTTAGTTGCAGGTGCACCTACATCAGCTCAAGCATCTGCGTCATCTGCACAGCCTCTAGTTGAAAAACAAAAAACTATGAGAATTTTGAGGCCCGCTGTTGAAACTACAGAAGTGCAGGTAGAGAGCCAAACCCTGCAGTAGGAGGTGGAAGAAGGCATCCCTTTGGAAGAAGAGCAGGTAAATAAAGAACCTACAAGTGATGACTTGTAGGTAGCCAGTAAGAAGAGGAGGGTGATGCCACTGATGTCACCACCCAAGAAACAAAGAACAACCATGAGGGGGGATATCCAGGCTAACCCCATCATATTGAGAGGAGCTGGTGGTGAAGCTTTCAGAAAGGAACTGCAACATGATGTTCCTCTTCCCACCATAATTAAATTCAAAACTGAGAAGGCAGAGAAACAAACAAGAGAAGTGTTCAAAGCAAGTCAGGGTGCTCCTTTCTCTTTAGAGGATACCATGGACTTATCTGATGATGAGGTGGTTTAGAATGTGGCCTCTCAACAAATGGAGACTCTCGTTTCCAACACTCGTATGACCCCTCATGGAACCCCATTAGCACATATGGCAGTTTTGGAGGAGGTGAAGCAAACAGAGGAAGTAAAACAAGGTAGCCCATAGAGGGCAGCCCAACAGACAGGGCTTGATAATTTGGTTGAGCAGGTGACTAGCCCTGCCATCGTAGATTTAACATATAGGGGTGATGTAAACCCTAAGGATAAAGCAGGTGCACCCAAGGAACTAGAAAAAATTGAGGTGGAAAAGCATGCAGAAAAAGATAGAACTACTCCTGATATGGGTCAGTAATATCATGAGATACCCACAGAACAAAAAATAGTAGAAGTTCAATAGAAGAGTGGGGGTGATCAAGATATAGTAGATGATGGTGTTGCTCAAACTTAGGGGGATCCAGGAGAATTCTCAAGAACAGAAGATAAATCAGGTCAAGAGGACCCTAAGCCACAGGATATCTGTGCATCAGGTGGAGAACAATAAATGACCCTTGATCAGGGTGATCCACAACCGCAAAATACACAGACATCTGAAGATGTCAATATGCCACTAGGTGAGAAAAATAACAAAGAGGATGAAAATCTGAAGGAGGGAGTATAGGATCAAGCACAAGATCAGAATGTGGAAATTCCATGGGATCCTCCTTTGCAGAAAGCAACCCCTCAATAGGAAGAAATTCAACAAGATCCCCCTCATGAAGAAATACATGAGGAAGAGATTAAGAAGGTGCCTTCTCCACCAAGAATAGAAGCAGATACTGGAGAACAAGTCAAACATGATATTGACAAAGGCCACCAAGGATCTGGAGATGATGCTCCTCAGTGGCTGGAAAAGGAAATAGGTATGGAACAAGGGTCAGAAACTCAAGAGTTTGATATTTCTACCTTGTTCACTAAAACAATGATGAAGCCAAGGAGGAAGGCCATATTAACATCTTCCATAAAGAGAGATCCTAACTCAGGTAGAAGAAGAGCACATGTAGCACTTCCCATAGTTGAGAAGGAAAAAGGAAAAATTGGACTAGAGGAATTCCAAATCACAACTGTTGATTTGGGTTTTGCCAATAAAGACCAGGAGGGTCAAGAAGGGAAGGATATTATTGATTCTTTAACCCAAAGGGTGAAGAAGGAGAAAGAGAAAAATAAAATGCATAAGGAGCACATTGCTCAGCTACATTCTTTCATAAAAGGGTTAATTAACGCTCATAATGCACCAATTGATCTTGTAGCCCCATTGACTATCATATCACAAGAAGAGGTCACCAAGTTGGACCTAATGAAGCATGAGGCAATGGTCATGGAAAAATGGATGTTGTCAATTCTCACTAGGGCTGAAGATGTATGGAGAACCTCTTTACAGAGGTGGAATTCTTTGAGCAGACTAAAGAGGAAGGTAGATAAAATGCAAAATGATACAGGAAAAAGGTCATTCTAGTTGGAAAAGTACCTGACTACTCTAAGTGAAATGAAGAGGATTGATCCACAAATTTTGATAAGTAATCAAGTATTAGATAATTTTACTACCTTGCTGATAAGCATATGGTATGAGGATATTAGGTTTGAGTGTGATATCTTGAAGAAGTGTAGCGGCAAACTCAGGGATATTAGTGTTAAGTTGCATAGCATGATTGCGTATGAAGTAGAAATCCTTGAGGCCCTAGAAGGAAAAATAGAGGGCACAATTGAGAATCAGGATGCAGACTTTTCTATTAAAGCTCTGTATGATAACTTTAAGTTAGTAGTAGATGACCCTCTCACCCACCTGACAGAAGAAGTAATGAATGAAATCATGAGGATAAAAGTTAAAGTAGAAACATATAATGAGACTTTGAACAGCAAGAAAGGTAAGCTGAAAGCTCTCAAAGCTAAGTTCCAGTCTCATAAACATGCAATAACAAAAGCCAGAATCTAAGATGGGGGAGAGGTTGACAAAATAGTACAAGCATATGAACACATCAGGACAGCAGTAAAGGTCCACATACAAGAGTATGTATATCAAAGTGATAGTGATGTTGAAAGTGATGAAGATGAGGAGAACGATGAAGAAGAAGAAAATGAAGGAGAAGAACCTGAGGAATGAATGATGATGCATCACTAAGTGCACATATGCATAAGGTACTCATAAATAATGAGTCATACAGATGGTTACCAACTGGCAACCTGTGTCACAAGATAAAGTTGACTAAGTCATAGGGTAATTGGTCAATTGTAACTGTCTCCTCACCTTATTCTATAAAAGGTGTAGGAGTGCAATCTTTTAAACATTAGAAACTTAATTGAAATTTGATTGCTGAAAATTTTAGGACTCATTTCAAAGTTGTTGTAAATGTACATGTTATGCATACTTAATGAAAGAGAAGCTATTTTGATTACAAATCATCATAATTCTTGAGTAATCTATGATTGAAATCTGGATATATGCATTGATTAGCTGCGTCCCTTGGAGTGCTTTTCAGCCTGCATGTATTGTTTTCATTCCTAGTTCCTTTGAAGTTAGCATCAACCATATCGAGCTGTGGAACATCCTAGTGACCTATGGTTTGATTTCTTCTCTCCATGAATGTATCTTGTATGTATGTGATTCAATAACTAAAGGTTCACTAAAAGTAGAAGTATTCTTTTAAATTTCTTTCAATTTCATTACGGATCATCTCCATAATTGCAAAAAATAGACAATCAAAAGTAAATAAAACATGAAATATGCAGATATCCCATAGGCAATTGAAAATACAGAGCATATTTGGAGTGAAAGCATGTCAAATTGATAAATATCATGCAAATTCAGATAAATATCCATGAAATACATATAAATATCCACTTATAGATGCATCATTTAAATAGATTTGCAGTGTAGAAGAAAGAGCAAGTTCATAATGATCAATGATCAGAAGAATTGATCAAACTTACAAATATCTCAGCAATCCTTCAAAATAGAGTAGAATTGACCTCTCTATGGAGTGAATTTATAGGACACAGTGCAATACTGATCACCTAGACAAATGTAAGACTCCTTGAAATGGAAAATAACATGTCACATCAACCTCTGAGTAACGTCGGATGATCATGACCTGATCAATGGAGACTTGGAGTCATCAACTTATCCTAAGCTGATCGTACTTTACAAGATAATAAAGGTTTGTTGTGCAAATTTTTATGCATGTTGTTATGACCAACAATCATCATCAACAAGATGTCGATAAATTGCTATAGCAAATGTTGGCTTAAGGCATGCGAACAAATAGCTTCTGGCTTATTCTTGATTGGTTAAAGTGCTAGAGCTTTTAGTATACACATAGTTTGCTTCCTGCTTGAGGTGATCAAAGAGAAGAAAATGGAAGATGAAGAGAAGATGAAGAAGATGGGGTGGATCATCTATGCTTGAGTATTGGAAACTTCCTTCATATTCTAGACTACCTACATACCTTGTAGCCACGGGATCAAAGCACATTTATGATGAAGATGAGACATAATGAATATGTAGTTCTGGGTTTTATTGATGATGTGTGTGATGAAAAATAGAAGAATGTGAGATGAAAGATTGAAGGATGATTAGAAGAAAGATGAAAGATGGATGATGAAGAGAAGGGGCTATCATCTTAGCCTAAATTAGAGTGCTTCCTTCGCATCTTAGATTACCTACATACCCTGTATCCATGGGATCAAGGCTTTAACGATAGAGCTGGGATGTAGTTCTTGCTTATTACGCTGGTGAGTTGTTGATGATGAGGTTAGTCATGCACAAACATAGAATAAAAGTTACACAACAACCTTTATTCATCTTGAAAGATACAATGAATTCAAAGAATTCATGATCCCAAGTCTTCGTTGATTAGTTCATTATCTACTAATGTTACTCAGTGGTTGATGTGTGTTGCTGTTAATCATTCAGGGGTCTTACGTATTTCAATTGCTTCTGCAAAGTTCCTCAATATTCCTTCAAATATCCTGCTCTTTATATCTGCTCTACATAAATCTCCAACAATTCTACCTCTGCACTATGAATTCACTCAAATAATGTGCCTACAGGTTGATATTTGCATGATATTTTCAATACTACATGCATTTAGCTCAAATATGCTAATGATATTTAGTTATCTATGAGATGTCAGGATATTTGATGTTATTTGCAATTATGATGGTGAATTATTCTAAAATTCAAAGAAAATTAAAAGAATACTTCAAATTTGGTGAATCTTAGCTATTCAACCACATACATACCAGATACAGTCACGAGGAGAAGAAATCAAACCATATTTTCACCAGGATGTTCCACAGCTAGATACAAATGATGCTAACTTCAAAGGAAAAGGAATGAAGACAACACATACAAACTGATAAGCACTCCAAGGGATGCAGCAAATCAAAGCATGTATCAAGAATTCAAACACTAATTACTCAGGATTTATGATGATTTGTAATCAAATGGTCTTCTCTTTCATTAAGTATGCAATGATATGTATGCTTACAATAACTTTGAAATAGGCCCTAATAATTCAACAGTCAAATTTTAATTAAGCTTCCGAATGCTCAAACTATCACATCCCTGCATCTTTTATAGAATAAGGTGAGGAAACGATTACAAATGACCTACGGTCAAGATTTATCTATTAAGATCAACAGTCCAGATGAATAGCATGTGCCTGCCAGTTGGCAACTACACAGCTGGCATAGAATATTCCAGCATCTTTGACCTAGTCCATCCTCTAGCTAACAAATAGCATATTTGACAATATCCTCCTCAGCTCTGGTTCATGTTACCTCTGCATGCAACTCTATAATTTTTAGCCATCCTGATCTCAGCCTCAAATAGCTCCACTGTCCTGCAATAAATAGACAAGAAATAAGCATCATCTTAATTTAATAGTTAGCAGGAAGATAAAAATTACATTAAAACAGGCTGAATGTGCAAACCTATATATATTGAGTTATGAATATTGAGCATCTATGAAAATTTGCGTAATTAAATGTCTATAGGTGGTCAAGAGGGTCTGGGCAACTATCGTTGTCTAGAAAACATGCTATCAGGCCCTAAAATGGCTTCAATGTCTAATCAGGTCCATGGTCATTTGAGTGATTTTTGATAAAAATATCAAAAATATGATTTTTGGTATTTTCTACATCTTGGTAAATTGTATTTTCGGAGGCCTTTGGAGCGAAATTAGGGCTCAAGACTTTGTCAGTAACTTGTTGTTAAGCCTAAGTAACTAGGCAACTCAAACTAGATAACTAGTTTATCTTTCCAATGAGTCCAAAAAGTTTAAATTCTGATAAAATAGCTAGGAGTTATGACCTTGCCAAGGGGAAGGTAAAAAATTTCCTAATTTTTTGAGTTTCTTTGAATTCTTGCAAATAGTTTCACCTTTCGGTAGCCTTTTTTGTATTCCAAGGGTAATGTGACCCTTCATATGATATGCAAGCCTTACATTTTTAGTTATCGCATGCATAAGATCATGCATATGCAATACATGCGCTTTTGTTCACTAAATTCCATTGAATAAAACTATTGGGTCCAGGTATGCACATTAGTTAATATGAGGGATATTAACTAATATGACTCTCTTCATAGATCGGGATATGATGATGATGTCATCATCATGGACAGGCTTCGTTAAAATGTGAAAGGCTGACGTCATGGTCATACTGAAGGAAATCGGGTGATATTAAGAAATATGACCCTGATATTAAGGAATATCACCCTTCTAATAAGATGATGTCACGGTCATGTCAAGCTTTTTATATATCGAGTCAGAATGACGTCACCGTCAAGTTATGAAAGATCAGTCATATTAGAAAAGATGATGGATGTTAGAAATCAGATGACCTTCAGAGTTCAAGCCGATTGATGATGTCACCGTCATATTGGGTCCTTTCTGGAATGGGATAAGCTGATGTCATCATCATGTTATTTAAAAGGGCGATCGTTGGAAAAATACCTCCGCGAGGTAAAAAGGATGATGATGTCACTGTTAGGGTGATTTTCTCTATTCATCGAGGTTGGATGACATCATCATCATATTGGCACTAGGGTGATATTCTACGGTAGGGTGATATTTGAAAGATTGGGTGATATTCGAAATATGACCCCTGCAAAATATATGAAGCTGTCTGACGGGTAAATACCACTATCACGTAAGATTGATGTCTAGGGTTTCAGACCAAATGATTATCAGGTGATAAACCAGCATTGGGGTGATCTTATAATATCAGGGTGATATTACACAAGGTGACTGATGTTTGGAATATGACCCCCCCTCTTGAATATTAGGTTTGACTAGAACTTTGACTGGCCATAACTTTCTCATTTGGCTGAATTTTAGGGTGATGTAAAAGGCAAACCTGCCTAGAATTTTACACTCTTTCACATGGAAGGCTTCTTAAGGAAAGATTCAGACTTTGGAATTTGGGTTTAGACTTCAAGATCACAAATATACCTGACATTAAGCACATACATACTGACTGATGCTATTTTACCATTACCGCCCAGAACACAAAAGCAAAGGAGCAAGCCAGCAAAGTTGGGTCCCTATTTTGTCAAGTCAAAATGGGGCGTGTTGTGTAACCACACAACATGAGTGATGTTGAAAAAATTAACTGATTGCTTGAATGTTTGCGTTGGTGATGTTTTTCTATTTTTGGATGTCGGTTGAGTGTGAATTGATTACAAAGATACGAATCCTAGTTGCAAGGGTTTTCCATGTTTGTCGTTGGATGAATGCTATGGTTGAAGTTGAAAGTTTGTTGTGTTGTGAGCTAAAGTGTTTGATGTGTTATGTGCTAGAGATAGCAGTATCCACTTCCAAATAAGACTCAAGAAATACCCCCAGTGCGGGATGAGGTTTATTATGAAGGAGCGACAATGGAGAATGCATGTAGTCAAGATGCTAAGGTGCCAAAAGAGATAGTTATCACAACAATGTCTCAAGTAGGATAGCTAGCATTGACAGAGGTGAAGGTAGAAAAGCTGTTTATTGCGATGACATGTGGATTATGACATGGATTATGTGGGATAAGATGGTGAAATATGCTAGGAAGAGTGGTCATCAAACAAACCACGCAAATAATGGAGGCTGGTCACTACACAGCGCCTATTTGCCAGGTTTTCACTATGGTACTTATCCAAGGTGCCTGTTTACCAGGTTTTCACCAAAAGATAGATTATTTATGTTATATTATCATATTTTTTTGTTATCTAGAGCACCAGAAAGTGGTTTTCACTGTTGGATGGATTTTTTTTTTAGGATAGCTGAGATTCAAGGATAAAACTTCTTGAGATGAATGCTATTGACTGGTTCATCCAATGGAATGCCTTCAGGTGTTGAAAGAGTATACGTACCTAATCCATAAATTGATGTGATGATGAAAGGACCAAGCCAATTTGGTTCAAACTTGCCCTGTTTCTCACAATGTTGCTGATTCCCTTGATTCTCTTTAAGGACAAGATCTCCAACTTGAAATCTGTGTTCTCTAATTTTTTTGTTGTAGCTGCGGTGTAGACGGTTTTGATAGACTTGGAGATGGTTGAGTGCTATAAGACATCGTTCATCTAGAAGCTCAAGATCATGGAGTCTGGATACTCGATATTCTTCCTCTGAGATGGTATGTTGTAAGGATATTCATATTGAGGGGATCTCAACCTCAATAGGTAAAATAGCTTCAGTGCCGTATACAAGAGCATAAGATGTAGCTCCAATAGGAGTTCTGATACTTGTTCTATATGCTCATAATGTAGGATGGAGTTGTAAATACCAATCCTGACCAGCTTCATTGACTGTCTTTTTAAGAATTTTGATGATTGTTTTGTTAGAAGCCTCAGCTTGGCCATTGCTCTGAGGATAGTAAGGGGTAGAGAATCGATGTTGGATATGGAATTTTTTGCAAAGATCTCTAACCTCTTGGTTCTTGAAGGGGCAACCATTATCTGTGACAATAGCTTGAGAAACTCCATAGCGGCAAATGATATAGTGTAGAATAAACTTGGATATTTGCTTGTCAGTGATATAAGTCATTAGTATGGCTTCCACCCACTTTGTGAAATATTCAGTGGTGGTGATAATGAACTTATGACCATTTGATGAAGTACGATGGATTTTACCTATGAGATCAAGTCCCCATTGCGAAAAAGGCCATGGAGTAATGATAGGCTAAATCTCATGTGCTGGTGCATGTATTAAGTCTCCGTGTTTCTAACATTGTAGACATCTCTATGCAAATTGTTGTGCATCATTTTCCATGGTTGGCCAATAGTATCATGCTTGCAAAAGTTTCTTAACAAGGCTAGGGCCAGCAGAATGCAAGCCACAGACACCTTCATGTAATCATGTAAGACCACTTTTGCTTCCTCATAATCAAGACACCTAAGAAGGATACCATCAAGACTCCGACGATAAAGGTTGTCTCCCAAAATAGTGTAATGAGAGGCTCGACGAATAAATGTTTTGTGTTGAGTGTTAGATAATTGAAATGGAAAGGTTTGATTATGGAGATACTCGTATAAATCCTCGTACCACGGTGAATTGGGACCAATAATTTCACATATAAGCTCAAACTGTGGTACTTCAAATGCTGGAATCAGAAGCTGTTCAACCAAAAACTCATATTTATGTCTATTAGATGGCATGTCTAGAAGAGACCCAATCATAGCCATGGCATTTACTGCTCTGTTATGTAGTCTTGGGATTTGTTCAAAGGTGATATTGTCAAAATACTTTTTAAAATCATCAACCATTACCTTGTATGGAAGAAGCTTCTCACCTTTTGTTTGATATTCATCTAAGACCTGTTTGATAACCAGTTGAGAATCACCAAAGACTTGTAACTGTTTGATAGCCCATTGTACTGCCATGCGTAATCTTGTGATTAAAGCTTCATACTCTGCTGTGTTATTGGTACACAGAAATACAATTCTATATGATTTGGGTATACAATCTCCTTGAGGGGTAACAAACAATATCCCTACTCTTGATCCATGTTGTGTGTAAGATCCATCAAAATATAGTTGCCACCATGCTGGGGAAGTTAAATTGAACAACCCTTCATTAGGGAATTCTGGGTACATTGGGTGAATATCTGTGATGGATGCTGCAGCTAATTGATCAGTGATGAGTTGTCCTTTGATGGCTTTTCAATCCACATATTGGATGTCAAATTTACTTAAGATTATGACCTATTTTGCTAATCTTCCTATGAGGATTGCTTTAAAAAGAAGATATTTGAGTGGATCCACATTAGATATGAGCTTTGTCATTTGGTTCAACATATAGTGTTGCAACTTTTGGGAAGCAAACACTAATGCTAAACATGCTTTTTCCATAGATGAATAATTAAGTTCATATCCCACAAGAGTTCTGCTGATGTAGTAGATGGCTTGTTCTTTTCCTGAATCATCATGTTGAGCTAGAAGGGCACCCAATGCTGTTGTTGTTGATGATATGTAAAGCAATAATGGGCGGTTAAGCACAGGAGGTACTAACACAGGAGGTGTTACCAGATATTCCTTTATTTTATCAAAGGCCTGTTGACACTTTTCATCCCACTTAAAAGGTTCACCCTTATGAAGAAGATGTTGAAAAGGATGACATTTATCTAGTAGTTGTGAGATAAATCTATGGATGGATTGTAACCTTCCTTGTAGACTATGGAGCTGCTTGAGATTTGCTGGAAGAGGCATTTCTATGATAGCTTTTACTTTAGTTGGGTCCACTTCTATCCCTTGTCAAGACAAAATGTATCCCAATGGTTTTTCAAATGTTACGCCAAATACATATTTCTTTGGGTTCAGTTTGACTTGATACTTTTCTAATCATTCAAAGATTTGTGCTAATACCTGTAGATGTCCTTCTCTTGTCGTAGATTTTCCTAGGATGTCATCAACATAGTCTTCCATGATAGTGTGAAAAAGGTCATTAAAAATAACTGTCATGGCTCGTTGATAAGTAGCTCCAGTGTTCTTAAGACCAAAAGGCATTACAACCTAGCAGTATGTGCCCCATGGACAAATAAAAGATGTTTTATCTTGATCTTCCTCTGCTATTTTGATTTGCTTATAACCTGAAAATCCATCCATCAAAGATAGCATTTCATGTCCAGCTGTAAGATCTACAATTTTATCTATGCTTGGTAATGGAAAGTCATCCTTAGGACATGCTTTATTAAGATCTCTAAAGTTTGTGTAACAGCGAACTCGTCCATCATGTTTTGCTATAGGTACCAAGCTTGAAACCCATTCTGGATAGTCAATAGGCTTTATGAACTTTTCTTCTAATAGTTTCTAAATCTCTACCTTGACCAATAAAGCTACTTGGGGATGCATTTTGCACAATTTTTGTTTAACAGGTTTTGTATTAGGAGATACTGCTAGATGATGTACCACAAGTGATGGATCTAAACCTGGCATGTTAGCATAAATCCATGCAAAATTTATAGCTCTTTTCATAAAAAATGTTGTGAAGTCTCTTCTTTCTTGCTCTGATAGTGATGCCGCCAAAAAAGTGATCTTTGGATTCTGCTCTGTACCCAAGTTCATGTCTTGTGATTGTTCAACTAGCACGGTTGATTTCTCATGATAATTGGTGGCAACAGAAAGATCAAATCCCCCATCCTTAGGCACCTTAGAGAGGTTTTCACCTTCAGATACATCCTTTATTTTTACTTTTTCATGGTCAAGAGGGACCTTTCAGTTTTCACCTAGTGACCTATTTTGTTTGATTTTGTTTATTTCACTTTTACAACTGAAGGATTTGATACTTCTACCAAAATATGCTAGTTTAGGTAGATCCATCATGAAACCTACTTTGTGATCACCCAATGGAATGCCTTTTCATAAGCCCATGAATTCTGCAATAGATTCATCATTTTGAAATGTATCTAATATCGGTGCCCCCTGTTGGTCCCCATCGATGATGTCAAGATATACGAGTGAAAGGGTAACAGAGGAATGGTTGTGGCTAGAGGAAGTTGTGAAAATCATGAAGATGGAGTTTTCTTGGAAAAGGTCAATAATATGAAGGGAGGAGTCATCGATAGTATCCAAACTAGAAGTCTCTCCTACTGAGGAGGGTCCAACGTCAATATCCGGCTGATAACCAAGGCCTTGCTTATTAAACTTCTTAGACACAATTATGGGTTCGATAGGTCCTTATTCCTGTGATCCCAATCCACCATGTCCTTTGTAGCCCATGTTCTTTATGATGTGGAACCCATTGTTATATCTCTCCACTTCCAGTTGTACTTGGTCATTTTCATCAAAGAATATCCAAGAGTCGATGTCATCAATGTCTTCATCATCCAGGAATCTGCCTTTAATGAATACTATGGGTGGGGCTTTGATGACAACTGGGGATGAAGTTGGCTTGGATGTAGAAGGTTTACCATAAGATTTGGGAGATAAGGGAAGGGTGCCAACACAACAAGATTCTTGCAATGTGTATTCACCGAGACTATGTTCGGTGTACTTGATATAGAGGTTGGAAGCGGCTTTGCTAGATGATGGATTGTGTAGGTCGGATGGTTCTATATAGGATGAAGATGGATATGCCTAGGTGTTGATAGGAATGCAGTTTAGACTTTGGTATTTAGCTTGAAAGGCATGACAAAATTCAAATGGATTGGGATCAGCATGGATAGTAATCTGAACACTGTTGTTTGGAAATTTAAGACATTGATGGTATGTGGAGGGAATTGCCTTGAGGGCATGTATCCATGGATGACCAAGGATGATGTTATAAGGAAGGTCAATATCAAGAACTTGACAATGGGTTTTTGTAGTGACCGGCCCAACTTGGATAAGAAAGTAAATAATGCCTTTAGTATCTCTCTCGACATCATCATATGCTCTGATAGTAATAACCTTGGAGGTATCAACATCTTTCTCAGAATATCCCAATTGTTTTATTAATTTCAAGGAACATATATTAAGACCAGCTCCACCATCTACCAAGATTCGTTTGATACGGCGTTGTTTAACAAACACTTCAATGTGGAGGGCTTTGTTGTGTGAAGGGTGAATGGAAGGCTAAAGATCTTTGTCAGAAAAGGTTAAATGACAAGGGGCTGCAATGCTAGCGACCATAGATTGGGATTGTGTGATATCATTTTCATTGGGCACCGAAGATTCTTGTAAGGCTTTGTCAAGGATAGCTTTGTGAGCAGGGAATATGCGAAGCAACTCAAGAATGGATATGTGCATAGGTGTTTTGCCAAGGTGATCCATGATATTATAGTTAGAGAATGGTCGAGGAGGATGGACAGATGCTCCTTGAATGGTGACTCAACCTCTTCAAGTGGTTATAGCACAGTCAGGTACTTTGCCTTGGATAGTAATGGTAAAAATTTGACCATGGTCAATGCGGCCAATAGTAGATGATTCATAGTTGTACTGAATGGCATTCCCAGCATGAGGTTTACTTGATTTGTCATGAGATGGAAGTGGATTCTTAAAAACATCTAGATCATAGTTTGATGTTGATTGTTGTGTAGGTTGAGTTGTTGAAGGTGTAATTTTGATTAAACCTTGATCGATGCAATCTTGGATAACATGTTTTAAGCTCATACAACCATTTGTTTTGTGTCCTTTAACTCTATGGTAATTGTAATACTCATTTTCTTTGTACCAAGGAGCTTTGAAGAGTGGTTTACCATTGGGTAGTGCATCTAGTAACATAATATCACCTGCTTGGAGAAGCTTTCGAAATACAACTTCCATAGGTTCCGTTAATGGTGTAAATTGTTGGTGCAGATTTGAAGTTTGTCATTGTCGCGTTCATTGAAAAGGTTGTGTTGTTGTAGAAGCAGATTGAATGTTGATGGGAGCTTTCATAGTTTGTATGTTCTTTGCATCCACAACATCATCATTGAGAACATTCTTATTTTTGTTCCAAAAGCGAGATTTATCATTAGAGTTTTGAGGATAGTCTTTGTTATTGCGAAAGATCTTAATAGTACCTTTAGCAATTAAAGCTCATTCAATGATGGTTCCTTTGGAAACAAGTTCATCAAAGGTGCTAGCACTTTGCAATTGTAGTTGGAATGATAGCTTGGGATGAAGATTTTGAACAAAGATATCGAGTTTTTTCTTCTCAGGTATTGCCCATGATAGTTTGCTAGCCATATTACGCCATCATTGAGTAAATGAAGAAAAGGCTTCACCATTACGTTGTTTATTGTTGACAAGGTCTGTAGTTAGGGTAAAATTGCAAATCAGGGCAAATGAATAAACAGCAATGATAAAAACCCTAGCAATGCACAATGAAGCACAAGACAACATGAAAATCAAAATAACAAATGTAAATGCAAACCGATCTCCATGCTATGCTCGATTTACCTCCATTGCTCTTCTCCACCTCGCATGAGCATGCAAGATTTTGAAAGATTATTGTTGGAAGAATGTTGGGTGCTCACTTCTGCAGCATAACATTAAGATGAAGATGCCAGAATGAATGATAGATAAAAGATGCAAAGGCTCTAATGATATTTCAACAGCATGTGGATACTTGAGGATCAATGCATCTTAGAAAATTTGGTAGAATAATGGTACTTGAGGCTTAATGCATGCTAATGGCTTATGAGGGGGTTGATTTATAGGAAAGGCTTAGTTCAAATGGATGGTTGAGATTAAAAAGCTAAATGATTGATGTGGATGGCTAGGATTGATTTGGTTATCTCACTCTTCAAGGGAGTTGTAGTCATTTGACAAGTGTTAAGGAGAATAGGGCTCATGTGTGCTTGTGTACATAAAAAGTACTACATGTAAAAGATATTAAATAAAAGGCGTTAGTACCACTTATCTTTTTAAATGAAAGAGGCACACATGTCGGCTAAATGATAAGATAAATTAATTAAATAAATAAAATTTATTTAATTAATTGGAAAGTCAGCTTATGATGAGAACTTAATTCAAATAAAATATTTGAATTAGTTGGGATATGAGTTGGATATTAATTAAATAAATAAAATTTATTTAATTAATTGGATAGTGCGATTAGGATATGATTGGGAAATTAATTAAATAAATAAAATTTATTTAATTAATTGGCTAATGGAATAAGTGGGGTTAAGAGTGGGATTTGGGACAAAATGCTACATGATGTCTAAGTGATGTTTTTGATAAGGTGTTGCTAGACATGAACAAAGTTGGGACAAATTTGGGTGTCTACATTTTGCCCCTCTTTGAGATGATGTTCGAGATGATAAGCTTTATGTCGAGTAACATCATTTCAAAGAAGCTAAGGTATGGATAGAGGAAAAGGATAGTGGTGATGATGATGATGATGATTATGATGATGACTAATTGGATAGTTGGTGATGCCCCCTCGAGAGGATAGGTGGGTTGGACAAACACGGGTATGCTCTCGAAAAGAAATGGCTTGGCTACAAAAGAAAGATAAGAAGAAATGGATGATGTGTTATGCTGCAATGAAGGTGAGCAACCATGATGTTTGATATAGCACTAGACGTTATGCACCAAGGTATAAGGACCAGGGTGATGATGTGTCTTGTGCCCTAGCGTAATACAACCTTGTCTGGATACAAGATATGAATATTAGCTAGATTGATACCGATATGATACAAATGCAAGATAAAATGATAATACACACAAGCAAGAAAGCAAGCATGCACAAATGATACAAAAACAAACAAGGTATTGCCCCTGTCAAGTTGTAAACCAATGATTAATTGTTTGATTGTTTTGTTGTTGAGAGTGTTGTCATGGTGGGGAAAGCTATATCCCTAGATCAACACAAGGTTGTTTGCTGAGTTGGTTGGCTAGTTAGCTGATTACTTTGGCTTGCAACAAGGCTAGGATCAAGACCATTGATTGCGTTTGGATAACTTGGTTTGATTGATTAACTTGATTGGTATAGCTTTAAGGATTGACTTGCAATTGGATCATTGTTTGGAATAATTTTGAAGATGATGAAATGATGGATGAAGATTGATTTGATGAAATGTTGATGATGGGATGATATGTGGTGGATTGAGCTACTTTTGATTTGCTGAAGTGATTGGATTTGTTTTGATGGTTGGCTTAATGTGCTTTGGTTGTGATGTTTGCTATTGTTGGGTTGATTGTTTTGATGATTGGATGTGTTTAGAATGATGATAGTGATGCTATGATGATTAGAGTGTCCAGTCGATCTAAGCATAAGCAAGTATTCTCAGTGTGCTCAAAGGATGTAAAACAAACAAGGTATTGCCCTTGTCAAGTCATAAACCAATGATTAATTATTTTTTTGTTTTGATAGATAGTGTTGTCATTGCGGGGAAAGCTATATCCCTAGATCAACAGAAGGATGTGGGAACACTATATCCCATTGATAATGATTGATGATGATTGATTGGGCTCATGACAAAATTAGGATCAAAACTTGTTGATTTGATTGGATAATGTTCCTTGATTGATTAGCTTGCTTGATATGGATTAGTGTGACTTGAATTTAAGATCATTGCTTATATTGATTTGATTGATATGATTGGAAGAAGTGATTGATTGAAATGGATGAATCAATGTTATTAATATGAAGAATTGATGATGATGAGGATTTGATTTTGATTGAATGTTGATGGATTGGATTGTTTTGGATGATGTGATTGGTTTTATTTCTTGGATTTTTCGTTGGATATTTGATTTTTTGGATTTTTTGACATTTTATGTTTTTTTTTATGTTTTTTGGGATATTTTGATTTTTTTGTGTTTTTGAAAGTTTTGGGATGTCAATAGATTTACAATTTGGGTAGCCTTTATGCTAGATACCAATGACAAGGGAAAACCAAGTCTGGGTGCAAGGATGGATGAATGGGATTGGATGGATAAAAGGATGGAGAAAAGGATGGGCTCATAGTAAATGTGATAGCAAGATCATGAGAGTTGGATGGGATGGAAGGTTCATGAGAGTTGGATGGAATGATAAGAGGATAGGCCATAAAAGGGAAAGATCATGATAAATGGATAGGTAGGCTATAGTGGAAAGCTCATGATAAATAGATGGGTATAAGCTATAAGATGGAAAGCTCGTGATAAGGATACACCATAGTGGATGGATCATAAAGGAGCTAGGATGTGATCTCCAAAAGGCTATGTTGCATAGGAAGAACTTGCCCCATTCTAGGTGGTAATGCTTAAGATTTTGCATGACAAAGTTTATAACCAAGGGATGACATGATGGATTGGTTTGGATAAGATGGATAAATGGTCAATGTATAGGACTTGGTTTGAAAGAAGGTATGCCAAGAGATGTCCAAACATGTTTCAACATTTTGCCCCTATGTCTTTAGTAAAATCAAAAGGCAAGAGGATGGATAAATGGGTTCAGTGGATAGGCATGTTTATGTAATGGATAAGGATGGCAGGATGGTATGGTAATAGTTTGGAAATGGATAGGTTGGATGAGACAATGTGCCCCCAAGTGTAAGTGACATAGAAGATCAACCTACACATGACACCTGTTTGCCAGGTTTTCATCATGGTACTTATCCAAGGCACCTGTTTACCAGGTTTTCACCGTTGGACGAAGGGCTTTCTCTTTACTTTTTTTATTTTTTTATTTTTTTGCTTTTTTGCTTTTAGATGGGTTGACAATTACACATGGCACCTATTCGCCAGGTTTTCACCATGGTAATGGATAGGAGGGACTCAAGTGGCTAGTGCTATGAAGGTCAATAGTGTCCCTTTAGAGATTGATGATGTCTTCGCATGGACCATGTCAAGTGTGCTCATAGATGTTGATAAGGGATTTCATGGATGGGAGATGGATTAGGTGGATAGTAGATTATGATGTGGATTATGGAAGGTTCATGCAAGGATGGATGGATAAAAAGGCTTATGCAAAAGCATGGACCATAGGAAGGTGATGGGAAAGATTTGTAGGATAATGGATGGAAGATGGGGAGATGTAGTTATGTGGAAATGTTTTGGAATGGAAGGGAACCATGACCAATGGTTGCACACACCATGATAAACATTGAAGCTTTTGATTGGATGGTATGTAGGAAGCAATGGAGATGTTTTCTTAGGGGATGGTTGATGAAGTGATTTAGGAACCCACATAGATTTAGTATTTTTAGTGTTTTTTCTTTGCTTGTGGGATTGTTGAAGGAAATGAAAGTTTTGGATGGAAGTAGGCTTTTGGATGGATATAGGTGATTGGGATTCTTGAGATGTGGATGAGGATGCCTCATTCGCTTTGCTAGCTTTTTGCTTAGGAACCCAAACCATTTTGCTTTTGGGCTTTGCTTTTGGAGGTAAGGGTTTAGATGGCTGCTTAGATGAAGTTTGCTTTGATTTTGATTCTTTATGTCCTAAGGTATGAAGACCTTTAGGATTTTTGGTAAGATTTTTAGCTTTATAGGTAGAGGCATCAAAATTTTTGCTTTTGAATCCCATGGAGTGGGTGGAGTGGATGGAATGATTGGAAGATTTATGCTTAAACAATGTGTGCTTTTGTTGGTCATGATTAGGGATGTAAGGATACTTATGAATGATAGGTATGTTAGGTGTTGGAAGCAATGGTGGCAAGGTGGATGGAGGGATATTTGGAGTTGGTAAAAGTGGAGGCAAAGTGGATGGCGGAAGGTGTATGGTCACATGCTTTTGACATTTGTAGGTTGATGGAGATGGAATGGTAACATATGTTTTGGGTATATGATAGGATATATGATGGTAAGTGGTAGGCTTAGGATGCATGAAGGGATTACCAACATCTTTATATTGCTTACCTTGGGGTTTATATCCAAGGCCATATGAGCATGGAGGAATCTTGACATGGTTTGACTCCAAAATACCTTATTCATAAAGGCTTAGACCTTTGCCTTGGTAGTTCATGTTTTGGAGGATGCGATGGGCTATGGGACTAGGTGTGGTTTGAACACTAGACTTGAGTTCATTATTGGATGAAGAAGGTGAAGTGGATAGAGGTTGTTTTTGTCCTAAGGAAGAACATTCATGGACAAAGGTGGTAAGACCAAGGGGATATGATGGTGGACTTGAAGTGGAATTGATGATGGATGTGGAAGGATGATCATTAGGATCTTGATTAGCATTGTGTTCATGTTGATCCAAGTTATTTGTTTGATCATGTATGCTTACTTGGGGGACAAGTGTCTTATCATGACAAGTGGATGTTTGCTCATTATGGATAGGGCTAGATGAAAGATGACTAGGAGCAATGTGAATATCTTGCTCATGAATAGATATAAGATTATGGATAGGATCAAGGTGCTCATGGATAGCTTCTTCATAGGTATCATCTTGATCATAAAGAAGGTAAATGTTATGGATGGGTTGAATGAAAGTGTTTTGATCTTGAGTTGGACTAGGGCTTAATGTTTCCACATGCTTAGGATTAAACCTTTGACATACCTCTCGGATTACTTGAATGGAAGTTGATGACTCTGGGATAGGCTCTTGGTCAACAATATGAGAACATGATGACTCTTGACTTAGATTCATAATAGGAGACTCTTGAATAGGCTTGAAGGCTTGTAGGTCACATGATGGGCTTGAAGGGCTAAGAATGTTAATGGAAGGCTCTTGGATAGGCCAAAGGATAGGTGGACCACATGATGGGATTATGACCTTTGGAAGTTCTTTGGTAGGCTCATGAATTGGTGTTTGACATGGGGGTAGTGTATTCCTAGCTAGTAGCCAATGGATCACATCCTTCACAAGGGTATGAGTTGATGGGCAATATAATGGATGGATGATAATAGTAGATGGTGTTGTAGGCTTATGATTAGGATTAGGTTGAGGGATAATTGGATTGGATGGATTAGGATTTGGACTAGATGGGGGTGACACATAGGATGGGGATGATGTGGCATGATTTCTCATTATAGGTAGGTACACCTTGTACACAATTGAGATAAATATTGGGCATTGATTTGTATTATGGCCTTTGGTCCTATGGTATGCACAATAATCATGTTCATCATATGGACTTTCTTCACATGGGTTGATGGGGGGAAGTTCAATGAGTTTTGCTTCAAGCATTCTTTGTAAAACTATCTCAGCTGCATCCTTAGGTGAAGGATTAGAATGACTTGATGATGAAGGTAATGAAGGGCTTGATGGTTTGGAAGGTAGAGGGATTAATGGACTAGGAATGGGATCACATGGTGATGTTGGGATAGAACTTGTTGGCTCATGTGTTGGCATGTGATTGGATGATGAAGGCCACTCTAGATTAGTATCTTCCTTGTCAAAGGTTATTAGATCTTGCATAGGATAACTTGGACTCATTTGATTTATATACAAGGGGCCACTTGGATTTGGATATGATTCTTGTTGGAAAGGTGGACTTAGGTCTATCAATGGTGCTTGATAGTCTTGTTGAAAAGGTGTACTTGGACTTACTTGATTTATATACAAGAGCCATTGGGACTTGGATGTTGTTCTTGTAATATCACTTGATTGCTTTGTGGATGGGCTTGGTGGTATGTTGGAATGTCAGCATGAGGGATTGAATAAGCTTGAGGTGGATGTTCATAGGTTGATGTGGCATTGACTTGGTGGATAGGTGGATTAAGTTGATAGGAAGTGGATGGATATGACATCTGGCTATAAGGTGGAGTAGGTTGGTATGGAGTGGCTAAGGTTTGTTGTACTTGTCGGGCTTGACTAGTGGCTAAAAGGTGTTGGACTTGGGTTATGGAGTGTTGCAGTTGAGGTGATTGGCTTGCATGGGGTTGAGCTTTTTGGATGAAGAATTGTAATATTTCAATGGCATCTTGGTTGAGGGGTTGTGATCCTTGATAAAGATTTTGAAGGAATCTTTGGAATTTGATTTTTGGGTCCTCTGATGTAGACATGTTGTCACCCAAGTGTTTGCCTTAAGTCCTTTTAGCAAGTGCTTGTTTAGGGATTTGGATGATGATGTGGATTGTTTGGATGACTTGGCTATGTTTGAGATGAAAGTGATTGGGTTTGAATGTTATTGGAAGAATGTGTAGGATAACTTGTCTTTATGTGTTTGGGTGTTTAGAGCTTGATGTGGCAATATTCAAACAAATGATTATGCATATACACACATGAATCACTCACGCAAGACACATAAGCAAGTTTTAGTTTGGAAGAATGTGATGATGGTTAAGCAAGCATGTGAAGACACTTCAACAAGTCCTAGTCAAGGCAAGGCCACTATCACAAGGAGGTTCTAGTGAAAATCTAGGGGACCGGCACCCCACGAGCATCTAGCAAGCCACTTAAGACTTTAACTAACCCTACTAGGAGTTTTAATATACACAAAGGTACACCTCCTTTCGAGTTAGCACTGTATGGTGAGCGCTAATATCGGTTAGACTTGGCTTTCACCTTATCCTCTGATTTTTATAGTGGACCGGATGAAAGTACCACTTGAGGTCGTTCCCTTGGGGTGGATACCAAGGCAGGCCTCTCTAAGGTTCAACAAAAGCAACACAAGTAAATGTTTTTGATCTCCAAGTTCGTGTTGGGACACGAGGAGAGAGCATACACATTTACTTGGTCACATTCGCATGAGGTTCATTAACCTTAGAAGTTCAATGTGTGGAAGACAATGCAAGCACTTGTTTGTTTTAAAGCCCAAATCTAAATGTGATGAAAGACAATGGTTTGTTTTAAGCCCAATTTCAATGGTATGATTGCAAACAATTGTTTGTTTTATGCCCAAAATCCAAATGTGTTTGCAAACAATGATTAGAAGATGAGAAATGAAATGATTGCACCTGGTTAATTCGCTATCCAAATTGCTATAGATGTTGATATTGCTTCTGCTAAAGCTCTTTATGATCACCTACAACATAAAAAAAAATGCTATTATAATGCAGGCATAAAAAATAGGCTCATCAGGCAATAAAAATTATAATTTTAGATGCATAGCCGAATTAGATTTGATTATTTCGATACATTTTTAGTTTGAAAATTAAAAAACTAAAGAAGAGGCCCCTATTAATTTTTAGAGAGCTTTCTGAAAATGTAAAAAAAATTAGAGAAATTTCTTGATTTTCACCTAGAAATGCGGATTTATGAAAAAGGTACAGTTGGGAAAGATTTGATATTTTTGCACTATAAATGACTTCCAAATTAAATCTGTAAAACATAGACCCCCATTATAATTTCGAGAGCTTTCTAGAAATGTAAAAATTTCTGAAAAAATGCTGATTTGCTCCCAAAATTGTGATTTTATGAAAAAACATAAAAACATGATAAATCCTGTAAAATTCGCAATAAACCCAAAATTTTTCTGCTGTAGCTTCCTTATATCATGGACAAACTTTTGCTAAAATCTTGTAGAAAAATTCGTAGCCATTTGGAAGATATGATGAAATCTTTAAAACCTAGGGTTTTGTCCAAAAAGTAGCAGATCTACAACAAAAAGTTAATTAAACTTGCAAAACTCAACAATGGGGGTTATATGAATGCAAATTTTTACTACAAAAACCTACAAAAAAGATCAAGCGAAGTGAGTCCCACCGGGCATGCCAAATGTAGTTAGGGTAAAGTCGGCTTATGATGAGAACTTAATTCAAATAAAATATTTGAATTAGTTGGGATATGAGTTGGATATTAATTAAATAAATAAAATTTATTTAATTAATTGGCTAATGGAATAAGTGGGGTTAAGAGTGGGATTTGGGACAAAATGCTACATGATGTCTAAGTGATGTTTTTGACAAGGTGTTGCTAGACATGAACAAAGTTGGGACAAATTTGGGTGTCTACAAGGTCATTCATGTTTACTTCATTTTCAATGTTAAAAGCAAAGTGTGATAGAAACTTATTTGCTAAGTCTGAAAAAGACTTAATTCCTAGAGGTAAATGAGAGAACCATTCAAGAGCTTGTCCTGCTAAGCTTCAAGGAAATAGTCTGAAAAGATATGTATCGTCATGAGCAACATCGAGACATGCCACAAAGAATGCTCTAAGATGGTCTTCTGAATTTCCTTTTCCTTTGTACTTATCAAATTGTGGAATTTCAAAGTGTGGCGGAAAAGGTGTCATATGAAGTGACTTGTCAAATGGATAAGCACATATGTTTTCTAAGGAAAATGTCTTCTTGCCTTGTCCTACCACTTGGTTGATCATTTGTTGAACACCCGCTAGAGATAATTACTATTGTTGCAAAGGGGGTGAAACATGGTATGGTGTATATTGAGGTTGTTGTTGTGGGATATATGAAGTCATGACTATTTGTTGAGGTTGTGTACTCACAATGTATGTCAAAGGATTGGTATGTGACACATATGTGGTTGAGGAGTGTTGCCCTTGAGACATAAGTGGTGGTTGGGTATATTGTGACGAATTGGCACCAATATTTTGCATCACATGAGAAGTGGAAGATTGATTGACACTAGTTAATGGTTGTGAATTTGGAGTTGGGTTTGTGACATGGTAAGTGATGGAAGGATTGGTGGATGAGAAAGAAGGATGGACACTTGGATTTGTATTTTGGACAACATGAGGATTGATATGTGTCATGTGTTAAGTGACAATAGGAAAACCTTGGGTAGCATAAGATGGATTGATGGTTTGTGAAGGATTGTAAGAAGATGATGGAATGGATGTAAGTTGCTCAACATAAGTGACCGTAGTGCTAGGATTGGCTCGAGAAACAATAGGAGGGTCACTCATGTCAATAAGACTAACATTGGGATTATATGGTGTATTGGATAGATTAGTGGAGATAGTGGAAAGCATATTAGCAGTAGGTATATGAGATGTGGTATCCACATGGGATATAGCAGGTTGTGATGGTTGTGAAGCTTGGACTGTTGGTGTTGTTTGGATAGTTTGGGAAGCTTGCGTACTATGGGATATGGGGATAGCTTGTGATGTTTTGGGGCATTTGCACTTGGGCCACATGGACAGCTTGTGTTACATGAGGCATGGAAATGGTCATGGTAGGAGGAGTATGTTGAGGAACCTGGAAAGGTGGAATTTTCAAATTTTGTGAAATGAAAGGGAGCACATTGGTTGGCGTTATCAAAGGTTCTAGAGTGTACTCTAAGCGTGGTGGATCAAATGAAGTAACAATAGGCAGTGAAAGAGATGTGTTGAAAGATGGAGTTTGTGATATGATAGGGGATGGTGTGACTATAGTGGATGGTCCCTTTGCAACAACAGTGGGAGTGTTTGGATTGTGCTCTCTAATAGCAGATATGTCAAAATCTATTGGTAATTTAGCACCCATGTGAGCAAGTTGCAAGAAGTAGCGATTAGGATCGGATAAGACAAGTCTCTCAACATGATCCCACACATGTGTATCCTAAAATTCTGATAAGTCTTCTTGGGATTATTCCTCATAAGTCTCCAAAAGTGTTTGAGGTTGCACTTGTTGTGAAGATGACTCTCCAATGGCATACCCATGAGGCATAAACATATGAGGAGGCATACCGGTTGTAAATTGAGTCACGTCTCTAAGAGGTGTTGATCTAGATTGTTGCATCTTATCTTCCATCTTAGCTTGCAATTTGGCTTCCATTTCAACTCATAGTTTGGCTTCCATTTCGGCTCTATATTGACTCCTAGTTTGAGGCATGATGAATGATGTTGAAAACTGAACTTTAGCTTGTCAAGGTTTTGAGACCCAAAAAGATGATAGTTTGCTGATTATTTGGTTACTGGTTGCTTTGTTGTTGATTTGCTTGGTTGCTTTGTTGTTGGTTGGACTTCCCTAGAGAATAGCTCACACACTCAAGGGAAAAGTTATTTGCTAAGGTTGCTATGTTGCTGATGTTGTTGAAGCTAAAGCCAGGAGATGATGTTTTGCTGATTGATTGAATTGATTAATTTGATGTTTGGTTTGCTGGTTTGGGATCTCAAGAAGATGAAAAGCTCATTAAATTTGATTGGTTGGTAAACTCAAAGCAGGAGACAAAGTCTAGGTATCTGCTAATGATCAGAGACAGGTCTGAAAGCTAATGCTAAGACTGAACAAGTTGGACTTGTGGCTAATTCGACTGAGTCACTAAGATTTGCTGGTATTTGACCACAGGTGACAACTAATACCTCATATGCGATTCAGAAAAGGCCAAAGGTGACTAGTAATAGCTTAAATGCGAGCTAGTTTTGGTTCTAATAGCAGGTTACAATGTTAACCAGAGGTGAGCCAATTTTCTGTAGGTGATTAGTATTGACTCAAAAGCGATTTACTGTTGATTAGAGGTGATGTAGTTTAGACTAGAGGTGACTGAATGTTGTTTAAAAGTGATCCGATTTAGGCAAAAAGTGGCTAACTGTTGTTTAAAGATGATCCAGTTTAAACAGAAGGTGAGTGACTGTTGTTTAAAAGTGATTTAGTTGTCTATATGCGAGCAGTTTAAGCTCAAAAGAGACTATGTCTATTAGGAAATATGTCTAATTTGTGTTTTTTGATAAGAAAACAATAATTGCAGTCACTCACACTCACAACAATCACAAACTTGTACAACCTAGGATAGGAAAGGAATGTCTTTGTTGAGTCCCCTCACTGTGCTTATTCAAAGCCGATAGCCTTAGGATCTTGGTAGCACTAGCTCCTCTCCATGGCACACACTTCTCACGCATACCAAGATCTAGGTTTCCCAAGGCTTGTCCCCCCACCAAACCTTAGGATTGTCCCTACTATCTCTTCTAAGAACCACGTGAATCAGAGCGGCTTCAAAGGTCCCACCTTTTGCGTCAACAAATAGAAGGTTTTTGGCTACTACACAAAGTTGTTAATAAGGGCATCTGTTTGGGTGGCTATAGGTGCTGCAGTGCTACTCTTCATTATGGAGTTTCCCAGCCTTCAAGGGTTACGCCTTGGAGGGTTTTGGGGGAGGTTGGCTATTGGTATAACACAACAACACTCGTTGTTTGTGGCTTTCGACACAAACACTTTTCTTATATAGCAGTTCAAAATGACTTGGCTTTAGCCTGTTACCACTTCAGTCGTATCCCTTCTCACAGTGGGAAGGTAGGCCCTCTAAAGATAATAACAAGTTCTTATACACCCAAGATCCATTTGATAGGCAAGGGGAGAGGATACTTTTGTTATTAAATTTGGGTTACAATCAAGCACATGCAAGCAATAAAAAATAAATAAATCAAGCACAGAGCAAGCAATGATTTGTTTTAAGCACCAAGCCCAAATGTTCCTAATTTAGTGAAAAACCACAAGTCTTGGACCGATCGAAGCTACAATAGATATGTTAGTAGTTTGATAACCTCCTTTTCTTGGACAATCGATAATATGCTGCACAAATACCCAATTAGTAGCCAAGAAAAACAAATTGCAAATGATAAAGACTGAAAATGAGACAGTTTACTAAAGGTGATCAACTGTTGATGAAAAGTGAACTATATTCTACCATAGGTGAAATGTTACAGATCATAAGCGGTACCTATGATGCCAAATACAAATTGATAAAGCTCACAAGCAACACGAAAAAGCAAGAAGTGACTAGTTACAGATCATAAGTGACTCAGATCTGCAAGAAAAAATAGAATGCAACAAAAACCCTAGTTTTACATTAAGGAATTCAATTAGCTAAAGGCGATCACTGTCAGATTAAAAGCAATTCAAATAAAGGCATAAGTGACCCTTCTTAGCATATAAGCGATGTAAAACAGACAGGAAGTGACTACTTTTAGCTCATAAGCAATTTAGAAAATGCTAAAAGCAGCAGGTTTCAACTCAGAAGCAAGGCGTATAGTCAAACAGTGACTGGTTTTCACTCAAAAGCGACTGGAACTTGCTGTAAGCGCTTGGAAAATCTGATCTTCACAAAAACAACTTCAAATAGAAAGTTAATCAAGGATGTGTGTCCCACCAGGTGTGCCAAAATGTGATAGGTAAAAAATCAGGTTAATAAGATCAAGCATAGCCATGAAAACCTAACCCTACCATCATCAAAGAATCTAATCCAAATGAAATCAAAAGCATACAATTCAAGCACAATATGACCTAGATTGTATGATTCCTTGTTTATGATGTGGATTACTTCTCAAAAATAAGTAATTATGGAAGATAAAAGCTACCATGATGGATGGATGATAAAGCTAATATGCTAGATGGATGCTAAAGTGCTCAATATGCTCAGGATGATAATGTAGACGCTATATGAATGTTGGATAGATGTAGCATGGAATGAGAGGGTGTTTATATAGAACTTGTTAGGACAGGAAAATTTAAAATTTTCTATATTTACATTTCTCCATATTTGACCAAATCATAGAACATTTCCCCCAAAAAAATCATAATAAAATTGATGCATCCAATAAAAGGTCCATGACAAAAACAATGAAAAGGGCTTAAATTTCATACTATCGGCAAGACTTTACATGACTTGTGCCGATCTATGTTGAAATAACTATCGGCATGAAAATGAGGATCAGAGAGAAGATTTTGAAGGTCACCGATGGAGGAAACTATACCGATGACCTTTCATCGGGGAGAAAATTTACCAGTCATACCGATCGATAAGACTAAAAGCTATCGAGTAGCGCTTTGAAGATCATCCCGACAGTATACATTAGACCGATGGGGCATTTCAGTGAAACTCTCACCGAACATCCCTTAGAATCAAATGAACTAATGGTCATCGGCAAGAGATAAATATTGGAGTGAAAGATTATCAAGTCTCCAATGCTCCGGTGTCTTGGCGAACAACAAAAGGTGCTTCGGTATAACTCACACTGATGTGTGTGATGAATAAGAACCATCAACAAAACTAAACAGGTCAAAATGAAACTTATATGTCTCACCGACTCACAAGTCACAATGATATAAGTGTCAGTGACACTTCGTCAAGTTCTCGTCGATAAAGAGTATAAAATAGCCATCGGAGAGATAACCATGATCGGGTGACTTAAAAAGGATTACCTCGATGGTATGACTCACTCCGATAAAAATGAGGATTACACCTATTGATAAGAAGTTATACTAATCATATCAATGAGATATTAAGAAAGTCCTACTGATCCAAGATAGAAAGGGCTATCGGGACGATGATGATGATCAGGTAAACATAGATATGTTATCCTGATGGCATAAATCACCCTGATAACAATTGTTGTCACACATATCGATGAGACTCTCACTGATAGTTCTATCGGTAACACTTGATATATCGGAGGGAAATATAAATCACATAGCGATGAAAGAGGTCATGCCGATAGTAGTTGTGCCCACTTTCACATCAGGTAAAGTATAGATATCTCCTGCTGATATAACTTAATACAGCATCGAAGAAACAATTGAAGGGTTATAGCGATTGATTGTTCACACCATAAAGAGATATTAAAGTTGCCTAGACATTATGAAAGTTATGCCAATGAAAGGCGTTATGATGATGTGACATTTCACAGTGATGAAGGACATTGAATTACTCAAACAAATAAATGCAAATGGTGATGAAATCCTCTAAAGATCATTGTAATTAAAATTAACAGAGTTGTTGAGAAGAGAATATAGGGGAAATCTTGAAGTGCAAATAGAGGATTTTGATTGCAGCCACAGACGACAGGTACATATATACATACCATTGTGTTATAGCCTATCTTTTGATTTTTTGATGGAGACTCCGGGAAAGGGAAAAAGCAGAAAATCACAAGGAGAAACAAGTAAATCTAAAAAACAAAAAACTGATAAAACCCCCGAAGAAAAGATAAAAGATAGAAAGCTCAATCAAGATTTGATTGATCAATTGCCAGGGTCAACTCCCAAGGCTAGAAGGTCTGCTCAACTTAGGGCAGAAGTGGAAAAATTAGAAGACAAATATAAATGCTTAGGAGATATTTGGACCCCAATTAGAGGATATGAACTTTTCAGATTCCACTATAACAGGAGATTTAGGAATGCTCCATTGTCAAACCCATGGCATTTAAATTTGGGTAAAATGGTGGTCCCTAATGTATTCCTGAATGTTGAACTCCTACAACTTCTTGCCAAACAATACAATCCAAGTCTAAAGGTTATATGCAACCCACAAGGGGAGCCTATTATTTATTTGTCAAAAAATGCCATCTGTCAAGTATTCAATTTGGATGATTTATGCACTTTCCCTATTATTTATGAGGATCTAGAAAATGAATACTAGAGAATGGATACAACCTACAATGGATGGAGGTTGCCTATTCATAGGCCCAGAATTGAAGGAGAATTAGTGCCTCTAAACGAAAATGATGGTCCTCCTTTTCATGTGGCAATATTTGAACCATATATACAACACACTTACTATTCTATGGGTCAGGTATTAGGATTAGAGGTCCCTGAATTCATGACAATCCCTTTGATGGTCATAGCTATGGACATCCAATGCTATAATGCAAGGCAATTTGATTATGCTGCTTATGTTGTTACTAGAATTGACTCTAGCGTAACCGCAATAAAAACCAATGCCCCAACTGTTTCTTTTGAGCATTATTCCTTTCTTATGCACATAGTGCTATATTATGGCCAATAAATGGGGTTATGGTCAACTAAATTTAAGGTTGTTCCAATAGACTAGAAAGGGCAGAGGTTACCAATACAAATATGGACCAGGGTTTGGGACAACAGATATGCTTTTTCTAGTTATGTGCAATTCGAAGAGTATTATGTAAAAGTATTGTATAGGTATTTCAATCACCCTTGTGAGTATTCAGTCTCAACTAAGATAAAGAGATTCCTCAGACCGAAAGATTTTGGTGGCCCTCCCACTATTATTCATAATTGGGTTAATTGGTATTGCATTGAAGATGCCACCATGGTTAGAGTGTATGGTTTTGAAGACACTCCATTTATCTTACCCAAAACTGTCCCTGACAGAATTGCTTATTTGGAAATAGTTAGGCAAATGCACTGCTCGAATGTAATGCATCTGAGCTCACATGATAACCAATCTTTTATGCCCAACACCTTATGTTTTGGAGATTTTACTACGGTGTCCAAAGAGGGTTACAATCTCAGCATAGATAAATTGATGCATCACAATATGAAGTGTGTTGAGGTGAGGAAGGGATTTGACCATGAAGGATTTATTGACTATGCTCGAAGGAAACAAAACCTTGGTGGATACATACACATCCCTTATCCACATGATGATGTTATTAGAAACCTAGAAGAGGCTGAGGTAGAATTGGTGGTAGAAAAATATAACAGGGATCTAAGTGAGAAAAGAAAACAGCTGGCAGAGGTTGAGGTTGTATCCTCTGAAGATGAAGAACCAGCAGGGCAAGAAGAGCCATAGGACAAAATAGTAGAGATGTCCAAAAGAAAAATGCTACAACAACCTCTTGTCGTAATACATGATGAGGAGGGGTCTGCTGAAGAAGACCCACATCAAATAGCTTATGATTCTTTTATCTCTGATGATGAATTTATTCATTCAAAAGAGTTGAAGTCATTTTTGTATAAATACAAATGGAAGGAAATCAGAGAGTCAGTAGATGATGTTTCTGCTAACAATGAAAGATAATTAATAGATATGCTAAAAATAACAGTGGATAAGGAGATGTAGGATATGACCCCTAGCAAGGGGAGACAGTTGCTTAAAGATGCAGGGGTGATGATTTTTCCTAACCTTGATTTAAATTCTTCTTTAGTCTTTGACAATTTTCTAAATAATACAGATAATAAGTATAAACTCACTCCAGAGGGTGTCAATGAAGTATATATGGGCACCAAATATAATAATGATGAAAATTCATTAATGATATGGGCCTTATATCCTCCTTTTAAAAAGATAGCAATTATAGACACTGAGAAAACGTTTGGCCACGTCATGACTCTGAAAGCAGGGGAGACTAATCCTTTGATAACTGCAGACATTGGCATCAACATTGCAAAGTTAAATAATTCACAGGCTTAGATGTTGATTAAAAAAAGAGATATGTATAAACTGAGCTGTGAGAGGTTGACAAAGAAAATGATTATTTAAAGGATGCTGTTAAGAGTACATTCGGAGGATCAACAAAAAGGTTAACCCTGGGTGAAAGTTCACAAAGCACCAAGGCACTATCCATAGATCAAGTAGCACAAATTCATATGGATACACTGGTTATAGTACTTTAGAGCAGGCATGCCAACATGGTGCATTGGTTGAATCAATTCTAGGATATTTTTTCTCAAAATTATAAAGTAATTCAAGAACATGAAAGACTTGAAAAAAGGTTGCAAGAGAAGATAAATGAGAAGCAAGGTAAGGATACTTCTGACATTGTAGGTGCCTCCAATATAACAGAGTTGATCAAGCAACATCAAAAATATTATGATCAACTTAAAGCTGATGCCAAGGAATGTGATGAAGCTTCAAAAACAGGAGTGCCCTTGTTATTCAAAAGTGATAAAGAACTAAAAAACAAAGAAGAGTAGAGCAGTGACTGTCAAGCTATATTACATGAAGCTTTGGGAGCTCTTAAAGACAAAGATTTTGTATCTAGGGAGGCTTGCAAACATTTGGAGAAGATGGTCACGATGGATGTGGTTACAAGGAATGCAATTGAATTTACTGATTCTCATCGTGGCTAGGAGTACATAGATCATGTTGCTAAACTTTACCTGTGGTTGAATAGAGCCTAATCATTGTTATGTTGTCTTTTTAACTTCCCAAAAGACTTATTGAAGAGTTATGTCTCTTCACAAAAATACCTATATAAGTTCAAACAATTGGTGCTTAAAGATCATCAGCAGTAGAATATATACATATAATTCATAATGTTTCTCAAAGACCATGTTACATATTTTTATTGAAGAAGTAGATTGAAGTTCTTTGATTCAGTGGTTCTATTCTAATATCAATTGTCTGTTAAGATTATTCAATTGTGTGTTTGCCTCTAGTTCTATGTTTCATTTTTATTCAAATTAATATATCAAGCATATATTTAATTTGTCAATGCACATTCATTGTATCTGTGTGATTAAGTAAATTGGTTTCCATTTGAGGAATTAAAATCCTTCTGATCAGTCACAATAACTTGGAAGTGTTAGTTTGGATTACTAAGTAGAGCCATATAATTAGGATTGCCATTCTGTCTCCAAGATAATATTATCTATTATTCTTGCATATTCATTTCAATTGGTTCCTTCAAGAAAGGATTAAAATACCTTTTGGTGAATTATAAGATATCTGATTATATTGGTTGGATTATCAAGAAGAGTTTGTCAGTCATTTGTTTGCACGTTTATACAAGTTATAAACTAAAATTGTGCCAAACAATTAGAATTATTGTCCACTATAAGCCACTAGTATTAGTCCTTCATTTGACTCTGTTTACCCAACAAGGCACTGGTTTTATTTCTATTCATCATTTAAAATTCACCTTGATATTGCTTATACAATTTATACCAACCACTCATTAGATATAAGAATTAGTTAGCAAGCTTTCATCTATCCTACACCATATGCCATTGTAGATAGATTTAATCAGTCAATACATTTATATTTAGTCTACCTTAATTCCCAAGGTTCACCCACCTAGGTGTAGCAGGACCTAAAGTGTAGGAAATCATCAAACCTTAAAGGTTGATTTTGTTAAGTTAGTTCAAAAACGTTGCTACTCTAAACATAGAGCCTGGCATCCTCTTAGGATTAGCAACCTACATTTTTGAGACCTAACAAATTGGCAACTCTACTAGGGACTTAAATAAAAGACCTTAGAAGAATTATTCCTTTCATAGAGTCATTTCAGAAACTTTCATTTGGTAACTCTGCTGGTAACAAGAACCCTGAAAGATAAAATTACAAAATTTTCCTATTTACAAAATAGGTGGTGACTCTCGTGATTGTTTTTACAAAAAATTAATACCAAATGGATGGTAGGAGATCCAAGATGGAAGGCAAGAAATTGCAGTCATCTTAGAAATATTTCCAAAAGAAATGGAACTTCAAATTATTCTCACTAGGATAATCATCAAAATGCTCAAGAGGATGATATGGAGAAAACTATTCCAATTCACAATAAGTTCACACTCCTGCATGATTCTAATGAAAATCTCAATGGAGTAAATGATGATGTCTTGGCAAGATACAGACTGAATCCTCAAGAACAACTCAAGTATGAGGCACAGGTCATGAGGGATATTGATAAAAAACAAGCTGAATATGATTTCAAGATGTCATTACATTAGGGAGAAGGGGTAAACCATGGATTCTCAAGTCAAGAAATAAATGACAATCCAGAGAATCTAGGAAGTATGAGTAAGGAGTAGCAAGAGGTGCTCATGCTCTGGAAAGAACTCGAAATGTTCAAGATACAGGAGGATAGAAGGTCGTTACAGTAGCAGATTCAACAGATGAAGAGTAAAGCTAAAACAACCCCTCCAAAATATGTACCTCCGCATAGAGGAAACACTTCAAGGAATCTACAGAAAAATACAAGTGGTGTTCAAAATTCACATGCAGCTGGAAGTCATCAAAATACTATTCCCCAAAACCCTAGACCACCTCCCATACATAATACATCTCAACATATGGCAAATCATTACCCGCCCCCTGGCCAACAATATTATAGACCATAAAATCCCTACATGAATCCTCACATAAACCCACAACAGCAATATGCCTATTATCAGCCACCAGGTGGATACAATTACTATCCTAATCCACCACCCATGAACTTTCCACCTCAAAACCTTGCAAACATATGTAGCCAATTTGATTTAACTGGGTATTAGTTGTGCCCATATCCTATGGATAGTAGTTGGAGAAACATAGTCCCCAAGTTTACTGGCAACAATGCAATATCAGCTAAAGATCATATCAGAAGCTTCAATGCTTTCGTACAAGATATTGGTATGGACTGGGAAGATATTAGAATGAGGTTATTCATGATGTCCCTCACTGAAGATGCGAGAGATTGGTTTAACAACTTACCTGATGGCTCAATCAGTTCTATGACTGATTTCCATAATCAATTTAAGGAGCAGTATGGCAACCAGTATGCCCCTGAGTTTGCATTACATGAACTGATAAGTATATAGAAGTACCAAAATGAATCAGTATATGATTTCAATCTAAAATTTTCCAAATTGCACAACAAGGTACCACATGGATCCAAGTTGTCTGATCCAACATCACTGAGCATTTATATGAAAGCATTTGACCCCAAGATAGGGTATGAGCTTAGGAATCGGTGTCCTGCAACCCTGGCTGAAGCTTAGAAAGCGGCTTTAACTATTGAGAACAATAGGAAAGTTGCAGGTATGGTTAGCAAGAGAGATAACTATAGAAGTCCTCAAAACCAAAATGTTCAATAGACTAAACAAGAAGGTCAGCATAGGCATGAAAGGCCCAGGTTGCATGATATGCCATACAATACAAATTGGAAAGATGGAAGACCCATCGATAACAACAGAAAACTGCATTATGGCAAGGACACCCCTGATCCCCTGAAAAGAAACATGGTACATATGGTGGAAAATAAACCTTGGTGTTTGGTGTGCAATCTACCACATTTACCTGAGTACTATGAGGTGGCTAAATCAGTACAACAAGAGGAGATGTTATATAGTTATAATAGAGACAACCATACTATAAATATGATGCAAGATACACCATGTGTGGTGACTAAAGATTACTCTTCTACAGAGGATGAGGGATATCAATACGATGTAGGAAACCAGAGGCATCATCTCAACATGGGAGAACAAGAAGTGTTCTCAGATCAGGAAGGTGGTTATGATGAACCTACTTACTATGCCAATGAACCATATGAACAATGGAGAAAACCTACTGATGATGAAAGAGAAGCTCTTACTATAGCTGCAATAGCTCAAGCTAAAAATGCTTAATAACATGAGGAATAGGATAGTAAACGTTGAACAAGGGACACCAGGGAGTGTATTCATAAAAGATCAAAATAACAAGAAGAATAATACAAAGTCATCATCTAAAGAACCAGAAAAGGGTGGTAAAGATAAAACGAAAGAAAAATTACAAAATCAAGAAAAGGAAAATATAAAGACAGAAAAGAGTGATCAGACTATGGCCCACTCTTTTGACATTGCTCATGCAGTATCTCAGGTCAAAATATCAGTTCCACTTTTAGAAATGATGAAGATAGATAAATATAGGAATATAGTTGTTAAGCTGATTTTTGATACACCAAGTCAAAAACATAAAGGACATGAAAATAGAACCAATAATGTTCATCAAGCCACTTTCCAAATGCCTAAGGTATACCTTGGTGATACACTGACAAAGAATCCCTCACAGGTAGACCCTTTCTATACTACATTATTGATCAAAAATAGGATAGTGAGGAATTACATGATTGATTCAGGTGCTGCTATGAACATCATGCCTATAGCAGTTATGAAAGAATTAGGAATGTGGGTTGATACTACATTTAGCTAGTGTTATGTAATGGATAATAGATCTATCCCAGTAGTTGTTATTATGAGAGATGTGGAGATAAAACTTGCCTCACACCCTGAAGTAACTTATAACATTGATATTACTGTGGTTGACATCCCACCGTATTATGGAATGCTTCTATCAAGGCAATGGGCTACAATGGCAGGAGGGAATGTCCAATTGGACTTATCATATTCCACCATACTAGTGGGAGGCAAAGAAATCAAGCTGTGCAGAGAGCCAAGGTATGAGAATATTATAGAAAGATTGGATCGGCATCAAATAAATTTCTTCTATGATACCGATTTGGGAGCTTTCAAAGTTGGAGAAAATATGTCAGAGGTGCATAATACTGATCAAATACATACTGAATCTATGAAAGAAGAAAATGATGTATGGAAGATGTATTTTGATGGTGCATGCAGCAAAATAGGAAATGAAGATGGAATAGTTTTTATTTCACCAAGAGGTAAAATTTTCAAATACTCTTTTCTATTAACATTTGAGTGCACAAACAATGTAGCAGAGTACGAAGCCTTGCTCATTGGTTTGAACATAGCCACTTAGTATAAAATAAAATAAAATAGCTGTATATGGTGATTCTGAATTGGTCACTTCCCAAGTGAGAGAAAAGTACCTATCAAAAAACAAGAGGTTGAGACAGTATAGAAATGCAGTCTGGGATAGTATTGAATTGTTTGATGCCTTTTCAATCAACTGGATTGATAGGTCTAAAAACATTATGGCATATTTTCTAACAAATATTGCACTGAAAAGGGATGATGCCACATTGGGAGGAATTACAGAAGTAGAATTCAAAACTAGACCCACCATCCCAGATAATATACATAACTGGCAAGTGTTTGATAACGATGCTGATATAATTAATTTCTTACATTGTGCTAATTATTATGAAAATCAAGAGATTGATTTCAACACATTTGTAGAAGAGTATGATGGGAAGGAAACCCTTTTTGGTCAAGAGATAGTTCAGTTAAAAACTAATAAATTACCTAAGGGATTTATAGCATTGGAAAAAGCATTCGATGGACATGATAGATTTAAAATGAAAGACACACCAGTGGCATCGAATGACCTTGAAGAGATCAATTTGGGGACACAAGCAGCCCCAAAGAATGTGTATATTAGAAGAAATCTTAACCCAAAAATCAAGAGCTGAATCATCAATTTACTTAGGAAGTTCAGGCATGCATTTGCCTAGTCATATGATGATTTAAAAGCATATAGAGAAGATCTATTTCAACATGAGATACCACTAAAACTAGATGCTAAACCATTCAGGCAAAAACAGAGGCCAATCAATCCTACCTTAGCTCCTAAAATGCTAGAAGAACTTACAAAATTAAGGGATGGGGCTATCATTAAACCTATCAGACATTCTTCCTGGGTATCTAATTTAGTGCCTGTCAGAAAAAAGAATGGTAATATTAGACTGTGTGGATTTCAGGAATTTAAACATGTCTTCTCTTAAAGATAATTATCCCCTCCCCAATATGGAAGCAATATTACAAAAGGTTACTGGATGTGAATTGTTGTCAATGATGGATGGTTTTTCAGGGTACAATCAGGTGAAAGTCAAAGAATTAGAGCAATTTAAGATTGCATTCACCACTCCATGGGGAACATATGTATATTTGAGAATGTCATTCAGACTCACTAATGTTGGAGCAACATTTCAAAGAGCAATGGATGTGGCTTTTTCTGAGTTGATTAATAAAATCATGATAGTATATTAAGATGACTTGACAGCATATTCTAAAAGGGTAGAGGATCATTGCACACATTTGGAGCAAATATTTATCAAAGCCCTAGAATATGGGATCTCATTGAATCCTAAGAAGTGCCATTTTGCAGTGACAGAGGGGAAATTACTTGGTCACATAGTTTCCAAGGATGGAGTGAAGATAGATCCAGAGAGGGTAAAAGCAATTGACCAAGTCCCTATTCCTAAGAATGTGAAAGCTATACAGTCATTTTTTGGCCAGATTAACTTTGTCAGGAGATTTATATCAAATTTCGTAGAAATTGTTTGCCCTATATCAAGGATACTGAAGAAAAACTCAGAGGTGAAATGGATGGCAGAAACAATAGAAGCATTTGCTACTATTAAGAAAGCAATCAAAGAAGCTCCTGTCTTGATATCCCCATATTTCAATAAACCATTCCAATTGTTTTCATTTGCCTCTTACCATACAGTTGTAGCAGTGCTATTGCAGAAAAACAATGATGGATATGAACAGCCCATCTTATTTTTTAGCAAATCCCTTCAGAATGCAAAGTTAAAGTATGACATTGTTGAAAAATAGGCATATGCATTGGTAAAGATAGTAAAAACCTTTAGACCATACTTGGTGGGAGCTAAAATCATAGCATATGTGCCAAATGCTGCAGTCAAGGATGTATTGGTCTAGACCAAAGTCACTGGTAGAAGATGCAAGTGGATCAATAGAATTTAGGAATTCAATATTGAAATCCAGATAACTAAACTAGTGAGAGGACAAGGCCTTGCTAGGTTGATGGCTAAAAGTAATCTCAAAGCTTCCCAGATATGTGGTGCTAATGATGTTGATAATGTAAGTTCTAGTATTGAGCATACTCCATGGTATTCTGACATTATATAGTATCTAAAACATATGAAGTATCCTGAGGGGTATGATGATAACAAAAGGAGGACACTTAAATTACAAGCCTTAAAATATGTATTTGTTGATGGGGATCTTTACTAGAAAAACAAATATGGAATTTTACTACTATGCTTAGATGAGCATCAGTCAAAACATATCATGAAGGAATTGCATGAAGGCATGTGCGGAGGTCATTTTTCAGCTAAGACTACAACCCACAAGATTTTAAGGGCTGGATACTATTGGCCTAAGGTTTTTAATGATTCATATCATTATACTAGAAAATGTGATGCATGTCAGAAGTTTTCAGGTAAGCTGAGATATCAGGGAGCATTGCCCTTAAAACCCATGCAAGTTGAGGCTCCATTCTATCAGTGGGGTATTGACTTCATTGGAGAAATTGTGGAGAAATCAAGTGGTGGACACAAATGGATCTTGGTGGCAACTGATTACTTCACAAAATGGGTGGAGGCAATTCCAACCAAATAGGCAACAAGTAGGGTGGTGATTAACTTTCTGATGGAAAATATTATGTTCAAATTCGGCACTCCAATAAGGTTAATTACAGATAATGGAATGTGTTCTAGATTTGAGGAATTCAAAAACTTCTGTAATACACATGGCATCACTGTGTCCTATGCTACCCCCTATCATCCACAAGCAAATGGACAAGTAGAATCAAGTAACAAAAGCCTCTTGAAAATCATAAAGAGAATGTTGGATAGAAACAAGAAAGCATGGGATTCAAAATTAAGAATGGTAGTATGGGCTGATAAGATCACTGTAAAAAGAGCAATTGGGAGATCTCCTTTTGAACTAGTGTATGGAACACAGGCAAGAATACCATTAGAAAATCTCATTCCAGTTTACAAGTTCATCCTTCAAGAAGATTTAAATATTCCTGAACTAATGGAGGAAAGGTTGGAACATCTTGTAGAACTTGATGAAACAAGGAGACTAGCTCAAAGGTAGAATATTAAGCTACAATCACAAGTGAAATACTCTTTGATAAAAAGGCCAAAGATAGGAAGTTTGAAATAAATGATTTAGTATTGATGTGGAATGCTAGGTGCTAGGACAAAGGAAAGCATGGGAAATTTGAACCTCTATGGTTAGGTCCTTTTGTCATAACTGGCAAAGGAGGTGATGATTCCTACCATCTGTAAAACATGTCTAGAGAAGAGCAGGAATTACATGTGCATGGGCAATATCTGAAACTTTTATTTTCATAATCATGAACAAGGAGGATTGAGCATTGCCAGTGCATGGACAACCCTCAAACAATTCTCAAAATATCTTATTCCATGCACAGTAGTCTAGGAAAATTCCTGTTCCCCATTGCTATCACTCTCATTTCCTATTTTCATAGAATTATCATCCCGAACAAATAAAACAGGTGGTCTACTCCCCCAAGAGATCTGAATCCTTGTTATACTCACAAAGAGTAAAACATCCTAGATAGAGCCACTATTAGGATAGGAAAATTTAAAATTTTCTATATTTACATTTCTCCATATTTGACCAAATCATATAACATTTCCCCCAAAAAAATCATAATAATATTGATGCATCCAATAAAAGGTCCATAACAAAAACAATGAAAAGGGCTTAAATTTCATACTATCGGCAAGACTTTACATTACTTATGCCGATCTATGTTGAAATAACTATCAACATGAAAACGAGGATTAGAGAGAAGATTTTGAAGGTCGTTGATGGAGGAAACTATATCGATGACCTTTCATCGGGGAGAAAATTTACCGGTCATACCGATCGGTAAGACTAAAAGCTATCGGGTAGCACTTTGAAGATCATCCCAACGGTATACATTATACCGATGGGGCATTTCGGTGAAACTGTCACCGAACATCCCTTAGAATCAAATGAAATAATGGTCATCGGCAAGAGATAAATATCGGAGTGAAAGATTATCAAGTCTCCGATGCTTCGGTGTCTTGGTGAATAACAAAAGGTGCTTCGGTATAACTCACATCGATGTGTGTGATAAATAAGAACCATTGGCAAAACTAAACATGTCAGAACGAAAATTATATGTCTTACCGACTCACAAGTCACAATGATAAAAGTGTCAGTGACACTTTGTCAAGTTCTCACAAATAAAGAGTATAAAATAGCCATTGGAGAGATAACCATGATCGGGTGACTTAAAAAGGATTACCCCGATGGTATGACTCACTCTGATAAAAATGAGGATTACACCTATTGATAAGAAGTTCTATAAATCATATTGATGAGATATTAAGAAAGTCCTGCCGATCTAGGATAGAAAGGGCTATCAGGAAGACAATGATGATCGGGTAAATATAGATATGTTATCCTGATGGCATAAATCACCCTGATAACAATTGTTATCACACATATCGATCAGACTCTCACCGATAGTTATATTGGTAACACTTGATATATTAGAGGGAAATATAAATCACATAGCGATGAAAGAGGTCATGCCAATAGTAGTTGCGCCCACTTTCACATCGGGTAAAGTATAGATATCTCCTGCTGATATAACTTAATACAGCATCCAAGAAACAATTGAAGGGTTACAGCGATTGATTGTTCATGCCATAAAGAGATATTAAAGTTGCCTAGACATTATGAAAGTTATGCCGATGAAAGGAGTTATGACGATGTGACATTTCATAGCGATGAAGGACATTGAATTACTCAAACAAATAAATGCAAATGGTGATGAAATCCTCTAAAGATCATTGTAATTTAAATTAACAGAGTTGTTGAGAAGAGAATACAGGGGAAATCTTGAAGTGCAAATAGAGGATTTTGATTGCAACCACAAACAACAGGTACATATATACATACCATTATGTTATAGCCTGTATTTTGATTTTCTGATGGAGACTCTAGGAAAGGGAAAAAGCAGAAAATCACAAGGAGAAACAAGTAAATCTAAAAAAAAAAAAACTGATAAAACCCCCGAAGAAAAGATAAAAGACAGAAAGCTCAATCAAGATTTGATTGATCAATTTCCAGGGTCAACTCCCAAGGCTAGAAGGTCTACTCAACTTAGGGTAGAAGTGGAAAAATTAGAAGACAAATATAAATGCTTAGGAGATATTTGGACCCCAATCAGAGGATATGAACTTTTTAGATTCCACTATAACAGGAGATTTAGGAATGCTCCAATGTCAAACCCATGGCATTTAAATTTGGGTAAAATGGTGGTGCCTATTGTATTCCTACAAGATCTTGCCAAACAATACAATCCAAGTCTGAAGGCTATATGCAACCCACAAGGGGAGCCTATTATTTATTTGTCAAAAAATGCCATCTATGAAGTATTCAATTTGGATGATTTATGCACTGTCCCTATTATTTATGAGGATCTAGAAAAGGAATACTAGAGAATGGATACAACCTACAATAGATGGAGGTTGCCTATTCATAGGCCCAGAATTGAAGGAGAATTAGTGCCTCTGAATGAGAATGATGGTCCTCCTTTTCATGTGGCAATATTTGAACCATTTATACAACACACTTACTATTCTGTGGGTCAGGTATTAGGATTAGAGGTCCCTGAATTTGTGACAATCCCTTTGATGGTCATAGCTACAGACATCCAATGCCATAATGCAAGGCAATTTGATTATGCTACTTATGTTGTTACTAGAATTGACTCTTGCCTAATTGCAATAAAAACAATGCCCCAACTGTTTCTTTTGAGCATTATTCCTTTCATATGCACATAGTGCTATATTATGGCCAAGAAATGGGGTTATGGCCAACTGGATTTAAGGTTTTTCCAAAAGACCAGAAAGGGCAGAGGTTGCCAATACAAATATGGACCAGGGTTTGGGACAACAGATATGCTTTTTCTAGTTATGTGCAGTTTGAAGAGTATTATGTAAAAGTACTGTATAGGTATTTCAATCACCCTTGTGAGTATTTGGTCTCAACTAAGATAAAGAGATTCCTCAGACCAAAAGATTTTGGTGGCCCTCCCACTATTATTCATAATTGGGGAGATTGGTATTGCTTTGAAGATGCCATCATGGTTAGAGTGTATGGTTTTGAAGACACTCCATTTATCTTACCCAAAACTATCCCTGACAGAATTACTTATTTAGAAATAGTTAGGCAAATGCACTGCTCGAATGTAATGCATCTGAGCTCACATGATAAACAATCTTTTATGCTTATGTTTTAGAGATTTTACTGTGGTATCCAAAGAGGGTTACAATCTCATCATAGATAAATTGATGCATTACAATATGAAGTGTGCTGAGGTGAGGAAGGGATTTGACCCTGAAGGCTTTATTGACTCTACTTGAAGGAAACAAAACCTCAGTGGATACATACACATCCCTTATCCACATGATGATGTTATTAGAAACCTAGAAGAGGCTGAGGTAGAATTAGTGGTAGAAAAATATAACAGGGATCTATGTGAGAAAAGAAAACAGATGGCAGAGGTTGAGGTTATATCCTTTGAAGATGAAGAACCAGCAGGGCAAGAAGAGCCACAGGACAAAACAGTAGAGATGTCCAAATGAAAAATGCTACAATATCAACCCCCTGTCATAATACATGATGAGGGGTCTGCTGAAGAAGACCCACATCAAATAGCTTATGATTCTTTTATCTCTGATGATGAATTTATTCATTGAAAAGAGTTTAAGTCATTTTTGTATAAATACAAAGGGAAGGAAATCAGAGAGCCAGTAGATGATGTTTTTGCTGATAATGAAAGACAATTAATAGATATGCTAAAAATAACAGTGGATAAGGAGATGCAGGATATGACCCCTAGCAAGGGGAGATAGTTGCTTAAAGATGCAAGGGTGATGATTTTTCCTGGCCTTGATTTAAATTTTGCTTTAGTCTTTGACAGTTTTTTAAATAATACAGGTGATAAGTATAAACTCACTCTAGAGGGTGTCAATGAAGTATATATGGGCACCAAATATAATAATGATGAAAATTCATTAATGATATGGGCCCTATATCCTCCTCATAAAAAGATAGCAATTATAGACACTGAGAAAACTTTTGACCATGTCATGACTCTGAAAGTAGGGGAGACTGATCCTTTGATAACTGCAAACATTGGCATCAATGTTGCAAAGTTAAATAAAGCACAGGCTCAAATGTTGATTAAAGAAAGAGATACGTATAAATTGAGCTATGAGAGGTTGACAAAAGAAAATGATTATTTAAAGGATGCTGTTAAGAGTACCTTCAGAGGATCAACAAAAAGGTTAACCCTGGGTGAAAGTTCACAAAGCACCAAGGCACTATCCACAGATCAAGTAGCACAAATTTAGATGGATATACTGGTTACAGTACTTCAGAACAGGCATGCCAACATGGTGCATTGGTTGAATCAATTCTAGGATAATTTTTCTCAAAATTATAAAGCAATTTAAGAACATGAAAGACTTGAAAAAAGGTTGCACGAGAAGATAAATGAGAAGGAAGGTAAGGATACTTCTGACATTGCAAGTGCCTCCAATATAACAGAGTTGATCGAGCAACATCAAAAATATTATGATCAACTTAAAGTTGATGCCAAGGAATGTGTTGAAGCTTCAAAAACAGAAGTGCCCTCGTTATTCAAAAGTGATAAAGAACTAAAAAACAAAGAAGAGTGGAGCAGTGACTGTCAAGCTATATTACATGAAGCTTTGGGAGCTCTTAAAGACAAAGATTCGGCATCCGGGGAGGCCTGCAAACATTTGGAGAAGATGGTCATGATGGATGTGGTTATAAGGAATGCAATTGAATTTACTAATTCCCATCGTGGCCAGGAGTACATAGATCATGTTACTAAACTTTACCTGTGGTTGAATAGAGCCTAATCATTGTTATGTTGTCTTTTTAACTTCCCAAAAGACTTATTGAAGAGTTACGTCTCTTCACAAAAATACCTATATAAGTTCAAACAATTGGTGCTTAAAGATCATCAGCAGTAGAATATATACATATAATTCATAATGTTTCTCAAAGACCATGTTGCATATTTTTAATGAAGAAGTAGATTGAAGTTCTCTGATTTAGTGGTTCTATTCTAGTATCAATTATCTATTAAGATTATTCAATTGTGTGGTTGTCTCCAATTCTGTGTTTCCTTCTTATTCAAATTAATATATCAAGCATATATTTAATTTGTCAATGCACATTCGTTGTATTTGTGTGATTGAGTAAATTGGTTTCCATTTGAGGAATTAAAATCTTTCTGATCAGTCACAATAACTTGGAAGTGTTAGTGTGGATTACTAAGTAGAGCCATATAATTAGGATTGCCATTCTGTCTCCAAGATAATATTATATGTTCTTGCATATTCATTTCAATTGGTTCCTTCAAGAAAGGATTAAAATACCTTCTGGTGAATTATAAGATATCTGATTATATTGGTTGGATTATCATGAAGAGTTTGTCAGTCATTTGTTTGCACGTTTATACAAGTTATAAACTAAAATTGTGCCAAACAATTAGAATTATTGTCCACTATAAGCCACTAGTCTTAGTCCTTCATTTGACTTTGTTTACCCAACAAGGCACTGGTCTTATTTCTATTCATCATTTAAAATTCACCTTGATATTGCTTATACAATTTATACCAACCACTCATTAGATATAAGAATTAGTTAGCAAGCTTTCATCTATCCTGCACCATATGCCATTGTAGATAGATTTAATCAATCAATACATTTACATTTAGTCTGCCTTAATTCCCAAGGTTCACCCACCTAGGTGTAGCAGGACCTAAAGTGTAGGAAATCATCAAACCTTGAAGGTTGATTTCGTTAAGTTAGTTCAAAAATGTTGCTACTCTAAACATAGAGCTTGGCATCCTCTTAGGATTAGCAACCTGCATTTTTGAGATCTAACGGAACTCAACCAAAATCAATCAACAGTGGAGATTCGTTGGCTATGTGAATGGCTAAGATTAAAGGATGGACATAGGTGAATGTGTAGATGACAAGTGGAGGGAAGATAAGGCTTATGTGTGACCATGTACATAAAAAGAACTTACATGTGAAATATATTAAATAAAATATGTAGTACCACTTATCTTTTTTAAATGAAAGAGGCACACATGTCGGCTCATGAGATAAATGATAAGAGAAATTAATTAAATAAATAAAATTTATTTAATTAATTGGAAAGTGGGCTTATGAAAGTAATTTTTAATTAAATAAATAAAATTTATTTGATTAAAAATATAAGAATGAAGATAATTAAATAATTAAAGATTGTTTAATTATAGCTTAGAGAAAATAGAAGAAATAACTAATGAATTAATTAAATAAATATAAATTTATTTAATTAATAGAAGAAAAAGATATGATAGGGATATTGTTCAAGTGTGTTAGACAAATACAGATGATGGATAATGTAATGTTTGATACTAATGATAATGAGTCAATTTTGGGTGTCTACAATTAGAGAGTTCAGAAGAAAGATTGGATCAGAGTAGAAGAGTGCAAGTATGTGACCTTTGCCATTGATGTCAAAGGGGTGGAGAAGTCATGTGAAAAACTTAGAGAGACAAAGAGTGCACGTGTGTAAAAAGATAGGGGGAGAATCTTCGTTAGAAAGAAAGAGTGCAGATGTGTAAAGAGATATGGGGACATTCCTGTCTTGATGGTTGTTACAGTTTTTCACATCATATGTTGCCATCAATGACAATGGGGGAGATTGTTGCAAGTATGTGTCTAATCAGTGTTGTCATTGATGTCAACATATCCTTGTTGTCATTGGTGTCAACTATGATACTTGTTTAGAAGCTTTGTATGTTGAGGATATTGAGAAAATTGGTCCCTACGGAAGAATCAAATGAGTTATAGTGAAGTGCAGTATAGACAGAGAGTTGTATGTTGAAGAATAGTCCGGTAGATTGCTCTGCATTTCCTTCTGCTTACAGATCTGGGTTTGCAGATTGGAATTTATTTAAAGGGATATCTAAAGATGCTAAATTTTGAGTTTGAGCCTCTAGTATGAAGTATTGAGAGAGTGGATTTCACCAGAGTAAAACCTACTTTTTCTGATTATTCTCTGGTGACAAGGAGAAAGTGTTTTGTTCCACATTCCTCTGTAATAAAGTATTTTGCTCTGTAGTTCTAGATGGAAGTCTGGGATGATGATAAGTGCCTACAATTGTAGTGGTTCATGTTCTGGCAGTCTGCAAGCTATATTTCTCTTATGACAGTTGAAGACAGTGAAGTTCATGTGTTCCAGTGAGATGATTCCTATGGAAAAAGTGGTTAAGGTTCATGCGGTTGCTTCTAATGATTATAATGTGCTTGTGGATGTCTCCTGATCATGTTCCTATCTTGACATTGGTCTGCATTAAGGAGTTGAGATCATGTTTGAAGATTGTTCCCAAATAGCATAGCGTGTAACCAGTCTTAGCTAGCTTGGTTAATTCCAGTAATTGTAGAGATTCCTTGAAGATTGTGTTTGAGTTCCATCTAAGGTGTGGCATGATCCGCATACATCTTTACTTCATTTCCTTTGCATAATATTGTAATAGGTCAGGACCTATTTTGTGAATGTTTGTATTTCTGACCTTGGAGATTATTCCAATGGTTGATGATTGTAATGCCAACCTTGATGATCATTCTAAGGTTGATGAAGTGTATAAATACTTGTAGTTGAGTCATGGAAAAGGAGTCCATGAGTGAAGATGGGAAGATAATAAGAAAGGTCAAAAAGGCAGCGCTGAGAAGAGGCAGAGCAGAGTAGAGGCAGAAGAGAGTAGAGAAAGCATGGGTGTGATGCAAATATGTGAATAACAGAGATGTGATACAGTTCAGTGAGAATGAAGAATTGGGATTCAGAATTCAATTGCTAAATGACTGTACCCTGGCATAATGGAAGATGCCTAAGCAATATTCAGTTTTCATGTGCAATATGATTGGAAGAAAACTTTTGTCATCAAGGCAGTGAGCCAACTGTTGATGGTGATGTTAGTCACAACCAAACACACAAAAAAAAAGTTACACAACAACCCTTGTTTATCCTAAAAGATACAATGAATTCAAAGAATTCATGATCCCAAGTCCCCATTGATTAGTTCATAATCTTCTGATGTTACTCTGTGGTTGATGTGTATTGTTGTTTTCCATTTTGGGGTCTTACATAGGTCAGTAGATCCTGCTTCTGCAACAATGCTTGACAGGGAGGTTACCCTACACAACATATATCCTCAAAGGATGTGTCTAAGTTGATATTTGCATGAGTTCTACCCATATTTATGATTCTCTGCATGATAGTTTCAATAGTACATACATCTAGCTTAAAAGATATGCTAATGATGTTCAGTTGTCTATGGGATGTTAGTATATTCCTCTGTTCTACTTAATGTTTATCATGGTGTGTAGTTTTGAAAGTGATTTCTATGAAATTAAAAAAAGGAAAAGGGTTAGAGAAAGTGAGATTCCTAAAATTACTTGATTGAGATCACTGATCCACATACATGTTCCCATACAGCAATGAAGAGAAGAAAACTAAAATCATACTTCACCAGGACAGTCCACAAATCTGCATGATTCAGTGCAAATCTTCAAGGGGAAAGTTGACCACAACATGCAATGAAATGAAAGCACTTCTATAGAACACAACATTCACCAGTACATATCCAGAAATCAACTTGAAGATTACTTAAGGTTTACAATCAGACTGTAATCTGAAGCTTCATCTTCATATAATATGTTCATAGACAGGCACATTTACAGTGATCTAAGGAAGGGACCTTGATTATTTCAACAATCCAGTCCTCGCTAGTCTCAGTAATCTGATCTCTTAAAATTACTACAAGTCTGATATTTTATGAATGACCTCCTCTTCAAAAATAAAATGGGCTCAATATATATGGCTCTGATTTCCCCTAATCTGGCACCCAAAAACCCTAGGAGATCAACGGTCTGCATCTTAAAATGTAGCATCAGATGGTGAGAGATGAATCCTTCCAAGAATTTGGGCAGTATGCCCAGACCTGGCACCACTCCCTCAATAATGTTTCCACCTGCAAACTCCTCCGCATTGAAAGCTTCGTCTCCTTCTGGTGTGTTTGGCTTCTCAGGATCTGATGCTAGCCTATGTGATGTCATCGCCACTCAAAGCTCCGTCCTTATGTTCACCTACATGCTGCCACTGTGTTGGCAACTCCATATCTTCCAGCTACTCCAATAATCTATAATAAATAAGAAGGAATAAGCATCATCGTTTAGTAAATCAGCAAGAAAAATGAACATTTACATTAAAACAGGTTCCAAATGCACAAACACAGCAATCGGGCCCTAAAATTATGAAAATCACGCATCAAAAATGCATATACAGCTTTAAAACCAGTCGGGTCAACCATCGTTGACTAGAAACATGCATCGGGTGCCCAAAAAAGCTTCAAAAATTCCATCGCTCCGCTTTTCCCGCCCCTTTTCTTTGTTCAAATCTTTGTATCTTTCGAATGCATGTTTTCCTTGTATATTAGGCTTGTATATGTTAATATACAAGCACCAAAATATGCAAGGAACTTTCTATTTTTAACTTCCATTTTGAATCCGGCTTATATGTGAATGATGTATAAAATGCAATGTATGTTATGAAATATACATTGCGGAGTTATGCAATGATTTAACTAAATCTGATAACTTTTCAAGTCCGCCACTTGTATAAGTCTTTGCATATCGGCTTTGTATGTCGAAACATACAAAGCATGAAATATACAAGTACTTAACCCCTTTTAATTTTCTCTTTAGGTTCGCCCGATGCATATGAACGTTACATGTATCTTTTGACTTGTATATTTCGTTTGTATCTTAAAAACATACAAGCGCCAAACATACAATAGTTTAACTCCTTTTCATGATCCCCTCAAGTCCGCGGCCTGCACATTGCAAATGTATATATCGAATGTTTGTTTAAATATACAAGCCTGAAATATACAATGAATTAACATTGCTTAATAACTTTTTGGTTCCAGCCCTTGTATAAATGCATTGTATGTTACAACCTGCCAAACATACAAACGTGAGATACATGCAATGGATTTAAACATTTATTCATTTCAACTCTTAACTATTTCAGGTCCACCTTATATGTACAAATATAACATTAACAGATGCATACAAGGCAAACATGACATACAACCGACTTGTATATGAACCCGACTACTCATGCGACCAAGTATAAAATGACATTTGCATATACAAACGACTTTGTATATGGAAACCGATATACAAAGGTTTTTGTATACAAGTGAACTCATATATAGAGGGCCTTGTGTATGCAACCCGATGTACAAAGAGAATTGTATGTGCAAATGGCAAACCCTTCCCTTGTACATTTTACCAAAATGCTCATAACATGCAAAATATGGCAAATTTTAAGATGGTTCAAAAAGCAACCCTAGCTCATTTTTTACAAGGAATCCAACCATATTATGCACTAGCACTGAAATGCATTTTTTTCTCTATTTTTAACAAGCTTTGCAATTTTAACCCCTTTTTCCCTTTACCACCAAGCAAAACAACAGCCGAAAAGCAAAAAACAAAGGCCACAGCAGGGGCCCTCATTTTGCTAAGGAGTAAAATGGGGCGTGTTGTGAACATCACAACAACTAGCAACCAAACAAAACAATCAAATTCAACCCATTAAATAAAATTGAATGAAATTAATTCATAACTTCCAACTATCTTTTCTGCAAATCATCATTCAACTTAGGACTTAATGTATTCAATAAGGTGCATGAATTTTTATTTTAGTTTAAGTGGGTGCACGTGATTAATTATTCTCATCTTGAAGATCAGTTGAATAAACCAGTGACTGATATTAGACTACATAGGTGAGGATTCCCTCATAGCCAACCAGATAGAGCCTTGCTGCCAACGAGAATCTATAGCCCCGACAAGGTTATCGTTACAATTCTCCTAAGTAGAGCCCCATTGCCATCGAGCGTCTATAGCCCTGGTAGACTTACTTAGATGGCTTAATCTAGATTTTCAGTATAATCCATTTTATTTATTTATTTATTTTTATTTCTGATAGAGATTTCATAAGATATAACAATTGTAACTTCATGATGCAAGGAGTGGTCACTTGCTGAAATTAAGCTGAGAATTGTAATGGTAGCAAGGGTGACCTCTGATTTTTCACCTAATATCTACACTGGTAAGTTCAACAAACCCAAGAATTTTAGGTGTGTCATTGTGAGAAACATTCCTTGAATACTCAACCCATTCTTATTGAATACAAAATTTCACAAGTTAAACAACTTTCTACATTCATGACAGTTACAACAAGTTATGCATGAATTTCAAATAATTAACCTTAATAATCTAAATTTTCCATTGTTGTTAGTCTTACTCTAAATCAAAAGAAAGATCCCTGCTGAGGAAACAAAGCAACCAAAACAAAGCAAGCAAAACAAAGCTAATGTACAGACAACTATACAAAGAAAGTACACTATGATACACATGACTATCATGATGCCACTTCAGGCCTGAAAATAGTGTTTGAGAAACTGTCCATTAACTGGTAATGGAACATCCTCACCTATTAAGGACTTGAGCCTGTAGGTACTGTCTCCTAGAATTTCAAAAATTTGAAAGGGGCCTATCCAGAGTTTGTCAAACTTACCATGAGCACCCTTCCTTTCATGTGCTTTGTCCCACATTAGGACTAGATTTGAGATCCTAAAAGCCTTGATTCTAGCTCTTTTGTCAAACCAGTGCTTGACAATAGCCTGATGTTTAGCAAATTGGTTAATTGCTATGCCTCTTTTTTCCTCTAGGTGCATTAGCTGCAGCAATCTAACTTCATGTTTCTTATCTATGCCTAGGTACTCTTGTGCAAACTGCAGTGTAGGAATCTTTAAGTTGACAGGGACAATTGGATCCACCCCATATACTAAGTGAAAAGGTGAATTTCCTAAAGCATATTTCAATAGAGTGTTCCATTCCCTTGGGTTCTTATCTATCATCTTTTTTATGATTTTCAATAGGTTCTTGTTTGTGGATTGTGCTAATCCATTCCCTTGGGGATAGTAATTTGAGGAGAATTTTAAAATGACCCCATCATCAAAAGCCCAACTTGACAATTTAATTGAAGCAAAAGCAGGTTCATTATCACATACTAAAGCATATGGAACTCCATACCTGGTTACTATATTACTTTCCAAAAACATAATGACATCTTCAACATTGCATGTCTTGCTACTGACAGCCTCAGTCCACCTAGTACAATAGTTAGTAATAGTTAAAACATACCTGTGGCTTGAGGATGATGGAGGATTGATTGGTCCTATGAAGTCCATTCCCCATTGAGCAAAGGGGCACATCTCCATCACTAGCTGCAAAGGTTGAGCAACATATTTTTCTCTGTTTGCAGTAACCTGGCACATATGACAGCATTTGATGTGCCTAGCAGTATCTTTGAAAATTGTGGGCCAATAATACCCTACCCTAAGGATAGCATGAGTGGTGGCTAAGGACGACCCATGTGTAGTCCCAAATTTATCATGCAATTCTGCTAGCACCTTATCTGCTTCCGATCTTTCTAGGCACCTTAGGTATATCCCCTCATAGTTTTTCTTGAAAAGGACTCCTCCTTTTAACATGTATTTTAGTGACCTTATCTTCAGGGCTCTCTTCTATGAGGCCTGCAGTCTTGAAGGACATCTTTCAGTGATCAAGATGTGTTTTATATCCAAGTACCATTCTCCATCATCTTTTGCATTTACAACATACTGCTAGCTCAGGATATTAGGATCAATCTCTGATATCATTTGGCTTAATGCCTGCCCTCTTACCAACTTCATAGGTGCTATGTCCATATCGTACTCCTAGAGGATAGTGATCCATTTAGCCCTCTTTTCTCCTGGTTCACTTTGCATTAACAACATTTTCACTACTGCATCAGGTACTACAGCAAGCACCTTACTTCTCAGGATGTAGTGCCTGAACTTCTTGACTGCTCAAACCAAAGCAAGTGACTATCTCTCAACATCCATGTACCTAAGCTCTACATCTCTGAAATGACAGCTCATGAAGGCCATAGGATTTTCTTCATTTTCTTCATTTTTCTGCGTCAGCACTGCTGCAGAGGTATGCTCTAAAGCAAATGAATAGATGTAGAAATCCTTGGTGTAATCTGGACTGATCAAAACTAGAGCATTTGATATGGCCTTCTTAATGTCTTCAAAAGCTGCTCTAGCTTCCGGTGTCCATTCAATTTTAGCATCCTTCTTGAGCATGGTGTTCAAGGGCCTGATAATCTCTGCAAAGCCAGTGATAAATTTCCTAACAAAATTAATCTTACCAAAGTAAGATTTGAGATCTATCTTGCTTCTAGGTAGTTGTATCTTCATGATGGATTTTATTCTATCAGGATCAATGATGATCCCATCCTCAGTTATCAGGTGGCCTAGCAATTTCCCTATGGTCATCCCAAATATGCACTTCTTGGGATTCAAGGATATCCCGTATTGCTCTCATTTCTTCAGCACCTTTCTCAGGTCCTCCACATGGTTTCCTCTATCTTTGGAGAACACCATTAAGTCATCCATATATATTACTATGCACTTACCAATCAGGCCTCTGAATGTTATGTCCATTGCTCGCTGAAATGTGGCTCCAGCGTTTATCAACCCAAACGGCATGCGCCTATAGGTGAAGATCCCCCACTTCATGGTAAATGCGGTTTTCAATCTATCAATTATGTCTACCATCACCTGGTTGTAACCAGAGAAACCATCCAAGAAGGACATCATCTTGGCACCGTTCACAATCTACAGGACTTCATCTAGAGAAGGCAAAGGATAATTATCCTTTTCAGAAGTTTGATTCAAGTTCCTGAAGTCCATGCATAGTCTAATGTCACTGTTATTTTTTCTCACTGGGACCAGGTTCACCACCCACGTGGAGTGTCTCATAGGAAATATGATCCTAGCATCAAGCAGCCTTTTAACTTCTTTGAAAATGATTGGCTCCAGTAAAGCGTTGATGGGTCTTTACTTTTGCCGAAAAGGCTTAGCGTCTAGCTTCAAAGGTATCGTATGAGTGATGACTGATGTGTCGTAAGTTTTTAGCTCTTCATACGTCCAGGAAATGACATGGATGTAATCTTTGAGGGCCTGGGTTATCCCTTTCAATTCCTCTTCCATACAGACCTTCCCAATCAGAACATTTCTTCTTTTATTACCTTGCCCAATGTCAACCTGCGAATACTGTTCCTCGTCAGCCTTTGGAAGATCCCTTTGTTTTAGCATGTTGTCCAAATCAAATACTCTCTCTAGCTCTATCATTCCCCTAGGAATTTTGTTACTTGGTAGCTCCAGGATTTCTTCTTCTTCCCAGGCGTGATCTTCTAGATTCTTTTCATCAATGATCTGTGCTGAAAAGGCCTCTCTATTGGAAATAAAATCCAATATATGCTGATCATCATCAAATACTTGGAGATTAGTTACATTATTATGTATTGAAGGCACTGATACTAATTCAACTAAGAATCTTTTTAAACCTGATATGGACAATGGCTCTAGAGTACTGGCAGCTTGGGCCAAAGCATCTGCTCTGTGGTTTTGCTCTCTGGGTACATGGGTGATATTGAATGCATCAAACTCTTCTATTAAGTCCCACACCCTATGTCTGTAATTAGACATCCTTCTGTATTTGTAAGAGTATATACCTCTTACCTGTCTGACAACTAATTCTGAGTCTCCATAGACATGTAAAATTTTCACCTTCTTCCTAAGAGTGAACAGTATCCCATGAATTAGAGCTTTATACTCTGCCGCATTGTTTGTACATGGGAACTATAATCTGTATGCTGCCAAGTAGGATTTTCCAGATGGATCAATGAGGTCTATTCCTACTCCAGCTCCTTGTTTTGACTTAGATCAATCAAAGCTGAGGATCCATGGCTTATCTTCATCTAAAATCTTGTCTGGTGCTTCTTTCTTTCTTTTGGCTCTGGCAGCTACACCACTGGATATCCATTTTAGCTTTGGTGCCTAGCCCTCTTAGGCACCACCTTATCAGCTTTATGAGAAGCTGGCATTTCTTCTTTTCTCTTATCATCAGGAGGAACGTTCTCCGGACCACGTAACATATGCCTTCTCAAGATATGCAGGCACAATGAGCAAGACGTCTCCGAGTGAGGTGCTTCATGCAACCTGCACCACTTCTCAATCAAGGCATCCTGGGGAGGCCCTTGCTGCTGCATCATCTTTTAGATTTCTTTTGATAGAAACTCTTCAAATTTGGACAGATTGCTGCCCCTATCCTCATCAGATAACTTGTAATTTGACTCCACTAAACAATCACTCCCAGGGGTGATTTTCTTCTTGTTCTTGGCATTACTCCTGTTGCATACTAGTATCTCTTCTATCATCCTCCTGTTCCTGCAGAAGACAAACAAAAATCAGTATCACTATCATTATCTATGGAACTCACCACGGGTGAAGATGCTTCACTGTATGCTTGTTCCAACTCCAACATGTCTAAATAGGCATCACAAGTTTTTTCAGAATGAGCCTCATCATGTAACCTACACCATCCATCAATTAGAATATCATGAATAGGCACATTTAATAATTGACATCGTTTCACTTGTCTAAATAAATGCATCTCAAATTTCTTGAAATGATCTAGTTCTATTTTATTTCCCAGATTATAATCAGGGTCTGAATTTATTTCATCATTCCAAAGGTCATCATTATGATCATGTATGTCAAGCATCAAGATTTCTTCTATGCTGGCGGTTTGCAGTCTGATGGAGTAAACTCCTGGTTCCACATCCACATACATGATTTCATTGGTTTTGTTATACTCGGTGATCATGTGTCTCATGCAGCATTTAGTATCTATCTTTATCTGATTTGGCATCCCTTTCTAGGGCAACCACATATGACTAAAATCAGTTGACATGTATCCGTTGAGGGTTTTTGACTAGTCTCTATTGAGTAACATTCCATATGTATCAGGTATATCAACTACCTGAATATCAATATAGTGCTGGATTCTGGGATCTGATGCTAGCTGCATGTTAATGTGGGTCAGTTCTCCTACCACACTTACTTCTGTTTGTCCAATTGTGTCACTTTCTTTAATGATTTAGCAGGATATAACCCTAAAGCGTTGCATATGGATAGGGGCATTACATTGGTAGATGCTCCTGAGTCTACTAAGTAGTTGCGCAAATTTTTACCAAACATCCTTGTGGTAAGGAGGAAGGGAGGTGACTCACTCTTGTCCTTATATAGGGTCATGTGGGAAGTCTCTGTAGCTTGAACAGTAGCTAAGGTTTTAGGTTTAACGTTAACATCCTTGGCAGCATGATCTTTATTTCCAAATTGGCCTGGGGTATGGCTATCTTCCTTTTGAGCAGAACCGTCTAATGATTTCATGAAAGTATTCTTGATAGCAGGGGTTTTAAGCAACTCTGACATTGGTAGGCTGATCTTAACCTTTTTCATTTCGTCAGTCAGATAGGAAACCAACCTGTTAGATCCAGGAAGTGGATTTGTAGCTTTTGGTGCTGTGTTATGGGGTGCCAAATACTGAGCATTGATCTTGGGGAGTCTAGGGTTATTACTTGCCTTGGGGTCAGGTGGAGTATTGAAATTGTTTGGAGGCAATGAGGTGGTCAAAGGATTAGTAGATCTGTTTGAGTTATTCCTTAAGTTGTAGTTATGCCTACCCTGAGGTTGTTGTTGATAAGTATTAACTTCCTTATGCTCAATTGATGGCTCATTCTCATCCTCAAAGGGGAAAACATAGTTAAACTCAAAAGCCATGGCTGATTCCTCACATGTTGAAGTGTAATCCTGATGTGATGATATTGTCTGCTGATAAGAACAATGCATGAAGATTTCTAGCACTAGGGTAGAATCATACTCACAGGGGACAATTTCATTCCCCTCTGCATAAGGTGGGTTACCTGAGGTACTGGCCACTTCAGCTTGGAAAATGCTAGCAGTGACCTTGAATTGAGGACAGTCCAACTCTGCATGAGCGTTGTTGTTATGTATCCTGCACCAGTTCATAAGTGCTGCCTCTGTAAGGTTTACTCTGGTGGTCTGTTTAGGTTCACCAAGAGGCTGATTGTCTAGGGGTGATGGCAAGGAACCATTGTTTGGCCTGGTGTTCCACACTCTAGGCTGTCTAGGAGGATTGTTGTTGCCATTATTATTATTGTAATTGTTGTACCTCCTATCAGGATAAGTTGGTTTGTCATTGGCATAACCTCTGTTTTGATTAGGCTGAGAGTAGAAGTTCTAATTTCTCAGATGAGTGACCTCAGTAGTAAGTTTCCTTAACTGCACTAATATTTCTTTGATTTCTTCTTTCTCTTCCTGAACCTTGGCCACTACAGTCTCTGTCTGAGGCTTGAAAAAGGAAGACCCACTGTTATTGTTGGATTGTTCTACAGCCTGAGGCATTTGTGTCTGATATGGTAACATCTAGTTATTTCCACTTGGTGGTGGCATGACACTGAGTGGTGGTACTCGCAAAGGGGCTGGCATCACAACTGAAGGCATCATGGCTCCATTAGTCTATTGGTAGGCAGGATATGTAGGATAACCAGGAAGTGTAGGGAAGGAAATGTTTGGTGTGGGAGTAGGAGCCAATTGCTGACTGACTTTGATAGCCTCCTCAAAAGCCTGTGCTAAGGTTGTTACACCAGGATGTGTTCTTCTTATAAACATGGAAGTCAGGGGATCTAAAGATGAGTAATAAATGCTCCTAGTTGCTTCATCTATTACAACATAGGGAGCAACTAGCTTAGACAACATCTTTTGGAATCTGGCATTGAAGTTTGCAATAGGTTCTCCTTCACATCTCTTGATGGTAGCAAATAGATGATAGTTCATTGAAGGATCAATAGGCACCCTAAATGTATCCTTAAAAGATTTCTCTAAGGCATCCCATGGATAGACTGAACCCTAACCTAGATTGGTATACCAGCTATAGGCCTCCTCTCCTAAGGAAAATAGAAACAATCTGCATACCACATCTTCATGTTCATATCCAGCCCTACAACAAGCTTCCTTGTAGGTTCTGATATGATCGTCAGCATCCTGATATGGGTGATACTTAGGACAAATTTTATCAGGATTCTTAGGCAAAGCATGATATGCATTGAAGGTCAAAGGTGACTCTACCATGAAAAATGACATTGTAACCGATGGAGGTTGGATCTGGGGTATGATAGGTTAAGGTTGGACCTGGGGTGTAATAGGTGGTCCTGAAGGTATTTGAAAGCTAATAGGAGTTACAAGAGCACGCTCCAGTGAGGCTCTGGATGCACTAGGATCAGGGGAATGATGAATGTCTACAGTTTTGGACCTAAATCCCCTTATAGGTAGTTCCTTAAAGAGTCCACTAGATCTGGACCTTGTATTTGGCCTAAAAGCCAGGATTTCTCAAGTTTTCAAGGCAAAATGGTAGGTTTATGGTCAGATTTTGAAACTGACGAAATGTTTAAGCAATGTATGCAGGAATCTATGGTTCCCTTCATTTCACCCTCATTCTAACGCTAGTTTTTATGGTGTAGATGGTGATGTTAGTCACAACCAAACACACAAAACAAAAGTTACACAACAACCCTTGTTTATCCTGAAAGATACAATGAATTCAAAGAATTCATGATCCCAAGTCCCCATTGATTAGTTCATAATCTTTTGATGTTACTCTATGGTTGATGTGTATTGTTGTTTTCCATTTTGGGGTCTTACGTAGGTCAGTAGATCTTACTTTTGTAATAATGCTTGATAGGGTGGTTACCCTACATAGCATATATCCTCAAAGCATGTGTCTAAGTTGAAATTTACTTGAGTTCTACTCCTATTTATGATTCTCTGCATGATATTTTCAATAGTACCTTCATCTAGCTTAAAAGATATGTTAATGATGTTCAGTTGTCTACGGGATGTCAGCATATTCCTCTGTTCTACTTAATGTTTATTATGGTGTACAGTTACGAAAGTGATTTCTATGAAATTAAAAAAAAGGAAAAGGGTTAGAGAAAGTGAGATTCCTAAAATTACTTGACTGAGATCACTGATCCACATACATGTTCCCATACAGCAATGAAGAGAAGAAAACTAAAATCATACTTCACCAGGACAGTCCACAAATCTGCATGATTCAGTGTAAATCTTCAAGGGGAAAGTTGACAACAACAGGCAATGAAATGAAAGCGCTTCTATAGAACACAGCATTCACTAGTACATATCCAGAAATCAACTTGAAGATTACTTAAGGTTTACAATCAGGATGTAATTTGAAGCTTCATCTTCATATAGTATGTTCATAGAACAGGCACATTTATAGTGATCTGAGGAAAGTGGTGCAGAAGCACCTCGAAGACATTAAGAATCTGAGGATTCTATACATTTTATGTTATGTCCAAAATGTTATGTTGTAAGGCCTTAAGCCACTTTGAGTCTTAGTTAGCCACATAATGACATGTATGTCAAGAAACAGCTTAAAAGCTTGTAACCGAACAAGGAGTGTAACTGATTGGCAGTGGTGGTTCGTTTTCCACCATGTGTAACTGTCAATTGAGAGTCTTTATATAGTTGGTCTCTGTTCGTGTAGAGGGAGAGAAGTGAACGAACAGAAAGAGAAAAGAAAACAATTTTTGTATGTATAATCTCTGGAAGGAATAGAAAAGGTTTAGTTCCTGGTCTAATTACAAAACATCGATTTGGAGTCATTCCACTGGTGGGTTTCTTTGAAACCAGTGGAATGACCTCCATGTAGTTAGATTTATTTCTGTTCTGTAGTTTCTGTAGTTTTCGTGTGTTCTGTTCGGTTACAATGTGCAAAGAAAGTTAGCGGCGTGAATTTTGGGTTGTATCACGAAATGTGCATTCTATGAGTATATCACTTTTGTATGTTAGTGAGCATTTCCTATGTATATTGCAGATGTATGTGTACATCTTGTCGTTGCATGTTGAGAAGATAAAATTTGTGAGTATCTGTCATTTGTATGTCGCAGACAATATATGTGTATACCACATTTGCATGTAGAAACATTCTGTGTGTATCCAACAATTGCATTTTGTGATTGTATGTATGACCGAATGTACATTGTTAATGTACATTGGGGTAGATACAAATGTTGACCGGCAGTAGCGGTCGCAGCGGAAGGAAATACAAAGGAATTACCGGTGATAGGAGGTCATGTATTGTATGGCCGAGAAGGAATTAGCACTTCATGTGTATACAAATGTATGTGAGATCAATCAGTGTGTATGCGTCAGTCGTATGACAGAATAACTTGTATGTATTTGTTCTTTGTATGTAGTAAGACATACAACCGGTTGGGTCAAAGATTGTGGACCCCACCAATTGTAGAACAAATTATAGGTATGCATCGGTGTAAGATCACCCATCAGAGAACAAGAAACAAGTGTGGCCGAAGAAGCAAGTCCTACCGATGACAAAGTTGGTATGTAGCTTGTCGGTGTGAGTAATGCCATCGGCATAAGAAAGTCACTTTGGACCGACGGAAGGAACTCTCACCGATCAGGGTGAGAGGCGAGAAGTCTTGCCGATGGATGGCTCATCGGTGAAAGGTGTGTTGTCGGGGGATGCAGAAAATGTGCCGCCGATAGTTAGAGTCTTGCCGATAGGCAAGAATATGTATTTTTCGGTGTGACATTTAAATAGTCTTGCCGATATACTCTATAATGGCTATTTTGTGGGCCTTCCAAGGATTCCACAACCTGTGTTAATGTTCAACTAGGAACCCCTCTGCATCAAATTGGTATCAGAGCTCAGAAGATTCTGAGCATGTAGATAGAGCGCCGAAGGAGGCAATCTACACCAGGAGTTCGGGATAAGCATTGGTTTTTACTATCTGATTCTTGTTGAGAAGTTTTATGGTTGCAGGTGCAAGTTCACTCATTGCTGTAGGTAGACATGAAGGTCTATCAAGAGGGCCAGAGAAGATGGTCCATTGGTTGTCGCCAACAGTCTTGGGGAGAGAGGCAAGAGAGGACTCCCAGGTGAGGGACAGAAGTGTTGTTGTAGCAGGAAGGAGTGAACTTCTGATGCACCTTGGAGGCAGCCAGTCAAACTCCATTAATAGGAGTCACAGTTAGAAGGTAAAGAGGAAGCAGCAGAGGCATCCAGTTAGTATTGAAGACATCGAGAAAGCCAAAAGATATTGCAGGCTTTTCACTGAGCATTTCCATGGGACATGGAAAATTTTCAAGTCTGGGAGTATGGTGCAGAAGCACCTCGAAGACATTAAGAATCTGAGGATTCTATACATTTTATGTTATGTCCAAAATGTTATGTTGTAAGGCCTTAGGCCACTTTGAGTCTTAGTTAGCCGCATAATGACATGTATGTCAAGAAACAGCTTAAAAGCTTGTAACCGAACAAGGAGTGTAACTGATTGGCAGTGGTGGTTTGTTTTCCACCATGTGTAACTGTCAATTGAGAGTCTTTATATAGTTGGTCTCTGTTCGTGTAGAGGGAGAGAAATGAACGAACAGAAAGAGAAAAGAAAACAATTTTTGTATGTATAATCTCTGGAAGGAATAGAAAAGGTTTAGTTCCTGGTCTAATTACAGAACATCAATTTGGAGTCATTCCACTGGTGGGTTTCTTCAAAACTAGTGGAATGACCTCCATGTAGTTAGATTTATTTCTGTTTTGTAGTTTCTGTAGTTTTCGTGTGTTCTGTTCGGTTACAATGTGCAAAGAAAGTTAGCGGCGTGAATTTTGGGTTGTATCACGAAATGTGCATTCTATGAGTATATCACTTTTGTATGTTAGTGAGCATTTCCTGTGTATATCGCAGATGTATGTGTACATCCTGTCGTTGCATGTTGAGAAGATACAATTTGTGAGTATCTGTCATTTGTATGTTGCAGACAATATATGTGTATACCACATTTGCATGTAGAAACATTCTGTGTGTATCCAACAATTGCATTTTGTGATTGTATGTATGACCGAATGTACATTGTTAATGTACATTGGGGTAGATACAAATGTTGACCGGCAGTAGCGGTCACAGCGGAAGGAAATACAAAGGAATTACCAGTGGTAGGAGGTCATGTATTGTATGGCCGAGAAGGAATTAGCACTTCATGTGTATACAAATGTATGTGAGATCAATCGGTGTGTATGCGTCAATCGTATGACAGAATAACTTGTATGTATTTGTCCTTTGTATGTAGTAAGACATACAACTGGTTGGGTCAAAGATTGTGGACCCCACCGATTGTAGAACAAATTATAGGTATGCATCGGTGTAAGATCACCCATCGGAGAACAAGAAACAAGTGTGGCCGAAGAAGTAAGTCCTACCGATGACAAAGTTGGTATGTAGCTCGTCGGTGTGAGTAATGCCATCGGCATAAGAAAGTCACTTTGGACCGACGGAAGGAACTCTCACCGATCGGGGTGAGAGGCGAGAAGTCTTGCCGATGGATGGCTCATCGGTGAAAGGTGTGTTATCGGGGGATGCAGAAAATGTGCCGCCGATAGTTAGAGTCTTGCCGATAGGCAAGAATATGTATTTTTCGGTGTGACATTTAAATAGTCTTGCCGATATACTCTATAATGGCTATTTTGTGGGCCTTCCAAGGATTCCACAACCTGTGTTAATGTTCAACTAGGAACCCCTCTGCATCAGAAAGGACCTTGATTATTTCAACAATCCAGTCCTCGCTAGTCTCAGTAATCCGATCTCTTAAAATTACTATAGGTCTGATATTTTATGAATGACCTCCTCCTCTTCAAAAATAAAATGTGCTCAATATTTATTGCTCTGATTTCCCCCAATCTGGCACCCAAAAACCCTAGGAGATCAATGGTCTGCATCTTGAAATGCAACATCAGACGGTGAGAAATGAATCCTGCCAAGAATTTGGGTAGCATGCCTAGACAAGGTGGCGCTCCCTCAATAATGTTTCCACCTGCAAACTCCTCCGCATTGAAAGCTTCATCTCCTTCTGGTGTGTTTGGCTTCTTAGGATCTGATGCTAGCCTATGTGATGTCATCGCCACTCAAAGCTCCATCCTTATGTTCCCCTGCATGCCGCCACTATGTCGGCAACTCTGCATCTTCCAGCTACTCCAACAATCTGTAATAAATAAGTAGGAATAAGCATCATCATTTAGTAAATTAGCAGGAAAAACAAACATTTACATTAAAATAGGTTCCAAATGCACAAACACAGCAATCGGGCCCTAAAACTATGAAAATTGTGCATCAAAAATACATATACATCATTAAAACCAGTCGGGTCAACCATCGTTGACTAGAAACATGCATCGGGCGCCCAAAAAAGCTTCAAAAATTCCATCGCTTTGCTTTTCCTACCCCTTTTCTTTGTTCAAATCTTTGTATCTTTCGAATGCATGTTTTCCTTGTATATCGAGCTTGTATATGTTAATATATAAGCACCAAAATATGTAAGGAACTTTCTATTTTTAACTTCCATTTCAAATCTGGCTTATATGTGAATGATGTATAAAATGCAATGTATGTTATCAAATATACATTGCGGAGTTATACAATGATTAAACTAAAACTGATAACTTTTGGGGTCCACCACTTGTATAAGTCATTGCATTTCAGCTTTGTATGTCGAAACATACAAAGAATGAAATATACAAGGACTTAACCCCTTTTAATTTTCTCTTCGGGTCCGCCCGATGCATATGAACGTTGCATGTATCTTTTGACTTGTATATTTCATTTGTATGTTAAAAATATACAAGTGCCAAACATACAATAGTTTAACTCCTTTTCATGATGCCCTCGGGTCTGCGGCCTACACATTGCAAATTTATATATCGAATGTTTGTTTAAATATACAAGCTCGAAATATACAATGAATTAACATTGCTTAATAACTTTTCAGTTCTGGCCCTTGTATAAATGCATTGTATGCTATGACCTGCTAAACATACAAATGTGAGATACATGCAATGGATTTAAACATTTATTCATTTCAACTCTTAACTATTTCGGGTCCACCTTGTATGTACAAATATAACATTAACAAATGCATACAAGACAAACAAGACATACAAACGACTTGTATATGAACCTGACAACTCATGCGACCAAGTATAAAATGACATTTGCATATACAAACGACTTTGTATATGGAAAGCGATATACAAAGGTCTTTGTATATAAGTGAACTCGCATACAAAGGGCCTTGTATATGCAACCCGATGTACAAAGAGACTTGTATGTGCAAACAGCAAATGCTTCCCTTGTACATTTTACCAAAATGCTCATAACTTGCAAAATATGGTGAATTTTAAGATGGTTCAAAAAGCAACCCTAGCTCATTTTTGACAAGAAATCCAACCATATTATGCACTAGCACTGAAATGCATTTTTTCTCTATTTTTAACAAGGTTTGCAATTTTAACCCCCTTTTCCATTTACCACCAAGCAAAACAACAACCAAAAAGCAAAAAACAAAGGCCACAGTAGGGGCCCTCATTTTTCTAAGGAGTAAAATGGGGCATGTTGTGAACATCACAACACCAACAGTGAGCCTTCAATAGGGTTTAATAGCCCTTAGGGTGTAACAACCCTTATTGTAATCTTTCTAGGTTTAGGGTTGAGGCAGTGAGTGGAGTGACCAAGCCTGAACATTATTTTTGTAAAGATTGCAATGAATATTTGAGAGCTAATCCTCTCCGTGTTTTTTCCCTCTTTAGGTTTTCCACGTAAAATCTTGGTATTATGTGTCACACTTTTGTGGTTGCAGTTCATTTGCATATTATGCTTGTATTTCATTAATTCTTTGAAATGGTTAAAGATAAAAGTGCATGAAAAGATTTATAGAACACCGATTCACCCCCCTCTCAGTGTTCTTGACATTCAACATGATATTCCTACTTATGTGTAACTGTTGGGAGAGGTTTATAGTAACTTCAATTATCATTTTGAAGTTAGTTCTTTTCATTCTCAAGCAAGGAGTTCTTTCAGCATGAGATAGGATTTGTAACTCATTTTATAGACATGTGTGATAGTTTGCACCTTTGAAGATCTATGAAGATAAGCATTTTGCCTTCTTAATTTTCTATTCTATTGTGTACATTTGAATGAGTGATGCAATTACATATGAAGTTATCTCATTACTTGTTGTTACATCTCATTAGTAGCACCTTTGCGCAGAAAATATATGTATTTGCAGGTTATAAGTTGTGTTAAGATGCAATTGTTTCAAGTTGTGAGAAGTATTTTTTCCTTCTAGGATCATATGCATTATAGCCTCTGTATGAGATACAAAGGCATATAGGTATTAAGTTGTGCATGTCAAGATTTGTTGTTGATTGAATCTGTGTGTACAGGAAACTTTACATGTTTTAGATAACATTTTTGTGCATCACCTTAGGAAGTAGTCTTTATTTTTATGTTTCCCTCTTACCTTTTCCCTAGCAAAGCAGTGTTGGGAATTAAGGTGTCTCAACCTTTGCAAATTCCTAATGTTGTATTTATTTATCCCATGTTGAGTTGGCATAGTCAGCACCTTGTGTATATGTAGGAGGATAAATTTTGGTGACTTTGGCAGTCGTGGTTTCCCCCTTGAATAATTAATGGGGATTTGAGGGCAGCGCCCCCAAGAAGGGGTCAAGGGGCAGTGCCCCTGTCGCGGTACAGGGTGGGGTCAAGGGATAGCGCCCTCGTGGAGGTTCGGGGGCAACGCCCCCGAAACCTCAAATAATTTTTAATTAATGACAAGTGTCGGTGAGTATCTCTACACAAGAGAAAGGCATCTTTGGGTGGTCAAGGGAGGTTATGACATGTAAGAGGAATATGATATTTTTAGTCAGTGTATGATAGATTCTCTGATAGCTGTAAGGTGCGTAAGAGCATCTGTAGTAACCTATCTTAAGACCAGGCACCCACTTTGGGATGGGATGTTGGACAAGTGTCCTTTGGCGTGGGTTTTGGGGCATGAGTCCAAGATGGACACCCATCTCTAGAAGGTTCCATATTTTCCTTGTAAACTCTATATAAACAGGGGCTTGGATGGGAGATAGATAACTTTGGTACAAGTACTGTTATGCTGCTAGAATATCTCCAGATTTGACATTTGAAGACTCCTGAAAGAACATTGGCTCTGAAACTGTATTGTAATATATTATTGTTTACTGTAATACATTTGACCTATGTTTTGGAGTGTGGGGTTTTTCACCCATAAGGGTTTTCCCCACGTATATCTTGTCTCTCTCTCTTCTGTCTTCTTTCTAGTTCTTGTGTTTTGTTGCAATATCTCATGTTAATGTTTTAACATTGCTGTAATAGTTAGGATAAAGTTGAATTTGCATAGCCCTCTCCTCATTAGATTAGTATAGGAAGCATTTTCTGCACACCTAGCTTCCTTTCAAGCAGTAGTTTAGGTGAACACCATAAGAGATAGCTTACTCTAGAGGTTAGCTTCCATTATCTGAGCCCATAATCAGGGAGGTTTTCCAATGTTTCACCAATAGGCTGAGTTTACTTAGCAAGGGTGCACTATTAGGAGACAAAAATACCCAATGAGATAATAAACAAACTTGATAAAGAGTTAGCCAATTTTCAAGCATTTGTTGAAAATGAAAGGATAGCGGAAGAAACTATACCTATGATTCACAACATAAGAGAGTTGATAAAAGAAGGACAAGATGGTATTAATGTTATTCAAGGTTTAACACATATAGTAAACAATATTGTAATGCTAGTGACTGAATGTGCGAATGATATTAATAACATGTCATCATTGTCTCACACGCAAGTATTGACACCTATACTGACTATTGGAATGTCTACTTTTACATCAACAATTTTAACTACTAATACAAATGCTTGTAGTAATGCTACCATTGGTATTGGAGTATCTAATGGCACTAATTCACAAAATTACAAAGCTGTGGGATTCAATGATCAGAACTTGGCACCTAAGGTGATCTCTTCCATGAATAATGTACATTGGGGTAGATACAAATGTTGACCGGCAGTAGCGGTCGTAGCGAAAGGAAATACAAAGGAATTACCGGTGGTAGGAGGTCATGTATTATATGGCCGAGAAGGAATTAGCACTTCATGTGTATACAAATGTATGTGAGATCAATTGGTGTGTATGCGTCAGTCGTATGACAGAATAACTTGTATGTATTTGTCCTTTGTATGTAGTAAGACATACAACCGGTTGGGTCAAAGATTGTGGACCCCACCGATTGTAGAACAAATTATAGGTATGCATCGGTGTAAGATCACCCATCAGAGAACAAGAAACAAGTGTGGCCGAAGAAGCAAGTCCTACCGATGACAAAGTTGGTATGTAGCTCGTCGGTGTGAGTAATGCCATCGGCATAAGAAAGTCACTTTGGACCGATGGAAGGAACTCTCACCGATCGGGATGAGAGGCGAGAAGTCTTGCCGATGGATGGCTCATCGGTGAAAGGTGTGTTGTCGGGGGATACAAAAAATGTGCCGCCGATAGTTAGAGTCTTGCCCATAGGCAAGAATATGTATTTTTCGGTGTGACATTTAAATAGTCTTGCCGATATACTCTATAATGGCTATTTTGTGGGCCTTCCAAGGATTCCACAACCTGTGTTAATGTTCAACTAGGAACCCCTCTACATCAGAAAGGACCTTGATTATTTCAACAATCCAGTCCTCGCTAGTCTCAGTAATCCGATCTCTTAAAATTACTATAGGACTGATATTTTATGAATGACCTCCTCCTCTTCAAAAATAAAATGTGCTCAATATTTATTGCTCTGATTTCCCCCAATCTGGCACCCAAAAACCCTAGGAGATCAATGGTCTACATCTTGAAATGCAGCATCAGACGGTGAGAAATGAATCCTGCCAAGAATTTGGGTAGCATGCCTAGACAAGGTGGCGCTCCCTCAATAATGTTTCCACCTGCAAACTCCTCCGCATTGAAAGCTTCATCTCCTTCTGGTGTGTTTGGCTTCTTAGGATCTGATGCTAGCCTATGTGATGTCATCGCCACTCAAAGCTCCATCCTTATGTTCCCCTGCACGCCGCCACTATGTCGGCAACTCTGCATCTTCCAGCTACTCCAACAATCTGTAATAAATAAGTAGGAATAAGCATCATCATTTAGTAAATTAGCAGGAAAAACAAACATTTACATTAAAATAGGTTCCAAATGCACAAACACAGCAATCGGGCCCTAAAACTATGAAAATTGTGCATCAAAAATACATATACATCATTAAAACCAGTCGGGTCAACCATCGTTGACTAGAAACATGCATCGGGCACCCAAAAAAGCTTCAAAAATTCCATCGCTTTGCCTTTCCTGCCCCTTTTCTTTGTTCAAATCTTTGTATCTTTCGAATGCATGTTTTCCTTGTATATCGAGCTTGTATATGTTAATATATAAGCACCAAAATATGTAAGGAACTTTCTATTTTTAACTTCCATTTCAAATCCGGCTTATATGTGAATGATGTATAAAATGCAATGTATGTTATCAAATATACATTGCGGAGTTATACAATGATTTAACTAAAACTGATAACTTTTAGGGTCCACCACTTGTATAAGTCATTGCATTTCAGCTTTGTATGTCGAAACATACAAAGAATGAAATATACAAGGACTTAACCCCTTTTAATTTTCTCTTCGGGTCCGCCTGATGCATATGAACGTTGCATGTATCTTTTGACTTGTATATTTCATTTGTATGTTAAAAATATACAAGCACCAAACATACAATAGTTTAACTCCTTTTCATGATGCCCTCGGGTCTGCGGCCTACACATTGCAAATTTATATATCGAATGTTTGTTTAAATATACAAGCCCGAAATATACAATGAATTAACATTGCTTAATAACTTTTCAGTTCTGGCCCTTGTATAAATGCATTGTATGCTATGACCTGCTAAACATACAAATGTGAGATACATGCAATGGATTTAAACATTTATTCATTTCAACTCTTAACTATTTCGGGTCCACCTTGCATGTACAAATATAACATTAACAAATGCATACAAGACAAACAAGACATACAAACGACTTGTATATGAACCTGACAACTCATGCGACCAAGTATAAAATGACATTTGCATATACAAACGACTTTGTATATGGAAAGCGATATACAAAGGTCTTTGTATATAAGTGAACTCGCATACAAAGGGCCTTGTATATGCAACCCGATGTACAAAGAGACTTGTATGTGCAAACAACAAATTCTTCCCTTGTACGTTTTACCAAAATGCTCATAACTTGCAAAATATGGTGAATTTTAAGATGGTTCAAAAAGCAACCCTAGCTCATTTTTGACAAGAAATCCAACCATATTATGCACTAGCACTGAAATGCATTTTTTCTCTATTTTTAACAAGGTTTGCAATTTTAACCCCCTTTTCCATTTACCACCAAGCAAAACAACCGAAAAGCAAAAAACAAAGGCCACAGTAGGGGCCCTCATTTTTCTAAGGAGTAAAATGGGGCATGTTGTGAACATCACAACACCAACAGTGAGCCTTCAATAGGGTTTAATAGCCCTTAGGGTGTAACGACCCTTATTGTAATCTTTCTAGGTTTAGGGTTGAGGCAGTGAGTGGAGTGACCAAGCCTGAACATTATTTTTGTAAAGATTGCAATGAATATTTGAGAGTTAATCCTCTCTGTGTTTTTTCCCTCTTTAGGTTTTCCACATAAAATCTTGGTATTATGTGTCACACTTTTGTGGTTGCAATTCATTTGCATATTATGCTTCTATTTCATTAATTCTTTGAAATGGTTAAAGATAAAAGTGCATGAAAAGATTTATAGAACACTGATTCACCCCCCTCTCAGTGTTCTTGACATTCAACATGATATTCCTACTTATGTGTAACTGTTGGGAGAGGTTTATAGTAACTTCAATTATCATTTTGAAGTTAGTTCTTTTCATTCTCAAGCAAGGAGTTCTTTCAGCATGAGATAGGATTTGTAACTCATTTTATAGACATGTGTGATAGTTTGCACCTTTGAAGATCTATGAAGATAAGCATTTTGCCTTCTTAATTTTCTATTCTATTGTGTACATTTGAATGAGTGATGCAATTACATATGAAGTTATCTCATTACTTGTTGTTACATCTCATTAGTAGCACCTTTGCGCAGAAAATATATGTATTTGCAGGTTATAAGTTGTGTTAAGATGCAATTGTTTCAAGTTGTGAGAAGTATTTTTTCCTTCTGGGATCATATGCATTATAGCCTCTGTATGAGATACAAAGGCATATAGGTATTAAGTTGTGCATGTCAAGATTTGTTGTTGATTGAATCTGTGTGTACAGGAAACTTTACATGTTTTAGATAACATTTTTGTGCATCACCTTAGGAAGTAGTCTTTATTTTTATGTTTCCCTCTTACCTTTTCCCTAGCAAAGCAGTGTTGGGAATTAAGGTGTCTCAACCTTTACAAATTCCTAATATTGTATTTATTTATCCCATGTTGAGTTGGCATAGTCAGCACCTTGTGTATATGTAGGAGGATAAATTTTGGTGACTTTGGCAGCCGTGGTTTCCCCCTTGAATAATTAATGGGGATTTGAGGGCAGCGCCCCCAAGAAGGGGTCAAGCGGCAGTGCCCCTGTCGCGGTACAGGGCGGGGTCAAGGGATAGCGCCCTCGTGGAGGTTCGGGGGCAACGCCCCCGAAACCTCAAATAATTTTTAATTAATGACAAGTGTCGGTGAGTATCTCTACACAAGAGAAAGGCATCTTTGGGTGGTCAAGGGAGGTTATGACATGTAAGAGGAATATGATATTTTTAGTCAGTGTATGATAGATTCTCTGATAGCTGTAAGGTGCATAAGAGCATCTGTCGTAACCTATCTTAAGACCAGGCGCCCACTTTGGGATGGGATGTTGGACAAGTGTCCTTAGGCGTGGGTTTTGGGGCATGAGTCCAAGATGGACTCCCATCTCTAGAAGGTTCCATATTTTCCTTGTAAACTCTATATAAACAGGGGCTTGGATGGGAGATAGATAACTTTGGTACAAGTACTGTTATGCTGCTAGAATATCTCCAGATTTGACATTTGAAGACTCCTGAAAGAACATTGGCTCTGAAACTGTATTGTAATATGTTATTGTTTACTGTAATACATTTGACCTATGTTTTGGAGTGTGGGGTTTTTCACCCATAAGGGTTTTCCCCACGTATATCTTGTCTCTCTCTCTTCTGTCTTCTTTCTAGTTCTTGTGTTTTGTTGCAATATCTCATGTTAATGTTTTAACATTGCTGTAATAGTTAGGATAAAGTTGAATTTGCATAGCCCTCTCCTCATTAGATTAGTATAGGAAGCATTTTCTGCACACCTAGCTTCCTTTCAAGCAGTAGTTTAGGTGAACACCATAAGAGATAGCTTACTCTGGAGGTTAGCTTCCATTATCTGAGCCCACAATCAGGGAGGTTTTCCAATGTTTCACCAATAGGATGAGTTTACTTAGCAAGGGTGCACTATTAGGAGACAACAATACCCAATGAGATAATAAACAAACTTGATAAAGAGTTAGCCAATTTTCAAGCATTTGTTGAAAATGAAAGGATAGCGGAAGAAACTATACCTATGATTCACAACATAAGAGAGTTGATAAAAGAAGGACAAGATGGTATTAATGTTATTCAAGGTTTAACACATATAGTAAACAATATTGTAATGCTAGTGACTGAATGTGCGAATGATATTAATAACATGTCATCATTGTCTCACACGCAAGTATCGACACCTATACTGACTACTGGAATGTCTACTTTTACATCAACAATTTTAACTACTAATACAAATGCTTGTAGTAATGCTACCATTGGTATTGGAGTATCTAATGGCACTAATTCACAAAATTACAAAGCTGTGGGATTCAACTATCAGAACTTGGCACCTAAGGTGATCTCTTCCATGAATAATTACTCTCAACAACCTCTCCATCCCACTTATTCTCAACTACCTCTTACATATAACTACTCGCAACCACCTTCCACTTATCACTATGTTCAACAACCACTCAACTATTCATAGCCTCCACTTGTCACTACTCATTGTCAATCACCTCCACACTTCGGTTCCAATTCCTCACAACAAACCACATCTCCTAATGATGCCCTCCTAAACTAACTTTTGCAAGGCATGACTTCTTTAAAAATAAAGGTGACAAGCTTGGAAAATTCTTCACAACCTAATGTACCAACTTATCATGCCCATAATCCCCTATCTTATGCAATCTTGGGAACTCCTATGCCTGAGAGTTTTGAAACTCCTCACTTTGAAAAATATGGTGGAAAAGGTGATCCTAATACTCATGTGGCAGCATTCACGGCTATGTGTAGTGATTTTTACTTTGAAGATGATTTGTTAAAAAAAAATTTCTTGAGATCTCTCAAGGATATTGCATTAGAATAGTTTAGCTCTTTACCTTCGAATTCAATACACTCTTTCTTGTAGTTAGTTGATTAACTTTTACAAAATTTTAAGGCAAACATTTGACATCATGTCTCTTTGATTGATTTGGTTCATTGAAAGCAAGGTCCAAAAGAGAAGTTAACTAAGTTTATTAGTCAGTATCAAGCTCTCTATACACAAATTCAATATCAGATGAAGGATGAAGATGTTCAGAAAGTGTTTATTACAAATCTGCAACCTAACATCTGTGATAAGATTCTCTTGATGAAGTATAACTTTTTTCAACATCTATGCACCGCTCTTCATGATTATCAGCTTTTGTTTAGTCAGTATGAAAACCAAAACTCATCAGCTCAAGTTGGTCAATCCATGGGTGGACCTTCACAAAAATAACCTTAAGAGGAATAATAAGACATTCAAGGTTAATGGATAGAATTCAAACAATTTCTTAGAAGTTTCTGCTATCAATAATCTGAAGAGGACATTATTTCAGAATAGACAACAACAACACTTTACTCTGATATCTAAATCTTATCACTCTATCATGAATCAAGCTGTGAGTAATAACTGTAGATTAGAAGTGCAAACAAGGTTAAAGTACTAAATCAAATGCAATAAACACAAGATTATGCCTCACATACAAATCTAATCCCATCAAGGGAGGAAGGAGCCTTTGCACCCAAAACAAGCTCCTAAGACCAAGATGATCCCTAGATAATGGATTCTAATGTGAAATGCTATTCAAATTGTACAACTCACTATCCTAGCTCAAGAGTGATTTTGGCATTATGACTTTGCATAAACTTGGATGATGAAAATGGCTTGAGAGAGGTTCTATTTATAGATTTTTGGAGAGGATTTTGATCCAAGTGTGGAGATTGATTTGAGAGATCAATGGTGGAGGATAAAAGTGATGTGGAGGGCCTAGATTGAATCTTGAATGAATGGAGGGGGCTAGGAATAAAAGTGATTCTTTTATTCATTTTGGGAAAATGGATATTAAATAAGGTTGGGTGAGATGGATTATTTTTGAATTAAAGATTCATATGGAGGAATGGAAATGAATTAAAAATTCATTTGGGGAATGTAAATGAATTAAAAATTCATTTGGGGAATGTAAATGAATTAAAAATTCATTTGGGGAAGAGGAGAAGTAAATGAGGTATGGGAGTGTAAGGAGAAATAAACGTGATGTGGGATGTTTTTAAATAAAAAATTGACTTATGTGGATTTAATTCAATTTTTTATTTGGAGGATGTGGGGAAGGGTGTTAAACAAGGTTTGACCACCCAAATGGAGGGGTTAGGATTAATTAAACAGAGGTTTTATTTAATTAATCCTAGGACTAGGATGAGGTAGGGTAGGGTAGGCAATTAAATAATAGCTATATAATTGTTTAGGGTAGGGATAGGTCAATTATAGGCTAAATTAATTAGTTAATCATGGTTTTAACTAATTAATTGGATTTAGTGGAAAAGGGGAAATTAATTTAATAAATATTGCATATTTATTAAATCTATTGGCTAAGGTTTGGACTATTGAATTAAATGAAATTAATTCAATTTTGGGGATAAAATGGTGTGAATTTAGAAAATGATAGGGGTAATTAATTAAAAATTTTAATTGATTAGAAGGGAAATTGATATGTTTAGGGATGTCAGGAGTCAGTTTGATGGTAGAAGACATTTTTAGGTGTCTATATTTGCCCCTCTTTGATGTGGCATCTGGACCTAGGAGGGAAGTGGTGTCAGGTCGAAGAAAGATATGCCCCAGCTGCCGGGAATGAATAAGATGGATAAGGGATGCCCCCTCGAGAGGTCGGCGAGAAAATAAGAATTTTCTGGGTGAGTTCTCGAAAAGGATGCGATGGGAATGAAAGTTGGATAGGGGGTGGGAAATGAGGATGATAGAAAGAAAAATGGAGAAAAAAGGCTGAGATCTGCACCCTGGAGGGAAAATGAGGGGGTGGAAGAATGACATGGCCCACTATATTAGGCAAAGTGGGCCCTTAAAGTGCCACATTTGCACACTTTGACTTTGGAGAAGAAAGGATGAAGGAGAGATGTCTGACCGCAACCCCCAATTCATGTGACTTCAACACATCTCTGAGTGGTTTCGAGAGTTTGGTTGGGTAGTAGGCGCTGGACCTCCGGTAGGGCCTAACCCTGTCTTTGTAATTTTTTCGTTTGTTGTGCTATACAGAACAAAATGAAGATTAAAACATAAATCAAATGCAAAAATACACGATTATACCTTCATAATGAACTCACAAATCCAAGAGAGGGAAGGAGTTACACCTGATAGTGCCTTAGACTTTACCCAAGACTAGTGTGTAGATGTGGATTGCTCAAGGCTTTTCAACACAAATGTAGATGAGAGACAAGTGGATTTAGATAGATTAGATGGAAATGAGGCAAGATTTTGACATTATGATAGTATGATGAAGGATATTGTGGAGTGATTTTGGTAAAGGTTTGATGCATGAAGAAGTCTTTCCTATGGCTTAGAGAGGGGTCTTATTTATAGAGTTTTGGAAATGAGGATGGAGGGTGAGGATTGAAAGATGAGATCAAGGGCTAGGTTGCAAGGAATCATATGCCCCAATGCTTAGAATTTTGCATGATGGGTTCATGTTTGAATTTTGCCAAGAGGTTTCCAAAGCATGTTGTTGATAATTTGCCCCTTGTCTTTATCAAGATCTAAGGTGGAAGATATAGTGGATAGAATGGATGGGGAATGATAGGATGGATAGGTGATGGTAGATAGGAATATGATAGGATTAGGATAAGATAGGATATGCAAAAGGATGTTATGGATGTGGATGATTGGATGGTTTTCCCCCCAAGTGTAGGGATACAAAATGGATGGAGAAGGGATTATGCATGATGCCCACAAGGGGTTTTCATCAAGGTACTTGCCCAAGGCGCCACAAGGAGTGGTTTTCACCATTGGCGGATTTTTCTCTTTACTATTTTCTTGATTTTTTAATTTTTTGCTTTTTTGATGGAAGGGGGACTCTAGCGTCTGTTTCCATAGCAAGGAGAAGATGGTCCCATGTTGGATAGCATTATGGATTATGATCGCATGGATTGTTGGTAGATAGGAGAAGATGGAATGGATGGTGGATAATGGATTATGATGTGGATTATGCAAAAGCATGGATCATAGGAATGTGATGGGGAAGATATGTAGCATAGTGAACAAAAGATGGAGAGATGGGGGTATGTGGGAATGTTAAGTGGTGGAGGGGAACCAAGACCAATGGTCACACACACCGTGATGTATTTGGAAGCTTGTATTTTGGATGTGGAGTTGGGAGTAATGGGGATCGGGATAGGAGATTTTTGGATGGTTGATTTGGGGTTTTAGGGACCCAAATAGACTTACGATTTATGGGATTTTTAGATGGGGAGCATGATGTTTGGGATTGTGGAGTGGATTGGGAGGTAGATGCCTCATTTGTTTTGATTGATCTTTGCTTAGGGACCCACACCATTTTTCTTTTTTCTTTTTCTTGTGATGGTGTGGGCTTTGATAGCCTTTTGGATATTTGATTTTGCTTGGAAGGGATAACATCTTTAGGCTTTTGTGCTTTATGAGTTGAGGCATTCAAATTTTTGAATCCCATGGGTTTGGGGGAAGCTTCATGTTTGAAAGATATGTGCTTTTGTTGGTCTTGATTGGGAATTTTAGGGGGTTTATGGGTGGAAGGGTAAAAAGTGGATTTATGGATGGGGATATTAGGAGTTGGTAGGATAGGAGGTAAAGTGGATTTAATAGGAATATTTAGAGTTAGAAGTAGTGGAGGTAAATTTGATGGAGGAAGATGGATGGTCACATGCTTTTGTAAAAGGTAGGATGATGGAGGAGGGATGGCGACATATTCTTTGGGAGTGCGATGAGATGCATCATGTTTGGGATTGGATGAATGGATTTTGGAAGGTGGGTGGATGGTATCAACATGTTTAGATTATTTTTCTTGGGGCGTATAGCCAAGGCCATGCGAAGATGGATGGAATGTGGTGTGGATGGGCTCCAAGATGCCTTGTTCGTGAAGGCCTAAGCCTTTTCCTTGATAGTTCATGTGTTGGAGTATGCGACATGTGATGGGATGTTTGGTGCTTTGGAAACAAGACGCAAGTCCATTATTTATTGGAAGAGGATAGGTGGTGGATGGAAGTTGTTTGCCTTCTACAAGGGAGTCACCACGAATGAAAGTGCTTGTGCCAAGTGGATAAGGGGATGGATTTTGGATGGGATTGGTAGATGGAGGTGAAGGATTCATGGGGTATGGTGAAGGGGAGGTAGAATATGGGGTGAGATCAATAAGTTGATCAATAGATGGGAGGGGATCGTGGATGGGATTAGATGGGATGGTTAGATCTTGATTAGGAGAAGGGGTTGATGTCTCGACATGCTTTATATTTGATTCTTGACATAACTTATGTGGTTTGATAGAAGTGGGAGTGACTTGGATAGGTGTGGTAGGTGCTTGGATGGATGTGATAGATGCTTGACTTATGGGTTCTTGAACATGGCTGCATGATGGTTCTTGACTTGTGATAGGGGATTGTTCAAGAGATTTGGTGGATGTTGGATTGCATGAGGGTGTTTGATTCCTTGCTAATAGCCAATGGATGGCATCCTTCATGAGTGTATGGGTTGAAGAACAATGTAATGGATGGATAATGATGGTGGCTGATGTGGGGTTAGGATTGGGATTGGATAGGTGGGTGATGGGATTAGGTAATGATAGTTCCGGGGTAGGTTCAAGGATAGGTGTTGGATTAGATGGTGGTGTTGGAGGGGTGGGGGATTGGGGGGATTCCTTTGCTTTGCTTTCATTTTTAGGTGATGTTCTTTGGAGGAAATCTCACAAGGATTCTTTGGATGTGATAGTGTTGGGAGTTGGAAGATTTGATGATAGATTAGATGTTGGGTGGGTGATAGGGGTTGGCGGATTGGGAGATACATAAGGTGATGGATTAAGGTTGATAATGTTGGAGGAATATTGTGATTGGAGGATTGGAGGATGGGGATTAAGAGATGGGGGATTTGGTTGTTGATATGAGGTTTGGATTTAGGATATAAGGTGTGCTAGATTGGTGTTCCCTTGATCAAAGTTATTGTGACAAAGGTTGGGGGATTGATAAGGAGGAGGTATTGATTGGTGGGGTAGGTATGATGGCATGGATGTGTAAGGGGATGGTGATTGATATGAGGTTAAAGGTTGATATGATGAAGGTTGATATCATAAAGGTTGATATGATGGAAGTTGGTATAAGGTTGATGGTGTGGATATGTAGGATGTTGAAGGTTGATATGATGGAACTTGATATGATGAAGGTTGATGGGAGATTGATGGTGTGGATATGTAAGATGTTGAAGGTTGATATGATGGAAGTTGATATGATGAAGGCTGATGGGAGGTTGATGGTATGGATATGTAAGATGTAGGTTGGTATGAAGGTTGAAAGAATGACGATTGATATGATGTGGATGGGGATGATATGTAGGATGTTTTTTGATATGATGAAGGTTGGTTAGGGGCTTGGGATTCTCCAATGATGAGGTGTGCTAAGGGCATATCTATAATGTCATTTTTGTATCTTTCCTTATTATTAGGATCCATGTTTTCATAGAGTTTTATAAGTCTTTGTAAGTGTTGCATTGCTTCATAAGGATCCATTTTGTGGGAGATAGTATGGGATGATGGGGGATGATGGATGATTGTGATGTTGGGAATTAGAATTTCAAGACCTTAGGATGATTTGATTTGATTTGATTTGTTGGATGGTTCTCTATGCTTTTGATAGACTAATGATCTTAAACAAGAGGGTTGATGTGTTTGAGTAAGGTCTTGATTTTTTTGATTGGGTTGATTTGGATTTTGGATTGGGATGATAATAATGTTGAGGGATTTTGATAATGATGTGGATAGTTTTGGTTGGGCTTTTGGATGAGGGGATTGATGGAGGATGAAGGAGAGTAGGTCCTTAACCAAAGTTTGATGTGCCAAGGATGATTTGTTGATTAAGGATTAGGAATTGGAATGTTTGATTAGAGTTGACAATGGATGAGGGATGATTGATGTTGGATTTGATTCTGGTTTTGGATTGATGTTATGATTTTGACTTGGGCTTGATTATGGGATGAGGATTTGGATAATGTTGATCAAATGGATGGAAGAATGGGATTAAGATTATGATATTGAATTGGATTAAGGATTATGAAGATGATTATGACTAGGGATGAAGTGGATTACGATGAATTTGATCAAGATCAAATAAAGGGATTGGACAAGCTCAATTGATGGGATTTGATAAATGGGGGGATGGTTTAGTGATGTTGGGAGGAAAACCTAGCTCGACATGAGGGGGAGTACAGGGGGACGAACGTGACCCCCTGCTGATAGGGGTTCGGGGGCATAGCCTCCCGACTAGAAATTTTTTGAAAATGGGCTTATAAAATTGATGTTTTTGATGGGAAAATTTAATTTTTTGACATGGATGAAGAAGGCACTAAAATAGATGGAAAATGGCACTAAAATAGAGAGGAATGGTGTTAAAGGATGCAAATGGTTGGATTGATAGATGAATTTGATTTTTCTTGGCAAGTAGACAAACAATCAAGCAAGAAAACACAATGGCCAAAGGTTTGATTTATGAAAAATGTGATAATCAAGCATGTACAACCTTAGGGATTTGGGCCACTAAAACAAAGGTTCATAGTGAGTGCTTTCGTTCAAGTGGTTATACATGTGGCAACGCTACTCTCCGTTATGGACTCTCCCAGCCTCTAAGGGTTACGCCTTGGAGGGTTTTGGGGGAGGTTGGCTATTGGTATAACACAACAACACCTGTTGCTTGTGACTTTCATCACAAACACATTAATTTATATAGCGGCTTGGAAGAGCTTGGCTTTAGCTTGTTGTTGCTTGGGTCGTTCCCACCTTTCGAAGCAGGGTGGCAGGCCCTCTAAGGATTAACAAAAGCAAAACAAACACAAAAATACTTTTGATCCCCAAGTTCATACAAAGATACGAGGGGGGAGTATACGTATTATTTATGTTTGAATCACACTAAACATGGTTCATTTTATTTCTTTGGATTTAGATTGGGGGTGATTAATGCAAGTTTAGTGAGAAGCTTTTGATTCCCAAGGTCACCAAAAAGGTGCGAGGGAAGAGCATTCGCTTTTCACACCACAAACACAAACACAAAAACACTTCACACAAGTTACTTTGATTTTCTTGATTACATGCATGAAGAATGCAGATTGTTGTTCTTTTTAACCCAATGATTTGATCGATGCAATTTGTGGTTCTTTTTAAAGCCCAAAAATTGAAGTGTTTGATAGTTGTTGGCACACAATTTGTGAATTTTAAGAACACCAAATTTAAATGTTCGGCACACAATTTGTGAATTTTAAGAACACCAAATTTAAATGTTTGGCACACACACACACAAAGATTTGTTTGTTGTTGTTCAATTTTATTGCACCAAATCAAGATGTGTGTCTAAGCTAGCATGCAAAGGGTTCATTTTAAGTTTCCAAATGAAGTGTTTTTGCTAAACTAGAGATAAAAACATCCTGCAAAAGTTTGTTAGTATTCGCAAAATGATAGTAAAGACCTACAAAAACACTTGTCAGTACCTGCACAGACAGTAAAGTAAATTTCAGAAATAGTGCTAAAACAGAGGTCAGATAGCGCTAATACAGAAGATAGCGCTAATACAGAAAATAATGCTAATTCAGAAAATAGCGTTAATTCAAAAAATAACACTAATTCAAAAAATAGTGCTAATACAGAAAATAGTCCTAATACAGAAAATAGCGCTAATACAGAAAATAACGCCAATCCAGATGCAAGATAGTGTTAATACATGAAATAGCGCCAATACAGAGGCATGATAGCACTAAATTGTGTTTTTTCCTTAGTTTACAGTCTGCAGTGAGAAAGATAGCGCTGAACTGGGTGACGATAGCGCCAATATGGCACATAGTTGGTCAATGGATGATTTTAGGAGAATTTTGCCATAGTTTCCTCTTGTTTCTGTGTAAAACCTACAAAACTCAAGAGCTAAATTGCTAGAAAGGCCAGAAAACAAGAAAAAAAAAGAAGTGTTAAAATAGTGCCACAATAGATAGAGAATAGCGCCAAAATGTGAGTAAAATGGCGCCACTGCGCAGGAAGATGGTGCTAATCTGTAAAAAACACATCTTTCACAAAAAAACTCACAAGATAGTTAGATTGGGACCTTGTGGGTCCCACCAGGCATGCCAATGTGATCTATGTAGAACAAAATGAAGATTAAAACATAAATCAAATGCAAAAATACACGATTATACCTCACATACAAATCTAATCCCATCAAGGGAGGAAGGAGCCTTTGCACCCAAAACAAGCTCCTAAGACCAAGATGATTCCTAGACAATGGATTCTAATGTGAAATGCTATTCAAATTGTACAACTCACTATCCTAGCTCAAGAGTGATTTTGGCATTATGACTTTGCATAAACTTGGATGGTGAAAATGGCTTGGGAGAGGTTCTATTTATATATTTTTGGAGAGGATTTTGATCCAAGGGTGGAGATTGATTTGAGAGATCAATGGTGGAGGATAAAAGTGATGTGGAGGGCCTAGATTGAATCTTGAATGAATGGAGGGCTAGGAATAAAAGTGATTCTTTTATTCATTTTGGGAAAAGGGATATTAAATAAGGTTGGGTGAGATGGATTATTTTTGAATTAAAGATTCATATGGGGGAATGGAAATGAATTAAAAATTTATTTGGGGAAGAGGAGAAGTAAATGAGGTATGGGGGTGTAAGGAGAAATAAATGTGATGTGGGATGTTTTTAAATAAAAAATTGACTTATGTGGATTTAATTCAATTTTTTATTTGGAGGATGTGGGGAAGGGTGTTAAACAAGGTTTGACCACCCAAATGGAGGGGTTAGGACTAATTAAACAGAGGTTTTATTTAATTAATCCTAGGACTAAGATGAGGTAGGGTAGGGTAGGCAATTAAATAATAGCTATTTAATTGTTTAGGGTAGGGATAGGTCAATTATAGGCTGAATTAATTAGTTAATAATGGTTTTAACTAATTAATTGGATTTAGTGGAAAAGGGGAAATTGTTTTAATAAATATTACATATTTATTAAATCTATTGGCTAAGGTTTGGACTATTGAATTAAATGAAATTAATTCAATTTTGGGGATAAAATGGTGTGAATTTAGAAAATGACAGGGGTAATTAATTAAATAAAAATTTAATTGATTGATTAGAAAGGAAATTGATATGTTTAGGGATGTCAGGAGTCGATTTGATGGTAGAAGATATTTTTAGGTGTCTACAATAACCTTTTGAAGCTTCCTCCTATTAAGTCGTTGGATCCTAGTTGAATGCAAGGACCTTATTTCGATGCTAATGCTTTTTGTCACTATCATCAACAACAAGGACATGATACTAAACGATGTATGCATCTTAAGAATGAAATACAAGACCTCATTGACTTGAATGTTATACAGGTATCCGATGTGAATGATAATGGGAATAAGTTGGTTGCTCATTTTGAATAAGAATTTACAGATCTTTACTAATCCCTTTCCTAAGCATACCGATAATAACATGATGGAACAAAATACACTCAAAGTAGAAGATGACTATTTAAACTACGATGATATAATATCCACGATAGAGGTGGATAAGGAAAATACTAAAGTATTACCTCATCCATGAAGGAATGGTATTTATGCTGAGGTTCTTAAGAGGAACCTCTTGCAACAATATAATAAAAAATGCATGAAATAATAGAAATAGCAGAACACAGAAGGAATTTATTGATCACAAGCCACTTCAAGGGGGTAACCTCCTTTGAGCAAGCTCAATACAATAAACTCATGGATGCCTTCATTGACCTCAACACATACTTATATACTAAGTCTAATATAAACAACTATTACTTCCCATGAATGTGGGATAATACAATATACTCATGGGATGACTTACAAAGCATATGCGTCCAACAACAATATACTAATAAAGTAAAGAGAAGGGTTAAACATGGGTTCATAACATGCCCTCCCTCTTAGAAAAACTTTGTCCTCAAAGCTGAAGATGTGGAAATTGTTGTTGAATCTGAAGGAGTGGTTCCCATGTAGCATCCTCTGGTTGCATTTCGTGCCACTAAATTAGTACCTCTGTGATGGATCAAGAGTGAAGATGATGAGTTTACTGGTCAAGGATTGCTTCCGGCTCCAAAATGATGGATCCTTCGTTATCCAGTTCTGGTAAAATAGTATGTGCTCTGATGTTGGTGCCAAGAACTTTCTTTAGACAAGAGACATGAAGTACTGGATGAACGCGAGAAGAAGGAGGAAGCTCCAATTTATAAGCAACTGACCCAATCTTCTAAAGAACCTAATATGGCCCATAGAACTTTGGAGCCAGCTTATGACGCCCTTTGAGTTTCAGGGAGAATTGCTTGTATGGTTGTAGACGAAGAAAAACCATATCACCTACTTGAAAAGTATGCTCAAAATGGTGCTGATCGACTTGTTTCATTTAATTTCTTACCATGTGAAGATTGTCCTTTAAAATGTGAAGAATCTGATTGCAAGTTCAGAGAACCATGTCAACTACCTGAACTAGTGAACTACTATGGGTGTATGGAAGGAGCACTAGCGGTGCCTAACCATAGACTGCTTCATATGGAGTCATTTTAGATGTAGTGTGGTAGGAGATATTATACCACCATTCAGCGAGAGGGAGCCACTTTGCCCACTGATGTTGTTGTTCTGAGGTGAAACAATGAAGATAAGTTTCCAAACATTTGTTGATAACTTTAGTTTGACCATCTATTTGTGGGTGATACCTTGAACTCATCTGCATTTTGGTGCCAGTGTGGCGAAATACCTCTGTCCAAAAATGACTGGTGAAAGTGGCATCATGATCTGAGACAATAGACGAAGGGATTCCATGAAGACGGAAGATCTGGTCCATAACCAGCATCTCAATCTCTGTCTTTTGGTGAAATGGGTAGCGATAGGGCCTGATGTTGGGAAGAATGCTTCCAAGAAGGAGCTAAATATGATGGTCCTCTGGTCATGAATGTGGCAATCCCATTGGTTCAGCAAAGACACATGCATATCTATCAAAAATACATTGTAGATTCGAAGGACTAGTGGAGACCGCTGATGGTTGCATCTGAATGGAATGGAGCTGAGTGATAACACCATGTGAATTCTTCTTAAAGAGCTTTTCCATGCAATGTGAACTGATGATGTTGAGAGACCCTGGTTGTAAGCCCTTCAATGTGTGTTTGTGCCCATTGTCTAAAAATTGCATCCAAAGTTCAGCAAAATCCCATAAGATGGGTCCAAGTGTGTGTAACCATTGGGCACCCAAAACCACATCACATCCACCTAAGGGAAAAGAAAACATGTCAGAGCGCAAGTTATAACCTCCAATAGAGATACACACATTGCAACACTTCCCTTTGCAAGGTAATGTGCCCCCATTGGCAATCATGACTTCAAAGTTCGAGCAAGGATGAACAAAACAATCAGCCTATTTGGCTATGCGAGGGTCATTGAGGTTATGAGTACTACCAGAATCAATGAGTATTGTAAGAGGGATCTTCTTGAAGTAACCCTTAACCCACATGGTTTGTGGGGTGGTGACTCTTGCTACGGCATGGAGAGAGATCTCTGGGAGGTCTTCTAGAGAAGTAGGGTCAACAGGCGACTGTTGAGTTTCAACTTGATTAGCTACTATATCCTGAGCATCTGCATAAACTTTAGTTTTAGGCAAAGAATCCACATCCAAGAGATAGATCTTTTGCACAACACATCTATGTCCCTGAGTGAATTTGTCATCACAATTACAACAAAGCCCTTTTTCTCTATGTGCCCGCATCTCTGCTTCAGTCAAATGCCTGATAGGAGTTGTTCTAGGAGCTGGCATTATTTGAGGGCTTTGGGGATCCATATTTATGAATGGAACAAAATTAGATTTGGAGCATTGTTGAGCTATGATCTTGTCCTCTTCCAACTTAGCCAACCCTAAGGCTTTCATCATTGTGCTTGGGTAGAACATTTTAACCTCAAAGTGAATTACATCCTTCAAACCACTGACAAAACAACTCCTGAAGAATTCATCAAACAATCCCTCTGTGTGATTGGCTAGTTTTTCAAATTCTATCTGATATTCTCTCACAGTACTTGTTTGGTATAGTTTTGTGAGTGCTCCTGTGAAGTCATCAAAAGCACTAGGGCCAAATCATTGCAAAATGAGTTTGTAAAAATCTGTCCATTTTGGCTCTTCATGAGCTTTGATGTACCAACAGAACCATCAAAGGGCTTCATGTTCCAAATGAAAGGAGGCAAATGGGACTTTGTTGACATCAAAAGTATTATACAAATTGAAATATTGTTATGTCTGGTATATCCATCCAGTCAGATCATCACCATTGAAGCGAGGAAAATCAAGCTTTGGTCCACGAAAATTGCCAAAAGAAGAAAACCCTATATCTGCAGAAGACTATGGCTGCTGTCTATTATTCATGGCTGAATGCTAAAGATTGAGCCCAAGAATTTTTTCATCCAGATCTTAGAGTTTGGTCTTAATGGCTGCAAGTTCCTCCTCCATGTTTTTTGCTCCTGCGTGGGCATAGGGTGACAACCATAACTAGGTTTTTTTTTTTTTTTTGGAATGGGTAGAAAAATAAAAATAGAAACTTTTTTAGTAAAGGAAAAATTGGATTTGGGAAAAACTTTGATGGGTAATTGGGGTTTGGCTAGGTTTTGGACACTTTCTGAGGGACAGGGAAACAGAAAATGGGGATTTCAGAGGTGGGGTGAAAGAATGGGAAAATTTGTCCAAGAGGGACAAAGGAGCAGAAATAGGAAATGAACACTATGGCAAAATTTGAAGGTGATTGGGTGAGAATTGAAGAAGTTATGGAAAACCCTAAACATAGACAAATGTGGGATTTCTAGCTTCGATAAGTGGAATTTGGGATATGGTCCTCAAGGAGGGAAATATGCAGAATGGAATTTCAAGGGTTCTAGTGAATTTTCAAAAGAAACAGAGTGAAAGCAAGGAAGATATGGTGAAAAAAAAAAATTACTTTTGGAAATGATCTGCAATGGCTTTGGACAGATTCAATCGGCAATTTGTCAGCTGGTAATAGGTATGGAACCCAGGTAAGTTTAGCTTCCTAAAGGTTCAGGGGATTCACTCGGATACCAATGTTGTCTAACGGCTTGCGTATTGAGGTAGTACCTCTCACTCCATGGCTTAGGTAAAATTGATAACTGCTTTACCACAAACGACAGCTCTTGGTTTACCTCACGGATGGGAACTAGTCAATCAATTAGGGGTAGTTACCCTTTTCACTAGCAGGTCCTCTCAATGGGCCAGCTACTTCAAGGTTCCTGTGGTACTCCTCACAATGAGTTTTAAGGCTATGTCCAGGCACTTCCCACAGTTAAGTGGATAGGGATTATTCCCTGATCCAAACCTACAATTGAAATGAACAATACAGATGCAAAGAAAAAAGAACTACTACAATAATCATAGCACCTAGAGGCCACTGTGAAAAAAAAATTGGTGAAAATTCAACCCAGCGAGCCCAAGAAAGTGCTCTGATACCAGATGAGAGGAACCCCCTACAACAATATAATGAAAAATGCATGAAATAATAGAAATAGCAAAATACAAAAGGAATTTATTGATCGCAGGCCACTTCAAGGGGGCAACCTCCTTTGAGCAAGCTCAATACAATAAACTCGTGGATGCCTTCATTGGCCTCAACACGTACTTATATACTAAGTCTAATCTAAACAACTATTACTCCCCATGAATGTGGGATAATACAATATACTCATGGGATGACTTACAAAGCATATGTGTCCAACAACAATATACTAATAAAGTAAAGAGAAGGGTTAAACATGGGTTCCTAACAGTTCCTCCTCTGTTATCCCTTCAAGGATTGGGAGATAACCAAAATGCATTGGAAAGACAAATAGAACAATAGAAACAAGATATTCTGACAAAAGAAAAGATTGAAATAGTAAAAGATAGTCCTTCTCACTATGATATACAGAATCCACAAAATAAGAGAACTAAAACTTGGAAAAGAGCAAGAGGTTATCATCAGTTAGAAATAATAGTGGTTCTCCTCCTCATAAGCAACAAAATATTTCACATCAACAAAGAGATGATGAACAAGTACTGCATGGATTTCCTAACAACAAAGAACACTTTCATAAGAACCACTCAATCTTCGCACAAAACTTAATGGAACATCTCTCCAAGATGCTCACAAATTCCAAATTTTAATGCAGTTGTACTCCCATGTAAGTATTTCTAACCCATTACCTCTGCAATGTGTTTCCCCCATGATGTGTTATGTGTTGTTTAGGCCTCCTAGGATGACCCTTGATATTCTTGTAAGGTCAAGGATATCGAGAGATTGCTTCTATTGTGACCCTTATTCTATTTGTATCATCATTCTTCTATATTGCCTATCCTCTATTTTTATTATTGTGTGTTGTGTCCTAGGGGCATAGCATTGTGGTTGGTAACCTTGAGGCACCTTCCTACATGATGACCCTAGGACACTTGTTTCTCCTCTCTTGATTTATTGTTTACCTTTCTCTAGTGGTTCTATCTAGCTAGAGGAAGACAAAAAACAAATAATACTAATACAGACTTAGTGTCCCTTCAGCGAGAAATCAAAAAATGGACCTAGTTTATACATGACAAGGGGGTTGATATATATTATCTGATGCTTGGCTAGTAGAATCACTTTGTGTAATGTTTTGATGTTGTCTTATCACACTTACAAAACATAACAATACTGTTGCTTTGTGCACTTTGTTTATCTTGGATCTTGCCTTGCTTAGCTCTTTATATGAATGATTACATGCATTGTTGTTTATCATGATTATATGGATGCTAATGCCTTTTCTTGCAAGAAATTGTGTGTTTGTGGGAACATTTGGTGATCATAAAGTACATGTCACCTCCTAGGGCCATGGGATTTGTGAGAGCTCATGTTCCCTTGTGTGTTTTCTACCTTAATGTGCTTGATATAAGTACATGATATCAACCACCTTAAGGTGGGAGCATATATAAGGTAAGCTATCTGATGATTTTGGTACTACGAAGCATATTTGTAAGCCCTCTGTGGAGGTAGGATGTTATATCCCTGAGTGAGTGCACATCATTATCTTTATATTACAATCACTTAATGTCATGTCCTTTCTAAAATAATTAATTAATGGTCAATATTAACACATCTTATTCTTCCATGGGTTAATTGGGTAAGCATAGGAAAAATAAATATTTAATATTTAATATTGTCCAACTAATATCTATTTCAAGAGGATAATTAAATATTAAATTAAATATTTTGAGACTCAAAAAGGGGCATTAGGTTTGGTGAGGTGTCCATTTGCATGAAGATTTCAAAAATCTTGGTAAATCACAAGTGGCCAGAGATTTTATGACAATGTATGACAACTTATGACAACTGTCATACCCCAAAATAGCAAGAAATCAAAGAAAAATGTGGGAATATTGGATTTCCCTCTCTCCCACGAAATATTGATACTGAATATGTAATTTTGGTGATTTGGGGGCTATTGTTGATTTGATATTTTCTCTCAAACTTGCAAATTTGCAGATTGTGGCTTCAATGAATGAAAACCCATTGGAGTAAAGAGGCTTGTGGATGAAAACCCATGAGTTTCAGGTGGATAGAGGATACAAACCCTTTGATCACAAGGAGTATCTTCATCCAGAGGTTGTACAGAGCTTCAAGGATTAAGTAGTTTCTGACAGTTTCCATTGTTTGTGTGTGCAGGTCTTCTTGTGTTACCATGGTAGTTCCAGAAGTACTGGAAATAGTTGCTGTTGTTATTTTCTTTGCTTTGATGTGTAGTAGCTGTATATTTCCATTTTCTAATGTCACATATTAGTATTGGAAGTTGTGGGTAGTGTTGTGTTGATTTTGGCTTTGTGGGTCAGAATAACTAATGTGTATTTCAGCTTGTTGTGAAGATTTGGTTGTGTAGTTTTCTGCTGAGTGTTGTAGGTTTTTTCTACTTTTACATTAATGGTATCAGATCATATTTCATGTACTTTCCATCTAAAAATCAAACAATATCAGTTTTGGGTGTTTTTGGTGTATTTCGGTGATTGACAGTGTTGGCAGTTTTTGTGGGTTTTGCCCAAATCTTGTTGTTCAAAGTTGTATTATTTGTTGCTTCTGCAAATTAGTATTATAGATCTGATAACATGTTATTTACATTAGAAATCAATCAAAAAAATTTTTGGTGAAGTTTCATATTTTGGGTGTTAATCCTGAGTAACACTAGCTAGCTAGTTTCGTCAAATCTGATGCAAAATTGCTGAAGATATTTAAATTCATTTTTAGACCTGATGTGAAATGTTATTTTTAAGTTTAGCTCATTACACTTAAGCCCTCTACAGAGGTAGGATATCATACATATCCTTTTTATTTTAAGCCCTCTGCGAATGTGGGGATGGTGTATTTCTCGAGGAGAGTGCACATCCTGTCATTTTCTAAAATTTCTCTAAGTAGGCAGGGTGGATCTGAGACTATCCTAACCCTTAAGTGTGTCTTCAGCGATTGTTGTAGAAAATCCCAATCATCAGTGTGTGCCTGTAATGTGCCTGAGATGGCTGCGAACCTAGCAAAAGGTTTCTTCCATCACTTATTTGTTGTGTTTTCTCTATGTCTTCCATGTGTGTGTGTATGGTGTGTTTGTTCCCAAGCATAGTCTCAAGACTAGTGTTGATGAGCTTCTCCTATTCTTTGGGATTTGCATGGCATGTTTGTTCTTAATTGTAGTTTCAAAACTGGTGGCGATGAGCTCCTCCTGCATTTGGGTTGTGTGTTTACTTTCCTTGTACTTGCAATTACATTTCATATATGAGAAAAATAAAAAAGAAATAATCACTGCATTCACTATATTCACTATGTTTTGCATGTCTTCAATGTTGTCATCTCTGTGTTTTGTGTGACTGTAACTATTTTCTTTGTGTTTTGTATGCATGTTACTGTCTTCAATGTGTTTGGCATGTCTTTACTGTGTTTGGCGTGTTTGCTGTGTTTTTTACCGTACTTTAATGCATGTATTGGCCTTGCGTTTATGCATACATTAAAGTGGGGGCTAAATGTTATGTCAGAAAATGTCCCCTTGGAGGATTTTCCTCTTAAGGTTTAGCTCCCAGGTCCTTAGAATGCATTTAGAGCAACTTGTGTGTTAACTGTGAATCTCGATGAGAAAACCCTTAAGTCTAATGGAAAATAGGACCTAGGGGGTGCTATTTTGATGATCCCTGAACAAAAATGGGAGGGTGAACTTGGGCGCTCACGCCCTAGTCTTTCCTTATTTTGGGTCAGCCCTAAATTTAAATGTTGGTTTATGACCATTAATTATGTCCTATGCCGACATCTCAAGTTTGAATTATGAAATTCTTAGCGGGAATGTTTGTAGTTGTATATATAAGCATTTTTAGGTTTTCATTTGTAAACTAGAAGATGATTGCAAACTTTAGGCATACTTGTGATTTTAGAGCATCCATGATATTCATTATTGTAGAATAGAGCATTGTTATTGTGTTTTTTTATTATAGATTGGACTTCATCTTCTCATGTGATTGAAGGGCCTTCATTTATGTGAGATCCACACTTCAAGAGGACATTTATTTGTGTTTGAATCATTTATCATTTGGATTTTACCTCTATCCCACAAGGATACTCACTCTTATCTGACAATGGTGTCTGAAAGACTTAAATGTCTCTCTGGGGCTTGACCAAGGCAAGCCTCTAAACATGACAACCCCCAACCACACTCCTTTGTGATTGCAAGTTACAAGTACCAAGTTTTGCAGAGTGGAGTTGCAAATGACAAGGATTCATGATCCAAAAGAAAGAAGTGAAACAGAGCATTTTTAGGACATGGATGCCTAGGGCAATGTCCTCCAGAGTTACAGAGATAGGAATTAGAGTTACAGGGACATTATGTATCTAAAAAAGCTTCTACATCCCAAGAATCAACTTGCCTTGGACTTGGGCACCTAGGGCAGTGTACTTTGCATTTTGGGTAATGAAAATAGAAGGAACAATGATTATCAGTACTGAAGGGAGTTCTACATTCCGTGAAGAAAATAGTGCATTAGACTTGGGTGCCCAGGGCATTGTCCTCAAATATTCTGAATTCTAAACTTTGAAAAATGGTCAGTTATTAATCTTTGTCCTTTTCCTTAATTTGTAAACATTTATCATAATTTACCAGCTTACTCATTATTTTTCATATTTAGGGTTTCTTACATATTTGAGATTACATTAAGGCATCAATTAACAATTTCTAAGTTTCTGCATCGTTCCAAGTGATAGCCCAACCTGTTAGGTGAATGTTCTCTCTTAGTAGAGATTCAACGCGGTTGATATGTCCTTGAATGCTTGTAGTGAAAGGAGTATTTACCCTTGAAACTAAAACCATCATCATTCCTCCCTTTTCCTACAAAATATTTTCAAAGTAAGCTCTATGGACTACTTGTTTCTATTTTGATTGATACTGGTGCCACATAATGTTTTGTAGATCCTAGAGCAGTATCTAAGTTATCTATTAGACCTGGGCATATGGAAAACTCTTGGATGGTACAATATGGCAATAGAGAAAAAAAAAGAGTAGACTCATGTCTAGCATGGAGTGAGTTAGAGCTTCCAAGTTTTCAAATGCAAGTTAATCTTTATGTAGCACCTTTAGGGTCCTATGATGTGATTCTAGGACTCAACTAGTGAGCTGAGCATAAGTCTCTAGTAAACTGTGAAGACAAAGTTGTTAGATGTTTGGATGACCTAGGAAATCAAGTGGAAATTAATGGATCTAAGAGACCTTTAGAGATTAGACAAATCTCAACTATGCAATTGAAGAAATCCAAGAGGAAAGGGTGTGCCATTTATGTTGTCCATGTAAAGGACCTTGACAATGATGAATCAGTATTCAATGACTACCCAATCCTTAGATATTTATGAGATGTATTCCCTATGCAGTTGACAGAGTTACTGCTAAAGAGAGAATTTGACTTCTTAATTAATTTGCTACTAGGGACTGAGCCTCAATCTAAGGCACCCTAGAGGATGACTACTATAAAATTGTATGAGCTTAAAGCACAATTGCAGGAGTTACTAAATCAAGGGTTCATTAGACCTAGAGTGTCACCATGGGGCACACCAATTATCTTTGTAAAGAAGGATGGTACTTTGAGGTTATGCATTGATTATAGGATGCTTAATAAAGCCACTATAAATAATAATTACCCACTCCCAAGAATCGATGAGCTCTTCGATCAAATGAAAGGAGCTATGTTGTTCTCAAAGATAGACCTTAGATCTAGCTATCACCAATTGTGGATTAAAGATGAGGACATCTCTAAAACAACTTTTAGGACTCAATATGGTCACTATGAGTTCACAGTGGTACCATTTGGGTTGACTAATGTTCCAACAACCTTCATGAATTTGATGAATAATATTTTCAGTGATTGTTTAGATGATTTTGTGTTGATCTTCCTTGATGACATATTGATATACTCTAAATCATTGGAAGAGCATGAAAGGTATTTGAGGATAGTCTTACAGTGCTTGAGAGATTAGAAGCTTTTTGGTAAGCTATCTAAGTGTACATTCTTTCAACATAAAGTGCACTATCTTGGTCATGTTATCTCAGCAGAAGGGATTACAGTTGATCCTGAGAAGATAAAAGTGATAATGGAATGGCATGCACCTCAGAGTATGACAGAAGTCAGAAGTTTTATGGTACTTGTAGGTTATTAAAGAAAGTTTGTGGAAAGTGTTTCAACTATAGCAGCACTGATTACCTTCATCAGCCAAAGAATTGACTTATTTAATTATCAATATTTTAATGTTCTGATAAACTTTTAAAAATGTACATATAAATACATATTATTATAGTTATATTTGTCTTGAGGATTAATTATGCTTATGTTTTGTTTCCATTACACTTTGATGAAATCTCTTTACTTTTGATACTTGAATGACATTTTCTATGTGCATATCTCATAATTTGTTGTATAAGTTGTGGATGTTAAATAAGGATTACAATAGTTAAACTTCAGATACACTCCAAATAGCTCCAGAGACTAATACTTCCTAAGTGCCATCCTCCCTTGAGTTGATGACCTCCAACAAATGCTCCTGGAGATCCTCTAAAACCTGCAACACATCCAAACCAGTGCCTTGATCCTTGCCGCAGATCTTGATCACACTGCCATGTCACTGAACTTTGGTGGCCCAAATAACTGATGGCAGACATTAGTTCCAGCTATCACTACCACCAGACACCCCACTATTTTAGGGAACTCATGGAGTTCGCCCTGCTAATCACCTTATTCAGATCATGGATTTGGAATTATTTGCAATTGATTATGTAGTTAAGCAAATAATACAGCTAGCTATTCTAGTTCCAGTTCATAGGAATTAGTTAGTAACTAGCTGTTTGAGTTCACTACAGTTAGACTCATAATTAGTATCTCTTTCCAATAAGGCTCGATTGTATAAGTAGAAGAACCATGAGACCTTTTTAAGTTAGTTCCTATTTTTCATCAATTAGTTGTTCATCGCAGTTTGTTTTCAACAGAACGAAAACTTCTGAGTTTAGGCATGTATGTTCTTTGAATGAGAATAAAATGCAAATGAAGGGAGATTTTATTTGAAGAAGTTGTTGAGAAAAGAGGATTGTCTCTAGCTGGGAAACTAGGGCCCGCTTCCCCTTCTTGGAGGAGATCTCTTGGTATTATGTTTGTGTTATTTTTGTTCCTGTTAATTTCCTTGCAGCAAATTTTTATATGTGTTGTTTCCTATTATCTGCTCTCCCCTGCAGGTTTATTCTTCAAAAATAGAAAATCATAAAAATTAGATTTGTTATCTCTTTAAGCACTATGATGTTCATAGTATTGCATGCCTAAGAAGTAAAAATAGATTTCATTTCTTTTCATCTCTAATTTCTGAAAGTGTGTTTATTTTCAGCAACTAGATCAAACCTTCATTTCAGCATGTGTGTTTGTTTCAAGCAATTAGATTAGCATTTATTTCAGCAATGTTAGAATAGTTTCATTTCAAGAAAGAGTGTTTCTTTTCAAGCAAATTAAGGTAGTGTATTTCATGAGCAAGAAGATTAAAACTCCAACTGTGCAAGGGTCCCTAAACCAGTCCTTGGTCCTCATTCATTCCATTCAAACCCCCCCAACAAACAACCTTATCACAGATCACTCTAGACACCTCCAGATTGATAAAGAATAAATGATGATGTATTACCAAAGCCTACTCCGACCTCATCATACCTCACTACAAAAGAAGGGTAAGAATTTTAAATGGATGGAAATGTGTGAGAAAGCTTTCAAAGTGCTAAAGGAAAAGCTCACAACTACTCCTATCTTGACCATACTAGATCCTAATGGTCACTTTATAGTTATAAATGATACTTTGAGAGGAGTAGGAGTGTTGATGTAGAATGAGCAAGTGGTTGCATATGAGTCAAGAAAGTTAAAGTAATATGAGTTAAACTATGCACTGCATGATCTTGAGTTAGCCACCATAGTTCATGCACTTCAGATGTGGAGGCATTATCTTCTAAGCAAGTCCTTTGAGTTATAGACAAATCATTTAGGGCTGAAGTGTATATTTACTCAACCTAACCTTAATGCACGACAAAGAAGATGGTTAGAATTCCTTAGTGAATATGACTTTGGAATTGAGTATATAAAAGGAAAGGAGAATAGAGTAGCATATGCTCTTAGTAGAAGAAGACATTTGGCTACAATGGTTACAACAAGATCTAATTTGAAGCAGAAAGTGATTCACAATCTTCAAGGGGATGAGCATTATGAAAGAGTAAAGCAAGCTTTGGATGTACACCCCTTAGATCATATGTTTGATGGTTATGTGATTGAGTTAGATGGACTTTTGAGATATTAGGGAAGGATGTATATTCCTAACTCAGGAGAGTTGAGGAAGATAGTGCTTGAGGAGATCCACAATGCACCATATTCGGGGCACCTTGGAGTGACCAACATGGTCGAAGGTTTGAGACCCTTATACTTTTGGCCTAGACTTAAGAGGGATGTGATCGAATTTGTGGCTTGATGTTTGGAGTGCCATCGAGTCAAAGCTGAGCATGTGCATCCAACAGGATTGTTGTACTTGCACAATGTTCCTAAGCATAAGTGGCAAGTAATAAGTATGAATTTTATTCAGGGGTTGCCCGTGCCTAAGAATTGACATGATGTTATCTTAGTGGTTGTGGAAAAGTTGACAAAGGTAGCACATTTCATTCCAGGGAACATTTCAGATGGTTCTTTGGTTTTAGCTAAGAAGTTTGTTCAAGATATTTTTTGATTACATGGAGTGCCTAAGATGATCATTTCAGATCAAAGCACTCGCATGACATCCAGATTTTGGACAACTCTTAATGTAGCTTTGGGAACAAAGTTGAATTTTAGTTCGGCGTATCTGTAACGTCAGAAAATGTCCATATATTTAGTTAAGCTCCTAGGTCTTTAGTATTCATTTAGGATATTTTAGTTCATATTTTGGCATCCCAATGGAATGAGACCTAGGTTCCATGGAAAATTTGACCTAGGTGGACCCCTTGAGCTATACCCTACCCAAAATAGGGGGAGGACTTGGGTACCTGTGCCATAGTTGTGCCCTATTTTGGGGTAGCCTCAATTTCTGGGTGTCAGTTTATCACCGTTAGTTGGTTCTTTTGCTAACACGATAAAGTTTGATTTTTAAAATCTTGGTGGGAATGCTTGCAGGTGCATATATAAGCATGTTTAGGCATTCATTTGTAAACTAGATGGAAATTTTGATGTTCAAGTGTTCTCAAGGTGATTCAAGGCTTTCTATTGTGTTGCGAGAGCAAACTTGTGTGTTGATATTTACAAATTTGAGCATCAATCTCCTCATGGTATGAAGAGCATCTTCCTCCATGAGAGCTTCACTACAAGGTTACATATTATTGTGTTTTTATCATTGATTCATTTTTTTCTGTGCCTCTGCCTCACAAGGGCACGTACTCTTTGTCTAAAAATGGTGTTTGGAGACTTAAGTGTCCTCTAGCGCTTGACTGAGGCAAGCCTCTAAACACCACAACCCCCAAACCAAGTCTTGTGATTTCTAGTTATAGGTGTCACATCTGAAAAAAGTGGAGTTGTAGGAAAGCTTGGCAAGCATCAAGGATTTGGGATTTGAAGAAAAGTTGGACACAGGAGCACTTCCAGCACTTGGGTGCTCGCAACAGTGTCCTCTGTAGACAGATTTTAGGAAACAGAAGTTACAGGACTGATCAATGTCAGAAGGAGGTCCAGATTCCCTGAAAAAGTAAATACCTTGGACTTGGGTGCCTGCACCTTAGTCCTCGACTATTCCACTTCGGCACCTCGAAAATAGGTATTCTGTGATTTGCTATTTTACTCCTGTCTGTAAGAGCTTTTTCTGTCTTTCGACAATTTGTTGTCGTATTTGCATAATTAGGGTTTTAATGGTCAATTGGACATAGGAGAAGGAAAAATTGATAATTAATTCCCTAATCCAAGATTCCCTACATATGTAAGTGACCTAGGGTATGATAGTGCTTGCCACTCGATCCTAGATCCTTCAAGTTTAGTGGAAAGGAGGGTTTTAACATCTAAATGACAAAAGATTAACAAAATCCAATTTTACCCTAAACATTTTGGTGAACCCATGTTATTGGACTTAAATTACAACTTTCTAAGTGTTTGTCTTCAGATTTGGATTGATTTCATTCATTCATTTGGTTATTCATTTTATTGCATTGAGAAAAATTCAAAAAAATGAAAAATTGGGAAAAAAAAAATTTGCATTGTTTGGCTAACTAAGTTGCATCAATCCTTCCTAAATTTTCCTAATTCATGATTTTTTCATTAGATCTGATATAAACTACATAAAAATCCAAAAAAAAATCATAAATTTACATTGCATTTTCATCATTTAATTGCTAGGGTTTTGTGGAAATTTTGGTAATTTTATATAACCTAGTAATTCCAAAATCTAGGGTTTGTTGGCAAAATCTTTTATCAAATTTTTCTACTAATTTTAGAGGCTCATTTAAATTTACATTTGGTTGTAGTCTTGCATTGTAGTGTGAATTTGCATTTAGATTTAAAATATTTGCATAGAAAATTTCAACAAAGAACTAGCAATTTTGATGCATTTTCATTTAATTTTCATAGGCATTTTGCATGTTCAAGCTTGAAAATCATTTTCAGATTTGAGAGTAAGTCAATTTCATCATAAATCAGACTTCAAACATTCACATAGCATTTTTTGTCAAGATCTCAAACCTAGGGCTTAAAAAACAACGTTTTTCACTCAATTTGGCCTTATTGACTCTATAAACTTGCACCATATGTGTGTTGTGAAGAGTATTTTTGAATTAATTTTTTGTTATTAGGGTATTAATTTTCTGCCCCTCCTAAAAATCTTCACAACACCCTTTTAACAAGCTCTTGTAGTGAAAATGCGGTGAAAGACTACACATTTTGGCCATTTTTCCCTAGGGTTTGACCTAGTTTGGACTCCAAGCATATTATGATCAATTTTATGGATTGAGGTGACTGATATTATTGATATTCTTTGTTGTACCTCCTAAAATTCCTTACAACACCCCTTTTGCTAGGTCTTGGAGTTGAAAAATCGTGAAAAATAGCCTATTTTTGCTATATTTTCACTAGGGTTTGACCTTAAGTGGCACTAAAAGTGTGTTGTGCTGGGTATTTTGACACCAAGTGGCTGTTATTACTGATGTTATTTTCTTTCCATCATCATTTTCATCACAACACCATTTTTTATGCTCTTTTGCATTGAATTTTGGTGAAAAAAGTGCCTATTTTGACATATTTTCACTATCTTTTGACTTGGCATTATCTTGGATTTGCATCAAGAGTGTGTTGAGAGTGATTATACTGCTGTTTTGGACTGATATCAGACATATAAATTCCTTCCCTTGACTGAAATCATTACAACATCCCTTGTTTCATTCATTTTCATTGAAAATGTATCAAAAAATCAAGCATTTTAGGCTATTTTTTGCTCTTGTCTTGCACCAATTTTGAAAAGATTTCAAAATATGTTTTGGCATTGGTTTGAGCATAAAAACATGGCCTCTAATCATTACAGCAACAATTGGTTCCCTCCTAGACCTTACATGAAAAGAAAAGCTCATGAACCTGAAATTGTCTTCACTCCGCATGATAGAACAATCGGTGATTTCGAAGGACCCCTTTACATCGCTATGAAAATAATGGGAAACCCTATGAATGGAACTCTTATTGATCCTAATTGCATGACTAATGTTTCCACTAAGGAGTTCCTCTTTTCACATCGAGCATAATGATTAAGACACATAAGGGAACCTTTATCAAACCTTTAGGTAAGATATCATTGTTAGTAACATTATCCAGAAAACATGTCAAACAATGGTTTAATGTTGTCCCTATTTCAGACCTCTTTCGTATTAAATTGGGACATCCGTGGCTAAAAGAAATGAAAGCTATCCCTTCAACAATACACCATTGTCTAAAATTCCCTCTGGATGGCCATATAATCATCGTCCCTCGCAACAAGTATAAACCTTTGGTTCAACAAAAACATTGCAAGTTGAATTACTTTTGGGATAAAACTGAAGTACCTAGTCCTCCTACACAAGAAATGACAAAAAATAAACAACCCACATGTGAAGAGAGTTTTAGACCGAAAGGACAAGGTCCCTATGCTGAGGTTCCTCCCCTGAAATCCTTACAAGGATCGGGAGGTCATTGTCAACAACAAAGTGTTCCACCACGACAAATGAGATTCAATCTTGGTGCTTCATCTTCTAATTTACATAAGCCTATGAAAGAGGATAGCCCTATCTTACAAGAGATAAGTGGTAAAACAAAACGAAATAGAAAAGAAAGAGAAAGAAGAAAATGAAGACAAGCTTATGCCACAAACCTTGCCTCTCAACAAGAAAACATTGATCCCAACATTCAACCAAACAAAGATGATCCTAACACTGAACAACATGAAAACAAGAACAAAAGTTGGGCTATAGTACCTTATACAACTCTCTCCTCTAGCATTAGAGACTGGGAAGATGGCAACCCACCGGATGATGACTTCTAGCATGGACCCATCTACAGGTAAGTTTTTCTAACCCTTCATCTCTCTCATGATGTGCTTCCCCCATGATGTGTTATGTGTTGTTTAGGCCTCCTCGGATGACCCTTGATTCTCTTGTAAGGTTTGGGATACTAGGAGACCGCCTCTATTGTGACCTTCTTCTATTTGTATCATCATTCTTCTATATTGCCTCTCTCTGATTTCATTGTTGTGTGTTGTGTCTTGCGGACATAGCATCATGGTTGGTGACTTGGGGGCACCCTCCTATGTGACTATCCCTAAGACACTTGTTTCTCCTCTCTTATTTATTGTTTCCATTCCTCTAGTGTTTTCATCTAGCAGGCAGATGACGACAAACATTTATAGTAATACAGACCTAGTGTCCCTTTCAAGAGCAATAAAAAAAAGACTTAGTTCCTAATATGATGATGGGGTTGTATATCTTATTTGACGCTTGGCTAGTGGAAGCACTTGTGCTCTTTGCGTAGTGAATTTTATGATGTTTCTGTTGCATTTACAAACCTTAACAATACTGCTGCTCTATGCACCTTTGATTGCCTTTGAATCTAGCCTTGGCAGTACTTGACTCAGAGAGCTTCGTGATATAGCCTCATGGTTATCCAGGAAGTCCAAATTTGTTGTATAACCTTGGATCTTTGTGTGGTTAATCATATGCATTGATGTTGTTGTTTATCATGATGTTGTAGACACTAACATGTTTCTTGCAGGGATGTGTTTGTGGGAACATTTGGTGATTGTAAAGTACATGTCACTTTCAAGGGGCATGGGCTTTGCAAAATTTGGTGCTCCCTTGTGTGTTTTCTTCCTACCTTAACATGCTTGATATTGATAACTGATATCAACCACCTTAAGGTGGGGGCATATATAAGGTAAGCTGTCTGTTATAGATGTTAGCAATGTGTTTGACCTCATATGCAAAGACTTGTGCCCCAAGGTAGTGAATCGTGCATCTTGAGTTTGTTTGCAATCAATCAATCAATCATGTAAGCCCTATGCAGAGGTGAGATATCGAGCATATCCTTTTTCTTAAGCCCTCTACGGAAGCGGGTATGGTGTATTTCTCAGAGCCAGATTGCATCATCCTGTCATTTTCAAAAGTCCTCTACAGAGGTGGGGAGTGGTTTTGTGACTAACTCAACCCTTAAGCGTGTCTTTGGTGATTGTTGTGACGAAGCCCAATCATCAGTGTGTGCCTGTAATGTTCCTAAGATGGTGTTGGACCTAGAAATAGGTACACTCCATTGCTTATCTGTTGTGTTTTCTCTATGTCTTCAAGTGTGTGTGTTTTGGCGTGCTTGTTTTGTGTGGCATGTTTGTTGCCCCATATGTAGAGATCAGCACCCTCAGGTAGTGCTTCCTGTATTTTGTTAGGTTTTATGTGTCTTGCGTGTGTGCTGCCCCATATATACTGAGACTTGCGCCCTTGGGTAGTGCATCCTATATTATGGGAGGTTTGCTTACTTTCCAGTACTTGCATTTGCATTTCATATATATAAGAAAAAAAAAAGAAAAGATATCATTTACGTCTTCCATGCATTAATGTGTCTTCTATGCATTGACTGTCTGCTCCGTGTTCTGTGTGACTGTAACTGTCTTCTCCATGTTTTGTGTGCCTGTTATTGTCTTCTATGTGATTTGCGTGTCTTCTCCATGCTTGATGTGTTCATTGTGTTTGTGACCTTACTTTAATACATGTATTGGCCTCGCGTTTATACATACATTAAAGTGGGGGCTAAATGTAACATCAGAAAATGTCCCCTTGGGGGATTTTCCCTCATAAGGTTTAGCTCCCAGATCTTTAGTATGCATTTAGGACATTTTAGTTCATATTTTAGCATCCCGATGGAATGAGACCTAGGTTCCATGGCAAATTGGACCTAGGTGGACCCCTTAAACTGTACCCTGCCCAAAATAGGGGGGAGTAGTGTTGCAAGTATGAGGTGAGCCAGTGTTGTCATTGATGTCAACATACTCATATTGCATTGACAAGAAGGATTTGATGAGCTGTGTGCTGAGGATATTGAGAAAATTAGCCTCAGTCAGGAACAGTGAAGAACAGTGATGAGAAAAAGGCAAATGTACTGTATAGGATGAGAACCGGAGGATGCGGATTAAAGGGTTAGTAGATATGAGTCTTGAGATGCTACAGTTAAGATTTCAGAGGTCCGCATGAAGATCTGAAGGAGTTGTGGCTGCCGGTATAGAACCGGTTCCGGCAAGTATCCAGAGGTGACAGAGGATCACAAAAAGGTCCGGTGAGGTCCGGAATCGTATTATCCTAATCTGCGGATTGGACGGAGTGTTTGGGATGTCCTTGTGATGTGTCATCCTGATTTGTGTATGATTTGGAGGTCCGGAAGTACCTCTTGCTTTATGACAGTGGCGACAGACTGTGTTCTTGAAGTTCCGGATGAGGAAGACAAGAGATCCCAGTAAGTAGAGGAAGTGCGGATGTATCCGGACATTCAGACAGGCTTGTGAAGGTTCTTGGATCATGTTTAGGTTGTGTTGTTGGTCCGCATTGACGGTAGAGCCCGGAATTGAAGTTATTCTTCCGGATGAAGTTCTTGCTCTGTGTAGCCGACCGGATGAGTTGTTCATCCTGCGAATGTTCTTGTGATGGCCGACCGGATGTGTTATTCATCTTGCGGATACTCCTATGGTTGTTTGCCGACTTAGATGTTTGTTCCTAAGTCGATGTCTTGTATAAATAACGGGTTGTGAGTTCATTTCAATGTATGGAGTGAGGATGAGAATGTGATAGCGAAGAAACGTGTGAAAGGCAGAGCAGAGATTGTTGGGCTTAATTGGAACTGATCCGGACATGATAGAGATGTCATTCTCCAGTTCAAGACTGTGATTCTTATCACTTTGTAGACAGTGTGTCTCCTTGTAGGCAGTGGGCCTCTTTGTGAGCAGTGTGCTCGGGCAGTGAGCCCTTATTGGCATGTGCCATTCATTTTTCTTTATTCTTCTAACAGAGAATAATTCTTGGGTTAATCACCCCGTGGTTTTTCCCTTAACCGGGTTTTCCACGTTAAAATCTTGGTGTTCAATGTGTTGATGCTTATCTGCTCTTGTGTTTATGTATTATGCTTCCATGGATGATTATTTGATATGCTGCTAACTAACAACAGAGAATTAAGTGTTTGAAAGAAGAAGAAGTTTTATACAACTGATTCACCCCCCCCCTCTCAGTTGTATGCCCTAGATCCAACAATTGGTATCAGAGCTAAGTTCCTCTGATAGGAGCTTAACCGCTTGAGGAGATCCAGGATGTCGTCATACAAGAAGGATAGTCCAAAGTTCGATGGAACCAACTTCACTCTCTGGAAAGGTCGCATGAAGTGTCATTTGGAATGTATGGGAAAAGCGTACTTGGCTATGATTTCAAAACCATATATACCCCCACAAGGTGGTCCGACAACTCCGGATGAAACCACAGAAGCTGAAAACAATCTGCGGACCAAGGAAGCTCTTCTAAGCGCATTGAATGACTCAGATCTCTCGAATGTCATTGACCTACCAACTGCATATGAGATCCTAACTAAACTGGAACTTCTGTATGAAGGAGATGAGTTTGTCAAAAGTGCAAGGTTGCAAAGTCTGAAAGGGAAATTTGAAAGATTGAAAATGAGAGATGATGAAAACATCACTACCTTTATGCCAAGAGTAAATGAGCTGGTATGTGGAATCAGAAATGCTGGTGGAACTTTAGATGAAAATGAGATTGTCTGCAAAATCCTAAGATCCCTTCCTGCTGCCTACAAAATCAAAGTTGCTGCCATTGATGAATTCAGAGCCCACACAACTGTCACAAGAGAACAACTGGCTGGCAAACTAGCTGCATTTGAAATGACCGAGTTTGGAGATGATCCTCCCAAGACTGAATCTGCTTTCAAAGCCAGTGCCTATGTGAAAGGCAAACAGAGATTTGATCTGGGTGAAAACTCATCAAGGAAAATGTCATGGTATGATCAAGCAAGAAGAGACATGGAAGAAGAAGAAGCAGAAACAGCTCAACTTGAAGCCCTCTTTGCAAAAAGACTACCAAGAGGATCCGGTAAGTATGAAGGAAAACTACCCTTTAAGTGTTTCAACTGCAATAAGATTGGTCATTTTGCCTCAAGATGTCCGGAGAGATCTGCAAGATCTAATACTCTCAGACAAAGGCCTCAAAAGAATTGCTATTATGTTCATGAAGAAGATGACAATGAAGGAGTAACGGATGATGAATCAGAACTAGGAAGCAAATCCGGAAATGAGTGGGTGTTTATAGCCATCAAGGAAGAAGATTCCATGCTCTCTGAATCTGTCAATCACAAAGTTGTTGAAAAAGCCTTGGCTGCTCAAGTGGAAGAAAAGGATGATTGGGTTATTGACAGTGGATGTTCTCACCACATGACTGGTGACAAGAATAAGTTCTTAGACTTGGAAAGATATGAAGGAGGAATGGTAAAGTTTGGTGACAATTCTGCTAGCAGAATCAGAGGTAGGGGAACTATTTCCTTTGATGGTAAGAGCAAAACAGATAATGTACTGTATGTTGAAGGATTGAAGCACAATCTTCTCAGTGTTGGTCAGTTAGTGGACAAAGGCTATGATCTCTGGTTCAAGAATGGAAAATGCAGAATCTTTACAAGCTCCGGAACTGAAATTGCATCCGGGACTCAGTCAAAAGGTAATATCTTTCATCTGGTTGGTTCAAATAAAAGTTGCTTGTTTGTTCAAATTGATCAGAGTTGGTTATGGCATAGAAGAATGTGTCATGTAAATTTTGATAACATCATCAAGATAAGCAATACTCAGGCTGTGAGAGATCTTCCAAAATTGATGAAACCTACAAATAGTGTGTGTAAAGAATGTCAGTTAGGTAAACAAAGCAGAGTCTCCTTCAAAAGCAAAGATCAGTCTTCTACCGGATTGTTGGAATTAGTACATACTGATCTATGTGGTCCGACAAGAATCAAGAGTCTGCAAGGTGATAGGTATTTCATGTTGTTAATTGATGATCATTCCCGGATGATGTGGGTTACCTTTCTAAAAGAAAAATTAGAAGCTTTTGAGAAGTTCAAAATCTTCAAAGCTATGGTGGAGAATCAAACCGGATTAAAACTAAAGTGTCTAAGGTCTGATAGAGGTGGTGAATTTACATCTGGTGAATTCATTGACTTTTGTGAGAAACAGGGTATAAGGAGACAGTTGTCTGCTCCTAAGACTCCACAGCAGAATGGAGTAGTTGAGAGAAAGAACCGGACCATCCAGGAAGATGCTAGGACAATGATGTTGGAAGCAAATGTTCCTCAAATGTTTTGGAAAGAAGCTGTCAGCACTGCAGTCTACACTCTCAATCGAGTTCAAATCAGGAACAACACCAGTAAGACCCCCTATGAACTTTGGTTTGGCATCACTCCTGCTGTGAAATATTTCAGAGTATTTGGTAGCAAGTGTTATATCAAGAGAGATGAAGATCTAGGAAAGTTTGATGCTAGAAGTGATGAAGGAATTTTCTTGGGCTACTCCACTCAAAGCAAAGCATACCGGTGTTACAATAAGAGATTAAGGAAGATGATAGAAAGCACCAATGTAAAGGTTGATGAAGGAATTGAGAAGCCTTCAAGATTTTATGAGTTTGATGAAGATGACCAAGACAGTGTTCAAGGACCTCAATCATCTCCGGTGAGACAGAGTCAGCCTGATCCGGTAAATCAGGAAGAAGAGATAGGTCTGAATGAGCCTGATCAAGAAACAACAGTGCTGAATACTCCCAAAATTCCAAGGTATGTAAGACTGAACCACTCTGAAGATTAGATCATAGGTGACAGAAGCAAAGGTGTTCAAACTAGAAGGAATATTGCTCAAAGTCAGGATGAATGCTGTCTGATTTCAAAGATTGAACCTAAAACAGTAAATGAAGCCCGCAATGATGAAAACTGGACCAAAGCAATGGAAGATGAATTGATGCAAATTGAGAAAAATCATACTTGGGATCTTGTTCCCAGACCTAGAGACAGGAATGTAATTGGAACCAAGTGGGTCTTCCGGAACAAACTAAATGAAGCTGGTGAAGTAATCAGAAACAAAGCTAGATTGGTCTGCAAAGGCTACTCTCAAATAGAAGGAATTGACTTTGAAGAGACTTTTGCTCCGGTAGCAAGAATTGAAGCAGTCAGATTACTTCTTGCATTTGCTGCCTTCAAAGACTTCAAGGTATATCAGATGGATGTCAAGTCTGCCTTCCTAAATGGTGATCTGGAAGAAGAAGTCTACATTGAACAACCGGATGGATTTCAATTGTCTGATAATAATGATATGGTCTGCAAGTTGAAGAAAGCTTTGTATGGATTAAAGCAAGCCCCAAGAGCATGGTATGAAAGGTTGGATAAGCATCTTGTGCAGATTGGATTCAACAAAGGTACTGCTGACAGTAACTTATATTTCAAAATTGATCATGAAAATATTCTGATTGTTGAAGTGTTTGTGGATGATATCATTTTTGGAGGAAGAGATAGTATGTGCAAAACTTTTGCTAATCAGATGAAAAGTGAGTTTGAAATGTCTATGCTTGGTGAAATGAATTTCTTCTTGGGTCTGCAAATTACTCAAACAAAAGAAGGGATCTTCATTTCTCAGACCAAATATGTGAAAGAATTGTTAAGGAAATTTGGTATGGAAGACTCAAAGCCAATGAACACTCCTATGGCAACCGGATGTAAGTTAAGCAAAGATGATGATTCTCCAAAGACAGATCAGACAAAGTATAGATCAATGATTGGTGGATTGTTGTATCTCACTCAAACTAGACCAGATATAATGCAAGCTGTTGGTATTGTGGCAAGATTCCAGGCTGATCCTAGAGAATCTCATGTTATGGCAATCAAAAGAATTTTTAGATACTTGAAAGGAACAGTTGAGTATGGTCTATGGTACCCTAGAGATCCGGACTTCTCTCTTCATGCTTACACAGATGCAGATTGGGCAGGAGATGTGGATGACCAGAAGAGCACTAGTGGTGGAGCATTCTTTTTGGGGAAGAGATTGGTTTCTTGGCTAAGCAAGAAACAAGATGCAATATCTCTGTCTACAACTAAAGCAGAATACATTGCAGCAGCAGGTAGTTGCACTCAAATCTTATGGATGAAGCAGATGCTAAGAGATATCAAAGTTGAATGTGAGGAGCCTATCACAATTTTCTGTGATAATTCAAGTGCAATTAATATCTCCAAGAATCCGGTATTGCATTCTAAGACTAAGCACATATCTATCAAATTTCACTTTTTAAGAGAACAAGTAAACAAGGAAGAAGTCAGATTGGAGTATGTTCCCTCCAAAGATCAGATTGCAGATATCTTTACAAAACCTCTTCCCAAGGACTCTTTTGAATATCTCCGGGAGAAGTTAGGGGTCATGGCCCCTCCGGTGATGAACTAAGATGCACTGATGTGCATCAGTCCGGTGGCTATCACAGTCATATCTTGTGATCCGGACTAATGGGGAGCTGCAACTAAGGGGGAGCAGCTGGTATGATTCTGATGTATGAGAATTGCAAGTATGAGCCCTTTGCCATTGATGTCAAAGGGGGAGAGAAGACATGTGAAAAACAAGTGGTTGATGATCAAAGGGGGAGCAGTAAAGGAAGAGAAGACATGTGAAAAGATGAAGTTCTTGTCTTGATGGTTTTTCACATCATATGTTGCCATCAATGACAAAGGGGGAGATTGTTGCAAGTATGAGGTGAGCCAGTGTTGTCATTGATGTCAACATACTCATATTGCATTGACAAGAAGGATTTTATGAGCTGTGTGCTAAGGATATTGAGAAAATTAGCCTCAGTCAGGAACAGTGAAGAACAGTGATGAGAAAAAGGCAAATGTACTGTATAGGATGAGAACCGGAGGATGCGGATTAAAGGGTTAGTAGATATGAGTCTTGAGATGCTACAGTTAAGATTTCAGAGGTCCGCATGAAGATCTGAAGGAGTTGTGGCTGCCGGTATAGAACCGGTTCCGGCAAGTATCCAGAGGTGACAGAGGATCACAAAAAGGTCCGGTGAGGTCCGGAATCGTATTATCCTAATCTGCGGATTGGACGGAGTGTTTGGGATGTCCTTGTGATGTGTCATCCTGATTTGTGTATGATTTGGAGGTCCGGAAGTACCTCTTGCTTTATGACAGTGGCGACAGACTGTGTTCTTGAAGTTCCGGATGAGGAAGACAAGAGATCCCAGTAAGTAGAGGAAGTGCGGATGTATCCGGACATTCAGACAGGCTTGTGAAGGTTCTTGGATCATGTTTAGGTTGTGTTGTTGGTCCGCATTGACGGTAGAGCCCGGAATTGAAGTTATTCTTCCGGATGAAGTTCTTGCTCTGTGTAGCCGACCGGATGAGTTGTTCATCCTGCGAATGTTCTTGTGATGGCCGACCGGATGTGTTATTCATCTTGCGGATACTCCTATGGTTGTTTGCCGACTTAGATGTTTGTTCCTAAGTCGATGTCTTGTATAAATAACGGGTTGTGAGTTCATTTCAATGTATGGAGTGAGGATGAGAATGTGATAGCGAAGAAACGTGCGAAAGGCAGAGCAGAGATTGTTGGGCTTAATTGGAACTGATCTGGACATGATAGAGATGTCATTCTCCAGTTCAAGACTGTGATTCTTATCACTTTGTAGACAGTGTGTCTCCTTGTAGGCAGTGGGCCTCTTTGTGAGCAGTGTGCTCGGGCAGTGAGCCCTTATTGGCATGTGCCATTCATTTTTCTTTATTCTTCTAACAGAGAATAATTCTTGGGTTAATCACCCCGTGGTTTTTCCCTTAACCGGGTTTTCCACGTTAAAATCTTGGTGTTCAATGTGTTGATGCTTATCTGCTCTTGTGTTTATGTATTATGCTTCCATGGATGATTATTTGATATGCTGCTAACTAACAACAGAGAATTAAGTGTTTGAAAGAAGAAGAAGTTTTATACAACTGATTCACCCCCCCCCTCTCAGTTGTATGCCCTAGATCCAACAAGTAGTCCTACCCTATTTTGGCGTAGCCCTAATTTCTAGGTGTCAGTTTATGACCGTTAGTTGGTTCTTTTGCTGACATAATAAAGTTTGATTTTTAAAATCTTGGCAGAAATGCTTGTAGGTGCATATATAAGCATGTTTAGGCATTCATTTGTAAACTAGATGGCAATTGTGATGTGCAAGTGTACTCAAGGTGATTTAAGGCTTTCTATTGTGTTGCAACAGCAGACTTGTGTGTTTTATGTGTTGATATTTGTAGATTTGAGCATCAATCTCCTCATGGCATGAAGACCATATTCCTCCATGAGAGCTTCACTACAAGGTGACATATCATTGTGTTTTTATCTTTGATCCCTTTAGTTTTTGCCTCTTACTCACAAGGGCACGCACTCTTTGTCTGACAATGGTGTTTGGAGACTTAAGTGTCCTCTGGGGCTTGACTGAGGCAAGCCTCTAAACACCACAACCCCCAAACCAAGTCTTGTGATTGCAGGTTACAGGTGTCACATCAAAAAAAAGTGGAGTTATAGGAAGGCTTGGCAGGCATCAGGGATTCAAGATCTGAAGAAAAGTTAGACATAGGAGAACTTCCAACACTTGGGCACTCGCAACAGTGTCCTCTGTAGATAGATTTCAGAAAATAGAAGTTACCAGGCTGATTAGTGTCGGAAGGAGGTCTAGATTCCCCGAAAAAGTAGGTACCTTGGACTTGGGCACCTGTACCTTAGTCACCGACTATTTTGCTTCAGAACCCCAAAAATAGGTATTCTGTGATTTCCTATTTTACTCCTGTGTACAAGAGCTTTTTCCAGCTTTCATCAATTTGTTGTCGTATTTACATAATTAGGGTTTTAATGGTCAATTGGACATAGGAGAAGGAAAATTTGATAATTAATTCCCTAATCCAAGTTTCCCTACATCTTCAAGTGACCTAGGGTATGATAGTGCTCACCACTTGACCCTAGATCCTTCAATGTTTAGTGGAAAGGAGGGTTTTAACATCTAAACAACAAAAGATTAACAAAATCTAATTTTACCCTAAACAATATCATCCTCAAATAGATGGTAAGATGGAAAGAGTCAATCAAGTTGTAGAAGACCTTCTAAGGATCTATTGTATGGATCAGCAGTATAAATGGGAGGAGTATCTTCCATTGGTAGAGTTTCCATACAACAATTCATACTGTGCATCTTTGGGAATGGCACCGTTTGAAGCTCTTTATGGACGTAGGTGTTGAACACCTATCAGTTGGGATAAGGTGGAGGAAAAAATAGTGATTGGTCCTAATATGTTAAAGGAAATGGATGATCAAATGAGATTGATCAAAGAGAAACTGAAAAAAGCTTCAGATCGTCAAAAGAGCTATGCAGATAGTGTTGTTATATTGAGCCTAATCAGACTCGGAGGTTAAATTTACCCCACTTTTATTGGCGTGGTTTCCCCCCAAATTATTTAACAGGGTTAAGGGGTAGCACCCCTTGCAGGGGTTTGTGGTAGCACCCCCAAGATAGGGTCAAGGGTCAGTGCCCCCGTAACCTCCAACAATTTTTTATTATTTTATTAAGGTGTTAGGAGTTATTTTTCTATTGGCCAACATAAGAAAACCGTATTTTTTAACCAACATAAGGCTTGATAAAAATGGCTAAGGGTTAGGGTTTCCATTGATGTATTGTAACATTTGCAGTGGTATTGAGTTGCAAGGATTGCTAGTTGTAATCAATTTGATTTACTAGATAATAATAATGGACTCTTTGTTGGTGGATGTAGCCCAAGTTTTGGTGAACCACATTAAAAATTGTCTCTTATTGTTATTATTTCTATGTATTTTCATTCCTCTGTTTGATCTTTATTTGCATTTAATTGATATCTTTTGCTAGCTAACCCTAACAAGTGGTATTAGAGCGGGATGTGTTCGATTATCGTGTAGGAAGCTCTCACGGTTGAGTGGGAGCAATGGTGGACTGTTGATCATGATGTTAGTCATAAACAAACATAGAATAAAAGTTACACATCAACCTTTAATCATCTTGAAAGATACGATGAATTTGAAGAATTCATGATCCCAAGTCTCTGTGGATTAGTTCTTAATCAACTGACGTTACTCAATGGTTGATGTGCGTTGTTATTTTCCATTAAGGGGCCTTACATTTTCTCATCAGTAGGATTCTGTTTCTGTAAAGATGCTACACAAAAGGTTATTCTACACAGTATATTTCTTCAAATGACATGTCTATGCTCAAATCTTTGCATGATATTTATCAATTGTACATGCTTTAACTTCAAATATGCTATGAATTTCTAGTTATCTACGAGATGTTTGCATATTTCATGTAATTTGCTTCTAATTGTCAATTATTTGTAATTGTGATGTTGAATTGTTTTGAAATTAAAAGAAATGTAAAAGAATACTTCAAATTATGATGAATCTTCAGCTATTGAGCCACATACACACTTGATACTGTCATTAGGAGAAGAAATCAAACCATATTTTCACCAGGATGTTCCACAGCTAGATACAGATGATGCAAACTTAAAAGGATGATGAATGAAGACAATACATGTAGACTGATGAGCACTCCAAGGGATGCAGCAAATCAAAGCATGTATCAAGAATTCAAACACAGACTACTCAGGATTTACGATGATTTGTAATCAAAATGGTCTTCTCTCTCATTAAGTATGCAAAAACATGTATGTTTACAATAACTTTGAAATAGGCCCTGATATTTTAGCAAACAAATTTCAATTAAGCTTTGAATGTTTAAAACAAGGCATCCCTGCACCTTTTATAGAATAAGTCGAGGGAGCGGTTACAAATGATCTACAATCAAGATTTATCAATTAAGATCCATGGTGGATATTCCCTTTTGACTTGGTCAACAGTATCTCATGACACAGGTTGCTAACTAGCAACCATCTAGGTAACTTATTTTCCTCTAAGTACCTGATGTAGATGTTTCCTTTGTAGCGCATCTTCATCTACTCCTCAGGCTCTTCTTCTTCATCATGATCATCACTTTCCATTTCTTCATCACCCTGATGAATATCCTCCTATATATGGACCTTTAATGCTAACCTTATATTTTCATATGCTCCTACTACTCTTTCAACTTCCCTGCCATCCTGAGTTTTGGCTTTACTGATGGCGTGCTTGTGGGTTTGAAACTTATCTCTAAGGATCTCCAATATACCCTTCCTGCTACTCAGTGTTTCATTATAGTTCTCCACTTTGACTTTGATCCTCATGATCTTGTTCATTGCTTCTTCTATCAGGTGGTTGAGAGGGTCATCAGCCATCAACTGGAAGTTATTATGCAGAGCTTTTATGGCAAAGTCTACATCTTGATTTTCAATTTTCCCCTCTACTTTCCCCTCAAGGGCTTCCAGGACCTCTGCTTCATAAGACATCATGTCATGCAGTCTCAAACTGATATCTCTCAATTTACTATTGCACTTCTTCAGTACATCACATTCAAACTTGATGTCCATATACCATATATCTACCAGCATGGCAGTGTTATTATCCAACACCTTATTATTTATTAGGATCTGAGGATTAATCCTCTTTATTTTGTTCAGAGTACCCAAGGCTTTCTCCAACTGGAATGACCTCCTTCCAGCCTCAGTCTGTAATTTATCAACTTTCTTCCTGGAGATGCTCAGAGAATTCCACCTCTGCAAAGAGGCTCCCACTACTTCTTCAGCTCCATTTAGTGTTGATGACATCCATTTTCTCATGATCACTGACTCATGCCTCATAAGGTCTAATTTATTAACCTCTTCTTGAGAAATTGCAGTCAATGGGACTGCATGATCTGATGGTGTATGATTAGGGTTAATCAACTCTTTTATGTATGAATGCAACTGAGAAATGTGCTCTTTATGCTGCTTATTCTTCTCTTTTTCTTTCTTCACCCTTTGGGTCAAAGAATCTATTATATCCTTCCCTTCCTGACCTTCTTGGTCTTCATTAGCAAACCCCAAATCAACTGTGCTAATCTAGAATTCTTCCAGGGTGATCTTGCCTTTTTCCTTTTCAACAATGGGAAGTGCTACCTGGGCGGTCCTTTTGCCTGTAGTAGGATCTCTTCTTATTGCAGATGTTAATCTGGCTTTCCTCTTTGGCTTCATGATGGTTTCTGAAAAACAATGTTGAAACATCAAATTCCTGAATCTCGAAACCCGATTCTATACCTATCTCTTTCTCAAGCCATTGAGGTACTTGATCTCTGGATCCTTGGTATTTGTCATCATCATCATGTCTACCCTGATCTCCTGTATCTGTCTTTATTCTCGATGGAGAGGGTGACTTCCTTATCTCTTCCTCATGATATTCTTCATGAGGGGAATCTTGTTGTGTTTCTTCTTCTCGAGGAACTTCCTCTTGCGGTGGAGGATCATGCTATGTATCTGCATGCTGATCTTGTACTTGATCCTGTACCACCTCCTTTTGTGTCTCATCCTCTTTAGGGATTTCCCCATCCTGAGGCACATTTGTATCCATGGATATCATTGTATTTGAACTAGGTGCATCTACCTGATCTTGGATCACATTCTGATCCGCACTTGATGTATCTACCTCCTAAGTCTTAAGGTCTTCATGACTTGATTATTCTTTATCACCTGAGGTTTCTTGAGTCTGGGGGGCATCTTCACCTGATGTGTCTTTGTCATTCCCACCCTTCTATTAGACTTCTACAATCTTGGGTTCAGCTGGTATTTCTTGATGTTGTTGTCCCATATCTGGAGTGTGACTCTCGACTTCTTTTTGTTTAACTTCTTCAACATTTTTTGCTTTATCAGGTGCACTTGCTTGATGTTCGGGACTTACATCCTCTTTGTATGTTAGGTCTACCACTGCAGGGCTAGTTACCTGATCAACCAACTTATCAAGCCTGATTTGCTGGGCTGCCCTCTCTGGACTATTCTCTTTCTCTGTCTGCTTCAACTCTTCTAATATCACCCTCTGTGAGGATGGAGTTCCATGAGGTGTCATGTGAGTGTTAGAAGCAAGGGTCTCCATCTGCTGAGAAGTCACATTCTGTACCACTTCATCATCTGATAGGTCCACAGTTTCCTCTAATGAGAAAGGACCACCATGAACTGCTCTAGTGGCTTCTTTTGCTTGCTCTTCAGCTTTCTCAGTCTTAAACTAAATTATGGTAGGAAGTGGCACATCATGTTGCAATTCTTTTCTAAATACTTCACTACCAGTTCCCCTTAATATTATAGGGTCATGTCTTATTTCACCCCTCATATGTGTTATTTGTTTTTTAGGGGTTGATGTTACTAGGGATACTGCCTTCCTCTTCCTAGTGACCATCGTGGGGTCATCTTCTGCAGGCTCCTCTTCAATAAGAATATCCTTCTCCACATACTGCTATGAAGTTTGGCCTTGATCTTGTATTTCTGCAGTATCCACAGCCAGCCTCAGGATCCTTTTGGTCTTTTTTTATCCTCTAGAGGTGGTGCATATGAGGCTGATACCTGTCCTGATGTAGATGCATCCTCAGCTGGTATATCAATTCTCTCAACTATTACCCCCTTAGGTTCATTATCAGTCTTCTTCTTCCCTCTGGGAGGTCCTTTTCCTTGTTTCTGGGGTGGCAGCCTTTCTCCATTAGATTTTCTCTTCTCTCCAAGAAATTCATCATATTCCTCATCAGGAATCTCCTACCTTTTCCTCTTGTTATCTACTATGATGGCCATCCCCTTCTTCTTCAATATATTTATTTGTTTATCCACCCATGACTAGGTCAATTGCAGCACCCCACCTGTAAACTGATCTAATGAAATGTCTTTAGGTTGCATTAGGTTAGGGGATGAAATGGTGTCATTATACACCTTATTGTCTTCATACGATTTTGACATGATCTTGCCATCATCCTTCTTCAATTACGTAGGCACTCAAATGCAATCAAATGTCTTATTTTGATTGAGTGTGAGTCTCTGATATTTTCTTCTTCTTACTTTAGCTTCATCCTCACAATCAATCCAGAAATCCTCCAAGTGCTTCTTATGTATAGGCTGGCCTATGATCTTTTGCATTCTTCCATAGGGGTCATATGATTTGGCCAATGGGAATGGCTGTAAATTCATCAGTTCAGACCACCTATGGCCTTCTTTATGCCATCTGAATCAGAGCATATGTACCACCCTATAGTTACTGGAAACAATACCGGAGGTATTTTATTGTTTGTTTTATATGTATCTAGTATAGTTGATATCTATCTTAGAAACTCCATCAGGACTACCCCATCAGTAGGGTACCTGGGTAACATTAAGGGATGTCCTTCAAAACCTTCTATCCTGATGTAGGAAAATGTGGCAAACTGGATGAACTAGGCACCATGCTTGTATATAATTTCTTGAGCTTCCATGCTCAGTCTTTTGGTTCTATCCTCTTCCATTGTTCTAACCAGATGCATATAGAATGCATCACTCACTAATTTGTAGTCATGGAGATAGTGTGTTCTCTGCAACTGAGGATAATGGTCCCATATATGAGCATCATTCAAACTGCCACCAATCTTTCAAACTATGGTGAGTGCATCAAATGTACCCTTGTACGCACATGAATACACTATATATGAAGTCATATAAAATGAATAGTCCAAGCCCCACTGATGATCTTAGCCCATAATGGCTTGTTATCTATATAAATGCACATCATGATAACCCCATACATCCAATCCTTGAAACTTCCAGCAGTAGGCTGGTTTGTCATCCTACTGAGTAGGGCAATCATATACTAATACTCATCATCAAAATCAAGCTTGTACAGGTGCACTAGTAATTTGGTAGAGGCACCGTAAGGGCTATTCTTTGCTCGCCATTGGTACATCCTCTTTCTTGCAGTCTTTTTGTTATTTGTATATTCAATCTCCAGTTTCTTCATATCCATACTAACTACCTTTTTCCCAACTGGAAGGTTGAAAGTAGATGTAATCCCTTTTATTGACAGATCCACATATACCCTTCCATGTTTTTCTACTCGCCTCGTCTTATGGTTGTAATTTCTAGCACACTCTACTATTAATTTTGGAGTTTCCATAGAATAAGGAAATCCAGTCGCATACCACATTCCCGATAAAAAAATGGCATCCAATAGGGTACTTTCTTTATCATCACCCATCTTGGCTGACCATGTCGCCAAATCTGTGTTTCCCTGATGAGTATCTCCTATGACACCATATTTGAACTATACTCCCTTAGGTTGGGCAAACATAGACTTAAGAAATTCTAAATCAGACTTGTTCTTCCTGATGTCTGCCATAGATTCCTACAATGAACATGACTGGTCTTACAACAATATCCACATGCATGCATATACAACATTATACATTTACAGCATCATGCATATTATACTTATTAATCTTCATTTCATCATGATATGCATAATTACAAAGCTAAACCATAAAAGAACATACTACCTGGATATTACAGAAAATGACAACAAGAGGGTTTCTAATTACTTACATGATTACATTTTTCTCCTGGATTAAGAGATGATTATGGAAAAGGGGCTCAGATACCGGTGATAATCACGTGCTCCGTTCTGCTATAAGCTATTTGCATCCGCAGGTAGGTTGTACAAGGGTTTCAATGTTCTGCGCTCTGTAAAATCTCATTTCTTCGCAACGTAAATGTAAAATGACCTTGTAAATTCACTTTTAATCTCATTCTTTGGGTAAATTAGGGCAAATCCAAGTTAGATTGATTAAAACCATTGATCTTCTACCATGAATTTATGGATGCTGCCAGGTGTTTGCGTCATGTTCACAATTAGTTGGAATCCACCTACTACATTTATGTGCATTAAATATCATGGGGCAAGATGAGGGTGTGATCTTCAGAAGATCGGGTGATATTCAGAATATCGGGTGATATTGGGAATATGACCCCCTCCGTGTAATATGACCCTCTGCCTTTAAGCGGTAAAACTGATGTCGAAGAGATCGGGTGATGTTGAGAATATCAGGTGATATTCAGAATATCAGGTCATGTTGGAATATCAAGTCATGTTTGAGATGTGACCCCTCAAAACTAAAATGACCCCCTTTCGAAAGATCAGGATGACGTCACCATCATGTTATGGTAAAAAGGTGATCGCTGGAAATATACCTCCGTGAGCTAAAAAGGATGATGATGTCACCATCAAGGTGATTTTCTTTGTTCATCGGGATTGGATGATGTCATCAGCATATTGGCTCTAGGGTGATATTTTGTGACAGGGTGATATTTGAATGATCAGGTGATATCCAAAATATCGGGTGATATTGGAAATATGATCGCCGCAAAATACATGACGATGTTTGATGGATAAATACCACTATCACATAAAATTGATGTCCAGAGCTCTGGACCAAATGATTATCAGGTGATAAAATTGGATCAAGGTGATCCTCCGTAAGATGACTGATATTAAGAAATATGACCCCCCTTCAGAATATCAAGTTTGACTATGGTTTTGACTTTCAATAACTTTCGTTCCCTAAGGAATATCAGGGTGATCCAAAAGGCAAACTTGCATGAAATTTTGTACTCTTTCCAACCATGAGGTTATTAATATGAAATATTAACTTTGACTAACTGACCTCATCATGATGACTTACCCAGCCCCTTTATGCAAGGTCACCTGCATGACTTACTTTTACCAGACCGCCGAAAAGCAGGAAAAACACAAGCCAAGCCAAGCAAAAAGTTGGGTCCCTATTTTATCAAGTCAAAATGGGGCGTTTTGTGTAACCACACAACACGGACAAGGGTAAATTGAAGGTAGATAATTTCAATGGGCAAAACTATCAGTTATGGAAGATGCAGATTGAGGATTATCTCTATCAGAAGGATTTTTAGAGGCCATTGGAAGGAATAGCCAAGAAACTGGCAACAATGACTAATGAGGATTGGAATCTTCTAGACAGAAAGGCACTGGGAACCATTCCATTGTGTCTGGCACCATTTGTGGCATTCAATATAATAGAAACAATGATAACAAGTGAACTAATGAAAGATTTGGCTAAATTGTATGAAAAATCCTTAGCCTCAAATAAGGTATTACTCATGAAGCGTTTGTTTAATCTGAAAATGATTGAAGGTGGATCTGTGACAGATTATTTAAATGAGTTTAATATGATTACCAGTCAGTTAACTTCTATAAAAGTGAAATTTGATGAAGAGGTGAGGGCTCTCTTGGTTTTATGCTCTTTGCCAAAAAGCTGGAATAGATTGGTAATGGTTGTAAGTAACTCTGTCTCTAGTTCAAACACTTTAAAATTTGATGATGTTGTTGGTGTTATCCTTAGCGAGGAAATATGATAAAAGAGCTCAAGAGGGTCTACATTAGGTAGTGTTTTGAATGTAGAAAGCAAGGGCAAATCAAAGGAGAGAGGAAAAGGTTCTAGAGGTCATGGGAAGTCACGACGAAAATCAAAGGACAAGAGATCCCAATCTAGAGGACAGAAGGATTGCTAGTACTGTGGGAAACTAGGTCATTTGAAGAAAGATTGTTGGTCTCAAAAGAATAAAGAAAGAGACAAACAAGAAGGCAATAAGGAGGCAAATGTGGTAAGTAATAAATATCAAGATGATTCTTTGATTCTTTCCCTAGATAATGATGATGATTCATGGGTTTTAGATTCATGGGCCTCATTTCATGCTATGCCCCATAGAAGTTATTTTCTTGATTATGTCTAAGGGGATTTTGGGCTAGTTTATTTGGGAGATAATGAACCCTGTTAGATTGTTGGAAAGGGAAGAATCAAGATTAAGTTGTAAAATGGGAATCATTGGCTACTACAAGAGGTAAGGCATGTTCCAAGGCTAAGTAGGAATTTAATTTCAGCAAGGCAGTTAGTTGATGAAGGTTGCATTGTTACATTACTGATAAAAATTGGAAGGTTACAAGAGGTGCCTTAATAGTAGAAAAAAGTGTGAAAGTAGGCACCTTATATCTTTGTACAAGTCATTCTGTTCCTTCTACTTTAACTATTGCATAGAAAAATAAAAAGGTTCAAGAATAGTTGTTGAAGGTTTGTAGGAAGAGACTAAAATAGTTGTTGTAGGTTCTGAGACAACACTGGCATAATAGACTTGGGCATATGAGTGAAAAAGGTATGAAGGTAATTCATTATAAGAAAGTTTTACTAGGTCTAAAATGTATTAATATGGATTTCTGTGAAAGTTGTGTGTATGGTAAACAAAAGAGAGTCAGTTTTCTTAAGGATGGGAAGCAAAAGAAAGATGAAAAGTTGGAGCTTGTGCATATAGATGTATGGGGACCAGCTTAGGTATCTTCTCTCGGTGGCTCTTGGTATTATGTTACATTTATTAATGATGCAACTAGGAAGGTTTGGATTTATTTCCTTAGGCAAAAATCTAATGTATTTGAAACATTTAAGAAATGGAGAAGCTTGATTGAGAATGAGACATGTAAAAGATTAAAATGTCTTAGATTTGATAATGGTGGTGAGATTACAACAAATAATTTGAGGATTATTGTTCCTTTAATGGAATTTGTAGGCAGAAAATAGTCGCAAGTACTCCATAGGAGAATGGAGTGGCTGAGCACATGAATAGGACAATAATGGAGTGTGCAAGGACTATGAGATTGCATGCTAGGCTACCTCTAAACATGTGGGCAGAGGCTATCAACACTACTGTATATTTAATTAAAAGAGGTCCTTCAGTTCCTTTAGGTTGTGGTATTCTAGAGGAAGCATAGACAGGTAAGAAGGTGAGTTATTATTTTCTCAAAACCTTTGGATGTGAAGCATTTGCACTTGTAGATTCTCAAAATAAAACCAAGTTGAATACAAAATAAAAAAGTGTACCTTCGTTGGATATGGCATTGATGAATTTGGTTATTGGTTTTGGGATTTTGAAAATTAGAAAATTATGAGAAGTAGGGATGTTGTATTCAATGAGAAGGTGTTGTACAAAGATCAGTTACTGCAGCCTAAGAAGAAAGAAAAGGATTATGTGGTGCTAGATGATACTCCAAATAGTGATGTTCCTGTGGTTCCTCATGCTCCACAACAACAACAAGAAATACCACAAACTCCAGTGAATGTTAGACGATCAATAAGGCTAAGTAGACCTCCTGAAAGGTTATCTCCCTCTTTGTATTCTATTTTATTAGCAGATGCTAGTGAACCGAAAGGGTATGATGAAGCTATGCAGGTAAATACAAAGGTTCAGTGGAAGCTTGCAATGAAAGAAGAAATGGACTCCTTGCTAAAAAATTAGACTTGGGAATTATGTAAGTTGCCTGCAGGTAAAAAGACTTTACCAAACAAATGGGTTTATAGGATGAAAGAGGAAGATGGAGGTAAGAAAAGATTTAAAGCCAGGTTAGTTGTAAAAGGATTTGCATAGAAAAAGGGCATTGATTTTGATGATATTTTTTCTCTGGTTGTTAAGATGACTTCTATTTGTTCTATTTTAATTATTGTGGTTGCTGAAGATTTGCATTTGGAACAGCTAGATGTGAAAACTGCCTTTCTCCATGGTGATTCGGAGGAGGAGATATATATGGAATAGCCCCAAGGATTTGAGGTCAAAGGTAAGGAGAAACATGTGTGCAGATTGAAGAAGAGTTTGTATGGCTTGAAACAAGCACCTCGGCAATGGTATTTGAAATTTGATAGTTTTATAGCTGAGCAAGGCTACAGCCAATGTAATTCTGACCATTGTGTTTATTTTAAGAGGTTGGATAATGATAGCTACATTATTTTATGTTTATATGTTGATGACATGCTTGTAGCAGGGTCAAACTTGGATCACATAAGAGTTAAAACAATAGTTAGCACAATCATTTGCTATGAAGGATTTTGGGGCCTTGGTATGAAAATTTGTAGAGATAGGAAGAACAGAAAATTGACTCTATCTTAGGCTGATTATGTTGAAAAGGTGTTGCAGAGATTTCATATGGAGAATGCAAAAGCTGTCAGCACACCTTTGCCTAGTCATTTAAAATTGACTAAGGAGATGTCTCCTAAGACACAAGAGGAGAAGGGAAAAATGTCCAAGGTACTATATGCTTTAGTTGTAGGAAGTTTAATGTACGCCATGGTATGCATGAGACTAGATATTGCACATGTTGTAGGAGTCGTAAGTAGGTATATGAGTCATCTTGGATTGGAGCATTGGAATGCGGTAAAATAGATTCTCAGATATTTGAGAGGTACATCCAATAAAGACTTATGTTTTGGGGGCTCTAATACTGATTTAGCAGGTTATGTAGACTCAGATTTGGTAGGAGATATTGATACCAGGTAGAGTACTATAGGTTATGTCTTTACTATAGGTGGGACAACAGTGAGTTGGATCTCTAGGTTGCAAAAGGTGGTTGCTTTATCCACCATGGAGGCAGAGTATGTAACTGCAATAGAGGCAAGCAAGGAGATGATATGGCTACAATCTTTCATGGAAGAATTGGACAAACAATAGGCTAATAGTTATTTGTTTATAGATAGCCAGAGTGCCATACATCTTGCAAAGAATTCTGCCTTGCATTCAAAGACCAAACACATACAATTGAGGTATCACTTCATTTAGTCAGTGTTGGATGATGGACAGATGAAAATCTAGTGGATATGTTTAGCAAGGTAGTGACAAGGGAGAAGCTAAGCTCCTCTTCAACTTCAGTTGGTCTTCAAGATAAAAACAAAAAAAAATATTAGAATAGCAGAGTCCAGAGTGCTTATTTCCAGTGGGAGCTATAGGGTTAGCAGTGTTATAATTAGTCTCCAAGTAGGAGATGATATGGTGTGGAGTCTGATCAGTCTCCAAGTGGGAGATTGTTGTTATATGGAGCCTAATCAGACTCAAAGGTTAAATTTACCCTACTTTTATCAGCACAGTTTCCCCCCAAATTATTTAATGGGGTTAAGGGGTAGCGCCCCTTGCGGGGGTTTGGGGGCAGCGGGATTTTTGTAACCAACATAAGGATTGACATAAAAACCCCTATTTTTGTAACCGACATAAGGCCTGATAAAAGATGCTAAGGGTTAGGGTTTTCATTGATGTATTGTAGCATTTGTAGCGGTATTGAGTTGCAAGGATTGCTAGTTGTAATTGGTTTGATTTACTAGATAATAATATTGGACTCTGGTGGATGTAGCCCGAGTTTGGGTGAACCACATTAAAACTTGTCTCTCACTATTATTATTTCTATGTATTTTCATTCCTCTATTTAATCTTTATTTGCATTTAATTGATATCTTCTACCGGCTAACCCTAACAGATAGAAATAGGAGACCTAGATAGTTCTCGGTTGGTGACAAAGTCTTTTTGAGGGTCAAACCTTAGCAGAGTTCAGTATCATTTGGCAAAGCATCCAAACTTGATCCTTGACTTGTAGGACCATTAGATGTCTTGGAAGTGATCAATCTTGTAGCTTGTAGACTTTCTCTACTTCCTACACTTGCTAGAATCTATAATGTTTTTCATGTGTCCTTGCTTAAGCTTTATCATCCTGATGCATCACACATTCTTGATTGGCATGCTTTACAGGTTCAAGATCCAAGAGTGGTGTTTGTGGAGCCCACTTAAATTTTTGAGAGGCACAAAATTAAGTTCTGTAGCAGGGATGTGGTGCAGTATAAGGTCCAATGGGACCAATATTCAAAGGACAGTGCCACATGAGAGGATGCGGAGGAGATTGATCTAGATTTTTTCCTCATTTGAGGATATAGCATAGATTTCTTATTCATGCATGGATTATGATACATTGAGTTACTGTTATTGTTTTATGATACTTTGGATACATTGTTGGTGGTAGATTGATACATTATTATTTTTTATTTATGTAATAAGACATCGGGATGATGTCTCTTCCTAGTGGGGAAGGATGTCACATCTCGTTTTATGGACTATATTATTATTCTAGGTTAGAGAACATTTACTATGATTATTTTTACTTTGAGTAATTCCACATGTGTGAAGGTAATTATTGTGATGTTATATTTGCGTGAGTTTGAAAGTTGATTTAAAATATTATCAATGTGATTATAATGTTTTTCTTTGGCTATGTTTTGGGGAACTAACCTATTGATGTCAAGTTGAGTGCGAATGAATGCAGATACTCATCAAAGACGAGAAAATGGTTGAGGTAGAGATGTTCCAGCCACTTGGCAAGAACTATTTGGAATGGATAACCCTAATGCACTCACACACTCACATAGTCTCATATCATATTACATTTTATGACTTTAAATATGCATTGGCGTATGGATAATGAATGAGATTTATGTTTAATACTTAAAGAGAAATAATGTGTTTTAATTGCTATAAAAGTCCTTTTTGAATGCATGATTTAATTATAAATATTAATGTTCTTTCGATTTATATTTAAAATCATGTATTTTATTTAAATTGGTGTATTTTATTTTTAAAATGGTGTATTTTATATTTAAAATGGTGTATTTTATATTTAAAATAGTGTATTTTATATTTAAATGGTGTATTTTATATTTAAATGGTGTATTTTATATTATTTAATAATAAATCATAATAAGTGTTTCCTATTTATATAAATATTATTGATTGAAAAACAATATCTAATCCAGATTCAAAACAATTTTGTTTAAATAGATAGATATATAATATTATTATTATTATTACAAATTACTTCTTAAGTTATTTTTAGTAATTGTGTTTTATTAAAAATAGATATATTATACTAATAATAATAATATTTTATTTAGAATCTAATTTAAAGAATTAAATGAATTTACTGTCATACAAATGACATAAATATACTTAGTCACTATCATGCAAGTGACATAAATATAAAGCTATTTTATTCTATTTTATAAAAGAAAATTTGAGAGTCTTTTAATTGCAAATCTCATGCAAAATGGGAGAAAACTTTAGTTATCAAAAAGAAAAAGAATCCTAAAAACAATGTGACACTAAGTTTAAGAGAGTTTTCTTTTAATAAAAATAAAAAGATGAGCAGGAAGATTATTATCTTGGTTTTTGGAGAAACAACAAAAGGAGGTTTTTTAATAAATTTTGGAACGATAGATTTTGAGTAGTAGAAAGGAGGAAATTTGTTATTTTCTAGAGCAGTGACAAATAGAGAGAAGGATCAGCAATAGCAGCAAGAATTCGTCCCTTTGGCAAGAAAATATAACTGGGTATTCTCCTTGTTTTTACAGCAAATAAATTATGATTGCTTAATGACTAAAAATACCACGTTTGTCTAGCTTGTATCACATTTTCTTTTTGGTCTATGTTTTGTTTGGATCAGCCTCATCTTTCTAGCATGACCTTTTTCCTTGGATATTGAGTAGAAGACTTTGCCTATTCTTGTTTTCATGTTTGATATTCTTTCTTCACTTGGTCGTTGCCTTAAGCAGATCAACCCTTCCTTGGCCATTGTCTCAACTATTTTAAAACCATAGGTTAAGTCCAGTCATTGTTAATTTAATCAATGACAGTCTTATGATCTTGTAGCCATATTTTATCTAATTTTATTGTTGTTTCAGACTTTTTATTTATTTCCTATCACCTATGCATCAGTAATCCATTTGTGAGTTCCAAATTTTTTACTTAGTTCCTATCACCTGTGCATCAGTAACCTATTTGTGAGTTCCATACTTTTTATTTAGTTCCTATTGCCTGTGTGTTAGTAACCCATTTGTGAGTTTTAGTAGCTTTTAGTTCCTATATCTATTGCAACAATAACCTATTTGTGAGCTTCCATAGCTTAGTTCCTAGCACAAGTTATTTAGTGCTATATTTTAATTGTTATTTCCTATCACAGCTTCCTGTCATAGTTAGTTATTGTTAGATTCAAGACAGACAATTGAGAGGGGGGGTGAATCAGTTGTCCCAAAACTTTCTTCCTATTAATTACTTAAATCCTCTTTGTAATTTAGCAGCACAATAATAAATCAATCATGGAAACATAATGCAACAATTCAAGAGCAGAAACACATTCATACATATGACACCAAGATTTTAACGTGGAAAACCTGGTTAAGGGAAAAACCACAGGGTGACTTACCTAAGATTGTATTCTCTGTTAAAAGAATAAGAAGAACAAAATGGTACATGCCAATTAGGGCTCATTGCCCAAGCACACTGCTCACAAGAGGCTCACTGCCTACAGGAGACACACTGTCTACAGAATGATAAAAATTACATACTTGAACTAAAGAATAGCATCTTCACCCTGCTTGAATCAGTTCCATTCAAAGCCCAATACTTCTGCTCTGCCTTTCACTCTGCTTCTCTCTACCACACACTCATCTCTGCCAAGATACCTTTGAAATGACTTCACAACTTCTTATTTATACAAGACATCAACTTAGAGATAATCATCCAAGTTGGCACACTTTACAGAGAAAATACAACTTGATTCATTACAAAAGACTTCATGCAGATCAACACACTATCAGCTACACAGATATGAGACTTCAATCTTCTTTTAGGAATATGCCATGCTTCATATAACATCTTCAAGATCATCCGCAAGATGTGTAATTCATCTGATTTGCCAAAATTTAGGAAGAACATCATCATCCAGAAGTAATTCTTCAATTACGAGCTCAATCTTTAATGCAGACCACCAACACAAACTAGACACAATCCAAAGACCTCCACAAGCTTGCCTAAATCACCAAGAACATCCACACTACTTCTGCTTACTAAAATCTTTCTCTCCTTCATTCAGAACCTCAAGAACACAGTCTTTCATCACTGTCATATTGAAATAGATGCTTGCAGACCTCCAGACCATGAACCAATTGAGTTGTCAATTCACATTGACTTCCTAAACACTCCACCAAATCTGCAGAATAAGATATTGTATTTCCAGATCTCACCAGACCTATTTGTGTCACTCTGTTACCTTTGAACATCTGCCAGAACTAGTTTTACTCAAGTGGCCATAACTTCTTCAGATCTTCATGTAGACCTCTCAAATCTTTACTGAATCATCTTAAGACACATATCTACAAACCCTTTGATGTGCATCCTTTGATCTTCATCTTAGCTAGGATCTTTACCTTACTGTCTTCACTGTTCTTCTATGTTCCTGATAGGACTAATTTTCTCAATATCCTTAGCATACAACTCATCCAATCCTTATAATCAATGCAACAGGAGTATGTTGACATCAATGATAACACCGGTTAGGCCCATACTTGCAACAATCTCCCCCTTTGTCATTGATGGCAACATATGATGTGAAAAACTATTTTAACCATCAAGACAAAACTTCTCCTCACTGACTAACATAACTCCCCCTATCAACAACAACTATTCACATGTCTTCTCTTCCTTTACTGCTCCCCCTTTGATTAGAAACCACTTTTGTTTTCCGCATGTCTTCTCTCCCCCTTTGACATCAATGGCAAAGGGAACATACTTGCATCACTCAGAATCATACCAACTGCTCCCCCTGAGTAGCAGCTTCTCATCATCAATCCAGACCACAAGATATGACTATGAGATCCACCAGACTAATGCACATTAGTGCACCTCAATTTAGAACTAGAGGGGTAATAACCCCTAACCTCTCCCTAAGATACTAAAAAGAATCCTTAGGTAGAGGTTTAGTAAAAATATTTGCAAATCTGATCCTTGGAGGGCACAAACTCCAATCTAAAATCATTCTTGTTCACCTGCTCTCTCAGAAAATGAAATTTGATGGATATATGTTTTGTCTTTGAATGCAACACTAGATTTTTTGATATATTTATTGCACTTGAATTATCACATAAGATTGTGATAGGTTCCTCATACTCCACTCTGATGTCTTTTAGCATTTGTTTCATCCACAATACTTGAGTGCAACTACCTACTGCTGCAATATATTCTACTTCTGCAATGGACAGAGATATTGCCTCTTATATCTTGCTCAGCCAAGAAACCAATCTTTTCCCTAAAAAGAATGCTCCACCACTAGTACTCTTCCAGTCATCCACATCTCCTACCCAATCCGCATCTATACATGCATGAAGAGAGAAATCATGATCTCTAGGATACCTCAAACCATACTCAACTGTCCCTTTTAGATATCTAAGAATCCTCTTGATTGCCATGAGATGAGATTCTCTAGGATCAGCTTGAAATCTAGCAACAAGACCAACAACATTCATAATGTTAGGTCTAGTTTGAGTAAGATACAGTAGTCCTCCAATCATTGACCTATACTTTTTCTGATCAGCCTTAGGAGAGTGATCATCTTTGCTCAATTTACATCTAGTTGCCATGGGAGTACTCATTGGTTTTGAGTCTTCCATCCCAAATTTCTTCAACAATTCTTTCACATATTTGGTCTGTGAAATGAAGATTCCTTTTTTTGTTTGAATGATTTGTAGACCCAAGAAGAAATTCATTTCCCCAAACATGGACATCTCAAATTCACTTTTCATTTGATTTGCAAAAGTTTTGCACATACTATCTCTTCCTCCAAAATGATATCATCAACAAACACTTCAACAATTAAGATATTTTCATGATCAATTTTGAAGTACAATTTACTGTCAGTAGTACCTTTGTTGAAACCAATCTTCAAAAGATGCTTATCTAGTCTTTCACACTAGGCTCTTGGGGCTTGTTTGAGTCCATATAGTGCTTTCTTCAACTTACAGACCATATCACCATAATCAGACAATTGAAATCTATCTGGTTGCTCAATGTATACTTCTTCCAAGTCACCATTCAGGAAGGCAGACTTGACATCCATCTAATATACTTTGAAGTCCTTGAAGGCAGTAAAGGCAAGAAATAATTTGACTACTTCAATTCTTGCCACCAGAGAAAAAGTTTCTTCAAAATCAACTCCTACTTGAGAGTAACCCTTGCAGACCAATATGGCTTTGTTTCTGACTACTTCACCATATTCATTCAGTTCATTCTGGAAGACCCATTTGGTTCCAATCACATTCTTGTTTCTAGGTCTGGGAACAAGATCCGAAGTGTGATTTTTCTCAATTTTGCATCAGCTCTTCCTCCATTGCTTTAGTCCAGCTTTCTTCATTGCATGCTTCATTCGCTGACTTTGGTTCAATCTTTGAAATTAGACAATACTTTTCTGAGTCTTGAGAAATCTTTCTTCTTGTTTGAACACCTTTTCTTTTATCACCTATGATCTGATCTTTAGAGTGATTTAGTCTTACATACCTAGGAATTTTGGGACTTTCTTGCACTTCTATTTCTTGCAAAGGTTCATTCAAACTTGTCTCTTCTTCCTAATTCTCTGGATCAGTCTAGATCTGAATTTCAGAAGGGCCTTGGACTTCATGGACCAAAACATCATTCTGATCATCTTCATCATATTCATAAAACCTTGAGGGTTTTTCAATACCTTCATCAACCTTCACATTTGTACTTTCTATAATCTTTCTCAATCTCTTGTTATAGCACCAGTATGCTTTGCTTTGAGTAGAATAACCTAAGAATATTCCTTCATCACTTCTAGCATCAAATTTGCCAAGATCCTCATCTCTTTTGATGTAACATTTGCTACCAAAGACTTTGAAATACTTCACAGTGGGAGTGATGCCAAACTAGAGTTCATAAGGGGTCTTACTAGTATTCCTTCTGATTTCTACTTGATTAATAGTATAGACTGCAGTGCTTACAACTTCTCTCTAGTAGATCTGAGGAACATTTGCTTCCATCATCATGGTTCTAGATGCTTCTTGGATGGTCCAGTTCTTTCTCTCCACTACTCCATTCTACTGTGGAGTCCTTGGAGCAGAGAACTATCTTTTTATCCCATGTTTCTCATAGAATTCTATGAACTCACCAAATGTGAATTCTTCACCTCTATCAGACCTCAGACATTTTATGTTCAATCTAGTTTCATTCTCTACCATAGCCTTGAATATTTTGTATTTTTGAAGAGCCTCAGATTTCTCTTTCAAAAAAGTCACCCACATCATCCAGGTGTGGTCATCAATTAATAACATGAAGTATCTATCACCTTGCAAACTCCTAATTCTTACCAGACCACATAGATCAGTATGTACCAAGTCCAACAATTTGGTAGAAGATTGTTCCTTACTTTTGAATGTGACTCTACTCTGCTTACCTAACTGACATTCTTTGCACAAACTATTAGTAGGTTTCACCAGTCTTGGAAGATCTCTTACAGCTTGAGTGTTTCTTATCTTGATGATATTATCAAAATTCACATGACACATTCTTCTATGCCACAACCAACTTTGATCAATTTGAACAAATAAACAACTTTTACTACTACCAACCAAGTGGAAGATATTACCTTTTGTTTGAGTACCGGATACAATCTCTGTTCTGAAACTTTCAAAGATCTTACATTTTCCATTTTTGAATTAGAGATCATAGCCTTTGTCCACCAACTATCCGACACTGAGAAGATTGTGCTTCAGACCTTCAACATACAGTACATTACTGGTTTTGTTCTTTGCATCAAAAGAAATAGTTCCTCTACCTCTGATCTTGCTATCAGAATTATCACCAAATTTTACAACTCCTCCTTCATATCTTTGCAAATCAATGAACTTATTTTTGTCACCTATCATATGATGGGAGCATCCACTGTCAATGACCCAATCATCCTTTTCTTCAACTTGGACAGCCAAAGCTCTTTCTACCATTTTATGATTAACAGATTCAAAGGGCATTGGATCTTCTTCCTTGATGGCAATAAACACCTAGTCACTTCCACATTTATTTCCTATCTCTGATTCATCATCTGTTACTCCTTCATCATCATCATCTTCATGAACATAGTAACATTTCTTTTGGAATCTTGATCTATTTGGATTAGCTCTTGAAAATATTTCCAGACACCTTGAGGCAAAATGACCAATCTTATTGCAGTTAAAACATTTAAAGGGCAATTTTCCTTCATGCTTACTGGATCCTCTTGGCAGTCTTTTTGCAATAAGGGCTTCCAGTTGAGCAGCTTCTACTTCATCTTCTCCTAAATCTTTTCTTGCTTTTTCATACCATGATAGTTTCTTTGAAGAGTTCTCTCCCAGATCAAACTTTTGTTTGCCTTTTACAAACGTACTAGCTTTGAATGCAGATTCAGTCTTGGGGGGTGCATCTCCAAACTTGGCCAATTCAAATGCAGCTCATTTTCCAACCAATTGATCTCTTGTGATATTTGAAAAGGATTTGAATTCTTCAATGGCATCAACCTTGTATTTGTAAGAAACAGGTAGGGATTTGATAACTTTGGCAACAATCTCATCTTCATCCAAGACTCCACCAGCACATCTAATGCCACAAACAAGTTCATTTACTCTTGGCATAAATGTAGTGATATTTTCATCTTCACTCATCTTCAGGTTTTCAAATTTTCCTTTTAGACTCTGTAGCTTGGTACATTTAACATACTTGTCTCCTTCATGCAGAAGTTCTAGTTTTTCCCAAATCTCATATGTAGTTTTTAGATCTATAACATTTGTCAGTTCTGAATCAGATAAGGCACTTAGTAGAGCTTCTTTTGCCTAAAGATTGTTTTCAGCATCTCTGATTTCATCTACGGTTCTCGGACCATTGTGTGGAGGAACATACTTCTTTGAAGTTATGATCCAATATTGCATTCCCATACATTGCAAGTGACATTCCATGTAGCTTTTCCAAAGAGTGAAATTGGTTCCGTCAAACCTTGGACTATCCTTCTTGTAGGAAGACATCCTAGATCTCCTCAAGCGGTTAAGCTCCTTTTAGAGGAACCTGGCTTTGATACCAATTGTTAGATTCAAGACAGACAACTGAGAGGGGGGGTGAATGAGTTGTCCCAAAACTTTCTTCCTATTAATTACTTAAATCCTCTTTGTAATTCAGTAGCATAATAATAAATCAATCATGGAAACATAATGCAACAATTCAAGAGCAGAAACACGTTCACACATATGACACCAAGATTTTAACGTGGAAAACCCAGTTAAGGGAAAAACCACATGGTGACTAACCTAAGATTGTATTCTCTATTAAAAGAATAAGAAGAACAAAATGGCACATGCCAATTAGGGCTCACTACCTGAGCACACTGATCACAAGAGGCCCACTGCCTACAGGAGACACACTATCTACAGAACGATAAATATTACATACTTGAACTGAAGAATAGCATCTTCACCATGCTTGAGTCAGTTCCATTTAAGTCCAATACTTCTGCTCTACCTTTCTCTCTACTCCTCTCTACCACACACTCATCTCCACCAAGATGCCTTTGAAATGACTTCACAACTTCTTATTTATACAAGACATCGACTTAGGAATAATCATCCAAGTCGGCACACTTTATAGAGCAAATACAACTTGACTAATTATAAAAAACTTCATACAGATCAACACACTATCGGCTACATAGATCTAAGACTTCAATCTTCTTTTAGGAACACACCATTCTTCATAGAACATCTTCAAGATCATCTACAAGATGTGTAATTCATCCGGTTTGCCAAACTTTAAGAAGAACATCATCATCCAGAAGTAATTCTTCAATTATGAGCTCAATCTTCAATATAGACCACCAACACAAATTGGACACAATCCAAAGACCTCCACAAGCTTGCCTGAATCACCAAGAACATCTACACTACTTTTGCTTACTAAAATCTTTCTCTCCTTCATCTGAAACCTCAAGAACATAGTCTGTCATCACTGTCATATTGAAATAGATACTTGCAGACCTCCAGACCATGAACCAATTGAGTTGTCAATTCACATTGACTTCCTAAATGCTCCACCAAATCTGTAGAACAAGATATTGCATTTCTGGATCTCACCGGACCTATCTGTGTCACTCTGTCACCTCTGAACATTTGCCAAAACTAGTTTTGCTCAAGTGGTCATAACTTCTTCAGATCTTCATGCAGACCTTTCAAATCTTTACTGGATCATCTTAAGACACATATCTACAAACCCTTTGATGCACATTCTCTAATCTTCATTTTAGATGGGATCTTTACCTTACTATCTTCACTATTCTTCTCTATTCTTGATAGGACTACTTTTCTCAATATCCTCAACATACAACTTATCCAATCCTTATCATCAATGCAATAGGAGTATGTTGACATCAATGACAACACTGGTTAGGCCCATACTTGCAACAGTTATTTCTTCCTATAGCAGATAGTAAGGTCATGGAATGGATTAGATTATAAATTAAATTATCTTTTTCTTATATGTTTGTTATGAATGGAGTACATTCCGATGTAGAGATATCATTTTTTTATTATAACTTTCTTGAAGAGAATTGGTATACTTGATTTGAATGGTTTAGAAAACTTAATGTACACTAGGAATACATAAATGAAATATGGACTAGGAAATAAACTCAATTTAATAACCTTATAAATGCAATTTGTATGATCCAATGATGAATTACTTGCTTGAAATGTATGTCTTCATGATTGATGTTTTACAAAGGGAATTAGAGATGGTTTATAGGTGAATATGGGTTGCTCTTTATTTATTGTGAAACGAAAGTAGATTTTTAGCCATGAGTGTTTTGGGTTACTTTTGGGCTAGGATGCCAAATGTGGATTATTAGAGATGGTTTTTTCTCTTTTTCAAGAATTGAACTTGTAACTATTTTTCAAATGTTTAGATCTAAATGAGCAGTCATTGAAAAAGATGAATATTTTGTCTAGTAAACTTTATTGATATATATCTCTGCCACATCTTGTTGTGAGACAATTTGCATTTTGTTATTTAGAATTGCACATTAGACATCAAGTTGCATCAGGTGTTCCCTCTTGCTAGTTGTTTGCATGTAGCTAGACATTTCATGCAGGGCTGGGTTTCCTTCGTGTTATGAAGGGATTTAGGGAAGTGTAATTAGTTCATGGTTGGGTGGAAAAATGCCTGATCCATGTTCTCATCTCTCAGCTCATAGGAGAACCATGTGGGTTCATGGTGGCTGGAGGGTTATTTTGATTTATTTATTGTACATATTTGTTGTAACTTGTAATTGGATGTATTATTTCATGAAAGCCAATGGACTTTGTATATTATTTTATTGTGCTATCACATGGATTGAGCACGTGACTTTGTAAGATTTAATGACTTTTATTGATTTATATTTATGAGATTTATCTTTTAATTGAGATGTTGTAATTAAGTGGATTACTTACTTCATGTAACTTTTGTGATGGTTTGAGTACTTTACAGGTAAGCTTTTCTCTTAATAGAATACCCAAGGAAAATAGCTTTATCATAATTTGCATCATTCTTTCCTATTTCTCTTCTTTTGATAAAACATTTCTTTCCAAATATTTTGAAATATTTAGCAGTGGGAGTCCTTCCATACCATAGCTCATAGGGGTGTATCATTTTCTTTCATCTATACTTTGTTCTATATGTAAACAACAATATGAATTACTTCTCTCCAATATACTTCCAATAGATTTGCTTCCTTTATCATTGTCCTTGCAGTTTCTTGAATACTCTTGTTCTTCATTTCAACCACTCCATTCTACTAAGGAGTTCAGGGGCAGACAATTGTTTCTTTATCCCATGTTCTTCACAAAAATTATTGAATTCATTTGAAGTAAACTCACCACCTCTTTCTAACTTCAAATACTTGATTCTCAAATCTATTTAATTCTCAACCATTTCTTTAAATGCCTTGAACTTGTCTAGGGCTTCTGATTTTTCTCTAAGAAAAGTAACCCAAGACATTCTTGAATAATCATTAATAAGTAGCATGAAATACCTATCACCTTGTAGAATTCTTGTTCTTGTGGGACCATAAAGGTCTATATGAACCAATTCCAAGAATCTGATAGAAGATTTTCCTTCATCTTGTAAACTTCCTCTTGCTTTCTTTCCCCCTTGAGGCTCCATGTAGATGACACTGATACCTATTTTGTAATCTCTGGCAGATCTTTCACATCTTGAACTAAACTTATCATTACTAGATTATCATGATTGATGTGAGATAATCTCCTATATCAGAGCTAACTCTCACTGATCTGAGTCATAGAGGAATACCTGTCACCTTCTCTGAGATGATAAAGATTTCCTTCTATCCTTTTTCTAGCAGTTATTCCAGTTCCAAACTTCTTTCTAGACTCAAAACCATCATCCTAAAATACAAGACTATATCCTTTGCTACACAACTATCCAACACTCAAGAGATTTTTCCTTAAACTTTTAACGTAAAGAACATCATTAGTATTATACTTTCCATCAAGACTGATTCAACGTCTTCCACATATCTTAGCAATACAATTATCACCAAATATAACTGATCCTCCATCACATTTCTCAAAATTAACAAAGTTGCTTCTATCACCAGTCATATGATTTGAGTAACTATTGTTAATAACCCAATAGTTCTTTTCTTTTCACTATTAAGACTTACCTCCGAAGCATTTTCTTTCATACATCCTTCAGGGTCAGTACCACAAGTGTCAACCTTCAAATTATTGAGAAAGTAGTCATTATCTTCATTGTCTTCAACATCAGGTTCAAATATAGTTGCATTCATTTCTCCTAGTAGATTTTCTTAGGCACTCTACTTTCATTTTCCTTTTTCTTACTTTTCAAAATTCTTTTCAGACATCTTGATGCATAATGACCAATCTTGCTGTAACTAAAACACTTGAGAGATAACTAATCCCTATGCTTATCAGTATCTGATTTTACTCTTCTCCCAAAGTTAGCTTCCATATCATCAGCAATCTTATGATTCATTTCCATAATATTCTTATATTTTCCAATCCTAAGTATAGTTACAACTAAGTTCCAAACTTCATATCCAAGAGCGATTAGAAAGATTACTATTCTCATTTTCAAAAACCAAACAAAGAAACATCCTTCTTGTGCATCATCCTAGATATACCTCAAACTATTAGGCTTTCTTTCAAGGAACCTTACTCTAATATCAATTGTTGAATCACAAGACAAATGAGAGGGGGGGTGAATCAGTTGTATCCAAAACTTTAAATCATCACAAACATAATCACATTCACATCAGTTCACTTAAACCCTTATTCTATTATTAAGATTAAACATGAAAAATAGACGACAAAAACTTAAACACATCAACACCATGCACAAGAGAACACCAGATTTTTACATGGAAAACCCTAAAAGGGAAAAACCATGGTGAGGATTAGCTCATAGTATATAGTAGTATCAATACCAAATTACAAAGAGGCTTACTACCAAAGGAATCACTATCCAAAGAAATGCTCACTACAATAGGCTCACTGCCAAAAGGGTTCATTGCCAAAAGGGAAGGCTCATTGCCATGAACTGATATGATAGCATCTAACATATGCCTAAGTTTAGTTCCATTGAAGCACAACAATCATCACCTTCGTAGCCTCTCTAAAAATTGTAGATGACTTTTTCTCATTGCATTAGGTCTTCTACCACATGAAAGTCTCTATTGCCTCTAATTCAAATTCACAACACAAATATCCTCATCTTCTCACACATGCCCACATTCACACAAATCCTTTTCACTTATTTACATCATTCATCAACCTTGAAATATTCACCAAGGTTGACCGTAACATACTCTACAACCTTTGAAACAATCTCCAAGGTCGACAAACTTACAGAATTTAAATTAGGTCTAGACCTAAACATTCCCATGGAGAAAAGTAATGAAGGTAGAACACTTCACAGATTAGATTGGACCTAAAAACATCTTCACATGCTTCAACATGCTTCCACAATCCACAAAGCACATCTGCAAAGAGTGTAAATAACCAGGTCAACCAAAACTGGTGTTGACACTAGTATCTTTAGGGTCATGCTTCCAAGAACACAACCATATCTTACAAACCAAGAACAAGCCTTTAAAATGATCTGGAAATATCCACAAACAACATGAAATCACCCGGGAGCCAACAAATCTAGCTACAACAAATCTCACTTGAAGACATTTCATAGACTGCTCACAACCAATACTACCAAGCTCTGCTACTGAAGAAAACTACATTCTAGAGTATCAAATCACAATTCCTTTGGATAGGTCATAGATATGGACCTTATGAACACTAATCTAGGACCACAATACCAAAAACCAAACTACAGAGAAATATAGAGCAAAATACTTTCTCTCAATCACACTGCAAACATTGCCAGGCATAGTCTTCAAACTGGTGAACATAACTCTCAAACCACAATGTTTTGGAGCACCAAATTCTAGATTTTATATCTTAAATCACTTCTTTGAAACATATCCAAACCTCACACTCCAGTCTTCAATGTAGGAGAAATGTAGAGAAAAAACCTGGACAATATCTAGTAAGCCAGAATACTTCTTCGCAACACTACCTTTAATATTTATCAAATTTTCTCAAAAGCACTTGGAAACCTAGTAACAAGAACAATATGTTAACATCATTAGCACTTTTCCAAGCCATTCAAATCATCTTAACACAATAACTCAATCAACTAACAATCAACAACATTAGAAGATACAATTGACACCAATGACAACACAAGCATGTTGACATCAATGACAACACCAATTAGCACATACTTGCAATAAAATCTCCCTAGCCATCTCTCAAAGTATCCTTACCATGACAAAATAACTCTAGCCTAATCTCTCTCTCTCTCATCTCATATCCATATCCAAATCTCTATCCAATCCATATCCAAAATATCATCTCAATCCTTAGTCAAATCCCTCATCCAATCCATATTGTGTTGAAAATCAAGAGCAATCCACATACACACTACTTCAACTTGGGTAAAGCTAGGAGTTACTTGGGTGCAAGATCCTCCACCTTATCAAGGAGTGAAGAAAAATTGAAGACTTGTGAAGGTATAATCTACTCTATGTTGTGTTTCTTTCATGTTTTTTTGTCCTTTAAATCTTTTTTATCTTCACATTTAACTTATTCATTTGCCTCGGGTTTATCTATAACATGCTCTGCAATCAAGACACTAGAATCAATTTTCACCATAATCGTTAGCCCATTTTTGTCCACATTCAACATAGCTTATTATTTCTTAATCATCTTTAGATCATTCAAAATTTTTGTTTGTTTGTTGGATATCTTAGTATATAGAAGAATAGTGTCATGAATAAAAAGAATTCCATCTACAGTTAGTCTTTCTACCCATTCCTCTACACCTTTACCAATAAAATTGTACTTGTTATCTGATAAATGACCTCGGTACTCACACCTTTAGGAATGTTGGAAGTATCATCTATAGGCTAAGAAGTGGTATCAACAATTGATTTGATATATGAAGTCAAAATGTTCATCTGGTCCTCCAGTATTTCTTTTTCTTTTTCTCTTTCCTCTAGTTTGGTGGCCAAAATATCTATAGACAATTTAGCATTATGTATGTCTCCCTATACAAAAGGTGGTCCCAAATATAATGTGCTAACATGAAATTCATCCATAGACATATCCTTCATTTCTTTATCCAACATGGGCTCATCAATCTCCACATATTGGTGTTTCGAAATAGGGTCCACCATAATCCTTGACATCCTCTTGGCTTTCTTGGGAATAGATTCCAATTTTAGTAGTCTTACAACTACATCAAACTTTGTGTCAATAATTTGGGAGTATCTCCTCTTATTCCCAACCTTAGTCCTCAACAAATCAGGGGTAGCCATTACTGAACAATCACCTGAAGAAACATGAGATACATTATCTATTTTAGGAGTATTATCTACTCCTTGTTGATGTTGAGGAGGAGTTGATTTTTGATTTGGAGGAGGCATGGTATCTTGATTTGGATGAGGTGTGGTATCTTCATCCTCTTCATCTTGCAATACTTTCTTATGTTGTGATAGTTTATTAGCCTGAGGGTTCATGCACTTTTTAATTTTCAGCTTCTTCTTAAGAGATAGGTTACTCTTCTCACCATGACCTTTCAAATAAATATTCTTTTGAGGCTCATTCCCACTGTGAAGGGGAAAATGGATTAATCAATTAATGAATAACAAACCCAATACATCTATGAAATCTGAAGATAAAAAGGCGAATAAAATAGCAAACAATGATACTTACACCTTTACCTTGCGTCTTCCATAGTTCGCCTATCACTTCTTGACCTTGATGATGATGAAGCCCTCAGAAGCGAATGCTCCCTTGCTTGTTGAAGGTGACAAGAATGGAATGGCTGAGATATTTGTGTGATTGAAGATGAGCTTCAACACACTAGTAATGAAGGATATGAAATGCTTATGAGGATGGGGGTGCCAAAGACACACCTATATCTCTGCAGCATAAGTTTGCTCAAACGATCAGTCATGAAATGAAGACGAATAGTGTTGTATTTATAGAGATGTGTAGAAGAAGATCAATGGTTGAGGATAAAAGGGAAGATCAACGGAGGAGGATTGTTGAGGAACATGCAACAAATGGAAGAAAGACATGTGTCATTCGAACTACAACTTTGTGGAGTTAACTCTTCTCTTGATGAGGATGAGATTTGATTTTCTTAATTTAGAATTTATTTTTCTAATTTAAGAGAAAGTTTCCTTTAATGCTATAAAACTGCTTTTGCTTTTGTATGACAAGAGGAAAGTATTTTTAAAAGATAAGAATGATTTTTTGAAGATAAGAAAGCATAATTAAATAGAAAGATTTATTTAATTATTTTGTAGATAATTGAGCGGAATAAATAAAATATAGAAATATATTTTATTTTGTAGAGATTTTTGAAGAATAAAATAAAATATAAAAATATATTTTATTTAGTGGATATTTAAGATTTTATTTAAATAAAATTTACATTTTATTTAAATTTGGAAGAAAAAAGGATTTTAATTAAATAATCAAAATTATTTAATTATTTGGAAGAATATAGTTGATGCAAATGAATTTAATTAATTAAATAAATGTAATTTATTTAATTAAATGGGAGGAAGTGAATCAAGTAAATAAATAAATTTATTTATTTATTGATAGAGGAATGTGACGATGAAATAAATATTTAAAATATTTATTTAAGTAGGGTCATGCCAATTTTAGGTGTATACATTTTGCCCTTCTTTGATGCAATGTGTTTTATCACGTTTCAAAGAAAAACAATTTTTGACGGTGATACATGCCCCAATTTGCCCCTGGTACAAGTTTAACGACAGGATGCCCCCTCAGGAGATTGGACGGGAAGAAGGCAGAAGGCGTGAGACAGACAATCTCACAAAGAAGAAGGTGAAAGATGGGTTAGGATGGAGAAAAACAGGATATGTTTCAGAAGAAACAGGCATGGGATGTAGCCACCGTTGTCATACAATCTGATATGGTTCACTTGCTATATATATGAGCTGGGTCCACAAGTTCTATTCATTTGTACACTTGTCCATAGTTGATTAGTCCTCTGGAGATCTTAGGAGAGCATGGCAGCTAGACAGATGGATATTCCACACAAGGAGCACCGGTTTGAGCGGATCCGACGGTTCGATCGACCAGTAGAGGTAGGACCCTCGGTATGTAGTTCTTCAAAACTTGCTAAAAGTCAATTATTAGGCTCAATAATGGCTAGGAAAAAAATACTTAGACAAATGCGCCAAACCATAGTTCGACACATATGCTCTCTGAAGTGGCGCATATATCATGAAGTGGCACATTTGAGGTATACTTCGGTGCATTTGTTAGTGTGGCGCATCTAAGCTTTAGATTGGCGCATTTGGCGGGAAATGACGCATATGACATAAGGATTGGCGCATGTACTAGAACGGCGCATACAAGCTTTGGATTGACGCATTCATGGGGAAGTGGTGCATACAAGCTCTGGATTAGCGCATTCATGGGGAAGTGGCACATGTGATATGGATCAGTGCATCTGCTACCTGGATTGGTGCATTTGCACTAAAAATTCAAATGACTTAACGAAATTAACCCAATTGGCACCTTGATCAATGCATCAATTGATAAGCGATCTCTAAGATTGCTGGGAATCTAGTCGAGAGATAATATGCTATTTTGATTAATTTGATATGTCAAGTCATTGATAGGATAGTTTGATTATTATGAGTAGGCTTGCTTGGATATAGATTTTGTTGATGGTATGCTTTGCTTGGTTTGCAAGAGGATATTTAAAACGTCCTTACATCATGAGAGCAGTTCTTGTTGCCATTATTGCAACAATATATGTTGACTGAGATAGATCGCGAGGTTCTAGGCGCTATGGGTCTGCACTATGTTTGCTTTATGCCTGAGGTTTGTGCAAACCGGGCTATGTTGATGGCAGTAGATCAGCGTGCCCCTAGCTTCAGGAGCCAGTCAGAGGCATTCCAGCGGGCAGGTGGGTCTCAGTCTGTAAGCTCAGTGAGGGGCCCATAGTAGATATGGGGAGATAAAGGAGAGGCCAGTGTAGGGAGCAGTGTTCCCCGGTAGCAGGGTTAGGCATACCCGGATAGTTGTACCATTTTTTATCAGATTTGTACACATTTTTTATGGATGGCTGAGATAGCCGATATATGTACTTATTTTGCCCCGAGACATGTATCACCATTTGTTATGTTTTGTATACACTTATGATATGACTATGAGAGATTGGTCAGAGATTCTGATATGTTGTACATTTGGACACATTTTTTTTATGTTTATATGATGATGCAGTTGTTCATGGTCTACATGCATGTGTTCTTACGTTTATATGCTATGGATGCAATCGATTTTGTGATGTATTTGTATATGTGATACATACTAGATGGATGTTAGGATGATTTGATATGTAAATGCAAATGTGTATGGATATGATTATGTAGTTCTATATGCTTTGGTTTATGTTTTTCATTCCTTTGATATGATATATGGATGCAAATGTATTGTGGATGTCCTAGCAAGGTATGAAAATGATTTGATGTACTTGATTATGTATGCAAATGATTTAATAATGTAAATGACTATCTTATGCAATATGATATGCTATCTATGCTATGTTTTTGATATGTCCAAATGTACTCAATCGACACAGAGATGATATAGATAAGTAGAAGAAAAGAGGTGGAGGAAATGAGGATTTTGTACTTGATATGCTGTAGGATTTATTTATTGCATGGATGATATGGACTTGCTGGATATGAGATGGATATGGATGTGGATTGTCATCTTGAGATTTTTGCAAGGTTTTTGCTATCATCATTGGGCACTTTTTGGTATTTTTCTCTTTTTGAAATGTTGTAAGGAAATACAAGCATCTAGGCATAATTAGACTAAGATGACCTGAGTATTCTTTACATAGATTTTGATATAGCAAGTTGATACAAGCATCTAGTCAAACTTGAATCTAGATGACCTGAGTACTTCTTGCATTTGAACAGACAAGGATTGCCCCTTTTCATGTTTAGACCTCGAAGTCCTCGATGATCTTTTGTTGATCATGTCGTTAGACAAAAGTCGTCACATTACTACAGTTTAATCCACAAGCAGCAGACAAAAAAATGATTATGTCCCCCATCATAGCATCTCTAGCTTTTGGCATCCTTGAGTAGCATAGGAAGACATAATGACAAAAATTTAAGACCTTGTAAATTAACCTGTTGACAAAACATTCTTGCATTAGATGTGTCAGTTGCCATAATTGATATAGAATCAGTTTTAGTGTTTTTTGGTATGGTACCTTGCTTCATTTTGGACAGGTTGATGTTTTGCATCAAGACTTCTGGTTTGGGTAACTTGTTTTTGCTATGCTTGCTTGTCTAGTGAAAGGTATCGCAATCCTTATTGGTATCCTCTTAGAAAAGTGGCATTCAAGGATCCAAATCTGCAACTAGCGAGGAGTTACCCCCAATTTAGACAAAGATCGACTTATTATGGGTGAGATGACAGATAGACATGGAGAGATGGGCCCTAAAGGACTAACCTAGTGTCTCGGGGGCTCATTGCTAAATGGCCTTGCCTATGTGACGACGCAGAGGTAACGTAGTTTAGGGTAAACTTGATGGACCTAAGACCTAGGCAATGGCAAAGATGTAGAAATGGCATGGACAGCAGGACAGACGACACTGGATGGAATGGACAGGAAATAAGGGGAGTGGAGCGGAGTGGAGCCTTAGGGGTGCATTAAGAATGGCCTTGCCTACGTAATAACTCAGAGGTGACATAGTTTGACAATGGTTCAAACGACTTGGTTCGAGATGAACGATATGGGGGACATAAGAGATACGAAGTCACAACATATGGAGGAAGTGGTTTGTCGCAGATAGTGCCTGTTTACCAAGTTTTCACCACTTGCTTTTATTTGCATAAGAAGCTAAAAGTACACATGATGCCTATTTGCCAGGTTTTCACCATAGGATGATTTTTTTTGTTATTTTCTCATTTTTTTTTTCTATTTTTTATCACTTTTTTTTTTTTTTTTTAGGATTCCCTTACATTGGGGTTCTCAGGTATAGAACTTGTGAAGGTGCATGCTGTTGATAGGATCGTCGAATAATTCACCTTCAGATGTAGCCAATTAATATGCCCCCGATCCATAAGCTGTGATGATGACATAGGGACCTAGCCAGTTAGGTTCAAACTTTCCTTTCTTTTCTCTGTCTTGCTGATTTCTAGGATTTTCTCTTAGGATTAGGTCACCAACTTGGAAGATTCGGGGCTTTACTCTGTGATTGTAGCTTCTGGACATGTGTTGCTGATATGCTTTTAGGTGGTTAAATGCCTGTTGCCTTCTCTCTTCGAGTAGCTCTAATTCTTGGAGTCTGGTTACTTTGTATTCATCATCTGATATGAGGCCTTTTAATGAGACTCGTAAGGATGGGATCTTGACTTCAATGGGCAAGATAGCTTCAGATCCATAGACTAGGGAGTATGGTGTTGCACCTGTGGGTGTGCAGATGCTTGTATGGTAGGCCCACAGTGGGGGATTAAGTTGGACATGCCAATCACGGCCGGCATCATTGACAGTCTTCTTTAGTATTTTTAGAATGGTTTTATTTGATGCCTCAGCTTGGCTGTTGCCTTGTGGGTAATAGGGGGTTGAAAAGTGGTGCTGGCTATGGAATTTGTTGCATAGTTCCCTGACATCTTGGTTTTTGAAGGGTCGTCCGTTATCCGTGATAATGGACGAAGGGACACCATAACGACAAATGATATAGTTCAGGATAAAAGAGGCAATCTGTTTGCCTGTGATGTTGGCTAAGGGCACAGCTTCAATCCACTTTGTGAAGTACTCTATGGCAGTGATTATGAATTTATGTCTGATTGAGGAAGGAGGGTGGATCTTTCCCACTAAGTCGAGTCCCCACTGACAAAAAGGCTAAGGAATCATTAATGGTTGCAGCTCCTGTGCTGGTGCATGTATCGGGTTCCCATGGATTTGGTGCTTCTTGTACTTCTTTACAAAATAATAGGAATCTTGTTCCATAGTTGGCCAGTAGTACCCCATGCATATGAGTTTCTTGGCTAGGGTAGGGCCGCTAGAGTGGGTCTCGCATATACCATCGTGTATTTCACTCAGGGTGGTTTGATATTCCTCACTATCGCGACACCTAAGGAGAGTACCATCGAGACTTCGGTGATATAAGGTATTGGTGACAATGGCATACCGGGATGCCTGACAGATGAAGGTTCTCTTTTGGTTACTGGAGAGATCAAGTGGGAGGGTATTCTCTTTAAGATAGGCAAAGATCTTTCCATAGAGGGGGGAATCAGCTCTAACAATGTGGCAAATGATATGGGACTCAGGGGTGTCGTATGCAGGAAAGGACACTGGCTCTACCAAGAACTCATAACATGATTGATTTTTTGGAATGTTGAGGAGAGAGGCGATCGTGGCCATAGCATCTGCAGCTTTATTTTCAATCCTTGGTATCTTCTCAAAAGAGATCTTGACGAAGTATTCTTTGAAGTCATCTACCATTCTCTTGTAAGGGATTAGTTTCTCATCTTTTGTTTGGTAGTCGTCATTCACTTGATTTATGACCAACTTTGAGTCATCATACACCTGCAGTTCTTTGATATTCCATTCAAGTGCTAGCTTGCTACCAATGACTAGGGCTTCATACTCTACCATGTTGTTAGTGTAGGGAAACATTAATCTGTATGATTTAGGGATTGTATCACCATTAGGTGTGATCAATAAGATACCTACCCCCGATCCATGTTGGGTGTATGAGCCATCGAAGTACATTTTCTAGGTTGCTGTATTTATGTGGAAGATAGATTCATCTAGAAACTCAAAGCTCAGAGGGCTGTCATCCATTAGAGGTGCATCTGCCAGTTGATCTGCTAGTACTTGTCCCTTTATTGCTTTCCTATCTACATATTCGATATCGAACTCATTGAGAAGCATCACCCATTTGGATAATCTACTTGTTAAAGCTTCCTTGTTGAGTAGGTATTTGAGTGGATTGATCTTCGCCACCAGTTTGACAGAATGTGACAACATGTAATGTCTCCATTTTTGTGAGGCGAAGACCACCGCTAGACATGCTCTTTCGATAGGTGTGTATTGTAATTCATACCCAACAAGTGTTTGACTGATATAGTAGATTGCCTACTCTTTTCTATCATAGTTTTTCTATGCAAGGAGAGCTCCCAGAGCTGTGGGTGTAGCTGAGATATACAGTATTAGAGGCTTGCCTTAAATTGGTGGCATTAATACCGGTGGTTTCATGAGATATTCCTTTAATTGCTGAAATGCCTATTCATATGACTCATTCCATTTGAAAGGGACATTCTTGTGTAGAAAGTGAGAAAATGGGTGGCACTTGTCTTCCAATTGAGAGATGAATCTTCTAATAGATTACAATTTTCCCTGATGTAACCCCAAACACACACTTCTTTGGATTGAGATGCACATTAAACTATTCCAACCTATTGAAGATCTTGTCTAGTACTACTAGATGGACTTCTCTTGTAAGTGATTTTGCCACAATGTCGTCGACGTAGTCTTCCATTATAGTGTGCATCATGTCGTGGAAGATTGTCGTCATGGCTCTCTGATATGTTGCACCAGTATTTTTCTGACCAAACGGTATGACACCAACAGTAGGTGCCCCAAGGACATGTAAATGCCGTCTTGTGTTGGTCTTCTGGTGTGATCTTTATCTGGTTATATCCTGAGAAACCATCCATGAGTGACAACATAGCATGCCCTACCGTGAGATCTACAATCATGTCTATGTTTGGGAGGGGGGAAGTCATCTTTCAGACAAGCTTTGTTTAGGTCCCTAAAATCATTGCAGATTTAGACTCTGCCATCTAGTTTAGCCACTGGTACTATGTTCGAGACCCATTCAGGATAGTCTATAGGCCTGATAAATCTGACGTCTAGTAGTTTCTTTAGCTCTTCCTTTACCATGAGGGCCACATGTGGATGCATCTTTCTGAGTTTTTGTTTGACTGGTTTAGCTCCTAGAGCTAAAGATAAATGATGCATGATAAGATTTGGATCTAGCCCTGGCATGTCAGCATACATCCAAGCAAAGTTGATTTGTTTTCTCTTGAAGAAATCTGTAAATGCTAGTTTTTCATGTTCTGTTAGATCTTTTGCCATGTGGATCATTCTAGGCTCATCCCCTGTGCTGACATTGATTGGTTCTGCCAGTTCTATTAAGATCGACGATGTCTCCTGATGTGTAAGATTGGGTAGAGGGTCAAGCCTTCCATCCTTCGGCACCTCAGAGAGGTTTTCACTATTGGATACGTCTTTATTTTTACTATTTTGATGATCTAACACTGTCACGGAGCAGTTTTCACCGTTAGATCATTCTTTTATTTTGATATTTTTGTAACTGAAAGGCTTGGTACTCTCTCCAAAATAGGCCTTCTTGTTGAGTTCAATAGCATATCCAGCTCTGTGGTCCCTTGCAGGTATATGATCTCTAAGCTCAAGGTAGTCTATGATGGCGTCATCATTTTCAAAGGTATCAAGTTCAGGGGTGGTGCCTTCTAGGTCCCATTCGATGAGTTTAGGGTGTACCAAAGGTAAGGGATCATTAGGTTGGTCTGGTTCGACAGCGTTGATGGGTAGGACAGAGTTATTGAAAGCAAAGACAAAGTTTGTGATGGTACCCTCTATTAGTGGATCCGTCAAGGGAGGCATCATTCTTTCCTCACGATCATCATTATCGTTATTATGTCGAACAGACTCTAATGGTCTAGCCCTTGGACCTTGTCTGTCGTTAGCATGGGTTGGGTCATACTTGTGGACAATGTCGATATCTTTTTCATCGCAAGACATCTCAGAGAGGCTATCCCATTTGTACTCATTAGAATCTATGTCGCTTCTCAATTGCATTTTCTGAATTTGCTCAACCAGATTGCTAGTAGACTTTTTTGGTTGTTTGTCCTTTTTCTTGTTTTCTCGGTTGTTTCTTGATGTTCCAATGTATCCTAGTCCTGTAGTGTTTCAGGCTGTTAGGGTATGAGGTTGGATGGGTTCAGTGATGCCATCCTCTCTTAAACTGAGAGGACTATGTCCTTCATATCCCATTCTCTATAGCATTTGGAAACCTTGACCATATTGTGTAGTTTGTATAGTAGGATGGTCATGTTGTGTGGACGAACTGCTTCATCTTTATATAGCCATTGTAGGATGTATTTTTCATCACTCTCATCTTCTAGGCTTCCCCATTTCACAAATGGTCCTTTTGTAGTTCGCTCTACTTTTGGTGTCTTTAGGATAGGTCTCCCATAGGACCCAGGATATAGGGGCAGTTGTACCAAGCAAAGGGATTGAGAGAGTGTGTATTCACCTAAGCCCTTATATGTGAGTCTGAGACCAGGTTGCGGAACTTGTGAAGAGGAAGCAAGTGAAGCTGGATCAACACAAGATGAAGAGGCTGCAGAAGCACGGTTGGTAGGGATCACAACTTCAGGTTTTGGATGAATGGAGTTGTAGTATTGATAAGGGTTAGGGTCACCTTGGATGGTGATCTCTTGACCTTCATGTGGGTACTTGATACATTGATGATATGTTGAAGGTATTACTTTTAGAGCGTGTATCCATGGTTGCCCAAGAAGAATGTTGTATGCTAGCTCCATGTCGAGGACTTGACAAGCTACATCTTTTACCATGGGGTCCACTCTGATTGGTAGGGTAACAATCCCTTTGGACGTTCTTTCCTCCTCATCATAGGCCTTTATGGTGATTTTCCTTTTAGGATCTATAGTCTTTTCTAAAAACCCCAATGTAAGGATTAGTTTCAATGTGCAAATATTCAAACCAGCCCCTCCATCGATTTGGACTCTTTTGATCTTGTGTTTGTGTATGAAATCTTCAATATGAAGGGAGGCGTTATGGGGTTGAGTGATTGACATATCATCCTTCTCAGTGAATGATAGGGAATGAGGTGAGGTTATGTGACTGACCATGGTTTGGAATTGTTCTTCAGGAAGGTTTGTGGGAACATAGGCTTCCTCTAAGGCTTTGTCAAGTATGGACCTATGAGAAGGAGATAGACGTAGAAGTTCCAAGATGGAGATGTGTGCAGGCATTTTGTGGAGTTGATCCACGATACTATATTGATTAGATGGTGTGGTGGAGTTTCCCCTAAGGGTGACTCTGTTACTACGGGTAGTAACATTGCAATCTGGATCCTTATTGATAGTGATCACATTGATGTGTGAATCACCTTCTGAGATATGGTTAACAACATAGTCAAAGCTGACAATGGTGTAATTTGCGTTGTTAGAGCCACTGTTGTTTCTATTGGAAGGTCCTCCTTGTTTGTAGTTTGGAAGAGGATCCTTGAATGCCTAATGATCATTGTTGGAGGTATATCTATTGACAGATATTTCATTTTGTTCTATCAAGTCTTGGATAGTATGTTTCAACGCAATACAGTCATTAGTCTTGTGCCCCCTGTTTTGGTGAAATTCACAGAAGTCGTTGTTGTTCCACCAATGGGGTTTGACTTTTGGTTCGTACTCTCGAGCTGGTGGAACTATTATGATCTTGTTTGCAATTATCTTCCGTAAGGCTGTTTCCAAGGATTCTCCCAAAGGGGTGAATTTTCTCCTAGGCTGAAAGTTGGTGAATCGTGATTCGTTGTTTCTTGGTTTGCTTTGTGGGGGGTTATTTTGAGGTGTTGATAAATTGAAAATCAGTTGTTTAGGTGCCACACTCTTTGCATCCACCACCCCATCATTCACAATATTCTTATTTTTCATCCAAAATCTCAGTTTGTTTGTGTTGGTGTTGGTACTAGGAGTGTCTTTATATAGTTTGATCTGACCCTTGGTAATTAGAGCTTTTTCAATGATGAGACCCATCTCAATGACCTTGCTAAAGGAAGTAGGACATTTGATTTGAATTTGATAGCTCACGTCTGTTTGTAAGTTGTGCATGAACATCTCTAGCATTTGTTTTTCAGGCATTTGGTGCGGGCACTTACTTACTAGCTATCTCCATCTTTGTAAGAAGGCAGTGAAAGACTCTCCACCTTTTTGTTTGGTGTTACAAAGATCCAATATTGAGGTGTCATGCTCAATATTGTAAGAGAAGTGGGTGACAAATTTGTCGATGAGTTCGTTGAACATTTTAATGCTAGGTGGTAGTCTAGAAAACCACTCCATGGCTTGTCCTCCCAAGCTTCATGGAAATAGCCGCATAAGGTAAGTGTCATTGTGTGCGACCTCAAGGCAAGTAGCATTGAATTCCCTGATGGGATCCCTTAGATCACCCTTTCCTCGATATTTGTCAAACTTAGGCACCTCAAATTTTGAGGGGAAAGGAACCATGATCAAGGCCCTATCAAAAGGATATGGTGAAATATCCTCCAAGGTGTAATGTTTAGTCGATGCTCCTATTTTCATGTCAGAAACTTGTTGTTGGAGAGCTTCAAATTTTTGGTTCATTAGACTTAGGGCATCTGTAGTATCAGTGTTGGTTTTGCTTTTGTTTGAAGGTGTTTCTTCCTCGTGACTACTTCCCTCAGTTTCTTTGAGAGTCTCTACGTCATAATCCTTAGGAAGTTTGACCCCTAGATTTGCTAGGTGTAAAAAGAATTTTGTGGGGTCTTGTGCTAGTACCCCTTCTAATAGGCATTGAAATTTTGGATTATGTTGCATTTGACGGATCTCTTCCATAGAAATTTCTTCGTCACTTTTGTGACCATCATGAACACTTTTCTCGGCCATTTCTATTTTTTTTGCTTTTCTAATCTAGTTAAGACCATGCAAGGTGGTAAAGAAACAGGATGGAGTGAAAAAGATTCTTGAGCAAGATGCTAGGATGATACAAGGTTTTAGTAAGGTTCTTCTTAGATCTGTGTGATGTCAAACAAGTTGGCTATACAAAAGCAATAGTCAAAGTAGGGATGTTAGAAATCTAATTACTTGGTGTTGACTAGTCTTGTATAAGCCACTAGTAGAGTTCTGAGAGAAAAGGATAAGTAACCCTTGATATTGGACACTCACTAGGTTTGTTTGAGTATTGATGGTGATCTAGAATAACTTGGTTCTAACCTTGTAGGAATTTGGATGGATTTGGTAAGATTTTGGATGAAAAGCAGTTATGACGTGGAAGAAGGAAGAGATGGTTTGATTTGCACAATCTTAATCAGATTTTTGGAACTGAAATAGGTTTGAAATGGCTTTGAAAATGTTGAAAATGTTGCTTTGGAAGGTATGGTTTTATTCTCTAGTTTGGATATGCAGAATTATATGTGCCACAGTAGAATCCAAATGCACCAAAAGTCAGTTCAAATGCACAAGAAGTCAGTTCGAATGCGCAACACTGGCAAAGTTTCAAATGCGCCACAACCTAACTCAAATGTGCCATAAGTTGGGTCAAATGCGCAATACTGGCAAGGTTTCTGAATGTGCCACAACAAAGTTTAGATGCACTGTAAGTTGAATTAGATGCGCCACAGGTCATGGCAAATGCGTAACTCTAGCTTTTTGTCTTGTTTTCTCAGAATTTTGGAAGATTTTGGAAATTTTTCAGGATTTTTCTATTTTTGGTTTGAAAAACTTGGTGTTTCCAGATAGTCTGATGTTTAATTATGGCAAAAACATAGCAAACACAGAAGTTTTTCATGATTTTTATCTTTTTATATTTTTTTGTATTTTTTGGACTATTTTTGACTCAAAACAAGTACACCCTATGCTAGATATGACAATATTTGTTGAATCATCTAGTTGTGCTTACTCAAAGCATGTAGCTCCAGAATCTAGTAGCACCGGCTCCCCTCCATGGCACTCACTTCTCACACATACCAGATTCAGGTTTCCTTAGGCTCGTACCCACACTGAACCTTAGGATTGTCCCTACTACCTCTACTAAGAGTCACATGAATCAAGGCTACTTCAAGAACTCTGCCCTTTGCATCAACAAATAGGGGATTTTGGCTTGCTACACAATTTGGTTCTTAGTCAAGGCAACCGTTTGAGTGGTTACACATGCGGCAGCACTACTCTCTGTTATGGAGTCTCCCAGCCTCAAAGGGTTACACCTTAGAGGGTTTTGGGGGAGGTTGCGCATCGGTGCAACATAGCAGCACTCGTTGCAGGAGGTTTTCACCTCAAGCACAATTTATTTTAAGTGGCTTGGTAGGGCTTGGATTTAGCCTGTTACCACTCAAGGTCATTCCCACTTGGACAAGCATGCATCCAAGGGTAGGCCCCCCTAAAGGTTTAACAAATAGAATGACAAGTCTGGCACTTTGGTCACCTAGTTAAGGGGAGAGCATAAGCCTATTGTCATTCACAAGCATAGAATACACTGGTTAATCCAACCTAGTTAAAAGTAGAAAAACTAAATGGGCTATTCTACTTGTGTACACACACAGTTGTTAACTTGGAAGTGTTTAAGACATAGCAATGTTTATTTTCCCATTTGTAAATATAGCAGTGGTCTAACTAGGAAAATAAATTAACAATGCAAAGATAGCAATGCGTTCAGTTACTTTTTTTCCTAGTTGTGAACTATGTGAAATTTGAATGCATGCACTCATTTACTTTTCCCTCTAATTAGTCTAAATGAACTAAACAAAGCAACTAAATGATCTAATCCAGCCACTAAACTTGCAAAATAGACGTTAGTTCCAACACACAAAATTAGAAACCCTAAAAATAGAAAGCAAAATTAGAAGCATCGCACTGCAGTCTCAATGCTCAGAAATAGAGATTGCATGTAGTGTTACATAGATGTGCTAAGACAAGAGGTAAATGCGCCAGAAAATGATACAAATGTGTTAAATGGGTAAATGCACCGTGAAACAGAGTAAAAGTGCCGACTGGAGAGGTATATGCATCGTAGTGTCGTAAGTGCTGAAATAGAAGGCAGATGCACCGTTATAGAGGTTAGATGCGCTGTAGTATGGATGCGGTGAAGTAGGAGGCAAATGCATCATTTAGGAGGTCAGATGCATTGTCCTATGGATGCGGCAGATCAGAAGGCAAATGCGGCATTTCATAGATCAGATGCACTGTAGTATGGATGTGGCAGATCTAGAGGCAAATGCGGCATTTTGGAGATCAAATGCGTCGTAGTATGGATGCAGCAGAACTGGAGGCAAATGTATCGTCTCGGAGGTCAGATGTGCCAGAGTATCATATGCGTCGATTCAGGAGGTAGATGCATCATTTTAGGAGTCAGATGTTCCAGATGCCTCTGTTAGAAACCTGTTTCGTCACCTATACGGACCTATCACTTAGAAACAATTGGTTTTTTTATTAGTTAGAGGGGCAAGGGCCCCATGGTGGGTGCCAAAATGTGAAGGGGAAAATGGATTAATCAATTAATGAATAACAAACCCAATACATCTATGAAATCTGAAGATAAAAAAGAGAATAAAATAACAAACAATGATACTTACACCTTTACCTTGCATCTCCCATAGTTTGCCTATCTCTTCTTGACCTTGATGATGATGAAGCCCTTAGAAGCGAATGCTCCCTTGCTTGTTGAAGGTGACAAGAATGGAATGGCTGAGATATTCATGTGATTGAAGATGATCTTCAACACACTAGTAATGAAGGATATGAAATGCTTATGAGGATGGCGGTGCCAAAGACGCGCCTATATCTCTGCAGCATAAGTTTGCTCAAATGATCGGTCATGAAATGAAGAAAAATAGTGTTGTATTTATAGAGATGTGTAGAAGAAGATCAATGGTTGAGGATAAAAGGGAAGATCAATGGAGGAGGATTATCGAGGAATGTGCAACAAATGGAAGAAAGACATGTGTCATTCAAAAAGCAGCTTTGTGGAGTTAACTCTTCTCTTGATGAGGATGAGATTTGATTTTCTTAATTTAGAATTTATTTTTCTAATTTAAGAGAAAGTTTGCTCTAAAGATGCTTTAAAACTGCTTTTGCTTTTGTATGACAAGAGGAAAGTATTTTTAAAAGATAAGAATGATTTTTTGAAGACAAGAAAGCATAATTAAATAGAAAGATTTATTTAATTATTTTGTAGATAATTGAGAGGAATAAGTAAAATATAGAAATATATTTTATTTTGTGGAGATTTTTGAAGAATAAAATAAAATATAAAAATATATTTTATTTAGTGGATATTTAAGATTTTATTTAAATAAAATTTGCATTTTATTTAAATTTGGAAGAATAAAGGATTTTAATTAAATAATTGAAATTATTTAATTATTTAGAAGAATGTAGTTGATGCAGATGAATTTAATTAATTAAATAAATGTAATTTATTTAATTAAATGGGAGGAAGTGAATCAAGTAAATAAATAAATTTGTTTATTTATTGATAGAGGAATGTGACGATGAAATAAATATTTAAAATATTTATTTAAGTAGGGTCATGCCAATTTTAGGTGTATACACCCACTATCACCCCAATATATGACTGGAGATTTTAAATTGGTATCTCAAAAAATGATAGGAGTGCTTGGGTTAGAAGTACATGGAGATACTTGTTTCTATTCCATGACCTACTCCTTATGATAAGGAGAACTTGCACCATCACCATCCACCTTAGATCTTGGTCACTGCTAGCTTCTATTCAATACAAAACAAGATCTAGTCTTAACATTTGTTATTTCATCTACAATCCAGTCAACATCAAGTAGGGGTTTGGCATTTTCAATAGAAAAAGAAGGGTCAATCAAATTAGTGTAATCATCCACCACATTAGGGAGATTCCAACCAAGGTGGTAAATTATCATTTGGTCCAAGGTTAACCTTGACCAATCTCTTCTTCTCACTTCAAACTCATCTACACAGTCAACCCAAAAATCCTCCAAATGTGGTATGTGCTCTCTTAACATAGGAAAATAGAGATTTTTCTTCACAAAGTCTTTTCTATCAAAGAAACTCTTGGAGCTAAAAGATGGAAAATGAAGCTTAGAAAGGAGCCTGTCCATATTTTTATCAATATTAGGCTTAGTGTATGTGTAGTGAGTTAGCTTCAAAAGGAAGGGATATCGATTCTTTTTGGAATCATAATCCCTCTTACTAGCAAGGTATACATGTTTGCATACTTCTTAAAAAAACCAAATAATCAGATGCATACCGAGGAAGCTTTAGAGCAGGGAATTCAAAACCACCTATTCTAATATATGTGAATTTTCAAATTGAATGAAAAATCTCCCAAATTGCATCACCCAATCGACTGCTTCAGTGGAGATTCTAACTTCAATATTTTCATAATTTATTTTCACCATTAGCATCGGGAATGCATCATTAACCCTCCTATAAACTTTATTGTCATGCTCCTCTTGTAACTAAGGGAAATAATCATAAACCTATGTATATGGGGTCATGGGACCAATAATGTCTAACCCCGCCAAACCTGTTAGGTTGTGGCTAATAAATAAATCAAATATGAGCACATGTTGAACTATTTACCTCTGGACTAGAAATTGACTAGTTGATCATGTAAATGCTCACTAATAATTTGGGACTAGTCTATATGTTGCTTCCCAGTACAAATGAGGAGAATAAATTGATGCATCCAATTATCAAACTCATTACAATATTCACTACCAGTCACCCTGTGCAATAATGTGTTGTCTAAAATATCATCTTTAAATAGGGCTCTAACTAAGTTTTTGGGCAATTATGACCCACCCTTATTTTCTTTCTTTAGCCATGTGGTAGCAATGGAATATTTACACATTTTATTTCCACCCACAAAGAAATTTCAAGTAGTTTCCTATGAAACCTTTGCATATTCCTGTTATATATGAAAAGTGGGAAAGATGATGAATAGTGTCAAAATCTATCAAATCAAACCCTCCTTTCACAATAACACTCAAGGACAACAACTGAGCCAAGTCACTAAAGATGAAGAAGACTTCAATATAGATTGATCTACTTAGGAATGATATGGAAAGATTGATTATATTGAAAGATTTATCAAACCCTAGATTTGATAAGCCTTAAACCCTAATTATAATAAAATCTGGTGTAGATGAATAAAATGCTATAGACCACCACATAGGAAGACACTCAGGAAGGAATAGAAACTCACCAGAATTTGGATTTATGGAGGTGAAGACTTTAGGAACAATGGGGTGGGTTCCCTAGTCCAACATAGTAGTTTTTTCTGTAGATCTGGAATAGAGAGGAGATCTGGAATAGAGAGGTGTGTCAAATGATATCCTGATCCTTCTTTCAGGATGAATCCTATCGAGAGAACTATGGGACAGGTTCCTTAGTCCAATAGGGTTGATTCTCTATACCTTTTGTCTAGATCTTGAATCTCTATACTCTACTTTAATTCTTTGCAACTCCACTTTGCCAAATCCTGCACCTGTAACCTATAATCACAAAGAGAGGGGTTTAGGGGTTGTGGTGTTTAGGATCTTGCCTTGGTCAAGTCCCAGAATGGCATTCAAGTCTTCCAACACTATTGTTAGATAGAGTGCATGCCCAATGGAGGGAAGAGGCAACAACAATGATGAAATAAATGTCACCTTAGAGGTGAAGCCATCACAGAGATGAAGATCCTTCAAATCATGAGGAGATGGATTGATGAAGTCAAATTTGCAACAAACAAACACAATAACAATATAATTCTACTCTGCAACACAATGAATGCTTTGAAATCCCTTAGCTCAATATCACAAATTTGCATTATCCATCTAGGAGTAAAATGAAGTCATTAACCTATTTAAATAGACATTCCCTCTAAACTTTCATAATTCAAATTGAAAAGGCCAACAAAGGGAAACCTTTTTAAAGGTCCTATGTCAACATAACAAAATTTAAATCTTGGTAAATCAACCTGGACTTGGGCACAGGTACCCAAGTCCTAAGGCACTTTTTAGGTCTTGATTAAAGTTTAATGTGGACACCTAAGCCCCATTTGACATGGGTTCTGAGGGAAATTTCTCTGGGATAAGTTTTAAAAATGTGCAAGGGTGAGTAAAGGATCATGATGGGCCAAACAATACCTCTAAGTGGCAATGAAAATGCTAAACATACTTAAAGAACTTCACAAGAAAATTCGAATGGGTTGCCTACATAATTTAAAAAATATGTAGTAATAAATTTTGTAGCAAATTGAATGTAGTTTATGGGGTACTATTTTTTTTGAAAAAAAATTATTTGGTGAAAATTAGATATTTCAATGAGGCACTACTTAATTTTTGAAAAAAAATAAAAAGTAGGTGTCATTCTGGCCAACCTAAGTATGAGAAAAAAATATTTTTTTTGAATCTTTAGATACAAATAGAGGACACATGCCTAGATGTGATGCATATTTTTATGATTTTTTTGTAAGTAAATAATTTGTTATGAATTTTTTATTACAACTTTTTAAAATGATTTAAAAACTAATTTTCCAGCCAACCTAACTTGGTCAAAAATATAGGAAATTCAAAAAAACATTTTTTAGGCATGTAGCTAATGAAATGTAGAGTGTGAAGCAACTTTCAAATTTTAAAAAGATCAAATGGTTTGAATGTTATGGATGTTTTTCAATCAGTGTGTCTCTTAGGAATTCAGACATAGTGTAGGTAGAAAATTATTAATAATTACCTATTAAAATTATAATCAGACATATATTATATTTTTAGAATCCTGATAGTGTCTTGAATATACCCTTTTGATTTTATCAAATTTGGATAAAAAAATCCATCAGCATCAATGGTGGAGTCGAGGAAAATCTTTAAAAAACATATGAATTCTTCATTCACATTGAAAATGCAAGTTTGGATTCCCAAGCCTAAACTTTGGGGGGGGGGGGAATTTTTAAATTAAAATAGAAGAAACGGATATCCATTTTCAATAAATGGATATCCTTTTTTAAGAAACAGATATTCGTTTCTTAAAAATGGATATCTATTTCCCAAATGGATATCTATTTTAGAAACAAATCTCTATTTCTCCAAAACGAATATCTCATTTTGAAGATGGATATCCATTTTGAAAAACCTTACCAAGCCTAAATCTGAGCCTAAAAATGTGTTTCACAATTTTGGCTAACACTTTCACGTAATTTGTAATGAAACAACTTGCACAATATCTGAATATAATAGTAAATATGCTGCAAACACTTGATAATAATATGCCACTTCGAGGGGGCAACCTCCAAAACCACTTCGAGGGGGATACCTCCAATAGTCTTCAATGAGAACATAATACTGAATATGATGAAATAAGACTCACTACCTCCTATATATATACCTATTTATGCCTAGGATATCACCTAGGCCAACTTAGATGGGCCTATATAAGCCTTAGGCTGACCTAAACAACTAAATAACAATAAAATAATGATAATATGACTTAATTAAGAGTTAAGATAGCCACAAGCTGACTATTCATAACCCTATACACACTATAGGATTAAGGGCGTAGCATGCCCCCCCTCTTCAAAGAAGCATTGTCCTCAATGCTGACCAAATGTGGATGCTTTTGCATGAATTCCTCATTCTCCCATGTAGCTTCCTCAATTGAAGAGTTCTTCCATTTAATTAGATATTCTATGATTTCCCTTGTCCTCAGCTTCTTGGTGCATGTTTGAATAATTCTCTCAGGATCCACAACTATTCTTCCCTCCTCATCAAGCTCAGGTAACTTAGTCTGTGCTACAACTTTATTCACAATAACCTTCTTCAAGCAGGAAACATGAAAATCTAGATGAATTTTTGTTGATATGGGAAGCTCCAATTTATATGCTACATTGCCAATCTTCTGCAACACCTTATAAGGACCATAGTACTTGGGTGCCAGCTTGTTAGCTTTATGTTATTGTTTTAGAGACATTTACTTGTATGGTTGTAGTCGCACAAAGACCCAATCTCCCACTTCAAAAGTTCTTTCACTACGATGTTGATCAGCTTGATGCTTCATTTTGTTTTGTGCCATTGCCAAGTTCTCTTGAAGACTAGCCAATACCTCTTGTTGATGATGGATGTGTTCTTCGACTGTGTGAACCTTTGGTTGTGCCCACAAAGAAGAGATGATTGATGGTGGGTGGTAACTATATAGTGCTAAAAATGGAGACATCTTGGAAGAAGTATGGAAAGAAGTGTTGTACCCCATTGCACCCATCTCTCTTGTTTATCTGAAGCAAAACAACGGAGATAGCCTTCAAAGCATTTGTTGACCACTTCTGTCTGTCCATCTGATTGGGGGTGATATGATGAACTACGAGCAAGCTAAGTGCCCAAGCATGAAAACAAGTCAGTCCAAAAATTACTTGTAAATATAGGGTCACGATCACTAACTATAACTTTCAAAGTCCCATGCAGTTTCTGAATAGTATTCATAAAAGCTATTGCTACAGTGCTTGTTGCCAATGGTGACCATATTTGGTGAGACGATCCACAACAACCATGATGACATTTTTTTCCTTTAGATCTAGGCAAACCTGTGATGAAATCCATAGATACCTCCTCCCACCTTTAACTTGGGATACATAAGGGTTGTAGAAGACTTGGAGTCTTAACTGTCTCCCCTTTATGTTGTTGACATACCATGCATTCAGCTACAAATTTTTGAACATCCCCTTTCAGCCCTTCCCAAAAGAAATCTTGCTTGATTCTATGATAAGTTTTGAGGAATCCTGAGTGCCCACCTATTGGAGAAGCATGTAGTTCTTCCAACACCTTAAGCTTAAGAGTTGAATTCTTGCAAAGGTATAACCTCTCCTTGTACCATAAAATATTTCCTTTCCATGAAAATTTGTTAGACACACTTGATTCCTGTTGCAGTTTCTTAATGAGCCTTAGAGTATCTATGTCCTTCTCCCACTCTTCTCTTGCCTCATTTACCCACAACATTCTCCTTGCCTTTCTTATATATGATCTCAAAGTCATATCCCAACATCTTTGTGACCCATTTTTGTTGTTCTTCAGATGATAACCTCTGTTCCAAGAAATATTTGAGACTATCATGATCTATCTTGACCTTAAAGTGTCATCCCATTAGATAAGGTCTCCATTGTTTGACTGCATGCAAGATAGCCAACATTTCCTTCTCATAAACTGGCTTCAACAAATTCTTACCTTTGAGTTGGTGACTTTCAAATGCTATGGGTTTTCCTTCTTGCATAAGTACTGCTCCTATTCCATGTCCTGAAGCATCACATTCAACAACAAAATGTTTTAGAAAAATCTGGGGTAGCTAGGACTGGAGTTGTGCACATGGCTTCCTTTAGTTTCTCAAATGCCCTTGTCGCTACTTCATTCCATTGGAAAGCATCCTTCTTTAACAAGGATGTGAGAGGAGATGCTATGCTACTATAATTCTTTACAAATTGGTGATAATACCCTGTAAGCCCTAAAAAACCTCGTAAGTTCTTAAGGGTCTTAGGAATTTTCCACTCTACAATTGCTTCGATCTTATGAGGGTCCTGTTGGTCATGATGTTAGTCATAAACAAGCATAGAATAAAAGTACACATTAACCTTTATTCATTTTGAAAGATACTTATGAATTCAAAGAATCCATGATCCCAAGTCTCCGGTGATTAGGTCTTAATCGTCTGAAGCTACTCAGAAGTTAATGTGTGTTGCTGTTTCCATTTTGGGGCCTTACGTGAAATTGTGCCATCATCATGACATTCCTGCAGAAATTCTTTACAGAAAGTCATATTATGCAGTTATTAGATGAAAAGATGTAGAAATACCTCAATCTTTGCATGATATTTTTCAATTGTGCATGCTTTGCATTCAAATATGCTAAATATTTGCGATTACCTATGAGATGTCTGCATATTTGTGTTATTTACTTAGGATTATCAGTTATTCACAATCGTAATAATGAAATGCTCTGGAATTGAAAGAAATTAAAGGAATACTACAATTTAAAGTTGAACCTTCATCTATTGATCCACATACATACTCGATACTGTCATGACGAGAAGAAATCAAACCATATGTTCACCAGGACATTCCACAGCTAGATATAGTTGATGCAAACTTCAGAGGATGGTGAATGAAAACAATACATGCAACATGATGAGCACTCTAAGGGACGCAGCAAATCAAAGCACATATCCAGAATTCAGACACAGATTACTCAAGATTTATGAAGATTTGTAATCGAAATACTCTTCTACTCATTAAGTATGCAAAAAAGACATGTACATATACAATAGCTTTGAAATGAGCCCTGAGTACTTCAGCAAATAGATTTCAATTAAGTTTCGAATGTTTCAACAAGGCATTCCACCACCTTTTATAGAATAAGGTGAGGAATCCATTACAAAAGATCTACGATCTTGATTTATCAATACAAATCCACAGTCACGATTCTCTTGACTTTGTCAACCTTTACAAAATGGCACAAGTTGCCAGCTGGCAACTATCTATACTACTTATGCTAATATCCCCTTCATGATGTATCTTCATCATGCTCCTCAGCTGATTCATGCAGGTCATCATCATGTGCATCACTTTCTGAACTTTCACTATCCTGATGATGATGCTGCTGCATGTGGGGTTGCATACTACTGCGGACCTGCTCGTATGAATGCACAACCTGATCTATGCCTCCGCCATCTTGAGTCTTTGCTTTGACAATGGCGTGCTTATGTGCTTCATATTTGTCTCTACTATTATCAAGCTTATTTTTCCTGTCCTGCAGTGTTTCATTATACTTCTCCATCTGGACCTTGATTCTCATTATTTTATTTATCAGTTCTTCTATCAAGTGGACAGGTGGACCATCTATCTCTGATTGGAAGTTGCTGTGTACAGCTTTGATGGCAGACTCTTCATCTTGATTTTCTATCTTACCCTCCACCTTGCCTTCCAATGCCTCCAATATCACTGCCTCTTCAGCGATTAAATCCCGTAGCCTCATGCTGATATCTCTCAGCTTATTGTTACACCTCTTGAGGACTCCACACTCAAACTGCGTGTCCTTATACCAGATATCTATTAATAATGCGGTATTACTGTTTAGCACTTGCTTACTGATAAGCAGTTGAGGATTTATATTCCTTATTGCCCCTAACAGGCTCAGGACTCTCTCTAGCTTGTAAGACCTCTTCCCAGTCTGCATCTGTAATTTATCCACTTTGGCCTTGGAGTCACTTAGGATGCTCCACCTCTTCAAAGAGGCTTTCATTATTTCTACAGCATCATCCAATGTGGATGACATCCATCTCCTTATTACGGACACTTCATGCTTCATGAGGTCCAATTTATTTACCTCCTCCGGAGAAATGGCAGTCAATGGGACTGCATGTTCAGTTGTGGTATCATCAGGATCGGTCAGTCCTTTGATATAAGCATGCAACTAAGCAATGTGCTCTTTATGTTGCTCATTTTTCTCCTTCTCTCTTTTCACCTTCTGAATTAGAGAGTCAATGATATCTTTGCCCTCTTGACCTTCTTGGTCCTCATTGGCAAAGCCCAAATCTACTGTACTGATTTGAAATTCATCGACAGTGATTTTACCTTTTTCCTTCTCTACCACAGGTATGGCAATTTGCGCGGTCCTTCTCCCTGTTGCCGAATCTCTCTTGATGGCCGAAGTCATTCTGGCCTTCCTCTTTGGCTTCATTATATCCGTAGAGAACAGGGTGGAGACGTCGAATTCCTGAATTTCAAGTTCTTCCTCAGCATTTACCTCTTTTGCCAACCACAGAGGCACCCGGTCATGTTTTCCAGTATCATTCTGATGTTCACCTATATCTCCTGTTTCTATCAACAGATGTTGTGGAGATGGTGATTTTTCTTTTTCTTCCTCCTGATGCTCGCTTTGTTGTTGACCTTGTGGCACCTCCTCCTGTTGAGGAACTTCCTTCTCTGGAGGAGCATCTTCTTGGTGTGGGGAACCCTGTGGCACATCTATACGCTGATCATGATGATCATGACCTTCTTCCGTCATTACTTCATCTATTCCCACTTCTTCTTCTTCTTGTGGCTTATCCACTACACCAATACTGGGGATCCTGCCTGAGGTGCTGGCAGTTGTTCTGCAGCTACTACTTCTTCTGAGCCTGCACCATCCACTTCTTGTACTTTGGTAGCTGGATCCTCTAGTGTTCCCTTCTCATCAGCCTTCACTTCCTTAACCTCTACTATAGTAGGTTCCTCTGTTGTGTCATGTGGGCTTCATTGGCCGGTTTCAAGAGCATGGCCCTCTGACTCTGCCATCTCTATCTCTTCTGTTAGGTGACCTTTATCAGGTGATCCTGCTGGCTGTTCAGGACTTGCATCCTGTTTCTCTGTCAGGTCTACCACTACAGGACTTGTCACCTCTGTGATCAATGTATCTAGCCCTATTTCCTGGGCTACTTGCTCTGGGCTCTTTTCTCGCTCTTCCTCCACTCGCCTCATCTCCTCCAGTACTGATTGAATTGGTGGAGACTTGTGGGGGGTCATACTAATACCAGCAGCCAATGTTTCCATCTTCTGTGCAACCACATCCTGCACCACCTCATCATCAGACAAATTTATTGTCTCGTTGAGCAAGACATGCCCCTCTGCTTGTGTCTAGGAAGTTTCTTTCAGCTGCTCCTCAGCAAGTTCAGTTTTAAACTTGATGATGGTAGGTAGTGGAACATTATGTTGAAGTTCCTTGCGCACTTCACTACCTTCCCCTTGTAATGAAGTAGGGGGTTGGCTCATTCCACCTCTCATAGATGTTCTTTGTTTCTTAGGTGGGGTAGACACCAGCACCTGTGGAGCTCTCCTCTTCCTTTTTATTACCAATGGAGCCTCCTCTTCCTCAGGCTCTACTTCTATGAGGGCATCCACTCCTCCTGGATGTTTAGAGGATTGACCCACTTCTTGGGTCTCAGTGATTCTAGCCTCTGTTGTCTTACTTTTCTTGGGCTTTTCTTTCTTTGAAGGGGATACTGATTCTGATCCTGACCCTGCTGCCTCCTCATCTGCAAATACTGCCCTTTCAATTATAATCCCTTTTGGTCCCTATTCCACCCTCGTTCCCTTTGGGGGTCTTTTGCTCTGCTGTTGTGGTGGAGGGATTCTATCTCCCTTGGTCTTCCTCTTCTCTAACAGGAAGTCATCATATTCATCCGCGGGGATATCCTGCCCCTTCTTCTTGTTGTCCAGAGTAATGGCAACACCTTTCTTCTTCAATGCCTCTATCTGTGCATCAACCCAAGCTTGGGTTAGGTGTAGGGTCCTGGCAATGAATGGGTCCAGGGATATGTCCTCCTGCATAGTGAGGTCAGGTGCAGAGATGGTGTCATTATATATCTTTTTCTATTCATACTCGTCTGCCATTGTCCTGCCATCATCCTTCTTTAATTGTTGGGGAAGGGAGATGCAATCAAAAGTTCTAACTTGGTTCAGAGTTAACCTCTGATACCTCCTTCTTCTAGCTTCTACCTCATCTTCACAGTCAGCCCAAAAATCCTCTAGGTGCCTTTGGTGAATAGGCTTTCCTAATATCTTCTGTATCCTGTCGTAAGGATCATATGGTCTTAATATTGGGAAAGGCTACAAATTCATTTTATTCAGGGTGACCATCACCTTCTTTATATTATCAGAGTCAGGGCACATATAGTTGCCAATGCTGACTGGGAACAAAATTGGTGGCAGCTTCTTGGCATCCTTGTACATTTGTATCATGGTGGAGCCCTGCCTGATAAATTCCATTAGTACTAAGGCATCGGTAGGATACCTTGGCAGCATCAGGGGATGTCCCTCGAAACCCTCAACCCTTATATAAGAAAAGGTTGCAAACTATATGTACCAGGTCCCATGCCTGTAGACTGCCTCTTGAGCCTCCATGCTCAATCTCTTTGTTCTGTCCTCTTCCATGGTCCTTACTAGATGCATAGAGAATGCATCATTGACCAGTTTGTAATCTTTGAGGTAGTTGGTTCTCTGCAGCTGGGGATGATGATCCCAGATGTATACAGCATTTGTGCCCATGAGCTTTCCATCTGTAACCAAGGCATCAAAAGTGCCTCTATAAGCACAAGAATAAACAATGTAGGATGTCATGTAAAATGCACAGTTTGAACCTCCCAGGTTCATCAGTTGCTCATGTAGAGCATCACTTATTATTTGGCCCCATAGTGGCTTAGTGTCTGAATATAGACACATCATTACTATTCCGTACATCCAATCCCTGAAACTGCCAGTATCAGGTTGGCTGGTTACTCTATTCAGGAGTGCAATCATGTATTGGTACTCCTCACTAAAATCATACTTAAACAGGTGCACAGGAAGCTTGGCCGCTACATTATATGTGCTGTTCTCAGCTCGCCACGGATACATGTTCTTCCTGGCTGATTTCTTGTTGGCTTCATACTCTCTTTCAGACTTCTTCAAGTCTACACTTTTGACCTTACTGCCCAGTGGCAATCCAAACGTCTAGGAGAGACCTTTGATGGAGAGGTCTGCATATATCCTCCCATGCTTCACTACTTGCCTTGTCTGAGGGTTATAATTCTGGGCACACTCCATGATGAGTTTCAGAGATTCCATGGAGTATGGAAAACCGGCGGCATTCCATAGTCCCGACACGAACACTGCATCCAGCACAGGACTCTTGTCATGCCCATCATTCAGCTTGGCTGACCAGGCCTCCAAATTAGTGCTTCCTTGATGGGTGTCTGTAATTGCTCCATATTTAAACAGGACCCCCCTCTGAGCAGAGAACATGGGTTTGCTGAATTCTTCTTGACACTTTACCAATCACTTCTCAGCCATGCGTACCTGTAATTAACAGCAATCCTATCTCACAACAGGTACATATATGCATGCATATTGCAATTGACTTTATAAATCATTATGCCTACTATATCAATTCCAACACTACTTAATCATACAGATGCATAAACTAGAACTTACATCATCGTACCAGAACAGAAACAATATGATGAGGGTTTTATTCACTTACCTGGTTATGCAAACTTCCTTTTATACCAGTAGATTGCTGAGACATTCTTAATTTAGCTGATGATCACCTCTTTCCTTCTGCCTGTGAGCTCAATTCACGCAACAGTAGCTGGTATGCAGATATGGAAGCTGGTGCTCTATAAAACAAGTTTATTGCAAGGTAAATGTGAAAATGGCTGTTGAATTACCTTTTAACCTCACAGTTAGGGTACACTTAGGGCAACTCTGACAAGTTAGATTACATTCCTTGATTATTCGTGCGAAAATGCAGGATCTTGCCAGGTGTTTCATTGGGTTCCGGGGTCGGCAGGAACTACCTACCATGCCTGCGCGCATTAAATGATAATGGCGGCAACGGGAGCAGGGGATATCCATATGACAGGATATCATGAGGGCAGGATGATATTTGCAAATATCGGGTTAAGTTTCAATATCATCCTCCTTCCTTGTATTGACATTGTTATCGCGACAAGATTCGGGTGACAAAATCACCCTTGTTTATGCTTAGTACATCAGGAGGATATTTCGGTGAATCAGGTGATGTTTTTTTTAAATATGATGATGACAAAGCAAACTTACATGTCTCTCTTTTGGAATATCAGAATGACGTCATCCTGATATTCGCTCTTTGTACCGGAAAGGCATCATGATGTCATCGTCATGTTAGGCGAACATGATCATGTTTTAGAAAATATCCTGTGGCAATATAAATGTGATGATGATGTCATCATTATGTATTTTCCTTCGTTTATCATATTCGGATGATGTCATCAGGATATTTGCTAAGGGTGATATTTGCGTCAGGAGGATATAAAGACATATCGAGTTACATGTGAAGTATGACGCTCGCGATAGATAAGACTGTTTGACGGAAAGATTTTGCTATCATTTAAAGTTGACGTCTGGATATTTGAACCGCATGACATATCAGGGGGATGTCTCGAATATGATTATGAGCTTCAACAATATGACTGAGGATATAAAAATATGACCTTCCTCTTGCGAATATCAGGTTTGACCAAAACTTTGACTGTTCATAACTCTTACATCCTGATGAATATCAAGGTCATGTAAAAGGCAAACCTGCCTGAATTTTAATGCTCTTTCAAAATATGAGGTCACAGAGATGAAATACAAACTTTGACAATCTGACCTCATGGTGACTTACCTCATCCTGGTTTTGCATGATGATGCACCTGACTTACTTTTGCCAAACCGCCAGGATGCAGACGCACAAGCCAAACCAAAAAGTTAGGTCCCTGTTTTGCCAAGTCAAAATGGGGTGTGTTGTGTAACCACACTGTGTATATGGAAAATCGATCTATTCTAAACTAATAAAAACCAAAAAATCCAATAACATAAAGAAAACAAATTTAAATAAAAGCCATGACAAGTAATCAATGCAATAAAGACTTTTACCGAAATTTGTGTTGTTTCCTTTGGATTGAATGTAGAATTGCTCAATGAAGTTGCGAAACCATAGCTGCAACAAGCAAGTAGTGTGCTCAAGAGATCAATGTCAAAAGATCGTGAAGTTGTGCCAAGATCAATGTTAAAAGATCGTAAAGTTGTGCCAAGATCAATGTTAAAAGATCGTAAAGTGGCTCAAGAAGATCTATATCAAAAGATCGTAAAGTGGCTCAAGAAGATCAATGTCAAAAGATCTTAAAGGTGCTCAATCGAATCGTTGTATGCTCAAAGCGCTGTCAAGTATGCCTGAGAATAAAATCGAACAGAGAGAGATAATGAAGGAGATGAGGGGGGTTTATATAGATTTCAAGGAAAATTGATCAACGGTCCAGATAATTCAGAAGAATCAATGGAGGAGATAAGTTGAGGAATGTGCAACGAATGAGAAGAAGACATGTGTCTTGCTTGCTTTTGCATGAGAGGAGTTATCAAGAATAGAAGAATGAGTTAACTGAAGAGATAAATCAATTAAAAGAATAAAGCAATCAGTTAAGTGATTTAAAACAAGAAGAAGGGATTTGCATGAGAAAATAAGATATTTTGCTTTATTAAATATAGAAATATTTAATTGATGAGCAAGAAAGCTTGAGTTATTTTAGAGATAACTCAAATTAGAAGAAAAAGCAATTTAAATAAATAATTGATTTATTTAAATTTAGAGAAGATATTTTTGGAAGAAGCAATTAAATAATTGGAATTATTTAATTTAGAAGATTTAAAAGCAAATTAAATAAATAAATTTATTTAATTGTTGTGCATGATTTTGGGAGAACAAATTTGATTTAATTAAATAATTTAAGAATTATTTAATTTTAGATAAGAGGGAATTTGTTGAATTAATTAAATAATTGGATATATTTAATTAATGTGGATTTGATTTTTGGAAAGAGGATAATGATCTAATTAAATAATTAAAATTATTTAATTGTAGAAGAATATAGAGGAATTTAATTTAATTAATTAAATAAAGAGAATTTATTTAATTAATGTTGAAAGTATGTGATTTAGAAGAATTTGATGAAATTAATTAAATAATTAGATTATTTAATTAACGTTGAAATGCATGTGATTAGGAAGAAATGACGAAATGCAAGTGATTCGATGACACGGTCATTTTAGGGTGTCTACACACACAACAACTTGCCACCAAAGAAAAAAAACAAATTCCAATGATTCAAGTGATGTGATCACATTCACCTATAGTATTCTAATTCTATCTAAATTTAAGTATCATGATCTTCTGAATGATAAAATTTCATCATGAAAACCATGCTAACGAAAGATTAGGTGTGTGCATATGATTAATTATCCTCATCTTGAAAGCAAGTTGAAAACATAAGTAACTGGTGTTAAACTACATAGTTGGGGATCATCCCCCATAGCCGACCTGGATAGAGCCTTGCTGCCAGCGGGCGTCTATAGCCCTGGCAAGGTTATCTATACAATCTCCCTAAGTAGAACCCCACTGCCAGCAGGCATCTATAGCCCCAGTAGAGTTACTTAGATGGCCTAATTTTATTTCTTTTCTAATTTTCTCTTTAAAATTTGTATCTGATATCATCATGTTAGCTTAGTTGTACAAGGTACAGTCACTTGCAGCTTTAGGTTGGAGATTGTATTGGTAGCAAAGGAGTCCCTTTAGATTTTTCACTTAACACCTATACTTATGTGTTCAACAAACCCAAGGCTGTTAGGTGTTTCATTGTGATTGATTCACTTTGACCAAGAAAAGGCACCCTGATGAAAAGATATCAGAAACCTGATCATGATTACTTCTTAGGACGAATCATAACCTATATTTAAATGTGTTCTTATCACTTGAATCCTAACAATTTAGTTATTTTTCGTGGTGATGAAGTGCATCATCCTGACTTACCAGAACAAGGCCCCAACCAACAAAATGAAACAAGCAAAACCAGACACACTGTACAAACAACTATACAAGTATACAATATGATACACATGACTGTTATGAAGTCATTCAGGCCTAAAAATAATGTTTGAGGAATTGTCCATTGATTGGCAATGGGACATCCTCACCTGTCAGGTTCTTAAGCCTATAAGTACTGTCTCCTAGTATCTCAGAAATTTGAAAGGGACCTATCCATAATCTATCAAACTTACCATGGTCGCCTTTCTTTTCATGGGCCTTATCCCACATCAGGACCAAATCAGATATCCTGAAAGCTTTAATTCTGGCTCTCTTGTCGAACCAGCGTTTGACAACAACCTGATGTTTTGCAAATTGATCGATTGCTTGACTCCTTTTTTCTTCCAGGTGCATCAACTGAAGCAACTTGACTTCTTGCTTATTGTCTATGCCTAGGTATTCTTGGGCAAACTGTAAAGTAGGAATTTTTAAGTTTACAGGGAGGATGGGATCCACTCCATATACTAGTTGGAAAGGTGAGTTTCGTAATGCAGTTTTTATTCTAGTTCTGTCAACCCATAAGACATACTTTAGAAATGAGTTCCATTCCCTGGGGTTCTTCTCTATCAGTTTTCTTATGGTACTCAGTAAATTCTTGTTGGTGGACTCTACTAAACCATTCCCTTGGGGATAATAGTTGGATAAAAACTTAAGTATAATCCTATGATCAAAAGCCCAACTTGACAATTTGGTGGAAATGAAGGCTGAACCATTGTCACTTACCAATGCATAAGGAGTTCCATACCTGGTGACAATGTTGTTCTCCAAAAATTTAATGACTCATCTGCAGTGCAAGTTTTGCTGCTAATAGCCTTAGTCCATCTAGTACAATAGTCAGTAATTGTTAAGACATACCTATGCCCTGAGGAGGACGGAGGATTGATTGGTCCTATGAAGTCCATGCCCCACTGTGCAAATGGGCGCTCTTCCATTACTGGCTACAATGGTTGTGCAGCATATTTCTCTCTGTTGGCAGCAACCTGGAAAACATGACAACATTTAACATGATCAGCTGTGTCTTTAAAAATTGTAGGCTAGTAATATCCTGCTCGGAGGATTGCATGTGTTGTGGCACTTTTTCGGGGCTTGAAACTTTCATCTTGGCCCTCAAAATACTAATTTAGTGTTTTTTTCTAGATTTTTAAAAAGTTGCTTTTGTAATAAATCGAAACTCATGTTTCAAATTTAGATTATTAGTTGGCATTTCATCCTACCCTAGTTTTAGGAAGCTTTTGAAAAAAAAAAGGATTTTCAAGATATGATTGTAAAATTACCTAAAATGGCAAAATCTGACAATTGTCAAAATCTGGCAAAAAAAGTTTTTTTTTTTTTGTTTTTCTTGGATATAAGAGAGTTTTCTCTTATTGTAGCAATAAAGTTGATGAATAGAAGTTTTTTTATGTTCCATTCTTCAAATCTTTAGCTCTCACATGATTAATGGCAAAATTGTATTGAGTGTATGTTATGTGCTACATTAGAACACATTCATTCAGAAGTAATTCTTTAATTGTGAGCTCAAATGCCAATGTGGACCACCAACACAAACTGGACACAATCCAAAGACCTCCACAAGCTTTCCTGAATCACCAAGAACATCCGCATACATCTACTTTTTGGAATCATTTTTTCCTTCATTCGGAACCTCAAGAACACAGTCTATCACAACTAACATAATGGAAAAGATGCTTACGAACCTCCAGACCATGAACCAATTGAGTTGTCAATTCACATTGACTTCCTAAACACTTCACCAAATCCACAAAACAAGATATTTCATTTCTAGATCTCACCAGACCTATCTGTGTCACTCTATCACCTCTGAACATCTACCAGAACTAGTTTTACTTGAGTGGCCACAACTTCTTTAGATCTTCATGCGGACCTCTAAAATCTTTATTGGATCATCTTAAGACACATATCTACAAACCCTTTAATGCGTATCCTCTGATCTTCATCTTAGCTAGGATCTTTAGCTCATTGTCTTCATTGTTCTTCTCTGTTTCTAATTAGGACTAATTTTCTCAATATCCTTAGCACACAGCTCATCCAATCCTTATTATTAATGCAACAGGAGTATGTTGACATCAATGACAACACCGATTAGGCCGACACTTGCAACAAAAACATCACAAGGGATGACAAAATTTGATCAAAACCAGACTAAAGACAAAATGCCTATTCAAGATTAAGGGCCAATTAGAACAGAACAAAATCAAGCTAGGGACAAAGCTCCTGTTGAAAATAAAAAACATGTCAGAGCAGATAAAGCTGATCAGATATCAACACCCACATTTGACATAGCCCAAGTAGTATCTCAAGTCAAAATATTAGTGCCACTTTTGGAAATGATGAAAATTAACCAATACAAAGATATAGTGATAAAAATGATAACTGACGTACCTAGTAAATAGCAAGAGAAATCTGGAAACAAGGTGAATAATGTTCAGCAAGAAGAAATCAAAACCCTTGATGTCCATCTTGGTGATACTCTTACAAAAAACCCATCTCAAATTGATCCCTTTTATACTACATTGGCAATAAACAACAAATTAGTCAGAAATTGCATGGTTGATTTAGGAGCAGCCATGAATATAATGCCATTGATAGTTATGAAGGAACTATGGATGTGGGTTGACACCACTTATGTTAAATGCTATGCAATGGACAATAGATCAATACCAATTGTAGGAATCATGTGGGATGTTGAAATCAAATTAGCTTCTTACCCTGAGTCAAGTTTAAAAATTGATATTACTGTGGTTGACATTCCACCTTATTATGGAATGTTACTATCTAGACAATGGGCTACTATTGTGGGAGCAAGTGTTCAACTTGATATGTCCTATGCCACTATACCTCTAGGGGGAAGAGATGTAAAGATTTATAGAGAACTAAGGTATGAAAATATTTTGGAAACTATTAACCCAAACAAGATGACCTATTTTTGTGATGTAGATCTTGGTACATTTAGAATTGAGGAAACCTACCCGAGCCTAAGAAATACTAACCATGTACAAAAAGAAGCACAATCTAACGAAAATGGAGTATGGAACATGTACTTTGATGGTGCATGTAGTTAAGTAAGAAATGGGGCAGGGCTGTGTTGATGGTGATGTTAGTCACAACCAAACACTAAACAAAAGTTACACAACAACCCTTGTTTATCTTGAAAGATACGATGAATTCAAAGAATTCATGATCCCAAGTCTCCATTGATTAGTTCATAATCTACTGACGTTACTCAGTGGTTGATGTGTGTTGTTATTTTCCATTTTGGGGCCTTACGTTTATCAGTAATTTTTGCTTTCTACACATATGTTATACCAAGAGTTTACTCTACATGGTATATTTCTTCAAATAATGTGTCTAAGTAGATATTTGCATGATTTCTACCATTATTTGTGATTCTTTGCATGATATTTTCAACACTACATGCATTTGGCTCAAATATACTAATGATTTTTAGTTATCTACGAGATGTCAGCATATTTCTTTATTCTGCTTTCTATTTATCATGATTTGTAGTTATGAAAGTGATTTCTATGAAATTAAAATAAGAAAAAGGGTTAAAGAACGAGATTCCTAAAATTACTTGACTGAGATCATTGATCCACATACATGTTCCCATACAACAATGAAGAGAAGAAAACTAGAATCATACTTCACCAGAACATTCCACAAACCCGCATGATTCAGTGCAAACCTTCAAAGGAAAAGTTGACAACAACATGCAATAAAATGAAAGCACTTCTAGTTGAACACAACATTCACCATTACATATCTAGAAATCAACTTAAAGATTACATAAAGTTTATAATCAGGATGTAATCTAAAGCTTCATCTCCATTCAGTATGCTTTAGAATAGGTACATTTACAATGATTTGAGGAAAGAACCTTGAAGTTTCAAAAGTTCAGTTCTCATTAGTCTCAGTAATCTGATCTCCTATATGAAATTCCTATAGGTTAGATTTTGAATGATTGACCTCCCTCCCTTTTTTTCACAGTAAAGGGGCTGTTATATATATATATATATATATCTTTGAGTATCCCCAATACAGTTCCCAAAAATCCCTAATTAATCAACAGTCCACAGCCACCCAGTGCAGCATCAGATGGTGGAAAACCAATCCCACCAAAAATCTGAGTAGCATGCCCATACCCTACGCCGCTCCAATAATAATGTCTCCATCTGTAAACTCCTCCACATTGAAAGCCTTTGCCTCTCCTTATGTGTTTGCAATCTCTCAGGATCTGATCCACCGCCTGGGATGTCCTCGCCATTAAATCCCTGCCTTTATTTCCATCTGCACGCTACCACTGTGTTCTCAACTTTGCGACCTCAGCTACCAAGAAATAGCTCCAGCAATCTGCAAAAACAAGCAAGAATTAAGTATTATCATCTACTAAACCAACAAGAAGATAATCATTTTACTAAACCCAGCTCTAAATGCACAAACACAGATATCGGGCCATGAATTCTCAGCATCGCGCATAAAAAATGCATATACAATGCCAAAAATGGCCAAGTCAATCATCGTTGACCAAAGACATGCATTGGGCCTTAAATCGGTTTCAAAATCCTATCGATTTGCCTTCCTTCCTTTTTCTTGCCTAAATCCTTGTATATTATGAATGTATGTTTCCTTTGTATATCAGGCTTGTATGTCTTGATATACAAGCATTCTGAACATACAAGGATCCCTTTTCATCTCAACTTTCTATTCGGGTTTTGAGAATGAATCTATCGCTTTACATGTATCGCTTGTATGTGGAGATATACATTCCAATTTATACAATCCGATACATACAAACCCCTTTGTATGTCCCTGTCGGACTTCAACTCCTTTATTGACCACAGTTTATGATCCCTATCAAATCCACGATGTATAAAACATAATGCATCTTTTGATATACAATCGGGTGTGATACATTGTATTAACCAGATTTAAGATTCCTCTGAGTTTTGTCTTGTATATTAGCAATGTATGAAATACAATGTATCTCTTAATATACATTCAAGTTTGATACATTGTATTTATCGGATTTCAATTTCTTTTGGATTCTGGCGCTTGTATGTATTGAGCAATGCATGTTTCGAAACATACATACAAGGCACAAAAAATACAAGCCCTCAACTCCATTTGATATCTCCTCGGGTCTGCGCAATGTATATAACCTTTGTATCTCTCCAATATACAAGCTCGCATACATGCAAGGATTTAACCTTGTTTCATAACCTGTTCGGGTCCGCGGCCTGCAAAAGTGCAATGCATGTCCTCAATATACAAAGTACGAAGAATACAACGACCAAACCAATTTTAAAAAACTTTTAGATCCGGGCCATGTATAAGTGAAATGTATATTGGCTTTGTATGTAAGATACATACAAAGTGCAAAACATACATTGACTTAACCAACTTTAATAGAACTGCCAGGCTCACCTTTGTATAAATCCTGAAATGTATGCAATGAAACATGTATATACAAAGTGAGGAACATACAAACATAAAATCTTATTTCATAAACATTTCAGTTTCATCACTTGTATATAACCTTGTATGTCCACTTTGTATACTTCGCACTTTCAAACATACAAACTAAAAATACATTCGACGGACTTAACAAAATATTCGTTTCAACTTCCAACCGTGTCAGGTCCACTTTACATGTATAGATTGAACATTGGCGAAATGCATACAAGGCAAACAATGTATAAAAAACCCGATATACAAAACCATTTGTATGTGCAACATACAACGACCTAACATACAAAGGCCATTGTATATGCAACCCGAAGACTTGCGCGACTATGTATAAAAATGACTTTGCATATACAAATGATTTTGTATATGGAAAGTGATATACAAAGGATTTTGTATACAAGAGAACTTGTATACAAAGGGCCTTGCATATGCAACCCGATATACAAAAGACATTGTATATGCAACAGCAAACCCTCCCTTGTACATTTACCAAAATACTCATAACTTGCAAAATACAGGGAATTTTAACATGGTTCGAAAAGCAACCCTAGCTCATTTTTGACAAGGAATTTATCTGTACTCTACCCTGGTACTGAAATGTATTTTTTTTGGTTTTCAACAAGGTTTGCAACTTTCACTCTCTTTTTCCATTTACCACCAAACAGAACAACACATAAGCAAAAAGCAACAGCCACAGCAGGGGTCCTCATTTTGCTAGGGAGTAAAATGGGGCGTGTTGTGAACATCACAACAACTAGCAACCAAACAAAACAATTAAATTCAAACCATTAAAGGAAACTGGATGAAATAAATTCATAACTTCCAACTATCTTTTCTATAAATCATTATTCAACTTCAGACTCAATGTATTCAATAAGGTACATGAATTTTCCTTTCAGTTTAATTGGGTGCACGCGATTAATAAGCCTCATCTTGAAGATCAGTTAAACAAACCAATGACTAATATTAGACTATGTAGGTGAGGTCATTCCCTTATAGACAAATAGATAGAGCCTTGCTGCCAGCAGACATCCATAGCCCTAACAAGGTTATCGTTACAATTCTCCTAAGTAGAGCCCCACTGCCACTGAGTGTCTACAGCCCCAGTAGAGTTACTTAGATGACTTAATCTAGATTTTTAGTATAATCCATTTTATTTATTATTTATTTTTTTGTATTTAGTAGAGATTTCATAAGATATTGCATTTGTAACTTCATGATTCAAGGAGTGGTCACTTGCTGAAATTAAGCTGAGAATTGTAATGGTAGCAAGGGTGACCTCTGATTTTTCACCTAATATCTACACTGGTAAGTTCAACAAACCCAAGGATTTTAGGTGTGTCATTGTGAGAAACATTCCTGGAATACTCAACCCATTCTTATTGAATACAAAATTTCACAAGTCAAACAACTTTCTACATTCATGACAGTCACAACAAGCTATGCATAAATTTTAGATAATTAACCTGAATGTTCTGAATTCCACATTGTTTTCAATGGTTGTTAGCCTGCTCCTTCATACTCTAAATCAAAATAAAGATCCATCTTGAGGAAACAACAAAACAAACAAAACAAGCAGACTATACAAACAACTATACATAAATATACACTATGATACACATGGTTGTTATGGCACCACTTCAGGCTTGGAAGTAATGTTTGAGAAACTGTCCATTAACTAGTAATGGAACATCCTCACTGGTTAAGGTTTTAAGCCTGTAGATGTTGTCTCCTAAAATTTTAGAAATTTGAAAGGTACCTATCCAGAGTTTATCAAACTTACCATGATCTCCTTTCCTCTCATGTGCTTTGTCCCACATCAGGACCAAATCTGAGATTCTGAAAGCCTTAATTCTGGCTCTTTTGTCAAACCAGCATTTGACAACAGCTTGGTGTTTAGCAAATTGTTCAATTGCTTTACTCCTTTTTTCCTCTAGGTTCAATAATTGAAGCAACTTGACCTCTAGTTTATTATCTATGCCCAGGTATTCTTGTGCAAAATGTAGTGTAGGAATCTTTAAGTTAATAGGGAGGATGGGATCCACCCCATATACTAAGTGGAAAGGTGAATTTCCTAACGCAGCTTTATTCCTGGTTCTGTCTACCCACAAGGCATATTTTAATAAGGTATTCCATTCCCTTGGGTTCTTTTCTATCAATTGCTTTATGATGTTCAATAGGTTCTTATTTGTGGATTCTTCTAATCCATTCCCTTGGGGATAGTAGCTCGAGGAAAATTTCAAAATAATCCCATAATCAAAAGCCCAACTTGATAATTTAACTGAAGCAAAAGCAAACCCATTATCACATACTAAAGCATATTGAACTCCATACCTGGTCACTATATTGCTTTCTAAGAAACTGATGACATCCTCAACATTACATGTCTTACTGCTGACAGCCTCAGTCCACCTGGTATAGTAGTCAGTGATAGTTAAAACATACCTGTGGCCTGAAGATGATGGAGGATTGATGGGCCCTATGAAGTCCATCCCTCATTGAGCAAATGGGTGCATCTCCATCACTGGCTACAAAGGTTGGGCAACATATTTTTCTCTGTTTGCAGCAACCTAACACATGTGACAACATTTAATGTTTTCAGTAGCATCTTTAAAAATTATGGGCCAATAATACCCTGCCCTGAGGATAGTATGAGTGGTGGCTAAGGATGATCCATGTGTAGTCCCAAATTTATCAAGCAATTCTGCCAACACCTTATCTACCTCTGATTTTTCTAGGCACCTTAGGTATATCCCCTCATAGTTTTTCTTGAAAAGAACTCCTCCCTTGATCATGTATTTATGTGACCTTATCTTCAAGGCTCTCCTTTGTGAGGCCTATAGTCTTGAAGGACATCTTCCAGTGATCAGGATGTGTCTGATGTCTGAGTACCATTCTCCATCCTTCTTTGCATTCACAACATACTGCTGGCTCATGATATTAGGATCAATCTCTGATATCATCTGGCTTAATGCCTGTCCTCTTACTAACTTCATGGGTGTAATGTCCATATCATACTCTTGGAGGATAGTGATCCACTTAGCTCTATTCTCACCTGGTCGCTTTGCATTAACAACATTTTCACTGTTGCATCAAGTACCACAGTGATCACTTTACTTCTCAGAATGTAATGCCTAAATTTCTTAACTGCTCAAACTAGAGCAAGTGCCTATCTTTCAACATCCATGTACCTGAGCTTTGCTTCTCAGAATGGGCAGCTCATGAAGGCTATAGGATTTTCCTCTTTTTCTTCATTTCTCTATGTCAACACTGTTGCAGAAGTATGCTCTAAAGCAAATGAGTAAATGTAAAAGCCCTTGGTATAATCTGGACTAATCAGGACTGGAGCATCTGAAATGGCCTTTTTAATATCTTCAAAAGCTGCTCTAGCTTTAGGCGTCCACTCAATCTTAGTGTCCTTCTTGAGCATGGCGTTCAAGGATCTGACAATTTCTGCAAAGCCAGTAATAAATTTCCTAACAAAATTAATCTTACCAAAGTAAGATTTAAGCCCCTTCTTACTTCTAGGAAGCTGTATCTTCATGATGGATTCCACTCTATCAGGGTCAATGATGACACCATTTTCTGTTATTAGGTGGCCCAATAACTTCCCTATGGTTACCTCGAATATGCATTTCTTGGGGTTCAGGGATATCTCGTACTGCTCGCACTTCTTCAGCACCTTTCTCAGGTCTTCCACATGGTTTCCTCTATCTTTAGAAAAAATAGTTAAGTCATCCATGTATATAACTATGCATTTACCAATCAAGCCTCTGAAGGCTATGTCCATTGCTCACTAAAATGTGGCCCCAGCATTTATCAACCCAAACGGCATGTGCCTGTAGGCAAAGATTCCCCACTTTGTGGTGAATGCGGTCTTCAATCTGTCAATTTTGTCCACCATTACCTAGTTATAACTAGAGAAACTGTCCAAGAATGACATCATCTTGGCACCATTCACAATTTGCAGGACCTCATCCAGAGAAGGCAAAGGATAATTATCCTTTTCAGAAGCTTGATTTAAGTTTCTGAAGTCCACGTACAATCTGATGTCACCATTCTTCTTTCTTATTGGGACCAGGTTTTCCACCCAAGTGGAGTGTCTCATAGGAAATATGAACCTGGCCTTAAGCAGTCTTTTGACCTCTTCAAAAATGATTGGCTCTAGTAAAGCGTTGACGGGTCTTTGCTTCTGCCGAAAAGGCTTGACGTCTGGCTTTAAAGGTATTGTATGAGTGATGACTGAAGTGTCATAAGTTTTTAACTCATCATACATCCAGGAAATGATATGGATATAATCCTTGAGAGCCTAGGTTATTCCCTCTAACTCTTCTTCTATACAGACCTTCCCAATCAAAACGTTTCTTCTTTTATTGCCCTGTCCAATGTTAACTTGCGAGTACTATCCTCCATTGGCCTTTAGGAGATCCTATTGTTTCAACATGTTGTCTAGATCAAATGCTCTTTCAAGCTCTATCATTCCCTTAGGAATTCTGTTACTAGGCAGCTCTAGGATTTCTTCCTCTTCCCAAATGTGATCTTCTATATTCATTTCATCTATGATCTGTGCTTAAAAAACATCTCTATTGGAAATAAAGTCTAGTATATGATGGTCATCATCAAATACTTGAAGATTAGTTACATTATTAGGGACAGAAGGTATTGATACCAATTCAACCAAGAATCTTTTTGGACTAGATATGGATATAGGCTCTAGAGTACTCACAGCCTGGGCTAAGGCATCCACCCTGTGATTTTGCTCTCTGGGTACATGTGCGATGTTGAATGCATCAAAATCTTCTATTAAGTCCCATACCCTGTGCCTGTAATTGGATAGCCTTTTGTAATTGCAAGAGTATACACCTCTTACCTATCTCACAACTAATTCTGAGTCTCCATAGATATGCAGAATTTTCACCTTCTTTCTAAGTGCAAACAGTATCCCATGAATTAGAGCTTCATATTCCGTCACATTGTTTTTACATGGTAACTGCAATCTGTTGTTGGCAAGAGACACTATATGGACTCATGGTTGTTGTCATTGATGGCAACAAAGGTCATCCCACATATCCGCAAGTCATGATATGTCTCTACCGGAAGTCAGATTGAAGATTGTTGTGGTCCGGTGAACAAGAACAGAGCATGTGACAAGGTCCGACAGATTGGTCCGGTTCTCTCAGAGGAAGTGTCTTGGTGCAGTGCGGATCTGGGGAAGTCAAGAGGACTATCTTAAGTGGTATATTCCAAGGATTTAGCCTCCGGAGTTGGACAAGGAAAAAGATATGAATAGTTGAGTACCGGATTCCTGAGAGACAGTGAAAACAGAGGAAGAACTGACTGACAGAGTATCAGACTACTTTCCGGATGTGTTACAGATGATGATAAAGGTTGCGGAGGCATGAATCATGTTTGGCCGACATAATTGATGATATCTACAAGTATATACTTGATCCGCATTGCTTGGTGAGCAAGGATTCAGCCGACAGAACTAAGTTTGTAAGAAACTAGACTGTTCCGGATGCCGACTAGAAAGGTGATGAAATTACTTGTGCGGATATATATAGAGGATGGATTTAGTTGTAAAGTGTGTGTTGTGTGAAAAAGGATATGCGAACAAGTCCAGAGTAGAGCAGAAGTAGCAAGAAGGATCCGGTATGTGAAAGGATAGCAGACTAAAGAACAGAGGAAAGATGAAGTGCAGCAGATCAGTATACTGAACCTAACCGGAACTGAACTCCAGCATATGCAGATGCTTCCAATCAGTTCAAGACTGTGATTCTTATCACTTTGTAAGACAGTGTGTCTTCTTGTAGGCAGTGAGCCTCTTGTGAGCAGTGTGCTTGGGCAGTGAGCCCTAATTGGCAAGTGCCATTTTTGTAATTTCCTATTCTTCTAACAGAGAATAATTCTTGGGTTAATCACCCCGTGGTTTTCTCCCTTAACAGGGTTTCCACGTCAAAAATACTGTGTCATGTGTTTCTTACTTCATGGTTAATGTTTTGTGTTTGATTTTATGCTGCTTCATTTAAAAGGAAAGTTTAATAAGGGAAATAATTAGGATAACTGATTCACCCCCCCCCCTCTCAGTTATCAACAATTGGTATCAGAGCTAAGTTCCTCCTAATAGAGCCTAACAGCTTGAGGAAGATCTGGGATTTCAAATGGATGCATATGGTTTAAGGGAGCAACTCAAGACTGCCCTTGAGGATCTTGAACAGTCAAATTCTGAAGTCAGTGAATTAAAGGAAAGACTCAAACAAGCTGATGAATTCATGAGAGAATTAAAAGACAAATTAAGTCTCTCTATGAAAAAGAGAAAGGAGCTGCTTCAACAGTTGGCAAGACAAAGTGAAGAAAGCAATACAAGTGAGGAATTGACTGAGCAAACCAAGTTATGTGAAAAGTTATCAAAAGAAGTCATTATGTTAAGACATGAAATGGAATCAGGAACTATAAAGTTTACTCAAGAGATTGAAGAAAAAAGAAAGGCTGAAGACAATCTAAGACAATCTCTTAAAGAAAAATCAGAAGAATGCCACCAGATGGACAGGATTATCAGACACCTTGAATCTGATCTTGAAGATTCCAAAGATAATGAAGGAAAACTTGAGGATCAAATTGCCTCTCTCAAAAGAGACCTTCAAACAGCAAATGAATATAAAGAAAAATTCAAGATAAGTTCTGCTCAACTTGAAGTTCTTCTTGGAAGTCAAAAGAGGACAGATGACAAGTATGGCTTGGGATATGAGAAAGGAGAAAGCTCCGGATCCGGTCAGAAGAATCTTGGATCAGAAAATCCAAGGAGCAGGTCTAGAAGACCTCCGGTAAGACAGCCAAATGCTCAAAAATATCCATCCTTCAATGGATACTGCCACAGCTGCAACCACTTTGGTCACAAAGCTAATCAGTGCAGAATGAGAATGAATCAGATTAATTCATCCTTCTCCGGACAGTGCTTCAACTGCAAAAGGTATGGACACAAATCCCATGAATGCAGAATTATGCAAGTAAACAAATCATTCAAAGGTAGATGCTTCACATGCAATAGAATAGGTCATATGGCTAATCAATGCAGATCAAGGGGATATCAGTTAAATATGCAAAGAAATGTTATTTGCCAAATCTGCAATAGGTCCGGTCATAATGCTAAAGTCTGCAGAAACAAGAATCAGGACAAAAGAGGTCCGGTGTATAATCAGAATCAAGACAGGGGTAAACAAAAGATGAATGCGGATGAAGTTAGGAATCAGATGAGCAAGATTTGGGTGAAGAAAAGCTCAGAGAATGTAGAGGTTGGATCCGCACCAGATTCTGGTGCTGATATTTCTTCCGGAAATTAAAAAGTGAGCTCAGGCTCAGGGGGAGACTCAAAGAAGATTCTGTTCCCCCAGCCAAACAAGTTGTGCCGGATGTGGCACAAGATGCGGATTAAAGGGTTTGTAGATATAAGTCCTGAGATGCTTCAGTCAAGTTTTCAGAGGTCCGCATGGAGTTATGAAGAAGCTGTGTTCGATTAAGTTAGACCTGTTCAGGGAGGTGCTCCGGTATGATAAAGGATTACAAAAAGGTCCGGAGAGATCCGGAAGTGCACGATCTTGTCTTGCGGATTGGACAGAGTGTTTGGGATGTTCTTGTAATATGTTACCTAGATTTATTCATGATTTAAAGATCCGGATGATATTCAGTGATCAGGACTAATCCGGGATACTCCAAGCTGTCCAGACATGGTAAACCGGAATAATGCAGGTGAAGCATTTATTGCAGACAGATATTAGGGTTTGCGGAGCAATATAAGGGATTTCTCAAAAGATATCTGCTCATTCTACACTTGAGAAGAAGCGAATAGTGGAGCTCTGCAACAAGGTTCATCAAGCACACCAAGGATCTCCTGCCGAAGCTATTGCATAAAGAAATCAATCCAACCACTCCGTGCAAACTGAAGGCGCATAAGGTATTCTTCGTTTTTCATTGCCTCACTGCAAATCTTTGAAGAATGGCTACTCCAAACATAGTTAAGATCTCTGATAGACCTCGCCCCTCATTCAAGAAACATCCCTACAAATCATTGGAGGTAGATCCACTAGGAGCCTTCTCTAGTGTTCCCCACGGAGTCTTACATACTGAAGATATTAGGGTTTACATACACGCAAACATTGAGGAATTTGGGGAATTCAAATTAAGAGACCTCTATCACAAGCAACTGATAGACAACGCTTTTGAGCTCAAACCAGAGTATAAGGGTATCCAGAAGAAACAATTTGAGCAATTCATTCATTTCCCTAGCTTTGAAGAAGATGAATGGGTCCGGTATGTACTGAGCAGGATGCATGACAACTTCCTTTGGCTAGATAGACCCTGCAAGATCACAAAAGAAGCAATTAGAGCAGTAACTGGTCTATACTCTTCCGGAGGGGTACCTATCCTCAAATCTGTCAAGAACAACGTTGTAACTGAGGCCACCGGATCAAAATATGATAAGAGGGCAATGACCATTGAAGATATTTCGGACCCGGATATCAAATATGCATCAATGATAATAGGATATAAGATCTATCACTCCAGCAGGGAGAATTCTGTATCCGGAACTGCAATATACACAGCATATGAAATGCTAAGAAAGAATGCAGATTATGATCTTTGTGAACTACTACTGAGCCAATTGATGGAAAATGTACAGAAAATCAAGAAAGACAAGAAGAACTCCTTTAAGTATGGTACTCTCATTGTATGTCTATTCTTTTACTTCATGAATGAGCTACCCGGAACAAGTGGATGGGTATGGCAGAATGACAAACCTGTTGCAGTCCAGATAAGAGACTATTTGCATGGACTTGGGGATGCAAAAGCGAGAAATACAGCTCTATGGGGATACTTCAAAAACTTTCAGAGCATGATGCAAGCAAGAGAGAGAATTCCCCAGTCACTCATTGAGAAATACAAGGACTCAGTATGTTTTATGGTTGACACTGATCAGTGCCTAATGGAGGCAGTGGAGCCAAGGACTGTCTGGATCATGCCCATGGGGTATGAAGTTGATGAACAGATAGTAGAGCTGCATGTTCAACACATGCTAAGTCAGCCCAAAGATCCTAAGGCAGAAAGGTTTGGAACCTTTGAGGAGCTGAGTGTGAAATTACATGTAGAACTCAGGGAACCTGAGATTAAGAGAAAAGTGAGAAAAGAAGTAGAGCACATTGCTCAAGGCCTGGGCATCTCAAAAGAGGCACTTGATGCCAGCCGGGAAAAGAGGAGAAAGGCTGAAGAAGAAGAGAAAAGCAAAGAAAGTGCTCCGGTTGAAACCCCCACCCGGACCAGATCATCAAAGAGATCTGCACCTTCCACAACCAAAAGCTCAAAACCGGAAGTCCAGGCATCCGGTAAAAGATCCAAGACAAAAGCATCAAGGGCTTATGGAAGCCAAAAGGATGAAGAGGAGACAGAATCAGATGAAGGAGTAAGAGAAGTAAAGAAACAGAAAAAGAAAGGATCCGGTAAGCCCTCCACAGGCCAAGACAAGGAGGAAATGGCAGAGGTAACTGTTGAAAAGCCCACTCTGTCACTAGAGAGCATAATCAAGTCGGTCACGGTGGATGGAAACCTTCAACCAATGACTGAATCCTATGATGACTTCAGTGAGGCAGACCAAAAGACTCTGCAGGAAGCCACAGTTAAATATCTGAACACATACAATAAGGCTTTCATTGAGATCATATCTCTCATTCCTAAAAGCCTAGAGAAGGAAATGGAAGTAAGAAAGAATAATGCTCATGCCAAAGATCTTGAGATCCGGGAGCAGATAGCTATTCAGCTATATCCTCAAATTGATCCCAAGACAATGAACATGATCTTCAAGGACTGCAGAGATGAGTTCAGAAGTAAAGCCAGAATGAATCAGCTCATGCTTGGTGAGACTGACAAAGTGGCACAAGAGACAGAAGAGATCCTCCGGAAGGCCTTCAAAAGGTTCAATCTTCCTGTTGTAGAGGACTTAGGTGCAGAAACAGCTGCTGATTTGGAATCTTCTGTTCCGGAAGAAGTGAGCCCTGAACAGACAAGTGAGGACTTGGGACCCTCTGCTCCAGAAGAAGTGGCCCATGAACAAGCAAGCATCTCTCCTCCGGTTTCCCCTACAGTCTCCGGATCCAAAGAAGAAGAGCAATTGCAGGAGAAGGAAGCAGTGGTGACAGACAAAGAGGTTGACAGTTCTAAGACTGCAGAAGAAAAGAAACATCTGTCTCCGGCAAGAGACACTGCACAAACTGTTCAACAATTTTTGAGCAAAGAAACTCTAGAGATTGATGAACCGGAGCTTCTAAAAGGTCCATTTGATTTTGACTCTCTCTCTCCGGTACAAACAATGAAGATAGCTTCATTTGCAAATGCCAAGGCAAATGAAAAGCTCCTGAAGTCTCATATGGAAGACTGTGAGTTGATAGAGGCTGCTTCCGGAGTACTTGTAAAGATCATGCCATCAATCCAAATAGATCCGACAGCCTCCACTTCCGGTAATCTAAAAACCTTAATCAGCAGTATTGATACACATTTTAATTCTCTAGAAAAATCAGCTGAAGACAAGGTCCGGAAGGAATTTTTGGATAAGAGATTTTCTGAAATATTAGATTTAATCTCTAAGGATAGGAAGATTGTAAGCATTGGAATAAAGAGCTTAGAAAATGCTCTTAAGGATGGCGGTGACATCTACAAATTTTGTATATCTTGGTCAAAGGCAACAGCAGCAATTGACAAGAAAATAAAAGAGGAACAGGACAAGCTTCAAAGCTTATCTCAAAGTTTTGATCCTCTCTCTTCCTCTATAATAAATCAAGAATGTCAGACTATTGCAGTCTTGAATGAAATAAAGAATCTTGAGAAGGAGAGGAAGAACATTACCAACCGGATGGGAGAACTTAGAAGGATTATAGTCCCTAAGTTGGAAACTATGCATGAGGCCATCAGTGATGCCCAGACCACCGCCCATACAAAAGATCCGACAGATCTCAGGCGGGCAGAAGCTTTTGCATTTTTGTTGAGTGGTCACATTTCAATCCTGGACAGAATGAAGCTAAGTTGGGCTACTGAAATGGTTCAACTGCAGACATCCTTTGCAGACATTCTGCAGTATATGTGAGTATGTAAATATGCGGCTATATATAGAAAATTTTTGAAAATTTTGGTGTGCGGACCCTACCCTTTGCCATTGATGTCAAAGGGGGAGTGAGGAGCAGTGAAAAATGAGGAATCCAACTCAGGGGGAGTTCCGGAAATTGTATATAAAGACAGAGCATCAGCAAAGGGGGAGCATAGTGTAAACACTTAGTCATTTTTCACTAAGTGTTGCCATCAATGCCAAAGGGGGAGATTGTTGGCAAGAGACACTATATGGACTCATGGTTGTTGTCATTGATGGCAACAAAGGTCATCCCACATATCCGCAAGTCATGATATGTCTCTACCGGAAGTCAGATTGAAGATTGTTGTGGTCCGGTGAACAAGAACAGAGCATGTGACAAGGTCCGACAGATTGGTCCGGTTCTCTCAGAGGAAGTGTCTTGGTGCAGTGCGGATCTGGGGAAGTCAAGAGGACTATCTTAAGTGGTATATTCCAAGGATTTAGCCTCCGGAGTTGGACAAGGAAAAAGATATGAATAGTTGAGTACCGGATTCCTGAGAGACAGTGAAAACAGAGGAAGAACTGACTGACAGAGTATCAGACTACTTTCCGGATGTGTTACAGATGATGATAAAGGTTGCGGAGGCATGAATCATGTTTGGCCGACATAATTGATGATATCTACAAGTATATACTTGATCCGCATTGCTTGGTGAGCAAGGATTCAGCCGACAGAACTAAGTTTGTAAGAAACTAGACTGTTCCGGATGCCGACTAGAAAGGTGATGAAATTACTTGTGCGGATATATATAGAGGATGGATTTAGTTGTAAAGTGTGTGTTGTGTGAAAAAGGATATGCGAACAAGTCCAGAGTAGAGCAGAAGTAGCAAGAAGGATCCGGTATGTGAAAGGATAGCAGACTAAAGAACAGAGGAAAGATGAAGTGCAGCAGATCAGTATACTGAACCTAACCGGAACTGAACTCCAGCATATGCAGATGCTTCCAATCAGTTCAAGACTGTGATTCTTATCACTTTGTAAGACAGTGTGTCTTCTTGTAGGCAGTGAGCCTCTTGTGAGCAGTGTGCTCGGGCAGTGAGCCCTAATTGGCAAGTGCCATTTTTGTAATTTCCTATTCTTCTAACAGAGAATAATTCTTGGGTTAATCACCCCGTGGTTTTCTCCCTTAACAGGGTTTCCACGTCAAAAATACTGTGTCATGTGTTTCTTACTTCATGGTTAATGTTTTGTGTTTGATTTTATGCTGCTTCATTTAAAAGGAAAGTTTAATAAGGGAAATAATTAGGATAACTGATTCACCCCCCCCTCTCAGTTATCAACATCTGTATGCTACTAAGTAGGATTTTCCAGATGGATCAATGAGATCTATACCTACTCCAACCCCTTGTTTTGACTTGGATCCATCAAATCTAAGGATCCATGGTTTTTCTTCAATTAAAGGCTTGTCTAGGCCTTCTTTCTTCCTTTTAGCTCTGGTAGTTGCACCACTGGATATCCACTTTAGTTTTGGTGTCTTAGCTTTCTCAGACTTCACCTTATATGTCTTATGTCAAACTTATATTTTTTCTTTTCTCTTACCATCAAAAGGAAAATCTTCTGAACTAGGCACTGTCTGCCTTCTCAGAATATGCAAACACAAAGAACAAGCAGTTTCTGAATGTGGTGCTTCATGCAACCTGCACCATCTCTCAATCAAAACATCCTCCGGGGATCTTTGCTATTGTGTCATCCTTTGAATTTCTTTTGATAAGAACTCTTCAGATTTGGATATATTACTACCCCTGTCTTCATCAGATAACTCATAATCTGATTCTACTAAACAATCACTCCCTGGGGTGATTTTCTTCTTGTTCTTAGCATTACTTTTGTTACAGACTAGAATCTCTTCTGTCATCTAAATAGAACTCTCATCTTGATATGTGCATCCTCTTTTTCCTGCAAAAGACAAACAAAAATTAATTTCGCTATCACAATCTGCAGAACTCACCATGAATGATGATGAAGATGCCTCATTGTACGCTTGTTCTAGCTCTAATATGTCTAAACAGGCATCACAAGTCTTTTCAGAATGTGCCTCATCATGCAACCTACACCATCCATCAATTAGAATATCCTGAACAGGCACATTTAACAAGTGACATCATTGCACCTCATTAAACAAATGCATCTCAAAATTCTTGAAATGATCCAGTTCTATTTTATTTTTTGGATTATAATCCGATTCTACAATTATTTTATCATCTTGAGGGTCATCATCATGATTATGAATGTCAAGAATCAGGATCTCCTCTATGCTGATAGTCTGGGGTCTGATGGAGTAAACTCTGGGTTCAACATCTACATACATGATTTCATTGGTTTTGTTATATTCAATGATCGTGTGTTTCATGTGAGGTTCAACATCTATCCTTATTTGGTTTGTTATTCCTCTCCAGGGCAACCACATATGACTAAAATCAGTTGACACGTATCCATTAAGGTTTTTTGACCAGTCTCTGCTGAGTAACATCCCATATGTATCAGGTATATCAACTACCTGAATATCAATATAGTACTGATTTTTGGGATCTGATGCTAATTGCATGTGAATGTGAGTCAGTTCTCCTACCACACTTACCTCTATCTTGTCCAATTGTGTCACTTTCTTTAATTATTTAGCAGGATGTAATCCTAAAGCATTGCATATGGATAGGGGCATTACATTGGTAGATGCTCCTGAGTCTACTAAGTAGTTGTGTAAATTTTTACCAAACATCCTTATGGTAAGGAGGAAAGGAGGTGACTCACTCTTGTCTTTGTATAGGGTCATGTGGGAAGCCTCTGTAGCTTAAACAGTAGCTGAGGTTTTAGGTTTAACATTAACATCCCTAGCAGCATGATCTTTATTTCCAAACTGGCCTGAGGTATGACTATCCTCTTTTTGAGCAGGATCATCTAATGATTTCATGAAAGCTCTCTTGATAGTAGGGGTTTTAAGCAATTCTGACAATGGTAGGCTGATTTTGATCTTTTTCATTTCATCAATCAGATAAGTAACCAACTTGTCAGACTTAGGAGGTAGATTTGTAGCTTTTGGTGCTATGTTTTGTGGTGCCAAATATTGAGCATTAACTTTGGGGAGTCCAAGGTTATTACTTGCCTTGGATCAGGTGGAGTGTTGAAATTGTTTGGAGGCAAGGATGTGGTCAAAGGATCAGTGGATCTATTTGAGTTATTCCTCAAGTTGTAACTATGCCTACCCTGAGGCTGTTGTTGATAAGCATTGACTTCCTCATGCTCACTTGATGGCTCATTATCATCCTCAAATGGAAAGACATAGTTAGATTCAAAAGCCATGGCTGATTCTTCACATGTTGAGGTGTAATCCTGATGAGATGAAGTTGTCTACTGACAAGGATGATGCATGAAGCTTTCTAGAACTAAGGCAGAATCATATTCACAGGGGACAATTCCATTTCCCTCTGCATAAGGTGGGTTGCCTGAAGTACTGGACACTTCAGCCTGAAATATACTTGTAGCAATCCTAAATTGAGGACAATCTAGCTCTGCATGAGCATTGGTGTTGTGTATCCTGCACCAGTTTGTAAGTGTTGCCTCTACAAGGTTTACTCTAGTGGTCTATTTAGGTTCATTAGGAGGCTGATTGTCTAGGGGTGATGGCAAGGAACCATTGTTTGGTCTGGTGTTCCACACTCTAGGCTGTCTAGGAAGGTTATTGTTGACATTGTTATTGTAATTATCGTTGTACCCCCTATTAGGATAATTAGGTCTATCATTGGCATACCCTCTGTTCTAATTTGGTTGGGAATAAAAGTTTTGATTTCTCAGATGAGTGACCTCAGTAGTAAATTTCCTTAACTGTGCTGATATTTCTTTGATTTCTTCTTTCTCTTCCTAAACCTTGGCCACTACACTCTCTGCCTAGGGCTTGAAAAAGGAAGATCCACTGTTATTATTGGATGGTTCCACAACCTGAGGTATTTGTGTTCCACTAGGATATTGTAATGTCTGTCCATTTCCATTTGGTGGTGGCATGATACTGAGTGGAGGTATCTACAAAGGGGCTGGCATCACAGCTGAAGGTATCATGGCTCTATTGGTCTATTGGTGACCAGGATATGTAGGATAACCAGGAAGTGTAGGGAAGGCAATATTTGGTGTGGGAGCAGGAGCTAATTGCTAACTGACTTGGATAGCTTCTTCAAAAGCTCCTGCTAATGTTGTTACACCAGGATGTGCTCTCCTGATAAAAATGAAAGTCAAAGGATCTAAAGCTGAATAATAAATGCTCCTAGCAGCTTCGTCTGCTACATCATAAGGTGCTACTACCTTCGAGAGCATTTTCTGGAATCTTGCATTGAAGTTAGCAATAGGTTCTCCTTCAAATCTCTCGATTGTGGCAAACAAATGATAATTCATTGAAGGATCTATAGGTGTTCTGAACCTATCCTTAAAGGCTTTTTCTAAGGCATCCCATGAATCAACTGAACCCTGACCAAGACTAGTATACAAGTTATATGCCTCTTCCCCTAAGGAAAATAGAAATAACCTGCATACAACATCTTGGTGCTTAATTCTAGCCCTACAACAAGCTTCCTTGAAAGTTCTGATATGATCATCAGCATCCTAATATGGATGATACTTAGGACAAATTTTATCAGGATTCTTAGGCAGAGCATGATATGCATTAAAAGTCAGAGGTGACTCTATAGCAAAGAATGACATTGGAACTGGTGGGGATTGAACCTGAGGTATGACAGGTTGAGGCTGGACCTGAGGTGTGATGGGTGGTCCTGTAGGTGTTTGAAACCTGAGAGGAGTTACAAGAGCATGCTCTGGTGAAGCTTCTGATGCACTAGAATCAGGAGTGTGATGAATGTCCACAGTTCTAGGTCTAAATCCCCTGATAGGTAATTCTTTAAAGAGGCCACTAGATCTGGACCTTGTATTTGTCTTGGGAGCCAGGATTTCTTAATTTTTAAGGAAGATTGGCTGGTTTACTATACAGATCAGTTGGAACCCCCCAGCCATGGCTGTATTTATGCTTAACCTTGAAAACTTCACAAATGATCAGCATGCATAAACTTAAAATAACAAATCTTTTCATATAACATCTTGAAATATAGAGATGCCTGAGTGTTACCTTTTTGTTTGCATTATCAAATTGGATGAAACATACTGATGATGAGAGGTGGCCCTCCCTCTAGCACCAGTTTTTTGTTGATGGTGATGCTAGTCACAACCAAACACTAAACAAAAGTTACACAACAACCCTTGTTTATCTTGAAAGATACGATGGATTCAAAGAATTCATGATCCCAAGTCTCTGTTGATTAGTTCATAATCTACTGACGTTACTCAGTGGTTGATGTGTGTTGCTGTTTTCCATTTTGAGGCCTTATGTTCATCAGTAATTTCTATTTTCTACACATATGCTATACCAAGAGGTTACTCTACATAGTATATTTCTTCAAATAATGTGTCTAAGTAGATATTTGCATGATTTCTACCATTATTTGTGATTCTTTGCATGATATTTTCAACACTACATGCATTTGGCTCAAATATACTAATGATTTTCAGTTATCTATGAGATGTCAGTATATTTCTTTGTTCTACTTTCTATTTATCATGATTTGCAGTTATGAAAGTGATTTCTATGAAATTAAAATAAGAAAAAGGGTTAGAGAATGAGATTCCTAAAATTACTTGACTGAGATCATTGATCCACATACATGTTCCCATATAGCAATGAAGAGAAGAAAACTAGAATCATACTTCGCCAAGACATTCCACAAACCCACATGATTTAGTGCAAACCTTCAAAGGAAAAGTTGACAACAACATGCAATAAAATGAAAGTGCTTCCAGTTGAACACAAATTCACCATTACATATCCAGAAATCAACTTGAAGATTACATAAAGTTTACAATCAGGATGTAATCTAAAGCTTCATCTTGATTCAGTATGCTTTAGAAAAGGTACATTTACAATGATCTGAGGAAAGAACCTTGAAGTTTTAACAATTCAGTCCTCATTAGTCTCAGTAATCCGATCTCCTATATGAAATTGCTACAGGTCAGATTGTGAATGATTGACCTCCCTCCTCTTTTTTCACAGTAAATGGGTTGAATATATATATATATCTTTGAGTATCCCCAATACAGTTCCCAAAAATCCCTAATTAATTGACAGTCCGTAGCCACCCAGTGCAGCATCAGACGGTGGAAAACCAATCCTGCCAAAAATTCAAGCAGCATGCCCATACCCTGCGCCACTCCAATAATAATGTCTCCATCTGTAAACTCCTCTGCATTGAAAGCCTTTGCCTCTCCTTATGCATTTGCAATCTCTTGGGATCTGATCTGCTGACTGGGATGTCCTCGCCATTAAAGCTTGGCCTTTATTTCCACTTGAACGTCGCCACTATGTTCTCAACTCTGTGACCTCAGCTACCTCAAAATAGCTCTAGCAATCTACAAAAAATAAGCAAGAATTAAGTATTATCATCTACTAAACCAACAGGAAGATAATCATTTTACTAAACCAAGCTCTAAATGCGTAAACATAGATATCAGGTCATGAATTCTCAGCATCGCGCATCAAAAATGCATATACAACACCAAAAATGGCCGAGTCAACCATCATTGACCAAAGACATGCATCGGGCCTTAAATCAGTTTCAAAATCCTATCGATTTGCCTTCCCGCCTTTTTCTTGCTTAAATCCTTGTATATTGCAAATGTATGTTTCCTTTGTATATCGGGCTTGTATGTCTTGATATACAAGCATTCCAAACATACAAGGATCCCTTTTCGTCTCAACTTTCTATTCGGGTTTTGAGAATGCATCTATCGCTTTGCATGTGTTGCTTGTATGTGGAGATATACATTCCAATTTATACAAGTCGATACATACAAACCCCTTTATATGTCCCTGTCAAACTTCAACTCCTTTATTGACCGCAGTTTATGACTCCTGTCAAATCCATGATGTATAAAACACAATGCATCTTTTGATATACAATCGGGCGTGATACATTGTATTAACCGGATTTAAGATTCCTCTGAGTTCCATCTTGTATATCGGCAATGTATGAAATGCAATGTATCTCTTAATATACATTCGAGTTTGATACATTGCATTTATCAGATTTCAATTTCTTTTGGATTCTGGTGCTTGTATGTATTGAGCAATGCATGTTTCGAAACATACATACAAGGCACAAAAAATACAAGCCCTTAACTCCATTTGATATCTCCTCAGGCCCACACAATGTATATAACCTTTGTATCTCTCCAATAAACAAGCCCGCATACATACAAGGATTTAACCTTGATTCATAACCTATTCGGGTCCGCAGCCTGCAAAAGTGCAATGCGTGTCCTCAATATACAAAGTACAAAGAATACAACGAACAAACCAATTTTAAAAAACTTTCAGATTTGAGCCATGTATAAGTGCAATGTATATCGGCTTTGTATGTAAGATACATACATGGTGCAAAACATACATTGACTTAACCAACTTTAATAGAACTGCCGGGCCCACCTTTGTATAAATCCTGAAATGTATGCATTGAAACATGTATATATAAAGTGCGGAACATACAAACATAAAATCCTATTTCATAAACATTTCGGTTCTGCTGCTTGTATATAACCTTGTATTTCAACTTTGTATACTTCGCACTTTCAAACATACAAACCAAAAATACATTCGACAGACTTAACAAAATATTCATTTCAACTTCCAACCGTGTCGGGTCCACTTTGCATGTATAGATTGAACATTGGCGAAATGCATACAAGGCAAACAATGTATAAAAAAACTGATATACAAAATCATTTGTATGGGCAACATACAATGACCTAACATACAAGGCCATTGTATATGCAACCCAAAGACTGACGCGACTATGTATAAAAATGACTTTGCATATACAAATGTTTTGTATATGGAAAGTGATATACAAAGGACTTTGTATACAAGTGAACTTGTATACAAAGGGCCTTGCATATGCAACTCGATATACAAAAGACATTGTATATGCAACAGCAAACCCTCCCTTGTATATTTTACCAAAATACTCATAACTTGCAAAATACAGGGAATTTTAACATGGTTCAAAAAGCAACCCTAGCTCATTTTTTACAAGGAATTCATCTGTACTTTTCCCTAGTACCAAAATGTATTTTTTTTGTTTTCAACAAGGTTTGCAACTTTCACTCTCTTTTTCCCTTTACTACCAAACAGAACAACACACAAGCAAAAAGTGACAGCCACAGCAGGGGTCCTCATTTTGCTAGGGAGTAAAATGGGGCGTGTTGTGGACATCACAACAGGGTGTTGTTTATCTCTCCAACTAGGAAGACTTTTAAATTCTCTTTCTTCCTAGCACTAATAACTTAGTAGAATATGAAGCATTGCTGACAGAATTGAATATTGCTAGAAGATATGACATTAAACTTTTGGCTATCTTTGGAGATTTAGAATTAATTATTTCACAAATCAAAGGAAAATATTCTTCAAAGAATAAGAGGTTAAAGCAATACAGAAATGATGTATGGGATGACATTGAGATGTTTGATGCTTTCTCCATAAATTGGGTGGACAGGTCAAAAAACATAATGGCTGATTTTCTGGCTAATATAGCATTGAAGAGGGATGATGTTACTCTTGTAGGAATAATCGAAGTTGAATTCAAAACTAGACCTTACTATCCTAGATAATATATACAACTAGAAAGTATTTAATGATGAAGATGATGTCCTTAGATTCATACACTGTGTTGAGCAGTATGAGAATCAAGAGATTGATTTTAATGCACATGTTGAAGAAATAGATGGTAAACAAACCTTATTTGGAAAAGAGATCGTACAAATAAAAACAAACAAGATTCCTAGAGGGTTAGTAGCTTTGGAGAAGGTATTTGACCATAATGATCGATCTCTAGTTAAGCAAGCCCCTACTAAAAAAGAAGATCTTGAAGAAATCAATTTGGGTACTAAATTAGCCCCCAAGAAGGTATACATTGGAAAGAAGATTAGCCCAACAGTGAGAAAGATGCTGATTGCATTGCTCAGGAGATACAAACATGTTTTTGCATGGTCCTATGATGACCTCAAAGCATATAGGGAGGATTTGTTCCAACATGAAATACCTCTCAAACCAAATGTTAAGCCTTTCAGAATAAAGCAGAGGCCCATTAATCCTATCTTGGAGCCAAAAATTTATGAGGAGTTGATGAAACTGAGAGAAGGGGGCATAATCAAGCCTATCTGACAGTCAACTTGGGTATCAAATTTGGTGCTTGTGAGAAAGAAAAATGGAGATATTAGATTGTGTGTTGACTTTAGGAATTTGAATATGGCATCTCTTAAAGACAACTACCCCCTCCCTAACATGGAAGCAGTATTGCAGAGAGTTACATGATGTGAAATATTGTCCCTAATTGATGGATTCTCTAGATATAATCAAGTCAAGGTGAAAGAATTTGAGCAGTACAAGACTGCATTTACCACTCCTTGGGGAACATATGTGTATGTAAGGATGCCATTCGGTCTCACCAATGTAGGAGTCACCTTTCAAAGAGCAATGTATGTGGCATTTACTGAATTGATAAATATTATAATGGTGGTATATTAGGATGATATTACTGCTTACTCCAAGAAAGCAGAAGATCATGTTGATCATTTAGAAAGAATATTCATTAAATCTTTGGAGTATGGTATTAGATTGAACCCTAGGAAATGTTAGTTTGTTGTTATTGAGGGTAAACTCTTAAGGCATATAGTGTCAAAAGAGGGAGTCAGAATAGATTCTGAGAGAGTGGAAGCTATAGACAAAGTACCCATACCCAATACTATTAAAACCATCCAATCCTTCTTTGGGCAGATTAATTTTGTCAGGAAGTTTGTATCAAACTTTGTTGAGCTTGTCAAACCCATATCAAAGATGCTTAAGAAAGGAGAAAAAATTGACTAGACTACAGAAGCATTAGATGCCTTTTCATCTATAAAAAGAGCATTAAAGGGCCCCAATCCTTAAATCACCTGATTTCTCTAAAGCTTTCCAAATATTCTCATTTTCTTCTTCCATACTATAGCGGCTGTTATGTTGCAGAAAAATGATGAAGGCCATGAGAAACCTGTATCATTCTTTAGTAAGTCATTGCAGGGATCAGAGCTAAAATATGACATTATGGAAAAGCAAGCTTATGCTTTGGTCAAGGCTGTGAAAGATTTTAGTCCATACTTGGTTGGAGCCAAAGTAGTAACATATGTACCACATATAGTTGTGAAGGATATCATGGTACAAACTGAGGTAACAAGAAGGAGGTGTAGATGGATTAACAAGATTCAAGAATTCAATATGGAAATCCAAATTACTAAATTGGTCAGGGGACAAGTCTTGGCCAATTTAATGTAGAAACAAACATAGAGGCTAATCACATTTGCAATGTGAAAAAGATGGTAACACACAATCAAGTATTGAAGACACCCCATGGTATAACGATATAGCATATTATCTTAAACATATGGAGTGTCCTACGAGAATGAATGACAATCAAAAAAGAACATTAAAATTACAAGCATCCAAGTATGTCTTCATAGAAGGAGATTTATTTTGGAAGAATTGAGATGGAGTATTATTACTTTGCCTTGATGAAACACAAGCAGGACAAGCCTTGAGAGAAATACATGAGGAGGTATGTGGAGGACATTATTCAACAAAGACCACATCACATAAAATCCTTAGAGTGGGTTATTACTGGCCTAAAGTATTCAATGATGCATTTACATATGTAAGAAAATGTGAACCTCGCCAGAAGTTCTTAGGGAAGCTACAATATCAAGGAGATTTACCATTAAGGCCATTGCAGATAGATGCCCCTTTTCACCAATGGGGACTTGACTTCATTGGGGAAATACAGGAAAGATCTAGTGGAGGACATAGATGGATACTTGTAGCCACAAATTATTTTACTAAGTGGGTAGAAGTAATTCCAATAAGACATGCCACCAGTAAAGCAGTGATAAATTTTCTTATGGAGAACATCATAACCAGATTTGGTACACCAGTAAGGTTGATCACAGATAATGGGATGTGTTTCAGATCTGAAGAATTTAAGGATTTCTTCACAACATATGGTATTCATGTTTCTTATGCTACTCCTTACCATCCCAAGCCAATGTTCAGCATAGTCAAGTAATAAAAGTCTCTTAAAGATTATAAAAAGGATGTTAGAAGGAAATAAGAAAGCATGGGATTCAAAATAGAATCACTGTAAAGAAGGCAATTGGAAAGTCTCCGTTTGAATTAGTATATGGGACATAGGCTCCATTTTAGAATCTATTACTAGTTTGTCAATTCATCCTCAAAGAGGACTTGGATGTTCCAGAACCAATGGAAGAAAGAATGGAACAACTGGAAGAATTGGATGAGGTAAGAAGGATGGCTCAGAAGCAAATATCAAATTACAGTCACAAGTAAAATACCTGTTTGACAAGAAGGCCAAGGGGAGAAAATTTGAAATAAATGATCTTGTACTAATGTGGAATGCTAGAGGTCAAGAGAAAGGAAAACATGGGAAGTTTGAAGCCTTATGGCTAGGGCCTTTCATTGTTGTTGGTAAAGGAGGAGAAGACTCATACTATTTGCAAAATATGTTAGGAGAGGAGCAGGAATTGCTAGTACATGGACAATTCCTAAACTTTTCTTTTCATAAAATATTTTCCATCCATAGTGATACAAAAGAGTAAAGTATGGTCGGTGCATGGACAATACTTGATAAACTCTCAAAATTTCTTTCCATTCGCAGGAGTTTAGGATATTATAAAAGAGACTGGGATTTGAAGGTACATAGACAAACCTAGAGCTCTATAAACCAAAAATAAAATTTTCCATGTACAATAGAATAGGAATATTCCCCATTCCTATCATTCATCACCCTTGTATCCTATTCCCATTTTATCATTTCCCCCACATTCATAAAAGATGCATAATATAAAGAATAATTGGTCTTCTCCAAAAGATATTTTGGATTCTTACAATGATTGGTATAATCATTCATCCTCAATTAGAGCCACTATTGGAACTGGATTTCTTATAAAATTTCTAAGCACCTTTTTCACATCTTTTTCCATAATAAGTCATTCTACCCTAGAAAAAACTCATTTTCATCCTTTACCGCCATACCACTACCATGTTAGTCAAATGCACATTACTCACATAATACCTCCATACCGCAGAACACTATTGAGAAGGCCGCGGTACCACGGTGAAAAGAACTACCATACTGCAATACCGAAGCATGTAAATATTAGGTTGGTGGTACCACGGTGAACCGCTAGAAGATAAAAGATGCCTTACCATGATACCGTAAGGAATGAGAAGGTAGCTTACTGTTGTGATGTTCACAACACGCCCCATTATGCTCCTTAGCAAAATGGGGACCCCTGCTGATGTTTTGCTTTTTTGCTTCTGCTTGTGTTTTTCTGCTTTCTGGCGGTTTGGTAAAAATGAAGGTCAGGTGCATCATCATCATGATATAGGATGAGGTTGGTCATCATCATGAGGTCAGTTTGTCAAAGTTCATATTTTATTGCTGTAACCTCATATTTAAAAAGAGCTTGAAATTCCATGCAGGTTTGCCTTTTACTTCACTTGAAAATTCATCTATATGTGGAAGTTATGCACGGTCAAAGTTTTGGTCAAACCTGATAATCGCAAGTGATCATCATATTTTTTTTATGTTGTCAAGGTCATCATGATCTTGGTCTATCACCCGATAAAAATCATGCAGTTGCAATATCCGGACGTCAATCTTAGGTGGTAGTGCTCTTTACCCGTCAAAAGGCCTTATGCGCATCGTGAGCATCATGATTTTTTAGGAGGGTCATATTTTATAAACTCGGTTTTGCTGTATGAACAACATCATCATCATATTTGAACCCCCCCCCCCCCCCCCGATAATATCCTGAGGTTCAAATATCATGATGACGTCAACTTTAAGTCACGGTAAGTTTCCCCCGTCGAGCGGTCTTTCGCATCGCGAGCATCATGATATTTTTGCATCGCCTAATATTATAATATCATGCTGATAATATAAGATCACCCTGACTTAGAAAATCCACCATCGGCATATTTGCATGCGCATGTTCAAATCCTATCGGAGGGTCGTCATCCTGATATTTGCTGAAATTCGCTAAGATGATGATGACGTCTTCATATCCTCCTATTCTCCTTTTGCATGATCATGATGATCACCCTATCTTTTAAGGGAAGGTGATATTCCATTCCTTAATAGCATGATCATATTTTAAATATCACCCTAGCGCTAACCTGATGATGACCTCAATTCATCCTCATGCTTCGAAGACGGAATATGATGATTACGTCATCATGATATTCGATGAGGAGGATCATCATTTTTTTTATCCTGTCATATTGTCAAGATCATCATGATCTTGTTTGTCTACCCGATATTTCGTGAAGTCCTCCTGCCGAGAAAGAATGACCTTTTGCAAATATCCTGATGATCATCATCATCACATTTTCCCTTCGGCAGGATATTTTCTAAAGCACGATCCGGTTCACGAAATATGATGATGACGTCTTATTCTAAGTTCGACAAAAGCCCCAAATATCCTGATGATCATCATCATCCTGATCTTTCGAGAGGGTTACCTTGGCCGCAAAGGGGTCGTATTACATTCATCATCCTGATCATGCTCCTTAGGTGACCCGATATTACAATTATCCCCTGATCTTAACTGAACATGATGATGACGTCATCTTTTGCATTTTAATGAAGCCCGAATATGACGATGACGTCACCATCATTTTTCCTTTCCTCAGCAGCAAGATCATATTCCATATCCTCCTATTCTCCTTCAACATGATGATGATGATGATGTTGTTCTTTTCCCCGATATGCAGAAGCGAAACATCATGATGACGTCATCTGGACCTTCAGAAGGAAGAGCATCATATTTCCAGAATATCATGCAGATGAAGTGAATATCGGCCAACATGTTTTTTGACACGCCGATAGCGATAGTCATGCCGATGGGCGGGAAATGAGGCGGTGGAATTTTAAAGTGTTTTTTTTTTTTTTTTTTTTGGCACCTGTGGCGCATTTTCCCGGTCAGCGATAGTTGACCCGATGGGTTTTGAGCAGTCTGAACGCATTTTGAACGCATTTTTGGGTATTCTGGATCCGATTTCCACAATCTTGCGTAGTCACCTGGGTTTAAACAATTATTTTAATTTCATGCTGTTTATGTGATAAATGAAATACTTATTGCTTGTCTTGTCTTGCAGGCTTGCAGTTGGGGAAGCAGCTGGAAAGTCAACACAGTGACCTCATGGAGGAAGGAAATCTGATCTCAGGAGCAGGAAGATAAGGATGAAGTGCAAAAAAGTCAAGGCCATTCAAGTAAAGAACAAGGTTGTAGCTGAAGGTATTACTACAACAGACAAACAGAAGTTATTACCCAGCTGCCGGAACTTCTCAGAAGGGGCAATATTTCGCCCAGATTTGACACTGCTCAGAGATATTTTTGAGAACTGGTTCACCTGTATTTATTGCTGTAACCAGGGGTTTGAACCAGGGGTTCAGTTAGGTTTTTGCTGTAGTGAGGACAATCAGAATGTCTTTATATTGTGCCTCTCTACACTGTAATACTTTACAACAGGGATTCTAGGAAAACAACAGGGATTTTAGGAAAACAACAGGGATTTTAGGAAAACAACAGGGGCTACACAGTGAGTTAAGTTAGCATAGTTTAGAGGTAGAAGAAGGAGGTCGCCTGTTTGTCTGCAGTAAGGTGCGCGTGGAATGTCTGGCTGCCTTACTGTATCTGTAAAGCTTGTAAATTCTCTGTAGTATGATCAATGAAACTAAGAGTCATTCCTACATTGTAAATCATGTATGACTATTCGTTTCTAATACAATAGAATCTGGAGTTCTGCATCTATCTTCTGAGTGTTCTCCTACTCTTCTTTGTGTTTGAATATCTTCTTTGAGAGCTTGCAATTTTAAATGTATGTTTGTGAAAATGCTCAGAACTTGCATTTAAGGTTTTTACTGTGGATTTGATCAAATTACTGTGGTATTTACATAGTGCATAACAGAAACAATTAGATCCTTCGGTAGATTAAATGAGGTATAGATTAGATCTTTCTAACTTTTCCCCAACCCATCTGAAATATTTAGCTAAAACGTAGAAATCTAAAGGAAATTGTCTCAAATTTGAAGAAGCATGCATAACAGAGTTAAAAGTAGACAGTTTTCATAAACAGATAAAGAAGAAAGCTGCAATAATTCAAGAAAACCATCTAAAACTTGCAGCACAGTAACACTTTTATGCAAAGGAATGAAAAGTATTGACATATCTCATGATCTTTTTGCATATTCTTAGTCCAGTAAGCCACCAAACAAACCTAAACTACGTAAGGCCCCTTGAACATTACAGCTTCACATTGACCAACTGAACTTGACCAACCGAACCATTGTAGACTTGGGATTAGTTGAATCTCAAATGATTCCTTCTTATCTTTCAAGTATAGTTTCAGTTCATTATATGTGAATTTTAACTTATTGTTATGATTGCATCAAAACAACCACCAACAGTTTTCTGGCGCTAGAAGGAGGGCATCAAAACAATCATCAACAGTTTTCTGGCGCTAGAAGGAGGGCCTAATTTGGTTTAGGATTAAAATTAAAATTTTGAGTTTTAAATGTTATATTCTGAGATATGTTAGATCTCATAAAATTTCAAAGGCCTAAAAAGTTGAAAGAAGGTCCCATTTTCAATGGACTCATATAGGGACAGTTTTCAAGTTGACATTCCTTCATTTCAAAAGGCTTTGAATAACCAGCTTTATCCTAAAAATTTATATAGCTATGGTTTATTTGGAAGGTGTAGGATACATAAGTCCATAGAGCATGGTGAGCTTAATTGTATAGCTTTCCTTACAAGATTAGATTTATATTTGAAAGGACTAATCTCTCTCTCAGATGTGTATAAGGCTGAAAGTTGGCAGGGAAATGAGGAGATTATTGAGCGACAGGAGGATGCAGCATCAACGGTCATTAAATGTGCAGAGGATACAAAGATGGAACCAATGCTAAGAATAAAGGATAGTAAGATCTCTTTCCAGGAATCATGTGATGGTAAGAAAAAAAATCTGTCTTTTCGTCAGGATCCGGCTGTGATTAAAGTTAGTGAAAAGTATAAATATCCTAAAAAATGCAGAGAAGAAATCACAGCTCATGTCCCTTTTCTAGATAATAAGCAAAAAGGATTTAATGAAAAAGAAAAGGAAAGTGGGGTTCATCTTGATACATTTGATAAATATATAGAACTACTAAGGAATATTTGTCAAGAAGAAACCTCTGGGTCTGACCTGAAAAGTTTTAACGAACATGATTTGGCAAAGAAGTGTAAACAAGCATTGGCAAAATTAAAATGCATTAAAACTGATGAAATTCCCACTACAGCAGCTAATGAAGTCATAGCGGAGAAAGTAAATCCTAATCCCATGACTGACTTCTTTAAATTGAATGACCAAGTTCAGGATTGTTGCAGGTTAATAGAAGTAGACTCCACACTGGACGATAAATGTGAGTTAGTTGATGACCAATTCTTAAAAATTGAAAATATAGAAGATTTTGGAGCTGCTGTGCACAATCAGACATCACCCCCATGCCATGTTGAAAATAAAACAGGGGAGTATTCTTGTCAATCTAAGGATGTTGTCCCACCTTTACTCTCAAGTGATTTATAAATAATTAATTTCTGTATATCAGATTATGATGATCAGGATACTTACTTAAGTACTGATGTGCAGGAAACTAATGAGAACATTGAGAGGTTTGCTGAATTTGAGGATAAACTGAACATCCAGAATGAAGGAACAAAGCTAGATGAAGATGAAGAAATGATATATCTAGAGTCATTCATCTTTCAACTTGAAAAAGGACTAGACATAGAGTTGGGCAACGAAAATGAAGAGTTAAATGAAGAGCCAGCTATCAATGAACAAGTGTGTTCCACAGAGCTAAAGGCACATCAGGTTGTCTCTTTCCTTTCCTTAGTAAACAATGATAAATGCTATTTTGATTATGGAAATTCAAGAGATAGGACATGCTTACGGATTAATCATAACCCTGATGAGCTGCCTCAGTTACTAGTTAAGAGCTATTCTGATAAACACAATGAATTTAGAATACCAGAATTTTTTTCAGAATTCAAAGATAAATCTGCTAGAATGAGAACCATCACCAGTACCCTATTAATCCTGCACAATCTAAAGAAATATGCAAGTAGGGGTGTTTTGGGTCTTTTTCCCTGGGTTTCTAATTGCCTTGTAGAGGCTTGTATATAGTCTAGTAGGGTAGTTGTTTTTGTTTTTGTGTTCTTCTTTTGCTATTTTCTTTTTAGGTTAGTTGTTTGTATAGCTTGTCCTCTGTTTGTTTTTGCTTTTTGTTTCTTTCTGTTTGTACAGTTTTTTCTTTTGTTGTGTTGTTTGTACAGCCTGTTTGTTTGGTTTGTTTGTTGTCTCCTCAGCAGGGATCTTTATTTTACTTTAGAGTATTAAGGAGCAAAACTAGCAACCATTCAAAATAGTATAAAATTTAGGATATTCAGGTTAACCATTTGCAATTTACACATAACTTGTTACCATCATGAATGTAGAGAGTTGTTCATCTTCTGAAGTTTTGTATTCAATAAATGTGATTGAGAATTCGAAGCAAGTTTCTCACGATGACACACCTAAAATCCTTGGGTTTGTTGAACTTACCAGTGTAGATATTAGGTGAAAAATCAGAGGTTACCCTTGCTACCATTACAATTCTCAGCTTAATTTCAGCAACTGTCCACTCCTTGCATCATGAAGTTACAAATTGCTATATCTTATGAAATCTTTCAAAATTAGAAAACAAAAATAAATAAATAAATAAATAAATAAAATGGATTATACTGAAAATCCAGATTAAGCCATCTAAGTAACTCTACCGGGGCTATAGACGCTCGCTGGCAGTGGGGCTCTACTTAGGAGAATTGTAACGATAACCTTGCCGGGGCTATAGACGCTCGCTGGCAGCAAGGCTCTATCCGGTCGGCTATGAGGGAATATCCTCACCTACGTAGGCTAATGTCAGTCACTGGTTCATTCAACCGATCTTCAAGATGAGGATAATTAATCACGTGCACACAACTAAACTGAAAATGGAAGTTCATGCATCTTTATTGAATACTTTGAGTCTCAAGCTGAATAGTAATTTGCAGGAAAGGTAGTTGGAAGTTATGAGTTCATTTCATCTAGTTTCCTTGAACACTCTGAATTTAGTTGTTTTGTTTTGGTTGCTAGTTGTTGTGATGTTCACAACACGCCCCATTATGCTCCTTAGCAAAATGGGGACCCCTGCTGATGTTTTGCTTTTTTGCTTCTGCTTGTGTTTTTCTGCTTTCTAGCGGTTTGGTAAAAATGAAGGTCAGGTGCATCATCATCATGATATAGGATGAGGTTGGTCATCATCATGAGGTCAGTTTGTCAAAGTTCATATTTTATTGTTGTAACCTCATATTTAAAAAGAGCTTGAAATTCCATGCAGGTTTGCCTTTTACTTCACTTGAAAATTCATCCATATGTGGAAGTTATGCACGGTCAAAGTTTTGGTCAAACCTGATAATCGCAAGTGATCATCATATTTTTTTTATGTTGTCAAGGTCATCATGATCTTGGTCTATCACCCGATAAAAATCATGCAGTTGCAATATCCGGACGTCAATCTTAGGTGGTAGTGCTCTTTACCCGTCAAAAGGCCTTATGCGCATCGTGAGCATCATGATTTTTTAAGAGGGTCATATTTTATAAACTCGGTTTTGTTGTATGAACAACATCATCATCATATTTGAACCCCCCCCCGATAATATCCTGAGGTTCAAATATCATGATGACGTCAACTTTAAGTCACGGTAAGTTTTCCCCGTCGAGCGGTCTTTCACATCGCGAGCATCATGATATTTTTGCATCGCCTAATATTATAATATCATGCTGATAATATAAGATCACCCTGACTTAGAAAATCCACCATCGGCATATTTGCATGCGCATGTTCAAATCCTATCGGAGGGTCGTCATCCTGATATTTGCTGAAATTCGCTAAGATGATGATGACGTCTTCATATCCTCCTATTCTCCTTTTGCATGATCATGATGATCACCCTATCTTTTAAGGGAAGGTGATATTCCATTCCTCAACAGCATGATCATATTTTAAATATCACTCTAGCGCTAACCTGATGATGACCTCAATTCATCCTCATGCTTCGAAGACGGAATATGATGATTACGTCATCATGATATTCGATGAGGAGGATCATCATTTTTTTGATCCTGTCATATTGTCAAGATCATCATGATCTTGTTTGTCTACCCGATATTTCGTGAAGTCCTCCTGCCGAGAAAGAACGACCTTTTGCAAATATCCTGATGATCATCATCATCACATTTTCCCTTCGGCAGGATATTTTCTAAAGCATGATCCGGTTCATGAAATATGATGATGACGTCTTATTCTAAGTTCGACAAAAGCCCCAAATATCCTGATGATCATCATCATCCTGATCTTTCGAGAGGGTTACCTTGGCCGCAAAGGGGTCGTATTACATTCATCATCCTGATCATGCTCCTTAGGTGACCCGATATTACAATTATCCCCTGATCTTAACTGAACATGATGATGACGTCATCTTTTGCATTTTAATGAAGCCCGAATATGATGATGACGTCACCATCATTTTTCCTTTCCTCAGCAGCAGGATCATATTCCATATCCTCCTATTCTCCTTCAACATGATGATGATGATGATGTTGTTCTTTTCCCCGATATGAAGAAGCGAAACATCCTGATGACGTCATCTGGACCTTCAGAAGGAAGAGCATCATATTTCCAGAATATCATGCAGATGAAGTGAATATCGGCCAACATGTTTTTTGACACGCCGATAGCGATAGTCATGCCGATGGGCGGGAAATGAGGCGGTGGAATTTTAAAGTGTTTTTTTTTTTTTTTGGCGCCTGTGGCATTTTCCCGGTCAGCGATAGTTGACCCGATGGGTTTTGAGCAGTCTGAAAGCATTTTGAACGCATTTTTGGGTATTCTGGATCCGATTTCCACAATCTTGCGCAGTCACCTGGGTTTAAACGGTTATTTTAATTTCATGCTGTTTATGTGATAAATGAAATACTTATTGCTTGTCTTGTCTTGCAGGCTTGCAGTTGGGGAAGCAGCTGGAAAGTCAACACAGTGACCTCATGGAGGAAGGAAATCTGATCTCAGGAGTAGGAAGATAAGGACGAAGTGCGAAAAAGTCAAGGCCATTCAAGTAAAGAACAAGGTTGCAGCTGAAGGTATTACTACAACAGACAAACAGAAGTTATTACCCAGCTGCCGGAACTTCTCAGAAGGGGCAATATTTCACCCAGATTTGACACTGCTCAGAGATATTTTTGAGAACTGGTTCACCTGTATTTATTGCTGTAACCAGGGGTTTGAACCAGGGGTTCAGTTAGGTTTTTGCTGTAGTGAGGACAATCAGAATGTCTTTATATTGTGCCTCTCTACACTATAATACTTTACAACAGGGATTCTAGGAAAACAACAGGGATTTTAGGAAAATAACAGGGATTTTAGGAAAACAACAGGGATTTTAGGAAAACAACAGGGGCTACACAGTGAGTTAAGTTAGCATAGTTTAGAGGTAGAAGAAGGAGGTCGCCTGTTTGTCTGCAGTAAGGTGCGCGTGGAATGTCTGGCTGCCTTACTGTATCTGTAAAGCTTGTAAGTTCTCTGTAGTATGATCAATGAAACTAAGAGTCATTCCTACATTGTAAATCATGTATGACTATTCGTTTCTAATACAATAGAATCTGGAGTTCTGCATCTATCTTCTGAGTGTTCTCCTGCTCTTCTTTGTGTTTTGAAATATCTTCTTTGAGAGCTTGCAATTTTAAATGTATGTTTGTGAAAATGCTCAGAACTTGCATTTAAGGTTTTTACTGTGGATTTGATCAAATTACTGTGGTATTTACATAGTGCATAACAGAAACAATTAGATCCTTCGGTAGATTAAATGAGGTATAGATTAGATCTTTCTAACTTTTCCCAACCCATCTGAAATATTTAGCTAAAACGTAGAAATCTAAAGGAAATTGTCTCAAATTTGAAGAAGCATGCATAACAGAGTTAAAAGTAGATAGTTTTCATAAACAGATAAACAAGAAAGCTGCAATAATTCAAGAAAACCATCTAAAACTTGTAGCACAGTAACACTTTTATGCAAAGGAATGAAAAGTATTGACATATCTCATGATCTTTTTGCATATTCTTAGTCCAGTAAGCCACCAAACAAACCTAAACTACGTAAGGCCCCTTGAACATTACAGCTTCACATTGACCAACTGAACTTGACCAACTAAACCATTGTAGACTTGGGATTAGTTGAATCTCAAATGATTCCTTCTTATCTTTCAAGTATAGTTTCAGTTCATTATATGTGAATTTTAACTTATTGTTATGATTGCATCAAAACAACCACCAACAGTTTTCTGGCGCTAGAAGGAGGGCATCAAAACAATCATCAACACTTACGGTAAGGAGGTAACCATGGAGATAGCATTTGTAGTTACACTGCTATACCTCGATGGGCAGCAACACTGTCAGTGGTAGTGAGATGACACTGGGATACTGCAAGAGTCTAAAGGAAACCCTAAGGTAAAGAGGTAACATTAATAAAGGTGCCAAAAGCTGACCCATGATACTGTGTATATAAAGTTTTTACCATGTAGTAGCATGGTAACATAAAAGGTGAGTATTTTGACACACCACGATACTGTGTGGGTAGAAGGAACAAGTTGAGGTGGTGCGGTAATTAAAGCTATCACTCTATTTAATGCATACCAGTCACATCACATCAAAATTCAAAGATTTGAAATATGCATGGAGATTGAAATCATGCGAATTGAATGAGTAAAGAATCGATTCTGCATTGGCCTCTGAAGTAAGAAGAACAAAAAAAATCCATCAGTCAGATTTGCATAGAAAGAATCATGTTGGAGCTTAAGTTCTCAACTACAGAGAGATTCTCAGAAGTGATAATTCCAGGTAAGGGTTCTTCATTTCCTCCTATAAATTTATAAAGCAAATGGTACCTAAGAAGGAAACTGGTACTAAGAAAGAGGAAACAAAAAGTAATAAAAAACCATTACATTAACCTTTACTTTCTCTCTTGCCTGGGTCAGTTGACAAGGGTCTAAAGAAGATATTCAGAGATTTAGCTTAGGGATGTTGGGACCCTAAAATACCACAGTCAGGATGGGGCTTGTACTATTATTTCTATAAGAACATAGTAGAAAAGAGTCCCATTTCAAACCCTTGGAATCTAGACTTAGCTAAATTGATTGTGTCAGATGTTTTTGTTGATATTGACCTAGTTAAAGCCTTTGCTTCAAGATATCATGCTCCAACCAAGATAGTAAGGTTGCCAAATGGGGAGTGTTTGGTTGATGTCTCTAGAGAGGCCATCATAAGGTGTTTCAGGTTGAATAAACAGGCCATAACTGAGATTAATTTAGATAAACTAGAACAAGAATATAAGAGGCTTAGAAACACTTAGAGAATTGATGAACTCTAAGTGCACATGAAGAGAGGTGATGGAAATAGGGTAATACCCATTCCAGCCTCTAAGGCAAAACCCTTCCTAGTTGTAGAGTTCCAGGTATATTTTTAAAAGATCTACTATGCATTATGCTAGGTACTGGGGATAGATCCAGAGAATTGCATGCAGATAGGTCTAATGCACATGGCGATGATAATTCAGCATGCATAAACCAATATGGAATTTGATTTTGCCTCTTTGATTGAAAAACAAATACATGATGATTTAATACAAGTCAGGGAAGCCAAGATGCCCATTACATTAAAAAGGTACTCTATGTTGTATCATTTGATTTTGCACCAAAATGAAACCAAGTGGACTACTAGAATGAAATTGTGCACTCACCTGTGTGGAGAAAGGCTCCTTGTCCAAAACTAGTGCCATATTTGGGATGGTAGATGGAATGAATGCAATTATGTTATTTTTAGAGACAATTTTGTTTACAGGGTGTTGAGAGCCCTTGGTTTTGCACCCCAAAGGATTCCTCAATCCATCATGGAGGTTCTGAGGTTTGCACAATACTTGCCAAACCAATGGTCATGGGTTCTCCCACAGGGATTAATGGAGCGTGCTTTGTCATTAGTTAATTTATTTTATGTTAACATTTATCAAACAAACTTTGAAAAGCTGTTATGAAGAGTTGTAACTAATTTAAAAACTATCTGCTCCCTATATATATAGGATATGGACTAGGGGCAATATTATTATTGAGCGCACACACACACACACACACACATATGTATAACTATACTCAATATACCAATTGCATGCACATAATTTAGTGAAGAGTCAAATGGAAAATCAATAAAGTTATGATCCTATTTTGTGTTATTATTTGTTGAAGTGAAAACCAATTGCATGTTCTTGGCCATTACAGTTATCTTCAATTATCTGATTCCATTCGAAGTGAATACTGCTTTCTGTAAGATTTTATTGCTTGTGTGATTTATTTACCTAAAATTCTCAAGTAGAATTTATAATTCAAGTAGATATATCATAGTAATTGAGTTAGTTCTTAGATAAATAAGAGAAACTACAATTCAACGTTGTTATACTATCTCCATTGGAATATAATTGATTGTTCAAATTAAGTGTGTATCAAGCATATACCTTGTTGTCAATATTAACTGTGTGGATACATTCAATTGCTCCTTCAAGTAAGGATTAGAAGTACTTCTGGATAATTCATAGCAATCCAAATATAAAATAGTGGATAAAGTAAAGAAGAGTTTAACAACCACATTCTTGCACCCTTGTACCAGATAAAAGCCTCTCATGTGCCAAATAATCAAGTATTCACCAAAAAACAATCATTCTTTAAATTCCATTTCTCTATCACCTAAGTAAGGCACTGGTCATATTCATATTAAAACATAAATACATATCCATCACCTTAGGATCTTTTAACTACATCTATTAACCAAACGTATTTATTTTATTTGATATTGCTTATACAATTTATACTAAATTTCCCATTAGGTCTATCTCATTCATAAAATTGCCATTGTGAAATAGATCATAAACTAGGAAACATATCATAAATCTTCTCATTCACATAGGTACACCCACCTAGGCCTGGAAGAACCTAAAGAGTAGAAGATTCAATTATACTAATTGGTCTTGTTCGTTAGCCAAAAATGTATCAAGGGCTTGGCAACCCCTTGTGGTCTTCAATGAGCATTTTTGAGACCTAACAGATGCAACACTGTCTAGCATAAGGGTTGGTTGTTGAGGTAAAGGCTATTGTGGCTGAAGGTAACTAGTAATGGTATTTTACCAAGGTTGGTTTCCTAGCCATTGTTGTGGCCATGGATTTTGCGGTGTCTGTTCAAGTACATGACCACTAAGAGGGGGGTGAATTAGTGGTCTATAAACTTTTGAAACCTTTTACACCCTTTAACTCACATGATAAAGAATGAGAGAGACTTCAAATATTTATCAAATACATATGCACAAGTATGATTATAAACATTATGATCAAGACCTCAAAGAAAAAACATTAAGGCACAAACATAAAGATAAACAAAATGAACCATAACACATGTTCATTTTCATGAGTTGAAAACCCTCATAGGGATGAAAAAGCACTCAGAAAATGCCTTACTAGCTTAATCAAAAACATGCCTCACTGGCTACACAAAATGCGTCACTGGTAATTCAAGTGCCTCACTAGAAAAATGTACCTCACTGGCAAAATGTACCTCATTGGATAAATGTGCCTCACTGGCAATTAGATGAACATGAGAAAGAAAAGATAATTCAAAGGGACACTCTGATTCATTATAGTACAATACACCTTCAACATTACTTTCATCAACACCAAAGACTTCTTCTCAGCATAATCTATCTTTATCTTGAACAAGTACTACCACTGTATTCATAAGAATCCCTACACTCTCAACCTCTACTGATAGTCTCAATCTGCAACATCAATAAAGCCTTCTTCTATACACTAATTTATATCATTTGACAATTATATCTTCAAACTATAAACATTCCAACTCCCATACAAAAGATCATTACAGATGAAAATGAAATCTTGATCACAACTCTATAGCACAAGAGGTAATGAACACCATATGAAGTAATGACTGTACCATATCACCCTAATCCATTAACAATGGAAATATGAAGACCAATGATAAAACTCCATTCTACCCTATGAAATGAGTATAGACCTATGCATCACATAACAAACCCTAAATGGTATAAGTCCTTCACCATTTCTCTACATCTTCCTTGTATAACACTAAAATCATACTTCACATTTGAATATTTCTATATCACAGACTGCATCACTAAACTTGACAATATGTACATGCATCTATAGATTTGTCTCTCAAGAACACAAAACATGAATCTTCATCACACATAACAACATACAGAGTGAGCTATCAATTTCACTGGACCATCTAATTCGGTGAGAAAATGAATATGAATAGTTATGGCTTCTTTAACGAACCTGCCCGTCAAAATTAACTGAGCTAGAGATCCATTAGCATTTGAATGTCTTTTAAATTTTGACCTTAGATTATCCTTTTCGTGCCTTTAAAATTTTTAATCGTAGCCTTTGATTATATTTTGCTGCCCAAGCTTAGATATTGTGACTGGAGGAGATGGTTGTGAAAGGAGTGGGCCGGTCATCACTAACATTTAAAAACCCCTTTAGAAGGTAAACTTTAGTGATGTTACCTTCTGTAAAAGGTCACTGAGGAATTAAAACATAAAGTATGATGGTAAGATGTTTGAGAGACTTTGTTTAGGGTTTTAGGATAGATTAGGATTAGATTCAGGTTTTTATGAACTTATCTTTAGATACACACCCTAGCTTATTTTTATACCACAAAAATAACTTTCAAAATCTCAGTTGTAGAGAAAGAGAATAATAATAAAGATATATAATCTAAGCATAGGGATTTTAGGGTTAGGATTAGGGTTTATGAACTCACTTAGACTACATAGATTTTAGGATGTCAACAAAACTCAAACCCATTTAGGATTAGATTCCAAACAAAGGTATCTATCAATACATGGAAACCCTGACCAGATGAAGACATAAGCCTACACAATCTCTGATTAGCAAATATATCTCAACAACATGCAAAGCCTTTACTTCACTAGGGTTGAACAGATCAACATCACCACTAAAGCTACCAATTTACGAACACATTCATCTTGCATCAATATAAAGTTTCTTGAAGCAACCATGAAGATGATTCTTAGACAAGTCAATCTATCAATCTTTGACACTTCTATGAACTGTACCAAGCACCATCAACTCAATGAGTAAGGGAATGATGATAATGATAGGAGAATGATCACCAAGTTTTGATATGAACTGACATCTTACCAACATGAGCATATCTTACGATGAAAGTAAGCAACTTGATGAGGTCATCAAAGATCAATATATATCATGAAAACCTTTGAGCCATGAACAACTTCATGTTAACTCCATCACATGTTTGATGTCTTTACCACATGTTTGATATCTTTGCATGACAATCACCTCAATACCCATGTGAACATCCTATCCTCACAATCACAACCTGCCATTGAACCCTTTGACATCAATGACAACTATCACAACAATCTCCCCCTTTGTCATTGATGGCAAAAATAAACAATCACTCCACATTCTCTCTCTCTCTCTCTCTCTCTCTCTCTCTCTCTCTCTCTCTCTCTCTCTCTCTCTCTCTCTCTCTCTCTCTCTCTCTCTCTCTCTCTCTCTCTCTCTCTCTCTCTCTCTCTCTCTCTCTCTCTCTCTCTCTCTCTCTCTCTCTCTCTCTCTCTCTCTCTCTCTCTCTCTCTCTCTTCTCTCTCTCTCTCTCTCTCTCTCTCTCCTCTCTCTCCTCTCTCTCTCTCTCTCTCTCTCTCTCTCTCTCTCTCTCTCTCTCTCTCTCTCTCTCTCTCCCTCCCTTTGACATCAATTGACAAAGGGAAAACATCATATCTTTTGCTAGCATGAAGCTCCCCCTCAATGATAAAGAACAATGCATTGTCAACCACTACAACCTTGCTCACATATATCTCTATCAGTTCATAATGAAAACAAAATACTCCTTGAGCACTAGCAATATCTTAACCACACAACCAAGAATTCCTTCTGTACATGAAACCTTTTGTTTTAAAGATCAAAGAATGTATTAGCTTGTTATTCTTTGAGCTTGAACCCTTGTCAACCATGCTATCCTATTCACTTTTAGAGACATTCAGCACCATCAAATCATCATATCAACAAATGAAGCATGTGAACTTCATCTGCAACAAATAAGATCATTATCGTGCCTTCATGTTTCCATGCATGACTCTTGCACACTACCTCTTAGAGACACACCAATGTCTCATTCTTTGCAAGCCCTACACTATTCATAGTGCAATCTTTGCATATCATGACTGAACTACTCATTGGCACTTGCTCACAACACTATTATTGAATTCTACCCTTGTCATCTTGCAACTTGATGGAATCAACCTTGATGAATGCCATATTTGATCTAAGACATCACTATGCAAACTGTGACTAAGAAAACATTCAAGGAGAACACTGTATTTTGTCAAGGCTACAACAATAAACATGAAACTTAAGTTGAGTAATAACACTATCATTGTCCAAGCATTACATCATTGTATATTACAAAGCAATGATGGTGCCAAAGTCTACTTCCCTTGAACTTATATCTAAAAGAAACCACTATCAGTGATACCAATGTAGCATACTGATATGTCTGATATGCTCTTCAAAGTCAGTCTTGAAAATCATTGTCATACATTGCAAGGACAATCCTCTTGCTTTATACTTAGATAAATATTATATCTTGTTCCAAGACACTCACAGAGTTAAAGAATGCTGACAAAAAGGTTGCAAAGTCTAGTTTTACACATGCCAACTATATTTTCTTGACCATATTCTATGACTGTCTCCAAACATTAAGTGACTAAGACCTCTCAACTCCATTATGTAGACCTTGTATTGATCCACTATCATACACTTATCTCTCCTAACATAAATAATCTTCTCAATCCAATAAACACAAGCAATTACTGTTAGAAGCAAATTGAAGAGCATTCATTGATAAGAACATTTGATCAAGTTTACTAAGGACACTACCAATAATGTAAAACCTTGGAGCAAGCAAGAACTACCTCATGAACCAATCATACTCTATCAACTTTGACAACTATGTATCAACAACAAACCTTCACCTTGTAATGCTCTGCCCCTTGAACATTGATCCCTTGAGAACACCATGATAATGAAGACCAATTAGATGGTCACTACTTCAAATTTGACCTCCTTGCATCTCAACATGAACACTACTTGTAGAAACATAGAATCAAAAAAATAAAATAAATACCACATTGTCCAATATAAAGATCAAGTCCACTATCATGAATGAATGTCAATATGTAATGTTATACCAACCAAAGCATTTTAAAACCAACTGTCCAATATCCTCTTAGCACTATTATTATTGCTTCAAACCAAACTTAGGTCTCAATGACAAACACTGTACAACAGTAAGGCAACAAAGACTTCACTTGCGTTAGAGATACACTAATTACTTGATCATCTATTTTTGAGATTCTCTTTCTACTTGACCCTCTACAAAATAACACAGTGAATATTGTGTTATAAGCACAAAATGATGTCATATTTAGATTGCCCTATTTCCACTATTATTGCCTTGTTACAACAGGCACTGTCAAATCTAAAAACTTAGAGAGATCACTTCATAATATAATGAGTAGGAGAAAAAATAGTCCTCAATCTGAAAACTCTATACTCATGCAAGATTTAGTGAAAATCTGAAAAAGAAAACACTGTCAGCACTTTGAATTGGAAAATGTCATCAGTGAAGAAAAAGGTTGTCATCATTGATTAAGAGGATCACTGTAATGTTCAATTAAGACTGCAACTGAACTGAAATACACTGTCACAGTACTAGATATCACTGCCACCATCTGCAAACTTAAACTACCTTATATTTGTACTGTCACAGAGTTCATTATTTTTGAGAAGACTCTTGAACAATGAGTATGCCTAAGGTCTATTAAATTGTAGAAGCTCTATCTTTCATGATCTTGATCTTTCACTGATAGACTACTTCTACCCTTTTAACAATCATACAAAACTTTTCAAAACCTTAAACTTTCATTGATGCCTCTAATCATGACAGTCATGGGCCTTTACATTGTGACAATCTTCACTATTCTTAGATAGATCTTCAACTTGATCTTCAAACCAAGATAGATAATTAGTTACATCACTTCCATATTGCATACTATTAGTGACCATAAATGTCAAACCTCTCAATTTCATGGTATCATTGACTATTATAATAGTGGGATTGTCTCAGTGACTGTCTTGAATTGTCCTTGCACAAGCTAATACAGTCTTTGATAAGCAACCTCCCTTGTAATGATTCAAGATCACCACATCACTTATACCCTCTAAGACCTCATGCACCAAATCAATCAAGTATAAACATCCATCAACAAACCTTCTTAAGCTCCTTGGGGTTGAAGGTGTTTGGTGGAAAATTGGATTTTTTAATGTTCTAGTGTTTCGATGTTTAAATCCACCTTTCCACTTTACATTCAAGGATCTAGGGTCGAGTGGCAATTCACTATCATACCCTACAGCCACTGTGAGATGTAGGGAATCTTGGCTTAGGATGTTTAATAGTTAATTTTCTCTCTCCTATGCTCAATTAACCATTAAAACCCTAATTATGTAAAAATAGAAGTAAATAGATGAATTATAGAAAATGCTTCTACAGACAGAAGCAAAATACCAAATTACAGAGTACCTATTTTTGGGGACCCGAGGTAGAAAAGTCAGGGACATGGGAGCGGGCACCCAAGTCTAAGGCCCTATTTTTTGTCTGGATCTGGCAACAAGATCTGCAACCTAAATCTTCTATATCAGAGATTTTCCTGACACAAAACTTTGGGGACTAGGGAGCGGGGACCCTAGTCAAGGGGGTAGATTTTCTTCCTTTCCTACACTTCAGACACTCCATTATGCTCCTCTGCAACTCCACTCAGTCCAACTCCTCAACCTATAACCTGCAATCATGGAAACTTAGTTTGGGGGTTGTGGTGTTTAGGAGTTTGCCTTAGTCAAGCCCCGAAAGGACACTTAAGTCTTCCAAACACCTTTGTCAAATAGAGAGAGCATGCCCTTGTGAGACAGAGACCAAATCCAAATGAAACAATGATAGAAAGTACAATGATATCACCTTGTAGTGAAGATCTCATGGGAGGAAGATGTTCTTCATTCCATGAGGAGATGAATGCTCAAATGTGCAAATACAAACACATAAACAAAACAAGTCTGCTCTTGCAACACTATGAAAGCTTTGAATCACCTTAGGATGCCAAAATCACATGAGCATATTCTAGTTTCTAAATGAATGCCTAAGAATGTTTTTATATGCAACTACAAACACTCCTTCCAAGATTTTCATAATTCAAAACTTACCGTGTCAACAATGGACCCAAATAACAGTCATAAACCGACACCCAGAAATTAGGGCTACCCCAAAATAGGGCAGGACTAGGGCGTGGGTGCCCAAGTCCTCCCCCTATTTTGGGTAGGCTATAGCTCAAGGGGTCCTCCTAGGTACCATTTTTCATGTTACCTAGGGCTCATTCCATCAGGATGCCAAAATATGAACTAAGATTTCCTAAATGCATGCTAAACACCCGGGAGCTAAACCTTATGAGGGCAAATCCCCCAAGGGGACATTTTCCGATGTTACATTTAGTCCCCACTTTAATGTATTTATAAATGTGAGGCCAATACATGCATTAAAGTATAGTCACAAACACAACAAACATGCCAAGCATGGAGAAGACATGCCAATCACATAGAAGACAGTAATAGGCATGCAAAACACGGAGAAGATAGTCAATGCATAAAAGACACATTAATGCATGGAAGACAGGCATGATTTCTTTTCTTTTCTTTTTCTTATATACATGTGTAATCTATGAAGTCAAAATGAAGTTTTAAATACAAATCAAATGCAAAATACAAATGATACCTTCACTTGACCCACAAATCCAAGGGTGGAAGGAGTTGCATCCAAGCTCCTTAGATTTTACCCAATTTGATTGAAATGTGGATTGCTCAAATGCTTGCTCAAAACAATGGAGATAAGGGATTGGATGATCGATTGATAGATTAGATGGAATGGCTAGACTGATTTTGGCATTATGATGTTGAGATGAGAAGATTTTGGAGACATTTTGGTAGAGTTTGGATGCTAGAAGAAGTCCCTCCTAATGGCTTGGGTGAGGGTCTCATTTATAGAGTTTTGGAAATGAGGATGGAGGGTGAGGATTAAAAGATGAGATCAAGGGCTAGGAATCAATGAGAGTTAGGGTTAGGATTGAAGCCATAGCCTTGTGACAAGTGTCACAAGGGGAGTGGATGAGAGAGATCAAGGGTTGAATCTTGGTCAATGGGTTTGGAGGGCTCTCATTAAAAGTGAATTTTAAATTCACATGGGGAAAGGTGTGGAGGACAAAAAATGAATTAAAGATTCATTTTTGGGAGAGTGGATATGAAAAGTGAATTTTTAATTCAACTCATGGGGGAGTGTGATTTAAAAATTCACCTTTATGTGGGGATGTGAAGATGTACTCTTACATGTGTAAGAGGGTGATAAATGAGGGGTAAGGGAGATTTGACCATTTGAATAAAAGATTGATTTTTATTCAAAAGGTGTGTGGAAGGATGGGCTAAGCAAGGTTGACTAAGTGTTTATCTTAATTAACCTAGGTCTAGGGGATAGGCAGGCTAGGGTAGATTGATCAGTAGGATAGATTAATTAGATAAGACTGATTTATCTAATTAATCAGGATTAGAGAAATGGACAAAATCAACTAAATAAATATTAGAAATACTTATTCAATTGATGAGGATAGTGTTGTAAGGTATAGTGACAAATTAAATGAATTAATTGATCACAAGGGATAGACAGATGGTTAGGGATAAATTAATTAAATAAGGTGAATTTATTTAATTAATAGGGGGGATGAATTGGTGTAAAGGTACGGGAAACTAGTTTGCAGAGCAAGCCAATTTTAGGTGTCTACATTTGCCCCTCTTTGAGATGGTGTTGCGGCTAAGTAACATCATTTCAAAGAAGTTAAAACATAGAGTTGGATTAGATAGAAAAAAGATTTTGGCTTAGAAGAATAGGGTAAGGTTTGGGGATAATTGGTAAGGGTGATGCCCCCTCGAGAGGATAGACGAGTTGCAAGAATACGGTTGTGCTCTCGAAATGGATGGAACAGATTAGTAGAAGTGGTTGGAGGATAAGGGGTGAGATGAAAGTGTGATAATGTTGGGAGATTGATTGCTGGATGATCATTGTGCTGAAAATGATTTAGAGCAATCCTAGGTTTGATATAGAAAAGTGGATATTTTCACCAAGGTATAGAAGACCAGGGTGATGATGTTTATCCAACATTTGCATGGACTAGACACACAGACAAAGGGATGATCTCATGCATTCCCAAGATAGTATAACCTTGTCTAGATGAGGGAAGGGGACTCATAGCATAAGCCCTTAGTACACAAAAGGTATGATGGACCTTAGATGCATAAGGAGATCAATATGTTAGAATCGACCCTACAATCCACAAGATATGAATACTAGCTTGGAGTAATGAAACCAACCCACAAGCACAACATACAAAAGCAAGACTATGCCTCATTCTAGATGTTTTCGCCACATACCGTGATATAGTGAGATCAAGGTATCTTTGATGTGATCTTTGAATAGGACAAAACATAAAAATAAAAAACAAAAAGACCAACGAACCAAACAAGTAGCCATTGTATCTCTTGCCAAAATGGATAATGATTTGATAGATTCTTCCTATCATAGAAATGATATATCCTAAGGCAGGAATCGATAGATGATTGGATCATGCTAAGTTGATGTTGTAAGATTGGCTCAAGAAATGATGGTCACAAGTTGTGGTTGATGCTGATTTGATAGTTGATGATTTTTTATTAAGGGACAATGCTTTGATAGGTGATGTGATGCTTGGATCTAGTGTGAGCTCAGCGGGTTGGATGGGTGCATCTTAGGTACCTGAGTACTAGAAACTTCCTACATATTCTAGACTGCCTACATACCTTGTATCCACGGGATCAAGGCACATTAAGATGCAGGTGGTTATGATATGTAGTTCTGATATGTGATGATGATGTGTGATGATGATTGATGTGATGATGTTTGGAAGATGAAATGTGTTGGATGATTTGTGTGATTGTGATGATAATTGTTTTTGGGATTTTGTGGATATTTTGAATTTTTTTTGGATTTTTTTGATTTTGTATTGTTTTTGGATTTTTTAATTTTGTATTGTTTTTGGATTTTTTTAAATTTTTGCATTGTTTTTGGATTTTTTGATTTTGTATTGTTTTTGGATTTTCTGATTTTTTTATTTTTCATGATTTTTTTATTTTTTGGATTTTCATGATTTTCAGAAAGGAATGGTTTATTATGAGATGGTTGCATTGGATTTCATGTGGATAACCTTTATTCTAGATACGAATGACAAGGGAACACCAAGTCTAGAGGTGAAGGTGATGGGGTTGGATAGGGGGATTGGCGATGAAAGGATAATGGATAGGAGATTTGTGGTAGATGAATGGACAAGTGATAGGGATGCATGTTAGAAGATAGGGATGAGGGATAGGATAGGTATGCATGATATATGGATGGGGGGTTTTAGGATTTTCTCCAAGGGCTAGGTTAGAAGGAATCATATGCCCCCATGCTTAGAATTTTGCATGATGGGTTCATGTTTGAATGGATGGATTTTGTAGTAGATGGATGGAGGATATGCTTGGAAAGGGAGTATGCCGAGAGGTGTCCAAAGCAAGTTGATATTTTGCCCCTTGTCTTTATCAAGATCTAAGGAGGGCGATATAGTGGATAGAATGGATGGGGAATGATAGGATAAATAGGTGATGGTGGATAGGAATATGATAGGATAAGGATAAGATAGTGGATAAGATGTGCAAAGGATATTATGGATGTGGATGAAGGGTATGGTTTTGCCCCCAAGTGTAGGGATACAAAATGGATGGAGAAGGGATTACGCATGATGCCCACAAGGGGTTTTCATCATGGTACTTGCCCAAGGCGCCACAAGGAGTGGTTTTCACCATTTGGACGGATTTTTTCTGTTTACTATTTTCTTGATTTTTTTATTTTTTTGCTTTTTTGATGGATGGGAACTCTAGTGTTTGGTTCCATAGCAAGGAGAAGATGGTCCCATGTTGGATAGCATTATTGATGATGATTGCATGAATGTTGGTAGATAGGAGAAGATGGAATGTATGGTGGATAATGGATTATGATGTGGATTATGTGGATTATGATGTGGATTATGCAAAAGCATGGACCATAGGAATGTGATGGGGAAAATATGTAGGATAGTGAACGAAAGATGGAGAGATGGTGGTATGTGGGAATGTCAAATGGTGGAGGGGAACTAGGATGGTTGCACACATCGTGATGTATTTGGGAGCTTGTACTTTGGATGTGGAGTTGGGAGTAATGGGGATCGGGATGGAGGATATTTGGATGGCCGATTTGTGGTTTTAGGGACCCAAATCGACTTAGGATTTATGGGATTTTTAGATGGGGAGAGGGATGTTTGGGATTTTGGGGTGGGTTGGGATGTAGATGCCTCATTAGAATTTGGTGCTTTTTTTTTAGGGACCCACACCATTTTTGTTTTTGCTTTTTCTTGTGATGGTGTGGGCTTTGATAGCCTTTTGGATTTTTCATTTTGATTAGAAGGGATAACATCTTTAGGCTTTGATGCTTTATGCATTGAGGCATTCAAATTATTACTTTTGAATCCCATGGATTTGGGGGAAGTTTCGTGTTTGAAAGATGTGTGCTTTGGTTAGTCTTGATTGGGAAATTTAGTGGGTTTATGGGTGAAGGAGTAAAAAGTGGATTTATGGATAACTGGATGAGGGAATTTGAGGATGGGGATATTAGGAGTTGGGAGGATAGGAGGATAAGAGGATTTGTGGATAGGGATGTTGGGAGTTGGTAGAATAGGAAGTAAAGTGGATTTAATAGGAATATTTAGAGTTGGAAGTAGTGGAGGTAAATTTGATGGAGGGAGATGGATGGTCACATGCTTTTGCAAATGATAGGATGATGGAGGAGGGATGGCGACATATGCTTTGGGGGTGCGATGAGATGCACCATGTTTGGGATTGGATGAATGGATTTTGGAAGGTGGGTGGATGGTACCAACATGTTTAGGTTGTTTTTCTTGGAATGTATAGCCAAGGCCATGCAGGGATGGATGGAATGTGGTGTGAATGGTCCAAGATGCCTTATTCATGAAGGCCTAAGCCTTTGCCTTGATAGTTCATGTGTTGGAGCATGTGACATGCAATGGGATGTTTGGTGCTTTGGAAACAAGACGCAAGTCCATTATTTATTGGAGATAGATAGGTGGTGGATGGAAGTTGTTCACATCCTACAAGGGGTTTACCACAGATGAAGGTGCTTTTTCCAAGTGGATAAGGGGATGGATTTGGGATGGGATTGGTAGATGGAGGTGAAGGATTCATGTGGGATGGTAAAGGGGTGGTAGAAGATGACGTGAGATCAATAAGTTGATCAATAGATGGTATGGGATCAGGGATGGGATTAGATGGGATGGTGAGATCTTGATTAAGAGAAGGGGTTGATGTTTCAACATGCTTTGGATTTGATTCTTGACATAACTCATGTGGTTTGATAGAAGTGGGAGTGACTTGGATAGATGAGGTTGGACACAATGGAGATAAGGGCTTGGATGATTGATTGATAGATTAGATGGAATGGCTAGAGTGATTTTGGCATTATGCTATTGGGATGAGAAAATTTTGGCAAGATTTTGGTAGAGTTTGGATGCCAGAAGAAGTCTCTCCTAATGGCTTGGGGAAGGGTCTCATTTATAGAGTTTTAGAAATGAGGATGGAGGGTGAGGATCAAAAGATGAGATCAAGGGCTAGGAATCAATGAGAGTTAGGGTTAGGATTGAAGCCATAGCCGTGTGACAAGTGTCACAAGGGGAGTGGATGAGAGGGATCAAGGGTTGAATCTTGGTCAATGGGATTGGAGGGCTCTCATTAAATGTGCATTTTAAATTCACATGGGGAAAGGTGTGGAGGATTAAAATGAATTAAAGATTCATTTTTGGGAAGAGTGGACATGACAAGTGAATTTTTAATTCAACTCATAGCGGAGTGTGAATTAAAAATTCACCTTTATGTGGAGATGTGAAGATGTACTCTTACATGTGTAAGAGGGTGATAAATGAGGGGTAAGGGATATTTGACCATTTGAATAAAAGATTTATTTTTATTCAAAAGGTGTGTGGAAGGATGGGCTAAGCAAGGTTGACTAAGTGTTTAGCTTAATTAACCTAGGTCTAAGGTATAGGTAGGCTAGGGTAGATTAATCAGTAGGATAGATTAATTAGATAAGACTGATTTATCTAATTAATAGGGATTAGGGAAATGGACACAATCAACTAAATAAATATTAGAAATACTTATTTAATTGATGAGGATAGTGTTGTAAGGTATAGTGACAAATTAAATGAATTAATTGATCACAAGGGATAGACAGATGGTTAGGGATAAATTAATTAAATAAGGTAAATTTATTCAATTAATAGGGGGGATGAATTGGTGTAAAGGTATGGGAAACTAGTTTGCAGAGCAAGCCAATTTTAGGTGTCTACATTTGCCCCTCTTTGAGATGGTGTTGCGGCTAAGTAACATCATTTCAAAGAAGTTAAAACATAGAGTTGGATTAGATAGAAAAAAGATTTTGGCTTAGAAGAATAGGGTAAGGTTTGGGGATAATTGGTAAGGGTGATGCCCCCTCGAGAGGATAGGCGGGTTGCAAGAATATGGTTGTGCTCTCAAAATGGATGGAACAGATTGGTAGAAGTGGTTGGAGGATAAGGGGCGAGATTAAAGTGTGATAATGTTGGGAGATTGATTGGTGGATGATCATTGTGCTGAAAATGATTTAGAGCAATCCTAGGTTTGATATAGCAAAGTGGATATTTTCACCAAGGTATAGAAGACCAGGGTGATGATGTTTATCCAACATTTGCATGGACTAGACACACAGACAAAGGGATGATCTCATGCATGCCCAAGATAATATAACCTTGTCCAGATGAGGGAAGGGGACTCATAGCATAAGCCCTTAGTACAGAAAAGGTATGATGGACCTTAGATGCATAAGGAGATCAATATGCTAGAACCGACCCTACAATCGACAAGATATGAATACTAGCTTGGAGTAATGAAACCAACCCACAAGCATAACATACAAAAGCAAGACTATGCCCCATTTTAGATGTTTTCACCACATACCATGATATAGTGAGATCAAGGTAGCTTTGATGTGATCTTCGAATAGGACAAAAGACAAAAATAAAAAATAAAAAGGCCAACGAACCAAACAAGTAGCCATTGTATCTCTTGCCAAAATGGATAATGATTTCATAGATTCTGCCTATCATAGGAATGATATATCCTAAGGCAGGAATCGATGGATGATTGGATCATGCTTAGTTGATGTTGTAAGATTGGCTCAAGATATGATGGTGACAAGTTGTGGTTGATGATGATTTGATAGTTGATGATTTTTGATTAAGGGACAATGCTTTGATAGGTGATGTGATGCTTGGATCTAGTGTAAGCTCAGTGGGTTGGATGGGTGCATCTTAGGTAGCTGAGTACTAGAAACTTCCTACGTATTCTAGACTACCTACATACCCTGTATCCACAGGACAAGGCACATTAAGATGTAGGTGGTTATGATATGTAGTTCTAATATGTGATGATGATGTGTGATGATAATTGATATGATGATGTTTGGAAGATGAAATGTGTTGGATGATTTGTGTGATTGTGATGATAATTATTTTTGGGATTTTGTGGATATTTTGATTTTTTTTTGGATTTTTTGATTCTGTATTGTTTTTGGATTTTTTGATTTTATATTGTTTTTGGATTTTTTTAATTTTTGCATTGTTTTTGGATTTTTTGATTTTGTATTGTTTTTGGATTTTCTGATTTTTTTATTTTTCATGATTTTTTGATTTTTTGGATTTTCATGATTTTCGAAAAGGAATGGTTTATTATGAGATGGTTGCATTGGATTTCGTGTGGATAAACTTTATGCTAGATACCAATGACAAGGGAACACCAAGTCTAGAGGTGAAGGTGATGGGGTTGGATAGGGGGATTGGCCATGAAAGGATAATGGATAGGAGATTTGTGGTAGATGAATGGACAAGTTATAGGGATTCATGTTAGAAGATAGGGATGAGGGATAGGATAGGTATGCATGATATATGGATGGGGGGTTTTAGGATTTTCTCCAAGGGCTAGGTTAGAAGGAATCATATGCCCCCATGCTTAGAATTTTGCATGATGGGTTCATATTTGAATGGATGGATTTTGTAGTAGATGGATGGAGGATATGCTTGGAAAGGGAGTATGCCGAGAGGTGTTCAAAGAAAGTTGTTGATATTTTGCCCCTTATCTTTATCAAGAACTAAGGAGGGGGATATATTGGATAGAATGGATGGGGAATGATAGGATAAATAGGGGATCGTGGATAGGAATATGATAGGATAAGGATAAGATAGTGGATAAGATGTGCAAAGGATATTATGGATGTGGATGAAGAATATGGTTTTTCCCCCAAGTGTAGGGATACAAAATGGATGGAGAAGGGATTACGCATGATGCCCACAAGGGGTTTTCATCATGGTACTTGCCCAAGGCACCACGAGGAGTGGTTTTCACCATTGGGCGGTTTTTTTTCTTTACTATTTTCTTGTTTTTTTTTGCTTTTTTGATGGAATGGGGACTCTAGCGTCTGTTTCCATAGCAAGGAGAAGATGGTCCCATGTTGGATAGCTTGTTGGATGATGATTGCATGGATGTTGGTAGATAGGAAAAGATGGAATGGATTATGATGTGGATTATGATGTGGATTATGTAAAAGCATAGAGCATAGGAATGTGATGGGGAAGATAGGTAGGATAATGGACGAAAGATGGAGAAATGGGGGTATGTGGAATTTCAAGTGGTGGAGGGGAACCAAGACCAACGGTTGCACACACCGTGATGTATTTGGAAGCTTGTACTTTGGATGTGGAGTTGGGAGTAATGGGGATCAGGATAGGGCATTTTTGGATGTTTGATTTGGGGTTTTAGGGACCCAAATAGACTTAGGATTTGGGGGATTTTTAGATGGGAAGGGGGATGGCTGGGATTGTGGGGTAGATTGAGATGTGGATGCCTCATTTGTTTTGATTGATCTTTGCTTAGGAACCCACACCATTTTTGTTTTTGCTTTTTCTTGTGATAGTGTGGGATTTGATAGCCTTTTTGATTTTTGATTTTGCTTGGAAGGGATAACATCTTTAGGCTTTTGTGCTTTATGAGTTGAGGCATTCAAATTTTTGAATCCCATGGATTTGGGGGAAGATTCATGTTTGGATGATGTATGCTTTTGTTGGTCTTGATTGGGGATTTTAGGGGATTTATGGGTGGAGGGGTTAAAAGTGGATTTATGGATTAATGAATGAGGGGATTTGAGGATAGGGATGTTTGGGAGGATGGGAGGATAAGAGGATTTGTGGATAGGGATGTTTGGTGTTGGTAGGATAGGAGGTAGAGTGGATTTAATAGGAATATTTGGAGTTGGAAGTAGTGGAGGTAAATTTGATGGAGGAAGATGGATGGTCACATGGTTTTGCAAATGATAGGATGATGGAGGAGGGGTGGCGACATATGATTTGGGGGTGCGATGAGATGCACCATGTTTGGGATTGGATGAATGGATTTTGGATGGTGGGTGGATGGTATCAACATGTTTAGATTGTTTGCCTTGGGATGTATAGTCAAGGCCATGCAAGGAAGGATGGAATGTGGTGTGAATGGGCTCCAAGATGCCTTGTTCATGAAGGCCTAAGCCTTTGCCTTGATAGTTCAAGTGTTGGAGCATACGACATGCAATGGGATGTTTGGTGCTTTGGAAACAAGACGTGAGTCTTTTATTTGTTGGAGAAGGATAGGTAGTGGATGGAAGTTGTTCACCTCCTAGGAGGGAGTCACCATAGATGAAGGTGCTTTTTCCAAGTGGATAAGGGGATGGGTTTGGGATGGGATTGGTAGATGGAGGTGGAGGATTAATGGTGGATGGTAAAGGGGTGGTAGAAGAAGAGGTGGGATCAATAAGTTGACCAATAGATGGGAGGGGATCGGGGATGGAATTAGATGGGATTGTTAGATCTTGATTAAGAGAAGGGGTTGATGTTTCAACATGCTTTGGATTTGATTCTTGACATAGCTCATTTGGTTGGATAGAAGTGGGAGTGACTTGGATAGATGTAATGGGTGCTTGGATGGATGTGATATGTGTTTGGATGGATGCGATAGGTGCTTGACTTAGGGGTTCTTGAACATGGTTGCATGATGGTTCTTGAGTTATGATAGGATATTGTTCAAGAGGTTTGGTGGATGTTGGTTTGCATGAGGGTGTTTGATTCCTTGCTAATAGCCAATGGATGGCATCCTTCATGAGTGTATGGGTTGAAGAATAATATAATGGATGAATAATGATGGTGGTTGGTGTGGGATTAGGATTGGGATTGGATAGGTGGGTGATGGGATTAGGTAGTGATGGTTCTTGGATGGGTTCAAGGATAGGTGTAGGATTAGATGGTGGTGTTGGAGGGATGGAGGATTTGGGGGATTCCTTTGCTTTGCTTAGTGATGTTCTTTGGAGGAAATCCCACAAGGATTCTTTGGATGTCATGGGCTTAGGATTTGGAAGATTTGATGGTGGATTAGATGCTGTATGGGTTATAGGGATTGGTGGATTGGGAGATACATAGGGTGATGGATTAAGATTACAGGAACATTGTGTTGGGGGAGTTGGGATTGATGGATTGTAAGGTAGGTAGTGTGATGGATTAAGTTTGATACGATGTGGATTAGAGGATGGGGGATTTGTATGGGGAAATGGTTGTCGATATAAGGTTTGGATTTCAGAGGTAAGGTGTGCTAGATTGGTGTTCCCTTGATCAAAGTAAGTATGACAAAGGTTTGGGGATGGATAAGGTGGAGGTATTGATTGGTTGGATAGGTATGATGGCATGGATGTGTAAGGGGATGGAGATTGATATGAGGGGAAAGGTTGATATGATGAAGGTTGATATGGTGGAAGTTGGTATGAGGTTGATGGATGATATGAGGTTGAAGGTTGATATGAGGTTGATGGAGTGGATATGTAGGATGAAGGTAGGTATGATGAAGGTTGAAAAAATGAAGATTGATATGATGTGGATGGGGATGATATGTAGGTTGTTTGTTGATATGATGAAGGTTGGGTAGGGGCTTGGGATTCTCCAATGATGAGGTGTGCTAAGGGCATATCTATAATGTCATTTTTGCATTTTTCCTTAGCATTAGGATCCATGTTCTCATAGACTTTTTTAAGTCTTTGTAAGTGTTGCATTGCTTCATAAGGATCCATTTTGTGGGAGAGATATGAGATGAAATGGAGGATAATGGATGATTGTGATGTTGGGAATCAAAATTTCAAGACCTTGGGATGATTTGATTTTATTTGTTTTTGATGGATGGTTCTCTATGCTTTTGATAGACTAATGATCTTAAGCAATAGGGTTGATGTGATCAACTAAGGTCTTGATTTTTGATTGGGTTGATTTGGATTTGGAGTTTGATAATGATGTTGGGGGATTTTGTTAATGATGCGAATAATTGTGGTTGGGCTTTTGGATGAGGGGATGATGGAGGATGAAGGAGACTAGGTCCTTAACCAAGGTTTAATTTGCAAAAGATGATCTTTGATTAAGGATTAGGAATTGGAATGTTTGATTAGAGTTGACAATGGATGAGGGTGTTGATAACTGAGAGGGGGGGGGGTGAATCAGTTATCCTAATTATTTCCCTTATTGAACTTTCTTATTAATTGGTGCAGCATTGAATCAAAACACTAAAACATTAGCATGAAATAAGAAACACATAACACAGTATTTTTGACGTGGAAACCCTGTTAAGGGAGAAAACCACGGGGTGATTAACCCAAAAATTATTCTTTGTTAGAAGAATAGAAGATTACAAAAATGGCACTTGCCAATTAGGGCTCACTGCCCGAGCACACTGCTCACAAGAGGCCCACTGCCTACAAGAAGACACACTGTCTACAAAGTGATAAGAATCACAATCTTGAACTGATTGGAAGCATCTGCATATGCTGGAGTTCAGTTCCGGTTAGGCTCAGTACACTGATCTGCTGCACTTCATCTTTCCTCTGTTCTTTATTCTGCTATCTTTCACATACCGGATCCTTTTTGCTATCTCTGCTCTTCTCTGGACTTATTCGCATATATCTTCACACACACACACCCTTCACAACTAAATCCATCCTCTATATATATCCGCACAAGTAATTTCATCACCTTTCTAGTCGGCATCCGGAACAGTCTAGTTTCTTACAAACTTTTGTTCTGTCGGCTGAATCCTTCCTCACCAAGCCATGTGGATCAAGCACATACTTGTAGATATCATTAATCATGTCGGCCAAACATTATTCATGCCTTCACAACCTCTGTCATCAACAGTAACACATCCGGAAAGCAGTCTGATACTCTGCCAGTCAGTTCTTCCTCTGTTTTCACTGTCTCTCAGGAATCCGGTACTCAACCATTCATATCTTTTTCCTTGTCCATCACCGGAGGCTAAATCCTTGGAATATACCACTCAAGGTAGTCCTCTTGACTTCCCCAAATCCGCACTGCACCAAGACACTTCCTCTGAGAGATCCGGACCAATCTGTCGGACCTTGCCACATGCTCTGTTCTTCTTCACCGGACCACAACATTCTTTATTCTGAGTTCCGATAGAGACACATCATGACTTGCGGATGTGTGGGATGACCTTTGTTGCCATCAATGACAACAACCATGAATCCATATAGTGTCTCTTGCCAACAGAGGGATGATTGATGTTGGATTTGATTTTGGTTTTGATTTGGATGAGGTCAGATTAGAATGATGTTGATAAATTGGATTAAGGATGATGAGGGTGATTAGGATAAGATTGGATTGAATGATTTGGATGATGATGTGGATAAGATAGGTGGTTAGGATGATTAGGATAGATGGGTGATTTGGATTTGAATGTGTTGGAAGAATGAGTTGAATGACTTGTCTTTATGTGTTTGATGTTTAGCTTGATTTGGCAATGTTTAATCAAATGATCACACATGTACAAACATGATCCACTCACACAAGACACAAGCAATTTTGGATTTTGAAAATGAAATTTAATGATGATTAAACAAGCACATGTGGAAGATACATCAACAAGCCCTAATTCCTAGTTTGAAATAGGGTATGGCCAATTAGGTCTTGGGCAATGTTTACACGAGGTTGACTAGGAATTGAAAGTGAAATCTTGTCACACAACCGGGAGAAGGGGGTAACTCACCCTTCACCTTCACTTCCAAAAGGTACAAAGTTCTTTGGGGCTTAGCCAAGAGTGACAAGATTCCAATTTCAATGAGGGTGTCTTTCGATTCAGCCTCAAATGAGGTCATCCCTAGGGGTGATGAAATCCCCTAGCAGGCCTCCTAGGAAAAGGTAAACAAAAGAAAATCAAAGTGAGGTGTTTTTGATCTCCAAGATCACCTTGCGGTGCGAGGAGAGAGCATACACATGCACACTTGATTTACACTTGCAGTGCGGTGCGAGGAGAGAGCATCAAAATGTGAGGAAGACAAGTCAAGCAATGGTTCTTTTTAGCCCAAATTTGAAGACGTGATTGAAGACATTGGTTGATTTTATGCCCAATTTCAATGATGTGTGATCAAACAATGTTCATTTTAGAAGCCCAAATCGAAATGTGTATGCAAACAATGATTCGTTTTATGTCCTACATTGAAGTGTGTTTGCAAACAATGATTATGAAGAAATGAAAAATAGAATGAATGCACCTAATTATTTCATTGTCCAAATTGTTATATTTGTTGTTCCTGATGTTGTTCCAGCTTTGTAAGATCCCTGCAAGTCACAAAATAAAAAATGAAGCAAGTAGACTAGCATAGGAGATTGTTATGCAAAAATCAAGAATCTGATAAAATCTATTGAAAATGAATTGATAGAGAAAAATAGATTACATGAATAGATTGTAGATGAAATTCCATGCACTTTGAAAAAAAATTTGTCGAAAAAGGCTGAGTTTTGCTCAAGTTATGTGCATTTGAAGTTTTGAAGCATCTTTGACTTTGACTGTGAAAAAAGGCTGGAAAATGTATAGTCACCTGATAAAATCCTCACAACTACGTAGTTTGTCTTTCCAACTTTCTGACGCCACCAATTTTGTGCAATTTCATTACCGTATGCAAAAGTTGTGAAAATTTGAAAAAAATAGCCTCCTTCGGTATGTAGGAGGCATGAGAGGACAGTCTGACTGTTAACATGAACTGTTCATGGTCTGGCAGTTAGTCTGGATGTGGTCACATGCTACTATTTGTGCTAGGCGGTCAAGGTAACTGTGGCGGTTAAGGTTAGCTGGGTAGTTAAGGCTAACAATTTTTTGCAGTGTTGATCACATGATGTGGTTAGGTGGTTGGGCAGTTAGTGCCTTAGTTAGGTAACCACAGGCCAATGACTAAGAATCAAAGAGGGGCCCAGAGATAATGGGTTAGGGCTAGTGAAGCCTAAACCCTAAATGATGTTGGTGGCGGCTTAGAGGAAGGTGACTGCTATTGTTGAGGTCTGACATAGCAGAGGGAAGGTGGGGAACTGGAAGTGATGGGGAGAAGAGTAGGCCGAGACTGCTATGAAATGAGTGGCGGCCGGCTATGTGGGTGTTGGCGGTGTGGAGAGGTAGGTCTCAGTGGCAATGGCGGAGCTTCAGGTGGAAGTTGGTTCAAAGGAGAGGCTGAGAGTTTGTATACAGGTGGCGGGAAGAGGGGATATGCAGAGGCGGCGATAGAGGAGTGGAGATTGAGTGGTGAGGAGAGGTGGCGACAGGGGATTTGGAATATGGGGCTCGTGAGAGGGGAGATCTATTGGGAGTGGTGAGGGAGAATGGATGGTGGTGATGGGGGTTTGGGTGGTCAATTGGTGGTGACTGAAGGGTTGAACGGTGGGGGAAGTGGTGTCGACCGTTAGGGGAAGTGGTGTTAACCGAGGGCAGAGGGATTTTGAGTGGTGGAAGGGGGTCGATAGAGTTTGATAGTGGCGGTGACGAAGTCACAGGCAAGAGGTGACAGACGGTGGATGGTGCAGTAAGGGTGGTGACAACAAGTGATAGCTAGGGTTTTGACCATGATGGCAACGCTTCAGGGTTTCCTGCAGGACATCAACAAAAACTAGAGCCTCCAACATAAGAATTTTACCCTGAAATCAAAATTTTAGCCTTACAATACAAAATGATATCAGAGCCTCAATCACAACCTACGAATATTGACCATTAAACTTGCAACTGAAAACTAGATATCACAGATCCATACGGTATGGATCCGTACTGTATAGACTGTACCCTAAAGAAATTTCAAATTTTTTCAAAAAAATTTCGTCACAGAACCTAGGCAAATTTACTATCAAAAACTCATAAACAACCTTCTAATCTTAATAGTGCAGTCTATTTTTGCCCAAGATACAACCTGCAACACTTTACTTCCAAATTTTATTTTACAAAACATGCCAAAACAAGAGTTAGAAAAATGAAGATTTTGCCAAGAAAACTTCACAAATTGACGATTAGATCCAAGACTGGGCATGCCAATGTAATCTATGAAGTCAAAATGAAGTTTTAAATACAAATCAAATGCAAAACACAAATGATACCTTCACTTGACCCACAAATCCAAGGGTGGAAGGAGTTGCACCCAAGCTCCTTAGATTTTACCCAATTTGATTGAAATGTGGATTGCTCAAATGCTTGCTCAACACAATGGAGATAAGGGATTGGATGATCGATTGATAGATTAGATCGAATGGCTAGACTGATTTTGGCATTATGATGTTGGGATGAGAAGATTTTGGAGAGATTTTGGTAGAGTTTGGATGCCAAAAGAAGTCCCTCCTAATGGCTTGGGTGAGGGTCTCATTTATAGAGTTTTGGAAATGAGGATGGAGGGTGAGGATTAAAAGATGAGATCAAGGGCTAGGAATCAATGAGAGTTAGGGTTAGGATTGAAGCCATATCCTTGTGACAAGTGTCACAAGGGGAGTGGATGAGAGAGATCAAGGGTTGAATCTTGGTCAATGGGTTTGGAGGGCTCTCATTAAAAGTGAATTTTAAATTCACATGGGGAAAGGTGTGGAGGACAAAAAATGAATTAAAGATTCATTTTTGGGAAGAGTGGACATGACAAGTGAATTTTTAATTCAACTCATAGGGGAGTGTGAATTAAATAATCACCTTTATGTGGGGATGTGAAGATGTACTCTTACATGTGTAAGAGGGTGATAAATGAGGGGTAAGGGAGATTTGACCATTTGAATAAAAGATTGATTTTTATTCAAAAGGTGTGTGGAAGGATGGGCTAAGCAAGGTTGACTAAGTGTTTAGCTTAATTAACCTAGGTCTAGGGGATAGGCAGGCTAGGGTAGATTGATTAGTAGGATAGATTAATTAGATAAGACTGATTTATCTAATTAATAGGGATTAGGGAAATAGACAAAATCAACTAAATAAATATTAGAAATACTTATTTAATTGATGAGGATAGTGTTGTAAGGTATAGTGACAAATTAAATGAATTAATTGATCACAAGGGATAGACAGATGGTTAGAGATAAATTAATTAAATAAGGTGAATTTATTCAATTAATAAGAGGGATGAATTGGTGTAAAGGTATGGGAAACTAGTTTGCAGAGCAAGCAATTTTTTGGTGTCTACAATATGAAATGCAAATACAAGTACTGGAAAGTAAACCAACCTCCCATAATACAGTATGCACTCATCTAGCAAGTCTTTAGACTATATATATGGGTAAACACACACGTAAGACACACAAAACCTCCCAAAATATAGGATGCACTCATCAAGCAAGTCTTTAGGCTGCATATGGGGCAACAAACACGCCACACAAATCAAGCATGCCAAACACACACACACACTTGAAGACATGGAGAAAACATGACAGACAAGCGATGGAGTGTACCTATTTCTAGGTCCAACACCATCTCAGGCACATTACAGGCACACACCGACGATTGCGCTTCGCCACAACAATTGTTGAAAACACACTTAAGGGTTGAGTTAGTCACAGAACCACTCCCCACCTCTATAGAGGACTTTTAAAAATGATAGGATGTGCAATCTTCTCTAAGAAATACACTATCCCTGCCTCCACAGAGGGCTTAAGATAAAAAAGATATATGCAATATTCTACCTCCATAGAGGGCTTGCATGATTGATTGATGGATTGCAAACAAACTTAGGATGCAAGATGCACTCATCGAGAAAGTCTTTAAACTGCACTTGAGGACAAGCACATAGCTAACATCTACAATAGACATCTTACCTTATATATGCCTCCACCTTAAGGTGGTTGATATCAGGTATCGATATCAAGCACATTAATGTAGGAAGAAAACACACAAAGGAACACAAGCTCTCGCAAAGACCATGTCCCCTAGAGGTGACATGTACTTCACAAACACCAAATGTTCCCACAAACACATCCCTGCAAGAAATATGTTAGTGTCTATAAAATCATGACAAACAACAACATCAATGCATATGAAATATGAGGTATGCAAGATTTAAGGTAGACAAAGTGCACAGAGCAGCAATATTGTTTATGATTTGTAAATGAGATAGAACACCATCAAAATCATCACTATGCAGAAAGCACGAGTAGTTCCACTAGCCAAGTGTCGGATAAGATATACAACCCCATCTTCATATTAGGAACTAAGTCCATTTTTTGATTGCTATCGAAAGGGACACTAGGTCCGCATTAGTATAAATGTTTTTCGTCATCCATCTGCTAGGTGGAAACACTAGAGGAAGGGAAACAATAAATCAGAGAGGAGAAGCAAGTGTCTTAGGGACAGTCATGTAGGAGGGTACCCCTAGGTCACCAACCATGACACTATGTCCGTAAGACACAACACACAATAATGAAATTAGAGAGAGAAGCGATATAGAAGAATGCTTATACAAATAGAAGAAGGTCACAACAAAGGCGGTCTCCTGGTATCCTGAACCTTACAAGAGAATCTGAGGTCATCCCAGGAGGCCTAAACAACACATAACACATCATGGGGGAAGCACATCATGAGAGAGATAAAGGGTTAGAGATACTTACCTGTAGGGCCCCTGCCAGGCTAGAGGCTATCTATAAGAAAATCATCGTCATCATCTTCCCACTCCCTAATGTTGGAGGAAAGTGGGGCGTAAGGTATCATGGCCATATTCATGTCTTGCTCATCACATTGTTCATTGTTATGATCACTATTGTTTGATTGAATTTTGGGATCAATGTTTTCTTGTTGAGAGGCAAGGTTTATAGCATAGGCTTGTCTCCTTTTTCTTCTTTCTCTTGCTTTTCTATTTCATTTTCTTTTACCACTTATCTCTTGTAAGATAGGGCTATCTTCTTTCATAGGCTTGTGCAATTTAGAAGATGAATCATCGGGATCAAATCTCATTTGTCACAGTGGAATGTTTTGTTGTTGACAATGACATCCTGATCCTTGTAAGGATTTCAGGGGAGGAGCCTCAGCATTGGGACCTTATCCTTTTGATCTAAGATTCTCTTCGTATGTGGGATTTTTGTCTTTTGTCATTTCTTGTATAGGAGGACTAGGTACTTCAGTTTTATCCCAAAAGTAATTCAACCTATAAGGTGTTTTCTCAGCCAAAGGTTTATATTTGTTGAGAGGAATGGTGATTATACGGCCATCAAGAGGGAATTTCAGATAATGGTGTATTGTTTAAGGGATAGCTTTCATTTCTTTTAGCCAAGGGTGTCCCAATTTAATACGAAAGTGGTCCAAAATAGGGGCAACATCAAACCATTGTTTGACATGTTTTTCCATATAGTGTTACCAACAATGATATCTTACCAAAAGGCTTAATAAAGGTTCCCTTATGTGTTTTAATCATCATGCTCGAGACGTCATAAGAACCTTGCATTAATTGATGTGAAAAGAGGAACTCTTCGGTGACAACATTAGTCATGCAATTAGGATCTATAAGAGTTCCATTCATAGGGTTTCCCATTATTTTCACAGTGATGTAAAGAGTTCCAATCTTATCTTCAGTTGTTCTGTCATGAGGTGTAAATACTATTTCAGGTTCAGGGACTTTTCTTTTCATGTAAGGTCTAGGAGGGAACCTATTGTTTGTTGAGACATGGACTAGCTAGGACTCGAACCTAAGACCTTCCATTCACTGCTGTAGTGCTCTACCACCAAGCTACTAGCCCCTCTTGGACCAGTCCATTGTCAGTCTGGGTGAGGCTTATTTCCAACACCAACACCCCCCCTTAAGCCACACCTCTCATGTGCTTGGGGCTCCTAGCCTAGGCCTAGCTCTAATACCATGTTGAGACATGGACCAGCTAGGACTTGAACCTAGGACCTTCCATTTGTTACTGGAGTGCTCTACCACTAAGCTACTAGCCCCTCTTGGACCAGTCAATCGTCAGTCTAGGTGTGGCTTATTTCCAACACCAACATTGTTGTTGTTGTGATTAGAGGCCATGTTTGTATGCTCAAATAAAATTTGAAAGTTTTTCCAAAAGTATGTCAAAGATAAGTGCAAAGCAATATACCCCAAAATAGCCTCAAATGCTTGATTTTTTGTACTTTTTCAATGCAAATGAATGGAACAAAGGATATTGTAAGGATTTTGATCAAGGGTAGAAAAGTGTATGTATGATATCAATCCAAAACATCAAAAGTATCCTTCTCAACACACTCTTGATGCAATTTCAAGTTAATGCCAAGTCAAAATATAGTGAAAATATGTCAAAATAGGCACTTTTTTCACCAAAACTCAATGCAAAAGAGCATAACAAAGGGTGTTGTGAGGAAAATGATGATGAAAAGAAAATTATATTAGAAATAACAGCCACTTGATGTTAAAATACCCAACACAACACGCTTTTAGTGTCACTTAAGGTAAAACCCTAGTGAAAAATATAGCAAAAATAGGCTATTTTCCACATTTTTTCAATTCCAAGACCTAGCAAGAGAGGTGTTGTAATCAATTTTAAGAGGTGCAAAAAATAAAAGTGATGGTATCAGTCACCTCAATCCATAAACTTAGAGTGCAAACTAGGTCAAACCTTAGAGTAAAAATGGTCAAAATGTGTAGTTTTTCACCAAATTTTCAATGTAAGAGGCCAATCAAAGGGTGTTGTGAAGTTTTTTAGAAAGAGAAGCAATTAATTACCCTATTAAAAACTAATTTGTACAAAAATACCCTTCAGAAGATGCCTATGGTGCAAGTTTAGAGAGTCTATAAGGCCAAATTTAGTGAAAATCATTGTTTTTGAAGACCTAGGTTTTAGATCTTGACACAAAATGATATGTGAATATTTTTAAGTCTGATTTCTGATGAAAATTAAATAATCTCATATCTAAAAATGATTTTCAAGATTTAATATGCAAAATGTCAATGCAAATTTAATGAAAATGCATGAAAATTGCTAGTTTTTGTTGAAATTTTCTATGCAAAAATGCAAATATTTTAAATCTAAATACAAATTTACACTAAAATGCAAGACTATAGACAAATTCTAGTTTGAATGAGTCTATAAAATCATTAGAAAAATCTGAAAGAAGATTTTGCCTACTAACCCTAGATTTTGGAATTACTAGGTTTAATGAGAATTGTCAAAATTTCTACAAAAGCCTAGCAAATTTATGATGAAAATGCAATGCCAATTAATGAATTTTTGTATTTTTCTGTAATTTATATCAGATCTGATGTAAAAATTATGAATTAGGGAAATTTAGGAAGAATTGATGCAATTTAGTGAGCTATATGAAAATGCAAGCTAGGGTTTTTTAATTTTTGCAAAATTTTCAATTTTTTTTATAATTTTTTCAATGCAATAAGATGAAAGACTATATGAATGAATGAAATTAATGCAAATCTAACAAAAAACAGTCAACAAATTGTAATTTAAGTCCAAAAACACAGGTTCACCAAAATGTTTGGTGGAAAATTAGATTTGTTAATGTTTTAGTGTTTTGGTGTTTAAATCCGCCTTTCCACTTTACATTCAAGGATCTAGGATTGAGTGGAAATTCACTATCATACCCTAGAGTCACTATGAGATGTAGGGAAGCTTGGATTAGGGTGTTTAATTATTAATTTTCTCTCTCCTATGCTCAACTAACCATTAAAACCCTAATTATGTAAAAACAGAAGTAAACTGATGAATTATGGAAAATGTTGCTACAGACGGAAGCAAAATACCAAATTGCAGAGTATGTATTTTCAGGGACCTAAGGCTGAAAAGTCAGGGACACAGGAGTGGGCACCCAAGTACAAGGCCCTATTTTTTGTCTGGATCTAGCAACAAGATCTACAACCTGAATCTTCTGTATCAGATATTTTCCTGACATGGAACTTCGAGGACTAGGGAGCAGGCAACCTAGTCCAAGGGTATATTTTCTTTCTTTCCTACACTTCAGACACTCCAATATGCTCCTCTGCAACTCCACTCAATCTAGCTCCTCATCCTATAACCTATAATCACAGAAACATGGTTTGGGGGTTGTGGTGTTTAGGAGCTTGCCTTAGTCAAGCCCCAGAAAGACACTTAAGTCTTCCAAACACCTTTGTCAGATAGAGAGAGAGTGCCCTTGTGAGGTAGAGGTCAAATCCAAATGAAACAATGATAGAAAGTACAATGATATCACCTTGTAGTGAAGATCTCATGGGAGGAAGATTCTCTTCATTCCATGAGGAGATGAATGCTCAAATATTCAAATACAAACACATAAACAAAACAAGTCTGCTCTTGTAACACTATGAAAGGTTTAAATCACCTTAGGATGCCAAAATCACATGAACATAATCTTGTTTCTAAATTAATGCCCAAGCATTCTTTTATATGCAACTACAAACACTCCTACCAAGATTTTCGTAATTCAAAATTTACCGTGTCGGCAAAGGACCCAAATAACGGTCATAAACCAACACCTAGAAATTAGGGTTGCCCCAAAATAGGGTAGGACTAGGGTTGGGACACCCAAGTCCTCCCCCCTATTTTGGGTAGGGTACAACTAAAGGGGTCGTCCTAGGTCCCATTTGTCATGTTACCTAGGGCTCATTCCATTGGGATGCCAAAATATCAACTAAGATGTCCTAAATGCATGCTAAAGACCTGGGAGCTAAACCTTATGAGGGAAAAGCCCCAAGGGGACATTTTCCAACATTATAGAAGGATAGAATATTTGACAACTCCTCTATCTTTATGCTCCTCTTTTAAGTTGTTATAAATGTTTCTTGTGCAACATGCACAAGATTAGGCTCAACCTTTTCTTTCACTTGTTTTCTTCTACAAACTATCTTAACACCTATCATCTTATGGTGATTGACTGATTTCATTTTATTACTCTCACAAAACCTAGCAATATGTCCAAACCAATGACATCTAAAGCACATGAATTTGTTTCTTCTATTTGACCATTCAAAGGAATTCTTATTATATCCCATTTTCCTTGCATGCATCCAACAATCCCTTTCTATGTCACCAACTTTATTACAATTATAGCAAACATTGTTATAGTCCTGATTTGTCAAACTATAAGAACTCTTATTCTTATTCCATCCAAGACAATTTCTTGAGTGAGTTCTACAATCTCTAGCTCTATGACCATAAACATGACAAGAATAGCAATAACCATGAAATTGAGAGTAGTTGTACCTTATTGAATGATATTTCCTGATAGGTGGAGGTCTTGAGGAGCTATTTATCCTTCTTCCTTCATTAGCAAGTTTTTCTTCTATCTTGTTTGTAGGAGTAGCAACAAGATGACTCAAATCTGTCTTCTTCCTTGGTGTAATCTTGACATTAGAGGTCTTCCCTTCTTCATAACCCAGACTTGTAGTATCTTTATGATGCTTTTGCTTGCTTAACATGGCATTCAAACATTCAACACTCTTTTCAAACTAAAGATTCTTGTGCAACTTAATAGATGCCTTTGCCCATTCCATTCTCAAAGAAACTATGTCTAACTCTAATCTTAGGTATTCATTAGTTTTGACTTCAAGATCAAATTTTGTAAAATCAAAAACCCTTTTGTCTTCTTCTATTTTTGTCTTTAGACTTATAATTAGTTTATTAGACTCTTCAAGATCTAAAGAAACTTTTACAAAATCTGAACATACCTTGCCATTAGAATCTTTTTCTTGTTGAAGTTGGTCTTCTAGTCTCTTATTTTCTTTTTTGAATTGCTTGATAGTGTCTAGTGCACACAAGAGTTCTCCTTCTAAATCATCCTCACACTCCTATTCACCATACTCTTGTTCATAGTCATATTCACCCACAAAGAGGTCTCCTTCAATCTCAACAACAAAATCATCTTCTCTTTCATCAAGTTCTTGTCCATTTACACTCACAATGAAATCTTCCTTTTAATCAAGACTCTCAACTACAAGACCATTATCTTTATTACACTTTGTGTTAATTTTCAAGGGTGATGTATGCAAAAAATCATTACTTGACCGGACTAGGGCTTGTTGTATAACTTTTTGATCAATACTCTTCCTTCCTCTATTTCTTCTACATTTTCCCATGGTACTCCACTATCAGGACCTACCCAAGCCTGTTATACTTTTATAGGGAACCTATGCTCTGATACCACTTGTTGGAGTACAGGACCACTTAGATGGGGGGGGTGAATCAGTGGTCTATAAACTTTTAAAACCTTTTGCACCTTTTAAATCATAGGATAGAGAATGAGAGAGACTTCAAATATTTATTAAATACATATGCACAAGTATGATTATAAACATTATGATAAAGACCTCAAAGATAATACATTAGGAGACACACATAAAGATAAACAACATGAACCATAACACATGTTTTTCATGAGTGGAAAACACTCATAGGGATGAAAAACAACTCAAAAAATACCTCACTGACTTAATAAAAAACATGCCTCACTGGAAAGAGAACCTTATTGGTTATAACCTCACTGGCAAACATAATTGTCTCACTGGAAAAATGTGCCTCACTGACAACTCAGGTGCCTCACTGGGAAAATGTGCCTCATTGGAAAAATGTGCCAAATTGGCAATTCAGGTGCCTCACTGGCAAAATGTACCTCACTAGCAATTTAGGTGCCTCACTAGCAATTCAAGTGCCTCACTAGCAAAATGTGCCTCACTGCCAATTTAGGTGCCTCACTAGAAAAATTTGCCTCACTGGCAATCAGATGAACATGAGAAAGAAAAGTTAATTTAGAGGGACACTTTGATTCACTATAGTACAATACACCTTCAACATTACTATCATCAACCCCAAAGACTTCTTCTTCTTAGCATAATCTATCTTTTTCTTGAACAAGTACTACCCCTGTATTCATAGGAACCATTGCACTCTCAACATCTGCTGATAGTCTCAATCTACAACATCAATAAAGCCATCTTCTATACACTAATTTATATCATTTGTGTTAGATTTAGGATAGACAACTGAGAGCGGGGGGGGGGGGGGGGTGAATTAGTTGTCCAAAACTTTCTTCCAATTAATCACTTAAATCCACTTTGTAATTCAATAATATAATAATAAATCAATCATGGAAACATAATGCATTAAATCAAGAGCAGAAACATATTAACACATAAGACACCAAAATTTTAATGTGGAAAACCTGGTTAAGCAAAAAACCATGGGGTGACTAACCTAATATTGTATTCTCTGTTAAAAGAATAAGAAGAACAAAATGGCACATGCCAATTAGGGCTCACTGCCCGAGCACACTGCTCACAAGAGGCCCACTGCCTACAGGAGACACATTGTCTACAAAATAATATATATTACATACTTGAACTAAAGAATAGCATCTTCACCATGCTTGAGTCAGTTCCATTTAAGCCCAATACTTCTACTCTGCCTTTCGCTCTGCTCCTCTCTACCACATATTCATCTCCACAAGATCCATTTGAAATGACTTCACAACTCCTTATTTCTACAAGACATCGACTTAGGGATAATCATCCAAGTCGGCATACATTATAAAGCAAATACATAAATACAACATGACTAATTACAAGAAAACTTCATGCAGATCAACACACTGTCAACCACATAGATTTGAGACTTCAATATTCCTTTAGGAACATGCCATTCTTCACAGAACATCTTCAAGATCATCTGCAGGATGTGTAACTCATTTGATCAGCTAGACTTAGGAAGAACATCATCATCCAGAAGTAATTCTTCAATTACGAGGTTAATCTTCAATGCGGACCACCAATACAAACTGGACACAATCCAGAGACCACAAGCTTTCTTGAATCACCAAGAACATCCACACTACTTCTGCTTGCTAAAATCATCCTCTCCTTCATCCAGAACCTCAAGAACATAGTCTGTCATCACTATCATATTAGAATAGATGCTTGTGGACCTCCAAACCATGAACCAATTGAGTTATCAATTCACATTGACTTCCTAAACATTCCACCAAATCTGTAGAATAAGATATTGCATTTTTGGATCTCACCACCAGACCTATCTGTGTCACTCTGTCACCTCTGAACATCTGCCAAAAATGGTTTTACTTAAGTGGCCATAACTTCTTCAGATCTTCATACGGACCTCTGAAATCTTTACTGGATCATCTTGAGACACATATCGACAAACCCTTTGATGCGCATCCTCTGATCTTCATCTTAGCTGGGATCTTTACCTCACTGTTCTTCTCTATTCTTGATAGGACTAATTTTCTCAATATCCTCAGCATATAGCTCATCCAATCCTTATCATTAATGCAATAGGAGTATGTTGACATCAATGACAACACCGATTAGGCCCATACTTGCAACAATCTCCCCCTTTGTCATTGATGGCAATATATGATGTGAAAAGCTGTTTTAACCATCAAGACAAGAACTTCTCCTAACTAACATAACTCCCCCTATCAACAACAACCATTCACATGTCTTCTCTTCCTTTGCTGCTCCCCCTTTGATAAGTAACTACTTGTTTTTCACATGTCTTCTCTCCCCCTTTGACATCAATGGCAAAGGGCACACACTTGCATCACTTCAGAATCACACTGGCTGCTCCCCCTGAGTAGCAGCTTCCCATCATCAATCTGGACCACAAGATATGATTGTGAGATCCACCAGACTGATGCACATTAGTGCACCTTAATTTAGAACTGGAGGGGTAATAAACCCTAACTTCTCCCTGAGATACTCAAAAGAGTGCTTAGGTAGAGGTTTAGTAAAAATATCTGTAATCTGATCCTTGGAGGGCACAAACTCTAGTTTGACTTCATTCTTGTTCACCTGCTCTCTCAAAAAATGAAACTTGATGGATATATGTTTTGTCTTTGAATGCAACACCAGATTTTTTGATATATTTATTGCACTTGAATTATCACAGAAGATTGTGATAGGTTCCTCATATTCCACTCTGATGTCTCTTAGCATTTGTTTCATCCACAAAACTTGAGTGCAACTACCTACTGCTGCAATATATTATGCTTTTGCAGTGATCAGAGATATTGCCTCTTATTTCTTGCTCAGCCAAGAAACCAATCTCTTCCCCAAAAAGAATGCTCCACCACTGGTACTCTTCCAGTCATCCACATCTCCTGCCCAATCCGCATCTATATATGTATGAAGAGAGAAATCATGATCTCTAGGATACCACAAACCATACTCAACTGTCCCTTTTAGATATCTAAAAATCCTCTTGATTGCCATGACATGAGATTCTCTAGGATTAGCTTGGAATCTAGCAACAAGAACAACATCATTCATAATCTTAGGTCTAGTTTGAGTGAGATACAATAATCCTCCAATCATTGACCTGTACTTTTTGTAATTAGCCTTAATGATTTGCAGACCCAAGAAGAAATTCATTTCCCCAAACATGGACATCTCAAATTCACTTTTAATTTGATTTGCAAAAGTTTTGGACATACTATCTCTTCCTCCAAAAATGATATCATCAACAAACACTTCAATAATCAAGATATTTTCATAATCAATTTTGAAGTACAAGTTACTGTCAGTAGTACCTTTGTTGTAACCAATCTTCAAAGATGCTTATCTAGTCTTTCATACCAGGCTCTTGGGGCTTGTTTAAGTCCATACAGTACTTTCTTCAACTTGCAGACCATATCACCATGATTAGACAATTGAAATCCATCCGGTTGCTCAATGTAAACTTCTTCTTCCAAGTCACCATTCAAGAAGGCAAACTTGACATCCATTTGTTATACTCTGAAGTCCTTGAAGGCACTAAAGGCAAGAAATAACCTGACTACTTCAATTCTTGCCACCGGAGTAAAAGTTTCTTCAAAATCAACTCCTACTTGAGAGTAACCCTTGCAGACCAATCTGGCTTTGTTTCTGACTACTTCACCAACTTCATTCAGTTTGTTCTAGAAGACCCATTTGGTTCCAATCACATTCTTGTTTCTAGGTCTAGGAACAAGATCACAAGTGTGGTTTTTCTCAATTTGCATTAGCTCTTCCTCCATTGCTTTAGTCCAACTTTCATCATTACATGCTTCATTCACTGTCTTTGGTTCAATCTTTGAAATCAGACAATACTCTTCTAAGTCTTGAGCAATCTTTCTTCTTGTTTGAACACCTTTTCTTTTATCACCTATGATCTGGTCTTCAGAGTGATTTAGTTTTACATACCTGGGAATTTTGGGACTTTCTTGCACTTCTATTTCTTGCACAAGTTCATTCAAACTTATCTCTTCTTGTTGATTCACTGGACCAGTCTGAATCTAAATTTTAGAAGGGGCTTGAACTCCTTGGATCAGAACATCGTTCTGATCATCTTCATCATATTCATAAAACCTTGAGGGTTTTTCAATACCTTCGTCAACCTTCACATTTGTACTTTCTATAATCTTTCTCAATCTCTTGTTATAACACCTGTATGCTTTGCTTTGAGTAGAATAACCTAAGAATATTCCTTCATCACTTCTAGCATCAAATTTGCCTAGATCTTCATCTTTTAATGTAAAATTTGCTACCAAAGACTAAAATACTTCATAGTGGGAGTGATGCCAAACTAGAGTTCATAAGGAGTCTTACCAGTATTGCTTTTGATTTGTACTTGATTAAGAGTATAGACTGCAGTGCTTACAGCTTCTCTCTAATAGATCTGAGGAACATTTACTTCCATCATCATGGTTCTAGATTCTTCCTGGATGGTCCGGTTCTTTCTCTCCACTACTCCATTCTGCTATGGAGTCCTTGGAGTAGACAACTATCTCTTTATCCCATGTTTCTCACATAATTCTAAGAACTCACTAGATGTGAATTCTCCACCTCTATCAGACCTTAGACATTTTATGTTCAATCCGGTTTCATTCTCTACCATAGCCTTGAATATTTTGAATTTCTTAAGAGCCTCTGATTTCTCTTTTAGAAAAGTCACCCACATCATCTGGGAGTAGTCAACAATTAATAGCATGAAGTATCTATCACCTTGCACACTCCTGATTCTTGCCAGACGACATAGATCAGTATGAACTAAGTCCAATAATTTGGTCAAAGATTGTTCCTTACTTTTGAATGTGACTCTACTTTCCTTACCCAACTGACACTCTTTGTACAAACTAGTAGTGGGTTTCACCAGTCTTGGAAGATCTCTCACAGCCTGGGTGTTGCTTATCTTGATGATATTATCAAAATTCACATGACACATTCTCCTATGCCACAACCAACTCTGATCAATTTGAACAAATAAACTTTTACCAGTACCAACCAAGTGGAAGATATTACCTTTTGTTTGAGTACTGGATGCAATCTCTATTCCAGAGCTTTCAAAGATTTTACATTTTCCATTTTTGAATCGAAGATCATAGCCTTTGTCCACCAACTGTCCAACACTGAGAAGATTATGCTTTAGACCTTCAACATACAATACATTACTGGTTTTGTTCTTTCCATCAAAGGAAATAGTTCCTCTACCTCTGATTCTACTAGCAGAATTATCACAAAATTTTACCACTCCTCCATATCTTTCCAAATCTATGAACTTATTTTTGTCACCTGTCATATGGTGGGAGCATCCACTGTCAATGATCCATTCACCCTTTTCTTCAACTTGGGAAGCCATAGCTCTCTCTACCGTGTTATGATTGATTGATTCAGAGGGCATTGGATCTTCTCCCTTGATGGCAATAAACACCCAGTCACTTCCAAATTTGTTTCCTGTCTCTGATTCATCATCTGTTACTCCATCATCATCATCTTCATGAACATAGTAACATTTCTTTTGGAAGCTTGATCTATTAGGATTTGGTCTTGAAAATCTTTCCAGACACCTTGAGGCAAAATGACCAATCTTATTGCAGTTAAAACATTTAAAAGGCAATTTCCCTTCATACTTATCAGATCCTCTTGGCAGTCTTTTTGCAATAAGGGCTTCAAGTTGAGCAATTTCTGCTTCATCTTCTTCCAGATCTTTTCTTGCTTTTTCATACCATGATAGTTTCTTTGAAGAGTTCTCTCCTAGATGAAGCTTTTGTTTACCTTTTACAGAGGCACTAGCTTTGAATGCAGATTCAGTCTTGGGGGGGCATCTCCAAACTTGGACAATTCAAATGCAGCTAATTTACTAACCAATTGATCTCTTGTGATATTTGAAAAGGATCTAAATTATTCAATAGCAGCAAGCTTGTATTTGTGAGAATTGGTAAGGGATCTGAGAATTTTGGCAACAATCTCATTTTTATCCAAGACTCCACCAGCACATCTAATGCCACAAACAAGCTCATATATTCTTGGCATAAATGTAGTGATATTTTCATCTTCTCTCATCTTTAGGTTTTCAAATTTTCCTTTCAGACTCTGTAGCTTGGCACATTTGACATACTTATCTCCTTCATGCAAAAGTTCTAGTTTTTCCCAAATCTCAAATGCAATTTTTAGATCAATAACATTTGTTAGTTTTGAATTAGATAAGGCACTTACTAGAGCTTCTTTAGCTTGAAGATTGTTTTCAACATCTCTAATTTCATCTATAGTTCTCAGACCATTCTGTGGAGGAACATACTTCTTTGAATTTATGATCCAATATTGCATTCCCATACATTGCAAGTGACATTCCATGCAGCTTTTCCAAAGAGTGTAATTGGTTCCATCAAACCTCAGACTATCCTTCTTGTAGGATGACATCTTGGATCTCCTCAAGTGGTTAAGCTCTTTTTAGAGGAACTTCGCTCTGATACCAATTGTTAGATTCAGGATAGACAACTGAGAGGGGGGTGAATCAGTTGTCCAAAACTTTCTTCCAATTAATCACTTAAATCCACTTTGTAATTCAACAACATAATAATAAATCAATCATGGAAACATAATTCATTAAATCAAGAGCAGAAACATATTAACACATAAGACACCAAAATTTTAACATGGAAAACCTGGTTAAGGGAAAAACCACAGGGTGACTAACCCAAGATTGTATTCTCTGTTAAAAGAATAAGAAGAACAAAATGGCACATGCCAATTAGGGCTCACTACCTGAGCACATTGCTCACAAGAGGCCCACTACCTATAGGAGACACACTGTCTACATAATAATAGATATTACATACTTAAATTGAAGAATAACATCTTCACCATGCTTGAGTCAGTTCCATTTAAGCCCAATACTTCTGCTTTGCCTTTCGCCCTACTCCTCTCTACCACATATTCATCTCCACAAGATCCATTTGAAATGACTTCACAACTCCTTATTTATACAAGACATCGACTTAGGGATAATCATCTAAGTCAGCATACATTACAGAGAAAATACATAAATACAACACGACTAATTAAAAAAAAACTTCACACGGATCAACACACTATTGGCCACACAGATCTAAGACTTCAATATTCCTTTAGGAACATGCCATTCTTCACAGAACATCTTCAAGATCATCCACAGGATGTGTTAACTCACCCGGTCAGCTAGACTTAAGAAGAACATCATCATCCAAAAGTAATTCTTCAATTACAAGCTCAATCTTCAATGCGGACCACCAACATGAACTGGACACAATCCAGAGACCTCCACAAGCTTTCCTGAATCACCAAGAACGTCCACACTACTTCTGCTTGCTGACATCATCCTCTCCTTCATCCGGAACCTTAAGAACACAGTCTGTCATCACTGTCATATTGCAATAGATGCTTAGAGACCTCCAGACCATGAACCAATTGAGTTGTCAATTCACATTGACTTCCTAAACACTCCACCAAATCTACAGAACAAGATATTGTAGTTCTAAATGTCACCGGACCTATCTATGTCACTCTGTCACCTCTGAACATCTGCTAGAAATAGTTTTACTTAATTGGCCATAACTTCTTTAGATCTTCATGTGGACCTCTAAAATCTTTACTGGATCATCTTGAGACACATATCTACAAACCCTTTGATGTGTATCCTCTAATCTTCATCTTAGCTAGGATCTTTACCTCACTATTTTCATTGTTCTTCTTTGTTCTTGATATGACTAATTTTCTCAATATCCTCAGCACACAGCTCATCCAATCCTTATCATCAATGCAATAGGCGTATGTTGACATCAATGAAAATACTAGTTAGGCCTATACTTGCAACAATTTTAAAGTTATATCTTCAAACTATAAACATTCCAACTCCCATACAAAAGATCATTACAAATCAAAATGAACTCCTGATCACAACTCTATAGCACAAGAGGTAATGAACACCATATGAAGTAATGACTACACCATATCGCCCTAATCCATTAACAATGGAAATATGAAGACCAATGATAAAAACTCCATTCTGCCCTATGAAATGAGTATAGACCTTTGCATCACATAACAAACCGTAACTAGTAAAAGTCCTTAATGATTTCTCTGCAACTTCCTTTTATAATACTGAAATCATACTTCACATTTGAATCTTTCTATATTATAGACTGTAACATCAAAAAATGTCCCCTTGGGGGCTTTTCCCTCATAAGGTTTAGCTCCCAGGTCTTTAGTATGCATTTAGGACATCTTAGTTCATATTTTGGCATCCCGATAGAATGAGACCTAGGTTTCATGGCAAACTGGACCTAGGAGGACCCCTTAAGCTGTACGCTACCCAAAATAGGGGGAGGACTTTGGCGCTCGTGCCCTAGTCCTGCCTTATTTTGGGGAAGCCCCAATTTCTGGGTGTCAGTTTATGACCATTAGTTGGTTCTTTTGCTGACACGGTAAAGTTTGGTTTTTAAAATCTTGGCAAGAATGCTTGTATGTGCATATATAAGCATGTTTAGGCATTCATTTGTAAACTAGATTCTAATGAGCAAGCTATTATGTTCTTAAGGTGATTTAAGGCTTCTATTGTGTTACAAGAGTAGACTTGTATGTTTGATGTGTTGATATTTATAGATTTGAGCATCAATTTCTTCATGGCATGAAGAGCATCTTCCTCCATGAGAGCTTCACTACAAGGTGACATAATATTGTGTTTTTATCATTGATTCCTTTGGTTTTTGCTGGACACACACTCTTTGTCTGAAAATAGTATTCAAAGACTTAAGTGTCATCTAGGGATTGATTGAGGCAAGCCTCTAAACACCACAACCCCCAAACCAAGTCTTGTGATTGCAGGTTATAGGTGTCGCATCTGGAAAAAGTGGAGTTGCAGGAAGGCTTGGCAGGCATTAGGAATTTAGGATCTGAAGAAAACTCAGACATAGGAGTACTTCTAGGACTACAATGCTCACAACAGTGTCCTCCGCAGATAGATCTTGGGAAACAGAAGTTACATGGTTGATCAATGTCGAAAGGAGGTCCAGATTGCCCAAAAAAGTAGGTACCTTGGACTTGGGCACACGTACCTTAGTCCCTGATTGTTTCGCCTCGAAACCTTGAAAATAGGTATTCTCTGATTTGCCATTTTACTCCCATCTACAAGAGCTTTTTCCATTATTTGTCAATTTGTTGTCATATTTGCATAATTAGGGTATGATAGTGCTCACCACTCAACCCTAGATCCTTCAATGTTTAGTGGAGAGGCAGATTTTAACATCTAAACAACAAAAGATTAACAAAATCTAATTTTCCCTTAAACATTCTGGTAAACCTATGTTTTGGGCTTAAATTGCAACTTTTTGAGTGTTTTTATTCATATTTGGTGTGATTTCATTCATTCATATAGGCATTTACTTTATTGCATTGAGAAAATTTCAAAAAAATTGAAAAATTGAAAAAATACAAAAAAATTGCATTAATTGGCTTACTAAATTGCATCATTTCTTCCTAATTTTTCCTAATTCATGATTTTTGCATCAGATCTAATATAAACTAGAGAAAAATCTAAAAAATTAGAAATTTACATTACATTTTTATCATTTAATTGCTAGGGTTTTGTGGAAATTTTGACAATTTAGTTAACCTAGTAATTCCAAAATCTAGGGTTTGTAGGCAAAATCTATTATTAGATTTTTCTACTGATTTGAGAGGCTCATTAAAATTTTCATTTGTCTGTAGTCTTGCATTTTAGTGTGAATTTGCATTTAGATTTAAAATATTTGCATTTTTACATAGAAAAGTTCAACAAAAAACTAGCAATTTTGATGGATTTTCATTAAATTTGCATGGGCATTTTGCATGTTAAGTCTTGAAAATTATTTTAAGATCTAAGAGTAAGTCAATTTCATCATAAATCAGACTTCAAAACATTCTCATAGTATTTTGTCCCAAGATCTCAAACCTAAGGCTTCAAAAACAACGATTTTTGATAAATTTGGCCTTATCGACTCTCTAAACTTGCACTATAGGTGTGTTGTGAAGGATATTTTGCATTAATTTTCTGTTATTAGGGTAATAATTTTCTTCCCCTCATAAAAATCTTCACAACACCCTTTTATCGAGCTCTTGTAGTGAAAATTTTGCGAAAAACTACACATTTTAGCTATTTTTGCCCTAGGGTTTGACCTAGTTTGCAGTCCAAGTGTGTTGTGATCAATTTTATGGATTGAGGTGACTGATATTATTGATATTATTTTTTGTACCTCCTAAAATTCCTTACAACACCCCTTTTGTCAGGTCTTGGAAATGAAAAAATGTGAAAAATAGCTTATTTTTGCTATATTTTCACTAGGGTTTGACCTTAAGTGGCACTAAAAGCATGTTGTGCTGGATATTTTTGCATCAAGTGGCTGTTATTATTGATATTATTTTCTTTCCATCATCATTTTCCTCACAAAACCCTTTGTTATGCTCTTTTGCATCAAATTTTGGTGAAAAAAGTGCGTTCTTTGACATATTTTCACTATATTTTGACTTGGCATTATCTTGGATTCACATCAAGAGTGTGTTGAGAGTGATTATATTGCTATTTTGGGCTGATATAAGACATATAACTTGTTTCCCTTGACAGAAAACCTTACAACATCCTTTGTTTCATTCACTTACATTGAAAAGTATAAAAAAATCAAGCATTTTGGGTTGTTTTTGCTCTTGTCTTTTGCACCGATTTTGAAAAGCTTTAAAAATCTGATCTTACATTGGAATGGCACCTTCATGTCATTTCTCAATGGTATGTTTACATGCAGTTATCCAAGATCTTGATTTTGACCAATTTTTAATCCTCGTGGGTGAACATCCTTTGATATTGGAATATTTAACCAAATTCAACTCTAGGAACACTCATGAGAAAGATGAGAGTAAAAAGCCTTTTTTTGCCATGGAATATGATGATGCTACTAATGTACCTTCCTTTCATCCCACTACTCTCCCTGGCCAAGATGTAGCATTAGTGGATGAGAAAAGATCTCTCACATTAAGTCCTTTGGAGATGGATATTGGGTGCAATCAAGAGGGAAACAATGTTCATTCAATAATCGTTAATAGACTTCATAGAAATATTCCTAAAATGATTTTCTGAGGGGAACTTAGTGTACCCTCTTGCTTAAAACTGGTGATTATATTTCAAGGTGTTCAAAATGTATTACAACGACCACACCACAATGTGATTGCTCACACATACAACACCCATAATAACAACCAAAGTAACCAAGTGCCACATGTGCCTATCTCTCTTCCATGTTCTCAACCTATGCTCCCTCAACCACCTCATCTTACTCATAAAAGTGGTCAAGAGTATGATCTTGTCAAACAGATTTGTGCTACTCCAACTAAGATCTCTCTTTGGGATTTAATACAAACATCGCCTACATACCATGGAATGCTCCAAGAACCTTTGCAAAAGGTGATTGTCCCACCTACTTCTAAGCCTAATGATGTAGCAGCTGTATTGGATAGTATGCATGTGACAAAAATAGATATTCTCTTTCAACAACAAGAATTACCATCAATTGAAGTTTAAAACCAATATGATCCTCTTATAATCTTTGTCACAATAAATAAAACATTGGTAAAACAAGTTATGATTGACATTGGATCGGCTCTTAATGTTTGTAGAATTGACCTTCTAGACAAAATCAAGGTTGACACATCACTAATCACACCAAATGGCATTAGTATTCATGGATTTGATAATGTTGGACGATAATCCATGGGTACTATAACTCTACCTATACAAGTAGGACCTATGCTTGTGCCTACCCTGATTCATGTCATGCCTTGTTCTTTAGCTTACAACATGATTCTTGGTAGACCTTGGATTCATGCATTGGGGATAGTTCCTTCCACCTTACATCATTCAATCAAATTTATATTCAAAGGTAAATTTCATACTATTCATGCCAATCATGAACCAGATAAATGTCTACACATTGAAAAACAACAACCAATTTACAATCATATGAGCTTAAACACTTTACGAGCCAGTTCATCAAAGCTCTTAGCCATGAATGATGTTTTGAAAGATTCTATACCATCGAATGCACTTGTTGGTGATGATTGGGGTTCACTGGATTTTAATCCTTGCAGTATAGGGGAATATAAAATTAATAGCCTTGACACATCAAAAGTAGCATTGATCTCACCTAAGCAATATTTTGAAGCACCTAAGAAACCTAAAATCCCCTTGGTAGAAAATAAAAATAATACCCTCGCTTATACTACAAATTATGAAACCTATGAGGCTTCACCTTCTTCTAAGGAAATGACATCCCTTTATGGTCAAGGATTTAAAATCCTTTATAATACTTGTGAATATGAAGGTAAGGGATGTGGTATAAATCAACAAGGAATCTAAGTACCTATAGAATCTGCTTCAACACATTACTCAAGCAGCATTGAATATAATCCTTTTAAAGAAAAGAAAGCCTCTCATCATCCTACACTTAATGTTAATTCAAAAAGATCAAAACAACATGACAAATATCCTAGATATGCAGGTTCTTAACTATGGTACCCTAACAGGTAAGTATCTCTAACCCTTTTGTAATGTGCTTCCCCCGTGACGTGTTATATGTTGTTTCGGCCTCTTGGAATGACCTCAGATTCTCCCATAAGGTTCGGGACACTAGGAGACTGCCTCTGTTGTGACCTTCCTCTATTTGTATCATCATTCTTCTAAATTGCTCTCTCTCTAATTTCATTATTGAGTGTTGTCTTACGGACATAGCATCGTGGTTGGTGACTTGGGGGCACCCTCCTACATGACTATCCCTAAGACACTTATTTCTCATCTCTTATTTATTGTTTCCCTTCCTCTAGTGTTTCCACCTAGTGGGTGGATGACAACAAACATTTACAGTGATGTAGACCTAGTGTCCCTTTTGAGAGCAATAAAAAAATGGACTTAGTTCTGAATATGACGATGGGGTTGTATATTTTATCTGACACTTGGCTAGTGGAAGCACTCATGCTTTGCACGTAGTTAAGTTTATGATGTTTCTGTCACATTTACAAACCTTAACAATACTATTGCTCCGTGCACCTTTGTTAGCCTTTAAATCTAGCCTTGGCGGTACTCGATTTAGAGAGCTTTGTGATATAGCCTCATAGTTATCCTCAAAATCTGAATTTGTTGTATAACCTTGGCTCTTTGTATGGTTAATCATATGCATTGATGTTGTTGTTTATCATGACATTGTAGACACTAACATGTTTCTTGCAAGGATGTGTTTGTGGGAACATTTGGTAATCGTAAAGTACATGTCACCTCCGGGGGGCATGGGCTTTGCGAAAGTCAGTGTTCCCTTGTGTGTTTTCTTCCTACCTTAACGTGCTTGATATTGATAACTGATATCAACCACCTTAAGGTGGGGACATATATAAGGTAAACTATCTATTATTGATGTTAGCAATGTGCTTGTCCTCAGGTGTAGGCTAGTATAATGAGTACTTCCTACATCCTGAGTTTGTTTGCAATCAATCAATCAATCTATTGCGTATACCTCCTTTTTACCATAAGGTGTCTCCATGATGTGGGTGGGGTTGTATACGTTTGAGCTCATACCTCCTTTTCACTGTAAGGTGTCTCCATGATGTGGGTGGAGTGGTATGCCATGCTTCCTTTTCACTGTAAGGCATCTCCATGATGCGAGTGGGGTTGCATTTTCAAAAGTCCTCTACAAAGGTGGGGAGCGGTTCTATGACTAACTCAACCCTTAAGCGTGTCTTTGGTGATTGTTGTGGTGAAGCCCAATCATTAGTGTGTGCCTGTAATGTGCCTGAAATGTTGATGAGCCTAGAACTAGGGAACACACCATCGCTTGTCTGCCGTGTTTTCTCTATGTCTTCAAGTGTGTGTGTTTTGGCATGTTTGTTGCCCCATATGTTATATGCATTTTGGGAGGTCTTGCGTGTCTTGCATGTGTGTTGCCCCATATATACTAAGACCTACACCTTAGGGTAGTGCATCCTGTATTATGGGAGGTTTTAATAATTTCCAGTACTTGCAGTTGCATTTTATATATATGAGAAAAATAAAAGAAAAGATATCATTTCTATCTTCCATGCATTAATGTGTCTTCTATGTATTGACTATATTCTCCATGTTCTGCATGATTGTAACTATCTTCTCTGTGTTTTACATGCATGTTACTGTCTTCTATGTGATTGGCGTGTCTTCTCTGTGCTTGATGTGTTTTATGTGTTTGTGACCTTACATTAATGCATGTAGTGGCCTCGCATTTATACATACATTAAAGTGGGGGCTAAATGTAATGTCAAAAAATGTCCCCTTGGGGGCTTTTCCCTCATAAAGTTTAGCTCCCAGGTCTTTAGTATGAATTTAGGACATCTTAGTTCTTATTTTGGCATCCCGATGGAATGAGACCTAGGTTTCATGGTAAAGTGGACCTAGGAGGACCCCTTGAGTTGTACCCTATCCAAAATAGGGGGGAGGACTTGGGTGCCCGCGCACTAGTCCTACCCTATCTTGGGGGAGCCCCAATTTCTAGGTGTCGATTTATGACCACTAGTTGGTTCTTTTGCCGACACAGTAAAGTTTGATTTTTAAAATCTTAGCGGGAATGCTTGTAGGTGCATATATAAGCACGTTTAGGCATTCATTTGTAAACTAGATTCCAATGAGCAAGCTATTTTGTTCTCAAACTTGCTCATTGGAATCTAGTTTATTAAAAGCACAATATAAGGCTTCTATTGTGTTGCAAGAGTAGACTTGTATGTTTTATGTGTTGATATTTTCAGATTTGAGCATCAATTTCCTCATCGCATGAAGAGCATCTTCCTCGATGAGAGCTTCACTACAAGGTGACATAATATTGTGTTTTTATCATTGATTCCTTTGGTTTTTACCTATGCCTCACAAGGACACGTACTCTTTGTCTGACAATGGTGTTCGGATAGTTAAGTGTCTTCGGGGCTTAACTGAGGCAAGCCTCTAAACACCACAACCCCCAAACCAAGTCTTGTGATTGCAGGTTATAGGTGTTGCATCTGGAAAAAGTGGAGTTGTAGGAAGGCTTGGAAGGCATTAGGGATTCGAGATCTAAAGAAAAGTTAGACATAGAAGCACTTTCATGACAAGGGCACTTGCAACAGTGTCCTCCGCAAATAGATCTCAGGAAACATAAGTTACAAGGCTAATCAGTGTAAGAAGGAGGTCCAGGTTCCCCCAAAAAGTAGGTACCTTGGACTTGGGTGCCCACACCTTAGTCCCCAACTGTTCTACCTTAGAACCCTGAAAATAGGTATTCTATGATTTGCCATTTTACTCTTGTCTACAAGAGCTTTTTCCATTATTCGTCAATTTGTTGTCGTATTTGCATAATTAGGGTTTTAATGGTCAATTGGACATAGGAGAAGGAAAAATTGATAATTAATTCCCTAATCCAAGTTTCCCTTCATTTGTAAGTGACCTAGTGTATGATAATGCTTTCCACTCGACCCTAGATCCTTCAATGTTTAGTGGAGAGGCAGATTTTAACATCTAAACAACAAAAGATTAACAAAATCCAATTTTCCTTTAAACATAGACTACATCACTAAACTTGACAATATGTACATGCATCTGTAGATCTATCTCTTAAGAACACAAAACATCAATCTTTATCACACATAACAACATATACAGCAAGATATCAATTTTTCGGGCCCATCTAATTCAGTGAGAAACTGAATATGAATAGTTATGACTTCTTTAATGAACATACCAATCAAAGTTAACTAAGACAAAGATTTTAGTATTTGAATGTCTTTTAAATTTTGACCTTAGATTATCCTTTTCATGCCTTTAAAATTTTTAATCATAGCCTTTGATTATATTTTTCCACCCAAGATCAGATATTGTGACTGGAGGAGATAGTTATTATAGGAGTGGGCCGACAATCACTAACGTTTAAAAACCCCTTTAGAAGGTAAACTTTAATGATGTTACCTGTTGTAAAAGGTCACTAAGGAATTAAAACATACAATGTGATGGTAAGATGTTTGAGAGACTTTGTTTAGGGTGTTAGGATAGATTAGGATTAGATTCAGGGTTTTAAGAACTTATCTTTAGATACACACCCTAACTTATCTTTAGACCACAAAAACATCTTTCAAAAGCTCAATTGCAAAGAAAGAGAATAATAATAAAGATATATAATCTAAGCATAGGGATTTTAGGGTTAGGATTAGCATTTATGAACTCACTTAGGCTACATAGATTTTAGGATGTCAACAAAACTCAAACCCATTTAGGATTAGGTTCCAAACAAAGGTATTTGTCAATACATGGAAACCCTGACCAGATGAAGACATAAGCTTGCACAATCCCTGATTAGCAACTCCATCTCAACAACACACAAAGCCTTTACTTCACTAGGGCTGAACAAATCAACATCACCACTCAAGCTACCATTTTACCAACACATTCATCTTGCATCAATATAACTTATTGAAGTGGTGCAGAAGCACCTTGGCAAATCAAAGTTGTCCTAGACAAACCTTTGATTTTGATTAAATTGTAATACTTCAACATTGTATAAGGTTAAACAAGTCATTGTTATGTCATTAGGAGTGTTAAATGTTCAAATGTTATCTCCACTTGCAAAAGGGGAAATGTTATCTTTCAAAACAATGTAAAAACTTGGAAGGTGAAGAGTCTTGTGGCTCTTGGTTCATTCCAAGATAGTGGAAACTGAAAAGACATGAGTGTATTCCTTTAAATAGGCCTTGTAATATTCAAAGATCTCGGAGGTGGTTGAATGTATGAATTGGAATGATAAAATAGCACTATTTTTATGTATTCCTTCATAATTTTTGTTGTTTTCTGATACTGTACGGCCTTGTACGGGAAACGATACATGCTATGTTGATTGTAAGTGTTTGTTCTTCCAACCACCTTCCATTTGCAGTTGGTTTCATACATTTTGGTTTCATTTTATGTAAGATATTGCAAATTTGGTAAAAACTGTCAAAAAATAGTTAAACCCTATCTTAGGGTAAACAATGGTTAAACAAGATTATGTTTCTTTGACTTTGCATGGTGGAAAAACCTAAGAATCTATGGAAAGGTTATTGTTTGGAGTGTTCTTACATATGCCAAGTTTGTAGATGAAAAGGATTTGATTTACATATGTTATTTTGATGCCCTAGGGACTGTTTTCCCTTTGATTTAGACTGGTAAAAGGGCAGAAATGTTGTGTTTTTGATGACTTTAGTATGTGTTGAACCTATTTCATGATGGTATTGGTTTGGCAAAGGTAGTAAGCGAAGCCCTTTCATATTCTACACGTTGACCTTGGTAAATGGAGGAAGGTTTATATCTTCAAAGAAGACTATCCTGTAAATACTGAGTATGACAGTCACAGTCATGACTGGTATGAAACTACTTTGTGTCCCTATGAAGTCTGTAAACCATAGAAGGGTGTAAATGTGAGATGTTTTAAATGTTTTCTAATCCATGATAAAGTTTGCAGGATCCATGTGTTGGAAGAACACCATGAAGGATAAAAGAGTGACAGTGTGGAAGCCTATTTAGGCTTATTAGAGCATGACAGTCTTTAGTTTAGAGTGTTGTTACAAAACAAAGGTATCTTCATTTTTTATATGTTTTAAAATGGCATAGAGGGTATTCAAATATGTGATCATAGTCTTGAGAAGGGGCCTAGGGTAAGAGTTATGTTTGACAGTCCTTAAGGACATGGCTACAAGGAAACAAGCCTGTCATAGCACTGTCAAAATGTAGTCAAACTGTAAGTTGCTGTCCTTTGTCCTTGAAGGTACAAGTTATAGTTGTTGGATCAGAGACCATGTGATTGGTTATGTATTTGACAAATTTATGTTGGTTGTAGTGTGAGTGCCATAGTTGCACATTGAGAACAGTCATGAAGAAATGAATGGGCAGCCTTTGTAATGGTTTGTTTGTGGGTAAATTAAAGTTACTAAGGAGTTGAGTTCTCTTGTTATTCTTTATCCTCTACATCAAATTGGTATCAGAGCTTAGAAGATTCTGAGCATGTAGATAAAGTGCCGAAGGAGGCAATCTACACTAGGATTTTGGGGTAAGCATTAGTTTTTGCTACCTAATTCTTGTTGTGAAATTTTATGGTTGCAGGTGCAAGTTCACTCACTGCAGTAGGCAAACAAGAAGGTCTGTCAAGAGGGCTGGAGGAGATGGTCCATTGGTTGTCACCAAAAGTCTTGGGGAGAGAGGCAAGAGAGGACTCCCAGGTGGGGGACATGAGTGTTGTTGTAGTAGGAAGGAGTGGACTTCTGATGATAGAGATGCACCTTGGAGGCAGCTAGTCAAACTCCATTAATAGGAATCATAGTTGGAAAGTAAAGAGGAAGCAGAGGAGGCATCAAGTCAAGGTTGAAGACATAAAGAGGCAAAAGTCATTTGAAGCAGACCACACAACTCTTGGGACAAGAGTTTTCTTCATGCTAAGGAGTATGGTGCAGGAGCACCTTGGCAAATCAAAGTTGTCGTAGACTAACCTTTGATTTTGATTAAATTGTAATACTTCAACATTGTATAAGGTTAAACAAGTCATTGTTATGTCATTAGGAGTGTTAAATGTTCAAATGTTATCTCCATTTGCAAAAGGGGAAATGTTATCTTTCAAAACAATGTAAAAACTTGGAAGGTGAAGAGTCTTGTGGCTCTTGGTTCATTCCAAGATAGTGGAAACTGAAAAGACATGAGTGTATTCCTTTAAATAGGCCTTGTAATCTTCAAAGACCTCGGAGGTGGTTGAATGTATGAATTGGAATGATAAAATAGCACTGTTTTTATGTATTCCTTCATAATTTTTGCTATTTTCTGATACTGTACAGCCCTGTACGGGCAAGGATACATGCTATGTTGATTGTAAGTGTTTGTTCTTCCAACCACCTTCCATTTTCAGTTGGTTTCATACATTTTGGTTTCATTTTTTGTAATATATTGCAAATTTGGTAAAAACTGTCAAAAAATAGTTAAACCCTGTCTTAGGGTAAACAGTGGTTAAACAAGATTATGTTTCTTTGACTATGCATGGTGGAAAAACCTAAGAATCTGTGGAAAGGTTATTGTTTTGAGTGTTCTTACATATGCCAAGTTTGCAAATGAAAATGATTTGATTTACATATGTTATTTTGATGCCCTAGGGACTATTTTCCCTTTGATTCAGACTGGTAAAAGGGCAGAAATGTTGTGTTTTTGATGACTTTAGTATGGCTTGAACCTATTTCATGATGGTACTGGTTTGGCAAAGGTAGCAAGCGAAGCCCTTTCATATTCTACACGTTGACCTTGGTAAATGGAGGAAGGTTTATATCTTCAAAGAAGACTGTCTTGTAAATACTGAGTATGGCAGTCACAGTCATGACTGGTATGAAACTCCTTTGTGTCCCTATGAAGTCTGTAAACCATAGAAGGGTGTAAATGTGAGATGTTTTAAATGTTTTCTAATCCATGATAAAGTTTTCAGGATCCATGTGTTGGAAGAACACCATGAAGGATCAAAGAGTGACAGTGTGGAAGCCTATTTAGGCCTATTGGAGCATGACAGTCTTTAGTTTAGAGTGTTGTTACAAAACAAAGGTATCTTCATTTTTGATATGTTTTAAAATGGCATAGATGGTATTCAAATATGTGATCACAGTCTTGAGAAGGAGCCTAGGGTAAGAGTTATGTTTGACAGTCCTTAAGGACAGGGCTACAGGGAAACAAGCTTGTCATAGCACTGTCAAAATGCAGTCAAACTGTAAGTTGCTGTCCTTTGTCCTTGAAGGTACAAGTTATAGTTGTTGGGTCAGAGACCATGTGATTGGTTATGTATTTGACAAATTTATGTTAGTTGTAGTGTGAGTGCCATAGTTGCACATTGAGAACAGTCATGAAGAAATGAATAGGCAGCCTTTGTAATGGTTTGTTTGTGGGTAAATTGAAGTTACTAAGGAGTTGAGTTCTCTTGTTATTCTTTATCCTCTGCATCAAATTGGAATCAAAGCTCAGAAGATTCTGAGCATGTAGATAGAGCACCGAAGGAGGCAATCTACACCAAGATTTTGGGGTAAGCATTAGTTTTTGCTACCTGATTCTTGTTGTGAAGTTTTATGGTTGCAGGTGCAAGTTCACTCACTGCAGTAGGTAGACAGGAAGGTCTGTCAAGAGGGCCAGAGGAGATGTTCCATTGGTTGTCACCAAAAGTCTTCAGAAGAGAGGCAAGAGAGGACTCCCAGGTGAGGGACATGAGTGTTGTTGTAGCAGGAAGGAGTGGACTTCTGATGATAGAGATGCACCTTGGAGGCAACCAGTCAAACTCCATTAATAGGAGTCATAGTTGGAAAGTAAAGAGGAAGCAAAGGAGGCATCAAGTTAGGGTTGAAGACATAAAGAGGCAAAAGTCATTTGAAGCAGACCACACAACTCTTGGGACAAGAGTTTTCTTCATGCTGAGGAGTATGGTGCAGGAGCACCTTGGCAAATCAAAGTTGTCCTAGACAAACCTTTGATTTTGATTAAATTGTAATACTTCAACATTGTATAAGGTTAAACAAGTCATTGTTATGTCATTAGGAGTGTTAAATGTTCAAATGTTCTCTCCATTTGCAAAAGGGGAAATGTTATCTTTCAAAACAATGTAAAAACTTGGAAGGTGAAGAGTCTTGTGGCTCTTGGTTCATTCAAAGACAGTGGAAATTGAAAAGACATGAGTGTATGCCTTTAAATAGGCCTTGTAATCTTTAAAGACCTCAGAGGTGGTTGAATGTATGAATTGAAATGATAAAATAGCACTATTTTTATGTATTCCTTCAGAATTTTTGTTGTTTCTAATACTGTACAGCCCTATATGGGCAAGGATACATACTATGTTGATTGTAAGTGTTTGTTCTTCCAACCACCTTCCATTTGCAGTTGGTTTCATACATTTTGGTTTCATTTTATGTAAGATATTGCAAATTTGGTAAAAACTGTCAAAAAATAGTTAAACCCTGTCTTAGGGTAAACAACGGTTAAAGAAGATTATGTTTCTTTGACTATGAACAGTGGAAAAACCTAAGAATCTATGGAAAGGTTATTGTTTTGAGTGTTCTTACATATGCCAAGTTTGCAGATGAAAAGAATTTGATTTACATATGTTATTTTGGTGCCCTAGGGACTGTTTTCCCTTTGATTCAGACTAGTAAAAGGGCAGAAATGTTGTGTTTTTGATGACTTTAGTATGGGTTGAACCTATTTGATGATGGTATTGGTTTGGCAAAGGTAGTAAGCAAAGCCCTTTCATATTCTACATGTTGACCTTTGTAAATGGAGGAAGGTTTATATCTTCAAAGAAGACTGTCCTATAAATACTGAGTATGACAGTCACAGTCATGACTGGTATGAAACTACTTTGTGTCCCTATGAAGTCTGTAAACCTTGGAAGGGTGTAAATGTGAGATGTTTTAAATGTTTTCTAATCCATGATAAAGGTTGCAGGATCCATGTGTTGGAAGAACACCATGAAGGATAAAAGAGTGACAGTGTGGAAGCCTATTTAGGCCTATTGGAGCATGACAGTCTTTACTTTAGAGTGTTGTTACAAAACAAAGGTATCTTCATTTTTGATATGTTTTAAAATGGCATAGAGGGTATTCAAATATGTGATTACAGTCTTGAGAAGGGGCCTAGGGTAAGAGTTATGTTTGACAGTCCTTAAGGACATGGCTACAAGGAAACAAGCCTGTCATAGCACTGTCAAAATGTAGTCAAACTGTAAGTTGCTATCCTTTGTCCTTGAAGGTACAGGTTATAGTTGTTGGGTTAGAGACCGTGTGATTGGTTATGTATTTGACAAATTTATGTTGGTTGTAGTGTGAGTGCCATAGTTGCACATTGAGAACAGTCATGAAGAAATGAATGGGCAACCTTTGTAATGGTTTGTTTGTGGGTAAATTAAAGTTACTAAGGAGTTGAGTTCTCTTGTTATTCTTTATCCTCTGCATCATGAAACAACCATGAAGATGATTCTTAAACAAGTCAATCTATCAATCTTTGACACTTCTATGAACTCTACCAAGCACCATCAACTCAGTGTGTAAGGGAATGATGATAATGATAGGATAATGATCACCAAGTTCTTCTATGAATTGACATCCTGCCAACATGAGTATATCTTACCATGAAAGTAAGCAACCTGCTAAGGTCATCAAACATCAATATATATATCATGAAAACCTTTGAGCCATGAATAACTTCATGTTAACTCCATCACATGTTTGACATGTCTCTGCCACATGTTTGATATCTCTGCATGACAATCACCTCAACACCCATGTGAACATCCTATCCTCACAATCACAACCTTCCACTGAACCCTTTGACATCAATGACAACTATAACAATAGTGTCTACCATTGTTGGTTATGTGTTTGAGGGTGCTATGACTATTGGGGTGACGTGCCCTACTGTGGGGTCCAGCTAGATGGGGACATATTGTTGTGGGGTGCATTATACCAATTAGAAAAAATTGAAGAAGAACCTAAAATTGATGTATTATAAGACAAAGGGTCTTGAGGCATACCTTGTCTTTTCCACCATGGTTTGCATTGGGACAAGTAAAAAACTTGACCTTTCTCATCCTCCAGCACTCAAAATTCTGACTTCTCCCTCTTTTCTTTGGTAATGCTGGTCAACATTTTGCATTTGCAATTAACCTTCTTCTTATAGTAATGTAGATAATATTCTGCCAGTACTGCTTTTGTATCTTTTTGCTTCTTCTTTATATATAAGCTATCCAGTTGAGTTGCAAGGTGACTGATAGTATCCCTCTTCATATCCTTCAAGAGGTTACTCATTTCTACACGAGAGATGCCTACAATAGTCTTTGTGGTTGACAAAGATTTGAGGCTACATGTCCTCTTCATGGTAGACCTTGAGTAGTTCTTGTAGGCTTTGTAGTCCAAGGCATCCATGCATTCTTCATTAACCCCTCTCAGAAATACCAACTTCAGTGAATTTGGTGAAAACCTATTTTTTGAGACTTCTAGAGGAAAAGTAGTAATTGTTCCATATAATCGTATAGGGGCTTGTCTTCTTTTTGTGACATTATGAAAATGTCATCTCCTTGCATGTATCTTCTATGGTAGTAATCTTGGTAATTCTACAAGAATTTCTCCCTCATAGTCCTCCATTTAGCCATTGCATCTTTGCTAAATCCCATGAAACATATCAATGAAGAATCTTTGAGAGTGGCTAGAAAGAGATTCAATTAGTGTGCAACGATGGTGTAACCATAACTACAACAAAGGACATTGAACTTGAGAAAAAATGTGTTTGGGTCCTCTGTAATCAAACCATGAAAGTTTGGTAAGGATGGAGGGATATTCTTCATGGCGGCTACTCGTTCTTGGTTGGTAATAAGGAATTCAAAAGTGATAGGTTTGATAAGGTTCTCCACTTCTTTGTTAGCTATTGCATCATGAAACCAAGTGGCTATTTCCCCCAATTCTACAGTGTCTCCAATCGTGGGAAATGTCACAACTTCATAACTTGTTTCTGAACTATTCTCTACATTTAGGAGAAATCTCCCTAGGGGATCTCTTATCCATCACATGCAATATTCAAAGATTTTGGTTGCTGCTTTCTACACAATATTAGGAGAGATATATTGTCTTCTTGAAATCTGTTGCTATTATAGATTTGTAATCTAACAACAATGCTAAAAAAAATAAACTAACTCAAACTAAGAAGGTTCATAAGCTTTGACATCATCCGTGGCAACAATGCCAAAAATGTTGAGCTCTATCAAAGCTCACTAATCCTAATGCAGCTAAGGCATGCATAAAACCTGATGGATGGACTCATCTTAAATCAAATAGCTTAGTGAGTAAAGTCAAGCTAAATTTAATCTATCAACCTAGGGATATGGTACTTGGCATGATGTATTTATTATATGCATAGCTAGATGACTCTGGATATGTAGTTATGTTTAGTTATGAAATGGATATTACTAAAATGCTGGAAAGAAATGTAAATTTATAAATTCAGAAAGCAAACTATGTAACTATTCTTAAGTACAACAAAAGAATAATTGAAATAGAATCAATGAATTTGGCTGCAAAATCTAAATTTGATTACATGAAACTAAAACAAACAAGTGGTAGTATTCCACAAGCGGACCTTAACTTGGGTTGTCTACTACCTTCTTTTTACCGACTTAACTTACTAAATAAATGCATTATTTTCTTCACCATGAATTAAGAACATGGAAAGTAATCTGAAATAATACTCTCTATTTTATTGATTGAAATCAGAATATACTACAATCATTTGGAAAATCTTACTAGCTAGATATTTGATGAAAAAAAGTATATACATCCTCATACAATTCCTAAATTAATGAAATGTAATGACTAACTGATCTACTTCCCTTCATACAACGAAGGATCCTTTATTTCTAAAGAGACATAATGAAACTAGGAAACAAGAACTAAAACAACTTAGAGAAGAGAGTTCTAATTAGAACATTGGAATAAAATAAATTTGTCCAAGAAGCAAGGAAGTTGTTAATCTAGTGTCAACCAACGTCAACACATCTTAAATTGGAGGACAAGTACTTTTTCCATTTGTTGCATATTGCTCATTGACGTTCCCTTCATCTTATCCTTGTCTATGCAAGGATAACGGTTCACCACTGGACAGTTGTCAGTGACTACACACTTTTGTTGTAGGAATGAACCCCTTTGGCTATAGGAACTTCTATAGGATAGAAAACTTTACTTCCTCCTAACTTGGTTGTAGGAACTCTATGGCTTGGCTATAGGTTAGTAGACATGGTTGCTAAAAAAAGAAGTTAGTTCCAATAAAATCTCCAATCATAATGATTATTGTAACCACACTTATTCACACCACATTACATATGAAAATAACTACTTGAAGCATGAAACATTCATTAAAGAATCATATAATTAAGGTAGTTCTTATCCAAATATTGTATGAAGTCTTGGTTTGAAAAGGATAAAAGTTTCTATAGAAAGGTACTTGAAAACAAGGAAAACAAGGATTAAAAAGGACAATAATGGGGTTAATTAAGTGGTAGCTTCATTCCTCTATGTCATCCCCCTTTGTCATCCCACCTCCCCTCTCATTGGTCATTACCTTCTCTTCCTTTCAAGATAAATCTTTACATGGCCTCTAAGGGAAACCCTTGTTTGGCTGGGATGTAGGCTCATTAGAGACTGCATTAGTAAGATCCTTGGAGCTTATGTAGTCAACCTAGGTGTTTAGAATAGGAATTTTGCCAAAGCCTCTACCACTTTATGGGGTTTTTGCTTAACTACTAACCTTGGTATGCATTCCTTAGAGGTATAGGGTGACTCTTTAAACATAATCAATTGCCTCTTTAGAAAGAGCGCCCCTAGCAGGTCAATTGATGCCTTAATAAATGACTCTATCACCTTCATTTCAAGTTTAAACTTGGTAGAAATTCAACATGTGTATAGAGAAATAAATATTCTAGCAGATTGCTTTGCTAATAAAGGAGTCATGATTGAAGGGGCTTGAAGATGGTTTCAAAGTGATTCACTCCAAATTAAAGTGGTGGTGATCACATAGCAAGATTTGGCTAATGCCACAAGGCTTCTAGCCATTCATTACTCTCCTCTTAATGATGGTTTATATCATTTACAAGCATGGATATCTCCATTTCTTTGAGAGACTTCCTATCCTTGATGCCTTATTTCTTTCCATTATCATTGGGTGTAGAGAACTAAAACATAAAACCAAAAAGTGCTCACAAGAGGAAGAAAAATAGAGAAGAGCTAAAATGGGTGGAAACCATAATAGAATTGAGCCTCTCACTTGTGAATACTAGTAGAATTTGGAAAATCCTCCAAAAGTGTGGCCTCATGCCATAAATGGAGTTGTTGAATTAATATGATAGCATGCTATCAAATGCGTTTGTGGAGATCTAGAACTCAAGAGTGGTAAATATGAGAGGTGTGGAGCTTCACATTTTAGAGGAATTTTTGGCCATTGTCACTAGCTTGTCCACAAAAGGAAAATGTTTAAGGATAGATGTAATAGTAGAGAAGTAGTCATACTTCCTTAGGGATGGATATATGGTTGACAAGGTTCAATTTAGTTATGTGAGAGTCAACCTTCCTAAGAAATGGCCAGAGGTCATGCTTATAACCCTAGAATCTAGGTATAATTCTATTTATACTTACCACTTTGTTCTTCATAGCCATTTCAAACCCAATAGGAGAATTAGATTTCCTTTTTTTCTATCTTCTTTGGAGTATTCTATTTTTTAGGTAAAGAGAATTATTGGTAGGCCCCTACATCAATCTCTAATTCTATTTCTCTATAGACATTCCATTAAACTAAAACCTAAGCATGTAGTCACTACCTACTTTTGTAAAACCCCCAACAAACCAAAATGAAAATCCCCTTTATCCTCCTCTACCCCCTCCTTACCTTCCCTAGACCTCATTAGTCTCTCTTTTGAGAGCCTCTCTGATCCTCATGAATGAAACTTTGGTGATGACATTTCTTTTAATGAAGAGGATACCTCTCCAACTAAATAAAAATGGGCTAAAGGGATTCTTAAAGGGAAACTAGCTAGGGTGGGAGAATGGAAATTGATAATAATGATGTTGTTATTTCATAAAATGTGTACACTAGCATTTTACACTTAGTTTAGCACTTGGCTGGACCTAAAATGCTTACACTTGTTAATAAAGACCTATTTTAGCACCTTTTTGAGCATTAAACATGTAATTATTGATCTCAATGCACAAAACCTAGAAAATAACTATAAGGTAGGGCTAATGACACTTAAAGTGCCTTATCTTAGGAGTTTTGGGGCTAAAGGACCGAGGAACCCAAGTGCCCTAGGTCCTCCTTTGCCTTGACCTAAATTGGTGGGTTTTCATCTTATGACATCTTAGATAATTCCTAATGTTGGCCTCATTTAGTTTAATTCTCTAGAAACCAATGGGAATGCATATAAAATAAAGTTAAGTCATTAATTTGAAGATCTAAGCAATCTAGGCATTCTTGCACTCTCTCATGCTCTCTACTATTCTCTAAAGCTCTCTATTGTCGATTATTGTTGTGACACTAACATATTGCAAGTCTTGTGAAGATATTTCTACTTCTTTAGGCTACACCAACTTCTTGAGTTAATTTGTGATGCTACATCAAGCATGCTAGGGTTTCCATGCTCATGGTAACTTCTTTCCTTCATGCTTTGTTCTAGTATTCCATTCTAGTTTAGATTTTCCTCCACCCTCCTAGGGTAGACACTCTTTATCTATCATCTTTTCTATTGTGGAGGTGGAAACTATTGAAATAAAGGCATATAACTAAGAGGGGGGTGAATCAGTTGTAACAAAAACTTTTATCCTTTGCTGCAATTAAACTTCTTTACCACTTATTAATAGATGAATGATATAACCATGAAAGCATGAATCAACAACACATGAGCAGAAACTAAATCAACACACATAACACCAAAATTTTTAAGTGGAAACCTGGTTAAGGGAAAAACCACGGTGGGGGTTAACCCACAAGAATTTATACTCTATTAAAAGTATTACAAATAGGGAAGGCACATGCCTTCGGGCACACTGCCCAGAGCTCACTACTCAAGGAAGCTCATTGCCTATAAAATAATTACAAGAGTTCACTGGAATGGTTGAACTGAGAAATAACATCTAACAATGCAGAATTACAGTTTCGGATATGCACAATATACTAACTTTACACACTTCATCTTTTTTCTGCTCTACTTCACTGCTCTGCCATGATCCAGAGCTTAGATCTCTTGCATTCGCACTTGATTATGCTATACTTTGCACTTGTCCCTTCATATTTGCACAACCACACACTCAAATGCTCAAATCCATTGATCATATATATCCGCTACATGAGATAACATCAACTGCAGTCTGCCTTGAGAAAAACTTACAGTCTTTTTAAGAACACTGTTCTGTCAGCTGAATCCATGCCCAAACACCAATGCGGACCAAAGCCTATACATTCAAGTCATCACACATGTTAGCCAATACCACTAGATCTCACAAATTACATAACCAACAACTTTTCCTAATCTGCACAATGATTAAACACTAAGTTGACCTGTTCTTCTCTGGACTAAACTAATTAACCAAAACCTGATACTTAGATTCTTGTAACTTACAATCGCTTCATAACTGGAGGCTAAAATCTTGGATTTAGGTATCCTTGACATCCCTTAACATTCCCTCAGATCCACAACATAATGTGATTATCTATGGAGAAATGTAGACTAATATGCTAAACCCTGTCAATTGCTCTATTCCTATCTATCTTGACTTAGATAAATCTACACTCTACCTTTCGGTATGATCAAATGATGTAATGTGGATGTGTAAGATAGATTTAGATGCCATCAATGACAACACCTGACATGCCTAGCAGTGTCTCTTGTCAACAATCTCCCCCTTTGGCATTGATGACAACACTTAGTGAAAAAATGACTAAGTGTTAGAACAACTCCTCCTTACTTTATACACTTATGATTTCCAATGCCCCCCCTTAGATTAATTCTTCATTTTTCACTATTTTTTCTCTCCCCCTTTGATATCAATGGCAAAGGCTGGGATCTTCATACCAAAATTCATGCAAAAATTATATGTACAAGGGTCAAAACTCTACATACTTCTACATACAGTTCTTAGGCTTTGTTTATCAACAAAAAGATATCACCAAAAATGTTTTTCAACTTTATCAATTCATTGTCCTAGTTCTTTTTAATACTACCCAAGATAGATATGTGCCCACTAAAAAAAAATGCTAGAGATTCTACTTTTTGAAGGTCAGTAGGATCACTAGTAGCAACTACTACTTGAGACTCTACCAATATGCCATACATATTTTCTAACTTAGGGGAGGTCAGTCCCTGGAACTCATCCAATCTACCCAAAATTTTGGCCTTTTCCTTCTCCAAATCACTCAATTCATTCTGCAGACTCACTACTTGGCATTCTTTGGTAATTATAGATTTAGTTAAAGGACTATATGACTAAGAAATATTAGACAATTTGAGCTCTATGTCCTTAATCTTTTTCTCAATATCTTCAACAATTTTAGATCTATTTAGACAAAATTTATAGATCTCTGCACCTTTAGACAGGGAATTTTGAATACTCTTTACATTGGTATCAAGCCTGGATCTATCATAGCTAATTATTTTCTCTATTTCAGCAAACCTCTTCTCATTAAATTCATTTTTGACTTTAACTTCTGCTGACTTCTCTAAGGTTTCAAAATGAGAACTTATAGAGTTTATCAAGTTTTTCAACTAACCAGAAGGAGATGCTAAAGAATCCTTCTGAAATGTGGGCATGATTTTCTCCAAAATCCCAGATGCAAGGCCAAGCATCTCGCTATCTTCTAAATGGGACTTCAAAATTTCCTCTCTAACCTTAGCTTGTGTAATAGAGGCCTACTTTATCTTCTGCACTAGTGATAAAGAATCAAAATTGATTGGTCCTTGTATTATGTCCTGATCTTCTGCAATCTATTTATCTCTTTCCAAAATTTCTTTCACTGCATCTGTAGTGTCTCTTGCCCAAAATGATGTTTCAGACTTGTGCTCTTTAGGGCCTCCATCTTCTACCTTTTTGGAGTCAACCACAATGTTCTGCTTCTCACTTTCATTCCTTTTCTCTACTTCTGTCTTCTTTGCATCATCATTAGAAGCATCCTTGCTTTTATCTATGTTAGAAATATCTTCTGCCTTTTCTTCTGGAGGATTTTATGTATCCTTAGTAGTAGTGTTATCATCAAATTTATCAAATTCCTCAATATTTGGAATGGAGGAATCAACTTCAACATTAGTTTCTTCTTCAACAGTGGGAAGATTATGCTTTTTCAATGCATTGAGAAGAATCTCCTGAGTATTTATAACTACCTTATCAATTTCTCCTAGCATGAACATATTCATTCTGATCTTACTCCTGAAGTCCTCTTTCACTTCTTTGAATATCAGGTTCTTTTGATCTGGAGTAATTTGAGGACACAATTTTATTAACACATGCTCCTAGAGCTCAAAATATTTAGCTTTTACATTCTCTTTTCTTAATTCTAGAATTTTTGCAAGGCTTTCCAGAATTTTAGAAGTTATTTCAAATAAAGTCTTACTATAGATATTCAAATATTTGACTATTGCTTCCTCCAAAACTCACTTATCAGCATCACTGTAATGATTATAAAATTTAGTCACTGGCTTCAAGTTTCCATCTATAGTGACTGACTTAATGATGTCATCCACACAGAGAATGGGCTTCTCAACACAAGCCTTTGATTTATGCCTTTTACTTGTCTTTTTGCCTCTAGAGGGCTTCTTCTTAGACACTTTATTAGCTTTAGTGCCTAATGCCTTCAATTCTTTGACCTCATCATCTGAGTCAATTTTTTCTTCATCCACTTTCTCCACATTGACATATGTTTTTTTTCTTTTTACCTTTGTCCTTTTTCCTTCCTTACCAGAGGGTTCTTCTACAACAAGAGAAGGTGATGTACCAGAGGTTATACCTATACTCCTTGTAGTTCTTGGCTTTGAAGAGGATTCCATTAGAACACTTCCTTATTCTCTTTCCCACTCCTCAACTTTCTCTATTCTTTCTCTATTTTGTCTCACAGCTTCTCTTGTTATGCCAATGCTTTTTGCATACATTTCAACTTGCCTTTGAATCTTTCTCTTAGATTTAGGCTTTCAAATCTCAACATGCAGTTTTACACTGAGTTCACTATATGTCTCAAATCTTTCAACTATGGTGTCCTTTGGTTTACTCAGAAGGTGTTGAGCATACATATCCAATACTTGCTCATCAACTTCATACCTAATGGGCATGATGCACCCAATTCTTGGTTCAACTATTTCCATTAAACACTGATCTGTATCCACCATAAAACAAACTGTATCCTTATATTTTCAACCATAGATGTAGGGATTCTTTCCTTTGATTGCATCATGTTCTAAAAATTCTTGAAAAATCCCCAAAGAGTAGTCCTTTGGGTATTGGAGTCATTAATACTATTCAAGTGCTCTCTTATTTGTATAGCAATAGGCTTATCGCTGGTCCAACACATGCTTTTCTTGCCGGGTAACTCATTCATGAAGTAGAAGAACAAACACAGGACCAATGTACCATATTTGAAAATGTTCTTCTTATCCTTCTTAACCTTATTCAAATTTTCCATCATCTAGTTCTACAGTAACTCACACAAGTCATAATCAATATTCTCTCTCAACATCTGATAACCTGCATAGATAGTTGTACTAGATATAGAATTCTCCCTATTGGAATGATATATCTTGTATCCAATCACCATTGATGCAAATTTGATATCCAAATCAGTGATGTCATTTATTATCATTTCCCTTTTGTCAAACCTTGAACTGGTAGCATCAATTACAATTTGATTCTTTACTGACTTCAACATTGGCAGTCCACCAGATAGTTCAACCCTGTCATGGCCTTGATGACATCCTTGGTGATATTGAAGGGTTTCATTAACCACATAAACTCATCGTGCATCTGACTCAACACATACCGGACCCACTCATCTTCATCAAAGGATGGAAACCCTATAATCTAAATGAAATGTTTATCGTACAGTGCCTTATACTCGGGTTTAAGACCATGAATTTTATCCATCAAATGATTCTTGAACAAATCTACTAACTTTGAGTCCCCAAAATCATCTATGCCAGCATGAATATAGGCCCTAATATCTTCAATGTGCAATACACCATATGTGACACTTGAAAAGGCACCTAGTAGATCAACCTCTACTGATTTGTGTGGATGCTTCTTAAACTTTGGCTTAGGTCACTCAGTGATATTCACAACCAGAGGTGTAGCCATTGCAAAAGATTACAAGTTCAAAGCTTAGCAGAAAAATACCTTTTTCTCCATGGGATTAGGGTTAGCTGATGAATTTGCCTATCACACTTTCAATCTTTGAAATCTCATCTCAAGCACTCTTCTTCTTGTTTTCTTCAAATACAAAGTGATTCAAATGTTTAATGAATGACTTTTTATGCTCCACAAAACCTAATTCACCATTGTAATAAATGTTGTTCCCTAATACATCTGGTTACACTGTTTCTACATATAGTCAATCTTTAATTGGTCCACAATCAATTGCATTATCTTCTTTTCTTCCAGAATTTGCTTCAAAAGATCTAAAATGGGTTTCTTTAACTTCATTCATCATGCCATATTTAGGCACCCATTTACTAGTAGGGGGAATTAGATTTTTAATGCAGTTCCTATTGCAAATATGTGCCTAATCGGTGTTTTCATTGATGTCAACATATCCTTGTTGCCGTTGGTGTCAATTGTATCCTATTTTGTTGCCTATTTAGAAGATTGAAATGTTGAGGATATTGAGAAAATTAATGAAGATCAATGTATGCAAACCATATGGCTGTTTAGAGGATTGTCTGAAGTAGCTCTAGTTAAGATTTGAAGGGTCGGCATGAAGATTTGAAGAAGCTATGGTCATCTGAGTAGAACTGGGTTTTGCTATGTTTAGAAGAGACAGAGTGACAGTAAATTGATCTAGATTTCTCTACATTGAAATATAATGATCTGTCGATCTAGAGACATGTTTGGGAAGTCAGTCTGTATCATCAACCCAAGTGGTTCATGGTTTGGAGGTCCGCAAGCAATCTTTCTAGTGTGACAGTCATGGAAGATAGTGTTCTTGAGGTTCCGGATGAAGATGCAAGTGATTCTAATGATTTGGAGCAGTGGAGATGTTTTTGTTGAATTCAATGTGCTTGTGGATATTTTTGAATCATGTGACTATTGTGTTGGAGGTTCGCATTGAAGATTAAGCTCGTTGTTGAAGATTTCTTCCTTGGTGTTGTTGTTCTTCCCTTTCTTGGAGAATCAAATGATTCAATTGTGTTGCGGATGATCTAAGAGCAATTCTATGGAGTGTGGTGTGTTGATCAAGGAAGATTTGAGTCATATTTATGTCTGGCCGATAGCTCAATGATTCACATTAAGTCAGATGCTTGTAGTACTGACCTTGATGTTTATTCCAAGGTTAATAAAGCATATAAAGGTGTGTAGTTGAGTTGTGGAAAATCATCCTTGTACAAAAATAATCAAATCCAAAGAAAGGATCAAAGGTAGTGTAGAGAAGAGGAGGAGTAGAAGAACAAGAGCAGTAAAGAATGAAGAGTTAGTGAAGAAGTGTTTGGGGGCAAAGCAGAAGTTTTGTGAGCCTTCAATGAGATTGAACTAGGCATGAAGAAGATGCTATTTCTCAGTTAATTATTTTTGTACTAAACATAAATTTCTATAGGTAGTGAGCCTCTTTAAGCAGTGAGCTCTGGGCAGTGCGCCCGAAGGCAAGTGCCTTCCCATTTTTAAGTACTTTTAACAGGGTATGACTATTGTGGGTTAACCCCCACCATGGTTTTCCCTTAACCGGGTTTCCACATTAAAAATCTTGGTGTCAAATGTGTTAATTGTGTTTCTTATCATGTGTTATTGTTTCATGCTTTAATGTTTACATCATTGCTCTATTTGTAAGTTGTGAAAGAAGATTAAAGATAAAAAAGGTTAATTTTGTGGGACAACTGATTCACCCCCCTCTCAGTTGTCTGGCCTAATTCCAACAATTGGTATTAGAGCTAGTTCCTCTAAAAGAAGCTTGACCGCTTGAGGAGATCTAAGATGTCAACTTACAAGAAGGAAAGTCTGAGATTTGATGGAATGAATTACTCCCTTTGGAAGGTACTCATGGAGTGTCACTTGCAATGTATGGGTGATGCCTTTTGGTTGACAACTAAGGATGAGTATAAGGTTCTGAAGAATGGTCCTATAACTGTAGATGAACTTAGGGATGCTAAACATAACATTTGAGCCAAAGAAGCATTGTTGAGTGCCCTGACTAATACAGAGTTGACAAATGTCCTAGAATTGAAAACTGCTCATGAAATCTAGAAAAAGTTGGAAACACTATATGAAGGTGATAAATATGTCAAATGTGCTAAGTTGTAGAGCCGAAAGGGTAAATATGAAAGGTTAATGATGAGTGAAGATGAAAACATTACTTCCTACATGTAGAAGGTGAATGAACTTATGACTGGTATCAGGAGTGCTGGTGGAATATTGGAAGAATTAGAGATTATTGCCAAAGTGCTCAAATCCTTACCTCTAGCATACAAGCATAAAGTTGTTGCCATTGAAGAGATCAGGACTGTGACAACTGTTACAAGGGATCAGTTGATTGGTAAGCTTTCAGCATTTGAAATGACTGAGTTTGGTGATTCTCTTCCTAAGTCTGAATTTGCATTTAAAGCTAGTATTCATGGAAAGCAAAGATATGATCTGGGTGAAAGCTCTTTAAGAAGATCAAATAGATTTGACAAGACAAGGAAGGATCTTGAAGATGATGAAACCAAGTTTGATGAAATTGAAGCACTTTTTGCTAAAACATTGCAAAGAGGATCCAGTAAGTATGAAGGAAAATTACAATTCAAATATTTTACTTGTAATAAGATTAGTCATTTTGCCTCAAGGTGTCTGGAGAGAGGTTCAAAGCTAAACCCTAACAGACCTAGAGTTTAGAACAAATGCTACTACATCTAAGAAGATGGTGAAGAAGGAGTCACATGTCATGCCCACATTTCCCATGCGGTCATGACACGCAACACATGTGTCATGTTCACATTTGTCATTTGATGATGACATGAAATATAAAAAAAATTCCACGCTTTGCTAGAAACCCCCTTGCACGCGTAAGCGTGCTCGGTGGCGTTACAGTTAAGGCATAAACATGATAGTTGAATGCGGGATAATGCATTCACATGCGCATACCATTCACAATGAAGGCCAACTAGGGGGTTGATGCAACATGGCTAACGTCACCAATAGGGTTAGGATCAACAATCAAAACCCTAAGTTAACCTATGTGAATGATGGGATTTTGACGTGAGTCAAAATCAACAGCCTAATCCAAGTGCATGAGAGGATATGATATAATACAAAAATCAAATGATGACACTCAGCAAAAAATAATATTATAATCCCAAACAGGGTTAAATTCCACTAACCTAGCTAAACCCTAAATTCTAGAAAAATCTAGCAGCATAATGCCTTACAGGCATGATTAGGGTTTATTATAATTAAACTAATTTTGATCAAATGGTTTACTGATTTGGTTTATATTACCTACGTCTCACTAGTTGTAATGGTAGATTAGATGAATAAGTTAATTGAACATTTTTCAACAAAGTTCGATCAATTTGTTCTCCTTCACGTTTTCTATAAATTTAAAATAGCTACCCTAGCCTACCTATCCCCTAGACCTAGATTAATTAAGCTTAACACTTAATTAACCTTGCTTAGCCCATCCTCCCACACACCTTTGAATAAAAATCATTCTTTTATTCAAAGGGTCAAATCTTCCTTACACCTCATTTATCACCCTCTTACACATGTAAGTGTACATGTGTCCTTCAACCTTCACATCTCCACATAAAAGTGAATTTTTAATTCACACTCCCCCATGAGTTGAAATTTTAATTCACTTGTCATATCCACTCTTCCCAAAAATAAATTTTTAATTCATTTCTATTCTCCACACCTCTTCCCAATGTGAATTTAAAATTCACAAATAATGAGAGCCCTCCAAATCCATTGACCAAATCTCAACCCTTGATCTCTCTCATCCACTCCCCTTGTAACATTTGTCACAAGGCTATGAATCCAATCCAAACCCTAAATCTCAATCATTTCTATCCCTTGATCTCAACTTTTAATCCTCACCCTCCATCCCTTTTCAAAAAATCTATAAATAAGACCCTCACCCAAGCCATTAAGAACAACTTCTTCTTGCATCCTTACCATGCTCAAATTTCTCTCAAATCTCTTCATCATACCATCATAATGCCAAAATCATTCCTCATCCCCATCTCAATCTCTATCTAAATCCATTATCTCTCATCCTATTGTGTTGAAAGCAAAAGCAATCCACATTTCATCTACTTGGGTAGAATCTAAGGAGTTTGGGTGCAACTCCTTCCACCCTATCAAGGATTTGTGACTCATTGTGAAAGGTATAATGCTTGTTTATGCACTTGTTTTATGTTTTCTACTTTCATTTTGACCTCATAGATCACATTGGCATGCCTAGTGGGACCCACAAGGTCCCAACCTAACAATCTTGTGAGTTTTTTTTGTTATGAAGATGTGTTTTTTGCAGATTAGCGCTATCCCTCTACGCAGTGGCACCATTTTCCTCATGTTTTGGCGCTATTTTAACACGACAGTCCCACGCATCTTTGACTTAGATCTAATCCTTGTCTTCTTGTCTTTTTGGCCTTTCTAGCATTTTAGCTCCTAGTTTTTACAGGTTTTACACAAAAAACAAGGGGAGACTATGGAAATTTTTTCCTAAAATCCATCCATTGACCAACTCTATGTAGTATTGGCGCTATCGTAACCCAGTTCGGTGCTATCTTTCTCACTGCAGATTGTAAACTAAGGCAAAAACATAGTTTAGTGCTATCGTGCCTCTGTATTGGTGCTATCCTATATATTGGCACTATTTTCTATATTGGTGCTATCTTGTATATTAGTGCTATCTTGTATATTAGTGCTATCTTGCCTTTGGATTGGTGCTAGTTTCTATATTAGTGCTATCTTGCCTTTAGATTGGCGCTATTTTTTGTATTAGTGCTATCTTGTATATTAGCGCTATCTTGCCTCTAGATTGGTGTTATTTTCTGTATTAGCACTATCTTGCATTTGGATTGGTGCTATTTTGTATACTAGCTTAGGGATCTGTGCAAGGTTGGGTCCCTTTTCTGCAGGATATTTCAAATCATCCTGGGGCACAATCTAGAAGCTACTAACATCTTTTGTAGGGATTTCTTAGCATAGAGAACATTTCATCTTGGTGCACCTAAAAAGAACTTTTGTGTGCTTAGCTTAGAAAACACTTAAATTTGGTGCATAAAATCAATCTTGCATGCAAAACAATCTACAATCAAACATTTCATCTTGGTGCACCTAAAAAGAACCTTTGTGTGCTTAGCTTAGAAAACACTTAAATTTGGTGCATAAAATCAATCTTGCTTGCAAAACAATCTACAATCAAACATTTCATCTTGGTACACCTAAAAAGAATCTTTGTGTGCCTTAGTAAAGAACATTTGATTTTAGTGCAACTAAAATTAATCATTGCTTGCAACAAACAACCGTAGGCACATTTTCAATTTGGGCTTAAAATGAACATTAGATTTTGTTTGTTGTGTCTTGTGCACTTGCACGTTTGTGTTATCCCATAGGGTAGAATCAAAGTATCCTCTCCCCTTGCCTTCAAAAGGATCTTGGGTGAAGAGAAATGGTTCTATTCTATTTTTCATTTTAGGATGTGGGCCTGCGCTTGAGACACATCTATTCGGAGAACTCATTGGTGACCCCAAGCGATACTTTCATTTGGTTCGCTATATTAAATTGAGGATAAGACAAAAGCCAAGTCTAATCAGTGTAAGTGCTTACCATTTGGTGCTAGCTTGAAAGGAAGTAGTACCCTCGAGGTATATTAAACTCCTAGTAGAGCTAGTCAAAACCTTAAGTGGTTTATTGGATGCTTGTAAGGTGCCGATCCCCCGGATGCACCCCCACTATGAACCATTGTTTTAGAAGCCAAAATCCCTCTACTTGTTCAACAAGTATTGTCCTTGCCTCACCTTAGGTTATGCATGCTTGATAAATCTTTCACATTTTCTCATAAACTAAACCTTTGGCCATTGTGTTTTCTTGCTTGTTTGTTTGTCTGCTTGCCAAGAAAAATCAAATTCATCCATCATTTCAACCATCCACAATATTTTAGTACCATTTCCATCTATTTTAGTGCCTTCTTCATCCATGTCCAAAAATCAAAATTTCCCATCAAAAACATCAATTTTATAAGCCCATTTTTCAAAAAAATTCCAGTCAGGGGCTATGCCCCCAAACCCCTGTCAGTGGGGGGTTGCGTCCAGCCCCCCACACCCCCCTCATGTCGGGTTGGGTTTTCCTCTGAACACCGCTAAACCATCCCCCCATTTATCAAAGCCCATAAGTTGAGCTTATCCAATCCCTTCATTTGAGCTTGATCAAATTCTAATCCACTTCCTCTCTAGTCATAATCTATCTTCATCATCCTAATCATTCTTATCCACTTCATCTTAGTCCAATCACCCATCTATCCTAATCATCCTAACCACCTATCTTATCCACATCATCTTCCAAATCATTTAATCCAATCTTATTCTAATCACCCTCATCATCCTTAATCCAACTCATTAACATCATTCTAATCCCACCTCATCCAAATCAAATCCAAAATCCAACCAACATCAATCAATAATCTTCCAAACCATATTCCAAATCCCATCCAAAATCAACATTGATTCCAATCAACATCCAAGTCCCCCAACATCACTATCAAACTCTAAATCCAAATCAACCCAATCAAAAATCAAGACCTTAATTGATCATCCAATCAAATCAACCAAATCAATTCTATTACTTAAGTGTCATTAGTCCACCTTAAGTATATAGAATCATCCATCCTTTGAAGCAAATTGAATCACCCTAAGGTCTTGAAATTTGATCCCCAACATTGCAATCATCCATCATCCTCCATCATCCCATACCTCCCCAACAACATGGATCCTTATGTAGCAATGCAACAATTCCAAAGACTTAGAAAAATCTATGAGAACATGGACCCTAATGCTAAGGAGAAATGCAAAAATGACATTAGAGATATCCCCTTAGCACACCTCATCATTGGAGAATTCCAAGTCCCTACCCAACCTTCATCATACCAACCTTCATCCTATATGTCCACTCCATCAACCTCATATCAACCTTCAACCTCATACCAACCTCCATCATATCAACAAACACCCTATCTTTTGTCCCTGCTAAGATTATACCAATCTTCATCCCCTTATACATCCATACCATCATATATACCCAACCAATCAATACCTCCAGCTTATCCATCCCCCAACCTTTGTCATGCTAACTTTGATCAAGGGAACACAAATCTAGCACACCTCATAACCGAAATCCAAAGCTTATATCAACAACCATTCCCCCACGCAAATCCCCCATCCCCTAATCCCCATCCTCCAATCCCCCCATCACAATATCCCCCCAATCTTATCAACCTTAATCCATCATCTTATGTAGCTCCCAATCCACCAACCCCTATCACCCATGCACCATCTAATCCACCATCAAGTCCTCCAAATCCTAAGCCCACGACATCTAAAGAATCCTTGTGGGATTTCCTCCAAAGAACATCAAAAAATGAAAGTAAAGCTATATAATCCCCCAAATCCTCCACCCCTCCAACACCACCATCTAGTCCCACACCTATCCTTGAACCCATCCAAGAACCATCACTACCTAATCCCATCACCCTCCTATCCAATCCCAATCCTAATCCTACACCATCCACCATCATTATTCATCCATTATATTGTTCTTCAACCCATACACTCATGAAGGATGCCATCCATTGGTTGTTAGCAAGGAATCAAACACCCTCATGCAATCCAACACCCACCAAACCTCTTGAACAATTTCCTAGCATAAGTCAAGCACCCATCACATCCATCCAAGAACCTACCATCACCATCCAAGTCACGTCCATTTCTATCCAAACACACGAACCAAATCCAAAGCATGTTGAAATATCAACCCCCTATCTCAATCAAGATCTAACCATCCCATCTAATCCCATCCCCGATTCCCCCCATCTATTGATCACCTTATTGATCCCACACCATCTTCTACTACCCCTTTATCATCCCCCATTAATCCTTTACCCCCATCTACCAATCCCATCCCAAATCCATCCCCTTATCCACTTAGAAAAAGAACCTTCATCTGTGGTGACCCCCTTATAGGAGGTGAACAACTTCCATCCACCACCTATCCTTCTCCAACAAATAATGGACTCGCATCTTGTTTCCAAAGCACAAACATCCCATTGCATGTCGCATGCTCCAACATATGAACTATCAAGGAAAAGGCTTAGGACTTCATGAAAAAGGCATCTTAGAGCCCATCCACACCACATTCCATCCATCCTCGCATGGCCTTGCCTATACACCCCAAGAAAAACACAATAAACATGTTGGTACCACCCATGCATCCTCCAAAATCTATTCACCCAATTCAAAATCTGGTGCATCACATTGCACTCTTAAATCATATGTCACCATCCCTCCTCCATCGTCATATCATTTGCAAAAGCATGTGATCATCCATCTTCCTCCATCAAATTTACCTCCACTACTTCCAACTCCAAATATCCCTATCAAATCCACTTTACCTCCTATCCTACCAACGCCAAACACCCCTATCAACAAATCCTCTCATTCTCCTATCCTCCCAAATCCTAATATCACCATCCTCAAATCTCCTCATCCATTTATCCATAAATCCACTTTTAACCCCTCCACCCATAAACCCCCTAAAATTCCCAATCAAGACCAACAAAAGCACACATCTTTCAAACATGAAGCTTCCCCCAAATCCATGGGATTCAAAAGTAATAATTTGAATGCCTCAATGCATAAAGCACAAAATCCTAAATATGTTATCCCTTCCAAGAAAAATACAAAATCCAAAAGGCTATCAAAGCCCACACCGTCAAAAGAAAAAGCAAAAACAAAAATGGTGTGGGTCCCTAAACCACCAAACTCTAATGAGGCATTCACCTCCCAATCTACCGCAAAATCCCAAACATCCCTCTCCCCATCTAAAAATCCCATAATTTCTAAGTCCATTTGGGTCCCTAAAACCCCAAATCGACCATCTAAAAATCCCCTATCCCGATCCCCATTACTACCGACCCCCCATCCAAAACATAGGCTTCAAAATCAAAAACAGTGTGTGCAGCCATTGGTCTTGGTTCCCCTCCACCACTTGACATTCCCACATACCCCCATCTCTCCATCTTTCATTCACTATCCTACATATCTTCCCCATCACATTCCTATGGTCCATGCTTTCGCATAATCCACATCATAACCCGTATAATCCACATCATAATCCACATAATCCACATCATAACCCACTATCCACTGACATCCATGCAATCTTCATCCATAATGCTATCCAACATGGGACCATCTTCGCCTTGCTATGGAAACAGACACTAGAGTCCCCATTCCATCAAAAAAGTAAAAAAAAAAAATTTAAAAAAAAAAATCAAGAAAATAGTAAAGAGAAAAAATCTGTCCAATGGTGAAAACCACTCCTCGTGGGGCCTTGGGCAAGTACCATGATGAAAATCCCTTGTGGGCGTCATGCATAATCCCTTCTCCATCCATTTTTGTATCCCTCCACTTGGGGGCAAAACCATATCCTTCATCCACATTCATAATATCCTTTGCACATCTTATCCACTATCTTATCCTTATCCTATCATATTCCTATCCACTATCCCCTATTTATCCTATCATATTCCTATCCACCATCCCTTATTTATCCTATCATTCCCCATCCATTCTATCCACTATATTCCCCTCCTTAGATCTTGATAAAGACAAGGGGCAAAATATCAAAAAACATGCTTTGAACACATTTCGGCATACTCCCTATTCAAGCATATCCTCCATCCATCTACTACAAAGACCATCCATCCAAACGTGAACCCATCATGCAAAACTCTTTAAGCATTGAGGCATATGATTCCTTGTAACCTAGCCCTTGGAGAAAATCCTTATCCCCATCTCCCATCCATCTATCTTGCATCCCTATCTCTATCTTCTAATCCATCTATCATGAATCTCCTCTCTATCACCTTCCACTGCCATACCCACCATCCATCTATCATGTATCCCTATCCAATCCTTTATCCCCCATCCTATCCCTTATCCACATGTATCTATATATCTATCCATTTATCAAAATCTCCTATCCATTATCCTTTCATCACCAATCCCCCAACCCAATCCCATCATCTCCACCTCTAAACTTGGTGTTCTCTTGTCATTGGTATCTAGCACAAAGGCTATCCAAACAATCCAATGCAACCATCATAATAAACCATGCCCTTTCCAAAATCCATAAAATCCACAAAAAAAAAAATCCATCACTATCCCACATCATCATCACAAATCAGAACTACATATCATCACCACCCACATCTTAATGTGCCTTGATCTCATGGATACATGGTATGTAGGTAGTCTGGAATATGAAGGAAGTTTTCAGTACTCAGGTACATAAGATGCACCCATCCAACCCGCTTGGATGGTCCCTACCCATTGAGCTTACACTAGATCCAAACATAATTTCCCAAGCATCACATTACCTATGAAAGCATCATCCCTTAATACAAATCATCAACTATCAAATCAACATCAACCACAACTTGTCACCATCATATCTTGAGCCAATCTTACAACATCAACTAAGCATGATCCAATCATCCATTGATTCTTGCCTTAGGAAATATTGTTCCTATGATAGGCATAATCTATCCTATCATCATCCATCTTGGCAAGAGATACAATGGCTACTTGTTTGGTTCATTGGTCTTTTCATTTTTTATTTTTATCTTTTGTCCTATTCGAAGATCACATCAAAACTACCTTGATCTCACTATACCAAGGTATGTGGCGAAAACATCTAGAATGGGGCATATTCTTGCTTTTATATGTTGTGCTTGTGGGTCGGTTCTAGCATATTGATCTCCTTGTGCATCTAAGGTTCATCATACCTTTTGTGTATTAAGGGTTTATGCTATGAGTCCCCTTCCCTCATCTAGACAAGGTTGTACTATCATGGGAATGCATGGGATCACCCTCCTATTTGCGTGTCTAGTCCATGCAAAGTGTCGGATACACATCATCACCCTGGTCTTCTATACCTTGGTGAAAATATCCACTTTGTTATATAAAACCTAGGATTGCTCTAAATAATTGTCAGCACAATAATCATCCATTTTCCAATCCATCTATCATCTAATCATCAATCCATCATCTTTCTTTCATCTCACTCCTTATCCTCCAACCAGTTCAACCAATCTACTTCATCCATTTCAAGAGCACACCCATGTTCTTGCAACCCACATGTCCTCTCGAGGGGGCATCCCCCTTACCAATCATCCGTAAACCTTACCCTCTTCTTCTAAGCCAAAATCTTTTTTTATCCAATCCAACTCTATATTTTAACTTCTTTGAAATAGCGTTACTTAGCTACAACACCATTTCAAAGAGGGGCAAATATAGACACCTAAAATTGACTTGCTATGCAAACCAATTTCCTATATCTCTACACCACCAATTATCCCTCCTATTAATTAAATAAATTTATTTTATTTAATTAATTTATCCCTTATCATCTACCTTTGATTATTTACCCATCCTTTGTGATCAATTAATTCACTTAATCACTTTACCTTATAACTATATCCTCATTGATTAAATAAATATTCTCAATATTTATTTAGTTAATCTTCCCATTTCCCTAATCCTTGTTAATTAGATAAATCATGCTTATCTAATTAATCTAGCCTATTAATCAACCTATCCCTATCCTAGTTAATTAAATATCAATTATTTAATTAGCTACCCTAGCCTACCTATCCCCTAGACCTAGATTAATTAAGCTTAACACTTAATTAACCTTTCTTAGGCCATCCTCCCACAAACCTTTGAATAAAAATCATTTTTTTATTCAAAGGGTCAAATCTTCCTTACACCTCATTTATCACCCTCTTACACATGTAAGTGTACATGTGTCCTTCAACTTTCACATCTCCACATAAAAGTGAATTTTTAATTCACACTCCCCCATGAGTTGAATTTTTTATTCACTTGTCATATCCACTCTTCCCAAAAATGAATTTTTAATTCATTTCTATCCTCCACACCTCTTCCCATTGTGAATTTAAAATTCACAAATAATGAGAGCCCTCCAAATCCATTGACCAAATCTCAACCCTTGATCTCTTTCATCCACTCCCCTTGTGACACTTGTCACAAGGCTATGAATCCAATCCAAACCCTAACTCTCAGTCATTTCTATCCCTTGATCTCAATTTTTAATCCTCACCCTCCATCCCTTTTCAAAAAAAATATAAATAAGACCCTCACCCAAGCCATTAAGAACAACTTCTTCTTGCATCCTTACCATGCCCAAATTTCTCTCAAATCTCTTCATCATACCATCATAATGCCAAAATCATTCCTCATCCCCATCTCAATCTCCATCTAAATCCATTATCTCTCATCCTATTATGTTGAAAGCAAGAGCAATCCACATTTCATCTACTTGGGTAAAATCTAAGGAGTTTGGGTGCAACTCCTTCTACCCTATCAAGGATTTGTGACTCATTGTGAAAGGTATAATTCTTATTTATGCACTTGTTTTATGTTTTCTACTTTCATTTTGACCTCATAGATCACTATATATATATTAAAAAATGGACATTTCTATGTTTTTGTACTGGTAAAAACCCCATGTTTGTTTGGCAGTGGGGAAGTGGTGCTGCTGGAGGCAACGACGGTGAATTGTGATGGAGGGTAGAGGTGTTGTGGACTGCAGTGGTGGAGTTGGAGGGACGACTGCAAGGTAGAAGGTACTGTGGAGTGACAAAGGAGAGTGGACTGCGTGGGGGGCAGAGATATAGTGGTCGCGGGGAGCGAAGGGTGCCGCAGCGGGGTATACGACAGAGGTCTACAGGGGAATAAGAAGAGGGGAGAGTGTGGGGAGGGGGAAGGAGCCCCCACCCACATCCCATACCATAGGGTGTGGGTGGGGGCTCTACCCCCTCCCCACACCCATCAAAAGATAAGACACAAAACTCTCTCCCACTTTTTCCCCAAAGTAAATTCTAAATCAATAAAATTTGCAAAAAATTCAACAACCCATACCCTTCTCCAAGTGGGATTAAAATAAGATCTTCCCATGAGATTTGTGGAATGGGGAGGTGACACATGTCACCTCCTCACTCCTCCTCCCAACTACAAGCAAGACCCATGGAATGGGTGGTGACACATGTCATTCACCCATCCCCAAGTCTCTCTCTCCCCTCCACTTGTCCTCTCTAAAACATGTAGGAGAGAAAAGTGGAGCTTATGAGGGAATGGGTGCCACATGTGCCCCATTCCTTTCCTCCTAAGAGGGACCACACAAACCAAAGGTACCCTCACCAATGGTGGAAGAGACTTGGAGTAAAGTCCTCCACAATTGAGGGGTCTTGGAGGCTTCCCCAACCTAGGGAAGTGGAAAGGATGAGGTTGAGTGTTTGACTCACTCATCCTCTCCCTCCCATGCCTCCATTTTCGTCACTTTACTTCAGGGTGAAGTTAAAGTGACCAAATGGAGGTTTATCAAGGGTTACAAAAGCTAAAAAGGTCCCTAGACCCAAGGGGTACAACCCAGGGTCAAGTTTAGCCCATTTTGAGTATCAAGGGTTGAGTTAAAGCACATGAAAAGGGGTCTCTAAATTTATAACTCAAAATATAAAATTCAAAAGACAATATTCTTACAACACCAATTAGAATTCAAAATAAAAGAGGGGTAGACTTAGACTGACTAATAACATGCAACACATTACAGAAACTCATCATGCACATGGTTGATCTTGGTTCGTCGTGGAACTAGATCAGCTTCACAAGGGAAAACAACATCGTGTGTGGGATGATCTCCAAATTTATGTGGCTTGTTAGAAATACCTACGCACTCAATTAAAATATTTATTTCACATATATATAATAGCCGAAGAAAATTGAAACATACACTCACATACAACATCGCATATCCAAATAAGCATCAAGGAAGTCACATTACAATTAGATTCTAAATTCTGCATTTCAAACATCCATTCCCAAAATTGAATCACATAACAAATTTCTAACTAACATCACTTGATTAGTTTTCCCATAACATCATAATATAAACCATATGTCTAACATCATCAGTAAAGCAATATCTAGGTCTAAACACATTGTAAACATACTAAGCATAACAAATCCACATACAACATAAAGTCTAATAGTCTGGAAATTCGGGGTCAACAGTCCCACAAGTCTAAATGTATCACCAACAATAAAATAAATAGTTAGATGTAAGGGAATGAAAAAGAAGGCCTCACATCCTCCCCCCCTAAGACTGTACTTCCTCCTAGAAGTCATCAAAGAGGTGAGGATAGAGGGCCCTCAATCTCGCTACATCCTCCCATGTTGCCGTCACCTCATCGTACATGTCCCACTAGACCCTAACATGGTCCAACTCTTGACCTCGAAGGCCCAATGTCTGACGAGCCAATATGCAAATTAGCTCCAAAGCCAGCTGACTGTCTACCTCTACCTAAAGAGCATTCCAATCCAATACATGAGATAAATTAGATATGTAGCGTCATAAAACTGAAACATGAAAAACATTGTGGATACGTGACAGGCTAGGTGGCAAGGCTAGACAATAGGCTATAGGTCCTATTCGTTCCAAGATCTCAAAAGGTCATACAAAATGAGGTGCAAGCTTAGAACCCTTTCCATAATGGATTGGACTCTTATGCAGTCGCACTCAAGAATATTCTGTCCCCAACTAAGAATCTTTGATCTACCCTCTTAGCATCGGTATACTTCTTCTGTCGATCTTGTGCCTCCTGAAGTCTCTAGCTAATCAACTTCACCTACTGCTCCATATCTTGAACCAACTCCAGCCCTATTGCAACCCTATCCTCAATATGGTCCCAACTCAAAGGTGTCCTGCAAGGTCTGTCGTACAAGGCCTGAAAAGGAGGCATACCTAAGAGCTGTGATGCCCATTGTTGTAGGCAAACTCAACTAGATATAGATACTCCTCCCATCTACTTTGATGATCCATGACATACATATAGAGCATATCCTCAAGAACCTGATTAACTCTCTTTGTCTGTCCATCAGTCTTAGGATGATAAGCGGAACTAAAGTTGAGCTGTGTGCCTAACGCCTGCTGTAAGGCCCTCTAAAAGGCTAAAGTGAACACTGAGTCCCTGTCAGAAATGATACAGCAAGGTACCCCATGTAATCTAACAATCTGGTCCAAGAACACTCTCGCCATAGATGGTACATTGTACGTCATGCGTATAGGTGAGAAATGTGCCACCTTGGTCAACTTGTCAACTGTCACCATGATGGCATCATGGGCAGCATGATGACATAGGAAGACCAACAATAAAATCCATGGAAATGGTGTCCCATTTCCACTCAGGTATCTCGTGAGGGTATAAAAGACCTGCTGGATGCTGATGCTTGGCCTTGACCCTCTAGCACTCAAGACAATGAGCAATGTATTCTACAATATGCCATCTCATACCTGCCCAATGGTATAACTATCACAAATCAACATGCATCTTCTTCACCCATAGGTGTGCTGCATAAGGTGCTCTATGAGCCTCTGAAAGAATCATTGCACGAAGATCACTTGCACGGGGTACATAGATGCATTGTTGATGTCTAAGCAACCCATCTGACTCAAGGGAATATCCTACAAATCTGCCCTTAAGGGCCTTCTATTTCTGGATCTCCTGCTGCACCTCAAGAAACTACTCATCCTCAGACAGATGCTGAATGATGTGCTCTCTCAAGTCTACACTCAAGGTCAAGGTCAAGATCTCGTGGCACCTCTGACTTAAGGCATCAGCAACCACATTCTCCTTTGCTTTGATGTCCAGTGGACATCAAAGTTGTATTCACATAGAAACTCCATCCAATACCACTGACGGGCATTCAAATTCAATTGTGTGAATATGTACTGCAAACTATGGTGATCCGAATGGAGGTCAAAGTGACAACCCAAAAGAAAGTGTCCCCAATGAACAAGAGCATGTACCACTACTGTGAGCTCTAAATTGTGAGTAGGGTAGTTCAACTCATGTGTCTTGAGCTTACGTGACTCGTATGCAATCGCTCTACCACCCTGCATAAGCATGGCTCCCAAACCCTCAAGTGATGCATCTGTGCAAACTACAAAATCCTCTATAGTATTTGGAATTGCTTATAAGATGCTCCTTGAGGACCCTAAAGGCCCTCTCACACTGCTCAGTCCAAGTGAAACTCTTCCCTTTCCACTGAAGGGAAGTGATGGGATGTGCTATCCTAGAAAATCCCTCTACAAATCTATGGTAGTAACTGGCTAATCCCATGATACTCCTGACCTCTATCACACTGGTGGGTGCTAGCCAATCCTGGATAGATCTGATCTTTGATGGGTCTACGGAGATGCCATCGCCTGATAGGATGTACCCCAAGTACTATACCTTTGTCCTGAAGAAGGCACACTTCGCCAGGTTACCATAAATCTGCTACTCTTGCAAGCATTGCAAGACCTGACACAAATGATCCACATGCTCCTCCTCGGTCTACAAATAGATCAAAATATCATCAAGAAAGATGATCATGAACTAATCCAAGTAAGTGCAGAACACCCTATTCTTGAGACTCATGAACACTGCAGGGGCATTTGTCAAATCGAAGGGTACCACTGTGAACTCGTAATGGCCATATCTAGTTCATAAAGTAGTATTATGAATGTCTACCTCTGTGATGCACAATTGGTGATACTTGAATTTTAGATCAATTTTTGAGAACACTCTGGCTCCCTGCATCTAGTCGAAAAGGTCATCAATCCTAGGCAGAGGGTAACGGTTCTTCACTGTCACCTTATTCAACTGCCTATAGTCCATGTATAAGCGAAGAGACCCATCCTTCTTCTTCACAAAGATAACTAGTGCACCCCATGGTGAAACACTAGGTTGGATGTGCCCCTTCTAAAGTAACTCCTCTAACTGCAGTTTGAGCTCCGTGAGCTCATGTGTAGTTATCCTATAGGGTACACAAGACACTGGCTCTATACCTGGCACTAGATCCATGTAGAAATCTACCTCTCTGCGTAGAGACATACCTGGTAATTCTGGCGGGAACACATCAGCAAACTCTCACAGAATAAGGTGGTCATCCAATGAAGCCTCAGGCTCATCCTCTAATCTGTCACTAACTGTGATAGCAAACATCTGACATCCCTTCCACATGCAGCACTTAAGCTACTGTGTGGAAATCATACGAACTATCATGGGCTTCTGAATTCCCACTATCTCAACCAGTGCACCATGATCATCTAAGTAGCTAATCTCCCTTCGGTGAGAATCTACCTTGGCTCTATGAGCTGCAAGCCAATCCATACCTAAAACCACACTGTAGGATCCTAATGGCATAACTCTAAGGTCACAAGATGTAGTGAAGGAACCCAAAGAAATATCACAATCCTGAACCAAGGTATCTACTGGCTATCTCCCACCTAATGTCCTGCCTAGAAGCCACTAGATTGCAACATTCCACTAACGATGTAGATAGAAAAGAATCGGTAGCTAGAAAAGAATAGAGATGGGGGCACCCCCAATCATACTTGATGTCTCAATCACGGATGCCTGATAGTCAGCCTAGCAGTTATCAACCACTGCGAACATGTGGTGGGACTTGCCCACATCTCCTACAGTCTGCTTTGACCCTCCTAAATGGGGTTGTCCCCTTGTTGTGAAACCCTGTGGACACTCTCTGGCCAAATGTCCTACCCCACCACAAACATAACATGGGCCCCTAACCTATAACTACCCTGACTGAGTCCTACCTGACTGCTAATGTCCAGTGTATCCTATGGACCCCTGTGAACCTCTATATGACTAATGTGACCTCATGGGTCCCGTAGATGATCCCTGCTATCTCTGATCCCTACACAGGCCTTGCTACTGCCAACCATAGTTCTGTCCTCCCTATACCCTCTGCTGGGGTCTAGACCTCTATTGATGCTGCTATTGTTGTTGTGGAGGCCTAGGAGGTAATGATGGAGAACAAAATCCTCCTCTTTTTTGGTGTTGATGGTGGTCTATGAAAGTTCTGTTGCTGCTGATGATTACGGTCCTGAAACTGCGGGCGTGAATTCTACCCTTGTCCCTGAATCTCCTCTGCAATATAAGCCTTCTCGAAAGCCTCACTTATAGTCTAGGGGTCTACCATATGCACTGGTCCTGCTATTCCCTAATTCAAACCTCTGATGAATTTGTGCACCAGAAGTTTCTCATCGTGGAGATACTCTGCATAATGTGAAAACTTAATAAATCGGCTCTCATACTATGCAACCGTGAGTCCTCTTTGCTGTAAGTCATGGAACTCATCTATCCAATGCTGCCTATAATGATTTGACAGGTAACATGCATTAAAGTGCTCTTTGAAAGTGTCCCATGTGAGCATGTCTAATGATAACCAGCGTTTGCACTCCTCAGTGCGCCACCAAGTAGCTGCTGCATCTCTCAGGAGGTGTACTACCATGCATGCTTTCGTGTTGCTCCCATAAAGTCGTAACGTAAAGCATCTGTCAAGACTAATGAGCCAAGCCTCAGCCTCAGCTCCCTCTGTAGCTCCTACGAAGGTAGGTGGATTAAGCTTAAGTAGGTCTTTGATGGGATCTCCTCTGTCTCTATGTCCTATGACCGGCTCATCCATACCATACTCATAAGGTCCATGATGTACCTGCTCAACCCTTATAGTCTTATCTCATCTTGCATGTCGTAGAGGACTCCTACTCTGTACTCTATAAGCTGACCCTACCTCCTCCACTGTAGTATCTGGTATCTCTACAAAAGGCTCCACACATGGCACCTCTCGCAGATCTACACGAGGCTCTACATGCGGCTCAGCTCGTGACTCAGCACATGGCTCCTGACGTGGCTCCTCTCACGGATCAACATGGGGCTCATCACGTGGCATTGGTATAACTGGCGGTAGCCTCTCTAACATGGCCTATAATGTCTGTAAAATTTGAGGTCCTATATCAAGTACTGGTGGTGCTTATGGTACTGGCTAATCTTCTACAGCTGCTGGTACCTGTCCCTCTATAGAGGAATCACTATGCACCTCAACGAACGTAGTGTTATGCGATCATGCACACTGAATACGTCAGGGAGGCATCCTACAAAACAAGGTAGGCACTAATTAATCAAAGTTATGAAATAAGTAACATGCCCAAATAAGCCCAGTGTTTAAACTTGGACTATGATACCAAATTTCATGCCCACATTTCCCATGTGGTCATGACATACATCACACGTGTCATGTCCACATTTGTCATGTGGTCATGACATGAAATATCAAAAATGTTTCCACGCTTCCCTAGAAACCCCCTTGCATGCGTAAGTGTGCTCAGTGTCATTACGCTTAAGGCGTAAACGTGATAGTTGAATGCGGGGTAATGTGTTCACATGCGCATACCATTCGCAATGAAGGCCAACTAGGGGGTTGATGCGACGTAGTTAACGTCGCCAATAGGGTTAGGATCAATGATTGAAACCCTAAGTTAACCTATGTGAATGATGGGATTTTGACGTGAGTCAAAATCAATAGCCTAATTCAAGTGCATGAGAGGATATGATATAATACAAAAATCAAATGACGACACTCCGCAAAAAATAATATTATAATCCCAAACAAGGTTAAATTCCACTGACCTAGCTAAACCCTAATTTCTGGAAAAATCTGGCAGCATAACGCCTTACGGGCATGATTAGGGTTTATTATAATTAAACTAATTTTGATCAAAAGGTTTACTGATTTGTTTTTTATTACCTACGTCTCACTAATTGAAATGGTAGATCAAATGAATAAGTTAATTGAACATTTTTCAACAAAGTCGGATCAATTTGTTCTCCTTCACGTTTTCTATAAATTTAAAACATTTTTCAACAAAGCTTGATCAATCTGTTCTCCTTCACATTTTCTATAAATTTAAAACATTTTTCAACAAAGCTTGATTAATTTGTTCTTCTTCACGTTTTCTATCAATTAGAGTTATCTCTGCATCCTTTACATTATTCCTAATTTCTGGGTAGATCAGATCTCAGAAATGTGTTTTACTATCTTTGTTTAAATGGCCTACTAGGTTTCTGAGTTGGATTTAAAACAACGTCTAATTTAAATTCATTAATTAAATTAATATCAATCCAACTTAAAATTAACCTCGTCAAATTAACTTTTATGATTAAAGGGTTATCCCAACTATTAAAATAATTACATCTCAAATAATGAAATTGTGTAAAATTTAAATAAAACCAATAAATCTTTTTCTTCACCTACCAATTTAAAAATCAATAAAATATAAAATTATTCTAATCATGATCTGATCTATTTATTAACATCCACTAACAAATAAAAATAATCTTCCAAAAAGAATATAGTTTAACCCATTATATTAATTATCTCAAATTCTTTTTATAAAATCAGAACTTAAAACAAATGAGCAAAATATTTAAAAGAGGGGAAGTTAAATTTTAAAAAGAATTTTAATTTCTCTTTGCCCAAAATTCCTCCACAATAAAATATAATATCTCTAAGGGTAAAAATCTGTAACCCTAACCCTATTTTTGAAACTCAATTCCTTTTTTCTCCTCTTTGTTGTCTCTTCTTTCTTTTTTTTCTTTCTCTCATTTTTTTTGTTTTGGTTGTGTTGCAGGTTGTAATGGAGGCCATACATGACCACACACACCAAGTAATGGTAATGATATATATATATATATATGGACATTTCTATGTTTTTATACTGCTAAAAAACCCATGTTTGTTTGGCAGTGGGGAAGTGGTGTTGCTGGAGGCAGTGGTGGAAAACTGTGGTGGAGGGTGGAGGTGTTGTGGACTGTGGTGGCGGAGTTGGAGGGACAGCCACAAGGTAGATGGTACTATGGAGCGGCGGAGGAGAGTGGACTACACGGGGGGTGGAGATACAGTGACTGCAGGGAGTGAAGGGTGCCATGGAGGGGTCTATGGCGGAGGTCCGCATGGTAATAAGGAGAGGGGGGAGTGTGGGGAGGGGGACAAAGGCCCCACCCACATCCCATACCATGGGGTGTGGGTGGGGGCTCTGCCCCCCTCTCCACACCCATCAAAAGATAAGCCACAAAACTCTCTCCCACTTTTTCCCCAAAGTAAATTCCAAATCAATAAAATTTGCCGAAAAATCAACAACCAAACACACATTTACTCCCATGGTTAACACAACCGAAGAACTCATTCAGGATGAGTTCAAAGAGGTAGGGGAGTGGACAACACTCAACTCAAGAGTGCCACTTCTACAAATATCCCAATACAAATAGATCTCAAGGCCTCAAGCCAACACTTTTAAACACAATTTCCACAAGGCTTCCATTTTGGCTCTCAAGCCATTTCACATATTACTCATAATCTCATATTGGCCTCAAGGCTACAACACCACAAAATCAAGGAAATGACCCCAAGGAGGTTCACTCCTCCCTCACCCCACACTTGTTGCGCATCTTCTCCCAAGTGGGAGAAGCTCTTACAACACCCCTACAAATTTTTCCCCACAACAACAAATAAAAACTCAAAATAGAACTCACACATAGCATCACACAAGCAAATAAAAATGCATAAGGGAAGGCCTTAGCCTTGAACCCTACCTTAAAAATCCCAATTTGGTCGATGGTTGATGTAGAGCTCCTCCAACTCCTCCAAAATAAGCCACAAAACTCTCTCCCACTTTTTCCCCAAAGTAAATTCTAAATCAATAAAATTTGCAAAAAATTCAACAACCCATACCCTTCTCCAAGTGGGATTAAAATAAGCTCTTCCCATGAACTTTGAGGAATGGGGAGGTGACACATGTCACGTCCTCACTCCTCCCAACTACAAGCAAGACCGATGGAATGGATGGTGACACATGTCATTCACCCATCCCCAAGTCTTTCTCTCCTCTCCACTTGTTCTCTCTAAAACATGTGGGAGAGAAAAGTGGAGCTTAATGAGGGAATGGGTGCCACATGTGCCCCATTCCTTTCCTCCTAAGAGGGACCAAACAAACCAAAGGTACCCTCACCAATGGTGGAAGAGACTTGGAGTAAAGTCCTCCACAATTGAGGGGTCTTGGAGGCTTCCCCGACCTAGGGAAGTGGAAAGGATGAGGTTGAGTGTTTGACTCACTCATCCTCTCCCTCCCATGCCTCCATTTTCGTCACTTTACTTCAGGGTGAAGTTAAAGTGACCAAATGAAGGTTTACCAAGGGTTACACAAGCCAAAAAGGTCCCTAGACCCAAGGGGTACAACCCAGGGTCAAGTTTAGTCCATTTTGAGCATCAAGGGTTGAGTTAAAGCACATGAAAAGGGGTCTCAAAATTTATAACTTAAAAAATAAAATTCAAAAGACAATATTTTTACAACACCAATTAGAATTCAAAATAAAAGAGGGTTAGACTTAGCCCGACTAACAACATGCAACACATTACAGAAACTCATCATGCACATGGTTGATCTTGGTTCCTCATGGAACTAGATCGGCTTCACAAGGGAAAACAACATCGTGTGTGGGATGATCTCCAAATTTCTGTGGCTTGTTAGAAATACCTACACACTCAATTAAAATGTTTATTTCACATGTATATAATAGCCAAAGCAAATTGAAACATACACTTGCATACAACATCACATATCCAAATAAGCATCAAGGAAGTCACATTACAATTAGATTCTAAATTCTGTATTTCAAACATCCATTCCAAAAAATGAATCACATAACAAATTTCTAACTAACATGACTCGATTAGTTTTCTCATAACATCATAATATAAATCATATGTCTAACATCATCAGTAAAGCAATATCCAAGTCTAAACACATCATAAACATACTAAGCATAACAAATCCACATACAACATAAAGTCTAATAGTATGGAAATTCGAGATCAATAGTCCCACAAGTCTAAATGTATCACCAATAGTAAAATAAATAGTCAAATGTAAGGGAATGAAAAAGTAGGCCTCACATCATAGATGATGAATCTAATCATGGAGGCTCCATAGGAATTTTAGGTATTCATTTCTATCAAAGAAGAAGATCCAGTGCTTACTGAATCTACTAGCTATGCAAATGTGGAAAGTGCCTTGGCTGCTCAGGTTGTAGATGAATCTATAATTGACAATGGATGTTCTCATCATATGACTGGTGATAAAAGTAAGTTTGTAAGCTTTGAAAAATATGAAGGTGGAATTGTGAAGTTTGGAGAGAACTCAGTTGGTAGAATCCATGGTAGAGGATCCATCTCTTTTGATGGTAAGAATAACACTAATGATGTTCTGTATGTGGAAGGATTGAAGCATAATCTTCTTAGTGTTGGACATTTGGTTGAGAAGGGTTATGATCTCTGATTCAAGGATGGAAAATGCAGAATCTTGGAAAGTTCCATAACTGAAATTGCATCTAGTACTTAGACTAGAGGCAACATCTTTCATTTAAGTAGCTCTGGTAAAAGTTACTTGATTGCTTAGGTTGATCAGAGTTGGCTCTGGCATAGAAGAATGTGTCATGTGAATTTTGATAACATTGTCAAGATAAGTTCCACTCAGGCTATAAGAGATATTTCAAGACTTGTGAAACCTACTGATAGCATGTGCAGAGAATATCAATTAGGTAAACAGAACAAAACTTCAATCAAGAGCAAAGAATAGTCCTCAAATGGATTGTTGGAACTTGTGCATACTGATCTTTGTGGTCCTATTAGAATGAGTGTGCAAGGAGATAGATATTTTATGTTGCTGATTGATGATTACTCTTGGATGATGTGGGTAACCTTCCTGAAAGAAAAATCAGAAGCTCTTGAAAAATTCAAAGTGTTCAAAGTCATGGTGGAGAATGAGATTGGTGTGAAAATAAAGTGTCTGAGATCTGACAGAGGCAAAAAGTTTATCTCTGGTGAGTTTGATTCATACTGTGAAAAGCATGGCATAAAAAGGCAGTTATCTGCTCCTAGGACTCCCCAACAAAATGGAGTTGTGGAAAGAAAGAACTAGACCATTCAAGAAGCTTCTAGGACCATGATGATGGAAACAAATGTTCCTCAAGTTTATTGGAGAGAAGCTATAAGTGTAGATTAGGAAATTAAATCAAAGGTTAAATACAACTAAATGCAAATATAAAACAAAGAGTTTATACCTAGATAAGAAGACCCAATCTCATCAAGGGGAGGGGAAACTTGCACCCAAGAGTTCCTAAGACATGATAACCCCTAGATAATGATCCAAATGTGAAATGCCATATCAATGTGCAACTCACTAAAAGACTAGCTCATTAGATATTTTGGCATGATAACTCTACTTGAAAATTGGATCCCCAAATGGCTTGGGAGAGGTTCTATTTATAGAAATTTTGGAGGGATTTTGATCCAAGGGTGGAGATTGATTTGGAAGATCAATGGTGGAGGATAAAAGTGATGTGGAGGGCCTAGATTAGATCTTGGAAGAATGGAGGGCTAGGAATAAAAGTAAATCTTTTATTCATTTTGGAAAAAAGGGGTAGTTAAATAAGTATGGGTGTGAAGGATTATTTTTGAATTAAAGATTCATATGGGGAATGTAAAATGAATTAAAAATTCATTTGAGGATAAGTGGAGATAAATGAGGTATGGGGGTGTAAGAGGAATTAATTGTGATGTGGGATGTATTAAAATAAAAATTTGACTTATGTGGATATATTTCAAGTTTTTATTTGGAGGATGTGGGGAAGGGTGTTAAACTAGGTTTGACCACCCAAATGAGAGATTAGGATTAATTAAACATAGGTTTTATTTAATAAACCCTAGGGCTAGGATGAGGTAGGCTAGGATAGACAATTAAATAATAGCTATTTAATTATCTAGGGTAGGGATAGGTCAATTAATAGGCTGAATTATTTAGTTAAACATGATTTAGCTAATTAATTGGATATAGTGAGGAGAGGGAAATTGATTGAATAAATATTGTATATTTATTAAATCAATTGGCTAAGGTTTAAACTATTGAATTAATAAAATTAATTCAATTGTTGGGGATAAAATGGTGGGAAATTAGACGATGAAGGGATAATTAATTAAATAAAAATTTAATTAATTGAATAGAAGGGAAATTGATGTGTTTAGGGATGTCGAGAGCTGGTTTGGTGGTAAAAGACATTTTTAGGTGTCTACATTTTCCCCTCTTTGATGTGGTGTTAGGACCTAAGAGGGAAGTGGCATCAAGTCGAAGAAAAAATATGCCCCAGCTACCGGAAAGGAATAAGATGGGTGAGGGATGCCCCCTCAAGAGGTCAGCGGAAAAAATAAAATTTCTAGGGTGACCTCTCGAAAAGATGCAACGGGAGTGAAAGTTGGATAGGGAATGGAAAAAGATGATGGCATGAATAAAAATGGAGGAAAAAAGGCTGTGATCTGCACCCTGGAGGGGAAAAAGAATGGTGGGGGATGACATGGCATGCTATATTATGATAAGTGGGCCCTAAGAGTGCCACATTTGTACACATTGACGTGGTGAGAAGAAGAAGCAGAGGAGAGATGGTAGAGTGCAACCCCCAGTTCCCTCAACTTCAACACATTTCTGAGCGGTTCTGATCGTTTGACTAGGCACCGGCAGCTAGACCCCAGGTAGGGCCTAAACCTAGCTTTGCGATTTTTTGATTTGCATGCATTTTTGGGGTTCAGGAATAGGGGTTTAGGAATGTAGTGCTATCACTGGATCACGTAGCACGAAGAATAGAGTGGATTAGCGCAATCCTCTTGATTGGTGCTATCTGTCAGGGCAGCATAAAGGCGGTTTGTCGCCATCTGTCTGGTATTGTAGCGCTATTTTCTAAAATAGCGCAATGTTTAGAAGACTAGGGTTTTGGCATTTTAGCACCAAATGTGTAGGAGGGTAGCACTATATTCCGAAATAGCGCTATTTTTATTAGTGGCGCTATGTTGAGTTTTAGTGCAAAGAAGTGGATTAGTGCAATAATTAGAATATGCGCAATAGGGGGAATTGGCTCTAATATTTAGATTAGAGCCAAGTGGCAGGGTGGCACCATATTGTAAACTGGCGCTAAGTGCATTGCACAGTAGTGCTATCTATTGAAGTGGTGCAAAATGCCTTGTGCAGTGGCGCTATTATATGTAATAGCACCATTAGAAGTAGTAGTGCTATTTGTAAAATGGCACAAAGTACGGTTTGTTTTGGTGCCAAGTGATTTGGGTGTTCAACATTAGAAGAAAGGGGGGATTTGGAAAAAAAGATAGGTAGATTTCTGACTAGAATGCTGTGGATGCAGGATATGCGTTCATTTATAGTGTACTCCTGGGAGCGACGCGTGCCATCAGTGATGGCTTTATTCGATCAGTTTGATGATGCCTCTCAGGATCGATTGGCTAGGTTGGGGCTTCTAACAGTGGCATCGATGCCAGTGCTATGAGCCCACAGATCTCTAATGACAACGGTCGTGGAGTAGTACCGTTCAGAGACATGCACCTTTTTGTTGCCGACTGGTGAGATCACTATCACGCTTGAGGATGTTTATCTCATCCTCAAGCTACCTATTTGCGGCCGGCGGGTGAGGTATGATATAAGGAGGGGGCGAAGGGCCCTGATAAGAGTATTTGGTGAGGTTCACATTGTGTTATCAGATGATGGTTGGGAGATGAGCTACGAGGGGACACTGGTGATGGGTGTAGATCCCTTTTCCTTATTCCTGTGTGCTTTGATTGATGGTGTGGTGATGCCAGATATGAGGGGCAGGGGCTTTCTAGTTGGCTGGGGGGAGATGATTGAGGGGATGGTGAGGCATGAGACCGTGTGTGCCTAGGGGCTAGCGATGTTGGGGCAGCTGTATCATGAGATGCATACAGTTATTTATCTTTTGGATTTAGCATTGTCATCTGGGGTGACTTTGTTACATGTGTTGATTTGGGAGCACATTACAATTACACGGCCGACATGTGGGTACTATCGACATCCCTTTGAGGCCTTTGTGTTTTTATATTGGGATGCTGAGTACACCTATACTGGATAGGTGCAGTATTAGAGACAGATGTTGGATGATGTTATTCGAGTGACCTGGCGACCGTATATCAGAGTGGAGTCATGGCCTGACGATGATATTCACCTGCCTTTTACTTTTCAGCAGTGGTACTTGATGGGTCGAGGAGACCACACAATAGATATGTACCTACCATCATGGGTCATGCGGCAGTTTGGGTTGCGGTAGGATACACCGCAGTAGATGGCCATTTTGCATGGACTTGCCATGATGCGCGCTTTTGGCCTGTAGCCATACATCCATAGGTCACTTTGGATGATTTTGCAGCTTTACGGCCAGTGCAGTGGGATTGGGGGAGTATGGTTAGAGATGCAGGCACTACTCCTACATATGACACATGGTGGCATATGTGATGGCCGATGTAGTTTATGGATTTGGTAGAGGAGGTAGTCCCTGCAGAGGAGACAGCAGGCTCAGGAGATGATGACTCAGAGGATGATGGGGATGATGATTCTGATGGAGATGATTTCTTGGAGGAGGGAGAGGAGATCATTATTGATTACCTTGTGGAGGTTGGAGGGGATGGAGAGGAGGAGGAGGTTGGTGAGTCGATGGATGTGCTAGCGGTGGCGGCAGCTGGATAGGTACCCCAATAGCAGACGAGACAGCAGGCCCCTGTACAACAGGTGCCTATTGAGCAGGTGCAGATTGGGGTGGGGTGGCGGTAGAGAGGGCCTTGACAGTGTGGGGGATAGTTGAGGGTGGGTAGGGGTGGTTTATGGTGCAAGAGCACCCCTGCAAAATAGAACATAAGTCTATTTATATTATGTTTGACTTTTTGATGTAATAAGGTCCGTTGGACCAATTCTTATGTTTTAGACCCATCTAGGAGGACGTGCAGGTAGTTAGAAGTTTGTTATACCAGCTGTCTTAGCTATCTCCTCCTCGCCGCTTGGAAGCTCCCAACTGCTGGGAATCAAGTTGGTAGTACTTGCGGAGGATTACTATTTATGCCCTAGATCAGTTGGTTTTAGACAGAGTAGATACGGTTGATAGTTTGGTGAGTTTTTTTTAGCATAGCAGAAGTAGAGACATTTGTGACACAGTGAGACTATGAATCTTATATGCATTTCTGTTATTGAAAGTAAGAGATCCCATTAGTTTCATTTATCTGATTTACAAGCTATTTGTGTGTTGATTCTCTTATCATAAGCGTAATGGATTCATTCAACCCTTCCACCAGTTGATTCTCTGAATCAATGGAATGGACATGTACAGTAGTTTAGTTTGCATCTTTGTTTTTCTATTTATGCATTTCATGTTCGTGGGATCGATTTTTAGCATGTTGTGAGTTATCCTAGCATCCTCATGTGCTAGGGTTTCAAAGAATAAATTCTAACCTTGAATTGCTCAGGAGGTGATCCAACCTGATTGACAAGTTTTCTATGTGAAATCTATGTTTGGATACATTCGGCGGATATACAGCATTTGCATATGACATTACATATTGTGTATATCACATTTGCACATCTATGTACATATCGCATTCTAGATCAAGTCATGGAACTTGTGGAGAATGCATGTTTTGAAGGCATCAAGATGATATAGGTTGGATATATATTTCCTGTATATATCATCTGCAGGATCATCATTTCGTGTGTATTCATCATCCGCATGTCGTGGTTGTATGCTGGCACATACATACGGGTGAAGGTACAATCAAATGGGTCAACGGTGAGTCAAAGTCACATTTGCTAAAGAAAGGAGGAGGATCATCTTTTGTTTGGACATCGGGTGGCCGGGGATCACTTAGATCATCATCAGGATATTAGAGTATAACCTAACAATTCATGTCATGCTGTGGAGTATGTCAGTGAGTCTTATATCTGGGTGACGTCGACATCAGAGGAAGTAATAGTGCACATGACGTCATCATCATCAGGACATTCCCAAATATCACCTGATAAAGTTTTATCCTGCGACAACAAGTGTTTTGGCATAGGCGTAGGATATCAAGGTGATCAGTGCGAAGTGTTCGTGGGAGGAATATTCGGTGGAATATTCATCGTCTGCATAAAGTTGGGCATTGTCATCAAGATGTGTCAATATGACTCGATAAGTTATATCCTGATGCTGGTGTTGTAAGCAGGTCAAATATCAGGGTGAGGTAAGCATACAAAGAGAGGTGCATGAGGTTGTCGTCATAAGGATATTTGGGAGGAACCCTATATTTTATATCCTACTGATAAAAGGTGTGGTTGATGCCGAACATCATGATGCTGCCTATAGGTGCCGAACATCATGATGCTTCAGATAGAGTTTAGCGGTAAGGTGAATAGTGATCATCAGGAGGATAATTGTGTTCACCGAATATGATGATGATGCTAGTAGATGAATATGATGATCTTGCCGGTAGGAGAGAGTATTAGTTATTTGGTGGGTTTTATGGGTTTTTCACCCTGTTTGTAAGCTTTTGTTGTGTGGTTCTGCATCATAGTGGTATCAGAGCAAAGGAAAAATCTTTTGGGAAGAAAAAGAAATACAAGATGTCGGATGAAGAAGGAACATCAGAGTTCCCGGCAAGAATGACCAATGCTGAGTTGGCAGTTCTGATAAAGAAGCAGATTGCTGAGAGCAAGGCTGTGAAGGCTCAGAGTCAAGAATTGAAGGATGAATTGGAGAAGTTGAGGGACATAGTAGGTTCTGGTAAAGAAGAAGATAGGGAAGAAGAAGAGATCCCTAGGTGGAACGAGGAGGTCGTTCCTGCAAACCAGAGACCACTGTTGAACACCCTCAAAGCCATGGAGAGGAGGACCATGGATGTGAAACTGGATTTACCAGTGTTTACAGGAAAGATGGAACCTGATTCAGTGATGGAGTGGATAGACTCCCTAAACAATTTCTTTGAGATAGAGGAGATACCAAAACAACAAAGAGTGAAGATAGCCCAATCAAAGATGAAAGAAGCTGCATTGACATGGTGGAATTTTGTCCAAGATGATAGAGTACAAGAAGGAAAGCGTAGAGTCGCTACATGGAAAAAGATGATGGCTTTAGTGAAGGAAGCCTATGTTCCATTGGATTACAGTATCCAATTGCATAAGAGGAAGCAAAACCTGAAGCAGAAGGAGCTAGATGTCAGCTCATATACAATGGAATTCATGAAACTTTGTGTGAAGACAAAGGTAAAAGAGAGTGAGGAAGAAAAGGTAGCCACATACCTTAATGGATTGAGATTCAACATTCAGGAAGATTTAAATCTGCATAATCTAGATACAGTTTAGAAATGTTTTTAGTTGGCATTAAAAGTGGAAGAGAAGTTAAAGAGAAGACAAGAATAGAACAATAGAGGAAGAGGTAAACAACAAAGAGGTGGAAGAAGTCCTTTCAGAGGCAGAGGACATGGACATGGATATCAGGGAGAATCTAGTCATGACAATAGCAAGGGAAATAACAACCAAAACTAGAGAGAAAGTTACAACCAGCAAGGAAACTTTAGAGGTAGAAGACCTTTCAAAGGAAGATCCTAGGGCAGAGGATCTATTAGATGTTATAACTATAACAAAGAAGGACATATAGCCAGTAGATGTCCAAAAAAGGCAACAAGTTCAACAGGAGAAAGGAGAACAAATCTGATCCAAGAACCTAATAGTCAAAGTGCAACAGGCTCTAATGCTTTTTAAAGTATGAATGCTCTTGACAATTATGGATATCCAGAGAGTGGACAATCTCTGATGATGAGAAGAATAATGACTACCATGAAGGTACCTAACAAAGAACCCCCACAAAGAAAGTCTCTTTTCAGAACCATTTGCAAAGTAGGAGGTAAGGCATGTAAAGTTTTAATTGATTCTGGTTCTACTGAAAATTTTGTATCTGATGAAATGGTGACAAAGCTTAAGCTTAGGAGATTACCTCACCCATCCCCATATAAGGTCTCATGGCTTACCCAAGGTTAGCAGACGGTTGTAGAAGAGCAGGCTTGGGTAGAATTTCAGATTGGAGCATATAAAGACAGGTTGTTGTTTGACATTACCAAGATGGATGCTTGCAATCTTTTATTTGGTAGACCATGGCAATATGACTTGAAGGCACACCATGATGGTGTAAGAAACACCTATACAATCACCAAGGAAGGTAAGGTGACTGAGTTACTACCATTGATAGAGAAGGAGGAGAAATCAAAAGGAAAAGAGGTGAAGGTAATGCTGATGGAAGGAAAATAGTTCATGAAAGTAGTAGCAGTAGAAGGTGCAGTTGCATATGCCTTAATTCCATGTCTCACCGTGAATAAAGAACAACAGCAAGTAGTTAAGAAAGAGAGGAAGCAGAGGTTCATAGACCCAGCTGTCCAAGAGCTATTGGATAAATATAAAGGCATCATTTCTGATGGAATGCCAAGATCCCTACCAACTATAAGGGATATCAGCCATTGCATAGATCTAATCCCAGGATCTACACTTCCAAACAAAGTAGCATATAAGCTAACTCCAGATCAGAATGCAGAAGTAGCAAGACAAATTGAGGAATTGTTAGACACAGGTCTGATTGGTAAAAGTTTAAGTCCATGTGCAGTACCAGCTGTACTAGCACCAAAGAAAGAAGGCACTTGGAGGCTTTGCACAGATTCTAGATCTATTAATAAGATCACAATCAAGTATAGGTTTCCAATCCCATAGGATAGAGGATTTACTTGACTGTTTGGGAGGTGCTAAGTATTTTACAAAAATAGATTTGAAGAGTGGTTATCATCAGATCAGGATTAGGCTAGGAGATGAATGGAAAACAACATTCAAAACCAATGAAGGGTTGTATGAGTGGAAAGTTATGCCTTTTGGGTTGTCTAATGCACCTAGTACTTTTATGAGATTGATGAATGACGTTTTGAGAGAATTCATGGGAAAGTTTGTCATAGTATATCTAGATGACATTTTGATTTTCAGCAACACAAAGGAAGAACATCTCAAACATATAGATTTGGTTCTCAAGAGGTTACATGAAGAGTAGCTAATGATAAATTTGGACAAGTGTTTGTTCATGCAAGAGGAGATCACTTATTTGGGTTTTGTCATTTCACAAGGAAAGCTACAAATAGATAAGGAGAAGGTAATTGCCATATTGTCTTGGCCAACTCCAAGGACTATGAATGATGTCAGAAGTTTCCATGGGTTAGCAACCTTCTACAGAAAGTTTATAAGAGGGTTTAGTCATATTTGTGCACCCATGCTTGATACTATAAAAGGAGGATCGAAGTGTAGATTTGCTTGGACTAAGGAAGCAGATGATTCTTTTGAAACATTGAAGAAGAAGGTGGCACAGCAGCCAGTCCTTGCACTTCCAAACTTTAACAAGATCTTTCAGGTAGAATGTGATGCTAGTCACATGGCCATTGGAGTAGTACTCAGCCAAGAAGGTATGTCGATTGCATTTTCAGTGAGAAGCCCAATGATGCTAAAAAGAGGTATTCATCATATGATTTGGAAATGTATGCTTTAGTCCAGTCACTCAAGAAATGGAGGCATTACTTGATGCAAAGGAATTCATAGTATTCACAGATAATCAGGCTTTAAGTTTTATCAATAGCCAGGAGAAGCTGAACCACAGACACATGAAATGGGTAGAAACTTTACAAGCTTTTACTTTTACATTGAAGCATAAGAATGGAGTCAAGAATAAGGTAGCAGATGCCTTGAGCAGAAGAGCTCTAACAGTCAACCAGATTCAGTTAGAAAGTGTTGGAATTGATTCATTGAAGACCATGTATGATGAAGATGAAGATTTTGGAGAGATATATCAGGTATGTACTTCTTTTGGAGATAAATATCATGCTGATTTCTCTAAATTTTTGATCTAGGATGGATTTCTATTCAAAGGTGGACAGTTGTGTATTCCAAGGTGTTCTATGAGGTTGAACATCATTAAAGAGAAACATTGTGGAGCTATGGTAGGTCATTTTGGTTTGGACAAGACTCTTGATCTTGTTAGAAGACATTACTATTAGCCTAAGTTACAATCAAATGTCAGAAAGCAAAAGGAAGATCAACTAATGCAAGTTTATATTAGCCTTTACCCATTCCTTCTAGACCATGGGAAAGCATAAGTATGGATTTTGTCTTGAGTTTACCAAGGACAAAGAAAGGATTTGATAGTGTTTTTGTTGTAGTGGACAGATTCAGCAAAATGACACATTTCTTGCCATACAAAACCACTGTTGATGCTTCATATATTGCAGATTTGTTTTTCAAGGAAATAGTCAGAATACATGGATTGCCATTGAGCATAGTGTCAGATAGGGATGTGAAGTTTATTGGTCATTTCTAGAGAACTTTGTGGAAGAAGCTGAAATTTGCTCAGATGTTTGACAAAACAGCATGGAGGAAAGTGGGATAATATCCTATCTCAGGCTGAATTTTCCTATAATGATACTGTCAATAGGAGTATAGGGAAATCACCTTTTCAGATAGTGTATGGTATGCATCCAAGAGGAATTTTGGAATTGAGAGATCTACCTGCAGTAGACCCTGTTAGTGCAGAGGGAGAAGCTTTTGTAGAAGCCATCAAAGAGGTTCATGATCAAGTAAAGACCCAGCTACAGTAAACTACCTTGAAGTATAAAGAATATGCTGATAAAAAGAAGGACGTATAGTTTGATGTTGGTGATTTAGTATGGGTTCATTTGAAGAAGGAAAGACTTCCTAAGGGCAAATATACTAAACTCATGCAGAGGAAGATTGGACCCTGTCAGATTTTGAGAAAGCATGGACAAAATGCTTATGAGATACAACTCCCTCCAGATCTTGTTTTATCACTTATATTCAATGTATGTGATTTAACTCCATACAAGCATAATCCAGATGAAGCACAGGAGCTACTACAGGATACAAAAGCTGATGACATTCCAAAACATGATCCACCATAGTTGCAGAAGGTGTTGGACACAAGAGTGATCAAGTAGACTCGGAACAAAAGCTATTTGGAATATCTGGTAGCTTGGCAGGGCAAACCTGATTTAGAAGCAGTGTGGATGATTGAAGAGCAGATCTAGAAACATGGTGCAGATCTACATACTCTCATCTCAAGTGGACTTGAGATTTCTTCTTTTGGGGACTATGGTACAGGAGCACCCCTGCAAAATAGAACATAAGTCTATTTATAGTATGTTTGACTTTTTGATGTAATAAGGTCCGTTGGACCAATTCTTGTGTTTTAGACCCATCTAGGAGGACGTGCAGGTAGTTAGAAGTTTGTTATGCTAGCTGTCTTAGCTGTCTCCTCCCAGCCACTTGGAAGCTCCCAGTCACTGGGAATCAAGTTGGTAGTACTCACGGAGGATTACTATTTATGCCCTAGATCAGTTGGTTTTAGACAGAGTAGATACGGTTGATAGTTTGGTGAGTTTTTTTAGCATAGCAGAAGTAGAGACATTTGTGACACAGTGAGACTGTGAATCTTGTATGCATTTCTGTTATTGAAAGTAAGAGATCCCATCAGTTTCATTTATTTGGTTTACAAGCTATCTGTGTGTTGATTCTCTTATTGCAAGCGAAATGGATTCATTCAACCCTTCCACCGGTTGATTCTCTGAATCAGTGGAATGGACATGTACAGTAGTTTAGTTTGCATCTTTGTTTTTCTGTTTATGCATTTCATGTTTGTGGGATCGATTGTTAGCATCCTATGAGTTATCCTAGCATCCTCATGTGCTAGGGTTTCGAAGAATAAATTCTAACCTTGAATTGCTCAGGAGGTGATCTGACCCGATTGATAGGTTTTCTGTGTGAAATCTGTGTTTGGATACAACATTTGCATGCGACATTATAGATTGTGTATATCGCATTTGCATATATGTACATATCATATTCTGGATCGAGTCGTGGAACTTGTTGAGAATGCATGTTTTGAAGGCATCAGGATGATATAGGTTGGATATATATTTCCTATATATATCATCTGCAGGATCATCATTTTGTGTGTATTCATCATCCGCATGTCGTGGTTGTGTGGTGGCACATACATACGGGTGAAGGTACAATCAAACAGGTCAACGGTGAGTCAAACTCACATTTGCTAAAGAAAGGAGGAGGATCATCTTTTGTTTGGACATCAGATGGTCAGGGATCACTTAGATCATCATCAGGATATTAGAGTATAACCTGACAATTCATGTCATGCTGCAGAGTATGTAAGTGAGTCTTATATCTAGGTGACGTCGACATCGGAGGAAGTAACAGTGCACATGACGTCATCATCATCAGGCCATTCCCAAATATCACGCAATAAAGTTTTATCCTGCTGACAACAAGTGTTTTGGCATAGGCATAGGATATCGAGGTGATCAGTGTGAAGTATTTACAGGAGGAATATTTGGTGGAATATTCGTCATCTGCATAAAGTTGGGCATCATCATCAGGATGTGTCAATATGACCTGATAAGTTATATCCTAATGCTAGTGTTGTAAGCGGGTAGAATATCAGGGTGACATAAGCATCCGAAAAGAGGTGCATGAGGTTGTCGTCATCAGGATATTTCGGAGGAACCTGATATTTTGTATCCTGCTGATAAAAGGTGCAGTTGATGACAAACATCATGATGCTACCGATAGGTGCCGAACATCATGATGCTTCAGATAGAGTTTAGCGGTAAGGTGAATAGTGATCATCAGGAGGATAATTGTGTTCACCGAATATGATGATCTTGTTGATAGGAGAGAGTATTAGTTATTTGGTGGGTTTTATGGGTTTTTCACCCTGTTTGTAAGCTTTTGCTGTGTGGCTTTGCATTAGTTTACCCCCACCACAGGTAGTGCAGTAGCAGGTTGTAGGGTAGCAGGCCATAGGGTAGTAGGCCGCACGGCAGTAGGGTAGCAGGCAGACGCAGGCCCTTTCAAGGTTTGAGGGATCACACCTCGTCAGTGGCCATGGCATGAGGAGGAGATTGAGACTTTGCGAGTACAGGTGGCCAGCCTGCAGGAGGCATTAGAGAGCTGTGAGGTAGAGTTGGTTCAGTTACAAGGTATAGTGGCCTTATTGGATGGGGTAGATGGACAGGCTGCTACATTGCAGGCACAGCTATCCCACGCTCAGGGTGAGATAGTCACTTTGACAGGGGAGTAGGATACGGCACTCGCCAGGGCACAACAGGCAGATGCCCAGGGTGACACAGTGGTTTTGACCAGAGAGCGAGATATGGCACTTGCCAGGGCACAACAGGCAGAGGCTACAGTGGGCAGCCTATAGGCTTCAGGTGCTGGTATGGCCCCTATGTTGACATTGATGCAGACACAGTTATCCCAGGCATAGGCATAGTTGTTGGAGGCTAGAGGACAGATAGGCTATTATCGGGCCCTATATCATGCTGCAGTGCCTACAGAGTAGCGTACGCCGAGTTATAGCCAGGTTAGTGGATCATGGGAAACTAGGTCTCATAGGTCTAGATCAGTTCAGTCTGTCCAGCAGACAATGCCTCCTCCCTCGCATGTGCCCCAGTAGGTTCCACAGGTACAGGTACAGTCACAGCCACAGCCACCACTGTAGCCACGAGTAGGACCACAGGCACCACCAGGGTCAGGATCCCTGACTCCATCAGAGAGAGGTTCCTCTATGTGACATTGTTATAATTGTAGCCCTTAGAGGCATTATATTAGGACATTATATTTTTTGATGTGTATATATGAGCGATGTACATTTTTTTGTGATGATGATATATGATATGATGCTTTTTGATGGTCTATTGTGTTTGTTTATGATGCTCTATTATGATTATGATGATGCCTATGTCGATGGATATAGTATGCTTTATGGATTTATATGCTATGGATGTGTTGTGTTTATGTAGTTATGTTTTTGATGTTATGGATGTACCTATGATGGATGCAATGATGGTTTTCTTATTTTGATATATGTATGGTTTGTGATCTATGGACTATATGATGTATAATGCAAATAAATGTTCAGATTAATAAACATTTATTATGAATGCACAATGTAAATGCAATGGGAATGTATGTTTCTGTTAATAAACACATGTTATGTATGGAAATATGGAAATGCAACAAAAATGTAGTTGAATGATTATGATTGTGATGATGTAATGTAACCTAATGTTTATGAGATGATATATGGAATGCAGTGTGATGATACTAATTTTTAAAAATGCACCTATGTGATGACAAACTTAAATGAGTATGATATGATTTGCAATGTTTTAAATGATGTATAATGTGCAACTAAATGATTCTAAAATGAACCTACTAAGATAAGATGCAAATAATAGAAAAATGAACCTAAATGATATGAGATGTAACTAAAAGATTCTAAAATGAACCTAAATGAGATGATATGCAACTTAAAAGATTCTAAAAAATGAACCTAAATGATCTGATATGCAACTTAAAAGATTCTAAAATGAACCTACATGATATGATATGCAAATTAACAGATTCTAAAAAATGAACCTAAATGATATGATATGCAACTTAAAAGATTCTAAAATGAACCTAAATGATATGATATGCAAATTAACAGATTCTAAAAAAATCAACCAAAATGATATGATATACAACATAAAAGATTCTAAAATGAACCTAAATGATATGATATGCAAACTAGGTGATAGGTGATATGTAGACTAGGTGATAGGTGAGATGCAAATTAGGTGCTAGGTGATAGGTGAGATGGTTAAGTCTTGATACACATGATGTTCTTTGTTGGACCCTAGGTGGTGGGGCTGTGTGGTAGGGGAATAGGTGGGGAGCGGGAAAGGGTGGATGAATGGGTTATGGATAGGATTGGGAGCAGTTAGATTGCAGGGGAGATCGAGATGAGGGAATTGATAGGTCATAGGACACCACGTCATTGAGGGGTGGGGGGGATATGATTTGATTCGGGAGGTGTTGTGTGTGAATAAGTTGGAAGAGTGGGATTAGTGAGGAGATTTGGTCAGGTTAGGTGTGGGGGGGGGTTAGGTGATTATGAAATCTAGGCCCAGATAGTGTAGTTGATTAGGATAATGATTTGAGCTAGTAACAGTAATTGCATAACATTAATTGAGAGCATTTCTTAGTTTACTATAGCAATGTAGGATATAATTCACAAAGGTATGAAATGACCTAGGTGATGATATATATCCTACGATTGCATGGACTAGACCCGCAAACAATAGGTTGATTTCATGCGTGCCCAAGGTAGTATAACCTTGCCTGCCCTAGGAACGGGACTCATAGCGACGAGTGTCTATAGTGCATATAAGGTATTTGATGCCTGTATATGCAAATAAGGCACGTCATACTAGAACCGACCCAAGCTTCAAGATATGAATACTATTCTTGGAGTAATAAAACCAACCCACAAGCACGGCATACAGAAACAATGACCTTGTCTACTCTAGGTGTTGTCCTCCACTTACCATGATATAATGAGATCAAGGTAGCTTTGGAGATGACCTAGAGTGAGACAAAAAGATAAAAATCAATAATAAAAAAGACCAACAAAAAAATTCAATTAACCTTTGTGTGCTCTTGCCAAGAGACATGTTGATAGGATGACAGATTTTTGTCCATTGTGGGAAAGATATATCCTAGGATGCAAATCAGTTGGATTTGGTTGGAGAATTTTGGAAAGGTGGGCAAAAGGACAGTCTGGCCATGTGTAGGATTATGGTTAGTATGTTGATTAATGATTTTTGCATTAGGGACCATGCTTTAGGGGTATACTTAGCGTGTGTATCATATAATGGGTCTAGCAAGCTCAGTGAATGGGGACCATCCAATCGGGTTTCGATGGGTGCATCTTATGTACCTGGGTACTGGAAACGTCCTTCATATTCCAGACTGCCTACATACCCTGTATCCACAAGATCAAGGTACTTTCAAGATGCAGGCGAAATGAATATGTAGTTCTGGTATGACTTGATGATGTGGGAATGGTTCAGGATTGATGTTATGGTGATGATTGAGGGACGAGAGAGATCGATGTGTGAGGGTGATATTGTTGGATTTTGATGATTTTGTATTGTTTTTGGATTTTTTTGTTTTTTGTATTGTTTTTGGATTTTTTGATTTTGTGATGTTTTTGGATTTTTTGATTTTGTGATGTTTTTGGAGTTTTTGATTTTTGAGTTGTACAAAGGGAAGCTTACAAAGATCCTTGTTCCATGGATTTGGCTTGGGTGATATAGTGCAGAATGGGCGATAGGACTTGATGTTTTTAGAATTCCAAGCCATGGGATGTGTACAATATGGAGTGTTGTGACGGAAAGAGGATTTATTAGATGGTAGAATCACCCACTACACATGGCACCTAAAATAGGTTTTCACCATGGTACTTATCCAAGGCGTCACTAAAGTGATTTTCACCATTGAAAGTTTTTTATTGCATGGGTTTTTTTCTTGATTTTTTGATTTTTTTTTGGTTTTTTTGATTTTTTGATTGGGATTCTTGATGCGTTATGCGTAGAATTTATTTAGATGCAGAATGTTCATCAGCTCATCCAGAGGTTGCCCCTCAGGTGTTGCAAGCTAGTATGCTCCTAATCCATAGCCAGTTGTGATGACATACGGTCCTAACCAATTGGGTTCAAACTTACCTTCTTAGTACGCTCTTGCAAGTTCTTCTGATTTTCCATAAGGACGGGATCACCTACTTCAAATTTTTAGGTTCTGATTCCTTTGTTATAGCTTCTCTTGAGGTGATTTTGATAGGCCTACAGGTGGTTCAACGCATTCAAGCATTTTTCATCCAGTAATTCTAGTTGATACAGCCTTGCGACCTGGTATTCCTCATTAGTGATTATGTTTTGCAGGGATACTCATAAGGACGGGAGCTCGACCTTGATAGGTAAAATGGCTTTAGATCCAAAGACTAGGGAAAATGGAGTGGCTTCTGTGGGGGTATAGATGCTTGTGTGATAGGCCCATAGGGCAGGGTTGAGTTGGAGGTGCCAGTCACGGCCAGTTCATTGACTGTTTTCTTTAGAATGTGGAGGATGGTTTTATTTGAAGCCTCTGCTTGACCATTTCCTTGTGGATAATATGGGGTGGAGAAGTGGTGTTTGATTTCAAATTTTTTGCACAAGGTGCGAACTTCTTGGTTCTTAAATGGCTTTCCATTGTTAGTGACAATGGAATGAGGGATACCATAGCGATAGATAATGTAATGGAGGATAAACTTGGAGATTTGGGTTCCAGTGGTGAAGGTGAGTGGTATTGCTTCCACCCACTTGGTGAAGTATTCTGTAGCAGTGATTATGAATTTGTGGCCATTGGATGATGGTGGATGGATTTTCCCTATGAGGTTGAGTCCCCATTGTGAGAAAGGCCACAATTTCATGATTGGTTACAGTTCTTGTGCTGGTGCGTGGATGAGATCGCCATGCTGTTGACATGGTAGGCATTTCTTGATAAACCAGTAGGAGTCCTGTTCCATTGTTGACCAATAGTAACCGATCCTTAGGATCTTTTTAGCAAGAGCAGGTCCACTTGAATGTGCCCCACAGATACTTGCGTGTACCTCTTACAAGGCCACTTCAGCTTCCCTAGAGTCTAAACATCGTAAAAGCGTACCCTCAAGACTCCTTTTGTATAGGGTGTCTCCTACAAGGATGAAGCGGAAAGCTCGGCGGATGAAAGATTTTCATTGTGAGGTGGATAGGGTAGGAGGGATGATGTTATCATTGAGATATAGGTAGGTTTCTTGATACCATGGGGATAGGGGACCAATGACTTTGCACATGAGCTCAGATTGAGGTACATCATATGCGGGGATAGGAAGTTCTTCGATTAAGAATTCAGACCTCTTGTTGTCTTTCTTAATGTCGACCAAGGACCTGATGGTAGCCATAGCATTTGCAGCTTTGTTATTTAACCTTGGGATCTGCGCAAAGTGGATGTCATCAAAATAGTCTTTGAAATCATTGACCATTTTTTTGTAAGGTAGGAGTTTATCATCCTTGGTCTTGTACTCATTGTTTACCTACCGGATGACTAGTTGAGAGTCTTCATACACTGTCATCTTCTCAATTTTCCATTTGATTGCCATTCGGAGACCTGTGATAAGGGCCTCATATTCTGCCATTTTGTTGATATATGGGAATGTGATTTTGAATGACTTGGGGATTGTGTCACCTTGAGAGGTAACAAATAGGATGCCTATCCCCGAGCCTCTATGTGTGTATGATCCATCGAAGTACATCTTCCATGTTTCTATGGCTGGTGTGATTGTCAGGATAGCTTCGTCAGGAAACTCTGCTAGTGTAGGATGTTCTATAGGAATGGGTGCTTTAGCCAGCTGATTGGCTATATCCTATCCTTTGATGGTCTTTCTCTCAATGTATTCAATGTCAAATTTAGTGAGAATCATGACCCATTTTTGCCATTCTCCTAGTAAGAGCAGCTCTGTTTAGCAGATATTTCAAAGGATCAATCTTGGCGATGAGCTTGGTTTTATGATTGAGCATGTAGTGTCTTAGTTTTTGTGAAGTAAAGACCAGGGCTAGACATGCTCATTCAATTGGCGTGTAGTTGAGCTCATAGGATATCAGAGTGTGGCTGATTTAATAGATGGCTCTTTCTTTTCCTTGCTTTTTGTGTTGTGCTAACAAGGCTTCGACAACTGTCTCTATTACTGAGATGTACAATAGGAGAGGTTCGCCTTGCCTTGATGGAGTTAGAACAGGGGGATTAGCCAAGTATTCTTTCAATTGATCAAAGGCCGCCTGACAGTGATTGTTCTAGACAAAAGCTATATCCTTTCTGAGGAGATGTTGGAATGGTTGGCATTTATCGGCAAGTTGAGCAATGAATCAATGAATGGACTGGAGTTTTCCTTGTAGACTTCTTAGCTATTTTAGTGTTGTTGGAGGAGGCATTTCAGTGATGGCCTTGAATTTTGTGGGATCCACTTCAATTCCTCTTCTCGAGATTATGTATCCCAAGAGTTTGCTAGAGGTTACCCCGAAGACACATTTTTTTAGATTTAGGCAAACATTGTATTGCTCTAATCAATCAAAGATCATGGCCAATACATCCAAGTGTTCTTCTCTTGTCTTTGATTTTCCTAGTAAGTCATCCACATAGTCTTCCATGATGTGGTGAAAACAGTCATGGAAGATAACAGTCATGGCTCTTTGATACGTGGCTCTAGCATTCTTTAGACCGAATAGCATTACCACCCAGCACTATGTCCCCCATGGACATATGAAGGCTATCTTATGTTGGTCCTCTTATGTGATCTAGATTTGGTTGTATCCTGAAAAGCCATCCATTAGGGATAGCATCTCGTGTCCTTCTGTGAGATCCACTATCATGTCAATGTTAGGCAATGGGAAGTCATTGTTTGGGTAGGCTTTGTTGAGATCTCTGAAGTTGGTGTAGCAGCGGATTCAGCCATTAGGCTTGGCTACTGGTACTAGGTTGGAAACCCATTCAGGATAATCAATTGGGCAAATGAACCCAACATCCAATAGTTTCTTTAGCTTTGCCTTGACTAGGAGAGCCACCTAAGGGTTCATTTTTCAGAGCTTATGCTTTACTAGTTTCGCATCAGGTCGTATTGCAAGATGATGAATGACCAAAGAGGGATCAACCCCTAGCATGTCTGCATAGGTCCACGCAAAATTGTGATTTATGCATTTGAAGAATGCTAGGAAGTTTTCTTGCTCTACTGTACTGAGAGATTCCACCCTGAAAGTGATTTTCTCTCTTCTTCTGTCCCAAGATTCATTTCTTGGGCTGGCTCTACCAGGACGGGTGACCTATCTGGATAAACCTTGTCTATCTTGGGAAGGCCCATGCTTCCATCTCCTAGCGCCTCGTGGAGGTTTTCACTAGGAGATACATCATTTGTTTTTACTTTTTGGGATCTAACACTGCCACAGAACAGTTTTCACCATCAGATCCTTGTTTGATTTTTATATTTTTATGACTGGAAGCAGGGGTTGTCTCCCTAAAATAGGCCTCTGTATCAAGTTCCATGATGTATTCTGCTCTGTGATCTCCCAGGGGGAAGTGATCTCTAACCCCCATCATTTCAGTGATGGCCTCATCGTTAGGTACTATGTCGAAGACATGAGGTCCCCGTTGGTCCCAGTCTATGAGGTCGGGGTATACTAGTGGTAAGTCATTGGATGATGATGCAAGAGTGGTGACTGTGTAGATGGTGCAAATGGATGAGTCAAAGAAATTGGCAAAGTCACTAAAGGAGTCTTGAAGGCCCGTTTCGTTGACATTGTCAACTTCTAGGGAGACCGTAGGGGCCTCGATTAAGATACATTCGCCGGTATTGAGGATACATTGTCATTGACAATACCCTAACCCTTGAGTATAGGGGTTTCTTGTTGCTTGGAGTGGTTCCACAATTCCCGGTTCATGAAGGCCGATACCACCTTGTCCTTTATAACCCATGCTTTTGACAATTTTAGACCATTTACCATAGATTTCTGTTGGGACGGTGGGGGCTTCTTGCTCAGGGTCTTCATCCTTATATAGCCATGATGAGATATCTTTGAGCACATCCTGATTGAGAAGATGTTTCTTTTCAAAGATGGGTGATGGTTTGCACTTGATGACGACTGTGTTAGCTGCTTCTATCTTTGGGATGCCAAAGGTTTTAGGATTGGGTAATGTGCCCACACAAAAGGTACCATGTAGGTTGTATTCCCCACATCCCATGTCACTGAGCTTGATCTTGACCTCAGGTGGTGGAGGTGCTTGGGATGAGGTGGTGGCAATATTGGCAGGGTCGATGTATGAGGTGGAAGCTGTTGAATTGGCTTTGGTGGTATCTTTGTTGTATGGGCAGAAGGTATGGTCATGGCCTTCCAAGAAACTGTAGTATTGGAAGGGGTGGGGGTTGGCATAGATGGTTATCTCCATGCCGTTGTGAGGGAATTTGAGGCATTGATGGAATGTAGATGGGACTGCTTGCATGGCATGGATCCATGGTCGGCCGAGAAGAATGTTGTAGGGGAGGTCAAGATCAAGGACCTGACATTTTGTGTCCAGTATTTTCTGTCCCACTTGAATAGGGAGCTTGATGGTGCCTTCAGATAGCCATTTGGTGTCATCATATCCTTTGATTGGGATGTACTCGCTGGTGTCTACAACCACATCAGAGTATCCCAAGTGTTTTAATAGTTTAAGAGTGCATATGTTTAGGCCGGAGCCACCATATATTAAGACTGTTTTAATGATATGTTTGTGAATATAGACTTTGATGTGTAGGGCATCGTTATGTAAGTGCTCAAAAGTGAGAAGATCCTTTTCTGAAAAATGTAAGATGGTGAGGTGTGGCAATATGTCCTACCATGGCTTGGAATTGGGTCACATTCAAGTTGGTGGGAACTTGGATTTCCAAGAGAGCTTTGTTGAGGATGTCTTTGTGAAGGGGGGATGTGCGGAGTAGCTCAAGTATAGATATTTGTACAGGGGTCTTTCCTAGATGTTCTAGGAGGTTGTACTGATTGGTAGGTGATGGGCGTGTGTTTGGACAAGGAGGGAGGGGATATGATGTGGATGTGGGCATTTGTTCAATGGTAGGGGACGTGCAGATGGATACATGGCCACGACGGGTTGCAATAGCGCAATCAGATGCTTGTGCCTGAATGGTGATTGTGTTGACATGGTGAGATGATGGCTCTATCCACCCTACGATAGAGTCATAAGATGCAAGAGGTGGGGTGACATTGTATGCTTGATTGGATGAGGAGGTTTTATTATGGTTTGGTAGTGGATCCTTGTAAGCTCTGAGATTGGTATTTGGCAATGGTTGGGTGGTTTGATCAAGGCTGACTTGATTTTGATCTATGAGATCTTGGATGCAATGCTTTAGTTGCATGCAGTCTGCAGTTTTATGACCCACAATGTAGTGGTATTTGCAATAATCATTTTCATTGTACCATGCTGCTTTGAGCCCATTCTCTTGATGAGGTTTAATAGGTGGGAGTGTGATCAAACCTTTCTTGAGACATCTATCAAGGATGTCCTTGATGGGTTCCCCTAAGGGTGTAAATTGCCTTCGAGGTTTTCATCGTTTAGTTTGCCCCCTTGGGTTATTTACATTGGTTGCATATGTATGTGCAGGTGTTTGATTCTGTACATGTTGGATGACTTTCACATCCATGACACCATAGTTCAAAGTGTTCTTGTTCTTCCCCCAATAGCATGGCTTGTCATTTGATTGCGTGTTGGTGTTGTTGTTTGTATTGGGGGTGTTGTTGTGGGGTTTGTTGTTATTGTTATTGTTCTTATTATTGTTGTTGGATTTGTAGTCATACAATTTGATGGAGCCGTTGGCAATGAGGGCCTGTTCGATGGTGGTACCTTTGTCGATGACCTCTTCAAAGGTAGACGCACAAAGGATTTGTAAATGGAATCCTAATTCCTAATTGAGGTTGGTCACAAACATGGTGACGAGTTGTTTTTTAGGAATTGGCCACGCAAGTTTGCTTGTTAAGCTTCTCCACCTTTGTAAGAAAGAAGCGAAGGCTTCTCCGTTCTTTTGTTTTGTGTTGCAAAGGTCTGTCGTAGACATTTCATGCTCGAAGTTGTAGGAGAAATGGTTTACAAATTTTTTCGCAAGCTCAGGGAAAGTCCTAATGCCTGGGGGAAGATGTGTGAACCATTCAGCGGCTTGACCACCAAGGATTCTTGGAAATAGTCTCATTAGATAGGTATCATTATTTGAGACTTCTAAGCAAGCGATGTAGAACTCCCTAAGATGATCCCTAGGGTCTCCCTTTCCCTTGTATTTGTCAAATTTAGGCATTTCAAAGTTCTTGGGGAAAGGGGGCATGTACAATGTGCGATCAAATGGATAAGGGCAGATATCCTCAAAGGAATAGTGTTTGCGCTTGCCCCCAGTTTGCATGTCATCTACCTTTTGGATCAAGGCTTGTACAACTATTGTGAGATCATGTGTTGGTTGTGGTTGGGGTGTGTAGGGCTGTTGATGGATGAGGTGTTGAAGATTGGGTGGTATTTGATGTTGGAGGTTTTGGGAGGTTATGTTTTGATATTGAGTGTTAGGGTTGTGTTGTGTCAATGATGCATTAGATGGATTAGATGGGTTGGTGTTTGATGGGTTGCTCGTATTGTAGGGTGGTTGTGAGAATAATTGTCTTAGGTAGGCTATAGTTTGAGGGTTGGGTGGAGGCACACTTGTGGAGGTACTTGCATGCGTGGTGTTTCCTTGTATGCCTAAGGTGATTTGTGGAACAAAAGAGGTTACATTAGTTGTGATAGTGGATGTGGTGATAGGTTGGGATGTGGTAAGATTGGAGGTACTTGTGGGAATTGTAGAGGTGGTAGCGGTAGAGCTTGTGGAGGTGGTAGATACAGTGGGTGTTGACGTTTGAGAGATAGGTTGGGTGTTTAATGTAGATGGTTGGGAAGATGTGGTAGGAATGATGTCAGAGGTGGATGGTTGGGATGAGGTCATGTTATGGGGTAGTTGAGCACCAATTTTGAGGAGATGATCAAGATATCTATTTGGATCCGACCTTAGGATTTTGTCAAGTAGGTCCATGCTATCGGTGTCTTGTGTAAATTTCAATACATCTAGATCATCTTGGGACATGGTGGGTGGTGGTGGTGGTGGTGGTTGCAAAAAATGGAAGGGGTTTTTGTTGGGATTGTATGTTGGGATGTGGAAGAATGTTGGTGGGTTGTATGTTTGGTTGATGGGTCTGTTGTTGTTGTTGGTGTTAGGCATTCCTATGCCGCGATATTGTCCAGATTTTGCCATTTCTTGATTCTTTTTGTGTTGTGATCTAGTTATGGGCATGCACGTGTATGGATTTGATTTTGAGGTGGGGTGGAATGGAGATGAAGACCTTAGAGAATTTGGATTAATTTGTTGGATCCAAAGATGGACATGATAGTGAGATGGAGTAGAGAAGAAGATGAAGGGGTGATTGATAGGTTTTTTCAAAAAGATGCTAGTCTAAGGATGACACGAGTGGATGGTTTTGAATTTTGCACAAATTTGGACCAAAAGGTAGATGACGGATGATGTTTGAGGATGGTTTTGATGGAGGAGATTTTTTGATGTTTGATATGAAGGATTTGATGGTCAACAAATTAAGTTTAGGTAAGATCTAGATTTGTGTCGCACAAATGGATGTTTTTCTTTGTTTGGGGTGGACTAATGACCTTACACAAAGAAGGATGATTATTTTACTTGGAAGGTAGACTATTGACTCTCCAAGAAATATATGATGTGAAAGATAAAATCTAGACCTAGCTTTAGCTCAAAGGGATGATGATTTTTTGATTGGTGATTTTTTTATTTTTTTGATTTGGAAGATTTTGGATATGTTTTTGGATTTTGGGATGATTTCTTGTGATAAGGATTTTTTGTTTGGTCCAAAAAGGTATGCAAAGGTTTAATGAGGATGAGTGGATATGAATTTGAGTGGATTTAATATAGCAAAGGGTCCAACAATGATAGTGATTGATTCTCTAAGGTCAAAGTGAAGGTATGATTTTGAAAATTTGAGAAGAAAACGAATGGGGTATAAACAATTTTTTGGAATGTGAATATGGATTATGGCAGAGTAGATGGTGAAGATCACATCTGAATGGGTCTTAGTCTCAGGCAAGTCAATCTAAAAATAGTGCCAATCCACATGTGAAATGGTGCCAAAATTAGACAAAGATGGCGCTGATACAGGGCAGTGTTGGTCGAGGTCCTGAAAAAGATAGATTTTGATAGCAATTTTGGATTTGTTTTGATTGGGAATTTGATCAAATGATTCTCATGTTTCTTGGCAAGTTGTTTCAAGAAAATTTAAGCACATTAACACACACAATAACCAAGATTTTTTTATTTGTGAAAAAGACGTGTGATTTTGTTAAACAAGCACTTTACACAACCTAAGGCGAAGATATGACAGTATTTGTTGAATCCCCTAGCTGTGCCTATTCAAAGCGGCTAGCTCTAGGATCTTGGTAGCACTGGCTCCTCCTTACAATTACACACACTTCTCACGCATACCAAGATCTTGGTTTCCTATATGGCATGTCCCTCACCAAACCTTTGGATTATCCCTACTACCTCAGCTAAGAACTGCATGAATCGGGGCTGCTTCAAAGGTTTCCCTTGTGTGTCAACAAATAGAAGGTTTTTGGTTTGCTAAACAAAGGCTCGTAGTAAATGCTTTTGTTCAGGTGGTTATACATGCGGCAGCACTACTCTCCATTATGGAGTCTCCCAGCCTCCAAGGGTTACGCCTTGGAGGGTTTTGGGGGAGGTTGGCTGTTGGTATAACACAACAACACCTGTTGCTTGTGACTTTTGTCCCAAACACCTTATTTTATATAGCGGCTTGAAAGAGCTTAGCTTCAGCTTGTTGCCGCTTGGGTCATTCCCACCTTTTGAAGTAGGGTGGCAGGCCCTCTAAGGATTAACAAAAAGCAACACAACCACAAAATTACTTTTGATCCCCAAGCTCATACAAAGATGCGAGGGGAGAGCATACGTATTTCTTATGCTTACATCACACTAAACATGGTTCATTTTAATTCTTTGGATTATGTTGGGGGTGATTAATGAAAGTATTGTGAGAAGCTTTTGATTCCCAAGGTCACTAAATGGTGTGAGGGAAGAGCATACACTTTTCACACTACAAACACAAACCACAAAAACACTTCACATAAATTAGATTTGGTTTTCTTGATTATATGAGTGAAGAATGCAGATTGTTGTTCTTTTTAATCCAATGATTTGATTGATGCAATTTGTAGTTATTTTTAAAGCCCAAAATCAAAATATTTTGATAGTCGTTGGCAACCACTTGTGAATTTTAGAACACCAAATTCAAATGTTTGGCACACACACAAAGATTTATTTGTTGTTGATCAATTTTTATAACACCAAATTGAAATGTTGTGTAAACTAGCATGCAAGTGTTCATTTTAAGTTCTAATTGAAATGTTTGTTAGTCTAAAGATAAACACCCTACAAAAACTTGTTAGTGTCAGCAAAATGATGTTCATGACATGCAAACAACTTGTCAGTCCCTGCACAGACAGCAACATTAGTTTCTGCAAATAGTGCTAAACTAGATAACTAATGGTGCCACTGCAGACTACAAATGGCGCTACTGATAGAAAAAACCCTAAAAATTGACACCCTAAAATAATGGCGCTAATATATAGTACATATAGCGCTGATTCATAACATGGTGCTAAAATAGAAGATAGAAGGCACTAGTAGAAAATATAGCACTACAATGATACAGATAAGCACTGATATATACAATAGCACTAATATGACATGTATAAAGTGCTAAAACAGAAAATAGCGCTAATAATAATTCTACAATGCGCCACTACACGTGTAGTCAAAGGGTGTGGTCAAAGTTTAAAAATGGCGTTGCGCTGGGTGCCGATACCGCTACTATGTGCCTAAATGTGTCCGTCCTGCAAAACAGAGGTTTTCCTGACCAAAACAGAGCGTCAAACTGCAAAAAAACTAAGATCCTATTAGCCTTCTTAGTCTATCAAATGGAAAGGAGGACAAAAGAATGCCAAAACATGTGTTTGTTTCCTTAGAAAAATTTTGGCATAACTTCCCCTTCTTCTGTTCAAGATTCCTACAAAACAGAGAGCATATGACCCTAACAAACCATAGGAAAATCAAAGATTTAGATAGATTTGTGAGTAAGATTTGAAGAAGAAAATGCTCTGCAAAATAGTGCTAAAATAGTCAATAGCGCCAAAACACGACAGAGATAGCACCACTGTGCAGGGTAGATAGCGCTGCACCTTCAAAAACACACAAAAACTAATTAGATTTGGACCTTGTGGGTCGAACTGGGTGTGCCAATGTAGATTAGGAAATCAAATCAAAGGTTAAATACAACTAAATGCAAATATAAAACAAAGAGTTTATACCTAGATAAGAAGACCCAATCTCATCAAGGGGAGAGGAAACTTGCACCCAAGAGTTCCTAAGACATGATAACCCCTAGATAATGATCCAAATGTGAAATGCTATATCAATGTGCAACTCACTAAAAGACTAGCTCATTAGATATTTTGGCATGATAACTCTACTTGAAAATTGGATTCCCAAATGGCTTGGGAGAGGTTCTATTTATAGAGATTTTGGAGGGATTTTGATCCAAGGGTGGAGATTGATTTGGAAGATAAATGGTGGAGGATAAAAGTGATGTGGAGGGCCTAGATTAGATCCTGGAAGAATGGAGGGCTAGGAATAAAAGTAAATCTTTTATTCATTTTGGGAAAAAGGGGTAATTAAATGAGTATGGGTGTGAAGGATTATTTTTGAATTAAAGATTCATATGGGGAATATAAAATGAATTAAAAATTCATTTGAGGATAAGTGGAGATAAATGAGGTATGGGGGTGTAAGAGGAATTAATTGTGATGTGGGATGTATTAAAATAAAAAATTGACTTATGTGGATATATTTCAATTTTTTATTTGGAGGATGTAGGGAAGGGTGTTAAACTAGGTTTGACCACCCAAATGAGAGATTAGGATTAATTAAACATAGGTTTTATTTAATTAACCCTAGGGCTAGGATGAGGTAGGCTAGGATAGGCAATTAAATAATAGCTATTTAATTGTCTAGGGTAGGGATAGGCCAATTAATAGGCTGAATTAATTAGTTAAACATGATTTAACTAATTAATTGGATTTAGTGAGGAGAGGGAAATTGATTGAATAAATATTGAATATTTATTAAATCAACTGGCTAAGGTTTGAATAAAATTAATTCAATTGTTGGGGATAAAATGGTGGGAAATTAGATGATGAAGGGATAATTAATTAAATAAAAATTTAATTAATTGAATAGAAGGGAAATTGATGTGTTTAGGGATGTCGGGAGCCGGTTTGGTGGTAAAAGATATTTTTAGGTGTCTATAGTAAGTACTATTGTCTACACTCTTAACCGAGTGCAGATCAAAGGCAATTCTGGTACAAGACCCCTTATGAACTATGGTTTGGTCATCCTCCTAGTGTGAAATATTTTAAAGTTTTTGGTAGCAAATGCTATATCAAAGGAGATGGGGATCTAGGCAATTTTGATACAAGAAGTGATGAAGGAATTTTTCTAGGTTACTCTACTCAAAGCAAGGCATACCGGTGCTTTAACAAGAGATTGAAAAAGATTGTTGAAAGTGCAAATGTTAGAATTGATGAGAGCAAAGAAGGACATTCCAGGTCTTGTGGATATGATTTAGATGATAAAAAAGAAAGTTAAAGTCAAGGAAGGCAAGTTCAAACCTAGACTCAGATCCAAATTGATTTGGGAAATACAGTGACTCAAGAGGATAGTGCAGATGTTGTGGAACAAGCTCAAGAAATAGAGTTTCAAGCAAATCTCAAAACTCCTAGGTATGTAAGACTGAATCATCCTGAAGATCAGATCATAGGAGATAGAAATAAAAGTGTATGAACTAGGAGAAGAATTGTTGAAGATCAAGAGGAGATTTGTTTGATTTCAAAGATTGAACCAAAATCAGTAAGTGAAGCTTGCAATGATGAAAATTGGGTAAAAACCATGAAAGAATAATTAATGTAAATTGAAAAGAATCACACTTGGGATCTTGTTACTAGACCTGAAGACAAAAATGTGATTGGTACTAAATGGGCCTTTTGGAATAAACTAAATGAAGATGGTGAAGTTGTAAGAAACAAAGCAAGGCTGGTATGCAAAGGATATTCTCAAGTGGAAGGAATTGATTTTGAAGAAACTTTTGCTTTGGTGGAAAGAATAGAGGCAGTCAAATTATTTCTTGCATTTGTAGCTTATAAAGATTTCAAGGCCTATTAGATGGATGTCAAGTCAGCATTCCTAAATGAAGAATTGGAAGAAGAAGTCTACATTGAGCAACCAAAAGGATTTCAGTTGTCTGATTAGAGAGATATGGTTTGCAAGTTGAGGAAAGCATTGTATGGACTCAAACAAGCCCCAAGAGTCTGGTATGCAAGATTAGATAAGTATCTGCTAAAGCTAGGATATAGCAAAGTCACCACTAATAGTAATCTTTACTTCAAGATTGATCATGAGCACATCCTAATTATTGAGGTATTTGTTGATGATGTCATTTTTGGTGGAAATGAAAGTATGTGCAGAACATTTGTTGATCAAATGCAGAGTGAATTTGAGATGTCCATATTTGGTGAAATGAATTTCTTCTTAGGTCTATAAATCATTTAGTGAGATAAAGGTATCTTCATATCTCAATCTAAGTATGTAAGAGAGTTGTTGAAAAAGTTTGGAATGGAAGATTCAAAGCTAGTGGGTACACCCATGGTAACTGGATGTGAGTCAAGTAAAGATGATAATTCACCTAAGGAAAATTAGAAAAGGTATAGATCATTGATTGGAGGACTGCTCTATCTGACTCAGACCAGACTTGATATTATGAATGTAGTTGGACTTGTTGCAAGATTTCAAGCTAATCCTAGAGAATCCCATGTTGTAGCAGTCAAAAGAATTGTCAGATATCTCAAAGGGACACTTGATTATGGCTTATGGTATCAAAAGGATAATGACTTCACTCTTCATGCATATACTAATGTTGATTGGGCAGGAGATGTAGATGATAGGAAAAGTACTAATGGTGGTGCATTCCTCTTGGGAAGGAAATTGGTTTCTTGGATGAGAAAAAAGAAAGAGGAAATATCTCTGTCTACTGTCACAAGCTTATCACCCCATCTATCCATCCTCAGTCTAGTCATATCCATGATCCAACAATGCCCACTTTCCTTGATGAGACACTTGCCTGCCAAGTGTACACAGATGATCAAACCAATAACTTGGATCTTAGTGAGCATAACGCTAAGCACGATCCCAATGATCCTCCACCATCCATTATCAACCATGTTACAAATCCATTATCTATCCCCTTGGTTGCACTACCTTCAACCATGAATATTCTTCCTTAGGAGAGCAACAACCATTATCTACCACTTCAGCTTCCTCATCCAAAAATGATCTTGCATCTAGTGTCCAAATCACCCGTAATATCATTGTCCACCACATATTCCAACATATGAACTATCAAGGTAAAGGCTTAGGCCTTCATGAACAAGGTATTTTGGAGCCCGTCCATGTTAATGTTCCTCCTTGCTCATATGGCCTTGGATACATACCCCAAGGTGAACAATCCAAAGATGTTGGTACTTCCTCCACTCCTCCTAAATCCACCACTTCCCATCGCAAACCCTATCATATCCCCAAAACATATGTCACAATTCCACCTCCCTTATTATATACATCCTAAAAGCATGTGACCATACACCTTCCACCATCCAATCTCCCTCCACTACTTCCAACTCCTAACATCCCTCCAATCCTTTTACCATCACTTCTTCCAACACCTTATCCATCTATCCATAAAACCTCTAAAAACCCCAATCATGGCTAACAAATGCACATGTTGTCTAAACAGAGAGCTTCCACCAACCCCACTTCTACCATCCCAAGGGAATTCAATATCAAAAAACTTGGATGCCCCTACTTATAAAGTGAAAAATCCTAAAGGTCCTCATGCCTTTGGATACAAAAGCCAAGAATCAAAGGAAAACCCATCTCAAAAGCTACATACACCCACACACCTCAAAGCAAAATTGAAAAAGGTGTGGGTACCCAAGCAACAATTAATTACCTCAGAAGCTACACAAAAGCTGCATATACCTTCACAAGTAAAGTCTAAAAGATTTCTTTTTTTGGTACCTAAACAAAAAGAAATCAAGTCAAATGAGGCATCCTGATGCAGAGGCATCCACACTAAAACCTTGACATACAGCATGTATGTCTACAACCCATCATCATCATCATCATATTTCCCTTAACACTGTCAGCATCATCATATTTTCTCTTGCCGACCGATATCCTGATGACGATTATCCTGATGACGATGATGTCATATGCAGTTCCTTCAATATCCTGCTGTCGGCCAAACATAACATTATCAGCCCACGATGGTTTTATCAACCCGATCTTCTACCTTATGCCGATACGCTCCTCCTCGGCAACACCTGATGATGATCACCCTGAAACGCATTCACCTTATGCAAATGATTTCATCATGCTCACCTCCATCTACTCGGATGACGCCCGAAGTAACTGCAGGATATACACAGAAATATCCTGATGATGCCGTTGCGATGGATTTTCCAACCTTAGCGAATTTTCAATCCGCCGAACCTCCTGAGGTGACCCGATCTGCTTCCTGGACCACTTTCCATACTCTAACAACCAGCACGACCTAGCACATACCCATGCTAGGGTTCTCAACACCTCTCGACTGCGATCGTGCAAACATGCACATGAACAAACAGAAAATGCAGACTAAATCCTAAACTACTGTACATAGCCATTCCACCGATTCGATGAATCAACCGGTGGAATGGATCAGCGAATCCATGAAACCACCAGAACAGCCACACGATTAAACAATGGAATTCAACAGAGAATGAACACAAACATGATCTCTTTATTGATTTCAAAAGATGCAATTACAATACTCTGTCTCTCCCTCTGCCTCACTCCCTGCAAAGTCTGATCGATGATCTGCAATACTGCCTAAAACCAACTGATCCTAATGCATAAATAGGATCTCCTGCGAGTACTACCACTCGATTCCCAGCGGCTGGGAGCTTCCAAGCGGCTGGGAGGATCCAACTGGACATACAGCATAACAGCTGTCCTAACAAACTATCTAAAAATAGTAAAGTATGGTCAACATGACCTTATTACATGCATTGGTCTTATAAGACCTTCTTGGAAACATTAACAAGACCTATAACAAACTAACTGCCTCATGGAGGCCAGCTGTCAGGTAGGTGCTCCTGCACCATACTCCCCAACAGACTCATGTCCCATGAGTTTGGTTGTGGAAGAATCCCACCTTTACACTTTGCCTTTGCAATATTCTGACCTGTTCCAGCTTTATCCTCTGCTGTATCTTGGCTGCTCCAAGATTTCTAAACTGTAACTTGCTGTCTTGCAAGTAAATCCTCGTGCCTGTCAATGTAGGCCCTTCTCTCACATACCTTGTGTTTGTCAGGTTGTCTGACCAGAACCTCTGTCTGAACTGCCTCTTGAACTTCCACAATGTTCAACTCTGTCTTTCTTTCAACCTTTATAGGACAAACAATAGTCCCAACTATGACAACATCCTTGTCATTCCTCTCAACTGGTTGCTGTTTGCAAACCTGTTGCTGAACCTGCTGCTGACCTCTATCAGTCAAAACTGAAACTGTCTTCAAACTGTTGTCCTTAACAACTCCTTTCCCTGCAGTGTCCTCAACTGCCTTTATGCCTGCTCCTATAGGCATCTGCACAAATTCCTTCTTTCCCACTAAAATGATTTTTGCTGCCTTCTGTACTACAGCTGCTTCCTGTAATGGCATCAACATAATAGTTTTCCCATCTTTCTTGATGGTGTAGGTATTAGCATACCCATCATACAGTACCCTCCTATCAAATTGCCATGGCCTACCCAACAGTAGGTGACAACATTCCATGGGCAAAATGTCACACAAAACTCTATCCTGATATGCTCCAATCTGAAAATCAACATATGTCTGTTCATAGACAAAAAGTGATTGACTATCACTCACCCAAGATGCCTTGTAAGGGTGTTGATGTGGAATCCTTTCCAAATTCAGTTTATCCACCATTTCCTGAGATACCATGTTATCTGTTGAACCAGTATCAATGACAACCTTACATACTTTACCTTTGCTCTTGCATGTGGTCTTGAAAAGAGCTCTTCTTTGCATCATATCCTTTGATGCCTGCAAACTAATTCTCCTAAGCATCAATGCTTCTCCCTCCTCAGGATATCCATAATTGTCAGGAACTCTATCTTGATAAGTGTTTAAACTTTGTACACATTCCTCTACTTTCTCTTCTTGCACAAGTTGTACTCTCTTGTCATTCGTTCTATCATTTCTGGATGATGAACCTTTGCTTTCTGGACATTTGAAAAATGGATGACCAAACTCACCACAGGTGTAACACTTTCCTAAAAATGTAGTAGAACCTCTACCACCTCCAAATCTGCCTCTATTACCTTTCCATCCACCTCTGAAATCAGACTGTCCCTGTCCTTTACCAGTGTCTTCTTGACCCTCATTGGTTTGCCTTGTTGTAGGGGCTAATCCTCTTCCCCTCATATTGTTTCCTCTTCCTCTTATGGACTTATCTTGTCTTCTATTCACCTTTTCTTCAATCCTGATTGCCATTTGGTAACAATCCTCCACATTCTTAGGGTTAGCTAAAACTAACTCATCCTGTATGTTCAATCTCAAACCAGCCAAGTACCTAGCCACCTTTTCTACCTCAGTCTCATGATGACCAGATCTCATACTCAATTTATAAAACTCCTCAGTATATGCCTTCACATCCATTTCCTTCTGCCTTAAAAATTGCAGCTTCTTAAACATCTGAATTTCATAATCCTTGGGCAAGAATTTACCTTTGATCCTTGCTACCATTTTATCCCACGAAGTGATCTTTGACCTTCCTTGTTTCCTTCTCTCGGATTGTACATAATCCCACCATACCAAAGCATGACCTCCTAAGTTGGTCTTTGCAATCTTTACCTTCTGATCCTCAGCAACATCTTCACATTCAAAGTGATTATCAAGTGTAGCAATCCAATCCAGTAACTCATCTTCATTCAAACTTCCATTATACTTGGAAACATCAACCTTTACCTTAGGTTTATCACTCTGCACTGCCTTTAACAGTTTTGCAAATCTCTGGTCTTCAGCATCTAGATCTTCAGCTACCTCTTCATACTCTTCAACAGCATCTTCATCTTCTTCTGATTCACTGTCGTCCACTTCCCTCTTTTTGTTCTTCTCCAAGGCTACAAGCCTGGCTTGAAGTGCTTCAGCAAGCTCCTTCATCTTCCTCATCTCTCTGGCATGTTTTTCCTTCATCTCCTGCAATTCCCTTGCAGTACCATTACCTTTCGGAGGCATTTTGTCAACCTCTCACTCCTCTACCTCTATCCTTTCGGTGACAGAATCAACACACAACAGCCCAGACCTTTTGCTGAGCTCTAATACCACTATGATGCAGAGGCATCCACACTAAAACCTTGACATACAGCATGTATGTCTACAACCCATCATCATCATCATCATATTTCCCTTAACACTGTCAGCATCATCATATTTTCTCTTGCCGACCGATATCCTGATGACGATTATCCTGATGACGATGACGTCATATGCAGTTCCTTCAATATCCTGCTGTCGGCCAAACATAACATTATCGGCCCGCGATGGTTTTATCAACCCGATCTTCTACCTTATGCCGATATGCTCCTCCTCGGCAACACCTGATGATGATCACCCCGAAACGCATTCACCTTATGCAAATGATTTCATCATGCTCACCTCCATCTACTCGGATGACGCCCGAAGTAACTGCAGGATATACACAGAAATATCCTGATGATGCCGTTGCGATGGATTTTCCAACCTTAGCGAATTTTCAATCCGCCGAACCTCCTGAGGTGACCCGATCTACTTCCTGGACAACTTTCCAGACTCTAACAACTAGCACGACCTAGCACATACCCATGCTAGGGTTCTCAACACCTCTCGACTGCGATCCTGCAAACATGCACATGAAAAAATAGAAAATGCAGACTAAATCCTAAACTACTGTACATAGCCATTCCACCGATTCGACGAATCAACCGGTGGAATGGATCAGCGAATCCATGAAACCACCAGAACAGCCACACGATTAAACAATGGAATTCAACAGAGAATGAACACAAACAGGATCTCTTTATTGATTTCAAAAGATGCAATTACAATACTCTGTCTCTCCCTCTGCCTCACTCCCTGCAAAGTCTGATCGATGATCTGCAATACTGCCTAAAACCAACCGATCCTAATGCATAAATAGGATCTCTTGCGAGTACTACCACTCGATTCCCAGCGGCTGGGAGCTTCCAAGCGGCTGGGAGGATCCAACCGGACATACAACATAACAGCTGTCCTAACAAACTATCTAAAAATAGTAAAGTATGGTCAACATGACCTTATTACATGCATTGGTCTTATAAGACCTTCTTGGAAACATTAACAAGACCTATAACAAACTAACTACCTCATGGAGGCCAGCTGTCAGGTAGGTGCTCCTGCACCACATCCACCTCTCAAGAATCCCAATCATCCACTTTCTCCTTTTCCATCCAAAAGTCTCCAATCCATAAATCCCACATGACAAGCAAAAATCAGAAAAATACTAAGTCTATGTGGGTCCCTAAATACCTAAATCACTCATCCATCAAGCAAAAATCTCCATTGCTTCCTACACGACCTTCCCATCATAAGCTTCAATGTTTATCACAGTATGTGCAACCGTTGGTCATGGTTCTCTTCCATCCTGTGACACTTCCACATAACTCCATCTCCCCTTCCTTCCACTATTATCCTATATATCTTCCCCATCCTATTCTTATGGTCCATGCTTTTGCATAAGCCTTCCCTCCATCTTTACATAAGTCATGCATAATATACACCATCATCCACTATCACACCTTCCATAATCCGCTATCTACCTTCTCCATCTCACTTTCATGCAATCCCCTGCCAACTAGATAGTCTTAATGATACAAAGGTAGGTCCATTGTCTACATGTAAGAGAATATGCTATTTTTAGCCTGTGTATGATAGATTCTCTTACAGCTGTAAGTTGTAACTACTATGACAAATTCTATGATGGTCGTAAGAGTTGTAAGAGCATTTGTCATAGCCCATTTTAGAAATAGGCGACCTCTTTGGGATGGGAGTTGTGGACAAGTGTTAGGAACATTCTACAATGTTGACCAAGTATCCTCAGGCATGGGTTTTGGGCCATGAGGCCAATATGGATGCCCATTCCAAGAAAGGACCAATTTTGCCTTGTATATTCTATATAAACAAGTGCTTGGAGGAGGAGATCTATTATAGGATTGATAGGTATTGTTATGCTACCAGATTGACTCTAGACATGAGTGTCGAAGACAATTGAAGCTTGCATTGCAAGTGTATTTTAAACAACATTCACTTTTGTTAATACATTGTGCAGGTTTATGAGTGTGGGGTTTTTCACCCGATAAGGGTTTTCCCCACGTTATATCTTTGTCTCTCTTCTTCTGTCTTCTTTTTGGTTCATGTGTATTGCTGCAATATCTAATTTATATGTTTCATGTTGCTGTACTTGCAAGGATTAAATTGAATTTGTAAAGCTCTCCCCTCATTAAATTAGTGTAGAAAGCAATTTTTGCACACCTACCTTCCTTTCAGTTGGTATCAGAGCTTGATCACCTTTGGTCCTAGTTGTTGGGTAGGGTTTTTTTGAGTTGATCTTAAGTTAAGTGGGAGTCTATGGAGAGTATTCTAAATCTTATTGCAGCAAGGAGATGACAAGCACCTCTAGAAGGATAGAAGTGGAGAAATTCAATGGCACTAATTTTGAGCTGTGGAAGCTCAAGATGGAAGACATGCTTGTTGATCAAGACCTCTGGGAAACTATCAATGGAACTAAACTAGCTATAATGTCACAAGCTGATTGGGATCTCAAGGATTAGAAGGCAAAGGGTCTCGTAAGACTTAGTCTTGTTGATTCTATTATGTTAAATGTCCATGAGGAGACTATTGCAAACTTTCTTTGGAAGAAGTTGGGAGATGTGTATCAAGCCAAATCCCTGGTTAACAAATGTTTTCTGAGAAAGAAGTTGTATTCTCTTCGAATGGAGGACATAGGATCCATTACCAAACATATGAATGATTTCAACATGCTGGTTGCATAATTAACATCCATTAGTGTGAAGATGGAGGAGGAGGATCGATGTATGACCTTGCTTTGTTCTTTGCCGGACTCGTGGGATCATCTTGTCATGGCTATTGGAAGCACCACATCAACATTCAAAATGGATGAAGTGGTTTCTTCGCTGTTGTTTGAAGAGATGTGGAGAAAGTCTTCTAAGGCAGCCAAAGAGGCTATTGCAGTTCATGGAAGACCCAAGGAGAAAGGGAAAAAGAAGGACAAGAAAGCTGAGAAGGGTAGATCCAAATCCTGTGGGAGATCCAAATCTCCTAGAAAGTCCAAGGCTCTCTATTGGAACTCCAGTAAATCTGGGCATTTCTAAAAGGAATGCAAAGAGGAAAAGAAAACTCTTAGAAGAAGAACCCAGATTCAGATTTCGACAAGTCACAAGATGATGGTGATGCCTTCATCGCAGCCCTAGAAACCCATGCATCTGATGATGTGTGGCTGATTGATTCTGGTGCATCATTTCACATTGCCTCTCATTGAGACTAGCTCACTAAGTATGAGGATTTCGATGGTGGAAAGGTGTACTTGGGTGATGAATCTCATTTAAAGATTGTTGGTCGTGGAAGAGTCTCTATCTGATTCCCTGATGGACGAGTGAAGGGGATCTCTGGGGCTATACATATCCTAGGCTTAGCATGGAACCTGCTTTCTGTAAGTATGTTGAATGATGCAGGTGTGTAGGTTGTCTTTTCAAAAGAAGGATACAAGATGACTAGAGGATCTATGGTGCTTGCTAAGGGTACTAGGAGAAGTACTCTATTTCAGCTGGAGGCATGCATTTCACAATGCAATAGTTCTTCTGACTCAAGGAAGAGGGCAGAAGTCACTTCATCCCCACCAGAAGAATGAGTAGTGAAGAAATACATTGTATCTAGTCTTGATGGTTGTAATCATGGCTTGGAAGTTAAGCTTCCTGCTGAAAAGACAATGTTATGACATAAGCGATTTGGCCACATTGGTGAGAAGGGTCTGTGTACCTGTTGGTCATGATGTTAGTCATTCACAAACATAGAATAAAAGTTACACAACAACCTTTACTCATCTTGAAAGATATGATGAATTCAGAGAATTCATGATCCCAAGTCTCCGTTGATTAGGTCTTAATCTACTGACGTTACTCAGTGGTTGATGTGTGTTGCTGTTTTCCATTCAGGGGCCTTACGTGTTTCTGCAAAGTTCATCATTATTCCTCCAAATATCCTGCTCTGTATGTCTGCTCTGCATAAATCTCCAATAATTCTACCTCTGCACTATGAAGTTAGTCAAATAATGTGCCTACAGGCTGATATTTGCATGATTTCTACCATTATTTATGATTCTTTGCATGATATTTTCAATACTACATGCATTTAACTTGAATATGCTAATGATTTTCAGTTACCTACGGGATTTCAGCATATTTCTCTGTTTTGCTTGTTATTTATCATGATTTGCAGTTATGGTGATGAATTTATGAAATTAAAAAAAAGGAAAAAGGTTAAAGAATGAGATTCCCAAAACTACTTGACTTAGATCACTGATCCACATACAAGCTCCCATACATGCAATGAAAAGAAGGAAACTAAAATCATACTTCACCAGGACATTCCACAAATCCGCATAATCCAGTGCAAATCTTCAAAGGAAAAGTTGATAACAACATGTAATGAAATGAAAGCGCTTCTAGTTGAACACAGCATTCACCAGTACATATCCAGAAATCAACAAGAAGATTACGTAAAATTTACAATCAGGATGTAATCTGAAACTTCATATCCATTCAGTATGCTCAAGAACAGGTACATTTACAGTGATCTGAAGAAAGAACCTTGACATTTCAACAATTCAGTCTTCATTAGTCTCAGTAATCCGATCTCCTAATTGATTCTACAGTAATTAGCCTTCTTGCCAGATGCGTCTGTGTATTCCCTCTGTATATATCTTTTTTTTTATCAGGATCTGGCCTTTATATAGAGCAAATGCCAGAAAATAGTTACAATGATCCAAGGATCAGGATCCTCTCATAACAATCAACGGTCCAGATGAAAAGCACACGCTTCGCTAGTTGGTAAATGTACAGCTGGCATAGAATATTCCAGCATCTTCAATTTGATTCGGTCTCCAGCTGGCAAACAGCATATTTGACAATATCCTCCTCACTTCTGGTTCATGTTGCCTCCATGTGCAACTTTGTAATTATCAGCTTTAGCTCTAACAGCATCATGACTTCCTGCAAGTAAACAGACAAACATTAAGTTCATCATCATGTGGATAAACAACAGGAATTTAAACATTTTATTAAACAAGCCTCAAAATGTGCAGCTACGGGCAATAGGGCTTCATACCTGTGGAAAATATGCACTAAATGCATAAATAGCGTTAAAAAAAACACTCGGGTCAACCATCGTTTCATTTTCCCACCCATTTCCTTGTATATCGGGTTTAAATATGATCATGTATCTCAAAATATATAAGGAAATAACCGCTTTAACAAATTATTTCAAATCCGGCTTTGCATGCCCTGTTTGTATGTTTCGGGTCATCATCATATTCGCATCGGTGTGACCACATATGATCGGGGTGACAAAATTAGACTTGGCCGATGGCAACAGTTATACCGACGCCAAAAATCATGATGATGCCCAACTCTATGTCTTCTATCTAGCTGCAGGATATCATGAAATATGATGCTCCTCCCTTCCGAATGCTCTGATGAAAAGCACATCAGGATGTTTCACTTCTGCATATTGGGGAAAGAAAGACATCATCGTCATCATCATGTCAAAGGAAAAATAGGAGGATTTGGAATATGATCCTGCTGCTGAGGAAAGGAAAATCATGGTGACGTCATCGTCATATTCGGGCTTCGTTGAAATGCAAAAGATGACGTCACCGTCATGTTTCGTTAAGATCAGGGGATAAATGTAATATCGGGTCACCTAAGGAAGATGATCGGGTGATGAATGTAATATGACCCCTTTGCGGCCAAGGTAACCCTCTCGAAAGATCAGGATGATGATGATCATCAGGATATCTGGGGCCTTTGTTGAACTTAGAACATGACGTCATCGTCATATTCGCGAACCTGATCATGTTTTGGAAAATATCCTGCCGAAGGAGAAATGTGATGGTGATGTCATCGTCATATTCGCTTCTTCGTTTATCAGGTCGGGATGACGTCATCAGGATATTTGCAAAAGGTTATATTTCTCGGCAGGAGGACATTACGAAATATCGGGTAGACAAACAAGATCATGATGATCTTGACAACATGACTTAGGAATGGAATATCACCCTCCCTTTGAAAGATAGGGTGATCATCATGATTGTGCAAAAGGAGATCAGGAGGATATGAAATATGATCCTGCCTTGAAAGATCAGGATGATGATGATCACCAGGACTTTGACATGCGCATGCAAATTATGCAGATGGTGGATTTTCTAAGTAGGGTGATATTATAATATCAGCATGATATTATAATATCGGGTGATGTTAAAATATCATGATTCTCGCGATGTGCCCAAGGTCATTTGACGGGTAAAACACACTATCACTTAAGATTGACGTCCGGATATTGGGACTGCATGATTTTTATCGGGTGATAGACCAAGATCATGATGATGACCTTTCGCGATACAAAAGACCGCTCGACGGGGAAAACTTACTATGACTTAAAGTTGACGTCCGGATATTTCGACCTCAGGATATTATCGGGGGGTGTTTCAAATATGATGATGATGTTCTTCATACAGCAAAACTGAGTTTATAAAATATGACCCTCTTCTTGCGAATATCAGGTTTGACCAAAACTTTGACTGTGCATAACTCCCTCATATGGACGAATTTTCAGGTGATGTAAAAGGAAAACCTGCATGGAATTTCAAGCTCTTTCTAACTATGAGGTCATAGAAACAAAATATGAACTTTGACAAACTAACCTCATGATGATGACCAACCTCATCGAATATCATGATGATGATGCACCTGACCTATTTTTACCAAACCGCCAGAAAGCAGACAACACAAGCCAAGCCAAAAGTTGGGTCCCTGTTTTGATAATGCAAAATGGGGCGTGTTGTGTAACCACACAACAGTACCCTAAAAAATTAGAACCTCATTGAGGGGTTAGATGATTGTAATCTTGAGTTCAACTTTTATGAACATTGCATATATGGAAAACAAATCTGTGTTTAGTTTTATTCGAGTTCTTGTAAGACTTCTGGTGTGTTGGACCTTGTTCATTCTGATGTACTTAGTCCTGTTAATGTTCCTTCATTATCAAAATCTGTATATTTTGTACCTTTCATAGATGACTATAGTAGAAGGACATGGATTTATTTTCTCATAAGCAAATCTAAAGTCTATAGCAAGTTTAAGGAGCTTAAAGCCTTTGCTGAAAATTAGACTAGTATAAAGATTAAATGTTTGAGAACTAACAATGGTGGTGAGTTCTATTCTACATAATTCGATAAATATTGCAAGGAACTTGGGATTGAAAGACACAAGACAACTCCATACACCCCACAACAAAATGGGGTTGTAGAGAGGATGAATAGGACACTGATGGAGAAGGCTAGGAGTATGCTTAGTGGAGCTAGCCTAGAACAAAAGTTTTGGGCTGAAGTTGTTACCACTACTTTCTATCTTGTAAATAGATCTCCTACATCATCTCTTGTTGGTAAGACACCCATGGAGGTGTGGTCTGGTAGAAAGCCTTCAATAAGGCATCTTCATGTTTTTGGTTGTGAGGCATATGCACATGTGCCTAGGGAGAAGCGGTCAAAATTAGAGAACAAGGTTGTTAAGTGTATCTTCATTGGCTATGGTGTTGGTGTGAAAGGATACAAGTTTGGGATCCTATGGCTGAAAAAGTGTTGTATAGAAGAAGTGTCATTTTCAGAGAGCTTACACCTTCTTGCACTATTTTACAGCCAGAAGAAAAATAAAATAAAGAGGATGTTGTTCAGTTTCCTGCTACCCCTGAGAAGACTGAACAAAAAGATAATGTTGGACCTGATGATGAGGAGAGCTCTTGCAGCTCAGATCAAGAAGCTGAACCTGAACCTCGGCTCTTGAGGAGGTCTACATGAATAAGGAAGCAACCTAAAAGGTTTGGTTTTACATTGCTTGATTCTAGTTGTGCTTATGCTTTGATTACTAACAGTGATGAACCTAGAATTGTGTCAAAGGCTTTGCATATGAAAGATGCAGGTTCCTGGAAAGAGGCCATAGAGGATGAAATGGCTTCTTTGGAAAAGAATCAAACTTGGGACTTGGTGCCTTTGCCTCCTAGACGGAAACCCATTGGATGCAAATGGGTGTTCAAGAAGAAAATTGGTGTAGATGGCAGTGTTGAGAAGTATAAGGCTAGATTATTTGTGAAGGGGTATTCACAAGTGGAGGGTATAGATTATGGTGAGATCTTCTCTCCCATTGCAAAGCTGACATCCATTCGATTCATATTATCTCTTGCAGCAGCTTATGACTTAGAAGTAGAACAGATGGATGTGAAGACAACTTTCCTTCATGGTGATTTGGAGGAAGAAATCTACATGTCACAGCCAAAGCATTACATGGTGAACGGTAAAGAAAATTTGGTTTGCAAGTTAAAGAATTCTTTGTATGGTTTGAAGCAGTCTCCTAGGAGGTCGTACTTGAAATTTGATGCCTTTGTGTTGTCAATTAGATTTGTGAGATTGAAATCGGATCACTATGTGTATTTTAAGTTTGTTGGTTATCGTATTCTCATTGTTGCATTGTATGTTGATGATATGTTGCTCATTGGGAAGGGTAAGAATATGATTTCTGATTTTAAATCTTAGTTGTCAGCACAGTTTGAAATAAAAGATTTAGGGGCAGCTATGTACATTCTAGGAATAGAAATTAGAAGAGACAGAACCAACATAAAACTTTGGTTAAGCCAGAGTAAGTATGTAAAGACCGTGTTGGATAGGTTTAGCATGGAAAATTGTAGACCATTGTGTGTTCCTGTTTCTTTTGGGACAAAGTTGTCTATTGAGGATTGTCCAAAATCTCCTAGTGAGATGGAGGACATGAGAAGAGTACCTTATGCTAGTGTTGTTGGTAGTTTGATGTATGCTATGGTTTGCACAAGACTAGATATTGCCTAAGTAGTGGGAGTCCTTAGTCGATTTATGGCTAATCCTAGACGGGTTCATTGGGATGCAGTTAAGCAAGTGTTCAGATATTTGAGGGGTACTTCTGAGTATTCCATATGCTATCATGGTAATGTTACAGGACCTCTGCATTCTATTGATATTCATGGATTTGTGGATTCAGATTGGTCAGGTGACATTAACAGTAGGAGATCCACCAGTGCTTATGTGTTTACACTGTTTGGTGGTGCTATTAGTTGGATGGTAAGTGACAACTTGTGGTTGCTTTGTCCATGACAGAAGCTGATTTTATGGCAACAACTCATGCTTGTAAGGAAGCCATTTGGCTTAAGAGATTATGTTTAGATATTGGTGTTGATGCAGGTCAAATTATGATCAGTTGTGATAGTCAGAGTGTGATCTGCCTTGCGAAGAATCCAACTTTCCATGCCAGAACAAAGCATACTGATGTACAGTTTCACTTCATACGAGACATGGTAGAGGATGGGAAGGTAAATTTGGAGAAGATAGATACTTTGAAGAATGCTGTAGATGCATTAACGAAACTAGTTAGCACAAAGAAGTTCAAATGGTGTTCGGAGTCTATGGGCCTCTCAGCCTATAGCAGTTAAATCATGTTATTCTATTAGCTCTTACAAGGTGTTCGACAAGTGGGAGAATGTTGGGAATTAAGGTGTCTCACCTTGGTAATTCCTTGCATTATTTATGTTTGTATTTATTAATTCAATGCCTATGTTGTAAATTAATTGTAAATTTTATATTGTCATTTTGTGGGATGCGGCACGGTGATGTGTCATCCTACATGGAAGATGACAACTTGTAATTTTGTCCTCACATGAGGAGATAGGCATCCCACTTTGTGGTAGGAGTATTTTGCCATGTGTTGGCATCTTGGATGTTGTGTAAGGGAATGTTTGATCGAAACGGTTACGACGGATTCCTATGACGAAGTTATGACATGTAAGAGTCAAAAATAGAAGCTTGTAAGATAGGTGAAGACATGTGTCATGAAGCATCTTTGAAAAAGGCATATTTGGGTGCCCCAAGGTGGACTATGACATGTAAGAGAATATGCTATTTTTAACATATGTATGACAGATTCTCTTACAGCTGTAAGTTGTAATTGCTATGACAGATTCTATGATGATCGTAAGAGTCGTAAGAGCATTTGTCATAGCTCATTTTGGAAATAGGTGACCTCTTTGGGATGGGAGATGTGGACAAGTGTCAGGAACATTCTACAATGTTGACCAAGTGTCCTTAGGTGTTGTTTTTGGGCCATGAGGCCAAGATGGATGCCCATTCCAAGAAAGGACCAATTTTGCCTTGTATATTCTATATAAACAGGTGCTTGGAGGAGGAGATGTATTATAGGATTGACAGGTACTGTTATGCTACTGGATTGACTCTAGACACGAGTGTTGAAGACCATTGAAGCTTGCATTGGAAGTGTATTGTAAACAACATCCAGTTTTGTTAATACATCGTGCAGGTTTTTGAGTGGGGTTTTTCACCCGATAAGTGTTTTCCCCACGTTATATCTTTGTCTCTCTTCTTCTGTCTTCTTTCTAGTTCATGTGTATTGCTGCAATATCACATTTATATGTTTCATGTTTCTATAGTTGCAAGGATTAAATTAAATTTGTATAGCTCTCCCCTCATTAGATTAGTGTAGGAAGTGATTTCCACACACCTAGCTTCCTTTCAGAAACAACAAATATTGCATCGATCATGTCACACGCTTTAAATGATAAACACAAGATATCTTTGTTGACAAATAAGGATAATACTCTTAGTTATACTATTGATTATGAGACTTATGAAGCTCCACCTTTGTCTAAAGAAATGATCTCTCTCTATGGCAGAGGATTCTGGATCCTTTACAAAAATTGTGACTATGTAGGTAATAGTTGTGGTATAAATCAACAAGGAATCAAAGTCCCTATAGAATCCTCTTTGGAAAATTACTCAAGTAGCATTGGATATAATCCATTTAAGGAATCAAAAGCCCAGAAACACCCTACTCTAAATGTGAATACAATATCAACACTTAGTTTGATATTCATAGAGATGGTTGACATCAATTGTCCTCTAGGATCACTTCCATTAGATATGTTTATGGAGGATGAAGCAATAATGGAATTCTTAGGTGCTTATGATGGCATTCCTCATTATTGCCATAAATGTGGTCTACCCTATTGTTTAAACAATGATGCATACTTTGGAAAGACTACTAGCACAATAACTGCTACAGTAGAACAAAATGAAGAATTTGAAGAACAATTACAATCCTACAATCCCCCAGACCATAGTACTCTTCTTAACAGAAAGACTATCAATGTCATTATGGATAAGGATAATCCTAAAAAATTTATCCCTATTGGTGATTGTTTAAATGTGGAAGAAAAATAAGAAATGACTAAATTATTAAATGAATTCTTAGAATTGTTTGCTTAGAATTACTCAGACATGCCTGGTATAGATCCTCAGATTGTAACACATAATATCGTGTTGAAACTAGATGTTAAGCCTTTCAAACAAAAGATTCATAAGATGAATCCTAATATTGCTTTGCTTATTAAAACTGAAATAGAAAAACTCTTACAAGCTGGCTTTATTCGACCTATTGATTACTCTCTGTGGATCTCAAATATTATTGTTGTCACTAAATCTAATGGTCATATAAGAATGTGCAGAGATTTCTAGGATTTAAATTTGGCATCTTTAAAAGATGGTTTCTTGCTCCGTAATATTGATATGATTGTTGATTCTATAGTCGGACATGAGTTTCTATCTTTTATGGATGGATTTTTAGGATATAATCAAATCCTTATAAATCCTCTTGAATAGTATAAAACAACCTTTATAACACCTTGGGGTACATTTTGTTGGGTAGTCATGATGTTTGAACTTAAAAATGTAGGAGCTACTTACAAACGTGTGATGACTCTTATATTTCATGATTACATGCACAATATTTTAGAAGATTATGTTGATGACATCCTAGCGAAGTCTATCCATCGTAAGGATCATGTTACAAATCTTTGACAAATATTTGAGTGCATACAAAAATATAATATGTGATTGAATCCCCAGAAGTGTGTTTTTGGCGTGGACAGTGGAAAGTTACTTGGATTCATCATTTCAAATTGAGGTATAGAAGTTGATATGAAAAAGATAAATACGATTGTTAATATGCCAATACCAAAGAACATATCTCAACTTCATAGTTTGCAGGGAAAGATACAGGCCATTCGTTTCACAACTCGTAGATAGGACCCACCCCTTTACGTAACTACTAAAGAAAGATTCTCACTTTCAATGGAATTCTGAATGTCAAAAAGCTTTTGATGAATTAAAGGATTACTTAGCTAAACTACCCATTTTGCAACCTATTGTTCCGGATAAACCATTTCTATTATACATCTCAGCATCCAACAATGCCCTAGCTACATTGTTGGCGCAACATAATACTAAAGGCAAAGAATGTGCTATATACTACATCAGTCGTACTCTGCTTGATTATGAAGTATAATACACAGTCATAGAGAAGCATTTCTTAGCTTTAGTGTTTTCCACTCAAAAGCTTAGACACTATCTCTTGAATGCTAAAATACATGTAATGGAAAATTTGACCCTTTGAAACATCTCTTCACAAGAACAGATTTATCAGGTCATCTTGCTAAATGGGTTATGCTGTTAACAGAATTTGATCTTAAATTTATTTCACAAAAAGAAATTAAAGGGCAAGTGATAGATATTCAATTAGCTAAACCTCCCTCGCCCTTTTCCATACAAAATGTTGATGCCTTTCCTGATGAATAGATTTTAACTATCTCTGCGGATGAAAACTGGGAGTTATACTTTGACGGATCAAAATGTTGAATTGCCTCCGGGACAGGTATTATATTAATACCTTTCATTGGTAAGCTGATTCCCTTATCTTACCACTTAGATTTCTTATGCACAAACAACATTACTGAATACAAAGCTCTTATAGCTAGACTTCATGTAGCTTTGGCTCTTAATATCAAAAACATTACAATATACATAGATTCTTAGTTAATTGTTAAACAAATAACGGGATCGTATCAAACTAAGCACGATAAGTTATCTCAGTACCATGAGTTTGCATTATCTCTCTTAAAACAATTCAAATCATATTCGATCGATACCATTCCTAGGAAAGATAACTGGCATGCGGATGTAATGGCAAGCACAACTTCCCTTATATCCCCTGATGTTTCTCTTGAGGAGTTTACCTTCATTGTTCATAATCTTAAGACACTGGTAATTGAAAGTCCTATAGTTGCAAATTTGGAACTCTGTGGTAATACATACACTGATGAATGGTTCTCCTATATATTCAACTATTTACGTGATGGAACCATCCCAGACTCGACATCTAAGAATGCCCAATTCTATTTACATTAACTAGCAATGCGATACATTATATCATCAAATGTCTTGTATCGACGAAGTTATAATGGTGTTTTACTAAGATGTTTAAGTAATGCAGAGATTCTGATAGCTTTAGAAGAAGCTAACTTTGGTGCTTGTGGAGGGCATTTCGGTGGAAAATTATTTGTGCAAAAATTGTTATGTATGGGGTTGTATTGGCAGCATATGGAACAAGATTCATTTGCTTATGTCAAGCGATGTCCACAATGTCAACAACATAAACACCTAATCCATGCTCATGCTCAAGAGCTTCATGCCTAGGTGTCACCATGGCCATTCTCTATCTAGGGTTTGGATCTAATTGGCAAGATTTCCCCACCCTCCTCTCAAGGACATACATTTATCATTACCGCTACTGATTATTTTACAAAATGGGTTGAAGTAGTCCCTTTGTGATCTACGACTGCTGATGTAATCTATTGATTCATACAAGATAACATAATTTCTTGATTTGGAATACCTTCCTCCTTAGTTTCAGACAATGGTACGTAAGAACAAGGATGTGAAAAATTTCCTTGAAATATATCATATACAACATCGCTTCTCTACACCTTATTACCCTCAATCAAATGGCCAAGAAGAAGCTTCAAACAAAGTTATTGGGTAGATTCTAAGAAAAACTATTAATAAACATCAAAAAGATTGGCATACACAATTATCCTATGCATTGTGGGCTTACAGAACAAGTATTTGAATGGCTACGGGTAACACATAGTATAATCTTGTCTATGGCGCAGATGCAATAATGCCCTTGGAGTTAGAAATTCCTTCTTTACGAATTTCCCTAAGAGACATCATGGATGATGACATAGAACGAGAGAAAAGATTACAGGAACTTGAGATGCTTGATGAAAGATGTATAAACACTCTTGAACATCTCAAGGCTTATCAAAAAGGAATACAATGAGCCTATAATGTGCAAGTCATACAACATTCATTTAATGTTGGGGACTTGGTTCTTTACAAAAATCAACACAATGTAAATGCACCACTTGGTGAAAAAGGTAAGTTTAGCCCTAATTGGCTTGGACCATATATAATCACGGAAACCTTTGGATCCAGAGCATATAAATTAGTCAATGAGTAAGGTACGCTTCTGAAATAACCTATTAATGCAACGCACCTCAAAAGATTTTATGCTTAAAGATCTAATGTTAAATGTTCCTAAGCTAATTTAGCACATAGATTAGCTTCAGTTTCGACAAGATGGTATTGTTTTATCTTAATTCATTTTGCATTATATCTTTGTTCAGTTGATCATTGTTGTATCATGTTTAAGTAGTAATTACTTAGATCACTTTTGTATTAACTAAATTTAGCATGGAAATTTAAGTATGTGTAAAATAATCATTGTGTTTGTTACTACATGTTCTTTCTAGAATTGTTAGTATACCACAATAGGAGTTAATTATAGAATTTATACATCATCACTAGTTGTATTTTTTTTCAAAAATCACATGTGATAGATCAAAAGCCATTACACATAGATCAAAAGAAATAATCATATATATATATATATATCAATTTCATCTATACATCCAAGTCGACTATCCCTAAAAACAAAATGGGATGTCGTAGTGCCTAAAGTCTATGAATCGCATAGAAGAACCTCGATTGTCAGTACCCTCAGGCCCTCATGGTGCACGAGTGATAGAAGCTTGACCATGAGTGGCTATGGATCATGAATGACTCCTAGAGACACTTCACAATTGTAACCCCCTGATCTCACCTCTCATCTCTATTATCCACTCATGTGCCTCCTGGTACATCCTCTGGTACCAGTCTCTCTTGGCCTGAGTCCTGTCTTTGTCAGCTCTTGCCTGCTGGACATGGACCTCCCACAGTAAGAACTCACTAACAGTTGGCTCTCCCTCTGATCTAGGAACCACTACTGTCTACTCTCACTATGCCCTAATCTTAGCCTTGGTGTCCCCAGCTTTGTATAGAAACTCCTCTCTCTCTCTCATGCAGAATGCTCTAGCATGGCCTCTGTAGCAGTCCTGTATCTGACGATAGGCATAAATAGCTTAGCATGTCACCCAACAAATGATCGTGGCAAATGATCTACCTACACCCACTGCTTTGAGGCATCTCTCGGTAATATGTCTCCTATGACATGACTCACAAAGTCTCGCCATATGTCTATCCTGACTGCAAAATAGAGAATGAGACAGATGTTAGACTCCCATATAAAAATCATAAACAATAAACTATACCAAAACATAAAATAATAAATCAAAGCTTACCTAGATCTCCATCTCACCAGGATGGATCTCAGATCACCGACGGTGTGATGAGCTCTATTGTCTGATATGTAGCTAGGGGCATAGGCCTACTACTCTCCCCTCACTTTGTCTAACTAGGCCTCACATCATCTATAGGAGTAGGACCACGAGCCTTGGATCATGGTCTCGACTCAGTCTCCGCGTCAGTGTCCACCTCTTGATGGCTCTGTCATGATCTCACTCTGAAGACATACTATGATGGGACCTCCTCAGACTCATCCTCATCCTCCTCCATACCCTCCTTGAGATCGTAGTATCCTACGAAGTCACTAACGTCATCCTCCACCCCTGTGTCACTAGTGTGACTGGCCCAAGGTCGGGCATCCCTTGTAGGGTGCCCAGGTGGAAAAATAGTTGTAGGTTGTGTTGTGTGCCACCAGGTCCGATATGCTTGGGTACACCCAACATCATTTGCACCTGATACCAACTCTGCATCCTTAGGACCCGTGTCCTCACTAAGTGGTACGTCTTCTAGAGTTAGCTGTCAGATAGTATTGGCTCTGACTACACTCTGAGCTGCGTATGCATGGCTCAGATGAACTGCAGGAACATCCTGTACCTATCTGAACTATCGTACCACCCTATCATAGTAGAACCAAGATACAACATGATCAAGGTGACTGACCATTATCTGATCCCTCTACATCTGAGCTAACTACCTCTGCTCACTAGGCCATCTAATGAAGCCATGATATGATCTCCAGATGATGTCACTAGGCTATAATCTGTCAAATACTACTCTCTAGTATAACAGATTGTCGTGCCTCCAACACCTAACTAGTGGGTAGCCGTAGATGTACGAATGGGTGAACATTGCCTCTATGGGATAACTCATCAGTCATGTGCACTTGATGTGCTCAAAGGCCCAAACTTGTAACAATGTGTAGACCATCAGACTCTGCATCTCGTATTGGACATATCACCCTAAGTTGTGATATAGGTATGCAAGCATACTGTGCCCCCATGCATAGATAGTCTAATGCGCCTCCATCACTCTAATAGTGTGAACGAGACCCCCATGAAGGTGAGTGCCTCATCCATTTGGTGCAATGGCTAGTGCAACTATGACAATCATGATCCTCTGTAGTAAGGGAATGTCTTTGCATCCCTGCTCTAGCAACTGGAGCTAAATATGTCCTTACTCTGCCTGTGAAACAGTGTGACCCAAGCAATATAGCTGACTCTCGCGAGTATAATCCTTTGAGCAATGTCCAACAACCCTCACTGTCTCTCCTCAGATCGGTAGTCAAAGGATCTTGAATACATCCTCCAATGTGATGGTAATCTCGCCAGTTGGTAAATGGAATGTGGAGGTATCTGCATCCCATCTCTCCATCAGTGCCATAAGCATCATGCAGTGGAATCTGATTGTGGGAATCTCAAACACCCACCATAGGCCCACCGTCTATAAGTGCTCTCTCTTTGCGACAGTCAAAGTGCTAGCGCGCTCTCGCAGAAGTGCCATCAGATGACCGCTTATGTGCTCACACATCTCAGGGAGATCCTGCAGATCAGAAAGCAAGAAAGAGTACTAGAATCCCTACTAGAAAGCAAAATAAGCTATCAAAAACTGAATAGAGTGCTTGTACTTAGGGCCTGTGTCCTCTATGGACCAGGGTGCACAAGGAAGACTAGGGTACCCCAGAGGGACACTGGCACCCCTGTGGGACTAGGGTGCCCTAGAGAGACTCTGGTGGCCTAGGTGGACTCGAGTGCCCCTATCTGGGAACCCTGTCCACCTTCCCCTCTTGGCATAGACACCGATAACCGTGAAAGCAAAATATGACGAAAGATGATAGAAGGATGGAATTAGGACCCTACCTCGGCCTCGAAGCATCTCTTTGACACTCGGGCTTAGAGCATCTCTAGTCATGGTGGATGGTAGGGATGTCAGCTCAGCATGGTCATTCTCCTATTCTCCTCTCTCTTCCTCTGCAATAACAAGAAACAAGAATGAGTTAAGTGATAAGTGACAAGTCCTTTTTACATAAAGTAAGTGAGAAATACTATCCCTAACTAGGTGCAAAAGTGTACTCTTTCACTCTAGAGCCCTTTTCTTGAGCTATCGAACTCTGATTTCAGTGTTGTTTGTTGCATTGGAATCTTGGTTCCACTCTCTTTTTTACCCAATGTGTTATGGTCACGCGTTGTTTATTTAAATGACCCTCATAAAACATTTCCCTTGAAATCAACGTGCGTGGATAACTCCTTGTTTCTACTCTTGGACTAAGCAAGCAGAAATAAGGGGGGCATATATCTCCCTCAATTTCCTACCTCACCATGTTTCATCACTCAACCCCCTTAGCATTTTGATACTGACTCATTGGTGGTGGTTGCAAGTCAATTTAGTTTTGATTTCTCTAACAAGTGTTCCTTTGCAAGATGTAGTTCCTAACTTTGTGGTCTTGCAGGATTGCAGTCTTGGGGACTTCTTCCTTTTCATCAACAACACTTCGACTTCCTCTATAGTATCCTTTTGGGTATCCTTTTCATGATTGATGCATTTACTTTCCTTTAGTTGCATATGCACATAGTGTCATATGGCCACTAAAGTGGGGGCTAAATGTAATGTCAAAAATTGTCCTCCTATATGGAATGGTACAATTTCCCTCAGTTTAGTTCCTCACTCTTGGTGACCTCTCAACCTTTTCTTTAGTGGCCTTCCTGAAACCTTGATTAACTTAGTCTAGGAGCATTCTATTCACTTTTTGAGGTAACTAATTAATAGAACCCGAAAAGAGATTTAAGATTAGGGTCCCTAGGACCCCTAAAAATTTAGATCTGAGCTAAAATTGGAGGGTTGGACTTGGGTACCCATGCCCTAGTCCTCCCCAGTTTCACAGGATTTTGAATTTTGGTGGGGTGTTGGTTCCCACAAAGTGCCTCGAGATTCCATTTTCAAATTCTTAGTTTTTGCACGATATCGAGACGTTATTTCAAAATTTGAATTCCCTAAAGCTAGATATAAAAAGACATTTGCAAATCATTTTATCACACACAATTCTTATGCAAGATTGATGCCAAAACTTTGTTGTAATTGCTATTGAAGATCAGTGACTTGTTGAAGATATTCGAAGTATTCTTTATTTGCTATCTTGGAGACAATGGATGAAGGTTACGAATCAAGATCTTGAGTCTATCTTGCTCTTCCTAGGGTTTGTACACCATTTGCATGATTGGGAGAAGGGTTGAAGTCTCCAACAACAAGCTTGGAGATCCTCTGTGAACATTGCTAATTCACCTTCTTGTTCATGCAAGCATTCATTTGTTTCATCTCCTTGAGGTGAAGTTATATGTGTTTATTGATGCAAAGCAAGTTGTTGATCTTCCCTTGATTGAGACATCTAGGGTTTGATTTTATGCATACACACATTGTTAGGTTTACACACACTTTTGTAAATATTTTCCTCTGGCTATTATTGAGGTAGAAATACCGAAGATGGGGCTTGACTGAGGCAAGCTCCTATATAGCCACAATAAATTTCCTTCTTTTGTATGTGCAAATTGTGTTTCACAGGTTTCAACAAAAAGAAGCTATAGAAAGAAGGATATTGTAGATACAATCATGATAGACTTTCAGATTTTTAGATTTTGAGACTTGTGGGACATTGGAGTGAGCGCCCTAGTCCAACCAAGTGTTTTATCTAGGATCTGGGAACCCATTAGCAGTCTTAGATACCCTGTGTAGAAGGTTTTCCAGTTCAAGAATTTGTAGGACTGTGAGGTGGGTGCCCTAGACTAGGTAGCCCTCAAAATCTAGGTACACTATCTCTAAAACCTCTCCTCTGTACTTCTGTGATCAATTTTAGCAGATACTTCATTAGTTTCTATATATTGTTAATTTGAGGCATAATTAGGATTTTACTTGGTTGAAAGTACAACACTTGATAAGATCTAGATTGTGGCCTTAGGTTCTATAACCACGCGAGCATAAAAGGGAGGCAAAGTGACTAGAAGCTTGTTCACAAGCTCAATCCTTGTCATCCCATATGTTTAGTGGTGAAATTATGGTACTTATACTAGAATAAATAAACCATCAAATTTTACCCTAAACACTTTTGATAGCAATATCTTTCTGGTACCTTATCTAAATGATCTAAATTTTGGATATGATGTGTGTTGATGGTGTTTTTAGCACACAACAACACAGGTGTGATTGCTGGTATCACACCCCTCTTGAAAAAGCTATCCTATCCAAGATAGGACTACCCCAAGGATAATATAGATACGTATTAGTGTGCTTGGAATTTCTCAGTAGGATGTTCTAGCTTTTCCTACAAGGGGTCTTACATGCAATATGATAGATTTGACAGATTTGGACAGAAATACATGCAAACCCTCATAACCATTCAGCTAATATTCCTGTGTAAATTGCTGCTGGAATCTAATTCTAACAACTGATTAGTAAGAAAATACAAAAGGGAGTAGGATTTAGAGAGATCCTAAGTGACATTCACAAAGTAAAGATCATTGCAGGTAGACAAATATTCAGAATTTAAACCAATTTTTGTTTTACCAAGCTAAAAACTTTGCTACAGTGCTGTAAAAAATAGTGCTATCTTCTACGGATTCTTAAGATTTTCAAATTATATACATTCATTAAATACCTAAAGGCTAGCATGATTTAACTATTGTAATGCAATTGAACTCAGCTCAAATTAACAACCTAGGCTAACTATTCACAACTACTTACAATCAACAAGCAACTAATAGTATGGACGTGAATGCTCATCAAATACCTTTAACAAATCAATAACATTGCAAAGCATGATTTAACTAATGAAGATCAAGATGTGAACCATGAAACCAAATTGACAATACAAAAGATAAATTCCTAGAAAACATGCAGTAACTTGCTTTGCATTAATCAGAAATTCAGTAGTGTCAATAATTTAGCATCAAGACTGTCTTACAATGAGAGAATGATGGCCCTTTATATAGGAGAGGTGCCATACTAAGTTTTTTGAATGTATGGTGGAGATTGACTCAACACCGACAACCTATATTCAACACCATTAAATACATTTATGATAACATTTTGCATTCTCGAATTACAATTTGTTCTATAGGAAAAGAATGAAAAATGACCTCTAGATACATTGAATTTAGACAAACTGAATACCCATTAGGCTGTATATAGGAAAAAGTCAATTTTCAAAGCATAATAAAGACAAAATAGTGTCACATGACCTTCTAAATATAGCATTATCTATAAGTGACGGGATTACATTTCAATATCAGATAATTTGTCATTTTATTCATCTCCTTCTAATTCTATTTTGTCTTCTTCAGCCTTCTTATTTCTATATGCCACCCAGGTAGTCAATGTTGGATTTATATTTGTTGGGTCAGGATCTTTTATTTAATCTACCCTAAATCTGAGATTTTCTAGGTCCCTTTTGTACCACATCTTCATCATCATTCAGCTAGTCTGGGGTTTCTATTATATGAAATTTTTTTATGAATCCAAGGGATAGCCTCAAGTGAGTTATTTTCAATACTTCGTAGTCATCTATACAATATGCCCAAAAATCTTCTAAATGCATCTTATGAAATAGCCTTTTGCTTACATATTTCTGCATTACCATGTGTGGATCAAAATGATCTCTCTTTGTGTAGAAATGAAGGTTGAGTAATTGTAGCTCGTTATCAGAATGCTCGGTTGCTCCAAGATAGACACATGCATAGTTACCCTTATCCAATATGATTGGAAACTTGACATTTGTTCTATGGAGGTGTTTTAACCTTTCTATACCAGTGATTAACTTTCTTGACAACTCCAGAAGTACCACCTTATATGTTGGGTAACGAGGTAGCCTATATGGAAGACCGATGAAGCCTTGGATTCTCAAGTAGGTGAATTTTTGGAACTGTATATACCATCTCCTGTATTGCATAATTTCATTCATTACTTCGGGAGTTATCCTGAGAGCTATGGTACCTTGTAGTAATATAGTGATAGATATTATGAATGCATCATTTACCCTCTTATAATGAATGAGGGATTGGGACAACACTAATTGAGGGTAGCATTCATATACTTTTGATTTCATGTTCATTATTACTAACTTCTCCAATTTTAGATAGCCTAACATATTCATTCCTCCTGGCCAATGAATATACCACATAGGAGGTCCACCTGAATGTTTGCTTTTCTCTAAAAATTTCAAATGCCTCATGCATGTTATAACTCAATAGTTGGGCCTAGTGAAATTTGGTTCCTTTACTAATTATCTCCTCAATTATCATGAACATCCAGCCTTCAAAGGTTGATGTTGTGGCCAATCCATATATTCTGCTAAGCAAGGTCACTAAGTCTCTAATTCCATCATGAAAGTCACTCCTGTACAATATATGAAGGAGCTTGATGATGGTTGACCTTTTATTCTTCATCTAGTTATCATTTAAGTGCTTCCTACATGTATCCAAGCCTTTCTTGAATGTTTCTTCTACACCTATTTTATCTGGCATGGTCAACACTAGATAACATGGAATACCAAAGGTCTCTACTAAAGATGTCATACCTAAGTCTGCTAACACTTCTCCACTAGGAGTTTGTATGGATCTAGTTAGTGGATCATATCTTTTAGGATAGGCCACTATTAGTTCTGCACATTGAGCTGAGGTCAGGAAGGGAGCGACCTCTGCAATCCCACTGTCCTTTAGTTTTTAGCCATTGAAGTTAGATTTGGTCCAAATGTTCTAGTTCTAAAATCATCCAAGTCAATATGACCTAGATCGGTGTCTCCTATGTCTTTCCATCCAGAGATGATTCTGGTCTTAGGAGGAATGCCTTTAAATTCATACTTCATGTTTTGGGCCCTTGCAAACATTTAACTTGCATGACCAAACCTTACAAGTTATGGTTTCCTTGACGATTTGATTCCTAAGCCTAATTTGGTTGAGTCACTAGCTATACATCTAAGTTACTAAATCAAGATTCTTCCAATTTCTACTAAGTCCTTGGATTTCAAATGCAGAAGTAGAACACTTGCAGATTTAAATGATTTGCACTCCTATTACATGGCATAAGTAAATAAGACAACATTCAAAACTCACTAACCATGCAATGAATACTTCATTTACCATGAAATTTCAAATGAAAACATGCAAACATGATAACATTACTTCTGTAATACTTATTCTACCTTAATTGATCATTCTGACTTGGAGAGATTAAAGAAAAACATCATTAACAACATTTTGCGTAGTTTTTGGGGGTCTCACACCTTCCTGACAGAAAGTACTAATTTTCATCGGGATCGACCTTGCGCGGGATTTGAGGTTGTCCAACCTAGTTGGCTGAAAGGCATTATAGAACAAGGTTGTTATAACATTTGGAGTGGACTTTAATTTATATTTGACCTGGTGCTAAATTATGATAATGCCGACTAGGTCCGTAAGTTGAGTTTTCAACACAACTCAAAGGGAATGAATTTTAGCACTACATTACTTAGTGTGCTTCTGCATGGATTTTGATGTTGTCAAGTTTAAAGTGAGTTTTGAGTCCAATCAAAAAAAGTTGGTGATGGCATTATACATCACAAGTCGGATGGACTTTCATTAAGCACAAAACAATTCTAGGTAGCAGGCAGAACTTTTTATGGGTTCTGATTGACTAACATGTTTTGAGTTATGTTTTGGGTTAGTCAAAGGTGCTTTTAGCACCAAGCCAGGAAACTTAGTTTTCAGCGCATAAAAAACTCATAGATTTAGCAGGAACTTAAACAAGGTCTAACCAACTTATGATTTTGCAAAGTTATTATAAGTTTGTCAAGAATATTTCATGCGCCAAGGATTCAACATGGATTTGCTAAGGGTTTTAGCGAAGCTTTCAGTGTATTTCATGAACAAATTCTTAGTTTGCACAAGCAAGGGTTTTATCATCTCAAAAAATCTTAAACCCTTAATACAAATTCAAAGATCTATTGCCTGATTTCTTGTACACTAGGGTTTCTAAAATGCAAGATTTTCCAAAGTATTCACATAAAACACATGATTTGAACAAATTTGTGAATATTGGGAAACTAAACTTAAATTGGCATATGAAATCCTTTATTGTGATGTGTTCTCAAATACAAATCCCTAGTTATAGGAATGAATCCTGAGCTTGGAAAAGGCACTTACCTAGTCATAGAGGCGGGAAGTGGTGAAAATATGTAGGTTGTACTATTCTTATCACTTGAATTCTCTAGCAATTAGTTGTCAATCCACTTCTCAATCTAGATACAGAACTCCTTGATCAATCTTCTTAGTGCAAATGAGCTCCAATGTGGATTTCAAACCCCTTTATTCCCCTATTTAGGCTCCATTAATGCAGGAGGTATGATAGAGATTTTTGGCGCACTGTAGAGTTCATTTTAGGGTTCACATGGAATAGTAATATCACTGACTTAGCATGGTTTTTCGAGTCTCACTGATCCAGTCGGTAGCAATGATTTTTGGCATGAGGTCAGATTCCTACCTTTGTAGCACTTTGTGTGAATTTGGACTTCCTTGAACATGGCATGGGATTTGGAGACCACAGACTTAGTCAAAAAATCAGGCTTGTAGCACTAGGTCAACAATCACCGATTTCAGTGCTAAGATGGTGGACTTAGGTTTTGGCGCTAGTTGGTTGGGTTCAATTTTGGCACTAAAGTTGGTAAGTGAATTTTTTAGTGCAAAAGTCTTCCAGCATGATTTTTAGAGCAATAGACAATTTTGACTTGGTCTCTAGTGAAATTAGGACATGACTTGAACCCCTAGGAAAATTTAGTAACTTATTGTTCACTCTATTTCACGGGAAATACAACTTTGGTCATCTGATGGAGCTATGTAGTGAGGACCTTAACATGACATTCTAAACCAAAATTTAGAAGAGGGGGTCCCCATTGGTGAAATGGGACTTGTCTGCAAGGCACAACAAATGGTGACTCTGCTGGGGAAATGCTCCTGATCATTTCGAAGATAAGTTTTAGTTTCAAACCTAGAACCTTTGTGTTTCGCACATGTTAAACAAGAAGTCATGATACCCTATCAAAAAATAGATCTCACTAAGCTAGTGTAACCATCCATATCGTGAAAACCTAAGTGTGTGTAATTGCATTAATTCCCATCCTTAAGAAACCAAGCTCATCCTAGATCCTTTACATTAAGCTACATGATTAGTACACACCTTCTGAACTACCTAGACATTGCCCTGCTACCAGCGAGCGTCTATAGCCCTGGTAGGTTTGTCTCAAAATTCCACTCAAGCAGAGCCCTACTGCCAGTCAAGCATCCATAGCCCCAGTAGAGCTTACTTGATTGTCCATCTAACTGAGTTATAGCATGTGACTATGATTTTCTTTTCTTTTTCTTTTCATAATTTCTTGATATTTCATTGAGCCCAAATTTGGTAGAGTATAATGCAGCACCACTACCCTTGTAACACATGCTTTTGACAGCCCTAATTACGTTGATAACTTAGCTAGTTGGGTGTGGACTCCCGATGGTGGTAAAGGTGGACCTTAGATTTTTCACTTAGTGCATGATCACCAAAACTAACTTAGGTAGTTCAAGATTATTTAAGAGTGTATTTAAAGATATACTGTTAGAAAATACTTCAGGTGCACTAACTAATGATTCCTTTCCCACGAACAAACATCATACCCCCTAGTGTAACAGTGGAACCCATGGTAAGACCTACTCAAAAATTTTAGCTTCTTAAAGAAATACTCCCAATTACTTACCTGACAAAGAGCCACTTGCCGGTTTGCACGACTGCCACCACATTCAGGAAGTGAGGATCCCTAACAAACCAAGCATAGCAAGCAAAATTAAATCAGGAAAACTAAAGTAAGTGAAAACAAACACCTAACAACTATAGAAGGCAAAAGCAAAAAGTAGAAACTAATCTAACAGCAATGTAACCTAACCAAAAGTAGACAAGCAACCTAACTATGTACACTAAAAGGAGGCTAAGATTCCCCCTAGGCTTGGAAGTAGTGCTTTAGAAACTGCCCATTGACAAGCAATGGGAGCTCCTCACCAGTAAGGCTCCTCAGTTGATATGTATTATCACCAAGAATCTCATAAATTTGATATGGGCCTAGCCAAAGTTTGTCAAACTTTCCGTGTTCACCTTTGTTTTTGTGGGATTTGTCCCAATACAAAACTAAGGAAAAAATGTGAAAGGCTTTAACTTTAGCCCTCTTGTCAAACCATCATTTAACTACACCCTGATGTTTGGCAAAGTTTTCGATGGCAGCATCACATTTTTCTTCTAGGTGCAACAATTGGGCTAAGTGGGATGACAGTTGGTCATTTGGTTCAAGGCAGTCTTGCATAAATTGTAGTACCAAGATCCTCAAGTGGATGGGAAAGATAGGCTCAGTACCATAAACTAAGTGGTAAAGTGACATTCCCAATGCAGCCTTGTGTCTAATCTTATCGGCCCATAAAGCGAACCTAAGCTGAGTGTGCCGGTCTTTGGGATTTCTATTGAGCAATTTTTTAATAACCTCAAGCAAGTTTTTGTTTGTTGATTCAGCCACTCCATTCCCTTGGGGGTAGTAGTTAGATGAAAATTTCAAAAAAATCCCATAGTCGAATGCCCAATTAGAAAAACATAATCAAGAAAATGCAGGACCATTATCACATACCAAGGAAAAAGGATAGCTAAACCTAGTAATGATATACTTTTGGAAAAATTCAATTACTACCTCTGTAGTACATTGTTTGCATGCTATGGCTTTAGACCAACAAGTACAATAATCAATAGTGGTCAGAATGTACCTGTGGCCCGCAGAGGAAGGTGGGTTGATCATACCAATAAAATCAAGTCCCCACTATGCAAATTGTCATATTTCCAAGACTAGCTACAGAGGCATAGTAGCATTTCATTCTCTTGTTGCAGTCGTCTGATATGTGTGATAGGTCCTTACATGTGAATATGCATCTTTGAACAAAGTGGGCCAGTAATACCCTACCTAAAGAATTTGATGACCAGTTGACAAGGCTGAGTTGTGACATGTTCCAAAATTCTCATGGAAACTTGTTAGAACTTGTGCTACCTCTGTTCTATCCAAACACCTTAGATAGATTCCTTTGTGATTTTTCATATACAACACTGATCCCTTAATCATATAGTTGTTACTCTTTAACCGGAGTGCTCTTCTTTAGACTAAATTTAGTTGAGGTGGGCAACGCTAATTGAGGAGATAAAATACAATGTCTCCATACCACTCATCTTTAAAAATATCTTCTAACATATACTACTGAGAGACTAAGCTTGGACCAACTTCTGCCATTATTTTTGTTAATGCATGTCCTCGTACCAACTTCATGGGTTATATTTCTATGTCAAATTCTTGTAGGATTGTGACCCATTTTCCTTTCCATTCACTGAGTTCACTCTGCATTAACAATGCTTTGACTGCTGCATTTGGTACAATTACAATCACTTGGCTTCTTAAGATGTAGTGACAAAACTTTTTCACTACCTTGACTAAGGCATATTCTTGCTTCTCCACATTTGGATATCTTAGTTCTACATCTTTCAATGCAGTGCTCATAAAATCAATAGGTCTTTCATCATCAACTACTCTCTTCTGTGTCAACATCGTTGCACATGGATGTTCTAAAGCGAAAGAGTAAATGCAGAATGACAACGTGTAATCAGGGCTCACCATTACTAGGGTGTTAGCTATTGCTTGCTTGATTTCTATGAATGCAGCCTTAGCTTTTGGAGTCCATTATATCTTGGCATCTTGTTTCAACATAGTATTTAATGGGTAAACAATCTCAGTGAACCCAGTAATGAATTTGCGGATGAAATTAATCTTACCAAAATATGACTTCATCTCTTTCTTACTATCTGGGGGCTATATCTTGAGAATTGATTAGACTCGGTTAGAGTCAATTGATATACCTTACTCATAAATCACATGTCCTAGAAAATTTCCTTTAATCACTCCAAAGATACACTTCTTAGGATTGAACGAGATACCATAATCTTTACACTGCCGTAAGACTTTCCTTAGGTTTGCCACATGATCTTCTATTTTCTTTGAAAACATAGTGAGATCGTCTATATATATGATGATGCATTTCCTGATTAGTCCTCTTAAGGCTATGTTCATCGCACATTGTAATGTAGATCCCGCGTTGATTAATCCAAAGGGCATCCTTTGGTATGCATAAATTCCCCACTTGTATGTGAAGGATGTCTTCAACCTGTCCTCATATTCCACCATTACCTAGTTGTAACCTGAATAACCATATAGAAAAGACATAATTTTGTGAACTATTAACTATTTGCAGATCTTCATCCAATGACAATAGTGGGTAATTATCCTTTTCTGAAGCCCGATTTAGATTTCTAAAGTTGACTCAAATCCTGATTTCTCCATTTTTCTTACACACGGGTACTAAATTTACCACCTAGGCTAAATTTTTGATAGGAAATATAATTCCCACAGATAGCAACTTTTATAATTCCTTGAAAATCAATGGTTCCAACAAGGCATTAATCGGTCACTGCCTTTGTCTGAACGGTTTTGCTCCTGGCTTGAGAGGTATCGTGTGAGTTATGATTGAGGTATCATACGTTTTGAGATCTTTGTAACTCTAGGATATGACTTCATGATAATCCCTTAATGCATGAATGATACCTACCCTCTCTTCAATTATGCTAGCTTTTCCAATAAACACATTTTTTACTTCTTCCGATGTTCCTAAATTACAAGGCTCGCATTGTGCACCACAGGATTCTCCCCATTTTCTCTATGTTCCAAGCTTATCTGAATTAAACAATCATTCTAATTCTACCATTCCCTAGGGAATAGTGTTTGTCTTCAAGTTGATGACCCCTTCCAAGTCCATTTCAACAGGTTCCATCTCTTCTTCATCTATTATCTATGCAGCAAAAGATCTGACGAAGTGAGAAAATTGATTATATATTTGTCATCCTCAAAAACCTAAAAATTTGTGATGTTATCCAGCACTGAAGGAGTTGAGAAAAACTCTATAGTGAATTTCTTTAGGCCTGCCATAAACAATGGCTCCAAAGAACTAGCCATCTGAGCTAAGGCGTCAACAACGTGATTATGTTTTCATGGGATCAGCTGGATATTAAAGCCGTCAAAACACTCAATAAAATCCCATACACGGTTCTGATATGTGTTTAACCTATTACCATTACATGAGTATTGCCTCCTCACCTATTTGACAACTAATTTTGAATCACCAAATACTTGAATAACCTTTACCTTCTTTTGAAGTTCCATCAATAGCCCATGCACTAAAGGTTCGTACTCTATCACATTCTTTGTGCAGGGGAATTGTAATCGATATGTCGCCATATATGAATCTCCCATGGGACTAATCAGTTCAAAACCTACACTAGACCCTTGTTTGCACCTAGATCCATCAAACCTTAATGTCCAAAGGTGAAAGTCCTCATTTCTATTATTTCTCTTTATTCGTTGCTTTTCATTTATTTGAGGTTCTTGGTCAACCTTCTTTGTAGCAGTCTGATTTTCCTTTAGGATTATGAGAACTTTTAAATGCTTTTGTACTCATTTGACTTCTTCTTGACAGAGTGAACATGTAAATTCAGAATGAAAGGCATCGTGAAGACGTCACCAGTTTGGTAGTAACAATTCATCCATTTGTATCTTCCCTCCAATAGCCAACTGATCACTCATGAATTTTGCCACAAAATTTTTGAATCCCTCAAATATTCCTAGTTCTTCATCGTCAGAAGAAGACTCTTGATCTGACTGCACATACGCCTCTATACTTTCTTGACATTTTGTAAGTGAAGGATCAAGGAATTTGCTGCAATTCAGCATCAGTATCTCTTCTATGTGATTAACTTGGGGAAGATAGAATCTCATTAGTCTGATTATATTCTATGAACATATGTTTTATTTTTCACTCTCTTTCGATATGGATATGATTTGCCAGTCCCTTCCATGGCAACCACATGTGAGAGAAATTTGTTGCCATATAGCCATTCAAAGTCTTATACCAATCTCTACTTAACATCATGCCATACTGATCTGGGATATCCACTACTTGGATGTCTATGTACTGCTACACCCTAGGATCAGAAGCTAATTACATATGTATCCTATTTAAATCACCCATCACATTTACTTCAGTCTTGTCTAATTGCGTGACTTTCCTAGAGGATTTTGCTAGAGTGAGACCCAGTGTTTTGCATACCGACAAAGGCATAACATTAGTAGAAGCTCCTGAGTCTACTAAACAGTTATGAAGGTTCTTCCTAAATATTCTGAGAGTATTCTCCTTATGTGGAGTCTCCTTTTGGGAAGAGTCTATCTTAATACTTGTTCCCATGTCCTAAAAGAAAGTTGTTCTAATCTCAGGCTCTTTCAATAATTCAAAGATAGATGAACTAACATTCATCTTTCTGATCTCATCTGCAATGTACTATCCCATCTTTGCTATTGCAGATTGTTGGGAACTTTCAGCTGCAGGTCCTTGGTGCATTAACTAGGGTGTTTCCTTAGGAGGGTCCAAATTGTTAGGGGCCTTTGGGTTAGGTGGGATTTGATAGTTGTTCAGAGGGATTGAAGTGGTGAAAGGACCCTTTGGCTTGCTGCTTCTCAGATTGTACAGAGTTTTATTATATTGCTGGTAAGCATGTACTTCCTCACACTCTTCCTCGGGTTGATTGCCATCTTGAGAAGGAAATGTATAACTATCAAGTACTACGGTAGTACCATACCTTTGAGAAGGAACAAGTTCATATCCTGTAAGAGGATTTTCCTATGCTTTTGCATTCTAAATTCCATCTGAAAAATGCTAGATGCTATATGAAACTCTGGACAATCCAGTTCAGAGTAAGCATTCGTATTATGAAGTTTGCACCAGGAAGACAATGCTGCTTCAGCCAACATCACTTGGCTAGGTGGCTGGCTATCAATATTTTGATTCTCTAGTGGTGATGGGACTCCACCATTGTTAGGACTAGTATTCCATGTTTGATTGTATCACTAAAAATTTTGATTCTAATATTGATTTTGGTTTTGATTTCTCTACTGTAAGTATGTGTTTTGATTTCTCATATGGGTAACTTCTGCAGTGAGCTTTTTCATTTACTCTGCTAGCTCCCTGATGTTGTCTATGTGATCCCTTGCTTTGGTTACTTCAATGGACTGGAGAAAGAGTATTTGAGCTGGAGGTAATTCTTCCACAGGAGTTCCTGGGTGGACTACTAGAGCTTGTGTTGTAGCAGGGCCTAGAATTAGATTCATCACAGGTGTATGATTAGGTAGAGCTTGGTTGATCATGGGTATTTGGTTTGGCATTTCTATAGGACCCATATGGTTTAGCATACCAGTTGTTGTCTAGCCCAGCTGGGTGTTTATGGTAACAACTTCAGCATATGCCTAAGCTAGGTTGGCCGAGGCGGGATTAGCCCTTCTTACAAACATGGAAGTGAGCTTGTCTAAAGTTGCATAGTAAATTGGTAAGGCTACAGCCTAACCTATAGCATAAGGAGCTTGTAAATGGTGGAAGGCCTTTTTGAATTGAGTATTAAAGGAACTAATTAACTCACTCTTAGCCCTACAAATTTCCATAAAGGATCTATAAAGATCTGCTAGAGTAGTGGGCATCTTGAAATGATTAAGAAATGCATTCTTCAAACTCAGCCATGAATTTATGGATGCTGCAGGGAGGTTGGAAAACTAGTAATAGGCTTCGTCTTGTAGTGATAATGGAAACAACCTATAAACCACATCCTCATGCTGAACCTGAAGCATAATCATGTTACCTTCAAAAATTTAATGTGCTCATTAGCAGTTCTATCTGGATCGTTTGTGCGAAACTTGGAGAAGAACTTATCATGATTTTTGGGCATATCATGGTAAGCATGGAATTGAAATGGGGATTGGTTATTGGCAGCACAAAAGGCCATGATGGGTGGATTGATTAGGGCTGCAGTTGGGTTTCTTGGCACAAATTGTGCCCTTGGTGCTCTAGGTATTCTCTGATCTCTTTTGGTTCTTCCAAACTCTGTCAAAGATAGTAGATCTTCTCTAGATGAGATAGACCTGGTGTGTCTCTGTCTGATCCCTAGACTTGCTGATTTATGGAGGGAATATTGACTTAGTGGCCCTCCTTCTAGAGATAATTTTGTTGATGGTGTTTCTAGCACACAACAATGCAAGTGTGATTGCTAGTATCACACCCCTCTTGAAAAAGGTATCCTATCCAAGATAGGACTACCCCAAGGATAATACAACTAGGTCTTAACATGCTTGGAATTTCTAAGTGGGAATTTCTAGCTATTCCTACAAGGGGTCTTACATGTAGCATGATAGATTTGACAGATTTGGACAACAATACATGCAAACCCTCATAACTATTTAGCTGATATTCCTATGTAAATTACTACTGGAATCTAATTCTAACAATTGATTACTAAGAAAATGCAAAAGGGAGTAGGGTTTAGAGAGATCCTAAGTGACATTCACAAAGTAAAGATCATTTCAAGTAGACAAACATTCAGAATTTAAACCAATTTTTTGTTTTACCAAGCTAAAAGCTTTGCTACAGTGCTACAAAAAATAGTGCTATCTTCTATGGATTCTCAAGATTTTTAGATTACATACATTCATTAAATACCCAAAGGCTGGCATGATTTAACTATTGTAATGCAATTGAACTCAGCTCAAATTAACAACCCAGGCTAACTATTCACAACTACTTACAATCAATGAGAAACTAATAGTATGGACTTGAATCCTCATCAAATACCTTTAACAAATCAATAACATTACTGATGCAGAGGTAAAACGCAACGGGAGCTTACAAATGGGAAGGAGGAGTCACTAACACAACCAACATGTTATAATACCTATCGGCTTAGCATCATCATCATATTTCGAAGAGGCATGAAATATCCTCCTGCTGACTACTGTTCACTTCCTTATCGCCTTTCGCCTTTCGCCTGTCAGCAGCATCATCATGTTCGGCAAGCGCAAACATCCTCCTGATGTTCACTGTTCATCATACCGCCAACCTCTACCTTCATCATCATGATGTTCAGCATCACCTTCATCAGCAGGATATAAAATATCTGGTTGCTCCGATATATCCTGATGACGACAACTTCAAGCACCTTTCCTTTGATGCTTACGTCACCCCGATATCCGACTACTCAACCAACAGCATCATGATATGACTTATCCGGTCATATTGAAACATCCTGATGATGTTAACCAAACTTTATGCCGATGACTTACACCGAAGCCAAAACACTTAGCGACAATAGGATAAACTTGCATAGGGTGATATTCGCAATATCCTGATGACGATGACGTCACATGCACCTGATGATGATGTCAATGCACCTGATGATGATGTCAATAGGATATAAGACACTTATATCCTCCGCAACATGATAATGAATATCCTGATGACCTTTTCAATATCCTGATGATGACCTTTCCAGTCCTTAGCCAAAAAATGAACTTTCACTTCCGCATACGATAGCGATATGCAGATGATGAATACACACGAAAGATGATCCTGATGACGATATACACACTGAGTATATATCCAACCTATATCATCCTGATGCACTTGAAACATGCAAACTTCATCAGCTTCATAACCCGATCCGGATAGTGATATACTCACAGATGACGATGCGATTCACTCCGACTGGAAAAGCACATGCAGACCCCTGTATATCCGTCAGCTGCATGCAAACTCACAGAACCGCACAATTTCACAAAGAAAACATGATGATCGGGCCGGATCACCTTCAGATCAAAACTTAACAGTTTTATCTTCCTAACCCTAGCACATGAGGATGCTAGGTTGATTCATAGCATGCTACCAATCGATCTCTCACACAATGAAATGCATAAACAGAAAACTAAAATGCAAACTAAACTATCATACATGACCATTCCACCGATTCACAGAATCAACCGGTGGAAGGGTTGAAAGAATCCATCAATTTGTAATTAGAATAGAAATCAAAACACAAACAACTGATAAACCAGATAATGCAATTGATGAGATCTTATTCAGATGAAACACAAATGTCCTGTTCAATGTTTCACAATGTCTGGACTGATCTCTGGAACTCACTCAATCACCAGTACTACATAACACAACTACTACTCTTCTCTCTGATATGATATTCTCTATTATGATCTCAAACCCTACTGATCTGAGTTATTTATAACAATATCCTACGAGTACTACCAACTCGATTCCCAGCGGCTGGGAGCTTCCAAGCGGGAGAGGACAGCGCATACTACCTGATCACGAACTCTAACTGCCTGCACACTCTCCTAGGCTGATCTAATACATGAGCATTGGTCCAATGGACCTTATTACATGATGAAGTCAAACATGCTAAAAAATAGACTAATGTCCTATCATGCGGACAATATCCTGTCTTGTAGGGGTGCTCCTACACCAATTACAAAGCACAATTTAACTAATGAAGATCAAGATGTGAACCATGAAACTAAATTGACAATACAAAAGACAAATTCCTAGAAAACCTGCAGTAACTTGCTTTGCATTAATCATAAATTCAGTAGAGTGTCAACAATTCAGCATCAAGACTGTCTTACAATGAGAGAATGATGGTCCTTTATATAGGAGAGGCGCTATACTGATTTTTTTGAATGTATGGTGGAGATTGACTCACACTGACAACCCATATTCAACACCATTAAATACATTTATGACAACATTTTGTATTCCCGAATTACAATTTGTCATGTAGGAAAAGGACAAAAAATGACCTCTAGATACATTAAATTTAGACAAATTGAGTACCCATTAGGCTGTATATAGGGAAAAGTCAATTTTCAAAGCATAATAAAAACAAAATAGTGTCACATGACCTTCTGAATATAGCATTATCTACAAGTGACAGGATTACATTTCAATATCAGATAATTTATCATTTTATTCATCTCCTTCTAAGTCTATTTTGTCTTCTTCAACCTTCTTATTGCTATATGCCACCCAAGCAATCAATGCTAGATTTATATCTATTGGGTCTAGATCTTTTATGTAATCTGCCTTGAATCTGAGATTTTCAAGGTCCCTTTTGTACCACATCTTCATCATCATTCAGCTGGATTGGGGCTTCCATTATATGAAATGTTCTTATAAATCCAAGGGATAGCCTCGAGTGACTTCTTTTCAATACTTCATAGTCATCTACATAGTTTACCCAAAAATCTTCTAAATGCATCTTATGAAATAGCCTTTTGCTTACATATTTCTCCATTACACTGTGTGGATCAAAATGATCTCTCTTTTTTTAGAAATGAAGGTCAAGAGTAATTGTAGCTCTTTATTAGAATGATCGGCTGCTCCAAGAGAGACACATGCATAGTTATCCTTACCCAATATGATTGGAAACTTGACATTTGTTCTATGGACATGTTTTAACCTTTCTGCACAAGTGATTAACTGTCTTGACAACTCCAGAAGTACTACCTTATCTGTTGGGTAATAATGTAGCCTATATGGAAGACCAGTGAAGCCTTGGATTCTCAAGTAGGTTAATTTTTGGAACTGTATATACCATCTCCTGTATTGCATAATTTCATTCATTGCTTTGTGAGTTATCCTGAGAGCTGTGGTACCTTGTAGTAATCTAGTTATATACATTGTGAATGCATCATTCACCCTCTTATAATAAATGAGGGATTAGGACAACACTAATTGAGGGTAGCATTCATATACTTTGATTGTCCATTCACTACTACCAACTTCTCCAATTTTAGATAGCCCAACATATTCATTCCTCTTGGCCAATGAATATACCACATAGGAGTTCCACCTGAATGTTTTCTTTTCTCTAAAATTTTTAAATGCCTCATGCATGTTATCACTCAATATTTGGGCCCAATGAAATTTGGTTCCTTTAATAATTATCTCCTCAATTATCATGAACATCCAGCCTTCAAAGGTTGATGTTGTGGCCAATCCATATATTCCACTAAGCAAGGTCACTAAGTCTCCAATTCCATCACAAAAGTCACTCTTGTACAATGTATGAGGGAGCTTGATGATGGTTGACTTTTTTTTTCATCCAGTTATCATTTATGTGCTTCCTACATGTATCCAAGCCTTTCTTGAATGTTTATTTTGCACCTATTTTATTTGGCATGGTCAACAATGGATAACATGGAATACCAAAGGTCTCTGCTAAAGGTGTTGGACTTAAGTCTACTAACACTTCTCCATTGGGAGTTTGTATGGTTCTAGTTAGTGGATCACATCTCTCAGCATAGGCCACTATCATTTATGCACATTGAGTTGAGGTTGGGAAGGCAATGACCTCTGCAATACCATTGTCCTTTATTTTCTTAGCCATTAGAGTTAGATTGGGTCCAATGTTCTAGTTCTGAAATCATCGAAGTCAATATGACCTAGATTAGTGTCTCCTATGTCTTTCCATCCAGAGATGATTTTGGTCTTAGGAGGAATGCCTTTAAACTCATACTTCATGTTTTGGGCCCTTGCAGTCATTTAACCTACATGAGCGGACCTTATAAGTTATGGTTGCTTTGATGGTTTGATTCCTAAGCCTAATTTGGGTGAGTCACTAGCTATATGTCTAAGTTACTAATCAAGATTCTTTTAATTGCTACTAAGTCCTTGGAATTCAAATGCAGAAGTAGAACACATGGAGATTTAAATGAATTGCACTACCTATTACATGGCATAAGTAAATAAGAAAGCATTCAAAACCCACTAACCATGCAATAAAACATCATTTACCTTAAAATTTCAAATGAAAACATGCAAACATGATAACATTACTTTTACAATACTTATTTTACCTTAATTGATCATTTTGAATTGGAGAGATTAAAGAAAAACATCATTAAAAGCATTTTGCACGATTTTTGGGGGTCTTGGGTTTTCCTGATAGAAAATGCTAATTTTCATGGGGACTGATCTTGCATGGGATTTGAGGTTGTCTGTGTTGGCAAGAGACATTATGTGGCTTCATAAGTGTTGTCATTGATGGCAACAAAGTCTATCCCACACATTGGTAGTACATAATATGTCTATACCGGAAGTCAGATTGAAGATTGTTTTGGTCTGGCGAACAAGAATAGAGTATGTAACAAGGTTCGACAATCAAGTCCGGATCTCTCAGATGGTGTAACTCAGACAGTTGCGGACTTGGGAAAGTCAAGAGGGGTACCATGACTACTATACTCTAGAGATTTAGCCTCTAGTGATAAATCAAGGAAAAGATATGAGCATCTGAGTGTTGGGTTCTAGTCAGGCGGAGCAGATAGAGGAAGAACTGACCGGCAGAATATCAGACTTCAATCCGGATGAGTAAAATGTGTTGATAAAGCAATATGTGGGATTATACATTGTTGGCCGACATAATTAATGACTTCTATGCCTATGTTTTTGATACGCATCACAAATCAAGCATGGATTCAGCCGATAGATCAATAACTTACAAATATCTTGAATGTTCTTGTTGCTAACTAGAAAATTGATGAAATCCTTGATGCATATATATATACCAGATGGATTCTAGTATGTAGGTGTGTGTGGTGAAAAAGTGATGAAATAAAGTGTGAAGAAAAGTAGGAATAAGTGTGAGAGCTGTAATTCAACTTTGGTATGTGATAGAGCAACAACATTAAAATAGAGGAAGAATGAAGTGTATCAGATCAGTGTATTGTGCCTAACCGGAACTGAAATCTTGCATTTGTAGATGCTTCCCATCAGTTCAAACTCCTAATTACCTTCTATAAGTTCTGTAGACAGTGAGTCTCTTGTAGGTAGTGTGCCTCTTGTGAGCAGTGTGCTCGGGCAGTGAGCCCTAATTGGCAAGTGTCATTTTGCACTCCTTTATTCTTTTAACAGAGAGTACAATCTTGGGTTAGTCACCCCATGGTTTTTTCCCTTAACATGGTTTCCATGTAAAAATCTTTGTGTTATGTGTGTTGGTTTTATTTCTGTTCTTATGATTACATATGCTTTCATATTTTGATGCAACACTAATTATTAAGATACAAAAGAAAAGAAAATAAAAGAAATTTTGAGATAACTGATTCACCCCCCCTCTCAGTTATCTACCTTGTTTCCAACAATTGGTACCAGAGCTAAGTTCCTCTGAACAAAGCCTAACAGCTTGAGGAAGATCTGGGAATCTAAATGGATATATATGGTATGAAGGAACAACTTCAGTCTACCCTAGATGATCTTGAACAATCCCATTCTGAAGTCAATAATTTGAGAGAAAGACTCAAACAAGCTGATGATTTCATAAATGAACTAAAATAAAAACTTAGTATCTCTGTGAAAAAGAGAAAGGAACTACTTCAAAAATTAGCCAATCAAAGTGAAGATAATGATACTAATTAAGATTTGAATGAGAAAAATAAGATATGTGAGAAGATGTCAAAAGTGGTCATTATGGGAAGGCATGAAATGGAATTAGGGGTTATGAGATTAACCCAAGAAATTGAAGAAAAAAGGAAAATTGAAGATAATCTAAAACAATCCCTCAAGGAGAAGACAGAGGACTACCAAAAAATGGACAGAATAATCAGGCATCTTGAATCTAATCTTGAAGAAGCTAGACATAATGAAGAATAACTTGAGAATCAAATAGACACTCTTAAACAAGATCTTCAAACAACAAATGAATGCAAAGAGAAATTCAAGATAAGCTTAGCCCAAACTTGAAGTTCTTCTTGAAAACAAAGAGGGTAGATGATAAGCATGGCTTGGGATATGAGAAAGATGAAAGCTCTGGATCTGGTCAGAAGAACTTTGGATCAGGAAATCAAAGAAACAGGCCTAGAAGACCTCTAGTAAGGCAACCAAATTCTCAAAGATATCCATCCTTCAATGGATACTGCTTCAATTGCAACAATTTCGGTCATAAAGCAACTCAGTGTAGAAAGAGAATGAATTAGACTAATCCATCCTTCTCCGGACAATGTTTCAACTGCAAAAGGTATGGTCACAAATCTCATGAATGCAATTAAACAATTCATTCAATGGTAGATGATTTGTATGCAATAGAATGGGACATATGGCTAATCAATGAACATCAAAATGATATCAATCAAATAAGCAAAGAAATATTATCTGTTACAATTGCAATAGATCTGGTCATATTGTCAAATTCTGTAGAAGTAGAAATCAGGATAGAAAAAGTCCAGTGCAACATAATCAAAAACAAGATAAGGGCAAAGATAAAGTGAATGTGGATGAAGTTCAAAAGGAGATGAGCAAGATTTGGGTGAAGAAGAGTACAAAAAATTTTGGGGATGGATCCGTACCAGAATCCGGTGCTGGCATTCCTTCCAGAAACTAAAAGGGTGAGCTCTAGCTTAGGAGGAGTCACAGAGAAAAAAAATTCCCCTAGCCAATCAACTAGTGTCTAAATTCGGCACATGGAATGATGCGGGTTAAAGGGTTCTCAGAAAAACATCTACATAATCTTTAGTAAAAATATGAAAGATCTGCATGGAGTTTTACAAGAGTATAGCCACTCAAGTTAATCTGGTTCAGATAGCACTCTGGTAAAGTAAGATTTTCACAGACAGATCCAATATGATTCAAAATTAAAATACTTTGATCTGCGGACCCATGGCATGACCAAAGAAAAGAAGATACATTGTCAATCCTCACTGACAATTATTCTAAGTTTAGCACAGTGATTTGAGAAGATCTCTCTCAAAACATGAAAACTGAATAACTTAAGTTGTGCATTTATTACAAAAGGAAATTAGGGTTTGTGCAAGGATAAAAAGGTTCTTCCACTCATTGTTTGCACATTTGCATTCACGAAGAAGAAAAGAAGAGCTTGTTGCAAGTATGAGGTGAGCCATTGTTGTCATTGATGTCAACATACTCACACTGCATTGACAAGAAGGATTTGATGAGCTTTGTGCTGAGGATATTGAGAAAATTAGCCTCAGTCAGGAACAGTGAAGAACAGTGATGAGAAGAAGGTAAATATACTGTATAGGATGAGAACCGGAGGATGCGGATTAAAGGGTTAGTAGATATGAGTCTTAAGATACTACAGTTAAGATTTCAGAGGTCCGCATGAAGATCTGAAGGAGTTATGGCTGCCGGTATAGAACCGGGTCCGGCAAGTATCCGGAGGTGACAGAGGATCACAAAAAGGTCCGGTGAGGTCCGGAATTGTATTATCATAATCTGCGGATTGGAAGGAGTGTTTTATATGTCCTTGTGATGTTTCATCCTGATTTGTGTGTAATTTGGAGGTCCGGAAGTACCTCCTGCATTATGACAGTGGCGACAGACTGTGTTCTTGAAGTTCCGGATGAGGAAGACAAGAGATCCCAGTAAGCAGAGAAAGTGCGGATGTATCCGGACATTCAGACAGACTTGTGAAGGTTCCTGAATCATGTTTAGGTTGTGTTGTTGGTCCGCATTGATGGTAGAGCCCGGAATTGAAGTTATTCTTCCGGATGAAGTTATTGCTCTGTTTAGCCGACCGGATGAGTTGTTCATCCTGCGAATGTTCTTGTGATAGCCGACCGGATGTGTTATTCATCTTGCGGATACTCCTATGGTTGTTTGCCGACTTAGATGCTTGTTCCTAAGTCGATGTCTTGTATAAATAATGATTTGTGAATTCATTTCAGTGGAGGAGTATGTGGATGTGTAAGGTGTAGCGAAGAAAGGTGCGAAAGGCAGAGCAGAGATTGTTGGGCTTAATTGGAACTGATCCGGACATGGTAGAGATGTCATTCTCCAGTTCAAGACTGTGATTTTTATCACTCTGTAGACAGTGTGTCTCCTTGTAGGCAGTGGGCCTCTTTGTGAGCAGTGTGCTCGGGCAGTGAGCCCTTATTGGCATGTGCCATTCATTTTTCCTTATTCTTCTAACAGAGAATAATTCTTGGGTTAATCACCCCGTGGTTTTTCCCTTAACCGGGTTTTCCACGTCAAAATCTTGGTGTTCAATGTGTTGATGCTTATCTGTTCTTGTGTTTATGTATTGTGCTTCCATGAATGATTATTTGATATGCTGCTAACTAACAACAGAGAATTAAGTGTTTGAAAGAGAACAAGTTCTATACAACTGATTCACCCCCCCCCTCTCAGTTGTATGCCCTAGATCCAACAATTGGTATCAGAGCCGAGTTCCTCTGATAGGAGCTTAACCGCTTGAGGTGATCCAGGATGTCGTCATACAAGAAGGATAGTCCGAAGTTCGATGGAACCAACTTCACTCTCTGGAAAGGTCGCATGAAGTGTCATTTGGAATGTATGGGAAAAGCATACTTGGCTATGATTTCAAAACCATATATACCCCCACAAGGTGGTCCGACAACTCCTGATGAAACCACAGAAGCTGAAAACAATCTGCGGACCAAGGAAGCTCTTCTAAGCGCATTGAATGACTCAGATCTCTCGAATGTCATTGACCTACCAACTGCATATGAGATCCTAACTAAACTGGAACTTCTGTATGAAGGAGATGAGTTTGTCAAAAGTGCAAGGTTGCAAAGTCTGAAAGGGAAATTTGAAAGATTGAAAATGAGAGATGATGAAAACATTACTACCTTTATGCCAAGAGTAAATGAGCTGGTATGTGGAATCAGAAATGCTGGTGGAACTCTAGATGAAAATGAGATTGTCTGCAAAATCCTAAGATCCCTTCCTGCTGCCTACAAAATCAAAGTTGCTGCCATTGATGAATTCAGAGCCCACACAACTGTCACAAGAGAACAATTGGCTGGCAAACTAGCTGCATTTGAAATGACCGAGTTTGGAGATGATCCACCCAAGACTGAGTCTGCTTTTAAAGCCAGTGCCTATGTGAAAGGCAAACAGAGATTTGATCCGGGTGAAAACTCATCAAGGAAAATGTCATGGTATGATCAAGCAAGAAGAGACATGGAAGAAGAAGAAGCAGAAACAGCTCAACTTGAAGCCCTCATTGCAAAGAGACTGCCAAGAGGATCCGGTAAGTATGAAGGAAAACTACCCTTTAAGTGTTTTAACTGCAATAAGATTGGTCATTTTGCCTCAAGATGTCCGGAGAGATCTGCAAGATCTAATACTCACAGACAAAGGTTTCAAAAGAATTGCTATTATGTTCATGAAGAAGATGACAATGAAGGAGTAACAGATGATGAATCAGATCCAGGAAGCAAATCCGGAAATGAGTGGGTGTTTATAGCCATCAAGGAAGAAGATTCCTTGCTCTCTGAATCTGTCAATCACAAAGTTGTTGAAAAAGCCTTGGCTGCTCAAGTGGAAGAAAAGGATGATTGGGTTATTGACAGTGGATGCTCTCACCATATGACTGGTGACAAGAATAAGTTCTTAGATTTGGAAAGATATGAAGGAGGAATGGTAAAGTTTGGTGACAATTCTGCTGGCAGAATCAGAGGTAGGGGAACTATTTCCTTTGATGGTAAGAGCAAAACAGGTAATGTATTATATGTTGAAGGATTGAAGCACAATCTTCTCAGTGTTGGTCAGTTAGTGGACAAAGGCTATGATCTCCGGTTCAAGAATGGAAAATGCAGAATCTTTACAAGCTCCGGAACTGAAATTGCATCCGGTACTCAGACAAGAGGTAACATCTTTCATCTGGTTGGTTCAAATAAAAGTTGTTTGTTTGTTCAAATTGATCAGAGTTGGTTATGGCATAGAAGAATGTGTCATGTAAATTTTGATAACATCATCAAAATAAGCAATACTCAGGCTGTGAGAGATCTTCCAAAGTTGATAAAACCTACAAACAGTGTGTGTAAAGAATGTCAGTTAGGCAAACAAAGTAGAGTCTCTTTTAAAAGCAAAGATCAGTCTTCTACCGGATTGTTGGAATTAGTACATACTGATCTATGTGGTCCGACAAGAATCAAGAGTCTGCAAGGTGATAGATATTTCATGTTGTTAATTGATGATCATTCCCGGATGATGTGGGTTACCTTTCTGAAAGAAAAATCAGAAGCTTTTGAGAAGTTCAAAATCTTCAAAGCTATGGTGGAGAATCAAACCGGATTGAATCTAAAGTGTCTAAGGTCTGATAGAGGTGGTGAATTTACATCTGGTGAATTCATTGACTTTTGTGAGAAACAGGGTATAAGGAGACAGTTGTCTGCTCCTAGGACTCCACAGCAGAATGGAGTAGTTGAGAGAAAGAACCGGACCATCCAGGAAGCTGCTAGGACAATGATGTTGGAAGCAAATGTTCCTCAAATGTTTTGGAAAGAAGCTATCAGCACTGCAGTCTACACTCTCAATCGAGTTCAAATCAAAAACAACACCGGTAAGACCCCCTATGAACTTTGGTTTGGCATCACTCCTACTGTGAAATATTTCAGGGTATTTGGTAGCAAGTGTTATATTAAAAGAGATGAAGATCTAGGAAAGTTTGATGCTAGAAGTGATGAAGGAATTTTCTTGGGCTACTCCACTCAAAGCAAAGCATATCGGTGTTACAATAAGAGATTGAGGAAGATGATAGAAAGTACCAATGTAAAGGTTGATGAAGGAATTGAGAAGCCTTCAAGATTTTATGAATTTGATGAAGATGACCAAGATAGTGTTCAAGGAACTCAATCCTCTCCGGTGAAACAGAGTCAGCCTGATCCGGTAAATCAGGAAGAAGAGTTAGGTTTAAATGAGCCTGATCAAGAAACAGCAGTACTGGATACTCCCAAAATTCCAAGGTATGTAAAACTGAATCACTCTGAAGATCAGATCATAGGTGACAGAAGCAAAGGTGTACAAACTAGAAGGAATATTGCTCAAGATCAGAATGAATGTTGTCTGATTTCAAGGATTGAACCTAAAACAATAAATGAAGCCTGCAATGATGAAAATTGGACCAAAGCAATGGAAGATGAACTGATGCAAATTGAGAAAAATCATACTTGGGATCTTGTTCCCAGACCTAGAGACAGGAATGTAATTGGAACCAAATGGGTCTTCCGGAACAAACTAAATGAAGCTGGTGAAGTAATCAGAAACAAAGCTAGATTGGTCTGCAAAGGCTACTCTCAAATAGAAGGAATTGACTTTGAAGAGACTTTTGCTCCGGTAGCAAGAATTGAAGCAGTCAGATTACTTCTTGCATTTGCTGCCTTCAAAGATTTCAAGGTATATCAGATGGATGTCAAGTCTGCCTTCTTAAATGGTGATCTGGAAGAAGAAGTCTACATTGAACAACCGGATGGATTTCAATTGTCTGATAATAATGATATGGTCTGCAAGTTGAAGAAAGCTTTGTATGGATTGAAGCAAGCCCCAAGAGCATGGTATGAAAGGTTGGATAAGCATCTTGTGCAGATTGGATTCAACAAAGGTACTGCTGACAGCAACTTATATTTCAAAATTGATCATGAAAACATTCTGATTGTTGAAGTGTTTGTGGATGATATCATTTTTGGAGGAAGAGATAGTATGTGTAAAACTTTTGCAAATCAGATGAAAAGTGAGTTTGAAATGTCTATGCTTGGTGAAATGAATTTCTTCTTGGGTCTGCAAATTACTCAAACAAAAGAAGGGATCTTCATTTCTCAGACCAAATATGTGAAAGAATTGTTAAAGAAATTTGGTATGGAAGACTCAAAGCCTATGAACACTCCTATGGCAACCGGATGTAAGTTAAGCAAAGATGATGATTCTCCAAAGGCAGATCAGACAAAGTATAGATCAATGATTGGTGGATTGTTGTATCTCACTCAAACTAGACCAGATATAATGCAAGCTGTTGGTCTTGTGGCAAGATTCCAGGCTGATCCTAGAGAATCTCATGTTATGGCAATCAAAAGAATTTTTAGATACTTGAAAGGGACAGTTGAGTATGGTCTATGGTATCCTAGAGATCCGGATTTTTCTCTTCATGCTTACACAGATGCAGATTGGGCAGGAGATGTGGATGACCGGAAGAGCACTAGTGGTGGAGCATTCTTTTTGGGGAAGAGATTGGTTTCTTGGCTAAGCAAGAAACAAGATGCAATATCTCTGTCTACAACTGAAGCAGAATACATTGCAGCAGCAGGTAGTTGCACTCAAATCTTGTGGATGAAGCAGATGCTAAGAGACATCCAAGTTGAATATGAGGAGCCTATCACAATTTTCTGTGATAATTCAAGTGCAATTAATATTTCCAAGAATCCGGTATTGCATTCTAAGACTAAGCACATATCTATCAAATTTCACTTTTTGAGAGAACAAGTAAACAAGGAAGAAGTCAGATTGGAGTATGTTCCCTCCAAGGATCAGATTGCAGATATCTTTACAAAACCTCTTCCCAAGGACTCTTTTGAATATCTCCGGGAGAAGTTAGGGGTCATGGCCCCTCCGGTGATGAACTAAGATGCACTGATGTGCATCAGTCCGGTGGCTATCACAGTCATATCTTGTGATCCGGACTAATGGGGAGCTGCAACTAAGGGGGAGCAGCTGGTATTATTCTGATGCATGAGAGTTGCAAGTATGAGCCCTTTGCCATTGATGTCAAAGGGGGAGAGAAGACATGTGAAAAACAAGTGGTTGATGATCAAAGGGGGAGCAGCAAAGGAAGACATGTGAGGAGTTGTTGTTGATAGGGGGAGCTGTGACAGAAAAGAGAAGTTCTTGTCTTGATGGTTTTTCACATCATATGTTGCCATCAATGACAAAGGGGGAGATTGTTGCAAGTATGAGGTGAGCCATTGTTGTCATTGATGTCAACATACTCACACTGCATTGACAAGAAGGATTTGATGAGCTTTGTGCTGAGGATATTGAGAAAATTAGCCTCAGTCAGGAACAGTGAAGAACAGTGATGAGAAGAAGGTAAATATACTGTATAGGATGAGAACCGGAGGATGCGGATTAAAGGGTTAGTAGATATGAGTCTTAAGATACTACAGTTAAGATTTCAGAGGTCCGCATGAAGATCTGAAGGAGTTATGGCTGCCGGTATAGAACCGGGTCCGGCAAGTATCCGGAGGTGACAGAGGATCACAAAAAGGTCCGGTGAGGTCCGGAATTGTATTATCATAATCTGCGGATTGGAAGGAGTGTTTTATATGTCCTTGTGATGTTTCATCCTGATTTGTGTGTAATTTGGAGGTCCGGAAGTACCTCCTGCATTATGACAGTGGCGACAGACTGTGTTCTTGAAGTTCCGGATGAGGAAGACAAGAGATCCCAGTAAGCAGAGAAAGTGCGGATGTATCCGGACATTCAGACAGACTTGTGAAGGTTCCTGAATCATGTTTAGGTTGTGTTGTTGGTCCGCATTGATGGTAGAGCCCGGAATTGAAGTTATTCTTCCGGATGAAGTTATTGCTCTGTTTAGCCGACCGGATGAGTTGTTCATCCTGCGAATGTTCTTGTGATAGCCGACCGGATGTGTTATTCATCTTGCGGATACTCCTATGGTTGTTTGCCGACTTAGATGCTTGTTCCTAAGTCGATGTCTTGTATAAATAATGATTTGTGAATTCATTTCAGTGGAGGAGTATGTGGATGTGTAAGGTGTAGCGAAGAAAGGTGCGAAAGGCAGAGCAGAGATTGTTGGGCTTAATTGGAACTGATCCGGACATGGTAGAGATGTCATTCTCCAGTTCAAGACTGTGATTTTTATCACTCTGTAGACAGTGTGTCTCCTTGTAGGCAGTGGGCCTCTTTGTGAGCAGTGTGCTCGGGCAGTGAGCCCTTATTGGCATGTGCCATTCATTTTTCCTTATTCTTCTAACAGAGAATAATTCTTGGGTTAATCACCCCGTGGTTTTTCCCTTAACCGGGTTTTCCACGTCAAAATCTTGGTGTTCAATGTGTTGATGCTTATCTGTTCTTGTGTTTATGTATTGTGCTTCCATGAATGATTATTTGATATGCTGCTAACTAACAACAGAGAATTAAGTGTTTGAAAGAGAACAAGTTCTATACAACTGATTCACCCCCCCCCTCTCAGTTGTATGCCCTAGATCCAACAGAGCTCTGCAACAAAGTTTCTACAATTCACTCAAGATCAACTGGAAAATTGAATTCAACCAGCAATTTGTTCCGGCTCCTATTTCAAACCCTAAAGCCTGAAAAGGTACTTCCATTATGAAAATCTCTCTTTGAATCTCTTGCAGAATGGCTACTCCAATGGTTGTCAAGATCATTGATAGGCCACGTCCTAAATTCAAGAAACACCCCTATAAATCTCTAGAAGTTGATCCTTTAGGCGCATTTTCTAGCATTCTACATGGGGTATTGCATGTAGAAGATTTTAGGGTCTATATCCATGCCAACATTGAGGAATTTGGAGACTCAAAATTGATGGACATCTATCACATACAGCTAATAGATGAGAGTTTTGAACTCAAACCCCAATTCAAGGCCCTCCGGGATAAACACTTCAGACATTGCATACACTTTCCCTATTTTTCAGAAGATGATTGGGTCTGGTATGTCCTAAGTAGGATGCATGATAATTTCATGTGGTTAATGAGGCCCTTCAAGATAACTAAAGATTCCATCAGGGTAGTTACTAGACTGCATTCTTCTGGTGGGTTACCTACACTTAAATTTGTTAAGAACCAAACAGTAATTGAAGCCACCAGATCTAAATTTGACAAAAGAGCCATGACCATAGATGACATCATAGATCCGGATGTCAAGTTTGACTCAATGATAATTGGGTACAAGATCTAACATTCTAGAAGGGAGAATTCTATGTCTGGGATAGCAATCTATGCAGTATATCAGATGTTAAGGGAAGATGCAGATTATGACCTATGTGAACTCCTAAATCAACTGTTAGAAAACCTACAGAAGATCAAAAAGGATAAGAAGAATTCCTTCAAATATGGTTGTCTAATACTGTGTCTATTCTTTTATTACATGAATGAGCTACCCGGGTCAAGTGGTTGGGTTTGGCAAAATGACAAACCAGTTGCAATTCAGATTCAAGATTATATGAATGGACTTGGTGATGCTCAAGCCCAAAACACAACTCTCTAGGGTTACTTCAAGAACTTCCAAAGCATGATGCAAGCTAGAGAGAATACCACAATCCATAGTTGAGAAATACAAGGACACAGTGTGCTTCATGGTTGACACTGACCAATGCCTAATAGAGGCAGTTGAGCCAAGGACTATGTGGATAATGCCTATGGGATACGAGGTCAATGAAAAACTCTTGGAGCTACATATTCAACACCTATTGAGCTAGCCTAAGGACCCTGAAGCAGAAAGGTTTGGCACCTTTCAAGAACTAAGTGTAAAAATACATGTTGAATTAAGACAACTGGAGATAAAGAGGAAAGTAAGAAGGGAACTTGAAGAATTTGCCAAAATATTTGGCTTATCAAAAGAGGTAGTTGATACAAATAGAGAGAAAATGGAGAAGGCTGAGAAAGAGAAACAAGAAGCAAAGAGAGGAGATGTTCTGGTACAAGCCTCCTCCCGAACTAGATCTTCCAAGAGCTCTGCACCTGCCACTCCTAAAAGCTCAAGGGCCACCAAACCAGAAGTCAAGACATCTGGAAAAGGAGAAAAGAGGATGAAGACCAAAGCCACAAGGTCATATACAAGCCTCAAATATGATGAAGAAATAGAATCTGATGAAGAAATCAAGAAAATGAAGAAGAAGAAAACATCTGGGGAATTCTCTGCTAGTAAAAATAAAGAATAAAAGGTAGAAGAATTTGTTGAAAAGCCCACTCTTTCCATTGATGACATCATCAAGGTAATTACTATGGATGGGAACCTGTAGCCAGTAATAGAGTTCCATGATGAATACAGTGATACTGACAAGATGATTTTAGAAGAAGCTACTGTCAGGTACCTTAACATTTACAATAAATCTTTCATTGAAATTATATCATTAATTCCTAATAGTCTAGAAAAGGTACTTGAACTGAGAAAAGAGAATGCAAAGATAAAAGATCTAGAGATTCAGGAACAAATAATGATTCAACTTTATCCTTCTATCACTCCAAAACAAATGGACATAATTTTTAAATATTGTAAGGATGAGTTCCGGAGTAAGGCAAGAATGAATAAACTTATGCTTGGAGAAACTGACCAAGTAGCAAGTGAGACAAAAGATATCGTCCGGAATGCTTTGAAAAGATTCAACCTTCCTATTGTAGAGGAAACAGATGAAGAACCTTCTACAATGGATGTTGAAGGATTAAATGTAACCAATGAAGAATCTTCTGATGTAGAAGGATTAAAAGAGATAGATGAAGAGAAGTCTAAGGACTTGGATTCCTCTATTCTGGAAGAGAAAGTACATGAAGCAGTAAACATAGGTAACATCTCTCCTCTGGATCCCACTACAGACATTCTAGATTCTAAAGATAAAGGAGAAGGAAGAAAAGAGGAGAAAGTGAGTCAAGAAGAGGAGGTTAAGGGAAAAGAAGAAGAATAAGTAGAGAAGACTAATGACAACTGTTTTGATATCCCAAAAGAAAAGAAGACTCAATCACCGGCAAGAGACACTATAGAGGCAGTGAAAAACTTCCTAAATAGAGAAATGATGGAGATAGATTAACCTGAGCTATTTCAAGGGCCACTAAATTTTCACTCTCTCTCTGGTTTAGACAATGAAAATAACATCTTTTGCTCAAGCCAAATCAAAGAAAAACTCCTGAAATCTCACATGGAAGACTGCGAACTATTGGAGATTACATCCGGGATGCTGGAGAAGATCATGTCATCCTTCCAAAAGGATCCTTTAGCCTCACCATCTAGTAACCTAAAATCTTTGGTAAATTCTATTAGCACTCATTTTGAATCCTTAGAGAAATCGGCAGAAGTAAAGGTCCAGAAGGAGTTTTTAGGAAAAAGTTTCACTGAAGTGCAAGGACTGATTACTAATGATAGGAGGACCCTAGACATTGGAATAAAGAGTCTTGAAAATGCTCTTAAAGATGGTGGGGACATATACAAATTTTGTTTATCTTGGCCCAAAGTAATAGAGGACATTGAGAAGAAAGTGAAAGAACAAGAAGGTAAACTATCAAGTTTACCTCAGAATTTTGATCCCCTCACTACCTCTCTAATGAATCAAGAATGCCAGACCATTGTTATCATCAATGAAATAAAGAGGCTAGACAAAGAAAAGAAGAACATAATAAACAGAATGGGTGAACTAAGAGGGATAATTATCCCTAAGTTAGAGGCAATGTATGAGGCCTTGACAGATGCTCAGACCACAGCTCAGACCAGTGATCCAGCAGATTTAAGAAGGGTAGAAGCATATGGATTTTTTTTGAGTGGTCACATCTCCATTCTAGATAGGATGAAGTAGAGCTAGGCCATAGAGTTTGTACAGTTGAAGCCCACTTTTGTGAATATACTTAAGTATATGTAAGTATAACATATATATATATATATATATATATATATATATATATATATATATATATATATATATATATATATATATATATATATATATATATATATATATATATATATATATATATATATATACACTTATGCGGCCATATGTAAAACAATTTTTCCAAATTTTGATATGTGGATTCTGCCCTTTGCCATTGATGTCAAAGGGGGAGTGAGGAGTAGTGAAAAATGTGGAATCTAGCTAAGGGGGAGCTCCGATAAAATAGTGCAAAAGACAGAGCATCAACCAAGGGGGAGTTACTGTGACACTTAGCCATTTTTCACTAAGTGTTGCCATCAATGCCAAAGGGGGAGATTGTTGGAAAGAGACACTGTGTGGCTTCATAAGTGTTGTCACTGATGGCAACAAAGTCTATCCCACACATCTACAGTACATAATATGTCTATACCGAAAGTCAGATTGAAAATTGTTTTGGTCCAGTGAACAAGAACAAAGTATGTAACAAGGTTTGACAATCAAGTCCAGATCTCTAAGATGGTGTAACTCAGAAAGTTGTGAAATTGTGAAAGTCAAGAGGGGTACCATGAATACTGTACTCCAAAGATTTAGCCTCTGGTGATAAATCAAAGAAAAGATATGAGCATCTGAGTGTTGGGTTCCTATCAGGCAAAGCAAACAGAGGAAGAACTGACCAACATAATATCAGACTTCAATCCAGATGAGTTAAAGGTGTTGATCAAGCAATATGTTGGATTATACATTGTTGGCCGACATAATTAATGACTTCTATGCCTATGTTTTTGATACGCATCACAAATCAAGCATGGATTCAGCTGACAAGTCAGTAACTTACAAATATCTTGAATGTTCTTGTTGCTGACTGGAAAATTGATGAAATCCTTGATGCAGATATATATACCAAATGGATTCCAGTATGTAGGTGTGTGTGGTGAACAAGTGATGAAATAAAGTGTGAAGAAAAGTAGGAATAAGTGTGAGAGCTACAATTCAACTCCGGTATGTGATAGAGCAACAACATTAAAACAGAGGAAGAATGAAGTGTATTAGATCAGTGTATTGTGCCTAACTGGAACTAAACTCTTGTATTTGTAGATGCTTCCCATTAGTTCAAACTCCTGATTACCTTCTGTAAGTTTTGTAGACAGTGAGTCTCTTGTAGGTAGTGTGCCTCTTGTGAGCAGTGTGCTCAGGCAGTGAGCCCAAATTGGCAAGTGTCATTTTGCACTCCTTTATTCTTTTAACAGAGAATACAATCTTGGGTTAGTCACCCCATGGTTTTTTCCCTTAATAGGGTTTCCACGTAAAAATCCTTGTGTTATGTGTGTTGGTTTTATTTTTGTTCTTATGATTACATATGCTTTCATGTTTTGATGCAACACTGATTGTTAAGATACAAAAGAAATGAAAATAAAGGAAATTTTGAGATAACTGATTCACCCTCCCCTCTCAGTTATCTACCTTGTTTCCAACAGTTCGACCTGGTTCGATGGAAGGCATTATGGCGCAAGGTTGTTATAGTATTTGGAGTGGACTTTAATTTATATTTGACCTGGCATTAAATTCTGATATTGCCGACCATGTCTGTAAGTTGAGTTTTCAACTCAAGTCAAAGGGAATGAATTTTAGTGCTAGATTACTTACTGTACTTCTACGTGGATTCTGACCTTGTCAGGTTTGGCATGAGTTTTGAGTCCAACCGACAAAATTCAGTGATGACGTTATATAGTGCAAGTCAGATGGACTTTCATTTAGCGCAAAACAATTCTAGGCAGATGGCAGAACATTTTAGGGGTTCTAACTGACTAACATGTTTTGAGTTGTGCTTTGGGTTAGTCAAAGGCACTTTTAGTCCTAAGTCAGGAAACTTGGTTTTCGGTGCATAACAACCTCATACATTTAGCGGGAATTTAAAAAAGGTCTAACCAACTTACAATTTTGCAAAGTTATTTTAAGTCTGTCAAGAATGTTTCATGCCTCAAGGATTCAACACAGATTTGCTAAGGGTTTTGGCAAAGCTTTCAGCATATTTCATGAACAAATTCTCAGTTTTACATAAGAAAGGGTTTTATTGGCTCAAAAAATCTTAAACCCATAATACAAATTCAAAGTTCTACTACCTAATTTCTTGTACACTAGGGTTTCTAAAATGTAGGATTTTCCAAAGTGCTCACATAAAACACATGATTTGAATAAATCTGTGAATATTGGGAAACTAAACTTAAATTGGTATATGAAATCCTTTATTGCGATGCATTCTCAAATACAAAGCCCTAGTTATAGGAATGAATCTTGAGCTCAGAAAAGGCACTTACCTAGTCACAGAGGTAGGAATTGATGAAACTATGCAGGTCGTAATGTTCTTATCACTTGAATTCTCTATCAATTCATTGTCAATCTACTTCTCAATCTGGCTACAGAGCTCCTTGATCAATCCTCTTAGTGCAAATGATCTCCAATGCAGGTTTCAAACCCCTTAATCCCCTATTTAGGTTCCATTAATGCAGGAGGTATGATACAGATTTTTGGTGTGCTGTAGAGTTCATTTTAGGGTTCGCGCAGAAAAGTAATATCACCGACTTAACGTGGTTTTCGAGTCTCACAGACCCAGTCGGTAGCAATGATTTTTGGTGTGAGATCAGATTCCTACATTTATAGCACTTTGCATGAATTTGGACTTCCTTGAACTTGGCATGAGATTTGGAGACCATTGACTTAGTCAAAATATCGGGCTTGTAGTGCTAGGTCAGTGATCGCCGATTTCAACACTAAGTCAGTGGACTTAGGGTTTGACACTTGTTGGTTGGGCTCAATTTTGGCGCTGAAGTTGGTAAGTGAAGTTTTTAGTGCAAAAGTCTGTTAGGGTGATTTTTAGTGCAATGGACAATTTTGACTTGGTCTCTAGTGAAATTAGGACTTGACTTGAACCCCTAGGAAAATTTAACAACTTATTGTTCACTCCATTTCATGAGGAATGCAAGTTTGGTCATCTGATGGAGCTATGCGGTGAGGACCTTAACATGACATTCTAAGCCAAAATTCAGAAGAGGGGGTCCCCATTCATGAAATGGGGCATGTGTGCAAGGTACAACAATGTGCATGAATGTTCCTAGATGCTAAGTCCAGCTCTGTAAGGTCTAAAAAACAACTGTGGTAGAATGCAGACCAAAATATAGAAAATACTACTGACTGAACTGACTGAACTGAATTGAAAATGAAAAGGAAATAAACTGAAATGCAAATGTTTTTAGTTGATGTAGGATTGATCTTGAACCATGGATGCTCCTACATCATAGTGAGCCTCTTGTAATTTAGTATTCTTACTACATAATATATTTTGAGCTAACACTCACCATGGTTTTTCCCTTTTTGGGTTTTCCACGTAAAAATACTGGTGTTCATGTGTCATGTCTTGTGGTTGTTCATGCTATGTTTAATTTGCTTTAATGTTGTTGAATGGACAAATGGATTAATGATTCAGTGAGTGTATGGTTTAAGAGAATACTGATTCACCCCCCTCTCAGTATCTAGTTGTTTAACACAGTAAATATATTAAAGTATGGTCAAAGCATATCAAACACATAAAACACTAGATCGTAGACATGTACCCTAAGTTCAGAAGACCATTTCTAACACGAAGCCTAAGTAAGCATGAAAAACTCTTGATAGTCATGTAAAAAATGGAGAATATAATAAGGAATCACATAATACACAAAGAAGGTAGTAAAAAGGCATGTAATACATAGAGAAGGCATGAACATAGTCATGTAGTACACAAGGCATACATGAAGAGAAGACATGATTAAACAAATATATAACCCTAACTAGGCGATGGGGGGAGCTCATTGCTATGTGCCACCATCAAAATAACACAAAACACATAGCATGGGGGGAGTTCATTGCTATGTGCTGCCATAAAACATGTAAAACACATGGTGTGGGGATAGCTCATCGCTACATGCCACCACTAAAACATTCAAGATAGAAAGGAAGACACACATAAAACACATGGAATACACAAGTGTCGTAGAGTATGTCATTGACAAACTATATGTCTAAAACACATAAAACATGGTGGTGGGGGGATCTCATCACTACGCATCACCATCTAAGACATGCCAAACACACCTAATGGTTGAGTTACACTACCACAACCGCCAAAGATATGCTTAAGGGTGAATAACTCAAGATCCAACCCCACCTTTACAAAAGAATTTTTAAAAGATGCATAACCACTCAAGGTAATACAAAATCAATATACAATCCTGCCTTCTGCAAAAGGGATTTCAAAAACTTACAACCCCGCCTGCATCATAGAGATGCCTTACAGTGAAATAGAAGCATGTGTACAAAGTATTCAATCTCACTTGCATCACAAAAATGCCTTACAGTGAAAAGGAAGCATACTCAACACACAAAACAAAGTATACAACCCCACTTGCATCACGGAGATGCATTACAGTAAAAAAGAAGCATACACAAACACACTTTATAACAATATCTAAGATATCCAAGCATTTACTGCAATATATGCCCCCACCTTAAAGTGGTTGCTCTCACTTGCTGTTAGCAATCATGTTTAAGGAATGGTTGAAAACATGCAAGGGAACAAGAGCTTTCACAAAGCCCATGCCCCAAAGTGACATGTTCTTGCAATTGCCAACTGATCCCAATAATCACAATATAAACACATTAGTATTATATGCTAACACTTAATAAACTTTGGTTAGAAAATCTTATCTAAGATAACAACCAAATCAATTGATATAGAAATAAGGCAACATACCACTTAATCAACAAATGATACACTTGCAAGTTTGGAATCAAGTATAATCGCGAGTTCATACTTCAGTTATCTCACAACTGAGTGTAGCTACAAGGTGAGATACAAAACATTCCAAAGTGCCTAGAAGCAGACTTAGAGTATTGCAAAGGTTTGTTACAAGCGTTTCACAATATGATACATGATCACATCATGACACAAAAGTGATTCTACTAGTCAAGCGTTAGTAACAAATTAACCCCATCTTCATAAATGCACTAGGTCCATTTTTGTTTTCTTGTTGTAGGGACGAACAATCCTTATTAGTATATATTTGTTATAGAAATCCAACAACTAGTAGAGCCATAGAAGAATGAATTCATGAAAAATGATAGAGGAGACAAAGGTGACTTAGGTTCATAATGTGGGAAGATGCCCCCAAGACAAACTCTACAATGTTATGCCACCAAGGCACCACACACAACAATTGCAATAAGAGAAGGGAAAAAAGAAGAATATAGAACAAATAGATGAAATTCCATGATGGAGGTGGTCTCCATGTATCCTTGACCTTACAAGAGTATCAAGGGTCATCCAAGGAGACCTAAACAACATGTAACACAATACAAGGGAACACAACACAACATATACATATAAGAGGAGGCCACCTGTGAGAGCAACTCAAAGAGGTGCTGCATCAAAGGTGGCTGAATAGATGAGAAATACTTACCTGTGAGAAAATGCTATTGCACTAGCAGTTATCTTTAATCAAGTCATCTTCTTCCCAATCTTGATCTTCAATAGGTGGTACATAGGGCACTATAGCCCAACTTGAAATTTCTTCTTTTATGTCTTCCATTAAATTCATTTCTTTTGGTTGGATGCTCTCTTCTTGTGGAGACATCTTTCTAGCTAATGCTTGTTGCTTTCTTCTTATTTCCCTTGCATTTATGTTTCTTCTTGTCTTGTTTGTTATGTTTCCCAAGGGATATTCTTTGTCTACCATAGAGGATTCATGATTTTTCACATTCTTCAACATTTCTAAATAGGAAGCCAGTACAAAATTGATTCTCTAATTTTGTGATCAATAGATTCACTCTTTAAGGTTATCTCTTGATCCTTGTAAGGATGGTAGAGGAGGAACCTTGGCAAAAATTACTTTTCCTTTTGGTTGAGGTGAACTCAGGCACCTTTTCACTCTCTATTTGTTGGATAGGCCTCAGAGGACCAAGAGGGTCTAGGAGTGTTCTTGCCATATGATAATTGTACTATTTTCTTTGCTTTGTACTTTTGATATGCTAGGAAGAATTGATCTTGTCATGGTTGATTTACTTTGATAGGTTGTGGCCAAAAATAATCTAGATTGAAATTCCCATGAGTGGCTAACGATTTCCATCCACTGTGATGAATAACATCCACTTAACCTTTATGAGGGAACTTTAAGCACTTTTGAATAGTAGAAGGAATTGCTTTGATGGATTTTAGCCAAGGATATCCTAATTTCACATGAAAGAGATCCAAGGTATGATTGATGACAATTGTTGTTCTAGGGATTTTTCAACCACCTTAAACAAAAGTGTTATCTTTTCAATTTCCAAAAGAAAGTAACCATAATGTGATTTTATCATTATGTCCATTGGATTGTAAGTATCATGGGCTAGATCATTCATGTATAAATATTCTTCTATTATCACATTTGTCATACAATTAGGATCGATAAGAACCATTATTCTTGTAGGATTCCCACTTATTCTTGTAGGATTCCCACTTATTCTTGTTGTGATGTAAAGAGGACCATTAATATCTCTAATGGTGATCTCATGCGGTGTGAAAGATATGATGGGTTCTGGATCCTTCCTTTTCTTATTAGATCAGGGAGGAGCCACACAACAAGGCACTAGTTTGAGGAAATTGGGTTTTTGAGTCTTTTTGCAAAGATCAAGAACACACAAGTGTCATTACAAACCAAGTGATCCCAATGTTAAAGTGTTGTAGACAAAGGAAAATATAGATCTCTTTAAGATGTATTGCAAAATGTTAAGGAGATGGTCTTTTCTTATGTTGACATACATAATGTGTAATTGCAAATATAAGAATTTTGAAATCTAAGATAAGAAATGATGGAAGAATATCATACCAAATCAAATTTGATGAATATTTAATGAAACCAATATGATTATGCAAGAGAAATTTTGAAACCCTAATGTAAGAAAATGCAAGCTTTTTAAGACCTAAATATGCACTTTTCCCAAGATCGTGTAGGATTTTCAATTGAATATTGATAAATATGCAATGAAACCAAAGAAAGATCTGATTTGAACAATCAGTATAGTGCAAATGCTTGAAGCTATGGGTTCACCAAAATGTCAAGTGGGAAAAAGATGAATGATGACAACTACCATGCACACTAGATCAAACCCTCTTTCACAATAACATTCAAGGATCTAAGATCAAGCCCAATCACTACCAAATGAAGGTGGACTTAGTTACAAGTCCTATGCTCAAGAGTGATATGGAAAGCTCTGATTTAATCAATCTTTTTTTATCAAACACTAGGTCATTGATGCAACAAACCCTAGTTCTATGATGATCTAATTATAATAGAAGATGTACAACAAATATCTAGAAACTAATTGTATAGGGGGGATCAAGAAGATGATAGAACCTATGTCCCAAAAGTAGAGATATCAGAGGACTATTTCAAAAGTGCACAACTTCTATAAAAGGTTGAATCTTCAGAAATTGTAAACTGGATAAATGTTGTAGAGACTTCCCTGATGTCAGATCTAAAGTCTATTGGGGTAGAAAGACTAGGGCACCAGTACCCAAGTCTTGCATAGAGTAATATTCCTGAAATATTACTTGATCTCGAAACATTGATTCTTGCTCAATCTTTCTATATCTTCATATTTCCCTAATCTCACACCTGTAACCTGCACACAAGAAGAAGATAAGTTGTTTGGGGGTTATGGTGTTTAGGGACTTGCCTCAATCAAATCTTGAGATAGCATTCAAGCTTCCCAACACTGTTGATAGATAAAGAGAGTGTGCCCTTGTAGTGCAGAGGTTAAACACAAAATTAATATGATGAAATCAAATGATGATGAACAAAAATGATATCACCTATGTGATGAAACCCTTAGGAGGATGAAGGCTCTTCAACTCATAAGGAGCAATAGATGATAACTTCAAACCTGCAACAACACACACAATGCCAATACAAATCTGCTCTAGAATCACAATGAATGCTTTGAATGCTCTTTACTCCAATGCTTCAAGTTGGTCGTCTCTATCTAGGTTCATAATGAATTAAAAAACACATTTATATATACTTTACCACTAACATTCGTCAAATTAAACCAAAAGAGATGACAAGGAGAAATGTTTTTAAATGTCTTCAGCTGACATACATTTAAATTTGCCCCTACCAATTAGGGAAGACTTGGGCACGGGTGCCCAATTCTTGAGGCTCCTTTTTAGTTTGGGGTAAGATAAAATATGGGCCCCTTGTTCCCAATTTATATTGGTTTCTAGGAATTTTGCATTGGGATGAATATTTATAATCTATAATGTATTCATGGGGACCTAGGAGCTAAACAAGGAGGTAAAAAGACATGTGTCTACTTTTTACTCCATAACAAGTATAATCATCATAAATAGGTAATTACAAATCAACACGCATGTCATTGGGGTCCTCAAAGAAAGATCTAACAAGCCAAAGACGTTTGGAGGAAAATCCATAGATGTTAGGGGAGAGCAATCATGAGATGTAGAAAGACTATTCTCACTAGATACAACATCATATGAATTAAAATTCCTAGACTCCTCACTAGAAGTATCATCAAAGGAACATGGGTTTAAGGATATAGAAATTGGGCTACCATGACCTATGAGAAGAGGAACATCACACAAATATATGGTGTAACCTCATCCCATAAGGAATCATCTCTCAGTGTATCAAATGCTCATATAAGGCTATAGTAACAACAAGGTCAATATCATAGGCCACAAAAGAGGTATCATCCTCAAAAAACATAGATGAATGAGAATGAACTTGGTGATGAAAGAGGAAAAGACATCCATGATAAAGATCTATCAATAATGAAAAATCAAAGGGTGAGTGGATAGGGATGCAATAATTAACAAACAATGAATATCCAAACCCTAATCAAGATAGTAACTTATTAAAACACAAAGAAGGGAAGGATCCAAATCCTACTCAATCTTATCTAATATGAAGACATAAAAAATATTAGTAAATCCTAAGGCTAAACTCTAGCAAGTATAAGATCAAATAAGTTCACCAAAATGAAGAGGAAAATAAATCACCTCTACATTTTTTGGGTAAATAAATGTAATAAAGTAATAATAAATAATATACCCTAGATAAAATAGTTGTTATCAAGAGTACATACCTAATCCAATCTAAAATAAGAATCAATTAAAAATAAAATAATGACAATAAATGCATACCTCAATTAGAGATGAAAATGTGACAAAAATGGCTACCTAGGATATGATGCTAGATTGAAGGAAAATAAATAATATGATTAGATTATATGGAAAAATAGAATTGTCTATATAATTCTAGGTCAATTGTATGCCTGTAGGAATTATCTTCATGCCCATGGATCTAAACATGGTGCATAGGAATGAACATTAACCACCAAACTGATCCTACAAATTGTGGACCTTTTGCACCTACAAGCAAAGATTCACCTTGACTTTTGTACTTGCATTGAAAAATTAGGGGTGTTGACAAATCATTTTGGCATCTTGTCAAGTGATGTCAGTGTGAAAAAAGAACCATGTAATGATTGTATTTAAATCATTGTCCTAATAAGGGTAAATTAGAACATGGAATGAAATGCAAAAGGGTAATGCATAAGAATTGATGTGAAACTAGGGTCTTGAAACATGTTGACAAGCAACCAATGTAATCAAAATAAAGTGATATCACAATAGGAGAAGGAGTGATTATAAGAGGAGTGATTCTAAGAGCAATTAAATTTGATAAGCATCCTTTCATAAGATTGGATGATTGATGGATAGTATATAAATGAGTCCTCAAATGACTTAGGGGTGATGCCCTTTTATTCTGGACATAAACACACAATTCAAATGTTTCAATGTGAGAGTCAAAACATAAAGGCTAATTACAACTAAGTTGGCTTGGGTGAAAAGTTCATATCTTGCACTTTTACCATCTATTTTATGTCACTTTACATGGATGCCCTATGTACTTTTCTCCACACACGATTTTGAGTGATTTGGTAGTCCCACTAATCCTATTTTCTAGTTAACCATCAAAACCATAACTTAATTCATCCTCACAATTTTATCAATGCTCAAGCTATTAGTTTTCACTTTTTAGTCAATTTTGCATCATGGAAATGACTAGGGTTATTTTTGCACCCACACATCCAAATTTAGAATGAAAACTCGTAGTTTGTGAGCTAATAAATATATTACAATAAATTTAGTTATGTTTTTTATCATTAACAAAAAAAACTAAGATTAATGGGAGTACCAAATAAATCAAAATCATGAATGAATAAAAATACTTAAAAAATTCACAAAACCAGAAAATGCATGATAAAAATAGAAGGCATGCACTTTTCACGGTTAAACAAGTATACAACTTTAACATTATATTATCTTAATGTAATAGGATTTACATGTACTTCCAATATTAAAATTGAAATAAATAATTTTGGCTATATATGTGGAAGCTCATATAGTTCATGTGGCTTCTTTGTTATTTGAATCAAAGTAAAATAAATGAATTAAATTTGATTAACTTTTTCATTAATAAAAAATTTGAAGCCCATTTAAGGTATAACTTAATTAGTTGGAGAAGCATTTTGCACATATTTAAGTTCGATTCCTCACATTAATTATTATAAGTTATAAAATCTCATGGACAAACTGTGATCAATTCTGGCCACTAGACTAGGCTTATAAAGCAGCCACTGAATTTATTTGAAACCATCCAGACTTGAAACCTGGTGCTAAGACTACCCAGTTGTACAAAAGGATTATGCTGAATCATGTTAGACACTTCAAATGATCATTTCAACACTTTATGGCAATTTTCCACTTCTTTAATGGTTTGTCAAGTCAATTAAGTTTTGCATGTTACCAATTCAAGCAAATAGTTTGACGGAACAAAATTGATTAGGTAATCTTCTCCTCTCACAATGGCGGCCATAATTAAGAATGTGCACAATATGTTCTTATAAGCTGGTCAATTACGTCTTTATCTCACTTCTGTAATTTCCACTGTCGTCGATTAATTATCTTCTCCTTTTAGGCTGTTCTGTTTTGTTATCTCTGCTGTAGTTATGGTTTTGAATAGTTCATTTGCAGCTCTTTTTTCTTTGTAATTTGCTTTGAGAGCCGTGCCGTATATAGTATATCTCCTCAATTTTCCAACGTGCTGATTAGTGCTGCTACCTGTTCAACCATCGCTTTTGGGCTCTACTGGAAGATGCCATGTCGCTGTCAGACTACAGACGAATACAAGATATATCACCTCTGTACTTCTGACTTCTGCTTTAATATCACTTTGAGTTTAATATATATTCATTGTCATGAAGCTGCTTTGTGAATGCTCACATGTATAAACTTCTACACGGAACTTCAAATCTGCTGGCGGAAAGCCTATCTCGATATCTATGAAATATATTATTCCATGCTGCTTTTTTTTTAAAATATTATTCTATGCTTACCTTAAAATAAAAAACAGTGACAAGATCTATCCTATACCTTTATACTCAAAACCAGGCCCATTATCTACATTGAAAGTCGTCGTGGTTTTAAAAATATTAATAATAATATTTTTATTATACTTTATATTAAAGATAAAAATAGTACAATATTCACAAAAAATTTAGGGTGGTATGTAAAGTACTAAAAATTCACACATCATGAAACTGGAGTAAAACATAGACTTACTGTAAGTAAATGCAATGGCGGTAATTAAATAACTTCTATTTCATCATTCCGAAGGAAATATAATAAGATAACATTCGAGAGTCCAAGCGAATTTTTAGATTAACAAGTAAAGGTACAACCACAATTACAATGCGTGAAAAGATACATTTGAAGTCATTTACAGAGTATGTAGAAATAATATTACAAGAGTCAAATAATGGCATCAAGCCTTACAATCATTTAAGTACAAGAAGTGCAACTATAATCAATGTCAAATAAATCTAACAAGGAGTCCTCGACCGCCATCGACCAACCGGCCATCTGCTGCGTCGTAGGACAAGAACATGGTTCAGACGCTTTTTCCGCCCAACTACGAAGCTTGCGCTTCCCCGGTACCCTTCAAACTGAAGGATGCCCGACCCTGCTCGAAGAGCCTAACAACCTGGAAACATATGTAGGGCGGAATCTGGTATGTGCCTATCAATCTACATGCATTGCTAAAATGAATGCAGCATCTCATCAATAGGATGTGGTAGGAAAAAAAATAATGTACAATGTATAGCTAGGAAAAGTCCATCTATTTCAATGGTGCATGTCTATTTCAACATTCTATTAGCTTTGGCCAAAGCGTTACTCCGTAATAACGGCATGCAAGTTTGAAAAAGAAACTTACTTCCCTAATAACCCACATTCGATACCCGTCCCGGAAGACAATCTTTCTGTAACATAAAAAAAATAGAGATAAAGAGATCGCTCAAGTTGTTTCTATATAAGCAAGATTACAAGGTCATAATTATAAAGTACTAATCTCCTAGTACACATTCATGAGACAGAAAGTTTCGTTGAGTTAAGATAACTAGCATAATTCCTATAACAATCAAAACACTATTTCATACATTTCCACCGTAGTATACATTCCTTACTGTCTCCTAACATTCAAAAACTACAGGTTATTTGATTAAGAATATGATTTTTAATTTATTTAGTTGGCTTTACACTCCTTTTGTCCAGGTTATAGATTTGATATAGTAGACTTCTACGGTTGTGCTCTCATTTCATCCCTATTTTATATGATTAAAAGAATAAAGTATAAACTATTCAATTAATTACCCGTTACAACCCATTTGTTAAGATGATCAAAAGATTCTTTCCAGTTGAATGGAACAACAATAAAGAAATGCAAACTATCTCATGGAATCAATGCATTCACTCAAAATATAAAAAAAAATGTTCTTGGAATCAGTGTATTCAACCAAGAGATGAAAGGCATTCTTTGATTCATGGATCCCTAAACTCGGTAAATATCTGATTACAGAATATATCTTGAAGCTTCTATAAGGAAAAGAACCATGGAATATCCTATAGAGACACTAGATCTTTACAGCTACAGCTAATGGAAGCCATGAAGGGAAGAAACACCGCAGCAACAGACATAGCACAACTTCCTGGACATTTATATTCTGGCCGCTCACTCTAGACATAGCACAACTTCCTGGACATTTATATTCTGGCCGCTCACTCTAGACAAAGCACAACTTCCTGATCATTTATATTCTAGCCGCTCACTCTAGACATAGCACAACTTCCTGGACTTTTGTATTCTGTCCGCTCACTCTAGACATAAATCGGGTGAGCTTCAGAAGGTACTTCTTTCAATGTCTAGGCTCTTTACTACCTGGAGGAGGATCGATATTTTAACTTTTAAAAACAACGATACATACATAACCGTGATACATACAGAAACTGCGTTGATAAACCAATATAAACAGCGAAAGGTTCTCTTTTAACCTGAGTCGATTTTACATGGAGACGGCGATCTAAGAAAAGGTCTTAACAAAAGGTATTCAGCTTATCATTGCTGTTAGTGTTGAGATAACAGAACAAGGTAGACGAGATGGTATAAGATAATTTTAAATCAGCTTCACTATAGGCAACGACGCTCATGTACTATAGTCGGAGTAATTTATTTATCAAGCAAAACCATAGTCAGAATTTTTGCAGAAATCAATTTTGAAACTAACACAGTTAACTTGGCTTTGAGTGCGTTGGCTACATGAATGTTGATCTATGAAATTATGAGCCAAAACAAATGGTAATCACCCTACACAACAACGACTTTCAAAAGCATGGATCGGCACAAGATAGTGCATATTGGTTTCATTCGTGCAGAGTGACGTGGAAGTCTCTGACGATACCTCAAGATAACCGGAAGCAAGTAAAAAGAACAGTTTGGATAGTTCGAAAGACAAGGCAGGGAAAGTTTGACTTAAAAAGACAGCTAAAGCCATTACATCTGCTAGAAGGATTCGCAGTAGCAGCGAAGAGCATAAAAACAACTAGAGATCGCTTCGTTGAACAACAAAATAGCATCTAAAACCAAAAATGGAGAGAAATCTTCTTACAGGAACGCCTTTATTCAGACAAGAATGAAGAATCCATATTTTTACTAAGAAGAATACCTATATTCAATAACTGATCTGAATTCGATCCTTGTGGTTGCTTTCCTCCTTTCTGATCGCCCAACTCTGTTTCCTTGTCTTTTTTCTCCGTCCCTCCTCCTTTCAGCTCTGTGTGTCTCTTTTTAATAACCTTAACCTAAATTTGACTCGCAGATCCCCTCCCACCATGCAAGGGCTCGATTACTTAACTTACCTTTGAATAACTCTTTCCCTCCTTAATTTGCATGCGTGTGCATGCTGATATAGTTTCTTTTCCTATTCTCTAAAAATAATTTTAAAAAAAAAACAAATATATAATTTATATTACCTTCTATTCATATATATTTATTAATTTAGGTTTTTCTTTGATTTATTTGTATTTTATTATTATTATTATTATTATTATTATTATTATTATTATTTTTAATTAAAATAAACAATGGTATACTAATTTAGAAATAAGTAATAAAAATACATTCTAAATAACATAAAGATAAAATATCTTTTATTAGGTCTACGTATATTTTTTTTTTTAATTCGCAATTTGCTCATGTTAAATTCTTTTTATGAGAACCATATAGGAATAAGGTTAGCATTCTATTTTAATTTTGAACAATATATATATATTTTCATCTGTCTTTCAAGATTCTAACTTATTGTTTTGATGCATAAACAGGTGTCGAGTTCGAAGATAAGACAAACAAAGACATTCATAGTGATTCCGACCATACGAGAGCGTCGTCATCTCTTCGATAATTACGATAAACATAATCAATGAATTTAACATGCAAGTATTACTCGTCGAAAACACACGCAATGCATATGCAAGATAAATCAAACTACGTGAGTGTGTGGAATTCCCAGATAAAACCCGTCAGATGTTGCCACGTAGCTAGGACTCCCTTACCTGAGCCATGCTCTTGTCGTTGACAAGGCTGCAAAAGTCAAACTCATAAGACCATCAATAAGTTAGTCCCAATATAGCCGAAGCGAAGGAAATAGCCAAAGCGAATCAGTTTAACTAATCAATGTAATTATTGAAATTGTAACCTTTCAATCAAGTATGCAAAGTATGAGACGTGACATCCTTCCCCAGTTGGAAGAGACATCGTCTCGATGTCTTATTACATCATGTAAACAATAAAATCAAACAATAATGTATCATCATCTGAGTATCATAATAACTGAATATGCATGTAAATAAACATCTAATCTAATTTCCCAAATGCAGAAAAGATTTATCAATATCAGAAGCATCCTCCCAAGTGGCACTGTCCACTGAATACTAGTCCCATTGGACCTTATACTGCACTATGTCTCGATTACGCAACTTAACGTTGCGCTTCTCCAAGACTCGAATGGGCTCCACTAGCACCACTCCTGGATCCTGTACCTGCAGAGCATGCCAATCAAGAATATGCAAAACATCAGGATGATAAGGTTTGAGCAATGACACATGAAAAACATTATGGATCTTGGCGAGGGTTGGCGGCAATGCAAGTCTGTATGCAACTGGATTGATCACTTCAAGTACATCAAAAGGTCCCACAAATCTTGGAGCTAGTTTGGATGCCTTGCCAAACGATATCGAACTCTTATGTGGCTTGACCTTTAAAAACACTTTGTCACCTACAGAGAATTGCCTAAAAGTCCTGTTCTTGTCTGCATAACTCTTCTGTCTATCCGAGGCTTGCTTCAATTTTTCCTTGATTAGCCTCATCTAATCTTCCATTTCCTTCAACATATCAGGTCCAACTACTATTCGGTCTTCAATCCTGTCCCAACTGATTGGAGTTCTACACCTGCGACCATAGAGAGCCTCAAAAGGTGCCATACCTAAGGATGCATGGTAGGAATTATTGTATGCAAACTCTACCAAGGGTAGATATTCCTCCCATTTGTATTGCTGGTCCATACAGTACATCCTCAGAAGATCTTCTACAACTTGGTTGACTCTCTTTGTCTGACCATCTGTTTTAGGGTGATAAGCTGTACTAAAGTTCAACTTAGTCCCCAATGCAGCATTAAGTGTGATCCATAACCTAGAGGTCATACGAGTGTCACGATCTGAAATGATCGTCTCTGGCACTCCATGTAGTCGAAAGATCTCTTGTACAAACTTCTTTGCTAACGTCAATGACCCATCCGTAAGATTTCCTGGAATGAAATGAGCCACTTTTGTTAGTTTGTCAACCACCACTAAAATGACATCATGTCGATTCTTCGACATGGGTAATCCCTGAATAAAGTCCATGCTAATCACCTGCCACTTGTACTCAGGTATGCTATGAGGATAAAGCAATCCTGCAGGATGGACATGTTCTGCCTTAACACGTCGACACTCTAAACATCGAGCGACAAACTCTGTCACATCCTTCTTAAGCTTAGGCCAAAAGTACAATGGCCTCAATCCTTCCATTGTTTTTGTCACACCTGGGTGTCCAGAATAAGGAGCACTGTGAATCTCCTCGAGGACTAACTTCCTCAATTCACCTGAATCTGGGATATACATTCTCCCCTGATATCTCAAAAGCCCATCCGATTCTATTACATACCCGTCAAATTGATGATCCGTAGGGTCTACTTCTAATGCTTGTTTGACCCGTTCATAGTGCTCATCTCCTTGCAAGTTCTGAATTACCTGCTGTCTCAGATTAGATCTAAAAGTCACCATGGCTGACAGATGTCGTCTTCTACTAAGAGCATCTGCAACCCTGTTCTCTTTACCTTTTATGTACTCGATTCCAAAATCATACTCGCTAAGGAATTCTAACCATCTTCTCTGTTGAGCGTTGAGATTAGGTTGGGTGAAGATATATTTGAGCCCCAAATGATCTATCTTAAGCTCAAAAGGCTTACCCAAGAGATAGTGCCTCCACATCTGAAGTGCGTGAACTATGGCAAACAACTCAAGAACATGAGGTGCATAATTTAACTCATGTTGTTTCAGTTTCCTGGATTCATATGCCACTACCTTTCCTTGCTGCATCAACACTCCTCCCACACCTTCACCAGAAGAATCTGGAGTCACTATGAAATGACCATTAGGATCAGGTATGGTCAGAATAGGCGTTGATGTTAGTCTTTCTTTCAACAACTGAAAAGCTTGCTCACATTTATCCGTCCATTCGAACTTCTTACCTTTCTTCTACAACGAGGTTATGGGTGCTGCAACTGTCGAGAATCCTTCTACAAATTTCCTGTAATATCCTGCCAGCCCCATAAAGCTTCTTACCTCAGTCATAGTCTACAGTGCGGGCCATTCCATTATTGCCTTGATCTTTTCAGGATCTACTGCTATCCCATCTGCTGAAATTACGTGGCCAAGATAGTGCACTTTACTCTGATAGAATGTACACTTGGATAACTTGCCAAAAAGTTTTCTTTCCCTCAAACGCTGTAAGACTAATTTCAAGTGTCTTTCATGCTCCTCCAATGACTTAGAATATATTAGAATGCCATCTAGAAAGACTAGAACAAAATCATCAAGGCAATCCCTGAATACATTGTTCATCAAATTCATGAATGCTGCCGGAGCATTAGTTAACCCGAATGGTACTACTATGAATTCATAGTGACCATATCGTGTTCTGAATGCCGTTTTATAAATATCCTCATCCTTAATCCATAATTGATGATATCCGGATCTAAGGTCTATTTTGGAGAACACCTTTGCACCTTTCATCTGGTCGAACAATTCATCAATCCTAGGAAGCGGATATTTGTTCTTGATTGTTGCCTTGTTGAGCATTCTGTAATCAATGCACAACCTTAATGTTCCATCCTTCTTCTTAACGAAGATTACGGGTGCTCCCCAAGGTGATACACTAGGCCTGATAAACCCTTGTTTTAACAATTCCTCTAATTGTGCCTTAAGTTCAAATAGTTCTGTTGTTGTCATCCTGTAAGGTGCTTTTGACTGCGGTTCTGTTCCTGGCATAAGATCTATAGAGAAATCAAATTCTCTTTTAGGTGGTAGTTCAGTCAACTCATTAGGAAAAACATCCTTAAATTCTCTAAGGATAGGATACTGATCAAAAGATGGTTCCTGATTTTCTAGATCCCTTATCTTCACTGCAAATATAGAACAACCCTTTCTCTTAGCCTTTTTCAATTGCATGGCAGATATATGTCTTAGCTTAAGGGGTGTTCGTGATCCATGAATTTCTACCGAGTTTCCAAAATCATCAAGACATTTCACTACTTTCTCCTCGCAATTTACTAGTGATTTATGTTCTGACAACCAATTGATTCCTAGAATCACATCATAAGATCCTAGAGGTGCAACATAAAGATTGACTTGAGTTTGGAAAGTGGGAAGATCTATTTCACTGCATACAAGGCATGAATCTACCCTTCTCTCTACATTGTTACCATACTGTACCATCCATGAGTTTTCCATGTATCCAGGTTTAATAGTTAACTTAGCTACAAATTTTGGGTCAACGAAACATTCTGTAGCTCCTGTATCAATTAAAATAGAAATGGGAAGGCCAAAGAGCTTACCGGACATCTGAATAGGTGTAACTTGGAAATCTGCTTGACGATGATCCACTGCTGCATGAATCTGATGTTGTGGAGCTCTCTGTCGATTTGCATCTCTCTGATTCTCTACTCGACAAGGACATGCACTAGCATAGTGCTCTCCTCCACAAGTATAACATCCATCTCTGGGTCCTCTATGCCTAGCTGGATTGTCTCTCTGATTACTGTTACCATTGTTACCATTGCTACCTCTCCTGTTGTTATTTCCACCTTGGTTTCCATTGTTCTTCTCCTGGTAGTTATTGCCCTTCTTGAGATTCCTTATTTAGCGTTTGCTATTTCCTTGGTTGCCACCGTCATTCTGATACCTTTTGTTTCCATTCTTCATATCCCGATTCTTGCAGTAATTTGAGATCTGTTGCAGTTTCTGCTCCTGCTTGGTAGCTTTTTCGAACACTTCGTCCATGGTTAATGGATTATGCATGTCCACATCTGATCCAATCTGCAGCCTTAAGCCCAAGATGAATTTGTGAATCCTAAACCTTTCATCAAGCTGATATTGTGGAACATATTTCAATAAGTGAGAATTTCTCCCAATACTGAGTCACGGTCATACCTCCCTGAGTGAGGTTTTGAAATTCTGTCATTTTCTTGTCGAAGTAAAGTTGTGGTAACCACCTCTTTCGGAAGAGCTCAAGAAAATGATCCCATGTGACTTCTCCTGGAAGTAGTTTCTTCTCAGCTTTCTCATTGTCCCACCAAGTAGCTGCTTCTCCAGTGAGCTGATAAGATCCCCAAATAGCTTTAGTTTCGGCGGACAAATCACGGAGGTCAAAGTATTTTTCCATGTCAATGATCCAAGCTTCAGCACCGTCACCAATAGTCTTACCATCAAACTTAGGAGGTGTAACCTTTTTAAGGTCCTTTCCTAATTCCTCGACAATCTTATTTCTATTATTTCCGTTCACTTCTCCTTCAGGACCTCGAGCTTCCTCTCTTCTTTCCTCATTTCTATTCCCCCTTATGCCTCTAATTTCTTCTTCCATGGTATTCATTCTGGTTCCCTGTTGAGTCAGAAGAGCTAAGATTTGGTCCAACTAATTATTCTGTCCCTCACCATTCTATCCAGCATTAACATTATTGCCCTCATTGTTTCTAGCATTAGACCCTCCTGCAGCAGTGCCAGCATTGTTTCCAACATTGCCTTCCTCAGTGTTACCAGCGTCGGGGTTACTGCCAGATCCTAGGGTTCCTCCCCTATGCCCAGAGTTCCTAGTGTTCATGATGAACTATCTGCAAGAGTTTTCAACTTTTAGCGTAATGGTTCCATAAAGTTCCAGAGTAGAACCATCGCTTTGATACCAAATGTAAAGTACTAAAAATTCACACATCATGAAATTGGAGTAAAACATAGACTTACTATAAGTAAATGCAATGGCAGTAATTAAATAACTTCTATTTCATCATTCCGAAGGAAATATAATAAGATAACATTCGAGAGTCCAAGCGAATTTTTAGATTAACAAGTAAAGGTACAACCACAATTACAATGCGTGAAAAGATACATCTAAAGTCATTTACAGAGTATGTAGAAATAATATTACAAGAGTCAAATAATGGCATCAAGCCTTACAATCATTTAAATACAAGAAGTACAACTATGATCAATGTCAAATAAATCTAAGAAGGAGTCCTCGACTGCCATCGACCAACCGGCCATCTGCTGCGTCGTAGGACAAGAACATGGTTCATGCATTTTTTCCACCCAACCACGAAGCTTGCGCTTCCCCGGTACCCTTCAAACTGAAGGATGCCCGACCTTGCTCGAAGAGCCTAGCAACCTGGAAACATATGCAGGGTGGAATCTGGTATGTGCCTATCAATCTACATGCATTGCTAAAATGAATGCAGCATCTCATCAATAGGATGTGGTAGGAAAAAAAATAATGTACAATGTATAGCTAGGAAAAGTCCATCTATTTCAATGGTTCATGTCTATTTCAACATTCTATTAGCTTTGGCCAAAGCGTTACTCCGTAATAACGGCATGCAAGTTTGAAAAAGAAACTTACTTCCCTAATAACCCACATTCGATACCCGTCTCGGAAGACAATCTTTCTGTAACATAAAAAAAATAGAGATAAAGAGATCGCTCAAGTTGTTTCTATATAAGCAAGATTACAAGGTCATAATTATAAAGTACTAATCTCCTAGTACACATTCATGAGACAGAAAGTTTCGTTGAGTTAAGATAACTAGCATAATTCCTATAACAATCAAAACACTATTTCATACATTTCCACCGTAGTATACATTCCTTACTATCTCCTAACATTCAAAAACTACAGGTTATTTGATTAAGAATATGATTTTTAATTTATTTAGTTGGGTTTACACTCCTTTTGTCCAGGGTATAGATTTGATATAGTAGACTTCTACGGTTGTGCTCTCATTTCATCCCTGTTTTATATGATTAAAAGAATAAAGTATAAACTATTCAATTAATTACCCGTTACAACCCATTTGTTAAGATGATCAAAAGATTCTTTCCATTTGAATGGAACAACAATAAAGAAATGCAAACTATCTCATGGAATCAATGCATTCACTCAAAATATAAAAAAAATGTTCTTGGAATCAGTGTGTTCAACCAAGAGATGAAAGGCATTCTTTGATTCATGGATCCCTAAACTCGGTAAATATCTGATTACAGAATATATCTTGAAGCTTCTATAAGGAAAAGAACCATGGAATATCCTATAAAGACACTAGATCTTTACAGCTACAGCTAATGGAAGCCATGAAGGGAAGAAACACCGCAGCAACAGACATAGCACAACTTCCTGGACATTTATATTCTGGCTGCTCACTCTAGACATAGCACAACTTCCTAGACATTTATATTCTGGCCGCTCACTCTAGACAAAGCACAACTTCCTGATCATTTATATTCTGGCCGCTCACTCTAGACATAGCACAACTTCCTGGACTTTTGTATTCTGGCCGCTCACTCTAGACATAAATCGGGTGAGCTTCAGAAGGTACTTCTTTCAATGTCTAGGCTCTTTACTACCTGGAGGAGGATCGATATTTTAACTTTTAGAAACAACGATACATACATAACCGTGATACATACAGAAACTGCGTTGATAAACCAATATAAACAGCGAAAGGTTCTCTTTTAACCTGAGTCGATTTTACATGGAGACGACGATCTAAGAAAAGGTCTTAACAAAAGGTATTCAACTTATCATTGCTGTTAGTGTTGAGATAACAGAACAAGGTAGACGAGATGGTATAAGATAATTTTAAATCAGCTTCACTATAGGCAACGACGCTCATGTACTATAGTCGGAGTAATTTATTTATCAAGCAAAACCATAGTCAGAATTTTTGCAGAAATCAGTTTTGAAACTAACACAGTTAACTTGGCTTTGAGTGCGTCGGCTGCATGAATGTTGATCTATGAAATTATGAGCCAAAACGAATGGTAATCACCCTACACAACAACGACTTTCAAAAGCATGGATCGGCACAAGATAGTGCATATTGGTTTCATTCGTGTAGAGTGACGTGGAAGTCTCTGACGATACCTCAAGATAGCCAGAAGCAAGCAAAAAGAACAGTTTGGATAGTTCGAAAGAAAAGGCAGGGAAAGTTTGACTTAAAAAGATAGCTAAAACCATTACATCTGCTAGAAGGATTCGCAGTAGTAGCGAAGAGCATAAAAACATCTAGAGATCGCTTCGTTGAACAACAAAATAGCATCTAAAACCAAAAATGGAGAGAAATCTTCTTATAGGAACACCTTTATTCAAACAAGAATGAAGAATGCATATTTTTACTAAGAAGAATACCTGTATTCAATAACTGATCTGAATTCGATCCTTGCAGTTGCTTTCCTCCTTTCTGATCGCCCAACTCTGTTTCCTTGTCTTTTTTCTCCGTCCCTCCTCCTTTCAGCTCTGTGTGTCTCTTTTTAATAACCTTAACCTAAATTTGACTCGCAGATCCCCTCCCACCATGCAAGGGCTCGATTACTTAACTTACCTTTGAATAACTCTTTCCCTCCTTAATTTGCATGCGTGTGCATGCTGAAATAGTTTCTTTTCCCATTCTCTAAAAATAATTAAAAAAAAAACAAATATATAATTTATATTACCTTCTATTCATATATATTTATTAATTTAGGTTTTTCTTTGATTTATTTGTATTTTATTATTATTATTATTATTATTTTAATTAAAATAAACAATGGTATACTAATTTAGAAATAAGTAATAAAAATACATTCTAAATAACATAAAGATAAAATATCTTTTATTAGGTCTACGTATATTTTTTTTTTTTTTAATTCGCAATTTGCTCACGTTAAATTCTTTTTATGAGAACCATATAGGAATAAGGTTAGCATTCTATTTTAATTTTGAACAATATATATATATTTTCATCTGTCTTTCAAGATTCTAACTTATCGTTTTGATGCATAAACAGGTGTCGAGTTCGAAGATAAGACAAACAAAGACTTTCATAGTGATTCTGACCATATGAGAGTGTCGTCATCCCTTTGATAATTACGATAAACATAATCAATGAATTTAACATGCAAGTATTACTTGTCGAAAACACACACAATGCATATGCAAGATAAATCAAACTACGTGAGTGTGTGGAATTCCCAGATAAAACCCGTCAAATGTTGCCACGTAGCTAGGACTCCCCTACCTGAGCCATGCTCTTGTCGTTGACAAGGCTGCAAAAGTCAAACTCATAAGACCATCAATAAGTTAGTCCCAATATAGCCAAAGTGAAGGAAATAGCCAAAGCGAATCAGTTTAACTAATCAATGTAATTATTGAAATTGTATCCTTTCAATCAAGTATGCAAAGTATGAGACGTGACATGGTAAAAAGACACATTCACATAGTCTTATGGGACCAAGTCCAAAACACATACGAAACTAAATATAGAAGGGTCAAGCCCAAATAACATCTAGGCAGTTAAAGCAACGTCAGTAGAAGGTAGGTCTTGATCATTAGGATTTCCCCACACATCTCCAGGGGTAGTGTCATCAATCAAATCCTAGCCAATGAGAGCAGCTTCATCTTCAGAATTGTCTTCAATGGGGTGCTATGCACGGACAAGAGAGATGGCAAGTTGCAGTCAAGAAAACTTGTCAAAGCTAGGCCAACCAGCACCCCCACACTCATGAAAAGAGGCCAAGGGTTACATATAAGGTTGGGACCAACCGCGAGAAAAAGAGTTGAATGTGAATTCTAAGGCTGGACACCACGTTGTTTGGCATACTAGTTGTACGCACACCGACAACCTCTTGAAGGAGAGGTGGAGCTCAGCAGAATCCTGGCAACAATGCAAGGGCATTGCCCCAATGGTCCAACAACTCTTGAAGATGGGCAACCTCAAATGCAACGTTGCTAGCTTGCACTTGAATCTACATGAGAACATTAGAGGATACAATATGATAAGGATGTCCTCCACCCAGCACACTCACAACAACAAATTATATATTTCAAGTCAATGAGAACATAAACTCGTAGGGAAAAATAGTGATTTACATGGGGAAAACTCTTTCCAAAAAAAACCCACTCCAAAAGCATCTCAATATATTATTCAGCAATCTCAACAAGATCATAATTAACTTATAGAGCAAGCTTTCATGGGAGTATCATTAACAAGTTATCCAGAGGCAACTCAACATTTATGATAGTCTCTCTCAACCTCTATTTCAAGCACATGATATATAGAAGATACAATATATGAAATTGTCACATGATAATTACAAAACCATGAGATAAAACCACCCAAAAGTGGTGCCCAAATTATATCCAATCAAAGATGTCTTATGATGTGTCAAAACACACATCAACACATGCAACTCCCCCTTACAACTCTTTTCTGTGTCCAACATGTTTTTACATTTTTAAATATGGGAGGCCCAACTTTTAGAGGCCATAACTTTTGATTTGGGGGGCCAATTGATGAACTATGTGATGCATTGGAAAGCTCATGAAGAGATCTATGCAACCATAACGACTATGTTAGTTATGACTATTTTGGACATTTTGAGGCCAAAAACAACCTCTAGGTGCCTCAAAATTGACTCTGAATCTTTTTTAGGTATTTCAAAAACTAAAATCTTTAATATCTTGACATGTAGACATGACCTTGGGTCAAAACTTGCCTAGAATGTTTATTTGATAATTTTTAGCTTTGGAGAAAATTTGAGGCTCATACATGCTCAAATACAAAGTTACTAAAAATAGAAACCATGCTATTTTTACCCTTACTCAAAACTTTGGTTGTTCTTAATTGTTCTCCAAGAGATTTTAGAGTAAATAAGCTTCACGGGTAGTTTCCAAGACCAAAATTAAAAGGAAATAAGACAAAATCATTTTTTGGGTGATGTAAGATTTCTCTTACACCGCTAGATGTTCCTGCATCATCATAGCTTTAGTGTAGAGAGAAAAATAAACATATGTAGTGCAATTAGAAAACAAAGATGCATTTCTATATTTTCAAATGTACTAAAGAGAATCTCCACCCTAAGAGCATGCCAGATCTTGGTGTACTTATGTTGGAAATAAGGCCAATCCCCTAGTAAAACATATGCCAAGAGAAAAGTGTAGGCTGAAATGGCTTGAGGAAATCATGAATCCAACTCCAGGCTTCTTGAGCCCAAGGACCAAACCAAAAAAGATGCATGAGATTCTCAAGTTTTCCACAAAAAGGACAACAAGAGTGAGGAATTCCCATATCAACAAGCCACTCCTCTAGTGGAAGGCCCTGATACAAAATACACCAGGTGAAATGAGCCAATTTGGGCTCTAGCACAGTTGACCAAATGCATTGGAACCAATGATGTCAGGTTCAAGAGAAGACTGGAGTTACTAGCAAAGGTTAAGTTGCTCCACCATGGGAAGGTGTGGAGAAATCCACAAATAACCTTTACATGGCATATAATTCCAAAAAGGGGTATCCGAGTACCATTTCAAATCCTTCCACCAAGGTTTGGGATATCAAACACTTATAATATGCAACATCTGAGGAGGAACAGAATCAATTACAACCTAGAAAGTCTCTTGGTCTTGATTAGTAAACTAAAATTTAAGCTTGAACTTAGGCCATGATAAGAAGTTCTTTGTGACCCAATGAATAAGGTCATACAAAACATGCACTCTGCATTTGAAGAATCATAGAGCATGAATCGAAGGTAATTTGGCTAGGGGCATGCCATGAGAACTGAGAATAGAAGACCACCAAATAGACTATTTATTAATGGGTAAACCATTACTGAACTCATCTCCTACCCATCCAAGCCAAAGCTTGGTGGCTTCATAGGCTTTTCAAATACTTTTGATAATAAAATTACCCTAGATGGTAAGAGGTTCCTGCATTGTGAGAAGAGTGCCCAAATCTGAGTAGGGTATCCTAAAGGGACACCAATGCTAATGCAGTGTCGAACAAGAATTTTGCAATCTTCATTTCCTTCAAGGGACCTAATAATCCATTTGGAACAAAGGGCAATTCCCTAACGATGAATGAAAATTATATTAAGCTCCTTATCTCAACAAGGTAAGAAACAAAATTCCCAGAAAACATGATGGAAGCCTTCATGCCAATCACTAGAAGCCTAGAGAAAATCTTTAAGGAGTTTCTCAATCTTCAAGTAGGATGCCTTGGAAGGGACCCAACAGGAAGAATAATAAGCATGCATGCTAGATAGAATTTTAGAAAAATTCTAAAACATACCAGCCAATGAAAGTGTGGCTTGGTTATCTAATACTAAACCTTTCTCTCCATTCTTGCAATCACAGCCTGTCGAAACTCAGTGGGAGAGGCCTAGAATGCAAAAGGAATCCCTATGAATCTAAAGACTTCCCCATGATCAATCCATTTACATCCAAAAGAATCAACTGAGCCAAGTTTGGGAATGAAGAATTGTCGATAACATTGGGCCTTATGACTACTATATAGATGAGCCTATCAGGAGGCCTAGAGATAGAGGAGACCCCATTAGGGATATATTGAGGTTGAACCTTCCTACATTCATTGGGACCACAGAGGGAGCTGAGGCAGAGGCCTGGCTTATCAGCTTAGACAGATGCTTTGCGTTGCATCCTTACGAGGGCAACACAAAGGCCCATGTGGTGGTACACCTGTTGCAAGATGCAGCAGCTACCTGGTGGCACACTGAGGAGTGCAAGTGTCACCTTTCTTTAGACACCCTCACATGGGAGACCTTCATTGAGCACTTCAATGCACTCTACTTATCAGACCATTACAGGCAGCGTTGTATAGACGAGTTCCATGACCTTCAGCAGAGGGGACTTACAGTGGCACAGTATGAGGGTAGGCTTACAGAGTTATCCAAATATGCAAAGTATCTCCATGACGAGAAACTCCTAGTGCATAAGTTTATTAGAGGACTGAACCACAATATAGCAGGGCCTGTTCATATGGTAGACCCCCAGACCTTGAGTGATGTTGCCAAGAAGGCATATATCGCTGAGGAGATTCAGGGACGAGGGCAGAGTCCATGCCCTCAGTTTTAGGATCATGGACAGCAGCATCATCAATAGAGTTTCTGTAGACCATCACAGCCACCTCATAAGGGAGGATTTAGTTCCACACCCTTACCTCCTAGGCCCCTATAGCAGCAGTAGCCACAGCAGTAGCAGCATCAGTAGGGTCCACGCAGAGACCGGTGACAGCAGCCCCAAGCGGCAGGACCTGCATGATCGTAGCAGTCTTTTGGAGGATCACAGAGTTCCACGGGCCGACCTACACAGCAACAGTCATCGAGCAGGACACAGACGGTACACATTCAGGCTCGAGGACCATGCTATGTTTGTGGTGGAGCGGGACATATAGCTAGAGAGTGCCTACAGGGCTTTATAGTAGGGGACAGCCTCGTGCTAGAGGATCCGAACTGACGGTTGGAGATGTGGGTAGATCCCACCACATGCTTGCAACGGTTGACAACCGTGAGGCCAAGTTTCAGACCCCCATCTTTGAGACTACGGGTAGAGGCGGATGGACAATTGGCTTTGGAGCCAATTCACATATTGGCTCATCGGACACTAGGCCTTCAAGGTCGAGAGCTGGACTAGGTTAGGGTCCAGTGGGATCGTTTTGACGAGGTCACAGCGACTTGGGAGGATGCAGCTAGTTTGAGGGCACTCTATCCTCACCTTTTTGACGACTTCTAGGAGGAAGTTTAGTCTTAGGGGGGGAGGATGTGAGGCTGATTATTTTACCTCCCTTATTTTGATCGTTATGCTATTCAGTTGATGACATTATCAGACTTGATTTTTATCTCCTGATTATGATAGGACATTGATTAGACATATGTGATTCGATTTGATCTAATTTGGTGCTGTTTTGTGATTCGACATTTGAGATATATATGTGATGATGTTTTGTGATGAGATTCTAGTTATTTATGTGATGTGGGCTAGTTGACATGTGATTGGAAAAATGCAGTTTAATTTGGAATTATGTATTGATGATTATTGTTGTACTCAATTGCGTGAATTTAATTCTAGTTGCTTCGGCTATGAATTTTCATGACATGATTGACACTTGATCAAGATGTGTAGGTTTTACATTCCCTAGCCACAGGAAATTGGAGGTAGAATTCACACCAAAGTTATCCCCTGTAAAACTGATCCATTCCCAAGAGGGATAAGGATCACGTTGGATTTTGAATGTTGATTTAAGTGCTTGATTTAATTTTATTATTTTGGCCTTAGTACCCTTTTTGTTTAATTGATTAATAATAAGTGTTGTATAAATTTTACTTGAATTACACCACTTGGTATTTATTTTATTTTGGGCCATTTAAAAGTAGATTTTTAACCTCCTTTGTGAACCCTAGAGTCCCAAAAGTCACCCTAGGTGGTTACCCATGAGTCTAGGGGCAACTTGGACTATCTAACCCTAGTTTTGACTCACTTGTAGTCACTCTAAACTATGGTTTAGTAAAAGTGACGAAAATTTGAAATAAGGGAAGGTGGGAGATGAGTCATGCCTTGGGAAAGACTAATCTCCCTTTCCAAAGTTTGGGAACCCTTTCCCAAGGAAGACTTGGGAGGTCTCCAAGACTCTCACACATGTGTGAGAGTGTCTTGGAGGAAGATGGCTCCTTGAGAGAATAAGAGGATGCCATATGGCATCCCTTATCCTCTTGAGGGTGTGAGTGGGATTGCCACCTCACCACTTGTCCTCTCACACATGTGTGAGAGCACAAGTGGATAAGGTGAGGATTGAGAGGGAATGGGAGGATGACACTTGTCATCCTCACACTTCCCCTCCCTTGCAAGTGGCATGGGAGGAGGAAGGAGAAGGTGACAAGTGTCACCTTCTCATTCCTCAAGGCCAAATTGATGGCCTATATTATCTCCTCTTGTTGAGGAGTGTGGGGTTCTTGCAATTTTAATTTTTCTTGCTATTTTGGAGGAGTTTGGGAGAGTTAGAGGATTTTTCTTGAAGGATTGGAAGGCTTGGGAAGGCTTGGAGCTCTTCACCAAACTTACTTCCATTATAAGGGCTTGAAGGTAGGCCTCTTAACTTGTTTTCTCACCCTAGCTTATTTAATGTATTGTATTATAGTTTTTGGTTGTTTTATTGTTGCATTGTTTTGTTTTTGTTGGGATGGGAGTTATGGTGAGAGCACCTCCAATGGAGGTAATGCTCAACTTGTATGGGTAGGAGAAAGGAACCTCCTTGAGGTCTCTCCCACATTTTGTATTTATGCCTTGAGGGCTTTTATTTGTGGAGGAGTTTATTGAATGACAAGAGTGCCATGGAGATTATTGTGATTTTTGTGGAGAGTGGTGTTTTAGAGATTTTGGATTGAGGCCATGAGCTTGACATTTTATCATTTGGGAGCCCTTTGAAGTTGAGGGGTCCATTTCGTACCCTCAACAACTCATTTTCATGAATTGAGTTTTGTGTTATACCTATGGGTTGTTTGTGTTGTTGTGTTTGATATTTTTGTTGTGGATTGTTATACCCGTGTGAATCCCTACCTCCCTAGCTCGGGGGTGACTCAATTGCGGGTCTATGGTAGGGAGGAGAGCTTTCAAAGTGGCTGGTTTTGTTGTTCTTGTTTGTTGTGTTTATTGTAGGATTAGAGTGGAAAAAAAAAGTGGATGAGAGCTCCTCTTTGTGTGTTTCTAGTTGTATTTTCTTGGCTATTTGAGCCATGGCCATGGTGGCCTTAATGTAAAGATTTGTTAAATTTTTCCTTGCCTTAGAGTTGGCTGTGTTAGTTATTGGAATGCAAACATTCAGTTATTTTATGTAGTGTTGTTCACTTACTAATTTTGTGGAGCTATGAAATTTGTGAAATATATGAGAAGTTGCTTTTATATTTGTTGTCACTATTTGTTTCCAAACAAAAAGAAGAAGTATGCATGTGTTTTAATGTTGTTGTTTTAGATCTTGTTGTGGATGAAAGAAAATAAATGCATCCTCTGTATGATTAATGCTTTAAAAAAAAAGGAGAATAAGAGTGTTATTCACTAAATACTAATTTTGTGAAACAAGAGAAAGTTTAAAATAGTTATCTGTATATTACTTGAAGGATATTTTATTAGCTGTTGTTTGGAAGAGAAAAGAAGTTGTTATGAAATTAAAATACTAGTTGTTGTGAAGAGGATAGAATTGTTAGACATTTATACGAATATCATAGTTTTTGTTTTAATGTTGCAAAAAAAAAGGGGGGAAAAAAAAGTATATTTATATATATTCTGTTCATATAGTTTTCAAAAGAAAAGTTAATGCTAAGGCATTTGTTTGATTCAGTGAATTAAATGTCAAAAAAATATATATATACTCAGTTCTACTCAGTTCATTCTTTTATTTTATTTTTTTGTGTATGTATACAAAAAATTAGAAATAGATTTCAGGGAACTTATTGACCATTGTACAATATATATATATATATATATATACGTATTGGTGCATACACTAATTCTGGGTATTTTAAATAAACTGTATTAACTCTTGAAACAGTGTATATACTTATATATATATATATATACATATATATATATACATATGTATATATACATATGTATATACATGTGTATAAATATATATATATATATATACATGTATATATATATATATACATGTATATATATATATATACATGTATATATATATATATATACATGTATATATATATATATATACATGTATATATATATATATACATGTATATATATATATACATATATATATATATATATATATATATATATATATATATATATATATATATATATATATATATATATATTAAATGTGTTAGATCAGAAAACATTATAAAAAATGCTGAGAGATCGAATAATGTTAAGGTAGACTGCATAATGAGGTTTTGTTTTAGTATTGAATAAACAAAAAAAAATACTGGAGGGGCTGTGGGTAGGGCCCACAGTCCCTTAAGATCAAAGGGGGTGTGGGGGAGGTGGTGCCTCCACCCACACCCCAACACCCTCCCAAACCCCGAACCACCAGCTAACCCCGTAGTCCCCCCCACGTGGCGCCATTTCTCCCTGCGGCCCCTTCATACCTCACTGGACCCCTTTCCCCCTTCGGCCCCCTTCACCTCTCTGCCCTTTCCACTGCTCAATACCTCTGCCACTGTGCCGCCACCGAACTCCACTGCTCTCCATCATCGGCCCTTGGCCGCCACTCCTCTAAACTCTGTCTACAATGAAAATTTTCATACAGTTATTCTTGATACAAATGTCTAGAGATATATGCATATTTATCACAAAAGAAATACTTTGAATCAAACCTATTGCTAAATGGACCCTTGCAGCTGTAATTACTTCTGGTTACCTTCCATGGCCTCCATGGGAGCTTTGAAAACCCTAACCTGCAAGGGGAGGCAAAACAAAATGCAAAAGATGAAAGTTAGAAAATTAGGTCAATGTAGAAAACAAAACAAATGAGATAAGAGGATTAGGGTTCCTATTAGAGATAACTTTTTTTTTAAAAAGGAATTAGGGCAAATAGGGAAATTAGAAAACAATATCTTTTCTTTTGTGAGGGAATTGTGAGGAGAGGGTTTTATTTCTCTTTTCTTTTAAACCTTGCCTTTTTGCTTTTATCCATCTCACCTTAAGAGTTTTTATTTATCCTTGTTTTAAGATTCAATGGGGTTTGTTTTTAAATTAATTGCCTTGGGAAATTATTTTATCTTGGGGATAAATTTTAGCCTATTTGGGAAGAATTCTTTTATTTCCTTTGGTTTAAAATTATCTTAGTTGGGATATTTTTCTTCCCCTAGTAGGATTTTAGTGTTTTTTTATTAATGATCTATTTTCTTATCATCATTTTATGAGGAGAGTTATTTAAACTCTCTTCCCTCATCTAATAATTTTTCGAGTAAGTTATTAAACATAATGCCAAAATTATATTTAATAACGAACTCAGTTTTTCTGTTGAATTTAATCGATGTCTTGTCGTTTAAAATTATTTTATTATTCTACCTTATATTGTTGATTTTGTTTCTAAGTTTAATTTAATTTTTATTCTTAAATTTTATGAAGTCCCTTCTTGATGTTTTATTTTTAAAATTTATTTTGCGCTTATCGAAAACATGTTATGCTGTCAGAATTTTGCTAGATTTTTAGGGTTTATTTTATGCATTATTTTAATTATTTTAAATCCATCATTCCACTTTAATCACACGCCATCTTCCCATTGTGTTACTTAAACCACTTTTTGATTTAAGTAAGTTAGGGTTCATTGTTGGCGAAATCATCTTCACCTAGGAAACTTAGGGTTCAGATTTAACCAGTCTAACCCTAGACACAACACACTACTTGTCGCATACCCCCTAGACAGCCTTCACCTTAGCTATTATGTTGACATGTTTATGCCTTAGGCGTATTGCCACCGAGCACGCAAATGCGTGCGAGGGGGTTCCTAGGGATAGGTTGAAAAGTTTTTCGCAGTTCATGTCATGACCACATGGCAAATGTGGACATGATACGTGTGTTGTGTGTCGTGACCACATGGGAAATGCGGGCATGACACAATAGAGCTTAATTGCCAAAGCCTTAGCAATGATTTTGTAGGAGACATTGAGCAATGTGAGAGGTCTCCAATTGTTGATCTCTTCGAGATCACTAGACTTAGGTATGAACTTGATATTACCTTTATTAATTAAATTTCCTAAAGAGATAAATTGCATTGCTTCAAGATAAACATTATGTAAGTCACAAACCATGGTGTCACAAAAATGTTTTGTAAAATTCATAAGGGAAGCCATCCATGCTAGGGGCTTGTCATTGGCCATTTAAAAAATAGCCTCCTTAAGATCATCTTGAGTGAACAGCTGATCACACAAAATGTGTTGAGCATTGGAAACCCAACAAAGGACTGCATCAAGACATTGTTGCAAAGCATGCAACCTAACTAGAGTTTACTCTTGAGCTGCAAATACTTGTTCATAATGTCAAACAAAGGCTTATAGAATGTTAGGAAACTCTAGCAAGAGTTTTTTTCCTTCCCATAATTGTTGGATGGATTGAAGTGTGATGGGCACACAAGGTGTGGAAAAAATCCTTTGACACTTTGTCCCCAATCTTTTAATCCAATGGAGCCAAGCTTTGATTTGGGCCCCATGAGTTGTATGGGCAATGGTGATCTATTTATGATGCTAGAGCTAGGCCACCCAAAGTTGGATGGTTGTGTTGAATAGCTGAGCTTCCAAAGTGGTAGAGGCTTAGCAAATCTCATGGGTGGTGGTCTCATAAGAGCATCAATGGAAATGGGTGAGTTCTCTCCCATAAATTTAGAAAAATCACGAGGTATAGGTGATGGCGTCATTCCACCAGGGTATCTAACTGGCCCCATGCATACAGCGTGGCTCTAAATTCTAGACATATTGCATATGGGTTGAAGTGGCCTTGTGCTAGAGAATTGATTTATTAAGAAAGAATTAAGTCTTCATGGCTTTTGGCTTGGAGGTCCTCCATTCAATATGAAAATGTATATGAAAATGGTCAGAAAGGATAAGCTCTACCAATAGATCAATTGGTAAGGAAAAGCAGTTGGCAAAAGAGAAGAATGATTGGGTAGAAATCATGGCTGGATTGAGCCACTTCAAGACCATATTAGGTCTTCCCTTAAATTACTCCATGTGTACCAAAGAGAATGACCTTGGCAGCAACCAACATTAGGATTGTAAAGACCCAATTTATTACACATAATAAACCAAGCCTCCTTTTCACTAGTTGTCTACCGCATAGGCAAGGCTCCACATTTATCATAGCTACACTCAACTATATTAAAATCTGCACATAGAACCCAAGTGGTGGCCAACTTTAAGTGAGCAATCCATTTCCAAAGAGAAGATCTCTCTACAACATCATTGGGAGCATAAACATTAATAACACCAAAAAAAAATTATTAACATTGAAAAGAGCCCATAGGACATGATTGGTGGGGTCACAACCATGATCAACCAAAAGTTGATGCCACATAAGAGAGATAAAGATCACAACCCCTCCATGACCAGCTTCATGGTTACTACAAAAGCAATGGCTGGAAGGCCAAATGACACGACAAGTTACTGAAAGAAAAAAAACTACACTGTGACCTCTTGAAGGCAAAGAATGTCTAAATCTAGAAACTAAAGTCTATTAGTATATAGTTTTATCACTATAGAAATAACCAGACTCACCCACAGGTAGAAAAAAAGTACTAAAAAATGGAGAAATCGTTGTGAGTTCAACAATTCTCCTATATGTTTGAGGGGGCAGCTCCCTTGTATGATGGGGGTTTTGTTATAGATATGGTTCCTCAAGTTGTCATTGATGTCAACACTATCATGGAGGTGTGATGGTGTTCATGGTTGGATGTCACGTGCAGAGAAGATTCAGTTCATGGTTGGATGTCATGTCCTATCCAATAAAGAAGAGAGAAGACATAGTTCATGATTGGATGTCATGCCTTGATTAGTGTAGAGTTAAGTATGAAGATATATTAATATGGGAATTAGAAGCACTAAGATGATCATATGTGTTTCTGATGTTAGAAGATGTTACTAATGGCCTGAAGAATGTATGTTCCAAGTTTAATGATGATTGGATTACTGGAAGTATGTTTTGTAGTTTGAATATAGTATTGAGGATATCTACTATACAACAATAGAATGCTCTGCATTCCTCTGCATTTATAGATATGGCTATGCAGTTCTAGAACTACATTTAAGGCACAATGAAGGTCATAATTCCAAAGTTTCAGATCATTTGTTCTTCTGCTATGAAAGTTATGCATGATAAAGTACCAGCATGTGTTTTCATGGAACAAAGTGATGTTGAAGGCATGTTGGAATGCTTCACATTCCTTTGGATGTGAATGTTTGCCTTTGTAGTTTTGTGGACATGTTCATGGATGTGCATTACATGCTTCCTTGTAGTTTCAAGGTTCTTGGTTGTCAACAAGCTCAGTTTCTCAATGACAGTATGTGTGTTCTAGAAGACAGGTTGTTCTTAGAGTTCATGATTGAAGATGTGTGATGAAAAATATTTGATGTATAGAGGTAAAGGAGTAGTTGTAGATGTTGTATGAGTCCTCTAGACTCATTTGGAAAAGTTTCATTATGATCTTTCTTATTTTCAGTACCGCACAAGGTTGTCAAATTGTTGTGGCCATTATGCTTCAAGTTTTATTTCCCAAGTTTTCTCAATCACTTGAGAATGCTCATGTACTTCTGCCTACCTTGAAAGTTAAGTAGTAAGAGCATCCCACATTGAATAACCCTCCCTCATAGTCTCCTAGCCTTCGGTGGTTCCTCTTGTTTCTTCTAATGTTCCTGAAACAAAGGAAGAAAAGGAACCTGCGTTGGAAGATGCTACGGTTCCCCTTAAGAACATCACAAATAAAGCTAAGCAAAATAAGGTTGAAAGAGAAAGAAAGAAGCATCATCATGATATGGCATGCCTTGTCATAGGAGAGGAGAAGCTCCCTCCTCACATGTGTTTATCACCAATGGAGACCAAAGAAACATCTGCTACTATTGTGTCCCCTACAGAGAAAGAAGAAGCTTCAAAAGTCACTATGGAGCCTATTGTACCACATTCTGATAGCGATTTTGAAGATAATATAGGTATGGCTATTGTACCATATACCTCTTGTGCTATAGTTCTTCTTGCATCTTGTCCTCCTTTTCAAACGGATGAGGAACTAGATTAAGAGGAGGATGACTTGCTTTAGGTTAACTCACACGTGAGGTACCTTATTTTTGTTGTTATGTGTATGTGATTGTGCTTCCCCTATGATGTGTTGCTTGATGCCTTATTTCTATTTTGTGTGTCGTTAAGTTCTCTTTGGATGACCCTTGACACCCTTGTAGGTGCAAGGATGCAAAGGGACCGAAATCTGTTGTGACATTCTCTCTATTTGTATGATCATTCTTCTATATGTCATAACTTGTTTTTTTTGTGTCCTTTGGGGATGATGCAAGGTGTAGAATGCTTCAACACTCTCCCTTGCTGACATAAGGGATGTTTACTTTAATTTCATAAACTATTTCTTCCTTCATCTCTGTAGTTCTAATAGCTAGCGGATGATGAAAATTCCATATATATGTGTGTGTGTGTGTGTGTGTGTGTGTGGTCTTGAGATGTCTCCTATATACAACCATTCCTATATTGATCCTAGTTGGTAGATCCCTTTATGTTGTTCATTGGCTTAATTTGTTGTCTCTTTTATGTTTTGATTTTGTAGCACATTGCTTCTATGCTTGACATCATACCATATCTACACAGGCCATTATGTATCATGCCTAGAGCATCGCCTCAATTTTCCTTTTGTAGGGCAACCCCTTGGTGTGATGTAGTTCTTTGAAAATGCATTTCTCATGGGAATGTGTTTCCAAAAAGCTCTTGTTCCTATTTTGTGATTTGTTGTACCTTAAAGCAACTGTTCCCTAATAGCAGTTAGCAATTACTTTAAGGTGGGGTCATGCATCATGCTATGCTCTCTTTTGGATTGCATATTTGCTTGTTGGTAGGGAACTCACCTAGTGATTTGGTGGTCCTCACTAGCCTGTGATGATTCCTCTTGGGTCCATGAGCCACCTAGTGTAACGTGGCTGTCTAGACTGTGTGCTTCATGTGACATAGCATGGTCACCTAGTAATTCAATAGTCCTTACTAGTGTGTGATCCATGGTGGCACTTATTTCCACATGACCCCTAGCGATAGAGAAAGCTAGCATTAGAGTCATGTGCCTTGTGTGTTTGTCCTATGTGTATTCTTATACTTTCTGTCTTTACGCATTATGTTTTTGTCATATGTTTCTACCTTATGTTTTAGCCTATTTTTTTCATGTGCCTTCATCATGTCTTCCAGGTGTCCTCTATGTATTCATTGTGACTTATGTGTATGCTTTATGTATTCACTGTGACTTATGTGTATGCTTTGTGTTTTGTGTGTATTACTTGTGTATTGCATGTCTTTAGCGTGTATTCTTGTGTATGCCTTTACTGCTCTGCATATGTGTGAATTAATGTTGCAATGTCTTGTGTGTTTTGTCTTTGCTTATGTATTTGCAACCTTAGGATCCTAATCTTGGAGGTTACTTGTAGTTCACAACTTGGTAGAATCCTTTGGTCTCCTATGTTTGTGTGTTTTATCCATCCCTTTATTATGAGTTCAAATGTAAGTTCGTACCCCCACTAAAGTGGGGGCTAAATGTAGTGTCATAAAATGTGTACTCTAGCATTTTACACCTAGTTTAACTCCTAGGTTGGACCTATTGTGTTTTTTTGTTAGTTAGGACCTATTTTAACACCTCTTTGAGCTCTAAATGATGAATATCTCGATCCCAACAAGTAAACATGGGACTGGACTAATCTCACATTAAAAGACACTTTCCAGAGTTTATGGGCCAAAGGTCCAGGGTGCCTAAGTAGCCTAGTCTCGCTTGGGTACTTTGGTCCCACTTTGTGGTGTTAGCTTAGGACACTTCTTTAGTTAGTATTTGTTGGCCTAAAGTAGTTTTATTTGTCTAAGGTGAGCAAGAATGCATATTTAAGTGTGTGTTCTAGTTCATTTTACACGTAACTAGATGAATGCAAAATTGCTCTCATGTGATGTTATATTCCAAAGGATTCTTCATGTTTGGATTGTCTTCTACTTGTGAATGCTATTGAAGTTGTTTGTAGGGTTCGAAGGAAGTTTGAAGCCCTCTTCATCACTCTCCTTTGTTGGTGTCAGATCTTCATCAACTAAGGTTGGGTATCTTATGGTTATTAGCATCATCTTTCATCATTATCTATTATATTGTTGCAGATCTAGCCTCTACCATCCTAGGGCACATACTCTTAGATCTTATCATTCACTATTGTGGAGGTGGGAATACTAACACAGGGTTTGACTAAGGCAAACCCTTAAATCAACACAACCTTTTCCCTCTTTTTGTGTGTGCAAGTAAGAAGAGCAAGTTTCAGAGGCTAGTTTCTAGGAAGAAGGTAGTGCAAACATATAGAGATATGATATTACCCAAAATTCTGCCTAAAGCTAAAATAGGACTAGGGTGCTTGAGTTATACTATCTTGGGAATTGTGCTACATTTTCAAGGTTTTGATTCATTCTCTTATATCTTGTACTTGTTGATCTCTGAGGTTGATTTCCTATAGTCTGTTATAGCCTATTATTCATCATTTCGTGGTTTAATCATAGTCTTAGTTTGCTTGCTTGGCTTTGGTTGATCTTGGTTAGTCCTTCTATATACAACAAAATGGCAGAACCCTTATAGTTTGGCTCTCCTCCTTGAGTAGAATCCATGCTTGGTTTGTGTCCTAATGTTTTGTAGAAGAGGATTTGACCTAGTTTGATTTACGAAGCTAGTCTCTCTTTTCCACTTTACATATCACTGTACAAAATTATTCTTAATGATGACAATATCATTTTAACAAAAATTAATATCAATTCCAAAATCTTTGATCTCAAGGCATAAAACTTATACCATTTGTAGACACACAAAATTGGCCTATTTCATTATTTAGGCATTTATCACTTCTTTTTATCACATTTCTTAGTTTTGTCTAACACACTTATAATTAAATAATTTCATCTTTCTTCTTATCCTTAATTAATTAAAAAAAAATTATTTCTTTAATTAATCTTCATTATTCCTCTATTATTTCTCCTTATCCTTAATTAATTAAATCAATTTTAATTAATTTAATTAATTTTCATCATTCTTCCAATTAACATTAAATGATTAAATAATTTTATATTATTTAATTATTGTGGCTTCTTTTCTAATAAATAAATAAAATCATTTATATTATTTATTTATTCATCATGTCTATAAATTAAATAAATTTTTAATTTATTTAATTTATATCATCTTCTATTCTTATCTTATTCCTCCAAATGTGCAAGTGGGCCCCTTTGTCCTATAAAATGGCAATAAACAAAATGCGGGACAATTAAATAAAATAGAAATAAATCTATTATCCTTATCACTCCAACCCTAAAATAGAAAAAGCATCTCATGTTGAGGAAAGAATCTTATCACTATCAAAGCCCAACCAAAGTTTCTAAATAGAGCGCCTTTTTCATGGACACTTGGCATGTGCACATTCCTCCATCATTCTCATTCGTTGATTCATCCTTTTTCTCCCCACCATAAATCATCCATCCTCTTCATCTATAAATGCACTCTTATTCTCTCATTCTTTACTTCTCTTTTAGCATTCGTTTTCTCTAGCATCTGCAATTAATGTCTTTTGCATATCATTTTCCTAAGCACAATCATGGCAGCTTCATCCAATCTAGTCATTTGCATGGTGAAGCAATCCACATCTAAACCAAGAAATCACATCATCTGAGTTGTTTTGTTTAATTTGCATGTTATTTCTATCATCTAGATTTGATTTCTTGAAGGTGTTAGGGTTAGATTTGGTTTTCATTGTTTGATATGGATTTTTCCCCCATCACAAAATGGCACGCCCAATGGGACTCAAGCATTTGGTTTTTAGGATAACAGATGTGTTTATTGCAAGTTTTATGTGTTTACTGTTGCATGTCATTTTTCTTGAAACCCTAGTTGACTGAGACTAGAATCTTGATATTACTTTGGGGTCACCACCCAAGACCTTCTGTTGCCACCTTATATCTTCTTATCAACGCCAATCCCCAACCAATCACTTATCTTACTTCAGCCATCATTCTAAATGTCACAGTCGTCATTCTAAATGTCATGTGCAGTCATCACTTATATCTTCCATCATCGCTTATATCTTTTATCCTTGCTAATATCATAAGCATTGTTACAAGTATCACATTTACAATTATTAAAGTCTTCAACCTTGCCTAACATTCGTCGACCCTAGCAGTATCCTAAATGGTCACCACCTCAAATCTTCTTTGTCGCCACTTACAAATATCCCATCGCCATCTTGTTCACCCTTAGGTCACACTCTAAATCCTTGTCATAATCTTAAAACCCTCTATCGCAGTCTAATGCAAGGTCGCAGGTCATTTGCCTTAATCTTCGTCACTATCAAGAGTCTATGGTCGGTGCTCTAAACCCTAGGGTCTGAGTCAAAAGTTAACAGTCAATTTTATTAGGGTTAGCATTCATGGTTTAGGGTTTTTGATATTAAAACATTATTTAGCTTGGATTTCAATAAGTTCTGTAGATGGGTAGGGTATTTAGTTTATGATTATGTTCATGACCGTCAAATCACAGTAGTCAAACATCAAAAGTTAACTTGCAATCAACTAGTCAACCCTATCTTCTTCCACTTGCCATAAGGGGGTATATTTTTCTTTTTGCTATAACTTGGTCAAAACAGGTCAGATTTTCACATGAAAGGACTTGTTGGAAAGATTGTTCACCTAGCTACATAGTGGCATCAACAGTTTTGTGTAATTCTACCATTTCATCAAGTAATTTCCCTGTCAAACTTCAGCTTCTTTTAAAACTTCAATCGAGCATATCTTAAGCAAAATTGATTAGATTTCAACAAATTGTTTTTTAAAATTGTTTATAATTTCCCAAACTTTCAATTTATGCAACTTGTTTTGTTGTATCAGGTCATTTATCACAGATTTTTAATAGATTGCATATTTTGACCTAATCCTCTTTGGTTTGCAAGTTCATGTTTCTTCTTGTCACTGCAACATCTTATCGTTTGTCAAAGAATGGAGGCTATGAAAAACTACTGACATGTTTTTTGCAAGTTCGATTGGTTGAAGTCTAAATCATGTTTTTCACTAAGTTAGGCATATTTGGGCTTGGTGCTTAAAATAAACATTGCATGATCCATGTTTGTTTATCTTTCTTGTTTGTTTGTTGTGCATATCTGTAACCTGATTTAACAACAAGAGCATCCTCTCCCCCCACCTATCCAATGGATCTGGGGTGTAAGAGAAATTGTTGATATCTCTAGAGGGCCTACCTCCTGTTGTGATAGGGAATGACCCAAGTGGTAACAAGCTAAAGTTAAGCTCTTTCAAACTACTATATAAATAACGTGTTTGTGAAAAAAGTCATAAGCAACAGGTATAGTTTTGTCATACCGACGAATGTCTCCCTTAGTACCCTCATGGTGCATGAAAACCTATAGAGCATAGCCTCTATAGGCTGGGAGGCCTCCTAATCAGAGTGAATCACCACATGTATGGCAACCTGAACGAATGCCCTTACTAAATTTTTTTTTCTAGTAGTTGAAATCCTTCTATTTGTTGGCGCAGGAGGTCAGACCTTTGAAGCCATCCCACATTCTCACAGTTCAAAGTAGAGATAGCAAATTCTCTTTGGGAATTTGAAGTTTGGTATGCCCAAGAAGTGTTTACCATGTAAGGGGGAGCTAGTGCTACCAAACTTCTAAGCTATATCCTAATCCACATCATCCTAACACACATCCTAAGCCACATCATCCACATCCTCTAATCCTAATCATCCTAGTCAATCATCATTTTAAGACATTCAATCACTTCATCCATTTGATATCCAAATCATATCTTGATCATTCCACTTCCTCACATCATAATCGATCACTTGTAAACATGGGCATGACAATCTCAAACAAGACCTATGAGAGTGATGTTGGAATTAGCCTGAACAACTGAGAGGGGGGGGTGAATCAATTGCCCCCAAAATTAATCTTTTCTTTTCTTTTAAACTTCTTTCACAATTGTCAAATTGATTAATGATGTAAACATTAAAGCATATAAAATCAACACAGAAGCGAAAAAATAATCAACACATTTGACACTAAGATTTTTGACGTGGAAACCCAGTTAAGGGAAAAACCATGGTGGGTGTTAGCCCACACGATTCATACCCTGTTAAAAGTACTTTAAAAGAATGGGAAGGCACTTGTCTTCAGGCTCACTACCTAGAGCTCACTGCTCAAAAGAGAGGCTCACTACCTATAAGAATTTTATGCTTTACACAGAAAGAACAAACTGATAATTAGCATCTTTTCATGCCTAGTTCAATTTCATTGAATGCTCACAAAAACTTCTGCTTCTATCTTTAGACTCTTCTTCACTGACTCTTCACTCTATACTCCTTTCATTCCTCTTCTTCTCTGCTTTAGATCCTTTCTTCAGATTTAATTCATTTTTGCTCAAGGATGATTTTCAACAATCTTCAACAAGTATTTATACACTTCATCAACCTTGGAATGATCAACAAGGTTGGCTAAACTTAATGCGGATCATTACACTGTTGACCAAACATAACTGAGACTTGAATCTTCCTCTACTAATGTGCCACACTTCATAAAGTGTTCTTTAGATCATCCGCAACATGCTAGGAACATCCGGTCGGCCAAGAACTGGGAAGAACAACAACCTCAAAGAAGAAATCTTCAACAATAAGCTCAAACTTCAATGCAGACCTCCACAAGCACATTAAATTCACCAATAACATCCACTCTATACCAAATTACCAGAATCATTTGTATCCTCCTCTGGAACCTCAAGAACACTGTCTACCATGACTATCAAACTAGAAAGATAGCTTGCAGACCTCCAAACTATGAACCACTGGAATTGATGATACACACTGACTTCCCAAACATGCCTTCAGATCCACATACCATAATATTTCACTGCGGAGCAATTTGGATCAACTTACTGTCACTCTGTCTCTTCTGAACACAGTAAAATCTAGTTCTACTCATATGGCCATAACTTCTTCAAATCTTCATGTGGACTTCTCAATTCTTAACTGGAACAACCTCTGACAATCCTCTACATAGCCATGTGGTTCGCGAGCATTGAATCTTCATTAATTTTCTCAATATCCTCAACATTCCAGTCTCCTGAACAGGTTGGAAAATAAGGCACAGTTGACACCAATGACAAAAAGAATATGTTGACATCAATGACAACACCGCTTAGGCACATATTTACAACAATCTCCCCCTTTGTCATTGATGGCAACATATGATGTGAAAAACTGATTTGACCATCACAACAAGAACTTCTCCCCCTAACTTCTACAACCACTTTCTTCATTGCTCCCCCTGTCATCAACAATTAATTTTTTACATGTCTTCTCCCCCCCTTTGACATCAATGGAAAAGGGCACATATTAGCAATCTTTACCCCCCCTTTTTATTTCAGACTGATCTCCAACATTTGTATATTGACTACTCCTTAGATTAGCATCTTCTCAACATCAATTCAGACCTCAAGATATGACTGAGGATTCCACCAGACTGATGCACATAGTGCATCTTAGTTCTGATTAGGAGGGGTAGTAACCCCTAACTTCTCTCTAAGATACTCAAAAGTATCCTTGGTAAGAGGCTTAGTGAAGATATCCGCAATCTAATCTTTGGAAGACACAAACTCCAACTTGTCTTCATTCTCATTTACCTTCTCTCTCAAGAAATGAAACTTGATAGATATATGCTTTGTCTTTGAATGCAACACCGGATTCTTTGAGATGCTTATTGCACTAGAATTATCACAAAAGATTGTGACTAGCTCCTCAAACACAATTTTGATGTCCTTCAACATTTGTTTCATCCACAGAACCTAAGTACAATTATTTGTTGCTTCTATATATTCTACCTCTGAAGTAGACAGAGATATTGCCTCTTACTTTTTGCTCATCCAAGAGACCAATCTTCTTCCCAATAAAAATGCACCACCACTACTACTTTTTCTGTCATCCACATCTCCTACCCAATCAACATCTGTATATGCATGAAGAGTGAAGTCATTGTCCTTTGGATACCACAATCCATAATCAATTGTCCCCTTGAGATATCTAAAAATTCTTTTGACTACCACAACATGGGATTCTTTTGGATCAGCTTGAAATCTAGCAACAAGTCCAATGGCATTCATGATGGTAGGTCTAGTCTGAGTCAGATAGAGTAATCCTCCAATCATTGATCTATACCTTTTCTAATTTTCCTTGGGGGAGTCATCATCTTTACTTAACTTGCATCTAGTTACCATAGGTCTACCTACTAGATTTGAGTCTTCCATTCCAAACTTTTTCAATAATTCTTTCACATATTTGGACTGAGATATGAAGATACATTTATCTAACTGAACAATTTTCTAACCTAGAAAGAAATCATCTCTCCAAACATTGACATCTCAAATTCACTTTTCATCTAATCAGAAAATGCTTTGCACATACATTCATTTCCACCAAAAATGATATCATCAACAAAGACCTCAACAATAAGGATGTCCTTGTGATTAATCTTGAAGTAAATATTACTATCAGCAGTACCTTTGCTAAAACCTATCTTAAGAAAATATTTATCCAATCTTGCATACCAGGCTCTTAGAGCTTGCTTGAGTCCATATAAGGCTTTTCTTAGTCTACAAACCATATCTCCCTAATTAGACAACTAAAATCCTTCTGGTTGCTCAATGTAGACTACTTCCTCCAAATCTCCATTCAGGAATGCTGATTTGACATCCACTTGATACACTTTAAAATCTCTGAAAGAAGAAAATACAAGAAATAATCTAACTGCCTTGAGGAACATTTGCTTTCATCATCATCATCCTAGCAGCTTCTTGAATGGTCTAGTTCTTTGTTTCCACAACTCCATTCTGCTGAGGAGTCTTAGAAGCAGATAACTGTCTTTTTATTCCTTGCTTTTCATAGTATGAATCAAACTCACCGGAGGTAAACTCTCCACCTCTGTTGGATCTCAGACACTTTAATTTCACACCAATCTCATTCTCCACCATGACTTTGAACACTTTGAATTTTTCAAGAGCTTCTGATTTTTCTTTCAGGAAGGTTACCCATATCATCTAGGAGTAATCATCAATCAGTAACATAAAATATATGTCTCCTTGCACACTCCTAATTCTAGTAGGACTACAAAGATCAGTATGCACAAGTTCCAACAATCCATTTGAGGACTATTCTTTTCTCTTGAATGAAGTTTTGTTCAGTTTACCTAATTGACATTCTCTACACATGCTATCAGTAGGTTTCACAAGTCTTGAAAGATCTCTTACAAACTGAGTGGAACTTATCTTGACAATGTTATCAAAATTCAAATGACACATTCTTCTATGCCAGAGCCAACTCTGATCAGTCTAAGCAAACAAGCAACTTTTACTAGAACTACTTAAATGAAAGATGTTACCTCTAATCTAAGTACTAGATGCAATTTCAGTTATGGAGCTTTCCAAGATTCTACATTTTCCATCCTTGAATCAGAGATCATAACCCTTGTCAACCAACTATCCAACACTGAGAAGATTATGTTTCAGTCCTTCCATATACAAAACATCATTGGTGCAATTCTTACCATCAAAAGAGATGGATCCTTTGGCATGGATTCTACCAGCTAAGTTGTCTCCATATTTCACAAGCCCGCCTTCATATTTTTCAAAACTCACAAATTTACTCTTGTCACCAGTCATATGATGAGAACATCCACTATCAATCACCCATTCATCCTTTTCAACAACTTGAGTAGCCAAGGTACTTTCCACATTTGCACAACTAGTAGATTCAGTAGACACCAAATCTTCTTCCTTGATAGAAATGAACACCCAATCACTTTTAGTGGAACCTCCATGATCAGATTCATCATTTGTGACTCCTTCTTCTCCATCTTCTTGGACATAGTAACATTTTTTCTAACCTTTAAATTTGTTAGGGTTTGGTTTTGAAAACCTCTCTGGAAATCTTGAGGCAAAATGACCAATCTTATTACAAGCAAAACATTTGAGTGGCAACTTTCCTTCATACTTACCGGATCCTCTTGGAAATCTTTTGGCAATAAGAGCTTCAAGATCTGCAGTCTCAATTTCATCATCTTCAAGATCCTTCCTTGTCTTCACAAATCTGTTTGATCTTCCTAAAGAACTTTCACTTAGATCATATCTTTTCTTTCCATACACACTAGCCTTGAATGCAAATTTAGACTTAGGGAGAGAATCACCAAACTCACTCATTTCAAATGCTAAGAGCTTATAGACTAACTGATCCCTTGTGACAGTTGTTACTATCCTGATTTCTTCAATGGTTGTAGGTTTATACTTGTATGCTGCAGGTAAGGATCTGAGCACTTTGGTAACAATTTCTGATTCTTTGAATACTCCACTTGCATTTTTTATACTAGTCACAAGTTCATTTACTTTTTGCATGTAGGAAGTAATGTTTTCATCTTCACTCATTACCAATCTTTCATATTTACCCTTCAGGCTTTGTAGCTTGGCACATTTAACATATTTGTCACCTTCATACAGATTTTCCAACTTATTCTAGACTTCATGAGTAGTTTTCAAATCAAGGACATTTGCCAGTTCAGTATCAGTCAGGGCACTCAATAATGCTTCTTTGGCTTGAGTATTATGTTCATCATCTCTAAGTTCATCTATGGTTGAAGGTTCTTCAGAATCTTATATGCATTCTTGGTTATTAACTAAAAGGCATCACCCATACATTCCAGATGACACTGCATACGAACTTTCTAGAGGGAGTAATTTGTTCCATCAAATCTCAAACTTTGTTTTTTGCAAGACGACATCTTGGATCTCCTCAAGCAGTCAAGCTTCTTTTAGAGGAACTTGGCTCTGATACTATTTGTTGGAATTAGCCCAGACAACTGAGAGGGGGGTGAATCAATTGTCCCCAAAATTAATCTTTTCTTTTCTTTTAAACTTCTTTCACAATTGTCAAATAGATTAATGATGCAAACATTAAAGCATATAACATCAACACAGAAGTAGAAACATAATCAACACATATGACACCAAGATTTTTGATGTGGAAACCTAGTTAAGGGGAAAACCATGGTGGGTGTTAGCCCGCAAGATTCATACCCTGTTAAAAGTACTTTAAAAGAAAGGGAATGCACTTTCCCTTAGGCTCACTATTCAAAAGAGAGACTCACTACCTACAAGAATTTTATGTTTCATACAGAACAAACAAACTGATAATTAGCAACTTTTCATGCCTAGTTCAGTTTCATTGAATGCTCATAAAAACTTATACTTCTATTTTTAGACTTTTCTTCACTGACTCTTCACTCTATACTCATTTCACTCCTCTTCTTCTCTTCTCTGCTTTAGATCCTTTCTTCAGATTTAATTCATTTTTGCACAAGGAGATTTTTAACAACTCTTCAACAAATATTTATATGTTTCATCAACCTTGGAATGATCAACAAGGTCGGCTAAACTTAACATGGATCATTACACTATCGGTCAAACATAAATGAGACATGAATCTTCCTCTACTAACATGCCACACTTCATAAAATGTTCTTTAGATCATCCGCAACATGCTAGGAACATCCGGTCAGCCAAGAATTGGGAAGAACAACAACCTCAAAGAAGAAATCTTCAACAATAAGCTCAAAATTCAATGCGGACCTCCAACACATTATCCACACAATCCAAAGACATCCACAAGCACATTGAATTCACCAATAAGATCCACTCTATACCAAATTACCAGAATCATTTGTATCTTCCTCTGAAACCTCAAGAACATTGTCTGCCATGACTGTCAAACTAGAAAGATAGCTTGCGGACCTCCAAACCATGAACCACTAGAGTTGATTATACACACTGACTTCCAAAACATGCCTTCAAATCCACAGACCATAATATTTCACTGCGGAGCAATCCGGACCAACTTGTTGTCACTCTATCTCTTCTGAACACAACAAAATCTGGTTCTAGTCAGATGGCCATAACTTCTTCAAATCTTCATGTGGACTTCTCAATTCTTAATGGGAACAACCTCTAACAACCCTCTATGTAGCCATGTGGTTTGCGAGCATTGAATCTTCATAAATTTTCTCAATATCCTCAACATTCCATTCTCCTGAACAGGCAACAAAATAAGGCACAATTGACACCAATGACAACAAGAATATGTTGACATCAATGACAACACCGCATAGGCACATATTTGCAACAAGTGATCCTTATGGAACCAAAACAATGCTTGATACCCTTGAGTAGTTATATAGAAAGGAACAAGTCCCTATGCCACCACAACATCAACAATTCCCAAAACATCAAGCCATAAACCAATATCAACAATCCCAAATCCAACAAGCACATCCTCAACCAATGCTAAATCAATCCTATGTGCCACCTATCCCATCATATCAACCTTATCCATCCACATGTCACATCAATTCTTCATCAACCTAATATACTTCTTCCAATTTCAACCCTTATCCATATCAATCCATATCTCAACAACCATTGTCTTATGTGATCCCTCATCCAACACAACATCAACACCTTCAACCACAACAACAACAACAACAACATCAACCTATCCAACAATTCCAACATCAACCTATTCAACATCAAATCATATCACAACAAGCCCAACCTCATCACATTCTATCTCAATCCCATGTATCACCTCTATCTTCATGTCATGTCAATGCCATATCTACCCAACAATATACACCTCAAGGTCATCCAAATCCTGATTCAAACATTCCAACACATCACCAAACCCATCCACAAGGTAACCAAGTGTCCTCACAAGACCCACATGAAAAGGCAAATAACCCCTTGTACATAAGTCAAACATCCTTAAGTCCACTTTCTAAGAAAGATCTAATATCCTTTGACAAGGGAAATACATATGTGTCACCTAATCCTACTCCAAGTGCCCCCTTGTATATAAATCAAGAGTCCTGAAGTCAATATTTGGAGCAAGATTTGATATCCTTTGATGAGGGAGATACTAATCTAGGTTATGCACCCTATGAGCATCCTCCATCACCATACATTCCAATGCCAATCCATGAGTCTACTAGTTCTATCTTGACACCTTCATGTAATTCTAATTCTAATCAAAGTCATAATTCATCTAATCCTAACAGTCCTCCATCCAATCCTAGTCCCAATCCAAACCTTAATATGTCTAATCCATCTAATCCCAATCCAAACCATCCACCAAATCCTAATCTGAAGCCTACAACATTATTCACCATTATCATCCTTCCCCTATATTGTCCATTCACACATACCCTAATGAAGGATGTGATCCATTGGCTACTAGCTAGGAATAATGTATCCTCATGTCAAACACCTATCTTAGCACCTAGCAATGAGCCTTCAAATGCCATGCTTATTCCTCCAATGCCACCATGTGGTCCACAAACAATTGAGATTATTGAAAAGACTTCTCGCATAAGTCCTAGTCAAAATCCATCATGCCCTCATGTTGTTGATCACAAAGAATATATCAATTCTATTCAAGAGCCTCCCATCATGAGCCCAAGTCAAAGTCCATCATACTCTCTTATGGATGAATATCAAGAACCCATCAAACTCATCCAAGAGCCTCTCACTTTCATTTCCACGAAACCACAAGAGTCATATCAAGAGTATGATCCTAAGCATGTTGAAACATCGAGTCCTAGTCCTAATTGAGATCAAATCCTTTCCATTCACCCCATTCATAACATCTATCTTTTCTATGATCAAGATTGTATTACCTATAAAGAAGCTATCCATGAGCACCTTGGTCCTATCCATAATCCCATACCCATCCATGAGCAAGATATCCAAATTGCTCCTATCCATCCTCCATCTAGACCCATCCATGATATACAAATATCCACTTCCCTTGATGAGACACATGCCCCCCAAGTAAGCATAGAAGATCAAATCAATATCTTGGATCATAATGAATGTAAGCAAGACCTTAACGATCCTTCCTCATCCACAATTGACTCCATTTCAAATCCATCATTTCCTATTGGTCTTTCCACCTACATTCATTAATGTTCCTCACTAGGAATACAACAACCATTGTCTACCATCTCACCTTCTCCATCCAATAAGGAGCTCATGTCTAGTGTCTAGCCCAAACATAGTCCAATTATCCATTACATGCTTCAAAACATGAACTACCAAGGTAAAGGCTTAGGCCTTCTTAAACAAGGTCTTTTGGAGCCAATCCATGTCAAAGTCCCTTAATGCTCATATGGCTTTGGATATACTCCCCAATGTAAGCAATCTAAAGATGTTGGTAATTCATCCATTCCTTCTAAGTCCACCACTTTCCACCACAAATCCTATCATACACCCAAAACATATGTTGCCATTCCACCTCCATCATCCTACAAATGTCAAAAGCATGTGACTGTACACCTTCCACCATCAACTTTTACTCCATTACTTCCAACTCCTAACATACCTCCATCAAATCTATCTCCACTACTTCTAACACCTAATATCCACATTATCCAATCCCCTTATCCTTTTATCCATAAATCTTCTAAAAATCCTAATCATGACCAATCAATGCACACATTCTCTAAACATGAAGCTTGCACTCATTGAACCATACCCATGGGATCCATTTTTTTTTTTGGATGTCTCTACCTATAAAGCAAAACATCCAAAGGGTCATAATGCCTTAGGGTACAAATGCAAAGAATCAAAGAAAAATCCATCTAAAAATTTATCCAAGCCCATACCTCCACAAGCAAAGTCAAAAACTAAAATGGTATGGGTCCCAAAACAAAAAGAAACCAAGTCAAGTGAGGCATCCACCTTTCAAAAATCCCAACCATCTTCTTCCATTCAAAATTTCCATTCCATTCAGAACTTGCAAAAAACCACAAGTCAAGAGAATATCAGAAAAATACTAAGTCTATGTGGGTCCCTAAATGCCTAAATCACCCATCCACTAAGCAATATTCTCCATTGCTTCCTACACCACTTTCTCATCATAAGATTCAATGTTTATCATAGTGTGTGCAACTATTGGTCATGGTTCCCTTCCATCCCACGACACTACCACATACCTCCATCTCCCCACATTTCATTCATTATCCTACATATTTCACTCGTCAACTCCCTATGGTCCATGCTTTTCAGTAAGCCTTTCATCCATCCCTGTGCATAAACCTCCTTCATAATCTACATCATAATCCATTATCTACGTACTCCATCTACCTAATCCATCTTTCATGCAATCCCCTACTCACATCTATGAGTACACTTGACATGGTCCATGCGATGACATCCATCTCTAATGGGACTATCACTTTCATGGAACTAGACACTTGAGTCCCTCATTTTCCATACACCCCTCTCCCATTCAAAAAAGTCAAAAAAAAGTCAAAAAAAAGAAAATAAAATAAAAATAAAAATAAGTAAAGAGAAATCCCTTTATCCAATGGTGAAAACCTGGTAAACAGGTGTCTTGGATAAGTACCATGATGAAAACCTGGCATACAGGTGTCATCTGTAAGTTGATCTTCTATGTCACCTACACTTGGGGGCACCTTGTCTCATCCACAATATTATTTTCAACCTATCTTACCATATCATTTCCTACCATCCTTATCCATTCCACATTCATACACCTATCCCATTGCATCCATTCATCCTCCCTTCCTCATCTTGATCTTGATAAAGATTGGGGACAAAAATGTTGAAACATGCCTTGGATACCTCTTGATATACCTCATCCTTTCCATCCAATCCTATCACTATCCTATCATCATGAGCCTTGTCATGAAAAATCCTCAGTATTACACCAAGACTAGGGCATGTCATTCCTATGCGACATAGTCTTTGAGATCACATCCTTGCTCTCTTATGCATACATCCATTCCCTATCTCACATCCTTCTATCCATTCATCTAATTCCAATTCCATCCTTGCACTTAGACTTGGTTCTCCCTTGTCATTGGTATCTAGTGCAAAGGCTATACAAACAACAATCCAATGTCATCCCATACTATCCAAAAAATACAAAAAAATCATAAAAAGTCCTTAGAAAATACAAAAAAACATTTCAATATCCAAAAAAAATGAAATATTCCCGAAAACACAAAAAAAAAATTGAAACATATCAAAAATCCAAAAAAATCAAATAGTCAACAAAAATCCAAGCAATAAAATCAATCCATCGAATCACTTTTTCCAATCCAATCATCACTTCATCAAATCACATCAATCCACTCATCACTCATCACACCATCATCATCATCAAATATAATCAAGAACTACATATCATCTCTATCGTTATGTGCCTTGATCTCGTGGATACAGGGTATGTAGGAAATCTGGGATACGAAGGAAGTACCCAGATTTAGGCATAGGCGATAGACCTCTTCCATCTTTCATCCTTCTTCTAATCTTCACCAATCATTATTTTTATCCATCTCATCTTATTCTATTATCTATCTCCATCAATTCATCAATCTTTCAAATCACTTCTTCTAATCAATTCTTCATTCATTCATATCAATCGAATTCATTCAAATCAAATCTTTAATCAATTCTTCCATTCATCCTTATTGAATCAATCCAAGCAATGATCCAAATACAAGTCATCCTTAATCCATACCAATCAAGTCATTCAAGCTTATCAAATTATCCAATCATATAAATGGTCAAAATCCTATCCTTATCGTAAACCCAATCAATTAATCAATCAATCAATCATACTTGTGTTGATCTAGGGATATATCATTCCAGGCAATGACAACACTACTATCATCATCATCAATCAAACAATTAATCATTAGTTTACAGCTTGACAGGGGCAATACCTTGTTTATGTTTGAATCATTTGTGCATGCTTGCTTGCTTGCTTGTGTGTGTTATCATTTTTATCTTGCATTAGTATCACCTCTGTATCTTTACAGCTAATATTCATATCTTGTATCTTGATAAGATTGTATTAGTCTATCATACACTAGATACTCGACACCTTGGTCTTTATACCCTGGTGCATAATATCTAGTGCTATATCAAACATAAAGATTGCAAATCTCTAATTTTATATGCAACCATATGAAGCTACCTTCACTATCCACTCCTTACCTGATTGAACAATGGTTTCATCATTTTCTCTCTAATCATCATCTTCATCCTGTCAAACAAGTGTGTTAGACATACATCACCAGAATTTTTCTTCTAAACCAAACCCTAATTATTCTGTTTCATCCTCATTTTCACTAGCCCAATCCCTGTTTTCTTCTCATGAACCCTAGCTTTTCATCATTTTGTCCTCTTATCACGAGTCAACCTAGCCTTTTCCCAGCAGCTTGGTTCTCCTCTCAAAGGGGCATCATCCGCTAGTTTCACTGGGGCATAGCTTGTTTATCCAATGCATCATATCTTTGAAATAATGCCCTAACAGACATTGTCTCAAAGAGGGGAAAAATGTAGACACCCAAAATTGGCCCATTTCATTATTTGGACATTTATTGCATTTTTTTATCACATTTCTTAAATTTGTCTAACACACTTATAATTAAATAATTTCTTCTTTCTTCTTATCCTTAATTAATTAGATAAATTTTATTTTATTTAATTAATCTTCATTATTCCTCCATTCTTTCTCCTTATCCTTAATTAATTAAATAAATTTTAATTTATTTAATTAATTTTCATCATTCTTCTAATTACCATTAAATGATTAAATAATTTTATATTATTTAATTATTCTACCTTCTTTTCTAATAAATATATAAAATCATTTGTTTTATTTATTTATTCATCATGTCTATAAATTAAATAAATTTTTAATTTATTTAATTTATATCATCTTCTATTCTTATCTTATTCCTCCAAATGTGCAAGTGGGCCCCTTTGTCCTATAAAATGGCAATAAAAAAAATGTGGGACAATTAAATAAAATAGAAATAAATCTATTATCCTTATCACTCCAACTCCAAAATAGAAAAAGCATCTCATGTTGAGGAAAGAATCTTATCACTATCAAAGCCCACCCAAAGTTTCTAGATAGAGTGCCTTTTTCATGGACACTTGACGCGTGCACATTCCTCTGTCATTCTTGTTGGCAAGAGACACTGCTTCACATTGATAGGTGTTGTTCTTGATGGCAACTAAGATCATCCCAATCATCTACATAACACAATTTGTTTACACCGGAAGTCAGAATCAGAATTTGTCTAAGTTTGGGCAGTTAGGAACAGAGCAGGTGACAAGGTCCGGTATTTTGTCTGGATCTCTCTAGTGGAAAGGCATTGTTTGGTGTGGATCTAAGGTAGTTGTAAGCATTGTCAAGACACTCTAAATCCAGATTTTTGTTCTTCGAAGATGAAGGACTCAAAAGATATTTGCTTCTGAGTATCAGCTTTTAGTTTGACAGAAAAAATAGAAGAAGAATAGGCCGACCTTGTGAATGATCTTAATTCTAGATGTATAGAAGTTGTTTAATGGGAAATTGGTGATGATAAGTGATGGTAGCTGACAGGAGTGATGATTTGTGAGTGCAAGTTTTTGTCTGCATCTCATATTATGTATGGATCTAGCTAATAGAGCAAAGTACTCAACAAAGTTCTAAATGTTCTTGAAGCTGACTGGTAAAATGATTGTAGATCATGTTGCGGATATATATATATATATATATATATATATATATATGATAGAATTGGATGATTTGTGTGTGTGTGTTGTGACTATGGTGTAACTGTGAAATAAAGCGGAGATAAAAAGTTTAGATGTTAGCAGAGTAGTAAGAGGAGCAGAGTAAGGATGAAATGTATTAAGTCAATTTTCTATACTTAACCAGAACTGAGCCCTAGCATTGATAGATGTGAAATATCAGTTCAAATTTATTGTAATTCTCTTCATACAGGTAGTGAGCTCTAGGAAGTGAGCCCGAATGCTTGTGCATTCCCCATTGTAATACATTTAACATAGTATAAATTTTGTAGGTTAACCCCCACTGTGGTTTTTCCCTTAACTGGGTTTCCACATCAAAAATCTTGGTGTCAAGTGTGTTATTTATGTTTCTGCTCATGTGTTAATTGATTAATGTTGAAAAGTTTATATCATTGATTTGATTATAAGTTGTAAAGGCAGATTAAAGGTAGAAAAGTTTAAATTGTTGGACAACTAATTCACCCCCCTCTTAGTTGTCCAAACCTATTCCAACAATTGGTATTAGAGAAAGGTTCCTTTGAAAAAGTTTAACAGCTTAAGGGAGATCTAGGAAGACAGTAAAAATGGATGAATATAACCTTCAAGGGGAACTTAATCTCACCCTAGATGATCTTGAGCAGTCCAAGGCAGAAGTCCAAGAGCTGTAAGATAATCTCAAAAAGGCTGAAGACTTCATTGAGATCTTAAAAGAAAATTTGAGAAAATCCAATGCAAAAGGAAGGAGCAACCTCTTCCACTGGGAAATCATTATGAAGACAAGGCCCTGAAAGAAAAGACAAGTGTGAAAAGTTAGCTAAAGAAGTTGTTGTTCTAAAACATGAGATGCAAACTAGGGTGATAAGACTAACCAAGGAAATTGAAGATAGGAAGAAAGCTAAAGAAGAGATGAATCAAAATCTGAAAGAGAAAACTGAAGAATGCTGCAAATTGGATGGAATAGCTGGTCTCCTAAAATCTAATCTACAAGAAAGAAAAAACAATGAGAGAGAACTTGAGAGATAGATTATCACTCTCAAACATGACCTAGAAATTGCAAATGAGTATAAGGAGAAGTTCAAGATAAGCTCAGCTAAACTTGAAGCACTAATTGAAGGTTAGAAAAAGAATGATGACAAGCATGATGTTGAATATGAGAAAGGTGAAAGCTTCGGATCCGGACAAAGAAATTTTCAACCAAGGAATAGTAGAAACAGTACTAGAAAAGCTCCATTAAGACAACCTAATGCTCAAAGATATCCATCATTCAATGGAAATTATTTCAATTAAAATAAATTTGGTCATAGAGCTACTCAATGCAGAAGCAGAGTGATGCAGAGGAAACGCAACAGAAGCTTACAAATAGGATGGAAAAGCCATTAATCCACTAGCATGTTAAAATCCTGGACATGCAGTATGTAATACCTATCGGCTTATCATCATCATCATATTTCTTGCTAACACAGACAGCATCATCATATTTTGAAGAGGCATGAAATATCCTCCTGCTAACTACTGTTCACTTCCTTATTGCCTTTCGCCTTTCGCCTGTCAGCAACATCATGATACTCAACGAACACAATTATCCTCCTGATGATCACTATTCACTTAGCGCCAAACTCTATTGGCAGCATCATGAGGTTTAGCATCATCTTCACCCTTCGTCAGTAGGATATGAAATATCCGGTTCCTCTCATATATCTTGATGACGATATTCCTTATGCACCTTTTCTTCGATGCTTACGTCACCCTGATATCGACCTTCTTTAAACAAACAGCATTAGGATATGACTTATCAGGTCATATTGAAACATCCTGATGATGTTAACCAAACTTTATGCCGATGACTTACGTCGATGCCAAAACACTTAGCGACAGCAGGATAAACTTGCATAGGGTGATATTCGCAATATCCTGATGACGATGACATCACTTGCACCCGATGCTGATGTCAATGCACCTGATGATGATGTCAACAGGATATAAGACACTTATATCCTCCGCAACATGATAATGAATATCCGGTGACCTTTTCAATATCCTGATGATGATCTTTCCGGTCCTTAGCCAAAAAGTGAACTTTCACTTCTGCATGCGATAGCGATATGCGGACGATGGATACACACGAAAGGTGATCTTGACGATGATATATACACTGAGTATATATCCAACCTATATCATCCTGATGCACTTGAAACATGCAATTTTTGCCAACTTCAGAACCTAATCCTGATAGCGATATACTCGTAGATGACGATACGATTCACTCCGTCTAGAAAAGCACATGCAGATCCCTGTATATCTGTCAGCTGCATGCAAACTCACAGAACTACACAATTTTACAAAGAAAACATGATGATCGGACCGGATCACCTTCAGATCAAAACTTAACAGTTTATCTTCCTAAACCCTAGCACATGAGGATGCTAGATTGATTCATAGCATGCTACCAATCGATCTCCCACACAATGAAATGCATAAATAGAAAACTAAAATACAACCTAAACTAACATGCTTGACCATTCCACCGATTCACAGAATCAACCGGTGGAAGGGTTGAAAGAATCCATTAACCTGTAATCAGAACAGAAATCAAAACATAAACAGCTGATAAACCAGATAATCCAATTGATGAGATCTTATTTAGATGAAACACAAATGTCCTGTTTCTACAATACTATCGAACAACAATGTTTCACAATGTCTGGACTGATCTCTGGATCTCACTCAATCACCAGTACAACATAACATAACTACTACTCTGATCTTAAACCCTAACTGATCTAAGTTATATATAGCAATATCCTACGAGTACTACCAACTTGATTCCCAGCGGCTGGGAGAAGACAGCTCAGACAACCTGATAACGAACGCTAACTACCTGCACATTCTCCTAGGTGGATCAAACACATACGCATTGGTCCCATGGACCTTATTACAACATGAAGTCAAACATACTAAAAATAGATTGATGTCCTGACATGCAAACAATGAACTTATGTCCTGCCTTGTAGGGGTGCTCCTGCACCATACTCCCCAGAAGAAGAAATCTCAAGTCCACTTGAGATGAGAGTATGGAGATCTACACCATGGTTCTGGATCTGCTCTTCAGTCATCCATACTACTTCAGAATTAGGTTTTCCCTGCCAAGATACTAGATACTCCAAGTACTGTTTGTTCCAGGTCTGTTTGACCACCCGGGTGTCCAAAACCTTCTGCAACTGTGGAGGATCATGCTTGGGAATGTCATCATTGACTGTATCCTGGAGGAGTTCCTGGTCTGCATTTGGATTAGACTTGTAGGGAGTTAAATCACATACATTGAATATAGGGGACAAACCAAGATCAGGGGGAAGTTGTATCTCATAAGCATTTTGTCCATGCTTGTGCAAAATCTGACATGGTCCAACTTTTCTCTGCATGAGTTTAGTATATTTGCCCTTAGGAAGTCTGTCCTTCTTTAAATGAACCCATACCAAGTCGCCAACATCAAACTGTACATCCTTCTTCTTTTTATCAGCATATTCCTTATACTTCAAGGTGGTTTGTTGCAGTTGGGTCTTGACTTGATCATGAACCTCTTTTATGGCTTCTGCAAAAGCTTCTCCTTCTGCACTAACAGGGTCTACTGTAGGTAGATCTCTCAATTCCAAAATTCCTCTTGGATGCACACCATAAACTATTTGGAAAGGTGATTTCCCTGTGCTCCTATTGACAGTATCATTATAGGAAAATTCAGCTTGAGATAGAATATTATCCCACTTTTCTCCATGTTGTTTTGTCAAACATCTAAGCAAATTTCCTAAGGAACGGTTCACTACTTCAGTCTATCCATCCGTTTGAGGTTGATATGCAGAGGAAAAAGACAAATTTGTTCCAAGTTTCTTCCAAAGAGTTCTCTAGAAGTGACCAATAAACTTCACATCCCTATCTGACACTATGCTCAATGGCAATCCATGGATCCTGACAATCTCCTTGAAAAACAAATCTACAATGTATGAAGCATCAGCAGTTGTTTTGCATGGCAAGAAATGTGCCATTTTGCTGAATCTATCCACTACAACAAAAACACTGTCAAACCCTTTCCTTGTCCTTGGTAAACCCAAGACAAAATCCATACTTATGCTTTCCCATGGTCTAGAAGGAATGGGTAAGGGCTGATATAAACCTACATTAGTCGACCTTCCTTTAGCTTTTTGACATATCACACATGTCTCTACAAACTTTCTGACATCTGATTGTAACTTAGGCCAAAAGTAATGTCTTCGGACAAGATCAAGAGTCTTATCTAGACCAAAATGACCTGCCATAGCTCCACAATGTTTCTCCTTAATGATGTTTAACCTCATAGAACACCTTGGAATACATAACTGTCCACCTTTGAACAACAATCCATCCTGGATCAAAAATTTAGAGAATTCAGCATGATATTTCTCTCCAAAAGAAGTACATACATGATATATCTCCCCAAAATCTTCATCAGTCTCATACATGGTCTTTAGTGAATCAATGCCAACACTTTCTAACTGAATCTGGTTGACTGTTAGAACTCTCCTGCTCAAAGCATCTGCAACTTTATTCTTGACTCCTTTCTTATGCTTCAATGTAAAAGTAAAAGCTTGTAAGGTTTCTACCCATTTCATGTGTCTGTGGTTCAGCTTTTCCTGGCTGTTTATGAAACTCAGAGCCTGGTTATCTGTGAATACTATGAATTCCTTTGGCATCAAGTAATGCCTCCATTTCTTGAGTGACTGGACTAAAGCATACATTTCCAAATCATATGAGGAATACCTCTTTTTAGCATCATTGAGCTTCTCACTGAAAAATGCAATAGGTCTACCTTCTTGGCTGAGTACTGCTCCAATGGCCATGTGACTGGCATCACATTCCACCTGAAAGATTTTGTTAAAGTCTGGAAGTGCAAGGACTGGCTACTGTGCCACCTTCTTCTTCAATGTCTCAAAAGAATCATCTGCTCTTTAAGTCCAAACAAATCTGCACTTCTGTCCTCCTTTGATGGTATCAAGCATGGGTGCACAAATATGACTAAACCCTCTTATAAACTTCCTGTAGAAGGTTGCTAACCCATGGAAACTTCTGACATCATTCATAGTCTTTGGGGTTGGCCAAGACAATATGGCACTTACCTTCTCCTTATCCATTTGTAACTTTCCTTGTGAAATGACAAAACCCAAATATGTGATCTCCTCTTGCATGAACAAACACTTGTCTAAATTTATCATCAGCTGCTCTTCATGTAACCTCTTAAGAACCAAATCTATGTGTCTGAGATGTTCTTCTTTTGTGTTGCTGAAAATTAGAATGTCATCTAGATATACTATGACAAACTTACCAATGAACTCTTTCAAAACCTCATTCATCAACCTCATAAAAGTACTAGGTGCATTAGATAAACCAAAAGGCATAACCTTCCACTCATATAACCCTTCATTAGTTTTGAATGTTGTTTTCCATTCATCTCCTGGCCTAATCCTGATCTGATGATATCCACTCTTCAAATCTATTTTTGGAAAATACTTAGCACCTCCCAAACAGTCAAGTAAATCCTCTATCCTAGGGATTGGGAACCTATACCTGATTGTGATCTTGTTAATAGCTTTGGAATCTGTGCAAAGCCTCCAAGTACCTTCCTTCTTTGGTGCTAGTACAGCTGGTACTGCACATGGACTTAAACTTTTCCCAATCAGACCTGAATCCAATAATTCTTCAATTTGTCTGGCGACTTCTGCATTCTGTTCTAGAGTTAGCTTATAGGCTGCTTTGTTTGGAAGTGTTGACCCTGGAATTAAGTCTATGTGGTGACTAATATCCCTGACAGGTGGTAGGGATCTTGGCATTCCCTCTGAGATGATACCTTTGTACTTATCCAATAGCTCTTGGATAGCTGGGTCTATGAACCTTTGCTTCTTCTCTTCCTTGACTTCTTGCTGCTGTTCTTTATTCACCCTCATACATGGGATTAGGGCATATGCAACTGCACCTTCTGCTGCTACTTCTTTCATGAACTATTTACCTTCCATCAGTATTACCTTCACCTCTTTTCCTTTAGATTTCTCCTCCTTCTCCGTCAATGGTAGTAACTTTATAACCTTACCATCTTTGTGATTGTATAGGTGTTTCTAACACCATCATGTTGTGCCTTCAAATCATACTGCCATGGTCTACCAAATAAAAGATTGCAAGCATCCATCGTGGTAATGTCAAACAACAACTTATCCTTATATGCTCCAATCTGAAATTCTACCCAAGCCTGCTCTTCTACAATTGTCTGCTGACCTTGGGTAAGCCATGAGACTTTGTATGGGGATGGGTGAAGCAATCTCCTAAGCTTAAGCTTTGTCACCATTTCTTCAGACACAAAATTTTCAGTAGAACCAGAATCAATCAAAACTTTACATGCCTTACCTCCTGCTTTGCAAATAGTCCTGAAAAGAGACTTTCTTTGAGGGGATTCTTTGTCAGGTACCTTCATGGTAGTCACTGTTCTTCTCATCATTAGAGACTCTCCACTTTCTGGGTATCCATAATTATCAGGAGCATTCACACTCTGAAAAGCATTAGAGCCTGTCATACTTTGATTATCAGGTTCTTGGATCAGATTTGTTCTCCTTTCTCCTGTTGAGCTTGTGGCCTTTTCTAGACATCTGCTGGCTATATGGCCTTCTTTGTTACAGTTATAACATCTGATGGATCCTCTGCCCTGGGATCTTCCTCTGAAAGGTCTTCTACCTCTGAAGTTTCCTTGCTGACTATAATTTTCCCCCTGGTTCTGACTATTGTTTCCCTTACTATTGTCATGACTGGATTCTCCTTGATATCCATGTCCATGTCCTCTACCTCTAAAAGGACCTCTTCCACCCCTTTGTTGTCTTCCTCTTCCTCTATTGTGTTGTTCTTGTTTTCTCTTTAACTTCTCTTCCACTTTCAATGCCAACTGAAAGCATTTCTGAACTGTATCTGGATTATGCAGACTTAAATCTTCCTGAATGTTGAACCTCAATCCATTAAGGTATCTGGCTACCTTCTCTTCTTCACTTTCCTTTACCTTTGTTTTCATACAAAGTTTCATGAATTCTTCTGTATATGAGCTGACATCTAGCTCCTTCTGCTTCAGGTTTTGCTTCCTCTTGTGTAATTGGATACTGTAATCCAGTGGGACATAAGCTTCCTTTACTAATGCCATCATTTTCTTCCATGTAGTGACTCTACGCTTTCCTTCCTGTACTCCAGAGGTAAAACGCAACGGGAGCTTACAAATGGGAAGGAGGAGTCACTAACACAACCAACATGTTATAATACCTATCGGCTTAGCATCATCATCATATTTCGAAGAGGCATGAAATATCCTCCTGCTGACTACTGTTCACTTCCTTATCGCCTTTCGCCTTTCGCCTGTCAGCAGCATCATCATGTTCAGCAAGCGCAAACATCCTCCTGATGTTCACTATTCATCATACCGCCAACCTCTACCTTCATCATCATGATGTTCAGCATCACCTTCATCAGCAGGATATAAAATATCCGGTTGCTCCGATATATCCTGATGACGACAACTTCAAGCACCTTTCCTTTGATGCTTACGTCACCCTGATATCCGACTACTCAACCAACAGCATCATGATATGACTTATCCGGTCATATTGAAACATCCTGATGATGTTAACCAAACTTTATGCCGATGACTTACGCCGAAGCCAAAACACTTAGCGACAGCAGGATAAACTTGCATAGGGTGATATTCGTAATATCCTGATGACGATGACGCCACATGCACCTGATGATGATGTCAATGCACCTGATGATGATGTCAACAGGATATAAGACACTTATATCCTCCGCAACATGATAATGAATATCCTGATGACCTTTTCAATATCCCGATGATGACCTTTCCGGTCCTTAGCCAAAAAATGAACTTTCACTTCCGCATACGATAGCGATATGCAGATGATGAATACACACGAAAGATGATCCTGATGACGATATACACACTGAGTATATATCCAACCTATATCATCCTGATGCACTTGAAACATGCAAACTTCATCAGCTTCATAACCCGATCCGGATAGCGATATACTCACAGATGACGATGCGATTCACTCCGACTGGAAAAGCACATGCAGACCCCTGTATATCCGTCAGCTGCATGCAAACTCACAGAACCGTACAATTTCACAAAGAAAACATGATGATCAGGCCGGATCACCTTCAGATCAAAACTTAACACTTTTATCTTCCTAACCCTAGCACATGAGGATGCTAGGTTGATTCATAGCATGCTACCAATCGATCTCTCACACAATGAAATGCATAAACAGAAAACTAAAATGCAAACTAAACTATCATACATGACCATTCCACCGATTCACAGAATCAACCGGTGGAAGGGTTGAAAGAATCCATCAACTTGTAATCAGAATAGAAATCAAAACACAAACAACTGATAAACCAGATAATGCAATTGATGAGATCTTATTCAGATGAAACACAAATGTCCTGTTCAATGTTTCACAATGTCTGGACTGATCTCTGGAACTCACTCAATCACCAGTACTACATAACACAACTACTACTCTTCTCTTTGATATGATATTCTCTATTATGATCTCAAACCCTACTGATCTGAGTTATTTATAACAATATCCTACGAGTACTACCAACTCGATTCCCAGCGGCTGGGAGCTTCCAAGCAGCTGGGAGAGGACAGCGCATACTACCTGATCACGAACTCTAACTGCATGCACACTCTCCTAGGCTGATCTAATACATAAGCATTGGTCCAATGGACCTTATTACATGATGAAGTCAAACATGCTAAAAAATAGACTAATGTCCTGTCATGCGGACAATATCCTGTCTTGTAGGGGTGCTCCTGCACCACCTGTACTCTATCATCTTGGACGAAATTCCACCATGTCAAGGCAGCTTCTTTCATTTTTGACTGGGCTATTTTCACCCTCTGTTGTTCTGGTATCTCCTCTATTTCAAAGAAATTGTTCAAGGAATCTATCCACTCCATCACTGAATCAGGTTCCATCTTTCCTGTAAACACTGGCAAATCTAATTTCACATCCATGGTTCTCCTCTCCATGGCCTTGAGGGCGTTCAACAGTGGTCTCTGGTCTGCAGGAACGACCTCCTCGTTCCAACTAGGGATCTCTTCTTCTTCCCTATCTTCTTCTCTACCAGAACCTACTCTGTTCCTCAACTTCTCTAACTCATCCTTCAATTCCTGATTCTGAGCCTTCACGGCCTTGCTCTCTGCAATCTATTTCTTCACCAGAACTGCCAACTCAACGTTGGTCATCCTTGCCGAAATCTCAGATGTTCCTTCTTCATCTGACATCCTGCTATATCCTGATCTTTTCCAGAAGATCCTTCCTTTGCTCTGATACCACTATGATGCAGAGGAAATGCAACAGAAGCTTACAAATAGGATGGAAAAGCCATTAATCCACTAGCATGTTAAAATCCTGGACATGCAGTATGTAATACCTATCGGCTTATCATCATCATCATATTTCTTGCTAACACAGACAACATCATCATATTTCGAAGAGGCATGAAATATCCTCCTGCTAACTACTGTTCACTTCCTTATCGCCTTTCGCCTTTCGCCTGTCAGCAGCATCATGATACTCGACGAACACAATTATCCTCCTGATGATCACTATTCACTTAGCACCAAACTCTATTGGCAGCATCATGAGGTTTAGCATCATCTTCACCCTTCATCAGTAGGATATGAAATATCCGGTTCCTCTCATATATCTTGATGACGATATTCCTTATGCACCTTTTCTTCGATGCTTACGTCACCCTGATATTGACCTTCTTTAAACAAACAGCATCAGGATATGACTTATCAGGTCATATTGAAACATCCTGATGATGTTAACCAAACTTTATGCCGATGACTTACGCCGATGCCAAAACACTTAGCGACAGCAGGATAAACTTGCATAGGGTGATATTTGCAATATCCTGATGACGATGACATCACTTGCACCCGATGCTGATGTCAATGCACCTGATGATGATGTCAATAGGATATAAGACACTTATATCCTCCGCAACACGATAATGAATATCCGGTGACCTTTTCAATATCCTGATGATGATCTTTCCAGTCCTTAGCCAAAAAGTGAACTTTCACTTCTGCATGCAATAGCGATATGCGGATGATGGATACACACGAAAGGTGATCTTGACGATGATATATACACTGAGTATATATCCAACCTATATCATCCTGATGCACTTGAAACATGCAATTTTTGCCAACTTCAGAACCTGATCCTGATAGCGATATACTCGTAGATGACGATACGATTCACTCCGTCTGGAAAAGCACATGCAGATCCCTGTATATCCGTCAGCTACATGCAAACTCACAGAACCGCACAATTTTACAAAGAAAACATGATGATCGGGCCGGATCACCTTCAGATCAAAACTTAACAGTTTATCTTCCTAAACCCTAGCACATGAGGATGCTAGATTGATTCATAGCATGCTACCAATCGATCTCCCACACAACGAAATGGATAAACAAAAAACTAAAATACAACCTAAACTAACATGCATGACCATTCCACCGATTCACAGAATCAACTGGTGGAAGGGTTGAAAGAATCCATTAACCTGTAATCAGAACAGAAATCAAAACATAAACAGCTGATAAACCAGATAATGCAATTGATGAGATCTTATTTAGATGAAACACAAATGTCCTGTTTCTACAATACTATCGAACAACAATGTTTCACAATGTCTGGACTGATCTCTGGATCTCACTCAATCACCAGTACAACATAACATAACTACTACTCTGATCTCAAACCCTAACTGATCTAAGTTATATATAGCAATATCCTACGAGTACTACCAACTTGATTCCTAGCGGCTGGGAGAAGACAGCTCAGACAACCTGATAACGAACGCTAACTACTTGCACATTCTCCTAGGTGGATCAAACACATACGCATTGGTCCCATGGACCTTATTACAGCATGAAGTCAAACATACTAAAAATAGACTGATGTCCTGACATGCGAACAATGAACTTATGTCCTGCCTTGTAGGGGTGCTCCTGCACCACAGAGTAAATCAAAATGATCCATCCTTCTCCGGTCAATGCTTCAAGTGTAAGAGGTATGGTCATGTAGATCAAATGAATGTAGAAATATGATAATGAATAATGCTAACAATAGAGGAATTAGCAATTCTTTCAATGGTAACTGTTTTGTTTGCAATGAATTTGGACACATGGATAATCAGTGCAGATCAAGAGAAAATTAGGTTTATAAGAAAAGAAATGTTGTGTGCTTTAATTACAATAAATCTGGTCATATTGCAAGATTCTGCAGAAGTAGGAACAATGAAAGAAGAGGTCTAATAAACAGAAAACTGGATGACCAGAAACAAGACAGAGGCAAAAGGGAAATTGATGTGAATGAGATACAGAGAGAAATGAACAAGACTTGGGTAAAGAAAGATACAATAATCAATGGTGATGGGTCTGCACCGGAATCCAGTGCTAACAATTCCTCCAAGAATTAAGTCAAAAGCTCTGGCTCAGGTGGAGCTGCATTGAACATCAAATTCCCCCAGTCAGTAAGTAGGTGCTTTAATATGACACAATAAAAGAGGATATTTTGAATTGTTTCAGAACCTTTGGAAGGATTTTCAGAAGAAAAGATGTTGATATGAAAACTTGCGGTGTGATTCATGAAGAATTGACAAAAATAGAGTAACCGGATAAAGTTAGGGCAACACATTTATTACAATGCCAAATTAGGTTTTGCAAAAGATAAAAGGTCACTTGGTCACACATTTGAATCACTTTACATTTGGAGGAAATAAGAAGAAGATTATTTGAGCTACAAATCTAGAGACTGAAGTGCAAAGAACAAATTCAATGGGTGATTGATCAAACCTAACTCCACAGAACAAAAAGGTACTTCTCTGTGAAGCTTTGAATCTAAAATTTGTTGAGATGGCTACTCCTCATGTTGTTGACATTATTGAAATACCTCAACCCAAATTTAAGAAGCATCCTTACAAATCAATAGAAGTCAACCTATTAGGTGCTTTTTCAAGTGTTCCATATGGTGTGCTACATGTTGAAGACATTAGGGTTTATATTCATGCAAAAATAGATGAATTTGGAGATTCAAGGTATGTAGACCTATTTGAGAAACAACTCAGGGATGAAAATCACGAACTTAAACTTGAGAATAAGGCACTACAAGATAAACACTTTATTCAAATCATGGGGTTTCCAACATTTGATGAGGATGAATGGGTCTGATATGTTTTGAGTCGGATGCATGATGAATTTATTTGGTTGTTAAAACCATTCATGATTACCAAGGATGCTATCAAAATTGTAATCAGATTAAACTCAACCAGTGGATTACCCATGCTGAAAGCTGTGTAAAACTAGACAGTGACTAATGCTCCTGGTGCCAAGTTTAACAAAAGGGCAATGACCATTAATGATATTATAGAACTGAATGTCAAGTTCACCTCCATGGTTATTGGGTACAAGATTTACCACTCGAGCAAAGAAAATCCTATTTCTAGAACAACCATATATGCTGCATACAAGATGCTAAAGGAAAATACTGATTATGACTTGTGTGAATTACTGTAAAATCAACTGATTGAAAATTTAAACAAAATCAAGCAAGATAAGAAACAAACAGGTGCTCTAGTGGAACTCTCTTCCACTTCAAGAACTACTAGGAGCTCTGCTACTGCCCCTGTTCCTTCCAAGATTGCAAAACTAGAAGCAAGATCATCTAGAAAATGGGAGAAAAGGAAGAAAACAAAAGCATCCCAGACCTATGAAAGCATAAGAGAAGAAGAAGATATAGATTTTGACATTGAAATTAAGGAACTAAAGGCCACTGGAACAAAAGCTACAAAAGTAACCAAAGAAAAGTCCTCTGGAAGCAAAAGGGCTAGTAAAAAGCAAAAGACAGAAGCATATGAGGAATATGTTGAGAAGCCCACACTTTCCCTAGAGGATGTGATAAAGTCAGTCACTGTAGATGGTAATCTAAAACCCATGATTGAATTATATGATGAATACAATGATGTGGATAAAAGGGTGTTGGAGGAAGCAACTGTCAAATATCTCAACATCTATAATAAGGCACTGATTGAGATAACTTCTGAGTTTCCACAAAGTCTGGAAAATATTTTAGAGTTGAGAAAATAAAATGCCAAGAGAAAAGACATGGAGATCAGGGAACATGAGCTAGTAAATCTGTGTCCTCAAATTTCACTTGATCAAATAGATATGATATTTAAGGAAGTCAAAGATGACTTTAGAAGTAAAAAGAGAATGAACAAACTCATGCTTGGAGAAACAAGTGAAATTGTTGAAGAAACTCAAGAAATTCTTTTGAAAGCATTGAAAAAGCACAATTTTCCCATAGTCATAGAAGAAGTTCCAGATGGTGAAGAAGAGAACATCATCAAGTAGCAATCTGAGTTGGGTGAAGCCTCTATTCCAGAAGTGGAACAAGTAAATAAGAAGGATACAAAAATGATGGATAAAGTAGTTGATGTAGGAGATACTTCTAATACACCTAATCAGTCAAGAAAAGAAGATAATATTACTACTTCATAGACCCCTCCAGATCAAGTAGCAAGTGGTGAACAAACAAGAAAGAGTCCCTTTGCAGAGAACATAGAGAAAAGTAAAGTAGAGAAAGAGGAAGAAAAATGAAAGAAAGATAAAGCAGAAGAAGATGGTGTACATGTTGAAGCACCTAAAGCAGATACTGAGAAATCTGATGAACAAAAGGATGGTTCATAAAATGTTGCAAGAGACACTACAGATGTAGTGAAAAGTCTTCTTGAAAAAGAAATGATTGAGCTTGATCAACCTGAACTACTCCAAAGTCTAGCCAATCCAGATGCTCTCTCTCCAATTCAATTGATGAAAATAACATCATTCACCCAAGTAAAGGCTAGAGAGAAGATGTTAAAGTTCCACATGGAGGACAATGAGCTACAGGGGCTTGCAATCGAGATTTTGGAAAATTTAATGCCTTCCTACCAGAAGAGTCCATCTGATTCCCCCTCCGGACATCTAAAAAATCTTGTAAGTTCTGTAAGTACACATTTTGAGTCCTTTGAAAGTCTACGGAGGCAAAAGTTCAGAAAGAATTCTTGGATAAGAAATTTGGTGAAATAAAGAACCTGATAGGAAATGATAGAAGAATACTTGGTATTAGCATTAAGAGTATTTAGAATCCTCTAAATGATGGAAGTGATATGTACAAATTCTTTCTATCATGGCCCAAAGTTAGGAAGGATATTAAGAAAAAAATAAAGGAGCAAGAACAAAAATTGTCAAATCTTTCTCAAAATTTTGATCCTCTAACAGTTTCACCTATAAGTCAATAATGTCAAGCAATCAGCCTGACAGATGAGATAAAGAAGATTGTTAAAGAAAAAGGTAACATTATGAAGAGAGTATGTGAACTCCAGGGATTGATTGCCCCCAAGTTAGAAGCCATGTTTAATGCCCTATCAGAAGCTCAGACTACACTTCAGACAAGTAATCCTTTGGATCTGACAAAGGCAAAAGCATATGCATTTTTGCTGAGTGGACACATCTCAATTTTGGATGGAATGAAGGGAACTTGGGCCTCTGAACTTGTGAAATTGAAAAATAGTTTTGTAAACATTCTCAAGTTCATGTGAATAGAACTTAATGATTACATGTACATATACAACATTAGACACAGAATTTTTGGAGAATTTTGGCTTGCAGATCCCACCCTTTTCCATTGATATCAAAGGGGGAGTGAAGAGCAGTGAAAAATGAGGAATCTAGAAAAGGGGGAGCATTGGAAAGAAGTATGAACAACAATATGGAGCACAAGAAAAGGGGGAGTTATTCTGACACTTAGTCATTTTTCACTAAGTGTTGCCATCAATGCCAAAAGGGGAGATTGTTGGCAAGAGACACTGCTTCACATTGATAGGTGTTGTCATTGATGGCAACTAAGACCATCCCAATCATCCGCATAACACAATTTGTTTACACCAGAAGTCAGAATCAGAATTTGTCTAAGTCTAGGAAGTCAAGAACAAAGTAGGTGACAGGGTCTGATATCTTGTCTGAATCTCTCTGGTGGAAAGGTATGGTTTGCTGTAGATCTAAGGTAATGTAAGCATTGTCAAGACACTCTAAATCCAAAGTTTTGTTCTCCGGTGATGAAGGACTCAAAATATTTTAGCTTCTGAGTATCAGGTTTCAATTTGACAAAATAGACAAAAGAAAAATAGGCCAACCTTGTGAATGATCTTAATTCTGGATGTATAGAAGTTGTTTATTGGGCAATTGGTGATGATCAGTGATGGTAGCTGATAGGAGTGATGATTTGCAAGTGCAAGTTTGGGTCCTCATCTCATATTATGTATGGATCTAGCTGATAGAGCAGAGTACTCAACAAAGTTCTAAATGTTCTTAAAGCTGACTGGTAAAATGATTGTAGATCATGTTGTGAATATATATCTAATGGAATTGGATGATTTGTGGTGTGTGTTGTGACTATGGTGTAATTGTGAAAGAAAGCAGAGATAAAAAGTTTAGATGTTAGCAGAGTAGTAAGAGGAGCAAAGTAAGGATGAAGTGTGTTAAGTCAGTTTTCTATGCTTAAGTAGAACTAAACCCAGCCATTGATAGATGCAAAATATCAGTTCAAATTTATTGTAGTTCTCTTCCTACAGGTAGTGAGCCTTCCTTTGACCAGTGAGTTGTGGGAAGTGAGCCCGAATACATGTGCATTCCCCATTGTAATACTTTTAACACCGTATATTTTTTTTGGGTTAACCCCCACTCTGGTTTTTCCCTTAACTGGGTTTCCAAGTCAAAAATCTTGGTGTCAACTGTGTTATTTATGTTTCTACTCGTGTTAATTGATTAATGTTGAAAATTTTATATCGTTGATTTGATTATAAGTTGTAAAGGAAGATTAAAGGTAGAAAATTTTAAATTGTGGGACAACTGATTCACCCCCCCTCTCAGTTGTCTGGACCTATTCCAATAGTTCTCATCCATTGATTCATCCTTTTTATCCCCACCATTGATCATCCATCCTCTTCATCTATAATGCACTCTTATTTTCTCATTCTTTTCTTCTTCTCTTTTAGCATTCATTTTCTCTAGCATCTACAATTAGTGTCTTTTGCAAATCATTTTCCTAAGCACAATCATGGCAGCTTCATCTAATCTGGTGGTTTGCATGGTGAAGCAATCCACGTCTAAACCAAGAAATCACATCATATGGGTGGTTTTATTTAATTTGCATATTATTTCTATCATGTAGATTTGATTTCTTGAAGGTGTTAGGGTTAGATCTAGTTTTCATTGTTTTATATGGATTTTTCCCCATCACAAAATGGCATGCATGATGGGACTTGAGCATTTGGTTCTCAGGATAACAGATGTGTTTATTGCAAGTTTTATGTGTATGTTGTTGCATGTCATTTTGATTGAAACCTTAGTCAACTGAGACTAGAATCTTGATATTACTTTGGGGTCACCACCCAAGACCTTCTGTCACCACATTATATCTTCTTATCAATGCCAATCCTCAACTAGTCACTTATCTTACTTCAGCCATCATTCTAAACACCACAGTCATCATTCTAAATGTCATAGTCATCTCTTATATCTTCCATCGTCACTTATATCTATTGTGTGGTTACACAACACGCCCCATTTTGACTTGACAAAACAGGGACCCAACTTTGTTTGCTGCTTTGGCTTGTTGTTTTTCTGCTTTTGGCAGTCTGGTAAAAGTAAGTCATGCAGATAATCCTATAAGGGTGCTAATGAGGTCACCATGATGAGGTCAGTTGTCAAATTCAGTATTTCATATCATTAACCCCATAGTTGGAAAGAGGATAAAATTCCATGCAGGTTTGCCTTTTGGATCACCCCGATATTCCTTAAGGGGAGAAAGTTATGATAAGTCAAAGTTTTGGTCAAACCTAATATTCCGAGGGAGGGGGTCATATTTCAAACATCAGTCACATTATGTAAGATCACCTTGACATAGGTTTATCATTTGATAATCATTTGGTCTGCAAACTCCGAACATCAATTTTATGTGATAGCTATTATTGGCCCATCAAACGACTTCACATATTTTGCGGGGGTCATATTTTCAATATCACCCGATCTTATGAATATCACCCTTGTCATAGAATATCACCCAATGCCAATATGATGATGATGTCATTTAAACCCAGAGAACAAAGAATATCATCTTGGTGATGATGTCATCATTCTTTTTGCCTCACAAAGGTATATATTTCTAATGCCCACAATATTCGACAAACATGACGGTGATGTCATTACAACACAACGCTTAAACGAAATCATTGACATGGTGACGTCACCCTGATCTTTTCCAAGAAGGTCATTTTATTCATGGGGGTCATATTTTAAGCATCCCCTAATCTTAGTTTCATGACCTGATATACATACGGTCAACCTTTGACCACATCACCCTAGTCTCTCGCATTAGTTTTGTTGCTCAAAGGCGGAAGGTCATTTCATACAGAGGGGGTCATATTTTGAATATCACCCAATCTTTTGAAGATCACCCCCCTCTTGTTTCCTAACGTTAAATGGATATAAATGCGGTAGATGGATTCCCGCCGACTGCGAATACGATCTGAACACTTGGCAGCATCCATGGATTCGTTGCAGAAGATCAATGGATTTGAATGTTTTAACCTAGTTTTACCCTAATATGTTCTACGAACAAGTTTAAAGGTACGTTTCCAAGGTTATTCTCATTTACCTTGCAAAAAAATAAGAATTTATAGAGCAGAGAGTCAAACCCTCATACGAGCTACCTGTGAACGGACTACAACTTATAGCATAACGGAACGGGTGATCATCAGTATTTCCTACCCTTTTTCGTAATCATCAACCTAATCTAGGAGAAAAGCGTTATCATGTAAGTAATTAAAAAACCCTCCTATTGTCATTTTTTGCATGTCCAGGTAGCATGACTTTTCTAGTGGTTTGAATCTATAAATGTGCATATCATGATGAAGTAGAGATTAATAAATATAGTATGCATGATGCTGTAGATATATAGTGTGTATGAATGGATATGAATATTATGGTAAGACTAGTCATGTTTATTACAGGAATCCATGACAGACATAGGAAGAACAGGTCTAGAGTAGAGTTTCTTAAGCCCGTGTACGTTCAACCCTAAGGAATACAATTCAAATATGGTGTCATTGGTGACACTCACCAAGGAGAAACAGATTTAGCAGCATGGTCATCCAAGATATATAATGATAAAGACAATACCCTACTGGATGCCATATATGTGTCAGGAATGTGGCGTGCATCCGAATTTCCCTGTGCCATGGAAACCTCAGAACTGGTAGTAGAATGCACCAAAAACTATAACCCTCAGACAAGGTGGGTGGAGAAACATGGGAGAGTTTATGCAAACTTTTCAATTAAGGGGATCACATCTACTTTCAATCTCCCAGTTGGAAGGAAGGTAGTCAGTGTGGATTTGTACAAACTAGAGACAGAGTATGAAAAAAATAAGAAGAATGCTAGGAAGAGGATATACCAATGGAGGTCTAAGAACAACACCTACACTACCTCTACTAAGTTGCCAGTGCACCTATACAAATTTAATTTTGATGATGAATATCAATACATGATTGCCCTTCTTAGCAAGATGACAGGTCAGCCTCATGCTGGGAATTTCAAGAATTGGACGTTTGGAATCATCCAGATGGCCCTCTATATAGATAACAAGCCATTATGGGTCACGGTCATCAGTGATGCATTAGATGAATAGATAAGGAACCTGGGAGGTCTAGAATGCTCATTCCACATGACCTCATATGTTGTGTATTCATGTGCCTCCAAAGGAACATTTGATGCATTGATTACAGTAGGCAAGATTGGTGGTGGTGTAGATGATGCCCACATATGGGATCATTATCCTCAATTACAAAGAAGGAACTACCTCTTTGATTACAAATTGGTGAATGATGCATTTTCTATGCATTTGGTTAGAACTATGGAAGAGGATAGAACTAAGAGATTGAGCAAGGAGGCTCAAGAAGTTATATACAGGCATGGAGCCTGGTTTATCCAATATGCCACATTTTCATATATAAGAATAGAAGGATTTGAAGAACAACCCTTTATGCTACCCAGGTACCCTACTGATGGGGTAGTCCTGATGGAATTTTTGAGACAAATATCTACCATACTAGATGCATACAAAGCACAGAAGAAGATACCTCTAGTACTATTTCCAGTATCTATGGGTTGGTACATGTGCCCTGATTCAAAGAGCATAAAGGATTTCATAGGAAGTCTGAACCTGATGTACCTATAGCCATTTCCATTGGCTAGGTCATATGACCCATATGGTAGAATGCAGAAAATAATGGGGAAGCCTATACATCAAAAACACCTGGAAGATTTATGGATTGATTGTGAGGATGAAGCAGAAGTAAGAAGAAGAAAATATCAAAGGCTCACCTTAAATCAAATAAGGATATTTGACTACATCCCAGTGCTAGCACAGCTGAAGAAGGATGATGGCAGAACCATGTCAAATGAATATGAAGATAAAAAGGTGTATAATGACACCATCTCAGCCCCTGATCTAACACAGCAGGAGGATATCTCCTTGGATTAGTTTACAAGTGGGGTGCTGTAGTTAACCCAGGCATGGGTAGATGAATAAATAAACAGACTAAAAAAGAGAGGTATGGCCATCACAGTAGACACAAAGAAGAAAAGATAGGAGATCACTGATGAGGAATATGATGATTTCCTTGGTGAGAAAAGAAAATCTAATGGAGAAAGACTACCTACCCAAAAACAAAGGAAAGGACCCCCAGAGGAAAGAAGACTGATGATGAGCCTAAGGGGGTGATAATCAAAAGAATTGCCATAACAGCTATAGGTGCATCGACATCAAGACAGGCATCAGCCTCATCTACACCGCCTCTAATGGATAAACCAAAGACCAAAAGAATCCTGAGGCCAGCTGTAGAGACTGTAGAAGTACAAGATGAGGGCTAAGCTTCACAATAGAATGTGGAGGAGGATATCCCTTTTGAGGAAGAGCTGATTAGTAAAGAGCCTATGGGTGATGACCCAATGATGGTCAGCTAGAAGAGGAAGGTGGCGCCCCTGATGTCACCACCCAAGAGGCAAAGAACATATATGCAGGGTGAGATCAGGACCAATCCCATAGTATTAAGGGGAGATGGAGGTGAAGTGTTTAGAAAAGAAATGTAGTATGATGTGTCACTTCCTACTATTATCAAATTCAAGACAGAGAAAGCAGAGGAACAAGTAAAAGAGACTTCCAAAGTAGGTCATGGTGGTCCTTTCTCCTTAGAAGACACCGTTGACCTCTCAGATGATGAAGTTGTACAAAGTGTAGCCTCTGAGAAGATGGAGATCCTTGCCTCTAGTACCCACATGACCCCACATGGGACCCCACCAGCACAGATGGCGATATTGGAAGAGTTGAAGTAGGTGGCTCAAGAAGAGAAAGAAAGTAGCCCAGAGAGGGTAGCCCAACAAATCAGGCTTGACAAGTTGTTCGATCAGGTGACTAGCCCTGCTGTTATTGATTTGACATATAGGGAAGATGTGAGCCCTAAAGACAAAGCAGGTACACCTGATGGAATGAAAAATATTGAAGTAGCCAAGCAGGCAGAGGTAGAGAGCAATGTTCCAGATATGGGCTAGCAACAACACGAGATACCTACTGAGCCTAGGATTGTAGAAGTCTAGCCAAAGGGTGAGGGTGATAAGAATACATCAGGTGATGATGTCGTCCAGACTCAAGAAGCCATAGGAGATAAAGATACTTCAGGTCATGAGGACCTCAAAACACAAGATGTGGATACCTTAGGTGTAGAACAGGAGGTAGCTCAGGATTAGGGTAATGCACAAGGCCCAGAAACCCATGCATCCATAGATGTAAATATGCCTCAGGATGAGGGAAATACCAAGGTGGATGAGACACAGAAAGAGGGAATACAAGATCAAGCATAGGATCATCAGGTGGACATTCCACAAGATCCTCCCCTATAGAAAGAGCCCCTCAAGAAGAAGAGATGCAACAAGATCCCCCTCATGAGGAACAACATGAGGAAGAAATCAGGAAGTCACCTTCTCCGCCCAGAGTAGAGACAAATATTGGAGATCAAGGTGAACATGATGATGACAAAGGACAACAAGGATCTGGAGATGAAGTGCCTCGGTGGCTTGGAAAAGAAATAGGTACAGAACAAGGTTTTGAAATTCAAGAATTTGATGTTTCTACCTTGTTTGTAGAGACCATCATGAAACCTTAAGAGGAAAGCCAGGTTGACTTTAGCTATCAGAAGAGATCCTGCTATAGGCAGAAGAATAGCCCAAGTAGCACTTCCCACAATAGAAAGGGAAAAGGGTAAAATCACCCTGGAGGAATTCCAGATCACCACAGTCGACCTAGGTTTTTCTAATGAAGACCAAGAAGGTCAAGAAGGGAAGGATATCATTGATTCTTTAACCCAAAGGGTAAAGAAAGAGAAGGAGAAAAATAAATAGCATAAAGAGCACATTGTTCAGCTGCATGCATACATAAAGGGGTTAATTAACCTTGATAGTACACCAGCAGATCCTACAGTCCCATTGACTGTTATATCATGGGAGGAAGTCAATAAGCTAGACCTCATGAAGCATCAGGCCATGATCATGGATAAATGGATGCTGACAGCCCTTACAGGGGTGGAAGATGTATTGAGAACCTCTCTACAGAGGTGAATTCCTTGAGCACTTTGAAGAGGAAAGTGGATAAAATGCGGAATGAAATGGGAAAGAGATCATTCCAGCTGGAAAAATCCTTAAATGCTCTAAGTGAAATAAAGAGGATTGATCCTCAGGTCCTGATAAATAATCATCTATTAAATAATAACACAGCCTTGCTAGTAGATGTATGGTATGAAGATATCAGGTTCAAATGTGATATCCTAAAGAAGTGTAGTGGCAAGCTTAGAGATATCAGTATAAAGATGCACAGTATGATGGCATATGAAGCAGAGATACTGGAAGCATTGGAAGGAAAAGTAGAGGGGAAAATAGAAAACCAAGATGCAGATTTTGCCATCAGGACACTGCATGATTATTTCTAGCCAATGGCTGATGACCCCCTCACCCACCTAATAGAGGAGGTGATGAATAAGATCATGAGGATCAAGGTTAAGGTGGAAGTTTATAAAGAGACACTAAACAGTAGAAGAGCTATGTTGGATGTAGTCAAAGATAAATTTCAGGCTCACAAGCATGCTATTACTAAAGCCAAAACTCAAGATGGCGGGGAGGTAGACAAAATGGTACAAGCCTATGAAAATATCAGGATGACAATGAAGGTCCATATACAAGATGATGTTCATCAAGGTGATAGTGAGACATAAAGCAACGAAGATGATGATCAAGATGAAGAAGAAGAAGATAAAGAAGAAGAACCTGAGGAATGAATGAAGATGCAGCGCAAAGAAGATATATGCATCATGAACTCATAAGATAATGAGTCATCCAGATGGTTGCCAGCTGGCAACTTGTGCCACAGAGGATAATTGACTAAGTCAAAGAAGGAATATCTACCATTGATCTTAATTGACAAATCCTGACTGTAGGTCATATGTAACAACTCCCTCACCTTGTTCTATAAAAGGTGTAGGGGTGCCATATTTTGAATATTCAGAAGCTTAATTGAAATTTGATTGCTGAAATATCAGGACTTATTTTAAAGTTGTTGTAAACATACATATTTTGCATACTTAATGAAAGAGAAGACAATTTGATTACAAATCATCATAAATCCTGAGTAATCTGTGTTTGAAATCTTGATACATGCTTTGATCAGCTGCGTCCCTTGGAGTGCTTATTAGTCTGCATGTGTTGTTTTCATTCCTTTTTCTTTGAAGTTAGCATCATCTATATCTAGCTGTGGAACATCCTGGTGAAAATATGGTTTGATTTCTTCTCCTCATGGCTGTATATTGTATGTATGTGGTTCAGTAGCTAAAGATTCACCAAAATTTGAAGTATTATTTTCAATTTCTTTGAATTTCATAACAATTCATCACCATAATTGCAAATAACAAAGAATTAAAAGTGAGTAACATGAAATATGCAGACATCTCATAGATAATTGGAAATACATAGCATATTTGGAATTAAAGCATGTTAAATTGATAAATATCATGCAAAGATCTACGTACAGACACATTATTTGAGTAAGTATACTCTTTAGAATAACCTCTCTATGCAGCAGATCTACAGGAAACAGAATCTACTAATCAACGTAAGGCACCTTGAAATGGAAAACAACAACACACATCAACCACTAAGTAACGTCAGTAGATTATGAACTAATCAATGGAGACTTGGGATCATGAATTCTTTGAATTCATCATATCTTTCAAGATAAATAAAGGTTGTTGTGTAACTTTTATTTCATGTTTGCTTGTGAGTAACATCATGATCAACAATATCTTCTATCGTTTCTAATATCAAAGTCATTGTTACAAGTATCACATTCACAGTTATTAAAGTCTTCATCCTTGCCTAATAGTTCATCGACCCTAGCAGTATCTTAAACAATTGCCACCTCAAATCCTCTTTATTGCCACTTACAAATATCACGTCACCATCTCATTCACCCTTAGGTCACACTCTAAAGTGTCATCATAATCTTGAAACCCTCTATTGTAGTCTAATGCAAGGTTGTAGTTTATTTGCCTTAATCTTTGTCGCTATTGGGAGTCTATGGTTGGTGCTTTAAACCCTAGGGTCTGTGTCAAAAGTTAACAATCAATTTTATTAGGGTTAGCATTCATGGTTTAGGTTTTTTGATATTAAAACTTTGTTTAGCTTGGATTTCAATAAGGTTTGTAGATGGGCATGGTATTTAGTTTATGATTATGTTCATGCCCATGAAATCACAGTAGTCAAACATCAAAAGTCAACCTGCAATCAACTAGTCAACCCTATCTTCTTCCACTTGCCATAAGGGGGTATATTTTTCTTTTTGCTATAACTTGGTCAAAATAGGTTAGATTTTTGCATAGAAAGACTCGTTGGAAAGATGCTTTGCCCAGCTACACAATGGCATCAACAGTTTCAAGTAATTTTACCATTTCATTGGGTAATTTCTCTATCAAACTTTAGCTTCTTTTAAAACATCAATTGAGCATATCTTGAGCAAAATTGATCACATTTTAATGAATTTTTAAAAAATTGCTTAGAATTTCCCAAACTTTCTATTTATGCATCTTGATTTTCTATATCAAGTCATTTATCATAGATTTTTAATAGATTGCATGCTTTGACTTAATCCTCTTTGGCTTGCAAGTTCGTGTTTCTTCTTGTCATTGCAGCATCTTATCATTTGTCAAAGAAGGGAGGCTATGAAAAACTATGGACATGTTTCTTGAAGGTTTGATCGATTGAAGTCTAAATCTTATTTTTCACTAAGTTAGGAATATTTGGGCTTGGTTCTTAAAATAAACATTGCATGCTCTATGTCTATTTATCTTTCTTGTTTGCTTGTTGTACATGTCTATAACCTGATTTAACAACAAGAGTATCCTCTCCCCCTGCCTATCCAATGGATCTGGGGTGTAATAGAAATTGTTGTTATCTCTAGAGGGCCTGCCTCCCGTTGTGAGAGGGAACAACCCAAGCGATAATAAGCTAAAGCCAAGCTCTTTTGAACCGCTATATAAATAACATGTTTGTGATGAAAGTAATAAGCAACAAGTGTAGTTTTGTCATACTGATGAATGTCTCCCTTAGTACCCTCATGGTGCATGAAAACCTGTAGAGTGTAACCTCTACAGGTTGGGAGGCCTCCTAATCAGAGTGAATCACCGCATGTATGGCCACCTAAATGAATGCCCTTACTAAAAACATTTGTATAGTAGCCAAAATCCTTCTATTTGTTGGCACAGGAGGTTAGACCTCTGAAGCCGTCCTGCATTCTCGCAATTCAAAGTAGAGATAGAAAATTCTCTTTGGGAATTTGAAGTTTGGTATGCCCGAGAAGTATGTGCCGTGTAAGTGGGAGCCAGTGCTACCAAACTTCTAAGCTATCCACTCTAAATAAGTGTGGTTGGAGCAATCCAAGTGAGAATCTAGCGGATATTGTCTCTACTAGCCTAAGTTGTACATATTTATGAGCATCTTGTGTGTGAGTGTCTGTTATCTTGTTTTCTTGCCATAAAATTACCAAAAAGCTGTCAAAAACAAAATCCTTGTCACAAAAAATTCTCATCCTAACACACATCCCAAGCCACATCATCCCCATACTCTAATCCCAATCATCCTAGTCAATCATCATTCTAAGACATTCAATCACTTCATCCTAATCATTACTCAATCAACTTCATCTATTTCATATCCAAATCATATCATGATCATTCCACATTCTCACATCATAATCGACCACTTGTAAACATGAACATGACATTCCCAAACAAGACCTATGAGAGTGATCCTTATGGCACCAAAAGAATGCTTGATACCCTTGAGTGGTTATATAGAAAGGAACAAGTCCCTACACTACCACAACATCAACAATTCCCACAACATCAAGCCATAAACCAATATCAACAATCCCAAATCCAACATGTTGGTTGTTTTAAATTCCCAACCTGATTCTCGCAGCAAATCTATAAAATAGCCACTTTATTAATGATCAATCTGCTTTGAGGGGCTATGTTGTTCCTTGCACACACACCCCATTTTGCCAAATGGAGACCCCCTCTTTTGCTTTGGCTTGGAGTCTCGACCTTTGTTACTTATGATGATGAGAGAGTGAATTTGTGCTTAGAGTGTATGATTTGTTCCAAATTTGAGTATTTTGCATGTTTGGAGTCATTTGATGTCTTTCATGGTTGATTTGGAGGTGTCTTCGGTGGTCTTGTGCTTAAAAGATAGTCATTTGTTGCCTTTTGCGCTAAAATTGAGTGTTACTGCACTTTGCTCTAAAATCTTATGTCACTGGATATTGCCCTTGAAAGTGCTTCTACAGGATGTTTCATGTTGAAATTCCTAGTTTCCAGGTCTTAGAATTGCAAAATCATGTCAAATTCTACTAGATTTCACTAAGGGGTCCATATGCTTTGACCTTGATACATGTTCCTGAAGCCCTGATTTGGCTAAGTCTAAGACCCTAAAAATCTTGAAAAATGGCTAAGTCTAAAATCTGGTGGAACCACAAAATTCTAGAATCTACATATGAAATCCTATGGATCTGGAACCCATCTCAAACATCCTGAAAGTATATTTAAAAATATTTAAAGTATAAGAAATTCACTTATACTTAAATATATTTTTAAATATACTTTCACCCTGGGAAGTTCAAAATCTAACACTAAAAATGACCCCAAACTACACTTTGCGCCAAAAACAGCCCTTACCAACCTTAGTGCTAAAAATTCAATCAACTGACTTTGCGCTAAAACCTCACTCATGGACTTCTGTGCAAAAATCATCATCCACCGACCTTAGTGCTAAAATTACCTCCGACTGACTTACTTCCACACTACTGCTAAGTTGGTCGGCACCAAAATCCCCGCCAACACACTTTGCACTAAAAACAAACCCAACAGACCTGACTAAAAAGTGAACCAACTGACCACATGAAACATTATTTTAGTTAGTCAGACCCAAATTTGTGAAAGGTCAGATGAAACCCAAATGTGTGCAAGGTCAGTTGGAGGTGAAATCCCTGCTACGTTAGTTGGACCCAAAATCCCCGCTAAGTTAGTGACCCCCAAAATCAGTGCTTTTTAGTATTTTAGCCTAAAAGTTGTGTTTTTCAAGGTGCGAATTGAATTTTCTTGTGAATTTGAATTACATATCTATTTGTCACATCATCATGAACATTTACCAAGTTTGTGTGGATTTTTGGCATGTTTTACGACAATTAATGCTACTACACACGAAAAGTCCATGACCCCCAAAAATCTCATTTTTTGTAGAAAGGCTAGAAAAAAATGAAATAAAAGTTTTTAAATGGATTCTAATGACAACAAAAACTTTCTAGATCAATATATAGGCCAAATGGGTACTTGAAAATGGCAAAAAATACAGAAAATTATGTGAAAACCATCAAATTTAAGAGGTTGTTTATACAAAGGTGACATTGACAATGAGCTATGTTTGACTGATCCATGACTGCAAATGGACATATCTTGATCCAAATTGATGGAAAATGATTGTTTAGGATGAAATTAATGCTTTACATTGTGAATTACAGGTTTTTGAGGATATATGACCTCGTTGGAGTTGTCTTGGAAGGATGAACATACAACAGTATCCTGCTAACCCAGAAATGCAAAACTAACATTCTATCAACCAAATTGATGTTGCACCTGTAAAAGAAGATCAGTATAATGTCCCAAAATGATAAAGATGAGTCTCAAGAGCTGAAAGACATAGAATATCATGCCAAATCACTGTTATTCCTACAGATCTAGTCCAATGTCCAAGACTTGTTCAGAGCTATCCCAGTCATCCAGTCATGTAATGTTGGTCTAGCAAGCTTCTAGTTAGATACACTTTCACCAAAAATGTACCACATACACCTCTTGATCTAGTCAACACTTGGAATCTCATGAATCTACATCAACTCATATTTTCAAGTGTCATGTGACTCTATTTTGGCTTTATTAGGCCTTGAAAATTGACTTTTCATCATATACAATCAAATGGGTATCCATTTTGTCCAGATTCAATGTATTTGCAAGTTGTATTTTGTCTTTTCCTAAAGGAAAAATGTAAATCTAAAAATGTAACAAACTATTGTACTTTATTAAATGCATGTAATCTAAACCATTGGTGTTGAGTTAATCTCCACCGTCCATTGAAAACTTGGTATGGTACCTTGTCTATAAAAGGGCCATCATTTTCTGTCATTTGCAAGTAAGATTAGATACTGAATTGTTGAGACTCTGCCAAATTGTGATTAATACAAAGTTTTGTAGGTTGCTAGGAATTTGTGTTCTTGTGTTATCCTCTTTGGTTTTCATGGTTCATATCAATCTGAATTTAATTAGTTGTACTTTTACAATGATGGGTAAATGTTAAGATATCTGATGAATGCTTTGGTCCACACTATTAGTGCTTACTGATGGTAAGTTGCTGTGTATAGTTAGCCTAGGCCCTGTCATTGAATATAGTTTGGTTGCATTCCACTAGTTAAGTTGTACCATTGTCCAGGTGTTTAATGAGTGAATGCAATTTGAAAATCATAAGGATCCTTTGAAGATTGCATCATTTCATGCAACATTGTGGGTTTTCTATCCTGGTGAAATAGGGAATGGTTTATTGAAAGTATTTGTCTATCTGTAATATTTTACCCTATTGTGACTATCACTTAGGATCTCTTATCCCTTCTCTCTCCCTTTCCTTTTACATTTTCTTTACATAAAGTTCGGTAGATTTAGGTTATAAGCAACACCTACATTATAAATTTGTTGAAGATATCATAGGGTTTCTGCATATACATTGCTGTCATTTTTTATAAACCATGCATTTCACGTAAGACCCCTTGTTGCTATAGCTAATCACATTCCACTGAGATATTCCAATCAAGATAAGACCTAGCTGTATTATCCTTGGGGCAGTCCTATCTTGGATAGGATGTCTTTTTCAAGAGAGGTGTGATATCAACAATCATACCTGCGTTGTTGTGTTTTAAAACCACCATCAATAGAATTGGCGCTAGAAGGAGGGCATGAACAAAGATTTGTATGCATGCTTTCAGTTTTGTTGGTTCATTGCACACATTGAAATGAATTGACTATTCAGGAGATTCAGTTCTAATGGGTACACATAAGGGTTTCAGTCATGAAATCCCTTCATTCTTTAGAGGACCATCTCAGTAGTCATATCATGAAGAGAACTTCCAAGTCGACATCCCACTTTTCAAAGAATTGTTAGATAGGTAGATTAGAGTGAAGTATCCTCCACTAACATTGGTCGATTTTAGTTCACCTCAGGTCTGCACTGTACATCCTATAGAGTTGCATGACAAAATTGACTGTTTGACTTTTCTCCAAAGATTGGATTTGCATTTGAAGGGATTACTTCCTATTCTTGAAGTTTACAAGCCTGAAGCAAGATGTGAGTATGACAGACATATTCAGAGTAAGACCTCACAAGGAGTTGCAAAATGGATGGATGCATGTGCATGTGATCATGTCTTAGTTAAGAACATACAAAGAGCTGAGGCTACAGAGGCTATAAATCTACCATTCATAGTTGATCATAGTAAAGAGGGCAGTCTACATATGGAAAAAATTCAAGTTGTTCATCAAAGTACATATCCAGATGATGATGGTAGTCAATGCTTGTGGTCTGTAGGTCACCCAACTAAGGAGTATATAGTCCCTAACTGGTTAAAACCTAGTTTTCATCTATTGGACTTTGAAAATATAGTCCTAGCATGGTTGAAGCCTAGTTCTTAGTCACATGACAATGAATAGAGCAATGCACAAGATCAGATTTCTGCTACTAAGAATATTGACAACATAAATGATAAATTAGATTTGATGAGAAGTCATGTTAAGGATGTAGATCAGAAATCTAATGTTTTAGAAATATTAAGTTTTGGGTCTAAATTTACTATTACAGAGGTGCAGAACAACAGTTCATTTCAAGCTGCTGATAATTCTGAGTTTGAACAACAGCTTGATCAGATTAGACATGTGCAAAAATAGGAAGAAATTAGTCCTCTAGATGAAGAACAGTCATGGACAACAATGCAGAAAATTGTTCCAGTTGACATATCTAAGCTATAATCAGATTATCCAGAGAAAAGTGATTGAATCCCTGATTGTATCAGCTCATTATCTTATCATAATCAATCATATCGGGCTAATGTAGTTGCTCCAACAGTGTTTTTAGCTAAGATAGATGAACAAAATTAGGATCATGCAGTACTTCAAGGCAACATTAACATCATGGATCAAATCACGCAAGAAGAAAGAAGCCCTATTGTTGCTACTAGAGACAATGAACTTGTAGTCTAATATCAAACACCAACTGAAACACAAGGGTTGTTGACTAATGCCGAGGAAATTTTTTCTGAACATATGATTGATATGGATGGAGTAGATTTGAGTATATCATATGTCCCAATTGCTGATCCTATTTACACATGCAATGAAGAAGATCTCCACATGGTTGATGCTGATCTATTGATAAGAAATGAAAGTATAAGTCTGCAATCTAAGAATAAAAAGCAAATAGTCATGCAGAGTGATGGCTTGGAAGTTTTTTCATGTCAGTCACTTGATCACATCATTGAGTTGGTGTCAATAATGAGAAAAGATATGCTGCTGCATGGGAATTCACCACATATGACAGACTTTGCCTTGACTAATTCATGCAGAGTTCATCTAGATGATCCACATTTTGAAGTTAGTTGTCTAGACTTCCTATTTTCTTAGGAGGTTACTGCAGCATTCAATGATCTAGAACTATCCAATGTACATGACATGACCCAGCATGAACTTAGACCTCCTGAAGGTGCACAAGTCAATAGTACAATGCGGCAAGATGATGAACTTACATACCCAACTGATGGTACTACAAATCAGGTTGTCTCTTCCCTTTCTCCACTCAGTTTCAATGTTTATCAATTTGATTATAGTGATTTAGGTAGGACAACTTGTATTTGGATTGGTCATGGCCCTAATGAGTTTCCCCAAATGTTGATCCTACATGACTGGCACCCTAAACATGAACCCAACCTGCCTATTCCTTACTTCTTAGAGTACAAAGATGAATTTGCTAGACTTAGGACATTGACCTGCACCTTGTTACTCCTGCATGTCCTAAGAAATAAATCATGAGGAAGTGTAAATACCTGTTGTCCAAAGCTTTTGTACATAGTCTTACTTGTTTCTAGTTAGGTTTTAGTTAGTAGTCTATTGTTCTAGATTAGTTTCTGCTTTCTATTTTCCTTAGTTGTTTGGTGTTAGTTGTTAGTTGTTGCTTTCTGCCTATTTTGCTTTGGTTAGAGTAGTTTTCTTTGTTTAGGTTAGTTGCTTGTTTGCTTTGCTTTTTTCTTCTGTGCTTGCTTTGCTTGGGTTCTCCATTTCTCGAACGTGGTGGTAGTTGTGTAGACCTACATGTGCTTCTTTGTTGGGTAAGTAATCTAGGATATTTCTTTGAGAAGCTGAAGTTTTCTACTTAGGTTTTGCTCTGGGTCTCGCTATTATACCAGGGAGTATGATGTCTCTTTATGGGAAATGAGTCATTAATTGGTACACCTAAAATGTTTTCTAACCATATATCTCTCACACTTTAAATAATCTTGAAGTAGCTAAGTAAGTCTAGGTGATCTTGTGTTCAGTGAAAAGTTTGGGTCCCCATTTTTACCACCAACACCAGTTCTGTAGATCTAGATAAGGGTGGCAGGCAGTACTAAGTACTGCCAGCCTACCGGTTGAAAATAAAAGGTGTTTTTCAACACCAGACCCACTACAAAGTTGTTGGAAACAAGGTAGATAACTGAGGGGGGGGCTGAATCAGTTATCTTAAATATTTTGACTTTGTTTTCTCCTTTAACAATTAGTGCAGCATCAAAACATATAAGCATACATATCCATGAGAGCAGAAATAAAATCAACACACATAACTGTGGAAAACCTTATTAAGGGAAAAACTACGGGGTGACTAACCAAGATCATATTCTATGTTAAAAGAATAAGAAGTACAAAATGGCACTTGCCAATTAGGGCTCACTACCCAAGCACACTACTCACAAGAGGCACACTCCCTACAAGAGACTCACTGTCTACAAAGTTTATAGAAGGTAACCAGGTATTTGAACTAAAGAGAGGCATCCACATATGCTGAGGTTTAGTTCCGGTTAGGCTCAATATACTAATCTAATGCACTTCATTCTTCCTCTACTTTAGTGCTGATGTTCTATCACATACCGGACTTGTATTACTGCTTCCACACTTCTCTCTACCTTTCCTCTCACACTATATCATTACACACACACCTTCATACTGAAATCCATCTAGTATATATATCCACATCAAGGATTTCAACATCTTTCTAGTCGGCAACTGAAATATTCAAGATATTTCCAAGACATTAATCTGTCGGCTAAATCCATGCTTAATGTGTGATGTGTATCAAAGACATAGAGATAGAAGTCATCAATCATGTCAGCCAACCATGTGTGATCCCTCAAATAGCTTGATCACCATCAATTTCTCATCTGGATTAAAGTTTGATGCTCTGTCGGTCAGTTCTTCCGTAGTCTACTCTGCCTATCAGGAGCCCAACACTTAGATGCTCATATCTTTTCACTAATTCATCACCGGAGGCTCAATCTCTAGAATATAGTAGTCATGATACTCCTCTTGACTTGCCCAAGTCCGCACTTTGCTGAGTTACACCCTCTGAGAGATCCAGACCTGATTGTCAGACCTTGTTGCATGCTTTGTTCTTGTTCACTGAACCATAACACTCTTCAATCTGATTTCTGATAAAGGCATACTATGCTCTACGGATGTGTGAGATAGACTTTGTTGCCATCAATGACAATAGTCATGAATCCACATAGTGTCTTGCCAGCAATCTCCCCCTTTGGCATTGATGGCAACACTTAGTGAAAAATGACTAAGTGTCGTAGCAAACTCCCCCTTGGCTAATGCTCTATCTTATGTACACTTTCACCAGAGCTCCCCCTTACCTAGATTCCACATTTTTCACTACTCCTCATGCCCTCTTTGACATCAATGGAAAAGGGTGGAATCCGCACACCAAAATTTGCAAAAATCAACCTATATATAGCTGCATAAGTATAAATACATGTTATACTTACATATACTTAAGTATATCCGCAAAGTGGTCTTCAATTGTACAAATTCTGTTGCCCAACTCTACTTCATTCTGTCCAAAATTGAGATGTGATCACTCAATAAAAATGCATAAGCTTCCACCCTTCTTAATTTTGCCAGATCACTAGTCTGGGCTGTGGTCTGAGCATCAGTTAAGGCCTCATGAATTGCCTCTAACTTCGGGATAATTATCCCTCTAAGTTCACTCATCCTGCTTATTAAATTCTTCTTCTCCTTTTCAAGCCTCTTTATTTCATTTATAGTGGCAATATCCTGGCACTCTTGATTCATTATGGATGTGGTGAGAGGATCAAAATTTTGAGATAAACTTGACAATTTACCTTCTTGTTCTTTCACCTTCTTTTCAATATCCTCTGTCACTTTAGACCAGGATAGACAAAATTTGTATATTTCTCCACCATCTTTAAGAGCATTTTCTATGCTCTTTATCCCAATATCCAAGGTTCTCCTATCATTAGCTATGAGTCCCTGTACTTCAGAGAATCTCTTTCCCAAAAATTCTTTCTAGACCTTTTCTTCTGTTGATTTCTCTAAGGAATCAAAATGAGTATTGACAGAGTTTATCAGAGATTTAAGGTTACCAAATGGAGAGGCCAAAGGATCCTTTTGGAAGGATGGCATAATCTTCTCCAGCATTCCTAATGCAATCTCTATCAGCTCACAATCTTCCATGTGAGACTTCAAAATCTTTTCTTTTGCTTTAGCTTCGGCAAAGGATGCTATCTTCATTGTCTGGACTGGAGAGAGGGAATCAAAATTGGGTGGTCCTTGAAAGAGTTTTGGTTCATCTAACTCCATCATCTCTTTGTTCAAGAATTTCTTCACTGCCTCTGTAGTGTTTGTTGCCAGAGACTGAATCTTTTCTTTTGGAATCTTTGAGTTGTCATCAGAGATCTTCTCTATTTGCTCTTCTTTTCTTCCCTTTACCTCTTCTTCTTGACTCACTTTTTCTTCTTTTCTTCCTTCTCCTTCAGCTCCTGAGTCTGGAATGTTTGCAGTAGGATCTAGAGGAGAGATGTTGACTTCTTCATGTACTTCCTCTTCTAGAACAAAGGAATCCAAGTCCTTAGACTTTTCCTCATCTATCTCTTTTAACTCTTCTACATTTTTCTCAGTAGATTCTTCTTTTGATGCAGTTAATCCTTCGACATCGATGGTAGAAGGTTCTTCATCTATGTCCTCTATAATAGGAAGATTGAATCTTTTAAATGCATTCTAGAGGATGTCTTCTATTTCTCTTGCTACTTGATCAGTCTCTCCAAGAATAAGTTTGTTCATTCTTGCTTTGCTCTGGAACTCATCCTTGTAGTCCTTAAAGATTATGTTCATTTGTTTTGGAGTAATGGAAGGATAGAGCTAAATAGCAATCTATTCTTGGATCTCTAGGTCCTTTTCCATAGCATTCTCCTTTCTCAATTCAAGTACCTTCTCTAGACTTTTGGGAATTAGAGAGATGATTTCAATGAATTCTTTATTATAAATGTTTAGGTACCTAACTATAGCATCTTCCAAGATTTTCTTGTCAATATCACTATATTCATCATAAAATTTAGTGACTGGTTGCAGGTTCCCATCCACTATGACTGCCTTGATGATATCATCAATAGAGAGAGTAGGCCTTTCAACAAATTCTTCTGCCTCTTCTTCTTTGTTTTTATCGGTAGAGGATTCTCTGGATGTCTTCTTCTTCTTCATTTTCTTAACTTCATCATCAGATTCTATTTCTTCATCATCCTTTTGGCTTATGTATGACCTTGTGGCCTTTGTTTTCGTTCTCTTCTCTCCCTTTCCGGGTGTCTTGGCTTCTAGTTTTGAGGCTCTTGAGCTCTTAGAGGTAGCAGGTGCAGAGCTCTTGGAGGATCTAGTCTGGGAGGAGGCTTGTACCAGAACACTTTATTTTTCTACTTCTTGTTTTTGTTTCTCAGCTCTTTCTATTTTCTCTCTATTTACATCAACTACCTCCTTTGATATGCCATATTTCTTGGCAATCTCCTCTACTTCCCTTCTCACTTTTCTTTTCATCTCTAGTTGTCTCAGTTCAACATGTATCTTTACACTTAATTCTTGATAGGTTCCAAACCTTTCTGCCTCAGGGTCCTTAGGCTGACTCAACAAGTGTTGGACATGTAGCTCTAGGATTTTCTCATCTACCTCATAGCCCATTGGCATAATCTAGACTATTCTAGGCTCAACTGCCTCCATCAGGCATTGATCAGTGTCTACCATGAAGCATACTGTATCCTTATACTTTTCAACTATTGTTTGAGGAATTCTTTCTCTAGCATGCATCATACCTTGGAAGTTCTTAAAATATCCCCAGAGTGTTGTGCTTTGAGCCTTGGCATCACCAAGCCCATACATATAATCTCTGATTTCTATGGCAACCGATCTGTTATTTGGCCATACCCAACCACTTGATCTTGGTAGCTCATTCATATAGTAGAAGAACAGACATAGTATTAAGCCACCATACTTGAATGAGTTCTTATCCTTCTTGAGATTTTGCAAGTTTTCTAGTAGTTGGTTCAGAAGAAGATCACATAGGTCATAATCATCATTTTCCCTTAGCATTTGATATGCTGTATAAATTGCAGTTCTAAACATAGAATTCTCCCTGTTGGAGTGATAGATTTTATAACTAATTATCATATAAGCAAATTTTATATCTGGATCTGTGATATCTTCTATTATCATGGCTCTTTTGTCAAACTTAGATCCAGTAGCCTCACTTACTATTTGGTTCCTGACAGATTTGAGTGCAAGCAACCCACTGGATGAGTGCAATCCAGTTATTGTCCTAATGGCATCTTTTGTTATCTTGAAGGGCTTCATCAATGACATGAAGTTGTCATGTATTCTGCTAAAAACATACCGAACCCATTCATCTTTTGCAAAACAGGGAAAGTGGATGAAATGTCCAAAATGCTTATCCCAGAGAGCCTTGTATTGAGGTTTGAGTTCAAAAGATTCATCTATTAATTGTTTATGATAGATATCCATCATCTTGGATTCTCTAAATTCCTCAATATTGGCGTGGATGTACACCCTAACATCTTCTACGTGCAGAACCCCATGCAGAATGCTAGAAAAGGTGCCTAAGGGATCAACTTCTAGGGATTTGTAGGGGTGTTTCTTGAACTTTGGATGCAGCCTATCAGTGATCTTAACAACCATTGGAGTAGCCATCTTTGCAAAAGATTTAGAGAGAGATATTCAAAAATGAAAAAATATTTTTACGCTTCTAGGGTTCACAATATGAGCCGAAACAGGTCTCTAAATGAATTAGATTCTATAGTTGATCTTTGAGAAGGTTGTAACAATCTTGATGTAGAGCTCTTCCTTTCTTATTCTTGAATGCAAATGTGCAAATGATGAATAAAAGAACCCTTTTAACTCTGTGCAAGCCCTAATTTCTTATTGCAATAAATGCACAACTTATGTTATTTTGGTTGCCTTGTTCTGAGAGAGATCTTTCTGAATCACTGAGATGCACTTAGAATCATTTTTAGTGATAATTGACAATGTATCTCCTTTCCTCCAGTCATGCCATTTATCTACAAATCAAGATATTTTAATTTTGAATCATACTAGATCTAACTGCAAAAATCTTGCTTTTACCAGATGGCTGTCAAACTGGATCAATCTTGGATGATTAAACTCTTTAAAACTTCTTGTGGATCTTTGATATTTTTACTGAGGGTTATTTAGATATTTCTCTAAGAACCCTTTAATCTGCAACATTCCATGTGCCAAATTTAGGCACCAATTGATTAGCTGGGAGATTTTACTTTCCTTTGTGACTCCCCCTGAGTCAAAGTTCATTTGTTTAGTTTCTGAAAGAAATATCAGCACCAGATTCTGGTGTGAAACCATCCCCAACATTTTATGTACTCTTCTTCATCTAAATCTTGTTCATCTCCCTTTAAACTTCATCTGCATTCACTTTACCTTTTCCTTTATCTTGATTTTGATTATGATGCACCAGACCCTTTTTATCTTGATTCTTGCTTCTTCAAAATTTGGCAATATGACCGGATCTATTGCAATTGTAGCAAACAACATTTCTTTGCATATTTGATTGATATCCTCTTAATTTGCATTGATTAGCCATATGTCCCATTCTATTGCATGCAAAGCATCTACCATTGAATTAATTGTTTATTTGCATATTTTTGCATTCATGAGATTTGTGACCATACCTTTTGCAGTTGAAACACTATCTAGAGAAGGATGAATTAGTCTGATTCATTCTTCTTCTGCACCGAGTTGCTTTATGACCAAAGTTGTTGCAATTGTAGCAGTATCCATTGAAGAATGGATATCTTTGAGCATTTGGTTGTCTTACTGGAGGTCTTCTTGGCATGTTTCTTTGATTTCTTCATCTAGAGTTCTTCTGACCAGATCCAGAGCTTTCACCTTTCTCATTACCCAAACCTTGCTTGTCATATACCCTCTTTTGGCTTTCAAGAAGAACTTCAAGTTGAGCTAAGCTTATCTTGATTTTTTCTTTGTATTCATTTGTTGTTTGAAGATCTTGTTTAAGAGTGTCTATCTAATTCTCAAGTTGTTCTTCATTATCTCTAGCTTCTTCAAGATCAGATTCCAGATGCCTGATTATTCTATCCATTTTGTGGCAGTCCTCTCACTTCTCCTTGAGAGATTATTTTAGATTATCTTCAATTTCTTGGGTGAATCTCATAACCCCTTATTCCATTTCATGCCTTACCATAATGACCTATTTTGATAGCTTCTCACATAGCTTGTTTTTCTCATTCAGATCTTCATTAGTATCATTGGCTTCACTTTGACTTTCTAATTGTTGAAGAAGTTCCTTTCTCTTTTTCACAGAGATACTCAATTTTTGTTTTAGTTCATTTATGAAATCATCAACTTTTTTTAGTCTTTCTCTCAAGTTATTGACTTCAGAGTGAGATTGCTCAAGATCATCTATGGCAGACTGAAGTTGTTCCTTCATACCATACATATCCATTGAGATTCCCAGATCTTCCTCAAGCTGTTAGGCTCTTGTTTGGAGGAACTTAGCTCTGATACCAATTGTTGGAAACAAGGTAGATAACTGAGAGGGGAGGTGAATCAGTTATCTTAAATATTTTAACTTTCTTTTCTCCTTTAACAATTAGTGCAGCATCAAAACATATAAGCATACATATCCATGAGAGCAGAAATAAAATCAACACACATAACACAATGATTTCTATGTGGAAAACCCTGTTAAGGGAAAAACCACAGGGTGACTAGCCAAGATTGTATTCTCTATTAAAAGAATAAGAAGTACAAAATGGCACTTGCCAATTAGGGCTCACTGCCCGAGCACACTGCTCACAAGAGGCACACTTCCTACAAGAGACTCTCTGTCTACAAATTTTATAAAAGGTAACCAGGTGTTTGAACTGAAGAGAGGCATCCACATATGCTGAGGTTCAGTTCCAGTTATGCTCAATATACTAATCTAATGCACTTCATTCTTCCTCTGCTTTAGTTCTGCTGTTCTATCACATACCAGACTTGCATTATTGCTTCTACACTTCTCTCTACCTTTCCTCACACACTATATCATTACACACACATATTCATACCAAAATCCATCTGGTATATATATCCGCATCGAGGATTTCAACATCTTTCTAGTTGAAAATTGGAATATTCAAGATATTTCCACGACATTGATCTATCGGCTAAATCCATGCTTAATATGTGATGCATATCAAAGACATAGAGATAGAAGTCATCAATCATGTCGGCTAACCATGTATGATCCCTCAAATAGCTTGATCAACATCAATTTCTCATTTGGATTAAAGTCTGATGCTCTGCTGGTCAGGTCTTCCTCAATCTACTATGCCTGTCAGGAGCCCAACACTTAGATGCTCATATCTTTTCACTCATTCATCACCAGAGGCTCAATCTCTAGAATATAGTAGTCATGATACTCCTCTTGAATTGCCCAAGTCCATACTTTTCTGAGTTACACCCTCTGAGAGATCCGGACTTGATTGTCAGACCTTCCTGCATGCTCTGTTCTTGTTCACAAGACCATAACACTCTTCAATTTGATTTCTAGTAAAGGCATACTATGCTCTGTGGATGAGATAGACTTTGTTGCCATCAATGACAACAATCATGAAGCCACACAATGTTTCTTGCCAACAAAAGTATCAATAAAAAGATTATCATTTGAAGACTCTCACATGAAGACTATCATCTGAAGATTATTAGCATCAAAGATCATCAAAGGCATTATCAAGAAGGATATCACTACAGAGGGATTACTACTTGAAGTTTCATCACATCTCAACATCAGAGCATTCTCTTAGTGGTAAAATAATCCCAACTTCATAGTTTAGCATGAAGTATCTTGGGTGAACTTAGTTGCCAAGGGATGGGAATGAATGCAACTACGCACACTCAGGTTTTTAGGATATGGATGGTTGCACTAGTTATTGAGCTTTGATTCTTTGATAAGGTATCATGTTTTCTTTTCTAATGTGTGGGAAACACAGAGATTCTGGGTTTGAACTGAAAGTTTATATTAGAAATGCTCCAGAGCATTTCCCAAGTAGAGTCGCCATTTGGTGTGCCTTACACACATGCCCCATTTTGCCAAATGGAGACCCCCTCTTTTGCTTTGGCTTGGAGTCTCAACCTTTGTTACTTATGATGACGAGAGAGTGAATTTGTGCTTAAGTGCATGATTTATTCCAAATTTGAGTATTTTGCATGTTTGGAGTCATTTGATGTCTTTCATGGTTGATTTGGAGGTGTCTTGAGTGGTCTTGTGCTTAAAAGATAATCATTTGTTGCCTTTTATGCTAAAATTGGGTGTTACTACACTTTCTCTAAAATCCTATGTCACTGGATATTGCCCTTAAAACTACTTCTACAAGATGTTTCATGTTGAAATTCCTAGTTTCCAGGTCTTAGAGTTGCAAAATCATGTCAAATTCCACTAGATTTCACTAAGGGGTCCATATGTTTTCACCTTGATACATGTTCCTGAAGCCCTGATTTGGCTAAGTCTAAGACCCTAAAAATCCTAAAAAATGGCTAAGTCTGAAATCTGGTGGAACCACAAAATTCTAGAATCTGCATATGAAATCCTATGGATTTGGAACCCATCTCAAACATCCTGAAAGTATATTTAAAAATATTTAAAGTATAAGAAATTCACTTATACTTAAATATATTTTTAAATATACTTTCACCTGGGAAGTTCAAAATCTGGCACTAAAAATGAACCCAATTGCACTTTGTGCCAAAAACAGCCCTTACCGACTTATACTTAAATATCTAACTTATACTTAAATATATTTTTAAATATACTTTCACCCTAGGAAGTTCAAAATCTGGCGCTAAAAATGACCCCAACTGCACTTTACGCCAAAAACAGCCCTTACCGACCTTAGTGCTAAAAATTCAATCCACTAACTTTACGCTAAAAACCTCACTCACGGACTTTTGTGCGAAAATCATCATCCGCCGACCTTAGCACTAAAATTACCTCTGACCGACTTCCTTCCACACTATTGCTAACTCAGTCGGCACCAAAATCCCTGCCAACACACTTTACGCTAAAAATAGACCCAATAGACCTACGTTAAAAAAGTGAACCGACTGACTGCATGAAGCATCATTTTAGTCGGTCAGACCCAAATCCGCGCAAGGTCGGATGAAAACCAAATTCGCGCAAGGTCGGATGAAACCCAAATCTATGCAAGGTTGAATGAAACCCAAATCCACACAAGGTCGGATGAAGCCAAAATCTGCACAAGGTCAGTTGGAGGTGAAATCCACGCTAGGTTAGTTGGACCCAAAATCCCCGCTAAGTCAGTGACCCCCAAAATCAACGCTTTTTGGTATTTTGGCCTGAAATTTGAGTTTTTCTAGGTGTAAATTAAATTTTCTTGGTGAATTTGAATTGCATATCTATTTTTCACATCATGATGAACATTTTACCAAGTTTGTGTGGATTTTTGGCATGTTTTATGACAATTAATGCTACTGCACATGAAAAGTCCATGACCCCCAAAAATCCTACTTTTTGTAGAAAAAGCTAGAAAAACATGAAATAAAAGTTTGCAAATAGATTCTAATGACCACAAAAACTTCCTAGATCAATATATAGGCCAAATGGGTACTTGAAAATGGTAAAAAATGTAAAAAATCATTTGAAAACCACCAGATTTAAGAGGTTGTTTATACGAAGGTGACATTGACAATGAGCTATTTTTGACTGATCCATGACTGTAAATGGACATATCTTGATCCAAATTGATGGAAAATGATCATTTAGGATGAAGTTGATGCTATGTATTGTGAATTGTAGGTCTTAGAGGACATATGAGCTTGTTGGAGTTGTCTTGGAAGGATAAACATACAACAGTATCCTACTGACCCAGAAATGTAGAACTGACATTCTGATGCAGAGTAAGCAACAGAAACGTGGATAACTAATGTCAGCTCCTCACCCACAAACATTTACCATTGTCTATTTCCCCATTAGTCAAATACAGTCAGTTTTGCAGATCAGAATTGCTGAAACCCCCTCTGTTCATTGAACCCATGAACATACAGTTGAACCATTGAACCTTCAACTAAGGGTTGAACCATTGAACCATTGAACCATTGAACCCTTGAACTGGTTCAACCATAGATTCAACTATTGCACACTTAAACACTATCGGCGGTGAACACGTTGAACCATTGAACCACTAAACCAGTTCAACCATTGTTTCAGCTATCGACACCTTTTGCTCTGTTGAACCAAAGAACCTATTGAACCGTTGAACCTTCAATTATTCGGTTCAACATACACTAGCAGTTCAATATACTCCCATCGCATAGACTATACTGATTTAATATTTGAGCTCAGTGAACCATTGAACTCGATACTCCTTGTTGAACTAGCAAACCAACTGAACCCGCTGTATCTGTTGAACCGTTGACCCGGTTCAACCGGCAGTTCAACTGTCGGCAACCCTTACTATGATGAACCATTGAACCTTTGAATTGGTTCAACCACCTACAAACATCTATTATCAGTTCCCCTGATATGATTCAACCTGATACATAGATGCAGGATATCCACAAAATGTATATTCCCATACATACGCGATATACACATGAAATGCACCTTCATACATTTGTGATATAGACAGGAATTGTATATTTAGCAACCAACACAAATTGGACTCAAACAGATTTTTATACATACCATTTTCACAGCATATACACAAGAAGTTGCTTGCATGTGAATGTGATATATTCACAGACTGTCTCCTCATACAATTGATGCATATTTGAACTTCCCACTGATAACTTCTTCTATGACGAATTCTGCAATTTCTATTTTGTCGTGTCCATTGTACACAAGAAAAATAAATAGAAAACTAATATACACAATCCATTCCACTAATTTCACAAAAATCCCCTAGTGGAATGGATTTAATTGTGCATCTCGACCACAGAAGAACTAAATGAAACACAAGGCAAATCTATACAAATAATATACAAGACAGTTTGATATATAGAGAATTTACACTGATTCTAGAATTTGGTAGAACACAAATTACAGAATTTCTACTTCTTCATTTCACATTATCGAACACAGACTAATTACAGAGATTTTTCTGAAGGTGGAAGAACTCTCTATTCCTCTATCACCTTCCCTGTTTTGTTACCCGACTCCCCTCTCCTCTGTTTTTAGGATTTTGTTTAAACCAAGATTATAATCAAAACCCTAACTAATCATACTGTTAGGGGAAAAATGGTTCAACAATGAATATGCAACAAACAACATCAAATACCTATAACTCAATAGAATAGTGAAACTAAGAAGATTGAATAAAATGAAGCAATGAATAACACAATGCAAACCTTCTTTGAATCGAAACTTCTATTGTTGCCTATCAAGATCGTCCTTGTTTGTATGAAGTAGGCCCTCAGAGAGTGCACTCCTTTGCTATGTTTAAGGATGTCGATAGTGAATGGCTATGATAATGAATATGCCAAGAAGATGAGCTTCGAAGCAATAATGGTGATCTCAAGCAAATAGTATTGGGGTGCCAAAGGTGCACTGGTGAATTTTTGTAGAGTAACAATACGAATAGCCTGGATGAATAGAATGGAAGAATGAGGTTTCATTTATAGACTTAGAAGAACAAGGATCAACGGTTGAGATGATATATGAAGATCAATGGTTGAGAAGGGTTGAGGAATGTGCAATGAATAAAAATAGGACAAGTGTCCCACTTCCGTCATGCAACAGGGGAGTTAACAAAATTGATTGAAGAGTTAACAGAATAGACCAATCAATTAAGTGAATTGATTGGGGAGTTAATTGAATTGATTGATTAGTTAACTAGGTTGATTGAGGAGTCAATAGAATAGATTGACCAGTGAACTCAATTGACTAATTAGTTAATAGATTTGATTGATGAGTTAACTAATTTTGACTGGAGGATAAATAGGATATGTGGGTGAGGGACTATTAGCTAATTAAATATTTAAAATATTTAATTACATGTGCAACATGGTGAGGTGGAAAAGGTGAGGTGGAAAGATGAGGTGGATTGGTGAGGTGGATTTATGAAATTAGGACTTAGTATAGAGGAATTTAGGATTAATTAAATAATGTAGGATTATTTAATTATGTGAGACATTAGAAGAATTAGGGAAATTTAATTAAATAAATTGATTTTATTTAATTATGGGATAATGAATCAATCAAATAACCTTAGAATATTTATTTAGTTGAGAGAAGAAATAAGAAGGGAATAAATATTAAGAATATTTATTTAGAAAGAATCGTGTCATTTTTAGGCATATACACATACGATACCTGTTTATCTCAAGACAGCAAAACACCTAGTAATATGACACATTTGGTTAATCCTCCACCTAACCCAAGTGTCTAATGATGTCCAAATTCTCCCCAGGAGAAGAGATATTAAAACAAACATAAAATGCCAACATTAAAACAAACATGCAATGCCAACACAAATGCTACATTTGACACGTATGAAATGCATAAGCCATATTAAAACTTAGTCTTCTCCCTCAGATGTATATTTGGTTTTCTGAAGGGGTGCTCCTGCATCATACTCCCTAGGAGAAGAGATCTCAAGCCCCTTTGAGATTAGAGTTTGAAGGTCTGCACCATTGTTTGTGATCTGATCTGCAGTCATCCAAATTGCCTCTGAATCAGGTGTCCCATGCCAAGCCACCAAATACTCCATGTACTCTTTGTTCCTTGTCTTCTTTGCCACTCTTGAGTCTAATATATTTTTCAATTGGGGTGGATCATGCTTAGGAATATCATCATCTATTGCATCCTGCAATGGTTCCTATTCTACATCTGCATGCTGCTTGTATGGAGTTAAATCACATACATTGAAAATAGGTGATAATCCAAGATCAGGAGGAAGTTGGATCTCATAGGCATTCTGTCCACACTTCTTTAAAATCTGACATGGTCCAATCTTCCTCTACATTAGCTTGGTATATTTACCTTTTGGGAGCCTCTCCTTATTTAGATTAACCCATACCAAATCTCCAATAGCAAATTGTGCATCCCTCTTTTTCTTGTCAGCATATGTTTTGTATTTCAATGTAGTTTGTTGAAGCCGGTTCTTGACTTGATCATGCACTTCTTTGATGGCTGATGCAAAAGCTTCTCCATCTGCACTAATAGGCTCTCCTCTAGGCAGATCTCTCAGCTCCAAAATACCTCTTGGATGAATACCATATACTACTTGAAAAGGTGAATTCCCTATACTCCTATTGATGGTGTCATTATAGGAGAATTCTGCTTGTGGTAGGATATTATCCCACTTCTCTCCATGCTGCCTTGTTAAACACCTTAATAGATTTCTCAATGAACAATTAACAACTTCAATCTGCCCATCTGTTTGAGGATGGTAGGCTAATGAGAAGGACAAATTGGTTCCAAGCTTCTTCCAAAGAGTCCTCCAAAAGTGGCCAATAAACTTTACATCTCTATCTAAGACTATGCTTGATGGCAATCCATGTATCCTCACTATTTTCTTGAAAAATAGATCAGCAACATATGAAGCATCACAAGTAGTTTTGCATGGCAAGAAATGTGCCATTTTACTAAATCTATCTACTACCACAAAAATGTTGTCATATCCTTTCCTTGTTCCAGGTAAACCCAATACAAAGTCCATGCTGATGCTCTCCCATGGCCTAGAAGGAATGGCTAGTGGCTGATACAAACCTGCATTTGTGGATCTCCCTTTTGCTTTCTGACGGATTACACATGCCTCCACAAATCTTCTCACATCTGACTGCAACTTAGGCCAATAGTAATGCCTCTTCACAAGATCAAGAGTCTTATCTAGACCAAAATGTCCTGCCATAGCCCCACAATGTTTCTCCTGAATAATATTCAGTCTCACAAAACACCTTGGAATACATAGCTGTCCACCCTTGAAAAGTAATCCATCTTGGATCAGAAATTCAAAGAACTCAACGTGATACTTGTCACCAAAGGAAGTACATACCTTGTAGATCTCTCCAAAGTCTTCATCATCATCATACATGGCCTTTAAGGAATCGATGCCAACATTCTCTAATTGGATCCGATTGATGGTCAAAACCCTCCTACTCAAAGCATCTGCTACTTTGTTCTTAACTCCTTTCTTGTGCTTGAGTGTAAAGGTGAAAGCTTACAAAGTTTCCACCCACTTCATATGCCTATGGTTCAACTTCTCTTGACTATTTATAAAACTAAGGGCCTGATTGTCTATGAAGACTATGAATTCTTTTGGCATCAAGTAATGCCTCCATTTCTTGAGTGACTGCACAAGAGCATACATCTCCAAATCATATGATGAGTATCTCTTCTTGGCATCATTGAGTTTCTCACTAAAAAATACAATAGACCTACCTTCTTGACTGAGTACGGCTCCAATTGCCATGTGGCTAGCATGACATTCTACTTGAAAAATCTTGTTGAAGTTAGGAAGTGCAAGAACTGGTTGCTCTGCCACCTTCCTCTTCAATGTTTCAAAGGAATCATCTACCTCCTTTGTCCAAGTGAACCTGCACTTCTATCCTCCTTTTATGGTGTCAAGCATGGGTGCACAAACATGACTAAACCCTTTTATAAACTTCCTATAAAAGGTTGCTAACCCATGGAAACTTCTAACATCACTCAAGGTTTGAGGAGTTGACCAAGACAATATGGCACTTACCTTCTCTTGATCCATTTTCAGTTTGTTATGTGAGATAACAAATCCCAAGTAGATGATCTCTTCCTGCATGAACAAACACTTTGCTAAGTTGATCATTAGCTGTTCTTCATGTAACCTTTTGAGGACCAAGTCTATATGGTTGAGGTGCTCTTCCCTTGTATTACTAAAAATCAGGATGTCATCTAAATATACTATGACAAAATTACCTATGAATTCCCTCAGGAACTCATTCATCAACCTCATAAAGGTACTAGGGCCATTGGACAAACCAAAAGGCATGACCTTCCACTCATATAACCCCTCATTGGTCTTAAATGTAGTTTTCCACTCATCTCCTGGCCTAATCCTAATCTGATGATAGCCACTCTTTAAATCTATTTTTGTGAAATAGTTAGCACCCCCTAAGCAATCAAGTAAATCTTCTATCCTGGGGATTGGGAACCTATACCTGATTGTTATCTTGTTGATAGCCCTTGAATCAATACAAAGCCTCCAAGTGCCTTCCTTCTTTGGTGCTAGGACAGCTGGTACTGCACATGGACTTAAACTCTTGCCAATTAGGCCTGTCTCCAACAATTCCTCAATCTGTCTTGCTACCTCTGCATTCTGTTCTAGGGTAAGCTTGTATGCTACTTTGTTTGGGAGTGTTGAGCCAGGGATCAGATCTATGCAATGGCTAATGTCCCTCATAGGTGGTAGGGACCTTGGTATTCCATCAGAGATGATGCCTTGGTACTTGTCCAATTGCTCTTGGATAGCAGAATCTATGAGCCTTTGCCTCTTCTCTCCCTTAACTTCTTGCTGCTATTCCTTGTTCACCTTTAGGCATGGAATTAGAGCATATGTAACTTCTGCTTCTTCTACTATCCCTTTTAATGAATTGTTTGCCTTCTACCATCATCACCTTAACTTCTTTCCCTTTTGATTCCAACTCATTCTCCATTAATGGTAGCAGCTCTATCACCTTACCATTCTTGGTGATTGAATATGTGTTTCTAACTCAATCATGGTGTGCTTTCAAGTCATATTGCCATGGTCTTCCAAATAGGAGATGGCAAGCATCCATCTTAGCAATGTCAAACAATAATCTATCCTTATATGGTCCAATTTGAAATTCTACCCAAGCCTGTTCTTCCACAATTGTTTGTTGTCCTTGGTGGAGCCATGAGATCTTGTATGGGCAAGGATGTGGCAGTCTTCTAAGCTTAAGCTTTTCTACCATCTCAATGGACAAAAAATTCTCAGTAGATCTAGAGTCAATCAGAACTTTACATACCTTTCCTCCTGCTTTGCAAGTAGTTCTAAAGAGAGACTTCCTTTGTGGGGGTTCTTTGTTGGGCACCTTCATGGTGGTCATTGCTCTTCTAATCATCAAAGATTCTCCTTTCTTGGGATATCCATAATTGTCAGGAGCATTCACACTTTGATTAGTGCTTGAACTTGCTACACTTTGACAATAAATTTCTTGAATCAGATTGATCCTCTTTTCTCCTATTGAACTTGTTGCCTTTGGTGGACATCTGCTGGCTATGTGGCCTTCTTGATTGCAGTTGTAACATCTAATCAGTGCCCTGCCCTGAGATCTTCCTCTAAATGGTGGTCTTCTACCCTTGAAGTTCCCTCTTTGATTGTAGCTTCTCCCTTGGTTTTGATTGTTGTCTCCTCTGCTGTTCTCTTGATTGGATTCACCTTGGTATCCAAATCCATTTCCTCTGCCTCTGAAAGGACTTCTACCTCCCCTTTACTATCTCCCTTTCCCTCTAATGTTCTGCTCATGCCTTCTCTTAAATTTCTCTTCCACTTTGAGTGCTAACTGGTAGCACTTTTGGATGTCTCTGGGTTATGTAGACTTATGTCTTCTTGAATGTTAAATCTCAATCCATTGAGGTATCTTTCTACCTTCTCTTCCTCACCCTCCTTTACCTTTGTCTTGACACATAGTTTCATGAACTCTTCTGTGTATGAACTGACTTCTAATTCCCTCTACTTCAAATTTGGTTTCCTCTTATGTAGTTGGATGTTGTAATCCAATGGGACATAGGCTTCTTTCACTAAAGCCATCATCTTCTTCCACGTAATAACTTTGTTCTTTCCTTCATTCACCCTATCATCTTGGATGAAATTCCACCAAGTTAGTGCAGCTCCTTTCATTTTGGATTGAGCTATCTTCACTCTTTGGTGATCTAGTATTTCCTCGGTCTCAAAGAAATTAGTCAAGGAGTCTATCCACTCCATCACTGAATCAGGTTCCATTTTTCTTGCAAACACTGGCAAGTCTATTTTCATATCCATGGTCCTTCTCTCCATGGATTTGAGGGCATTGAGTAAGGGTCTCTGGTCTGCAGGAACCTCTATCTCTTCCTGCTTTGGGATCTCCTCTTCATCCCAATCTTCTCATTTACCAGAACCTTCTTCCCCTTTCTCTACTCTGTCCCTCAAATTCTCTAGTTCTTCTTTCAATGCCTGATTCTGAGCTCGATCTGCTCTTCTCTCTGCCATTTGCTTTCTTACTAAGGCCATCAACTCAGCATTGGTCATCTTTGTTGGGTACGTTTTTGACCCTTCTCCTTCTAACATCTTATCTTCTTCTTCTTCTACCCAAAGAATACTCCTTCGCTCTGATACCACTATGATGTAGAGTAAGCAACAAAAACGTGGATAATTGATGTCATCTCCTCACCCACAAACATTTACCATTGTCTGTTTCCCCATCGGTCAAATACATTCAGTTTTGTAGATCAGAATTGCTAAAACCCCCTCTATTCATTGAACCCATGAACATACAGTTGAACCATTGAACCTTCAACTAAGGGTTGAACCACTGAGCTGTTGAACCGTTGAACCCTTGAACTAGTTCAATCGCAGATTCAACTATCACACACTTAAACACTATTGGTGATGAACCTATTGAACCACTAAACTGGTTCAACCATTGTTTCAGCTATCGGCACCTTTTGCTCCATTAAACCAAAGAACCTATTGAACCGTTGAACCTTCAATTATTCGGTTCAACATATACTAGCGATTCAATATACTCTCGTCGCATAGACTATACAGATTTAACCTTCCAGCTCAGTGAACCATTGAACCCGATACTCCTTGTTGAATTGACGAACCAACTGAATCCACTGTATCCATTGAACTTGTTCAACCGGTGGTTGAACTGTCGGCAACCTTTACTAGGATGAACCGTTGAACCTTTGAATTGGTTCAACCACCTGCAAACATCTATTATCGGTTCCCTTGATATGATTCAACATGATACACAGATGCAGGATATACATAAAATGTATATTCACATATAGACATGATATACACATGAAATTCACCTTCATACATTTGTGATATATACAGGAATTATATATTCAGCAACAAACACAAACTGGATTCAAAATAGATTTTTATACATACCATTTTCACAACATATACATAGGAAGTTGCTTGCATGCGAATGCGATATATTCACAGACTGTCTCTTCATACAATTGATGCATATTTGAACTTCCCGCTGATAACTTCTTTTGTGACAAATTCTGCAATTTCTATTCTGTCGTGTCCATCGTACACAAGAAAAACAAATAGAAAACTAATATACACAATCCATTCCACTGATTTCACAAAAATCCCCCAGTGGAATGGATTTAATCGTGCATCTCGACCACAGAAGAACTAAATGAAACACAAGGCAAATCTATACAAATAATATATAAGACGGTTTGATATACATAGAATTTACACCGAATCCAGAATTTGGTAGAACAGAAATTACAGAATTTCTACTTCTTCATTTCACATTATCGAACATAGACTAATTACAGATATTTTTTTGAAGGTGGAAGAACTCTCTATTCCTCGACCACCTTCCCTATTTTGTTACCTGACTCCCCTCTCCTCTGTTTTTAGGATTTTTCTTAAACCAAGATTATAATCAAAACCCTAACTAATCATATGACACCTATTTATCTCAAGACAACCAAACACCTAGTAATATGACACATTTGGTTAATCCTCCACCTAATCCAAGTGTCTAATGATGTCCAAATTCTCCCCAGGAGAAGAGATATTAAAACAAACATAAAATGCCAACATTAAAACAAACATGAAATGCTAACACAAATGCTACATTTTGACAAGTATGAAATGCATAAGCCATATTAAAACTGTCTTCTCCCTCAGATGTATATTTGGTTTTCTGAAGGGGTGCTCTTGCACCACATTCTATCAACCAAATTGTTGCTGCACCTGTAAGAGAAGATCAGTATAATGTCCAGAATGATAAAGATGAGTCTCGAGAGCTAAAAGACATAGAAGATCATGCCAAATCACTGCTATTCCTGTAGATCCAGTCCAATGTCCAAGACTTGTTCATAGCTGTTCCAGTCATCCAGTCATGTAATGTTGGTCCAGCAAGCTTCCAGTTGGATACACTTTCACCAAAAATGTGCCACATACACCTCTTGATCCAGTTAGCATTTGGAATCTCATGAATCTACATCAACTCATATTTTCAAGTGTCATGTGACTCTATTTTGGCTTTATTATGCCTTGAAAATTGACTTTTTATCATATACAATCAAATGGCTATCCATTTTGTCCAAATTCAATGTATTTGCAAGCTATATTTTGTCTTTTTCCTAAAGGACAAATGCAAATCCAAAAATGTAACAAACTATTGCACTTCATTAAATGTCATGTAATATGGACCATTGGTGTTGAGTTAATCTCCACCGTCCATTAAAAACTCGGTATGGTGCCTTGTCTATAAAAGGGCCATCCTTTTCTCTCATTTGCAAGTAAGATTAGATACTGAATTGCTAAGACTCTACCAAATTGTGATTAATACAAAACAAGTTTTGCAGGTTGCTGGGAATTTGTGTTCTTGTGTTATCCTCTTTGGTTTTCATGGTTCATATCAATATGAATTTAATTAGTTGTGCTTTTGCAATGATTGGTAAATGTTAAGATATCTGATGAATGCTTTGGTCCATACTATTAGTGCTTGCTAATGGTAAGTTGCTATGTATAGTTAGCCTGGGCTCTGTCATTGAATATAGTTCAGTTGCATTCCACTAGTTAAGCTACACCATTATCTAGGTGTTTAATGAGTGAATGTAATTTGAAAATTATAAGGATCCTTTGAAAATTGCATCATTTCTTGCAACATTGTGTGTTTCCTATCCTGGTGAAACAAGGAATGGTTTATTGAAATTATTTGTCTATCTACAATATTTTACCCCATTGTGACTATCACTTAGGATCTCTTATCCCTTCTCTCTCCCTTTCCTTTTGCATTTTATTTACATAAAGTTTGTTAGATTTAGGTTATAAGCAACACCTACATTATAAATCTATTGAAGATATCATAGGGTTTCTGCATATACATTGTGGTCATTTTTCGTAAACCCTGCATTTCATGTAAGACCCTTTGTTGGTACAACTAATCACATTCCACTGACATATTGCAAAAAAGATAAGACCTAGCTATATTATCCTTGGGGCAGTCCTATCTTGGATAGGATGTCTTTTTCAAGAGAGGTGTGATACCAGCATTCATACTTGCGTTGTTGTGTGCTAAAACCACCATCAATAGGTTGGCCAATGAATAGGAGACCAAGGGGGAGAAGACTTTCTCAATCCCCCTTCTCTACCTCTAGTCTTTAGGCTCTATGAAACCAAGGAGGGTGTTCCTATGTAAATGGACATATTTCTAATTCTCTGGTTGTCTCTCATTTACTAATGCCTTCTTCTCTTGGGGATAACATCGTTCTACTCAAAAGGCATGGGGTTTTCTAGAGATATTAGATTGTCAGCTTTGTTCATATCACAGATATGTTCCTTGTAGGCTGCTTGAAGGAATGTATGATAAAGTGAGGATTGACTAGATTCTTTAAGCTTCTATCTTATTCTTTGCAGAGGAATATGCAAGACATAACTTAATCAATATAAATATCCTAAAAGTCTATTATAGGAAAGGAAAATGTTTGGATTGAAAATACTTTGAGGATAACCAGAGGGGTGTAAGTTTAGTATAGTGTCCATGAAATAGGCCAGTGCCTATCCGTTGGGCCAAGGAATGAAAAAGGTCAAAATGATGAAACTTAAATAGACAATGATGTAAGAAACTTAGTTTATTGTAAAGGTACAACAATGTAATACATTAGAAATACTTTTACTAGCTTTGCAATCAACCATACTTAATTATCCCTGTATACCCGAATCATATCTGATATTTTGTAATAGCAATTTTTATATTATTCCTTGAGTCAAGGCCACAAGAGAAATATACCAACATAGGATAGATTGTGTCAATGAATAAAGATGATTCTTCAACCAAAAATATATTCATAATATGAAACTGTATACATGAAGTAGGAGACAGTGTATTTCAAAACTCAACAAAATCTATTAAATAAACTGTTTAGTAACTTGCATTATAGCTTTCAAATATTCAATCAAGAAACCAGAAGAGACTCAAATTGGAAACCTCAAAAATAGACAGCTAATTCTATTGTAGAGAACAAACTTATTTACAACTCCTCCCTGATTAGATTGATCACTATTTTAGACTCGGTTTGGAAATATGACCTCAAACCAATATCTTTTTCTAAGCCTTGAATCCCCTTTTATAGAAATAAGGGGGCAACACGCTTCAAGCCTTAAAATAAAAGAAGTTACAACTATTTTGTAACCAATAGATGCAGCTGAAGAGGCTGGTGCAACCACTTCATAACTGTGTGCTCAATGTCCATGTTGGCATGCTAAAGTACCTACTCTCCACAAACGTGTCCTCTCAATTTAGGCAGGAAACATGCAGTGAGGTTGATGGGAATCCAATTGTTTGATGTTGTGGAAGCCCTTATACCCATCCCATGCTGCTTATTTGTTTGAAAAGAGCATTCACTATCTAGTTTTCCCTCCATAATTGAGAATGAATGCAAGTGTCAATATCAAAAGAAAACCCTATTGACTGGAGTTCTTCATTTTATGCCCATTGTGACTTATAGGGATGTGATTCCTCTTTCATAATTGGGTGGTTACCAACCATCTCAATTAGATAGAAATCAGATGAAATCACATCAGACTGTGTATGGACATACCATCCACCCGGTGAGGGTAGTAATAGCAATGACAAAATAGGAGCATTCTATCCTTATATGCTACATCCAGAGAGGAAACATCCCCATAATTAGAGATAGTGCTTTGTTAGGAAAAGTAGAAAGGGGATGAAGGTAGAAGGAAAAATGAGTTTCCTCCACACCTGATAGTAATCTACCTAATCATAGTCATAAGAGGTGGCTGGAGTAGGGAGATTAAAATCAAGGGTCCCATTCTAGATGAAAAATAAGGAAGAAGAAATGCACGTAGAACTATGCACAGTGTTGGTGTTGCCTCCTAATCTTTCTTGTACCATTGATTCCATAAGAGATAATTGCAAGTCCTTCTAATTCTATAGGTGCAGATCGAGAGCCATGAGAACAAGGAAAAAAATCCTAAAGAATAGGGGAGTAGTTAGAACATGCAGGAGTAGGGGAAGGCCATACTGTCAGAATATATTTAGATAGTATGAACTATAACAACAACACTTGTCTATTTATAGAAATTCAGGGATGTAAGCATACATCTGCCCATCTGCGGTGTATTAATTTCTAGTCATTTCAGCATATTTCTTCCATAAATGGAAATCTATCAAAGATTGCAATAATTGAACAGAAAGATAAAACTTCATAATTCTGCATAACTTGAAAACATCACTTCTTGTATTGAATTTTGCCAGATCAAGTGTCTCAGTTCTCCCAATTGAGCCCTGTCATCATATCTGATTTCATCACACAATGGATGAAATGTCATTCCTGGTATCTGCACAAATTCCCAAGGGTCAGGCTTTCATAAGCCATACCATTCTATTACTAAATTCTTCAGAAGCGGTAGTGATGAAGACCCTACACATGCCTGAGCAGTTAATGATTTGATATGCAGATTAGCTAGGTTCAATGCCAACGAATCATTCTAGCATGATTTTGAATTTAAGCTGTTGATCTAGATCCCAGCTAGTGTCCTCACAAGACCCACATGCAAAGCCACATAACCCCTTGTACATAAGTCAAACATCCTTAAGTCCACGTTTGGAGCAAGATCTAATATCCTTTGACGAGGGAGATACCTATGTGTCACCTAATCCTACTCCAAGTGGCCCCTTGTATATAAATCAAGTGTCCTTAAGTCAATCTTTGGAGAAAGATTTGATATCCTTTGAAAAGGGAGATACCAATCTGGGTTATACACCCTATGAGCATCCTACATCACCATACATTCCAATGCCAATCCATGAGTCTACTAGTTCTATCTCGACACTGATGCAGAGCGAAATGCAACGGAAGCTAACTAACAGGAAGGAGCTGCCAACAATACAAACAACATGACAAAAATGTCTATCGGCTCAGCATCATCATCATATTTCCTAACAACATCAACTGCATCATCATATTTCACCAACATCATCATATTTCGGATGGTCGCTAACATCCTCCTGCCGACTACTATTCACCTCCTCCGCCTGTCGCCTATCATCATCATCATGATAATCAATGGGCGTGAATATCCTCCGGTCGCACTGTTCATCGGGTGCCAAACACAAGCGTCATCATCATGATATTCAATATCACCTTCGTCAGCAGGATATCCAAATATCCGGTAGCTTCTAATATCCTGATGACAATCTCCTTCAACTGCTTCCCTTCGATGTCCCGATAGCCGTCTATACTAACAACAGCATCATGATATTATTCATCCGGTTCCTCGAAACCTCCTGATGATGCTTAACAACTTTCTGCCTTCGCCGATACCTAAACCCTTAGCGACGACAGGATCAATATGCATAGGGGGATATCTTAATATCCTGATGACGATGACGTCATATGCTGATGACGATGACGTCACACATCATCCTGATGAACTCTTCAATACTTAGACAAAAACTAAACTTTCACACCCGCCTCTGCTAGCGATACGCGGATGATGAGCTTCTCCGAGAGATGATCCTGACTGCGATATATACACTGAGTATATATCCAACTCAAAACATCATGATGCACTTGCAACATGCGAACTTCAATAACTTCACGACCCGATCCTGATAGCGATGCATTCGCAGATGACGATGCGGCTTGCTCCGGCTGGAAACGCACATGCAGACTCCTGTGTATCCGTCCGCTGCATGTAAACACTCAGATCCGCTCTATTTCACAAGACAATGTGACGACCGGGCCGGATCACCTTCAAACCAAAGTCTAACAACTTATCTTTCTATACCTAGCACATGAGGATGCTAGGCTGATTCACAGCATGCTCCTAACTGATCTCTTAAACAATGCAATGCATAAACAGGAAACACAAATACTAACTAAGCTATGATACAGGACCATTCCACCGATTTGCAGGATCAACCGGTGGAAGGGTTGAAAGTACCCATTAACTTGCAAAACGGAAAGGAAATCAAAACAAATACAACTGATACAACCAGATAATGCAAAGATGAGATCTTATTCAATTGAAATTCAAATGTCCTGAATACAGCTTCACAATGTCTGAACTGCTCTCCTGAATCTCAACTCAACACAACATCAATCTCAACATGAACTGTCGATATGAACTATATCTAAACCCCAACAGATCGAAGGTATATATAACAAATCCTTCGAGTACTACCAACTCACTTCCCAGCGGCTGGGAGCTTCCAAGCGGCTGGGAGAGAGGACAGCTCAGCTAACCTTATCCCGATCTCTAACTGCCTACACATACTCCTATGCTGATCTAATACATAGCATCGGTCCAATGGACCTTATTACATGATAAAGTCAAACATACTAAAAATAGCCTATCTTGTCATCATGCGGACAATTCACCTATATCCTGATCATGTACGTCATCATGCGGACCTATAACTGCTAACTGCCTCATGGAGGCCAGCTGTTAGGTAGGTGCCTCTGCACCATACTCCCCAAAAGAAAAGAACTCATGTCCCATGAGTTAGGATATGGAAGTCCTCCACCTTTACACTTTGCCTGTGCAATGTTCTGCCCTGTTCCAGCTTTGTCTGCTGCTGTCTCTTGGCTGCTCCAAGACTTCTGAACTGTAACTTGCTTTCGGGCAAGTAAATCCTCATGCCTGTCAATGTAGGCTTTTCTCTCACATACCTTGTGTTTGTCAAGTTGCCTGACCATAACCTCTTTCTGAACTACCTCTTGAACTTCTGAAGTGTTCAACTCTGCCTTTCTTTCAACTCTTATAGGACAAACAATAGTCCCAACTATGACAACATCCTTGTCATTCTTCTCAACTGGTTGCTGTTTACCATCCTGTTTCTGAACATGCTGCTGACCTCTGTCAGTCACAACTGAAACTTTCTTCAGCTTGTTGTCTTTAACAACTTCTTTCCCTGCAGTGTCCTGAACTGCCTTTATGCCTGCTCCTCTAGGCATCTGCACAAACTCCTTCTTTCCCATTAAAATAATTTGAGCTGCCTTCTGTACTGCAGCTTTTGCCTGCAATGGCATCAACTTAATAATCTTCCCATCCTTCTTGATGGTGTAGGTATTAGCATACCCATCATACAGTACTCTTCTGTCAAATTGCCATGGTCTACCCAACAGTAGGTGACAACATTCCATGGGCAAAATATCACACAAAATTCTATCATGATATGCTCCAATCTGAAAATCCACATATGCCTGTTCAGAGACAAAAAGTGAATGACTATCACTTACCCAAGATGCCTTGTAAGGGTGTGGATGTGGAATCCTTTCCAAATGCAGTTTATCCACCATCTCCTGGGATACCATGTTGTCTGTTGAACCAGTATCAATGACAACCTTACATACCTTACCTTTGCTTTTACATGTAGTCTTGAAAAGAGCTCCTCTTTGCATCATATCCTTTGATGCCTGCAAACTAATTCTCCTTAACATCAATGATTCTCCACTCTCTGGATATCCATAATTATCAGGCTCCTGATCCTTTTGATAAATGTTTGGACTCTGCACACTTTTCTCTTCTTTCTCTTCTTGCACAAGTTGTACTCTCTTGTCACTCGTTCCATCATTTCTGGATGATGAACCTTTGTTTTCTGGACATTTGAAAGATGGATGACCAAACTCACCACAAGTGTAACATTTCCCTGAAAATGTAGTAGAACTTCTACCACCTCCAAATTTGCCTTTATTACCTTTCCATCCACCTCTGAAATCAGACTGTCCCTGTCCTTTACCAGTGTCTTCTTGACTCTCATTGGTTTGCCTTGTTCTATGGGCTGATCCTCTTCCTCTATTGTTCTGTTCTTGTTTTCTCTTCAACCTCTCTTCCACTTTCAATGCCAACTGAAAGCTTTTCTGCACTGTGTCTGGATTATGCAGACTTAAATCATCCTGAATATTAAACCTCAATCCATTAAGGTATCTGGCTACCTTCTCTTCTTCACTTTCTTTCACCTTTGTCTTCATACAGAGTTTCATGAACTCTTCTGTATATGAGCTGACATCTAGCTCCTTCTACTTCAGGTTTTGCTTCCTCTTGTGTAACTGGATACTGTAATCCAAAGGAATATAAGCCTCCTTTACCAATTCCATCATCTTCTTCCATGTGGCAACTCTACGTTTTCCCTCCTGTACTCTATCATCTTGAACAAAATTCCACCATGTCAAGGCAGCTTCTTTCATCTTTGACTGTGCTATCTTCACTCTCTGCTGTTCTGGTATTTCCTCTGTTACAAAGAAATTGTTCAAACAATCTATCCATTCCATTACTGAATCAGGGTCCATCTTACCTGTAAACACTGGTAAATCTAGCTTCACATCCATGGTTCTCCTCTCCATGGCCTTGAGGGCGTTCAACAGCGGTCTCTGGTCTGCAGGAACGACCTCCTCGCTCCAATTAGGGATCTCTTCTTCTTCCCTATCATCTTCTTTACCAGAACCTACTCTGCTCCTCAACTTTGCTAACTCATCTTTCAACTCCTGATTCTGAGCCTTCACGGCCTTGCTTTCTGCAATCTGTTTCTTCACCAGAACTGCCAACTCAGCGTTGGTCATCCTTGCTGGAACCTCAGATGTTCCTTCTTCGTCTGACATCCTGCTTATCTTTTCCAGAAGATCCTAACCTTTGCTCTGATACCACTATGATGCAGAGCGAAACGCAACGGAAGCTAACTAACAGGAAGGAGCTGCCAACAATACAAACAACATGACAAAAATGTCTATCGGCTCAGCATCATCATCATATTTCCTAACAACATCAACTGCATCATCATATTTCGGATGGTCGCTAACATCCTCCTGCCGACTACTATTCACCTCCTCCGCCTGTCGCCTATCATCATCATCATGATAATCAACGGGCGCGAATATCCTCCGGTCGCACTGTTCATCGGGTGCCAAACACAAGCGTCATCATCATGATATTCAATATCACCTTTGTCAGCAGGATATCCAAATATCCGGTAGCTTCTAATATCCTGATGACAATCTCCTTCAACTGCTTCCCTTCGATGTCCCGATAGCCGTCTATACTAACAACAGCATCATGATATTATTCATCCGGTTCCTCGAAACCTCCTGATGATGCTTAACAACTTTCTGCCTTCACCGATACCTAAACCCTTAGCGACGACAGGATCAATATGCATAGGGGGATATCTTAATATCCTGATGACGATGACGTCATATGCTGATGACGATGACGTCACACATCATCCTGATGAACTCTTCAATACTTAGACAAAAACTGAACTTTCACACCCGCCTCTGCTAGCGATACACGGATGATGAGCTTCTCCGAGAGATGATCCTGACTGCGATATATACACTGAGTATATATCCAACTCAAAACATCATGATGCACTTGCAACATGCGAACTTCAATAACTTCATGACCCGATCCTGATAGCGATGCATTCGCAGATGACGATGCGGCTTGCTCCGGCTGGAAACGCACATGCAGACTCCTGTGTATCCGTCCGCTGCATGTAAACACTCAGATCCGCTCTATTTCACAAGACAATGTGACGACCGGGCTGGATCACCTTCAAACCAAAGTCTAACAACTTATCTTTCTATACCTAGCACATGAGGATGCTAGGCTGATTCACAGCATGCTCCTAACTGATCTCTTAAACAATGCAATGCATAAACAGGAAACACAAATACTAACTAAGCTATGATACAGGACCATTCCACCGATTTGCAGGATCAACCGGTGGAAGGGTTGAAAGTACCCATTAACTTGCAAAACGGAAAGGAAATCAAAACAAATACAACTGATACAACCAGATAATGCAAAGATGAGATCTTATTCAATTGAAATTCAAATGTCCTGAATACAGCTTCACAATGTCTGAACTGCTCTCCTGAATCTCAACTCAACACAACATCAATCTCAACATGAACTGTCGATATGAACTATATCTAAACCCCAATAGATCGAAGGTATATATAACAAATCCTTCGAGTACTACCAACTCACTTCCCAGCGGCTGGGAGCTTCCAAGCGGCTGGGAGAGAGGACAGCTCAGCTAACCTTATCCCGATCTCTAACTGCCTACACATACTCCTATGCTGATCTAATACATAGCATCGGTCCAATGGACCTTATTACATGATAAAGTCAAACATACTAAAAATAGCCTATCTTGTCATCATGCGGACAATTCACCTATATCCTGATCATGTACGTCATCATGCGGACCTATAACTGCTAACTGCCTCATGGAGGCCAGCTGTTAGGTAGGTGCCTCTGCACCAGACACCTTCATGTAACTATAACTCTAATCCAAGTCCTAATTCATCCAACCCTAAAATTCCTCCATCCAATCCTAGTCCCAATCCAAACCCTAATATGTCCAATCCATCTAATCCCAATCCAAACCATTCACCAAATCCTAATCTGAAGCTGTAATGTCCCCATTTTGAGCTGAGTTATCATTTTCCAGTTTGAGTTGTTTCTATACATGGAGAACTAGAAAGTTGGCTCAACTAGTATGTTATTGGGTTATTTGGAAAATGCAATATTGAAATTGTATTTTCAATTTGTATATAGTTGATCGAATAAAGGAGGGAAAATGGAATCTTTAATTGCATTTTCCTAAATTGATTTATACAATATTTGATGACTCATGTTTTACATTCATTGTTGGGATCGTTTGAATGAGGCATTTGCCAATTGGGTATGGCATTGGAAATAAAGTGGGTCTATTTTAATGTGCATAAGCAAATAGTTAAGGAGGCATTCACCCAGATATAAGGATGATCTACTTCATTTCTTGAAATGCTTTGTTTAAAGCACTAACCGCTGGAGCTAGATAAAATCATTTAAAATGTTGTTTGAAACTACCAATGCCAACATCTAAAGGAGAAGAATCAGCGGCCAAGATAAAGAGAGTTTTTTAAATGCAAAATAATAATATTAAATGTTGAATACCATCCATCCAAGCATTCACATAGTTCGCTAGAGCTGAGAGGGAATCAACTGGATATGGAAGAAGATTTTAAATGCCAAGAAAGGGATTGACGCCCAAGCCTATGAAGGATATTCAATGCCGAATGAAATTATTAAATGAATGCAAGCAACTGTTGCCTATGCAAGAAGGGTTGATTCATACGGGAGATGTTTCTAAATGACAAAACAAGGATTTTAAATGATTGCTCCAGCCGTCCAAGCAGAAGAGAAGAATATTAAATGTTTGTCAAGGCAATTGCCATGCAAGCATCCAATCGGCTAGCCAAGGGGATTGATTATATGGAGATTGATATACTTTCATTTAAAATAATTAAAGATTGTTTTAAATGATTGTATTTTTGATGTAATGCATTTACTTTTGTTCAAACTCTTTGATCATCATTGGTGGAATCCAAAATTCATTCCAAAATGCCAAAGAGGAGGAGCACTCAGCCATAAGGAGTATATATTAAGGATTCCATTCTCAATAGAGGCAAATGATCAATTTGGTATGTTTCTCTACTTCATAGTATTACTAGAAATTTCTATTTTCTAGTGATTTCATACAAGGAGATGACCCCTTGTGATATGGAGACGGCCCCATATCTGATTTAGAGGTGATATCACTCAGATATTCACCATTAGAGATTCATTTTGTAGGTTTTGTGGAGTGTTTGAAGAGAAGGTGAAGACTTTACAAGGCAATTGGCACCATTGGGAGTCCATCGATTGCATGAGGAGGCACTTTTATGAAGTTTTCATCAATTTTGGGCATGCTACAACAGTGACAAAGTTTACACCAGTCATTCATAGAGCTAGAAAAGTGTCTTTATCAATCAATTTATCAGTTACATATAGTTGGAGACTTCTTCCAAAGCCATCGCTTCATTCTTGGAAGCCATTGTGTGACAATCAATAAAGAATTTGATTTGATGTAATTTAATGTTTATGATCCTAGCTGGGAAAAATTAGACATTACAATAGTCCCATCAGTTTGATATACAGAGACATTTTATGTTTGTTTATCATATATGTCAGTTGGGTTGATTGGAGGATCATTTCCCATAGTATCATCACTTGTAGTAGTAAGTTTGCATGACATTTGGTACTCATTTTCCATTTGTATTCAAGTTTGATATAAAACAATGATGTATTGTCACATGGGACAGTGAATAACATATTGCATTTGCCATCATTGAAGCTATCAATAAAGTATTGAAGTTGTGGAGTTCAATTGTTCATGTGTTTGTTTACTTTTTATGCTTTTAGAGTTTAGAAGTTGAAGTTAAATTTGGCAAAAAAAATTCAGTCAATTTGTAAGAGGGTTATTACAGTGGTATCAAAGCCAAGATTCTACCAGCCTTTGGGTTATGCATACAAGAGAAGTTGGACTACATATATATTATACCAAGAGGTCAGCTAGACAACCTCAGCAAGGAGAGGTTAAAATAGCTACACAACCACATATGGAGGAAGGTGGTAGTGGTGGTAATGGCAGCCCTAAAAGACATAATGGTAATGAAGGCTTCAATTTGGAAGAGTTTATGCATGCCTTTGGACAGTAGATGCGGGATTGGTCAAATCAAATCATAGAGGAGATTCGTGACATCAAAGATGAGCATGCTTCTAGGAGATCGAGGTCAAGGAGTGTAAATAGTGGAAGGACAAGTATTGCAGGTAGAAATGTAAGGAGACATACACATAGAGAGCCTACTCCAACTCCTACTCCTATAGGTAGAGCAACCACAATAGTTGATGATAGATCACTTCATCCAAGATTTGAGCCAGTGATTGAGGAAACATCTTCAGAGGATAAGGAGGTAAATGTTAATCTCACAGATGATATTATGGTTGCACATGATGAATATAATATACTCCCACCTGATGTTAGGTGAGACCTAAACTTCAATCAATTCATGTTCCAAAGGAGTGAAAAGAACAAGAAGAAAAAGGAGCAAAAACCTAAAAAAGAAGGAATCTAAGGAGTATAAAGAGGCACTAAGTAAAGTTCCTTTACCTAATTTTGATGGTAGTGGTAAGATAAGTGCTAGAGCATGGATTCATAAGCTTGACACCTTTCTTACACTCAAACCCTTGAGTGAAGAAAAGGCCATACACTTTTCTACTATGCATTTGGAGGGTTTGGCATACGATTGGTGGCATCATGGACTTGTGTCACAATGACATGATATGGTTACTTCATATGATGAGTTCACTCGTAGGCTCATTAAAAGTTTTGACAGGAAGGACATAGAGGTCTACTATAGGGAATTGATACAATTCAAATAGGTTGGAAAAGTAGACTCTTACATCAATGAGTTTCAAAAGATTGTAGTTATGGTTCCTGAGATGCCAAAAAGGAGAGTCACTATGTTATTTGTTAAGGATTTGAATGATAGAATGAGAGGATTGGTGAAGGTACATAAGCCTATGATGTAATGAGGGGTTGTTAGATGATTTAACAAACTCAATTTGGTGTGACTCAAACAACTTTCAAACCTCAAGTATCAATCTTCACACTTTTCACCTTTCAACCAAGCCTAGTCTAGTAGGACAACATACCCTATTTTTGGGCTTTTCTCTCAACATTTCCAAAATACATCCCAAAAAAATGCTGATTCAGATACCCATTTCCAAGTTACATAACATATCCTAAAACCAATAGTGACTCCTTTGGACCATGTGCCTCAAAAATGGCATTTTTCGCTGTCTAAAATAGGCTAATTAGGCCTAGTTTGTGAAAGAACATACCTATAAACACCCATCAACCCCCTAGACTTTATGGGACAACACTTCTCATGTGCCCAAACTCTCAAAATCATAATTAGTTTTAGAAGAAACCTTCATTAACATACCAAACTACAAAACCCTTAATTTAGGCCAATTTGAAGAGGGTTTATTGAAAATGAGGGTTCCAATCACTTTCTCCACAAGACACTACCTCCAACACCTTGAAATAGACCTAAAAAAACTCACAAAACCATTAGATAACCAGTTCCATTGACATTTTGCCAAAACCCCTCTTTAGTTCCTCATTTCTACATTGAAAACCCTTCCAAACAACCTTAGAACATTGCTCTAAAATCCCACAAGTATTTTCTGCCTTTGAGGCTTTAAATGAACCTCTATCATGCCTAATGGGTCATTCCACCAAGCCACAGAGATTTACAATGGGAGGAATGCCCTAAATCATCATTTTATGCTCTCAAACCCCTGTTTTCACAGTCAAACAGGCAGTTCCAAAAAAAACATGATATCTCCCTCAAAACTTCATGAAAAAACCTCAAACCAATTTCCAATGAAAGTTAACTCAACCTCCTATCACATCTAATTGGTAGTTTTTAACTGTCCACACCTATTTTTCAATTGTGGAGTCATTTTCTCCTCTCTACAACACATGTTTACATTGAGTTTTCATAACAACTCTTAGAAACCTTTACATTACATGACTTTTATTTGACTAAACATGACTCAAAACACTAAACATGACCCACAAACAAATGGAATTGGCCATTTTGACCTTATTACATATCATTTGATGATAAACATCATGACTTTGTCCTAGAGCCACCTAGGACCTTATTGACTCTTCATGGCCAAAATGGGCCAAGGTGCTCCTGCTCCAACCTACCTTTCACATGCATACTCAGCTACAAAACTCTTTCCTTGAGGTAGCCATTGAGATTTTATCCAATACTTTGCATCTGTAACTCTGTATGTTCTTGGATGAGGCTTCATCTCTATCATCAGACCTGATGGTGGTCTGCTGTCTAATCCTTGATAAAAAACAAAGGACATTCTTGCTTTTATGCCTTCAAACAACCTATTACCAAAGGTTCCTTGCTCTGTCCTTTCCTCCATAGCAACTTCATGTTAGTGGTTACCCTTAATATCTGGTCCAATGTGTCCTTTTACCTTTGTTTTCAAAAGCACTTTCTTATCAGCATTTCTTACCTCTGTACTTGTAGATCCACCTTGTTTTTTAGCCCTGCTCTCAACCAAGGGACACAATATTGTTCCTATCATGACATTTGTGTGCCAATCAACTATCAACTTATCCTTAATACTTGTTTCAACCTTCATATCTACTGTTATAGCACTCTCATCTTTTTTCTCAACCTTCACAAGTTCTTTCTTTCCAAATATAACAATCTTGGTTTTACCTTTCCCTTTCTCATCCTACTGCAAAGATGTTAGTCTAAATGTTTTTCCATCTTTCTTGATAAGGTAGGTGTTCTCCCAACCATCATACAGTGTCTTCCTATCAAATTTCCATGGTCTCCCCAATAACAAATGACAACAATCCACAGGTAAGATATCACATAGGACCCTATCCTTATATTCACCAATCTGAAAATCCACATATGCTTGTTCATTCACTACAAGAGACTGACTATCATTTACCCAAGAGGCTTTATATGGCATTACATGAGGCACTATATATAGTTTCAACTTTTCTACCATCTTCCTAGATACCATATTATCTTGTGAACCTGAATCAATAACAACTTTGCATACTTTACCTCTACATTTGCATGTGGTCTTGAAAAAGTTCTTCCTTTGGCTCATGTCTTCTTGCTTAGGTGTTTGTAACAATGTTCTTCTGATCATCAAACTTTCTCCTACCTTTGAAGTAACATTCACCATAGGTGAGGTCACACTCTCCTCATTCTCTTGCATAAGTTGAATTCTCTTTTCACTTCTTCTCCCACCCCCACTTGAAGTAGCACCAAACTTTTCAGGGCACTTGAAGGATGGATGACCAAACTCACCACAAGTATAACACTTTCCTGTAAACATATTAGAACCTCTTCCACCTCCAAATCTGCCCCTTATGCCTCTAAAGCCTTCTCTAGAATCAACAACTTGATCTTTGCCCTTGTGTGTGTCTTCTGTCCTTCAAAAGACTATTGTGATGTAGGGAATGCTCCTCTTCCTCTAATTGATTTGTCTTGCCTTCTTTTCATTTTCTCCTCAATCCTAACTACCATTTGATAACATTCTTCAACACTTCTAGGATTAGCCAAAACCAATTCATCTTGTATGTTCAATCTCAAACCACCCAAATATCTAGCAAATTTTTCAATTTCATTCTCATAATGACCAGACCTCATGCTTAATTTATAAAATTTCTCAGTATATGATTTCACATCCATTTCTTTTTGTCTTAAAAATTGAATTTTTTTAAGCATTTGAACTTCATAGTCCTTGGGTAAGAACTTACCTTTGATTTTTACTACCATCTTGTCCCATGAAGAAATCCTTGAATTTCCTTGATTTCTCCTCTTTGATTGTAGGTAATCCCACCATACTAAGGCATGACCGTCCAATTTGGTCTTTGTAATCTTTACTTTTTGCTCCTCAAGAACTTCATCACATTCAAAATGATTATCTAATGCAGTTATCCAATCAAGTAACTCTTCCTCATTCAGACTCCCACCATACTTTGGAACATCAATCTTTACCTTAGGTTTGTCATTCTGGACTGTCCTTAACAACTTTGCCATTCTCTGACCTTCAGGATCAAGGTCTTCATCTACATCTTCAAATTCTTCACCATCCTCTTCTTTATCTAATTCACTTTCTTCCACTTCTCTTCTTTTATTTTTCTCTAAGGCTGCAATCCTAGATTGAAGGGATTCTGTAAACTCTTTCATCTCCCTCATCTCCCTAGCATGCTTCTCCTTCTTCTCTTGTAACTCTCTAGCAGTACCAACACTCTTTGGAGGCATCTTGATAACTTATCTTTTTAACTTCTTCTTTGTTTCTTCACAAACCTGCAAAACCAATCACAAGATCTATTCTCTGAAGCTCTGATACCAAGTTGAGACATGAAACAACTAGGACTCGAATCTAAAACCTTCCATTCATTGCTACAGTGCTCTACCACTGAGATATTGGCCCCTCTTAGACTAGTCCATTGTCAGTCTGGGTGTGGCTTATTTCCTACACCAACACCCCCCCTTAAGCCACACCTCTCGTGTGATTGGGGCTCCTAGCCTGGGCCTAGCTCTGATACCATGTTGATGCAATGAGGGGTTGTTAGATGATTCAATAAACTCAATTTGGTGTGACTCAAACAACTTTCAAACCTCAAGTATCAATCTTCACACTTTTTACCTTTCAACCAAGCCTAGTCTAGTAGGACAGCAGACCCTTTTTTGGGCTTTTTCTCTCAACTTTTCCAAAAGACCTCCCAAAAAAAATGCAGATTCGGATACCCATTTCCAAGTTACATAACATATCCTAAAACCAATAGTGACTCCTTTGCCATGTGCCTCAAAAATGGCATTTTTCACTATCTAAAATAAGCCAATTAGGCCTAGTTTGTGAAGGAAAATACCTATAAACACCCATCAACCACCTAGACTTGATGGGGAAGCACTTATCATGTGCCCAAACTCTCTAAACCAAAATTCGTTTTAGAAGAAACCTTCATTAACATACCCAACTACAAAACCTTTAGTTTAGGCCAATTTGAAGAGGGTTTATTGAAAATGAGGGTTCCAATCACTTTCTCCACAAGCCACTACCTCAAACACCTTGGAATAGACCTACAAAAACTCACAAAACCATCAAATAACTAGTTCCATTGACATTATTCGAAAACCCCTCTTTAGTTCCTCATTTCTACATTGAAAACCCTTCCAAACAACCTTAGAACATTGCTCTAAAATCCCACAACAAGTATTTTATGCCTTTGAGGATTTAAAGGAACCTCTATCATGCCTAATGGGGTCATTCCACCAAGCCATAGAGATTAACAATGGGAGGAATGCCCTAAATCATCATTTTATGCTCTCAAACCCCTGTTTTCACAGTCAAATAGGTAGTTCCAGAAAAAAATGTAATATCTCTCTCAAAACTCGATGAAAAAACCTCAAACCAATTGAAAATGAAATTTAACTCAACCCCCTATCACATCCAATTGGTTTTAGATCAGTACAGATAAATGGTACAGCCTGGAACAACAAATTTTTAGGGAAAAATCAGAAAATTCTGTTTTTATTCAATTTTTGCAACTCCAAATTCCCTCCAACTTCTCTCCTTGGGGTATGTGAGGGTATTTGTACATATGCAAGGTGGTTTTCAACTGTCCACAACTATTTTTCAATTGTGGAGTCATTTTCTCCTCTCTACAACACATGTTTACATTGAGTTTCCAAAACAACTCTTAGAAACCTTTACATTACATGACTTTTATTTGACTAAACATGACTCAAAACACTAAACATGACCCACAAACAAATGGAATTAGCCATTTTGACCTTATTACATATCATTTGATGATAAAACATCATGACTTTGTCCTAGAGCCACCTAGGACCTTATTGACTCTTCATGGCCAAAATGGGCCAAGGTGCTCCTGCACCAGCCTAAGACATTGGATGAGGCTATAGAGCTTGCATTAGATATTGATACCTATGCCACACCATTTCAACAACAAAGGAAGAATTTAAAAGATGAGCATGCAAGTCAACAATCCCAAGAGCAGCCCATTCCCAAAAAATAATGACAAAGGTACTACATCCAAGATGAGTTATGAGGAAAGAGATGAATTGAGAAGGAAAAAGTTGTGCTTCAATTGCAAACAATGTTGGGAGATTGGTCATAGGTGCCTTGGGAAAGGCAAGGTGCATTACATAGAGGTACTTGATGACGATGATGATGAACAACCAAAACTAGAACATACAAATGATGATAACAAAAGTTCTAGGATCTCTTATCTTTCAAGAGCTCCAAGCTACAATCCATTCATCTTTGAGGGCACATTGTTTGGTTGCAAAATTTTGGCACTTCTTGATAGTGGAGCTTCACACAATTACATTGATGAGGGTTTGGTGAACAAAAGGGGTTTGCTTTGTGATGATTTTGAGGGCTTTGATGTAACTACAACATGTGGACTTACTATTCTTTGTAAGAAGAAAGTGAGCAAGCTTAGTATCAAATTTGGTGAGTACACTCTTTGTGATGACTTCTATGTTCTTGATTTGAAGGATAATGAAATTGTGCTTGGTTTGAAATGGTTACATTCTTTTAAAAGAGTTATACATGATCTACAAGTTATGGAGTTGACTTTGCAACATGATGGCAAACAAGTTGTTGTGAAAGCCCTCAAGTATACTTTACCTCATCAAACAACAACTAAGTATATGATCACTATGAGTCATGAATGGTTTCATACAAGCATAGGTGATACATATGGAGTTTCTTGTTTTGGGATATCCTTTGATGGAGTTGATTGGCATGATATAATTCCTGATTTGTTTGAGTACATCAGTCCTATTCCTTCGCAATCAGCTCAAATTGATTATTTTGGGGCAGCCAATGATGATGTGCTTGAATATCACAATAGTGATGAAGAGGATTCAGTTTTGTTTGATGCATTAGTTCCATTTGATGAACTAAAATAGCTTACTCATGATTTTGATAATGCTTTCTTATTGGTGTACGTGGATAATTTGATAGTCCATTTTCCACGGTTTGATAGATTTTCTTCATTGCTGGACATTAGAGAATGTGATTTCAGTTTACATACAACAGTGATTGGGACAATTTATAATGAAGGAAATCAGTATATCTTTATTGAAGAGGGACCTAATGGTAGTTCTCTATCTTCATAAACTTTGGATGGTACATTTTACACTAATTTTGATAACATTTTCAGTGTGCATGATGTTGGTCTGAGTTATAACATTGAATTAGGAGGAATGGATATATTTGTATTTGACAACTACATCTTCATAATTGGCACCTTTATTGATGTGGACGTGTTTGTATCATTATGCGACAGTGGAAACGGTCCCAGGATCTCCTTCATCAACAATTTTGAGATGGTATGTGTATGTTTGCATGGACAGGTTAGATAGGTTTGGAATCGATTGATCATGATGTTAGTCATAAGCAAACATGAAATAAAAGTTACACAACAACCTTTATTTATCTTGAAAGATACGATGAATTCAAAGAATTCATGATCCCAAGTCTCCATTGATTAGTTCATAATCTACTGACGTTACTCAGTGGTTGATGTGTGTTGTTGTTTTCCATTTCAAGGGGCCTTACGTTGATTGATTAGTAGATTTTGTTTCCTGCAAATGTGCTACACAGAAAGGTTATTCTACACAATTATTTGCTCAAATAATGTATATGTACTTGGATCATTGCATGATATTTGTTGATTGAACATGCTTTAACTCTAAATATGCTATATATTTCCAATTGTCTATGAGATGTCAGCATATTTCATGTTATTTGCTTCTGATTATCTGTTATTTACAATTATGGTGATGGAATGTTATGAAATTGAAAGAAAATTAAAAGAATACTTCAAATTTTGGTGAATCTTTAGCTATTGAACCACATACACACTTGATATAGTCATGAGGAGAAGAAATCAAACCATATTTTCACCAGGATGTTCCACAGCTAGATACAGATGATGCTAACTTCAAAGGATAAGGAATGAAGACAACACATGCAGACTGATAAGCACTCCAAGGGATGCAGCTAATCAAAGCATGTATCAAGAATTTAAACATAGATTACTTAGGATTTATGATGATTTGTAATCAAATTGGTCTTCTCTTTCATTAAGTATGCAAAAACATGTATGTTTACAACAACTTTGAAATAAGTCCTAATATTTCAGCAATCAAATTTCAATTAAGCTTCCAAATGTTTAAAATATGGCATCCCTGCACCTTTTATAGAATAAGGTGAGGGAGTGATTACAAATGACCTACGGTCAAGATTTATCAATTAAGATCAATAGTAGATATTCCTTCTTGACTTAGTCAACTATCCTCTGTGGCACAGGTTACCATTTGGCAACCATCTGGGTGACTTATTATCTTCTAAGTACCTGATGCATATGTCGCTTTGGGGATGCATCTTCCTTTCATTCTTCGGGTTCTTCCTCATCATCATGATCATCATGATCATCAATTTCTATATCGTCATCACCCTGATGAATATTATCCTATATATGGACCTTTACTGCTGCCCTGATATTTTCATAAGCCTACACTATCTTATCAACTTCCCCGCCATCTTGAGTTTTAGCCTTAGTGATAGCATGCTTATGAGCTTGAATTTTATCTTTGAGAGCCTCCAATTTACCCTTTCTGTTATTTAATATTTCATTATACTTCTCCACCCTAACCTTGATCCTCATGATCTTATCCATCACTTCTTCTGTCATGTGGGTGAGGGGGTTCTCAACTACTGGCTGGAAATTATCATGTAGTGCCCTGATGGTGAAATCTGTATCTTGGTTTTCAACCTTCCCCTCTACTTTTTCTTCCAAAGCTTCAAGGAATTCTGCCTCATCTACCATCATACTATGCAACTTGATACTGATATCTCTTAACTTGCCACTGCACTTCTTCAAGACATCACATTCGAACCTGATGTCCTCATACCATACATCTACTAGTAGGGCAGTGTTATTATTTAATACCTGATTATTTATCAGGACATGAGGATCAATCCTCTTTATTTCACTTAGAGCACTTAAGGGTTTTTCTAGCTGGAATGACCTCCTTCCTATCTCATTTTGCATTTTATCCACCTTCCTCTTCAAAGTTCTTAAAGAATTCCACCTCTGTAAAGAGGTTCTCAATACATCTTCTGCTTCTGTAAGGGCCATCAGCATCCATTTATCCATGATCATGGCTTGATGCTTCATGAGGTCCAGCTTATTAACTTCCTCCTGTGATATAACAGTCAATGGGACTGCATGATCTGCTGGTGTACTATCAGGGTTAGTTAACCCTTTTATATATGCATGCAGCTGAGCAATGTGCTCTTTATGCTGTTTATTTTTCTCCTTTTCTTTCTTTACCCTTTGGGTCAAAGAATCTATGATATCCTTCCCCTCTTGACCCTCTTGGTCTTCATTGGCAAAGCCTAAATCAACTGTAGTGATTCAGAATTCTTCCAAGGTTATTCTACCCTTTTCCTTTTCTACTGTGGGAAGTGCTACTTGGGCAGTCCTTCTGCCTGTAGCAGGATCTCTTCTGATAGCTGAGGTTAACCTAGCTTTCCTCTTTGGTTTCATGATGGTCTCTATAAACAAGGTTGAAACATCAAATTCTTGAACTTCAAAGTCTTGTTCCATACCTATTTCCTTTTCCAGCCACTAAGGTACTTCATCTCCTGATCCTTGTCATGTTTTATCATCATCATGTTCACCTTGATCTTCGGTATCTATCTCTATTCTGGGTGGAGAAGGTGATTTCCTGATTTCTTCCTCATGATGTTCTTCATGAGGGGGATCTTGTTCTATTTCTTCCTCTTGAGGAGCTTCTTTCTACGGTGGATGATCTTGTGGTGTATCCATATGATGATCATGTACTTCTTCTTCTATTTCATCCACCTTATTATGTTCCTCCCCTTGAGGCATATTTGTATCTCTAGATGTCTTTGTGTTTAATCCTAGTGCATCACCCTGATCTTGAGCTACATTTTGTTAAGCACCTGATATATTGACCTCTGGCATCTTAAGGTCCTCATGACCTGATGTATCTTTATCTCCTATAGTATGTTGAGTCCAGACGACATCATCACCTGATGTTTCTTTATCACCTCCGCCCTTTTGTTGGACTTCAACTATTTTAGTCTCATCAGGTATCTCTTGTTGGTGCTGGCCCATATCTAGAGCGTGGCTCTCTATTTCTGCCTGCTTGACTACTTCAATATTTTCTATTACATCAAGTTCACCTACCTTATCTTTAAGACTCATATCTTCTCTATATGTCAAGTCTATCACTGCAGGGCTAGTTATCTGATCTACTAATTTGTCAAGCCTAATTTTTTGGGCTGCCCTTTCTGGTCTATTTTCTTTCTCTTCTTTCTCTATTTGCTTCAACTCTTCTAGTACTGCCATCTGTACTGATGGGGTCCCATGTGGGGTCATACAAGTACTAGAAGCAAGAGTTTCCATCTACTGAGAAGCTACATTTTGCACCACCTCATCATTTGATAAGACAACAGTGTCTTCCAAGGAGAAAGTACCACCTTGACCTACCCTGGAGGCTTCTTTTGCTTGCTCCTCTGCTTTCTCTGTCTTGAATTGGATAATGGTGGGAAGTGGCACATCATGTTGCATTTATTTTCTAAACACTTCACCACCAGCCCCCCTTAATACTATAGGGTCTGTTCTGATCTCACCCCTAATATGTGTTCTTTGTTTTTTGGGTGGTGACATTAGGGATGCTACCTTCCTTTTTTTGGTGACCATCATAGGATCATCACCTGAAGGCTCTTTACTTACCGGCTCCTCTTCAATAAGGATATTCTCCTCCACATTTTGTTGTGAGGCTTGGCCCTCATCTTGTACTTCTGCAGTCTCTATAGCTAGCCTTAGGATTCTTTGTGTCCTTGGTTTATCCATCAAAGGTGGTACAGATGAGGCTAATGCCTATCTTGATGTAGATTGCAATTCTCTTGATTATCACCCCTTTAGGACTATCATCAGTCTTCTTTCCTCTGGGGGGTCCTTTCCTTTATTTCTGTGCAAGCAGTCTTTCTCCATTAGATTTTCTTTTCTCAACAAGAAAGTCATCATATTCCTCATTAGGGATATCCTACCTTTTTCTCTTGTTATCCACTGTCATGGCTACACCTCTCTTCTTCAGTGTATTTATTTGTTCATCTACCCATGATTGGGTCAATTGCAACACCCCACTTGTAAACTAATCCAAGGATATATCCTCTGACTGTGTTAGATCAGGGGCTGAGATGGTGTCATTATATACCTTATCTTCATATTCATTTGACATGGGCTTTCCATCATCTTTCTTTAACTGTGTAGGCACTGAGATGCAGTCAAATGTCCTTATCTGATTTAAGGTGAGCCTTTGATATTTTCTTCTTACTTCTGCTTCATCCTCACAATTAGTCTAGAAATCTTCTAAGTGCTTCTGATGTATGGGCTTCCCCATTATCTTCTACATTCTACCATAGGGGTCATATGATCTAGCCAATGGAAATGGCTGTAGGTACATCAGGTTCAGACTCCCTATGACATTCTTTATACTTTGTGAATCAAGGCACATGTACCAACCCATAGTTACTAAAAATAGTACTGGAGGAATCCTATTATGTGCTTTATATGCATCCAATATGGTAGATATCTGTCTCAAAAATTCCATTAGGACTACCCCATCAATAGGGTGCCAGGGTAACATAAAGGGTTGGCCTTCAAAACCTTCTATTCTGATATAGGAAAAAGTGGTAAATTGGATGAACTAGGCACCATGCTTGTATATAACTTCTTGAGCTTCCATGCTCAATCTCTTGGTTCTATCCTCTTCCATAGTTCTAACCAGATGCATGGAAAATGCATCATTCACTAATTTGTAATCAAAGAGATAGTTCCTTCTCTATAACTGATGATAATGATCCCATATATGGGCATCATCAATACTGTTGCCAATCTTTCCAACTGTGGTCAGTGCACCAAATGTTCCTTTGTAGGCACATGAATAAACAACATATGAAGTCATGTGGAATGATCATTCTAGACCTCCCAGGTTCATCATCTGTTCATCCAAAGCATCACTGATGATCTTGGCCCATAATGGCTTGCTTTTTGTATAGAGGACCATCTGGATGATTCCAAACATCCAATTCTTGAAACTCCCAGCATGAGGCTGACCTGTCATCTTGTTGAGAAGGGTAATCATGTATTGATAATCATCATCAAAGTCAAATTTGTATAGATACACTGGCAACATGGCAGAGGCAGTATAGGTGTTGTTTTTAGACCTCCATTGGTATATCCTCTTCCTAGCACTCTTCTTATTGTTTTCATACTTTGTCTCCAGTTTGTGCAGATCCATACTGACTACCTTCTTTCCAACTAGGAGATTGAAAGTAGATGTAATCCCTTTGATTGAAAAGTCTGCATAAACCCTTCCATGTTTTTCCACCTGCCTTGTCTGAGGGTTATAATTTTTGGCACATTCCACTACTAGCTCTGAGGTTTCCATGGCATAGGGAAATTCGGCTACATGCCACATTCCTGATATAAATATGTCATCTAGTAGGGTATTATCTATATCATCATGCATCCTAGATGACCATGCTACTAAATCTATTTCCCCTTGGTGAGTGTCTCTAATGGTGCCATACTTGAATTGTATCCCTTCGGGCTGAACGTACATAGGCTTAAGAAATTATGCTCTAGATCTATTCTTCCTGATGTCTGCCATGGATTCCTGCAATAAACATGACTAGTCTTACCATAATAGTCATATTCATTCATATAACACTATATATCGGTACGGCATCATGCATATTTATATTCATTAACTCATCATGATATGCATATTTATAGAATCAAAACACTGGAAAAGTCATACTACCTAGACATGTAGAAAACGACAACAAGAGGGTTTTTTAATTACTTACCTGATAACGCTTATCTCCTGGATTAGGCTGATGATTACAGAAAAGGGTAGCAAATAATGATGATCACATGTTCCGTTATGCTGCAAGCTGTTGTCCATCCATAGGTAGCTTCGTATGAGGGTTTGACTCTCTACTCTGTAAATTCTTGATTTTTGACAAGGTAAATTAGAAATGACCTTGGAAACTTACCTTTAAACCCTTCCGTAGGGTAGATTAGGGAAAAACCAAGTTAAATCAATTAGAACCATTAATCTTCTGCACGAAATCCATGGATGTTGCCAGGTGTTTGAATCACATTCGCAGTTGGTGGGAATCCACCTACTGCATTTATGTGCATTTAATGTTATGAAGCAAGATGGAGGGGGGTGATCTTGAGAAGATTGGGTGATATTTAAAATATGACCCCCTCTGTGTAACATGACCTTCCACCTTTGAGAGGCAAAACTAATGCTAAGGGATCGGGTGATGTGGTCAAAGCTTGACCACGTGTATATTAGGTCATGAGTTTAAGATCGGGGGATGTTTAAAATGTGACCCTCGTGAATAAAATGACCCCCCTTCGAAAGATCGGGCTGATGTCACCATCATATTATTGAAAAGGGTGATCATTAGATACATACCTCCATGAGGTAAAAAGAATGATGATGTCACCATCATATTGGCACTGGGGTGATATTTTGTGATAGGGTGATATTTGTAAGATCGGGTGATATTTAAAATATGACCCCTGCAAAATATATGAAGTTACTTGACTGGCAGATATAGTTATCACGTAAAATTGACGTCTGGACTTTGAGAACCAAATGATTATTGGGTGATAAACTTATATTAGAGTGATCTTAAGTAAGGTGACTGATGTTTAGAAATATGACCCCCTCCCCGGAATATCAGGTTTGACTGAAACTTTGACTTGTCATAACTTTCTCCCCTTGAGGAATTTTAGGGTGCTCTAAAAGGCAAACCTGCATGGAATTTTATCTACTTTCCAACTATGAGGTTAATGATATGAAATAATAAATTTGAGAAATTGACCTCATCATAGTGACTTATCCACCTCTTACAAGGCTATCTGCATGACTTACTTTTACCAGACCACCGAAAAGCAAAAAAACAACACAAGCAAAAATAGCAAAAGTTGGGTCCCTATTTTGTCAAGTCAAAATGGGGCATGTTGTGTAACCACACAACAAGATCCTAGTATCTATTGATTTTCATTTGGCACCTTGATTTCTTGGGGCAAGCAATCTTGGAGTGGGAGGAATTTTAATGTCCCCATTTTGAGCTAAGTTATCATTTGCTAGTTTGAGTTGTTTCTATACATGGAGAACTGGAAAGTTGGCTCAACTAGTATGTTATTGGGTTATTTGGAAAATGCAATATTGAAATTGTATTTTCAAATTGTATATAGTTGATCAAATAAAGGAGGGAAAATGGAATCTTTAATTGCATTTTCCTAAATTGATTTATATAGCATTTGATGACTCATGTTTTACATTCATTGTTGGGACAGTTTGAATGAGGCATTCGCCAATTGGGTATGGCGTTGGAAATAGAGTAGGTCTATTTTAATGTGCTTAAGCCAATGGTTAAGGAGGAATTCACCTAGATATAAGGAGGATCTACTTCATTTCTTGAAATGCTTTGTTTAAAGTGCTAACCACTGGAGCTAGATAAAATCATTTAAAATGTTGTTTGAAACTACCAATGCTAGCATCTAAAGGAGAAGAATCGGCGGCCAAGGTAAAGAGAGTTTTTTAAATACAAAATAATAATATTAAATGTTGAATACCATCCATCTAAGCATTCACATAGTTTACTAGAGCTGAGAAGGAATCGACTAGATATGGAAGAAGATTTTAAATGCCAAGCAAGGGATCAACACCCAAGCCTATGAAGGATATTCAATGCCAAATGAAATTTTTAAATGAATGCAAGCAACCATTGCCTATACAAGAAGGGTTGATTCATATGGGAGATGTTTTTAAATGACAAAACAAGGATTTTAAATGATTTCTCCAGTTGTCCAAGCAGAAGAGAAGAATATTAAATGTTTGTCAAGGCAATTACCATGCAAGCATCCAATCAGCTAGCCAAGGGGATCGATCATATGGAGATTGATATACTTCCATTTAAATAATTAAAGATTGTTTTAGATGATTGTATTTTTGATTTAATTCATTTACTTTTGTTCAAACTCTTTGATCATCATTGGTGGAATCCAAAATTCATTCCAAAATGCCAAAGAGGAGGAGTGCTCAGCCATAAGGAGTATATATTGAGGATTCCATTCTCAATAGAGGTGAATGACCAATTTGGTATGTTTTTCTATTTCATAGTATTATTAGAAATTTCTATTTTCTAGTGATTTCATACAAGGAGATGACCCCTTGTGATATGGAGATGGCCCCATATCTTATTTAGAGGTGATATCACTTAGACATTAACCATTAGAGCTTCATTTTGCAGGTTTTGTGGAGTGTTTGAAGAGAAGGTGAAGACTTTACAAGGCAATTGGCACCATTGGGAGTCCATTGATTGCATGAGGAGGGACGTTTATGAAGTTTTCATCAATTTTGGGCATGCTACAGTAGTGATAAAGTTTACATCAGTCATTCATAGAGATGGAAAAGTGTCTTTATTAGCTAATTTATGAGTTGCATATAGTTGGAGACTTCTTCGCTTCATTCTTGGAAGCCATTGTGTGACAATCAATAAAGAATTTGATTCAATTTCATGTTTATGATCCTAGCTGGGAAAAATTAGACATTACATTTGTCCCATCAGTCTGATATATAGAGACATTTTGTGTTTGTTTATCATATATGTCAGCTGGGTTGATTGGAGGATCATTTCCCATAGTATCATCACTTGTAGTATTAAGTTTGCATGACATTTGGTACTCATTTTCCATTTGTATTTGGGTCTGATATAAAATAGTGATGTATTGTCACATGGGACAATGAATAACATATTGCATTTCTCATCATTGAAGCTATCAATAAAGTATTGAAGTTATGGAGTTCAATTGTTCATGTGTTTGTTTACTTTGTATGCTTTTAGAGTTTGGAAGTTGAAGTTATATTTGGCAAAAAAAATTTAGTTAGTTTGTAAGAGGGTTATTATAGAAGCCTACAACATTATCTACCATTATCATCCATCCTCTCTATTGTCCATTCACACATACCCTAATGAAGGATGTGATCCATTGGCTACTAGCTAGGAACAACTTATCCTCATCTCAAGGACTTATCTTAGCACCTAGCAATGAGCCTTCAAATTCCATGCTTATTCCTCTAATGCCACCATGTGGTTCACAAACCATTGAGCTTATTGAAAAGACTTCTCCCATAAGTCCTAGTCAAAATCCATCATGCCCTCATGTTGTTGATCATAAAGAACATATCGAGTATATTCAAGAGCCTCCCATCATGAGCCCAAGTCAAAGTCCATCATACTCTCTTATGGATGAATATCAAGAACCCGTCAAACTCATCCAAGAGCCTCCCACTTTCACTTCCATGATACCACAAGAATCATATCAAGAGTATGATCCTAAGCATGTGGAAACGTCAAGTCCTAGTCCTAATCAAAATCAAATCCTTTCCATTCACCCCATTCATAACATCTATCTTTTCTATAATCAAGATGATATTACCTATAAAGAAGCTATCCATGAGCACCTTGGTCCTATCCATAATCCCATACCCATCCATGAGCAAGATATCCAAATTGCTCCTATCCATCCTCCATCTAGCTACATCCATGATCTACAAATATCCACTTCCCTTGATGAGACACATGCCCCCAACTAAGCATAGAAGATCAAATCAATAGCTTGGATCATAATTAATGTAAGAAAGATCTTAATTATCCTTCCTCATCCACAATCAACTCCATTTCAAATCCATCATATCATATTGGTCTTTCCACCTACATTCATTAATGTTCCTCACTAGGAATACAACAACCATTGTCTACCATCTCACCTTCTCCATTTAATAAGGAACTCATGTCTAGTGTCTAGGCCAAACATAGTGCCATTGTCGAGTGTCTAGGAACTCATGTCTAGTGTCTAGCAACTCATGTCTAGTGTCTAGCACAAACATGAACTACCAAGGTAAAGGCTTAGGCTTTCCTAAACAAGGTATTTTGGAGCCAATCCATGTCAAAGTACCTCAATGGTCATATGGCCTTGGATACACTCCCCAAGGTAAGAAATCTAAATATGTTTGTAATTCATCCATTCCTCCTAAGTCCACCACTTGCCACTACAAATCCCATCATACATCCAAAACATATGTTTCCATTTGACCTCCATCATCCTACAAATGTGAAAAGCATGTGACTATACACCTTCCACCATCAACTTTGCCTTCGTTACTTCTAACTCAAGTAACATCCCTCCATCATATTTAACTCCACTACTTCCAACAACTAATATCCCCATTATCCAATCCCCTTATCCTTTTATCCATAAATCTTCTAAAAATCCTAATCATGACCAATCAATGCACACAGTCTCTAAACATGAAGCTTCCACTCATTCCAGCATACCCATGGGATTCAAAAGCAAAAATTTGGATGTCTCTACCTATAAAGAAAAAAATCCTAAGGGTCCTAATGCCTTAGGGTACAAATGCAAAGAATCAAAGCAAAATCCATCTAAAAATCTATCCAAGCCCATACCTCCACAAGAAAAGTCAAAAACTAAAATGGTATGGGTCCCAAAACAAAAAGAAACCAAGTCAAGTGAGGCTTCCACCTTTCAGAAATCCCAACCATCTTCTTCCATTCAAAATTCCCATTCCATTCAAAAATTGCAAAAAACCCACAAGTCAAGAGAAAATCAGAAAAATACTAAGTCTATGTGGGTCCCTAAATGCCTAAATCACCCATCCACTAAACAACAATCTCTATTGCTTCCTATACCACCTTCTCATCATAAGCTTCAATGTTTATCGCAGTGTGTGCAACCATTGGTCATGGTTCCCTTCCATCCCACAACACTTCCACATAACTCCATCTCCCCACCTTTCATTCATTATCCTACATATTTCACCCATCACCTCCCTATGGTCCATGATTTTTCATAAGCCTTTCATCCATCCCCATGCCTGAATCTCCTCCATAATCTGCATCATAATCCATTATCTATCTACTCCATCTACCTAATCCATCTTTCATGCAATCCCCTACCCACATTTATGAGCACACTTGACATGGTCCATGCAATGACATCCATCTCTAATGGGACTGTCACTTTCATGGAACTAGACACTTGAGTCCCTCATGTCCATATCCCCCTATCCCATTCAAAAAAGTCAAAAAGAAAAAGAAAAAAAAAATCAAAAAAGTAAAGAGAAATCCCTTCATCCAAAGGTGAAAACCTGGTAAATAGGTGCCTTGGATAAGTACCATGATGAAAACTTGGCAAATAGGAATCATGTGTAAGTTGATCTTCTATGTAACCTACACTTGGGGGCAACTTGTCTCATCCACCATATCATTTTCAACCTATCTTACCATACCATTTCCTACCATCCTTATCCACTCCACATACATACACCTATCCCATTGCATCCATTCATCCTCCCTTCCTCATCTTGATCTTGATAAAGATTGGGGGCAAAAATGTTGAAACATGCCTTGGATACCTCTTGATATACCTCATCCTTTCCATCCAATCCTATCACTATCCTATCATCATGAGCCTTGTCATGAAAAATCCTCAGTATTACACCAAGACTAGGGCATGTTATTCCTATGCAACATAGTCTTTGAGATCACATCCTTGCTCTCTTACGTATACATCCATTCCCTATCTCACATCCTTCTATCAATTCATCCAATTCCATTTCCATCCTTGTACTTAGACTTGGTTCTCTCTTGTCATTGGTATCTAGCACAAAGGCTATATAAACAACAATCCAATGTCATCCCATAATATGAAAAAAATACAAAAAATCATAAAAAGTCTTGAAAAAATACAAAAATATCACGACATTCCAAAATCTGAAAAAAATCAAATATTCTGAAAAAACACAAAAAAATTGAAACATATCAAAAATCCTAAAAAAACAAATAGCCAACAAAAATCCAAGCAATAAAATCAATCCATCGAATCACATTTTCTAATCCAATCATCACTTCATCAAATCACATCAATCCACTCTTCACTCATCACACCATCATCATCATCAAACATAATCAAGAACTACATATCATCTCTATCGTTAACTGCCTTGATCCCGTGGATACAGGGTATGTAGGCAATTTGGGATATAAAGGAAGTACCTAGATTTAGGCATAGGCGATAGCCCTCTTCCATATTTCATCCTTCTTTTAATCTTCACCAATCATTATTTTTATCCATCTCAACTTCTTCTATCATCTATCTCTATAAATTCATCAATCTTTCAAATCACTTTTTCTAATCAATTCTACATTCATATCAATTGAATTCATGCAAATCAAAAATTTAATCACTTCTTCTATTCATCCTTATCCAATCAATCCAACCAATGATCCAAATGCAAGTCATCCTTAATCCATACCAATCAAGTCAATCAAGCTTGTCACATTATCCAATCACATCAATGGTCAAAATCCTAGCCTTGTTGTAAACATAATCAATTAATCAATCAATCAATCAATCATCCTTGTGTTGATCTAGGGATATATCGTTCCTTGCAATGACAACACTACTATCATTATCATCAATCAAACAATTAATCATTGGTTTACAACTTGAAAGGGGTAATACCTTGTTTGTTTTTGAATCATTTGTGCATGCCTTCTTGCTTGCTCACTTGTGTGTGTTATCATTGTTATCTTGCATTTGTATCACATCTGTATCTATACAGTTAATATTCATATCTTGTATCTTGACAACATTATATTAGTCTATCATGCACTGGATACTCGACACCTTGGTCATTATACCCTGGTGCATAATATCTAGTGCTATATCAAACATAAGGATTGCAAATCTCTAATTTTATATGCAACCATCTGAAGTTGCCTTCACCATCCACTCCTCACCCGATTGATCAATGGTTTCATCATTTTCTCTCTAATCATCATCTTCATCCTATCAAACAAGTGTGTTAGACATACATCGCCCTAATTTTTCTTTTGAACGAAAGCCTAATTCTTATGTTTCATCCCCATTGTCACCCACATAATCCCTATTTTATTCCCACGAACCCTAGCTTTTCATCCTTCTGTCCTATTATCATGAGTCAACCCAACCTTTTCCCAATAGCCTAGTTCTCCTCTCGAGGGGGCATCATCCGCCAGTTTCACTGGGGCATAGCCTGTTTCTCCAACGTACCATATCTTCTTTGAAACAATGTCCTAACAAACATTGTCTCAAAGAGGGGCAAAATGTAGACACTCGAAATTGGCCCATTTCATTATTTAGGCATTTATAGCATTTTTTTATCACATTTCTTATTTTTTTCTAACACACTTATAATTAAATAATTTCATCTTTCTTCTTATCCTTAATTAATTAAATAAATTTTAATTTATTTAATTAATCTTCATTATTCCTCCATTCTTTCTCCTTATCCTTAATTAATTAAATAAATTTTAATTTATCTAATTAATTTTCATCATTCTTCCAATTACCATCAAATGATTAAGTAATTTCATATTATTTAATTATTGTAGCTTCTATTCTAATAAATAAATAAAATCATTGATTTTATTTATTTATTCATCATGTCTATAAATTAAATAAATTTTTAATTTATTTAATTTATATCATCTTGTATTCTTATCTTATTCCTCCAAATGTGCATGTGGGCCCCTTTGTCCTATAAAATGGCAATAAAAAAAATGTGGGACAATTAAATAAATTAGAAATAAATCTATTATCCTTATCACTCCAACTCCAAAATAGAAAAAGCATCTCATGTTGAGGAAAGAATCTTATCACTATCAAAGCCCACCCAAAGTTTCTAAATAGAGTGCCTTTTTCATGGACACTTGGCGTGTGCACATTCCTCCATCATTCTCATCTGTTGATTCATCCCTTTTCTCCCCAATGTTGATCATCCATCATCTTCATCTATAAATGCACTCTTATTCTCTCATTCTTTTCTTCTTCTCTTTTAGCATTCATTTTTTCTAGCATCTACAATTAGTATCTTTTGCATATCATTTTCCTAAGCACAATCATGGCAGCTTCATCCAATTTGGTGGCTTGCATGGTGAAGCAATCCACATATAAACAAAAAAATTACATCATCTTGGGTGGTTTTGTTTAATTTGCATGTTATTTCTATCATCTAAATTTGATTTCTTGAAGGTGTTAGGGTTAGATCTAGTTTTCATTGTTTGATATGGATTTTTCCCCATCACACCATTATCTGATTGTGATACGTAAACCTATTTATATCTTAAACTTTCTACATATAATAGATTTTGAATTCACATAGAATATATTTCAAAATTCGTGATGATATGTGGACCATTATTGTATACTACTCATGTGATGACAGAGCACTATTCTAAATGTTTTGAAAGATATTTAATAACATCTCTATAATATATTCTACTATAAGAATAAATCAAATATATAATCATTTGATCGAAAAGCAATAAAACTTAACCATTCTTACTTTTAACCATTCCTAGGTTAAATATAGAATTCAAATAAGGCTCAGTTTCTACCAATATATACATAACTTCTAGTGATACATTGCAGCCTTAAAAAAATATAGTTTCAATATCATACATTCAAAGATGAGATAAGTATCAGTTTATCTATAAATGAAATAGCTAACTTTTTGCTCACTAGGATGTTTGTTAACTATTGATGTTTAATTTTGCAAGAAATCACCAACAATCAGAAATTTCAAGAATGTGGGACTTGATTCTTGAAATGACCTCTATATTTTAAAGAAGTTGGCTCTTCTCTATTGTTTTCAGTTAAAGGGAAGAAAAAAAAAGATTATAAAGGAATACTTAAAACTACTAAGGCGATGTGCCAAACTCATTATCTAACTCTAACAACACAGTGATTAAACCTAACAGAGTCTACTAGTAAAGTTAAAGAGCATAAAACATGATTAATATTTCTAGTATATGTATTAGATCAACCAAATGCTTAGAATAGAAAATAAGAAATAAGAATAAAAAATAGATTACAATTTGCATAGAGCACCACTCTCTCTTCATTGATTTACAGGAGAACAAAGTACAAGAAGCAAAGATTTTCACAAAATACAATATTCAATCCCTCAGGAGAGGCACCTATTAAGGCTATAAAATACTTCTACTCTATCTCTGCTGAAAAAACCTCTCTTTGATCCTTTCATGTTTTTGATCCACGTTATTTATGTTGGCAACATAGTCAAGAGACACTGCTATGATGGAAAGTTGTATGCTATCATTGATGGCAACAAAGCATAGCAAAGGGATTTTTAGTCATGGCACCAAGGTTTGGTAAAGGTCCAGAAGAATAAATTAGTTAAAATCTCTAAGTATGGGCAAGCTACAAAGTGATAGAGATTGGGTCAGTATGCCTCCGTAGTTGAAGATCATTATATGCAATTTGGGTATGTTGTTTATAGATATTTGGTAATCACATGCTTCATTGTTCAAGTTCTGACTTCCTCTGGAAGTCATATGGTGAATTTTCTAAGTCTGGGTGAACAGAGTTAAGACAAGAATAGTGTACTGTACCAAAGTAAAAGGGTCCACATTCCTTTGCTGTTACATATTTTTTCTTGCAGTTTTGACAAAACAAAGATACTTATTATAACTACCTAAATCTAGAGTTATAGCTTCTGAAGTTCCTTTGTTCCCTTTCTACAAGTTGTTCTTTATCAGCTTACAGTCTGACAATGTTTCACAGTGACTGAGTGATAGTTCAGAGATCTGCATTTATCTATAGTTGAATACTATGTTTTGCAGTTCTAAAGGTATGACAAGTGAGCTATAATGGATATTGGATATGAATTTTAGAGTCTCATATGTTTTGCATTAGAAGTTATGATGTAACAGTTGAACTGGTCAAGTGTGTACTTAAGGGATAAACCATCAGACATGTTAGATCTATATGCAGTGAAGATGTATTGTTTTAACAATCAATCTAAGTGGTTGAATGATTTGTCTTGACCTATATGAAGACTATTGTATGTTTGTTTGGGTTTGCATTGTTGTGTGTGCACAAGATCAAGAAAACAAGGTATAACATTTGTATACACATTTCATGTTTGTCTTACTGACCTAATTGTGAGATTTATCTTGTTGTGAATATATATACCCAATGGATTTCAGTGTTGGAGGTATGGATAAGTGTGAATAGAGTGAGAATTCATGATTGTGTGATCTAAGGCAGTTTTGTGATTAGAAAAAGGACAGTAAAGGCAAAAGAATAGAGTATATGTGAAGCAGAGTAGAAAACTAGGGCAGACATTATGAAGAACTTTGAATTTGTATACTAAGCTAATTGGTATTGCACCATAGAATTTTGTAGATGCACTTGTAGTAGCCCTCTCCTGGTAGTGAACCATTTCTTTCTATGTTCTCTTCTCTTCTATTTGGCAGTGAGCACTTCTTTTTGACAGTGAGTCCTTGGGCAGTGAGCCTTCATGTAATTTGGTATTGTTATCATAATATATTGTGAGATAACACTCACCATGGTTTTTCCCTTTTTTGGGTTTTCCACATAAAAATCTAGGTGTCTATGTGTTATGTCTTTATGGTTGTTGTTCTTATGTTTTTTTTTCTTTCAAGTTATTGAATGTGGTAAATGGATTAATAAATGTGTGAAAGAGAAGTTTTACAAACTATTGATTCACCCCCACCCTCTCAGTATTCTTTGTGATCAATAATTGGTATCAGAGAAAGGTTCCTTGGATGAAGTCTAACAGCTTGAGGAATATCTGGGAAAGAATACTCATGGAATCCATAATGTATCATGTTCTAGGTAGTGTCACAATTGACCAAGAATTAAAAACAGCTCTTGAGGATCTTGATAAGTATGAAGCAAAAATCTAGGATTTGAAGGAAAATGTCAAAGCAGATGAATGCATCCTAAAGATAAGAGAGAAAGTTAATAGATCAAAGGGTAGGAAAAAAGAGCTAAGTGAATAGTTGATTGAAGCAAATGAAACTCTAAGTAATTTATCAAGGTTGGTTGAAGAGAAAGAAAACGTTGAGGAACATTAGAATCAAATACTGAAAGATAAGTTTGAGGAATGTGAAAATTTGGGAAAAGATGTGTTACTTTTGTAATATTATCTAGAAGAAGCTAATAGCTATAAAGAAAAATTCAAAATAAGCTTTGCAAAGCTTGAGGAGTTGATTGAAAGTCAGAAGAGTTCAGATGACAAGAAAGGCTTGGGATTTGAAAAAGGAGAAAGTTCTAAATTAGGTCAAGAAAATATTGAGATGAAGAAAAACAAAGGTAACCAGTTTCAGAATCAATGAAGAAGACCTAGAAGACCTCTAGTCAGGTAGTCAAATGCTCAAAGGTATCCATCTTTCAATGGCTATTTTTTTAATTGCAATAAATTTGGCCACAAGGCTACTCAATGTAGGAGTAGAATGAATCGGAATATTCCATCATTATCTGGTCAATGTTTCAATTGCAAGAAAATTGGTCATAGATCAAATGAATGTAGAAGTCTGGTAAGGAATGGTCTTAACAATGCAAGGAATACCCAATCCTTCAATGGAAAGTGTTTTCCATGCAATAGATTTAGGCATATGGCTAACCAATACAACACAAGAATGAATCCAATCAATAGAAGGAATCAAGGACAGAGAAATGTGGTATGCTACAATTGTAATAAGTTTGGACATGTTGCAAGATTCTATAGATTCGAGAATGAGAAAAGAGACTATCATACAGAGACGAGAAAAATAGAGCAAAGAGAAGATAAAGGTAAGAACAAGATTGATCCAGTGGAAATCAAGAAGGAAATGAGAATGGTCTGGATTAAGAAGGATGTTAATGATGTCAAGGATGGATCCACACCAGTCTCTGGTGTAGATACTTCCTCTGGAAAGTAAATTGGGAGCTTTGGCTTAGGGGGAGCTATATTGAAAATCTAGATCCCCTAGCCAAATAGTCAGTGTTGGGATTTGACATGAAAACATGATGAAAAGCCTTATATGATAGGTTTTTTGGAAGAAACTCTGGTAGAAAAAGTTTAAATATAGAGCATTGCAGAGCGATCCTAATCGATTGTATTCTACAGAAAAGACTTTGATAGCTTTTTATGAACAAGCATTTATGACAACTTAGGTTTTCATATCAAGGGTTCAAAAGGATCTCATTCGACATAAAATTTACTTTACATTCAAGCTATTAAGTGTTTAAGAGAGAATGAAGGTGAACTTCAAGGAATTTCAACGATCTTCAAAGATTCAAAGTGACACAGAGTGATTCAAGTAAAGAAGACCCTAGCTCAATAGAAAAGGTATTTACAGTTGAAACCCTATTGTGTATTTGTTTAAATCTTTGGAACATGGCAACCCCACAAGTTGTTGATATCACCAAGCGAGCTCGACCAAAATTCAAGAAACATCCCTTCAAATCAACAAAAGTCGATCAAATGGGTGCATTTTTGGGTATACTATAGGGTGTAATGCACGTAGAGGATGTTAGGGTTTACATTCATGTTGTCCTAGAAGAGTTTGGTGATAATAGGTTTTTTGATTTATAGGTGAAGCACTTGAGTGGTGAAATTTTTGATTTGGAGGAAGAATATAAGGCATTAGAGGTGAAGAAATTCATTTAGTATATAGATATCCCAATATTCATAGAGGATGACTGGGTCTGGTATGTTCTGAGAAGGATCCATGACAAATTCATGTGGATGGAGAGACCATTCATGATCACAAAGGAGGCAATAAGAGTTGTGATTGGATTAAGCTCCATTGGTACAATACCAATATTAAAATCTGTTAAAAATGAAACAATAATAGCAGCCACTAGAGCCAAATTTGACAAAAGGGCACTAATAATCAATGATATTGAAGACCATGCTATAAGGTTTGCATCCATGGTGTTAGGCTACAAAATCTATTTCACCAACCAGGAGAACTCTGTCTCCGATGTACTACTATATACACTGCTTATCAGATGATTAAGGAAAATGAGACTGTGATCTCTATGAGTTGCTTCGATAATAGCTAATGAAGAACCTTAAGAAGACAAAGGAGAAAAAATATCCATTCAAATTTGGTACTCTAATTCTTTTCCTATTATTCTATTTTATGCAAGAGTTACCAATGATAAAGAGATTGATTTGGACAAGTAATAAACTTGTTGTAGTACAAATTAGAAATCATAAAAATAGTATTGGAAGTTATGATGCACAAACTACATCCCTATGGGTCTATTTCAAGAACTTCCAAAGGGTAATGCAATCTATGGAAAGAATCCCTAAGACAATTGTTGAAAAGTATAAAAATGACATTTGCTTTATTGTAAATAAAGATCAATGCATGATGGAAGCATTTGAGCCTAAGATACTGTGGATTATGCCAATGGGATATGAAGTTGTAGTAGATGTGCTAGATGGATATGCAGTAATCATGCTAAGCAAACCTAAAGACCCCTCTGAGAAAAGATTTGGAACCTATGAGGAATTGTCTATAAAAGTTCATGTTGACTTGAGAATGCTAGAGATCTAGAAGAAGGCAAGGAAAAGAGCAAAAGAATATGCTCAGAGCAAGGGCTTTACAAAAGAACAAATCTCAAAATCCAGAGCAAAGGCACAAGCAGAAGGAGAAGCAAGAGAAAAGAAGGAAAGCAAACTGGTTAAGGCTCTGGATGAACCCAAGAAGAAGCCAAAGAATCCCATAGTAACAAAAAGGAGAACTAGAGGTTCTACCTCTACTGAGACAACTGCTTCTACCAGTACCACACCTTTTGAAAGTATGGAAGCCCATGCAACAAGACATAAGAGAAAGAAAACAAAAGCCAAAAGAATGCATGTCAACATAGGGTTTGATGAGGAGGAAACAAGAATAGATAAGGAGATCAAGAAAATGAAAGTAAAGACAACTGAAGACTCTGGTATTAAGTCAGACAAACCCTCTAGTAGCAAAAGAAGCAAGAAGGAGAAGAAAGTAGAGCCAAAAAAAAATAAAGGCCACAATAAATCTTAAAGATGTCCTAAAAGCCATTGTAGTTGATGGAAATCTGAAACCTATAGTACAACTATATGATGACTATGATTATGCAGACAAAGATATCATAGAGAGTGATGTCATTAGGTATCTGGAGATTTATAATAGAGCCCTCATTGAGGTAGTCTTTGACCTTCCTAATAGCTTGGCAAGCATAATGATTGCTAAAAAGGAGGAAGCAATGACTAAGGATTGGGAGGTAAGAGAAAGCTCATTGCTCAAATTTTGTCCGGATGTGACCCCTGAGGAAAGAGCAAAAGTCTTCAAGTTACTTAGAGACAAAATTGAGGTAAAAAGAAGAGTCAAAACTCTAATGGCAGGGAACACTAAGGAATTTGTGAAAAATATACAACAAACAATTCTTGAGATCCTAAAGGATCTTCATATCCTAACTATTTGGGACAAAGAGCATATAAATGTTGATGTTGACACCTTTGTTCCTGAAGATAGTATGGATCAAGACTTGGAGAAAAATGATGCAAATCCTTCAGTAAGCCCTAGTAAAGTCAAAGAAATGAATGAACAAGAGGTAGAGAAAAGTCCTAAGAAAACTAAGAAAGAAGGTCAATCCCTTATATTTGATCAAGCCCCTACTGGTGATGAACAAGGATTCATCAAGGACAAGTCCTCCTCTAGATCAACAAAATGATGATCAAACAAACAAGGAGAAGATTGATGAACAGATCAAAGTCGATCAAAGTGAGAAGAGCCCTGCACTAAAACAAAATATTGGTCAACAAGAAAATATGAACCTAGAACCTCTGGAACAGAGAAAAGAAAATGAAGTGTTTGAAGGAATAACAAGAGACACTACTACTATCCTAGTTGATTCTGCCAAGGAACTTTTGGAAATAAAACATGATTTGGATGAGTTTGAGCTTCTACAAGGATCAATTAATTTGGCCTCAATGTCTCCTGTGCAAAAAAATCAAACTAGTATCAATTTTTCAAGAAAAGGCACAGGAAGAGATGCTAAAGTGACACATGCAGGACAATGAACTCATTGGTGAAGCATCTGGAATCCTAGAAAAGTTGATGCCTTCATACCAAAAAGACATATCACTATTACCAATGGATCAGCTCAAAGGCCTAATCAAATCTGTAAGTTCACATTTTGAATCTTTTGAAAAATCTGCAGAGATAAAAGTTAGAAAAGAGTTTGATGAGATGAGGTTAGCTGAGTTGAAGACCATGTTAGCTAATGATAAAACTCTGTTAGACAACGGAATAAAAGGTATACAAAGTGCCATTAAAGAAGCTTGTGATTTGTACAAATTCTTTTTATCATGGCCGGAAGCCACAAAAGAATTAGGAGAAAAGATCAAGGATCAAGAACCGTAGTTGGTAAATATCTCTAAGTCATTTGACCTAGTAGCTGAGTCAACAAGTAGCAAAGAGTTACAAGTCATTAGTATTCATAATAACATAAGTAGCCCAATAAATAAGAGGGATTAAATGAAAAATAGAATGTGTCAATTAAGAGGGCTTATAAGTCCTAAGCTAGACTCAATGTCAAATCTTGCAGCAGAAGCACTGAATGTAAGTACAATAATTGACATATCCTCTGATGTACAAAAGGAAGAGAAATTAGTCTTCCTAATAAATGGCCATATTCAAATTTTGGAAAATGCAAAGAAGAATTGGGATGGAGAGCTAGCTCAAATCAAGATCATTTTCAATGACATCCTACAACCCACAATAATTAAAGTGAAGATTGTACTTGTACATATGTGGCAGAATATAACAGTTTTTGCATTTTTTGTTGTCTTGACATAATTTTGACTCTTGTACATATACCTTTGCCATTGATGTCAAAGGGGGAGAAGAAAACCAGTGAAAAATGGGCAAACACCTAATGGGGAGAAGAAAAATAGAGTGTATATAGAAAGGGGGAGCAGATAAGCATTTTTCACTAAGTGTTGTCATCAATGCCAAAGGGGGAGATTGTTGGCAACATAGTCAAGAGACACTGCTCTGATGGAAAGTTGTATATTGTCATTGATGGAAAAAAAGCATAGAAAAGGGATTTTTACTCATGGCACCAAGGTTTGGTAAAGGTCTGGAAGACTAACTTAGTTAAAATGGCTAAGTATGGGCAAGCTACAAAGTGGCAGAGATTGGGTCAGTATGTCTCCGTCGTTGAAGATCATTATATGCAGTTTAGGTATATTGTACATAGATATTTGGTGATCACATGTTCCAGTGTTCAAGTTTTGACTTCCTCCGGAAGTCATATGGTGAATTGTCTAAGTCTGGGTGAACACAGGTAAGACAAGAACTGATGTAGCCAACAACATACACTCGATAGAATTGTGCCATTAATCATGTGTGAGAGCCAAAGATTTGAAATAAGTAGAAAAATAAAAGTCTTTTGTTCACCAACTCTTCTCCTACAATGAGAGAAAACTCTCTTATATCCAAGAAAAACAAAAAAACCAAAAAATTACCTTTTTTGGCAGATTTCAATAATTGTCAGATTTTGACATTTTAGGTAATTTCACATGCATATCTTTGAGAGTCCAGTTTTTTCCAAAAAACTTCCTAAAACTAAGGTAGGATGAATCGCCAACTAACATCCTAAATTCAAAACATGAGTTTTGAGTTATTAACAAAAACAACTTTTTAAAAACTAGGAAAAAACACTAAATTGCCATTTTGAGGGCCAAGATGAAAGTTTCAAACCCCAAAACAATGCCAAAATAGGGACCAACCCACTAAGGTTGTTTGGGAATCCACATGCCACCTCATAACACATCGACCTATAAAATTTCAGCCCAAATGGATATCTGAGTCAAAAGTTATGACCTCTGGAAATCCCTACATCATTCTTTTCTAGTTGAAAAGAACGCAGCTCCTGCAAGTGAGTGACTTCTGTAATGTCATAAAATGTCCCCTTGGGGGCTTTTCCCTCATAAGGTTTAGCTCCCAGGTCTTTTGCATGCATTTAGGACATCTTAGTTCATAATTTGACATGCCGATGGAATGAGCCCTAGGTAACATGACAAATGGAACCTAGGAGGACCCCTTGAGCTGTACCTTGCCCAAAATAGGGGGCAGGACTTGGGTGCCCACACCCTAGTCTTGCCTTATTTTGGGGCAGCCCTAATTTTTGGGTGTCAGTTTATGACCGCTACTTAGGTCCTTTGCTGACACGGTAAGTTTGAATTATGAAAATCTTGGCGAGAGTGGTTGCAGTTGCATATATAAGCATGTTTAGGCATTCATTTGTAAACTAGATGATCATTGTGAACTTTTGGCATCCTAAAGGTGATTCAAGGCTTTCATTATGTTGCAAGAGAAGACTTGTGTGGTTTGTGTGTTTGTATTTACAGATTTGAGCATCAATTTCGTCATGGAATGAAGAGCATCTTCCTCCCATGAGAGCTTCACTACAATGTGACATTATATTGTGTTTTGATTATCAATTCCTTTGGTTTTTGCCTCTGCCTCACAAGGGCACACACTCTCTATCTGAAAAATAGTGTTTGGAGACTTAAGTGTCCTCCGAGGCTTGACTGAGGCAAGCCTCTAAACACCACAACACCCTCCCAATTTTTTGTGATTGCAGGTTACAGGTGTTGTATTTGGGAAAATTTGAGTTGTAGGAAGGATTAGCAGACATCAAGGATTTAGAATCTGAAGAGAAGTAGGACATCGATGCACTTCTAGGACTTGGGCGCTCGCACTAGTGTCCTCTGTAGAAAAATTTTTGGAAATAGAAGTTATAAGGCTGATCAGTGTCGGAAGGAGGTCGGGATCCTGCGAAGAAACTGGCACCTTGGACTTGGGTGCCCACACCTTAGTTGCCGATTGTTCTACCTCAGAACCCTGAAAATAGGTACTCTGTGATTTGTTATTTTACTCCTATCTGTAAGAGCATTTTTTGTTATTTGTTAGTTTATTACCATATTTGCATAATTAGGGTTTTAATGGTCAATTGAGCATAGAAGAAGAATAATTGATAATTAAATTCCCTAATCTAAGTTTCCTTACATCTCACAATGATCTAGGTTATGATAGTGAATTTCCACTTGACCCTAGATCCTTGAATGTAAAATGGAAATGCGGATTTAAACATCTAAACAACCAAAAGATTAAACAATCCTGACATAGAGTGGGCAGCAAAATTTGATGGAACCAGTCTAAAAATGTGGCTGTGACTGTAGTTGAGTCACTATACCCCTGCACCAAACATTTTATTGTATCAAATGCTATCAGCACGCATTGCAGGCTATTGAACCCGTGACCTCCATTGAACCACTGAACTATCAGCTCACTGAACCTTCGAGCCTTGGTGAGCCGTTGAACCACACCCATCATTGAACCCGCCGGCTCGTTGAACCATTGAACCGTTGAACTAGTTCATGGGTGGTTCAACGATCACTATTAATCTTTACCACCTTCGTCATTCTGCTGGATCTCTGAATCAAACGCGGTTGAACCATTGAACCCTTTGGACTATTGAACCGGTTCAAGAGTTCAACCAAAAGGTTTTCTCTATCAAACTTATCATGTTGATCACTTAGCTTCAAAATGTTGTTGAAGTAGTGAACTCTTGAACTTTCGAAGTCGATTCAAATGAAAGACTATGGCCCAATTTAAGTCATTGACGGAGCCGATACTCTTCACCCAATAGTGACCTTCACACCGATGCCACACTCAGCTTCTGCTAAACTAGTGAACCATTGAACCATTAAAATGGTTCAATCACAGAAACTAAATACTTTGAACTTCACCAGTGGAATCTGCCGAAACTCTCATGATTTCGCAGAACTACTTCTCTCATAAACAAACAAACTTTTACACTTCGTCAGCCTAGCACATGAGGATGCTAGGATTCATTCCAACATGTTGTCGATCGATCCTGTAACTACAAAACTCACACAAACAGAAAATGCAAAAACAAAATCTAATCTAATATGTATAGCCATTCCACCGATTACAGAGTAATCAACTGGTGGAATGGGAAAATCCCATATCGAACGTAAATCAGAAATCAACTACACAGATATAATTCAAATGCAAACTAGGATCTTCTTTATTTCTCTGAGGATGAATACAAATGTCTATTTTCACAGTACAATTTGAATTCACAATCTCTGCTCTATCTAATTTCTCCTTTCTGAACTATATCTCTCTCTATATCTATCTATATATATCTCAATCGATCAGAACTTAGGCTATTTAACAACCCATAGAGAGTAGTACTGATAGGATTCCCAGTGGCTGTGAGACAATTCCAGGTGGCTGGGAGACATAACTAACTAACAAACTCATAACTAACTAACAACCTATCATTACAGATCGACAGGTGTCCTAACAACAGAGACAAACTAAAAATAGCAAGCGTTGGTCAAATAGACCTTATTACATAGTAAATGCATAACAACCTATTAAGACTTTAGGCTTCTAATTAACATGATGAAGGGGTGCTCCTGCACCATACTTCCCAAAAGAAGAGATCTCAAGCCCACTTGAGATCAGAGTGTGTAAGTCTGCTCCATGTGTCGTGATCTAGTCGTCAGTCATCCAAACTGCCTCTAAATCAGGTTTCCCCTACCAAGCCACCAAATATTCTATATATTATTTATTCCTGGTCTTCTTTACCATTCGGGAGTCTAAAATCTTCTGTAATTTTGGTGGATCATGCTTAGGAATATCATCATCTATTGTGCCCTGTAGTGTTTCCTATTCCATATCTGCATTATGTTTGTATGGAGTCAAATCACATACATTGAAAATAGGTGACAATCCAAGGTCAGAAGGAAGTTGGATTTCAGAAGCATTCTATCCACATTTCTTCAAAATTTGACATGGTCCAATCTTCCTCTATATTAGCTTAGTATGTTTTCCTTTTGGGAGTCTTTCCTTTTTCAGATAAACCCATACCAAATCTCCAACATTAAACTATACATCTCTCTTTTTCTTATCAGTATATTCTTTATACTTCAAAGTAGTCTGCTGGAGTTGGTTCTTTACCTGATCATGCACCTCTTTTATTGCTGCTACAAAAGCTTCTCCATCTGCACTAATTGAGTCTCCTGTAGGTAGATTTCTTAATTCCAAAATACCTCTTGGATGCATACCATACACCACTTGAAAAGGAGATCTTCCTATACTCCTATTGATGGTATCATTATAAGAAAATTCTGCCTATGGTAGGATGCTATCCCACTTCTCTCCATGTTGTTTTGTCAAACATCTGAGAAGATTTCCTAATGAACAGTTAACCACCTCAGTCTGTCCATCTGTCTGAGGATGATATGCTGATGAGAAAGATAAATTTGTGCCAAGCTTCTTCCAAAGAGTCCTCCAGAAATGACCAATGAATTTCACATCTCTATCTGACACTATACTCAATGGCAATCCATGTATCCACACTATTTCCTTGAAAAACAAATCTGCAACATATGAAGCATCACAAGTAGTTTTGCATGGCAAGAAATGTGCCATTTTACTGAATCTATCCACTACAACAAAGACACTGTCATAACCTTTTCTTGTTCTGGGTAAACCCAATACAAAATCCATGCTTATGCCTTCCCATGGCCTAGAAGAAATGGGTAGTGGCTGATATAAACCTGCATTAGTTGATCTGCCTTCTATTTTCTGACATATCACACATGTCTCCACAAATTTTCTTACATTTGATTGCAATTTAGGCCAATAGTAATTTCTTTTTACTAGTTCCAGAGTCTTATCTAAACCAAAATGTCCTGCCATAGCTCCACAATGCTTTTCCCTAATGATGTTCAACCTCATAGAACACCTTGGAATACACAATTGTACACCTTTGAACAACAATCCATCCTGGATCAGAAATTCAGAAAATTCAGTATGATATTTGTCTCCAAAAGAAATACAGACTTGATATATCTCTCCAAAGTCTTCATCAACATCATACATAGTTGTCAAGGAATCAATACCAACATTTTCTAGTTGAATCTAATTTATGGTTAGAGCTCTCCTGCTCAAAGCATCTGCTACCTTGTTCTTTACGCCTTTCTTGTGCTTAAGTGTGAAAGTAAAAGCTTGCAAAGTTTCTACCCATTTCATATGCCTGTGATTTAGTTTCTCTTGACTATTAATGAAACTAAGAGCCTGATTATCTATGAATACTATGAATTCCTTTGGCATCAAGTAATGCCTCCATTTTTTTAGTGACTTTACTAGAGCATACATCTCCAAATCATATGATGAGTATCTCTTCTTTACATCATTTAGTTTCTCACTAAAAAATGCAATAGGCCTACCTTCTTGACTGAGTACTGCTCCAATTACCATGTGACTTGCATCACATTCTACCTAAAAAATTTTGTTGAAATCAGGAAGGGTAAGGACTAGCTGCTGTGCCACCTTCTTCTTCAATGTTTCAAATGAATCATCTATTGTTTTTGTCCAAGTGAATCTGCATTTCTGTCCTCCTTTTATGGTGTTAAGCATGGGTGCACAGACATGACTAAACCCTCTTATAAACTTCCTATAGAAGGTTGCTAACCCATGGAAACTTCTGACATCATTCATTGTTCTAGGAGTTGGCCAAGACAATATGGCACTTACCTTCTCCTTATCCATTTTCAGTTACCCTGTGAAATGACAAAACCCAAATAGGTGATCTCTTCCTGCATAAACAAACACTTTTCCAAGTTGATCGTTAACTGTTCTTCATGTAACCTCTTGAGGACCAAGTCTATATGTCTGAGATGCTCTTCCCTTGTATTACTGAAAATTAGAATGTCATCTAGATATACTATGACAAATTTGCCTATAAATTCTCTCAAGACCTCATTCATCAGTCTCATAAAAGTACTGGGGGCATTGGACAAACCAAAAGGCATAACCTTCCACTCATACAATCCCTTATTTGTTTTAAATGTTGTTTTCCACTCATCTCCTAGCCTAATCCTGATCTGATGGTAACCACTCTTCAAATCTATTTTTGTGAAATACGTAGCACCTCCCAAACAATCAAGTAAATCTTCTATCCTAGGTATTGGGAACCTATACCTGATGGTGATCTTGTTAATAGCCCTTGAATTAGTGCAAATCCTCCAAGTTCCTTCTTTCTTCAGTGCTAGTACAGCTAGTACTGCACATGGACTTAAACTCTTACCAGTTAGGCCTATGTCCAACAATTCTTCAATCTGTCTTGCTACTTCTGTATTCTGTTCTAGAGTAAGCTTGTATGCTGCTTTGTTTGGAAGTGTAGATCCTGGGATCAAGTCTATGTAATGACTGATATCCCTTACAGGTGGTAGGGATCTTGTCATTCCATCAGAGATGATGCCTTTGTATTTATCCAACAACTCTTTGATAGCAGGATCTATGAACCTCTGTCACTTCTCTCCCTTGATTTCTTGCTGTTGTTCCTGATTTACTTTCAAGCATGGAATTAGGGCATATGTAACCGTACCCTCTTCTACTATTTCTTTCATGAACTGTTTACCTTCTACCAGCATTACCTTGGCTTCTTTCCCTTTTGACTCTACCTCCTTCTCCATCAATGGTAGTAACTCTATCACCTTACCATCCTTGGTGATTGAATATGTATTTCTAACTCCATCATGTTGTGATCCTAAATAATATTGCCATGGTCTTCCAAATAGGAGATGGCAAGCATCCATTTGAGCTATGTCAAACAATAATCTATCCTTATATGTTCCAATTTAAAACTCTACCCAAGCCTGTTCTTCTACAACTGTTTGCTGACCTTGAGTGAGCCATGAAATCTTATATGGGTAAGGATGTGGCAATCTTCTAAGTTTCATCTTTTCTACCATTTCAATAGACACAAAATTTTAAATAGATCCACAGTCAATTAGAACTCTACATACATTTTCTCCTGCCTTGCAAGTAGTTTTGAAAAGAGATTTTCTTTATGGGGGTTCCCTGTCAGGAACCTTCATTGTGGTCATTGCTCTTCTAATCATTAAAGATTCTCTTGTCTCAGGATATCCATAACTATGAGGAGCTCTTACACTTTGACTAGTGTTTGAGCTTGTCACACTTTGACAGTCAGATTCTTGTATCAGATTTATTCTTCTTTCTCCTATTGAACTCAATGCTTTATTTGGACATTTGTTGGCTATATGACCTTCTTGATTACAATTGTAACATCAGATAGATCCTTTGCCCTGGAATCTTCCTCTGAATGGTGGTCTTCTGCCCCTAAAGTTTCCTTGTTGATTATAACTTCCTTTTTGAATTTGACTATTGTCTCCTTTGCTACTTTCCTAATTGGTTTCTCTGTGATATCCAAATCCATTGTCTTTGCCTCTAAAAGGACTTCTTCCACCTCTTTGCTATCTTCCTCTTCCTCTACTGTTCTACTCTTGTCTTCTCTTTAACTTCTCTTCCACCTTCAGTGCCAATTGATAGCACTTCTGAACTGTATCTGGACTGTGCAGATTTAAATCTTCTTGGATGGCAAGTCTCAACCCTTTGAGATATCTTGCTACCCTCTCTTCCTCAGTCTCTTTAACCTTTGTCTTGACACAGAGTTTCATGAATTCTTCAGTATATGAGCTGACATCTAACTCTTTCTACTTCAAGCTTTGCCTCCTCTTATGCAACTGGATGTTGTAATCCAATGGAACATAGGCTTCCTTCACTAAAGCCACCATTTTCTTCCAATTAGCAACTCTATTCTTTCCTTCCTTCACTCTGTCATCTTGGATGAAATTCCACCAAGTTAATGCAGCCTCTTTCATTTTGGACTATGCCATCTTTACCTTTTGATGCTCTGGTATTTCTTCTATTTCAAAGAAATTGTTCAAGGAGTCTATCCACTCCATCACCGAATCAGGATCCATCTTTCCTATAAACACTGGTAAATCCAGTTTCACATCCATGGTTCTCCTCTCCATGGATTTGAGGGCATTCAATAAGGGTCTCTAGTCTACAGGAACCTCTATCTCTTCCCACCTAGGGATTTCCTCTTCCTCCCTATCATCTTCTTTACCAGAACTTACTCTATCCCTCAATTTCTCCAACTCATCTTTCAAAGCCTAATTTTGAGCTTTCACTGCTTTGCTCTCTGTAATCTACTTCTTTACCAGGACATCCAACTCAGCGTTGGTCATCCTTGCTGGGAGCTCTGATGATCCCTCTCTATCTGACATTTTGTCTTCTTATCTTCCCAGAAGATACTCCTTAGCTCGGATACCACTATGACGCAGAGCGGGCAGCAAAATTTGATGGAACCAGTCTAAAAATGCAGTTGTGACTGTAGTTGAGTCACTATACCCCTGCACCAAACATTTTATTGTATCAAAGGCTATCGGCACGCATTGTAGGCCATTGAACCCGCGACCTCCATTGAACCACTGAACTATCAGCTCGCTGAACCTTCAAGCCTTGGTGAGTCGTTGAACCGCACCTGTCATTGAACCCGTTGGCTTGTTGAACCATTGAACCGTTGAACTAGTTCAATGGGTGGTTCAACGATTGCTATTAATCTTTACCACCTTCATCATTCCGCTGGATCTCCAAATCAAACATGGTTGAACTGGTCAAGAGTTCAACCAAAATGTTTTCTCCGTCAAACTTATCATGTTGATCACTTAGCTTCAAAACACCGTTGAAGTAGTGAACTCTTGAACTTTTGAAGTTAGTTCAAACAAAACACTATGGCCTGATTTAAGTCATTGATGGAGCTAATACTCTTCACCTGATGGTGACCTTCACATCGATGCTACACTCAGCTTCTACTAAACTAGCAAACCGTTGAACCATTAAAATGGTTCAATTACAAAAACTGAACACTTTGAACTTCACCAGTGGAATCTGCTGAAACTCTCATGATTTCACATAAATACTTCTCTCATAAACAAACAAACTTTTACACTTCATCAGCCTAGCACATGAGGATGCTAGGATTCATTCCAGCATGCTGTCGATTGATCCTATAACTACAAAACTCACACAAACAGAAAATGCAAAAACAAAATCTAATCTAATATGTGTAGCCATTCCACCGATTATAGAGTAATCAACTGGTGGAATGGGAAAATGCCATATCGACCATAAATTAGAAATTGACTACATAGATGCAATTCAAATGCAAACTAGGATCTTCTTTATTTCTCTGAGGATGAATACAAATGTTTGTTTTCACAGTACAATTCAAATTCACAATCTTTGCTCTATCTAATTTATCCTTTCTGATCTATATATCTCTCTCTCTGTATCTATCTATATATATCTCAATCAATCAGAACTTAGGCTATTTAACAACCCATAGAGAGTAGTACTGACCGGATTCCCAGCGGCTGGGAGACAATTCCAGGCGGCTAGGAGACATAACTAACTAACAAACTCATAACTAACTAACAGCCTGTCATTATAGATCGACAGGTGTCCTAACAATAGAGACAAACTAAAAATAGCAAGATTTGGTCAAACAAACCTTATTACATAGTAAATGCTTAACAACCTATTAAGACTTTAGGCTTCTAATTAACGTGATGAAGGGGTGTTCCTGCACCAAATCCAATTTTGCACCTAAACATTTTGGTGAACCCATGTTTTTGGACTTAAATTGCAACTTTCTGAGTGTGTGTCTTCAGATTTGGATTGATTTCATTCATTCATATAGTCATTCATTATATTGCATTGAGAAAAATTCAAAAAAATTGAAAATTTTGAAAAATTCAAAAAAATTGCATTGTTTGGCTTACTGAATTGCATCAATTCTTCCAAAAATTTCCAAATTCATAATTTTTGCATCAGATCTGATATAAACTATAGAAAAATACAATAATTCAATAATTTGCATTACATTTTCATCATTAATTTGCTAGGTTTTTGTAGAAATTTTGACAATTTTCATATAACCTAGTAATTCCAAAATCTAGGGTTAGTAGGCAAAATCTTTGCTCAGATTTTTCTACTGATTTTAGAGGCTCATTCAAATTAACATTTGTCTGTAGTATTGCATTTTAGTGTAAATTTGCATTTACATTTAAAATATTTACATTTTTGCATAGAAATTTTCAACAAAACTAGCAATTTTCATGCATTTTCCATATATTTGCATTGGCATTTTACATGTTCAAGATTCAAAATCATTTTCATATTTGATAGTAAGTCATTTCCATCATAAATTAGACTTCAAAACATTCAAATAGCATTTTGTCCCAAGATCTCAAACCTAGGGCTTCAAAACCATTAATTTTCACTAAATTTGGCCTTATCGACTCTATAAACTTGCGCCATAGGCATGTTGTGAAAAGTATTTTTGCATTAATTTTCTATTATCAGGGTAATCATTTGCTTCATCTGCTAAAATCTTCACAACACCCTTTTAACGGGCTCTTGTATTGGAAATTTGGTGAAAAACTACACATTTTGACCATTTTCGCCCTAGGGTTTGACCTAGTTTGCACTCCAAGCATGTTGTGATCAATTTTATGGATTGAGGTGACTGATATAATTGATATTATTTTCTATACCTCATGAGATTCATTACAACATCTCCTTTGCTAGGTCTTGGAATTGAAAAATCGTGAAAAATAGCTTATTTTTGCTATATTTTCCCTAGGGTTTTACCTTAAGTGGCACTAAAATCATGTTGTGTTGGGTATTTTTGCATCAAGTGGCTGTTATTACTGATATTATTTGTTTTTCATCACCATTTTCCTCACAACACCCTTTGTTATGCTTTGTTGCATTGAGTTTTGGTGAAAAAAGTGCCTATTTTGACATATTTTCACTATATTTCGACTTGGCATTATCTTGGATTGGCATCAAGAGCATGTTGAGAATGACATTATTGTTGTTTTGGACTGACATTAGACATATAACTTGCTTCCCTTTATCAAAATCCTTACAGCACCTTTTGTTTTATTTATTTACAGTGAAAAAAAAAGTATCAAAAAATCAAGCATTTACAACATATCTCGTGCCTAAAATTTGAGCATATTGCTGCATGAGTCTAATAACCTACTATCCTAAGAGAAATATTCCTTTAAGAAGAAGCATAAGACACATGGGATCTAGTGCTCTTGAATAAATTGGTACACTGGACACCTTCTTTACAAAAGGAAAGACACAAACAGTACAAGATATTACAAGAACAATGGAAGAATAAACTTTTCATGATGTCGATGATACTATTGAGGCAACATGATATGTATCTGATGAGCAAATAGAAAATTTGGATAAAGAACTAGCTAAATTTCACTCATTTATGGAAAATGAGATAATAGCTGAAGAAGTTGTCCCTACGATTCATAATATAAGAGAATTGATAAAAGAGGGACAAGATGGTGTAAATGCAATTCATGGTCTAGCACATATTGTACAAACCAATATCATGCTAGTGACCAAATGTGCGCACATGATAAATAACACTTTATCACCATCTCATACTCAAGTATCAGCATGTCATGCCCACATTTCACATGCAGTCACAACACGCATACATGCGTGTCATGTCCACATGCGACATGTGGTCATGATACGAACTATCAAAAATTTTCCCTTCTACTCAGAAAACCCCCTTGTACACGTGAGCGTGCTCGGGGGTCAACTCCTAAGGCATCAACAAATCTACTGAATGCAGAGATTTAACCCCTCACACAATTTCTACGTTGGATGCACTATCTTTGCTGGAAGGCGTTCCCAGAATATCGCTCGACTTGATCTTCAACGTTTGGACTAATTGGTTACAAGCTGGCCCTTAGAATGATCAGAACTTAATATCCCTATATTTTGATATCATCGTAAAGGACCTGTGGTCAAAATGTTAACAAGAGTCTCGATAGGTAAACCCACGTATATATATCCTCTATAACTTAATGCGTATAAATCTTCCTATTTACTAGAAAAATAACACACTTAGGTTAATGTCAATATGTATACTTCATATACATAGCTACTTATGAAATAACCATACTGATCACAATAATATTCGGACATTTACAACCTAAGTTCTCGCCTTCTTCTACAACAAAACTAATCAAATCCTTGTAAGTGTAAAATTAAATTCATCCATTAGTAATGACTCACTATATAAATTTAACAACGTATAAGATTTACTTGGTATATAGTTGACTTATATTGTTTTAACTTGATTTCTCAATTTCCCTTTTTGTATTAGTACCAATACAATAAATATGCATTCTTTTAATTGTTTAGCTATTTTAATTTTTTTTATACAAGAACCACTTAAATAAAATCAGTACATTTTGTTTATTAGAATTTCCTATAAGTGAGTGCAAACACACCTCACTATCCACAAAAACATATAATTATTAAATACATTTATATAAAACAACTTTTACATATATATATATACATATATATATATATATATATATATATATGTATATGTATATATATATATATGTATATATGTATATATATATATATGTATATATGTACATATATACATATATATATATACATACATATATATATATATATACATATATATATACATATATATATATATACATATATATATATATATATATACATATATATATATATATATATACATATACATATATATATATATATATATATATATATATATATATATATATATATATATATATATATATATATATATATTACCCCTTAAGTGGTGATACCACTATTACTAAAATATACATATTTTTGTATAAATAAATATAATGGTTTGTTAAAACTTTAATCAATTCTCCACTCATGTATTATATCAATATTAATATGATTTAACAACTTCATGTAATAGGGTTAAATACCCTAAAATTTCTAAATGTGTGTGTGTTGTGTGCAGGACAGGGATGGAGTGGCGGCGGAAGTCTCAGCGTAGGTCGCACAGGGGATAGGCCGTGACCATGGAGATGGAGCAGAGCGGCGGGGGCGAAACACAGAGAAAGGCCGCGGAGGGCGGCATTAGCGGGAGGCAGGGTCATTGGTAAGGAGGTTGCAAGCAGCAGAAATGGCCGTGGGGAGATCGTATGGCGGAGGGTGCAGGGTAAAAGGGGCATGGAGGAAGTTGAGGTCGCGGGAGTGTTAACGCCGTCCGCGGAAGTTTTGGTGGTCACGGGGGTGTGGGGAGGGGCGGAGCCCCACCCACACCCCTCCTACATATGCATCGGTGGGGGGGGTTTGTCCCCCCCACCACTTCTTACTTTGTTTATTAATGACTGTGCAGAAAAAACAACATAGCAACTCTATACTATTAACTATTTCAAAATTTACATTTTGTTATTAATAATTATATATATATATATATATATATATCATTTTCTTGATTGCACTTAAGTTTAAAATTAATTAAATATTTAAATATATATATATTTCTTTTAAATTCACAACGGAAATTTTCACAATTTCTAAAAAAATATCTATTTAAAGAGATATATTTTCAAAAGAGTAATAATATTTTCATTTCCAAAATTTCATTTAAAAAGAACTATTTTAAATATATTCTTTTCACAATTTCAATTGGTAATAAGAATGTATATGAAGAAATTTCATAGTAAAATACATTTCACACTATTTTAACAATTTAATTTTAATATAACGTTTATCCAAATGCAAAGAATATTTAATTATTTAAATCAGTAATTGCCTTCTATAAACTTAACAAGTAAATTTCTTTATTTCAATTACATTTAAAGCATAAAATTAAATCCATGTAACTAATATATACTTTTTATTTCAATAGTACACAAGAGTCCAGTAAAAATTCATTTAGATTGACTTCTATTGCAACTTAACTTCGAGTTTTTTTTTAGTTTTGTTTTCAAGAGCAAAATACATCTTACATAACACTAAAAGAAACAACTTTCTTACTAGATAATAGAAGGAAATAATTTAAAACAGTTGATCCAACTTAACAACATTCACACAACCTTGCATTTTGATAAGGCCAAGGAATGACAAACAACTGAATAATTCCACAACTCAATTACATTCTAAGGGGGGACTACTTTCTCCTCCCAAAACATACTATGAAGTAATGTAATAACCAAATAACATCATAATTAATGCATAAGAAGGGAGGATAAATTTATCCACTCCCAAGGTAACATCTTTTACAACAAATCAAGAGAGAAGTTCTTCTAAACTCTTTCATAATGAAACCATGATGACCTAGCTCTTTTTGCAAATAGGAAGGAAAACACATTTTTCTTTAACAAGGTAAAACTTCAACAATCCTCCTTACATGCTCCAACAGTAACCTGCAAGGCAACAAGAAAGACAACAAGAACCATCTAGCTCTCCTCCCTTCCTTTGATCCGCAAGAGGGTCACCCCCGAGCTAGGGAGACCATCCTCATATCCAGGGTAAGATAGACTAACCACATCACAAACACAGAGCAACAACCAAGCAACGAACCACACACCCACAAGGTTGACACACATAACAAAGTCTCAGCTTAGGTGAGTACAATGAGGGTAGGGGAGTAGACAATCTCTACCTCTAGGTGTCATCCTTTCACAATATATCACAAGGCCTCAAGCCAACATAACCACAAGGCCTCAATCCAATAGTATAATCTTCTACAAGGCCTCAAGCCTTCCAATGAATCATGTAACTAAAGATAACCAAATAGGCTCTCAAAGCCAATAATCCCTCAAGGCTAAAAATAGAACCAAATTGCCCTCAAGGCATATCATGTAACTAGAACCAGGATGACACCTGAGGAGGGTCACACCTCCCCTCCCTAAACACGATGAGCATTGCCTTCCAACTGGAAGGAGCTCTCTCTACACTCCAAACAAACCCAAAACAAACAGAAAAGCTCATAGAAGACATTGCAAGACTCTTTCAACATCCAAGATACAAACATGCATATCAAACATTAGACCACACAAGAGAATAGGTTAGTTCACCAACCTTCCAAGCCCAATTATGGAAGTAATCTAATGAAGAGCTCCTTTCTCCTTCCTTCTCCAAATCTCCTTCTTTCACCTCAATGATCCAACCCCCTTACTCTCCTCATCCCCCTTTCTTTTAAAACTAATTTCTTCTATTTTACTAATTTTCCAAAGTGGCATTAAACAACTCAACCACAATTCCTCCATTATTCTAGTGGAACTTAAACAATTTACCCCACTCCAAAAGATCCCCCATTAAAGCCCACATGATGAAATAAAATAAAATAAAGTAATCTAAATTATAAGAGGGTGGGTGACACAACACCCTCATTAAGGGGAACCCACCAAAAAGGAGGCACATGGAGACAAGCACTCCATTATTAGAGAATCATGGAGTTGCTCCATGACTTGGAAGAGGGCATGAGTGTGGATTCCACTCATCTCATGTCCTCCAAGCTTCCAATTTCGTCACTTTACTTCACCTTAAAGTTGAGGTGACCCTGTGGAAGTTAACCCAAGGTTAACCTAGTCAAAAAGGTCCCTAGACCCATAGGGTACAACCTAGGGTTGTTTTTAAACCTAGTTAAGACTCCCAGAGTCAAATAAAACACATGAAGAGGGTCAAAAGGAATTAAAGTTAAAACAAGATTCAAAACATCAACTTACAACACTTATCATAATAAAAGTAATACAAATAATAGCCCTTATCCCCTTAACCTCATGCAATATTAACACAATACAACAATACAATATTTTTCAAAACACAAGGTTGATCTTAGTTCCTCATAGAACTAGATCGGCTCACAAGGGATACAACAAAGGATATGGAATGATCTCCTATATATGTGGTTTCATTAGTAATACCTGCACACTCAAACTCAAAGTCAATAACTCATAGAGATATCATAGCCGAAGCAATTGAAATACATGCATAACTAAACATACTACCTTATAACATACTGAAATCATAATACGGTTCCATGTCCATTCATCATTTTCTTTCAAACAACATCTAATATCATTGCACAATTATTTTCTTAAAAATCACATAGGTTCAATAATCTAGAATTTGGAAATCAATAGTCTCTCAACATAAAATAATAACAAAAGCACTGTAAATAGTCTCATGAACAGTAGTGTAAAAAGTAGGCCTCACACAGCACCTATACCAACTACAAGAATATCCACTTTTACATCAACGATCTTAACAACTGATGCAAATGCTTGTAGTAATGTTACCACTAGTATTGAAGTATCTAATGGCACTAATTATAAAGCTATGGGATTTGATTATCAAAAATTGGTTTCTAAGGGAACCTCCTCTATGCATAATTGTTCTCAACCACCTATCTATTCCACTCATTTCCAACCACCTATCACCTAATCACAACCATCTTCCACCTATCACTATTCCTAACCATCGTTGACATATTCTCAGCCTCCGCCTATCATATCTCAAGCTCATTCACCTCCTCACTTTGGTTCTAATTCCTCACAACAAACTGCATCTCCCAATGATGCCATCTTAAACCAACTTTTACAAGGCATGACTCCTTTATAACAAAAGGTAACAAACTTGACAAATTCATCGCAGCCTAGCCTACCAACATATCATGCCCGTAATCCCCTGTCCTATGCAATCTTGAGAACTCCTATGCCTGAGAGGTTTGAAACTCTCCTCTTTGAAAAATATGGTGGAAAAGGTGATCCAATATTCATGTGGCAGCATTTACAACTATGTGTAGTGATTTTTATTTTGAAGAGGATTTGTTAGCAAAACTTTTCCTGCGATCTCTCAAAGATACTACTTTAGAATGGTTTTGCCCGTTGCCTCTGAATTCAATACACTCCTTTTTGCAGTTGATTGATTAATTTTTACAACATTTTTAAGCAAACATTAGACCCCAAGTCACTCTTATTGACTTGGTTCAATGCAAACAAGGTCTAAAAGAAAAGTTGACTGAATTCATTAGTCGATATCAAGGACTTTATGCATAGATTCAGTATCAGATGAAAGATGAGGATGTTCAAAAGATATTCATTACAAATTTACAACCTAACATTCATGATAAGATTCTCCTAATGAAATATAACTCTTTTCAACATTTATGCACCACCCTTCATGATTATCAACTTTCATCTAGTCAGTATGAAAACTAAAACTCATCGGCTCAAGTTGGTCAATCCATGGGTGGATCATCACAAAATAATTTTAAGAGGAACAATAATAGGAGTTTCATCAAGATCAATGGACCAAATACGAATGTGTCTACTATAAATATAAATAATCCAAAGAAAGCATCATATCAGCTGAGAAAGTTTACTCCAATATCTAAGTCCTATCATTCTATCATGAATCAAGCTATGAGTAATAACATTCTGAAACTTCCCCTGATCAAGCTTGTTGATCCTAGTAAACAAGGACTTTACTTCAATGCTAATGCCTTTTGTCATTATCATCAGACACAAGGACATGACACTGAATGATGTATGCATCTTAAACATGAGATACAAGACCTTATTGATTCAAATGTCATCTAGGTATCAGGTGTGAATGATAATGGAAATAAGTCGGTTGCTCCGCCGAATCAAAATTTACAAATCTTTACTAATCCTTTCCCTAAGTATATTGAAAACAATATGGTGGAATAGGCTTTAGTGGAAGTAGATGAGGATGATTACTTGGACTATGATAGTATCATGGGTATGATTGAAGTGGATAAGAAACAAGTGGATAATCCACCTTGTCCTTGAAGAAATAGAATTTATGCTGAGGTTCCTCCTCCATTATACTTATATGGATTAGGAGATAATCAAAATACATCAGAAAAGCAAGAACAACAACCGATACAGATGAGTAAGATGGTATAGGATGATTCCCGTTATTGTTTTAGAAAGATTCAACAATGAAAACTCACTAAAAATTGGAAAAGAGCAAGATGACAGTCAATAGTCAAAAATAATAGTGGTTCTCCCCCTCATAAGCAACAAAAAGTCTCATTTAAACAAGGATTTAAGGAACAAGCATCATATGATAACAAACAAAATTTTCATAAGAACCACTCAAATTTTGCATTAAATATGATCAAGTACCTCTCTAAGAGGTTTGTGAGCTCCAAGATATAATATGAAGACCCTACAGGTAAGTAGCTCTAACCCTTTATTTCTCTCGTGATGTGTTATATGTTGTTTAGGCCTCTTGGGATGACTCCTGATTCTCTTGTAAGGTCCAGGATACCAAGAGACAGCCTCTCTTGTGACATTCTTCTATTTGTATCGTCATTCTTCTAAATTGCCTCTCTCTAATTTCTTTGTTGTGTGTTGTGTCTTACGGACATAGCATTATGGTTGGTAACACTTGAGGGCACCCTCCTACATGACTATCCCTAAGACACTTGTTTCTCCTCTCTTATTTATTGTTTCCCCTCCTCTAGTGTTTCCACCTAGCGGGCGGATGACAAAAAACATTTATACTGATGTGGACCTAGCATCCCTTTTGAGAGCAATCAAAAAATGGGCTTAGTTCCTAATATGATGATGGGGTTGTATATCTTATCTAATGCTTGGCTAGTGGAAGCACTCATGCTTTCCGCATAGTGATTATGATGATGTTTTTATCTCATTTACAAACCTTAACAATACTATTGCTTTGTGGACCTTTGTTTGTCTTTGAATCTAGCCTTGGTGGTACTTGATTCAGAGAGCTTCGTGATATGGCCCCACGATTATCCTCAAACTCTAAATTCATAGTATAACCTTGGCTCTTTGTGTGGTTAATCATATGCATTGATGTTTTTGTTTATCATGATTTTGTATACACTAACATGTTTTTTGTAGGGATGTGTTTCTGGGATCATTTGGCAATCGTAAAGTACATATCACCTCCAAGGGGCATGAGCTTTGTGAAAGTCAATGTTCACTTGTGTGTTTTTATTCCTACCTTAATGTGCTTGATATCAATAATTGATATCAACCACCTTAAGGTGGGGGCATATATAAGGTAAGTTGTATGTTATAGATGTTAGCAATGTGTTTGTTCTCAGATGCATAGACCTACGCAATGAGTGCATCATGCATCCTGAGTTTGTTTGCAATCAATCAATCACTCATGTAAGCCCTATGTGGAGGTGGGATATCACGTATATCCTTTTTATCTTAATAGGGATGGTGTATTTCTTAGAGCAAATTACATCATCCTGTCATTTTCAAAAGTCCTCTGCAGAGGCAAGGAGCGGTTCTATGACTAACTCAACCCTTAAGTGTGTTTTCAGTGATTGTTGTGGTGAAGTGCAATCATTGGTGTGTACCTATAAAGTTCCTATGATGGTGTTGGACCTAGAAATAGGTACACTCCATCACTTGTCAGCCGTGTTTTCTCTGTGTCTTCAAGTGTGTGTGTTTTGGCATGCTTGTTTTGTCTGGCATGTTTGTTGCCCCATATGTAGAGACCAGTGCCTTCAGATAGTGCTTCCTACATTTTGGGAGGTTTTGCATGTCTTGCGTGTGTGTTGCCCCATATATATAGAGACCTACCCCCTAGGGTAGTGCATCCTGTATTATGGGAGGTTTATTTACTTTCCAGTACTTGCATTTGCATTTCATAAATATGAGAAAAAGAAAAGAAAAGATATCATGCCTATTTTCAATGCATTAACATGTCTTCTATGCATTGACTGTCTTCTCTATGTTTTGCATGACTATAACTATCTTCTCCGTGTTTTGCATGCCTGTTACTATTTTCTATGTGATTGGTGTGTCTTCTCCATGCTTGATGTATTTGTTTTGTTTGTGACCTTACTTTAATGCATGTATTGGCCTTCCATTTATACATACATTAAAGTGGGGGCTAAATGTAATGTCAGAAAATGTCCCCTTGGGGGATTTTCCCTCATAAGGTTTAGCCCCCGGGTCTTTTGCATGCATTTAGGACATCTTAGTTCATAATTTGGCATCTCGATGGAATGAGCCCTAGGTAACATGACAAATGGGACCTAGGAGGACCCCTTAAGCTGTACCCTGCCCAAAATAGGGGGGAGGACTTGGGCAACCCTAATTTCTAGGTGTCAGTTTATGACCATTACTTAGGTCCTTTGCCAACACGGTAAGTTTGAATTATGAAAATCTTGGTAGGAGTGCTTGTAGTTGCATATATAAGCATGTTTAGGCATTCATTTGTAAACTAGATGATCATTGTGAACTTTTGGTATCCTAAAGGTGATTCAAGGATTTCATTGTGTTGCAAGAGAAGACTTGTGTGGTTTGTGTGTTGTATTTATAGATTTGAGCATCAATTTCCTCATGGAATGAAGAGCATCTTCCTCCCATGAGAGCTTCATTACAAGGTGACATTATATTGTGTTTTCATTATCAATTCCTTTGGTTTTCACCTCTGCTTGACAAGGGCATGCACTCTCTATTTGAAAACAGTGTTCAGAGACTTAAGTATCCTCTGAAGCTTGACTGAGGCAAGCCTCTAAACACCACAACCCCTCCCAAAGTTTTGTGATTGCAAGTTACATGTGTCACATTTGGGAAAAGTTGAGTTGCAAGAAGAATTAGCAGACATCAAGGATTTGGGATCTGAAGAGAAGTAGGACACTGGTGCACTTCTAGGACTTGGGCACTCACACTAGTGTCCTCCGCAAATAAATTTCTGGAAACAAAAGTTACAGGGCTGATTAGTGTCGGAAGGAGGTCCCAATCCTGTGAAGAAACTAGCACCTTGGACTTGGGTGCCCGCACCTTAGTCCCTGACTATTCTGCCTTAGAACCTTGAAAATAGGTACTCTGTGATTTGGTATTTTACTCCTGTCTATAAGAGCATTTTCTATTATTCATCAGTTTATTGCCATTTTTGCATAACTAGGGTTTTAATGGTCAATTGAGCATAAGAGAAGAATAATTGATAATGAAATTCCCTAATCTAAGTTTCTCGACATCTCATAGTGATCTAGGGTATGATAGTGAACTGCCACTCGACCCTAGATCATTGAATGTAAAGTGGAAAGGTAGATTTAAACATCTAAACAACCAAAAGATTAAACAATCCAATTTTTCACCTAAACAACTTTGAACTACTGCCACTTGACTAGATCGAACCTCTACATTTCCCACTCTATAATCCATGTGCTTTCTTTTGGTGGCAATCCTTCCCACTGTACTAAATACCTATTGTAATGCCCTTGCCGAGTGTAGATAGTTTTCTTATCAAGAACCTGTGCAATCTTTTCCTTCTTCTTATGGGGAATGTGGTGGTGCCATGCCACTTCTGTTTGACTATCTTCAGCATCATCCTCACCATGGAATGCATATAAATCAAAAATATTAAACATAGGAGAAATATCTAGATCATCTGGTAAATTGACCTCATATGCATTATCATTGATCTTCTTTGTAATTTTGCCAGGACCAATTTTCATGTACTTCAACTTGTGGTATGTTCTAGTAGGAAACCTCTCTTTTCTCAAATATACCATCATTAAGTCAACTTCATTGAATGTTTGATGTCGCCTACTAGCATCCACTGTATTTTTGTACCTATCATTATTGTCCTGCAACTTTTGTCTCACATCTTGCTGCAACTATTGAAGGTGTTCTGCAAATGCTTCCCCATCATCACTAACTCTATCTCTCGTCAGTAGCTATACCAAATCTAGAACACTCTTAGGATTCCTACCATACACAATCTAGAAAGGGGACTTTCTTGTTGATCTATTAACAAAACTATTATAGGCAAATTCATCCCAGGGTAATGCCATGTCCCATTGTTTTGGCTTTTCTCCAACAATGCACCTCAACAAATTTCCTAGACTCCAATTGACTACCTCTATTTGCCCATTTGTTTGAGGATGATAAGCACTACTAAACTGTAACTTGGTCTCCATCTTCTTCCATAAAGTCCTCCAGAAATGATTGAGGAATTTGGTATCCCTATCAGAGGTAATAGTCTTTGGAACACCATGTAGTCAAACAACTTCTGAAAAAAATAACTCTACTACCCTTGTTGCATCATTAGTTTTCTTATAGGAAATAAAATGAACCATCTTAGAGAACCTATTAAAAACTACAAAAATGGAGTCATTACCTCATTGGGTGTGTGGAAGTCCCAACACAAAGTCCATGTTCAAATCTGTCCATGGTGCAGTTGGTACTGGTAATGGCATATACAACCCTATATTTTGTGAATGTCCCTTAGCCACTCAACAGATCTGCACCTTGTTACATACCTAGTTATATCCCTTTTCATCTTTGGCTAGTAATATTTATTATCCATCAAGGCTATTGTCTTGTCCTTTCCAAAATGTCCATCCAACCCACTACTATGAAATTCTCTGATAATGTTTTCCCTTATAGAGCCAGCTGGTATGCATAGTTGTTTTCCTTTAAATAGATACCCATCTTGCATAAAATATTCACCCCTAAAGAGATCCAAGTTACCAGATATTGGTACCTTCAATTGTTCCACAAGCTCCCAAAAATCATCATTAGACTCATACAAATTTTTGATGGCATCAAAACTAATCACCTTAGTTTCCATTGTGGTCAAAAGTGCAACACACCTACTTAACGCATCTGCAACCTGATTTTGTTTTCCAGAATTATGCTTCAACACAAAATTGTAACTCTACAAGAAAGAGACCCACTTGGCATGCCTACTATTCAACTTTTTCTATGTGTTCAAGTATCTCAATGCAATATGATCTGCAAACAATACAAACTCCTAGGGAACTAGATAATGTCTCCAATGCCTCAATGCTTGAACAATTGCATAAAATTCCAAATCATAAGTAGAATAATTCTTTCTCACTTCATTAAGCTTTTCACTAAAGAAAGCTATAGGTTTTCCTGGTTGGTTAAGTACAACACCTATTCCCACATGTGAGGCATCACATTCTACTTCAAATTCCTTATCAAAATTTGGGAATGCAAGTATAGGTGCTTCTGTTACCTTTTACTTCAAGTACTTAAAGCTCTACTCAGTATCCTTGGTCCATACAAACTCCCTTCCTTTGGTGCAATCTATTATAGGAGCTACAATACTACATAAATTTTGAATGAACTTTCAATAGGAAGTGACCAAGCCATGAAAACTTCTTACCTCTATGATGCTACTTGGACTAGGCCGTTCTAGAATTGCCCTGACCTTTTCTGGATCCATTCTGACACCATCTTTAGAAATGACAAAGCCTAAAAAGACCAAACTGTCCTGCATGAACCTACACTTCTTCAAATTGGTATAGAACTGCTCCTTCCTTAACACACCATAGATGATCCTCAAGTGTTGTAGGTGTTCTTCTTTTCTGTTACTAAATACCAAAATATCATCAAAATAAACTACCACAAACTTACCAATGTAAGGTCATAGTATAGTGTTAATCAATCTCATAAATATGCTAGGTGCATTTGATAACCTGAATGGAGTAACCATCCACTCATATAATGTCTCTCTAGTCTTAAAGGTTGTCTTCCACTCATCCCCTTCTCAGATCTGGATTTGGTGGTAGCCACTTCGTAGGTTGATCTTGCTGAAATATTTGGGCCCTACAAGGAAATCCATCATGTCCTCCATATGAGGTATAGGAGACTGATAGTTGATGGTAATCTTATTAAGTGCTCTGCTATCAGTGCACATCCTCCATGTTCCATCTTTTTTGGGGGTCAACAATGTAGGTACAACACATGGGCTCATGCTCTCTCTCACCACACCTTTACTTATGAGTTATGTTACTTGCTTATTCAACTCTGCATGTTGTGTTGGATTCATCCTATAAGCTGCTTGGTTGGGTAGAGTTGCTCCTAGAATCAAATCAATATGATGTTGAATATCTCTCTTTGGTGGTAGACCATCAGGTAAGTCATTAGGCACAACATCAACAAATTCTTCCAATAGCTCTGCTACTTTAGGGGGTACTGAAATGTCTTCCTCTTCATCTTTTTTCACTACTAATCCATAACAACACCCTGTAACCTTCATTTCTTTAACAAGATCTCTTTCAGACAACATGGTCTCACCTTTTCCATCATCCTTGAGAGGCAACAAAATCACCTTAGAGCCATCTTTCCAAAAGGTGTATGTGTTTTTCTCTCCATCATTCATAACTTTTCTATCATACTGCCATGGCCTTCCTAATAACACATGACAGGCATCCATTGGGACAACATCACACCATATCGCATCCTAATAGATCTTCCCTATGCTAAACTTAATTAGGCATATTTTATCAATAATGACTTCATTTCCCTTTTTAAACCATGCAATATGGTACAGATGAGGATGTTTTTCACAGTGTAAATTCAATTTTTCTACCATTTCTTTAGAAACCATATATTCACAACTACCTCCATCAATAATAACTTGACATACCTTGCCACCCAAAGTGCATCTAGTTCTGAAGATATTGGTTCGAATCCATGAACCATCAGAGCTTTTGGCTTGTGTTTTCTCCTTCTCTAGAATCACCATTACTCTTCTCATCATGAGACTTTCTCCCACATCTGGTGGAACCTCTAGTTCCGTCCCTTCCACTTCATGCTACATTTGAATTAGGTTCACCCTAGGTTGTCCTCCTTGATTTCTTTCTTGCATGTTATAATTTGAGCATTCAAATGCTCTATGACCTTCTTCTCCACATCTGAAACAAGTGAAAGGCCTTCTCTAGTTTTCCCATCCTCTACCACTACCATAACCTCTACCTCTTTGAAATCCCCTTCCTCGTTCTTGATTCAGAGGATCTTGTCAAGTGTCTACTTGTTTTTCCAATCCATGGGATGACTCTCCCCTACCATAATTCAAACCTCCTCATAATGGGGTTGATGTACCCCTTCTTCCTCCTCTATTCCTCTGATGGTATTGTCTATTTTGTTTTTCTTCAGCCTTTAAAGCCAATTGGTAAGCCTCTTCCATACCATTGAGTCAATGCATGCTCAATTCATCTTGAATAGAGAATTTCAGGCCATTCACATATCTAGCAGCCATCTATTCATCAGTTTCTCGATGCTCTACACATATAGACAACATAAAAAACTCATTTGTATAATCTTGCATAGAAGAGAGGTTCTGCTTTAAATTTTGAAACCTATGAAAAAGGGTTTGCACATAATCTATGGGCAAAATTTTTTCTCTCAACTTCTTCTCCATTTTATTCCATGTCCTAATCTTATCCTTTCCTTTCCTTATTTGTTCCTTTTGAAGATGATCCCACCAAATCATTGCATGACCCTTTAATTTGGTGTATGCGAATTTCACCTTCTTTTCCTCTATTGTGGATTTCCATTCAAAAAAAATTCTCATGTTATCCAACTAGTCTATCAACTCCTCTGGTTTAAGACTACCTACATAATCTAAAACATCAACCTTGATCCCTTCATTTTTCCCTTCTAAGGCCTAAGCATCTTCTCTTCAAAACTCATGCCTTCTAATTCTTGTTCTTCATGTTTTGTATCTTGATCTGCACCTCCTTGACCTATCTCTTCATCAGATTCATCTCCTCCTCTACCCAGTCTTTAGTTTTCCATCTGTGTTGTAAGTTTTGCTACTTGCCTTTGCATATTTTGTATTTCTCTATGCATCTGGGAAAGACCGCCTCTTCCTCTTCCTCTCCCAGCCATCTTCTCGCTCTGATACCAGATGATGTAGCCAACAACATACACTCAATAGAATTGTGCCATTAATCATGTGTGAGAGCCAAAGATTCAAAATAACTAGAAAAATAAAAGTCTTCTATTCACCAACTCTGCTACTACAATGAGAGAAAACTCTCTTATATCCAAGAAAAACAAAAAAACCAAAAAATTACCTTTTTTTGCAGATTTTGACAATTGTCAAATTTTGCCATTTTAAGTAATTTCACATGCATATCTTTGAGAGTCCAATTTTTTCCCAAAAACTTCCTAAAACTAAGGTAGGATGAATTTCCAACTAACATCCTAAATTTGAAACATGAGTTTCGAGTTATTAACAAAAATAACTTTTAAAAAACTAGGAAAAAACACCAAATTGCCATTTTGAGGGCCAAGATGAAAATTTCAAGCCCTGAAAAAGTACCAAAATGGGGAACAACCTAGTAGAGTTGGTTGGGAATCCACATGTCACCTCATAATGCATCCACCTATAAAATTTCAGCCCAAATGGACATCCGAGTCAAAAGTTATGACCTCCGGAAGTCCCTACATCATTCTCCAGTGCATAGTACCAAAGTAAAAGGGTCTGCATTCCTCTGATATTACATAGTTTGTCTTGTGGTTCTGAGAAAATAATGATACTTATTATAACTACCTAAATCCAAAGTTATAGCTTTTGAAGTTCCTTTGATCACTTTCTACAAGTTGTTCTTTATCAGCTTATAGTCTGACAATGTTTCACAGTGATTGAGTGACAGTTCGGAGATCCACACTTATCTGTAGTTGAATACTATGTTTTGAGGTTCTAAAGGTATGAAAAGTGAGCTATAATGGATATTGCATATGATTTTTAGACTCTCATATGGTCCGCATTGGAAGTTATGATGTGATAGTTGAACTGGTCAAGTGTGTACTTAAGGGATAAGCCGACAGACATTTTAGATCTATATGCAGTGATGATATATTGTTTGACCAATCAATCTAAGTGGTTGAATGATTTGTCCTGACCTATATGAATACTATTGTATGTTTGTTTGGGTCCACATTATTGTTTGTGCACAAGATCAAGCTGACAAGGTATAACATTTGCATACACATTTCATGTTTGGCTTGCTGACCTAATTGTGAGATTTATCTTGTTGTGAATATATATACTCAATGGATTTTGGTGTTGGAGTTATGGATAAGTGTGAATAGAGTGTAAATTCATGATTGTGAGATCTAAGGCAGTTTTGTGATTAGCAAAAGGATAGTAAAGACATAAGAATATAGTATATGTGAAGCAGAGCAAAAAATTAGGGTAGACATTATGAAGACCTTTTCAAGAATCTGTATACTGAGCTAATTGGTACTAAACCACATCTCTATAGATGCACCTATAGCATTTCTCTCTTGGTAGTGATCCATTTCTTTCTATATTCTCTTCTCTTCTATTTGACAGTGAGCCTATTGTAATGAGCACTTCTTTTGGACAATGAGTCCTTGGGCAGTGAGCCTTCATATAATTCAGTAATGTTATCATAATATATTGTGAGCTAACACTCACTGTGTTTTTTTCCCTTTTTGGGTTTTCCACATAAAAATCCTAGTGTCTATGTGTTATGTTTTTATGGTTGTTGTTCTTATGTTTGTTTTTTTTTCAAGTTATTGAATGTGGTTAATGGATTAATAAATGTGTGAAATAGAAGTTTTATAGAATACTAATTCACCCCCCCTCTTAGTATTCTTTGTGATCAACAATTTAAAGGACAAAACTCATTTGAAGATTCCTTGTAATTGACAAAATCCTTTAACTGTAACTTCCACAAATATCATCTTGATAACTGATTGCTCTAGTTTGGCTTGACAATGGATTACTCCAATTAATTGACTCTTTTCTAGGCTCCAATGCTAGAGATTTTGTTGAGAATATTTACTCTCTGTTCATATATGTCATTATAACTATTTTAACTATGAGATTCCATGCATAGAGACTCAAAAAATTGACACATGGCAGTGTCCGTTGTATTCTCTGATTCATACTATATCATAGAATCTCCTCCTAACTCTCATGTCCCAGTGCTAACACTTGTCTCTAACAACCAATGGTGCAACATAAAGAGTTCTTTGAAAATGAGTTACAATACAAAATGTGTCATTGAAACATGTGGAGTCTTCCACTACATTCTCTTTCTCAACAAAAGGGACACGTTCCAAGCTAGTGCATCTTCTACAAAAATTTATAAAAAAGACTTTAAAATTGCACCGTTTCGACATGTGGCTTTTTCCATTGCATCCTCCTTTATAAGAGTTGGTCCCATTTAATAATCAATGGTGAGACACGTGGAAGGCTCTCGTAACACTTTGAAGCCTTTACAAAAGGGACTCTTTATTATGTGCATTGTTGACACACAACATCTTCTGCTATCATCTGTTGAGACTTGTGATTTATTAAAAGATGATAATGACATCACAAAACTTTTGCTTCACCTTTTTCCCTTCAAAAATTGGAGACTCGTCGTTCCACCATGTGGAGCCTTTGTGCAAGCTGGGAAAGTCCTTTTTTTTCAAGAGTTCTTCAAATGAGTGCCAAGATGACACAAGGTAGCTTCTGCTACCTTCTAGACTCTTAAAGACTATTTTCTCCATTTCGATGCTCCAACATGACTCAAATATATATATATATATAACATAGAGTTTTAACAATATAGTTCATGGCAATCCACTAGGGACTCTACACTTGCATAGAAAGAACCACAATCTACCTACCCCAATCAAAAAGAGAGGAAACAAAATTGTATTTCTCAACACAACATCTTAAAGCTTCTGCAAGGCGTCTTGAAGGCCGGCCCATTGAATCTCTAATGGGTATTCCTTCCTCTGAAGAGCCTAGAAAGATCTATCCAACTTGATAATTTCTCTGTGAGAAAAGGTATGGAGGCTCTACACAACTGCATGTAACTAAAATTCTAACTAGGCCATTGGAAGGTAAAACTATTTCCATCATAGCAACACTTGATGAGTCACTTAAAGTATGGAAAATAGTTTGGTCATTCTATTTTGTGGCCAGTAGAATCTTGATCTAATCCTCCATTAAGACTATATTATTATGATGCAGAGGTATGGAGGATTCACCCAAAACTCACAAGATGCAGAGGCATGGAGGATTTACCCAAACCTCACAAACTTCTACTATGCTTTGATGAGAGCAGGAAATAAGGTAAATTTGACATAAGTTTTAGAATACAACTCAAACCCATGATATAAAAACTGATTTGGATACCCATTATCCTCTTACACAACATATCTCACATGCAACATAGGTTGTTTTTGAAAGTTTTCTTCAAAAATGGACTGTTATAGAGATGGAGACCCTAGTAGATTGCAGACCTACCCTCACCAAAAATGGCATAACTCACTTAATTTTTAATGAACATTTCACAAACCAAAATAATATAAAACTAGACTCATATCCCCATCTTTTACCATTGGTTTCAAAAATGTACTTGATCCGTACAATCCGTACCATTCCAAACAAGATGACTGTTACAGTAAACAGAACTAGAAGTATCAATCACTAAATTCATCATAGATTTCACAAAATATAATAAAAATTGATGCAACCAATGTCAAAAGAAATAATACTCTGAGATATTTCCAAAAAATCTAATTTTATGCCATTTGGATTCCGTACATGTCTGTACTAGCCTCAGGAACAACGAAAAATAGTAAAAAAAATGTAGAAAACTAAACTTTTATTTCATTTCTCTTCTCTAAACTTCATCTCTCCTCCATCTATCCTTCATCTCTGCCTCTTGCATGAAATTTCAAGGCATTAATAATATCTTTACATCCATATTTTTTGTTCCATCACTCCACTCTCTTTTACATGCAAAAAGAAGAGGCTAAAAATAGCCAAACCACTAACACTACTCAACTTAGAAAGTACTAAACTTGAGCAAACTTAAAGCTCCACTACCTAATGACCTCTAAATACATAAGAGTGGTCTTACATAGACCTTTATTACAAAAATAATGAAATAAAACTCCTCCAACGTGAGAAACTACATATTAAACTCCCTATGACCCTTCATATTCCTCTTTTGGTTGCCTTTTTTGCACTTTTTGCAATATTAACAATTTTGCAATTTTTGCAATCCTTTACACAATAACTCCAAATCCCACTAGAACCTAATCAAATGCCTCTAATACATTGCCAATGGTCAATTCATGACCTTATTACATCATTAAAACACCAAAACTAGATTAAAACCAAAAGTTGCCTCATGGAGGCTTAAAGCTAGTAAGGTGCTCCTGCACCATATTCTCGGAGAAAACAAAATTCAAGTCCTCTTGAATGCAAGTCAACTCTTTCTTCCTAGTTCTCCAATTCTTCTGCAACATGTCCTTCATCTTTGCAACTATCCCTGGGTCCTTCTTCTTCTTCTTTTTCTTATGCCATCTCTTATTCAACATTCTCTCAACTTCCAGGCTCCAAAATTCCATTTCTTGTGTATATACCTTAGTAATATCATCTATGTATTCACTGGCAACATATTCATCTGAAAAAGAAATCATTTCCTCAAGTGTTTTGGCAACATCTTTTTCACCATCATCTTCATACATTGTAGGCACTTCTTCTTGTTCTTTATAACCTGCACATACATAATCCAATGAAATATTAGAAATAAAATATTGAGACCTTGAGGTCTCCTCCTTGCTTCCCTGCACCATGCACTCTACTTCAAACTTGTCCTCCAAGGGTTTCCTTTGATGAACAACATCTTCTAATTCCTCCATCATAGTTATTAATTGCTTAGGACTTTCATATACAAAGTAGTATTCCTCTTTGTCCAAACTTGTCATCTCCTTCCAAAGGATTTGATCAATCTCTTGCTGATGCACTTTAGGGCTGCATTCAATTTGTCCTACTGCTGCAACTTCCTCTTCCATAACTATTCTTTGTTTTCTTCTTTGAACTATCTTCTTAATAGGCCATGATACCTTATTTTTGATTGTCAAGTTCCAACTAAGTGCTCTTTTGAGCAACTGCTCCATCTCATCTTCCATTCTTCTGCTCATCTCTTCCATAGCTTGCCTCAGTTCTCTTATCTCTTTCTCAACCTCTATTTGCCTCATATTTTCCTCTTTCCTCTTCCTCTCTTTTTCTTCTTTCTTCTTCTTTTGTGAACCCCCAACCTGCAAGTGCCTTCTAAACAAATCCATCTTTCCTCAAGCAAGTCTCTTTCACCTTGCTTCTTCTTGTCTTTGCCTCACCTAGGTCTCTTCTCTTCTCCTCTACCTAGTCTTTTCGCAACCAGATTCTCTCTACAACCTACACAAACAAAAACACACAAACCAAACTCTCTCTTGCCCAGACCAACCTAGCTCTGATACCAATTTGATGTAGAGGTATGGAGGATTCACCCAAAACTCACAAGATGCAGAGGCATGGAGGATTCACCCAAAACTCACAAACTTCCACTATGCTTTGATGAGAGCAGCAAATAAGGTAAATTTGACATAATTTTTAGAATACAACTCAAACACATGATCTAAAAACTGATTTAGATACCCATTATCCTCTTACACAACATATCTCACAAGCAACATAGGTTGTTTTTGAAAGTTTTCTTCAAAAATGGACTGTTATAGAGATGGAGACCTTAGTAGATTGCAGACCTATCCTCACCAAAAATAGCATAACTCACTTAATTTTTAATGAAAATTTTCTAAACCAAAAGAATATGAAACTAGACTCATATCCCCATCTTTTCCCATTGGTTTCAAACCTATACTTGATCCGTACAATCTGTACCATTCCAAACAAGATGACTGTTACAGTAAACAGAACTAGAAGTATCAATCACTAAATTCATCATAGATTTTACAAAACATAATAAAAATTGATGCAACCAATTCCAAAAGAAAGAATACTCAGATATTTCAAAAAAATCTAATTTTATGCCATTTGGATTTTGTACATGTCCTCACCATCCTCGGGAATAGGGAAAAATAGTTAAAAAATGCAGAAAACTAAACTTTTATTTCATTTCTCTTCTCTAAACTTCATCTCTCCTCCTCTCTCCTTCATCTCTGCCTCTTGCACAAAATTTCAAGGCATAAATAATATCTTTACATCCATATTTTTTGTTCCATCACTCCACTCTCTTTTACATGCAAAAAGAAGAGGCTAAAAATAGCCAAACCACTAACACTACTCAACTTAGAAAGTACTAAACTTGAGCAAACTTAAAGCTCCACTACCTAATGACCTCTAAATACATAAGAGTGGTCTTACATAGACCTTTATTACAAAAATAATGAAATAAAACTCCTCCAATATGAGAAACTACATATTAAACTCCCTATGACCCTTCATATTCCTCTTTTGTTTGCCCTTTTTGCACTTTTTGCAATATTAACAATTTTGCAATTTTTGCAATCCTTTACACAATAACTCCAAATCCCACTAGAACCTAATCAAATGCATCTAATACATTTCCAATGGTCAATTCATGACCTTATTACATCATTAAAACACCAAAACTAGATTAAAACCCAAAGTTGCCTCATGGAGGCTTAAAGCTAGTAAGGTGCTCCTGCACCATATTATCTAGAAATGGTGAGGGGAGTCATAGCTAGACCAATTCTTTAGTGTGTCCTTTCATTTCCTTTAATCCTTGTTTCAAAAGATTTAACAAATTATTACATTTTGTGGCAACCTTGTTGGAACTTAGAATCTCATTCACCTTGACAGCTACCATCTACTTGTCAGTAACTTCTGCAGCTTGTAATACGTCTTTGGAAGCATCATATAATTTCTGAACCAATAGTTATGATTTTGAGACCTTAGCAGCAACTGAAGACATGATCTTTTCCATTGAAAAATCTACTTCCTCACAAATCTTCTGAGAAACTGATATAAATTTAAGTGCAGGCTTAAGTTGGGTCACTTCACCTGAGATTCTTTGCCAAAAGGAAACATAAAGCTCTTTTACCATAGACAACACCCCAACTATTTGAGGTTTTTGGGGAAGCTCTAGAGTCAATTGCTTCACATTTTCTTCTATAGTTTGGCACTTACTCTACATGCTACTATTCTCTTCCCTTGTAACTATAAGATTCTGATGAAGCTAAGTGATGTCTTCAGCTTTGTCACTATATTTCTTCTCCAAGAGACTCTTTTCTTTCTCCATAGAAGTGATTCAAGATTTGGCCTTGTCTAGCTCTGTCTGCAGTTAATTTACCATCCCTTATGAAGCCTATAAGACTTCCTTGGACATAGTCTCCTTTAGATCCTTATTGAGCTAACTGATCACTTGGTCTTTGGCCTTAGCCTCTAAGGTCCAGTGTTTCATAGTAATCTTTGCTTGGGCTAACTCAGCCTTTATTTTCTATAATTTCCTAGAGACTAAGGAAATTGGTAGTCACTATAGCTGCAGTTTCTTTCATGAGCTTTACTTCATCCTGAGCCTAAAACTAAGTGAGATCCATAGTCACAACATTCCTAGTGTAGTCTTCAGGTTTCATTTGTTCTAGTGGCTTGACTACATTGGGGCTCATATGGGTAATTGTCAAGGAGCACTGGGTAGGGTCATAGAGAGACCTTATATGTGAGACAATTGAAGCTCTGCCCTCTTATTGCCTTTTCTTCTATTTTCTTGATTCTCTTTCCTTTTTTGCAATTTTAACTTGATTATGGAAGGTGGAGGAGGAGACAATCAAGCCACCGGTGAAAGGGGATCCTTGAGGCAAACCATATGGAATGGTGCTTAATTGTTGGGATGGGGCTTGTGTAGATGATGCACTCTTTATTACAGATAGGTAAAATGTGGTTAAATTCAACTATTGCGAAGAAATATGAGGTGTAAAACTAGATAACGGTGACAATGATTGTAGAGGCATAGCAAAGATGGCAGGGAACACTAGAATATGAGAAAATGGGGTAGCCATCCCTTGGGAAGAAGAAGATGATTGAGAAAAGGGAGAAGGGGAAGGGATACTTACCTTGGTGGTAGCCACAGTTGTAGTAATTGGTATGTGAAATGCAACAGTTGCCTCTTCTTCCTCTTCTTGAAGCTTTAGTTTACACCTTTTTTCGAGAGGGCCCTCCGTAGGATCTTCTGGCTCCTTTTCTATAATCACTTGTGATAAAAATGGCAATTCTTGTGTTCTTAAACTTTATGAAATTCCCGCCGTACGGTCCCCAGATGTCGAAGCTATATGGACCCCATGAGATGGTGGTTGGAAAGCTTGTTGGTTTTCCAATTCATTGAGAGATGGTGGCCAATTTGAAGGTTTTAGAATCTACTTTAATGCTTTTGACTCACTATTTGGTTTTTCTTCTATCTCCTGATGCCTAGGAATCTTACTCATATCAAGATTGGAGACTGGAGTCATGTGTACTTCATCCCAGAGGCTCTCCCATTTCTCATCTATGTCAACCTCCTCAAAATTCCTATCCCATTCATAAATTTCTTGCTTATATTTCCAATAGGCAGCTATCTTATCTATACCCCAACCTTTGGCTATCAGATCTTGTTTTAAGCCATGAGTCATCACCTTAGCTAGGTCATATTTTTTGATGGGTTTATAAAAAGTCTCCCATGGTGGAAGAGGCTCAAGAGGGATATCCCCCAACTCAATGTAAACTTCTAGGGTGTCTATTTTTGGTGATCTCCTCTTCTCGAAGAATGAGCAGCTCTGATGTTCAAAAGAGGCATGGACTCTATTCTTAGATAGCCAAGAAACCATGAAGCCATATAGATCATACTTCCATTGATCCATAATAAAAACTAGCCCATAATTGGCTAATTTTCTCATTAAGATGAACTCGGCTTCTCTCTTGACCACTGTGATACCACCTTTAGCCAATGGAACATCATGGAAGGCCTTCTTTTTCCTTCCAACTCCAAACTTAGAGTCAATAATAACTATCTGTCGAGCCATATCCAAACCTAATACCTTGCTTGTCAAAATTTTAGAGAGCATGAAGGAATCCTCACCAAAACCATGGACCCTAATCATTGTGTAGTGGGCTCCAAAGAAGTAATCACAAGGGACTCAAGAATTGGACATGATTCCCCTCACAAAATCACTCATTCTATGGTTAATTTCTTCTAGGTCTAATTGCAGAATGGGTGGTGACACAAAGTGTTCTACAAATTCATAAAGATATGATGTCTCGAATAGTAAAGGAGTCCATGTGGACACCAGAATCACTTTCTAGGCATCTACCATGAGATCCCATAGAGTCATATTTATGTATGGTTGGAAAAATTGATGATTCTAATACAAAATCAGATGGAACAAATATGAAGAATACTTGAATGTTTGGTTGTGTTTGAAATTGGCCAATTACTAGCACAATGCAAAAGCTATATGCTTCGTAAAATCAAATTTCTATGCCTATGATTTTGAGACTATCTTGAGCCGAAAAATAGCCCCAAGCTGCTAGTCATGTACATTTACATCCTCATTCTACGCAAAAATGAATGCCAACATTGAACCGGCATCTTGCACATCTAGAGTCAATGAAAATAGTGCAAGGGCCAGGGATGGTAGCATTGTGTTGTCTTCATCTAGACACAGTTCCCTATTCAAGAAGCCAAGCTTTTGGTGCACTTGATACCAAACTTACTACATGTTAGGTCTCAAAAATGTAGGTTGCTAATCCTAAGAGGATGCCAGACTCTATGTTTAGATTAGCAACATTTTTGAACTAACTTAACGAAATCAACCTTCAAGGTTTGATGATTTCCTACACTTTAGGTCCTGCTACACCTAGGTGGGAAAACCTTGGGAATTAAGGCAGACTAAATGTGAATGTATTGACTAATTAAATCTATCCACAATGTCATATGGTTTAGGATAGATGAAATCTTGCTAACTAATTCTTATATCTAATGAGTGGTTGGTATAAATTATATAAGCAATATCAAGGTGAATTTTAAATGATGAATAGAAATAAGACCAATGCCTTGTTGGGTAAATAGAGTCAAATGAAGGACTAAGACTAATGGCTTATAGTGGACAATAATTCTAATTGTTTGGCACAATTTTAGTTTATAACTTGTATAAATGTGCAAGGGAATGACTGACAAACTCTTCTTAATAATCCAACCAATATAAACAAATATCTTATAATTCACCAAAAGGTATTTTAATCCTTTCTTGAAGGAACCAATTGAAATGAATATGCAAGAATAATAGATAATATTATCTTGGAGATAGAATGGCAATCCTAATTATATGGCTCTACTTAGTAATCCAAACTAACACTTCCAAGTTATTGTGACTGATCAGAAGGATTTTAATTCCTCAAATGGAAACCAATTTATGCAATCACATAGATACAATGAATGTGCATTGACAAATTAAATATATGCTTGATATATTAATTTGAATAACAGGGAAATACAGAACTGGAGACAACCACACAATTGAATAATCTTAACAGACAATTGATACCAAAATAGAACCACTGAATTAGAGAACTTCAATCTACTTCTTCAATAAAAATATGCAACATGGTCTTTGAGAAACATTATGAATTATATGTATATATTCTACTACTGATGATCTTTCAGCACCAATTGTTTAAACTTATATAGGTATTTCTATGAAGAGACATAACTCTTCAATAAGTCCTTTTGGGAATTTGACAAGATTAACAACCATTACATAACTATGATTAGGCTCTATTCAGCCATAAGTAAATTTTAGCCAGATGGTCCAAGTACTCTTGATCTCGATGGGAATTAGTAAGCTCAATGGCACTTCTTGTAATCATTTCAATTGTGACCATCTTTTCTAGGTGTTTGCAAGCTTCTCCAGATACATAACTCTAGTCTTTGAGAGCTCCTATAGCCTCGTGTAATATAATTTGACAATCAACATTCCACTCTTCTTTGCTTTTTAGTTCTCCCTCACTCTTAAATAAGGTGGGCACTCCTGCATTAGAAGCTTCAGTACCTTCCTTAGCATCATTTTTGAGTTGATCGTAGTATTTCTAATGTTGCTCAATCAATGCTTTAGTATTGGAGATACCTATACTGTCAGAAGCATCTTTACTTTGTATCTCATTCAACTTCTCCTACATTCTTTGTTTGAGCCTTTCATGTTCTTTAATTGCTTTGTAATTCTGAGAGTAATTATCCCAAAATAGATTGAACCAGTGTATCATGTTTGCATGTCTGCTCTGTAGCACTGTGACAAGTGTATCTATCTAAATTTGCAATGCCTGATCTGGGGATAATGCTTGTTGATTGCCCAAAAGTACTCTTCACTGCTTCCTTCAACTAGTCATTTTCTTTTTGATGCAGAGGAAAACGCAACAGAAGCTTACAAATGGGAAGGAGGAGTCATTAACACAACCAACATGTTAAAATCCTGGACATGCAGTATGTAATACCTGTCGGCTTATCATCATCATCATATTTCTTGCTAACACAGACAGCATCATCATATTTCGAAGAGGCAAGAAATATCCTCCTGCTAACTACTGTTCACTTCGTTATCGCCTTTCGCCTTTCGCCTGTCAGCAGCATCATCACATTCGGCAAGCGCAAACATCCTCCTGATGTTCACTGTTCATCTTACCGCCAAACTCTATCTTCATCATCATGATGTTCAACATCACCTTCATCAGCAGGATATAAAATATCCGGTCCCTCCTATATATCCTGATGACGACAACTTCAAGCACCTTTCCCTCGATGCTTACGTCACCCTGATATCCGACTACTCAAACAACAGCATCAGGATATGACTTCTCCGGTCATATTGAAACATCCTGATGATGTTGACCAAACTTTATGCCGATGACTTACGCCGATGTCAAAACACTTAGCGACAGCAGGATAAACTTGCATAGGGTGATATTCGCAATATCCTGATGATGACCTCTCCGGTCCTTAGCCAAAAAATAAACTTTCACTCCTGCATGCGATAGCGACATGCGGATGAAAGATGATCCTAACGATGATATATACACTGAGTATATATCTGACTTATATCATCCTGATGCATTCAAAACATATAGTCTTCGTCAGCTTCATAACCTGATCCAGATAGCGATATACTCACAGATGTCGATGCGATTCACTCCGTCTGGCAAAGCACATGCAGATCCCTGTATATCCGTCAGCTGCATGCAAACTCACAGAACCACACAATTTCACACAGAAAATATGATGATCGGGCCGGATCACCTTCAGATCAAAACTTAACAGTTTATCTTCCTAAATCCTAGCACATGAGGATGCTAGGTTGATTCACAGCATGCTACCAATCGATCTCCCACACAATGAAATGCATAAACAGAAAACTAAAATACAACCTAAACTAACATGCATGACCATTCCACCGATTCAGAGAATCAACCGGTGGAAGGGTTGAAAGAATCCATAAACCTGTAATCAGAACAGAAATCAAAACATAAATAGCTAATAAACCAGATAATGCAATTGATGAGATCTTATTTAGATGAAAAACAAATTTCCTGTTTCTACAACAATGTTTCACAATGTCTGGACTGATCTCTGGATCTCACTCAATCACCAGTACAACATAACACAACTACTACTCTGATATGATATCAAACCCTAACTGATCTGAGTTATTTATAGCAATATCCTACGAGTACTACCAACTTGATTCCCAGCAGCTGGGAGCTTCCAAGCGGCTGGGAGAAGACAGCTCAGACAACCTGATCACGAGCTCTAACTACCTGCACACTCTCCTAGGCTGATCTAATACATATGCATTGGTCCAATAGACCTTATTACATTATGAAGTCAAACATGCTAAAAATAGACTAATGTCCTGTCATGCGGACAATGAACCTATATCCTGTCTTGTAGGGGTGCTCCTGCACCATACTCCCCAGAAGAAGAAATCTCAAGTCCACTTGAGATGAGAGTATGAAGATCTGCACCATGTTTCTGGATCTGCTCTTCAGTCATCCAGACTGCTTCAGAATTAGGTTTTCCCTTCCAAGAGACTAGATACTCCAAGTACTGTTTGTTCCGGGTCTGTTTGACCACTCTGGTGTCCAAAACCTTCTGCAACTGTGGAGGATCATGCTTGGGAATGTTATCATGGACTGTATCCTGTAGGAGTTCCTGATCTGCATCTGGATAAGACTTGTATGGAGTTAAATCGCATACATTGAATATAGGGGACAAACCAAGATCAGAGGGGAGTTGTATCTCATAAGCATTCTGTCCATGCTTGTGCAAGATCTGACATGGTCCAACTTTTCTCTGCATGAGTTTAGTATATTTTCCCTTAGGAAGTCTGTCCTTCTTCAAATGAACCCATACCAAATCTTCAACATCAAACTGTACATCCTTCTTCTTTTTATCAGCATATTCCTTATACCTCAAGGTGGTTTGTTGTAGTTGGGTCTTGACTTGATCATGAACCTCTTTTATGGCTTCGGCAAAAGCTTCTCCTTCTGCACTAATAGGGTCTACTGTAGGTAAATCTCTTAATTCCAAAATTCCTCTTGGATGCATACCATAAACTATCTGGAAAGGTGATTTCCCTGTGCTCCTATTGACAGTATCATTATAGGAAAATTCAGCTTGAGATAGAATATTATCCCACTTTTCTCCATGTTGTTTTGTCAAACATCTAAGCAAATTTCCTAAGGAACAGTTCACTACTTCAGTCTATCCATCCGTTTGAGGATGATATGCAGAGGAAAAAGACAAATTTGTTCCAAGTTTCTTCCAAAGAGTTCTTCAGAAGTGACCAATAAACTTCACATCCCTATCTGACACTATGCTCAATGGCAATCCATGGATCCTGACAATCTCCCGGAAAAACAAATCTGCAATGTATGAAGCATCAGCATTGGTTTTGCATGGCAAGAAATGTCCCATCTTGCTGAATCTATCCACTACAACAAAAACACTGTCAAATCCTTTCCTTGTCCTTGGTAAACCCAAGACAAAATCCATACTTATCCTTTCCCATGGTCTGGAAGGAATGGGTAAGGGCTGATATAAACCTGCATTAGTCGACCTGCCTTTAGCTTTCTGACATATCACACATGTCTCTACAAACTTTCTGACATCTGATTGTAACTTAGGCCAAAAGTAATGTCTTCGGACAAGATCAAGAGTCTTATCTAGACCAAAATGACCTGCCATAGCTCCACAATGTTTCTCCTTAATGATGTTTAACCTCATAGAACACCTTGGAATACATAACTGTCCACCTTTGAACAAAAATCCATCCTGAATCAAAAATTCAGAGAATTCAGCATGATATTTCTCTCCAAAAGAAGTACATACATGATATATCCCCCCAAAATCTTCATCAGTCTCATACATGGTCTTTAGTGAATCAATGCCAACACTTTCTAACTGAATCTGGTTGACTGTTAGAACTCTCCTGCTCAAAGCATCTGCAACTTTATTCTTGACACCTTTCTTATGCTTCAATGTAAAAGTAAACGCTTGTAAGGTTTCTACCCATTTCATGTGTCTGTTGTTCAGCTTGTCCTGGCTGTTTATGAAACTCAGAGCCTGGTTATCTGTGAATACTATGAATTCCTTTGGCATCAAGTAATGCCTCCATTTCTTGAGTGACTGGACTAAAGCATACATTTCCAAATCATATGAGGAATACCTCTTTTTAGCATCATTGAGCTTCTCACTAAAAAATGCAATAGGTCTACCTTCTTGGCTGAGTACTACTCCAATGGCCATGTGACTGGCATCACATTCCACCTGAAAGATTTTGTTAAAGTCTGGAAGTGCAAGGACTGGCTGCTGTGCCACCTTCTTCTTCAATGTTTCAAAAGAATCATCTGCTCTTTGAGTCCAAACAAATCTGCACTTCTGTCCTCCTTTGATGGTATCAAGCATGGGTGCACAAATATGACTAAACCCTCTTATAAACTTCCTGTAGAAGGTTGCTAACCCATGGAAACTTCTGACATCATTCATAGTCTTTGGGGTTGGCCAAGACAATATGGCACTTACCTTCTCCTTATCCATTTGTAACTTTCCTTGTGAAATGACAAAACCCAAATATGTGATCTCCTCTTGCATGAACAAACACTTATCTAAATTTATCATCAGCTGCTCTTCATGTAACCTCTTAAGAACCAAATCTATGTGTCTGAGATGTTCTTCTTTTGTCTTGCTGAAAATCAGAATGTCATCTAGATATACTATGACAAACTTACCAATGAACTCTTTCAAAACCTCATTCATCAACCTCATAAAAGTACTAGGTGCATTAGATAAACCAAAAGGCATAACCTTCCACTCATATAACCCTTCATTAGTTTTGAATGCTGTTTTCCATTCATCTCCTAGCCTAATTCTGATCTGATGATATCCACTCTTCAAATCTATTTTTGTAAAATACTTAGCACCTCCCAAACAGTCAAGTAAATCCTCTATCCTAGGGATTGGAAACCTATACCTGATTGTGATCTTGTTAATAGCTCTGGAATCTGTGCAAAGCCTCCAAGTACCTTCCTTCTTTGGTGCTAGTACAGCTGGTACTGCACATGGACTTAAACTTTTCCCAATCAGACCTGAATCCAATAATTCTTCAATTTGTCTGGCTACTTCTCCATTCTGTTCTGGAGTTAGCTTATAGGCTGCTTTGTTTGGAAGTGTTGACCTTGGAATTAAGTCTATGCGGTGACTAATATCCCTGACAGGTGGTAGGGATCTTGGCATTCCTTCTGAGATGATACCTTTGTACTTATCCAATAGCTCTTGGATAGCTGGGTCTATGAACCTTTGCTTTTTCTCTTCCTTGACTTCTTGCTGCTGTTCTTTATTCACCCTCATACATGGGATTAGGGCATATGCAACTGCACCTTCTGCTGCTACTTCTTTCATGAACTGTTTACCTTCCATCAGCATTACCTTCACCTCTTTTCCTTTAGATTTCTCCTCCTTCTCCGTCAATGGTAGTAACTTTATAACCTTACCATCTTTAGTGATTGTATAGATGTTTCTAACACCATCATGTTGTGCCTTCAAATCATACTGCCATGGTCTACCAAATAAAAGATTGCAAGCATCCATCGTAGTAATATCAAACAACAACTTATCCTTATATGCTCCAATCTGAAATTCTACCCAAGCCTACTCTTCTACAGTTGTCTACTGACCTTGGGTAAGCCATGAGACTTTATATGGGGATGGGTGAGGCAATCTCCTAAGCTTAAGCTTTGTCACCATTTCTTCAGACACAAAATTTTTAGTAGAACCAGAATCAATCAAAACTTTACATGCCTTACCTCCTGCTTTGCAAATAGTCCTGAAAAGAGACTTTCTTTGAGGGGATTCTTTGTCAGGTACCTTCATGGTAGTCACTGTTCTTCTCATCATTAGAGACTCTCCACTTTCTGGGTATCCGCAATTATCAGGAGCATTCACACTCTGAAAAGCATTAGAGCCTATCATACTTTGATTATCAGGTTCTTGGATCAGATTTGTTCTCCTTTCTCCTGTTGAGCTTGTGGCCTTTTCTGGACATCTACTGGCTATATGGCCTTCTTTGTTATAGTTATAACATCTGATGGATCCTCTGCCCTGGGATCTTCCTCTGAAAGGTCTTCTACCTCTGAAGTTTCCTTGCTGACTATAATTTTCCCCCTAGTTCTGACTATTGTTTCCCTTACTATTGTCATGACTGGATTCTCCTTGATATCCATGTCCATGTCCTCTACCTCTAAAAGGACCTCTTCCACCCCTTTGTTGTCTTCCTCTTCCTCTATTGTGTTGTTCTTGTTTTCTCTTTAACTTCTCTTCCACTTTCAATGCCAACTGAAAGCATTTCTGAACTGTATCTGGATTATGCAGACTTAAATCTTCCTAAATGTTGAACCTCAATCCATTAAGGTATCTGGCTACCTTCTCTTCTTCACTTTCCTTTACCTTTGTTTTCATACAAAGTTTCATGAATTCTTCTGTATATGAGCTGACATCTAGCTCCTTCTGCTTCAGGTTTTGCTTCCTCTTGTGTAATTGGATACTGTAATCCAATGGGACATAAGCTTCCTTTACTAATGCCATCATTTTCTTCCATGTAGTGACTCTACGCTTTCCTTCCTGTACTCTATCATCTTGGACGAAATTCCACCATGTCAAGGCAGCTTCTTTCATTTTTGACTGGGCTATTTTCACCCTCTATTGTTCTGGTATCTCCTCCATTTCAAAGAAATTGTTCAAGGAGTCTATCCACTCCATCACTGAATTAGGTTCCATCTTTCCTGTAAACACTGGCAAATCCAATTTCACATCCATGGTTCTCCTCTCCATGGCCTTGAGGGCATTCAACAGTGGTCTCTGGTCTGCAGGAACGACCTCCTTGTTCCAACTAGGGATCTCTTCTTCTTCCCTATCTTCTTCTCTACCAGAACCTACTCTGCTCCTCAACTTCTCTAACTCATCCTTCAATTCCTGATTCTGAGCCTTCACGGCCTTGCTCTCTGCAATCTGTTTCTTCACCAGAACTGCCAACTCAACGTTGGTCATCCTTACCGGAATCTCAGATGTTCCTTCGTCACCTGACATCCTGCTATATTCTGATCTTTTCCAGAAGATCCTTCCTTTGCTCTGATACCACTATGATGTAGAGGAAAACGCAACAGAAGCTTACAAATGGGAAGGAGGAGTCATTAACACAACCAACATGTTAAAATCCTGGACATGCAGTATGTAATGCCTGTCGGCTTATCATCATCATCATATTTCTTGCTAACACAGAGAGCATCATCATATTTCGAAGAGGCAAGAAATATCCTCCTGCTAACTACTGTTCACTTCCTTATCGCCTGTCAGCAGCATCATCACATTCGGCAAGCGCAAACATCCTCCTGATGTTCACTGTTCATCTTACCGCCAAACTCTATCTTCATCATCATGATGTTCAACATCACCTTCATCAGCAGGATATAAAATATCCGGTCCCTCCTATATATCCTGATGACGACAACTTCAAGCACCTTTCCCTCGATGCTTACGTCACCCCGATATCCGACTACTCAAACAACAGCATCAGGATATGACTTCTCCGGTCATATTGGAACATCCTGATGATGTTGACCAAACTTTATGCCGATGACTTACGCCGATGTCAAAACACTTAGCGACAGCAGGATAAACTTGCATAGGGTGATATTCGCAATATCCTGATGATGACCTCTCCGGTCCTTAGCCAAAAAATAAACTTTCACTCCTGCATGCGATAGAGACATGCGGATGAAAGATGATCCTGACGATGATATATACACTGAGTATATATCTGACTTATATCATCCTGATGCATTCAAAACATACAGTCTTCGTCAGCTTCATAACCCGATCCGGATAGCGATATACTCACAGATGTCGATGCAATTCACTCCGTCTGGAAAAGCACATGCAGATCCCTATATATCCGTTAGCTGCATGCAAACTCACATAACCGCACAATTTCACACAGAAAATATGATGATCGGGCCGGATCACCTTCAGATCAAAACTTAATAGTTTATCTTCCTAAATCCTAGCACATGAGGATGCTAGGTTGATTCACAGCATGCTACCAATCGATCTCCCACACAATGAAATGCATAAACAGAAAACTAAAATACAACCTAAACTAACATGCATGACCATTCCACCGATTCACAGAATCAACCAGTGGAAGGGTTGAAAGAATCCATAAACCTGTAATCAGAACAGAAATCAAAACATAAACAGCTAATAAACCAGATAATGCAATTGATGAGATCTTATTTAGATGAAACACAAATGTCCTGTTTCTACAACAATGTTTCACAATGTCTGGACTGATCTCTGGATCTCACTCAATCACCAGTACAACATAACACAACTACTACTCTGATATGATATCAAACCCTAACTGATCTAAGTTATTTATAGCAATATCCTACGAGTACTACCAACTCGATTCCCAGCGGCTGGGAGCTTCCAAGCGGCTAGGAGAAGACAGCTCAGACAACCTGATCACGAGCTCTAACTACCTGCACACTCTCCTAGGCTAATCTAATACATATGCATTGGTCCAATAGACCTTATTACATTATGAAGTCAAACATGCTAAAAATAGACTAATGTCCTGTCATGCGGACAATGAACCTATATCCTGTCTTGTAGGGGTGCTCCTGCACCACTTTTGTTAGTCTTTCACAGCTCAATTTATATGCATCCCTTTCCTTGATCAACACTTGAGCTTGTGCTTTGTTTAATTTTGCAACATTGATGCCAATGTCTGCTGTAATCAGAGGGTCAGTTTCCCCTACTTTTAAAGTCATGACATGGCCGAAAGTCTTTTCAGTATCTATGATGGCTATCTTCTTATGGGGAGGATATATCACCCATATCATCAATGAATTTTCATCATTATTGTATCTTGTACCCATATATTCTTCATTAACTCCCTCTGGAGTGAGTTTATACTTATCATCTACACTATCTAGAAAACTATCAAAAACTAAAGCAGAATTCAAGTCAAGACCAGGAAAAATCATAACTCCTGCATCTTTAAGTAGTTGTCTACCCCTACTAGGAGTCATATCCTGCATCTCTTTCTCTACTGTTACTTTCAGCATATCTAACAATTGTTTTTCATTATCAATAGAGACATCATCCACTGATTCTTTAATTTCTTTTCCTTTGCATTTGTACAAAAATGACTTAAATTCTTTTGAGTGAATAAATTTATCATCAGAAATGAAAGAATCATAGGCTATCTAACATGGATCCTCATCAACAGACCCCTCCTCATCATGTATTACAACAGGAGGCTGATATTGTAGCATTTTCCTTTTGGACATTTCTACTGTTTTGTCCTGTGGCTCTTCTTGCTCTACCTGTCCTTCAATTTTAGAGGATACAACCTCAATCTCTGCTAGTTTCTTTTTCTTCTCACTTAGATCCCTTTTATACTTTTCTATCACCAACTCTACCTCAGCCTCTTCTAAATTTCTAATAACATCATCATGTGGATAAGGTATATGCATGTATCCACTGAGATTTTGTTTTCTTCATGTAGAGTCAATAAAACCTTCAGGGTCAAACCCTTTCCTTGCCTCAGCACTCCTCATATTATAATGCATCAACTTATCCATAATGAGATTATAACCCTCTTTTGACACCACAGTAAAATCTCCAAAACATAAAGTGCTGGGCATAAAGGATTGTTTATCATGTGAGCTCAAATGCATTACATTTGAGTAGTGCATCTGCCTAATTATCTCTAAATAAGCAATTCTGTCAGGGACAGTTTTGGGCAATATGAATGGAGTGTCTTCAAAACCATATATTCTGATCATGGTAGCATCTTCAAAACAATACCAGTCTCCCCAATTATGAGTGATAGTAGGGGGGCCACCAAAATCTCTTAGCCTGATGAATCTTTTTATCTCAATTGAGATCGAATATTCACAAGGGTGGCTAAAATATCTGTATAGTACTTTTACACAGTGTTCTTCAAATTGGGTATAACTAGAATGGGCATATCTACTGTCCCATATTCTAGTCCACATTTGTATTGGCAATTTTCCCCCCATCTTATCTGCAGCAACAACTTTAAGTTCATTTGGCCATAACCCTACTTCCTGGCCAAAATACAACACTATGTGCATAAGCAGTGAGTAATGCTCAAAAGAGCATGTTGGGGAACTATTTTTTATTACAGACAAGCCAGAATCTATTCTATTAACAATATAGGCAGCACAGTCAAACTGCCTTGCATTATGACATTGAATGTCAGTAGCTATAACCATTAAAAGGATGGTCATGAAATTAGGGACCTCTAAACCAAGGACTTGGCCCACAGAATAATAAGTGTGCTATATATATGGTTCAAATATAGCTACATGAAAAGGAGGACCATCATTTTCAGTTAGAGGCATCACTTCTCCTTCAACTCTGGGCCTATGAATGGGCAACCTCCATCCATTGTAGGTTGTGTCCATTCTCCAATATTCCCTCTCCAGGTCTTCATAAATAATGGGGACAGTGCACAAATCATCTAGATTAAATACTTCACAAATGGCATTTTTTGACAAATGTACAATTGGCTCCCCTTGTGGGTTACATATAGCTTTCAGGCTTGGGCTATATTGTTTGGCAAGTAGTTGGAGGAGTTCAACATTTAGGAATACATTAGGCACAACCAATTTTCCCAAATTCAAGTGTCATGGGTTTGTCACAGGAGCATTCCTAAACCTTCTATTATAATGGAATCTAAAAAGCTCATATCCTCTGATTGGGGTCCAGATGTCTCCCAAGCGCTTACATTTATCTTCTAATTTTTCAACTTCTGCCCTAAGTTGAGCAGATCTTCTAGCCTTGGGAGTTGACCCAGGCAATTGATCAATTAAGTCTTAATTGAGTTTTCTGTCTTTTATTTTTTCTTCAGGGGTTTGATCAGTTTTTTGTTTCTTAGATTTACTAGTTTCCCCTTGTGATTTTCTACCTTTTCCCTTTCTCTAAGTATCCATATTCAAACTTTGGCAGAAAATTTAAACACAGGCTATACACAATGGTTTGTATGTAAGTACCTATTGTTCTGTGGCTATGATCGAAATCCTCTACTTGCGCTTCAAGAATTCCTCTGTATTCTCTTCTCAGACAACTCTGTCAATTATAATTACAATGATCTTAAAAGATTTCATTGCCATCTGCATTTAATTGTTTGATCAATTCAATGTCGTTCATCACTGTGAAATGTCACATCGCCATAACTCCTGTCATCGACATGATTTTCAAAATGTTTGGGTGAACTAAATATCTCCTCATGGCATGAACAATCAATCGACATAACCCCTCAATTGTATTCCTAATGCTATGTTGAGTCATATCTTAAGTGGGCGTGACCATCGACATGACTTCTTTCATCACCATGTGTTTTAGATTTCCCTCCGATATAGTGAGTCCTACCGATATGACTATCAGTGAGGGTCTCACTGACATGTGTGACAACAATTTGTTATCGGGGAGATCAATACCATCGGGATAATATATTTATGTTTCCCCAAGCTTCATCTTCTTGATAATCTTCTCTACTCTGGATCGGAATGACTATCTTAATATCTCACTGATATGGTTAAAACTTCTTATCAATGGGTGTGACTTTATTTCCATTGGAGTGAGATATACCATTGGGGTAATTCTTTTTAGATCACCTGATCACAATTATCTCCTTGATGGCTACTTTTTATCAGAGAGAATCTATCAAAGTGTCACCGACACCCTTTCATTGCTGTGACTTGTGAGTCAGCAAGACATTATTGCTTTATTCTGATATGTTAAGTTACGCTGATGGATATGTGTATCGGTGTGACTTACACCGAAAGTGCCTTTTTATTGATTTGCCAAGAGACTGGAGTATCCAAGACTTATTTACTTTTCACCCTGATGTTTATTTCTTGTCGATGGTTATTGTTGCCTTTGTCCCCGTAAGATATTCAGTGAGACTCTTGCTGATATATTTCATCGGTATGATATATACTGTCAGGGTAGCTTTTAAAGGACCACCTGATGATTACTAGTCATCCCGATCGGTGTGACTGCTTGGTTCTCTTACCGATAAAAGGCCATTGGTATTACTTCTCCTATCGACAACTCTTACAAATCTCTTTCTGATCTTTACTCTCATGCCGATAGTCATTTTCATTGATTTCTTATGTATTAGTATAAGCAACACAAAGTCTTGCCGATATATTGAATTTTAATTAATTTTGCATTGCTTAACCATGGACATCTTGTGGGATGTATCAAATTTTTGCTATGGTTTTGGGATGTTTTATGATTTTGCTCAAATATGGTGAAGTGAGAATACAGTAAAAATTTTAAATTTTTACTGTCCCAACACTACAATTGGACCATGTTGTAAAAATTGGCCAAGGGATCATACGACAAACCAAGCATATCTCAGATGGCTTGTGCATGAATGACCACTCTGATATTTCTTCCCTGAATGATCCCACTAGAAGAATCAAAGTTTGGTACACACATCTCAACTAATTCTAGATATGGATGAACTAATGCAACCATGTATTGAGATAAACCAGAGCTCTAGATTCTTATGCCAAAAGCCTCTGATCTGTCTTGCTTTACTTGTAAGATCATTCTTGCATTTGCCCCTTCTCTCAGATTTTTGGGCTTCTTAGATATATTAGGGTCAAAAATTTCATAAGCATAATCAACAACCAGAGAAAGGTCCTTGGCTTTACTCTTCCTTACCTATTTTGTTCTTGAAATCTTGACTTTGGCATGTGCTAGGGATAAGGCATATGGTTTGTTGTTTTCCCACTCATCCAACAACTCGATCAGTCCCTTCGGCTCAGAACCCTTGGAAGATTATCCCTTTGTCACCATTTCTACTTAGACTCTGAACTGGATGGGATCCTCGATGTTTCTTCACACACACTGGCTCAAAATTCAAAAGGCAAACTATGGATTAAGCTTAAGGCAAACTCTTCTATCTATTTGCTAAGAATAGGGAGCTAGGACCCTTTTAATCCTGTCACTCCACTCATGTGAGTGAATGCACCTCCTTAATGAGTCTATCGTGTCATATTAAATGACCTTAAATTTGTATGCTCTAAGGTGTGGATAACAGAATCCCTTCAATTTTGTAATCATAATTCAAATGTTTTCAAAACTTGCCATTAATACTTCATCTTGTAAGGTAGTTAGACATGTACTTTTAGATTTTTGAGTCTTACCAATGGTCTTGAGCAGAATAGACACATAGGATACCACTGAGAGCTTCTACTATTGACACATGTTCAAGGAACATTTATTTAAAAGTGACGGGAAAGTAGCCTCCTCAAATAAAAACAAAAGGGAAACTACTCTAACTATAATACAAGGGGGTAAATTGGATCTTATGCGAAAAGCTTTAAGAAGATCCCATTGATAGGAATCTCCAATGCTTCTCCTTCCTGAGTCTCCAATTCATAGGCGTTGTACTATTTGTAGGTAGTTATCTTAAAGGGGCTCGTTCATAAGGAATCAAATTTTCTATAATGTTTCATCTTTGTATATCTTTCATCCCATTTCAAGACCCAACTGCTGACCTCAAACTTGGGATCGGAAGTCTTTTGATCAAACCAACTCTTAGCTATCTACTAGTGATTTATCAAAGATTCATGTATTGACTCCCTTCTCTCTTGAATCTCCAACAATTCTTCTAGCCTTACTTGCATTGGACCATTTTCCTCTACCTCAACTTGTTTTATTGTCTGTAGAGCTAGGATCTCCATTGAAAGAGGCATTGCAACACTTTTCCAATACACTAGTTCATAAGGGGAGGTTTTGATTACTTGTTTTGGTGTGATTCTATCTACCCATAAGGCCACCTTTAGATACTTGTGCTATTCCTTCTGATGGTATGTCCCTATCCTCTTTATGAGTCTGATCAAATTCTTATTTGTTGACTCAGCAAGACCATTTCCTTGTAGGTAATAATTTGACAATATTTTCAAGAAGATACCATTTCTCAAGGAAAATTTAGAAATCTTTGATCCTAGAAATGCCTTAGCATTATCAGATATAATAGTGCGAGGAGGCCCAAACCTAGTATTAATCTCTTCAAGGAAATGTAGAATGACATTCGTAATGGCTTCTTTCAATGGAACTACCTCGGTCCACCTTGTGAAATAATCTATTGCAATAAGTATCCACTTATATGCTGAACTTTAATTTGGATGAATCACTCCTATAAAATCTAGGCCCCATTGGGAAAAGGGTACTTCAACAATTATGGGACTTAGGGGCAAAGCTACATTCCTTCTTTTGCCGACATAAAACTAGCATGAATAACACTTATTAACCAATTCATGGTAGTCAGAGAACATCATGGGCTAATAATATCCTACTTGGATTTTTTTATGGTTGTAGTCTTTGCAGAGAAGTGTCCACCAGATATCTCATAATGTAACTCATACAAGACTCTATGGGCTTCATCTTTTTCCACACATCTGAGAAAGATCCCATCAAAATTCCTTTTGAAAAGAAAATTATTTATCAGAGTAAAACTAGATCCTTGGTGCCTATAGTATATTTTCTTTTGAGGAGAAAGCTGACTAGGATATTGACTAGTCTCCATAAAATGTATTTTGTCACTAACCCAAGAGTCTATCTTACTCTCCTGTACATTTAGTCTACCTTCTGTAACATGTTCTCCTTCTACTGGAATTTCTAAATCTTGGGCAATGTATAGGCAAAGGCCCCTTCCACTTATCAATTTGGTTTGATTAACCTCAACATCATAATCTAAAATTTTGGTTATCCAATTGGCTCTCTTTTTAGTAAATTCTCCTTCCATTATGTATTCTCAGACACTTGAATGGACTACAAATATCACAATTTTGTTGCCTATTACTAGGTTTATGAACTTCTTTAACCCTTTCACTAAAGCATATGTCTGCTTCTCAACAAAATTGTACTTGGATTCATACTCCCACAATGTTTTAGAAAAGAAAGTAATTAGATGTTCTTCTTCTTCCACCTCATCCTTTTGAGTCAGAACTATTGCTATACTATCCTCTCCTCCATATACATACATTATGAAGTCTTTAGATAAATCTAGATTACGCAACACTGGGGTAGTAGAAATTTCCCTTTCAATGTTTTCAAAAGCATGTCTGCCTTCAATTGTCCATTTGAAATTAAGATTCTTCTTTGACATCAGAGTAATGGGCCTAATCGACCCAACAAAATTAGATATGAATCTACTAACAAAGTTAATATTTCCTAGGAAAGATTAAACTACCTTCTTATTCACAGGTAGAGACAAATCTAGTATTTCTTTAACTCCATCTAGATCTACAGAGATCCCTTCTTTTGAGACTATATGTCTGAGCAACTTACCCTAAGGTACTTTGAACACACATTTCTTAGGATTTAATGAAATCCTAAACTCCTAGAATCTTTGCAATATGGATTCTAGATTATCAGAATGGTCTTTAGCAAATTTTGTGAATACAGTCATATCATCTAAGTAAATCAGAATAATCTTATTTATCAATCCTCTAAAAGTAATATCTATAGCATGCTAAAATGTTGCTCCAGCATTAGAAATTCCAAAATGCATTTTTACATATGCAAAAGTTCACCATTTTGTAGTAAAAGTGGTTTTATGTTGATCCTCTTCTCTCAACTAGATTTGATTGTACCCTGAGAAACCATCCAGTAAAGAAAACCTTTCTATCCTAGGTATAGTCTATAAGATCTGTTCCATTGAAGGAAGGGGGTAATGATCCTTAAGAGAGGCTTTATTCAGATCTCTGAAGTCAACACACAGTCTTATTTCTCCATTTTTCCTCCTTACTGGCACTAGGTTAGACACCCATATTAAGTGTTTGATTGGAAAAACTTCTTGATTTCCTCTACCATAAGAGACTCAACTCTCAGGTTTACTAGCCTTGGTTTCTGACACATAGGCTTTGATCCTTAAGTTAGGTCAATAGTATGTTGAACTATGTCTTTATTGTAATCATGAAGATCATCATAAGTCTATGCTATCACCTTGTCATATTTGTCGCACAAAGATATCAGTCTATCTCTCTTCCTAAGAAGTAATTTTACCCATGTTTATCTTTTTCCCATTGTTGACCTCAATCTCTGAGTAATCCTCTTTGCTTGCTATAAAATTTCTCTTATCTAAACTTGCATCACTAGGATGAAAAATATTCTTAAGGGTTATCAATCCCCTTGGAATCTTATTTGATTTTAATTGCACTATCTAATCACTGTAGGCCTCCTCAATTTTGGGTTGCAATTGATTGGCAAACTCACCTGACTACTGTAAGAATAAAATAATTTGAAGATCACTCTCAAAAACCTGCTAGTTATCTACATTATCAAGGATAACAGGGTGAATAATAACCTTGACTGCCTCTTCATTAGCCAAAAGGTCTTGAGTTGGGTTAAACTAAGATCCAATTTGGGTCATCTTGTCCACTTCACTATTCTGAGACCTTGGGATGACCTCTATATTGAAAGAATCAAAACCTTTAATCAAGTCCCATATACAGTGACGATAAGATCATATCCTCACATTTTTTTCTACAATTGTTTCCTTGATCTATCTTACTACTAATTCTAAGTCACCAAATACTCTCAATTTTTTATTCCTTTCTTCTTGGTGAGGATCAGGCCATGTACTAGGGACTCATATTTAGCTTCATTATTAGTACAACTAAAATGGAAACACATAGCTCTAAGAATCTTTTCTCCTTTTGGTGAGGTAAGCAGATGCCTGCTCTTGAACTTTTCTTGCTTCTGGATCCACAAAAATTTAGAGTCCATATCATGGAATCTTCACTAGGATTTTCCTCTTCTTTTCTTGATTAACTCATTATTTCAAGTATCTCAGGGTCTTCATAAAAAATCACATATGTTCCTAACCCATTAGACTTGTAATTCCAAAAAGGATCACCCTGTGTCATATCTGATAGATTATTATCACCCTTTTTGTTACTATCAGTTTCAGTCCATTCTCCCATTTCTTCCACATAAACTCTTTCTTCCTTGGTGATGATATCATGGGATGCTTCAAATTTTGGTGTTGCATCATCATTAATATGCTCCTTACATAAAGGTTTTGATAGCACTTTCATCTTTGAACCATACTTGGTTCTTAGAATCAGATGTGACCAGTTCAAAGACATGTATCCCCCTATTTTGGTTGTGAAATCTCTAGATAAGCATAAACCAAAAACAAGATGAATATCTATGAGCACTACATATTGTACTACAATTATTTTTGGGCATGTATACAATTGTAGTGGAAGTTCCTTGATGATCCCTATGGTCTGAACTGATTATCCATTTAACTGCATTACATCTTTGGCTAATGGCTCATATTTTATCTTTAACTAGCATCAACTTTTTCTTGGGCATAACTATGGTGCTTGCACCTGAGTCTATCATTGAGTTATGCAGTAACTTTTTCCCCACTATTATAGTCATGTAAAAAGGGTTAGGTTTAGGTTTTCCTACCCCTTCTTTTAAATTCACTAGGGTAGACCCTAATTGTGGTTGAGTTACTTTGGGTTGCTCCTTCCCTTTGTCTACTAAGGCTTCCTTAGTGCTAGTAGCTTTTGGTTCATTCTGATCCTTTAGAGCTTCTTGTAATAATACCTTCTATTCCGGAATAGCTAACATATCATATAATGATAGATTAGTAGGAGCTTTCTTCAACTATTCCACCATATTCATTGGTCCTTGTGACTGCACTTTAGGGTAATAAGGATACCTTGTTCTTTCAATTGTTTGGTTGGTGAATTCTTGATTCTGTATTATCACTGGGATGTTTTGTCTTGCTGTGGGGGCATTAGAAGCTTGATTTGATGGTCCTTTTCTAGTTTTAGTTGTTATATCGGGAATGATTTCTGGGGTCTCTATCATCTTTCTCTTCGACCGAGTATAATAATCTGACTAAACCTAGGGGTTCTTGGAAGTTGATGCTTCATTGATGGACACATATTCTTCTCCCCCAATCCATGAGAATAGTGCATGCTCAGGGGCAATCTCTCCTTCCTACTCTAAAGACATACCTTGCATTTGAGCTACTATTACTACATTTTGGACACCAAGTGACTAGTGTGGGTATGGTCCTAATGATGTCCTGGTCTGGTCCCCCATTCTTCTTTGTTTTGCCACTCTTTGTTGTAAATTTTCTCTCGAGAAATATTTTGGCATATATGCATTATTACAAGGGAAGCACCATGCATTTATCTCTTCAGCTACATTATTCCACCTAGTGACCAACTCTTTCCCTAGATTAGGTGTGACTATTTGTAATGGTGTTTGCATAGGGACAAGCTTATTGGATGGCTGTGAAAAGGTTGGTCTCTGGGGCCCTTGATACTAGTTTGGCTAATATGGGGGTCTATTCCCTTAAAATCCCTAGTAAGGAGGCTTTTGATATGAGGTCTATTGCCTATTGAGGTTGATAATCTCATTAGAAAAGATTCTGAGAATGTTCTTGATATCATCTATTTCTGACGAAGAGGAAGATGACGTTGAGGTTGATGATGTTTGTGATGGGGGAAAGGTATACATAGAAGTAGTGACTTGAGGAACATTAGGGTCTTCTTCTTGAATAGGAATAGATAATTCAAGGAACATGGGTATAGGGTGCCTTGAAGGTAATTTTCCAACATTTATCAGGCTATTTTCTACTCTAACAACTAGATCATATGTTGTGGGAAGGGTTTGCCCTCCTAATTATTGGATCATAATCAAACTATCATAATTGAAAGCTTTAAGATAGAAGACAATTGCCATACTTGCTGATGGTAAGACCACAACTGGGACTCTTTTCCAAGTTTTCTAGAATTTGGTATTGAAGTTAGTTATGGCCTCTTGAGGTGCTCTTTTTATGGTGATTAATTGTTGCAAGAGAGACTACCTATTTCCCTTTTCACTGAATCTAGCATATAATGCATCTCCTAATTGGTCCCAAGTACCAATGATGTTTGATCTTAGAGATTGGTACCATTCAAGAGCTCTTACTTTAAAATAAGTGGCTAGCAATCTCAGAGCTATATTTTTCTCTGTAATATAATGCACAGTGCACACATCTGCCACATCTTGCAAATGTTCGGCTAGAGTCTTGAAGTCTTCTCCTATGAATTTAGGTAATGTCTTTAGAGAATTAGTAGGGATATATTCCCATGTGTTGGGAGGTGTTAGAAGAATGAGTGGGCTACCACTATTTTAGTTAACAAAATTTCTATTAGGAGCTGGGGCACCCATTTGTCCTCCTAAAGTATTTTGCTAGGTTGTTCTTCTTCTTGAGGTAGTTGCCAATGGTGGAAATAAAAGTCCTAGATTAACAATGCATCAGGCTCATGTAATCAGTCTGGGGCTCTGACTTCTTGTAGTGCATCGGATCATGTGCTTCTAATCAGGTAACAAGTAAACTTAGTCCCACCGGAGGTGCCAAAAAATTGTTGATGTTTAATTTTGCAAGAAATAACTAACAATGGGAAATTTCAAGAATGTGGGACTTGATTCTTGAAATGACGTCCAAATTTTTAAGAAGTTGACTCTTCTCTATTGTTTTGAGGTAAAGAAAAGAAAAAACAAGATTATAAAGGAATACTTAAAACTACTAAGGCAATGTGCCAAAATCATTATCTAACTCTAACAGCACAGTGATTAAACCTAACAGAGTCTACTAGTAAAGTTAAAGAGCATAAAACATGATTAATATTTCTAGTATATATATTAGATCAACCAAAGGATCATAATAAAAAGTAAGAAACAAGAATAAGAAATAGATTACAATTTGCACATGAAACACCACTCTCTTCATTGACTCACATGAGAACAAAGTACAAGAGGCAAATATTTGCATAAAATACAATATTAGATCCCTCAAAGAGAGGCACTTATTAAGGTCGTAAAATGCTTCTACTCTAGCTCTGTTGATAAAAACTCTCTTTGATCCTTTCATGTTTCTAATCCATGCTATTTAAAGCACAAACCTCCTTCAAAAATCATTTGTAACTGATAAAATGCTTTAATTGTAACTTCCTCAAATATCGGCTTGACAACTGATTGCTCTAGTTAACTAACTCTTTCTATTTCAGCTGCAATGCTATAGATCTTCTTGAGAATATTGACTCTTTGTTCATATGTGCCATTATAATTATTTTAACCATCATATTCTATGCCTAGAGACTCATAAAATTGACACATGCCAGCCTCCACTATATTCTCTGATTCCTACTATATCATAGACTCTCCTCCTGACTCTCGTGTCCCAATGCTAACATCTGTCTATAACAACCAATGGTGCAATAGATAGAGTTCTTTGAAAATGAGGTACAATACAACACATGTCATTGAAACATGTGGAGTCTTCCACTACATTCTCTTTCTCAACAAAAGAGACACGTGGCAGACTGGTGCATCTTCTAAAAAACTTTATCAAATAGACTCTTTAAAACTACACCTTGCTGACAAGTGGCTTTTTCTGCTGCATTCTCCTTTATAAGAGTTGGGCCCATTTAATAATCAATGGTGAGACACGTGGAAGCTCTCACAACACTTTGAAGCCTTAACAAAAGGGACTCTTTATTATGCACAGTGCTGAAGTGCGACATCTTCCACTATCATCTATTGAGACTCATGATTTATTAAAAGCTAATAATGACATCACAAAACTTTTCCTTTGCCTTTTTCCCTTAAAAAATTGGAGACTCATTGTTCCACCATGTGGAGGCTTTGTGCAAGCTGGGAGAGTCTTTTGTTTCAAGAGTTCTTCAAATGAGCACTGTTGACCTATTTTCCTCTGTCTAGAGCTAAATAGTTCACCTTGTATATTCCTTGAATATCCTTTAGAAAATGACCATATAAAGCTTAAATATTTCAATTACCCATGCTCTTCCTTGCCAAAAATCCCAAAAATCTCACCTTGAGAATCCTTACAAAAAACCCAGAAAAACGCAGAAACCTTTTGTCTTCAAGTGCTTTCCATCGCAAATAATTCTCAGTTTTATACTTAGTCATGTTTATATATGCATATGCAATTGTATGTTTCTTTGTATGTTCACATTGTATGTTCAAATATACAAAGGGAACATACAATGGTATATACATAGGCCATATACAAAGGTGAATGTACATCAGCAAGATACATAAGGTATATACAAGGGGCAGACATACAAAGGATTTTCGGCATGACATGCTTATCAGCAGCTCAACTCATAGTCTCTTTGATGGCCGATGAAGCATACAAGGAAGACATACAATTGTATATACAATCCTAAGATACAACTTTCTTCAGTGAGACTTTGCATATCGGTGACTCAGCTAAAGGTCTCCCCGACAGCCAATGCATGCGCACATACAAAGGGGGAGATACAAAAGGGGGGGTTTGCTTTTTGCATGTATATGCGATTGTATCTTTGCACATAAATTTGCATATGCAATGGCATATGCAATCCTAAGATACAACAGTCAGATGCAACGTTTGTATGTACAAGTGCAATTGTATGTAGTTCTGCTTGTATATTCGCATTGTATATGTGATATACAAGGTAAAGATACCAAGGGAAGACATACAACCTGGACGCAACTGGAGAATCAAATGCAGCGAATATCATTCTGGGATCCATAGTTTGTATGTTGAAGTGTGTATATGTGCCGATATGCAAAAGGTAGAGATACAGGCCAGACCTGTTCTAAAGTTACAATATGGTTGATAAACCATTTGAGTTTCACATTGTATGTATGTGCGATTGTATCTCATATACAATTGCGATGTACAATGCAGATACAAAGGGATTTTTTCAGCAAGACATAGTGCATTAGCGGCTCTATTTGTGGTCTTTCTGATGGCTAATAAAGTAGGCAAATGTTCAGCGATGGGTCCTAGTTTTCAGATTAGCGACCAATGGAGTGATGACACGTGGCAGGGGGATACATACAAAAGGTGATGCAAAAGTCAAGGTTGGTTTTTGTATGTTGGCGATTGTATGTATATACATTTGCACACACAAGCATATACAAAAAACACATGTAAGGGTATCTACGAGACCATGCTTATCGGCGGCTCAACTCACAGTCTCCCCGACAGCCCAATATATACCATAGTTGTATATACGATATGCAAATGCAAGATCCAATTGACCATAACTTTGACCACCCATATCTCCCTTATTCTGGCAAATTTCAACATACTTCAAAAGGCAAATATGCTTGTTTTTGCCTCCTCTTTCATCTGGTGGGCTTTATGGAGAATATCTTCATTTTCAAAATTTGATGCAAGTCTACAGGCTCGACTGACTGGACGTTTCAGTGACCAATTTGGCATATGCAAATGCAGATATTTGTTGCATTTATGGGTGCAGGTTGATTATTTAGCAGCTAACATTAAAGATTCAAAATATCTTTTATCTGCCCCAGTTCTAGATCTTTTATTCCATAACTTCTTGCAGGTGGATGTCCCTTCAGATGCAGATATTTTCCTGATACAGCCCATGGGGCGAATTTATTGTAACTAACTTAGGTCAGGTTCTAAATGCTATATATGCATAAGCTTGAGATGTAAATAAGGTTGGACATTGGAAGATTTAGTTATCTTTATGCTTCTGATTCCAAACAGAGCATTCCTAGACTGTAACCATGTCTTCTGATTGAATACATGCTAGTTATTTTACCTCTTCATGCTATTTTAACCCTATGTGATCAAAGAATGATGTGTTTGTGAATGTTTAATTCCTTCTAGTCATCTCTTGCTCCTTGCCTCTGTTAAAATCAGCTTGATCTGTATATGTTTATTGGTTGTATCTAATCATTTTGTGTGTTTTGTCAGTTCTATGAAGTTTTCTTTTATTGTCTAGTGCATCACCCTTATTTTTTAAGTTTTTTAGTTTTATCTTTCATTTAAATAGCATTCCTTCTCCCTTTTCCTCTGTAAATCCAGTAGATTTTAGGTGATACCTAGCTAGGAAGCCAGCCTTCTCTGAAGGTTCTTTCCAAACATAGGTGACCCATAGACCTTGGAAAGATCCCATGTTTCTCCAGATTGTTAAAGTTTTACAACTGTAGCAAGGGTGCAAATTTGGGTGAGAACGGTTTTTGGCATGCCCGGTGGGACTTTAAAATCATTTTGCTAGTTATGATATGCTACCAGCATTATCAGTCTTTTAAGAGGCAATTTTTTATATATCTGGCGACTCATACTGAGAAAGGACAAGTAGATCAGCGTTGCTGTTACATTTTATGAGAGAAATACAAAATCAGAGTTTGAGTTCACTTGATTATTTGCAGTTGTCTCTACCTAGAAGACAGAGTAGAGTTGTGGTAAGGACTCCAATTTCTAAAAGAATACAATCAACTCCACCAAGTTTTAGGCAGTCGCACCTATAGTTCCTGTACCGATTCAAGCAAACCTACCTCCAGCTATTCCAATGGCAAGAAATCAGCCATTTGTGGCTTTTGATGGGGGCAACCCATTGAATTTGATGGTGCATGATAATATACCCATGGCAGCTTTGAAAAGCCTACCCTATTTCACTAGGGAGGATCAAACTACCCCAATTGAGCATATTAGAGACGTAGCTTCTCTATGTGGTGTTCATCATGTAACTCAAGAAAATGTAGCCATCAGGCTGCTGGCTACCTCATTTAAAGGAAAAGAATTATAGTGGTTCAGGAGTTGCAAACCATTGCAACTTGGGATGATCTAGGTGATAAGTTGAACAAACAATTTCAAGATAAGTCAGATAACTTATCGTTGGTTAAACAGATGACTACAATAAAGAGAGCTCCCTAGGAGCAAATGATGGATTTCAACATCTAGTTTCAAAAGACATGGAATAGAATTCCTGCCATGGTAAGGCCTCCATCAGAATATGCATTTCTGTATTTTTTGAAAGCTCTAAATAGTGGCATTTCAGTAATGATACAATCGTTGGGAGGTATAAGTTTACCTGATGCATATGAAATAGCTATTAGAGTAGAAAACAACCTGATTTAGGCTGGGAAAATAGCACCTAGACTACCAGTGCCCATTTTTCCTGAGATTCAAGCTTTAATGCCTTTGCCTATCCCATATTTTGCCCCTTTACCTGCTACAGCATCATTGCCAAGTACTTCCAATCCTGAAGCTACTGTGCCTAGCTCATCCCAAGAGTTAAGAGAGATCAAAAATAGCCAACAGAAAATAGAGAATATCTTGCAAACTTTTGGGAATGAGCTGGTCAACATAAAAAAGTAGCAGTCTCAGAACAGACAGCCTTATCAGCCACACAGCCAAGGGTAAAATCAGCCTTATCAAGGGAAAAACCAACCATATCAAGCCAATAGGCCTCCATATCAAGACAATTACCAGGGTACCAGGCAGAATGTGAACCAGAGGCCTTTTCAGCCTTACAATCTTGTACCCATTAATGCAATTAGGGACCTTGTCCCTGTTCAAAATAACCTTGTAGCCGAGTATGAATGGTGTTTTCCATCCAATCAGCCACACAGTTAGGCAACCTGTTCAAATGGAGTGATAAATCAGGCTCTAATAATACAAAATGTTGTAGTTTCACAGCCAAACACACCGAGTGATGGGGCTCTATAGCAGAAAGAATAGCCTCATAATGATACTGCCTTCATAAATTGGTAGGGAGATGAATTATGTGGCATAAACAGAGATGATACTTTAGTTGCAGCAAATACCAAAGCTAAAAAGAGGGGTTATGAGATAGATCAAGCAACAAATAAAGGAAAAGGACCTACTGATTCTTCTACATCCTAGATTCCCCATATATTGCAAAGGAATACTCAAGCAGCTGCCAGGGAACAACCTCATTTGTGGGTTGATATTGCAGCTACAAAGTCACATTAGAAGGTAAACGTCACTCCACCTTTTAATATCATTGAAAATATGAAGAAGATGAATGTGACAATGTCTATGTGGGATTCCCTAGCCATCCCAGGTTAAAAGGACATGTTACAATCTGCCTTGTCTGATTTAAAAGTGTCAAATGATGTAACTGTTGACCCAATTAGGGTTGTTCTTACAAATTCATCCTAGGACAACAATAAACAACCACATAAGAGTGCTAAACCACTTCCATTCTTTGTGTCATTAATAATTGGAGACAAGTTAGTACATAACTGCATGGTGGATAGTGGTGCAAGTAGTTCTGTAATGCCAAAATAGATTGCAGACCAATTAGGATTGAAATACCAACCCCTTACGAAGGGTGTACTCTAGTTAGATGGCACAACCATTAACACTGTAGGTGTGATAAAAGATCTAGGTCTCACTTTGCACACTTGCCCAAATGTTTCCATTTCTCTAGAAGTGTTCATCATAGATTTACCTCCTCATTTTGCCATGTGTTTGTCAAGAGAGTTCATAGCCAAGATAGGAGGATATTTATCCTCAAATTGGTCCCACATGTTTTTTAGGACCCGATATGGCACAAAAGTGATCCTAAAATATGAATTGCTTGCCAAATATCACATAGAGCCTTATGTCCCAAGTGCTGTTAATGCAAATTGCATTATTTTTTATGATCTTGAGCTTGTTGCCACTCAAGAGTTGCAAACTAAAAGTATACCAGAAGTACTGTTAAAGGAGTGGGCCTTAGAAAATATTGTAGATGATCTCGAAGGACACATTCAAGAAACTCGTATGGGAGTTTACATGCTGCACGAACCTGAAACATAAATTCCAAACCTTGTAAAGAGTGCAGAGCAGCAGATAGAAGAACAAGATGAGGTATGGAAAATGTACTTTGATGGCTCTAGGAATAGGAATGGATCTGGTGGTGGTGCAATGCTTGTGTCTCCACAAGGTGACAGATATTATTCTACTTTCCATTTTGCTTTTTCATGTACAAATATAATTGCTAAGTATGAAGGGTTGATTCAAGGTTTGCAGTGGGCAAGAAAGAGGAAAGTTAGCTGTTTACAGGTGTATGGGGATAGTGAACTCATTATGAATCAAATGAGAGAACTGCACATTACAAAGAATGATGTTTTGAAATGCTATAAACATAGGGTATGGGATATGGTTGAGGAGTTTGATGCTTTCAATCTAATCTCTATTCCAATAAATTAGAACTACCATGCAGATAGGTTAGCTGCGATTGGGGCTCAGTTTGATATCCCCAATGATATTCAAAGAGAAAAGGTACAGCCTCATGTGAAGATAGTTGATAGGCCCTCTATTCCTGACAATAACATTCATTGGCAGGTTTTTGAGAGTGATGAGTAGATTCTACATTTCCTATTAGAAGAGGATGAGTTTTCTATGATGAATTAGAACAAAATCAAACAACAATATGATGATGATCAAGTTGTTCAGCTAAGGACTAATAAGCTGCCAAGAGGATTGGTAACCCTGGAATCTATTTTTGGTACTGATGATCAGCTGAAAAAGAACAAAACCAGCATGTAGGTCAAAGAGGAACATTATGAGGAGCTGGAAATTTTCAAAGGTAAGCTTCTCAAAATTGGTAAAATCTATTCACCTGAGGATAGGAAGGCTTTTATTGCTCTTTGTCAAGAATTTGAAGCTGTGTTTGCTTGGGAATACTTAGACTTAAAGAAGTTTGACCCTCATATTGCCCAGCATACTATAGAGTTAGAGCCAGGTGCAGAACCTGTGAAGCAGAAACAAAGACCTTTAAATCCAAAACTTGAGCCTTTGATGATTAAGGAATTAACCAAGCTGATCGAGGGAAACATCATTTTTCCGATCAAGCATACTTCTTCGGTCTCAAATCTTGTTCCTGTGAGGAAAAAGAATGGAGAGATTAGGTTGTGCGTTGATTTTAGAGACCTCAATAGAGCCTCCCTAAAGGACCACTACCCGTTGCCCTCAATGGAGTAAATTCTGCAAGTAGTGGCTGGTTCAGAAAGATTCTCCTTACTTGATGGATATTCTAGTTATAATCAAGTATTGGTCAAGGAGGAAGATCAATTTAAAACTACTTTTACCACCAAATGGGGCACCATGGCCTACAGAAGGATGCCTTTTGGTCTGTCAAATGCTGGCTCTACTTTTTAGAGAGCTATGGATATGGCTTTTAAAGGTTTGCTTTATAAATTGGTACTTGTGTACCCTGATGACATCACAATTTTCTCTAAAGATGCAGCTGAACATTTATCCCACTTGAGGCAAGTATTTGAGAGATGTAAAGAGTTTGGGATATCTCTCAATCCCAAGAAATGCATTTTTGTTGTGCATGAAGGCAAGCTTTTAGGACACATTGTGTCAAAAGAGGGAGTTACCATTGATACAGAAAGAGTAAGAGTTATTTTGAAGCTGCCTTTACCCAATCACAAGAAAGGACTACAAAGTTTTAATGGCAGAATTAATTTTCTGCGTAGATTTATACCTGACATTGCAAATTTATTGAAGCCTTTGACCTCTATGTTAAAGAAAAATGCAGTTTTTAGTTGGACAAAAGAGGCCAAACTCATATTTGAGTCCATAAAAGAAGTGTTATCGGTTGTGCCAGCTCTGGTAAATCCTAATTTTTCAAAAGATTTTATTTTGTATGCTTATGGCGGTCTGGATACAATTTATGCAATTCTGGTACAATAGCAAAGTGAAGGCTTTGAACATCTAATTGCTTTCTTTAGTCGAGGACTGGAAGAGTATGAACAGTGGTATAGTTTCATTGAAAAACGTGTCCTTGTAGTGGCAAAAAGTCTAAAGAAGTTCAGGCATCTTATTTCTAACAATAAGGTACATTTGATGGTTGCTCACCCTAGTGTGAAAGAGTTCCTGTTAGGAAAAGATGTTAATGAGAAAAGGGCTAGTTGGATTACCAAAGTCATGGAGTATGACGTAGATATCAAGATAACCAGCTCATAAGAGGTAGAGGACTCAGTGAACAGCTTGCTACTAGTTCTGAAAATGAAACAAAGAAAGAAGAAGAGGTGCTTCTGACCATTGAAGATGAACATCAGGATGATACAACGATAGTGGGAGTAGGTTGGGTTAATGACATGACTCATTTTTTACAAACTGGTGAATGTCTAGCAGGTTTATATAGAACCAAGAGAAGATATTTTAGACTGCAGTCTATTCCATATGTTTTAATTAATGGCATCCTTTTCAGAAAGGATTTTAATGGTGTGTTGTTAAGATGTATTGATAATGATCAAACTGACAAGATGCTACATGAGTTTCATGATGGAACAGCAGGGGGTCATTTTGCCCCAAGGACTACTGCTTGGAAAATAATGAGAGTTGGATATTACTGGCCCAGCTTATTCAAGGATGCTCATGCATGGGCCAGAAAGTGTGTAAAATGTGCCATTTTTGTAGGCAAAGAAAGGTTACCAGCTTTACCTCTGCAGCCAATTCAAGTAGAACAACCCTTCATGAGATGGGGCATCACTTTTATAGGTCCCATTAACCCACCGTCAAGTGCAGGTCACAGGTGGGTACTTACAGCAACAGACTATTTCACAAGGTGGACTGAAGCAGTGGCTCTGAAGGAATCCAATGAGAATGTTGTTTTGAACTTTTATTGTGATTTGGTATCTAGATTTGGAGTACCTGAGTCAATTATCTCTGACAATGCTTTAGCCTTTGTGGGATTGAAAATAACTGACTGGGCTGTGAAGAATGGAATCTATTTGAACACTTCATCAAATTATTACCTACAAGGTAATGGTTTGGCTGAATCTACAAATAAGAATCTCATAAGGATTATTAAAAGATCAATGGAGGACAACCAAAGAACCTGGCACACCAATTTGAAATCTTCTTTATGGGTAGATAGAATAACTCCCAAGAGGTCTATTGGAAACTCTCCATATATGTTAGTTTATGGAAGAGAGGCAAGATTGCCTATGTCTGTCGAGCTGCCAGCACTTGATATCATGAATTAGTTGGAGATGTTTGAAGAAGAAGATCCCATGGCTATCAGATATGCTCAACTTATGGAGCTTGAAGAGATCAGAGATAAAACTTTGAAAACTATGGAGTATCATCAGCTTCAGACAAAAAGAGTTTTTGATAAGAGAGCCACTCCCAGAATTTTTAAGGAGGGTGATATGGTACTCAAATGGGATGAGTTGAAAAGCAGGCGAGGGAAGCACTCCAGGTTTTATAGAATGTGGAGTGGCCCATTTATCATTACTGAATGCAAGGAGCACAATACATTTCAGTTATCAAACATGGATGGAGAAAATTTGCCTATCCCAGTCAATGGGATACACCTAAAGAGGTGTTTTGAGGTATGACTTGTCTTGTAAAATAGTAGATTAGGTTTCTTGCTTTCAATAAGTGCTGCTGCAAAATAGTTAGATACTTTTTATTTTCCCTAAGTGCTGTCTAGCACAGTTAGTTGGGTTGCTCCAACATTTTGTTTTGTTTCGGTCTTCCAAGTGTTCTTCTTTGCTGATATGCTGAGTTACTAAGGTTAGGATTATTTCTTAAAAGTATATTTTGAGTCTTTATATGACTCCATGCCCAATGGATGCTTAAGGCCACTGGTCTAATCATTTAGCAGACAAACATGCCTTAGAAGTCACTAAATTGTTGACCTATTTTCCTCTGTCCAGAGCTAAATAGTTCACCTTGTATATTCCTTGAATATCCTTTAGAAAATGACCCTATAAAGCTTAAATATTTCAATTACCCATGCTTTGCCTTGCCAAAAATCCAAAAAAATCTCACCCTAAGAATCCTTGCAGAAAACCCAGAAAAACCCAGAAACCTTTTGTCTTCAAGTGCTTTCCATCGCAGATAATTCTCAGTTTTATACTTAGTCATGTTTATAAATGCATATGCAATTGTATGTTTCTTTGTATGTTCACATAGTATGTTCAAATATACAAAGGAAACATACAATGGTATATACATAGGCCATATACAAAGGTGAATGTACATTGGCAAGATACATAACGTATATACAAGGGGCAGACATACAAAGGATTTTCGGCTTGACATGCTTATCGGCGGCTCAACTCATAGTCTCTCCGATGGCCGATGAAGCATACAAGGCAGACATATAATTGTATATACAATCCTAAGATACAACTATCTTCGGCAAGACTTTACATATCAGTGACTTAGCTAAAGGTCTCCCCGACAGCCGATGCATGTGCACATACAAAGGGGGAGATACAAAAGGTGGGGTCCACTTTTTGCATGTATATGCGATTGTATCTTTGCACATAAATTTGCATATACAATGGCATATGCAATCCTAAGATACAATGGTCAGATGAAACATTTGTATGTGCAAGTGCGATTGTATGTAGTTCTTCTTATATATTCACATTGTATATGTGATATACAAGGCAAAGATACAAAGGGAAGACATACAACCCGGACGTGACTGGAGAATCAAATGCAATGAATATCATTTTGGGATCCGTAGTTTTTATGTTGAAGTGCGTATATGTGCCGATATGTAAAAGGTAGAGATACAGGCCGGACATGTTCTAAAGTTACAATATGGTTGATAATCTATTTGAGTTCCGCATTATATGTATGTGCGATTATATCTCATATACAATTGCGATGTACAATGCAGATACAAAGGGATTTTTTCAGCAAGACATAGTGCATTGGTGGCTCTATTTGTGGTCTTTCCAACGGCTAATAAAGCAGCCAAATGTTCAGCGATGAGTCCCAATTTTTAGATCAACGACCAATGGAGTGATGACACGTGGCAAGGGGATACATACAAAAGGTGATGCAAAAGTCAAGGTTGGTTTTTGTATGTTGCGATTGTATGTATATACATTTGTACATACAAGCATATACAAAAAGCACATGTAAGGGTATCAGCGAGACCATGCTTATCAGCGGCTCAACTCATAGTCTCACCGACAGCCCGATATATACCACAGTTGTATATGTGATATGTAGATGCAAGACGCAGTTGACCATAACTTTGACCGCCCATATCTCCCTCATTTTAGTGAATTTCAACATACTTCAAAAGACAAATATGCTTGTTTTTGCCTCCTCTTTCATCTGGCGGGCTTTATGGAGAATTTCTTCACTTTCAAAATTTGATGCAAGTCTACAGGCCTGACCGACTGGATGTTTCAATGACCAATTTGGCATATGCAAATGCAGATATTTGTTGCATTTATGGGTGCAGGTTGATGATTCAGCAGCTCACATTGAAGATTCAAAATATCTTCTATCTGCCCCAATTCTAGATCTTTTATTCCATAACTTCTTGCAGGTGGATGTCCCTTTAGATGCATATATTTTCCTGATACAGCCCATGGGGTGAATTTATTGTAACCAACTTAGGTCAAGTTGTAAATTCTATATATGCATTAGCTTGAGATGTAAATAAGGTTGGACATTGGAAGATTTAGTTAGCTTTATGCTTCTGATTCCAAACAGAGCATTCATAGACTGTAACCATGCCTTCTGATTGAATACATGCTGGTTATTTTACCTCTTCATGCTATTTTAACCCTGTGTGATCAAAGAATGATGTGTTTGTGAATGTTTAATTCGTTCTAGTCATCTCTTGCTCCTTGCCTCTATTAAAACTAGCTTGATTTGTATATGTTTATTGGTTGTATCTAATCATTTTGTGCATTTTGTCAGTTCTGTGAAGGTTTCTTTTATTGTCTGGTGCATCACCCTTATTTTTCAAGTTTTTCAATTTTATCTTTCATTTAAATAGAATTCCTTCTCCCTTTTCCTCTACAAATCTAGTAGATTTTAGGTGATACCCAGCTAGGAAGCTGGCCTTCTTCGGAGGCTCTTTCTAAACACAGGTGACCCACAGACCTTGGAAAGATCGCATGTTTCTCCAGATTGCTAAAGTTTTACAACTGCAGCAAGGGTGCAAATCTGGGTGACAACAAGCACCATTCTAACACTTGGCAACTTCCACTACCTTCTAGACTCTTAAACACTCTTTTCTCCGCTTCGATGTTCGTATTGCAAGTATGTACTAACTGGTGTTGTCATTGATGTTAACATGCTTGTGTTGTCATTGGTGTAAACTGTGTCTTTTGATATTGCTAATTATTTCTTGATTGAGTTGTAATGCTAAGGTGAATTGAATGGATTGAACAAGTGTTGATGTTGTTGGTATATTGTTCTTGTTGTAGAGTTTCTATGTACTTTTGTGAAAATTTGCTCTCCAAGTGGAACCAATGTCTTGCAGGATACTATCTAAGTTTTTGCTTCGCATTTATTCTATGTTAAAGAACTGAGTATGAGATTTGGATATGTTTTAGAGAAGTGTTTGAAGATGCTAGATCTAGAATTTGGTGGTTTGGATCATTGTATAATGGAAGTTGTGTTCACTAGTTCGAAGACTATATTTGATAGGGTTTATGAGTTGCATAGATGTGTCTGGGATTGATGCAGAGCTAACTACACAAATACCATAAAGGGTCACAAAAAACCACATACAAGGAAGAGAATATAGGGGATGGTAGGGCAAAACAACTCTTCTAGGCCTCAGTGGACCAAGCTACAACACTTGACATCAAATAGGACATGATTGTCCTCTCACTGTCCATGACTTCAACACTACATAACAACCCCATTTTTTGGTTCATATAGATTGGAACCTTTCCAAAATTTCTAGGGACCCTAGACCTTCTAGGTTTGACTGTCCCAAGCTCACAAAACCATTAAAAAGCTCTAGAGGTTCCTTCTAGTACCCTGTCCTTCACACTCTAACCAACTTCCTTGTCGCCCTCCTAAAGGGACTGTCATGCAATAACTCTTGATGGAGGCCTCCAAACATGACTATTATGAGCTTTTTGAGTACCCATTATCTTGTTCTTCAACATATCTTCCATGCAAGGTGGGTTGTTTACCAACATATGGGTCAAACTAGGATTGTTGCTGTCGTCCTAAGCCAAATTAGGCCTCCTTCTACTCCACAAGTGCATGAAAATGATAACCCACTCCACAAATTCTTGTTCCCAGGTGTTGGAGATGTTGTATACTAATAAATTTAACTAGTTTCAAGGTCCTTAACCACCACAAAACTACCTTATTTTCAAAAACAAACTTTGCCCATGCTTGGATTGCCCATGCTTGGACAGTCCAACACATAGTGATATGAACACAAATCTACCTTTTTGTTCCAATCTTCTACTCTTACACATAGAACCATTAGAGATACATGTGAACTAGACCTGATTCATTCCTTTTCATACATGGTGTAGGATTGGGGTGCTATAAATCCATTGATTTTGCAAAACCCTCAAAAAACCTAGGAAAATGAACAGTTTTAGAAAAAACACTATATAATCCTTCAATTACAATGAAATTACTTCCAACCTATTTTAAATGCAAGGTATCTCATCCTATTTTCATTCTTCAGTCATTTGGATTCTTGACCATTAGCTACAGGACCGTACTAATCAAGGGAGCAACAATAAAACAGTGACAAAACTATAAAATAGAACAATAGGAAGAAAAATGTTTGACAAAATCCTCAACTAACAATGGAAATCCTCCAAATTTGGTGCAAATGAAAGGTAGAATCATCCATCACACCATTCTATACATAAGGCATCAAAAACAATAATGTATGACCAAGGAAAATGAGAGGGAACGGCAAAATTCAGAAAAAATAGAAATGGGACAGCAAAACAACATTTTTCTTTATTCTTTTGTCTTCAAAACTTCATCCATTCCTCCATGCATTCGACCACACACCTCTCAAAATGCTTTTTTTACATATGTTTATATCATTGTCTCTTATTTCCATCATGGGAAGAGGCTAAGAATAGCCTAACGAACTGATTTTTCCTAAAAAACTATTTTTTCCTAATTTTAGACTATCACAGTCTTACATGACTGCAGACCACTAAATTATTCTTAATCTCTACTACATAAAATAACTAAAATCAACATCCACTACATGAGCATACCTATCTGATGGGGATAACTATGGACTTAGAAAAACCTATCTTGTTTGAAACATTTCAAGACCTATGTAATGCTCCAAGTCTCCCTACCAATTCAAGTGCTCTCAGACATTTTCTACCCAAAATGCCTAACTCAAACTAATTAGTCTATTATAGAGGTGAAAGACCTATTAGTCTATTATTCTCCATACAGACACTACTTTCTTGGTGTGGGACATTCTTCTTTGTCCTCACTGCTTTCCAAGATTTTCCACTTGCAAGGCCTATAGCCTTCTTGAGTCCATTATTAGCCCTCCTCTCTGGGTCTAGGGTCTAATTGCTTAGTACTCAATTCTTCCTACTCTCACCCATGCTTCTTCTTAGACTAAAACTTGCATACCTAGTCGGGCTATGGCAAAGCTCACCTAGGACAAGTTCTTACTATCTCTCATTGACAATTTTACCATCTCCACAAAAAGAAAAACAAGAAAAGAGATCTCTGCTTGATGGTCCTCCATGACTATACAGACGAATTGCAGGAACATCAAGACAGAGACTGTATATGCCTAAAAATGACATGATTCATTCTAAATAAATATTCTTAATATTTATTTCCCTTCTAAATTTCTCCCACCATTCTAAATAAATATTCTAAATATTTATTCCCCTCTTCTATCAATTAAATAAATATTCTAAATATTTATTCCCTTCTTCTATCAATTAAATAAATATTCTAAATTTATTTAATCAGTTAACTATTCTAAAATTAAATAAAAACCAATTTATTTAATTAAATTCCCTAAATTCTTCTAATATCTCACACAATTAAATAATCCTAAAATTATTTAATTATTCATAAATTCCTCTATTCTAAGTTCCAATTTCAAAAATCCACCTCACCTTCCACCTCATCTTTCCACCTCACTTTGTCCACCTCACCATGTTGCACATGTAATTAAATATATTAAATATTTAATTACCTAATATTCCCTCACCCACATGTCCCATTTCTTCTCTCAATCAAAACTGTTAACTAACCAATCAATTCTGTCAGCTCCTCAATTTATTGAGGTAACTGATCAATCAATTTAGCCAGTCCCTCAATCCATTCTTCTAACTGACTAATCAAGTTTGTTAACTGATCAGTCAAGGGAGTTAACTCTCCAATCAATTTTGTCAAATCCCCTCTTTCATGATGGAGGTGGGACACTTATCATATTCCTACTAGTTGCACATTCCTCAACCATTCTCAGCCATTGATCATCATACTTCTCCTCAACCATTGATTCTCATTCTTTTGAATCTATAAAAGAAGCCTTATCCTTCCATTCTAATCATCCAGGTTATTTGTATTGTTACTCTGTAGAAATTCACTAGCGCGCCTTTGGTACCCCCAATACAATCTACTTGAGATCACCATTGTTGCTTCGAAGCTCGTCTTCTTGGCATATTCATTATCATAGCCATTCACTATCAACATCCTTAAACACAGCAAAAGAGTGCACTCTCTGAGGGCCTACTTCATACAAACAAGGATGATCTTGATAGGCAACAATAGAAGTTTCGATTCAAGGAAGGTGTGCATTGTTTGATTCATTGCTTCATTTCATTTAATCTTCTTAGTTTCATTATTCTATTGAGTTATGGGTATTTGATGTTGTTTGTTGCATATTCATTATTGATCCTATTTTACCCTAACATTTTTGGTGCCCACCGTGGGGCCTTGCCCCCTTATCTTATCAAAATCTGAGCTTTTTCTGAAGACAGGTTCCGTACAGGCATCACACAGGCTAATCCGATGCATTTGAACAATTCCATGGTGCTTCTGTCTTCTGTTCCGGTGCTTATAATCTTATGGTGCTTTTAAACACTATTTCCAGCACTTATGTTCCTTTTCCTGGTGCATATGTTCTTACTGTGCATATATTCATTATTGTTGCACTTTTAAATACTGTTACGACACATATGTTATTACTATGCATATGTTCATTACTACTGCACTTTTAAATACTGTTCCGGTGCATATATGTTACCACGCTTTTGTTGACTACTTCTGCGCATTTAGTCACTGAAGCTACGCTTTTGTAGTAGGTAATGATTTTAGGGTTTTTCTAAGAAGATTTGCTAACGCTAACATCTTTGTAGGTATTCTCTGGAGTTGTTTTACAGGATAGGTTCAGGTTTAGTTTCATAGAGTTGCATTTTGATAGTTCACACTTCACTTTCTAAAGGGATAGTAAAATAAATACTCATGCAAAATCTCACATAGCTTTTAATTAGGAAGGTGGTAACTGTATCATTTGATATCTTGCATTGCAACATTGCTATCTTTTCAAAGTTATTGTTATCTGGTATAAAATTGAACTCATCATTGCTCTTAGGGTTAAAACTGAACCACTGCTATCTCAATTGACCAACATTTCAAAGTTAACAACTCGTGCTATCATGGTATAAAACTAAAGTCATCACTAATATTTGGGTTAAAACTGAACCACTGCTATCTCGATTGAACAACATTTCAAAGTTAACAATTCGTGCTATGTGGATTAAAACTGAACTCACCATTGCTATCTCACTAAATCACTTCAAAGTTCTGTGCTTGCCCAAGTAGATTAGCCCATTTAGTTTTTCTACTTTTAACTAGGTTGGATTAATTAGTGTCTTCCGTGCTTATCGAATAACAACAGGCCTATGTTCTCCCCTTTACTGGGTGACCAAAATGCTAGACTTGTTATTCCATCTATTTAACCTTTAAGAGGGGCTTGCCCTTGGATGCACACCTGTCCAAGTGGGAATGACCTTGAGTGGAAACAGGCTAGACACCAAGCCCTACCAATCCACTTAAAACAAATATTCTTGAGGTGAAAACCTCCTGCAACAAGTGCTGCTATGTTACAGCGACGACCAGCCTCCCCCAAAACCCTCTCAGGCACAACCCTTTGAGGCTGGGAGACTCCATAATGGAGAGTAGTGCCGCCGTATGTGTAACCACTTGAACGGTTGCCCACATTAAACACCTCTTATTCTAGCAGCCAAAAACCCTTGTAATCCATTTCTAGCCTAAGATTTTTGTACTTGCTTTTGTTCCTTTTAGTCCAAAATAGAGTCAGAAAATACCACAAAAAAATTGAAAAACTATAAAATATTCTTTGTGCTTGCTATGTTTTCTTGCTGTTAATTCATAAAATTAGATCAAGAAGACCTTTTTCTAGCCAAAAATGCCAAAAACAATAGAAAATTCCAAAAAGTTGCAAAAAAACTGAGAAAAGCCAGAGCGGCGCATCCGTCCTCTATTTCTGCGCATTTGTGTCGACTAGCGGTGCATCTGTTTAGACCTACTGCACATTTATTGACTATTGCTGTGCATTCATATTTTACCAGTATAGCACATATACACTGACTTCCTACGCATCTATGGATTTCTGCTGCACATCTATTTCAGCGCATCCACGACAGTGAGTACTTGCACTATTTTTGAGAGAAAAATTTTACCTATTTGGAATACCCATTTCAGCCTAGCTTCACAATCAAAGATCAGGTTATACCTTGTAGTCAGTCTTCGTCCAATTCATCCAAGTATCTCTTTTCCGTCAATTGTCCCATTCACCTTCTGTCAAAACCTTTCTTGTCCCAAAGTTAGATTATTCCATATTAGTTCGACATAGGTCCCCTTTTCATATCCTTTGTGAATTCACGTAAGCCTAGTAGGTCACAGAACTTTACTAGTAGCCTTGTTGCATGACTAATCCCTACACAGTAAGACAGGTATCGACTACCGTTACTAGTGGCTACCGTCTTGTGTCAACCATCTTACTTGAAGTCATTGAGTGAGAAATTCCTTTGTCCAAGTCTTGTCCTAGGTATCCTATTCACAACAATCTCAGTCAGCACCTCGCCAAAATTTCTAATCCTAGTCCACTTCATCCCGCATCACCTTGCATGGTCCTTACTAGATCTCAATACAAGAAGCAACTTGAAATGGCCGGCTCATCCAATCATATCGTCACACCTCATGATAGTGACGAAGAGATCTCTCATGAAGATTATGAAGGGAGCATCCAAGATCGGAAATTCCAACGTTTAGTAGAGAAGGTGCTCCATGTGGACCCTCATAAGTATTTCTATCATCTTGCTAGTCTCAGAATTAAACTCCCCACAGACTTTGATATAAGCTCAATCATGGAAAATATAGACAATGATCATGAAAGGGGAAAGAATGATACAGACCCACATGCAAATGAAAAGGGAAGGAATGCCATAGACCAAAATGCAAATGATAGAGGAAAGAGACCCATGGATCAAATGGCTCCTATGGAAGAAATGAGGAGACAACTTGAGAGCCTAACGCAACAAATATCAGACCTTAAGACGGGTGCAAATACCAAGAACTACTCTTTGGAAGATATAGCACCATACCCCTTTGACAAAAGTTTGGTCACGAAACCATTCCCCTATCGGTTCGAAGTTCCAAAGATTGACAAGTACAAAGGGAAGGGGGACCCTAGAGATCATATTAGGGAATTCAATGCAACATGTTTAGAAGTAGCTCACAACGAGACCTACTTGATGAGATTATTCCCAAGATCTTTAGGTGGTCAAGCTATGGAGTGGTTCTCACGTCTCCCACCAGGAATCAAAACTTTTGATGAACTTGTCAACAAATTTATCACACTTCTCTTACAATATCGAACATGAGGTATCTATGCTAGATCTATGCAACACCAAACAAAAGAGTGGTGAGTCATTTGCCACCTTCTTATAATGATGGAGACAACTAGCTAGTAAGTGTTCTTATGATATGCCTGAGAAGCAGCTATTGGAGATATTTGTCCACAACCTAAACACTGATCTTAGCTATCAAATATAGATACAATGCCCTACATCATTTTCAAAAGTCATTGAAATGGGATTGTTCATTGAAAAGGCTATGATCACTAAAGGAGCAATCAAGATATACAAGGACACACCTACTTCAAATTACACAATGGATAAATCAAAGTTTTGGACCAAGAATAAGAATGTGGTCAACGATGGGGTAGTGGTTGCCAAGGCGGCAGCTCCCAAGCAACAACCCATATTCACTCTCAAAGGAGAAACAAACACCCAATAAACCATTCGCTCGGGAGCCATGACCATGGTTCAGTTCAAATCCAAGGAGAAAGTTCACACCATTAGGTGAGTCTCAAGATTCTGCATTAAGGAAGTTGTTGGCTAACAATGAAATCTCTCTACCGCCAATAAGTGATTATGAGCCTATAGTCCAACCTCCCTATTGGAAGGACACAGACTATTGTGAATATCATCGAGGAAGGGGGTATACAACCAACAATTGTATCTGTCTCAAAAATGTCAGACAAGATGTACTAGATTAGAACCAAGGAGGAACCCAACAACATACCTCCAATGAAACTCATGTGGCCTACAGGGATCTGCTTCTAAATCATGACAGACTGTACAACAACAATAACAACAACGGCAACAACAACAATAACAACAATAGGCCATACAACAACAACAACAATGGCAATAACAACAATTGCAACAAGCCAAATCAGAACAGTGAGAATAGTAATGCCAACTATGCAAGTGTACCATTTGACTATACCATAAATTGCATTTCCAAGCATGTCCCACAAATCAATGTCATCACGCCCAACCAATAATTAGGACCTAATAGAACTAGTTGTAGTATCATTACCCACAGTGGTAAAGTCACGCTCAATACCACCCCTCCAAGGTCGTCACCTTCTCCATCCAACTTCTGCCAGTATAATGTCATAGACCAATTACAGAAAACTCTGGCCCACATTTCTATCTTAGATTTATTGCGTCTATCCCCGTCCCATTAGGAGATCCTCAAAAAAGCCTTAGTGGAAACCATTGTCCCCACCAAATTGGCCCAAGAGAAGTTTCAGGCCATGGTAGGTAATCTGACCTCTTCAAGCTCCATATCATTTACTGAGCAAGATGACCTCTCTGTATCTCAACCACATAACATCCCTCTACATATTGTCACCTTCATCCACAAGCACCGCATCAAGAGTGTTCTCATTGATGGGGGGGCGGTTTAAATATTTGCACATTAAAGCTAGTCCTTGCATTGGGGTTCTCCAAACAGGCAGTTGATCCAAGGAGGAAAATTACCATCAAAGCATATGACGAGGAAGAAAGAACCACAAAAGGAACAGTAGTCCTACCCATTCAAGTGGAACCAGTAATAAAAGATGTTGTGTGTCAAGTCCTAGATAGGGAGCTCACTTATAATATTCTTCTAGGGAGACCATGGATTCACGCCATGAAGGTTGTTCGCTCTACTTATCACCAATGCAAAAAGTTCCCACATAATGGCAAGCAAGTCACCATTCAAGGCGACCCCGACCCCTATCAGCATTACAACTCTTTCCTTGCAAAACTTGAATGTGTCATACCAAATAACAGAGCATATATATCCCCTATCCTGTAGTATGATCATACTGCTAAATCATCCTCATCCCGGCCCAAAGAATAGAAAATTACCATAAAAGAAAGTGGAGTAGGGGAATACTCCATTGAGCACAGCCTCAACCTTGCTAAGATGCCTGTATCTCCTAGATCTTTTGGCCGACCCAAACTTTTTCCAAAGCCATCTGCTCCTCCTATAACTCCCGCAACTCCCTTTGTAAAATGGGGGACCTTATCTGATGAAACAGAGGAGAGAGATATCCTACAATGGATTTATACTGAATAAGAGAACACAACGCAATATTTGCCTAGACTCCCAATGGAACTCTATGGGCGAGGCGAGGCTATCCTACATAGAATGGGATACAAAGGACAAGGCCCCATTGGCCTCAGAAAAGAAGGAATCATTGAACCTATTCAACTTTCTTTATCCTCATCAGCTAGAAACACAAGTGGCCTAGGATACAAAGGCAAGGGCAAGGCTAAAGAAAATGCTTGTCTTGTGGAAATGATCCAAACACTCCAGGAGGACAGTGACATGGATTCTAATGAATATGATTGGGATGAGCTAACAGAACATTCCTATGACGACAAAGAAGTCGATACCATCCAAACTTTTAGCCCCTATCGTGAGGGACAAATGCTACTGAATAGACCGATAGAGTCTGATTTGCCCATCTATGAGATTATGGCTTTCGAGGAAGGTTCAAGTTCCATTGCAATAAACAACTTGGAGGAAAGTACCATCCTGAGCACCATCCCTACCAATGCTCCTAACATTTCCATTCACACTATCAATGAATTAGGTCTATCTTCTGACTCCCTCCCCCTTGTACATCCTGAGCTTATTGACTGGGATCTACGAGGAACTCCCCAATTAGACAAGTTCCAAATTATATGGAACTTAGGGACCACTTACCCAAAGGAGATCATAAAGCTAGTCTCCTTATTGAACTTAATACTGTGGCTTACTTTGGAGAGGGTGCCAAGCCTTCCAGTCGTAAAAATATCAAGGTAAAAACTGGATCTAATGGTGAAAACCGCTTTGTGGCAGTGTCAGATCCCAAAACAGTAAAAATAAATGACGCATCCGAAGGTGAAAACCCAACCGTGGCACCTAACGATGGAAGGCTTGACACTCTCCCTAATGATATGTACCAGGAAAGGTCACAGATTGTGGTGGAACCGATAGAGCCTGTTAACATTGGAATAGAGGAATAGCCTAAGATTATCCACTTTGCTAAGTCTCTTACCCCACCAGAGAAAACTAGGTTTGTACCATTCTTTAAGAAAAAGAGAGGCAGCTTCGCTTGGTCATATGCAGACATGCCAGGTCTAGACCCAAACTTGATTCTACATCATCTTCCATTGGATCTAAGAGTAAAACCAGTAAAGCAAAAGCTTAGAAAGATGCATCCTCACATAGCACTTTTGGTCAAAGAAGAACTCAAGAAATTACTAGATGTAGGGTTCATCAGAGCTATAGATTACCCGGAATGGATATCCAACATTGTGTCAGTGTCCAAACCAGATGGCTGAGTCAGACTATGCAATGCTTTTTGAGACCTAAACAAAGCATGCCGCAAGGATGATTTGCCATTGCCAAATATTGATATCATCGTCAACCTAACTGCAGGGCATACCATGTTATCTCTCATGGATGGATTCTCAGGGTATAATCAAATCAAAATAGCACCAGAGGACCAACATAAGACAGCCTTTACTTGTCCATGGGGTACTTTCTACTGCAATGTCATGCCATTTGGGCTAAAAAATGTAGGAGCCACTTATCAACGGGCCATGACAACTATATTTCATGATATGATGCATGTAACAATGGAAGACTATGTCGATGATATCTTAGTAAAGTTGCTCACAAGGGACTCACACCTGGATGTATTAGAAAAAGTCTTTCAAAGATTAGACCAATTCCAAGTCAAGCTGAACCCAAAGAAATGTGTGTTCGGAGTCACTTCAGGTAAACTGTGTAGACACCTAAAAATGTCTTCTACCATCAAACCGACTCCTGACATCCCTAAACATGTCAATTTCCCTCCTAACCAATTAATTAAATTTTTATTTAATTAATTATCCCTTCATTACCCTATTTTCCATCATATTATCCCCAAAATTGAATTAATTTCATTAATTCAATAGTCTAAAACCTTAGCCAATTGATTTAATAAATACGCAATATTTATTATTTCAATTTCCCTCTATCCTAAGTCTTAAATCCACCTCACAAATCCACCTCATCAATCCACCTCATCTTTCCACCTCAACTTTTCCACCTCACCATGTTGCACATATAATTAAATATTTTTAATATTTAATTAGCTAATATCCTCCACTCCCCCATGAGTTGAATTAAAAATTCAACTTGTCATATCCACTATCCCAAAAATAAATTTTTAATTCAATTGTCCTCCACTAATTGAATTTTTAATTCAATTATCCTTCACTCTTCCAGTAATTGAATTTTTAATTCAATTGTCATCCACTAATTGAATTTTTAATTCAATGGTCATCCACTAATTGAATTTTTAATTCAATGGTCCTCCACTAATTGCATTTTTAATTCATTTTTCCTCCACTAATTGAATTTTTAATTCAATTGTCATCCACTAATTAAATTTTTAATTCATCCATTATGAATTAAAGATTCACAAAAAATGAGAGCCATTGATCTCATCTTTTGATCCTCACCCTCCATTCCTTTTTCAAAAATCTATAAATGAAACCCTCACCCAAGTCATTCATAACAACTTCTTCTTGCATCAAAACCATGCCCGAATTTCTCTCAAATCTCTAATCTATCTATCCTCTAATCCTTCATCTACATTTGTGTTGAAAGCAAGAGCAATCCACATTTGAATCAAATAGGGTCATCTAATCTAGGAGCTCTTGGGTGCAAGCTTCCTCCTCCCTTGATGAGATTGGGTCTTCATGTGAGGTATAACTTTGTTGTGTTTTATGCAATTAGTTTGTGTTTTCACTTCATTTTGTTTTCCTAATCTACGGTCTTCTTTGAAATGATGTTACTTATCCACAACACCATCTCAAAGAGGGGCAAATGTAGACACCTAAAAATGTCTTCTACCATCGAACCAACTCCTGACATCCCTAAACATGTCAATTTCCCTCCTAACCAATTAATTAATTTTTATTTAATTAATTATCCCTTCATTACCCTATTTTCCATCATATTATCCCCAAAATTGAATTAATTTCATTAATTCAATAGTCTAAAACATTATCCAATTGATTTAATAAATATGCAATATTTATTATTTCAATTTCCCTCTATCCTAAGTCTTAAATCCACCTCACAAATCCACCTCATCTTTCCACCTCAACTTTTCCACCTCACCATGTTGCACATATAAATAAATATTTTTAATATTTAATTAGCTAATATCCTCCACTCCCCCATGAGTTGAATTAAAAATTCAACTTGTCATACCCACTATCCCAAAAATGAATTTTTAATTCAATTGTCCTCCACTAATTGAATTTTTAATTCAATTATCCTTCACTCTTCCAGTAATTGAATTTTTAATTCAATTGTCATCCACTAATTGAATTTTTAATTCAACTATCCTCCACTAATTGAATTTTTAATTCAATTATCCTCCACTCTTCCACTAATTGAATTTTTAATTCAATGGTCATCCACTAATTGAATTTTTAATTCAATGGTCCTCCACTAATTGAATTTTTAATTCAATTGTCCTCCACTAATTAAATTTTTAATTCAATGGTCATCCACTAATTGAATTTTTAATTCAATTGTCATCCACTAATTAAATTTTTAATTCAATTTGTCATAACCCACTCTTCTCAAAAAAAAGATTTTTTAATTCATCCATTATGAATTAAAGATTCACAAAAAATGAGAGCCATTGATCTCACTTTTGATCCTCACCCTCCATTCCTTTTTCAAAAATCTATAAATGAAACCCTCACCCAAGCCATTCATAACGACTTCTTCTTGCATCAAGACCATGCCAAAATTTCTCTCAAATCTCTAATCTATCTATCCTATAATCCTTCATCTACATTTGTGTTGAAAGCAAGAGCAATTCATATTTGAATCAAATAGGGTTATCTAATCTAGGAGCTCTTGGGTGCAAGCTTCTTCTTCCCTTGATGAGATTGGGTCTTCATGTGAGGTATAACTTTGTGTTTTTATGCAATTAATTTGTGTTTTCACTTCATTTTGTTTTCAATCATCCGTCATCTATTGTCAACTCTAATCAAACATTCCAATTATTAATCCTTAATCAAAGATCATCTTTTGCAAATTAAACCTTGGTTAAGGACCTAGTCTCCTTCATCCTCCATCAATCCCCTCATCCAAAAGCGCAACCACAATTATCCACATCATTAACAAAATCCCCCAACATAATTATCAAACTCCAAATCCAAATCAACCCTCTTGCTTAAGATCATTAGTCTATCTTAAGCATAGAGAACCATCCAACACAAACAAATCAAATCAAATCATCTTAGGGACTTGAAATTTTGATCCCACCATCACAATCATCCATTATCCCCAATCATCCCATACCATCTCCAACAAAATGGATCTTTATGCAGCAATATAACAAGTACAAAGACTTAGAAAAGTCTATGAGAACATAGATCCTAATGCTAAGGAACAATTCAAAAGTGACATTAAAGATAATCCCTTAGCACACATCATCATTGGAGAATCCCAAACCCCTACCCCATCTTCATCATATCAACCCTCATCATATCAACCTTCAACATCTTACATATCCACACCATGGACCTCATACCAACTTCCATCATATCAAAAAACACCCTACACATCATCCCCATCCACATCATATCAATCGTCATTCTTTCAACCTTCATACCAATCTACATCTTACATATCCACACCATCAACCTCCCATCAACCTTCATCATATCAACTTCCATCATATCAACCTCCATCATCCTCATATCAACCTTCAACCTCATACCATCTTCCACCATATCAACCTTCATCATATCAACCTTTACCCTCATATCAATCACCATCCCCTTACACATCCATGCCATCATACTTATCCATCCCCCAACCTTTGTCATGCTAACTTTGATCAAGGGAACACCAATCTAGCACACCTTATATCCGAAATCCAAACCTCATATCAACAACCAAATCCCCCATCTCCTAATCCCCATCCTCCAATCCCCCCATCACAATATCCCTCCAACCTTATCAACCTTAATCCATCACCTTATGTATCTTCCAATCCACCAATCCCTATCACCCATCCACCATCTGATCCACTATCAAACCTTCCAAGTCCCAACACTATCACATCCAAAGAATCCTTGTGGGATTTCTTCCAAAGAACATCACCTAAAAATGAAAGAAAAGTAAAGGAATCCCCCCAATCCCCTAACCCTCCAACACCACCATCTAGTCCAACACCTATCCTTGAACCCATCCACGAACCATCACAACCTAATCCCATCACCCACATATCCAATTCCAATCCTAATCCCACACCAACCACCATCATTATCCATCCATTACATTGTTCTTCAACCCATACACTCATGAAGGATACCATCCATTGGCTATTAGCAAGGAATCAAACACCCTCATGCAATCCAACACCCACCAAACCTCTTGAACAACCCCCTATCATAAGTCAAGAACCATCATGTAGCCATGTTCAAGAACCCATAAGTCAAACACCTATCACATCCATCCAAGCAACCACCACATCTATCCAAGTCACTCCCACTTCCATTCAAACACATGACCTATGTCACGAATCAAATCCAAAGCATGTTTAAACATCAACCCCTTCTCCTAATCAAGATCTAATCATCCCATCTAATCCCATTACTGATCCCTACCATCTATTGATCACCTTATTCATCCCACATCAACCTCTACCACCCCTTTACCATCCCCCATGAATCCTTTACCTCCATCTACCAATCCCATCCCAAATCCATCCTCCTATTCACTTGGAACAAGCACTTTCATCCATGGTGACTCCCTTGTAGGAGGTGAACAACTTCCATCCATCATATATTCTTCTCCAACAAATAATGGACTCGCATTTTGTTTCCAAAGCACCAAACATCCCATTGCATGTTGCATGCTCCAACTTATGAACTATCAAGGCAAAGGCTTAGGCCTTCACGAACAAGGCATCTTGGAGCCCATCCACACCACATTCCATCCATCTTCACATGGCCTTGGCTATGCATCCCAAGAACAACAATCTACACAAGTTGATACCATCCATCCACCTTCCAAAATCCATTCATCCAATCCCAAGCATGGTGCATCTCATCGCACTCCCAAATCTTATATCGCCATCCCTCCTCCATCATCCTACCATTTGCAAAAGCATGTGACCATCCATCTTCCCCCATCAAATTTACCTCCACTCCTTCCAACTCCCACTATCCCTATCAAATCCTCTTATCCTCCCATCCTACCAACTCCCAACATCCCTATCCACAAATCCTCTTATCCTCCCATCCTCCCAACTCCTAATATCCCCATCCTCAAATATCCCCATCCATTTATCCATAAACCCCCTAAAATCCCCAATCAAGACAAACAAAAGCACACATCTTTCAAACATGAAGCTTCCACCAAATCAATGGGATTCAAATATTTGAATGCCTCAATGCATAAAGCAAAAAAGCCTAAAGATATTATCCCTTCCAATCAAAATGAAAAATTTAAAAGGCTATCAATGCCCACACCCTCACAAGAAAAAGCAAAAACAAAACTGGTGTGGGTCCCCAAACAAAGATCACTCAAATCTAATGAGGCATCCACCTCCCAATCTACTGCAAAATCCCAAACATCCCACTCCCCATCCAAAAATCCCATAATTCCTAAGTCTATTTGGGTCCCTAAAACCCCAAATTGACCTTCCAACAATCCCCCATCCCAATCCCCATTACTCCCAACTCCACATCCAAAATACAAGCTTCCAAATACATCATGGTGTGTGCAGCCGTTGGTCTTGGTTCCCCTCCACCACTTGCAATTCCCACATACCCCTGTTTCTCCATCTTTCATCCACTATCCTACATATCTTCCCCGTCACATTCCTATGGTCCATGCTTTTGTATAATCCACATTATACACACCATAATCCATTATCCACCATCCAACATCCATGCAATCACCATCCATAATGCTATCCAACATGGGACTATCTTCTCCTTGCTATGGAAACAGACGCTAGAGTCCCCATTCCATAAAAAATTCTCCCAACTCCAAATTGACCTTCCAACAATCCCCCATCCCGATCCCCATTACTCCCAACTCCACATCCAGAATACAAGCTTCCAAATACATCATGGTGTGTGTAGCCATTGGTCTTGGTTCCCCTCCACCACTTGCAATTCCCACTTACTCCCGTTTCTCCATCTTTCATCCACTATCCTACATATCTTCCCCGTCACATTCCTATGGTCCATGCTTTTGCATAATCCACATCATAATCCACATTATACACACCATAATCCATTATCCACCATCCAACGTCCATGCAATCACAATCCATAATGCTATCCAACAAGGGACCATCTTCTCCTTGCTATGGAAACAGACGCTAGAGTCCCCATTCCATCAAAAACGCAAAAAAATCAAGAAAATAGTAAAGAGAAAAAATCCATCCAATGGTAAAAACCACTCCTCGTGGCACCTTGGGCAAGTACCATGATGAAAACCCCTTGTGGGCATCATGTGTAATCCCTTCTCCATCCATTTTGTATCCCTACACTTGGGGGCAAAACCGTATCCTTCATCCACATCCATAATATCCTTGCACATCTTATCCACTATCTTATCTTTATCCTATCATATTCCTATCCACCATCCCCTATGTATCCTATCATTTCCCATCCATCATATCCATTATATCTTGTTTTAACCATTTCTCACCCTAGATCTTGATAAAGACAAGGGGCAACATATCAACAACTTGCTTTGGAGGCCTCTTGGCATACTCCCTTTGTTAGTCTCTCCTCCATCCACCTACTAAAAAATCCATCCATTCAAACATGAACCCATCATGCCAAATTCTTTAAGCATTAGGGCATATAATTCCTTGTAACCTAGCCCTTAGAGAAAATCCTTATCCCCATCTCCCATCCATATATCATACATACCTATCCTATCCCTCATCCCAATCTTCCATCTATCTAACATGCATCCCTATCACTTGTCCATTCATCTATCAAATCTCCTATCCATTATCCTTTCATATCCAATCCCTCTCCCACCCCATCACCTTCACCTCTATACTTGGTGTTCCCTTGTCATTGGTATTTAGCACAAAGGCTATTCAAATGGAATCCAATGACACCATCATAATAAACCATTCCTTTTCCAAAAAATACAAAAACTCCGAAAACATCAAAAATAAAAAAATCCAAAAACATCAAAAAATACCAAAACAATAGAAAACACACAAAAATCCAAAAACAATTTATCCATCACAAAAATCAAACTCCATCACACTCTCATCATCATCACACCTATCCCACATCATCATCACATCTATCCTCAATAAGCTTACAATAGATCCAAGCATCACATCACCTATCAAAGCATCATCCCTTATCAAAAATCATCAACTATCAAATCAGCATCAACCATAACTTGTCACCATCATATCTTGAGCCAATCTTACATCAACAAAGCATGATCCAATCATCAATTGATTCTTGCCTTAGGATATGTCATTCCTACGATAGGCAAAATCTATCCAATCATCACAACATCATCAAATCATCTATCAATCCCTACCTTAGGATATATCTTTCCTACGATAGGCAGCATCTATCACATCATCATCCATTTTGGCAAAAGATACAATGGTTACTTGTTTGGTTCATTGGTCTTTTGGTTTTTGATTTTTATCTTTTGTCCTATTTGAAGATCACATCAAAGGTACCTTGATCTTACTATATCATGGTATGTGGCAAAAACATCTAGAATGGGGCATACTCTTGCTTTTGTATGCTATGCTTGTGGGTTGGTTTCATTACTCCAACTAGTATTCATATCTTGTTGATCATAGGGTCGGTTCTAGCATATTGATCTCCTTATGCATCTAAGGTTCATCATACCTTTTGTGTACTAAGGGCTTATGCTATGAGTCCCCTTCCTTCGTCTAGACAAGGTTGTACTATCTTGGGCATGCATGGGATCATCCCTTTGTCTGCGTGTCTAGTCCATGCAAACGTTGGATAAACATCATCACCCTGGTCTTCTATACCTTGGTGAACATATCCACTTTGCTATATCAAACCTAGGATTGCTCTAAATCAGTTTCAGCACAATGATCATCCACCAATCATCTCCGAACATCATCATCCTTTCATCCCACCACTTATCCTCTGACCACATTTACCAATCTGTTCCATCCATTTCAAGAGCACAACCGTGTTCTTGCAACCTGCCTATCCTCTCAAGGGGCCATCATCCATACCAATTATCCCCAAACCTTACCCTATTCTTCTAAACCAAAATCTTTTTTTTTATCCAATCCAACTCTATGTTTTAACTTCTTTGAAATGATGTTACTTATCCACAACACCATCTCAAAGAGGGGCAAATGTAGACACCTAAAAATGTCTTCTACCATCGAACCGACTCCTGACATCCCTAAACATGTCAATTTCCCTCCTAACCAATTAATTAAATTTTTATTTAATTAATTATTCCTTCATTACCCTATTTTCCATCATATTATCCCTAAAATTGAATTAATTTCATTAATTCAATAGTCTAAAACCTTAGCCAATTGATTTAATAAATATGCAATATTTATTATTTCAATTTCCCTCTATCCTAAGTCCTAAATCCACCTCACAAATCTACCTCATCAATCCACCTCATCTTTCCACCTCAACTTTTCCACCTCACCATGTTGCACATATAATTAAATATTTGAAATATTTAATTAGCTAATATCCTCCACTCCGCCATGAGTTGAATTAAAAATTCAACTTGTCATATCCACTATCCCAAAAATGATTTTTTAATTCAATTGTCATCCACTAATTGAATTTTTAATTCAATTGTCCTCCACTAATTAAATTTTTAATTCAATTGTCATCCACTAATTGAATTTTTAATTCAAATGTCGTCCACTAATTGAATTTTTGATTCAATTATCCTCCACTCTTCCACTAATTGAATTTTTAATTCAATGGTCATCCACTAATTGAATTTTTAATTCAATGGTCATCCACTAATTGAATTTTTAATTCAATTGTCATCCACTAATTGAATTAAAAAATTCAATTTGTCATAACTCACTCTTCTTAAAAAAAAGAATTTTTAATTCAACCATTATGAATTAAAGATTCACAAAAAATGAGAGCCATTGATCTCATCTTTTGATCCTCACCCTCCATTCCTTTTTCAAAAATCTATAAATGAAACCCTCACCCAAGCCATTCATAACAACTTCTTCTTGCATCAAAACCATGCCCAAATTTCTCTCAAATTTGTAATCTATCTATCCTCTAATCCTTCATCTACATTTGTGTTGAAAGCAAGAGCAATCCACATTTGAATCAAATAGGGTTATCTAATCTAGGAGCTCTTGGGTGCAAGCTTCTTCTTTCCTTGATGAGATTGGGTCTTCATGTGAGGTATAACTTTGTGTTTTTATGCAATTAGTTTGTGTTTTCACTTCATTTTGTTTTCATAATCTACAAACTGCTAGGCTTCATTGTGTCGGCAAATGGAATAGAGGTGGACCCCACCAAGGTCAATGCTATAATGGACATGCCACTACCCAAGACTCTAACTCAATTGAGATCGCTACAGGGCAAGCTGCAAGCAATCTGCAGATTCATATCACAGCTGGTAGACAAGTGACAACCATTCAGTCATCTTTTGCACAAGAACATTCCATTTAGATGGGAGTGGTGTGAAGAAGCATTCAATAAACTAAAAGAATACCTTATGAATCCACCCATTCTCATGCCTCCTATCCAAGGAAAAATGCTAATTCTCTACATATCTACTACACCTACTGCTCTTGGGGCTCTTCTAGCACAACAAGATTATGAGAACAAAGAAAGAGCCGTCTACTACATCAGCCAAACCTTAGTGGGCTATGAGTTGCAATACTCACAGATAGAAAGATCATGCCTTGCGGATGTTTTTGCTTCACAAAAACTCTGACATTACATGCTCGCACATCCAGTTAAACTCATTGCAAAAATAGACCCACTGAAGTATCTCCTCAGCAAAGCAGCTCTCACAAGTCGCCTAGCAAAATGGGTAATGCTTCTAAGTGAGTATGACATTGAATATGTAGACAGAAAAGCCATCAAGGGACAAATCATAGCTGATCAACTAGTGGATGCACCATTACAAGACACCACACGAATGTAGTTTGAGTTTCTAGATGAGTCCTTATTCACTGTATCAACATCTTCTTGGAAACTCTACTTCAACGGGTCTTACACAAACCATGGATTGGGGGCACGCATCCTGTTTGTAACTCCTCAAGGCGACACAATTCTGAAGTCTTACCATTTGTTATTTCCATGCACCAACAACATAGCAGAATATGAAGCCTTAGTAATTGGTCTCAAGATGGCAACTGAGTGGAAAATCCAAGAGCTACATGTCTACGGTGATTCCCAACTAATAGTCAATCAGGTCAACGATGAATACCAAACCAAAGATGAAAAGTTTATCCCATACAAATAGATGGTCGACGACTTCAAAGAACACTTTAGGACCATTTCCTTCAAGAAAATACTCAAGATTGAGAATAAAGCAGTCGATGCAATGGCAACCATCGCCTCTCTTCTAGAAATAACTGAAAACAAGTCACGGTATGAGTTCTTAGTGGAAACTATCCAGCAACTAGCTTATGATCTTCCTGAGACCCATTCCATATGCCTTCTAGTTGGATCTGATTCACCTTGGTACGGTAAGATTTACACTTACCTCAAGGACAACATCCTCCCACTTGACCTATCTTCTAACCAAAGATGAACTTTTATATGACAAACCTCTCACTACACCATCATAGCTGATACCCTATACCGACATGGTCCCGATGGTACTTTTCTCCATTGTTCAGAACAAGAAGAATCCATAACTACCTTGCAAGATGTACACGAAGGGATTTACGGAACACACTCTAGCAGTCCTTCCTTAGCCAAGAAACTCATGTGCTTGGGTTATTACTGGCCGAACATGGAAATAGATTCATATCAGTTTGTCAAGAAGTGCAAGCAGTGCCAAATACATGGGAACCTAATACATGTACCAACTCAAGAGTTGAGACCTTTAACGACACCTTGGCCCTTTTTACCAATGGGGACTTGACCTTGTGGGAAAGATCCATCCACCCTCATCCAATGGCCACAAATTCATCATAACTGCCATTGAGTATTTCACAAAGTGGATTGAATCTGTTCCCCTCACCACCGTCACAAGTAAGCAAATTTCCTCATTCATTCTAAATTACATTATCTATAGATATGGCATTCCTTCATCCATTATCATGGATAACGGAAGACCATTCAAAAACTAGGATGTCCAAGAACTCTATGAATGTTTCAAGATCCAACATCATTTCTCCACTCCATACTACCCCAAGGTAATGGTCAAGCTGAAGCATCCAACAAGACCATCTTGAAAATTCTCAAGAAGATAGTCAATGATGCTGGTCGTGATTGGCATGTCCAACTCAATCCCACTTTGTGGGCCTATAGAACCAGTATACGCCCCCCCATAGGTGCTACACCCTACACCCTTGTCTATGGTTCAGAAGGCATCCTTCCTATTGAAGTCAAATTACCATCCCTCAGGGTGTTGCTAAAAGGTCTCATATCAGATGAAGAATACAGGGTCTCTAGGTTGAAAGAACTAGAGTTACTGGAAGAGAGGCGATAGAAAGCCTTCGATCATCTCAAAGCATATCAACAGATGATGTCAAGAAGCTATAACCATAGAGTTCACCCAAGAATCTTTAAAGTTGGTGATCTCATTCTTAAGGAGAACCCTCGCAACCAACAAGACAGAGAAAAGAAAGGCAAGTTTGAATCTAACTGGCTTGGGCCATATGTGACTGTAGCTGCTTACAGATCGAGGGCATATCAGTTGGCAATGTCAGAGGGTGAGTTATTCGACGACCTAATCAATAGAATGCACCTCTGCAAGTTCTATACCTAGGAGAACCCCAATGCAAGGGGGGGCATAAAATATGGAAAAAAAATCAAAATTGTATGAAAAATTAGAAAATTAGAAAAGTACAAAAAAAACAAAAATCGTCCTATGGTGAAAACCTGGAAAACAGGCGCCTTGGATAGGCATCATGATGAAAACCTGGCAAACAGGCATCATGTTTACTTTCTAGCTTCTCATGCAAATAAAAGCAAGTAATAAAAACTTGGTAAATAGGCATTACTTGTGATAAAACTGCCTTCTCCATCTTTGGGATCCAATCACCTTGAGTCCATTCTTCCTTCACTCATTTCCCATCTGACCCATATCCGTCCCATAATAAACTCCTAACAATTACCTATCATGGCTTGATACTCTATCTCTTTATTGGCCTTGTCAACCAAGGTTTTGTCCCATATCGTATCCGTTGCGTAAGCCTAGCATAGTGTCTCTCGTCAGTTTTTCATGGTCCAAATTCATGAACTACGTTGCCTCTGTGTCGTCATGTAGGCAAGGCCATATTCCCATGCACCCCGAGGCTCCCATAGTCCCATCCATCCCATTCCTTGCCATCTTTCTTGTCGGCTTTCTTCTAGTCCATCCATGGTCCATTAGGGTTTACCCCGAACTACATTGCCTCTGCATCGTCATGTAGGCAAGGCCATTTAGCAATGCGCCCTCAAGGCACTAGGTGAATCTCTTAGGGCCTGTCTCCCCAATAAGGATTGCGAAAATCTTCTCACCAAACAAGCAAATGCAAGAAGAACCTGTGCTCCAAGAAGGAATCTTGACTCTACGCAGTTTAACCTATTCAAACATAAAGCAAAATACCCAAGGCCTTCTAAATGATTTTATTCAAATTATGGCAAGAAATAAACACATCTAAATGCAAGAATGTTTTGTGGAATTGGAATCATGGTTAAGCTACAGAGTCTTAATTTTTGTTATCATGTCTTTCTATGCTACTCAAGGATGCCAAACACTAGAGATGCTATGATGGGGGCATGATCATTTTCTTTGTTTGCTATCTATGGATTAGGCTTTAGTCATGTCACACCTTGTCTAAGGACATGATCAGCAAAAGATCATCGAGGACATCAAAGGTCTAACATGAACGGGGGCAATCCTTGTTTGTTGGAATGCAAGAAGTACTCAGGTCATCTAGATTCAATTTTGACTAGATGCTTGTACTAACTTGCTAAATCAAAATCCATGTAAGCAGTACTCAGGGCATCTCGGTTCAATTATACCTAGATGCTTGTATTAACTTACAACATTTCAAGAAAAGTACCAAAAATAAATCACCCAATGATGAAATAAAGCACTCCAAAAGCAAAGCATCCATTATGTATCCATACACAATTCCATGCATCCATATACCATACAATAAACAATACCTGAACTATGTAGAGTAAGAATATCAAATAAAACTTCTAAGTCTGTCTAATCAAGTCATTCTTTCAAGTCAATTCTTTTATCCATTCATTCTGGCATTTTTGTATCGATAGAGTACATTTAGACATCACAAAAAGCAAAAGCATATAGGTGCATATCATATCATATTTGAGATAGTCATAAGCATAATTAAATTAGTTGCATACATAATAACATGCATTAGATCATCCATATATCATCCTCGTATAATCTTAATAGAAAAGGGATAAAAAACATAGCTAAGTGCATCTCATAAAAGTTGCATAATCATACAGACATCATGTTGCATTTGCATACATTCGAAACATATCAGATCAAAACACTCATTTTAAAGACTACATTCGAATCATATAAACATCACATAACACCAGATAGAGCATCTAAGTTTGCACATGCATCACATTATACAATAAGAGCGAAATCATTATCTCATAACATATAGAGCAAATCCCATAGCTGCATCCTCATACACATAAAAGTGAGTCCAAATGTACAAATGTCATAATATCTGTCTCTGAATCAATGTCATATACAAAAATACATCCCAATGGATGGTGATACATGTCTCAAAAATGCAAGTGTGGTACAAGTCTATACCTATGGTGGACCACCACTGCCAACAGTATCTCCCCCTCTGCCAACCCCTGACTGTTGTGAACCCACCACAGAGGCCCCTGACCTCGATGGACCTGCTCTCTAGGAGGCCATAGACTAGCTCCTAAAGCTCGAAGCCCTCTCGCTTGCTGGCACTGCTCCATGATACAAGCCTTGATAATATTGTACCTGCACCTATGCTCTGGCAAGCTCCCCCTGCACCTGTGCTAACTATGTTTGTGCATGTGCAAGCTATGCCTATGCCTAGTGCACCTGTCCAACCAAGAAGGTGCTCGCTGCATCCGCCCCTAGGGCTGCTACTGCGGTATCCCATTCTACATGGATAACTCATACCCATGCGTCTGCCATGTCCCTCTCTTGGGTCAATCCTGCAATCACCGCTGCATCAGTCTCCCACTGGGCATCCGCCCTCTTGAGCTATGCTCGCAGCTCTCTCACATGTCCTCTCAGGCTAGTTATGGCCCTCTCATGCGCATCTGGCTGCACTGGCCCCTGTGCTGCCTCTGCCTGTCCCAACTCCTATGGCTGGGGCATCTCCTGTTGTGCCACCTACTGGGGTGGTGGCATCTGTCCTCATTGTACCTATGGTACCTTCAGGGGTACCTGCTATGCGACCTCTAGCCCCTCCTCAACTCTCTGCCTCTATCTAGATCATCCTCCATCATTGTCATCTCCTCTCCCTCTGCCTCTACCCCTCCTCCTCCTCTGACCAACCTGGCCCTCCTCATCTAAGTCTACCTCATCTATGCGAGGCACCAACATCCTAGGCCCTAAATATCTCAGAAAGGGGTGTGCAGTAATCCAGTCCTTGTACTCCTGCGTCATCCTTGCATCTGCTATCTGTGTCCTCATATCCCAGGCAACATAGGGTGTCTGCCGAAACTCTGCTAGGGCCTCCTCATAGGATGCCATTGGCCCCCATCTGACCCTCTCTGCATGTGTCTGTGCAAAGTAAGCCTGCCCCTGTGGCATGCCCTACCTCCTACTGAACTGTCTCTGTACCCTACCTGCCATCTGTCTCTCTAGTATGTGGCAGGTCCGTCCTATTAGCCATCTCATCTAAAAGCAGTATGGTAACTCATCTGCCTCATCATCCCACGGCTCACAGTCCAGATATGGTTGCTAGACGACCACATCTACCCCATCCAAAGCATGCCTCCAGTACTCCAGCTTCCCCAGCCTATGCTGGGAAATCACCCCTATGTAGCCATAGCTGTATGGCTCCCCTCTCTGTCTAGTAAAAACACAAATCGGTCTCATGATCGCTATGTGCTCCCATAGCCAAAACTGTAATAGTGACACACCGGCCAAAAGGCTCGTACTCCGGTGGTATACTACCTGGTGCATGTAGTGATACAAGTGAGCCAGTACATAGACACCCCACGCATATCGGGTGCCCTCTGTCACCATCCTCTCCATGATCCTACCCCATCCAATGGGGAATCCATGTGATCTCCTATCAGGGCACACAATGCCTCTGATCAATCCTACCACAATCCCAGGGAAGTAGTCCTAACAGTCATAAATATCGTGCCACGGGATGACCTGTCCTACCAACCCTGGATCATCAAATACTCACTTGCACTCAGTGAGTCCCACACCTCTCTATGGGTCGTACTCCACAATCTCACCATCAATGGGTAGGTGTAGAATCCGATAGACATCCTCCAGGGTGATGGTCATCTCACCAGTAGGGAGGTGGAAAGTCCCGTCCTTGCTATTAAATCTCTCCACTGCAGCTGTCAGCAATCCGTGGTTTGCTCGAACCTCAGGCATGAAGCATACATAGTCCAATCCCATGGCACCAAGTGCCTCTCTGTCAATCTTTGTGAGCATGTATCTCTACAATAGGGGCATGGGGAACATCTCCCTTGACTACAATGTCTCTCGTATCTCCTCCTGCAAACACGCAAAGCAAGGCGTCAATCTAAAGCCGCAAATACCATACTAAACATATCTATGGACCTATATCAACTAAACTTAGCATTTCAAATTGATCAAAATAGCACACCACATCTCTTGACTAGATTCCTACAATCTCAGAGATAGCTCATCGATTGACACATCAAACAGGATGCTCATCGAGTCAATTTTGCTAAGTAATTTGCTATCTAAAGCAAAGTGCACCACTACAGGTGGTAAAAGCACCATTTCTTGACACATGCGCCACTTCTGGCAAATGTGCCGTTACATTTGGCAAAAGTGCCACCAAATCATGGATGCGCCACTAAAGCCCACATATGTGCAGCTTTAGTACATGCACCGCTACATTTGACATATGTGCCGCGGAATCACATATGCGCTGCTAAAGTCCACGCATGCATAGCTTTAGTGCATGCGCTGCTACATTCGACATATGCACCGCAAAATCACATATACATCGTTTCACGCTGCATATGCACTGCTCTGCAGTTCGGTGTATCTATTTGCACTATTTTTCCCTAGCATTTATGACACCCTAAATCGACCCTAGGGGAAATTTTTTGAAGCACATACCGGGGGTCCTGCCTTTGCTGGCCGCTTGAATCAATGGAGTCACTCAAATCGGTGCTCCTCGTGTGGAATGTCCACCTCTCTCGCTGCCATGGTGCTCCAAGTTTGCTCTAAGCTCTCCAAATCAAATCCAGATCAACCAAGTGTACAAATGAATTATCTTGTGGACCCAGCTCCTATTTATATCTTGCAAACCCTAAATCTGGCTAGGTGATGACTGTGACTACTTCCCACGCCCATTTTTCTGCCGGTTTTCTTCTTGTTTCTCTGAAACGCGTCCTTTTTTCAAACTTAACCTATGCCCCTTTGTCTTCGTGAGATTGTCTGTCTCATGCCTTCTACCTTTTTCCTATCCAATCTCCCGAGGGGGAATCCTATCATCATTAAACTTGTACCAAGGGCAAACTTGGGCATGTATCACTATCAGACTATCGTTTTCTTTGAAACAACGCTCTAAACTGCATTGCATCAAAGAGGGGCAAAATGTATACGCCTAAAAATGACATGATTCATTCTAAATAAATATTCTTAATATTTATTTCCCTTCTAAATTTCTCCCACCATTCTCAATATTTATTCCCTTCTTCTATCAATTAAATAAATATTCTAAATTTATTTAATCGGTTCACTATTTTGAAATTAAATAAAAACCAATTTATTTAATTAAATTCCCTAAATTCTTCTAATATCTCACACAATTAAATAATCCTAAAATTATTTAATTATTCATAAATTCCTCTATTCTAATTTCCACTTTCAAAAATCCACCTCACCTTCCACCTCATCTTTCCACCTCACTTTGTCCACCTCACCATGTTGCGCATGTAATTAAATATATTAAATATTTAATTACCTAATATTCCCTCACCCACATGTCCTATTTCTTCTCTCAATCAAAACTATTAACTAACCAATCAATTTTGTCAGCTCCTCAATTTATTCAAGTAACTGATCAATCAATTCAGTCAGTCCCTCAATCCATTCTTCTAATTGACTAATCAAGTTTGTTAACTGATCAGTCAAGCGAGTTAAGTCTCCAATCAATTTTGTCAAATCCCCTCTTTCATGATGGAGGTGGGACACTTGTCATATTCCTACTGGTTGCACATTCCTCAACCATTCTCAGCCATTGATCATCATACTTCTCCTCAACCATTGATTCTCATTCTTCTGAATCTATAAAAGAAGCCTCATCCTTCCATTCTAATCATCTAGGTTATTTGTATTGTTACTCTGCAAAAATTCACCAGTGTGATACAGAGGCATCCACACTAAAAACCCATTAGCATCATCATATTTTCTCTGCCGACCGATATCATCTTGCAGTTCAACCCTCGACCTTTCGCCTATCAACAACATCATCATATTCGGCGAACACAATTATCCTCCTGATGATCACTATTCACCTTGCCGCCAAACTCTATCTGTACCATCATGATGTTTAGCATCATCTACACCTTTTATCAGTAGGATATAAAATATCAGGTTCCTCCCATATATCCTGATGATGACAACCTCATGCACCTCTCCTCTGATGCTTACGTCACCCTGATATTCGACCCGCTTACACAACCAGCATTAGGATATAATTTATCAGGTCATATCGAAACATCCTGATGACGACACTCAACTTTATGCACATGATGAATATTCTGCCGAATATTCCTTCCGTGATCCACTGATCTCCCTGATGTCCTCCACCTATGCCAAAACACTTATCGTTGGAAGGATAAACCTTTATCGGGTGATATTTGGAATGTCCTGATGACGATGACGTCACATGAACTGTTACTCTCTCCAATATCCTTACTTATCAGCCAAACATAACATTGTCAGCCCATGATGGAAATGTCAACCCGATCTACTAGCTCACGCCGATATGCTCTTCATTGGCAACACCTTGCTATTGTCACCCCGATGCGCATTCACCTTATGCGATCTACTGTATCATATTCACAAATATGCAGCTGATGCCTGATGTACCTACAGGATATACACAGAAATATCCTAATGATGCAAATGCGATGAATACACTGATCTGAGCAGATTTTCACCATTCTGATCCACTGAACTTCCTAGGGTGACCCGATCCACTTCCTAGATGATCTTCCAGACTCTAACAACCTGCACGACCTAGCACATACCCATGCTAGGGTTTTCAACACCTTTGAACTGTGATCTTGCAAACAAACAGAAAATGCAAATGAAAACCTAAACTACTGTACATTCCCATTCCACCGATTCAACAAATCAACCGGTGGAATGGACAAACGACTCCATACACCCACGAGAACTAAAATTTGATTACACAGTGAGATCAAAACAAAGAAATGACATAACAGAATCTCTTTATTGCTTGCAAAAAAGATTACAACTAGCTGTCTCACAGACTCATAAATCAACTCTCCATTACAGAACTGTTCAATATCAGACTCCTAATGAATTCCCAATATCACGATCCCTCAAATGACCCGATCTAGGGCATTTTAACTACTCACCATAGTAGTACTATTTTTGTCTCCAAGCGGCTGGGAAATCTCTCTAAGCGGCTGGGAACTATAGCTGTTCAACAAACTCTAACTAACTCTAACCAACTGATCTAAAAATAGCATATCTTGGTCAAATAGACCTTATTACATTGAATGTCCAATTAGGACCTTATTGAAAACATAAAACTAAGCATAAACAACTAAATGCCTCATGGAGGCCATTGTGGTTTAGGTGCACCTGCACCATACTCCCCAACAGAAAAAGAACTCATGTCCCATGAGTTAGGTTGTGGAAGAATTCCACCTTTACTCTTTGCCATCTCAGTGTTTTGACCTGTTCCAGATTTATCCTCTGTTGTATCTTGGTTGCTCCAAGATTTAGGAACTATAACTTGTTGTCTGGCAAGTAAACCCTCATGCCTGTCAATGTAGGCTCTGTTCATGCATACCCTGTGTTTGCCAGTTTGTCTTACCAGCACCTTTGTCTAACTACCTAGTTGAAGAACCTGAGGAATTGCCTCTTGAACTTCTGCAATGTGCAAATCGGTCTTCCTTTCAACTTTTATAGGACAAACAATAGTCCAAACTACAATCACATCCTTATCTTGCCAATCAATCTTTGGCTACTCATAAACCTGTTGTTTGATCTGTGGCTGACCTCCATCAGTCAAAACTAAATCTTTCTTCAAATGTTGTCCTTAACAACTTCTTTCCCTACAGTATCCTCAACTGCCATTATGCCTGTTGCTGTAGGCATCTGCACAAATTCCTTCTTTCCCACTAAAATGATTTTTGCTGCCTTCTGTACTACAGCTTCTTCCTGTAATGGAATCAACATAATAGTTTTCCCATCCTTCTTGATGGTGTAGGTATTTGCATACCCATCATACAGTACCCTCCTAAAAAATTGCCATGGCCTACCCAACAGTAGGTGACAACATTCCATGGGCAAGATGTCACACAAAACTCTATCATGATATGCTCCAATCTAAAAATCAACATATGCCTGTTCATATACAAAAAGTGATTGACTATCACTCACCCAAGATGCCTTGTAAGGGTGTTGATGTGGAATCCTTTCCAAATTTAGTTTATCCACCATTTCTTGAGATATCATATTGTCTATTGAACCAGTATCAATGACCACCTTACATACTTTACCTTTGCTCTTGCATGTGGTCTTGAAAAGAGCTTTTCTTTGCATCATATCCATTGATGTCTTCAAGACTGTCCTTCTTAACATCAATGCTTCTCCCTCCTCAGGATATCCATAATTGTTAGGAGTTCTATCTCCTTGATAAGCGGTGGAACTTTGCACACTTTCCTCTACTTTCTCTTCTTGCACAAGTTGTACTCTCTTGTCATTCGTTCTATCATCTCTGGATGATGAACCTTGTCTTTCTAGACATTTAAAAAATGGATGACCAAACTCACCACAGGTGTAACACTTTCCTGAAAATGTAGTAGAACCTCTATCACTTCCAAATCTGCCTCTAGTACCTCTCCATCCACCTTTGAAATCAGACTGTCCCTGTCCTTTTCCAGTGTCTTCTTGAACCTCATTGGTTTGCCTTGTTGTAGGGGCTGATCCTCTTCCCCTCATATTGCTGCCTCTTCCTCTCATGGATTTATCTTGTCTTCTATTCATCTTTTCTTCAATCTTGATTGCCATTTGATAACAATCTTCCACATTCTTAGGGTTAGCTAAAACTAACTCATCCTGTATGTTCAATCTCAAACTAGCTAAGTACCTAGCCACCTTTTCTACCTCATTCTCATGATGACCAGATCTCATACTCAACTTATAAAACTCCTCAGTATATGCCTTCACATCCATTTCCTTTTGTCTTAAAAATTACAGCTTCTTAAACATTTGAATTTCATAATCCTTGGGTAAGAATTTACCTTTGATCCTTGCTACCATTTTGTCCCATGAAGTGATCTTTGACTTTCCTTGTTTCCTTCTCTCAGATTATACATAATCCCACCATACCAAAGCATGACCTCCTAACTTGGTCTTTGCAATCTTTACCTTCTGATCTTCAGCAACATCCTCACATTCAAAGTGATTATCAAGTGTAGCAATCCAATCTAGTAACTCATCTTCATTCAAGCTTCCATTATACTTGGAAACATCAACCTTTACCATAGGTTTATCACTCTACACTGCCTTTAACAGTTTTGCAAATCTCTGGTCTTTAGCATTTAGTTCCTCATCTACCTCTTCAAATTCTTCATCAACATCTTCATCTTCTTTTGATTCACTGTCTTCCACTTCCCTCTTTTTGTTCTTCTCCAAGGCTACAAGCCTAGCTTGCAATGCTTCAGCAAGCTCCTTCATCTTCCTCATCTCTCTTGCATGTTTTTCCTTCATCTCCTACAACTCCCTTGTAGTACCATTACCTTTTGGAGGCATTTTGTCAACCTCTCACTCCTCTACCTCTGTCTGCTCAGTGACAGAATCAACACACAAATAGCCCAGACCTTTTGCTGAGCTCTAATACCACTATGATGCAGAGGCATCCACACTAAAAATCTGTCAGCATCATCATATTTTCTCTGCCGACCAATATCATCCTGTAGTTCAACCCTCGACCTTTCGCCTATCAGCAGCATCATCATATTTTTGGTGAACACAATTATCCTCCTGATGATCACTATTCACCTTGCTGCCAAACTCTATTTGTAGCATCATGATGTTCGGCATCATCTACACCTTTTATCAGTAGGATATAAAATATCGAGTTCCTCCCATATATCCTGATGACGACAACCTCATGCACCTCTCCTCTGATGCTTACGTCACCCTGATATTCAACCCGCTTACACAACCAGCATCAGGATATAATTTATGAGGTAATATTGAAACATCCTGATGACGATACTCAACTTTATGCACACGATGAATATTCTACCGAATATTCCTTCCACAATCCATTGATCTCTCTGATGTCCTCTGCCTATGCCAAAACACTTATCGTTGGTAGGATAAACCTTTATCGGGTGATATTTGGAATGTCCTGATGACGATGACGTCACATGAACTGTTACTCTCTCCAATATCCTTGCTTATCGGCCAAACATAACATTGTCGGCCCACGATGGAAATGCCAACCTGATCTACTAGCTCACACCGATATGCTCTTCGTCGACAACACCTTGCTATTGTCACCCTGATGTGCATTCACCTTATGCGATCTACTGCATCATATTCACAAATATGCAGCTAATGCCTGATGTACCTACAGGATATACACAGAAATATCCTAATGATGCAAATGTGACGAATACACCAATCTGAGCGGATTTTCACCATTCTAATCTGCTGAACTTCCTGGGGTGACCCGATCCACTTCCTGGATGATCTTCCAGACTCTAACAACCTGCACAATCTAGCACATACCCATGCTAGGGTTCTCAACACCTTTGAACTACAATCCTACAAACAAACAGAAAATGCAAATGAAAACCTAAACTACTATACATTCCCATTCCACTGATTTAATGAATCAACCAGTGGAATGGATAAACGACTCCATACACCCACCAGAACTAAAATTTGATTACACAGTGAGATCGAAACAGAGAAATGACACAACAGAATCTCTTTATTGCTTGTAGAAAAGATTACAACTAACTGTCTCACAGACTCATAAATCAACTCTGCATTACAGAACTATTCAATATCAAACACCTAATGAATTCCCAATATCACGATCCCTCAAATGACCCGATCTAGGGCATTTTAACTACTCACCACAGTAGTACTGTTTTTGTCTCCAAGTGGCTGGGAAATCTCTCCAAGCGGCTAGGAACTACAGCTATTCAATAAACTCTAACTAACTCTAACCAACTGATCTAAAAATAGCATATCTTGGTCAAATAGACCTTATTACATTGAATGTCCAATTAGGACCTTATTGAAAACATAAAACTAAGCATAAACAACTAAATGCCTCATGGAGGCCATTGTGGTTTAGGTGCACCTGCACCACAGCGCGCCTTTGGCACGCCTAATACAATCTACTTGAGATCACCATTGTTCCTTCGAAGCTCATCTTCTTGGCATATTCATTATCACAACCATTCACTATCGACATCCTTAAACATAGCAAAAGAGTACACTCTTTGAGGGTCTACTTCATACAAACAAGGATGATCTTGATAGGCAACAATAGAAGTTTCGATTCAAGGAAGCTGTGCATTGTTTGATTCATTGCTTCATTTCATTTAATCTTCTTAGTTTCATTATTCTATTGAGTTATGGGTATTTGATGTTGTTTGTTGCATATTCATTATTGATCCTATTTTACCCTAACAGAGACATTTTGTCCAAACAGGAACAAAACAACAAAAATAAACTAACTACTGTACTTCAGATCAAATTATGCAAGAATGCTATAGAAAATACACACACAGATCAACTATCAATATTTTATTTCTGAGAGTTCTCCTTCTTACATTCCCAAAAAATTTCAACACTTCCAACCCATTTACAAATCAAAAACAACTTTTTTATATTCTTCATTTTTCCAGTTATTGGGTAGTTAGGTTTGTTCTCTATCCGTTCAGTTAGGTTTTACTAATTGTTTCATTTTCTCCCTATGGCTAGCTTTTCTTTAATAACTATTTTGTTTCCTCCCCACGGTTGGCTTTACTAACTGTCTTCTCATATATCACTATCTACTTCTTACCGCCAGTTCTCCTCACCACCACTGTCGGTCACCACTCTGTCGAACCAACAGCGCATTCAATTTATTGAACCTTTGAACCAATTTAACTCATTGAACTTCCATCATGAGGTTCAACGGTTCAACACCAGGTTCCTCCATTTGATAGTGCTTGACTAAAGCAAAAACTTGTTCTCTTCATTGAACCAATTGAACCCGTTGAACCTCTAGCATGAGGTTCAACAGTTCAACGCTTCTGCAAGTTCATTCCATTGAACCAAAAAGTATGTTCATTTCATTGAACCAAATGAACCTATTGAACCTTCAGCATGAGGTTCAATGGTTCAACGCCTATATCGCTCAGCCCAAACATGGGCACCAAACTTAAACTTTTCATCGGTCCCACTCCTTCCTTAGAAAATAAAAGACCATCACACCAAAACAAAACATCACACCGAAATGCAAAGCAAGAATATTTACATGAGCACGGGCACCAACATGGGGCGTGGGTGCCAAACTTGGTGCTCCTGCACCATACTCCCCCTACGCGGAAAAAGTCAAGTCACCGCCGGTGACAACAAGGCAAAATCAATGCCCCGCTTCTTGAACTCGGACTCTACAACCCAGATAGCTTCTGCTTCAGGCAACTGTTTCCACTTGATTAGATGCTCCATGTACACGCCATGTCTGGTCTGTTTCTGTACTCGAGAATCTAGAATTCTCTCAACCTGTGGTTTGAGTGTAGGTGGCAAAGTCACATCACTCATTGTCTATTCAGTCTCTAAACTATATCCGCCTACTATTGAATGAGGACCTTTATAGGGTACTAGGTCCTGAACATTGAACACTGGTGAAATTGCCAAGTCTGCTGGCAAATCAATCCTGTAGGCATTTGTGCCATACTTGTTCAGAATTCAGCAAGGACCAATCCGTCTCATCTACAATTTAGTTGGCTTCCCTTTCTGCAATCTGGCTTTGTTCAAATGAACCATGACTAAATCACCAACTTCAAATTGAACATCCTTCCTGTGTGCATCTACCCTGTCCTTGATTTTCTAAGTATTCTCCATCAATGTCTTCTTTACCTATTCATGTATCTCCTTCATAGATTGTGTAAAATCATCTGCATAACCACTTTTGTATTCCATGTCTCCAAGATGTCAGAGTTCACATACACCTCAAGGGTGCATTCCATACACTATCTCAAATGGACTTTTGCCAGTAGTTCTATTCACACTGTCATTATAGGCAAATTATGCCTAATAAATGACTTGATCCCAACTCTATCCATATTCTTTCATCAAACAACTTAATAGGTTGCCCAATGTCATGTTCACCACTTCTATTTGGCCATCTGTCTGTGGATGATATGTTGATCCAAAAGACAGATTGGTTCCTAACCTCTGCCATAGAGTTTTCTAGAAATGTCCCATGAACTTAGCATCTCTATCAAACACGATGCTTGTTGGAAGTCCATGAATCATTATGACCTCTTTGAAAAACAAATGAGCTATATGACTGGCATCATGAGTCACCTTACAAGGAATGAAATGACTCATCTTGCTAAATCTATCAACAACTACAAAAATACTATCAAAACCAGTCTTAGTCTTTGGTAGACCAACTACAAAATCCATACTTACATAGTCCCATGGTTTGGAAGGAATGGGTAGTGGCTGATATAGTCCCACATTTGAAGAAGTTCCCTTGGCCTTCTGACAGATGATACACTACTCTACATACTTTTTGATATCTTTGTGCATCTTCGGCCAATAGTAGAACCTCTGAACTAACTCCAATGTTTTGTTCAGACCAAAATGTCCACTCAAACTGCCATTATGTTTCTCCTATATGAGATTTTCTCTCATGGATCCTTTTCGTACACACAACTGTCCACCTTTAAACAGCAATCCCTGCTGCAAAGTGTAATCTGCAAATTCACTATGAAAGTGATTTTCAAAGTCTTGACAGACCTTGTATGCTTCAGCAGAATATTTATCCTCTTTGTAGAGGGCTGTGAACTCTTCCATTCATATGCTTCTTAATTTCACCTCTTGTACTATGAGCAGCCTCCTACTTAAAGCATTTGCTGCTTTGTTGAGCTGTCCGTTCTTATGCTTAATTGTGAATGTGTAAGACTGCAAGTACTCCATCCACTTGATATGCCTATGGCTCAACTTATCTTGTGAGTTCAGAAAACTCAAAGCTTGATTGTCTATATATACAACAAATTCCTTAGGTAGGAGATAATGTCTCCATTTTCTAAGTGCCTGGACTAGAGCATAGAGCTCCAAGTCATATGAAGAGTATCTGCTCTTTGCTTCATTTAGCCTCTCACTAAAAAAGGCTACTGGTCTATTCTCTTGGCTGAGTACTACACCTACTACAATATTGCTAGCATCACATTCTAAAGTGAATAACTTATCAAAACTAGGAAGCACTAACACTAGCTATGTGGCTACTTCTTTCTTCAACAATTCAAAACTCTTATCAGCTAATTGTGTCCATTGAAACTTTGTTTTCATCCCACCTTTGATTGTATCAAGCATGGGTGCACAAATAGCACTGAAATTCTTTATGAATTTTCTATAAAACTAAGCTAAGCCATGAAAACTTCTCACCTCAGTTGCTGCTCTGGGAGTAGGCCAAGTCAATATGGTTTCTACCTTTGACTTGTCCATCTTCACTTCTCCTTTGGACAACACAAAACCAAGGTATACCAATTCCTGCTTCATGAATTCACACTTCTCCAAGTTTATGGTTAGTTGTTCATCATGTAACTTTTTCAAAATAGTATTTACATGTTCAAGATGCTCTTCTTTAGTTTGACTAAAAATTAAGATATCATCTAGATAAACAACTACAAATTTACCCATATAGTCTTTGAGGACTTCATTCATGAGCCTCATGAATGTGCTGGGAGCATTCGATAGACCAAATGGCATAACAAGCCATTCATACAGTCCTTCTGTGGTCTTGAAGGCTATTTTCCATTCATCACCTTCCTTGATTCTGATCTAGTGATAACCATTTTTCAGATCTATCTTGGTGAAGTATTTAGCCCCTCCTAAATAGTCCATAAGATCTTCAATTCTGGGAATTGGAAATCTGTACCTTATGGTGATCTTATTGATAGCCCTAGAGTCTATGCATAGTCTCCATGTTCCTCCTTTCTTTGGTGCCAACACTGTAGGCACTGCACAAGGACTCATGCTTTTCCTAATCAATCCCTGGTCAATCAATTCTTGTACTTGTCTGGCTATCTCCTTATGTTGTTCTAGGGTCATCTTGTAAGGAGCTTTGTTAGGCAAAGATGCTCCTGGAATCAGGTCTATCTGATGGCTAATAGTTCTTTGTGGAGGTAGTGTTGCTAGTGTTCCATCACTAATTATGTCCTTATACTATTCCAGTATAGTTTGTACCTCTTTTGGGACCACTACCTTTTTGTCTTTTTGCTCCTCCTTAGGTTTCACTATGATAGCATAACCAATATCATCCTCCTTGAGAGTGTTCAAAAACTCTTTACCACTCACAATTAAGACATTAGGACTTTTAGTCTTACCTGCTTCTTCATCTTCCAATGACTGAATTTTATAGGTGACACCATCTTTTTGAAAAGAATACACATTCTTCTCACCATCATGTATGGCCTTTTGGTCATATTGCCATGGTCTACCCAATAAGAGATGACATGCATCCATGGTTAGGATATCACAGAGTACCTTGTCTTTGCATCCACCTATACCAAACTCTACCCAAGTTTGCTCATTGACTATCACATGTTGACCTTTATTTAACCATGTGACTCTATATGGATTTGAATGAGGTATTCTTTGCAAATTTAATTTCCTAACTACTTCATCAGACACTATGTTATCAGTAGACCCTGAGTCTATGATTACTTAACATACCTTATTCATAATCTTGCATCTGATTCTGAATAAAGCTCTCCTTTGACTTGGTTTAGCTTTCACCAGTTCTTTGATCAAAGTTCTCCTTACCATGATGTTCTCTCCCACTTCTGAGGCTAGACTGACTTCAGGTGATTTGCTTCTTGAAGCATCATCTTGTATATAATGATTTCTTTTATCAACTCCTTGAGAAGAAGATGTGCCCTTATCATGACACCTATATGCTGGATGGCCTAATTGACCACAATTGTAGCATTTCATAGTGGCAAAGTAGGATCCCCTGCCTGATCCTCCTGATCTTCCTCTGCTAGATCCCCTTCCTCAGTAGTTTCCTCTACTACTACTCTCTCCACTATGTTTAGTGAGTTTGGATTCTCCTTGGGGCCTTTGATCAGTGTTCCTACCACTATAACTTCCTCTTCCTCTATTGTCTCTACCTCTTCCTCTTAACCTATTGCTTGACTCTTGTTTCTTCTTGCCCTTCTCCTCTACCTTGAGTGCGTTGGTAGCATTGATGCACTGTTGTAGGGCTGAATAAGCTGATTTCCTCTTGAATATTCCACCTCAGACCATTGAGGTATCTTGCTACTTTTATGTTTTCTTCTTCCATCACCTTAGACCTCAAGCATAGTTTTTATTGACATCTAATTCTCTTTGTCTCAAATTTTGTTGTTTCTTGTGCAACTGGACTTCATAATCTCTAGGCATGTAGACTTGACTTTAGCCACCATACCTTTCCAAATAGCTATAGGTTTCTTGCCTTATTTTTCTCTTTCAGTTTGAACAAATTTCCACCATGTCAAAGCAGCTCCTCTGAGTCTTGGTTTGGCCACCTTCACCTTTTGGGCTTCAGTCACTCCATCACATTCAAAGTGATTTTCTATACCTTCTATCCATTCCATAACCAAATCAAGTTCCATCTTTCCACTAAAAAGAGGAACTCCTTCCAATGTCTTATCACTCATGGCTTTCAAGGCCTTCAAGAAAGGTTCTTCTTCCATCTTAGGATCAGGTGTGGGCTCTTCATCTTCTACAGACACACCTTTTTCCTTATCTTCAGAATTTTTAATTTTCTAACTGACTTCTTCAGTCTTTTCCATCATTACACCCAGTTTACTTTCTATTTCTGCCAATCTTTCCTGTAGGAGCCTATTCTCCTCTTCTTGTTCATCAACTTTCTTTGCCAACTCTGCATTAGTCACCATCTTCTTGGATGAACCTAGAGACTCACTCAAACTCTGTGATGACATACAACTTCTTCTATTTTAATCTAAGAATAGCCCAAATCTTTAACTTGCTATGATACCAATTTGATGGGGAGGACTATGGACTTAGAAAAACCTATCTTGTTTGAAACATTTCAAGACCTATGTCATGCTCCAAGTCTCCCTACCAATTCAAGTGCTCTCAGACATTTTCTACCCAAAATGCCTAACTCAAACTAATCAGTCTATTACAGAGGTGAAAGACCTACTAATCTGTTATTCTCCATACATACACTACTTTCTTGGTGTGGGACATTCTTCTTTGTCCTCACTACTTTCCAAGATTTTCCACTTGCAAGGCCTATAGCCTTCTTTAGTCAATTATTAGCCCTCCTCTCTGGGTCTAGGGTCTAATTGCTTGGTACTCAATTCTTCCTACTCTATTTTGACCCCTGCCTCTTCTTAGACTGAAACTTGCATACCTAGCTAGGCTATGGCAAAGCTCGCCTAGGACAAGTTCTTACTGTCTCTCATTGACAATTTTACCATCTCCACAAAAAGAAAAACAAGAAAAGAGATCTCTGCTTGATGGTCCTCCATGACTGTATAGAGGAATTGCAGGAACATCAAGACAGAGACATTTTGTACAAACAGGAACAAAACAACAAAAATAAACTAACTACTATACTTCAGATCGAATTATGCAAGAATGCTACAGAAAATGCACACATAGATCAACTGTCAATATTTTATTTCTGAGAGTTCTCCTTCTTACATTCCCAAAAACTTTCAACACTTCCAACCCATTTACAAAGCAAAAACAACTTTTTTATATTCTTCATTTTTCTAGTTATCAAGCAGTTAGGTTTGTTCTCTTTCTGTTCAGTTAGGTTTTACTAATTGTTTCATTTTCTCCCCGCGGCTGGCTTTTCTTTATTAACTATTTTGGTTCCTCCCCACGACTGGCTTTACTAACTGTCTTCTCATATATCACTGTCAACTCCTTACCGCCAGTTCTCCTCACCGCCACTGTCGGTCACCACTCTGTCAAACCAACAGAGCATTCAATTTATTGAACCTTTGAACCAATTTAACTCATTGAACCTCTAGCATGAGGTTCAATGGTTCAATGTCAGGTTCATCCATTTGACAGTGCTTGACTGAACCAAAAATTGTTCTCTTCATTGAACCAATTGAACCCATTGAACCTCCAGCATGAGGTTCAACGGTTCAATGCTTCTGCAAGTTCATTCCATTGAACCAAAAAGTATGTTCATTTCATTGAACCAAATAAACCTATTGAACCTTCAGCACGAGGTTCAACGGTTCAATGCCTTTATTGCTCAGCCCAAACATGGGTGCCAAACTTAAACTTTTCATCGGTCCCGCTCCTTAGAAAATAAAAGACCATCACACCAAAACAAAACATCACACCGAAATGCAAAGCAAGATGATTTACATGATCGCAGGCACCAATATGGGGCATGGGTGCCAAACTTGGTGCTCCTGCACCACTATCAAAGGCTCTATTACATTTATTTTGAAACTCATTTTGCCTTTTAACTCTAAAATTTTAAAAATTTGATTAAATGCCTATTCTAGGTGCACTGCACCATACAGCCTAACTTGAAACTTTTCCAAGTCCCTTGGAAATAGTCTTACAAATTGTACTTCATGTTTCCATTCTTGTCTTCATCAGGTCCATGTTGCCTTGATCCTTCACTGTCCTTGTTATCTTTGCTCTTGTCCTTCTTTGAAATGTGTTTCACTCTGTCATAGAGTTCTCTGTCAACTTCACTCTTCTTTACCTCTTACAACACTTTCTTCTCAACTCCTTTCTCACACCACTATCTCATATTTTGCTCTCTATTGTCCATTGTCCCCTTACATTTACCAACCTCTGTAAAACCTACAACTAGGGTGTTCACTATCCTAGGAACTTTGCAAACTGCTGCACCAACTTCATTTGGCCGTCTCTTATTTCTACTCTTCACCATAGGGCACATGATTGTCCCTACTAAGACTCCTCCACTCACTTCTTTCCTTACCATGGGATCTACACTCTTACACTTCACATTGTCAGTCACTTCCTCCTTCCACATGAAGATATTTCTCCTCATCATTGGCTGCAACTCAACTTCATACTTGCACTTTGCTGTCTCAATAGTTTTATGCCTTGAAAAGGCTGTATCCTCTTTGTTTCCACTCTCTTCAAACATCACTGGCTCCTTCTTGCCAAACATGATCAAATTTTCTATTCTTGACTACCCCTCTAATGGCAGTAGCACAAAAGTCTTCTCATCCTTCTTGATAGTGAAGGTATTATCTCTCCCATCATAAACGGCAAACCTATCAAATTGCCAAGGTCTTCCTAGTATCACATGACAACAATCCATTGGTAGGATGTCACAAAGGTCTTTATCCTCATATGCTCCAATCTTGAACTCTACTAATGCTTGTTCAGTCACTAAAATGGACTGATGATCACTCACCCAAGAAATTTTGTAGGGAAATTCCCTAGGAATTGTCTTTAACTTCAGCTTATCTACCACCTCACTAGACACCATATTGTCATTACAACCCGAATCTACTATCACTTTACATACCTTGTTCTTTCTCTTGCAAGTTGTTTTGAACAATGCTCTCCTCTGAATTAGCTCCTTCTCCCTAGAGGTCTTCAGTAGTGCTCTTTCTCTCAGCATCAATGCTTCTCATATTTCAGTATCACAGCTTGTGGAACTAGAACCACATTCTTCTTCTTGGACTAATTGAGTCCTTCTTTCACTCTTTCTTTCATTGTCATTTGAAAAGTTTTGCTTCTCAGGATACTTATATGCTGGGCACCCAAACTCTTGGCAATTATAACACTTACCTACAAAGGTGTTTGCACTCCTTCCACCACAAAATCTACCTCTATAACCTCTACCTCTGAAATCAACATTTTGTCCTTGCTTGAAATCTGCACCTTGTCCTTGTGCCTTGCTCATATCTTCTTGACTTTCATTGACTTGCTTTGTATTAAAAGATCCTCTGCCTCTAGATGTATTGCCTCTGGCTCTGGCTGACTTATCTTGTCTTCTTTTTAGCTTGTCTTCCACTCTAACTACTATCTGATAGCAGTCTTCAACACTCCTTGGATTTGCCAACACTAGTTCATCTTGCATGTTAAACCTCAAACCACCAATATACCTAGCAACTTTTTGCACTTCAGTTTCATTTTGACAAAACCTTATACTTAGCTTATAAAACTCTTCAGTATATGACTTAACATCCATTTCCTTTTGTCTTAAACTTTGAAGCTTCTTAAACATTTGAACTTCATAATCTTTAGGCAAGAATTTACTTTTGATTTTTAGTACCATCTTGTCCCATGAAACAATCTTTGCCTTCCTTGCTTTCTTCTCTCTATCTGCTGATAATCCCACCATAACAAAGCATGACCTGTCAGCTTGGTCTTTGCACATCTTCACTTTCTGATCATCAGGAACTTCTTCACACTCAAAGTGGTTGTCCAATGCTGCTATCTAATCTAGCAATTCTTCATCATTCAGGCTTCCTCCAAACTTTGGCACATCTATCTTTATCTTGTGCTTGTCTTCTTTTACTTCCCTCAATAAGTTTACCATCCTTTGATCTTCAGGGTCCAACTCTTCTTCCACATCTTCATACTCAACTTCTTCTTCTTCCCTAGACTCAACCTCTTCACCTAGAGCCACTTCTCTTCTCTGATTTTGTTCTAGGGTAGCCATTCTTTCCTTCAACTCCCTCAACTCTCTGGCATGCTTCTCCTTTATCTCATTCATCTCTTGAGCCATGTTTCTCACTCTTGGAGGAATCTTGACAAACTACCTCTTAACACTTCTCAATCACAACCAATCTACTAACTTGGCTCTGATACCAATTTGATGTAGAGCTAACTACACAAAGACCACAAAGGGTCAAAACAACCACACAGGAGGAAGAGGGTATAGGGGATGGTAGGGCAAAACAAATCTTCTAAGCCTCAATGGACCAAGATACAACACTTGACATCAAACAGGACATGACTATCCTCTCACTGTCCATGACTTCAACACTACATAACAACCCCATTTTTAGGTTCATATAGATGGGAACCTTTCCAAACTTTCTAGGGACCTTAGACCTTCTAGGTTTGACTGTCCCAAGCTCACAAAACCATCAAAAAGCTCTGGAGGTTCCTTCTAGTACCCTATCCTTCACACTCTAACCAACTTCCTTGTAGCCCTCTTGTTGATGATTGTTTTTAGACAGGTCAACAATAGAGTAAAGAACTAGAGTATCCCACTCTCTCTTAAATAAAGCTCTTCAAAGGCTGAACTATGTGATCTAGTGAAGTAACTCCAAGGTTCCTTTTTATAACTTATGGTGGATGAACTCAGTGATTACATGTGATCTTGCTAATAATCACAAAGGGACTTACATTAGACTTCTTCTTCATTCATTCAACTTATTTCTCTTTTCAATGTGGATGAAGTATTCATGATGTATGAATGATAAAAAAGGGAAAAAAGATAGGGTTTAGGGAAACTAATCTAAGGTCAATGAAGCAATGATGATGTAAGAATAGACAAACTCCTGAATTAACCTAACTCCACTTCACCAAGGATGCCTACAACTACATGAAGTTGGTGCAATCTTCTAAGGTACGCAAATGGTTTTCAAATCATGAAGGCTTATGTAAGCACCCATTAAACAGTGCAGCTCAAACAAGCATCCACAATCAAACTTAAGCAAATGATAAAGCTCATATTAGCTTTACACAACACTTTACCAGCGATGAATGTTAAAAGCATGATCTAGGAGTTGATCAAATATTCAATACAACACGCATTACAACAATGAACTGCTAATCTACTTCTAATCTAATTTGAAACATCTCTCCATTTCATTAAGATACAAGAAACCATGTCATTCCACAAGACAACACTTAACACCAAATGAGTTCCAATGTCTTTGCATTAATCTTGAGATATATTTACAAAAACTTTAAGTCCTCTCAGAGAATTTTGAGAGTCTTTCCTATTCTACTCCTAAAAAACTCATTTCTCTTATCATTAACTACTGACTGATGATTTTACAAATGAGGCAACAAGGCCTTTATATAAAAGTCCATATTTACAATGAAGGGCTAGGATCAATTCACATAGCCAAGGGTCCATACTTGCTATATTTAAACATTAAGGCTTGTCCTAGGATGACCCTCTCTTCATGGCGCTCAACTCCTAGATTTTTTTCCTATACATTTTTACTTAAGGTGCCATCTATCATCAGACCTCATCTCACATCAAGGTGCTGAAAATGACAAGAACAACAAGGACTAGTGCCTAAACTCATCCACTCCAACTTAAGGCACAATTTGATGATCATTTGAACATGAAAAGGCGACTAGATTCTTGAATCATTTCTTTGTCAAATTTTTTATGTCTAAGGATTTCTTACTTCAGTTTCAATCATGGCACATATTTTGGAGTGGTTGGAAGTGTGTTCTCCTCTAGGCACCCTTTAAGTCTCAATCTTAGGTGCTGATTTGGGTTGGCAGAAGTAGGAAAATGTGCCTAAGATCCTAGAGCAAATTCGTGCCCAGAATTGAAAGTCTCTGAGGACAGGTATATTGAAAAATATATTTAATGAATTTCTTATACTTTAAATATTTTTCAATATACCTTTCAGGATGTTTGAGATAGGTCTCGAATCCACCAGATTTAACATGTAGATTATAGAATTTGGAGGATCCACTAGATTTTAGACTTAGTCAAATTTTTAGTGTTTCAGGATATCAGGCTACCAGACTTAGTCATTTTCAGGATCTCAAACATACATCAGGATTGGTCTCAGTGTTCATTATTCGGATTTGATCAAGACTCTTCATTACTGCAAGTTCATGTTCCAGATGAGACCTCTAGTTATAAAGCAAAAACTTCTAGGAGAGAGACTTATTGTTGGATTGGCATTTCATTACTTCAAGCACCTTCACTAAGCCAAATTTGGTGATTTCCAACTTGATTTCTCTTCTAAGTGAAATTTGATGATAAACAGAGTTGCACCTAACACTTAAGCTAGAAAACACTTCAAGTTTATGGATTCCTAGTACTAGATATAGACAAGGAAGCTTTGTTCAACTTACGCGTCACTTAATGATATCATATCATGCTCTTTCATCCTAAGGCACAACTTGGAGTTAGTTTAAACATCTCTTTCATGCTAAGGCGCCAAAATGAGGTTACATAGAAGAAATTGGTGCCTAGCTTAAGTTTGCTCATTTTTGACATTTTTAAGGCTATTCAACACTTGATTACACCCTTGTGAGACTACTTGAACCTTAGGCAACCATTTTGAGGTTATTCATCTACTATATTGTCAAGGCACCAAAATGAGGTAATCTAATGCATGAAGGGTGCCTCACTTCCTAGATGCTCTTTCTCCTTACACTTAGGTGCACTTTTGTGGTTGTTTGGACATGAATAGGTGCCTACACTCATAATGTGTTTTCCTTATCAAATTTTCAATTCTTAAGGTCTTTTGGAAATAGTTTCAATCAAGGCACCTTGGTCTTCACTTTTCCTTGCTCAAGGTGCACATATGGGTTTCTACTTTAGGCACACTTATGGGTTTGCTGAGATGAGAAAATGTACCTAACTTCCTGGAGCAAATTTGCACCTAGAAAATAGAAGTCCCCAGGGTAAGGTATATTGAAAAATATATTTAAGTATCTCTTATACTTTAAATATTTTTCAATATACCTTTTAGGATGTTTGAGATAGGTCTCGGATCCACCGGATTTAACATGCAGATTCTAGATTTTTGAGGATCCACCAGATTTTAGACTTGGCCAATTTTTAGGATTTTTAGGATCAGGATACCAGACTTAGTCATTTTAAAGATCTCAAACATTAGGATCAGGTCATCAGGGGACTATAGGACTCAAACACCACTGACTTCATCATGCAATAAACTAAAGACATCATCAAAAACTTAATGCAAAGTATCAAAAATCAAAAAAAGGGGGGTCCCCATTTGCAATGGGGCGATGTGTGATTAGGTCACAACATTTAGCGTCAACCCGAATAAATATTCCTGAACATTTAAAAGACCAAGACTCAATTCAAACCCCAGAAACTTTAGACACTCCTCTACTCATCAACTAGCTAGACAACAAAATTGAAAAGGAAAAGAATCATAGATTGGATCAAGACACTACATCTCCTAATGTGTGATTAAAGATTGATTTCAATTAAAACATTTCCTTAAGCATTCCAAAGATAAGCAAAATCAAGTTTCAACATTTCCATGTACACCCACACATTAGACCAAATAACAAAACTACATGATCATGAAATCAAAATCAATTGCCAACATGACCATCCATATTCCAAAATCCAAGTGTGTGCACCTCAGTTCATTCCCATCCCTTAGCAACTAAGATCATCTAAGCTCCTTTACATTAGGCTACGTGATTACTACACACCTCATAAACTACCTGGACATTGCCCCACTGCCAACAAGCATCTATAGCCCTGATGGGTTTGTCTCGCAATTCCACTCGAGTAGAGCCTCACTGTCGGTCAGGCGTCCATAGCCCCGGTAAAGATTATTCGATTGTCCATCTAACTGAGTTATAGTGTGTGATTTGTGATTTTTCATTTCATTTCTTTATTCTTTGATATTCTATTTCTATTAAGCTTAAATGTGATAGAGTACAATGTAGTACCGCGACCCCTGCAACACATGCTTTTTCACGACATGAGTTACGTTGATAACTCAGCTAGTGGGTGTGGACTTGCGATGGCGGCAAAGGTGGACCTTTAGATTTTTCACTTAATGTAAGTTCACAAAGACTCCTTTAGGTACTTCAGGATCATTAAAGTATGTAAGGTATAAGATCTCAAAATACTGCAAGTAATACTGAACAACTGACTTATCCTCCATGAACAAGCAGTCTTGCTATTTGACACTAGCGATGGGATCCATGAGAAATCCATCAGTCATGATCCATGTTTCTCAAAAGAAGACGTAAGAATTCATAAAATTTAGATTTGGCATTTTAAACTATTATGATCAGAAGATAACAGTGTCAAGATACAATATATGATTAACTTCCAAGTCAAGTTCAAAGTCTAACAAGATGATAAATTGAAAGAAAAACATCTTCAGACTCTAAGACTTTCATGAATAGATGTCTAAGAAATGAACTAACATGTTATCACAAATCACCACTAGTGAGTGTGTTTAAAATAGCATCACCTTCTTACAAATAGGTGAAGAGACCTAATGTCTCAAGTTACTGCTTGGAACCTCATTCATTCGTGGTTTGACCATCAGCTGACTTTCACATGTTTCAACAGGTTTAATGGTTCAACAGGTTCAACCGATATGTGATATGTTCTACTACACCGATGGTAGTGAGCTATCGGGTAGACTTGGTTTCTTCTCTGATGTGCATTGGTTACTCCGATGAAGGCTTGAACTTCGCTCGTCAAGTTCAATGGTTCAACAAGTTCAACCGATATGTGATATGGCTATTGGCATAAGATTGGCCATCGACTGAGCCTGTGGTAGGTACTCCGATGATCTTCTATTACTCTAATGAAGGATGAAGGCTTGGGCATCACTGGGATAAGGAACCATTGGTGTGGATGGTGGAGTGGTCTCTGATGGCTTGGGCTATTCCGATGAGGCTTAGACTGGCATCGTCAGCAACAAAATTGTTGACAATAGTCTTATTGAGTGTTCGTGTATGTAAACTCAGATATCAAACTCAAACTGGTGAATGTGGGACTAAAGGTCTCACATGAATACAAATAGTTATGTGATGGTTGGAAGATAGTGATGTTGGGTCAGATGGAATGAATAGTTAGGGTAGAGGTTAAAACAGTTTTGCTCTTGAAGACTGTGTATATATTCAGATTTGGTGAGGTCATCTGTGATTGATGATGATATTCAATCAAATTGTTCATTTTGTAGATGTACAGAGGAAGTGAACTGTGTGTATGATTTGAGAATCGATACCTGAGCGAGAAGGCTAGGATCTTTATTGTAACCTTTCTAAGCTTACTGTAAATAAAGATTGTCTCTCTTGTGGTGGTGGGTTTTTTACTCGAAAGGGTTTTCCCACATACATCCGGTGTTGTTCTCTATTATCTTGTATGTTTATTCTATATTTTCTGGTGTGTTCATCTTTGTATTTGAATTAAATGTTACATGTCTGCATTATCCCCTTTGAATTGACATTAGTGAAGCTATATTCTGCACCTCTGCTTTCCTTACAAGTGGTATTAGAGCCTGGCTAGTTGTGTTATCCTTGTTGGTAGGTTGGGGTTTTTGTGTTAGTTCTTTGAGTGGGAGTTCTATAGAGGTCTATTTTGTTAAATAAGATGGCAAGTGCATCAGGAAAAGTAGACATTGAAAAGTTCAATGGCACAAACTTTGAGTTATGGAAGCTTAAGGTTGAAGATTTGCTGGTTAATAGAGATCTTTGGGTTGTTGTGTCTAGGACTAAACCTTCAGGCATGAAGCAAGAAGACTAGGACCTGGAAGATAGGAAAACCAAAGGACTGATAAGATTAAGTTTAGCAGATTCTGTTCTATTGAACGTCCATGAGGAGAAGACTGCAAATGCTTTGTGGAAGAAGTTGGGAGATATTTATCAGGGCAAGTCCTTGGTGAATAAACTTTTCCTCAGAAAGAAGTTGTACTCTCTAAAGATGGATGAAGGAGCATCTGTAGCAGACCATCTGAACTCATTTAATATGATTGCTGCACAGTTAAATTCTGTAGGTGTAAAAATAGAAGAGGAGGACCGCTGTATGCTTCTGTTGTGTTCCTTCCCTAACTCATGGGATCATCTTGTGATGGCTATTAGAAGTACAACAACCACGTTTAAAACTAAAGAAGTTGTTGCCTCACTGTTATCTGAAGAGATGTGGAGGAAATCTTCTGAGATGGCCAAAGAGGCCCTGTCCATTCGAGGTAGATCAAAGGAAAGAGGCAAGAAGAAAGACAAGAAGTCTAAGTCCAAATCAGAGGGGAGATCGAAATCTCCTAGCAAAAATTCCAAGGTGAAGTTCTAGAATTGTGGGTAGAAAGGACACATCAGAAAAGACTGCAAAGAGGAGAAAAAGAAGAAGAAGAACTTCTCTAACATCGATTCTTCTCAGAGTGATGCTGATGCCTTCATTGCTGCCTTGGCAATGCCTACATATGAAGATGTATGGCTGGTGGATTCAGGAGCATCTTTTCATATGACATCTCATAGAGAATGGTTCACTAAGTATGAACCGTATGCTGGTGGGAAGGTGTTCCTGGGAAGTGATTCAACACTAGAAATTGTTGGCCGAGGAAGAGTCAGAATCTAGTTCCCAGATGGCAGAATAAAGGGAATGAATGGAGTATTACACATACCAGGTCTGGCTCAAAATTTACTTTCTGTTAGTAAGCTTAATGATGTTGGAGTGCAAGTTACTTTTGTGAATGGTGGCTATAAGATGACTAGAGGTTCTATTGTACTGGCAAAGGGTGAACACATTAGAACTTTGTATAGGTTAGATGCTAAACCAGTGTGCTATAATAATGTCTCTATAAAATCTAAAAAAGCTACTATTGTAACACATGATACAAACTCTATGGAAGTTAAACTTCCTGCAGAGAAAATAATGCTTTGGCATCATAGACTTGGTCACATAGGTGAAAAAGGTTTAAAAACTTTGAAAAATAAAAACCTGGTAGATGGGTTGATTGATTGTAATCTGGAGTTTGATTTCTACGAACATTGCATATATGGAAAACAGAACCATGTTTCTTTTTACTCTAGTTCTCATAAATCTTCTGGTGTTCTAGACTATGTACATTCTGATGGTTTTGGTCCAGTTGATATTCCTTCTCTATCTAAATCAAGATACTACATATCGTTTATTGATGATTATTCAAGGAGGCATTTGTATATTTTTTGAAAAATAAATCAAAAGTGTTCAGTCGGTTTAAAGAATTTAAAATTCTTGTGGAAAATCAGACTGGTAGAAAAATAAAATATTTGAGAATGGATAATAGTGGTGAATATTGCAATGCAAATTTTGATAAATATTGTATTGATCATGGAATAAAAAGGCATAAGACTACACCTTATACTCCACAACAAAATGGAGTTGCTGAAAGGTTGAATCGATCATTGATGCAGAAAGCAAGAAGTATGTTGAGTTATGCTGGTCTTGAACAAAGGTTCTAGACTAAGGCAGTTGGTACAACTTGTTACTTGCTAAATCATTCTCCTACTTCGGCATTGGTTGATAAGACGCCTATGGAAGCATGGTCTGGAAAGAAGCCCTCTCTAAGACATCTTCATGCCTTTGGCTATGAGGCATATGCTCATATTCCTGAGGTAAAAAGATCTAAGCTGGATTATAAGGCAGTCAAATGTATCTTTATTGGCTATGGAGTCGGTGTTAAAGGGTACAAGCTTTGGAATCCTGAAACTGAAAAAGTAATTTATAGCAGGAATGTAATTTTCAGAGAGCTGAAACCTTTGGTTATTGATCCTCAACTGGAGAAGACAGAAGAGAAGAAATAAAAGAGTGTTGTTAATATTCCTCTGACCCCTGTAAAAGAGGAACAACAAGCACCAAGTGTAGATGATTCAAAAGTGAGTTCGAGTAGCTCTGAAGATTCAGATCCAGAGTAAGAACCTGAACCTACACCTTAGCTGTTAGGGCGGTCTACATGTGAAAGAAGACAACTAGATAGGTATGGATTTTTAGTACTTGATTCAAGTTGTGCCTATGCTTTGCTTACTGATACTGATGAACCTAGGATTGTGAAAGAAGCTATTAGTTTACCTGATTCAGATTCTTGGTTGGAAGCCATGGATAACAAAATGTCATCGTTGGAGAAAAATGGAACCTAGGATCTGGTGCCCTTGCCTAAAGGTAGAAAACTTGTGGGCTATAAGTGGGTATTTAAAAAGAAATATGGTCTAGATGGTAGTATTGAAAAGTACAAGGCAAGACTGGTTGCTAAGGGGTATTCTCAAAAGGAAGGTATAGATTATGGAGAAATCTTTTCTCCTATAGCTAAGCTGACATCCATTAGATTTCTATTGTCACTTGCAGCAGTGTATGAATTTGAAATTGAGCAGATGGATGTGATGACAACATTTCTTCATGGGGACCTTGAAGAAGAAATTTATATGTCCCAGCCAGAGCACTTTGTGGTAAAAGGTAAAGAACATCTGGTATGTAAACTTAAAAAGTCTCTTTATGGCTTGAAGCAATCTCCTAGAATGTGGTATCAGAAATTTGATACATATGTTTTATCTTTGGGATTTGTGAGATCTAAATTTGATCATTGTGTCTATTATAAAACTGATGGTGATTGGATTCTTATAATTTCATTGTATGTGGATGACATGTTATTCATTGGCAATGGTAAGGGGATGATCTTAGATTTAAAATCTCAGTTGTCCTTGAAATTTGAAATGAAGAATCTGGGGGCAGTGAAGTACATTCTGGGAATGGAAATCAAAAGGGACAGATCTAGTAGAAAGCTTTGGCTTAGCCAGAGCAAGTATATTACCAATGTTCTTAATAAATTTAATATGTCTGATTGTAAATAGTTAGTTGTTCCAGTTTTGCAAGGAATGAAACTATATGTTGAAGATTGTCCATAATCTTTGAATGAAATTGATGACATGAAAAAAGTGCCTTATGCTAGTGATGTTGGCAGTTTAATGTACGCAATGGTCTGTACTAGACCAGACATTGCCCAGGTAGTGGGAGTTTTGAGCCGATTTATGGAAAATCCAGGCAGATGACATTGGGATGCTGTGAAGAGAGTTATGAGGTATTTGAAGGGAACTTCTGACTATGCTATTTACTATCATGGAAACTCAGTTGGATCTCATAAATCTATCAGCATTCAGGGATATGTTGATTCTGATTAGACAGGGGACATTGATAGTAGAAGATCCACCAGTGGATATGTATTCACATTAAATGGTGGTACTATCAGTTGGATGAGCAAGAGGCAGGTTGTAGTCGCTTTGTCCACAACAGAGGCAGAGTACATGGTAGCTACGCGTGCATGCCAAGAAGCCCTTTGGTTGAAGAGGTTGTGTTCTGATGTCAGTTTTGATGCAGGACAAATACAAATTCATTGTGACAGTCAAAGTGCTATCTATTTGGTGAAAAATCCTACTTTTCATGCTAGGACAAAACATATTGATGTCCAATATCACTTTGTTCATGATATGGTGGAAGACAAAAAGGTAAAGTTGGAAAAGGCTGATACTTTGGATAATGTTGTAGATGCCTTGACTAAACCAGTGAGCACGGCCAAGTTGAAATGGTATTCAGATGAAATGGGTCTTTGGGCCCATAATTCTTAGTAATAGTATGAGGATTAAGAGGTAGCAGTAATCTCTTTGACAAGTGGGAGATTGAAGAGACCTAATGTCTCAAGTTACTGCTGGAACTTCATTCATTTGTGGTTTGGCCATCGGCTGACTTTCACATGTTTCAATAGGTTCAATGGTTCAACAGGTTCAATGGTTCAATAGGTTCAACCAATATGTGATATGTTCTACTACACCGATGGTAGTGAGCTATCGAGTAGACTTGGTTTCTTCTCTGATGTTCATTGGTTACTCTAATGAAGGCTTGAACTTCGCTCGTCAGGTTCAATGGTTCAACAAGTTCAACCGATATGTGATATGTCTATCAGCATAAGGTTGGCCATCAGCTGAGCCTGTGGTAGGTACTCCGATAGTCTTATGTTAATCTGATGAAGGATGAAGGCTTGGGCATCAGTGGGACAAGGAACCATCAGTGTGGATGGTGGAGCGGTCTCTGATGGCTTGGGCTATTCTGATGAGGCTTAGACTGGCATCGTCGGCAACAAAATTACCGATGATAGTCTTACTGAGTGTTCGTGTATGTAAACTAGGATATCAAACTCAAACTGGTGAATGTGGGACTAAAGGTCTCACATGAATATGAATAGTTATGCGATGATTAGAAGATAACAATGCTGGGTCAGTTGGAACAAACAGTTAGGGCAAAAGTTAAAATGGTTTTGCTCTTGAAGACTATGTATATATTCAGATTTGGTGAGGTCGTCTGTGATTGATGATGAGATTCGATCAAATTGTTCATTCTGTAGATGTATAGAGGAAGTGAACTGTGTGTATGATTTGAGAATTGATACCTGAGCGAGAAGGATGGGATCTTTATTGTAACCTTTCTAAGCTTATTGTAAATAAAGATTGTCTCTCTTTTGGTGGTGGGTTTTTTACCTGAAAGAGTTTTCCCACGTACATCTGGTGTTGTTCTCTGTTATCTTGTATGTTTATTCTATATTTTTTGGTAAAATAATCTTTGTATTTAATTAAACATTACCTGTCTGCATTATCCCCTTTGAATTGACATTAGGGAAGCTGTATTCTGCACCTCTGCTTTCCTTACAATAGGAAACTTGACATGACAAACAACTAAACTAAACAACTAACACCTACAAATAGCAAACAACTAATCTATGAAAGAAAAACAACAACTAAGAAAAATCAACAATTAATCCAACAAACCACTAAGCTAAGGAAAAGACAACAAGCAAGTGACACGAAAGTAAAACTAAGCTAAGAAAACCAACACTTGAGTCAAATGACTTCAAGGAAGCAAATCTACTCTAAGACGCAACATGAAATGAAAAACTAACTCTAACCTAACTATGTACAAACAACAGAGAAATGCAACCCAGGAAACCAAATATATACAGGCCCTAACATGATTATTCAGTATGTACAAAAGTAGCAATGCAGCAGTGACAGTTCTCAACTAGGCAAATTCATCTTTGAACTCAGACCATTGACTCTTCAGGCGAGAGACCTCAAATATAGGAAAAAAATTCATATTCTCCATAATCAAATTCATATTCAATGTGTTCAACATGTTCAAGATCATCATCAATATCATTACTATTAGTGCTATCAATACTATCAATTAGGAGTTCATGATGTTCAAAGTCAAAGTTCCTCCAATCAATAGAAGGGAAAGATACAACCTGATGCATGCTGTTTTCAATGATACATGGCCTACCAAGCATTTGATCATACTCTAAGCATCCATCGGGAGGTCACCATTGATGGTTGATGAACTTCTCATCTTCTTCATATTGGATGATCTCATTGTCAAGCTCCATAGTGATCTCCAGCATCCATAGCAGCAACATGTTCTTCAATCATCATTCTCTTCAACTTGATATCTTCTTTTATAATGATGGAAGCATCGAGCGTCGACCCGAATTGCTGTTGTCTACTCATGAATTTTTCATCGGCATACTCTTGAATGATAGCATCTAAATTCCTTTGCAAAGCTTCCTATTGATGATCTTCTAACAACGTCTTCTGTACTTCTTGTAGCTCATTCTCAAGGATCTTTTGGTGTAATGTAGATGCATACTCCTCAAGAAACTCGCCTTTGTCAAATTTAGGTTCTAGCCATAAGCTCAAACTTCTTTCTTCCTCAACTACCACTTCAAGTGCTCTAACATCTATCAAACCCTTTTTACAATCCTCTAATGCTTTTAAGTATAAGTTAGAAGATTGAATTTCTTATACTTTAAATATTTTACAATATACCTTTCAGGATGTTTGAGATAGGTCTTGGATCCACCGGATTTAACATGCAGATTCTAGGTTTTTGAGGATCCAGTAGATTTCAGACTTAGCCAATTTTAAGGATTTTCAGGATTAGGATACCAGACTTAGTCATTTTCAGGATCTTAAACATCAGGATCAGGATACCAGACTTAGTCATTTTCAGGGTCTCAAACATCAGGATTAGGTCATCAGGGGACCATAGGACTCAAACACCATTGACTTCATCATGCAATAAACTAAAGACATCATCAAAAACTTAATGCAAAGTATCAAAACTCAAAAAAAGGGGGTCCCCCATTTGCAATGGGGCGACATGTGATTAGGTCACAACACCTCCCAAAGGGACTGTCATACAAAACATTTTGATGTAGGCCTCCAAATAGGACTATTATGATCTTTTTGAGTACCCATTATCTTGTTCTTCAACATATCTTCCATGCAAGGTAGGTTGTTTACCAACATATAGGTCAAACTAGGACTGTTGCTGCTGTCCTAAGCCAAATTAGACCACCTTCTACTCCACAAGTGCATGAAAATGATAACCCACTCCACAAATTCTTGTTCCCAGGTGTTGGAGATGTTTTATATTGATAAATTTAACTGGTTTCAAGGTCCTAACCACCACACAAACTACCTTTTTTTTCAAAAACAAACTTTGCCCATGCTTGGACAGTCCAACACATAGTGATATGAACACAAATTTGCCTTTTGTTCCAATCTTCTGCTCTTACACATAAACCCATTAGAGAGACATGTAAAATAGACCTAATTCATTCCTTTTCATCCATGGTGTAGGATTGGGATGCTAGAAATCCATTGATTTTGCAAAACCCTAAAAAAACCTCTAAAAACCTAGGAAAATGAGCAGTTTTAGAAAAAACACCATAAAATCCTTCAATTACAATGAAATTACTTCCAACTTATTTTAAATGCAAGGTATATCATCCTATTTTCATTCTTCAATCATTTGGATTCTTGACCATCAGGTACAAGACCATACCAATCAAGGGAGCAATAGCAAAACAGTGACAAAACTGTAAAATAGAACAACATGAAGCAAAATGTTTGACAAAATCCTCAAATGACAATGGAAATCCTCCAAATTTGGTGAAAATGAAAGGTATAATCATCCATCACACCATTCTATACATGAGACATCAAAAATAGTACTGTACAACCAAGGAAAATGAGAGGGAATAGCAAAATGCAGAAAAAATAGAAATGGGACAGCAAAACAACATTTTTCCTTATTCTTTTGTCTTCAAAACTTCATCCATTCCTCCATGCATTCAACCACACACCTCTCAAAATGCTTTTTTTTACATATGTTTATATCCTTCTCTCTTATTTCCATCATGAGAAGAGGCTAAGAATAGCCTAACTGAATGATTTTTCCTAAAACACTATTTTTTCCTAATTTTAGACTGTCATAGTCTTACATAACTGCAAACCACTAACTTATTCTTAATCTCTACTACATAAAATGACTAAAATCAACCTCCACTGCATGAGCATGCCTATCAAAGGCTCTATTACATTTATTTTGAAACTCATTTTGCCTTTTAACTCGAAAATTTTAAAAATTTGATTAAATGCCTATTCTATGTGCACTGCACCATACAGGGTAACTTGAAACTTTTCCAAGTCCCTTGGAAATATTCTTGCAAATTGTCCTTCATGGTTCCATGCTTGTTTTCATTAGGTCCATGTTGCCTTGATCCTTCACTATCCTTGTTATCTTTGCTCTTGTCCTTCTTTGAAATGTGTTTCACTCTGTCATAGAGTGCTCTGTCATCTTCACTCTTCTTTAACTCTGTCAACACTTTCTTCTCAACTCCTTTCTCACACTACTGTCTCATATTTTGCTCTTTATTGTCCATTGCCACCTTACATTTACCAACCTCTATCAAACCTACAACTAGGGTGTTCACTATCCTAGGAACATTGCAAACCGTTGCACCTCTTCATTTGGCTGTCTCTTATTTCTACTCTTCACCACAGGGCACATGATTATCTCTACTAAGACTCCTCCACTCACTTCTTTCCTTACCACAGGCTCTACACTCTTACACTTCACATTGTTAGTCACTTCCTCCTTCCACATGAAGATATTTCTCCTCATAATTGGCTGCAACTTAGCTTCATACTTGCTCTTTGCTATCTCAATAGTTTTATGCCTTGAAAAGGCTGCATCCTCTTTGTTTCCACTCTCTTCAAACATCACTGGCTCCTTCTTGCCAAACATGATCATATTTGCTGTTCTTGACTACTCCTCTAATGGCAGTAGCACAAAAGTCTTCTCATCCTTCTTGATAGTGAAGGTATTATCTCTCCCATCATAAATGGAAAACCTATCAAATTGCTAGGGTCTTCCTAGTATCACATGAGAACAATTCATTGGTAGGATGTCACAAAGGACTTTATCCTCATATGCTCCAATCTTGAACTCTACTAATGCTTGTTTAGTCACTAAAATGGACTGATGATCACTCACCCAAGAAATTTTATAGGGAACTTCCCTAGGAACTCTCTTTAACTTTAGCTTATCTACCATCTCACTAGACACCATATTGTTAGTACAACCCAAATCTACTATCACTTTACATACCTTGTTCTTGGTCTTGCAAGTTGTTTTGAACAATGCTCTCCTCTAAATCAGCTCCTTCTCCCTGGAGGTCTTTAGTAGTGCTCTTTCTCTCAGCATCAATGCTTCTCCCATTTTAGCATCACACCTTGTGGAACTAGAACCACATTCTTCTTCTTGGACTAATTAAGTCCTTCTTTCACTCTTTCTTTCACTATCATTTGAAAAGTTTTGCTTCTTAGGACACTTATATGTTGGGCACCCAAACTCTTGGCAATTATAACACTTACCTACAATGGTGTTTGCACTCCTTCCACCACCAAATCTCCCTCTAGAACCTCTACCTCTGAAATAAACATTTTGCCCTTGCTTAAAATCTACACCTTGTCCTTATACCTTGCTCATATCTTCTTTAATTTCATTGACTTGCTTTGTATTAAAAGATCCTTTGCCTCTAGAGGTATTGCCTTTGCCTCTAGGTAAATTAGCTTGTCTTCTTTTCAGCTTCTCTTCCACTCTAACTACCATCTAATAACAGTCTTCAACACTCCTTGGATTTGCCAACACTAGTTCATCCTACATGTTAAACCTCAAACCACCAATATACCTAGCAACTTTTTGCACTTCAGTTTCATTTTGACTAGACCTTATACTTAGCTTATAAAACTCTTTAGTATATGACTTAACATCCATTTCCTTTTGTCTTAAACTTTGAAGCTTCTTAAACATTTGAACTTCATAATCTTTAGGCAAGAATTTACCTTTTATTTTTGCTACCATCTTGTCCCATGAAACAATCTTTACCTTTCCTTGCTTTCTTCTCTCTATCTGCTAATAATCCCACCATAACAAAGCATGACCTATCATCTTGGTCTTTGCAATCTTCACTTTTTGATCATTAGGAACTTCTTCACACTCAAAGTGGTTGTCCAATGTTGCAATCCAATCTAACAATTCTTCATCATTTAGGCTTCCTCCAAACTTTGGCACATCTATCTTTATCTTGTGCTTGTCTTATTTTACTACCCTTAGCAACTTTAGCGTCCTCTAATCCTCGGGTCCAACTCTTCTTCCACATCTTCATACTCAGCTTCTTCTTCTTGTAAGGGTAAAATGGTGATCAATCAAATGAATTAAACATGACCCAAACATCAACAGAATCATGAAACAAGAAGGATTCAATAAATGAAGCAATGAACAAACACAGTGCAAACCTCTCCCATTTCGAAACTTCTATTGTTCGCCTATCACAAATCATCCTTTTACAGATGAGATGAGCCCTCAGAGAGTGCAATCTTTTTAGCTGTTTAAGGAAGTCGATGGTGAACGGCTATGGTGATATGCAATGAAGATGAGCTCCAATGCAAGTATGTGATCTCAAGCTTATAGATGACAAAAGGGTACCAAAGGCGCGCTGGTGGTATTTCTGCAGAGTAACGATGTCAAAAGCCTGGATGATTAGAATGGAAGAATGAAGCTTCATTTATAGACTTTGGAAGAATGAGAATCAACGGTTGAGAGAAGATATGAAGATCAATGGCTGAGGATGGTTGAGGAATGTGCAACCAGTAGAAATGTGACAAGTGTCCCAGCTCCATCATGAAAGAGGGGATGTAACAAAATTGATTGGAGAGTTAACTCCATTGACTGATCAGTTAACAGACTTGATTGATCAGTTAGAAGAATGAATTATGGAACTGACTGAATTGATTGACCAGTGAACTGGGTTGATTGAGGAGTCAACAGAATAGATTGACCAGTGAACTCAAATGACTAATTAGTTAACAGATTTGATTGATTAGTTAACTAACTTCTGATTTGGAGAAGAAATAGGTCATGTGGGTGAGAGAAAAATAAGTAATTAAATATTAAATATATTTAATTACATGTGCAACTTGATGATGTGGACAAGGTGAGGTGGATTTTTGAATTTAGAACTTAGGATAGAGGAATTTAGATTAATTAAATAATTTATGATTATTTAATTGTGTAGGACATTTAGAAGAATTTTAATTAAATAAATAGAATTTATTTAATTATGGAACAGTGAATCGATTAAATAAATTTAGAATATTTATTTAATTAATACAAGAATGGAATAAATATTTAGAATATTTATTTAGGATGATTCGTGTCATTTTTAGGCGTATACATTTTGCCCCTCTTTGATGCAATGCAGTTTACAACATTGCTTCAAAGAATAAATAGCCTGACAGTGATATATGCCCCAGTTTGCCCCTGGTACAAGTTTAACGACAGGATGCCCCCTCGGGAGATTGGATGAGAAGAAGGCAGAAGGCGTGAGATTCAGAGATGGACAATCTCACGAAGACGAATGGGTTAGGATAGGTTGGAGGAAAAGGGATGAAGAAAAGAGTTGAATGATACGTGATGCAAGATGGAATGATGACACACACAAGCAGGCAAGCTAGTATGCACAAATGATACCAGAACAAAAAAAATATTGCCCCTATCAAGCGGTAAACCAATGTTATACTGATAATGATATACGACAGTGTTGTCATGGCGGGGAACAATATATCCCTAGACCAACACGACAGGCGTGTTGTCATGGCGGGGAATGATAGATCCCTAGAGAACATGAAGGATAGTGTCTGGTTTCAGGAAATGAAGCATGTCGTGTAAGACGCGTGTATTGGTCTGATTTCGATAATGCAACATCCTGTATAAGACAATTGATTGATTAACTGATCGAGTTGGTTTACGACCAGACAAGGATCAAGACCACTAATTGTGATTGGATCATTTGTGCAAGATTGACTTGACATGATTGATATGGATTAAGGATGGACATGCATTTGGATCATTGCGCAGACTGACTGGACAAGGATGAAAGATCTGATGATAGAAATTTGATTGATAGAAGAAAGACTCGATAGAAGGACTCACAAGCTTTTATTTGTATTGATACTCTGCATTGTTGGATCTTTATTGCATGGGGTATGGTATGGATGTATAAATGGATATAGGATGGATGCTTTTCTTTTAGAGTGCTTTATTTCATCATTGGGCAGTGTGTTTTTGATACATTTTCTGAAATGTTGTAAGTGAATACAAGCATCTAGGTATAATTGAACTGAGATGACCTGAGTATCGCTTACATGGATTGTGATTTAGCAAGTTAATACAAGCATCTAGTCAAAATTGAATCTAGATGACCTGAGTACCTCTTGCGTTTCAACAAGAAAGGATTGCCCCCGTTCATGTTAGACCTTTGATGTCCTCGATGATCTTTTGCCGATCACGTCCTAAGACAAGGCTTCACATTACTAAAGTTTAATCCCCAAATAGCAAACAAAGAAAATAATCATGCCCCCATCATAGCATCTCTAGCTTTTGGCATCCTTGAGTAGCATAGGAGGGTATGATAGCAAAAATCAGGACTCGAACTGTTAACCATGTTTCTGATCTACAAAGCATATTTGTGTTGATATGTGTTTAGCTCTTGCCTTAATTTGCATAAAATCGTTTAGAAGACTTTAGGTATTTGCTTTGCGTTGGATAGGTTAAGATGCTCATAGTCAAGATTTCTGCTTGAGGTGCGGGTTTTGCTTGCATTTGCTTGCTTGGTGAGAAGATTGCTCAATCCTTATTGGGGAGACGGACCCTAAGGGACTGACCTAGTGCCTCGGGGGCTCATTGCTAAATGGCCTTGCCTACGTGACGACACAGAGGCAACGTAGTTCGGGGTAAACCCTAATGGACCATGGATGGACTAGAAGAAAGATGACAAGAATGAAGACAAGGAGGATGAATGGGATTATAGAAGAAATGGAAGCCTCGAGGGCGCATTAGAATAATGGCCTTGCCTACGTGACGACGCAGAGGCAACGTAGTTCACGGACTTGGACCATGGACACCGACGAGAGACACTATACTAGGCTCACATTGAGGAGACGGTATGGGACAAAACCTTGGTTGACAAGGCCACAAGGTGAGTATCAAGCCATGATAGGTAACTGTCAGGTGTTTATTGTGGGACAGATATGGGTCGAATGGGGCGAATAGAGAAAGAATGGACTCAAGGTGATTGGATTCCCAAAGATGGAGAAGGCAGTTTATCACAAGTAACGCATGTTTACCAGGTTTTCATCACTTGCTTTTATTTGCACGAGAAGCTAGAAAGTAAACATGATGCTTGTTTGCCAGGTTTTCATCATGATACCTATCCAAGGCGCCTATTTGCCAGGTTTTCACCAAAGGACGATTTTTTTTGTATGCCTTTCGATTTTTTTTCTAATTTTTTTGTATTTTTTTTTTTGATTTTTTGATTTTATTGTGCCCCCTTGCATTGGGATTCTCCTAGGTATAGAACCGGCGAAGATGCATGCTGTTGATTGGATCATCAAACAACTCACCCTCTGATGTGGCCAACTGATATGCCCCCGATCCGTAAGCAGCTACAATCACATAGGGCCCAAGCTAGTTAGGCTCGAACTTACCTTTCTTTTCTCTGTCCTACTGATTGCGAGGGTTCTCTTTTAGAACGAGGTCCCCAACCTTGAAGCATCTTGGTCTAACCTTGTGGTTGTAGCTTCTTGACATCATCTGTTGATAGGCTTTGAGATGGTCAAAAGCTTTCTGACGCCTTTCCTCTAGCAGCTCTAGTTCTTGTAGCCTAGAGACTCGGTATTCTTCATTTGATATGAGACCTTTCAACGACACCCTGAGGGATGGGAGTTTGACCTCAATGGGAAGGATGGCTTTGGAACCATAGACAAGGGCATAGGGTGTAGCACCTGTGGGAGTGCGTATACTAGTTCTGTAGGCCCACAGAGCAGGATTGAGTTGGACGTGCCAATCGCGACCAGCTTCATTGACAGTCTTCTTTAGGATTTTTAGAATGGTTTTATTTGATGCCTCAGCTTGGCCGTTACCTTGGGGGTAGTATGGAGTGGAGAAACAATGTTGGATTTTGAAACGCTCACAAAGTTCCTGGACATCCTAATTTTTGAATGGTCTCCTATTATCCATTATGATGGATGAAGGGATGCCGTATCAACAGATGATGTAATTCAGAATGAACAAGGAAATTTGCTTTCCTGTGACGGTGGTTAGGGGAACGGCTTCAATCCACTTTGTGAAGTACTCAGTGGCGGTTATGATGAATTTATGGCCGTTGGAAGAAGGTGGATGAATCTTTCCCACAAGGTCAAGTCCCCACTGGCAAAAGGGCCAGGGCATCGTTAAAGGTCTCAACTCCTGAGCAGGTGCATGAATCAGGTTCCCATGTATTTAGCACTGTTTGCACTTTATGACGAACTGACAGGAATCCATTTCCATATTGGGCCAGTAATAACCCAAACGCATGAGTTTCTTAGTTAAGGAAGGACCGCTGGAGTGTGTTCCACAGATCACTTCGTGTACGTCTCGCAAGGCGGTTACGGATTCTTCTTGTTCTAGACAACGGAGTAAAGTACCATCCAGACCATGTCGGTAAAGGGTATTAGCTATGATGGTGTAACGGGAGGCTTGTCGGATGAAAGTTCGCTTTTGGTTGGAAGAGAGGTTGGGTGGAAGAATATTGTCCTTGAGGTAAGTGTAGGTCTTACCGTACCAAGGTGAATCAGATCCTACTAGGAGGCAAATGGAGTGGGTTTCAAGGAGATCATAAGCCGGTTGCCGAATGATTTCTACTAAGAACTCATACCGTGACTCGTATTCAGGTATTTCAAGAAGAGAGGCTATGGTAGCCATTGCATCTACTACTTTGTTCTCGATCCTGGGTATTTGTTCAAAGGAGATGGTCCCAAAGTGTTCCTTGAGGTCGTCGACCATCCGTTTGTATGGGATGAGCTTCTCATCTTTGGTTTGATATTCATCGTTGACCTGATTTATGATAAGCTAAGAATCACCGTAGACACATAGTGCTTGGATTTTCCACTCAGTGGCCATCTTGAGACCAATTACCAAGGCTTCATATTCCGCTATATTGTTAGTGCATGGAAATAACAACCTGTAGGACTTTGGAATTGTGTCGCCTTGGGCAGTAATAAACAGGATACCTGCCCCCGATCCGTGGTTGGTGTAAGACCCGTCGAAGTAGAGTTTCCAAGGAGATGTTGACAGAGTGAATAAAGACTCATCGGGAAACTCAAACTGCATTGGTGAAGTGTCCTGTAATGGTGCCTCGACCAGTTGGTCAGCTATGATTTGCCCTTTGATGGCTTTTCTGTCCACATATTCTATATCATATTCACTAAGAAGCATAACCCACTTTGCTAGTCGACCTGTGAGAGCTGCTTTGCTGAGAAGATACTTTAGTGGGTCGATTTTGGCAATGAGTTTGACAGGATGTGCCAACATGTAGTGTCAGAGTTTTTGTGAAGCAAAAACCACCGCAAGGCATGATCGTTCTACCTGTGAGTATTGTAACTCGTAGCCCACTAAGGTTCGACTGATGTAGTATACAGCTCTTTCCTTGTTCTCATAGTCTCGCTGCGCTAGGAGAGCCCCAAGAGCAGTAGGTGTAGCAGAAATGTAGAGAATCAAAGGTTTTCCTTGGATCGGAGGCATGAGTATAGGAGGGTTCATAAGGTACTCCTTTAGCTTGTTGAATGCCTCTTTGCACTGCTCATCCCATTTAAATGGAATATTCTTATGTAGGAGGTGGCTGAAAGGTTGGCACTTGTCCGCCAACTGTGAGATGAACCTTCGGATGGCCTGCAGCTTGCCCTGTAAGGATCTCAACTGTGTTAGAGTCTTGGGCGGTGGCATGTCCATGATTGCTTTGACCTTGGGCGGGTCTACCTCTATGCCGTTTTCTGACACGATGAAGCCTAGCAGCTTGCCCGATGTTACCCCAAACACACACTTCTTCGGATTCAGTTTGACTTGGAATTGATCCAGCCGTTGGAAGACTTTCTCTAGGATATCCAGGTGTGAGTCCCTCGTGAGAGATTTTGCTAAGATATCATCAACATAATCCTCCATGGTCACATGCATCATGTCATGGAATATAGTTGTCATGGCCCGCTGATATGTAGCACCTGCATTTTTCAGCCCAAAAGGCATGACATTCTAGCAAAAGGTACCCCATGGACAAGTGAAAGCTATTTTGTGCTAATCCTCTGGTGCTATTTTGATTTGGTTGTACCCTGAGAATCCATCCATGAGTGACAGCATTGTATGTCCTGCCGTGAGGTCGACTATGATATCGATGTTAGGCAATGGAAAGTCATCCTTGCGGCATGCTTTGTTTAAGTCTCTAAAATCGTTGCATAGTCAAACCCTGCCATCTGGTTTAGACACTGGCACAATGTTTGATATCCATTCGGGGTAATCTATGGCTCTGATGAACCCAACATCTAGCAATTTCTTGAGTTCTTCCTTGACCAAAAGGGCTATATGGGGATGCATCTTTCTCAGTTTCTGCTTTACGGGCTTCACCCTTGGATCCAATGGCAAATGATGCAAAATCAGGTTTGGGTCTAAACCTGGCATGTCAGCATATGACCAAGCAAAGCTGCCTCTCTTCTTCTTAAAGAATGGTACAAACCTGGTTTTCTCCAGCGGTGTGAGAGATTTTGCGAAGTGGATAATCTTGGGCTACTCTTCGGTGCCAATATTCACTGGCTCTGTTGGTTCCACCACAATCTGTGACCGCTCCTGGTACATATCACTAGGGAGGGTGTCAAGCATTCCATCGTCAGGTGCCACAGTTGGGTTTTCACCTTCGGATACGTCCTTTCTTTTTACTGTTTTATGATCTGACACTGCCGCACGGCAGTTTTCACCATTAGATCCATTTTTTATTTTGATATTTTTGCGACTAGAAGGCTTGGCACCCTCCCCGAAGTAAGCCACAGTATTGAGTTCGATAGCAAAACCAGCTTTATGATCTCCTTTTGGTAAGTGATCCCTAAGTTCCATATAGTCAATGTAGGCATCATCATTCTGGAACATATCTAATTGGGGGGTTCCTTGCAGATCCCAGTCAATAAGCTCAGGGTGTAAGAGGGGAAGGGAGTCGGATGAGAGATCTGATTCATTAATGTTGTGAATGGAAATGTTATGAGCATTGGTGGGGGTAGTGTTCTGGGTGGTACTTTCCTCCAAGTTGTTTATCGCAATGGAATCGAAACTTTCCTCGAAAGCCATAATCTCAGGGAGGGGCAAATCAGACTCCAGTGGTCTGTCCCGTTGCGTCTGTTCCTCATGGTAGGGGCTGAGAGTTTGGATGGTGTCAATCTCCTTGTCATCGTAGGAGTGCTCTGTTAGCTCGTCCCACTCATACTCATTTGAATCATCCGAATCTGTGTCCCTATCCACTTGGAGTGTTTGAATTGTCTCCACAAGGCAGGCATTTTCCTTGGCTTTACCTTTGCCTTTGTACCCTAGGCCAGTTGTGTTTCTAGCCGAAGAGGATGAAGAAGGTTGTATGGGTTCAACGATTCCTTCTTTTCTGAGGCCTGTGGGGCCTTGTCCTTCGTATCCCATCCTGTGCAAGATAGTTTCACCCTGCCCATAGAGTTCTGTAGGGAGTCTAGGTGGTTCTTGGGGTGTGTTTTCTTCTTCAGCATACAACCATTGCAAGAGATCTCGCTCCTCTGTCTCATCAGATAAGGTCCCCCATTTTACAAAGGGATTTGTGGGAGTTATAGGAAGAGCAGATGGCTTTGGAAAATGCCTAGGTTGATGCTTGGGTTTGCCAAAGGAGCGAGGAGATAAAGGCATGGTGGCAAGGTTGAGGCTATGCTCAATGGAGTACTCCCCCACGCCATTCTCTTTTATGGTAAGTTTCAGCGGTTTGGGCCTCGAGGAGGAAGCTTCGGCGGCATGGTCTTGTTGCAGAGTAGGGGAAATGTAGGCTCTGTTGTTGGGAATGATGCATTCAGATTTTGCTTGGAAAGAGTTGCAATGTTGGTAGGGGTCGGGGTCGCCTTGTATGGTGACCTGCTTGCCATCGTGTGGGAACTTAATGCATTAATGGTAGGTGGAGGGGACAGCCTTCATGGCATGGATCCATGGTCTCCCTAGTAGAATATTGTAAGCAAGCTCCCGATTAAGGACTTGGCACACCACATCTTTAATTACCAGTCCCACTTGAATGGGTAGGACAACTGTTCCTTTGGTGGTTCGTTCCTCCTCGTCATAGGCTTTGATAGTAATTTTCTGTCTTGGATCTACTGCCTGTTCGGAGAACCCCAGTGCAAGGACTAGCTTCAAAGTACAAATATTTAAACCGGCACCCCCATCAATGAGAACCCTCTTGATGCGGTGCTTGTGCACGAATGCAATAATGTGTAGAGGGGTGTTGTGGGGTTGAGATATGGAAAGGTCATCTTGCTCTGTAAACGAGATGGAAGTGGAGGATGTCAAATTACCCACCATGGTTTGAAACTTTTCTTGGGCTAGGTTAGTAGGGATAGTAGTTTCCACTAAGGCTTTCTCAAGAATCTCCTTATGAGAAGGAGATAGACGCAAGAGCTCCAATATAGAAATGTGAGCCAGAGTTTTTTGTAATTGGTCGATGACATTATATGGGCGGAAGTTGGATGGAGATGGTGATGACCTTGGGGGGGTGGTATTGATCGTGACCTTACCACTGCAGGTAATTATACTACAACCAGTTCTGTTAGGTCCTGGTTGTTGGTTGGGGGATATGACGTTGACTTGCGGAATATGCTTAGAAATGTAGTTAATGGTGTACTCAAATGGAACGCTTGCATAGTTAGCATTACTCAACCCGCTGTTCTGGTTTGGCCTGTTGCGATTGTTGTCATTATTGTTATGGCCATTGGAGTTGTTGCTGTTGTGACCATCGTTGCTATTGTAGCCATTGTTGCGATTATTGTTATACAACCGGTTGTGGTTTAGAAGAGGATCCCGGTAGGCCACATGAGATTCATTAGAGGTATGCTGTTGTGTCCCTCCCAGATTCTGATCTAGTATATCCTGTATGACATTCTTGAGGCAGATACAATTGTTAGTCATGTGTCCCCTTCCTCGATGATACTCACAATAATCTGTGTCCTTCCAATAGGGAGGTTTGACGATAGGCTCATAGTCACTTGTTGGCGGTAGAGAAATTTCATTGTTAGCCAACAACTTCCTGAGAGCAGACTCTTGAGATTCCCCTAACGGCGTGAATTTTCTCCTTGGATTTGAATTGAACCAAGGTCTAGGTTCCCGAGGGGGTGGCTTGTTGAGTGCACCGGTATTTGCTTCTCCTTTAAGAGTGAATATGGGTTGTTGCTTAGGGGCTGCCGCCTTGGCGTCCACTACTCCATCGTTGACCACGTTCTTGTTCTTGGTCCAAAACTTTGATTTATCTGTTGTATAATTGGAAGGAGGTGTGTCCTTGTAGAGCTTGAGAGTTCCTTTAGTGATCATAGCTTTTTCAATGAAGAGGCCCATTTCAATGACTTTGGCGAACGAGGTAGGGCATTGTATCTGAATCTAATAGCTCATTCGCAAGCACAGAATACACTAGTTAATCCAACCTAGTTAAAATTAGAAAAACTAAATGGGCTACTCTACTTGTGCACTCACACAGTTGTTAACTTTGAAATGATTAGGAGATAGCAATGATTCTTTCCTTTACAAGATAGCAATATTCTTAACTGAAAGAGATAGCCATATAGCAATGATCAATGAAACCAAGATTGCAATAATTCAGTTATCACCCTCCTAATTAGAAACTATGTGAGATTGCCATGCATGTTGTTTCTTTTCTAATTAGGGTTGGATTAAAATTGTATGCAAGTTGCATGAACAATGAGTTACTCCTTCCTAATTAGAACTAAATAAAAGTTGTATGTAAGTTGCATGAACAATGAGTTACTCCTTCCTAATTAAAACTAGATGAAAATTGTATGCAAGTTGCATGAACAATGAGTTACTCCTTCCTAATTAGAACTAGATGAAAGTTGTATGCAAGTTGCATGAACAATGAGTTACTCCTTCCTAATTAGAACTAGATGAAAGTTGTATGCAAGTTACATGAACAATGAGTTACTCCTTCCTAATTAGAACTAGATGAAAGTTGTATGCAAGTTGTTTTACTTTTCCCCTAGTTAATCTATGATGTGTGTGTTAAGGAAAAAAAAAACTATCCATCTCTCAACCCTGTAGAAGATATATCAAAAGTTTCTTTTCTCCTTTCTTTGACAAGTGCTTAAGTCAAGCTGCACAGATAAATCATTAGTTTTCAAGAAAAAATGCTGGATTTAAGCTTGGAAAGATAGCTGAACTTTGACTATAAAAATAGCTGACAAAATGATAAAATCACTTGATCAAACCTGCTCCATTGTGAAGTTCATGGAATTACCTTTCCAACGAGTGTTTATTTGCGCGATTACGAGTTCGTATGCTCCTGTTATGGCAAAAAGAAAAAGATACCACCCTTATGGCATGTAGAAGAAGGTAGGATGGAGAATTGTTGGATAAAACAATGCACCCTATAGAAGCACCTTTCGGACCACTGGATAAAAGGATGTGGAAGCACCTTTCAGACCACTGGATAAAACGATGCACCTTGTGGGAGCACCCTTCGGACCGCTGGATAAAAGGATGCACCCTGCGAAAAAGCTATTAGGATAGTTGGATAAAAGGATGCAAGAGCACCCTTTGGACCACTGGATAAAGCGATGCACCCTATGGACGCACCCTTTGGACCACTGGATAAAAGAATGCACCCTGCAGAAACACTCTTCGGACCGCTGGATAAAAGGATGTACCCTGCAAAAAAGCTCTTTAGACAGTTGGATAAAAGGATGCGGAAGCACCCTTCAGACCACTGGATAAAGCGATGCACCCAGCGGAAGCACCCTTTGGACCGCTAGATAAAGCGATGCACCCTGTGGAAGCACCCTTTGGACCGCTGGATAAAAGGATGCACCCTGCAAAAAAAACTCTTCGGACAATTAGATAAAAGGATGCAGAAGCATCCTTTGGACCGCTGGATAAAGCGATGCACCCTGCGGAAGCACCCTTTGGACCGCTGGATAAAAGGATGCACCCGCAAAAAAATCAGAGATTTTTTTCAGTCTCTGATTTTTGTGAATTAACAGGCGATTCTAAGGTTTTCGACCCTTCTGAGCACGTTGGTGATGTCATTTTCAGCCTAGGAGGTCACCTTTTGATAGATCCTTGCAAAACTCAACAATGAGGTTTAGAGAAACACAAATTTTTACTACAAAAATTTGTAAAAAACATAAAATTGAACGGTGGGTGCCAAAAATGTAAGGGTAAAACGTGAATCAATCAAATGAATTAAACAAGACCCAAACATCAACAGAATGGTGAAACAAGAAGGATTCAATAAATGAAGCAATGAACAAACACAGTGCAAACCTCTCCCGTTTCGAAACTTCTGTTGTTCGCTTATCACAAATCATCCTTTTGCAGATGAGATAAGCCCTCAGAGTGCAATCTTTTTAACTATTTAAGGAAGTCGATGGTGAATGGCTATGGTGATATGCAATGAAGATGAGCTCCAATGCAAGTATGTGATCTCAAGCTTATAGATGACAAAAGGGTGCCAAAGGCGCGCCGGTGGTATTTCTGCAGAGTAACGATGTCAAAAGCCTGGATGATTAGAATGGAAGAATGAAGCTTCATTTATAGACTTTGGAAGAATGAGAATCAACGGTTGAGAGAAGATATGAAGATCAATGGCTGAGGATGGTTGAGGAATGTGCAACCAGTAGAAATGTGACAAGTGTCCCAGCTCCATCATGAAAGAGGGGATATAACAAAATTGATTGGAGAGTTAACTCCATTGACTGATCAGTTAACAGACTTGATTGATCAGTTAGAAGAATGAATTATGGAACTGACTGAATTGATTGACCAGTGAACTGGGTTGATTGAGGAGTCAACAGAATAGATTGACCAGTGAACTCAAATGACTAATTAGTTAACAGATTTGATTGATTAGTTAACTAACTTCTGATTTTGAGAAGAAATAGGCCATGTGGGTGAGAGAAAAATAGGTAATTAAATATTAAATATATTTAATTACATGTGCAACTTGATGATGTGGACAAGGTGAGGTGGAAAAGGTGAGGTGGATTTTTGAATTTAGAACTTAGGATAGAGGAATTTAGATTAATTAAATAATTTATGATTATTTAATTGTGTACGACATTTAGAAGAATTTTAATTAAATAAATAGAATTTATTTAATTATGGAACAGTGAATCGATTAAATAAATTTAGAATATTTATTTAATTAATAGAAGAATGGAATAAATATTTAGAATATTTATTTAGGATGATTCGTGTCATTTTTAGGCGTATACACTTCTTCCTCGGACTCAACCTCTTCACCTAGAGCCACTCCTCTTCTCTAATTTTGTTCTAGGGTAGCCATTCTTTCCTTCAGCTCCCTCAACTCTCTGGCATGCTTCTCCTTTAGCTCAACCATCTATTGAGCCATGTTTATCACTCTTGGAGGCATCTTGATAAACTACCTCTTAACACTTCTCAATCACAACCAATCTACTAACCTGGCTCTGATACCAATTTGATGTAGAGCTAACTACACAAAGACCACAAAGGGTCACAAAAAACCACACAGGAGGAAGAGTATACAAGGGATGGCAGGGAAAAACAACTCTTCTAGGCCTCAGTGGACCAAGCTACAACACTTGACATCAAACAAGACATGACTGTCCTCTCACTGTCCATGACTTCAACACTACATAACAACCCAATTTTTAGGTTCATATAGATGGGAACCTTTCCAAACTTTCTAGGGACCCTAGACCTTCTAGGTTTGACTGTCCCAAGATCACAAAACCATCAAAAAGCTCTGGAGGGTCCTTCTAGTACCTTGTCCTTCACACTCTAACCAACTTCCTTATAGCCCTCCTAAAGGGACTGTCATGCAATAAATTTTCATGTATGCCTCCAAATAGAACTGTTATGAGCTTTTTGAGTACCCATTATCTTGTTCTTCAACATATCTTCCATGCAAGGTGGGTTGTTTAACAACATATAGGTCAAACTAGGACTGTTGTTGTTGTCCTAAGCCTTCTACTCCACAAGTGCATGAAAATGATAACCCACTCCACAAATTCTTGTTCCCAGGTGTTGGAGATGTTGTATATTGATAAATTTAACTAGTTTCAATGCCCTAACCACCACACAAGCTACCTTGTTTTCAAAAACAAACTCTGCCCATGCTTGGACAGTCCAACACATAGTGATATGAACACAAATCTGCCTTTTTGTTCCAATCTCTCCTCTTACACACAAACCCATTAGAGAGACATGTAAACTAGACCTAATTCATTCCTTTTCATCCATGGTGCAGGATTGGGGTGCTAGAAATCCATTGATTTTGCAAAACCCTCAAAAAACCTCTAAAAACCTAGGAAATGAGTAGTTTTAGAAAAAATGCTATAAAATATTTCAATTACAATTAAATTACTTCCAACTTATTTTAAATGTAAGGTATCTTATCCTATTTTCATGCTTTGGTCATTTGGATTCTTGACCATCAGGTACAGGACCGTACCAATCAAGGGAGCAACAGGAAAACAGTGACAAAACTGTAAAACAGAACAGCAGGAAGAAAAACATTTGAGAAAATCCTCAAATGACAATAGAAATCCTCCAAATTTGGTATAAATGAAAGGTAGAATCATCCAACACACCATTCTATACATGAGACATCAAAAATAGTACTATACAGCCAAGGAAAATGAGAGGGAACAACAAAATTAAGAAAAAATAGAAATGGGACAACAAAACAACATTTTTCCTTATTCTTTTGTCTTCAAAACTTCATCCATTCCTCCATGCATTCGACCACACACCTCTCACAATGCTTTTTTTACATATATTTATATCCTTCTCTCTTATTTCTATCATGGGAAGAGGCTAAGAATAGCCTAACTAACTGATTTTTCCTAAAAAACTATTTTTTCCTAGTTTTAGACTATCACAGCCTTACATGACTGCAGACCACTAACTTATTCTTAATCTCTACTACATAAAATGACTAAAATCAACCTCCACTACACGAGCATGCCTATCAAAGGTCTATTACATTTATTTTGAAACTCATTTTGCCTTTTAACTCTAAAATTTTAAAAATTTGATTAAATGCCTTTTCTAGGTGCACTGCACCAGGGAGAAAGTATTTTGCTTCTTATTTCTTTGCAGAATTGTTTTAGGTGGTACAATTCTAGACATATGTTGATAAGATCCTTATCTATCTTCATTCCAAAGGATTTATGATTTGGTGCTCCAAACAACAAGATATTGTGTAGCAGAGTTTGATAGTGTTGTTTGTAAGTAGACAATGAACCTTCTTTAGGTGAAATGTGTTGCAGATGATTTTAGTAATTCTCATGTGTTGGTTAATAGATTTGTCTTGGTCTAAAAATATTTTGTTCTGACTCTATAACCCTTTCTTTTTAGAACAAATAAGTTAAACAACAACTGGGTGAATTATCAGGAATAATTCCCCTCTGAATTAAGGTACAACTCCCTTTTAAGTCTTCAATGAATTCGAACTATCCTAATCATTTGAACACACTTTTAACCAGAAAGCATTTAAGGCAAACTAACATCCATAAATCACTATATCATGAATGCGATATCTTTTCTTTCATATAACATCACTCAGTGATAGAACGCACAGATTCCATCTTCAACAATAATCAAATATATAAGTATACACATGTATCACTTAACCAGCAAATGATAAAACATATATGATGAGTCATCCAATTGAAAGAATAATTACCACATAAAAGAAGAGTTCACACAAAAACCCTTTTTCAAGCACTTAAACACACATATTTAAGTTTGCAAAGATCATTTCTTCTTCTCATTCACAGATGAAAATCTTTTAGACAAACCATCACATACATTGTAAACATAAAAGTTCAGCTCCAAAATTCCTTGTTTCTTGTTTTTCTCTCTCTATCCCTCAGTTTTAAAAACTAAAAACATATATATATTTTACCCTCATTAACTATTCTTTAAACCCAGAGTTAAAAATAAACTCTGACCCATAGCAGGATTTAGTTTCTTAAAATATGATTGAAAAACAAAGTTTTTAAACATAATTCTCCAACTAAATAACTGAATGAAAAGATTATGCAAGCATGATCATGACTGGGGCAGCGGGTTGGAATCTCTGGATTGGCTTTGTTTAGCTAAAGAGTGACGTTGTATCTTCCATTCCTGGTATGTAGCAACAAATTCCTGAATTTTTGGGAAGTTAGGGATGCCAATGTGTTTAACTCATTCTTTCCAAACATCCTTTTCTCTTCAAATTTTTTCCACTTTTTCTGCATGCTCTAGGAGTGCATCGACACAAAAGTGAAGGAGTAATTCCACTTTTGATATCTGAGAAAAATCATCAATTATCAAGTTATCATTTTCTTTAACAAAATTGATTTTCTCTCTAAAGGACTGTACCACAGTATAATATCCTTTTTTGGCTCCCCATCATCTTTTATGTATTTCACATCGATACATTCCAAATCATGCTATAAAGACTGAGTAAACTCAGTTATCCCTTTAATCATCTTCGCAAACTCCATTCGTTCTTGTCTAGATACTGAGTTTCTCCATTTGATGTTTCTCTTGCTTACATATAGTATATTATCGTTCAGACTTGTTATATTCCTTTCTGATAAAAACTTTGTCACCCCATACTTCTAAACTTCACTAATTTGATTGATCACATTCATCCATTTCCCTTCATCTTTTTCCCATGAAGCATTCTGTATTTTCAAATCTTCGATAGTAGCCATGGTTTCATCATATATACTTTTCAATTTATTAATATATTATGTACCCTTTTGGATGATACCATCTAGCCAATCATCAAACACTTTGGTCACCATTTTGTTTCTGTGTATCTGATCGAGCATATTCTGATTGACTGGAGATTTTGGGTCAAAAGATAGAGGTAGTTGAGAAATAGGTTGTGGATCTGGATTATGAATGGTGTCAATATACTCTTCCATTGATCGTAAAGCTTGTTTCAAATCCCTCTTATCTTTTTCATCCTTCCAGGTACGGCTAACTATCCTTTTGGTAGATGCTTCAAGATGGTGCACATCCATGGCACGTAATGCAGTTCCAAGATCTATTCTTTCTACTGTGAAATCCTGAATTGTGGGGTCTTGAACTTCTTCATCAACTGTTGGTTGGGCTATCTCTGCGCTCCACTATCATGTATTAGGGTCAATGTCCACCCTGGAAGTGGTTTTCAGCTTCTTAGATTTCAGAGCCTTTCCCAAACACTTGCTAACCATGTCTTCCAATGGTAATGAAAATGAAACTATTTTCCTTTTATCACTAATTGAAATTTCCAACCATTTAGGTGTAGGGACTAGAACTTCTTTATCAGGATTCAGTTGTTCAGAAGGTGCATTTGATATTATCATCAAATCGGTAGAATCCAAAGCAACCTCTACTTGTTGCTTCATACTGATCTCTTCTACCATTGGTGAACCAAACCCTTTATCACTCAGTACTTCCCCTGAATCTTCTTCACTATTTAAGTCCACAACTATTCTTTCTAAAAATTTCCTTCTTCTTTCTACTTTTAGCTCTTGATCTGGTGGTGTGAGAAGGTAGAATAGTTGCAAGGGTTTTCTTGGACTTTTTGATGACAGAACCTTTTTCAATTTTTGATTTGGGAGTACCTAGATCACAAATATTAATAAGCTGATTAGAAGAGCTTATAGGAGATGGTGATTCATCAATTGGTGCACACCGCTAGGAATCTTCATTTTGAACCTCTTTCAGTCTCCGTTCCCTTAACCATTTTTCAATTCTCCTTATTACAGGGAGGGTTTTAACTTCAATATGATCCTCTTCATCTCTATTCCAATCAACTGCTAGAATAGGCAGCTGTTTTATTTGTTCAAAATGAGAATTGATTACCTGTTCCTCATCATCTATTATTCTGGTGATATTCATATTTAGATTAAGGGTAATTATTTGCCCTAAGGAGAATCTGCACCAAAGCCTTTTCCTAACTTCAAATTCATCTAGGCAATCCTCCCAATAGTCCTCTTTCTGGGGTATGTGTGAAAACCCCTCTCCAAAATCCAAATTGTCTCTAGCAAAACCTTTGCTATCAAACTTGGGTCTAGTATTATAATACTGAAAATTGAACTTCTTCAGGTCCACCTCTAGATTTAAAGAATCAGAAACTGATTGACATGAATAGTGACCAAGTTCAATGGGAAAAGATATACCAGACTCTCTTTTCATTGGAAATTTCTTATCTACATTAGCTAACTACCTGCAAACTTTGATCAATATAAAGTGGTCAAAGACATATCTGGGTAGTTTCACAGGCTCACCATCAAAACCACCAACTCTGATATAAGTAAATCTAGGAAACTGAATGAAGAAGCTGCCATAAATGCTGATTAGTTGCATGGCTTCATCAGACATCCTTTTATTAATATTGCCTGTTAATTCATAAGCCATCCTATTAGTGAAAACATCATTAACTCTTCCATAATTTTTATAACAGTTTTGCATCTGTAAATGTGAGTAATAATCATAAATTTTTCTATCTTCAACTAAGGATGCATGAGGTAATCCTCTCCATTCCCTTGTGGATGCTAGGTAGTAAAAGAGATATGAGGACATATAAAAGTCTTTATTTCCTAGATTATTACTCAAACCCTGATGTAAACATTCAGCTATTATTTTTGCCCAATCCAAATATTGTTCTCCTTGAAGGATCACTTGAATGAAGAAATACATCCAGTCTTCCCAATAGAATCCTAGAGAACTACCCTTTAACCTATGTAACAATACCATGATATCTTTAATTTCAGGTATCATATGTTCTCTTGATAGTGCTCTGGGCAGTCTCGAACCTCCCTTTTGAAATTTCAATAGCCAATTTCTTGCAGTTACACTCTTTTAATTTGCCATAACACATTACCATCAAAAGTTCTAATACATCTATTTTGGGGGTCATATCTGCTCATACATTTGAGAACTAACTCAGGGCATTGTACCACCATAGGAAAGGCTGTAGCTTCGACTAAACCACTTTCCACTATTCTTTCCATCATAGGGGCAGACACATGATTTTTAACCCTTTCCTTAAAGTCCTCTAAATTGTACTGAGATAAAAAGGTATCTCCATATTCAGGAAGAGAACAAACAAGGCTAGAACCATGTTTAGAACCAAGACAGGCATCTTTCATGGCTACAGATTGGATAAATAGAATGAAAATGCTTTGAACTTCCTTAACAATGCCAGAAACTCAAAATGATTCTCTTTTTCAACAAAGAAATGGGATCAGCTATAAGAAAAGTCAAACTCACCTTCAACGGATTTGAAACCACTGTCAAACTAGGCAAGAAAAATCTTTTACCTCCAGCACTGTACCCCCTTTGTATCACCCTGTATGTTTTACTGTTAAAATTGGCCTATCCTTTCTTGATAGAAGGCATGAAATCAGGTTGAATAATTACTGGATCAATTAACTTGTGCTGAACTTGCTTGATAAGACACAAATTCTGACAGATACATTAATTGTAAGTAGTTCTCGCACACGACCTTAATGTGTAATCATTACCCATAACCTTTCAAAAGTTAAAACTTTCCATTTCATAAAATGTTCCAGATATAGTTCCCTCTAAATGATTTTCTTCTTTTTAAAATCTCCCGCAAATTTTTCACTTAAAGAAGAGTTCGGGAAAAGTGGGACTAAAGTCACAGAATGTTTAACCTTTGACCCTTTGAACCATTAAACTTTTGAACTCTTGAACTTCGATATGAGGTTCAACTCGAAGGTTCAAGGATACAAATTGAGTCAAGCAAGGGGACCAAGGGTAAATGACTCCTCATGAAACATTGAATATTGAACCATTGAACCGTTGAACTCTTGAACTCTTGAAAAGTGTTCAAGTTTGAAGGTTCAATCCTACAATAATTTCGTACATAAGATGACAGGAGAATAAATTTTAAAAAGAAAGAGCTGACTTAAGAAATAAACATATGACGAATAAGGGAAGATGGCTGGTCGACTTTTTGCTTAGGGAAGGATCACAAAAAAATGAGTAAGGGTGAATGAAAAGGTAACATTAGCTCTGATTGGGGACTGCATTTTATGACAAAATGTAGAGAACTCAGAAACTTCGGTTATGCACAAACTAAAACACAGAGACGGAAGAAAAAGAACCAAGGTAAACCAAAACTAGAAAAGGAAAACAATAGTACACGACAACAAAGAAATGACTATGTACAAAATAGGGGACACCTGTTTTACAGTTGATGCAATTTAAGGTCCTATCCATTATAGGATAGGGGTAAAATAGATCCATCTAGATATTCCAATTTGAAAGAATTAGGGCCCAGTACTTAATGAATTTTGAAAGGCCCCTTCCAAAGTGAATCAAACTTGCCATGTGCTCCTTTAGGTTCTCTCCTCTTATCCCACAGCAGTACTTCATCTCCTTTCATGAATTTTTTGGGCATTATTTTTTGATAAAATTTTTTCTTAACCCTAGCTTGATGAGCAGTAATTCGATCAACCAATTCATTCCTTTCCTCCTCAATCCTAGTTAAGTACATAACTCTTTTCTCCAAGAAATCTTGAAAGTATTGATCTTCAATGACCTTTTGTAATTTGGTCGCAGATAATTCTAGAGGTAATGATAACTAAGCTCCTATTCCATAAACCAGCTCAAAAGGTGCCATTCCTATTACCCTTTTTGGGGTTACCCTATCAGCCCAGAGTGCTTCGTACAATCTTTGGGATTATCACTCACCAATTTTCTCATGATGGCTATCAGATTTTTATTACTGGACTCAGCTTGTTCATTCCCTTGAGGGTAATAGTCTGATGAGTGAGAGAGAGAGATACTATGCTCATAGAAAAATGAAGTAAGTTCAATTGAGGAAAAGTTGGTAGCGTTATCTACCACAAGTTTCTAAGGGATGCCAAAACACACCAGTATATTCTCTCTGAGAAAATTACACACTACTTTTGAAGTGGTTCTCTTCACAGGGACTGCTTCAACCCATTTTGTAAAATAGTCTATTGCTGTTAGAATGTGTGTATGTCCGGCACTTGAAGGAGGTGAAAGAGGCCCAATGAAGTCTAAACCCCATTGCTTGAAAGGTTCTTCAATAACAACAGGCCTCAGAGGCAATGCTGCAAGTTGTGGTCTTCCCGAAAACATTTTGCATTTTTCACAATTAGCTACCCATCTGTATGCATCTTTGAACATGCTTGGCCAATAATAACAATTTCTAAGGATTTTAAAGGTTGTGACCAAAGAAGAGAAGTGTCCACCACAGGCTTCATTATGAAAGACTTCCAAAAGCTTGTGTTGTTGTTCCTTATCTACACATCTAAGAAAGGTTCCATCTAGTCCCTTTTTGTATAAGACATCACCCCAAATGACATATTTTGCTACTTTTAACCTTAGATTCCTTTTCTCCTTCAAGGATAAGTGACTGGGACATTCTCCATAAGTAAGATAATGTGCCACATTTAGGAACCATGAGTCTTGTAAACTCACCAATAAGACAATGGGAAGTTCTTCCTCTTCTTCTTTACTTTCAGCAATCAATTTGCATAGGCCTTGACCTCTAACTAATTTGGTTGGCCTAACCTCCAAGTCATATTCTTGAATCTTAGCAACCCATGTTGCTCTATTGTTCATCCCAACATCATGTTGAGTTAGAATGCTCTTTACAGCCGAACTAGGCACAAATACAATTGAATGAGAATGTAGTATGTAATTGTTAGATTTAGGGCAGACAAGTGAGAGGGAGGGTTGAATCAGTTGTCCAAAACTTTCTTCTAATTAAACACTTAAATCCACTTTGTAATTCAGTAGCATAATGATAAATCAATTATGAAAACATAATGCATTAAATCAAGAGCAGAAACACATTAACACGTAGGACACCAAGATTTTGATGTGGAAAACCCAGTTAAGGGAAAAAACCATGGGGTGATTAACCCAAGATTGTATTCTCTATTAGAAGAATAGAAAGAATAAAATGGCACATGCCAATTAGGGCTCACTGCCTGAGCACACTGCTCACAAGAGGCCCACTATCTACAAGAGACACACTATCTACAAAATAATAAGTATTACATACATGAACTGGAGAATAGCATCTTCACCATGCTTGAATCAGTTCCATTTAAGTCCAATACTTCTACTCTGCCTTTTGCTCTCCTCCTCTCTACCACACTCACATCTCCACAAGATACACTTTGAAATGACTTTACAACTCCATATATATACAAGACATCGACTTAGGAATAATCATCTAACTTGGCAAACAACTACAAGAACATCCACAAGATGTATAACTCATCCAGTTGGCTAGTCTCAGGAAGAACACCATCATCCGTAAGTTATTCTTCAATTGAGAGCTCCAACTCCAATGCGGACCACCAACATGAACTGGACATGATCTAAAGATCTCCACAAGATTGCCTGAATCACCAAAAACATCCACACTTCATCTTCTTACTAAAATCCTTCTCTCCTTCATCTGGAACCTCAAGAACACGGTCTATCATCACTGTCACAAAGGAATAGATGCTTGCGGACCTTCAAACCATGAACCAATCAAGTTGACACTTCACAAAGACTTCTTCAACACTCACTCAAATCTGCAGAACAAGATAATGTATTTCTGGATCTCACCAGACCCGTCTGTGTCACTCTATCACCTCTGAACACCTGCCGGAACTAGTTTTGCTTGAGCAGCCACAACTTCTTTAGATCTTCATGCGGACCTCTGAAATCTTTACTAGATCACCTTAAGACACATATCTACAAACCCTTTGAACCGTATCCTCTGATCCTCATCTTATCTTAGACTTTTACCTTACTGTCTTCACTGTTCTTCATTGTTCCTGATGTGACCAATTTTCTCAATATCCTTAGTAAACAATTCATCCAATCTTTATCATTAATGCAATAGGAGTATGTTGACATCAATGACAACACTGGTTAGATCCATACTTGCAACAATCTCCCCCTTTGTCATTGATGGCAACATATGATGTGAAAAACTATTATGATCATCAAGACAAGAACTTCTCCTTACTGTCACAACTCCTCCTATCAGTAATAACAATTCACATGTCTTCTCTTCCTTTCCTGCTCCCCCTTTGATCATCAACCACTTTTTTTTCACATGTCTTCTATGTCAAAGGGCTCATACTTGCAACTCCAACACTTCAGAATCATACCAGCTGCTCCCCTTGAGTGGCAGCTCCCCATCATCAATCTAGATCATAAGATATGACTGTGATATCTACTGGATTGATGCACTCCAGTACACCTTAGTTCACCACCAGAGGGGCAATAACCCCTAACTTCTCCTTGAGATACTCAAAAGAGTCCTTAGGTAGAGGTTTAGTAAAGATGTCTGCAATCTGATCCTTGGAAGACACAAACTCCAATCTGACTTCATTTTTGTTCACTTGTTCTCTCAAAAAGTGAAACTTGATGGATATATGTTTATTCTTTGAATGTAACACCAGATTCTTAGATATATTTATTGCACTTGAATTATCATAGAAGATTGTGATAGGCTCCTCATACTGCACTCTTATGTCTCTTAGCATTTGCTTCATCCACAAAACTTGAGTGCAACTACCTGCTGCTGCAATAAATTCTACTTCTGCAGTGGACAGAGATATTGCCTCTTATTTCTTGCTCAGCCAAGAAACCAATCTCTTCCCCAAAAAGAATGCTCCACCACTGGTACTCTTCCGGTCATCCACATCTCCTGCCCAATCCGCATCTATATATGCATGAAGAGAGAAATCATGATCTTTGGGATACCACAATCCATACTCAACTATTCCTTTTAGATATCTAAAATCCTCTTGATTGTGATGACATGAGATTCTCTAGGATCATCTTGAAATCTAGTAACAAGACCCACAACATTCATAATGTCAGGTCTAGTTTGAGTGAGATACAACAATCCTCCAATCATTGACCTGTACATTTTCTGATCAGCCTTAGGAGAGTCATCATCTTTGCCTAATTTACATCTGGTTGCCATGGGAGTATTCATTGGTTTTGAGTCTACCATCCCAAATTTCTTCAACAATCCTTTCACATATTTGGTTTGAGAAATGAAGATTCCTTTCTTTGTTTGAGTGATTTGTAGACCCAAGAAGAAATTCATTTCCCCAAGCATGGACATCTCAAATTCACTTTTCATTTGATTTGCAAAAGTTTTACACATACTATCTCTTCCTCCAAAAATGATATCATCAACAAACACTTCAACAATCAAGATGTTTTCATGATCAATTTTGAAATACAAATTACTGTCAGCAGTACCTTTGTTGAAACCAATCTTCAAAAGATGCTTATCCAATATTTCATACCAAGCTCTTGGGGCTTGCTTTAGTCCATACAATGCTTTCTTCAACTTGCAGACCATATCACCATGATCGGACAATTGAAATCCATCTGGTTGCTCAATGTATACTTCTTCTTCCAAGTCACCATTCAAGAAGGCAGACTTGACATCCATCTGATATACTTTGAAGTCCTAGAAGGCAGCAAAAGCGAGAAATAATGACTACTTCAATTCTTGCCACCGGAGCAAAAGTGTCTTCAAAATCAACTCCTATTTGAGATTAACCCTTGCAGACCAATCTGGCTTTATTTCTGATTACTTCACCAACTTCATTCAGCTTGTTCCAGAAGACCCATTTTGTTCCAATCACATTCTTGTTTCTAGGTCTGGGAACAAGATCCCAAGTGTGATTTTTCTCAATTTGCATCAGCTCTTCCTCCATTGCTTTAGTCTAGTTTTCATCATTGCAAGCTTCATTCACTGTCTTAGGTTCAATCTTTGAAATCAGACAATACTCATTTGAATCTTGAGCAATTCTCCTTCTTGTTTAAACACCTTTACTTTTATCACCTATGATCCAATCTTCAGAGTGGTTCAGTCTTACATACCTGGGAACTTTGGGAGTTTCTTGTACTTCTAATTCTTGATCAGGCTCATTAAAACTCATCTCTTCTTTCTGATTTACCGAATCAGTTTGAATCTGAGTTTCAGAAGGGGCTTGGGCTCCTTGAATCAGAACACCATTATGATCATCTTCATCATATTCATAAAACCTTGAGGGTTTTTCAATTCCTTCATCAACCTTCACATTTGTACTTTCTATAATCTTTCTCAGTCTCTTGTTATAACACCGGTATGCTTTGCTTTGAATAGAGTAACCCAAGAATATTCCTTCATCACTTCTAGCATCAAACTTGCCTAGATCTTCATCTCTTTTGATGTAACATTTGCTACCAAAGACTGAAATACCTCACAGTAGGAGTGATGCCAAACCAAAGTTCATAAGGAGTCTTACCAGTATTGCTTCTTATTTGTACTCGATTAAGAGTATAGACTGCAGTGCTAATAGCTTCTCTCCAATAAATCTGAGGAATATTTTCTTCCATCATCATTGTCCTAGATTCTTCCTAGATGGTCCGGTTCTTTCTCTCCACTACTCCATTCTTCTATGGAGTCCTAGGAGTAGACAACTGTCTCTTTATTTCATGTTTCTCACAGAATTCTATGAATTCATCGGATGTGAATTCTCCACCTCTATCAGACCTCAGACAATTTAATTTTAATCTAGTTTCATTCTCTACCATAGCCTTGAATATTTTGAATTTCTCAAGAGCTTCTGATTTCTCTTTCACAAAAGTTACCCACATCATCTAGGAGTAGTCATCAATTAGTAACATGAAGTATCTATCACCTTGCACACTCCTGATTCTTGCCGGACCACATAGATTAGTATGAACTAAGTCTAATAATCTGGTAGAAGATTGTTCCTTGCTTTTAAATGAGACTCTGCTTTGTTTTCCCAACTGACATTCTTTGCACAAACTATTTGTAGGTTTTACCAGTTTTGGAAGATCTCTTACTACCTGAGTATTGCATATCTTGATGATATTATCAAAATTCACATGACACATTCTCCTATGCCATAACCAACTCTGATCAATTTGCACAAACAGACAACTTTTACCAGTACCAACTAAATGGAAGATATTACCTTTTGTTTGAGTACCAAATGCAATCTCTGTTCCGGAACTTTCAAAGATCTTGCATTTTCCATTCTTGAATTGGAGATCATAGCCTTTGTCCACCAACTGTCCAACACTAAGAAGATTGTGCTTCAATCCTTCAACATACAATACATTACTGGTTTAGTTCCTCTACCTCTGATTCTACCAGTAGAATTATCACCAAATTTTACCATTCCTCCTTCATACCTTTCCAAATCTATGAACTTATTTTTGTCACATGTCATATGGTGAGAGCATCCACTGTTAATGACCCAATCATCCTTTTCTTCAACTTGGGCAGCTAGAGCTCTTTCTACAACTTTATGATTGATAGATTCAGAGGGCATTGGATCTTCTTCCTTGATGGCAATAAACACCCAATCACTTCCGGATTTGTTTCCTGTCTCTAATTCATCATCTGTTACTCCTTCAATATCATCTTCTTCATGCACATAGTAACAATTCTTTTGGAACCTTGATCTGTTAAGATTTGGCCTTGAAAATCTTTTCAAACATCTTGAGGCAAAATGACCAATCTTATTGCAGTTAAAACACTTAAAAGGCAATTTTCCTTCATACTTACTGGATCCTCTTGGCAGTCTTTTTGCAATAAGGGCTTCAAGTTGAGCAGTTTCTGCTTCTTCTTCTTCCAGGTCTTTTCTTGCTTTTTCATACCATGATAGTTTCCTTGAAGAGTTCTCTCCCAGATCAAACCTTTGTTTACCTTTTATAGAGGCACTGGCTTTGAATGCAAATTCAATCTTGGGAGGGGCATCTCCAAACTTGGTCATTTCAAATGTAGCCAATTTACTAGCCAATTGATCCCTTGTGATAGTTGTATGGGCTCTAAATTCTTCAATGGCAGCAACCTTGATTTTATAAGAAGCAGGAAGGGATCTGAGAATTTTGCCAACAATTTCATCTTCATCCAAGACTCCACCAGCACATCTAACTCCACAAACAAGCTCATTTACACTTGGCATAAAAGTAGTGATATTTTCATCTTCTCTCATCTTTAGATTTTCAAATTTCCCTTTGAGACTCTTTAGCCTTGCACATTTAACATACTTGTCTCCTTCATGCAGAAGTTCTAGTTTTTCCCAAATCTCAAAAGCAGTTGGTAGGTCAACAACATTTGAAAGCTCTGAATCAGATAATGTGCTTAGAAGAGCTTCTATAGTTTGTAGATTTTTTTTAGCATCTATGATTTCATTTGGGGTTTTCGGGCCACCCTATGGAGGAGTATACTTCATTGAAGCCATGGTCTAGTACTGCATTCCCATACATTACAAGTGACATTTCATGTGACTTTTCCAAATATTAAAATTGGTTCCATCAAACTTTGGACTATCCTTCTTGTAGGACGACATCCTAGATCTTCTCAAGCGGTTAAGCTCTTTTAGAGGAACTTGGCTCTGATACCAATTGTTATATTTAGGGCAAACAATTGAGAGGGGGGGTGAATTAGTTGTCCAAAACTTTCTTCCAATAAAACACTTGAATCCACTTTGCAATTCAACAACATAATGATAAATCAATCATGAAAACATAATGCATTAAATCAAGAGAAGAAACACATTAACACGCAGGACACCAAGATTTTGACGTGGAAAACCCAGTTAAGGGAAAAAACCATGGGGTGATTAACCCAACACTGTATTCTCTGTTAGAAGAATAGAAAGAACAAAATGGCACATGCCAATTAGGGCTCACTGCCTGAGCACACTGCTTACAAGAGGCCCACTGCCTACAAGAGACACACTGTCTACAAAATAATAAATATTACATACATGAACTAGAGAATAGCATCTTCACCATGCTTGAATCAGTTCCATTTAAGTCCAATACTTCTACTCTACCTTTAACTCTCCTCCTCGCTTCCACACTCACATCTCCACAAGACACACTTTGAAATGACTTTACAACTCCATATATATATAAGACATCGACTTAGGAATAATCATCTAAGTCGGCAAACAACTACAAGAACATCTGCAAGATGTGTAACTCATCCGGTTGGCTAGTCTCAGGAAGAACACCATCATCTGGAAGTTATTCTTCAATTGTGAGCTCCAACTCCAATACAGTCCACCAACACAAACTAGACATGATCCAAAGACCTCCACAAGATTGCCTGAATCACCAAAAACATCCACACTTCATCTACTTACTAAAATCCTTCTCTCCTTCATCTGACACCTCAAGAACACAGTCTGTCATCACTATCACAAAGGAATAGATGCTTACGGACCTTCAAACCATGAACCAATCAATTTGACACTTCACAAAAACTTCCTCAACACTCCCTCAAATCCGCAGAATAGGATAATGTATCTCTGGATCTCACCGGACTTATCTGTGTCACTCTATCACCTCTGAAGACCTGTCGGAACTAGTTATACTTAAGAGGCCACAACTTCTTCAGATCTTCATGTGGACCTTTGAAATCTTTACCAGATCACCTTAAGACACATATCTACAAACCCTTTGAATCGTATCCTCTGATCCTCATCTTATCTTGGACTTTTACCTTACTGTCTTCACTGTTCTTCATTGTTCCTGATGTGACCAATTTTCTCAATATCCTCAGCAAACAGTTCATCCAATGTTTATCATTAATGCAACAGGAGTATGTTGACATTAATGACAACACCGGTTAGGGCCATACTTGCAACAGTAATACCGAAATTGTTTGACATCCTTACCACAGTGAAAGCTTGCTTCTTAGTTAAAGAATATTTAAGTTCATGCTTCTTGAGAGGAACACTCATAAAGGCTATTGGGGCTTCTACATTCAATTCATTTTTTTGTAGTAATATACTTGACATGGTATGTTCTGAAGCATAACAATAGATAATAAAATCCTTTTGGAAATTAGGGTTTACCAAAGTGGGTGTTTGTGCAATCACCTCTTTAATATCTTCAAATGCTTTCTTAGTAGTCTCGTTCCATCTGAATGCCTATTTTGCACTCATCATTCCTACAATATGTTTCATAATCTTAGTGAAATTAGGAATGAACATTCTGAGGAAGTTAACCTGGCCAAAGAAAGACTTAACTCCAGTCCTATTAGAAGGAAGACTTAGCTGTTGTATTGCTCTAACCCTTTCTGGATCAATCTTGATTCCATCCTTTGAAACTAAATGTCCCAACAACTTACCTTCTGTTACACAGAAAAATGACTTCTTAGGATTAAGAGATATCCCATGACTCTGACACCTTTGAAAAATGATCTCTAGATTTTTCAGATGATTCTCTCTTCTTCTAGAGAAAATAGTCAAATCATCAAGATAAATGACAATAATTTTATCTTTCAGACCTTTAAAGGATGAGTTCATCACCCATTGAAAAGTTGCACTAGCATTAATCAAGCCAAAGGGCATATGGTTATAAGCAAAAGTTCCCCGAGGTGTAGTGAAAGCAGTTTTATGTTGATTAGCTATAGCCAAACTTATTTGATTATAACCTAAGAACCCATCTAACATGGACATCATCTCTGATCCAGCAACTATTTGTAAAATGTGATCCATCACAGGTAAGGATAATTATCTTTCAAACTGGCTTGGTTCAGATTCCTAAAATCAACACAAATTCTTATTTCTCCTTTTTTTTGCATACTGGGATAATGTTTGCCACCCAGATGGAGTGATGAATCGGATAAATAATCCTAGCCTTCAAAATTTTGTCGATCTCCTTAAAGATAGCCTCAGCAACCTTTGGGTTATAGTTTCTCAACTTTTGCCTAAATGGAGTTGCATTTGTTTTTAAAGGAATATGATGCCGAAATTACCCACTCCTAAAATCCTTTAGGTCATCATAGCACCAAGCAAAGACATCCTTATACCTAGTCAACAGATTAATCAATTTATTTTTCTCCTCTGGCAAGCAACACCTACCAATAGAAATCCATTTAGGATTAGTTTTACTCCTAATGTTTATTTTTTCACAATCCCCCAATTTGTCAGGATTTTGAATAAGTTTGTCTTTGGTATATTCATCATGTCAAGTGAACAAATGTTCCAAAGAGACCAGTCCTCTGAGGATTTTGTTTCCCTTTAACTGAATTACATCATCCTTTGAATTGATCCGTAGATCTAGACTGAATTCTTTACATTCTGCTTTAGAACCTTCAAAATAAGTCCCCAAGAACATCTTAGTATTCTCCAAGAAGTTTCTGATCTATCTATCATTCTCAAAAACTTGCTAATTTTCAGCATTATCTGGGACATTAGGACGATAGAATAGTTCTAGTCTATATGAATCCTTTTTGAAATTAGGGTGTGGGAGAAGAAGGGAAGCTGACACGGCTTGAGAATCTGCCCGTGTATTCTGATCTCTAGGAATTGCCTCAATAGAAAAGGCATCAAAATATTCTATCTCGTCCCAAACTCTGTTCCTGTAATGTCTCAACCTTTCATTTTTAATTGAAAAAATGCCTCTCACTTGTTTAACAATTAATTCAGCATCTCCCTTTGCTTTGAGCATCTTTATACCTTTTCCTTTGGCTTCATTTAACCCAAGCAATAGAGCCTCATACTCTGCAATGTTATTAGTATTTTTAAATTCTAACTTGAAAGAGTAAGGAAAATTTTTACCTTCAGGTGAGATCAAAACAACCCCTGCTCCTGAACCAATGGTAGCACAACTACCATCAAATTCTATAGTCCATAGATCATTTGAATGAATAGATTTTGGGATGGATTCTTCCTTCATGTTTTCAGAAGAGAGAAAATAATTACCAAATTTGTATTCTTCAAATAGAACCTGAGATTTAGGATCATCAGAAGGGTATGTAGTAAACTTGCATTTAGGTTCAGGTTCTAGTTTAACTTTCTGCTTTCCCACTAGAATTGTAGCTTCTGACCAATCTAATTTAATCTCCCCACCTAAATCTTTGCAAAAAGTCCTGCTCAATAGCATCCCATAACTAGCAGGAATATCTGCTACCAAGATAGTCAACTTCACTCTTTTATCAGGATAGGTTGCAAGAGCAACCCGTGCATCTTTAATTTGTTCGAGCAAAGAAATTTGTTTGCCATCCATGGAGTAACACCTACCAAATGTCTTTGTAAGGGATAGACCTAGGGCTTTGGCTACAAAAGAAGGCATAATATTATCAAAAGCACCTGAGTCTATAATACAATTACTGAGTTTATGGCCATTTATGAATAAAGAAACACAAAATGGGTTGGGCTTCATATTGACCATATAAAAAGTATCATTAGATGAATTGACAACCATTTTAGGAGTGTGCGTGAGTGATTTAGGTGGAGAAGCAAATAATTGGGCAATGGGAGACCCAGCATTAACATTTAGTTGACTTTCAGGTTCAATTTGTGTAGAACCACCTTTGAGGTATTCAGCAGGGGATATTTGAATCTTTGTAGACTTACAAAATTCTATAATATCAAAAGAAGTTTCACAATCATTTCTATGTAACAATTTAACTTCTTGGGCCTTCAAATTAGTATCAAAGGTTCTAATAAGAGGCTCCTTACCTTTAACAGGCACTTCTTGAGTATTAGAAAATCTTAGATTCTTCTGACTTCTGGTAAGCACAGCACATGAAGGATCTTCAAGAGTAACCAATATTTCATTTCCTCTTTCTGAATCTGATTCATATCTAGGAAGTGTATTTCAGAGTTGCCAGGTTCCTCAAAGTTCCTTTCTTCTTCAGTAATCTCTCCCAATACATCTTGAGTAGCGGCCATTTGAGCATATCGAAGCATCTCCAAACAAGAATTTCTGTCATGATCAGTAGTCAAATGAAAGGCACACATATTCCCTCTTCTAGGAGGAGCTTCAATAGTTAACCTTGGTTGTGCTGATGTAAGTGGAAATGTCCTACCAGTATTTGTATGTTGATTAAAATTTCTCATGCTGACATCTTGATATGGTTGTTGAAATGATGTACCAACCTTAGGCATCTGTCTTTTTAAAGTAATCATATCATTAACTACTCTTTGAACCACAAGATCTATAGAGGATGAGGGATGAGCATTAGGTACTTGGACTTCTTTCTTCCATTTTCCAGCCATAAGAAGATCATCTTCTAACCCAACTGTCAAGGTTTGTGCGTTTGCTAAGTCAACAACTGCACCTCTTCTAAGATGGAAACTAATATCAGTGGGCATAGAATTGATAAAGAAACATTTCTGATTCTCAGGAGTTGGCCTTTTAGCATTTGGGATTTTGTGCACAATTCTATTGAATTTGGATATAAATTCCCTCATAGGCTCATGAATTTCTTTCTTGAGCTGAATCAATTGAGCAAGAAGGGAATGTTCATCTTCTATGCTTTTGAATCTATTTTCAAATACAATTTTCATATCATTCTAGTTTGTAATTGAAGAGTCAGATAGATGATAGAACCATTGTGTTGCAGTATCAGTTAGAGTTTGCACAAAAAGCATTATGGCTACATCTTGATGTTGCACACCTAACACACCACACACTACGGCAAAGACATTCAGATGCTCATCTGGTGATTGTCTTCCATCTCCATTAAATTTGGGTAAGTTTTCCCTTGCATTTTTAGGTAGAGGATTCAGGTTAGCTCCTAAATTTAGAGGCCCTATAGCTGCTCCCCAAGGTTGGGCCATTGGTAGAAAGCTTATAGCAGAGGGAATGATAGTACTAGAGAGAGTTAAAGCTTGACAGACAGAGGATGTAGAGGGATTAGGAGGGCTAGGAGGTCTACTCCTAGCTCTTCTAATAGGAGTAGGAATATAAGGAAAATTTAGGCTTTGCAACATTTGAAAAGTATGATCTTCAACTCCCTCTCTCCTCAAAGACCTTGTGTATATTTTGAACTCCAGTTTTTGATATTGTAACTGGATAAATAGTTATTAGTTTCTAGGCTATTCTTCACCTCTTAGGACTTTAGGGGCTTGATTTCTTATTGCATTTTCTGCTTGCCTCCTTCTTTGTTTAAGTAACAACAATCTCAAATTATCAGCCAATTCTTCTTTCTTTTCTAATACTCAGCTTGCCCTTCTATAATCATCAATATTTCAGTGAGTGCACCATGCAAGAGTATTTAACTGACCAATTATGTCTTCTTGTTTGTCTTGAAAACCAAGATTAGGTTGCAGAACAAGAATTATATTTTTGTGAGGAAGCACCATCGTTGCTTCATATTAAGGTGAATAATCTTTCAACAAACGACTTTAATTCCCCAATAAAGTCACCAAAAACTATTGGTTAACAGATTTGTCTTGGTCTAAAAATATTCTTTTCTGACTCTATAACCCTTTCTTTTTAGAACAAATAAGTTAAACAACAATTGGGTGAATTATCAAGAATAATTCCCCTCTAAATTAGGGTACAGCTCCCTTTTAAGTCTTCAATGAATTCAAACTATCCTAATCATTTGAACACACTTTTAACCAAAAAGCATTTAAGGCAAACTAACATCCATACATCACTATGTCATGAATGCGATATCTTTTCTTTCATATAACATCACTCAGTGATAGAATGCACAGATTCCATCTTCAACAATAACCAAATATATAAATATACACATGTATCACTGATCAGTTAATCAGTTAATGATAATAAAACCCAATGCACTAATGAAATATGAAGGAAAAAAGAGATTTAAACAACAAATAAATGATACTCACACCTTTACCTTGCATCTTCCATTATTCGCCTATCTCTTCTTGACCTTGATGATGATGAAGCCCTCAGAAGAGAATTCTCCCTTGCTTGTTGAAGGTGACAAGAATGGAATGGCTAAGATATTTTGTGTGATTGAAGATGAGCTTCAACACACTAACAATGGAGGATATGAAATGCTTATGAGGATGGGGGTGCCAAAGGCGTGCCTATTTTTCTGCAGCATAAGTTTGCTCAAACGATTGATATGTGAAATGAAGAAGAGGAAGGCTATATTTATAGAGTTGTGTGGAAGAAGATCAATGGAGGAAGATTGTTGAGAAACGTGCAACAAATGGAAGAAAGACATGTGTCATTCGAAAAGTAGCTTTGTTGAGTTAACTACTCTGTTGATGAGGATGAGTTTTGATTTTCTTAAATTAGAATTTATTTTTCTAATTTAAGAGAAAGTTTGCTTTAACGATGCTTTAAAACTACTTTTGCTTTTGTATGACAAGAGGAAAGTATTTTTAGAAGATAAAAATGCTTTTTGAAGATAAGAAAGCATAATTAAATAAAAAGATTTATTTAATTATTTTGTAGATAATTGAGAGGAATAAATAAAATATAGAAATATATTTTATTTTGTGGAGATTTTAGTTTTTATTTAAATAAAATTGCATTTTATTTAAATTTGGAAGAATAAAAGATTTTAATTAAATAATTAAAATTATTTAATTATTTAGAAGAATGAAGTTGATGTAGGTGAATTTAATTAATTAAATAAATGTAATTTATTTAATTAAATGAGAGGGAATGAATCAAATAAATAAATAAATATATTTATTTATTGATAGAGGAATGTGAAGATGAAATAAATATTTAAAATATTTATTTAAGTAGAGTCATGTCAATTTTAGGTGTATACACCAGCAAATTATAAAACATATATGATGAGTCATCCAATTGAAAGAATAATTACCACATAAAAGAAGAGTTCACACAGAAACCCGATTTCAAGCACTTAAACACATAGATTTAAGTTTGCAGCAATCATTTCTTCTTCTCATTCACAAATGAAAATCTTTCAGAAAAAAAATCACATACATTGTAAACATAAAAGTTTAGCTCCAAAATTCCTTGTTTCTTGTTTTTCTATCTCTCCGTCTCTCAGTTTTAAAAACTAAAAACATATATATATTTTACCCTCATTAACTATTCTTTAAACCCATAGTTAAAAATAAACTTTGACCCATAGCGGGATTTAGTTTCTTAAAAGATGATTGAAAAACAAAGTTTTTAAACATAATTCTCCAACTAAATAACTGAATGAAAATATTATGTAAGCACGATCATGACTAGGGTAGCGGGTTGGAATCTCCAGATTTGCTTTGTTCGGCTTCCATTCCTGGTATGTGGCAACAAATTCCTAAATTTTTAGGAAGTTAGGGATGCCAATGTGTTTAACTCGTGCTTTCCAAACATCCTTTTCTCTTCGAATTTTTGCCACTTTTTCTGCATGCTCTAGGAGTGCATCGACACAAAGGTGAAGGGGTGATTCCACTTTTGATATCCGAGAAAAATCATCAATTATCAAGTTATCATTTTCTTTAACAAAATTGATTTTCTCTTTGAAGGACTGTACCACAGTATCAATGTCCTTTTCTGGCTCCCCATCATCTTTTATGTACTTCACATCGATACATTCCAAATCATGCTGTAAAGACTAAGTAAACTCAGTTATCTCTTTAATCATCTTCGTACACTCCATTCGTCCTTGTCTAGATACTGAGTTTCTCCATTTTATGTTTCTCTTGCTTACATACAATATATTATCATTCAGACTTGTTATATTCCTTTCTGATAAAAACTTTGTCACCCCATACTTCTAAACTTCACCAATTTGATTTATCACATTCATCCATTTCCCTTCATCTTTTTCCCATGAAGCATTCTATATTTTCAAATCTTCGATAGTAGCCATAGTTTCATCATATATACTTTTCAATTCATTAATATATTATGTACCCTTTTGGATGATACCATCCAGCCAATCATCAAACACTTTGGTCACCATTTTTTTTTTGTGTATCTGATCGAGCATTTTCTAATTAACTGGAGATTTTGGGTCAAAAGATAGAGGTAGTTGAGAAACATGTGGATCTGGATTATGAATGGCGTCAATATACTCTTCCATTGATCGTAAATCTTGTTTCAACTCCCTCTTATCTTTTTCATCCTTCCAGGTATGGCTAACTATCCTTTTGGTAGATGCTTCAAGATGGTGCACATCCGCGACACGCGATGTAGTTCCAAGATCTATTCTTTCTATTGTGAAATCCTGAACTATGGGGTCCTAAACTTCTTCATCAGCTATTGGTTAGGCTATCTCTGCACTCCAATTTCCTATATTAGGGTCAATGTCGACCCTAGAAATGGTTTTGAGCTGCTTGGATTTTAGAGCCTTTCCCAGACACTTGCTAACCATGTCTTCCAATGGTAATGAAAATGGAACTATTTTCCTTTTATCACTAATTGAATTTTCCAACCATTTAGGTGGAGGGACTGGAACTTCTTTATCAGGAATCAGTTGTTCAGAAGGCACATTTGATATTATCATCATATCGGTAGAATCCGAAGCAACCTCTGCTTGTTGGTTCATACTGATCTCTTCTGCCATTGGTGAACCAAACCCTTTATCACTCAGTACTTCCTCTGAATCTTCTTCACTTTTTAAATCCACAACTATTCTTTCTAAAATTTCCTTCTTCTTTCTACTTTTAGCTCTTGATCTGGTGGTACGAGAAGGTAGAATAGTTGTAAGGGTTTTCTTGGACTTTTTGATGATAAAACCTTTTTCAATTTTTGATTTGGTAGTACCTGCATCATAGATATTAATAAACTGATTAGAAGAGCTTATAGGAGATGGTGATTCATCATTTGGTGCACACCGCTAGGAATCTTCATTTTGAACCTCTTTCAATCTCCGTTCCCTTAACCATTTTTTAGTTCTCCTTATTACAGGGAGGGTTTTAACTTTGATCCAATCCTCTTTATCTCTATTCCAATCAACTTCTGGAATAGGCAGCTGTTTTATTTGTTCAAAATGAGAATCGATTACCTGTTCCTCATCATCTATTATTTCAGTGATATTCATATTTAGATTAAGGGTAATTATTTGCCCTAAGGAGAATCTGCACCAAAGCCTTTTCCTAACTTCAAATTCATCTGGGCAATCCTCCCAATAGTCCTCTATCTGGGGTATGTGTGAAAACCCCTCTCCAAAATCCAAATTGTCTCTAGTAAAACCTTTGCTATCGAACTTGGGTCTGGCATTATAATATTGAAAATTGAACTTCTTTAGATCCACCTCTAGGTTTAAAGCATTAGAAACTGATTGACATGAATAGTGACCAAGTTCAATGGGAAAAGATATACCACACTCTCTCTTCATTGGAAATTTCTTATCTACATGAGCTAACTACCTGCAAACTTTGATCAATACAAAGCGGTCAAAGACATATCTGGGTAGTTTCACAGGCTCACCATCAAAACCACCAACTCTGATATAAGTAAATATGGGAAATTGAATGAAGAAGCTACCATAAATGCTAATTAGTTGCATGGCTTCATCAGACATCCTTTTATTAATATTGCCTGTTAATTCATAAGCCATCCTACCTGTGAAAACATCATTAACTCTTCCATAATTTTCATAACAATTTTGCATCTGTAAATGTGAGTAATAATCATAAATTTTTCTATCTTCAACTAAGGATGCATGAGGTAATCCTCTCAATTCCCTTGTGGATACTAGGTAGTAAAAGAGATATGAGGACATATAAAAGTCTTTATTTCCCAAATAATTACTCAAACCCTAATGTAAACATTCAGCTATTATTTCTGCCCAATCCAAATATTGTTCTCCTTGAAGGATCACTTGAATGAAGAAATACATCCAGTCTTCCCAATAGAATGCTTGAGAACTACCCTTTAACCTATGTAACAATACCATGATATCTTTAATTTCGGGTATCATATGTTCTCTTGATAGTGCTCTGGGCAGTCTCGAACCTCCCTTTTAAAATTTCAATAGCTAATTTCTTGCAATTACACTCTTTTAATTTGCCTTTTTCAATGAAAAATAGTTGTAAGAGGAAGTAATATTAAGATCAGAGTATGGCTCCTTGGGTGGGATTTTCATTACAGCCATTAGGGTTTGTCTATTAACAGGTAATAACACATTACCATCAGAAGTTCTAATACATCTATTTTGGGGGTCATATCTGCTCATACATTCGAGAACTAACTCAAGGCATTGTACTGCCATAGGAAAGGCTACAGCTTCGACTAAACCACTTTCCACTATTCTTTCCATCATAGGGGTAGAAGCAGAATTTTTAACCCTTTCCTTAAAGTCCTCTAAATCGTACTGAGCTAAAAAGGTATCTCCATATTCAGGAAGAGAACAAACAAGGCTAGAACCATGTTCAGAACCAAGACATGTAGCTTTCATGGCTACAGATTAGATAAATAGAATGAAAATGCTTTGAACTTCCTTAACAATGCTAGAAACTCAAAATGATTCTCTTTTTTAACAAAGAAATGGGATCATCTATAAGAAAAAGTCAAACTCACTTTCAATGAATCTAAAACAACTATCAAACTGGGCAAGAAAAATCTTTTACAGGTCTAGCATTATACCCCCTTTGTATCGCCCTGTATGTTTTACTGTTAAAATTGGCCTGTCCTTTCTCGATAAAATGCATGAAATCAGGTCAAATTATTACTAGATCAATTAACTTGTGCTAAACTTGCTTGATAAGACACAAATTCTGACAGATGCATTAATTGTAAGTAGTTCTCGCACATGACCTTAATGTGTAATCATTACCCATAACCTTTTGAAAGTTAAAACTTTCCATTTCATAAAATGTTTCGAATATATTTCCCTCTAAATGATTTTCTTCTTTTTAAAATCTCCCGCAAATTTTTGACTTAAAGAAGAGTTTGGGAAAAGTGGGACTAAAGTCACGGAACATTGAACCTTTGAACCTTTGAACCATTAAACTTTTGAACTCTTGAACTCTGATTTGAGGTTCAACTCAAAGGTTCAAGGATACAAATTGAGTCACGCAAGGGGACCAAGGGTAAATGACTCCTCATGAAACATTGAATATTGAACCACTAAACCGTTGAACTCTTGAACTCTTGAAAAGGGTTCAAGTTCGAAGGTTCAATCCTACAGTAATTTTGCACATAAGACAACAGACAAATAAATTTTAAAAACAAAGAGCCGACTTAAGAAATAAACATATGACCAATAAGGGAAGATGGTAGGTCGACTTTTTGCTTAGGGAAGGATCGTGAAAAATTGAGTAAGGATGAATGAAAAGGTAACATCATGTAACTAAGGTTGTTTGTGGATGTCTCCAGATTCTATTGAAATGTTGTGCCTAGTCCACAAGTCATGCTTGAGTTCGTGGAAGTGTGTGCCTAAGTGTTCTTGGTGTTTACACAAGTTTTGGCCGACTTGGTTGTTTACACTAGTTGTGGAGGTGCTTCATGGATTGTGGAAGCGTGTTGAAGCATGTGAAGATGTGTTTTGGTCTGAGCTAAGCCATGAAGTGGTCTCCCTTCATTTGTTTTCTCTGCAAGATTGTTTAGGTCTAGACCTAATTTGAATTATGTATGTTTGCTGACCTTGGAGACTATTCCAAAGGTTGTAGAATGTATTTCCAACCTTGATGCATGTTCCAAGGTTGATGATCGGTATAAATAAGTGTAATGAATTTATGTAGTGTGTGTGTGTGTGTGTGTGTGTGTGTGTGTGTGTGTGTGTGTGTGTGTGTGTGTGTGTGTGTGCAAAGATGCAAAGATAAAAGTTTTTTTGTGAGGCAACAAAGGTGATATGTATTGTGCTTCATAGGAACTAAACTCAAGCATGTGGTAGATTCTATCATATCAGTTCATGGTAGTGAGCCACCCCTCTTGGTAGTGAGCCACATCTTAGCAGTGAGCCACCCTTTGGCAGTGAGCCACCTTTTAAAAGTGAGCCTATTGCAGTGAGCATTCTTTTGAGCAGTGAGCCCTAGGTAGTGAGCCCTTTGGCAGTGAGCCTCTTTGTAATTTAGTATTGATACTACATTATATTCTGAGCTAATCCTCACCATGGTTTTTCCCTTCTTGGGTTTTCCACATAAAAATCTAGTGTTCTCTTGTGCATGGTGTTGATGTGATTAAGTTTTTGTTATCTGTTTTTCATGTTTAATCTTTATAACATAATTAAGGTTTAAGTGAATTGATGTGAAAGTGATTATGTTTATGAAGGCTTAAAATTTTTGATACAACTGATTCACCCCCCTCTCAGTTGTCTTGTGCACTCAACAACTCCAACATGACTCAAAACATTAATATTATGTCAAATAATATATATTATATATATTAAACAATGTAGAATTTTAACTCTACATTAACTATAGGAAACACCATGATTGTTCAAGTGTAAACAAAATAAGAGATGTCTTTCTCCAATCTCAATATCCTCTGTTCAAATAGAGTTAATCAAACTCATTTTTTGCACAAATTGGTGTCCTCCATCTACTGAGTTAATAACCTAAAGATCCTATAGGTTTGATGACAAAATAATAGTAAGAGAAAGTTATTCTATACTGTTGTTTCTACTGAATGACAACATTGGTCTGCTAAATACTGTAGATTCATAATACCGTGTAAAAGACATCATTATTTCTTCTATCTACGTTCTTTTACTAAGATTATTTTATTTATATATTTCTAAGAGAACATTTACTAGTTTGTATACTGTAGATGATAAAAAACTATTGAAATTCAAAACAAAAAGATAATGTGTTTTCTAAGGCATTCATACCTCTAAAATCCACCAGTTTCAATGCCTAAGCAAGCTCTTTTAATGCACTACCTACCAAAAATAACTCCACCTTGTTGCAAGTATGTGCCTAGTTGATGTTGTCATTGGTGTCAACTGTATCCTATTCTACTACTTGTTTAGAAACTTTATATGTTGAGAATATTGAGAAAATTGGCCTCTCCGAAAGAATCAAGTGAGTTACAGTGAAGTGCAGTCTAGACAGTGAGTTGTCTACTAAAGAACAGTCTAATAGATTGCTCCACATTTCCTTCTACTTACAGATCTAGGTCCATGGATTGGAAGTTGTTTGAAGGGATGTTTGAAGATGCTAAATCCTGAGTTCAAGCCTCCAGTGTGAAGTTTTGAGAAAGTTGCATTCACCAGAGTAAAACCTACTCCTTCTGATTATTCTCTAGTGATAGGGAGAAAGTGTTTATCTCTACATTCCTTTGCAATAAAGTATTTTTCTCTACAATTCTAGAGGGAAGTTTGGGATGATGATAAGTGCTTACAATTGTAGCAGTTCATGTTTTGGTGGTCCGCAAGCTATCTTTCTTTTATGACAGTCAAAGGTAGTCAAGTTCATGTGTTCTGGTGAGAAGATTCCTATGGCTAAAGTGGTTAAGGTTCGTTTGGTTGCTCCTGATGATTATAACGTGCTTGTGGATGTCTCCTGATCATGTTCATATCTTGACATTGGTCAGTGTTAAGGAATTGAGATCATGTTTGAAGAATGTTCCTAGATAATGTAGCATGTAACCAGTCTCAGCTGACTTGGTTAATTCCAGTAATTGCGGAGATCTTTTGAAGATCATAGAAGCATGTTGAAGTGTGGAAGATTATGTTTGAGTCTAAGCTAAGGTGTGGCATGATCCGCATATATATTTACTTCATTTCCTTTCCATAATGTTGTAATTGGTCAGGACCTATTTTGTAAATGTTTGTAATGCTGACCTTGGAGATCATCCCAATGGTTGATGATTGTAATGCCGACCTTGATGATCATTCCAAGGTTGATGAACTGTATAAATACTTGTAGTTGAGTTGTGAAAAAGCAGTCCTTGTGCAAAGATGGGAAGATAAGGAAAGAGGTACAAAAGGTAGAGAAGAGTAGAGGTAGAGCAGAGAAGAGGCAGAGTAGAGAAGAGGAACTATTGTACTTCAATGTATTAATCTCAGACATGAAGAAGATGTTGATCATGGTAGTGAGCTGTCAGTAGGGTTTACCATCCCTTAGGGTTTAACAGCCCTTATCGGTACAGTCACGGTAGGAGGGTTCACATAATGAACTGTCCAGACCATGTAACAAGAGTAAACACAACAGAAACAGCTCAAAGATATGAAGCAAATGCAGATTCACTCATTTAGTACATCATAGAATTCAAATACATTCTGGCCGGCAACATGTGAGCTTACAACTAGGGCTCAAAGGCCTGATTACAGAATATCAAAATATGTAAAAGATATAGCTTTGAAGCTCCTTCGCGCAAAATCCAAGCTATCACTTATTACTATGTTATGAACTACTTTCCTAGGGATCTATTACATCAATATATATCATTTCCATCTCAAAAGATTCCTCTGCGTTAGCCAAGGAAGGTCACAAACTCCAATGAAGAGTTGTAATGTGTGTACATAGATAGATCAGACCTAAATGCATAAAACACTTCCTTGAATGCATGGAATAATATGCAGATCTCTGGAGAAGGTTAGCCACGAACCAAAGATCATTGAATGATGTGTCATTAGGTTTTGCAAGTCAAGGAATGATCCGTAAGCCTTCTCCTTTAGCTGGTTGTCTGAGACTGTCAAGATGCTCTATTATAAGAAAATAGCTAGTCTTCTGATAGCGATATCTTTCCGGTAATGGATCCAAATGCTCTGAATTCTAGATATGATGTAGATGACTAAATGTAGATGCTAAGTCCAGATCCACAAGATGTGAAATGCAACTACGGTAGAATACCAGACCAAAAGATGAAGCTGCTTCTAACTGAACTGCCTGAGCTGAACTGAAAAATGAAAGAAACTAAAATGCAAACAAACTGAAATGCAAATGTTTTTGGTTGATGTAAGATTACTCTTGAACTAATGATGCTCATGCATCAAACATCTGGGGTTATTGAAAAAGTGAGTGCCTCACTTTGCTGGGGCTAAGGGAGAACCAAGATGGTCCACCTCATCCTAAGAAATCCATGACAAATCTTCTTCTGGTCTACCTTTCCACTTCACAAGATATTCTTTGTATTGTGTTCCTCTAGTGTTGCATCCAACTCTGCTATCCAAAATGTCTTCTATCCGCTTTGATGCTTATTGTGGTAATTGCTTCATCAAGTCTTCTTCCATGCTGTCACTGAACTCTGCTTCCTGCTACTGGTAAAGGTCTACAATGTTGAAAATAGGTGAAATACCCAATGTCTCCAGTAGCTCCACTTCATATGCATTTCCTGAATCAAATCTCCTGAATATCTTACAAGGTCCAAACTTCTTCATCTTCAACTTGTTATATGTCCCAACTGGAAATCTTTATTTTCTCAAGTACACCATCACTTCATCTCCCACTTCAAATTCCTTATGTCTTCTCTTCTCATCATCCTTCTCTTTGTACTTACTATTCATATCCTCCAAATGTTTCTTCACCTGATTATGCACTATCTTCATATGATCTGCAAATTCTTCTACTTCTGCACTTCTCTTTTCCTCTGTACTGATATCCCTCAATTCTGCAACTCCTCTAGGGTTCACTCTGGTAACAATCTCAAAGGGCATTCTTATGGTATTCCTATTTACTGAATTATTGTATGCAAACTCTGCTTGTGAAAGAATAAAATCTCAACTTCTGGTCTTCTCTCCAACCAAACATCTCAATAGGTTTCCCAAACTCATATTCACTACCTCTGTTTGTCCATCTGTTTGTGGATGAAAAGTTGAACTAAACTTCAAATCTGTCTTCATCTTCTTCCAAAGTGTCCTTCAAAAGTATCCAACAAACTTTGTATCTCTATCTAAAACTATACTCTTAGGTAATCCATGCAATCTTACAATCTCCTTGAAAAATAGGTTAGCTACATGCACTGCATCGGTTGTCTTCTTACAAGGTATGAAATGAGCCATTTTTGAAAATCTGTCCAACACTACAAATATTGAATCATGTCCTCTCTATGTATTTGACATTCGCATTACAAAATCAATGCTTATGTCTTCCCAAGGTCTTTCCGACACTATCAAAGGTTTATACAATCCAGTATTCTGACTATTCCCTTTTGTAACTTGACAAACTCTACAACCCTGCACAAATCTCCAAACATCCTTATGTATCTGAGGCCAAAAGTAGTTTTCACTCACCAAAGTCACTGTCTTATCAATGCCAAAATATCATGCCAATCCACCACTATGCTTCTCTTTGATCAAATTATCACTCATTGAACTTCTAGGTATACACAACTGACTTCCTTTGAACAACATATCATCTTGAATGAAATAGTCCAACCACTACTCCTATCTGTCACAACAAGTTCCTTACATACTTTCCAAGGTTCTACAAAATTAGTGTCTCCCTCATACATGTTCTTCAATTCATCAAAACCCAACACTTCAACTCTCATCTTTGTCAACACATTTCTTCTCCTACTCAATGCATCAACAACTTTGTTTGATTTACCACTCCTATGCTTCAACACAAAAGTATAACTCTGCATGAATTCTATCCATCTCATATGTCTCTGATTCAACTTACCTTGATTGTTCAAATACTCCAAAGCATGATGATCTGTATACAACACAAACTCCTTAGGCAACAAGTAACGTCTCCACTTCTTCAAGGCTTGAATTATGGCATAAAACTCTTGATCATAAACTGAATACCTTTTCCTTGCCTAATTCAACTTCTCACTGAAATAAGCTACAGGTCTACCTTCTTGACTTAACACTACTCCAATCGCATTACCACTTGCATCACAATCAACTTGAAATACCTTATTGAAATCCGGTAATGCCAAAACAGGTTGCTCTGTCACTTTCTTCTTTAACAACTCAAAACTTTTATCTGCTCCTAATGTCCACTTGAAATCTTTTCTATCACCTCTCATTGTCTCTATCATAGGGTTACAAACTAAATTGAAATTTCTGATGAACTTCCAGTAGAAACTAGCCAATCCATGAAATGATCTAACTTCTCCAATGCTCTTCGGTGTAGGCCATTCAACAATTGCTCTTACTTTCTTAGGGTCCATCTTCAATCCTTCCGCAGAAATCACAAATCCCAAATATACCAACTCTTCCTTCATGAAACTACACTTTTTGATGTTTATCACCAATTTCTCTTCTCTTAGTCTCTGCAAAACTTGTCTAACATGCCACAAATGTTCCTCTTTTGTCTTACTAAAAATCTGATATCATCGAAGTGCACAATAACAAACTTACCCAAGAATTTCTCCAGAACTCCATTCATCAATCTCATGAAAGTACTCAGTGCATTTGGCAATCCAAAGGGCATCACTAACCACTCATACAAACCTTTATTTGTCTTAAAAGTAGTCTTCCATTCATCTCCTTCTCTGATTTTGATATGATGGTATCCACTCTTCAAATCTATCTTTGTGAAATATCTTGCTCCACTCAAACAATCCATGATATCATCCATCCTAGGTAAAGGAAATCTATACTTAATTGTGATCTTGTTTATTGCTCTAGAATCAATACACATTTCTTTCTTCGATGCCAAAACTACAGGTACTGCACAAGGACTCAAGCTTTCTCTAATCAAACCTTTCCTTAACAACTCTTGTATCTGTCTATTCAATTCTTCATTCTTTGTCAGTGCCATTCTATGTGCTTCTTTGTTAGGCAAACTTGCTCTCAGTATAAGATCCATGTGATGAGTGATACTCCTTATAGGTGGTAATCTTTCAGGTACATTATTTGATATGATGTCTTCATACTCTGTCAGCAACTCCTTTATTTTTGGTTGTGATTCTTCAGTCTCCTTCAATGCTTCAGGCTTTTTAGGAATCAAGGCATAGCACATATTTGCATGTCTCAAACCATCCAGAAATTTTCTTCCATCTACCCAACAGATTCTAGCATTCCCACATGCTTCACTTTTAGGATCATCCTCCAAAGGAATCAAAGTAATTCTCTTTCCATTTTTTGTTATAGTGTATGTATTCTTTCTCCCATCATGTATATCTTTGCTATCATATTGCCAAGGTCTACCCAACAAAATATGACAAACATCCATAGGCATAATATCACACAAGACTTCATCATTATAAGATCCAATATGAAATTTCACCAAACATTGTTCACTTACCAGTACCTTATGATCATCCTGAATCCAAGCTATCTGATAAGGCTTAGGGTGTTTCAATCTTTCCAACTTTAGCTTAGTCACCATCTCCTCTGAAACTAGGTTATCTGAACTACCATTGTCAATTACAACTTTACAACACTTACCTCCTAATTTGCATCTGGTTCTAAACAGACTCTTTCTCTACAGTGGTTCCTCATTTGTCTCTACTTGAAATAGTGCTCTCCTCATCACCAATGATTCTCCTTTCTTAGGTTTTCCAATAGAACTGGGTGATCCAATAGGTTCTTCTTCAACATAGGCTACTCTTCCACTGTTTTCTATCCTCTTACTTGTACTACCCTGATTACACTCAAATGCTCTATGTCCTTTACCTCCACACTTGAAACAAGTACCTTTGAATGTCCTCTTATCAAATCCTCTTCTTTCTCTTCTATATCCTTCATTTCAGTATGCATTATAAATTCCTCTGTGATGAAAATTTTTGTCATCTCTTCGGTAGGTATTATTATCTCTATCCTCCTTCTTAAATGCATTGTCAAACTTGCTTTGCTCCAGATATGATCTATCTCCTCTAGAAGATGTTCTACCTCTTTGAAATTTACCTCCTTTTCCTCTCTGTCTCTGATCATGCCTCTTATTCAACTTCTCTTCAACTTTCAAGGAAAATTGATATGCTTCTTCCAAAGATGTCATCCTTACCAAGCTTAGTTCCTCTTGAATGTTCAATCTCAGTCCATTGATGTATCTAGATACTTTCTCCTTGTTTGCTTCACTACGTCCTGTTCTTATGACCATCTTGTGAAATTATTTAGTGTACTCCTTCACATATTTCTCCTTTTGTCTTAGGTTTTGCAATCTCTTCAATAGCTCCAACTCATAGTCAACAGGTATAAACTGATTCTTCAACTTTGTCACCATCCGGTCCCACTTTGTAATCTTTTCTTTTCCTCTTCTGTTTCTTTCCAACTAAACTTCTTCCCACCATATAGCAACATGTCCTTTCAACTTTGTCTTTGCAAATTTCACCTTCTCTGGATCTTCCATCTCTTCATACTCAAAGTATTCTTCAATGTCATTTATCCAATCAATCAATTCTTCAGGGTTCAAATTACCAATATAGTTCAGCACATCAACTCTAGGTCTCTTTCCAATTTTCAAAATAGCTCGCAACATCTTTACTTGATCTGATTCTTCTTCTTCATCACCTCCCAGGGTTTTGCCAGTTTGTTCAGCAGATTGAAATTCCTCTCCATCATTACTTTCAATATTAGGTCTCGGTGTCAATTCTCTTTGCCTATCCTCTTCTACAGCATCCAAACGAATTCAAATTGTTTTCATCATCTCCATCATTTCATCCATTCTTCCAACCATTGTTCCAACAACGGAAACCCTCCTCAGCAACATTCTTCATTGGATCAAGTGCAAACTGCCTCAAGTTCAGAGATCAGACTACAAGGTGACAACTGTCTCTCAATCATCGATCAGTTGTGACACAAGTAACTTGCCTCAATTCGACGATCTGTCCACAACAAGATCTTATAGAATTCCCTCACCAACTTCACTCAATTCACTCCCAATGATTCAAAACTTTCACTTTGATACCAGTTGGTACAGTCACGGTAGGAGGGTTCATAGGATGAACTGTCCAGACCATGCAGTAAGAGTAAACACAACGAAAACAACACAAAGATTTGAAGCAAATGCAAATTTAGTCATTCAGTATATCATAGAATTCAAATACATTCTAGCCGGCAACATGCGGGCTTACAGCTAGGGCTTAAAGGCCTGATTACAGAATATCAAAATGTGCACAAGATATAGCTTTGAAGCTCCTTTGTGCAAAATCCAAGCTATCACTTATCACTATGTTATGAACTACTTTCCTAGGGATCTATTACATCAATATATATCATTTTCAGATCAAGATATTCCTCCGCATCAGCTAAGGAAGGTCACAAACTCTAATGAAAAGTTGTAATGTGTGTACATAGATAGGTCATACCTAAATGCATAGAACACTTCCTCGAATACATGGAATAACATGCGGATCTCCAGGGAAGGTTGGCCATGAACCAAAGATCATTGAATGATGTGTCATTAGGTTCTGCAAGTCAATGAATGATCTACAAGCCTTCTTCTTTAGCTGGTTGTCTGATACTATCAGGATGCTCTGCTCTGAGAAAATAGTCAGTCTTCTGATAGCGATATCTTTCTGATAACTGATCCAAATGCTCTAAATTCTAGATATGATGTATATGAATGAATGTAGATGCTAAGTCCAGATCTACAAGATGTGAACTACAACTATGGTAGAATACATGACCAAAAGCTAAAACTACTTCTAACTGAACTGCCTGAACTGAACTGAAAAATGAAAGAAACTAAAATGCAAACAAACTGAAATGCAAATGTTTTTAGTTGATGCAAGATTGCTCTTGAACTAGGGATGCTCCTGCATCACTTATTGTAATCTTTCTAGGTTTAGGGTTGAGGCAGTGAGCCTACTAGACCTAGCTATACTTCATGGCATTGAGCCAGTATGTTTTGGGCCCGTGGAGTGACCAAGCTTGAACATCATTTTTCAAAGATTACAATATATTTTGAGAGCTAATCCTCTCTATGGTTTTTCCCCACCTTGGGGGTTTTCCAAGTAAAATCTAGTGTCTCTTGTGTTTAATGTTGTATCTGTGGTTACATTTATAATTTCATGCATTCATTGATAAATCATAATAATTGTGGATGAGTGATTAATGTTTAAGTCATTGAGTTTTTGAGACAACTGATTCATCCCCCCCCCCTCTCAGTTGTCCAGTGCATATCAACAATTGGTATCAGAGCTGGTTCCTCTAAAGATAGTCTAACAGCTTTCAAGGAAGATCCAAAATGTCTTACAAGAAGGAAGCACCACATTTTGATGGGACAAATTATGCTCTTTGGAAGGCATGAACGAAAAGTCATCTTCTTTGTCTTGGTTACAAAGTATGGAAAGCTGCAGAAACAAAATATACCATGCATCAAAATGGTCTGATGACAGAAGATGAAATCAAAGAATATGAGGTGGATGTCAAAGCAAAAGATGGTTTGCTAAGCTCATTAACTGACTCAATACTGATGAAAGTTGCGGATCTTGAAACTGTAAATGAGGTATGGGAGAAGCTGAAAATCTATATGAAGGAGATGATTCTATGAAGGAGGCCAAGCTACAAAGTCTAAAAGTGAAATATGAAAGTTTGAAGTTGAATGAAGATGAAAACATAACATCCTTTATGCAAAGAGTTGATAAACTTGTCACCGGGATAAAAGGTATGGGGGGAACTCTGGGTGACAAGGAAATTGTGATGAAAATTCTCAGATCACTACCAAAATACTATAGTCACAAGGTAGCTGCAATTGAAGAGTTTATGCAAGTAAAAACTATTGACTGAGATCAGTTACTTGGTAAGCTTACTACCTTCGAAATGAGAGAGTTTGGAGATGCCCTACCAAAAGTCGAGACTGCCTTCAAAGCCAGTACTTCTAGGAGAACTTCTAGATCAGAAAAGTACAAGGTAGAATCTGATGATGAGTTTGATGAAATCGAAGCCAACTTTGTGGATAGACTATAAAGAGAATCCAGTAAGTTTAAAAGCAAATTACCTTTCAAATGCTTTTCCTGTGGTAAAGTAGGTCATTTTGCTTCCAGATTTCCTGAAAGAATTGAAAGAAATAGAAAAAGATATGAGAACATGCCTAGGACCCAAAAGAAATGTTATTATGTTAAAGATTTTGATGATGATGAAGGAGTATTAGATAATGGTGAACCAGATAATGCTAGTACTTATGGAAATTAATGCTTGTTTATTGCTATTAAGGAAGATCATGTGTCTACTAATCCTACTAGCTGTGTGAAGGAAGAAAAACTAGTGGAAAGTGCTTTGGCTGCTCAGGTCATTAAGGACAAGGATGAATGGGTTATTGATAGTGGCTGCTCTCACCACATGACTGGTGACAAAAGTAAGTTTGTGAGTTTGGAAAGATATGATGGTGGACTAGTTAGGTTTGGAGATGATACAGCTGGTAGGATTTGTGGAAAAGGATCTATTTCTTTTGATGGCAAGCATAATACTGAAGATGTCTTGTATGTGAAAGGATTAAAACACAATCTTTTAAGTGTGGGTCAGATGTGTGACAAAGGATATGACTTAAGCTTCAAGGACAATGTATGCAAGATTAGGGAAAGCTTCGAAATAGTCATTCCAACTGGTAAGAAGACCAGAGGTAATATCTATCACTTGAAATGAACTGATAACTATTGTTTGTTGGCTCAAACTAATGAGAGTTGTCTATGGCATAGAAGGTTGTGTCACATAAATTTTGATAACATTATGAAGATAAGTATTGCATAGGTTGTTAGAGATTTACCCAAGCTTGTGAAGCCCGCTAATTCTATTTGCAAGGAGTGTCAATTTGGAAAACATTTAAGAATGAGTTTCAAAAGCAAGGACCAATCATTTGATGGGCTACTTGAGCTAGTGCATACAGATTTGTGTGGACCTACCAGAGTAAGAAGTTTGCAAGGAGACATGTATTTCATGTTGCTTATTAATGATTATTCTAGAATGACTTGGGTTGCCTTTTTGAAAGAAAAAGTTGAAGCTCTAGATAAGTTCAAGGCATTTAAGGCAATGGTTGAAAATGAGATGGACTTGAGGATCAAATATTTGAGGTCTGATAGAGGAGGAGAGTTCACATCAAATGAATTCAATTTCTTTTGTGAAGAACATGGAATAAAGAGGCAGTTATTTGCGCCTAGAACTCCACAACAAAATTGAGTTGTTGAAAGGAAAAATCGAACAGTTGAAGAAGCTGCTAGAACCATGATGAAGGAAGTTGATCTTTCGGAAGCATATTGGAGAGAGACAATTCAAACTGCTGTATATATCTTAAATAGAGTCCAAGTAAAATGTAACAGTTCCAAGACTCCTTATGAATTGTGGTATGGTAAAGTTCCTACTGTTAGATATCTCAAAGTTTTTGGTAGCAAATATTATATCAAAAGAGAAGAAGATCTAGGCAAGTTTGATTCTAGGTGTGATGAAGGAATCTTCCTTGGTTACTCCACCAAGAGTAAGGCCTACTGGTGCTATAATAAGAGGCTGAACAAGATCATTGAAAGTGCAAATGTTAAAGTTGATGAAAATAAGAAAAGGTCTTCAGAATCAAATGGATATGAATTAGATGAACCAGATGTTTCAGAAGTGGTGCAACATGAAGACAACTCAAATGAAGAGGAACAAGCTCTGGTAAGTGCTACCAAAACTCCAAGGTATGTAAGACTTAATCATTCTGAAGATCAAATCATAGGAGATAAGAGAAAAGGGATCTTAACCTGAAGAAAATCTACAGAGGAACAAGTAAATTTATGTCTGATTTCTAAGATCAAACCTAAAACTGTGAATGAGGCTTGCAATGATGAGAATTGGGTTGAGGCTATGAAAGAAGAACTGATGCAGATAAAGAAGAACTAGACCTGGGATCTTGTTCCCAGACCATTAGATAAAAATGTAATTGGTACTAAGTGGGTTTTCAGAAACAAAATGAATGAGAATGGTGAAGTTGTAAGAAACAAAGAAAGGTTGGTATGCAAAGGATACTCTCAATTTGAAGGAATAGAATTTGAAGAAACATTTGCTCTAGTGGCAAGGATTGAAGCAATAAGAATGTTTTTGGCCTTTATAGCCTACAAAGATTTCAAGGTATACCGAATGGATGTGAAGTCTTCTTTCTTAAATGGAGAGTTGGAAGAAGAAATCTATATTGAACAACCAGAAGGATTCTAGTCATCAAATCAGGGTGACATGGTATGTAGATTAAAGAAGGCTTTGTATGGATTAAAACAAGCCCCCAAGGCATGGTATGCATGGTTGGACAAGTATCTGATCCAGATAGGGTTTAGTAAAGGTACTACAGACAACAATCTCTACTTCAAGATCAATGATGAACAAATCCTAATTGTAGCAGTCTTTGTTGATGATATTATTTTTGGAGGCAATGATGGTATCTGCATGGTCTTTGCTAGAGAAATGCAAGGTGAATTTGAAATGTCCATGTTTGGTGAGATGAATTTCCTTGTAGGTCTACAAATCAATCAATCAGATAAAAGTGTCTTTATCTCTCAATCCAAGTATGTGAAAGAGTTAAATAAATTTAGGATGGAAGAGTCTAAACTAGTTTGCACACCTATGATAACTGGTTGTACGTTGAGTAAAGATGATAACTAACCCATGGAATACCAGAAAAGGTATAGATCTATGATTGGAGGATTACTTTATTTGACTCAAACTAGACTTGACATAATGCATGCAGTATGTCTTGTAGCAAGATTTCAAGCAGAACCCAAGGAATCACATGTGATGGCAGTCAAGATAATTATGAGATATTTAAAAGGTACAATGGATTATGGTTTGTGGTATCCTAAGGACAATGATTTTACCCTTAGTGCCTACACTGATGCAGATTGGGCTGGAGATGTGGATGACAGAAAAAGTACAAGTGGAGGGTACATTCTTCTTGGGAAAAAGGTTGGTATCTTGGTTGAGCAAGAAACAAGATTCAATATCCCTATCCACTACAGAAGCAAAATATATTGCAGCAGCATGTAGTTGCACTCAAGTGTTATGGTTGAAGCAGACTTTGAAGGACATCAGAGTTGTGTATGAAGATCCAATTGCAATCTTTTGTAACAACACAAGTGCCATAAACATATCAAGGAATCCAGTGTTACATTTAAGGACAAAGCACATATCCATTAGGTATCACTTTCTGAGAGAAAAGGTGACAGAAAATGAAGTCAAGTTGGAGTATGTTTCTACAAAAGATCAGATTGCAGACATTTTCACTAAACCTCTGCCCAAGGATACTTTTGAGTATCTCAGAGAAAAGTTAGGGGTTATCACCCCTCCTTCTCTAAACTAAGATGCACAAGAGTGCATCAGTCCGATGGTGCTCAGAGTTTTACATCTACATCCAGATTGATGCTTTAAGGGATACTTCTTAGGGGGAGTAGACAGAAGGTTCAGAAGAGAGATTGGATTAGAGCAGAAGAGTGCAAGAATGTGCCCTTTGCCATTGATGTCAAAGGGGGAGAGAAGTCATGTGAAAAACTTAGGTAGATAAGGAGTGCAGATGTGTAAAGAGATAGGGGAGAATCTTGTCTTGATGGCTTTTACAGTTTTTCACACCATATGTTGCCATCAATGACAAAGGGGGAGATTGTTGCAAGTATGTGCCTAATCAGTGTTGTCATTGATGTCAATATATCTTTGTTGTCATTGGTGTCAACTGTATCCTATTCTACTACTTGTTTGGAAACTTTATATGTTGAGAATATTGAGAAAATTGGCCTCTCCGGAAGAATCAAGTGAGTTACAGTGAAGTGTAGTATCGACAGTGAGTTGTGTACTAAAGAACAATTTGATAGATTTCTCCACATTTCCTTCCACTTATAGATCTAGGTCCATGGATTAGAAGTTGTTTGAAGGGATGTTTGAAGATGCTAAATCCTAAGTTCAAGCCTTTGGTGTGAAGTTTTGAGAAAGTTGCATTCACTAGAGTAAAAGCTACTCCTTCTGATTATTGTCTGGTGACAGGGAGAAAGTGTTTTGCTCCGCATTCATCTGCAATAAAGTATTTTTCTCTGTGGTTCTAGAGATAAGTCTAGGATGATGATAAGTGCCTACAATTGCAGTGGTTCACATTTTGGTGGTCCACAAGCTATCTTTCTTTTATGACAGTCGAAGATAGTGAAGTTCATGTGTTCCGATGAGAAGATTACTATGGCTAAAGTGGTTAAAGTTCGTGCGGTTGCTCCTAATGATTATAATGTGGTTGTGGATGTCTCCTGATCATGTTCCTATCTTGACATTGGTCCACGTTAAGGAATTGAGATTGTGTTTGAAGATTGTTCCCAGATAATGTAGCGTGTAACCAGTCTTAGCCGACTTGGTTAATTCCAGTAATTGTGGAGATCCTTCGAACATCATGGAAGCATGTTGAAGCATGGAAGATCATTTTTGAGTCCTATCTAAGGCATGGTGTGATCCACATACATCTTTATTTCATTTCCTTTGCATAATGTTGTAATAGGTTAGGACCTATTTTGTAAATGTTTGTAATGCCGAGCTTGGAGATTGTCCCAATGGTTGATTATTGTAATGCCAACCTTGATGATCATTCCAAGGTTGATGAAGTGTATAAATACTTGTAGTTGATTTGTGAAAAAGTAGTCCTTGTACGAAGATGGGAAGATAAGGAAAGAGGTGCAAAAGGCAGAGTAGAGCAGAGGCAGAGCAGAGGAACTATTGTACTTCAATGTATTAATCTCATACATGAAGAAGATGTTGATCGTGGTAGTGAGCCTGGAAGTGAGCCGCCAATAGGGTTGAGGCAGTGAGCCTGCTAGACCTAGCTATACTTAATGGCAGTGAGCCACTATGTTCTAGGCCCATGGAGTTACCAAGCCTAAACATCATTTTTTAAAGATTACAATATATTTTGAGAGCTAATCCTCTTTGTGGTTTTTCCCCACCCTAGGGATTTCCATGTAAAATCTAGTGTCTCTTGTGTTTAATGTTGTATCTATGGCTAAGTTTCTGATTTCATGCATTCATTGATAAATCATAATAATTGTGGATGAGTGATTAATGTTTAAGTGATTGAGTTTTTGAGACAACTGATTCACCTCCTCTCTCAGTTGTTCGGCTCATATCAACACACCTATCCTTCTATGTGTCTATGTCTTTAACCCCACAAATTCCTTTATAAGAACTAGCTCACTGAGATAACAAAGTTCTTTGTCTTGCTTAATTCTTGCTTTTATATGAAGCTCCCTCTCTTTCTATGTTTTACTACGCACTAACAATTATCACTACACTAACAAAATACCTGTTATCATTCGAAGATATCCCTCTTCATGCCTTCGATATCCTTACCTCTTAATGATATAGTCTTTTAAGACTTCACCACCCCACCTTCCCGCAGAGTCCTTGGTAGATTCCAAGTTGCATATTAACATGCTTTGATAGCATACAGATGTAGTGGAGCAGTTGATCTATAATGACCACTCTTTAACTCTTCCTTAACTCCATAACTAACATGGAGATAGGAGTTGAGTGCTCACATATAAACATGAAGAGGCTACAATAATTGCTATCATTCCACAATACATAAGAAGCTCTTCGACATCATACTATAAGTATAACTTATAGCTAATATTTAAATAGATATAAAACATCATAGTGTAGGTATATACAATGTATTCTTACATTGTTCCTAAAAATTGAAAAATATGAGAATGGGGTCAAGGTTTTCTCCCCCTCTCTATTTTATGTAATCGCCAATAAAATATAGGTTATCGGAATGGAAAACTTATTGGAAATCATAGATAATGAAATAGTTTAACCACTATTATCTAATTAGTTATAGTAATATAAAGTATATTCATATCACATAAGGAAAAATAGTGACTATCGACCATATCTTGTCTATGGTCGTACTCTCTTGGCTTGTTTTTTTGACAAAACCTAAACTGAAGGATCTTGATGACAAATTGACGATTGTCGAATTGAAACCAACTTAGACCAAAATAATTGAACACAATGTACTAAACTCGATGAGGGTTCACTAACGGTGCAAGCACAAGACTGAGATGACAACAACCTATTCTTATCCATATGTCTAGTCACTTCTCTCTAATGATGTTCTCCCTCTCTTTCTTGGAGGGTGGAAAACCTATTTTCCTGCTTACAACTTGCAATCAACCAAACTAGGATTAATGCATCATTAGTCACTTCATATATCTTATAATCATTGTATTATATAATCACATGTCCAATTCTAATCATATAATCATAAACTCATGATATCATTGATTTCTCCAGACATGTTCACATAATGTCAAATAATTAAATCATGCATAATCGACTACTAATTACATGCAAGTAAACATTAAGACATAGTCAATATTTGGGGTGTGACATATTTTGACACCTAATCAATATGAAAATTCCTTGACATATCCCACTGATGTCCCATTTTTTATTTGGCTCTTCTTTTCCCCTTCTATGCAAGATCTACATTTTTTATCACTCATTGAGATGGATTTATTGATATTATCATTCCTACTACCCTAGTAAACCTGTAGAACATCATCTCTATCATTTTTATCCAACTTATTACAATATTCTTTTGAGGTATTTCCTTCTTTTTTAATAGATGGTAGAAATTATGATGTTGAAGGTTGATATGATAGACCACAAACATTGCTAAAGTACAATGTTATGTTATTATGAGCTCTCTTTACCACTTTAAGAAAACTAGCTCTTGCTCAACATTTCTCACAAATTGGAAGCTACAAAAAATGTTCTTATGTTTAAGGTCATAGCTCACCATAAAAGACTAAGTTCACTAACAGTTTTTAGTATCACCTATATTATGTAACAATGAAACTAAATAGTAAACAAACAAAATCAACAAGAAGGAATTATAAAATATAGATCTCTAGGACCTAGATGTTGCCCTACTCAATATCATCTGTAACAATGAAACCAAACTAAAAAAAAGACAAATAAATATGAGAATCTTATATTATAAAAAAGTAAGAAAATTATCACTTGCCTTTCATTGACTCGCTAATGCTTGTAGTTGTAAATTGTCTATGATTTGAATTGAGAGAAAAAAAAATATGTAAAAGATTAATTTAGAGTATCAGTTGTATTTATATAAAATCATATTTGGTGAATCCTACATGATTGTAAAATGGAGTAAAAATTTGGCAAATCCCATGTGATTGTAAAATGGTCCATATAAATGTTGGGCAAATTGGACCATGATTAAAAACATGTGTTGTATTTTTTAGGGCAATATGGCCCTACAATTAGCATGGTGTTATAATGGTAATTATAAAATTAGTCCTCATACATGTTGAACTTTTAATACTATTGGAAAGTATGTCGGTAAATTAAAACATGCCTCCAAAATTTTAGGTGATTCCTCATTACAAACATGCAGGTTACTTTGGAAAAACTATTAATTATAAATGCCTCATAAATAAATTGGTGGCAATTTTAAATGCATTTGGTCAATAAATCATAAATTCTTTATGATTTGGGCCCCCAATGGTTGCAATATATTCACCAAATTTGAATTAGTCGATATGGACTATTTACCAATTGACAAAGATTTGGCACTAAAAATCATTAGCAACCAATCCAAGTGAGCACACAGCAAGAAAAACACAAAGAATGGGTGGGCCATTGGATCACATAGATCACAATAATATTGAATGGCTATACCATGCCATTGACACCATCCTATGAACAAGATTTTAGGGAGCCCACCATAATTTTTCACACCAATGAGATCACTAGAGACACAAACATGCAAATAAAAGAAAAATAGAGGATAAGGGCCTCACCAATGATGACTCAACATAGTCACAACCCACTAACATGCTTAATTAGAGCTCATATTAAAATATTGAAGAATATTTAGTGAGTTGTACAACTGACAAAGAGGTTAGAGATCAACTCAAAGTAAAAGAAGATGAACTATCAAACAACCATACTTTTTTAGGCATGCAACCTGAATATGAAACATTCAAGTTTCTTGAAGAAGATTATGAAGAAGAAATGTTGAAAGAAGAGGTGATAAATCATTCCAATTTTGAATCTTTTCATTTCAAAATGGCACTATGCAAAATTTAGTAGATTCATCATCAATTCTTGTATCTTCAAATTTCGATCCCTCTAATGATACACATGATTTGGGAACATTAAATAGGCAACAAGATCACAATGATCGATCAAATGAAGATGATGAAGGTTTGTAAACCAAAGAAATATTCATTCCAAGTCAGTGCCTTAATGTTTGTGATGATGACTTTCTTTGTGGAGAAGATGCATTTATTTATCTATCACCGATCATGGAAGAGGAAGGCCCTATCGATGAAATTAGAGGCATGGATTCATCATTTTCTTCTTCACAATCATTGAACAATCAATTTTCTAAGTTTGTGGTCTCAAAGAAAGATGAAATATCATTTTCAGGAAATAATCATATGATCTTTGAGGAGAATATCCATGATGTAGTTTTACATCTTGAGCTAATAGAATCTTTTGCACCTCAAAGTTTACATGAAGTGAAGTACAACATTGAAAACCACCCTATGCATGATGATGATAACAATGAGAATGGTAGAAACATTATTCACAATGGTAATCCATTAAGAGGTGAGGATGTATCATCGATAAATTAAAAAATAGAAATTTCGTGTTCATCATTATCAATAAGTGAAAGTGAAGAGACATTATGCACTGTATGGATGCTTCTAGATTGTAATTACTTTTCAGTACATCTCAAACATATTACAAAGAAATAATTCGAGGATTTTAAATTGTTAGAAGAACAAATGACAGGAAGCATGCAACTGGATAGAATTTAATTAGGTTTACAGTAGCCTCATGATGTCTATATTCTGAGCTGGTGTTTGAAGGCTTTAGATGATAAATTCCTCTATGATGAATATGTCTACCTCAATCCTCTGGTGATTTTAGATGAAATCACTTCTCCAGATGATTCCCAAGTTAAAATTTTGTTATCTTCTTCTCCTCTTCCATCTTCTATGGATAAGGAATTCTCTGCACCCGTCACAACAAAAGAAGAAGAAAATATCATAATTAGAAATTATCCTATGCTCTTGGAAGTTGATATCTATAAATTGGATTTAACATCAATACGTGTAAGGGCTTACTCACTTCATGAGGGATGTCCAATTTGTTGTTTAATTTCTTCTAATTCGGGTAATCAAGAGTATATTCAAATATGAGACATTGGTATGCCTAGTGCTATGCAAGAAGATTCTGATAATATTATACAAGGCAATGTCGATGTAATCCAACGGTCTTCAGAGGACTATAATAAGGAGTGGTTATTTGGGCATAATACATTAGTCAGAGAGTTTTTGCGTGCCATTATTTTTAGGTCTCTCATCATAGTAATTGCAAGCTAACAGCTGAATTCATAGTTGCTTCATTAGTATCGTCTGTTGTTCTGCACAAGTGCATATTTCTCTCAACCTTTTAATGGATTCATGTGATTTTCTGAAAATAGTTTGAGGTAGGGAGTTTTCCTACCATGTAAATAAGTTAATTAGGTGTTTTGGCATGTTTGTTTTCTTTAGGTTTCTATTTATTTTTATTGTTTGTCTCATCTCTATGTTGCTCAAGTCTCTTTTCCCCTGTCTTGCTATGTTTATTTCCTGAATCTTTTGCCCAATGGTTCATGCAATGTTCCTCACTAGAGATTCTAGGCTCTTGTTGCATCTATTGTAGTCTTTTTCCCCTGTTAGAACCAACTATTGGCCTCATTTTGACTTGAGAAAATTTAAACTTTTTGCATTAAATTGATAAATGTCATCACATGTTGAGCACCTTTGCCAAGTCAATCTTAGTCACAAACACCTTAATCATCCTTAAGCGTCAAGATACTTATGAAATTGAAGTCATCAATCTACATTCATAGTCACAATGTTGTGGCATCACATGTTTTCCACACCAAGTTGTCATAGTTACCCATCTCAAAAAATGTTGCACTTGATCTGGTTCATACGAGTTTATTGCACCAAACTTAGAAGAATTGTGCACTAGTTCAACGGAGAATTTTCCATCTTTTCAATCGAAACCCTAGAAGTAGTTGCACACTTTGATTGAACTTGACTGAAATAATTAAATTAAAAAATTGTAATAGCTAGAACAAAAGCATTTAATACCCTAGATATCCAAGCCTCTGTTGAACACAATGTGGTAAATCTTTAAGGTAAAATCAATCTTTGTTTGAAAAGATATTAAATTAATAATATTTTATCAAGCGGATTATGGAAACATTTAAAATAATAGTTTCAAAAGGCTGGAGAAAAATGAATTAACAAGAAATTTTACAGGGTTATACTTCACAATGTGGTCAATTTTCAAGTGAAAATTCTATTCTAGTCAAAGGCTACAAATTAATCCTCTTTCTCCATGTTTACGAATTAATTAAGAAAATTTTACAAGGTTTTCATGAAGCAAAGTCAGACATTTTTCAAGTTTTTGAACTCGTTGGTGAGATCATAGGTTCAAGAAACTACCAAAACCTTGACATTACCCTTTGGCATTGCTTTTAAAAGTTTAAAAACTCTTTAAAATCTGGAAACATACTTTTGTTAGAGCTTTATGGGTTCCTTGAACGTCTAATTCCTGGACATACACTTTTGTTAGAGTTTTTTTTTGGTTCCTTGAACCTCCCAATCCTTGAAATACATTAACACTTTGGTTCAAAATTGGCTTGAACCCCCAACATTAGTTTAAAAAGTCGTCGAACCTCTAACATTTTGAGCACTCATTGTGTAGATCAAAATTTTGTTGAACCTCCCACATTTTGAACATCGACAGTTTAACGGTTCAATAAACCTACCAATCCTCAATACTTCCCCGTTGTCAGACATTTTAAACTTCGTTGAACTTTTCGGTGAGTTCATTGGTTCAAGGAAATCCTAAACCTCTGAATCATCATAAAAGACAAGTTCTCATGTGTGCCCTAAAATAGTGAATGAAAGTATGGAGGTGCGACATGTCGAAGCATACTCCTAACCACCATGATTAAGTAGGCATTAGAAACTTTCAAAAGATATAATCTTCACCAGTTTCGTCCCCGCCTATGCCAAAGGGAGCATTGGAACAATACATGAATTTGTAATGAAGGAGAATTTGTTATCATATGTTGTAGTTATACATTACCCTTGTTTGATATGTATAAAATGTGTGAATGAAAACACATTGCCCTTGTTTGATATGTATAAAATGTGTGAATGAAAACATAGCTATGTGCTACTTTTTAACGAGAATGCCGTTGAGAAACATGGTTTCATATAATCTGCCCATCACGACATAAAAGTTTTGTCCGTTACAATATATCAGATTTTTTTAGATCCAAAGGCCACGTGACTGAAGTTATACATGGTAGTGATATAGAAGTAAAACAGCTGCTTAAGACACAGATCTAGTCATGACCACTGAGATTGTCACTGGACGTATGCTCTGATCCCAGTTTCTTCAAAATTACGTGGATTGACGCACGAGGATTTCCTTGATCGCAGATGCTTTGGTAATTTTTCTGTCAACTATCTCGAGAGACCCAGGAACTTGGAGGTTCTTAAATGAATCTCTTACAACAACATCAGTATTGCCATAGGGCCCACAGAACTGACAAACAAAACGGAGGAAAATTTATTAAGAAAAAGCTATGGCCAAAAACGAGTTAGAGAGGGCCCACCAACCATCCTTACAGTCAAAGTCAAAGCTTAGAGTGTGCTGTTTAAGTCCAGGCAGCATTTTGCACATATTTAAGTTGTTCTATTCCTCACATTAATTATTATAAATTATAAAATTTCAAGGACAAAGTGTGATCAATTCTGGCCACACGACTAGGCTTCTGAAGCAGCCATTGAATTCATTTGAAACCGTCCAGACTTGAAACCTCGAGCTAAAACTACCCAGTTGTACACAAGGATTATGCTGAATCGTGTTAGACACTTCAAATGATCATTGCAATACTTTATGACAATTTTCCAGTTCTTTAATGGTTTGTAAGTCAATTAAGTTTTGCATGTTACCAATTCAAGCAAATAGTTTGACGGAACGAAATTGATTAGGTAATCTTCTCCTCTCACAATGGCGGCCATAATTAAGAATGTGCACAATATATTTTTATAAGCTGGTCAATTACGTCTTTATCTCACTTCTGTAACTCACACTGCTGTTTATCATCAAGGTTCCTCTCACAATGGGGGCCATAATTAAGGATGTGCAAAATATGTACTAATACGCTGGTCAATTACGTCTTTATCTCACTTCTGCAATTTCCACTGTTGTTGATTAATTATCTTCTCCTTTTAGGTTGTTCTGTTTTGTTATCTCTGCTGTAGTTGTGGCTTTGAATAGTTCATTTGCTTTGAGAGCCGTGCCGTATATGGCATTTTCCAACGTGCTGATTAGTGCTGCTACCTGTTCAACCATGGCTCTACTGGAGGCTGCCATGTCGTTGTCAGACTACAAATGAATACAACATATCTGCTTTAATATCACAATTGAGAATTTGAGTTTACGTAATATATATTCATTGTCATGAAGCTGCCCTGTGAATCTGTGAAATATATTATTCTACGCTTACCTTAAAAAAACAGTGACAAGGTCTATCCCTTTATACTCAAAACCAGGCCCATTATCTACATTGAAACTCTTTTTTTCTGGTAACTACTCGTGGATATATATTGATTGTTTGTTTTTTATTATCCTAAATAAAATATCATCCACTTTAATGGTTAAAGTTTAATTTCGACCAATAAAAATAGGATAAATATTTACCACTTTTTATTGTGAATGAAGTGTAAAATTGCTATTGAATGTTTGACCATTGAAGTGGATGATATTTAAGTAGAGTGAAACAGAACCAACCTCACTATCTACAATGAAAGTGTTTTTTTTTTGGTAGCTATGTGCAGATTTACATTGACTGTTTGGGTGTAATTAATTAATTATTTATTAGTACCTCCCTTTGACAGTACTATTGCAATGAGTTTTTTAATCTATTGATTAATCTATGTAGAGTAAACCATTAATCAAAACAGAGTATTACTTTTCATTTTAAACAAATGAGTTTTTTAATCTATTGATTAATTTATGTAGAGTAAACCATTAATCAAATAGAGTATTATTTTTCATTTTAAACAAATTTTAATTTTTCCTAAGTCTATATAACAAAAAATATTCCAAAAACAATTTATTTGTGTTTTAAGGACAATTTTGCAAAATTAACTTGTTTAATTAATTTAGTGGCTAAATTATTCCCCTAAACAAATATTTTTTAAATGTTAAACAAATAATATATTTTCCTTATATTATATCAAAAAATATAATATCTAATTTTGATTCATTGTATATATTATTTATAAATTTTATATTAATAATAGAATGTATATTAAATTATTGATTATACTTAGTAGAATTATCATTATATTTATATTTATGTTATATTATAGTAAAATGAAATATTAATAAATATTTGTGTATAAATATTAAATATTGAAATATTATACTAAACTAAATATTAATATATTATATTGTGTAATATTCATATTAATATTTAATTTTTGTTCATTGTATATATTAATTATAAAATTTTAATTTTAAATATCCATATAATAATATAATTAATAATATATTAATTATAATATTTATATTAAATTATTGATTATACAAATAAATGGAATTATCATTATAATCTAATTAAATTTATCTTATATTATAGTAAAATAAAATACTGATATATATTTGTGTATAAGTATTAAATATTTAAGTTGGTGGAAGGGTGGATGCCTGTTCACACCCAGTGTGAAGAGACCGACTTGGTAGGGCACAAGTGAGCTAGCTGCTTGGTCAGCTTTGGCCGAAGGCTCTAGAAGACACTAGACTCTAAGCTTTGGGAGATTTCCTTGTAATCATTAAGATGCAAGGACTGGTAGTCTCCGAGGATGCCTCGGACGCGTGAACTGTTATTGCATTTAGAATGAAGGGAGGTTGAGAGGACATCCTATATCATTCATTCGATAGGTTTGCCATACCCCAGCGTTCTCGACTCATGATAGAGGGTGTTGGATTAGCTGGCCGCGAGCATTTGGAGCGTCGATGAGATCAACACACATTTCCTTTTAATTATGATGGTTGAGTTAACCTAGCGTAAGTACTCATTGAAGGGGGAGTTTTTATTCAGTAGAAGATTTGTTTTGCTGTTAATGGCAGATTTTCCCAACCTTGTTTTTCACTTACCAGCAGATAGTCTAGCCTGCGGAGGAATGGAGTCCCCCATTTGCTTAACTAGCAGGGTTAGGCAGATGGTGTTTTTAGGTAATATCACAAACCAGCGTCTGTGGAGGGTGCTATTGAGGAACGACGCCTTCATGATCGGGGCCACCAAGTTGATTTTGGGGAAAGCTTTTGTTGATAAGAAGGAGCGCTATAGAGTAGACTCTGATATTGCATCGCAATTTGTGGTGTCTTTGCTTGATTTGATGGTACCTAAGGAAGAGATTCACACTATGGTGTAGAGACTGATTAAGCCAGACCTTTTAGAAGGCTTGGATGGAGTTCTGGAAGCAACATAAATTGGTGTAGGGTTACCGAGGTTGAGGGACCTGTGCAAAATCAACCAACCTAGGGAGGTGGTGAGGTACTTTCCTTTTATCCTGGACATTAATGGAGCTGACTTGGTATATCATAGAATTAGAGCTCGTAAAGGATGTGAATTTTTGAAGAAAATGCTACAATTAATAGTGGTAGAGGGTTTTGATTGGATTGTGGAATTCAAGGACTATCTCTTTGAGCTAGGTGAGATTTGAAAGGAGTCTGGTAATTGTCTTTGTTTCAAGTTTTTATTTCTCTGTTGTTTAAATTTATGGGCACAGGGTGTAGTTGATCCCTCCTCTGGAAATATGCCTTGCATGGTAGTTTTGATATAGACCTTGCGCAATTATTTTGTGAATATTGGGGTAGAAGTATAGGGACTGGAAGTAGCCCGCTGGGCATAAACTCTGCAATCTCTCTTTTTTGAACTTTCAATATAATATAATCTATCTTACCAACAAAAAAAGTATTAAATATTTAAATATTTTAGTGATTTAAATATAAATATATTATATTTAATGTTTCTTCATTGTAATTATAATATGGATATTTTAAATATACTATTTTTACAATAAAATTTATTGAAACATAGTAAAATGAGATATTGATAAATATATTGGTCTAAATATATTAATATTAATATATTATAGCACCTCCCCGACACCATTTGCTACATGGGACGGGGAAGCAAGGAAGAGGTGGCCAGACCTTATAATCCCAAACCAATGTCACAATACAAGTAAAGCTGAGGATAGGACAAGAAAATGAGCTCTCACTAAATGGATTGCCTCGCCCCCAGGAAGATTGAAATTAAATTTTGTTGGGGCCGCAAAGGGTAATCCGGGCACCTCTAGAGCTGGAGTCATAATACGAGATCATCAAGGAAAGCTAATTTGGGGCCTTTCAAAGAAGTTGCCCGACGGTACGAACAACGAAGCTAAATTTACAATCTTGCTAGCGGGCCTTTGCCTTTGCAAAGATCACCACTTAACAGATTTAGATATTGAAGGAGAATCCCTCCTCTGCATAAAGGCAATCACAACCAAGAATATATCTAGCTGGCGGATTAAGTACTTGGCGAATGCTATCTGGGACTGCTTGGAAACCATGGGAAATATGTCCTTCACCCACACCTACCGAGAAGGGAATAAGGCGATAGATTTTTTAGCAAATTGGGCCTGCGTACAAGAACAAAATGAGCTACTGGCAGACTCATGTGAATTCTGGCCAGGGCTGCCACTCGAATGACCCTTGACAACTAGTTCTAGGTAGCACTTCTGTCAGAATAAGATAGTGAAATCTCCTTCGCTTAGTGGCAGCGTACTTGGCCATCAAATAGCGGAGCTTTCTCCCAGAGGCAAGCTGGGAGAAAGCCTTACTTAAGGCATCCAAGGGGCAAGCTCCACGCACCAAAGCGATGGAGATCACTTACGAGTATGTCAGCCAAAAAAGAGCGGAGAGCTCAGAGAACAATAAGGACAATGAGGATGAAGGAGCGAACGACAATACTAAACTAGCTGAGGAAACGAGAATTGCTCAAATCAAGTGGCTCTTCATAGCTAACGATGCCACTGCAGGAGCGATCCTCAAGGTAATAGGTGAAACCAATCTCCCCGAAGGTCATGTGCACGATGTAACCATCTATGAGGAATTCTTAACCCCCTGTGTGCTCATCCTTGGGAGGAAGTCAAGAGGCAGAATCCTAGTCAACTCACTGGTGAAAGAAAATGTGAAAGAGGCCACCTACTCAGCCATCACTACCTTTAACAAGAGGCCTACCACGGGCTCAATAGGAGTGATTTTTAGTGCGGCCGTAGTTAACAACGACTAGGAGCCTCCGACTGTCTCAGCCCAAGCTCTGGTCCTGCTTCGAGAAGGGATAATGAGGAACAATCTGGAGACCTTTGCCTACTTCATAGGCCAGTATGGTGACCTCTTGTCCCTGCAGCAAGTGGAAAGGGTCGACGAAGTGGCTAATGGCCTAAGAGTGCTGTGGCACTCCTAGTTGTACATGCCAACTTTGGCAGCCTTATGCTGCTCACGAGAGCAGGTTTTTGTATCTCCGTTTTATAAATGAAAGGGAGCTACCCCCTATGGTAGTACTTATCTATCAAAAAAAAAAAATATTATAGAAATCTAAATATTAATTTATTTTATTGTGTAGTATTCATATTAATATAATATTCAACCTTATAAAAATTACTTAATTTTTTTATTTATTATTGATGTAGAAATATCTAGAGGTCATAACTTTTGACCTGGTCCGTTTGAGTTGAAATTTGGTGGGTAGATGCGTCTTGAAGTGTTTACTAAAAATCTCACTGAATTGGTAAATTTGGTAGGTTACCATTTTGACACCCACTGAATTGGTAAATTTGGTAGATCACCATTTTGACACTTTTTTAGGACCTTTTACATCATCTAGAGCCTAAAAATGAGGTTATCAATTCAGTAGGTCACCATTTTTACACTTTTTCAGGACCTTTTCCAATCATCTAGAGCCTCAAAATGAGGTTTTAATGATCTTTTCAGGATTTTTCCAAGTTATTTTTATAATTAGTTTTCAAACTTTACATGCAATTAGATTAGAAAGTTGACAATTAGTCATCTTTTAGTTAGTTTCAAATAATTGGAAATTTTCATGGCCATACGGATATGGATGCAAAGTTACCAAAAATAATAATTTTAGAAAGTTGCTAAATCTGTCAAAATGGGTAATTTTTGTTTTTGCATAAATTTGGTATTGATTTTCAATTGTGAGAGGAGGGAATGGAATAAGAAGGAGAATTTGAAAATAGTTTTAAGTTTCTAGATATTTTTGCAATAATAATAGTGTTGAATCTTATGTTGAGAAGTTTGGTTATATCACTTATATATAAATAACAAAATTTCTATTAAATTGTTGATTATACAAATTTATATTAAATTGTTTATATTTATATTATATTATAGTAAAATGAAATATTGTTAATAAAATATTTGCACTCTAAAATGAAAATGAGATCTATGAAACATATAATCATTTTTTGTGGTATTGTTATATTTGATTAAATTGTTGATTATAAAAATTTATAATGTGTTTATATATATGTTATATTATAGTAAAAACAAATATTGTCAATAAAATATTTGCACGGAAAAATGAGACCTATGGAACACATAATCGTTTAATTTTAACATTAATTTGGTATTGTTATATTTGTACTAGTAATCTAAATTACTAACTTAAAATAAAAATTGAAAGAAAACAATCCAACAACGAAGGAGTGGGTTGGATAAACAAGACAAAGGAGTTCGTATTTTTTAAGTAATGTTTAAGAGTAAGAACAAAATAGTTTAAAGTTAGTTATTTTTTTAACATTACATGATTATTTAAAACAAATTGTTATGAATAGAGAGCTAAGAATTCAAGTGTAGAAGAACGGTAGATTTTGTGAATTCTTATATGCTTGTTTACTGAGTAAAAATGAAAATCACCCTTTTTGGCATATTTTAAAAACTTTCTAAAATTGTCTTTTTTGGTAACTTCGCATCGATATCCGTATGGTCATGAAAATTGCCAATTATTTAAAACTAACTAAAAAAGGACTAATTGTCAACTTTCTAATGTAATTACATGTAAAGTTTGAAAAATTATTAGAAAAAACAACTTAAAAAGATCCTAAAAAATCATTAATACCTCATTTTGAGGTCCTAGATGATCGAAAAAGATTCTAAAAAAGTGTCAAAATGGCAACCTACCGAACTTGCAAGTTCAGTGGGATTTCCAATCAACTCCTCAAGATGCATTTGCCCACCAAATTTTAGCTCAAATGGACCCCTAGATCAAAAGTTATGATCTACGAAATTTTTTGCATCATATATATTTGTGTCATCACAATAATAGAAAGTAGTAAAATTCTATAATAAATGAAAAAAAGACTCAAGAATTGGCAATATTAGACTAAAATTCACATTTTCTACATTCTCCAATATAAACTTCATTCTAGTCTATGCTAACCAAACAAATATTAAATCAAACTCAAAATCAACTAATCAATTCATGAAGAGTATTTACTAATAAATCAGTTCCACATCAATATTAGGAAAATATTTGACACAAAAGACTCTCCTCTCATGTCAAAACACAACCAATTGCTCACATCTCACAATTCAATCACTTACAAAAAGTTCATTGATCAAAAGATTGTGTAAAGATTTCAAACAACAACTAACCAATGCATTCAATTTTATTTTTATTCAAAACATAAATTCACATATTTACAACAATTATTTACATTATCGGCCTTCCATGGCCTCCCTCTGATTGACCTCTTTATATCTCAAATTCTTCCATGTGCTCTCTGCTCCCCTGTGCAAGTCCTAAATTGATACCCTCACTTCAATGCTTTCACTAATTATTATGTACATTGATAGTAGCATTGTTGAATTAGATCCAGACAACTGAGAGAGGGGGGGTGAATCAATTGTCACACAATTTAACAATTTCTTTCTCTTAATCTTCCAAGTTACAACTTATAATTAAATCAACGATGTAAACATTTCAGCCTTAATCAATAACGCACGAGCAGCAACATAAATAGTACACTTTGACACCAAGATTTTTGATGTGGAAACCTGGTTAAGGGAAAAACCATGGCGGGGGTTAACCCACAAAGATTATACTCTGTTAAAAGTATTACAATGAGGAATGCACATGCAATCAGGCTCACTGCCCAGAGCTCACTACTCAAAAGAAGGCTCACTGCCTACAAGAAAGAAGAGTTACAATAAATTTGAACTGATATTTGGCATCTATCAATGCTAGAGTTCAGTTCTAGTTAAGCATAGAAAACTGACTTGATACACTTCATCCTTACTCTCCTCCTCTTATTGCTCTGCTAGCATCTGAAATTTGATCTCAACTTATTTTCACAATTACTCCATAGTCGCAACACACACACCCAAAACCATCTAATTCCATTAGGTATATATATCTGCAATATGATCTACAATCATTTTACCAGTCAGCTTCAAGAACACTTAGAACTTTGTAGAGTATTCTGCTCTGTAGGCTAGATACATACATAATATGAGATGTGGATCAAAACTTGCACTTGTAAATCATCAATCATGTCGGCTACCATCACTGATTATCACACATTGCCCAATAAAAATTTCTATACATCCAAAAATAAGATCATTCACAAGGTTGGCATGTTCTTCTTCTGTTTGTTCTGTCAAACTGAAACCTGATACTCAGAAGCTAATATCTTTTAAGTCCTTCATCTCTGGAGGACGAAACTCTAGATTTAGAGTGTCTGGACAAAGTTTACAATTACCTTAGATCCACATCAAACCATGCCTTTCCACCGGATAGATCCGGACCAAGATACTAAACCCTGTCACCTGCTCTGTTCCTGACTACCCGGATTTAGACAAATTCTGACTCTGACTTCCGGTGTGAACAAATTGTGTTATACAGATGATTGGGATGATCTTAGTTGCCATCAATGACAACACCTATCACACCTAGCAGTGTCTCTTGTCAATAAGCTCCCCCTTTGGCATTGATGGCAATACTTAGTAAAAAATCACTAAGTGTTGGAATTGTTCCCCCTTAGCTTATGCTCCATACTATTGTTCACACTACTTTCTGATGCTCCCCCTTAGCTAGATTCCTCATTTTTCACCGAACTTCACTCCCCCTTTGACATCAATGGCAAAGGGTGGGGTTTGCAAGCAAAAATTCTCCAAAAAATTGTATATAGGACTACATATGTACAACTAGTCATTAAGTTCTATTCACATAAACTTGAGACTATCTGCAAAACTATTTTTCAATTACACAAGTTCAGAGGCCCAAGTACTCTTTATTCCATCCAAAATAGAGATCTGCACACTTAACAAAAATGAATATATTCTTCTGCCTTTGTCAGATCCAAAGGATTACTTGTCTGAAGTGCAGTCTGAGCTTCTAATAAGGCATTAAACATGGTTTCTAACTTGGGGGCAATCAATTCTCGGAGCTCACTCATTCTCTTCATAATGTTACTTTTTTCTTTACCGAGCCTCTTTATCTCATCTGTCAAGCTAATTACTTGACATTCCCGACTTATGGGTGAAACTGTTAGAGGATCAAAAGTTTGTGAGAGATTTGACAATTTCTATTCTTGCTCCTTTATCTTCTTCTCAATATCCTCACTAATTTTGGGCCATGATAGACACAATTTGTACATATCTCTTCCATCATTTAAAGCATTTTGAATACTCCTTATGCTTATGTCGAGTATCATCCTATCATTTCCTATTAGATTTTGTACTTCACTAAATTTCTTATCCAGAAACTCTTTCTGGACCTTTGCCTCTGTAGATTTTTCAAAGGATTCAAAATGAGTATTTAAAGAACTTACAAGATTTTTCAGATGTCCAGATGGGGAATCGGATGGACTTTTCTGGTAGGAAGGCATTAACTTCTCCAAAATCTTGGATGCAAGCCCGAGTAGCTCATTATACTCCATGTGGGACTTTAGCAACTTTTCTCTAGCCTTTACTTGGGTGAATGATGCTATTTTCATTAATTGAATGAGAGAGAGAGCATCTGGATTGGTTAGACTTTGGAGTAGTTTAGGCTCATCAAGCTCAATCATCTCTTTTTCAAGAAGACTTCACTGCATCTGCAGTGTCTCTTGCAACATTTTCTGAATCATCCATTTGTTCATAAAAAATTTTAGCATTTGTTTTAGGTGCTTCAACATTTGCACCATCTTCTTTTGCTTTGTCTTCTTGGTTTTCTTCCTTATCTTCCTCTAATTTATCATTTCTTGTATCACTTGAGGGTGAAATCTTTTCTCTATCTTCATCACTCACTGCTTGATCTGGAGGGGTTTGTTTTGTAGCAATATCCTCTTCTTTTCCAAAAAGATCAAGTGGAGGAGTTTCTTTTGCATCAATTATTTTGTCTGTCATTTCTATGTCCTCTTGACTGACTTGTTCCTCTTCCAGAACAGAGGCTTCACCAAACTTAGATTACTGCTTAATGATGTTCTTTTCCTGAACTTCTCCAACATTGGTCTCTTCATGGATTAACTTCGGAGGATCTAAATTAACACCTTGGTCATCAATTCCCTTGTTAATCTCTTCTTTTGGAGCTTCTAGTTCTAGAACTAGAGAATTGTCTTCTTCAACTTGTTTCTCTGAAATAATATAATAGTTATCCTTGTTTATGGCCTTTCTTAAAATTTCCTCTATTTCTTTTGCAATTTCCTCAATTTTACCAAACATCAACTTGTTCGTCTGAATTTTGCTTCTAAATTTTTCTTTAACTTCTCTGAGGATTTTATCTGCTTTTTTTCTAGTCATTACAGGACACAAAGTAGAAAAGACATACTTTCTAAGTTCTAGATCTTTAGTCTTGGCTGTTTCTTTCCTCATTTCTAGTACTTTCCTTAAACCCTTAGGAAGTTCTTGTAAAATTTTAAATAGGGCCCTATTGAATTTGTTCAAATATATGATAATGGCATCTTCCAAAATTTTCTTATTTGTTTGATCTAAGTTATCATAGTAAACTCTGATAGGTTTTAAGTTTCCATGAATAGTGATTGTTTTTACAATTTCATCAATAGTCATAGCGACCTTACCAGGTACTTGCTTTTTATCGGTCTTAATGCTTCTAGAAGGCTAGTTTTCAGAAGTCTTCGAAGTTCTGGCTTTCTTGAATTTTATTTCTTTGACTTCTTCATCTGTCTCTGTCTCCTCATTATCTTTTGTGCCCACACTCATTCTTATGGCTTTTGTTTTCTTTCTCTTACTTGCTTCACCAGATGGTCTGACTTCTGATTTTACAATTTTAGAAGGAATAGAAGTAGCAGTAGAGCTTCTAGTAGACCTTGAAGTGAAGTATGGTTCCACTAGAGCATCTTCTTGTTTCTTGTCCTTTTTTTTTAGCTTTCTCAATTCTTTTTTTGTTCTATTTTACTGCTTCCTTGGTTAGGCCAATGCTCTCAGCATACTTTTCAACTTGCCTCTGCACTTTCCTCTTGATCTCCAGCTATGTAAGTTCCATATACAATTTTAGACTCAGTTCCTTGTAAGTTCCAAACCTTTCCACAGAGGTATCTTTAGGTGTGCTCAGAAGATGCTAAGCATACATATCCAAAACTCTTGCATCCACCTCATAACCCATAGGCATTATCCAAACTATCATTAGTTCTACAGCTTCCATCAAGCACTGATCTGTGTCAACCATGAAACATATGTCATTTTCATACTTCTCCACAATTGTTTTAGGGATTCTCTCCCTTGCTTGCATTAAACTTTGGAAGTTTTTGAAGTAACCCCAAATGGCAGTCTTTTGGTCTTTGGAGTCAATAAGACTGAGAAGGTGATTTCTTATTTTCCATGCTATAGGCTTGTCACATGTCCAATGCACATCTGGAATTCCAAGTACTTCATTCAGAAAATAGAAGAACAAACATATAATCAAAGAACCATATTTGAAGGTATTTTTCTTATCTTTCTTTATTTTGCTCAGATTCTCAATCAACTGATTCTATAGTAGTTTGCAAAGATCATAATCAACATTCTCCTTTACTATTTGATAGGCTGCATATATTGTAGTTTTGGAGACAGAATTTTCCCTGTTAGAATGGTAAATTTTGTACCCAATCACCATGGAGGCAAATTTAACATCAGGTTCTATGATATCATTGATCTGGTCATTGCCCTTTTGTCAAACATGGCACCAGTAGCTTTAGTCCTATCTGGTTTTTCGTTGCTTTCAGCATGGGTAATCCGCTAGAGGAATTTAACCTAGTTACAGTCTTGATAACATCCTTTGTAATCCTACATGGTTTTAATAGCCACTTGAAATCATTATGTATTCAACTCAATACATACCGAACCCATTCATTTTCATCAAATATCAGAAACCTAATGACTTGCAGAAAGTGTTTGCTTTCTAGGGCTTTGTATTCCCATTTCAATTTATGGCTATCATCAGTTAAGTAGTTGCTGAGCAAATCCAAGAGTTTCAGGTTTCCAAATTCATCCATGTTACAGTGGATGTATGCCCTAATATCTTCAACATGTAAAACCCCATATGGAACACCTAAAAAAGCACCTAGCTGTTTGACTTCAACATATTTGTAAGGATACTTCTTAAATTTAGGATGGGGCTTTTCAATGACATCAATAACGAAAGGTGTAGCCATTTGCAGAGATTGAGAATTCAAGAGGTTTCACAGAAAATAGAAATACCTTGTTTTGTAGGTTAGGGTTTTGCTTGAGGATCCTCTTTGCGCTTCAATTCTTGAGAATTCTCAGCTTGGAGCTTGTTCACTCCTTCACTTCTTGCTTTCTTCTAATTCAAAGTGATCTGTCTAGGGAATGAATGACCTTTTTATGCTCTGCAGTGCTTAATTTGTCTTTGTAATCAATGCTCTATCCTAATACATCTGGTTACTTTGTTTGTTGAACAGTTTCTCATGAATTATTTTGCAATTTGCCATATCCACCTTTTTTTCTTCTGAAAATCCTTCCAAATGATCTGAAACAATCCAAGATCTCTTTTCTCACTATGCCAGATGCAGGCACTTACTTACTGGCTAGGGGATTTTGATTTTTATTGTAGCTCCCCCTGAGCTAGAGCTCCTAATTTAATTCCCTGAGGAATTATCTGCACTGGATTCCGGTGCGGACCCATCAGTATGGTTCACAATTGCTTTCTTGACCCATGTCTCACTTGTTTCATTCTAGATCTCATTATCTTCAATTTTTTTTCCTTTGTCTTGTCTCTGTTCATCTGGTTTTTTGTTTACCGGACCTCTTCTTTTATTAGTCCTACTTCTACAGAATCTTGCAAAATGACTGGATTGATTACAATGGAAGCACACTATATTTCTTTCCCCATTTGATTGATTTCCTTTTGATCTACATTGATTGGTCATATGTCTAAATCTATTGCATGCAAAGCATTTACCATTGAAGAGATTCCCATTTCCTCTATTTGATGAGTTATTCATTATCATACTTCTACATTCATTAGATTTATGACCATACCTCTTATAATTGAAGCATTGTCCAGAAAAGGATGGATTATTTTGATTAACTCTACTTCTACATTGAGTGGCTTTATGACCAAATTTATTGCACATGAAACAATTTCCATTGAAAGATGGATACCTTTGAGCATTAGGCTATCTTATTGGAGGTCTTCTAGGTCCGTTTCTCTCATTCTTTGGTTGAAAGTTTCTTTGTCTCGATTCAGAGCTTTCACCTTTCTCATATCCAAGACCATGCTTGTCTTTAGCCCTTTTCTGACCCTCAAGAATTGCTTCAAGTTTAGCTGAACTTATCTTGAACTTCTCCTTGTATTCATTTACAACTTCTAGATCATGTCTAAGAATGACAATTTGTCTTTCAAGATCTCTTTCATTGTCTTTGCTTTCTTGTGGATCAGATTTTAGATGACCAATAATATTGTCCAATCTGTAGCATTCATCAGTTCTTTCTCTTAGAGTATGATTCAAATCTTCTTTCATCTTCTTCCTTTGCTCAATTTCTTTGGTAAACCTCATTGCCCCAGATTCCATCTCAACTTTTAGAACAATAACTTCTTTTGACAGCTTCTCACACTCCTTTGTCTTTTCTTCCAAGGCTTCATTCATGCCATTTTCTTTAGTTAAATTGGATAATTGCAGAAGTAGCTCCGTATTCCTTCCCAAAGACTTCTTTAATTTATCTTTTAACATTTCAATGGTATCATCAGCATCCTTGATTTCATCTTTCAGATTAGATATTTTTGTTTTGGACTGATCAAGATCTTTTAGAGCCAGCTGAAGTTGATCTTTGAGTGAACCCATTGAAAAATCCTTCTAAGATCTTTCCTCAAGCTGTTAAGCTTCTTTTAGGGAACCTTGCTCTGATACCAATTGTTAAATTAGGTCTAGACAAATGAGAGGGGGGGTGAATTAGTTGTTACACAATTTAATAATTTCTTTCTCTTAATCTTACTTTACAACTTATAATTAAATCAATGATGTAAACATTTTAGCCTTAATCAATAACACATGAGCAGAAACATAAATAGTACAATTTAACACCAAGATTTTTGACGTAGAAACCTAGTTAAGGGAAAAACCACGGTGGGGGTTAACCCACAAAGATTATACTCTGTTAAAAGTATTACATTGAGGAATGCACATGCATTTGGGCTCACTGCCCAGAGCTCACTTCTCAAAAGAAGGCTCACTGCCTACAAGAAAGAAGAGTTACAATAAATTTGAACTGATATTTTGCATCTATTAATGCTAGAGTTCAGTTCTAGTTAAGCATAGAAAATTGACTTGATACACGTCATCCTTACTCTCCTCCTCTTATCGCTCTACTAGCATCTGAACTTTGATCTCAGCTTCTTTTCGCAATTACTCCATAGTCCCAACACACACACACACGCAAAATCATCTAATTCCATCAGGTATATATATCCGCAATATGATCTACAATCATTTTACCAGTTGGCTTCAAGAACACTTAGAACTTTGTAGAGTACTCTACTTTGTAGGCTAGATCCATACATAATATGAGATGTTGATCAAAAATTACACTCACAAATCATCAATCATGTTGGCTACCATCACTAATTATCACACATTGCCCAATAAACAACTTCTATACATCTAGAAATAAGATCATTCACAAGGTCAGCCTGTTCTTCTTTTGTTTGTTCATTCAAACTGAAACCTGATACTCAGAAACTAATATCTTTTGAGTCCTTCATCTCTGGAGGACAAAACTCTAGATTTAGAGTGTCTGGACAAAGCTTACAACTACCTCAGATCTCCAGCAAACCATGCCTTTCCACCGGATAGATCTAGACCAAGATACCAGATCCTGTCACCTACTCTGTTCCTGACTACCCAGATTTAGACAAATTCTGACTCTGACTTCCGGTGTGAACAAATTGTGTTATGCGGATGATTGGGATGATCATAGTTGCCATCCATGACAACACCTATCATGCCTAGCAATGTCTCTTGTCAACAAGTATTTCTTCATTCTCTGGTAGTGAATAACTTTTCCTAGATCTTCTAGTTTTCTTTATACCAAAGTTTGTCCCAGTCCCCTAGTTAACAATTGATCCTCTTCTCTTTCCATGCAGCTACCTCCTCCACTTTTTAGGTAGTGAATCTCAATTCCTCTCTAGTAATAGCTTTTTTCATGGCTGCCAACTGATATCAATCCTTATTTTGTTATATTTCTATTCTGCCTAGAGCAACCACCTTACCAGAAAACTATCGACCATATATATAATTCCAAGTTAAATTGATGAGTCTTGAATATCAAATGCCATCCCATGTGTGTTAAAGCATGCTCTCCTCCCAACTGACTTCTCCATGTAGACACCTAAAAATGACTTTCCCTTGCAAGCCACTTTCTTGCATCTTCACATCACTAATTCACCCTTTACCAATTAATTAAATAAAATCAATTTATTTAATCAATTTACCCTAAACCATTTATCTCTAACCATTCATCTTATTCATTCCTTTTTAATGAATTAATTCAATTAATTTGTTACAATACCTTAGAATAGCATTCTCCAAAATTAATTAAATAAATATCCTAATAGTTATTTGATTAGTTTCCCTCATCCCCTAATCTAGATTAATTAAATAAAACATGTACTTATTTAATTAATCCCCCTAGCCTATGACCCAAACCTAGCCTCATTGAATAAATAGCAATTATTTAATTATCTATCCTAACCTACTCAACCCCTTGACCCAAATTAATTTTAATATCTAATTAGCTTCCTCACTAATTTCCAATAGCCATATTAATTAAGTTAAACACTTAATTATAATGGTCAAACCATCATTAACCCTTATTCCCACACACTTTGAATAAAAGGTAGTTTTTTATTCAAAGGGGTCACATGACCCTTCCAGCTCACCTTTCCTCTCCCATGTAAGAGATCTTTTTAATGCAAAGAGCTCACACGTGTTTTCCAAAAAGACACATGTGTCACATGTCCTCACACTCATCAATAAACCTTAATTTTTTATTCACACCATCCCCCACAAAAATGAATTTTTAATTCATTGACAAGTCCTAATCATCCTCACACTCTCCCATGGAAATAAATTTATTATTCATTCCTCATCCTTCCCAATCTAAATTTAAAATTCACAAATAATTGGAGCCATCCATTATTGTTGATCACATCTCCACCATTGATCTCAACTTTGAATATCTATCATTGTATTCAAATCCCTCCAAAAATGCCTATAAATACAACCCTCCTCTAAGCCATTGTCATATCATCCTTTTGGCATTACAACTATTTCAAAATCTATTGAATGCACAAGACAACTGAGAGCGGGGGGGTGAATCCATTGTATCCAAAACTTTAAATCCTCACAAATATAATCATATTCACATCAATTCACTTAAACCCTTATTCAATTATGTAGATTAAACATGAAAAACAAATAACAGAAACTTAAACACATAAACACCATGGGGTGTTATGACAATAATGGGTTACACTTTCTGGGACATTTTAATTTTTGTTGAAATCACATATTTTTAGAAAATATAGTGATTTAAGCATTGAAAGGTTCCATTTAAAGGATTTTAATTGAAGAGGGTTTGATCAAACCCCCTTGGATAGAACCCCGCTAGTTTTAAACCATACCTATAATGGAGTCTCCTCTACACCTATCAAAATACTGATAAAAAACCACTTTTGATTTACCTTTTGGGGGATCAAATGAATTCGTTTGAAATTTATGTTTTGTAAGTATGTAGTCCTTATTGTAAGCTTCCCAAAAAGTATAATTTTAAATATATTTAATTTGATTATTATATTTATTTTTTATTTCTTGTGAATGTAGGTTTTTCACTGAACATCAAGTTCTCTATTCTACACACATGGAAAATTAGTAAATTAGTGAAAAAAAATTATGAAAAATATCTATGCCCTAGGTATTGATGTCTTTGTTTCAATAAAAAAAACTTAAATTTTGATACATACAGAAAAAGTTATGTTTTACAGAATATGCCTATGTCTAAATTATAATTGGTTTGACTTCAAAACTTAATTAAAAAATATATATTCAACAAAACATTATGAAACCAAATGCATGCCCTATATATTAGTGTTACCAATCTAAATTCAAAAGAATTAGAATTTTATCCTTTGAAGAAAAAAAATTATGTGCTACAGAATACACATCACTTTAAAAAAAAGTTGTTTACTAGTAAAAACTAGTTATCAAAGGAGATGCAAAAAAAATTACAATTTAACTCCAATTTTTTAAAAAATATATATATTTAGAATCTACAAACAAAATCTCACAAATCACTAGTTCGTATCATCTTCAAATTCCTAATGATTTAGTAGCTATAGGTGTCAGAAAGTGAAGATTTAGTTAAAAATGTTGATTTCAATGTCAAGTTTGGCCAAAATGTGTAACCCATTATTGTGGGATGACCCCATGCACAAGAGAACACTAGATTTTTACATGGAAAACCCTAAAAGGAAAAAAACCATGGTGAGGATTAGCTCACAATATATAGTAGTATTAGTACTGAATTACAAAGAGGCTCACTACCAAAGGGCTCACTGTCCAAAGAAATGCTCACTACAATAGGCTCATTGCCATGAAGTGATATGATAACATCTAACATATGCCTGAGTTTAGCTCCATTAAAGCACAACAATCATCACCTTTGTAGTCTCTTTGAAAATTATAGATGACTTATGCTCACTGCATTAGGGTCTTCTACCACATGAAAGTCCCTGCTACCTCTGATTCAAATTCACAACACAAATATCCTCATCTTCTCACACATGCCCACATTCACACAAATCCTTTTCACTTATTTATATCAATCATCAATCTTGAAACATTCACCAAGGTCGGAAACATACTATACAACCTTTGAAACAATCTCCAAGGTCGGCAGACATACAAAATTTGAATTAGGTCTGGACCTAAACATTCCCGTGGAGCAAAGTAATGAAGGTAGAATACTTCACTGCTTAGCTTGGACCTAAAAACATTTTCACACACTTCAACATGCTTCTGTGAATGGGAAATCAGATTGATCAATTAAGACAAATAATAATCCAAACATCAATAGAATAATGAAAACAAGAAAGATAGAAGGAAATGAAGCAAATGAATCTAGACTCGCTTCCCCCCTGCAGCAGCCTGCCCCCTGCCGCCCCGCCGCCACTCGCAGCTCCCCACAGCCCCTATGCCAAACCTTCCCTGTTTCAAAGCTTCTGTTGTTTGCCTATTTTTCCTTGATCTCGAATGATGAAGATGGGCCCTCAGGGAGCTTGCTTCCTTGCTTCGATTCCTCAAGATGACAAGTAGAAATAGCTAGAATGATTCCTGCATTACGATGGTATGAAGAAGAGGATTCCCTGGTGGATTTTGGGCATAGTAAAGATGCCAAAAATAAGTCTCCCTTATTGCTTAGAAGAGAGTTCTATTTATAGATTTTCTAAAAATAGAATGGAGGGTGAGGATCAACTGATGAGATCAATGGCTCTCATTTTTTGTGAATCTTTAATTCATAAGGGATGAATTAAAAATTTAGAGTGGAGGATAGAGTGGGTTATGACAATTGAATTCTTAATTCAACTTAGTAGAAGCATGATTGAATTTTCAATTCAATAGTGGAAGAATAATTACATTTCAAATTCAATTATGGGGGACAATTGATTTTGTAATTCAATGGGTGGAGAATAATGGAATTTGTAATTCAATGGTGGAGGACAAATGTATTAAAGATTCAATGAGTGGAGAATAATGGAATTTGTAATTCAATGGTGGAGGACAATTGAATTAAAGATTCACTTTTGGATAATAGTGGGGGACAATTGAATTAAGAATTCAATTTTGGATAATAGTGGATATTAGCTAATTAAATTAAGAATATTTAATCATATGTGCAACATGGTGAGGTGGAAGAGATGAGGTGGAAAGATGAGGTGGATTGATAAAGTGGATTGTGTGAGGTGGATTTTGTGAGGTAGATTTATGACTTTAGACATTAGAAGAATTTAGGGATTTTATTTAATTGTAGGATAATGAACCAATCAAATAAACTTATAATATTTATTTAATTGATAGAAGAAAATAAGAATTTAGATAAATATCAAAATATTTACTTAATTCAATCTGAGCCAATTTTAGGTGTCTACATTTTGCCCCTCTTTGAAGCAATGTGTTTTATCACGTTGTTTCAAAGAAAAAGAAAAGTCCGATAATGATATATGCCCCAGTTACATGCTATGATGATAGGATGCCCCCTCGGGAGATTAGACGGGGAGAAGACGGAAGGCGTGAGATGGACAATCTCATGATAAGATATGTTGACAGGAGATGAAATGGTTGAATGCAGAAGAAAGGGATGAATGATAAAGAGATAAAACACACAAGCAAGTAAGCAAGTATGCACAAATGATACAAGCACAAACAAGGTATTGCCCCTGTCAAGCGGTAAACCAATGATATAGGTCGATGATGATATACGACAGTGTTGTCATGGTAGGAAATGATATATCCCTAGAGCAACACAAAGGATAGTGTCTAGTTTCAGGAAATGAAGCATGTCGTGTAAGACGCGTGTGTTGGTCTGGTTTCAACAATGCAACATCCTATCTAAGACAATTGATTGATTGATTGATTGAGTTAGTTTATGACCGGACAAGGATCAAGACCACTGATTGTGATTGGATCATTTGATAAGATTGATTTGACTTGATTGGCATGGATTAAGGATTGACTTGCAATTGGATACGGTATAGATATGGATATTTGTCACCTTGAGATAGCAAGTATTTTGAAGCGCTTTCATCATTGGGCTTTATTATGTTGTAAGAAAATACAAGCATCTAGGTATAATTAAACCGAGATGACCTGAGTATTACTTACATGGATTTTGATATAGCAAGTTGATACAAGCATCTAGTCAAAATTGAATCTAGATGACCTGAGTACTTCTTGCATTTTTCAACAGACAAGGATTGCCCCCTTTTCATGTTTAGACCTCAGAGTCCTCAATGATCTTTTGCCGATCATGTCGTTAGAGAAAAGTCGTCACATTACTAAAGTTTAATCCACAAGCAGCAAACAATGAAAATAATCATGCCCCCATCATAGCAAGGAAGCCAGAGGCAACGTAGTTTGGGGTAAACCCTAATGGATGTAAGACCTAGGTGATAGAAAGTGGAGTGGACCTAGACAGACAGAAAGATTAGACATGGGATGGCTGGGAAAGCGGGGATGGACTCAGATATGGACCAGATAATACTAAAAATAACAAGGAAATACCACGGATAGGTAGATGTATGGGTGAATGGACTGGGTAGGTAGAAGGAAACAAGGATGTTGACTCTACACATAGCACCTGTTTGCCAGGTTTTCACTATGGTACTTATCCAAGGTGCACGTTTGCCAGGTTTTCACTAGAGGATGGATTTTTTTTGGTTGCTTATTGCTATTTTTTTGCTTTTTTTTGCTTTCTTTTTTTTGGAATATTTGGAGGATCAGGCATAGAACTTTTTGAGATGAACATTGTTAAGTGGCTCATCTAGAGGAATGCCATCAGGTGTAGCTAAAATACAAGCTCCCGATCCATATGTTGCTGTCACAATAAAGGGACCTAACCAGTTAGGCTCAAACTTACCCTTCTTCTCGTGGTCTGCTTGATTTCTCTGATTCTCTTTGAGTACAAGGTCACCAACTTGAAACCATCTTTCTTTGACCATTTTGTTGTAATTATGCCATAGGCGGTTTTGATAGACATGGAGATGATAAAGCGCGGCAAGGCATCTTTCATCTAGTAGTTCTAGCTCTGCTAATCTGGAAGTGCGATACTCCTCTTCATTCATCAGGTCCTGCATGGATACTCTGAGAGATGGGATCTCGACCTCTATAGGTAGGATGGCTTCAGAGCCATAGACCAAGGTATATGGTGTGGTGCCAGTGGGTATTTGGATACTAGTGCGGTAGGCCCATAAGGTGGGGTTGAGTTACAGGTGCCAATCACGGCTAGCTTCATTGACCATTTTCTTGAGGATTTTGAGAATGGTTTTATTGGAAGCCTCAGCTTGGCCGTTACTCTGCGGATAGTAGGGAGTTGAGAAACAATGTTGGATATTGTATTGTGTGCATAAGGCATGGACATCTTGATTCTTGAATGGTCTCCCATTATCAGTGATAATGGCTTGGGGGATACCATACCTACAAATGAGGTAGTTAAGGATAAACTTGGCTATTTGTTTACCAGTGATATAGGTCATGGGAATGGATTCAACCCACTTCATGAAATACTTAGTGGCTGTAATGATAAACTTGTGGCCATTGGAAGAGGAGGGGTGGATTTGTCCTATGAGGTTGAGATCCCATTGAGAAAAAGGCCATGGAGTTGTCACAGGTTGTAGTTCATGAGCTGGTGCATGAATCAAATCTCCATGTTGCTGACATTATAGACACTTCTTAGCAAACCGTGCAGCATCTTGTTCTATTGTTGTCCAGTAATAACCTGTTCTGAGTATCTTCTTAGCAAGATTAGGACTGGTAGAATGTGCGCCACAGACACCTTCATGTATGTCTCGTAAGGTAGCTTCAGCTTCTCCCATGTTAAGACATTGTAAAAGGATACCATCGAGACTTCGGCAGTATAGTGTATCACCCAGAATGGTGTAACGGGAGGATCGACGGATAAAGGTTTTGCGTTGGGTGGAGGAAAGGTCAGAGGGAAAGGTATTGTGCTTAAGGTATTCATAAATATCTTCATACCATGGGGAATTGGGACCAACAAGTTTGTAGATGATTTCAGTAACTAGAATGTCGACATCTGGTATCAACAATTGCTCGATCAAGAATTCACATTTTTGTGTATTTGTAGGCATGTCGATCATTGATCTGACAGATGCCATAGAATCTGCAGCTTTGTTATGCTCTCTTGGAATTTGCTCAAATGTGATGCTAGAGAAGTGTGATTTGTAGGCATCCACTAGTTGCTTGTAGGGGACCAATTTTTCATCCTTTGTTTGGTACTCATCTGTGACTTGGCGAATGACTAGTTGTGAATCTCCATACACTTGTAATTCTGTGATGTCCCATTGAACTGTTGTATTGAGACCTATAAGGAGTGCTTCATACTCGGCAATGTTGTTGGTGCAAGGGAATGCAAGCCGATATGACTTAGGAATATAATCATTTTGAGGTGTGATAAATAGGATGTTGGCACCTGATCCATGCTGTGTGTAGGAACCATCAAAGTACAACTTCCACATTATGGAGTTGGAAAGAGTGAATAGATTCTCATCCAAAAAGTCTGCTACCATAGGGTGTGTATCTGTCATGGGCACTTTTGCTAATTGATCTGCTAGGGCTTGTCCCTTGATTGCTTTACGATCCACATACTCAATGTCGAACTCACTCAGGATCATGACCCATTTAGCTAATCTACCTGTGAGAGCCGCTTTTGCTAGTAGATACTTCAAAGGATCAATTTTGGCTATAAGCTTTGTGTACTGGTTGAGCATGTAATGTCGCAGCTTTTGGGAAGCGAACACTACTGCTAAACAAGATCTTTCCATCGGTGAATAATTAAGTTCATATCCCACCAAGGTTTGACTGATATAATAGATTGCATGCTCTTTTCCTGACTCATCATTTTGTGTTAGCAAGGCCCCTAGGGCTGAAACTGTAGTTGAGATGTATAATATCAATGGTTTGTTTGCAACTGGTGGAACTAATACAAAAGGTGTAGCTAGATACTCTTTAAGTTGATCAAATGCTGCCTGACACTTATAATCCCATCAGAATGAGACATCCTTTCAGAGTAAGTGTTGAAATGGTTAACACTTATCTGCTAGCTGTGAGATGAAACGCCTAATGGACTGCAACCTTCCCTGAAGGCTCCTTAATGCTTTGAGGTTCTTTGGTGGAGGCATCTCCACTATAGCCTATACTTTTGCTGGGTCGACTTCGATGCCTCTACGAGATACAATGTATCCCAATAGCTTCCTTGGTGTTACACCGAAGACACACTTCATAGGATTGAGGTGTACTTGATATTTCTCGAGCCTGTCAAAGATTTGTCCTAGAACTTGTAAGTGAGCTATCCTAGAAGATTTAGCTAATATGTCATCTACGTAGTCCTCCATGATATGATGAAAGAGATCGTGGAATATCACTGTCATTGCTCTTTGATAAGTTGTTCCTGTTTGCCAGATTTTCACCATTGGACGAAGGGATTTTTCTTTACTTTTTTCTTTTTTCTTTTTCTTTTTTTTTTGAATATTGAGATTGGAGAAGGTGGATATTGAGAAGGAGAGACTCTAGTATCTAGTTCTGAGAAAGGTGACAGTCCCACTAAATGGATATTGTCATATGGACCATGTCCTGTGTGCTCATAGATGTTGGTAGGGGATCGTATGAAAGTGATATGGCATAGGTAGATAGTGGATTATGATGCAGAATATGGAGGGAAGGCTTATGTAATAGCATGGACCATAGGCATAGGATGAGGAAGATGTGTAGGATAATGGATGTAAGATGGGGAGATGTAGTTATGTGGAGGTGTTGTGAAGTGGAAAGGAACCATGACCAACGACTGCACACACCGTGATAAACATTGAAGCTTTTGATGAGATGGTGGTGTAGGAAGCAATGGAGATGTTTGCTTAGGAGATGGTTGATGAAGTGATTTAGGAACCCACATAGATTTAGTATTTTTAGTGCTTTTGTTTTGCTTGTGGGATTTGTTAAAGGAATGGAAGTTTTGGATGGAAGTAGGCTTTTGGATGGATATAGGTGGTTGGGATTCTTGAGATGTGGATGAGGATTCCTCATTTGACTAGCTAGCTATTTTCTTAGGAACCCAAACCATTTTGTTTTTGGGCTTTGCATTTGGAGGTAAGGGTGTAGATGGCTGTTTAGATGAACTTTGCTTTGATTTTGATTCTTTATGTCCTAAGGTATGAAGACCATTAGGATTTTTGGTGGGATTTTTAGCTTTATGGATAAAGGCATCAAACTTTTTGCTTTTGAATCCCATGGGGTGGGTGGAGTGGATGGAATGATTGGAAGCTGTATGCTTAATTGATGTGTGCTTTTGTTGGCCATGTTTAGGGATGTAAGGATACTTATGAATGAGAGGTATGTTAGGTGTCAGAAGCAACGGTGGCAAGGTGGATGGAGGGACATTGGGAGTTGGAAGGAGCGGAGGTAAAGTGGATGGTGGAAGGTGTATGATCACATGCTTTTGACATTTATAGGATGATGGCGATGGAATGGCGACATATGTTTTGGGGATATGATAGGGTTTGCGATGGAAAGTGGTATACTTAGGAGGAGTGGAGGAAGTACCAACATCTTCAGTTTGTGTACCCTGGGTATGTATCCAAGGCCGTATGAAGGTGGAGGAACGTTGACATGGATAGGTTCCAAAATACCTTGTTCATGAAGGTCTAAACCTTTACCTTGATAGTTCATATACTGGAGTATACGGTGGATAGTGGGATTATGTGTAGGTAGAACACTAGACACAAGTTCTTTATTGGATGGAGAAGGCGAGATAGTGGATAATGGTTGCAGGTGTTCTAAGAAAGAACATTCACGCATGAAGGTAGTAAGACCAAGGATAAATGGTGGAGGCTTTGTAGCTTGGTCAATAATGGATGGTGAAGGAGAATCATTAGGATCGTGAGTAGCATTATGTTCACTAAGATCCAAGATATTTGTTTGATCTTTTATGCTTACTTGGGGGACAAGTGTCTCATCATGACAAGTGGATGTTTTCTCATTATGGATAGGGCTAGATAACATGTGACTAGGAGTAATTTGGATATCTCACTCATGGATGGATAGAGGATGATGGATAGGATCAAGATGCTCATGGATAGCTTCTTTATAGGTGTCAACTTGATCATGGAAATGGTATATATTATGGATAGGTTGAATTTGGATAGCGTGCTCGTGAATGGTTGTTGGGAGATGGATAGGATCAAGTGGCTCATGGATAAATTCATCATTATGACTATCATCTTGATCATGGAAAAGATACATATTATGGATGGGTTGCATAAAAGTGATTTGATATTGAGTTGGACTAGGGCTTAATGTTGCCACATGCTTAGGATTAAACCTTTGACATACCTCTTGGGTTGCTTGAATGGAAGTGGAAGGCGCTTGGATGGGCTTGTGGTCAACAACATGAGGGTGTGACGGACCTTGACTCTGGTGCATGGTAGAAGACTCTTGAATAGGCTTGATGGCTTGTAGGTCACATGATGGGCTTGAAGGGCTAAGAATGTTAATTAAGGGCTCTCGGATAGGCTCAAGGATAGGGGGACCACATGATGGGATTACAGGATTGGACATGACCTTTGGAAGTTCTTTAGTAGGCTCATGAATGGGTGTTTGACATGGAGGTAGTTTATTCCTAGCTAGTAGCCAATGGATCACATCCTTTGCAAGGGTATGAGTGGATTTTGCTTTCTTTCTAGCTTTTCTTTTGCGGTATAAATCTAGCAAATATTTTTCCCAAAACGCATCTGATTCTTTTTTGGTGTGCCATTTAAAATTTAAGAAACTAGATGTCAGTGTTGGTGGAGAGTTTGTAGATCTTTCTGTGGGTGTCCTAGGAGTAACCGTGGGGGTAATGGTGAGACAACCAGATTGCGGTGTGTGAGGAGGTGATTTTTTCTTCTTAGGGACAACTTGCTGGGACTTCATAGTTTGCTGGAGCCTAGTGAGTACCATGGAATACACTAGGACAAAAGAACTGCTGAGATTTTGCTTGTGATTTGGAAAAGACAAACTCTGATGCATAATTGACTGGACCAAAGGTGCTATACTGTTTGACCAGAGTCGCAGGACTGTGCAATCAAAAGTGTGCTACTGTAATACCAAAGGCGATGGACAGAGCTACCAAAGGCGAGATACTGCTATACCAAAGGCGAGCTATGGTTACCAAAAGTGAGCTACTGTTATACCACGGGTGCTGAAATAGTTTAGCCAGAGGTGAGGTACTATTATACCAAAGGCAAGCTACTGTTTAGACCAAAGGTGAGCTGCTGTTCTACCAGAGGTGCTGAAGTAGTGTCTGATGTGTAAAAAGGTAAAATTTTGATAGATCTGGTTTGTTTCTAATTGGATTTGTTATTGGTAAGAGAAAACACAGCAAGCAAAGTTGGCAAAGACGGACTGACATAACAAATAGTGTATGTTTGAGGCTTACAAAAAAATGCCCAATGTTTCCATAGGTATGAGACAATTTGCAAACAATTATCAAGCACTTTTTATCCCTAGAGACAAGGTTGCATTGCAATAGATCAGCTCACAGCTTAATACTCTGTCGATAAAAATATCATTCTATAAAGGTGTCGGATACTTTGTATCTTTGCGAGAGACGATAGGTAGGGATATCTCACCCTCCCCTTAGAAAGCTCAAGTAGGTCACAAGAGCTTTACGGCCAAGGGAATACTATCTCTTCTCAAGGGAGACAATGGTGAGTATCTTAAGGGCTTAAATCGATTCCCCTTGCACTGATGATTACTGCAATGTTCAGAGGTAGGTCGGGTAGTCTCTATCTAGAATGGTTCTTAGTAACTTTGAGGGACCAATACCTTACAAGCAATGTGACAAGCTACTAAAAGCTTTAACCAATCCTACTAAGAGTATCAAACACTTCGCTTAATGTGAAAATCATTTCCACAAGGAGCTAGTACACCTCTTTTCAGTTTGGCATCACAAGGTAAGGCTGACGTTGGTTAGGACTTGGCTTTTGCCTTATCCCTCTTATATAGCAGTTCAAAGGAAAACTCCGCTTAGGGTTGTCTCTTTTGGATGAAGCGCAATCCAAAAGCAGGCCCTTCTAAAGGATGCACAAAAATGTAAGAGCAAGCACATCAAACAGAGGTTCAATTGTCCCGTTATAAGAAAAATAAGGTGCAACTAAACTAGGCACACACACGTTTGTAGTTGTCAATTGTCCCTTATGAAATTGAAGCGTTTGACATTCATGTCCATTATCCCTTAAGAAAATTGAGGTGTGTTCACATACATGTCCATTGTCCCTTAAGAAAATCAGTGTGTTCCTAAGACTTAGATTGCCGAAATGAGTTGTTCAATTATCCCTTAAGAAGGCAATATGTTTCTAAGACTTAGTGCAATAAATCAAGATTTTTTCAACGCTCGTCTTGCATGAACATGTTAGAAAACTGGTTTGCTTTGTGTGAGTGATAAGAAGCTGCAACAAGTTAATTAGTTAGACTGCAAGAAAAAGGCTTGAAAAAGGTACAATCTCTTGAATAGGTCTACACCATTGTGAAGTTTGCTGCATCATCTTTCCGGAAAGTCCAAATTTGCAAATTTTTGACTCCGTATGCAAAAGTTGTGAAAATTTAAAAAAAAGGCCTATTTTGCTATGTGGGAAAAAAAATGAACTCCCCCTTTTGTTTATGTTTGAATTTTTTATTTTTTATTATTTTTTTTTGTTTGTATTTATATATGTATTGTTATTTCTTGAAGTGCTTTGTTTTATTTGAATTTTTTTTTTGTTTTTGTTTTTAATGTTTTATGTTGATTTATTTTATTTTTGTTTTTTAATGTGGGTTTTAAAAAAAATTGCTTTTGCTTGTTTTAAAAAAAAAAGATTGGTTTTGTAGCGGGTGGAGGTGGGCGGCGGCATGGCATGGGCAGCGGTGGAGGATGGGCGACAGCATGGGCGACGGCATGGGCGGTGTGCTGGGTGGCGGGCGTAGGCATAGGGGGCAGTGGAGAGGCAGGGCGCAGAGGAGTTTGGGGGGAGCGGCGCGAGGAGAAGGGACGGAGCCGAGGGGGCAATGGAGAGGCGGGGTGTAGAGGAGTCCAGGGGGAGCGGCGCGGGGAGAAGGGACAAAGCCGAGGGCGGTTGGTGGCTAGCCGGGCGGAGCACGGGCAGGGAGTGCCGAAGGATCTGCGTGGGCAGGGGGAGCTGGGCGGCAGGGAGCAGCAGGCGGTGGGGGAGCTGGGGAGGCGGCGCTAGGGTTTAGCGGAGGGGTTGCAGGGGAGAGGGGATGGGAAGGGCTGTGTGTAGGGAGGGGGAGAGCCGAATGGGGGTCTAGGGGGGAGTTTTGTGGGGGTCGGGGGGGAGTTTTTTTTTGGGAGGGGGGGGCTCGGGGGGTGGGTTTTTTGTGTTGTTTGTTTTTAAAAAAAAAAATTTTAATAAAAGGAAAATATTAAAATGAAAAACACCTAAACCCTAATGTTTTTTTTTTTTGTTTTTGTTTTGTTTTCGATAAATGTTTTTGATTGATTTTTTTTTTGTACTAAGAACAAAAAATGTTTAAAAGAACCAATAGACAAATAAAATATAATGCAATTTGTGTTTTTATTTTTATTTTTTGTTTTTTTTTTAATTTATTGCAAAAAATACGTTGAGAGGTAAAAAAAAATTTAAAAATTTTCAAATAGCAACCTAGACAAATGATATAGTATTTCTTACCTCCGAGGTTGTCTGGACCCAACGGTGAGCTCGATGTGTGTGGAGGAGGCCGTTTGTGAGAGTTGATGCCTAAATATTCATTGAAACACTTGTATCTGCAACAAAAACTTGAGACAAACACTCACAAACAAGATGGGGTTAGATCACCAGGCGTGCCAAAATGTGAATGGGAAATCAGATTGATCAATTAAGACAAATAATAATCCAAACATCAACAGAATAATGAAAACAAGAAAGATAGAAGGAAATGAAGCAAATGAATAACAATGCAAACCTTCCCTATTTCAAAGCTTCTATTGTTCACCTATTCTTCCTTGATCTCAAATGATGAAGATGGGCCCTCAGGGAGCTTGCTTCCTTGCTTCGATTCCTCAAGATGACAAGTAGAAATGGCTAGAATGATTCCTGCATTACGATGGTATGAAGAAGAGGATTCCCTGGTGGATTTTGGGCATAGTAAGGATGCCAAAAAGAAGTCTCCCTTATTGCTTAGAAGAGAGTTCTATTTATAGATTTTCTAAAAATAGAATGGAGGGTGAGGATCAACTGATGAGATCAATGGATCTCATTTTTTGTGAATCTTTAATTCATAAGGGATGAATTAAAAATTTAGAGTGGAGGATAGAGTGGGTTAAGACAATTGAATTCTTAATTCAACTTAGTGGAAGCATGATTGAATTTTCAATTCAATAGTGGAAGAATAATTGCATTTCAAATTCAATTGTGGGGGACAATTGATTTTGTAATTCAATGGGTGAAGAATAATGGAATTTGTAATTCAATGGTGGAGGACAAATTAAATTTCTAATTCAATGGTGGAGGACAAATGTATTAAAGATTCAATGAGTGGAGAATAATGGAATTTGTAATTCAATGGTGGAGGACAATTGAATTAAAGATTCACTTTTGGATAATAGTGGGGGACAATTGAATTAAGAATTCAATTTTGGATAATAGTGGATATTAGCTAATTAAATATTAAGAATATTTAATCATATGTGCAACATGGTGAGGTGGAAGAGATGAGGTGAAAAGATGAGGTGGATTGATGAAGTGGATTGTGTGAGGTGGATTTTGTGAGGTAGATTTATGACTTTAGACATTAGAAGAATTTAGGGATTTTAATTAAATAAAATAATTTTATTTAATTGTAGGATAATGAACCAATCAAATAAACTTATAATATTTATTTAATTGACAAAAGAAAATAAGAATTAAGAAAAATATCAAAATATTTACTTAATTCAATCTGAGCCAATTTTAGGTGTCTATAGCTTCCACAATCCATGAAGCACATCCACAAAGAGTGTAAACAATCAGGTCAGCCAAAACTAGTGTTGACACTAGGATCTTTAGGCACACACTTCCAAGAACAAAACTATAACTTGTGGACCAAGCACAAGCCTTTGAAATGATCTAGAAACATCCATGAACAACATGAAGTCACTTAGGATACAACAAATCCAGATGCAACAAATCTCACTTGAAGACAATTCATAGACTGCTCACAACTAACACTCCCAAACTCTGCTACTCAAGAAAACTACATTCCAGAGCATAAAATCACAAGTCCTTTAGATAGGAGATAGATATGGACCTTATGAACACTCATCCAGAATTGAAAGACCAAAAACCAAATTGCAGAGAAATGCGGAGCAAAATACTCTCTCAGTCACATTGCAAACACTGCCAGGCACAGTCTTCAAACTAGTGAACATAACTCTCAAACCACAACATTCTGGAGCACCAAATTTTGGATCTAATATCTTCAATCACTTCTCTTAAACATATCCAAACCTCATACTCTAGTCTTCAACATAGGAGAAATGTGGAGCAAACACTTGGACAGTATCTAGTAAGCCAAAATATATTTTCACAACACTGTCTTCAGTATTTATCAAATTTTCTCAAAAGCACTTGGAAACCCAACAACAAGAACAATATGTTAACATCATTAGCACTTTTACAAGCCATTCAAATCATCTTAACACAATAACTCAATCAACTAACAATCAACCACATTAGAAGATATAGTTGAAACCAATGACAACACAAGCATGTTGACATCAATGACAACATCGATTAGCACATACTTGCAACAATCTCCTCCTTTGTCATTTATGGCAACACATGATGTGAAAAACTATCATAACACAATTCTACACTGATCTCACTCTCCCCCTTTCTTTTATACATCTTACTCTCCCTTTATTGTTCACATGAACTCTCTCCCCCTTTGACATCAATGGCAAAGGGCAACACACCTTTTTCAATCTTTCTCCCCCTAAATAAGATATTGCACATATAGGTACTGCCATAGTAATGGGTTACACTTTTTGGGACATCCTGATTTATGTTGAAATCACATATTTTCAGAAAATATAATGATTTAAGCCTTGAAAGGTTCCATTTAAAGGATTTTAATCGAAGAGGGTTTGATCAAACCCCCTTGGATAGAACCCCACTAGTTTTAAACCATACCTATAATGGAGTCTCCTCTACACCTATCAAAATGCTGATAAAAAACCACTTTTGATTTACCTTTTGAGGGATCAAATGAATTCATTTAAAATTTATGTTTTGTAAGTATGTATTCCTTAGTATTAGTTTCTCAAAAAGCATAATTTTAAATATATTTAATTTGATTATTATATTTATTTTTTGTTTCTTGTTAATGTAGGTTTTTCACTGAACATCAAGTTCTCTGTTCTACACACATAGAAAATTAGTAAATTAGTGAATTTTTTTTTGAAAAATATCTATGCCGTAGCTATTGATGTCCTTGTTTCAACAAAAAATAAATAAATTTCAATACATACAAAAAAAGTTATGTTTTACAGAATACGCCTATGTCTAAATTATAATTGGTTTGACTTCAAAACTTAATAAAAAGTTATTCGAAAAAATATTATGAAACCAAACACATGCCCTATATATTGGTGTTACCAATCTAAATTCAAAAGAATTAGAATTTTATCCTTTGTAGAAAAATAGTTATGTTCTACATAATACACATCACTTTAAAAAAATGTTGTTTACTATTAAAAACTAGTTATCAAAGGAGACACAAAAAATTTTACAATTTAAATCCAATTTTTTTTTAAAAAGTATATTTAGAATCTACAAACAAAATCTCACAAATCACTAGTTCAGGTCATATTCAAATTCCTAATGGTTTAGTGGCTATAGGTGTCAAAAAATGTAGATTTTCTTCAAAATGTTGATTTCAATGTCAAGTTTGGCCAAAAAGTGTAACCTATTATTGTGGGATGACTCATTCTTGCACTGATCTCAACTACTTTGGGTGCCTCCCCCTTAGGAGTGCACACCATCCTGTACCATCTCTTATTTTTCCTTACTGCAACACTCTTTAGTGCCACTACCTGCTCCCCCTGAGAGGTAGCCTCCAACTCAGTTCTCAGAGGAAACATCTATACCAGAGGCTAGCTCAGGCTCATCCTTGACTTCATTGACATCCTTCTTGATCCATATCTTGTTCATCTCCTTCTTGGTTTCTATTGGATCAACCTTTTGTACTAGTTTCTTCTTTTCTACCAAATTATCCTTTTTCATGTTCTTGCTTCTGCAGAACTTTGCAATATGTCCAGGCCTATTGCAATCATAGCACACAACATTCCTCTAACTATTCTTCCTTCCATTCATTTTGGACTTGCATTGGTCAGCCTTGTGTCCAAATGTATTGCATGTAAAGTAATTTCCATTGAAAGATTGAGCCTTCCTTTCATTGTTATAACCATTCCTTAGCTGACTTCTACATTCACTAGCTCTATGACCAATTCTCTTGCATGTAAAGCATTGACTGGAGAAAGATGGACCATTTTTATTCTTTTTTCTCCTACATTGAATAGCCTTATGATTGAACTTATTGCATGAATAACAATAACCATCGAAAGATGAGTATCTTTGAGCATTTGGTTGCCTGACTAGTGGTCTTCTAGGTCCATTCCTTTGATTATGGATCTTCTTGCCTTTGTCCTTTCTGTTCTCAACATTCACTGCTTGACCTAATTTGGAACTTTCACCTTTCTCAATTCCCAAGCCTTCTTTTTCATCAAGTCTCTTTTGACTAGCAATCATCTCATCAAGTTTTCCAGAACTTATCTTGAACTTTTCTTCATAGCTCTTTACCTTCTCCAAGTCTGACTCCAAGTTCACAACTTCTTGTTCAAGATTTGTACAGTCTTCAATTTTATCTTTCAAACATTCCTCAATTCTTACTTTTTCTTCTTTTAGATCAACCATGGATTCATTTGCTAACCTCAATTTTTCACTCTCCTATTTATGTCTTTGTTTAAGATTCTTGACTTGCTCTCTTAAATTTATGATGCATTCATTTGCTTCTTTGACATTCTCCTTCAAATCCATGTTTTCTTCTTCAGATCTGTCTAGGTCTTCAAGAGCAATTTTGAGTTCTTCAATTTTAGCGAACATGCATTCTTCTTCTGACGATTTAACTACATGAATCTTTTCTTCTATATCCCTGATCCAATGCTCATCATTGCAAGTCTCAGTCACTATTTTAGGTTCAACTTTAGAAATCAAACACAAATTTATTTGTTCTTCAGCATCTCTGCATCCTATCAATGCACCTTTTCTTTTATCACTAATGATTTGGTCTTAAGTGTGATGCCTCTACATGTATTTGGGTGTTTGAGAGATTCTTTCCAGAGCTTCTTGTTCTTCAACCTGCATTTTTTTCTTCAGTTTGCACTTCCCCTTTTGTAGCATTTTTTTTTCTTTGTAAGAGAACCCATCTGAGTCCAATACATATTCATTAACTTCTGGATACTTCTGTATGTCTTCATCAACCTTAACATTAATACTTTCAACAATCTTCTCTAGCCTTCTGTTATAGCATTGGTGATGTCACATCTTGTTTTATGGACTATATTATTATTCTAGGTTAGAGAACATTTACTATGATTTTTTACTTTTAGTAATTCCATGTGTGTGAAGGTAATTATTGTGATGTTATATTTGCATTCATTTTAATATTGATTTAAAATATTATCAATGTGATTATAATGTTTTGCTTTAGCTATGTTTTGGGGAACTAACCTATTGACATCAAGTTGAGTGTGAATGAATGCAGGTACTCATCGAAGATGAGAACATAGTTGAGGTAGAGATGTCCTAGCCACTTGGCAAGAACTGTTTGGGATGGATAACCTTGATGCACTCACACACTCACATAGTCTCATATCATATTGCATTTTATGGCTTTAAATATGCGTTGTTGTATGGATAATGAATGAGATTTATGTTTACTACTTAGAGAAATAATGTGTTTTAATTGCTATAAAAGTTCTTTTCGAATGCATGATTTAATTATAAATATTAATGTTCTTTTGATTTATATTTAAAATGGTTTATTTTATATTATTTAATAATAAATAATAAGTGTTTCCTATTTATATAAATATTATTGATTGAAAAACAATATCTAGTCTAGATTTAAAACAATTTTGTTTAAATAGATATATATATTATTATTATTATAAATTACTTCTTGAGTTGTTTTTAGTAATTGTGTTTTATTAAAAATAGATAAATTATATTAATAATAATATTTTGTTTAGAATCTAATATAAAGATCTAAATGAATTTAATGTTGTGTAAATGACAGAAATATATTTAGTCACTGTCATGCAAGAGACAAAAATATAAAGTTATTTTATTCTATTTTATAAAAGAAAATTTGAGAGTCTTTTAATTGCAAATGTCATGTGAAATGGGAGAAAACTTTAGTTATAAAAAAACAATGGAATCATAAAAACAATGTGATGCTAAGTTTAGGAGAGTTTTTTAATAAAAACAAAAAGATCAACAAGGAGATTATTATCTTGGTTTTTGGAGAAACGACAAAAGGAGGATTTTTTATTTTTATTTTGGAGCAACAAATTTTGAGCAGTAGAAAGGAGGAAATTAGTTCTTTTCTAGAGCAACGATCGATAGAGAGAAGGATTAGTGACATCAACAAGAATTCATCCCTTTGGCAAGTGAATATAACTGGGTATTCTCCTTGTTTTTACAAAAAATAAATTATGATTGTTTAATGACTGAAAATACAATGTTTTTATGGCATGTATCACATTTTCTTTGTGGTCTATCTTTTGTTTGGATCGGCCTCATCTTTCTAGCATGACCTTTTTCCTTAGCTACTAAGTAGAAGACTCTACCTATTCTTGTTTTCATGTCTGCTATTCTTTCTTCCCTTGGTCATTGCCTCAAGTAGATCGACCCTTCCTTGGCTATTGTCTCAACCGTTTTAAACCATAGATTAAGTCCCAGTCACTATTAATTTAATCAATGACAGTCTTATGATCTTGTACCTATCTTTTTATCTAATTTTATTGGTGTTTCAAACTTTTTATTTAGTTCCTGTCACTTGTACATCAGTAGCCTATTTGTGAGTTCCAGACTTTTTATTTAGTTCCTATTGCCTGTGCATCAGTAACCCATTTGTGAGTTCCAGACTTTTTATTTAGTTCTTGTCGCCTATGCATCAGTAACCCATTTGTGAGTTTTAGTAGCTTTTAGTTCTTGTCGCCAGTGCAACAACAACCTATTTGTGAGCTTCCATAGCTTAGTTCCTGGCACAAGCTATTTAGTGACTGTATCTTACTTGCTGTTATTTCCTATCACAGCTTCCTTTCACAGCTTCCTGTCACAGTTAGTTATTTCTTCTTGTAGTGGATAGTAAGGTCATGGAATGGATTAGATTATAACTTAAATTATCTTTTTCTTATATGTTTGTTGTGAATGGAGTAAAATCCAATGTGTAGATATCATTGTTTTATTAAAACTTTGTTGAAGAGAATGGGTATACTTGATTTGAATTGTTTAGAAAACTTAATACAGTAGGAATATTTAAATGAAATATGGACTAGGAAATAAACTCAATTTAATAGCCTTATAAATGCAATTTGTATGATCAAATGATGAATTACTTGCTTGAAAAGTGTGTTTTCATGATTGATGTGTTGGATTCAAGATAAACAACTGAGAGGGGGGGTGAATCAGTTGTCCCAAAACTTTCTTCCTATTAATCACTTAAATCCTCTTTGTAATTCAGCAGCATAATAATAAGTCAATCATGGAAACATAATGCAACAATTCAAGAGCAGAAACATATTAACACATAAGACACCAAGATTTTAACATGGAAAACCTGGTTAAGGGAAAAACCATGGGGTGACTAACCCAAGATTGTATTCTCTGTTAAAAGAATAAGAAGAACAAAACGGCACATGCCAATTAGGGCTCACTGCCTGAGCACACTGCTCACAAGAGGCCCACTGCCTACAGGAGACACACTGTCTACAGAATGATAAATATTACATACTTGAACTGAAGAATAGCATCTTCACCATGCTTGAGTCAGTTCCATTTAAGCCCAATACTTATGCTCTTCCTTTCGCTCTGCTCCTCTCTACCACACTCTTATCTCTTCCAAGATACATTTAAAATGACTTCACAACTTATTTATGCAAGACATCAACTTAGGGATAATAATCCAAGTCGGCATACTTTACAAAGAAAATACACAAATACAACTTGTCTAATTACAAAAAGACTTCACGTGGATCAACATACTATCGGATACACAAACTTGAGACTTCAATCTTCTTAGAGGAACATGCCATGCTTCGTAGAACATCTTCAAGATCATCTGCAAGATGTGTAACTCATCTAGTCAGCCAAAGTTAGGAAGAACATCATCATCTGGAAGTAATTATTCAATTACGAGCTCAATCTTCAATGTGGACCACCAACATGAACTGGACACAATCCAAAGACCTCCACAAGCTTTCCTGAATCACCAAGAACATCCACACTACTTCTGCTTATTGAAATCATTCTCTCCTTCATCCGGAACCTCAAGAACATAGTCTGTTATCACTGTCATATTGGAATAGATGCTTACAGACCTCCAAACCACAAACCAATTGAGTTGCCAATTCACATTGACTTCCTAAACACTCCACCAAATATGTAGAACAAGATATTACATTTCTGGATCTCACCAGACCTATCTGTATCACTCTATCACCTCTAAACATCTGCTAGAATTGGTTTTACTCAAGTGGCCATAACTTCTTCAAATCTTAATGTGGACTTCTCAAATATTTATTGGATCATCTTAAGACACATATCTACAAACCCTTTTATGCGCATCCTTTGATCTTCATCTTAACTGGGATCTTCACCTTACTATCTTCACTATTCTTCTCGGTTCCTGATAGGACTAATTTTCTTAATATCCTCAACATACAACTCATCCAATCCTTGACATCAATGCAACAGGAGTATGTTGACATTAATGACAACACCAGTTAGGCCCATACTTGCAACAATCTCCCCCTTTATCATTGATGGCAACATATGATGTGAAAAATTGTTTTAACCATCAAGATAAGAACTTCTCCTCATTGATTGACATAACTCCCCGTATCAACAACAGCCATTCACATGTCTTCTCTTCCTTTATTGATCCCCCTTTGATCAGAAACCACTTTTTGTTTTTCACATGTCTTCTCTCCCCCTTTGACATCAATGGCAAAGGGCACATACTTGCATCACTTAGAATCATACCAACTGCTCCCCCTGAGTAGCAACTTCCCATCATCAATCCAGACCACAAGATATGACCGTGAGATCCACCAGACTTATGCACATCAGTGCACCTTAATTCAAAACCAGAGGGGTAATAACCCCTAACTTCTCCCTGAGATACTCAAAAGAGTCCTTAGGTAGAGGTTTAGTAAAAATGTCTGCAATCTAATCCTTGGAGGGCACAAACTCCAATTTGACTTCATTCTTGTTCACTTGCTCTCTCAAAAAAGTGAAACTTGATGGATATATGTTTTGTCTTTGAATGCAACACCAGATTTTTTGATATATTTATTGCACTTGAATTATCATAGAAGATTGTGATAGGTTCCTCATACTCCACTCTGATGTCTCTTAGAATTTGTTTCATCCACAATAGTTGAGTACAACTACCTACTGCTGCAATATATTCTACTTCTGCAGTGGACAGAGATATTGCCTCTTGTCTTTTGCTTAGCCAAGAAACCAATCTTTTCCCCAAAAAGAATGCTCCACCACTGGTACTCTTCCAGTCATCCACATCTCCTGCCCAATCCACATCTATATATGCATGAAGAGAGAAATCATGATCTCTAAGATACCATAAACCATACTCAACTGTCCCTTTTAGATATCTAAGAATCCTCTTGATTGCCATGACATGAGATTCTCTAGGATCAACTTGGAATCTATCAACAAGACCAACAACATTCATAATGTCAGGTCTAGTTTGAGTAAGATACAATAGTCCTCCAATCATTGACCTGTACTTTTTTTAATCAGCCTTAGGAGAGTCATCATCTTTGCTTAATTTACATCTGGTTGCCATGGGAGTACTCATTGGTTTTGAGTCCTCCATCCCAAATTTCTTCAACAATTCTTTCACATATTTGGTTTGTGAAATGAAGATTCCTTTCTTTGTTTGAATGATTTGCAGACCCAAGAAGAAATTTATTTCCCCAAACATGGACATCTCAAATTCACTTTTCATTTGATTTGCAAAAGTTTTACACATACTATCTCTTCCTCCAAAAATGATATCATCAACAAACACTTCAACAATTAAGATATTTTCACGATCAATTTTGAAGTATAAGTTACTATCAGCAGTACCTTTGTTGAAATAAATCTTCAAAAGATGCTTATCCAATCTTTTATACTAGGCTCTTGGGGCTTGTTTGAGTCCATACAGTGCTTTCTTCAACTTGCAGACCATATCACCATGATCAGACAATTGAAATCCATCTGATTTCTCAATGTATACTTCTTCTTCCAAGTCACCATTCAAGAAGGCAGACTTGACATCCATCTAATATACTCTGAAGTCCTTGAAGGCAGCAAAGGCAAGAAATAATATGACTGCTTCAATTTTTGCCACTGAAGCAAAAGTTTCTTCAAAATCAACTCCTACTTGAGAGTAACCTTTGCAGACCAATATGGTTTTGTTTCTTACTAATTCACCATCTTCATTCAGTTTATTCTAGAAGACCCATTTGGTTCCAATCACATTCTTGTTTCTAGGTCTAGGAACAACATCCCAAGTGTGATTTTTCTCAATTTGCATTAGCTCTTCCTCCATTTCTTTAGTCCAGTTTCATCATTGCATGCTTCATTCACTGACTTTAGTTCAATCTTTGAAATCAGAAAATACTTTTCTGAGTCTTGAGCAATCTTTCTTCTTGTTTGAACACCTTTGCTTTTATCACCTATGATCTGATCTTCAGATTGATTCAGTCTTACATACCTGGGAATTTTGGGACTTTCTTGCACTTCTATTTCTTGCATAGGTTCATTCAAACTTGTCTCTTCTTCTTGATTCTTTGGATCAGTCTGGATCTGAATTTTAGAAAGGGCTTGGACTTCTTGGACCAAAACATCATTCTAATCATCTTTATCATATTCAAAAAACCTTGAGGGCTTTTCAATACCTTCATCAACCTTCACATTTGTACTTTCTATAATCTTTCTCAATCTCTTGTTATAACACCAGTATGCTTTGCTTTGAGTAGAATAACCTAAGAATATTCCTTCATCACTTCTAGCATCAAATTTGCCAAGGTCTTCATCTCTTTTAATATAACATTTGCTACCAAATACTCTAAAATACTTCACAGTGGGAGTGATGCCAAACCACAGTTCATAAGGGGTCTTATCAGTATTGCTTCTGATTTGTACTCGATTAAGAGTATAGACTATACTGCTTACAACTTTTCTCCGGTAGATCTGAGGAATATTTGCTTCCATCATCATGGTTCTAGATGCTTCCTGGATGGTCTGGTTCTTTCTCTCCACTACTCCATTCTGTTGTGGAGTCCTTGGAGCAGGTAACTATCTTTTTATCCCATGTTTGTCAAAAAATTCTATGAACTCATCGGATCTGAATTCTCCACCTCTATCAGACCTTAGACATTTATGTTCAATCCGGTTTCGTTCTCTACCATAGCCTTGAATATTTTGAATTTCTCAAGAACCTCAGATTTCTCTTTCAGAAAAGTCACCCACATCATTCGAGAGTGATCATCAATTAATAACATGAAGTATCTATCACCTTGTAGACTCCCGATTCTTGCCGGACCACATAGATCAGTATGTACCAAGTCCAACAATCCAGTAGAAGATTGTTCCTTACTTTTGAATGTGACTCTGCTCTACTTACCCAACTGACATTCTTTCAACAAACTATTAGTAGGTTTCACCAGTCTTGGAAGATCTCTTACAGGCTGAGTGTTACTTATCTTGACGATATTATCAAAATTCACACGACACATTCTTCTGTGCCAACAAATAAACAACTTTTACCAGTACCAACCAAGTGGAAGATATTACATTTTGTTTGAGTACCGGATGCAATCTATGTTTTGGAACTTTCAAAGATCTTACATTTTCCATTTTTGAATCAGAGATCATAGCCTTTGTCCACCAATTGTCCAACACTAAGAAGATTGTGCTTCAGACCTTCAACATATAGTACATTACTGGTTTTGTTCTTTCCATCAAAAGAAATAGTTCCTCTACCTCTGATCTTGCCAGCAGAATTATCACCAAATTTTACAACTCCTTTATATCTTTCCAAATCTATGAACTTATTTTTGTCACCTGTCATATGATGGGAGCATCCACTGTCAATGACCCAATCATCATTTTCTTCAACTTGGGCATCCAGAGCTCTTTCTACCATTTTATGATTGACAGATTTAGAGGGCATTGGATCTTCTTCCTTGATGACAATAAACACCTAGTCACTTCTAGATTTGTTTCCTATTTCTGATTCATCATCTGTTACTCCTTCATCATCATCATATGCAAGAACATAGTAACATTTCTTTTGGAATCTTGATCTGTTTGGATTTGCTCTTGAAAATATTTTTGGACACCTTGAGGCAAAATGACCAATCTTATTGTAGTTAAAACATTTAAAGGGCAATTTTCCTTCATACTTATCAGATCCTCTCGGTAGTCTTTTTGCAATAAGGGCTTCCAGTTGAGAAGCTTCTGCTTCATCTTCTTCCAGATCTTTTCTTGCTTTTTCATACCATGATAGTTTTTGTAGACACCTAAAAATGTCTCGACCACCAAATTGACTCCCGATATCCCTAATCATGTCAATTTCCCTCCTAAACCAATTAATTAAATTTTATTTAATTAATTACCCCATCATTACCCTATTTTTCATCAGTTCATCCCAGACAATTGAATTAATTTCATTAATTCAATAGTTTCAAACTTAGGCAAATGAATTTAGTTATTATGCAATATTTACTAAATCATTTTTTTCCCCTTTTGCCACTAAACTCAATTAATTAGTTAAAATCATGTTAACTAATTAATTTAACCCATTTATTCTAGCCCTAGGGTTAATTAAATAAAGCCAATGTTTAATTAACCTTAAACCCCTCATTAGGATGGTCAAACCTAGTTTAACCCAATTTCCCACATTCTCCAAATAAAGAAATTGGAATAAATCCACCTAAAATTCTACATCACAATAAATAATCATTTTTCCCATGCCTATACCTCTATTTCCCCCTAAATGAATTTTTTAATTCATTTGCATTTCCCCCCATGAATCTTTTATTTGGGAATAATCTTCCCCCCATAACTTATTTAATAATTTCCTCTTCCCCAAATGAATAAATTCATAGCCATCCATTTTCCAAGATTAGATCTAGGCCCTCCATATCATCTCCATCCTCCACCATTAATCTTTCCAATCAATCTCCACCCTTGGATCAAAATCCCCTCCAAAAGTCTATAAATAGAGCCTCTCCCAAGCCATTTTCAAGAAGCCAAGTCTATGCAAAAGTAATAATGCCAAAATCACTCTTGAGCTAGGATAGTGAGTTGCACAACTTGAATGAGCATTTCACATTGGAATCCATTGTCTATGGATCATCTTGGTCTTAGGAGCTTGTTTGGGTGCAAAGGCTCCTTCCTCCCTTGATGGGATTAGATTTGTATTGTGAGGTATAATCTTGTGTATATTGCATTTGGTTTAATAGTTTAGCCTTGTTTGCATTTTAATCTACATTGGCACGCCCGATGGGACCCACAAGGTCTAGTCTAACTTGTTTTCATGAGTTTTTAGTGCTAGATAAGTGTGTTTTGCAGGTGTAGCGCCATTATACCCTCGCAGTGGTGCCATCACTGGCTCGGTTTAACACTATTCTCTATTTTGGTGCTATTTCTGCGCAGCACATTCCACTTCTTGCATTCACTCACCATTTTGTTGGTTTAAGATCTTGCTATTTCTAATTTTCTCTCACTCTTGATTTACACAGAGATGTTGAAGTTGTAAGGGGGGATTATGTCAACATTTTTACAAGGGGTCTAAATAGGCACTTTAGCTTTGATATCATCTAGTTTTTCATTTACTCTGACTAACAAGGCTAACAAGACCTTGACTGTACTATCTGACCCCTTGCATTGTGTAGAAAAAATTACTTTTTTGCAGGACAGACATGTTCAGTGTCGTATCAGTGCCATCACTTAGATCGGCGCCATCCACGGGATAACCAAACTCCCTGAAAGGTTGCACAGTAGCGCTTTCCTATACCTTTATTCTCGCCATCGTCTAGATCATCTCTTTCTTTTTGCTTTATTAGCGCTAAACGTTATTTTGTCGCTTTCACTGCCTTAGCTTAGTGCTATCTTTTATTTTGGCACTTTTACAGTCCTCAATTAGCACCATAATTTTAATTATCACCATTTCTTGTAAGTTAGGTTGTTCTGCTCGCAGTGGCACTTTCACAAACCTGTTTTAGCACTATTTTGAAAAAAAAAAACTAACTTTGCTGTCTATGCAGGTGTTGACAAGGGTTTTTGCAGGTTCTTATAATCCTTTGCAAGATACTAACAAATTGTTTGCAGGGTTCTATTAGTTTTTCTTGCACAACATCATTTCATGTGGGACTTAAAATGAACCTTTCTTTTGGCATCCTAGTTAGACAACACTTCAATTTGGCATTATAAAATTGATCAAACAAATCAAGCAAATCTCTTTGGGTGTGTGTGTGTCAAACACTTTAAGTTGGTGCTCTAAAAATTTACTCTTTTGTGTGCCAACAAACAACAAATCAAACACTTCAATTTTGGGCTTTAAAATGAACCACAAATTTGCATAAAACATCTTGGTTAAAAAGAACAACAACTTGCATCTCTCACGCATGTAACCAAGAAAATCATCTTAATTGTTTGAAGTGTTTTTGTGCTCTTTTTGTTTGTAACGTGACAGAGCATATGCTCTTCCCTCGCACTATTTTGGTGACCTTGGGAATCAAAAGCTCATCACAAAACTTGTAAAAACCACACCCCATTTAAATCTGAAAGATCTAAAATGAACCATGCTTAGTGTGATACAATCATTTAGAATACGTATGCTCTCCCCTCGCACCTTTGAGTAAACTTGGGGATCAAAAGTATTTTTATAATTGTATTGCTTTTGTAATCCTTAGAGGGCCTACCACCCCGCTTCGAAAGGTGGGAACGACCCAAGCGGCATCAAGCTAAAGCCAAGCTTTTCCAAGCCGCTATATAAAATAAGGCATTTGGGATGAAATTCTCAAGCGACAGGTGTTGTTGTGTTATACCGACAGCTAACCTCCCCCAAAACCCTCCAAGGCATAACCCTTGGAGGCTGGGAGACTCCATAACAGAGAGTAGCACTGCCGCACGTATAACCACCTGAACAGATGCCCTTACTATGAACCTTTATTTTAGCAAGCCAAAATCCATCTATTTGTTGACACAAAGGGGAAACCCTTAAAGCGGCCTCGATTCATGCGGTTCTTAACCGAGGTAGCAGGGACAATCTAAAGGTTTGGTGAGGGACAAGCCTTATAAGAAACCCAGATCTTGGTATGCGTGAGAAGTGTGTGCAATTGTGAGGAGGAGCCAATGCTACCAAGATCCTGGAGCTACTCGCTTTGAATAGGCGGAGCTAGGGGATTCAACAAATACTGTCACATTCTTGCCATAGGTTGTGAAAAGTGCTTGTTCAAACAAAATCATACGTCATTTCACAAAACAAAAAAATCTTGGTTGTTGTGTGTTCATGTGCTTAATTGTGTGTTAAATGTGCTTTTATTATTCACAAACAACCTACCAAGAGACATTGAAAACAAGTTGACCAAATTCCCATGAAAGAAAATCCAAATTTGTCCTCAAAATTTTGTCTGCCCTGTTTCAACGCCATATCTGCCTGATTGTGGTGCCATTTCACCTGTGGATTGGCGTTGTTCCCAGATTGACTGGCCTAAAACAGAGACCTAGTTAGTTGTGATCCCCACCATCTACACTGCCATAATCCATAGTCACATTCCAAAAATCTAACAATAGTCCATCCATTTTCTTCCAATTTTTTCAAAACCACACCTTCTCTTTTGACCTTAGAGGATTAACCACCACCATTGTTGGAACCCTTAGCTATATCAAAATCCATTCAAATTTCCATCCGCTTGTCTTCAGTGATTACATACCTTTTGGACCAAATCAAAATCCTTGTCATAAGAAAATCACTCCAAAAATCCCCAAAATCTCCCAAATCAAAACATCATCAAAATTTGTCATCCTTTTGAGCTAAAAATTGACCTAGATTTTCTCCTACACACATCATATCTTTTTTGGAAAGTCAATAGTCTACCTTCCAAGTGAAATCATTATCCCTCTTTGCGTAAGGTCATTAGTCAACCCCAAACAAAGAAAGACATCTCTTTTGTGCAAACCACAAATCTAGGTCCTATCTGTATATCGAAAAATTTGGATCTATAAATGGAAATGATCAAACAATTGAAATGCATAACCTAAATCTAAATAATTCAATACCTCGAAGATGCAAGATGAGCTTGATTGATTAATCAATTTATTGTGTTGATTGCTCGCTTCCATAGCATAACATTGATAGAGAGATAAATGATGGATGGTTGATGGTGCAAGCTAGAAGAATGATTTTGGTAGAATGAGGATAGATAATGGCTTGAGATGAAAATTCAGCAGAGTGAGGTTTCATGAAGAAGAATCCTGAATCATCTAATGGCTCAAGAGAGGCTTGTTTTATAGGAAAGGCTTGGTTCAAATGGATGGCTAGGATCAATTAGGGCTTTAGATGAAATAGATGGATAGGATTAAGTTAGGTTTCCTTGCACATTAAGAAATTGTAGTCAATTGACATGTGGCAAGGGAAGATAAGGCTTAGGTGTGCTTGTGTAGATAAATACTAAAATTAGGTCCCATTAGTTGTGCATGTGAAGGACAAAAGTTGTACTACAACACATGATTAAGGGGAAATAGACAAATGTCAAGGTGAGATGAAAGGTCATGTGACTGAATTCAAATAAAATATTTGAATTAGTTGGAATATGAGTTGGAAATTAATTAAATAAATAAGATTTATCTAATTAATTTGAAAGATGAATAGGATGGGATAAGATATGATGTGGAAATTAATTAAATAAATAAAATTTAATTAATTAATTAAAAAGTGGGATTATGATGTGGAAATTAATCAAATAAATAAAATTTATTTAATTAATTGGCTAAGTGGGATTAAGAGTGGGATTTAGGACAAAATGGCTTATGATGTCTAGGATAATGTTTTTGACAAGGTGTTGCTAGACATGGACAAAGTTGGGACAAATTTGGGTGTCTACATTTTGCCCCTCTTTGAGATGATGTTCGAGATGATGAGCTTTGTGTCAAGTAACATCATTTCAAAGAAGTTAAGGTATGGATAGAGGAAAAGGATAGTGATGATGATGTAAGGATATGATGAGGATGATGATGATGAAAAGAATAAGATGATGATGCCCCCTCGAGAGGATAGGCGGGTTGGACAAACACGAGTATGCTCTCGAAAAGAAAGGGATTGGCTAAGAAAGAAAGATAAGGGAATGGATAGAAGAAATGAAGATGCGTTATGCTGCAATGAATGTGAGTAACCATGATGTTTGATATAGCACTAGACATTATGCACCAAGGTATAAGAACCAGGGTGACAATGTGCCTGGTGCCCCAACATAATACAACCTTGTCTAACGTATGAGGAAGTAAACTTAGAGCATTAAAGTCCTAATGCACAAAAGGTATGATATGACCTTAGATGCAAAGGATAGTGCAAAAAGCTATTCCAACATACACAAGATATGAATATTAGCTGGAAATGATATGGATTTGATACAAAATGCAAGATAAAATAATAACACACACAAGCAAGCAAGCAAGCATGCACAAATGATTCAAAAACAAACAAGGTATTGCCCCTGTCAAGCTGTAAACCAATGATTGGTTGTTGATTGATGATAGTTGAGAGTGTTGTCATTGTGGAGAAAGCTGTATCCCTAGATCAACACAAGGTTGTTTGCTGAGTTGGTTGGTTGGTTGGCTGATTGATTTGGTTTACAACAAGTCTAGGATCAAGGCCATGGATTGCGCTTGGATAACTTGTTTTGATTGATTAACTTGATTGGTATGGATTAAGGATGGGCTTACACTTGGATCATTTCTTGGAATGATTTGATTTGATGAATGGATAAAGATTGATTTGATGAAATGTTGATGATGGGATGATATGTGGTGGATTGAGCTGCTTTGGATTTGTTCCGATTGGAGTTAGATGTGATTGAGTTGATTTTCTTTGGTGTTGATGCTAATGATTGATAGGATGTATTTTGATGGTTGGATTGATGTGCTTTGAGTTGATTTTCTTTGGTGTTGATGTTGATGATTGATAGGATTTGTTTTGATGGTTGGATTGATGTGCTTTGAGTTGATTTTCTTTGGTGTTGATGCTAATGATTGATAGGATTTGTTTTGATGGTTGGCTTGATGTGCTTTGGTTGTGATGTTTGCTATTGCTAGGTTGATTGTTTTGATGATTGGATTGTTTTGAATGATGATAATGATGGTGCAATGATTAGAGTGTCGATTCAATCTAAGCATAAGCAAGTCTTCTCAGTATGCTCAAAGGATGCAAAAAAAACAAGGTATTGCCCTTGTCGAGTCATAAACCAATGATTGATTGTTTGATTGATGATGATAGATAGTGTTGTCATTGCGGGGAAAGCTATATCCCTAGATCAACACAAGGATGTGGAAACACTATATCCCATTGATGATGATTGATTCAGTTTATGACAAGATTAGGATCAAAAACCCGTTGATTTGATTGGATAATGTTCCTTGATTGATTAGCTTGCTTGATATGGATTAGTGTGACTTGGATTTAAGATCATTGCTTGGATTGAGTTGATTGATATGATTGGAAGAAGCGATTGATTGAAATGGATGAATGAATGTTATTGATAGGAAGAATTGATGATGGTGATGATTTGATTTTGATTGAATGTTGATGGAGTGGAGTGATTTGGATGATAATTGAATCAGTGTTATTACTTTTATTTCTTAGATTTTTCATTAGATAGTTGATTTTTTTGATTTTTTGACATATTTTGATTTGTTTTTGGAGTTTTTGAAATGTTTTGGGATGTCAATGGATTTACAATTGAGTAGCCTTTGTGCTAGATACCAATGACAAGGGAGAAAACCAAGTCTAGGTGCAAAGGATGGATGATAGTGAATGAGATGGAAGGCTCATAAGAGTTAGATGGATAAAGAGATAGGCCATAAAATGGATGGATGTATGCCTCATAATAAATGGATAGGTAGGCTATAGTGGAAAGCTCAAGATAAATGAATGGGGATAAGCTATAAGATGGAAAGCTCGTGATAAGAATACACCATGGTGGATGGATTATAAGGGAGATAGGATGTTATCTCCAAAGGTTATTTTGCATAGGAAGAACTTACCCCATTCTAGGTGGTAATGCTTAGGATTTTTACATGATTAATTTCATGACCAAGGGATGACATGATGGATTGGTTTAAATGAGATGGATAAATGGTTAATGGATAGGACTTGGTTTGGAAAGTGTTGGCAAGAGACACTATATGGATTCATGAATGTTGTCATTGATGGCAACAAAGGTTAGCCCACACGTCCGTAGGACATAATGAGTCTTTACCGGAAGACAGATTGCAAAGTATTGAGGTCCAGTAAGTAGGAACAGAGCAGTTAGTAAGGTTTGACAGACAGGTCTGGATCTCTCAGAGAAAGTATCTTGGTGAAGTATGGATTTGGGTAAGTCAAGAGGACTACCTTGAGTGATAGAATCCAAGGATTTAGCCTCCAGTGATAGATGAAGAAAAAGATATGATCACTTGAGTATCAGGTTCCTGATTGGCAGTGTGATAGAGGAAGAACTGACTAGCAGAACATCAGACATCATTCTGAATGTGTTGCTGATGATGGAAAAGGTTCTTAAGGCATAAGTTATGTTTGACCAACATGATTAATGACTTCTGCAAGTATATGCTTGATCTGCATTACTTGATGTGTAAGGATTCAGCTGACAGATCAGAGTTTGTAAAAAGTTTGACTATTCCGGGTGCCGACTAGAAAGGTGATGAAATCACTTGTGCGGATATATATATATACATGATGGATTTAGTTGTGAGAGGTGTTGTTGTGGTTGAATATGTGCGAATAAGAGCAGTACAACAAAATAGAAGCAGTAAGGAAGGTCTGGTATGTGAAAGGAAAGCAGCATAAGAGAAGAGCAAAGATGAAGTGTAGCAGATCAGTGTACTGAGCCTAACCGAAACTAAACTCCAGCATATGTAGATGCTTCCAATCAGTTCAAGTATTGTATAACACTCTTTTTGTAGACAGTGAGTCTCTTGTAGGCAGTGTGCCTCTTGTGAGCAGTGTGCTCGGACAGTGAGCCCAAATTGGCAAGTGCCATTTTGTTTTTCCTTATTCTTCTAACAGAGAATAATCTTTGGGTTAATCACCCCATGGTTTTCTCCCTTAATAGGGTTTCCACATCAAAAATATTGTGTCATGTGTATCTCCATTTCATGGCTATGTTTGCTTATTTGAATTATTGCTGCATTGATTATTAAGAAAGTTTAGAATGTAGAAAATAGTAGGATAACTGATTCACCCCCCCTCTCAGTTATCAATAATTGGTATCAGAGCTAAGTTCCTCCTAACAAAGTCTAACAGCTTGAGGAAGATCTAGGAATCCAAATGGATGCATATGGTTTAAGGGAGCAACTCAAGACTACCCTTGATGATCTTGAACAGTCAAACTTTGAAGTGAATGATTTAAAGGAAAGACTCAAACAGGCTGATGAATTCATGAGAGAACTGAAAGATAAATTAAGTCTCTATATGAAAAAGAGAAAGGAGCTGCTTTAGCAATTGGCAAGACAAGGTGAAACAAATGATGCAAATGAAGAGCTGAAGGAGAAAACCAATTTATGTGAAAAGTTATCAAAAGAAATCATTATGGTAAGACATGAAATAGAATCAGGAGTTATGAAGTTTACCCAAGAAATTGAAGAGAAAAGAAAAATTAAAGATTATCTAAGACAATCTCTCAGGGACAAATCAGAATATTGCCACTAGATGGATAGAATTATCAGACATCTTGAATTTGATCTTGAAGATGCTAAAAATAGTGAAGAAAAACTTAAGGATCAAATTGTCTCTCTCAAAAGGGATCTTGAAATAGCAAATGAATATAAAGAGAAATTCAAGATAAGTTCTGCTCAACTTGAAGTTCTTCTTGAAAGTCAAAAGAAGGTAGATGACAAGTGTGGCTTGGGATATGAGAAAGGAGAAAGCTCTGGATCCGGTCAGAAGAACTTTGGATCAGAAAATCCAAGGAACAAGCCTAGAAGACCTCCGGTAAGATAGCCTAATGCGTAAAGATATCCATCCTTCAATGGATATTGTCACAACTGTAATAACTTTGGTCATAAAGCTAATCAGTGCAGAAAGAAAATGAATCAGACCAATTCATCCTTCTCTAGACAGTGTTTCAACTGCAAAGGGTATGGTCACAAATCTCATGAATGCAGAAATATGCAAATGAACAAATCATTCAATGGTAGATGCTTTGCATGCAATAGAGTAGGTCATATGGCTAATCAATGCAGATCAAAAGGATATCAGTCAAATATGCAAAGAAATGTTGTTTGCCAAATCTGCAATAGATCTGGTCATAGTGCAAGATTCTGTAGAAGCAAGAATCAGGACAAAAGAGGTCCGGTATATCATAATCAGAATCAAGATAAGGGTAAACAAAAGATGAATGCGGATGAAGTTAAAAGAGAGATGAACAAGATTTGGGTGAAGAAAAGTACAGAGAATGTAGAGGATGGATCTGCACTAGACTCTAGTGCTAATATTCCCTCTAGAAATTAAAAGATGAGCTCTGGCTTAGGGGGAGACACAAAGAAAACCTTGTTCCCCCAGCCAGTCAATTGGTGCCGAAACTGGCACAAGAAGAGCTGCGGATTAAAGAGTTCATAAGGGAAACATCCAAACAAACTATGGTGAAGATTTGGAAGATCAGAATGATGTTTAAAGATCAAGATTGATCTGGTTCTTCAAGGTTGAGCATTTATTACAACCTGACATTAGGGTTTGCGGAGCAATATAAGGGTGTTCTCATTAATCATTTGTTCATTCTACATTCAAGAAGAAATGAAAAGTGAAGCTCTGCAACAAATCTCCTCAAAGCTCATCTAAGATCATTTGCAGAAGCTATTTCATCCAGAAATCTTTAGGCAAACTCCGTGAAATCGAAAGGTGCAAAAGGTATTTCCCGTTTTCAATATCTCTCTGCAAATTTTTTGAAAGATGGCTACTCCAAATATAGTAAAGATTTCTGATAGACCACACCCTACATTTAAGAAACATCCATACAAGTCTTTGGAGGCAGATCCCCTAGGAGCCTTTTCCAGTGTTCCGCATGGCGTATTGCATACATAAGACATTAGGGTTTACATACATGCAAGTATTGAAGAGTTTGGGGAATTCAAACTAAGAGACATCTATCAAAAACATTTAATAGATGATGCTTTTGAGCTTAAACAAGAATATAAGGCCATCTAGGAGAAGCACTTTGATCAGTTCATTCATTTCCCCTACTTTAAAGAAGATGAATGGGTCTGGTATGTATTGAGTAGAGTACATGATAACTTCCTTTGGCTAAACAGACCTTGCAAGATCACAAAGGAGGAAACTAGGGCAGTAACTAGTTTATACTCCTCCGGAGGGTTACCTGTCCTCAAATCTATCAAAAACAACACTATGACTGAGGCCACCAGATCAAAATTTGATAAGAGAGTAATGATCATTGAAGATATTATTGACCCGGATATCAAATTTGCTTCTATGATAATAGGATATAAGATATATCACTGTAGTAGGGAGAACTCAGTTTTTGGAACTGCAATATATACTACCTATGAGATGCTGAGAAAGAATGCAAAATATGATCTCTGTGAACTTCTTTTGAGCTAATTAATGGAAAACTTACAGAAGATCAAAAAGGACAAAAAGAACTCCTTTAAATATGGAGGACTGATACTATGCTTATTTTTCTACTTCATGAATGAGCTTCCTAGATCAAGTGGATGGGTATGGGAAAATGACAAACCGGTAGCAATCCAGATCAGAGATTACTTGCATGAACTTGGAGATGCTAAGGCAAGAAGTACAACTCTGTCAGGTTACTTCAAGCAATTCCAAAATATAATGCAAATCAGAGAAAGAATTCCCAAATCAGTGGTTGAGAAATATAAGAATATAGTGTGCTTCATGGTAGACACTGATCAATGTCTAATGGAGGCAATAGAGCCAAGGACAGTCTGGATCATGCCCATGGGGTATGAAGTCGATGAGAAAATTGTTGAGTTGCATATTAAACACATGCTGAAACAACCAAAAGATCCCAAGGCAGAAAGGTTTGGCACCTTTGAGGAGCTGAGTGTAAAGATTCATGTGGAGCTCAGAGAACCAGAGATCAAGAGGAAGGTGAGAAAAGAAGTAGAAAGTATTGCCCAAGGCCTAGGCATCTCAATGGAGGCACTTGATGCTCACAGGAAGAAGAGGGAAAAGGCTAAGGAAGAGAAGAAGAAGGCAGAAAAGAAAAGTGAGGAAAGTGTTCCGGTAGAAACCTCCACCCAGACTAGATCTTCAAAGAAATTTGCACCTGCCACTACCAAAAGCTCAAGGGCATCTAAGCTAGAAGCACAATCATCTGGCAAAGGAGAGAAGAGAACAAAGACAAAAGCTGCAAGAGCTTATGTCAGTCAAAGGGATGAAGAGGAGACTGAATCTGATGAAGAAATCAGGAAAATGAAAAAATAGAAGAAATCATTCGGTGAACACTCTACCGGTAAAGGAGAAGAAGAGAAGGAAGAGGAATTTGTTGAAAAATCCACTCTCTCCTTAGATGTTGTAGTGAAAGTAGTCATTGTGGATGGAAACCTACAACCCCTAACAAAATTCTATGATGATTGTAATGAAGCAGATAAATAGATTCTGGAGGAAGCCATAGTTCAATTTTTGAACACTTACAACAAAGCTTTCATTGAAATTATCTCTCTAATTCCCAAAAGCTTAGAGAAAAAGATTGAAATGAGGAAGAATAATGCTCAAGCAAAAGACCTCGAGATCTAGGAATAGATAGCAATTCAACTATTTCCTTCAATCGATCCCAAAACAATGAATATGGTATTCAAAGATTGCAAGGATGAGTTCCAGAGCAAAGCCAGGATGAATCAGCTAATGCTTGGTGAAACCGACAAAGTGGGAAAAGAAACTGAAGAGATCCTCTGAAATGCCTTTAAGAAATTCAACATTCCAGTTATAGAGGACTTGGGTACTGACCCCTCCACCACAAGTGTTGCAGTAGAGTCTACTGAGAAAATGACAGAAGAGGTAATAGACTCCAGTGCAGAAACAACTAAGGACTTGGAATCCTCTGTTCCAGAAGAAGTGGTCCATTAATAGACTAATATCTCTCTTCTGATTTCCCCTACTGACTCTGGATCCAAAGGAGAAGAAAGAGTAAAGGAGAAAGAAGCAGAGGTGAAGGGAAAAGAAGATATTAGTGCAAAGGTTGTGGAAGGAGATAAATCTCCAAAAGACAGTTCTATGACTGCAGAAGAGAAGAAACATCTGTCTCCAGCAAGAGACACTGCAAAAACTATCCAAGAATTCCTAAATAAAGAAACAATGGAGATTGATGAACTGGAGCTTCTACAAGGACCATTCAATTTTGATTCACTTTCTCTGGTATAGATAATGAAGATAGCTTCATTTGCTAATGCCAATGCTAAAGAAAAACTCTTAAAGTCGCACATGGAAGACTATGATTTGATAGAAGCTACTTCCAAAGTGCTAGAAAAGATCATGCCATCATTTCAAAAGGATCCCATAGCCTCCTCATCCGGTAATCTCAAAACTCTAGTCAGCAGTGTTAATACACATTTTGATTCTCTAGAGAAGTCAGCTGAAGAAAAGGTCCAGAAGGAGTTTTTGGATAGGAGATTCTTAGAGGTACAAGGGTTGATCATTAATGATAGGAGAAACATGAATATTAGGATAAAGAGCTTAGAAAATGCTCTTAAAGATGGTGGTGAAATATACAAATTTTGTATTTCCTGGTCCAAAGCAATAGTGGAGATTGAGAAGAAAATAAAAGAGCAAGAGGATAAACTACTAAGTTTGTCTCAAAGTTTTGATCCTCTCTCTTCCTCCATAGTAAATCAAGAATGTCAGACTATTGCAATCACAAATGCAATAAAGAATTTTGAGAAGGAAAGGAAGAATATAATTAGCCAAATGAGTGAACTTATAAGGATCATTATCCCTAAGTTAGAGGCCATGCATGAGGCCATAAATGATGCTCAGACTACCGCCCAGACAAATGATCCGATAGATCTTAAGAGGGTAGAAGCTTTTGCGTTCCTGTTGAGTGGTCACATCTCCATTTTGGATCAAATGAAGCAAAGCTAGGCTGTAGAACTTATCCAATTGAAGACATCCTTTGCAGACATTCTTCAGTTTATGTGAGTATATAATATGTGGCTAAGTATAGTAATTTTTTTGAAAATTTTGGTATCTGGACCCTACCCTTTGCCATTGATGTCAAAGGGGGAGTGAGGAGTAGTGAAAAATGAGGAATCCAACTAAGGGGGAGCTTTGGAAAATGTATATAAAAATAGAGCATCAGCAAAGGGGGAGCATAGTGTAAACACTTAGTCATTTTTCACTAAGTGTAAACACTTAGTCATTTTTCACTAAGTCTTGCCATCAATGCCAAAGGGGGAGATTGTTGGCAAGAGACACTATATGGATTCATGAATGTTGTCATTGATGGCAACAAAGGTTAGCCCACACATTCGCAGGACATAATGAGTCTTTACCGGAAGACAGATTGCAAAGTATTGAGGTCCGGTAAGCAGGAACAAAGCAGTCAGTAAGGTCTAATAGACAGGTTCGGATCTCTCAGAGGAAGTATCTTGGTGAAGTATGGATTTGGGTAAGTTAAGAGGACTACCTTGAGTGATAGAATCCAAGGATTTAGCCTTCGGTGATAGATGAAGAAAAAGATATGATCACTTGAGTATTAGGTTCCTGATTGGCAGTGTGACAGAGGAAGAACTGACTGGCAGGACATCAGACATCATTCCAGATGTGTTGCTGATGATGGAAAAGGTTCCTAAGGCATAAGTTATGTTTGGCCAACATGATTAATGACTTCTACAAGTATATGCTTGATCCGCATTACTTGATGTGTAAGGATTCAGCCGACAGATCAGAGTTTGTAAAAAGTTTGACTATTCCGGGTGCCAACTAGAAAGGTGATGAAATCACTTGTGCAGATATATATATACAAGATGGATTTAGTTGTGAGAGGTGTTGTTGTGGTTGAATATGTGTGAATAAGAGCAGTAGAGCAGAACAAAACTAGTAAGGAAGGTCCGGTATGTGAAAGGAAAGCAGCATAAGAGAAGAGCAAAGATGAAGTGCAGCAGATCAGTGTACTGAGCCTAACCGGAACTAAACTCTAGCATATGTAGATGCTTCCAATCAGTTCAAGTATTGTATAACACTCTTTTTGTAGATAGTGAGTCTCTTGTAGGTAGTGTGCCTCTTGTGAGCAGTGTGCTCGGGTAGTGAGCCCTAATTGGCGAGTGCCATTTTATTTTTCCTTATTCTTCTAACAGAGAATAATCTTTGGGTTAATCACCCCGTGGTTTTCTCCCTTAATAGGGTTTCCACGTCAAAAATATTGTGTCATGTGTATCTCCATTTCACGGTTATGTTTGCTTATTTGAATTATTGTTGCATTGATTATTAAGAAAGTTTAGAAAGCAGAAAATAGTAGGATAATTGATTCACCCCCCCTCTCAGTTATCAACAGAAAGAAGGTATGCCAAGAAAGATCCAAACATGTTTCAACATTTTGCCCCTATGTCTTCTTCAAAATCAAAAGGTGGAAGGATGGATAAATGGGTTCAATAGGATAGGCATGTTTATGTAATGACTAAGGATGGTAGGATGGCAAGATAGGATAAGATAGGTTGGTATGATATAATGGGATAGGTAGTTGGGAAATGGATAGGTTGGATGAGACAATGTGCCCCCAAGTGTAGGTGACATAGAAGATCAACCTACACATGATGCATGTTTGCTAGGTTTTCATCATGGTACTTATCCAAGGCACCTGTTTACCAGGTTTTCACTATTGGATGAAGGGATTTCACTTTACTTTTTTTATTTTTTTATTTTTGTTTTTTTTCTTTTTTTTTTCTTTTTTGCTTTTAGATGGGTTGACAATTACACATGGCGCCTGTTTGCCAAGTTTTCACCATGGTAATGGATAGGAGGGACTCAAGTGGCTAGTGCTATGAAGGTTGATAGTGTCCCTTTAGAGATTGATGATGTCTTCGCATGGACCATGTCAAGTGTTCTCATAGATGTTGATAAGGGATTGCATGGATGGGAGATGGATTAGGTGGATAATGGATTATGATGTCGATTATGGAAGGTTCATGCAAGAATAGATGGATGGGGATAGTGGATTATAATGTGGATTATATATAGGCTTATGGAATGAATATGGATGAAATGTTTATGTCAAAGCATGGACCATAGGAAGGTGATTGGGGAGATATGTAGGATAATGGATGGAAGATGGGAAGATGTAGTTATGTGGAGGTGCGGTGGAGTGGAAGGGAACCATGACTAACGGCTGCACACACCGTGATAAACATTCAAGCTTTTGGTGAGATGGTGGTGTAGGAAGCAATGGAGATTTTTGCTTAGGAGATGGTTGATGAAGTGATTTAGGAACCCACATAGATTTAGTATTTTTAGTGCTTTTGTTTTGCTTGTGGGATTTTTGAAGGGAATGGAAGTTTTGGGTGGAAATAGGCTCTTGGATGGATATAGGTGGTTGGGATTCTTGAGATGTGGATGAGGATGCCTCATTTTCTTTGCTAGCTATTTTCTTAGGAACCCAAACCATTTTGCTTTTGGGCTTTGCTTTTGGAGGTAAGGATTTAGATGGCTTTTTGGATTGCGTTGCTTTGGTTCTTTGCATTGATTTTTCATGTTTGTGCCCTAAGGCATGAGAGTCCTTAGGATTTTTGGTAGGACTTTTAGCTTTATAGGTAGAGGCATCAAATTTTTTGCTTTTGAATCCCATGGGGTGGGTGGAGTGGATGGAATGATTGAAAGCTTTATGCTTAAACGATGTGTGCTTTTGTTGGTCATGATTAGGGATGTAAGGATACTTATGAATGATAGGTATGTTAGGTGTTGGAAGCAATGGTGGCAAGGTGGATGGAGGGATATTTGGAGTTGGTAAAAGTGGAGGCAAATTGGATGGTGGAAGGTGTACAGTCACATGCTTTTGACATTTATATGATGATGGAGGTGGAATGGAAAAATATGTTTTGGGTAGATGATGGGGTTTGCGATGGAAAGTGGTAGATTTAGGATGCATGAAGGGATTACCAACATCTTGGCCTTGTTTACCTTGGGGTGTGTATCCAAGTCCATATGAGCATGGAGGACCTTTGACATGGTTTGGCTCCAAAATACCTTGTTTATAAAGGCCTAGGCCTTGACCTTTGTAGTTCATGTTTTGGAGTATGCGATGGACAATGGGACTAGATGTGTTTTGGGAACTAGACTTGAGTTCCTTATTGGATGGAGAAGATGAAGTGGAGGACAAAGGTTGTTGTTGTCCTAAGGAAAAATTTTCATGGATGAATGTGGATAAACCCATTGGATATGGTGGTGGACTTGAAATGGAATTGATGGTAGATGGGGATGAAGGATCATTAGGATCTTGATTAGCATTGTGTTCACTAAGATCCAAGTTATTGGTATAATCTTCTATGTTTATGTGTTCTTGAGAGGCACATGTCTCATTATGACAAGTGGATGTTTGCTCATTATGGATAGGACTAAATGGAGGATGGATAAGAGCAATTGGGATATCTTTCTCATGGATGGATATAAGATTATGGATATGATCAAGGTGCTCATAGATAGCTTCTTGATCATGAGATGGATAAAGTTTGGCCAAATGGATCATCATGTTCTTCATGATCTTAGATAGAACCTTGATCATAAGTATGAGCAAAAATAGGATTAAATGGGCTATAAAAGGGATAAATTTGCTCATGAATAGGGTCATGGTGATGGCTAATAGCTTGAGGGCAAACCATAAGTAGGTCATGGATAGGTGGAACTTAGAGGTGCTTTGATCTTGATTAAGATTAGAGTTTAATATTTCCACATGTTTAAGATTATGCTCTTGACATACCTCTTGACTTTGGATGGAAGCGGAAGGTTCTTGAGTGGACTTGATAGACTCTTGAGGGTTATCGATATGAGGGCATGATGGCTCTTGACTTAGGCTTGTGGTTGGAGACTCTTGAATAGACTTGTTGGCTTGTAGGTCACATGATGGGCTCAAAGGGCTAGGTATGTTAATGGAAGGCTCTTGAAGAGGCTCAAGGATATGCGAACCACATGATGAGATTATAGGATTGGACATGACCTTTGAAAGTTCATTGGTAGGCTCATGAATGGGTGTTTGACATGGAGATAGTTTATTCCTAGCTAGTAGCCAATGGATCACATCCTTTGCAAGTGTATGAGTGGATGGGAAATATAATGGATGGATGATAATAGTAGATGGTGTTGCAAGTTTAGGACTAGGATTAGGTTGGGAGCTAATTGGATTGGGTGGATTAGGATTTGGACTAGATGGGGGTGACACATGAGACTGGGATGATGTGGCATCATTTCCCATTATAGGTGGGTACACCTTATAAACAATTGGGACAAATATTGGGCATTGATTTGTATTATGGCCTTTGGTCCTATGGTATGCAAAATAATCATGTTCATCATATGGACTTTCTTCACATGGTTTGACTTCAGGAAGTTCAATGAGTTTTTCTTTAAGTATTCTTTGTAAAACTATCTCAGCCGCATCCTTTGGTGAAGGATTAGAATGATATGGCGATGTAGGTAATGGAGGGCTTGGTGATTTGGAAGGTTGATGGACCAATGGACTAGGAATATGATCACATGAGGGTGTTGGGATAGGACTTGTTGGTTCATGTGATGGCATGTGATTGGATGATGGAGGGTATTCATAAGATGAATTAGCTAGTTTGGTATCTCCCTTGTCAAAGGTAATTAAGTCTTGTTGCATTAGGCTTGCATGGTCTATGTACAAAGGGCCACTTAGAGCTGCATGTGCTTCTTGTTGCAAAGGTGGATTTGGGCTCATTTGTGCTTGTTGGGGAGGCAATTGATAGCCTTGGTAGCTAGATGTAATGGTATGATATGTAGACAAAAGATCTTGAGGTGGACTCAAAGATGTGGGCATTTGATCTTGTTGGCAAGGTTGACTTGTGCTCACTTGATTTATATACAAAATGCCATTGGGACTTGGATGTTGTTCTTGTAATATCACTTGATTGCTTTGTGGATGGGCTTGGTAGTGCATTGGAACATCAGCATGAGGGATTGGATAAGCTTGAGGTGGATGTTCATAGGTTGATGTGGCATTGACTTGGTGGATAGGTGGATTAAGTTGATAGGAAGTGGATGGATATGATATGTGGCTATAAGGTGGATTAGGTTGATAGTGAATGGCTAAGGATTGATGTGCTTGTCGAGCTTGACTAGTGGCTAAAAGGTGTTGGACTTGGGCTATGAAGTGTTGCAGTTGAGGTGATTGGCTTGCATGGGGTTGAGCTCTTTGGATGAAGAATTGTAATGTTTCAATGGCATCTTGGTTTAGGGGTTGTGATCCTTGATAAAGATTTTGGAGGAATCTTTGGAATTTGATTTTTGGGTCCTCTGGTGTAAACATGTTGTCACCCAAGTGTTTGTCTTAAGTCCTTTTTAACAAGTGCTTGTTTAGGGATTTGGATGATGATGTGGCTTGTTTGGATGACTTGGCTATGAAGGATTGGATGATAACTAGGCTATGTTTGGGATGAAAGTGATTGGGTTTGAATGTTATTGGAAGAATGTGTAGGATGACTTGTCTTTATGTGTTTGGGTGTTTAGAGCTTGATGTGGCAATATTCAAACAAATGATTATGCACATACACACATGAATCACTCACACAAGACACATAAGAAAGTTTTAGTTTGGAAGAATGTGATGATGGTTAAGCAAGCACATGAAGACACTTCAACAAGTCCTAGTCAAGGCAAGGCCACTATCACAAGGAGGTTCTAGTGAAAATCTGGGGGACCGGCACCCCACGAGCATCCAGCAAGCCACCTAAGACTTTAACTAACCCTACTAGGAGTTTTAATATACACAAAGGTACACCTCCTTTCGAGTTAGCACTATATGGTGAGTGCTAATACCGATTAGACTTGGCTTTCACCTTATCCTCTAATTTTTTAGCGGACCGGATGAAAGTACCGCTTGAGGTCATTCCCTTGGGGTGGATACCAAGGCAGACCTCTCTAAGGCTAAACAAAAACAACACAAGTAAATGTTTTTGATCTCCAAGTTCGTGTTGGGACGCGAGGAGAGAGCATACACATTTATTTGGTCACACTCGCATGGGGTTCATTAACCTTAGAGATTCAATGTGTGGAAGACAATGCAAGCACTTGTTTGTTTTAAAGCCCAAATCTAAATGTGATGGAAGACACTTGTTCGTTTTAGCCCAATTTCGATATGTGATAGCAAGTAATGTTGATTTTAATCCCAAAATCCAAATGTGTGACAAACAAGATTTGAAGATAAGAGATGAAATGATTGCACCTGGTTATTTTGCTATCCAAATATGTTGTAGATGATGATGTCAATGCTGCTCCAGCTCCTTAGATGTTCCTAAAAGTCACCAAGATGAAACAAAAGAAAACTTGCAAGCTAACAATGATATTAGGTCAAAATATGCAATCTGATCAAAATATGAATCAAATGACCTGATATAGAAAAAATAAGTACATATTCAGATTCTTCATGAAATTCTATGCACTTTTAAAAAAAATTTTGCGGAAATCTGATAAGTTTTGCAAAAGTTATGCTTGATTGAAGTTTGTAATGAAGCTAAACTTTGACTGATAAAAAAACCTAAAAAATGGTATAGTCACCTAATAAAAACTGATCCACTACGTAGTTCATCCTCTCGTCTTTCCAGCGAGTCCTTGTTTGCACAATTTGGCCTCTGTATGTGAAAGTTATGATAGAAACACCAAGATGCACAATGACAACAACCAAAACCAAGTTACAGTTGCCAGATGCGATATACTGTTGACTAGAAGTGATCTAAATTTGTCTGTAGATGATATATTATGGCTTAGATGTGACTCATGTAGGCTTGTAAGTGATGCAAAAGATGGCAGAGGCAATCACTGCGTGTCCAGAAGAGATCTCATGTTTTACCACAGGCGAACCCTTGTAGATCAAATGCGACTTGGAAAACACCAGATGCGAACACTGTAGGCTTATAAGCGATGCAGAAAAGTCTAAAGTGACCAATTTTGGCCTGCAAGTGACCTGCATCTGTAAAATGAAAGATGCGACAAAAACCCTAATTCTGCAGAAGGCAATTACTGTCAGACCAAAAGCGACTAGGTTAAAGACAAAAGCGATTACTGTTTAGATAAAAGCGATCAAAATATGAGCAAAAGCAATTACTGTCTGACTAAAAGCAACCAAAATATGAGAAAAAGTGATTACTATTAGCCCAAAAGTGATCTGGAAAGTTTCAGGTGAGAGATTGCAAATATTAACCATATGCGACCAAGTTTACCAGATGCGATCAGTTTTTGATCAAACACTAGCTGAATTTTACCAAAAGCTTGAAGACTGTTGTTTAAAAGCAAGCCAAATTTGACCATAAGCAACTAGTTTTTTATCAAAGGCAAGCTGATTTAGCCCAGGTGACTGTTGTTTGATCAAAGGCGACCTGAACTACCAGAGGCGAATTTTTGCAGACTGGTTGTTGTTTTCTTCACCAAATGCTCCATTTTTCATCAAATTTAGGCAAATATGTACTCAAAATTTATGGAAACAGCCTCTCAGACACAATGGTGGGTTAGATTTGGACTAAGAGATCATTTACATACATTTTTAGCCAAATCTTTACAAACTAGGGTTAGAAAAATGCAAATTTTTGCTACAAAACCTTGCAAAAATGAAAGATTAGCACTCCAAGCGATCTAAACTTCATAAAAACAACTCAAACAAGAGAGGTTAATCAAGGACCGTGCCAAAATGTATATCAAAAAATTTGGATTTATAAATAGAAAGATCAAACAATTGAAATACATAACCTAAATCCAAATAATTCAATACCTCGAAGATGCAAGATGAGCTCGATTGATTAATCACTTTGTTGTGTTGATTGCTTGATTCCGCAGCATAACATTGATAGAGAGATAGATGATGGATGGTTGATGATGCAATCTAGAAGAATGATTTTGGTAGAATGAAGATAGATAATGGCTTGAGATAAAAATTCAGCAGAGTCAGGTTGCATGAAGAAGAATCCTGAATCCTCTAATGGCTCAAGAGAGACTTGTTTTATAGGAAAGGCTTGGTTCAAATGGATGGCTAGGATCAATTAGGGCTTTAGATGAAATGGATGGATAGGATTAAGTTAGGTTTCCTTGCACATTAATAAATTGTAGTCAATTGACATGTGGCAAGGGAAGATAAGGCTTAGGTGTGCTTGTGTAGATAAATACTAAAATTAGGTCCCATTAGTTGTGCAGTGAAGGATAAAAGTTGTACTACAACACATGATTAAGGGGAAATAGACAAATGTCAAGGTGAGATGAAAGGTCATGTGACTTAGTTCAAATAAAATATTTGAATTAGTTGGGATTTGAGTTGGAATGTGATGAAAGATGAGGACTTAATTCAAATAAAATATTTGAATTAGTTGGGATATGAGTTGGAAATTAATTAAGTAAATAAGATTTATTTAATTAATTTGAAAGATGAATAGGATGGGATAAGATATGACGTGGAAATTAATTAAATAAATAAAATTTATTTAATTAATTAGAAAGTGGGATTATGATGTGGAAATTAATCAAATAAATAAAATTTATTTAATTAATTGGCTAAGTGGCATTAAGAGTGGGATTTAGGACAAAATGGTTATGATGTCTAGGATAATGTGTTTGACAAGGTGTTGCTAGACATGGACAAAGTTGGGACAAATTTGGGTGTCTACACTATCTAAGCTCAATTTGTTGACTACCAAAATCATCCATATCACACATCAAAAAATCAAACATCACACAAAATCTCCTCCAAAACAAACATCATCTTTGGTCCAACATTTATGCGAAATCAATATCAGCCATCCACATTACCTCTTGATTGAAACCTCTAGCAATACATCCACCGCATCACCTCTTCTACCTCACCCCATTACCACATTCATCTTTGGGTCCAACATAATCAATCAAATCCTCTAAGGTTTCCATCCCTATTTCATTTTTACATTGTAAATCAAACATATCCACTTGCATGCCCATCACGAGATCACAACACAAGAAGATCCAAGAAATGGCAGAGCAATATCCAAGCATGCCTAATACCAACAGTCACAACATACCCATCAACCAAGCATTCAACCAATCTACGTACTCTTACATCCCCTCATATGGTACCAACAAAAATCCCTCCGATTACCTACCACAACTACGACCATCACCGCCACAACACATCCCCCTCGTATCCCAAGATGATCTCGATGTCTTAGCCTTCACACAAGATGCCGATAACATGGACATGCTTGACAAAGTCCTATGGTTAGATCTAAATAGATTTCTAGATCATCTTCTCAAAATTGGTGCTCAACTCCCCCCCATCACGACATCAGCACAACCATCCACCTCTACAACCACCCCTAACCCATCAAATAAACAAGCATCCACATCCAACACCCAACCAACTATCTCTCAAACAACAACACCCATCATCTCTCAAACGTCCACACTTGTCGCATCTACCACCAACACGACCTCTACCGCTACCACGTCTACCATTACTACCAATATCCCTAACCCCACCACTTCACAACCCGTCACCACATCCACTACTACAACAACGGTAAACCCTTCCATGCCACAAATTACCATGGGCATACAAGGCAATATCATGCAAGCAAGTACATCCACAAGTGTGCCTCCACCCAATCCCAACACCATTGCCTATCTATGATAGTTGTTCTCACAATACAATACATCCAAACCATCCCATGCCCACCAATCCAACATCAATCCATCCACTGTCACATATCCACATAACCTCGTAACATCATCTACACAATATCAAACCCCACCCCAATACCAACATCTCAACCAAACCAATCCTCAACATCAAATCCCACCCCACCTCCAATACCTCACCAACCAACAGGCATACATACAACAACCACAACAACCATAGGATATCAACACTATTGTACAAGGCTTAGTCCAATAGGTAGCAGACCTACAAACTAGGGGCAAACGCAAATATTATTCTTTTGAGGATATTTGCCCCTACCCATTCGATCGCACATTGTACATGCCCCCTTTCCCCAAGAACTTTGAGACGCCTAAATTCGACACATACAAGGGAAAGGGAGACCCTAGGGACCACCTTAAGGAGTTCTACATCACTTGCCTAGAAGTCTCTAACAATGACACATATCTTATGAGACTCTTCCCAAGAAGCCTCGGCGGCCAAGCCGCTGAATGGTTTGCCCATCTTCCACCTAGAATTTGAACATTCCCTAAGCTTGCGGAGAAGTTTGTAAACCACTTCTCTTACAACTTTGAACATGATGTATCTATGACAGACCTCTGCAACACCAAACAAAAGAATGGAGAAGCTTTCGCTTCCTTTTTACAATGGTGGAGGGGCTTGGCAAGCAAACTCCCATGGTCCATTCCTAAGAAACAACTTGTCACTATGTTTGTGGCCAATCTCAATTAGGAACTAGGGTTTCAATTACAAATTCTTTGCGCATCCACCTTTGAAGAGGTTATCAACAAAGGCACTACTATCAAACGAGCCCTCATTGCCAAGGGCTCCATCAAACTATACAACCCCAAATCCAACAACAACAATCACAACAACAACTACAAATCCAATCACAACACCCCCAATACCAACAACCATACCAACACGCAATCCAATGATAAATCACGCTATTGGGGGAAGAACAAGAACAATCTAAATGATGGCATCACAAATGTGAAGGCCATCCAACATATCCAAACCCAAACACCTGCGCATATATATGCAACAAATGTAAATAACCCAAGAGGGCCAAATAAACTACACAAACCTCATAGAAATTTCACACCATTAGTAGAACCCATCGAGGACATCCTCGATAGATGTCTCAAACAAGAAGTGATCACACTCCCCCCCGTTCGACCACGTCAAGACAATGAACTCAAAGCGGCATGGTATAATGAAAATAACTACTGTGAATACCACCGCGTGGTGGGCCATAAAACAGCTGATTGTATGCAACTAAAACATTGCATCCAAGACCTCATCGACCAAAATCTTGTCAGCCTCGATCAAAGTGCCCAACCATCACCAAATGCAAACCTTGGAGATTACAAGGATCCTTTACCCAACCATAATAAAGCCTCCTCATCCAACCAAGCATACAATATCACCCCACCACCCGCGTTCTACGACTCTATTGTAGGATGTATAGAAGCATCATCCCATCATGTCAACATAGTTACTATTCGGGCACAAGCACCTGATTGCGTTGTTACAACTCGCCATGGCCGTGTATCCATCTATACAACCCCCTCCCACTGAACAAACACCTGCATCCACATCAACCCCCTTACCTCCTCATCCAACCGCACGTCCATCACCTATCCACCAGTATAGCCTCCTAGAACACCTAGGCAAGACACCCGCACAAATCTCCATCCTTGAGTTGCTTCGCACATCTCCCCTTCATAAGGACATCCTCGACAAAGCACTCTTGCAAACACAAGTCCCTACCAACTTGAATGTAACAAAATTCCAAGCCATGGTAGGACACATCACCTCACCCCATCATCTCACCTTCTCAGAAAAGGAGCTACCCACCTCTGATCACATACATAATGATGCCCTACACATCAAAGTCCTTATCCACAAGCACACCATTAAAAGAGTCTTAATAGATGGCAGTTCTAGCCTCAACATATGCACTCTAAAACTGTTAAAACACTTGGGGTACTCAGATGTGGTTGTCGACACTAGCGAGTGCATTACAATCAAAGGCTATGATGATATTGAACGGCTCTCTGAAGGTACTATCAAGCTTCCCATACAAGTGGGACCAAAAATCATTGAAACAAAATGTCAGGTTCTGGATCTTGACCTCCCCTATAACATCCTTCTTGGTAGACCATGGATTCATGCCATGTAAGCCGTCCCATCCACCTTCGATCAATGCATCAAATTCCCTCACAACGGTACAGAAGTCACAGTCTATGCTGACCCTCGCCCCTTCCAATATTGCAGTTTTCTAGAAGGTCATAACCAAACATTCTACCCATATAATAAAGCCACCGCTGAAGCCAAACCAAAAACATCAAACTCATATATCGACCCCGCAAGCATCACTTCCACTTCATCCCAAGCAACACCACCACTCGAGGTCTAGATCAAGCTATCTGACATGGGATGTGGGGAATATGACCTGCACAACACTTTTTGTGTGTGCACATTACCCAATCCTAAGACATTCGGCATCCCAACAAATGAGACAGCCAATACAGTCATTATCAAATGCAAACCCTCACCCATCTTCGAGAAGAAGCATCTCCTGGATCAGGATATACTTGAGGATATCTCATCTTGGCTCTACAAGGATGAAGAACCTGAGGAAGAGGCCCCCACAATCCCCATAGAAATCTATGGAAAAGGTTCTAAAATTGTCAAGAGCATGGGCTATAAAGGACAAGGTGGTATAGGCCTTCATGAACAGGGAATCGTAGAACCACTACAAGAAACAAAGAATCCCTATACTCAAAGATTAGGGTATGGTCAACCACAACGCATCCTCCCTTTCGGCAAGTGTATCTTATACACGGCTGCTACGCCCCCCTTAGATGTCGACAATGTTAACAAAATGGGCCTTCAAGACTCCTTTAGCCATTTTGCCGACTTCTTCGACTTATCCATTTGTACCATCTACTCTGTCACCACCCTCGCTTCATCTTCCGCTGACTTACCACTAGTCTACCCTGACCTCATTAATTGGGACCAACGGGGACCTCCTGTCTTCGACATCGCACCTAACAATGAGGCCATCACCGAAATGATGGGGACAAGAGATCACTTCCCTTTAGGAGATCATCGAGCAGGGTACATAATGGAACTCCATCCGCATGCCTATTTTAGGGAGACAACCCCTACTTCCAGTCACAAAAATGAAAAAAGAAAAAATGGATCCGATGGTGAAAACTGTTCCACGGCAGTATCAGATCCCAAAATAGTAAAAATAAAAGACATATCTCCTGGTGAAAACCTCCACGAGGCGCTAGGAGATGGAAGCATGGGCCTCCTTGAGGTAGATAAAGTATATCCAGACAGATCACCCATCTTGGTAGAACCGGCTCAAGAAATGAACCTAGGGACAGAACAAGAACCAAAAATCACATATAGAGTAGAATCTCTTAGCATGTTCGAACAGGAAGACTTCTTGGCATTTTTCACATGAAGAAATCACAACTTCGTATGGACATATACAGACATGCCAGGGCTAGATCCCACCTTGGTTGTTCATCATCTTGCAGTATGTCCCGATGCGAAACCAGTCAAGTAAAAACTTTGAAAGATGAATCCTCAAGTGGCTCTCCTAGTCAAGGCAGAACTAAAGAAATTACTGGATGTGGGCTTCATTTGCCCTATCAATTATCCTAAATGGGTTTCAAACCTTGTCCTAGTTGCTAAACCAGATGGCCGAATCTATTGTTGTACCAATTTTAGGGATCTCAACAAGGCCTACCCCAAAGATGACTTCCCACTACCAAACATCGACATGATAGTGGATCTCACAGTAGGATATGAAATGTTATCCATCATGGATGGTTTTTCAGGATACAATTAGATAAAAATTGCCGAAGAGGATCAGCACAAAATGGCCTTCATATGCCCATGGGGAACATATTGCTAGGTGGTAATGCCATTCGGCCTAAAAAATGTAGGAGCCACCTATCAAAGACCCATGACCGTCATCTTCCATGACCTCTTCCATCACATCATGGAAGACTATGTGGATGATTTTCTAGGCAAATCCAAGACCAGAGAAGAACACTTAGATGTGCTAGCCAAGATCTTTGGCAGGCTAGAGCAATATAATGTTCGTCTCAATCCAAAGAAGTGTGTCTTTGGCGTCACCTCAGGTAAAATTCTGGGATACATAGTTTCGAGAAGAGGAATCGAAGTTGATCCTACAAAGGTCAAGGCCATCACCGAGATGCCGCCTCCCAAGACATTGAAACAACTGAGAAGCCTGCAAGGGAAACTACAATCCATCCGCCGATTCATCACCCAACTCGTTGATAAGTGTCAACCATTCCAACATCTCTTCGGGAAAGATACGGCTTTTGCCTAGACCGATCAGTGTCAGAGTGCCTTCGATCAGCTAAAAGAATATCTGGCTAATGCCCCTGTTCTAACTCCACCAAGACAAGGAGAGCCCCTCCTCTTGTATATCTCCGCAACAGACAATGCAATTGGGGCTTTGTTAGCACAACATGATGAGCATGGGAAGGAAAGAGCCATTTACTATATCAGCTGTACCTTGATCTCATATGAGCTAAATTATACACAGATTGAATGAGCATGTTTAGCCCTTGTCTTTACATCACAATAGTTGAGACACTACATGCTCAATCACAAGACCAAGCTCATTGCTAAGATCAACCCACTGAAGTATTTGCTAAACAGAGCGGCTCTCACTAGAAGAATGGAAAAATGGGTCATGATTCTATCCGAATTTGACATTGAATACACACAGAGAAAGGCCATCAAAGGACAAGTTATTGTAGATCAGCTGGCTGAAGCACCTATCCCCGCAGAACATCCTACAATTGCAAATTTTCTAGATGAGGCCATCCTAACAATCACACCAGCCCCAGACACATGGAAAATGTATTTTGATGGATCATACACCCATAGAGGCTCGGGGGCAGGTGTCTTGTTTGTTACCCCTCAAGGCGACACGATCCCTAAATCATTCAAAATCACATTTCCATGCACTAACAATGTAGCAGAGTATGAGGCTCTCATCATAGGTCTCCGCATGGCCATCTAATGGAAAATTGAAAAGCTAACTGTGTATGGCGACTCCCAACGAGTCATTAGGCAGGTTAATAATGAATACAAGACCAAAGATGACAAACTCCTGCCCTACAAGAAGATGGTTGATGATTTCAAAGACTACTTTGATGACATCCAATTCGAGCAAATCCCAAGGCTCAACAATAAAGCAGCAGATGCCATGGCAACTATAGGATCTCTAGTCGATATGAAAAAGGATAGCAAGAAATATGAATTCCTGATAGAAGAGCTCCCCATCCCCGCATACGATGTTCCTCAATCAGAACAAGTGTGCGACGTCGTTGGCCCCTTGTCCCCGTAGTACCAAGAAACATACCTTTACCTCCATGACAATATCCTTCCCCCTAACCTTTCCACTTCCCAATGAAAATCATTCATCCGTCGAGCCTCCCATTTCATTCTTATCGGTGACACACTATACAAAAGAAGTCTTGATGGCACGCTTCTCTGATGTTTAGACTCTAGGGAAGCCAAAGTAGCCTTGGAAGAAGTACATGGAGGTATTTGTGGGGCGCATTCCAGTGGGCCTACCCTATCTAAAAAGATCCTCTGGACTGGATACTACTGGCCAACCATGGACCGCGATGCCCACAGGTTTACCAAGACATGCCTCCCATGTCAACAACACGACGATATCATCCACACACTAGCGCAGGAGTTACAACCAATTGCAACACTATGGCCTTTCTCACAGTGGGGACTCAACCTCGTAGGAAAAATACACCCTCCATCCTCAAATGGCCATAAATTCATAATCACCACTACCAAATACTTCACAAAGTGGGTGGAAGCAATACCACTCACCTTCACCACAGGTATCCAAATCTCCAAATTCATCCTCCACTATATCATCTGCTGATATGGTATCCCCCATTCCATCGTCACCGACAATGGAAAGCCCTTAAAAAACCAAGAAGTTTGCACTTTGTGTGACAAGTTTGACATCAAACACCACTTCTCCACACCATATTACCCTCAAGGAAACAGTCAAGCAGAGGCTTCTAACAAAACCATCCTCCACATTCTCAAGAAGATAGTCAATGAAGCTAGCCACGATTGGCACCTCCAACTCAACCCCGCCCTATGGGCTTACTGCACAAGTATCTGCACTCCTACAGGAGCCACCCCATACTCACTAGTATTCAGATCTGAAGCCATTTTACCTATAGAGGTTGAGCTCCCATCTCTCCGAGTGTCCTTCCAAAACATTATCTCTGATGAGGACTACCGCATCGTAAGGTTACATCAACTAGAGCTACTGGATGAGAAATGCTTGCATGCCTTAAATCACTTATAGGAATATCAAAACCGTCTTAGAAGAAGCTACAACAAAAAGATCAGAACCAGAAAATTTGAGGTAGGTGACCTTTTCCTAATGGAAAATCAGAAGAACCTCTAAGAGTGTCCGAAGCAAGGAAAGTTTGTACCCAATTGGCTAGGACCTTATGTCATCACGACCGATTATGGGTCAAGAGCCTATCAGCTTGCAACATCTAAGGGGCAGCCTCTAGATGAGCCAATGAATATCATGCATCTCAAGAAATTCTATGCATAACCCATCTGATACCCCAAGTCAAAAAATAAAAAAAATAAAAAAATCAAAAACACCAAAAAAATTAGAAAATCAAGAAAAAATTAGAGTGCAATAAGAAACTTTCAATGGTGAAAATCACTTCGGTGATGCCTTAGATAAGTACCATGGTGAAAACCTGTTTCAGGCACCATGCGTAGTGGCCGGTTCTACCATCTAATAAGTCCTCTTCTCGTCACATCACTCCATACTTCACGCATCCCATGGCTTGGAATTCTGAAACATCAAGTCTTATAGTCTGGCCCATCCTATTCCATCTCAAGGCCAACCCATGGAACGAGGATCCTTGTAAGCTCCCTTTGTACATACAGAATTAAAAAATTCAAAAACATCGCAAAATCAACAAAATCCAAAAACATTGCAAAATCATAAAATACAAAAACAATAGAAAATACAGAAAATCCCAAAAAACAACACATCTCATCATCAAACACCCATCAATCTTCAACACATCAAGCCCATTGCAAACCATTCCCACATCATCAAGTCTTGCCAGAACTACATATTCATTTCACCCACATCTTAAAAGTACCTTGATCCTGTGGACATAGGGTATGTAGGCAGTCTGGAATATGAAGGATGTTTCCAGTACTCAGGTATCTAAGGTGCACCCATCCACCCTGTTGGATGGTCCCCTATTTACTGAGCTTTTTGGATCTCATAACGGACACACAAGCTATGTATGCACTCCAAACAGGTTCCCCAAGGCAAAAATCATCAATCAACATAACAACCATAATCCTACACATGGCCTGACTATTTCTTTGCCCGTCTTCCCACAGTTCTCTAATCAACACCAACGGATCTGTGTCCTAGGATATATCTTTCCTATAATGGACAAAAATCTATCATTCTATCATCACGTCTCTTGGCAAGAGCACACAAAGGCTATTTGTATCTTTTCGTTGGTCTTTTTGATTATTGATTTTTATCTTTTTGTCTCGCTCTAAGTCATTTCCAAAGCTACCTTGATCTCATTATATCATGGTATGTAGTAGATAGCACCTAGAGTAGACTTTGTCATTGTTTCTGTATGCTGTGCTTGTGGGTTGTTTTTATTACTCCAAGAATAGTATTCATTTCTTGAAGTCTAGGTCAGTTATAGCATGATGTGTCCTATTTGCATATACAGGCATTAAAACCTTTTATGCATTATTTGCACTCATCGCTATGAGTCCCCTTCCTTGACTAGACAAGATTATACTACCTTGGGCATGCATGAAATCAACCTATTGTTTGTGGGTCTAGTCCATGCAATTGCAGGGTATACATCATCACCTAGGTCATTTCATACCTTTGTGAACTGTACCCCACATTGCTACATTAAACTAAGAAATGCTCTCAATTAATCTTGTGCAACTATTGTTACTAGCTCAAAATCATCATCCTAATCACTCAGTTAACTATCCCATCTCAGCCTGGATTTAATAATCACTTTCCTCCATCCCCCACCAACCAACCCTTCACTAATCCCATTCCCCTTCCGCATTTCCACTCAACACATCTTGAACTACAATAAATCCCCCCTCAACTGACATGGTGTCTTGTGACCTAACCACCCTCTCATCTCCCCACCCCCCCTCCCCCATCCCTAGACAATCCCAATACTACCCATACCCATCCATACACCCTTATCCTCTCCCACCTAATCCCCTTTCCCATAGCCTCACCACTTAGGGTCAACACAAAAAAACATCATGCGTATCAGGACTGGACCATATCACCTATCACCTAGTTTGCATACCACCTATCACCTAAACTGCATCTACGCATATCATCTAGCTACATGTCATGATCATTTAATTACATCTTATTTTAGGTGCATATTGTCCATCATTGCATATCACATTAGATTCATGTTAATCCATTTAATTTGCATGCCTTTTAGGTTCATTTTAATCTGCATATCATTCGCACATCATTTAGGTCATTTTAATCCATTTAATTTGCATATCATTTGCACATCATTTAGGTCATTTTAATCTGTTTAATTTGCATATCATTTAGGTCATTTTAATCCATTAATTTGCATATCAGTTAGGTCATTTTAATCCATTTAATTTGCATATCATTTGCACATCATTTAGGTCATTTTAATCCGTTTAATTTGCATATCATTTAGGTCATTTTAAACCATTTAATTTGCATATCATTTAGATCATTCTAAATCCATTTCATTGCATATCATTCAAATCCCATTTACTTTGCATATCATTCAGATTCATTTTAGAATTAGTTTAAATTGTAAATCATATCATTAGGTCCACCATTAACAGCTAACAATTTGCATAATAAGTAGGTCCATTTTAGAAACAATTAAGTGACACATTACAATCATATCATACCCATTTATGGTTGCCATCACATAGGTGCATGTTAAAATTAAAATTAGTATCATTACATTACATAACACATTTTAGCTACATCACATCATCACAATCATTGAACCAACATTTAAATCATCTAGTAGCATATACATATTTCCATACATTTCCATTATATCACATTGTTACATCCATAATAAATGTTTCTTAGCCTAAACATTCACTTGTATTATACATCACATAGTCCATAAAATCACAACACCATGCATATATCACAACAAATCCATCATAAATGCATCCATAACATCAAAAACATCATTGCATAACCATAACACAACCATAGCATATAACATCCATAAAGAAATGTTGCATCAATCACATAGGCATCATCATAATAGAGCATCATAATCATAAGCATCATAAACCATCAAAAAGCATCGCATCATATATAAATCACTGCAAAAAGTGTACATCACTCATATATATATCAAAAAATTAAATGTCCTGATACAAAAAGGCCTCCAAGGGCTATCATGATAAGGCTATCACATAGAGGATCCCCTCTCTGAGGGAATGGGAGACTCTGATCCTGGTCAAGCCTGTGACCTTGTCGGTGGCTGTGACTGCAACGGTGGCTGTACCTGCACTTGAGGGACCTACTGGGGCACGTGTGTGGGAGGAGGCATCGACTACTGAATAGACTGAATAGATCTTGATCTATGAGATCTCGATGCCCCCGATCTGCTGACCTGACTATAGCTCAGGGCATGCTGCACTGCTGGCACGGCTGCATAATATAGCCCCCTGTAATACTCCACACGTGCTCTGGCCTCTGCCAAATCCCCTTGTACTTGCATCACCTGCCACTATGCCTGACTCAGCTATGCCTGCAGCTGGTAAGTTTGTGTCTGTGCCTAAGACAACTGAGCCTGCATCTCTATCAAAATTGGGGCAAGTCCACCACCTGATGCCTGTAGACTACCCACTGTAGCCTCTTCCTACTCTACCCTGCCAAGTGCTGCATCCCGCTCCCTGGTCAACACCTCTATATCACCCTGCGCCTGGGCCAATTGTGCCTGCAACGCAGCCACCTATCCATCTGCCCCATCTAATAAAGCCAAGGCACCCCGCAACTACACCAACTCTACCTCACGGCCCTTTAGTGCCTCCTCCAGACTAGCCACCTGTGCTCTCAGGGTCTCCATCTCCTCTGCCTCGTCCTGTCACCTTCGATGAGATGAACACCTCTCATCCTTAGCCTCTGCCTCCAAAGCTATCCCTGAGGTCCCTACCTCTGCATCATGCCCACCAACTTGTCACTGCCCCTCCTGTGGTGGAGGTAGGTCACCCTCATCTGCTCTCAGCTACCCCCCGCACCGCCGAGGTACTCTCAGTTGTCGCACTGATCTAATTTGTACCTGCTGTGCAGGTACCTACTATGTCAGAGCCTGCTGCGCAGGAACCTGTTGCGCCTGTACCTGCTATGCAGGAACTTGTTGCGCCTGTCCCTACCTCGCTGCCACTGCTGCCAGCACATCTATCAGCTAGCCATCCCTCCCAATCACTCTCTCCTCTCCATCATCCCCAACCTCCACAAGGAAGTCCTCAATGATCACATCCCCCTCCACGCGACCCTCCTCATCAGGGTCATCTCCACCATCTGAGTCATCACCCCCTGAACCCGTTGCCTCCTCTGCTAGATCTGTCAACTGAGTAGGCTGATGCATATGCCACCATATATCGTAAGCAGCTATGGTCCTGCATCCCTCACCGTGCTCCTCCAATCCCACCGTACGGGTCGAAGCACTACAAAATCTACTAGAGCAACCTGTGGCTATAGGGTTGCAGGCCAATAGGCTGCATCTTGCGGGGTCCGCCTGTATATCGCCATCTGCTGAGGGGTGTCCTGCACCAAACCAAACTACTGCATAACCCACAAGGGTAGGTACATCTCTATACAACAGTCTCCTCAACCCATAAGATATCTCTACTGAAAAGTGTATGGGAGATGAATAATGTCATATGGCCACTCCTCACAACTGATGTATGCTTGTCAAACCACACTAATCATGTCATCCAGTATCCTCAGCCAATATCACACCTAGCTAGTATATGTGTACTCTACATCCCGATATAGAAACACAAAGGCCTCAAACTACCGCTGATAGTACCCACAGGTCGGCCGAGTGACAAGGATGTGCTCCCAAGTCCATACATGTAGCAGAGTAACTCTAGCGGATAAGGCTCTATCATGCAGATAGGCGACGGTATGCATCTCATGATACAACTGCGCTAGCATTACTGGCCCCTAGATGTAGACAATCCCATGTGTCACCATCCCCTCTATCACCCCTCCCCAGCCAACTGGAAAACCCCTGCCTCACCTATCAGGCATCACCACACCTCCAATCAATGCGCAAAGGAATAAGGCAAATGGATCTGCACCCGCAACTAATGTCCTCTCATAGTCCATCTCCCTCTCATTCAGAGAGAGAACAAGATGATCCGTACCAAACACTCTGACCAGTGCCCTCCGCCCGCTCTTCATGTCATATCTAACACGTCGACCTCAGATAGGTAGCTTGAGGATGCGATATACATCCTCAAGTGTGATAGTAATCTCTCCTGTCAGCAGCAAAAAATTGCAAGTCTCAGTATGGTATCGCTCCATCATGGCCATCATCAGAGCTCTATGAGCTCGCAAAATGGGCATCAACGCCACCGTTAGAAGCCCCAAGCTCGCCAACCGCACCTTTGCGGCATCATCAAAACCATCGAACAAGGCCATCATAGTAGGAACTCGTCGCTCTCGCGACTACAATATGAACCACTCTGTATCCTGCATACGCAACATTATGGTTAGATGCCAACCTATCTTCTTCTAAATCAATCTTTCTCTTCTTCTAAGTGTCTAAACAAGCCAGCATCAGGTGGTATGCAAATAGATAACCCTTGTGCCATTTTTAAAAAATGGCGCTAAAATTTCTTCTAAATAGCGCTAATCCAGAGTATCGCGCCACTGCATACCTCTTTGTGCCAATCCACCTAATAGCACTACTACGCACTATTCATTGCGCCATTTCACCATATAGCGTCACTATTACTTTTGGCACTAATTCGCCCAATGGCGCTAATCCTCCCAATAGCGCTAGAATAGACAATAGCACTAAAACACGCAATAGCGCTAGAATAAACAATGGCGCTACTTCCCACGATGGTGCTATTGTAGACAATAGTGCCACTTTGACCCCCATTTGGTGTTAAAACGCCAGAAATCTATTTCTTCTATAAATGGCGCTAATTCGGAAGATAGCGCTAAAACAACCACCTAATGGCGAAAAAACTGCCATACCCTACCTAGGCGGATAGCACCAATCTAGAGGATGGCGCCAATCCACCTTGCCGTTGGCGCTACGTGCTTCAATCCCGACCCCTAAAACCCTAAAAACATGCACGAAAAATGAGAAAATCACAAAGTGAGGGTTAGGCCCTACCGGGGGTCTAGTGCTGGGTGCCCGACCAAACTCTCAGAATCACTCGGAGATGTGTTGAAGTCGCGGGAACTAGGGGTTGTGGTCAGCCATCTCTCCTTCCCTTCTTCTTCTCTAGGGTCAAAGTGTGCAAATGTGGCACTCTTAGGGCCCACTTTTCCTAATATAGTGGGCCATGTCATCCTTCTTTTCTCCCCCAGGATGTAGATCCTAACCTTTTTCTTCCGTTTTTCTTCCTGCCATCATCTTTTTCCGTGCCCTATCCAACCTTCACTCCCGTCACATCCTTTCGAGAGCTCACTTGGAAAATTTTTATTTTCCCGCCAACCTCTGGAGGGGGCATCCCCTATCCATCTTATTCCTTCCCGATAGCTGGGGCATATTTTTCTTCGACCTAACGCCACTTCCCTCCTAGGTCCTGACGCCACATCAAAGTGGGGCAAATGTAGACACCTAAAAATGTCTCGACCACCAAATTGACTCCCGATATCCCTAATCATGTCAATTTCCCTCCTAAATCAATTAATTAAATTTTATTTAATTAATTACCCCGTCATTACCCTATTTTTCATCAATTCATCCCAGACAATTGAATTAATTTCATTAATTCAATAGTTTCAAACTTAGCCAAATAAATTTAGTAAATATGCAATATTTACTAAATCATTTTTTCCCCTTTTGCCACTAAACTCAATTAATTACTTAAAATCATGTTAACTAATTAATTTAACCCATTTATTCTAGCCCTAGGGTTAATTAAATAAAACCAATGTTTAATTAACCCTAAACCCCTCATTAGGATGGTCAAACCTAGTTTAACCCAATTTCCCACATTCTCCAAATAAAGAAATTGGAATAAATACACCTAAAATTTCACATCACAATAAATAATCATTTTTCCCATGCCTATACCTCTATTTCCCCCCAAATAAATTTTTAATTCATTTGCATTTCCCCCCATGAATCTTTTATTTGTGAATAATCTTCCCCCCATAACTTATTTAATAATTTCCTCTTCCCCAAATGAATAAAAGAATCACTTTTATTCATAGCCATCCATTTTCCAAGATTAGATCTAGGCCCTCCATATCATCTCCATCCTCCACCATTGATCTTTCCAATTAATATGCACCCTTGGATCAAAATCCCCTCCAAAAGTCTATAAATAGAGCCTCTCCCAAACCATTTTCAAGAAGCCAAGTCTATGCAAAAGTAATAATGCCAAAATCACTCTTGAGCTAGGATAGTGAGTTGCACAACTTGAATGAGCATTTCACATTGGAATCCATTGTCTAGGGATCATCTTGGTCTTAGGAGCTTGTTTGGGTGCAAAGGCTTCTTCCTCCCTTGATGGGATTAGATTTGTATTGTGAGGTATAATCTTGTGTATATTGCATTTGGTTTAATAGTTTAGCCTTGTTGCATTTCTAATCTACAGTTTCTTTGAAGAGTTTTCTCTGAGATCAAACTTTTGTTTGCCTTTTATAGAGGCACTAGCTTTGAATGCAGATTCTGTTTTGGGGGGTGCATCTCCAAACTCAGCCAATTCAAATGTAGCTAATTTTCCAACCAATTGATCTCTTGTGATATTTGAAAAAGATCTAAATTCTTCAATGGTAGCAACCTTGTATTTGTAATACGAAGGTAGGGATCTAAGAACTTTGGGAACAATCTCATCTTCATCTAAGATTCCACCATGACATCTAATGCCACAAACAAGCTCATTTACTCTTGGCATAGATGTAGTGATATTTTCATCTTCACTCATCTTCAGGTTTTCAAATTTTCCTTTCAGACTCTGTAGCTTGGCACATTTAACATACTTGTCCCCTTCATGCAGAAGTTCCAGTTTTTTCTCAAATCTCATAAGCAGTTTTTAGATCTATAACATTTGTCAGCTCTAAATCAGATAAGGCACTTAGTAGAGCTTCTTTCACCCAAAGATTATTTTTAGCATCTCTGATTTCATCTACGGTTCTCAGACCATTTTGTGGAGGAACATACTTCTTTGAAGCCATGATCCAATATTGCATTCCTATACATTGCAAGTGACATTCCTTGTGGCTTTTCCAAAGAGTGAAATTGGTTCCATCAAACCTCGGACTATCATTCTTGTAGGAATACATCTCGGATCTCCTCAAGAGGTTAATCTCTTTTATAAGAACTTGGCTCTGATACCAATTGTTGGATTCAAGATAGACAACTGAGAGGGGGGGTGAATTAGTTGTGCCAAAACTTTCTTCCTATTAATCACTTAAATCCTCTTTGTAATTCAGCAGCATAATAATAAGTCAATCATGGAAACATAATGCAACAATTCAAGAGCAGAAACATATTAACACATAAGACACCAAGATTTTAACATGGAAAACCTAGTTAAGGGAAAAACCATAGGGTGACTAACCTAAGATTGTATTCTCTGTTAATAGAATAAGAAGAACAAAATGGCACATGCCAATTAGGGCTCACTGCTCAAGCACACTGCTCACAAGAGGCCCACTGCCTACAGGAGACACATTGTCTATAGAATGATAAATATTACATAATTGAACTAAAGAATAGCATCTTCACCATGCTTGAGTCAGTTCCATTTAAGTCCAATACTTCTACTCTTCCTTTCGCTTTGCTCCTCTCTACCACACTCTCATCTCTTTCAAGATACATTTGAAATGACTTCACAACTTCTTATTTATACAAGACATCAACTTAGGGATAATCATCCAAGTTGGCATACTTTACCGAGCAAATACACAAATACAACTTGGCTAATTACAAAAAGACTTCACGCGGATCAACACACTGTCAGATACACAAATTTGAGACTTCAATCTTCTTAGAGGAACATGCGATGCTTCGTAGAACATCTTCAAGATCATCTGCAAGATGTACAACTCATCCGATCAGCCAAACTTAGGAAGAACATCATCATCTGAAAGTAATTCTTCAATTATGAGCTTAATCTTCAATGCAGACCACCAACATGAACTAGACACAATCCAAAGACCTCCACAAGCTTGCCTGAATCACCAAGAACATCCACACTACTTCTGCTTACTGAAATCATTCTCTCCTTCATCCGGAACCTCAAGAACACAATCTGTTATTGCTGTCGTATTGGAATAGATGCTTGTGGACCTCCAGACCATGAATTAATTGAGTTGTCAATTCACATTGACTTCCTAAACACTCCACCAAATCTGCAAAACAAGATATTGCATTTCTAGATCTCACTGGACCTATCTATGTCACTCTGTCACCTCTAAACATCTACCAGAACTGATTTTACTCAAGTGGCCATAACTTCTTCAAATCTTAATGCAGACCTCTCAAGTATTTACTAGATCATCTTAAGACACATATCTACAAACCCTTTTATGCGCATCCTCTGATCTTCATCTTAGCTGGGATCTTCACCTCACTGTCTTCACTATTCTTCTCTGTTCCTGATATGACTAATTTTCTCAATATCCTCAGCATACAACTTGTAGACACCTAAACATACCAATTCCCCTTATAATCAATTAATTAAATTTTTATTTAATTAATTATCTCTTCATCACCTAATTTTTCATCATTCTATCCCCAACAATTGGATTAAAACTATTAATTCAATAGTTCAAACTTTAGCTAATTCATTAAATAAATATGCAATATTTATTTGGCCAAATTCTCCCCCTCACTAAATCCAATTAATTAGCTAAATCATGTTTAACTAATTAATTCAGCCTATTAACTGACCTATCCCTACCCTAGGTAATTAAATAGCCATTATTTAATTGCCTACCCTAGCCTATCTCATCCTAGCCTTAGGATTAATTAAATAAAACCTTATTTAAATTAATCCTAACCTCTCATTAAAGTGGTCAAACCTAGCTTAACACCCTTCCCCACATCCTCCAAATTAAAAATTGAAATATATTCTACATAAATCAATTTTTAATATAAATATGTCCTACCTCACATTTAATTCCTCTTACACCCCTTACCCATGCCATACATCATTTATCTCCACTTATCCCCAAATGAATTTTTAATTCATTTTACCCTTCCCCATGTGAATTTTTAATTCACACATATTTCATCTCACCCATACTCATTTAATTCACCCTTTTCCCAAAAATGAATAGAAGATTCATATTTATTCCTTGTTGTCCATTCCTCCAAGATGAGATTTGGGCCCTCCACATATCTTCATCCTCCACCATTGATCTCCCAAATCAATCTCAACCCTTGGGTCAAAACCTCTCCAAAATATCGATAAATACAACATCCTCCAACCCATTTTGGGATCCAATTTTCAAGTAGTGTTACCATGTCAAAATATCTATTGAGCTAGCTTGTGAGTTGCAATTAGGATAGAGCATTTAACATTTGTTTTCCTTATCTAGGGTACATCTTAAAGCTCTTGGGTGCAAAGCTTCTTTCCCTTTTGATGAGATTGGGTCTTCTTGTCGAGGTATAGCTTCTTGTTTGTATGCATTTAGTTTGTGTTTCACCTTCGATTTGGATTCCTAATCTACATTGGCATGCCCGGTGGGACCCACAAGGTCTAAATCTAATCAAATTTTGTGAGTTTTTGTGCTTGAGACATGTTTTTTACAGGTTTGGCGCTATCTACCTGCACAGTGGTGCCATCCTTGGCGCATTTTAGTGCTATATGTTATTTTAGCGCTATTTGGCAGAGCACTTTCTCTCTTAAACTTTCACTCACAAATCTGTTCAGTTTTCTTGGGATCCAATTTTCAACAAAATCCAACTTTGAGCCTCAACCAACACTGACCTGTTTTAGTGCTATCTCTCTCTGATTTTGGCACCATTTCACCTATGGATTGGTGCTATTTGCATATTGACTTGCCTGAAACCAAGACCAATTCCATTGTGATCTTTAGGACCTGCTTTGCCATAATCCATAATCACCTTCCAAAAATCTGTCAATATCCCACTCATTTTATCCAATTTTTTCCAATCATACCTTCATTTCGACCTTAGAGAATCAATAATTATCATTATTGGACCCTTTTCTAATGTCATAATCCACTCAATATCATATCCATTCATCCCCATTAATCTTTGCATACCTTTTGGACCAAACAAACATCCTTGTTACAAGAAATCATTCCAAAATCATCTCGTTTCTTTCATCAAAAACATATCCAAAATCTTCAAAAAACCCAAACACCCATTAAAAAAAACCATCAATCAAAATCCAAAACTCATCATCCCTTTGAGCTAAGGCTAGATCTAGATTTCATCTCTTACATCATATTTTTCTTGAAGAGTCATTAGTCAACCCTTCAGGTAAAAATCATCCTTCTTTGTGTAAGGTCATTAGTCTACCCCAAACAAAGAGAAACATCCATTTGTGCAACACAAAACTAGATCTTACTAAAGTACAATCATTGACCATCAAATCCTTTTCAAAAACATCATCCTAATCTCTCATACCAAACATCTAGTTCATCCAAAAAGTTCAAATCAAACATCAAAATCCCTTTCGTCAAATCATCCTCAAGCAAACTTCATCTCTCATCTACCATTTTGTTCCAAAACATTGTAAACATCAATATCACCCACTAGTATCATCCCTAGATTGACACTTTTTTGGATAATCATGTTAGAAGTGAGAAATCTATCCTTTATCACGCTACAATCACCCTTTCATCTTCCATTCCACTACCACATCCTCTTTTGGGTCCAACAAATCAATTCGGATTCTCTAAGGTCTCCATCCCCTTTTCATCCACCTCAAAATCAAATCCATACACTTGCATGCCCATAACTAGATCACAACACAAGAAGAATCAAGCAATGGAATATTTTGGATAATACATGGGCATAGGAATGCCTAATACCAATGACAACAACCTACCAACCAACCAAACACCCAACCCACCTATGGTCTTTCAAATCTCGACATATAATCCCAATGAAAATCCCTTGTATTTCTTGCAACCACCACCACCACCACCACCACCACAAAATGTCCCCACCATTTCCCAAGATGATCTAAATGTCTTGAGCTTTACACAAGACACTGATAGCATGGACCTACTTGACAAAATCCTAAGATCCGATCCAAATAAATATAATGACTACCTCCTCAAAATTGGTGCCCAACCACCCCACAACATGACATCATCCCAACCATCCACCTCTAACAACAATACTACAATATCCTCCCAACCATCTACATCAAACACCCAATCTACCATCTCTTAAACCTCAACTCCCACCGTATCTACGGCCACAACAAGCTCTAATGTTACCACATCTACAATCCCCGCAAGTGTCTCCAATCCTACCACCTCCCAACCCGTCATCACATCCACTACCACAACTACCATAAACTCTTCCGTTCCGCAAATCACCTTGGGCATACAAGGGAACCTCACGCATGCAACTGCTTCCACAAGTGTGCCTCCACTCAACCCTCAAACCATAGCCTACATGCAACAATTCTTTTCACTACCACCTCAAAACACGACCAACCCATCTAATATCAACGCATCTCATGTCAATCCATCCAATGTCAATCCTTCTCATCTCACATATCTACAAAACACTATAGCATCATCAACACATCATAATCCCAACCCTCAAATGCCTCCCCATATTCTCCAATAAATCCACGCTTACCAACAACACCTCACACAACTCAATCAAAACACCACCCCATAGTACTTAAACACGATCTCCCAAAACCTCCAACATCAAACACCACCCAATCTCCAACACCTCATCCATTAGAAAACATACACACCTCAATCGCCAACAACCCCAGATCTCACAACCATTGTATAGGCCTTGATTCAAAAGGTAGACGATATGCAAACTGGGGGCAAACACAAGAGTTACTCTTTTGAGGATATTTGTCACTACCCATTTGATCAGACATTGTACATGCCCCCTTTCCCCAAAAATTTTGAAATGCCCAAATTTGATAAATACAAGGGAAAGGGAGACCCTAGGGATCATCTTAGGGAGTTTTACCTCAGTTGCTTAGAAGTCTCAAACAATGATACATATCTAATGAGACTATTTCCAAGAAGCCTCAGTGGTCAAGCCACTGAGTGGTTCGCACATCTTCCCCTGGGCATTAGGCCTTTCCCTGAGCTCATAGAAAAATTTGTGAATCATTTCTCCTATAATTTTAAACATGAAATAACTATGACAGACCTTTGTAACACAAAACAAAAAAGTGGAGAATCCTTCACTTCCTTCTTGCAGAGGTGGAGAAGCTTAGCAAGCAAACTCCCTTGGCCAATTCCTAAAAAACAACTCGTCACCATGTTTGTGACTAACCTCAATTAGGAAATAGGGTTCCATTTACAGATCCTTTGTGCGTCTACCTTTGAAGAAGTCATTGACAAAGGTACTACCATAGAACGGGCCCTCATTGCCAAGGGCTTGATCAAATTATATGACTACAAGTCCAACAGCAATAGAAACAACAACAATAACAATGTAAACTCAACATCAACGTCCCCAATACAAACAACAACAACAACAACATGCAATCAAACAAAAAGCCACATTATTTGGGAAAGAACAAAAACACCTTGAATGATGGCGTCACTGATGTGAAGGCCGTCCAACATGTATAGAATCACACGTGCTCAAGTACATATGCCACCGATGTAAATACCCAAAGGGGGCAATTTAAACAAAACAAGCCTCGAAGACAATTCACATATTTAGGGGGACCAATCGAGGATATCCTCGATCGATGTCTAAAGAAGGGTTTGATAACTCTACCACCTATTAAGCCCTACTAAGAGAATGAGCTCAAAGATGCATGGTACAACAAAAATGATTACTGTGACTACCACCGCATTGTGGGCCACAAGACCGCTGATTGCATGGAGTTAAAGTATTGTGTGCAAGACCTCATCGATTAGAACAAAGTCAATCTTGAGAAAAGCACCCAACCATCACCTAATGCTAATCTAAGAGCTTACAAGGATCCACTACCCAATCACAACAAAGCCTCCTCATCCAATCAAGCCTACAACATCACCCCACCTCCCACAACCTATGACTCTATTGTAGGGTGGATAGAACCATCATCTAACCATATCAACACAATCACCATTTGGGCTCAAGCACCCGATTGTGCCATCACAACCCGTCATGGCCACGTATCCATCTGCACAGCCCCTACCACTGATCAAATCCCTGCATCCACATCAAATTCCCTACCCAATCATCCAACTACGTGCCCATCACCTACCAATCAATACAACCTCCTAGAACATCTAGGAAAGACCCCTACACAGATCTCCATACTTGAACTACTTCGCACATCACCTCTCCATAAAGACATCCTTGATAAAGAACTCTTGGAAACCCAAGTTCTTGCCAACCTCAATGTGAATCAATTCCAACCCATGGTGGGTCATATCGCCATGCCTCATCATCTCACCTTCTTAGAAAAGGATCTCCCTGCATCCAAAAAATCACATAATGACACCTTACACATCGAAGTTTGTATCCACAAGCATATCATAAAGAGAGTCTTCATAGATGGTGGCTCTAGCCTAAACCTGTGCACTCTTAAATTACTAAAACAATTGAGATACTCAGATGTGGTTGTAGACACCAGTTAGTGCATAACAATCAAAGGATATGATGACACTAAATGACTATCTGAGGGCACTATCAAGCTCCCTATTCAAGTGGGACAAAAGATAATGGAAATGAAATGTCAGGTCCTTGATCTTGATCTCCCCTACAACATTCTTCTCAGCTGACCATGGATCCATGCCATGCAAGTGGTCCCCTCTACATTCCATCAATGCCTAAAGTTCCCTCACAATGGCACGAAAGTAACTATCTATGCTGACCCCCGCCCCTTCCAATACTGCAGTTTCTTGGAAGGCCATGACCACACCTTCTATCCATATAACAAAGCCATCACAAAAGCCAACCCCACAAAATCCACCTCATACATCGACCCCACTAACATTGCCACCACTTTGTCCCAAACACCTCCACTGCCTAAGGTCAAGATCAAGCTTAGTGACATGGGATGTGGGGAATACGACCTACATGGTACCTTTTGTGTGGGCACGTTACCCAACCCTAAAATGTTCGGTATCCCAAAGAAAGAAGAAGCCAATACAGTCATCATCAAGTGTAAACCATCACCTAGCTTTGAGAAGAAACATCTCCTTGATCAAGATGTCCTTAAAGACATATCATCCTAGCTATATAAAGATGAGAAAACCACCCAAGAATCTCCCACAATACCAACAGAGATCTATGGTAAAGGGTCAAAACTTGTCAAAAACATGGGCTATAAAGGACAAGGTGGTATCGGCCTTCATGAACAATGGATTGTGGAACCAGTCCAAGCAATAGGAAATCCTTATACCTAAGGGTTAGGATATGGTCAACAATAGTGTATCCTCACCACTGGCGAATGTATCCTAGCTAAGGTCGCTACGGTCTCCCCTGAAGTCGATAATGTTAACGAAATGGGCCAGCAAGATTCCTTTAGTGACTTCACTGATTTCTTCGACACATCCATATGCACCATATACACGGTCACCACCCTAGCCTCTTCATCCAATGACTTACCCCTTGTATACCCAGATCTCATAGATTGGGACCAACATGGACCTCATGTCTTTGACATAGCACCAAATGATGAGGCCATCGCTGAAATGATGGGGGTTAGAGATCACTTCCCCCTGGGAGATCATAGAGTAGGATACATCATGGAACTTGATACAGCTGCCTATTTCAGGGAGATAACCCCTGCTTCTAGTCACAAAAATATAAAAATCAAACATGGATCTGATGGTGAAAACCATTCCGTGGCAGTATCAGATCCAAAAAAAGTAAAAATCAAAGACGTATCTCATAGTGAAAACCTCCACGAGGCGCTAGGAGATGGAAGCATGGGCCTTCCTGAGATAGACAAGGTATATCCTGACAGATCACCTATCCTAGTAGAGCCAGCTCAAGAGATGAATCTTGGGACAGAAGAAGAGCTAAAAATCACCTTCAGGATAGAATCGCTCAACACCAAAGAATAGGAAAACTTCTTAGCCTTCTTCAAACACAGAAATCACAATTTTGTATGGACTTATGCAGACATGCCAGGGCTCGATCCCACTTTGGTTGTCCATCACCTTGCAATATAGCTTGATGCAAAACCAGTAAAACAGAAGCTCAGAAAAATGAACCCTCAGGTGGCCCTCCTAGTCAAAGCAGAATTAAAGAAACTACTAGATGTTGGCTTCATTCGACCAATTGATTATCCTAAATGGATTTCCAACCTAGTACTAGTAGCCAAACTAGATGGCCGAATCCACTGCTGCACCAAGTTCTGAGACCTTAACAAAGCCTGCCTGAAGGATGACTTCCCGTTACCTAACACTGACATGATAGTGAATCTTACAGCAAGACATGAGATGTTATACATCATGGATGGTTTTTTAGGGTATAATCAAATCCAAATCACCGAAGAGGATCAACATAAGACAACCTTTATATGTCCACGAGGGACGTACTACTGGGTGGTAATGTTGTTTGGCCTAAAGAATGCTGGAGCTACACATCAACGAGCCATGACAGTCATCTTCCATGATCTTTTCCACCACATCATGGAAGACTATGTGGACAACTTGCTAGGAAAATAAAAGACATGGGAGGAACACCTAGATGTATTAGCGAAGATCTTCAACCGACTGGAACAATACAATGTTCGCTTGAATCCAAAGAAATGTGTCTTCGGGGTCACCTCCAAAAAACTTTTGGGATACATAGTCTCCAAAGGGGAATTGAGGTAGACCACGCAAAAGTCAAAGCCATCATTGAAATGCCTCCTCTAAAAACCCTAAAATAGTTGAGAAGTTTGCAAGGGAAACTCTAGTCCATTTGATGGTTTATTGCTCAACTTGCCAATGAATGTCAACCATTCCAACATCTACTAAAAAAGGATACAGCTTTTGAATGGAACACTTAGTGTCAGGCTGCCTTTGACCAGCTGAAAGATTATCTAGCTAATCCCCTTATTCTAACTCCACCAAGGCAAGGAGAACCCCTCCTATTATATATCTCAGCAACAGAGATAGCTATTAGAGCCTTACTAACACAACACGATGAACAAGGGAAGGAAAGAGCCATCTATTACGTCAGACACACCCTGATCTCATATGAGCTAAACTATACACCAATTGAATGAGCATGTCTAGCCCTAGTCTTTACTTCACAAAAACTAAGACACTACATGCTCAATCACAAAACTAAGCTCATCGCCAAGATCGATCCACTAAAATATCTGCTAAATAGAGCTTCTCTTACTGGGAGAATGGAAAAATAGGTCATGATCCTCACTGAATTTGACATTGAATATACTGAGAGAAAAGCCATCAAAGGACAGGTTATCACTGACGAGCTGGCTGAAGCACCCATTCCTGCAGAATATCCTACACTGGCAAAGTTCCCTAAAGAAGCCATCTTGACAATAGCACCAGCAATGGAAACATGGAAAATGTACTTCGATGGATCATACACACATAGAGGCTTGGGGACAGGTGTCCTGTTTGTTACCCCTCAAGGTGACACAATCCCCAAGTCCTTCAAAATCACATTCCCATGTACCAACAACATGACAGAGTATGAGGCCCTTATCATAGGCCTCTGAATGGCAATCAAATGGAGAATTGAGAAGTTGACTATGTATGGAGACTCTCAACTGGTCATTCAATAGGTAAACAATAAATACAAGACTAAGGATGATAAACTCCTACCTTATAAAAAGATGGTCGATAACTTCAAAGACTATTTTAATGACATCCACTTCAAGAAAATCCCAAGGCTAAACAACAAAGCTGCAGACACCATGGCCACCATTGGATCCCTGGTTGACATGAAGAAAGACAACAAGAAATGTGAGTTCCTTATAGAAGAACTCCCTATTCCAGCATATGATGTTCCCCAATTGGAGCTAGTGTGTGAAGTCATTGGTCCCCTATCACCATGGTATCAAGAAGCCTATCTATATCTCCATGACAATATCATCCCTCCTAACCTATCCACCTCACAATGAAAATATTTCATCTAATGAGCCTCCCGCTTCACCCTTGTAGGAAATACCTGTTGTGTGGTTACACAACATGCCCCATTTTAACTTGGCAAAACAGGGACCCAACTTTTGGCTTGGCTTGTGTTGTCTGCTTTCTGGCGGTTTGGTAAAAATAGGTCAGGTGCATCATCATCATGATATTCGATGAGGTTGGTCATCATCATGAGGTTAGTTTGTCAAAGTTCATATTTTGTTTCTATGACCTCATATTTAGAAAGAGCTTGAAATTCCATGCAGGTTTGCCTTTTACATCACCTGAAAATTCGTCCATATGAGGGAGTTATGCACAGTCAAAGTTTTGGTCAAACCTGATATTCACAAGAAGAGGGTCATATTTTATAAACTCAGTTTTGCTGTATGAAGAACATCATCATCATATTTGAAACGCCCCCCGATAATATCCTGAGGTCGAAATATCCAGACGTCAACTTTAAGTCATAGTAAGTTTTCCCCGTCGGGCGGTCTTTTGTATCGCGAAAGGTCATCATCATGATCTTGGTCTATCACCCGATAAAAATCATGCAGTCCCAATATCCGGACGTCAATCTTAGTGATAGTGTGTTTTACCCGTCAAATGACCTTGGGCACATCGCGAGCATCATGATATTTTAACATCACCCGATATTATAATATCATGCTGATATTATAATATCACCCTACTTAGAAAATCCACCATCTGCATAATTTGCATGCGCACGTCAAAGTCCTGGTGATCATCATCATCCTGATCTTTCAAGGCAGGATCATATTTCATATCCTCCTGATCTCCTTTTGCACAATCATGATGATCACCCTATCTTTCAAAGGGAGGGTGATATTCCATTCCTAAGTCATGTTGTCAAGATCATCATGATCTTGTTTGTCTACCCGATATTTCGTAATGTCCTCCTGCCGAGAAATATAACCTTTTGCAAATATCCTGATGACGTCATCCCGACCTGATAAATGAAGAAGCAAATATCAGGATGACATCACCATCACATTTCTCCTTCGGCGGGATATTTTCCAAGGCATGATCCTGTTCGCCAATATGACGATGACGTCATGTTCTAAGATTAACAAAAGCCCCGGATATCCTGATGACGTCGTCTGGACATTCAGCAGGATCATATTTTAAATCGCCTAGTGCAGATATGATGATGATCATCATCATCATCCTGATCTTTTGAGAGGGTTACCTTGGCCGCAAAGGGGTCGTATTACATGCACCACCCGATCATCTTCCTTAGGTTGCTCAATAATACGTTTATCCCCTGATCTTAACGAAACATGACGGTGATGTCATCTTTTGCATTTTAATGAAGCCCGAGTATGACGATGACGTCACCATCATATTCCTTTCCTCAGCAGCAGGATCATATTCCAAATCCTCCTTTTTTTCCTTCGACATGATGATGACGATGATGTCTTTCTTTCCCCAATATGCAGAAGCGAAACATCCTGATGTGCTTTTCATCAGAGCATTAGGAAGGGAGGAGCATCATATTTCATGATATCCTGCAGCTAGATAGAAGACATAGAGTTGGGCATCATCATGATTTTTGGCGTAGGTATAACTGTTGCCATCGGCCAAGTCTAATTTTGTCACCCCGATCATATGTGGTCACACCGATGCGAATATGATGATGACCCGAAACATACAAACAGAGCATGCAAAGCCGGATTTGAAATAAATTGAAAAGCGGTTATTTCCTTGTATATTTTGAGATACATGATCATATTTGGAGCCCGATATACAAGAAAATGGGCGGGAAAATGAAGCGATGGAAATTTGAAGACCCGATTGCTGATTTCCAGTCAACGATGGTTGACCCGAGTGTTTTGACGCTGTTTATGCGTTTAGTGCATATTTTTCACTGATTTGAAGCTCGATTGCCTATAGCTGCACATTTTGGAGGCTTGTTTAATAAAATGTTTAACTTCCTGTTGTTTATCCGCATGATGATGAACTTAATGTTTGTCTGTTTATTTGCAGGAAGTCATGATGCTGTTAGAGCTGCTGCTGAAGCTTAGCATTGTATGGTTGCACATGGAGGCAACATGAACCAGAAGTGAGGAGGATATTGTCAAATATGCTGTTCACCAGCTGGAGACCGAATCAAATCAAAGATGCTGGAATATTCTATGCCAGCTGTACATTTGCCAACTGGCGAAGCATGTGCTTGTCATCTGGACCGTTGATTATTGTGAGAGGATCCTGATCCTTGGATGATTGTAACTGTTTTCTGGCATTTGCTCTATATAAAGGCCAGATCCTGATCAAAAAAAAGGAGATACATTAATATACACAGACGCATCTGGCGCATTAAGGCCAATTACTGTAGAATCAATTAGGAGATCGGATTACTGAGACTAATGAAGACTGAATTGTTGAAATGTCAAGGTTCTTTCTTCAGATCATTGTAAATGTACCTGTTCTTGAGCATACTGAATGGATATGAAGTTTCAGATTACATCCTGATTGTAAATTTTACGTAATCTTCTTGTTGATTTCTGGATATGTACTGGTGAATGTTGTGTTCAACTGGAAGTGCTTTCATTTCATTACATGTTGTTATCAACTTTTCCTTTGAAGATTTGCACTAGATCATGCGGATTTGTGGAATGTCCTGGTGAAGTATGATTTTAGTTTCCTTCTTTTCATTGCATGTATGGGAGCTTGTATGTGGATCAGTGATCTAAGTCAAGTAGTTTTGGGAATCTTATTCTTTAACCCTTTTCCTTTTTTTAATTTCATAAATTCATCACCATAACTGCAAGTCATGATAAATAACAAGCAGAAATAGAGAAATATGCTGAAATCCCGTAGGTAACTGAAAATCATTAGCATATTTGAGTTAAATGCATGTAGTATTGAAAATATCATGCAAAGAATCATAAATAATGGTAGAAATCATGCAAATATCAGCCTGTAAGCACATTATTTGACTAAATTCACAGTGCAGAGGTAGAATTATTGGAGATTCATGCAGAGCAGACATACAGAGCAGGATATTTGGAGAAATAATGATGAAATTTTGCAGAAATGCGTAAGGCCCCTGAATGGAAAACAGCAACACACATCAACCACTCAGTAACGTCAGTAGATTAAGACCTAATCAACAGAGACTTGGGATCATGAATTCTCTGAATTCATCGTATCTTTCAAGATGAGTAAAGGTTGTTGTGTAACTTTTATTCTATGTTTGTGAATGACTAACATCATGACCAACAATACCCTATACAAAGGAGTCTTGATGGTATGTTTTTATGATGTTTAGACTTTAGGGAAGCTGAAGTGGCCTTGAAAGAGGTACATGCAGGCATCTATGGGGCACATTCAAGTGGACCCACTCTTGCTAAAAAGATCATGAGGACCGGATACTATTGGCCAACCATGGAACGAGACACCTACCAGTTTATAAAAAAATGCCTACCATGTCAACAGCATGGAGATCTCATTCATGCACCAGCATAGGAATTACAACCAATCACAACATCATGGCCTTTTTCATAATGGGGACTCGACCTCGTAGGAAAAATACATCCACCATCATCCAATGGCCATAAGTTCATCATCATAGCTATCAAATACTTCACTAAGTGGGTGGAAGCAATACCACTCACCTTTGCCACTGGAACCCAGATATCCAAATTCATCCTCCACTATATCATATGTCATTATGGTATCCCACATTCCATCATCACTGACAATGGAAAACCATTCAAGAACCAAGAAGTTTGCATTTTGTGCGAGAAATTCCAAATCAAACACCACTTCTCCACACCATATTACCCTCAAGGAAATGGTCAAGCAAAAGCTTCAACTAAGACCATCCTCCGCATTCTAAAGAAGACAGTTAATGAAGTCAACCATGACTAGCACCTCTAGCTCAACCCCACCCTATGGGCCTATCGCACAAGCATCCAGACCCCCACAACAGCCACTCCATATTCCCTAGTCTTTGGATCTGAAACCATTTTACCTATTGAGGTCAAACTCCCATCCCTAAGAGTATCTTTGCAAAATATAATCAATGATGAGGAATACCGAGTCGCAAGGTTGCATTAGCTAGAATTACTGGATGAGAAATGCCTAAATACATTGAACCACCTGCAAGCCTATCAAAATCACTTCAGAAGAAGCTACAACAAGAGGATCAAAAACTAAAAATTTGAAGTAGGTGACCTTGTCCTTTTGGAAAACTAGAAAAACTTAAAGGAGTGTCCTAAGAAAGGAAAATTCAAGCCCAATTGGCTAGGACCTTATGTCATCATAGCCACCTATGGATCAGGAGCATACCATCTTGCAACACCTGAGGGACAGCCTTTGGATGAGCCTATGAACATCCTACACCTCAACAAATTCTACGCATAACCCATTGAGTACCCCAATCAAAAATAAAAATAATAGAAAAATCAAAAAATACAAAATCAAAAAATAAAAAAAATAAAAAAAATCAAGAAAAAAAAACCTGAGTGCAATAAATACTTCCAATGGTGAAAATCACTTCAGTGATGCCTTAGATTGGTACCATGGTGAAAACCTATCTCAGGCGCCATGTGTAGTGGCTGGTTCTACCATCTAATAAGTCTTTTTTTCGTCGCAACACTCCATATCACACACATCCCATGGCTTGGAATTCTAAAACATCAAGTACTATCGCCCACCCCGCACTATCCCACCCAAGGCTAACCCATGGAATGAGGATCCTTGTAAGCTTCCTTTTGTACAACACAAAATCACAAAAATCCAAAAACAATATAAAATCTCAAAAATCCAAAAACAGCGCAAAATCGCAAAAATTCAAAAATAGCTCAAAAATCGCAAAAATCCAAAAACAATAGAAAATCACAAAATCCAAAAAAAATCATTTCTCACAATTCACCGCAAATCAACCCCATACATCGATCTCTCTACAAATCATGAGCATCACCATCCATCAATCCTCACCATCACACCCATCCCAAACCATTCCCACATCATCAAGTCTTGCTAGAACTACATATTCATCTCGCCTGTATCTTGAAAGTACCTTGATCCCGTGGACACAGGGTATGTAGGCAGTCTGGAATATGAAGGAAGTTTTCAGTACTCAGGTACCTAAGATGCACCCATCCAACCCATTTGGATGGTCCCCATTCACTGAGCTAAATACATGATTGAAGCATGGTCTCTAACGTAAAAATCATCAATCAACATACCAACTATAATCCCACACATAGCCTGATTGTCCTTTTGCCCACCTTTCAAAAATTATCCAACAAAATCCAATCGATTCACGTCCTAAGATATATCGTTCCTACAATGGACAAGAATCTACCATCCTATCAACATGTATCTTGGCAAGAATACACAAAGGCTATTTGTATCTTTTTGTTGGTCTTTTTGATTATTGATTTTTTATCTTTTTGTCTCAGTCTAGGTCATCTCCAAAGCTACCTTGATCTCATTATATCATGGTAAGTGGCGGACAACACCTGGAGTAGACATGGTCATTGTTTCTGTATGCTATGCTTGTGGGTTGGTTTCATTACTCCAAGAATAGTATTCATATCTTGAAGCCTAGGTCAGTTCTAGCATGATGTGCCCCATTTGCATATACAGGCATCAAAACCTTATATGTACTATTAGCACTCATTGCTATGAGTGCCCTTCCTAGGCTAGGCAAGGTTATACCACCTTGGGCATGCATGAAATCACCCTATTGTTTGCAGGTCTAGTCCATGCAATCATGGGATATATATCATCACCTAGGTCATTTCATACCTTTGTGAACTATATCCTACATTGCTATAGCAAACTAAGAAATGCTCTCAATTAATGTTATACAACTACTGTTACTAGCTCAAACTATTATCCTAATCATTTATTCAACTACACCATCTGGGCCCAGATCTCATAATCACATAGCCTATTTTCACCCCCTTCCCAAATCCCCTCATTAATCCAACCCCTCCAACTTACTCTCACTCAACACATCCCTAACCAAATCATATCCCCCCCTCAATGATGTGGTGTTTTATGACCTAGAAACTCCCTCATCCCCCACCCCATGCCCCCCCCAATCTATTTGCTCCCAATCCTATCCACACACCATCCATACACCCTTATCCTCTCCCTACCTATTCCCCTATCACATAGCCCCACCACCCAGGGTCCAACAAAGAACATCATGTGTATTAAGATTTAATCATCTCACGTATCATCTAGTTTGCATCTTACATATCATTTAGCTTAAATTGCATTCCATTAGGTGCATTTCAGAAACCTTTACTTACATCTCATATATCATTTAACTTGCATCTCATTTAGGTTCATTTTAGAATCTTTTAGTTGCATATTATCTCATTTAGGTTCATTTTAGAATCTTTTAGTTTACAATCATTTAGGTGCATTTTAAAATCATTTAGTGAAATATCATAATCATTACATTCCATTCCATAATTATTACATTGCATTGCATAATCATTTAGTTACATTGCATAATCATAATCAATAAACATTTAGCTGCATATCCATATTTCCATACATAACATGTGTTTATTAAGATAAACATACATTTCCATTACATTTTACATCCATAATAAAGGTTTATTAATCTAAACATTTATTTGCATTTTACATCATCATCCATAAATCACACACATGCATATATCAAAATAAGTAAACCATCATTACATCCATCATGTTACATCAATAGGTACATCCATAACATCAACATAATATAGTGCATAAACACAACACATCCATAGCATATATTCCATAAAGCATATTGCATCCACCAACATAAGCATCACCATAATCATAATAGAGCATCATGAATAAACAAGTAGGCCATCAAACAACATCATATCATATATCATCATCACAAAATATGCATCACTCATCAATATACATCAAAAAAATATAATAAACAATGTCATGATAAAATGCCTTTAAGGGCCAAAATGATACAACTGTCACATAGAGGACCCTCTCTCTGACGCACTAGGAGATCCTAGCCCTGGTGGTGGCTGTGGTCTTGTTTGTGGCTGGGGCTGCGGCTGTGGCTGTACCTATACCTATGTAACCTGCTAGGGCACATGTGATGGGGGCCCATCACCTACTAAACAGACTGAACGGATCTAGATCTGTGTGACCTAGACACCCAAGATCCACTGACCTGACTATAGCTCAGTGCACACTGATCTGCCGGTACTGCTGCTTGATAGAGGCCCCGATAATAATATGTCTATCCTCTGGCCTCTAACAACTGCCCCTGTACCTGAGACAACTATCCCTGTACCTGATACAATTGTGTTTATGCCTGAGACAACTGTGTCTACATCAATGTCAAAATTGGGGCCATACTAGCACCTGACGCTTGTAAACTACCCACCGTAGCCTCTGCCTACTGTGCCCTGGCAAGTGCCACATCCCACTCTCCTGTCAAAACCACTATATCACCCTGAGCCTAGGCTAACTATGCCTGCAATGCAACCACCTGACCATCTATACCATTTAATAATGCCACTGTCCCCTGCAACTGAACCAACTCTACCTCACGGCTCTCTAAAGCCTCCTACAGGATGGCTACCTGTGCTTGCAGAGTCTCAACCTCCTCCTCTCCACTCTGCGGCCACCGCCGACATGTGGGCCCTCAAACCTCAGCCTCTCCACCTACCCCTAAAGGGCCTGCCTCTTCCTCCTACAATAGCCTACTGCTGTTGCAAAACTTGTGGTGGGAGAATAGCACCCCTGTCCACCCTCAGCTATCCCCCGCGTTGTCGAGGTCCTCCCTACCATCGCACCACCCCAATCTGAACCTACTCCACATGCACCTACTGTACAGGTACATGTTGTCTCACCTACTACTGGGCACCTATCCAACTGCCGCTGCCGCTAGCACATCCATCAGCTGCCCATCCCTCCCAATCTCCCTCTCCTCTCCATCCCCTCCAACCTCCATGAGGTAATCTGCAATGATCTCCTCACCCTCCTCCAGGAAATCATCCCCATCATCCTCAGACTCCTCATCCCCTGACCCCACCGTGCCCTCCGTAGGGACTACCTCCTCTGTCAGATCAGTAATCCAAGTCGGTCACCACATCTGCCACCAAGTCTCATATGCAAGAGTAGTACCTACATCCTTGATGGTACTCTACCAATCCCACTGTAATGGGTGCAAAGCTGCAAAGTCCTCCAGGGAAACCCGTGGTTGTATGGCTGTAGGCCAATAATACGCATCTCGATGGGTCCGTGCAAAAATGGCCATCTCTTGTGGAGTATCCTGCCACAACCCAAACTGTCACATAACTCATGATGGTAGATACATGTTGATATCACAACTAAAAAGTAAACGGCATGTGCACATCATCATCTGGCCACGGGTCCACTTTGATGTAAGGTTGCCAGGTCACCCGAATGACGTCATCCAGCACCTGCCTCCAATACTGAACCTGACCAGTGTATGTGTACTCCACATCCCTATACAGGAACATAGAAGCCTCAAATGGACGACGATAATACCCACATCTCGGCTGAGTGACCATAATATGCTCCCAAATCCACACATGCAACAAAGTAACCCTGGCTGATAATGTTGAATCATAATGATAGACAACTATATGCATCTCATGATACAACTGCCCCAACATCGCTAGTCCCTAGGCATACATGGTCTCATGTCTGACCATCCCCTCAATCACCTCTCCCCATCCAATTGGAAATCCCCTGCCCCTCCTATCGGGCATCACTACGCCACCAATCAATGCACATAGGAATAAAGCAAAGGGATCTGCACCCGCCACTAGTGTCCCCTCATAGCTCATCTCCCTCCTATCTGCTGATAAAACAATGTGATCAGTGCCAAATACTTTGATCAAGGCCCTCCGTCCCCTCATGTCATATGTCACCCGATGGCCATGAATAGGTAGCTTGAGGATGCGATAAACATCCTCAAGAGTGATAGTCATCTCCCCAGTAGGTAGCAAAAATGTGCATGCCTCCAGCTGATACCGCTCCACAACCATGGTAATTAGAGCTCTATGAGCTCGCAACACTGGCATCAACGCAACTGTCAAGAGCCCTAACCTCGCTAGTCAGGCCCAGGTGGCATCATCAAACTGGTCAAATAGTACCATCATAGATGGCATGCGTCACTCCTACGAGTACACTATAAATGAACTCGTATCCTGCATCCACAATTTTCTGGTAAAAAATTACCTATCTTTTCCTGAATCAACCCCTTTCTTCTAATGTTGAAAATCCAGAATCATTTGGCGCTAAAACAGACAATATTTTGCATCATTTTTAACAATGGCACTACCACTGTGCATGCCACTTTATGCCATTTTCACAAATGGCACCACCCTGACACTTGGCACTAATCTAAAGAATAGTGCCAGTTCTCCCAATAGCACACATATCAAATATGGTGCTAATCCTCTACATTGCACTAAACCTGAATATAGCGCCACTACCTAAACTAGTGCTAGTCAAGAACATAGCACTACCCTAATAGCCATTTGGCGCTAAAACGCCAAAACCCTACCTCTTTCAGACATTGCGCTACTACAGAAGATAGCACTGAAACACTAAACACATGGTGACAATCTACATCTATTCTACCTGAGCGGATAGCACCAATCCAGAGGATTGCGCTAATCCACTTATTTTTCATGCTGCGCGACCTTGCGATAGTGCCACAATCCCAGAAACCCAATTCCCTAGCCCAAAAATGTGACAAAATAAAAAAATCACAAAGTTAGGGTTAGGCCCTACCTAGGGTCCAGCCTCCAGTGCCCGGCCATACGATCGGAAACGCTCAGAGATGTGTCGAAGTTGTGGGAATCAGGGGTTGCACTCTGCCATCTCTCCTTTGCTCCTTCTTAAGAGTTCAATGTGTACAAATGTGGCACTCTTAGGGCCCACTTGTCTTAATATAGCATGCCATGTCATCCTTCCGCCCACTCCTTTTCCCCTCTAGGGTACAGATCACAACCTTTTTCCTCCATTTTTCTTCTCGTCATCTTCTTTTCCCATCCTCTATCCAAACTTCGCTCCAATCACATCCTTTCGAGAGCTCGCCTAAAACTTTTTTAATTTTTTGGTGACCTCTTGAGGCATATTCTTTCTTTGACTTGACACCACTTCCTTGCTAGGTCCTGACACCACGTCAAAGAGGGGCAAATGTAGACACCTAAAAATGTCTTCATCGTCGAACTGACTCCTGACATCCCTAAACATACCAACTCCCCTTCTAATCAATTAATTAAATTTTTATTTAATTAATTATCCCTTCATCACCTAATTTTTCATCATTCTATCCCCAACAATTAGATTAAAACTATTAATTCAATAGTTCAAACTTTAGCCAATTGATTAAATAAATATGCAATATTTATTTGGCCAATTTCTCCCCCCTCACTAAATCCAATTAATTAGCTAAATCATGTTTAACTAATTAATTCAGCCTATTAATTGACCTATCCCTACCCTAGGTAATTAAATAGCCATTATTTAATTGCCTACCCTATCCTATCTCATCCTAGCCTTAGGATTAATTAAATAAAACCTTATTTAAATTAATCCTAACCTCTCATTAAAGTAGTCAAACCTAGCTTAACACCCTTCCCCACATCCTCCAAATTAAAAATTGAAATATATTCTACATAAATCAATTTTTAATATAAATATGTCCTACCTCACATTTAATTCCTCTTATACCCCTTACCCATGCCATACCTCATTTAGCTCCAATTATCCCCAAATGAATTTTTAATTCACACATATTCCAACTCACCCATACTCATTTAATTCACCCTTTTCCCAAAATTGAATATAAGATTCATATTTATTCCTAGCCCTCCATTCATCCAAGATGAAATCTGGGCCCTCCACGTCATCTTCATCCTCCACCATTGATCTCCCAAATCAATCTCAACCCATGGATCAAAACCTCTCCAAAATATCTATAAATACAACATCCTCCAACCTATTTTGGGATCCAATTTTCAAGTAGTGTTACCATGTCAAAATATCTATTGAGCTAGCTTGTGAGTTGTAATTAGGATAGAGCATTTCAGATTTGTTTTCCTTATCTAGGTCACATCTTAGAAGCTCTTGGGTACAAACCTTCTTTCCCTTTTGATGAGATTGGGTCTTCTTGTCGAGGTATAGCTTCTTGTTTGTATGCATTTAGTTTGTATTTCACCTTCGATTTGGATTACTAATCTACACAACTCAACCAATCCTTGACATCAATGCAACAGGAGTATGTTGACATCAATGACAACATCGGTTAGGCCCATACTTGCAACATGATGTTTTGGAAAGGGAATTAGAGATGGCTTATAGGTGAATATGGGTTGTTATTTATTTATTATGAAAAGAAAGTATATTTGTAGCCATGAGTGTTTTGGGTTACTTTTGGGCTAGGATACCAAATGTGGATTATTAGAGATGGCTTTTCTTCTTTTCACGAATTGAACCTATAACTATTTTTCAAATGGTTAGATCTAAATGAAAAGTCATCGAAAAATATGAGTATTTTGTCTAGCAAACTTTATTGAGATATATCTTTGCCACATCCTGTTGTGAGACAATCTGCATTTCATTATTTAGAATTGCACATTAGACATCAGGTTGCATTGGGTATTTCCTCCTACAGTTGTTTCCAGGTAGGTAGACATTTCATGCAGGGTTGGGTTTCCTTCGTGTTATGAAGGGATCTGAGGAAGTGTAATTGCTTCATGGTTGGGTGGAAAAGCACCTAAGCCATGTTTATGTCTCTCGGCTCGCAAGAGAACCATATGGGTTCATGGCAACTGGAGAGTTGTTTTGATTTATTTGTTGTACATATTTATTGTAACTTGTAATTGGGTGTATTATGACATAAAAGCCAATGGACTTTGTATATTATTTTATAGTGCTATCACCTAGATTGAGCATCTGATTTTCTAAGATTTAATGACTTTTATTGATTTATATATATGAGATTTATCTTTTACTTGAGATGTAATTAAGTGGATTATTTACTTCATGTAACTTGAGTACTTTACATTTGGTATCAGAGCTCTAGGTTGGACACTAGGGCCTCTTTTTGGGACTATTATGCTAAGTTGCAAACTTGATGCAAATTATTCATCATGAATACTAGAAACACTTATCGTAGTGGAGGATCAAGAAGTGGTAAAAATAAAAGAAACCATGGAGGTGCAAGTATTGGTTAAAAGGCAAGGGATTGTGGAGATGCTAATAATGATCAAGATGGAAGATTGGACCGTTGTAATGGGTGGAATTTGGATAGTTAAGTTTTTGGTAGTTTTTTGTATGTATACTCCTTTCACTAATTACATTCAAGGACCTAGGGCTGAGTGGCCATGCACTATCATACCCTAGGCCACTATGAGATGTAGGGAAGCTTGGATTTTTATGATTTGATTGCCAATTATCTTCTCTTATGCTTAATTATACATTAAAACCCTAATTATGCAAATACGACAGCAAACAAATGAATATCAGAAAATGCTGCTACAGAAATATGTAAAATAACAAATAACTGTGCACCTATTTTTGGGGTTCAGAAGTGGAACAGTCAGGGACTAAAGAGTAATCGTCCAAGTCCAAGGCCCTGCTTTTTGTCAGGACCTGCAAACAATATCTGCAACATGTTCCTGTTGTACCAAATGTTTTCCCGTTGCAAAACTTCAAGGACTAATGAGTAGGTGCCCTAGTCCAGGGAGCTATTTTCTTCTCTAATCTACAATTTTGACACTCTAAGATACCCTCCTGCAACTTCACTTTTCATGTATCCTTGACCTGTAATCTATAATCATGAAAACTTTGGGAGGGGGTTGTGGTGTTTAGAGGCTTGCCTTAGTCAAGCCCCGGAGAGAGATTCAAGTCTTCCGAACACCGTTGTCAAATAGAGAGTGTGTGCCCTTGAGAGGTAGAGGAAAAAACCAAATGATAAATGCTCAAAAACAAAAATGATGTCACCTTGTAGTGAAGAGCTCATGGGAGGAAGAAGATTTTCATGCCATGAGGAGATGATTGCTACAATCTGCAAATAAAAACACATAGACAACACAAATTTGCTCTTGCTACACAATGAAAACCTTGAATCAACTTTAGAATGCATAAAGTTCACAATAACAATCTAGTTTACAAATGAATGCCTAAGCATGCTTTTATATGTAACTACAAACACTCTCACCAAGAATTTCATAATTCAAATTTATCGTGTCGGCATAGGACCTAAATCTAACATCCAAAATAGGGCAGGACTAGGGTGTGGGCACCCAAGTCCTCCCCCCTATTTTGAGTAGGGTTAGGTTCAATGGATCCCCCTAGGTCCCATTTGTCATGAAACTTAGGGATCATTTCATCAAGATGTCAACTTATGATGTAAGATGTCCTAAATGCAGATAAAAGACCTAGGAGCTAAATCTTATGAGGGTAAAGCCTGCAAGGGGACATTTCCAACATTAAATTTAGCCCCCACTTTAATGTATGTATAAACACAAGGCCAATACATGCATTAAAGTACAGTCAACAAACATAGCAAACACACCAAGCACAGAGAAGACACGCCAGATACATTGAAGACAATGACAGGCACACAAAATATAGAGAAGATAGTTACAGTCACACAAAACATGGATAATACAACAAATGCATAGAAGAAAGTTAATGCATATAAGACATGAATGATTTCTTTTCTTTCTTTTTCTCATATATATGAAATGCAGATACAAGTACAAGAAAATAAACACACCTCCCATAATGCAAGATGTACTCATTGTGTAGGTCTTTAAACTGCATATATGGGGCAAGACACACGTAAGACACACCAAACCTCCCATAATGTAGGATGCACTCATCACATAGGTCTTTAAACTACATATAGGGCAAAAAACACGTCAAACACACACACTTTGAAGACACAGAGAAAACATGACAGACAAGCGATGGAATGTTTTTATTTCTAGGCTCATCACCATCTCAGGCACATTACATGCACACACCAATGATTGGGATTCTCCACAACAATCACCGAAGACATGCTTAAGGGTTGAGTTAGTCACAAAACTGCTCCCCACCTCTATAGAGAACTTTTGAAAATTACAAGATGGACACTCTGTGCAAGAGATACACCACCCCCACCTCTGCAGAGGGCTTAAGATTGACTGATTGATTGATTGATTCATTGATTGCAAACAAACTCAGAGTGTAGGAAGTACTCATCGTATTGGTCTTTAAACTGCACCTGAGGACAAGCACATTGCTAACATCTACAACAGACAGTTTACCTTATATATGCCCCCACCCTAAGGTGGTTGATATCAGGTATCAATATCAAGCACATTAAAGTAGGAAGAAAACACACAAGGGAACACAAACTTTCGCAAAGCCCATGCCCCTCGGAGGTGACATGTACTTTATGATCACCAAATGTTCCCACAAACACATCTCTGCAAGAAACATGTTAGTGTCTACAAAATCATGGTAATGCATATGAAATATAAGGCATGCAAGATTCAAGATAGATAAAGTGCACGGAGTAGCAGTATTGTTATGATTTGTAAATGAGATAAAAACATCATCAAAATCACTATGCAGAGAGCATGAGTGCTTCTACTAGCCAAGCTTCATATAAGATATTACAACCCCATCATCATATTAGGAACTAAACCCAATTATTTATTTCTCATTAAAGGGACGCTAGGTCGGCATCAATATAAATATTTTTTCATCATCCACCTGCCAGATAAAAACACTAGAGGAAGGAAAACAATAAATAAGAGAGGAGAAACAAGTGTCTTAGGGACAGTCACATAAGAGGGTGCCCCCAAGTCACCAACCACAACGCTATGTCCATAAGACACAACACATAATGATGAAATCAGATAGAGGCAATATAGAAGAATGATGATACAAATAGAAGAATGTCACAACAAAGGCAGTCTCTTGGTATCCTAGACCTTACAAGAGAATCAAGGGTCATCCCAAGAGGCCTAAACAACACATAACAAATCACGGGGGAAGCACATCACGAGAGAGACAAAGGGTTAGAGATACTTACCTGGTAAGATCTTCTAGGCTAGTGGTCATCAATTAAATCATCATTAGCCTCCCATTCCCTAATGTTAGAGGAAAGTGGGACATAAGGTACCATAGCCCAAGGTTGTTCATTGTTAGGATCATCTTTGTTTGGTTCAATGTTTGGATCAATGTTTTCTTGTTGAGATGCAAGGCTTATGGCATAAGCTTGTCTTCTTCTTCTTTCTCTTACTTTTCTATTTCTCTTTCTCTTACCAATTATGTCTTGTAAGATAGGGCTTTGTTCTTTCATTGGTTTTTTTTATTTTAGAAGAAGCACCAAGATCAAATCTCATTTGTCTAGGTTGAATGTTTTGTTGTCAATAATTACCTCCTGATCCTTGTAAGGATGGTGGGGGAGGAACCTCAGCATAGCGACCTTGTCCTTTCAGTCTATGGTTCTCTTCAGATGCAGGTTTCTTGTCTTTTATTATTTCTTGAATAGAAGGACAGGCCATTGGATGTAATAGTTTTGCTTTGTAATTTCTATAGCTCAAAAATTTGAAGTCTATCCATGGCTTTGGTTTCATTTCAGATTTGTCCCAAAAGTAATCTAGTTGTGATAGGTAAAAAATCAGGTTAATAAGATCAAGCATAGCCATGAAAACCTAATCCTACCATCATCAAAGAATCTAATCAAAATGAAACCAAAAGTATGCAATTCAAGCACAATATCACCTAGATTGTATGATTCCTTATTTATGATGTGGATTGCTTCTTCAACAATGGACAATTATGAAGATAAAAGCTACCATGATGGATGGATGATAATGACAATAAGCTCAATAGATGCTATGAATACTCAAGTGCTCAATATGCTCAGGATGATAATGTAGATGCTATACGAATGTTGGATAGATATAGTATGGAATGCGATGGTGTTTATATAGAACTCAACCAAAATCAATCAATGGTGGAGATTCAATGGCTATGTGAATGGCTAAGATTAAATGATAGACATAGATGAATGTGAAGATGACAAGTGGAGAGAAGATAGGGCTTATGTGTGCTTGTGTACATAAAAAGTACTACATGTGAAAGATATGAAATAAAAGATGTAGTACAACTTATCTTTTTTTTAAATGAAAGAGACACACATGTCAGCTCATGAGATAAATGATAAGATAAATTAATTAAATAAATAAAATTTCTTAATTAATTGGAAAGTGGGCTTGTGAATGAAATTTTAATTAAATAAATAAGATTCACTTAATTAAAATAGATAGAATGAAGATAATTAAATAATTAAAGATTGTTTAATTATAGCTTATAGGAAATAGCTAATGAATTAATTAAATAAATATAAATTTATTATTTAATAGAAGAAATAGATGTGTTAGGGATATTGTTCAAGTGTGTTAGACAAATGCAAATGATGTGTAATGTGATGTTTAAATGCTAATGATAATGAGTCAATTTTGGGTGTCTATATTTTGCCCCCCTTTGATACAATGTTCGATAGAGCATTGTGTCAAAGAAGATACGATATGCCCTTGATAAACAAAGTTATGCCTTAGTGTAACTAGCAGGTAATGCCCCCTCAAGAGGTAAGCCAAGATAACTAGGAAGGGCTGGGTTGGCTCGCGATAGAAGAAAAGCTAGGATGCCAGGTTGACATGAAGAAAAAAAGGGATTGAGTGGGAAAAAATGGGATGAGGCAGAAGAAAAAAGGCTTTGGCATAGAAGAATTAGGGTTTGGAGAGGGCTATAAGTAGGTTCCTCTAAAGGCAAAGAGGCTCATTCATGCTCAGTGGTGTTCATTAGCTTATAGAGATCTAGAGCTCCTTAGAGTTGGTGTGCGACGAGAGTTCGAGAGCTATCAGGATGGTGATTCCATGCAGAGATCATCGTGCCGAGTGAGTGAGGACACATGGATGACCAAAGGGATTAGACGTACTGGTATGTATCAAAATTTTTGCTAAAAGCATGATTTTGATAGGATAGAAGCATCATAAATGCACACATGTCACCATAAGCAACTAGGTCTTAGGATAGGTAGGTTAGGTCACTTAGGAGGAAAAACAAGTCGCTTAAGGTAATAAAGATCGCTTTTAGGTGCGGCTTGGTTACATATGGAAATAATAGGTCGCTTTTAGTCAGCTAGGTAAATAGAGGTGAAATGCGCATATAAATAAAATCAAGTCACTTATGGGCTCAAAACAGGCACAGGCATAGGTGCAGCTCACTTGGAAAGAAAAAATGCTCGCTTATAGGCTAAAGGTATACGCTTAGAGAAATATAGCTCAAACTTAGTCAAGAAGTGATCGCATAGGTAAAATAGGTCACATATGAGTGAGAAATAAGTGCATGTAGTAAAATAGGTCGCTTATGATCAGCAGATAGGCGCATATGGAAAAATGAATTGCTTATGGTAGATAAAAGCTAGTATAGCAATAAACAATCCAATTTTACAGCATTTGTAGGTAGCGGAAGGGACTGACATGATGAATGAAATGATGTAGGATATACTACTACCTTTGTTATCATGAGAGCCACATCCTAGGGATTTGTGGTTGGTGAGATTGCTGGATGCAGAGGAGCAGCTAGTGTTAGAGATCCTCGGGTTAGAGCATGTGTCGAGATTGGAGCCGGTACAAGCACATCAAGGACTGATAATGGCGATGGTGGAGCAATGGATGAGCGAGCATAGTTCTTTCTTGTTGCCGACAGGAGAGGCTATGATCACACTAGAGGATGTGTTTCAGATTCTATGGTTTCCTATAGATGGGGACTGAGTAGATTATGATCCTGATATGGGTCCAACTGCATTCAAGAGATTGTTCGGGACACCAGACATTGGAGTAGAGGGCTCAGAGATTCCTATGGCGAGGATGGAGGAGTTATGTGATAGACTGCAATGAGTGGTAGTGGCGAGAGGTTTTTAGGTAGGATGGGGAACAGTGATGGAGGGGATGTTCTCCTATGGGATGAGATATGCATGGGCAGAGTGTGTGCTTGGACAGCTCTATCATTTCCTGCATGATTGTGCATATATGTTCGAGGCTAGTATGTCTACAGGAGTTACAGTTTTGCATGTGTGGGCTTATAGAATATTCTAGTGACAAGACCAGAGGGATGGCTAGCTAGAGCAGTAGGAGAGCCTTATGCTAGGATGTATAGAGGAGCTTTGACATACTGGCAGCACAGAGGAGTAGTGTACTGGCCGAGGAGGTTGGATGAGGTAGATAGATTAATATGGAGGCCATGGCTGGGATGTGAGAGATGGGATGAGGAGGATACTAAGCTTGTCTATGCTAGGCAGGCGAGATATATTTTTGGATGTGGGATATACATTATAGAACATTATTTGCCAGAGAGGGTTTTGAGACAGTTTGGGTTACCACAGGCAGTACCAGTTGGTGATTCCATTTTTGGGAGGACTAGATAGGAGGTGTTTGATTGGGGGCCAAAGGTTGTGGTAGACATGGCTTTGGCAGAGAGAGGGGCTACAGCCAGTTGTATGGCAGTGCAGACAAGGTCCTGTAGATCCAGGCACGCTACTAGACTATGATGCATACTGGGTGATAGCGAGAACAACGTGACTGATACGAGTTGGCGAGATATGGGAGATAGGGATGGAGAGACCAGTCAAGAGGAGGTGACAATAGGCTCCACCAGTGCAGGTTGTTGTACCAGTAGCGCCAGGGATATAGATATAGGGACAGGTGCAGGGACAGCCTCAGATACTTGCATAGCCTTAGGGGTAGATATTAGTAGGTGATGATGTTGGGATTTAGCAGCTACAAAGGAGGATTAGAGAGGAGAGGAGATGGAGGCAATGGGATCAGATGAGATTGAGGAGGGTGGAGTTGGATAGACACCAGGCGGTGATTGGCTTGCGGCATGCTAGGGCTCAGGTCAGACATACTAGGCTCAGTTACAGATTAGAGTGTAGGCCAGGGATGGACAGGATGATGGTGCACTTGCTAGAGTGACAGGAGAGAGAGATGCGGCTAGACAAAATAAGCAGATGATGTGATTAGAGAGAGATACTGCTGTACAGTAGATGCAGGTGATGAGGGCAGAGAGAGATGGTCTGCGGGCAGAGAGGGATACGGTTGTGCAGCAGCTATAGGGGATGACTAGTGAGCGGGATAGAGCAGTGATTGCATTAGGTACAGATGGGGCTATGATGTATTTGGCCACATATTTGACACAGGTATAGGTAGAGTTGTAGAGAGTATAGGGTGAGGTAGAGTAGTATAGAGGCTTATAATATGGGGTTGTGCCAGTAGAGCAGACGCAGCCTAGCTTCAAGAGTAGATCAGGAGCTTCAGGTTCATGAAGGACAGGGGGATCTCGATCTATAGCCTTAGTGATGGGGCCACCGAGAGATAGAGGGACTGGTGCAGGACCCAGTGGTGGTGGTCAGGGCGAGGGAGCTGCTAGTAGTCACTAGGGTTACCTTGTTTATGTTGTATCATGATGAGGCCTAGAGCTGATTGTACATACATTCTTTATTGCTCATCTTGTATATGTAGACACTTGTATATTGACACATGTATATATATATATATATATGATGGTGTTTGCTTTTACATGATGATGTATATGGATGCACTATTGGTATTATGATGGTTATGCATGTTGTATTTGTATTTTCATGGATTATGGATGAATGTTTATGCAAATGATATGAATGGCAATGTATGATAATGCAAATATGTAAATGGTAATGATATGATATGGACTTATGCATATAGATAGATGGTAATGAGATGATATGTGATGGACTTATGTATGTCTAACACACTTGTTTTACAGGATAAGAGATGTGGAAGAAGGACGATGAAAGGAGGTGATTGATCTTGGCTGAGGACTATATAGGCAAAAAATGGGATGAATAGATGGTGTAATGGGTAGCTTTAAAAGTAATTTCTCAAAAATGAAAAGAAATGCAATCCTTATGTTTGATATAGCATCTGGATGTTATGCACCAGGGTATAGAAGACCAAGGTGTCGAGATATCCAATGCAAAACTAGCATGCTATAATGTTGTCTGAACGCATGAGGTCAAGATGTTGAGCCAAAATACACAAGATATGAATAGAAGCTGGTGTTTCGAGATGGAATTTGATGCTACAAGCAATGGTTTGAGCTTATCTCCACTACACATATTGACACCTTGTTGGTTATATGTACGAAGCTAGTCTTGACATAGAATAGTCTCAAGTGCATAAGAGACTATTTAGCTTCTCAGATGCTAGAGATATTGATATGTAAGATGCTAATCCCAACACATACAAGATACCAATACGCTTAGGAAGAGAATAAGATCATCCTGTAAACATGGCATATGAAAGAAATATGAACATGCCCCATTCCTTACTTCATCGTAACATACCAAGATATAGATAGATCAAGGTAGTCTTGATTAGGCATAGAAAAGGGACAAAATCTAAATCAAAAGATAAAAACAAAAGATACTGTCATCACGTTCTCTTGCCAAATTTAGGTGCTCTTGGATGGATTTAAGCTGGGCCTTGTTAAGAGAAAAGCTGCATCTTGTTGAAGGCTAAAGATGTTGATAAAATGCTACAACAAATCTTGGCTTAAGGCATGCAGACAAATAGCTTCTGGCTTATTCTTGATTGGTTAAAGTGTTGGAGGTTTCAGTATACACATAGTCTGCTTCCTGGTTGAGCTAATCAAAGAGAGGAAGATGGAAGATGAAGAAGATGGGGTGGATCGTCTATGCTTGAGTACTAGAAACTTCCTTTGTATTCTAGACTGCCTACATACCCTATGTCCACAGGATCAAAGCACATTTACGATGAAGATGAGACATGATGAATATGTAGTTCTGGGTTTTATTGATGATGTGTGTGATGAAAAATAGAAGAATGTGAGATCAAAGATTGGAGGATGATTAGAAGAAAGATGGAAGTTAGATGATGAAAAGAGGGGCTATTGTCTTAGCCTGAATCAGAGTGCTTCCTTTGCATCTCAGATTGCCTACATACCCTATATCCACGAGATCAAGGCTTTAACGATAGAGCTGGGATGTAGTTCTTATTTATTACGCTAGTGAGTGATGTTGAAAGAATCAATTGATTGCTTGAATGTTTGCGTTAGCAATGTTTTGATATTTTTTGATGCCAAATGAGCGCGAATTGATTGTAAAGATATGAATCCTAGTTACAAATTGTTTTTCCACATTTGTCATTGGATGAATGCTATGGTTGAAGTTGAAACTTTGTTGTGTTGTGAGATAAAGCGTTTGATGTGTTATATGCTAGAAATAGCAGTATCCACTTCCAAATAAGACTCAACAAATGCCCCCAGTGCGGGATGAGGTTTATTATGAAGGAGCAACGATAGAGAAGGCATGTGGTTAAGATGCTAAGGTGCCAAAAGAGATAGTTATCGCAACAATGTCTCAATTATGATAGCTAACAGTGACAGAGGTGAAGGTGGAAAAGCTGTTTATTGTGATGACATGTGGATTATGATATGGATTATGTGGGATAGGATGGTAGAATATGCTAGGAAGAGTGGTGATCAAACAAACCAAGAAGATAATGGAGGATGGACACTACACATAGCGCCTATTTGCTAGGTTTTCACTATGGTACTTATCCAAGGCGCTTGTTTACCAAGTTTTCACCAGAGGATGGATTATTTATCTTATACTATTTTTTTTTGTTATCCATAGTACCGCAAAGTGGTTTTCACTGTTGGATGGATTTGTTTTGGGGGATAGCTGAGATTCAAGGATAAAACTTCTTGAGATGAATGCTGTTGACTATTCATCCAATGGAATGCCTTCAGGTGTTGAAAGAGTATAGCACCTAATCCATAAATTGTTGTGATGATGAAAGGACCAAGCCAATTTAGTTCAAACTTGCCCTATTTCTCACAGTGTTGCTGATTCCTTTGATTCTCTTTAAGGACAAGATCTCCAACTTGAAATCTTTGTTCTCTAATTTTTTTGTTGTAGCTACGGCGTAGATGGTTTTGATAGACTTGGAGATGGTTGAGTGATGTAAGACGCCATTCATCTAGAAGCTCAAGATCATGAAGTCTGGATACTCGATATTCTTCCTCTGAGATGGTATGTTGTAGGGATATTCGTAATGAGGGGATCTCAACCTCAATAGGTAAAATAGCTTTAGTGTCTTTACACAAGAGTGTAAAGTGTGGCTCCAGTGGGAGTTTTGATACTTGTTCTATATGCCCATAATGCAGGATGGAGTTGTAGATGCCAAACCCGACTAGCTTCATTGACCGTCTTTTTGAGAATTTTGATGATCATTTTATTAGAAGCCTCAACTTGGCCATTTCTCCAAGGATAGTATGGGGTAGAGAATCGATGTTGGATGTGGAACTTGTTACAAAGATCTTTGACCTATTGATTCTTGAAGGGACAACCATTATCTGTGATAATAGCTTGAGGAACTCCATAACAGCAAATGATATAGTGTAGAATAAACTGAGATATTTGCTTGCATGTGATATAAGTCATTGGTATGGCTTCTACCCACTTTGTGAAATATTCAGTGGCGGTGATAATGAACTTATGACCATTTGATGAAGTAGGATGGATTTTACCTATGAGATCAAGTCCCCATTGCAAAAAAGGTGATGCAGAGGCACCCACACTATAACCTTCGCATACAGCATGGATGTCTGCAGCCCATCATCATCATCATATTCATCCTCGTCATCATCATATTTGACTTCACTGTCAGCATCATCATCATATTTCACCTGCCGACCGATATCCTCCTGCAGACAAGCCTTCGCACTTTCGCCTGTCAACAGCATCACCTTACTCGATTATCGACAGCATCATCATGTTCGACCAGCGCGAACATCCTCCTGACGTCCACTGTTCACTTCAGCGACAACCTCCGTCTTCTCTTCCTTCAGCATCATGATATTCGACATCATGATAATCAACAGGATAACGAACATCCGGTTCTTCCCATTTATCCTGATGATGACGAACCTTAACTCCTCGCACCTTTCCTCGATGCTTACGTCACCCCAATATCCTGATGACGATGACGTCACCTGCAGCTCCTCAATATCCTGCTGCTCCGAAATATCCTGATGACGTATATCCTGATGATGATGACGTCATATCCTGCTGTTGGCCAAACTTAGCTTTTTCAGCCCGCGATCAACCCGATCTTCTTCCTGATGCCGATACGCTCCTCCTCGGCAACTCCTGATGATGATCACCCCGACGCACTTGCACTTCATGCAATCAAAAGCATCATGCTCATCTTCACTTATCCGGATGACGATACCCAAACTGACTGCAGGATATTCACCAAGATATCCTGATGATGCCGTTTTAACGAACTTCTTCACTTAGCGAAATTTCACTTCACCGATCCTCCAGGGATGACCCGATCCACTCTCAGGGTGATCTTCCACACTCTATCTTATCAGCTTTACCTAGCACATACCCATGCTAGGGTCTTCAACATCTCTCGATGGCGATCCTGCACATCTGCATGCAAACAGAAAACAAACTACAGCCTAACCTACTATACATGACCATTCCACCGATCAGATGAATCAACCGGTGGAATGGATCAGTGAATCCATACAGCCACCAAACCAGCAAATCGATTACACAAAGGGGATCAAACAGGAAACCGAAAATAGGATCTTTATTGATTTCAAAGATGTAATACAATATGATGTTCCTCACACAGCACACTCTAGCTCCTCAGCGCAATACAATACTATACTATCAATCAATGATATCTCTCTGTCTATGCAATATCAACCGATCTCATGCTTAAATAGATTTGTCTTCGAGTACTACTGACCCGACTCCAAGCGGCTGGGAACTCTCTAGGCGGCTGGGAGATCCAACCGGACCCTACAGCATGACAGCTATTCTAACAAACTTAACTAAAAATAGTAAAAGCCTGGTCAGCATGATCTTATCATGATCAGCGTGACCTTATTACATGCATTTGGTCTTAACAGACCTTCTTGGAAACATAAACAAGACCTAAAACTACTAACTGCCTTATGAAGGCCAGCTGTCAGGTAGGTGCTCCTGCACCAAAAGGCCATGGAGTAATGATAGGCTGAAGCTCATGTGCTGGCACGTGTATTAAATCTCCATGTTTCTGACATTGTAGACATCTCTTTGCAAATTATTGTGCATCTTTTTCCATGGTTGGCCAATAGTATCTTGCTCGTAGAAGTTTCTTAACAAGGCCCAGGCCAGCGGAATGCAAGCCATAGACACCTTCATGTACATCATATAAGGCCACTTTTTCTTCCTCAGAATCAAGACACCTAAGAAGGATACCATCAAGACTCTGCTGATAAAGGGTATCTCCCAAAATAGTGTAACGAGAGGCTCAATGGATAAAGGTTTTGTGTTGGGTGTTAGATAATTGAAGTGGAAAGGTTTGATTATGGAGATGCTCATATAAATCCTCATACCACGGCGAATTGGGATCAACAATGTCACATATAAGCTGATACTGTGGAACTTCAAATGCTAGAATCAAAAGTTGTTCAACCAAAAACTCACATTTATGTGTATTAGATGGCATGTCTAGAAGAGACCCAATCATAGCCATGGCATCTGCTACTCTGTTATGTAGTCTTGGGATTTGTTCAAAAGTGATATTGTAAAAATACTTTTTCAAATCATCAACCATTAGCTTGTATGGAATAAGCTTCTCATTTTTTGTTTGATATTCATCTAAGACCTGTTTGATAACCAGTTGAGAATCACCAAAGACTTGTAACTGTTTGATAGCCCATTGTACTGCCATGCGCAATCCTATGATTAAAGCTTCATACTCTGCTATGTTATTGGTACATGGAAATGCAATTATATATGATTTGGGTATACAATCTCCTGAGGGGTAACAAACAATATACCTTCTCCTAACCCATGTTGTGTATACGATCCATCAAAATATAGCTGTCACCATGCTGGGGAAGTTAAATTGAACAATCCTTCATCAGGGAATTCTAGATACATTGGGTGAATATTTGTGATGGGTGCTATAGCTAATTGATGAGAAATGACTTGTCCTTTGATGGCTTTTCGATCCACATATTGTATGTCAAATTCACTTAAGATCATGACCCATTTTGCTAATCTTCCCATGAGGATTGCTTTAGAAAGAAGATATTTAAGTGGATCCACATTAGATATGAGATTTGTTGTCTAGTTCAACATATAGTGTCGTAACTTTTGGGAAGCAAACACTAATGCTAAACATGCTTTTTCCATAGATGAATAATTAAGTTCATATCCCACAAGAGTTTTGTTGATGTAGTAGATGGCTTGTTCTTTTCCTAAATCATCATATTGAGCTAGAAGAACACCTAATGCTATTGTTGTTGATGCTATATAGAGCAATAATGGGTGGTTAAGTATAGGAGGTACTAACACAGGAGGTGTTTCTAGATATTCCTTTATTTTATCAAAGGTCTGTTGACACTTTTCATCCCACTTAAAAGGTTCACCCTTACAAAGAAGATGCTGAAAAGGATGATATTTATCTGGTAGTTGTGAGATAAATCTGTGGATGGACTGTAACCTTCCTTGTAGACTGCGAAACTGCTTGAGATTTGCTGGCAAAGGCATTTCCATGATAGCTTTTACCTTAGCTAGATCGACTTCTATCCCTCGTCGAGACACAATATATCCCAATAATTTTCTAGATGTTACACCAAATACACATTTCTTTGGATTCAGTCTGACTTGATACTTGTCTAATCGATCAAAGATTTGTGCTAATACCTACAGATGTCCCTCTCTTGTCTTAGATTTTCCTACGATATCATCAACATAGTCTTCCATGATAGTATGAAAAAGGTCATGAAAAATAATTGTCATGGCTCGTTGATAAGTAGTTCCAACATTCTTGAGACCACAAGGCATTACAACCTAGCAATATGTGCCCCATGGACAAATAAAAGATGTTTTATCTTGATCTTCCTCTGCTATTCTGATTTGATTATACCTTGAAAATCCATCCATCAAAGATAGCATTTCATGTCCAGCTGTAAGATCTACAATGTTGTCTATGCTTGGTAGTGGAAAGTCATCATTAGGACATGCTTTATTAAGATCTCTAAAATCTGTGTAATAGTGAACTTGTCCATTAGGTTTTGCTACAGGTACCAAGTTTGAAACCCGTTCTTGATAATCAATAGGCTTTATGAACTTTGCTTCTAACAGTTTCTGAATCTCTGCCTTGACCAATAAAGCTACCTGTGGATGTATTTTGTGCAATTTTTGTTTGACAAGTTTTGCATTAGGAGATACCACTAAATGATGTACCATAAGTGATGGATCTAGACCTAGCATGCCAGCATAAGTCCATGCAAAATTTATAGCTCTTTTCATAAAAAATGCTGGGAGGTCTCTTCTTTCTTGCTCTGATAGTGATGCTGCTAAAAAAGTGATCTTTGGACTCTACTCTGTACCCAAGTTCATGTCTTGTGATTGTTCAAATAGCATGGTTGATTTCTCATGATAATCAGTGGCAACAAGAAGATCAAATCCCCCATCCTCAGGTGCCTCAAAGAGGTTTTCACCTTTGGATACGTCCCTTATTTTTACTTTTTCATGGTCAAGAGGCGCCTTTCAGTTTTCACCTAGTGACCTATTTTGTTTGATTTTGTTTATTTCACTTTTACAATTGAAGGATTGTATACTTCCACCAAAATATGCTAGTTTAGGTAGATCCATCATGAAACCTGCTTTGTGATCACCCAATGGAATGCCTTGTCGTAAGCCCATGAATTCTACAATAGCTTGATCATTTTCAAATGTATCTAATATAGGTGCCCCCTATTGGTCCCAATCGATGAGATCAGGATATACGAGTGAAAGGGTAATGGAGGAATGGTTGTGGCTAGAGGAAGTTGTGGAAATCATGAAGATGGAGTTTTCTTGAAAAAGGTCAATAATATGAAGGGAAGAGTCATCGATAGTATCCAAACTAGAAGTCTCTCCTGCCGAGGAAGGTCCAGCGTCAATATCAAAAATACACTTAATGTCTTTGAGTCATGGTACCTCCGGTTGATAACCAAGGCCTTGCTTATTAGACTTCTTAGTCACAATAATGGGTTCAATAGGTCCTTGTTCTTGTGATCCCAATCCACCATGTCCTTTGTAGCCCATGTTCTTTATGATGAGAAACTTATTGTTGTATCTCTCCACCTCCAATTGGACTTGGTCATTTTCATCAAAGAATATCCAAGAGTCTATATCATCAATGTCCTCATCATCCAATAATCTGCCTTTAATGAATACTGTGGGTGGGGCTTTGATGACAACAGGGGATGAAGTTGGTTTGGATGTAGAAGGTTTACCATAAGATTTTGGAGATAAGGGAAGGGTGCCAACACAACAAGATTCTTGCAGTGTGTATTCACCAGGGCCATGTTTGGTGTACTTAATACGGAGGTTTTAAGTGGCTTTCCTAGATGATGGATTAAGTAGGTCAAATGGGTCTATATAGGATGAAGATGGATATGCCTCAGTGTTGATAGGAATGTGATTTGGACTATGATATTTAGCTTGAAAGGCACGACAAAATTCAAAGGGATTGGGATCAGCATGGATAGTAATCTCAACACTGTTGTGTGGAAATTTAAGACATTGATGGTATGTGGAAGGAACTGCCTTGAGGGAATGTATCCATGGATGACCAAGGAAGATGTTATAAGAAAGATCGATATCAAGAACCTGACAATGGGTTTCAGTAGTGACTGGCCCAACTTGGATAGGCAAGAAAATAATCCCTTCAGTATCTCGCTCGGCATCATCATATGCTCTGGTAGTAATAACCTTGGAGGTGTCAACATCTTTCTTAGAATATTCCAATTGTTTTATTAATTTCAAAGAACATATATTAAGACCAGCTCCACCATCTACCAAGATTCATTTAATATGGTGTTGTTTAACAAATACTTCAATGTGGAGGGCTTCGTTGTGTGAAGGATGAATAGAGGGCTGAAGATCTTTGTTAGAAAAGGTTAAATTATAAGGGGCTACAATGCTAGCAACCATAGATTGGAATTGTGTGATATCACTATCATTGGGCACCGAAGATTCTTGTAAGGCTTTGTCAAGGATAGATTTGTGAGCAAGGGATATGCAGAGAAACTCAAGAATGGATATGTGCGGGGGTGGTTTGCCAAGGTGGTCTAGGATATTATAGTTAGAGAATGGTCGACGAGGATGAACAGGTACTCCCTAGATAGTGACTCGAACTCTTCGAGTGGTTACAACACAGTCAGGTGCTTTGCCTTGGATAGTAATGGTAGAAATGTGAGCATGGTCAATGCGTCCAATAGTAGATGATTCATAGTTGTACTGAATGGCATTCCTAACATGAGGGTTACTTGATTTGTCATGAGATGGAAGTGGATTCTTGAAAGCCTCTAGATCATAGTTCGATGTTGATTATTGTGCAAGTTGAGTTGTTGAAGGTGTAATTTTCATTAAACCTTGATCGATGCAATCTTGAATAACATGTTTTAAATGCATACAACCATTTGTTTTGTGTCCTTTAACTCTATGGTAATCACAATACTCATTTTCTTTGTTCCAAGGAGCTTTGAAGAGCGGTTCACCATTGGGTGGTGCATCCAGTAACATAATATCACTCACTTGGAGAAGCTTTCAAAAGACAACTTCCATAGGTTCCGATAATGGTGTAAATTGTTGCCAGGGATTGGAAGTTTGTCATTGTCACGTTTGTTGAAAAGGTTGTGTTTTTGTAGAAGCAGCTTGAATGTTAATGGGAGCTTTCATAGTTTGTATGTTCTTTGCGTCCACAACACCATCATTGACAACATTCTTATTTTTGTTCCAAAAGTGAGACTTGTCATTGGAATTTTGAGGATAGTCTTTGTTGTCGCGAAAGATCTTGATAGTTCCTTTAGCAATTAAAGCTTGTTCAATGATGGTTCATTTGGAAACAAGTTCATCAAAGGTGCTAGCACTTTGTAATTGTAGTTGGAATGACAGCTCAAGATGAAGATATCGAGCTGTTGCTTCTCAGGTATTTCCCATGATAGTTTGCTAGCCATATTATGCCATTATTGAGTAAATGAAGAAGAGGCTTCACCATTGCACTGTTTATTGTTGACAAGGTCATTCATGTTCACCTCATGTTCAATATTAGAAGCAAAGTGTGATCAAAACTTATGTGCTAATTCTGAAAAAGACTTAATTCCTTGAGGTAAATGAGAGAACCATTCGAGAGCTTGTCCTACTAAGCTTCGAGGAGATAGTCTCAAAAGATACGTATCATCATAAGCAACATCGAGACATGCCACAAAGAATGCTCTAAGATGGTCTTTCGGATTTCCTTTTCCTTTGTACTTGTCAAATTGTGGAATTTCAAAGTGTGGTGGAAAAGGTGTCATATGAAGTGACTTGTCAAATGGATAAGTGCCTATGTTTTCTAGAGAAAATGTCTTCTTGCCTTGTCCTACCACTTGGTTGATCATTTGTTGATCATCTGCTGGAGATAATTGTTGTTGTTGCAAAGGGGGTGAAACATGGTATGATGTATATTGAGGTTGTTGTTGTAGGATATATGAATCCATGACTGTTTGTTGAGGTTGCATATTCACAATGTGTGTCAAAGGATTGGTATGTGAAACATATGTGGTTGAGGAGTGCTATATGAATCCATGATGTTGTAGGATATATGAATCCATGACTGTTTGTTGAGGTTGCATACTCACAATGTGTGTCAAAGGATTGGTATGTGAAACATATGTGGTTGAGGAGTGCTATCCTTGAGACACAAGCGGTGGTTGGGTATATTGTGACAAATTGGCACCAAGATTTTGCATCACATGAGAAGTGGAAGATGGATTGACACTTGTTAATGGTTGGGAAGTTGGAGTTGGGTTTGTGACATGGTAAGTGATGGAAGGATTGGTGGATGCAAAAGAAGGATGGACACTTGGGTTTGTGTTTTGGAAAACATGGGGATTGATATGTGTCATGTGTTGGGTGACAATAGGCAAGCCTTGGGTAGCATAAGATGAATTGATGGTTTGTGAAGGATTGGAAGACTATGACGGAATGGATGCAAGTTGCTCAACATAAGTGACTGTAGTGCTAGGATTGGCTTGAGAAATGATAGGAGGGTCACTCATGTCAATAAGGCTAACATTGGGATTATACGGTGTAATGGAGGGATTAGTAGAGATAGTGGAAAGCGTATTAGCAGTTGGTATATGAGATGTGGTATTCACATGGGATATAGCAAGTTGTGATGGTCGTGAAGCTTGGACTATTGGTGTTGTTGGGATAGTCTGGGAGGCTTGCACACTATGGGATATGGGGATAGCTTGTGATGTTTGGGGCATTTGCGCTTGGGCCACATGGATAGCTTGTGTTACTTGAGGCATGGAAATGGTCATGGTAGGAGAAGGAGTATGTTGAGGAACATGGAAAGGTGGAATGTTTAAATTTTGTGAAATGAAAGGGAGCACATTGGTTGGAATTATCAAAGGTTCTAGGTTGTACTCCGAGCATCGTGGATCAAATGAAGTAACAATAGGCAATAAAAGAGATGTGTTGGAAGATGAAGTTCGTGATATGATGGGGAATGGTGTAACTATAGTGGATGGTCCCTTTGAAACAACAGAAGGAGTGTTTGGATAGTGCTCTGTAATATCAGATATGTCAAAATCTCTTGGTAATTTAGTGCCCATGTGAGCAGGTTGCAAGAAATAGTGATTAGGCTCGGATAAAACAAGTCTCTCAACTTGATCCCAAACATGTGTATCCTAAAATTCTGATAAGTCCTCTTGGGATTATTCTTCAAAAGTCTCAAAAAATGTTTGAGGTTGCACTTGTTTTGAAGATGACTCTCCAATGGTATACCCATGAGGCATAAACATATGAGGAGGCGTACCAGTCGTAAATTAAGTTGCGTCTTTAAGAGGTGTTGATCTAGATTGTTGCATCTCAACTCCCATCTCAACTTGCAATTTAGCTTCCATTTCAGCTCATAGTTTGGCTTCCATTTCAGCTCTCTATTGACTCCTAGTTTGAGGCATGATGTTGAAAACCAAAGTTTAGCTTGTTAAGGTTTTGATATCCAAAAGAAAGATTATAGTTTGCTGGTTGGTTGGTTGCTGGTTGCTTTGTTGTTTTGCTTGGTTGTTGATTTGTTTGATTGGCTAGTTTGCTTAGTTGATTTGTTGCTGGCTTGTCTTCCCTAGAGAATAGCTCACACACTCAAGGGAAAAGTTGTTTGTTGTGGGTTGCTATGTTGTTGATGTTGTTGAAGCTAAAGCTAGGAGATGATGTTTTGCTGATTGATCGAATTGATTGGTTTGATATTTGGTTTGCTGATTTGGGATCTCAAAAAGATGAAAATCTCATGAAATTCAATTGATTGGTAAGCTCAAAGTAGGAGACAAAGTTTAGGTATCTACTAATGATCAGAGATAGGTCTGAAAGCTAATGCTAAGGTTGAGAAAGCTAAATTTGTGGCTAATTCTGTTGTTATATGGAGCCTAATCAGACTCGGAGATTATATTTACCCCACTTTTATCGGTGTGGTTTCCCCCCAAATTCCTACAGGGTCAAGGGGTAGCGCCCCTTGGGGGGTCCAGGGGCAGCGCCCCCGTGGGGGCTCAGGGGCAACGCCCCCGAAACCTCACATGGTTTTTTTTATTTTATAAAGCACCGAGAGTTATTTTTTCATTGACTGATATAAGAAAACCCTATTTTTGTAACCGACAAAAGCTTGATAAAAAGTGGCTAAGGGTTAGGGTTTTGATATATTGTATTGTAGCATTTTGCAGTGGTATTGAGTTACAGGGATTGCTGATTGTAATCAGTTTGATTTACTGGATAATAATATTGGACTCTTTGTTTGGTGGATGTAGCCTGAGTTTGGGTGAACCATGTTAAAACTTGTCTCTCGTTGTTATTATTTCTATGTATTTCCATTCCTCTATTTAATATTTATTTACATTTAATTGATATCTTCTTCCAGCTAACCCTAACAAGTGGTATCAGAGCGGGTTGTGTTTGATTATCATCTATAGGAAAGTCTCACGGTTGAGTGGGAGCAATGGCGGATGAGGGTAAATTTAAGGTCGACAAATTCAATGGGAAGAACTATCAGTTATGGAAGATGCAGATGGAGGACTACCTCTATCAAAAGGATGTATGGATGCCGTTGGAAGGAGTAGCCAAGAAACTAGCAACAATGTCTGATGAGGATTAGCATATTCTTGATAGAAAGGCACTGGGAACCATTCGGTTGTGCCTGACACCATCGGTGGCATTCAATATAACGGAAGTAAAGACAACAAATGGTCTAATGAAAGCTTTGGCAAAATTATATGAAAAACCCTCAGCCTCAAATAAGGTATTTCTTATGAAGCATTTGTTTAATCTGAAAATGGTTGAAGGTGGATCTGTGACAGATCATTTAAATGAATTTAATACGATTGTCAGTCAATTGACTTCTGTTAATGTAAAATTTGATGAAGAAGTTAGAGCTCTCTTGATATTATGTTCATTACCTGAAAGTTGGGATAGTTTGGTAATGGCGGTTAGTAACTCTGTTCTGGTTCAACTACCCTAAAATTTAATGATGTTGTTGGTGTTATTCTGAGTGAGGAAATTCATAGGAAAAGCTCAGGTGGATCCACATCAGGTAGTGTCTTGAATGTAGAAAGTAGGGGCAGATCAAAGGAGAGAGGAAAAGGTTCTGGAGGTCATGGGAAGTCACGAGGAAAATCAAAGGACAAAAGATCTCAAACCAGAGGACAGAAGGATTGCTGGTATTGTGGAAAACCAGGTCATCTGAAGAAAGATTGCTGGTCTCAGAAGAACAAAGAAGGAGACAAACAAGAAGGCAATAAGGAAGCAAATATGGTAAGCAATAAGTCTAAAGATGATGCTTTGATTCTTTCCCTAGATAATGCTAATGATTCATGGGTTTTAGATTCAGGGGCCTCATTTCATGCTACACCCCATAGAAGTTATTTTCTTGATTATGTCCAAGGGGATTTTAGGCTGGTTTATTTGGGAGATAACGAACCCTGTCAGATTGTTGGAAAGGGAAGAATCAAGATTAAGTTGCAGAATGGAAATCATTGGCTACTACAAGAGGTAAGGCATGTTCCAAGGCTCAGTAGGAATTTAATTTCAGCAGGGTAGCTAACTGAACAAGGTTGCACTATTACATTTACTGATAAAAATTGGAAGGTTTCAAAAGGTGCCTTAGTAGTAGCAAAAGGTGTGAAAGTAGGCACCTTATATCTTTGTACAGGTCATACTGTTCCTTCTACTTTAGCTGTTACAGAGAAAAAATAAATAGGTTCAGAAACAGTTGCTGCAGGTTTGCAGGAAGAGACTGGAAAAGTTGCTACAGGTTCTGAGACAACACTGTGGCATAACAGACTTGGGCATATGAGTGAAAAAGATATGAAGGTACTTCATTCTAAGAAAGTTTTACCAGGTCTGAAATGTATTAATATGGATTTCTGTAAATTTTGTGTGTATGGAAAACAAAAGAGAGTTAGTTTTCTCAAGGATGGGAAGCAAAAGAAAAATGAAAAGTTGGAGCTTGTGTATACAAATGTATGGGGACCAGCTCAGATATCTTCTCTCAGTGGCTCTTGGTATTATGTTACATTCATAGATGATGCAACTAGGAAGGTCTGGATTTATTTCCTTAGATAGAAATCTAATATATTTGAAACATTTAAAAAATGGAGAAGCTTGGTTGAGAATGAGATAGGTAACAGATTAAAATGTCTCAAAACTGATAATGGCAGTGAATATTGCAGCAAAGAATTTGAAGATTATTGTTCCTTTAATGGAATTCATAGGCAGAAAACGGTTCTAGGGACTCCACAGGAAAATGGAGTGGCTGAACGCATGAATAGGACAATAATGGAGCATGCAAGGACTATGAGATTGCATGTTGGACTGCCTTTAAACATGTGGGTAGAGGCTGTCAACACTGCTGTATATTTAATTAACAGAGGTCCTTCAGTTCCTTTGGGTTGTGGTATTCCAGAGGAAGCATGGACAGACAAGAAGGTGAGTTATTCTTTTTCTAAAAACCTTCAGCTATGAAGCATTTTCACATATAGATTTTGAAAATCGAACCAAGCTGGATGCGAAATCAAAAAAATGTACCTTTGTTAGATATGGCATTGATGAATTTGGTTATAGGCTTTGGGATTTTAAAAATTAGAAAATTGCGAGAAGCAGGGATGTTATATTCAATGAGAAGGTGTTGTACAAAGATCAGTTGCAGCAGCATGAGAAGAAAGAAAAGGATTATGTAGTGCTGGATGATACTCCAAATAGTGATGTTCCAGTGGTTCCTCATGCTTCGCAACAGCACCCAGAAATACCACAAACTCCAGTGAATGTTAGATGGTCAACAAGGATAAGTAGACCTCTTGAAAGGTTTTCTCCCTCTTTGTATTGTATTTTGTTAACAGATGCTAGTGAACTAGAAGGGTATGATGAAGCTATGCAGGTGGATACACAGGTTCAGTGAGAGCTTGCAATGAAAGAAGAAATGGACTCCTTGCTGAAAAATTAGACTTGGGAATTATGTAAGTTACCTGCAAGTAAAAAGGATTTACCAAATAAATGGGTTTATAGGCTGAAAGAGGAAGATGGAGGTAAGAAAAGATTTAAGGCCAGGTTAGTTGTAAAAGGATTTGCACAGAAAAAGGGCATTGATTTTGATGAGATATTTTCTCCAGTTGTCAAGATGACTTCTATTCGTACTGTTTTAAGTATTGTGGCTATTGAATAATTATATTTGGAACAGCTAGATGTTAAAACTGCCTTTCTCCATGGTGATTTAGAGGAGATATATATGGAATAGCCCCAAGGATTTGAGGTCAAAGGTAAGGAGAAATAGGTGTGCAGATTGAAGAAGAGTTTGTATGGCCTGAAACAAGCACCTTGGCAATGGTATTTGAAATTTGACAGTTTTATGGCTGAGCAAGGCTACAACAGGGGTAATTCTAACCATTGTGTTTATTTTAAGAGGTTGGATAATGACAGCTACATTATTTTATGTTTATATGTTGATGACATGCTTGTAGCTGGGTCTAACATGGATCACATAAGAGAGTTAAAATAGCAGTTAGCATAGTCATTTGATATGAAGGATTTGGGGGCAGCAAAACACATCCTTGGTATGAAAATTTGTAGAGATAGGAAGAATAGAAAATTGACTCTATCTCAGGCTACTTATGTGGAAAAGGTGTTGCAGAGATTCTACATGGAGAATGCAAAAGCTGTCAGCACACCTTTGCCTAGTCATTTGAAATTGACCAAGGACATGTGTCCTATGACACAAGAGGAGGAAGAGAAAATGTCCAAGGTACCCTATGCTTCAGCTATAGGAAGTTTAATGTATGCCATGGTATGCACCAGACCAGATATTACACATGTTGTAGGAGTCGTTAGCCGGTATATGAGTCATCCCGGATTAGAGCATTAGAATGCGGTAAAATGGATTCTCAGATATTTGAGAGGTACATCTAATAAACACTTATGTTTTGGGGGCTCTAATACTAATTTAGCAGGTTATGTAGACTCAAATTTGGCAGGGGATATTGATACCAGGCGGAGTACTACAGGTTATGTCTTTACTGTAGGTGGAACAGCAGTGAGTTGGATTTCCAGGTTGCAAAAGGTGGTTGCTTTATCCACCACAGAGGCAAGCAAGGAGATGATATGGCTGTAATCTTTCATGAAAGAATTGGGCACACAACAGGTTAACAGTTATTTGTTTACGGATAGCCAGAGGGCCATATATCTTGCAAAGAATTCTGCCTTGCATTCAAAGACCAAACACATATAGTTGAGGTATCACTTTATTCAGTCGGTATTAGATGATGGACAGTTACAGCTGGCAAAGATACATACAGATGACAATCCAGCAGATCTGTTTACAAAGGCAGTAACAAGGGAGAAGCTGAGCTCCTCTTCAGCTTCAGTTGGTCTTCTAGACTGAAAATAATCAAAATAGAACAGCAGAGTCTAGGGTGCTTATTTCCAGTGGGAGCTACAGGGTCAGTGGTGTTATGATTAGTCTCTAAGTGGGAGATGATATAGTGTGGAGTCTGATCAGTCTCCAAGTGGGAGATTGTTGTTATATGGAGCCTAATTAGACTCGGAGGTTATATTTACCCCACTTTTATCGACGCACTTTCCCCCCAAATTCCTACGGGGTCAAGGGGCAGCGCCCCTTGCAGGGGTTTGTGGGCAGCGCCCCCAAGACAGGGTCCAGGGGCAATGCCCCTTGTGGGGTCCAGGGGCAGCGCCCCTATCGTGTTCCCTGTCGCGATACAGGGCAGGGTCGAGGGGCAGCGCCCTCGTGGGGGCTCGGGGGCAACGCCCCCAAAACCTCACATGATTTTTTTATTATTTTATAAAGCACTGGGAGTTATTTTTTCATTGACCGACATAAGAAAACCCTATTTTTGTAACCGACAAAAGCTTGATAAAAAGCGGCTAAGGGTTAGGGTTTTGATATATTGTATTGTAGCATTTGCGGTGGTATTGAGTTGCAGGGATTGCTGATTGTAATCAGTTTGATTTACTGGATAATAATATTGGACTCTCTGTTTGGTGGATGTAGCCCGAGTTTGGGTGAACCACATTAAAACTTGTCTCTTGCTGTTATTATTTCTGTGTATTTCCATTCCTCTGTTTAATCTTTATTTGCATTTAATTGATAGCTTCTTCTGTCTAACCCTAACAAATTCAACTGAGTCACTAAGATTTGATGATATTAGACCACAGGCAATGAGTAATAGCTCAAATGCGACTTAAAAAAGGTCAAAGGTGACTGGTAATAGCTTAAATACGAGCTAGTTTTGGTTCTGACAGTAGGTTATAGTGTTAACTAGAGGCGAGCCAATTTTTCATAGGTGATTAATATTAACTCAAAAGTGATTTACTACTGATCGGAAGTGATACAGGTTAGACCAAAGGTGACAAACTATTGTTTAAAAGTGATCTGATTTAGGCAAAAAGTGGCTGACTATTGTTTAAACGTGACTTTGTTTAGGCAAAAAGTGGCTAACTACTATTTAAAAGTGACTCAGTTTTTTGTATGTGAGCATTTTAAGCTCAAAAGCAACTGTGTCTGTCAGGAAATATATCTGATTTGTGATTTTTGACAAGAAAACAGTAATGCAATTACTCACACTCACAACAATCACAAACTTGTACAACCTAGGCTAAGAAAGGACTATATTTGTTGAACCCCTTGGTCATGCTTATTCAAAGTGGATAGCTTTAGGATCTTGGTAGCACTGGCTCCTCTCCATGGCACACACTTCTCATGCATACCAAGATCTAGGTTTCCCAAAAGGCCTGTCCCTCACCAAACCTTAAGATTGTCCCTACTATCTCTTCTAAGAACCACGTGAATCAGGGCAACTTCAAAGGTCCCACCTTTTGCATCAACAAATAGAAGGTTTTTGGCTACTACACAGTTGCTAATAAGGGCATCCGTTTGGGCGGCTATACGTGCAACAGTGCTACTCTCTATTATGGAGTCTCCTAGCATTCAAGGGTTACACCTTGGAGGGTTTTGGGGGAGGTTGGTTGTCGATATAAAACAAAAACACCCTTTGTTTGTGGCTTTTGACACAAACACTTTTCTTATATAGCGGTTCGAAAGGACTTGGCTTTAGTCCGTTATCACTTGGGTTGTATCCCTTCTCACACCAGGAAGGCATGCCCTCTAAAGATAATAACAAGTTCTCATACACCCAAGATCCATTTGATAGGCAAGGGGAGAGGATACTTTTGTTATTAAATTTGGGTTACAATCAATCACATGTAAGTAATCAAAAAAGATAAATTAAGCACAGAGAAAGCAATGATTCATTTTAAGCACCAAGCCCAAATGTTCCTAATTTAGTAATAAACCCCAAGTCTTGAACTGATCGAAGCTGCAACAGCTATGTTAGTAATTTAATAACCTCTTTTTCCTGGACAATTGATAAGATGTTGCACAAATACCCGATTAGTAGCTAAGAAAAACAAACTACAAATGATATAAACTGAATGCGACATAGTTTACTAGAGGTGATCCACTGTTGGTCAAAAGTGATTTATATTATGTCACAGGCGAAATGTTACAGATCCTAAGTGATGCCGAGAGCGCCAGATTGGGATTGTTAAAGTTCACAAGTGATGTGAAAAGGTAGGAAGCGACTGGTTATGGATCATAAGCAACTTGGATCTGCAAGAGAAACAACACACAACAAAAACCTTAGTTTTGCAATAAGTGATGCAATTAGCTAAAGGCGATCATTGTCAGATCAAAAGAGATTCAGATAAATGCATAAGCAACCACTGTTAGCGTAAAAATAATGTAAAATAGATAGAAAGTGACCACTATTCACTTATAAGTGATCCAGAAAATGCTAAAGGCGGCAGGTTTCAACTCAGAAGCGATGCGTATGTTCAGACAACAATAGTTTTTTGTTCAAAAGTGACTGGAACTTTCCATAAGCACTCAAAAAAATTGATCTTCATAAAAACAACATTAAATAGCAAAGTTAATCAAGGACATGGGTCCCACCGGGCATGCCAAAATGTGATAGGTAAAAAATTAGGTTAATAAGATCAAGCATAGCCATGAAAACCTAATCCTACCATCATCAAAGAATCTAATCAAAATGAAACCAAAACTATGCAATTCAAGCACAATATCACCTAGATTGTATGATTCCTTGTTTATGATGTGGATTGCTTCTTCAACAATGGACAATTATGAAGATAAAAGCTGCCATGATGGATGGATGATAATGAAAATAAGCTCAATGGATGCTATGAATACTCAAGTGCTCAATATGCTCAGGATGATAATATAGATGTTATATGAATGTTGGATAGATATAGTATGGAATACGAGGGTGTTTATATAGAACTCAACCAAAATCAATCAGCAGTAGAGATTCGATGGCTATGTGAATGACTAAGATTAAATGATAGACATAGGTGAATGTGAAGATGACAAGTGGAGAGAAGATAGGGCTTATGTGTTCTTGTGTACATAAAAAGTTCTACATGTAAAACATATTAAATAAAAGATGTAGTACCACTTATCTTTTTTTTAAATGAAAGAGGCACACATGTCGGCTCATGAGATAAATGATAAGATAAATTAAATAAATAAATAAAATTTATTTAATTAATTAGAATGTGGGCTTGTGAATGAAATTTTAATTAAATAAATAAGATTTAAATTTAATTAAAATAGATAGAATGAAGATAATTAAATAATTAAAGATTGTTTAATTATAGCTTATAGGAAATAGCTAATGAATTAATTAAATAAATACAAATTTATTTAATTAATAGAAGAAATAGATGTGTTAGGTATATTGTTCAAGTGTATTAGACAAATGCAAATGATGTGTAATGCGATGTTTAAATGCTAATGATAATGAGTCAATTTTGGGCATCTACACCAGTGTACAATGTTTTCTTGCAACCAAAGGTTTATACTTATTGCAAGGGATGGTAATCACATGTCCCTCAAAAAGAAATTTTAGACAATTATGAATTGTTGAAGGGGCAGCTTTCATCTCCTTTAACCAAAGATGTCCCAATTTGATGCAAAAGATGTCATAAATGAGGACAACATCAAACCATTGTTCTACATATTTTTCAAATACAGTGACCAACAATGATATCTTACCCAAAGGGTTTACAAAGGTTCCCTTATGTGTTTTAATCATCATGTCTGAAGGGTCATAAGATCTTTGCATCAAGTTATGTAAGTAGAGGAACTCTTCCATGGAAACATTAGTCATGCATTTAGGATCAATAAGGGTTCCATCCATAGGGTTTCCCATTATTTTAACAGTGATGTAAAGAGGTCCTTCAGTGTCTCCAATTGTTCTATCATGAGGTGTAAACACAATTTCAGGTTTAGGGACCTTTCTCTTCATGTAAGGCCTAGGAGGGAACCTATTGTTGTTGTTGCAATTAAAGGCCATGTTTATATGCTCAAATCAATGTAAAATTAAATTTTTAAAAGCTTTTCAAAATTTATGCAAAAGACAAGTGCAAGGTTATATGCAAAAATGACCTAAGATGCTTGATTTTTTGTACTTTTTCAATGCAAATATATGAAAGAAAAGATGTTGTAAGGAGTTTGATTAGGGGAAGAAAATAATTTGTCTGATATCAGTCTAATACAGTAATAAAATCCTTCACAACACACTCTTTATGAAAATCTAAGATGATGATAGGCCAAAACCTAGTGAAAATACACTAAAATATGCAATTTTTTCACCAAATCTCAATGCAAAAGAGCATGAAAAAGTGTGTTGTGAGGAAAATGATGATGGAAAGAAAATTATACTAGTAATAACAGCCACCTAATGCCAAAATATCCATCACAACACACTTATAGTGCCACTCAAGATCAAACCCTAGTGAAAATATAGCAAAAATAGACAATTTTTCACGATTTTTCAATTCCAAATTTGTACTAAAATGCAACACTATAGACAAATGAAAATTTGAATGAGTGTCTTAGATTAGTAGAAAAATCTAAAACAAGATTTTACCTACAAACCCTAGATTTTGGAATTACTAGGTTATATGCAAAATTCATAATTTTCAACAAAACCCTAGCAATTTAATGCTTAAAATGCAATGCAAGATATTGAATTTTTGTAATTTTCTACAATTTAGCTCAAATCTAATGCAAAAATTATAAATTTGATGAAATTCAAATTAATTGATACAACATGCAAACCCTAAGATGCCATTTTTTTAATTTTTCAAAATTTTCAATTTTTTTGTAAGTTTTCCAATGCAATAAGATGAATGATACTATGAATGAATGAAATCACTACAAATCTGAAGCAAAACACTTAGCAAGGTGCAAACAAGTCCAACAACACAATTTCACCAAAATTTAATAAGTAAAATTTGGATAGTTGAGTTTTTTGCAGTTTTATGTAAGTATCCTCCTTTCACCAATTACATTCAAGGACCTAGTGTTGGTAAGAGACACTGTGTGGCTTCATGAGTGTTGTCATTGATAGCAACAAAGTCTATCCCACACATCTGCAGCATATAGTATGCCTATACCAGAAGTTAGATTGAAGAGTGTTTTGGTCTGGTGAACAAAAATAGAGCATGCAGCATGATCCGACATTCAGGTCCAGATCTCTCAGATGGTGTAACTCAGCAAGTTGCGGACTTGGACAAGTCAAGAGGAGTATCATGACTACTAGATTCTAGAGATTGAGCCTCCGGTGATAAAAACATGGAAAAGATATGAGCATCTGAGTGTTGGGTTCCTGACAGGCAGAGCAAACTAAGGAAGAATTGACTCGCAGAGTATCAGACTTCAATCTGGATGAGAAATTGATGGTGATCAAACTATTTGAGGGATCATACAATATTGGCCAACATGATTAATGACTTCAATGTCTATGATTTTGATACGCATCACATATCAAGCATGGATTTAGCCGACAGATCAGTATTTTGTAAATATCTTGAGTATTCCAGTTGCCGACTAGAAAGTAGTTGAAATCCTTTGTGCAGATATATATACCAGATGGATTTCAGTATAAATGTGTGTGTAGATATAATGAGATAAGGTGCGAAGAAAGGCATAGATAAGTAAGGAAGTAAAAATACAAATTTGGTATGTAACAAAGCAGTAACACTAGAGCAGACGAAGAATCAAGTGCATTAGATTAGTATATTGAGCCTAACTGGAATTGAACTTCAGCATTTGTGGATGCCTCTCATCTGTTCAAATACCTAGTTACCTTCTATAAACTTTGTAGACAGTGAGTCTCTTGTAGGCAGTGTGCCTCTTGTGAGCAGTGAGCCCTAATTGGCAAGTGTCATTTTGTATTTCTTATTCTTTTAATAGAGAATACAATCTTGGGTTGGTCACCCCATGGTTTTTCCCTTAACAGGGTTTTCCACATAAAAATCCTTGTGTTATGTGTGTTAATTTTATTTCTGCTCTCATGGTTATGTATGCTTATATGTTTTGATGCTGCACTAATTGTTAAAGGAGAAAATAAAGTTAATATATTTGAGATAACTGATTCACCCCTCTCTCAGTTATTTGAATTTTTCCAACAATTGGTATCAAAGCCAAGTTCCTCTAAATAGAGCCTAACAGCTTGAGGAAGATCTAGGAATCTCAATGGATATATATGGTATGAAGGAGCAACTTCAGTCTACCTTAGATGATCTTGAGAAATCTCACTCTGAAGTCAACAACTTGAGAGAAAGACTCAAACAAGCTGATGATTTCATAAATGAGCTAAAAGAAAAATTGAGTATCTCTGTGAAGAAGAGAAAGAAACTACTTCAAAAATTAGCAAGTTAGAGTGAAGCTAATGATTCTAATGAAGATCTGAATGAGAAAAACAAGCTATGTGAGAAGCTATCAAAAGAGGTCATTATGGTAAGGCATGAGATGGAATCAAGGGTTATGAGATTCACCCAAGAAATTGAAGAGAAAAGGAAAATTGAAGATGATCTAAAATAATCTCTCAAGGAGAAGAAAAAGGATTGCCACAAAATGGACAGAATAATTAGGCATCTTGAATCTGATCTTGAAGAACCTAGAGATAATGAAGAACAACTTGAGAATCAGATAGACACTCTTAAACAATATCTTCAAACAACAAATGAATACAAAGAGAAATTCAAGATAAGCTCAGTTCAACTTGAAGTTCTTCTTGAAATCCAAAAGAGGGTAGATGACAAGCGTGGCTTGGGATATGAGAAAGGTGAAAGCTCTAGATCTAGTCAGAAGAACTCTGGATCAAAAAGTAAAAAAAACAAGCCTAGAAGACCTCCGATAAGGCAACCAAATGCTCAAAGATATCCATCCTTCAATGGATACTACTACAATTGCAACAACTTTAGTCATAAAGCAACTCAGTACAGAAGAAGAATGAATCAAACTAATTCATCCTTCTCTGGATAGTGTTTCAATTGTAAAATGTATGGTCACAAATCTCAAGAATATAGAAATATGCAAATAAATAATTCATTCAATGGTAGATGCTTTACATGCAATAGAATGGGACATATGGCTAATCAATGCAAATCAAGAGGATATCAGTCAAATATGCAAAGAAATGTTGTTTGCCACAATTGTAATAGATCCGGTCATATTGCCAAATTCTTTAGAAGTAAGAATTTAGATAAAAGGGTCCGGTGCATCATAATCAAAATCAAGATAAAGGAAAAGGCAAAGTGAATGCAGATGAAGTTCAAAGGGAGATGAGCAAGATTTGGGTAAAGAAGAGTACAGAAAATGTTGGTGAAGATCCAAACCAGAATTTAGTGTTGATATTCCTTCTAAAAACTAAACAAATGAGCCCTAGCTTAGGGGGAGTCACAAAGGAAAATAAAATTCCCCAGCCAGTCAATTAGTCCCTAAATTTGGTACATCAAATGTTGTGGATTAAAGGGTTCCCATAAAATTATCTATATAACCCTTGATGAAAATATGAATGATCTGCATGGTGTTTTGCAAGAGTTTAATCATCCAAGATTGATCCAGTCTGACAACCATCTGGTAAAAGCAAGATTTTTATAATTAGATCTGATGTGATTCAAAGTTGAGTTATCTTGATCTGCAGATTCATGGCATGATTAGAGGAGAAAAGATACATTGTCAATTTTCACTAAAAATGATTCTAAGTGCATCTTAGTGATTCAGAAAGATCTCTCTCAAAACAAGGCAACTGGATGACTTAAGTTGTGCATTTATTGCAAAAGAAAATTAGGGTTTGTGTAGAGATAAAAGGGTTCTTTTACTCATCATTTTCACATTTGCATTCGAGAAGAAGAAAAGAAGAGCTCTGCATCAAGTTTCTACAACTTTCTCAAAGATCAACCACAGAATCTGATTCAACCAGTGATTTGTTCTGACTCTTTTTCCCGAACCCAGAAGTGTAAAAAGGTACTTCCATTTTGAATATATCTCTCTGAATCTTGTGCAAAAATGACTACTCCAATGGTTGTTAAGATCACTGATAGGCCATGCCCAAAGTTTAAGAAATATCCTGTAGACACCTAAAATTGACTTGCTCTGCAAACCAATTTATCCCTCCTATTAATGGAATAAATTCATTTTATCCCTAACCATCTGTCTATCCCTTGTGATCAATTAATTCACTTAATTTATCACTAGACCTTACAACACTATCCTCATCAATTAAATAAATATTTCTAATATTTATTTAGTTACTTTTTGTCTATTTCCCTAACCCCTATTAATTAGATAAATCATGCTTATCTAATTGATCTACCCTATTGATCAATCTACCCTAACCTACCTATCCCCTAGACCTAGGTTAATTAAGCTAAATACTTAATCAACCTTTCTTAGCCCATCCTTCCACACATCTTTGAATAAAAGTCAATTTCTTATTCAAATGGTCAAAATCCCCCTTACCCCTCATTTATCACTCTCTTACACATGTAACAGTACCTGTTCACATCTCCACATATAGGTGAATTTTTAATTCACACTCCCCCATGAGTTGAATTAAAAATTCACTTGTCATGTCCACTCTTCCCAAAAATGAATCTTTAATTCATTTTTGTCCTCCACACCTTTCCCCATGTGAATTTAAAATTCACAAATATTGAGAGCCCTCCAATCCCATTGACCAAGATTCAACCTTTGATCTCTCTCATCCACTCCTCTTGTGACACTTGTCACAAGGCTATGGCTTTAATCCTAACCCTAACTCTCATTCATTCCTAGCCCTTGATCTCATCTTTTGATCCTCACCCTCCATCCTCATTTCCAAAACTCTATAAATGAGACCCTTCTCTAAGCCATTGGGAGGGACTTCTTCTTGCATCAAACCTTTGCCAAAATCTCTCCAAAATCCTCTTATCATACCATCATAATGCCAAAATCATGCCTCATCCCTATCTCCATCTCCATCTAAGTCTAAATGACTCATCTCCATTGTGTTGAGCAAGCATTGAGCAATCCACATTTCAGTCATCATGGGTAAAATCTGAGGAGCTATTGGGTGCAACTCCTTTCCGCTATCTTGGATTTGTGGGTCAAGTGAAGGTATAATTGTTTGTGTTTGCATTTGATTTATATTTTTACTTTCATTTTGATTTCATAGATCACACATCCCTACAAATCCCTAGAAGTTGATCCCTTAGGTGCTTTTTCTAGCATTCTGCATGGGGTTCTGCATGGAGATGTTAGGGTTTACATACATGCCAATATTAAGGAATTTGGAGAATCTAAGTTGATGGACATCTACCATAAACAATTAATAGATGAAAGTTTTGAACTCAAACCTCAGTACAAGGCCCTCCGGGATAAGCACTTTGGACATTGCATCCACTTTCCCTATTTTGTAGAAGATGAATGGGTCTGGTATGTTCTTAGCAGAATACATGACAATTTCATGTGGTTGATGAAGCCCTTCAAGATAAAAAAAGATGCCATTAAGGTAGTAACTGGATTGCACTCATCTGGTGGGTTGCCTGCACTCAAATCTGTCAAGAACCATATAATAAGTGAAGCTATTAGATCTAAGTTTGACAAAAGAGAAATGACAATAGAAGACATCATAGATCTAGTTATCAAGTTTGCCTCTATGATAATTGGTTATAAAATCTTTCATTCTAGCAGGGAGAATTCTGTGTCTGGGACTGCACTATATACAACATATCAAATGCTAAGGGAAAATGCAAACTATGATCTATGCGACCTTCTCCTGAACCAACTGTTAGAAAACTTACAGAAGATCAAGAAGGACAAGAAGAACTCATTCAAGTATGGGTGTCTAATACTGTGTCTATTCTTCTACTACATGAATGAGCTGCCTAGATCAAGTGGTTGGGTATGGCAAAATGACAGACCGGTTGCCATATAGATCAAAGACTATATGTATGGACTTGGTGATGCTAAGGCTCAAAGCACAGCACTCTAGGGATACTTTAAAAACTTTCAAAGTATGATGCAGGCTAGAGAAAGAATTCCTCAATCCATAGTTGAAAAATACAAGGATACAGTGTGTTTTATGGTAGACACTGATCAATGCCTAATGGAGGCAGTTGAGCCTAGAATAGTTTGGATTATGCCAATGGGATATGAGATTGATGAGAAAATCTTGGAGCTGCATAACCAACACTTGTTGAGTCAGCCTAAGGACCCTGAGGCAGAAAGGTTTAGAACCTTTCAAGAATTAAGTATAGAGATACATGTTGAGCTGAGACAACTGGAAATAAAAAGGAAAGTTAGAAGGGAAGTAGAGGAAATTACCAAAAGATATGGCATATCAAAAGAGGAAGTTGATGCAAATAAAGAGAAAATAGAAAGAGTTGAGAAAGAGAAACAAGAAGAAGAAATAGAAAGTGTTCTGGTGCAAGCCTCCTCCCAGAGTAGATCCTCCAAAAGCTCTGCACCTGCCACCTCTAAGTGATCAAGAGCCTCAAAACTAGAAGCCAAGACATCCAAAAAGGGAGAAAAGAGAACGAAAACAAAGGCCACAAGGTCCTACATAAGCCAAAAGGATGATGAAGAAACAAAGACTAATGAAAAAAGTTAAGAAAATGAAGAAGAAGAAGAAAACATCTGGGGAATCCTCTACCAGAAAAAATAAAGAAGAAGAGGCAGAAGAATTTGTTGAAAAGCCCACTCCTTCTATTGATGATATCATCAAGCCAGTCACTGTGGATGGAAATCTGCAACTAGTAATAGAATTTTGTGATGATTATAGTGATACTGACAAAAGGATCTTGGAAGAAGCTATAGTCAGGTACTTGAATATTTATAATAAAGAATTTATTGAAATCATTTCATTAATTCCCAAGAGTTTAGAGAAGGTGCTTGAACTTAGAAAGGAGAATGCTAAGGCAAAGGACTTAGAGATCCAAGAATAGATTGCTATTCGGCTCTATCCTTCCATTACTCCAAAGAAAATGAACATGATCTTTAAAGACTGCAAGGATGAATTCCTGGAGCAAAGCAAGAATGAACAAACTAATGCTTGGAGAGACTAATCAGGTAGCAAGAGAAATAAAAGACATCCTCTGGAATGCTTTTAAAAGATTCAATCTTCCTATTATAGAGGAAATAGATGAAGAACCCTCTACCATGGATGTTGAAGGATTAAATGAATCAAAAGAAGAATCTACTGAGAAAAATGTAGAAGGGCCAAAAGAGATGGATGTCGGAAGAGGAAGTTCATGAAGAAGTTAATATTTCTCCTCTGGATCCCACTACAGATTCAAGAACTGAAGGAGAAGGAAGAAAAGAGGAGAAAGTAAGTCAAGAAGAGGAGAAAAAGGGAAGAGAAGAAGAACAAACAGAGAAGATCTCTGATGACAGCTTTGAGATTCCAAAGGAATAGAAGACTCAGTCTCTGACAAGAGACACTGCAGAGGCAGTGAAGAATTTATTGACCAAAGAGATGATGGAGATAGATGAACTGGAGCTATTCCAAGGACCACTAAATTTTGATTCCCTCTCTCCGGTCCAGACAATGAAAATAGCATCTTTTGCCCAAGCTAAAGCAAAAGAAAAGCTTCTAAAATCTCACATGGAAAACTGTGAGCTGATAGAGATTACTTCCGGGATGCTGGAGAAGATCATGCCATCCTTCCAAAAGGATCCTTCGGCCTCTCCATCTGGTAATTTGAAATCTTTGGTTAACTCTGTTAGCACCCATTTTGATTCCTTAGAGAAATTGATAGAAGAGAAAGTCCCGAAAGAGTTTTTGGGAAAGAGATTCACTGAAGTACAGGGACTCATAGCTAATGATAGGAGGACCCTAGATATTGGGATAAAGAGATTAGAAAATGCTCTTAAAGATGGTGAGGACATGTAAACAAATTTTCTATCCTAGTCTAAGGTGACAGAGGATATTGAAAAGAAGGTGAAAGAACAAGAAGGTAAACTGTCAAGTTTATCTCAGAATTTTGATCCCCTCACCACATCCATAATGAATCAAGAATGCTAGGCTATTTCAATTATAAATGAAATTAAGAGGCTAGACAAGGATAAGAAGAATGTGATAAGCAAGATGAGTGAACTTAGAGGGATAATTATCCCTAAGTTAGAGGCAATGCATGAGGCCTTAACTGATGCTCAGACCACAACCCAGACCAGTGATCTGACAGACTTAAGAAGGGCAGAAGCTTATACATTTTTGTTGAGTGGTCACATCTCAATTTTGGACAAGATGAAGCAGACCTAGGTAATAAAATTTGTACAGTTGAAGATCACTTTTGTGGATATACTCTAGTATATGTAAGTATAACATGTATATATAATTATGCGGCTATATATAGGTTGATTTTTGCAAATTTTGGTGTGTGGATTCCACCCTTTTCCATTGTTGTCAAAGGGTGAGTGAGGAGTAGTGAAAAATGTGGAATCCAGCTAAGGGGGAGCTCTAGTAAAACAATGCACAAGATAGAGCATCAGCCAAGGGGGAGTTTACTGCGACACTTAGTCATTTTTCACTGAGTGTTGCCATCAATGCCAAAGGGGGAGATTGTTGGCAAGAGACACTATGTGGCTTCATGAGTATTGTCATTGATGGCAACAAAGTCTATCCCACACATTCGCAGCACATAGTATGCCTATACCGGAAGTCAGATTAAAGAGTGTTTTGGTCTGGTGAACAAAAATAAAGCATGCAGCATGATCTGACATTCAGGCCTGGATCTCTCAAATGGTGTAACTCAATAAGTTGTGGACATGGACAAATCAAGAGGACTATCATGACTACTAGATTCCAGAGATAGAGCCTCCAGTGATAAAACATGGAAAAGATATGAGTATCTGAGTGTTGGGTTCCTGACAGGTAGAGCAAACTAAGGAAGAACTGACCGACACAGTATCAGACTTCAATCCAGATGAGAAATTGATGGTGATCAAGCTATTTGAGGGATCATACAATATTGGCCAACATGATTAATGACTTCAATGTCTATGATTTTGATACACATCACATATCAAGCATGGATTCAGCCAACATATCAGTATTTTTTAAATATCTTGAGTATTTCGGTTGCTGACTAGAAAGTAGTTGAAATCCTTTGTGCGGATATATATACCAGATGGATTTTGGTATAAAGGTGTGTGCAGATATAATGAGATAAGGTGTGAAGAAAGGTAGAGATAAGTAAGGAAGTAGAAATACAAATCTGGTATGTAACAGAGCAGCATCACTAAAGCAGAAGAAGAATGAAGTGCATTAGATCAGTATATTGAGCCTAACCGGAACCAAACTTTAGCATTTGTGGATGCCTCTCATCAATTCAAATACCTGGTTACCTTCTATAATCTTTGTAGATAGTGAGTCTCTTGTAGGCAGTGTGCCTCTTGTGAGTAGTGTGTTCGGGCAGTGAGCCCTAATTGGCAAGTGACATTCTGTATTTCTTATTCTTTTAACAGAGAATACAATCTTGGGTTAGTCTCCCCATGGTTTTTCCCTTAATAGGGTTTTCCATGTAAAAATCCTTGTGTTATGTGTGTTAATTTTATTTTTGCTCTTATGGTTATGTATGCTTATATGTTTTGATGTTACACTAATTATTAAAGGAGAAAAGAAAGTTAATATATTTGAGATAACTGATTCACACCCCCTCTCAGTTATCTGCCTTGTTTCCAACACCTAGGGCTGAGTGGCCATGCACTATCATACCCTAGGTCACTATGAGATGTAGGGAAGCTTAGATTTTTATGATTTGATTGCCAGTTATCTTCTCTTATGCTTAATTATACATTAAAAACCTAATTATGTAAATACGACAGTAAATAGATGAATATCAAAAAATGTTGCTACATAAAGATGTAAAATAACAAAATAATTGTGCACCTATTTTCAGGGTTCGAGAGTGGAACAGTCAAGGACTAAGGAGTGGGTTCCCAAGTCCAAGGCCCTGCTTTTTGTCGAGATCTACATACAAGATCTGCAACCCATTGTTTCTATACCAAAGGTTTTCCCGTTGCTGAACTCCAAGGACTAATGAGCAGGCGCCCTAGTCTAGGGAGCTATTTTCTTCTCTAATCTACAATTCCAACACTCTAAGATACCCTCCTGCAACTTCACTTTTCCTGTATCCTCGACCTATAACCTACAATCATGAAAATTTTGGGAAGGGGTTGTGGTGTTTAGAGGCTTGCCTCAGTTAAGCCCTGGAGAGACATTTAAGACTTTTAAACACTGTTGTTAGATAGAGATTGCCTGCCCTTGAGAGGCAGAGGCAAAAACCAAATGATAAATACTCAAAAACACAAATGATGTCACCTTGTAGTGAAGATCTCATGGGAGGAAGAAGATCTTCATGCCATGAGGAGATGATTGCTCAAATTTACAAATACAAACACATAGACAACACAAATCTGCTCTTGCTATGTAATGAAAACCTTGAATCACCTTTAGAATGCATAAAGTTCATAATAGAAATCTAGTTTACGAATGAATGCCTAAGAATTCTTTTATATGCAACTACACACTCCCGCCAAGAATTTCGTAATTCAAACTTACCGTGTTAGCATAGGACCTAAATAACGGTCACAAGCCGACACCCAAAATTTGGGACTGACCCAAAATAGGGTAGGACTAGGGCATGGGCACCCAAGTCCTCCCCCCTATTTTGGATAGGGTTAGATTCAATGGATCCCCTAGGTACCATTTATCATGAAACTTAGGGATCATTTCATCAGGATGTCAAATTATAATGTAAGATGTCCTAAATGCAAATAAAAGACTCGGGAGCTAAACCTTATGAGGGAAAAGCCCCAAAGGGGAGATTTTCTAATGTTACAATCATATTCTTTCTCTCTTGACCTAATAGGATATGAGAATGAATGCTCTTGAGTAGGAGATTAGAGGGAATCATAGAGAGAAGTGTAGATTAGGAAAACAAAATGAAGTTGAAATACTAACGAAAATGCATAAAACACAAAGTTATACCTTCACATGAAAACTCAATCTCATCAAGGGAGGAGGAAGCTTGCACCCAAAAAAGATCCTAAGACATGATAATCCATAAATAAATGATTCAAATGTGAAATGCTATCCTAATTATGCAACTCACAATTCTAGCTCAATAGGCATTTGGACATGGTAACATTACTTAAGACTTGGATCTTCAAATGGGTTGAGAGATGTTGTATTTATAGATTTTTGGAAGGGATTTTAATCCAAGGGTGGAGATTGATTTGGAAGATCAATGGTGCAGGATAAAAGTGATGTGGAGGGCCTAGATTTGATCTTGGAGAGATGGAGGGCTAGGAATAAAAGTAAATCTTTTATTCATTTTGGGAAAAGGGGTAATTAAATGAGTATGGGTGTGAATGATTATTTTTGAATTAAGGATTCATATGGGGAATGTAAAATGAATTAAAAATTCATTTGGGGATAAGTGGAGATAAATAAGGTATGGGGATGTAAGAGGAATTAATTGTGATGTGGGATGTTTTTTAAATAAAAAATTGACTTATGTGGATTTATTTCAATTTTTTATTTGGAGGGTGTGGGGAAGGGTGTTAAACTAGGTTTGACCACCCAAATGAGAGGTTAGGATTAATTAAACATAGGTTTTATTTAATTAATCCTAGGGCTAGGAGGAGGTAGGCTATGGTAGGTAATTAAATAATAGCTATTTAATTACCTAGGGTAGGGATAGGTTAATTAATAAGCTGAATTAATTAGTTAAACATGGTTTAGCTAATTAATTAGTGAAAAAAGGGGAAATAGATTAAATAAATATTGCATATTTATTAAATCAATTGGCTAAGGTGTGGACTATTGAATTAATGAAATTAATTCAATTTTGGGTATAAAATGATGTGAATTTAGGAAATGGAGGGATAATACATTAAATAAAAATTTAATTAATTGAATAGAGGGGAAATTCATGTGTTTAAGGATGTCAAGAGTCGATTTGGTGGTCAAGACATTTTTAGGTGTCTACATTTGCCCCTCTTTGACGTGGCATTAGGACCTAGGAGGGAAGTGGTGTCAAGTCGAAGAAAAAATATGTCCCAACTGCTGACAAGGAATGAGATGGGTAAGGGATGCCCCCTCGAGAGGTCGGTGGGAAAAATAAAAATTTTCTAGGCGAGTTCTCGAAAAGATGCAACGGGAGTGAAAGTTGGATAGGGGATGAAAAAAGAAGCTGATAGGAAGAAAACGAAGGAAAAAGGCTAAGATCTGTACCCTAGAGGGAAAAAGAGGGGGTGGAAGGATTACATGGCCCACTATATTAGGAGAAGTGGGCCCTTAGAGTGCCACATTTGCACACTTTGACTTTGGAGAAGGAGCGAAGGAGAGATGGCAGAGCGTAACCCCCAGTTCCCTTGACTTTGACACATCTTAGAGTGGTTCCGATCATTTGGCCAGGCACTGGAGGCTGGACCTTAGGTAGGGTCTAACCCTGACTTTTCAATTTTTGTGTTTTTATCTCTTTTTTGTGTTCAGGAATTGGGATTGGAGTGTGTAGCGCCAAAAGTTAGGTAGATTAGCACCATCATCTGGATTGGCGCTATCTGCCTGGGTAGCAGTAGGGCGGTTTGTTTCCATTTGCCTAGAATTTTAGCGCTATTTTCTGAAATAGCACAATGTTGGAAAGTAGTTAGGGTTTGCTGTTTTAGTGCCAAAGGGTAGCGCTATGTTTTGAACTAGTGCCATTTTGGGTAATAGCGCTATTTTTCATTTTAGCGCTATATAGGGGATTAGCACAATATAGGATATTAGTGCTTTTGGTAGAATTGGTGCTATTCACTGGATTAGCACCAAATGGCAGGGCGATGCCATTTGGTAAAATGGTGCTATGTATAGTGCGCAGTAGTGCAATGTTTGGGATTAGTGCAAAGTGTATTGCGTAGTGGCACTATTGCCGGTAATAACGCTATTTAGAAGAAGTAGTAGTGCCATTTTGAAAATGACGCAAAGCGTTGTCTGTTTTGGTGCCAAATGATTCTATTTTAGACATTAGAAGAAAGGGGTTGGTTCAAAAAAAGATAGGTTGATATCTGACCAGAAAGTTGTGGATGCAAGATACGACATCATTTATAGTGTATTCACGGGAGTGATGCATGCCATCTGTGATGGCACTGTTTGACCATTTTGATGATGTTATGCAGGCTAGACTGGCTAGGTTGGGGCTTCTGATAGTGGCGTCGATGCTAGTGCTACGAGTTCATCGAGCTCTGATGACAGCGGTTGTGGAGCGGTACCACTCAGAGACCTGTACATTCTTGCTACCGACTGGTGAGATCACAATCACACTTGAGGATGTTTATCGCATCCTCAAGCTACCTATTCAAGGTTGGCGAGTTAGATATGACACAAGGAGGGGGCGGAGGGCCTTGATCAAAGTGTTTGGTGAGGATCATATTGTTCTATCAGCAGATGGGAGAGAGATGAGATATGAGGGGACATTGGTTGTGGGTGCAGATCCCTTTGCCTTATTCCTATGTGCTTTGATTGGAGGGGTTGTTATGCCTGATAGGAGAGGTAGGGGTTTTCAGTTGGCTATGGGGAGATGATTGAGGAGATGGTGAGGGCTGAGACCATGTATGCCTAGGGACCAGTGATGTTGGGGCAGCTATATCATGAGATGCATACAGTTGTTTATCTCCATGATTCAGCATTGTCAGCTAGGGTGACTCTGCTACATGTGTGGATTTGGGAGCACATCACGGTTGCATGGCCGACATGCGGGTACTATCACCGTCCTTTTGAGGTGTTTGTGTTTTTATATCGAGATGTTGAGTACACATATACTAGATAGGTGTGGTACTGGAGACGGGTGTTAGATGATGTTATTCAGGTGACCTGGCGACCATACATTGGGGTGGAGTTGTAGCCTGATGATGATATCCACATGCCTTTTACATTTCAATAGCAATACCTAATGGGTCGAGGAGACCACACAATAGAGATGTATCTACCCTCACCGGTCATGCGGCAGGACACTCCACAGCAGATGGCCATTTTTACCTAGACCCCTCAAGATGCGCCCTTCTAGCCTGCAACTATACAGCCACAGGTTGCTCTAGATGACTTTACAGCCTTACAGCCAGTACAGTGGGATTGGCAGAGCACAGTCAGGGATGCAAGCACTACCCCTGCATACAATATATGGTGGCAAATGTGGCAGCTGACTCGGTTTACAGATCCAGCTAAGGTAGTACCCACAAAGGAGGTAGCAGGCTCAGGGGATGATGATTCAAGTGATGATGGAGATGACAACTCTAATGGAGATGTTCTCTTGGAGGAGGGGCAGGAGATCATTGGAGATGACCTCATGGAGGTTGGAGGGGATGGAGAGGAGAGGGTGGTTGGTAGGGATGGTCAGCCGATAGATGTGTTGGCGGCAGTGGTAGCAGGACAGGGGCAGGTGGGGTAGCAGGTACTTGTACAATAGGTAGCTGTTGAGCAGGTGCAGATTAGAGTGGGGCAACAACATAGAGGACCTCGACAGCGTGGGGGATAGCCGAGGGTGGATAGGGGTGATCGACCCCCACCATAGGTAGCGCAGCAGTAGCAGGGGGAGGCAAGCCCCTCAGGGATAGTTGGAGAGGCAGAGGTTGAGAGGCTCAGACCTCCTCGGTGGCCACAGGGTGAAGAGGAGATGGAGACCCTACAAGCATAGGTGGCTAGTTTGTAGGAGGCATTAGAGAGTTGGGAGGCTGAGTTGGTTCAGTTGCATGGGGCATTAGCATTATTGGAGGGGTCAGATGGATAGGTGCCTGCATTGCAGGCACAACTAGCCTAGGTGCAGGGTGATATAGAGGTTTTGACCATAGAGTAGGATGCAGCACTTGTGAGAGCACAGTAGGCAGAGACTGCTTTGCAGACTTCTGGTACTGCTATGGCCCCAGTGTTGACAGCGATGCAGACTTAGTTGTCCTAAGGACAGACACAGTCATATCAGTTACAGGGACAGCTGACTCAAGTTCAGGGGGATTTGACATAGGCCAGAGTGCGGTTGGAGTATTATCTGGGCCTCTATTATGCGGCAGTGCCAATAGAGCAATGTTCCCTGAGCTACAACCAGGTCAGTGGATCGAGGGCATCTAGGTCACACAGATCTAGATTAGTTCAGTTTGTCCAGCAGACGATGCCTCCTCCTTCGCACGTACCCCAGCAGGTTCCACAGGTGTAGGTATAGTTGCAGCCATAGCCGCAGATAGGACCAAAACCATGACCAAGGTCAGAGTATCTGACTCCCTCAGAGAGAGGATCCTCCATATGATAGTTATATCATGTTAGCCCTTAAAGACATTGTATCAAGACACTATATTTTTTGATGTATATATGAGCGATGTACTTTTTTGTGGTGATTATATATGGTATGATATTTTTTTGATGATCTATGTGTTTGTTTATGATGCTCTATTTATGATTATGTTGATGGATGTAGTATGCTTTATGGATCTATATGCTATGGATGCATTGTGTTTATGTAATTATGTTCTTGATGTAATGGATGCACCTATGATGGATGTAATGATAGTTTACTTATTTTGATATATGCATGGTTTGTGATCTATGGAGTATATGATGTATAATTATGGATGCAAAAATGTGATGCAATGGAAATGTATGTTTATTCAAAATAAACACATGTTATGTATGGAATTATGGATATGCAGCTAGATGATTATAAAATGTAGCTAGATGATTATGATTGTGATGATGTAATGTAACTAAATGTTTATGAGATGATATATGAAATACAGTATAAATGTGATGATTTATTAAATGAACCTAATGATTATGCAATTTTAATGTTTCTAAAATGGACCTAAATGATTATGCAAATTAAATGATTAAAATGAACCTAAATGATATGCAAATTAAATGATTAAAGTGAACCTAAATGATATGCAAATTAAATGATTAAAATGAACCTAAATGATATGCAAATTAAAGGATTAAAGTGAACCTAAATGATATGCAATATAAAGGATTAAAATGGACCTACATGATATGCAATTTAAAGGATTAAAATGAACCTAAATGATATGCAATATAAAGGATTAAAATGGACCTACATGATATGCAATTTAAAGGATTAAAGTGAACCTAAATGATATGCAAGTTAAAGGATTAAAGTGAACCTAAATGATATGCAATTTAAAGGATTAAAATGGACCTAAATGATATGCAAATTAAAGGATTAAAATGAACCTACATGATATGCAAATTAAAGGATTAAAATGAACCTACATGATATGCAAATTAAAGGATTAAAATAGACCTAAATGATATGCAAATTAAAGGATTAAAATGAACCTAAATGATATGCAAATTAAAGGATTAAAGTGAACCTAAATGATATGCAATTTAAAGGATTAAAATGGACCTACATGATATGCAAATTAAAGTATTAAAGTGAACCTAAACGATATGCAAATTAAAGGATTAAAATGAACCTAAATGATATGCAATGAACCTAAGTGATAGGTGAGATGCAGACTAGGTGATAGGTGAGATAATCGAGTCTTGATACACATGATGTTCTTTGTTTGACCCTGAGTGGTGGGGTTATGCAAAAGGGTACCAGGTGGGGAGAGGATAGGGGTGTATGGATGGGGGTATGGCTAGGATTGGGAGTGTCTAGAGGATGGGGGTGGGGAGATTAGAGGATTGTTAGGTCATAAGACACCACGTCATTGAGGGGGGATTAACTTTGGTTCAGGATGTGTTAAGTGGAGATATGGAGGGGGAATGGGAGTAGCGAGGGGATTGGATAGGTTTGGGGGGGGTAAGTGATTATCAAATCTAGGCTGAGATGGTATAGTTGTTTAGGATGATGATTTTGAGCTAGTAACAGTAGTTGCATAAGATTAATTGAGAGCATTTCCTAGTTTATTATAGCAATGTAGGATATAGTTCACAAAGGTATGAAATGACCTACGTGATGATATATATCCCACGATTGCATGGACTAGACCCACAAACAATAGGTTGATTTCATGTGTGCCCAAGGTAATATAATCTTGCATAGCCTAGGAAGGGGACTCATAGCAATGAGTGCAAATAATACATATAAGATTTTGATGCATGTATATGCAAATGGGACACATCATGCTAGAACTGACCCAGGCTTCAAGATATGAATACTATTCTTGGAGTAATGAAACCAACCCACAAGCACAGCATACAGAAATAATGACCTTGTCTACTCTAGGTGTTGTCCGCCACCTACCATGATATAATAAGATCAAGGTAGCTTTGGAGATGACCTAGAGTGAGACAAAAGGATAAAAATCAATAATCAAATAGACCAACCAAAAGATACAAATAGCCTTTGTGGTGCTCTTGCCAAGAGACGTGATGATAGAATGATAGATTTTTGTCCATTGTGGGAAAGATATATCCTAGGACGCAAATCAGTTGGATTTGATTGGAAAATTTTTAGAAGATGGGAAAAAGAACAATTTGGCCAGGTGTAGGATTATAATTGGTATGTTGATTGATGATTTTTGCTTTAGGGATGATGGTTCAAATGTATACTTAGCATGTGTATCATATAATGGGTCTAGTAGGCTCAGTGAATGGGGACCATTCAAATGAGTTGGATGGGTGCATCTTTGGTACCTGAGTACTGGAAATGTCCTTTATATTCCAGATTGCCTACATACCATGTATCCATGGGATCAAGGTACTTTCAAGATGTAGGTGAAATGAATATGTAGTTCTGGCAAGACTTGATGATGTGGGAATAGTTTGGGATGGGTGTGATGGTGGGGATTGATGTATGTTTTGATGATTGTGATTTGTAGCGAGATCGATGTATGGGGTGATTTGCAGTGAATTATGTTGTTTTTTAGATTTTTCTGATTTTGTATTGTTTTTGGATTTTTTGATTTTGTATTGTTTTTGGATTTTCTAATTTTTTATTATTTTTAGATTTTCTTATTTTATATTTACAAAGGGGAGCTCACAAGGATCCTCGTTCCATGAGTTAGCCTTGGGATGGGATAGTGTGGGTTGGGTGATAGGACTTGATGTTTCAGAATTCCAAACCATGGGATGTGTGCGATATGGAGTGTTGTGATGGAAAGAGGACTTATTAGATGGTAAAACCAGCCACTACGCATGGTGCCTGAAATAGGTTTTCACCATGGTACTTATCCAAAGTGTCACCGAAGTGATTTTCACCATTGGAAGTGATGAAGGGGGTAAATCACAATACACACAACAGAAATTGAACATAGAAAATAGAACTTTCTTTTATTGATCTGGGCAACTTATTACATTACAGAAGCTCAATTACAATCAAAGGATGAATCCTCTATTGGCTGCAACACATTACAGCTTTCCCAACCACAAGACTCTAGAATCTTCAGCCTTCTGTAACCCCAAATCTGCTAGGGTTTCTATTTTCCCTCCTATTCTTGACTCTACACTGGCCCCCCTTAATTCTACTACCCTAAGGGTTCCCAAAAATGGTTATATATAGCCCTTTTTGGTCACCACCAGCTTTATTTCAAAATTTACATCTCCTTCCAAAAATAGGTCAACTTCGTGGGGCCATAACTTTCGATCTGACCGTTGGATTTTCAATTATAATACCTTTTCGGAAAGTTCTCGAAAAGATGATGGAGCACTAAGTAGTACGGATAGGTAGACTACTTGGGTTTCCTACCAAATTTTGGGCCCATCTGGAGCCTCTAAGTGCCTCAAATTTGACTTTGAATATTTTAATAGGATTTTTGGAATTTGAAATTTTAATATCTCACAGATGACAAATGATATTGAAGTGATTTCTTCACCATTAGCTTAAATTCACCATTCTAGAGGTCTGTGTAAGATTTTGTATCCAACCATGCACAAATGCAAACTTACTAAAAATAGTAACCCTACCAAATTTAGCCCTTATTGAAAAGAAACAACATTTTTTCTTTTTTTTGGTTGATGCAAGATTGCTCTTACACCCTAGATGCTCCTGCATCAGACACCCAGGGTAATTTGAAAAGTGACCCTGTCACTTCTCATGTGTTAGAGGGAAACCAAAACGATTAACCTCAGTCTCAAATAACCATGATGAATCTTCAACAGGCCTTCCTTTCCATTTCACCAAGTATTCTGTATACTACCTGTTTCTTGTACTCTTACCCACACGGCTATCCAGAATGCCCTCTATCTCCTCCTTCTCTGAAGTAGATGTTGGAATGTCCCACTGTGTTCCTTTATCAAGTGCATCATCATGATACTCTGTCAGATCTAAAATGTTGAACACTAGTGAAATATTCATGTCATCAGGCAACTCTACCTCAAATGCATTTCCTGAAGCATGCTTCTTTAGGATTCTATATGGTCCAAATTTCCTCATCTTCAGCTTATTATATGTACCAACTGGAAATCTTTCTTTTCTCAAGTGAACCATGACTTCATCACCCTCCTGAAACTCCTTATGCCTCCTCTTCTGATCTGCCTTAGCCTTGTACTAAATATTCATCTTATTAATGTGCGTTCTCACCTCTTCATGCAAATTCTTCAAATGTTCTGCAAAGTCTTTAGCTTCAGCACTTGTCTTTTCTCCTTTGTCTAGCTTCCTTAACTCAGAAGCATTTCTCGGGCTATTGCCATATACAACCTGGAATGGTGATTTACCAGTACTCCTATTGACAGAATTGTTGTAAGCAAATTCTGCCTGTGGTAAAATAAAATCCCATCCCTTGGGCTTATCTCCTATTAAGCACCGTAGCAGGTTACCCAAACTCCTATTCACCACTTCGGTTTGTCCATCAGTCTATGGATGATGTGCAGAACTAAACTTCAAATTTGTCTTCAACTTCTTCCATAATGTCCTCCAGAAATAACCAACAAACTTGGTATCTCGATCTGAAACTATGCTCTTTGGTAGACCATGTAGTCTCACCACCTCTCTGAAAAATAATTCAGCAACATGAACAGCATCATTAGTCTTCTTGCAAGGAATAAAATGTGCCATCTTCGAGAATCTGTCCACCACCACAAAAATGGAATCATGTCATCTTTGTGTCCTTGGTAAACCAAGAACAAAATCCATACTGATATCATCCCATGGCTTCTCTGGTATAGGTAATGGCTGATATAGACCTGTGTTCTAACTTGCTCCTTTTGCCATCTAACATACTCTGCAACTCTGCACAAATTTCCTCACATCCTGCTACAACTGTGGCCAATAATAATTTTCAACAACAATAGCAATGGTCTTATCTCGACCAAAGTGTCTAGCCAATCCTCCACTATGCTTCTCCTTAATCAAGTTCTCTCTCATGGAACTCCTTGGAATGCACAACTGGCTTCCTCTAAACAACATGCCATCTTGGATTATGAAGTCCAACCATTTTGTCTTGTCCAAAGTAATAGGTTCCAAACAAGCTTTCTAGGCCTCTGCAAAAACTGGATCTTTAGGATACAAACTTTTGAGCTCATCGAACCCAACAACCTCTATCTTCATTTCTGTCAACAAACTTTTCCTTCTGCTCAAGGCATCTGCAACTCTGTTTGACTTCCCACTCCTGTGCTTCAAAACAAAAGTATAGCTCTGCAAAAACTCAACCCATTTTAAGTGCCTTTGGTTCAACTTTCCTTGACTATTAAGATACTGCAAAGCCTGATGATCAGTATATAAAACAAACTCCTTTGGTAGCAAATAATGTCTCCATTTCTTCAAAGCCTGAACTATTGCATAAAAATCTTAATCATAAACAGAATACTTTTTCTTGGCATCATTAAGCTTCTCACTAAAATAGGCAATGGGCTTACCTTCTTGACTTAGAATAGCTCCTATACCACTACCACTAGCATCACAATCTACCTAGAATATCTTATTGAAATCGGGAAGTGCCAACACAGGTTGGTCTATGACTTTCTGTTTCAATGTATCAAAGCTCGTCTGCTCCTTTAGTCCATCTAAATTCCTTTCTATCCCCTCTCATTGTCTTAGTTAGGGGTGCACAAATGCTACTAAAATTCTTGATAAAGTTTCTATAAAAACTTGCCAAACCATGAAAAGATCTTACCTCCGTTGCACTCCTTGGCATAGGCCATTTAATGATAGCCCTTACTTTTTCTGGGTCCATCTTAAGACCTTCCTCTAAGACAACAAGTCCCAGGTATACCAACTCCTTCTTTGCAATACTACATTTATTCAAATTGATCAACAACTTCTCCTCCCTCAGCTTCTCTAAAACTCTTCTAATATGCATCAAATGCTCATCCCAAGTCTTACTGAAAATCAAAATGTCATCTAAATAAACAATAACAAAACTTCCCAAAAATTCCTTTAGTACCTCATTCATGAGCCGCATGAATGTGCTCAGTGCATTGGTTAGCCCAAATGGCATGACTAACCACTCATACAAACCCTCCTTTGTCTTGAAGGCTATCTTCCATTTATCTCCTTCTATGATTCGAATCTGGTGATACCCACTCTTTAGATCAATCTTTGTGAAGTACTTGGCTCCACTCAAACAATCCATTATGTCATCCATTCTCGGCAATGGAAATCTGTACTTGATTGTGATCTTGTTGATGGCTCAGGAATCTGTACACATCCTCCACTCTCCATCTTTCTTTGGTGCTAGTACTGCAGGTACCACACATGGACTTAGGCTCTCCCTTATCAGTCCCTTCCTTAACAGCTCGTGAACTTGTCTGTTCAATTCTTCATTCTCTGCTGGAGTCATTTTCTGGGCTGCCTTATTTGGCAAACTAGCTCTTGGTATCAAATCCATTTGATGACTTATCTTCCTCATTGGTGGTAAACCTTTTGGTACATTATCAGAGACAATATCTTGGAATTCTTCTAACATTTCTGAGACTTTGGCTAGTACATCTTCACATTTCTCTTGACTAATCTTAGGAATCAATGCAAAGCAATGACGCTCATGCTTCATACCCTCCAAAAACTTTCTACCATCTACCAAGCAAATTCTGGCAGTACTACATACCTTTTCTTCCACCTCCTTCAAGGGCTTCAACTTATGATGGACTCCATCCTTTGTTAGGGAGTATGTGTTTGCGCGGCCATCATGGACAGCACTCCTATCATACTACCACGGCCTCCCCAATAACATATGACATGCATCCATCGGTGTGATGTCACACAACACCTCATCATGGTAGTCACCAATCTTGAACTTCACTAAACACTGTTCATTGACCAAAGCTCTATGGTCCTTCTGCAACCATGCAATCCATTATGGATGCGGATGCTTTGTTCTTGTCAACTTCAACTTGTCAACCATCTCCTCTGAAACAAGATTATAAGTGCTTCCACTGTCAATAATAATATCACAACACTTACCTTCACATTTGCACCTTGTGCGGAATAAACTCTTCCTCTGATTGGGTTCTTTCTCCTCATTCAACAAAGTTCTTCTGACAACTAGGGTTTCTCCCCTTTCTGCATCTTCAGAGTGCTCAGACTGTGCATCTTCATCCATATGTGCAACTCATGCATTACCTTCAGGTCTTCTATTCATCCTTCCTTGATGTTGCGAACACTCGTATGCTCGATGCCCTTCTTCTCCACATTGGAAACAGGTTCCTCTAAAACCTCCTCTTCCAGGTCCTTGCCCAGGTCTACCTCTTCCTCTTCCTCTTTGCTCACCATTGTTCTAGTCATGAGGGTGGTAGGTATTATCTCCTCTCTAATTTTGACTGGTGCCAACTTCTTCACTTTTCTTTGTATCTTCATTTCGGCCCCCATAGGGTCTTCCACCAGTCCTTCCGCCTTGACCTATTCCCCTTTGCTTGTTGTCGAATCTTTTATTCAGCTTCTCTTCCACCTTCAGGGAAAACTAGTATGCATCTTCTATGGTGGTCATTCTGACTAGGCTCAGCTCCTCTTGAATACTCGGCCTCAACCCATTAATGTAACGGGCTACCTTCTCCTTGTTGGGCTCTGCATGGCCTGTCCTGATAGTAATCTTATAAAACTCTTCTATGTACTCCTTGACAGACTTGTTACCTTGCTTTAGTCCTTGCAGCTTCTTCAACAACTCCATCTCATAGTCCACAGGAATGAACTGCTTCTTTAGTTTCTCCACCATCCGATCCCATCTGGTGATCTTTCCTTTTCCTCTTCTATTCCTCTCTAATTGGACCTCCTTCCACCAAATATTGGCGTGACCCTTCAACTTTGTTTTTGCAAACTTAACCCGATCTGGGTCCTCCACATCTTCTTACTCGAAATACTCCTCCATGTCATTGATCCAATCAATAAGTTGTTCCAGATTCAAATCTCCAGAATATGTAGAAACTTCGATCCTGGGCCTTTTTCCGATCTTTGAAATGGCCCTCAACAACCTGACTTTTGCACGATTTCCTCCAGCTTCTTGTTCTTCCTCAGATAGCTCCTCTTCAGCTTCATCTTCGCTTTCTTCTCTTGTTCTCGAATCAAACCCTCTTCGCAGCTCCTCTTGCAATGCGTCGATTTGCCTTTGCAGGGCTCTAAAACCCTCTTCCGTCAAAGCATTCCTCCCAACACGATTTCTTCGTGGAGGCATCTTGATCTCTGCAGCAAACCCACAACCTCAGGTCCTAGTGCAAACTGCCTCACAGTCGGCGATCTGTCTAGACACTCAGGAACCCTTGCTCTGATACCACTTGATGAAGCGGGTAAATCACAAAACACACAACAGAAATTGAACACAGAAAATAGAACTTTCTTTTATTGATCTGGGCAACTTATTACATTACAGAAGCTCAATTACAATTAGAGGATGAATCCTCTACTGGCTGCAACACATTACAGCTTTCCAACCACAAGACTCTAGAATCTTCAGCCTTCTGTAACCCCAAATCCGCTAGGGTTTCTATTTTCCCTCCTATTATTGACTCTACACTGGCCCCCCTTAACTCTACTACCCTAAGGGTTCCCAAAAATGGTTATATATAGCCCTTTTTGGCGACCCCCAGCTTTATTTCGAAATTTGCATCTCCTTCCAAAAATAGGTCAACTTTGTGGGGCCATAACTTTCGATCCGACTGTTGGATTTTCAATTATAATACCTTTTCGGAAAGCTCTCGAAAAGATGATGGAGCGCTAAGTAGTATCGATAGGTAGACTACTTGGGTTTCCCACCAAATTTTGGGCCCATCCGGAGCCTCTAAGTGCCTCAAATTTGACTTTGAATATTTTAATAGGATTTTTAGAATTTGAAATTTTAATATCTCACAGATGACAAATGATATTGAAGTGATTTCTTCACCATTAGCTTCAATTCACCATTCTAGAGGTCTGTGTAAGATTTTGTATCCAACCGTGCACAAATGCAAACTTACTAAAAATAGTAACCCTGCCAAATTTAGCCCTTATTGAAAAGAAACAATATTTTTTCTTTTTTTTTTTGGTTGATGCAAGATTGCTCTTACACCCTAGATGCTCCTGCATCAGGAAGTTTTTATTGCACTCAAGTTTTTTCTTGATTTTTTTATTTTTTTGGTTTTTTGATTTTTTTTATTTTTTGATTTTTTGATTTTTTGATTTTTTAATTTGGGGTACCTGATGGGTTATGCATAGAATTTCTTTAGATGTAGGATGTTCATAGGCTCATCCAGAGGCTACCCCTCAGGTGTTGCAAGATGATATACTCCTGATCCATAGTCGGTTGTGACGACATAAGGTCCTAGCCAATTGGGTTCAAACTTTCCTTACTTAGGATGCTCTTGCAGGTTCTTTTGATTTTCCATAAGGACAAGGTCACCTACTTCAAATTTTTGGGTTCTGATCCTCTTGTTGTAGCTTCTTCTAAGGTGATTTTGGTATGCCTATAAATGGTTCAATACATTTAGGCATTTCTCATCTAGTAGTTCTAGTTGATGCAGCCTTGCGACTCGGTATTCCTCATCAGAGATTATGTTTTGCAGGGATACTTGTAGGGATGGGAGCTTGACCTCAATAGGTAAAATGGCTTCAGATCTGAATACTAGTGAAAATGGAGTGGCTCCTGTGGGGGTGTTGATGCTTGTGCAGTAGGCCAATAGGGCAGGGTTGAGTTGGAGGTGCAAGTCGTGGCCAGCTTCATTGACTGTCTTCCTGAGAATGCGGAGGATGGTTTTATTAGAAGCCTCTACTTGACTATTTCCTTGAGGGTAATGTGGGGTGGAGAAATGGTGTTTGATTTCAAATTTTTTGCACAAAGTGTGAACTTCTTGGTTCTTGAATGGCTTTCCATTGTCGGTGATGATGGCATGAGTGATACCATAGTGGCAGATGATATAGTGGAGGATGAATTTGGCTATCTGGGTTCCAGTGGTGAAGGTGAGTGGTATTGCTTCCACCCACTTGGTGAAGTACTCGGTAGTAGTGATTATGAACTTATGGCCATTGGAGGATGGGGGATGTATTTTCCCTATGAGGTCGAGTCCCCGCTATGAGAAAGACCATGGGGTTGTGATGGGTTGCAACTCCTGTCCTAGTGCATGAATGAGATCGCCATACTGTTGACATGGGAGGCATTTTTTGATAACCCGGTAGGTGTCTCGGTCCATGGTTGGCCAATAATATCCAGTCCTCAGGATCTTTTAAGAGAGAACGGGTCCACTTGAATGCACCCCATAGATACCTACGTGTACCTCTTCCAAGGCGACCTCAGCTTCCCTAGAGTCTAAACATTGTAGAAGTGTGCCATCAAGACTCCTTTTATATATGGTGTCACCTACAAGGATGAAGCGGGAGGCTCAGCAGATGAAAGATTTTTGTTGTGAGGTGGATAGGTTGGGGGGGAGGATATTATCGTGGAGGTATAGGTAGGTTTCTTGATACCACGGGGATAGGGGACCAATGACTTCGCACACTAGTTCTGATTGAGGAACATCGTATGCTAAGATGGGGAGTTCTTCTATCAGGAACTCATATTTCTTGCTGTCTTTCTTCATGTCGATCAGGGATCCGATGGTGGCCATGGTGTCTACAGCTTTGTTGTTGAGCCTTGGGATTTGCTCGAAGTGGATGTCATTGAAGTAGTCTTTGAAATCATCGACCATCTTTTTGTAGGGCAGGAGATTATCATCATTGGTCTTGTATTCATTATTTACCTACCGGATGACCAGTTGAGAATCTCCATACACCGTCAAGTTCTCAATTTTCCATTTTATTACCATGCAGAGATCTGTGATGAGGGCCTCATATTTTGCCATGTTATTGGTACATGGGAATGTGATTTTGAAGGACTTAGGGATGGTGTCAACTTGAGGGGTAGCAAATAGGACACCTACCCCTGAGCCTCTGTGTGTGTACGATCCATCGAAGTACATCTTCAATGTGTCTATGGCTGGTGTGATTGTCAAGATAGCTTCGTTAGGAAACTTTGCTAGTGTAGGATGTTCTGCTGGAATGGGTGCTTCAGCCAGCTGATCAGCTATAACATGTCCTTTGATGGCCTTTCTCTTAGTGTATTCAATGTCAAATTCAGTGAGAATCATGATCCATTTTGCCATTCTCCCAGTAAGAGCAGCTCTATTTAGCAGATATTTCAATGGATCGATCTTGGTGATGAGCTTGGTCTTGTGATTGAGCATATAGTGTCTTAACTTTTGTGAAGTAAAGATGAGGGCTAGACATGCTCATTCAATTTGTGTCTAGTTTAGCTCATATGAGATCAGGGTGCGGCTGATGTAATAGATGGCTCTTTCCTTCCCTTGTTCATTGTGTTGTGCTAGTAAGGCTCCGATGGCTGTCTCTATTGCTGAGATATATAACAAGAGGGGTTCTCCTTGCCTTGGTGGAGTTAGAATAGGGGGATTAGCTGGATAATCTTTTAGTTGATCAAAGGCATCCTGACACTGAGTGTTCCAGACAAAAGCTATATCTTTTCAGAGTAGATGCTAGAATGGTTGGCATTTATCAGCAAGTTGGGCAATGAACCAACGGATAAACTAGAGTTTTCCTTGCAAACGTCTCAGCTATTTCAATGTTTTTGGAGGAGGCATTTCGGTGATGGCCTTGACCTTTGCGGGATCTACCTCGATTCCTATTCTGGAAACTATGTATCCCAACAGTTTGCCTGAGGTGACCTCGAAGACACACTTCTTTGGATTTAGGCAAACATTGTATTGCTCTAATCGGTCGAAGATCTTCGCCAAGACATCTAGGTGTTCTTCTCTTATCTTCGATTTCCCTAGTAAGTCATCCACATAGTCTTCCATGATGTGGTGGAAGAGGTCACGGAAGATGACAGTCATAGCTCTTTGATATGTAGCTCCAGCATTCTTTAAGACAAATGGCATTATGACCCAGCAGTATGTTCCCCATGGGCATATGAAGGCTATCTTATGCTGGTCCTCTTCTGTGATCTGAATTCGGTTGTACCCTAAAAAGCCGTCCATGAGGGATAACATCTCATGTTCTGCCATTAGATCCACTATCATGTCAATGTTAGGTAATGGCAAGTTGTCCTTTGGGTAGGCTTTGTTGAGATCTCTGAAGTCGGTGCAGCAGCGGATTCGACCATCAGGTTTGGCTACTGGTACTAGGTTTGAAACCCATTTAGGATAATCAATTAGACGAATGAACCCAACATCCAGTAGTTTCTTTAGGTCTGCTTTCACAAGGAGAGCTACCTGAGGATTCATTTTTTTGAGTTTTTGTTTTACTAGTTTCGCATCAGGGCATACTACAAGATGATGAACGACCAAGGCAGGATCTAGCCCTGGCATGTCTGCATAGGTCCATGCAAAATTACAATTTTAGTGTTTGAAGAATGCCAAAAAGTTTTCATGTTCTTGTGTGCTAAGAGATTATGTCCTGAAAGTGATTTTCGGTTCTTCTTCTATCCCAAGATTCATCTCTTGGGCTGGCTCGACTAGGAAAGGTGATCTGTCTGGATAAACCTTGTCTATCTCAGGAAGGCCCATGCCTCCATCTCCTAGTGCCTCATGGAGGTTTTCACTAGGAGATACGTCTTTTGTTTTTTACTTTTTTGGGATCTGACACTGCCACAGAATGGTTTTCACCATCAAATCTATTTTTTATTTTTATGTTTTTGTGACTAGAAGTAGGGGTTGTCTCCCCGAAATAGGCATTCGTATTAAGTTCCATGATGTATCCTGCTCTGTGATCTCCCAAGGGGAAGTGATCTCTAACCCCCATCATTTCAGCAATGGCCTCATCGTTAGGTGCGATGTCGAAGACAGGAGGTCCCTGTTGGTCCCAATCTATAAGTTTTGAGTATACTAGTGGTAAGTCATTGGAGGACGAGGCTAGGGTGGGGATTGTGTGGAGGGTGCATATGGATGAGTCAAAGAAATCAGCAAAGTCACTAAAGGAGTCTTGATGGTCTGTTTCATTGGCGTTGTCGACTTCAGGGGAGACTGTAGCAACCTCAGCTAAGATGCATTCGCCGGTAGTGAGGATACGTTGTCTTTGACCATATCCTAAACCTTGGGTATAGGGGTTTCTTGTTTCTTGGACTGGTTCCATGATCCCCTATTCATGAAGGCCGATACTGCCTTGTCCTTTGTAACCCATGTTTTTGACAATTTCGGATCCTTTACCATAGATTTATGTTGGTATGGTGGGAGCTTCCTGCTCAGATTCTTCATCCTTATATAGCTAGGATGAGATATCTTCAAGTACATCCTGATCCAGGAGATGTTTCTTCTTAAAGATGGGCGATGGTTTACACTTGATGACCACTATGTTAGCTGCTTTTGTCTTTGGGATGCCAAATGTTTTAGGATTGGGTAATGTGCCCACACAAAAGGTACCGTGTAGGTCATATTCTCCGCATCCCATGTCGCTGAGCTTGATCTTGACCTCAGGTGGTGGAGGTGCTTGGGATGGAGTGGTGGCAATGTTTGCGGGGTCGATGTATGAGGTTGATGCTATTGGATTGGCTTTGGTGGTGGCTTTGTTGTATGGGCCAAAGGTGTGGTTGTGGCCTTCCAAGACACTACAGTATTGGAAGGGGCGAGGATCGGCATAGACAGTTACTTCCGTGATGTTGTGAGGGAACTTGAGGCATTGATGGAATGTGGATGGGATGGCTTGCATGGTGTGGATCCATGGTCGGCCAAGAAGAATGTTGTAGGGGAGGTCAAGATCAAGGACCTAACATTTTGTTTCCAGTATTTTCTATCATACTTGAATAGGAAGCTTGATGGTGCCTTCAGATAGCCTTTCCATGTCATCGTAGCCTTTGATTGTGATGCACTCGCTAGTGTCTACAACCACATTGGAGTACCCCAAGTGTTTTAATAGTTTAAGAGTGCATATGTTTAGGCTAGAGCCACCATCTATTAAGACTCTTTTGATTATGTGTTTATGGATACGGACTTCGATGTGTAAGGCGTCGTTGTGTAGGTGTTCAGAAGCGGGAAGATCCTTTTCTAAAAATGTGAGATGATGAGGTGCAGTGATATGTCCTACCATGGCTTGGAATTAGGTCACATTCAAGTTGGCAGGGACTTGAGTTTCCAAGAGTGCTTTCTTGAGGACGTCTTTGTGAAGAGGTGATGTATGAAGCAGCTCGAGGATGGAGATTTGTGCGGGTGTCTTTCCTAGGTGCTCTAGGAGGTTGTACTGATTGGTAGGTGTTAGATGTGTGGTTGGACGAGGGGGTAGGGGATCGGATGTGGATATAGGTGTTTGTTCAGTGGTAGGGGCTATACGGATAGATACACAACCATGACGAGTTGTGATAGTGCAATCGGGTGCTTGTGCCCGAATGGTGTTGTGTTGACATGGTGAGATGATGGTTCTATCCACCCTGTGATAGAGTCATAGGATGCGGGTGGTGGGGTGACATTGTATGCTTGATTGGATGAGGAGGATTTATTGTGGTTGGGCAGTGGATCCTTGTAAGCTCCGAGGTTGGCATTTGGCGATGGTTGAGTGCTTTGATCGAGGCTAACTTGATTTTGATCTATAAGGTCTTGGATGCAATGCTTTAGTTGCATGCAGTCAACGGTTATATGACCTGCAATGCGGTGGTATTCATAGTAATAATTTTCATTGTACCATGCGGCTTTGAGTTCATTCTCTTTATGGGGTCTAACAGGTGGGAGTGTGATCAAACCTTTCTTGAGACATTTATCGAGGATGTCCTCAATGGGTTCCCCTAAGGGTGTAAATTGTCTTTGAGGTTTGCATGGTTTATTTTGCCCCCTTTGGTTATTTACATTGGTGGTCTAGGCATGTGCAGATGTTTGATTCTGTACATGTTGGATGGCTTTCACATCCGTGATGCCATCATTCAAAGTGTTCTTGTTCTTCCCCCAATAGCGTGACTTCTCATTTGATTGCATGTTGGCATTGTTGTTTGTATTGGGGGTGTTGATATGGGGTTTGTTGTTGTTGTTGTTGGATTTGTAATCATACAATTTGATGGAGCCCTTGGTAATGAGGGCCCATTCAATGGTGGTACCCTTGTTGATGACCTCTTCAAAGGTAGATGCACAAAGGATTTGTAGATGAAACCCTATTTCCTAATTGAGGTTGGTCACAAACATGGTGACGAGTTTTTTTTCAGGAATTGGCCATGGGAGTTGCTTGCTAAGCTTCTCCACCTCTGCCAGAAGGAAGCGAAGGATTCTCCACTTTTCTATTTTGTGTTGCAAAGGTCAGTCATAGATATCTCATGTTCAAAGTTGTAGGAGAAATGGTTGACAAATTTCTCCGCGAGCTCAGGAAAAGATTTAATGCTCGGGGGTAGATGTGCAAACCATTTAGTAGCTTGACCACTGAGGCTTCTTGGAAAGAGTCTCATAAGATATGTATCATTATTGGAGACTTCTAAGAAAGTGAGGTAAAACTCCCTAAGATGATCCCTAGGGTCTCCCTTTCCCTTGTATTTGTCAAATTTAGGCATCTCAAAGTTCTTGGGGAAAGGGGGCATGTATAATTTGCGATCAAATGAATAGGGGCAAATGTCCTCAAAGGAATAGTGTTTGCACTTGCCCCCAGTTTGCATGTCGTCTACCTTTTGGATCAAGGCCTGTACAACATTTGTGAGATCTTGTGGTGGTTGTGGTTGGAGTGCATAGGCCTGTTGATTGGTGAGATGTTGGAGATGAGGTGGGATTTGATGTTGGAGATTTGTTTGGTTGAGGTTTTGGTACTGCGGGTTGGTGTTTTGTTTGATTTGTGCCTAATGTTGTTGATATGCATGGAGTTGTTGGAGAATATGTGGTGGTATTTGGGGATTGGTTTGATGTTGTGTTGATGAAGTTATGGGGTTATGTGGATACGTGACATTGGACGAATTGATGTTGGATAGGTGGACGTTGGATGGGTTGGATGCATTGTAAGGTGGTTGTGAGAATAATTATCTTAGGTAAGCAATGGTTTGGGGGTTGGTTGGAGGCACACTCATGGAGGTACTTGCATGTGTGATGTTCCCTTGTATGCCCAAGGTGATTTGTGGAATGGAAGGGTTTATGGTAGTTGTGGTAGTGGATGTGATGACGGGTTGGGAGGTAGTAGGGATGGAGGCACTTGTGGGGATTGTTGATGTGGTAATGGTAGAGCTTGTGGAGGTGGCAGATACGGTGGTTGTTGATGCTTGTGGGATGATGGGTTGGGTGTTTGATGTAGACGTTTGGGTGTTTGATGTGGTAGGAATGGTGTTAGAGGTGGATGGTTGTGATGAGGTCATGTTATGGGGTGGTTGGGCACCAATTTTGAGGAGATAATCAAGAAATCTATTTGGATCTGACCTTAGGACTTTGTCAAGCATGTCCATGTTATCAGCATCTTGTGTGAAGGTCAAGACATCTAAATTATCTTGGGATATGGTGGGGATGTTTTGTGGTGGTGGTGGTGGTCGTGGTGGTTGTTGTTGTAAGAAATGAAAGGGATTTTCATTGGAATTATATGGGGGGATGTAAGAGTACGTAGGTGGGTTTTATGTTTGATTGATGGGTATGTTGTTGGTGTTGGTGTTAGGCATTCCTATGCTACCATATTGTCTAGATTCTGCCATTTCTTGGTTTTTCTTGTGTTGTGATCTAGTTATGGGCATGCACGTGTATGTATTTGATTTCTAGAAGTAGAGTGAGATAGGGATGGAGACCTTAGAGAATCTGATTGATTGTGTTGGACCCAATGATGGATGTAGTAATAAGGTGGAGAGGGTGAGTGTAGTAAGATGAAGGATTGCAAAGAAAAAGGTGTTAACCTAAGGAGGGTATTGACTTTTGCACAAATTTGGACCAAAGGTGGATGATGGATTTTGTTTGAGTATGATTTTGATGGGAGGGGTTTTGGTTTTGATGTTGATTTTGATTGATTAGGATGATGTTTTTTCAAAAGGATATGATGGTCAACAAATTGAGCTTAGGTAAGACCTAGATTTTTGTGTCACAAAAATGGATGTTTCTCTTTGTATGGGGTAGACTAATGACCTTACGCAAATAAGGATGACTATTTCACTTGGAAGGTAGACTATTTACTCTCCAAGCAAGATATGATGTGAATGATGAGATCTAGATCTATCTTTGGCTCAAAGGAATGATGAGTTTTTTATTGATGATTTGTTTGATGGGTGTTTTGATTTGGATTTGGATTTTTTTATTTGTTTTGGTCCAAGGGGATATGCAAAGATCAAATGGTGGTGAATAGATATGGACTTGAGCAGATTATGATATAGCAAAGGGTCCAATAATGATGATGGTGGATTCTCTAAGGCCCAAATGATGGTATGTTTTGGAAAGTTTTGAGGACAAAATGGATGGGGTACAGACATTTTTTTTGGAATGTAAATATGGATTATGGCAGAGCACGTGGTGAAAATCACAACTAAATGGGTCTTAGTCTCAGGCAAGTCAATCTGAAAATAGCACCAAAATCAGACAGAGATGGCGCTGATAGAGGGCAGTGTTGGTCGAGGTCCTAAAAAAGACTGATTTTGGTGACAAATTTGATTTTGCTTAGGTTTGACGTTTGAGCAAATGATTTGGTTTGTCTCTTGGCAAGTTTGTTGTAAACAATTCAAGCACAATATTTACACAATAATCAAGATTTTGTTTTGTTTTTTGTGAAAATGACGTGTGATTTTATTCAACAAGCACTTTGCACAACCTAAGGTGAAGATATGATAGTATTTGTTGAATCCCCTAGCTGCGCTTATTCAAAGCGGTAAGCTCCAAGATCTTGGTAGCACCGGCTCCTCCTTACAATTGCACACACTTCTCACGCATACCAAGATCTAAGTTTCTTATAAGGCTTGTCCCTCACCAAACCTTTAGATTATCCCTGCTACCTTGGCTAAGAACCACATGAATCAGGGCTGCTTCAAAGGTTTCCCTTCTGCATCAACAAATAGAAGGATTTTAGCTTGCTAAACAATGGTTCTTAGTAAGTGCTTTCGTTCAGGTGGTTATACATGTGGTAGTACTACTCTCCATTATGGAGTCTCCCAGCCTCCAAGGGTTACGCCTTGGAGGGTTTTGGGGGAGGTTGGTTGTCGGTATAACACAACAACACCTGTTGCTTGTGACTTTCATCCCAAACACCTTATTTTATATAGCAGCTTGAAAAAGCTTGGCTTTAGCTTGTTGCTGCTTGGGTCATTCTCACCTTTCGAAGTGGGGTGGTAGGCCCTCTAAGGATTAACAAAAGCAATACAACCACAAAAATACTTTTGATCCCCAAGTTCATGCAAAGATGTGAGGGGAGAGCATACATATTCATTGTGCTTCCATCACACTAAACATGGTTCATTTTAGTTCTTTGGATTATGTTGGGGGTGATTAATGCAAGTGTTGTGAGAAGCTTTTGATTCCCAAGGTCACAAAATGGTGCGAGGGAAGAGCATACACCTTTCACACCACAAACACAAACCACGAAAACACTTCACACAAATTAGATTGGTTTTCTTGATTAGATGAGTGAAGAATGCAAATTGTTGTTCTTTTTAATCCAATGATTTGATTGATGCAATTTGTGGTTCTTTTTAAAGCCCAAAATTGAAATGTTTTGATAGTTGTTGGCACACAATTTGTGAATTTTAAAACACCAAATTCAAATGTTTGACACACACACATGCAAAGATTTGTTTGTTGTTGATCAATTTTTATAACACCAAATTGAAATGTTGTGTAAACTAGATTGCAAGGGTTCGTTGTAAGTTTCCAATTGAAGTGTTTTAAACAAGAGATGAAAGAACCCTGCAAAAACATGTTAGTGTCCGTAAAATGATAGTGATGTCCTACACACAAGCTGTCAGTCCCTGCATAAAGAATCAAAGTTAGTCTCAGAAAATAGCACTAATATAAAGATAAAATGGTGCCACTACAGACTACAAATGGTGCTACTGATAGAAAACAACTTGGAAACCTGACACCCTATACAGATAGCGCTAATATAGGACCCAGAAGGTGCCACAATACAATTTTGTGCTACAGAATCATACAGAAGGTGCCACATAAATAAATAGCGCTAATATAATCTATAGAAAGTGCTAAAACATGTAATAGCACTAAAATGAGTCTAAGAAGGCACCACTGCGCAAGTTATCAAGTGATCTGGTCAACAGGAAAAATAGCGTCGATCTGGGCTCTGATAGCGCTGATACGGGCCTGAAAGTGTCTGTCCTACAAACAAAGGTCTTCCAAGTGAAAGAGGAGGTTAGGCTACACATAGAATAGGTCCTATTAGCATTGTTAGTCTTGACAAGTGAAAAATAGGACAAAATAGAAGCCAAAATGCATGCTTAGATTTTATGAAAATTTTGGCATAACTTCCTCCTCCTTTTTGAAGATTTCTAAAAAAAGCAGAGAGCAACTAGACACAAAAAGCAACAGGAAGATGATTAAAAAGAGACATGTGAGTGGAGGTTAGAATAGAAAATGCTCTGCAGAGATGGCACTAAAACAGTAGATAGCGCTAAAACATGCCAAGGATAGAGCCACTACGTAGGGTAGATGGCGCTGTACCTATAAAAACATGTCTAGAGCACAAAAACTCACAAAACCTGATTAGATTCAGACCTTGTGGGTCCCACTGGGTATGCCAATGTAGATTAGGAAAACAAAATGAAGTTGAAATAATAACGAAAATGCATAAAACACAAAGTTATACCTTCACATGAAAACCCAATCTCATCAAGGGAGGAGGAAGCTTGCACCCAAAAAAGATCCTAAGACATGATAATCCCTAGATAAGTGATTCAAATGTGAAATGCTATCCTAATTATGCAACTCACAATTCTAGCTCAATATGCATTTGGACATGGTAACATTACTTAAGATTTGGATCTTCAAATGGTTTGAGAGATGTTGTATTTATGGATTTTTGGAAGGGATTTTGATCCAAGGGTGGAGATTGATTTGGAAGATCAATGGTGGAGGATAAAAGTGATGTGGAGGACCTAGATTTGATCATTGAGGAATGGAGGGCTAGGAATAAAAGTAAATCTTTTATTCATTTTGGAAAAAGGGGTAATTAAATGAGTATGGGTGTGAAGGATTATTTTTGAAAGAAAGATTCATATGGGGAATGTAAAATGAATTAAAAATTCATTTGGGGATAAGTGGAGATAAATGAGGTATGGGGATGTAAGAGGAATTAATTGTGATGTGAGATGTTTTTTAAATAAAAAATTGACTTATGTGGATTTATTTCAATTTTTTATTTGGAGGGTGTGGGGAAGGGTGTTAAACTAGGTTTGAACACCCAAATGAGAGGTTATGATTAATTAAACATAGGTTTTATTTAATTAATCATAGGGCTAGGAGGAGGTAGGCTATGGTAGGCAATTAAATAATATCTATTTAATTACCTAGGGTAGGGATAGGTTAATTAATAGGTTGAATTAATTAGTTAAACATGGTTTAGCTAATTAATTAGTGAAAAAGGGAGAAATAGATTAAATAAATATTGCATATTTATTAAATCAATTGGCTAAGGTGTGGACTATTAAATTAATGAAATTAATTCAATTTTGGGTATAAAATGATGTGAATTTGGGAAATGGAGGGATAATAAATTAAATACAAATTTAATTAATTGAATAGAGAGGAAATTGATGTGTTTAGGGATGTCGGGAGTCAATTTGGTGGTTGAGACATTTTTAGGTGTCTACAAGAAGAATGCAAATGAAAACCCAAGGGCTGAGGCACAGAATGAGAAATCGAGGATAGAATTCCAAGTTCTTGAGGTTGGAGAAAATGCTAACTATTGAGTAAGAATTGTAGAGGAGTTGGGAAAATACCTCAAGAAGGTCTCACCACCCAAATTTTATGGAAAGACAATTGGAGATGGAGCTAAGGCATGGATAATACAAATGGAGAAATACTTTGAGCTTTGAAATCTTTCTAATCACATGAAGGCAATGTGCGGATCATATCAGTTGACTGGTGAAGTAGAAACATGGTGGGACAATGAGAAGGCAGATAAGAAACTATTACCTAGTGAAATAATTTGAGAAATTTTTTTGCAACTTTTTAGGAAAAGGTGGTTACCGCAACTCTTCTTCGACAAGAAGATGATAGATTTTTAGAATTTGGTTCAAGGAGGTATGTCTGTAACCAATTATTGGGAGAGGTTCTCACATCTACTTAAGTATGTTCCATAGTACTAGACGGATGAGAGATTCTAGATTAGGAAGTTTATATTAGGCTTAAGACCCCAGATTGGAGCAAAGGTAGACATTCATAATCCTCTTACTATGGATGTCATTTTTGCAAAAGCAATTAAACAAAAGTGGAAGCTCCAACAAGTAGCTAGTTACCATAAGCAAAGAGATGTGAAGTTTTCCAATAAGAGACCTCAAAATAACCAACAAAATTATAATCAGAATAATAATCAAGGTAATGGCAATCAGCAAATCAAGAATTTGAAGAGAGGTAATAACTCTTAGGATGAAAATAGTGAAAACCAACATGGAGGAAACAAAAGATGTGGCTATAACAATCGAAGCAACAACTAGCAGGAAAGGATTGAAGGACCAAAAGCACCTAAGAGTGGATGCTATGTTTGTGGAGGAGACCATTATGCTAATTCATGTCCAAAAAGATCATCGAGAAGAGGAAACATAAACCACCAAGGAGCACCACAACATTAGATTCATGCCGTAGTGGATAATCAACAAGCTAACTTTTAGACAACACCTATTTAGTTTTTGTTATGTTTGAAAATATCCCCTTAGGGGCTTTTCCCTCTTAAGGTTTAGCTCTCAAGTCCTTAGAATGCATTTAGAGAACCTTGTGTGTTAATTGTGAATCCCAATGAGAAAACCCTAAAGTCTTATGGCAAATAGGACCTAGGGGGTGCTATTTTGATGATCCCTAAACAAAAATGGGAGGGTGGACTTAGGCGCTCACGCCCTAGTCCTGCCGTATTTTGGGTCAGCCCTAAATTTAAATGTCAGTTTTCTAACTATTACTTAGGTCCTATGCCAACATCTCAAGTTTGAAATACAAAAGTCTTAGCTAGAATGTTTATAGTTGCATATATAAGTATGTTTAGGTTTTCATTTGTAAACTAGAGGATGATTGTAAACTTTAGGCATACTTGTGATTTTAGAGCATCCATGATATTCATTGTTGTAGAGCAGAGCATTGTTATTGTGTTTGTGATTGTAGATTTGACTTCATCTTCTCATGTGATTGAAGGGCCTTCATTTATGTGAGATCAACACTTCAAGGTAACATTTATTTTTGTTTGAATCATTTATCATTTGGATTTTTCCTCTATCCCACAAGGATACACACTCTTATTTAACAATAATGTTCAGAAGACTTGAATATCTCTCATGTGCTTAACTGAGGAAAGACTCTAAACATCACAATCCCCAACCACACTCCTTTGTGATTGTAGGTTACAAGTACTGAGTTTCACGAAGTGGAGTTGTAGAGGAAGGTTGCATACAACAAGGATTTAGGATCTGAAAGAAAGAAGTGAAACAAAGCATTTTCAAGACATGGGAGCCTAGGGCAATGTCATCTGGAGTTACAGAGGCATGAATCAAAGTTACAAGGACATTTTGCATCTAAAGGAGCTTCTACATCCCATAATCAACCTACCTTGGACCTGGGCACCCAAGGTAGTGTCCTCCACATTTTGGGTGATGAAAACAAATGGAACTGTGATTATCAATGCCAAAAGGAGTTTTGAAATCTGTGAAGAAAATAGTGCCTTGGACTTGGGCACCTAGGGTATTGTCCTAGAATATTTTGAATTCCAAACTTCAAAAAATGGTTAGTTATTAATCTCTGTCCTTTTCCTTAATCTGTAAACATTTTTTAGAATTTACCATCTTATTCACTATTTTGCATATTTAGGGTTTCTTACATATTTGAGGATTACATTAAGGCATCAATTAACAATTTCTGAGTTTCCACATCATTCCAAGTGATAGCCCAACCTGTTAGATGAATGTTCTCTCTTAGTAGAGATTCAACTTGGTTGATATGTCCTTGAATGTTTATAGTGAAAGGAGAATTTACCATTGAAACTAAAACCATCATCATTCCCCTCTTTTCCTACAAAACATTTGGTGAACCTGAGTTTTTTTGAATTTTGCACCTTGATGAGTGTTGAACTTTAGATTTGTATTCATTCATCTTATTGCATTTGAAAAATTACAAAAAAGTTGAAAATTTTGAAAAATTTAAAAAAATTAGCATCTTAGGCTTACATTTTAGAAAATTTGAATTAATTAGCATTTAATTTCATTTAATTTCTATTATTTTCATTAGATCTGATTTAAATTATAGAAATTCATCATTTGGTATTCACTTGCATTGCATTTTCATGCTTAAATTGTTAAAAATTGCTTGAAATTGTGTGTTTTTTTGCATTAGCTAGGGTTTGTAGTCAAAATTTTGTTTCATATTTTACTACCCTTTTCAAACACTCATTAGGACTAATTTTTACTTGTAGTGTTGCATCATAGCATCATTCTTGCAAAATTTCATGTCTAGGGTTTGAAAACCTTGCATTTTCACTAGATTTGGGCTTATTGTCTATCTAGAATTGCATTATAGGTGTGTTGTAAATGATTTTTCTGTATTATTTGGCTAATACTAGAGTTATAATCTACTTCCCCTCCTCAAATTCTTTACAACACCCTTTCTATTAGGCTTCTACATTGAAAATTCATGAAAAATTGCATATTTTAGGTGTATTTTCACTAGGTTTTGACTTGTCATCACTCTAGATCTGCACTATAGGCATGTTGTGAAAGATTTTTCTACATCATTGGACTGTTATTAGGTGTATTATTCTTTTCCCCTCTTGAAATTTTTCACAACACCTCTTCTGTTAGTGATTTGCATTGAAAAATAGTAAAAAAAGTTGAAAAATCAAGCATTTTGGATCCTACACATATCTTGCTCCTAGGGTTTGTTCTATTAGTTTATACATTGAGTGTTGCATGCTTCTGTATGAGTATTATAACCCACTTCCCTAATAGAAATATCCCTTTAAGAAGAAGTAGAAGACTCATGGGATCTAGTGTTCTCGAAAAAAACAGTATTCCTACCTCTAAAAATCCACTTAACACCTTCTTTACAAAAGGAGAGACAAATTTTGCAAGACACTATACCTCATACAACCACTTTAGAAGATCAAATATTTCATGATGTTGATGACACTATCGAGGTGGTAACACATGTACCTGTTATGTAATTTAGCTTCCAGCTCAATCAGGTAGAGCTGAGATAGTTTGTTTGAAAAAGAATGAAAAGGTACACATTATTTTCTGCTAAAGTTTCATTCATATGCACAAAAGTATTATAAAATAAATTATAGTTCAGTTTCCAAATGTATACAAGAAAAAGATTACATAGATTTTGCATAACTGTTGTCTTTTATTGATAATCATAAATGTATGGTGTCCCACACAAGCCGTGGGAATAACTTTTTCAATGCAATGTGAAAATAAACTATACATTTGAAGAAAATAGAAAAGAAAAGGCATATGGAAAGAGTAGGGATCCATCATTGCCCTATTACTAATGATGAACCCCAAGTTGAACTGATGCATCCTAGCTTTAGTCCCTCTCACTTGGTTGCTCTAGAAGTTGACATGTCACTGCTTGAAATGCCTGCAAGGGATGAGAAAAGTTGTGTTAGAGCCGGGGACCCATATTCTTTGCATATACTATATCAACAAATATATAGTTTATTCTTCTAAGGCATTGAAATAGTTTTGCAACATCACAGATACTAGGAAAAGCAGAGGAGTATCATCAATCATCATGAGCATCATTGAAAGCTTTTGGCTTCTTTGTTTTATCTAACATGTTTGTTCACTGTGCAGGTGTAGGTGAAATTTTCATTGCTGGATTATTTTCATTTGACATCATAGCATGTGGAGTAAAATGGGCTCCCACAAGGGTTGAGCCCAGCATGCTGCCCTCTTGTGTTTTAAGAGGGATAAGAGTGTAAAAGCACCATACTTGTCATCAATTGTATAGATTTTCATCACTCATGAGAGTGAGTTGGTAGATCACCATCTTGAATGACAAATATCTACTCAATGGAACTACAATGAGTAAAGAAGTAGTGGTTCTATGCATAGAAACAATCACAAGGACTATTCAAGGGTAGGACAATATACACAAAGGTTTGATAGTGCCAATATTTGAAGAAAATGTGGTAGAAATAGTCCATGACTGCTATACAGTCAAAGTGAAGAGTCTTTTGTGACTAATATACAGTCAAGCTGTTCATAAAGAAAAGCATGACAATATAAGAACCTCTACAAGTGAACAATCATAGAACAAGAGGTTTAGAGGCCATGAAAAAAGGGTCCTACAAGGAGAAAACAAGATTGCAAAAGGAATGACATTGATCATTTGAGTACATGGGACACAATGAAGAACACTTGATATGTTGTATGGAGAAGAAAAACCTTGGGGATGAGCAGAGAAGCCTTCATGTTTGGGAAGGAGGATATGCAGTTAAAAGAAGAGGCTTCCAGGAGACATCCATTGACAAGGTTAAAAGACAATCATGGAAGTGACTACCACAAAGGCAGTCATAGTAAGGTGCATCAATCAAAATGACTGTAAAAGCAATAGCCTGTGACTACAATTATAAGGCATGGGCTCAAACCTCAGAGATCTATGTTTGAAGAGTCTTTTAGACATGTTAGTAAGAGTGAACAATTAGGATTTGTAGATTTCCTTAAGAGATACTAAAGCAAAAATCTTGGACAATTTTGTGTGTAGGGCCATCAGACTCAAAAGAGCAAAGACCATTGGACAGTGATAAAGCTTGAAGGAGAAATTAATGAGTATAGGAGCTTCAAATGGTTTGTGATAATGTGTAAAGATGAATTGAAAGTGCAACCTAAAGATAGGGAAAAACAATCATGTCCATCCCAAATGACTGTCATAAAATAACTGTCTAAAGGTGGAAGGACAATATCAAAGATGAATGTAAAAGGTTTACTAATGCTATCTAAAGATCATTTAAGACCTAAAGTTATGAAGGTGCAAATGGGTTTCTATAGAACAAGGAAGCTTGCAGGGTATGTAGGTTAGGAGACTTATGAAGACAATGTGGAAATATATCAAACTAATAGAATGCATGAGGACTTTGATAGTCATGAAGAGAATCATCAGCTAATAGGTAGGAATATGTCCAAGCTGTGCTATAGATATTCATGTATGGTGTGTGATAGTATAATATACAAGACAAATCTAATAGAGGACTGTTCAATGACTGTGATCAGTCATGACAGTCAAAGAGACATGAAAGGTAGCAGTCACCAATGCATGAGGATATCAACTGTGAGCAGTAACATGCATTGATGGAGCAACAGTCATCCTAAGAAAAGTCATGTAAAACACAGTCACAGTCATGTTGATAGTCATATGGTGTTTGTTTTGGTGATCATGGGAGGAAGACAACAACAAGAGAGGTTAGTGAGATGTCCTTTATTTATGATATGATCATGGTCTTTCCATGGGTATTTGTGGTCACTAAGATTGTACTATAAGTTGACATTGTTGGCAAGAGACACTGTGTGGCTTCATGAGTGTTGTCATTGATGGCAACAAAGTCTATCCCACACATCCGTAGTACATAGTATGCCTATACCAGAAGTCAGATTGAAGACTCCTTTGGTCTGATGAACAAGAACATAGTATACAACAAGGTCTGACAATTAGGTCCAAATATCTCAGAAGGTGTAACTCAGAAAGTTGTGGATTTAGATAAGTCAAGAGGGGTATCATGACTACTATATTCTAGAGATTTAGCCTCCAGTGATAAAGCATGAAAAAGATATGAGCATTTAAGTGTTGGGTTCCAAACAAGCAGAGCAGATAGAGAAAAAACTGACCGACAGAGTTTAGACTTCAATCCGGATGAGTAAATGATGTTGACCAAGCAATTTGATGGATCATACATTGTTAGCCGACATGATTTATGACTTCTAGGTATATGTTTTTGATACACATCACAATTCAAGCATGGATTCAACTGATAGATCAGTAACTTGTAAATATCTTGAGTATTCTTGTTGCCAACTAGGAAGTTGATGAAATCCTTGATGCGGATATAAATACCAGATGGATTCTAGTATGTAGGTGTGTGATGTGTGATGGTAATGAAATAAAGTGCAAAGAAAAGCAGAGATAAGTGTGGAAGAAACAATACAAGTCTGGTATGTGACAAAGCAACAACACTAAAGCAGAGGAAGAATGAAGTGCATCAGATCAATATATTGTGCCTAACTGGAACTAAACTCTAGCATTTGTAGATGCATCTCATTAGTTCAAACACTTGATTACCTTCTATAAGTTCTGTAGACAGTGAGTCTCTTGTAGGCAGTATGCCTCTTGTGAGCAGTGTGCTCAGGTAGTGAGCCCTAATTGTCAAGTGCCATTTTGTACTTCTTATTCTTTTAATAGAGAATACAATCTTGGGTTAGTCACCCCATGGTTTTTCCCTTAACAGGGTTTTCCACATAAAAATCCTTGTGTTATGTGTGTTGATTTTATTTATGTTCTTATGATCATATATGCTTATAAGTCTTGATGCTACACTAATTATTAAAGGAGAAAAGAAAGTTAAGATATTTGAGATAACTGATTTCCCCCCCCCCTCTCAGTTATTTGCCTTGTTTCCAACAATTGGTATTAGAGATAAGTTCCTCTTAATAGAGCCTAATAGCTTGAGGAAGATCTAGGCATCTCAATGGATATGTATGGTATGAAGGAACAACTTCAGTCTGCCCTAGATGATCTTGAACAATCCCACTCTGAAGTCAATAACTTAAGAGAAAGACTTAAACAAGCTGATGATTTCATAAATGAGCTAAAAGAAAAACTGAGTATCTCTGTGAAAAAGAGAAAGGAACTACTTCAAAAATTAGCAAATCGAAGTGAAGCCAGTGATACTAATGAAGATCTAGATGAGAAAAACAAGCTATGTGAGAAGCATTCAAAAGAGGTCATTATGGCAAGGCATGAGATGGAATCGGGGGTTATGAGATTCACCCAAGAAATTGAAGAGAAAAGAAAAATTGAAGATAATCTAAAACAATCCCTCAAGGAGGAGACAGAGGACTACCACAAAATGGATAGAATAATCAAGCATCTTGAATCTGATCTTGAAGAAGCTAGAGATAATGAAGAACAACGTGAGAATCAAATAGACACTCTTAAACAAGATCTTCAAACAACAAATGAATACAAAGAGAAATTCAAGATAAGCTCAGCCCAACTTGAAGTTCTTCTTGAAAGCCAAAAGAGGGTAGATGACAAGCGTGGCTTGGGATATGAGAAAGGTGAAAGCTCTGGATCCAGTCAGAAGAACTTTGGATCAAGAAATCAAAGAAACATGCCTAGAAGACCTTCAGTAAGGCAACCAAATGCTCAAAGATATCCATCCTTCAATGGATACTGCTTCAATTGCAACAAATTCGGTCATAAAGCAACTCAGTGCATAAGGAGAATGAATCAGACTAATCCATCCTTCTCTGGATAATGTTTCAACTGCAAAAGGTATGGTCACAAATCTCATGAATGTAGAAATATGCAAATACACAATTCATTTGATGGTAGATGTTTTGCATGCAATACAATGGGACATATGGATAATCAATACATATCAAGAGGATATCAATCAAATATGCAAAGAAATGTTGTTTGTGACAATTGCAATAGATCTAGTTATATTGCCAAATTTTGTAGAAATAAAATTTAGGATAAAAAGGGTCCGGTGCATCATAATAAAAAACAAGATAAGGGAAAAGGCAAAGTGAATGTGGATTAAGTTCAAAGGGAGATGACCAAAATTTGGGTGAATAAGAGTACATAAAATATTGGGGATGGATCTGCACTAGAATCTGGTGCTGATATTCCTTCTGAAAACTAAACAGATGAACTCTGGCTTAGGGGGAGTCATAGAGAAAAATAAATTCCCACAGCCAGCCAATTAGTGCCTAAATTTGGCACATGGAATGCTATAGATTAAAGGATTCTTAGAAGAATATCTAAATAACCCTCGGTAAAAATATGAAAGATTCTCATGGAGTTTTGCAAGAGTTTAACTATTCAAGTTGATCTAGTTTGACAGCCATCTAGTAAAGCAGGATTTTCATAGACAGATTCGGTATGATTCAAAATTGAGATACTTTGATCTATGGACCCATGGCATTATTGAAGAAAAGAAGATACATTGTCAATCCTCATTGACAATGATTCCAAGTTTAGCACAGTGGTTCGAGAAGATCTCTCTCAAAAGAGGGCAACTAGATAACTTATGTTGTGCATTTATTGCAAAAGGAAATTAGGGTTTGTGCAAAGATAAAAGGGTTCATTCACTTATTATTTGCACATTTGCATTTGAGAAGAAGAAAAGAAGAGCTCTGCATCAAAGTTTCTACAACTCTCTCAAAGATCAACTACAAAATCCAATTCAACCAGCGATTTGTTTTAGCTCTTATTTTGAACCCTAAAGTGTAAAAAGGTACTTCCATTCTAAAAACCTCTCTCTGAATCTTTTGCAAAATGGCTACTCCAATGGTTGTTAAGATCATTGATAGGCCGTGCCCAAAATTCAAGAAACACCTCTATAAATCCCTAGAAGTTGATCCTTTAGGTGCTTTTTCTAGTATTCTGCGTGGGGTATTGCACATAGAAGATGTTAGGGTCTATATCCATGCCAACATTGAGGAGTTTGGAGACTCTAAATTGATGGACATCTATCACAAACAGCTAATAGATGAGATTTTTGAACTTAAACCTCAATACAAGGCCCTCCGAGATAAACACTTTGGACATTGTATATACTTCCCCTATTTTGTAGAAGATGATTGGATTTGGTATGTCCTAAGCATAATGTATGATAATTTTATGTGGTTAATGAGGCCCTTCAAAATAAAAAAAGATACCATCAGGGCAGTGACTAGACTGCATTCTACCGGTGGGTTACCTGCACTCAAATCTGTCAAGAATTAGATAGTAACTAAAGCCACCAGATCTAAGTTTGACAAGAGAGCAATGACCATAGATGACATTATAGATCTGGATGTCAAATTTGTCTCAATGATAATTGGCTATAAGATCTATCATTCTAGCAGGGAGAATTATGTGTTTAGGACTGCAATATATGTAGCATATCAGATGTTGAGGGAAAATGCAAATTATGACCTATGTGATCTTCTCTTAAATCAATAGTTAGAAAACCTATAGAAGATCAAGAAGGATAATAAGAACTCCTTTAAGTATGGTTGTTTAATACTGTGTCTATTCTTCTATTGCATAAATGAGCTGCCCAAATCAAGTGGTTGGGTTTGGCAAAATGACAAACCAGTTGCAATCTAGATTAGAGACTATATGTATGGACTTGGTGATGCTAAAGCTCAAAGCACATCTCTCTTGGGTTACTTTAAGAACTTCCAAAGCATGATGCAAGCCAGAGAGAGGATACCTCAATCCATAGTTGAGAAATACAAGGATACAGTGTGGTTCATGGTTGACAATGATCAATGCTTAATGGAGGCAGTTGAGCCCAGAACAGTGTGGATAATGCCAATGGGATATGAGGTCAATGAGAAAATTTTGGAGCCACATATTCAACACCTATTGAGCCAGCCTAAGGACCCTAAGGCAGAAAGGTTTGGAACCTTTCAAGAACTAAGTGTAAAAATACATGTTGAGCTAAGACAACCAGAGATAAAGAGGAAAGTTAGAAGGGAAGTTGAGGAAATTGCCAAAAGATTTGGCATATCAAAAGAGGTATTAGATGCAAATAGAGATAAAATGGAAAGGCTGAGAAAGAGAAACAAGAAGCAGAGAAAGGAAGTGTTCTGGGACAAGCCTCCTCCTAGACTAGATCCTCCAAGAGCTCTGCACTTGGCACTCCTAAGAGCTCAAGAGCCAACAAACTAGAAGTCAAGACATTCAGAAAGGGAGAAAAGAGAATGAAAACAAAAGCCACAAGGTCATACACAAGTCACAAGGATGATGAAGAAACATAGTCTAATGAGGAAATTAAGAAAATGAAGAAGAAGAAGAAAACATTCAGAGAATTCTCTGCCAGTAAAAACAAAAAAGAAAAGGCAGAAGAATTTGTTGAAAATCCCACTCTTTCCATTGATGATATCATCAAGCAGTCACTGTGGATGGGAATCTGCAACCAGTAATAGAATTCTATGATGAATATAGTGATATTGACAAGAGGATCTTGGAAGAAGCTACGGTCAGGTACCTGAATATTTACAATAAAGCATTCATTGAAATTATTTCATTAATTCCCAAAAGTCTAGAGAAGGTACTTGAACTAAGAAAAGAGAATGCAAAGGCAAAAGACTTAGAGATTTGAGAATAGATTGCAATTTAGCTCTATCCTTCTATTACTCCAAAGCAAATGGACATGATCTTTAAGGACTGTAAGGATTAATTCTAGAGTAAAGCAAGAATGAATAAACTTATGCTTGGAGAAACTGACCAAATAGAAAGAGAAACAAAATGACATCCTCTGGAATGCCTTCAAAAGATTCAATCTTCCTATAGTAGAGGAAGCAGATGAAGAACCTTCTACCATGGATGTTGAAGGATTAAATGTAACCAATGAAGAATCTTCTGACAAATATGTAGAAGGATCAAAAGAGATAGATGAAGAGAAGTCTAAGGACTTGGATTCTTCTATTCTGGAAGAGGAAGCTCATGAAGCAGTAAACATAGGTAACATCTCTCCTCTGGACCCCACTGTAGACATTCCAGATTTAGGAGCTGAAGGAGAAGGAAGAAAAGAGGAAAAAGTGAGTGAAGAAGAGGAAGTAAAGCGAAACGAAGAAGAACAAGCAGAGAAGAAGAAGACTCAATCTCCAGCAAGAGACACTACAGAGGCAGTGAAGAATTTCTTGAACAAAGAAATAATGGAGATAGATGAACCTGAGCTATTTCAAGGGCCACTAAATTTTGACTCTCTCTCTCCGGTCCAAACATTGAAAATAGCATCTTTTGCTCAAGCCAAAGCAAAAGAAAAACTCTTGAAATCTCACATGGAAGACTGTGAGCTATTGGAGATGGCATCCGGGATGCTGGAGAAGATCATACCATCATTCCAAAAGGATCCTTTGGCCACACCATCTGGCAACCTAAAATCTTTGGTAAATTCTGTTACCACTCACTTTGAATCTTTAGAGAAATCGGCAGAAGCAAAGCTCTGAAAGAAGTTTTTGGGAAAAAGATTCACTGAAGTACAGGGACTCATTGCTAATGATAGAAGGACCCTATACATTGGAATAAAGAGCCTTGAAAATGCTCTTAAAGATGGTGGGGACATGTACAAATTTTGTCTATCTTGGCCCAAAGTGATAGAGGATATTGAAAAGAAGGTGAAAGAAAAAAAAGGTAAATTGTCAAGTTTATCTTAGAATTTTGATCCCCTCACTACATCCTTAATGAATCAAGAATGCCAGGATAGTGTCATCATAAATGAAATAAAGAGGCTAAACAAAGAAAAGAAGGATATAGTAAATAGAATGAGTGAACTCAGAGGGATAATTATCCATAAGTTAGAGGCAATGCATGAGGCCTTGACAGATGCTCAAACCACAGCCCAAACCAATGATTTGGAAGATTTAAGAAGGGCATAAGCATATGCATTTTTGTTGATTGGTCACATCTCCATTTTGGATAGGATGAAGCAGAGCTGGGCAACAAAATTTGTATAGTTGAAGGCCACTTTTGCAGAAATACTTAAGTATATGTAAGTATAACACACACACACACATATATATACTTATGCAGCTATGTATACATTATTTTTTTTACAAATTTTGGTGTGTATTTCGCCCTTTGCCATTGATATCAAAGGGGGAGTGAGGAGTAGTGAAAATTGTGGAATCTAGCTTAGGGGAAGCTTCGGTAAAATAGTGCATAAGACAGAGCATCAGCCAAGGGGGAGTTTACTGCGACACTTAGTCATTTTTCACTAAGTGTTGCCATCAATGCCAAAGGGGGAGATTGTTGGCAAGAGACACTGTGTGGCTTCATGAGTGTTGTCATTGATGACAACAAAGTCTATCCCACACATCTACAATACATAGTATGCCTATACCGGAAGTCAGATTGAAGACTACTTTGGTTCGGTGAACAAGAACAGAGTATACAATAAGGTCTGACAATCGGGTTTGGATCTCTCAGATGGTGTAACTTAGAAAGTTGCGAATTTGGATAAGACAAGAGGGGTATCATGACTACTATATTCTAGAGATTTAGCCTCCAGTGATAAAGCATAAAAAAGATATGAGCATCTGAGTGTTGGGTTCCAGATAGGTAGAGCAGACAGAGAAAGAATTGACCGGTAGAGTATCAGACTTCAATCTGGATGAGTAAATGATGTTGATCAATCAATTTGAGGGATCATACATTGTTATCCGACATGATTGATGACTTCTAGGTCTATGTTTTTGATACGCATCACAATTCAAGCATGGATTTAGACGACAGATCAGTAACTTGTAAATATCTTGAGTATTCTTGTTGTCGACTAGAAAGTTGATGAAATCCTTGATGTGGATATAAATACCAGATGGATTCTAGTTTGTAGGTGTGTGATGTGTGATGGTAATGAAATAAAGTGTGAAGAAAAGCAGAGATAAGTGTGGAAGCAGCAATACAAGTCTGGTATGTGACAGAGAAACAACACTAAAGCAGAGGAAGAATGAAGTGCATCAGATCAGTATATTGTGCCTAAGTAGAACTGAACTCTAGCATTTGTAGATGCCTCTCATCAGTTAAAACACTTGATTACCTTTTGTAAGTTCTATAGACAGTGAGTCTCTTGAAGGCAGTGTGCCTTTTGTGAGCAGTGTGCTCAAGCAGTGAGCCCTAATTGGCAAGTGCCATTTTGTACTTCTTATTCTTTTAACATAGAATATAATCTTGGGTTAGTCACCCTGTGTTTTTTCCCTTAACATGGTTTTCCATGTAAAAATCCTTGTGTTATGTGTGTTGATTTTATTTCTTTTCTTATGATCATATATGCTTATAAGTCTTGATGTTGCACTAATTATTAAAGGTGAAAAGAAAGTTAAGATATTAGAGATAATTGATTCACCCCCCCTCTCAATTATCTTCCTTGTTTCCAACAGACATACATTCCAAATGCATTATAATCTTGTGTAAACTTAAACCTTGTGATGAGGTTAACATTGTAGGCTATTGTTAAGTTCTTAAGGGTATGTTGACTCTGTACATGATCTGTGTGCCTCATTGAAGGTTTGCATATCTAAGAAAGAACTCAAAAAACAAGAGCTCAGACATTGCTCAAGCATTGAGAGAACATAAATAATAGTGGACAAAGGTATGAATAATGAATCATCATCTAACATTGAATTAAAAAGGAAACTAAATAGATGAACTAGTTGGACATTGAAATGTAATGAGGGGATAGTATACAAGATGAAGAGACTATTTTAATAGCAAAAGAGATCATGGAACAATCCTAAATCATGAGGGAGAAGTCACCTAGATGAGTGAAGGGACTGTAAAGTGGGAGGAACCATCAAAGTAGAAGAATAACATAATGACTGCATGCTGGAACAACCACAATAAGAGGAAGTTGATAGCATATCAGTCACATCGGGACATAGCAACATCAATAGGCTTGTGAAACCTTGTGAAGGCATTCATTAAATTAGAAAATAGTCACATGCAAGATCAACAATCCTAATAAAATAGTTAGCAATCACAACATATGAGAAGGAACAGTTCATGAGAAATACTATGATGTAGCAGTGGATTATGGAAAAGACAGTCAGTCCTAAAACAAATATGGAGAGACAAGGAGCATATATGACTGTTTCAGTCATGAAGACTGCCCTAGTCCTATTGACAATTAAAAGACTGTCCATAACAGTTATAAAAGGGTGACTGTCAAGTCTAGAAACCACTAATACAGGGACATCATTACTAATGCAGATGTAGTGAAAGTGAAAGAACAATATGACTGTTACAACACAGTGGAACAAAAGAATGCATTTTATGTTACAAGGACAAAGCCATATATTTGAAGAGTACAGTGGCTTTGAGCAATGGAGTTTTAGTAATTATATACTCATGAAGAGTTAATGGATGAAAGAAATATAGAAGGTCTTAACACCAGAGGACAGCCTGTAGGTCAAGACATATCGTTGTCATGACAAAATGAGAGTCTATTTAGGTCTAATATATTTGTAAAGGTCTCAAAATAAGTCACTATCTCAACTACAAACTATAATGCCTATCAACATTCATTTGGAATAGAAAAGAGATATACAATATTCCTTTCAAAAGGACCAAGCATATAACAAATGCACAGAAAGAAGAAATATACTCATCGTTTTGGCATAGTAGAGCTCAAAAAGGAGCATTTTTTTCCACATATATTGAAAGGAAATGCAGGTTTACACAAAATCAGAGCTTACCCAATCTTGGCCTTGAATTTTTGCATTGAATCTATTTGAAAACCTTTAGATACGACCTCCACAAGCCTCAACACCGTGTGAAACCCTTGATGGTGGCAAAGCAAGTTTTCCAGAAGGTTGTGATGCAAAATGAAGTATGATCAATGTGTTTGCCCGTGTTTTGTGTTAGGGTTTCAACCCTAACTTTGGTTGACAAACCTAAAAGAATTTTGCCTTTTCTTTAAAACATTTGCAATGTATTTTTTAATTTCCCTTTGTGTTATGTGTTATGCTAAGTGCCTAAGGGTTCCCTTTAGGACTTACGAATTTTTGCATTGACTCTCAGCTTGGTCGAGTCATGATGTCTTTATTTTTTGCACCATAAGTATATTGTAAAACATGTTTGAAATGGTAGTTTATAAACCATTTTAATTAATGTTATTTATTGTGCATAAAGGAGATAGGAGCATGTGTCTTCTAGTTTGAGTCAAAAGGGGATGTAGTTGAGGATTTATGAGTTATGCTAAGCATATAAGAGAGGTTGGAAGAAGTTGGCAAACATGTGGACGGAATATAGGAGTTATTTTGACTAAAATTTAAAAGCCCTAGAGAGCATTTAGGGGCAGTTTTAGGTGCCTTTATGATAGGTGAGGTCAAGCCTTAACCTTTTCTTCATCTTTGAGCCTCCTTGGAGTGGATTTAGGGGCTAGATTTTAGGATTTTTAGTTATGCATGACCAAGGAGGTTTGAGATGTTGCAAGTGTGTGCCTAATCAGTGTTGTCATTGATGTCAACATATCCTTGTTGTCATTGGTGTCAACTATACTACTTGTTTAGAAGCTTTGTATGTTGAGGATATTGAGAAAATTGGTCCCTCTAGAAGAATCAAGTGAGTTACAATGAAGTGCAGTATAGATAGAGAGTTGTATGTTGAAGAATAGTCCAGTAGATTGCTCCACACTTCCTTCTACTTACAGATCTGGGTCCATGGATTGGAAGTTATTTAAAGGGATGTCTGAAAATACTAAATCCTAAGTTTGAGCCTCTGGTATGAAGTATTGAGAGAGTGGCTTTCACCAGAGTAAAACCTACTTTTTTTTATCATTCTCTAGTGACAGGGAGAAAGTGTTTTTCTCCACATTCCTTCGCAATAAAGTATTTTTCTCTGCGGTTCTAGAGGGAACTCTAGGATGATGATAAGTACCTACAATTGCAGCGGTTCATGTTTTGGCAGTCCGCAAGCTATATTTCTCTTATGATAGTTGAAGATAGTGAAGTTCATGTGTTCTGGTGAGAAGATTCCTATGGATAAAGTGGTTAAGGTTCATGCGGTTGCTCCTAATTATTATAACATGCTTGTGGATGTCTCTTGATCATGTTCCTATCTTGACATTGGTCTGTGTTAAGGAATTGAGATCATGTTTGAAGATTGTTCCTAGATAGCGTAGCGTTTAACCAATCTTGGCCGTCTTGGTTAATTCCAGTAATTGCGGAGATTCCTTGAAGATTGTGGAAGCATGTTGTGGCATGGAATATCGTGTTTGAGTCATAGCTAAGGTGTGGCATGATTCGCATACATCTTTACTTCATTTCCTTTGCATAATATTGTAATAGGCCAGGACCTATTTTGTGAATGTTTGTAATGTCAACCTTGGAGATTATTCCAATGGTTGATGATTGTAATGCCAACCTTGGAGATTATTCCAATGGTTGATAATAGTAATACTAACCTTGATGATCATTCCAAGGTTGATGAAGTGTATAAATACTTGTAGTTGAGTTGTCAAAAAGGAGTCCATGAGCGAAGATGGGAAGATAATAAGAAAGGTCAAAAAGGTAAAGCAAAGAAGTGGCAGAGTAGAGTAGAGGTAGAACAGAGTAGAGAATGCATGGGTGTGATGTAAATATGCAAATAACAAAGCTATGACATAGATCAGTGAGAATGGAGACTTGGGATTTAGAATTCAATTGGTAAATCACTGCACCTTGACATAGTGGCAGATGCCTAAGCAATATTCAATTTTCATGTGCAATATGATTGGAAGCAAGCTTTTGTCATCAAGGAAGTGAGATGGTAGTGAGCCTTCAACAGGGTTTAACAACCCTCAGGGTTTAACAGCCCTTATTGTAATCTTGCTAGGTTTAGGATTGAGGAAGTGAGCTTGCTAAACCTAGTTGTACTTCATAGCAGTGAGCCAGTATGTTCCAGGCCCGTGGAGTGACTAAGCCTGAACATTATTTTTGTAAAGATTGCAATATATATTTGAGAGCTAATCCTCTCCATGGTTTTTCTCTCTTTGGGTTTTCCATGTAAAATCTTGGTGTTATGTGCCATGCTTTTGTGGTTGCTGCTCATTTGTATATTATGCTTCTATTTCATTAATTTTTTTAAATGGTTAAATATAAAAGTGCATGAAAAGATTTATAGAACACTGATTCACCCCCCCTCTCAGTGTTCTTGACATTCAACAATTGGTATCAGAGCAAGTTTCCTTGGAAAAAGTTTAACAGCTTGAGGAAGATCTGGGATAGTGTGATCATGGAAGTAAGAAGATATGGAAACTATGGAGGCTACAACCAACTAGAAGCAACTCTTATGGATCTTGAAAATTCTAAAGCAGAAGTTAGGGATCTGAAAGAAAACTTGCATCAAGCTGATGAATGCATCTTGAAGTTAAAAGAACAAGTCAAGAAATTCAAAGACAAATACAAAGAAGATAGTGATCAATTGCTTTCAGCAAATGAAACCCTGAATGATTTGAAAGTGGAAGTTGTAGAAAGAGAAAAAGTAGAAGAAGACCGAAATATATTGATGAAAGACAAATTAGAAGAATGTACTAAGCTTGAAAAGGAAATTTAGAACTTGAAGTCATAATTGGAGAAAGTAAAAAATTATGATGAAAAGTTTAAGATCAGTTCTACAAAACTTGATGAGATAATTGCTAGTCAAAACAGACCTAATGACAAAGAAGGCTTGGGATTTGAGAAAAGTGAAAGTTCAAGAAACAGACAAGAAATGAATGTTGAGATCAAGAAGGACAAAGGCAAACAGATCCAAAATCAAAGAAACAAACCCAGAAGACCACCAGTAAGACAACCAAATACTCAAAGGTACCCATCTTTTCATGGTTATTGTAATTCACGTAATAAGTTTAGTCATAAGGCTACTTGATGTAGGAGCAGAATAAATCAAAATGTTCCATCATTCTCTAGTCAGTGTTTCAATTATCATAGAGAAAGTGAATGTAGAAATCCGATCAAGAAAAGTTTCAACAATGTGAGAAATGAACAATCCTCCAAAGGAAGATGTTTTACTTGCAATAGAATTGGTCATAAAGCTACTATATGCAGAAGTAAAGTGAGTCAAAATCCCATTAGGTGTAATGCATGCTATAAAACAGGACACATGGCAAATGAGTGTAATTATGTCAAGTGAGAAACGACTATGGAAAGAATAAGACAATTGAATCCTTCAGTGGCTACTATTATATATGCAACAAATTTGGGCATAAAGATAACCTGTGTGGGTCAAGGATGAATGAAAGCAACAATGGTAAGAAAAATACTATGTCCTTTAATTGCAACAAGCCTAGACATATTGCAAGATTTTGTAGAAGTAAGAATATGAAAAAGGATAATCAAGAAGAATTGAAGAAATTAGTGGAAAATGTTAATCCAGCAAAAGTCAAGAAGGAGATGAATAAGGTCTAGGTCAAGAAAGAAGTAAATGAAGTTAGAGATGAGTCTGCACCAGATTCTGGAGTAGATACTTTCTCCGGGAAGTAAACTGGGAACTCTGGCTCAGGGGAGTTGTATTGAAAATTCTAAATCCCCTACCCATATAGTCAATGCTGAGACTCGGCACAAAGATATGATGTGAAGATTTATATGGAAAATTGCTTGAAAGGAACTCTATAGATCAAGGCATAAAATGATTCTGGTCCAAAAGCCCAAAATGACTAAAGTATGAGCAGCATATAAAGTAAGTAACATAGATTGGATTAGTATGCCTCCACAGTTGAAGATCATTATATGTGGTTTAGGTATATTATTCATAAATTTATGGTGAACATATTTTCCAGTGTTCAAGTTCTAACTTCCTTCAAAAGTCACATGGTGAATTGTCTAAGTCTAGATAAATAGAGTTAAGCCTGAAATAGTGTATAGCATCTGAGTATTTTGGTCCACATTCTTTCGCTATTGAGTTTTTGATTTGCATTTTTGAAGATATGTTAAGATGTCAATGATGATTGTTGGATATGAAATCTAGAGTCTCATATGATCCACACTAGGAGCTATGATGTGATAGATGAATTGGTCAAGTATGTACTTAAGGGACAAGATGACAGGTCATGAATTTTGGCTAAGTATCTAACCAATAAAATCAAGTGACAAGGCTTTGGTATACTGGTCCATTTGGATCCACCATTGAAGATAATGCTATGTAGTTCTAGCATATGGTAATTGATCAATGATTACATCTACATCCATAAGTTTGTCTGATCTTGATAATTGGCTTGAGAATAATGAGTAACAGAAGTTTAGGATTGTTTTTAGTATAGAGCAGTTTTCTTTGGAAATGGTTTAAAAATCTACAGATGAACTCAGAGTTGAATGATTATGACCTAGATGAGCTCTCAAGGAAATGATTGGGAATGAGATATAACTAAGGATCTAATGCTTAAGGCCTGATAGAGGAAGTGAGTTCACATCAAATGAATTCAATATTTTCTATAAAGAACAAGGGATAAAGAGACAATTGTCTACTAGGACTCCTCAGTAGAATGAAGTTGTTGAAAGGAAATATAGGACAGTCCAAGAGGCCGCTAGATCAATGATGAAGAAAGTTGACCTATCAGATGTATACTGGAGAAAATATATACATATTGCTATCTACATTTCAAAACAAAGTTCAAATCAAAAGTGCTACAATGAGAGTCTGGGAAAGATCATTGAGAGTGCTAATGTGAAGGTTGATGAAATTAGAGAAAGAATATTAGATCTGAGTAGCCATGAATTAAATGGAACTGTTGAACAAGAAGATAGTCAAGTTTAAGAAGAAGAAGTCTATATTGAACAACCAGAAGGGTTTCAATCATCAGATCAGGGTGACATGGTATGTAGATTGAAGAAATTTTTGTATGGATTAAAACAAGCCCCCATGGCATGGTATTTATGGTTAGACAGGTATCTAATACAGATAGGGTTTAGTAAAGGTACTACAGACAACAGTCTCTACTTCAAGATCAATGATGAACAAATCCTAATTGTTGCAGTCTTTGTAGATGATATTATTGGAGGTAATGAAGGTATGTGCTCAGGTTTTGCTGGAGAAATGCAAAGTGAATTTGAAATGTCCATGTTTGTAGAGATGAACTTCTTCTTAGATCTACAAATAAGTCAATAAGATAAAGGTATCTTCATTTCTCAGTCTAAGTATGTGAAAGATTTGTTAAAGAAATTTGGGATGGAAGACTCTAAACTAGTTTGCACACCTATGATAACTGGTTGAAAGTTAAGCAAAGATGATAACTCACCTATGGTGGACCAGAAAAGGTATAGATCTATGATTGAAGGATTACTTTATTTGACTCAAACCAAACTTGACATAATGCATGCAGTATGTCTTGTGGCAAGATTTCAAACATAACCCAAGGAATCACATGTGATGGCAGTCAAGAGAATTCTGACGTATTTAAAAGGTACAATGGATTATAGTTTGTGGTACCCTAAAAATAGTGACTTTACTCTTAGTGCATATACTAATGCAGATTGGGCCAGAGATGTGGATGACAAAAAAAGTACAAGTGGAGGTGCATTCTTCTTGGGAAAAAGGTTAGTATCTTGGTTGAGCAAGAAACAAGATTCAATATGCCTGTCTACTGCAGAAGCAGAATACATTGCAGTAGCATGTAGTTGTGCTCAAGTGTTATGGATGAAACAAACTTTGAAGGACATTAGATTTGTGTATGAGGATCCAATCACAATCTTTTGTGACAACACAAGTGCCATAAACATATCAAAGAATCCAGTGATGCATTTAAGGACAAAGCACATATCCATTAAGTATCATTTTCTGAGAGAAAAGGTGATATAGAATGAAGTCAAGTTGGAGTATGTTTCTACCAAAGATCATATTGCAAACATTTTCACCAAGCCTCTGCCTAAGGATACCTTTTAGTATCTTAGAGAAAAGTTAGGGGTTATCACCCCTCCTACTCTAAACTAAGATGCACAATAGTGTATCAGTCCGAAGGTGCTTAGAGAATCTGGATTGATGCATTTTAGGGCTACTTCTTAGGGGGAGTAGTCAATGTGATAGGTAAAAAATTAGGTTACTAAGATCAAGCATAGCTATGAAAATGTAACCCTACCATCATCAAAGAATCTAATCCAAATGAAATCAAAAGCATGCAATTCAAGCACAATATCAGCTAGATTGTATGATTCCTTCTTTATGATGTGGATTGCTTCTTCAACAATAAGCAATTATGGAAGATAAAAGCTGCCATGATGGATGGATGATAAAGCTAATATGTTAGATGGATGCTAAAGTGCTCAATATGCTCAAGATGATAATGTAGATGCTATATGAATGCTAGATAGATGTAGTATGGAATGAGAGGGTGTTTATATAGAACTCAACCAAAATCAATCAACGGTGGAGATTCAGTGGCTATGTGAATGGCTAAGATTAAAGGATGGACATAGGTGAATGTGTAGATGAAAAGTGGAGGGAAGATAAGGCTTATGTGTGACCGTGTACATAAAAAGTACTTACATGTGAAAGATATTAAATAAAATATGTAGTACCACTTATCTTTTTTAAATGAAAGAGACACACATGTCGACTCATGAGATAAATGATAAGAGAAATTAATTAAATAAATAAAATTTATTTAATTAAAAATAGAAGAATGAAGATAATTAAATAATTAAAGATTGTTTAATTATAGCTTAGAGAAAATAGAAGAAAAATATATGTTAGGGATATTGTTCAAGTGTGTTAGACAAATGCAGATGATGGATAATGCAATGTTTGATACTAATGATAATGAGTCAATTTTGGGTGTCTACATTTTGCCCCTCTTTGATGCAATGTTTGATAGAGCATTGTGTCAAAGAAGATATGATAATTCGCTTGAGAAACAAGTTTATACCCCAGTTTAATTGGTAGGTGGTGCCCCCTCAAGAGGTAAGCCAGGCTAACCAGGAAGGGCTGGGTTGGCTCGCGATAAGAGGAAAAGCTAGGACACAGGGTTGACATGAAGAAAAAGGGGTTGTATGGGAAAAAATGGGATGAGGTCAAAGAAAAGAGGCTTTGGCATAGAATAATTAGGGTTTGTATAGGGCTATAAGTAGGTTTTGCAAGGGAAATTAGGCTCATTTGTGCTCAATTGTGTTCATTTGCTTATAGAGATCTAGAGCTCCTTAGAGTTGGTGTACGACAAGAGTTGGAGAGCTATCAGGATGGTGATTCCAGGCAAAGATCATCGTACCAAGCAAGTGAGGACACATGGACGACTAGAGGCAGTAGGCATATTGGTATGTATCAAAACTTTTGCTAAAAGTGTGATTTTGATAGGCTAGAAGCGTCATAAATGCACACACGTCACCATAAGCGACTAGGTCTTAAGATAGGTAATTCAGGTCGCTTAGGAAGAGAAACAGGTTGCTTAAGGTAGTTAAGGTCGCTTATAGGCGTGGCTTGGTTGCATATAAAAATAACAAGTCACTTTTAGTCAGCTAGACAAAAATAGGCAAAATGCGCATATAAATAAAAGCAAGTCACTTATGGGATAAAAATAGGAACATGCATAGGTTCATCTCGCTTGTAAAGAAAAGATGCTTGCTTGTAGGATAGAGATCACTTATAAGCAAAAGGTACACGCATATAAAAATAGAGCTCACACTTGGATAAGAAGTGGTCTCATAGGGAAAGTAAGTCGCATGTAAGTGAGAAATAAGCGCATGTAGAAAAGTAGGTCACATGCGAGCAGCAAATAAGCATATATGGAAAAATGAGTCACTGATAGTAGATAGAAGCTAGTATAGCAGTAAACGATGTAGTTTTAATAGCAGTTGTATGTAGCAGAAGAGACTGACATGATGAATGAAATGATGTCGGATATACTACCACCTTTGTTATCATGAGAGCCACATCCAAGAGATTTGCGATTGGTGAGATTGCTGGATGTAGAGGAGCAGCTAGTGTTAGAGATCCTTAGGTTAGAGAATGTATCTAGATTGGAGCTTGTGCAGGCACATCGAGAACTGATGATAACGATGGTGGAGTGATGGATAAGTGAGCATAGTTCTTTCTTGTTGTCAACAGGAGAGGCTATGATCACACTAGAGGATGTGTTTTAGATTTTACAGATTCCTATAGATGGGGACCGAGTAGATTATGATCCTAATATGGATCCAGCTGCATTCAGGAGATTGTTTGGGACACCAGATATTAGAGCAGAGGGCTCAGAGATTCCTATGGCGAGGATGGAGGAGTTATGTGACAAACTGCAGCGAGTGGTAGTATCTATTATCAGATGGCTAGTGGGAGACAGACGAGCGAGAGGGTTTCCGGTAGGATGGGGGACAGTGATGGAGGGAATGTTCTCCTATGGGACAAGATATGCATGGGCAGAGTGTGTGCTTGGATAGCTCTATCATTTCCTACATGATTGTGTACATATGTTTAGGGTGAGTATGTCAGTAGGAGTTACAGTTTTGCATGTGTGGGCTTATGAGCATATTCCAGTGACGAGACCAATGGGATGGGTGGCTAGAGTAGCAGGAGAGCCTTATGCTAGGATGTATAGAGGAGCTTTGACATACCAGTAGCGTAGAGGACTAGTGTACTGGTGGAGGATGTTGGATGAGGTAAATAGATTTATATGGAGGCCATGGCTAGGATGTCAGAGATGGGATGAGGAGGATACTGAGCTTGTCTATGCTAGGTAGGCAAGATATATTTTTGGATGTGGGATATACATTATAGAGCGCTATTTTCCTGAGAGGGTTTTGAGACAATTCAGGTTACCACAGGCAGTACCAGTTGGTGATGCCATTTTTGGGAGGACTGGATAGAAGGTGTTTGATTAGGGGCCAGAGGTTGTGGTTGACACAGTTTTGGCAGAGAGAGGGAGGCTATAGCCAGTTGTATGGTAGTGGGGATAGGGTCCTATAGATCTAGGCAAGCTACCAGATTATGATGCATACTGGGTGATAGAGAGACCGACGCGGCTGACGTAGATTGGAGAGATAGGGATGGAGAGACTAGTCAAGAGGAGGCAACGGTAGGCTCCACCAGTACAGGTTGTTGTACCAGCAGTGCCAGGGATACATATATAGGGACAGGTGTAGGGACAACTTCAGATACTTGCACGGCCTCAGGGATAGATATTAGGAGGTGATGATGTTTGGATTTAGCAGCTGTGGAGGAGGATTAGAGAGGAGAGGAGATGGAGGCAGCAGGCTCAGATGAGATTGAGGAGAGTGGAGTTGGATAGACACTAGGTAGTGATTGGCTTATGACATGTTAGGGCTCAGGCTTAGACATACTAGGCTCAATTACAGGTTAGAGTGTAGGATGATGGTGCATTTGCTAGAGTGATAGGAGAGAGAGATGTAGCGAGATAGAGTGAGAAAATGATGAGATTAGAGAGAGATACTTCTATACAGTAGATGTAGGCGATGAGAGTAGAGAGACATGGTCTACGAGCAGATAGGGATACGACTGTGCAGTAGCTACAGGGGATGACTAGTGACAGGGATAGAGCAGTGGCTACATTGGGTACAGATGGGGCTATGATTTATTTCGCCACAAAGTTGACACAAGTACAGGTAGAACTACAGAGAGTATAGGGTGAGGCAGAGTTTTATAGAGGTTTATACTATGGGGTTGTGCCAATAGAACAGAGGCAGCCTAGCTTCAGGAGCAGACCAGGAACTTGAGGGTCACGGAGGATAGGTGGATCTCGATCTGTAGCCTCAGTGATGTGGCCATTAAGAGATAGGGGATAGGTGCAGGACCCAATGGTGCTTCCAGTAGTCATTAGGGCTACCTTGTTTATGTATATTATGTTGTATCATGATTAGGCCTAGGGCCGATTGTACATACATTCTTTATGGTTCAACTTGTATATGTAGACACTTGTATATTGACATATGTATATATATAAATATGATGGAATATTGCTTATATACATGATGATGTAATGAATGTACTATGGGTATTATGATGGTTATGTATGTTGCATTTGTATTTTCATGGATTATGTATGGATGTTTATGTAAAGGAAATAAATGAAAATGTATGATAATGCAAATATGTAAATGGTAATGATATGATATGGACTTATGCATATAGATAGATGGTAATGAGATGATATGTGATGGACTTATGTATGTCTAACACACTTGTTTTGTAGGATAAGAGACATGGAAGAAGGATGATGGAAATGATTGATCTTGGTTGAGGACGAAATAGATGAATAATAGGATGAATAGATGGTACAATGGACAACCTTTTAAGTAATTGCTCCAAATGAAAAGAAATACAATCCTTATGTTTGATATAGCATGTGGATGTTATGCACCAAGGTATAGAAGACCAAAGTGTCGAGATATCCAATGCAAAACTAGCATGCTACAATCTTGTCTAAACACATGAGGTCAAGACGTTGAGCCAACATACACAAGATATGAATAGCAGCTAGAGTTTCGAGATGGACTTTGACACTACGACCAATGGTTTGAGCTTCTCTCCACTACACATAGTGACACCTTGTTGGTTATATGTATGGAGCTAGTCTTGACATAAAATAGTCTCAAGTGCATAAGAGACTGTTTATCTTCTTAGATTCTAGAAATATTGATATGTAAGATGCTAATCCCAACACGTACAAGATACCAATACACTTAGGAAGAGAATAAGATCATCCCACAAACATGGCATACGAAAGTAATGTGACCATTCCCCGTTCTTTACTTCATCACAACATACCAAGATATAGATAGATCAAGGCAATCTTGATTAGGCATAGAAAAGGGACAAAAGATAAATCAAAAGATAAACCAATAGATACTGTCATCACATTCTCTTGCCAAATTTAGGTGCTCTTAGATGGATTTAAGCTGAAGCCTTGTTAAGAGGAAAGTTGCATACTGTTGAAGGCTAAAGATGTGTTGTGTGGTTACACAACACGCCCCATTTTGCCTTGACAAAATAGGGACCCAACTTTTCTTGTTGCTTTGGCTTGTTTGTTTTCTGCTTTGGGCAGTTTGGTAAAATGAGTCATGCAAGTAACCATGTAAGAGGGTGGATTTGTCACCATGAAGAGGTCAGTTGTCAAAGTCAGTAGTTCCTATTATTAACATCATGGTTGGAAAGTACACAAAATTCCAAGCAGGTTTGCCTTTTAGATCACCCCAAAATTGTCTAAGGGAAAAGATTTATGTTGAGTCAAAGTTTGGTCAAACCTGATATCCTGAGTAGAGTGGCTCATATTTCAAACATCAATCATCTTAGATAAGATCACCCTGATATAGGATTATCACCTGATAATCACCCGAGCCTGCGATGTGTGATGTGCGGATGTCAAATTTAAGTAAGAGCATATATCTACCCGTCAAATGACTTCAGTTATCTCACGGGGGATCATATTTTTAACATCAGTCATCTTACGAATATCACCCTCTTCGCATATATCACCCTATGTCAATATGATGGTGATGTCATCCAAGTCCAATGAATGAAGGAAATCATGCTGATGATGATGTCATTGTTCCATTCTACCCACGGGGAGGTATATATTCGATATCTGTCATATTCTTTAAAATGACGATGACATCATTAAAACATAACGATTGAACAATGTCACCAACATAATGATGTCACCCCAATCTTTTCTAGAGGGGGGTCATTTTATCTATGGGGTCATATTTTGAACATGCCCTAATCTTAATTTTGTGACCCGATATACATATGGTCAAATGTTGACCACATCACCTAATTCTTTACATTCTATTTTGCCACTCAAAGGTGGGGGGTCATTTTATCCAGAGGGGGTCATATTTTGAATATCCCCTGATCTTCTGAAGATCACCCCCTATTTCTTGACATTAAATGCACTTAAATGTGGTAGATGAATTCCCGTTGATTACAAATGCAAATTGAACACTTGGTAGCATCTATGGATTCCCTGCAGATGATTAACAGATTTGATCAAGACAATGCATTTTTACCCTAATTTGTCCTATTGATCTGCTTTAAAGGTAAAATTCAAAGGTTATTTTCATTTAACTTGCTAAAAATCAAGAAATTATAGAGCTCTGAAGCCAAACCCTCATACAGGTACTTGTTAATGGATTGGATTCTTCAATGTAACAGAATGGGTGCTCTTCAGTGTTCATAGCCCTTCTCCATAATCAGTCATCTAATCTAGGAGGAAAGCATTATCAGGTAAGTAACTATAAACCCTCTTATTGTCATTTTCTATGTTTTCAGGTAGAGTATTTGTTCTTACCTATGGTTTGATTTTGTGATAATATGTATCATGATGAAGTAAAGAATAGTATACAGAGTATACATGATATAGAAGTGCATGATGTTGTATAAATGCATGTCGATACTATAGGGTAAAACATATCATGTTTATTGTAGGAATCCATGGTGGATCTTAGAAGGAATAGGTCTGACACAGAGTTCATCAAGTCCATGTTTGTCCTGTTGATAACTGAGAGGGGGCGGGGGTGAATCAGTTATCTTAATTATTTCTTCTTTCTAAAGTTTCTTAATAATTAATACAGCATCAATTCAATTAAGCAAACATAACCATGAAATGGAAATACACATGACACAATATTTTTGATGTGGAAACCCTATTAGGGGAGAAAACCACAGGGTGATTAACCCAAGATTGTATTCTCTGTTAGAAGAATAGAAATACAAAATGGCACTTGCCAATTAGGGCTCACTGCTTGAGCACACTGCTCACAAGAGACTCACTGTCTACAAGTTGTAAGAAGAATAATAAGATACTTGAACTGATGAGAAGCATCCACACATGCTGGAGTTCAGTTCTAGTTAGGCTTAATAAACTAATCTGCTGTACTTCATCCTTCCTCTTCTTTTGTTCCACTGTCCTTTCACATACCAGACCTTCCTTACTGCTTTGTTTCTGTTCTTCTACTTTTCTTCACACTTAACACCCATACTTTCATCAAAATCCATCTGGTATATATATATCTGCACAAGGGATTTCATCCTCTTTCTAGTCGGCATCTGGAATAGTCAATATTTTCCAAACTCTAGTCTGTCGGCTCAATCCTTGCTTACCAAGTGATGCAGATCTAAAAGAAACTTATAGAAGTCATCTAACAAGTCAGCCAATCATGAATGAAACCTTAAGAATCTTTATCACCATCAGCATCTCATCCAGAATAACTTCTGATGCTCTGTCTGTTAGTTCTTTCTTTGTCTGTTCTACCAAACTGGACTCCAATACTTGAATGCTTATATCTCTTTACTCTTGCATCACCGGAGGCTCAATTCTTGGAATCTCTTAGTCAAGGTACTCCTCTTGACTTCCCCAAGTCTACACATTCAAAAGATACTTCCTCTAAGAGATCTAGACCTGACTATCGGACCTTGCCACATACTCTGTTCTTGCTTACCGGACCACAACACTCTTCAATCTGACTTCCGGTATAGGCACACCATGTCCTGCGGATGTGTGGGATGAACTTCGTTGCCATCAATGACAACAATCATGAAGCTACAATGTGTCTCTTGCCAATAATCTCCCCCTCTGGCATTGATGGCAACACTTAGTAAAAAATGACTAAGTGTTATACTATACTCCCCCTTGGTTGATGCTCTCTTCTAATGTACACTTTACCAAAGCTCCCCCTTAGCTAGATTCCACTTTTTTCACTGTTTCTCACTCCCCCTTTGACATCAATGGCAAAGGGTAGGGTCCACACACAAAAAATTTGCCCAAAAATTCAACTATACTTAGCCGCATAAGTATATAAACAGGTTTTACTTACATATATTGTAATATATCTGCAAAAGTTGTCTTCAACTGTACAACTTCTGTCACCCAACTCTGCTTTATCCTATCCAAAATTAAGATGTGACCACTCAACAGGAATGCAAAAGCTTCTTCCCTCTTGAGATCTGTCGGATCACTGGTCCAGGCTATGGTCTGGGCATCTATTAGGACCTCATGCATGGCCTCTAATATGGGGATAATCATCCCTCTAAGCTCACCCATCTGACTTATTATGTTCTTCCTCTCCTTTTCAAGTTTCTTGATCTCTTTCATGACTACAATAGTTTGACATTCCTGGTTTACTATAGATACAGTGAGAGGATCAAAATTCTGAGAGAGGCTTGACAATTTATCCTCTTGTTCCTTTACTTTTCTCCCAATATCCTTGGTCACTTTGGACCAGGATACACAAAATTTATAGATATCTCTACCATCTTTAAGAGCATTTTCTAAGCTCTTTATCCCAATATCCATATTTCTCCTATCATTGGTTATAAGTCCTTGTAACTCTGAGAATCTTTTATCCAAAAACTCTTTCTGGACTTTCTCTTCTACTGCTTTCTCTAAAGAATCAAAATGAGTACTAACAGAAGTTACAAGAGACTTTAGATTACCTGATGCAGATGTTGTAGGATCCTTTTGGAAGGATGGCATGATTTTTTCCAGTACACCGGATGTAGTTTCTATGAGTTCACAATCTTCCATGTGAGGCTTCAACATTTTGTCTTTTGCCTTTGTTTGAGTGAAGGAAGCTAGCTTCATGGTTTGCACCAGCGAGAGGGAATCAAAATTGAATGGACCTTGTAGTAACTTTGGTTCATCAAATTCCATCATCTCTTTGGTCAAGAAATCCTTAACTGCTTCTGTTGTGTCTCTTGCCGAAGATAGAATTTTCTCCTCTTCTGCAGCCTTACCACTATCATATATAGCTTTTTCTGTCCTTGACTCTTCTTTTCTTTCCTTTCCTTGTTCTTCTTGACTGGATTTTTCTTTTATACTTTATTCTCCTTTAGATCCGGAGACTGCCGGAGAGTCTGGATTTACTTCTCCTTGGACTTCCTCTTCCGGAGCAGAGGAATCTAAGTCTTTACCTTTTTCTTCACCTATCTCCTTTACCTCTTCTACTACTGTCTCAGTAGTTTCTTCATTATCGTCCATGGCAGAGGGCTCATCACTTATGTCCTCTATGATAGGAATGTTGAACCTTTTGTAGGCATTCTGGAGGATTTATTCAATTTCTTTAGCTATTTTGTCAGTTTCTCCAAGCATAAGCTGATTCATTCTTGCTTTGCTCCAGAACTCATCCTTGCACTCTTTGAAAATCATATTCATTTGTTTCTACGTGATTGAGGGATAGAGTTGAATAGCTATTTGTTCCCTAATCTCAAGGTCCTTGGCCTTAGCATTGTTCTTTCTGATTTCAAGTTCTTTCTCTAGCCTTTTTGGAATTAAATATATAATCTCAATGAATGCTTTATTATAAATGTTAAGGTACCTGACTGTGGCATCTTGCAGGATCTTCTAATCAGCCTCACTGTAGTAGTCATAAAATTTTGTCATTGGTTTCAAACTCCCATCCACAATGACTGATTTGACTACATTATCAATGGATAGAGTGGGCCTTTCAACAAACTCTTATGCCATATTTTCCTTGTCTTCACCAGTAGAGGGTTCACCAGATACTTTCTTCTTTTTCCTCATTTTCCTTACCTCCTCATCTGATTCTGTCTCTTCTTCATCCTTCTGACTGATATAAGACCTTGTGGCCTTTGTCTTGGTTCTTTTCTCTTCTTTACCAGATGATTTTACTTCTGGTTTTGATGCCTTTGAGGTCTTAGCAGTTGTAGGTGCAGACCTCTTAGAGGATCTAGTCTGGGAGGGGGCTTCTACTAGATCACTTTCCTTTTCTGCTTCTTCCTTCTCTTTCTCTACCCTTTCCATCTTTTCTCTGTGTGCATCAAGTGCCTCTTTTGAGATTCCATGCCTTTTGGCAAATTATTCTACCTCTTTTCTTAGTTTTCTCTTCATCTCTAGTTGTCTGAGTTCCACATGGATTTTTATACTTAATTCTTCAAAGGTTCCAAACCTTTCTACCTTAGGATCCTTGGGCTGACTTAGCATGTGATGAACATGCAGCTCTACAATTTTCTCATCAACTTCATATCCCATTGGCATGATCCACACTGTTCTTGGTTCCACAGCCTCCATTAGGCACTGATCAGTTTCTACTATAAAGCACACTATATCTTTGTACTTCTCAACTAGAGATTGGGGGATTCTTTCTCTAGCTTGCATCATACTTTGAAAGTTCTTGAAATATCCCCACAAAGCTGCATTTCTTGCCTTAGCATCCCCAAGCCCATGCAGGTAGTCTCTGATTTGGATTGCAACAGGTCTGTCATTCTGCCAAACCCAACCACTGGATCTGGGAAGCTCATTCATGAAGTAGAAGAATAAACATAATATCAGCCCACCATACTTGAATGAGTTTTTCTTGTCCTTTTTGATCTTTTGTAGGTTCTCCAATAGTTGGCTTAGAAGAAGTTCACAAAGATCATAGTCAGCATTTTCTCTTAGCATCTAATAAGCTGTATAAACTGCAGTTCCCAGTACTAAATTTTCCCTACTGGAGTGATAAATCTTATAACCAATTATTATGGATGCAAATTTGATATCCGGACCAGTGATATCTTCAATTTTCATAGCTCTCTTGTCAAATTTTGATCTGGTTGCTTCACTTACTGTCTGATTCTTCACATTATTAAGAATAGGTATCCCACCAGATGAGTGTAGACTAGTTACTACCCTAATTGTATCCTTGGTGATCTTAAATGGTCTATTCAACCATAGAAAGTTATCATGCACTCTGCTCAACACATACCGGACCCATTCATCTTCTTCAAAATAGGGGAAATGAATGCACTGTGCAAAATGCTTATCTTGGATGGCCTTGAACGAAGGTTTGAGCTCAAAAGAATCATCTATTAACTGATTGTGATAGATATCAACCAGCTTAGACTCCCCAAATTCTTCAATATTCACATGAATATAAGCCCTAACATCTTCTACATGCAGAATTCCATGCGGAATGCTTGAAAAGGTGCCTAGGGGATCAACTTCTAGAGATTTATATGGATGCTTCTTAAACTTAGGGTGTGGCCTATCAAAAATCTTCACCACATTTAGAGTGGCCATTTTCAAAAGATTTACAAAGAGGTATTCAGCAACGAAAAATACCTTTTACACTTCTAGGGTTCGCTGAATGAACCAGATTAATTTGCTGGATGAATCGACTTCAATGGTTGATCTTTGAAAGTTTGAGACAATTTGTTGCAGAGCTCCTTTTCTTTTCTTCTTGAGTGCAAATGTGCAAATGACAAATGAATGAACTCTTTTATTTCTGGGAAAGCCCTAATTTCATACTACAATAAATGCACGACCTAATTCATTCTGGTTGCCTTGTTCATCTTATTCTAAGACAGATCTTTTCTGGATCACTAAGATACACTTAGAGTCATTCTTAGAGAATAGTGATAATCTATCTTCCTTTCCTTAATCACTTGATCTATCCGCAGATCAAGATTCCATAGTTTAAATCATGTCGGATTTAATTGTGAAAAACCTACTTCTCACTAGATGATTGATGAACCGGATTAGTTTTCAACTTGTTCAAAATTTCTTGCGGATCTTCCATCTTTTAACCAAATCTTATTTAGATGTCCCTTTGTGAACCCTTTAGTCCACAACTCTCCTTGTGCCAGTTTTGGCACCAATTAACTGGCTTGGGGGGAAAAATTTTCTTTGTGTCTCCCCCTGAGCCAGAGCTCACCTTTTAATTTGTGGAAGGAATATCAGCACCAGATTCTGGTGTGGATCCATCCCCTACGTTTTTTGTACTTCTCTTCACCCAAATCTTGTTCATCTCACTTTTAACTTCATCCACATTCACTTTTCCTTTTCCCTTGTCTTGATTCTGGTTATGATGTACCAGACCTCTTTTGTCCTGATTCTTGCTTCTACAGAATTTTGCAATATGACCGGATCTATTGCAATTGTGGAAAACAACATTTCTTTGCATATTTGATTGATGTTCTCTTGATCTACATTGATTAGCCTTATGACCCATTCTATTGCATGCAAAGCATCTACTATTGAAAGAATTGTTCATTTGCATATTTTTACATTCATGAGATTTGTGACCATACCTTTTGCAGTTAAAACACTGTCCAGAGAAGGATGTGTTAGTGTGATTCATTCTTCTTCTACACTGATTAGCTTTGTGACCAAAGTTATTGTAGTTGTGGCAGTATCCATTGAAGGATGGATATCTTTGAGCATTAGGTTGCCTCACAGGAGGTCTTCTAAGCCTGTTTCTTGGATTTTCTGATTCAAACTTCTTCTGACCGGATCCGGAGCTCTCACCTTTCTCATATCCCAAGCCACGCTTTTCATCTACCTCTTTTGGCTTTCAAGAAGAACTTCAAGTTGAGCATAACTTATCTTGAATTTCTCTTTGTATTTATTTGCTGTTTGAAGATCCCTTTTAAGAGAGACAATTTGATCTTCTAGTTTTTCTTCATTATCTTTAGTATCTTCAAGATCAGATTCAAGATGTCTGATTATTCTAGCCATCTTGTGGCAGTCTTTTGATTTCTCCTTGAGAGATTGTTTTAGATCATCTTCAGTTTTTCTTTTCTCTTCAATTTCTTGGGTAAATTTCATGACTCCTGATTCCATTTCATGTCTTACCATGATGATCTCTTTTGACAATTTTTCACATAACTTGGTTTTCTCCTTAAGATCTCCATTTGTATCATTTGCTTCACCTTGACTTGCCAATTGCTGAAGTAGTTCCTTTCTCTTTTTCATAGAGAGACTTAGTTTCCCTTTTAGTTCATTTATGAAATCATCAGCCTGTTTGAGTCTTTCCTTCAATACATTGACTTCAGAATTAGATTGCTCAAGATCATCTAGGGCAGACTGAAGTTGCTCCCTCATACCATACACATCCATCTCAATTCCCAAATCTTCCTCAAGCTGTTAGGCTCTGTTTGGAGGAACTTGGCTCTGATACCAATTGTTGATAATTGAGAGTGGGGGTGAATTAGTTATCTTAATTATTTCCTCTTTCTGAAGTTTCTTAATAATTAATACAACATAAATTCAATTAAGCAAACATAACCATGAAATGGAAATACACATGACATAATATTTTTGATGTGGAAACCCTGTTAGGGGAGAAAACCATGGGGTGATTAACCCAAGATTGTATTCTCTATTATAAGAATAGAAATACAAAATGGCACTTGCCAATTAGGGCTCACTACCTAAGCACACTGCTCACAAGAGACTCACTGTCTATAAGTTGTAAGAAGAATAATAAGATACTTGAACTGATGAGAAGCATCCACACATGCTGGAGTTCAATTCTGATTAGGCTCAGTAAACTGATTTGCTGCACTTCATCCTTCCTCTTCTTTTGTTCTGTTGTCCTTTCACATACTAGACCTTATTTACTGCTTTGTTTCTACTCTTCTACTTTTCTTCGCACTTAACACCCACACTTTCATCGAAATCCATCTGGTATATATATATCCACACAAGGGATTTCATCCTCTTTCTAGTCAGCATCCAGAATAGTCAATATTTTCCAAACTCTAGTCTGTCAGCTGAATCCTTTCTTACCAAGTGATGCGGATCTAAAAGAAACTTATAGAAGTCATCTAACAAGTCAGCCAATCATGAATGAAACCTTAAGAATCTTTATCACCATTAGCATCTCATCCGGAATAACCTCTGATGCTTTGCCTGTCAGTTCTTTCTTTGTTTGTTCTACCAAATCAGACCCCAATACTTGAATGCTTATATCTCTTTACTCTTGCATCACCGGAGGCTCAATTCCTGGAATCTATTAGTCAAGGTACTCCTCTTGGCTTCCTCAAGTCCACACTTTCAAAAGATACTTCGTCTAAGAGATCCGGACCTGACTGTCAGACCTTGCCACATACTCTATTCTTTCTTATCAGACCACAACACTCTTCAATCTGACTTCTGGTATAGGCACACCATGTCATGTGGATGTGTGGGATGAACTTTGTTGCCATCAATGACACCAATCATGAAGCTACAATGTGTCTCTTGCCAACATGTCCAGCCTGAGGGGGTACAATTCAAATACGGAGTTATTGGTGATACTCACCAAGGGGATACAGACCTAGCAGTATGGTCAACAAGGTTGGATCATGATAAGGATAATACCATTCTGGATGGGGTATATGTTTTAGGTATGTGGCATGCAGCTAGTTTTTCGTATGCTATGGATACCTTGGAGCTGGTAGTAGAATGTGCTAGAAATTACAACCCTAAAATGAGACAAGTGGAGAAACATGGAAGAATATATGCAGACTTCTTAGTAAAGGGCATTACCGCCACTTTCAATCTACGAGTTGGGAAGAAGGTAGTGAGCGTGGACCTGCACAAGTTGGAATCAAAGTACAATAATAATAATAAGAAAAATCCAAGGAAGAGGATCTACCAATGGAGTTCAAAGAGTAGCACATATGCCGCCTCAGCCAAATTACTCATGCATCTGTATAAATTTGATTTTGATGATGAGTACCAATATATGATTGCACTGCTGAGCAGGATGACTGGTAAGCCTCATGCTAGAAATTTCAAGAATTAGATGTTTGGGATCATCTAGATGGTCTTATATATAGACAACAGGCCATTATGGGCTAAGATCATCAGTGATGCATTGGATGAGGGAATGAGGAACCTAGGAGGACAGACATGCTTATTTTACATGACCTCATATGTGGTGTACTCATGTGCATATAAAGGAACATTTGATGCTTTGAAGACAGTGGGTAAAGATGGTGGTGATACTGATGATGCACACATATGGGATCATTATCCCCAATTACAAAAGAAGGATTACCTCCTGGACTACAAACTGGTAAATGATTCATTCTCTATGCATCCGGACAGAACCATGGAGGAGGACACGACTAAAAGGCTAAGCATGGAAGCTCAGGAAATTGTTTATCAACATGGAGCCTAGTTTATCTAGTTTGCCACCTTTTCATACATTAGGATAGAGGGAGTTGAAGGACAACCTCTTATGTTGCCAAGATACCCCACTTATGCGGTTGTCTTGATGGAATTTGTCAGGTAGGTATCCATAATAGTTGAAGCCTACAAAGCACAAAAGAAGGTACATCCAGTTTTATTTCCAATATCCATGGGCTGGTACATGTACTCAAATTTAAAGAGCATAAAACATGTCATGGGAGGGCTAAAATTGATGTATTTAAAGCCATTTCTCTTAGACAAATCATATGATCCTTGTGGTAGGATGCAGAAGATACTAGGAAAACTGATACATCAAAAGCATCTAGAAGACTTCTAGACTGATTGTGATGATGAAGCTTAGGTGAGAAGAAGAAAATACCAGAGACTCACCTTGAATCAAATAAAAACCTATAACTGCATCCTAGTGCCAGTGCAGCTGCATAAGGATGCTGTATAATGACACCATATCAGCCCCGGATCTTACACAGTAGAAGGATATATCCCTCAATTAGCTGACAAGTGGGCTAATCTAGTTAACCCAGGCCTGGGTGGGTGAGGAGACAACCAAATTAAAGAAAAGGGGTCTTGCCATTACAGTTGATGCCAAGAAGAAGAGGTAGGAAGTAGCCGATGAGGAATATGATGATTTCCTCACTGAGAAGAGAAAATCCAATGGGGAAAGATTGCCTACAGAAAAACAAAAGAAGGGTCTCCCTAAGGGTAACAAAAGTGAAGATGAACCAAAGGGGGTGATAATAGAAAGGATTTCCATGTCAGCCGTAGCTGTACCTACATTAGCTTAGGCATCTGTGTCATCTACACAACCTCTAGTTAAAAAACCAAAAACTAAGAGAATTTTGAGGCATGCTATTGAAACTACAGAAGTGTAGGTAGAGAGCCAAGCCCTGCAACAGGAGGTGGAAGAAGGCATCCCTTTGGAAGAAGATAAGGTAAATAAAGAAACTATAGGTGATGACTTGTAGGTAGCCAGCAAGAAGAGGAGGGTGATGCCACTGATGTCACCACCCAGGAAACAAAGAACAGCCATGAGGGTGGATATCTGGGCTAACCCCATCATATTGAGAGGAGTCGGTGGTGAAGCTTTCAGAAAGGAACTGTAACATGATGCTCCTCTTCCCACCATAATTAAATTCAAAACTGAGAAGGCAGAGGAACAAACAAGAGAATTGTTCAAAGCAAGTCAGGGTACTCCTTTCTCTTTAGAGGATACCGTGGACTTATCTAATGATGAGGTGGTTCAGAATGTGGCCTCTCAACAAATGGAGACTCTCATTTCCAACACCCACATGATCCCTCATGGAACCTCATTAGCATAGATGATGGTGTTGGAGGAGGTGAAGCAAACAGAGGAAGTAAAACAAGCTAGCCCAGAGAGGGTAGACCAATAGATAGGGCTTGATAATTCAGTTGAGCAAGTGACTAGCCCTGCCCTCGTAGATTTAAAATATAGGGGTGATGTAAGCACTAAGGATAAAGTAGGTACACCCGAGGAACCAGAGAAAATTGAGGTGGCAAAGCATGTAGAAAAAGATAGCATTGCTCCTGATATGGGTCAGTAACAGCATGAGATACCCACAGAACCAAAAATAGAAGAAGTTCAACAGAAGAGCGGGGGTGATCAAGATATAGCAAATGCTGGTGTTGCTCAAACTTAGGGGGATCTAGGAGAAGTCTCAAGAACAGAAGATAAATCAAGTCAGGAAGACCCTAAGCCACAGGATATTGGTGCATCAGGTGGAGAACAAGAAATGACTCTTGATCAGGGTGATCCACAAGGGCAAAATACACAGACATTTGAAGATGTCAATATGCCACTAGGTGAGAAAAATAATAAAGTGGATGAAAATCTAAAGGAGGGAGTATAGGATCAAGCACAAGTTTAGAATGTGGAAATTCCACAGGATCCTCCTTTGCAAAAGGCAACCCCTCAATAGGAAGAAATTCAACAAGATGCCTCTCATGAAGAAATACATGAGGAAGAGATTAAGAAGTTGCCTTCTCTACCAAGAATAGAAGCAGATACTAGAGAAAAAGGCAGACATGATATTGACAAAGGCCACCAAGGATCTGGAGATGATGTTCCTTAGTGGCTGGAAAAGGAAATAGGTATGGAACAAGGGTTAGAAATTCAAGAGTTTGATGTTTCTACCTTGTTCGCTGAAACAATGATGAAGCCAAAGAAGAAGGCCGGATTAACATCTACCATAAAGAGAGATTCTAACACAGGCAGAAGAATAGCACAGGTAGCACTTCCCATAGTTGAGAAGGAAAAAGGAAAAATTAGCCTAGAGGAATTCCAAATCACAACTGTTGATTTGGGTTTTGCCAATGAAGACTAGGAGGGTCAAGAAGGGAAGGATATTATTGATTCTTTAACCCAAAGGGTGAAGAAGGAGAAAGAGAAAAATAAAATGCATAAGGAGCACATTGCTCAGCTACATTCTTTCATAAAAGGGTTAATTAACCCTCATAATGCACCAGTTGATCCTGCAGTCCCATTGACTGTCATATCAAAAGAAGAGGTCACCAAGTTGGACCTAATGAAGCATGAGGCAATGGTCATGGAAAAATGGATGTTGTTAGCTCTCACTAGGGCTGAAGATGTATTGAGAACCTCTTTACAGAGGTGGAATTCTTTGAGCAGTCTAAAGAGGAAGGTAGATAAAATGCAAAATGATATAGGAAAAAGGTCATTCCAGTTGGAAAAGGACCTGACTGCTCTAATAATACTGCCATGTTGATAAGCATATGGTATGAGGATATCAGGTTTGAGTGTGATATCTTGAAGAAGTGCAGCGGCAAACTCAGCGATATTATTGTTAAGTTGCACAGCATGATGGCGTATGAAGAAAAAATCCTTGAGGCCCTAGAAGGAAAAATAGAGGGCAAAATTGAGAATCAGGGTGCAGACTTTGCTATTAAAGCTCTGCATGATAATTTTAAGTCAGTAGCAGATGACTCTCTCACCCACCTGACAGAAGAAGTAATGAATAAAATCATGAGGATAAAAGTTAAAGTAGAAACATATAATGAGACTTTGAATAGCAGGAAAGGTAAGTTGGAAACTCTCAAAGCTAAGTTCCAGTCTCATCAACATGGAATAACAAAAGCTAGAATCCAAGATGGGGGATAGGTTGACAAAATAGTAGAAGCATATGAACAGATCAGGACAACAGTAAAGGTCCACATACAAGAGGCTGTATATCAAAGTGATAGTGATGCTGAAAGTGATGAAGATGAGGAGAATGATGAAGAAGAAGAAAATGAAGAAGAAGAACTTGAGGAATGAATGATGATGCATCACTAAGTGCACATATACATAAGGTACTCATAAATAATGGGTCATACAGATGGTTGCTAGCTGGCAACCTGTGCTAGAGATAAAGTTGACTAAGTCATAGGGTAATTGTCAACCATTGATCTTAATTGATAAATCTTGACTGTTGGTCAATTGTAACTATCTCCTCACCTTATTCTATAAAGGGTGCAGGAGTGCAATTTTTTAAACATTCAAAGCTTAATTGAAATTTGATTGCTGAAAATTTCAGGACTCATTTCAAAGTTGTTGTAAATGTACATGTTATGCATACTTAATGAAAGAGAAGCTATTTTGATTACAAATCATCATAAATCTTGAGTAATCTGTGATTGAAATTTGGATGTATACATTGATTATCTCTGTCCCTTGGAGTGCTTTTCAGCCTACATGTATTGTTTTCATTCCTAGTTCCTTTGAAGTTAGCATCAACCATATCTAGCTGTGGAACGTCCTGGTGACCTATGGTTTGATTTCTTCTCTGCATGAATGTATCTTGTATGTATGTGATTCAATAACTAAAGGTTCACTAAAAGTAGAAGTATTCTTTTAAATTTCTTTCAATTTCATTATAGATCATCTCCATAATTGCAAATAATAGACAATCAAAAGCAAATAAAACATGAAATAGGTAGATATCCCATAGGCAATTGAAAATACAGTGCATATTTGGAGTAAAAGCATGTCAAATTGATAAATATCATGCAAATTTAGATAAACATCCATGAAATACATATAAATATCCACTTATAGATGCATCATTTTAATAGATTTGTAGTGTAGAAGAAAGAGCAAGTTCATAATGATCAATGATTAGAAGAATTGATCAAACTTACAAATATCTTAGCAATCTTTGAAAATAGAGTAGAATTAACCTCTTTGTGGAGTGAATGTATAGGATACAGTGCAATAGTAGTCACCTAGACAAATGTAAGACCCCTTGAAATGGAAAATAGCATGTCACATCAACCTCTGAGTAATGTCATATGATCATGACCTGATCAACGGAGACTTGAAGTCATCAGCTTATCCTAAGTTGATTGTACTTTACAAGATAATAAAGGTTTGTTGTGCAAATTTTTATGCATGTTGTTATGACTAAAAATCATCATCAACATAAATTGGCATTAGAAGGAGGGCTTTCATAGAGAAGATTTGTCTGTTTCGATGATACAGAAAGTAAGGTAATACTCACGTAGCTTTGTATTTCAAGTCGTGTGCAAGATTGGTTGTTTTGAGTCCGTTTATGCTTGTTCATCACAAAGTTTTCAAAAATTGAGCATAAATATTTCAAGCTTTGTGGTTGATCACTATGATATTCAATAGATAAGTTCTCTTTCAGGTCTTTTTGCTAAAGCTTTGAGGTAATTTGCTTAAGAGACCTGATATCCTGTTGCTTGTGTCCATAAGTGTCACATCACCTCATATTTGCATCATTTCTACAAATATTGCATAAATATCCAGTCAGTTTCAAATTTTGATCATAAATGTAGCCTTTGCTAGAGTTTTTTAGCTTATCTTTATAGTAAACAAGCCAAATTTCCTTAAATTCAAGAAATCCTAGCTCTCAGGCCAAATACTAGGTCCAGATCTAGTGGACTCTTTGAAGAATTGCCTATCTGGGGACTCAGACCTAGAACAATAGATATTCATCATTCTCCTAGTTCTAGTGCATCAGGAGCTTCACCAAAACACACTCCAATAACTCCTATCAAGTTGGAAATACCTACAGGACCATATGTTATGCCCCCAGTCCAACCTCCACCAGTCACAATGTCTTTCTTTACTGCAGAGTCACCTCTGAATTTCACTACATATCATCCTTTACCTAAAAAACCTGATAAGATTTGTCCTAAATATCATCCATATCAGGATGCTGATGATCACATTAGAACATTCAAGGAAGCCTGTTGTAGAGCTAGAATTGAACATCGGCATGTGGTATGTAGGTTATTTCCATTTTCCTTAGGGGAAGAGGCATATAATTGGTATATCAGTCTTGGTCAAGGTTTAGTCGGTTCATGGGCTGCCTTGGAGAAAACCTTTAAGGATAGATTCAAAATACCTATAGATCCTTCAATGAATTATCATCTGTTTGCCACAATCAAGAGATTTGAGGGAGAACCTATTGCCAATTTCAATGCAAGATTCCAAAAGATGCTCTCAAAGTTAGTTGCTCCTTATACTGTAATAGATGAAGCTGCTAGGAGTATATACTACTTAGCCTTAGATCCCCTGACTTCTATGTTTATCAGGAGAACACATCATGGTGTCATAACCTTGGTAGGAGCTTTTGAAGAAGCCATCAAAGTTAGTCAATAGTTGATCCCTGCTCCAACACCTAATATAGCATTTCCTACACTCCCTATTTATCCTACATATCCTGCTCAATAATAGACCAATGAAGCCATGATACCTCTAGCTGTAATGCCAAGTCCTTTACATATACCTCCACTCAGTATCATGCCACCTCCAAATAGAAATGGTCAAATGCTACAATATCCAGGACATACACAGGTAACTCAGGTGGTGGAACAGTCTAATAACAATAACAATGGCTTTTCCTTCTTTAAACCTCAAACAGAGAATGTAGTAGCCAAAGTTCAAGAAGAAAAGGAAGAAATTAAAGAGATATCAGCACAACTGAGGAAACTTACCACTCAGATCACTCATTTGAGGAGTCAGAATTTCTATTCTCAACCAAATCAAAATAGAGGATATGCCAATGATAGATCTAATTATCCTGATAGGGGATACAATAACAACTACAATAACAACAATGGTAACAATAATCCCCCTAGACAACCTAGAGTGTGGAACGCTAGGCCAAACAATGGTTCTCTTCCATCACCCTTAGATAATCAGTCTCCTAGTGAACCTAAGCAGACCATTAGAGTGAACCTGGCAGAGGCAGCTCTTACAAATTGGTGTAGGATACATAATACCAATGCTCATGTAGAGTTGGATTGTCCTTAGTTTAGGATAGCCACCAGTATATTCCAAACTGAAGTATCTAATACTGTAGGTAATCCACCTTGTATTGAAGGAAATAAAATTGTCCCCTGTGGATATGATTCTGCTCTTGTATTAGAAAGTTTCATCAATCATCCTCATCAGTAGACAATGTCACCTCATGAGAATTACACCTTAGCATATGAAGAGTCAACTATGGCTTTTGAAACCAATTATGTTTTTCCATTTGAAGATGAAAATGAGCCATCAGTTGAACATGAAGAAGTACATGCTTATCAATAGTAGTATCTGTTAGAGTTGGCTATGATTGGAGCCACCCAAAATCTAGGACTTCATGAAAGCACAAGAGAGATCAATTGAGAGAATAATGCTATTCTATCATTGAATGCAAAAGATTGATTATTGTTTGGATTACATAATACATGAAGAGAGCCTTGCTTATAAAGACAAGGTGAGAGCTAGAAAGGTGGAGAGGTAGGTGGAGTGGAAAGTGGAGATATTCCAACAACATGTGCCAGGAGGATAAGACAACTCACTCCAACTATCAACAACTCAACACACAACTAGACTCATGTAGACACAACTAGACACAACTAGACATCTAGTAGACTCACTAAGTCAACTTAACATGTGTGATTAATGTGTGATGTGTGAATATTATTTAACTAGTAAATAGTTAAATAAGATGAATTATCCACACTAGGGTAAACCGATTAGGTGATAACCCTATTCACACCAATAGTATCAGGGTAGACATAATTACAATCTAAGGAATAACTCTAATCGATATGCTGGTCCTTTGACTACATCCTTGCCTCCAAATAATTTCAACACCCCTCCTGATCCTAAGGCAAGCAATAACCCTAGATTTCCTAAAGTTAATGCTCAATATTTAGCACCACAAAATGCAGTACCAAAAGGTGGTAATATGCCCCGAGTCTGATAAATTGGTCACATACTTAGTAGATGAAATGAAAAAGATCAAGATCAGTCTATCATTGTCAGAACTACTCAAAACCCCAGCTATTAAAAAAGCCTTCATGAAATCCTTAGATGATCCTGCTCCAAAAGAGGATATTCATACCTCAAGTCAGACTAGGAATAAAGATCATGCTATTAAGGATATTAATGTTAATCACAAAACTCCAGCCACTGTTCAAGCTGTAGAGACTTCACACATGACTCTTTATAGAGATAAAACTGAGTCACCTCCTTTTCTCCTTACCGTAATGATGTTTAGTAAGAATTTGTATAATTGCTTAGAAGATTCGGGTGCATCTACTAATGTAATGCCCCTGTCCATATGTAACGCCTTATGGTTGCATCATGCCAATTCACTGAAGAAAGTAACACAGTTAGATAAAACAGAAGTGAGTGTAGTAGGAGAATTGACTCACATCCATATACAGTTAGCATCAGATCCAAGAATCCAATACTACATTAATATTCAGGTAGTAGATATACCTGATACCTATGGGATGCTCCTCAGTAGGGATTGGTCAAAAACACTCAATGGATACATGTCCACTGATTTCAGTAATATGTGGTTACCTTGGAAAGGAATACCTAACTAAATAAGGATAGATGTTAAACCTCGCATGAAACATATGATCACTGAATATAATAAAACTAATGATATCATGTATGTAGATGTTGAACCCAGAGTGTGTTCCATCAGACCCTAGACCATCAAGATAGAGGAGATCCTCATGTATGATATTCATGTTCATAATGACAATCTTTAGGATGATAGAATAATTTTAGAGTCTGATTGTAGTTCTAAAAATGAGATAGAAGTAGATCACTTCAAGAACTTTGAGATGCACTTCTCCAAAGAAGTGCAACGTTGCCAATCGTTAAAAGTGTTTGTTCAAGATGTTCTAATTGAAGGATGGTGCAAGTTACATGATGAGGCGCATTCTGAAAAGACCTGTGATGCTTGCTTAGACATGTTGGAACTAGAATAGACATGCAGTGAGATGGCATAATCATATCATCATCATCAGGGGTAAGTTTTGCAGATAGTGATAGTGATATTGATTTTTGTCTGTCATTTGCAGGAATAGAAGAAAGAACATATCCTGATGAAAATCCTATTCAGATGATAGAAGAGCTATTGGTGTGTAGTGAGAGTAATTCTAAGAGTAACAAGAATATCACCCCAGGAACTGATTGATTGGTTGAGTCAGATTATGAAATATCTGATGAAGATGGAGACAGTAATTTGTCTAAGTTTGAAGACTTTTTATCAAAACAAATTCAAAAGATGATACACTAGCAAAGATCCCCATAGGATGTTCTAATTGAGGAATGGCGCAGGTTACATGAAGCACCACATTCAGAAACTACTTACTCATTATATTTTCATATTCTTGAAAAGCATGTCTTGCCTTGTTCAAAAGATCCTCCTTTTGATGACAAAGAAGAAAAAAAAATATCAGTTCCACATCAGCTAGATAAGGTGGAGTTTGAGAAGATTGAAACACCAAAGTTAAAATGGATATCAAGTGGTACAGCTGCCAAAGCTAAAAAGAAAAGAGAAGGCCCAGACAAACCTTTAACTAAAGATAAGCCATGGATCCTCAGGTTTGATGGATCTAAATCAAAACAAGGGGCTGGAGTAGGAATAGATCTTATTGATCTAGCTGGTAAATCCTACTTGGCAGCATATAGATTGCAATTCCCATGCACAAATAATGTGACAGAGTATGAAGCCTTGATCAATGGGATATTGTTTGCATTAAAAAAGAAATTAAAGATTTTGCATGTCTATGGAGACTCAGAATTGGTAGTAAGACAAGTAAGGGGCATATATTCTTGTAATTATAAGAAAGTTGTCTGATTACAGACATAGGGTATGGGATCTGATAGAAGATTTTGATGCATTTAACATCACCCATGTGCCTAGAGAACAAAATCACAGGGCAGATGCCTTGGCCCAAGCCACAAGTACTTTGGAACCATTATCCATATCTGGTTTGAAGAGATTTTTAGTTGAATTAGTGTCAGTACCCTCTGTACCAGACAATGTATTTAACCTTCAAGTGTTTGATGATGACCAACACATTTTAGACTTCATATCCAATAGAGATGTGTTTGATGCATAGATCATAGATAAAAGAAATGTGGAAGATCATATATGGGAAGAAGAAGAGATCATAGAGCTGCCTAGTAACAAGATTCCTAAAGGAATGATAGAGTTGGAAAGAGCAGTTGATTTAGATAACATGCTAAAACAGAAAGATCTCCCTAAAGCAGATGGAGGAGAATATTCACTAGTTAACATAGGATATGATGTAGAAAAAAGGAATGTCCTGATTGGAAAAGTGTGTACAAAAGAAGAAATGGTATGGATAACCCAAGCACTTAAAGATTATATTCATGTTATTGCCTGGACATATGATGAGTTGAAAACTTATGATACATCAATTATCACTCATACTATACCGTTAAAGCCAGATGTCAAACCCTTTAAACAAAAGCAGAGACCTATTAATGCTTTGCTGGAGTCCATCATTTTTGAAGAAGTGAAGAAATTGCATAATTCTAGGATCATATTTCCTGTGAGACATTCTACATGGGTGGCTAACTTGGTCCCAGTAAGAAAGAAGAATGGTGACATCAAGTTGTGTGTAGACTTCAAGAATTTAAATAGAGCTTCTAAAAAGGATAATTATCCTTTGCCTTCTATGGATGAAGTTTTACAGATTGTAAATGGTGCAAAGATGATGTCATTTTTGGATGGTTTTTCAAGTTATAACCAAGCAATGGTAGACAAGATAGATAGATTGAAGACTGCATTCACCACTAAGTGGGGAATATTCACCTATAGGCGCATGCCCTTTGGATTGATAAATGCTGGAGCCACCTTTCAGTGAGCAATGGATATAGCCTTCAGGGGATTAATTGGTAAATGCATCGTCATATACATGGATGACTTGATAGTTTTCTCTAAAGAGAGGGAATCATGTAGAAGACCTCAGGAAAGTACTAAAGAAATGTGAACATTATGGAATATCCCTAAACCCTAAGAAATGCATATTTGGGGTAACCACAGGGAAGTTATTAGGTCACTTGATAATAGAGAATGGGATCATCATTGACTCTGCTAGAGTAGAATCAATCATGAACATACAACTTCCTGGGAGTAAGAAAGAGCTCAAATCTTATTTTGGTAAGATCAATTTCATTAGAAAATTCATTGCTGGTTTTGTAGAGATTGTCAAACCATTGAATGCAATGCTCAAAAAGTATGCCAAAATTGAGTGGACACCTGAAGCTAGAGAAGATTTTGAAGATATCAAGAAAACTATATCTAATGCTCCTGTTCTAATTAGTCTAGAATATACCAAATATTTTTACATATACTCATTTGCTTCAGAGCATACGTCTGCAACAATATTAACACAAAGAAATGAGGCTAAAGAAGAAAATCCTATAGCTTTCATGAGTTGTCCTTTTAGGGATGTAGAACTCAGATACATGGATGTTGAAAGACAAGCACTTGCTCTGGTCTGAGTAGTCAAGAAGTTTAGAAATTACATCTTGAGAAGTAAAGTGATCATTGTAGTACCAGATGCAGCAGTAAAGATGTTTTTAATGCAAAGTGAACCAGGTGAAAAGAGAGCCAAATGGATAACTATCCTCCAAGAGTATGATATGAACATAACACCCATGAAATTAGTGAGAGGACAAGCATTGAGTCAGATGATATCTAAAATTGATCCTAAGATTATGAGTCAGCAATATGTCATAAATACAAAGGAAACTGGAGAATGGTATTTAGACATCATGCATATCTTGATTATTGGAAGATGTCCTTCAAGGTTGTAGGCCTCACAGAGGAGAGACTTGAAGATAAGATCACAAAAATACATGATAAAAGGAGGAATCCTTTTCAAGAAGAACTATGAGGGAATATACCTTAGATGCCTAGAAAGGCGAGAAGCAGACAAAGTGTTAACAAAATTACATGACAAGTTTGGAACCGCACATGGATCATACTTAGCTACCACTCATGCTATCCTCAGAGTAGGGTATTACTGGCCCACTAGTTTTATAGACATGGCTGAACACATCAAATGTTGTCATATGTGTTAGGTTGCTGCAAATAGAGAAAGGTATGCTACTCAGCCCTTGCAACCTGTGATGGAGATGCACCCATTTGCTCAATGGGGGATGGATTTCATAGGACCCATCAATCCTCCATCATCTTCAGGCCACAGGTATGTGTTGACTGTTACTAATTATTGTACCAGGTGGACTGAAGCTGTTAGTAGTAAGACATACAATGCTGAGGATGTGATCAAGTTCTTGGAAAGCAACATAGTAACTAGGTATGGAGTCCCTTATGCTTTAGTATGTGACAATGGATCTGCCTTTGCATCAATAAGATTATCAAGTTGAGATTTTGACCATGGAATTATTTTGAAGTTCTCTTCAAATTACTATCCTCAAGGGAGTGGATTAGCAGAATCTACAAACAAGAATTTGTTGAACATCATAAAGAAATTGATAGAAAAGAACCCAAGGGAGTGGAACACCCTATTAAAGTATGCATTGTGGGTAGATAGAACCAGGATGAAGGCTGCACTAGGAAATTCTCCTTTTCACCTAGTATATGGGCTAGATCCCATCCTCCCTGTTAACCTAAAGATCCCCACATTGTAGTTTGCCCAAGAATATCTAGGCATAGATAACAAACAAGAAGTCAGGTTACTTCAGTTAATGCACCTAGAAGAAAAAAGGAATAGAGCAATTGATCAATTTGCTAAACATTAAGTTGTTGTCAAGTGTTAGTTTGACAAAAGAGCCAGAGTTAAGGCTTTTAGAATTTTAGATTTAGTCCTTATGTGGGATAAAGCACATGAAAAGAAAGGAGATCATGGTAAATTTGATAAACTTTGGATAGGTCCTTTTCAAGTTTTAGAAATTTTAGGTGATAGCACCTACAGGCTTAAGAATTTAACCAGTGAGGATGTCCCATTACCAGTTAATGGATAGTTCCTCAAGCATTATTTTTAAGCCTGAAACAATGTCATATAAGTCAAATGTATCATATGTGCATATTGTATAGTTGTTTGTATAGTTTTGTTTTGTTTGTTTGTTTGCCTGTTGAGTTTTGGTTTGGTTAGTCAAGATGATGCAACTCATCACCCTAAGAAAACAACCAAATTGTTAAGATTCAAGTGATGAGAACAAATTCTTATATAGGTTATGACTCATTTTGAGGAGTATTGGTGATCAGGTCTGTGATATCCTTTTCATCAGGGTGCCTTTACTTAACTAAAATGATTTCTCACAATGACTCACCTAATAGCCTTGGGTTTGTGGAACACATAAGTATAGGTGTTAAGTGAAAAATCTAAAGGGACTCTCTTGCTACCAATGCAATCTCCAACCTAAATTAGCAAGTGACCATGCCTTGCACATTAAGCTTACATGATGACATAAGTAACTCTATTGGGGCTATAGATGCCTGCTGACAGTGGGGCTCTACTTAGGGGGATTGTATAGATAACCTTGTCGGGGTTATAGATGCCTGCTGGTAGCAAGGATCTATCCAAGTTGGCTATGAGGGATGCTCCCAATCTATGTAGCTTAACATCAGTTACTCATGTTTTCAACTTACTTTCAAGATGAGAATAATTAACCATCTGCACACACCTGATCCTTTGCTAGCATTGTTTCCATGATAAAAACATTATCATTCAGAAAGATTATAATACTTATACTTAGAAAGAGTTAAAATGCTATGTTAGAATGTGATCACATCACTTGAATCATTGGAATTTGGTTATGTTCTTTGGTGGCAAGTTGTTGTGTGGTTACAGAACATGCCCCATTTTGCCTTGACAAAATAGGGACCCAACTTTTCTTGTTGCTTTGGCTTGTTTGTTTTCTGCTTTGGGCGGTTTGGTAAAATGAGTCATGCATGTAACCATGTAAGAGGGTGGATTTGTCACCATGATGATGTCAGTTGTCAAAGTCAGTAGTTCCCATTGTTAACATCATAGTTGGAAAGTACACAAAATTCCAACCAGGTTTGCCTTTTAGATAACCCCAAAATTGTCTAAGGGAAAAGAGTTATGTTGAGTCAAAGTTTGGTCAAACTTGATATCCTGAGTAGAGGGGGTCATATTTCAAACATCAGTCATCTTAGATAAGATCACCCCGATATAGGATTATCACCTGAGTCCATGATGTATGATGTGTGGATGTCAAATTTAAGTAAGAGCAGATATCTACCTGTCAAACGACTTCAGTTATCTCATGGGGGGTCATATTTTTAACATCAGTCATCTTACGAATATCACCATCTTTGCATATATCACCCTATGTCAATATGACAATGACATCATCCAAGTCCAATGAATGAAGGAAATCATGTTGATGATGATGTCATTGTTCCATTCTACCCATGGGGAGGTATATATCTGATATCTGTCATATTCTTTAAAATGACGATGACGTCATTAAAACATAATGATTGAACAATGTCACCGACATAATGATGTCAACCTGATCTTTTCTAGAGGGGGGTTATTTTATCTGCGGGGTCATATTTTGAATAGCCCCTGATCTTAATTTCATGACCCGATATACATATGGTCAAACGTTGACCACATCACCTGATTCTTTGCATTCCATTTTATCGCTCAAAGGGAGGGGGTCATTTTATCTAGAGGGGGTCATATTTTGAATATCCCCTGATCTTCTGAAGATCACCTCCCCTATTTCTTGACATCAAATGCACTTAAATGCGATAGATGAATTCCTACCGATTACAAATGCAAATTGAACACTTGGCAACATCTATGGATTCCCTACAGATGATCAATGAATTTGATCAAGACAATGCATTTTTACCCTAATTTGTCCTATTGATCTGCTTTAAAGGTAAAATTCAAAGGTTATTTTCATTTACCTTGCAAAAAATGAAGAAATTATAGAGCTCTAAAGTCAAACCCTCATACAGCTACCTGTTAATGGATTGGATTCTTCAACATAATGGAACGGGTGATCTTCAGTGTTCATAGCCCTTCTCCATAACCAATCATCTAATCCAGGAGGAAAGCATTGTCAGGTAAGTAACTATAAACCTTCTTGTTGTCATTTTCTGTGTTTTCAGGTAGAGTATTTGTTCTTGCCTATGGTTTGGTTTTGTGATAATACATATCATGATGAAGTAAAGAATAGTATACAGAGTATACATGATATAGAAGTACATGATGTTGTAGAAATGCATGTGGATACTATAGGGTAAAACATATCATGTTTATTGCAGGAATCTATGGTGGATCTTAGAAGGAATAGGTCTGATATAGATTTCCTCAAGCCCATGTTTGTCCAGCCTGAGGGGGTGTAGTTCAAATACAGAGTTATTGGTGATACTCACCAAGGGGATACGGACCTAGAAGTATGGTCAACAAGGTTGGATCATGATAAGGATAATCTCATTATGGATGGGGTATATGTTTCAGGTATGTAGCATACAACTGGTTTTCTGTATGCTATGGATACCCTGGAGTTGGTAGTAGAATGTGCCAGAAATTACAACCCTGAAACGAGATGAGTGGAGAAACATGGAAGAATATATGTAGACTTCTCAGTAAAGGGCATTACTGCCACTTTCAATTTGTGAGTTGGGAAGAAGGTAGTGAGTGTGGACCTGCACAAGTTGGAAACAAAGTACAATAATAATAAGAAAAATGCAAGGACGAGGATCTACCAATGGAGTTCAAAGAGCAGCACATATGCCACCTCAGCCAAATTACTCGTGCATATGTATAAATTTGATTTTGATGATGAGTACCAATATATGATTGCCCTGTTGAGCAAGATGTCTGGTAAGCCTCATGCTAGAAATTTCAAGAACTAGATGTTTGGGATCATCTAGATGGTCTTATATGCAAACAACATGCCATTATGGGCTAAGATCATTAGTGACACACTGGATGAGGGAATGAGGAACCTGGGAGGACAGACATGCTTATTTTACATGACCTCATATGTGGTGTACTCATGTGCATATAAAGGAACGTTTGATGCTTTGAAGATAGTGGGTAAGGCTGGTGGTGATGTTGATGATGCACACATATGGGATCGTTATCCCCAATTACAAAATAAGGATTACCTCTTGGACTACAAACTGGTAAATGATGCATTCTCTATGCATTTGGTTAGAACCATGGAGGAGGACAGGACTAAAAGGCTAAGCATGGAAGCTCAGGAAGTTGTTTATTAGCATGGAGCTTGGTTTATCAAGTTTGCCACCTTTTCATACATCAAAGGGAATTGAAGGACAACCTCTTATGTTGCCAAGATACCCCACTGATACAAGGCACAAAAGAAGATACCTCCAGTTTTATTTCCAATATCCATGGGCTGGTACATGTGCTCAAATTTAGAGAGCATAAAACATGTCATGGGAGGGCTAAAATTGATATATTTACAGCCATTTCCCTTAGCCAGATCTTATGATCCCTATGGCAGGATGCAGAAGATACTAGGAAAACTGATACATCAAAAGCATCTAGAAGACTTCTGGACTCATTGTGATGATGAAGATGAGGTGAGAAGAAGGAAATACCAGAGACTCACCTTCAATCAAATAAAAACCTTTGACTACCTCCCGGTGCCAGTGCAGCTGTGTAAGGATGATGAGAAAATCATGTCCAATGAATATGAGGACAAAAGGGTTTATAATGACAACATATCAGCCCCGGATCTTACACAACAGGAGGATATATCCCTGGATTAGCTGACAAGTGGGGTGATCTAGTTAACCTAGGCCTGGGTGGATGAGGAGATAACCAGATTAAAGAAAAGGGGTGTTGACCTTATAGTTGATTCCAAGAAGTATCCAATGAGGAATATGATGATTTCCTCACTGAGAAGAGAAAATCCAACGGGAAAAGATTGCCTATAGAAAAATGAAGGAAAGGGTCTCCCTAAGGGTAAGAAAAGTGAAGATGAACCAAAGGGGTGATAATAGAAAGGATTACCATGTTAGTTGCAGGTGCACCTACATCAGCTCAAGCATCTGCGTCATCTGCACAGCCTCTAGTTGAAAAACAAAAAACTATGAGAATTTTGAGGCCCGCTGTTGAAACTACAGAAGTGCAGGTAGAGAGCCAAACCCTGCAGTAGGAGGTGGAAGAAGGCATCCCTTTGGAAGAAGAGCAGGTAAATAAAGAACCTACAAGTGATGACTTGTAGGTAGCCAGTAAGAAGAGGAGGGTGATGCCACTGATGTCACCACCCAAGAAACAAAGAACAACCATGAGGGGGGATATCCAGGCTAACCCCATCATATTGAGAGGAGTTGGTGGTGAAGCTTTCAGAAAGGAACTGCAACATGATGTTCCTCTTCCCACCATAATTAAATTCAAAACTGAGAAGGCAGAGAAACAAACAAGAGAAGTGTTCAAAGCAAGTCAGGGTGCTCCTTTCTCTTTAGAGGATACCATGGACTTATCTGATGATGAGGTGGTTTAGAATGTGGCCTCTCAACAAATGGAGACTCTCGTTTCCAACACTCGTATGACCCCTCATGGAACCCCATTAGCACAGATGGCAGTTTTGGAGGAGGTGAAGCAAACAGAGGAAGTAAAACAAGGTAGCCCATAGAGGGCAGCCCAACAGACAGGGCTTGATAATTTGGTTGAGCAGGTGACTAGCCCTACCATCGTAGATTTAACATATAGGGGTGATGTAAACCCTAAGGATAAAGCAGGTGCACCCAAGGAACTAGAAAAAATTGAGGTGGAAAAGCATGCAGAAAAAGATAGAACTACTCCTGATATGGGTCAGTAATATCATGAGATACCCACAGAACAAAAAATAGTAGAAGTTCAATAGAAGAGTGGGGGTGATCAAGATATAGTAGATGCTGGTGTTGCTCAAACTTAGGGGGATCCAGGAGAATTCTCAAGAACAGAAGATAAATCAGGTCAAGAGGACCCTAAGCCACAGGATATCTGTGCATCAGGTGGAGAACAATAAATGACCCTTGATCAGGGTGATCCACAACCACAAAATACACAGACATCTGAAGATGTCAATATGCCACTAGGTGAGAAAAATAACAAAGAGGATGAAAATCTGAAGGAGGGAGTATAGGATCAAGCACAAGATCAGAATGTGGAAATTCCATGGGATCCTCCTTTGCAGAAAGCAACCCCTCAATAGGAAGAAATTCAACAAGATCCCCCTCATGAAGAAATACATGAGGAAGAGATTAAGAAGGTGCCTTCTCCACCAAGAATAGAAGCAGATACTGGAGAACAAGGCAAACATGATATTGACAAAGGCCACCAAGGATCTGGAGATGATGCTCCTCAGTGGCTGGAAAAGGAAATAGGTATGGAACAAGGGTCAGAAACTCAAGAGTTTGATATTTCTACCTTGTTCACTAAAACAATGATGAAGCCAAGGAGGAAGGCCATATTAACATCTTCCATAAAGAGAGATCCTAACTCAGGTAGAAGAAGAGCACATGTAGCACTTCCCATAGTTGAGAAGGAAAAAGGAAAAATTGGACTAGAGGAATTCCAAATCACAACTGTTGATTTGGGTTTTGCCAATAAAGACCAGGAGGGTCAAGAAGGGAAGGATATTATTGATTCTTTAACCCAAAGGGTGAAGAAGGAGAAAGAGAAAAATAAAATGCATAAGGAGCACATTGCTCAGCTACATTCTTTCATAAAAGGGTTAATTAACGCTCATAATGCACCAATTGATCTTGTAGCCCCATTGACTATCATATCACAAGAAGAGGTCACCAAGTTGGACCTAATGAAGCATGAGGCAATGGTCATGGAAAAATGGATGTTGTCAATTCTCACTAGGGCTGAAGATGTATGGAGAACCTCTTTACAGAGGTGGAATTCTTTGAGCAGACTAAAGAGGAAGGTAGATAAAATGCAAAATGATACAGGAAAAAGGTCATTCTAGTTGGAAAAGTACCTGACTACTCTAAGTGAAATGAAGAGGATTGATCCACAAATTTTGATAAGTAATCAAGTATTAGATAATTTTACTACCTTGCTGATAAGCATATGGTATGAGGATATTAGGTTTGAGTGTGATATCTTGAAGAAGTGTAGCGGCAAACTCAGGGATATTAGTGTTAAGTTGCATAGCATGATTGCGTATGAAGTAGAAATCCTTGAGGCCCTAGAAGGAAAAATAGAGGGCACAATTGAGAATCAGGATGCAGACTTTTCTATTAAAGCTCTGCATGATAACTTTAAGTTAGTAGTAGATGACCCTCTCACCCACCTGACAGAAGAAGTAATGAATGAAATCATGAGGATAAAAGTTAAAGTAGAAACATATAATGAGACTTTGAACAGCAAGAAAGGTAAGCTGAAAGCTCTCAAAGCTAAGTTCCAGTCTCATAAACATGCAATAACAAAAGCCAGAATCTAAGATGGGGGAGAGGTTGACAAAATAGTACAAGCATATGAACACATCAGGACAGCAGTAAAGGTCCACATACAAGAGTATGTATATCAAAGTGATAGTGATGTTGAAAGTGATGAAGATGAGGAGAACGATGAAGAAGAAGAAAATGAAGGAGAAGAACCTGAGGAATGAATGATGATGCATCACTAAGTGCACATATGCATAAGGTACTCATAAATAATGAGTCATACAGATGGTTACCAACTGGCAACCTGTGTCACAAGATAAAGTTGACTAAGTCATAGGGTAATTGGTCAATTGTAACTGTCTCCTCACCTTATTCTATAAAAGGTGTAGGAGTGCAATCTTTTAAACATTAGAAACTTAATTGAAATTTGATTGCTGAAAATTTTAGGACTCATTTCAAAGTTGTTGTAAATGTACATGTTATGCATACTTAATGAAAGAGAAGCTATTTTGATTACAAATCATCATAATTCTTGAGTAATCTATGATTGAAATCTGGATATATGCATTGATTAACTGCGTCCCTTGGAGTGCTTTTCAGCCTGCATGTATTGTTTTCATTCCTAGTTCCTTTGAAGTTAGCATCAACCATATCGAGCTGTGGAACATCCTAGTGACCTATGGTTTGATTTCTTCTCTCCATGAATGTATCTTGTATGTATGTGATTCAATAACTAAAGGTTCACTAAAAGTAGAAGTATTCTTTTAAATTTCTTTCAATTTCATTACGGATCATCTCCATAATTGCAAAAAATAGACAATCAAAAGTAAATAAAACATGAAATATGCAGATATCCCATAGGCAATTGAAAATACAGAGCATATTTGGAGTGAAAGCATGTCAAATTGATAAATATCATGCAAATTCAGATAAATATCCATGAAATACATATAAATATCCACTTATAGATGCATCATTTAAATAGATTTGCAGTGTAGAAGAAAGAGCAAGTTCATAATGATCAATGATCAGAAGAATTGATCAAACTTACAAATATCTCAGCAATCCTTCAAAATAGAGTAGAATTGACCTCTCTATGGAGTGAATTTATAGGACACAGTGCAATACTGATCACCTAGACAAATGTAAGACTCCTTGAAATGGAAAATAACATGTCACATCAACCTCTGAGTAACGTCGGATGATCATGACCTGATCAATGGAGACTTGGAGTCATCAACTTATCCTAAGTTGATCGTACTTTACAAGATAATAAAGGTTTGTTGTGCAAATTTTTATGCATGTTGTTATGACCAACAATCATCATCAACAAGATGTCGATAAATTGCTATAGCAAATGTTGGCTTAAGGCATGCGAACAAATAGCTTCTGGCTTATTCTTGATTGGTTAAAGTGCTAGAGCTTTTAGTATACACATAGTTTGCTTCCTGCTTGAGGTGATCAAAGAGAAGAAAATGGAAGATGAAGAGAAGATGAAGAAGATGGGGTGGATCATCTATGCTTGAGTATTGGAAACTTCCTTCATATTCTAGACTACCTACATACCTTGTAGCCACGGGATCAAAGCACATTTATGATGAAGATGAGACATAATGAATATGTAGTTCTGGGTTTTATTGATGATGTGTGTGATGAAAAATAGAAGAATGTGAGATGAAAGATTGAAGGATGATTAGAAGAAAGATGAAAGATGGATGATGAAGAGAAGGGGCTATCATCTTAGCCTAAATTAGAGTGCTTCCTTCGCATCTTAGATTACCTACATACCCTGTATCCATGGGATCAAGGCTTTAACGATAGAGCTGGGATGTAGTTCTTGCTTATTACGCTGGTGAGTTGTTGATGATGAGGTTAGTCATGCACAAACATAGAATAAAAGTTACACAACAACCTTTATTCATCTTGAAAGATACAATGAATTCAAAGAATTCATGATCCCAAGTCTTCGTTGATTAGTTCATTATCTACTAATGTTACTCAGTGGTTGATGTGTGTTGCTGTTAATCATTCAGGGGTCTTACGTATTTCAATTGCTTCTGCAAAGTTCCTCAATATTCCTTCAAATATCCTGCTCTTTATATCTGCTCTACATAAATCTCCAACAATTCTACCTCTGCACTATGAATTCACTCAAATAATGTGCCTACAGGTTGATATTTGCATGATATTTTCAATACTACATGCATTTAGCTCAAATATGCTAATGATATTTAGTTATCTATGAGATGTCAGGATATTTGATGTTATTTGCAATTATGATGGTGAATTATTCTAAAATTCAAAGAAAATTAAAAGAATACTTCAAATTTGGTGAATCTTAGCTATTCAACCACATACATACCAGATACAGTCACGAGGAGAAGAAATCAAACCATATTTTCACCAGGATGTTCCACAGCTAGATACAAATGATGCTAACTTCAAAGGAAAAGGAATGAAGACAACACATACAAACTGATAAGCACTCCAAGGGATGCAGCAAATCAAAGCATGTATCAAGAATTCAAACACTAATTACTCAGGATTTATGATGATTTGTAATCAAATGGTCTTCTCTTTCATTAAGTATGCAATGATATGTATGCTTACAATAACTTTGAAATAGGCCCTAATAATTCAACAGTCAAATTTTAATTAAGCTTCCGAATGCTCAAACTATCACATCCCTGCATCTTTTATAGAATAAGGTGAGGAAACGGTTACAAATGACCTACGGTCAAGATTTATCTATTAAGATCAACAGTCCAGATGAATAGCACGTGCCTGCCAGTTGGCAACTACACAGCTGGCATAGAATATTCCAGCATCTTTGACCTAGTCCATCCTCTAGCTAACAAATAGCATATTTGACAATATCCTCCTCAGCTCTGGTTCATGTTACCTCTGCATGCAACTCTATAATTTTCAGCCATCCTGATCTCAGCCTCAAATAGCTCCACTGTCCTGCAATAAATAGACAAGAAATAAGCATCATCTTAATTTAATAGTTAGCAGGAAGATAAAAATTACATTAAAACAGGCTGAATGTGCAAACCTATATATATTGAGTTATGAATATTGAGCATCTATGAAAATTTGCGTAATTAAATGTCTATAGGTGGTCAAGAGGGTCTGGGCAACTATCGTTGTCTAGAAAACATGCTATCAGGCCCTAAAATGGCTTCAATGTCTAATCAGGTCCATGGTCATTTGAGTGATTTTTGATAAAAATATCAAAAATATGATTTTTGGTATTTTCTACATCTTGGTAAATTGTATTTTCGGAGGCCTTTGGAGCGAAATTAGGGCTCAAGACTTTGTCAGTAACTTGTTGTTAAGCCTAAGTAACTAGGCAACTCAAACTAGATAACTAGTTTATCTTTCCAATGAGTCCAAAAAGTTTAAATTCTGATAAAATAGCTAGGAGTTATGACCTTGCCAAGGGGAAGGTAAAAAATTTCCTAATTTTTTGAGTTTCTTTGAATTCTTGCAAATAGTTTCACCTTTCGGTAGCCTTTTTTGTATTCCAAGGGTAATGTGACCCTTCATATGATATGCAAGCCTTACATTTTTAGTTATCGCATGCATAAGATCATGCATATGCAATACATGCGCTTTTGTTCACTAAATTCCATTGAATAAAACTATTGGGTCCAGGTATGCACATTAGTTAATATGAGGGATATTAACTAATATGACTCTCTTCATAGATCGGGATATGATGATGATGTCATCATCATGGACAGGCTTCGTTAAAATGTGAAAGGCTGACGTCATGGTCATACTGAAGGAAATCGGGTGATATTAAGAAATATGACCCTGATATTAAGGAATATCACCCTTCTAATAAGATGATGTCACGGTCATGTCAAGCTTTTTATATATCGAGTCAGAATGACGTCACCGTCAAGTTATGAAAGATCAGTCATATTAGAAAAGATGATGGATGTTAGAAATCAGATGACCTTCAGAGTTCAAGCCGATTGATGATGTCACCGTCATATTGGGTCCTTTCTGGAATGGGATAAGCTGATGTCATCATCATGTTATTTAAAAGGGCGATCGTTGGAAAAATACCTCCGCGAGGTAAAAAGGATGATGATGTCACTGTTAGGGTGATTTTCTCTATTCATCGAGGTTGGATGACATCATCATCATATTGGCACTAGGGTGATATTCTACGGTAGGGTGATATTTGAAAGATTGGGTGATATTCGAAATATGACCCCTGCAAAATATATGAAGCTGTCTGACGGGTAAATACCACTATCACGTAAGATTGATGTCTAGGGTTTCAGACCAAATGATTATCAGGTGATAAACCAGCATTGGGGTGATCTTATAATATCAGGGTGATATTACACAAGGTGACTGATGTTTGGAATATGACCCCCCCTCTTGAATATTAGGTTTGACTAGAACTTTGACTGGCCATAACTTTCTCATTTGGCTGAATTTTAGGGTGATGTAAAAGGCAAACCTGCCTAGAATTTTACACTCTTTCACATGGAAGGCTTCTTAAGGAAAGATTCAGACTTTGGAATTTGGGTTTAGACTTCAAGATCACAAATATACCTGACATTAAGCACATACATACTGACTGATGCTATTTTACCATTACCGCCCAGAACACAAAAGCAAAGGAGCAAGCCAGCAAAGTTGGGTCCCTATTTTGTCAAGTCAAAATGGGGCGTGTTGTGTAACCACACAACATGAGTGATGTTGAAAAAATTAACTGATTGCTTGAATGTTTGCGTTGGTGATGTTTTTCTATTTTTGGATGTCGGTTGAGTGTGAATTGATTACAAAGATACGAATCCTAGTTGCAAGGGTTTTCCATGTTTGTCGTTGGATGAATGCTATGGTTGAAGTTGAAAGTTTGTTGTGTTGTGAGCTAAAGTGTTTGATGTGTTATGTGCTAGAGATAGCAGTATCCACTTCCAAATAAGACTCAAGAAATACCCCCAGTGCGGGATGAGGTTTATTATGAAGGAGCGACAATGGAGAATGCATGTAGTCAAGATGCTAAGGTGCCAAAAGAGATAGTTATCACAACAATGTCTCAAGTAGGATAGCTAGCATTGACAGAGGTGAAGGTAGAAAAGCTGTTTATTGCGATGACATGTGGATTATGACATGGATTATGTGGGATAAGATGGTGAAATATGCTAGGAAGAGTGGTCATCAAACAAACCACGCAAATAATGGAGGCTGGTCACTACACAGCGCCTATTTGCCAGGTTTTCACTATGGTACTTATCCAAGGTGCCTGTTTACCAGGTTTTCACCAAAAGATAGATTATTTATGTTATATTATCATATTTTTTTGTTATCTAGAGCACCAGAAAGTGGTTTTCACTGTTGGATGGATTTTTTTTTTTAGGATAGCTGAGATTCAAGGATAAAACTTCTTGAGATGAATGCTATTGACTGGTTCATCCAATGGAATGCCTTCAGGTGTTGAAAGAGTATACGTACCTAATCCATAAATTGATGTGATGATGAAAGGACCAAGCCAATTTGGTTCAAACTTGCCCTGTTTCTCACAATGTTGCTGATTCCCTTGATTCTCTTTAAGGACAAGATCTCCAACTTGAAATCTGTGTTCTCTAATTTTTTTGTTGTAGCTGCGGTGTAGACGGTTTTGATAGACTTGGAGATGGTTGAGTGCTATAAGACATCGTTCATCTAGAAGCTCAAGATCATGGAGTCTGGATACTCGATATTCTTCCTCTGAGATGGTATGTTGTAAGGATATTCATATTGAGGGGATCTCAACCTCAATAGGTAAAATAGCTTCAGTGCCGTATACAAGAGCATAAGATGTAGCTCCAATAGGAGTTCTGATACTTGTTCTATATGCTCATAATGTAGGATGGAGTTGTAAATACCAATCCTGACCAGCTTCATTGACTGTCTTTTTAAGAATTTTGATGATTGTTTTGTTAGAAGCCTCAGCTTGGCCATTGCTCTGAGGATAGTAAGGGGTAGAGAATCGATGTTGGATATGGAATTTTTTGCAAAGATCTCTAACCTCTTGGTTCTTGAAGGGGCAACCATTATCTGTGACAATAGCTTGAGAAACTCCATAGCGGCAAATGATATAGTGTAGAATAAACTTGGATATTTGCTTGTCAGTGATATAAGTCATTAGTATGGCTTCCACCCACTTTGTGAAATATTCAGTGGTGGTGATAATGAACTTATGACCATTTGATGAAGTACGATGGATTTTACCTATGAGATCAAGTCCCCATTGCGAAAAAGGCCATGGAGTAATGATAGGCTAAATCTCATGTGCTGGTGCATGTATTAAGTCTCCGTGTTTCTAACATTGTAGACATCTCTATGCAAATTGTTGTGCATCATTTTCCATGGTTGGCCAATAGTATCATGCTTGCAGAAGTTTCTTAACAAGGCTAGGGCCAGCAGAATGCAAGCCACAGACACCTTCATGTAATCATGTAAGACCACTTTTGCTTCCTCATAATCAAGACACCTAAGAAGGATACCATCAAGACTCCGACGATAAAGGTTGTCTCCCAAAATAGTGTAATGAGAGGCTCGACGAATAAATGTTTTGTGTTGAGTGTTAGATAATTGAAATGGAAAGGTTTGATTATGGAGATACTCGTATAAATCCTCGTACCACGGTGAATTGGGACCAATAATTTCACATATAAGCTCAAACTGTGGTACTTCAAATGCTGGAATCAGAAGCTGTTCAACCAAAAACTCATATTTATGTCTATTAGATGGCATGTCTAGAAGAGACCCAATCATAGCCATGGCATTTACTGCTCTGTTATGTAGTCTTGGGATTTGTTCAAAGGTGATATTGTCAAAATACTTTTTAAAATCATCAACCATTACCTTGTATGGAAGAAGCTTCTCACCTTTTGTTTGATATTCATCTAAGACCTGTTTGATAACCAGTTGAGAATCACCAAAGACTTGTAACTGTTTGATAGCCCATTGTACTGCCATGCGTAATCTTGTGATTAAAGCTTCATACTCTGCTGTGTTATTGGTACACAGAAATACAATTCTATATGATTTGGGTATACAATCTCCTTGAGGGGTAACAAACAATATCCCTACTCTTGATCCATGTTGTGTGTAAGATCCATCAAAATATAGTTGCCACCATGCTGGGGAAGTTAAATTGAACAACCCTTCATTAGGGAATTCTGGGTACATTGGGTGAATATCTGTGATGGATGCTGCAGCTAATTGATCAGTGATGAGTTGTCCTTTGATGGCTTTTCAATCCACATATTGGATGTCAAATTTACTTAAGATTATGACCTATTTTGCTAATCTTCCTATGAGGATTGCTTTAAAAAGAAGATATTTGAGTGGATCCACATTAGATATGAGCTTTGTCATTTGGTTCAACATATAGTGTTGCAACTTTTGGGAAGCAAACACTAATGCTAAACATGCTTTTTCCATAGATGAATAATTAAGTTCATATCCCACAAGAGTTCTGCTGATGTAGTAGATGGCTTGTTCTTTTCCTGAATCATCATGTTGAGCTAGAAGGGCACCCAATGCTGTTGTTGTTGATGATATGTAAAGCAATAATGGGCGGTTAAGCACAGGAGGTACTAACACAGGAGGTGTTACCAGATATTCCTTTATTTTATCAAAGGCCTGTTGACACTTTTCATCCCACTTAAAAGGTTCACCCTTATGAAGAAGATGTTGAAAAGGATGACATTTATCTAGTAGTTGTGAGATAAATCTATGGATGGATTGTAACCTTCCTTGTAGACTATGGAGCTGCTTGAGATTTGCTGGAAGAGGCATTTCTATGATAGCTTTTACTTTAGTTGGGTCCACTTCTATCCCTTGTCAAGACAAAATGTATCCCAATGGTTTTTCAAATGTTACGCCAAATACATATTTCTTTGGGTTCAGTTTGACTTGATACTTTTCTAATCATTCAAAGATTTGTGCTAATACCTGTAGATGTCCTTCTCTTGTCGTAGATTTTCCTAGGATGTCATCAACATAGTCTTCCATGATAGTGTGAAAAAGGTCATTAAAAATAACTGTCATGGCTCGTTGATAAGTAGCTCCAGTGTTCTTAAGACCAAAAGGCATTACAACCTAGCAGTATGTGCCCCATGGACAAATAAAAGATGTTTTATCTTGATCTTCCTCTGCTATTTTGATTTGCTTATAACCTGAAAATCCATCCATCAAAGATAGCATTTCATGTCCAGCTGTAAGATCTACAATTTTATCTATGCTTGGTAATGGAAAGTCATCCTTAGGACATGCTTTATTAAGATCTCTAAAGTTTGTGTAACAGCGAACTCGTCCATCATGTTTTGCTATAGGTACCAAGCTTGAAACCCATTCTGGATAGTCAATAGGCTTTATGAACTTTTCTTCTAATAGTTTCTAAATCTCTACCTTGACCAATAAAGCTACTTGGGGATGCATTTTGCACAATTTTTGTTTAACAGGTTTTGTATTAGGAGATACTGCTAGATGATGTACCACAAGTGATGGATCTAAACCTGGCATGTTAGCATAAATCCATGCAAAATTTATAGCTCTTTTCATAAAAAATGTTGTGAAGTCTCTTCTTTCTTGCTCTGATAGTGATGCCGCCAAAAAAGTGATCTTTGGATTCTGCTCTGTACCCAAGTTCATGTCTTGTGATTGTTCAACTGGCACGGTTGATTTCTCATGATAATTGGTGGCAACAGAAAGATCAAATCCCCCATCCTTAGGCACCTTAGAGAGGTTTTCACCTTCAGATACATCCTTTATTTTTACTTTTTCATGGTCAAGAGGGACCTTTCAGTTTTCACCTAGTGACCTATTTTGTTTGATTTTGTTTATTTCACTTTTACAACTGAAGGATTTGATACTTCTACCAAAATATGCTAGTTTAGGTAGATCCATCATGAAACCTGCTTTGTGATCACCCAATGGAATGCCTTTTCATAAGCCCATGAATTCTGCAATAGATTCATCATTTTGAAATGTATCTAATATCGGTGCCCCCTGTTGGTCCCCATCGATGATGTCAAGATATACGAGTGAAAGGGTAACAGAGGAATGGTTGTGGCTAGAGGAAGTTGTGAAAATCATGAAGATGGAGTTTTCTTGGAAAAGGTCAATAATATGAAGGGAGGAGTCATCGATAGTATCCAAACTAGAAGTCTCTCCTACTGAGGAGGGTCCAACGTCAATATCCGGCTGATAACCAAGGCCTTGCTTATTAAACTTCTTAGACACAATAATGGGTTCGATAGGTCCTTATTCCTGTGATCCCAATCCACCATGTCCTTTGTAGCCCATGTTCTTTATGATGTGGAACCCATTGTTATATCTCTCCACTTCCAGTTGTACTTGGTCATTTTCATCAAAGAATATCCAAGAGTCGATGTCATCAATGTCTTCATCATCCAGGAATCTGCCTTTAATGAATACTATGGGTGGGGCTTTGATGACAACTGGGGATGAAGTTGGCTTGGATGTAGAAGGTTTACCATAAGATTTGGGAGATAAGGGAAGGGTGCCAACACAACAAGATTCTTGCAATGTGTATTCACCGAGACTATGTTCGGTGTACTTGATATAGAGGTTGGAAGCGGCTTTGCTAGATGATGGATTGTGTAGGTCGGATGGTTCTATATAGGATGAAGATGGATATGCCTAGGTGTTGATAGGAATGCAGTTTAGACTTTGGTATTTAGCTTGAAAGGCATGACAAAATTCAAATGGATTGGGATCAGCATGGATAGTAATCTAAACACTGTTGTTTGGAAATTTAAGACATTGATGGTATGTGGAGGGAATTGCCTTGAGGGCATGTATCCATGGATGACCAAGGATGATGTTATAAGGAAGGTCAATATCAAGAACTTGACAATGGGTTTTTGTAGTGACCGGCCCAACTTGGATAAGAAAGTAAATAATGCCTTTAGTATCTCTCTCGACATCATCATATGCTCTGATAGTAATAACCTTGGAGGTATCAACATCTTTCTCAGAATATCCCAATTGTTTTATTAATTTCAAGGAACATATATTAAGACCAGCTCCACCATCTACCAAGATTCGTTTGATACGGCGTTGTTTAACAAACACTTCAATGTGGAGGGCTTTGTTGTGTGAAGGGTGAATGGAAGGCTAAAGATCTTTGTCAGAAAAGGTTAAATGACAAGGGGCTGCAATGCTAGCGACCATAGATTGGGATTGTGTGATATCATTTTCATTGGGCACCGAAGATTCTTGTAAGGCTTTGTCAAGGATAGCTTTGTGAGTAGGGAATATGCGAAGCAACTCAAGAATGGATATGTGCATAGGTGTTTTGCCAAGGTGATCCATGATATTATAGTTAGAGAATGGTCGAGGAGGATGGACAAATGCTCCTTGAATGGTGACTCAACCTCTTCAAGTGGTTATAGCACAGTCAGGTACTTTGCCTTGGATAGTAATGGTAAAAATTTGACCATGGTCAATGCGGCCAATAGTAGATGATTCATAGTTGTACTGAATGGCATTCCCAGCATGAGGTTTACTTGATTTGTCATGAGATGGAAGTGGATTCTTAAAAACATCTAGATCATAGTTTGATGTTGATTGTTGTGTAGGTTGAGTTGTTGAAGGTGTAATTTTGATTAAACCTTGATCGATGCAATCTTGGATAACATGTTTTAAGCTCATACAACCATTTGTTTTGTGTCCTTTAACTCTATGGTAATTGTAATACTCATTTTCTTTGTACCAAGGAGCTTTGAAGAGTGGTTTACCATTGGGTAGTGCATCTAGTAACATAATATCACCTACTTGGAGAAGCTTTCGAAATACAACTTCCATAGGTTCCGTTAATGGTGTAAATTGTTGGTGCAGATTTGAAGTTTGTCATTGTCGCGTTCATTGAAAAGGTTGTGTTGTTGTAGAAGCAGATTGAATGTTGATGGGAGCTTTCATAGTTTGTATGTTCTTTGCATCCACAACATCATCATTGAGAACATTCTTATTTTTGTTCCAAAAGCGAGATTTATCATTAGAGTTTTGAGGATAGTCTTTGTTATTGCGAAAGATCTTAATAGTACCTTTAGCAATTAAAGCTCATTCAATGATGGTTCCTTTGGAAACAAGTTCATCAAAGGTGCTAGCACTTTGCAATTGTAGTTGGAATGATAGCTTGGGATGAAGATTTTGAACAAAGATATCGAGTTTTTTCTTCTCAGGTATTGCCCATGATAGTTTGCTAGCCATATTACGCCATCATTGAGTAAATGAAGAAAAGGCTTCACCATTACGTTGTTTATTGTTGACAAGGTCTGTAGTTAGGGTAAAATTGCAAATCAGGGCAAATGAATAAACAGCAATGATAAAAACCCTAGCAATGCACAATGAAGCACAAGACAACATGAAAATCAAAATAACAAATGTAAATGCAAACCGATCTCCATGCTATGCTCGATTTACCTCCATTGCTCTTCTCCACCTCGCATGAGCATGCAAGATTTTGAAAGATTATTGTTGGAAGAATGTTGGGTGCTCACTTCTGTAGCATAACATTAAGATGAAGATGCCAGAATGAATGATAGATAAAAGATGCAAAGGCTCTAATGATATTTCAACAGCATGTGGATACTTGAGGATCAATGCATCTTAGAAAATTTGGTAGAATAATGGTACTTGAGGCTTAATGCATGCTAATGGCTTATGAGGGGGTTGATTTATAGGAAAGGCTTAGTTCAAATGGATGGTTGAGATTAAAAAGCTAAATGATTGATGTGGATGGCTAGGATTGATTTGGTTATCTCACTCTTCAAGGGAGTTGTAGTCATTTGACAAGTGTCAAGGAGAATAGGGCTCATGTGTGCTTGTGTACATAAAAAGTACTACATGTAAAAGATATTAAATAAAAGGCGTTAGTACCACTTATCTTTTTAAATGAAAGAGGCACACATGTCGGCTAAATGATAAGATAAATTAATTAAATAAATAAAATTTATTTAATTAATTGGAAAGTCAGCTTATGATGAGAACTTAATTCAAATAAAATATTTGAATTAGTTGGGATATGAGTTGGATATTAATTAAATAAATAAAATTTATTTAATTAATTGGATAGTGCGATTAGGATATGATTGGGAAATTAATTAAATAAATAAAATTTATTTAATTAATTGGCTAATGGAATAAGTGGGGTTAAGAGTGGGATTTGGGACAAAATGCTACATGATGTCTAAGTGATGTTTTTGATAAGGTGTTGCTAGACATGAACAAAGTTGGGACAAATTTGGGTGTCTACATTTTGCCCCTCTTTGAGATGATGTTCGAGATGATAAGCTTTATGTCGAGTAACATCATTTCAAAGAAGCTAAGGTATGGATAGAGGAAAAGGATAGTGGTGATGATGATGATGATGATTATGATGATGACTAATTGGATAGTTGGTGATGCCCCCTCAAGAGGATAGGTGGGTTGGACAAACACGGGTATGCTCTCGAAAAGAAATGGCTTGGCTACAAAAGAAAGATAAGAAGAAATGGATGATGTGTTATGCTGCAATGAAGGTGAGCAACCATGATGTTTGATATAGCACTAGACGTTATGCACCAAGGTATAAGGACCAGGGTGATGATGTGTCTTGTGCCCTAGCGTAATACAACCTTGTCTGGATACAAGATATGAATATTAGCTAGATTGATACCGATATGATACAAATGCAAGATAAAATGATAATACACACAAGCAAGAAAGCAAGCATGCACAAATGATACAAAAACAAACAAGGTATTGCCCCTGTCAAGTTGTAAACCAATGATTAATTGTTTGATTGTTTTGTTGTTGAGAGTGTTGTCATGGTGGGGAAAGCTATATCCCTAGATCAACACAAGGTTGTTTGCTGAGTTGGTTGGCTAGTTAGCTGATTACTTTGGCTTGCAACAAGGCTAGGATCAAGACCATTGATTGCGTTTGGATAACTTGGTTTGATTGATTAACTTGATTGGTATAGCTTTAAGGATTGACTTGCAATTGGATCATTGTTTGGAATAATTTTGAAGATGATGAAATGATGGATGAAGATTGATTTGATGAAATGTTGATGATGGGATGATATGTGGTGGATTGAGCTACTTTTGATTTGCTGAAGTGATTGGATTTGTTTTGATGGTTGGCTTAATGTGCTTTGGTTGTGATGTTTGCTATTGTTGGGTTGATTGTTTTGATGATTGGATGTGTTTAGAATGATGATAGTGATGCTATGATGATTAGAGTGTCCAGTCGATCTAAGCATAAGCAAGTATTCTCAGTGTGCTCAAAGGATGTAAAACAAACAAGGTATTGCCCTTGTCAAGTCATAAACCAATGATTAATTATTTTTTTGTTTTGATAGATAGTGTTGTCATTGCGGGGAAAGCTATATCCCTAGATCAACAGAAGGATGTGGGAACACTATATCCCATTGATAATGATTGATGATGATTGATTGGGCTCATGACAAAATTAGGATCAAAACTTGTTGATTTGATTAGATAATGTTCCTTGATTGATTAGCTTGCTTGATATGGATTAGTGTGACTTGAATTTAAGATCATTGCTTATATTGATTTGATTGATATGATTGGAAGAAGTGATTGATTGAAATGGATGAATCAATGTTATTAATAGGAAGAATTGATGATGATGAGGATTTGATTTTGATTGAATGTTGATGGATTGGATTGTTTTGGATGATGTGATTGGTTTTATTTCTTGGATTTTTCGTTGGATATTTGATTTTTTGGATTTTTTGACATTTTTTGTTTTTTTTTATGTTTTTTGGGATATTTTGATTTTTTTGTGTTTTTGAAAGTTTTTGGATGTCAATAGATTTACAATTTGGGTAGCCTTTATGCTAGATACCAATGACAAGGGAAAACCAAGTCTGGGTGCAAGGATGGATGAATGGGATTGGATGGATAAAAGGATGGAGAAAAGGATGGGCTCATAGTAAATGTGATAGCAAGATCATGAGAGTTGGATGGGATGGAAGGTTCATGAGAGTTGGATGGAATGATAAGAGGATAGGCCATAAAAGGGAAAGCTCATGATAAATGGATAGGTAGGCTATAGTGGAAAGCTCATGATAAATAGATGGGTATAAGCTATAAGATGGAAAGCTCGTGATAAGGATACACCATAGTGGATGGATCATAAAGGAGCTAGGATGTGATCTCCAAAAGGCTATGTTGCATAGGAAGAACTTGCCCCATTCTAGGTGGTAATGCTTAAGATTTTGCATGACAAAGTTTATAACCAAGGGATGACATGATGGATTGGTTTGGATAAGATGGATAAATGGTCAATGTATAGGACTTGGTTTGAAAGAAGGTATGCCAAGAGATGTCCAAACATGTTTCAACATTTTGCCCCTATGTCTTTAGTAAAATCAAAAGGCAAGAGGATGGATAAATGGGTTCAGTGGATAGGCATGTTTATGTAATGGATAAGGATGGCAGGATGGTATGGTAATAGTTTGGAAATGGATAGGTTGGATGAGACAATGTGCCCCCAAGTGTAAGTGACATAGAAGATCAACCTACACATGACACCTGTTTGCTAGGTTTTCATCATGGTACTTATCCAAGGCACCTGTTTACCAGGTTTTCACCGTTGGACGAAGGGCTTTCTCTTTACTTTTTTTATTTTTTTATTTTTTTGCTTTTTTGCTTTTAGATGGGTTGACAATTACACATGGCACCTATTCGCCAGGTTTTCACCATGGTAATGGATAGGAGGGACTCAAGTGGCTAGTGCTATGAAGGTCAATAGTGTCCCTTTAGAGATTGATGATGTCTTCGCATGGACCATGTCAAGTGTGCTCATAGATGTTGATAAGGGATTTCATGGATGGGAGATGGATTAGGTGGATAGTAGATTATGATGTGGATTATGGAAGGTTCATGCAAGGATGGATGGATAAAAAGGCTTATGCAAAAGCATGGACCATAGGAAGGTGATGGGAAAGATTTGTAGGATAATGGATGGAAGATGGGGAGATGTAGTTATGTGGAAATGTTTTGGAATGGAAGGGAACCATGACCAATGGTTGCACACACCATGATAAACATTGAAGCTTTTGATTGGATGGTATGTAGGAAGCAATGGAGATGTTTTCTTAGGGGATGGTTGATGAAGTGATTTAGGAACCCACATAGATTTAGTATTTTTAGTGTTTTTTCTTTGCTTGTGGGATTGTTGAAGGAAATGAAAGTTTTGGATGGAAGTAGGCTTTTGGATGGATATAGGTGATTGGGATTCTTGAGATGTGGATGAGGATGCCTCATTCGCTTTGCTAGCTTTTTGCTTAGGAACCCAAACCATTTTGCTTTTGGGCTTTGCTTTTGGAGGTAAGGGTTTAGATGGCTGCTTAGATGAAGTTTGCTTTGATTTTGATTCTTTATGTCCTAAGGTATGAAGACCTTTAGGATTTTTGGTAAGATTTTTAGCTTTATAGGTAGAGGCATCAAAATTTTTGCTTTTGAATCCCATGGAGTGGGTGGAGTGGATGGAATGATTGGAAGATTTATGCTTAAACAATGTGTGCTTTTGTTGGTCATGATTAGGGATGTAAGGATACTTATGAATGATAGGTATGTTAGGTGTTGGAAGCAATGGTGGCAAGGTGGATGGAGGGATATTTGGAGTTGGTAAAAGTGGAGGCAAAGTGGATGGCGGAAGGTGTATGGTCACATGCTTTTGACATTTGTAGGTTGATGGAGATGGAATGGTAACATATGTTTTGGGTATATGATAGGATATATGATGGTAAGTGGTAGGCTTAGGATGCATGAAGGGATTACCAACATCTTTATATTGCTTACCTTGGGGTTTATATCCAAGGCCATATGAGCATGGAGGAATCTTGACATGGTTTGACTCCAAAATACCTTATTCATAAAGGCTTAGACCTTTGCCTTGGTAGTTCATGTTTTGGAGGATGCGATGGGCTATGGGACTAGGTGTGGTTTGAACACTAGACTTGAGTTCATTATTGGATGAAGAAGGTGAAGTGGATAGAGGTTGTTTTTGTCCTAAGGAAGAACATTCATGGACAAAGGTGGTAAGACCAAGGGGATATGATGGTGGACTTGAAGTGGAATTGATGATGGATGTGGAAGGATGATCATTAGGATCTTGATTAGCATTGTGTTCATGTTGATCCAAGTTATTTGTTTGATCATGTATGCTTACTTGGGGGACAAGTGTCTCATCATGACAAGTGGATGTTTGCTCATTATGGATAGGGCTAGATGAAAGATGACTAGGAGCAATGTGAATATCTTGCTCATGAATAGATATAAGATTATGGATAGGATCAAGGTGCTCATGGATAGCTTCTTCATAGGTATCATCTTGATCATAAAGAAGGTAAATGTTATGGATGGGTTGAATGAAAGTGTTTTGATCTTGAGTTGGACTAGGGCTTAATGTTTCCACATGCTTAGGATTAAACCTTTGACATACCTCTCGGATTACTTGAATGGAAGTTGATGACTCTGGGATAGGCTCTTGGTCAACAATATGAGAACATGATGACTCTTGACTTAGATTCATAATAGGAGACTCTTGAATAGGCTTGAAGGCTTGTAGGTCACATGATGGGCTTGAAGGGCTAAGAATGTTAATGGAAGGCTCTTGGATAGGCCAAAGGATAGGTGGACCACATGATGGGATTATGACCTTTGGAAGTTCTTTGGTAGGCTCATGAATTGGTGTTTGACATGGGGGTAGTGTATTCCTAGCTAGTAGCCAATGGATCACATCCTTCACAAGGGTATGAGTTGATGGGCAATATAATGGATGGATGATAATAGTAGATGGTGTTGTAGGCTTATGATTAGGATTAGGTTGAGGGATAATTGGATTGGATGGATTAGGATTTGGACTAGATGGGGGTGACACATAGGATGGGGATGATGTGGCATGATTTCTCATTATAGGTAGGTACACCTTGTACACAATTGAGATAAATATTGGGCATTGATTTGTATTATGGCCTTTGGTCCTATGGTATGCACAATAATCATGTTCATCATATGGACTTTCTTCACATGGGTTGATGGGGGGAAGTTCAATGAGTTTTGCTTCAAGCATTCTTTGTAAAACTATCTCAGCTGCATCCTTAGGTGAAGGATTAGAATGACTTGATGATGAAGGTAATGAAGGGCTTGATGGTTTGGAAGGTAGAGGGATTAATGGACTAGGAATGGGATCACATGGTGATGTTGGGATAGAACTTGTTGGCTCATGTGTTGGCATGTGATTGGATGATGAAGGCCACTCTAGATTAGTATCTTCCTTGTCAAAGGTTATTAGATCTTGCATAGGATAACTTGGACTCATTTGATTTATATACAAGGGGCCACTTGGATTTGGATATGATTCTTGTTGGAAAGGTGGACTTAGGTCTATCAATGGTGCTTGATAGTATTGTTGAAAAGGTGTACTTGGACTTACTTGATTTATATACAAGAGCCATTGGGACTTGGATGTTGTTCTTGTAATATCACTTGATTGCTTTGTGGATGGGCTTGGTGGTATGTTGGAATGTCAGCATGAGGGATTGAATAAGCTTGAGGTGGATGTTCATAGGTTGATGTGGCATTGACTTGGTGGATAGGTGGATTAAGTTGATAGGAAGTGGATGGATATGACATCTGGCTATAAGGTGGAGTAGGTTGGTATGGAGTGGCTAAGGTTTGTTGTACTTGTCAGGCTTGACTAGTGGCTAAAAGGTGTTGGACTTGGGTTATGGAGTGTTGCAGTTGAGGTGATTGGCTTGCATGGGGTTGAGCTTTTTGGATGAAGAATTGTAATATTTCAATGGCATCTTGGTTGAGGGGTTGTGATCCTTGATAAAGATTTTGAAGGAATCTTTGGAATTTGATTTTTGGGTCCTCTGATGTAGACATGTTGTCACCCAAGTGTTTGCCTTAAGTCCTTTTAGCAAGTGCTTGTTTAGGGATTTGGATGATGATGTGGATTGTTTGGATGACTTGGCTATGTTTGAGATGAAAGTGATTGGGTTTGAATGTTATTGGAAGAATGTGTAGGATAACTTGTCTTTATGTGTTTGGGTGTTTAGAGCTTGATGTGGCAATATTCAAACAAATGATTATGCATATACACACATGAATCACTCACGCAAGACACATAAGCAAGTTTTAGTTTGGAAGAATGTGATGATGGTTAAGCAAGCATGTGAAGACACTTCAACAAGTCCTAGTCAAGGCAAGGCCACTATCACAAGGAGGTTCTAGTGAAAATCTAGGGGACCGGCACCCCACGAGCATCTAGCAAGCCACTTAAGACTTTAACTAACCCTACTAGGAGTTTTAATATACACAAAGGTACACCTCCTTTCGAGTTAGCACTGTATGGTGAGCGCTAATATCGGTTAGACTTGGCTTTCACCTTATCCTCTGATTTTTATAGTGGACCGGATGAAAGTACCACTTGAGGTCGTTCCCTTGGGGTGGATACCAAGGCAGGCCTCTCTAAGGTTCAACAAAAGCAACACAAGTAAATGTTTTTGATCTCCAAGTTCGTGTTGGGACACGAGGAGAGAGCATACACATTTACTTGGTCACATTCGCATGAGGTTCATTAACCTTAGAAGTTCAATGTGTGGAAGACAATGCAAGCACTTGTTTGTTTTAAAGCCCAAATCTAAATGTGATGAAAGACAATGGTTTGTTTTAAGCCCAATTTCAATGGTATGATTGCAAACAATTGTTCGTTTTATGCCCAAAATCCAAATGTGTTTGCAAACAATGATTAGAAGATGAGAAATGAAATGATTGCACCTGGTTAATTCGCTATCCAAATTGCTATAGATGTTGATATTGCTTCTGCTAAAGCTCTTTATGATCACCTACAACATAAAAAAAAATGCTATTATAATGCAGGCATAAAAAATAGGCTCATCAGGCAATAAAAATTATAATTTTAGATGCATAGCCGAATTAGATTTGATTATTTCGATACATTTTTAGTTTGAAAATTAAAAAACTAAAGAAGAGGCCCCTATTAATTTTTAGAGAGCTTTCTGAAAATGTAAAAAAAATTAGAGAAATTTCTTGATTTTCACCTAGAAATGCGGATTTATGAAAAAGGTACAGTTGGGAAAGATTTGATATTTTTGCACTATAAATGACTTCCAAATTAAATCTGTAAAACATAGACCCCCATTATAATTTCGAGAGCTTTCTAGAAATGTAAAAATTTCTGAAAAAATACTGATTTGCTCCCAAAATTGTGATTTTATGAAAAAACATAAAAACATGATAAATCCTGTAAAATTCGCAATAAACCCAAAATTTTTCTGCTGTAGCTTCCTTATATCATGGACAAACTTTTGCTAAAATCTTGTAGAAAAATTCGTAGCCATTTGGAAGATATGATGAAATCTTTAAAACCTAGGGTTTTGTCCAAAAAGTAGCAGATCTACAACAAAAAGTTAATTAAACTTGCAAAACTCAACAATGGGGGTTATATGAATGCAAATTTTTACTACAAAAACCTACAAAAAAGATCAAGCGAAGTGAGTCCCACCAGGCATGCCAAATGTAGTTAGGGTAAAGTCGGCTTATGATGAGAACTTAATTCAAATAAAATATTTGAATTAGTTGGGATATGAGTTGGATATTAATTAAATAAATAAAATTTATTTAATTAATTGGCTAATGGAATAAGTGGGGTTAAGAGTGGGATTTGGGACAAAATGCTACATGATGTCTAAGTGATGTTTTTGACAAGGTGTTGCTAGACATGAACAAAGTTGGGACAAATTTGGGTGTCTACAAGGTCATTCATGTTTACTTCATTTTCAATGTTAAAAGCAAAGTGTGATAGAAACTTATTTGCTAAGTCTGAAAAAGACTTAATTCCTAGAGGTAAATGAGAGAACCATTCAAGAGCTTGTCCTGCTAAGCTTCAAGGAAATAGTCTGAAAAGATATGTATCGTCATGAGCAACATCAAGACATGCCACAAAGAATGCTCTAAGATGGTCTTCTGAATTTCCTTTTCCTTTGTACTTATCAAATTGTGGAATTTCAAAGTGTGGCGGAAAAGGTGTCATATGAAGTGACTTGTCAAATGGATAAGCACATATGTTTTCTAAGGAAAATGTCTTCTTGCCTTGTCCTACCACTTGGTTGATCATTTGTTGAACACCCGCTAGAGATAATTACTATTGTTGCAAAGGGGGTGAAACATGGTATGGTGTATATTGAGGTTGTTGTTGTGGGATATATGAAGTCATGACTATTTGTTGAGGTTGTGTACTCACAATGTATGTCAAAGGATTGGTATGTGACACATATGTGGTTGAGGAGTGTTGCCCTTGAGACATAAGTGGTGGTTGGGTATATTGTGACGAATTGGCACCAATATTTTGCATCACATGAGAAGTGGAAGATCGATTGACACTAGTTAATGGTTGTGAATTTGGAGTTGGGTTTGTGACATGGTAAGTGATGGAAGGATTGGTGGATGAGAAAGAAGGATGGACACTTGGATTTGTATTTTGGACAACATGAGGATTGATATGTGTCATGTGTTAAGTGACAATAGGAAAACCTTGGGTAGCATAAGATGGATTGATGGTTTGTGAAGGATTGTAAGAAGATGATGGAATGGATGTAAGTTGCTCAACATAAGTGACCGTAGTGCTAGGATTGGCTCGAGAAACAATAGGAGGGTCACTCATGTCAATAAGACTAACATTGGGATTATATGGTGTATTGGATAGATTAGTGGAGATAGTGGAAAGCATATTAGCAGTAGGTATATGAGATGTGGTATCCACATGGGATATAGCAGGTTGTGATGGTTGTGAAGCTTGGACTGTTGGTGTTGTTTGGATAGTTTGGGAAGCTTGCGCACTATGGGATATGGGGATAGCTTGTGATGTTTTGGGGCATTTGCACTTGGGCCACATGGACAGCTTGTGTTACATGAGGCATGGAAACGGTCATGGTAGGAGGAGTATGTTGAGGAACCTGGAAAGGTGGAATTTTCAAATTTTGTGAAATGAAAGGGAGCACATTGGTTGGCGTTATCAAAGGTTCTAGAGTGTACTCTAAGCGTGGTGGATCAAATGAAGTAACAATAGGCAGTGAAAGAGATGTGTTGAAAGATGGAGTTTGTGATATGATAGGGGATGGTGTGACTATAGTGGATGGTCCCTTTGCAACAACAGTGGGAGTGTTTGGATTGTGCTCTCTAATAGCAGATATGTCAAAATCTATTGGTAATTTAGCACCCATGTGAGCAAGTTGCAAGAAGTAGCGATTAGGATCGGATAAGACAAGTCTCTCAACATGATCCCACACATGTGTATCCTAAAATTTTGATAAGTCTTCTTGGGATTGTTCCTCATAAGTCTCCAAAAGTGTTTGAGGTTGCACTTGTTGTGAAGATGACTCTCCAATGGCATACCCATGAGGCATAAACATATGAGGAGGCATACCGGTTGTAAATTGAGTCACGTCTCTAAGAGGTGTTGATCTAGATTGTTGCATCTTATCTTCCATCTTAGCTTGCAATTTGGCTTCCATTTCAACTCATAGTTTGGCTTCCATTTCGGCTCTATATTGACTCCTAGTTTGAGGCATGATGAATGATGTTGAAAACTGAACTTTAGCTTGTCAAGGTTTTGAGACCCAAAAAGATGATAGTTTGCTGATTATTTGGTTACTGGTTGCTTTGTTGTTGGTTGGACTTCCCTAGAGAATAGCTCACACACTCAAGGGAAAAGTTATTTGCTAAGGTTGCTATGTTGCTGATGTTGTTGAAGCTAAAGCCAGGAGATGATGTTTTGCTGATTGATTGAATTGATTAATTTGATGTTTGGTTTGCTGGTTTGGGATCTCAAGAAGATGAAAAGCTCATTAAATTTGATTGGTTGGTAAACTCAAAGCAGGAGACAAAGTCTAGGTATCTACTAATGATCAGAGACAGGTCTAAAAGCTAATGCTAAGACTGAACAAGTTGGACTTGTGGCTAATTCGACTGAGTCACTAAGATTTGCTGGTATTTGACCACAGGTGACAACTAATAGCTCATATGCGATTCAGAAAAGGCCAAAGGTGACTAGTAATAGCTTAAATGCGAGCTAGTTTTGGTTCTAATAGCAGGTTACAATGTTAACCAGAGGTGAGCCAATTTTCTGTAGGTGATTAGTATTGACTCAAAAGCGATTTACTGTTGATTAGAGGTGATGTAGTTTAGACTAGAGGTGACTGAATGTTGTTTAAAAGTGATCCGATTTAGGCAAAAAGTGGCTAACTGTTGTTTAAAGATGATCCAGTTTAAACAGAAGGCGAGTGACTGTTGTTTAAAAGTGATTTAGTTGTCTATATGCGAGCAGTTTAAGCTCAAAAGAGACTATGTCTATTAGGAAATATGTCTAATTTGTGTTTTTTGATAAGAAAACAATAATTGCAGTCACTCACACTCACAACAATCACAAACTTGTACAACCTAGGATAGGAAAGGAATGTCTTTGTTGAGTCCCCTCACTGTGCTTATTCAAAGCCGATAGCCTTAGGATCTTGGTAGCACTAGCTCCTCTCCATGGCACACACTTCTCACGCATACCAAGATCTAGGTTTCCCAAGGCTTGTCCCCCCACCAAACCTTAGGATTGTCCCTACTATCTCTTCTAAGAACCACGTGAATCAGAGCGGCTTCAAAGGTCCCACCTTTTGCGTCAACAAATAGAAGGTTTTTGGCTACTACACAAAGTTGTTAATAAGGGCATCTGTTTGGGTGGCTATAGGTGCTGCAGTGCTACTCTTCATTATGGAGTTTCCCAGCCTTCAAGGGTTACGCCTTGGAGGGTTTTGGGGGAGGTTGGCTATTGGTATAACACAACAACACTCGTTGTTTGTGGCTTTCGACACAAACACTTTTCTTATATAGCAGTTCAAAATGACTTGGCTTTAGCCTGTTACCACTTCAGTCGTATCCCTTCTCACAGTGGGAAGGTAGGCCCTCTAAAGATAATAACAAGTTCTTATACACCCAAGATCCATTTGATAGGCAAGGGGAGAGGATACTTTTGTTATTAAATTTGGGTTACAATCAAGCACATGCAAGCAATAAAAAATAAATAAATCAAGCACAGAGCAAGCAATGATTTGTTTTAAGCACCAAGCCCAAATGTTCCTAATTTAGTGAAAAACCACAAGTCTTGGACCGATCGAAGCTACAATAGATATGTTAGTAGTTTGATAACCTCCTTTTCTTGGACAATCGATAATATGCTGCACAAATACCCAATTAGTAGCCAAGAAAAACAAACTGCAAATGATAAAGACTGAAAATGAGACAGTTTACTAAAGGTGATCAACTGTTGATGAAAAGTGAACTATATTCTACCATAGGTGAAATGTTACAGATCATAAGCGGTACCTATGATGCCAAATACAAATTGATAAAGCTCACAAGCAACACGAAAAAGCAAGAAGTGACTAGTTACAGATCATAAGTGACTCAGATCTGCAAGAAAAAATAGAATGCAACAAAAACCCTAGTTTTACATTAAGGAATTCAATTAGCTAAAGGCGATCACTGTCAGATTAAAAGCAATTCAAATAAAGGCATAAGTGACCCTTGTTAGCATATAAGCGATGTAAAACAGACAGGAAGTGACTACTTTTAGCTCATAAGCAATTTAGAAAATGCTAAAAGCAGCAGGTTTCAACTCAGAAGCGAGGCGTATAGTCAAACAGTGACTGGTTTTCACTCAAAAGCGACTGGAACTTGCTGTAAGCGCTTGGAAAATCTGATCTTCACAAAAACAACTTCAAATAGAAAGTTAATCAAGGATGTGTGTCCCACCAGGTGTGCCAAAATGTGATAGGTAAAAAATCAGGTTAATAAGATCAAGCATAGCCATGAAAACCTAACCCTACCATCATCAAAGAATCTAATCCAAATGAAATCAAAAGCATACAATTCAAGCACAATATGACCTAGATTGTATGATTCCTTGTTTATGATGTGGATTACTTCTCAAAAATAAGTAATTATGGAAGATAAAAGCTACCATGATGGATGGATGATAAAGCTAATATGCTAGATGGATGCTAAAGTGCTCAATATGCTCAGGATGATAATGTAGACGCTATATGAATGTTGGATAGATGTAGCATGGAATGAGAGGGTGTTTATATAGAACTTGTTAGGACAGGAAAATTTAAAATTTTCTATATTTACATTTCTCCATATTTGACCAAATCATAGAACATTTCCCCCAAAAAAATCATAATAAAATTGATGCATCCAATAAAAGGTCCATGACAAAAACAATGAAAAGGGCTTAAATTTCATACTATCGGCAAGACTTTACATGACTTGTGCCGATCTATGTTGAAATAACTATCGGCATGAAAATGAGGATCAGAGAGAAGATTTTGAAGGTCACCGATGGAGGAAACTATACCGATGACCTTTCATCGGGGAGAAAATTTACCAGTCATACCGATCGATAAGACTAAAAGCTATCGAGTAGCGCTTTGAAGATCATCCCGACAGTATACATTAGACCGATGGGGCATTTCAGTGAAACTCTCACCGAACATCCCTTAGAATCAAATGAACTAATGGTCATCGGCAAGAGATAAATATTGGAGTGAAAGATTATCAAGTCTCCAATGCTCCGGTGTCTTGGCGAACAACAAAAGGTGCTTCGGTATAACTCACACTGATGTGTGTGATGAATAAGAACCATCAACAAAACTAAACAGGTCAAAATGAAACTTATATGTCTCACCGACTCACAAGTCACAATGATATAAGTGTCAGTGACACTTCGTCAAGTTCTCGTCGATAAAGAGTATAAAATAGCCATCGGAGAGATAACCATGATCGGGTGACTTAAAAAGGATTACCTCGATGGTATGACTCACTCCGATAAAAATGAGGATTACACCTATTGATAAGAAGTTATACTAATCATATCAATGAGATATTAAGAAAGTCCTACTGATCCAAGATAGAAAGGGCTATCGGGACGATGATGATGATCAGGTAAACATAGATATGTTATCCTGATGGCATAAATCACCCTGATAACAATTGTTGTCACACATATCGATGAGACTCTCACTGATAGTTCTATCGGTAACACTTGATATATCGGAGGGAAATATAAATCACATAGCGATGAAAGAGGTCATGCCGATAGTAGTTGTGCCCACTTTCACATCAGGTAAAGTATAGATATCTCCTGCTGATATAACTTAATACAGCATCGAAGAAACAATTGAAGGGTTATAGCGATTGATTGTTCACACCATAAAGAGATATTAAAGTTGCCTAGACATTATGAAAGTTATGCCAATGAAAGGCGTTATGATGATGTGACATTTCACAGTGATGAAGGACATTGAATTACTCAAACAAATAAATGCAAATGGTGATGAAATCCTCTAAAGATCATTGTAATTAAAATTAACAGAGTTGTTGAGAAGAGAATATAGGGGAAATCTTGAAGTGCAAATAGAGGATTTTGATTGCAGCCACAGACGACAGGTACATATATACATACCATTGTGTTATAGCCTATCTTTTGATTTTTTGATGGAGACTCCGGGAAAGGGAAAAAGCAGAAAATCACAAGGAGAAACAAGTAAATCTAAAAAACAAAAAACTGATAAAACCCCCGAAGAAAAGATAAAAGACAGAAAGCTCAATCAAGATTTGATTGATCAATTGCCAGGGTCAACTCCCAAGGCTAGAAGGTCTGCTCAACTTAGGGCAGAAGTGGAAAAATTAGAAGACAAATATAAATGCTTAGGAGATATTTGGACCCCAATTAGAGGATATGAACTTTTCAGATTCCACTATAACAGGAGATTTAGGAATGCTCCATTGTCAAACCCATGGCATTTAAATTTGGGTAAAATGGTGGTCCCTAATGTATTCCTGAATGTTGAACTCCTACAACTTCTTGCCAAACAATACAATCCAAGTCTAAAGGTTATATGCAACCCACAAGGGGAGCCTATTATTTATTTGTCAAAAAATGCCATCTGTCAAGTATTCAATTTGGATGATTTATGCACTTTCCCTATTATTTATGAGGATCTAGAAAATGAATACTAGAGAATGGATACAACCTACAATGGATGGAGGTTGCCTATTCATAGGCCCAGAATTGAAGGAGAATTAGTGCCTCTAAACGAAAATGATGGTCCTCCTTTTCATGTGGCAATATTTGAACCATATATACAACACACTTACTATTCTATGGGTCAGGTATTAGGATTAGAGGTCCCTGAATTCATGACAATCCCTTTGATGGTCATAGCTATGGACATCCAATGCTATAATGCAAGGCAATTTGATTATGCTGCTTATGTTGTTACTAGAATTGACTCTAGCGTAACCGCAATAAAAACCAATGCCCCAACTGTTTCTTTTGAGCATTATTCCTTTCTTATGCACATAGTGCTATATTATGGCCAATAAATGGGGTTATGGTCAACTAAATTTAAGGTTGTTCCAATAGACTAGAAAGGGCAGAGGTTACCAATACAAATATGGACCAGGGTTTGGGACAACAGATATGCTTTTTCTAGTTATGTGCAATTCGAAGAGTATTATGTAAAAGTATTGTATAGGTATTTCAATCACCCTTGTGAGTATTCAGTCTCAACTAAGATAAAGAGATTCCTCAGACCGAAAGATTTTGGTGGCCCTCCCACTGTTATTCATAATTGGGTTAATTGGTATTGCATTGAAGATGCCACCATGGTTAGAGTGTATGGTTTTGAAGACACTCCATTTATCTTACCCAAAACTGTCCCTGACAGAATTGCTTATTTGGAAATAGTTAGGCAAATGCACTGCTCGAATGTAATGCATCTGAGCTCACATGATAACCAATCTTTTATGCCCAACACCTTATGTTTTGGAGATTTTACTACGGTGTCCAAAGAGGGTTACAATCTCATCATAGATAAATTGATGCATCACAATATGAAGTGTGTTGAGGTGAGGAAGGGATTTGACCATGAAGGATTTATTGACTATGCTCGAAGGAAACAAAACCTTGGTGGATACATACACATCCCTTATCCACATGATGATGTTATTAGAAACCTAGAAGAGGCTGAGGTAGAATTGGTGGTAGAAAAATATAACAGGGATCTAAGTGAGAAAAGAAAACAGCTGGCAGAGGTTGAGGTTGTATCCTCTGAAGATGAAGAACCAGCAGGGCAAGAAGAGCCATAGGACAAAATAGTAGAGATGTCCAAAAGAAAAATGCTACAATATCAACCTCTTGTCGTAATACATGATGAGGAGGGGTCTGCTGAAGAAGACCCACATCAAATAGCTTATGATTCTTTTATCTCTGATGATGAATTTATTCATTCAAAAGAGTTGAAGTCATTTTTGTATAAATACAAATGGAAGGAAATCAGAGAGTCAGTAGATGATGTTTCTGCTAACAATGAAAGATAATTAATAGATATGCTAAAAATAACAGTGGATAAGGAGATGTAGGATATGACCCCTAGCAAGGGGAGACAGTTGCTTAAAGATGCAGGGGTGATGATTTTTCCGAACCTTGATTTAAATTCTTCTTTAGTCTTTGATAATTTTCTAAATAATACAGATAATAAGTATAAACTCACTCCAGAGGGTGTCAATGAAGTATATATGGGCACCAAATATAATAATGATGAAAATTCATTAATGATATGGGCCTTATATCCTCCTTTTAAAAAGATAGCAATTATAGACACTGAGAAAACGTTTGGCCACGTCATGACTCTGAAAGCAGGGGAGACTAATCCTTTGATAACTGCAGACATTGGCATCAACATTGCAAAGTTAAATAATTCACAGGCTTAGATGTTGATTAAAAAAAGAGATATGTATAAACTGAGCTGTGAGAGGTTGACAAAGAAAATGATTATTTAAAGGATGCTGTTAAGAGTACATTCGGAGGATCAACAAAAAGGTTAACCCTGGGTGAAAGTTCACAAAGCACCAAGGCACTATCCATAGATCAAGTAGCACAAATTCATATGGATACACTGGTTATAGTACTTTAGAGCAGGCATGCCAACATGGTGCATTGGTTGAATCAATTCTAGGATATTTTTTCTCAAAATTATAAAGTAATTCAAGAACATGAAAGACTTGAAAAAAGGTTGCAAGAGAAGATAAATGAGAAGCAAGGTAAGGATACTTCTGACATTGTAGGTGCCTCCAATATAACAGAGTTGATCAAGCAACATCAAAAATATTATGATCAACTTAAAGCTGATGCCAAGGAATGTGATGAAGCTTCAAAAATAGGAGTGCCCTTGTTATTCAAAAGTGATAAAGAACTAAAAAACAAAGAAGAGTAGAGCAGTGACTGTCAAGCTATATTACATGAAGCTTTGGGAGCTCTTAAAGACAAAGATTTTGTATCTAGGGAGGCTTGCAAACATTTGGAGAAGATGGTCACGATGGATGTGGTTACAAGGAATGCAATTGAATTTACTGATTCTCATCGTGGCTAGGAGTACATAGATCATGTTGCTAAACTTTACCTGTGGTTGAATAGAGCCTAATCATTGTTATGTTGTCTTTTTAACTTCCCAAAAGACTTATTGAAGAGTTATGTCTCTTCACAAAAATACCTATATAAGTTCAAACAATTGGTGCTTAAAGATCATCAGCAGTAGAATATATACATATAATTCATAATGTTTCTCAAAGACCATGTTACATATTTTTATTGAAGAAGTAGATTGAAGTTCTTTGATTCAGTGGTTCTATTCTAATATCAATTGTCTGTTAAGATTATTCAATTGTGTGTTTGCCTCTAGTTCTATGTTTCATTTTTATTCAAATTAATATATCAAGCATATATTTAATTTGTCAATGCACATTCTGTTGATAACTGAGAGGGGGGGGTGAATCAGTTATCCTAATTATTTCCCTTATTGAACTTTCCTTTTAATTGAAGCAGCATAAAATCAAACACAAAACATTAACCATGAAATAAGAAACACATGACACAGTATTTTTGACGTGGAAACCCTGTTAAGGGAGACAACCACGGGGTGATTAACCCAAGAATTATTCTCTGTTAGAAGAATAGGAAATTACAAAAATGGCACTTGCCAATTAGGGCTCACTGCCCGAGCACACTGCTCACAAGAGGCTCACTGCCTACAAGAAGACACACTGTCTTACAAAGTGATAAGAATCACAGTCTTGAACTGATTGGAAGCATCTACATATGCTGGAGTTCAGTTCCGGTTAGGTTCAGTATACTGATCTGCTGCACTTCATCTTTCCTCTGTTCTTTAGTCTGCTATCCTTTCACATACCGGATCTTTCTTGCTGCTTCTGCTCTACTCTGGACTTGTTCGCATATCCTTTCACACATTTTTTACACACTTTACAACTAAATCCATCCTCTATATATATCCGCACAAGTAATTTCATCACCTTTCTAGTCGGCATCCGGATCAGTCTAGTTTCTTACAAACTTAGTTCTGTCGGCTGAATCCTTGCTCACCAAGCAATGCGGATCAAGCATATACTTGTAGATATCATCAATTATGTCGGCCAAACATGATTCATGCCTCCGCAACCTTTATCATCATCTGTAACACATCCGGAAAGTAGTCTGATACTCTGTCAGTCAGTTCTTCCTCTGTTTTCACTGTCTCTCAGGAATCCGGTACTCAACTATTCATATCTTTTTCCTTGTCCAACTCCGGAGGCTAAATCCTTGGAATATACCACTCAAGATAGTCCTCTTGACTTCCCCAGATCCGCACTGCACCAAGACACTTCCTCTGAGAGATCCGGACCAATCTGTCGGACCTTGCCACATGCTCTGTTCTTGTTCACCGGACCACAACAATCTTCAATCTGACTTCCGGTAGAGACATATCATGACTTGCGGATATGTGGGATGACCTTTGTTGCCATCAATGACAACAACCATGAATCCATATAGTGTCTCTTGCCAACACATTCATTGTATCTGTGTGATTAAGTAAATTGGTTTCCATTTGAGGAATTAAAATCCTTCTGATCAGTCACAATAACTTGGAAGTGTTAGTTTGGATTACTAAGTAGAGCCATATAATTAGGATTGCCATTCTGTCTCCAAGATAATATTATCTATTATTCTTGCATATTCATTTCAATTGGTTCCTTCAAGAAAGGATTAAAATACCTTTTGGTGAATTATAAGATATCTGATTATATTGGTTGGATTATCAAGAAGAGTTTGTCAGTCATTTGTTTGCACGTTTATACAAGTTATAAACTAAAATTGTGCCAAACAATTAGAATTATTGTCCACTATAAGCCACTAGTATTAGTCCTTCATTTGACTCTGTTTACCCAACAAGGCACTGGTTTTATTTCTATTCATCATTTAAAATTCACCTTGATATTGCTTATACAATTTATACCAACCACTCATTAGATATAAGAATTAGTTAGCAAGCTTTCATCTATCCTACACCATATGCCATTGTAGATAGATTTAATCAGTCAATACATTTATATTTAGTCTACCTTAATTCCCAAGGTTCACCCACCTAGGTGTAGCAGGACCTAAAGTGTAGGAAATCATCAAACCTTAAAGGTTGATTTTGTTAAGTTAGTTCAAAAACGTTGCTACTCTAAACATAGAGCCTGGCATCCTCTTAGGATTAGCAACCTACATTTTTGAGACCTAACAAATTGGCAACTCTACTAGGGACTTAAATAAAAGACCTTAGAAGAATTATTCCTTTCATAGAGTCATTTCAGAAACTTTCATTTGGTAACTCTGCTGGTAACAAGAACCCTGAAAGATAAAATTACAAAATTTTCCTATTTACAAAATAGGTGGTGACTCTCGTGATTATTTTTACAAAAAATTAATACCAAATGGATGGTAGGAGATCCAAGATGGAAGGCAAGAAATTGCAGTCATCTTAGAAATATTTCCAAAAGAAATGGAACTTCAAATTATTCTCACTAGGATAATCATCAAAATGCTCAAGAGGATGATATGGAGAAAACTATTCCAATTCACAATAAGTTCACACTCCTGCATGATTCTAATGAAAATCTCAATGGAGTAAATGATGATGTCTTGGCAAGATACAGACTGAATCCTCAAGAACAACTCAAGTATGAGGCACAGGTCATGAGGGATATTGATAAAAAACAAGCTGAATATGATTTCAAGATGTCATTACATTAGGGAGAAGGGGTAAACCATGGATTCTCAAGTCAAGAAATAAATGACAATCCAGAGAATCTAGGAAGTATGAGTAAGGAGTAGCAAGAGGTGCTCATGCTCTGGAAAGAACTCGAAATGTTCAAGATACAGGAGGATAGAAGGTCGTTACAGCAGCAGATTCAACAGATGAAGAGTAAAGCTAAAACAACCCCTCCAAAATATGTACCTCCGCATAGAGGAAACACTTCAAGGAATCTACAGAAAAATACAAGTGGTGTTCAAAATTCACATGCAGCTGGAAGTCATCAAAATACTATTCCCCAAAACCCTAGACCACCTCCCATACATAATACATCTCAACATATGGCAAATCATTACCCGCCCCCTGGCCAACAATATTATAGACCATAAAATCCCTACATGAATCCTCACATAAACCCACAACAGCAATATGCCTATTATCAGCCACCAGGTGGATACAATTACTATCCTAATCCACCACCCATGAACTTTCCACCTCAAAACCTTGCAAACATATGTAGCCAATTTGATTTAACTGGGTATTAGTTGTGCCCATATCCTATGGATAGTAGTTGGAGAAACATAGTCCCCAAGTTTACTGGCAACAATGCAATATCAGCTAAAGATCATATCAGAAGCTTCAATGCTTTCGTACAAGATATTGGTATGGACTGGGAAGATATTAGAATGAGGTTATTCATGATGTCCCTCACTGAAGATGCGAGAGATTGGTTTAACAACTTACCTGATGGCTCAATCAGTTCTATGACTGATTTCCATAATCAATTTAAGGAGCAGTATGGCAACCAGTATGCCCCTGAGTTTGCATTACATGAACTGATAAGTATATAGAAGTACCAAAATGAATCAGTATATGATTTCAATCTAAAATTTTCCAAATTGCACAACAAGGTACCACATGGATCCAAGTTGTCTGATCCAACATCACTGAGCATTTATATGAAAGCATTTGACCCCAAGATAGGGTATGAGCTTAGGAATCGGTGTCCTGCAACCCTGGCTGAAGCTTAGAAAGCGGCTTTAACTATTGAGAACAATAGGAAAGTTGCAGGTATGGTTAGCAAGAGAGATAACTATAGAAGTCCTCAAAACCAAAATGTTCAATAGACTAAACAAGAAGGTCAGCATAGGCATGAAAGGCCCAGGTTGCATGATATGCCATACAATACAAATTGGAAAGATGGAAGACCCATCGATAACAACAGAAAACTGCATTATGGCAAGGACACCCCTGATCCCCTGAAAAGAAACATGGTACATATGGTGGAAAATAAACCTTGGTGTTTGGTGTGCAATCTACCACATTTACCTGAGTACTATGAGGTGGCTAAATCAGTACAACAAGAGGAGATGTTATATAGTTATAATAGAGACAACCATACTATAAATATGATGCAAGATACACCATGTGTGGTGACTAAAGATTACTCTTCTACAGAGGATGAGGGATATCAATACGATGTAGGAAACCAGAGGCATCATCTCAACATGGGAGAACAAGAAGTGTTCTCAGATCAGGAAGGTGGTTATGATGAACCTACTTACTATGCCAATGAACCATATGAACAATGGAGAAAACCTACTGATGATGAAAGAGAAGCTCTTACTATAGCTGCAATAGCTCAAGCTAAAAATGCTTAATAACATGAGGAATAGGATAGTAAACGTTGAACAAGGGACACCAGGGAGTGTATTCATAAAAGATCAAAATAACAAGAAGAATAATACAAAGTCATCATCTAAAGAACCAGAAAAGGGTGGTAAAGATAAAACGAAAGAAAAATTACAAAATCAAGAAAAGGAAAATATAAAGACAGAAAAGAGTGATCAGACTATGGCCCACTCTTTTGACATTGCTCATGCAGTATCTCAGGTCAAAATATCAGTTCCACTTTTAGAAATGATGAAGATAGATAAATATAGGAATATAGTTGTTAAGCTGATTTTTGATACACCAAGTCAAAAACATAAAGGACATGAAAATAGAACCAATAATGTTCATCAAGCCACTTTCCAAATGCCTAAGGTATACCTTGGTGATACACTGACAAAGAATCCCTCACAGGTAGACCCTTTCTATACTACATTATTGATCAAAAATAGGATAGTGAGGAATTACATGATTGATTCAGGTGCTGCTATGAACATCATGCCTATAGCAGTTATGAAAGAATTAGGAATGTGGGTTGATACTACATTTAGCTAGTGTTATGTAATGGATAATAGATCTATCCCAGTAGTTGTTATTATGAGAGATGTGGAGATAAAACTTGCCTCACACCCTGAAGTAACTTATAACATTGATATTACTGTGGTTGACATCCCACCGTATTATGGAATGCTTCTATCAAGGCAATGGGCTACAATGGCAGGAGGGAATGTCCAATTGGACTTATCATATTCCACCATACTAGTGGGAGGCAAAGAAATCAAGCTGTGTAGAGAGCCAAGGTATGAGAATATTATAGAAAGATTGGATCGGCATCAAATAAATTTCTTCTATGATACCGATTTGGGAGCTTTCAAAGTTGGAGAAAATATGTCAGAGGTGCATAATACTGACCAAATACATACTGAATCTATGAAAGAAGAAAATGATGTATGGAAGATGTATTTTGATGGTGCATGCAGCAAAATAGGAAATGGAGATGGAATAGTTTTTATTTCACCAAGAGGTAAAATTTTCAAATACTCTTTTCTATTAACATTTGAGTGCACAAACAATGTAGCAGAGTACGAAGCCTTGCTCATTGGTTTGAACATAGCCACTTAGTATAAAATAAAAAAAAATAGCTGTATATGGTGATTCTGAATTGGTCACTTCCCAAGTGAGAGAAAAGTACCTATCAAAAAACAAGAGGTTGAGACAGTATAGAAATGCAGTCTGGGATAGTATTGAATTGTTTGATGCCTTTTCAATCAACTGGATTGATAGGTCTAAAAACATTATGGCATATTTTCTAACAAATATTGCACTGAAAAGGGATGATGCCACATTGGGAGGAATTACAGAAGTAGAATTCAAAACTAGACCCACCATCCCAGATAATATACATAACTGGCAAGTGTTTGATAACGATGCTGATATAATTAATTTCTTACATTGTGCTAATTATTATGAAAATCAAGAGATTGATTTCAACACATTTGTAGAAGAGTATGATGGGAAGGAAACCCTTTTTGGTCAAGAGATAGTTCAGTTAAAAACTAATAAATTACCTAAGGGATTTATAGCATTGGAAAAAGCATTCGATGGACATGATAGATTTAAAATGAAAGACACACCAGTGGCATCGAATGACCTTGAAGAGATCAATTTGGGGACACAAGCAGCCCCAAAGAATGTGTATATTAGAAGAAATCTTAACCCAAAAATCAAGAGCTGAATCATCAATTTACTTAGGAAGTTCAGGCATGCATTTGCCTAGTCATATGATGATTTAAAAGCATATAGAGAAGATCTATTTCAACATGAGATACCACTAAAACTAGATGCTAAACCATTCAGGCAAAAACAGAGGCCAATCAATCCTACCTTAGCTCCTAAAATGCTAGAAGAACTTACAAAATTAAGGGATGGGGCTATCATTAAACCTATCAGACATTCTTCCTGGGTATCTAATTTAGTGCCTGTCAGAAAAAAGAATGGTAATATTAGACTGTGTGGATTTCAGGAATTTAAACATGTCTTCTCTTAAAGATAATTATCCCCTCCCCAATATGGAAGCAATATTACAAAAGGTTACTGGATGTGAATTGTTGTCAATGATGGATGGTTTTTCAGGGTACAATCAGGTGAAAGTCAAAGAATTAGAGCAATTTAAGATTGCATTCACCACTCCATGGGGAACATATGTATATTTGAGAATGTCATTCAGACTCACTAATGTTGGAGCAACATTTCAAAGAGCAATGGATGTGGCTTTTTCTGAGTTGATTAATAAAATCATGATAGTATATTAAGATGACTTGACAGCATATTCTAAAAGGGTAGAGGATCATTGCACACATTTGGAGCAAATATTTATCAAAGCCCTAGAATATGGGATCTCATTGAATCCTAAGAAGTGCCATTTTGCAGTGACAGAGGGGAAATTACTTGGTCACATAGTTTCCAAGGATGGAGTGAAGATAGATCCAGAGAGGGTAAAAGCAATTGACCAAGTCCCTATTCCTAAGAATGTGAAAGCTATACAGTCATTTTTTGGCCAGATTAACTTTGTCAGGAGATTTATATCAAATTTCGTAGAAATTGTTTGCCCTATATCAAGGATACTGAAGAAAAACTCAGAGGTGAAATGGATGGCAGAAACAATAGAAGCATTTGCTACTATTAAGAAAGCAATCAAAGAAGCTCCTGTCTTGATATCCCCATATTTCAATAAACCATTCCAATTGTTTTCATTTGCCTCTTACCATACAGTTGTAGCAGTGCTATTGCAGAAAAACAATGATGGATATGAACAGCCCATCTTATTTTTTAGCAAATCCCTTCAGAATGCAAAGTTAAAGTATGACATTGTTGAAAAATAGGCATATGCATTGGTAAAGATAGTAAAAACCTTTAGACCATACTTGGTGGGAGCTAAAATCATAGCATATGTGCCAAATGCTGCAGTCAAGGATGTATTGGTCTAGACCAAAGTCACTGGTAGAAGATGCAAGTGGATCAATAGAATTTAGGAATTCAATATTGAAATCCAGATAACTAAACTAGTGAGAGGACAAGGCCTTGCTAGGTTGATGGCTAAAAGTAATCTCAAAGCTTCCCAGATATGTGGTGCTAATGATGTTGATAATGTAAGTTCTAGTATTGAGCATACTCCATGGTATTCTGACATTATATAGTATCTAAAACATATGAAGTATCCTGAGGGGTATGATGATAACAAAAGGAGGACACTTAAATTACAAGCCTTAAAATATGTATTTGTTGATGGGGATCTTTACTAGAAAAACAAATATGGAATTTTACTACTATGCTTAGATGAGCATCAGTCAAAACATATCATGAAGGAATTGCATGAAGGCATGTGCGGAGGTCATTTTTCAGCTAAGACTACAACCCACAAGATTTTAAGGGCTGGATACTATTGGCCTAAGGTTTTTAATGATTCATATCATTATACTAGAAAATGTGATGCATGTCAGAAGTTTTCAGGTAAGCTGAGATATCAGGGAGCATTGCCCTTAAAACCCATGCAAGTTGAGGCTCCATTCTATCAGTGGGGTATTGACTTCATTGGAGAAATTGTGGAGAAATCAAGTGGTGGACACAAATGGATCTTGGTGGCAACTGATTACTTCACAAAATGGGTGGAGGCAATTCCAACCAAATAGGCAACAAGTAGGGTGGTGATTAACTTTCTGATGGAAAATATTATGTTCAAATTCGGCACTCCAATAAGGTTAATTACAGATAATGGAATGTGTTCTAGATTTGAGGAATTCAAAAACTTCTGTAATACACATGGCATCACTGTGTCCTATGCTACCCCCTATCATCCACAAGCAAATGGACAAGTAGAATCAAGTAACAAAAGCCTCTTGAAAATCATAAAGAGAATGTTGGATAGAAACAAGAAAGCATGGGATTCAAAATTAAGAATGGTAGTATGGGCTGATAAGATCACTGTAAAAAGAGCAATTGGGAGATCTCCTTTTGAACTAGTGTATGGAACACAGGCAAGAATACCATTAGAAAATCTCATTCCAGTTTACAAGTTCATCCTTCAAGAAGATTTAAATATTCCTGAACTAATGGAGGAAAGGTTGGAACATCTTGTAGAACTTGATGAAACAAGGAGACTAGCTCAAAGGTAGAATATTAAGCTACAATCACAAGTGAAATACTCTTTGATAAAAAGGCCAAAGATAGGAAGTTTGAAATAAATGATTTAGTATTGATGTGGAATGCTAGGTGCTAGGACAAAGGAAAGCATGGGAAATTTGAACCTCTATGGTTAGGTCCTTTTGTCATAACTGGCAAAGGAGGTGATGATTCCTACCATCTGTAAAACATGTCTAGAGAAGAGCAGGAATTACATGTGCATGGGCAATATCTGAAACTTTTATTTTCATAATCATGAACAAGGAGGATTGAGCATTGCCAGTGCATGGACAACCCTCAAACAATTCTCAAAATATCTTATTTCATGCACAGTAGTCTAGGAAAATTCCTGTTCCCCATTGCTATCACTCTCATTTCCTATTTTCATAGAATTATCATCCCGAACAAATAAAACAGGTGGTCTACTCCCCCAAGAGATCTGAATCCTTGTTATACTCACAAAGAGTAAAACATCCTAGATAGAGCCACTATTAGGATAGGAAAATTTAAAATTTTCTATATTTACATTTCTCCATATTTGACCAAATCATATAACATTTCCCCCAAAAAAATCATAATAATATTGATGCATCCAATAAAAGGTCCATAACAAAAACAATGAAAAGGGCTTAAATTTCATACTATCGGCAAGACTTTACATTACTTATGCCGATCTATGTTGAAATAACTATCAACATGAAAACGAGGATTAGAGAGAAGATTTTGAAGGTCGTTGATGGAGGAAACTATATCGATGACCTTTCATCGGGGAGAAAATTTACCGGTCATACCGATCGGTAAGACTAAAAGCTATCGGGTAGCACTTTGAAGATCATCCCAATGGTATACATTATACCGATGGGGCATTTCGGTGAAACTGTCACCGAACATCCCTTAGAATCAAATGAAATAATGGTCATCGGCAAGAGATAAATATCGAAGTGAAAGATTATCAAGTCTCCGATGCTTCGGTGTCTTGGTGAATAACAAAAGGTGCTTCGGTATAACTCACATCGATGTGTGTGATAAATAAGAACCATTGGCAAAACTAAACATGTCAGAACGAAAATTATATGTCTTACCGACTCACAAGTCACAATGATAAAAGTGTCAGTGACACTTTGTCAAGTTCTCACAAATAAAGAGTATAAAATAGCCATTGGAGAGATAACCATGATCGGGTGACTTAAAAAGGATTACCCCGATGGTATGACTCACTCTGATAAAAATGAGGATTACACCTATTGATAAGAAGTTCTATAAATCATATTGATGAGATATTAAGAAAGTCCTGCCGATCTAGGATAGAAAGGGCTATCAGGAAGACAATGATGATCGGGTAAATATAGATATGTTATCCTGATGGCATAAATCACCCTGATAACAATTGTTATCACACATATCGATCAGACTCTCACCGATAGTTATATTGGTAACACTTGATATATTAGAGGGAAATATAAATCACATAGCGATGAAAGAGGTCATGCCAATAGTAGTTGCGCCCACTTTCACATCGGGTAAAGTATAGATATCTCCTGCTGATATAACTTAATACAGCATCCAAGAAACAATTGAAGGGTTACAGCGATTGATTGTTCATGCCATAAAGAGATATTAAAGTTGCCTAGACATTATGAAAGTTATGCCGATGAAAGGAGTTATGACGATGTGACATTTCATAGCGATGAAGGACATTGAATTACTCAAACAAATAAATGCAAATGGTGATGAAATCCTCTAAAGATCATTGTAATTTAAATTAACAGAGTTGTTGAGAAGAGAATACAGGGGAAATCTTGAAGTGCAAATAGAGGATTTTGATTGCAACCACAAACAACAGGTACATATATACATACCATTATGTTATAGCCTGTATTTTGATTTTCTGATGGAGACTCTAGGAAAGGGAAAAAGCAGAAAATCACAAGGAGAAACAAGTAAATCTAAAAAAAAAAAAACTGATAAAACCCCCGAAGAAAAGATAAAAGACAGAAAGCTCAATCAAGATTTGATTGATCAATTTCCAGGGTCAACTCCCAAGGCTAGAAGGTCTACTCAACTTAGGGTAGAAGTGGAAAAATTAGAAGACAAATATAAATGCTTAGGAGATATTTGGACCCCAATCAGAGGATATGAACTTTTTAGATTCCACTATAACAGGAGATTTAGGAATGCTCCAATGTCAAACCCATGGCATTTAAATTTGGGTAAAATGGTGGTGCCTATTGTATTCCTACAAGATCTTGCCAAACAATACAATCCAAGTCTGAAGGCTATATGCAACCCACAAGGGGAGCCTATTATTTATTTGTCAAAAAATGCCATCTATGAAGTATTCAATTTGGATGATTTATGCACTGTCCCTATTATTTATGAGGATCTAGAAAAGGAATACTAGAGAATGGATACAACCTACAATAGATGGAGGTTGCCTATTCATAGGCCCAGAATTGAAGGAGAATTAGTGCCTCTGAATGAGAATGATGGTCCTCCTTTTCATGTGGCAATATTTGAACCATTTATACAACACACTTACTATTCTGTGGGTCAGGTATTAGGATTAGAGGTCCCTGAATTTGTGACAATCCCTTTGATGGTCATAGCTACAGACATCCAATGCCATAATGCAAGGCAATTTGATTATGCTACTTATGTTGTTACTAGAATTGACTCTTGCCTAATTGCAATAAAAACAATGCCCCAACTGTTTCTTTTGAGCATTATTCCTTTCATATGCACATAGTGCTATATTATGGCCAAGAAATGGGGTTATGGCCAACTGGATTTAAGGTTTTTCCAAAAGACCAGAAAGGGCAGAGGTTGCCAATACAAATATGGACCAGGGTTTGGGACAACAGATATGCTTTTTCTAGTTATGTGCAGTTTGAAGAGTATTATGTAAAAGTACTGTATAGGTATTTCAATCACCCTTGTGAGTATTTGGTCTCAACTAAGATAAAGAGATTCCTCAGACCAAAAGATTTTGGTGGCCCTCCCACTATTATTCATAATTGGGGAGATTGGTATTGCTTTGAAGATGCCATCATGGTTAGAGTGTATGGTTTTGAAGACACTCCATTTATCTTACCCAAAACTATCCCTGACAGAATTACTTATTTAGAAATAGTTAGGCAAATGCACTGCTCGAATGTAATGCATCTGAGCTCACATGATAAACAATGTTTTATGCTTATGTTTTAGAGATTTTACTGTGGTATCCAAAGAGGGTTACAATCTCATCATAGATAAATTGATGCATTACAATATGAAGTGTGCTGAGGTGAGGAAGGGATTTGACCCTGAAGGCTTTATTGACTCTACTTGAAGGAAACAAAACCTCAGTGGATACATACACATCCCTTATCCACATGATGATGTTATTAGAAACCTAGAAGAGGCTGAGGTAGAATTAGTGGTAGAAAAATATAACAGGGATCAATGTGAGAAAAGAAAACAGATGGCAGAGGTTGAGGTTATATCCTTTGAAGATGAAGAACCAGCAGGGCAAGAAGAGCCACAGGACAAAACAGTAGAGATGTCCAAATGAAAAATGCTACAATATCAACCCCCTGTCATAATACATGATGAGGGGTCTGCTGAAGAAGACCCACATCAAATAGCTTATGATTCTTTTATCTCTGATGATGAATTTATTCATTGAAAAGAGTTTAAGTCATTTTTGTATAAATACAAAGGGAAGGAAATCAGAGAGCCAGTAGATGATGTTTTTGCTGATAATGAAAGACAATTAATAGATATGCTAAAAATAACAGTGGATAAGGAGATGCAGGATATGACCCCTAGCAAGGGGAGATAGTTGCTTAAAGATGCAAGGGTGATGATTTTTCCTGGCCTTGATTTAAATTTTGCTTTAGTCTTTGACAGTTTTTTAAATAATACAGGTGATAAGTATAAACTCACTCTAGAGGGTGTCAATGAAGTATATATGGGCACCAAATATAATAATGATGAAAATTCATTAATGATATGGGCCCTATATCCTCCTCATAAAAAGATAGCAATTATAGACACTGAGAAAACTTTTGACCATGTCATGACTCTGAAAGTAGGGGAGACTGATCCTTTGATAACTGCAAACATTGGCATCAATGTTGCAAAGTTAAATAAAGCACAGGCTCAAATGTTGATTAAAGAAAGAGATACGTATAAATTGAGCTATGAGAGGTTGACAAAAGAAAATGATTATTTAAAGGATGCTGTTAAGAGTACCTTCAGAGGATCAACAAAAAGGTTAACCCTGGGTGAAAGTTCACAAAGCACCAAGGCACTATCCACAGATCAAGTAGCACAAATTTAGATGGATATACTGGTTACAGTACTTCAGAACAGGCATGCCAACATGGTGCATTGGTTGAATCAATTCTAGGATAATTTTTCTCAAAATTATAAAGCAATTTAAGAACATGAAAGACTTGAAAAAAGGTTGCACGAGAAGATAAATGAGAAGGAAGGTAAGGATACTTCTGACATTGCAAGTGCCTCCAATATAACAGAGTTGATCGAGCAACATCAAAAATATTATGATCAACTTAAAGTTGATGCCAAGGAATGTGTTGAAGCTTCAAAAACAGAAGTGCCCTCGTTATTCAAAAGTGATAAAGAACTAAAAAACAAAGAAGAGTGGAGCAGTGACTGTCAAGCTATATTACATGAAGCTTTGGGAGCTCTTAAAGACAAAGATTCGGCATCCGGGGAGGCCTGCAAACATTTGGAGAAGATGGTCATGATGGATGTGGTTATAAGGAATGCAATTGAATTTACTAATTCCCATCGTGGCCAGGAGTACATAGATCATGTTACTAAACTTTACCTGTGGTTGAATAGAGCCTAATCATTGTTATGTTGTCTTTTTAACTTCCCAAAAGACTTATTGAAGAGTTACGTCTCTTCACAAAAATACCTATATAAGTTCAAACAATTGGTGCTTAAAGATCATCAGCAGTAGAATATATACATATAATTCATAATGTTTCTCAAAGACCATGTTGCATATTTTTAATGAAGAAGTAGATTGAAGTTCTCTGATTTAGTGGTTCTATTCTAGTATCAATTATCTATTAAGATTATTCAATTGTGTGGTTGTCTCCAATTCTGTGTTTCCTTCTTATTCAAATTAATATATCAAGCATATATTTAATTTGTCAATGCACATTCGTTGTATTTGTGTGATTGAGTAAATTGGTTTCCATTTGAGGAATTAAAATCTTTCTGATCAGTCACAATAACTTGGAAGTGTTAGTGTGGATTACTAAGTAGAGCCATATAATTAGGATTGCCATTCTGTCTCCAAGATAATATTATATGTTCTTGCATATTCATTTCAATTGGTTCCTTCAAGAAAGGATTAAAATACCTTCTGGTGAATTATAAGATATCTGATTATATTGGTTGGATTATCATGAAGAGTTTGTCAGTCATTTGTTTGCACGTTTATACAAGTTATAAACTAAAATTGTGCCAAACAATTAGAATTATTGTCCACTATAAGCCACTAGTCTTAGTCCTTCATTTGACTTTGTTTACCCAACAAGGCACTGGTCTTATTTCTATTCATCATTTAAAATTCACCTTGATATTGCTTATACAATTTATACCAACCACTCATTAGATATAAGAATTAGTTAGCAAGCTTTCATCTATCCTGCACCATATGCCATTGTAGATAGATTTAATCAATCAATACATTTACATTTAGTCTGCCTTAATTCCCAAGGTTCACCCACCTAGGTGTAGCAGGACCTAAAGTGTAGGAAATCATCAAACCTTGAAGGTTGATTTCGTTAAGTTAGTTCAAAAATGTTGCTACTCTAAACATAGAGCTTGGCATCCTCTTAGGATTAGCAACCTGCATTTTTGAGATCTAACGGAACTCAACCAAAATCAATCAACAGTGGAGATTCGTTGGCTATGTGAATGGCTAAGATTAAAGGATGGACATAGGTGAATGTGTAGATGACAAGTGGAGGGAAGATAAGGCTTATGTGTGACCATGTACATAAAAAGAACTTACATGTGAAATATATTAAATAAAATATGTAGTACCACTTATCTTTTTTAAATGAAAGAGGCACACATGTCGGCTCATGAGATAAATGATAAGAGAAATTAATTAAATAAATAAAATTTATTTAATTAATTGGAAAGTGGGCTTATGAAAGTAATTTTTAATTAAATAAATAAAATTTATTTGATTAAAAATATAAGAATGAAGATAATTAAATAATTAAAGATTGTTTAATTATAGCTTAGAGAAAATAGAAGAAATAACTAATGAATTAATTAAATAAATATAAATTTATTTAATTAATAGAAGAAAAAGATATGATAGGGATATTGTTCAAGTGTGTTAGACAAATACAGATGATGGATAATGTAATGTTTGATACTAATGATAATGAGTCAATTTTGGGTGTCTACAATTAGAGAGTTCAGAAGAAAGATTGGATCAGAGTAGAAGAGTGCAAGTATGTGACCTTTGCCATTGATGTCAAAGGGGTGGAGAAGTCATGTGAAAAACTTAGAGAGACAAAGAGTGCACGTGTGTAAAAAGATAGGGGGAGAATCTTGGTTAGAAAGAAAGAGTGCAGATGTGTAAAGAGATATGGGGACATTCCTGTCTTGATGGTTGTTACAGTTTTTCACATCATATGTTGCCATCAATGACAATGGGGGAGATTGTTGCAAGTATGTGTCTAATCAGTGTTGTCATTGATGTCAACATATCCTTGTTGTCATTGGTGTCAACTATGATACTTGTTTAGAAGCTTTGTATGTTGAGGATATTGAGAAAATTGGTCCCTACGGAAGAATCAAATGAGTTATAGTGAAGTGCAGTATAGACAGAGAGTTGTATGTTGAAGAATAGTCCGGTAGATTGCTCTGCATTTCCTTCTGCTTACAGATCTGGGTTTGCAGATTGGAATTTATTTAAAGGGATATCTAAAGATGCTAAATTTTGAGTTTGAGCCTCTAGTATGAAGTATTGAGAGAGTGGATTTCACCAGAGTAAAACCTACTTTTTCTGATTATTCTCTGGTGACAAGGAGAAAGTGTTTTGTTCCACATTCCTCTGTAATAAAGTATTTTGCTCTGTAGTTCTAGATGGAAGTCTGGGATGATGATAAGTGCCTACAATTGTAGTGGTTCATGTTCTGGCAGTCTGCAAGCTATATTTCTCTTATGACAGTTGAAGACAGTGAAGTTCATGTGTTCCAGTGAGATGATTCCTATGGAAAAAGTGGTTAAGGTTCATGCGGTTGCTTCTAATGATTATAATGTGCTTGTGGATGTCTCCTGATCATGTTCCTATCTTGACATTGGTCTGCATTAAGGAGTTGAGATCATGTTTGAAGATTGTTCCCAAATAGCATAGCGTGTAACCAGTCTTAGCTAGCTTGGTTAATTCCAGTAATTGTAGAGATTCCTTGAAGATTGTGTTTGAGTTCCATCTAAGGTGTGGCATGATCCGCATACATCTTTACTTCATTTCCTTTGCATAATATTGTAATAGGTCAGGACCTATTTTGTGAATGTTTGTATTTCTGACCTTGGAGATTATTCCAATGGTTGATGATTGTAATGCCAACCTTGATGATCATTCTAAGGTTGATGAAGTGTATAAATACTTGTAGTTGAGTCATGGAAAAGGAGTCCATGAGTGAAGATGGGAAGATAATAAGAAAGGTCAAAAAGGCAGCGCTGAGAAGAGGCAGAGCAGAGTAGAGGCAGAAGAGAGTAGAGAAAGCATGGGTGTGATGCAAATATGTGAATAACAGAGATGTGATACAGTTCAGTGAGAATGAAGAATTGGGATTCAGAATTCAATTGCTAAATGACTGTACCCTGGCATAATGGAAGATGCCTAAGCAATATTCAGTTTTCATGTGCAATATGATTGGAAGAAAACTTTTGTCATCAAGGCAGTGAGCCAACTGTTGATGGTGATGTTAGTCACAACCAAACACACAAAAAAAAAGTTACACAACAACCCTTGTTTATCCTGAAAGATACAATGAATTCAAAGAATTCATGATCCCAAGTCCCCATTGATTAGTTCATAATCTTCTGATGTTACTCTGTGGTTGATGTGTATTGTTGTTTTCCATTTTGGGGTCTTACATAGGTCAGTAGATCCTGCTTCTGCAACAATGCTTGACAGGGAGGTTACCCTACACAACATATATCCTCAAAGGATGTGTCTAAGTTGATATTTGCATGAGTTCTACCCATATTTATGATTCTCTGCATGATAGTTTCAACAGTACATACATCTAGCTTAAAAGATATGCTAATGATGTTCAGTTGTCTATGGGATGTTAGTATATTCCTCTGTTCTACTTAATGTTTATCATGGTGTGTAGTTTTGAAAGTGATTTCTATGAAATTAAAAAAAGGAAAAGGGTTAGAGAAAGTGAGATTCCTAAAATTACTTGATTGAGATCACTGATCCACATACATGTTCCCATACAGCAATGAAGAGAAGAAAACTAAAATCATACTTCACCAGGACAGTCCACAAATCTGCATGATTCAGTGCAAATCTTCAAGGGGAAAGTTGACCACAACATGCAATGAAATGAAAGCACTTCTATAGAACACAACATTCACCAGTACATATCCAGAAATCAACTTGAAGATTACTTAAGGTTTACAATCAGACTGTAATCTGAAGCTTCATCTTCATATAATATGTTCATAGACAGGCACATTTACAGTGATCTAAGGAAGGGACCTTGATTATTTCAACAATCCAGTCCTCGCTAGTCTCAGTAATCTGATCTCTTAAAATTACTACAAGTCTGATATTTTATGAATGACCTCCTCTTCAAAAATAAAATGGGCTCAATATATATGGCTCTGATTTCCCCTAATCTGGCACCCAAAAACCCTAGGAGATCAACGGTCTGCATCTTAAAATGTAGCATCAGATGGTGAGAGATGAATCCTTCCAAGAATTTGGGCAGTATGCCCAGACCTGGCACCACTCCCTCAATAATGTTTCCACCTGCAAACTCCTCCGCATTGAAAGCTTCGTCTCCTTCTGGTGTGTTTGGCTTCTCAGGATCTGATGCTAGCCTATGTGATGTCATCGCCACTCAAAGCTCCGTCCTTATGTTCACCTACATGCTGCCACTGTGTTGGCAACTCCATATCTTCCAGCTACTCCAATAATCTATAATAAATAAGAAGGAATAAGCATCATCGTTTAGTAAATCAGCAAGAAAAATGAACATTTACATTAAAACAGGTTCCAAATGCACAAACACAGCAATCGGGCCCTGAAATTATGAAAATCACGCATCAAAAATGCATATACAGCTTTAAAACCAGTCGGGTCAACCATCGTTGACTAGAAACATGCATCGGGTGCCCAAAAAAGCTTCAAAAATTCCATCGCTTCGCTTTTCCCGCCCCTTTTCTTTGTTCAAATCTTTGTATCTTTCGAATGCATGTTTTCCTTGTATATTAGGCTTGTATATGTTAATATACAAGCACCAAAATATGCAAGGAACTTTCTATTTTTAACTTCCATTTTGAATCCGGCTTATATGTGAATGATGTATAAAATGCAATGTATGTTATGAAATATACATTGCGGAGTTATGCAATGATTTAACTAAATCTGATAACTTTTCAAGTCCGCCACTTGTATAAGTCTTTGCATATCGGCTTTGTATGTCGAAACATACAAAGCATGAAATATACAAGTACTTAACCCCTTTTAATTTTCTCTTTAGGTTCGCCCGATGCATATGAACGTTACATGTATCTTTTGACTTGTATATTTCGTTTGTATCTTAAAAACATACAAGCGCCAAACATACAATAGTTTAACTCCTTTTCATGATCCCCTCAAGTCCGCGGCCTGCACATTGCAAATGTATATATCGAATGTTTGTTTAAATATACAAGCCTGAAATATACAATGAATTAACATTGCTTAATAACTTTTTGGTTCCAGCCCTTGTATAAATGCATTGTATGTTACAACCTGCCAAACATACAAACGTGAGATACATGCAATGGATTTAAACATTTATTCATTTCAACTCTTAACTATTTCAGGTCCACCTTATATGTACAAATATAACATTAACAGATGCATACAAGGCAAACATGACATACAACCGACTTGTATATGAACCCGACTACTCATGCGACCAAGTATAAAATGACATTTGCATATACAAACGACTTTGTATATGGAAACCGATATACAAAGGTTTTTGTATACAAGTGAACTCATATACAGAGGGCCTTGTGTATGCAACCCGATGTACAAAGAGAATTGTATGTGCAAATGGCAAACCCTTCCCTTGTACATTTTACCAAAATGCTCATAACATGCAAAATATGGCAAATTTTAAGATGGTTCAAAAAGCAACCCTAGCTCATTTTTTACAAGGAATCCAACCATATTATGCACTAGCACTGAAATGCATTTTTTTCTCTATTTTTAACAAGCTTTGCAATTTTAACCCCTTTTTCCCTTTACCACCAAGCAAAACAACAGCCGAAAAGCAAAAAACAAAGGCCACAGCAGGGGCCCTCATTTTGCTAAGGAGTAAAATGGGGCGTGTTGTGAACATCACAACAACTAGCAACCAAAAAAAACAATCAAATTCAACCCATTAAAGAAAATTGAATGAAATTAATTCATAACTTCCAACTATCTTTTCTGCAAATCATCATTCAACTTAGGACTTAATGTATTCAATAAGGTGCATGAATTTTTATTTTAGTTTAAGTGGGTGCACGTGATTAATTATTCTCATCTTGAAGATCAGTTGAATAAACCAGTGACTGATATTAGACTACATAGGTGAGGATTCCCTCATAGCCAACCAGATAGAGCCTTGCTGCCAACGAGAATCTATAGCCCCGACAAGGTTATCGTTACAATTCTCCTAAGTAGAGCCCCATTGCCATCGAGCGTCTATAGCCCTGGTAGACTTACTTAGATGGCTTAATCTAGATTTTCAGTATAATCCATTTTATTTATTTATTTATTTTTATTTCTGATAGAGATTTCATAAGATATAACAATTGTAACTTCATGATGCAAGGAGTGGTCACTTGCTGAAATTAAGCTGAGAATTGTAATGGTAGCAAGGGTGACCTCTGATTTTTCACCTAATATCTACACTGGTAAGTTCAACAAACCCAAGAATTTTAGGTGTGTCATTGTGAGAAACATTCCTTGAATACTCAACCCATTCTTATTGAATACAAAATTTCACAAGTTAAACAACTTTCTACATTCATGACAGTTACAACAAGTTATGCATGAATTTCAAATAATTAACCTTAATAATCTAAATTTTCCATTGTTGTTAGTCTTACTCTAAATCAAAAGAAAGATCCCTGCTGAGGAAACAAAGCAACCAAAACAAAGCAAGCAAAACAAAGCTAATGTACAGACAACTATACAAAGAAAGTACACTATGATACACATGACTATCATGATGCCACTTCAGGCCTAAAAATAGTGTTTGAGAAACTGTCCATTAACTGGTAATGGAACATCCTCACCTATTAAGGACTTGAGCCTGTAGGTACTGTCTCCTAGAATTTCAAAAATTTGAAAGGGGCCTATCCAGAGTTTGTCAAACTTACCATGAGCACCCTTCCTTTCATGTGCTTTGTCCCACATTAGGACTAGATTTGAGATCCTAAAAGCCTTGATTCTAGCTCTTTTGTCAAACCAGTGCTTGACAATAGCCTGATGTTTAGCAAATTGGTTAATTGCTATGCCTCTTTTTTCCTCTAGGTGCATTAGCTGCAGCAATCTAACTTCATGTTTCTTATCTATGCCTAGGTACTCTTGTGCAAACTGCAGTGTAGGAATCTTTAAGTTGACAGGGACAATTGGATCCACCCCATATACTAAGTGAAAAGGTGAATTTCCTAAAGCATATTTCAATAGAGTGTTCCATTCCCTTGGGTTCTTATCTATCATCTTTTTTATGATTTTCAATAGGTTCTTGTTTGTGGATTGTGCTAATCCATTCCCTTGGGGATAGTAATTTGAGGAGAATTTTAAAATGACCCCATCATCAAAAGCCCAACTTGACAATTTAATTGAAGCAAAAGCAGGTTCATTATCACATACTAAAGCATATGGAACTCCATACCTGGTTACTATATTACTTTCCAAAAACATAATGACATCTTCAACATTGCATGTCTTGCTACTGACAGCCTCAGTCCACCTAGTACAATAGTTAGTAATAGTTAAAACATACCTGTGGCTTGAGGATGATGGAGGATTGATTGGTCCTATGAAGTCCATTCCCCATTGAGCAAAGGGGCACATCTCCATCACTAGCTGCAAAGGTTGAGCAACATATTTTTCTCTGTTTGCAGTAACCTGGCACATATGACAGCATTTGATGTGCCTAGCAGTATCTTTGAAAATTGTGGGCCAATAATACCCTACCCTAAGGATAGCATGAGTGGTGGCTAAGGACGACCCATGTGTAGTCCCAAATTTATCATGCAATTCTGCTAGCACCTTATCTGCTTCCGATCTTTCTAGGCACCTTAGGTATATCCCCTCATAGTTTTTCTTGAAAAGGACTCCTCCTTTTAACATGTATTTTAGTGACCTTATCTTCAGGGCTCTCTTCTATGAGGCCTGCAGTCTTGAAGGACATCTTTCAGTGATCAAGATGTGTTTTATATCCAAGTACCATTCTCCATCATCTTTTGCATTTACAACATACTGCTAGCTCAGGATATTAGGATCAATCTCTGATATCATTTGGCTTAATGCCTGCCCTCTTACCAACTTCATAGGTGCTATGTCCATATCGTACTCCTAGAGGATAGTGATCCATTTAGCCCTCTTTTCTCCTGGTTCACTTTGCATTAACAACATTTTCACTACTACATCAGGTACTACAGCAAGCACCTTACTTCTCAGGATGTAGTGCCTGAACTTCTTGACTGCTCAAACCAAAGCAAGTGACTATCTCTCAACATCCATGTACCTAAGCTCTACATCTCTGAAATGACAGCTCATGAAGGCCATAGGATTTTCTTCATTTTCTTCATTTTTCTGCGTCAGCACTGCTGCAGAGGTATGCTCTAAAGCAAATGAATAGATGTAGAAATCCTTGGTGTAATCTGGACTGATCAAAACTAGAGCATTTGATATGGCCTTCTTAATGTCTTCAAAAGCTGCTCTAGCTTCCGGTGTCCATTCAATTTTAGCATCCTTCTTGAGCATGGTGTTCAAGGGCCTGATAATCTCTGCAAAGCCAGTGATAAATTTCCTAACAAAATTAATCTTACCAAAGTAAGATTTGAGATCTATCTTGCTTCTAGGTAGTTGTATCTTCATGATGGATTTTATTCTATCAGGATCAATGATGATCCCATCCTCAGTTATCAGGTGGCCTAGCAATTTCCCTATGGTCATCCCAAATATGCACTTCTTGGGATTCAAGGATATCCCGTATTGCTCTCATTTCTTCAGCACCTTTCTCAGGTCCTCCACATGGTTTCCTCTATCTTTGGAGAACACCATTAAGTCATCCATATATATTACTATGCACTTACCAATCAGGCCTCTGAATGTTATGTCCATTGCTCGCTGAAATGTGGCTCCAGCGTTTATCAACCCAAACGGCATGCGCCTATAGGTGAAGATCCCCCACTTCATGGTAAATGCGGTTTTCAATCTATCAATTATGTCTACCATCACCTGGTTGTAACCAGAGAAACCATCCAAGAAGGACATCATCTTGGCACCGTTCACAATCTACAGGACTTCATCTAGAGAAGGCAAAGGATAATTATCCTTTTCAGAAGTTTGATTCAAGTTCCTGAAGTCCATGCATAGTCTAATGTCACTGTTCTTTTTTCTCACTGGGACCAGGTTCACCACCCACGTGGAGTGTCTCATAGGAAATATGATCCTAGCATCAAGCAGCCTTTTAACTTCTTTGAAAATGATTGGCTCCAGTAAAGCGTTGATGGGTCTTTACTTTTGCCGAAAAGGCTTAGCGTCTAGCTTCAAAGGTATCGTATGAGTGATGACTGATGTGTCGTAAGTTTTTAGCTCTTCATACGTCCAGGAAATGACATGGATGTAATCTTTGAGGGCCTGGGTTATCCCTTTCAATTCCTCTTCCATACAGACCTTCCCAATCAGAACATTTCTTCTTTTATTACCTTGCCCAATGTCAACCTGCGAATACTGTTCCTCGTCAGCCTTTGGAAGATCCCTTTGTTTTAGCATGTTGTCCAAATCAAATACTCTCTCTAGCTCTATCATTCCCCTAGGAATTTTGTTACTTGGTAGCTCCAGGATTTCTTCTTCTTCCCAGGCGTGATCTTCTAGATTCTTTTCATCAATGATCTGTGCTGAAAAGGCCTCTCTATTGGAAATAAAATCCAATATATGCTGATCATCATCAAATACTTGGAGATTAGTTACATTATTATGTATTGAAGGCACTAATACTAATTCAACTAAGAATCTTTTTAAACCTGATATGGACAATGGCTCTAGAGTACTGGCAGCTTGGGCCAAAGCATCTGCTCTGTGGTTTTGCTCTCTGGGTACATGGGTGATATTGAATGCATCAAACTCTTCTATTAAGTCCCACACCCTATGTCTGTAATTAGACATCCTTCTGTATTTGTAAGAGTATATACCTCTTACCTGTCTGACAACTAATTCTGAGTCTCCATAGACATGTAAAATTTTCACCTTCTTCCTAAGAGTGAACAGTATCCCATGAATTAGAGCTTTATACTCTGCCGCATTGTTTGTACATGGGAACTATAATCTGTATGCTGCCAAGTAGGATTTTCCAGATGGATCAATGAGGTCTATTCCTACTCCAGCTCCTTGTTTTGACTTAGATCCATCAAAGCTGAGGATCCATGGCTTATCTTCATCTAAAATCTTGTCTGGTGCTTCTTTCTTTCTTTTGGCTCTGGCAGCTACACCACTGGATATCCATTTTAGCTTTGGTGCCTAGCCCTCTTAGGCACCACCTTATCAGCTTTATGAGAAGCTGGCATTTCTTCTTTTCTCTTATCATCAGGAGGAACGTTCTCCGGACCACGTAACATATGCCTTCTCAAGATATGCAGGCACAATGAGCAAGACGTCTCCGAGTGAGGTGCTTCATGCAACCTGCACCACTTCTCAATCAAGGCATCCTGGGGAGGCCCTTGCTGCTGCATCATCTTTTAGATTTCTTTTGATAGAAACTCTTCAAATTTGGACAGATTGCTGCCCCTATCCTCATCAGATAACTTGTAATTTGACTCCACTAAACAATCACTCCCAGGGGTGATTTTCTTCTTGTTCTTGGCATTACTCCTGTTGCATACTAGTATCTCTTCTATCATCCTCCTGTTCCTGCAGAAGACAAACAAAAATCAGTATCACTATCATTATCTATGGAACTCACCACGGGTGAAGATGCTTCACTGTATGCTTGTTCCAACTCCAACATGTCTAAATAGGCATCACAAGTTTTTTCAGAATGAGCCTCATCATGTAACCTACACCATCCATCAATTAGAATATCATGAATAGGCACATTTAATAATTGACATCGTTTCACTTGTCTAAATAAATGCATCTCAAATTTCTTGAAATGATCTAGTTCTATTTTATTTCCCAGATTATAATCAGGGTCTGAATTTATTTCATCATTCCAAAGGTCATCATTATGATCATGTATGTCAAGCATCAAGATTTCTTCTATGCTGGCGGTTTGCAGTCTGATGGAGTAAACTCCTGGTTCCACATCCACATACATGATTTCATTGGTTTTGTTATACTCGGTGATCATGTGTCTCATGCATCATTTAGTATCTATCTTTATCTGATTTGGCATCCCTTTCTAGGGCAACCACATATGACTAAAATCAGTTGACATGTATCCGTTGAGGGTTTTTGACTAGTCTCTATTGAGTAACATTCCATATGTATCAGGTATATCAACTACCTGAATATCAATATAGTGTTGGATTCTGGGATCTGATGCTAGCTGCATGTTAATGTGGGTCAGTTCTCCTACCACACTTACTTCTGTTTGTCCAATTGTGTCACTTTCTTTAATGATTTAGCAGGATATAACCCTAAAGCGTTGCATATGGATAGGGGCATTACATTGGTAGATGCTCCTGAGTCTACTAAGTAGTTGCGCAAATTTTTACCAAACATCCTTGTGGTAAGGAGGAAGGGAGGTGACTCACTCTTGTCCTTATATAGGGTCATGTGGGAAGTCTCTGTAGCTTGAACAGTAGCTAAGGTTTTAGGTTTAACGTTAACATCCTTGGCAGCATGATCTTTATTTCCAAATTGGCCTGGGGTATGGCTATCTTCCTTTTGAGCAGAACCGTCTAATGATTTCATGAAAGTATTCTTGATAGCAGGGGTTTTAAGCAACTCTGACATTGGTAGGCTGATCTTAACCTTTTTCATTTCGTCAGTCAGATAGGAAACCAACCTGTTAGATCCAGGAAGTGGATTTGTAGCTTTTGGTGCTGTGTTATGGGGTGCCAAATACTGAGCATTGATCTTGGGGAGTCTAGGGTTATTACTTGCCTTGGGGTCAGGTGGAGTATTGAAATTGTTTGGAGGCAATGAGGTGGTCAAAGGATTAGTAGATCTGTTTGAGTTATTCCTTAAGTTGTAGTTATGCCTACCCTGAGGTTGTTGTTGATAAGTATTAACTTCCTTATGCTCAATTGATGGCTCATTCTCATCCTCAAAGGGGAAAACATAGTTAAACTCAAAAGCCATGGCTGATTCCTCACATGTTGAAGTGTAATCCTGATGTGATGATATTGTCTGCTGATAAGAACAATGCATGAAGATTTCTAGCACTAGGGTAGAATCATACTCACAGGGGACAATTTCATTCCCCTCTGCATAAGGTGGGTTACCTGAGGTACTGGCCACTTCAGCTTGGAAAATGCTAGCAGTGACCTTGAATTGAGGACAGTCCAACTCTGCATGAGCGTTGTTGTTATGTATCCTGCACCAGTTCATAAGTGCTGCCTCTGTAAGGTTTACTCTGGTGGTCTGTTTAGGTTCACCAAGAGGCTGATTGTCTAGGGGTGATGGCAAGGAACCATTGTTTGGCCTGGTGTTCCACACTCTAGGCTGTCTAGGAGGATTGTTGTTGCCATTATTATTATTGTAATTGTTGTACCTCCTATCAGGATAAGTTGGTTTGTCATTGGCATAACCTCTGTTTTGATTAGGCTGAGAGTAGAAGTTCTAATTTCTCAGATGAGTGACCTCAGTAGTAAGTTTCCTTAACTGCACTAATATTTCTTTGATTTCTTCTTTCTCTTCCTGAACCTTGGCCACTACAGTCTCTGTCTGAGGCTTGAAAAAGGAAGACCCACTGTTATTGTTGGATTGTTCTACAGCCTGAGGCATTTGTGTCTGATATGGTAACATCTAGTTATTTCCACTTGGTGGTGGCATGACACTGAGTGGTGGTACTCGCAAAGGGGCTGGCATCACAACTGAAGGCATCATGGCTCCATTAGTCTATTGGTAGGCAGGATATGTAGGATAACCAGGAAGTGTAGGGAAGGAAATGTTTGGTGTGGGAGTAGGAGCCAATTGCTGACTGACTTTGATAGCCTCCTCAAAAGCCTGTGCTAAGGTTGTTACACCAGGATGTGTTCTTCTTATAAACATGGAAGTCAGGGGATCTAAAGATGAGTAATAAATGCTCCTAGTTGCTTCATCTATTACAACATAGGGAGCAACTAGCTTAGACAACATCTTTTGGAATCTGGCATTGAAGTTTGCAATAGGTTCTCCTTCACATCTCTTGATGGTAGCAAATAGATGATAGTTCATTGAAGGATCAATAGGCACCCTAAATGTATCCTTAAAAGATTTCTCTAAGGCATCCCATGGATAGACTGAACCCTAACCTAGATTGGTATACCAGCTATAGGCCTCCTCTCCTAAGGAAAATAGAAACAATCTGCATACCACATCTTCATGTTCATATCCAGCCCTACAACAAGCTTCCTTGTAGGTTCTGATATGATCGTCAGCATCCTGATATGGGTGATACTTAGGACAAATTTTATCAGGATTCTTAGGCAAAGCATGATATGCATTGAAGGTCAAAGGTGACTCTACCATGAAAAATGACATTGTAACCGATGGAGGTTGGATCTGGGGTATGATAGGTTAAGGTTGGACCTGGGGTGTAATAGGTGGTCCTGAAGGTATTTGAAAGCTAATAGGAGTTACAAGAGCACGCTCCAGTGAGGCTCTGGATGCACTAGGATCAGGGGAATGATGAATGTCTACAGTTTTGGACCTAAATCCCCTTATAGGTAGTTCCTTAAAGAGTCCACTAGATCTGGACCTTGTATTTGGCCTAAAAGCCAGGATTTCTCAAGTTTTCAAGGCAAAATGGTAGGTTTATGGTCAGATTTTGAAACTGACGAAATGTTTAAGCAATGTATGCAGGAATCTATGGTTCCCTTCATTTCACCCTCATTCTAACGCTAGTTTTTATGGTGTAGATGGTGATGTTAGTCACAACCAAACACACAAAACAAAAGTTACACAACAACCCTTGTTTATCCTGAAAGATACAATGAATTCAAAGAATTCATGATCCCAAGTCCCCATTGATTAGTTCATAATCTTTTGATGTTACTCTGTGGTTGATGTGTATTGTTGTTTTCCATTTTGGGGTCTTACGTAGGTCAGTAGATCTTACTTTTGTAATAATGCTTGATAGGGTGGTTACCCTACACAGCATATATCCTCAAAGCATGTGTCTAAGTTGAAATTTACTTGAGTTCTACTCCTATTTATGATTCTCTGCATGATATTTTCAATAGTACCTTCATCTAGCTTAAAAGATATGTTAATGATGTTCAGTTGTCTACGGGATGTCAGCATATTCCTCTGTTCTACTTAATGTTTATTATGGTGTACAGTTACGAAAGTGATTTCTATGAAATTAAAAAAAGGAAAAGGGTTAGAGAAAGTGAGATTCCTAAAATTACTTGACTGAGATCACTGATCCACATACATGTTCCCATACAGCAATGAAGAGAAGAAAACTAAAATCATACTTCACCAGGACAGTCCACAAATCTGCATGATTCAGTGTAAATCTTCAAGGGGAAAGTTGACAACAACAGGCAATGAAATGAAAGCGCTTCTATAGAACACAGCATTCACTAGTACATATCCAGAAATCAACTTGAAGATTACTTAAGGTTTACAATCAGGATGTAATTTGAAGCTTCATCTTCATATAGTATGTTCATAGAACAGGCACATTTATAGTGATCTGAGGAAAGTGGTGCAGAAGCACCTCGAAGACATTAAGAATCTGAGGATTCTATACATTTTATGTTATGTCCAAAATGTTATGTTGTAAGGCCTTAAGCCACTTTGAGTCTTAGTTAGCCACATAATGACATGTATGTCAAGAAACAGCTTAAAAGCTTGTAACCGAACAAGGAGTGTAACTAATTGGCAGTGGTGGTTCGTTTTCCACCATGTGTAACTGTCAATTGAGAGTCTTTATATAGTTGGTCTCTGTTCGTGTAGAGGGAGAGAAGTGAACGAACAGAAAGAGAAAAGAAAACAATTTTTGTATGTATAATCTCTGGAAGGAATAGAAAAGGTTTAGTTCCTGGTCTAATTACAAAACATCGATTTGGAGTCATTCCACTGGTGGGTTTCTTTGAAACCAGTGGAATGACCTCCATGTAGTTAGATTTATTTCTGTTCTGTAGTTTCTGTAGTTTTCGTGTGTTCTGTTCGGTTACAATGTGCAAAGAAAGTTAGCGGCGTGAATTTTGGGTTGTATCACGAAATGTGCATTCTATGAGTATATCACTTTTGTATGTTAGTGAGCATTTCCTATGTATATTGCAGATGTATGTGTACATCTTGTCGTTGCATGTTGAGAAGATAAAATTTGTGAGTATCTGTCATTTGTATGTCGCAGACAATATATGTGTATACCACATTTGCATGTAGAAACATTCTGTGTGTATCCAACAATTGCATTTTGTGATTGTATGTATGACCGAATGTACATTGTTAATGTACATTGGGGTAGATACAAATGTTGACCGGCAGTAGCGGTCGCAGCGGAAGGAAATACAAAGGAATTACCGGTGATAGGAGGTCATGTATTGTATGGCCGAGAAGGAATTAGCACTTCATGTGTATACAAATGTATGTGAGATCAATCAGTGTGTATGCGTCAGTCGTATGACAGAATAACTTGTATGTATTTGTTCTTTGTATGTAGTAAGACATACAACCGGTTGGGTCAAAGATTGTGGACCCCACCAATTGTAGAACAAATTATAGGTATGCATCGGTGTAAGATCACCCATCAGAGAACAAGAAACAAGTGTGGCCGAAGAAGCAAGTCCTACCGATGACAAAGTTGGTATGTAGCTTGTCGGTGTGAGTAATGCCATCGGCATAAGAAAGTCACTTTGGACCGACGGAAGGAACTCTCACCGATCAGGGTGAGAGGCGAGAAGTCTTGCCGATGGATGGCTCATCGGTGAAAGGTGTGTTGTCGGGGGATGCAGAAAATGTGCCGCCGATAGTTAGAGTCTTGCCGATAGGCAAGAATATGTATTTTTCGGTGTGACATTTAAATAGTCTTGCCGATATACTCTATAATGGCTATTTTGTGGGCCTTCCAAGGATTCCACAACCTGTGTTAATGTTCAACTAGGAACCCCTCTGCATCAAATTGGTATCAGAGCTCAGAAGATTCTGAGCATGTAGATAGAGCGCCGAAGGAGGCAATCTACACCAGGAGTTCGGGATAAGCATTGGTTTTTACTATCTGATTCTTGTTGAGAAGTTTTATGGTTGCAGGTGCAAGTTCACTCATTGCTGTAGGTAGACATGAAGGTCTATCAAGAGGGCCAGAGAAGATGGTCCATTGGTTGTCGCCAACAGTCTTGGGGAGAGAGGCAAGAGAGGACTCCCAGGTGAGGGACAGAAGTGTTGTTGTAGCAGGAAGGAGTGAACTTCTGATGCACCTTGGAGGCAGCCAGTCAAACTCCATTAATAGGAGTCACAGTTAGAAGGTAAAGAGGAAGCAGCAGAGGCATCCAGTTAGTATTGAAGACATCGAGAAAGCCAAAAGATATTGCAGGCTTTTCACTGAGCATTTCCATGGGACATGGAAAATTTTCAAGTCTGGGAGTATGGTGCAGAAGCACCTCGAAGACATTAAGAATCTGAGGATTCTATACATTTTATGTTATGTCCAAAATGTTATGTTGTAAGGCCTTAGGCCACTTTGAGTCTTAGTTAGCCGCATAATGACATGTATGTCAAGAAACAGCTTAAAAGCTTGTAACCGAACAAGGAGTGTAACTGATTGGCAGTGGTGGTTTGTTTTCCACCATGTGTAACTGTCAATTGAGAGTCTTTATATAGTTGGTCTCTGTTCGTGTAGAGGGAGAGAAGTGAACGAACAGAAAGAGAAAAGAAAACAATTTTTGTATGTATAATCTCTGGAAGGAATAGAAAAGGTTTAGTTCCTGGTCTAATTACAGAACATCAATTTGGAGTCATTCCACTGGTGGGTTTCTTCAAAACTAGTGGAATGACCTCCATGTAGTTAGATTTATTTCTGTTTTGTAGTTTCTGTAGTTTTCGTGTGTTCTGTTCGGTTACAATGTGCAAAGAAAGTTAGCGGCGTGAATTTTGGGTTGTATCACGAAATGTGCATTCTATGAGTATATCACTTTTGTATGTTAGTGAGCATTTCCTGTGTATATCGCAGATGTATGTGTACATCCTGTCGTTGCATGTTGAGAAGATACAATTTGTGAGTATCTGTCATTTGTATGTTGCAGACAATATATGTGTATACCACATTTGCATGTAGAAACATTCTGTGTGTATCCAACAATTGCATTTTGTGATTGTATGTATGACCGAATGTACATTGTTAATGTACATTGGGGTAGATACAAATGTTGACCGGCAGTAGCGGTCACAGCGGAAGGAAATACAAAGGAATTACCAGTGGTAGGAGGTCATGTATTGTATGGCCGAGAAGGAATTAGCACTTCATGTGTATACAAATGTATGTGAGATCAATCGGTGTGTATGCGTCAATCGTATGACAGAATAACTTGTATGTATTTGTCCTTTGTATGTAGTAAGACATACAACTGGTTGGGTCAAAGATTGTGGACCCCACCGATTGTAGAACAAATTATAGGTATGCATCGGTGTAAGATCACCCATCGGAGAACAAGAAACAAGTGTGGCCGAAGAAGTAAGTCCTACCGATGACAAAGTTGGTATGTAGCTCGTCGGTGTGAGTAATGCCATCGGCATAAGAAAGTCACTTTGGACCGACGGAAGGAACTCTCACCGATCGGGGTGAGAGGCGAGAAGTCTTGCCGATGGATGGCTCATCGGTGAAAGGTGTGTTATCGGGGGATGCAGAAAATGTGCCGCCGATAGTTAGAGTCTTGCCGATAGGCAAGAATATGTATTTTTCGGTGTGACATTTAAATAGTCTTGCCGATATACTCTATAATGGCTATTTTGTGGGCCTTCCAAGGATTCCACAACCTGTGTTAATGTTCAACTAGGAACCCCTCTGCATCAGAAAGGACCTTGATTATTTCAACAATCCAGTCCTCGCTAGTCTCAGTAATCCGATCTCTTAAAATTACTATAGGTCTGATATTTTATGAATGACCTCCTCCTCTTCAAAAATAAAATGTGCTCAATATTTATTGCTCTGATTTCCCCCAATCTGGCACCCAAAAACCCTAGGAGATCAATGGTCTGCATCTTGAAATGCAACATCAGACGGTGAGAAATGAATCCTGCCAAGAATTTGGGTAGCATGCCTAGACAAGGTGGCGCTCCCTCAATAATGTTTCCACCTGCAAACTCCTCCGCATTGAAAGCTTCATCTCCTTTTGGTGTGTTTGGCTTCTTAGGATCTGATGCTAGCCTATGTGATGTCATCGCCACTCAAAGCTCCATCCTTATGTTCCCCTGCATGCCGCCACTATGTCGGCAACTCTGCATCTTCCAGCTACTCCAACAATCTGTAATAAATAAGTAGGAATAAGCATCATCATTTAGTAAATTAGTAGGAAAAACAAACATTTACATTAAAATAGGTTCCAAATGCACAAACACAGCAATCGGGCCCTAAAACTATGAAAATTGTGCATCAAAAATACATATACATCATTAAAACCAGTCGGGTCAACCATCGTTGACTAGAAACATGCATCGGGCGCCCAAAAAAGCTTCAAAAATTCCATCGCTTTGCTTTTCCTACCCCTTTTCTTTGTTCAAATCTTTGTATCTTTCGAATGCATGTTTTCCTTGTATATCGAGCTTGTATATGTTAATATATAAGCACCAAAATATGTAAGGAACTTTCTATTTTTAACTTCCATTTCAAATCTGGCTTATATGTGAATGATGTATAAAATGCAATGTATGTTATCAAATATACATTGCGGAGTTATACAATGATTTAACTAAAACTGATAACTTTTGGGGTCCACCACTTGTATAAGTCATTGCATTTCAGCTTTGTATGTCGAAACATACAAAGAATGAAATATACAAGGACTTAACCCCTTTTAATTTTCTCTTCGGGTCCGCCCGATGCATATGAACGTTGCATGTATCTTTTGACTTGTATATTTCATTTGTATGTTAAAAATATACAAGTGCCAAACATACAATAGTTTAACTCCTTTTCATGATGCCCTCGGGTCTGCGGCCTACACATTGCAAATTTATATATCGAATGTTTGTTTAAATATACAAGCCCGAAATATACAATGAATTAACATTGCTTAATAACTTTTCAGTTCTGGCCCTTGTATAAATGCATTGTATGCTATGACCTGCTAAACATAAAAATGTGAGATACATGCAATGGATTTAAACATTTATTCATTTCAACTCTTAACTATTTCGGGTCCACCTTGTATGTACAAATATAACATTAACAAATGCATACAAGACAAACAAGACATACAAACGACTTGTATATGAACCTGACAACTCATGCGACCAAGTATAAAATGACATTTGCATATACAAACGACTTTGTATATGGAAAGCGATATACAAAGGTCTTTGTATATAAGTGAACTCGCATACAAAGGGCCTTGTATATGCAACCCGATGTATAAAGAGACTTGTATGTGCAAACAGCAAATGCTTCCCTTGTACATTTTACCAAAATGCTCATAACTTGCAAAATATGGTGAATTTTAAGATGGTTCAAAAAGCAACCCTAGCTCATTTTTGACAAGAAATCCAACCATATTATGCACTAGCACTGAAATGCATTTTTTCTCTATTTTTAACAAGGTTTGCAATTTTAACCCCCTTTTCCATTTACCACCAAGCAAAACAACAACCGAAAAGCAAAAAACAAAGGCCACAGTAGGGGCCCTCATTTTTCTAAGGAGTAAAATGGGGCATGTTGTGAACATCACAACACCAACAGTGAGCCTTCAATAGGGTTTAATAGCCCTTAGGGTGTAACAACCCTTATTGTAATCTTTCTAGGTTTAGGGTTGAGGCAGTGAGTGGAGTGACCAAGCCTGAACATTATTTTTGTAAAGATTGCAATGAATATTTGAGAGCTAATCCTCTCCGTGTTTTTTCCCTCTTTAGGTTTTCCACGTAAAATCTTGGTATTATGTGTCACACTTTTGTGGTTGCAGTTCATTTGCATATTATGCTTGTATTTCATTAATTCTTTGAAATGGTTAAAGATAAAAGTGCATGAAAAGATTTATAGAACACCGATTCACCCCCCTCTCAGTGTTCTTGACATTCAACATGATATTCCTACTTATGTGTAACTGTTGGGAGAGGTTTATAGTAACTTCAATTATCATTTTGAAGTTAGTTCTTTTCATTCTCAAGCAAGGAGTTCTTTCAGCATGAGATAGGATTTGTAACTCATTTTATAGACATGTGTGATAGTTTGCACCTTTGAAGATCTATGAAGATAAGCATTTTGCCTTCTTAATTTTCTATTCTATTGTGTACATTTGAATGAGTGATGCAATTACATATGAAGTTATCTCATTACTTGTTGTTACATCTCATTAGTAGCACCTTTGCGCAGAAAATATATGTATTTGCAGGTTATAAGTTGTGTTAAGATGCAATTGTTTCAAGTTGTGAGAAGTATTTTTTCCTTCTAGGATCATATGCATTATAGCCTCTGTATGAGATACAAAGGCATATAGGTATTAAGTTGTGCATGTCAAGATTTGTTGTTGATTGAATCTGTGTGTACAGGAAACTTTACATGTTTTAGATAACATTTTTGTGCATCACCTTAGGAAGTAGTCTTTATTTTTATGTTTCCCTCTTACCTTTTCCCTAGCAAAGCAGTGTTGGGAATTAAGGTGTCTCAACCTTTGCAAATTCCTAATGTTGTATTTATTTATCCCATGTTGAGTTGGCATAGTCAGCACCTTGTGTATATGTAGGAGGATAAATTTTGGTGACTTTGGCAGTCGTGGTTTCCCCCTTGAATAATTAATGGGGATTTGAGGGCAGCGCCCCCAAGAAGGGGTCAAGGGGCAGTGCCCCTGTCGCGGTACAGGGTGGGGTCAAGGGATAGCGCCCTCGTGGAGGTTCGGGGGCAACGCCCCCGAAACCTCAAATAATTTTTAATTAATGACAAGTGTCGGTGAGTATCTCTACACAAGAGAAAGGCATCTTTGGGTGGTCAAGGGAGGTTATGACATGTAAGAGGAATATGATATTTTTAGTCAGTGTATGATAGATTCTCTGATAGCTGTAAGGTGCGTAAGAGCATCTGTAGTAACCTATCTTAAGACCAGGCACCCACTTTGGGATGGGATGTTGGACAAGTGTCCTTTGGCGTGGGTTTTGGGGCATGAGTCCAAGATGGACACCCATCTCTAGAAGGTTCCATATTTTCCTTGTAAACTCTATATAAACAGGGGCTTGGATGGGAGATAGATAACTTTGGTACAAGTACTGTTATGCTGCTAGAATATCTCCAGATTTGACATTTGAAGACTCCTGAAAGAACATTGGCTCTGAAACTGTATTGTAATATATTATTGTTTACTGTAATACATTTGACCTATGTTTTGGAGTGTGGGGTTTTTCACCCATAAGGGTTTTCCCCACGTATATCTTGTCTCTCTCTCTTCTCTCTTCTTTCTAGTTCTTGTGTTTTGTTGCAATATCTCATGTTAATGTTTTAACATTGCTGTAATAGTTAGGATAAAGTTGAATTTGCATAGCCCTCTCCTCATTAGATTAGTATAGGAAGCATTTTTTGCACACCTAGCTTCCTTTCAAGCAGTAGTTTAGGTGAACACCATAAGAGATAGCTTACTCTGGAGGTTAGCTTCCATTATCTGAGCCCATAATCAGGGAGGTTTTCCAATGTTTCACCAATAGGCTGAGTTTACTTAGCAAGGGTGCACTATTAGGAGACAAAAATACCCAATGAGATAATAAACAAACTTGATAAAGAGTTAGCCAATTTTCAAGCATTTGTTGAAAATGAAAGGATAGCGGAAGAAACTATACCTATGATTCACAACATAAGAGAGTTGATAAAAGAAGGACAAGATGGTATTAATGTTATTCAAGGTTTAACACATATAGTAAACAATATTGTAATGCTAGTGACTGAATGTGCGAATGATATTAATAACATGTCATCATTGTCTCACACGCAAGTATTGACACCTATACTGACTATTGGAATGTCTACTTTTACATCAACAATTTTAACTACTAATACAAATGCTTGTAGTAATGCTACCATTGGTATTGGAGTATCTAATGGCACTAATTCACAAAATTACAAAGCTGTGGGATTCAATGATCAGAACTTGGCACCTAAGGTGATCTCTTCCATGAATAATGTACATTGGGGTAGATACAAATGTTGACCGGCAGTAGCGGTCGTAGCGAAAGGAAATACAAAGGAATTACCGGTGGTAGGAGGTCATGTATTATATGGCCGAGAAGGAATTAGCACTTCATGTGTATACAAATGTATGTGAGATCAATTGGTGTGTATGCGTCAGTCGTATGACAGAATAACTTGTATATATTTGTCCTTTGTATGTAGTAAGACATACAACCGGTTGGGTCAAAGATTGTGGACCCCACCGATTGTAGAACAAATTATAGGTATGCATCGGTGTAAGATCACCCATCAGAGAACAAGAAACAAGTGTGGCCGAAGAAGCAAGTCCTACCGATGACAAAGTTGGTATGTAGCTCGTCGGTGTGAGTAATGCCATCGGCATAAGAAAGTCACTTTGGACCGATGGAAGGAACTCTCACCGATCGGGATGAGAGGCGAGAACTCTTGCCGATGGATGGCTCATCGGTGAAAGGTGTGTTGTCGGGGGATACAAAAAATGTGCCGCCGATAGTTAGAGTCTTGCCCATAGGCAAGAATATGTATTTTTCGGTGTGACATTTAAATAGTCTTGCCGATATACTCTATAATGGCTATTTTGTGGGCCTTCCAAGGATTCCACAACCTGTGTTAATGTTCAACTAGGAACCCCTCTACATCAGAAAGGACCTTGATTATTTCAACAATCCAGTCCTCGCTAGTCTCAGTAATCCGATCTCTTAAAATTACTATAGGACTGATATTTTATGAATGACCTCCTCCTCTTCAAAAATAAAATGTGCTCAATATTTATTGCTCTGATTTCCCCCAATCTGGCACCCAAAAACCCTAGGAGATCAATGGTCTACATCTTGAAATGCAGCATCAGACGGTGAGAAATGAATCCTGCCAAGAATTTGGGTAGCATGCCTAGACAAGGTGGCGCTCCCTCAATAATGTTTCCACCTGCAAACTCCTCCGCATTGAAAGCTTCATCTCCTTCTGGTGTGTTTGGCTTCTTAGGATCTGATGCTAGCCTATGTGATGTCATCGCCACTCAAAGCTCCATCCTTATGTTCCCCTGCACGCCGCCACTATGTCGGCAACTCTGCATCTTCCAGCTACTCCAACAATCTGTAATAAATAAGTAGGAATAAGCATCATCATTTAGTAAATTAGCAGGAAAAACAAACATTTACATTAAAATAGGTTCCAAATGCACAAACACAGCAATCGGGCCCTAAAACTATGAAAATTGTGCATCAAAAATACATATACATCATTAAAACCAGTCGGGTCAACCATCGTTGACTAGAAACATGCATCGGGCACCCAAAAAAGCTTCAGAAATTCCATCGCTTTGCCTTTCCTGCCCCTTTTCTTTGTTCAAATCTTTGTATCTTTCGAATGCATGTTTTCCTTGTATATCGAGCTTGTATATGTTAATATATAAGCACCAAAATATGTAAGGAACTTTCTATTTTTAACTTCCATTTCAAATCCGGCTTATATGTGAATGATGTATAAAATGCAATGTATGTTATCAAATATACATTGCGGAGTTATACAATGATTTAACTAAAACTGATAACTTTTAGGGTCCACCACTTGTATAAGTCATTGCATTTCAGCTTTGTATGTCGAAACATACAAAGAATGAAATATACAAGGACTTAACCCCTTTTAATTTTCTCTTCGGGTCCGCCTGATGCATATGAACGTTGCATGTATCTTTTGACTTGTATATTTCATTTTTATGTTAAAAATATACAAGCACCAAACATACAATAGTTTAACTCCTTTTCATGATGCCCTCGGGTCTGCGGCCTACACATTGCAAATTTATATATCGAATGTTTGTTTAAATATACAAGCCCGAAATATACAATGAATTAACATTGCTTAATAACTTTTCAGTTCTGGCCCTTGTATAAATGCATTGTATGCTATGACCTGCTAAACATACAAATGTGAGATACATGCAATGGATTTAAACATTTATTCATTTCAACTCTTAACTATTTCGGGTCCACCTTGCATGTACAAATATAACATTAACAAATGCATACAAGACAAACAAGACATACAAACGACTTGTATATGAACCTGACAACTCATGCGACCAAGTATAAAATGACATTTGCATATACAAACGACTTTGTATATGGAAAGCGATATACAAAGGTCTTTGTATATAAGTGAACTCGCATACAAAGGGCCTTGTATATGCAACCCGATGTACAAAGAGACTTGTATGTGCAAACAACAAATTCTTCCCTTGTACGTTTTACCAAAATGCTCATAACTTGCAAAATATGGTGAATTTTAAGATGGTTCAAAAAGCAACCCTAGCTCATTTTTGACAAGAAATCCAACCATATTATGCACTAGCACTGAAATGCATTTTTTCTCTATTTTTAACAAGGTTTGCAATTTTAACCCCCTTTTCCATTTACCACCAAGCAAAACAACCGAAAAGCAAAAAACAAAGGCCACAGTAGGGGCCCTCATTTTTCTAAGGAGTAAAATGGGGCATGTTGTGAACATCACAACACCAACAGTGAGCCTTCAATAGGGTTTAATAGCCCTTAGGGTGTAACAACCCTTATTGTAATCTTTCTAGGTTTAGGGTTGAGGCAGTGAGTGGAGTGACCAAGCCTGAACATTATTTTTGTAAAGATTGCAATGAATATTTGAGAGTTAATCCTCTCTGTGTTTTTTCCCTCTTTAGGTTTTCCACGTAAAATCTTGGTATTATGTGTCACACTTTTGTGGTTGCAATTCATTTGCATATTATGCTTCTATTTCATTAATTCTTTGAAATGGTTAAAGATAAAAGTGCATGAAAAGATTTATAGAACACTGATTCACCCCCCTCTCAGTGTTCTTGACATTCAACATGATATTCCTACTTATGTGTAACTGTTGGGAGAGGTTTATAGTAACTTCAATTATCATTTTGAAGTTAGTTCTTTTCATTCTCAAGCAAGGAGTTCTTTCAGCATGAGATAGGATTTGTAACTCATTTTATAGACATGTGTGATAGTTTGCACCTTTGAAGATCTATGAAGATAAGCATTTTGCCTTCTTAATTTTCTATTCTATTGTGTACATTTGAATGAGTGATGCAATTACATATGAAGTTATCTCATTACTTGTTGTTACATCTCATTAGTAGCACCTTTGCGCAGAAAATATATGTATTTGCAGGTTATAAGTTGTGTTAAGATGCAATTGTTTCAAGTTGTGAGAAGTATTTTTTCCTTCTGGGATCATATGCATTATAGCCTCTGTATGAGATACAAAGGCATATAGGTATTAAGTTGTGCATGTCAAGATTTGTTGTTGATTGAATCTGTGTGTACAGGAAACTTTACATGTTTTAGATAACATTTTTGTGCATCACCTTAGGAAGTAGTCTTTATTTTTATGTTTCCCTCTTACCTTTTCCCTAGCAAAGCAGTGTTGGGAATTAAGGTGTCTCAACCTTTACAAATTCCTAATATTGTATTTATTTATCCCATGTTGAGTTGGCATAGTCAGCACCTTGTGTATATGTAGGAGGATAAATTTTGGTGACTTTGGCAGCCGTGGTTTCCCCCTTGAATAATTAATGGGGATTTGAGGGCAGCGCCCCCAAGAAGGGGTCAAGCGGCAGTGCCCCTGTCGCGGTACAGGGCGAGGTCAATGGATAGCGCCCTCGTGGAGGTTCGGGGGCAACGCCCCCGAAACCTCAAATAATTTTTAATTAATGACAAGTGTCGGTGAGTATCTCTACACAAGAGAAAGGCATCTTTGGGTGGTCAAGGGAGGTTATGACATGTAAGAGGAATATGATATTTTTAGTCAGTGTATGATAGATTCTCTGATAGCTGTAAGGTGCATAAGAGCATCTGTCGTAACCTATCTTAAGACCAGGCGCCCACTTTGGGATGGGATGTTGGACAAGTGTCCTTAGGCGTGGGTTTTGGGGCATGAGTCCAAGATGGACTCCCATCTCTAGAAGGTTCCATATTTTCCTTGTAAACTCTATATAAACAGGGGCTTGGATGGGAGATAGATAACTTTGGTACAAGTACTGTTATGCTGCTAGAATATCTCCAGATTTGACATTTGAAGACTCCTGAAAGAACATTGGCTCTGAAACTGTATTGTAATATGTTATTGTTTACTGTAATACATTTGACCTATGTTTTGGAGTGTGGGGTTTTTCACCCATAAGGGTTTTCCCCACGTATATCTTGTCTCTCTCTCTTCTGTCTTCTTTCTAGTTCTTGTGTTTTGTTGCAATATCTCATGTTAATGTTTTAACATTGCTGTAATAGTTAGGATAAAGTTGAATTTGCATAGCCCTCTCCTCATTAGATTAGTATAGGAAGCATTTTCTGCACACCTAGCTTCCTTTCAAGCAGTAGTTTAGGTGAACACCATAAGAGATAGCTTACTCTGGAGGTTAGCTTCCATTATCTGAGCCCACAATCAGGGAGGTTTTCCAATGTTTCACCAATAGGATGAGTTTACTTAGCAAGGGTGTACTATTAGGAGACAACAATACCCAATGAGATAATAAACAAACTTGATAAAGAGTTAGCCAATTTTCAAGCATTTGTTGAAAATGAAAGGATAGCGGAAGAAACTATACCTATGATTCACAACATAAGAGAGTTGATAAAAGAAGGACAAGATGGTATTAATGTTATTCAAGGTTTAACACATATAGTAAACAATATTGTAATGCTAGTGACTGAATGTGCGAATGATATTAATAACATGTCATCATTGTCTCACACGCAAGTATCGACACCTATACTGACTACTGGAATGTCTACTTTTACATCAACAATTTTAACTACTAATACAAATGCTTGTAGTAATGCTACCATTGGTATTGGAGTATCTAATGGCACTAATTCACAAAATTACAAAGCTGTGGGATTCAACTATCAGAACTTGGCACCTAAGGTGATCTCTTCCATGAATAATTACTCTCAACAACCTCTCCATCCCACTTATTCTCAACTACCTCTTACATATAACTACTCGCAACCACCTTCCACTTATCACTATGTTCAACAACCACTCAACTATTCATAGCCTCCACTTGTCACTACTCATTCTCAATCACCTCCACACTTCGGTTCCAATTCCTCACAACAAACCACATCTCCTAATGATGCCCTCCTAAACTAACTTTTGCAAGGCATGACTTCTTTAAAAATAAAGGTGACAAGCTTGGAAAATTCTTCACAACCTAATGTACCAACTTATCATGCCCATAATCCCCTATCTTATGCAATCTTGGGAACTCCTATGCCTGAGAGTTTTGAAACTCCTCACTTTGAAAAATATGGTGGAAAAGGTGATCCTAATACTCATGTGGCAGCATTCACGGCTATGTGTAGTGATTTTTACTTTGAAGATGATTTGTTAAAAAAAAATTTCTTGAGATCTCTCAAGGATATTGCATTAGAATAGTTTAGCTCTTTACCTTCGAATTCAATACACTCTTTCTTGTAGTTAGTTGATTAACTTTTACAAAATTTTAAGGCAAACATTTGACATCATGTCTCTTTGATTGATTTGGTTCATTGAAAGCAAGGTCCAAAAGAGAAGTTAACTAAGTTTATTAGTCAGTATCAAGCTCTCTATACACAAATTCAATATCAGATGAAGGATGAAGATGTTCAGAAAGTGTTTATTACAAATCTGCAACCTAACATCTGTGATAAGATTCTCTTGATGAAGTATAACTTTTTTCAACATCTATGCACCGCTCTTCATGATTATCAGCTTTTGTTTAGTCAGTATGAAAACCAAAACTCATCAGCTCAAGTTGGTCAATCCATGGGTGGACCTTCACAAAAATAACCTTAAGAGGAATAATAAGACATTCAAGGTTAATGGATAGAATTCAAACAATTTCTTAGAAGTTTCTGCTATCAATAATTTGAAGAGGACATTATTTCAGAATAGACAACAACAACACTTTACTCTGATATCTAAATCTTATCACTCTATCATGAATCAAGCTGTGAGTAATAACTGTAGATTAGAAGTGCAAACAAGGTTAAAGTACTAAATCAAATGCAATAAACACAAGATTATGCCTCACATACAAATCTAATCCCATCAAGGGAGGAAGGAGCCTTTGCACCCAAAACAAGCTCCTAAGACCAAGATGATCCCTAGATAATGGATTCTAATGTGAAATGCTATTCAAATTGTACAACTCACTATCCTAGCTCAAGAGTGATTTTGGCATTATGACTTTGCATAAACTTGGATGATGAAAATGGCTTGAGAGAGGTTCTATTTATAGATTTTTGGAGAGGATTTTGATCCAAGTGTGGAGATTGATTTGAGAGATCAATGGTGGAGGATAAAAGTGATGTGGAGGGCCTAGATTGAATCTTGAATGAATGGAGGGGGCTAGGAATAAAAGTGATTCTTTTATTCATTTTGGGAAAATGGATATTAAATAAGGTTGGGTGAGATGGATTATTTTTGAATTAAAGATTCATATGGAGGAATGGAAATGAATTAAAAATTCATTTGGGGAATGTAAATGAATTAAAAATTCATTTGGGGAAGAGGAGAAGTAAATGAGGTATGGGAGTGTAAGGAGAAATAAACGTGATGTGGGATGTTTTTAAATAAAAAATTGACTTATGTGGATTTAATTCAATTTTTTATTTGGAGGATGTGGGGAAGGGTGTTAAACAAGGTTTGACCACCCAAATGGAGGGGTTAGGATTAATTAAACAGAGGTTTTATTTAATTAATCCTAGGACTAGGATGAGGTAGGGTAGGGTAGGCAATTAAATAATAGCTATATAATTGTTTAGGGTAGGGATAGGTCAATTATAGGCTAAATTAATTAGTTAATCATGGTTTTAACTAATTAATTGGATTTAGTGGAAAAGGGGAAATTAATTTAATAAATATTGCATATTTATTAAATCTATTGGCTAAGGTTTGGACTATTGAATTAAATGAAATTAATTCAATTTTGGGGATAAAATGGTGTGAATTTAGAAAATGATAGGGGTAATTAATTAAAAATTTTAATTGATTAGAAGGGAAATTGATATGTTTAGGGATGTCAGGAGTCAGTTTGATGGTAGAAGACATTTTTAGGTGTCTATATTTGCCCCTCTTTGATGTGGCATCTGGACCTAGGAGGGAAGTGGTGTCAGGTCGAAGAAAGATATGCCCCAGCTGCCGGGAATGAATAAGATGGATAAGGGATGCCCCCTCGAGAGGTCGGCGAGAAAATAAGAATTTTCTGGGTGAGTTCTCGAAAAGGATGCGATGGGAATGAAAGTTGGATAGGGGGTGGGAAATGAGGATGATAGAAAGAAAAATGGAGAAAAAAGGCTGAGATCTGCACCCTGGAGGGAAAATGAGGGGGTGGAAGAATGACATGGCCCACTATATTAGGCAAAGTGGGCCCTTAAAGTGCCACATTTGCACACTTTGACTTTGGAGAAGAAAGGATGAAGGAGAGATGTCTGACTACAACCCCCAATTCATGTGACTTCAACACATCTCTGAGTGGTTTCGAGAGTTTGGTTGGGTAGTAGGCGCTGGACCTCCGGTAGGGCCTAACCCTGTCTTTGTAATTTTTTCGTTTGTTGTGCTATACAGAACAAAATGAAGATTAAAACATAAATCAAATGCAAAAATACACGATTATACCTTCATAATGAACTCACAAATCCAAGAGAGGGAAGGAGTTACACCTGATAGTGCCTTAGACTTTACCCAAGACTAGTGTGTAGATGTGGATTGCTCAAGGCTTTTCAACACAAATGTAGATGAGAGACAAGTGGATTTAGATAGATTAGATGGAAATGAGGCAAGATTTTGACATTATGATAGTATGATGAAGGATATTGTGGAGTGATTTTGGTAAAGGTTTGATGCATGAAGAAGTCTCTCCTATGGCTTAGAGAGGGGTCTTATTTATAGAGTTTTGGAAATGAGGATGGAGGGTGAGGATTGAAAGATGAGATCAAGGGCTAGGTTGCAAGGAATCATATGCCCCAATGCTTAGAATTTTGCATGATGGGTTCATGTTTGAATTTTGCCAAGAGGTTTCCAAAGCATGTTGTTGATAATTTGCCCCTTGTCTTTATCAAGATCTAAGGTGGAAGATATAGTGGATAGAATGGATGGGGAATGATAGGATGGATAGGTGATGGTAGATAGGAATATGATAGGATTAGGATAAGATAGGATATGCAAAAGGATGTTATGGATGTGGATGATTGGATGGTTTTCCCCCCAAGTGTAGGGATACAAAATGGATGGAGAAGGGATTATGCATGATGCCCACAAGGGGTTTTCATCAAGGTACTTGCCCAAGGCGCCACAAGGAGTGGTTTTCACCATTGGCGGATTTTTCTCTTTACTATTTTCTTGATTTTTTAATTTTTTGCTTTTTTGATGGAAGGGGGACTCTAGCGTCTGTTTCCATAGCAAGGAGAAGATGGTCCCATGTTGGATAGCATTATGGATTATGATCGCATGGATTGTTGGTAGATAGGAGAAGATGGAATGGATGGTGGATAATGGATTATGATGTGGATTATGCAAAAGCATGGATCATAGGAATGTGATGGGGAAGATATGTAGCATAGTGAACAAAAGATGGAGAGATGGGGGTATGTGGGAATGTTAAGTGGTGGAGGGGAACCAAGACCAATGGTCACACACACCGTGATGTATTTGGAAGCTTGTATTTTGGATGTGGAGTTGGGAGTAATGGGGATCGGGATAGGAGATTTTTGGATGGTTGATTTGGGGTTTTAGGGACCCAAATAGACTTACGATTTATGGGATTTTTAGATGGGGAGCATGATGTTTGGGATTGTGGAGTGGATTGGGAGGTAGATGCCTCATTTGTTTTGATTGATCTTTGCTTAGGGACCCACACCATTTTTCTTTTTTCTTTTTCTTGTGATGGTGTGGGCTTTGATAGCCTTTTGGATATTTGATTTTGCTTGGAAGGGATAACATCTTTAGGCTTTTGTGCTTTATGAGTTGAGGCATTCAAATTTTTGAATCCCATGGGTTTGGGGGAAGCTTCATGTTTGAAAGATATGTGCTTTTGTTGGTCTTGATTGGGAATTTTAGGGGGTTTATGGGTGGAAGGGTAAAAAGTGGATTTATGGATGGGGATATTAGGAGTTGGTAGGATAGGAGGTAAAGTGGATTTAATAGGAATATTTAGAGTTAGAAGTAGTGGAGGTAAATTTGATGGAGGAAGATGGATGGTCACATGCTTTTGTAAAAGGTAGGATGATGGAGGAGGGATGGCGACATATGCTTTGGGAGTGCGATGAGATGCATCATGTTTGGGATTGGATGAATGGATTTTGGAAGGTGGGTGGATGGTATCAACATGTTTAGATTATTTTTCTTGGGGCGTATAGCCAAGGCCATGCGAAGATGGATGGAATGTGGTGTGGATGGGCTCCAAGATGCCTTGTTCGTGAAGGCCGAAGCCTTTTCCTTGATAGTTCATGTGTTGGAGTATGCGACATGCGATGGGATGTTTGGTGCTTTGGAAACAAGACGCAAGTCCATTATTTATTGGAAGAGGATAGGTGGTGGATGGAAGTTGTTTGCCTTCTACAAGGGAGTCACCACGAATGAAAGTGCTTGTGCCAAGTGGATAAGGGGATGGATTTTGGATGGGATTGGTAGATGGAGGTGAAGGATTCATGGGGTATGGTGAAGGGGAGGTAGAATATGGGGTGAGATCAATAAGTTGATCAATAGATGGGAGGGGATCGTGGATGGGATTAGATGGGATGGTTAGATCTTGATTAGGAGAAGGGGTTGATGTCTCGACATGCTTTAGATTTGATTCTTGACATAACTTATGTGGTTTGATAGAAGTGGGAGTGACTTGGATAGGTGTGGTAGGTGCTTGGATGGATGTGATAGATGCTTGACTTATGGGTTCTTGAACATGGCTGCATGATGGTTCTTGACTTGTGATAGGGGATTGTTCAAGAGATTTGGTGGATGTTGGATTGCATGAGGGTGTTTGATTCCTTGCTAATAGCCAATGGATGGCATCCTTCATGAGTGTATGGGTTGAAGAACAATGTAATGGATGGATAATGATGGTGGCTGATGTGGGGTTAGGATTGGGATTGGATAGGTGGGTGATGGGATTAGGTAATGATAGTTCCGGGGTAGGTTCAAGGATAGGTGTTGGATTAGATGGTGGTGTTGGAGGGGTGGGGGATTGGGGGGATTCCTTTGCTTTGCTTTCATTTTTAGGTGATGTTCTTTGGAGGAAATCTCACAAGGATTCTTTGGATGTGATAGTGTTGGGAGTTGGAAGATTTGATGATAGATTAGATGTTGGGTGGGTGATAGGGGTTGGCGGATTGGGAGATACATAAGGTGATGGATTAAGGTTGATAATGTTGGAGGAATATTGTGATTGGAGGATTGGAGGATGGGGATTAAGAGATGGGGGATTTGGTTGTTGATATGAGGTTTGGATTTCGGATATAAGGTGTGCTAGATTGGTGTTCCCTTGATCAAAGTTATTGTGACAAAGGTTGGGGGATTGATAAGGAGGAGGTATTGATTGGTGGGGTAGGTATGATGGCATGGATGTGTAAGGGGATGGTGATTGATATGAGGTTAAAGGTTGATATGATGAAGGTTGATATCATAAAGGTTGATATGATGGAAGTTGGTATAAGGTTGATGGTGTGGATATGTAGGATGTTGAAGGTTGATATGATGGAACTTGATATGATGAAGGTTGATGGGAGATTGATGGTGTGGATATGTAAGATGTTGAAGGTTGATATGATGGAAGTTGATATGATGAAGGCTGATGGGAGGTTGATGGTATGGATATGTAAGATGTAGGTTGGTATGAAGGTTGAAAGAATGACGATTGATATGATGTGGATGGGGATGATATGTAGGATGTTTTTTGATATGATGAAGGTTGGTTAGGGGCTTGGGATTCTCCAATGATGAGGTGTGCTAAGGGCATATCTATAATGTCATTTTTGTATCTTTCCTTATTATTAGGATCCATGTTTTCATAGAGTTTTATAAGTCTTTGTAAGTGTTGCATTGCTTCATAAGGATCCATTTTGTGGGAGATAGTATGGGATGATGGGGGATGATGGATGATTGTGATGTTGGGAATTAGAATTTCAAGACCTTAGGATGATTTGATTTGATTTGATTTGTTGGATGGTTCTCTATGCTTTTGATAGACTAATGATCTTAAACAAGAGGGTTGATGTGTTTGAGTAAGGTCTTGATTTTTTTGATTGGGTTGATTTGGATTTTGGATTGGGATGATAATAATGTTGAGGGATTTTGATAATGATGTGGATAGTTTTGGTTGGGCTTTTGGATGAGGGGATTGATGGAGGATGAAGGAGAGTAGGTCCTTAACCAAAGTTTGATGTGCCAAGGATGATTTGTTGATTAAGGATTAGGAATTGGAATGTTTGATTAGAGTTGACAATGGATGAGGGATGATTGATGTTGGATTTGATTCTGGTTTTGGATTGATGTTATGATTTTGACTTGGGCTTGATTATGGGATGAGGATTTGGATAATGTTGATGAAATGGATGGAAGAATGGGATTAAGATTATGATATTGAATTGGATTAAGGATTATGAAGATGATTATGACTAGGGATGAAGTGGATTACGATGAATTTGATCAAGATCAAATAAAGGGATTGGACAAGCTCAATTGATGGGATTTGATAAATGGGGGGATGGTTTAGTGATGTTGGGAGGAAAACCTAGCTCGACATGAGGGGGAGTACAGGGGGACGAACGTGACCCCCTGCTGATAGGGGTTCGGGGGCATAGCCTCCCGACTAGAAATTTTTTGAAAATGGGCTTATAAAATTGATGTTTTTGATGGGAAAATTTAATTTTTTGACATGGATGAAGAAGGCACTAAAATAGATGGAAAATGGCACTAAAATAGAGAGGAATGGTGTTAAAGGATGCAAATGGTTGGATTGATAGATGAATTTGATTTTTCTTGGCAAGTAGACAAACAATCAAGCAAGAAAACATAATGGCCAAAGGTTTGATTTATGAAAAATGTGATAATCAAGCATGTACAACCTTAGGGATTTGGGCCACTAAAACAAAGGTTCATAGTGAGTGCTTTCGTTCAAGTGGTTATACATGTGGCAACGCTACTCTCCGTTATGGACTCTCCCAGCCTCTAAGGGTTACGCCTTGGAGGGTTTTGGGGGAGGTTGGCTATTGGTATAACACAACAACACCTGTTGCTTGTGACTTTCATCACAAACACATTAATTTATATAGCGGCTTGGAAGAGCTTGGCTTTAGCTTGTTGTTGCTTGGGTCGTTCCCACCTTTCGAAGCAGGGTGGCAGGCCCTCTAAGGATTAACAAAAGCAAAACAAACACAAAAATACTTTTGATCCCCAAGTTCATACAAAGATACGAGGGGGGAGTATACGTATTATTTATGTTTGAATCACACTAAACATGGTTCATTTTATTTCTTTGGATTTAGATTGGGGGTGATTAATGCAAGTTTAGTGAGAAGCTTTTGATTCCCAAGGTCACCAAAAAGGTGCGAGGGAAGAGCATTCGCTTTTCACACCACAAACACAAACACAAAAACACTTCACACAAGTTACTTTGATTTTCTTGATTACATGCATGAAGAATGCAGATTGTTGTTCTTTTTAACCCAATGATTTGATCGATGCAATTTGTGGTTCTTTTTAAAGCCCAAAAATTGAAGTGTTTGATAGTTGTTGGCACACAATTTGTGAATTTTAAGAACACCAAATTTAAATGTTCGGCACACAATTTGTGAATTTTAAGAACACCAAATTTAAATGTTTGGCACACACACACACAAAGATTTGTTTGTTGTTGTTCAATTTTATTGCACCAAATCAAGATGTGTGTCTAAGCTAGCATGCAAAGGGTTCATTTTAAGTTTCCAAATGAAGTGTTTTTGCTAAACTAGAGATAAAAACATCCTGCAAAAGTTTGTTAGTATTCGCAAAATGATAGTAAAGACCTACAAAAACACTTGTCAGTACCTGCACAGACAGTAAAGTAAATTTCAGAAATAGTGCTAAAACAGAGGTCAGATAGCGCTAATACAGAAGATAGCGCTAATACAGAAAATAATGCTAATTCAGAAAATAGCGTTAATTCAAAAAATAACACTAATTCAAAAAATAGTGCTAATACAGAAAATAGTCCTAATACAGAAAATAGCGCTAATACAGAAAATAACGCCAATCCAGATGCAAGATAGTGTTAATACATGAAATAGCGCCAATACAGAGGCATGATAGCACTAAATTGTGTTTTTGCCTTAGTTTACAGTCTGCAGTGAGAAAGATAGCGCTGAACTGGGTGACGATAGCGCCAATATGGCACATAGTTGGTCAATGGATGATTTTAGGAGAATTTTGCCATAGTTTCCTCTTGTTTCTGTGTAAAACCTACAAAACTCAAGAGCTAAATTGCTAGAAAGGCCAGAAAACAAGAAAAAAAAAGAAGTGTTAAAATAGTGCCACAATAGATAGAGAATAGCGCCAAAATGTGAGTAAAATGGCGCCACTGCGCAGGAAGATGGTGCTAATCTGTAAAAAACACATCTTTCACAAAAAAACTCACAAGATAGTTAGATTGGGACCTTGTGGGTCCCACCAGGCATGCCAATGTGATCTATGTAGAACAAAATGAAGATTAAAACATAAATCAAATGCAAAAATACACGATTATACCTCACATACAAATCTAATCCCATCAAGGGAGGAAGGAGCCTTTGCACCCAAAACAAGCTCCTAAGACCAAGATGATTCCTAGACAATGGATTCTAATGTGAAATGCTATTCAAATTGTACAACTCACTATCCTAGCTCAAGAGTGATTTTGGCATTATGACTTTGCATAAACTTGGATGGTGAAAATGGCTTGGGAGAGGTTCTATTTATATATTTTTGGAGAGGATTTTGATCCAAGGGTGGAGATTGATTTGAGAGATCAATGGTGGAGGATAAAAGTGATGTGGAGGGCCTAGATTGAATCTTGAATGAATGGAGGGCTAGGAATAAAAGTGATTCTTTTATTCATTTTGGGAAAAGGGATATTAAATAAGGTTGGGTGAGATGGATTATTTTTGAATTAAAGATTCATATGGGGGAATGGAAATGAATTAAAAATTTATTTGGGGAAGAGGAGAAGTAAATGAGGTATGGGGGTGTAAGGAGAAATAAATGTGATGTGGGATGTTTTTAAATAAAAAATTGACTTATGTGGATTTAATTCAATTTTTTATTTGGAGGATGTGGGGAAGGGTGTTAAACAAGGTTTGACCACCCAAATGGAGGGGTTAGGACTAATTAAACAGAGGTTTTATTTAATTAATCCTAGGACTAAGATGAGGTAGGGTAGGGTAGGCAATTAAATAATAGCTATTTAATTGTTTAGGGTAGGGATAGGTCAATTATAGGCTGAATTAATTAGTTAATAATGGTTTTAACTAATTAATTGGATTTAGTGGAAAAGGGGAAATTGATTTAATAAATATTACATATTTATTAAATCTATTGGCTAAGGTTTGGACTATTGAATTAAATGAAATTAATTCAATTTTGGGGATAAAATGGTGTGAATTTAGAAAATGACAGGGGTAATTAATTAAATAAAAATTTAATTGATTGATTAGAAAGGAAATTGATATGTTTAGGGATGTCAGGAGTCGATTTGATGGTAGAAGATATTTTTAGGTGTCTACAATAACCTTTTGAAGCTTCCTCCTATTAAGTCGTTGGATCCTAGTTGAATGCAAGGACCTTATTTCGATGCTAATGCTTTTTGTCACTATCATCAACAACAAGGAAATGATACTAAACGATGTATGCATCTTAAGAATGAAATACAAGACCTCATTGACTTGAATGTTATACAGGTATCCGATGTGAATGATAATGGGAATAAGTTGGTTGCTCATTTTGAATAAGAATTTACAGATCTTTACTAATCCCTTTCCTAAGCATACCGATAATAACATGATGGAACAAAATACACTCAAAGTAGAAGATGACTATTTAAACTACGATGATATAATATCCACGATAGAGGTGGATAAGGAAAATACTAAAGTATTACCTCATCCATGAAGGAATGGTATTTATGCTGAGGTTCTTAAGAGGAACCTCTTGCAACAATATAATAAAAAATGCATGAAATAATAGAAATAGCAGAACACAGAAGGAATTTATTGATCACAAGCCACTTCAAGGGGGTAACCTCCTTTGAGCAAGCTCAATACAATAAACTCATGGATGCCTTCATTGACCTCAACACATACTTATATACTAAGTCTAATATAAACAACTATTACTTCCCATGAATGTGGGATAATACAATATACTCATGGGATGACTTACAAAGCATATGCGTCCAACAACAATATACTAATAAAGTAAAGAGAAGGGTTAAACATGGGTTCATAACATCCCCTCCCTCTTAGAAAAACTTTGTCCTCAAAGCTGAAGATGTGGAAATTGTTGTTGAATCTGAAGGAGTGGTTCCCATGTAGCATCCTCTGGTTGCATTTCGTGCCACTAAATTAGTACCTCTGTGATGGATCAAGAGTGAAGATGATGAGTTTACTGGTCAAGGATTGCTTCCGGCTCCAAAATGATGGATCCTTCGTTATCCAGTTCTGGTAAAATAGTATGTGCTCTGATGTTGGTGCCAAGAACTTTCTTTAGACAAGAGACATGAAGTACTGGATGAACGCGAGAAGAAGGAGGAAGCTCCAATTTATAAGCAACTGACCCAATCTTCTAAAGAACCTAATATGGCCCATAGAACTTTGGAGCCAGCTTATGACGCCCTTTGAGTTTCAGGGAGAATTGCTTGTATGGTTGTAGACGAAGAAAAACCATATCACCTACTTGAAAAGTATGCTCAAAATGGTGCTGATCGACTTGTTTCATTTAATTTCTTACCATGTGAAGATTGTCCTTTAAAATGTGAAGAATCTGATTGCAAGTTCAGAGAACCATGTCAACTACCTGAACTAGTGAACTACTATGGGTGTATGGAAGGAGCACTAGCGGTGCCTAACCATAGACTGCTTCATATGGAGTCATTTTAGATGTAGTGTGGTAGGAGATATTATACCACCATTCAGCGAGAGGGAGCCACTTTGCCCACTGATGTTGTTGTTCTGAGGTGAAACAATGAAGATAAGTTTCCAAACATTTGTTGATAACTTTAGTTTGACCATCTATTTGTGGGTGATACCTTGAACTCATCTGCATTTTGGTGCCAGTGTGGCGAAATACCTCTGTCCAAAAATGACTGGTGAAAGTGGCATCATGATCTGAGACAATAGACGAAGGGATTCCATGAAGACGGAAGATCTAGTCCATAACCAGCATCTCAATCTCTGTCTTTTGGTGAAATGGGTAGCGATAGGGCCTGATGTTGGGAAGAATGCTTCCAAGAAGGAGCTAAATATGATGGTCCTCTGGTCATGAATGTGGCAATCCCATTGGTTCAGCAAAGACACATGCATATCTATCAAAAATACATTGTAGATTCGAAGGACTAGTGGAGACCGCTGATGGTTGCATCTGAATGGAATGGAGCTGAGTGATAACACCATGTGAATTCTTCTTAAAGAGCTTTTCCATGCAATGTGAACTGATGATGTTGAGAGACCCTGGTTGTAAGCCCTTCAATGTGTGTTTGTGCCCATTGTCTAAAAATTGCATCCAAAGTTCAGCAAAATCCCATAAGATGGGTCCAAGTGTGTGTAACCATTGGGCACCCAAAACCACATCACATCCACCTAAGGGAAAAGAAAACATGTCAGAGCGCAAGTTATAACCTCCAATAGAGATACACACATTGCAACACTTCCCTTTGCAAGGTAATGTGCCCCCATTGGCAATCATGACTTCAAAGTTCGAGCAAGGATGAACAAAACAATCAGCCTATTTGGCTATGCGAGGGTCATTGAGGTTATGAGTACTACCAGAATCAATGAGTATTGTAAGAGGGATCTTCTTGAAGTAACCCTTAACCCACATGGTTTGTGGGGTGGTGACTCTTGCTACGGCATGGAGAGAGATCTCTGGGAGGTCTTCTAGAGAAGTAGGGTCAACAGGCGACTGTTGAGTTTCAACTTGATTAGCTACTATATCCTGAGCATCTGCATAAACTTTAGTTTTAGGCAAAGAATCCACATCCAAGAGATAGATCTTTTGCACAACACATCTATGTCCCTGAGTGAATTTGTCATCACAATTACAACAAAGCCCTTTTTCTCTATGTGCCCGCATCTCTGCTTCAGTCAAATGCCTAATAGGAGTTGTTCTAGGAGCTGGCATTATTTGAGGGCTTTGGGGATCCATATTTATGAATGGAACAAAATTAGATTTGGAGCATTGTTGAGCTATGATCTTGTCCTCTTCCAACTTAGCCAACCCTAAGGCTTTCATCATTGTGCTTGGGTAGAACATTTTAACCTCAAAGTGAATTACATCCTTCAAACCACTGACAAAACAACTCCTGAAGAATTCATCAAACAATCCCTCTGTGTGATTGGCTAGTTTTTCAAATTCTATCTGATATTCTCTCACAGTACTTGTTTGGTATAGTTTTGTGAGTGCTCCTGTGAAGTCATCAAAAGCACTAGGGCCAAATCATTGCAAAATGAGTTTGTAAAAATCTGTCCATTTTGGCTCTTCATGAGCTTTGATGTACCAACAGAACCATCAAAGGGCTTCATGTTCCAAATGAAAGGAGGCAAATGGGACTTTGTTGACATCAAAAGTATTATACAAATTGAAATATTGTTATGTCTGGTATATCCATCCAGTCAGATCATCACCATTGAAGCGAGGAAAATCAAGCTTTGGTCCACGAAAATTGCCAAAAGAAGAAAACCCTATATCTGCAGAAGACTATGGCTGCTGTCTATTATTCATGGCTGAATGCTGAAGATTGAGCCCAAGAATTTTTTCATCCAGATCTTAGAGTTTGGTCTTAATGGCTGCAAGTTCCTCCTCCATGTTTTTTGCTCCTGCGTGGGCATAGGGTGACAACCATAACTAGGTTTTTTTTTTTTTTTTGGAATGGGTAGAAAAATAAAAATAGAAACTTTTTTAGTAAAGGAAAATTTGGATTTGGGAAAAACTTTGATGGGTAATTGGGGTTTGGCTAGGTTTTGGACACTTTCTGAGGGACAGGGAAACAGAAAATGGGGATTTCAGAGGTGGGGTGAAAGAATGGGAAAATTTGTCCAAGAGGGACAAAGGAGCAGAAATAGGAAATGAACACTATGGCAAAATTTGAAGGTGATTGGGTGAGAATTGAAGAAGTTATGGAAAACCCTAAACATAGACAAATGTGGGATTTCTAGCTTCGATAAGTGGAATTTGGGATATGGTCCTCAAGGAGGGAAATATGCAGAATGGAATTTCAAGGGTTCTAGTGAATTTTCAAAAGAAACAGAGTGAAAGCAAGGAAGATATGGTGAAAAAAAAAAAATACTTTTGGAAATGATCTGCAATGGCTTTGGACAGATTCAATCGGCAATTTGTCAGCTGGTAATAGGTATGGAACCCAGGTAAGTTTAGCTTCCTAAAGGTTCAGGGGATTCACTCGGATACCAATGTTGTCTAACGGCTTGCGTATTGAGGTAGTACCTCTCACTCCATGGCTTAGGTAAAATTGATAACTGCTTTACCACAAACGACAGCTCTTGGTTTACCTCACGGATGGGAACTAGTCAATCAATTAGGGGTAGTTACCCTTTTCACTAGCAGGTCCTCTCAATGGGCCATCTACTTCAAGGTTCCTGTGGTACTCCTCACAATGAGTTTTAAGGCTATGTCCAGGCACTTCCCACAGTTAAGTGGATAGGGATTATTCCCTGATCCAAACCTACAATTGAAATGAACAATATAGATGCAAAGAAAAAAGAACTACTACAATAATCATAGCACCTAGAGGCCACTGTGAAAAAAAAATTGGTGAAAATTCAACCCAGCGAGCCCAAGAAAGTGCTCTGATACCAGATGAGAGGAACCCCCTACAACAATATAATGAAAAATGCATGAAATAATAGAAATAGCAAAATACAAAAGGAATTTATTGATCGCAGGCCACTTCAAGGGGGCAACCTCCTTTGAGCAAGCTCAATACAATAAACTCGTGGATGCCTTCATTGGCCTCAACACGTACTTATATACTAAGTCTAATCTAAACAACTATTACTCCCCATGAATGTGGGATAATACAATATACTCATGGGATGACTTACAAAGCATATGTGTCCAACAACAATATACTAATAAAGTAAAGAGAAGGGTTAAACATGGGTTCCTAACAGTTCCTCCTCTGTTATCCCTTCAAGGATTGGGAGATAACCAAAATGCATTGGAAAGACAAATAGAACAATAGAAACAAGATATTCTAACAAAAGAAAAGATTGAAATAGTAAAAGATAGTCCTTCTCACTATGATATACAGAATCCACAAAATAAGAGAACTAAAACTTGGAAAAGAGCAAGAGGTTATCATCAGTTAGAAATAATAGTGGTTCTCCTCCTCATAAGCAACAAAATATTTCACATCAACAAAGAGATGATGAACAAGTACTGCATGGATTTCCTAACAACAAAGAACACTTTCATAAGAACCACTCAATCTTCGCACAAAACTTAATGGAACATCTCTCCAAGATGCTCACAAATTCCAAATTTTAATGCAGTTGTACTCCCATGTAAGTATTTCTAACCCATTACCTCTGCAATGTGTTTCCCCCATGATGTGTTATGTGTTGTTTAGGCCTCCTAGGATGACCCTTGATATTCTTGTAAGGTCAAGGATATCGAGAGATTGCTTCTATTGTGACCCTTATTCTATTTGTATCATCATTCTTCTATATTGCCTATCCTCTATTTTTATTATTGTGTGTTGTGTCCTAGGGGCATAGCATTGTGGTTGGTAACCTTGAGGCACCTTCCTACATGATGACCCTAGGACACTTGTTTCTCCTCTCTTGATTTATTGTTTACCTTTCTCTAGTGGTTCTATCTAGCTAGAGGAAGACAAAAAACAAATAATACTAATACAGACTTAGTGTCCCTTCAGCGAGAAATCAAAAAATGGACCTAGTTTATACATGACAAGGGGGTTGATATATATTATCTGATGCTTGGCTAGTAGAATCACTTTGTGTGATGTTTTGATGTTGTCTTATCACACTTACAAAACATAACAATACTGTTGCTTTGTGCACTTTGTTTATCTTGGATCTTGCCTTGCTTAGCTCTTTATATGAATGATTACATGCATTGTTGTTTATCATGATTATATGGATGCTAATGCCTTTTCTTGCAAGAAATTGTGTGTTTGTGGGAACATTTGGTGATCATAAAGTACATGTCACCTCCTAGGGCCATGGGATTTGTGAGAGCTCATGTTCCCTTGTGTGTTTTCTACCTTAATGTGCTTGATATAAGTACATGATATCAACCACCTTAAGGTGGGAGCATATATAAGGTAAGCTATCTGATGATTTTGGTACTACGAAGCATATTTGTAAGCCCTCTGTGGAGGTAGGATGTTATATCCCTGAGTGAGTGCACATCATTATCTTTATATTACAATCACTTAATGTCATGTCCTTTCTAAAATAATTAATTAATGGTCAATATTAACACATCTTATTCTTCCATGGGTTAATTGGGTAAGCATAGGAAAAATAAATATTTAATATTTAATATTGTCCAACTAATATCTATTTCAAGAGGATAATTAAATATTAAATTAAATATTTTGAGACTCAAAAAGGGGCATTAGGTTTGGTGAGGTGTCCATTTGCATGAAGATTTCAAAAATCTTGGTAAATCACAAGTGGCCAGAGATTTTATGACAATGTATGACAACTTATGACAACTGTCATACCCCAAAATAGCAAGAAATCAAAGAAAAATGTGGGAATATTGGATTTCCCTCTCTCCCACGAAATATTGATACTGAATATGTAATTTTGGTGATTTGGGGGCTATTGTTGATTTGATATTTTCTCTCAAACTTGCAAATTTGCAGATTGTGGCTTCAATGAATGAAAACCCATTGGAGTAAAGAGGCTTGTGGATGAAAACCCATGAGTTTCAGGTGGATAGAGGATACAAACCCTTTGATCACAAGGAGTATCTTCATCCAGAGGTTGTACAGAGCTTCAAGGATTAAGTAGTTTCTGACAGTTTCCATTGTTTGTGTGTGCAGGTCTTCTTGTGTTACCATGGTAGTTCCAGAAGTACTGGAAATAGTTGCTGTTGTTATTTTCTTTGCTTTGATGTGTAGTAGCTGTATATTTCCATTTTCTAATGTCACATATTAGTATTGGAAGTTGTGGGTAGTGTTGTGTTGATTTTGGCTTTGTGGGTCAGAATAACTAATGTGTATTTCAGCTTGTTGTGAAGATTTGGTTGTGTAGTTTTCTGCTGAGTGTTGTAGGTTTTTTCTACTTTTACATTAATGGTATCAGATCATATTTCATGTACTTTCCATCTAAAAATCAAACAATATCAGTTTTGGGTGTTTTTGGTGTATTTCGGTGATTGACAGTGTTGGCAGTTTTTGTGGGTTTTGCCCAAATCTTGTTGTTCAAAGTTGTATTATTTGTTGCTTCTGCAAATTAGTATTATAGATCTGATAACATGTTATTTACATTAGAAATCAATCAAAAAAAATTTTGGTGAAGTTTCATATTTTGGGTGTTAATCCTGAGTAACACTAGCTAGCTAGTTTCGTCAAATCTGATGCAAAATTGCTGAAGATATTTAAATTCATTTTTAGACCTGATGTGAAATGTTATTTTTAAGTTTAGCTCATTACACTTAAGCCCTCTACAGAGGTAGGATATCATACATATCCTTTTTATTTTAAGCCCTCTGCGAATGTGGGGATGGTGTATTTCTCGAGGAGAGTGCACATCCTGTCATTTTCTAAAATTTCTCTAAGTAGGCAGGGTGGATCTGAGACTATCCTAACCCTTAAGTGTGTCTTCAGCGATTGTTGTAGAAAATCCCAATCATCAGTGTGTGCCTGTAATGTGCCTGAGATGGCTGCGAACCTAGCAAAAGGTTTCTTCCATCACTTATTTGTTGTGTTTTCTCTATGTCTTCCATGTGTGTGTGTATGGTGTGTTTGTTCCCAAGCATAGTCTCAAGACTAGTGTTGATGAGCTTCTCCTATTCTTTGGGATTTGCATGGCATGTTTGTTCTTAATTGTAGTTTCAAAACTGGTGGCGATGAGCTCCTCCTGCATTTGGGTTGTGTGTTTACTTTCCTTGTACTTGCAATTACATTTCATATATGAGAAAAATAAAAAAGAAATAATCACTGCATTCACTATATTCACTATGTTTTGCATGTCTTCAATGTTGTCATCTCTGTGTTTTGTGTGACTGTAACTATTTTCTTTGTGTTTTGTATGCATGTTACTGTCTTCAATGTGTTTGGCATGTCTTTACTGTGTTTGGCGTGTTTGCTGTGTTTTTTACCGTACTTTAATGCATGTATTGGCCTTGCGTTTATGCATACATTAAAGTGGGGGCTAAATGTTATGTCAGAAAATGTCCCCTTGGAGGATTTTCCTCTTAAGGTTTAGCTCCCAGGTCCTTAGAATGCATTTAGAGCAACTTGTGTGTTAACTGTGAATCTCGATGAGAAAACCCTTAAGTCTAATGGAAAATAGGACCTAGGGGGTGCTATTTTGATGATCCCTGAACAAAAATGGGAGGGTGAACTTGGGCGCTCACGCCCTAGTCTTTCCTTATTTTGGGTCAGCCCTAAATTTAAATGTTGGTTTATGACCATTAATTATGTCCTATGCCGACATCTCAAGTTTGAATTATGAAATTCTTAGCGGGAATGTTTGTAGTTGTATATATAAGCATTTTTAGGTTTTCATTTGTAAACTAGAAGATGATTGCAAACTTTAGGCATACTTGTGATTTTAGAGCATCCATGATATTCATTATTGTAGAATAGAGCATTGTTATTGTGTTTTTTTATTATAGATTGGACTTCATCTTCTCATGTGATTGAAGGGCCTTCATTTATGTGAGATCCACACTTCAAGAGGACATTTATTTGTGTTTGAATCATTTATCATTTGGATTTTACCTCTATCCCACAAGGATACTCACTCTTATCTGACAATGGTGTCTGAAAGACTTAAATGTCTCTCTGGGGCTTGACCAAGGCAAGCCTCTAAACATGACAACCCCCAACCACACTCCTTTGTGATTGCAAGTTACAAGTACCAAGTTTTGCAGAGTGGAGTTGCAAATGACAAGGATTCATGATCCAAAAGAAAGAAGTGAAACAGAGCATTTTTAGGACATGGATGCCTAGGGCAATGTCCTCCAGAGTTACAGAGATAGGAATTAGAGTTACAGGGACATTATGTATCTAAAAAAGCTTCTACATCCCAAGAATCAACTTGCCTTGGACTTGGGCACCTAGGGCAGTGTACTTTGCATTTTGGGTAATGAAAATAGAAGGAACAATGATTATCAGTACTGAAGGGAGTTCTACATTCCGTGAAGAAAATAGTGCATTAGACTTGGGTGCCCAGGGCATTGTCCTCAAATATTCTGAATTCTAAACTTTGAAAAATGGTCAGTTATTAATCTTTGTCCTTTTCCTTAATTTGTAAACATTTATCATAATTTACCAGCTTACTCATTATTTTTCATATTTAGGGTTTCTTACATATTTGAGATTACATTAAGGCATCAATTAACAATTTCTAAGTTTCTGCATCGTTCCAAGTGATAGCCCAACCTGTTAGGTGAATGTTCTCTCTTAGTAGAGATTCAACGCGGTTGATATGTCCTTGAATGCTTGTAGTGAAAGGAGTATTTACCCTTGAAACTAAAACCATCATCATTCCTCCCTTTTCCTACAAAATATTTTCAAAGTAAGCTCTATGGACTACTTGTTTCTATTTTGATTGATACTGGTGCCACATAATGTTTTGTAGATCCTAGAGCAGTATCTAAGTTATCTATTAGACCTGGGCATATGGAAAACTCTTGGATGGTACAATATGGCAATAGAGAAAAAAAAAGAGTAGACTCATGTCTAGCATGGAGTGAGTTAGAGCTTCCAAGTTTTCAAATGCAAGTTAATCTTTATGTAGCACCTTTAGGGTCCTATGATGTGATTCTAGGACTCAACTAGTGAGCTGAGCATAAGTCTCTAGTAAACTGTGAAGACAAAGTTGTTAGATGTTTGGATGACCTAGGAAATCAAGTGGAAATTAATGGATCTAAGAGACCTTTAGAGATTAGACAAATCTCAACTATGCAATTGAAGAAATCCAAGAGGAAAGGGTGTGCCATTTATGTTGTCCATGTAAAGGACCTTGACAATGATGAATCAGTATTCAATGACTACCCAATCCTTAGATATTTATGAGATGTATTCCCTATGCAGTTGACAGAGTTACTGCTAAAGAGAGAATTTGACTTCTTAATTAATTTGCTACTAGGGACTGAGCCTCAATCTAAGGCACCCTAGAGGATGACTACTATAAAATTGTATGAGCTTAAAGCACAATTGCAGGAGTTACTAAATCAAGGGTTCATTAGACCTAGAGTGTCACCATGGGGCACACCAATTATCTTTGTAAAGAAGGATGGTACTTTGAGGTTATGCATTGATTATAGGATGCTTAATAAAGCCACTATAAATAATAATTACCCACTCCCAAGAATCGATGAGCTCTTCGATCAAATGAAAGGAGCTATGTTGTTCTCAAAGATAGACCTTAGATCTAGCTATCACCAATTGTGGATTAAAGATGAGGACATCTCTAAAACAACTTTTAGGACTCAATATGGTCACTATGAGTTCACAGTGGTACCATTTGGGTTGACTAATGTTCCAACAACCTTCATGAATTTGATGAATAATATTTTCAGTGATTGTTTAGATGATTTTGTGTTGATCTTCCTTGATGACATATTGATATACTCTAAATCATTGGAAGAGCATGAAAGGTATTTGAGGATAGTCTTACAGTGCTTGAGAGATTAGAAGCTTTTTGGTAAGCTATCTAAGTGTACATTCTTTCAACATAAAGTGCACTATCTTGGTCATGTTATCTCAGCAGAAGGGATTGCAGTTGATCCTGAGAAGATAAAAGTGATAATGGAATGGCATGCACCTCAGAGTATGACAGAAGTCAGAAGTTTTATGGTACTTGTAGGTTATTAAAGAAAGTTTGTGGAAAGTGTTTCAACTATAGCAGCACTGATTACCTTCATCAGCCAAAGAATTGACTTATTTAATTATCAATATTTTCATGTTCTGATAAACTTTTAAAAATGTACATATAAATACATATTATTATAGTTATATTTGTCTTGAGGATTAATTATGCTTATGTTTTGTTTCCATTACACTTTGATGAAATCTCTTTACTTTTGATACTTGAATGACATTTTCTATGTGCATATCTCATAATTTGTTGTATAAGTTGTGGATGTTAAATAAGGATTACAATAGTTAAACTTCAGATACACTCCAAATAGCTCCAGAGACTAATACTTCCTAAGTGCCATCCTCCCTTGAGTTGATGACCTCCAACAAATGCTCCTGGAGATCCTCTAAAACCTGCAACACATCCAAACCAGTGCCTTGATCCTTGCCGCAGATCTTGATCACACTGCCATGTCACTGAACTTTGGTGGCCCAAATAACTGATGGCAGACATTAGTTCCATCTATCACTACCACCAGACACCCCACTATTTTAGGGAACTCATGGAGTTCGCCCTGCTAATCACCTTATTCAGATCATGGATTTGGAATTATTTGCAATTGATTATGTAGTTAAGCAAATAATACAGCTAGCTATTCTAGTTCCAGTTCATAGGAATTAGTTAGTAACTAGCTGTTTGAGTTCACTACAGTTAGACTCATAATTAGTATCTCTTTCCAATAAGGCTCGATTGTATAAGTAGAAGAACCATGAGACCTTTTTAAGTTAGTTCCTATTTTTCATCAATTAGTTGTTCATCGCAGTTTGTTTTCAACAGAACGAAAACTTCTGAGTTTAGGCATGTATGTTCTTTGAATGAGAATAAAATGCAAATGAAGGGAGATTTTATTTGAAGAAGTTGTTGAGAAAAGAGGATTGTCTCTAGCTGGGAAACTAGGGCCCGCTTCCCCTTCTTGGAGGAGATCTCTTGGTATTATGTTTGTGTTATTTTTGTTCCTGTTAATTTCCTTGCAGCAAATTTTTATATGTGTTGTTTCCTATTATCTGCTCTCCCCTGCAGGTTTATTCTTCAAAAATAGAAAATCATAAAAATTAGATTTGTTATCTCTTTAAGCACTATGATGTTCATAGTATTGCATGCCTAAGAAGTAAAAATAGATTTCATTTCTTTTCATCTCTAATTTCTGAAAGTGTGTTTATTTTCAGCAACTAGATCAAACCTTCATTTCAGCATGTGTGTTTGTTTCAAGCAATTAGATTAGCATTTATTTCAGCAATGTTAGAATAGTTTCATTTCAAGAAAGAGTGTTTCTTTTCAAGCAAATTAAGGTAGTGTATTTCATGAGCAAGAAGATTAAAACTCCAACTGTGCAAGGGTCCCTAAACCAATCCTTGGTCCTCATTCATTCCATTCAAACCCCCCCAACAAACAACCTTATCACAGATCACTCTAGACACCTCCAGATTGATAAAGAATAAATGATGATGTATTACCAAAGCCTACTCCGACCTCATCATACCTCACTACAAAAGAAGGGTAAGAATTTTAAATGGATGGAAATGTGTGAGAAAGCTTTCAAAGTGCTAAAGGAAAAGCTCACAACTACTCCTATCTTGACCATACTAGATCCTAATGGTCACTTTATAGTTATAAATGATACTTTGAGAGGAGTAGGAGTGTTGATGTAGAATGAGCAAGTGGTTGCATATGAGTCAAGAAAGTTAAAGTAATATGAGTTAAACTATGCACTGCATGATCTTGAGTTAGCCACCATAGTTCATGCACTTCAGATGTGGAGGCATTATCTTCTAAGCAAGTCCTTTGAGTTATAGACAAATCATTTAGGGCTGAAGTGTATATTTACTCAACCTAACCTTAATGCACGACAAAGAAGATGGTTAGAATTCCTTAGTGAATATGACTTTGGAATTGAGTATATAAAAGGAAAGGAGAATAGAGTAGCATATGCTCTTAGTAGAAGAAGACATTTGGCTACAATGGTTACAACAAGATCTAATTTGAAGCAGAAAGTGATTCACAATCTTCAAGGGGATGAGCATTATGAAAGAGTAAAGCAAGCTTTGGATGTACACCCCTTAGATCATATGTTTGATGGTTATGTGATTGAGTTAGATGGACTTTTGAGATATTAGGGAAGGATGTATATTCCTAACTCAGGAGAGTTGAGGAAGATAGTGCTTGAGGAGATCCACAATGCACCATATTCGGGGCACCTTGGAGTGACCAACATGGTCGAAGGTTTGAGACCCTTATACTTTTGGCCTAGACTTAAGAGGGATGTGATCGAATTTGTGGCTTGATGTTTGGAGTGCCATCGAGTCAAAGCTGAGCATGTGCATCCAACAGGATTGTTGTACTTGCACAATGTTCCTAAGCATAAGTGGCAAGTAATAAGTATGAATTTTATTCAGGGGTTGCCCGTGCCTAAGAATTGACATGATGTTATCTTAGTGGTTGTGGAAAAGTTGACAAAGGTAGCACATTTCATTCCAGGGAACATTTCAGATGGTTCTTTGGTTTTAGCTAAGAAGTTTGTTCAAGATATTTTTTGATTACATGGAGTGCCTAAGATGATCATTTCAGATCAAAGCACTCGCATGACATCCAGATTTTGGACAACTCTTAATGTAGCTTTGGGAACAAAGTTGAATTTTAGTTCGGCGTATCTGTAACGTCAGAAAATGTCCATATATTTAGTTAAGCTCCTAGGTCTTTAGTATTCATTTAGGATATTTTAGTTCATATTTTGGCATCCCAATGGAATGAGACCTAGGTTCCATGGAAAATTTGACCTAGGTGGACCCCTTGAGCTATACCCTACCCAAAATAGGGGGAGGACTTGGGTACCTGTGCCATAGTTGTGCCCTATTTTGGGGTAGCCTCAATTTCTGGGTGTCAGTTTATCACCGTTAGTTGGTTCTTTTGCTAACACGATAAAGTTTGATTTTTAAAATCTTGGTGGGAATGCTTGCAGGTGCATATATAAGCATGTTTAGGCATTCATTTGTAAACTAGATGGAAATTTTGATGTTCAAGTGTTCTCAAGGTGATTCAAGGCTTTCTATTGTGTTGCGAGAGCAAACTTGTGTGTTGATATTTACAAATTTGAGCATCAATCTCCTCATGGTATGAAGAGCATCTTCCTCCATGAGAGCTTCACTACAAGGTTACATATTATTGTGTTTTTATCATTGATTCATTTTTTTCTGTGCCTCTGCCTCACAAGGGCACGTACTCTTTGTCTAAAAATGGTGTTTGGAGACTTAAGTGTCCTCTAGCGCTTGACTGAGGCAAGCCTCTAAACACCACAACCCCCAAACCAAGTCTTGTGATTTCTAGTTATAGGTGTCACATCTGAAAAAAGTGGAGTTGTAGGAAAGCTTGGCAAGCATCAAGGATTTGGGATTTGAAGAAAAGTTGGACACAGGAGCACTTCCAGCACTTGGGTGCTCGCAACAGTGTCCTCTGTAGACAGATTTTAGGAAACAGAAGTTACAGGACTGATCAATGTCAGAAGGAGGTCCAGATTCCCTGAAAAAGTAAATACCTTGGACTTGGGTGCCTGCACCTTAGTCCTCGACTATTCCGCTTCGGCACCTCGAAAATAGGTATTCTGTGATTTGCTATTTTACTCTTGTCTGTAAGAGCTTTTTCTGTCTTTCGACAATTTGTTGTCGTATTTGCATAATTAGGGTTTTAATGGTCAATTGGACATAGGAGAAGGAAAAATTGATAATTAATTCCCTAATCCAAGATTCCCTACATATGTAAGTGACCTAGGGTATGATAGTGCTTGCCACTCGATCCTAGATCCTTCAAGTTTAGTGGAAAGGAGGGTTTTAACATCTAAATGACAAAAGATTAACAAAATCCAATTTTACCCTAAACATTTTGGTGAACCCATGTTATTGGACTTAAATTACAACTTTCTAAGTGTTTGTCTTCAGATTTGGATTGATTTCATTCATTCATTTGGTTATTCATTTTATTGCATTGAGAAAAATTCAAAAAAATGAAAAATTGGGAAAAAAAAAATTTGCATTGTTTGGCTAACTAAGTTGCATCAATCCTTCCTAAATTTTCCTAATTCATGATTTTTTCATTAGATCTGATATAAACTACATAAAAATCCAAAAAAAAAATCATAAATTTACATTGCATTTTCATCATTTAATTGCTAGGGTTTTGTGGAAATTTTGGTAATTTTATATAACCTAGTAATTCCAAAATCTAGGGTTTGTTGGCAAAATCTTTTATCAAATTTTTCTACTAATTTTAGAGGCTCATTTAAATTTACATTTGGTTGTAGTCTTGCATTGTAGTGTGAATTTGCATTTAGATTTAAAATATTTGCATAGAAAATTTCAACAAAGAACTAGCAATTTTGATGCATTTTCATTTAATTTTCATAGGCATTTTGCATGTTCAAGCTTGAAAATCATTTTCAGATTTGAGAGTAAGTCAATTTCATCATAAATCAGACTTCAAACATTCACATAGCATTTTTTGTCAAGATCTCAAACCTAGGGCTTAAAAAACAACGTTTTTCACTCAATTTGGCCTTATTGACTCTATAAACTTGCACCATATGTGTGTTGTGAAGAGTATTTTTGAATTAATTTTTTGTTATTAGGGTATTAATTTTCTGCCCCTCCTAAAAATCTTCACAACACCCTTTTAACAAGCTCTTGTAGTGAAAATGCGGTGAAAGACTACACATTTTGGCCATTTTTCCCTAGGGTTTGACCTAGTTTGGACTCCAAGCATATTATGATCAATTTTATGGATTGAGGTGACTGATATTATTGATATTCTTTGTTGTACCTCCTAAAATTCCTTACAACACCCCTTTTGCTAGGTCTTGGAGTTGAAAAATCGTGAAAAATAGCCTATTTTTGCTATATTTTCACTAGGGTTTGACCTTAAGTGGCACTAAAAGTGTGTTGTGCTGGGTATTTTGACACCAAGTGGCTGTTATTACTGATGTTATTTTCTTTCCATCATCATTTTCATCACAACACCATTTTTTATGCTCTTTTGCATTGAATTTTGGTGAAAAAAGTGCCTATTTTGACATATTTTCACTATCTTTTGACTTGGCATTATCTTGGATTTGCATCAAGAGTGTGTTGAGAGTGATTATACTGCTGTTTTGGACTGATATCAGACATATAAATTCCTTCCCTTGACTGAAATCATTACAACATCCCTTGTTTCATTCATTTTCATTGAAAATGTATCAAAAAATCAAGCATTTTAGGCTATTTTTTGCTCTTGTCTTGCACCAATTTTGAAAAGATTTCAAAATATGTTTTGGCATTGGTTTGAGCATAAAAACATGGCCTCTAATCATTACAGCAACAATTGGTTCCCTCCTAGACCTTACATGAAAAGAAAAGCTCATGAACCTGAAATTGTCTTCACTCCGCATGATAGAACAATCGGTGATTTCGAAGGACCCCTTTACATCGCTATGAAAATAATGGGAAACCCTATGAATGGAACTCTTATTGATCCTAATTGCATGACTAATGTTTCCACTAAGGAGTTCCTCTTTTCACATCGAGCATAATGATTAAGACACATAAGGGAACCTTTATCAAACCTTTAGGTAAGATATCATTGTTAGTAACATTATCCAGAAAACATGTCAAACAATGGTTTAATGTTGTCCCTATTTCAGACCTCTTTCGTATTAAATTGGGACATCCGTGGCTAAAAGAAATGAAAGCTATCCCTTCAACAATACACCATTGTCTAAAATTCCCTCTGGATGGCCATATAATCATCGTCCCTCGCAACAAGTATAAACCTTTGGTTCAACAAAAACATTGCAAGTTGAATTACTTTTGGGATAAAACTGAAGTACCTAGTCCTCCTACACAAGAAATGACAAAAAATAAACAACCCACATGTGAAGAGAGTTTTAGACTGAAAGGACAAGGTCCCTATGCTGAGGTTCCTCCCCTGAAATCCTTACAAGGATCGGGAGGTCATTGTCAACAACAAAGTGTTCCACCACGACAAATGAGATTCAATCTTGGTGCTTCATCTTCTAATTTACATAAGCCTATGAAAGAGGATAGCCCTATCTTACAAGAGATAAGTGGTAAAACAAAACGAAATAGAAAAGAAAGAGAAAGAAGAAAATGAAGACAAGCTTATGCCACAAACCTTGCCTCTCAACAAGAAAACATTGATCCCAACATTCAACCAAACAAAGATGATCCTAACACTGAACAACATGAAAACAAGAACAAAAGTTGGGCTATAGTACCTTATACAACTCTCTCCTCTAGCATTAGAGACTGGGAAGATGGCGACCCACCGGATGATGACTTCTAGCATGGACCCATCTACAGGTAAGTTTTTCTAACCCTTCATCTCTCTCATGATGTGCTTCCCCCGTGATGTGTTATGTGTTGTTTAGGCCTCCTCGGATGACCCTTGATTCTCTTGTAAGGTTTGGGATACTAGGAGACCGCCTCTATTGTGACCTTCTTCTATTTGTATCATCATTCTTCTATATTGCCTCTCTCTGATTTCATTGTTGTGTGTTGTGTCTTGCGGACATAGCATCATGGTTGGTGACTTGGGGGCACCCTCCTATGTGACTATCCCTAAGACACTTGTTTCTCCTCTCTTATTTATTGTTTCCATTCCTCTAGTGTTTTCATCTAGCAGGCAGATGACGACAAACATTTATAGTAATACAGACCTAGTGTCCCTTTCAAGAGCAATAAAAAAAAGACTTAGTTCCTAATATGATGATGGGGTTGTATATCTTATTTGACGCTTGGCTAGTGGAAGCACTCGTGCTCTTTGCGTAGTGAATTTTATGATGTTTCTGTTGCATTTACAAACCTTAACAATACTGCTGCTCTATGCACCTTTGATTGCCTTTGAATCTAGCCTTGGCAGTACTTGACTCAGAGAGCTTCGTGATATAGCCTCATGGTTATCCAGGAAGTCCAAATTTGTTGTATAACCTTGGATCTTTGTGTGGTTAATCATATGCATTGATGTTGTTGTTTATCATGATGTTGTAGACACTAACATGTTTCTTGCAGGGATGTGTTTGTGGGAACATTTGGTGATTGTAAAGTACATGTCACTTTCAAGGGGCATGGGCTTTGCAAAATTTGGTGCTCCCTTGTGTGTTTTCTTCCTACCTTAACATGCTTGATATTGATAACTGATATCAACCACCTTAAGGTGGGGGCATATATAAGGTAAGCTGTCTGTTATAGATGTTAGCAATGTGTTTGACCTCATATGCAAAGACTTGTGCCCCAAGGTAGTGAATCGTGCATCTTGAGTTTGTTTGCAATCAATCAATCAATCATGTAAGCCCTATGCAGAGGTGAGATATCGAGCATATCCTTTTTCTTAAGCCCTCTACGGAGGCGGGTATGGTGTATTTCTCAGAGCCAGATTGCATCATCCTGTCATTTTCAAAAGTCCTCTACAGAGGTGGGGAGTGGTTTTGTGACTAACTCAACCCTTAAGCGTGTCTTTGGTGATTGTTGTGACGAAGCCCAATCATCAGTGTGTGCCTGTAATGTTCCTAAGATGGTGTTGGACCTAGAAATAGGTACACTCCATTGCTTATCTGTTGTGTTTTCTCTATGTCTTCAAGTGTGTGTGTTTTGGCGTGCTTGTTTTGTGTGGCATGTTTGTTGCCCCATATGTAGAGATCAGCACCCTCAGGTAGTGCTTCCTGTATTTTGTTAGGTTTTATGTGTCTTGCGTGTGTGCTGCCCCATATATACTGAGACTTGCGCCCTTGGGTAGTGCATCCTATATTATGGGAGGTTTGCTTACTTTCCAGTACTTGCATTTGCATTTCATATATATAAGAAAAAAAAAAGAAAAGATATCATTTACGTCTTCCATGCATTAATGTGTCTTCTATGCATTGACTGTCTGCTCCGTGTTCTGTGTGACTGTAACTGTCTTCTCCATGTTTTGTGTGCCTGTTATTGTCTTCTATGTGATTTGCGTGTCTTCTCCATGCTTGATGTGTTCATTGTGTTTGTGACCTTACTTTAATACATGTATTGGCCTCGCGTTTATACATACATTAATGTGGGGGCTAAATGTAACATCAGAAAATGTCCCCTTGGGGGATTTTCCCTCATAAGGTTTAGCTCCCAGATCTTTAGTATGCATTTAGGACATTTTAGTTCATATTTTAGCATCCCGATGGAATGAGACCTAGGTTCCATGGCAAATTGGACCTAGGTGGACCCCTTAAACTGTACCCTGCCCAAAATAGGGGGGAGTAGTGTTGCAAGTATGAGGTGAGCCAGTGTTGTCATTGATGTCAACATACTCATATTGCATTGACAAGAAGGATTTGATGAGCTGTGTGCTGAGGATATTGAGAAAATTAGCCTCAGTCAGGAACAGTGAAGAACAGTGATGAGAAAAAGGCAAATGTACTGTATAGGATGAGAACCGGAGGATGCGGATTAAAGGGTTAGTAGATATGAGTCTTGAGATGCTACAGTTAAGATTTCAGAGGTCCGCATGAAGATCTGAAGGAGTTGTGGCTGCCGGTATAGAACCGGTTCCGGCAAGTATCCAGAGGTGACAGAGGATCACAAAAAGGTCCGGTGAGGTCCGGAATCGTATTATCCTAATCTGCGGATTGGACGGAGTGTTTGGGATGTCCTTGTGATGTGTCATCCTGATTTGTGTATGATTTGGAGGTCCGGAAGTACCTCTTGCTTTATGACAGTGGCGACAGACTATGTTCTTGAAGTTCCGGATGAGGAAGACAAGAGATCCCAGTAAGTAGAGGAAGTGCGGATGTATCCGGACATTCAGACAGGCTTGTGAAGGTTCTTGGATCATGTTTAGGTTGTGTTGTTGGTCCGCATTGACGGTAGAGCCCGGAATTGAAGTTATTCTTCCGGATGAAGTTCTTGCTCTGTGTAGCCGACCGGATGAGTTGTTCATCCTGCGAATGTTCTTGTGATGGCCGACCGGATGTTTTATTCATCTTGCGGATACTCCTATGGTTGTTTGCCGACTTAGATGTTTGTTCCTAAGTCGATGTCTTGTATAAATAACGGGTTGTGAGTTCATTTCAATGTATGGAGTGAGGATGAGAATGTGATAGCGAAGAAACGTGCGAAAGGCAGAGCAGAGATTGTTGGGCTTAATTGGAACTGATCCGGACATGATAGAGATGTCATTCTCCAGTTCAAGACTGTGATTCTTATCACTTTGTAGACAGTGTGTCTCCTTGTAGGTAGTGGGCCTCTTTGTGAGCAGTGTGCTCGGGCAGTGAGCCCTTATTGGCATGTGCCATTCATTTTTCTTTATTCTTCTAACAGAGAATAATTCTTGGGTTAATCACCCCGTGGTTTTTCCCTTAACCGGGTTTTCCACGTTAAAATCTTGGTGTTCAATGTGTTGATGCTTATCTGCTCTTGTGTTTATGTATTATGCTTCCATGGATGATTATTTGATATGCTGCTAACTAACAACAGAGAATTAAGTGTTTGAAAGAAGAAGAAGTTTTATACAACTGATTCACCCCCCCCCTCTCAGTTGTATGCCCTAGATCCAACAATTGGTATCAGAGCTAAGTTCCTCTGATAGGAGCTTAACCACTTGAGGAGATCCAGGATGTCGTCATACAAGAAGGATAGTCCAAAGTTCGATGGAACCAACTTCACTCTCTGGAAAGGTCGCATGAAGTGTCATTTGGAATGTATGGGAAAAGCGTACTTGGCTATGATTTCAAAACCATATATACCCCCACAAGGTGGTCCGACAACTCCGGATGAAACCACAGAAGCTGAAAACAATCTGCGGACCAAGGAAGCTCTTCTAAGCGCATTGAATGACTCAGATCTCTCGAATGTCATTGACCTACCAACTGCATATGAGATCCTAACTAAACTGGAACTTCTGTATGAAGGAGATGAGTTTGTCAAAAGTGCAAGGTTACAAAGTCTGAAAGGGAAATTTGAAAGATTGAAAATGAGAGATGATGAAAACATCACTACCTTTATGCCAAGAGTAAATGAGCTGGTATGTGGAATCAGAAATGCTGGTGGAACTTTAGATGAAAATGAGATTGTCTGCAAAATCCTAAGATCCCTTCCTGCTGCCTACAAAATCAAAGTTGCTGCCATTGATGAATTCAGAGCCCACACAACTGTCACAAGAGAACAACTGGCTGGCAAACTAGCTGCATTTGAAATGACCGAGTTTGGAGATGATCCTCCCAAGACTGAATCTGCTTTCAAAGCCAGTGCCTATGTGAAAGGCAAACAGAGATTTGATCCGGGTGAAAACTCATCAAGGAAAATGTCATGGTATGATCAAGCAAGAAGAGACATGGAAGAAGAAGAAGCAGAAACAGCTCAACTTGAAGCCCTCTTTGCAAAAAGACTACCAAGAGGATCCGGTAAGTATGAAGGAAAACTACCCTTTAAGTGTTTCAACTGCAATAAGATTGGTCATTTTGCCTCAAGATGTCCGGAGAGATCTGCAAGATCTAATACTCTCAGACAAAGGCCTCAAAAGAATTGCTATTATGTTCATGAAGAAGATGACAATGAAGGAGTAACGGATGATGAATCAGAACTAGGAAGCAAATCCGGAAATGAGTGGGTGTTTATAGCCATCAAGGAAGAAGATTCCATGCTCTCTGAATCTGTCAATCACAAAGTTGTTGAAAAAGCCTTGGCTGCTCAAGTGGAAGAAAAGGATGATTGGGTTATTGACAGTGGATGTTCTCACCACATGACTGGTGACAAGAATAAGTTCTTAGACTTGGAAAGATATGAAGGAGGAATGGTAAAGTTTGGTGACAATTCTGCTAGCAGAATCAGAGGTAGGGGAACTATTTCCTTTGATGGTAAGAGCAAAACAGATAATGTACTGTATGTTGAAGGATTGAAGCACAATCTTCTCAGTGTTGGTCAGTTAGTGGACAAAGGCTATGATCTCCGGTTCAAGAATGGAAAATGCAGAATCTTTACAAGCTCCGGAACTGAAATTGCATCCGGGACTCAGTCAAAAGGTAATATCTTTCATCTGGTTGGTTCAAATAAAAGTTGCTTGTTTGTTCAAATTGATCAGAGTTGGTTATGGCATAGAAGAATGTGTCATGTAAATTTTGATAACATCATCAAGATAAGCAATACTCAGGCTGTGAGAGATCTTCCAAAATTGATGAAACCTACAAATAGTGTGTGTAAAGAATGTCAGTTAGGTAAACAAAGCAGAGTCTCCTTCAAAAGCAAAGATCAGTCTTCTACCGGATTGTTGGAATTAGTACATACTGATCTATGTGGTCCGACAAGAATCAAGAGTCTGCAAGGTGATAGGTATTTCATGTTGTTAATTGATGATCATTCCCGGATGATGTGGGTTACCTTTCTAAAAGAAAAATCAGAAGCTTTTGAGAAGTTCAAAATCTTCAAAGCTATGGTGGAGAATCAAACCGGATTAAAACTAAAGTGTCTAAGGTCTGATAGAGGTGGTGAATTTACATCTGGTGAATTCATTGACTTTTGTGAGAAACAGGGTATAAGGAGACAGTTGTCTGCTCCTAAGACTCCACAGCAGAATGGAGTAGTTGAGAGAAAGAACCGGACCATCCAGGAAGCTGCTAGGACAATGATGTTGGAAGCAAATGTTCCTCAAATGTTTTGGAAAGAAGCTGTCAGCACTGCAGTCTACACTCTCAATCGAGTTCAAATCAGGAACAACACCAGTAAGACCCCCTATGAACTTTGGTTTGGCATCACTCCTACTGTGAAATATTTCAGAGTATTTGGTAGCAAGTGTTATATCAAGAGAGATGAAGATCTAGGAAAGTTTGATGCTAGAAGTGATGAAGGAATTTTCTTGGGCTACTCCACTCAAAGCAAAGCATACCGGTGTTACAATAAGAGATTAAGGAAGATGATAGAAAGCACCAATGTAAAGGTTGATGAAGGAATTGAGAAGCCTTCAAGATTTTATGAGTTTGATGAAGATGACCAAGACAGTGTTCAAGGACCTCAATCATCTCCGGTGAGACAGAGTCAGCCTGATCCGGTAAATCAGGAAGAAGAGATAGGTCTGAATGAGCCTGATCAAGAAACAACAGTGCTGAATACTCCCAAAATTCCAAGGTATGTAAGACTGAACCACTCTGAAGATCAGATCATAGGTGACAGAAGCAAAGGTGTTCAAACTAGAAGGAATATTGCTCAAAGTCAGGATGAATGCTGTCTGATTTCAAAGATTGAACCTAAAACAGTAAATGAAGCCCGCAATGATGAAAACTGGACCAAAGCAATGGAAGATGAATTGATGCAAATTGAGAAAAATCATACTTGGGATCTTGTTCCCAGACCTAGAGACAGGAATGTAATTGGAACCAAGTGGGTCTTCCGGAACAAACTAAATGAAGCTGGTGAAGTAATCAGAAACAAAGCTAGATTGGTCTGCAAAGGCTACTCTCAAATAGAAGGAATTGACTTTGAAGAGACTTTTGCTCCGGTAGCAAGAATTGAAGCAGTCAGATTACTTCTTGCATTTGCTGCCTTCAAAGACTTCAAGGTATATCAGATGGATGTCAAGTCTGCCTTCCTAAATGGTGATCTGGAAGAAGAAGTCTACATTGAACAACCGGATGGATTTCAATTGTCTGATAATAATGATATGGTCTGCAAGTTGAAGAAAGCTTTGTATGGATTAAAGCAAGCCCCAAGAGCATGGTATGAAAGGTTGGATAAGCATCTTGTGCAGATTGGATTCAACAAAGGTACTGCTGACAGTAACTTATATTTCAAAATTGATCATGAAAATATTCTGATTGTTGAAGTGTTTGTGGATGATATCATTTTTGGAGGAAGAGATAGTATGTGCAAAACTTTTGCTAATCAGATGAAAAGTGAGTTTGAAATGTCTATGCTTGGTGAAATGAATTTCTTCTTGGGTCTGCAAATTACTCAAACAAAAGAAGGGATCTTCATTTCTCAGACCAAATATGTGAAAGAATTGTTAAGGAAATTTGGTATGGAAGACTCAAAGCCAATGAACACTCCTATGGCAACCGGATGTAAGTTAAGCAAAGATGATGATTCTCCAAAGACAGATCAGACAAAGTATAGATCAATGATTGGTGGATTGTTGTATCTCACTCAAACTAGACCAGATATAATGCAAGCTGTTGGTATTGTGGCAAGATTCCAGGCTGATCCTAGAGAATCTCATGTTATGGCAATCAAAAGAATTTTTAGATACTTGAAAGGAACAGTTGAGTATGGTCTATGGTACCCTAGAGATCCGGACTTCTCTCTTCATGCTTACACAGATGCAGATTGGGCAGGAGATGTGGATGACCGGAAGAGCACTAGTGGTGGAGCATTCTTTTTGGGGAAGAGATTGGTTTCTTGGCTAAGCAAGAAACAAGATGCAATATCTCTGTCTACAACTGAAGCAGAATACATTGCAGCAGCAGGTAGTTGCACTCAAATCTTATGGATGAAGCAGATGCTAAGAGATATCAAAGTTGAATGTGAGGAGCCTATCACAATTTTCTGTGATAATTCAAGTGCAATTAATATCTCCAAGAATCCGGTATTGCATTCTAAGACTAAGCACATATCTATCAAATTTCACTTTTTAAGAGAACAAGTAAACAAGGAAGAAGTCAGATTGGAGTATGTTCCCTCCAAAGATCAGATTGCAGATATCTTTACAAAACCTCTTCCCAAGGACTCTTTTGAATATCTCCGGGAGAAGTTAGGGGTCATGGCCCCTCCGGTGATGAACTAAGATGCACTGATGTGCATCAGTCCGGTGGCTATCACAGTCATATCTTGTGATCCGGACTAATGGGGAGCTGCAACTAAGGGGGAGCAGCTGGTATGATTCTGATGTATGAGAATTGCAAGTATGAGCCCTTTGCCATTGATGTCAAAGGGGGAGAGAAGACATGTGAAAAACAAGTGGTTGATGATCAAAGGGGGAGCAGTAAAGGAAGAGAAGACATGTGAAAAGATGAAGTTCTTGTCTTGATGGTTTTTCACATCATATGTTGCCATCAATGACAAAGGGGGAGATTGTTGCAAGTATGAGGTGAGCCAGTGTTGTCATTGATGTCAACATACTCATATTGCATTGACAAGAAGGATTTTATGAGCTGTGTGCTGAGGATATTGAGAAAATTAGCCTCAGTCAGGAACAGTGAAGAACAGTGATGAGAAAAAGGCAAATGTACTGTATAGGATGAGAACCGGAGGATGCGGATTAAAGGGTTAGTAGATATGAGTCTTGAGATGCTACAGTTAAGATTTCAGAGGTCCGCATGAAGATCTGAAGGAGTTGTGGCTGCCGGTATAGAACCGGTTCCGGCAAGTATCCAGAGGTGACAGAGGATCACAAAAAGGTCCGGTGAGGTCCGGAATCGTATTATCCTAATCTGCGGATTGGACGGAGTGTTTGGGATGTCCTTGTGATGTGTCATCCTGATTTGTGTATGATTTGGAGGTCCGAAAGTACCTCTTGCTTTATGACGGTGGCGACAGACTGTGTTCTTGAAGTTCCGGATGAGGAAGACAAGAGATCCCAGTAAGTAGAGGAAGTGCGGATGTATCCGGACATTCAGACAGGCTTGTGAAGGTTCTTGGATCATGTTTAGGTTGTGTTGTTGGTCTGCATTGACGGTAGAGCCCGGAATTGAAGTTATTCTTCCGGATGAAGTTCTTGCTCTGTGTAGCCGACCGGATGAGTTGTTCATCCTGCGAATGTTCTTGTGATGGCCGACCGGATGTGTTATTCATCTTGCGGATACTCCTATGGTTGTTTGCCGACTTAGATGTTTGTTCCTAAGTCGATGTCTTGTATAAATAACGGGTTGTGAGTTCATTTCAATGTATGGAGTGAGGATGAGAATGTGATAGCGAAGAAACGTGCGAAAGGCAGAGCAGAGATTGTTGGGCTTAATTGGAACTGATCTGGACATGATAGAGATGTCATTCTCCAGTTCAAGACTGTGATTCTTATCACTTTGTAGACAGTGTGTCTCCTTGTAGGCAGTGGGCCTCTTTGTGAGCAGTGTGCTCGGGCAGTGAGCCCTTATTGGCATGTGCCATTCATTTTTCTTTATTCTTCTAACAGAGAATAATTCTTGGGTTAATCACCCCGTGGTTTTTCCCTTAACCGGGTTTTCCACGTTAAAATCTTGGTGTTCAATGTGTTGATGCTTATCTGCTCTTGTGTTTATGTATTATGCTTCCATGGATGATTATTTGATATGCTGCTAACTAACAACAGAGAATTAAGTGTTTGAAAGAAGAAGAAGTTTTATACAACTGATTCACCCCCCCCTCTCAGTTGTATGCCCTAGATCCAACAAGTAGTCCTACCCTATTTTGGCGTAGCCCTAATTTCTAGGTGTCAGTTTATGACCGTTAGTTGGTTCTTTTGCTGACATAATAAAGTTTGATTTTTAAAATCTTGGCAGAAATGCTTGTAGGTGCATATATAAGCATGTTTAGGCATTCATTTGTAAACTAGATGGCAATTGTGATGTGCAAGTGTACTCAAGGTGATTTAAGGCTTTCTATTGTGTTGCAACAGCAGACTTGTGTGTTTTATGTGTTGATATTTGTAGATTTGAGCATCAATCTCCTCATGGCATGAAGACCATATTCCTCCATGAGAGCTTCACTACAAGGTGACATATCATTGTGTTTTTATCTTTGATCCCTTTAGTTTTTGCCTCTTACTCACAAGGGCACGCACTCTTTGTCTGACAATGGTGTTTGGAGACTTAAGTGTCCTCTGGGGCTTGACTGAGGCAAGCCTCTAAACACCACAACCCCCAAACCAAGTCTTGTGATTGCAGGTTACAGGTGTCACATCGAAAAAAAGTGGAGTTATAGGAAGGCTTGGCAGGCATCAGGGATTCAAGATCTGAAGAAAAGTTAGACATAGGAGAACTTCCAACACTTGGGCACTCGCAACAGTGTCCTCTGTAGATAGATTTCAGAAAACAGAAGTTACCAGGCTGATTAGTGTCGGAAGGAGGTCTAGATTCCCCGAAAAAGTAGGTACCTTGGACTTGGGCACCTGTACCTTAGTCACCGACTATTTTGCTTCAGAACCCCAAAAATAGGTATTCTGTGATTTCCTATTTTACTCCTGTGTACAAGAGCTTTTTCCAGCTTTCATCAATTTGTTGTCGTATTTACATAATTAGGGTTTTAATGGTCAATTGGACATAGGAGAAGGAAAATTTGATAATTAATTCCCTAATCCAAGTTTCCCTACATCTTCAAGTGACCTAGGGTATGATAGTGCTCACCACTTGACCCTAGATCCTTCAATGTTTAGTGGAAAGGAGGGTTTTAACATCTAAACAACAAAAGATTAACAAAATCTAATTTTACCCTAAACAATATCATCCTCAAATAGATGGTAAGATGGAAAGAGTCAATCAAGTTGTAGAAGACCTTCTAAGGATCTATTGTATGGATCAGCAGTATAAATGGGAGGAGTATCTTCCATTGGTAGAGTTTCCATACAACAATTCATACTGTGCATCTTTGGGAATGGCACCGTTTGAAGCTCTTTATGGACGTAGGTGTTGAACACCTATCAGTTGGGATAAGGTGGAGGAAAAAATAGTGATTGGTCCTAATATGTTAAAGGAAATGGATGATCAAATGAGATTGATCAAAGAGAAACTGAAAAAAGCTTCAGATCGTCAAAAGAGCTATGCAGATAGTGTTGTTATATTGAGCCTAATCAGACTCGGAGGTTAAATTTACCCCACTTTTATTGGCGTGGTTTCCCCCCAAATTATTTAACAGGGTTAAGGGGTAGCACCCCTTGCAGGGGTTTGTGGTAGCACCCCCAAGATAGGGTCAAGGGTCAGTGCCCCCGTAACCTCCAACAATTTTTTATTATTTTATTAAGGTGTTAGGAGTTATTTTTCTATTGGCCAACATAAGAAAACCGTATTTTTTAACCAACATAAGGCTTGATAAAAATGGCTAAGGGTTAGGGTTTCCATTGATGTATTGTAACATTTGCAGTGGTATTGAGTTGCAAGGATTGCTAGTTGTAATCAATTTGATTTACTAGATAATAATAATGGACTCTTTGTTGGTGGATGTAGCCCAAGTTTTGGTGAACCACATTAAAAATTGTCTCTTATTATTATTATTTCTATGTATTTTCATTCCTCTGTTTGATCTTTATTTGCATTTAATTGATATCTTTTGCTAGCTAACCCTAACAAGTGGTATTAGAGCGGGATGTGTTCGATTATCGTGTAGGAAGCTCTCATGGTTGAGTGGGAGCAATGGTGGACTGTTGATCATGATGTTAGTCATAAACAAACATAGAATAAAAGTTACACATCAACCTTTAATCATCTTGAAAGATACGATGAATTTGAAGAATTCATGATCCCAAGTCTCTGTGGATTAGTTCTTAATCAACTGACGTTACTCAATGGTTGATGTGCGTTGTTATTTTCCATTAAGGGGCCTTACATTTTCTCATCAGTAGGATTCTGTTTCTGTAAAGATGCTACACAAAAGGTTATTCTACACAGTATATTTCTTCAAATGACATGTCTATGCTCAAATCTTTGCATGATATTTATCAATTGTACATGCTTTAACTTCAAATATGCTATGAATTTCTAGTTATCTACGAGATGTTTGCATATTTCATGTAATTTGCTTCTAATTGTCAATTATTTGTAATTGTGATGTTGAATTGTTTTGAAATTAAAAGAAATGTAAAAGAATACTTCAAATTATGATGAATCTTCAGCTATTGAGCCACATACACACTTGATACTGTCATTAGGAGAAGAAATCAAACCATATTTTCACCAGGATGTTCCACAGCTAGATACAGATGATGCAAACTTAAAAGGATGATGAATGAAGACAATACATGTAGACTGATGAGCACTCCAAGGGATGCAGCAAATCAAAGCATGTATCAAGAATTCAAACACAGACTACTCAGGATTTACGATGATTTGTAATCAAAATGGTCTTCTCTCTCATTAAGTATGCAAAAACATGTATGTTTACAATAACTTTGAAATAGGCCCTGATATTTTAGCAAACAAATTTCAATTAAGCTTTGAATGTTTAAAACAAGGCATCCCTGCACCTTTTATAGAATAAGTCGAGGGAGCGGTTACAAATGATCTACAATCAAGATTTATCAATTAAGATCCATGGTGGATATTCCCTTTTGACTTGGTCAACAGTATCTCATGACACAGGTTGCTAACTAGCAACCATCTAGGTAACTTATTTTCCTCTAAGTACCTGATGTAGATGTTTCCTTTGTAGCGCATCTTCATCTACTCCTCAGGCTCTTCTTCTTCATCATGATCATCACTTTCCATTTCTTCATCACCCTGATGAATATCCTCCTATATATGGACCTTTAATGCTAACCTTATATTTTCATATGCTCCTACTACTCTTTCAACTTCCCTGCCATCCTGAGTTTTGGCTTTACTAATGGCGTGCTTGTGGGTTTGAAACTTATCTCTAAGGATCTCCAATATACCCTTCCTGCTACTCAGTGTTTCATTATAGTTCTCCACTTTGACTTTGATCCTCATGATCTTGTTCATTGCTTCTTCTATCAGGTGGTTGAGAGGGTCATCAGCCATCAACTGGAAGTTATTATGCAGAGCTTTTATGGCAAAGTCTACATCTTGATTTTCAATTTTCCCCTCTACTTTCCCCTCAAGGGCTTCCAGGACCTCTGCTTCATAAGACATCATGTCATGCAGTCTCAAACTGATATCTCTCAATTTACTATTGCACTTCTTCAGTACATCACATTCAAACTTGATGTCCATATACCATATATCTACCAGCATGGCAGTGTTATTATCCAACACCTTATTATTTATTAGGATCTGAGGATTAATCCTCTTTATTTTGTTCAGAGTACCCAAGGCTTTCTCCAACTGGAATGACCTCCTTCCAGCCTCAGTCTGTAATTTATCAACTTTCTTCTTGGAGATGCTCAGAGAATTCCACCTCTGCAAAGAGGCTCCCACTACTTCTTCAGCTCCATTTAGTGTTGATGACATCCATTTTCTCATGATCACTGACTCATGCCTCATAAGGTCTAATTTATTAACCTCTTCTTGAGAAATTGCAGTCAATGGGACTGCATGATCTGATGGTGTATGATTAGGGTTAATCAACTCTTTTATGTATGAATGCAACTGAGAAATGTGCTCTTTATGCTGCTTATTCTTCTCTTTTTCTTTCTTCACCCTTTGGGTCAAAGAATCTATTATATCCTTCCCTTCCTGACCTTCTTGGTCTTCATTAGCAAACCCCAAATCAACTGTGCTAATCTAGAATTCTTCCAGGGTGATCTTGCCTTTTTCCTTTTCAACAATGGGAAGTGCTACCTGGGCGGTCCTTTTGCCTGTAGTAGGATCTCTTCTTATTGCAGATGTTAATCTGGCTTTCCTCTTTGGCTTCATGATGGTTTCTGAAAAACAATGTTGAAACATCAAATTCCTGAATCTCGAAACCCGATTCTGTACCTATCTCTTTCTCAAGCCATTGAGGTACTTGATCTCTGGATCCTTGGTATTTGTCATCATCATCATGTCTACCCTGATCTCCTGTATCTGTCTTTATTCTCAATGGAGAGGGTGACTTCCTTATCTCTTCCTCATGATATTCTTCATGAGGGGAATCTTGTTGTGTTTCTTCTTCTCGAGGAACTTCCTCTTGCGGTGGAGGATCATGCTATGTATCTGCATGCTGATCTTGTACTTGATCCTGTACCACCTCCTTTTGTGTCTCATCCTTTTTAGGGATTTCCCCATCCTGAGGCACATTTGTATCCATGGATATCATTGTATTTGAACTAGGTGCATCTACCTGATCTTGGATCACATTCTGATCCGCACTTGATGTATCTACCTCCTAAGTCTTAAGGTCTTCATGACTTGATTATTCTTTATCACCTGAGGTTTCTTGAGTCTGGGGGGCATCTTCACCTGATGTGTCTTTGTCATTCCCACCCTTCTATTAGACTTCTACAATCTTGGGTTCAGCTGGTATTTCTTGATGTTGTTGTCCCATATCTGGAGTGTGACTCTCGACTTCTTTTTGTTTAACTTCTTCAACATTTTTTGCTTTATCAGGTGCACTTGCTTGATGTTCGGGACTTACATCCTCTTTGTATGTTAGGTCTACCACTGCAGGGCTAGTTACCTGATCAACCAACTTATCAAGCCTGATTTGCTGGGCTGCCCTCTCTGGACTATTCTCTTTCTCTGTCTGCTTCAACTCTTCTAATATCACCCTCTGTGAGGATGGAGTTCCATGAGGTGTCATGTGAGTGTTAGAAGCAAGGGTCTCCATCTGCTGAGAAGTCACATTCTGTACCACTTCATCATCTGATAGGTCCACAGTTTCCTCTAATGAGAAAGGACCACCATGAACTGCTCTAGTGGCTTCTTTTGCTTGCTCTTCAGCTTTCTCAGTCTTAAACTAAATTATGGTAGGAAGTGGCACATCATGTTGCAATTCTTTTCTAAATACTTCACTACCAGTTCCCCTTAATATTATAGGGTCATGTCTTATTTCACCCCTCATATGTGTTATTTGTTTTTTAGGGGTTGATGTTACTAGGGATACTGCCTTCCTCTTCCTAGTGACCATCGTGGGGTCATCTTCTGCAGGCTCCTCTTCAATAAGAATATCCTTCTCCACATACTGCTGTGAAGTTTGGCCTTGATCTTGTATTTCTGCAGTATCCACAGCCAGCCTCAGGATCCTTTTGGTCTTTTTTTATCCTCTAGAGGTGGTGCATATGAGGCTGATACCTGTCCTGATGCAGATGCATCCTCAGCTGGTATATCAATTCTCTCAACTATTACCCCCTTAGGTTCATTATCAGTCTTCTTCTTCCCTCTGGGAGGTCCTTTTCCTTGTTTCTGGGGTGGCAGCCTTTCTCCATTAGATTTTCTCTTCTCTCCAAGAAATTCATCATATTCCTCATCAGGAATCTCCTACCTTTTCCTCTTGTTATCTACTATGATGGCCATCCCCTTCTTCTTCAATATATTTATTTGTTTATCCACCCATGACTAGGTCAATTGCAGCACCCCACCTGTAAACTGATCTAATGAAATGTCTTTAGGTTGCATTAGGTTAGGGGATGAAATGGTGTCATTATACACCTTATTGTCTTCATACGATTTTGACATGATCTTGCCATCATCCTTCTTCAATTACGTAGGCACTCAAATGCAATCAAATGTCTTATTTTGATTGAGTGTGAGTCTCTGATATTTTCTTCTTCTTACTTTAGCTTCATCCTCACAATCAATCCAGAAATCCTCCAAGTGCTTCTTATGTATAGGCTGGCCTATGATCTTTTGCATTCTTCCATAGGGGTCATATGATTTGGCCAATGGGAATGGCTGTAAATTCATCAGTTCAGACCACCTATGGCCTTCTTTATGCCATCTGAATCAGAGCATATGTACCACCCTATAGTTACTGGAAACAATACCGGAGGTATTTTATTGTTTGTTTTATATGTATCTAGTATAGTTGATATCTATCTTAGAAACTCCATCAGGACTACCCCATCAGTAGGGTACCTGGGTAACATTAAGGGATGTCCTTCAAAACCTTCTATCCTGATGTAGGAAAATGTGGCAAACTGGATGAACTAGGCACCATGCTTGTATATAATTTCTTGAGCTTCCATGCTCAGTCTTTTGGTTCTATCCTCTTCCATTGTTCTAACCAGATGCATATAGAATGCATCACTCACTAATTTGTAGTCATGGAGATAGTGTGTTCTCTGCAACTGAGGATAATGGTCCCATATATGAGCATCATTCAAACTGCCACCAATCTTTCAAACTATGGTGAGTGCATCAAATGTACCCTTGTACGCACATGAATACACTATATATGAAGTCATATAAAATGAATAGTCCAAGCCCCACTGATGATCTTAGCCCATAATGGCTTGTTATCTATATAAATGCACATCATGATAACCCCATACATCCAATCCTTGAAACTTCCAGCAGTAGGCTGGTTTGTCATCCTACTGAGTAGGGCAATCATATACTAATACTCATCATCAAAATCAAGCTTGTACAGGTGCACTAGTAATTTGGTAGAGGCACCGTAAGGGCTATTCTTTGCTCGCCATTGGTACATCCTCTTTCTTGCAGTCTTTTTGTTATTTGTATATTCAATCTCCAGTTTCTTCATATCCATACTAACTACCTTTTTCCCAACTGGAAGGTTGAAAGTAGATGTAATCCCTTTTATTGACAGATCCACATATACCCTTCCATGTTTTTCTACTCGCCTCGTCTTATGGTTGTAATTTCTAGCACACTCTACTATTAATTTTGGAGTTTCCATAGAATAAGGAAATCCAGTCGCATACCACATTCCCGATAAAAAAATGGCATCCAATAGGGTACTTTCTTTATCATCACCCATCTTGGCTGACCATGTCGCCAAATCTGTGTTTCCCTGATGAGTATCTCCTATGACACCATATTTGAACTATACTCCCTTAGGTTGGGCAAACATAGACTTAAGAAATTCTAAATCAGACTTGTTCTTCCTGATGTCTGCCATAGATTCCTACAATGAACATGACTGGTCTTACAACAATATCCACATGCATGCATATACAACATTATACATTTACAGCATCATGCATATTATACTTATTAATCTTCATTTCATCATGATATGCATAATTACAGAGCTAAACCATAAAAGAACATACTACCTGGATATTACAGAAAATGACAACAAGAGGGTTTCTAATTACTTACATGATTACATTTTTCTCCTGGATTAAGAGATGATTATGGAAAAGGGGCTCAGATACCGGTGATAATCACGTGCTCCGTTCTGCTATAAGCTATTTGCATCCGCAGGTAGGTTGTACAAGGGTTTCAATGTTCTGCGCTCTGTAAAATCTCATTTCTTCACAACGTAAATGTAAAATGACCTTGTAAATTCACTTTTAATCTCATTCTTTGGGTAAATTAGGGCAAATCCAAGTTAGATTGATTAAAACCATTGATCTTCTGCCATGAATTTATGGATGCTGCCAGGTGTTTGCGTCATGTTCACAATTAGTTGGAATCCACCTACTGCATTTATGTGCATTAAATATCATGGGGCAAGATGAGGGTGTGATCTTCAGAAGATCGGGTGATATTCAGAATATCGGGTGATATTGGGAATATGACCCCCTCCGTGTAATATGACCCTCTGCCTTTAAGCGGTAAAACTGATGTCGAAGAGATCGGGTGATGTTGAGAATATCAGGTGATATTCAGAATATCAGGTCATGTTGGAATATCAAGTCATGTTTGAGATGTGACCCCTCAAAACTAAAATGACCCCCTTTCGAAAGATCAGGATGACGTCACCATCATGTTATGGTAAAAAGGTGATCGCTGGAAATATACCTCCGTGAGCTAAAAAGGATGATGATGTCACCATCAAGGTGATTTTCTTTGTTCATCGGGATTGGATGATGTCATCAGCATATTGGCTCTAGGGTGATATTTTGTGACAGGGTGATATTTGAATGATCAGGTGATATCCAAAATATCGGGTGATATTGGAAATATGATCGCCGCAAAATACATGACGATGTTTGATGGATAAATACCACTATCACATAAAATTGATGTCCAGAGCTCTGGACCAAATGATTATCAGGTGATAAAATTGGATCAAGGTGATCCTCCGTAAGATGACTGATATTAAGAAATATGACCCCCCTTCGGAATATCAAGTTTGACTATGGTTTTGACTTTCAATAACTTTCGTTCCCTAAGGAATATCAGGGTGATCCAAAAGGCAAACTTGCATGAAATTTTGTACTCTTTCCAACCATGAGGTTATTAATATGAAATATTAACTTTGACTAACTGACCTCATCATGATGACTTACCCAGCCCCTTTATGCAAGGTCACCTGCATGACTTACTTTTACCAGACCGCCGAAAAGCAGGAAAAACACAAGCCAAGCCAAGCAAAAAGTTGGGTCCCTATTTTATCAAGTCAAAATGGGGCGTTTTGTGTAACCACACAACACGGACAAGGGTAAATTGAAGGTAGATAATTTCAATGGGCAAAACTATCAGTTATGGAAGATGCAGATTGAGGATTATCTCTATCAGAAGGATTTTTAGAGGCCATTGGAAGGAATAGCCAAGAAACTGGCAACAATGACTAATGAGGATTGGAATCTTCTAGACAGAAAGGCACTGGGAACCATTCCATTGTGTCTGGCACCATTTGTGGCATTCAATATAATAGAAACAATGATAACAAGTGAACTAATGAAAGATTTGGCTAAATTGTATGAAAAATCCTTAGCCTCAAATAAGGTATTACTCATGAAGCGTTTGTTTAATCTGAAAATGATTGAAGGTGGATCTGTGACAGATTATTTAAATGAGTTTAATATGATTACCAGTCAGTTAACTTCTATAAAAGTGAAATTTGATGAAGAGGTGAGGGCTCTCTTGGTTTTATGCTCTTTGCCAAAAAGCTGGAATAGATTGGTAATGGTTGTAAGTAACTCTGTCTCTAGTTCAAACACTTTAAAATTTGATGATGTTGTTGGTGTTATCCTTAGCGAGGAAATATGATAAAAGAGCTCAAGAGGGTCTACATTAGGTAGTGTTTTGAATGTAGAAAGCAAGGGCAAATCAAAGGAGAGAGGAAAAGGTTCTAGAGGTCATGGGAAGTCACGACGAAAATCAAAGGACAAGAGATCCCAATCTAGAGGACAGAAGGATTGCTAGTACTGTGGGAAACTAGGTCATTTGAAGAAAGATTGTTGGTCTCAAAAGAATAAAGAAAGAGACAAACAAGAAGGCAATAAGGAGGCAAATGTGGTAAGTAATAAATATCAAGATGATTCTTTGATTCTTTCCCTAGATAATGATGATGATTCATGGGTTTTAGATTCATGGGCCTCATTTCATGCTATGCCCCATAGAAGTTATTTTCTTGATTATGTCTAAGGGGATTTTGGGCTAGTTTATTTGGGAGATAATGAACCCTGTTAGATTGTTGGAAAGGGAAGAATCAAGATTAAGTTGTAAAATGGGAATCATTGGCTACTACAAGAGGTAAGGCATGTTCCAAGGCTAAGTAGGAATTTAATTTCAGCAAGGCAGTTAGTTGATGAAGGTTGCATTGTTACATTACTGATAAAAATTGGAAGGTTACAAGAGGTGCCTTAATAGTAGAAAAAAGTGTGAAAGTAGGCACCTTATATCTTTGTACAAGTCATTCTGTTCCTTCTACTTTAACTATTGCATAGAAAAATAAAAAGGTTCAAGAATAGTTGTTGAAGGTTTGTAGGAAGAGACTAAAATAGTTGTTGTAGGTTCTGAGACAACACTGGCATAATAGACTTGGGCATATGAGTGAAAAAGGTATGAAGGTAATTCATTATAAGAAAGTTTTACTAGGTCTAAAATGTATTAATATGGATTTCTGTGAAAGTTGTGTGTATGGTAAACAAAAGAGAGTCAGTTTTCTTAAGGATGGGAAGCAAAAGAAAGATGAAAAGTTGGAGCTTGTGCATATAGATGTATGGGGACCAGCTTAGGTATCTTCTCTCGGTGGCTCTTGGTATTATGTTACATTTATTAATGATGCAACTAGGAAGGTTTGGATTTATTTCCTTAGGCAAAAATCTAATGTATTTGAAACATTTAAGAAATGGAGAAGCTTGATTGAGAATGAGACATGTAAAAGATTAAAATGTCTTAGATTTGATAATGGTGGTGAGATTACAACAAATAATTTGAGGATTATTGTTCCTTTAATGGAATTTGTAGGCAGAAAATAGTCGCAAGTACTCCATAGGAGAATGGAGTGGCTGAGCACATGAATAGGACAATAATGGAGTGTGCAAGGACTATGAGATTGCATGCTAGGCTACCTCTAAACATGTGGGCAGAGGCTATCAACACTACTGTATATTTAATTAAAAGAGGTCCTTCAGTTCCTTTAGGTTGTGGTATTCTAGAGGAAGCATAGACAGGTAAGAAGGTGAGTTATTATTTTCTCAAAACCTTTGGATGTGAAGCATTTGCACTTGTAGATTCTCAAAATAAAACCAAGTTGAATACAAAATAAAAAAGTGTACCTTCGTTGGATATGGCATTGATGAATTTGGTTATTGGTTTTGGGATTTTGAAAATTAGAAAATTATGAGAAGTAGGGATGTTGTATTCAATGAGAAGGTGTTGTACAAAGATCAGTTACTGCAGCCTAAGAAGAAAGAAAAGGATTATGTGGTGCTAGATGATACTCCAAATAGTGATGTTCCTGTGGTTCCTCATGCTCCACAACAACAACAAGAAATACCACAAACTCCAGTGAATGTTAGACGATCAATAAGGCTAAGTAGACCTCCTGAAAGGTTATCTCCCTCTTTGTATTCTATTTTATTAGCAGATGCTAGTGAACCGAAAGGGTATGATGAAGCTATGCAGGTAAATACAAAGGTTCAGTGGAAGCTTGCAATGAAAGAAGAAATGGACTCCTTGCTAAAAAATTAGACTTGGGAATTATGTAAGTTGCCTGCAGGTAAAAAGACTTTACCAAACAAATGGGTTTATAGGATGAAAGAGGAAGATGGAGGTAAGAAAAGATTTAAAGCCAGGTTAGTTGTAAAAGGATTTGCATAGAAAAAGGGCATTGATTTTGATGATATTTTTTCTCTGGTTGTTAAGATGACTTCTATTTGTTCTATTTTAATTATTGTGGTTGCTGAAGATTTGCATTTGGAATAGCTAGATGTGAAAACTGCCTTTCTCCATGGTGATTCGGAGGAGGAGATATATATGGAATAGCCCCAAGGATTTGAGGTCAAAGGTAAGGAGAAACATGTGTGCAGATTGAAGAAGAGTTTGTATGGCTTGAAACAAGCACCTCGGCAATGGTATTTGAAATTTGATAGTTTTATAGCTGAGCAAGGCTACAGCCAATGTAATTCTGACCATTGTGTTTATTTTAAGAGGTTGGATAATGATAGCTACATTATTTTATGTTTATATGTTGATGACATGCTTGTAGCAGGGTCAAACTTGGATCACATAAGAGTTAAAACAATAGTTAGCACAATCATTTGCTATGAAGGATTTGGGGGCCTTGGTATGAAAATTTGTAGAGATAGGAAGAACAGAAAATTGACTCTATCTCAGGCTAATTATGTTGAAAAGGTGTTGCAGAGATTTCATATGGAGAATGCAAAAGCTGTCAGCACACCTTTGCCTAGTCATTTAAAATTGACTAAGGAGATGTCTCCTAAGACACAAGAGGAGAAGGGAAAAATGTCCAAGGTACTATATGCTTTAGTTGTAGGAAGTTTAATGTACGCCATGGTATGCATGAGACTAGATATTGCACATGTTGTAGGAGTCGTAAGTAGGTATATGAGTCATCTTGGATTGGAGCATTGGAATGCGGTAAAATAGATTCTCAGATATTTGAGAGGTACATCCAATAAAGACTTATGTTTTGGGGGCTCTAATACTGATTTAGCAGGTTATGTAGACTCAGATTTGGTAGGAGATATTGATACCAGGTAGAGTACTATAGGTTATGTCTTTACTATAGGTGGGACAACAGTGAGTTGGATCTCTAGGTTGCAAAAGGTGGTTGCTTTATCCACCATGGAGGCAGAGTATGTAACTGCAATAGAGGCAAGCAAGGAGATGATATGGCTACAATCTTTCATGGAAGAATTGGACAAACAATAGGCTAATAGTTATTTGTTTATAGATAGCCAGAGTGCCATACATCTTGCAAAGAATTCTGCCTTGCATTCAAAGACCAAACACATACAATTGAGGTATCACTTCATTTAGTCAGTGTTGGATGATGGACAGATGAAAATCTAGTGGATATGTTTAGCAAGGTAGTGACAAGGGAGAAGCTAAGCTCCTCTTCAACTTCAGTTGGTCTTCAAGATAAAAACAAAAAAAAATATTAGAATAGCAGAGTCCAGAGTGCTTATTTCCAGTGGGAGCTATAGGGTTAGCAGTGTTATAATTAGTCTCCAAGTAGGAGATGATATGGTGTGGAGTCTGATCAGTCTCCAAGTGGGAGATTGTTGTTATATGGAGCCTAATCAGACTCAAAGGTTAAATTTACCCTACTTTTATCGGCACAGTTTCCCCCCAAATTATTTAATGGGGTTAAGGGGTAGCGCCCCTTGCGGGGGTTTGGGGGCAGCGGGATTTTTGTAACCAACATAAGGATTGACATAAAAACCCCTATTTTTGTAACCGACATAAGGCCTGATAAAAGATGCTAAGGGTTAGGGTTTTCATTGATGTATTGTAGCATTTGTAGCGGTATTAAGTTGCAAGGATTGCTAGTTGTAATTGGTTTGATTTACTAGATAATAATATTGGACTCTGGTGGATGTAGCCCGAGTTTGGGTGAACCACATTAAAACTTGTCTCTCACTATTATTATTTCTATGTATTTTCATTCCTCTATTTAATCTTTATTTGCATTTAATTGATATCTTCTACCGGCTAACCCTAACAGATAGAAATAGGAGACCTAGATAGTTCTCGGTTGGTGACAAAGTCTTTTTGAGGGTCAAACCTTAGCAGAGTTCAGTATCATTTGGCAAAGCATCCAAACTTGATCCTTGACTTGTAGGACCATTAGATGTCTTGGAAGTGATCAATCTTGTAGCTTGTAGACTTTCTCTACTTCCTACACTTGCTAGAATCTATAATGTTTTTCATGTGTCCTTGCTTAAGCTTTATCATCCTGATGCATCACACATTCTTGATTGGCATGCTTTACAGGTTCAAGATCCAAGAGTGGTGTTTGTGGAGCCCATTTGAATTTTTGAGAGGCACAAAATTAAGTTCTGTAGCAGGGATGTGGTGCAGTATAAGGTCCAATGGGACCAATATTCAAAGGACAGTGCCACATGAGAGGATGCGGAGGAGATTGATCTAGATTGTTTCCTCATTTGAGGATATAGCATAGATTTCTTATTCATGCATGGATTATGATACATTGAGTTACTGTTATTGTTTTATGATACTTTGGATACATTGTTGGTGGTAGATTGATACATTATTATTTTTTATTTATGTAATAAGACATCGGGATGATGTCTCTTCCTAGTGGGGAAGGATGTCACATCTCGTTTTATGGACTATATTATTATTCTAGGTTAGAGAACATTTACTATGATTATTTTTACTTTGAGTAATTCCACATGTGTGAAGGTAATTATTGTGATGTTATATTTGCGTGAGTTTGAAAGTTGATTTAAAATATTATCAATGTGATTATAATGTTTTTCTTTGGCTATGTTTTGGGGAACTAACCTATTGATGTCAAGTTGAGTGCGAATGAATGCAGATACTCATCAAAGACGAGAAAATGGTTGAGGTAGAGATGTTCCAGCCACTTGGCAAGAACTATTTGGAATGGATAACCCTAATGCACTCACACACTCACATAGTCTCATATCATATTACATTTTATGACTTTAAATATGCATTGGCGTATGGATAATGAATGAGATTTATGTTTAATACTTAAAGAGAAATAATGTGTTTTAATTGCTATAAAAGTCCTTTTTGAATGCATGATTTAATTATAAATATTAATGTTCTTTCGATTTATATTTAAAATCATGTATTTTATTTAAATTGGTGTATTTTATTTTTAAAATGGTGTATTTTATATTTAAAATGGTGTATTTTATATTTAAAATAGTGTATTTTATATTTAAATGGTGTATTTTATATTTAAATGGTGTATTTTATATTATTTAATAATAAATCATAATAAGTGTTTCCTATTTATATAAATATTATTGATTGAAAAACAATATCTAATCCAGATTCAAAACAATTTTGTTTAAATAGATAGATATATAATATTATTATTATTATTACAAATTACTTCTTAAGTTATTTTTAGTAATTGTGTTTTATTAAAAATAGATATATTATACTAATAATAATAATATTTTATTTAGAATCTAATTTAAAGAATTAAATGAATTTACTGTCATACAAATGACATAAATATACTTAGTCACTATCATGCAAGTGACATAAATATAAAGCTATTTTATTCTATTTTATAAAAGAAAATTTGAGAGTCTTTTAATTGCAAATCTCATGCAAAATGGGAGAAAACTTTAGTTATCAAAAAGAAAAAGAATCCTAAAAACAATGTGACACTAAGTTTAAGAGAGTTTTCTTTTAATAAAAATAAAAAGATGAGCAGGAAGATTATTATCTTGGTTTTTGGAGAAACAACAAAAGGAGGTTTTTTAATAAATTTTGGAACGATAGATTTTGAGTAGTAGAAAGGAGGAAATTTGTTATTTTCTAGAGCAGTGACAAATAGAGAGAAGGATCAGCAATAGCAGCAAGAATTCGTCCCTTTGGCAAGAAAATATAACTGGGTATTCTCCTTGTTTTTACAGCAAATAAATTATGATTGCTTAATGACTAAAAATACCACGTTTGTCTAGCTTGTATCACATTTTCTTTTTGGTCTATGTTTTGTTTGGATCGGCCTCATCTTTCTAGCATGACCTTTTTCCTTGGATATTGAGTAGAAGACTTTGCCTATTCTTGTTTTCATGTTTGATATTCTTTCTTCACTTGGTCGTTGCCTTAAGCAGATCAACCCTTCCTTGGCCATTGTCTCAACTATTTTAAAACCATAGGTTAAGTCCAGTCATTGTTAATTTAATCAATGACAGTCTTATGATCTTGTAGCCATATTTTATCTAATTTTATTGTTGTTTCAGACTTTTTATTTATTTCCTATCACCTATGCATCAGTAATCCATTTGTGAGTTCCAAACTTTTTACTTAGTTCCTATCACCTGTGCATCAGTAACCTATTTGTGAGTTCCATACTTTTTATTTAGTTCCTATTGCCTGTGTGTTAGTAACCCATTTGTGAGTTTTAGTAGCTTTTAGTTCCTATATCTATTGCAACAATAACCTATTTGTGAGCTTCCATAGCTTAGTTCCTAGCACAAGTTATTTAGTGCTATATTTTAATTGTTATTTCCTATCACAGCTTCCTGTCATAGTTAGTTATTGTTAGATTCAAGACAGACAATTGAGAGGGGGGGTGAATCAGTTGTCCCAAAACTTTCTTCCTATTAATTACTTAAATCCTCTTTGTAATTTAGCAGCACAATAATAAATCAATCATGGAAACATAATGCAACAATTCAAGAGCAGAAACACATTCATACATATGACACCAAGATTTTAATGTGGAAAACCTGGTTAAGGGAAAAACCACAGGGTGACTTACCTAAGATTGTATTCTCTGTTAAAAGAATAAGAAGAACAAAATGGTACATGTCAATTAGGGCTCATTGCCCAAGCACACTGCTCACAAGAGGCTCACTGCCTACAGGAGACACACTGTCTACAGAATGATAAAAATTACATACTTGAACTAAAGAATAGCATCTTCACCCTGCTTGAATCAGTTCCATTCAAAGCCCAATACTTCTGCTCTGCCTTTCACTCTGCTTCTCTCTACCACACACTCATCTCTGCCAAGATACCTTTGAAATGACTTCACAACTTCTTATTTATACAAGACATCAACTTAGAGATAATCATCCAAGTTGGCACACTTTACAGAGAAAATACAACTTGATTCATTACAAAAGACTTCATGCAGATCAACACACTATCAGCTACACAGATATGAGACTTCAATCTTCTTTTAGGAATATGCCATGCTTCATATAACATCTTCAAGATCATCCGCAAGATGTGTAATTCATCTGATTTGCCAAAATTTAGGAAGAACATCATCATCCAGAAGTAATTCTTCAATTACGAGCTCAATCTTTAATGCAGACCACCAACACAAACTAGACACAATCCAAAGACCTCCACAAGCTTGCCTAAATCACCAAGAACATCCACACTACTTCTGCTTACTAAAATCTTTCTCTCCTTCATTCAGAACCTCAAGAACACAGTCTTTCATCACTGTCATATTGAAATAGATGCTTGCAGACCTCCAGACCATGAACCAATTGAGTTGTCAATTCACATTGACTTCCTAAACACTCCACCAAATCTGCAGAATAAGATATTGTATTTCCAGATCTCACCAGACCTATTTGTGTCACTCTGTTACCTTTGAACATCTGCCAGAACTAGTTTTACTCAAGTGGCCATAACTTCTTCAGATCTTCATGTAGACCTCTCAAATCTTTACTGAATCATCTTAAGACACATATCTACAAACCCTTTGATGTGCATCCTTTGATCTTCATCTTAGCTAGGATCTTTACCTTACTGTCTTCACTGTTCTTCTATGTTCCTGATAGGACTAATTTTCTCAATATCCTTAGCATACAACTCATCCAATCCTTATAATCAATGCAACAGGAGTATGTTGACATCAATGATAACACCGGTTAGGCCCATACTTGCAACAATCTCCCCCTTTGTCATTGATGGCAACATATGATGTGAAAAACTATTTTAACCATCAAGACAAAACTTCTCCTCACTGACTGACATAACTCCCCCTATCAACAACAACTATTCACATGTCTTCTCTTCCTTTACTGCTCCCCCTTTGATTAGAAACCACTTTTGTTTTCCGCATGTCTTCTCTCCCCCTTTGACATCAATGGCAAAGGGAACATACTTGCATCACTCAGAATCATACCAACTGCTCCCCCTGAGTAGCAGCTTCTCATCATCAATCCAGACCACAAGATATGACTATGAGATCCACCAGACTAATGCACATTAGTGCACCTCAATTTAGAACTAGAGGGGTAATAACCCCTAACCTCTCCCTAAGATACTAAAAAGAGTCCTTAGGTAGAGGTTTAGTAAAAATATTTGCAAATCTGATCCTTGGAGGGCACAAACTCCAATCTAAAATCATTCTTGTTCACCTGCTCTCTCAGAAAATGAAATTTGATGGATATATGTTTTGTCTTTGAATGCAACACTAGATTTTTTGATATATTTATTGCACTTGAATTATCACATAAGATTGTGATAGGTTCCTCATACTCCACTCTGATGTCTTTTAGCATTTGTTTCATCCACAATACTTGAGTGCAACTACCTACTGCTGCAATATATTCTACTTCTGCAATGGACAGAGATATTGCCTCTTATATCTTGCTCAGCCAAGAAACCAATCTTTTCCCTAAAAAGAATGCTCCACCACTAGTACTCTTCCAGTCATCCACATCTCCTACCCAATCCGCATCTATACATGCATGAAGAGAGAAATCATGATCTCTAGGATACCTCAAACCATACTCAACTGTCCCTTTTAGATATCTAAGAATCCTCTTGATTGCCATGAGATGAGATTCTCTAGGATCAGCTTGAAATCTAGCAACAAGACCAACAACATTCATAATGTTAGGTCTAGTTTGAGTAAGATACAGTAGTCCTCCAATCATTGACCTATACTTTTTCTGATCAGCCTTAGGAGAGTGATCATCTTTGCTCAATTTACATCTAGTTGCCATGGGAGTACTCATTGGTTTTGAGTCTTCCATCCCAAATTTCTTCAACAATTCTTTCACATATTTGGTCTGTGAAATGAAGATTCCTTTTTTTGTTTGAATGATTTGTAGACCCAAGAAGAAATTCATTTCCCCAAACATGGACATCTCAAATTCACTTTTCATTTGATTTGCAAAAGTTTTGCACATACTATCTCTTCCTCCAAAATGATATCATCAACAAACACTTCAACAATTAAGATATTTTCATGATCAATTTTGAAGTACAATTTACTGTCAGTAGTACCTTTGTTGAAACCAATCTTCAAAAGATGCTTATCTAGTCTTTCACACTAGGCTCTTGGGGCTTGTTTGAGTCCATATAGTGCTTTCTTCAACTTACAGACCATATCACCATAATCAGACAATTGAAATCTATCTGGTTGCTCAATGTATACTTCTTCCAAGTCACCATTCAGGAAGGCAGACTTGACATCCATCTAATATACTTTGAAGTCCTTGAAGGCAGTAAAGGCAAGAAATAATTTGACTACTTCAATTCTTGCCACCAGAGAAAAAGTTTCTTCAAAATCAACTCCTACTTGAGAGTAACCCTTGCAGACCAATATGGCTTTGTTTCTGACTACTTCACCATATTCATTCAGTTCATTCTGGAAGACCCATTTGGTTCCAATCACATTCTTGTTTCTAGGTCTGGGAACAAGATCCGAAGTGTGATTTTTCTCAATTTTGCATCAGCTCTTCCTCCATTGCTTTAGTCCAGCTTTCTTCATTGCATGCTTCATTCGCTGACTTTGGTTCAATCTTTGAAATTAGACAATACTTTTCTGAGTCTTGAGAAATCTTTCTTCTTGTTTGAACACCTTTTCTTTTATCACCTATGATCTGATCTTTAGAGTGATTTAGTCTTACATACCTAGGAATTTTGGGACTTTCTTGCACTTCTATTTCTTGCAAAGGTTCATTCAAACTTGTCTCTTCTTCCTAATTCTCTGGATCAGTCTAGATCTGAATTTCAGAAGGGCCTTGGACTTCATGGACCAAAACATCATTCTGATCATCTTCATCATATTCATAAAACCTTGAGGGTTTTTCAATACCTTCATCAACCTTCACATTTGTACTTTCTATAATCTTTCTCAATCTCTTGTTATAGCACCAGTATGCTTTGCTTTGAGTAGAATAACCTAAGAATATTCCTTCATCACTTCTAGCATCAAATTTGCCAAGATCCTCATCTCTTTTGATGTAACATTTGCTACCAAAGACTTTGAAATACTTCACAGTGGGAGTGATGCCAAACTAGAGTTCATAAGGGGTCTTACTAGTATTCCTTCTAATTTCTACTTGATTAATAGTATAGACTGCAGTGCTTACAACTTCTCTCTAGTAGATCTGAGGAACATTTGCTTCCATCATCATGGTTCTAGATGCTTCTTGGATGGTCCAGTTCTTTCTCTCCACTACTCCATTCTACTGTGGAGTCCTTGGAGCAGAGAACTATCTTTTTATCCCATGTTTCTCATAGAATTCTATGAACTCACCAAATGTGAATTCTTCACCTCTATCAGACCTCAGACATTTTATGTTCAATCTAGTTTCATTCTCTACCATAGCCTTGAATATTTTGTATTTTTGAAGAGCCTCAGATTTCTCTTTCAAAAAAGTCACCCACATCATCCAGGTGTGGTCATCAATTAATAACATGAAGTATCTATCACCTTGCAAACTCCTAATTCTTACTAGACCACATAGATCAGTATGTACCAAGTCCAACAATTTGGTAGAAGATTGTTCCTTACTTTTGAATGTGACTCTACTCTGCTTACCTAACTGACATTCTTTGCACAAACTATTAGTAGGTTTCACCAGTCTTGGAAGATCTCTTACAGCTTGAGTGTTTCTTATCTTGATGATATTATCAAAATTCACATGACACATTCTTCTATGCCACAACCAACTTTGATCAATTTGAACAAATAAACAACTTTTACTACTACCAACCAAGTGGAAGATATTACCTTTTGTTTGAGTACCGGATACAATCTCTGTTCTGAAACTTTCAAAGATCTTACATTTTCCATTTTTGAATTAGAGATCATAGCCTTTGTCCACCAACTATCCGACACTGAGAAGATTGTGCTTCAGACCTTCAACATACAGTACATTACTGGTTTTGTTCTTTGCATCAAAAGAAATAGTTCCTCTACCTCTGATCTTGCTAGCAGAATTATCACCAAATTTTACAACTCCTCCTTCATATCTTTGCAAATCAATGAACTTATTTTTGTCACCTATCATATGATGGGAGCATCCACTGTCAATGACCCAATCATCCTTTTCTTCAACTTGGACAGCCAAAGCTCTTTCTACCATTTTATGATTAACAGATTCAAAGGGCATTGGATCTTCTTCCTTGATGGCAATAAACACCTAGTCACTTCCACATTTATTTCCTATCTCTGATTCATCATCTGTTACTCCTTCATCATCATCATCTTCATGAACATAGTAACATTTCTTTTGGAATCTTGATCTATTTGGATTAGCTCTTGAAAATATTTCCAAACACCTTGAGGCAAAATGACCAATCTTATTGCAGTTAAAACATTTAAAGGGCAATTTTCCTTCATGCTTACTGGATCCTCTTGGCAGTCTTTTTGCAATAAGGGCTTCCAGTTGAGCAGCTTCTACTTCATCTTCTCCTAAATCTTTTCTTGCTTTTTCATACCATGATAGTTTCTTTGAAGAGTTCTCTCCCAGATCAAACTTTTGTTTGCCTTTTACAAACGTACTAGCTTTGAATGCAGATTCAGTCTTGGGGGGTGCATCTCCAAACTTGGCCAATTCAAATGCAGCTCATTTTCCAACCAATTGATCTCTTGTGATATTTGAAAAGGATTTGAATTCTTCAATGGCATCAACCTTGTATTTGTAAGAAACAGGTAGGGATCTGATAACTTTGGCAACAATCTCATCTTCATCCAAGACTCCACCAGCACATCTAATGCCACAAACAAGTTCATTTACTCTTGGCATAAATGTAGTGATATTTTCATCTTCACTCATCTTCAGGTTTTCAAATTTTCCTTTTAGACTCTGTAGCTTGGTACATTTAACATACTTGTCTCCTTCATGCAGAAGTTCTAGTTTTTCCCAAATCTCATATGTAGTTTTTAGATCTATAACATTTGTCAGTTCTGAATCAGATAAGGCACTTAGTAGAGCTTCTTTTGCCTAAAGATTGTTTTCAGCATCTCTGATTTCATCTACGGTTCTCGGACCATTGTGTGGAGGAACATACTTCTTTGAAGTTATGATCCAATATTGCATTCCCATACATTGCAAGTGACATTCCATGTAGCTTTTCCAAAGAGTGAAATTGGTTCCGTCAAACCTTGGACTATCCTTCTTGTAGGAAGACATCCTAGATCTCCTCCAGCGGTTAAGCTCCTTTTAGAGGAACCTGGCTTTGATACCAATTGTTAGATTCAAGACAGACAACTGAGAGGGGGGGTGAATGAGTTGTCCCAAAACTTTCTTCCTATTAATTACTTAAATCCTCTTTGTAATTCAGTAGCATAATAATAAATCAATCATGGAAACATAATGCAACAATTCAAGAGCAGAAACACGTTCACACATATGACACCAAGATTTTAACGTGGAAAACCCGGTTAAGGGAAAAACCACATGGTGACTAACCTAAGATTGTATTCTCTATTAAAAGAATAAGAAGAACAAAATGGCACATGCCAATTAGGGCTCACTACCTGAGCACACTGATCACAAGAGGCCCACTGCCTACAGGAGACACACTATCTACAGAACGATAAATATTACATACTTGAACTGAAGAATAGCATCTTCATCATGCTTGAGTCAGTTCCATTTAAGTCCAATACTTCTGCTCTACCTTTCTCTCTACTCCTCTCTACCACACACTCATCTCCACCAAGATGCCTTTGAAATGACTTCACAACTTCTTATTTATACAAGACATCGACTTAGGAATAATCATCCAAGTCGGCACACTTTATAGAGCAAATACAACTTGACTAATTATAAAAAACTTCATACAGATCAACACACTATCGGCTACATAGATCTAAGACTTCAATCTTCTTTTAGGAACACACCATTCTTCATAGAACATCTTCAAGATCATCTACAAGATGTGTAATTCATCCGGTTTGCCAAACTTTAAGAAGAACATCATCATCCAGAAGTAATTCTTCAATTATGAGCTCAATCTTCAATATAGACCACCAACACAAATTGGACACAATCCAAAGACCTCCACAAGCTTGCCTGAATCACCAAGAACATCTACACTACTTTTGCTTACTAAAATCTTTCTCTCCTTCATCTGAAACCTCAAGAACATAGTCTGTCATCACTGTCATATTGAAATAGATACTTGCAGACCTCCAGACCATGAACCAATTGAGTTGTCAATTCACATTGACTTCCTAAATGCTCCACCAAATCTGTAGAACAAGATATTGCATTTCTGGATCTCACCGGACCTATCTGTGTCACTCTGTCACCTCTGAACATTTGCCAAAACTAGTTTTGCTCAAGTGGTCATAACTTCTTCAGATCTTCATGCAGACCTTTCAAATCTTTACTGGATCATCTTAAGACACATATCTACAAACCCTTTGATGCACATTCTCTAATCTTCATTTTAGATGGGATCTTTACCTTACTATCTTCACTATTCTTCTCTATTCTTGATAGGACTACTTTTCTCAATATCCTCAACATACAACTTATCCAATCCTTATCATCAATGCAATAGGAGTATGTTGACATCAATGACAACACTGGTTAGGCCCATACTTGCAACAGTTATTTCTTCCTATAGCAGATAGTAAGGTCATGGAATGGATTAGATTATAAATTAAATTATCTTTTTCTTATATGTTTGTTATGAATGGAGTACATTCCGATGTAGAGATATCATTTTTTTATTATAACTTTCTTGAAGAGAATTGGTATACTTGATTTGAATGGTTTAGAAAACTTAATGTACACTAGGAATACATAAATGAAATATGGACTAGGAAATAAACTCAATTTAATAACCTTATAAATGCAATTTGTATGATCCAATGATGAATTACTTGCTTGAAATGTATGTCTTCATGATTGATGTTTTACAAAGGGAATTAGAGATGGTTTATAGGTGAATATGGGTTGCTCTTTATTTATTGTGAAACGAAAGTAGATTTTTAGCCATGAGTGTTTTGGGTTACTTTTGGGCTAGGATGCCAAATGTGGATTATTAGAGATGGTTTTTTCTCTTTTTCAAGAATTGAACTTGTAACTATTTTTCAAATGTTTAGATCTAAATGAGCAGTCATTGAAAAAGATGAATATTTTGTCTAGTAAACTTTATTGATATATATCTCTGCCACATCTTGTTGTGAGACAATTTGCATTTTGTTATTTAGAATTGCACATTAGACATCAAGTTGCATCAGGTGTTCCCTCTTGCTAGTTGTTTGCATGTAGCTAGACATTTCATGCAAGGCTGGGTTTCCTTCGTGTTATGAAGGGATTTAGGGAAGTGTAATTAGTTCATGGTTGGGTGGAAAAATGCCTGATCCATGTTCTCATCTCTCAGCTCATAGGAGAACCATGTGGGTTCATGGTGGCTGGAGGGTTATTTTGATTTATTTATTGTACATATTTGTTGTAACTTGTAATTGGATGTATTATTTCATGAAAGCCAATGGACTTTGTATATTATTTTATTGTGCTATCACATGGATTGAGCATGTGACTTTGTAAGATTTAATGACTTTTATTGATTTATATTTATGAGATTTATCTTTTAATTGAGATGTTGTAATTAAGTGGATTACTTACTTCATGTAACTTTTGTGATGGTTTGAGTACTTTACAGGTAAGCTTTTCTCTTAATAGAATACCCAAGGAAAATAGCTTTATCATAATTTGCATCATTCTTTCCTATTTCTCTTCTTTTGATAAAACATTTCTTTCCAAATATTTTGAAATATTTAGCAGTGGGAGTCCTTCCATACCATAGCTCATAGGGGTGTATCATTTTCTTTCATCTATACTTTGTTCTATATGTAAACAACAATATGAATTACTTCTCTCCAATATACTTCCAATAGATTTGCTTCCTTTATCATTGTCCTTGCAGTTTCTTGAATACTCTTGTTCTTCATTTCAACCACTCCATTCTACTAAGGAGTTCAGGGGCAGACAATTGTTTCTTTATCCCATGTTCTTCACAAAAATTATTGAATTCATTTGAAGTAAACTCACCACCTCTTTCTAACTTCAAATACTTGATTCTCAAATCTATTTAATTCTCAACCATTTCTTTAAATGCCTTGAACTTGTCTAGGGCTTCTGATTTTTCTCTAAGAAAAGTAACCCAAGACATTCTTGAATAATCATTAATAAGTAGCATGAAATACCTATCACCTTGTAGAATTCTTGTTCTTGTGGGACCATAAAGGTCTATATGAACCAATTCCAAGAATCTGATAGAAGATTTTCCTTCATCTTGTAAACTTCCTCTTGCTTTCTTTCCCCCTTGAGGCTCCATGTAGATGACACTGATACCTATTTTGTAATCTCTGGCAGATCTTTCACATCTTGAACTAAACTTATCATTACTAGATTATCATGATTGATGTGAGATAATCTCCTATATCAGAGCTAACTCTCACTGATCTGAGTCATAGAGGAATACCTGTCACCTTCTCTGAGATGATAAAGATTTCCTTCTATCCTTTTTCTAGCAGTTATTCCAGTTCCAAACTTCTTTCTAGACTCAAAACCATCATCCTAAAATACAAGACTATATCCTTTGCTACACAACTATCCAACACTCAAGAGATTTTTCCTTAAACTTTTAACGTAAAGAACATCATTAGTATTATACTTTCCATCAAGACTGATTCAACGTCTTCCACATATCTTAGCAATACAATTATCACCAAATATAACTGATCCTCCATCACATTTCTCAAAATTAACAAAGTTGCTTCTATCACCAGTCATATGATTTGAGTAACTATTGTTAATAACCCAATAGTTCTTTTCTTTTCACTATTAAGACTTACCTCCGAAGCATTTTCTTTCATACATCCTTCAGGGTCAGTACCACAAGTGTCAACCTTCAAATTATTGAGAAAGTAGTCATTATCTTCATTGTCTTCAACATCAGGTTCAAATATAGTTGCATTCATTTCTCCTAGTAGATTTTCTTAGGCACTCTACTTTCATTTTCCTTTTTCTTACTTTTCAAAATTCTTTTCAGACATCTTGATGCATAATGACCAATCTTGCTGTAACTAAAACACTTGAGAGATAACTAATCCCTATGCTTATCAGTATCTGATTTTACTCTTCTCCCAAAGTTAGCTTCCATATCATCAGCAATCTTATGATTCATTTCCATAATATTCTTATATTTTCCAATCCTAAGTATAGTTACAACTAAGTTCCAAACTTCATATCCAAGAGCGATTAGAAAGATTACTATTCTCATTTTCAAAAACCAAACAAAGAAACATCCTTCTTGTGCATCATCCTAGATATACCTCAAACTATTAGGCTTTCTTTCAAGGAACCTTACTCTAATATCAATTGTTGAATCACAAGACAAATGAGAGGGGGGGTGAATCAGTTGTATCCAAAACTTTAAATCATCACAAACATAATCACATTCACATCAGTTCACTTAAACCCTTATTCTATTATTAAGATTAAACATGAAAAATAGACGACAAAAACTTAAACACATCAACACCATGCACAAGAGAACACCAGATTTTTACATGGAAAACCCTAAAAGGGAAAAACCATGGTGAGGATTAGCTCATAGTATATAGTAGTATCAATACCAAATTACAAAGAGGCTTACTACCAAAGGAATCACTATCCAAAGAAATGCTCACTACAATAGGCTCACTGCCAAAAGGGTTCATTGCCAAAAGGGAAGGCTCATTGCCATGAACTGATATGATAGCATCTAACATATGCCTAAGTTTAGTTCCATTGAAGCACAACAATCATCACCTTCGTAGCCTCTCTAAAAATTGTAGATGACTTTTTCTCATTGCATTAGGTCTTCTACCACATGAAAGTCTCTATTGCCTCTAATTCAAATTCACAACACAAATATCCTCATCTTCTCACACATGCCCACATTCACACAAATCCTTTTCACTTATTTACATCATTCATCAACCTTGAAATATTCACCAAGGTTGACCGTAACATACTCTACAACCTTTGAAACAATCTCCAAGGTCGACAAACTTACAGAATTTAAATTAGGTCTAGACCTAAACATTCCCATGGAGAAAAGTAATGAAGGTAGAACACTTCACAGATTAGATTGGACCTAAAAACATCTTCACATGCTTCAACATGCTTCCACAATCCACAAAGCACATCTGCAAAGAGTGTAAATAACCAGGTCAACCAAAACTGGTGTTGACACTAGTATCTTTAGGGTCATGCTTCCAAGAACACAACCATATCTTACAAACCAAGAACAAGCCTTTAAAATGATCTGGAAATATCCACAAACAACATGAAATCACCCGGGAGCCAACAAATCTAGCTACAACAAATCTCACTTGAAGACATTTCATAGACTGCTCACAACCAATACTACCAAGCTCTGCTACTGAAGAAAACTACATTCTAGAGTATCAAATCACAATTCCTTTGGATAGGTCATAGATATGGACCTTATGAACACTAATCTAGGACCACAATACCAAAAACCAAACTACAGAGAAATATAGAGCAAAATACTTTCTCTCAATCACACTGCAAACATTGCCAGGCATAGTCTTCAAACTGGTGAACATAACTCTCAAACCACAATGTTTTGGAGCACCAAATTCTAGATTTTATATCTTAAATCACTTCTTTGAAACATATCCAAACCTCACACTCCAGTCTTCAATGTAGGAGAAATGTAGAGAAAAAACCTGGACAATATCTAGTAAGCCAGAATACTTCTTCGCAACACTACCTTTAATATTTATCAAATTTTCTCAAAAGCACTTGGAAACCTAGTAACAAGAACAATATGTTAACATCATTAGCACTTTTCCAAGCCATTCAGATCATCTTAACACAATAACTCAATCAACTAACAATCAACAACATTAGAAGATACAATTGACACCAATGACAACACAAGCATGTTGACATCAATGACAACACCAATTAGCACATACTTGCAATAAAATCTCCCTAGCCATCTCTCAAAGTATCCTTACCATGACAAAATAACTCTAGCCTAATCTCTCTCTCTCTCATCTCATATCCATATCCAAATCTCTATCCAATCCATATCCAAAATATCATCTCAATCCTTAGTCAAATCCCTCATCCAATCCATATTGTGTTGAAAATCAAGAGCAATCCACATACACACTACTTCAACTTGGGTAAAGCTAGGAGTTACTTGGGTGCAAGATCCTCCACCTTATCAAGGAGTGAAGAAAAATTGAAGACTTGTGAAGGTATAATCTACTCTATGTTGTGTTTCTTTCATGTTTTTTTGTCCTTTAAATCTTTTTTATCTTCACATTTAACTTATTCATTTGCCTCGGGTTTATCTATAACATGCTCTGCAATCAAGACACTAGAATCAATTTTCACCATAATCGTTAGCCCATTTTTGTCCACATTCAACATAGCTTATTATTTCTTAATCATCTTTAGATCATTCAAAATTTTTGTTTGTTTGTTGGATATCTTAGTATATAGAAGAATAGTGTCATGAATAAAAAGAATTCCATCTACAGTTAGTCTTTCTACCCATTCCTCTACACCTTTACCAATAAAATTGTACTTGTTATCTGATAAATGACCTCGGTACTCACACCTTTAGGAATGTTGGAAGTATCATCTATAGGCTAAGAAGTGGTATCAACAATTGATTTGATATATGAAGTCAAAATGTTCATCTGGTCCTCCAGTATTTCTTTTTCTTTTTCTCTTTCCTCTAGTTTGGTGGCCAAAATATCTATAGACAATTTAGCATTATGTATGTCTCCCTATACAAAAGGTGGTCCCAAATATAATGTGCTAACATGAAATTCATCCATAGACATATCCTTCATTTCTTTATCCAACATGGGCTCATCAATCTCCACATATTGGTGTTTCGAAATAGGGTCCACCATAATCCTTGACATCCTCTTGGCTTTCTTGGGAATAGATTCCAATTTTAGTAGTCTTACAACTACATCAAACTTTGTGTCAATAATTTGGGAGTATCTCCTCTTATTCCCAACCTTAGTCCTCAACAAATCAGGGGTAGCCATTACTGAACAATCACCTGAAGAAACATGAGATACATTATCTATTTTAGGAGTATTATCTACTCCTTGTTGATGTTGAGGAGGAGTTGATTTTTGATTTGGAGGAGGCATGGTATCTTGATTTGGATGAGGTGTGGTATCTTCATCCTCTTCATCTTGCAATACTTTCTTATGTTGTGATAGTTTATTAGCCTGAGGGTTCATGCACTTTTTAATTTTCAGCTTCTTCTTAAGAGATAGGTTACTCTTCTCACCATGACCTTTCAAATAAATATTCTTTTGAGGCTCATTCCCACTGTGAAGGGGAAAATGGATTAATCAATTAATGAATAACAAACCCAATACATCTATGAAATCTGAAGATAAAAAGGAGAATAAAATAGCAAACAATGATACTTACACCTTTACCTTGCGTCTTCCATAGTTCGCCTATCACTTCTTGACCTTGATGATGATGAAGCCCTCAGAAGCGAATGCTCCCTTGCTTGTTGAAGGTGACAAGAATGGAATGGCTGAGATATTTGTGTGATTGAAGATGAGCTTCAACACACTAGTAATGAAGGATATGAAATGCTTATGAGGATGGGGGTGCCAAAGACACACCTATATCTCTGCAGCATAAGTTTGCTCAAACGATCAGTCATGAAATGAAGACGAATAGTGTTGTATTTATAGAGATGTGTAGAAGAAGATCAATGGTTGAGGATAAAAGGGAAGATCAACGGAGGAGGATTGTTGAGGAACATGCAACAAATGGAAGAAAGACATGTGTCATTCGAACTACAACTTTGTGGAGTTAACTCTTCTCTTGATGAGGATGAGATTTGATTTTCTTAATTTAGAATTTATTTTTCTAATTTAAGAGAAAGTTTCCTTTAATGCTATAAAACTGCTTTTGCTTTTGTATGACAAGAGGAAAGTATTTTTAAAAGATAAGAATGATTTTTTGAAGATAAGAAAGCATAATTAAATAGAAAGATTTATTTAATTATTTTGTAGATAATTGAGCGGAATAAATAAAATATAGAAATATATTTTATTTTGTAGAGATTTTTGAAGAATAAAATAAAATATAAAAATATATTTTATTTAGTGGATATTTAAGATTTTATTTAAATAAAATTTGCATTTTATTTAAATTTGGAAGAAAAAAGGATTTTAATTAAATAATCGAAATTATTTAATTATTTGGAAGAATATAGTTGATGCAAATGAATTTAATTAATTAAATAAATGTAATTTATTTAATTAAATGGGAGGAAGTGAATCAAGTAAATAAATAAATTTATTTATTTATTGATAGAGGAATGTGACGATGAAATAAATATTTAAAATATTTATTTAAGTAGGGTCATGCCAATTTTAGGTGTATACATTTTGCCCTTCTTTGATGCAATGTGTTTTATCACGTTTCAAAGAAAAACAATTTTTGACGGTGATACATGCCCCAATTTGCCCCTGGTACAAGTTTAACGACAGGATGCCCCCTCAGGAGATTGGACGGGAAGAAGGCAGAAGGCGTGAGACAGACAATCTCACAAAGAAGAAGGTGAAAGATGGGTTAGGATGGAGAAAAACAGGATATGTTTCAGAAGAAACAGGCATGGGATGTAGCCACCGTTGTCATACAATCTGATATGGTTCACTTGCTATATATATGAGTTGGGTCCACAAGTTCTATTCATTTGTACACTTGTCCATAGTTGATTAGTCCTCTGGAGATCTTAGGAGAGCATGACAGCTAGACAGATGGATATTCCACACAAGGAGCACCGGTTTGAGCGGATCCGACGGTTCGATCGACCAGTAGAGGTAGGACCCTCGGTATGTAGTTCTTCAAAACTTGCTAAAAGTCAATTATTAGGCTCAATAATGGCTAGGAAAAAAATACTTAGACAAATGCGCCAAACCATAGTTCGACACATATGCTCTCTGAAGTGGCGCATATATCATGAAGTGGCACATTTGAGGTATACTTCGGTGCATTTGTTAGTGTGGCGCATCTAAGCTTTAGATTGGCGCATTTGGCGGGAAATGACGCATATGACATAAGGATTGGCGCATGTACTAGAACGGCGCATACAAGCTTTGGATTGACGCATTCATGGGGAAGTGGTGCATACAAGCTCTGGATTAGCGCATTCATGGGGAAGTGGCACATGTGATATGGATCAGTGCATCTGCTACCTGGATTGGTGCATTTGCACTAAAAATTCAAATGACTTAACGAAATTAACCCAATTGGCACCTTGATCAATGCATCAATTGATAAGCGATCTCTGAGATTGCTGGGAATCTAGTCGAGAGATAATATGCTATTTTGATTAATTTGATATGTCAAGTCATTGATAGGATAGTTTGATTATTATGAGTAGGCTTGCTTGGATATAGATTTTGTTGATGGTATGCTTTGCTTGGTTTGCAAGAGGATATTTAAAACGTCCTTACATCATGAGAGCAGTTCTTGTTGCCATTATTGCAACAATATATGTTGACTGAGATAGATCGCGAGGTTCTAGGTGCTATGGGTCTGCACTATGTTTGCTTTATGCCTGAGGTTTGTGCAAACCGGGCTATGTTGATGGCAGTAGATCAGCGTGCCCCTAGCTTCAGGAGCCAGTCAGAGGCATTCCAGCGGGCAGGTGGGTCTCAGTCTGTAAGCTCAGTGAGGGGCCCATAGTAGATATGGGGAGATAAAGGAGAGGCCAGTGTAGGGAGCAGTGTTCCCCGGTAGCAGGGTTAGGCATACCCGGATAGTTGTACCATTTTTTATCAGATTTGTACACATTTTTTATGGATGGCTGAGATAGCCGATATATGTACTTATTTTGCCCCGAGACATGTATCACCATTTGTTATGTTTTGTATACACTTATGATATGACTATGAGAGATTGGTCAGAGATTCTGATATGTTGTACATTTGGACACATTTTTTTTATGTTTATATGATGATGCAGTTGTTCATGGTCTACATGCATGTGTTCTTACGTTTATATGCTATGGATGCAATCGATTTTGTGATGTATTTGTATATGTGATACATACTAGATGGATGTTAGGATGATTTGATATGTAAATGCAAATGTGTATGGATATGATTATGTAGTTCTATATGCTTTGGTTTATGTTTTTCATTCCTTTGATATGATATATGGATGCAAATGTATTGTGGATGTCCTAGCAAGGTATGAAAATGATTTGATGTACTTGATTATGTATGCAAATGATTTAATAATGTAAATGACTATCTTATGCAATATGATATGCTATCTATGCTATGTTTTTGATATGTCCAAATGTACTCAATCGACACAGAGATGATATAGATAAGTAGAAGAAAAGAGGTGGAGGAAATGAGGATTTTGTACTTGATATGCTGTAGGATTTATTTATTGCATGGATGATATGGACTTGCTGGATATGAGATGGATATGGATGTGGATTGTCATCTTGAGATTTTTGCAAGGTTTTTGCTATCATCATTGGGCACTTTTTGGTATTTTTCTCTTTTTGAAATGTTGTAAGGAAATACAAGCATCTAGGCATAATTAGACTAAGATGACCTGAGTATTCTTTACATAGATTTTGATATAGCAAGTTGATACAAGCATCTAGTCAAACTTGAATCTAGATGACCTGAGTACTTCTTGCATTTGAACAGACAAGGATTGCCCCTTTTCATGTTTAGACCTCGAAGTCCTCGATGATCTTTTGTTGATCATGTCGTTAGACAAAAGTCATCACATTACTACAGTTTAATCCACAAGCAGCAGACAAAAAAATGATTATGTCCCCCATCATAGCATCTCTAGCTTTTGGCATCCTTGAGTAGCATAGGAAGACATAATGACAAAAATTTAAGACCTTGTAAATTAACCTGTTGACAAAACATTCTTGCATTAGATGTGTCAGTTGCCATAATTGATATAGAATCAGTTTTAGTGTTTTTTGGTATGGTACCTTGCTTCATTTTGGACAGGTTGATGTTTTGCATCAAGACTTCTGGTTTGGGTAACTTGTTTTTGCTATGCTTGCTTGTCTAGTGAAAGGTATCGCAATCCTTATTGGTATCCTCTTAGAAAAGTGGCATTCAAGGATCCAAATCTGCAACTAGCGAGGAGTTACCCCCAATTTAGACAAAGATCGACTTATTATGGGTGAGATGACAGATAGACATGGAGAGATGGGCCCTAAAGGACTAACCTAGTGTCTCGGGGGCTCATTGCTAAATGGCCTTGCCTATGTGACGACGCAGAGGTAACGTAGTTTAGGGTAAACTTGATGGACCTAAGACCTAGGCAATGGCAAAGATGTAGAAATGGCATGGACAGCAGGACAGACGACACTGGATGGAATGGACAGGAAATAAGGGGAGTGGAGCGGAGTGGAGCCTTAGGGGTGCATTAAGAATGGCCTTGCCTACGTAATAACTCAGAGGTGACATAGTTTGACAATGGTTCAAACGACTTGGTTCGAGATGAACGATATGGGGGACATAAGAGATACGAAGTCACAACATATGGAGGAAGTGGTTTGTCGCAGATAGTGCCTGTTTACCAAGTTTTCACCACTTGCTTTTATTTGCATAAGAAGCTAAAAGTACACATGATGCCTATTTGCCAGGTTTTCACCATAGGATGATTTTTTTTGTTATTTTCTCATTTTTTTTTTTCTATTTTTTATCACTTTTTTTTTTTTTTTTTAGGATTCCCTTACATTGGGGTTTTCAGGTATAGAACTTGTGAAGGTGCATGCTGTTGATAGGATCGTCGAATAATTCACCTTCAGATGTAGCCAATTAATATGCCCCCGATCCATAAGCTGTGATGATGACATAGGGACCTAGCCAGTTAGGTTCAAACTTTCCTTTCTTTTCTCTGTCTTGCTGATTTCTAGGATTTTCTCTTAGGATTAGGTCACCAACTTGGAAGATTCGGGGCTTTACTCTGTGATTGTAGCTTCTGGACATGTGTTGCTGATATGCTTTTAGGTGGTTAAATGCCTGTTGCCTTCTCTCTTCGAGTAGCTCTAATTCTTGGAGTCTGGTTACTTTGTATTCATCATCTGATATGAGGCCTTTTAATGAGACTCGTAAGGATGGGATCTCGACTTCAATGGGCAAGATAGCTTCAGATCCATAGACTAGGGAGTATGGTGTTGCACCTGTGGGTGTGCAGATGCTTGTATGGTAGGCCCACAGTGGGGGATTAAGTTGGACATGCCAATCACGGCCGGCATCATTGACAGTCTTCTTTAGTATTTTTAGAATGGTTTTATTTGATGCCTCAGCTTGGCTGTTGCCTTGTGGGTAATAGGGGGTTGAAAAGTGGTGCTGGCTATGGAATTTGTTGCATAGTTCCCTGACATCTTGGTTTTTGAAGGGTCGTCCGTTATCCGTGATAATGGACGAAGGGACACCATAACGACAAATGATATAGTTCAGGATAAAAGAGGCAATCTGTTTGCCTGTGATGTTGGCTAAGGGCACAGCTTCAATCCACTTTGTGAAGTACTCTATGGCAGTGATTATGAATTTATGTCTGATTGAGGAAGGAGGGTGGATCTTTCCCACTAAGTCGAGTCCCCACTGACAAAAAGGCTAAGGAATCATTAATGGTTGCAGCTCCTGTGCTGGTGCATGTATCGGGTTCCCATGGATTTGGTGCTTCTTGTACTTCTTTACAAAATAATAGGAATCTTGTTCCATAGTTGGCCAGTAGTACCCCATGCATATGAGTTTCTTGGCTAGGGTAGGGCCGCTAGAGTGGGTCTCGCATATACCATCGTGTATTTCACTCAGGGTGGTTTGATATTCCTCACTATCGCGACACCTAAGGAGAGTACCATCGAGACTTCGGTGATATAAGGTATTGGTGACAATGGCATACCGGGATGCCTGACAGATGAAGGTTCTCTTTTGGTTACTGGAGAGATCAAGTGGGAGGGTATTCTCTTTAAGATAGGCAAAGATCTTTCCATAGAGGGGGGAATCAGCTCTAACAATGTGGCAAATGATATGGGACTCAGGGGTGTCGTATGCAGGAAAGGACACTGGCTCTACCAAGAACTCATAACATGATTGATTTTTTGGAATGTTGAGGAGAGAGGCGATCGTGGCCATAGCATCTGCAGCTTTATTTTCAATCCTTGGTATCTGCTCAAAAGAGATCTTGACGAAGTATTCTTTGAAGTCATCTACCATTCTCTTGTAAGGGATTAGTTTCTCATCTTTTGTTTGGTAGTCGTCATTCACTTGATTTATGACCAACTTTGAGTCATCATACACCTGCAGTTCTTTGATATTCCATTCAAGTGCTAGCTTGCTACCAATGACTAGGGCTTCATACTCTACCATGTTGTTAGTGTAGGGAAACATTAATCTGTATGATTTAGGGATTGTATCACCATTAGGTGTGATCAATAAGATACCTACCCCCGATCCATGTTGGGTGTATGAGCCATCGAAGTACATTTTCTAGGTTGCTGTATTTATGTGGAAGATAGATTCATCTAGAAACTCAAAGCTCAGAGGGCTGTCATCCATTAGAGGTGCATCTGCCAGTTGATCTGCTAGTACTTGTCCCTTTATTGCTTTCCTATCTACATATTCGATATCGAACTCATTGAGAAGCATCACCCATTTGGATAATCTACTTGTTAAAGCTTCCTTGTTGAGTAGGTATTTGAGTGGATTGATCTTCGCCACCAGTTTGACAGAATGTGACAACATGTAATGTCTCCATTTTTGTGAGGCGAAGACCACCGCTAGACATGCTCTTTCGATAGGTGTGTATTGTAATTCATACCCAACAAGTGTTTGACTGATATAGTAGATTGCCTACTCTTTTCTATCATAGTTTTTCTATGCAAGGAGAGCTCCCAGAGCTGTGGGTGTAGCTGAGATATACAGTATTAGAGGCTTGCCTTAAATTGGTGGCATTAATACCGGTGGTTTCATGAGATATTCCTTTAATTGCTGAAATGCCTATTCATATGACTCATTCCATTTGAAAGGGACATTCTTGTGTAGAAAGTGAGAAAATGGGTGGCACTTGTCTTCCAATTGAGAGATGAATCTTCTAATAGATTACAATTTTCCCTGATGTAACCCCAAACACACACTTCTTTGGATTGAGATGCACATTAAACTATTCCAACCTATTGAAGATCTTGTCTAGTACTACTAGATGGACTTCTCTTGTAAGTGATTTTGCCACAATGTTGTCGACGTAGTCTTCCATTATAGTGTGCATCATGTCGTGGAAGATTGTCGTCATGGCTCTCTGATATGTTGCACCAGTATTTTTCTGACCAAACGGCATGACACCAACAGTAGGTGCCCCAAGGACATGTAAATGCCGTCTTGTGTTGGTCTTCTGGTGTGATCTTTATCTGGTTATATCCTGAGAAACCATCCATGAGTGACAACATAGCATGCCCTACCGTGAGATCTACAATCATGTCTATGTTTGGGAGGGGGGAAGTCATCTTTCAGACAAGCTTTGTTTAGGTCCCTAAAATCATTGCAGATTTAGACTCTGCCATCTAGTTTAGCCACTGGTACTATGTTCGAGACCCATTCAGGATAGTCTATAGGCCTGATAAATCTGACGTCTAGTAGTTTCTTTAGCTCTTCCTTTACCATGAGGGCCACATGTGGATGCATCTTTCTGAGTTTTTGTTTGACTGGTTTAGCTCCTAGAGCTAAAGATAAATGATGCATGATAAGATTTGGATCTAGCCCTGGCATGTCAGCATACATCCAAGCAAAGTTGATTTGTTTTCTCTTGAAGAAATCTGTAAATGCTAGTTTTTCATGTTCTGTTAGATCTTTTGCCATGTGGATCATTCTAGGCTCATCCCCTGTGCTGACATTGATTGGTTCTGCCAGTTCTATTAAGATCGACGATGTCTCCTGATGTGTAAGATTGGGTAGAGGGTCAAGCCTTCCATCCTTCGGCACCTCAGAGAGGTTTTCACTATTGGATACGTCTTTATTTTTACTATTTTGATGATCTAACACTGTCACGGAGCAGTTTTCACCGTTAGATCATTCTTTTATTTTGATATTTTTGTAACTGAAAGGCTTGGTACTCTCTCCAAAATAGGCCTTCTTGTTGAGTTCAATAGCATATCCAGCTCTGTGGTCCCTTGCAGGTATATGATCTCTAAGCTCAAGGTAGTCTATGATGGCGTCATCATTTTCAAAGGTATCAAGTTCAGGGGTGGTGCCTTCTAGGTCCCATTCGATGAGTTTAGGGTGTACCAAAGGTAAGGGATCATTAGGTTGGTCTGGTTCGACAGCGTTGATGGGTAGGACAGAGTTATTGAAAGCAAAGACAAAGTTTGTGATGGTACCCTCTATTAGTGGATCTGTCAAGGGAGGCATCATTCTTTCCTCACGATCATCATTATCGTTATTATGTCGAACAGACTCTAATGGTCTAGCCCTTGGACCTTGTCTGTCGTTAGCATGGGTTGGGTCATACTTGTGGACAATGTCGATATCTTTTTCATCGCAAGACATCTCAGAGAGGCTATCCCATTTGTACTCATTAGAATCTATGTCGCTTCTCAATTGCATTTTCTGAATTTGCTCAACCAGATTGCTAGTAGACTTTTTTGGTTGTTTGTCCTTTTTCTTGTTTTCTCGGTTGTTTCTTGATGTTCCAATGTATCCTAGTCCTGTAGTGTTTCAGGCTGTTAGGGTATGAGGTTGGATGGGTTCAGTGATGCCATCCTCTCTTAAACTGAGAGGACTATGTCCTTCATATCCCATTCTCTATAGCATTTGGAAACCTTGACCATATTGTGTAGTTTGTATAGTAGGATGGTCATGTTGTGTGGACGAACTGCTTCATCTTTATATAGCCATTGTAGGATGTATTTTTCATCACTCTCATCTTCTAGGCTTCCCCATTTCACAAATGGTCCTTTTGTAGTTCGCTCTACTTTTGGTGTCTTTAGGATAGGTCTCCCATAGGACCCAGGATATAGGGGCAGTTGTACCAAGCAAAGGGATAGAGAGAGTGTGTATTCACCTAAGCCCTTATATGTGAGTCTGAGACCAGGTTGCGGAACTTGTGAAGAGGAAGCAAGTGAAGCTGGATCAACACAAGATGAAGAGGCTGCAGAAGCACGGTTGGTAGGGATCACAACTTCAGGTTTTGGATGAATGGAGTTGTAGTATTGATAAGGGTTAGGGTCACCTTGGATGGTGATCTCTTGACCTTCATGTGGGTACTTGATACATTGATGATATGTTGAAGGTATTACTTTTAGAGCGTGTATCCATGGTTGCCCAAGAAGAATGTTGTATGCTAGCTCCATGTCGAGGACTTGACAAGCTACATCTTTTACCATGGGGTCCACTCTGATTGGTAGGGTAACAACCCCTTTGGACGTTCTTTCCTCCTCATCATAGGCCTTTATGGTGATTTTCCTTTTAGGATCTATAGTCTTTTCTAAAAACCCCAATGTAAGGATTAGTTTCAATGTGCAAATATTCAAACCAGCCCCTCCATCGATTTGGACTCTTTTGATCTTGTGTTTGTGTATGAAATCTTCAATATGAAGGGAGGCGTTATGGGGTTGAGTGATTGACATATCATCCTTCTCAGTGAATGATAGGGAATGAGGTGAGGTTATGTGACCGACCATGGTTTGGAATTGTTCTTCAGGAAGGTTTGTGGGAACATAGGCTTCCTCTAAGGCTTTGTCAAGTATGGACCTATGAGAAGGAGATAGACGTAGAAGTTCCAAGATGGAGATGTGTGCAGGCATTTTGTGGAGTTGATCCACGATACTATATTAATTAGATGGTGTGGTGGAGTTTCCCCTAAGGGTGACTCTGTTACTACGGGTAGTAACATTGCAATCTGGATCCTTATTGATAGTGATCACATTGATGTGTGAATCACCTTCTGAGATATGGTTAACAACATAGTCAAAGCTGACAATGGTGTAATTTGCGTTGTTAGAGCCACTGTTGTTTCTATTGGAAGGTCCTCCTTGTTTGTAGTTTGGAAGAGGATCCTTGAATGCCTAATGATCATTGTTGGAGGTATATCTATTGACAGATATTTCATTTTGTTCTATCAAGTCTTGGATAGTATGTTTCAACGCAATACAGTCATTAGTCTTGTGCCCCCTGTTTTGGTGAAATTCACAGAAGTCGTTGTTGTTCCACCAATGGGGTTTGACTTTTGGTTCATACTCTCGAGCTGGTGGAACTATTATGATCTTGTTTGCAATTATCTTCCGTAAGGCTGTTTCCAAGGATTCTCCCAAAGGGGTGAATTTTCTCCTAGGCTGAAAGTTGGTGAATCGTGATTCGTTGTTTCTTGGTTTGCTTTGTGGGGGGTTATTTTGAGGTGTTGATAAATTGAAAATCAGTTGTTTAGGTGCCACACTCTTTGCATCCACCACCCCATCATTCACAATATTCTTATTTTTCATCCAAAATCTCAGTTTGTTTGTGTTGGTGTTGGTACTAGGAGTGTCTTTATATAGTTTGATCTGACCCTTGGTAATTAGAGCTTTTTCAATGATGAGACCCATCTCAATGACCTTGCTAAAGGAAGTAGGACATTTGATTTGAATTTGATAGCTCACGTCTGTTTGTAAGTTGTGCATGAACATCTCTAGCATTTGTTTTTCAGGCATTTGGTGCGGGCACTTACTTACTAGCTGTCTCCATCTTTGTAAGAAGGCAGTGAAAGACTCTCCACCTTTTTGTTTGGTGTTACAAAGATCCAATATTGAGGTGTCATGCTCAATATTGTAAGAGAAGTGGGTGACAAATTTGTCGATGAGTTCGTTGAACATTTTAATGCTAGGTGGTAGTCTAGAAAACCACTCCATGGCTTGTCCTCCCAAGCTTCATGGAAATAGCCGCATAAGGTAAGTGTCATTGTGTGCGACCTCAAGGCAAGTAGCATTGAATTCCCTGATGGGATCCCTTAGATCACCCTTTCCTCGATATTTGTCAAACTTAGGCACCTCAAATTTTGAGGGGAAAGGAACCGTGATCAAGGCCCTATCAAAAGGATATGGTGAAATATCCTCCAAGGTGTAATGTTTAGTCGATGCTCCTATTTTCATGTCAGAAACTTGTTGTTGGAGAGCTTCAAATTTTTGGTTCATTAGACTTAGGGCATCTGTAGTATCAGTGTTGGTTTTGCTTTTGTTTGAAGGTGTTTCTTCCTCGTGACTACTTCCCTCAGTTTCTTTGAGAGTCTCTACGTCATAATCCTTAGGAAGTTTGACCCCTAGATTTGCTAGGTGTAAAAAGAATTTTGTGGGGTCTTGTGCTAGTACCCCTTCTAATAGGCATTGAAATTTTGGATTATGTTGCATTTGACGGATCTCTTCCATAGAAATTTCTTCGTCACTTTTGTGACCATCATGAACACTTTTCTCGGCCATTTCTATTTTTTTTGCTTTTCTAATCTAGTTAAGACCATGCAAGGTGGTAAAGAAACAGGATGGAGTGAAAAAGATTCTTGAGCAAGATGCTAGGATGATACAAGGTTTTAGTAAGGTTCTTCTTAGATCTGTGTGATGTCAAACAAGTTGGCTATACAAAAGCAATAGTCAAAGTAGGGATGTTAGAAATCTAATTACTTGGTGTTGACTAGTCTTGTATAAGCCACTAGTAGAGTTCTGAGAGAAAAGGATAAGTAACCCTTGATATTGGACACTCACTAGGTTTGTTTGAGTATTGATGGTGATCTAGAATAACTTGGTTCTAACCTTGTAGGAATTTGGATGGATTTGGTAAGATTTTGGATGAAAAGCAGTTATGACGTGGAAGAAGGAAGAGATGGTTTGATTTGCACAATCTTAATCAGATTTTTGGAACTGAAATAGGTTTGAAATGGCTTTGAAAATGTTGAAAATGTTGCTTTGGAAGGTATGGTTTTATTCTCTAGTTTGGATATGCAGAATTATATGTGCCACAGTAGAATCCAAATGCACCAAAAGTCAGTTCAAATGCACAAGAAGTCAGTTCGAATGCGCAACACTGGCAAAGTTTCAAATGCGCCACAACCTAACTCAAATGTGCCATAAGTTGGGTCAAATGCGCAATACTGGCAAGGTTTCTGAATGTGCCACAACAAAGTTTAGATGCACTGTAAGTTGAATTAGATGCGCCACAGGTCATGGCAAATGCGTAACTCTAGCTTTTTGTCTTGTTTTCTCAGAATTTTGGAAGATTTTGGAAATTTTTCAGGATTTTTCTATTTTTGGTTTGAAAAACTTGGTGTTTCCAGATAGTCTGATGTTTAATTATGGCAAAAACATAGCAAACACAGAAGTTTTTCATGATTTTTATCTTTTTATATTTTTTTGTATTTTTTGGACTATTTTTGACTCAAAACAAGTACACCCTATGCTAGATATGACAATATTTGTTGAATCATCTAGTTGTGCTTACTCAAAGCATGTAGCTCCAGAATCTAGTAGCACCGGCTCCCCTCCATGGCACTCACTTCTCACACATACCAGATTCAGGTTTCCTTAGGCTCGTACCCACACTGAACCTTAGGATTGTCCCTACTACCTCTACTAAGAGTCACATGAATCAAGGCTACTTCAAGAACTCTGCCCTTTGCATCAACAAATAGGGGATTTTGGCTTGCTACACAATTTGGTTCTTAGTCAAGGCAACCGTTTGAGTGGTTACACATGCGGCAGCACTACTCTCTGTTATGGAGTCTCCCAGCCTCAAAGGGTTACACCTTAGAGGGTTTTGGGGGAGGTTGCGCATCGGTGCAACATAGCAGCACTCGTTGCAGGAGGTTTTCACCTCAAGCACAATTTATTTTAAGTGGCTTGGTAGGGCTTGGATTTAGCCTGTTACCACTCAAGGTCATTCCCACTTGGACAAGCATGCATCCAAGGGTAGGCCCCCCTAAAGGTTTAACAAATAGAATGACAAGTCTGGCACTTTGGTCACCTAGTTAAGGGGAGAGCATAAGCCTATTGTCATTCACAAGCATAGAATACACTGGTTAATCCAACCTAGTTAAAAGTAGAAAAACTAAATGGGCTATTCTACTTGTGTACACACACAGTTGTTAACTTGGAAGTGTTTAAGACATAGCAATGTTTATTTTCCCATTTGTAAATATAGCAGTGGTCTAACTAGGAAAATAAATTAACAATGCAAAGATAGCAATGCGTTCAGTTACTTTTTTTCCTAGTTGTGAACTATGTGAAATTTGAATGCATGCACTCGTTTACTTTTCCCTCTAATTAGTCTAAATGAACTAAACAAAGCAACTAAATGATCTAATCCAGCCACTAAACTTGCAAAATAGACGTTAGTTCCAACACACAAAATTAGAAACCCTAAAAATAGAAAGCAAAATTAGAAGCATCGCACTGCAGTCTCAATGCTCAGAAATAGAGATTGCATGTAGTGTTACATAGATGTGCTAAGACAAGAGGTAAATGCGCCAGAAAATGATACAAATGTGTTAAATGGGTAAATGCACCGTGAAACAGAGTAAAAGTGCCGACTGGAGAGGTATATGCATCGTAGTGTCGTAAGTGCTGAAATAGAAGGCAGATGCACCGTTATAGAGGTTAGATGTGCTGTAGTATGGATGCGGTGAAGTAGGAGGCAAATGCATCATTTAGGAGGTCAGATGCATTGTCCTATGGATGCGGCAGATCAGAAGGCAAATGCGGCATTTCATAGATCAGATGCACTGTAGTATGGATGTGGCAGATCTAGAGGCAAATGCGGCATTTTGGAGATCAAATGCGTCGTAGTATGGATGCAGCAGAACTGGAGGCAAATGTATCGTCTCGGAGGTCAGATGTGCCAGAGTATCATATGCGTCGATTCAGGAGGTAGATGCATCATTTTAGGAGTCAGATGTTCCAGATGCCTCTGTTAGAAACCTGTTTCGTCACCTATACGGACCTATCACTTAGAAACAATTGGTTTTTTTATTAGTTAGAGGGGCAAGGGCCCCATGGTGGGTGCCAAAATGTGAAGGGGAAAATGGATTAATCAATTAATGAATAACAAACCCAATACATCTATGAAATCTGAAGATAAAAAAGAGAATAAAATAACAAACAATGATACTTACACCTTTACCTTGCATCTCCCATAGTTTGCCTATCTCTTCTTGACCTTGATGATGATGAAGCCCTTAGAAGCGAATGCTCCCTTGCTTGTTGAAGGTGACAAGAATGGAATGGCTGAGATATTCATGTGATTGAAGATGATCTTCAACACACTAGTAATGAAGGATATGAAATGCTTATGAGGATGGCGGTGCCAAAGACGCGCCTATATCTCTGCAGCATAAGTTTGCTCAAATGATCGGTCATGAAATGAAGAAAAATAGTGTTGTATTTATAGAGATGTGTAGAAGAAGATCAATGGTTGAGGATAAAAGGGAAGATCAATGGAGGAGGATTATCGAGGAATGTGCAACAAATGGAAGAAAGACATGTGTCATTCGAAAAGCAGCTTTGTGGAGTTAACTCTTCTCTTGATGAGGATGAGATTTGATTTTCTTAATTTAGAATTTATTTTTCTAATTTAAGAGAAAGTTTGCTCTAAAGATGCTTTAAAACTGCTTTTGCTTTTGTATGACAAGAGGAAAGTATTTTTAAAAGATAAGAATGATTTTTTGAAGACAAGAAAGCATAATTAAATAGAAAGATTTATTTAATTATTTTGTAGATAATTGAGAGGAATAAGTAAAATATAGAAATATATTTTATTTTGTGGAGATTTTTGAAGAATAAAATAAAATATAAAAATATATTTTATTTAGTGGATATTTAAGATTTTATTTAAATAAAATTTGCATTTTATTTAAATTTGGAAGAATAAAGGATTTTAATTAAATAATTGAAATTATTTAATTATTTAGAAGAATGTAGTTGATGCAGATGAATTTAATTAATTAAATAAATGTAATTTATTTAATTAAATGGGAGGAAGTGAATCAAGTAAATAAATAAATTTGTTTATTTATTGATAGAGGAATGTGACGATGAAATAAATATTTAAAATATTTATTTAAGTAGGGTCATGCCAATTTTAGGTGTATACACCCACTATCACCCCAATATATGACTGGAGATTTTAAATTGGTATCTCAAAAAATGATAGGAGTGCTTGGGTTAGAAGTACATGGAGATACTTGTTTCTATTCCATGACCTACTCCTTATGATAAGGAGAACTTGCACCATCACCATCCACCTTAGATCTTGGTCACTGCTAGCTTCTATTCAATACAAAACAAGATCTAGTCTTAACATTTGTTATTTCATCTACAATCCAGTCAACATCAAGTAGGGGTTTGGCATTTTCAATAGAAAAAGAAGGGTCAATCAAATTAGTGTAATCATCCACCACATTAGGGAGATTCCAACCAAGGTGGTAAATTATCATTTGGTCCAAGGTTAACCTTGACCAATCTCTTCTTCTCACTTCAAACTCATCTACACAGTCAACCCAAAAATCCTCCAAATGTGGTATGTGCTCTCTTAACATAGGAAAATAGAGATTTTTCTTCACAAAGTCTTTTCTATCAAAGAAACTCTTGGAGCTAAAAGATGGAAAATGAAGCTTAGAAAGGAGCCTGTCCATATTTTTATCAATATTAGGCTTAGTGTATGTGTAGTGAGTTAGCTTCAAAAGGAAGGGATATCGATTCTTTTTGGAATCATAATCCCTCTTACTAGCAAGGTATACATGTTTGCATACTTCTTAAAAAAACCAAATAATCAGATGCATACCGAGGAAGCTTTAGAGCAGGGAATTCAAAACCACCTATTCTAATATATGTGAATTTTCAAATTGAATGAAAAATCTCCCAAATTGCATCACCCAATCGACTGCTTCAGTGGAGATTCTAACTTCAATATTTTCATAATTTATTTTCACCATTAGCATCGGGAATGCATCATTAACCCTCCTATAAACTTTATTGTCATGCTCCTCTTGTAACTAAGGGAAATAATCATAAACCTATGTATATGGGGTCATGGGACCAATAATGTCTAACCCCGCCAAACCTGTTAGGTTGTGGCTAATAAATAAATCAAATATGAGCACATGTTGAACTATTTACCTCTGGACTAGAAATTGACTAGTTGATCATGTAAATGCTCACTAATAATTTGGGACTAGTCTATATGTTGCTTCCCAGTACAAATGAGGAGAATAAATTGATGCATCCAATTATCAAACTCATTACAATATTCACTACCAGTCACCCTGTGCAATAATGTGATGTTGTCTAAAATATCATCTTTAAATAGGGCTCTAACTAAGTTTTTGGGCAATTATGACCCACCCTTATTTTCTTTCTTTAGCCATGTGGTAGCAATGGAATATTTACACATTTTATTTCCACCCACAAAGAAATTTCAAGTAGTTTCCTATGAAACCTTTGCATATTCCTGTTATATATGAAAAGTGGGAAAGATGATGAATAGTGTCAAAATCTATCAAATCAAACCCTCCTTTCACAATAACACTCAAGGACAACAACTGAGCCAAGTCACTAAAGATGAAGAAGACTTCAATATAGATTGATCTACTTAGGAATGATATGGAAAGATTGATTATATTGAAAGATTTATCAAACCCTAGATTTGATAAGCCTTAAACCCTAATTATAATAAAATCTGGTGTAGATGAATAAAATGCTATAGACCACCACATAGGAAGACACTCAAGAAGGAATAGAAACTCACCAGAATTTGGATTTATGGAGGTGAAGACTTTAGGAACAATGGGGTGGGTTCCCTAGTCCAACATAGTAGTTTTTTCTGTAGATCTGGAATAGAGAGGAGATCTGGAATAGAGAGGTGTGTCAAATGATATCCTGATCCTTCTTTCAGGATGAATCCTATCGAGAGAACTATGGGACAGGTTCCTTAGTCCAATAGGGTTGATTCTCTATACCTTTTGTCTAGATCTTGAATCTCTATACTCTACTTTAATTCTTTGCAACTCCACTTTGCCAAATCCTGCACCTGTAACCTATAATCACAAAGAGAGGGGTTTAGGGGTTGTGGTGTTTAGGATCTTGCCTTGGTCAAGTCCCAGAATGGCATTCAAGTCTTCCAACACTATTGTTAGATAGAGTGCATGCCCAATGGAGGGAAGAGGCAACAACAATGATGAAATAAATGTCACCTTAGAGGTGAAGCCATCACAGAGATGAAGATCCTTCAAATCATGAGGAGATGGATTGATGAAGTCAAATTTGCAACAAACAAACACAATAACAATATAATTCTACTCTGCAACACAATGAATGCTTTGAAATCCCTTAGCTCAATATCACAAATTTGCATTATCCATCTAGGAGTAAAATGAAGTCATTAACCTATTTAAATAGACATTCCCTCTAAACTTTCATAATTCAAATTGAAAAGGCCAACAAAGGGAAACCTTTTTAAAGGTCCTATGTCAACATAACAAAATTTAAATCTTGGTAAATCAACCTGGACTTGGGCACAGGTACCCAAGTCCTAAGGCACTTTTTAGGTCTTGATTAAAGTTTAATGTGGACACCTAAGCCCCATTTGACATGGGTTCTGAGGGAAATTTCTCTGGGATAAGTTTTAAAAATGTGCAAGGGTGAGTAAAGGATCATGATGGGCCAAACAATACCTCTAAGTGGCAATGAAAATGCTAAACATACTTAAAGAACTTCACAAGAAAATTCGAATGGGTTGCCTACATAATTTAAAAAATATGTAGTAATAAATTTTGTAGCAAATTGAATGTAGTTTATGGGGTACTATTTTTTTTGAAAAAAAATTATTTGGTGAAAATTAGATATTTCAATGAGGCACTACTTAATTTTTGAAAAAAAATAAAAAGTAGGTGTCATTCTGGCCAACCTAAGTATGAGAAAAAAATATTTTTTTTGAATCTTTAGATACAAATAGAGGACACATGCCTAGATGTGATGCATATTTTTATGATTTTTTTGTAAGTAAATAATTTGTTATGAATTTTTTATTACAACTTTTTAAAATGATTTAAAAACTAATTTTCCAGCCAACCTAACTTGGTCAAAAATATAGGAAATTCAAAAAAACATTTTTTAGGCATGTAGCTAATGAAATGTAGAGTGTGAAGCAACTTTCAAATTTTAAAAAGATCAAATGGTTTGAATGTTATGGATGTTTTTCAATCAGTGTGTCTCTTAGGAATTCAGACATAGTGTAGGTAGAAAATTATTAATAATTACCTATTAAAATTATAATCAGACATATATTATATTTTTAGAATCCTGATAGTGTCTTGAATATACCCTTTTGATTTTATCAAATTTGGATAAAAAAATCCATCAGCATCAATGGTGGAGTCGAGGAAAATCTTTAAAAAACATATGAATTCTTCATTCACATTGAAAATGCAAGTTTGGATTCCCAAGCCTAAACTTTGGGGGGGGGGGAATTTTTAAATTAAAATAGAAGAAACGGATATCCATTTTCAATAAATGGATATCCTTTTTTAAGAAACAGATATTCGTTTCTTAAAAATGGATATCTATTTCCCAAATGGATATCTATTTTAGAAACAAATCTCTATTTCTCCAAAACGAATATCTCATTTTGAAGATGGATATCCATTTTGAAAAACCTTACCAAGCCTAAATCTGAGCCTAAAAATGTGTTTCACAATTTTGGCTAACACTTTCACGTAATTTGTAATGAAACAACTTGCACAATATCTGAATATAATAGTAAATATGCTGCAAACACTTGATAATAATATGCCACTTCGAGGGGGCAACCTCCAAAACCACTTCGAGGGGGATACCTCCAATAGTCTTCAATGAGAACATAATACTGAATATGATGAAATAAGACTCACTACCTCCTATATATATACCTATTTATGCCTAGGATATCACCTAGGCCAACTTAGATGGGCCTATATAAGCCTTAGGCTGACCTAAACAACTAAATAACAATAAAATAATGATAATATGACTTAATTAAGAGTTAAGATAGCCACAAGCTGACTATTCATAACCCTATACACACTATAGGATTAAGGGCGTAGCATGCCCCCCCTCTTCAAAGAAGCATTGTCCTCAATGCTGACCAAATGTGGATGCTTTTGCATGAATTCCTCATTCTCCCATGTAGCTTCCTCAATTGAAGAGTTCTTCCATTTAATTAGATATTCTATGATTTCCCTTGTCCTCAGCTTCTTGGTGCATGTTTGAATAATTCTCTCAGGATCCACAACTATTCTTCCCTCCTCATCAAGCTCAGGTAACTTAGTCTGTGCTACAACTTTATTCACAATAACCTTCTTCAAGCAGGAAACATGAAAATCTAGATGAATTTTTGTTGATATGGGAAGCTCCAATTTATATGCTACATTGCCAATCTTCTGCAACACCTTATAAGGACCATAGTACTTGGGTGCCAGCTTGTTGGCTTTATGTTATTGTTTTAGAGACATTTACTTGTATGGTTGTAGTCGCACAAAGACCCAATCTCCCACTTCAAAAGTTCTTTCACTACGATGTTGATCAGCTTGATGCTTCATTCTGTTTTGTGCCATTGCCAAGTTCTCTTGAAGACTAGCCAATACCTCTTGTTGATGATGGATGTGTTCTTCGACTGTGTGAACCTTTGGTTGTGCCCACAATGAAGAGATGATTGATGGTGGGTGGTAACCATATAGTGCTAAAAATGGAGACATCTTGGAAGAAGTATGGAAAGAAGTGTTGTACCCCATTGCACCCATCTCTCTTGTTTATCTGAAGCAAAACAACGGAGATAGCCTTCAAAGCATTTGTTGACCACTTCTGTCTGTCCATCTGATTGGGGGTGATATGATGAACTACGAGCAAGCTAAGTGCCCAAGCATGAAAACAAGTCAGTCCAAAAATTACTTGTAAATATAGGGTCACGATCACTAACTATAACTTTCAAAGTCCCATGCAGTTTCTGAATAGTATTCATAAAAGCTATTGCTACAGTGCTTGTTGCCAATGGTGACCATATTTGGTGAGACGATCCACAACAACCATGATGACATTTTTTTCCTTTAGATCTAGGCAAACCTGTGATGAAATCCATAGATACCTCCTCCCACCTTTGACTTGGGATACATAAGGGTTGTAGAAGACTTGGAGTCTTAACTGTCTCCCCTTTATGTTGTTGACATACCATGCATTCAGCTACAAATTTTTGAACATCCCCTTTCAGCCCTTCCCAAAAGAAATCTTGCTTGATTCTATGATAAGTTTTGAGGAATCCTGAGTGCCCACCTATTGGAGAAGCATGTAGTTCTTCCAACACCTTAAGCTTAAGAGTTGAATTCTTGCAAAGGTATAACCTCTCCTTGTACCATAAAATATTTCCTTTCCATGAAAATTTGTTAGACACACTTGATTCCTGTTGCAGTTTCTTAATGAGCCTTAGAGTATCTATGTCCTTCTCCCACTCTTCTCTTGCCTCATTTACCCACAACATTCTCCTTGCCTTTCTTATATATGATCTCAAAGTCATATCCCAACATCTTTGTGACCCATTTTTGTTGTTCTTCAGATGATAACCTCTGTTCCAAGAAATATTTGAGACTATCATGATCTATCTTGACCTTAAAGTGTCATCCCATTAGATAAGGTCTCCATTGTTTGACTGCATGCAAGATAGCCAACATTTCCTTCTCATAAACTGGCTTCAACAAATTCTTATCTTTGAGTTGGTGACTTTCAAATGCTATGGGTTTTCCTTCTTGCATAAGTACTGCTCCTATTCCATGTCCTGAAGCATCACATTCAACAACAAAATGTTTTAGAAAAATCTGGGGTAGCTAGGACTGGAGTTGTGCACATGGCTTCCTTTAGTTTCTCAAATGCCCTTGTCGCTACTTCATTCCATTGGAAAGCATCCTTCTTTAACAAGGATGTGAGAGGAGATGCTATGCTACTATAATTCTTTACAAATTGGTGATAATACCCTGTAAGCCCTAAAAAACCTCGTAAGTTCTTAAGGGTCTTAGGAATTTTCCACTCTACAATTGCTTCGATCTTATGAGGGTCCTGTTGGTCATGATGTTAGTCATAAACAAGCATAGAATAAAAGTACACATTAACCTTTATTCATTTTGAAAGATACTTATGAATTCAAAGAATCCATGATCCCAAGTCTCCGGTGATTAGGTCTTAATCGTCTGAAGCTACTCAGAAGTTAATGTGTGTTGCTGTTTCCATTTTGGGGCCTTACGTGAAATTGTGCCATCATCATGACATTCCTGCAGAAATTCTTTACAGAAAGTCATATTATGCAGTTATTAGATGAAAAGATGTAGAAATACCTCAATCTTTGCATGATATTTTTCAATTGTGCATGCTTTGCATTCAAATATGCTAAATATTTGCGATTACCTATGAGATGTCTGCATATTTGTGTTATTTACTTAGGATTATCAGTTATTCACAATCGTAATAATGAAATGCTCTGGAATTGAAAGAAATTAAAGGAATACTACAATTTAAAGTTGAACCTTCAGCTATTGATCCACATACATACTCGATACTGTCATGACGAGAAGAAATCAAACCATATGTTCACCAGGACATTCCACAGCTAGATATAGTTGATGCAAACTTCAGAGGATGGTGAATGAAAACAATACATGCAACATGATGAGCACTCTAAGGGACGCAGCAAATCAAAGCACATATCTAGAATTCAGACACAGATTACTCATGATTTATGAAGATTTGTAATCGAAATACTCTTCTACTCATTAAGTATGCAAAAAAGACATGTACATATACAATAGCTTTGAAATGAGCCCTGAGTACTTCAGCAAATAGATTTCAATTAAGTTTCGAATGTTTCAACAAGGCATTCCACCACCTTTTATAGAATAAGGTGAGGAATCCATTACAAAAGATCTACGATCTTGATTTATCAATACAAATCCACAGTCACGATTCTCTTGACTTTGTCAACCTTTACAAAATGGCACAAGTTGCCAGCTGGCAACTATCTATACTACTTATGCTAATATCCCCTTCATGATGTATCTTCATCATGCTCCTCAGCTGATTCATGCAGGTCATCATCATGTGCATCACTTTCTGAACTTTCACTATCCTGATGATGATGCTGCTGCATGTGGGGTTGCATACTACTGCGGACCTGCTCGTATGAATGCACAACCTGATCTATGCCTCCGCCATCTTGAGTCTTTGCTTTGACAATGGCGTGCTTATGTGCTTCATATTTGTCTCTACTATTATCAAGCTTATTTTTCCTGTCCTGCAGTGTTTCATTATACTTCTCCATCTGGACCTTGATTCTCATTATTTTATTTATCAGTTCTTCTATCAAGTGGACAGGTGGACCATCTATCTCTGATTGGAAGTTGCTGTGTACAGCTTTGATGGCAGACTCTTCATCTTGATTTTCTATCTTACCCTCCACCTTGCCTTCCAATGCCTCCAATATCACTGCTTCTTCAGCGATTAAATCCCGTAGCCTCATGCTGATATCTCTCAGCTTATTGTTACATCTCTTGAGGACTCCACACTCAAACTGCGTGTCCTTATACCAGATATCTATTAATAATGCGGTATTACTGTTTAGCACTTGCTTACTGATAAGCAGTTGAGGATTTATATTCCTTATTGCCCCTAACAGGCTCAGGACTCTCTCTAGCTTGTAAGACCTCTTCCCAGTCTGCATCTGTAATTTATCCACTTTGGCCTTGGAGTCACTTAGGATGCTCCACCTCTTCAAAGAGGCTTTCATTATTTCTACAGCATCATCCAATGTGGATGACATCCATCTCCTTATTACGGACACTTCATGCTTCATGAGGTCCAATTTATTTACCTCCTCCGGAGAAATGGCAGTCAATGGGACTGCATGTTCAGTTGTGGTATCATCAGGATCGGTCAGTCCTTTGATATAAGCATGCAACTAAGCAATGTGCTCTTTATGTTGCTTATTTTTCTCCTTCTCTCTTTTCACCTTCTGAATTAGAGAGTCAATGATATCTTTGCCCTCTTGACCTTCTTGGTCCTCATTGGCAAAGCCCAAATCTACTGTACTGATTTGAAATTCATCGACAGTGATTTTACCTTTTTCCTTCTCTACCACAGGTATGGCAATTTGCGCGGTCCTTCTCCCTGTTGCCGAATCTCTCTTGATGGCCGAAGTCATTCTGGCCTTCCTCTTTGGCTTCATTATATCCGTAGAGAACAGGGTGGAGACGTCGAATTCCTGAATTTCAAGTTCTTCCTCAGCATTTACCTCTTTTGCCAACCACAGAGGCACCCGGTCATGTTTTCCAGTATCATTCTGATGTTCACCTATATCTCCTGTTTCTATCAACAGATGTTGTGGAGATGGTGATTTTTCTTTTTCTTCCTCCTGATGCTCGCTTTGTTGTTGACCTTGTGGCACCTCCTCCTGTTGAGGAACTTCCTTCTCTGGAGGAGCATCTTCTTGGTGTGGGGAACCCTGTGGCACATCTATACGCTGATCATGATGATCATGACCTTCTTCCGTCATTACTTCATCTATTCCCACTTCTTCTTCTTCTTGTGGCTTATCCACTACACCAATACTGGGGATCCTGCCTGAGGTGCTGGCAGTTGTTCTGCAGCTACTACTTCTTCTGAGCCTGCACCATCCACTTCTTGTACTTTGGCAGCTGGATCCTCTAGTGTTCCCTTCTCATCAGCCTTCACTTCCTTAACCTCTACTATAGTAGGTTCCTCTGTTGTGTCATGTGGGCTTCATTGGCCGGTTTCAAGAGCATGGCCCTCTGACTCTGCCATCTCTATCTCTTCTGTTAGGTGACCTTTATCAGGTGATCCTGCTGGCTGTTCAGGACTTGCATCCTGTTTCTCTGTCAGGTCTACCACTACAGGACTTGTCACCTCTGTGATCAATGTATCTAGCCCTATTTCCTGGGCTACTTGCTCTGGGCTCTTTTCTCGCTCTTCCTCCACTCGCCTCATCTCCTCCAGTACTGATTGAATTGGTGGAGACTTGTGGGGGGTCATACTAATACCAGCAGCCAATGTTTCCATCTTCTGTGCAACCACATCCTGCACCACCTCATCATCAGACAAATTTATTGTCTCGTTGAGCAAGACATGCCCCTCTGCTTGTGTCTAGGAAGTTTCTTTCAGCTGCTCCTCAGCAAGTTCAGTTTTAAACTTGACGATGGTAGGTAGTGGAACATTATGTTGAAGTTCCTTGCGCACTTCACTACCTTCCCCTTGTAATGAAGTAGGGGGTTGGCTCATTCCACCTCTCATAGATGTTCTTTGTTTCTTAGGTGGGGTAGACACCAGCACCTGTGGAGCTCTCCTCTTCCTTTTTATTACCAATGGAGCCTCCTCTTCCTCAGGCTCTACTTCTATGAGGGCATCCTCTCCTCCTGGATGTTTAGAGGATTGACCCACTTCTTGGGTCTCAGTGATTCTAGCCTCTGTTGTCTTACTTTTCTTGGGCTTTTCTTTCTTTGAAGGGGATACTGATTCTGATCCTGACCCTGCTGCCTCCTCATCTGCAAATACTGCCCTTTCAATTATAATCCCTTTTGGTCCCTATTCCACCCTCGTTCCCTTTGGGGGTCTTTTGCTCTGCTGTTGTGGTGGAGGGATTCTATCTCCCTTGGTCTTCCTCTTCTCTAACAGGAAGTCATCATATTCATCCGCGGGGATATCCTGCCCCTTCTTCTTGTTGTCCAGGGTAATGGCAACACCTTTCTTCTTCAATGCCTCTATCTGTGCATCAACCCAAGCTTGGGTTAGGTGTAGGGTCCTGGCAATGAATGGGTCCAGGGATATGTCCTCCTGCATAGTGAGGTCAGGTGCAGAGATGGTGTCATTATATATCTTTTTCTGTTCATACTCGTCTGCCATTGTCCTGCCATCATCCTTCTTTAATTGTTGGGGAAGGGAGATGCAATCAAAAGTTCTAACTTGGTTCAGAGTTAACCTCTGATACCTCCTTCTTCTAGCTTCTACCTCATCTTCACAGTCAGCCCAAAAATCCTCTAGGTGCCTTTGGTGAATAGGCTTTCCTAATATCTTCTGTATCCTGTCGTAAGGATCATATGGTCTTAATATTGGGAAAGGCTACAAATTCATTTTATTCAGGGTGACCATCACCTTCTTTATATTATCAGAGTCAGGGCACATATAGTTGCCAATGCTGACTGGAAACAAAATTGGTGGCAGCTTCTTGGCATCCTTGTACATTTGTATCATGGTGGAGCCCTGCCTGATAAATTCCATTAGTACTAAGGCATCGGTAGGATACCTTGGCAGCATCAGGGGATGTCCCTCGAAACCCTCAACCCTTATATAAGAAAAGGTTGCAAACTATATGTACCAGGTCCCATGCCTGTAGACTGCCTCTTGAGCCTCCATGCTCAATCTCTTTGTTCTGTCCTCTTCCATGGTCCTTACTAGATGCATAGAGAATGCATCATTGACCAGTTTGTAATCTTTGAGGTAGTTGGTTCTCTGCAGCTGGGGATGATGATCCCAGATGTATACAGCATTTGTGCCCATGAGCTTTCCATCTGTAACCAAGGCATCAAAAGTGCCTCTATAAGCACAAGAATAAACAATGTAGGATGTCATGTAAAATGCACAGTTTGAACCTCCCAGGTTCATCAGTTGCTCATGTAGAGCATCACTTATTATTTGGCCCCATAGTGGCTTAGTGTCTGAATATAGACACATCATTACTATTCCGTACATCCAATCCCTGAAACTGCCAGTATCAGGTTGGCCGGTTACTCTATTCAGGAGTGCAATCATGTATTGGTACTCCTCACTAAAATCATACTTAAACAGGTGCACAGGAAGCTTGGCCGCTACATTATATGTGCTGTTCTCAGCTCGCCACGGATACATGTTCTTCCTGGCTGATTTCTTGTTGGCTTCATACTCTCTTTCAGACTTCTTCAAGTCTACACTTTTGACCTTACTGCCCAGTGGCAATCCAAACGTCTAGGAGAGACCTTTGATGGAGAGGTCTGCATATATCCTCCCATGCTTCACTACTTGCCTTGTCTGAGGGTTATAATTCTGGGCACACTCCATGATGAGTTTCGGAGATTCCATGGAGTATGGAAAACCGGCGGCATTCCATAGTCCCGACACGAACACTGCATCCAGCACAGGACTCTTGTCATGCCCATCGTTCAGCTTGGCTGACCAGGCCTCCAAATTAGTGCTTCCTTGATGGGTGTCTGTAATTGCTCCATATTTAAACAGGACCCCCCTCTGAGCAGAGAACATGGGTTTGCTGAATTCTTCTTGACACTTTACCAATCACTTCTCAGCCATGCGTACCTGTAATTAACAGCAATCCTATCTCACAACAGGTACATATATGCATGCATATTGCAATTGACTTTATAAATCATTATGCCTACTATATCAATTCCAACACTACTTAATCATACAGATGCATAAACTAGAACTTACATCATCGTACCAGAACAGAAACAATATGATGAGGGTTTTATTCACTTACCTGGTTATGCAAACTTCCTTTTATACCAGTAGATTGCTGAGACATTCTTAATTTAGCTGATGATCACCTCTTTCCTTCTGCCTGTGAGCTCAATTCACGCAACAGTAGCTGGTATGCAGATATGGAAGCTGGTGCTCTATAAAACAAGTTTATTGCAAGGTAAATGTGAAAATGGATGTTGAATTACCTTTTAACCTCACAGTTAGGGTACACTTAGGGCAACTCTGACAAGTTAGATTACATTCCTTGATTATTCGTGCGAAAATGCAGGATCTTGCCAGGTGTTTCATTGGGTTCCGGGGTCGGCAGGAACTACCTACCATGCCTGCGCGCATTAAATGATAATGGCGGCAACGGGAGCAGGGGATATCCATATGACAGGATATCATGAGGGCAGGATGATATTTGCAAATATCGGGTTAAGTTTCAATATCATCCTCCTTCCTTGTATTGACATTGTTATCGCGACAAGATTCGGGTGACAAAATCACCCTTGTTTATGCTTAGTACATCAGGAGGATATTTCGGTGAATCAGGTGATGTTTTTTTTAAATATGATGATGACAAAGCAAACTTACATGTCTCTCTTTTGGAATATCAGAATGACGTCATCCTGATATTCGCTCTTTGTACCGGAAAGGCATCATGATGTCATCGTCATGTTAGGCGAACATGATCATGTTTTAGAAAATATCCTGTGGCAATATAAATGTGATGATGATGTCATCATTATGTATTTTCCTTCGTTTATCATATTCGGATGATGTCATCAGGATATTTGCTAAGGGTGATATTTGCGTCAGGAGGATATAAAGACATATCGAGTTACATGTGAAGTATGACGCTCGCGATAGATAAGACTGTTTGACGGAAAGATTTTGCTATCATTTAAAGTTGACGTCTGGATATTTGAACCGCATGACATATCAGGGGGATGTCTCGAATATGATTATGAGCTTCAACAATATGACTGAGGATATAAAAATATGACCTTCCTCTTGCGAATATCAGGTTTGACCAAAACTTTGACTGTTCATAACTCTTACATCCTGATGAATATCAAGGTCATGTAAAAGGCAAACCTGCCTGAATTTTAATGGTCTTTCAAAATATGAGGTCACAGAGATGAAATACAAACTTTGACAATCTGACCTCATGGTGACTTACCTCATCCTGGTTTTGCATGATGATGCACCTGACTTACTTTTGCCAAACCGCCAGGATGCAGACGCACAAGCCAAACCAAAAAGTTAGGTCCCTGTTTTGCCAAGTCAAAATGGGGTGTGTTGTGTAACCACACTGTGTATATGGAAAATCGATCTATTCTAAACTAATAAAAACCAAAAAATCCAATAACATAAAGAAAACAAATTTAAATAAAAGCCATGACAAGTAATCAATGCAATAAAGACTTTTACCGAAATTTGTGTTGTTTCCTTTGGATTGAATGTAGAATTGCTCAATGAAGTTGCGAAACCATAGCTGCAACAAGCAAGTAGTGTGCTCAAGAGATCAATGTCAAAAGATCGTGAAGTTGTGCCAAGATCAATGTTAAAAGATCGTAAAGTTGTGCCAAGATCAATGTTAAAAGATCGTAAAGTGGCTCAAGAAGATCTATATCAAAAGATCGTAAAGTGGCTCAAGAAGATCAATGTCAAAAGATCTTAAAGGTGCTCAATCGAATCGTTGTATGCTCAAAGCGCTGTCAAGTATGCCTGAGAATAAAATCGAACAGAGAGAGATAATGAAGGAGATGAGGGGGGTTTATATAGATTTCAAGGAAAATTGATCAACGGTCCAGATAATTCAGAAGAATCAATGGAGGAGATAAGTTGAGGAATGTGCAACGAATGAGAAGAAGACATGTGTCTTGCTTGCTTTTGCATGAGAGGAGTTATCAAGAATAGAAGAATGAGTTAACTGAAGAGATAAATCAATTAAAAGAATAAAGCAATCAGTTAAGTGATTTAAAACAAGAAGAAGGGATTTGCATGAGAAAATAAGATATTTTGCTTTATTAAATATAGAAATATTTAATTGATGAGCAAGAAAGCTTGAGTTATTTTAGAGATAACTCAAATTAGAAGAAAAAGCAATTTAAATAAATAATTGATTTATTTAAATTTAGAGAAGATATTTTTGGAAGAAGCAATTAAATAATTGGAATTATTTAATTTAGAAGATTTAAAAGCAAATTAAATAAATAAATTTATTTAATTGTTGTGCATGATTTTGGGAGAACAAATTTGATTTAATTAAATAATTTAAGAATTATTTAATTTTAGATAAGAGGGAATTTGTTGAATTAATTAAATAATTGGATATATTTAATTAATGTGGATTTGATTTTTGGAAAGAGGATAATGATCTAATTAAATAATTAAAATTATTTAATTGTAGAAGAATATAGAGGAATTTAATTTAATTAATTAAATAAAGAGAATTTATTTAATTAATGTTGAAAGTATGTGATTTAGAAGAATTTGATGAAATTAATTAAATAATTAGATTATTTAATTAACGTTGAAATGCATGTGATTAGGAAGAAATGACGAAATGCAAGTGATTCGATGACACGGTCATTTTAGGGTGTCTACACACACAACAACTTGCCACCAAAGAAAAAAAACAAATTCCAATGATTCAAGTGATGTGATCACATTCACCTATAGTATTCTAATTCTATCTAAATTTAAGTATCATGATCTTCTGAATGATAAAATTTCATCATGAAAACCATGCTAACGAAAGATTAGGTGTGTGCATATGATTAATTATCCTCATCTTGAAAGCAAGTTGAAAACATAAGTAACTGGTGTTAAACTACATAGTTGGGGATCATCCCCCATAGCCGACCTGGATAGAGCCTTGCTGCCAGCGGGCGTCTATAGCCCTGGCAAGGTTATCTATACAATCTCCCTAAGTAGAACCCCACTGCCAGCAGGCATCTATAGCCCCGGTAGAGTTACTTAGATGGCCTAATTTTATTTCTTTTCTAATTTTCTCTTTAAAATTTGTATCTGATATCATCATGTTAGCTTAGTTGTACAAGGTACAGTCACTTGCAGCTTTAGGTTGGAGATTGTATTGGTAGCAAAGGAGTCCCTTTAGATTTTTCACTTAACACCTATACTTATGTGTTCAACAAACCCAAGGCTGTTAGGTGTTTCATTGTGATTGATTCACTTTGACCAAGAAAAGGCACCCTGATGAAAAGATATCAGAAACCTGATCATGATTACTTCTTAGGACGAATCATAACCTATATTTAAATGTGTTCTTATCACTTGAATCCTAACAATTTAGTTATTTTTCGTGGTGATGAAGTGCATCATCCTGACTTACCAGAACAAGGCCCCAACCAACAAAATGAAACAAGCAAAACCAGACACACTGTACAAACAACTATACAAGTATACAATATGATACACATGACTGTTATGAAGTCATTCAGGCCTAAAAATAATGTTTGAGGAATTGTCCATTGATTGGCAATGGGACATCCTCACCTGTCAGGTTCTTAAGCCTATAAGTACTGTCTCCTAGTATCTCAGAAATTTGAAAGGGACCTATCCATAATCTATCAAACTTACCATGGTCGCCTTTCTTTTCATGGGCCTTATCCCACATCAGGACCAAATCAGATATCCTGAAAGCTTTAATTCTGGCTCTCTTGTCGAACCAGCGTTTGACAACAACCTGATGTTTTGCAAATTGATCGATTGCTTGACTCCTTTTTTCTTCCAGGTGCATCAACTGAAGCAACTTGACTTCTTGCTTATTGTCTATGCCTAGGTATTCTTGGGCAAACTGTAAAGTAGGAATTTTTAAGTTTACAGGGAGGATGGGATCCACTCCATATACTAGTTGGAAAGGTGAGTTTCGTAATGCAGTTTTTATTCTAGTTCTGTCAACCCATAAGACATACTTTAGAAATGAGTTCCATTCCCTGGGGTTCTTCTCTATCAGTTTTCTTATGGTACTCAGTAAATTCTTGTTGGTGGACTCTACTAAACCATTCCCTTGGGGATAATAGTTGGATAAAAACTTAAGTATAATCCTATGATCAAAAGCCCAACTTGACAATTTGGTGGAAATGAAGGCTGAACCATTGTCACTTACCAATGCATAAGGAGTTCCATACCTGGTGACAATGTTGTTCTCCAAAAATTTAATGACTCATCTGCAGTGCAAGTTTTGCTGCTAATAGCCTTAGTCCATCTAGTACAATAGTCAGTAATTGTTAAGACATACCTATGCCCTGAGGAGGACGGAGGATTGATTGGTCCTATGAAGTCCATGCCCCACTGTGCAAATGGGCGCTCTTCCATTACTGGCTACAATGGTTGTGCAGCATATTTCTCTCTGTTGGCAGCAACCTGGCAAACATGACAACATTTAACATGATCAGCTGTGTCTTTAAAAATTGTAGGCTAGTAATATCCTGCTCGGAGGATTGCATGTGTTGTGGCACTTTTTCGGGGCTTGAAACTTTCATCTTGGCCCTCAAAATACTAATTTAGTGTTTTTTTCTAGATTTTTAAAAAGTTGCTTTTGTAATAAATCGAAACTCATGTTTCAAATTTAGATTATTAGTTGGCATTTCATCCTACCCTAGTTTTAGGAAGCTTTTGAAAAAAAAAAGGATTTTCAAGATATGATTGTAAAATTACCTAAAATGGCAAAATCTGACAATTGTCAAAATCTGGCAAAAAAAGTTTTTTTTTTTTTGTTTTTCTTGGATATAAGAGAGTTTTCTCTTATTGTAGCAATAAAGTTGATGAATAGAAGTTTTTTTATGTTCCATTCTTCAAATCTTTAGCTCTCACATGATTAATGGCAAAATTGTATTGAGTGTATGTTATGTGCTACATTAGAACACATTCATTCAGAAGTAATTCTTTAATTGTGAGCTCAAATGCCAATGTGGACCACCAACACAAACTGGACACGATCCAAAGACCTCCACAAGCTTTCCTGAATCACCAAGAACATCCGCATACATCTACTTTTTGGAATCATTTTTTCCTTCATTCGGAACCTCAAGAACACAGTCTATCACAACTAACATAATGGAAAAGATGCTTACGGACCTCCAGACCATGAACCAATTGAGTTGTCAATTCACATTGACTTCCTAAACACTTCACCAAATCCACAAAACAAGATATTTCATTTCTAGATCTCACCAGACCTATCTGTGTCACTCTATCACCTCTGAACATCTACCAGAACTAGTTTTACTTGAGTGGCCACAACTTCTTTAGATCTTCATGCGGACCTCTAAAATCTTTATTGGATCATCTTAAGACACATATCTACAAACCCTTTAATGCGTATCCTCTGATCTTCATCTTAGCTAGGATCTTTAGCTCATTGTCTTCATTGTTCTTCTCTGTTTCTAATTAGGACTAATTTTCTCAATATCCTTAGCACACAGCTCATCCAATCCTTATTATTAATGCAACAGGAGTATGTTGACATCAATGACAACACTGATTAGGCCGACACTTGCAACAAAAACATCACAAGGGATGACAAAATTTGATCAAAACCAGACTAAAGACAAAATGCCTATTCAAGATTAAGGGCCAATTAGAACAGAACAAAATCAAGCTAGGGACAAAGCTCCTGTTGAAAATAAAAAACATGTCAGAGCAGATAAAGCTGATCAGATATCAACACCCACATTTGACATAGCCCAAGTAGTATCTCAAGTCAAAATATTAGTGCCACTTTTGGAAATGATGAAAATTAACCAATACAAAGATATAGTGATAAAAATGATAACTGACGTACCTAGTAAATAGCAAGAGAAATCTGGAAACAAGGTGAATAATGTTCAGCAAGAAGAAATCAAAACCCTTGATGTCCATCTTGGTGATACTCTTACAAAAAACCCATCTCAGATTGATCCCTTTTATACTACATTGGCAATAAACAACAAATTAGTCAGAAATTGCATGGTTGATTTAGGAGCAGCCATGAATATAATGCCATTGATAGTTATGAAGGAACTAGGGATGTGGGTTGACACCACTTATGTTAAATGCTATGCAATGGACAATAGATCAATACCAATTGTAGGAATCATGTGGGATGTTGAAATCAAATTAGCTTCTTACCCTGAGTCAAGTTTAAAAATTGATATTACTGTGGTTGACATTCCACCTTATTATGGAATGTTACTATCTAGACAATGGGCTACTATTGTGGGAGCAAGTGTTCAACTTGATATGTCCTATGCCACTATACCTCTAGGGGGAAGAGATGTAAAGATTTATAGAGAACTAAGGTATGAAAATATTTTGGAAACTATTAACCCAAACAAGATGACCTATTTTTGTGATGTAGATCTTGGTACATTTAGAATTGAGGAAACCTACCCGAGCCTAAGAAATACTAACCATGTACAAAAAGAAGCACAATCTAACGAAAATGGAGTATGGAACATGTACTTTGATGGTGCATGTAGTTAAGTAAGAAATGGGGCAGGGCTGTGTTGATGGTGATGTTAGTCACAACCAAACACTAAACAAAAGTTACACAACAACCCTTGTTTATCTTGAAAGATACGATGAATTCAAAGAATTCATGATCCCAAGTCTCCATTGATTAGTTCATAATCTACTGACGTTACTCAGTGGTTGATGTGTGTTGTTATTTTCCATTTTGGGGCCTTACGTTTATCAGTAATTTTTGCTTTCTACACATATGTTATACCAAGAGTTTACTCTACATGGTATATTTCTTCAAATAATGTGTCTAAGTAGATATTTGCATGATTTCTACCATTATTTGTGATTCTTTGCATGATATTTTCAACACTACATGCATTTGGCTCAAATATACTAATGATTTTTAGTTATCTACGAGATGTCAGCATATTTCTTTATTCTGCTTTCTATTTATCATGATTTGTAGTTATGAAAGTGATTTCTATGAAATTAAAATAAGAAAAAGGGTTAAAGAACGAGATTCCTAAAATTACTTGACTGAGATCATTGATCCACATACATGTTCCCATACAACAATGAAGAGAAGAAAACTAGAATCATACTTCACCAGAACATTCCACAAACCCGCATGATTCAGTGCAAACCTTCAAAGGAAAAGTTGACAACAACATGCAATAAAATGAAAGCACTTCTAGTTGAACACAACATTCACCATTACATATCTAGAAATCAACTTAAAGATTACATAAAGTTTATAATCAGGATGTAATCTAAAGCTTCATCTCCATTCAGTATGCTTTAGAATAGGTACATTTACAATGATTTGAGGAAAGAACCTTGAAGTTTCAAAAGTTCAGTTCTCATTAGTCTCAGTAATCTGATCTCCTATATGAAATTCCTATAGGTTAGATTTTGAATGATTGACCTCCCTCCCTTTTTTTCACAGTAAAGGGGCTGTTATATATATATATATATATCTTTGAGTATCCCCAATACAGTTCCCAAAAATCCCTAATTAATCAACAGTCCACAGCCACCCAGTGCAGCATCAGATGGTGGAAAACCAATCCCACCAAAAATCTGAGTAGCATGCCCATACCCTACGCCGCTCCAATAATAATGTCTCCATCTGTAAACTCCTCCACATTGAAAGCCTTTGCCTCTCCTTATGTGTTTGCAATCTCTCAGGATCTGATCCACCGCCTGGGATGTCCTCGCCATTAAATCCCTGCCTTTATTTCCATCTGCACGCTACCACTGTGTTCTCAACTTTGCGACCTCAGCTACCAAGAAATAGCTCCAGCAATCTGCAAAAACAAGCAAGAATTAAGTATTATCATCTACTAAACCAACAAGAAGATAATCATTTTACTAAACCCAGCTCTAAATGCACAAACACAGATATCGGGCCATGAATTCTCAGCATCGCGCATAAAAAATGCATATACAATGCCAAAAATGGCCAAGTCAATCATCGTTGACCAAAGACATGCATTGGGCCTTAAATCGGTTTCAAAATCCTATCGATTTGCCTTCCTTCCTTTTTCTTGCCTAAATCCTTGTATATTATGAATGTATGTTTCCTTTGTATATCAGGCTTGTATGTCTTGATATACAAGCATTCTGAACATACAAGGATCCCTTTTCATCTCAACTTTCTATTCGGGTTTTGAGAATGAATCTATCGCTTTACATGTATCGCTTGTATGTGGAGATATACATTCCAATTTATACAATCCGATACATACAAACCCCTTTGTATGTCCCTGTCGGACTTCAACTCCTTTATTGACCACAGTTTATGATCCCTATCAAATCCACGATGTATAAAACATAATGCATCTTTTGATATACAATCGGGTGTGATACATTGTATTAACCAGATTTAAGATTCCTCTGAGTTTCGTCTTGTATATTAGCAATGTATGAAATACAATGTATCTCTTAATATACATTCAAGTTTGATACATTGTATTTATCAGATTTCAATTTCTTTTGGATTCTGGCGCTTGTATGTATTGAGCAATGCATGTTTCGAAACATACATACAAGGCACAAAAAATACAAGCCCTCAACTCCATTTGATATCTCCTCGGGTCTGCGCAATGTATATAACCTTTGTATCTCTCCAATATACAAGCTCGCATACATGCAAGGATTTAACCTTGTTTCATAACCTGTTCGGGTCCGCGGCCTGCAAAAGTGCAATGCATGTCCTCAATATACAAAGTACGAAGAATACAACGACCAAACCAATTTTAAAAAACTTTCAGATCCGGGCCATGTATAAGTGCAATGTATATTGGCTTTGTATGTAAGATACATACAAAGTGCAAAACATACATTGACTTAACCAACTTTAATAGAACTGCCAGGCTCACCTTTGTATAAATCCTGAAATGTATGCAATGAAACATGTATATACAAAGTGAGGAACATACAAACATAAAATCTTATTTCATAAACATTTCAGTTTCATCACTTGTATATAACCTTGTATGTCCACTTTGTATACTTCGCACTTTCAAACATACAAACTAAAAATACATTCGACGGACTTAACAAAATATTCGTTTCAACTTCCAACCGTGTCAGGTCCACTTTACATGTATAGATTGAACATTGGCGAAATGCATACAAGGCAAACAATGTATAAAAAACCCGATATACAAAACCATTTGTATGTGCAACATACAACGACCTAACATACAAAGGCCATTGTATATGCAACCCGAAGACTTGCGCGACTATGTATAAAAATGACTTTGCATATACAAATGATTTTGTATATGGAAAGTGATATACAAAGGATTTTGTATACAAGAGAACTTGTATACAAAGGGCCTTGCATATGCAACCCGATATACAAAAGACATTGTATATGCAACAGCAAACCCTCCCTTGTACATTTACCAAAATACTCATAACTTGCAAAATACAGGGAATTTTAACATGGTTCGAAAAGCAACCCTAGCTCATTTTTGACAAGGAATTTATCTGTACTCTACCCTGGTACTGAAATGTATTTTTTTTGGTTTTCAACAAGGTTTGCAACTTTCACTCTCTTTTTCCATTTACCACCAAACAGAACAACACATAAGCAAAAAGCAACAGCCACAGCAGGGGTCCTCATTTTGCTAGGGAGTAAAATGGGGCGTGTTGTGAACATCACAACAACTAGCAACCAAACAAAACAATTAAATTCAAACCATTAAAGGAAACTGGATGAAATAAATTCATAACTTCCAACTATCTTTTCTATAAATCATTATTCAACTTCAGACTCAATGTATTCAATAAGGTACATGAATTTTCCTTTCAGTTTAATTGGGTGCACGCGATTAATAAGCCTCATCTTGAAGATCAGTTAAACAAACCAATGACTAATATTAGACTATGTAGGTGAGGTCATTCCCTTATAGACAAATAGATAGAGCCTTGCTGCCAGCAGACATCCATAGCCCTAACAAGGTTATCGTTACAATTCTCCTAAGTAGAGCCCCACTGCCACTGAGTGTCTACAGCCCCAGTAGAGTTACTTAGATGACTTAATCTAGATTTTTAGTATAATCCATTTTATTTATTATTTATTTTTTTGTATTTAGTAGAGATTTCATAAGATATTGCATTTGTAACTTCATGATTCAAGGAGTGGTCACTTGCTGAAATTAAGCTGAGAATTGTAATGGTAGCAAGGGTGACCTCTGATTTTTCACCTAATATCTACACTGGTAAGTTCAACAAACCCAAGGATTTTAGGTGTGTCATTGTGAGAAACATTCCTGGAATACTCAACCCATTCTTATTGAATACAAAATTTCACAAGTCAAACAACTTTCTACATTCATGACAGTCACAACAAGCTATGCATAAATTTTAGATAATTAACCTGAATGTTCTGAATTCCACATTGTTTTCAATGGTTGTTAGCCTGCTCCTTCATACTCTAAATCAAAATAAAGATCCATCTTGAGGAAACAACAAAACAAACAAAACAAGCAGACTATACAAACAACTATACATAAATATACACTATGATACACATGGTTGTTATGGCACCACTTCAGGCTTGGAAGTAATGTTTGAGAAACTGTCCATTAACTAGTAATGGAACATCCTCACTGGTTAAGGTTTTAAGCCTGTAGATGTTGTCTCCTAAAATTTTAGAAATTTGAAAGGTACCTATCCAGAGTTTATCAAACTTACCATGATCTCCTTTCCTCTCATGTGCTTTGTCCCACATCAGGACCAAATCTGAGATTCTGAAAGCCTTAATTCTGGCTCTTTTGTCAAATCAGCATTTGACAACAGCTTGGTGTTTAGCAAATTGTTCAATTGCTTTACTCCTTTTTTCCTCTAGGTTCAATAATTGAAGCAACTTGACCTCTAGTTTATTATCTATGCCCAGGTATTCTTGTGCAAAATGTAGTGTAGGAATCTTTAAGTTAATAGGGAGGATGGGATCCACCCCATATACTAAGTGGAAAGGTGAATTTCCTAACGCAGCTTTATTCCTGGTTCTGTCTACCCACAAGGCATATTTTAATAAGGTATTCCATTCCCTTGGGTTCTTTTCTATCAATTGCTTTATGATGTTCAATAGGTTCTTGTTTGTGGATTCTTCTAATCCATTCCCTTGGGGATAGTAGCTCGAGGAAAATTTCAAAATAATCCCATAATCAAAAGCCCAACTTGATAATTTAACTGAAGCAAAAGCAAACCCATTATCACATACTAAAGCATATTGAACTCCATACCTGGTCACTATATTGCTTTCTAAGAAACTGATGACATCCTCAACATTACATGTCTTACTGCTGACAGCCTCAGTCCACCTGGTATAGTAGTCAGTGATAGTTAAAACATACCTGTGGCCTGAAGATGATGGAGGATTGATGGGCCCTATGAAGTCCATCCCTCATTGAGCAAATGGGTGCATCTCCATCACTGGCTACAAAGGTTGGGCAACATATTTTTCTCTGTTTGCAGCAACCTAACACATGTGACAACATTTAATGTTTTCAGTAGCATCTTTAAAAATTATGGGCCAATAATACCCTGCCCTGAGGATAGTATGAGTGGTGGCTAAGGATGATCCATGTGTAGTCCCAAATTTATCAAGCAATTCTGCCAACACCTTATCTACCTCTGATTTTTCTAGGCACCTTAGGTATATCCCCTCATAGTTTTTCTTGAAAAGAACTCCTCCCTTGATCATGTATTTATGTGACCTTATCTTCAAGGCTCTCCTTTGTGAGGCCTATAGTCTTGAAGGACATCTTCCAGTGATCAGGATGTGTCTGATGTCTGAGTACCATTCTCCATCCTTCTTTGCATTCACAACATACTGCTGGCTCATGATATTAGGATCAATCTCTGATATCATCTGGCTAAATGCCTGTCCTCTTACTAACTTCATGGGTGTAATGTCCATATCATACTCTTGGAGGATAGTGATCCACTTAGCTCTATTCTCACCTGGTCGCTTTGCATTAACAACATTTTCACTGTTGCATCAAGTACCACAGTGATCACTTTACTTCTCAGAATGTAATGCCTAAATTTCTTAACTGCTCGAACTAGAGCAAGTGCCTATCTTTCAACATCCATGTACCTGAGCTTTGCTTCTCAGAATGGGCAGCTCATGAAGGCTATAGGATTTTCCTCTTTTTCTTCATTTCTCTATGTCAACACTGTTGCAGAAGTATGCTCTAAAGCAAATGAGTAAATGTAAAAGCCCTTGGTATAATCTGGACTAATCAGGACTGGAGCATCTGAAATGGCCTTTTTAATATCTTCAAAAGCTGCTCTAGCTTTAGGCGTCCACTCAATCTTAGTGTCCTTCTTGAGCATGGCGTTCAAGGATCTGACAATTTCTGCAAAGCCAGTAATAAATTTCCTAACAAAATTAATCTTACCAAAGTAAGATTTAAGCCCCTTCTTACTTCTAGGAAGCTGTATCTTCATGATGGATTCCACTCTATCAGGGTCAATGATGACACCATTTTCTGTTATTAGGTGGCCCAATAACTTCCCTATGGTTACCTCGAATATGCATTTCTTGGGGTTCAGGGATATCTCGTACTGCTCGCACTTCTTCAGCACCTTTCTCAGGTCTTCCACATGGTTTCCTCTATCTTTAGAAAAAATAGTTAAGTCATCCATGTATATAACTATGCATTTACCAATCAAGCCTCTGAAGGCTATGTCCATTGCTCACTAAAATGTGGCCCCAGCATTTATCAACCCAAACGGCATGTGCCTGTAGGCAAAGATTCCCCACTTTGTGGTGAATGCGGTCTTCAATCTGTCAATTTTGTCCACCATTACCTAGTTATAACTAGAGAAACTGTCCAAGAATGACATCATCTTGGCACCATTCACAATTTGCAGGACCTCATCCAGAGAAGGCAAAGGATAATTATCCTTTTCAGAAGCTTGATTTAAGTTTCTGAAGTCCACGTACAATCTGATGTCACCATTCTTCTTTCTTATTGGGACCAGGTTTTCCACCCAAGTGGAGTGTCTCATAGGAAATATGAACCTGGCCTTAAGCAGTCTTTTGACCTCTTCAAAAATGATTGGCTCTAGTAAAGCGTTGACGGGTCTTTGCTTCTGCCGAAAAGGCTTGACGTCTGGCTTTAAAGGTATTGTATGAGTGATGACTGAAGTGTCATAAGTTTTTAACTCATCATACATCCAGGAAATGATATGGATATAATCCTTGAGAGCCTAGGTTATTCCCTCTAACTCTTCTTCTATACAGACCTTCCCAATCAAAACGTTTCTTCTTTTATTGCCCTGTCCAATGTTAACTTGCGAGTACTATCCTCCATTGGCCTTTAGGAGATCCTATTGTTTCAACATGTTGTCTAGATCAAATGCTCTTTCAAGCTCTATCATTCCCTTAGGAATTCTGTTACTAGGCAGCTCTAGGATTTCTTCCTCTTCCCAAATGTGATCTTCTATATTCATTTCATCTATGATCTGTGCTTAAAAAACATCTCTATTGGAAATAAAGTCTAGTATATGATGGTCATCATCAAATACTTGAAGATTAGTTACATTATTAGGGACAGAAGGTATTGATACCAATTCAACCAAGAATCTTTTTGGACTAGATATGGATATAGGCTCTAGAGTACTCACAGCCTGGGCTAAGGCATCCACCCTGTGATTTTGCTCTCTGGGTACATGTGCGATGTTGAATGCATCAAAATCTTCTATTAAGTCCCATACCCTGTGCCTGTAATTGGATAGCCTTTTGTAATTGCAAGAGTATACACCTCTTACCTATCTCACAACTAATTCTGAGTCTCCATAGATATGCAGAATTTTCACCTTCTTTCTAAGTGCAAACAGTATCCCATGAATTAGAGCTTCATATTCCGTCACATTGTTTGTACATGGTAACTGCAATCTGTATGCTACTAAGTAGGATTTTCCAGATGGATCAATGAGATCTATACCTACTCCAACCCCTTGTTTTGACTTGGATCCATCAAATCTAAGGATCCATGGTTTTTCTTCAATTAAAGGCTTGTCTAGGCCTTCTTTCTTCCTTTTAGCTCTGGTAGTTGCACCACTGGATATCCACTTTAGTTTTGGTGTCTTAGCTTTCTCAGACTTCACCTTATATGTCTTATGTCAAACTTATATTTTTTCTTTTCTCTTACCATCAAAAGGAAAATCTTCTGAACTAGGCACTGTCTGCCTTCTCAGAATATGCAAACACAAAGAACAAGCAGTTTCTGAATGTGGTGCTTCATGCAACCTGCACCATCTCTCAATCAAAACATCCTCCGGGGATCTTTGCTATTGTGTCATCCTTTGAATTTCTTTTGATAAGAACTCTTCAGATTTGGATATATTACTACCCCTGTCTTCATCAGATAACTCATAATCTGATTCTACTAAACAATCACTCCCTGGGGTGATTTTCTTCTTGTTCTTAGCATTACTTTTGTTACAGACTAGAATCTCTTCTGTCATCTAAATAGAACTCTCATCTTGATATGTGCATCCTCTTTTTCCTGCAAAAGACAAACAAAAATTAATTTCGCTATCACAATCTGCAGAACTCACCATGAATGATGATGAAGATGCCTCATTGTACGCTTGTTCTAGCTCTAATATGTCTAAACAGGCATCACAAGTCTTTTCAGAATGTGCCTCATCATGCAACCTACACCATCCATCAATTAGAATATCCTGAACAGGCACATTTAACAAGTGACATCATTGCACCTCATTAAACAAATGCATCTCAAAATTCTTGAAATGATCCAGTTCTATTTTATTTTTTGGATTATAATCCGATTCTACAATTATTTTATCATCTTGAGGGTCATCATCATGATTATGAATGTCAAGAATCAGGATCTCCTCTATGCTGATAGTCTGGGGTCTGATGGAGTAAACTCTGGGTTCAACATCTACATACATGATTTCATTGGTTTTGTTATATTCAATGATCGTGTGTTTCATGTGAGGTTCAACATCTATCCTTATTTGGTTTGTTATTCCTCTCCAGGGCAACCACATATGACTAAAATCAGTTGACACGTATCCATTAAGGTTTTTTGACCAGTCTCTGCTGAGTAACATCCCATATGTATCAGGTATATCAACTACCTGAATATCAATATAGTACTGATTTTTGGGATCTGATGCTAATTGCATGTGAATGTGAGTCAGTTCTCCTACCACACTTAACTCTATCTTGTCCAATTGTGTCACTTTCTTTAATTATTTAGCAGGATGTAATCCTAAAGCATTGCATATGGATAGGGGCATTACATTGGTAGATGCTCCTGAGTCTACTAAGTAGTTGTGTAAATTTTTACCAAACATCCTTATGGTAAGGAGGAAAGGAGGTGACTCACTCTTGTCTTTGTATAGGGTCATGTGGGAAGCCTCTGTAGCTTAAACAGTAGCTGAGGTTTTAGGTTTAACATTAACATCCCTAGCAGCATGATCTTTATTTCCAAACTGGCCTGAGGTATGACTATCCTCTTTTTGAGCAGGATCATCTAATGATTTCATGAAAGCTCTCTTGATAGTAGGGGTTTTAAGCAATTCTGACAATGGTAGGCTGATTTTGATCTTTTTCATTTCATCAATCAGATAAGTAACCAACTTGTCAGACTTAGGAGGTAGATTTGTAGCTTTTGGTGCTATGTTTTGTGGTGCCAAATATTGAGCATTAACTTTGGGGAGTCCAAGGTTATTACTTGCCTTGGGATCAGGTGGAGTGTTGAAATTGTTTGGAGGCAAGGATGTGGTCAAAGGATCAGTGGATCTATTTGAGTTATTCCTCAAGTTGTAACTATGCCTACCCTGAGGCTGTTGTTGATAAGCATTGACTTCCTCATGCTCACTTGATGGCTCATTATCATCCTCAAATGGAAAGACATAGTTAGATTCAAAAGCCATGGCTGATTCTTCACATGTTGAGGTGTAATCCTGATGAGATGAAGTTGTCTACTGACAAGGATGATGCATGAAGCTTTCTAGAACTAAGGCAGAATCATATTCACAGGGGACAATTTCATTTCCCTCTGCATAAGGTGGGTTGCCTGAAGTACTGGACACTTCAGCCTGAAATATACTTGTAGCAATCCTAAATTGAGGACAATCTAGCTCTGCATGAGCATTGGTGTTGTGTATCCTGCACCAGTTTGTAAGTGTTGCCTCTACAAGGTTTACTCTAGTGGTCTATTTAGGTTCATTAGGAGGCTGATTGTCTAGGGGTGATGGCAAGGAACCATTGTTTGGTCTGGTGTTCCACACTCTAGGCTGTCTAGGAAGGTTATTGTTGACATTGTTATTGTAATTATCGTTGTACCCCCTATTAGGATAATTAGGTCTATCATTGGCATACCCTCTGTTCTAATTTGGTTGGGAATAAAAGTTTTGATTTCTCAGATGAGTGACCTCAGTAGTAAATTTCCTTAACTGTGCTGATATTTCTTTGATTTCTTCTTTCTCTTCCTAAACCTTGGCCACTACACTCTCTGCCTAGGGCTTGAAAAAGGAAGATCCACTGTTATTATTGGATGGTTCCACAACCTGAGGTATTTGTGTTCCACTAGGATATTGTAATGTCTGTCCATTTCCATTTGGTGGTGGCATGATACTGAGTGGAGGTATCTACAAAGGGGCTGGCATCACAGCTGAAGGTATCATGGCTCTATTGGTCTATTGGTGACCAGGATATGTAGGATAACCAGGAAGTGTAGGGAAGGCAATATTTGGTGTGGGAGCAGGAGCTAATTGCTGACTGACTTGGATAGCTTCTTCAAAAGCTCCTGCTAATGTTGTTACACCAGGATGTGCTCTCCTGATAAAAATGAAAGTCAAAGGATCTAAAGCTGAATAATAAATGCTCCTAGCAGCTTCGTCTGCTACATCATAAGGTGCTACTACCTTCGAGAGCATTTTCTGGAATCTTGCATTGAAGTTAGCAATAGGTTCTCCTTCAAATCTCTTGATTGTGGCAAACAAATGATAATTCATTGAAGGATCTATAGGTGTTCTGAACCTATCCTTAAAGGCTTTTTCTAAGGCATCCCATGAATCAACTGAACCCTGACCAAGACTAGTATACAAGTTATATGCCTCTTCCCCTAAGGAAAATAGAAATAACCTGCATACAACATCTTGGTGCTTAATTCTAGCCCTACAACAAGCTTCCTTGAAAGTTCTGATATGATCATCAGCATCCTAATATGGATGATACTTAGGACAAATTTTATCAGGATTCTTAGGCAGAGCATGATATGCATTAAAAGTCAGAGGTGACTCTATAGAAAAGAATGACATTGGAACTGGTGGGGATTGAACCTGAGGTATGACAGGTTGAGGCTGGACCTGAGGTGTGATGGGTGGTCCTGTAGGTGTTTGAAACCTGAGAGGAGTTACAAGAGCATGCTCTGGTGAAGCTTCTGATGCACTAGAATCAGGAGTGTGATGAATGTCCACAGTTCTAGGTCTAAATCCCCTGATAGGTAATTCTTTAAAGAGGCCACTAGATCTGGACCTTGTATTTGTCTTGGGAGCCAGGATTTCTTAATTTTTAAGGAAGATTGGCTGGTTTACTATACAGATCAGTTGGAACCCCCCAGCCATGGCTGTATTTATGCTTAACCTTGAAAACTTCACAAATGATCAGCATGCATAAACTTAAAATAACAAATCTTTTCATATAACATCTTGAAATATAGAGATGCCTGAGTGTTACCTTTTTGTTTGCATTATCAAATTGGATGAAACATACTGATGATGAGAGGTGGCCCTCCCTCTAGCACCAGTTTTTTGTTGATGGTGATGCTAGTCACAACCAAACACTAAACAAAAGTTACACAACAACCCTTGTTTATCTTGAAAGATACGATGGATTCAAAGAATTCATGATCCCAAGTCTCTGTTGATTAGTTCATAATCTACTGACGTTACTCAGTGGTTGATGTGTGTTGCTGTTTTCCATTTTGAGGCCTTATGTTCATCAGTAATTTCTATTTTCTACACATATGCTATACCAAGAGGTTACTCTACATAGTATATTTCTTCAAATAATGTGTCTAAGTAGATATTTGCATGATATTTTCAACACTACATGCATTTGGCTCAAATATACTAATGATTTTCAGTTATCTATGAGATGTCAGTATATTTCTTTGTTCTACTTTCTATTTATCATGATTTGCAGTTATGAAAGTGATTTCTATGAAATTAAAATAAGAAAAAGGGTTAGAGAATGAGATTCCTAAAATTACTTGACTGAGATCATTGATCCACATACATGTTCCCATATAGCAATGAAGAGAAGAAAACTAGAATCATACTTCGCCAAGACATTCCACAAACCCACATGATTTAGTGCAAACCTTCAAAGGAAAAGTTGACAACAACATGCAATAAAATGAAAGTGCTTCCAGTTGAACACAAATTCACCATTACATATCCAGAAATCAACTTGAAGATTACATAAAGTTTACAATCAGGATGTAATCTAAAGCTTCATCTTGATTCAGTATGCTTTAGAAAAGGTACATTTACAATGATCTGAGGAAAGAACCTTGAAGTTTTAACAATTCAGTCCTCATTAGTCTCAGTAATCCGATCTCCTATATGAAATTGCTACAGGTCAGATTGTGAATGATTGACCTCCCTCCTCTTTTTTCACAGTAAATGGGTTGAATATATATATATATCTTTGAGTATCCCCAATACAGTTCCCAAAAATCCCTAATTAATTGACAGTCCGTAGCCACCCAGTGCAGCATCAGACGGTGGAAAACCAATCCTGCCAAAAATTCAAGCAGCATGCCCATACCCTGCGCCACTCCAATAATAATGTCTCCATCTGTAAACTCCTCTGCATTGAAAGCCTTTGCCTCTCCTTATGCATTTGCAATCTCTTGGGATCTGATCTGCCGACTGGGATGTCCTCGCCATTAAAGCTTGGCCTTTATTTCCACTTGAACGTCGCCACTATGTTCTCAACTCTGTGACCTCAGCTACCTCAAAATAGCTCTAGCAATCTACAAAAAATAAGCAAGAATTAAGTATTATCATCTACTAAACCAACAGGAAGATAATCATTTTACTAAACCAAGCTCTAAATGCGTAAACATAGATATCAGGCCATGAATTCTCAGCATCGCGCATCAAAAATGCATATACAACACCAAAAATGGCCGAGTCAACCATCATTGACCAAAGACATGCATCGGGCCTTAAATCAGTTTCAAAATCCTATCGATTTGCCTTCCCGCCTTTTTCTTGCTTAAATCCTTGTATATTGCAAATGTATGTTTCCTTTGTATATCGGGCTTGTATGTCTTGATATACAAGCATTCCGAACATACAAGGATCCCTTTTCGTCTCAACTTTCTATTCGGGTTTTGAGAATGCATCTATCGCTTTGCATGTGTTGCTTGTATGTGGAGATATACATTCCAATTTATACAAGTCGATACATACAAACCCCTTTATATGTCCCTGTCAAACTTCAACTCCTTTATTGACCGCAGTTTATGACTCCTGTCAAATCCATGATGTATAAAACACAATGCATCTTTTGATATACAATCGGGCGTGATACATTGTATTAACCGGATTTAAGATTCCTCTGAGTTCCATCTTGTATATCGGCAATGTATGAAATGCAATGTATCTCTTAATATACATTCGAGTTTGATACATTGCATTTATCAGATTTCAATTTCTTTTGGATTCTGGTGCTTGTATGTATTGAGCAATGCATGTTTCGAAACATACATACAAGGCACAAAAAATACAAGCCCTTAACTCCATTTGATATCTCCTCAGGCCCACACAATGTATATAACCTTTGTATCTCTCCAATAAACAAGCCCGCATACATACAAGGATTTAACCTTGATTCATAACCTATTCGGGTCCGCAGCCTGCAAAAGTGCAATGCGTGTCCTCAATATACAAAGTACAAAGAATACAACGAACAAACCAATTTTAAAAAACTTTCAGATCTGAGCCATGTATAAGTGCAATGTATATCGGCTTTGTATGTAAGATACATACATGGTGCAAAACATACATTGACTTAACCAACTTTAATAGAACTGCCGGGCCCACCTTTGTATAAATCCTGAAATGTATGCATTGAAACATGTATATATAAAGTGCGGAACATACAAACATAAAATCCTATTTCATAAACATTTCGGTTCTGCTGCTTGTATATAACCTTGTATTTCAACTTTGTATACTTCGCACTTTCAAACATACAAACCAAAAATACATTCGACAGACTTAACAAAATATTCATTTCAACTTCCAACCGTGTCGGGTCCACTTTGCATGTATAGATTGAACATTGGCGAAATGCATACAAGGCAAACAATGTATAAAAAAACTGATATACAAAATCATTTGTATGGGCAACATACAATGACCTAACATACAAGGCCATTGTATATGCAACCCAAAGACTGACGCGACTATGTATAAAAATGACTTTGCATATACAAATGTTTTGTATATGGAAAGTGATATACAAAGGACTTTGTATACAAGTGAACTTGTATACAAAGGGCCTTGCATATGCAACTCGATATACAAAAGACATTGTATATGCAACAGCAAACCCTCCCTTGTATATTTTACCAAAATACTCATAACTTGCAAAATACAGGGAATTTTAACATGGTTCAAAAAGCAACCCTAGCTCATTTTTTACAAGGAATTCATCTGTACTTTTCCCTAGTACCAAAATGTATTTTTTTTTGTTTTCAACAAGGTTTGCAACTTTCACTCTCTTTTTCCCTTTACTACCAAACAGAACAACACACAAGCAAAAAGTGACAGCCACAGCAGGGGTCCTCATTTTGCTAGGGAGTAAAATGGGGCGTGTTGTGGACATCACAACAGGGTGTTGTTTATCTCTCCAACTAGGAAGACTTTTAAATTCTCTTTCTTCCTAGCACTAATAACTTAGTAGAATATGAAGCATTGCTGACAGAATTGAATATTGCTAGAAGATATGACATTAAACTTTTGGCTATCTTTGGAGATTTAGAATTAATTATTTCACAAATCAAAGGAAAATATTCTTCAAAGAATAAGAGGTTAAAGCAATACAGAAATGATGTATGGGATGACATTGAGATGTTTGATGCTTTCTCCATAAATTGGGTGGACAGGTCAAAAAACATAATGGCTGATTTTCTGGCTAATATAGCATTGAAGAGGGATGATGTTACTCTTGTAGGAATAACCGAAGTTGAATTCAAAACTAGACCTTACTATCCTAGATAATATATACAACTAGAAAGTATTTAATGATGAAGATGATGTCCTTAGATTCATACACTGTGTTGAGCAGTATGAGAATCAAGAGATTGATTTTAATGCACATGTTGAAGAAATAGATGGTAAACAAACCTTATTTGGAAAAGAGATCGTACAAATAAAAACAAACAAGATTCCTAGAGGGTTAGTAGCTTTGGAGAAGGTATTTGACCATAATGATCGATCTCTAGTTAAGCAAGCCCCTACTAAAAAAGAAGATCTTGAAGAAATCAATTTGGGTACTAAATTAGCCCCCAAGAAGGTATACATTGGAAAGAAGATTAGCCCAACAGTGAGAAAGATGCTGATTGCATTGCTCAGGAGATACAAACATGTTTTTGCATGGTCCTATGATGACCTCAAAGCATATAGGGAGGATTTGTTCCAACATGAAATACCTCTCAAACCAAATGTTAAGCCTTTCAGAATAAAGCAGAGGCCCATTAATCCTATCTTGGAGCCAAAAATTTATGAGGAGTTGATGAAACTGAGAGAAGGGGGCATAATCAAGCCTATCTGACAGTCAACTTGGGTATCAAATTTGGTGCTTGTGAGAAAGAAAAATGGAGATATTAGATTGTGTGTTGACTTTAGGAATTTGAATATGGCATCTCTTAAAGACAACTACCCCCTCCCTAACATGGAAGCAGTATTGCAGAGAGTTACATGATGTGAAATATTGTCCCTAATTGATGGATTCTCTAGATATAATCAAGTCAAGGTGAAAGAATTTGAGCAGTACAAGACTGCATTTACCACTCCTTGGGGAACATATGTGTATGTAAGGATGCCATTCGGTCTCACCAATGTAGGAGTCACCTTTCAAAGAGCAATGTATGTGGCATTTACTGAATTGATAAATATTATAATGGTGGTATATTAGGATGATATTACTGCTTACTCCAAGAAAGCAGAAGATCATGTTGATCATTTAGAAAGAATATTCATTAAATCTTTGGAGTATGGTATTAGATTGAACCCTAGGAAATGTTAGTTTGTTGTTATTGAGGGTAAACTCTTAAGGCATATAGTGTCAAAAGAGGGAGTCAGAATAGATTCTGAGAGAGTGGAAGCTATAGACAAAGTACCCATACCCAATACTATTAAAACCATCCAATCCTTCTTTGGGCAGATTAATTTTGTCAGGAAGTTTGTATCAAACTTTGTTGAGCTTGTCAAACCCATATCAAAGATGCTTAAGAAAGGAGAAAAAATTGACTAGACTACAGAAGCATTAGATGCCTTTTCATCTATAAAAAGAGCCATTAAAGGGCCCCAATCCTTAAATCACCTGATTTCTCTAAAGCTTTCCAAATATTCTCATTTTCTTCCTTCCATACTATAGCGGCTGTTATGTTGCAGAAAAATGATGAAGGCCATGAGAAACCTGTATCATTCTTTAGTAAGTCATTGCAGGGATCAGAGCTAAAATATGACATTATGGAAAAGCAAGCTTATGCTTTGGTCAAGGCTGTGAAAGATTTTAGTCCATACTTGGTTGGAGCCAAAGTAGTAACATATGTACCACATATAGTTGTGAAGGATATCATGGTACAAACTGAGGTAACAAGAAGGAGGTGTAGATGGATTAACAAGATTCAAGAATTCAATATGGAAATCCAAATTACTAAATTGGTCAGGGGACAAGTCTTGGCCAATTTAATGGTAGAAACAAACATAGAGGCTAATCACATTTGCAATGTGGAAAAAGATGGTAACACACAATCAAGTATTGAAGACACCCCATGGTATAACGATATAGCATATTATCTTAAACATATGGAGTGTCCTACGAGAATGAATGACAATCAAAAAAGAACATTAAAATTACAAGCATCCAAGTATGTCTTCATAGAAGGAGATTTATTTTGGAAGAATTGAGATGGAGTATTATTACTTTGCCTTGATGAAACACAAGCAGGACAAGCCTTGAGAGAAATACATGAGGAGGTATGTGGAGGACATTATTCAACAAAGACCACATCACATAAAATCCTTAGAGTGGGTTATTACTGGCCTAAAGTATTCAATGATGCATTTACATATGTAAGAAAATGTGAACCTCGCCAGAAGTTCTTAGGGAAGCTACAATATCAAGGAGATTTACCATTAAGGCCATTGCAGATAGATGCCCCTTTTCACCAATGGGGACTTGACTTCATTGGGGAAATACAGGAAAGATCTAGTGGAGGACATAGATGGATACTTGTAGCCACAAATTATTTTACTAAGTGGGTAGAAGTAATTCCAATAAGACATGCCACCAGTAAAGCAGTGATAAATTTTCTTATGGAGAACATCATAACCAGATTTGGTACACCAGTAAGGTTGATCACAGATAATGGGATGTGTTTCAGATCTGAAGAATTTAAGGATTTCTTCACAACATATGGTATTCATGTTTCTTATGCTACTCCTTACCATCCCAAGCCAATGTTCAGGCATAGTCAAGTAATAAAAGTCTCTTAAAGATTATAAAAAGGATGTTAGAAGGAAATAAGAAAGCATGGGATTCAAAATAGAATCACTGTAAAGAAGGCAATTGGAAAGTCTCCGTTTGAATTAGTATATGGGACATAGGCTCCATTTTAGAATCTATTACTAGTTTGTCAATTCATCCTCAAAGAGGACTTGGATGTTCCAGAACCAATGGAAGAAAGAATGGAACAACTGGAAGAATTGGATGAGGTAAGAAGGATGGCTCAGAAGCAAAATATCAAATTACAGTCACAAGTAAAATACCTGTTTGACAAGAAGGCCAAGGGGAGAAAATTTGAAATAAATGATCTTGTACTAATGTGGAATGCTAGAGGTCAAGAGAAAGGAAAACATGGGAAGTTTGAAGCCTTATGGCTAGGGCCTTTCATTGTTGTTGGTAAAGGAGGAGAAGACTCATACTATTTGCAAAATATGTTAGGAGAGGAGCAGGAATTGCTAGTACATGGACAATTCCTAAACTTTTCTTTTCATAAAATATTTTCCATCCATAGTGATACAAAAAGAGTAAAGTATGGTCGGTGCATGGACAATACTTGATAAACTCTCAAAATTTCTTTCCATTCGCAGGAGTTTAGGATATTATAAAAGAGACTGGGATTTGAAGGTACATAGACAAACCTAGAGCTCTATAAACCAAAAATAAAATTTTCCATGTACAATAGAATAGGAATATTCCCCATTCCTATCATTCATCACCCTTGTATCCTATTCCCATTTTATCATTTCCCCCACATTCATAAAAGATGCATAATATAAAGAATAATTGGTCTTCTCCAAAAGATATTTTGGATTCTTACAATGATTGGTATAATCATTCATCCTCAATTAGAGCCACTATTGGAACTGGATTTCTTATAAAATTTCTAAGCACCTTTTTCACATCTTTTTCCATAATAAGTCATTCTACCCTAGAAAAAACTCATTTTCATCCTTTACCGCCATACCACTACCATGTTAGTCAAATGCACATTACTCACATAATACCTCCATACCGCAGAACACTATTGAGAAGGCCGCGGTACCACGGTGAAAAGAACTACCATACTGCAATACCGAAGCATGTAAATATTAGGTTGGTGGTACCACGGTGAACCGCTAGAAGATAAAAGATGCCTTACCATGATACCGTAAGGAATGAGAAGGTAGCTTACTGTTGTGATGTCAACAACACGCCCCATTATGCTCCTTAGCAAAATGGGGACCCCTGCTGATGTTTTGCTTTTTTGCTTCTGCTTGTGTTTTTCTGCTTTCTGGCGGTTTGGTAAAAATGAAGGTCAGGTGCATCATCATCATGATATAGGATGAGGTTGGTCATCATCATGAGGTCAGTTTGTCAAAGTTCATATTTTATTGCTGTAACCTCATATTTAAAAAGAGCTTGAAATTCCATGCAGGTTTGCCTTTTACTTCACTTGAAAATTCATCTATATGTGGAAGTTATGCACGGTCAAAGTTTTGGTCAAACCTGATAATCGCAAGTGATCATCATATTTTTTTTATGTTGTCAAGGTCATCATGATCTTGGTCTATCACCCGATAAAAATCATGCAGTTGCAATATCCGGACGTCAATCTTAGGTGGTAGTGCTCTTTACCCGTCAAAAGGCCTTATGCGCATCGTGAGCATCATGATTTTTTAGGAGGGTCATATTTTATAAACTCGGTTTTGCTGTATGAACAACATCATCATCATATTTGAACCCCCCCCCCCCCCCCCCCCCCGATAATATCCTGAGGTTCAAATATCATGATGACGTCAACTTTAAGTCACGGTAAGTTTCCCCCGTCGAGCGGTCTTTCGCATCGCGAGCATCATGATATTTTTGCATCGCCTAATATTATAATATCATGCTGATAATATAAGATCACCCTGACTTAGAAAATCCACCATCGGCATATTTGCATGCGCATGTTCAAATCCTATCGGAGGGTCGTCATCCTGATATTTGCTGAAATTCGCTAAGATGATGATGACGTCTTCATATCCTCCTATTCTCCTTTTGCATGATCATGATGATCACCCTATCTTTTAAGGGAAGGTGATATTCCATTCCTTAATAGCATGATCATATTTTAAATATCACCCTAGCGCTAACCTGATGATGACCTCAATTCATCCTCATGCTTCGAAGACGGAATATGATGATTACGTCATCATGATATTCGATGAGGAGGATCATCATTTTTTTTATCCTGTCATATTGTCAAGATCATCATGATCTTGTTTGTCTACCCGATATTTCGTGAAGTCCTCCTGCCGAGAAAGAACGACCTTTTGCAAATATCCTGATGATCATCATCATCACATTTTCCCTTCGGCAGGATATTTTCTAAAGCACGATCCGGTTCACGAAATATGATGATGACGTCTTATTCTAAGTTCGACAAAAGCCCCAAATATCCTGATGATCATCATCATCCTGATCTTTCGAGAGGGTTACCTTGGCCGCAAAGGGGTCGTATTACATTCATCATCCTGATCATGCTCCTTAGGTGACCCGATATTACAATTATCCCCTGATCTTAACTGAACATGATGATGACGTCATCTTTTGCATTTTAATGAAGCCCGAATATGACGATGACGTCACCATCATTTTTCCTTTCCTCAGCAGCAAGATCATATTCCATATCCTCCTATTCTCCTTCAACATGATGATGATGATGATGTTGTTCTTTTCCCCGATATGCAGAAGCGAAACATCATGATGACGTCATCTGGACCTTCAGAAGGAAGAGCATCATATTTCCAGAATATCATGCAGATGAAGTGAATATCGGCCAACATGTTTTTTGACACGCCGATAGCGATAGTCATGCCGATGGGCGGGAAATGAGGCGGTGGAATTTTAAAGTGTTTTTTTTTTTTTTTTTTTTTTGGCACCTGTGGCATTTTCCCGGTCAGCGATAGTTGACCCGATGGGTTTTGAGCAGTCTGAACGCATTTTGAACGCATTTTTGGGTATTCTGGATCCGATTTCCACAATCTTGCGTAGTCACCTGGGTTTAAACAATTATTTTAATTTCATGCTGTTTATGTGATAAATGAAATACTTATTGCTTGTCTTGTCTTGCAGGCTTGCAGTTGGGGAAGCAGCTGGAAAGTCAACACAGTGACCTCATGGAGGAAGGAAATCTGATCTCAGGAGCAGGAAGATAAGGATGAAGTGCAAAAAAGTCAAGGCCATTCAAGTAAAGAACAAGGTTGTAGCTGAAGGTATTACTACAACAGACAAACAGAAGTTATTACCCAGCTGCCGGAACTTCTCAGAAGGGGCAATATTTCGCCCAGATTTGACACTGCTCAGAGATATTTTTGAGAACTGGTTCACCTGTATTTATTGCTGTAACCAGGGGTTCAGTTAGGTTTTTGCTGTAGTGAGGACAATCAGAATGTCTTTATATTGTGCCTCTCTACACTGTAATACTTTACAACAGGGATTCTAGGAAAACAACAGGGATTTTAGGAAAACAACAGGGATTTTAGGAAAACAACAGGGGCTACACAGTGAGTTAAGTTAGCATAGTTTAGAGGTAGAAGAAGGAGGTCGCCTGTTTGTCTGCAGTAAGGTGCGCGTGGAATGTCTGGCTGCCTTACTGTATCTGTAAAGCTTGTAAATTCTCTGTAGTATGATCAATGAAACTAAGAGTCATTCCTACATTGTAAATCATGTATGACTATTCGTTTCTAATACAATAGAATCTGGAGTTCTGCATCTATCTTCTGAGTGTTCTCCTACTCTTCTTTGTGTTTTGAAATATCTTCTTTGAGAGCTTGCAATTTTAAATGTATGTTTGTGAAAATGCTCAGAACTTGCATTTAAGGTTTTTACTGTGGATTTGATCAAATTACTGTGGTATTTACATAGTGCATAACAGAAACAATTAGATCCTTCGGTAGATTAAATGAGGTATAGATTAGATCTTTCTAACTTTTCCCAACCCATCTGAAATATTTAGCTAAAACGTAGAAATCTAAAGGAAATTGTCTCAAATTTGAAGAAGCATGCATAACAGAGTTAAAAGTAGACAGTTTTCATAAACAGATAAAGAAGAAAGCTGCAATAATTCAAGAAAACCATCTAAAACTTGCAGCACAGTAACACTTTTATGCAAAGGAATGAAAAGTATTGACATATCTCATGATCTTTTTGCATATTCTTAGTCCAGTAAGCCACCAAACAAACCTAAACTACGTAAGGCCCCTTGAACATTACAGCTTCACATTGACCAACTGAACTTGACCAACCGAACCATTGTAGACTTGGGATTAGTTGAATCTCAAATGATTCCTTCTTATCTTTCAAGTATAGTTTCAGTTCATTATATGTGAATTTTAACTTATTGTTATGATTGCATCAAAACAACCACCAACAGTTTTCTGGCGCTAGAAGGAGGGCATCAAAACAATCATCAACAGTTTTCTGGCGCTAGAAGGAGGGCCTGATTTGGTTTAGGATTAAAATTAAAATTTTGAGTTTTAAATGTTATATTCTGAGATATGTTAGATCTCATAAAATTTCAAAGGCCTAAAAAGTTGAAAGAAGGTCCCATTTTCAATGGACTCATATAGGGACAGTTTTCAAGTTGACATTCCTTCATTTCAAAAGGCTTTGAATAACCAGCTTTATCCTAAAAATTTATATAGCTATGGTTTATTTGGAAGGTGTAGGATACATAAGTCCATAGAGCATGGTGAGCTTAATTGTATAGCTTTCCTTACAAGATTAGATTTATATTTGAAAGGACTAATCTCTCTCTCAGATGTGTATAAGGCTGAAAGTTGGCAGGGAAATGAGGAGATTATTGAGCGACAGGAGGATGCAGCATCAACGGTCATTAAATGTGCAGAGGATACAAAGATGGAACCAATGCTAAGAATAAAGGATAGTAAGATCTCTTTCCAGGAATCATGTGATGGTAAGAAAAAAAATCTGTCTTTTCGTCAGGATCCGGCTGTGATTAAAGTTAGTGAAAAGTATAAATATCCTAAAAAATGCAGAGAAGAAATCACAGCTCATGTCCCTTTTCTAGATAATAAGCAAAAAGGATTTAATGAAAAAGAAAAGGAAAGTGGGGTTCATCTTGATACATTTGATAAATATATAGAACTACTAAGGAATATTTGTCAAGAAGAAACCTCTGGGTCTGACCTGAAAAGTTTTAACGAACATGATTTGGCAAAGAAGTGTAAACAAGCATTGGCAAAATTAAAATGCATTAAAACTGATGAAATTCCCACTACAGCAGCTAATGAAGTCATAGCGGAGAAAGTAAATCCTAATCCCATGACTGACTTCTTTAAATTGAATGACCAAGTTCAGGATTGTTGCAGGTTAATAGAAGTAGACTCCACACTGGACGATAAATGTGAGTTAGTTGATGACCAATTCTTAAAAATTGAAAATATAGAAGATTTTGGAGCTGCTGTGCACAATCAGACATCACCCCCATGCCATGTTGAAAATAAAACAGGGGAGTATTCTTGTCAATCTAAGGATGTTGTCCCACCTTTACTCTCAAGTGATTTATAAATAATTAATTTCTGTATATCAGATTATGATGATCAGGATACTTACTTAAGTACTGATGTGCAGGAAACTAATGAGAACATTGAGAGGTTTGCTGAATTTGAGGATAAACTGAACATCCAGAATGAAGGAACAAAGCTAGATGAAGATGAAGAAATGATATATCTAGAGTCATTCATCTTTCAACTTGAAAAAGGACTAGACATAGAGTTGGGCAACGAAAATGAAGAGTTAAATGAAGAGCCAGCTATCAATGAACAAGTGTGTTCCACAGAGCTAAAGGCACATCAGGTTGTCTCTTTCCTTTCCTTAGTAAACAATGATAAATGCTATTTTGATTATGGAAATTCAAGAGATAGGACATGCTTACGGATTAATCATAACCCTGATGAGCTGCCTCAGTTACTAGTTAAGAGCTATTCTGATAAACACAATGAATTTAGAATACCAGAATTTTTTTCAGAATTCAAAGATAAATCTGCTAGAATGAGAACCATCACCAGTACCCTATTACTCCTGCACAATCTAAAGAAATATGCAAGTAGGGGTGTTTTGGGTCTTTTTCCTGGGTTTCTAATTGCCTTGTAGAGGCTTGTATATAGTCTAGTAGGGTAGTTGTTTTTGTTTTTGTGTTCTTCTTTTGCTATTTTCTTTTTAGGTTAGTTGTTTGTATAGCTTGTCCTCTGTTTGTTTTTGCTTTTTGTTTCTTTCTGTTTGTACAGTTTTTTCTTTTGTTGTGTTGTTTGTACAGCCTGTTTGTTTGGTTTGTTTGTTGTCTCCTCAGCAGGGATCTTTATTTTACTTTAGAGTATTAAGGAGCAAAACTAGCAACCATTCAAAATAGTATAAAATTTAGGATATTCAGGTTAACCATTTGCAATTTACACATAACTTGTTACCATCATGAATGTAGAGAGTTGTTCATCTTCTGAAGTTTTGTATTCAATAAATGTGATTGAGAATTCGAAGCAAGTTTCTCACGATGACACACCTAAAATCCTTGGGTTTGTTGAACTTACCAGTGTAGATATTAGGTGAAAAATCAGAGGTTACCCTTGCTACCATTACAATTCTCAGCTTAATTTCAGCAACTGTCCACTCCTTGCATCATGAAGTTACAAATTGCTATATCTTATGAAATCTTTCAAAATTAGAAAACAAAAATAAATAAATAAATAAATAAATAAAATGGATTATACTGAAAATCCAGATTAAGCCATCTAAGTAACTCTACCGGGGCTATAGACGCTCGCTGGCAGTGGGGCTCTACTTAGGAGAATTGTAACGATAACCTTGCCGGGGCTATAGACACTCGCTGGCAGCAAGGCTCTATCCGGTCGGCTATGAGGGAATATCCTCACCTACGTAGGCTAATGTCAGTCACTGGTTCATTCAACCGATCTTCAAGATGAGGATAATTAATCACGTGCACACAACTAAACTGAAAATGGAAGTTCATGCATCTTTATTGAATACTTTGAGTCTCAAGCTGAATAGTAATTTGCAGGAAAGGTAGTTGGAAGTTATGAGTTCATTTCATCTAGTTTCCTTGAACACTCTGAATTTAGTTGTTTTGTTTTGGTTGCTAGTTGTTGTGATGTTCACAACACGCCCCATTATGCTCCTTAGCAAAATGGGGACCCCTGCTGATGTTTTGCTTTTTTGCTTCTGCTTGTGTTTTTCTGCTTTCTAGCGGTTTGGTAAAAATGAAGGTCAGGTGCATCATCATCATGATATAGGATGAGGTTGGTCATCATCATGAGGTCAGTTTGTCAAAGTTCATATTTTATTGTTGTAACCTCATATTTAAAAAGAGCTTGAAATTCCATGCAGGTTTGCCTTTTACTTCACTTGAAAATTCATCCATATGTGGAAGTTATGCACGGTCAAAGTTTTGGTCAAACCTGATAATCGCAAGTGATCATCATATTTTTTTTATGTTGTCAAGGTCATCATGATCTTGGTCTATCACCCGATAAAAATCATGCAGTTGCAATATCCGGACGTCAATCTTAGGTGGTAGTGCTCTTTACCCGTCAAAAGGCCTTATGCGCATCGTGAGCATCATGATTTTTTAAGAGGGTCATATTTTATAAACTCGGTTTTGTTGTATGAACAACATCATCATCATATTTGAACCCCCCCCCGATAATATCCTGAGGTTCAAATATCATGATGACGTCAACTTTAAGTCACGGTAAGTTTTCCCCGTCGAGCGGTCTTTCACATCGCGAGCATCATGATATTTTTGCATCGCCTAATATTATAATATCATGCTGATAATATAAGATCACCCTGACTTAGAAAATCCACCATCGGCATATTTGCATGCGCATGTTCAAATCCTATCGGAGGGTCGTCATCCTGATATTTGCTGAAATTCGCTAAGATGATGATGACGTCTTCATATCCTCCTATTCTCCTTTTGCATGATCATGATGATCACCCTATCTTTTAAGGGAAGGTGATATTCCATTCCTCAACAGCATGATCATATTTTAAATATCACTCTAGCGCTAACCTGATGATGACCTCAATTCATCCTCATGCTTCGAAGACGGAATATGATGATTACGTCATCATGATATTCGATGAGGAGGATCATCATTTTTTTGATCCTGTCATATTGTCAAGATCATCATGATCTTGTTTGTCTACCCGATATTTCGTGAAGTCCTCCTGCCGAGAAAGAACGACCTTTTGCAAATATCCTGATGATCATCATCATCACATTTTCCCTTCGGCAGGATATTTTCTAAAGCATGATCCGGTTCATGAAATATGATGATGACGTCTTATTCTAAGTTCGACAAAAGCCCCAAATATCCTGATGATCATCATCATCCTGATCTTTCGAGAGGGTTACCTTGGCCGCAAAGGGGTCGTATTACATTCATCATCCTGATCATGCTCCTTAGGTGACCCGATATTACAATTATCCCCTGATCTTAACTGAACATGATGATGACGTCATCTTTTGCATTTTAATGAAGCCCGAATATGATGATGACGTCACCATCATTTTTCCTTTCCTCAGCAGCAGGATCATATTCCATATCCTCCTATTCTCCTTCAACATGATGATGATGATGATGTTGTTCTTTTCCCCGATATGAAGAAGCGAAACATCCTGATGACGTCATCTGGACCTTCAGAAGGAAGAGCATCATATTTCCAGAATATCATGCAGATGAAGTGAATATCGGCCAACATGTTTTTTGACACGCCGATAGCGATAGTCATGCCGATGGGCGGGAAATGAGGCGGTGGAATTTTAAAGTGTTTTTTTTTTTTTTTGGCGCCTGTGGCATTTTCCCGGTCAGCGATAGTTGACCCGATGGGTTTTGAGCAGTCTGAAAGCATTTTGAACGCATTTTTGGGTATTCTGGATCCGATTTCCACAATCTTGCGCAGTCACCTAGGTTTAAACGGTTATTTTAATTTCATGCTGTTTATGTGATAAATGAAATACTTATTGCTTGTCTTGTCTTGCAGGCTTGCAGTTGGGGAAGCAGCTGGAAAGTCAACACAGTGACCTCATGGAGGAAGGAAATCTGATCTCAGGAGTAGGAAGATAAGGACGAAGTGCGAAAAAGTCAAGGCCATTCAAGTAAAGAACAAGGTTGCAGCTGAAGGTATTACTACAACAGACAAACAGAAGTTATTACCCCAGCTGCCGGAACTTCTCAGAAGGGGCAATATTTCACCCAGATTTGACACTGCTCAGAGATATTTTTGAGAACTGGTTCACCTGTATTTATTGCTGTAACCAGGGGTTTGAACCAGGGGTTCAGTTAGGTTTTTGCTGTAGTGAGGACAATCAGAATGTCTTTATATTGTGCCTCTCTACACTATAATACTTTACAACAGGGATTCTAGGAAAACAACAGGGATTTTAGGAAAACAACAGGGATTTTAGGAAAACAACAGGGATTTTAGGAAAACAACAGGGGCTACACAGTGAGTTAAGTTAGCATAGTTTAGAGGTAGAAGAAGGAGGTCGCCTGTTTGTCTGCAGTAAGGTGCGCGTGGAATGTCTGGCTGCCTTACTGTATCTGTAAAGCTTGTAAGTTCTCTGTAGTATGATCAATGAAACTAAGAGTCATTCCTACATTGTAAATCATGTATGACTATTCGTTTCTAATACAATAGAATCTGGAGTTCTGCATCTATCTTCTGAGTGTTCTCCTGCTCTTCTTTGTGTTTTGAAATATCTTCTTTGAGAGCTTGCAATTTTAAATGTATGTTTGTGAAAATGCTCAGAACTTGCATTTAAGGTTTTTACTGTGGATTTGATCAAATTACTGTGGTATTTACATAGTGCATAACAGAAACAATTAGATCCTTCGGTAGATTAAATGAGGTATAGATTAGATCTTTCTAACTTTTCCCAACCCATCTGAAATATTTAGCTAAAACGTAGAAATCTAAAGGAAATTGTCTCAAATTTGAAGAAGCATGCATAACAGAGTTAAAAGTAGATAGTTTTCATAAACAGATAAAGAAGAAAGCTGCAATAATTCAAGAAAACCATCTAAAACTTGTAGCACAGTAACACTTTTATGCAAAGGAATGAAAAGTATTGACATATCTCATGATCTTTTTGCATATTCTTAGTCCAGTAAGCCACCAAACAAACCTAAACTACGTAAGGCCCCTTGAACATTACAGCTTCACATTGACCAACTGAACTTGACCAACTGAACCATTGTAGACTTGGGATTAGTTGAATCTCAAATGATTCCTTCTTATCTTTCAAGTATAGTTTCAGTTCATTATATGTGAATTTTAACTTATTGTTATGATTGCATCAAAACAACCACCAACAGTTTTCTGGCGCTAGAAGGAGGGCATCAAAACAATCATCAACACTTACGGTAAGGAGGTAACCATGGAGATAGCATTTGTAGTTACACTGCTATACCTCGATGGGCAGCAACACTGTCAGTGGTAGTGAGATGACACTGGGATACTGCAAGAGTCTAAAGGAAACCCTAAGGTAAAGAGGTAACATTAATAAAGGTGCCAAAAGCTGACCCATGATACTGTGTATATAAAGTTTTTACCATGTAGTAGCATGGTAACATAAAAGGTGAGTATTTTGACACACCACGATACTGTGTGGGTAGAAGGAACAAGTTGAGGTGGTGCGGTAATTAAAGCTATCACTCTATTTAATGCATACAAGTCACATCACATCAAAATTCAAAGATTTGAAATATGCATGGAGATTGAAATCATGCGAATTGAATGAGTAAAGAATCGATTCTGCATTGGCCTCTGAAGTAAGAAGAACAAAAAAAATCCCATCAGTCAGATTTGCCATAGAAAGAATCATGTTGGAGCTTAAGTTCTCAACTACAGAGAGATTCTCAGAAGTGATAATTCCAGGTAAGGGTTCCTTCATTTCCTCCTATAAAATTTATAAAGCAAATGGTACCTAAGAAGGAAAACTGGTACTAAGAAAGAGGAAACAAAAAGTAATAAAAAAACCATTACATTAACCTTTACTTTCTCTCTTGCCTGGGTCAGTTGACAAGGGTCTAAAGAAGATATTCAGAGATTTAGCTTAGGGATGTTGGGACCCTAAAATACCACAGTCAGGATGGGGCTTGTACTATTATTTCTATAAGAACATAGTAGAAAAGAGTCCCATTTCAAACCCTTGGAATCTAGACTTAGCTAAATTGATTGTGTCAGATGTTTTTTGTTGATATTGACCTAGTTAAAGCCTTTGCTTCAAGATATCATGCTCCAACCAAGATAGTAAGGTTGCCAAATGGGGAGTGTTTGGTTGATGTCTCTAGAGAAGCCATCATAAGGTGTTTCAGGTTGAATAAACAGGCCATAACTGAGATTAATTTAGATAAACTAGAACAAGAATATAAGAGGCTTAGAAACACTTAGAGAATTGATGAACTCTAAGTGCACATGAAGAGAGGTGATGGAAATAGGGTTAATACCCATTCCAGCCTCTAAGGCAAAAACCCTTCCTAGTTGTAGAGTTCCAGGTATATTTTTTAAAAGATCTTACTATGCATTATGCTAGGTACTGGGGATAGATCCAGAGAATTGCATGCAGATAGGTCTAATGCACATGGCCGATGATAATTCAGCATGCATAAACCAATATGGAATTTGATTTTGCCTCTTTGATTGAAAAACAAATACATGATGATTTTAATACAAGTCAGGGGAAGCCAAGATGCCCATTACATTAAAAAGGTATACTCTATGTTGTATCATTTTGATTTTGCACCAAAATGAAACCAAGTGGAACTACTAGAATGAAATTGTGCACTCACCTGTGTGGAGAAAGGCCTCCCTTGTCCAAAAACTAGTGCCATATTTGGGATGGTAGAATGGAATGAATGCAATTATGTTATTTTTAGAGACAATTTTTGTTTACAGGGTGTTGAGAGCCCTTGGTTTTGCACCCCAAAGGATTCCTCAATCCATCATGGAGGTTCTGAGGTTTGCACAATACTTGCCAAACCAATGGTCATGGGTTTCTCCCACAGGGATTAATGGAGCGTGCTTTGTCATTAGTTAATTTATTTTATGTTAACATTTATCAAACAAACTTTGAAAAGCTGTTATGAAGAGTTGTAACTAATTTAAAAAACTATCTGCTCCCTATATATATAGGATATGGACTAGGGGCAATATTATTATTGAGCGCACACACACACACACACATATGTATATAACTATACTCAATATACCAATTGCATGCACATAATTTAGTGAAGAGTCAAATGGAAAATCAATAAAGTTATGATCCTATTTTGTGTTATTATTTGTTGAAGTGAAAACCAATTGCATGTTCTTGGCCATTACAGTTATCTTCAATTATCTGATTCCATTCGAAGTGAATACTGCTTTCTGTAAGATTTTATTGCTTGTGTGATTTATTTACCTAAAATTCTCAAGTAGAATTTATAATTCAAGTAGATATATCATAGTAATTGAGTTAGTTCTTAGATAAATAAGAGAAACTACAATTCAACGTTGTTATACTATCTCCATTGGAATATAATTGATTGTTCAAATTAAGTGTGTATCAAGCATATACCTTGTTGTCAATATTAACTGTGTGGATACATTCAATTGCTCCTTCAAGTAAGGATTAGAAGTACTTCTGGATAATTCATAGCAATCCAAATATAAAATAGTGGATAAAGTAAAGAAGAGTTTAACAACCACATTCTTGCACCCTTGTACCAGATAAAAGCCTCTCATGTGCCAAATAATCAAGTATTCACCAAAAAACAATCATTCTTTAAATTCCATTTCTCTATCACCTAAGTAAGGCACTGGTCATATTCATATTAAAACATAAATACATATCCATCACCTTAGGATCTTTTAACTACATCTATTAACCAAACGTATTTATTTTATTTGATATTGCTTATACAATTTATACTAAATTTCCCATTAGGTCTATCTCATTCATAAAATTGCCATTGTGAAATAGATCATAAACTAGGAAACATATCATAAATCTTCTCATTCACATAGGTACACCCACCTAGGCCTGGAAGAACCTAAAGAGTAGAAGATTCAATTATACTAATTGGTCTTGTTCGTTAGCCAAAAATGTATCAAGGGCTTGGCAACCCCTTGTGGTCTTCAATGAGCATTTTTGAGACCTAACAGATGCAACACTGTCTAGCATAAGGGTTGGTTGTTGAGGTAAAGGCTATTGTGGCTGAAGGTAACTAGTAATGGTATTTTACCAAGGTTGGTTTCCTAGCCATTGTTGTGGCCATGGATTTTGCGGTGTCTGTTCAAGTACATGACCACTAAGAGGGGGGTGAATTAGTGGTCTATAAACTTTTGAAACCTTTTACACCCTTTAACTCAC